>CM060907.1:932970192-942970192 GCA_030737815.1 Allium fistulosum | reverse complement strand
AAGTATGGTTGAACAAAGTTATTGGCTCTAAAATATATAAAATTTAAATAAATAAAATCATTTCCAATTTCATAATTTTGTGCATACATATATTTTAATGTTATTATTTAATTCATCAAGATTTTTTAATTAATAAAACATGATATAGATCTTATTTCTGAATAAAACTTGCCAAACCAAACTTAGATTTCTTATTTTAAAATTGGATTTTCATTTTTGTATTAATCAATTTATGTTAAGTTTTGCCTAAAAATCGTTGTTATGATTTTTTGGATCTTATCATATTTTGCAATCAACTAAACATCTCATAAGATAAAACTAATTTAAGGAAATTGATATATGTGTGTGTGTGTGTGTGTTTGTTTATGTGTGTGCGTGCCTTTATTGACTTTGTTATTACTTGTTATGTTAATTATGATGCAATTTATATGTACAACATATATCTTATTTGTCATGCTAGCCATTTATTATTACATTTCTTTTGAATATTGATTAGGCATAACTATAGTAGAATATTTAAAAAGAGGAAGGTGTAATCAATTGTTGATACCACTTTTTCATCTTTCCTTTTAGATCTTACTGTGATCACATTTAGATCTAATATTAATATACTCATCCCTTTTTTTCCCTTTTAGGAATATGATTATATATTCGATATATACATAGATTTAAACTTTATACTTAATAAACACAAATTTTATAAATTAAATCAGAAAGTTAAATAAACTTGGATTTTATTTAAATTACTAGATCGAATATTGTGAAACCCATTAGTCATCATAGGCCCACTAAGATCTGAAATATGAATTTTTTTTCCTTTTGAAATTTACTTATTTCACCTACTTCCGACCTTCAATAGTATTGGAGCCCAATTGGTCTATGCATTCTAAATTAGCAATCTTATGGCTAGCTGATTAAAGCTTACACTTTTAGTAGGCTATTTGGAAAGGTAATGTCTAAAGTTGGGATCGAATAACAAGTACTCTACCATATCTGCCTACTGGCCTGTAGATGAAGTATGCCCAAAGGTTATCCCAATATAAAGGCCCAAATTGATTTTCGGCCTTGGACTAATTTTCAAAATATGTTTGAAATTTTAAAGTTAAGTTCAAAATATAAAAGGGAAAATTTTACAAAAGCTATAAAATGCATTCAAATTTTTTAATTAATTGAGAAATTAAACAACTAATTTTTAAATTTAAAATTTAATTAGTATAATTGATTAAATTAAGTTAAATAAATAATTAAAAGTTAATTGATTAAATATATATATATATATTGATATATGTGTATAACTATAATTATTGTAGTTATTTATTTATCTTAAAATTGTTTATGATAAATGAAATTAAAACTTAAAATTAATTAAAATATTCAATTAAAATGTTAGTTAAATAAAATTTATTAAATAAAATTAATCAAAAGTTAATTAATTGAAATGTATACGTATATTGATATGTGCGCATAACAAACTATAAATGTTATAGTTGATTAACTCTGTTAAATAGTTTAGGATGAGTAATGTAAAATTTTAGAAATTTTACATAAAATAAATTAAATATGGTTTAATTAATAATAATTAAAATTAATTAAATAGTATTTATTTAATTAATAATACACATAAGAATATTGTATAAGTTAATTAAATTCTAAAAGGCTATAAATAAATTAAACTGATATAATACGAATGTATAAAATTAAGTGGAGTTGGAAAGAAACCCAAATTAGATTTAAGAAATAAATACATATGTATAATATGTATATTGTGATTTCAGATGTGTTTAACACATGAATCACAAGGGTATTTCATAAGTAATACATTATTCCCTAAATCAATATCACTCAAATAAATGTGTATTAACGATTATGAATCTCTAATAGATCATCCTCTACCATTTATATATTAATAAAATATTTGCATTCACTTTAGTTGTAGAGCAAACTAAAGCTAGAGATATTATATGTAGTATTAATATATTGTTAGACAAGGTAAGATACATGCACATATTTGTTGAGAAAAAACTCAAAATATGTGCATTATACTTAGGCCGTTGTGAATGGTGGGTATAAGCAAATAATCTCTTTCAATTTGCTGAGCAAACTCAAGGTTGAGATTGAGATTAGGATAAAGACTATGGTTAGGAGTTGCACATGCTACAATCGATAAGGTGTTATTCATCGCTTGCGAGCCTATGATTTGTTAAGCAAACTTAAGGTCAGAATCCTAAGGCAAGCAAGTCCTAATGCACACTAGAGAAATCAAATAATTTCGATGTTTTTCTCAAGGTTTTGGAAAATATAAAAGTCTAATGGGAGTCTTATTAGAAAAATGAAATGATAACGTTTAACCTTTATAATATTATAAGAATATATGCTATAAAGTTGAAATAACCTACTTAGATAAACTTGTGCAACCATTACAATTAATAAAACGTTTATCAGTTAAAATATATAAATGAATCAAACTATAATTGACATAGAAATATAAATATACTTACTGATAAATCTTTATGCATGTTGTCAATTCAAGACCCATGCCAGTGCCTAACTATAAACTATTAAATACATTTGTAACTTGATCACTTAAGTGTTTATTTTTCTGAGACTATGCATTGTCTTTATGAGTTTTGAACTCTTAAGCAACAAAAGAGTATGAATATTAGATCCATATTTGATCACATATAAATATATATGATGAACAGTTGCAATTCGTGATGTACGAAACTTCATTGAAATTAGTTCATTGGAAATAAGCAAATAAACTGTAATGCAAATAATTTATTCAATACAATTGATTACAATAAGGTCTCTTTGAATGATTCGACCATTTTTGAAAGGAAAGCGAATGTCCGAGAATAGATGTAAGATAAGCACAGTTGGTATGAAGAGAGTGTATTTTCCATCTGCTTTATGAAGAGACATTAGAAATTAGAATTGTATAAAATACTAAAAGATAATTAATATGAAATGAGAAATGTGATTTCTATTTCAATTGTATTTTCAGATAGAAAATTGTTTTCTATAAAAGTTATTT
The DNA here is from genome assembly GCA_030737815.1 of Allium fistulosum. Taxonomy (NCBI): domain Eukaryota; kingdom Viridiplantae; phylum Streptophyta; class Magnoliopsida; order Asparagales; family Amaryllidaceae; genus Allium; species Allium fistulosum. Next base: position 942,967,158 of record CM060907.1, on the reverse strand, counting down.
CTATGAGTGTAAGATATTTGATCGAAAATTCTGGACTGTAAACTAGTTATAATAAAAGAAATAAATAGCCCTAAATGAGTAGTTGAATGGAGCTCAGTATTTCATACGTTACTACAATGACGATGGAATGGTGGAAGCATGCCATATAATACTTATTAGTGGATGCATCAAGATACTAATTTTTTTTCCGTAAATATAATAAATACTATTTATGAAATAATAATTGTTTTTCATTATAGACTAGAAATAAATATAGTTTTAATTTTTATGAATATTTTAAATATTTGTTATGAAATAAAGCTATTAGAATAATGATATTTGTTTCATTGGCTTCATAACATATAAGTATATAAAATTTTAACAATTATTTTTGGAATTATAGACTAAACCACGGCTTTGAGAAATAATTCTTTAATCATATAAATATGAAATAAGTGATACTGGTGAATTGTATCTCGGACGATTAAGGGCAAATCACTCATTCAATAAGAGGACATAAGAGTTGGTGAACTCTTAAGATTGATACATATAGATGTATGCAAATGTAGGCCTAATGATACCAAAATGGTACCACATACTTTGTCAAATTCACCAAAGAATTATCACATACATGAACATGTATATTTGATACATATGTTGTATGTTTATGATAGGTTCATAGAATATAAAACGGAAGTAAATAACATGATGTCCAAAAGAAATTAAAATGATTCAATTTGATCAAATAAGTGAGTGTATTGAAAAGGAATTCCAAATGTACCTAGAAACAAATAAGATTCAACCTCCAAAGTCATTCCTTCCCATGATACATAATAGTGTAGTTTTAAGGAGCAATCAGACTTTGTTGGATAAAGTACGATTGATGATGAGTGAAGTTGAGTTAACTTCTTTCTGTAAGGATGTGTACTTAAGAGGAAGTACATATGTTAAATTTAATTTCATCTAAAATAAAGTCTACAAAATCATACGAGATAAGAGTTGATGAAACGACCCATACATATCATAGGTCAAAGAGTTGACAAGTTATGCGAGTCGAGAGATGGAACATAATACTTATTTGTGAGGAATCCTATTTGGACCACCCTAAACGAGTTTGGGACAGATCAATATTGGTTGACCAATTTATGTTATGAGCATAAGTTTTGTAAACTTAAAATCAAACCAGTTTTATACATACATTCATACATACATACATATATATATATATATAGGCAATTCATAAAATATTTATGAATACATATTCTGTTGCACTGAGAATCAATTTATTTCAAGAATTACCAAAATTCATGATGAAAGACTTCCCTTTAAAAATTATTGGTAGTAAAATGGATTTGGATACGATCTAAAGGTAAACTAATTACAAAGAATGAAATGAAATTAACCAAATAAAAATAAACACGACACATTTAGAATTCCTGCATAATAAAGGGAAACTATGAGTTTCTTATCAATGTCGATAGTAAAATTTCCTCAGTTGTCAGTAAAGTCATTATGAGTATTGACTCTTCTATATGATACGATTCGCAAATCCTGAATAGATTCCAAGTACATTATCAAAATATGAATTTGATAGTTAAACCCGAAGAGATATGATCTGTAACAACCCACATTTTCGTTACTCAGAAGTCAACACTAATATATCACGGTATTTACATGTCGAGCATCCGAGTGTCGGAAAGACAAATTGTTGGGGTGAAAGAAAGAAAAGGTAGAACAGAATCTCACAACGTGACGAGTAATGTGAAGACTACCTTATCCCACCTACACCAATAGTGTATAAAAAATGCACTGCCATCGTTCCCGGCCAATATAGGACGATCATCATGGTTTAGAATGAACAAATGCAGTATATAACATGTCATATATCTCGTAGCGCAAGGACAAAATAAAATATCACATACACAATAGAAGAGACAGTAATAACAATGTGTACAGACCATCATCGTCAGAGTATAATATCCATAGAATTATACATCAATAGTAGAGTTTATAAATGAAAAAAACTCAACAATTGTCTCATATACAAATGGTAAGAAATCACTTCTAAGGCTCCTTAGTGCTGCACGGTGGAATAAGCGTATACTTCACATATGTATAGAATACGAGATAACTCTGTTCAGCTCGTCCTCCGAATAGCTACTGCATCACCTAGACCTGTTATCTAGTCTACTCATTTAAAGTACCCAAGATAATAAGAAACAAAGCATAAAACCTTGGGTCAGACAATAGTCTGGTGCGAGCGGTAAATGAATCTCAAAATACGACATAGGTAAATATGGCTAGGAATAAGAGTACATGAACCATACTCGATCTGTCCTTGCAATTAAAGAGTTAGCATATGACACTATGATATGCTACTCTATAATATCATAAAGGTATACCACAAACCAAGTAAAGGATAGCAGTCTTCCAGCTATTCCTATCTCTAATACCTACTTCCCTTGATTCCTATGAGTGATTGCTTACTAAAGAAAGCAATCAAAGCAACCATAACATCCATCAAACAATCCTAACTATCACTTCATGTGCTCTGAATATATGATAACTTGTATGACCCCTAAGCCAGAGACTAATGGAAATCCTTATTCTTTGTTGTACTCTCGTATCTCGCAGTCCAAAGCTGGATACATGTCTCGTGGCACAAAGTTGGATACTAGACCCAAAGCTACGGGTCCAAGGTATACGGGTCCAAGGTATACGGGTCCCTTTATTGACCCATGGGCATCCCCACTTACAATACCCCTAATCTCCGAGTCATCAATGATTCCTTAGCATATACACCCGAGCCCATCTTTGCTCCATTTGGATATTGAGCCCTTCTTGCTCAATCCAGTTTCTATTATTCATGAGGAACCCTTCCACATTCCCCGATGCTACGGCTCACTCCTTTTACGAGCCTCCATCTTTGGAACCTGCTCTCAACACGAGTTAACATTCAAAGATATAGCTTTTCATCATGTTGTTATATCACCATCCACCCTCGATGCGAACGAGCCAACACCTCCAGCACGATCTACAAAACCTCTACAACGGTCCCCAGAAGTTCCATCCCATTTGGACTTGACCTAAGAAGTTGGCACTGACCTCCCAACTAGGTACCGATCTCTCTACTTAGCCAACCTATGGCTTAGTTTTCTTCCACTCCTTCCTTACTTCTAGTACTTCATGCCTAGATGCTTTGACCTCAACTTCTCTACACAAATCTCGTCATAGAATAAGTCCACTCTCCAAAACACCCTTCTTCATATTATATAAGCAAGTCATCATAGATTCCAACACTTAGCCAATCACCAATCCATCACCTTAGGCAACCTCTACTAACAACATCTTTGCTCCCTCCAAAATGACCACCACTATGGATCAAACAACACATGTTGGTGCGTAACTCTCAATTCTTTGCCGACATGTGTAGATAATGAATTGGAACTTGTGTCTTGAACCACGAGCTCTTCCAATCCTCTAGAGCCTTCCCTCCAAGTTTCGTCCAATTCTGACCAACTTTGCCTCTAATTTGCTCAATTCTCCAACCTAACTTTCTATGAAATCATAACACTAGCAAACAACATTAAATCATATCATCCATCGTAGAATGACAAGCAATTTCATCCAATTAAACATGCAATCCATCAAAATAAGACAATTCAGACTACATATAGCTAATAACATGAATATATAAGTATGAGAAAGGGTGATTTATAGTCAATCCAGATCATATACATAGTTTAACATGTAATTAAAGTTAGAAAAGGTTTAATGGCCAAAAATCGATTTAAAACATGTTAAATCATATGCTTCTACTATATAAACATGCATAGTATAGTGAAAAGGCATAAACCACTCACTAATTACCAAATTCAACCTATATGAATATAGATCCAATCTGAACAGCAATGGAATGCACTTTAAATCAAGCAAATTAATGATCTCTATCTTCTAGGTGATAATCTAATCTCCAATCCGCAATCTAGTTTGATTTAGAGAGCAATTTGGGTGGTTTCAGATGAAATTAGGATGGATCTAGGGCTAATAAGGATTTATACCTGATTTAGAATGAGAGGGAAAAGTTTTAACTTGACTCTTCAACCCTCTATTTATAGTATTCTCTAATTAGACTAATGGGCTCACTAATAGGCTAAATTAATTACACATTAATCCTGGCCAGCAGCTTTAAAAACTTAAAACAGACATAACTTTCTTACCATAAGTCTGTTTTCTATTATGATCACTGTATGGAATATGAAACCATCATCTTGAAGCAATGAAACTGGTTTTAGACCCTAATTCGACTCCTATCAAAAGTTATAGTCCAAACAAGATTTTTAGGGTCAAAATGGTCACATAGAAATTCGGGAAAATTATAGGTGTGTAAAATGTCCCTAAGACTCATATCCCAAAATTATAGAATCATACAACGTCATATGAATAAAATAAAATTACGATCCTCCGATACGTAAAATACGGGCCATTACATTCTTCCTCCGTTTAGGAATTTAACTCCCGAAATCCTCAAACGAGCCAAAGTATAAGCAATCATGGTCATCCCGCATGCCCACCAATCATAAGCAACCATCACGCATACCAAACAAATAATCATGTAATCAATAGCATAGGTGACCTATCCTGGCATGCGGAATACTAACCTATCAAATATAACATACAATGGTGAAAGTAGATATGATAAATAGTGGTTCTTACCATTCAAAGAGCTCCGGACACGTAGTCCTCATGCTCTCCTCCGTCTCCCACGTACAAATGTCATCACTTCCGCTCCATTGTACCCTTACTAGCTTCTCCGTCTTTTTCCTAAGCTATTACCCAACAATTCAAAGCGGTCTATGAGGTATAGAAACTTATGGTTCTACCATAACATCTTCTAGTTGATCCATTATGATCATTACGTCTGAGTCATGCACAAACTTCCATAGATAAGAGACATGAAAAAAGTTGTGCACGCCCGCCATCTTCTGAGGTAAGTCGACCATATATGCCAGCTTCCCAATTCTCTCGACTATCGAAAAAGGTCCTACGAATCTCGGTGCCAACTTCCCCTCTCTACAGAATCGAACTACATTCTTTAGAGGAGAAACCTTTACAAACACCATATCTCTGACTGAAAACTCTAACTCTCTTCGTCTCTTGTCCGCATAGCTTTTCTATCGATTCTGAGCAGCTTTCATTGGCTGTCGAATGACCTCAATGTTCTTCGAAGTTTCTCTAATAATATCCGACTCAAGTATCAGTTTCTCACTCGCTTCCCACCAACATGAAGGAGCGCTACATGGTTGACCATACAATGCTTTATATGAAGCCATATCAATAGTCGATTGATAATTATTGTTGTATGCAAACTCCACCAAATGCAAATGATCATCCCACGATCCACCAAAGTCTATAATGTACGCTCACAAGAGATCTTCTAATATACGATTTACTCTTTCGGTTTGCCCATCAGATTTGTGGGTGATAAACAATTCTAAGATGCAGCTCCGTCCTTAATGCCTCTTATTAGATCTTTCAAAACCCACTAGTGAACAACGGGTCTCAGTCGCTCACAATGATCTTCGGCACACTATGAAATTGTACTATCCATTTTACATATAATTATGCCAAATTGGATTCCGTCCTACTGGACTTGGAAGATATAAACCTTGCACCAAAAATGCCATAGTACCCTGCTTGAGTCCTCGGCAATCCATCAATAAAATCCATCGATACTTGCTCCCATCTCCATTCAGGAATCTCTAATGGTTGAAACAATCCACTAGGTTTTTTCTGCTCTGCCTTCACCAATTGTTATTTTATACACTTCGAGATGAATGCCTCAACATCCCTCTTCATACCTTCCCAGTAGTAAATTTGCTTCATATCTCGATACATCATGTTACCATCGGGATGAATGGTATACCTAGAATGGTGACACTCTCATAACAATTCATCTCGCAACCCAGCAACATTGAAAACAAATAGTCTTCCATCCTTACGAAGCCAACATTCTCGGTCGAGTTCGTATTGCTTCATGTCTTCAGATTCTACTTCTTCTACAATCTTCACTATGGTCTCCGCCAACCTAGCATCTGAATTTTGACTAGCACCGATCCTTTCAATTAGAGTAGGTCTAATCGATAAGCTTTGCTAACATTTCAGGTTCTAGTCGTAGTGAGCCTGAAATCAAATCCAGCAATATATTATATCGAGCTCCACGCATCGCTCACCACCACATCGCTCTGCCCAGAGCCACCATCGCTTATTCGGCTACACCGCGCGCGAGCCTCCATCTCCAGCCGAGCCCTCATCAAGACGTCGCCGCGATGCGGCTGCCCTAGCTCGACGAATCCACAGCGGCAGCTTCGCCCTCGAAATCGCGAATTGAAAGACGAGGGGAATTTGATTTTTTTTTTCGCGAATTGATTTTGAAACGAAGGGAGGGATTGTTTTCGAATGGAAGGAGGAAAAGAAGGGAAAAATCGATTTCGAAATGCAGCCATTTTTTTTTCTTCCTCTTGATTTCGTCTGTTTTCCTTTGAAGATGAGAAAAGCATACGAATATAAAACTGAAGAAGTCGGCTACGCGTACATTACTAGGTCTGCTTGAGAAATGTAGGTTGGCTGATGGAGATTGAAATTTGACTGGTGAAAAAAATATGATATTTAATTAAAACGATTAATTATTTTCCATGCGTTTTTATCTCATACGATCACATGATGAATCCGAATGATACGAAATTTGAAATCCGATAATAAAACAATATTACGGATCCAATGAAACTCGTTTCGTCGAATTCCAAGACCGTGCCTCGGATGGCTATTTTTAAATATTGATTCGAACGATAAAATTTCAAAACCGAACAAAACAGTTTGAAATCTAATTCTGAAGCTTCTATTATTTTCATTATTATCAATACGAATTTTAAAAGCTTTTGAAATATTTTTCTTCAGCTTAAAATTGAAGATTCAAATTTTTATTCGACTATCAATAGATTAAATTTTATAATTTAATTGCCAATTTATTCTGATAATTTGAAATTCAAGTCAAACCATCGTTTAAATATTTAAAATTAATTAAATATTTTCAATTTAAATTGTTCAAAATTCTGGGTCGTTACAATCTTCCCCCCTTAAAAGAATTTCGTCCCGAAATTACAAGTTAGGAAAAATGGTCCTTAACTCGTCTACTATTTTTTTCACAATCCAATAATTTTATCAATTTATCAAAACAAATCCTTCTACTAGAGATTCGTTATCATTTCAACTAATTTTCCAACTTCAATTATAAGTTCAAAACAACATTGTTTACTTCAAAATTCAAATTTAAATTTTAAATTCAAATTTAAAACTTTCAAAATTTTCTCAAAATTTTTCTAACACCCGAAATTTTCTAAAAATTTCGCCAGCGTCTCCTTTGCGCGGCTAACACGGCACGACTACAAAACGTCCCTACGGACTCTCAAATTTCAAAAGAAAAAGGAAAGCCAAGCGGCTAGACAAGAAAATCATCAAATCTCATATTGAATACTTACCTTTTTGTCGAGCAATTCAAATTTATCTTCGAAATCAAATCCCAATTCCATTATACACCTGTATATCCTATTTAACCATATCCAATTACAGATTTAAAAATCATTTTATACACTTCCTTACAGAAGTTTCATATCTGCGTCTATTCAAATTTGTTTTCTCATTACGGTATGAATTCAATTTACAATTTCGACTCTATTTGGATTCAGTTTATCTCCTGAATATTGAATTTCATCAACTATTTTTCATTCACAACTGCACTATTTTAAATTAGTTCCAATTACTAATTCATTACAAATTCTAATTCACTTACAAATTCAAATTTGTTTTCAACATTCAGTTTCAATTCCAGTTTTATTCTTTTGTTCATTCCCAAAATTTATTTTCAATTCACCATTTCGGTTTATAACCACTTATATTAAACTGGATTTCAGATTCGAATTCAATTTCACTTTCATTTAATTGATTCACTTGTACTTACATTAATTTAACTCCATTCTTTAGGTTAAATTTATTCTATCAAAATTCAAATTGTATAAGTTATCGACCTATTTATTATTCCAATAAATATTTTAAATAGGATTCCAGAGTCTTTTCAACCTTTTCAAAATCATTTTGAAAACAATTCAAATTATCCTTTGAATTTCCAAAACAAAACCCAAATTTTTCAAAAACTTCCTTTAAAAACAATTTGGCAGCAATTCCTCTTTTGGAAACCCGAAAATGAACATCGATGATGCTGCAGTCATTACCGAAGTTATTTTCCAACGACCGAAAAGAGTTTAGAACTTTCATATCTCCAAAATACTTTTCAAAACCTTTGAAATTCATTTTCAACTCCAAAAAGGATTTAAACTTTCCAAATCTCCAAAATTTTCAAATTCTTTTCAAAACATTTCCAAATACTTCTCTGGAATTCCGTTTCCAATTACAAATCACATTTATAATTTATATTCTCAAATTTCATTTGTATATGAATTCATTTCCTTATGCTTCAATTCACATTTATAAATTTCATTTGTATGTGAATTTATTTCTTAACTTTGGAGTTACGATTTCAATTTCTTATTCAATTTCATATAATAATGATAACATTTCAATATTATCGCTTTCCTAACAACCAAACATCCATATACTATGATAATTCATAGAAAATCATTTCTTTTCTATACAAAAATAGTTTTGGGAAAAATTATTCCATTTACCCCATTTAAAATAATACTGTGTCAGTTTATCTTGTTTAGAGTTTAGAAACCCCTATCGATTCCAGTTAGCTAGACTGCACCGACCAGAATCTATAAACAATCAACCGATAAGTCAACACAATACAAAACAATTTCATATTCACTAACAAATACACACTCGTATCTATTATTACACTCAACTCATTCTAGAGTACTACTGACTCTATCTCTAATGAGTAACACCCAACAGAGCAGGGTTGTCGCTTAACCATATGCTCTGATACCACGTTGTAAGGACCCGATTCTTCGACTTTCGAAAATCGACATCGATACGTCCACTGTATCAACTGCCGAGCAACCGAATGTCGGAAAACCGAATTCTTAGGGTTTAAAAGAAGAGGTAGAAGAAAAGATAAAAGAAAAAGAAAAGAAGAACAACAGAACAACATCAGAAACAGAACAATATCAAAATCTCACATTCGCAGCGGAACAATATATAATAGATAATCACTAGTCTTTTAAAACAAAGAACTATATCAGTTTATACATACATCAATCAGAGTCAATACAACAATGGACAGTTATATAAAACTTGTCCTCATACAGAATACACAGCGGAATAATACAAAGTATAGGTGATACGTTACGCCATCCAGCTTGCTCCCAAAGCTCCAGAATATCCAGAATATCCTGATAACATAACTCTAGGCTACCCGTGTGGAAATTGGTGGGCACCCAGAGTTTAGAAGGGAAACAATAAACTCCGAGTCAGTCATGGTGACTGGTGTGAGATCGTAAAACAGTTATTTTTCAAAACAAAAACGGGATAATTTCAAAGTCAATTCGCAATGCTTTTGGAAAATGAAACTACCATAAGACCTCCCGCCACACACACAATGCAAACGCATAATTAGAGGAGATTTCTTCTTATGATAGTCAAAGATGCTTACTACGCAAAAATCAAATCCTTTTTGATATTATTATTAGTGCATAGTGTAGAAAACATTTCGAAAGTATAATATAAATCTTAGCCAGCATAGGTACCATTATATTATGCCTGCTACAGCTGCCTCCTGAGGAGACAGGTTATACAACTAAAATCGTACAAGGCTCGTATTGTTTCTTTGAATTTCCAACAAATGGTCAGACCAAGGAACTTCCCATTGCCACATAGGTACGCCCCTGGAAAGGCGACCCGAGAAATAACCTAACATTACGGTTAGATCTCTGCCAACACAAGGCCGGGTTACCCCTAACTGGGTAACTACTGACACGAATGTGTCATCCCCCGATCGTAACTGATCTATATCCGAGGATCCTCGATTTCCAACAACCACATAAGAATAATAATGCAGAAACCACATAGGTTAAGTATCTGGGCTCCATACCATGATACCACCTCTATCCAGAAGGAATGACATACACTAAAGGGGTGCTACCCCCTAATAACCTTGCTGCATCTTTCCTGTTTTGACCATTTCCGGGGTGTGAGGTCCGACGAAGTCTCGTCCACAAAGCTACACTTTGTCACAAAGCTACACTTTGTCACAAAGCCATGCTTCGGGTCAAACAAATGATCAAAGAAATGATCACAAAGATAAATGATCAAACAAATGATCATATCACAAATGATCAAACAACGATCATTTCACAGCAACACTCAACATGCCACGTTACCAAATTAGGAGTATATTGCTGATAAATTTCAACTACATAACCTCTAAGCTCGTACGTCTCAGAGAAGGGTGTTAAGCTAAGAGAATAAATTCTCCGCCACCAACAGAAATGTATTTGAAAGAAATCAGCTTTATATCTCAATTTGTAACGTCAGACACACAACCATACAAGTCTGTTCCGGGATCGAACAGAACCGAAGGCACTTCTCACGAAGCCCTTGCAAATCCAGATAATTTTCTAATCACGTCCGGACTTCCCGTCACTAAGGGTGATAAAACCTCTAAATCGGAGATCAGCCGATGTAGAGTAACTCGACGGTAATCCTTCCGTTTTCAAAAATATCCGGTCTTCAACACCGGTCATCAAATGCAATCCATTACGATGTATCACATATTCGGAATGGGTTATACAACCCCATGGTCCTTTCCTGGCTAACCCGAATAGTGAGCGCTTATTCAAAAATAAGTGTGGCATTCAAATTCATCCAATTCACAACAAATACCCATTCAAGGTAATTATTGATAGTCGGTTATTTAACTATCAATAAAGATGCGCAACATCATCAGATTCCAAATAATTTTCCAAATTATTTATTTTCCCAAAATATCTTTACTAGATATAAAATCTCCACACTTCGAAAATAAATCAATATTTATTTTTAAACGAATTTCCATTTCTTTTATAAATTCCATAGTGAATTTATATTTTCAAATATCTACTGATATACGATTTTCAATCGATTTCAATATTCACTTTCAATTTATCTTTAGAAAGATAAATTCTCAAAAACGTTTCATTTCATTTTTGGGAAAACATTTTCATACTTATTTAATAATAAGTAGTTCACAAATCTATTTATTTTCAACACTTGGAAAGTATTCGATATACTTAAATCAATATTAAGTATATATTTCATTCTTTAAGGAAATCATTCATTATAACACCATTTATTTGAGTCAAAACGAATGTTATGTAAAACATCGTTACGACGACTCAAAATCACTAGTATAGGGATTCAGAATTAAGATAGATGTATAAATCCCAATACTATATAAAACATTTCCTTTCGGAAATCATTTACTATAACAACAGTGTTATAGTCCACCATTTCCTTCTTCCTCGAAAACGTCTATTTCAACAATGAATGTTGAAATCTATGGTTTCGATATTTAACACATTTTAAAACATTGTTAAATCGTTTTCATCTTATTCCAATAACAATTTCCCAAAACAGATCCATTTTACTTAATAATATATTCACTGTCCAAACTCGTGAATATACTTCACTAACCAAATTTCAATCTTTTCTACACATTTATTTCAAGAATTATCCACTATCCAAAATCGTGGATAAAATTCCCAACCAACTCTTATTATTTACAACATTTAACTTAAAGGATAATTCGCTGTCCAAAATCACGAATATATCTCCTTTAATAACTTCTACGTTTAAATTACCAAATTCAATTGGTTTCGGATTTATAAAACAACGTTTATAAATTCACCTTTATATTTCATAACAACTTTGATCTATAAATCTCCTTTATTAACAAATTCAATTTATAACTCAATATATATACACAAGTCCATATTATAAGTTAATAACTTATAATTCATTTATTTTAAAAGAAATCGTTCTTTTAAACTTCACAAAATTTAAAACTTTCAGATTTCATTAACTTATGAAATCCCATTCATACTTCATTTTAACACTTATAAAAACTTATCTTATAATCCCAATATTTCAAATTTATAAATATCCATTTTGTACATCTTTTATATACATCGTTTTTAATAATTCAAAAATCCCAATCCAAACCATTTTATAAATTACTTAACCATTTATTTCAAAAAAATTACCTTTCGGTTATATTTCACAAAAGTCTTAGTCTTTATAACTTTAAAATTTTGAACGTTTATTTATTTCAGATGAATCAATTCAAAAATTCAATAAAACGTCTACTTTCAAAAATCACTTTAAAAAATCCTTTTAAAGTAAAAGTCGTTATTTTTAAACTTCAAAATTTGAATCCGATGATGCAACAGCACCAAATAATCAATCACGACAACAAACATCATATATCAATATGATAATCAACAAATATCACAATATCTGTAATTAAATAAATACTGGTGAGGAATCCAGTTGGATCCCTCCAACCTATTTCCCTGCATCCACAGATGTTAGCACAATACCAATTCCACTTCGAGGTGGAATATCGCGGTATATGGGATTTATAAATATATCATCTGCTTACTAACGGCGCAATATGGTCTCATCCGCTATACTATGCGGGAAATCAATCAATCCAATATATACATATGCCAATATGTATATATTGCTATATATATAGATATATCCTACTATATCTAATATCACAAATCCAAACAGTCAATCAATCAAATCAATAACTGTAAATTCAACTTTTCATTCGAGTGAGAAAATCTCACCTTAGATTTTATTTTGCATTCCATTTTCCATTTTGACCATTTCTCCATTTTTAACCTTGTATAAATAATTATACAAATTCATTAATATACGAACAAATCGAATAATAAATTTTCATTTGATAATTTTGATTCACCGGTGATTTTATTTTGACCCAATTTCTTTTAAATAAAATTTATTTAACTAAACCTTTCAATTTCAAACTAACTTCCCTTTTACTTTAAGCCAAAATCTCATTTACATAAACATTTCAAACATTTTGCTTATATAAATTTCTTTATTATTATAAAATTCCTTTGTATAAACAATATATGATTTCCTTTATCATTTAAAAATTCCTATATTATTATCATTGTTTTTCCAGCTTTATACAAATATAAATAAATTTTCTGTTTATATATATATATATAAATCTACATCTATATTTTACTGTATATATCTTTTTCTTTGATGAAGTTTACAAAACCAAATTCGGTAATTTAAATTAGAGTGATTATCAAATCAGTAATTCATTTCTTAAAAAAAATATTTCTAATTACACTTAAATTTCACTTAAACAAACAGAGCAAGTTATACCTTCACTACCTTCGTCGCTGCCAGCCTCCACCGGTCCTCGCGAGCACCCTCATCACCACAGATTGAACTCGAGCCTACGACCTCGTCGACATCAACCAAAAATCACAGAGCTTCTTTCCCCTAAACCCAGATTCAAGCTCGAACAATCACTCCTTCACCACGACCTCGCTGCCGCCGCAACCCTAAATCAATCGAACAACCCCACATTGCGTCGCGAGATTCCAGAACTCGAGCTCCACGCATCGCTCACCACCACATCGCTCTGCCCAGAGCCACCATCGCTTACTCGGCTACACCGCGCGCGAGCCTCCATCTCCAGCCGAGCCCTCATCAAGACGTCGCCGCGATGCGGCTGCCCTAGCTCGACGAATCCACAGCGGCAGCTTCGCCCTCGAAATCGCGAATTGAAAGACGAGGGGAATTTGATTTTTTTTTTTCGTGAATTTATTTTGAAACGAAGGGAGGGATTGTTTTCGAATGGAAGGAGGAAAAGAAGGGAAAAATCGATTTCGAAATGCAGCCATTTTTTTTTCTTCCTCTTGATTTCGTCTATTTTCCTTTGAAGATGAGAAAAGCATACGAATATAAAACTGAAGAAGTCGGCTACGCGTACATTACTAAGTCTGCTTGAGAAATGTAGGTTGGCTGATGGAGATTGAAATTTGACTGGTGAAAAAAATATGATATTTAATTAAAACGATTAATTATTTTCCATGCGTTTTTATCTCGTACGATCACATGATGAATCCGAATGCTACGAAATTTGAAATCCGATAATAAAACAATATTACGGATCCAATGTAACTCGTTTCGTCGAATTTCGAGACCGTGCCTCAGACGGCTATTTTTAAATATTGATTCGAACGATAAAATTTCAAAACCGAACAAAACAGTTTGAAATCTAATTCTGAAGCTTCTATTATTTTCATTATTATCAATACGAATTTTAAAAGCTTTTGAAATATTTTTCTTCAGCTTAAAATTGAAGATTCAAATTTTTATTCGACTATCAATAGATTAAATTTTATAATTTAATTGCCAATTTATTCTGATAATTTGAAATTCAAGTCAAACCATCGTTTAAATATTTAAAATTAATTATATATTTTCAATTTAAATTATTCAAAATTCTGGGTCGTTACAACTATGGCCACATACTTCCTAAACTAGTCCATATCTAAGATAATCCTAAACCTAACAAAGTTCTGAACAAAGCAATCACAAACCAAAGAACATCCATGACTCAATAAAACTAGGCCACGAAAAACCATGTACTGGTAGAGCCTCCCACAGGGTTCGTTACAATTAGGGGTCGGCCTACTATCACAGGTTCCAATCCCAATCTATCTTCTTGGTCACTACAGATGAATGAATGAGAAGCATCGGTACCAAATAAAACTCAAATAGGAACATCATCAATAGAAAGCATACCTTGGAGGACATCTCTCTTCCCTTTGTCCTTCGCCGAGGGATCACTCGACGAAGTTGGGATTGCGTATAAAACATATGCCTTCACCATCTACTTTTCCTTTACTGGTTCCAGACAATTCTTCTGCAAATGTCTGGGCTTATCACAATTATAACATTTCTTCTTCTCACTCATCTTGCAGTCTTTGATTAGATGACCCTTCTCGTTGCATCTGAAGCAAATAAGTTCACATTTACCCTTCTTCTTGCCACCCTTACACTGAGGCTGCTTCCTTTTCCCATTCCAGTTCTTCTTGCCCTCACCACCTTGCTACAGCTTTGGCTCCTCTTTCTCAGTGGAAACAACAATAACAGTCTTAGCCTTAGGGTACAAGCTCTCATGGCGAAGCGTCTTCTCCACAAGCCTCTCAAACAGCTCATCTATATGGTCCACTAGCTTTTCCCCCAAATAGTCATCAAAACCACTGATGAATTTCTCATTCTTCCTTAATGGAGTGTCAATGAAAGACATCTCATACTTAGACAAAGCATCAAATTCTACCACATATTTAGAAACTACCATCTCTCCTTGCTTGAGATCGACAATTTTTTTGAATACAACCGACTTCTGAGCAGCCGGAATAAACTTCTCCTCGAACCTTGCCTTGAACTTATCCTAGCTGAACTGGTCTTCTAGAGTGGAAACAGTAACAACATTCCACCAATTCATGGCCCTGCCCTGAGCTACGTCGAAGGCAACTTCCTCTTCATGGCATCTTGTACCTCCTATCACTGAAGATGCGCTCATAAATACCTAACAAATTTTGCACTTCTATGGCTGACTCCGTTCCATAAAATGACTTCTCTCCAAGAGTAGAATAATCTTTGTTCAGCTTGGCGAAATCAGCCCTAGGCGCTTGCACGGGAGTACCTTTACCTATTACCACTCTAGGAGCATTCCTCATTATATTAGTCATCATAGCATTGAACATGGCTTGGATATCAGGAGTAACAGCTCCTGATCCCGCTTCTTCCTCTACTCCTAAAGCAGAATAGCTCACAACGTTCCTTGTATGTCGGCTTATTCTTCTCTGCAACAAGAATGATCAGTCTTTCATAAAGAAAACCGTATCTATAGTGCTCTTGTGCATGCAACTTATACTATATATTATATTACTATATAGTTTTGAAAACCAAACTTATAACAAGTACGCACTCTTTCGTATACATACATACTCTCGATCTAGTCTAAGGCGATAACAAGTTCCCTATCTTTATTGGATCATGATATCAACTCTAGTTAATCGTGTAATTAAAGCTCCGATACCAAATGCAAAGATTGCCCTATACCACCGGCACCAACAATATATAAATAATGCACTGCTAACGTGCCCGACCAATATAAGATGATCATCAGGGTTTAAAATGAACAAATTCAGTATATAAACTATCGTATATCTCACAGCACATAGACAGAATATAATATCACATATACAACAGAAGAGACAGTAATAACAATGTGAACATACCATCATCATCAGAGTATAATATCCATAGAGTTATACATTAATAGTAGAGTTTATACAACGGAAACAAACTCAACAACCATCTCATATACAAATGGTAAGCAGTCACTACTATAGCTCCCTATTGCTGCACAGTGGAATAAGCGTTGACTCCATATATGTATATAATACGAGATAGCTCCATCCAGTTTGTCCTCCGAACAACTACCATTTCACCTAAACCGATTATCTAGTTTATTTATTTATGAGTACCCAAGATAATAAGAAACAAAGTATAAAAATTTGGATTAGACAAAGTCTGATGTGAGCGGTAAATGAATCTCAAAATACTATACATGTAAATATGAAGAGGAATAAGAGTACATGAACCACACCTAACCTATCCCTGCAACCAAAGAGTTAGCATACGACACTATAATATGCTACTCTACTATATCATAAAGGTATACCACAAACCAAATAAAGGATATCAGTCTTCTAGTTATTCTTATCTCCAATACCCACTTCCCCTGATACCTATGAGTGATAGCCTGCTAAAGAAAGCAACTAAAGCAATCATAGTATCCATCAAACAACCCTAGCTATCACTCCATGTGTTTAGAATATGATAACTTGTATGAACCTCAAGCCAGGGACTAATGGAAATCCCGGTTCCCTGTAGTACTCTCATATCTGATAGCCCAAAGCTACATGTCCAAGGTATACAGGTCCCTTCATTGACCTATTGAAGTCCCCACTTATAATACCCTTGCTGCGAGTACAACTGAAAACTCTCCAAGTCATCAACGATTCCTTAGCACATACACCTGAGCTCATCTTTGCTCCATTTAGATACCGAGCACTTCTTACTCAATCTAGTTTCCATTATTCATGAGGAACCCTTCCACATTCCTAGATCCTACGACCCACTCCTTTTATGAGCCGCCATCTTCGAAACCTACTCCCAATACTAGCTAACATCCAAAGACCATAGCTTTTCATCATGTTGTTATATCCTATCCATCCCCGATGCGAACGAGCTAACATCTCCAGCACAATCTACAGAACCTCTACAACCATCGCCAGAAGTTCCATCACATTTGGACTTGACCCAAGAAGTCGGCACCGACCTCCCAACTCGATACCGATCTCTCTACTTATCTAACCTATGACTATGTTTTCTTTCACTCATTCCTTGCTCGAGTACTCCATGCCTAGATGCTTTTACCCTGACTTGTCTACACAAATAAAGTCATCAAAGAACAAGTCCTCTCTTCAAACATCCTAATTCATATTCTAGAAACAAGTCGTCATAGCCTCCAACACTTAAGCTAATCATCGATCCATCACCTTAGGCAACCTCTACTAGCAACATTTTTGCTCTCCCCAAAATCGCCACCACCATGGATCAAATAGCACATGTCGGTGCCGACCTCTCAACTCGGTGCAGACTTATGTAGATAATGAATTGGAACTTACACCTTGAACCATAAGCTCTTCCAATGCTCTAGAGCCTCCCCTCCAAGTTTCGTCCAACTCCAACCAACTTTGCCTCCAATTTGATGAATTCTCTGATGTAACTTTCTATGCAATCACAACATTAGCAAACAACATCAAATCATATCATCCAACATAGAATAACAAGCAATTTCATCCAATTAAACATGCAATCTATTAAAATAAGATAAACAAGTCAATTCCTAACATAGATCTACATATAGCATGAATATATGAGCATGAATAAGGGTGATTTCTAATCAATCTAGATCATATACATAGTTTAACATGTAATTAAAGTTAGAAAAAGCTTTATGGCCAAAAATCAATTTATAACATGTTAAATCCTACGATTCTACCATATAAACATGCATGGTATAATGAGAAGGCATAGACCACTCACCAGTTATCAAATTCAACCAATATGAGTGTAGATCCAATTTGAACAGCAATGGAATGCACTTCAAATAAAGTAAATCGATGATCTCTATTTTCTAGTTGATGATCTAGTCTCTAATCCACAATCTAGTTTGATTTAGAGAGCAATTTTGGTGATTTTGGATGAAATTAGGACGGATCTAGGGCTGATTAGGGTATATACCTGATTTATAACGAGAGGGAAATTTTTTACTTGACTCTTCAGCCCTCTATTTCTAGTATTCTCTAATTAGACTAATGGGCTTAATTAATTATACACAAACCCTGGCCAGTAGCTTTAAAACTTAAAACTGGCATAAATTTCTATCCGTAAGTCCATTTTTCTATTATGATCACTCTATAAAATGAGAAACCATCATCCTAAAGCAATGGAACTAGTTTGAGACCCTAATTCGACTTCTATCAAAAGTTATAGCCCAAACAAAATTTTAAAGGTCAAAATGGTCACATAAAAATTTGGAAAAATCATAGGTGTGTAAAATGTCCCTAGGAGTCATATCCTAAAATTGTAGAATCATACAACCTCATAAGAATAAAATAAAAATATTTTATGATCCTCCGATACGTAAAATACGGGTCATTACAAGTAATATATAATATACCAATGATCTTTACAAAAGAAAACTATGATATACATACATAAATCAGAGCAAACTAACATATAATCAGCTTGGAGTTATAACAGCTTGTCCTTACAATTGTTGATAAATATAGACAAAAACAAAACAGCGAAAGGTAAAATACATGAATATGTCTTGGAGGATCCAACCCATCTCTTGAAGCTCCAAAGCATCCATGACTAAATCTGGAAAATATGCTCGGGCTGACTTAAGCATTACAAGAAAATAGCCCCCAGATCAGTCTGGTAAACCAGCATGAGTGAACTCAAATCAAATCATATGGATTTTTATATTTATAAAACCCTTTGAAAATAAAGGTGTCTCATAAGACTATGCCGTACATAAACACGGACGGACTTTTACCTTATGATAACCAAACCATTTTTATTAGAAAATCTAGTGATATTATAATAATGTCTAGGGGAAAATAAATATGTA
Organism: Allium fistulosum; assembly: GCA_030737815.1. Lineage (NCBI taxonomy): Eukaryota > Viridiplantae > Streptophyta > Magnoliopsida > Asparagales > Amaryllidaceae > Allium > Allium fistulosum. Next base: position 942,947,852 of record CM060907.1, on the reverse strand, counting down.
ACACATCTGGAATGGTTACCTATAGTTACATTCAACAGTACTAAGTTCTACAACTAAACCGTAGGGCACATATTGGAGATAGGATTTCAACGATGACAATGTAATGAACTACCTTCCATATAGTACACTTCTAGATAAAATGTACGCGAAGGCTAAACATGGACCCTCTGCCAAGACAAAGCCGGTTGCCCCTTTAACATGACATACCGGATTACATCATCCCTCGGGCACTGAGGCTGCAAACATTGCCCCACGGTCGCCCCGCGCGCACACCAAATTCATAAAATCGAATTTAGATCGAGGAATAATACTCCTAATGGTAGCTCACCACATATCTCTGCAGGCATCCCCTATTTTAGCCAATACCAGGTTTGAGGCTTATGAGGTTACGCTTTTACCTTTTCCTCTTAGCAATTCCCACTTGGAATGCTAATACTGCCCTCCAAGCAATAATGCAGTGCTAGCATTCATCCATACAAATTGTTCTGTATATGAACAAACCAAAGGTACTACTTTTACTACATCCATTTTGGAATTACCCTCAGGATTAGCAGCAAGTATCCCTTGCACTTCAAACAACTCTATCTTTGATTACATCATCTCGAACCTGTCTCGAACCTCTTCCAAAGTATTGAACACGTATATGGTTTTGGAGTGATTACAGTTTCGATTCATCTCATATAAGTATACTCCCTTGCTACCGGTCACTTCAAAACAAAATTGATAGTTCCGGTAAACTCAACTCCGGTTCTTTTAGAAATAATCAGATAATACATAAGAACGGAGACCACCTCCTAACCGTTTAAGCAGACGGATTTCCTTATCATTTGTCCTAGAAGAACAAAACGAGATTTCTATGCACAGTATAGCCTCACCAAAGATAACTATGTCATACAACCCCCGTGTTTCTCCTAGATATTTCCAGAGTTATATTTTGGCCAAAATTTGATAGTAGGTCAATTAACTATCAAAAAAAACAATCAAATCAATCTTTGAATTTAATTTCATTAGAAACCAAGCATGATTTAAGCGCATAAGTAACCACTAAGTCTCTTTAATTAATCTTCTCGTTAATTAAATCTCTTTCCAATTATTCAAAAATATCCATATACTTATATCAACGGTATACGTATATTCACAAACAAATTCACTTTCGGTACTTAGAAAGTGTTTCCACATATTTATATCGACGGTATAAATATGTTCACAAGTTTTTAAGGAAGATTTCAAAATTTTCAAAATCATATTGAATGGGTCAATATCACTTTTCCTTCGGTGTTAAGTACGAAAATAAAAGCTTCCGTACCACCATAACTAAGAAGGATTATTTATACAAATCAAATCTTGTTCCTTTTATAAAATTCCCTTTTTATAAACCCATTCCATTTTTACAAGTCCTTTTGTAAATCTCCGAATTAATTTATAAAATTCCTTTTATACATCTCCAAAATTATTTACAAAACTCCTTTCTATTTATAAAACTCTTTTCTATTTATAAAACTCTTTTATAAATCTTCCTTTATAACTTCTTTATAGGATTTTTTTATAAAATCCTTTATAAAAAAAATCCTTTTTATAAATCCAAAACTCATTTTATAAATCTTATATATTTAACACAAAACTTCGTTATTTTTAAAATATGATTTATAAATCCATTCTTTTAATCTCTCTTACAAAATATCACCTATAAAACTCCTTCACAAAATATCGTTTATAAATCTCCTTTATAAAATATCCTTTGTAAATCTCCTTTGAACAAATCCTTTTTATTAAGCAAAATACCTTTTATAAAACAATTAATTTACTTAAAAAATCACTAATAAAATAATTAATTAACTTAAAACATAATTAATAAAATAATTAATTAACTTAAACATCATTAATAATGTAAATAAATATCTTCAAACAACATTAATAATATAATTAAATATCTTTAAACAACATTAATAACACATTAAATATCTTTAAACAAAATTAATAATATATTAAAATCTTTTATAATTATATAAACACTTAACCTCAAATTGTTATAAAATGGAAGTTAATTTAAACCCATAGCTTTACAAATTCAGAAAGAGGCTTAGCGACCACAATGGTACTTAGACAAGCCACCAATTATTAAATTCCATTTTCCAAGTCAAAGTCTGGTATTTACATAAGCAAGCATATATGTAAATAATATAGACAATTAGCAATAAATAGCTAATACATCACTTATCCAATATTAATCAACTGGTATATGAATAAATATCCAAATTAATATAATAGTAGAACGAGGATTTATTCTGCTAAATAGATCTTCGGAATAATCTATTCAATTTAAATATAGCAGAACAGTGTTTTATTCTGCTAACGGAATGTCAGTACTAAAATGAAATTATTTAACTTCGTTATCGTAATTAAATTCCAACACTAATAACTTATCAATATTTTTCACTTCTTCAAATCTATCAAATAATCATACTGAAGTGTTCTGCTAGATTATACGAATCAAGTGTCGAAATCTGTGGGTTAAACAAACTTCGTACGGGTGCGTTAAAATTTTTCAAAGTTTTGAATTATTAACTAACTAATTAACTAAAGATTTAACTACCTACTTGGCCCAAGGCCCACTACCCCAACCTTAAACCCAGCACACTACTCTTTCTTCATAAATCAAATCCCTCAAATTCAAATTTCCTAACACAATCGCTTGGAGCCAAAAAGCAGTACACGAACATGCATGTGCACACTGTTGGCACGCCACCGCCGACCATCATTCGCCGCGCCAACCTCGTCCATAAATTGCCCTAGCCTCACGCAACTCACTTGCACCATTGTCATCCCCTCCGATGGCCCTAACCAAAATCGACCATCTAACCCTAATTTTCGAAGCACGTCTTCACAAACCCAGGCACGGTCACCTCCCCTTTGCCATCACCTCACACCTCTTCCACCTTCACCGTTGAATCCATTAGCACCGCAACTCAACGCTCCACCTTCACCTACGTTGAACTCGATACACCTAGGCACCGTCATGATGCAAGTTTTCGAACGAAAAACCCACACAACCTAAAACCCTAGTTCGAGCTCTACCCATCAACTCTGACCACCATACTCTATATGATCACCTCTAACGTTTCCGCCATCTCCCAAGGCTGCCTCCAGCACTACCGCTTCACCTCCAAAACCCTTAGATTGCCAGAAACTTCCAAATGATCGGAAATTTATCATCTTATCACCACGGCACAACCTCACTCCATAAAATCATGTGAACAACTTCAAAAATCAAGATTTTCAAATACGAATGTGACCATATACTCCGTTCGTCAATTCAAGTTCGCTTACAAACTGTGAAACTCGACCACTTATTGAAATATAGATTTTTCTCATACTATACTTGACGAAACAACCCATGACTACTTTATAAAAAAACTAGAGACTAAAACTAACAACTCTCCAGTTGGATTACAATGCCTAATTTTGATCGGGGAAGGAGATGTTGATTTTTGAAAATGAGATGAAGGAAGTTTTACATCATTTTCAAAGAACAAGATGAGAAAAAGAAGATGTAATAGTATATCTCTGTATGTAAGTTTATTTACATCAAGCATATTCTTTCATTCGAAAGAAAATATTAATAAAAATATGATTTTTTAAATAATTACATAAACATGAGAGTCAAATAAAAATCACAACCAAGCTACAAATAAATTTACACAATATTCATTTCATAAAAATATTAAACAAGATTTGAATATCTCACCTTCCAAAATCATTGGAAATGCAAAATCAAATCTTTTCCTTAGCAAATCAATCTCAACTCCATTATCAACAAAATTTCAAACTTTTAAGCTAATAAGAGAAGATTTTTATTAATTTAAGAATGGAAGAGGAAGTGGAATAGAGAAGTTAGAAAACGTAGAAATGAGAATTGAGAGTAAAAAAGATATAAGATAAAAACTTTACTTTTATAAATGAAAAAAAAAGTTTTAAAAGTCATAAATACCCTTAATCTCATTTCCCTTCCTTTCCTTCTTTTCTTAAGTCAACTAAGTACTAAACACATGAAAAAATGGTGGATATTAGGAAGGTCCATGTACCTTTATCTACTTTAACACTTAAGCCTCAAATCAAATTCAAATTTTAAATTTAAATATATTTTATTTTTATTAATTCCTATTATTATTATATTGTTACATTTTAGAAATATGGTTTTCTTAACTTAACCTAGCCATTTAAATGTTGTGTAAAAGTATATGCCAAGGTATAACAACTTTTTACGACTTGTCATTCGATAAAAAGCTGAAAAACCAGAAAACAGGTTTTAGTCACATTTTCAGTTTTCCATCGAACTAGATATTTATGTAAACCAAATTTAGAAATGAATTTTATATTATTAGTTATAAATTAAAAGAGGTTATTTGATTATTAAAAACCATTAATTAAATATTTAAAATAAATTAAATATTCTCCAAATCAAATCGATAAAATTTTAGGTCGTTACATGATCCATCGATTGCGATGATATCAGGCATCACGTGTTTGGGCATCATGTGTTCGGGCATCACGTGTTCAGGTGTGGGTTGATGATATTAGGCATCACATGTTCGGGAATGGGTTAGTTGTGTTTATCTTATGGTATATATATATATATTTTATCTAGAGATACACGACGCTTGGAAGGTTATTTTCGGTCCTTGTCATGGGGTCGACCTCGATGTACCGAGGACAACACCATTGAAATCCATATGCAAACGTACCTTAGCAGTTTTAGTTGTACATCTAATATTGTTGTGTTGTGAGATGCAAGCAGCACAACTATTTTTTGATTTATATTTTACACCCTAGACATTATCTATTATATAACCATATGTACTCATTAGATGGTTTGGTACTTTTGAGGGAAAAATGATTATGGTGATTCGAATTGTCTCAAAAAGATACTGTTACATTGTGGCCATATATTTCTTGAGTTTCTCGTACTAGATTTATGTCTGACTCGTAGTTTTATCTTTTCCTTATTTCCTCGAGTGCTTTTTCGAGCAGTATGAAAAAGAAAGGTTTTAGGTAGATATTCTTTGATGCCCGAGGAGTCAAGCTGGATGCCTTCACCTATCGTAGTATTTTATTTTCACCACACTACTATTATGTATATATCAGCAACTGTGAGGACATGCTGTTATAATCATCCAAGTTGATGATAGTGCTTAGAATTGTAACTTTGAAATGCTATGTAGCTTAGAGTGACACTTTGTACTATCTTTTTGATATTATATTATCATTCCATTATGAGATTCTGATGTTATGTCCTTTCTTCCTTGTTCGTTTTTGTTTTCTTTTTTATTTACCCTAACAATCTGTCTTTCTGACACTTAAATGCTCAATACGTGAATATTGTGCATTAATGTCAAGTTTGAGGATCGAAAAGGCAGGTCGTTACACTAGGAAAGGGGAACAAGGTTACAGATGCTTTGAGTAGAAAATATTAGAATGGAGTGATAGCCTTGATTGAAAAATGGAAAACGTTATATGGAGTGCATTATAGAACAACTGTAGGATCAAATCGAGATCCAGAGATGGTAGCAAGTTTGGAAGTACATCCAACCCTTGCAGACATAATTGCTGTGAGACAAAGAGAAGACCCTTTGTTCGCTAAAAGAATTAGGCGATTAGGAATGGGTGCAAATGTTAAGGACCTAAAATAATTTGGGATAGACTTGAAGAGATGGCTTAGGAAGAAGGGAAGACTGTTTGGTCCAAATGTGGAAATTTTTGGAAAGAGTAACTGGAAGAATATCATCGATCTAAGTTTACTATTCTTCCCTAGGGCATGAATATGAATCATGACATAAAGAAAGTATTCTTTTGGGAAGGGATGAAGTGGGATGTTGGTGAATTTGTGAAGAGACGTTTCACCTGTCAGTAGGTAAAGGCTGAACATCAGAAGTCGAGCGAATTACTTCAACCTTTGGAAGTACCGACTTGGAAATAGGAATTATTGTCGATTGATTTTATTGATGGATTGCCTAGGTAGAGAACGTGAAATGAAAGCATTTGGGTGTTAGTCAGTAGATTGACTAAGAAAAATCACTTTAACCCTTCGAAGTCGACAAGGACGTCAGCTAGTTTAGCAAGACTATACATCAAAAATATAGTAAGGTTGCATGTGGTTCTGAGCAATATTGTAAGCGATGGAGACCTTTTGTTTATCGGTGAGTTCTAGAGAAGTTGCAAAGTGCATTAGGTATAGAGCTGAGCATGAGTACGGCTTATCATCCGTAGACTGATGGTCCAACAAAGAGGGTGAACCGTGTGCTTGATGATTTGCTAAGAGCTTGTAATTTAGATTTTAGGGGACCTTGGGAAGGTCATTTGCATATGGTAGAGTTTGCATATAATAACAATTACCGATCGAGTATCAGGATAGTCCCATTTTAGCTATTGTATAACAGACCATATAAGTCACCTATTTGTTGGTAGGACATAGGGCTAGGCTCGTGTTGGGACCCGATTTGGTAAGGGATAGTACTAAAAAGGTAGAATTGATTCGTGCTAGAATGAAGGCAGCGCAATCAAGGAAGAAGGGTTATGCCAACAAGAGGAGAAAAGATTTTGAATTCACGGTAGGCGATTATGTGTTTGTGAAGGTTTCTTTGATGCGAGGAGCTATGCGTTTTGGGAAGGCGGGGAAACTAGCACCTAGATATGTATGATCGCTTCCAAAGATCGAGAGGATTGGTAAACTCACTTATCGTGTCGATTTACCTAGTACTTTAGCGGGTATGCATAATATTTTTCACATCTCACAATTGAGGAAATGTATGCACGAATTCAGTGGTGGAATCGAGAGAGGTTGAAGACTTATTTGTAGAATCATATCCGACTTATGTTAGACGACTAAAGGGAATAGTAGACCATGATACGAAAGAGTTGAGGAACAAAGTTATTAAACTTGTTCACTTCCGTTAGACTGATGATGATGATGATGATGATTCTACTTGGAAGGTAGAGGATAAGGTTAGGAATATCTATCCCAATTTGTTCTGACATGTATGATTAAATATATGTGCTTTGCTGTATAGACTAGTAGTGACACTAGTATAATTATATGATATTATATTGGTATGTGTTAGTAGTGAAGCAAATGCATTATGATTGCTAATTGGTGTACATCGTGTGTACATTGATTTGATGATGATGATTTTTATCCTGCCGTATCCGAATTTCAAGGACAAAATTCTTATAAGGAGGAAAGAATGTAACACCTAATATTTTGAAGTACCAATATATGGGAATTAATTAAATAAATGATTAACCAAATTAAACTATGAGATGAAAAAAATGAAGACAAATTATTAATGAGAAATGAATTTAGAATAAGAAGCTAGGGATTAATAAGAGTAGGCTAGAATGAGGTTTTAGCCCAAAGCTCAAATTATACTAATCCCTTTAACCTTCCTACTCTTCATTCATTCTCCGCTTACTCAAAACAAAACAAAGAAAATTTAATATATAGGACGACCATAGTTTAAGGGAGAAAAAGGAAGATTTAAAGGAAAAGAGAAGAAACATTCATTTGTTAACCAAACCAAGGGTTTGATCAAGTTTAAACAAACCAAAGGTGCAAAGTTATTTCTCTAAAGACCTTCCAAAACCCACAGGGATCTGGATTGTATGTATTTGTGATGTTTTGAATTTTAATGAAAAAGTTTAGGAAGATGAGAAAATTTGTTCGCGTTTGGAAATTTAAAGATGGTGATTTATTAAGTGTACAAGGAAAAATGTAAACCAAACCTTCTTCAATTCGCTTGAAATTTTTACGCGTTGTGTAGAATAATAAGGTGGAGGTGTGTTTTTGATTTGATAATTTTTTAAAATTATTTGGAATTTATATGAATTTTCTAAGTTGAGAAAATGCCTAATTTTGAAAATTAACTATTTAAATATTAAAAATAATTATTTTGGATTGAAAATTTTGTACGAAGCCAAATAAGTTATTTGGATTTTTGGTTGATTTATGCATTTTCGAATTTGTATGAATTACTTAACAAAGGGAAGAGCTAATTACAAAAGGGTAATTAATTAATTAAGAAGGTAATCAATAATTTTTGAAAAGAAACCCGCATAAAGCCCTAGTAAACTAATGATAATTTGACATATAACTGGGTAGGTAAAAAGTAGTTCCTTTGAATGGAAATAAATTAGTTTTCAAGTTAACTACAAAATTGCCATATCAACTTGCTATAGCTCAATCTCAACTTGCTATAGCTCGAATCTCAACTTGTTGTAGCTCAAATCTCAACTTGCGATAGCTAAATTTCAACTTGCGATAGCTCATTCTCAACTTGCGATAGTTAAATCTCAACTTGCTATAACTTAAATCTCAACTTGAGATGGCTAAATCTCAACTTGCCATGGCTTATTCTCAACTTGCGATAGCTGAATCTCAACTTGGTATAGCTCAAATCTCAACTTGTGATACCTAAATCTCAACTTGGTACATCTCAAATCTCAACTTGTGGTTGCCAAATCTCAACTTGCGGTAGCTAAATCTCAACTTGATATAGCTCGAATCTCAACTTGCGATAGCTAAATCTCAACTCGTTATAGCTCAAATCTCAACTTACGGTAGCTAAATCTCAACTTGCTATAGCTCAAATCTCAACTTGCGATAGCTAAATCTAAACTCGCTATAGCTCAATCTCAACTTGCGATTGCTAAATCTCAATTTTCTATGGTTCAAATCTTAACTTGGGATAGCTAAATCTCAACTTATTGTAGCTTAATCTCAACTTGCTATTGCTCAATGGTAACTTGCTATAAATCAATGGCAACTTGTTATAGCTTAATGCCAATTGTCAACTGGATATAGTTAATATAAACTAGAGATATCAATCACAGGTAGCTAATATAAACCAGAGATATAAACTGGAGTTAACTTGATATCAATTGGAGATAGTATAATGTTAACTTGAGATAGCTATAAAACTCATAAAATTGCTATAGCTTAATGTCAACTTGAGATAGCTATAAAACTTATCAACTTGCTATAGTTTAATACCAACAATAGATGGCTATAAAACTTATCAACTTGTGTTAGTCTTTAACCTGCAACCGCTGTGCACTAACAAACTGCGATAGCTAAAGGTGCTAAGAAATTCTTAGTAAATAAAGAAACCTTTGTAACACTTGGGAAGCCATCTTTCCTAAGTAATGGTTGATAGTTTCATAAAGATGAAATTACCATAAAGAATAATAAGTTAAAATGAAATAGCTTGCTTAAAGAATGAAAATGTAATTATATGGCCTTTGTGGCACTACTCCGTCTACTCACAACATTATGTTTGATGATTGTTCGCGTAAGGCCTATGTGGCAATCGTTTGTCTAAGCACAGCCTTATTTTTGATGATTAGTGACGTAAGGCCTATGTGGCAACCATTTGTCTAAACATGACATTATACTTGATGATTGGTGATGCAAGTCCTATGGTGCAACTATTTGTCTAAACTTTATATTTAATGATTTGTTTAAGGCCTTTATAGCAACAATTTGGTTGAACACGACATTTTATTCGATGATGGGTGGTGTAAGGCGTTGGTGGCAATCTAATAAACTGTTCATGAATAAATTTGAGGGAATGTCAGATAAAACACCTAAGTGACAACCGTAAGTGTCTAGTGTTAAACTAATAAGAGTAAGGCCTAAGTGGAAAATCTAATAATGAATTAACTATAAAAATTATTCGAAAATGTTGTGAAGGGAATCTCATCCTTATATTGAAACCGATGATTTGTATTCGACCATGGTTTGATATTATCACATTATATGATGTAACTAATGAAGTTGGAATAATGTTGGGAAAGCCCGTTCCATACTTTAGTGTCGTAGTCTCATTATATGATTGTTTGGTTAGGGTAAAGTATCACTTATACTAGTTTTATATCTGACATGTGTTTTTATTATTTCTCATAAACTCACAAATACTCATTCGAGTAGGTCGAGTTTATGGTATAGACAGGTAGATTTTGGAAAAGACAAATGAGGATTTTGTAGATGAAGCAGGAGGCTTATTTTGCAAAAAAACTATTTTGAAATTTCGTTATGTAAAACCAGGATTTATAATTGGATACATGTCCATGTTGGCATCCTCATATGTCAGGCATGTCACTCTATTTATATCTTATTATATATTTACCCTACGTGAGAATGAGATGGGTTAGTAATGATGTAACGACTTATGTAAAATATTTTGATGTAATGATATTATTTAGCCCCTCTTTTTACTTTATGTCGTGGAAAAAAATTACCGATCTCGCTTTGTCAATTGAAAATAATTATGGTGGCGACTTCAACATCATCAGACATTCATTTTTGAGTCTCGAAGTGGGGGACTTCATAGAAAGTGTGTGTCTTCAAGAATGAATATTAATAGGCATTGAAATGTTTCTAAAACTAAGAGAAAATGACTAACTTATGATTGAGATGTTTGTTAAAAACGTATTTTATTAAAAAGATGTTTTATTTATGAATTTTAACTAAGAACAATAAAACCGAACTTTGTAACATGGGGTGTAAGACAAAAGGTAAGATGAGTTATGAATTTGTCTGACACCCATTATGATGATGTTACTTTTATGACTATTGTGTGTAATTTTCCCTAGTGAGTTGTAGGGATGTCTAGTTATTCCCTTCCAGGGAGAGAGTTGGGATATAAGGATGGGACTGGCCATTTCGATGTTCGGGATAGTCAACGTATTGGTTGTATTCATTTACTTTTAATGAATTTTTTGTATTGCATTGCTATTTGTTAAAATAATTGCAATTAAGAAAATTTAGCTGCTTATTTACCCATGTCTACTTATAAATTTATGTTGTGCTCGTTTGAATTAATGATGATTAATTTTAATTATTTGTTTGTTTCCTTCTGTAATTGATGTTCACCTATTCATGTCATGCTTGTTCGGACTAATCTCTTTTCTTGTTGTTGATTATTTGTTTGCCTATCGCTTGTTTATTTTGATTAGTTGTTGTTTCTTTGGTTGTTTATTTGTTCAGTTAGTTGCTTGTTGTTTAACATATTGTAATTGTATATACCTTGTTTAACTAAGAAATGTGAAGCGGTTCCATGAAGACAAGTAATAGTGGTTAGCGGATTTTAGTGACTAAAGGTTAATGGATATCACGGAGGAATCAAGGATAGGCAGAAGCCCATTATATGGAATTTGAAATATGATCCTATTTTTAGTTTCCACAAAATTTTTAAAACAAAGAGTTTCTATTTCAAATAATGATTTGATTTCTTATATAAGATGATGTTTTCTCAAAATTGTTTTTAATTGGTTTAAAATAATGGAAAATATTTTGAGAAAATATTTTTTAAATTAATCCTGTATTTTGAGAAGAAACATAGAGAGAAATCTTTTATTTTGAAGGGAGATGAAGGCCATGATTTGAAAATAAAAATGTTTGGTAAATGTTTTGCTTTTAAGGTATGTTAGAACTCTCCTTGCTAATAGGTTACTCTTTGGTATTTTTGGTGGGTTATCTCGGTCATTGGATGAAGGAATCACTATGGAACGAAGATGAGTTCGAGGAGGGAGCCCATGAGTAGAATGAGGAAGGGTTCTACTATGGAAAATGAATGTGAATGGGTTCTTTGAAGGGAACTCATAAATAGAACATTGAAGGATTCTATTATGGAAAGTGGAATGTTAAAGGATTCTGCTATGATGAATGGAAATAGATGGAGTGGGGAAGTGCTCGGATACGCGTGTGAAGGGATCATTGATACACAGAGTATTTTCTAGTGTACTTGTAAACAGGGGTATTGTGAGGATACTTATTGGATAATTTGTCGGCTATCCCAGATCGTTGAAGAGATCTGTATACCTTGGACAGAGGAAGAGATCTAGTGTCAGCTTTAGGCTGGTGTTCATGTACACAAAACCCTGGACTTTTCCATTAATCCCTGATAGAGGAATGATCATATGAGTTATCATATATCCAACGCATGCAACTGATGCAATGATCGATGCAGTTGCAGCAGAAGTGGATGACCAAATCATTTGAAGAATATAACCATGATTAAGACACATGCTATTTTGAGGATGCAACCATAAGTAGGTACACATGATATTTTGGACGGTATAGGTATGAGATGGTACATCAGTTATCTTAAGGATGAAATTATGAGGAAGATCATCAACAGGTTGAGGGTATGCATATTATGATGGATGTACAGTTAGCATAGAAATTACACACACATGTTATTGGTTAATAAGTTAGTATGGTGATGATACCATATTATTTTGAATATGTGTGTTTATTTGGATGAGCCATGTTGATTATTAAGTTGTGTTTATTCATTTATCAGCACATGCATGTTTGGACCAACATATATTTTGTTGTGGACTTTAATTATAGTCAGTTATGTTGAATTGTTGAGATGCATAAAATGAACTAATCTATTATTGATATAGTTTCACCCTTATTAATGAAGTGTTATTTTACATACTATTGTTTATATTGTATGATTGAGAAAGTGCATGTGTTACAATAGTATGTGTGGGTAGAAATTTAAATTCAGTTTATGGATAAATTTGATTGTATTATCGTTAATGTTATATGGTCATCATATAATGCTTTATAAGTAATTAACTTGTGATTAATATAATTCCCCATATTTTGTGATTAGACCAATAATAATAATTTATTAATTTTGATTGTAGGATGTATTTGGGGAATTGTGAGAGCACAATTCTTTTAAAGGGGTGAAGTATGTAACGACCCACGGATTTGATGCATTAATTATTTAAAATAAACTCGATGGCAAAATGAAAATTTGTGTAGGATTGTCTTTTTGGGGATTTTAATGGCTCTATTGGGTTTAAAAATATTTAAAATGTATATTTCGATATATATATATATATGTATATATATATATATGTATGTATGTATAGCATGTTATACTTTCGTTGACGCTCGAAATTGTGCTTTTTGGGCTAAATCGAGTACACGGTCCACAACCTTGCTGAAGCAGCTATATAGTGTGGCTACGGAGCCTTAGCCGTCACCTCTATTTTCATTTTTGTGACTAGTTCCCGAAATTCCTTAATCACTTGCTAATGGCAGATGATTATTTATAATCCAAAATTGTATTAAAAATCATAGTATCATCAAATAATATCGTTGCGAAGCTCTTGACGAATGGAGTTAATAGGAGGAGTCCGTTTTTCGAAAAATTGTCCGAGGCAATCAAAAATCATAGTCAAACGTTAAAATTAGCGAAACCTTAAAGTCAAATTTGGGGTTTTATGATTCGGCGACCGATTGATGCAAATAAGGTGCAAATTGTAGTGTCGATGAGGGGATTCTAGATTTGGTTTCAACTTGATGAACGAAGCAGCGAGGTGGTTGGAATTGAGCTTGAAAGCTCACGGTCGTGCAAACTTTTCCAGTAAAATTGCGGCTAATGGCGGCAAACTAGGTGGTGGCGTTGGTTGAAATAGGCAGAGGAGGCGATGATTTTTCGATTACAAGTGGTGGCACAGCTTTAGGTGGTCTGAGGTAGTAGATATCGATGGTCAAAGATAGGGTGCTGGGTTATGTGCAGATGCTGGGAAGGTACGTGAATGTTAATTTGTACTAAATTAATAATTAAAATATGGACAAACTAATATTTTAATAATATTACAATTGAGATCATATAACCTTAATATCTTTTGCATAAACTCCGATTCACGCACGATTTGTTCTGTTGGACTCGTGGTGGAATTTCGGACGATTTAGCGTTGGTTTGCTGAGCTTGATGTTGTTAGCAAAAGTGCATTAATATGAACTATTTAATTTAATAATTTAATTTTAAGTTATAAAATACATAAATATTGATGAAAAGTCATATTTATGGATATATATATAATGTTTTACAGATGACTGCTGGATATTATAATATTTTGAGTGCATTGTGCCTTGATTGGATAATTGTTGTTAATTGCAGTATTTTTGGATGTTTAATTAAAATTAATTCTTTAATTTGGATTGGAAATGATTAATTGGAATAAATTTGATAATAATGAGACAAAATAAATAAATGAAAAATAAGGTTATCTAAAGATTTTGGATGTTTTCTATAAATAATGATGATTTAACAACTTTACTGAAATTAAAGTATGGAATTAAATAAGGTTATTATTTATCAGTTTCTGGGGAAATTCATAAATAATAGCTAACTGATGTTTTACATTAATATTTGGGAAGTTTATTATTTAAAAATATAATGACACTTTAATAATATGAATTTCAATGGAAATAATATTTTTTTGTGTAAGTGACAAAATAGTTGATTTTACGATATTTATAATAAGAAATATTACTATTATTATTGTCAGATTTATACAATAAAAAGGATATTTTCTGAATAATAATGATAGCAAAGGAAGGTTTTCCAAAAGTGTTTTCGGATAAAATAGCTACTGTTTTGTGGTAAATAGAAATAAAAAGGAGTTTTGGTGCTTACAATAAAATGTAGTATTTTTGGAAAAAAAATAGTGGTAAAATAATAATAATATTGTTTTGAAGAGCAATTTGATTAAGATTACTATTTTGATTTAAATAGCGATGTTTAGAAGTATTTGGAGGAATAGGAGTATAATAAAGGATTTAAATGGTTATTATCGTTTAAAAAGAATTATTATTAGTTTTGGAATGAATAAATAAAGGTGACTTCATAATAAACACTATTGTGAAGACCCAAATTATTGAGATAAAAATAATTTTAATAAAATCAGAAAATGAGAATTTTTAAGAAAAGAAAATATAGTCTGACAATAATAATATTAGGAGTAAGTGAAATGATTAAATAAGAGGATAGAGATTTTTCAATAAAATATAATGGGAAGAAAATGATCAAATATGAGTGAGTTTTTATATACAGATATCTCCTATATATATACATATATATAAATATGTATGTATTAGATATGAGTAGCCAAAGAAGTATAAAATGATAAAATCCTTTTGATAACTAAATTGCATGAGAACCAGTTTAGTATTATTGTGCATAAATACCTTCTTAAAAATAAATCAGGAAATAAATGGTTTGAAATAATATAAAAGAACCATTCAGGCCTAACAAGGTATACAATGTATCTGAGTCACACAAAGATGATGTGTAGGTGGATCATGCAAATAGCATGTGCACAGAAAAGCAGAGAAGCAACTGTTTTTACTAGAAATAGAAATCAAGAGAAAATGGCACATTTAGCCATAACAACACACACATAATTCTCTGAGTAATGTGAGGATAAAATGGGTTTTTCCTTTAGTAAAACCCTAGCAAAGTGATTTAAATCAAGAGGGAAGCAGAGGTTTTCTCTGAGGGAAAACAGAAACACACTAAAAAAAATAGAAAGGAGAGCTCACCCTGTTTTCAAGCTAAGGCATTCTCGGGGAAGGGAGGAGGAAGGTGAGTGATTAATCACTTATGATCTGTAAGGCATTAAGACCCATGTTAAGGGCAGCCAAGTTATTTTATATAAACACTACATTATGTTTTTCTGTTTGATTTTATTCTCTGGATGAAAATATGTTGATCATGGATGGTATTCTGGTTGGGTTTTTGGATGAGATTTTAACCTGTTTTGACTTGTTGTGATGGTTTTAGTTTTTGTTTTAAAATAATAGATAATCAAATAAATACACTAATCACAGAAATAGATTTTATATATGCTAGTTTTGATATGAAAAATGAATCAAATGTTTTACTGTGGAATAGGGTATCAATGAAAGAAAAGAAGTAGGCAGTGTGAATAATGAGATTCATGCTTATGTCTAGTCTATATTAAAAATGATATGAACAATGCAATATTACAAATATGTGCTGATTTGTTCAGATCATAAACCAATAAGTTTTTATGGGTTTTTCTCAAAAACCATTCCCTATGCTCACAGTAAAAGAATAAATATAGTTTTGCATATGACTTCTTCAGATTTGTGTAAGCAATGGAAAATTTCTAGAAATAAAAATATAAGCAGGTTTTAGAAAAATGTGATTAAAGCAAAAATGACTTTGAAATAAGGTGTGCAATTTTACATGAATGCTTTGTATGTCTGGATATGATCTTTGGGTGATTTTAATAATTCTTGACCTATATAAGGAAGGAAAGAATACGAGTATCTCTGGAATCAAAAGAAAAATTCCCCAGAAATAAATAAATAAGCATGGTCTCTAAATTATAAAATAATTTAGGAGTAGTGCTTTGATCTACTCATCAGCAGGTGGTTGATGGGTATGTGCATGACTTGTTTAAGTCCTGTAGGCCTCTGTGTAAAGGGTTAACAGAACTGAGCCCCTTTGCAATGCACACATGGTGTTCAATGGCAAGAGTTCAGACCAAACAAAATGAAAAGATGAGAAAGAGAAATTATGCTATGGAATTTAGGGAGTTAATCCATAGGAGTTTGTACATGTGCAACTGAATGAAGTAAGTGGATGAATTCTTGGGTGTATGTTAATAGATAAACTTAAATATACACATTCTCAGATTTTAATTGGGATTTGAATAGCATTTAATAGAAAAGTTCTCTGTACAGCCTTAAGAATTTACAAGGTATTTTGCATACTTGATTTCACTCACACCAGAATTTATTTCTGACCCTATTTGTTGCCTTTGCAATACTTGGGGTGTCTCATTTTATTGGGGCAGTTCAAAGTTTTGCTGCAGGGAAAGATGCATGAATTGCTTGCTTGCTTGCATGGATAATTGGAGATCTTGAGGAATTTAAAGTGTTTAAGAGAAGTAGCAGTGTCATTGTAATAAATAAGTTAGACAAACTCTAATATGTTCTAAGTATTTTCATGAGTGTCTTTTGCTTTGTTATCTGGAAAATAGTATGTAAGAAGAAAAAGAAACTTAAATGTTATATGTGTTTGTGAGCTGTGGACTTAAGTAACAAGTTCTGAAATAGTTTTAGTAGATAATGCTGAAGGAGAAGATGCCATTTAATCTGATGTGTGAACATGTTTTTCTTGACAGTCTTGAGGCACTTCAGTTATGAAATTAGAACTGATACTAGGTAGGAAATATCTGATACTATAAAACTGATACTAGGTAGGAGAAATCTGATACTAGGTAGGAAATTTCTGATACTATAACTACTGATCTAATACTAAGTAGGAAAAATCTGATACTATAACTTCAAAACTGATACTAAGTGGCAAGACAAAAATTAAGAGTAGAAAGCATGTATACCAATCAGTAGGCAGGGAAATGTTGCAAAGTGTTTATAGGTTCAGAACACCATTTCTATAAGTTTTAGTCCAGAAGAGTGCAAATATCTTTCAAAAACCAGATTCAACACTTTTCTAGCTCCAGATATAAGAAGTTGTATGATTTATAAAGTAGATCACAACACCATCACTCATGTGATGATTATTTGCTCTGTTAACCAGGAAATATGCATTTTGTCTGTCATGATTGGTTTGTGCTTGTTGTGTCTAAACCTTGATCACACGTGTTGTTTTTCTCTGCTTAGACTTGAACCTAGTTTATCACCTCAGTATTCATATGATAAGTATCAAATCACAAAGAATTCCGGAAATTAAATGTATGGCTTGTAAACCCAGAGACCAATTAATTTGAGAAGTAAGCAAGAAAATAATAAGTGGCAATATTTGAATTTAATATTAATCAAGCTTGAGATCAAAAAGGAGAATGTAAAAAAAAATAGAAATGGCTATGTGACACCAATTCTCTGAAATATGAGAAATATAGTGTGATTGAATTTTCCTTGTTAATTTTAATACTCTGATAAGCAAGGAAACATTTATATATCTTCATATATATAAATGACTTGAATTGACTTATATACTAATATTTTTATATTGGTAAGAATTTGGATCTTGGGGGAAATGAATTAAAGAAGTGATCACTTGGTTTGGAAAAAAAAAATCTCAACAGTAAATCACTGAAAAATAACAATCCAAAAGAAGTGGGTCACTTCAGTTGGTATCAGAGCTATGTTATTAAAACATAGCATAAATATATTATCCAATTTTCTTGTATGGATAAAATTCTAAAAAAAAAATATATATAATAATGATAGAAGTAAATTTCAGAAAATAATTAAATTAGAAATATGACTAACTAGCTATGCAATTGAATAGTGAATCATGGTAGGAAGACCACCAAGTCATGGAGCAGGACCCTCCAATACAACACCAATGGTTAACTTGCAAGATTTTGTGAGGGCATTTAGAGAAGGAGCAGTGCAGAGGGAAGAGAATCCTCATGAGGAATTAGCTAAGTTATTGAAGACATTTTCAAATTTAGGAGGTAAGGATTTTGAAGGCACTGAGGGAGTTATGGGAGTGCAGACATGGTTGAGAACTTTGGAAAGGATATTTGCAGATATGCAAATTAATGACCAAAGAAAGAGGCAGATAGCTTCTAGGAGACTCAAAGGAGCAGCATTAGATTGATGGGAAGTGATCATTACAGGAAGGCCAGAAAATGAGATAACATGGGATCAATTCAAGGAGATGCTTGAGGCAAGATTTGTTCCAGCAACAGCTAAGGCAACATTGCTTGAGGAATTCATAAGGCTGAGGCAAGGGCCAATGAGTGTGACTGAATACACTCAAAAATTTGAGAGTTTGTCCAAGTATGGAACTATGCTCATAGGGGATGAAGAATCAAAGAATTCAAGATTTATCCAAGGATTAAATGCAGGTCCTGAGTAGAGCAATGTTACCATACAAGGATAAAACATTTGATCAAGTCATAGACCTTGCTCTTTCTTTTGAACAACATGACAATGCAAGGGAAAAATTTAGGAGCATGAGGGCTAATAATCAAAAGAAGGGCAAAAATAGAGCACATCCCTATGTCAAAAAGAATATGGATAAGAAAATGGAGGGAGCAGCCACTGGGGAAGCTAAGAAGAAGGTTACTTGTTATAATTGTGGCAAAGAAGGACACATGAGTAATAGGTGTCAAGCAGCCAAGAAGGCATTGTTTAGCTGCTATAACTGTGGGAAAGAAGGTCATATTAAAAGAAACTGCCCAGAGTTCAGAAAGGGAGCAAAGGTAGGAGCACTTGAGGGCAAAGCAAAAGCAACTGCAGTGGGAAGTTCTGGACAATTGGAAGGTATACTACTAATTAAAGATCACCCCATCTCAGTTATATATGACACTGGAGCAACACATTCACTAATATCCCAAGACATAGTGAATAAATTAACTCTCACATGCTATTTAGTTGATAATCCCTTGTTTATTCAGAGCCCACTAGGTAATTCTTGCATGCTAGAGATTAAATGTTTGGGAGTAGAGTTAAACATAGGTGGAAATATGTTTAGTTCTGATTTGTTTGTGCTAAAATATCCTGGAATAGGAATTATTCTAGGAGTAGATTGGCTAAGAAAATACAAAGCAATTTTAAACTTAGAAAATCTTACTATTTCTCTGAAAACAGAAAATGGTAAAAATATTATAGTTATGAGTGAAATTGCTAAAATCAATTACTGTAACCACATATGTAGCATGACTGAGAAAGAATTAACACTGGAGGACATAAAAATTATAAATGAATACCCAGATGTCTTTGGTGAAGTCATAGGTGTTCCAGAAAATAGGCAAGTAGAATTTCAAATAAGGCTAATCCCAGGAGCAAGCCCAATCATCAAGAAGCCGACTAGAATGGGTCCTAAAGAATTAGTGGAGTTGAAACATCAGTTGGAAGAACTGGAGCAAAAAGGCTTCATAAGGCCTAGTAGTTCAAACTGGGGTTCCCCAGTTGTATTTGTGAAGAAGCATGATGGTACTTTAAGGATGTGTATTGATTATAGAGAACTAAATAAAGTTACCATCAAGAACAAATATCCACTCCCCAGAATTGATGATTTATTCGATCAATTAAATGGAGCTAAGATCTTCTCAAGGCTAGATTTAGCCTCTGGGTTTCATCAGATGAAGGTAGAGAAAGAAAGCATTAAGTATACTGCCTTCAACACAAGGTATGGATTATATGAATTTTTGGTGATGCCTTTTGGATTGACAAATGCACCATCATATTTTGTAGATTTAATGAATAGGACATTTAGAGATTTTCTAGACAAATTTGTGGTTGTCTTTATAGATGACATATTAGTGTATTCTAAATCAGAAGAAGATCATGCAAAGCACTTGCATCTGGTTTTGTCTAGACTGAGGGCACATGATTTAAAGGCCAAATTCTCTAAATGTACATTTTGGCAAAATGAAGTAAAGTTTTTGGGGCACATTGTATCACAACAAGGAGTTAGTGTAGATCCAACTAAGGTGATAGCAGTGCAGTCATGGGGTAGACCCAAATCAGTGACTGAGGTGAGATCATTTTTGGGAATGGCAGGCTACTATAGAAGGTTTATAAAAGACTTTGCAAGAATAGCCATCCCATTGACCAAGTTAACTAAAAAGGAGCAACCATATGTGTGGACAAAGAAGTGTGAACAAGCTTTTTCATCACTAAAGAAGGCACTGGTGGAAGCTCCAGTCTTACAGGTTCCAGAGGGTAATAAAGGGCTAGTGGTTTACACAGATGCTAGTGGATCTGGATTAGGGGCAGTGCTTATGCAACATGGTAGAGTCATAGCATATGCATCAAGGCAACTCAAGCCAAATGAAACCAGGTATGCTACACATGACTTAGAACTAGCTGCTGTAGTATATGCATTGAAACTATGGAGACATTACTTGTTAGGTGCTAAGTTTGAATTGTTTACAGATCACAAGTCACTTAAATACTTGTTTTCCCAAAAAGACTTAAACATGAGGCAACATAGGTGGGTAGAATTTCTAGCTGCCTATGATCTTGAATATTATACACCCCAAGAAAAGCCAATAAAATGGCAGATGCGTTGAGTAGGCATCAAGCAAAAGTGGCAAGCTTAATGATGAGTGAATTCAAGGATTTGACAATCCTCAGTGAAGTAGAAATAAGAGCAGAAATTAGAGTAGTAGATAAGGTACATAGTGATATGATTGAATATGGAAAACTAAGCCTCATTTCTTTAAAGTCAACTCTGGTTGATAAAATAGGAGAAATGCAAAGTCAAGACTTAAATTTAAAGGAGAAAAAGGACATGTTATCACAGGGCATGACAGTAGAGAATTATGAAGTAGATGATAAAGGATACTTAAGGAAAAAGGGGAAGCTCTGTCTGCCAAATGTAGAGGAACTGAAGCAAGAAGTTATGGATGAGCATCATAAAACAAAATACACCATCCATCCAGGTGGTACAAAAATGTACCATGATCTCAAGAGAAATTACTGGTGGCCAGGGATGAAAGGAGCAGTGGCAAAATATGTGGCAAATTGTTTAACATGCCAACAAGTTAAGGCAGATTATCAAAGACCCTCAGGTTTACTGCAACCTTTGGAAGTGCCTACTTGGAAGTGGGAAAGCATTTCAATGGATTTTGTGGATGGTTTGCCAAGAACAAGAAGAGGCAATGATAGTATTTGGGTAGTGGTTGATAGACTCACAAAAACAGCACACTTCATCCCAATAAGTTCAAACAGAAATGCTCACAAGCTAGCTCAATTATTTGTGAAAGAGATAGTGAGATTGCATGGCATCCCCAAGACTATCATTAGTGATAGAGATACTTTGTTTACTTCAAGATTTTGGAGTAGCTTTCAAGAAGCTATGGGGACAGAACTAAGCCTAAGCACAGCCTACCACCCACAAACAGATGGGCAAACTGAGATTGTTAATAAGGTTTTAGAAGATTTGCTTAGAGCATGCATACTTGATTTTGGAGGCAACTGGGAGGATCATATTTATTTAGCTGAATTTGCTTATAATAATAGCTACCAGTCCACCATAGGAATGGCTCCATTTGAGGCTTTGTATGGAAAGCCTTGTTTATCTCCTGCATGTTGGATGGAGGCTGGTGAAAGGGTGTTTCTTGGACCAGATAATGTGAAGAAAACTTCTGCAAGAATTGAATTAGTGAGGCAAAGAATGAGAGTAGCTCAAGAGAGACAGAAAGCCTATGCAGATAAAAGAAGAAGGCCAGTAGAATTTGAGGTGGGAGACTATGTGTTTCTCAAAGTTTCACCAATGAGGAGAATACTGAGATTTGGCAAAGCAGGGAAACTATCACCAAGGTATATAGGACCATATGAGATTGTTTAAAGAATAGGAACTTTGGCTTATAGGTTGAAGTTACCAGAGGAATTGAGCAAAATACATGATGTATTTCATGTATCCCAATTGAGGAAATGGGTGCATGATAAGGAGGCCATTCTTGAATCTCCTACACATGTTGAAATTCAAGAAAATCTGGTTTATAAAAAGGAACCAGTGGGCATTGTGGCTAGAGAAGAAAAGAAATTGAGAAATAAAATAATAAAAATAGTTAAAATCCAATGGAGTTTAGATGAAAATGACTGCACCTGGGAGGCTGAAGATAGGATAAGGGATAAGTATCCTAATCTGTTTTCTACTTAAAGGTATGTTTAAAAATTATGATGAGACCTTAAAATTATTTATGTATGTTTGATTGATTTGGAATGAATGAGTTTCTGAAATCTCATTCAATTGAAATTATGCTTTGTATACATTTGGATGGAAATGTATGAGAGAATAATTGTGGGACACAATTCCTTTTAGGAGGAGAGTATGTGAAGACCCAAATTATTGAGATAAAAATAATTTTAATAAAATCAGAAAATGAGAATTTTTAAGAAAAGAAAATATAGTCTGACAATAATAATATTAGGAGTAAGTGAAATGATTAAATAAGAGGATAGAGATTTTTCAATAAAATATAATGGGAAGAAAATGATCAAATATGAGTGAGTTTTTATATACAGATATCTCCTATATATATACATATATATAAATATGTATGTATTAGATATGAGTAGCCAAAGAAGTATAAAATGATAAAGTCCTTTTGATAACTAAATTGCATGAGAACCAGTTTAGTATTATTGTGCATAAATACCTTCTTAAAAATAAATCAGGAAATAAATGGTTTGAAATAATATAAAAGAACCATTCAGGCCTAACAAGGTATACAATGTATCTGAGTCACACAAAGATGATGTGTAGGTGGATCATGCAAATAGCATGTGCACAGAAAAGCAGAGAAGCATCTGCTTTTACTAGAAATAGAAATCAAGAGAAAATGGCACATTTAGCCATAACAACACACACATAATTCTCTGAGTAATGTGAGGATAAAATGGGTTTTTCCTTTAGTAAAACCCTAGCAAAATGATTTAAATCAAGAGGGAAGCAGAGGTTTTCTCTGAGGGAAAACAGAAACACACTAAAAAAAATAGAAAGGAGAGCTCACCCTGTTTTCAAGCTAAGGCATTCTCGGGGAAGGGAGGAG
Source organism: Allium fistulosum (assembly GCA_030737815.1). Taxonomy (NCBI): domain Eukaryota; kingdom Viridiplantae; phylum Streptophyta; class Magnoliopsida; order Asparagales; family Amaryllidaceae; genus Allium; species Allium fistulosum. The sequence goes on along the minus strand of CM060907.1, from coordinate 942,924,482 downwards.
GAAGGTGAGTGATTAATCACTTATGATCTGTAAGGCATTAAGACCCATGTTAAGGGCAGCCAAGTTATTTTATATAAACACTACATTATGTTTTTCTGTTTGATTTTATTCTCTGGATGAAAATATGTTGATCATGGATGGTATTCTGGTTAGGTTTTTGGATGAGATTTTAACCTGTTTTGACTTGTTGTGATGGTTTCAGTTTTTGTTTTAAAATAATAGATAATCAAATAAATACACTAATCACAGAAATAGATTTTATATATGCTAGTTTTGATATGAAAAATGAATCAAATGTTTTACTGTGGAATAGGGTATCAATGAAAGAAAAGAAGTAGGCAGTGTGAATAATGAGATTCATGCTTATGTCTAGTCTATATTAAAAATGATATGAACAATGCAATATTACAAATATGTGCTGATTTGTTCAGATCATAAACCAATAAGTTTTTATGGGTTTTTCTCAAAAACCATTCCCTATGCTCACAGTAAAAGAATAAATATAGTTTTGCATATGACTTCTTCAGATTTGTGTAAGCAATGGAAAATTTCTAGAAATAAAAATATAAGCAGGTTTTAGAAAAATGCGATTAAAGCAAAAATGACTTTGAAATAAGGTGTGCAATTTTACATGAATGCTTTGTATGTCTGGATATGATCTTTAGGTGATTTTAATAATTCTTGACCTATATAAGGAAGGAAAGAATACGAGTATCTCTGGAATCAAAAGAAAAATTCCCCAGAAAGAAATAAATAAGCATGATCTCTAAATTATAAAATAATTTAGGAGTAGTGCCTTGATCTACTCATCAGCATGTGGTTGATGGGTATGTGCATGACTTGTTTAAGTCCTGTAGGCCTCTGTGTAAAGGGTTAACAGAACTGAGCCCCTTTGCAATGCACACATGGTGTTCAATGGCAAGAGTTCAGACCAAACAAAATGAAAAGATGAGAAAGAGAAATTATGCTATGGAATTTAGGGAGTTAATCCATAGGAGTTTGTACATGTGCAACTGAATGAAGTAAGTGGATGAATGCTTGGGTGTATGTTTATAGATAAACTTAAATATACACATTCTCAGATTTTAATTGGGATTTGAATAGCATTTAATAGAAAAGTTCTCTGTACAGCCTTAAGAATTTACAAGGTATTTTGCATACTTGATTTCACTCACACCAGAATTTATTTCTGACCCTATTTGTTGCCTTTGCAATACTTGGGGTGTCTCATTTTATTGGGGCAGTTCAAAGTTTTGCTGCAGGGAAAGATGCATGAATTGCTTGCTTGCTTGCATGGATAATTGGAGATCTTGAGGAATTTAAAGTGTTTAAGAAAAGTAGCAGTGTCATTGTAATAAATAAGTTAGACAAACTCTAATATGTTCTAAGTATTTTCATGAGTGTCTTTTGCTTTGTTATCTGGAAAATAGTATGTACGAAGAAAAAGAAACTTAAATGTTATATGTGTTTGTGAGCTGTGGACTTAAGTAACAAGTTCTGAAATAGTTTTAGTAGATAATGCTGAAGGAGAAGATGCCATTTAATCTGATGTGTGAACATGTTTTTCTTGACAGTCTTGAGGCACTTCGGTTATGAAATTAGAACTGATACTAGGTAGGAAATATCTGATACTATAAAACTGATACTAGGTAGGAGAAATCTGATACTAGGTAGGAAATTTCTGATACTATAACTACTGATCTAATACTAAGTAGGAAAAATCTGATACTATAACTTCAAAACTGATACTAAGTGGCAAGACAAAAATTAAGAGTAGAAAGCATGTATACCAATCTGTAGGCAGGGAAATGTTGCAAAGTGTTTATAGGTTCAGAACACCATTTCTATAAGTTTTAGTCCAGAAGAGTGCAAATATCTTTCAAAAACCAGATTCAACACTTTTCTAGCTCCAGATATAAGAAGTTGTATGATTTATAAAGTAGATCACAACACCATCACTCATGTGATGATTATTTTCTCTGTTAACCAGGAAATATGCATTTTGTCTGTCATGATTGGTTTGTGCTTGTTGTGTCTAAACCTTGATCACACGTGTTGTTTTTCTCTGCTTAGACTTCAACCTAGTTTATCACCTCAGTATTCATATGATAAGTATCAAATCACAAAGAATTCCGGAAATTAAATGTATGGCTTGTAAACCCAGAGACCAATTAATTTGAGAAGTAAGCAAGAAAATAATAAGTGGCAATATTTGAATTTAATATTAATCAAGCTTGAGATCAAAAAGGAGAATGTAAAAAAAAATAGAAATGGCTATGTGACACCAATTCTCTGAAATATGAGAAATATAGTGTGATTGAATTTTCCTTGTTAATTTTAATACTCTGATAAGCAAGGAAACATTTATATATCTTCATATATATAAATGACTTGAATTGACTTATATACTAATATTTTTATATTGGTAAGAATTTGGATCTTGGGGGAAATGAATTAAAGAAGTGATCTCTTGGTTTGGAAAAAAAAAATCTCAACAGTAAATCACTGAAAAATAACAATCCAAAAGAAATGGGTCACTTCAACTATATAATAAAATAATTTTATACTTAAGAGAATAATGGATCCAGATATATTATCTAGATGGTTTTTGAACATGTGATTAATTATTGATTGTAATTATCACATATATTTGAGTTTGAAAACGATGTCGCCTTTTTACAAGTGTGTGGTATTTTATCATTATTGCTACTAGAAGATGGATAGTTAATTATGATTATTTGGTGATAGATGTTGTGTCACTAATGTTGATTGGATTAGTACACATTTGGTGGATTATAGTTACATTGATAATGGTGTATGTAAGTATATTTATGCACTGTTATTTTCTTATTTGATGATTTAGGATGACACTGAATGTTGTTCGTGTTCGATTGTTATGTTTTATTTTGTTGTTACCTCGTATGATGATGTTATGATGGATAAGTAGGAATAGTATTTTCTGCTTCTGCTATTACCATTGGTTGTGATGGTTGCAATGGCCGCATGAATGCTATGATTGTTATATACTAACAAATATTTGGAGGAAGGAGACGAGCAGGAAACAAAACTATGTGGGTTTGATCCCCTAAAAGGGGGTAAGTATGTACCTTTTTCCTATGAATAGCTATCGAGCCTATGGCTATAGTGTATAGGGTTAGGTGCAGTCCGGACATAGCCGATACCTTTTCCCTTTATTCTATGTATATTTGTATTTGTAAGTTTGCAGATGAAAGCAAAGAAAGGAGCAAAGGGTCTAGAAGGATTCGTGTCTACATGATAGATCGGTGTTTCTCTTGCATCAAAATTTTACAGTTGTTGTTGTTTGAATAATTGATGTATTGAAATTTTTTTTGATGTACTGTGTTTGTGTAATATTTAATTATTGATATGAGATTGTATATATATGTTGATGTTTAAATTCTACTGTGAGGTTTTTCCTTGTTATTAATTATTTAGAATTTTTAATTTTATTTATCCATGGTCCACTGCTTTTAATATCAAAAATTAGCTGTAGCATATTTTACGTCATTTGTAATTGATTTTAGATGTTAAAAATTATGAGTCGTCATATACATATACAATATATATATATATATATGTGTGTGTGTGTGTCTGTGTGTGTGTGTGTGTTAATTCATTAACTATTAAATTAATTAATTACTCAATTTTAATTAGATATTTAATAAATTTTAAAAATTTATTTAGTTTAGTTTCTCAAAACAATTTTTAGAAAATTAAACATCTAAAATTATTAAACTATAACCATTATAGTTTTTATTTATATACATATCTGCATATATGTATTGATTAATTAACATTTAACTAATCATTTATCAAATAAATTATTTTGTATTTTAATAATTTTTGAAAACTTTATATAATTACCATAAAAAAATTTAAGATAAATTTTCAGTATAACCTTTATGTCATATATACACGTTTATTTTTTAAATTAATTAGCTTTTAGTTAATTATTTATTTAATCAATCATATTAGTTAAATATTTAAAAAAATTAAAATATTTAATTAGTTTTTCGAAATAGTTTTGAAATTTTTATATTTATTTTATAACATTTATAAAATGTTTATAAATTTCCTTATATATTTTTAACTTAACATTTAAGTTTAAAATATATTTTAAAATTTCAAATATTAATTTGAAAATCGACCTAAGGCCCAAAATACTTTGGCCTACCTTTTGTACTTGGTCCACCCATTGGGCCAGGCTAAGGAGTGGAGAATACTTTTTATTCAACCCCAAGCCTTGACACTAAATTCTAGACACCCATCAGATGGAAAAGTTTATTAATTGGTCCTAGATGATGGTTAATTAGATTGCATAGACCATATAAGCTCCGATACCATTGTTGAGTCCTACCCGTTATAATAGCAGGTGAAATGGGTAAATTTTAAAAAATTCCCTATTTAGATCATAATGGGCTTATATAATCTATTAACTAACATTAGATCCAATCTATTTGTTTACATAAGATCATATTTTAATTTAAAGTATTTTCTATGTCACTTAAGTTTATATAATATTATTTTGAATACATCTAATATATTCATGCACCAATATGATAATATAATAATAAATAAGCATGTTTATGTATATATACATAAAGATAATGGGATTTATATATATTTAGTGTGTGTATCATGCATATCAACAATATAAATACCCAAGCATATACATTTGTTTGAATATACCATAATATATATATGGTATGTATACACATATCAATAGGACTATATATATATCTACTTTAGACACACACACACACATACACAAAGTTTACATATTTAAATCATAGCAAAAATAAAGGATTGTTTATACACACATAGACACACATGGTAATTAAAATTTAGTAAACTATGTATATATTTTAAATCTGATTTTACATTATAATATATATATATATATATGTGTGTGTGTGTGTGTTAAAATGTATACATGGCCAAAATAATTAAAATAATTTAATACACATATATAAACAATTTTAGATGTACAAATTTTCACACTTTAAATCAAAGTCTAAATGAATAATTAATTATTGTATATATACATAATAAAATTCGACATTAAATAAATTATAATTTGTATAACACCATTAACATGACTAACATAAATCAACATAATGTAAAACAAATTTTGTTACATGTATATATTTTTATTTTGAATTTCATTTATAAAACAACATTTATAACAATTTTATTTCAAATCAAAATCAATGCTAATAAAATATATTACATGCATCAACTTGTACATGAACATGTATCATAAAATAGAATTGTAGCTAACCAGATCTAGCCCTTAATGACAACTCGATTTAGGAATTGACTCCTAGATTGCTTGAATAACCGCTCGATGTTGCAATGATCGAACAAACCACCTTGTCTTATTTTATTTGATGTTGTTTTGAGTGAAAAGTAATTTTGGCCAAGGAAAGAAGAAGGATGAAGATGGCGGTTATGAATGGAGAAACAAAAGGTGGAATATATCAAATGAATTAATGTTGAATTTCTATGGAGTGAATGCAAATCATTATCATTCCTATCTTTAAAACCTACCTCATTAATTCCCAATTAGATTTAAATCAGTATCTAGACCAATTGTTTACCTACTATGGCCTGCCATACTTTGCCTCTTTAATGGAAAAAAATCCCAAAAACCATTTAAGTAACTAACTATATCTAAAACCTGTTTAAATATATATCAATATCGTATATCGATACATGCATTTATAACTTTCATATACACATCCAAATAAATAATAATAGAACATGATATTTTTAGTGGCTGTCCACTTACTATAACAACCCAAACATCAAATACATTAATAATTAATATTTCTTAAATATTAATTAATTTATAACACTTTATAAACAATTAAATTATGTGGTTTTGGGAGAATTCACAAATACAGTTGAGAGACTCACAAATCTGAATTTAGCCAGCGATTAAGATTGAAAATTGTAAATATTAATGTTCACACATCACCTTAGGTGGTGGTGTGATAATTTGGCTAAGTTCGTCGCTTATAGATTTTTTTGATAAATCACATTTTACATTATTTTAAGCTATACATGTTGGAGAGATTTTTCGTTCTTACAACACCAACTTAGTTTAGAAGTAGTTACAGTGTTGGATACTTCCGTAAGTAAGAATTTGCAAATTTAATTAGTATTAAAATTGCGTTAAAAGATGTAACTATGTTTCTTAAGCTTACACAATTATGTATATGCACTTTAGCTGTATGTTAAAATGCCAAATTCAATTTCAATAATAAGTTCAATCAAATCTAACAGAATCTAACACAGAAAACAAGGCAATAAATTCTGAAAAGTAAAGGCACAAAGATTTATATAGTCTGATGTTAGGGAACCCTATGTCCATGGGTCAATTCTTATCTTCTTTGATTCTTTTCTTGTACAAGCTTTTGGATTTTATTGGCAGAGAGTACAACTTTTATAGCATATAATTTATAGATAATAAAAAATGTGACCACTTTCCTCTACAACAATGCCTTTCCCTTTAAAGCAAGTATGACATCATCTGGATTGCTGACATCATATCCTTGCCTTCTTCCTCCATTGTTAGATCTTGCCTTTTGTCACTCATCTGTATGCTTTATTAAATGTGCATGGATTGTTGATGTGGACATAGGCAGGAGAATTCACTTTATGCGGGAGAATATGGCTTTTAGGCAGGAGAATTTGACTTTTGATGACAACTTTGAATTTTAAAATGTTGTTCTCAAAGGTATAACTATAAGTTGTTTTTTGTATGGTTGGCATTACTGCAGTGTGTAGGCATTTAAGATAGAATAGAATCTCTTATCGTGATGAGTAATATATAATATCCAAATGATCTTTGGCAAAAGACAACTTTAAAATTCATATAACAATCAGAGTTTAACCTATCGTTAGCCTGGACATTTGTAACAGCATGTCCATACAAATGCTGATAAATAAAAAACAAGAAATACAATGGAAACTAAGATACGTTAGGTCTTGGAAGCATCCAGCTCGTCTCCTGAAGCTCCAAAGTCTGATAAACTAGGGTTCGACCCAGTATTATAAGAAAATAACACTCGGATCAGTATGGTAAATTAGCATGAGAAACTCAAATCAAATGGGTTGTTATATCTTATAAAACCTTTTAAAAATAAAGGTATTTCGTTAGACCACGAAGCATATAAACACGAACGGTTTTTACCTTACGATAACCAAACATTTCAAATAGAAAACCCAACGATATTATAATAATGTCTAGGGTTTAAAATAAACATTGAATCATAGTAGAAATGCTTGCATCTTACATTCCAGTATTTAGGCACAACTAAGTCCGTAAGGCACGTATTGGAAAATGGATTCCATATAATGACAAGGCTACCAGGGTAACTCTTATCACAGTACACCTCTAGAAAAATGTATCGATGGCCTCACATAGACTCCTTGCATGGCAAGACTGGCTTACCCCTTCCTAGATAGTACCGAATATGACATCATCTCGGTTGCAGCTTACAACCGTACCGGCGCCTTAGCATACATAAATTCATACATATCAATCTATTTATTGCGTCCATAGCGACTACCGCTATACACTTGACCTCTATCTTGAGAATTAAGAATGTATGTCGAGGCAAGGATAGCTTTTTAACTTGTCCTGTTTCATTGTTATTCGAGGGATAGTACTGTTGGAAATTGGAAAGTGGTGACAAGTATAATATTTTCGATTTTTCATATGCAAAATTTACTTACACCCAGATAGTGGTTTGTCCACTATCGATAACTTGACTAGTTTTTGACTTGGGAAGTATATGAAAGCTTCGCGATTTCATACAGTTTGAGATTCCCTTGGGAGAACTCATTTCGGTGAAATGTCTCTTACTTTAAGGGTTATTAGGGATCCCCTTGGGACTCTTATATATTTCGCTTATTTCTAAAAGAATCGAGATTGAGTCACCAGAAACTGTCGATTGTTAGTTCAGAGAGGCTGGGATCGGATAAGCATGAGTTATCTGAAAACCACTTTGAACTGCATAAGCGTTCGAATTATAGACATCTTGAAGATGACGGAAATCGAAGACGGGGTCTTTGAAGTGCAATGGCTACTAGCTACTAATCCTAGAGTGATTTCAAAAAGGATGTTGTAGAAGTAATGCCTTTGGTTTTTTCATATCCTGAACAACTGTATGGATCAATGCTGCCATTGCATTGTTGCCTGAAAGGCAGTGCTAGCATTTCGAGAGGTATTTGCAAAGAGGAAAAGGTAATCATGACTTTACGAGTCTCACACCTGGGAATGACTAAAACATAGGATATGTCACATGGCTATATGGATCGTACCCATTAGGATATGGTCATCACCCTTTAGACCACTATTTATGGATTTGGTATGTGCATGAAAGCTCTCTAGGAAAAGGTTGTAAAGCAATGGGGTGATATCATATTTGGTGCAATCCAGGAAGGGGTAGGCCGGTCTTCTCATGCATGAGGTCCATGTGAGACCCTCCGTAAATTTTATCTAGAGATGTACTGTGGTAGGTGGTACTCCAGTGCCTTGTCATTATATGGAATCAACTTTCCAATGCATGCCTTATGGACTTAGATGTGCCCAAATACTGGAATGTGAGATGCAAGCATTTCAAATATGTTATATATTTATTTTAAACCCTAGATATTATTATAATATCACTGTATTTTCTATTTGAAATGATTTAGTTATCGTAAGGTAAAAACCCATCTATGTTTCTGTGCGGCATGGTTTTATGAGATACCTTTATTTTTGAAAGGTTTTATAAGATATAACAATCCATCGATTGAGTTCTCACGTTGGTTTAACAGACTGATCCAGGTGTTATTTTCTTATAATGCTTGGGTCATTACAATGTAACGACCGACCTTTTCGATCCTTAAAAGTCGACACTAATACATCCACAGTATTCAAGTGCCAAGCATTCGAGTGTCGGAAAGATAGATTGTTGGGGTGAAAAAAAAATAAAAAATAGAACATAATATCACATCGTGACAAGTAATATATAATATACACATTATCCTTTCAAAGGGAATCTATAATATACATATATATCAACCAGAGTAAACTAACCTATCATCAGTCTGTACAGTTATAACTACATGTCCGCACAAATGCTGCTAAATACAAAACAAGAAATGTTGCGAAAATAATGACGGCGAATACATCTTGGAGGCATCCAACTCATCTCCCGAAGCTCTAAAGCATCTATAACTAGATCTGGAAATATGCTCGGGCTAACCCGAGCATTATAAGAAAATAACGCCTTGATCAGTCTAGTAAACTAGCGTGAGAAACACAAATATATGGATTTTTAATGTTATAAAAACTTTTAAAATTAAAGGTATCTGGTAATACCACACCGCAAATAAACATAGAGGGGTTTTTACAATCCGATAACCAAACCATTTCTATTAGAAAATCCAGTGATATTATAATAATGTCTAGGATGTGAAAGATAATTAATCAAATAGCTGTGATGCATGTGAGTGTTTATCACAACAATAATAGGTATATAATCAAAACCGTTAAGGCACATTTGCTAATTGTGTTAGATTCCACGGAGGTGCCCTCAGTACTTTAAGAACGGTCCTCCTGCACAAGGATAAGGGATATCCTCCCGAAGCATCATACATCCTTAGTTGATGTACAATAGGAAATGCATGCTGGCTACCAAGGCCAAGTGCACCACTCACTGCATGCATAACGATAGGTATCTCTATGGTAGAGTCACCTGCACCCTTTGAGTTAGCTAAACCCTTGCTCTATGTATCCTATCTCTGGCTTTAGTCATTACTACTGGTGAAGCTACGTCCGACATTCTAGCACATGAGTCACCACACATAAAGATCTTGAACCGCACATGGATTCCCATATCTCAATAGATATCGGAACCACACATCGAATCCCACATCCCGAATAGATCATGAACAATTACATGTGTTCGGGCATCTCGAACAAATCTCAAATTTCCACATAGATTCCAACGTCTCGAATCAATCTTGAACCTCCTCCAAAGCATAGAACATGTATATGGTTTTGGAGTGGTTACAGTTTTGAGTCATCTCATATAAGTACACTCCCCGCTTACCGGGCATTCCAATACCAATCGATAAATTCTAGTAAACTCAACTCTAGTTCTTTTGGAAATAAACAGACAATATATAAGAGCGGAGATCACCTACAAACCATTTAAGCGAACGGATTTCCTTATCATTTGTCTTTAAAGAACACAATGAGTTTATACGTACAGTATAGCATAATCAAAGATAACTATACCATATAATTACCATGTTTCTTCTAGATATTTCCAGAGTTATATTTGGTTAAGATTTGATAGTCGATTATTTAACTATCAAATAAACAAACAATTCAACCAGAGATTTAATTTCACATGGAAACTAAGCATGATTAAGCACATAAGCAACTACTAAGGCTCTTTAATTAATCCTTTAATAAATTAAAATCTCTTTCCAATTATTTGAAAAATATTCATATACTTATCACAACGGTATAAGTATATTCACATACCATTTCACTTCCAATACTTAGAAAACATTTTCCCTTTTCCTAAAATCATATTTAACCAGACCAAAACAAATGTCATTTAAAACATTGTTACTATAAGTGCAAACCACTTTCCTTTTGGTGTAAGTAAATGGATCGTATGGAAATTAGACCAAATATACTTACCACCACTTTTCGATTTCAAACAGGGACTATCCCTCGATTTCTAATAAAGTCAGACAAGTTAGCATACTATTTTTGCCTCGACATACATTCTTAATCTCAAGATAGGGATGAGTTTTCCTACCTCGAAATTTGGTGTTAAGTATGAAAAGAATACTTTCCGTACCACCATAATTTAAAATGATCATATATAGAAATCAAATTTCCTTTTCTTTTATAAAATTCCTTCTTATAAATCTCTTTTATTTTTGCAAACTCCTTTTATAAATCTCCTTTCTATTTATAAATTCCTTAGATTTATTTATAAATCTCCAAATTTGTTTATAAATCTCATTTACTTATCACAAACCATGAATTTTAGGAGAGAACCTCATACTTTCCATAAAACGATCATTCCATATATTGCCATAACTCCACAAATGTGATTTATTATTAAAAATTAGAAAAATGATATCATTTTCCTATTTATAAAATACAGTTTATAAATCTATTCCTTTATTTATAAAATATCATTTATAAATCTATTTTACTATATAATATTTTATATAAAGCATTCTACAAATATTTATTCCAAAATTCTTCTTTTAAAACAGAATCACGGTATTATAAAAGATAAATTCCTTATTTTCTTTATAATAAAAATTATAATAAATACTTTTTAAAATACTTTTAAACATTTTCATATATGTTAGAAAAGACTAACAAAAAGGTTGAAGTAAAATAGAGAAGTCCAAAAACCGTTTTTAATAAAATGCCACAGAAAATTCCAAAAGTCTCATTTAAATTCATTCTTGACATCAAAACCATTTCAAATAAAAAACAACAAATAATAATATTTCAAAAATACCATAATGAGTTCTAGAGCTACTATGACACTTAACAAGTGCTTTCATTGATCTACACTACAAGAGTTCAACTTTTGCAACATATCAAAGTCACATTCAATATGACAAGGCTACCAAGCTTCTGGTATTCAATAATTTATATAACAATCAATAGCTAACACATCATCCATCCAATATTAATGAATCCACATATTAATTAATTTCACAAAATCATCTTTTTTACTTTGCAAGCACATAACAAAGATTTATTCTGCTCGATAGATGTCAAAAATAATCTATTCAATTTAATTATAGCCGAATGATGTTTTATTCTGCTAAATAGATACCACGAGCGAAGTATAATTGATTTAACTACGTTATTATTAAAATCAATGTAATTATATTCAATCATTATTAATTTTATCATAAATTTATACTTCATTAAAACTATCCACTGTTTATACCATAATGTTGTACTTGTCAATACGAGTCTAATGCAAAAATCCATGGATTAAACAAATTTAAAATGAATGAGATATGGTTTTTTAAAAGTTAACATACTTGGTTTTACATAATTTTAAAAAATAAACTAAAATCCTCACCCAAACAAAACAAGGCCCAGCCCAAACTCCCCAACCCGAACCCACTTGCTACAGTAACTTTCCCGCCCCAAATTCAAAAACGCGTCCAGGCAATCAAAAGTACATACCTCTCGAAATCTTCGTGATCCCAATTTCAAAAGAGTTTCTTATTTTAATCCCTAGGGTAACGGACTCTATGTGGACATAGTATACCCATAGACCATTGTTAGCCATAGGCATCCACTGCATAAGGAATTGAAACCCTAAGAGCTCGTAAGCCAATGAGGTTCCAATGAACTGACATTGGATTTTGACGGATTAGCTCAGTCATATCCTGTGACATTAGAAATAATATTCTATTTGGGCTTCCTTATTGCTTATGCTGTCAAATCACCGATTATAGCCCTAATACATGGTTACCAGATACCCATGGAGAAGCTCCTCCCAAACTTCACCAGCAACATGATTTCTGAACCTAAAAACACATGGCCCTTAAACCCTAAATTAAGCTCCTCCCACCTCCTCCGACCGCCGGAGTTCCTTTGACCACCTCCAATGCCTTGGCCTTACCTTGAGCTTCCTCCCAACACTCGACGTTCATCCTCTAGCCACCTACATCGCTGGCAAATTCAAAATGAACGAAAACCATTCATTCGCCTCCCCACGGCAATTTCGACCACCAAAAATCTCAAGATCATCACCAAAACTCGTCTTGCCGCCATGGACACAACCCAACTCTCTAATTTCCATTTCGTGTTCGTCGAAAAACCACCAATATTCGACCACCACTTTAATCGGCTAATATCCTCCACCCCACTTGACGAAACGACGATCGACTATTTTTAGAAAATACTAAGGACAATATCGAATAACTTCGCAGTTGGAAGTTTTCGTTAAAAGTGGATAGATTGTGAGATATTGATTTTTGAAAGGGAAAGGTGGTATTTTTTTCTTTTTTACATGGAAAGAAAATATAAAGGAAGAAGAAGAGAGGAGGAGTAGTGAAGTGAGTGAAATAAAGTGAGGTGAAGTGATGTATGGTGTATAAATAAAGCAACACAAAGCTTCCTAGCAAAGCAACCATCAAATCAAGATTCGATTAGTTCTGGGTACCCCGCTATACAGTATCACATTTGCGTACGAACCGTAAACGATATAAATAAAAATACGATCGCGTACGACAATGCAGCACGATTACAAAATAACAATAAAATACACTAGTTAACTTATTTTGTGAAATTCTCAAAAATAGCATTGTTTGCCGGATATGCATCAAATGACAATTTAAATAATTTTCAAATTAATAATCATAGAAAATCCTATAAATTCATTTAAAAATATGTCATTAAAATTAAGTCGTCTTATTAACAGTTGATTCTATATCATTTTTTATATTCAAATCGAATTTGAATATTTAAATAAATTAAATATTCCCATTCGAAACATTAAAAATTAAGAGTCATTACAAGCTTGTCCCTATCAAGCCATGTTAGCTTCCCATTATGAGTTTTGACTTGCACAGTTTATCTTAAGGGTAACAACGTAGTTTGGTTCTACATTTGCAGCATAGATTTGCATAACCACGTCGGCACAGTCTTTCTCGACCATGGTGGTGCAGTCTTTCTCGACCATGACAATGCAGTTTTTCTCGACCATGGCAGTGCGGTCTTGCTCGTGGGTGGTGACGCAGTTCATAAGGGGATTCTTTATGACTTTCCTGTTATATTTTGAGTCATGCTGACATTTTGTTAATGATAATGTAGCCTGTCTTGTTGGCTATATTATTATATTTTGTATTTTCACTTGGAACGTGATGTTGTGCTGATTATTGTGCATGCATTTGTAGGTCATGCATTTTTGATAAGGGTTTTTGTTGGGCATTGCATGTTGTATTATGGAGCATACGCAGTTCCTTTCTAGTGTAAATGCAGGCTATTTAATTTCCCTATTGCCGTGTGTGATCCACGATCACTCACTTGAACTAGCACTCGACATAATATAAGAGAAAAATGGGTGTAACACTTTCCCTCAAGTCTACGCTGATGCATATTAGGGTAGACTTGTTATTTCACATCCTATTTCTGAATAGTCTAATCACTAGTTTTTTGCATTTAATGCTTCTTACATATGTCACGAAGTGGCTGGTTACATTTTCTTACCATTGTCAAATGAATCATTCCATATCCGAAGAAATTTGCTTCACTTTTTCTGAATCCTTTCTATCATTATTTCCATCTTAAAGTTATTATTTTTCATGTCATTTAAATTCTAAGGTTGAGATCCTCTCAACAAAGATATATATATATGTATGTATGTATGTATGTATGTATGCATGCATGCATGCATGTATGTATGTATATGTATGTATGTATGTTGTATGCATGCATGCATGGATGTATGTACTGCTCCTTATCCTTTCTTCTCTTTTAACAGTTTCTTAATTTCCTTTGAATTGTTACATCCTTCTTCAATTGGCTTTCTGCTTCCAGGTCTTCTACCATTAAAAATTCTAATTAAAGGAAGAAAGGTTTTTTAATGCCTTTAAGTAGTTTGATCGAATGTTTAAGTCGATTTAAATTATTCATTTTTTTACAAGTTTAAATCCTTAATGTATTTATCTTTCTTTTTTCTTCTTTTTGGTTACTGATTTTAGCTAGTTGTAGTATACTCATTTCCTATTTAGTAGATTATGGACGTTGATGATCCTCTTTGTTCTTTCAACCAAGAATCACTTTCTTTCCTTGACCTAATGTCGTCTATTTGCGATGAGAGTCAAGCTGAATTTATTCTAACTCACTTTGGGATCACTGATCATTTCCTACTCCTTCTGGTTGCGTCTATCTTCCCCCAAAAGGTTTTATTTCTTTGATTTCATAGCACATTAGATGTGTCTTGTATTTTCCCTTCATCCTCTTATCAAGTATTGACTAAGAACCACGAGAATTTCTCCTAAACAATTAGCTCCTATCTCATGTTTCCTTCTAACATGCACATGTATACTTTATGCTGAACATCTTGATTCTTCCCTTCTTGTTTTGAGCTTGTTTTTCTTGACTCCTTTCACAAGAATAGTTCCTTGAGCTACGATAGGCTAGGCTTTGTCCATGCCACAAAATCTCTTTTAGCCATTTCTCCTCATAAGACCCAGAAATGGGCAGACCAGTTTTTCTACATTTCCAACCAGGATGGTTTCATTCCTTTTTCCCAGGAGCTCGGTACTGCCTTTATCATCTCTTTTCCCTTTTCCTTAAGCTCTTTTTTTATACCAACTTATATTACCCTTTTTTTAGCCAGTTGCCCTAAGTTTTCCAAAATTAAGATATACCTATTTGTTATGCTAAGAGAGACTACATTGATGCTTGGCGACGATGTTCGAAAGGGATCCCATCTCTTCGATGAACCCCTATTATACAAATAAAACTTTCTACACACACACACACCATCATTTTACATGTTTCCTTAATCCTATTGCACCAAAGGGTACACATTCTAGCTATCAAGTTCATTTTCCTTAACTAATTAGTATTTTTCGCTATGTCTTAAATAAAATATGCTTATCTCATTTGTTTTTTAAACTACGTAGGTACAATGTTAGACTTGGTCAACATCTTTGCTAAGAATTGTTTCTTTAAGAAACATCTAGAAATAAAGAGGCCTAATGGGATATTGCTTCTCTGGAAAACGTTGCTAAGAAGTTAAGACACGAAGACCCATCTCGCTATACTACTTCTCCTTCTGCTGCTGCCATTCATGTGCAACTTATCTCTTCTGCTCTTCCTTCTTGCTTTCTACCCCTACCAGAGGAGGGTATTGTTTCCAATTTAGTAGAGCAAATGGGCCATCTTCTCATTGATGATTTTACTGCCCTCCCATCTGCCTAATTACCTTCTTCTAACTTGTCCATTGGGGAGGTTTTTACCAGATTACATCGGCATAATTACCACACAAGTTAGCATTGACCCATTTTTTAATGTTATATTTTTTGTTTACTTTTGTTATGGCTTAAATGCATCTTTGTGTGGTATACCATTTATATCCCCTTTTGACTTCTTTTCAAGGGCTTTATACGACCTTGGAACTTAACAAGTGCACTATGACATTTGAAACTGCACTAACGGGGCTTGAAAAGATGTTTTTAAAATGAAGGACAAGCTAGGTAAGGCTTTATCAGACCTTGGTACATGCCAAAAAGGGAAGCTACACAAAATCAGAAACTGTGATGAAGAAGGTTGTTGATGCGGAGGGGAAAGTCAAGGATGTGGCAATGAATGTAGAATAGAGAATGTGTGAAATGGAGGGGAAGCTCTCTATTACGGATAATACAGTAAAAACACCAACTACAATATTCTTTATGTGATCTATGCGTAGGTGAAGAGGCGGTTCTTCGTCGAACATCTTGATGCTGAAGATGCAGAAGTAAGCTTGGACTTCTTTGAGGATTCTAAACTTATAAAAAATGCCAGGACTATTATCAAGCTCAGTGCACCAAGGATCGCCGGAAGGACCTTGCTTCCCCATCAACTTATAAAAACTCTTATGCTTTACTCGGGTTCTGTGCAAGTTCCCAAAATTGCAACGGATGGTCCCGTTCCTAACAAAGTAACTCCTTGACTTTAGAATAATTTTTTTCTTAGTTACTTTTCTAAGGTCCTATTTGTAATGTGTATTAAATTTAAACAAAATTGTTATTTTCACTTGTTATTTTGGGAAGGATGGCTTGAAAATTTGTAAGTAGTATTAAGCTTTGTCTATGAATTTACTTTAATTCTCCACTGTTATATTTCATCCTTTATATTCCTTACTAGTTGCATGCAATAAAATTTCTGCACACTCATAAATCTTTTATTTTTAGGAAAAAACCATAAATCTTAACAAGCATCCCTCCTTATTGCCGCATAAGGAAAACATTTTTATCGAACATTTAAGGAAAACTGTTAATCACTTGGAGGCTCACACTACATGAAGACTTACAATGAACATTACTATGATTCATAAGTGAGAGAAGGAATTGGATGGAACATTTGCACAACCAAGGAGGAAACCCTGGATCTTCTGGCTAAAGTTGCATAAGTGGTTTAGGAGAAAGAAGCACTAAGTGATCTTTTAGATTGATGGTGTCCTACTTTAGGAGATGGGTCACTTCCCTTAGACCATACCCATCTGCATTGGTTTAAAAATAAGCTTAATCGTAAGCAGGAATAATGTATATAACATGTTTTTGTATTACGATGTTTTACCTTTAATAAAAGAAATTGTTTGTTGAATGAATTTTTGACTTACTTAGCATTTTTAATCTTTGTTTGGTCATTGTTCTCTTATGGCAATTTGATGCGTAGTTGGGTACTTTGTCATTTCATGAATCTTGCGATCCCTCCAACACTTCTGAGCCTTCCCTTAACCCGATGACAGATGACCAAGTTTTGGCTAGCAATCCCGAGTTACATAAAGGTATGGGTAAAGAGTTGGAATTTGCGGATGATGATCCTATTGGTATTGAAAATAAGAAGGAAAGGTTGCTCGTTGATATTAGTAACCTATCATGTGAGCTTCAAGAGTCCAAACAAGCTTTACGATGCCAACACAATTGTACAACTGTATAATGCAATGATTTGGCCACTTTAGAGAAAGGAATGTAGTAACTAGGAACTAAGTTGAAATCTACACAATAAAGTTGAATCGAAAAAGCAGTTGAAGGAAGCAGAGGGGTTGTACACTACTTCTTATGAAGAGGAGATCAAGGACCCCAAGAGTACCATCAAGGAATTGTCTGGGCAAGTAGCCAAGCAACTTGAAAAAGAAGATAATCCTCCTAGTAGTCCAACTTCCCCTAGGCTATCCATACCCAGTGCATTTCCTGCACCAATCCTGGCTTAGATAGCGAAGTTGTCTCCGAATGAAAAAAGAGGTGCTTGACTACTATCAATCTAAGTTTAACGAATTAAAGGCTACCTACGAGAAAATGTTAGAAAGTTATGGAGGTGGAGGAAAGGAGCAAACACGATCTACTATGTATAAGTTATTTGGTGCCTTCTCCAAAAAGATTATGAAAACCAAGCAAAAGTCTTGAATGATTTGGATCGGGCGTGAGGAATTACTATTCAACACATAATGAATTTGAGACCAAGTTGCAAAGTCTTCCACCATCGTACAGTCTTCATCTTTATCCGTAACACATCTTTATTCCTCCACATGGGCCATTTTTGATTCAGGTCATATTACCCGAGCTGAGAAGCTTCATCAAGAGAAAGTTAGGAAACTAATGAGTTATGATTCACGTAGCAGTATTGCTTGCAGTTGATGTTTTTAGTCATTCTTTGCTTGAGTTTGACTTGAGTTCTTATACAATAGTGTCGATTTTGTTTCCATGGAATGAGACATGGGTAATTCTTGGCTCGATGCTAATAATGACCTATGGTTCCTAGTTGTTGACTCTCCCTGACATTCCTTAGTCATCATAACTAAGATATCTGATGCCCCCACAAGCTTAAGTCCTCAATGAGAATCCAAACAACAGTCTACTTCTATAATCAACCCTCCTCACAAAAGGAGAAAGATATTGATCATGGAAGATTTCGAGTCTGATTAAGACTTGTATCATATATGAGTGTTCGGGGTGTGTAAGATTTAGGGTACCTATCATTTTTGTAACAAATATATGCACGTAACATTTCATAATGTACTTATATACAAACTTAAGTAAAAATTATAAGCGTTATTTTTACCTCGTGAACTTTATGCAGATCTTTATTTTGAATCTTTTCTTTGACTATATATTTTGCTTTATGCATGTTTCTCTCTTTCACTTTTTTGCAAATTAGCTCTGAGTGTGAGGTTTTTAGTGCTTAGTTTAGCCATTGTAAATTAACATGTTTTCTGAACCTTTCTTTTATCATTTCTCTTTTAGCAAGTGCTTGGCATGGTATACTCCATTTATAGGTGTAGACTTTTCTGTTTAAGTTTGGCAAAGAAGTCAGGTCATGTGTTTACAATCTTTTTTATTCATGTGCATGGTTTTTTATACTGGGTCAGACCGTCTAATTTCCTTATGTCCAATGCAGTTTTAGTTGAAACCTGAGTTATATATTTATAACTCTAGTTTTGTGCAATTAATAATATCGACACGCAGATTTTTATACTGGTTCGGGCCGTCTATTCTTGCATCCAGTTTATCTTTTGATTGCTCTTTCATAATTACACTTTGTACATTGCAGCCCAATACAAAATGCAGTCCAATGCAGTTTTAGTTGAAACCTGAGTTATATATTTATAACTCTAGTTTTGTGCAATTAATAATATCGACACGCAGATTTTTATACTGGTTCGGGCCGTCTATTCTTGCATCCAGTTTATCTTTTGATTGCTCTTTCATAATTACACTTTGTACATTGCAGCCCAATACAAAATAACTGCTATATAAAGTATGGTCTGAGATGCTCTTAATTCCATGTTCTTGAAACAAGGTTCCCATCTGGCCTAGATAGACGGTATGCGTCATTTGCCAATGCCTTAATGATGACTAGGGGTTTCTCAATTAGGTCCCAATGCACCATCAACTGGGTCCTTTGTGTTGGCAACCCTTTCCATAGGAATGAGTCCTTTTTGTGGAAAATCCTCTCCCTAATTATAACCTTTTACCATCCTTATAACACCCCATAATTTTAGGAAATTAAATAATTAAATTCAAAAGGGTAAAATCATAATTTTACATAAAGGGCAAAATAGTAAATTTCTATAGGAGATTGAATTAGCTTTAAGACCTATACCATTACGTCCAGAATGTCGTTCACAGTTAAAAAACATACACAACTTGCTGAATTTGGTTAAACAGAATGGAAATTAGAAGAAGTCAAACCCACTGGCATATTCGGAATATATAACACTACAACAAAAATACCATTTCACAACTGCCAAAAACAGTTGTAATAGGTCAATTACGATAGGCGACCGTCCGTCCTTATATCCAGAGTTGTGATAGAACCCTATTTTTTTACAACGGTTTTCGACAGTTGTAGTATTATTTTTTATAACTACTTAAAGAAGTTGTAAATGAATTTTTTACAACTGTTTTTGGCAGTTGCAGATTTTATTGTCACAATAGTAATGATTTGTATTACGTAACAGGGCCGTACACTCATCTAGCACACAATTGAGCATCGTAAAGCCTGATGCAATTTTCCAATACACATCCCATTCTCTCACACACACACATGCTGAAGTATACGTTCTCTCAAACATGTGCAGACCCATGCTTACGTTGTCAATGCAATTCACAGAGAGAAACTCACTTGCATACATGCTCTACACACAAACAACTCACACATAAATATTTATATCACATGAGCATAGACCAATTCTATCCAGAAACACACGCACTAACACTTTAACATCATAACACATGAAAATAGATAACACCTATATAAATATATACTCTACAACACACTCATCACCCACATAGCCTACAAATGCATGCTTTTATAGCATAAATACACACAAATCCAGGTTAACATAGTGACAAAGCTCAAGGTTAAAACAAAATATAATGGGGTAACAGGTGCTCACTTACTTATATATACTGTTATACACACACACATACACCCTTATATTTGTATACACGCACACGGTACGCACTATTCACACCGGCAAACATTCCAACTCATTAACACTTACTGACACTAAAACAAACACATAAAAGAATTACACTCAAATCCATATACATATATTTTCATGGTTTGTGAAAGTAGATATAGGTTATGTGAGTGAAAATACTCACTTGTGAGTTGTGTTCTAATACGATGCTCAACATTATCGACCGTATCGGATTCAGTTAGACTTAATATGTTTATGGCTTCTACAATAGTAATGATTTGTATTACGCAACAGGGCCTGCAAGCATCATTACCAATTATGAAACATGTCTTCTGCAATAATTGTTGCCTGCCAATGGAACATATTTTCTACAACAGGGCCTGTAAGCAAATCATATATGCTATTGATCACATATGCACTTGGAAAATGACTCTTCACACTAAATTATGTAAATAACAGATTGAGGATGGTAGGGGTGAAGTTTTGATTTGGGTAATTTTATTTTATAATGGGGAAGATATTTGTTTTAGAGGAGTATCATTGGAATCAAAGTTGTAGTTTGTTGCTCTAGATTTGATGAAGCTTTTTTCTATTTTGATTGATATGGTTACTGTTAACCCGCCTTTTGGCAAGGCCGCGGACCGGCAGTTTTAACTAAATCGACTACTCGTTTGTCGAGACTGGAATACGATAGGTTTAACTCGACTGGAAGGATAGATGATGTAGTGCGATTGGAAGATGGATATTGGATTGGATGAAATGGATCTGCATAGGCTAGTGGTTCGATGTTGGAGTCTCGAGTGAGTCGGCATGTTGGAGTCTCGAGGGAGTCGGGATGTTGGAGTCTCGAGGGAGTCAGGTTGTCGGTGTCTCGAGGGAGTCTCGAGTGAGTTGGGATGTTGGAGTCTCAAGGGATTTGGGATTTCAGAGTCTCGAGCGAGTCAGGATGTCGGAGTCTCGAGGGAGTCTCGAGGGAGTCGGGATGTTGGAGTCTCGAGGGAGTCGAGATATTGGAGTCTCGAGGGAGTCTCGAGTGAGTCGGGATGTTGGAGTCTCGAGGGAGTCGGGATGTTGGAGTCTCGAGGGAGTCGGGATGTCGGAGTCTCGAGGGAGTCCCGAGGGAGTCGGGATGTTGGAGTCTCGAGGGAGTCGGGATGTTGGAGTCTCGAGGGAGTCTCGAGTGAGTCGGGATGTTGGAGTCTCGAGGGAGTCTCGAGTGAGTCGGGATGTTGGAGTCTCGAGTGAGTCGGGATGTTGGAGTCTCGAGGGAGACGGGATGTCGGAGTCTCGAGTGTGTCGGGATGTTGGAGTCTCGAGGGAGTCGGGATGTTGGAGTCTCGAGGGAGGAATGGGTCGTTCGGCATGGAAGGCGCTCGGCATGGAAGGCGCTCGGCATGGAAGGCGCTCGGCATGGAAGTCGCTCGGCATGGAAGTCGCTCGGCACAGGAAGTCGGTCGGCACAGGAAGTCGCTCGGCACAGGAAGTTGCTACAGGAAGTCGCTCGGCACAAGAAGTCGCTCGGCACAGGAAGTCGCTCGGCACTGGAAGTCGCTCGTACCATGGTGAAGGATGTTGGCTCGGCTATGGTCCTAATAGGCCCGGACTGCTTAGGAAGCCCAGTATCTCGAGATTTGCCTATAAATACAGCATGAGGGGGTTTAGAAAGGGGATTTTCCTTCGGTTTCCCTTCTTCTTCCTCATTAAGGCTACTCTACCATAATTGTTTTGAAAACTCCGGATTGTAACCGTAATTGATTCTCATATCAATAAAAAGAAAACTTTTGGAGTGGACATAGGCCGGAGTTAGCCGAACCACTATAAAATCTGTTGTTCTTTACTGCTTTCATTTTAATTTTGACTGTTCTTCATATTATTACTCCCTACATACATTCTATCTATTATCGGTGACTGTTAGTTGGTGCTTTCCTTTACATTTGGGTGTTAGTGACCAATTTTGGCGCTAACATTTTGGTGCTTTCACTGAGAAGCAAGCACTCGGGGATTTCAGAGCTAGGATTTTGGATTCAAAAGCTTAGGAACTTGGATCCTAGGAAGTAATGGCTAGGCCACCAACAAGGAAGCAAGTGACAGAAAGGAGCAATCAAGAGGGAAGTCAAGAGGCTTCCTCTAGAGCTGGAGCAGGTCAAGCATCCATCTACATCACCAGAGATGAGATGGAAGCGATGCTGAAAAGACAAGAGGAGATGATGTAGGCTCTTCTCAGACAATTTGCACAAGCAGGAAATGCAGGAGCTCAGATCCGTTGATCTGGATCAGAACCGCTCAACCAGCAAGCAGAGGGAGTGGCTCAACAAGGGGCAGCCCCCAATCAGCAGACGACTATCAATCTGGATGGACCTAGACTCGGGGGCACACCACAAGGAAATGCTGGACCAATCCATGGAGGGATACCAGATGACGCTGTGCAACCCAACACCAATAGGAGTGCAGGAGTACGTGATGAGGAGTATGTGCCAGGATTCCCTCGTGAACTCGGGGGGCAGATCAGAGGTAGCGGACAAGGATTACAGTTTGGGGACAATGACAGATTAGCAGAGATGGTCAGACGAGCTGTGAGAGGTGGATTGGTAAATAAAGACTTGGAGGATGTGAATAGGAGTCCCTTTACTCCTACTATCAGGCAAGCTAGGAACCCTACGGATTTTAAGCTACCAACGTTGGAGATGTATGATGGGAGAACGGATCCCGCCGTTCACTTGACAAGGTACATGAGGCATATGGAGGTATTGGGGGCATCGGATGAGGTCATGGCTCGATGTTTCCCATTGTATTTGACGGATATCGCAGCTATGTGGTTCAGACAGCTAGAGAGTGGTTCTATTGACACTTGGACAGAGCTGATTGAGAGGTTTATGAGGCAATTTCGGGTCCATATAGTCAGACCCAAGAACGTAATGACCTTGACATCGATGAAACAATGGAAGGGAGAGTCGCTCAGGGATTTCTTAACCAGATTCAATGCAGCGGTAGCTTCAGTGGATCGACCCGATCCGTCGATGGTTTTGATGACAACAGTTTCAGGAATAGCAGATAATTCAAATTTCAAGATATCTTTGGAACGGGACCCACCGAGGGATCTCGGAGAGTTCTACCATGAGGCGGAAAGATTCCTAAGGAAGGAAGATGTGCAGGCTGAGAGAGTAGGGAGAGAGGATGAAGCTTATGCAGTGAGGGGTGGAGGTCCGCCCAAAGAGGATCCAAGTAAAGACGATAAAGGAAAATGGAAAACAAATGGCAACGGTGGCACTTCGAAGAGGCCTCGAAGAGAGTCAAAGTTTTCTTCTTACACGGATTTAACTGAGACTCTAGAAAGGATTTACTTGGATACTCGAGGGCGCCTCCAATATCGAAGGCCGGCAAAGAGAGAGCCTTTTGAATATGAGCGGGCATCAGGAAAGCATTGCCTATTTCATGAGCTGGATGGGCACAACACAAATGACTGCAGGCATTTGAAAGGTATCATTGAGGAGCATGTAAGGAATGGTCATCTACAACAGTATGTAAGGAATCGAGCTGTGGCAGTGGGACAAGAGCGGCCACCGCCTACCTCGAACGAAGATGGCACTGGGCCCAGGCAACGTCAGCTCATTATTAACTAAACAGATTTATGGTTTTGAATAAGTAATAGAACTCAAAGTAATACGGCTAGGTCACTTACACACGTACGGGATCGAGGACTGTCGCTAGGCGTGCTCTGAGATGACAAAAAACCGTACTACTTGAGTCTATGAAATCCAGTTTTCTTTCTGTTTTTCTGCAAACTATGGTTTCTTCTTGGGTACTTTGGACATTTAATTCCTTCTGTTGCACGAACTTCTACTTCGATAACTGAAATCTGTAACAATTGGATTTGGATCAGTAATACAGGTCTCGCGATCATGGTCCCGACCGGTGAGACGGGGCAGTGATTGCAAGTTACGAGTCCCTTCGCCGGAGAGCGATGGAATGGACTCGGGGAGAATATGAAAGTCCTTGGCCGGAGAGCCGAGGCTGGAGAATATGAAAGTCCTTGGCCGGAGAGCCGAGACCGGTGAATAAGAAAGTCCTTGGCCGAAAAGCCGAGGCCGGAGAATATGAAAGTCCTTGGCCGGAGAGCCGAGGCCGGTGAATATAATAGTCCACGGCTGGAGAGCCGAGGCCGGAGAATATAAAAGTCCTTGGCCGGAGAGCCGAGGCCGGAGAATGTAAAAGTCCTTGGCCGGAGAATATAAAAAGTACTTGGCTGGAGAGCCGAGGTCAAAGAATCTAAAAGTCCTTGGCCGGAGAGCCGAGGTCGGAGAACATAAAAGCCCTTGACCGGAGAGTCGGGTCGGAACAGGATATCGACTTGGAGTGGTCATGGATTTGGTTATTGGTTATTGGATTTGAATTGATTAAAACTTGGTTGACAGGTTCAGATGGCTAAGGAATTGGCTCAGGGTTTGGTTATTGGATTCGGAATCGGATATCAACTCGGCACAGTTGCGGATTCGAATAAGGATACGGCAATGGCACTAGGATAAAACGGATTGGATTGCATATCGGATTGTATGGCTATGGACGGAATGTGGACGATGGATTGAAGCCTATTCAAAACATGCCTTCCTATCAGAAGGCATGTTTTGGGGGGCAAGTGTTAACCCGCCTTTTGGCAAGGCCGTGGACCGGTAGTTTTAACTAAATCGACAACTCGTTTGTCGAGACTGGAATACGACATGTTTAAGTCGACTGAACAGATAGATGATGTAGTGCGCTTGGAAGATGGATATTGAATTGGATGAAGTGGATCTGCATAGGCTAGTGGCTCGATGTTGGAGTCTTGAGTGAGTCAGGATGTTGGAGTCTCGAGGGAGTTGGGATGTTGGAGTCTCGAGGGAGTCGGGATGTTGGAGTCTCGAGGGAGTCTCGAGTGAGTCGGGATGTTGGAGTCTCGAGGGAGTCAGGATGTTGGAGTCTCGAGGGAGTCGGGATGTCGTAGTCTCGAGGGAGTCTCGGGTGAGTCGGGATGTTGGAGTCTCGAGGGAGTCGAGATGTTGGAGTCTCGTGGGAGGAATGGGTCGTTCGGCATGGAAGCCGCTCGGCATGAAAGCCGCTCGGCATGGAAGTCGCTCGGCACAGGAAGTCATTCGGCACAGGAAGTCGGTCGGCACAGGAAGTCGCTACAGGAAGTCGCTCGGCACAGGAAGTCGCTCGGCACTGGAAGTCGCTCGGCACTGGAAGTCGCTCGGCACAGGAAGTCGCTACAGGAAGTCGCTCGTACCATGGTGAAGGATGTTGGCTCGGCTATGGTCCTAATGGGCCCGGACTGCTAAGGAAGTCCAATAACTCGAGATTTGCCTATAAATACAGCATGAGGGGGTTCATAAAGGGGATCTTCCTTCGGTTTCCCTTCTTCTTCCTCATTAAGGCTACTCTACCATAATTGTTTTGAAAACTCCGGATTGTAACCATAATTGATTTTCATATCAATAAAAAGAAAACTTCTAGAGTGGACGTAGGCCGGAGTTAGCCGAACCACTATAAAATCTGTTGTTCTTTACGGCTTTCATTTTAATTTTGACTGTTCTTCATATTATTACTCCATACATACATTCTATCTGTTATCGGTGACTGTTAGTTGGTGCTTTCCTTTACATTTGGGTGTTAGTGACCAATTTTGGTGCTAACAGTTACATTAAACATTGGATTGGATGATACAAAAAAGAACATCATTGAATAAGTATTTGGCATAAAGATTATGAATTTTCTGACAGAGATGTTTCATTGTGTTAATTTACTTGATAATGTATTATATTATCATGTTTTTATGATGAATGAATGAACAGTTATTATGTAGTGTTTAAAACTCATAATTAAACTGCTCATTTTTTTATATCTCTCTCTATATGCACGCATATAACAAAATCAAACAATTCAGTACTGACTTATTCAGGTAATTTTACAGCTCGATGAATGCATTGAATACCAATAGAAAGAACTAACTTGCTACGACAGGAATCTTAAGTGGGTGCAATCAGAGATCACCAAGCATTGTACAGTGTTTTTGGAGCTTGAGACATGTCAGAGTTAGGAGAACCTAATGCTTGATAAGACAAAATATGTTGATTGTACTGTTTCTATATTTTATCACTAATATATCTATACATTGTTTTAAACTCTACCTATAGTTATTTCAATATGAATTAGTTGCAATTTTCTTTTGCATGCAGCATGTCAGTGTCACATGGGTAAAACGGTTAGGAGAATGGTCAGGCGCGGAGTTTATATGTATCATTTATTATAATCAATATAATGTCACTAAACGGACCCATGTCAAAATCAAACATAATAGTGCATTGTTGAGTAGACGAAGGTGGGAATCATATTCACTTCTCAACTTTCCTATCATCTAATATAACTACAACAACAAAGCATTCAACAAACAAGAGCACAGATATATGAAGAAAAATAAAAAACCTGCACTGCATTATGTTGGCAGATCCTTTCGCATACCTTTCAACTCCTTCAAAATCCTTTTAGAATCCCTAAATTAAAATTCCTAAATTCAAATCAAGCAAAAAAGATCCATTCATCATCGACACATTGCATCTATATTTCAACATTGCAAAATAAATAATTAGCTCTGTCCAATACATTTTTGAACAGCACATCATACCTCTATCCAAGGTTCCTGGCTCAACTGTGCTACAAGATCCGAATGTTGCAACAACTCATTTCGCCTCATTCATCACAAAATTGCACAACCCCAACGTCATCTATAAATCATCGACCTCGCCTCACCTAACACCACACAACTGCGCAACCCAATGGTTACGTATTGAAAGTGACGAACCGGATCTTGGTTCTGGATTTGGATTACTGATTTTGTTTGGAAGTCTCGAATTAAGGTGAGATGTATTAGATCTGGAATTGTGGTGAAGAAAGGATGAACTATGGTAAAGGAATTACAGTGAGATGTATTGGATATGGAGGTGGAATAGGGAGTTGTTGAATAGTATATTACCGTGGAAGGGTTTGGTTTTGCTGGAGAAAATGAATACGTGTATCGTCAGAGGAGTGAAATAAAAAATGGGACATATGGTGTGAATGAATGGAGGGAAATTATTTTAGAGTTGGAGCCAAATATTTCTGATTGGAGGGAAAACAAAGTTTTTTCAAATTTTTGTTATTTGGAACTAAAAAACATGTTAAAGAGAATAGTTACAAAAGAAGCCCTTTAGATGCATATGAAAGTAATAATTTGCAACATAAAGTTTGTATTTTTCGAATTTTGAAGTTTTTTTAAACATTTTAGAATTTTATGAAATTTTGAATATTAATTTTCAAATATTAAAAATTAGTCGTAATTAATAATTATTACTTATTAATTATCAAATCTCCATCCTAAAATGAAATGCTCAAATTATGTAATATCATGTTTTAATATAAATTATAAATATATTATTTATTTGACCAAAATAATAATGGCATTAGAAATTTCTAAAATTTTGCAAAAACTTATATTATTTAAAATTTTAATGATTTTATTTCTAAATTTTATGGCTAAATTTTATAAATATTTTTAAATTTATTTCAATATTTTTTTATTTTTGAATTTTATGAAACCTTCAAAATTTTATTTTTGAAATTTATGAATATTAAATACAAAATAATAAATATTACTTCAAAATATTAAAGATTACTTATTAATTATTATTTTTAAGTATTTTTAATTTAATTATTATTTATGATTAATTTAATATTAATTATTTATTATAAATTATTATTATTTCATTTTAATTATTATTAATTATTAAAGTTCATTTTAATTATTAATTTAATTATTATTATTATTATTTAATATTTATTTTTAATTATTATTATTTAATTAATAATTGTTTATTATAAAATTTTATTATTAATTATTTGTTACTATTATTTCATAGCAATTATTATTTATATATTACTAATCATTAGTTAAATATTTATTATTTATTTTATTATTATTGAATATTACATTTTTAATATTAATTATTAATTATTAGTTATTAATTTTTATTTCTTAATTAATTATTAATGTTAATTATTAATTATTAGAAATTATTTATTAATTATTAATTATTAATTATTTAATAATTTTTACTAATTATTATTAATTATTTATTATATTGAATAGTAATTCTTAATATTAATTATTTCATATTTCAAATTAATTATTAATCATTTTTATTTATTAGTAATTATTATATATTATTAGTATTCCTATTGATTATTTAATTATTAATCATTAAGTATTATTACTTAATTATAATTATCAACTAATTATTACAACTGGCAAACAAAAAAGTGGTTATAGGCACCTATTACAACTGCAAAAACGAAAAGTTGTTAAATATAGGCATCTATTACAACTGGCAAAAAAGAAACGTTGTTATAGGTATCTATTACAACTGGCATACAAGAAAAGTTGTTAAAAATAGGCATCTATTACAACTGTAAAAAAAGACAGGTTATAATAGACATCTATTATAACTGGCAGAATCAAAGAGTTGTTGAAAATAAGTTTATTACAACTTTCTGAAAAAAAAGTTGTAAAGAACCTTTATTACAACTGGCAACTTGTGACAGTTGTAAAATTACAGTTGTAATAGGGTCCTTTTGTTGTAGTGTCAATTTCGAGATTTTTGCCTAAATTTGAATTACTTCAGCGAATAAATATAATTTAAAACCTATTCTCTAATCACATTTTAGCCTAAACATCTTACCTATAATCTCCATCTTCTTCTTAATCTATCTGTGAACAAAATCAACTCCAAATCACCTAAATAAAATCTAAATTAAACTAATAGATATATGGAATCGATCATTACGAAGCAAGCTACGCAAATAAATCAAAATTATTGAGGAATTTGGCATTTTCAAGGTGTGGAATTTCTAGACAGCTAAGAAGGATGAGGATTCACCTCGAATCGGAGTAGACGCACGGCTAATTAGTGAGTATGATTAATCATATTTGTGGATATATTAGTAAGACGAAAGTACCTCACCTCTTATTATCTTAAACCTAATTATAATGATGTAATTAATAATTAAAAATTGATTTTTTATATATTTACCTGACTAGGATGTAGTATGCCATACTTAGATGGTTAAAAATATAATTTTTAACGATTGTAATTAAAAAAAGTTAATCTCCTTCTAATTACAAAGTATGAAATATACAAATGTTCCAAACCAGACATATTATATATGAAAATTGTAGTTCTCGATGGCATGAATCCATTGGTGATGTTCATTTATCTGTTAGGTGTGCGGATTGATCAGAAAACGTGCTAGAAGTTTGAAAAACATAGATCGCCCGTTCTGATCCAACGGTGGAATAATGACTATATGATAACCAGAAGGCGTAAATTCGTAAAGGAGGTCAAGTAAGTCCTCTAAGTGGTTTATGATTAAATTTGTTCGATGAGTTATGGCTAGAAATTGCCAAGATATGGCTAGTGGCGATGGTTCAATGTAGGGGATCGGAGGTGAGGGCGACTATGGCGTCTAGACGACAATGGCGAGGAGGAGCGACTATGTGGTCGAATCATGGTATTGGCGATCATGACAATGATGATGGAGGAAAAAGGTTTAGTTGGAGGACGTTGAATGAGGGATTAGGGCGGTGAATGTAGCGAACAAATTGAAATAATAATTATTTTATTAAAATAAATAATTACCATAATACCACTTAAATTCAAATGCCCATAACTCTCACTTACGACCTCTATTTCTTACGAGGTTCATGGCATTGCGATCATAACGGTATAAAGAATGTTTTAGTATATTGTTTGCTATGATTGAGACAATTTTGAAAAGTGCCTTGTTTTTGTAGATTTGTTATACATTGTTTGATATGGCGATAGAGGGCTGAGACAATTTGTTCCTCAATAGCGAGTCGCTTACAATTAGGCGATAATGGGTAGAACTTTGCATTCCCCAGTAGCGAGTTATGTACAATTTGGCGATAATGGGATGGGACATTGCATTCCCCAAGAGCAAGTCACTTAAGATTTGGCGATAGTAGGCTAAGACATTACGTTCCTTAGTAGCGAGTCGCTTACGGTTTAACAATAGCGGGCCGAGACATAGAGTTCCTCAATAGCGAGTCGTCCACGATTTTGGCGATAATAAGCTGGGATATGTAGTTTCCCTAGTAGCGAGTCTCTTACGATTTAGCGACAGTTGGCTGAGACATATAGTTTCTCGGTAGCGAGTCATACACGTTTTCGACGATAACGAGTTGGGATTTTGGCACGTTGCTGTCGGTCTTTGGCATGTGAGTTGGGACTTTGGGTTCGGTCGAGTGCATATGATTAGATATGGGTTTGATTTAGTGAGACCTTATCTTATATTGTCACTATGGTATTATATTTTGTTTAGCTGACTTGTTAGGTGCGGTTGAGACGGGTTAAGGTATGGTTTTCAACCATAAGTGTTATTTTACTAGCTTATTAGTATTATACACTTATATATGCATTTCACTCACTAAATTATGTCTGACCTCCTCTATCATTTTCTTCTTTTTAGTTATACTCTGGTGGGTCGATAGAGAGAACTTGTGAGGACCTGTTTCTTCGACTCCCAGAAATCGACACTAATACATCTTCGATATTCACATGCCATAAATCCAAGTGCTGGAGAAGCGAATTCTCAAGGGTAAGAAAGAAAAATAAGACAGAACAGAATCTCACATATGTTATTTCAAATAAAAATTTACAGCGGAAATTAAAATACATTTATTAGAGTTAAACATGGACAGTTATAAATATCTGTCCTTACAAAGGTGGAGCACTATAGTACAAGAGTGTGGTGGAAATAGACAAAAATCTTCAGTAAATCTTCGGACTCCATGCTTTGAGATCCATCCTGCTTTCTTCTAAAGTAAACCTGACTACTAGGCTGCTTGGGAAAATCAGGGTACCTAGAGTTTAAGGAAAAGGGAAAATAAACTCCGAGTCAGTCATAGGACTTGTGTGAGAACTCAAATACACGTTTTTGAAAACAAAAAGGTATCTCATAAGACCTCACCGCACATAAATACAGAACGGGTTTTTACCTTATGATAACCAAAACATTTTACGTCAAAATACTTGATATTATTTTAAATGACATATCTTTGAAAACATTTGCAAGTAAACCTATTAATCTTAGCCGAAATTATTACGTTGATTAAATTCCAGCAATACTAGCCACAAACACGGGTTTCACAAACAAACTGGCATGCATTTATTAGAGAATGGATTCCATACAAATGACTAGGTAAATGGACTACCTTCCGGCAGTACATCTCTAGAGGAATGTACCAAGGTCAACAGAACATCTACACCTCTACGAACACAAGACCGGTCTACCTTTATCACATGATAATATCGAATATGTCATCACCCCGGTCATTACCAACCTATCCGAGTATCCTCGTAGCATACATCTATATTAATTTAAACCCGAACGTCGAAGCGGGTAGAATATATTTAGAATGGGATAA
Source organism: Allium fistulosum (assembly GCA_030737815.1). Taxonomy (NCBI): domain Eukaryota; kingdom Viridiplantae; phylum Streptophyta; class Magnoliopsida; order Asparagales; family Amaryllidaceae; genus Allium; species Allium fistulosum. The sequence goes on along the minus strand of CM060907.1, from coordinate 942,892,253 downwards.
TCATGTCCTAATGGTTGTGAAACAAATAGCCTTTCCGCATCTACCCTGTTTCGGCCATTTCCGGGTGTGAGGCTTGAGGTACTGATTACCTTTCTTATTGCACGTCATCTCTCTTTGAATACCACACTGCCCTTCCATCGATCTCTATTGACTTCCATAAACATACAACCTCCAAGTTCATATGTCTCAAAGAAGGGTGTTAAGCTATGAGAAGTTGCCTTCTCCGCCCCCAAATAGATGTATATTTATAAAAGTCAACTATGAAATCTCAAGAATGCAATGTCAGACATCCATCCATACAAGTTCGTTACAGGAGGACGAAACCGAAGGCTCTCTCCTACCACATACTGTCGGAAATTATCCCTAGGATTAGTAGCGAAAAGTCCTTGCAACCCAAAGAGTTTCAGAAATGAAGGAACAATTGCTACTTTAGTATTTGGGAGCTAACCAGAATTATCAACAAGCAGTCCTTTCACCCCGAAAGTCCCTAGTCTTCATTCTTCATTCTCTCTATCGGATCTTTATTTTCCGAACGCATATATTGGTTCGAAGTGGTTTTCGGATAGGGAATACCCCAGATTCGACCCCGGTTCCTTCGAACCAACCATCGATAAAAAGAGATTTTGTGAATAGGGAATCATTCTTTAATTGATTAAGTTCTTTTTTATCAAACTCTCTTTTAGAGATATATATTTCTAAAACACTCTTTCCAGTATATACGGAAATATTAAACCTCTCTTATCAAAACCTTTGATTTCTTAAAACTCTTTTAATTTGAATAATTTGAAATCATTTCATTTTTTCTTTTTTAATTAAGATAACATTTCCAAAATCATTTCATTTCAATCTTTACAAAGATTCCTTAATTCAAAACCCATAAGTTTGATTGAGTTAAAACCATGTTATCTAAGATGTTAATCCCAAAACTAGTAAATATTAAATGAGAAGAATCTATAGAAATCATCTAATTCTACTCAATATCAATTTTCGTATTCAACAAATACTATGGGTGGAATAACGATGAAATCACCTTTGAAATTCCACGGATGGTACAAGTTCCTTCTTTGGGCTTTAACACTGAGTACAAGAAGATTATCTCCATAAAGTTTAAATTGTTTAAATATGAAAAATATTTTTTCTTTATTCTTTTTGAAATTTTGATTCGAGTAAATCAAATTTACTCTCCCCTCCGTCGGGCCAGTTCGGATAGCCAGGGAGAGTAGGAAACTGCTTTTCCAAATCCAAGCCTAGACACTATCTCTTTGACACCCATAAGGCGGTCAAGTTATTTGATGGACTCTAAACCATTAAACCTTTAATCATTTCATAAATCCTTCAAATTACCTTTAAAACACTTTATTAATCATTTAAAAACATTTATAAAATAATTGGAAAAGAACGGTTGCGTTTAAAACTTTATTTCAAAAATTATAAAAAAGTGCCGCGGAAAGTGCTTTTTAAGCTATATTGATCAAAATGACTTTTTATTATTTTAAAATTCATCGTTATTAATTAAATAAATTTTAAAATATTTTAAAAGATTTATAAGATTTATTTCACATTTTTAAACAATTTAAAACATCATTTTCAAAGAAATCCTGTTTCGGATTCCGAACTGCAAAATCAGGATTTTTCCAAAACTTGTTTTACTCATATTTCAAAATATACTCATCGGAATCTCGATTCTCTTTCTTCGTTGGAAAACTATGGATATAATAGTTTAGAAAATTGTTATCTCGAAGAATTCTGAGCTATATTCCATTCATTACACTCGTTTGGCTTTTATGGCGCAAAATCGCGAACTACCGTTACGCGACGCGCCTATTTTTAACTAAAATTTCCATTTCTTTTCAAACTTCACCAAAACACTTCTAAATGTTCATAAAACATTTCAAATTCATTTTAAAACCATTTTAGCAAGGTTTAACAATTCCATATACACCATTTCATTAATTCAAGGAAAGTGATTTCCTTTGTGCTTATCAACATGTATATTCGTGACTTGCATATATTTTCAATATTCATATTTAAACAATCAAACTTAATGATCAAAGTATATTAAACATCCATTTGCAACACCATATCATCATCCAACATATAGTATAATAGTTTAGGAGTTCTCACCTTCATTTTCACTCGAACTAGTTTTAAAACGGCTATAGCTCCGCTATCTCGAAATTAAACTCCACGAAATTGAGCTTTAGACCTTGAAATGGCTCAGCCAAGCCTTGGTGCTCACGGCCTAGGTTGGGAAGGGGTTGGAGCTCATGACCAAGGGTGGTGGAAGGTGATGCCTTAGGTTTGGGAGGTGGAGAGATGGAAATTTGAGCTTGTTTTGAGGTTTTTAACTATATATAACTATATATTATAATTTAATTTCCTTTTGAAATAAATTTTGACATTATTTCTATTAGGATGGAAGCCATTAAAGTGGAAGCAAAATCTTGAAAAATATGAAGAAGAAGATGAATGAAAATGAAGAGAAGATGGTAGGGTATTTATAAGAAAGGAAGAGTGTAAAAGTATCCATACATACATCATCACTTTATCAACATTTCAAAGCTTCTCCAACACACTTAACCCCTCCAAAATGCATGGCTAGAGCCTCCCCCCATGTGCACATCACTTCCATCATCTCATGTATGCATATGTTGACTTATTTAAGCTTAAGGAGTAAGAAATCTTTAAAATATAATATATATTTTATATTATATTTCTTAAACTTAATTATATTCATATATGTATGTTTATATGCATGTTATCATGTGTATGTAACATATATATGTATGTATATGTAGGTGTATAACACTTCGAACGTCTTCAAACAACTTTTGTTTGTTAAATCGTTGAAATTCGGAGAACCGATTATCGGTCACATTTTCACTTATACTTTAACGTACATATATTTGTAAACAAAATTCAAAAATAAATTTCTTATCATTTTTAACTAATTAAAATGATTACATTTGAATTATAAAACCATATAAACTCATATTAAAAATTATTTACAAAAATCGATATTATACCGATAAAGCGATATCGATTTTTTTCTTATATTTTCAAATTGAATATATATCTTTATAAGACTATTATAAATGATTCATTATCACTTTATAACTATTTAAAATGAATTATTCTTATTTAAAATAATTATTTAGATAATTAAAATAATTATTAAATCATTAAATCTCAAATTAATAAACCAATCATTTAAATTTAATGTTATCTTATCGATATAAATTTCGAGGAAAATATGATTTTGATTTGAATGAAGATTTTAAGTTTAAAGAACATCTTAAAAATAAAACTTGAATTTTATTCAAGTTATTTGGATTTGAAGAAAGAAGGGTGTATTTATACTTAAATTCTTTGGAAAAGAATTCCATGAAATTTTATAACTAGAAAAATTATTTTTTGAACTATTTTTAAATTAATAGAATTTGAATTTGAGTTTGTTATAGTAATTTTGTATTCATTGATAATAAGGGATCAATTACTTGTGATATATATAAATTAATTGGTGATTGGGTATGTGGTTTGCTTAAGAATCCAAAATGTTAGTCCACTTAGAGGGAAGACACCATCTGTTATCGTGTTGTCATCCTTATGGACCCAAAGAAGAAGTTTAGTGAAATATTTAAAGGATTCCAAAAGGGTTTCTATTGGTCGGTTGGAGAAGCAAGTGGCAAAGTATGTTGCATAAGGTATTTGACAATAGAGATATGCTATAGTAAAACCTATTTAAATTTATGCTACATTCGAACATTTTATGATTAGAGACACCTCAGTGATACGCTAAGGAATGAGAACCGCATAGGATAGATTGCATAAAGATTTTGCAACGGGTAACTAGATAGGTAAAAGACTTGCTATCGAGATATGTTATGTGGGAAAGCTAGCGCCATAAGTTGTTGGACCTTTCCCGACTTTCTAGAGATAGGGATGTCAGCAGCACGTTTGAGTGGACTTCTCAAAAAGTTAGCAGGTGTTCACATGTTTTATGTTTATCCTATCTGCGAATGTATGTTAATGATTTAGCGGTTATGGTAGAGACTAGTCTGGTTATGAGGTGAATGTAGAAATGGAGTTTATAATACTCTATATGTATATTCACATCCTAGGACTTGATGTGATACAACAAAAAAAGTGGAAATGAAGTTTGCCCAAGTACTACGAAGGAAGGGTTTGGACGAGAGTATGTGGAACTTCGAGGAGAAAACTTGAGTACCCCGTTACAAGTTCTCTTCCAATAAGTTCCTCTTTTGGTTATTTTGTAGGTTACTTCGCTCGTTAGGTCATTGTTTGTTTGCATGTTTGTTTTAACTAGCTAATTGACATAGAAATAGATGCATGGATGTCAGGATTGGTTGTATTCACATCCTTATGACATATTTTGGTTGCTATGGTTGCTTTGTTTGGATTAAACTAGTTTAGTTTATACCACGTTGGCATGTATATATATACATTCCAACCTAGGATAGATTCTCATAGTTCGATGTTCTAACTTGTGCTTGGTAATTTTATTCTACTTATCGTTCCTTTATATATATGTATTTATGGATTGTGTTTATGGACGTAATTGTTTACTTGCACTTTGACATGGATGTTGCATATGGATGTGTGGATGTGCGTGTGCGCACACACACATGCATATATTAGGATGTTTGCATACATATTGGTTGCACTGCATATCCATTCATATAAGAGGCCAATTTAGTTGCACTTTCACTGATCTTATATCATATTTTCGTATTTTACCTATCATCTGTATTATATACTCTTGTTTTTTTTCACTTTTGTTGTGTAATGAATGCTAGATGGATGTGCTTATGTTTGTTTTGTATGTTTATATGATGTAAAGTGAGTTGCATTATCTGTCTTTTGGAGTTTCGGAGACAAAATTCTTTCAAGGAGTGAAAATGTAACACCCGTAATTTTACGAAATTAAATAATTAAATTTAAAAGGGTAAAATTGTTATTTTACAAAAAGGGAAAAATAGTAAATTTCTAGTAGAGATGGAATTAGGCTTCGGAACCTATACCGTGGCGTCCAGAATGACGTTTACAATTAGAAAACTATATAACTTGCTGAATTTTGTTAAACGGGCTAGAAACTAGAAGAAGTCAAACCCAGTGACATTTTCGTAATATACTAATTTTGAGATTTTTGCCTAAATTTGAATTACTTCAGCATATATATAAGTTAAAACCTATTCTCTAATCACATTTTAGCCTAAAAATCTTACCTCAAATCTCCATCTTCTTCTTCATCTATCTCTAAACAAAATCAATACCAAATCCACTAAATCAAATACAAATTAAACGAATAAATATATGGAACTGATCACCGCGGAGGGAGCTATGCAAATAAATCAAATCTATAGAGGAATTTGGCATTTTCAAGGTAAGGAATTCATGGACAACAAAGAAGGATGCGGATTCACCTCATATTGGAGAATATGCATGGCTAATCGGTGGGTGTGATTTATCATGTTTGTGTATATATTAGTAAGACGTAGTAACACACATCATATGATCATAAACCAAATTATAATGATGTAGTCAATAATTAAAAACTGATTTTTCTATAGATACCTGAATATGATGTAGTATGCCATGGCTAGATGGTTAAATATAATTTTTAACAAGTTTTTTTTAGCAAAAGTAAATCTCCTTCTAAAAGTCCAAAATATACTAGTATTCCAAACCAGACATATTATATATCAAAATTTAAGATCTCGACGACATAATGAACTGATGGTGTTCATTCATCGATTGGGTGTATGGATTGATCAGAAAACACACTAGAAGTTTGAAAAACGTAGACTGTCCGTTCTGCTCCAACGGTGGAAGAACGACTATACGACGATCAAAAGGCATATATTTGTAGTAGAGGTTGAGCAAGTCCACCAGGTGGTCACCAATTGACTTAATTTGATGAGATATGGTTGGAAATTGCTAAGATATGGCCGGCGGCGGTGGTTCATGGTGGGTGATGGGAGGTGAAGGCGACTGTGGCATCCAAATGGTGACGACGAGGGGCAGCGACTGGTGTGGTCTGATCATGGTATATGCGATCATGATGGTAGGGGTGGAGCAAAAAAGGGGGCAGATGTAGCTTTTTGAAGAGGGATCAGGGTGGCGATTGTAGAGAATGAATTAAAAATAATAACTAAGTTTTTAAAATAAATAATTACCATAATACGCTTTAACTTCAAATGCCCATAATTCTCACGTATGACCTCCGTTTCACACGCGGTTTACAGCGTTACGATCATGATGAAACTAAGAACTTTTTAGTATATATTTGCTATGTTTTGAGGCACTTTTAAAAAGTTCCTATTTTATTAGATTTGTTATCCGTTTTTCGTTATGGCGATAGTGGCCTAAGGTAATTTGTTTCTAAGTAGCGAGTTGCTTACGATTTGGCAAAGTGAACTAGTACATTGTGTTCTCCGGTAGCGAGTTGCTTATGATTTGTTGATAGTGGGTTGAGACATTGCATTCCTTAGTAGTGAGTCGCTTACGGTTTGATGACAACGAGATGAGACATAAAGTTCCTCAGTAGCGAGCCATCCATGATTTTGACGATAGTAGGCTGGGACGTGTAGTTCCCTAATAGCGAGTCACTTATGATTTGGAAATAGTGGGCTAAGACATATAGTTCCTTAGTAGTGAGTCGCATACGTTTTTGACGATAAGGAGTTTGGATTTTGGGCTCAATCATGGTGTTGTCGGTCTTTGGCATGCGAGTTGGGACTTTGGGTTCGATCGAGTGCATAGGATTATATATGTGTTAGATTTAGCAAGACCTTATCCTATATTGTCACTATGGTGTTATATTTTGTTTAGTTGACTTGTTTAGTGCAGGTGACACGGGTTAAGGTATGGTTTTCGAGCATAAGTGTTGTTTTACTAGCTTATTTGTATTATGAACTTATATTATGCGTTTCACTCACTAGATGTATGTTTGACCCCTTTATCATTTTCTTCCTTTTAGTTATACTCTGATAGGTCGATAGAGAGGATCGGTGGTGACTTGTAGGGATGATGGTACGATGGAGATGCATATTTATTTATAGCTATCTACTATTCTATCTCAGTTGTTCTCAAACATTAGGCCGTGTTTAACTAATATAGAGAAATGTTATAAATAAAGTATATTTGATACCATATTATTTTGCTTGTCTGGATTATTGTATTATTGATTATTATATTTAATTCCTTCCGCTGTGAGTTTTCAGAAAGTGTAGACTATTGTAGATAGTTCTGTGATCTGCTTTATACATTTTACCTTAAAATAATTTGCCATCTGCAAGGTTTATGATGTCCGCATCATTTTCTACGTGAATTAGGGCATCATAGATGGTGGGTTGTTACAAGCCTTTTTCAATAGACTGGGGACTCAACTGTTGTTGCATCCCATTTTTCTTGTATGAAGTCTAATGCGGTTTTTTGTGGTGCTGATTCTGTTCAGTTATATATGATAAACGTTAGTGAAAAGGCACATATACTTTAACTGGGAGCATGACCTCACGGTCGTATGTCAAGGAGAATGGGGTATATCCTATAGGGATCTAGTAAAGGTCCTATATGCCCATAAGACTAGGGGTAGCTCTTTTGCCCATTTCCTTTTGGCCTTTGTAAGCCTTTTCTTGATCAGTTTCTTAATGGTCTTATTTGTTGCTTCAACCTGGCCATTTGTCTGAGGATGAGCTACTGAAGAGAAGATGTGGACAATGTCATTTTTCTCACAAAGGTTGGCAAATTCCTTACTTTCTATTGCGTATCATTATCAGAGATTATCTTATGATTTCGAACTTAGTAATGATATAAAAGACTCAGAAGATAACTATTTTCTTTGAGGTAATGACCACTGATGACTCGGCTTTTACCTCCTTTGTGAAGTAATCTATTGCAACTACTATGTACCTAACCCTTTCCTTTAAGACATTAGAAGTGGTCCTATTAGGTCAATGCCCCTATCTTAAATGACCAAGATCTGGTCAGTGGGGTGAATTTATACGATGGAAATCTTGGAATACCAATGATTCTTTGACATCGATCGCACCCATGGACAAATTCTTGTGCATCACATAGCGCAAATGGCCAGTTATAGCGCTGTCTCGGTATTTTCTTTGCCAATTTTACTCCTCTGGAGTGATCCCTAAAGTATCCCTCATGAAATTCACTCCTGAATCTAACTCCTTTGGTGATACATCTAAGATAGGGGAAAGTATTCCACCAAAGAATGTAAAGTAAAGGGCATAACACCTGATTTTTTTGCTGCATTCTTGTCTTAGGAAAATTTTCTTCTAACAAGAACTGCTTAATGGGGTTTATCAAGGTTTCTACGTTGTCTTGATGTTCAGATGGCGTCATTTGGTTATCCTAGGGCGCATATGGTTTGACTTGGTTTATCGTTGCCTGATCTCTTACTTGCTGGGCTCGTGTTTATAACTAAAGTTTGAATTGCCTTTGAAATACTAGGTTCTGCCAAATGTCCACTGGAATTACTTTCATTTTCAGTTCAGCTTTAGCGCTTACAAGCTTAGCTAGAGAATCTCTAGAATAATTTTATTCTTTGAGAATTTATTCTATACTAAACTGTTCAAATTGAGCTAATAACTCCTTGGACAACTCGACATACTTGGCTAAGGTAGGCACTTTGGTTTGTTAATTTCCCTACACTTGATTTACAACAAGTCGGGAATCACTATGAACTTTAATATGTGTTACCTTCGTTACCCATGCCATTCTAAATCTAGTAATGAAAGCTATGTATTCTGCAATATTATTCGTTGCTTTGAACCCAAGTTGAATTGCACCACACAATTTCTATTTGTCTAGGGGTAACTAACATGTATCCAATGTTCGCCCCTTGTTTGTTTGATTCCCCATTCACATACAATTGCCAAAACCATGGAGATTCTACGTTTCTTCATTTTGCTGATTTTTCTTGTGCATGGCATTCCACTATGAAGTCAGCCAAGACATGACCATTGATCATATTCCATAGGAAATATGATATGTCATATTGGCTAAGTTTGACAGCCCACTTTAAATGGCGGCCTGATGTCTTGGGTCTTGCGGTATTTGCTTTAATGGTCTGTCTGTTAGCACTTTGATGAGATGCACTTGGAAGTAGGGACGCAACTTCCTTGGTGTGAGCAATAGATTATAGGCTAATTTTCTACCAATAAATAATTCAACTCGACTCTAGATAGACGTTTGCTTGTAAGTATATTGGCCTTTATACCCCTTCATCTTCTTGGACTATAGCTATGTTGATATCTTGATTAGCTATAGCTAAATATACAAACAAGTCCTCACCTAATATTGGTTTTGAAAGTATAGGCAAGTTGACTAGGTTATCTTTAAATGTTTGGAACATAGCTTTACATTCTTTTATCCATTTGAATTTTCTACCCTTATTGACTTGATCAAAAAATGATATACTTGTCAATAGCCTACAAGATGAATCTACTTGGCAACCACTATCCCATTCAAGCTCAAAACATCTTTAGGTTTTTATGGGATCTTCAATTTTCTAATGGCGTAGGGTTTGCTTCTATTTCTCTTATGCTTACTATGTAACCAAGGAACTTTCCTGATTATATTACGAAGGGACACTTTAGAGGGGGGGTTCATTTTCATGTTGTACTTCCTTAATGTGCCAAAGGTCTCTTTTAGATCCTACACATGGTTGGAGGCTGCTTTAGATTTTATGAGCGTATCACCGACATAAACTTCGAGATTCCTCCCAATCTGATTTGAAAACATCACATTGATCAGCCTCTGAAATATTGCCCCCGCATTCTTTAGCCTAAATGGCATCACTTCACAGAAATACAATCCCTCTTCTATAATGAAACTTATGTGTTCTTGATCTGGTTTGAACTTGACTATCTAGTTGTAACCAGTATTAACATCCATGAACGTGAGCAGTTCATGGCCGCTGGTTAACTAGTTGGTCAATTCTAGATAGGGGAAAACTGTTCTTAAGGCAAACTTTGTCGAGGTTGGTGAATTTTATGTAGGTTCCCCACTTCCCAATAGGCTTCTTAACCAAGACTGGATTTGCTATCCACTTTGGGTAATATACCTCTCTAATGAAGTCGTTCTCCTCTAGCCTTTTGACTTCCTCATGCAACACGTTGTACCATTTTTGATCCAAGGTGCTCTACTATTACTTACCGGATGTGCATTTGGGTCAATGTTGAGAGCATGGCAGATGACGGCTGGATTTATCCCCACCATATTTGAATAGGTCCAAGAAAATACATCAGTGCATCATTTCAAGAAATTTTTTAATTCTAAACACAGTTTGTTGCTTAAATTCTTTCCAATTTTCACCACCTTCATAGGGTTTGATGGTCTAGTTGAATATCTTCTAAGTCATCCATTAGTTTTAGATCTTTCTCCCTCGTTACTAGTCTATGATCCACTTCATCCTCTATTTCTTATGGCTTTGATGAATTTGTGCTTCTCTAGTTTTAAGCAGTATCAGAAAAATACTGCACATAAACTAAATCATATTCATTCATCCCTATAATATGCATATAGTCTCTTTTTTTCTTTCATACAGATACTATGGTCATACATTGACTATTCCAATATCAGCCTTGGTGCTAAGTAACAGTGCAGTTCTTTCAACTGGCTTGCTATTTATTACATTTTTATTATTATAAGAATTAAGGAAGACAATAGTATAATTTTGAATAATTTTATTGCTAGGATTCAAAGTTACATTATGTAGTTCCCTAACTAATAATTGCTCTCCTCTTACACTACCCACTCCTACAGGGGCTTGGAATTTCATAAGTAAACCTTTCTGTGAGATGATGTCTCCTAAATCTATCAATGTATTTCATCCCATAAATCATTATATGGAGACTGTTGGTCTACTATTAGGAAGCTTGCATAAAAGGATTTGTGCAATGGCACAACTCTTCCTGTAACAAGAAGTCTACCCATAAATATTGGTACTATCGCGACATTGTTGATGCCATATATTGGTTCAAAGCTAGGCTTCAAAACCTCAGGTGGAAGCTTCATCTAATCGTATACAAACTTAAAACGATATTCAATAAGCTTCCAGAGTCTATAAAGAATTCTTCATAATGCAGTTTGAAATTTGTATGGTTATCAATATAGGGTCTTGGTGTGGGAAGGTGACTCTAATTAAGTCTGTAGAAGTAATAGTAATATCTGGAGTGGGTTTTTACTTAATGTGATACATGATCCTATGCCCGTTAAAGCTTCTTGGACATATCTTTTTTGGGCTTTTTTGCTTTTTCCTACCAGGTGAAGTCCTCCATGGATAGAAGCAATGAGGGTACTAGGATTTCCTGTTATATCTGCATGTAAATATAGACAGGCTTCCTGCAGGAACTACTATGCCATCTTTTTGGTAGGTGCCTATGTATCCTTTTTGGATTAACCTTTCTATTCCATTCTTTATGTGATGACAATTTTCTGCATGGTGTCTATTCATCTTATGAAAGCGACATTAAGCTCCAACTTTGTTCTACTTTAGCTTCTTTCCTTTATTTAGGATTTTGTATTCCAGATCAGTTCCGGTCATCTCATAAATTTTTCCAGGTGTATGGGTTAAGGGGCTCTTTGCTATAAAGTTGAACTCCTTTTGTCTCTTCATAGGGTGGTTATAATTATCTACCCTCGCTTTCTATCATAAAGTTGCTCTCTCCAATGATATACCTACAGCTTCGCTAGCCTCCTCCATTCAAATATACCCACTAGCCCTCACTATAAGGCTTTCACGCTTCTGCATGGTTTTTCTGCAATTCTTATCCTATATGTCAGTATTCTTTTTAACCCTATCATGGGCTTTCATGAGTAGGGCTTCCTCACTAGTCGCTGCAATTCTCATTTCTTCTTAGTTAAAGCGCTTGATACAGTTACATAGATTGCTTGATGCAGGACAATGTATTGGGGGTATAGAGGGACTTCTCTCCCTGAGTTGAATTATCGGTAGAAATTAGTTGAGAGTTGAGCACAAGAGTTGATCTCTCTAGGTAAATATTTTATGAACCATCCGGATGATGCTCGGCAAGATACACTGGAATTAGTTTATAGAGGGCAAGTCTTCCCACTTTCAAAAAGTGCATATAGTATTCAAATGTGCATAGATGATCATCTGAGTTGGATGATCCATTATATTTTTTGATTGCAGGGAGCCTAAAGTTGCCAAGGAAATATGATTTGATGATGGCTTCACTGAACGAGGAAGAGCACTCCTTCCCCTTCCCCTCTTTATTGTTTTATTAGAACAGTTGTGCGAATTTCTCTATACAAGCTACTAGTTCTTATATCTCCTCATCTTTAGCACTTATTTGTGATGAGCCACCTTTACAAACTGAGTTTGCCTTATATTTTTCTTGCATAGCTTGAATAATGCGCTTTGCAAGCAGTAGTGGATTGATGTTTGGCTGTTTTTTTTAATAGGGTAGATCTAAGCTTCCTTTTTGGAAATTCCCTCTAAGCAAATTAAGCCAACCTCACAGTTCTCGATAAAGATTTCCTTGTTTATTCACCACCTATGCAGTTTTCACAATGGGTGAATGTTGGAGATGAATTATGGAGGTATGCGAGTTGGCTGGTTTAGTTGGAGCGTATTAGGATACAATCCTCTCAAACCCTGGTTATTCTTTCATTGATCTGGGTTGCGAACGCAGTTAGGGCTTATAGGATACAATCAGGGGTGATAACATGCGATGGGCTCGCTATTGACCCGATGAAGACGTGAGATGTTTTTTTGCTAGTTTTAGTGGCTAAATGATCCGCTTTTATTGGGGGAAGGGTAAGAGAATTTGTATGCCACATTTTCAGAATAGAGGTATTGTGGTTGTCATGGATGAGGTAATTTCTAGAAAGAAATTTGTTGAGTGTCCTACCTTGCTTCTAGCGTCAAAATGTTGGTGAAAAGTTTCATTCTCATAACACCAACGTAGTTTAGAAGTAATTACGGTGCTGGATGCTTCTGTAATTAAGAACTAACATATTTAACTAGTATTAAAATTTCCATAAAGGAAGTAGTTGTTTGTGGTGACCCTCACTCTAAAACACACAGATTTTTTTTTATTCAAGAGGAATTCACCACTAAAACCCCAATACATTTATATTTGAATTTTTATATAGTTTCCAAATATTTTTTTCTTTTTCCCAAGACCCTGATTATACCAATATAATCATATCAGTGTACAAACAAATTAAAGCAATTATATATTTGATGATATACAATTGTTTCTTTATTATTATTATTATTATTATTATTATTTTATCAGAGGGAATTTAAATCAAATTGAAAACAAAATACCATACTAGCTATTGACAAGCCACTTATTTCCTTTCTAAATCTTGTTCTACTGCTAGAGGTATATTTTTAGCAAATTATATCACTTATACTTTTATTTGACTTTATATATATTAGTCTGCCTAAATAATTCTATTAGCACTAAAATAGTATTTCCTTGATCTCATGATAGTCATCAAGTTTATGCATGATACTACTCCCAAGTTATTTTCATTTATCATTTCAGGTTGATTAGAGGTGGACTTTTAGCATTTTAAATTTAATATGATGCAGACTTACATACTTGGTAATTTGTGGGATATGCTTGGTGTTATCTAAGGGCTGCTTGGTGTTTTCTTTGATTTGTCCTGGAAGCACCCACACTTTATCAATTAAAATGAAGTGGTTCCAGGCTCCAAGGGTTTGACCTATGGCTATTTAGACCGGCCATAGTCCCTCTTTTACCACTTGCAAACCCAGATCCCTCATTTTAACAAGCTTCTACAAATTCCTACTCCTAATCCCCAGCATGTTTGTGTCTTGTTTTTCTGAAATGCATTCTTATATGTATTCATTCAATTGTCTTCCAAGTCTTCTGCTTCTATAGTTCTATTAAATACATACAAACTTCCAGAATTCATGCACATGCCAGTATCATTTACCTGCCATGCACAAATTCATTTCACTTGAATATTCTACTAAAATCTTGAGAGTTCATTTTCAAAAATCAATCCCCTTAACTGTTTAATTTCCATAAGGCAAAATATAGGCAATAAAAATCAGAGATCAAATATTTATGCACATATCATATGTATATGATATGTCTATCTCCTTATTTTCTCCAAATCAATCATTCATAAAATAAATTAGTAGTTAACCAGACATCATCAATGATCACTCACAACAGGTTTTGCTTAAGTACATATTTTCAACCCCAAAATACTTAGAAAGTTTCCTACAAGTAACTTCAATTACAGAAAATAGAATTTGTCTAGTAATTTCATTACAATGCAACTGCAAATTTTAAAACAAGTCTCTCTTATTTATACTAGCAGCCAATGCCTTCTTTACTCATCAAGCCAACTTCAATTTCCTGCAAGCAAATCATTTAGCTGCCCCAAAGAATTTTTGAGACACCCAGATGATTGCAAGGGCAACCAAAAGGGTCAGTTTACACTGGTATGAGCATTTATCAATTTTGTATACTTACACATAATTTTAGTAATCTTGCAGTGCCTTCTTAGTTTAACAGGTTTTATACTTAGCATGTTTTGGTTCATTCAAAGAGATACAAAGTCACATTCAACAAATTAAACAATACACAGCAAATAGTTGAAATAATCATGTGTACAATTCTTAATTCATCCACACCAAATCTTAGATAAGTAAACTCAGGTTTCATACTCCAAATTTCACCCAGCAATTAATCAATGAACAATGTTTATTTTGATTAAATCTAACACCATATCTGAATATTTATAACCCAGATTTTTAAACCCCTGTCCCCATTTGTTTTATGGTCTTTAACTTCTTGTCAAATGAACACTATGTATGCATTGTGAAGGAAACTCCCAGGTTACTTAATTTATTCCAACACACAAAGGCCTCAGGATGCAGTTGCACCATGCATATGCTTGCTCCCACCTGGAGTAAGCAGATCATTAACTATCTCCCAAGTGACCAATCTAGTTTTTCTTTCATTCATATTTCAGAGAGATATGACTACTTGTATATTTTCTGGTTCAACCCCATGTTCCCCTGTTTAATCTATGTCCATGTTTAAAAATAGAACAAGAATGCTCAATTCATGTTAACTCTAAAAACCCACTTACAGATTAATGCTCCAAACAAAAATGCACAAACAAACATCCATATCACCCATAACAATTTATTTCAGAAATTCAAATGACTCATAATATATTTTAGGCTGCCTGCAATAGGACTTAATGCCATTGCATACAAAGGATAAATACTCACATAAGGTTTTTTTTTCCTTTTACTGCCTTAATCCTTTGAACCGCAAATCCCCCCCAAAGCCTCAAGCTGTTGTTTCTCCTAGTTTATTCTTTTATTTTTGTTTTGATCCCGAGAGAATGATGGATTTGGCTATGTGCAGTTATTTATAAATCCATTCTAGGGTTTAAGAAAATGGGTAATTCCCCTGATACCCTTAGATGTTCATGTACACATCATATTCCTGTGTGAGCATAAATTGGAAATGCACATATTTAGGTTACTTTAATTAGCTATTTCGGGGATCATGCATTTTTAAACACTCAATACTATTTTCATGACTCTTTTCTACTCATGCAATAAGCATGTGTTCCTCAGTTTCTTTTTACAAGTTTAAGGAATCTGAAAATCTCCTTTGTATTTTTTTTTCTACCTATCTATTATTTCCCTCTTATCATGCATACTATCATACCTTATTATGTAATGTAAAATTATTTACCCAAATTATTTGCCTGGAATAAATATAGTATGGAAATTTTATTTGATTCTATATATGTGTATATATATATTTCTGCCTTTTTGTCAAATCAGCAACTCCTTTTATATTTAAATTAAAAATCACATATATTATGCTAATTATTTCTGGCACAATTATAAGACATATAAACTTTTGCATTAAACTTCATTTTATTTTATCTTCATATAAAACAGCAAATACCCCATATATATATATATATTTACATAATTCTTTGAACATAAAGCTATATTTATTTTGAGTTCCAATTTTTCTTCTAATCACCTTAATTCCTTGCATTTTATCAAACAGAAGCTCCCATGCAATTTTATTTATTGCCAAATTCTTTTCTGTTTTAATGCAATATATATATACATTTTATAATCTCAGAATTTCCTAACATAAATGTATATTTTTCACTTTATTTTTTTTTATTTTAGGGTCATTACATACCCTCCCCCTTAAAGGAATTATGTCCCCATAATTTCACCTAATTTCTCCAATTAAAAGCACTAATCTATAGCCTGTTGTAACTCAATAATCCCATACTCATATTTTATGAAAACAAACAATGTATAAATATATTTAGAAAAAAAAATCATCATAGGCTGCTTAAACATACCTCTCCTTCGGTAAACAAATTGGGGTATTTAGCCCTCATTTTATCTTCAACCTCCCATGTACAATCATTAGTGTCCAGGCTCCATTGGATTTTCACCAGTTTGATCACCTTGTTCCTCAACTTTTTCTCTTCCTTGGCAACTATCCCTACTGGTTCATTTATATAAACCAAATTCTTCTGGACTTGAACTCGAGTAGGTGACTCCAGAATTGCTCCTTCATCATGCACCCATTTTCTCAATTGAGAAACATGAAATACAGGATGCACACCACTCAACTCCTCAGGTAACTTAAGTCTGTAGGCCATAGCACCAATTCTCTGCATAATTTCATATGGTCCTACAAATCTTGGTGATAACTTACCAGAGTTTCCAAACCTGAACACTTTCTTCATTGGTGATACTTTCAGAAAAACATGCTCTCCTACTTCAAACTCCATTGGCTTTCTCTTTCTATCTGCATAAGACTTTTGTCTTGATTGTGCTGCCTTCATTCTATGCCTAACCAATTCAATCATGTTGGTGGTTTCTTTAACATGATCTGGCCCCAATATTACATCCTCTCCTACTTCCAACCAACATGCAGGAGACATGCAGGGTCTCCCATATAAGGCTTCAAAGGGAGCCATTCCTATGGTTGATTGATAGCTATTGTTGTAAGTGAATTCTGCCAAATGAATATGATCCTCCCAATTACCCCTAAAATCAAGCACACATGCTCTAAGTAAATCTTCTAATATTTTATTCACTATCTCTGTTTGCCCATCACTTTGAGGATGGTAGGCAGTGCTTAAACACAGTTGTGTTCCCATTGCTTCTTGGAAGCTTTCCCAAAATATTAAGGTGAACAAAGTGTCTCTATCACTCACAATAGTCTTGGGTATACCATGTAGCCTCACCACTTCTTTAATAATCAATTGTGCAAGCCTAGATGCATTTCTATCTGACCTGACAGGGACAAAGTGAGCTGATTTGGTTAGTCTATCAACAATTACCCATATACTATCATTGCCTTTCTTAGTTCTAGGCAAACCATCCACAAAATCCATGGAAATACTTTCCCATTTCCACTGAGGTATCTCCAAAGGTTGCAACATGCCAGAAGGCTTTTGGTGGTCTGCTTTAATTTGTTGACATGTGGAACACTTTGCCACATATCTTGCCACTGCTTGCTTCATTCCTGGCCACCAGTAGATTCTTTTTAAATCATGATACATTTTAGTACCACCAGGGTGTATGGTGTACCTGGTCTTGTGATGCTCATTCATGATTTCTTCCTTCAACTCTGCAATGTTTGGTACACAAAGCTTATCATTTTTCCTCAAATAACCTTGGGAATCTATTTTAAAATTCTCTGACTCAATGTTATTTAATAACATTTCTTTCTTCTCCTTTAGACTTTGATCTTGATCTTGCATGCTACCAACTTTCTCCACCAGATTAGACTTCACTGTGATTATTCCCAGTGTACCATACTCCACCATATCACCATGTTCTTTAAAATTCACTGCATCCTTGCTGTATATATCTGCCTCCCCAAGCACTGCAAGGTTTTTAAACTCATCAATCATCAAACTGGCTAATCTTACATGATTTCTGCTCAAAGCATCTGCCACTCTATTAGCTTTTCCAGGAGTGTACAAAATATCTAAATCATATGCAGCTAGAAACTCCAACCACCTTGCTTGCCTCATATTTAAATCTTTTTGAGAAAATAAATATTTCAATGCTTGATTATCTGTGAATAATTCAAATTTTTCCCCAAGCAAATAATGCCTCCATAGTTTTAGTGCAAACACTATTGCAGCTAATTCTAGGTCATGAGTTGCATATTTGGTTTCATTGGGTTTAAGCTGTCTTGATGCATATGCCACCACCTTGCCATGTTGCATAAGCACTGCACCTAACCCAGACCCACTAGCATCAGTGTATACAACCATTCCTTCATTTGCTTCTGGGATTTGTAGGACAGGAGCTTCCACCAATGCTTGCTTCAATTTCTCAAAAGCTAGTTCACACTTCTCAGTCCACACATATGGTTGGTTCTTCTTGGTTAGTTTGGTCATTGGTGCGGCTATTCTTGAAAAATCCTTGATGAACCTTCTATAATACCCTACCAAACCTAAGAATGACCTCACCTCAGTCACTGTTTTGGGTCTACTCCATGATTGAACTGCAATGACCTTGCTTGGATCTACACTTACTCCCTGCTATGACACTATGTGTCCTAAGAATTTTACTTCATGTTGCCAAAATGTACACTTTGAATACTTGGCTTTTAATTCATGTTCTCTAAGTCTGGATAATACTAAATGTAGGTGCATGGCATGATCATTCTGTGTCTTTGAATAAATTAGTATGTCATCTATAAATACCAAGACAAACTTATCCAAAAAGTCTCTAAAAATTCTATTCATCAAGTCTACAAAATAGGAGGGAGCACTGGTCAAGCCAAATGGCATTACTAGAAATTCATAAAGGCCATACCTTGTATTGAAGGCTGTGTACTCAATGCTTTCCTCTGCAACTTTCATTTGGTGAAATCCAGAGGCTAAGTCTAACCTTGAAAATATTTTAGCTCCATGCAATTGATCAAATAGATCATCTATTCTAGGCAGTGGGTACTTATTCTTAATAGTTACCTTGTTTAAATCCCTGTAGTATACACACAACCTCATTGTGCCATCATGTTTCTTGACAAATAGCACTGGGGAACCCCAACTGGAACTACTTGATCTTATGAATCCTTTCTCTTCTAATTCTTCTAGTTGATGTTTTAATTCTACCAACTCTTTTGGACCCATTCTATAAGGCTTCTTAATGATTGGATTTGTTCCTGGGATTAATTTTATTTTAAATTCAACTGGTCTGTTTTGAGGAATTCCCTTCACTTCTCCAAACACATCTATATATTCATTGACTACTGGGATTTCCTCTATTTTTAATTCCTTTTGAACTTCATTAATGCTCCAGATTTTATTAAAACATGTATTCTTTGCTATTTCACTTAAGATGGTAATTCTTTTGCCTTCATTTGTTTCCAAAGAAATAGTAAGGTTTTCTAAATTTAAAATTGCTTTATTTCTCATTAACCAATCTACTCCCAAAATAATCCCAATACCAGGATAATTTAAGGTATATAGGTCTGAATTAAATTCATAACCTCCTATCATTAATTTCAGACCCATACACTTCATCCCTAACATACAATGACTCCCTATGGGACTGTGTACAATTAAGGGCTGATCAATAGAAACACATGCAAGTGCTAATTTCTTTGTAATTTCCAGAGATATTAGTGAATGTGAGGCACCAGTGTCATATATTACTGATATTGGTTGGGTATGAATAAAAATTATACCTTCAAGTTGCCCAACATTCCCAGTGTTACTTGCTGCCAAAGCTCCTACCCTTGATGTTCCCCTATTGGTTTCTGGGCAATCCTTCTTGAGATGACCCACCTTTCCAAAATTATAGCAGCCTCCTCTGGGTATCTTGGGGTCAGGGCATTGGTTACTATAATGTCCAGCTTTTCCACAATTAAAACAATGAGTGAATTTCTTGCTTTCAGGTGCTGTTGCTCCTTCCCCTTTCTTAGCTCCTTTACTTGCATTTCTCTTGTCATAAGGTTGCACTTTGTTCTGACCACCCTTCTTCTTATTGAGCTTCATATTCCTGAATTTCTCTCTTGCAGTGTCATGTTGCTCAAATGAGAGAGTTAGATCAATTACTTGATCAAAGGTTTTGTCCTTGTATGGCAACATTGCCCTTGACAGACTAGGGTTCAAGCCTTGAATGTACCTTGCATTCTTTGCTTCTGCATTCCCTATTAACACCAGTCCATACTTGGATAATGCTTCAAACTTCTGAGTGTATTCATTCACACTCATGCTTCCTTGACTTAATCTAATAAAGTCTTCAAGTAGTGTGGCCTTGGCAGATGCTGGGACAAATCTGGCCTCAAGCATGTCCTTGAAATTATTCCAAGTGATAGTATCCTCTTGTCTTCCTGCTGTCACAACTTCCCACCAATCCAGTGCAACCCCCTTCAATTTCCTTGAAGCTATCTGTCTCTTCCTTTGGTCATTGATTTGCATATCTGTGAAGACCCTCTCCATAGTTTTTATCCAAGTTTGAACACCTATAGCTCCTTCAGTACCTTCAAAATTCTTTCCTCCCAAAGTGGTACATGTCTTAAGCAGTTTGGAGAGTTCCTCATGAGGATTGTCTTGCCTTGGTGCCATTCCATTCCTTAAAGCTCTCACAAAATCCTCCATGCTCATCACAGGTGGCTCACGTGATGATCCTGCACCTGTGTGATGCCTTGGTCCTACCATAATGCTATGAATATGATTGTTATGTTAGTTTATTTACCCCTATCAGTTTTGGTGTCTTTACTTTGTTCATTCTTATTTCTGTGCACATTGTGCATGTATCACAGGTACACACATATAAATTTTTTTTACTCAGACATAAAACAGAAGCATTCAACACCAATAATTCAAACAATGCATTCAAACATCCATATGCATACAACAACATTTACTATGTTATTTAAAACATAGCTCTGATACCAACTGTGGTGACCCTCACTCTAAAACACACAGATTTTTTTTTATTCAAGAGGAATTCACCACTAAAACCCCAATACATTTATATTTGAATTTTTATATAGTTTCCAAATATTTTTTTCTTTTTCCCAAGACCCTGATTATACCAATATAATCATATTAGTGTACAAACAAATTAAGGCAATTATATATTTGATGATATACAATTGTTTCTTTATTATTATTATTATTATTATTATTTTTATCAGAGGGAATTTAAATCAAATTGAAAACAAAATACCATACTAGCTATTGACAAGCCACTTATTTCCTTTCTAAATCTTGTTCTACTGCCAGAGGTATATTTTTAGCAAATTATATCACTTATACTTTTATTTGACTTTATATATATTAGTCTGCCTAAATAATTCTATTAACACTAAAATAGTATTTCCTTGATCTCATGATAGTCATCAAGTTTATGCATGATACTACTCCCAAGTTATTTTCATTTATCATTTCAGGTTGATTAGAGGTGGACTTTTAGCATTTTTAAATTTAATATGATGCAGACTTACATACTTGGTAATTTGTGGGATATGCTTGGTGTTATCTAAGGGCTGCTTGGTGTTTTCTTTGATTTGTCCCGGAAGCACCCACACTTTATCAATTAAAATGAAGTGGTTCCAGGCTCCAAGGGTTTGACCTATGGCTATTTAGACCGGCCATAGTCCCTCTTTTACCACTTGCAAACCCAGATCCCTCATTTTAACAAGCTTCTACAAATTCCTACTCCTAATCCCCAGCATGTTTGTGTCTTGTTTTTCTGAAATGCATTCTTATATGTATTCATTCAATTATCTTCCAAGTCTTCTGCTTCCATAGTTCTATTAAATACATACAAACTTCCAGAATTCATGCACATGCCAGTATCATTTACCTGCCATGCACAAATTCATTTCACTTGAATATTCTACTAAAATCTTGAGAGTTCATTTTCAAAAATCAATCCCCTTAACTGTTTAATTTCCATAAGGCAAAATATAGGCAATAAAAATCAGAGATCAAATATTTATGCACATATCATATGTATATGATATGTCTATCTCCTTATTTTCTCCAAATCAATCATTCATAAAATAAATTAGTAGTTAACCAGACATCATCAATGATCACTCACAACAGGTTTTGCTTCAGTACATATTTTCAACCCCAAAATACTTAGAAAGTTTCCTACAAGTAACTTCAATTACAGAAAATAGAATTTGTCTAGTAATTTCATTACAATGCAACTGCAAATTTTAAAACAAGTCTCTCTTATTTATACTAGCAGCCAATGCCTTCTTTACTCATCAAGCCAACTTCAATTTCCTGCAAGCAAATCATTTAGCTGCCCCAAAGAATTTTTGAGACACCCAGATGATTGCAAGGGCAACCAAAAGGGTCAGTTTACACTGGTATGAGCATTTATCAATTTTGTATACTTACACATAATTTTAGTAATCTTGCAGTGCCTTCTTAGTTTAACAGGTTTTATACTTAGCATGTTTTGGTTCATTCAAAGAGATACAAAGTCACATTCAACAAATTAAACAATACACAGCAAACAGTTGAAATAATCATGTGTACAATTCTTAATTCATCCATACCAAATCTTAGATAAGTAAACTCAGGTTTCATACTCCAAATTTCACCCAGCAATTAATCAATGAACAATGTTTATTTTGATTAAATCTAACACCATATCTGAATATTTATAACCCAGATTTTTAAACCCCTGTCCCCATTTGTTTTATGGTCTTTAACTCCTTGTCAAATGAACACTATGTATGCATTGTGAAGGAAACTCCCAGGTTACTTAATTTATTCCAACACACAAAGGCCTCAGGATGCAGTTGCACCATGCATATGCTTGCTCCCACCTGGAGTAAGCAGATCATTGACTATCTCCCAAGTGACCAATCTAGTTTTTCTTTCATTCATATTTCAGAGAGATATGACTACTTGTATATTTTCTGGTTCAACCCCATGTTCCCCTGTTTAATCTATGTCCATGTTTAAAAATAGAACAAGAATGCTCAAATCATGTTAACTCTAAAAACCCACTTACAGATTAATGCTCCAAACAAAAATGCACAAACAAACATCCATATCACCCATAACAATTTATTTCAGAAATTCAAATGACTCATAATATATTTTAGGCTGCCTACAATAGGACTTAATGCCATTGCATACAAAGGATAAATACTCACATAAGGTTTTTTTTCCTTTTACTGCCTTAATCCTTTGAACAGCAAATTCCCCCCAAAGTCTCAAGCTGGTGTTTCTCCTAGTTTATTCTTTTATTTTTGTTTTGATCCCGAGAGAATGATGGATTTGGCTATGTGCAGTTATTTATAAATCCATTCTAGGGTTTAAGAAAATGGGTAATTCCCCTGATACTCTTAGATGTTTATGTACACATCATATTCCTGTGTGAGCATAAATTGGAAATGCACATATTTAGGTTACTTTAATTAGCTATTTCGGGGATCATGCATTTTTAAACACTCAATACTATTTTCATGACTCTTTTCTACTCATGCAATAAGCATGTGTTCCTCAGTTTCTTTTTACAAGTTTAAGGAATCTGAAAATCTCCTTTGTATTTTTTTTTCTACCTATCTGTTATTTCCCTCTTATCATGCATACTATCATACCTTATTATGTAATGTAAAATTATTTACCCAAATTATTTGCCTGGAATAAACATAGTATGGAAATTTTATTTGATTCTATATATGTGTATATATATATATTTCTGCCTTTTTGTCAAATCAGCAACTCCTTTTATATTTAAATTAAAAATCACATATATTATGCTAATTATTTCTGGCACAATTATAAGACATATAAACTTTTGCATTAAACTTCATTTTATTTTATCTTCATATAAAACAGCAAATACCCCATATATATATATTTACATAATTCTTTGAACATAAAGCTATATTTATTTTGAGTTCCAATTTTTCTTCTAATCACCTTAATTCCTTGCATTTTATCAAACAAAAGCTCCCATGCAATTTTATTTATTGCCAAATTCTTTTCTGTTTTAATGCAATATATATATACATTTTATAATCTCAGAATTTCCTAACATAAATGTATTTTTTTCACTTTATTTTTATTTTATTTTAGGGTCATTGCATTGTTATACCCCAAATATATTAGGTATCATAGGTAAACAAAGAAGAAGTATTGCAAAAGAGGAAGCTATCGTGGGTCAATTCCTAAGAGCCATCGCATGGTAGCAACAAAATCCTTCATGGGATAATTCCCAAGAGCCATTACATGGTAGCAACAAAAGCCTTCGTGGGTTGATTTATAAGAGCCATCGTGTAGTGATTTAATAGTCATCATGGGTTAAAATGAAGAAGCCATCATGTGATAATCCTTGGGGCCATCGTGGGTTGATGTGTGTGAGCTATTGTGGATGATTTCCTAATATAATAGAAAGATGACGAAGATAAGCTATAAGTGGTGACTCAATGAACCTATTGTGCATTGATTCAACAAAGTTATTGTGAGCTAATTTAATAAAGATGCTAAAGAATAAGGTGACCAAGCCATCGTGAGATAAGAGAAGGGGTCATCGTGAAAAGACTTCCAAAGCTATAATGAAAGGAGGAATTGATGCCATCGTGATACAATCATTAAAAGCTATCGTAAGATGATAAATGAAGCTATCACGGGAAGATGAAGTAGAGCAATCGTATGATGATTTGGAGCCATCGTGTAGTGATTTTAAAGCCATCGTGCGATGATAAATCAGGGTATCAAAAGAAGATGAAGTAGAACCATCATGTTATAATGTTTAGCCATCATATGATGATAAATCAGGCTATGAAGCTACAAAAGATGAGCCATATGTCACTTCAGATATATACCACATCAACATATCAGGACCGTCTATTTTAAACAAGGTGCCACATGTCAAGAATCCAACGTTTCAAATTCTCTATAAATAAGCATGCACCCCCACCTAAAAAGGGGCTTGAGACTTCCTTCCCCACCTTTCATTTTTCTTTCTATGTTGTAAAATGAACTTTGAATTGGGAATTCGTGGTCGTCAGGGAAAATTGATTTGAAGACTTTGTAATTAAGGACTTGTACTTAGCATAATTTGCATAATTGACTATTTTGGGGCTCTTGACGTACGCATGTGACTCTTCCCTTACCTTGAACGTATGACTCTTGACTTTAAACATGCATATATGGCTATAGATTGCATAATGACTACTTTTTCTCGAATTGACTTAACTTAATAGCTCAAAGCGCACAAGGCCCAACTTTTACCCTAACATTAAGTGGTGCTATCATTAAGAGTTGGATTCAAGGGCTTCTCTCCTTTTCTTTCACGTTAAGTCTACCTATCTATTTAAAGCATAAAGTTAAACCTGTTTCATTTGACTTTTTGCTATGGAAATTAGATCTCAACAAGGATCAATGGAACCACATTCGAACCTTTTACCTTATCGGCAAACTAATTGACAATTTAGCAAGGAACAAGAGTTAAATTTAAGGAATCTAGGTCATTAAACATTGAAAGTGAAGAGAAAGATTGCCCAATATGACCCAAGAAAATAGAGTTTAAATCCTTTTCATGTCAGAGACATATCTTTGCCTTGGCCGACAAGCTAAGATCAAAAAAGCCAAACGAAAGTCATATAAACAATATAAAGTTTAGAAAGGAATCGTTTTCTAAAGTTAGACAAAACATCCAATTTCAAGCATAAAGAACCATTTTTGAGATTGGACTGAATCACAACTTTGAAATATTTGCTCGAAAGTGGGAAAATCTTGTTAATCTAGCCTTTGAAAAGGAGGGTCCTCAATTAAGAAAACAAGAATCGGGAAAAGGTCATGAGATGTGATACTTTCAGAAAAGGTAAAGAGGCAAGCAAGGAAATCTACCGCAAAGGGAACAAAGGATAAGATTGTCAATCCTCTTCTTGTTTCTCAAAAAAGTTATATCTTCTCACCAAGGAAAATAGGCATCACACTAATGATTGTAGAGCACTATTGGGGAAGATCGAGTATTATGTAAGAAAAGGAGAATTACAAGAATTTTTGGAATTTGAATGTTCAAGGAGTTAAAGGGAATGAATGAGGTTATGTACAAAGGAAAGAAATCAATAATCAGAAACCTATTTGCAAACAATAAGGCTCTAATGGAATCCCAATAAAACCTTCGGTCTCACTGCAAGGCCTAGCCGAAGCACCCATCCAAAGAGTGATAGCCACTTAAGCCTTTGGTCCCACCGTCGGGCCTGGCCAAAGCATCCATCCAAGGAAGATGGATGAAAAACCTTCGGTCTTACTATAAGGTCTGGCCAAAGTACCCATAAAAAGAGTGATGGTCATTCAAGCCTTTGATTCCGTCGTCGGGCCTGGTCAAAGCACCTATTAAAGGGAGATAGATGAAAAGCCTTCGATTCCGCCGCAAGGCCAGACCAAAACACCCATCTAAAGAATGAAGGTCATTTAAGCCTTTTGGTCCTGATGGGCCTGGCAAAAGCACCCATCCAAAGGAGATGGATGAAAAGCCTTCGGTCCTGCCGTAAGGTGTGGCCAAAAAACCCATCCAAAAAGTGATGGTTATTTAAGCCTTTGGTCCTACCGTCGGGCCTAGCCAAAGCACCCCTCAAAGAGAGATGGACGAAAAGGTTTTGGTCCCGCCATTAAGCCTAGGCAAAGCATCAAGAAGAAGACCCACTCGATGTTCAATCCTTTAGGGATCAATTAAAGAAAGGTGAAAGTGGAGCAATAAAGCTAAGACAAGCAATCAAAACAACATATCATATGGAGTGGGTATGCAAATTTCTACTTATCAAAACATAATTTTGTACAATGATATTACACAATATTTTACGATGCTTCACATTACATAATGATGTTATATAATAATCTCCTTTCATAATAAAATATCTTCTTTTAAACTCATGGTTTCGGAGGTGGAGGAAGAGGGTAATGTTGGTAAACGAGCTACTTTCATGTTCCATCAACATCTAAGGTGCAAAGATGTTGCTTACCAGTTGAACCTGTCTCCTTATATAAAATTGGGGGTCCTCAAATGTCCTTTAAGGCATCAGAACACCCATACCGAAAAAAGTGTTGGTACCGTTGATAGCTAGAAACAATCGCTTTCCTCAATCCATAATTTCTTTCCACGAATGTAAATTCATTCTCAAGTCAAAATTCACTAAGACTTTAATTAAATAATCAATAAGAGAGTCAAGTTGAAAAGCCCTTCATTGATTCTAATTGATCTTTACCCGTACCTCATTCATCAATATTTCTAGCGCAGCAGAAGGGTGGACAATATGCTGAATAGCTACAAGAAGGTATTTCTTTATCTTTTTCTCCTTGTGGAAAATGGCATTGAGGGAATCAATGGAGACAATATGAACTAGTAGTGCTTTTTCATAAGTATTATTAGTACTTTTTAACTGAGAAGCTTTACGAGATAACCTTATTTTATCATTTTCAAGCGTTTGCATCTTCAATGTAAGATCATTCTTCTAATGTTCCATCATCTCAACTTTGAATCTTAATTTTGAGAATGTTTCGATGAACTTCTTGTTCTAATAATCTTTTGCTCTCTTAGTGCATTCTAATTTAAAGGACCTACTTAATCTTACAAGTTCAAATGATTTTCCTTCATGAGATAGGTCGGATGTTCCATTGCCATGCCCCGAACATCCAAAAGAAGAAGGAGAAGAGGAACGCAAAAATGCCTACCTAGGAAACTCGGTTGGAGTAGGGGTAGGTAATTCTTTCTCCCCCTCGATCAGTATAAGTTCGTACGACTAACATTCATTCTAGTATTTCATTATGTCAATTTCCAAATAAAAAACACACCGATTCAATCGAGCAATTTACTTATTGTAACCTAATTATCGTTGAGAATCGAAGCATGAGCTGATATTTTTAACCAATCCCGTAATCACATTCTCTTTCAATGAGATTTCTTATCAGGATCCTTAATCATCTCTTAGGAAGAATTTAGAAGAGATTTCATATAAATATATTTTTCATGCTATTTTGTTAGCTTTAGCATTATTAATAGATTTTGAACCAAAGAAAGAACGAGTGGATCGTTCTTTCAAGGTTGTCATTAGCTTAGCTTGAATATTCTTAAGGCGTTTACTAAAATTGTAATCATCAAAAGATAGAGGGAATTCTTTACCCTAAATTAGAAAATAAAAAATGATGAACTTCTAATAAAAAAGGAGAATGTGAAAGACTATAAAATTTTCATTAATAACCAAGAAACAACAAAGACTATTATAGTCATAAGAACAATGGCCATAAAAGTTACAATGAACTAATTCTTAGGATAATAAAGGGCATCTTGAATCTTCTTAAAAGAGGAAGGTGAGATGGAAATGTAATACTAAAAGGTGCCTCAATACCAGGAGTGGTGTTAACCAAGGGGAACCCATAATATTCCTATTCTTTAAGAGGTGGGCTAAGTTTGCTGCATAATACCTTGGCATAATTAGTTCAAATGTTGTACATGAATTGGTCTTTATTGTCCTCCAAGAAATTAAAGTCTAAATTTGGGAATTGAGTATACATATGATGAAGGTAACGAAGGAAGTGGTATTTTGATAGGCGAGACATGTTAACCAAGGAGTAGTTTTCTTTAAAAGTGCTTTTTGGTTTTACCAATTTAATTAAATTTTCTCTTGACATGGGAGATGAGGAATAAAATGGAAAAATTTTAGAAGCCTGTACATTAATAATGATCATATCAAAATGTAAATTCCATAAAATCATTACAATTTCAACTTAAAGCAAAAGACAATTAATTTACAACATCATAGAGGTTCATAAAAAACAAACTCTTTATAATACCCGGTAACAAATCTATCCCTATTAAATTTAACCTCTTTAGGAGGCATGGAGTCAATAGTTAAAGGCACAATAAGGATCCCAGGAAAATTCCAACATTCTCCTACAAGAGGGTTAGATCCATGCAAGTCCAAGTACCTCCTATAAAGGTATCTGATTAATCCCCCACAACCATCATCAAAAAAGAAAAATAAATCATGAGAAATTAGACATATATAAGATGTAGATACTCCATCAGCTTGGTTCTATTCCCAATCAACATCCAAAAGAGCGTAGTCAATTCTTCATTTTCTTTACGGAAATTGGTCTAATGAAAGCGTGATTTTCGAAAGAGAGGTGCAACCTTTTTATTTTTGAAGTCCTCAAGATAATTGAGATGTTTTAAAAGTCACATATATCTCTCAATAGATTCATTTTAATTCTTACATAACCTTTCCACTTCCTAGTTAAGTTCTAAAATTTCCTCTTTCTTTTTGTCTAATTTAATCTCTACATAATTTCTATTTGTTCTTCTACTTTGATAATTAAGTTGCATTGAGAACTATTGACTGTATATATCAGAAAAGAACATTGAAAAAACATATAAAGAAATTACTTACAGGGGAGTAGCTGCGTAAGGAGCTTCAAAAGGAGACTAGCCTAATCCACCTGACTCAGGAGGCATGGCTTTGCCAAAAAGCCATATGGAAGGAGAAGTTTTGTTAGACTCTTTGTCAGCATCAAAAAAAGGAAACCAGATGTATGGCTTAGACCTTGAGGGGCACCGGATCCTCCTTGGTCAGAACAATCATTTATATCCCTTTACGGTGAGTTATTTCAGCCAGAGCCGCTAGTGCCATCATTTCCATCATCATCATCATTGTTTTCATTATCCACTTCATTACTCTATAATTCTACCTTGCCGTCATCTGATGGGATGTCGAAGGCCAAAGACTTAGCAAGATACATAATAGCTTTGCCTTTATATTTAGAATATTTCTCAGGGATACGATCTAAATGATTATTGAAATTCCTTTTATAGTCAACTCCCACACTGTTAAATGAAGTGAATTCCATATTCGAACTTCGATCAGCATTTTCTTTGTAGGTGGTGAATAGAACTGCCTCAGCACACCATTCCTTCCGCCAAGGGAGAGTGTCGTTCAAAAAGAAGGAAATCGTAGACTTGATAGCATGTACGGACGATTTTAGTTTGCTAATGGTAAGGTCTTTCTTGTCCAGATTCTATTCTAAAATAGGAACTCTAGCCGAATTTTTTTAAGTTCAGAAATTTTGAACTGATCCTGAGAGAATTTTCCTCTAGGGATTTCACCTTCTCTTCTAATTCTTGAGATTTCTTCTTTTCCAACTCTCGAAGAGTTATGGCCATGGCCTTCTTAGAAGAAAGTGACTCGTAGTTAGAATGGAGATTACAGAGCTAGGTCTCAAGAGATGACATTTTTCGAACAGAGTGGAATTTATTCTTGTAATGTTGACATGATCTAGGAAGAAAGTGAAGATGATTCCTAAGAATCAAACAAGTATCACCCAATCTGAAGAAAGCAATGACACAAGATTAATATTTAAAAAAATTACACATGTAAAAGCAAAAAGAAAAGAGAGAAACCATTCCTGAATGAGACATTGCAAGACACAAACCAAGGATTCCTTAGAAAGAGAAGGAGAAGTTTCTAAAGAGCTCGATAGACCAAAGATAGAAGAGCAGAGAATACTTGTTGGCAATTCTAAGAAATCCATGATGGGGGAGATCTTGCTTCAGAGTAAGGAGGAGGAACATCCTCAGAAGAAGGACAATTAAGCCCCAAGGTTTGTTTTAGGGAGGCCACAAATTCATGAAGAGAAGGACCAAAAAAATCAATGACAAGGTTTTGAACTGGAAGAGTGGTAACAGTAGTGGTAGTGCTGGAAGTAGGAAAAGGCAAAGATGTAGTAAGCTCAACTTCTTTAGGCTTTTTGAAAGGAGCCTCAGAAGAAACAAACACGACACTGGAACCCTTTTGTTTATTTGCTCTAACTCGTGCCAAGGCATCTTCTATACCAGAGACAATAGATAATGAAGGGGATTTTCATAACATCAACTTCTCAACATCCTGAGAAGAAGCAGGCAGATCAGAAGAACATTTACTAGATGACAAAGAGCTCATGTCAACCAGATGTACATTTGAAGGATCTTTTCTAGAAATAAGAAGGATCAGGGAATTTCGATTTCTTTTATATGAAAAGAGGAAAAGGTGAAAGACAAACATGGATAATATCTGGGACTATCAACAGCTGGACGTTGTATCAGATAATTCATGGAAAAAGCATTGAGTTTGTCTCCAATGAGGGTTGGTGAACAGTTTCTCTTTTTCATCATTATCGGGGGTTCACCCAAGATGTGATGATGATTGAATCAAAGAGTACTTCCTCGGCTTTTCTTTAGTAAGAAGCATCAATCGACTCCTAAGAATTCTATGGCATCACCAAAATGATTAACCTTAGCCAAGATCCCAGGATCGATATTCTTTGAGTCAGCCGCTAATAATCACCATCAAAGATAACTTAATAAAAATAAATAAGACTAATGTAAGTGGCATTCAAACAAATATAATCAAAGCAAGGCGATTTACTAGGAACAGAAAACTTTCTAGTAATGTATGGAAAATAACATCTTACGAAAAAGAATCGACGACTCCACTCTCTAGGCCTATTGATAAAATCAGAAACTACTCTGCTACCTACAGAACTAAGATAATAAATGGAACCTTCGGGTTGGTTCTTCATCTTATAAAGGGTGACCAGAGAGCATAAGGTGGAGGGAGATAAATCTTCCAACTTAAGCTCCTTAAATAATATGAATAAGGAGTTGATATAGTTGTAGGGGTTGGGATTTAATTGGATAGGAGTGATCTTAATGTAAGACAAAACAATATATGATTCGATTG
Source organism: Allium fistulosum (assembly GCA_030737815.1). NCBI lineage: Eukaryota > Viridiplantae > Streptophyta > Magnoliopsida > Asparagales > Amaryllidaceae > Allium > Allium fistulosum. The sequence goes on along the minus strand of CM060907.1, from coordinate 942,860,475 downwards.
AAAGATAAGCAACAAGAGTGATAGATATGAAGAGGAGTGAAAGATAAAAACCCTTACGGAGGGAATTCATTCTACCATCTGGACCTGGAGCCTTAGCTTCAATCCTTGATATGTCAAAGTAATGCAAAACAGAGTCGTCATCTTCTTGTTTCGTAAAGTAAGATTGGTGAGAGGTGTCGGTCTTATCTTCCAAAGAACCTTTAAGCTTAGGAGATTTGGATGTTTCTTTAGAAATTACATTCTTGCCACTGGCTATGGTATGTAAAATTGTGAGGTTTCAATTACAAAAGTTGAACTTCACTAACAAAGAGAGAACATTGTAAACCCTTACTTCTGTAGAAAATAATTTTTTTAAGAAAATTAAACCACTCAATAAATGAATGAAAGGTGACAAAAATTAAAAATAAAGTAATATGAATATACTTAATACTTTAAGGCATTTCCAAAGTTAAGATTAGTTTATTTATAAGCATATTAAACTATAGCAATACGTCCATCCTTTTTCTATACATCAATAAGTCAACGTGTGTATGTCAACTTCTTTTATATTTGTAAGCCATGTCTATGTGTCCAAATATGTAAACTAAACCATATATATATGCCAGTATGTATGAATCAATAATGGTCAAAGAAGACGATTTATAACATTAAAATTGTCACAAAGTGAACGTTAAGCTATAAAGTACGAGTTTGCGAAGAACTTTGGAATATTGAGTTATTGCATGGTGATCTATAAAAACTATTGTGTTACAGGTTAAGCATAAAACTAGCTTCCAAAGCAATAAATCATATATGGAGAATTACATATAAATGTTAGTCTCTAGATAATGAATTATGCATGATAAGTTACTTGACTTTTCAGTGGTAAACTGTCGTGAGTCGAAACATTTATAAAGCCGACTATTGGATAGCTAATGCTCATGTGATAAAGTATTGCATACTAATAATGGTAAAGAAATCAATATTCAAATGTGGGGTCATTGAGAAATAAATATCCATGCATCAACAAGATCAGCTTTCGAGCCTTAAGCCATTGAATAAAGGGTTACCACAAGGATATCGACCCATTGAAAGTTAAAATTATGGATGATAAGTTGTGAAAGGTAGAATATCATAGGAAGCAATGATAGTTGTAAACATAGCTTTTGTGTATAAAATTTAGGACAAAGCTTTCGTACGTTAAACTTAAATGTAGCTTTTATGTATGGAATTTAAAACAAAGCTTTCATATGTTATGCTTAAACGTAGTTTTCGTGTGTAGAATTTAAAACATATCTTACGTGAACGTAGATTTCATATATAAGGTTTAAAACAAAGCTGTCGCATGGTGAGCATAAATGTAACTTTCATGCATGGAATTTAAAACAAAGCTTGCGAATGTTAAGCTTAAACATAACTTTTGTGTATAGTGTTTAAAACGTAGCTTTCATGTATTGATCTCTCTAATAAAGTAACAAACACAGATTTATCAATCCGAACCATCAAGCAAACCAAATCCAGACCGTTCAGTCAGATCAAAGGGCTCGCATCTTTTCCCAATGTTGAATCGGATAGCCTGCCTCTATCTGGGCCTTCAGCCCATTTTTGATTTATTCTGTATAAATACCATTGCCTATTATATCTTGTAATGTAATCTGAATATTATCAATTCAATAATACAAGACTTTTACAATATAAAATATTATGATAATTCATTTTGGTATCAGAGCCACATTACTGCCTAACGGCCATATCAATTTCTGCTCTCTTCTGCAAGCAGAGTTTGAATCATTTTTGGCTCCCCTCAGAAAGTTGTCATCATCGGTGAGGCCTTTCTGATATCTGTGCAGAATCTTGATTCTACCAGTTTTTACCCTCTGTGCCATCCAAGAAGGAGATCAGATTCAGAATCTTCATTTCTCCCTCTGGTTGCATCATTCTCACCCAATAGAGATATTACAAGAATACCTCTTTACTATATGCATTACTGTTTTGCAATAAAATAGTAATACATATTTTCTGTGTACCCCTTCCACCAGATTTGTGATACCAAGCAATCTGCATCACTCAAGATCCACTTCTTGATCAAGAAAGCAGGCATATCAGAGTTCTTGATTCATCATGGTCCACGAAGAAGATGAAGTTACATCAGCCAACACAGGCAGCAGACTCAAAGATGATCAAAAACTGACTGCTTCCTGATTAGACCTAAAAATCAAGCAATAAGCACACCATTAGATGAGGATAATTATATCACATGGAAATACCAAATTGAAATAGCATTAAGAGGGTATGATCTGCAAGATTATGTCAAAGGAACCAAGGTGATTCCACCTATCAACACTACAGATGATAAGGGTAATACTGTCAGCAACCCAGATTATTCTTTATATCAAAAGCAAGATAATTTGCTCGCATCATGGCTACTTTCATCAGTCAGTCAAAGTCTTTTGTCACAACTAGTTGGATGCTACACATCTTATGAAATATGGTCATCAAATGAAAGGATCTTTAATTCTCAATCAGCTGCAAGAATCATGCACTATAGAAGAGAATTACAAAACACAAGAAAGAATGACATAAGCATGAGGGAATATCTTGCGAAGATTAAAAATCTTTGTGACAAGTTAAAAGCAGTTGGACATGAAATTTCCAACAGTGAACAAATTCTCATCATCACCAATGGTCTAGATCAAGATTATGAATCTTTAGTAACTTTCATTGCCACACAACAAGTCCTACCTGATCTTAATTATGTCCACTCAGCCCTCCTCGCTCATGAAGGAAGAGTTGAACAAAGAAAACTCATGCAAGAAGATTACTCTGCAAATTATGTCTCTACAACAAAGAACAAAGGTCAGAGAAATAACCAGAACAATCAAAACTCAAGGGGAGGCAACACTCAAAGAGGCAGAGGCAGGGGAAGGTTTCCAAACAATAATAGAGTCAAGTGTCAAATTTGTGAAAAATTTGGTCATATGGTAAATAAATGTTACTTCAGATTCAAGGAAGACTACAATGCATCTCAACAAGGTCAGTCTAACCGGCAACCAACAGCCAACCTAGCACAGACCAGTAGTCAAGCAAAGAACACTACAGATAACTCGGGGGATGGTGATGACAAAACTGATGACATCAACACAGCTGAATGGTTTCCAGATTCAGGGGCCACAAATCATATCACCAACAATTTGCACAATCTCAATTTGGGGAACAAAAGCTACACAGGTAAAAATTCTGTCTTAATGGGGAATGGTGAAACTGCAAATATATCTCACATAGGGACAGGCACTATAAAAGGTACAAGGCTACTCTACCTTAATAATTTGTTAAGAGTGCCAAGTATCAAAAAGAATTTAATCAGTGTCTCTCAATTTGCTAAAGAAAACAATGTATATTTTGAGTTTCACCCCAAGTTTTGTCTTGTCAGAGATTTGCTAAGCAAAAATATATTGTTACAGGGTAAACTGGAACAAGGCCTATACAAGTTCTGCAACATGAGAAACGAAAATACTTGTAATAATGCTATGTGGTGTAATAGTACTAGCTTAAATCATAACAAACATGATGATTTTTTCCTATGGCATTGCAAACTAGGGCATCCTAGCTATGATGTAGTTAAGCAAGTATGGAACAGTAATAAAATTTCTTTTTCATCACTAAACAATTTATCTATATGCACACACTGTCAAATTGGCAAAAGCCACAAGTTACCTTTCCAAAATTCTGAATCTATCTATGAAAAGCCATTGGAGCTGATTGCTGCAGACTTGTGGGGACCATCACCACATAATTCCACCAAAGGAGACATGTATGATGCACACACAAGATATACATGGATATACTTCTTAAAGGCAAAATCAGACACATGTAATGCTATAAAACATTTTATTACTTGCACTGAAAAGCAACTTAATAGCAGTGTGAAAATCATACAAACTGATGGTGGGGGGGGAATTCAAACCCTTAAAGGATTTCTTTGATATGAAAGGAATCATACATAGAGTAACATGTCCCCACACATCAGAAAAAAATGGGTTGGTTGAGAGAAAACACAGACACATAGTAGAAACTGGATTAACACTCTTGTCACAAGCCAGCTTACCAATGAAATATTGGAGAGAGGCATTTGCCATAGCAGTTTATCTTATCAATAGAATGCCAACAAGAGTGTTAAACCAAGTTTGTCCTTTTGAGAAGTTATTTGGCATTAAACCAAATTATAAATTTTTAAGGACTTTTGGATGTTTGTGTTTTTCCTACCTTAGACCCTATAACAAACATAAGTTAAGCCTAAGATCTAGCCAATGTATCTTTTTAGGATATGCACATAATCAGAAGGGACACATATGTCTAGATGATCAAGGCAGAACTTACATTTCTAGACATGTTGTTTTTAATGAAAATGCTTTTCCTTTTATAGGAAAGGAGAAACATAGTCAAGAAACTGATGCAAACCAAGCCATCACAGGTCACATATCAGATCTGTCAGAATGGTTTAGCACTAAAATTCAAGCTCAAAATGGTACAGTAGCAAGTGGACTTGATAAAACTGCAACTACAGGCAATCTAAAGCATGAAGAGGATCAGCAAATAGACTCACAACAAAATCAAAACCATGAACAACATGAAGAAAATCCTCAACAAAGTCATAGCAATGAAGACATGACAAATGAAACAAATGATGTTCATCATGAGCCACATTCATCCACTATTCAACATCCCATGATTACCAGATCAAAGAGTGGGATTTTTAAACCCAAAGCATACAGCACCCAACTTGTTGAAATAGAGCCAACATTATATGATTCAGCAATTAAAAATATAAAATGGAGAAAAGCCATGGATGAAGAATATAAGGCCCTAATTAAAAATCAAACATGGACCTTAGTTGACCCACCAAAGCATAAGAATATTGTGGGAAGCAAGTGGACATACAAAATTAAAAGGGATGCTAATGGCAGCACCATCAAGTATAAGGCCAGGCTTGTGGCAAAGGGATATACCCAACAATTCGGATTTGACTTCAAAGTGACATTTTCTCCAGTCATTAAACTAGCCACTATCAGAATTATACTAACCATTGCTATGCATAAGCAGTGGAAGATAAGACAATTAGATGTTCACAATGCATTCTTAAATGGGGACTTGGTGGAAGAAGTGTATAGGCAGCAGCCTAAAGGTTATAGCACTGAAGCCAACAACAGTAAAGTATGCAAACTACATAAGGCCATTTATGGTTTAAAACAAGCATCAAGGACTTGGTATGAGAAACTGAAAAGCATACTAATCAAATTAGGATTTGCTGCCACTAAATCTGACAACTCCCTCTATACTAGAAAAGAAAAGGGTAATAGTATCTACGTTTTAGTTATGTTGATGATATTCTTATCACAGGTGATGATCAACAAGAAATAGAGCTAGTCATAAAACACTTGGACAGGCAAATTGCCATAAAAGACATGGGTGATGTAGACTATTTTCTGGGCATACAAATTCAAAGGCAAGCAGATTCAAGCATCATCCTATAACAAAAACAATACATGTCTGACATTCTAGTTAGAGCTAACATGAATGAGGCTAAAGCCCTTCCTACTCCTATGACCAGCAACCTTCAACTGAGAAAGAACAAAGGTGAACTCATTGAAGACGTAAAACAGTACAGGAGTATTGTTGGGGCTCTTCAATATGCTACTATCACTAGACCTGACATCAGTTTTAGTGTTAACAAGGTATGCCAATATATGCAAGCCCCAACTAACGAACATTAGTGTGCAGTCAAACGTATTCTACGATATATCAAAGGGACAATTGATTATGGGTTAAGATTGATACCTTGCAGAAATTTAAGTTTACATGCTTACAGTGATTCTGATTGGGCCAACGACTTGGATGACAGAAGATCCATCACTGGGTACTGCGTTTTCCTCGATAAAAATCCCATTTCTTGGTGCACCAAAAAGCAGGCCACCGTCTCGAGATCAAGCACGGAGGCAGAATACCGTGCCATTGCAAGCACCACGGCTGAGATTATATAGATTAGCACCTTACTCAAAGAATTAGGGATTGAAATCAATCAGAAGCCAATAATTTGGGTTGATAATCTGAGTGCTATATCGCTATCCATGAACCCCATTCAACACTCGAGAACGAAGCATTTAGAGATTGATCTTCATTTTGTTCGTGAACAGACAGGAACTGGAAAGCTTCAAATTCAACATGTTCCCACTTTCCATCAACGTGCAGATGTTTTAACTAAAGCTATCTCATCCAAAAACTTTACTCGTTTCAGAGACGAACTCAGTGTTAGCCGAGCCGCCATGGAAGAGAAAGAAGTAGGAAACCCTAGTTTGGTTTAAGGGAGCATAATAAAGTAACAAACACAGATTTATCAATCCGAACCATCAAGCAAACCAAATCCAGATCGTTCAGTCAGATCAAAGGGCTCGCATCTTTTTCCAGTGTTGAATCGGATAGCCTGCCTCTATCTGGGCCTTCAGCCCATTTTTGATTTATTCTGTATAAATACCATTGCCTATTATATCTTGTAATGTAATCTGAATATTATCAATTCAATAATACAAGACTTTTATAATATCAAATATTGTGGTAATTCATTTCTCTCGAACGACAACTTGACATGTGGCGACAATTCAAGTTTCTGGGAAACGGGGTTTTAAGCAGTAAGACTTGAAGTCCACAAACAAAAAACTACAACCGAGGCTAAATTTTTTGGATTAAAGCAATAATTTTGAAATGAAACACGATTAAAATCATTATCATCAAAATTAACAATTAAATCCTGCTTAGCTTCAGAATCAAATATAGCTAAGCCAGATTGAATAGTAGTGGCAAAATAAATGATAAATGGAATAATAATGAATAAATCACTTACCAAATGGAAATCTTAAAGATATTGAGATTTAAGTAATGGAAGCAGATCGATTCTTCTTTAAAAAAACTAGTAAATAAGGGAAAGGGAGGAGGAAGCACAATATTTATTGGAAAAAAGGAAAATATTAATGAACATTAAATTATGCACGAAAAGAATAGACAGCCAAGATGAGCAAACATAGAGATACGAAGAGTTTTTTTATACTAAAGTATAAAGCAACATTATAAAATGGGGGAAAGTGTTATATCATGAATATATTAGCTATCACATGTCAACAAAAAAGAAGTATTTCAGAAGAGGGAGCTGTCATGGGTTAATTCTAAAGAGCTATCGCGTGGTAGCAATAAAAGCCTTCATGGGTTAATTCTTAATAGCCATTGTATGGTAGCAACAAAAGCCTTCATGTGTTTATTCACTAGAGCAATTGTACAGTGATTTTGATAGTTATCGTGGATTAAAATGAAGAAGCCATCATGAAATTACCCTTAAGGTGATCGTGGGTGTGTGAGCTACCATGGATGATTTCCTAATATAATGGAAAGATGAGGAAACTAAGCTGTCATATGGTGACTCAATGAAGCTATCGCTTATTTATTCAACAAAGTTGTCGTGAACTAATTTAAAAAAAATGCTAAAGAATAAAGAGACAAGCAATTGTGATATAAGAAAAGAAGGTCATTGTGAAGAGATTTCTAGAGCCGTAATGAAAGAAGGAATTGATGCCATCGTGATACAATCACTAAAAGCCATCGTGAGATGAAATATAAAGCTATCAAAGGAAGATGAAGCAGAGCCATTATGTGATGATATGGAGCCACCATGTGATGATTCTAATGCCATCATGAGAGATAAATCAGGCTATCTAAAGAAGATGAAGTAGAGCCATTGTGTGATAATATTTAGCCATTATGTGATGATAAATCAAGCCTCAAAGCTGCAAAAAAATAGCTATATGTCACTTCAAATATGTGCCACGTCAATAGATTAGGACCATCTATTTTAAACAAGTGTCACATGTTAAGAATCAAACGGTTTAAATTCTCTATAAATAAGCATGCACCCCTGTCTAAAAAGAGGCTCGAGACCTTCTTCCCACCATTTTATCATTTTTCTTTCTACATTGTAAAGTGAGCTTTGAATTGGGAATTCATGGCTGCTAGGGAAAATTGGTTTAAAGGCTTTGTAATTGAGGACTTATACTTAACATAATTTGCATAATTGACTATTTTGGGACTCTTGACTTATACATATGATTATTCCCTTACCTTGAACATGTGACTCTTTACTTAAACATGCATATATGGCTATGGATTGCATAATGACTACTTTCTCTCAGACTGTCTTAACTCAATAGCTCAAAGCGCACAAGGCTGAAATTTTACCTTAACAACGGTTATGTTGCTTAAGCTTACATCTTTACTACTAATAATGAGAATTCCATTAACTAATTTCAACCGTGTCTTTTTGGATTACCAAAAATACCCTTTAGGGAAAATTACTCTTTGTTAGTTCTGGTGTTAAACAAGTGAAAATTTGAGTACAGGTGGTAGAGATGATGTAGGAGAATCACCGATTCTAACCTCATTCAAAGCCATGGACATATCCGACAAACCCAAATCAACAGAGTAACCCAATATACTTTAGAAAAGACACATGAGGATCAACCAATTCAGGAATCTGGACAAGAGTAGAAGTCGACCTCGAACTACATAAAAAAACTATCTTCGACCGCAACCGCAGTCAAAGACGCAACCATCTCCGCTGTAGTCGGATCTACCGAGTGTAGCAAGAAAATAGCACATACTATGTGCGATATAGTATCAGGAGTTGGATCGAAAGGCAACATGGAAGGGGAGATGGGGCAAGGTGAGAAAGTGGGGGAGACGGATAAGGGAGTGACGATTAAGGAATACGTTGTAGGGAAACTGAGTCCAAGAGAAGAAGATAGAGCACTGTCCGAGGTACTTTCGGATACGGTGCATACAAAGAAGCAGGAGGTGGCGGGAACGAGATCGGAAGAAGGAAGTGGAGGGAAGGGGATGGTGGAGAAGATAAAAAAGGGCTGTAGGTTCTTGGATTGGAGCACGTAGCGGGCCTGGAGATGCTGCTGGAGCCCATGACATTAAAAGAGATTATGGTTTAATATTGCTACGGTTTGTAACTACTACAATTACTGTACATCATTATATTGGATGCATGTATTAAAAAAAATCATTAATTTCTACACTTAGGAAAAATGAGAATAAGTAATAATCGTAAATCTGTCTACCTACCTGATATTGTCTAATTCAATAGCAAAAGTTTATGTTGGTTTACAGTAACGATCAATAAATATCACCTTCAAATCTATTCTCAGTCTAACGCTTATACTTTTAATATAATAACCAGGATCTAAATTAAGGTTGAAGCATATCTTCATCTTTTCCATGGTGTCTTTTTAAAATTCCAAAAATGTCATACATTCATCAAAATAATTTATTTTTGCATTCTCCATGACCATTTCCTTTCCAACTACTCATCAACAGAATTTCACTGTCAATTTGCTTGATATGAAAATGTTACAACAATCAAAGCTTTTGCACTTATAGCATACATCCATCCGTAAATTTTTAATTAGATAAAAAGTAAACATTTCTAGCACATCTCTTACATCTCCTGTTTCCACCTTCACCTGTAATTATGTACACAAACGTTTTATCTATCTCTAAACACTTTTTTGAAGTATTTCTTTGTTTCAATATAAATATTAATGGAGGATAGCCTATGTTTAGCTTAAAAGAGATTAGGGAGAAAAATATACTTATAGCATAGGTGTTCCACAGATATGTTAACTGTTAAAGTATAGTTCTCCGTATTATTGATGGAAAAGGTGAATGATAGGGAATAAGCTAGAATATTAGTTCACTTTGAAATCAATATAACTAAGAAAGTGACTAAAGGATCAATTACAACAATGAAATATAAAGGAAAAAAGAAAATGTAATTAACATCTTGACTTACAGAAGTATATATAGCAATTATCAAATAGGTTGTAATGAAAGAAAAAAAATGCTAAAAAAATGTTCGTGTATAGTTAAGTACAAATACCAAAGTAACTAGACAAGCCCACAAAGGGCGTGCGTATATACTCGTAATTATGTAGATGCTTTTTAACTATATGTTAAAATGTCAAATTAAATTTCAATAATAAGTTCAACCAAATTTAATAGAATCTAATATAGAAAATAAGGTAATAAATGCCGAAAAGTGAAGATATGAATATTTACGTGGTTCAGATGTTAAGGAATCCTATGTCCTTGGGTCAATACTTATCTTCTTCAATTCATCTCCAGTATAAGCTTTTGGATTCTAATGGCAGAGAGTACAATTTTTACGTTATATAATTCATAGATAATAAAAAATTCAATTCATTTTCTTTGCTACTATGCCTTTCCCCTTATAGTAGGTATGACATCACATGGATTTCTAACATCATATCCTTTTCTCCTTTCTCCGCCATTAGATCTTACCTTGTATCACTCATTCATGAGCTTTAGTAAATGTGTACAGTTTGTTGACGTGGAAAAGGGTATGAGAATTCACATAAGGTGGGAGAATTTGGCTTTTAGGCAGAAGAATTTGACTTTTGGCAGCAACTTTGAGTTTTGAAATATTGTTCTCAGAGGTACGGCTATGAGTTGTTATTTGTATTTCTAGCATTAGCATAGCGTCAGGCATTTGAGATGAACTTACTTTGCACATATTTGGCTTCGCTATGTTTGGTGTGCAGATTTCCAGGAATGCGACTAATAAACTCTTTTCTATGTTGCTATTTGAGTTATGTTGACATGGCTTGTTTCAATTGTGTCAACGTAGTTTGTATGTGGTAATACAGTTAGCATGGAATGCGGCAGAGCTTGATTTGGCCATGGTGGCAAACACTTTTTCCCCATTGTAGTGTCAGCATAGTTTGTCCAACTATAGTGGTGGAACTTGTCCCTGTCAAGCCAAGTTAGCTTCCCATTATGATTTTTGGCTTGTGCTAATTTTCCATGTGTGAAATCTGTGACTTAGTTGTTTTACGAAGGCCTGACTATTGGATATTATGCCTTGGTGTTGCTTTAACTATGGGGCATAGTTCATCTTAAGTTCGGTGGTGTAGTTTGGCTCTATAATGGCATAGCCGATATGCTCGGTCATGGCAATACATTCTTTCTCAACCATGGCGACATAGTCGTGCTCGTCCAAGGCATCATGGTCTTGCTCATGGGTGGTGACGATGTTCGCAAGGGGAGTCCTTGTGACTTTGGTGGCATATTATGAGTCTCCAACCTTTTGTTAATGATAATGCAGTCTGTCTTGTTTGGCCATGTTGTTCTTTATTATGTTTTCACTTAGAGCTTGATGTTGCACTGATTATTATGCCTCCATTTGCAGGCCATGCAGTTTTGAGTCATTATTTTTGTTAGGCATTACGTGTTGTATTACGGAACATATGTCATTCCTTTCTAATGTAAACGCGGCTCATTTATTTCCCTTACCGCTCTATTCGGTCTACTAATTTCATTCTTTTGAACTCGTGCTCAATGTATTATAAGAGAAAACCAGTAGTGACAATAATTTACACATGTTCTCTTTGCCAATAGTATATCACTTTAGAAAGTCAGTAATATGTATTAGTCAAAACCAATATTATTCACATTCAACTTGATCAGCCCATAAACAAAGTTCTTATTTCAATGATGACAATTATTATTAACCATTCTACTCTAACCGGAGCTTTTGACTTTGAGTTAAATATAGTTGACCATAATACTAATCTCGTACAACTAAGGAGACAAATTTTAATTAAATAACGCTTTACTTCTAATGCTATAACTTAGACCAACTATAGTCATTAGATGGATGACATGCTATGATTTAACTATAATCAAAGTGGAGTATCCATATTGAAGTTCCATAGTATTTTGTAATAATCCATGCTTCGTAATACCCAAAAAGCATCATCTCACATCAACGACTGACTTCCGAATACCACAAAAGATTGATTGTCGGGGTAATATAAGAATGGAACACTAAATCAAGACATCGATAGGATCTCAGAATAGAATTATAACATTTAATATACTAAACATACATGTATAGAATAGAATGAAATAAATAAGTGACCTCACCAATGAAAGCAACTGATAAATAAATATCAATACAGAAAGTTAGAGTGATCAACTCCCAACAACACGAAATTCTGAATAAATATATAATATAATAGTTCTTATATACAAATAACAGGTCTGTCATGTACTACTAAAATATCAAGTATACATATCCAAAATACTGATGCCATGCCTCCAAAATGCTTCAAATGCGTAATAGTGTATCCTCTAAAGCATTTGACTCCTAAATTACTCAATCAAGTACTCGAGAGTTTTCATGACATAAAAAGACAAAGACAAAATGTGGGTCATACATAAAGTTTGGTGTAAGAAGAACTATCTCAAAATATAGTATATCAAAACTATATACAAATAAACAGGAAACTACTAAGGCCTAGCCAGTCCTCTCCACGAATGTGGCTCAGGAGTAATCCGGATTGTCCATGAAAAAGAAAAGTAAACCTATTTGAAAATGATAAGAAATCATACCATAACCTACTCTTCTCTTATCATAAATGAGTCAGCATAACTAATATAATGTAAATACAAGTCTAGGGGTAATAAAGTGTAATAATATAAATCTACACCATGTTACACAAAATGATCATATCAATCAATTAGTAAAGCATAAGCACAACATAATGATGTACCAAGTAGAGAATATTTACCATCGCCCCGTACTTAACAAAATATAAATATAGGAACTACACCTTATGTGATCTTTGGACTTTTATATATATTCTTACCCTAGAGAGTCCGCGAACGGAACTGAGTGTCCTTATACGACCTCTTTGATGTATAGGTGCTCCTAAACCGACCTAGATCGCTCTCATAGGAACAATGAAAACCCCTAACACTGCAATGCTCCCTAGCATCTATATCTATGCTACTGCTACTGCTACTGGGTGCAATTACACCTTAAGTGCTATTGGGACCCTCCCGAAAGCTTGGTCTGAAACCATAAAACAACATCTAAATGGATGCGTAGCAATGGAACCGTACTATGACCCGAATCTAGTCATCTAGTCGCCTATTCCAAGAATCCCTCGCCATGTACTTGCTTTGATTCCAATGGATCACTCAAGCACGACAGTGCTTTGAACAATGGAATATATGCTAACCATTTGTCTCCATGTCTGGCCGATCTTTTACCGATCATTGCTATCACGTGCTCGCACATCTGCCCGAGTCTGGAACCAACTCCTTGCTTTCATATGCTTCTCCGAATTGTATATGCTCATCGTACATGACTATGAAACCAATTACCATCTCGATCTCATATCCGATTAGCCCTTGATCGCTATCTAGATCTCCTATTATTCCTATGTAAGAATAGTCCATGACCTGCATCCTTGCCTTAATTGCTTTCCCGAACACCTTATTGACCATGACTGATCACTTATGCATCGCTTTGCATCCACATCTAGATCTTGTGCTATGTTTACATCCCACTTTCCCGAGTAGCTCAAAGCCTACCTAAAGAAATGCCAATTCCTCATGTCGAACCACATCCGAAATGGGGAAGAAATCCTCCCAAAACACACACTGCCCAATGCTTTAGTGCTTGGAACAGGTACCTGCTGGTGGACCGATCTGGTCCACCGGTGGATTGGTGAAACCTTCTCCTAAGCAATAAAACTTGGACAGTGGGCTATCGAACCCCACCGATTACCATGTTCGCCCTGCGTTCGCTCCGTTGCTTTGCCCGATAAGCCGCCTAGCTTCCTAAGCCTGCCTTCACCTCATCAGATCTCCTTCGAAATTCATTGGTTGATGTTTTGGAAGTGGTTTATTATATGTTTGAAAACTGATTTCAACACAAAATCGACTCTTCGCACATGTAGAGTTCAGTAGGCGACTTTAGCGAATTGACTTCCTCTAATTACACCAAAACGTACTTAACTGGCCGTCTAGCCTTATATGATGCCAACCAAGGTTTTAAATCTTGGATTTCGGTCACGTCCCGTCTCGAAGAATTTAGAGAGCTTATCTCGTATCGGGTGAGATCCCGAACGAGATGAGTGCATCTCGGTCGTCCATCTCGGATTTACATCTCGGTTTCTAAAATTCATTTCAGAGTTATCTCGAAGTATATGTCATGTCGAAAATTAGTTTTCATACACCTAAATTTATAATACTAGTCACTACCTTAAGGAAAACACTATGCACTTACCTTGAATGTATGACACGCTTATCATTAGTAATTTAGTATGGAAAAATATCACTTGTATCATGTAAAATAAACAAATAACTAGATTTCATGAATAATGTTCAATATAATATCATATGAGATAAAGTAGACAAGAAATAAACCATAACATATGCACTTTTACTTTGTTTAATCATTCACTTAACTTTCCTACACAATATAATGTCTCATTTCTACCTTTTATGATTTATAGTGATGCAAGGGAAATCTTAATTTTATAACTTCAAATACAAAAGTCTACAAGTAGAATTAAGATATTCTATGTTTGATTATAGTATTTAATTATTAGCAAAGAAAATCTCATTAAGCAACTAATAGCATAGATATTTCAAACAAACGTAGAAAATATCATACATAGTACAAACAATTTTCAAACATTTAGTAATATTATAAGAAAAGCAAAAAAATGATGTACGGATGAACATGTAATCATCAAATGAAGTTAATAGATGAAAGAGAATTCCTTTATTACTTAAAAATAACCCTTGAGGAAAAAAATTATAGCAGCAAAGACTAAATGAAATCAAATTGGGAATCCATTTAGAACATAAGTTAAAATAAGTGAAGCCCAAAATTTATAGCCGCAAAAAATAGGGTTAGGAAAAAAACTCAAGAAAGTGTCGAAAAAAGAAAAATGAAATCGGATGTAAATTAATTTGGATCAGAAACCTAAATGAAAATCATAAAGTGAAATACTTACCATAATATATGTAGATTTTATCATCTTCTTACACTCGTCATTGCCGTAAAATAAGAGATGAAGATTAAATGAGATTTATATAAGAAATAAGGGTTAAAAAATGTGTAATTAAGAAGGCTTAAATTAAAGTAAAGGATGAGCCAGCCCAATATGGAAAAAAAGTTGATTTTTTCCAAAATTCAACAACTCGGCCGATATCTCGCTGTTAAATCTCGTCCGAGATACCGGACGAGATACTGAAATATCGTCTGAGATTTGGGTCAGACGAGATTCAAACGAAATAGCCTATTTCGAATCGCCCGGGCTTGAAAACGAGATCTCGGCCGAGATGAGCGAGATTTAAAACCTTGATGCCAACACGTGTTAGAACACTCATTTGTGCACATTTAAACATGCTTACAAAAGCACACTTCACCACACAATCATGTTTCAGACTTCACCGGAGCGATTACTTGGCCTGGTATACTCTTACACAACTTAGCGCACACGATAATTGCTATGTTTACGTGAAATGCCTATAATGCACCTGTACACATCAATATATAAATATATTTAAACAATCACAGATATATAAATGGACAAATATATACAACAATTCTAACTATAATACAAAAATTGTTTTGATTGTTATATATCTTCAAATACATGTATACGCATACTTACCCATATACATATAAATACATGCATATTTAAACAAGTAATTCAATTATTACATAATACTAAAACTTTTCAAATAAAGTTAAATATGTTTTCATACTATTTTATAAAATCTAATTATCATTTTATAAAATACTACATAAGCTTATTAATCATTTTTAAGCCTTTTAATATTTAATTACCTCATTAGAATTAGGTATACATCATACTACTATTTAAAAAAAATCTTACATCTATTTTATAGAATATATAATACATTTACAAAATCATATAACCATTTCACAAGATATTTCATTCACTTATAAAATTATATCTTTACTTTAAATAATATTTATATATACTAATTAAGCTTTATTCAACCTCTAATCACTTTAATAATTAGTGTAGAGTTCAAAACTCACTTGTTTAGCTTATTAAAATTTTCTAAGATCAATTCAAATGATTTAATTCTTACTAACTAATGCCATGCAGCTAATCATGTGTAACACCGCAAAAGCTAATGAAATTAAATAATTAAATTAAAAAGTAAAAATCAATAATTATACATAAGAGACAAAATAGTAAATTTCTATAAGAGGTTGAAATTAGGCTTCAAGACCTGTTTCATTGCGTTTAGAATGCCGTTTATAGTCAGAAAAAAAATACAATTTGCAGAATTTGGTTAAACAGGTAAGAAATTAGAAGAAGTAAAATCCAATGGTATTTTCATGATATATTGATTTTGGGATTTTGGCCTAGATATTATATTTTTCAGCCTATAAATAGACCTCTAACCTATTCCTTTTGCTCTAATAAATCTTACCTCCACTTATGAAAACCTAATCCCTAAATCAATTATAAATTATCCAAATTAAATTCAAATTAGACAAATTTGGATAAGAAACCATTCGTCGTGAAGAGAGCTATGCAAATAAATCGAAGCTATCGAGAATTCGTATTTATAAAGGCTTGGAAATTCTGGATAGCGAAGGAGAGAAAGAATTATCATCAAATCAAAGAGGAGGCACGACTAATCGATGAGTGAGATTTATCATATTTGCGTATATATTGGAAAAATTTAGTAATTCACCCTTTATGATCTTAAACCAAATTTATAAATGACGAAATTCATAATTAAAAACTGATTTTTTATACACCTAATTAATATGTAGTATGCCATGGCTGAGGGTTGTAGAATTATGGATCTTAAGACTAATTAAACACTAGAGAGGGTGAATAGTGTGTTCTAACTTCTGTAAATCTTTTTAAATTTCTTTCAAGTTTAATATTGCATCACACATTTTCAACACAGAATTATATTAAGAATCAATCACAGATAAAATAAAAGCAATAAAGTGAAGTGGGGAGTTCAGAGAGATGACACCAGGTATTTTATACTAGTTCAGATTTCTCCTACATCCAGTCCTATATAATTGCTTGTATAGATTTTTTTAAAATGCCAATCTTTAAACGGCCAAAAGGCAAACCCAATTACAATCTCGATTTCGAGGCAATGAGACACACCCTCCTGATTTTACGGGCTCAGGGTACACCAACTTGATGTGGACAGGCTACAAGGATATCCACTTGGATTTTCGGGTTACCAAGCATACCTAGTTGATTTGAACGGCCCACAATCACACCCAAGCAAATACAAATTGAGTTTGATGGTTTTTTCAAAGATAATTTCTTTAACTTTGGATACAACAGATCCTATAGCCTCTTGAACAACAATTTGATCTTTGATTTGAGAGAGAGATGATTTCAAAACAGTAAGAATGTAATATCCAATCAATACAAAGAAGTTTAAATTGATTCTATATGATTTTGAAGAGAAAAGAGTATAATTTCAATGGAGTTTTCAAGAGAGTAAGAGGAGGGAAGAAAATAAGATAATAACAACTAAACAATTCGTTCGAAACTCCTATATTTAGTGTATAAACAGATGTGTCCTTCGCGAAGAGTTGCGATGAACAGACACTTCATTTCAAAATTTGAAAAAGTATTTTACAGTATGTATATCAACATACAATTTGTTGATATATGCATGTGTATTTTAAAATCTTGTTTATTTTAAAATGTTTTGAAAATCCTATACTTTGTAAAATAATTTGATACTTTGTAAAATAGTTTGAACATTATTTATAAACATTTTGAACTTTGGAAAACTTATAAAATATTCTAAAATTTATTTTGAAAATTTATTTTGTTTTAAAAAAAAAAGAAAAAAAAAGGAGATATAGATCAAAGATTGCTACCAGGGACTTTAACAATATTCTATAACTCTATACACTATACTATAGTCTTGAGATCTTCATATCTTGGTCTTTGTACTCATGAGTCTTTATGTCCATTTCTTGAGTCTTTATACTATACAGTCTTCCATTCAACACCTGTATAACATCCTGCACTATATACTATATAACTTGGCAAAATATTAGTATATATATTTTATATAAATATATATTGTTGTTATCAAGGTTATTACCATCAAAATCAATAACTAAGGCATTAAAAATGGAAGATGATTAGAAACCTAATTTTAATCGATTGTAATTAGCAAAAGTTAATCTTCTTCTAATTAAAAAGTAAAAAATATACAAGTTTTCTAAACCAGATATATTATATATCAAAATTATAGTTCTCGACGGCATAAATCTATCGGTAGTGTTTGTTCATCAATTGGGTGTATGGATTGATCATAAAACGCATCGAAAGTTCAATAAGCATGGACCATCCATTTCGATCCAATGGAGAAACGACGTCGGTACGATAATCGAAAATCATAAATATAAAGAGGAGGTTGAGGGGATAGTCTTAGTGGCATCCGATAAGTTGTTGGCAATTGTAGTTCATCAGAATCAGTGGACTAAGCGCTAGCCTCGATGTTCAGGTAGGGGTGGTCGGAGATGGGGTCGGTTGCGGTGTCTAGATGGCGATGACGAAGGGAGTTAACAATGTGGTCAGATCTTGATCTCGATCATTCTGGCGGCGAAGGTCGGACAAGAAGACGGGTGTAGGAGGTTGAAGAACGAGATTCGGGAATTTTAGAGCACTGCAGCGAAAGAATTAAATGTAATATTCAATATAATTAAATTATAAAATATGATATTGCCCCTTAACTTTAAATGCTTACAATCCCACATATGATCACTGTTTCATGCATGGGTCGCGGCATTGCAATCGTGACAAAATGAGAAAGTCTTTGGTATATTGTTTGCTGTGTTTTGAGGTAATTTAGAAAATTGTCTTAGTTAGGAAAGTTCATTATATGGTTTTGTGCTTACGGATTGGGGCTTGATCAAGTAGCTTCATAAACGGTGGGAGCGATGGTGAGTTTTAGGCTTGATTCCATTAGTGTCATTGACCGTTAGGCGAATGTGTAGCTTGGACTTGACCTAAATGGTTACGTGCGATTTCTACGTCGGTGTCGCATATGGGCCACATGAATTAGGACTTCGATCTCAATAGTATAGTATATGGTAGGTGTCAGATGCACTTCATGAGGTCAATGGTGTCTTGCGACGACGAGTTAGGACTTTAAGCCTAATAGTGTCATAGTTGGTGGTACACAAGTTAGGAATTTAAGCTCAATAGTTACACACGATTTTGTGATAGCGGGTTGAGACACGCAATCTTCAGTAGTCGCATACGATTTTGCGATAGTGGGCTGATACACATAGATCTTTGGTAGCGAATGGCATATAATTTGACGATAGTAGGTGGAGACACTTGATATTCAATAGCAAGTTGCATATGTTTTTGGCATGCGAGTTGGAACTTTAAGGTTGATCGTGTCCATATGATTAGATATGGGTTAGATTTAGTGAGACCTTAGCATATAATGTCATTATAGTACTATATTGTGTTTAGATGACTTTTTGGGTGCACGTTACAAAGGTTAAGGTATGGTTTTTGAACATAAGTGTTGTTTTACTAGCTTATTAGTGTTATATACTTATATGATTTGTTTCACTCACCATACGTATGTCTAACCCCCTCTATCATTTTCTTCCTTTTAATTATACTCTGATAGGTCGATAGAGAGGACTGATGGTGACTTAGTGGCATGATGGTATGATATAGGTACATATTTATTTGTCTATTTGTTGTCTACTATTTTGTCTCAGTTATTCCCAGACTTTAGGCCCATTTTGTTACTAGTATAAAGAAATGTTGTAAGTGAAGTTTATTAGATATCGTATTATTTTGTTCGTCTGGGATTATTATATTATAGGTTAGTATATATTTTTCCCTCACACCATGAGTTTCAAAAAGTATAGAATATTTTAGATAGCTCTATAATCTATTTTAGAACTAACTCAAAAATGATCCGCCATCTACGAGGTCTGCGATTCCAGTTCCACTTTTATACATGGGTCGGGATGTCGTAGATGGAGGGTTGTTACATTTGGTATCAGAACATAGGTTAAGTAGGAATAACTCCTACTAAATTAGTGCATATGAGAGAGCATATTTGTAATTTTATTATATATAATATTATTATTTGCCACACCCCATATATTTTAACTCGCAGTAGTAGTTATTGGCTTATCCCTTATTAAAGAAAATAACTATGAGTTAATGTTAATATTTAAATAGTTTAGGATGGAATATAAATCCATCATGTTTGTTGCAATTTACTCCATAGAGAATTGCTAAAAGGGGTTTATATATGGTGTAGCAGTGGAGTAAATTGTGGGACTAGGGATGTATTAAAAGAAGAGCAGTCTTTAAGTCCATAGTATATAATGTGATGTTGATGGCATGTAATGAAGGTGGTTAAGCATTTTTTTAAAAGATTATGCGACCAAGTTGGTTTTGTGTAAGTTATGATCGACTCCAATCAAAGTAATTAAATTAATTCAGATTAATATAAATGTTTCCCTAATAAGTTAGAAATAATAGTGTTTGAGATCTTAGGGAAAAAGATAGAATTTACAGTTTGTTTTTTGAATTAAAATAATTATCCATATTTAATCTTCGAATATAGGAAATTTTCTTAAGAGGTAATTTTTCATAAATATTTTAAAGATTTTTCTTTTTTTTTAAAGTTTATTATAAGATTGTTTACACTTATTTTTTGATGTGCACTTGGTTTTTGACAAATGAACTTTTGAGAGTAAATAAAAAAATATTAATTAAAATATTACACTTTTTTTACACTTTTGTGAAAAATGTCTAATTTATAAAGTTTAAAAGATGTAATTTGAACTGAAAAAAATTGTTTATAAATTTAAACTCTTGAAAGTCTAATTTATAAAGTCAAATTTGAACGATTATGGATATAATCTGAACTGAAAAAAATTAAAACTATTATTTTAAACTTGTGGAATTTTTCAATTGCAATATATGTAATTTTAAAGGGAAATACAAGATTTTGATATAAACTCTTGAAAATATGCATCAATAATGGTTTAAAATTTTGGAAATTATTTCTGAATCCAATATGAATGTAAACAAATGAATTTCAAAAATGTACTTTATGTATATATATGTACGATATATTGGTTAAAAGGTGTTGGAAATTAACTTATTATAAAATAAAACGATTTTAAAATTATACTTTTGTGTAAATCTAAGGTAATGTCTAATGATGATTGAGATTTGCTAATTAATAAATAAAACGATA
This sequence comes from Allium fistulosum, assembly GCA_030737815.1. Taxonomy (NCBI): domain Eukaryota; kingdom Viridiplantae; phylum Streptophyta; class Magnoliopsida; order Asparagales; family Amaryllidaceae; genus Allium; species Allium fistulosum. The sequence continues at coordinate 942,839,292 of CM060907.1, read as the reverse complement.
TATACTTATATATCTTAAACTGTTTATAAATTATATAACATAACGTCCAAGAAAAAACTTATATGAAATAATGTTTTAAAATAAAGTATCAGTATTTTGAAAAAAAATAACCGAAGTTATTTTGAGTAATTAATATTTTATTTTGGATTAACTATAAAAATTAAATTTTGAAAGTTATATGATTTTCGGTAATGATATTTTTAAGAATTGTTGATTTTTTGAATAAAATTAGCTTGGGAAATTGGAAGTATAATATTGTTAATATAAGGGCATATGAATAGATATGAAGTGATTAATTTATAATAAATACGATTTATGATTTCTTATGAAATAATTTAGTATGAAACATCTAAAAATAAAAAAGCAAATTTTTTTGAAGTAGAATATAAGACATTTATTGTGAAAAATATAATGATCGAAATTAACGTTGGTTAAATTAACACTGGATTTTATAGTTTTCAAATCCTACTAGTTTTGTAAAGAGTAACTTTTTATATTAGCGATTTTCTTTGAAAACTAAATTGAAAAGTTATTGACATTTTAAACTGGAAATTTGATTGGAGCCAGTAAAGAATTACATAACCTATAGAATTTGAATCTATTAAGGTGTACTACCTAGAATAGTCAATATGCCACTATGCTTAGAACTAGCTAGAAATGAACGTTATGGATTTGGGACATACGAATTTATACTGAAAATTAATAAATGTATTATTTATGAATTTTGGAAAATTTTGAAACAATAATGAAAAATCTATTTTGAATTTATAATGTATGGTGGAATTTAAATAAATAGTAGTATGATTTTTGGAACTCAATCAATATAACTGTTTATGAAGTTTATGAAATTTTAATATTACTATCATTATTATTTATGTAATAACAATTAAAGGTGTTTTGAGAATAATAGTAGTAGTAAAGAGATATTTTCCATGAATTTTTGGAATAAATTATTATAATTCTTTATGTAACTGACACTAAATTTTTTTTTGAAATTTAATGTAGAATGTTGTTATTTTTGAATTATACAACAGTAAAATGGTTGTGAAAAAAAGATTAAATAAATATAATTGTTTTTAAGGGAATTTTATGGAAATTATTAATGTTTGGAATATTAAAAGTAATATGTTGAAAACAAAGGGATTTTGAAGTATATTATTGTTTTAGAGAAAATATACTATTTTGAGATGTTAGATGTTTAATCTAACGAGCGTATTTAATCTAACAAGTGTTATGGATTGAGTTGTTTGCTAATGAAGTTGTATGAATATGTGCTTTATCTAATCACTAACTCGATTTGTTGTTGTTTTGAAATTGTTTGAAATGGTTTTGAGTATTTAAATGTGAAAAGAGTATTTCATAAGCTTGTATTGAAATCTATGGTTAGAATTTATAAAATAATTTGAGAAATTTTTAATGATATACTAAAAAACATGAAGCTTGAATTTTTTTTCCAATTTATTTATTAAATTTATATTCAAATTTGAAAAAAAGAACGACTTTTAGTATTAAAATTTATCGATTTTGACTTAGAATTTTGATATGAATATTTTATTGGTTTTGAAATAAATTTGGTTTTGGTTTGAATGAAGATTTTAAGTATAAAGAATCTGAATAAAAAAATTGAATTTTTATTCAAGTTATTTGGCTTTGAAGAAAGAAGAGGGTATTTATACCTAAATTCTTTGAAAAGAATTCTATGGAATATTATAATTAGAAAAATGATTTGGAACTATTTTTAAATTAATAGAATTTGAATTTTAGTTTGTTATAGTAATATCATGTTCACCGAAAATAAGGCATTATGCACTTGTGATATCCATAAATTAATCGATAATGGAGTATAGGGTTCGCCTAAGAATCCAAACTATTAGCCCACTTGGAGGTAAGTCATCGTATGTTATTGTGTTGTCATATCTATGGACTTAAGAAGGAATTTAGAGAGGTATATCTAAGGATGTAAAGAGGATTTTTCATTGGTCGAGAATGAAGAAGCAAGTGGCAAAGTATGTTGCAAAAGGTATTTGACGATGGTGATGTACCGGTAGTGCAATCTATTTAAATCTGAGCTATACTTGGATATTATATGGTTAGTTACACCTCAGTGATATGCTAAGGGACGGAAACCGCATAGGATAGACATGCATAGAGAGTCCATAGTGGGTAGCTAGGTAGGTGAAGGACTCACTATCGAGATATGTTATGAGGAAAAGCTAGCACCATAAGTAGTTGAGTCTTTCCCGATATTATATAGAGTAGGGAAGTACCACAACTTCTTGAAAATTTGGTAGGTTTTCACATGTTTTATGTTTATCTCATCTACGAATGTAGGTTGATGATTTAACGGTTATGGTAGAGACTAGTTTGCTTATGAGGTGAATGTAGAGATGGAGTCTAGAATACTCCACACAAACTTGATGCGATACGACATGAAAGTGAGGAAAGGAAGTTGGTCCAAGTGTGACGAAGAAAAGGTTTGGATGGGAGTATGCAGGAACTCGAGGAGGTTATTCGAGTTTCCCCATCACGAGATCTCTTCCAGTAAGTCCACTTTTGTTAGTTTCCTCCTTAGGTAATTGCTGTTTGCGAGGTTGCTTTAGCTTGCTAGTTGACATAGTTAGGGTGTGTGGATGTTAGGATTGGTTATATGTATGTCCTTCTGATGTGTTTTGGTTGCTATGGTTGCTTTGTTTGAGTTATACCAGTTTAATTTTTACCGTGTTGGTTTGTGTGTATATACATTCCAATCTAGGATAAAAACCTGTAGTTAGGTGTTCTAACTTTTATTAGATAATTTTATATATGCATTATATATATATTTACTAATTGTGTTTATGAACGTGGTTGTTTACTTGCATTTTGACATGGATGTTGCATATGGATGTATGGATGCATACGGAACTATACATATTTGCATATATTAAGATGTTTGCAAACATATTGGTTGTACTACATATGCATTCTTATAAGAAGCTGATTTTGTTGCGTTTGCTCTCATCTCATATCATATAATCATATTTTATCTATAATATGTATATTATACTCTAGGTTGTGCTTTTGCTTGTACTATACGATGGATGCTAGATGGATGTAGCTATATTTGTTTTGTATGTTTGTATGCTCTAAAGTGAGTTGCATTGACCACCTTAAGAAACTTTAGGGACGAAATTTTTTTAAGGGGGAGAATGTAGCACCCTGAAACTTGCAAACTTAAATAATTAAATTTAAAAGGATAAAATCGTAATTATACATAAAGGGAAAAATAGTAAATTTTTATAGAAAATGAAATTAGGCTTCGGGACCTATTTCATTACATCCAGAATGCCATTTAAAGTCAGAAAACATATATAATTTGGTGAATTTGGTTAAATAGACTAGAAATTAGAAGAAGTTAAACCCAATTGCATTTTCTAATATATTAATTTTGAGATTTTAGCCTGGATATTATATTTTTCAGCTTATAAATGGATCTTCAACCTATTACTTTTGCTTTAATAAATCTTACCTCTACTTTTGAAATGCCAATCACCAAATCAATCATAAATTCTTTAAATCAAATTTAGATTAAACAAATTGTATATGAAACCGATCGTTGCGAAGAGAGCAACGCAAATAAATCGAAGCTATGGAGAAATTTTCAGTTTTAAAGGTATATAAGTTTTGGACAATAAAGGAGATGAAGGATCTACATTAAATCGGAGAGGATACATGACTAATCAGTGAATGAGATTTATCATATTTGCGTATATATTGATAACACATAGTAATTCACCCCTTATGATCTTAAACCAAATTTATAAACGATGTAATTCATAATTAAAAACTATTTTTTTATACTCCTTATTAGGATGTAGAATGCTATGTCTGGATGATTAAAAATCTAAATTTTATTAGTTGCAATTAGAGGAAGTTAATCTCCTTCTAATTTAAAACAGCGAAATATACAAGTGTTCCAAACCGAACGTATTTATATCAAAACTGCAGTTCTCGATGACACGAATCAACTGGTAGTATTCATTGGTCGGTTGAGTGTACAGATTGATCATAAAACACGTTGAAAGTTCGGTAAATGTGGATCGTCCGTTTTGACCCATCGGTGCATTCCATCTATGTCGCTATTAATAAACAGTTCTAATTTAGTAAAGCGTAGGGCCATAAGGTCGATATCACTATATCGCATAGTATAAATATAAGTCATAAAGTTTGCACAGTATAAAGCTTTTAAACAAGGAAATATATGTGTCGACATTGATAACCTTCGGCATTAATATCACAAAACCATTGGTATCGGGAGTTTTAAAACCGTAAGGTCGACGTTGATGACTTCCAACATCAATGTCGTAAAACAGTTGACATTGAACTCATAAAACTGGGCTACTATGTCACTATAATAATAATGCCGAAATTGATAATAGGCAGCATCATTGCATTTTATATAGTAGCAGCATCGCTGCCTAAAGTAATTAATGTCGCAAATAATACTTGTGACTTTGCTGCCTTAGACTATGGCGTCAAATAGGAAACATGCGGCATTGTTTAAAACCATGGTGAAAACTTGCGATATTACCATAGCTGATATAAAATATGCGGCACTGTTGCCATAATTCCTTTATCTTGAAAAAAATACCGGTGGCATTACTATAGACGATATAAAAATTGCACCTCACTGCCGCTATAAATATTAATGCCGGTATAGATAAATGCGACATAAGTAAGCGGTATTGATAGCTGCAACATGGATGGACGTCGACATTGATTAATAACGACGTGGAAATCTCACAATTAACATAAAACTATTTTATTTTTCTAAAAACCAATTTCATTTCACTAACCCCCACCCCATGTCCAATTTCTACAGGTTAAAACTATACTTTATCAATTTCTTTTCCAGAAAACTACGATAAACCAGAATTTTCATTCCCAAAGTATTTTGCAAACCATTTAACTTAGATAATTATTAAGCCTTTCTAGCCTAATAAATTCATATAAAATCATAAACTGTGAAGACCCGTAAATTCTCACCTTTTGAATCGACTATAATCCACATAAGTCAAATCCAAACAGATAAGGATTCACGATCTTCCCTAATAATATTGGATTCTTCACTTTTGAAAATCAACATATCATATATCGAAGATATCAATGTCGAGATCCAAATGTTAAAATCCTCATTGGTAGGGTTTGCTACCAGTAAATAACATCAGTATAAATAAGAATGCACAGCTGAAACAAAATGCTCTCATATATATTTAGAACAAAAGATGATACAAGGTGATATTAGAGAGTCATAGATACATCACTATATATAACATCATGATGTACAACTGAACAAGGTACACAGCGGAAATAAAAACTAAAGAAACAAGTCTTCAGAGAGAGAGTCCAAAAACCGACATCTTCACTCTGATCCAAAAGCTCCAAATAAACACTCCAACTCCAGCTCCAACTATCTACAGGGTGATCTATTACCTGACTCTAAGCAGCCCGTGTGGAAAATAAGGGCACCCAGAGTTTAGGGAAAAACAATAAACTCCAGGGCAGTCATGGGATTGGTGTGAGAAACAAACATATATAATTGCTTTTGAAAACAAGTTCCGTATATGCTTTTGGAAAATGAAACTATCATAAGGTCTCGATCCGCACACAAGATGCAAACGCACACATGGTTGAGGTTTCTCCTTATGACAGTCAAACATGCCTTTGATACGTTAAAAATATCCTTTTAATATTATTATAGTGCTTAGTGATTGAAAACCATTTTCAAAATAAACTTATTAATTTAGCCAACATACGTTACATGATGGTATGCCTACTATAGCCACTGTATTAAACAGTGGGTAATACAATCAAAACCGTACAAGGTTCGTATTGGAGAATGGGTTTCCAATAATGACCAGGCAAACGAACTTCCTCATCCACGATTGGGTACGCCTCTAGAGGGACGTCCCGAGAAACTACTGTTTCTCTGCCAACACAAGGCCGGGTTACCACTCAATGGTAACTACTTACTCAAGTCTATCCATCGCCCGGTTGTTACCAACCTTTAAAATGGGGCCCCGATCTTTTCCAACATCCACATCAAGCAAATACTGGGTGTATAAGACCACAGTACAGCTATATAAATATATAATCCACAAAGTGAATACCTGGGTTCCATACCATGGTATCACTATATATATCTAGAAGGGGATAGACATCCTACACCTTGCCGCATCCATTCCTGTTTCGGCCAATCCCGGGGTGTGAGGTTCGTGAAGTCTCGTACCCACAAGGCTCTGCTTTCCAACAAAAGCCTTGATCCTATCCATAGCATTCTTCGGAATGTCACATTACCAATCCAAAATTACATAACTGATTTCTACCAACGCATAACCCTTGAGCTCATACGTCTCAAGGAAGGGTGTTAAGCTAAGAGAATAAATTCTCCGCCACCAAGCAGATATACATTAATAAAGATCAATCATATAAAGTCAGAATGTAATGTCAGACAATCCATCCATCCACAAGTTCGTTCCGGGACTGAACGAAACCGAAGGCACCTTATTCCTCAACCTTTGCCCAAAAGGTGAAAGGCCCTTGCGTATCCGAAGATTCTTCAAACATCATCTGGACCACTGCTTTAAAAGTATAGGGGTATCATTTCTATATCGGCCGCTAAACCGATGAAGAGAAATCAACAAGCAGTCCATTAGATGTGAAGATCCCTGGTCTTCATCATCGTTTCAATACGACTCATCACAATCATAGCGTCGTATTATTATTCGAAATGGGAAATTCCCGTTCCCGGTCTTTCCGAATAATAAGCGTCCTTTAAAAGCCATTTGGAACCAAATGGATTTTTAATTTAAGTCTCAACAAATCTAATTCATATTTGATTTAAGTGATTTAAACCTCCATTTAAATTACTTTATTCATACTATTTCAAATTTGGAAAATATTGATCACTTATAGCTCAAATATCAAAATGTTGATTTAAGCGTTACAAGAAGTGTCGCAAATATAGTGTATTTGTACAACTAAAACCATTCAAATATGATTTAAATTACTTCTATTATCTTTTTAATCATATATATACTTCATATATACTATAAAAACTTCATTTCTCAATTCATAACCTTTTTATTCAATTTAATTGATTTAATTGAATATTTAAATAATATAATAATATTATTTTTCTAAATTTCATCCGATTTAATCCAAACTTTCCAGAAATCAAAATAAACTATATGTAATACTATTGGAATCATTTAATTGATTATAAACCTTTATTTATATAGCGAACTTAACTTCACTTTTCTAAAATCGATTTAAATTATTATTTATATTTCCAAAGTTGAACATGCCATTTTATATTTAAAATGATTTCAAATAAATAACTTCGTTTACAAAAGTTTTTCAATATATCTCCAATATCATTTCCAAATAGTTTAAATTATAAAATTCGAATATTCAAATTTCCACTCAAATTTGAATATTATATTATTATTATTTTAAATCGAGACTTAACCAATATCCGTTTAAATCCAAATGGGTGTGTATAATAAGTGTAACGTGCAGTGTTATCACTATTAACATCCGTATATACATTCATATCTTCCAAACAAGCAATATATGGTATAACTGAATATTTTAACAACTAAATACTGATATAACTATCATATAGTTAAAACATCCATAACTATCAATCCATTCATCCAATCACAACCAATATAAACACTATATTAAGTTATATAGTTTCTCACCGTGGGATCCACTCCTCCTTTCTTTAGTTTGTGAATGAAATAAAATGAGATATGGACTTGGCTATTTATAGGTGAAGAGAAGGGTACTTTAGTCATTTCCTATAGCCTAACCAGATTCGACCATATTTTGGTCCAATAGAAAACATCTTGATGGCTTAATTTGATTCGACCAAATTTTGGTCCAATAGAAAACATCTTGATAGCCTAATTTGATTCGACCACATTTTGGTCCAATAGAAAACATCTTGATGGCTTAATTTGATTCGACCACAGTTTGGTCCAATAGAAAACATCTTGATGGCTTAATTTGATTTGACCACATTTTGGTCCAATAGAAATCCTCGTTATCAACTATGGCATAACATGATTCGACCATATTTTGGTCCAATTGCAGCCATCCGCATGGCAGAACCTGATTCAACCAGATTTTGGTCCAATGGCAACCATCCGCATGGAATATAATAATCATTATGTTATTTTGTTTCAATAGGCAAGTAATTATACTATTCTGTTTTTATTAGGCAAGTAATTATACTATTCTGTTTTATTAGACAAGGTTAATAATTCTCTCTTGTTTTATTAGGCAAGTAATTATACTATTCTGTTTTGTTATGCAGGGTTAATAATTCTAAATATAAAATCCATTACTTAATCATTTAAAAACATATTAACTATTCATGTTCAAAGTGATTAAATTATGGGTCGTTACATTTTAAATATTCGAATTTGATGATCCAAAAATACGGGTCGTTACATAGAGTGTCATGTGCATGTGAAGGGAGGCTAAGAAGAAGGCATGTGTAAGGCTTCTCTTTAGTAGCATTTGTTTCATGCTATGGTTTGTTTTCATAGCTTTTCTTATTTATTTAGTTATTTATGTATGTTATCTTTTATAAATTCAAATGAATATAACTATAAACTCATATAACTTTTGAATTCAAATTCATATATTTAAATAACTACTATTATTTAAATTAGTTAAATTTCTAGATCGTTACAACCGCCCCTCCTTAAAGAATTTCGTCCTCGAAATTAATAAGAAGGAAAAACTGAAAAGATAAGGAATTTGAATTTATCGATAAGATAGACTAAGATGGAATGTCGACTCTGCATCTGGGATAAGCTTTCTTCATGCTTTCCTCAGTTTCCCAAGTGCAGTCGTTTGGATCTCCACTCCACTGGACTTTGACCAACCTAACCACCTTGTGTCTCAATTTCTTTTCATCCCGATCGATGATTTTAAGTGGTTCTCTCTTCAATGATAATTCAGGAGTGATCTCCACATCCTACTGAGCAATTTCTTCAATGATCTGATCGGGATCATGAACGTACTTCCTCAGATGAGACACATGAAATACATTATGGACCCCAGCTAGCCAGTTTGGTAATTGTATACGATAAGCTAGTGGTCCAATTCTCTCCAGAATGGGGAAGGGTCCAATAAATCGAGGAGCGAGTTTACCCGTCTTCCCAAAACGAATAACTCCTCTCATTGGTGAAACCTTCAAGAATACTGAATCCTCTACTTGGAATTCCAAAGCACGTCTTCGATTATCAACATAGCTTTTCTGACGGCTTTGAGCAACCTTTAACTTCTTTCTATAAATTCAACCTTATCAGAAGCTTCCCTGATCATATCTGGTCCCAATACAAGACGGTCTCCTGTTTCAACCCAACATACCGGTGATCGACAAGGTCGACCATATAATGCTTCAAATAGAGCCATCCCGATACTTGCTTGGTAGCTGTTATTATATGAAAATTCTACCAAATGCAAATGATCCTCCCATGATCCTTTGAAGTCTAGAATACAAGCCCTCAAAAGATCCTCCAGAATTCGGTTAACTCTTTCTGTCTATCCGTTTGTCTGTGGGTGATATGCAGTGCTAAGATTTAGCTTCGTTCCCAACGCAGTTTGGAAAGCTTCCCAAAAATGACTCGTGAAGATTGGATCACGATCAATTACTATACTGCTTGGGACTCCATGCAATCGAACTATTTCTTTGATATAAATGTCAGCTAAACTTGATGCGGTTCTAGTGGGTTTTACTGGAATAAAATGTGCATTTTTAGTAAGGCGATCCACAATAACCCATATACCTTCATTTCCCTTTTTCGTTCGAGGCAACCCATCAATAAAATCCATGGAAACTTGATCCCATTTCTAGGCTGGAATCTCCAAGGGTTGTAGAAGTCCTGCTGGCTTTTGCTGATCACACTTGATCTGCTAGCAAGTAGCACACTTGCTTATATAAATAGAGATGTCTCTTTTAATTGTCTTCCACCAGAAGGTTCTCTTGATGTCTCGATACATTTTGTTTACCCCAGGATGGATGCTATATTTTGACTTGTGGCATTCATCCAACACTTCCTTCTTTAGCTCCTTGTCATCAGGAACACAAATTCTTCCTTTCAATTTCACAATGTTTCTATTGCCCAACTAAAAAGTTGTATCTTCGCCTCGTTGAATTCTTCCATATATATTTTGGAGAAACTGGTCTTTCTTTTGTTTGTTAGCGATCTTCTCTATCATATTCGGGGTTATTACCAAATAAGCAAGGACAGAATGCTTCCGACTCAAAGCATCGGCAACTAGATTGGTTTTTCCAGGAGTATATTGGATATCTAGGTCATAAGACGCTAGAAATTCCAACCAACGTTGTTGACGTAGATTAAGACCTTCTGAGTGAAAAGATACTTAAGAGATTTGTGATCAATAAAAAGATCGAATTTTTCACCTAGCAGATAATGCCTCCATATCTTTAAGGCAACGATAACTGCTAGTAACTCAAGATCATGAGTTGGATAATTCTTCTCATGGGGTCGTAATTGTCTACTTGCGTAGGCAATCACCTTTCCTTTCTGCATCAAAACAGCGCCAACTCCATCACCACAAGCATTAGTGTAAACCGATAAATCTTTATTCCCATCAATCACAGCTAATACTGGAGCTGTGGTCAATCTTTTCTTTAATTCCTGAAAAGATTCTTCACATCGGGGTGTCCAGATAAACTTAGCATTTTTCATTGTTAGCTTTGTCAGGGGACTATCCAACTTAGAAAAATCTTGTACAAAATTCCGGTAATATCCAGCCAAATCAAGAAAACTTCTGACTTCCTTTAGTGTAGTAGGCTGTTTCCAATCCATTATCGCTGAAATCTTACTTGGATCGACCGCAATTCCTTTCTCAGAAACTACGTGTCCAAGAAATCTGACTTCCTTTTCCCAAAAATGGCATTTGGAAAATTTAGCTTAAAGAACATTGCTTCTCAGAATTTCCAGAATAACTCTCAAGTGTTCTGCATGCTCTTCCTTTGTTTTGGAATAGATGAGAATATCATCAATGAAAACCAGCACGAATTTGTTCAATACACCCGAAATACTCGAGTCATCAGATCTCCGAAGAATGCGGGAGCATTGGTTAGTCCAAATGGCATGACTAACCATTCGTAGAAGATGTCCGGTCCTCGGAATGCAGTCAGGGGAATACTATCTTCAGCGATTCTCAATTGATGGAATCCTTGAGCAAGATCCATCTTAGAGAAGAAACGAGCTCCATGAAGTTGATCAAATAGCTCATCGATACGAGGCAAAGGGAATTTATTTTTCAAAGTTTGTTTATTAAGGTCTCGATAGTCAAAGCACATTCTCAGTGATCCATCGGATTTTGCAACAAATACAGCAGCTGAACCCCAATTGGAACGGCTTGGACGTATGAAGCCTTTTTCCAATAGTTCAAGGGTTTGTTTGGTTAATTCTAGTTCCTCCTTTGGGGCCATCCTTCGAACAGAATGAACAACTGGTCTGGCATTGGGTACCAGATCAATTCGAAATTCGATTTCACGATGAGGAGGGAGAGATTTAACTTCTTCAAAGACATCAGGAAAATCTCTAACAATAGGAATAGATTTAATATCGGGATCTGGATATCCTAGGGTGTACATCAATTTATCACGTTTCGGACTAGGATCTTCGCAGGGGATATCAATATAGTTTCCAAACCTGGTTTTAACCGGTATAATTCGTTTTGCACAATCAATATTAGCTTTATATTTTGATAACCAGTTCATGCCTAAAAGAGTGTCAAATTCGTCAAAGTCAAGAACATAAAGATTTTATGGAAACTGATAATAGGAATATGAGATAGGGATCTTATTACATCGTAAACGAAGATTCGTTTGGCCACCAACCGGATTTCTAACGCAAAGAGGATTTCCTACTACTTTAGATTTAAGTTTAAGTTCTTCAACCAAATTTTTTGAGACAAAACTATGAGAAGCACCAGTGTCAAATAAAACTCGAATATCTCTATTGGAAATAGAAAGAGTACCTTCCAAGACGCCCTTTCTCTTTGCATCTCTAGAAGATGAAGGCTTATTTTCTAGTGCGTAAACATTTGATTTCTGAACTTGCTTCATCAAGGGACAGTCTTTCACGAAGTGGCCCGGCTTCTGACAAACAAAGCAGTTCAGGTTCTTCTTCTTGGGCTTTGTACATTTTTGAGAATAGTGCCCATTTTCCTGACAATTGTAACAAGTAACTTCAGATAGACGACTTTTCGGGTTTCCTCCTTTCTTGTTATTGTCATTTTTCCTGCCTTGGAACTTCCTTTTCTTATTATTTCCCCCAGAATTTCCACCGTCTTTCTTTACAACATTTTTCTCTTCTTCAGATGACTCCTCTTTATCCGCTGCTTCATAACGATAGCCCATATCCACTAAATCAGCAAAGGATTGCTTTATATGAATGGTCATCTGCCCGTGGTATCTCTTCTTCATTCCTTTCACAAACCTTTGATTTTTTCTTAAAGGGTTACTAACCAATTCGGAACCAAATCGAGAAAGCTCATTAAAGTGCTTTACATATTCTTCAAAAGTCATGTCACCTTGTTTCAATTCCACAAAATCCTCATACAATCTATCAACACCAGCTGAAGGCAAAAAATGTTCTTCAAATTCACTTTTGAACCTCGACCAGGAAAAGTTTTCTTCTGGTTCTTCCATCGTTTTAGTTTCCCACCAGATTTGGGCTCCATCTTCAAATTGCCAAGTAGCTAGATACCTTTTTTGCTCATCATTGATATTCAAGCCCTTGAAAATCTTTTCACATGTTTTGATCTAGGCTTGTGTCTCAATTACCGTCTCTTTGCCTTTATATGTCTTTCCTCCCAGATTAGTGAATTTCTTGCATAAGACGGAGAAGTCTACTTCCGGTTGGACTGGAATAACTGCTTCTACAACAGCTGGAGCAGTCCATCCATTAGTGGTGGTACTGCCACCTCTTCTTCCTCTTCTTCCACTCATTCTCTGAGATAAGAAGAAAGAGTTGGGATTTAGATAAGAATTGAAAAGTTTGAAATTCGAACGCTCTCTCAGATATACTCATTCTAGGGTGTTACTAACCCTATCTCTAATGAGTGACTAATGTTATTACTGGAAGCTAAAGTTCTAACTCAACCTTAAGCTCCGATACCAACTGTGAAGACCCGTAAATTCTCACCTTTTGAATCGACTATAATCCACACAAGTCAAATCCAAACAGATAAGGATTCACGATCTTCCCTAATCAAATTGGATTCTTCAGTTTTGAAAATCAACATATCATATATCGAAGATATCAATGTCGAGATCCAAATGTTAAAATCCTCATTGGTATGGTTTGCTACCAGTAAATAACATCAGTATAAATAAGAATGCATAGCTGAAACAAAATGCTCTCATATATATTTAGAACAAAAGATGATACAAGGTGATATTAGAGAGTCATAGATACATCACTATATACAACATCTTGAAGTACAACTAAATAAGGTACACAGCGGAAATAAAAACTAAAGAAACAAGTCTTCAGAGAGAGAGTCCAAAAACCGACATCTTCACTCTGATCCAAAAGCTCCAAATAAACACTCCAACTCCAGCTCCAACTATCTACAGGGCGATCTATTACCTGACTTTAAGCTGCCCGTGTGGAAAATAAGGGCACCCAGAGTTTAGGGAAAAACAATAAACTCCAGGTCAGTCATGGGACTGGTGTGAGAAACAAAAGTATATAATTGCTTTTGAAAACAAGTTCCGTATATGCTTTTGGAAAATGAAACTATCATAAGGTCTCGATCCGCACACAAGATGCAAACGCACACATGGTCGAGGTTTCTCCTTATGACAGTCAAACATGCCTTTGATAAGTTAAAAATATCCTTTTAATATTATTATAATGCTTAGTGATTGAAAACCATTTTCAAAATAAACTTATTAATTTAGCCAACATACGTTACATGATGGTATGCCTACTATAGCCACTGTATTAAACAGTGGGTAATACAATCAAAACCGTACAAGGTTCGTATTGGAGAATGGGTTTCCAATAATGACCAGGCAAAGGAACTTCCTCATCCACGATTGGGTACGCCTCTAGAGGGACGTCCTGAGAAACTACTGTTTCTCTACCAACACAAGGCCGGGTTACCACTCAATGGTAACTACCTACTCAAGTCTATCCATCCCCCGGTTGTTACCAACCTTTAAAATGGGGCCCCGATCTTTTCCAACATCCACATCAAGCAAATACTGGGCGTGTAAGACCACAGTATAGCTATATAAATATATAATCCACAAAGTGAATACCTGGGTTCCATACCATGGTATCACTATATATATCTAGAAGGGGATAGACATCCTACACCTTGCCGCATCCATTCCTGTTTCGACCATTCCCGGGGTGTGAGGTTCGTGAAGTCTCGTACCCACAAGGCTCTGCTTTTCAACAAAAGCCTTGATCCTATCCATAGCATTCTTCGGAATGTAACATTACCAATCCAAAATTACATAACTGATTTCTACCAATGCATAACCCTTGAGCTCATACGTCTCAAGGAAGGGTGTTAAGCTAAGAGAATAAATTCTCCGCCACCAAGCAGATATACATTAATAAAGATCAATCATATAAAGTCAGAATGTAATGTCAGACAATCCATCCATCCACAAGTTCGTTCCGGGACTGAACGAAACCGAAGGCACCTTATTCCTCAACCTTTGCCCAAAAGGTGAAAGGCCCTTGCGTATCCGAAGATTCTTCAAACATCATCTGGACCACTGCTTTAAAAGTATAGGGGTATCGTTTCTATATCGGCCGCTAAACCGATGAAGAGAAATCAACAAGCAGTCCATTAGATGTGAAGATCCCTGGTCTTCATCATCGTTTCAATACGACTCATCACAATCATAGCGTCGTATTATTATTCGAAATGGGAAATTCCCGTTCCCGGTCTTTCCGAATAATAAGCGTCCTTTAAAAGCCATTTGGAACCAAATGGATTTTTAATTTAAGTCTCAACAAATCAAATTCATATTTGATTTAAGTGATTTAAACCTCCATTTAAATTACCTTATTCATACTATTTCAAATTTGGAAAGTATTGATCACTTATAGCTCAAAATTCAAAATGTAGATTTAAGCGTTACAAGAAGTATCGCAAATATAGTGTATTTGTACAACTAAAACCATTCAAATATGATTTAAATTACTTCTATTATCTTTTAAATCATATTTATACTTCATATATACTATAAAAACTTCATTTCTCAAATCATAACCTTTTTATTCAATTTAATTGATTTAATTGAATATTTAAATAATATAATAATATTATTTTTCTAAATTTCATCCGATTTAATCCAAACTTTCCAGAAATCAAAATAAACTATATGTAATACTATTGGAATCATTTAATTGATTATAAACCTTTATTTATATAGCGAACTTAACTTCACTTTTCTAAAATCGATTTAAATTATTATTTATATTTCCAAAGTTGAACATGCCATTTTATATTTAAAATGATTTCAAATAAATAACTTCTTTTTCAAAAGTTTTTCAATATATCTCCAATATCATTTCCAAATAGTTTAAATTATAAAATTCGAATATTCAAATTTCCACTCAAATTTGAATATTATATTATTAT
This sequence comes from Allium fistulosum, assembly GCA_030737815.1. Lineage (NCBI taxonomy): Eukaryota > Viridiplantae > Streptophyta > Magnoliopsida > Asparagales > Amaryllidaceae > Allium > Allium fistulosum. Next base: position 942,823,587 of record CM060907.1, on the reverse strand, counting down.
TATTTTAAATCGAGACTTAACCAATATCCGTTTAAATCCAAATGGGTGTGTATAATAAGTGTAATGTGCAGTGTTATCACTATTAACATCCGTATATACATTCATATCATCCAAACAAGCAGTATATGGTATAACTGAATATTTTAACAACTAAATACTGATATAACTATCATATAGTTAAAACATCCATAACTATCAATCCATTCATCCAATCACAACCAATATAAACACTATATTAAGTGATATAGTTTCTCACCGTGGGATCCACTCCTCCTTTCTTTAGTTTGTGAATGAAATAAAATGAGATATGGACTTGGCTATTTATAGGTGAAGAGAAGGGTACTTTAGTCATTTCCTATAGCCTAACCAAATTCGACCATATTTTGGTCCAATAGAAAACATCTTGATGGCTTAATTTGATTCGACCAAATTTTGGTCCAATAGAAAACATCTTGATAGCCTAATTTGATTCGACCACATTTTGGTCCAATAGAAAACATCTTGATGGCTTAATTTGATTCGACCACAGTTTGGTCCAATAGAAAACATCTTGATGGCTTAATTTGATTTGACCACATTTTGGTCCAATAGAAATCCTCGTTATCAACTATGGCATAACATGATTCGACCATATTTTGGTCCAATTGCAGCCATCCGCATGGCAGAACCTGATTCAACCAGATTTTGGTCCAATGGCAACCATCCGCATGGAATATAATAATCATTATGTTATTTTGTTTCAATAGGCAAGTAATTATACTATTCTGTTTTTATTAGGCAAGTAATTATACTATTCTGTTTTATTAGACAAGGTTAATAATTCTCTCTTGTTTTATTAGGCAAGTAATTATACTATTCTGTTTTGTTATGCAGGGTTAATAATTCTAAATATAAAATCCATTACTTAATCATTTAAAAACATATTAACTATTCATGTTCAAAGTGATTAAATTATGGGTCGTTACATTTTAAATATTCGAATTTGATTACCCAAAAATACGGGTCGTTACATAGAGGTGTCATGTGCATGTGAAGGGAGGCTAAGAAGAAGACATGTGTAAGGCTTCTCTTTAGTAGCATTTGTTTCATGCTATGGTTTGTTTTCATAGCTTTTCTTATTTATTTAGTTATTTATGTATGCTATCTTTTATAAATTCAAATGAATTTAACTATAAACTCATATAACTTTTGAATTCAAATTCATATATTTAAATAACTACTATTATTTAAATTAGTTAAATTTCTAGATCGTTACATAAACACTTGGGAAAATTCTCTAAAAATCACTAAAAATCAGAGTTAATATATTCTTTGACATATAAAAATTTCGGGAGCAAAAAACTTATTTAATTATTTTAATAATTAAAACCCAAAACAAATTCTTTTTCTTACTTAGAAAAATCATAAAATATTCTTTCTTGCTTGGAAAATTATGAAATTATAAACCTAATTCTATAAGAATATTTTGAACATCATATCCAAATTCTAAGTCAATTGGACGTCGTAAACTAGGTTTTCACTCTTAAAACCTATTAAATAATTCCATAAAAATCAAATAATTCATCATCCAAGCATATAATCAACCAACTAATCATAACATGGCATAATAACAACATATGATTTGGGTTTAGGCATAAAACCAAAATAAACAAGAAATAGTGAGATGGATAACTATTATTCACCTTGATTAGATAAATAGACTAAGATTTAAATGTAGATTTGATCCCCCTAAGCTTTATCCTTTGATTTCCTAGCGTTTTCTCTTCTTAAATCCCCAAGCAATGGACGGCCTCTCTTTGTTTTAGTTTGTTTGAAATGATTGTGACTGAGGAAATAAGAATGGAAGGATTTGTTTCTAGGAAATAAGGTTTTTCCTATTTTGCCACTCGAATTATTCCTCCTTCTTATTTAAATTATAGTAAATCTTATTAACATATTAATTAAGGCACGACCTATTTAACTATGAAATCTCATTTCCGTTATTTCAACACATTATTTTATCTAATTTATCTAATTAAATATCTAACATAATGTTACTCAAAATTAGAGGTGTTACAGACTCCTCTACTTAAAGAATTTCATCATCGAAATTACGATAAGGTATATAACAAACATATAACATAGGTATAAAACGTACAATCAATACAAATTAGGATAAACGTGTCAAATCCTGTCCTCCATCTCTCAAGTACAGTCTCTCTCGTCGTCATTCCATTGGACCTTCACTAGTCTGACTATCATGTTTCTTAATTTCTCATCCCTAGCCACAATACGAACTGGATGTCTAACCAAAGTCATGTCCAGTTCCACCACTAAGTCTTCCAATGCGGTCGGAGTGATAGTAATCACTTGATCACGAAAATACTTCCTAATGAGAAACATGGAAAACATTATGGATTCCCGCCAGACTGCTAGGTAACTCTATCCGATAAGCGAGTATTTTGATCCTTTCTGTAATAGAAAACGGTCCAACATATATCGGTACCAATTTCCCTGACTTTCCAAATTGTACCACAACCTTCATCGGTGATACTTTAACAGAAACATGGTCTCCAATCAAGAATTCCAAATTCGTATATACGTAACTTTTCTGCCTATACCGAGCTTCCTTCATTCTCATCTAGATCATCTCAATCTTTTCTGTGGCTTCTCTCACCATATCTGAACCAAGAACTAATCTATCTCCGGTATCTAACCAACATACGGAAGATTTACATGGCCTTCCATACAAAGCTTCAAAAGTTTCCATCCCTATACTGGTCTGATAATCATTATTATAGGGAAATTCGACTAAGTGTAGATGGTCTTCCCAGGATCCTCCAAAATCTAACACACAAGCTCTTAACAAGTCTTCCAAGACTTTGTTGACTCTTTCCGTTTGCCCATCAGTCTGTGGATGGTAAGCGGTACTCATCTTGAGCTTGATGCTGAAAATCTCTTGTAGACTCATCCAGAATTCGCTAATGAGTAATGAATCTCTGTCATCGACTATACTACTAGGAATCCCGTGCAGTCTGACAATATTCTTCATAAATTCTTGCCCAAAGCAGGTGTCATCCTTGTCGACCTAACGGGAATAAAATATGCACTCTTAGTCAATCTATCCACTATAACCCAAATACTCTCATTTCCCCTATCTGGCATTGGCAACCCGCAAATGAAATCCATATATGTAGAATCCAATTTCCACACTGATATATATAAAGGCTAAAGCAAACCACTTGGCTTCTGATGCTCGGCTTTCACTTGTTGGCAATTTAGGCAATGCTTTACCCATAAGCCTACATCCCTTTTCATACCATCCTAGAAGAAACTTCTCTTCATGTCCTTGTACTTCTTAGTACCTCCAGGATGAATGGTAAAAGTCGATCGATGATAATCCCTAAGAACTTCCTTCCTTAAATCTCCCACATATGGAACACACAATCGTCTCTTCTTTCTCAAACATCCATTTTGGTCAAGATAAAAATCTTTCGAATCATTAATCTCAACTCCACCTTCGAGTCTTTTGATTCATTCAGCTAATAATGGATCATCTCTTTATTTCGAAGCAATCCTTTCGATCAATACTAGTCGAACTTATAAACATGACAATAAGGTGATACTATGACTAAACTAGCTATCAATCTTGATTACGCACTACAAGTAGTCAACGCCTTTACACCTTTCCATTCCGCTATCATGGTTAATACTGCATTCTGATGTTTTCTGCTAAGTGCATCAGCTGCATTATTGCCTTTCCCTAGCTTATACTCAATACCAAAATCATAAGCTACTATAAACTCTGACCACCTCTATTGTCTCATATTCAACTCCATTTTCGAGAATAAATATTTCAAAGACTTATGATCCGTTAACAATTTGACTCTTTCTTCCAAAGGGTAATTTCTCTATACTTCTAAAGTAAACACTTTTCCTTTCTCAACCTTAGCTGGTTCTCTCACTGATTCTTGTAATCCCATATCTGGTCACAATTGAAACACTAGATGTTCTTCTTTCCAATGACCTTCTTTTCATCCCCGGAACGACATTAGTTGGCAAAGTGCCCTTTCTTGTCACTCTTACCATCCCCAGGACGGTACTCGTTGGCAAAGTTCCCTTTCTTGTCACACTTGTAGCAAACAACATTAGCTTTCCCTTCTTAACATATCCACCCTTTTAAGCTCCCTTTTTTTGAAAAGAACTTTCTTTTCTAACTTTGACCACCCTGAGCCTATACCGGCTTGTTATTACTAAATAGCGTAGGTATCTCTTCGTTCCTCAGTGCCATCTCCAATACCACATCACAAGAGTCTCTAAGGAGCAGTAAGGTTGCTCTAGCAAGCTCTGGTTTCAATCCTCTAATGAACTTTTCATTCCTCTTGATTACCGTATCCACGGTGGCATATCCATATCTGGACAGCTCCTTAAATCTGGTTGCATACTCAAGCCCTGACATATCACCTTGTTCCAACTCAGCAAACTTTCTAAGCAAATTTGACTTGGCTATTTCAGACATGAATCTCTCTTTAAACCTTCTCTTGAACTTTTCTCAAGTCAAATACTCCTTTGGTATCCCCACAATTACACTATTCCACCAGTATAACATAGTTCCTTACAATTGTATAGATGCCAATGTCCTCTTCTACTCATCGTTTAGGCCTAAATAAACAAATTTCATAATGCAACAACCAATTTTCAACTTCGGTAGCATCCTTTGTTCCAATAAACGGCTTTCCTCCGAGTCTTGCATAATCATGACTCAGCATAGCATAGTTGTTGACAACCAGAACTTAGGATTTGCTCCTCCAGCATTACCACCAACTAATCCAATTGCAACTCTAACTTGCATTATGTTGACGAAGAACTGGTACATAGCTCTTATATCTACCAGTGGTGTTCCAGCACCCACACTAGCAGTTATTTATCGACCCGGATTCCTCCTAGTGTTAGGCCCGACATTTCCACTGGTTGTGGTGCTTCCTCGACCGAGATTCACTCTTTCGTTTCCCGCCTCCATATCTTACTTTACTTAAGTTTGCATTCGAACCATAGTAAGATATGAAAGAACGATCTAAGAGAGAAGGAAGTATAAATATAAGATATATACTTATATATAGCAAATATAGGTACGTTACTATAGCGTTATCCCATACCCGAATCTGATTCTTTAATTCATTAGGACTATGTTTTTAGAAACTCTTATAAAGTTCAAAATTCTTTTGGTTTTACATAAAACTTTGTTCCGATACCAAGTTGTAACATCCCTTATTGCGAGGCTCGAAAATAAGCGTTACTGATGCTGCAGTCTTCAATAGTATTATCCTCTGGTGAGAAAATGAGATCGGTTAATAGTATCGATAAAATCAGAAGCACAAAAATATGAATTTTTTTAAAACACATTTGATTTATAATTTCCATATTCATTACTTAATCCCAAAACGTTGTCCAAGTTCAGATAAAATATGATTATTACAAAATAATCCAAGAGCGACATATGAAGATGCCACCTTTGTTGATCAAAGTTTACTACCATATAGATACAAATTATGCCATTACATACATTCAAACAAAATGATAACACAATGGACATAAATAGACTCATGTATTGCTAGATCTGCCTCCTACAAGTCTTTGGAAGCTTTATTTGTCAAATTTAAAACCTGGAAACCTTACTCTTGAACTACTCAAATAAGCACCTGAGAGTGAAAGGGGAAAAACAAAAACTTCGGATCAGACAAAAAGTCTGGTGTGAATAATATTATGTCATCTCGATAATAGATATCTAGTGAGATCACACCGTTGAGTGGAACATGTTTTCCCTCATTAGTAACTTTTGAAAATATGTCATTCACAATCATGCTCCTGCATTCAAAATGGTTAAATAAACATAAACAATCATATGCATGCATGCTAAATGGGTAAACCCGACCAATTTGTCTCAGTTAATTGATTGTCTGTCTTTACTTCATAGTTTTCCCAGAGTTACTACAAACCTATAGGCTGATTCGAGCATACCAAATATAGAATTCTCTAACTTACCGTTAGAAGGAAACTGGACTATCCATCAAAATACAATCATCTTAGTGTTAACCTGACTATCTGTCAATCTCATAGTATTGCTAGACTCACTATAAAGCTAATGGTTTTGTAGGCCAATCAATAACCTATCTTAGTTATATATTCCTTTCCATGTGTAAACCTACTTTTAGTTTTACCCTTAACAAAGCCCTACGCATTGGAATTATGAACTAATGTCAACTACGGGCTAATAGTTTAAGTATAGGGAGCTACCCTACACCAGTCCCATTATCTGGATCTCTATCCTCTAATTCTTGAGTTAAATTATCCTATCACAATTTATGTAATGATGATAAGAACAACGATTTCGGTAGTAAAATTATGAGTTAAATACCCTCTTTATTTCCTTGAATACAAAATTCTTTATTAGTGATTTAACCCTTGAAATCATACTTAAAACAAGGAAATTATAGCCCTTTGTTTTATCCAAAATATTATGCCAAGATATATGCTTTAATAACATAGCTTTCATTAAATTCATAATCAATATGAGGTCGTTGTACCTCTAAAACCTTAGGCTATAAAGCCATACAATGAAACTAATAATATTAATAAAGTGCGGCATTAATATTGCCTATACAGATTATCGCATCCTATCTTTGTCGCTATTAATAAACAATTCTTATTTAATAAAAAACAGGGCCATATGGTCGATATCATCTATGGCATAGTATAAAATATAAGTTATAAAGTTTGCATAGTATAAAGCTATCAAACATGGAAATATGGGAATATCAACATTGATAACCTTTGTCATCAATATCATAAAACCATTGATATTGGTTGTTTTAAAACAGTAAGGTCGACATTTGTGACTTTCGACATCAATGTCGTAAAACAGTTGACATTGAACTCATAAAACTGGGCTACTATGTCGCTATAATAATAATAATGCTGAAATTGATAATAGGTGGCACTATTGCCATTTTATATACTAGCGGCGTCGCTGCCTAAAGTAATTAGTGTCACAAATAATACTTGTGCCATTGCTGCCTTAGACTATGGCGTCAAATAGGAAGCATGCGACATTGTTTAAAACCATGGTGAAAACTTTCCGCATTACTATAGCCGATATAAAATATGCGGCATTGTTGCCATAATACCTTTATCTTTATAAAATACCAATGGCAATACTATAGCCGATATAAAATTTGCGACCTCATTACCGCAATAAATATTAATGCCGGTATAGATAAGTGCGACATAAGTAAGCGGTATTGATAGTTGCGGCATGGATGGGCATCCGTATTGATTAATAACGACATGGAAATCTCGGAATTAACATAAAAACTATTTTATTTTGTTAAAAACCAATTTCTTTTCACTGACCCCCAACCCATACCCAATTTCTATTGGTTAAAACTATACTCTATCAATTTCTTTTCCAGAAAATTACGGTAAACTAGATTCGTCATTCCCAAAGTATTCTGCAAACCATTTAACTTAAATAATTATTAAGCCTTTCTAGCCTAATAAATTCATATAAAATCATAAAAACTTAGGAAAATTCTCCAAAAATCACTACAAATAAGAGTTAATATATTCTTTGACATATTAATATTTCGAGAGCAATAGCCTTATTTAATAATTTTTAATAACTGAAACCCAAAATAAATCCTTTTTCTTACTTAGGAAATTCATAAAATATTTTTTCTTGCTTTATGAAATTATAAACCTACTTCTATAAGAATATTTTGAACATCATATCCAAATTCCAAGTCAATTGGACGTCGTAAACTAGGTTTTCACTCTTAAAACCTATTAAATAATTCCATAAAAATCAAATAATTCACCATCCAAGTATATAATCAACCGATCAATCATAACATGGCATAATAACAACATATGATTCAGGTTTATGTATAAAACCAAAATAAACAAGAAATAGTGAGATGGATAAATATTATTCACTTTGATTAGAAAAAGTGATTGAAATTTAAGTGTTGATTTGATGCCCCTAGGCTTTATCCTTTGATTTCCTAGCTTTTTCTCTTCTTAAATCTCCAAGCAATGGCCGACCTCTCTTTGTTTTAGTTTGTTTGAAATGATTGTGAATGAGCAAATAAGAATGGAAAGATTTGTCTTTAGGTAATAAGGTTTTTTCCTACTTTTCCACTCACATTATTCCTCCTTCTTATTTAAGTTATAGTCAATCTTATTAACTTATTAATTAAGGCATGAGCTATTTAACTATCAAATCTCATTTCCCTTATTTCAACACATTATTTTATCCAATTTATCTAATTAAATATCTAAAATAATGTTACTCAAAATTAAAGGTGTTACAGACTCCCCTACTTAAAGAATTCCGTCACCGAAATTACGATAAGGTATATAACAAACATATAACATAGGTATAAAACGTACCATCAATACAAATTAGGATAAATGTGTCAAATCCTGTCCTCCATCTCTCAAGTACAGTCTCTCTCGTCGTCATTCCATTGGAATTTCACTAGTCTGACTATCATGTTTCTTAATTTCTCATCCCTAGCCACAATACAAACTGGATGTCTAACCAAAGTCATGTCCAGTTCCACCCTAAGTCTTCCAATGCGGTCGGAGTGATAGTAGTCTCTTAATCACGAAAATACTTCCTAAGATGAGAAACATGGAAAACATTATGGATTCCCGCTAGACTGCTAGGTAACTTTATCCAATAAGTGAGATTTTGATCCTTTTTGTAATAGAAATGGTCCAACATATATCGGTACCAATTTCCATAACTTTCCAAATTGTACCACACCCTTCATCGGTGATACTTTAACATAAACATGGTCTCCAATCAAGAATTCCAAATTCTTACACCTCTTATATGCGTAACTTTTCTGCCTATACCGAGCTTCCTTCATTCTCATTTGGATTAACTCAATCTTTTCCGTGGCTTCTCTCACCATATATGAACCAAGAACTAATCTATCTCCGGTCTCTAACCAACATACGGAAGATTTACATGGCCTTCCATACAAAGCTTCAAAAGTTGCCATCCCTATACTGGTCTGATAACCATTATTATAGGGAAATTCGACTAAGTGTAGATGGTCTTACCACGATCCTCCAAAATCTAACACACAAGCTCTTAACAAGTCTTCCAAGGTTTTGTTAACTCTTTCCTTTGGCCCATCAGTCTGTGGATGGTAAGCGGTACTCATCTTGAGCGTGATGCTGAAAACCTCTTGTAGAATCATCCAGAATTCGCTAATGAGTAAATAACCTCTATCACCGACTATACTACTAGGAATCCCATGTAGTCTGACAATATCCTTCATAAATACTTGCCCAAAGCAGGTGTCATCCTTGTCGATCTAACGGGAATAAAATATGCACTCTTAGTCAATCTATGCACAATAACCCAAATACTCTCATTTCCCCTATTCGACCATGGCAACCCGCCAATGAAATCCATAGCTATGGAATCCAATTTCCACACTGATATATATAAAGGCTAAAGCAAACCACTTGGCTTCTTATGCTCGGATTTCACTTGTTGGCAATTTAGACAATGCTTTACCCATAAGCGTACATCCCTTTTCATACCCTCCCAGAAGAAACTTCTCTTCATGTTCTGGTATATCTTAGTTCCTCCAGGATGAATGGTAAACATCGATCGATGATACTCCCTAAGAACTTCCTTCCTTAAGTTTCCCACTTCTGGAACACTCAATCATCTCTTTTTTATTAACCATCCATTTTGGTTAAGATAAAAATATTTCAAATCATCAATCTCAACTCCACCTTCGAGTCTTTTGATTCATTCAGCTAATAATGGATCGTCTCTTTATTTAGAAGTAATCCTTTCGATCAATATTGGTCGAACTTTTAAACATGACAATATGGTGATACACCGACTAGAACTAGCTGTTGATCTTTATTGCACACAACAAGTAGTCAACACCTTTACATCTTTCGATTCTGCTATCATGGCTAATACTGCATTCAAATGTTTTCTGCTAAGTGCATCAGCTATATTATTTCCTTTCGCTAGCTTATACTCAATACCAAAATCATAAGCTGCTATGAACCCTGACCACCTCTGCTGTCTCATATTTAACTCCTTCTAAGAGAATAAATATTTCAAAGACTTATGATCCGTAAATAATTTGAATCTTTCTTCCAAAATGTAATTTCTCCACACTTCAAAAGCAAACACTTTTCCTTTCTCAATCTTAGCTAGTTCTCTCACAGATTCTTGTAATGCCTTATCCGGTTACAGTTGAAACACTAGATGTTCTTCTTTCCAATGATCTTCTTTCCATCCCCGGAACAACCCTCGTTGGAAAGTGCCCTTTCTTGTCACACTTGTAGCAAAAAATATTAGCTTTTCCCTTCTTGGCATCTATACCCTTTTGAGCTCCCGTTTTTCTGAAAGCACTTTCTTTTTTGACTTTGACCACCGTAAGCCTCTACCGGTTTGTTATTTTTAAACAGCTCAAGTATCTCCTCGTTCCTCAGTGCCATTTCCACTACTACATCACAAGGGTCTCTAAGGAGCGGTAAGGTTGCTCTAGCAAGCTATGGTTTCAATCCTCTAATGAACTTTTCATTCCTCTTGATACCGTATCCATAGTGGCATATCTATATCTGGACAGCTCCTCAAATCTGGTTGCATACTCAAGCCCTGATATATCTCCTTGATCCAACTCAGCAAACTTTCTAAGGAAATTTGACTTGGCTATTTTAGACATGAATCTCTCTTCAAACCTCCTCCTAAACTCTGCCCAAGTCAAATTCTCCTCTGGTATCCCCACAATTACATTATGCCACCTGTACAACGTAGTTCCTTGCAATTGTCTAGATGCCAATCTCCTCTTATGCTCATCATTTAGGTCTAAATCAGCAAATTTCATAATGCAACAACCAATTCTCAACTTCGATAGCATCCTCCGTTCCAATAAATGGCTTTCCTTCGAGTCTTGCATAATCAGAGCTTTAGGATTTGCTTCTATAGCATTACCACCAACTAATCCACCTGTAACTCTAACTTGCATCATGTTGAGAAGAACTAGTACATAGCTCCTATATCTACCAGTGGTGTCCCAGCACCCACACTAGCAGCTGATTATCGACCCGGATTCCTCCTAGTGTTGGGCCCGACATTTCCACTGGTTGTGGTGCTTCCTCCACCGAGATTCACTCTTCCATTTCCTACCTCCATATTTTACTTTCCTTAAATCTGCATTCGAACCATAGTAAGATACAGAAGAATGATTTAAGAGAGTGGGAAGAATAGATATAACAATATATTTATATATAGCAAATACAGGTATATTACTATAGCATTATCCCATACCCCAATCTCATTCTTTAATTCATTAGGATTATGTTTTCAAAAACTCTTTTAAAGTTCAAATTTCTTTTGGTTTTACGTAAACCTTTGCTCTGATACCAAGTTGTAACATCCTTTATTTTGAGGCTTGAAAATAAGCGCTATTGATGCTAGTATTATTCTCCAATGACAAAATGAGGTTAGTTAACAGTATCGTTAAAATTAGAAGCACAGAAATATGAAATTTTTTAAAACATATTTGACTAATAATTTCCATATTCATTACTTAATCCTAAAACGTTGTCCGGGTTTAGATAAAATATAATTATTACAATATAATCCAAGAGTGACATATGAAGATGCCCCCTTTGTTGATCAGAGTTTACTACTAGACAGATACAAATTCTGTCATTACATACATTCAAACAAAATGATAACAACATAGCAGACATAAATAAACTCATATATTGCTAGCTCTGCCTCCTACACGTTTTCGGAAGATTTATTCGTCAAACATAAAACTTGGAAACCTTACTCTCGAACTACTCAAATAAGCACCTGAGAGTGAAAGAGAAAAAAAAACTTTGGATCAGAGAAAAAGTCTGGTGTGGATAATAATATGTCATCTCGATGATAGATATCTAGTGAGACTACGCCACTGAGCGGAACGGGTTTTCCCTCATTAGCATCTTCTAAAAATATGTCATTCACAATCATGTTCCTGAATTCAAAATGGTTAAATAAACATAAAAAATCATAGCATGCTTGCTAAATGGGTAAACCCGACCAATTTTCTCAATTAATTGATTGTGCGTCTCTACTTCGTAGTTTTTCCATGGTTACTACAAACCTATACAGCTGACTCGAGCCTACCATATATACCGAATTCTCTAATTTACCATTAGAAGGAAACTAAACTGTCCGTCAAAACACAATCATCTTAGTGTTAACTTGACTGTCTGTCAGTCTTAGAGTTTTGCTAGACTCACTATGAACCTAATGGTTTTACAGGCCAACAAATAACCTATCTAAGTTATATATTCTTTTTTGTGCGTAAACCTAATTTTAGTTTTACCCTTAACAAAGCCCTACGCACTGAAATTATGAACTAATGTCAACTACGGGCTAACAGTTGAAGTATAGGGCGCTATCCCACACCAGTCCCATTATCGGTTCTCTATCCTCTAATCCTTGAGTCAAATTATCCTATCATAATTTATCTTATGGTGATAAGTACAATGATTACAGTTGTAAAATTATGGGCTAAATACCCTCTTTATTTCCTTGAATACAAAATTCTTTATTAGTGATTTAACCCTTGAAATCATATTTAAAACAAGGAAATTATAGCCCTTTATATTATCCAAAATATTATGCCAAGGTATATGCTTTTATAAATTTGCTTCCTTTAACTTCGAAATCAATTTGAGGTCGTCGTACCTCTAAAACCTTAGGCTATAAAGCCATACAATGAAACTGATAATATTAATAAAGTGCGACATTAATATTGCCTACATAGATTATCGCATCCTATCTATGTCACTATTAATAAATAGTTCTGATTTAATAAAGCACAGGGCAATAAGGCTGATATCATCTATGTCGCATGGTATAAAATATAATTTATAAAGGTTGCATAGTATAAAGCTTCTAAACATGGAAATATGGGAATGTCGACATTGATAACCTTCAGCATCAATATCATAAAACCATTGATATCGGGTGTTTTAAAACAGTAAGGTCGACATTTGTGACTTTCGACATCAATGCCGTAAAATAGTTGACATTAAACTCATAAAACTGGCCTACTATGCTGCTATAATAATAATGCCGAAATTGACAATAGGCAGCATCATTGCCATTTTATATACTAGCGGCATCGCTGCCTAAAATAATTAATGTCAGAAATAATACTTGCGACATTGCTGCCATAGACTATGGCGTCAAATAGGGAGCATGCGGTATTGTTTAAAACCATGGTGAAAACTTGCGTCATTACTATAGCCGATATAAAATTTGCGGCATTGTTGCCATAAAACCTTTATTTTGAAAACCATACTAATGGCATTACTATAGCCGGTATAAAATTTGTGGTCTCATTTTCGCTATAAATATTAATATCGGTATAGATAAGTAAGCGGTATTGATAGCTGCGGCATGGATGAACGTCGACATTGATTAAAAACGATGTGGCAATCTCCTAATTAACATTAATACTATTTTATTTCTTTAAAAAGCAATTTCTTTTCACCAACCTCCCACCCATGTCCAATTTCTATTGGTCAAAACTATACTTTATCAATTTCTTCTACAGAAAACTGCGACAAACCAGATTTATCATTCTCAAAGTATTTTGCAAAGCTTTTAACTTATGTAATTATTTAATATAATTATTTTAATATAATTATTAAGCCTATCTATCCTAATAAATTCATATAAAATCATAAACACTTGGAAAAAATTCCCAAAAAACACTAAAATTAAGATTTAATATATTCTTTGATGTATAAAAATTTCTGGACCAAAAACATTATTTATTTATTTTTAATAACTAAAACCCGAAATAAATCCTTTTCCTTACTTAGGAAATTCATATTCATTCGTACTTAGAAAATTATGAAATTAAAAATCCACTTCCAGAATAATGTTATGAACATCATATCCAAATTTTAAGTCAATTGGATGTCATAAACTAGGTTTTCACTTTTAAAACCTATTAAACAATTCAATAATAAATCCAATTATTCATCATTCAAGTATATAATCATCAATCATAAAATGACATAATAATAATATATGATTCGGGTTTAGGCATAAAATCGAAATAAACAAGCAATAGTGAGATGGATAACTATTATTCACCTTGATTAGATAAAGAGATTGAGATTTAAGTGTTGATTTGATCCCCTTGAGCTTTATCCTTTGATTTCCTAGCCTTTTCTCTTTTAAATCTCCTAGCAATGGGTGACCTCTCTTTGTTTTAGTTTGTTTTAAGTGATTGTGAATGAGGATGTAAGAATGGAAGGGTTTGTGCTTAGGAATAAGGCATTTTTCTATTTTGCCCCTTACATTATTCCTCATTCTTATTCAAGTTATAATCAATCTTATTAACTCATTAATTAAGCCATGACCTATTTAATTGTTAAAATTCATTTACCTTATTTCAACATATTATTTTATCAAATTTATCTAATTAAATATCCAAAATAATGTTACTCAAAATTAGAGGTGTTACAAAGTCACATCAAAAGACAATAAACCCGTATAGATCCCATCTCGACCCCACAGTGGACATGGATGGTATGCGATCTATTTTACATAGCTATTGCTATCTCTCTTCGGACATGGTTTAATAGAAAAATATAAATATCACATAAGAAACCAAACACACAAAACAAGCAACAATAATCAACAACAATAAACAACAAGCAACAATCAAACAATATCAAATAATGATAAGCAACACTAACTAACATACAAACTAGCAAACATATAACAATCAACAAGATCAACAATAATCAGATCAGCAATAATAAACAACAACTACAACATCAAACAATAGTAAGTGAACATGAACAATGGCAAACCGCCGCAAGCAACAACAACCATCAACAAACAACAATAAACAACCAACATAAAATTACCATGCAAACAAGCAATCAAAAAGCAACAACAAGCATACAACACAATGGAAGATTAAAAAAGAATCTATATCAACATGCACGGTAATCATTATCAAAATGCGCATGTCAAGCCATAATCCTTATGAGACTGCTCGACATCCAATATGAACAAAATGACTAATTAGTGCGACCGCTTTGGTGAATACAATACACGCAAGACCGTTACACCTCCCGCTACGAAAAGATAAACTTTCACAATATGCGGGATCTTCGAGTCTCAAAACTCTCGAATAAATCTAGCAATCTAAGCCTTCACTTTCATTTTCTTTCGAACAAAAATCATTCTCCAAAGAAGAAAAATCAACTAATTAAACCATCATTAAATGATAATCTTCTAATGTTTTGGTTTGCTCGGGTTCAAACTTGTCTAAACTGCATAATGTTAATGAAGATAATATACTAAGTGCGTTATGACCCTCGCCTAGGCGAGTATCATCTCATCACTTAGAAGATTATCCAAAGTGCTATAAAAGCGGATGAGAAATCCTTCGTCGAACTATCGTAAGCAACCTTAAGTATACCTAAAATTTACAATGATTAAACACCGTCCAAAATAATATATGATACCCGATCTAACCTTCACTTGCTTACATAATTTCTTTGTCAAACTAGGGACGACCATTGACTCCTCTCATGCGAAATCTGGTCCGACCTCTAAAATTTCTTCCCACGACTAGATTTGCGCTTCGGAAACCTCTCAGTCATCTTAAGAATCCGACTCAAGTGCTTGCCTTTGAGAATCAAGTGAAAAACCATTGTCTAACTTGTGCAAATCACCTAGAAACTCTGCACTCGAACAAGGGATTGAGAACCGATACTTGAATAGACTAATGCCTAGAAAATGCCATTTTAGCACATGGGATTACTCCAATCACCCAAGGTTTACTATCACAAGGAAAAACAATTCTTACTTGAATTACTCTAAGCAAAAACCTATAAGTCATTTGCTCGGTCTTTGCTCATTACTTGGTATTCGTCGGCTAGATGAAAATCCAAGTCACACTTCATCAACCATCTCCATTCAACTCGAAAGCTCATGCATCAAGTTCGAATGGTAATACTCTCAGTTGCTTCTCCATAGCTCAGCAACTTAGGCTACACATACAAGATTTGTCTTTACAAAAGAACTTACCTACTATGAATGGTGTCAAGTTTGGCCTATCTACCAAGTAATTAGTAATAATTGAACATAGGTATCAGAAAGAATAATAGTGAGTAACTTACAATCAAAGCATATCCCACTACAAGAACTCCTTTCCTTTTCCCGAGTAGTAGGCCTATTAGGACCCGTTAATGCCTACAAGGCATAAGTCATCATTATGTACTCACCCTTTGAACATGTAAGACAGTCCTTCTTCAAGTGACCAAGCCGATCGCAATTCAAGCACTTGCGCTTCGATTTAGTTGGATGACATTTCATGGCGAAATGCCTCCATACGTCATAGGAGTGACATACTAGGTCAGCTTTCTTCTTCGCATAAGCTCGATCTTTCCTTGTATCTTGGTCTTTGCGCTTTGGTTGGAGTTTTGGTTTTCTTTCCACTTTCACCACCTCTAATGGTTCCTTGCAGGTGTTCTCATAGAGGAGAAACACCCAACGAGTCTTTCAAAGTTGGCTCTTAACATGGATAAGACTAAACAATGAATCCCCAACTAATGCTTTAAGACCATAGGAAAACTTCTTTGCCCACTGTTAGCACTAAATTTATGTCAAGGAAATTCACAATACCTGAGTAGGATTAGAGCCTAGTCAAATATGCTAGTAAGAATTCACAAGAAGTAATCATGCATTCACAAGGAGTCATTATGCAATTTATTGGTTGTTCGAGTCTTCCATTACAAAGTCAAAAAGTCAAGATAGCTCGGTCGGGTCCTTCACTCAATCTTTTCTTTATGTAAGACAAAAAAGAGGAAAATGAAGAAGAAGATGAAATCACAAGATTGTCCCTTTTGGGGGAGAGGTACCCTTGTATTTATAGAAGATTTTAGCTGTTGGATTTGTGCAACTTGTCATCTAGAATGAATGGATTGTGAAGATTGATCCTCATAGGAAGGAGCCAGCGTTGATGTGGTAATTGGCTATGTGATGACTTTAGGAGATTTTCCACGAAATCTTTTCCATAGCCCCTTATTTAAATTTGTAGGTTTGTCTCACGATGGCTCATATTGATCATGATGGTGCTCCAACAAGTCAATCAATGATGGCTTCATAATGGTTGGCTCAATGATTTATCACGATAACCCTACAGTGGCCTATAGGAATTGCTTCATGAAAACCTTTGTGCATTATCATGCGAGGACTATGGATATAAAAGCTCCACATACATTATCTTATAGTTGTCTTAAAAATTATGGACTAAAAGTGCTAACTTCTTATCCCACGATAGCTCTTCAATCATTTGTAACAATCTAGTTGTTAGTTACCTGATTAATTAAATCTAGTTAGGGATAATTAATTCCAAATTGTGATTTGTGAAATTTAACTGTGAAATTAAATCTAGTTTTGTGAATAATTGAATTGTTTATCTTAATTAATTTTAAGATAACTCGGAAAATGCTGTAAATTTAGTTAACTGTTAGTATTGAGATGAGATTTATTGTTTTAAAATGAGAATTTGTAATTAATTATTTATTTGGTTTAATAAAAATAATAAGAATAACTTGTATTTAAAAAGTTATAATTAATTATACAAAATATATCTATAATAATGGAAATGGAATTCTAACTTGTTGTTTTGTTTTGGAGAATTTTAGAAATTAAATTGTGATTTTGTAAATAATTGTTTAGTGTAAATTGGAGGTTTAAATAAGTGATTAAATCAAAAAGAAATAGCAACACTTCATCTCTTAGGAATTAATTTTGCAACATCTAACCTATTGGATCCTTAGCAAACCCTAAACCCATTAGGCCCATGTAGATAGGTGAGAATAAACTTGTACGTTTATTTCCTTCCCTCTTTCTCATTTCAGCAGCAAACCAAAGCCTGGAAAAGAAAAGAAAAAAACTCTTTATCTCATGAACCCTAGAGCTAAAATCCTCAAATCCAGGCTTTTATTTTATAATGAAAAGTAAGTATTCTAAACCTTATATGTATCTTTTAGAAACATAAATGAGTGATTTCAATCTCATTTTAATTACAATTGTTTGCTGGTTGGTTTTTGTTTTTGGGGTTTTTAGACAATTTTGGTGAAGTTGAAGGTGTAGTAAAGCCTAGGCAAAGGTTAGCAAGCTGTAGGAAGCTAAAAGGTGAGTTATTTACAACTCACACTTACATCTCTAGTTCATATGTGTAATTGTTAGTTGTTATCTGGATTGAATTAGATGGTTGTTGATTGAATTGCTTTCAATTTGATTGTGAATTGATTGTATGTGTTAAATAAATCCAATGATTGTTTGCTGAAAATTTTATATGAAAATCGCTGTAGTAAAACAGCGATATATTGGTGTAAAACGATCCAAAATGGTTCATTCTTTTTAGGTTAGAAAATAGATTCGATGCAAAACAATTTTTATTTTGGTTACTATTCGAAAATTTTCCATTTACTTAACCTAAAATAGAATTTAACAAAGAAGAACAATTCTGTCTTTGTCAAAATTTTCTTAGTTTGAACCTTAAATTGATTTCGTCATAACTTTTTCGTTTTTCATCAGAATTTAATAATTCTTGATGTTCTAGAAAGCCTGGACTATGTTCTAAAACTTTCATGCTGTATATATTGGAAAATTTTGTGATTTAAATGGTGAAAATTGGGTTTGAAACTGATACATGCTCTGTTGTGTCAATTTTCTAAGTTGAAATCTGAAATAAAAATCATCATAACGTTTGATTGGTAAGTCGTAAATGAGTGAGGTTTTTACAGTTGAAAGGGATTTTTATACGGAACAACCTTTATGTTTTGCAAAATTTTGAAGTTTAAATGTTAGAAAAATTGTTTTTTTCCGCTGGCCTGTTAATTAAAAGACAAGATTAACAAACTTAAATCTAATAAATTGTTTCAGTCGTAACTTTTGAACCATATGTCTGAATTAAATGATCATTTTTTGGTTTAAAGCTTAAACATTTATCTACAACTCTCATGTTTTGAGATTTGAAAAATTATGGGATTTAAGTGGTCAAAACTGCAGATCTAAAAGCTCTAAATTTGAGTTAAAAATATATAAATGGATATGTTGCATATTCAAGTAATTTTATAAAAGAGAGTTTATTTAAATTTATAAATCTCGAACTTGTTTTTAAATTAGTTTAACTTTCTTTTGTATATGATTTTAATAAGTAATTATATATATATATATAAATTATTTCTAGTATAAAGAGTTATGGATTTGAAGATATGAGTGATTATGGTTTTATAAAATAAGTGATAACATATACAAGTTGCTTTGGAAATATGGTTTTAAAATGGCATGTTTAATTTATTTCTAAATTATATGTATATATCAAAATAGATCTGGAAAAAAGATATAAAATGGATTTATAATATGGGTTATTAACTAAGTGTTTTATACAGAAATTTGAGACAAAAATTGAGTATACAAGTGAAATTTTGGAATAAATAGAGTTATGGGATAGATTACTGAATAAGTGAATATTTTACTAAAGTTAAATAATAAAGGGGTTTATGGAAAATTAAATAATTCTTTATAAACAATAAACTCAAAGGAGAAAATATTTTGAGAGCCTTAATTCTATAATTTGAGGAGTACTAATAATCGACTTAGTGTCATCGATTGGTTTAAATGCTTTCGAATAACTCTTCGTCGAATATGGTATAACTCATTGAATAGAATATTTGAGTAGAAACTACTAGCCTATTAATGAATACTCGAATTTCACCGGGTAGTATGGGATGCCTTGGTTAAATCCTTGTAATCGTATTTGGGAAAGTACTTACACTTTAGAGTTGTATTCTCTTCTGGTGTGCGACAAGTGGTTGCTAGATCCTTAAGAGAATATGGTTCAGGTTTTCCAGTGGCATCCGTAATAAGTGATATTTACTAGCTTTTAGTAAATACTTGAGTTTCACCATACGGTATGGGATGTATTGGTTAAATTCTAGTGATTACTGAAGGTGATAGTATTTGGCACTTTAGAGTTTACTCTCTTTTGGTGTGCGGCAAGTGGCTGCTAGATCCTTAAGAAGTTTATTCATGGATTTCTTTTCAAACATAATAATTTAATAATATTAAATAAATGTGGAATTATCGAGTCATGGTTTCTACGATCACCTTGATCGGTATGGACTATCCTTGAGATCAATCTATGATTCTGTGTTCCCGGTCTGAGTACGATCCTTGGTATTGGATCGGTTCGAGTGATACCAATTTGTTTGTTTGTTTGCCCTAGGTTTTGAGTACAATCATTGCGATTGTTTTGGACAATCATTACTATTGGTTTGGATTAAGATCTCTTGGATTCTGGATATTTGGATTCTAGGACTGTTCTGTGTTCGTGAAATATGTATATATACTTGTGTCTTGTGTTTGTGAAATAAACATATATTCTTGTGTCGTGTGTTCGTGAAATAAATATATGTTTTTATGTCTTGTGATGGATGTTAAGTTAATTCTGTTATTTTGTGTTTAGTGACTAGTTCGTGTTTGTGACGCAAACTTATAACCTTGTACTGAGTTAGTCACTGATATTTGCATGCTTAGAGATATTGTGTTTTGTTCTGTGAATTCAATCCTGAACATCTGTATTTACTTATATGTTGTTTGTTCTTGTGCTATATCTTGTTCTCACCCTATTGGATATTTAGAGATAGTCTGACCCGGGTGTTATTTTGCTCGGGTCAGGCCGAGACTTTTCACGTTAGAGGAGAGGTTGACCTTTGAATGGTTGTGCTAGCAAGGAGACAAACATTTGGACTTTTAGTTTTTCCCATTTAGGAATTTAGACCTTGTATATAAAATGTATAATTGAAATAAGAGAATTGTTAAATTTGTATTGTATAAGTTGAGATTTATTCAACTGTGATATGTGACTGTTATTTATATGATATATTGTTCTGATTCTGAGAAATCGATGTGTCTATTACTTTGTATTAATATTGTACACGTCAAATTAAGTTCAGATATTAAGTGAAAAGCTATAAATGACGTGTCAGCATTAGTATAAAGATATATTCACATTCGATCCCCCTTAACAAGCCGTATTCTCTGGATTAGCAGACGACATTACTTATAATGTTCTTTGCTAATCTGGGCATCGTGGTGGGGTCGTTACATCATTCCTCACAATGACCTTTAATATTGGCACATCAACGCTTCTTACAAGTTACCTCACAATGGCTACTTTATTTATTGCTTCATGATAGTCCCTGTGTGTCATCTATTCATGATATCCATCCAAATTATGATGAAGGCTCTACTGAGTAGTTTCACAATAACTTCATGATGACTACTTTGTGACCTCTCCTAGATGACTTGGCTATCCTATCTTTAGTAACTTCGCCAAATTGACGAATGAGGGTTTCACTGAATTAATCCCGATGACCCCTTTTCATGAATGATTGTTCTTCACTGAGTCTTTGCTCGATTAACATACAATAACTCCTCACGACGGCTTCATTCAATTAAAACATGATAGTCTTTTTAACACACTGTAGTTTCATTTTATACATGATGACTTTCATCATACATGATGGCTTCAATTAAGCACAATGACTCCTATATTCCTTTTAATGATGAATTCATCCACGATGGCTCCCTTACATCTTCAATATCTCATGATGATTACTCACGATGGTTTAATAGCTTGAATAGATAACTAATGATAGCTTTGGTGGCTTTCATGAACACTTGATATAAGCTTTATGGAATTCATCACGATGGCTTTGGGGAACCTCATACGAGGGCTTTGAGATATCCTTCATGATGCCTTGTTTTATGATAAGTTACATGTCTTTTTTCATAATGACTCTAGGAAAAAGCCCATGATGGCTTTGGCATCTTATTTCTTGATAGCTTGTAATCAATCATGCATGAATGCTAGTAACATCAACCTGTGATGGCCTATTGCATCAACTTTTTATATGAATCTCCCATGATGAATCTTAATAATATACCATAGCTTCACTCTTCACATTATTACCTCGAATTATACCCGATGACTCTCATCTACATAGGAGGGCTCCAAACAACATACGATGTCATTGAATTTCACACGATGGCTTTCTTGTTTATCAATCTTTTCTTAGAATTTTGGGTGCAACACTTGGCCCCTTGCTTAAGAAGTATTTTATGCTTTAGCTTAAGTAAACTTCTATTCTTGTATTGTTCATTTTTCCCTCTCAACTTATCATTCCTTGGTGGTATATTCCTCATCATTGATTGCTTGTGCTACTTTATTTTTCTATAACCTTTGCCCCTTTAACGTTATGACTTTCCATAAAAAGGTTTCCAAAATATATAAATTTTTGTAATCTTTGATAAAGATTTTTATTTGCAATGATCATTCTTTGTTAAAGATATTCTTTATGGTGAAGAATTTCTCATTAATTCACTCGAAGATATCCTTATGAAAGATCCCATAACTTTATTTGGAAAATATTTGATGTGAAGATCGAATATATATATTTATTAAAGTGTGACTGTTAACCCAAAAATTGGATCAACGCCCAGATATTAAATGAAAGCACCAGTTCAGATTAAATTAACAGAAAAGTAGTAAAAAGTGACAATTTTTTTTATAGTGGTTTGGCATAATCTCCATCCTACGTCTATTTCAATCTTTTTATTAGTTATTCTCTCTTTGGATTACAACTAATTATCTCAGATCTAACCACAATCTAGTGGATCTTAGATTTACGATGATGTTTCTAGAGAGTTTATGAGTCAGTAGTACTAAAAATTTGCCGATCTAAGTCCTAGAATAGCAAATTGTTGTTTCCTAGGTGACTTTAATGGAGGAAAGGTTAGAAGTGAAGAAGTAGTAGAGTCACCGTCCTTAGAGAATTCAGATCTAGAGTGTAGAAGCAGAGTGAAGAGAGAACCTTTTTTGTTTGCAGGTAGGTTTGTATTTATAGAGGTATCAATTATGTTGGGTCAGAAGTCCACTTGGAGCAGAGTCAAGATGTCGTCCTAAAGGAGTGTGAAAAATCTCGAGACCCACTGAGGTGTTAAAACTTTTCGGTGAGGACATGATCATATCGGCGAAGACATTTTTGTATTGCTCCAAACTTGTCAAACTCTTTTGCGTTCTTCATGCTACATGATTTTGAGGTGCCCCATGCGGTTTCCATTGATCATTGGTCATCGAAAACAAATCGGTTCCTACTTCTTCCCAAAACAACATGGTATCAACCTTTTTTCCTAAGAGGTCGGTAGCGACTTTTTTCCTTAGCTCGAAATGACTTTTACTCTTTTGCAGCACTCTTCTAATCCCATATGAAGATGTCCCAATAAGTCAGTACGTTTATGGAGTTGTTAAAAAATGTCGGTTTACCTCGCTTCATGTCGATACCGGCATATGTAGTTAGCCTATTTTTGGTTGAATTTTTTGAGATGTTCCTTTGCTCCATCTAAGAGTGCTTGCCAATTTTCAAGTCATTTCATCCTCGTTTGTATCTTCTAAGTTCAATTGAAAGCTGATTTACTGAAAAGGGAGTTAATAGTGACTTTTTGAAAAAAGAAATTTTGAAAGGAAGGAAATCGACTTGAATTCTCTTGATAGTAGCTTTTATTACAATAAACTGATGTAGCGAAAAGATAGAAATACTTGAAGTTCCAGGGAAATGCAGTTTGTCTTTTGCCTTTTCTGAGTTTGGTTGTTCATCAGATTGGGAGTTCAATCGATTGTCCTTCTTTGGATAGTTGTTTTCATAGACCTTGATTGATCGTCAAAGTTTCCATTGACCATCTCCCTTGGATGGGTGCTTTGACCTAGCCTGACGGCGGGATCAAAAGCTTAATTGATTGTCACTCTTTGAATGGTTGCTTTGACCAGGCCTGGCGCTGGGACCAAAGGCTTTTCATCTATCTTTCTTGGATAGGTGCTCCTACCAGGCCTAGCAGCAGGATTAAAGGCTTTATCGACCATCATTCTTTGGATGGTTGCTTTGGCTAGGCTTGGCGGTGAGACTAAAGGATTTTCATCCTTCTCTCTTAGATAGTGCATTGACTAGGTCCGACGGTGGGATGAACAACTTCATTGACTATCATTCTTTTTTGTTTCAGCCGGGACTGGTGATAGCGCCAAAGGTTTTTCATCCATCTCACTTGGATGGGGCTTTGATTAGGCCCGACAGTGGAATCAATGGCTTAATTGACCATCACCCTTTGTATGGTTGCATTGGCCAGCCTCGGCGGCGGGACCAAAGGCTTAATTGATCATCACTCTTTGGATGGTTGCTTTAACCAGACCCGATGGTGGGACTAAAGGCATTTCGTCCATCTCCCTTGGATGGGTGCTTTGACTAGACCTGGGGGCAGGATCAAAGGCTTAATTGACCATCACTTTGGATGGTTGACTTGGCCATGCCTGGTGAAGAGACCAAAGGCTTTTTATCTATCTCCCTTGGATGGGTGCTTTGACCATGCCCGGTAGTGAGATCAAAGGCTTTATGACCATCACTCTTTGGATGGTTGATTTGGTCAGGCCTAATGGTGGGACAAAAGGATTTTTCGTCCTCTTTCGGATATGAAGGATGTCTTTGTTCAACGAATCTTACCAACTGCGTTAGGTTAGAAGTTATGTTTGAACGCACCCATTTCATCTTCAGGTGAAATTATTTAGAAGGGATCCCTCTTTCATCCGATAAGCCATTCTTAGCAATTTACTTTAATCCAATTTGGTGAAATATGGTCTTATGTGTTTGACATTAAAAGTCCTTTATGTCACATTTCCATCAGTTTTACTTAACCGATATGTTTATGGTGGGATTACTTCATGAATGACTAATGGACCTTATCAATTTGGTCCGAGGGGAACGTCTAGGGGTCCTTCGCGTTCATCATTATTTTACTCAAAACCAAGTTTCCTTTTTCGAATGTCCTTTCATTCACTTTTGAATTATAATACTTTGTGATTTTGCATTGGTATTCCGTAGTTCGAATAACAGCTTGGTCCCTTAATTCGTTAAGCAAATCAAATGATTTCGTTTTCAATTCTTTATTCATTTCATAGGTATAAGAAATTCTTCGACATGAGTGACTTCGACTTCAACAGGTAACATTGCCTCAAATCTGTAGGTTAAGGAGTATGGGGTGTGTCCGATAGCAGTCCTTGAGGATGTTCATTATGACTATAAAATAAGGGGAAGTTCATCTACCCAATTTCTTTTGGCTTTCCTTAATCGTTTTTTCAAAATGATCTTTATGGTTTTATTCGCTGCCTCTACTGTTTCATTGGCCTTTAGGTGAGCTACTAACGAAAAACATTTTATGATTCCCTTCTTTTCATAGATATGAGTGAACTCCTTGCTTTGTAATTAGGTTTCATTATCAAAAATCAAATTTGGGAGCCCAAATCTCATTACTATATTCTTAATAATGAAATTTAGAACCTTTTCGAAAGTTATTTTAGGTAAGGGTTTAGCTTCCACCCGCTTAGTAAAATAATCGATTACTAAAAAAAAAATTTCTCCTCCTCTTGAGACTGGAAGTGGACCAATCAAATCAATCCCCCATACGCTAAATGGCCATGGACTGGAAATGGTGGTTAGATTGCTTGGAGGAAGCCATTGTATTTTAGAGATTTTTGGCATTTGTCACACCTTTTGACATAATTTATAGCCTCTTCTGTCATTCAGGGCCAATAATATCATTGTCACGTAACTTTTTTGGCTAGTTTTATCCAATTGGAATGATCTCCACAAAATCCTTCATGGGCTTCCATTAACAATCTTATGCCTGATTCAAGTGTAACACATCTAAAGTAAGGCATCAAAGATAGGCAACGCTGAGGAGCATCAAAAACGAACCCCTTGCATTGCCCAGAGATAGGCAATGCCGAGGAGCCTCAAAACCAACTCCTCGTGTTGCCCAGAGATGGGCAACACCGAGGAGCATAAAAAACGAACCCCTCGCGTTGCCCGGAGATAGGCAACGCTGAGGAGCCTCAAAGCGAACTCCTCGTAGTTGCCCGAAGAAAGGCGACATCGAGGAATATCCAAAGCCGCGCATTTCATAAGCCGCTCACCCAAATTTAAACTCCTTGTGCTGCCCGGAGATAGGCGGCGCAAAGGAGCATCGAAAGTCGTGCATCTCATAAGTCGCACATTCAAACCGAAACTCCTCGTGTTACCCGGAGATAGGCGACATTGAGGAACATCCAAAGCCATGCATTTCGTAAGCCGCACATCCAAATTTAAACTCCTTGCATTACCCAGAGATAAGCAACGCCAAGGAGCATCAAAAGCCATGCATCTTGTTAGCCGCGCACTCAAGCTGAAACTCCTTGCGTTGCCCAGAGATAGACAACGCCGAGGAACGTTGAAAATGAACTTCTTGCGTTACCCGAAGAAAGGCAACGCCGAGGAAGCTCAAAATAAACCTCTTGCATTGCACGAAGATAGGCAACTCCGAGAAACATCGAAAACGAACTCCTCGCGTTGCCCGGAGATAGGTAACACCGAGGAAGCTTAAGATAAACCTCTTGCGTTGCCCGGAGATAGGCAACTCCAAAAAGCATCGCAAACTAACATCTCGCGTTACCTGGAGATAGGCAACGCCGAGGAAGCTCAAAACAAACCTCTTGCTTTGCTCGGAAATAGGCAACATCGAAAAACATCCAAACTTACGCCCCTTACGTCACTCATAGATAGGCGACGTCAAGGAGCATCGAATGTCGCGTACTACACAAGCAGCGTGCTAAATCCCAAAATAAGAGCCCCTCACATGACCCGAAGATGGGCAACGCCGAGGAATGCAAGAAACACCACACATATAGCCAAGAATAGTTGGTGCTAGAAGGAAGGCACTCAATGATTGACAATACATACCCATGCATTGATGGCATACTTAACTGTTATCCAAAATGAGACTACATGCTAAGGTCGCAAAACTTCCGAAGAAAGGAAAATCAAGTCATAACTTAGCCAGATTTTCAATAAAGATTATCTAAATCCTAAGTTACCGGATACTTGAAAATTGTTTAAAGTTAACAGCCTTATGAATTGGGGGGCATACACCTGCACTGAGACAGAAACATGCTTACACAATAAGTTCACAAGCTCCATCACTTCAAACAACAATAAGTTCACAAGTTTTATCTCAAAGTTTTATGAAATACCAAACAAAGAGTCTATATCTATTTTAAAATTCTAAACAAAAATATCAAAGTTTTAGAGTTTTTAGAAGTTTTATGAATTTCTAGGAAAACAATTCTCTAAGTTCTGTGAACTTCCAAAGTGCTGATAATTTCTAAGTTGTGTCGCTTCGAATGAAGGGCTTAGACTATAATCATAGAGCTAGAAAAGTATGATATGAAACCAGCACAAGTACACAGAACATATATGAACAGATAGACAAAAGTACAGTCAAAATATCAATGAATTACTTGTGATTTTTTGTACACAGGATCAAAATGGTGGGGCCGTACCCACACAACAATGGCCAGTGAAAGGAAAATACAAACTCTACAGTAAGGGTGCAAAGTGTAGACTCTGCACTTGAACAAAATGAATCAAAAAGAAACAAAAACAAGCCAGTCTTCTTGTAAGATGTTGGTCAAAATAAAGTCCATCCTCACGCCAGCCATTCAACGCTTCTTTCTACCGCTTCCCTTTCCACCTCTGGTTGGTAGTTTCTGCTTCTTTTCTTGAGAGGTGCTTCTTTTCTTGAGAGGTGTCACTACAAGTAATGTCAACGTGCACTTCGGTGGCAATCTCCTCCACCTCCTTCGAAAGTTTTTCAGAAGAGCCTCCCTTTCCCCTGCGTTTTCTTGACTTCCGGGAGCTCTTTGAAGCTTTGACTACCTCCACCTACTTTTTGATGACAACCAAATCGTGCTGGGTCTTCTGTGGCTGCTCCGTCTGCATTTCCTGCTCCTTGGCCTCTGCTGCAGTTATATCACCTTCGAAAGACGCCGAAGGGTCATCCCGGCCATGGAGTGCAACTATCTTCTCGTCTTCTGGCCCCGGCTGCGAACTAGATGCGGATGTGGGAACCGGAGCAGGAACATATACAATCGCAGAAGATGTGAAAATGGCAGCAGGCACGGGCACCGAAGTAGCCGGGGCACTCAATATGAAAAGTGGATGGACTATAAGATCAAAAAGGAAAGCATTAAACTCCTCTTGCTCCTGTGGCGTAAGATGGAGACTCCCGAATTCGGGAGAACCATGGACGTTATCTGCACCAAAGGAAGGATCATGAATAGTGACTTCGAACTCACCACCGTAGCCTTCTTTTGAGGACTCCACCACATGAGGAATAATATCAACTCCTGAACACATCGGCTGGTCATGGAGCTGCTCCGATGGTCCACCCACACTAGAGGTAGAATGTTTGGTAAGCGCATCGGTGGCGGTCATCAAGGCAACATCGGCGGCCTCCCTCTTTCATTCGACTCGGAGGATCTCCTGGTCCTCAAGTAGGGCTGTCTAGGATTCATCATTATGATAGGCATCTTGCATTTAATGATCGGAGTAAATATCGCCGCCGTTAGCAAAACGAGATAAGATTTCTTCCCAAACGAGGGCAAGAGTGCATGGAAACTTTGGGCCTAGATAGATGAGACTTCCTTGATGCAACAGAGAGTTAACGTAGAAGTTTAGAATTTTCGCATCCAGCTTCTCCATCTTCCTGTAGAAGGCATGTGGGAGGTCCAAGAGGCCGCTGTCACCACAGCCTTCTCAACTTCAACGGCAGTCTTGTCGGCACTAAGCTCCGCGACCTAATCCTATAGCTTAGCAATGGTCTCAACTTAGTCGGCAATCGTCTTGTTGTGCCCTTCAACAATTAAATCATGGTCGGCGATGGTTTTCCTTCGAGCTTCAATGATGGCATTGCAGGCGACCAGTTCTTCTTTCAGCTTAGCCTCCTCAGCATGAGTCTTTTTAATCTCGTCCCTCTAGACGATCTCAACTTTTTCATGTGCCTCTTTTAACTCCTTTATCAGACCAGCGGTTCTTTTACTTTCACGGAGTGCTGCTTCCTTCTCTTCCTCCAACTTTTTAATTTTGGTGTCGCGATCGAACAACGCCTTCTCGAAGTCTTCTTTCTCAAATTCGAAGGAAAGGATCTCTTGATAGTTATTTCTGTTTGTGTTCGCTAGCTGCTTGCAGAGCTTCTCCCATCTCTTAGCCTATTCTAGGTTGTTCTAAATAGCTTGGAGATGCGGCATGAAAGAATCCCTGCGGACAGGGTGGAGATCTAGGTCGAACTTGACCCCCTTTAAAAACCAACCCATAAGCGCTACCTCAAGCTTAGGGGGACCCAAAGGAGGAACGTAGGCAGGCCTCCGGCGGGGTTGAGAACCACTAGGAGCGGCAGTAACAAGGGAAGAGGATGAAACATGAGATGGGGGCAGAATCGGGGTAGAAGTGTTGGGAATTTCTTGTGATGCGGAAGAGTGTTTCGAAGCAAGCTCTGAAGGATGGGGGCGGTAATCAAATTTCGACTTCTTTGACGGTTCATCTTTTTCCTCAAGAGATCTTCTTTTCTCATACCCACCTTTATATGAACAAGATCGATCTCTCTCTTCCTGGCAGTGGGTTTCAGCTTCAAGTTCTTTCCTCTGCTTGTATTCTTCCTCCATTTCTCGAATTTGATGGCGGCTGGAGGGGCACTTAGGGTACCGTTAGGAATCGGTATAGTCTTCGAAGTCATCGTAAAAGCCTCGTCCCCTCGTCATACCTGGAATGAGACACACATAAGAGGCTTAAGAAGCATGATATAAACTAAGCAAATATATGAAGAGATGGAAATAAGTGTAATCCTAGTGAAACATGTTGTGTGCCCCTAATAGGGGCCTAAGACATCGTCACAAACCAGAACAAACGGCTGTCGTAGGTGGGATCGGACTGACTTCGGTTGTTATAGATGGGACCGAGCTAACTATTGGCGTGATATCGCCCGAACTGGAAGGCGCCGTGTCAAATTTAAAGTCCCCTTTCATGAGCACGTCGAAGTCGACAAAAACATCGCTGAAATCTCCGAACCCCGCCCCGGTATCCTTTCTCAGAGAATCGTAATGTCTTCCAGTTTCGGGGGCTTTGCCTTTACCCCTTGCATCGGAAGGAGGTGGACTCGAGAGATCGAGACTCATTCCCGGAGTCTCATCGCAAGACTCAGAGTCTTCACCTTCAGATTCTGATGAGAAATAATCACTAGCGGTAAACTCATCGCTACTACTCTCTAACTCTCCATCTTATTTTTCTAAGTCTATCACGACTTTGCCTTCTCTATTCGTGAACTCGTCTTTTGTTTTCTCCGGGATCGGAGGCATCCTAGCCAAACCACTCGGTCCAGTCGCAGTAGCGTCTTC
The DNA here is from genome assembly GCA_030737815.1 of Allium fistulosum. Lineage (NCBI taxonomy): Eukaryota > Viridiplantae > Streptophyta > Magnoliopsida > Asparagales > Amaryllidaceae > Allium > Allium fistulosum. The sequence continues at coordinate 942,793,147 of CM060907.1, read as the reverse complement.
CTCCTCGCGGGCCTCATCGGGTGATCCTCTAGATGGACTACCTCTCTCTTGACCTTCCTCGGAACCGTGGGATGAAAAAGTGGACCTTGTGAGGACCCTGGATCGGCCAGGAGAGGGAGTTTCAATCTGAATGGTGGATCTACCCAGAGCTAATAGTCCATACCGACGCAAGTTCTCATCGGCAGTAGAGCTTTAACGCACCTCTCTTCGACGTCAATAGCCTTTAAAGTTTTGCAAACTTCATCAAGCGTCACATCTCTATTCGACCTTGGGATAACCGCAAGAGAAGTATAGTTAGTTAGAAACTCCATTACGACACCTCGAAGCTCGATAAACGGAAAAGAGAAGCATACCCCCTGTCATCCATCGAAGGTTGAACCCCCTGGGGCATTTAACGAAAAAGTATCGCGTCTTGAACTGTGATAAGTTGCTTTGCAAGCGTAAGACAATCTTTCAATTCCTCTGGGCCTCGATTATAATCAAAGAGGGACAATCGTCTCTCCTCTTGAACGCTAGAAAATACCGCAACTCATCGAAACTTGGAGCACGGTTGAACGCCCGCATGAAAAGGACATGCAAGCAAGTAAGGATGGCGTAGCCATTCGGATGAAGCAGAATGAGGCAATTCCCAAGTTTGAGAGTGTCTCATGCAGAAAATAGTTAAAGGGAGGCACGACTCTGTTCAGACACATGTATCGATGACAAGCAGTGTACCCCAAGGGGGGAATATGAGCAAATTCGTCTTTCGTAGCAGACGCACATCCTCTTCGGCAATCCTATTTTGTGTACATATATTATGAAGGACTTAAGTGGAAACCACTAACGAAGCTCTTTCAGGTGGATTAAGCTGGACTTGAAAGTTGGGAGGCGTGCGGTCCACAATGGGCCCAACCTGAACTAATTGACCGTACTAGGCTTGCGAGGTGGATGATGATTCATCTTTGGAGAGCGCCGGGCTTCACCCGCTCGACTTATGGCATGTAGATGGCTGCTTCATTATATATAACAGAACTCACGTCCGAAAATGGTCAGGTAAACCTATCCTAAATTCATAAGTCTCCCCTATCACACTTAAATTTCGAAGAGACATTAACTTGTAATCGATAGGTCGGATTTCGAGTGCGAACTGGGGCAAGTGCAGTGTGCTATCTATATGGGATAAACTCGGTGTTCGGTACTCTGCAAATGCTCTATCCCATATAAGTAGTTCACTCACAGTAGAAGAAGAAAAGAACTTCCCGTGTCAGTTCATTTTTCATTTGTGTCTACTTCTTGTGCATTTACCCATTATCGATCAATGATTGATAACGGATCCGTTGTCCGAAGCGACATGGAAAACTCATCTCATCACAGGAATGCTGAACGTGCAACGAGTGAACAAGATAAGTCCAAATCCTTGGAAGAAATCGAGATCGACTAGTGAATGTGCATGACGTGCGATAACAGCTATAAAACTGGATGTAAGTCAATTCTGGTTTAACGGACGAAAATAGCAAAATGCGTCAAGTGTTGGGCCATAGCGCGAATGTCGTTTTCAGAAGAAACTCAAGACCCATTTGGCTATCTCGACCCATCAAACCATAATCAACTCGAGCTTCTTGTAATCAACGTAGCAAATGGATACTTGTTGACAAATCATTACACAAAATCAACAAACCAACTAGGCAAACCCACCTCAAACTGATTTAAAGGCACAAGAAGAATCACGAATGAAACCCAGTGAGATATGGAGTGGATCAGTGGTAAGCTACCTTCAGGTCAATGACAAGGTAAGATCGGCTACAGATCGAAAGAAAGCCAGCGCACAGATTCAGGTAAGGTGATCGGTCGGCTAGGGTTTCACGAGATGGGGCATGCTGGGAGGAACCAATGGCGAATGGATTCGAATGGAGTGATGGATCAAATCAAGGAAATGATTGGGTCACCTGGAGTTAAATTGTTGAGGGATTGGATCGTGTAAAGACGCAAGAATGGTTTGGGTCAAATGGAGATGCTATGGGTCGGTTCGAGCTTTTAAGTAGGCAGGCTGGGCACAATAATTTTTTTCCAAGTAATCGGGTCGCCAATGACCTGGCCCATCATGGGTCGCCAACGACCCGACCTAACCCTATAGTAAAAAATGCCCTATGTAGATAGGTCGCTAACAATCCATCCCACATGGATCGCCAGCGACCCACTAAAAACATGAATGAAATAATGATAAAAAATAATAATAAATACATACATACATACATATATATATATATGTATATATATGGAAAAAAAGATAGGGCTTCATCTATTCATCTCAAACTCGATCGATTATAGGTTTTCGTCAATCCAAAGCATGCCAGGAAACTACAAGCAGAAATGTGATACGTTGTGGTAAGAAAGAGCAATCAGAACTACAGAAAGACAACCAACAACGTTGAGATAGCATATTTGTAAAGCCCTAATGTAATCACTTCAAAATCAACAAATGGATATTGAAATCGATAACTTCTAGAGCACGCCTTGTTTACAACGAAGACATACTCTGTGGGCAAATGTTGTCCGGGTTTTTAACCCAGTAGAAACCGATAGAAAATAGAACAACCCTGAATAGATAGGATGGTTCAGGACTCAACCAGGAAAACTAAGACAAGGGATCGACAAGGGCCAAGCTGTACGACTAGGACAACAACCGGGGTCAATGAAGCTGAGAGATCAACATTCCTTTAGTCCAATCAGGAGTGGAATGTAAGCAGCTAGTGACTTGCCATCAACATGTAACAACAACGATAAAAGGCTATGGAAACATCTTCAATTCTAGAATCCAGAAAAATCATAAGTGATCGGATCATCAGTGACCCATGCTTCTCTTCAAGCCTTTAAAAAACCAGCTATGGAACACTACCAAGAAAGGCAAGACGTTGGCCTGCAAAACAAACCAAGGCCATGGGTTGCCAGTGACCCATGGTTCTGACTCATTTTGCGAGCCAAAGTCCCCCTAGGTCGCCTATTACCTACCTGCGAGCTGGTGAATATAGGCCTGGCCTAGAAGCTCTTCGATCTCTATAAATACCATCCTACCTGCAACATAAATGGGATCTTCTTCGGAATGGTTGCTGAAGCTCTGCTGGAATTATTCTTCACTCTCTACCTTCCTCATAACAATCTCCAAAGGAATACACTGTGATTCCCAAGTGGATTTCAACTCTAGAGATTCAATCTAGCTAGAAAATAATCAAAGCCTTGTAATCAAACATCTATTGTAATAGCAATCAGTCTATAATAAAACTATAAAGTGGACGTAGGCTTCATTAACAGCCGAACCACTATAAATTTTTCTGTCTACTTTCTTTTAATGTTCTTTCTTTATATCTGTTATCTGTGATATTGCTCTGTCAGAACAGGCCTAGTGCTTTCAAACTCTAACCAAGGTGTTGGTCCATTTTTTGGGTCAACAGATTGGATGAGCTTGAAAATAATACCTTAGATTTCGTGCTGACAATAAAAAGCAATACGCTAGTTTTTCTATAATCGAGTACCTAGCTTCAGCAGCTTTTAACTTTTCACTTATGTAGTAAACTGGGAATTGGATTCCATTTTCATCTCTTACAAAAATTGAGTTAATGATATGTTCTGATATCGTTATGTACATAAATAAGTCTTCAGCTTCCGTCGGGCTCGAGAGTATCAGTGGTCTTTCTAGATAATTTTTCAATCCTTGGAAAGCTTTTTGACACTCCTGGGAATACATATGTTTGTCGCTTTAGAAATGAATCGATTATGAGCCATGACTCGTCCATTTAATCCTATTACTTCATTGCATGTTTTAGGTTGTAATAGCTTTTATCCGATCGGGGTTGATACCGATTCCTCTAGCGCTTACAATATATACCAAGAACTTTCTAGATTGGATTTTGAAAGAGCACTTTTTCAAATTCAATTTCATTTTGTACTTTCTTAAAATAATTTAAACATTTCGCTCAATCCTCTATATGATCCTCCTCTTTCTTAGATTTCACCAACATGTCATCCACATAAACTCCCATGTTTCTCCCTATTTGACTTCGGAACATTATGTCCATGAGTCGTTAATATGTTGCCCTCACGTTCTTTAGCCCGGATGATATTACTTTGTCATAATACATTCCCTAATCTATGGCAAATCTTGTATGTTCCTCATCGGGTTTAAACATTAGGAAGTTGATTATACCTTGAGTAAGCATCCATAAAAGACATCAGTTTGTGACCGCTAGTTGCATCCACTAATTGGTAGATTCTAGGCAGTGCATAAAAATCTTTCAACCATTCTTTATTGATATCCGTATAATCGACGCATGTCCTCCGCTTCCCATTAGATTTCTTTATCAACACTGGATTTGCCAACCATTTTGGGTAAAACACCTCTTTATGAATCCGTTCTCCAATAACTTTTCCACCTCCTCCTTTAGTATCGCGGTGCAGGTTTCGTCAAACAACCTTTTCTTTTACCTTACTGGAACAAACTTCGGATTAATGTTAAGCTAATGGCACATTATAGATGGATCAATTCCTTCTGTGTCTGCGTGGGTCCATACAAATATATCTATGCTTGACTGTAAAAATAAGACCAACCTCTCTTTAGATTCCTCGTTCATTCCATTACCAATTTTCACAATTATAGTAGAGTCCTGAGAATCTAATTTTACTTCTTCCAAGCTTTCCATTGATTATGCATTCTCTTGCCCATCCCTTTAATCTATGTCCGGGATTATTTCCTTCAAAACCTCGTTCTCATCGTGATTAATTTGGTTTAATTCAACATACTTGCTTTTTCTTGCTTTGAATCTAAGTTCCTTACTGATTACCCGACTTGCCATTGGAGAAAATTTTAAGTTATTCGCTTTAGATATCAGTTCTCAAGGACTGTTATGAAAGGGCTTTAGGTTTTGATCACATTTATTTGATGCAGGCCTATAGCAAGAACCTGTCATTTTATTAAATTGCTTAATTGTTGAAAAATATACTTTATAAGAATTAAACTGCTCTCCATGAATAGTTCCCCATCCGGTTTTGTAGAGAAACTTAACCAACAAATTTTTCGGTGATACGGAAGCATAAATCTCATCAAGAGCCAACCTTCCAAACAAATCATTATAGTAGGAAGGTTGGTCCATGATCACAAAAAAAATCTCAAACATCCTTGAATGTAGAGGGGTGCCAATTTAGACAAACAACTTAATTTGATCCACCGGAGTAAAACCTTTATTGTTGAATCCAAAGATCTACTCCAGACTAGGTTCAAGTTAATCTTCTGGAATGCCTATTTGATCGTACTTTTGAAGATGACATTCACTGCACTGCCTTTGTCTATCAGAAATTTGGATAAAAGTGAAAGTCCTATTTGGGTAGTAATCATAAGAGAGTAGTTATGGGGATATCGGATTCCTTTTACCCATTAGGAGTTATTATCAAATCTGGCATTTGATCGCGTCTTTAAAAGACTTCAATGGAGGCTCATCATTTACTGAGTAGATCCCCCCTTTAGCTTCTCTCACATACCTACATTTCAATCCTTTGCTTAAGCCTGCTATATGCGATCCTCCATGGATCACATCGATATGGTTCATTAGTTGTAGTAAACCTTGTAGAAGCTCACTTTCCATGAAGTTGTTGTTGTTGACGGGTGGCTTTTCATTATGAGGGGGTTTTGATCGATCTTTACAAATTCTTTAAGAACACCCTTTCTAATCATAATCTGGACGATCCCTGCCAAGACCCTACACTCGTTCATCTTATGGCCGTTTACTTTATGGTAGGTACAATAATCTCCACTTTTGTTTGGCTCTGGATTCAACTTTGCTTTAAATGAAATTGGGTAGTCGAGTTCATCCTTTGTAACAACATATACATAGGAGATGGGATGGTTTAGCTCAAAAATATTTGCTTTGGCAAATTCTTCCCATCTCCCTTTTTGTTTGGGACTGAAAAGTTCCCTTTCTCTCTTTGATTTCTTCCTTTATGAAACATTTCATCCATTCACACAAACTTATCTGCTTGAAAGTAGAAATCCTGTAGGTCTTTGCATCCATGGATGTATAGCTCTTTTCAAAATGGCATATTTTTTATAAAACCAGATTTACCGCCATTGATTTCTCTCCATCGCTTACTCTTTCCATTTTATCAACCTCTATAGTAAATCGCTTCAAATAATACCTCAATAACTCCCCTGGTTTTGTTTGATGTTAACTAGTGCACTTGCATCAATTATAGGTTACTTCGAAGTACATAATTGGACTGAAAACTCACATAAGAGCTGCTCCGACGAGTAGACCATCTTTTCTCTATAGCGTCGGTAGCATTTTTCTACTACTTCAAAGAATGTGGTCGGAAAGAGTTTGCATCGCACTACTCCCTAGGCATTGTACAAATCCATTTGACTTTTGAATGCCATCAAGTGGTTGTCTGGATCGGTGGTACCATCATATTTGATAGACACGATTTTAACATAAGATAGTAACGGTACAACCATAATTCTTTCAATGAACGGTGCTCCTCTAAAATTGTTATTGACTTTGGGGTCCATTGTTCTCTTTCCTTTTAGTTCAGCCATGTCTTTCGTCATCTTATCAGCTAAGTCCCCGAAATAAGCTTCTCCATCTTCATAATTTACCCGCTTTGGCTTATTATGCTTTTGCAAAGCAAAACTTGTAAATTGTGACCTTGAGCTTTTACTCGGCTTTTCAGTTAAGCGATCTTCTTCCTTCTTCTGTGATTCTAAAGTGTTCTTCCCAATATTTTTACTCCTTGAGTTTAACTCCATTGCTTTTTTGGATAGAGATTTAACCTCCTCTCCTTCCATCCTTTTTCTCTCTTTGATAAATATATTTGTGCAACTAACGTTTTAATAAGTTTGTGCATAACTTCTAGTTTCCTCTTCATGACTTGGTGTTCATCCTTTTCCTATGGTTTCTTTTTAGATCTAGACATTTGCCACGCCTTCATATTTCTCATATCAAGCTATAGGTTCACATTGTCCTCAAAATGAATATGATGTGCTACCTCCTTTTGTGCTTGAAGACTAGTCTTCTTGTTGATTTTCCCATTGCATAAGCACTTTTGCTAATTAACTTTCAAGCTTCCATGAGTTCAACTCTATATGAAAGCAAACTTAGTGTTAGTACTAAATTTGGACAAGGTAATTCATGATACTTTATTTGGATTAGAGCCCGAGTCAAATATGCTAGTCCTGAATTCATAAGAAGCGATCATGCATTCATGAGGCATCATTATGCAATTTATTGATTGTTCGAGTCCTTCATTACAAAATTATAAAGTCAAGATAGCTGGGTAGGCCATTAATGTCTTCACTCAAGCTTTTTTTTATGCAAGACAAAAAAATGAAAATGAAGAAGAAGATGAAATCAGAAAATCATCCCTTATGGGGATACCCATATATTTATAGAAGATTCCAGCCGTTGGATTTGTGCTACATGTTACCTAGAATGAATGGATGATGAAGATTGATCCTCATGGAAAGGAACTAGCATTCGTGTGGTAATTGGCTATATGATGACTTCAAGAAATTTCCACGACATCAAATCTTCCATAGCCCCTTATTTCAATTCGTAGGTTTGTCTCACGATAGCCCATATTAATCATGAAAGTCCAACGAGTCAATCCATGATGGCTTCATAATGTTTGACTGAATGATTTATCATGATGACCCATCAATGGCTTACAGGAATTGCTTCGCGAAGACCTTTGTGCAATATCATGTGAGGACTATGGATATAAAAACTCTTATACATCTACTTATATTTGCCTTAAAATCCATGGACCAAAAGTGCTGATTTCTTATCACACGATATGTCTTCACTCATTCCTCATGATGACCATTGATATTGGCACATCAATGCTTCTAACGAGTTACCTCATGATGGCTACTTCATGAGTTGCTTCACGATAGTCCCCATGTGTCATCTATTTACGATATAAGAATTATCATGAAGGCTCAACTGAGTTGTTTCACAACAATTTCACGATGACTACTTCACGAACCTCTCTTGGATGACCTAATAGTCCTATCTTTAGTAACTTTCCCAATATAATGACCCTTTTTCGTGCATGATGGTTCTTCATTATGGCTTCATCCAATCTATACTCAATTGCTTTATTAACATACGATAAATCCTCATGATAGCTTCGTTCAATTAAAGCACAATAGTCTTATCAACAAACAGTAGTTTCATTTTATACATGATAACTTCCGTCATACATGATGGCTTCAATTAAGCATGACGACTCCCATATTTCTTTTAATGATGACTTCATTCGCGTTGGCTTCCTTACATCTTTATTATCTTATAATGATTACTCACGATGGTTTGATAGCTTGAATAAATTATTCACTGTAGGTCTGGTGGCTTTCATGAACACTTTATATAGGGTTTAAGGAATTCATCACGATGGCTATAGGGAACCTCCTACGATGGCTTTGTCAGATCCTTCACGATGGCCTATTTTATGATAACTTACATGTCTTTTTTCACGATGATTGTAAGAAATAGTCCACAATGGCTTTGGCATCTTATTTCTCGATAGCTTGTAATCAATCATACACAAAATGTTGTAACATCAACCTGTAATAGCCTATTGCATTAACTTGCAATATGAATCTCCCCATGATGACTCTTAATAACATACGATAACTTCACTCTTCACTTGATGACCCAAAATTATACGCGATGACTCTCGTCTACATAAAAAGGCTCTAAATGGCATAAATGTCCTTGAATTATACATGATGGCTTTCTTGTTTATCAATCTGTTCATGGAATTTTGGGTGTAACACTTGCCCCTTGCATAAGAATTTTTTTATGATGAAGCTTAAGTAAACTTATGTTCTTGTATTATTCCTTTTCCCTCTCAATATATGGTGCTTTATTCTTCATTATTGATTGCTTGTGCTACTTCATTTTGCTATAACTTTTGCACATTTAAACACTTTGGCTTTCCATAAAAAATTTCCAAAATACGTAGATTTTGTATTCTTTTAGAAATATTTTTATTTGCAATGATTGTTCTTTGCTGAAGATATTCTTTATGGTGGAGAATTTCTCGCAAATTTACTCAATGATATCCTTATGAAAGATCTCATAACTTTATTTGGAAACCATTTGATGTGAAAATTGAATACACACACACACATACACACACTTATTAAAGTGTGACTTTTCGAAAAACGAACTTTTGAAATTAAGGAAATCTACTTGAAATCTCATTAGAGCGGCTTTTATTAGAATAAATTGATGTTGCAATAAGATAGAATTCGAAAGAAAGATAGATTGTCAGGGTAAAATTAGAATGAAACACTAAACCAAGACATCGATAGGATCTCATAATAGAATAATGACATATAATATACTGCATATACATGAACTATATAGGATGATAATATATAAGAGACTACACTAGCGGATGCAACTGATAAATAAATGTGGATACAACAAGTCAGAGTGCATTAACTCCTAACAACACGGAATTCTAAATAAATATCTGATATAATAGATCTCATATACAAATAATAGGTTTGTCACGTACTACAAAAATATCAGGAATACATATCCAAACTATCAATGCTACATCTCCAAAATGTTCTAGTTGCACATCCTAATAGCGTATATCCAAAAGCACCTGACTCCCAAACTACTAAATCAAGTACCCAAGAGTTGTCAAAACATAACCAGATAAAGAAAAAATGCTGGTCAATTTAAAGTCTGGTGTGAGTGGAACTATATCAAAACTATATGCAAATAAATAGGAAACTACTAAGGCCCAACCGGTCCTCTCCACGAACGTGGATCAGGGGTAATCCGGACTGTCCATAAACAAGCAAAGTAAACCTATCTCCAAATGATAGGAAATCATACCATAACCTGCTCTTCTCCTATCATCAACGAGTCAACACAACTAATATAATGTGACTGCCACATAACAATATACAAGTGTTGGGGTAATAAAGTGTCATAATATAAGTCTACACTATGCTACAAAAAATGTAATATCAATCAACTAATAAAGCACAAGCACAACATAATGATGTACCAAATAGAGAATATCCACCACCGTCCCATACTCAACGAAATATAAATGGAACAACTACACCTTATGTGATCTTTGGATTTATATATACACTCTTACCCTCGATAGCCCACAAACGGAACTGTGCGTCCGTACACGTCCTCTTTATTGTACAGGTGCCCCATACAAACCTAGACCACTCTTCTGGCAATAATTAAAACCTCTACTGATGCATTTCTCCCTAGCATGTATATCTATGCTACCACTATTGGGTATAAGTAACCCTTAAGTGCTACTCCGGACCCTCCCGAAGGCTTGGTCCAACACCATAAAATAACATCTAAACGGATGCACTGCACTAGAACCACACTACGATCCGAATCTTGTCGCCTACGCCAAGCTTTCCTTGTTGTTTACTTACTTTGACCCCAATGGATCACTCAAGCAAAACAACGCTTTGAACCATAGAATCTATGCTAACCGTCTATCTCCATATCTACTTTATCTTGTATTGATCGTTGTCATCACGTGCTCGTACATTTGCCCCAGTTTAAAACTGACTCCTTACCTCCATGTGCTTCTCCCAATCATATACGCTCAATGTACATGACCATGAAATCGATCACCATCCCAATCTCGTATTCAATTGGCCCTCGATCGCTATCTCGATATCCTACTATTCCTATGTAGGAATAGTCTATGCCATGTGTCCCTCGCCTCGATCGCTATCTCGATCGCTTGCCCAAACATCTTATTGACTGTTGATCACTTATGAATCGCCTTGCATCTACATTCGGATCTCGTTCTTCGCATTGCATCCTTCTTTCCGAATTAGCCTTCCCGAACCCATGCCAAAGCCTCACGTCGAACCACTTTCAAAATGGGGAAAAATCCTCTAAAAACACTCCCTGCATAGGATTTAGTGCTTGAGACAGGTCCCTACGGTGGACCACTCAGGTCCCACTGATGGACCGGTGGAACCTGCTCCTAGGCAATAAAACCTGGGCAGCAGGCTATCAAATCCCACCGACAGTTGTTTCACACGTCGTTTCCCCATTGCTTCACCCGTTGAGCCGCCTAGCTTCCTAAGCTTGCCTTCACTCTGTTGGATCTCCTCCAAAGTTCATTGGTTGATGTTTTGGAAGTGGTTTCTTATGTGTTCGAAAATCGAATTCGACATAAAATCTACTCTTTGCACGCATAGAGTCCAACAGGTGACTCTAGCGACTCAGCTTCTTCTAATCATGCCAAAACGTACTCAACTGGCCATCTAGCCTCATATGATGCTTGCATGTGCTAGCACGCTCATTCATGCACATTTACACACGTTTACACATGCACACTTCACTATACAAATCATGTTTCGGACTTCACTGGAGCGATTACTCGACCCGATATATTCTCACCCAACTTAGTGAACACGATAGTTGCTATGGCTACACGAAATGCCCACAACGCACTTGTATACATCAATATTTAAATATATTTAAATAATCACACACATATATAAATGAACAAACATACACAAAAATTCCAACAACATACGTAAATTATTTTGATTGTTATATATCTTCAAATACACATATATGCATACTTACCCATAGACGCATACATATGCGCGTATTTAAACAAGTATTTCAATTATTACTTAAATAGGTAAGTTTGTTTGTAAATGTAACAACCCATACTTTGTAATACCAAAAAACCATAACCTCGAAACAAAGCCCGACTTTCGAATACCATAAAAGATAGATTGATGGGGTAAAATTAAAACAAAACAGTATAGTAAGACATCGATAAGATCTCACAACGAAATGATAATAAATAATATACTGGATATACATGAACAAAACATGACAACCAATATATATATAAAAGACCGCACTAGCCAAAGAAACTGATAAATTAATATCAATACAGAAGGTCAGAATACATCAACTCCCATCAACAGAGTTCTGAATAATATCAGATATGACATGTTTCATATACAAAATAACATATCTGTCACGTACTATCAAAAATATCAAGTATACATATCCAAAATATTGATGTCATGCCTCCAAAATGCTCCAACTACACACTCTAATAGCGTATTCCCAAAAACACCTTACTTCCAAACTACTCATTCGAGTGCCCGAGAGTTGTTATGACATAAACAGACAAAGATAAAATGTGGGTTAGACATAAAGCCTGATATGAGGGGAACTATCTCAAAATACCGTATACCAAAACTATATACAAATAAATAGGAAACAAATAAATCACAGCTGACCCTCTTCACAAATGTTGATTAGGGATAATCCGAACAACCCACAAACAAATACAGTAAACCCACCTCAAAAAAAGGGAATCATACCATAAGCTGCTCTTCTTCTATAATCAACGAGTCAGGACAAATAATATAATATGACTACCACGTAACAATATACTATGACGAAGGCACCCAATATACATGTGTGAGGGTAATAAAAGTGTCATAATGTAAGATTATCACGTTACACCCAATAACAATGTCAATCAAGTAGTCTAACATAAGCAATACGTAACTATGTGTCCAATAGAGAATATCTACTATTGTCCCATACTAAACAAAGAATAAATGGAGCAACTACACCTTACATGATCTTGGATTTATATATGCATTCTTATCCTTGAGAGTACGTGAAAGGAATTGAGCATGCTCATACGACTTCTTGTCTGTACAGGTTCCCCCATAAAGACCTAGTTCGTTCTCCTAGAAACAATGAAAACCCCTACCACTGCAGTGCTCCCTAGAATTTATATCTATGCTACCAGTACCTGGTACTAATACAGCTTAAGTGCTACTCTAGCCCTCTAGAAGGATTGGTTTAAACCATTAAACAATGTCTAAATGGATGTGTAGCATTGGAACTGCACTATGACCCGAATCTAGTCGCTTACTCCATGATTCCCTTGTCGTGTACTTGCTTTGACCCCAACGGATCACTCAAGCACAACAACGCTTTGAACCATGGAATCTATGCTAGCTGTTTGTCTCCACGTCTACCCAATTTCATAGCGATCGCTGCTGTCACATGCTCGCATATCTGCTTGAGTCTGGAACTGACTCCTTGCCTTCATGCACCCCTTCCAATAGTATACGCTCATCATACGTGACCATGAAACCGATCACCATCTCGAGCTCGTATCCGATTACCCTCGATCGCTATCTCAATCTCCTACTATTCCCATGTAGGAATAGTCCATATCTTGCACTCCTCGCCTCGGTCACTTCCTCCACCGCTTGCCCAAATGCATAAGTGATTGTTGCCTACAACTTATGCACCTTTTATGTTTACATCTGAAATCCGATCCTTGCCTTGCGCTGCAACTTATGTCGAAGTCTCATGTAGAACCGTGTTTGAACTGAGGGAGAAATCCCTTAAAAACACTCCCTGCCCAAGCTTTATTCCCTGGGAGAGGTCCTCACCGGTAGACTGGTCAAGTCCCACCAATGTATCGATAAGGATTGTTCCTAAGTAGTAAAGCCTAAGTAGCGAGCTATCGAGCCCCACCATCCAATTTTTTCTCTATTGCTTTGCCCGATAAGATTCCTTGCTTCCCAAGCCTACCTTTACCCCCATTAGACCTCCTTTGGAGTCTATTGGTTGATGTTTTGGAAGTGGTTTCTTATGTGTTCGAAAATCGATTCCGACACAAAATCCACTCTTTGCACGTGTAGTGTGACGCCCCACCTCTAAACTCATACTACTCAAGAGTATTACTAATTATTACCGTCGAGCAATAAAAAGAATAAGGCGATATGGGGCACACACGTGAATATTCCCTTGGGCTAACATTGGTACTTATTTAAACATTAAACAAGTAACTCACCTACACATACACAGTGTCGGCACAAGGCAACAAACATGTGTGCCTCCAGGATAGAATAATACATAACATATAGCAAACAACAAAGAACACAAAGTCTATCGCAGCGATAATATATAAAATTATATACATATATCTAAGTTATACATCAGATATACACAATTATCAAAATATCAAGTACGAGAATCCAAACACAACACAATAGTATACAATGAGTTTATATAATGAAATCCTATCCTCTATCTATGCCCATTATCCATAAATTGATCATCTCATCACTAAACCTGAAATGTCTCAGATTGACCCGAGTATTTTAATTAACACACGGGTCAGACTATGCCCATAAAGAAGATGACATTATTACGTATAATAATAATATAATAAGTATAATGATGAAGGTATAACAATCTCAAAAGGTGTCCAAACGACATCCATAAGAAAACTATACAGGAAAGTGTCATCACCCATCTATGGAAATTGATAGATATCAAGAATCCCAAATCCAATGGGTGAATCAACCATATTCGAAAATCATTATGAAAATCAATATATATATATATATAATATGAGATTTTCTATCAAATCATCCAAACCATATCCAACAACACATAAAGCATAAATATAAATCATTGACCTACCAAAGCGTTAATTATAAAGTAAGGCTATCTCAAAAAAAACAAATCATAAAGGAATATGGATATACGGAGGCTGACTACACTTTAGACTCAACCAGTCTCTAGTCTAGTCAAGTTATTATAGGAATGAGAATAACATATGCTAATCCACTACACTCACACACATACTGGAACTAAACAGGAGACTGACAATACGTCTGCTTTCTCCAGGAGCCACACATAGCCTATATGACATGGCCCATATAGTCATCGGTTACCCTTACCTCCCCCCTTTCAATATCATGACAATAATCCACCATAGGATAGAAAATGCATAACCTCTTCGTCCACGACTAGTGACACTTGTACCCCAAGGGTAACTGACTGCTAGCTTATGTGACATAGGGGCACTACTCATGTAACAATAGCACAAGACTAAACATAATCATAAACAAGGTGTCACGAATTAAGGGCTTTACCCCTCAATCAGCCCGCCAGGGTAGATACTGGCCAATCTGGTTCAATCCTGAAACATAAAGGGAGCCAGACCCAAAGTTGATGGTCATATAATTCTCAACCTATAACTATATATATCTTAACCTATTGGCCGACATATGGCCCGCATACATCAACACATGTCTATCATATATTCACCGCAACGAGTACCACCACATACATATGAGCGTATCCCCATTTGAGTGACATTTACTTACAATAAATAATCAAATAAATAGCATAACGACGTCCCATACTACCACATGTTACTTGGATAATTATTTAATGCTCATAAACTACACTCAATCTACACTAGATATTTTTATATAACAAGTCCAATAAATAACCGGAAAAGTGTTACCGAAAGTCCCATACTAGACGGTATCACTACACCGATTATTCAAATTCGTCACACAGAAATGTAATCTCACAATTCAAATATAAAGATGTTATCACCGTATCATATTGAAACACCAGCTTAATCAACATCAACGGTGAACCACTCATATAATCATTATTCAATAAGCAAGAAAAGAATGATTAGAAAAATAATATAAGAATAGATTAATCCAATAAATATAAAATAACATATCAATACTTAAGAATAAGTCATTCACAACATATAATTTTATATAACAAAATAAATACTAAAAAATGGATGATAAATACATATTCCAGATTAAATTGGATAATTACCAAAACACAAATGTCATATACTTTAATAGTTATTAACTATCCATTAAGAATTATTTCATAAATTCAATATGTAATACTAGTTTAAATAAATTATAAGCATTCAAATTAATTCAATTTATTCGTAATCAAATAAAAATATTTTCAAAACTAAAATTATGTGTGTGTGTGTCTATATATATATATATATATTAAATCTCCTAAATATTCAAATAACTATAAAATATCTATTAAACAACAATTCATATATTATTTTAATAAAATATTAGTAAATTCATTTTGTTTATTTAATAAAATTAGAAATTATTTTTACATTATATTTAACATGTTGGTGTGTGTGTATCAATTGTATTCAATATATCTTATTTTAGTTTATTTATATTTTTAAATATGTATTCATATATATATATATATATATATATAATGTTTGCCATCGTCAAATTTAGTGTCAGGGGTTGCAAGTGTATCTATATCAGCAACAGAAACCTTAAGATCATTCAATAAAATATTGGCATTGTTTTACATATTAAAATCTACAAACTGCTTAAGTATTATACTAGAATTTGGATTCCTAAATACGGAACTTTCTGCTACTAAACTGCTAGACAGTTTGGAGCACGACATTGGATTAATTCTACAATGAGAAACTAATGACCACTTGCAATTGAGCTTTCGGAACACACAAAGAGCATGCATCACAATGTACACATGCACACATATAATTTTAAACGAGCGTTACGGCACGCGCTTTGCACGTGATGATGGTACATGCTTTACACGTGAATTGTTTTTCTATAAATTGAATGTATTTAACATATTTAAAAGAAATGATTTACACAAAAGTTAAGTCATATTTTTACGTTGAAACAATGTGCAGTAAGTTTTTGTTTTTATTTTTTAGTTGCAATATCTAATTTGCTGTTATTTGAATTTTTGTTTCTAATAATTTGTAAAAAAGGTTTATTTGTCACATATTTTTAAAGTGTTATTAAGATTTGATAATATTTGTAGAGGAAATGTTTTGAATTTGTAAAACGAAGTTTATTTGTTAGATCCTATATTCAAGCGATACTAAAATTTGATAATATTTGCAGAGGTTTATTTGTTAGATTCTATATTTAAATGATATTAAAATTTTGTAATATTTGTAGAGGGGAATTTTGAACTTGCAGAAGAAGGTACATCCAATTTTAAGTGATATTAAAATAGAGTGGCATTTTTGGTAGTTCACGTTGACACAAAAAATGCATGACACCAAACTTATTACAACTATTAATAAAAATAAAGATGTGTTGAATTATCTAGAAGAATCTTTTATTATCTGATGAGCATATTTGATCTATTCTCATTTCAGTGAACACGCAAACCTAGAAATATATTCATTGAAATATTCAAGTTTTAACTTAGTTTGAATTGTTCGGTCTGCAGAAATAATAGGTTAGAAATAACATAAATTATTTTTAATTTTCGGTGGTTGTAAAGAGAGTGATAAAGATAATACTTGAATTGTATATGAGTGAATGGTATTTTGGGAAGTTCACGGTCGAACCAAAAGATTGCGCTTCCTAGCCGACTATTTATAAAGATACAACACAAATATAATAATTTATTTATATATGTGCATACTTCCATACATCCTATACATATTTGTTCAAAAGTGCACGACACATTTCCATTCAATGGTACACAATACATTACACACGCAAATATTCATTTTCAAACACAGGAAATATTACTTCTTTTCTTAGTTTTGCCTATAGGGGAAATCACATATGCATGTAATAAAAATAGGAACTCCAATTGGACACACACACACGCATGAATTCAAACTAGACACACACCCAAATGAACACAGTACAACATATATACATATGATTACACGCAGATTCACACTCACACCTGACACTGTATCTCACACACTCAGTAACGCACATATATTTATAAAATAGCTCACACTGCACACCAAATACATAGTATACACACTACCTCTCATAAAATTCAAAGCCAACTCAACTATGTACCCAGTCTTGCATACAAAGAAAACATACCCGCACATATAAAGCAACAGTATCTTCCCACATTGAAACACATAAATTAAAACAATCCAAGCACAAGAAATAAACTGGAATAAAACTTGAATTAGCCATAGATTTCGAGAGTGGAAACTCACCTGTACATGTGTGTCCGTCTCCTTCCTCGCATAGTTTGCATGCTCGCACCCATCCACTCAGCCCCTTAACAATTGAAATTCACTCCATGATGCTAAATGGTGTAAGAAACCACATACTTAAATTTTATAAATTTTAGTAATTTATCTAATTTGATAATAATTTCAAAATGACAAACGTTGTTAAGTTTTCTTCCTTTGGGAGAATGATAAACTAGCAGAGGAAAAGAACTTGCGTGAGTAATATGATGAAGTCGGGATAGTTCTAGAGGAAGGAATTAAAATTTAGGCTTATGTTATTAGGTTTTGGGCTATGAGAAATCAAAATAAACAAATGTATAAATATTTTTTCTTTCTATTTATTAACTAACTTCTATATTATTCAAGTGTATTCAAATTCTCATTTCGAAATCACTTCTTTTCCATATAAATATGTTATTTCAATTACATTGCTTTTATAAATTTTTATTTCCACATTTCAATTTATTCAAATTTAAATATCATATTTCACGGTTTAAATCCTTTATATTAAATATTTCAAAACTACTTTATCATATTTCACCATTCATTAATAAAGATTATTCCTTTATTTTTAAATAATATTCATAAGTACTATTCAAGCTTTATTAACCCTCCAATCACTTTAATAATAAGCAAAAGAGTTCAAAACTCACTTAATTAGCTTACTAACTTTTCTAAAACCATTTACATTAATTTCATTATTATTAACTAATGAAATACACTTAATTATATCATTTGATTAGTCTCAAATCTATTACAGCATCACATATAATAAATCAGTTAACCAAAATCCATTTCTAAGCTTAGTAACTATTTCAAAAATAGTAATTAAGGTCTTAAACAAATAATGTTAATATAATCATGTTTATAACATGAACATGAGCCTAAGTCAACCCAAACATTCTCCAAATCACTTCATATAATTTCATAATCATCAATAAACGAAATGATGAGGATTAACAAGTAAATGTAGTTAGAGAATCATCCCACTTACCTTCTCTTTCCCTAAATTAAGCACTAACACCAAAACTCATGCTTTCCTTCTCTTGAAATTTTAAATGGAGCTCCAAATGTAACTTTAAGCTAATCCATTGATGGGTTTTGTAATAAATTGGAATTATGGTGATGTTTTCATGAATTTAGAAATCCATTTAAGTGGAGTTAGGGCTTGGAGATTAAGGGGATATTATGAAAGCGATTAGGAGAATAGGAAGAAATGTTACGTTGAAATGAAAGTGGATGAGGTGTTAGCGACATATAAGCTAACTTAGGGCAAACTAGTAGGCATTAGCCCAAAGTCTATTTAATCCAAACAAAAACACTATTCACTCTAGAAACTTTCCGACTCCAAACTTAGCCAGGTTTAAACTCATTCTTCTCGCGACGAAATTATGGTCTCAACTGCGGGTGCCTTGAGTTCCAATTAATTCATCTTCAAAAGTCGAGTACAATGCGTGTTCTGCTAATTAATGATTAAATATTTAAATAGATTATTTAAATACCTAGTCATTAAAATTACGGGGAGTTGCATTCTCTCCTCCTTAAAATAATTTCGTGCTCGAAATTCCTATAAGTATGAGAAAATAACAAGATCAACCATAATTCCCGAGCCTTATCTTAAAAAAAATTGAGTAGTACTTCCCTTATGCTACTAGTGTTACAAACACTCCCAAATTAGAATGCATCACACTACTGGGAAATACGCGATAGCCTACGTTATCCCATATTTCCCAAAAGTACATTCCTTTTTTAAGAAAGTATCTCACCATTTAAATGCAAATCTAAGCAAATAAGCATTTAAATAGCTATACTTCAGCTCTCAAGTACCTAATTGTACTATACAAAGAGGATTATGCACTAACACAATAGCAACACAAAATTCAAACATGTATAACCTTAGTGTAGTAACCTATACTACCACAATCATACATGACAATCAATTGGAAGAGTAAGCTTAAATGAGTCAGTTTCAAAATATACCATAAACTTTGAGTCACAGCAAATGGCAATAGACCCGTATGAATCCCATTTCGACCCCATAGTGGGCATGGGGTATATACAATCTATTTTAGATAGCTATTGTTATCTCTCACCGAACATGCTTTAATTGCAAGTTACTCACTACTATTCTTTTCAATACCTAAGTTGTATGTTCATCTATTGCTACTTACTTGGTAAATAGGCTAAAGTTGACATCTTTCATAGTAGATAAGTTCTTTTGTGAAGACAACCTTGTATGTGTAGCCTTACGTGCTAAGCTAGTGTGAAGCGACCGCACTTTGTAATACCCAAAAATCACTGTCTTTACATACAGATCTGGACTGATTTAGACTATTTATTTGTATGAACAATGGATGTTTATTTGGATATATATATATATATATATATATCGAGATTGTTCTAGTAATACATATCTGTTTAGACGTTGTTTTTTGGTTTTGAATTAAGCCTTCGGGAGGGTCTGAAGCAACGTTTAAGGGGTACTCGTACCTAGTGGTGGTGGTGTAAATGTAAACGCTTATGAGCACTACGACAGTAGGGGTTTCCATTGTTGTAAAGAGAGTAGTCTAGGTTTGTATGGGGAACGTGTACAGCAAAGAGGTCGTATGAGGGCGCTCAGTTTCATTTACGGACTCTCGAGGGTATGAATGTGTGTATAAATCCAACGATCACATAAGGTGTAGTTGCTCCATTTATATTTCTTTCGGTATGGTCTGATGGTAGATTTTCTCTATTTGACACATAGTTATGCTATATTTGTGCTATACTAGTTGATTGATATTATCCTTATGTGTAATATTAGTTGGTTGATAATATTGTTGAGTATTCTAGCATATGCTTATATTGTGATATTTATATTGTCTCTGCATTCATATATTAGGTTACTTTATCACAGTATGTTATTATGTTTTGATCACATTATATTAGTTGTGCTAACTTGTTAATTACATGGGAAGAGCAGGTTTGGTATGATCCCCTACTTTTGTGATCAGTTTATTTTACTTATTTGTGGGCTATCCGAGTTACCCCTATGCCTTATTTGTGGAGAGGACGAAATGTTCTTAGTAGCTTCATGTTTGATATATGTATATAGTTTTGATATATAGTATTTTGAGATAGTTTACCTCACAACAATCTTTATGTCCCTTCCATGTTTTTTCTTTGTCTGTTTATGTCATGATAACTCTCGAGCACTCGATTAAGTAGTTAGGGAGTCAGGTGATTTTGGGTATATGCTATCGGAATGGTGCAGTTGGAGATCAAGAGGCGAGGATGATTGTAACAACCCAGGATTTGCATTACCAAAAAAAAAAATTTGGATTTTATTTAAATGGAGCAAATGGATTTTTGGGTTAAGGATAATTTATTTAAAAATATGGACATTTTAAATAAATGGGTTTTTAAAAAAAAAATGAGGCGAAGTATTATTTTGGAACAATTAAAAATTAATGGGAATTTTAAGAAGGGGATTTGGTTAAGTATGGGTTTTCATGGCTATGTTAACACTTAAACAATTTTTATAAATGTTTAGGGCCACTTTCTCTTAAGGGGTCCATTAGCCTAACCCAAACCCACTTACCATTCTATAAATCATCTCAAACTCCTAACCCTCATTCATTCCAACCCTAATCATATTCCTAAAACCCTAAACCTAAAAATGGCCTCCATGCTTAGGAAAGCTCCATCCTCTCTTATATTGGCTTAAGCTAGTTAAAGTAAGGGAAGGTAATGCAAAAACCATCTTGTAATCCATTTCTAACTCTCTTTAATTTCTGGAAATCATGTTGTAACTCTTGGTTTTATGTGTTTTGGTATTTTTCTAGCTCCTTGATCATCATCTCTTAGCTTTGGTTAGTGCCATATATGTGTTTGTTCTTTTGCTTGAGAGGAATACTAGGTAAACCCCCTCCTAATCTATGTATAAGCATCTCTTAATTTCTGAAATTATTTTATAATCCTCTTTTTTTGTGCATTTAGATTGTGAAACTCTTTGATCTTCTTTTCATTGCTTGGGAAAGAGGTAATATATGCTAGCTGAAATTATAATTAGTTTATTGTTGTTAGTAAATTAGGCATATATCATTCATCTTAAATCGGAATTAAGATTTTCTTGATGTTCTGGAAAGCTTATTCTGTAGGCTATAACTTTTATGTTTTGAGATTTGCCTAATTTTGTGGTTTGAATGGTCGAAATCACGTTTGTTTGTCGCTGACCTGACAACAAACTACAGGGTTGAGAAACTAAAAACCTGAAATTTATTTGGCCATAAGTTACTCGTTTCTTAACCAAATCTAATAATTTTGGATGTTCTGGAAAGCTTAGATTTAGGGCTAAAACTTTCATGTTTTGAGTTTCATGAAATTTCGAAGTTAATTTGGTCAAAACTGTGCATTCTTACCACTGTCCCGAGAGCACAACGACAGTGATATAAAATTTAGATCTGAGAATTGTTTTAGTCATAGAATTTTCATCTCTGGTCGGAATTTGACGATCTTGGTCATTTCGGAAAGCTTAGAAACTAAGGGGTCGTTTGGTTTATTTTATATTTTATGTTTTGAGTTTTCAACATTAATCACAAAATATGTGAAGAATGAAGGGAGGTCGAAAGGGATGAATGGAAGATTGGAGGGGACCACGAAGTGGATGGAGGAACGACGTTTGGATGAATTGTTGCTCGTGCTACCGTTTTTCTCAAAACACGAAAAATGAAAAAAAGTTGTTTTCTATTTTATGTGTTAAATTCGTTTTCTAAAATGGTCATTTTTCATAATATACATGTGTTGTTCGTATTTTTGTATGAACGAAAACTCAAAACTAAAAACGGTAAACCAAACATAGCCTAAGGCTACGTTTGGCTTGTCGTTTTTAGTTTTGTGTTTTCGTCTATATAAAAACGCGTCCGTTGTATGTATAGTTGAAAAACAAACAATTTTGAAAAATAAAATTAACATATAAAATAGAAAACAAGTTTATTTTATTTTTCGTGTTTGGAAAGATAACAAAAGCACGGAGAACAATCAATTCTTTCGTTGTCCGTTGGTCGTTCCAACAGCTAAGAATTATAAATCATCTTCTCATATTTTTTGCTATTTCTTAGTGCAAATTGAAAAAACAAAACTCAAAATATAAAATGAAACCAAACGGGCCCTAAGCTACAACTTTCATTTTATTCATTTTGCCAGAATTTGAAGTTTACTATGCCAAAATTGTGGTTTTTCATCTCTGGCCAGTTAGTGCATAGCTATAGGCCTTAGTCTCTTTTCTCCCGTTGTTTTCAGCGTAGAACCCCGACTTTGCGACGCCATCTCGGGCTCGTCCTTTGTCGGATTTCATCATTTTTGGTCTCGTTAAAATGATGAGATCGAGATCTTTAACCATGCAAAGTTTGGTTTAGATCTGGGTGCATTAGATACTTCGTTTCTATTGCCGAAGTAGCACCCAGAAACTGTTTTACAATAGTGATCATTTTCAGTTATCGTCGGACCAACTTTGAAACATTGTCGTTTCTTCGTTTCAAGTCGAAACCGAACGATTCTTGTTGCATATCAAAGTAGGAGTACTTTACTACGCTCCTACAAATTTTCATCAAGATTTGAGTTCATGTGACCCTTCGACCATGTCGTCGAAGTGGGACCTTTACACTGTTTTGACACAGTAAAGTTTTATGATTTTTGTCCGAATTTGAGACGACGACGTTTCTTCGTTTCAAGTCAGAATTTCCCAATTCTTTTTGCAGTTTGGAGCAGGGATGTTGGACTATATGCCTACCAATTTTCATGTCATTCGGATTCAGTTTGCTGGTCCGAATAATTTACCGAACTTGGGTTCGCGTCATTTTTGGACTATTTTCCAACACTTAGAATATTTTCAATGGTTTTCCGGTTTTATTGATTTCTTTGAGATTTGTCTCTAGATTTCGTACACGGGTTTTATGAATTATTTTCAAAAGTTTTTTCACTCCTAAATGGCTTTAGAAATTATTATAAAATATTATTTTTAATTATTAAATTAATTACTCCATAATAGGAGAGTTTTCAAAAGTCGTTTTAAAGTGATTTCCAAATCAATTATAAATCCGTTTCGCACCATTATTTTCTATAATAAAAATCTCACACTTACTTTTTAGCACGTCGAGCAAAGTGGAAAGGTGCTTAAACGGTTAGGAAATCTCCGGCCTATGGGACCGTTTGTATTTTCTTTCCGGTTAATCCCCGACCTATTCGATTGATCGTTTTGACCTTTGGGTCTAGTTTACCGATGATACGAGGTGGACTTTTTATTGTTTGGAGTGTGAGCTTGCTATTGGTTAGTAAACCGTTTAGTGCGAACGTGGGGTATGGGACTCATTGTTAACACTTTACGGGTTCCTCTCCAAGAAGTTGGTGACAAATTAGCCTTTGGGCGGCCAGTACTGGACCTCTGGGTCACCACGCCTCTGGGCAACCGTCTCTGGACACCTGCTCTATGGAGCAGTTTATTTTTCGGCATCCGCCTCTGGGCCTTTATCCTTCTGGGAAGGATCTTTCCGTCTCGCGCGTTCCGCATCTGTGCGAGTGATCGATCACAACTCTACAGTACTTGGCAACAACGACTCTGGTCGGTGCACGTGCAATATTGGTATTATTTGATGATTTTTATTTCCATTCGAGTACCGCCATTCGGTGTTGGTTCTATGGAACCATACGATGTAAGTGCGATTACCTTGTGGATTCACAGTGTCTCTGGACACTGCTTTTCTGTGTTTGATTTCATTGACTTTTCAGTATATCCCCATTGCTCTATGGAGCATCGATCTTTGCTTGGGCATTGATTACAGACTCTGGTCACTCTTGGGATTATTGCTTATGGGCATCTTTTTATAGCTTTGGCTACGCCGATGATATGAGGCGATTTTATTTATTATACACTTTGGTGTTGATTTCTCTTTGGAGATTTTTATTGTTTATTGATGATTAGGGATCGTCATTATATTCATGTGGTTCATAATATACTTCTCTTTGGATAAGTACTGTTTTATTTATGTACCACATTATTATATATCTTAGTTATTACTAATTGTTTAGCTAGCCTGACCCGAGTGTTTTCGCTCGGGTCAGACCGAGTTGTTTCAGGTTAGGTCTTTGGACTTAGCTTCTGTGCTTCCGCTTGGACATTATCTGCTATGCTGATAGATAGCATTTTTATTTGTCCACTATTCCGCTACTCTGTTATTATTCAGACTTTGATATGTACATATTTTTGATTCACATGTGTGAGCAGTGGCTTTGTACCCACTTATGGTATTTGGATCTGTATTGATGATGTATTGTTCTGGGATTTTATATCTGTGATGTGATTCTGTTCTGTGATGTTTTATCATTTATTACTATTCTTATTCTGATAGATCTTTAGCCATTTGTAATTTCGTTATAAGTATTTACCGAATATGTCGAACCACATGATTGAGAAAAATTTAAATAGATTCCACCTTTCGACGTATTCGGTAGATAGTTATAGCTTGATTACGAATGGTCGCTCCCACTATACTCTATTCTCCACTTTAACAGACGGTATTACTCCCGTAATACTCTTTGTTACAGTGGGTCTCAGAGTGGGGCGTTACAGCTTGGTATCAGAGCCTGTTTTCAAGAATAAGCATAATAAACACAAAACAGATACACTTAGTACAATACATTTTAAATTAGATCCAAATTAAATCAAATCCCTTCCTTATGTTTATTGATAGATAAGTTAGGAATATGTATAGGAATCCGTTATATTCCGTAGTATTCCTTAATTAATTATCTATCATTGAATCATGTCTAACTCTAATTCCCGTTACGACATGTTTGACCAATTGAGCGGTGCGAAGGTCTTCTCTCAGCTTGACCTTGCCACTGGATTCCATCAGCTACGAGTCATGGAAGACATCATTCCTCTTACAGCATTTTGCACTCGTCATGGTTCTTTTGAGTGGTTGGTCATGCCGTTCGGCTTGACGAACGCTCTGGCTTTCTTCGTCGATCTTATGAATCGAGTATTCCGGGAATACATCGATAGATTCGTTCTGGTTTTCATCGACGATATTGTTATTTATTCTAGATCCGAGGCATAGCATGCTCATCATTTGCGGATCTTCTTGGATACTCTTCGTCAGCATCAGCTTAAGGCCAAGCTCTCCATGTGCCATTTTTGGGAGAGCAAGGTCAAGTTCTTGGGCCATATTGTATCATCTGAGGGTATTTCTGTCGATCCTGCCAAGATCGAAGCTATTCAGAATTGGAGGCAGCCCGAGAACGTTCATGATATTCGCAGCTTCCTTGGGCTGGCGGGTTATTACCGTCGGTTTATCAAGGATTTCTCTCGAGTTGCACTTCCCCTCACGACTCTGACTCATAAGGGGGTTCGTTTTATTTGGTCTGATAAGTGTGAAGCTTCCTTTCAGCGACTGAAGGAACTTCTCACTCATGCTCCTATCCTTGTAGTTCCTGAGAGTAACCAGGATCTTGTTGTTTACACCGACGCTTGTGGTAGCGGCCTCGGTGCTGTGCTTATGCAGAAAGATCGGGTAGTTGCTTACGCTTCTAGGCAGCTACGTCTGAATGAGGTTCGCTATCCTACTCATGATCTTGAGTTAGCAGCTATCGTCTTTTCCTTGAAGACGTGGCGTCATTAACTATTGGGCGAACATTTCATTCTCTACACCGATCACAAGTCGCTGAAGTATTCATTCAGTCATAAGGATCTCAATATGAGGCAGCAGCGATGACTCGAGTTTCTCGCCTCATATGACTTAGATTTTCAGTATACCCCTGGCAAGGGCAATCGTGTTGTAGATGCACTCAGTCGCAAACACTCGGCAGTTGTTTCTATGATGATTACCGAGTGGGTTATTCTTGAGACTCTTTCTATGTGTGAAATTCGAAATCGAGCTCCGTCTTCTGATTCTCAGATCTTGTTATTCAGCTTGGAAGCTCGACCTATTCTATTGGATCGCATTGCCCATGCTCAGCGGCAGGATCCAGACTTGTTGCGATACATTAATCTCCTTGAGTCGGGATCCAGTGATGAGACATTGTCGGATTATTCTATTGATTCTCATCGGTGTCTTCGCAGGAAGAACCGTATTTTGGTACCATCTGATTTATCACTTAGGCGTGACATTCTAGACGAGTGTCATCGCACTTAGTACACTATACATCCCGGGTCGAGTAAGATGTATGCTGACATGTGTCGCCTATTTTATTGGGAGGGCATGAAGAGTGATGTTGCAAGTTATGTAAGCTGTTGCATGACTTGTCAACAGATCAAAGCTGAGCATCAGCGTCCATCTGGTCTTCTTCAGCTGCTAGAGATTCCTTTGTGGAAATGGGATCAGATATCCATGGATTTTACTGACGGTCTGCCTCGATCGAGGTCAGGCCATACTTCTATTTGGGTCATCGTCGATCGCTTGACCAAATCAGCTCATTTCATTCCTATTAAGTCCACTCGGACTGCTCCTCAGCTTGCCAAGCTATATGTGAAGGAAGTCGTTCAACTTCATGGCATTCCTAGCTCTATCGTCTGTGATCGAGACACTATCTTTACTAGTCACTTCTGGAAGTTCCTACAGTCAGCTTTGGGCTCAAAGCTGAATCTCTCGACTACTTATCATCCTCAGACCGACGGTCAGGCGGAGAGGGTGAATCGTGTTTTAGAGGATCTTTCACGCTGTTGTATTCTGGATTTCGGAGGTAGTTGGGAGGATCACTTACCGCTTGTAGAGTTCTCCTACAACAACAGCTTTCAGTCTAGTATTGGCATGGCTCCTTTCGAGGCTCTTTACGGAAGGCCATGTCGTTCTCCTTCGTGTTGGTTAGAATCTGGCGAGAAGCTCCTTCTTGGTCCAGATTCAGTTCGAGAATCTTCTGAGAAGATTATTCTTATTCGTCTGAGAATGAAAGAGGCGTAGAACCGTCAGAAATCCTACGCGGACAACCGTAGGAAGCCTCTTGAGTTCTCCATTGGCGATTCTGTCTTTATTCGGGTCTCTCCTATGAAAGGGGTTGTGCGTTTCAGCTCTACAGGGAAGTTGGCTCCTCGCTATGTTGGACCATTTCCTATTACGGAACGCATCGGCCCCGTGGCTTATCGTGTGGCTCTACCTGCTCACTTCTCTGGAATGCACGACGTGTTCCATGTTTCCCAGCTTCGCATGTGTGTCCGCGATCCTGATGCTATCATTGAGCCGCACGATGTGCCTGATTTAGAGATCTTTCCTGATTTATCATTGGAGCAGCAACCTCTTCGTGTTCTTAATTCGGAGGTCAGACGCCTTCGCAACAAAGAGGTTCAGCTAGTGAAAATTCAATGGTCACCGAATCCTAAGGACTGCACTTGGGAGACCAGAGAATTTATCGAGCGTTCTTATCCTGGCTTTCTCCCATCTTCTAGTACGGGTGAGAATCTCTATTTGATCTTCTATCATTTCTTTTGGGGATTAGACGTTATAGACGACGTCCATCTTAAGGAATTGTGGGGACGCAATTTTCTTAAGGGGGGAGTCTGTAACAACCCGGGATTTGCATTACCAAAAAAAAATTTGGATTTTATTTAAATGGAGCAAATGGATTTTTGGGATAAGGATAATTTATTTAAAAATATGGACATTTTAAATAAATGAGTTTTTAAAAAAAATGAGGCGAAGTATTATTTTGGAACAATTAAAAATTAATGGGAATTTTAAGAAGGGGATTTGGTTAAGTATGGGTTTTCATGGCTATGTTAACACTTAAACAATTTTTATACATGTTTAGGGCCACTTTCTCTTAAGGGGTCCATTAGCCTAACCCAAACCCACTTACCATTCTATAAATCATCTCAAACTCCTAACCCTCATTCATTCCAACCCTAATCATATTCCTAAAACCCTAAACCTAAAAATGGCCTCCATGCTTAGGAAAGCTCCATCCTCTCTTATATTGGCTTAAGCTAGTTAAAGTAAGGGAAGGTAATGCAAAAACCATCTTGTAATCCATTTCTAACTCTCTTTAATTTCTGGAAATCATGTTGTAACTCTTAGTTTTATGTGTTTTGGTATTTTTCTAGCTCCTTGATCATCATCTCTTAGCTTTGGTTAGTGCCATATAGGTGTTTGTTCTTTTGCTTGAGAGGAATACTAGGTAAACCCCCTCCTAATCTATGTATAAGCATCTCTTAATTTCTGAAATTATTCTATAATCCTCTTTTTTTGTGCATTTAGATTGTGAAACTCTTTGATCTTCTTTTCATTGCTTGGGAAAGAGGTAATATATGCTAGCTGAAATTATAATTAGTTTATTGTTGTTAGTAAATTAGGCATATCTCATTCATCTTAAATCGGAATTAAGATTTTCTTGATGTTCTGGAAAGCTTATTCTGTAGGTTATAACTTTTATGTTTTGAGCTTTGCCTAGTTCTGTGGTTTGAATGGTCGAAATCACGTTTGTTTGTCACTGACCTGACAACAAACTACAGGGTTGAGAAACTAAAAACCTGAAATTGATTTGGCCAAAAGTTACTCGTTTCTTATCCAAATCTAATAATTTTGGATGTTATGGAAATCTTAGATTTAGAGCTAAAACTTTCATGTTTTGAGTTTCATGAAATTTCGAAATTAATTTTGTCAAAACTGTGCATTCTTACCACTGTCCCGAGAGCACAACGACAGTGATATAAAATTTAGATCTGAGAATTGTTTTAGTCGTAGAATTTTCATCTCTGGTCGGAATTTGATGATCTTGGAAATTCCGGAAATCTTAGAAACTAAGCTACAACTTTCATTTTATTCATTTTGCCATAATTTGAAGTTTACTATGCCAAAATTGTGGTTTTTCATCTCCGGCCAGTTAGTGCATAGCTATAGGCCTAAGTCTCTTTTCTCCCGTTGTTTTCAGCGTAGAACCCCAACTTTGCGACGCCATCCCGGGCTCGTCCTTTGTCGGATTTCATCGTTTTTGGTCTCGTTAAAATGATGAGATCGAGATCTTTAACCATGCAAAGTTTGGTTTAGATCTGGGTGCATTAGATACTTCGTTTCTATTGCCGAAGTAGCACCCAGAAACTGTTTTACAATAGTGATCATTTTCAGTTATCGTCGGACCAACTTTGAAACATTGTCGTTTCTTCGTTTCAAGTCGAAACCGAACGATTCTTGTTGCATATCAAAGTAGGAGTACTTTACTACGCTCCTACAAATTTTCATCAAGATCTGAGTTCATGTGACCCTTCGACCATGTCGTCGAAGTGGGACCTTTACACTGTTTTGACACAGTAAAGTTTTATGATTTTTGTCTGAATTTGAGACGACGCCGTTTCTTCGTTTCAAGTCAGAATTTCCCGATTCTTTTTGCAGTTTGGAGCAGGGATGTTGGACTATATGCCTACAATTTCATGTTATTCGGATTCAGTTTGCTGGTCCGAATAATTTTCCGAACATGGGTTCGCGTCATTTTTGGACTATTTTCCAACACTTAGAATATTTTCAGTGATTTTCTGGTTTTATTGATTTCTTTGAGAATTGTCTCTATATTTCGTACACAGGTTTTATGAATTATTTTCAAATGATTTTTCACTCCTAAATGGCTTTAGAAATTATTATATAATATTATTTTTAATTATTAAATTAATTACTCCATAATAGGAGAGTTTTCAAAAGCCGTTTTAAAGTGATTTCAAAATCAATTATAAATCCGTTTCGCACCATTATTTTCTATAATAAAAATCTCACACTCACTTTTTAGCACGTCGAGCGAAGTGGAAAGGTGCTTAAACGGTTAGGAAATCTTCGGCCTATGGAACCGTGTGTATTTTCTTTCCGGTTAATCCCCGACCTATTCGATTGATCGTTTTGACCTTTGGGTCTTGTTTACCGATGATACGAGGTGGACTTTTTATTGTTTGGAGTGTGAGCTTGCTATTGGTTAGTAAACCGTTTAGTGCGAACGTGGGGTATGGGACTCATTGTTAACACTTTACGGGTTCCTCTCCAAGAAGTTGGTGACACATTAGCCTTTGGGCGGCCAGTACTGGACCTCTGGGTCACCACGCCTCTGGGCAACCGTCTCTGGACACCTGCTCTATGGAGCAGTTTATTTTTCGGCATGCGCCTCTGGGCCTTTATCCTTCTGGGAAGGATCTTGCCGTCTCGCGCGTTCCGCATCTGTGCGAGTGATCGATCACAACTCTACAGTACTTGGCAACAACGACTCTGGTCGGTGCACGTGCAATATTGGTATTATTTAATGATTTTTATATCCATTCGAGTACCGCCATTCGGTGTTGGTTCTATGGAACCATACGATGTAAGTGCGATTACCTTGTGGATTCACAGTGTCCTTGGACACTGCTTATCTGTGTTTGATTTCATTGACTTTTCAGTATATCCCCATTGCTCTTTGGAGCATCGATCTTTGCTTGGGCATTGATTACAGACTCTGGTGACTCTTGGGATTATTGCCTATGGGCATCTTTTTATAGCTTTGGCTACGCCGATGATATGAGGCGATTTTATTTATTATACACTTTGGTGTTGATTTCTCTTTGGAGATTTTTATTGTTTATTGATGATTAGGGATCGTCATTATATTCATGTGGTTCATAATATACTTCTCTTTGGATAAGTACTGTTTTATTTATGTACCACATTATTATATATCTCAGTTATTACTGATTTTTTAGCTAGCATGACCCGAGTGTTTTCGCTCGGGTCAGACCGAGTTGTTTCAGGTTAGGTCTCTGGACTTAGCTTCTGTGCTTCCGCTTGGACATTTTCTGCTATGCTGATAGATAGCGTTTTTATTTGTCCACTATTCCGCTACTCTGTTATTATTCAGACTTTGATATGTACATATTTTTGACTCACATATGTGAGCAGTGGCTTTGTACCCACTTATGGTATTTGGATCTGTATTGATGATGTATTGTTCTGGGATTTAATATCTGTGATGTGATTCTGTTCTGTGATGTTTTATCATTTATTACTATGCTTATTCTGATAGATCTTTAGCCATTTGTAATTTTGTTATAAGTATTTACCGAATATGTCGAACCACCTGATTGAGAAAAATTTAAATAGATTCCACCTTTCGACGTATTCGGTAGATAGTTATAGCTTGATTACAAATGGTCGCTCCCACTATACTCTATTCTCCGCTTTAACAGACGGTATTACTCCCGTAATACTCTTTGTTACACTGGGTCTCAGAGTGGGGCGTTACAATGATACTTGAATACACACACACACACTTGACATTGCAGTGGTATACGGAAGATATGTTATTTGTACATGAGACTTGTTGTATCAGATATGTCATAACAATACGTAAGAGACTGCACTGGCAGAAGTAACTGATAAGCAAATATCAATACAAAAAGTCAGAATATAATACATAATACAAAAAGTATCATATACAAAGAGCATTTTCGCCATGTACTACTATAATGTCAAGTGTGTGCCCATATATCCAAATGTCATCTTCACCTTCAAAGCTTTAATTGGGCTACTCTGATATATCCCCAACAACACCTTCCGAACTACTCGATCAAGTACCCGCGAGTTGTTAAATAGACAAATACAAAATACGGGTCAAACATAAAGCCTAGTGTGAGGGGAACTATCTCAAAATACTTCATCAAAACTATATAAAAATGGCACATGAACTATTAAGGTACAGCCGGTCCTCTCCACAAACATGGCTCAAGGATAATCTGGACTGCGTATAAATAAGCAAAGTATACCCTTCATAAAAGCAGGGAATCATACCATAACATGCTCTTCTCCTATGATCAACGAATCAACACAACTAATAATGCGACTGATACGTAATGGTATACCATGATGAGGTAACCTAATATATGAATGTAGAGACAACATAAATATCACAATATAAGCATATCCTAAAATACATAACAATATTATCAACCAACGAAAATAACACACACAATCTGACGATAAGTGATAGATAGAGAATATAAATTGACACTCATCATTGTTGAAGAGTGGAATCTATGGTAGACTCATGCCTAAGATAAATAGAGTCAGTGCATAGTTGTACCATAGACCCCGAGCCATATCTAGTGTGATCAAACTCGTGTAGACCTCACCGTACTGGTATAACAAGCATAAGTGATATAGGATCTACTCTAGATATATGAAATATGAGTCCGTGTTGTATATCCATCTATAATTTAATTATCGTGACCCAATGATTTCCGTAGATCTCGAATCACATCCAGCTTTGATTGAACTTGTATAGGTCTTACTGTACCACTATAACGAGCATAAGTGATATACGATCTACTCTATATATATGGAACTATGTGAATCTTATCGTACCTCTATATCAAGCATAAGTAATACATGATCCACTCGTAGATGTTCGTCATAATCTTCCCCTCATAGTCATCATGGATTTCTCACCAAATTCGCTTAACGTCTTTATACAAGAGAACGATAGGCATATCCCATATATTATGCCATTGGAACAACAAAGGAACACTGATGCCATAAAGATATATATATATATATATATATATATATATATCTATCAAATATAACATCATGTAATCAAACACGTCTATCACAAACGAAAACCGGTATCGTCTATCAATACGGATGGCCTCTACTATAAGACCAAAAACATGCATGGCCAATAATATATGGTCAATACATGGTATTATCACAAACATAAGATTGATAATATTCATCAAACATATATACAGAAGGTCGAAACCAAGAGGTGCAGTGTAACATCCCCTATTTGGAGGCCCGAAGCCAAGCGCTACAGATGCTGTAGTCATCCAGAGTATTATCTTCCTGTGACCAAATACGGTAATGTTAGTGGTATCAATAATACCAGAAGCACTTGAATATGAAATAAAATCATAACAGATTAAAACACTTTTCTGATTACATTTCAAAACAACATTTCATATCCAAGTTACATAATCCAAACGTTTCCTAGGTTTAGATAAAATATAATTATTACAAAATACGCCAAGAGCGACATATGAAGATGCCCTCTTGGATGACAGGGGTACTAAATAGTCATAACAGACTTAATACAACATAGTGGAAATAAAACATAACAAAGCCTTAATAGCTAACTTCGGCCTCTTGCTCATCTTCGGAAGCTTTATTAGTCCACCTACTAAAACTTGTAAATCCTCTACCCTCAGCCTACTCAAATCAATTTTGAGAACCCGAGAGTTTAAGGGGAAAACATAAACTTCGAGTCAGACATAAAGCCTTGTGTGAATAATAATATACATCTCGGTTATATGATATTAAGTGAGACCACGCCACTTAGCGGAACGGGTTTCCCCTCACTAATATCCCTTTTTTAAAAACATATCTTTTGCAAACCAAAACCCTGCAACTAAAATGGTTAAAACAATAATATCAATATCATTTGAGCATATAAATCAGGTAATCAATGGAGTATCTGTCCAAACAATATAGTTTTGTTTGGCTAACTACTAATCTTTGGCTGACTAGGGCCTACCAGAAAATATAAAAAAATAATCTAACTTCTGTTAGATACTCCTCTTTTGGACGGTCTGTCCCTAACTTACTTCTCCCAAGGGATCCTAATGGTTTTTGCGGGCTCACCAATATCCTACCCTCACTTTGTATATTCCTTTATGTATGTAACATCATTTTAGTCTTACCTGTGACAAAGCCCTACACATTAGAATTTTGGACTAAATTAGCTAGGGGTTAATAGCTAATGTATAGGGTGTGACCCTATACCAGTCTCATCTTGTATTCTAATATCTGAGTCAATTTACTTAGGGTCATCTTCCCTAAAATTTTCCTTTAAAACATTTCTTTCAAAATAATTTAACCCTTTTTAAATCATATTTACACAAGGAAAATATACTCCATGCTTTACTGAAATCACTTTGCCATGTTATATATACTTTACACAAAACATTGTTGATGAAAGCATCGAAACCTTTGAAAGCACCCCTTTCGAAACCATTGAAAGTACCCCTTTCGATATGAGTAAGCTATTTTATAACCTAGGCTGAAGGCTAAAACATACCTTTCAAAACCATTCTTAATAAACCTTTCGAAACTATTGAAAAACCTTTCTTTCGAAAGCTTTAAAACCTTAAACATTCTCTTATTAAAACACTATAAACATTGCCTTTCGAAACCATTGGAACCTTCCATTTAAAACCTTTCGAGACCATTAGGGAACCACCCCTTTGAAACCTTTATCTTAAACCTTTCGAAAGCACTAAATCCTTTTCATAAAATCAAACCTTTTGAAAGTATTTAGGTTCAAGTAAAACATATGGAATAACATTTCGAAACCATTAGAAACTAATCCTTTCAAAAATCTTTTGTGTTTAAATTTCAATAGAACAAAAGGCTCATAAAACAACTAAGTCGAAAGCACTTTTCCGAAAGCTATTTCCTAACTAAAGAAGTGATGGTGTCGAAACCAACCCTTCGAAAGCATTGGAGAAGTGGCTAAGTTTAAAAACAAAGTAACCCTTTCGAAACCCTTTGCTTCGAAAGGTGGAAAGCAGCAGCAAGGGGTTTCGACCCCTTCGAAAGCATTTACTTAAAACAAAAAGGCGCAACCTCTTTCGAAACCATTCCTTTAAAACAATTTTACCCAGTCGAAAGCTAACCAAGTCGAAAGCATTTCTTTCGAAAGAAAAGCAGGCGCATTTTCATTTAAATACAAAGTAAGGCTTTGACCCCTTCGAAACTCCTTATTTCGACCCAGTACCTTTCGCCTATGTCCAATTCACTACGTACTAAGTATTTGTTACCCTGTGCTTTGGTTTCGATAGAGATGGAAGTGGAAGTAAGGCGTCGAAGGCTAGGTGCCGAAAGTGGCGAAACATGTAAAAAGCATGTATAAATTGATTTTTAACTTTTAAAGCAATTCTTTTCAATTAACCTACCTCGTTTGTCAAAACATGATTGGTTGCTAATTTCTTTTCTAAACGTACTACCGAAGTTTCCGAAATAAACAAATTAAATTATTTAAAAAATGCCCTTCTCCTTTTATAAATATATAAAACATTTAAGTCTCATACCTTAAATAATTTTATATACTTATTAAAACACTTAGGAAAAATCTAAAAAATTCCCATAAATCATTTTTAATATGTTTTCTAGCATATATTAATTTCTGACCCGAAACATACATATATTAGGTGTAATTAATTTTAAACCCAAATAACCATTTCCTTCACTAGAAAATTAATACTAAATCCACATTAATTCAGAAAATTATGAAAATTGAAAGCCATCTCTAAAATATCATTTCCGACCTTATTCTAAAATCGCAAGGCATTTGGATGTCATTTAATAGCGTTTTCACATTAAAACATATCATAAAGTTCATATGAATTTGCATAAATCATCAACAAGCATATATATCCAATTTAACAATAAAAAACATTGCAAAACCTTGCAAAATAGTTTAGATTTAATCTAAAACTGAAAACAATCAAAAACATGAGATGTAGTCATTATTCATCTTAGCTTTGTGATTAAGGAGTTGAGATTTGATCTTGGATTAAGTTGATTAAGCTTCCTCTTGATTCTTGCTTTATCTTCTACTTGATTTTCCTTAATAGTGGTCGACCTCTCTTCTATTTAGTTTTTGTTTTGAACGTGTAAAATGAATGTGGTTTATAGGTTTAGGTTATAAAAATATATATACTCTATTCCTACTTTGCCCGTTATCTAACTTCCCTTATGTATTTAATTTTAATTCATCTAAGTTCATTTGTTAACTAGGCACGGCTACCCCCCATTAACATAAATCTCAATCCTCTAACCATTCCATCATTTCATTTAATTTAACTAATTAAATGTCCTAAATAATGTTAACCAAAATTAGGGTCTTTACATGTGGACTAATCCTCTAAATACTACACGGGCACAAAATGTGACCAAACAACCAATCAGTGCACCTATATCGTTTTCGATCATTATTGATTACACAAGTATCACTATACATTACATTAGAATCCTGAACTTTCCCTAGCATTCCACTTTACCGAGTAATCTAAAGCGTCCCCGAAGTTGTGCAAAAGCTTCACACGAACCCGCATCCGGAATCGAGGAAGAAATCGCCTTTAAATTACACCATGCCTATGCTTTACTGCTTAAGGTTGTGCATCACCGTTTCATTAGTGGTAAGCCACTAGTAGACCGGTGGTAGAATGTCCGAGGTAGTAAAGCCTCTGGCAGATGCAAAATGTGCCACTCGATCATCGATTTGAGCCTTGTTTCCACCGCTGCTTCGTTTTTTGAGTTTCCTACATCATTTAGCCTACCTTCACCACACCGGACTTCTCTCTAAGCCCATTAGCTCCTCACATCAAGCCTCCTCTAACATGCCAAAATAAACATAGTTGGTCTTCTTGCCTTCTCTGTTGCTCACATGTGGGTCAATGCACCTATTTGTGCATGCCTATGCACATATGTACACGCAAACACACCACAACTATATAAATCATATTTCGAGCATCATCGGAGCGATTACTCGACCCGAAACTTTCTCTTGCAACTTTGCATGCATAATGATCGCTCTTGCTACATGAGATGCTCTCCATGTGCTTATATACAAATATAGATATTCACATACTCATATATATATGAATATACACATAAGTACATTTAACAATTCTAATTACAACACAAGAATTATCTTGATTATTATACTACTTCTAATACATGATACCTATACCCGCTTGTGTACATATACATACACGTATATTCAAGTAAGTATATCAATTATTACTTAAATCAAAACTGACTTTTATTTACTAAATCATTTTTTACTATTTTATAAATCACTTCATTTTATAAAATATATCATTTATACTGTTTATAAAATCTCATTCTATTTTATAAAATATATCGTTCATTTATAAAATCATCTCCTAACTTAAATATTATTTATAAGTACTAATTTAGCTATGTTAAGCCTCTACTCACTTCAATAACGGGTATAGAGCTCATAACTTGCTTAATTAGCTTACTAACTTTCTTAAACGTTCATATATAAATTCAATACAATTATAATAATACTAAATCATATCATATCTATAACACATAATTAAGCCTAGCAATCATTCATAATCACTTAATCATCCCAAAACCAAATCCAAAGCTTGCTAACTTTTCATAACGTGGTCAGAATGGTCTCAAATAAATAACGTGATGATATGAACATGTTTAAGGCATAAATGTAAGCCTAATTACATTACTAACCATCTCTAGGTTACTACACATAACTCCAAAATCATGAATAAACAAATATATATAGTATAACATGTATATAAGTTAGGAGAATCATCCCACTCACCTCTTATTCTCCAAACCAAGCTCAAAATCACCATAATTCCTCTCTGCTCATTCTCCACATAACCCACGAAGGAATGATCATGAATTGGAGTTTGGAGCAAGATCTCAATAGCAATCCGCACTTTATAATACCCCAAATCAACATCAAATGACAATGTTTGACTCCCGAATACGACAAAGGATAAACTATCGAGGTAAAATTAAATCAAAATAAACACCATACCAAGGCATAACATTATAATCTCATAGTAAAATGATAACATATAATATACTAAATATACATGAATAGAATAGGATGAACAATATATAAGAACTGCACTAACGGAAGTAACTGATAAGTAAATATCAATATAGAAAGTTAGAATAAAATATCTAATACAACAAGTCTTATATACAAATAACACATCTATCATGTACTACTACAATATCAAGTATATATATATATATATATCCACATATAGTCCTCGCCCCCAAAGCTCGAGCTATGCCACTCTAATAGCATATCCCAAAAAGCACATAACTTCATAACTACTCAATCGAGTACCCAAGAATTGTTATGACATAAACAAGCAAAGACAAAACACGGGTCATACATAAAGCTGGGTTTTGAGGGGAACTGTTGTGTGCATTTCTACCACCGAACCAAAAGGCAAGAACCAACTCTCATCCGGTCTCCCACCGAACCAACTCTCATCCGGTCTCCCACCAAACCAACTCTCATCCGGTCTCCCACCGAACCAACCCACATCCGGTCTCCCACCGAACCAACCCACATCCGGTCTCCCACCGAACCAACCTACATCCGGTCTCCCACCGAACCAACTCTCATCCGGCCTCGCCAACCCAACCACCGGACCAACCTCACCGAACCAAACCCCCGGACCAAGCATTACCGGTCCACACCATCGCACTCCTACCACCGAACCATGGGATGCCGAACCAAGGTGTGCCAGGCCAGATTGCATCAGCCCAGGCCCACCAGCAGCTATATACATCCAAGACCCCTGCCCCCAACCTCACTCTATAAATAGAGGGGCAGGGGTACAACAATGGGGACAAGTTTGAGAGCTCAAGCACGGAAGGAACTTTCAAACAACTTTCTTTTACTTGTATTAAAGCTTTGTACTTGTAATCAAAAGAAGAGAAGAGAAATAACATGTAAAGTGGACGTAGGCACATTCTGGCTGAACCACTATAAATTTGCGTGTCTTTTACAGTTTAGCCCCTGCTTTTCATATATTTGCGTAAATTACTCAAATCGATAAGAACAACATAAGATCCACTAAATCATACAACTTTGAGGTGTTTGTCCATTTTTTGTGCAAACATTTTTGGTGCTTTCACTGAGAGAATAGAAACTCGAAGCTTCAGCTTCATCTACTTAACGAGTTTTCCTAACAGCATCGTCCGCCACTTGGAAAACATGCCTCCCAAACAGAGAAAAGATGTTAACAAAGGAAAAAACATCGCATCTAGTAGCCTTCCTGATCCAGCTGCCGCGAATCAAGTAAATCGTCCTCCTCCAGCAACGGCAACAAATGAAGGACAGGCTAACCCAACCACTCCTGCCACAGAACAGCCTGCAGCAATTACTAGGGCAGATTTGGACAGAGTTGTTGTTGAAGTAACTAACCGCTTCACGTCCCAGCAGGAAGCCTTGGTGGACCATCTCATGTCACGCTTGAGGGACGCTGAAGAATCCAACCGCAACACTGAATCATGGGGCGAGTCCCAGTCTGGAGGATCTCAGAGACAGCAAAGATCTTCCTTCTTCGAAGGAGCTAACGGCAGGAGTAGCCGTGGTAGGAGCCGAGACCGAGCCCAGCCCGAAGTTAGGCCTGAGGAAACGTTTGGTGCCGAACCCAACGGGGAAGGTACCGGGCGAAGGTCAACTGCAGCTGAGCCTGTCATGCTGCCTAACCACAGAAACACCAGTGAACGGGGCCGAGCTAGAGTTCAGCCCGAAGTTGGACCCGAGGAAGTGCTTAGATTAGAACCCAACAGGGGAAGATCAAGGCAAGGGCCAACTGTAGCTGACCCAAGCATGCTCCCAGAAGATCAAAGGCAGCCACTGGAAAATATGAGGAATGATAGACGATACCATCCCTACAGGTTGTCTGGACGGAATCAACCCCACAGAACAGAACCAAACTCATTTCTGTCCGCTCCAAATTCTGATGAAAGGATGGCGCGCTTATTCAGAGAGTGTGTCCAACGGGAGCAAAGAGATCGAGGGATAGGCGCTAGGGTAACCAGCCCTTTCGCCCGCAATATCGAAATTGCTATCACCCCCCGAGAATGGAAGATGCCAACAATGGAACCCTACAAAGGAACCTCCGATCCCGTTATACACTTACAGAGGTACACGCAGCATATGCTCATGAGTGGAGCAACAGAGGGAGTACTGTGCAAATGCTTCCCGCTCTTCTTAGCAGATCTTGCTACCTCCTGGTTCTGTCATCTACCCCAAGGATCCATCAGCTCATGGGAAATGTTGAAAGAAAAATTCATCAATCAGTTCCGCATTCATGTGGAGCAACCTAAGGACGCTTATTCCTTATCCAGTGTCAAACAGAAACCTGGAGAAAAGCTGCAGCAATACCTAACCAGATTCAACGCCGCAGCAGCCGCAGTTCAAGATGCCGATGAGAAGCTTATCCTAATGGCCCTCTGCAGTGGGGTGCATCCGGACACTAAATTTGCTAGAAGATTGACAAAAGAAAAACCAGCTACTTTACCCGATTTCTTCCATGAAGCCGGGAAATACATGAGGCTTGAGGATGCTGCCATTGAGGGGCAGTCAGGACGGCAAAGTAAGACGACCCATGGCAACGCCCCTGCTGTGGAGAGGGATGTTCGAAGAAATGATTCCAGAGACAATGCTGGGGGCAAGAAAGTAGAAAAACGCCTATATCGGCCAGGACCAAGATTCGACTCTTACACCCCTTTGAACGAGACCATCGAAAATATCTTCCTTGCCACCCAAGGCTAAGTTAGATACAAACGCCCACCATACAAGAAGGAATCAGATAGCGCACAGAAATCTGGAAAATTCTGCCGCTTCCACGAATCCCACGGACATGATACCAACGAATGCCATCATCTCCGAGATCTGATTGAGGAACACATCAGAAGAAAGAAACTGGAACGCTATGTAAAAAGTCAAGACAGGACTCCAGCTCCTGCCAATGAAAACCCAAGGCTACCCTCACCAGGGACCGGCAGAGGCGACCGCAATGCTAGCAGCTCTAGTCAAGAGAAGATAGTGGTCCATACCATCTCAGGAGGTCCGCACATCGCATACAGAAGTTGGAAAGAGATGGAAAGATATGGGAAGTCGCTTAGAGACAATAGAGACTGTGTCAATACGGTTATAGAAGAGCGCCACCCAAAGCGGAAAGAAAATGATGACATCACATTCAGTAAACGCGACCTAGAAGGAAGACAGTACCCTCACATGGATCCCATGGTTATCTCTGCCCGACTCGGTCCCGCCGAAGTTTACCGAATCTTGGTAGACACTGGAAGCTCTGTAAATATCCTGTTCAAACACGCATTCGACAAAATGAGGCTATCAATGAAGGATGTATCTCCCTGCGATAAACCGCTACACGGTTTCACTGGAGATGCGAAAATGCCCATCGGGCAGCTGGACCTCTTCGTTGAAATTGGAAGCCATCCCCGCTCCGTTGTAAGGAAACAGACGTTTGTGCTGATAGAAAACCATTCGGCCTACAACGCCTTCCTAGGAAGACCAGCCCTATCTGACTTCCAGATTGTCCTAGCCCCGTGGTGCCTGAAAATGAAATTTCCAACAGACAATGGGGTAGGGGAAGTGGAAGGAGACCAAGATATTACACGAGACTGCTATGTAACCGAACTTCGCAACAACC
Source organism: Allium fistulosum (assembly GCA_030737815.1). Lineage (NCBI taxonomy): Eukaryota > Viridiplantae > Streptophyta > Magnoliopsida > Asparagales > Amaryllidaceae > Allium > Allium fistulosum. Next base: position 942,751,038 of record CM060907.1, on the reverse strand, counting down.
ACAGGAGAGATAAAGGGAAAGGTGTAGAGATTGCCCTTTGCACAAAAAGCCTTGAGGCATAGCAACTAAAGAAAGCCCCTCCTCTTCGATACACCAGCGACCCTTTCAATGAATTAGACCCTAGGGACAAAGAGGAGGAGGCCACCGCCGAGCCTGCAGAGGCTATGGAGTTTATATCTGTAGACAAGCACGACTCAAGTAGGCTACTGAAAATTGGGTCGCAGCTGAAAACTGAATTGAAGGAACAACTCATTGATTTTCTCCGCCACAACTTGGATGTGTTCGCTTGGTCACACGCTGACATGACCGGAATCTCCCCCAACATAGCATGCCACGTATTAAAAATTGATCCTACCAAGGCGCCTGTAAAACAAAAAAAGAGAAGTATGGGGGTAGAGCGATCAGCAGCCCTCGATGAAGAAGTAAAGAATGTACTCGCCAATGACTTCATACGAGAAGCTATTTACCCAGAATGGATCGCCAACCCGGTACTAGTAAAGAAGGCTAATGGGAAGTGGCGGACCTGCATTGACTTCTCCAACCTAAACGACGCCTGCCCAAAGGATTGCTTCCCGCTTCCCAGAATCGATCAACTTGTAGACAGCACAGCCGGGCACGAACTCCTGTCTTTTATGGATGCATACTCAGGATATAACCAAATTCCTATGCATGCTCCCGACCAAGACCACACTAGTTTCATCACCGATCGGGGTTTATACTGCTACAAAGTGATGCCCTTCGGACTTAAAAATGCAGGAGCCACCTACCAACGCCTCGTCAACAAGATGTTTGCAGGGCTAATAGGACGAATAATGGAAGTATATGTAGACGACATGCTGGTAAAATCACGGAAAGCCAAAGATCACATAAGCCACCTAGGCGAAATGTTCCAGGTACTTCGACAGTATGGAATGAAGTTGAATCCACTAAAGTGCTCCTTCGGAGTGTCATCGGGAAAATTCTTAGGATTCATCGTCCATGCCCGAGGGATAGAAGCAAACCCTGAACAAGTCCGAGCATTAAGGGACATCAAGATACCTTCCACCCGAAAGGAAATGCAAAGCCTAAATGGAAAAGTGGCTGCCCTAAGCCGATTCATCTCCAAAGCAACGGACAAGTGCGTCCCCTTTTTCGAAGCTATAAAGAAAGACAAAGGAAGGTTCGAATGGACGGACGAATGCTTAACCGCTTTCCTTAACCTAATCGAACACCTCCAGAAACCACCGGTACTCTCGACCCCAAGCGAAGGCGAAGAATTATACCTATACCTTGCTGTGTCATCTCACGCTCTAAGCGCTGCCTTGGTAAGGGAAGACAACCGCACGCAACGACCAATTTACTTCGTCAGTAAAAGGTTTGCTGGGGCAGAAGTCAGATATCCTAAGCTTGAAAAGTTAGCATACTGCTTACTAATCACTTCACGAAAGCTACGTCACTACTTCCAATCCCATTCCATCAAAGTTCTGACCGATCAACCACTGAGGCAGGTACTCCATCGTCCCGACACTTCCGGGCGACTACTTAAATGGTGTATTGAGCTGAGTCAATATGATATCACCTATCACCCTCGCACCGCCATCAAGGGACAAGCCATGGCTGATTTCATTGCAGAATTCACTACCAACGAGGATAAGGAGCAACTGGAAATAACAGAAGATATCAAGTGGAATCTCTTTGTGGACGGTGCATCTAACGAACAAGGCTCGGGGGCAGGTGTGGTAATAATCACTCCCAGGGGAAATAAACTGCACTATGCTATAAGGTTGGAGTTCGCTGCCACCAACAACGATGCGGAATATGAAGCAGTAATAGCCGGAATACTAGGGGAATTCCAAGCTCGAGAAGAACGACTCATAGCATATCTAAAGAAGACCAAGTTACTTCTCAGCCGATTGGACCACTACTTAGTCAAACACATCCCTCGGGAAGAGAACCAAGAGGCCGACGAATTGGCAAAGCAAGCAAGTATGAGAGACGTCGCCATCTTCGGAGCAGTAACTGTCTCAAAGCAAACGATCCCAAGTTTTGAGCAAGTGAATCTGATAGCTGCAACCGAAGAGGCAACTTGGATGACTCCCATCCGAGACTACCTACAGAATGGCACACTACCCGACGGGCGTAACGAAGTCCAGAAAATCTTGAGGAAAGCGTCCCGCTACACAATACAAGGAGACATCCTCTATCGGCGCGGGTTCTCTAACCCATTGTTAAGGTGTGTCGCCGGAAGGGGAGCCAAGGAAATCTTATCCAACATTCATCAAGGAAGCTGCGGAGATCACACCGGAGGGCAAACGTTAGCAAAAAAGATACTCCGATACGGATATTTCTGGCCCACCTTAAGCAAGGACGCCTTAGATTTCGTCAAAAAGTGTGACAGATGCCAAAAATTTGCTAAGATCCCTCGGCTACCAACAACCGAGATTACTCAGATGACCAGCCCTTGGCCCTTTGCAGTATGGGGAATTGACTTAATCGGTGAACTGCCAATGGGTCGAGGCGGCGCCAAATATGCTATAGTAGCAGTCGACTATTTCACCAAATGGGTGGAAGCAGAACCTCTAAATAAAGTATCTTCAGCGAAAGTTATCAACTTCTTAATCAAAAATGTTCTGTGCAGGTACGGAGTCCCACTAAAAATCATATCAGACAATGGACTTCAGTTTGACAGCGAGGAATTCGCCAACTGGTGCCAAGAACATGGAATTCACAAAAGCTTCTCATCCGTAGCATATCCCCAAGCAAACGGACAAGTCGAAGCAGTCAACAAAATTCTGAAAACTCTGATAAAAAAGAAGCTCGAAAAGTCAAAGGGCGCTTGGGTGGATGAACTCCCTACGGCACTATGGGCCTACCGCACATCTTTCAGAACATCAACAGGGTACACTCCTTTCTCTTTGGCATACGGATCGGAGGCTATGCTCCCAGTTGAAACCATTGTGACTTCCCACCGTAGGATCCACTATAACCCAGAAGAGAACGAAGAGCTCCTCAACATGTCTTTGGATCTAGTCGAGGAGAGAAGGAATGATGCAGTCCTAAAAACAGCAGCCCACAAGCAAAAGGTGGCAGCACAATACAACTCCAAAGTCAAGCATCGTACCTTACGAGAAGGGGATCTTGTCCTCAAGCGAATCTTCCCTCGCCCCGGAGCACTAGACCCAATCTGGGATGGACCATATGTAATTCATAAAGATCTCCACAACGGAGCCTATATTTTGTCAACAGTGGACGGAGAGGTGTTCCAGAGGGCATGGAACATCCAACACCTCCGTCGATACTTTTCTTAACTTGTATTGCCCATATGAAGTGAATTAACAAAGAGAATCAGTGGACGTAGGCATTTTTTCGTGCCGAACCACTTTAAAAAAGCCTTGTCTCTTTTTTAACTTGTTCCTTTGTATCTTGGCTGCTTGTTAACTTTATCCTTTTCTGTTGAACAAAATCCTGAGCATATAGCATTTCTATTCAAAGCACTCCACGATGCAACTTCACGTGGACAAGACCCAACAGGTACTATGCGAATCTATGCCCTCGCCAATGAGACACTTTTGCTCCAGCATCCCTCTGCTGCGGGTTAACTCATTGCTCACGACGGCCCTTAAAGCCAACTGTAATGAGCCGATTATAAGCCACCGAGAAGGCCGACTATAGCCGAGGCAGCTCATTACGGCGTTAGGCTCGCCGGCAACTGTGAACCGATTATAAGCCCCAACATAAGGTGTGGCCAGCCAGGGGCAGTTCACAGTTGACGATCGGCACCCACGCTAGCCGGCCACAGTAAGTCGAATAATACCCATGAGTACGGGCCATAATGGCCCGGGTAGTTACTGTGCGTGATCTCGGCTCCGGTGTGTCTTAAGTGCGGCTGTGGTAAAAAAGAATTAACTCCCCGCGGAGGCGTAAGATGGGTGACAAATGTCTCCAAGACCCACAGCTAGGGAAAGTGACTACAAAACCCGTTTGCCACGAACTTAAGCACATCGAAGGCCTTCCGTGACTGGAAGTTTTACCATTTCACATATTTCAATTTTACTTAAAAAACTTTCCTCCTATCCTCTATAACAAACCATAAAGTACAGGATGCAGGGTAAGAGATACCCACCAATGGATGCAGAGATTCACAATCAGATGGCAGGGCATTCGACTGCTTTCCATGCTTGGTCATACAAGATATTCGAAACTGCCATTTACAAACAGAACATGAAAGGCGGTATTTTCTTCCTTTATGTGCATATGCATGACTGTAATTTAATTTTTTCACACCACACGCTAACATTGCAATTCATGAGATTATGATTTAAAACCAGAATCTGACATCAAACACAATTTAATTACAAGAATATACATAGCTACATTTCTCATACGATATGTCGAAATAGCAACAAATATTCAAGAAACGACAGAATCAGCTTAAGCTAAAAAATTACACGTCAAGAATAATATTATTACAAGTAGCAAGAATTACAACTTAGAAGTTACTCTACTGTCTTAAGACTAACAGATACAACACTGCCAAGCCTACAAAAAGAATTTTCCAGGTCCAATCAGGGAGCCGGTTGCGTCGAAGTCTTGTCCTTGCTCTTTTGCCCGCCTGTCCGGTCATAAAAAGGATTCATTAGTGATGAGTAACCAAGTTAACGGAAAGACTAGAAAGGAAAACTTACCAGCACCTGCTTCTTGACCATCCTGGTCGTCATCCTCTACCTGCACACCTGCCTCTTCAGCAGCAAGCAGCCGCATACCCTCCTTTACCGCCACTTTCTCCTCCTTGGTGAACTGGGCAGTGACCACATCCATACTGAAGACCGTTCCACCCTCTTTATCTGCATCAGCCTTAGCCTCCTCCAAAGCCCGAAGATAGGTCTTGGCCATGACCCTGGGATAATCATCCATCCAAGAGAGATTGCCCTGCTTCCAAGTCCGGAAATACATGTCCTGGAGCATGTCATCCATCATTCCCTCGTTCTCCTCAAACTCCCTCATCCAGGCATCGGAGGCCGACAACCTTTCGACGGCAGCATCTCTCTCCAGTCGTATCTCGAGCAATCAGCCTGAAGGGACCTCCGCATCACCTCCATCTCTTCCCTCAACTTAGCTTGGGCAAGCTCTGCAGCCTCAAGTTTCTCGGACAATTCCTCCACCTGCTCGAGATCCGCTCTCCGAACCTCATCCACCGTGGCAATAGCCATGTCAATCCGCTCTTTGCAAGCAGCTTCCATTTTCCGCAATTCGGCCCGACTGGCCTCTTCCATGGTTTTCCTTAATCGCCCAGTAGCAGCCTCATGCTGAGAAATCTGGATAGCCTGATCCGCAAGCTGCTTGGCCTGATCCGAAACCACCAATCGAAGTCGGATATTGGCGCTCCCAATCTCCTCTCCGGCCTTAACCAGCCGAGCATGATGCCCCATCAGCTTCTTGGTCTCCTCTGCCACCCGATCAATATTAGCTTTGGCCTCGTCTCCCATAGTGACTATACGAGTGGTGAGTAGATCGAGATCTAAGGACTTGGCTTCATCAAGTACTCGTACCATGGGGTTACGGGGGAGAAGGTGTTCACCAGTGACTTCGTCAAAAGTAATATCATGAGAACCTGGATCCAGATCAGGATGACCCGCGAATGGATTACGGGCCAAGTCGGGACGGTCGATATGAATAATAGAAGGGTTTCCGGACGGGTGTGGAGAAGGTACAAACTCGCTACCCTCCTCAGTGATATCATGAATAGGCTGAGCCGGAGGCTGAGGACCGAGCGAAGTTTCGGATAAAGGATGACTCCTCTTCCTCTGCTGAATACCCTCTTCGATGACCCCAAGAAGAGGACGGTATCCGACTACATCCCCGGAGCGTTGGGTTGAGGGCTTCGGCTTAGCAGAAATTTTGGAAAGTTTATATTGCTCGAGCCTGTGTCGAAGGTCTGAAGCTTTGGGCGTCTTGCCTGCTCCTGATATAAAGAACAAGTGTCACAATCTTACATTACTATATGATTCAAGAAACGCGGTAGATTACAAGTTAGAAAAGGAAAAGAAACACAGCTGTGGTTGTACAAACCCTGGGGAGGAGTGGGATACTGCAATAAGTCCTGGATTTCATTCCAGGACGGGAGCGGGTCATAAAATATTCCTAAGTCCCTATCATTAGTGAAGCATGCAGGGGTCAAGAGTTCACCTTGAGTCGTCAGAGCCACCTTGGCCGGAATAGTCGGAGAAGACTCACTTGCACCAGTCCCGGCTTTGTCCGCCTTCCCGGTCTTCTCTACCAAAGCCGGATCATCATCCAATCCCTCAAAAGCTTGGCGGAAAGCATCATCCGTCCACTCTTGCATTTCGCCTACTTGCCCAGAAGACAGAACCCTGGAACCATCACCACCCTGTCCATCGCCACCATCATCACCAAGACGCTCAACGTCACTTCCGCCCTCAGCCTCACCTCTTTCTTCCTCCGCATCTATCTCCCCCTGAGTAAGTGGACAATTGCTGGGAGAAGGACCGTCCGACCTCTTAAGTTTCTTACCTCCGACGGCTGGAGGTTTCGTGAATGGTTTTCTCTTTCCACCCTCTGCCGCAACGCCTCCCTTAGCCTGAGCAGCCGCCCTCTCTTCCGCCGTTTCCCTCAGCTTAACTACAGACTGCTGCGGAAGGATCAAGTTATATTCTAGAAGAATCGCATTTCTAATCAAGAAGGCAGATGATCTGTATTTCCCAAGAATGGCTTCTATCTCAGCCGCCGTCTGAACCAGGCGGTCAGTCTCCACAACCGGAAAGCCACCTGTCGCTAGCAAAAATGAGAAAGTATGAGAAGAAGCATCGCAATCGGAATAAAAGTTATAAGTAAAAGCATCAACTTACATCCAGAGGTAAAGCGCCGGATGGAGACGGAGTCGTCCCTAACAAAGAACCACTCTTTCTTGAACATGCTGAATTTAGAGTACAGGTCCAGGACCGGCTTGAAGGTCACAGCGGACTCCAAGCTAATATATGGGGACCCCTTCTTATAGCCCCTTAAATTATACAAGTACCGGATCTCCCGGTTGGAGGGAGCGCGACCATACTTCCTCCGAAAGATAACGAAAAGGCTCACCAGTATGGCATAAGAGTTGGGCTGAAGCTGGAATGGGACCACCTTCAGATACGTGAGGAAGCTGACTACCCAAGCATTGAGAGGCGGGATAGCACCACACATGCAATGGTACCTACTATAAGCAAAGTATCCTTCGGGAGGACTGTATGGCATGACTCCTGGGCCCGACAGCAGCATGAGGGCTCTATCGATCCCAAAGGAACGAGATATAACATCGAGTTGCTCCTCTTTGAGAGAGCTAGGAAAGCAGTCAGGCGGGGAATCCAGCAGCTCCTGGGGACCATATCCATCCACTAATGACCTCGGAGCGGGCCCATGACGCTCCGATCCTGATTGAGCTGGGGGCACGGCCGAGGACTCTCCTTCACCCCCGGATCTCCTCTTATCTGATCGAGTTTCAACTTTTCGAGACATTTATCTGCAAACATGGGAAAAGTATATCGTTAGAATATACAAGCAGCGTAATCTGGAATTTCGCTTAAAAATTCGAAGTATGAAACGCATGTTCACTCGATACAACAGTTCATTCGGCGGGCAGATGCAACAGGTCAATAGTTCATTCGGCACTCAACTCGTAAGTTCATTCGGCACTCAACTCATAAGTTCATTCGGCACTCAACTCGAAAGCTCATTCGGCACTCAACTCGTGAATTCATTCGGCAAAAAGAACCTCACCTTGATTCGGCTAGCAACGTGATTCGGCAAAGAAGTTGATTCGGCTGGGAGGGATCTGGTTCGGTTGTTACACTTGGTAGGGAATAACGGTGGCACATGGCCTCTACTTATAGACGAAAGTGGACTACCGGACCGGTTGGCTCGGTAATGAAAACCGGAAGAAAGCTCCTCCAAACTTAAAGCAAAGCACGCCATGCGCACGCACATACCCTACTTTGGGGGGCAAGTGTTGTGTGCATTTCTACCACCGAACCAAAAGGCAAGAACCAACTCTCATCCGGTCTCCCACCGAACCAACTCTCATCCGGTCTCCCACCAAACCAACTCTCATCCGGTCTCCCTCCGAACCAACCCACATCCGGTCTCCCACCGAACCAACCCACATCCGGTCTCCCACCGAACCAACCTACATCCGGTCTCCCACCGAACCAACTCTCATCCGGCCTCGCCAACCCAACCACCGGACCAACCTCACCGAACCAAACCCCCGGACCAAGCATTACCGGTCCACACCATCGCACTCCTACCACCGAACCATGGGATGCCGAACCAAGGTGTGCCAGGCCAGATTGCATCAGCCCAGGCCCACCAGCAGCTATATACATCCAAGACCCCTGCCCCCAACCTCACTCTATAAATAGAGGGGCAGGGGTACAACAATGGGGACAAGTTTGAGAGCTCAAGCACGGAAGGAACTTTCAAACAACTTTCTTTTACTTGTATTAAAGCTTTGTACTTGTAATCAAAAGAAGAGAAGAGAAATAACATGTAAAGTGGACGTAGGCACATTCTGGCTGAACCACTATAAATTTGTGTGTCTTTTTACAGTTTAGCCCCTGCTTTTCATATATTTGCGTAAATTACTCAAATCGCTAAGAACAACATAAGATCCACTAAATCATACAACTTTGAGGTGTTTGTCCATTTTTTGTGCAAACAGGAACTATCTCAAAATACTGTATATCAAAACTATATACATATATAAAACATGAAGCTACTAAGGCTTATCCGTTCCTTCTCCATAAACGTGGCTCACGGATTAATCCAGACAGCCCATAAACAAGTAAATAAACCCATCACAAAAGTAGTGAATCATACCATAACCTGGTATTCTCATCATTACAACTAAAATACATGATAATATGTAACAGTATACATGATAAGGTAATCAAATATACAAATGCAGAGAAAATATAAATATCACGATATAAGCATATCCTAGAATACACGACAATATTATCAACTAACTAATATAACACCCACAATATAATGATAAGTAATAGACATATAATATAAATTGATATTCATCATTGTTGATGAGCGAAGTCTTTGGTTAACTTGTGCCCAAGATAAATAGAGTCGGGATCTAATTGTGCCATAGAACCCGAGCCACACCGGTGTGATCGAATTCATGTAGCTCCCACTGTACCGCTATAACGAGCATATGTGATATATGATATAAACTCGGTATATGAAATCTGAGTCATTGTTGGACATCCTCTTATGTTTCAAATTATCATGATCCAACGATTCCCATCGAGGGTCCAAAATAAATAGAGTCGGTACCTAAATGTACCATAGAACTTAAGCCACATCCAGCTTTGATCGAACTTATGTAGGTCTCACCGAACCCCTATATCGAGCATAAGCATATATGAACTGCTCTAGATATTTGCAACCTATATAGATCTCACCATACATGTATATCGAGCATAAGTGATATATGATCCACTCGTAGATGATTATCATCATCTTCCCCTTTTAATCATCATGGATTCCTTAATATATTTGCATAACGTTTCCATAAAAGAGAATGATAGGCGTATTTCGTATAATATGCCATTGGGACCACAAAGGAACACCGATGCTATATAGATATTTTTATTCATCAAATATAATTAAACGTAATCATATACGCCTATTACAAACGTAGACCAATATCATGTCATCATTTATTTATATGTACGGTCATTATTGAAAGACCAATAATATGCATGTCCACTAATATAAGGCCAATACGATTTATGATCACTAATATAAGACCAATACCATTCATTAAAACATGTACCCAAGGACAAACCCAAGAGGTATGAATTTGCATTCCCTTATCTCAAGTTGCCTAATAGTCTCCTCAAAGACATTTGAGCGAAAATGTAACAACCTATTCTTTGTAGTGCCCAAAATCTATGTTGAAATGCAATGTTTGACTCTTGAACTCCACAAAAGACACCTTATTCTAAATATACATGAACAGAACAGAATAAACAATATAAAAGAGACTGTACCAATGAAAATAACTAATACATAAATACCAATATAGAAGGTCAAATTACAATAGCTGATATAACAAGTCTTATATATGAATAGCATATCGGTCATGTACTACTACAATATCAAGTATATATCTAAAGTGTCGACTTCACCTCTAAAGCTTCAGCCGCGCCACTCTGATAGTGTATCCCCAAAAGCACCCAACTCTCAAACTACTAAATCGAGTACTCAAGTGTTGTCATGACATAAATAGAAAAAGACATAACATGGGTCAAACATAAAGCCTGATTTAAGGGGAACTACCTCAAAATACCGTACATCAAAACTATATGCACATATAAATCATAAAGCTCCTAAGGCACATCCAATCCTCTCTACAAATATGGCTTAGAGGTAATTCAGATAGCCCATAAACAAGTAAAGTAAACCTATCACAGAAGTAGGTAATCGTATCATAACATGCTCTTCTCCTATAATCAGCTAATTAACACAACTAACATAGTGTGACTGATATGTAATAATATGCCGAGATAAGGTAACCCAATATACAAATGCAGAGACAATATAAATGTCATAATATAAGCATAACCTGTAATACATAATAATACTATCAAACAACAAATATAACACACACAATATAATGGTAAGCGATAGATAAAGAATATAAACCGATACTCATCATTGCTGATAAGTGGAGTCCGTAGTAGACCCATGCCCAAGATATATAGAGTCGGTACCTAACTAAAGCATAGACCCTGAGTTGCATTTAGTGTGATCGAACTCATGTAGATCTCATCATACCCCTATAAGAGCATAAGTGATATATGAAACCTGAGTCCACATTATACATTGATATATAATTCTCATGATCTAATGATTTCCATCAATGGTTCAAAATAAATAGAGTTAGTACCTAAATGTACCAAACACCTCGAGTCACATCCAACGTGATCGAACTCGTATCGATCTCACCATACCCTTATAGTGAGCTTAAGTGATAAATGATCTACTCTGGATATTTGAAAACTATGTGGATCTCACCGTATCCCTATAATGAGCATAAGTGATATGTGACCAACTTGATGATGATCGTCGTCATCTCCAGCTAAGTCATCATGGATTTCTTGATAGATTTACATCACGTCCCTATAAAAGAGAATGACAAGCTATTCACCGACTAGTTTTCTATTGGTTTAGAAAATAGTCAAGTAATTTCAAATAAAATTTACCGCAAGCGCACGGCGTACAAAAATTAGTACGTGGCGAGTACGGGTCGATCCGCAGGGAATTTTTAAGATTTTAAAATTTTCAATTCAATCAAATTAGACCAAAGTGAGATGAAATTGTTAACTACAAAAAAAGAAGCTAAAGCTAGAATTAAAATGTGATTTAAAAATTATTAGACTAGAGAACAATTTAGAGGCAAATCCACTCACATATTTTTGTAAATCAACAAACAAATAATTTATGATCTATAGCTTTGATATTAAGTGAAATATTGTTGTATTTATCATAAGTATGGTTTGTTTATGTTATTAATTAACATAATTCAAACCATCAGACTATAATACACAAATAAACCACTTATCAATTCTCATGAAAATGAAGGCAAAGCAAAAGCTATTTTAAGTATGATCTATTTACTATTGTTACTAGTAATATAGATAATCAAATTTCATTTATACTTTCATTTCAAAATCAAAAATTAATTAGCAAATGATGATGTAAATTGTGTTTATGTTGAATAAGAATAGCTCATTTGCATAAGCAATATAAGCTATCAAACCCACTTGTATAAACTTACATCAAAATTCACTCTAATAAAGCACAAGCTAAAGAGATCATAAATCACAAAAATGTTGAAATTACATAATATTTGAGAGCTTCATTACCCCTAAATTAAAGGGGTTTAGCTACTCATTTGTGTTATCAAATCCACACATGTAAGTTTCAACATTGAAAATGAAAAAAAGTAGAGAATAAACAAAGAAAAAGAAGATTAACTACTATAAGGAAATTAATTAGACTAGTGCATAAATGTAAATCTAAGCTATGAAAATTAAAAGAAAGAGAGCATAAAAATAAACATTAACAAAGAAGCAAAGAAGAGCATGTAGAAAAGAAAGGAGAAAGAGGCTTGGAAGGCATTTTTATTTCACTTTGATTTTTGTTTACAACTTGCTAATTTCCTAAGGAAATATATGAAAGAGTTGGGGATATTTACATGTACATAAGAGAGCTATTTAAACATGCATAAAACCCTAATTCTATTTTTAGGGAGCTTCCCAAAATGCCCTTTAGGAAGTGTGGCCACAAAGTAACCATTAGCCACTAATTAATCCATCATTTAATGTGCATGAAGCTTTAACATCCACTTAGTTGTCCATTTGCTCCTAATTGTACATTTAGCTAATTGGGTGGGGTCCTCCATGATCTTGAACTTGAATTATTTCCTCTTCATTCCTTTGTATTTCCTTGTGCATGCATATATCATCATGAATCCCACTTCCATATGCATCAAAATATCCTATAAAAATCATAAAAAATTGTCCAAGTAAGAATTCTTAAATTGACACACGCACAAAAATGACCATTTTGCCCCCGAATGAAGATGAAAATATGATGGTTTGAAAATAATTGAATTTTGGTTTTAACATGTTAAAATGCCCAAATATGATATTTATTTCAATAAAAAGAGATAAAAATATGGATGTAAATATATGCACATTTACGTGCACATCAAATATCCCCACACTTATCTTTTTATTCGTCCTCGAATAAAGTAAAACTAAGATAAATCCGTTTTCGTAGGGAGCACGATTGCGTTGAGCGTATGAAACAAGCTGTTAAACCTCTAGGTGTCCCCAGTAGGACGAGTGTTGTCTCGTGAGGGTTTTCAGTGGATACTACCCAAAAAATCCGAATGCAAAGTGAAAGTATTTACAAAATGCAGGATTTATTTACAAATGAGATGAATGCAAGTTTTTGAAAATATTTACAAATGAAGGATTCACTTTCAAATCGACACTCATAAGTTAAATATAGGTTTTGGTCATAATCTTGAAAATTTAAGTCATTTACTCGTCAAAATTTCCAACAAAAATAAAGTTGTCATAACAAATAGACTATAGTTTGGCTAGTTGTTTCGGTTGATAACACAATGTTATTATGAAATGTGTCCTTAGTTGATTATCAAAGTTTTTCAAAGTGGTATTCTCATTTCTTTTCAATTAACAAGTTAAATCAAACAAGTTAAAATGGTGATTGGATTTCAATTGCTTACTCTCTCTTACTCGAAAATTTCATTGATTTTAACAATATTTACATATGCCTAACTCAGGTAAACTGAGGCCAGATATATTACTCGTGCACTGCCTTGCGGACTAATGTGAGGGGAATACAGAGCGTGGAGAGTGAACACACAAGTGTGAACACTTATCGACTGTAGGCGTTATTAAAAATATTTTTATATAGATACACCTAACTCAAATAAACTGAGGCCAGATAAACCGATCATGCACTGCCTTTCGGGCTTACGTGAGAAGGGTACAGAGCATGGCGAGTGAATACACGAGTGTGAACACATGACTCTAGGTGTTAAAATATATACAAAAGTTTTTTTATATATTATTTTTTTTATTTTTTTTAGAAAGAGAGAATTTTGCAAAATCATCTTAGCCCCATTAACTTGGAAGATAAAATTGTTATATCCTTTACTTTAAATTTACCACTTTTTTTTAAACAAAGATTTTCAATTAGAAAATACTTCATAATTAACACATATGAACCTTCCTATATACTAGTTAAACCATTGTTATTTGTAATCAAACTTCATTTTTATTTTTGTTAAGACAAATAAATTTTCAAAAATTTCAATTTATTGACCAAAACTTATACTTATCCTATAGTGTTTTTTTTCAAAAATAAATCAAAATGCTAAAAATAAAATGTTTTTGGAATTTAGAATTTTTTTGGTTTTTTTTTATTTTTTTAGATAAAGGAAAATGAAAATTCAAAAATGCCATGAAACTTTAAAAAAATGAAAATGAGACTCCCCCCACACTTAATTTTGATTGTGTCCCTACAGTCAATGAATGATATAATGAGGGTAACAGGGAAAAATATGTACATATTTACAAAAGAGGGTTAACATTCTTACTAGACGTAGCTTGGCTCAGGAAGGATCATGAGCTCCTCCTCTTGGTTACTGGGCAATTCCAAGAAAGGTTTCAAACGATGACCGTTGATTTTGAAAATCGATCCATCCCTGGGGTTTTCTATTTCTATGGCACCATGTGGAAAAATAGTTCGTACCACAAATGGTCTGGTCCATCTTGATTTAAGTTTCCCAGGGAGTAAATGAAGTCTTGAGTCATATAAAAGAACTTTTTGGTTAGGTGAAAACCTTTTCCTTAGGATTGCCTTGTCATGAAAATTTTTGGTTCTTTCTTTGTAAATTTTCTCGTTTTCATACGCGTCGTTCTTAAGTTCTTCTAGTTCGTTGAGTTGTAGTTTTCGGTTTTCGCCAACTTTCTCAAGATCAAAGTTTAAGTTCTTTATTTCCCACAACGCTTTGTGTTCGATTTCAACTGGTAAATGGCAAGCTTTACCGTAAACTAAACAAAATGGGGACATCCTAAGGTTAGTTTTAAAAGTAGTACGGTAAGCCCAAAGCGCGTCGGTTAATTTCTAAGACCAATATTTTCGATTTTTGTTGACAGTTTTCTCCAAGATTTGTTTTATTTGATGATTTGAAACTTTAACTTGGCCACAACTCTGAGGATGATATGGAGTGGATAAATTGTGGGTTATCGAGTATTTTTTCATTAAAGTTTCATAAGAACGGTTGCAAAAATGGGTCCCGTTATCACTGATTATTGTGCGAGGTGTGCCGAACCTCAAAAAGATGATTTCTTTGAGAAATTTCACAACAGTTCTATGGTCGTTGGTTTTGCAAGGAACGGCTTCGACCCATTATGAGATGTAATCGACAGCGAGAAGGATATATAAGTTTCCAAAAGAATTGGGAAAAGGTCCCATAAAGTCGATACCCCAAACATCAAAGATTTCGATTATAAGAATGGGGTTTAGAGGCATCATATCTCATCGAGAAATTCGTCCAAGCATTTGACATCAATCGCAAGTTTTACAAAATTCAAACGAGTCTTTGAAAAGAGAAGGCCAATAGAAACCACACTGAAGCACTTTTTCCGCAGTTTTTCGAGGTCCGAAATGTCCACCGCACGCTTGATCGGGGCAAAACGAAAGAACACTCCTAATCTCATTATCCCGAATGCAACGTCAGATGATTTGGTCGGGATGATATTTGAATAAGTATGGATCGTCCCAATAGAAATATTTCACTTGGGACATGAATTTGCATTTTTCCTATTTGGACCAAGATGAGGGAGGTTTTTTAGTGACTAAGTAGTTCACTATATCAGCGTACCATGGATCGATAGAAATTGAAAGAAGTTGTTCATTGGGGAAATTTTCATTGATTGGCAAAGAAGATGGTGCATTCGGAAGACAAGATAAGTGATCGGCTATGACATTATCAGATCCTTTTTTGTCTTTGATTGAAAGATCAAACTCTTGAAGTAAAAGGATCCAACGAATCAAACAAGATTTAGAATCCTTTTTGGTGAAGAGATATCGAAGCGCAGAGTGGTCCATGTACACAGTAATGTGCGAACCTATCAAGTAAGGTCGAAACTTTTCGAGCGTAAAAACGACAGCTAGAAGCTCTTTTTCGGTTGTGGTGTAGTTGAGTTGAGAGTCGTTCAAAGTCATACTCGCGTAGTAAATGACGTGAAAGACCTAGTTGATGCGTTGTCCTAAGACAGCACCAGCGGCAAAGTTCGAAGCATCACACATTATTTGGAATGGAAGATCCCAATTGGGTGCGCAAATGATTGGAGCAGAAATGAGTTCGCTCTTAAGACGTTCAAAAGAAGAGATACAATCAGAGTTAAAATCGAAAGGAATGTCTTTTCCAAGAAGAGTCGTCAAAGGACGAGCGATTTTGCTAAAGTCTTTCACAAAGCATTGGTAAAAGCCAGCGTGTCCTAGAAATGATCGAATGTCCTCAACAAATTTGGGAATGGGTAGATTTGCAATGACATCAATTTTCGCTTTATCTACCTCAATGCCTTTATTTGAGATGATATGTCCAAGGACTATGCCTTGTTTGACCATAAAGTGGCATTTTTCCCAATTCAAAGTCAAAATTTTTTCTTTATATCGATTTAGAACCAACTCGAGATGATGTAAACATTGGGAAAAAGAATGGCCAAAGATTGAGAAATTGTCCGTAAAAACTTCTAGAAAGCGTTCAATCATGTTGGAAAAGATTCCAACCATGCATTGTTGGAAAGTAGCAGGAGCGTTACAAAGTCCGAATGTCATACGGCGATAGGCAAAGGTACCGAATGGACACGTGAAAGTCGTTTTCTCTTGATCATCGGGAGCGATTGGAATTTGGTTATAGCCGGAATAACCATCAAGAAAGCAGTAGAATTCATGGTCGGTTAAACGTTCGAGCATTTGGTCAATGAAAGGAAGAGGGAAGTGATCTTTATGTGTTGCGGCATTTAGTTTTTGATAGTCAATGCAAACACGCCAACCCATTTGAGTACAAGTTGAAATAAGTTCGTTTGAATCGTTCTTAACAGCGGTTAGCCCAGACTTTTTCGGTACAACGTGAATTGGGCTAACCCATGAACTATCAGAGATTGGGTAAATGATTCCGTTGTCGAGAAGTTTAATAATTTCATCACGCACCGCATCTTTCATTTTTGGATTAAGCCTTCATTGCGCGTCACGAACAGGCTTAGCATCGTTGATTAAATGGATGCGATGTTGAACAAGAGCGGGACTAATTCCCTTTATATCAGAGATCGACCATCCCATCGCTTCCTTATTTTTCAAAAGAATAGAGAGAAGAGAAGTTTCTTGGTCAAGAGAAAGATCGTTATAAATTATGACAGGATAAGTTTCGTTTTCACCTAAGTATGCATACTTAAGGTGATCAGGAAGTGGTTTGAGGTCCAACTTCGGGAGTTTCTCGATCAAAGAATTAGGTTGAGATTCGAACTCAACTGGAAGCGGTTCAAAAGGAAGAGTGTATTCAATTTCATTGTGAATTTCATGAAACAATTTTTCGTACTCGGCTTCGCGTTCGTCATTAAGGTCAAGTGTCTCGTTTTCGAAGTTTTCGTGAATGGCACTAACTTAAAACGTTTGGTCGTGAGGTTCATTTGATTGGCTTTCAAGATTGAAAATGTTGAGATCCAAAGTCATATTTCCAAAAGAGATTTTCATTGAACCATTACGACAATTGATTAAGGCATTTGAGGTGGCTAAGAATGGTCGGCCTAAAATCAAAGGAATTTGACTCGCAGGATTTGTCACGGGTTGTGTTTCGAGAATGATAAAATCAACGGGGAATATGAATTGCCTTACTCGAATGAGTACGTCCTCGATTTCTCCCACGGGCTTCTTAATCGAGCGATCGGCAAATTAAAAAGTGACTTTTGTGGGTTTGAGCTCACCTAAGCCTAATTGTTCGTACATGGAGTATGGAATCAAGTTGACACTCGCACCTAAGTCTATCAAGCATTTGTTAATCGTCTTATCTCCAATTGTGCACGAAATCGTAGGGCAGCCAGGATCTTTGTATTTAATAGGCATGGATTGGGACAAGACTTCACTCAAACTGGCGGCTAAGAAGACTTTTTTGAGCACTTGAGTGTGTCGCTTTTGGGTGCATAAGTCCTTAAGAAATTTCGCGTACGTGGGGACTTGCTGAACGATGTCAAGAAGCCGAATGTTGACTTTGACTTGTTTAAAGATTTCCAACATCTTTTCCATTTGGTCCGAGTGTTTCTTGGGTTGAAGACGATGTGGAAATGGAACACGATACTCGGTAAGCGGGTCTACTCGAGTAGAAGAAGAAGAATTTTGATTGGCATTTGATTCTACATTTGGCTCCACGTTCTGTTCAGATTCGTTCGTTATTTTAGAAGTGTCGACAGAGGTTTCCGGTAAATCGTTTAGATTAACGACTTGATTATCGATTTGTTTACCAGAACATAGAGTTGTGATAGCATTCAATTGGGTGACATTGCTATCTTGAATAACATGGGCTTGATTTGAATTTGCGTTTTGATTTCTGGGATTTGGAAGGTGCTGGCTTGGGAATGTTCCACGTTCGCATTCACTTACAGACGTGGCTAATTGACTCATTTGCATTTCGAATTTTGCAATCGATTGGTTCGTGTTTTGCATATATGAGGTCAATAAATTTTGCAAATTGCTGTTTGATTGAAGACTTTGAGTAGTTTCTTTAGCCAACGTTTCAAGAGTTTTCTCAAGCGAAGTTAAATGTTTATTGTGTTGGGTAGGGTGAGCATAATTTGGTTGAAAATTTGATTGTTGCGGTTGATTATGGGATGGACCCGCAAAGTTTGGTTGAAAATTGTTGGGCTGAAAGGGAGGATTCGAAGCATTTTTCGGGAATGCTTGAAAATTGGGACGAATCGTATTCGAGTTGGGATTGTTTTGGTTCCACGCAAAATTCGGATGATTTCTCCAACCAGGGTTGTACGTGGGAGAAAACGGGTCATTTTTGGCTTTATTAAAAGCATTGATTTGTTCGACAGAATTGGGACACTGATCGGCTATATGATTAGGATCATTGCATTTATAACACAACGGTTGGGAAGCTTGGTTCATTTATTCGATGAGAAAACGTTATCGAATTTTTAATCATTGCGTCGATCTTAGCTTCCAAATCAAAAGAAGATCCTATCGAGTGTGCACTCGATCGTGAGTAAATTGATTTTTCGTTTGAACGTTCCCATTGGGATGACTTTTCGGTGAGGTTTTCAAGAAATTGCCAAGCATCGTCGTGATGTTGGGCAAGAAAATTGCCTTGGCACATTGGTTCGAGCATGGTTCGTGAGCTGTTTTCGAGTCCATTGTACAAAATTTGGCAAATCGTCCATTTTTCGAAGTTATGGTGTGGACATTTTATCAAAAGCTCTTTGAATCTTTCAATATATTTTCCGAATGGTTCTCCCTTGAATTGATGAAAAATTACAATTTCTTTTTGGATTCTACTTGTTTTTTCCAAGGAGTAGAACTTTTTTAAGAAAGCTTTTACAAATTCTTCCCAAATTTTAATCGAGTTCGATGGTAAGCTGTACAACCATTTTTCAGCGTAATGCGTAAGAGGGAATGGGATTAATCGAAGTTTGATTCCGTCATCGGAAAGTTGTTGGAGTTTAATGGTTGCACAAACTTGTTCGAATTTAGTCAAAAAGATGTATGGATAATCGTGTTCGAAATTGCCAAATTTCGGAAGTGTGGCAATATGGTTCGAGTGAATTTCGAAATGGTTACCCGTAGGGGCGGGTAACGTGATGCAAGATGGAATAGAAACTCTATCGGGAAAGATTCTATCCATAAGAGTTCGAGGGGCGTTTTCGTTTGCTATTTCGGGAGGATCGTCTGTTCGAGTTAAACGGTTAGTTGTTGAGTCGCGAGTCCAATGATTTGTTGTTGTGTCACGAGTCCAAGTACTCATGCACAAGTGAGAAGAGAAGGAAGTTAGAAACGAGTTTAGAGAATGAAAGAAGATTTGAAAAACGAAGTGAAAAAATTGTTTTTGTTTTTTTACAAGGAAGAAAAATATTCACCAAGTAAAATTTATTTTCAAATGAGAAGTTTGATTTTTGTTTTGTTTTCGACTTTTCAATTGTTATATGTTTTTATGTTTTTGTAATTTTTTTTTCAAATTTTCTAATATTTACCAAAAGGATTTTTATTTTTTTTAGAAAATGGAAATTTAATTTTTGTTTTCTTTTTGAAAACATTTTATATTTTTTTTGGATTTTTGTTCTTGATTGAAAATTTTCAAAGGAAAGGAAAAAAATGGATTTTCTTTTTTTTGGATTAAAAACTAAGTTAAGTAAAATTTAATTTTTTTTTTGGATTTTGGATTTTGGATTTTTTTTGTTTTTTTTTAATATGCATGAACTAATGCAAACTAAATGAATGCAAAGGACTTAATTACAGTTTTCTGTCCTTAGTAGTTCCTAACCCAAAATTGTATAATCACACTTTGTCTTAAATCAACAAAAATATTTCTCAGCCAGGTAACGGGCAGGGGTTATCCGTGCACCACGAATCACCGTAGTAATGCGGCCGAAGGTTTAAGTACCTTCAAAGGAACAACCGGTATAATATTTAAAAACCACCGTAATTTTTATAACTGGTTATAACTCTGCCGTAGCCTAGACACCAAGAAATAAAATTGTTCAAAGAAAACAATTGTGAAGATATAATTAAGCCCTAAGTGGGCTCGTGACACCCTTAAGTCAAATGTCTAACCTTTGTTATTAGTCAAATTCTACGATGAAATGCGTTTGTGGGCTAAGGAAAGGGCGATGAAATCCCTCACCTTTTGTGAATTGGGGTATTGCCCTTAGAAAAGAAAATAAGATGAGATGAATGCAAAGCAGAAATTAAACGTGAATTTACAATGCAACTAAAATGAAATTTGTTTTTGTTTTTGGATTTTGAATTTTTTTTTATATAAATGCAAATGCAAGCAACCAACAATGCAATTCAAAAAAAAAAGAGATGAAAGCACGATACCAAAGTGTGCAGATTATTAGCAATTTTATTTTTTTAGCGGTGATTTTTTATAAGCAAGCAATTTATTTTTTTAGCAAGCAGGCCTTCTCTTTTTTGCGATTTTCTGCTTTGACAACCTGAAATGAAAAATAAGATATATACAACTTTTTTTTCAAAGAAAGAAAAAGAAATTGAAAAAAAAACAAACTAAACTAAAAACAATTGAAAACAATTTTTTTTAATATATAAGGGTGGAACTTATAACAGTTTAAAACAACACTAATTAAACAAAACAAAAGGAAATTCTCTTTTTTTTTAAACGAAAACTAAAGAAATTTATTTTATTTAACTGAGAATGAAAGCCCTTTTTTTTAATGATAGAACAAAACAAAGTTAAAAGAAAGCAACACTTATTTTTTTTAAATAAGATGGACTTAGAAAATTAAAATAAAACAAATTCACAATTAAACAAAAAACTAAGTTCATAAAACAAACCCGGCCCAAACCAATTCTCGTTTAAACAAACTCCGGCTAAATTTTATTTTCCTCTTTCTAAACAAAGAGAGGTATGCTGTAGAAAATAAACATTCAAATTCTCGTATAAATGCAACTCATTAAAATCCAAGGTCGACAATTGAAAATCAATATTGAAAATTAATGCGATTTGAGGAAGTAATTTGATTGAAGGTCGAGGCTGGCTTTGGGGTTATGGATTTGCGATTGGTTGAGGCTATTCGATTTCAAACTGAAGAAGTTCGATGCTTGCAGTTTCGTGGTCTTCGGTGGTACTAGGTTATTGGAGACTTTGGAGTTTGTAGGTGGCAATTGGTGGATTGAAGGCAGGCGATTCGTTGTCAGGTGATGGTTGAGAGGTTCGAGTTCGATCGGTCGAGGTGTTCGATTGTCGGCGGCGGGGTTAGTGGCTGATATTCGAATGAGGCAGTGAAATCAGGGAAGAAAGTTGTATGTGTAGTAAGGAAATGAAACTTTTTTTTGGTTATGGTTGCAAGAGGAGAAAGTAGGTGAAGTAGGGTATGTAAGTTGAGTTGCAGTGTCAGTTTTTGTTATATTAGAATGGAGAGGAGCTGATGTTGGCAACGTGCACTAGTGGACTGTTTGATTGATGGAGGAGTAGCAGGAAAATTGAAGTGGTAGCAGTGAGAAATTGAGGCACATCAGCGGTTGTATGTGTTGATGGTTGGGTGACAGTTATGGTTGTTGAAGCAGGAGAATGTTTGTTGAGTGATGGCAGAGTTTTGGTTTTCTGGTTTATGAAGGCAATGGCAAGTTTGAAGGTGGTGTAGGCACAACATTTGTGGCAGGTCAGGTTGAAAAATGTGTGAAGATGATGTTGTATTGTTTCAGACAAGGGCAGTGAATGTTGATGTATGTGGAGTACGAGGGTGATGGAGCAGTGACGCAGCCAAGGAAGCGAATTCGACGATGTAAATTGAATCCGTCCAGGATCTCACACGATTAGCGGAAATAATCGGTGAATCGATGATAAATCAGTGAATTTAAGAATACCTAAATGCCCAAATCCATTGATCACGAAGATACCAGATTCTAGCAACCTTCGACACGTTGATCGCGCACGATACCATGAGAGAGGATCTACAATTCTTCGAACGTTGATCAAGCGCACTTGATTCCGTGAATTGGCTTCAACAATCGTTGATTCGAGCGCACTCGAATGCCGAAGGTGGAGATAGGAGATAACACTCAACTACCAATTTTAATGGTGGCACAAAGCACAAACCAAATTTTATTCAAAAAATCAACTCATTTTTTACAAATGACCTCACATCCCTATTTATAGAGTTTACAACTCAACACACGACTTAAGAAAATTAAAACACAAGCGACTTACAAAACAAACGACCTAACAACAAACAGCAACGACCTAACAAATACATCTCAAACGACTTAACAAATACAACGCGACTTAAGAAATGCGGCATAAGAAATCTTCAGCGACTCAACAATCTTCGATAGCGACATCAGACTTCGGCTTAAGCTTTAGGGCGACTTAAGAGTAATGCGGCATAAGCTTCAGGAACGACTTAGCGACTTAACGAAGTGCTCGCGATCTAGGCTGGAAACAATCAACGACTTAAGGCATCTCGCGACCTAACGAAGCTCGCGACCTAACGATCAGCGACCTAGGGCAATTCGCGACACAAGGATTCTGGAGTGAGGTTTCGCGACTTATGGTAGGTCATTCGCGAGTTACTGGAATTGGCATAGGTCGTTCGCGACCTAAGGAGGAGGGCATATGTCGTTCGCGATCTTCTAGAGCTTCTCGCTCACGACCTAAGGAGTTGCTCTGCTCGCGATTCAATTCTTCAGCGACCTTGGAGTTAGGTCGTACGCGACCTAAGGTGAGCGCTGCATCATCCTCCCCTGGTTGAAAAGAATTCGTCCCCGAATTCACACTTTCCTCTTCTTCGACAAGCTTATGCTCATGATACGGAATCAAATGTTTGACGTTGAAAACATCAGCCGTATGGATATGATCTGGCAATCTCAACTGATAAGCATTCTCATTAATCTTCTTTATGATTTCCAAAAGACCAATCTTTCTAGCAGCTAGCTTGTTGTAAGTACCGATAGGAAATCGATCCTTGGTCAACACGGCATACACAAAATCTCCTCCTTTGAAGTCAACATGTCGTCGTTTAATATCTGCGGATTGCTTATATTTCTCATTCGCCTTAAGCAATTGTTCCTGCACAACCTTGTGACACTCTTGCAATTCATTCACAAAATCACTAGCCCGTTTGATCACTCCTTCTTGCTATGGAACTTCAAATAAATCCAACGGTCCTTTAGGAATTGTTGACTACACAACCTGGAATGGACTGAACCCAGTGCTACGATTAACTGCATGGTTGTGTGAAAATTCAGCTTGGCATAACTTCGAATCCCAACTCTTCAAATTGTCATCCACGAGGCATCGCAATAGATTACTTAGGGATCTAGTTACAACTTCAGTTTGTCCATCCGTCTGTGGATGATAAGCATCACTGAATTTTAGCTTAGTCCTGACCATTCTCCATAGACTCTTCCAAAAATGACTCAGAAAACGAGTGTCTCTATCTGATACAATAGATTCAGGCAACCCATGAAGACGATATATTTCTCAGAAATATAACTATGCTACATTAACCGCATCTGCTGACTTCTTGCAGGCAATAAAATGTACCATCTTTGAAAATCGATCAACCACCACATAGATAGAATCATTGCCGCGTTGTGTCCTCGCCAATCCCAACACAAAATCCATGCTAACATCCACCCATGGTTTAGTCGGCACAGGCAACGACATATACAACCCTTCATTTGTCGCTGTCCCCTTTGAAACCTGACAAATACGACACCTCTGAACAAATTTTTCAACTTCCTTTCTTATTGATAGCCAAAAATAAGATTTTGCAATCAACTGTAAAGTACGATCACGGCCAACATGTCCTTCTTCATGCAACTCTTTTACAATTTTCATTCTCAAGTTGCAATCTGGTATGCACAATCGATTCCCCTTGAATAAGAATCCATCTACCAACACAAACTCATCAGTACTCCCATCCTTGACTTTCTCAACAATCTTTGCAAAGTAAGGATCTTCCTCAAACAACTCTGGCAATAGTTCAAATCCTATCACTTCAACTTTCATCGTTGTCAACAAATGATTCCTCCTGCTCAAGGCATCAGCTACACGATTCGTCACCCCTGATTTGTGCTTTACAACAAAAGTAAACTGCTGCAGATACGCGACCCATGAAGCTTGCAAATGTTTCAAAGCTTCATGATCCGTATAAAGAACAAACTCCTTCTGAAACAGATAATGCCTCCAGTGCTTCACAGCTTGAACAATTGCGTTAAACTCCACGTCGTAAGTGCTATATTTCAACTTGGCTCCAGACAACTTCTCACTGAAATAAGTAACTGGTCTCCCATTCTGACTCAATACTCCACCAATCCCAACCTTCGAAGCATCAGTGTGTAACTCGAACAATATCTGAAAATCCGGCAGTACCAGAATGGGTGATGTCGTCAAAAGTGTACTGATCTTCTCAAAAGCTAACTCTGCTTCCTCTGTCCACATGAACTTCTTTCCTTTCATGCAATCGGTTACAGGTGCCATCACACTGCTAAAATGTGGAATGAATCTTCGATAAAAAGATACCAACCCATGAAAACTCCTCACTTCAGTAATTGTCTTGGGTTGTGGCCAACTCTTGACAGCTTCCACTTTGCTTTCATCCACTTGAATACCCTCCTTCGACAGAACATATCCCAGAAACAAAACGCTATGCGTCATGAACACGCACTTCTTCGTTGCTGCATAGAATTGCTCCTGTCGTATAATCAACAGCACTTCTCGCAAATGCTGGATATGCTCTTCCATACTCCCACTATAGATCAAAATATCATCAAAGTAAACTACTACGAACTTCCCAATAAATGGTCTGAAAATCTGGTTCATCACTCTCATAAAAGTACTAGGAGCATTTGACAAGCCAAACGGCATAACCAGCCATTCGTATAGACCTTCCCTAGTTTTAAAAGCAGTCTTCCACTCCTCACCCGGTCTAATACGAATCTGATGGTATCCACTCTTCAAGTCAATCTTTGAGAACACAACAGCCCCACTCAGCTGGTCAATCAAATCATCGAACCTCGACATAGGAAACCTGTATCTCACAGTGATCTTGTTCAGAGCCCGACTGTCCGTACACATCCGCCAAGTCCCATCCTTCTTCGGTACCAATAAGGCTGACACTGCAAAAGGACTCAAGCTCTCCTGAACACGCCCTTGTTCTAACAACTCCTCCACCTGCCTTCTTAGTTCCTCATGCTCCTTAGGACTCATCCTGTAATGTGGCCTATGAGGTAATGCGCCCCTGGCACAAGATCAATTTGATGCTGAATATCTCTCAACGGTGGTAACTCCTTTGGCAACTCTTTAGGAAACACATCTCTGAATTCTTCCAACACTGGCTTTACTTCCTTTGGAACTTCAACAGATTTAGTAGCTTCATGTCCAATCAACAAGAACACCTCTGGACTCTCCTCTACTTCTTCAACAAACTCCTTCAAAGTCAACAAAGTCTTCAGCTCCTCAATCTCTTTTGACTTGCTCTCTCCTTGTTGTCTCTTCTTCGGAACTAAAATGATCTTAGTACCCTCAAACATAAAGCTGTAGCTATTGGTTCGACCATCATGCTGCACTGCTCGGTCATACTACCGTGGTCTTCCCAAAAGCAAGTGACAAACATCCATCTCCACCATGTCACACCAGATTTCATCTTTATACTTCTTCCCAATAGAAAATGGAACATGAACTCGCCTGTCCACCTTCACCTCTCCTCCTTTCCTTAACCACGCTAACTTGTAAGGATTTGGATGCTTCTCCGTCTTCAACTTCAACTTTCTCACAGCTTCGGTAGAAATGATATTGTCACAACTTCCCGCGTCAATCACAAATTCACACACCTTCCCCAGTATAGTGCATGTCGACTGAAAGATATTACTCCTCAACCAACTAGCCTCCTCTTCCTGCTTCGGTGTCAAACATGATCTCCTCAACATTAGATTACATCCTTCATCTCCCGATGCGATATCCTGTTCATCCTCCTCAATTGGACTAGAATAACCTTCATCAACATCTTCACCTTCCACTTCAGCAATCATAGCTCGCCTCTTCGGTTTCGGGCATTCATTACTCTTGTTACCCACTTCCTGGCAATTATAACACTTGAAACTGTTGTTGACCTTCGCCTTCGTAACTTCATTCACAACTGGTTTACTGACAGTTTAGAAACATTGGAACTCCCACTAGCACCTTTGCTCTGAGTATTGGAACTTGGAAACACACCACCTCCTCGTCTTCCCTGCTTCTCCCAAGCCAACGCATTCTGGTGCGCTTCAGCCACAGATCTAGGGTCAAACATATTTACCATATCCTGGATCTGGATCCTCAACCCTCCAACAAACCTAGCAGTCAATTGTTCCTCCGTCTCCATAATGTCATTTCGAGCAATCAGTTGATAAAACTCATCAGCATAATCATTAACAGTCTTCGTCCCTTGCCTCAGATTCTACAACCTTTGATACATGAGTGATTGATAATTGTAAGGCAAGAATGTAGCTTTCATCATCTTCTTCATTTTCTCCCAAGCAACAATCTTCGACTTCCCCATCCGTTCTCGTGTAAGTTTGGTTTGCTGCCACCACGCCATAGCTCTACCTCTCAACCTAGTAGCAACCAACTTCACTCGACGATCTTCCGGAACCTCCTTGAAATCAAAGATCTCTTCAACATTAGATAACCAATCTAGAAATTCTTTAGCCTGCATACCACCCTTAAACTCTGGAATTTCAATTTTCATTCCGGACTCCCATTTGTGATCATACTCTGAATGATTTCTTCCTTGGCTTCGATTTCGACCATGAACACTACCACCATCAAATTCCTCATCAAAATCTGATGCATATCAATGTCGATCATGACCACCAACATCTCTACCACCACCATTTCTACCACCAACATCCCTTCGATCTACATTCCTATCACGATCGTCAACATTTCTACGATCATGATCTTCTCTTCTCTCCCGATCTGAATGTGGTGAAACTCTATTTTCCCATGGCTCGAT
This sequence comes from Allium fistulosum, assembly GCA_030737815.1. Classification (NCBI taxonomy): domain Eukaryota; kingdom Viridiplantae; phylum Streptophyta; class Magnoliopsida; order Asparagales; family Amaryllidaceae; genus Allium; species Allium fistulosum. Next base: position 942,723,715 of record CM060907.1, on the reverse strand, counting down.
TCAGGTGAAACCCTTCTTCTACTTTGATTCATTTCAAGCATCATTCTCTCTAATCGACCAATCCCCTCATTCAACTTCTCATTGAAATTCCTGTTGATTCGTTGCTCCATTTCATTGGCCTCTTCTCTTCCATACAAAGCATCAACATTGCGATGACGTTGAGCTCATCTTGGTGGCATGATTGAACTTCAAACAAATCTTCAAAAATTCAAACTTCACTTCGGCGCGCAAAAATCCCAACGAGCAAAATTCAAACACTTTTTGAACTTTGATCCAAAATGATATGGATCGAAACTCCCAACTTGTTGCAACTTCACAATGAACACGATGAACACCAAACTTCTCAACAATGCAAATCCGATCTCCAAACTTCAAATTCTCGAAACCCAATTCTCCAACTGATGCAAACTTCTTGCGATCTAGCTCTGATACCAAACTGACGTAGCCAAGGAAGCGAATTCGACGATGTAAATCAAATCCGTCCAAGATCTCACACGATTAGCGGAAATAATTGGTGAATCGATGATAAATTGGTGAATTTAAGAATACCCAAATGCCCAAATCCGTTGATCACGAAGATACCGGATTCTAGCAATCTTCAACACGTTGATCGCGCACGATACCGTGAGAGAAGATCTACAATTCTTCGAACGTTGATCAAGCGCACTTGATTCCGTGAATTGGCTTCAATTGATTCGAGCGCACTCGAATGCCGAAGGTGGAGATAGGAGATAACACTCAACTACCAATTTTAATGGTGGCACAAAGCACAAACCAAATTTTATTCAAAAAATCAACTCCTTTTTTACAAATGACCTCACATCCCTATTTATAGAGATTTACAACTCAACACACGATTTAAGAAAATTACAACACAAGCGACTTACAAAACAAATGACCTAACAACAAACAACAACGACCTAACAAATACATCTCAAACGACTTAACAAATACAACGCGACTTATGAAACGCGGCATAAGAAATCTTCAGCGACTCAACAATCTTCGATAGCGACATCAGACTTCGGCTTAAGCTTTAGGGCGACTTAAGAGTAATACGGCATAAGCTTCAGGAATGACTTAGCGACTTAATGAAGTGCTCGCGATCTAGGCTGGAAACAATCAACGACTTAAGGCATCTCGCGACCTAACAAAGCTCGCGTCATAACGATCAGTGACCTAGGGCAATTTGCGACACAAGGATTCTAGAGTGAGGTTTCGCGACTTATGGTAGGTCGTTCGCGAGTTACTGGAATTGGCATATGTCGTTCGCGACCTAAGGAGGAGGGCATAGGTCGTTCGCGATCTTCTGGTGCTTCTCGCGCGCGACCTAAGGAGTTGCTCTGCTCGCGATTTAATTCTTCAGCGACCTTGGAGTTAGGTCGTACGCGACTTAAGGTGAGTGCTGCATCAAGCAGTGACAAGCATTGTAGTGGAGATGTAGATGAGAAGACAATGAAGTTTTGCAGGGTGGTTGATGTGGTAAGTAGCAGGCTTTGAAGTGAAGTGATGAAAATGCAAGTGATAGTGGTGTTTGTATGGTCATTTTTTGAAGGGTGGTAGAAATGCAACTGGATGAATGAGTTGAGTGGAGTATAGGACAGTTTGTATTTGGACAGTGGAGTGGATGCCGACATGCAACTGGATGATTAGAAGTGGATTGTGAAGATGTGGTGAAGGCAAGATGTAGTAAGGAGGTTGACAGCGAAGAGGGTGGTTGGAGGCAGTATTGATGAGTTGAAGTGTAGAACAGAGAAGAAGATTAGAAAGTTTGAAATGGTGCATAGCAAATGTGCACAGAATTGTGTAACAGGAAAAAAAAATTGTGTAAAATTTGAAATGTAAAATGCAATTTGAAATGAATTTTTTTTTCTTTTCCTTTTGAATTTTTTTTTAATAGAAAATGCAAAGGCTAATGAAAAAGAAACTAGCAAACTACAAACAACAACATCAAAATGCACACAAACACACAATATATATATATATAATGCGAACACAAGCAAAACAAACATACGAAAATATCAAATAAAAATAATTCGAAGAATGGAAAATTAAAATCAAAACTATTCCCCGGCAACGGCGCCAAAAACTTGTTCACCGACTAGTTTTCTATCGGTTTAGAAAATAGTCGAGAAATTTCAAATAAAATTTACCGCAAGCACAAGGCGTACAAAAGTTAGTACGTGGCGAGTACAGGTCGATCCGCAGGGAATTTTTAAGATTTTAAAATTTTCAATTCAATCAAATTAGACCAAAGTGAGATGAAATTGTTAACTACAAAAAAAGAAGCTAAAGCTGGAATTAAAATGTGATTTAAAAATTATTAGACTAGACAACAATTTAGAGGTAAATCCACTCACATATTTTTGTAAATCAACAAACAAATAATTTATGATCTCTAGCTTTGATATTAAGTGAAATATTGTTGTATTTATCATAAGTATGGTTTGTTTATGTTATTAATTAACATAACTCAAACCATCAAACTATAATACAACAAATAAACCATTTATCAATTCTCATGAAAATGAAGGCAAAGCAAAAGCTATTTTAAGTATGACATATTTACTATTATAACTAGTAATATAGATCATCAAATTTCATTTTTACTTTCATTTCAAAATCAAAAATTAATTAGCAAATGATGATGTAAATTGTGTTTATGTTGAATAAGAATAGCTCATTTGCATAAGCAATATAAGCTATCAAACCCACTTGTATAAACTTACATCAAAATTCACTTTAATGAAGCACAAGCTAAAGAGATCATAAATCATAAAAATATTGAAATTACATAATATTTGAGAGCTTCATTACCCCTAAATTGAAGGGGTTTAGCTACTCATTTGTGTTATCAAATCCACACATGTAAGTTTCAACATTGAAAATGAAAAAAAGTAGAGAATAAACAAAGAAAAAGAAGATTAACTACTATAAGGAAATTAATTAGACTAGTGCATAAATGTAAATCTAAGCTATGAAAATTAAAAGAAAGAGAGCATAAAAATAAACATTAACAAAGAAGCAAAGAAGAGCATGTAGAAAAGAAAGGAGAAAGAGGCTTGGAAGGCATTTTTATTTCACTTTGATTTTTGTTTACAACTTGCTAATTTCCTAAGGAAATATATGAAAGAGTTGGGGATATTTACATGTACATAAGAGAGCTATTTAAACATGCATAAAACCCTAATTCTATTTTTAGGGAGCTTCCCAAAATGCCCTTTAGGAAGTGTGGCCACAAAGTAACCATTAGCCACTAATTAATCCATCATTTAATGTGCATGAAGCTTTAACATCCACTTAGTTGTCCATTTGCTCCTAATTGTACATTTAGCTAATTGGGTGGGGTCCTCCATGATCTTGAACTTGAATTATTTCCTCTTCATTCCTTTGTATTTCCTTGTGCATGCATATATCATCATGAATCCCACTTCCATATGCATCAAAATATCCTATAAAAATCATAAAAATTGTCCAAGTAAAAATTCTTAAATTGACACATGCACAAAAATGTCCATTTTGCCCTTGAATGAAGATGAAAATATGATGGTTTGAAAATAATTGAATTTTGGGTTTAACATGTTAAAATGCCCAAATATGATGTTTATTTAAATAAAAAGAGATAAAATATGGATGTAAATATATGCATATTTACGTGCACATCACGAGCATATCCTATATAATATGCCATCGGGACTACAAAGGAACACTGATGCCGTATAGATATATTCATACATCAAATATAACATCTCATAATCATATACGCCTATTACAAGCGAAGACCAATATCACATCATCGTCTATCTATATGTATGGTAACTACTGAAAGCCTAATAATATGCATGGTCACTAATTTCTAACACCCTATACAAATTAATATAAAATAAATGAATTTATTGAATAAGTTAAGACTAAATGAAAATTTTGTAAAAGTCAAAATTTAACCATAGAAGTTATGTCATTGCATTCGTGGCGATTTGTTGATCAATTTCCATATATAAAGTTTTGAAAACGGAGCTTAAATGAAAAGGTTATGGATGTTCCAAGTTTTTGGATTCAAAATAATTTAAATGGAATTCAAATTCAAATAAATAATTAATTCTTAAAGTTGAAATTTAAAAAGAAATAGCAATTAGAGTTGATGGTTAACTAAACATTAAGATAAATGTTAACGTAAAAATTAAATAAGGTGTTAAATAAATAAATAAACGGCAAGAAAATAACGTTCCCAAAATAGACCAATCGGTCGACCGCCCAGGATGGACAGGTCGACCGATCGATGTTGGTAGCGACTAGGGTTTTGTGCATCTGAACAATTAGGATATAATTATTTTTAACCAATTTAAATTCAACAGTTATGGTGCTTTCTAATCACTATAAATAAGAGCCTAGCCCCTTCACTTTTATTTACAAATCATTTTGGCAACCAAGCGAAGCTCTATTAGTCTCTCTTCAAAGATTCAAAAAAATTCTTTAGGATTTTAGGTAGGAAATTTCAGATGCTTTTTTATATAAATTCTAACTCTATTTTCCTCCAATCCCTAGATTTCTGAATCTAATCCATATGCAAGTCCCTTGTTAGATATATGTTTAAATGGAGAGATCTGTAATGGATCAAAGCAGGCGTAACAAATCCAGAAAGGGAAGAGCTAATGACTTGCTGTGAGTGGAAATCTTAGTCTTCCTTATTTTAGTAATCGTAAAGTATAACTTGGATTTGATATATGCCTTTGGAGAATTTTGTATATGAAAACATCACACTAAAACCCCAAAGTTCCCCTAAAGCAAAATGTTAATTCTTAATTTAGAATCTCAATTATTATATATTAAAATATTGGAATTGTGTAGATATTGCAATTTTAATATTTTACATTCTATTCCACTTGTTATCTTTTTCTTTAGATCTGATCAAGGATTTGAAAAGAATAGATTAGGAAATGGTGTGTATGGTATGGATTCTTTTATTCATAGTTTGCACTGCCCATTTCCGCAATTTAAATAGAAATTCTCCTTTTCAATTTTATACAAAGAAGTTGAATAGAGCGTAAAAGCATTTGAATTGTAAGTTTCTATTAATGTTGATTTCACTATTTTAGTATAAAATAAGTTTGGTATGGATTCTATTTTATGCATGTCTGTTGATTTAATTATGGATATTAGATATATGGTATATTTTGTTGATATTGAATAGGAATTGTACAAATTTGAAGTTTTGACATTTAAGTGTTAGTTTAGGGCACAAAATTCGCATGTTTAGAAATATCTTAAGTGTGTGTGTGTGTCTGTGTGCATATAAGCGAAAATAACGTATAATTATAACGTATTAATTACATAGTTAATAGGCTATTAATTATCATTAAAGCCCTCTTGTGAAAGAAGTTAATTGTAAAGGTGAAATAAGAGTTTTCTTATAAGGCCTTGATATGGAATGTGGTGAGATGTATGATGATATGTTAAGAGAGTGTTGTAAATTATGACGGAGTTATATGGATGTAAGGTTAGTCAAAAGCACACTGAAATTTACCCAGCTAATCAAGCTACCAATAGTGTGACTTTGTGGCTGATCTAAGACATCACCTAAAATAAGTACCCTTCGAGGACACGAGGTTAGTCCTAAATTCAGCAGGGTAAACCTGCATAGCTAATTTGGCTACCACTACCTACGAATAGTTGAACTAATGTGAGACGTCACAGTTGGGCTGAATTTATTAAGTGGGTAATTTTGGGCTTGCCTCTTTCTTATGTAGGAAGTGTTAAATGGTCAGGTTAGCAGTCAGGCATGGTAAAGAATATTTCGGGGAGGGTCCGCTTTGGGTTTGAGGTATTAAATGGCTATTGTAGGGTCCGCATCTCCTATAAAGAAGTATTAACTGGCCTAAAGAGATTCCATGCAATGTCTGGATAGTACCAAAGATGAGTCCGCCTTGGGATATGTGTTAAACGATGGGGACCTACTTAGAATGAGGTAATAAATGGTCAGAGTGCCTAGTTCCCATTGAATAAGGTATTAAGTGGCTTAGGTACTATCTCTTAAATTGTTAGGACATTATTGATGACAGATGTATGAGACTGGGAATGGCATTTCGCCTACAGTTGAAGATAGGTTATTGGATTAAAAGGGTAATGGTTATAGAATTGGACTGGGAAAGCCTTAGGGCTTGTAATTGGAAAAACTTATAATATAGTTAGGATGTGTAAGACATATTCTTGCTTAAATTATGCCGCTCAAGTACTATTGTAGAAAGGCTCGAGATTTTTATTCACTGGACATTGTTGTCCTGACTCCTTCATCATTACAACACAGGTTAGAGAAGGCGGTACAGATTACGAAGGTGAAGGTGATGGAGGAACTTATGGCGTTTATCTATTAATCTACTTATGTTGTTTTTGTATCTGTGATGTAGCCATTTAAAATTATTAATGTATTTTAAGATATTACACTATGGATGTTTTGAAAAATTACATTCGAATGCTTTTGAATTTTTTTGTTTAAATGCTTTTAGGAAGTTGAGTTCGAATGTTTCTAGAAGATTTTTACCAACTGATTAATAAAAAAAATATGGTGTTTAAATGCTTTTGGGAATTCGATTCTTCATATAGTTTTGCAAATTGGAAATTCTATTGGAAAATATGTTTAAAATTTTTCTTTTGAAATGAGAAATTTTTTGAATTTCAAATGCCATATACTGGCGTAATGGGGTTTCTAAGTTTATATTTTCAAAGATAAAGGTTTTGAATTAGGTACTTCATAATTATGAAATTTTTAGTTTTATAAAGAATGGTGAAAACCAAACCAAATTTTCTATGGAGTAGATAGGGATCACTACCTAGGTAAGATAGAGTAAATATTATAGGATATGAATAAAATAGAAATAGTATATACAACCTGATTTGGAAATTTAAAAACAGTCCCAAATATTTAATTGTAGAATGTTGGTAAAGTTGTAATGATATTCCGGATCTATAATTGGGTTGTAAATTAGGTTTCCTTATTTGACTTGGAATGTGAATTTCTGTATTTTGATTTATTGTAGTGAGTTCTGTGTAATTTCCATAAATTATCTAATTCCAAAATATGTATAAAAATGTGCCATTTAAATTAACAAAAGATATACCAAAATGGGAAAGAGATGCATAAGAGATGGATATTCTTTTCCATAGGTTACACCGTCTATTTCAATAAAAGTAAATAAATACTTCCTTGTAATTTTGAACAAAACAAAGATCTCACTTTTGGTTAATTTATGGAAAATTTTAACAAAAATCCTTTTTGGAAAGATAACTTTGATAAATTAAAATGTGGAAAGTAATGTTCTAGTTAGAAAGTAATAGTTAGAATAGGATTATATAAATATGTATAACCGTGCTTACTGATTAATAATAAATATATATAAATAGCACAATTTATGATAGTATAATTATTAACTACGTAGTAATTATAGGACTAGGATTTGTGGACATTAATTACAGATTTAGTAGGCAATAAATTTGTAATTAATAGAGAGTTAAAATGAATTATTAAATATGGATTGATTAGGGAATTTAATATGGCATTTATGGTGATGCACAATTTACTCCATAATCGGGTATATTGAATGAAGTAATAGATGGATTTCGTTTATTAGAAACCAAGAAGTAGAATTAAGGAAGGAGGGCGATAGTGGAATGACATACTAGGAATTTCCATCTTAAATAGTAAGGAGTGTTAGGACCATAATATAATTAACATTAGTTGATGATGAATGGCAGCTTGTAGAAAAATTTTCTTCAAGGGTTTTTGGATTGTAATCGTTGGTTGTCTCCCTTAGGTTATTGAAGAAGCGAACGATATGGTATAAAATAAGTTCATGTTTTATCACCACGTTGATTTTATGGATGAGATTAGACTGCTATATAGATATATACATATTGAGAAACGATGGAAATAAGGAAATTTCATAAGGACACCTAACTAGCGATAAACTATTGGTAAACTGGAAGTTAATGAGGAAATTAGGTTAGCAACTAAAAATAAAGAATGCTTCAATCCCTAAAGGTATAGGATTTTGGGAAAGATAAAATTTAGCTTATGTTGTGACACCATTAAAGGATGATCATTCACTCCAGAGGGGGTAAGATGTATAGGGATATAAAGGGAATTTTCTTTTGGCTAAGGTTGAAGAAGAGTAGCTAAATTTGTTTCTAGGTGTTTGACATACCAAAGGATAAAGGTTGAACAAGGAAAGCCGGGAGGATTGTTATTACCATTGGAGATTTCGATTTGGAAATGGAGCATGTATCAATGAACTTATAGATGGGTTGCCTAAAAGTAAAAATGTCAATGATGTTATTTAGGTTTAATAGAAAAGCTCATTAAAAAGCGCTCATTTTATTCCCATTAGGAGTAATAGGATCATAACATCTTTTGCGCAAAATTTCTATTATGGAGGTGGTGACTTCATGGAATCCCAGTTAGCATCGTTAGTGATTACGTCCCCTTATTTACTAGCGAAATTTGGAGGTGTTTGCAGATTGCTTTAGGTTTTACTGAATCTTTGCACTGCTTCCCACCCATAGATAATGGTCAAACCAATAGAGTGAATAGGATCTTGGAGGACTTGTTGAGAGCTTGCATCATGGGTTTCGGAGGACATTGGGAGCAACGCTTACCTATTGTCGAATTCGCATGTAATAATAGTCACAAAGCGATGATTGGTATGACACCCTATAAAGCGCTTTATGGGAGGCCATGCAAATTGCTAAATTGTAGGTGGGAAACCACCAACAAAATCCTATTTGGACCCAATTGAATTCGCGAGACTTCGAAAATGGTAGAGTTGATTAAGGAAAGTATGAAGGCCGCGTAAGACCACTAGAAGAGAAAGGAATTGGAGTTCGAGGTTAGAGACATGGTGTTTATCAACGTTTCCCCTCTTAAAAAATTCATATGATTTGGAAAGTCGGGGAAGTCGGCCCTAAGATTTGCTGGGCCATTTTGGATTTTGGAAGAATTGGAAAACTTGCTTACCATGTGGAGCTATCAGATAAATTGGCAGGAGTCCATGACATTTTTTACATTTTGCACTTGAGGAAAGGCCTTCATAGTACAACCACTGTGGTTGAGCCTGATCAATTGGGGGACATTGAAACGGAGCCAATAACATCTCGTTCCATCGCACGCATTGTAAAGCATGAAACTAGAAAGCTCTGCAACAAAGAAATTAGGCTGATTCGAGTACAATGGGGAGACAACTCGGTGAAAAGCACATGGGAAACTGAAGAGAAGTTGAAGACTTCTCATCCAAAACTTTTCACCGGTAAACGTTTCTCATCAGAATTAGATTTTAGTTGCATTGTGGTTGTCAGATTAGATAGTAGGAAATGGTTGCCGCACTTTTCACTATCACTTTGCACTCATAAAGGAATTTTATGCATGTTTAGAATGCTTGCATACATGCCTATATGTTACGCTCGTACACTCATGCTAGGATTGAGCTCACATATAGTATGTTTGCCTACATAATCACATTGCACTTTTGGTTGAGTAGATGAATGTGTAGATAACTTGGTTGTATAAGATGGATGTTTATTATGGGTTACACTATCAGCCCCTTGGGGAGATTTTAGGGACGAAATCCTTTTTAAAGAGGGGGAGAATATAACACACCATAAAAATTAATAATAATTAAATGAATTAATTAATTAAGATAAGGCTAAAAATGGAAATTATGTAAAAGTCAGAATTTGACCACGGAAGTTATGTCATTGCATTCGTGACGATTTTCCGATTAGTTTCATATATAATGTTTAGAAAACGGAGCTCAAATGAAAAAGTTATGGACATTTGAAGCTTTTGGATTTAAAATAATTTAAATAGAATTCAAATTCATATAAATATTAATTCTTAAATTTAAAAAGAAACAATAATTAGACTTGGAGTTAAGTAAACATTAAACTAAATGTTAACATTATAAATTAATCAAGGTATTAAATAAATAAATCAATGGTAAGAAAATAACGTTCCCAAAATAGACGAACGGTCAACCACCGCCTAGAGTCGGCCAACCGTTAGCGGCCAACCGCCTAAGATGGCCCGGTTAATGTTAGTGGCAGCTAGGGTTCTGTGCATTTGAACGGTTCAGCTTCTACTATTTCCAACTGACCAAATCCGACGGTTCTAATTCTTTCTAACCACTATAAATAATAGCCTAGCCCCCTCACTTTTATTCACATGTTATTTTAGGATCTAAGCGAAGCTCTGTCAGTCTCTCTCTTCAAAGATTCAGAAAAACTTAAGGGCATCCGGTAAGAAATTTCAGATGCTTTTTTATTTAAATTCTAATTCTGTTTTCCACCAATCCCTAAACTTCTGAATCTAATCCATATACAATTCCCTTATTATATATTTCTATAAGGAGAGATCTGTAACAGATTAAAGTAGTCGTAACAAATCCAAAAAGGGAAGAGCTAAGGACTTGTTATGAGTGGAAATCTTAGTTTTTCTTATTTTAGTAATTATGCAATACATCTTGGATTTGATATATGCCTTTAGGGAATTTTGTTTATGAAAACATCATACTAAAACCCTAAAATTTCCCTGAAGCGAAATGTCAATCCATAAGTTAGGGTTCCAATTATTCTATATTAAGATAATGGAATTGTGTAGATATTGCAATTTTAATGTTTTACGTTCTATTCCACTTCTTATCGTTTTCTTTGGATCTAATTAAGGGTTTTGAAAAGAACAAATTAGGAAATGGTGTGTATGGGATGGATTCATTTATTCATTGTTTGCACTGCCTATTTCCGAAATTTAAATAGAAATTACTTTTTTTCAATTTTATATAAAGAAGTAGAACAGAGCGTAAAAGTATTTGAACTATAAGTTTCTATTAATATTGGTTCCGCTATTTTAGTATAAAATAAGTTTGGCATGGATTCTATTTTATACAAGTCTATTGATTTAATTGTGGATATTGGATATTGTTGATTCATGAGTTTTGATTCATGACACAAGCTTCAGAGATCATACGACGAGAATACTATACGAAAGCGACAAAAAGGAGAATAACCATATATTGCACACTACAAAGGAGACAAGGCTACAATCTAGATATTAGTATGAATATTTTATTTCATTGAGTCTTAGAATATTGTTAAAATCATTCCTCAAGTAGTCACACATACACACAAATTGATATACACAAAAATAAGTGTGCACTGTTCGCGTAGAAATTTACACGTAACTTATCAAAACTAGATTTAAAAGAAATTGAACGTCTAGGGAAGTGATTTCTTTCCTACTTGGAATGCAAGGCTACAGATAAATTTATTATTTAACGTCAAAATAAATATTATTCCCAATTGAAACCATATTTACTATAAAGCAGTAGATAGTTGTTATCATTTTATATGTTAATTTAATGATTTAAAAGTTAATATGGTTTCAATTGGGAATAATATTTATTTTGACGTTAAATAATAAATTTATCTGTAGCCTTGCATTCCAAGTAGGAAAGAAATCACTTCCCTAGATGTTCAATTTCTTTTAAATCTAGTTTTGATAAGTTACGTGTAAATTTCTAAATGTAACGTCCTACTCCAAGACCCTCATTAGCAAAGAGAATCACGGAGGTGATTCCGTCTGCTAATGCGGAGAATAGAGTATAATAGGAGTGACCAAATGTAACTATGCTATAACTATCTACCGAATACGTCGAAAGGTGGAATCTATTTAATTTTTTTTTTTCAATCAGGTGGGTCGACATATTCGATAAATACTTATAACGAAATTACAAATGGCTAAAGATCTATCAGAACAAAGCATAATAACATAATGAAATAGCATCACAGAACAATATCACATAACAGCACAGAGTCTCAGAATAATACATCATCAATACAGATCCAAATATATCATAAGGTGGGTACAAAGCCACCACTCACACAAGTGAGTCAAAAATATGTACATAAGAGACTGAATAATCAGTATCAAAATAGTGGACAAATATAAAGAGCTATCTATCATTAAAGCAGATAATGTCCAAGCGGAAGCACAGAAAGCTAAGTCCAGAGACCTAACCTAAAACAACTCGGTCTGACCAGAGCGAAAAACACTCGGGTCAGGCTAACTAAACAATCAGTTAATAAACTGAGATAAACATGATAGATAATGAGGCGATATATAACATAGTACTATAGACCACAAACTCTCACATAGAGAAGAAATAAACATCTAAGTAGAGATGTATAGCAAGCCTTGTATCATGGGCATAACATAGTCACAAATATCAAAACAAAACATCTAAGTAGAGATGTATAATAAGCCTCATATCATCGGCATAACGTAAGCACAAATGCCAAAAACAAAAACATCTAAGTAGAGATGTATAATAAGCCCCATATCATCGGCATAACGTAAGCACAAATGCCAAAACAAAAACATCTAAGTAGAGATGTCAAAAAAAACGATACATCTATGTAGAGATGTATAACGACCATCTAAGTAGAGATGCCAAAAACGATACATCTATGTAGAGATGTATAACGACCATCTAAGTAGAGATGCCAAAACGATACCTATAAGGGAGACAGTCTGAAGACACTATCCCAAAGGTAATACAAGGAGTGTGTCACGAACTTTTAGCAAGGAACCCGTAAAGTGTTAACGTGAGTCCCATACCCCACGTTCGCACTAAACGGTTTACTAACCAATCGTAAGCTTCCACACTGAAAACAGTACAAAGTTCACCTCATGTCATCGGTAAACTAGGCCGAAAGGCCAAAACGATCAATCGAATAGGTCGGGGATTAACCAGAAAGGAAATACACACGGTTTCATAGGCCGGAGTTTTTCCCAACCGTTTAAGCACCTTTCCACATCGCTCGAAGTGCTAAAGTATGAGTGTGGGATTTTATTATAGAAAATAATTACGGAAAACAGATTTATAATTGGTTTGAAATCACTTTAAAACGGCCTTTGAAAACTCTCCTATTATGGAGTGATTAATTTAATTATTAAAAATAATATTATATAATAATTTCGAAAGCCATTTCGGAGCAAAAAATCCTTTTAAAACCTGTTTATAAGGCCCGTGTACGAAATCCAGAGACAAATCTCAAAGAAATCGATAAAACTAGAAAATCACTGAAAATATTCAAGTGTTGGAAAATAGTCCAAAACTGACGCGAACCCAAGTTCGGAAAATTATTCGAACCAGCAGACTGAATCCGAATGGCATGAAAATTAGTAGGAACGTAGTACGACATTCCTACTTCAGAACGCAAAAAGAATTACTCGATTCCGACTTGAAACGAAGTCGCAGCGACGCTCCAAAGTCGGACCCGAAAACAGTGAATACACTGTTTCAGGCTGAGATCCGGGTCCCTCTTCGATAGCAATTTCGAAGAGTCAAATGAACTCAGATACTAATCAAACTTTCTAGAGATGGAGTTCGGAACTCCAGCTTTCCAACGAGTCCGAAAACGTTGGATTCCAACCATGGATGTGACCGTGGCAGTGTCACAAAGTTTCAGTTTCAAAACTGGAAACAGGGAGTAAGAAATCGATAAAACCAGAAAATCACTTGAAATATTCTAAGTGTTGGAAAATAGTCCAAAACTGACGCGAACCCAAGTTCGGAAAATTATTCGTACCAGCTGACTAAATCCGAATGGCATGAAAAATTTTAGGATCGTAGTCCGATATTCCTACTTCAGAACGCAAAATGAATTACTCGATTCCGACTTGAAACGAAGTCGCAGCGACGTTCCAAAGTCGTACTCAGAAACATGAAATGCACTGTTTTGCACAGCGATCTGGGTTCAACTCTGACAGGAAATTCGAAGGGTCTAATGAACTCAGATGATGACCAAACTTTCCAGATATGGAGCTCGTAACTCCATCTTTGCAGAAAGTCCAAAATCGTTCAATTCTGACTAGCGGCTCAAAAGTTATGACCAAAATAGTTTCAGTTTCATCCATAGAGCTAATATGTGTATCGCTCTCGGGAAGATAGTAGGAAAATCAATTTTTGACCTAGTTAGCTTGAAAATTATAGAAAACTCACTCAACAAAAATTGTAGCATATGTTTTAAGCTTTCTGGAACATCCAAAATTATCTAATTCGGATCAGAAACGAGAGAGATACAGGCAAAACAATATCAGATTGAAACTCAGGATAATTTGTTAAAGACAGAATTGGTCTTCTGTCTTTGAACGCATTTCAGGTCATCTAAATGGAAAAGCTACAGAAAACCCACTGAACAAAAATTGTAGCATATGTTTTAAGCTTTCCGGAACATCCAAAATAATCTAATTCGGATCAAAAACGAGAGAGATACAGGCAAAACAATATCAGATCGAAACTCAAGATAACTTGTTAAAGACAGAATTGGTCTTCTGTCTTTGAACGCATTTCAGGTCATCTAAATGGCAAAATTATAGAAAAATGACTAAACAAAAATTGTAGCATATGTTTTAAGCTTTCCGGAACATCCAAAATTATCTAATTCGGATCAAAAACGAGAGAGATACAGGCAAAAGAATATCAAATTGAAACTCAGGATAATTTGTTAAAGACAGAATTGGTCTTCTGTCTTTGAACGCATTTCAGGTCATCTAAATTGCAAAACTACAGAAAACTCACTGAAGAGAAAGTGTTACTTATTGAATCTAGTTTGTAGCAAAAAAATCCTGACCAAAAAAAATTACAAATGAAGAAGTTATGCCTGATTTCATTTCAGCTACAATTCCAAAACGAAAATTACAGAAGCATCAAGTAAAAAAAGGATTTAGCTAGCAATTTTACCTCAACCAATGTAAGAAAAATATGCACAAACACTTGGCGTGCACTCCAAAAGCTAGAGAGAGGAGATCAAGAGGCTTCATAACAAAATAAACCAAAAACCATGTATTAAAAATTAATTTCAGAAATTAGAACGAAGATTAGAGAGTGATTAGAGAAGGATTGCTTTTCCTTTTAACTTGTATTAACCTAGATTTGCTATGTGGAGAGGAAAAATGGATCTTCTACCAAATGGAGATCATTAATTAGGTTTTTAGGAGGTGTTTTAGGGTTTGAGGAAATTATGAAGAGAAGGGTTTGGGTTTAGGGTGGGTTTAAGATAATATATAGAGGTGGGTAATGAGTTTGGTTTCACTAATTGATCCAATAAGAGAAGTGACATCCTAATGTTCACTAAAACTATTTAATGCTTCATTAGCCAACTAAAACCCACCATTATAAAACCACCCGTTTTTTTTCAAATAACTTTATTTTAAAGAAATTAGCCTATCCAAAAAATCCATTTTTAGCTCCATTTAAATTAAAATCATAATTTTAATTTATTATTCGGTAATTGCAATCCCGGGTTGTTACAACTGTGCAAATAACAGCAGGTCGGCCGACCGACCAGAAACTTCGGCCGACCGACTCTGTGTCCAGTGCACAGATATGCACCGTTTTATTTACGTCTGTAAACTCAGCTAACCGGCCCAGGTTTCTCGGTCAACCGACCAGAACATAACGGCTAGTTTTCTAAAGAGGTGCAATTGTTCATGAAGAGGAATGTTCTTTAATCCAACAGATATGGACACAACTCTTGATTGAAACTCTTCATGAAAGATTGTAACTATTCTACAACTATATAAACATATTCAATTCACTTCTACAATCACCGATTCTTATTTATAATTCTTAAATCTATTCTCTATTATTCTCTGCAAATAAAAGCAATCATTCTTATTTAATATCACTAGAATCCTTGATTTAATTCATATACTTCGATTCTACGTGATCATTTTCCTTCTAAATCTTCACACACATATATACTCTTGAGGATTTGATTATAGGAAAGTTGTATTATCAAAAGACAATCAGTGTTATTCAGAACACATTCGTCAACAAACTATTTTTATTAAGTTGAAGTCCTCTTCGACTGTTAAGGCGGAAAAATTCCTGTTCGGCTGCTCAGGTGTCGTATACCTATTCCTCCGGGTTAAGTGAGGGGTTTAGTTTAAATCCAGAGGGTATTCTGGGACTAGACGTAGAACGGGAAGTTCGAACCAGTATAAAAATTCCTGGTGTGCTTAATTTAATTTTTATTTTACTGCTATTATCAGTTTCCCCATTTATATATCATATTACACGATCCTTAGTACTGCACGTACACTTTCATTTGGTATCGGAGCAAGGAAATCCTATAACCGTCACAAAGTTATTTGATATCTATTTCTAGTAATATGGCAACAACACATACTAACGATTTTGACACTAATACTAGTTTCACAGAGGGTCAATCAACTTCACGACCTCCACTTTTTAATGGTATAAATTATAATTCTTGGTCAATTAGAATGAGAATCTATATGCAATCTAGTGGATTTGATATCTGGAATATTATACAAAGTGAGTACACAACTCCTACTGGAGAATACTCAACTTGGAGTAACACACAAAAACTAGATGCTACATCAAATGCAAAGGCTATGAATATTTTATTTTGTGCATTAGATAGAAATGAATTCAATAGAGTTAGCATGTGCACTACTGGTTATGAAATTTGGAGAACACTTAAGATAACACATGAAGGAACGAACAAAGTTAAATTAAGCAAAATTTCTATGTTGAAACATCAATTTGAAAATTTCAAAATGAGGCCAAATGAATCTATAAATGACATGTACTCTAGATT
The DNA here is from genome assembly GCA_030737815.1 of Allium fistulosum. Lineage (NCBI taxonomy): Eukaryota > Viridiplantae > Streptophyta > Magnoliopsida > Asparagales > Amaryllidaceae > Allium > Allium fistulosum. Next base: position 942,707,041 of record CM060907.1, on the reverse strand, counting down.
TCAGGATATTTATCATGCTTTACTATCACTAGAACAAAAGTTTACTGATTTTGATGTTGTTACAAAAATCTTAAATTCTTTAACGGACGAATGGGAAAGAAAAGTTCTAGCCATTGAAGAAGCAAGCGATTTGTCAACATTAAAACCAGAGGAATTGATAGGTAATTTAATGTCCTACGAAGTAAATTTGCAGGCAAAAAGAAATGGAGCACAAGAAAAGAAAAATGTGGCATTCCTAGCAGAAAAAGATGACTCCGACTCGGATAATGAAGATATGGCAATGATCGCTAAAAATTTCAAAAAAATTTTGAAATTCAACAAAAACAAATTCAAGGGGAACAAAATAATTTCAACAACCGTTCCAATAGCAGCAAACCATCATCTTCGACAATGGAATGTTATGAATGTCATAAGAAAGGACACATGAAGAAGGATTGTCCAGAGCGTAAAAAGAATAATTTCAAGAAGGACAAAACCAAACGAAAAGCTTTTTCTGTCACTTGGGACGACACTGACTCATCATCCTCATTAGAGAGTGAAAGTGATAACGAACAAGCAAATGTGTGCTTCATGGCTTCGTCAGACGATGTAAGTGATCTTACTTTTGAAGATTTAATTGAAATTAATTCTGAATTAGTAAATTTAGCAAAGCAACTTAAAAAGAAAAATAAGGAGTTACAAAGAAAGTTAGATAGAACAGTCTTAGAAGTAGATATGCTAAAAGATGAGAAGAAAATATTAGAAGAAGAACTTGAAATTTCTCAACAATCAAATTCTAACTTATCTTCTCAAATTTCGTCAATATCCGAAGAACTAGAAATTCAGAAAAATAAAAATGATGTTTTACTTTTCGAAAATAATAGTTTAAACTCTAAGATTAAGGATTTAGAGTTATAAAAATCTAGTCTTAAAATAAAATTTGATGATATTTCTAAAAATGTATCTAATTTCAATAAAGGAAGAGAGAATCTTTCTAGTATACTAGAAAATTCTCAATCCTCTAACAATAAATCTGGACTAGGATTTAAGAAACAAAATAATTTTGCTAAAAGTAGGATTAATAATAATATTAAGAAAGATATTAAGAAAACAGTTTATCCAAATACTAAAACCATCAAGATATGGATTCCAAAAAGAAATAATGTTTTGATAAGGAATAAACATATCAAAATGTTTATGGAAACTGTTCATAATAACAAGAATTATGTTTATAAAGGGAATTCTGAACCCGTATGGGTTTGGCTTCCTAAGATCTAACTCTTAGGACCCTAAAAAGATTGGGTACCAACTTTTTATAAACTTTTTGCAGGTACCACATAAGAAGAGAGGAAAATGGATTTTAGATAGCGGTTGCTCAAAGCACATGACTGGAAACAAAGAAATGTTGTCAAACATTATATACTCAAATGGAGGAGCAGTCACCTTTGGAGATAACTCAAAAGGATATATCATCGGCAAAGGCGATGTTAGTAGCAACGGTACCTCTAATTTACCTCTTATTACTGATGTTTTATTAGTTAAAAATTTAAAACACAATTTATTAAGTATTAGTCAGCTATGCGATAAAGGTTTTAATATAACCTTTTCAGAAAATAAATGTAATATTTTTGATAAAAATCATAACACTATTTTTGAAGGAAAACGAGATCAAAACATCTATATCTTTAATACGAATGTTAAAACCAGACATCAATTAAATCAAGTTGGTCATGTAGCTTTTCTCTCTAACATAGAACCTAAGAATATAAAAGAAGCATCAACTGATGACTACTGGATTCTTGCCATGCAAGAAGAACTAAATCAATTCGAACGAAATAAAGTTTGGGAACTCGTTCCTAGACCTAGTGATCAATCAGTCATCGATACTAAATGGGTTTTCAAAAATAAAGCAGATGAACTAGGAAATATAACCAGGAATAAAGCTAGATTAGTTGCACAAGGATATAATCAAGAAGAAGGAATTGATTACGAAGAAACGTTTGCTCCAGTCGCCCGACTTGAAGCAATACGAATCTTATTAGCTTTCGTGTGCTTTCATAATTTTAAACTATATCAAATGGATGTTAAAAGTGCATTTTTAAATGGATACATAAAAGAAAATGTTTTTGTTGAACAACCACCTCTTTTTAATCATGAAAAATTTCCGGATCATGTTTATAAACTCAAAAAGGCGTTATACGGTTTAAAACAAGCACCACGTGCTTGGTATGATCGTCTTAAAAGCTATTTATTAGAATCTGGTTTTGAAATTGGTAAAGTAGATCAAACACTTTTTATTAAGAAAACTAATAAAGATATTTTAATAATTCAAATATATGTTGATGATATCATTTTTGGCTCGACAAATGAAAAATTATGTCAGGAATTTTCAACTATAATGACAAATAAATTTGAAATGTCTCATATAGGAGAATTGTCATATTTTCTTGGATTACAAATTAAACAAATTGAAAATGGGATTTTTATTAATCAAGAAAAATATTGTTATAATTTAATTAAACGATTTGGTCTGGAAAACACTTCTGCTAAGCCAACTCCAATGAGCACAACTACTCATCTTGATAGAGACGAGGAGGGCAAAAGTGTTGATCAGAAGCTATATCGTAGTATGATTGGATCTTTACTTTATTTAACAGCGAGTCGACTCGATATAATGATGAGTGTTTGTTTATGTGCTCGATTTCAAGCAAATCCCAAAGAGTCACATATGAGAGCAGTTAAACGCATTATTCGTTATCTAACTAAAACTAAAGATTTCAGACTATTTTATCTGAAAGAATGTCCTTTCGAATTAGTCTCCTATACCTGATGCTCCACCTCGATTTATAAGATTTGAGCAATGGAGTGATACTCCGAGAACAACTACGTCGTAGCTATTCTACACCTCAACCATCTACTCATGCAACGGAACGTATAACCCGCCCATCCTCAATTCAACGACCAACTCCCGGAATGAATACGGAAGCGGCCATTGATATTTTGGCACAAAATCAACTAGCCTTGGATGCTCGGCTACGAAAAATTGATGGTCGTTTCAAGAAAATTAAGGGCTTCTTCGTGAATTTATGGGATGCCTTATCATGTACTTCCAAAGCCGGTGCCTCTTTTGTTGCTCTCGGAAAAAGACCCGCATCAAATTTCTCTTGGTCTACTTCAGATAACACAAGTTCCGGTACATCGGGAACTCATGCTCCTCACACTCAAAGACATGGTAAGGAACATGTTCCTCCGGAAAAAAATATTCGTCCAGAATTTTGGGATTTCGATGATGATGAGGAGTAATCGTATTGTTTTACAATTTAAATTCAAGAATTTCTTTATGAATAATATGTTTTTTATTAAATGTTGTGTATTAAGCAAACATCTTTAATTATTCGTATTTTGGTTTGAATATGTAATATTTAAAATTCAACGATTCTCATTTCTTTTACATATTACATCTAGTAAGTATTCCTTTTTGTCGATGACAAAGGGGGAGAAATGTATGAAAGCTAACAAATTTTTTGCAGAAAAGTCGCCATATATTCAGGGGGAGAATTATAATATAGATAAGTTCTACTTCGTCACATAAGTATTGTCATCAATCAAAAAGGGGGAGAATGTTGATTCATGAGTTTTGATTCATGACACAAGCTTCAGAGATCATATGACGAGAATACTATACGAAAGCGACAAAAAAGAGAATAACCATATATTGCACACTACAAAGGAGACAAGACTACAATCTAGATATTAGTATGAATATTTTATTTCATTGAGTCTTAGAATATAGTTAAAATCATTCCTCAAGTAGTCACACATACACACAAATTGATTTACACAAAAATAAGTGTGCACTGTGCAAATAACAGCAAGTCGGCCGACCGACCAGAAACTTCGGCCGACCAACTCTGTGTCCAGTGCAAAGATATGCACCGTTTTATTTACGTCTGTAAACTCAGCTGACCGGCCTAGGTTTCTCGGTCAACCGACCAGAACATAACAGCTAGTTTTTTGAAGAGGTGCAATTGTTCATGAAGAGGAATGTTCTTTAATCTAACAGATATGGACACAACTCTTGATTGAAACTCTTCATGAAAGATTGTAACTATTCTACAACTATATAAACATATTCAATTCACTTCTACAATCACTGATTCTTGTTTATAATTCTTAAATCTATTCTCTATTATTCTCTGCAAATAAAAGCAATCATTCTTATTTAATATCACTAGAATCCTTGATTTAATTCATATACTTCGATTCTACATGATCATTTTCCTTCTAAATCTTCACACACATATATACTCTTGAGGATTTGATTATAGGAAAGTTGTATTATCAAAAGACAATCAGTGTTATTCAGAACACATTCGTCAACAAACTATTTGTATTAAGTTGAAGTCCTTTTCGGCTGTTGAGGTGGAAAAATTCCTGTTCGGCTGCTCAGGTGTCGTATACCTATTCCTCCGGGTTAAGTGAGGGGTTTAGTTTAAATCCAGAGGGTATTCTGGGACTGGACGTAGAACGGGAAGTTCGAACCAGTATAAAAATTCCTGGTGTGCTTACTTTAATTTTTATTTTACTGCTATTATCAGTTTCCGCATTTATATATCATATTACACGATCCTTAGTACTGCACGTACACTTTCAGATATATGGTATATTTTGTTGATATGGAATTGGACTTGTATTAATTTGAAGTTTTGACATTTAAATGTCAGTTTAGGACGCAATCTTCAAATGCTTAGAAATATCTTAGGCGTGTGCATGTGTATATGTGTGTGTGTATTAACATAAATAACTTATCAATTATGTAGTTAATAGGCAACTAATTATCATTAAATAAAGTTAATTGTAAAGGCAAAATTAGAGTTTTCTTATAAGGCCTTGATATGGAATACGGTGAGATGTGTGATAACATCATATGAGAGTGAGGTAAATTATGACTAAGTTATAGGAATGCGAGGTCAGTCAAAAGCACACGGAAGTATACCCAGCTAGTCTGGCTACCAATAGTGTGACTTTGGGGCTGATGTGAGACATCGCCTAAAATAAGTACCCACGGAGGATGCGAGGTTAGTCCCAAATTCTATAGGATAAACCTACCCAGCTAATCTAGCTACCACTACCTATGAATAGTCGGACAAACATGAGACGTCACATTTGGGTTGAATGTATTAAGCGGCTAATTGAGGGCCCGCCTCTTCCTTATGTAGGAAGTATTAAATGGTCATGCTTAGTAGTTAAGCATGGTAGAGGATATCTCAGTGATGGTCCGCTTTGGGTTTGAGGTATTAAGTGGCTATTATAGAGTCCGCCTCTCCCATAATGGAGAATTATGTGGTTTGAAGAGATTTAGTGCAATATCAGCTAGATAGTACCAAAGAGGAGTCTGCCTTGAAATATGTATTAAATGATGCGCACCTGCCTAGAATGGGGTAATAAATGGTAAGAGTCTACCTAGTTCTCATTGATAAAGGTATTAAGTGGCTTGGGTACTATCTCTTACATTGTTAGGACATTATTGATGATAGATGCATGAGATTGTGAATGGCCTTTTGCCTACAGTTCAAGATGGATTGTTGGGTTAAAAGGGTAATTTTATAGAATTGGAATGGAAAAGCCTTAGGGCTTGTAGTTGAAAAAACTTATAATATAGTTAGGATGCGTAAGATATATTCTTGTTTAAATTATACCACCCAAATACTATCATAGGAAGGCTCAAGATTTTTATTCACCAGACATTATTGTTTTGACTCCCTTCTCATTACAACACAGGTTAGAGAAGGCGATGCAGATTACGAAGCCGAAGGCGATGTGAGAACTTGTGATAGTTATTTAATTATCTACTTATGTTGTTTTCGTATCTTTGATGTACCCATTTAAATTTGTTGTTGTATTTTAAGATATTACACTATAGATATTGGCGTTGTTATGGGGTATTGTGTTGTATTTTTCAGACATTTGAATTTTAAATAAAATGGGTATTATTTCTGGTATTATATTTTATCCTTCTGCTACGAGACTCTAAATGTGTAGATAGATAGCTTTGTTTATTGTTCTTTTATCAGTTTTACCAACCAACAACCGGCTTTGGAATGGGCCTAAAGTTCGATGGGCTTTTCTGGGTCGAAAATTAGGTCCGTTTTTAGGGCGGGTTGTTGCATTTGGTATCAGAGCTTAGGTTACTCAATCAATGGGATAAGTATACATATGAGTGGCATACTTGTTATTTTTGAAAGTATTTTCAAAAAACATACTATATATATACTTATTTTGAGCATACGCCTAGCTCTATAAATCTCGACTATAGAAGTAGTTGCGACCATATTCCGAAAGGATAGACGAAGCAATTATGAGTTGGGCCAATAAATAGAGTAAAATGAGACTCCTACTCTAATTACGCCACGAGGCGGAGGTCGTATTGTAAGGAGTGGATCAAGAAGAGCATGACCGCGGAATATAGAAGCATCCCAGAAGCTGAATGGTACTTGACTCCTTTGTTGGGCCTAGACTGCCTTATGATTTTGGATTTTAATAGATTGTCGATTAAAGACATACATTTCATCTAGACAGATGGGAGATAAGAAACTATATGCTGTAAGCATCTAGAGGTAAGGAATGGTAGGAGTGAAGCAAGATGTGAAGAACGAGTGGAGCAAGTTCTCACAAGGTGTACATTAATCACCACAAGGAGATAATCCGATTTTTATGAAGATTGAGTAAGGGAGAAGGAAAGTTGAAAAGAAAGGACAATTAAAGTCAATTTCTAAATCCAACCATATAGGAAAGAATTTTATAAAGGTCTTTAGAAAATTCCTTGAAATGTTTTGAATGAGCTTTTCGAAGAATTTATTGGGAAGTTGTAGTTTTGAAAAAGTAAGGAAATTTGAAAACTCATAATTTAAAAAAATTTCTTGAATCAAAAGTTTTTGATTAAAAGGTTTTTGATAAGAATGGTTTTCCATTTTTGAAATTCTTGGTTTAAAAATTGGTTGAGTCAAAAAGTTTTGGTTTAAAGCTTTTTGATAAATGGATTTTTCATTTTTGAAATAAATGTAAAATGAGCATAGATTAGACTCGATGATTTTTCCTATTTCATAGATTGGGAAGTTCTTTTTTTTAATTCTTCCTAAAAAGTGCAATAAATGAAAATGGAACTTGATTAAAATGAGGTGGGGAGAATCGAAGGGAAATAATCTCCAATAATGTAGGTAGGAGGAACATTCCTGTGTAAGGAAATGCAGAAAATAATAGTTGAAATAGATTTATATATAAAAAACCTAGATGGCTAAAGCAGTAAGTGAATGCACTTCGACGGGTCGATATTGGAAAATTTAGATTGTAGTAGCATTAGGAATTCATATAAAGTAGGAAGAGTAAACTATTGGAAACAATATAGGAGAGAACCAATAGGAATAGGATAGGAAAATAATAGAATGAAAGTTATCCTTATCTACTCCACTTTTCAGTATTTAAAGTTATAGAAGGTGTTTTTGAAAAAATATATATAATTAACTAGTATGATACTTGAGTTTTTTGAATGTTTGGATTTAAAATCCTACTTTTAAAGAAAGAAGTATGTCTTTGAGAAGGGAAATTATCTGCTAAGGAACTTTTGAATTTATGGTTAACGATAAAGTGGTAACTTTTTTGAAATCGAATGCTTTTGAAATTGTTTTTGTTTAAATGCTTTTGAGAAGTTGAGTTCAAATATTTTTGGAAGATTTGGTCCAAGTGATTAATAAAAAAATAAAACATGGTGTGTAAATGCTTTTGGCAATTCGATTCTTCAAACTGTTTTGCAATTTGGAAATTCTTTTGGAAAATATGTTTAAAGGTTTTCTTTTGAAATGAGAAATTTTTTGAATGTCAAATGCCACATACTAGCATGATGGGGGTTTCTATGTTTAATTTTCAAAGATAAAGGTTTCATATTGGGTACTTCATGATTATGAAATTTTAGTTTTATAAAGAATGATGAAAACCAAACCAAATTTTCTATGGCGTAGATAGGGATCACAACCTAAATAAGATAGGGTGAGGGTTGTAGGATATGAATAAAATAGGAATAATATGTACAACCTGATCTGAAAATTAAAAATCAATCCCAAAAATTTAATTGTAGAATGTTGGTAAAGTTGTAAAGATATTCCGGATCTATAATCGGGCTGTAAATTATGTTGCTCTAGTTGACTTGGAATATGAATTTCTATGTCTTGATTTATAGGAGCGGGTTCCATGTAATTTTCATAAATTATCAAATTCCAAAATATGTATAAAAGCGTGTTTTTTAAATTAATAAAGGATATACCAAAAAGGGAAAGAGATGTGTAAGATATGGACATTCATTTCTGTAGTTTACATTGTATATTTCAATAAAAGAAAATAAATTATTCCTTGTAATTTCAATTGAAGCAAGGATCTCGCTTTTGGATAACTTTTGGAAAATTTTAATGGAAATCCTTTTTGAAAGGATAACTTTGATAGATTAAAATGTGGAAAGGAATGTTCTAGTTTAAAAGGTAATAGTTAGAAATAGGAATATATAAATACGTATAATTGCGCTTACCAATTAAAAATAAAAATATATAAATAGCGTAATTTATGACAATATTCGTATTAGTTATTAATAGCTTCGTAATTATAGGATTAGGATTTGTGGACATTAATTATAGATTTAATGGGCAATAAATTTGTAATTAATAGAGAGTTAAAATGAATTAAATGGGGACTAATTAGAGAATTTAATATAGCATTTATAGGGATGCATAATTTATCCTATAATCGGGTATATTGACTAAAGTAATAGATGGACCGCATTTATTAGGAACCAAGAAGGAAAATTAAGGAAGGTGGGTGATAGTGGATGACATACTAGGAATGTCCATCTTAACTTTTAGTAAGGAGTGTTAGGACTACAACATCATTAACACTAGTTGATGATGAATGGTAGCTTCCAACAAAATTTTCTTTAAGATTTTTTGGGTTATAATCGCTAATTGTCTCCCTTAGGTTATTGGAAAAGCGTACGATATAGTATAAGATAAATTCCTGTTTTATCACCGTGTTGATTTTATGGATGGGATTAAACTGCTATATATACATATTGAGAAACAACATAAATAAGGAAATTCCATAAGGGGACTTAACTAGCGATAAACTATAGGTAATACTAGAAGTCGATAAGGAAATTTGGTTGGAAACTAAAATTAAAGAATGTTTCAATCCCATAAAATTTAGGACTTCAGGAAAAATAAATTTTAGCTTGCGAAGTGACACAATTCAAGGATGACCATTCACCCTAGAGGATATAAGATGTATTGGGATATCAGGGAATTTTATTTTGGCTAAGGATGAAGCAGAAGGTAGCTGAATTTGTTTCTAGGCATTTGGCATAACAAAGGATAAAGGCTGAACAAGGAAAGCTTGGTGGATCATTTTTAACATTGGAAATCTTGACTTGAAAATGAAGCACATATCAGTGAAATTTATAGATGAGTTGCTTATGAGTAAAAAGGGAAATGATGTTATTTAGGTTATAGTAGAAAGGCTCACTAAAAGGCACTAATTTTATTCCTATTAGGAGTAATAGGACAACAATATCTTTGGTGCAAAATTTATATTAAGGAAGTAGTTCGACTTCATGGAATCCCAGTTAGCATTGTTAGTGATTAGGACCTCTTATTTACTAATGAATTTTAGAGGTGTTTGCAGATAGTTTTAGGAACTCCGTTGAATCTTAGCACTGCTTCCCACCCACAGACCGATATTTAAACCAAATGAGTGAATAGGATCTTAGAGGACTTGTTAAGAGCTTGCATCATGGTTTGGGGAGGACATTGAGTGTAACACTTACCTCTAGTCGAATTCACGTATAATAATAGTCACCAACCGATGATTAGTATGACACCCTATAAAGCGCTTTATGGGAGGCTGTGCATATCTCTAAATTGTTGGAGGGAAATCACGACAAAATCCTACTCAAAGCTGATATGGTTCACGAGACTTCAAAATAGTTAAAGTTAATTTGGAAAAATATGAAGGTCGTGCAACGCTATAAATCCTACGCGGATAAGAGAAGAGAAGAGTTGGAGTTCAATGTTGGAGACATGGTGTTTATCAAAGTTTCCCCTCTTAGAAATGTCGTGAGGTTTGGAAAGTCAGGGAAGTTGACATCCAGATTTGTTAGGCCTTTTCGAGTTTTGGAAGCATAGGAAAACTTACTTACCACGTGGAACTATTAGATAAATTGGCAGAAGTCCATGATGTTTTTCACATTTTGCACTTGAGGAAATGCCTTCATAGCGCAACAACTATGGTAGAGCCTGATCAATTGGGGGACATTGAGATGGAGCCAATTGAATTCCGTGCCACCGTAAGAATTATAGAGCATGAAACTAGGGAGATTCGCAACAAAGAAATTAGGCCAGTTCGAGTACAATGGGGGAGACAACTCGACGAAAAGCATATGTGGAACTGAAGAGAAGATGAGGACTTTTCATCATGAGCTTTTCACTGGTAAACTTTTCTCTCCAAAATTATGTTTTAGTTGCATCGTGGTTGTTAGATTGGATATAGGAGATAATTGCCACACTTTTCACTATCATTTTGCACTCATATAGAAATTTTATGCATGTTTAGGATGTTTGCATACATGCCAATATGTCACCATCATACACACACTAGGATTGAGCCCACCTATAGTATGTCTGCATACATAATCATATTGCACTTTTGGTTGAGTAGATGGATATATATAACTCGATTGTATAACATGGATGTTTATTGCATGTTACGCTATCCTCCCTTAGGGAGATTTCAGGGACGAAATCCTTTTTAAGGGGGGATAATGTAACACCGTATAAAAATTAATAAGAAATAAATGAATTAATTAAATAAGATAAGGCTAAAAATGAAAGTTTGGTAAAATTCAGAATTCACCGAAGTTATGCCATTGCGTTCATGTCGATTTTCTTATCAATTTCCATACATAATGGTTCGAAAATGGAGCTCAAACGAAAAAGTTATGGATATTTGAAATTTTCACATTCAAAATAAGTTAAATAAATTCAAATTCAAATAAATAATTAATCCTTAAATTTGAATTTTAGAAAGAAATAGTAATTAAACTTGGGGGTTAAGTAAACTTTAAAATAAACTTTAACTTTAAAAAAATTATGATATTAAATAAATCAATCACGGCAAGAAAATAAAGTTCCTAAAATAGACCAGCCGGTCGACCGCCGCCTAGGGCCGGTCGATGGTGTAGGATGGACTGGTCGATGTTGGTGGCGGCTAGGGTTTTGGGCATTTGAATGACTCGACTTTTATTATTTCTAACCGACTTAAATCTGATGGTTCTAGTGCTTTCTAACCACTAAAAATAAGAGCCTAGCCCCTCATTTTTATTCATAAGTTATTTTAGGATCCAAGCAAAGCTCTTTCAGTCTCTCTTTTCAAAGATTCAGAAAAATTCTTTAGGGTTTCAAGTAAGAAATTTTAGATGCTTTTTTATTTAAATTCCTATTTTACATTCCTCGAATCCCTAAACTACTGAATCTAATCTGTATACAATTCCCTTGTTGTATATTTCTTAAAGGAGAGATCTGCAACAGATTAAAGCAGGCATAAAAATCCAAAACAGAAAGAGCTAAGGACTTGTTGTCTTTCTTATTTTAGTAATTGTATAATATAACTTGGATTTGATATATGCCTTTGGGGAATTTTATTTACGAAAACATCACACTAAAACCCCAAAATTCTCCTGAAGCGAAATGTCAACTCTTAAGTTAGAATCTTAGTTATTCTATACTAAAATAACGGAATTGTGTAGATATTGCAATTTTAATGTTTTACATTCTATTCCACTTCTTATCCTTTTCTTTGGATCTAATTAAGTGTTTTGAAAAGAATAAATTAGGAAATGGTGTGTAAGGTATGGATTCTTTTATTCGTAGTTTGCACTGCCTATTTCTGCAATTTAAATATAAATTCCGTTTTCAATTTTATACAAAGAAGTTGAATAGAGCTTAGAAGTATTTGAATTGTAAGTTTCTATTAATGTTGATTCCGCTATTTTAGTATAAAATAAGTTTGGTATGGATTCTATTTTATACAAGTCTTTTGATTTAATTGTGAATATTGGATATACGGTATATTTTGTTGATATGGAATTATACTTGTATAAATTTGAAGTTCTGATATATAAACATTAGTTAAGGGCACAATCTTCGCACGCTAAGAAATATCTTAGATGCATGTAGGAGTATGTGTGTTAGTGTAAATAACATATAATTATAACGTATTAATTACGTAATTAATAAGCTATTAATTATCATTAAATCCTATTAGGAAAGAGGTTAATTGTGAAGGCAAAATTGTAGTTTTCTTATAAGGCCTTGATATGGAATGCAGTGAGATGTGTGATAATATGTTAAGAGAGTGTTGTAAATTATGACTAATTTATTGGGATGCGAGGTCAGTCAAAAGCACATGGAAGTTTGCCCAGCTAATCTAGCTACCAGCAGTGTGACTTTGAGGCTGATATGAGAAATCTCCTATAATAAGTACCTACGGAAGATGCGAGGTTAATACCAAATTCTGTAGGGTAAAGCTGCACAGTTAATCTGGCTACCAGTACCTACGAATAGTCAGACTAATGTGAGACGTCACAGTTGGGTTGCAGGTCATAGTACGAAGGACCTGCTTTAGGGTTAAAGGTATTAAGTGGTTGGTTGAGGGCCTGCCTCTTCCCTATGTAGAAAGTACCAAATGGTTAGGGTTAGCGATTATGCACGGTAAAGGATATCTTGGGGATGGTTAGGTTTGAGGTATTAAGTGGCTATTGTAGAATCCGCCTCTCCCATAAAGAAGTATTAAGTGGCTTGAAGAGATTCCATGCAATGTCAGCTAAATATTACCAGAGAGGAGTCCGCCTTGGGATAGGTATTAAATGATGAGCACCTGCCTAGAATGAGGTATTAAATGGTCAGAATCTACCTAGTTCCCCTTGAAAAAGGTATTAAGTGGCTTGGGTACTATCTCTTACATTGTTAGGACATTATTGATGATAGATGCATGAGACTGGAAATGGCCTTTGGCATATAGTTGAAGATGGGTTGTTGGGTTAAAAGGGTAATGGTTATAGAATTGGACTAGAAAATCCTTAGGGCTTGTAGTTGGAAAAACTTATAATATAGTTAGGATGCCTAAGACATGTTCTTGTTTAAATTATACTGCCCAAGTACTATCATAGAATGGCTTGAGATTTTTATTCATCGGATATTGTTCATCTAACTCCCTCCTCATTATGATACATGTTAGAGAAGTCGATGATGATTATGAAGGCAAAGGTGATGAGGGAACTTATAGAAGCTATCTATTTATCTACTTATGTTGTTATTTTATCTCTGATGTCCATTTATAATTGTTGATTTATTTTAAGATATTACACTGTAGATATTTGGTGTTATTATAAGGTATTGTGATGTATTTTTCTGATATTTGAATTTTAAATAAAATAGATTCTGTTTCTGGTATTATATTTTATCCTTCCGCTTTGAGATTATGAATGTGTAGATAGATAGCTCCAGGTACTGTTCTTTGTATCAATTTTACCAACCAACAACCAGCTTTGGAACGGGTCCAAGGTTTAATGGGCTTTTTCTGGGTTGAAAATTAGGTCCATTTTAGGCAAGGTTGTTACATATATAGGCTAACACGATGTATTAGCACTAATACAAGACCAATACAGTTCATCAAAACGCATGTATCCCATGGTCAAAGCCAAGAAGCGTGAACTAACACATCGTACACGCTCACTAGATGTAACTGTGCAATCAATCAATTTACAATACATCGAAATCTTGAGCTTCGCCTTACGTTCCGTTTTCTCGAGTAGCCTAAAGACTTTCCGAAGTCAAGCCAAAGCCTCACACCAACTCTCATCCAAAACGGGGAGAAAATCCCTCATTAATGCTCCCTACCTAGGCCACTTCTACTTAGAACTGGTCCTATACAACCATATACATAATCAAATAATTCAACCAATTACATCTTACTTAAGAAATTTATTTAAGAATCATATTGTTTATATTTATTCCAATCATTTCTCTTCATATTATTTTATAAAGGTCTCAAAATTATTTTATAAAATAGTATGTTTTCTTATTAATCATGTTATAGCTTAATGTCACTTAATTCTTTTATTAATTTTAAGTTTAGCTATTAACAAGGCCTAAAAATATAATATAGCTCATATATATAATTTATATATATTTGTGGCACATATATCATAAACCATTTCTTAGGGTCTAAAGTTAATAAATCATACTATAACAATATTCTAGATTTTACAATGTTAACCCAACCCCATTAAATAATACAATACCTTTTTTGTAATTTACTAACTTCTCAAATCTCCTTTATAAAAAGTTACTACTTATTTAATTATTGGATTGCACCATAATAAACCATTATCAAGGCCAAATAAACTTTAAAACCATTTTGATATAAGTTTAACTTGCCAAAACCATTAATTTATCCTTTTAGTTTATTTTTAAAAGTCATACTCTTAACTTTCAATTAGTATAAAATAGATAATAATATTTCTATCACTGATATAACAACAAATTATAGTTTAATTAATTTATAACTATATTATAAATTAATATCATCTATATCTGATTTTATTCACCACAAATAGAATACTATATATATATACATACATACACACACACATGAGATGTTAATCAACTATCTTGAGTATCTATTCAAATCAATCCAATCAAATGGGGTAATAATTATGTGTATATTATTCTACCTCTTTTAGGTGATATTCCGCAACACACACACACACATATATGCAAGGGGATTTATATTACACTATAAATTCAGAGTTATAATTCCGCTCACCCAAGCTATATAGTCTCAAGTGTTTGAATCCAGTCCAAGCCCATACTATGTTGTACATAATCTCATTACGAGTGCAACCACAAAGATTGCATCTCGATTAGACCTCGCATGCTAATGATACAAATTAAATACAAAACAAGATTAATGAAACTAACTAATTAAGTAATATCCTTAATTATCGTCCAACCTTCTTCCCCAAATCCATTCCTGCACAAGGCCATGCATATCTACCTAACACACGTGACCTTCTCTCCTCGAATTCTTTCTCTACGCTCAATAAATCAACGAATCATCGGCTCCTACAAGCTCCACTTCGTGCACTATTCGCAATGCACCCCATCACTTGAGGTCCGACCCCTTCTCCAAAATTGTGACCGGTTACCCCTTATGACAATGTGATGTCGTAACTCCCCATTGAGCATTGGAGCTCAAGTAATTGATACGGGAAGGTGCACACTGCCATGAGAAACAAAACACTACATTTCGTGTTGCTCGCAATACCTAATTCCTCTCCAAGCTCCGCCAAACCCAACCCTTGTCAGTGGCTATAAAGTACGGACCTCCTCAAACATCGATCCTCAACGTCACTATGGATTTAACCACCAACTCGCCATGAGTTCAACAGATCCATCCTCAGCGTCTAACACGGTCCGAAGCTCTTTGGATCTTGGTGAACCTAAAGCCCACTTTAAACCCGCTTGAAATATTTATAGGGAGAGGGATCATCAACTCCCCTCAATAGGAGAATCACAATGCCACATTTCATTTCACCTAAATCCTCTCAAGTCGTAGCCAAATTGCAACCCTAGGCACAACGTGAAAACTCGACTGTTAACCGGTTATTTGACCCGGTAACAAGAGGCATGGCACAGAGTTCCCATTTAGCATGCAAAGCCATCGCTCGGCGTAGAGCCTCGATCGGCACAGAGCCTCGCTCGGCAAACGTCGTTCAGCCATGATAGCACATAGTTCCTAGTTTGGCCAAATGTGGTTCGGCTTGTCTCGTCCGGCATGTCTCGTTCGGCTTGCATGGAACGGTGCACAGAAGTCACTCTCCATGGGCCGAAGTATCTCACTCCTAGGCCCAAGTGGGAAGTCCAACCCATCTTCATCTATAAATAGAGGGGCAGGGGCACAGTGAAATGGACCTTTTTTCGAGAACACCGGGGAGACTCTGCCGCTTTGAAGACTCCCTCTTTTCAGTTAAAACTTGTATTCAAGTCATTAATATACGGATTGTATCTGTATTCAACTACTTGTGAAAGCAATAAAGATCAAAACTCAAAGTGGACGTAGGCAGTTACGCCGAACCACTATAAATATGGTGTTCTCGTTTTTGTTGTTCTTTTGGCATTGAATTACACTATTTTTCAGTTCTAATTTATCTTATTCATTAATCTCTCTACATAATCTTTCTGAATGAGGTTAGTGACCAATTTTGGTGCTAACATCGACCATTGCCAAATGTTGCAGTACATCAGCTCGTCACCATGGATTTAATGCTCTCTTCACCTTGATTCCAATGGGTCCAACCTTGGCCTCTAACTTTTCCTATAGCTCCATCAATCGAGGAAAACCCGGTAGCTTACTATTTTTAGACACGTATTTGATAAAGGAGGAGAGGAAGAAAAGTCAAGAGGGAAATAAAAGATCTAGGTGGTGTATAATAATATATACTACATACACCACTTATTTTTTGGACTTTGATTTCTTTCCACCTCTAGTTGCTAAGGTATATTCATTCATGTTATCTACATGAGTAGACGGAGTACACAAGCAACTACGGATAGGCGGTTTGAGATGTTCGATTAGTTCATAGACTATTTGGCTAGGACATGGGATGTTCCGCCACTTGCGAACATCCTAGCAGCACCCATAAGTGTTGAAGGTGTTGTAGCCCTTGAGGCACCAGTATTTCTTGTCCCGCTAGCTTTAGAATTTTTGAAGTTGTGCCAAGATTTTCTTAGCCTTGGCTAGAAGCCATATCTGAGTTCAGAGACTGTTGTTGAGAAACACGCTTGGACCCATTCATTTGAGAGGGCTTTCACTAATATAAACTTAGTGGATTGCTTCCCATAACCTTGGAGGGAGGTTTTGGCTTGGTTGGACATAGTAGTAGTGGAGATTAACAAGTATGACGTGACTTGGATTGATCCTAAACATCGCTTTGAGTCTCGGTTTATCTCTGAGATCGAACGAGGTGTACAGTCGAGGTGTTTCATCATTTTGCAACTGGGTAGCTTGTCGGTGATGGAGTATGTTAGCCAATTTAATCTTTTGGCTAGATTTTTTTGTGATGATTAGTACTCCATCAAAGTTAGCAAGGAGTGTGCCCAAAAGTCATAATGCTTTAGTTGGGGATTTATTGCCTAGTCTTACCCTAATAGGGGCACTTTTGAGAGGCTTACGGTGTTAGCTCTTCCTCATGAAAGCACCCACGAGGAAAAAATGGAGGCAACAATGGTGGAAAGCAAACCGAAGCTCTAATCGAAGCGCAAAGCCAGGATATAAGGAGAGATCAGGTTATCCAAGATGAGAGTCGATATGGTATGTCACTTCTATGGCATACAGTGGCATTCCATTACAAAACACTGTGTAGATTAACCGAAGCGTAAATGCTTCAATTGCGGTCAGCTTGGTTGCTTGATGAAGGATTGTCATGTGCTTTTAAGAGGTGAGTGAATGATGATGACTTATGCCTTAAAGGCATTTCCATGTCCTGGCAGGCTTATTTTTTGGGAAAAGGAGAGAAATTTATACAACAATGGGTGCTTTAGCTGTAAGTTACTTGCTTATGTTCTTTCTAATTCTTGGGCTGTATATTCATCTACTGCTAGTTACCTGGTAGATAGATTAAACTTGGCACCTTTCATAGTAGGTATATTCTTTCGTTAAACCTTGTATAAGTAACCTTAGTTATTGAGATAAGGTGTAACAACCAAGAGTACTACCATTCAAACTTGATGCACGAGCTTTTAAGTTGAGTAGGGTTGGTTGATGAAGTGTGGTTTGGATTTGCATTTAAGTAGGTTTCGGTGGATGCCTAATAATAAGTAAAGACCAAGCGAATGACTTATATGCATTACATGGAGCCATTCGTGTTAGAAGTTGTATGTCCTTATGTTAGTAAACCTTAGGCGATGGTGTTAATTCTATGTGTTGAAGGGATATTTTCTAAGAATCGGTCCATTCATGTACCAGTTCAAGCGTAGGATTTCTAGGTGATTTGTAGTAGTTAGGTAAGAGGTTTTCACTTGATTCTTGAAGGCGGGCACTTGAGTCAAATTCTTGAAGTGACAGAGAGATTTCCGATGCATGACTCTAATCCTATAAGGAAATTTCAATGGTCTGACCAAGGATCTGGATTTGAGTTCGCATGAGAGGAGTCAGGTGGTCGATCCTAGTTTAACAAAGGAACCGTGCGAGTGAACAAAGGATTAAATCGGGTATCGTATATTATTTTGGATGATCTTTGTTCATTGTAAAATTATTTATAGTATAGTTTGGATTGCTTGTGATAGCTCGATTAAGAATTTCTTTACTAGTTTTGTGAAGATTTGGAAAATCTCCTCACCGACGATGCAATGCCTAGGTAAGCGTCATGGTACACTTAGTATATCATCCTTATCAACATTGTGTGGTTGAGGTGAGTTTGAATCCAAACAAACCCAGGAATTTGATGATCGTTTTTTAATAATGATTTAATTAAGTAAGATTCTTTTCCTTTGGATAATGTGTTTTGTTTGGCGGAAAAGGAGTATGACTTAGATTCCTAGATTTATTATAGAGTTTTGAGGATCAATAATCTAGCATATCGTATGAGTTTTCGGGCCTTCATGTGCTATATTCATGAAAGGAGTTGCACCACTTTGGCATTAGGTTCATTTTGAATGTCGAATAGACTCATTGGAGTTTATAGCTTGCCATGCACATTATTAACTATTACTAGTTACCATACATAAGGCTCTTTTTGTATGATTGATTGTTTTATGTTAATCGTATGTTGATTGTTATTGATTGTTGTCGATTATCGTTGCTTATCGTTATTTTGATTATTGTTGATTATTATTCCTTATTGTTGTTTTGATTAGTGTTTGTATGTTAGTTGTTTTTGCTTATATGTAGCTAACTCTTCGTTCATTTTCATTTCAATGTTACTTATCATTCTTATTTCCTAATCTTTCTCTAATTACCTCCTTAATCCCCTAAGCCCTATCCACTAAATCAAACTTAAATAAATTCCAATAAATTCCAATTAAATCACAACAAATCCTCTCTACCTATTTCTCGTAGAACCCATCAAGGAATTAGCTTGAATCGAAGTTTGAAACATCATCCCAAATTTCAAGAGAGCTAAGAGTGGGTTTTGATGATTTATAGTTTGATTTAGTGAAGAAGATGGTGAGTGGGATGATTCTCCTAATTTATTTACAAGTTATACTTCATATATTTGTTTATTAATGAACATGGAGGTGTGCAGTGATTTATAGAATGTATTTGATGATTTAGGCTTATGTTTATATTACAAACATGATTATATTACAATATTATTTGTTATAAACCTTAATTACTAATTTTATAAAAGTTAGTAAGCTTGGAAATTTGATTTGGCTTAATTGGATGTTTGTGTGTGATGTTATGCAAGATTAAAGACTAATTAAGTGAGATAATGATGTATATATCATTAGTTAGTAAAGATTAAATCATTTGAATTGATATTAGAAAACTAAGTAAGGTGATTAAGTGAGTTAGGAGCTCTACACTTATTATTAAAGTGACTAGAGGTTTAACAAAGTTGAATACTTATAAATATTATTTAGGTAAGGAAATAATTTTATAAATGAAATATATATTTTATAAAATAAAATGAGATTTTATAAAAAAGTTCAAATGATATATTTTATAAAATGGAACGAGATTTTGTAAAATAGTCTTATAAAGTTTGAGATTTCATAAAATAATATAAAAGTGGTATTTTATAAACAGGAAAATAGCCACAAGGAAGAAGTTGCAAAGAATTTAGTCCTAGGGACAACAAGTTTGCTTTTTAGTCTGAAGGACACATTTTAGTGTAAACAGAAAATGATAGTTACAACTATCATTCTGTGATATACACTAGAAAGTGTCCTTCGACCTAAAAAACAAACTTTTTGTCCTTAAACTAAATTTTTCTTCAACTTTTTCCTTAAGCCTAAAAACCCCTTTTATAAAAGTATAAGATTATATAAAATAGCAGAAAAAGAGATTTGACTTTTATTCAAAATATTTAGTAAATAAAAGTAAGACTTGATTTAGTAAAAATTGAACTACTTGCAACATACATGTACATTCATGTGTATGAGCGGGTAATGGACAGTTTGGCACAGGTCCCTAATAGTTTCAAAATACACAAAACCCCAGTAAAAAAAGTTTGTAAATTAGGTCCCTAGAATTAAGTTACCGAATAATGGCATACACTTATGCAATTATTCAGTAAATAATTGCAGACATTTATGCAATTATATCAAAAAACTGTAGACATTTCCACGATTATTCACTGAAAAATTGCGGTAAAAAATTACGGAAATTTCCGCAATTTTTTCAAAAATTTGCGGAAATTTCCGCAATTATTCACCAAAAAAATTGCGGAAATTTCCGCAATTATTCACCGAAAAAATTGCATAAATTTATGAAACTTTTGGATATAATTGCATAAATGTCTGCAATTATTCAGTGAATAATTGCATAACTATATACAATTACTTAGTAACTTAATTCTATGAACCTAATTTACATACTTTTTTATTGGGGCTTTTGTGTATTTTGAAACTTATTAAGGACCTGAGCCTAATATTCACTTTTATAAAAGTATAAGATTATATAAAATAGTAGAAAAAGAGATTTGACTTTTATTCAAAAGATTTAGTAAATAAAAGTAAGACTTGATTTAGTAAAAATTGAACTACTTGCAACATACGTGTACGTTCATGTGTATGAGCGGGTATACCTATACGTGTATTTTAAGTAGTATAACAATCAAGGTAATTAGTGTATTGTAATTAGAATTATTGAATGTAGCTACGTGTGTATTCATATGTGTGTGTGTATTTGCGAATATCCATATTTCTATATAAGCATGTGGCGAGCATCTCATGCAACCATAACCACCATCGTATGTGCAAAGTTGCAACAGAATGTACCGAGTAGAGTAATCGCTCCAACGAAGCTTGAAACAGGATTTATAAAGTTGTGGTGTGTTTGCGTATACGTATGTGCATAAGCATGCACGAATAGGTTCATCGACACACGTGTGAGCAACGCACGAGGCAAGAAGGCTGGCTATGTTTGTTTTGGCATATTAGAGGAGGTTGGGTCACTAAATTCATCCGTTGAGCTCTACATGTTCAAAGAGTGGACATTTTGCGAAAATTGGATTTTGAATACATAAGAGAATACTTCCAGAACTTCAACAAATGGGCCCCGAGAGAAGTCCGCTGTGGTGAAGGTAGGCTAGAGGAGTGTAACAACCCCAATTTTAAATAACATTATTCAGAGTTTTAATTAGATAAATTAAATAGAATAATGTAAAGACTATAGTGATAAAGGGGATTGAGATTTGAAACTAAATAGAGGTCATGCCTTAACTAAATGAAATCATAAGAATGGTTTATAAAATGGTTTTTTAAGTTAACTACTCAAGAGAATAAGGAAAGGGTATTATGGGAAATAGCCTATACCATAACCCCATAACCCCTAAACCCTTACCTCATTCTCATTCACGTTTTTCACAAAATCAAAACATAAACAAAGGGGCTTCAAGGCCGGCCATAACCCTAGGAGAAAAGGGGATCAAAATCAACTAGAAGCTAAGGATTCAAACAAGGAAGAATTAAGCAAGGTCAAATCTCAAGTTCCTTATCCAAACAAGGTGAATAATAATCTAAACCATCTCATTTATGTCATAATAAACATTTTGATTTTGGGTTTGAAGTTTAAACTGTTTGGATGATTTGAATGATGATATGCTTTGATTATATGCCATGGTTGATTTAAACAAGTACATTAGTAAAAAGATTGATTCGATTTTAAGGTTAAAATCATATAAAACGGATTTCGAATGCCATGAGGATTTAATATGTTATGTAAAACATTATTTTGGAGATGGGTTTGAACTTATAAGTGGGAAGATTATTAATATAAAGTTTAAAATTTGAATAGAAAAAGAGGGTTGATTTAGCTAATAATCAATGCAAAGATTTAAGCTTCAGGCAAATCAAGGTCGAACTCAATTCGGTCTCTGTTTCAACAAATCAAGTGAGTAAACTGCAACTCTTTTTAATGTTTAAACCTGTTTGAAAATGCATGCTTGTGAGTAAACAAATTTATTTAAAAAGTTTTAGATCTGTTTAAAATATAGATGCATGCTGTAATTCCTTGAAGTGAATATGATAAGTGATTGCATGATTGGTTAAACAGAAATGCATGTATATATGTATGTGGATGTTTGTATGCATGTCTGGAACAATGATATTTGCTCTGTTCTTAGTTCTACGGTTTTAAAATATGTTCAAAATCAAATTTGCTCACCCTCTAATCTTCTTTAAGATTTGATATATAAACAAAGACTGTTAGTAATAACAAGATAATGGAATTAAAAATGTTTCCAGTAAGAATCTGATGGTCATTGCAATAAAAAGGAAGAAGAACAGTAGGATTCAAACTTTAACAAAGATTCGACCTCAACAAATTAGTATTTCATGATTATAATCTGATTCATTATCAAAATCTAGGATTTTAAAAATGAAATCATAAATTTTAAGTTTGTAAATCGTGAGATATTACTGTTGTTTATCTGAGACATGTTAATTCTAACTATCTAGTCTATTTGTAAATGGTTGTAACTCTGATGTATTGAATGTAAAGTGACAATTACAGCTTTCTTTGTAAATGCTATTATTGATTTTATATTTTGATCCGCTACGAATGTGAGAATCTGAGTTTTGTGTCTCTTTCTTCTTCTACCTCTTTTCTTCTTTTCCCTAACTATCTGGAATTTTCGGGATCGAAAATTTCGGGTCGTTACATTTGGTATCAGAGCTCTCGAATTCAAAATTCTGGGTCGATCCCGAAAATTCCAGATAGTTAGGAAAAGAAGAAAGAGATAGAATAAGAAGAAACAGAAACACAACACAGATTCTCACATTCGCAGCGGATCAAAATATAATATCAAATAATAACAGTTTACAAAGAATACTATATCGGTTGATTACATTTTTATACAGCAGAGTTACACGCATACTCAAACACTGGACATATACAAATCAACATGTCTCAGATAAACAGAAATATATCACAGCGGAAACACTCCTTACGTTCCTGCTATCCAGCTCGTCTCCTGAGCTCCAGAACGTCCTTACCTGAAAATTTGTAATACTCGGTCTGACCCGAGCATTACAATAAAGTAACACCCGGGTCAGGCTGGAAACCAGCGTGAGTAAACCCATCTAACCATGGAATACAACAGCATAAAACTTACATAAAACCCGGGGTAACTCGTGTCGATTTACAAATTCACAATTTGCTAGAGACATCACTTTTTTTCACACATCAATTTCTAAGTACCATAACTTAGATTAAATGGTCCAATTCACTTAAATCATTCCATTCTAGACTATTGATTTCACAAAATCAATCTATAAAGAATCAAAGTGGTTTCGGGTATTTCCTAATACTCGACTCCTATCTCTTCGAATTCAATACCCTCTTATCCCAAGTTATTCAAGTGAAATAAAATTCAACCTTAAAAACAAGATGTCACTTTTTACATAGCAATTCATCATCGATAGGTAACCATATGATCATAGTCCATCCAAACACATCATATCACAGAACATATCATATCAGAGATATCAACCAATTCAAGGTATTTAATTCACCATTCAATCATTCATAAGCAAGATTGATCTCTTCCATTAATCACATTAATTAATGATCCTCTAATTACCTTCATTAGTTGATTATTCTTAAAATTTCATTTAATAATTAACCTTTAACTTGATTACATTCATTAATCAACCTTGATTAATCACAATCAGAAATTAACTTTCCTTAATTTCTCCATCAATTAGATAAACTCCTTGATTATTTATATTAATAAATCTTTTAATTACACTGAGTAATTATCACTTAATTTCTTCCACCAAGTAATTATCCTTTAATTACCTCCCATCAAGTAATTTGCTTTTAATTAATTACACCAAGTAATTATCCATTAATTACTTCACTAAGGTATTTATACCTCATCACTTTCATCAAATGATTACCTTTAATTAATTAAACTTAATTAATTAAAGTTAACCACATTTACTTAATTAATTCCACTGAGTAATTAATTTTCTTTAACTTACTTCATTAAGTAATTATTAATAATCTTTTTAACATTAAGTAATTAACCTTTTAATTACTTATTGCTTAATTATTTCTTAATTGATTAACCTTGATTAATCAATTTTTTTATCTATCTAAGTAATTAATTACCCTTAATTAATTCCATAAATTAGTTTATCTTAATTTAATTGCTTAAATTAATCATTTTAATAAATTAAGTAATTATAAACATTTTGCAAATCAATTTTATAATTGAAAGATTTGAAAACGATTTGCAAATCCATCTAAATTGAAAGTATATTAAATTTTCTTTAAAACAAAACAATTTAAACATTAAATTTAAATTACTAAAGTCTTTGAAACTTGTCTAACTCATTTAAATAAATTCCTATTTTTTGAAGACTTAATTTAACAATACTTTTTAACTTATTCCTTCAAATATATTTACTTTAAACATCTTTGAAAACTTGATTACATTCAAAATCTTCAAACTTTTAAACTTGTTTAAAAACATTTACTAAAATACCTGGGCCCAAGTCCAGTCATCACGAACAAAACTTGAGCCAGAACCCATCCCTTCCGATCTCTCTCTTTATTAACTAAAGCTTAGTTCCTTTATCTATGAAACAGACCCGAGCCAACCCTGAAACAACTCCGAGTCAATCACTACACAAACTCGATACAAAACATACTCCTACCCGAGCTCCACCAACAAAGCAACCCTTTGACACATTAATAACTCGTGGACATGCACGCGCCACCGGACGTTGCTCCAATCATCGTTACCTTCACCGCAAGTCGACCCTGACCTCCCTACTCATTAACGACCATCAGAGCTTCGAGTCGAACACAAAATCGAGATCGAGCCTGAGTGAACCCAAAACTGGAACGTACCATCGCCCAAAACTTCCCCGACATCGCCACCACAGACCACCGGTGGCCACGAAACTCCGGCCCAGGCTTCATCTTCCTCTCCTTCTGCTAATCCCCTACACCGCACCACCCAGTCACCACTGCGACTCCACAAATGATCGAAAACCCACCACGACTCAAATCAAACCGGAAACCCTACTTCGTCAATGCACCACCGCCATAGTGACCAATAAAACTATCCATCATTTTTGCCAAGGTCGTCTACCTCCTCGCCAATTCCAATAGTGGTCCCGATCCCCAAAGCTACACCGATCATCAGAAAATGATTAAAACCCATTTTCCAATCAACATGCAATTCCTCTCGAATTAAAAACCTAAATATCTTGATTATATTTTTAAAAATCCTAGTTTTCGATTACAAATCAAATTATAAACCTAAAACAAGAAATCATTCGAGTCGAAATTTGATAAGATTGGGATTTCACTGTACTTCTTCCTCTCTGTAAAAATCTAGCTACTGATTTAGCTTAAAAATATTTTTCAAATTGATATCATGGTATAACAAACAAGTTTTGTTTATACATTATGTCCTGAAGAAGATCAGGGAAGGAGAACATGATTTTTTTTTTCAAATCTTAAACCTGAACAACAAGAACAGAACAAATGTTCTATAAACAAACATGCACACCCATTCAATTCATATATATATATATATATAATTCATATTAAACAATTCATATGAAAATTTATCACACTTCACTTCAAATTTACTGCATGCAACAAGATTTTTAAAACAGATTAGAAATTTGTTTACTCACAGATTAAAGAGGCAGAGGGCCTGATTTTTACAGGAAAGCTTTGAAAACTTGAATTGTTGAAGCCTGATTAGTTTTGATTGGAAAACTTGATCTTGTTTTTACTGGAATCTTTGAATTGCTAAGATGATTTAAGGCTTTCAAAACTGATCTGAAGTTGCTTGAGGATCGAAAATTGAACCAGAAAGATATATAGAAAAGTTTGTACAGGGTTAGTATTTACTGGTACACAATTTGGTCAGAGATTTTTCTTGCTTGAGGAGGCTGAGCTGATAGCATTTAATGCTTGTCTGGTTTTATTTTTTTTCATACTTATCCACTGATTTTGTATGTACACATATATTATTTTCTTGCCTTACAAACACATGTATTCCTATAGACTATATATTTCTAGAATTATCTTAAGTGTTCACTTTAAAGTTGTTATACTTATTGTTAAAATGTTAAAGAAGGATTTAATTGATAATAAACATTCAAATTTAAATTCTCGCTTCGTTCCTTTTCGAGGACGAAAAGTTCTAAAGGGGGGAGGAATGTGATGACCCGGATTTTTAACATCTGTTAATTGGGAAATTAACTGATTTTATTATTGAAATATTAATATTAATTAGTCTAACAAATAAATTTTTGATAATGTAAATATCTGAACAAATGTAAATTGATTTGAAAACTATAATAAATATTGAATTATAAAAATCTCTGGAGATGATAAATCTTATAGAAAATAAATAATATATATGTGACGACCCGGGATTTTAGCAATATTATTTTAATAAGTCCTGGGTCAGACCGAGTATTACAGCTTTTCAAGTAAGGATGTTCTGGAGCCCAGGAGGCAAGCTGGATGGCAGGACGTATGGAGTATTTCCGTTGTGACTATTATTTTTGTTTATCTGAGACATATTAGGTTTGTATATGTCCAGTGATTGGGTATGAGAGTAACTTTGATGTATTATAAATGTATTTGACAGATACAATATTCTTTTGTAAACTGTTATTATTTGATATTATATTTTTATCCGCTGCGAATGTGAGAATCTGTGTTGTGTTTTCTGTTTCTTCTTCTTCTATCTCTTTCTTCTTCTTCTTCTAACTATCTGGAATTTTTGCGATCGAAAATTTCAGGTCGTTTCACTTGTTGTTTAATATGAATTATATATATATATATATATATATATATGAATTGAATGGGTGTGCATGTTTGTTCATAGAATAGTTGTTCTGTTCTTGTTGTTCAGGTTTAAGATTTGAAAAAAAAATCATGTTCTCCTTTCCTGATCTTCTTGAGGACATAATGTATAAACAAAACTTGTTTGTTATACCATGATATCAATTTGAAAAATATTTTTAAGCTAAATCAGTAGCTAGATTTTTACAGAGAGGAAGAAGTACAGTGAAATCCCAATCTTATCAAATTTCGACTCGAATGATTTCTTGTTTTAGGTTTATAATTTGATTTGTAATTGAAAACTTGGATTTTTAAAAATATAATCAAGATTTTTAGGCTTTTAATTCGAGAGGAATTGCATGTTGATCGGAAAATGGGTTTTAATCATTTTCTGATGATCGGTGTAGCTTTGGGGATCGGGACCACTATTGGAATTGGCGAGGAGGTAGACGACCTTGGCAAAAATGGTGGATAGTTTTATTGGTCACTGTGGCGGCGGTGCATTGACGAAGTACAGTTTCCAGTTTGATTTGAGTCGTGGTGGGTTTTCGACCATTTGTGGAGTCGCAGTGGTGATTGGGTGGTGCGGTGTAGGGGGATTAGCAGAAGGAGAGGAAAACGAAGCCTGGGCCGGAGTTTCGTGGCCACCGGTGGTCTGTGGTGGCGATGCCGGGGAAAGTTTTGGGCGAGTTTGTTCCAGTTTTGGGTTCACTCAGGCTCGATCTTGATTTTGTGTTCGACTCGAAGCTCTAATGGTCGTTAATGAGTAGGGAGGTCAGGGTCGACTCGCGACGAAGGTAACGATGATCGGAGCAACGTCCGGTGGCGCGTGCATGTGCACGAGTTATCAGTGTGTCAGAGGGTTGCTTTGTTGGTGGAGCTCGGGTAGGAGTATGTTTTGTATCAAGTTTGTGTAGTGATTGACTCGGAGTTGTTTCAGGGTTGGCTTGGGTCTATTTCATAGATAAAGGAACTAAGCTTTAGTTAATAAAGAGAGAGATCGGAAGGGATGGGTTCTGGCTCAAGTTTTGTTCGTGATGACTGGACTTGGGCCCAGGTATTTTAGTAAATGTTTTTAAACAAGTTTAAAAGTTTTAAGATTTTGAATGTAATCAAGTTTTCAAAGATGTTTAAAGTAAATATATTTGAAGTGAATAAGTTAAAAAGTATTGTTAAATTAAGTCTTCAAAAATAGGAATTTATTTAAATGAGTTAGAAAAGTTTCAAAGACTTTAGTAATTTAAATTTAATGTTTAAATTGTTTTGTTTTAAAGAAAATTTTATATACTTTCAATTTAGATGGATTTGCGAATCGTTTTCAAATCTTTCAATTATAAAATTGATTTGCAAAATGTTTATAATTACTTAATTTATTAAAATGGTTAATTTAAGCAATTAAATTAAGGTAAACTAATTTATGGAATTAATTAAGGGTAATTAATTACTTAGATAGATAAAAAAATTGGTTAATCAAGGTTAATCAATTAAGAAATAACTAAGCAATAAGTAATTAAAAGGTTAGTTACTTAATGTTAAGAAGATTATTAATAATTACTTAATGAAGTAAGTTAAAGAAAATTAATTACTCAGTGGAATTAATTAAGTAAATGTGGTTAATTTTAATTAATTAAGTTTAATTAATTAAAGGTAATCATTTGATGAAAGTGATGAGGTGTAAATACCTTAGTGAAGTAATTAATGGATAATTACTAGGTGTAATTAATTAAAAGGAAATTACTTGATGGGAGGTAATTAAAGGATAATTACTTGGTGGAAGAAATTAAGTGATAATTATTCAATGTAATTAAAAGATTTATTAATATAAATAATCAAGGAGTTGATCTAATTTATGGAGAAATTAAGGAAAGTTAATTTCTGATTGTGATTAATCAAGGTTGATTAATGAATGTAATTAAGTTAAGGGTTAATTATTAAATGAAATTTTAAGAATAATCAACTAATGAAGGTAATTAGAGGATCATTAATTAATGTGATTAATGGAAGAGATCAATCTTGCTTATGAATGATTGAATGGTGAATTAAATACCTTGAATTGGTTGATATCTCTGATATGATATGTTTTGTGATATGATGTGTTTGGATGGACTATGATAATATGGTTACCTATCGATGATGAATTGCTATGTAAAAAGTGACATCTTGTCTTTAAGGTGTAATTTTATTTCACTTGAATAACTTGGGATAAGAGGGTATTGAATTCGAAGAGACAGGAGTCGGGTATATGGAAATAAGCTATGGAAAATTTATTATGAATTTTGAATGGAAGAAATGGATAGTTTGGGTTTAAAATTAATTACAGCAATTATATAAAGTATTTTGGGTCCGAAATTTATATATGTTAGAAAATATATTAAAAGTGAATTAAGATTATTATTGGGGATTTTTCCTAAGTGATTTACTATGGAAATTAAATTAATTTAGTTTGAGGACTTAAATGTCTTAATTGTTTTTTAAGGGCATCTTTGTTAAATATTTTTAATTACTAATGGATGAATTCGACAGCCTTTTTAGAAAAAGATTTTGGTAAAGGATTGGCAACCAATCATATTTTAACAAATAAGGCATGTTAGGTATAAATGAATTTCTTTTAAAGGTATAAAATCAGTTTTTCTTCGAATTACGAACTTGCCACTTCCATTCGCTTGCCACCGAAACCATCCCAGTTGGCCTTGCAAATCCATTCGGAACTAATACACATGATATCAAATTGTTGGTATGTAGCGTATTGGAGAATGGCAAAAGGAATGATGTCGAAAGCTTGCTTTCTAAGGGGTTGATGCCGTTTTAATAACTTTTGATTCAACCCACATGCCATTGTTTTAAAAGTAGCTTTCGATTGAGTTGTCGCATATTAAGTTTTGAAAAGGAGCTTTTGAAACGGTAGTTGCTTTTGAACCTAGTCGAAACTTAGCTGCCGTCTTTATACCTTTCAAATGGGTTAAAGGCCGCTTTTCTTTATAACCTTATAACAATGAGTTCGAAATGGAAGTTTTTGTTTTATTAATATTGAAACCACTTCCCAATGCTTTTGAAAGGGTCCTTGTAGTCACTTATATTTAAGGTTTCAAAGACAATGGTTTTAAAAGGTCGTCTCAAAGCTATCCTTTTCCCTATTATTTTACTTAAAGATTATTGCTTTCGAAAGAGTGGTTTCGAAGCCATCTGTTTCCCTAAAATAATTTACTTGGAGATTAATGTTTTTGAAAGGGTTCCTTTCGCCTATGTTCACTTTGACCAAGAAGTTATATTTAAGGTTAAACCCAAAGATTTTGAAAGAGATACTTTCAAATGGTTTCGAAGCTATGCTTTTATAAAACTTACTTAGACTAAGTGGTTTTGAAAGATAAGCTTTAATACTTTCGAAAGGAATATTTTAATGGTTTCAAAGGGAAGGTTTTAATGCTTTCAAAAGAGATGTTTTGAGTGTTTTGAAAGGCATATATTTAAGTGTTTTGAAAAGAAGGTTTGAATACTTTCGAAGGATATATTTTAATGGTTTCAAAAGAGAGAGTCTAAGGTTTCGAAATCCTTAGTTTTCAAAACAAGGAACCCAATCTCAATTTTTAAGATAAACCCATGGCAATATGAAAGAGTTTTTAAAATGGCATTTAACTTTGGAGTTTTTGAAGAAGCTTTCCTTCCTAAAGATAATAGGTTAAAGGTATTAACCTTGTTTCATTTGAAAATGATTACTAGGAAAACCATAGATGTTTATATTATTATGTTATGATCAGTTAACATATGTGCTTCTTCTCCAAACATACACTTTATAATTATCCCATAGCTATATTTTGGTGTACTAAGGGTAGAGTAACTAGTTAGGTTGACCCAGTAGTGAATATACATTGAGTTAACTCCTGTATAAGTAGAATTGCATCCAGGAGGTCAGGTAAACCAGAATAAAGGAAGCCCAAAGACCAAGTTTAGACAAGTTCATAGTAAGCCTATGAAAACTATGTATGGAAAAAGTTATTGGCAGGGGCCAATAAGTTCTTAGAGATCCCACAAAAACTATATCTAGATTTAGTTATTGACAGAGATCAATAGGTTCATAGTTAACCCCTGAAAACTATGTTATGAGAGAAGTTATCGGAGAACCCAATATGTTCATAATGAACCCATGAAAACTATAATTGGATGAAGTGATTGGTAGATACCAATAGGTTATTAGAGATCCCATGAAAACTATGAAATCGGACAGGTAGTCCGTAAGCTTGGAACATGTTATTATTTAGCCCATGAAAACTATTAGGTTAATAGTAATCATAGAAACTACAACTTGGGACAGATAGTCAGATGAATGGGGATAGGAAATCCAAAACATATTACATGTTTGCATATCATCATGATATTTTATTATGTCATGTCTTAACCATTGTGGATGTAGGTGCACAGTATATGGTTATTATAAAGTAAAGTGAATATTAGGCTCAGGTCCATAATAAGTTTCAAAATACACAAAAACCCCAGTAAAAAAAAGTATGTAAATTAGGTCCCTAGAATTAAGTTACTAAGTAATTGCATATAGTTATGCAATTATTCACTTAATAATTGCAGACATTTATGCAATTATATCCAAAAGTTGCATAAATTTATGCAAATTTTCTAGTGAATAATTGCGGAAATTTCCGCAATTTTTTTGGTGAATAATTGCAGAATTTTTCGCAAATTTTTGAAAAAATTGCGGAAATTTCCGCAATTTTTTGGTGAATAATTGCCGAATTTTCCGCAATTTTTCAGTGAATAATTGTGGAGATGTCTGCAATTTTTTGATATAATTGCAAAAATGTCTGCAATTATTCACTGAATAATTGCATAAGTGTATGCCATTATTCGGTAACTTAATTCTAGGGACCTAATTTACAAACTTTTTTTTATTGTGGTTTTTGTGTATTTTGAAACTTATTAGGGACCTGTGCCAAACTGTCCCTATTATCAATTTAGTTAAGATACCAATGAGGGAAAAACCCTTTCTGCTAAGCGGCATGGTCTCACTATATATCTATATGGTTCAAGATGGTAGGTTATTATTCACACCAGCCTTTTTGTATGATTCAAAGTTTATGTTTTCCCCTTAAACTCTCGGGTGCTGAATTAACTTTGAGTAGTTAGAGAGTTAAGGATTTTCAGGTTCTCATTTAGATGAATAAGCTTCGGGAGACGTGCAGAAGGCAAGCTATCTATTAGGAGTTCTTTTCTGTTTGATTCCACTGTGTTTTGGTTGTAATGGAAAAGTTGTTTATTTGCCTATATTTGACTCTAATCAACCAATGAGGCATCTTTATATGTCGCTCATAATGTATTCTGTAATAATTATATTTTCTCTGAACATGGTTCACGCATTTGGATGTAATGAATTTGAAATATGATTTGAAGTGGAATGAGAAATTTGTTTTAAGTTGAGTTTACATTTTTTTCATATCCATGCATTTCTGTTATATCAATGTATCTAACATTACTGCATTTGGTCACCGAAAATTAATAACTATGAATGACTGCAGCACCATAGCCGTTAGTTTTGGTCCTCCAAATAGGGGATGTTACAAGTTGGTATCAGAGCATAGGTTTATGTAAACTTAAAAAAAATGAAATTTAAACCTAAAGATTTTCCAAAACATAATCCAATGAATCAGAAAATAAGGTTGGGGTTTGGGTTAACGCTATAGTAATGTACTTGTGTTTGATATATATATATATATATAAGTATGTACTCCCCTCTCTCTTAGACCGTTCTTCTGTATCTTACTAAGGCTTGTATGCAGATTTACGAGAAAGGAAGATATGGAGGTAGGAAACGGAAGAGGAAATCTAGGTGGAGGAAGCACCACAACCAATGGAAACGCTCGGCCCAACATGAGAAACCAGGGTCGATAGGAAAATGCTAATCAAAATGCAAATTCCAACGTAGGTGCTAGAAATCTGCCAGTATATATGGAGATGATGTATCAGTTCTTTGTCAATCTGATGCAAGTTGGAGCGGCTACAGGAATAGCTAGGGGTAATGTTAGGAATGTTGGAGGAGCTAATCCAATAGCCCCAGTGGGCAACGACTATGCTAAGTTGAGCAGGGATTATACTAATCTTTATGGGAAGCCTTTTGGGAACAAAGGATGTTATAGTAGTGGAGAATTGGCTTTTGATTGTGAAAGGATCTTCGTTGGATTAGGATTAAACGATGAGCAGAAGAGGAGACTTGCCCCTAGACAGTTGCAGAGAGCAGTACTTCATTGGTGGAATAGTGTTACCACTGGATTTCCCGAGGAAGAGTTGACTTGGGCAGAATTTCGAAGGAGGTTCGAAGAAAGGTTTTTGTCTGAAATTGCCAAGTCAGTATTGCTAAGAAAGTTCATGGATCTAGTGCAGGGTGAGATGTCGGTGATTGAGTATGCTAAGAAGTTTGATGAGCTGTCTAGATACAAGTACGCTACCATCGACACCATCCTTAAAAGGAATGAGAAGTTTATTCAAGGGTTAAGACCCGAGATTGTTAGGGCGACAATGCCACATCTCCGTGATCCAATACTGTTGTGGTGGAGATGGCAATCTGGAATGAAGAGATGTTTTCTACTTATGGGAAGGAGAAGCATGTTGAAACCCAGGTTTTTAGGGTAAGAAGAGGAAGTTTCTTAAGAAGAAAGGAACCCAGAAGAGAGAAGTTGCCAAGAAGGCGAAGGCTAATCTAGTTTCTATTAAGTGTGATAAGAAGGGACATTATGCTCATGAATGTCGAATTGGAAAAGGGAAGAAGGCTACACACAAGAAAGGGGTGAAGTGCTTCAACTACAACTAGATTGGGCATTATAAGAATAAGTGTCCAGAACGGTCAGGGCGGACAAGGGAAAGGTCTTTGCGTTGGACCATCATCTGCTAGGCCAACTGCTGTTGAGAAAGGAAAGACTGCGATTGAAGGTACGCTTTTGATTCGAAGTATACCAGTTGGGGTACTGTTTGATACTTGTGATCACATTCATTTATATCTTAGTGTTTGGTAGATAAACTACATTTAGAACCCTCATACCTTGTTACTTCCTTAAGGGTTGTGAATCCGATAAGGGGATATGCAACTCTGGGGATGAGATGTGACCAGTTATAACTTGATTAGTTAGGTCATGAGTTTGCATGCAGTTTGTATGTTTTTGATTTCATAGGCTTCGGAATCATTTTGGGTATGGATTGGTTAGATAAATATGATGCTAGGAAATTTTGCCAAGATTGGGAAATATCGCTAAGACACCCTAGTAGTCATAACCGAATTATATTCTCAGTGGAGAATTCAGATCGAAGTGCTTGTGCTTTGTTGAGTGCTATGGAAGTAGAAGAAGAGTTAAGTCAAGTTCGGGTAGTAAGGGAGTTTGTAGATGTTTTTAAGCCATGTACAGGACTACCACCGAAACAAGCCATTGAGTTTCGGATAGATCTTGTGCCAGGAGCAGAACCTGTAAGTAGACCACCTAGCAGGATGACACCAACCAAGATGAAGGAATTGAAGGTGCAGCTAGTGGATTTAGAAGGGAAGAATTTCATTAGACCAAGCAGTTCGCCTTGGGGAGCGACCGCGATGTTCGCAAGGAAACCGGATGGGTCGTTAAGGTTGTGCATCGACTATCGTAAGTTGAACGAGAAGACAATCAAGAATAAGTATCCTTTTCCAAGAATCGATGATCTATTTGATTAGTTGTGTGGAGCCAGAGTATTTTCCCAATTAGATTTGGCGATAGGTTTCCGTCGGTTAAGAGTGGCAGAGGATAGTAATCCGTTAACGATGTTTCGGACTAGGTATGTTTCGTACGAATGGCTAGTAATGTCATTTGGGTTAACGAATGCACCGGCTTTCTTCGTGGATTTGATGAACCGAATTTTCTAAGAGCGCTTATTGGTATTCATAGATGACATCCTAATATACTCTAAGGATGAAAGAGAGCATGAAGTTCATTTTAGAGTAGTTCTTGAGACTCTGGGGCAGCATTAGCTGAAGGTGAAGTTTTCCAAGTGTCATTTATGGAAGAAAGAGGTTAAATTTCTTGGTCATGTGGTTTTAGAGAAGGGTTTGTCAGTTGATCCGGATAAGATCGAAGCTATTAACAACTAGAAGAGACCAGAGATGGTGACCAAGATCAGAAGTTTTCTTGGACTCGTAGGCTATTGCCGAAGCTTCATTAACGATTTCTCACGGATAGCAGCGCCTTTGAGTAAGCTAACTAGGAAGGACGTGAATTTTATTTGGTCTGACAAATGTGAGAAAGCATTCCTTAAGTTAAAGTGTTTGTTGGCCAACGCACCTATGTTAGTGGTTCCAAATGGAAACCAAGGGTTAATAGTGTATACCGATGCATGTGGATCAGGATTAGAGGCTATGTTGAAACAGAAAGGTAAAGTCATTGCCTACGCTTCACGACAGCTTAGGCCGCATGAAGTGATATATCCTACTCATGATCTAGATTTGGTGGTAGTGATCTTTGCATTGAAAATATGGAGGCATTGTCTCTTGGGGAGAGATTTCAGCTATACATAGATCATAAGTCCTTAAGATATTTATTCTCTCAAAAGGAGTTGAATATAAGACAGCAAAGATTGCAGAAGTTTTTAGCTGCCTAAGATTTTGGTATAGAGTATATACTTGGAAAAGGAAATAAAGTAGTGGATGCTCTTAGTAGAAAACATCAGAATGTGGTGTTAGCCATGTTGGCGGAATGTAATGATCTGGAGGCTTTGACTACTTGTAGTATGCAGTTAAGGTCGACTCCTAGTTCTAGTCAGAGCATGTCGTAGCATCTTGCTTGATCGAAAGGATTGCTTCTAAGCAGAAACGAGACCCAAGCTAGCCGAGAAGATTAGAAGTCTTGAGGTTAGGTCGGAAATCGATGATCTAAAGGATTTTAATCTTGACTAGAAAGGATGGTTGAGAAAGAAGGGACGGTTGTGTGTTCCGAATGTTGGAGACTTAAGGAAAGAGTCCTTAAGGAATGTCATCAATCCAAATTTACGATTCATCCCGGGAGAACCAAGATGTATCAAGATACAAAGAGGATCTACTGGGAAGGTATGAAGAAGGATGTTGGCTTATGGGTTAGGCAGTGTGTGAACTGTCAACAAGTGAAGGTCGAATATCAAAAACCAAGTGGATTGCTTCAACCTTTGGAGATACTAGTTTGGAAATGAGATCAATATCTATGGATTTTATAAACGGGTTGCCAAGGTCGAATCGAGGAAATGAAAGTATATGGGTCATAGTGGACAAGTTGAACAAGAGTGCCCATTTCATTCCAGTTAAGTCAACCAGGACGACACCTGTTTTAGCTAAATTATTTATGAAGAACATAGTTAGACTACATGGAATTCCTAGTAGTATAGTGAGTGATAGAGATACTTTGTTTACTAGTGAATTCTGGAAGAGTCTACAGGATGTGTTAGGTACCAAGCTCAAGATGAGTACTGCATATCACCCTCAGACAGATGGGCAGACAAAAAGAGTCAATAAGGTGCTCGAGGATTTATTGAGAGCTTGTGTGCTAGACTTTGGTGGATCTTGGGAGGATCACCTACACTTAGTTGATTTTTCCTATAATAATAGTTACCAAGCTAGTATAGGAATGGCGCCTTTTGATGCTTTGTATAGAAGGCCATGCAAGTCACCAGTATATTGGTTAGAAACTGGAGACAGATTAGTCTTGGATCCAGATCTGGTAAGAAAGGCAATAGAGAAGATTGAGTTGACCTAAGGTAAGATGAAGGAAGCTCAATCTAGACAAAAGAGTTACACAAATAAGAGGCGTAAGGATACAGAGTTCTCATTCAGAGATAGGATTTTCATTAAAGTATCATCGATAAAGGGTGTGGTATGATTAAAAAGTCAGGGAAACTGGCACCGAGATATGTTGGACCATTCCCAGTTATAGAGAGGATCAGAAAGCTCGCATATAGAGTAGAGTTGTCATGTAGTTTGACAGGTGTCCATAATGTGTTTAATGTGTCTCATCTTCGTAAGTATGTGCATGATCTAGAAACAACTATTCCTCCATATGTGTTGGAAGATTTAACAGCAGAACCGAATTTGAATTTTGTTAGACAACCAGTTCGGCTTATAACGAGAGATGAAAAGAAGTTAACAAACAAGACAGTCAAGTTGGTGAAAGTTCAGTGCAGCGACAACGAGAAGAACTGTACTTGGGAGACAGAAGACAAGATTAGAGATACTTATCCTGATCTGTTGTAAGGGTATGTTCTATATTTTCTTTATACAGATTGTTTTCTAGTATGGTAGGCAAGTATGGTAGTTAGGAGATGTTACATATGATTGCTATGTTTAGTATTTAGTCCTTACTAAATTTCGAGTATGAAATTCTTTAAGGAGGGGAGCCTATAACACCCTTAATTTTAAATAACAATATTCAAGAGATTTAATTAGAAAAATTAAATAGAATAATGTAAAGACTGGAGTGATAAAGAGGATTGAGATTTGAAAACTGAATAGAGGTCGTGTCTTAACAAAATGAAAATATAAAAATGGGTTTATAAACGGTTTATTATAAGTAACTACTCAAGAGAATAAGGCAAGGGTATTATGGGAAATAGCCGTATACCATAGCCCCTAAACCCTTACCTCATTCTCATTCATGTTTTTCACAAAATCAAAACATAAATAAAGGAGATTCAAGGTCGGCCATAACTCTAGGAGAAAAGGGGATCAAAATCAACTAGAAGCTAAGGATTCAAACAAGGAAGAATTAAGCAAGATCAAATCTCAAGTTCCTAATCCAAACAAGGTGAATAATAATCTAAACCATCTCGTTTATGTCTTAATGAACATTTTGATTTCGAGTTTAAAGTTTAAAACTGTTTGGTTGATTTGAATGATGACATGCTTTGATTATACGCCATTGTTGATTTAAACAAGTATGTTTGTAAAAGGATTGAATCGAATTTAAGGATAAAATTGTATAAAATGGGTTTCGAATGCCATGTGGATTTAATATGTTATATAAAACATTATTTTAGAGATGGGTTTAAATTTTCATAATTATCCAAGCTTTGGATAATTTATTTTGAATTTTGAATGGAGGAAATGGATAATTTGGGTTTAAAATTAATTACAGCAATTATATAAAGTATTTTGGGTCCGAAATTTATATGTTAGAAAATATATTAAAAGTGAATTAAGATTATTTTTAGGGATTTTTCTTAAGTGAATTACTATGGAAATTAAATTAATTTAGTTTGAGGACTTAAATGTCTTAGTTGTTTTGTTAAGGGGAAAGGCTTCTTTGTTAAATATTTTTAATTATTAAGGGATGAATCCAGCAGCCTTTTTAGAAAATGATTTTGGTAAAGGATTGGCAACCAATCATATTTTGACAAATATGGCATGTTAGGTATAAAGGAATTTCTTTTAAAGGTATAAAATCAGTTTTGCTTCGAATTACGAACTTGCCACTTCCATTTGCTTGCTATCGAAACCATTCCGGTTGGCCTTTCGAATCCATTCGAAATCAATACACATGATATCAAATAGTTGGTATGTAGCGTATTGGAGAATGGCGAAAGGGGATGATGTCGAAAGCTTGCTTTCGAAGCGGTTGATGCAATTTTAATAACTTTTGAGTCAACCCACTTGCCTTTGTTTTAAAAGTAGCTTTCGATTGAGTTGCCGCACATTAAGTTTTGAAAAGGAGCTTTCGAAAGGGTCAGTGCTTTAGAACCTAGTCAAAACCTAGCTGCCATCTTCATACCTTTCGAATGGGTTAAAGGCCGCTTTTCTTTATAGCTTTATAACAATGATTTTGAAATGGAAGTTTTTGTTTTATTAATATTGAAGCCACTTCCCAATGCTTTCGAAAGGGTCCTTGTAGTCACTTATATTAAAGGTTTCGAAGGCAATGGTTTCGAAAGGTCATCTCGAAGCTATCATTTTCCCTATTATTTTACTTTAAGATTATTTCTTTCGAAAGAGTGGTTTCGGAGCCATTTGTTTCCCCAAACTCTTTTACTTGGAATTTATTGTTTTCGAAAGGGTTACTTTCGCCTATGTTCACTTTGACCCAGAAGTTATATTTAAAGTTAAATCAAAAATTTTGAAAGAGATACTTTCAAATGGTTTTGAAGCTAAGTTTCTATAAAACCTACTTGGACTAAGTGGTCTTCAATGATAAGCTTTAATACTTTCGAAAGGAATGTTTTAATTGTTTCGAAAGGAAGGTTTTAATGCTTTCGAAAGAGATGTTTTGAGTGTTTGAAAGGCATATATTCATGTGTTTTGAAAAGAAGGTTTGATACTTTCACAGGATATATTTTAATGGTTTCTAAAGAGAGAATCTAAGGCTTCGAAAGCCTTAGTTTTCAAAACAAGGAACCCAATCTCAATTTTTAAGATAAACCCATGGCAATATGAAAGAGTTTTTGAAATGGCATTTAACTTTGGAGTTTTTGAAGAAGCTTTCCTGGCTAAAGATAATAGGTTAATGGTATTAACCATGTTTCATTTGGAAATGATTACAAGGAAATTAAACCATAGATGTTTATATTATTATGTTATGATCAGTTAACATATGTGATTCTTCTCCAAACATATTCACTTTATAATTAACCCATAGTTGTATTTTGAGGTATTAAGGGCAGAATAACCCATTAGGTTGACCCAATAGTGAATATATTTTGAGTTAACTCCTGTATGAGTAGAATTGCATCCAGGAGGTCAGGTAGACAAGAATATAAGATGCCCAAAGACTGAATTTAGACAGGTTCATAGTAAGCCCATGAAAACTATGTATGGAAAAAGTTATTAGCAGGAACCAATAGGTTTTTAGTGATCCCATGAAAACTATATCCGGATTAAGTTATTGACAGAGATCAATAAGTTCATAGTTAACCCATGAAAACTATGTTATGAGAGAAGTTATTGGAGAACCCAATAGGTTCATAGTGCCCATGAAAACTATAATTGGATGAAGTTATTGGTAGATACCAATGGGTTCTTAGAGATCCCATGAAAACTATGAAACCAGACAGGCAATCCGTAAGCTTGGAACAGGTTATTAGTCAGCCCATGAAAACTATTAGGTTATCAATAACCCTAGAAACTATAACTTGGGACAGATGGTCGGATGAATGGGGATGGGAAATCCAAAACATATTACTTGTTTGAATATCATCATGATATTTTACTATGTTATGTCTCAACCATTGTGGATGTAGGTGCACAGTATATGGTTATTATAAATTTTGTTAAGATACTATTGAGGGGAAAACCCGTTCCGATAAGTGACATGGTCTCACCAGATATCTATAAGGTTCAAGATGGTAGGTTATTATTCACACTAGGCTTTTTATCTTACTCGAAGTTTATGTTTTCCCATTAAACTCTTGGGTGCTCAATTAACTGTAAGTAGTTTGAGAGTTAAGGATTTTCAAGTTTTCCTTTAAACGAATAAGCTTCCAGAGACGTGCATGAGGCAAGCTAGCTATTAGGAGTTCTTTTTTGTTTGATTCCACTGTGTTTTGTTTGTAATGGAAAAGTTGTTTATTTGGCTATAATAGACTCTAATCAACTAAGGGGCATCTTCATATGACGCTCTTGGAATATTTGTAATAATTATATTTTCTCTGAACATGGTTCACGCATTGGGATTATGTAATGAATTTGAAATGATATTTGAAGTGGAATGAGAAATTTGTTTTAAGTTGAGTTTAAAAAAATTTCATATCCATGTGTTTCTGTTATATCAATGTATTTAACATTACCGCGTTTGGTCACCAAAAATTAATAACTATGAATGACTGTAGCATCAGTAGCCGTTAGTTTTGGGCCTCCAAATGGGGGATGTTATAAGGAGCAAGGCGACTCATCGGGCGAAGCGATAGACGAAATGTGGCTCGAATCAGAAATCGGGTTGCATAGTTTGGACCTACCTCGGGCTTTACTGCTTGGGACAAGCTACCACCGGTCCACTAGTGGTCGCCATCAGTGCATCGATGGTGCATAGGCCTTGGCACTGAAGCCCAGGTAGGGTTTAATATAATGGGGGTTTCTTCCTTGGTTCCAGATGCGAGTTTGAGTGAAGCTTCGGTGCGACTTCTAGGAGGCTTTAGGCTGCTCAAGAAAGTAGAATGTAAGGCGAAGCTCGAGATTTGGATGCAATGTAAAGTGATACATGTGCGATGATTGGATACGATATAAGTGTAGTGATTGATTGCACGTAGTGAGCATGTACGATTAAGCGGAGTTGGTATGTACCTCTTGGTTTTTACCATGAGTATATATGTTTGATGAATAGTATCAGTCTTATGTTTGCTACTGTACCCTATATTTGCCTTATATTAATGTCAATGCAAATTATTGGTTTTATAGTAGAGGCCATCCGTATTGATAGACGATGATGTGATGTTGGTCCTCATTTGTAATAGGTGTATATGATTACGTTGTGTTATAATTGATGTATAAATATACTTATACGACATCGATGTTCCTTTGTGGTCCCGATGACATATTACATGGTATAGCCCGTCGTTCTCTTTTGTGGAGACGTTATGAAATTTGATAAGAAATCCATGATGAATAGGATGGGGAGATGATGATGATCAGCTATGAGTGGGTAATATATCGATTATGCTTGTTATAGGGGTATGGTGAGATCCACATAGGTTCCTGGTTGCATAAAAATGGGCAAACGCCTCCAATCGAATTAACAATGGCAGACTCAACGAAAAGTAAATGCTATAATGTAAAAAACACATGGATTTATAGTAGTTCAACCATAATAGGCCTACATCCACTGTTCATGTCTATATTCATTTCCTTTCTTATAATCTTGCTTTTACAGGAGTTTTTATATTGAATACAACAATTTGCAATTAGAGAAAATTAATCCAAATACCTATTCAATTGATGCTGTAGCTTACTGGCTTGTAGATTCCCCCAAGATCCTCTCTTTGTAAATGTTAAATGCTTGGATATTTATAGGGTTGAAATGGTGGTGCAGTTAATTCGAAAAGTTAGTAAATTTCCATATATATTTCGCTCAGTTGGAATATTCTCGAATATCGAGGATATAATCGATAATTTCCAAATATGTGTAGATTTCATTCCATATATAGGCTTTCTAGTTCGAGTGGAAGTCATGTCCACGGTAGGCCAGTTCGATATTAGTGCACGTGGATAGGTTGTAGGGGGGAAGTTCATATCTCTACCTTTTTGGTTCGGTCCTTCACGCCTTGCTTTGGCCTGGTCTTTAGAAGGTTGACTGGGTTCGGCCTCTGAAAAATAGCACCTTCCTGATTGAACAAGTGAGCTTGTTTGGTACCTTGGGTACCAAACAAGGTTTCCTATTCGGTACCTAAGGGGGTTCCTAACATGATCTCCTAATCGGTACCTTAGGTACCGAATAGAGAGGGGGCTTGCCTTTCTACTCCTTTGCTTCTATTTCTTGCTTCCTTCCACTTTTCCTTGGCCTACCTTGGCTCTTGTCCGACTTCACCCATGGCTTGTCTTGTCTTCTTTCCAGATCCTAGCCCTATGGGTGAAATTACCCATAAGAATTGCCTCCCAAAGCTTATCCCGTAGGCTATGAGGTGAACTTTCTTAAATAACCTCTTGAATCCTAGTAAGCTTATAACTCTTTATTTGTTCTTGGGTTTTCCACGTTACTGTTCAGTGTGTCATTGGTCCGGT
Source organism: Allium fistulosum (assembly GCA_030737815.1). Classification (NCBI taxonomy): domain Eukaryota; kingdom Viridiplantae; phylum Streptophyta; class Magnoliopsida; order Asparagales; family Amaryllidaceae; genus Allium; species Allium fistulosum. Next base: position 942,664,239 of record CM060907.1, on the reverse strand, counting down.
GGTTAGGGTTGAGTCCAACACATTTCTCACTTCAGCATTCCTACGGCCCGATGGTCGATACTGGGTTGGTTTGTTATGCCCTTGGTCCAGCACTGGACACAACTCCGTCCCTATATAAACCATCGAGCCCTCCCCCACCGAACCACCTGCTCATTTTCTTGTTTCTCAAACTCTTTGTTACTGTTCATCTCCTCCAACATGCCATTTATGATCTCATCTTCTCTCGCCTTAAATTCAACGTAGCTTCCTTCCACAACCATCACACGATCTGGTAAGCACCTTTTCCTGCCTTTGCATCAATACTACCGATTTGTATAGGAGAATTTAAGTTCTGTTTGACGGTTGGCCTAGAGTTTGAGGTTTAAGTTGTTTGAATTTTAACCGAACATAAGAGATGGTTTATTTAGAAACAAGCATACACACAGACATACAAGTGAACACTTTCTCTCTTTACGGTAATTTGTGAGACAATCTACCATGTTAGATAAGTATGTCGAGCCGCCGTAAGACTTGTTCCCGAGCTGCTTCTGGAGATTTGGTGTCATCTTCTTCCACTCCTTTGGATCTTATGATGTCAAAGCATCATGATAATTAACCCAGCTTTGCTTATTCTCACATGCACAGGTGTAGATCATATTGACTGTAAGTGAACCCTATCGACTCTGAGGCCTTGAGCTTGATAGCCAAACAACTTGATCTCATCATTGCTACTCACGGTATTCCCAAGGAGGATCTCCTTTTCCCCTCTTCAGAACAATGAGCACACGCTCCACCCGAAGGGTATATGCCTTGCTCTTGCTATAATTGTACGGTTGGAGCTAAGCCCCTTTTACCTCGGTGGATTGTTAATTTCATGGTAAATTTAAAAATTGCTCTGTTCTAGCTACACCTTAATGGATATGCCATTCTTACCAGCTTGTGCGCCATCTTCATGAGAGAATTTCAAGTGCCTCCTACTTATAGCCTGATCGGATTTCTATATGCTATAAAAAGTAAGATGGAGGGATCTCCCTTTATTTATTTTGAGGGTGGGATTCAAACCTGTTGAGAATCTATATCCCAAGTATAGTATGTCTAAGCAGGAGTACTTCTTCATTTGGGACAACTCTTCATGTTTCCACCAATGGCTTTCGAGATGTAATTTCTTCCTCCCATATACTTTATTCCATAGTTTTGTGAAATCATGTTCTAGTGGTTTATTCTTCTTTCTTTGGACTTTCCTTTAGGTGTAGTGAAAGTAGCTGTTGGGGCAGACGAGAGGACATGCTGCATAGACTTCAGCAAATCCATAAGGAACTCCGGGGGGTCTCCCGCCTTGTTACTAATGAAAATTTAGGGCAGCTTAGATTGCTAGCAGCTAGTCTCTTGATCGGGAGAGGCAGGAAGCCTTCTACCCAAAAGACTATCAAGAAAGAGAAAGGAAAGGATTCGGCTACCCGTAAACAAGTGGCATGCCTTCCTCTCAGCTTTTGTTTCTGGTGCCCTCTTGACTTCAGATCCTCATGTTGCCTGTAACACCACGCATTTTTAGATAATTAAATAATCAAATAACGATGAATGGTGAAAATAAGCATTTTTGTAGTTGTTAGAATGTGGCTTTGAAACTTATAACATTGTGTTTGTGGCAATTTTCTGATCAATTTCCATATATAACTTGTCAAAATCCGAGTTAATATGAAGAAGTTACGAGAGAAACAAGAAATCAGAATTATATAAATTAAATGAAAAAAAGACTAAGACCTTAATGGGTCGACCAGCAAAACACTGGGGTCGACTCGCGTTTTTCCCTGTACGAGAAATCGTCCAGGGACATGCAGAAGTTTTATAATTTGATTTTCGCGCAATCTCGAGCGTTGTTTTTTGTATCCAACGATTCGCAGCAAGCCTGTGACGTGATTGCACCAGATTCAATCTTAAAATCTGATGGCCTGAGACCCCTAAGATTCACTATAAATAGAACCCTAGGCCTAGCTATTTTCTCACAATCATATTTTCTCCCAATTGGGTTCATTCCCTGAGCCTGAACCCTAAATAGAAAATATTTTTGGGGAGAAGATCTTTTTAATAAAAATATTAGATGCCTTAAAAGTGGATCTAGGAAGGCCATGGATAAAAGCTAAGGACGACGGGTGAGTGGATTTAAAGTATATATCTTTTATGTTGATGATATATAATATCGTTAGATTCCCGTTAAATATTTTAATTCAGCATTCGAACTATTTCAGTAATTAGCTAGTTAGTTATGTTGGAACTGTAGATTTTATAAGAGAAGTGTACTTATATTTAAATGTATTTATATGGAAAAAGAAAGGAATCCAATTAAATATAAGTAATATTAGGCTTAAAAATTATAGAGAAAGGCATAAGCCTAAAAGTGAGAAATTTAAAGTAAATTATGTTAAAACTCGGGGAATGAAATAAAAAGGGGAAATCTAATAACTTGATTTGGAAGTTAGTGATAGATTAGTTGGCTGGTTTAGAAAAGGGAATACATTTCCATAGTTTAATATTGTAAGAAAAACGGTAAACATAATTGCAAGAATAAAAGCAAGAAAAATGGAATTAGTGCAAACTAGAGACATTATTGTATTTTGCATTATCCAACAATTAAAGAAACAATAAAAGAAATATCTTGCAGTTACGAGTTATTGTTTATGGCATTATTTAGTATTAAAACATGGAAATGGATTTTAGTACAGTTTTTGTAACCAACCAAATAGAATAGAACTACTTCCTAGAATAAAAGAGAATAACATGAAGCATTAAAGAAATTAAAGAAGAGGAAATAATCAAGTTAAATATTCGACAAGACTAGAAATAATAAACAGAAAATGCGACTAGATTTGCATTTACTACGCAGATAGTAGAATAAAAAGTAAAGCAGTTATTATGATAAGTAATTTATGATAGTTGAACGTAGTCCCAAGCTACATATAAGAGAACTAAAGAGAATTTAGTATCGTAATAAAAGAAGACAAACTAGAATAGAAAAGAGACACTTGCAATTACATTTATAACATGTAGGTTATAAAAGAAAGAAAAGAATATAAAAGTGACAATTGCAAGTATAATTGTAACACGTAGGTTATAATCAAAAAGAAAGAAATAGAAGAGGCTTATTTGATCAAACTTAGATCTTGGATAAAGTAAATAAGCAAAAAAAAATAGCAGTGGCCTGTACCGGCAGCATTCCCTTTCAGGTCTAGGACTGATGGTCTCACATGTGAGTGGTGCTAGGCATGCTGATTAGGGTAAATAAGTAGCCAACAGAATAAGAAAAGTAAACTAAACGTATAATAAAAGATTAGACACAGGGTCTAATAAAATGGTAAGGTGCGTTTGGAGTAGCCTAAAGAGAATCTGGATAAAGAGCCCAACGAAGCAGTTCATCGCAGATTTTTAGTACAGAAAGAGCACGTCCAACTTAGTTATTTTAGGCTAGAAGGAAGTACGAGACTTCAACGGGGCATGAGGATACTCTAGGATGGCCCTCGGGGGTAGGCCTAACGAAGCTGCACCCCTGGAGGCAGGTCTGTAGGTGTTCCATCAAGGGAGTATGCCTTGACTACTTTTGCATTACAGGCCTAACTATGCGGACCTTTGTAGGCAGTCAAAAGGTTGATGATGGAGTAGGATATTCGTATGACACTGTACTCTAGTTTGCGAGTAGGTTATAGTAGGCAGGAACCATAAGGATAGTCGCATGCGGGTATCAGCCATCATCGGTCAGAGCGAGTTCGGGAAAGACTAGAGTTAAACCAACAGGCCAATAATTCTTTTACTATCGAAACAATGGATGAGAGGCACAACCAATTGCATATTTAGATTGTTTGTAATAGGGCACAACCACTTAGCTCTTGAAAGGTTTTTCGATTAGTTGAGGGGGGCTGCGTGGGGCCATAGCCACGATGAGAAAAGAGACAGACCAAGTAGAATATCTATATTGTTGTCCTAACGAAGCGGACCTTTACAGATATAGAAAATCCCCGACTGAGTTCCGTACAAGGTAGACCTTGTTGGCAGAATTCAGGGAGTAAACAGAACAATTACGTGTATTCCTCAAGGTATGCACTGGGTGGTACATTGTGGATGTCCAAGCACTAGTATAAGCTAGTGCGGATGAAGTTTCACGTTTTCATAGTAGACGACGGAACATCTGTATTGTAGGCCTCACAAAGCTGTCCTTTACAGATGTAGTTATAGTACGCTCTAGTAGCAAGATGATGGAGTCCTTTTCGAGGAGGATATGGAAGGTACTATGGGTAGTACCTAGGACCGATGTGGTCTTTGGGCATGTAGCTATATATATATATATATATATTGGTTATTAGGTCTTAATCTACTAGGGAGTAGATGGGTATTATTCACACACAGAGGCGAGAGTATTATAAACCTTATAAACCTAATATTACAAAAAAATGGAAATAGAACGGTATATGTAGAATTATGCTTAGAAGTGTATAATTTTTCCATTCACCAGAACTTTAGTTCTGACCCCCTCCTCATATCATCCCACAGGTTAGATAGATGGCGGAGATTTTCCAACTTTGAGACGCTTGTTTAGAAAGTGTTATTACCTTGGTGAGTATTTACTTACTATTATATTTTTATCAGTTCCGCTATGAGATATTTATTTGAACTTTGATATATTTATCTTTGCCTATTTGCAGGATACTAGATACCCAACTTGTGCTTCATTAGGCTTGGATTTTAGCATTTTTGTGAAAAATCTTGACCCATTGGAATTTGGGTTGTTACATTTGGTATCAGAGCTTAGGTTAGTAGATCCTAAGTAAATTTGGAAATATGAGTGAACGTATTTGTATTTTTGAATAAAATATAAATATATTATGTACTAAAATCCAAATAGTCCCCAGTTATAGATTTTAACATATGGAAAGTTTTTAGAAGTATATTTGTGCATAGTTTGCTAGTTGGGTTTGGGATGACCCAAGGATGTTGAGCCCTATGTTATTGCCAATTTATAGTGTACAATAAGCTATGTTTTGAGAGAAGATTGGTATCCATATGATATAGGAAGTGGGAAAGTTCCCTAGGAATAGTAGAGAGAGTACTTTTATTTCAGAAGGAATAAGAGATTTTAATAAGGAAATGAGATTTCCAAGGTTTAGGAAGGGTATTCCTAGGGTAGTAAGAAGAAAATCCACTTTATGTCTAGCCCAATAAAATGAAACTTTTTGTATTGAAAAGTTGAAAAATATAATTGTTAATATGTTTGAGGGAGTATATATTGGGTTTTTGAAAAAAAATTGGTTTGAAATTTAAATTGGTTTTTATATGATGTAAATTTTGTTAAAAGTGAAATTCCTTTTGAAGAATTATAGAGCATGTATAGCTCACTAGTTTCTTTGTAGGTAAACAAAGATTTTAAATATACAAACCTAGAGTGTGTTAAGTATCAAAAACGTAGGTTACAACATTTACTGTTGTAATAGATGTTTTCATGAAAAATAAAGGAAGCATAGACTATGACACTATTGTTATAGTAGGTGACTCCCAAAGGAAATGTTTTTACATAGCATATGGGATTTATTAATATTTATTAAAATTGAATCCATATATTAGTAATTTTTTGGTTGTAGTAACGGTGTTTTACGCAACATCTGTTTTGACCCAAATAAAAATGTGTTTTGAAGATAATTTCTAAGTATAGAAATAAAGTGGTTTGTAAGTACACTTATTATTTAAATAAGTAAATGGAAATGTTTCCTAGTTATGAAAATATTAAAATAGTTTCGAAAATGAGTTCTTCTAAAAAAAAGATGTAAGTTAAATATTAGGAAATTAATAAATTTCGTAGGAAATGTCTATTGTAAGTGAATATAGATTAAACATACTTTAATCTATTGGAATGAAATGAATAATGATATAAATTTCTATGAAACCAAATCACAAATAAAGATGTTTTGTGCAAGTTATAAAGAATACGTGAAAGAGATGTATAAGGTATGGAAAGCACCATAATTATTATAGCCTATTTCGATAAAATATAAAATAAGTTCCTTGTAATTTCACATAAACATGAAATCATCTTTTAAAGGATTCATAGAAGGTTTTAGCGTTAATGGTTTCTCATAAGAGAAAGTAGTTCCAATACATTAAGGTATAAAACCATTAGGTATAATAAGAAGTGTAATAATTAAAAAAAGTGTTAGTTAGGAGGGATATTATAGAGAGCCTTAGTAGGAAAGCTAAGCAATGGAAATTTCATATTTTTCCATTGATTATGCGCATTGGTTGCTTGCCTTTGTACAAAGTCCCCATTTGTAGTAAGTTAGAAACTCCTCCAAGGTTAGGAAATTGGAAGAGTAGGAAAGTTAAGGGATTTTTGATAAAATAATTGTTCTTATCTACTCTAATTTTCGTAAATTTGAAAATCTATGAAAAGAAGATGTTTTGAAAACATGTGAGGAAATTTTTGGAAGTCAAGAAAAAAAATGTATTAAGGACAAGCAAGGCATGTTTTAAAGAAAAATGGTTTGGTGAAAAAGTAAATAAGTTTTTGGAAGAGAAAAAATTAGTAAACAGTTAAATCGAAAAATCCAATTTTTTTTATGGAAAGCTGAAAGGTCTTTAAAAGGAAGAGAGGAATAAGTTTTGAACTTAGAATTTGTAAGTTTTCCCCTCTAGGCTTGGGGAATAATTTAAATTCAAAGAGCTATAAAGATGCAAGTCTAGAAAGATAAAATGTTAAGTAACCAAGTACCTTTGAATTTAATAGAAACTTCAAAGTAAAACTTTTAAAGGCAAGGATTTTGGGATTTGATGTTTCAAAAAAATTTAGAAGCTTTAATTTTTTAAAAGAAATGATAAATACCAAACCAAACTTTTAAATATAGAGTAGATAGGAATCATTTCCTAGGTGTGACGGAAAAAGTGTAAGGCTATGTAGGAGATAGCAGTGATTACTTTTAGTAGTAATAATAAAAGTTCCCATAAAGTGTATAGGACACTAGGAGAACCTAGGAATGTTGCTTCATGTGTGTAGACTATAGAAGAATAGTGAAGTGGTATTAGTAAGATAGTAAGATGCACGTGGTTGGGATAGGTAGACCTTAGTTAGAGAAAAATGAAAGGTAAAGGTAAAGAGAAAATTTCCCCAAGCTTAGTTGCCTTTTTATATAGAGACTGCATAGATTGAAATCCTTATTCGTTGTAGTAAATGAGACTTGGTTATTCCATTTTGAGTATGGAATGGAAGAGATGTATAGATCTTATTCATCATGAGTAATACAGCGTAAGTTAGTAACGAGTAATATGCGGTAGGAGGAGCATATGAGTTACTTAGATTCCTAGAGTAGGACCTTTCTATGTCAGGGTGGAAATGGTCCTAGGCCTCCTAGCCCTAGATGATAGCTGTGTTTAGTTGCTATATTTACCTATCTAGTATCGCTTTGTAGTAGGACTTGTTTTCTCTTTTAATTATGAGACGGTACGCCTATGTAAGCATTTAGATCCTATTGTAGTAAATCAGTGATGATTAGTATGATGCTTTTTCTCCGTGTTTTTGTGATGTTCACAAGAAGAGAATAAGGACATATGACATAAATAATAAAAGAAAAGTAAAAGCGGATAAAAGTAACTAAAAGAAAAACAGTAAAATTTAAAGAAAGCGACAGAAACATCAACAGAAAAATTTGAAAAGAAAATTTTTCTTATGTGAACTGTGCTTGGGAAAGCAAATAGAGATTTTTATAGAATAGTGGCACAAATTCCAAGTACGGAGAAAGAGTTGCGCAAAAGTAAAACGGGGAAATGTGAGGTTTTCCGTTTACTACCTTCTTTCTGACACAAGAAATTAAGTTCAGAAAATTAGATTTTTTGAAATTCGAATATTAAAAGTTGTGTGGCAGGATTTGGATGTAAAATTCGTTGAACTACGCCCCTATTCTGTAGGTGTGTGGGAAAAATTGGATGAAAAACGTTTTGAGTTTTCAAAAGATTGCATTCATATAAAAATTGCAAGTATATTTAGGATGTGTGAATCATATTTTATAAAGGAATTTTAAGAAGAAAAGCATTCATATAGGAGGTACCGCTTAGAAATTCATGTGCATGCATATATTTTATGTTGAATGACACTTTGCACAAGGACACGGATGGTCGCAAAATTGGATGTACACAAAATGGGTGTGATTGATGCGAGGACTTACATAGTTTTACCCTTGTCAAATTTCGGGGACGAAATGTTCTAAAGGGTGGAAGAATGTAACACCCCGCATTTTAGAAAATTAAATAATCAAATAACGATGAACAGTGAAAATAAGTATTTTTTGAGTTGTCGGAATATGGCTTTGAAACTTATACTATTGTGTTCGTGGTGATTTTCTAATCAATTTCCATATATAACTTGTCAAAATCCGAGTTAATATAAAGAAGTTACGAGAGAAACAAGAAATCAGAATTATATAAATTAAACGAAAAAAGGGTAAGAACCTACGGGTCGACCCATAGGTCGACCCGCAAAACACAAGGGTCGACCCTCATTTTCCCTGGACGAGAAATCGTCCAAGGACGTGCCGAAGTTGTATAATTTTATTTTCGCGCAATCTCGAGTGTTGTTTTCTAGATCCAACGATTCGCAGCAAGCCTATAACGTGGTCGCACCAGATTCAATCCTAAAATCCGACTACCTGAGACCCCTAAGATTCACTATAAATAGAACTCTAGACCTAGCTATTTTCTCACAATTATATTTTCTCCCAATTGGGTTCATTCCCTGAGGCTGAACCCTAAATAGAAAATATTTCTGGGAAGAAGACCTTTTTAATAACAAATATTAGATGCCTTAAAAGTGGATCTAGGAAGGCCATGGATAAAAGCTAAGGATGACAGGTGAGTGGATTTAAAGTATATATCTTTTATGTTGATGATATATAATATCGTTAGATTCCTGTTAAATATTTTAATTCAGCACTCGAACTATTTCAATAATTAGTTCTACTAGTTAGTTATGTTGAAACTGTAAATTTTATAAGAGAAGTGTACTTATATTTAAATGTGTCTATATGGAAAAAGAAAGGAATTCAATTAAATATAAGTAATATTAGGCTTAAAAATTATAGAGAAAGGCATAAGCCTAAAAGTGAGAAATTTAAAGTAAATTATGTTAAAACTCGGGGAATGAAATAAAAAGAGGAAATCTAATAACTTGATTTGGAAGTTAGTAATAGATTAGTTGGCTGGTTTAGAAAAGGGAATACATTTCCATGGTTTAATATTGTAAGAAAAACGGTAAACGTAATTGCAAGAATAAAAGCAAGAAAAATGGAATTAGTGCAAAACAGAGACATTACTGTATTTTGCATTATCCAAAAATTAAAGAAATAATAAAAGAAATATCTTGCAGTTACGAGTTATTGTTTATGGCATTATTTAGTATTAAAACATGGAAATGGATTTTAGTACAGTTTTTGTAACCAACCAAATAGAATAGAACTACTTCCTAGAATAAAAGAGAATAACGTGAAGCGTTAAAGAAATTAAAGAAGAGGAAATAATCAAGTTAAATATTCGACTAGACTAGAAATAATAAACAGAAAATGCGACTAGATCTGCATTTACTACGCAGATAGTAGAATAAAAAGTAAAGCAGTTATTATGATAAGTAATTTGTGACAGTTGAACATAGTCCTAAGCTAAGACTGTCATATAATATAAGAGAACTAAAGAGAATTTAGTATCATAATAAAAGAAGACAGACTAGAATAGAAAAGAGACACTTGCAATTACATTTATAACATGTAGGTTATAAAAGAAAGAAAAGACTATAAAAGTGACAATTGCAAGTATAATTGTAACACGTAGGTTATAATCAAAAAGAAAGAAATAGAAGAGGCTTATTTTATTAAACTTAGATCTTGGATTAAGTTAATAAGCAAAAAAAATAAAAAATAAAAAAGCAGTGGCATATACCGGCAGCATTCCCTTTCAGGTTTAGGACTGATGGCTCACACATGGGTGGGGCTGGGCATGTTGATTAGGGTAAGTAAGTAGCCAACAGAATAAGAAAAGTAAACTAAACACATTAGACGTATGGTCTAATAAAATGGTAAGGTGCGTTTGGAGTAGCCCAAAGAGAATCTGGATAAAGAGCCCAACGAAGCAGTTCATCACAGATTTTTAGTACAGAAAGGGCACGTTCAATTTAGTTATTTTGGGATAGAAGGAAGTACGAGACTTCAACGGGATGTAAGGATACTCTAGGATGGCCCTCTGGGGTAGGCCTAACGAAGCTGCACCCCCGGAGGCAGGTCTGTAGGTGTTCCATCAATAGAGTATGCCTTGACTACTTTTGCATTGCAGGCCTAACGAAGCGGACCTTTGTAGGCAGTCAAAAGGTTGATGATGGAGTAGGATATTCGTATCACACCGTACTCTGGTTTTCGAGTAGGTTATAGTGGGCAGGACCCATAAGGATAGTCGCATGTGGGTATCAGCCATCATTAGTCAGAGCGAGTTTGGGAAAGACTAGAGTTAAACCAACAGGCCAGTGATTCTTTCACTATCGAGACATTAGATGAGGGGCACAACCAATTGGATGTTTAGATTGTTTGCAGTAGGTCACAACCACTTAGCTCTTGAAAGGTCTTTTGATTAGTTGTGGGGGGTTGTGTGGGGCCATAGCCACGATGAGAGAAGAGATAGACCAAGTAGAATATCTGTATTGTAGGCCCAACGAAGCAGACCTTTACAGATATAGAAAATCCCCGACTGAGTTCCATGCAAGGTAGACCTTGTTGACGGAATTCAGGGAGTAGACAGAACGATTATGTGTAGTCCTCAAGGTACGCACTAGGTGGTACATTATGGATGCCCGAGAACTAGTATAAGCTAGTGCGGATGTAGTTTCACGTTTTCATAGTAGACGACGGAACATATTATTGTAGGCCTCACGAAGCTGTCCTTTACAGATGTAGTTACAGTACGCTTAGTAATGATACGATGGAGTCCTTTTCGAGGAGGATACATAAGGTACTATGGGTAGTACCTATGACCGATGCAGTCTTTAGGCATGTAGCTACATATATATTGGTTATTAGGTCTTAATCTACTATGGAGTAGATGGGTACGATTCACGCACAGAGGCGAGAGTATTATAATCCCAATAAACCTAATATAACAGAAAATGGGAATAGAACGGTATATGTAGAATTATGCTTAGAAGTGTATAATTTGTCCATTCACTAGAACTTTAGTTCTGACCCCCTCCTCATATCATCCCACAGGTTAGATGATGGAGATTTTCCAACTTTAAGACGCTTGTTTAGAAAGTGTTATTACCTTGGTGAGTATTTACTTACTATTATATTTTAGTCAGTTCCACTGTGAGATAATTATTTGAGCTTGGATATATTTATCTTTGCCTATTTGCAAGATACCAGATACCTAACTCGGGCTTCAGTGGGCTTGGATTTTAGCATTTTTGCGAAAAATCCAGACCCACTAGAATTTGGGTTGTTACAATGCCACTCCTACTATCCTTATGGGTTTAAAGGAGCTGGAGTTATACCCCTTCAGGATTGAATCTCATAAATGTTATCGGTTTAAGACTTTAAGGGACTGTGAGGATGACAACATCCACACGAAGATAGTAAAAGAGGTGGGCTTCCATTCTCATGATAGCGACCTTACTCCAACTGTGATGAAGCGCATTCCTTCGGAAATATCGGTTTAGGTACTCCGCTCAATCTAGTGGTGGATGATGCCTTACGCCACGTTTTTGGTCTCGAGGAAGAGGATTAAACTGTCATTCTTCGAAACATTTTTGTTTCGGGTTATATTCAAGACCCGGAGTTCGGGATCGATTATGGGGATTCTACGTCTATAACAGAAATCCAACGACAACTGGAGACCCATGAGGACCCTAAGGGTTCATGTGGCTGGTACACGCTCTTTCATTCTCATTCACATAATTGCATATTCACATCATAGTTATGCACCTTTCAAGTGTTTATTTTGGCTCTAACCTGTCATAGTTTGCCATTGCTGATAGCATGAGCTAGAGCAGGGAAAATTTACTCTCTAAGATGAAGCAGTTAGGGCTGAAAGTGCACTCCAAGGATGTCAAACAGATGATGTCTTCATTCGGCCCAAGCAAAATTGTTAGGCTACCTACTATGAAGCTGCTTACCGGGAAGATCGCCCGTTACCGTCCAGCTGGGGACAAAGGCGAACAGAACCCTAAGATGGTTCGTGGAAAAGATCTCACTCCTCCGATGGTAGATCAAGATCTCATACTCCAGTCTGCCCCTCTAAGTCTCCCCATCATTCACTTTTCCTTTATCTGACTTAGAAACCTCCAAATAGCAATAGAAGATGGACAAGAGAGGAGTAGCAATCCCTTCCCTTGGAAGGAAAGACAAGAAGAAGGAGATAGAGAAAGCTATTGTCATAATTAACCCCATGACCCGAACTTTGATGAATTCCAACAGCCTTATCAATAGAGAGATCCCTTAGCTCTCCTGGTTTCTAAGGCACCCACGCTTCCTCTCACTAGGTCGATTAATCTTCTTGTGGATGTATTGAGTGTTGTGAAGGCCTTATCAGAGCATTACACTAAAGTCGTAAAGGCTGCGGAGGAGATCAGTAAGAAGAATTTTAAGAATAACTTGAAGATCATTGACCTGAGGAAGCAATTGCATAAGAAAAACATGAACTACAAGAAAGTGGTGGATGCCTTGGAGAAATATCATGATGAGGAAATGAAGAAGTAGGCCAACAAGATCGAGAGGCTCAAGGCTTCTCATACTAAAGAACTGGAATAGGTGAAGCGAGATCATGCCGCCAATATCAAGGCTTCTAAGAAGGAGTACAATAAGGCTGCGTAGCTTTTTGAATACTACAAAAATGTCAAAGATAAGTTTATTAAGAGGGTGGATAAGCTCTAGCTGGTATTTGAGAGAGTTGAGCCCAACATCGCCGACCTGAAGGAAAAATTGGTAGAGTGGAGAGCTGTGAGAGTTTCTCTCCAAGCAGAGGTCAAGGCCATGACTACAGCCAAAGCTGGTAAAACTTTTGAGCCCGAAAGGCTGTAGACATAGCGTGACGAGCCGAATAGTCAGTTGGATTATGTGAAGGGGCTCCTGAATGGTTGGATGAGATCTATTGCGAAATGTTTACAAAGAAGAGCTGGCTTGGATGGATAATTATAAAGAGGTTATGGCTTCCATCCATAAGCAGTTGATCAGAGAAGCAAAGGCTGCCAGTGAACAAGGAGGTCTGCCTTTTAGCCTTGAAGTCGTCAATTCTTGCTTCTTAGCAGACAAGATGGAAGAAGTCCGCTTGGATTATATTAAGCTGGTTGGAGCAGAGAAGGCCCAAAAGGAAGAAGCGGAGAAAACGAAGAATGGTGGCTCGACCTCCAAGACAGCTATGCAAGGTCAGGCGCTGAAACTGGTTATTTATGTCCCCATGCACGATGTTCCACTAACAGTTTTTCACATTTCTTCAGATCCATCTGCTTCAAGACTACCTCAGGACATGTCCCTTCCTCTGGACCACATTCTGTCTTCTGGTGATATCCTGATTTCCCTCAAGAAAAGTAGGATTCTTCTTTACAGTCCACAGGGCACCACCCAAAACATTCAAGCTTACTTGGAAGAATCCATGCCAGATGTTACCCGGCTACTTGGCCCGGCTACAAAGCGACAGTTGCAGAAGTTATAGTTAGCACTAGACAAGATTCTGACCAAGAAGAGCCTGGAGATATAAAGGTTTGATGCAATCGATATGGTTCGACGTGTATGTGTGACTCGTTAGATATGGGTTGGTGTGTATCGCTCGGTCAAAGGAGGGAAAACTACGTCGTTCGGTCTAGGTGACTCGCACATGCCGCTCGGTCTAGGTAACTCGGAACACGTCGTTCGGTCAAGGTAGTTCGGCAAGCATCGATCGGTTAGTTGAGTCGTGGTTGCTCGACATGCATTTCTCGATCGAGGGAGGTTAGCGAAGACAGGTCAGTCAATTGTGTTCCGGTGTTCGTGGTGCGACTAACTCTGGTTCAGCCTAGATAGGTTAACAGATTTCGCTCAGCCAAGGAAGGAAAGGAACGATGGGTCGGCCTAACTGGGTCGGCCTAAGTGGTTTTGGTCAAGATAATGAAGGAGAGGTGGCCCGGTGCAAGTGGTTCGGTGCGACTGGATCGGACTGAGTGGTTCGGCTTCCATCGTTCGATATGCCTGCCTCGGTGCACAGAAGTTGCCTACTGTGGGCCGAAGTACCTCATTCTTGGGCCTTCACAGGGAGTCTAGCCTATCTTCGTCTATAAATAGAGAGGCAGGGGTACAGATGAAGGGACCTTCTTTTGGGAGAACTCTAGTGAAACTCTGCCATTTTTTATACTCTCCTATTTTCGATTCAAACTTGTATTCAAGTGGTTTGTTTACAGATTGTATATGTATTCAAGTGATTGAAAAGTAATAAAGATTCTATTCAAAGTGGATGTAGGCAGTTACGCCGAACCACTATAAATCTGGTGTTGTAGTTTTTTGTTGTTCTTTTGCATTCAACTGTGTTACATCTCTGCTTTAATTTACTTTCTTCATCAATCTCTCTACGCAACTCTATTCTAGGGTGTTAGTGACCAATTTTGGTGCTAACACCAGATAGTCTTCCTTGTTTCAATAAAAACAATGCACTTATGATCAATCCTGTCGGAGATGTGACTACTTCTTACATTCCGCCATTAGGCATTTTGGCTCCAGGCCCTTCCAACCCTCCCATTAGAGAAGCGCACTATGAGATGATTGCTACTCTCCAGGAGGACGTTGACGTCCAGATCGTGAGTGCTTCTGATCCCACAGAGGAATTTGATAGACAGGAAGCACTGAAACAGCGGGTCCTATTGAAATTTCCCGTGACTTGGCAAGGGTTAAGCTTGAGGCCCATGTTGAGCTAAAATAGATGGCGAAGAAACAAGCTGAGATTGATGTCGCTGCTACCTCTTAGGGAAAAGACGAGAAGAAAGAGGGCAAGTGGAGGAGCTCTATGCATCATACCAAGATAGTAATTTCCAAGTCTGGGTCATCCAAGTTCGGGTCCAAGTGACGTCGACAACCGCGTCTTGTCTGTCTTCTTCTTTTTGTTGGAGATTATATTATGTATAAACACTTTTTATTCTTTGCCTGTATTGAAGATTGCCATCTTTGTCCGACCAGTTTGGACGTGCTATTAAGGTCATGCATATATTATTTCCTAACACTCTGTGATTTTTGGCTTACAAACAGTTGAATGTCCATGTCCGACGAGTATGATTTATACGCATGATTTGTATTTTGATCATCCCTGTGAATTCCGTTTCTTCTCTATCTTTTATGGAGTATAATGCTACTCTCCTGCACTATTTTAGATCTTGTTTATCTAATTGGAGATCTCACTCGAGATCTCATTTTCAAACTCGAGCGAGACAAGATTTAGCGTAATGAGATATTAAATTTTATTTATACCATATTTGACACTCATCTCATCCAAGATATCAATAACTCAAGCGTAATTTAAGACAAATCTTAATGTAAGATTTCATTCGAAGATGTTTTTTCATTTACCTGTTTCATTAACTTCTTATGTGGGTCCAAAAGAAATTGCACTCTGATGGCTTTTTAATAGCTCTCTAATTTTATTTTTTATTTTTTAACGAGTGCAAAAAATAGATGCCTTTTTGTTTATTTTTTATTTTAATATTCAAATGAATAGAATTCATTTATTTAATACCAAAGTAATCATTTACCACTCTCCTATAAAAAGAAAATCTTTAAAATATCTATTTTGAAAGTTTAAGTAACTCCGAGATATCCCCGAGATGGATTTTAAAATCCGAGATGTACACCCGAGTTACACTCATCTTACCTGAGATCTCGTCCGATATGAGATGTCGTGTGTAGAATTCCCAAGGCGGGATGCGATCGAAATCTGAGATTTAAAACCTTGCTCTCATGTGCCTTAAGAAAATTTAGACTATTAGTCACTATTTTCTCACTGTATGACTCGCCTGTCTGCTTAGGGAGAACCAACCAGGTGGCCGTCATGTCCAAATTGCTGGTAAGTTGGGTTCTTCCTGATCCTCTATGTGTTCGAAGCCATTGACCAAAGTGAATGTGTGAGTAGGGTCGTTCTTGCGTACTATGCTCGATAGGGAGATTACAAGGCGATCGTCAACTGTGGACACCCGCATAGGGATGTCTCTAGTCCACCACTATGGCAAAAAGTTTGAACCGATCGTCAGTGATGGACACTCGAGTAGGGATCTCTTTGGTCCACCACCTTCGGTGAAAAGTTTAAGCAGATCGTCGGCCGTGGACACCCGAATAAGGATCTCTCTGTCCACCATTGCCGATGAATATTTTGAGCCGATCATCAGTCGTGAGGATCCAAATAGGGATCTCTCTAGTCCAATAATACCATCGAAAAGTTTGAGTCAATTTCCAGCTGTGGACACCCGAATAGGGATCTCTCTGGTCCACCACTGTCGGCAAAAAGTTTGAGCCGATCATTACTTACAAACACCTGACTAGGGATCTCTAGGGTCCACCACTACCAGCAAAAAGTTTGAGGGGAGATAATATGACGACGAAGTTTCATTCCCGAATTGAGGAGTCGACTCTTTCTCTATAGAAATGGGTTGCCAACTCTTGTTCCGATTCCACGCTCTATTTGGTTGCAACGAACACATTCCTTATAAGCCATGCCATATGATTTTCTGGTTAGGGGGATGAACAAAGTTGGGTCGACCTCTCCTGACGAGGCAAGAGGTTTCTTTCATGCCTTCTAAAAGACTTGACCTGTGGTCTCAGCTTTGCTCCCTGCTTCGAAATCGTACATGGTGATGAGATCGCCCTCCATTAGTTGCTACTTCTGCCGAGACTGGGGAGTGCTGCTTAGGTCAAGGAGATTCATCCATGTTTTCCCCTACTTTGTTTCCTCCCCTGGTCGGTTCGAGGCCAAACCGATCCTTGGGTGTGGCACACAGCTGAACTCCTATTCGACCTGTTTCCTTGGCATTTGCTCATTCAGCTCCTAGATTCTATTGATCTGATTCACCACTGGTGTATGACCTCGTTCGATTCCTGGGCCCTTGGGACCGAGTTCTCCCTCTTATTTCAATGTTGCGTGCGGTTGGCTGCACCTGCACCTGCACCAACCGTGTCATGATTTCATCCACAATAGTTTGCTATTGGGTAGTGAAGCAAGTATCAAGATCCACCATAACTCTATCCAAGTCACCCCTAGTGATGGCGTCTAGAACCAGATTGTTGGATGAATGGTTGTTTTGCTTTATAGTATCGCCGTTAACACCCCTGCTGGTGCCAATTATCCCTCTCTTCGATTTAGGAGGCATGCTAAAATGTTTAGCTCTTAGTGAAAGCACCAAAAACGTTTGCACAAAAAATTGGCAAACAGCTCTAATCGAATTAACAAAACAGATTTAATGGAAAGTAAATGCTGGAAGTAAAAAAAACACAGGGATTTATAGTGGTTCAGCCATAATGGACCTACATCCACTTTTCATGTCTATATTCATTTCTTTTCTTATAATCCAGTTATTACAAGAGTTTTTATGTTGAATACAATGATTTGCAATTAGAGAAAGATGATTAAAATACTCGTTCAATTGATGTTGTAGCTTGGTGGCTTATAGATATCCATTAAGATCCTCTCTTTGTAAATGTCAAATGCTTGTATATTTATAGGGGCGAAATGGTGGTGCGGTTAATTCGAAATCTTAGGAAATTTCCATGTATATATCACTCAGATGGAATATGCCCAGGCATTGGTAATATAATCGACAATTTCCAAATATACGTAATTTCATTCCATATATAGGCTGTCTGGTTTGGTTGGAAGTCTTGTCCAAGGTAGGCCATTTCGGCATTAGTGCAAGTGGACAGATTGTTGAGAAGTTCATGTCTTTGCCTTGTTGGTTTGGTCCTCCATTCCTAGCTTTGGTTCGGTCTTCATAAGTTTGCCTTGGTTCGGCCTCTGAACAATGCCACATCTCTAATCAAACAAGTGATCTTGTTCGGTACCTTTGGTACCGAATAAGATTTCCTAATTGGTACCAAGGGGGTTCCGAACAGGATCTCCTATTCGGTGCCTTGGGTACCGAACAGAGGGGGCATGCCTTTCTACTCCTTTGCTTCTTCATCTTGCTTCCTTCCACTTTGCATTAGCCTACCTTGCTTCTTGCCCGACTCCACGCATGCCTTATCTTCTTTCCAAATCTTGGCCTTGTGAGTGAAATTACCCATAACAGTTCCAAATATTTAGAGTAGATCATATAACACTTATGCTAGTTATAGGGTTACCGTGAGACCTACATGAGTTCGACCAAAGCTGAATGTGTCTCGGGGTCTATGGTACATTTGGGTACTGTCTCTATTTATTTTGGACCCTCGATTGAAATCCTTAGATCATAATAATTTGAATTATAGATGGATGTCTAATGCAGAACCCGGTTTCAGATATCTAGAGTAGATCATATATCACTTATTCTCAATATAAGGGTAAGGTGAGATCCACACAAGTTCGATCACACTAGATGCAGCTCGGGGTCTACGGTACAATTAGGTATTGACTCTATTTATTTTGGGCATCAGCATATCTTTATATTATGTGTTACAAATTAAACTTGTCCTTCGTAATACCCAAAAAATCAACGTCTCACATCAATGCTTGTCTTTCGAATACCATAAAAGACATACTATTGGGGTAAAATTAAAACAAACACTACACCAAGGCATAACTATAATCTCATAGCGGAATGATAACATATAATACACTGAATTTACATGAATAGAACAGGATGAACAATATATAAGAGACTAAACTTGAGGAAGAATATAATAAGTAAATATTAATACAAAAAGTCGAAATAGAATACCTGATATAACAAATCATCTATACAAATAACATATCTTCCATATATTACTATAATATATATACTATACTATTAAAGTTGAGTTACTCTATGAGCTCTCTCATTGCTTCATGTCTTTTCCACTTCTCATTCCTTTGTTTTTATATAAAAAATAAATTCTTATCTATGTTATTTATTATATTATATAAAAATTAGAATACTAGATTCTTTATATTCTCATCTTTCATTAACTCTCACTCAAAATACTTTGTCTCCATAAATTAGATGTATTCATTTGAAACCAAATTTATTTTCATTATAAGATAATCATTTCTCTAATAGTGTTATAACTTGGTTCAAGTTTCAACCCTACTCTCTATATTCATTATTCTCAAATAATCCAAAGGATGTTTCTTCCTCTTCTCTATGCGTTCAATGTAAGAAAAAACATTTTTTTATGATAAGGGTTCTTTGTTAAAGACAATTAGAACCATTAAATAGCAGGATTCACTTTATTAAAAAACCTTACCATTGTGGTAAGGAAAAAGAGTGCGACATTCCCTATTAAAACAGACTCCAATACAGGTATTGAAAACAAAAACAAAAAACACTAAAAAAACAACATACATAACAACAAAGCCCATAAAGCAAATTAAAACCCGGGCCCAAAAGAGAGGCCAAAAACAAAACACCACCGCTTCCATAGATCAACCCATTCTAACCCATTTACGGACAGTGGAGTCAAAACTTTATCGCCTCGAATAAGCTTCAGCACGCGCCACCATTATCCATTGTCTCCCAAATCTATTCCTCATATGAGTAAGATAATTCTCTCTGTCGTACTTGCTTGTTGGTGACAAAGTCATCGAGATAGCTTCAGGCGAACATCAATTTCCAGTAATTTCATCCTAGCTTCCTTCGAACATAATTTTCCTTCGAATCGTCGCCGTGTGCATTCAAGCCAGAGGTGATGGATCAAAGTTGACACCGCCACAAAGGCCAGATCTTTGAGCGCTGATTTGGATGGAAAGTTGGGTCATATGTTGGAAAATCGATCTCGCAACGAATTGGGTGAAGATGGTTGTATGGCGAGCTTGAGCAGCAAAGAATCCCACATATAAGTACTATAACCACAGTTTAAAAATAAGTGATGATGATTTTCATTGTGTTCATTACACAGCACACATCTGGAGTTAGTTGTAATCCCCCATTTTAATAACATATATGTTGTTGGTAGTCGTTGTAGATAAGCCATATAAGTAGTGAAAGAAATTTTTTTGGCCGTTTCATTATGCCATATCAATTTAAAATTATCATCACTGTCTGTAAAAAGTCGTATGCCATTCCAGACCATGGAAAACACATAGTTTCTGTTATCAAATTGTCCAATAATCAGTAGTATGGTCAGTGGAAATTGTCACCTGTTTAATTCGTGTTGCTACCTCCCTGGTTTCGGGTAAGAGTTGAGGTTGAAACTGGCCATCTAGTATAATACGACTAATTTTACTGCTGACTATATTACTTAAATAAATTCTGTTCCAGCCTATTAAGTCAACCAGAGATTTATGGTTTATCCATGGGTCAAACCATAAATTTGCGGTTTCCCCATTAATAATAACTCAAGTCATAATCGATGCAACTGCATCACGTTGCCGTAAAATTGATTTCATTATTCCAGAGTAATTATTGTCTATGGGGAGAACCCAGAAATTTGCCTTTGACATATACTTAATTCTCATCCATCTGGACCATAAACTGTCAGTTGTTAAAAGATTCCATAATAGTTTAATTCTGGTAGTTTTGCTCAGATCTGTGAACTTACGTAGTCCTACTCCTCCTTCAACCTTAGGCTTACATAATGAATCCCATGAAATTTTGTGAAGCTTCCCTTTCCAGAAAAAATCTGCACATAGTTGATCTATTTTTCTCAACACTAATATGGGAAGGTTATATATTAATAACCAGTATAGAACAATGGGAGTTATTATGCTATGAATTAATTCTGCTCTACCAGCCGTAGTTAGTAGCTTGCAGTCCTATCCTTCTAACTTACTGCTTATTTTGTGTAGCAGGAGAATGCAATATCTAGCATGGATATAGTCCGCAGATAAAGGCATGCCAAGGTATTTTAAAGGTAATTCATGTTCAGATGTACGTATAATGCTTGAAATTTCTGATTTGTGAAGAGCCCCGATGCTGTAAAATATATGAGATTTTGTTTGATTTTCAGTCCAACGGTGTCCTCCATTGTTGTAAAAACATGATTCATGTGGTTAGCATTGTTTGTAGTTGAGGATAGGAAAACCATAACATCATCTGCGTATAGAAGATGAGTGACTACAAGTTGGAAGTTAGATATAGGTTGTAGATGTCCGTCTATTACTCCCTCTTCCAATAGTAAGGTAAAAAATTCCATGTCAATGTAAAATAAATAAGGCGACAGTGGGTCTCCCTGACGGAGCCTTCTGTAGGAATGAATAAATCCTTTTGGTTGCCCATCAATCATAATAGAAAAGGTAGGTGTAGAGATGTATTCATAAATCAGTTCAACTATAGGAGTAGGGAAGCCCATAGATGAGAGCATATGAATTACGAACTCCCGATTTACCATATCATATGCTTTTTGAAGATCAATTTTAATACACATTTTTTGTTTACCTCGTTTGGAAAAATCCTATATAAGCTCATGGGCTAATAAAATTTATTCACCAATGTTTCTCCCCGGTATAAACGACGATTGATTTTCTGCAATATAAAAAGGAAGAAACCACTTAATTCGGTTACAGAAAATCTTTGACACAATTTTATATACAACATTAGCATAAGCAATAGATCGATAATCGAAAATTGTTTATGGCTTATCTTTCTTAGGGATTAAAGTAATAAAGTTATGATTCACTCCCTTTGGCAATTTCCTTGAATGAAAAAACTCTAAAATGACATTAAACATGTTTTCTTGTAGGTCCATCCAGTGCAGTTTATAAAATTTGGAAGTGTATCCATCTGGTCCGGGGCTTTTTGCCTCATCAATTGAGAAGAGAGCTTTTTTAATCTCATCCATCGTGACTGGTGAAGTTAATTATGCTTTCCCTGTTTCATTTACTTGCATTCTAGTGCTTATAGGAGGGAAATAATTCACAGAATCACCATTGAAAAGCATTTGATAATATGTTAAAGCTTCATTCTGTGTGCTGCTACTACCATATATATAGTGGCATTGTGCATCCATTAAAACCTATATTTTGTTTCTATGTCATCGCATAGACATTTTGGCATAGAGATATTTTGCATTACTATCACCCTCTTGAAGGCACCGCACTTTGCTTTGTTGCCGTAGAAATTGTTGTTGCTTCACAAGTTGATCATTAAGCTTTTGACCAATACAAAACATATTGTCATAAATAATACAATTTTCAGGATCTTGATCCGCAAGATGAAACATATGTCAAATTCAGATTGTAAAGTAGCTATGGTATTTTCCTTTGCTCTTGCCCTGTAACAACCCGAGTTCCAGTGGGTTCGGATTTTTTGCAAAAATGCTAAAACCCAAGCCCACTGAAACCCGAGTTGGGAATCTGGTATCGTGCAAATAGGCAAAGACAAATATACCAGAGCTCAATTAAATATCTCATAGCGGAATTGACTCAAATATAATAGTAAGTAAATACTCACCAATATAATAACACTTTCTAAACAAGTGTCTTAAAGCTGGGAAGTCTCTGCCATCTACCTAACATGTAGGATGTTATGAGGAGGGGGTCAGAACTAAAGTTCTGGTGAATGGATAAATTATACACTTTTAAGCTTAATTCTACATATACCATTTTATTTCCATTTACTGTTATAGTAGGTTCACTAGGTTTATCATACTCTTGCCTCTGTGCATGAATCGTACCCATCTACTACTTAGTAGATTAAAACCTAATAACTGATATATATATATATATATGTAGCTATATGCCCAATGACCATATTGATCCTAGGTACTACCCATAGTACCTTCCGTATCCTCCTCGCAAAGGACTCCATCGTCTTGCTCCTATAGCGTTCTGTGACTACATCTGTAAAGGACAGCTTTAGGAGGCCTACAATATAGATGTTCCGTCGTCTACTATGAAAACGTAAAACTGCATCCGCACTAGTCTATACTAATGCTCGGAAATCCACAATGTACCACCCAGTGCATACATTGAGGACTATATGTAATCATTCTGTGTACTCTCTAAATCCCACCAACAAGGTCTACCTTGTACGGAACTCGGTCAAGGATTTTCTATACCTGTAAAGGACAGCTTCGTTAGGCCTACAATACAGATATTCTAGTTGGTCTATCTCTTTTCTCATTGTGGCTATGGCCCCACGCAGCCACCCCTCAACTAACCGAAAGACCTCTAAAGAGTTAAGTGGTCGTGCCCTATTGCAAACAATCTAACATCTAATTTGCGGTGCCCCTCATCCAATGTCTCGATAGTGAAAGAATCATTGGACTTTTGGTTTTAACTCTAACCTTTCCCGAACTCGCTCTTGGTTTTGATGTTGGCCGATATCCGCATGCGACTATCCTTTTGGGTCCTGCCCACTAAACTTACCGGCAAGTACTGGGACATACGAATATCCTACTCCGAACACTAACCACTTCTGACTGCGTATAATGGTCCTGCCATGCAAAAAGCAGTCAAGGCATACTCTCTTGATGGAACACCTACAGACCTGCCTCCCGGGATGCTGCTTCGTTAGGCCTACCCAGAGGGCCATCCTATAGTATCCTCACGTCCCATTGAAGCCTCGTACTTCATTTTAGCCCAAAATAACTAAGTTGGGCGTGCTTCTCCTTTGCTGAAATCTGTGATGAACTGCTTCGTTAGGCTCTTCATCCATTGGGCTACTCCAAACGCATCTCGCTCTTTTATTAGACCCTAAGTCTAATCTTTTAATTTGCGTTTAGTTTACTTTTCTTATTCTGTTGGCCACTTATTTACCCTAATTAGCATATTCTTGCCCTCATCTCACTTCTATCTATTGTGAGACCACCATTGATCTAATAGGGAATGCTGTTGGTACTGCCACTTCTATTACCTTGCTTATTTAACTCAATTGAAGTCTTAAGTTTATTAAATAAGCATCTTCTATTATCTTTGTTCTATTTGCTTATTAACTTAATTTAAATCTTAAATAAGCCTTTCCGTTCTTTCTAATTTAATTATAACCTATGTTATAATTTTACTTGTAATTGTCATTTTTATCTTCTTTTATAATCTGTATATGATTACAAGTGTCTCTCTTCTATTCTAGGTTGTCTTCTTTTATTATGATATAGAATTCTCTTTAATTCTCTTATATTATATAATTCGCTTATCATAATAACTGTCTTATTGTATAGTCTGCGTAGTAAATGCAGATCAAGGTTCATTATCGTTTACAGCTTCAAATTCTTTTCTAATAATTTACTTGATTCCTTAAATACTTTACTTTATTTTCTCATATTCTAGGAAGTAATTCTATTTTATTTGGTTGGGTATGAAAACTATACTAAAAATCCATTTCCATATTTTAATACTAAATAATACTATTAGCAATAATTCGTAACTGCAAGGTATTTCTTTTATTATTTTGGAATAGTGTAAAATACAGTGGTTTCTCTATTTTACACTAGTTCCCTTTTTCTTTCTTTTATTCTTGTAGTTACGTTTATCGTTATCTTTTAAATATTAAATTATAGAAATGTACCCTATTTTCTAAACCAACCAATTAGTCTATTACTTACTTCCAAATCAAGTTATTAGATTAATTTATTATTCCTGTTTTAGCGTAATTTATTATAGAATTCTAATTTTCTAGCTTTATTCCAACTTTTCTTATTTTACATCTAATCTAGTATTTTCCTATTTTAATCCATATTCGCGAATTTTCTTTTTAACTATATTATTTGCGTACAAATAGAATAAAATGAAACTAGCATTTAGGCTAAATTACAACTTCAAATTAGATGTAAATAATTGTAAATTTCTTACAATTCAACATAACTAATTAACAAAATTAATTATTGAAATTCTGAATAAAATTATTTAACGGGAATTTAACGATAATATATCATAAACGTAAAAGATATAATTAAATCCACTCACATTGCTAGCTTTCCAAATCTCGCTGTTTTTATTTCAGATCTGTCCCTAACATCTATATTCACCTCCCTTGTAATCCCTATTTGGAATTACAAACGATATATTTACAGATCTATAATATTTGAAAGAGAAAAGGAAGAGATCTGGATTAGAAATAGCAAATAAAACTCAGATCTAGGGTTTTACCTTTGACATAGCCTTCTGATTTGAAGCAATTCCTAATTCCCTAATTAATTCTATTCTCTTTCTAGTTTGATCTAAATTCGTGTGAATTAAATCTAAAATTTTGTTATTAAGAAAGTGTAGAAGAGATAGAAAAATGGCAGAGCTTCTGTAGGTAAGAGAAAAACAATGAGAATAAAAATGAGGCTCTACACCTATATTTATAGTGGTTCAAATCAGTGCTAACCATTAGATATAAAACCCAAAAATCTAAAGCGTACACTCAGTCTATGGACATTAAATTAATATGTTTTCTTCTGCGTTTCTTTTTATTTCAAATTGATTCTCCAACAGTCTTTTCATTAATCACTTTCCCTTCTCTATAGCAATCTATGGAAACATATATTTTTAAATGCGGCATTTCTTTTAAATAAGATTCCCCTATTAGTCACCCAATTAATAGATTTCATATATACCTAGAATTAATTTACTATCCAATTAATCCCTGCCTGCACTATGGTTTCTTACTAAATTAATATGCCAATCAACACCATATTAATTCGTCACATATATGCATATTAATTTATTTTATTCCCATAATTATTGCATGCATATATTCTACAATTGAATTTTGAATCACAATCTTAATTATATATGTTACCATAGGTCTCCATGTTTATTAGTTGACAATTGATTACTTGCATAAATTACTCTTCCTCCATTTTATTCTTTTGCACTAACATATATGTTTCAAATCATATCAATTAGTTGCTATAATATATGTTCCCTTTCTTATCAGTTCCTGTCAATTAATCACCTCTACTAATTAATTGAATATTAATTTCCCTTTTAAACAAACACCGTCAATTAATCTTCCCTATTAATTGATTTTATATAATTTCTCTCTCTAATTTATTTGTTACATAAATATATATGTATTTCAAATAATAATAATTAGTTGCCACATTCACAAACATTTCTTTGTTTTAAAATTTCAAACGTATATAACTTAATTAAATTATTTGCATATATAATTGCAATTTAACGCGGGGTGTTACATTCTCCCCCCTTAGGAAATTTTGTCCCCGAAATTTGATGAGGGTTTAATTATGTAATTTCTCGTATTAATCACATCCATTTTGTGTACATCCAATTTTGCAACAATCTGTGCATAGTGCAAAGTGCAATACATCATAAAATATGTGCATGTACAAGAATTCTATGCAGTACGTCCTATATGAATGCTTTTTCTTTTAGAAATTCCTTTTAAAACATGATGCACACATCCTAAATATACTTGCAATTTCTATATGAATGCAATATTTTGAAAACTCCAAACATTTTTCATTCAATTTTTCCCACACTCCTACTGAATAGGAGCATAGTTCAACAAATTTTTACGTCCAAACCTACCACACAACTTTTAATTTTCTAATTTTAGAAATTCTAATTTTCCAAATTCGATTTCTTATGTTATAAAGAAGGTGGAAAACGGAAACACTTCATATTTCTCCGATTTTCTTTTGCGCACATCTTCCTCCGTACTTGGGATTTAGGCTACTATTCTAAAAAAAATTATTTACTTCCCCAAGCACAGTTTACATAAGAAAATATCTCTTTTTAAATTTTTCTGTTGACGTTTCTGTCGCTTTCTTTAAATTATTTATTTTCCTTTTAGTTATCTTATTCTACTTTTACTCTCTTTATATATATATATATATATCTATATATATATAGCAACTAAACACCGCTATCATCTAGGGCAAGGAGGTCTAGGACCATGTCCACTTTGACATAGAAAGGTCCTACTCTAGGAATCCAAGTAACTCATATGCTCCTCCTACGGCCTATTACTTGTTACCAACTTACGCTGTATTACTCATGACGAATAAGATCTTTTAATCTCTTCTATTCCATGCTCAAAAAGGAATAACTAAGTCTCATTTACTGCAATGGATAAGGGTTTCAATCTATGCAGTCTCTATCTAAAAAGACAACTAAGCTTGGGGAAATTTTCTCTTTACCTTTCATTTTTCCCTAACTAAGGCCTACCTATACCAACCATGTGTGCCTTATCATCTTACTAATATCATTTAACTATTCTTCTATAGTCTACACACCTGAAGCAACATTTCTAGGTTTTCACTAGTGTCATATACACCTTACGAGAACTTTTATTATTACTAAGAGTAATTACTGCTATAACCTTATACATTTTCCGTTACACCTAGGAAATGATTCCTATCTACTCCATATTTAAAAGTCTGGTTTAGTTTGGTATTTATCAAATTTTCTTCAAAAATTAAAACTTCTAAATTTTATCTTTTCAAAAACTTATTTACTTTTCCACCAAAAAAATGTCCTCAAATGTTTTCAAAATATCCCTTTTTTAGATTTTCGAATTTACTAAAACTGTGGTAAATAAGAACAATTATTTTATCAAAAATCTCTTAACTTTCCCACTCTTCCAATTACTTAACCTTGAAGGAGTTACTAACTTACTACACTTAATGGTTTTATACCTTAATGTATTGGAATTACTTTCTCTTATGAGAAACCATTAACGCTAAAACCTTTTATGAATCCCTTAATGGAGGATATCATGTTTATGTTAAATTTTAAGGAATTTATTTTATATTTTATCGAAATAGGCTATACAAAATATGGTGCTTTCCATACCTTGTACATCTCTTTCATGTATTCCTTATAGCTTGCACAAAATATCTTTATTGTGATTCATAGAAAATTATATCATTATTCATTTCATTCCAATAGATTAAGGTATGTTTACTCTATATTTACTTACATAAGATATTTCCTACTAAATTCATTAACTTATCGTACATTATTTTTCAAAATAACTCATTTTTAAAACATCTTTATAACTAGATAATATTTTCATGTGCTTATATAAATAATAAGTGTACATACAAACCACTTTAGAAATTATCTCCAAAACTCATTTGGGTCAAAACATATGTTGCATAAAACATCGTTACTACAACCCAAAAATACTAATATATGGATTCAATTAAAATAAATATTAATAAAAGTCGTACGCTATGTAAAACATTTACTTTGGCAGTCACCTACTATAACAATAGTGTCATAGTTTATGCTTCCTTTATTTTTACTAAAAACATTTATTACAACAATAAATGTTGTAACCTACATTTTCAATACTTAACACACTCTAGGTTTTTAAATTTAAAACCATTGTTTACCTACAAAGAAACTAGCGAGCTATACACGCTCTATAATTCTTCAAAAAGAATTTAACTTTTAAAAAAATTTACATCATATAAAAATCAATTTAAATTTCATACCACTTATTTTTTCAAAAACTCAATATTTACTTTTTCAAATATATTAACAATTATATTTTTCAACTTTTTTAATTCAAAAGTTTCATTTTTATTGGGTTTGACATAAAGTGGATTTTTTTCATACTAAAACCTCTTATTCTTCCCGTAATAAAAACACTCTCCCTACTATCCCTAAGGAACTTCCCTACTTCCTAAAACATATGGATACAAATTTTCTCTCAAAACATGGCTTATTTGTATGCTATAAATCAGTAATAACATAGGGCTCTACATATTTGGGTCATCCCAAACCCAACTAGCAAACTATGCACAAATATACTTCTAAAAACATTACATATGTTAAAATCTATGGTTGGGGACTATTTGGATTTTAATACATAATATATTTATATTTTATTCAAAATACAAATACATTCACTCACTATCTACCTAGGAATCCTAAACCAAGGCTCGATACCAAATGTAACAGCCCGAATTCCAATGGGTCCGGATTTTTTGCAAAAATGCTAAAACCCAAGCCCATTGAAACTTGAGTTGGGAATCTGGTATCCTGCAAATAGGCAAAGACAAATATATCAGAGCTCAATTAAATATCTCACAAGGGAATTGACTAAAATATAATAGTAAGTAAATACTCACCAATATAATAACACTTTCTAAACAAGTGTCTTAAAGCTAGAAGTCTCTGCCATCTATCTAACCTGTAGGATGTTATGAGGAGGGGGTCAGAACTAAAGTTCTGGTGAATGGATAAATTATACACTTTGAAGCTTAATTCTACATATACCATTTTATTTCCATTTACTGTTATATTAGGTTCGCTAGGTTTATCATACTCTCGCCTCTGTGCGTGAATCATACCCATCTACTCCTTAGTAGATTAAAACCTAATCACTGATATATATATATATATATATATGTAGCTATATGCCCAATGACCATATTGGTCCTAGGTACTACCCATAGTACCTTCCGTATTCTCCTCGCAAAGGACTCCATCGTCTTGCTCCTATAGCGTTCTGTGACTACATCTGTAAAGGACAGCTTCAGGAGGCCTACAATACAGATGTTCCATCGTCTACTATAAACATAAAACTGCATCTGCACTAGTCTATACTGATGCTCAAACATCCGCAACATACCACCCAGTGCATACATTGAGGACTATACGTAATCGTTCTGTTTACTCTCTGAATCTCGCCAACAAGGTCTACCTTGTACGAAACTCAGTCGGGGATTTTCTATATCTGTAAAGGACAACTTCGTTAGGCCTACAATACAGATATTCTAGTTGGTCTGTCTCTTTTTTCATTGTGGCTATGGCCGCACGCAGCCACCTCTCAACTAATCAAAAGACCTCTAAAGAGTTAAGTGGTCGTGCCCTACTACAAACAATCTAACATCCAATTAGTGGTGCTCCTCATCCAATGTCTCGATAGTGAAAGAATCATTGGACTATTGGTTTTAACTCTATCCTTTCCCGAACTCTCTCTTGGTTTTGATGCTGGCTGATATCCGCATGCGATTATTCTTTTGGGTCATGTCCACTAAACTTACTTACATGTACTGGGACATACAAATATCCTACTCCGAACACCAACCCTTTCTGACTGCTACAGCAGTCCTGCGATGCAAAAAGCAGTTAAGGCATAATCTCTTGATGGAACACCTACAGACCCGCCTTTGGGGATGCAGCTTCGTTAGGCCTACCCAGAGGGCCATCCTAGAGTATCCTCACGTCTCGTTGAAGTCTCGTACTTCCTTCTAAACCAAAATAACTAAGTTGGACGTGCTTCTCCTTTGCTGAAATCTATGATGAACTGCTTCGTTAGGCACTTCATCCTTTGGGCTACTCCAAACGCATCTCACTCTTTTATTAGACCCTAAGTCTAATCTTTTAATTTGCATTTAGTTTACTTTTCTTATTCTATTGGCTACTTATTTACCCTAATTAGCATATTCTTGCCCTCGTCTCATTTCTGGCTATTGTGAGACCACCATTGATCTAATAGGGAATGTTGTTGGTACTGCCACTTCTATTACCTTGTTTATTTAACTCAATTTAAGTCTTAAGTTTATTAAATAAGCATCTTCTATTATCTCTGTTTTATTTGCTTATTAACTTAATTAAATCTTAAATAAGCCTTTTCTGTTCATTCTACTTTAATTATAACCTACGTTATAATTTTACTTGTAATTATCACTTTTATCTTCTTTTATGATCTGTATATGATTACAAGTGTCTCTCTTCTGTTCTAGGCTGTCTTCTTTAATTATGATATAGAATTCTCTTTAATTCTCTAATATTATATAATTCACTTATCATAATAACTGTCTTATTGCATAGTCTGCGCAGTAAATGCAGATCTAGGTTCATTATCATTTACAGCTTCAAATTCTTTTCTAATAATTTACTTGATTCCTTTCATACTTTACTTTATTTTATTCTATTCTAGGAAGTAATTATATTTTATTTGGTTGGGTATGAAAACTATACTAAAAATCCATTTCCATATTTTAATACAAAATAATACTATAAACAATAATTCGTAACTGCAAGGTATTTCTTTTATTATTTTGGAATAGTGTAAATACAGTGGTTTCTCTATTTTACACTAGTTCCATTTTTCTTTCTTTTATTCTTGTAGTTACGTTTATCATTATCTTTAAAATATTAAATTTTAGAAATGTATCATATTTTCTAAACCAACTAATTAATCTATTAATTACTTCCAAATCAAGTTATTAGATTAATTTATTATTCCCGTTTTAGCGTAATTTATTGTAGAATTCCATTTTTCTAGCTTTATTCCAACTTTTCTTATTTTACGTCTAATCTAGTATTTTCCCATTTTAATCCATAATCGCGAATTTTCTTTTTAACTATATTAATTACGTACAAAGAGAATAAAAAGAAACTAACATTTAGGCTAAATTATAACTTCAAATTAGATGTAAATAACTGTAAATTTCTTACAGTTCAACTTAACTAATTAACAGAATTAATTACTGAAATACTGAATAAAGTTATGTAACGGGAATTTAACAATAATATATCATAAACGTAAAAGATATAATTAAATCCACTCATATTGCTAGCTTTCCAAATCTCCTTGTTTTTATTTCAGATCTATCCCTAACATCTATATTCACATCCCTTAAATCCCTATTTGGAATTACAAACGATATATTTACATATCTATAATATTTGAAAGAGAAATGGAAGAGATCTGAATTAGAAATAGCAAATAAAACTCAGATCTAGATTTTAACCTTTGACATAGCCTTCTGATTTGAACCAATTCCTAATTCCCTAATTAATTCTATTCTCTTTCTAGTTAGATCTAAATTCGTGTGAATTAGACTTGTTATTAAGAAAGTGTAGAAGAGATAGAAAAATGGCAGAGCTTCTGTAGGCAAGAGAAAAATAATGAGAATAAAATTGAGGCTCTGCACCTATATTTATAGTGGTTCAAATAAGTGCTAACTATTAGATATAAAACCCTAAAATCTAAAGCGTACACTCAGTCTATGAACATTAAATTAATATGATTTCTTCTGCATTTGTTTTTATTTCAAATTGATTCTCCAACAATCTTTTCATTAATCACTTTCCCTTCTCTCTCGCAATCTATGGAAACATATATTTTTAAATGCAACGTTTCTTTTAAATAAGTTTCCTCTATCAATCACCCAATTAATAGATTTCATGTATACCTAGAATTAATTTACTATCCAATTAATCTCTGCCTGTACTGTGATTTCTTACCAAATTAATATGTCAATCAACACCATATTAATTCGTCACATATATGCTTATTAATTTATTTTATTCCCATAATTATTGCATGCATATATTCTACAATTTAATTTTGAATCACAATCTTAATTATATATGTTACCATAAGTCTCCATGTTTATTCATTGACAATTGATTACTTGCATAAATTACTCTTCCTCCATTTTATTCTCTTGTACTAACATATATGTTTCAAATCATATCAATTAGTTGCTACAATATATGTTCACTTTCTTGTCAGTTCCTATCAATTAATCACCTCTACTAATTAATTGAATATTAATTTCCCTTTTAAACAAACACCATCAATTAATCTTCCCTATTAATTGATTTTATATAATTTCTCTCTCTAATTTATTTTTTACACAAATATATATGTATTCCAAATAATATTAATTAGTTTCCCCATTTACAAACATTTATTTGTTTTAAAATTTGAAACGTATATAACTTAATTAAATTATTTTCATATATAATTGTAATTTAACATGGGGTGTTACATGCCCTATGCCATGCCTTAAGTTCATTTTTGATAGGCTTTAGTTTAGATAGCAAACTGTACCTGAGGGAGCCCACTGTGTCAACTGATAGTCCATTAGCAATGCACTGATCATATCCTTCCTTATAACACCAGTTGTTAATATATCGGAATGGGGCTCTTTTTTGGTTTCGTTGTTGAGGACTGAAAAAAACCAAGATAGGGGTATGGTCACTTGTAGAGGATGGTAGGGCAATAGTGCCGAGTTGTGGGAACATGGACATAAATTCATAATTTACAAGAATTTTGTCTATGTTTGTTGCAATTCCTCTATGCCGCCATGTGAATCTACAACCCTGTAAAATAGATTCAACCAAACCGTAGTTAAATAAATGGTTTTTAAAAGTATTTAAATAGGAGAAAGGGATTGACAATCCTCCCTTTTTGTCCTTCGGGTTAAGAGCATTATTAAAATCCCCCATAACTAGCCAAGAAGATCTTATATTAGACGCGTCATCACGAAGCAAATCCCATAATTTTTTACGTTCTGAAAAAGAGTTACTAGCGTACACACAAATACAGTAGCATTGCAGTCTGCCTTTATTTAATAGCAGTAGAGTTATATGTTGCTGTGATTTGCTGAATATAATATGTTCCCAGACGGTTGTATCCAGTATAATCACAACTCGACCTTTGCTGCCTTCATCATTATTATGGACTATATTCCATTTGGGTAGTTTCAACTGCAGTGTGTCTATATTTTTAGTAGATAATTTGGTCTCAACTAAGCTTATCAAGGTAAGCTTATGAGATTTTAGAAATGTGAATACCTGAGTGACTTTATCATCGGTATTCATACCTCTAATATTCCATGTCATGATGTTCATTTACCCCTCGTAGTGCTCCTTGTAGTTCTTTTAGGAGGAGCTTTGTTTGCCATGGTGGGATTTGTAGGTGACGTACATCTTTTAATGTATGTAGGATTCTTCGATACCATGGGGGAGATATCAATATTAGTGCTGGATGGGATGCCTATTTCTTGTATTTTTTTTCCGATACTCTGTATGAAAATCTCAGTTTCTGTTTGACTGTTGTTCATCTTATTTTCCAGAGCTTCTGTGGTGAGAGTATGTTCAAGTGTGGAAGTACTGGTCGTATACTCTTGATTCAGTGTAGGTAAAGGACACGGGGAAAGTGGATCGATCTCTGATGATGAGGCTTCTGAAGTTTCAGGAATATCGATGACTGATGAGAAGGCATTGTAGAGAAGGATATTTGAAGTGGATGTTTGTTGTTCAGTGCTTGTAGTTGATTCACCTGTTTTTTGTAAATCTGTTGATATATTAGCTGTATCACTATTAGCTTTGTTGTGTGACATTGAACTGTTCTATGTTATGTTTATTCCCTTTTTGTTAGTGGTTGTATTCATGTTTGTAATCTGTTGTTTCAGTCTCCATTCCTTGTTGAAAACTTTGTTGCAATATGAATCTGTGTGGCCGAAGACATGGCAAACTGAGCATGCAGAAATTTTTAGTTCATATTCAACATGAATTATATCTGTATCACCATTATAAATATCCATTTGAACTATCAGTGGGTAGCTAAAATGTATATCAACTTCAATTAATACACGTGCATAGTTTAGTCTATTTTCCATTGCCGTTGTAGAACCCATTCGAATTAGGCGGCCAAGAACACTAGCAATTCTACTAATACCTTCGTTATTCCAATATTCAAGTTTCAAATCTGTGAATCGTGTCCATATCGGGATAGTTAAGAAGGAATCTTTGGTGATTGCAATACCAGGCTTCCATTTTTTGATAATCAAAATTCTAGATCCAATAGTGTAGGGGCCTGATCGAATAATTTTACTGCAGTCGTCTGTATTGTAAAATTTAATGAAAATAAAACCATTCTCTTGTAAAACAGTTCGTTGGACCCATTTGGCTTCCCGATCTTATCAATAAAACATTTAAAGTTATTGTAAATAGGACGTCTTCCCAAAATATAAACAACTAACGTGTTCTTCCATTTTTCTTCAGCAGTAGTAAACACAGTTTTTGGAATCATACCTTTTGCCTTATCACCATTAGAAATCGGAGCGAAATACGTCAAATCCGTGATGTTTGTTTTTCAATCTGCAGAACAGTCTTGGACAGTGGCCACCCATGATCTGGTCCATGTAGAGGTGTTGTGGTGAGATTTCTAGGCGTTAGTTTTGCTGTCAGTGCGTAGATCCAGATTCATGTTGCATGTATGCTCATTCGCATATTGCTTTTCCTGGGCGCTACTTTGTGAGAACACGCATGTGTTGTCAGCCAGAGTGGATGGAGTTCGGTTTTCCTGTAAGGTGGAGGAAGATGCGATTAAGTCAGGAGGCTTTGGAGGTGGAGGAACAGTAAATGTTCCCTCTATTGAGTCGTGGTTCACCATTTTTTAGTTGTGTGTACTTGTGTATGTAAGAAAAAACATATTATTTCCTTTTTCTATTTCACATCTTCACTTTCTTCTTCCTTCTCTAACAACTATTTCTTCCACATCTCTAGTTACTTAAATAAAATATTAAGTTCTTTTCTTTACCTTTGGGTTCTCCTTAATTATTTTTGGATCTATTCATGTTTTACAACTATTATTTTTTTACCCGGTGCATTTAGGTTCCAGTTTTTATGGGCTCTCTATACTATACTATTAAAGCTGAGTTCCTCTATGAGCTCTCTCATTGCTTCGTGTCTTTCCCACTTCTCATTCCTTTGTTTTTATATAAAAAATAAATTCTTATCTATTTTATTTATTGTTGTATATAAAGAATAGAATACTGGACTCTTTGTATTCTCATCTCTCGTTCACTCCCACTCAAAATACTTTTGTCTCTATAAAATTTAATGTATTTATTTAAAACCAAATTTATTTTCACTGTAAGACAATCATTCTCTAATACATTTTATAACTTGATTTAAGTTTCACATCCACCTCACTCTCTGTATTTATTATTCTCAAATAATCTAAATAATGTTCTCTTCCTCTTCTCTACGCGTTCAATGTAAGAAAAAAAATAATATTATTCTCTTTTTCTATTTCACATTTTCACTTTCTTCTTCCTCCTCTAACAACTATTTCTTCCATATCTCCTGTTTCTTATATAAAATATTCAAGTCTTTTCTTCACTTTTGGATTCTCCTTAATTATTTTTTGAATCTAATCATGTTTTACAATGATTAATTTTCTACCCGATGCATTTAGATTCCATTTATTATGGGAAACTTATCTGAAAGCCGTCAATAACCTTGGCTTAGTGCACCAATGAACTCAAATTGATTGTTAGACCTTTATTTTATTACTTGTTTTTCTTTTAATTCGAGTTTAAATTTGTTTTTTTTTGTAATAAATTTCCGACTTCAGTCTCTGATTCAAATTTTGTGTCCAATTATATTTTCCTCTTATATTTTTTTGAGTACAATGCTTATGAATTGGTTTTCTTCATTTATTTTGTAAGAGATTATCGTATTTATGGATAAGCATCTTAGAATCTTTAGTTATTCTGAAAAAAAATTATAGGTAAAGTTGAACTATTTTTTAGTCTTCATTTTTTGTATAAAAATTTATTTTCAATTTATTTTTATTTTTGTT
Source organism: Allium fistulosum (assembly GCA_030737815.1). Lineage (NCBI taxonomy): Eukaryota > Viridiplantae > Streptophyta > Magnoliopsida > Asparagales > Amaryllidaceae > Allium > Allium fistulosum. The sequence continues at coordinate 942,627,851 of CM060907.1, read as the reverse complement.
ATTGTTAAAGATTAAGAATTTTGTTTCTTTCACTTATTATATAGAAAATTATTGTGTTAATTAACATACATAGATACAAAAACCTTAAGTTATGTATAGTTAATAAATAGAAGTATATAAGAAAAATCAACTCAAGGACCTCTAGCTCATGTGGCTAGAGTTATGGTGCTTTAGACTAAGGTTCTAGAGATTATGAGTTCAAGCTCTCAAGACATCAAAATAAGTGATCTACTTGGATAAAGACCACTCTTATTCTCAAAATAAAGGAAAAATAAAGTTGGGAGAGAAAAATTATATTTGGAGTAAATGAATATATAAAAAATAATTTGTAATATAATAGTAATGGGAAAAAATATAAATGCACAAGAAACATTTTTGTTCTATCTTCAGTAGGCAACTTTAACATATTGTGAAAATTTTAGTTTAACTACGTATATTGCAAACTTAATTTTTAAATCCTTTTTATTGTCTTAGTCACCTCAACTTATATTTTATAAATTTGGCTATTATCTTTCTTTACCAATCTACACTTCATATATTTTTCTATTATGTTGTTTAATATACCATGAAATATTCATAAAAAATCACGTTTATGGTTTCCACCACATTCTTAGTGATACTAGGAAACAATGAGGTAATTATAAGTGGATTTTTATGAAATTTGTTTTACGTTACAACGTTTTGAATTCTCATGCATATAGAAATTTTCATGTATAACTATACATTGGAGATGTAATTATTTATAATGAATATAAGAAAATTGTTTTTGAATAGGGAGGATAATAAGGAATATTAGTTCCATGCAATTGTTAAAATGAATCTTTTTTTTTATTTTGATCCGTTTGAATTCAAAGTAATTCAAAATTAATTATAATTAAATCTATTTTAATTGTAATTCAATTAATGAGAAAAATAATTATATACTAATTATCATTAATACTAATCAATCATAGAATTAAACTTCGATTACTTAATTCCTTCTAATTATTTCCACAAGTAATTCTTTAAAATTAATATTTTTTGTGCGTATCCATAAGTGGTTTTTTTATGTTAAGTACTTAGGTGGTAGTACATAGTTGTAATACAAGTGTTAAGTAGTATATGACATACTACAAGTCAACATATGTCCAATGGTTCGAATCACGTACTATGCAAGATTCGAACATGTGACAGTATGGGCTAAAGCCAAAGGGCCTAACCATTGGGATAGCAATGCTGGACATTTTATGATGATACATTATTTTGCTTTGAATTAAGTTAATTTTGTATTGTTCAATTACAAGGTCTGCCTTTATATTTGAAGTAAAGGAAAAGTTATTTGGTTATTCCAAAAATTAGTCTTCACAAGGTTTATGTTCTTGGTATTTTTCTCATATTAAACTATGCTATATGAGTTAAAACATGACAATTTATGCTACGATAATATTTTTCTATATAGAATTGTTGTTGAAGATTACGAATTTGGTTTCTTTTACTTATTAAACAGAAAATTATTGTGTTTATTGACATGTGGATACCAAAAAAGCCTTATATTGTTCTATATAATTAAATAGAGGTAAAGTTAACAAAATTGTTAAAAGAATCAAGTTAGGAGAATAAATATATAAGAAAAATCAAACTAGGAGAATAAAATTATATCTAAAGCAAAAGTATATATACAAATTAACTTTCAATAAAATATTCATGGAGAAAAAATATAAATGCATAAAAAACATTTTTGTTCAGTAGGCAAAAATTAGTGAAAAGTTTAGGTTTAAATATGTATACTGCAAACTCAATATTTTAAATTCCTTGTAATCTTAGTCACTTAAACTTATATTTTGTAAACTTAGGTATTATCCTTCTTAACCAATCTACACTTTATATATTTTTCTATTGTGTTGTCTAATATACTATGAAATATCCATAAAATTTCACATTCATGGTTTCCACCAAATTCTTAGTGATATTACGAAACAATGAGTAATTATCAGTGATTTTTTATGAAATGTTTTTTTATGTTACAATAATTTTTATGCAGATGGAAATGTTCATAGATAACTATAATTGGAGATGAAATTATTTATAGTGATTATAAGCAAAGTATTTTTAAATATGTATGAGAATATCGAATATTATTACCATGCAATTGTTAAACTGAATTAGTTGCTTTTAATTTTTATTTGTTTGAATTCAAAGTAATTAATGAATCATTACAATAAATTCTATTTTAATTATAATTCAAATAATGAGAAAAATAATTACATACTTATTCTCTTTAGCGTTAATCAATTATAGAATTAAAATACAATCAATTAATTCCTTCTAATTATTTCCATAAGTTATTCCTTAAAATTAATATATTTTACGTGCATCCTCCAAAAGTAGTTTTTATTTTTTGAAATCGAATACTTAGGTGGTAGTACTTTCTATACGTTGGAGATGAAGTTATTTATAATGATTATAGGCATACTATTTTTAACCGGGTAGGATAATATCTAATATTATTAGCATACAATGGTGATACATTATCTCATTTTGAATATTGTTACTTTTTGTACCATTTTAGTTATAATGTCCACATGTATATTTGAAGTAAAGGCAATTATTTAGTTGTTCCTAAAATTAGATTTCACAAGGTTTATGTTCCATATATATTTCCCATGTTATGTTATGTTATGTTGTTTGTATTAAAATACATGAGATTTTTAGCTAAGGTAATATTTTTCATATTTGATTAGTATTGGGTAATGTCAAAATTATGATTAGCTCTTCATTTTGCATGTTTCTCCTTGCAACAATCTAATTCGATTAGCTTTTTAATTCTATTTAGTTCCACATTCTCCAAAGTTACATTTATTAAATCATTTTGTGTTGTTTCTATTCATATTATTTGCATATTTTCTAACGTACTAGGATAGTATTAAATAGGTTGGAATCACCAAAGGTTGAAGATATATAGTTCACAAGACAATTCTCTTTCAGAAGCTAATATTCTAAAAAATGATATATTAAATCGAATGTTACAGTAGATGTAAATGTTAGCAGGTTAAGTGGTGAAACTATTAATTCTCATTTATGCTTTCAATTTCAAAATTGATGTTAGGGCTTGTTAGCACCAAAAAATGGCATAAACACCCAAGAAATTAAGTAGAGAGTGAAAATGAAGAAATATAAATGGAAAATGAGTAAAGCAAGACACTAAACATTTATAGTGGTTCGACCAAGTATTGCCTACGTCCACTTGAGCTTTCTATTGCTTTTATTGTTGTTTTGTAAGTACAGTTCTTATGCATCAGCAGGGATCCATGGGTGATTACAAGTATTATTTTAAAGTTTCAAGGAAGAAAAAAGATCCCCTAAAATGAGCCCCTAGCCCCCTATTTATAGCTATAGGTCATTCGGAAATGCTCCGCCATGTCCTCCAACACAATCTCCACATTCCTGTAGCAGTTAGTCTTGAAGAAACGTGGCCATGTTAGCAAACCGCCATGGATTGGTACCAATCCATAAGATCCACTCATGAATCGATTCTGATGCTTTGTGATATGATGACTTGTTGTTAGCTTTGTGGTTTCCATCTTGCTTGCACTATTATAAGCTTGTTTCAGAACCAATAGGATAGATTGGGGAAGGAATAAAGTTGCTTATTTTTGGTGCTCGACGCGATCGGTGGAGAATTACAGGCGATCTATCTTATGAAGGTTGAAATGGCTTGCTAACATCAACTCTTGGGCATAGAGGGAAATTGAGGAAGTTTGATGATGATATATGGATCGGTACCGATCCATCACTTGGATGGATTTTTGTTTTGTTTCTTCTTGAGATGGCCTTGTTTCCATCTTATGATTCTGGTTATGCTTGATTTCTGGACTCTGTAGCTATCTCTCTGGGCTTCTTGCCTCCTAGCTTCCAAGTTCGATTCATCAAGTCCATCCAGATACTACGTGGTCAAAAGGCTGGATAACACTTGCCTCCCAAAGTACATCTTATTTCCAACATGATGTGCTTTGAATAGAAACAAGTCAGGATTTCCATATCGAACATCAATTCGTGCTTTGAATAGTTGTTATCCTTCATTTAGACCATTTCGATGAAGTGTTATGTCTCTATGTATTCGTAGCAACACTTTACCAACATATGGCACTATAAAACTAGAGTGTGTTCTCATGACCAGTCACTCCGAGTTTAGTGATTTTGAATTGGTTACTTTTTTGGATTTTTCAGATTTGACTATGCTGTCATTTGTTCCTACTGTTGAGTGTTGAGTATGTATACACACGCTTTGATTTTCCATCGTGCTTTGATTCTCTATGCAAGCATACTCCTGAGGAGTTCTATGAGTATATATACATACATTTACATTTACCATTTTTTTATGTATCGTTTGGTACCGATCCATGGGCATGGATCGGTACCGATCCAGCCCTTAGAAAGTGGCTATTCTGTTGCCCAGAAACATGGGTTCGGGGTATTATATACTTGAACTTTCCCTTCTCCTCTTCACTTTACATTTGCTACTTATTCTTGAGTTCTCGTTGGCCATTAAAGTAATTCACCACGAACACTCTCAGCTCTTCCACCTGAATTCTCAAAATGTCGTCTCCAACCTCTAACTTGAACTCACCCCCGAACACACCATCAAGATCGTTCACAATCCGTGTTGTTGTTGACCACAAACAAAGACCTGATGCCCAATACTCAAACCTAGCACTTCTTTAAGCTCCGATATCCTTAGGTAGGAGATGGTGATGATGGTAAGCCTGGAGGTTCTTCTTGTCGACGTTCATGTTGGGGTCAGGGAGATGGTGAAAAATGGCAAAAAATCCATCCAAGGGGATGGGTCGGTACCGATCTTGCCCTGGGTGGATTTTGATTCTTGACTTATTTTCCATCCTTGAAATGTTCGACATATTTGAGTTTTTCCAAACACCGTCTTCCAAGTCCCAAGACATTTTGAATGTACGAATGATGACATAAAGCCCGTTGAGATGGTCAGCGATGATGGTCACTTCAAATAATATCATGACTTTCAATAAACTACTGCACAACATCGGACATTAACAATACATGACAATGCACAATACTATAGTCTACACCACTCTGGGCATTCATTATAACATGGGTCAGTCTTTTAATCTTTTGATATAACTTGGATGTTGAGCTTTTGATATTTATAGTCATAGACGTTCCGAGTGTCTCTCTGCTCAAGTTGCAGTCCCATCAATTCCTAGATACACCAAATCAGATACCGAGTCAAGCTCAACTACGGTTCCATCTGCACGACAAACTCTGGCAAAGCCTATATTTCAGCCTGACAATCCACAAGCAGAACAACCTACTCTAGAAGTTCTAATAGAGCCTATTGAAGGTCCAGAAGTCGAGCCTGCTCCCGATACACTTGATGAAGCCATCATATTAGATAATCCTGCCTATTCCGTCACTTCAAAGATTGAGGAAGGATCACTCAAAAGAATTTATGAGAAACATGATATCCCGTTCGAGGACGTGTTAGTTCCTACGTGCCACCAGAAAGCGCACCATCCGCCAACTTGGTACATAGCATGCAATAAGTACATATGCCTGGCAGGATGTGTTCCACTGTTTAACCAGTTCATCCAACAAGTCTTGCATTCTATGAGGCTGGCTCCAGCTCAGCTTCATCCAAATAGCTACGCATTCCTCCATAATCTGTTCATCATATTCACTAGCCATTTTAACCGAGTTCCTAGCAATCAAGAAATTCAATATTTATACATCTTCAAGCACCGCAAAGGAAATCCTTCCCTCACTTTCTTAAATCCATCTAGGGCTGCAAAATTTTAATTGGCACCTAGAATAAAATGAGCTACTTCAAAGATGAATTTGTTTTCGTTTGCTGTCCCCCTAGATTTGCACAGCGATGGTTCTTTAGACGTAAGTTCCATTCTCGTCCTTTTCATACAAGTCCATGTTCATAGTTTTGTTATCACTGAACGTCTTTTACGTTCTTTGAAGATGTACCATGCAGGCCTAGCAATGCAACTTTAGTAGAGACTCCCCGACAACTTCATGGAATTCCAAAGGTAGAGGGAGGCAAAGACATTGCTTAACTATGAGAATCTTTGGGCCTATAATTTGTCGGACCCAGACTGTAGCATTGGCCCTGCTCCAGAGGCCACTGATAGTGATGAGGATGGTTCTTCGTCCGAAGATAATGAAGACTATTCACCGGTGCCCCTAGTTCAAAGTCCAGTTATCAAGACTTAAGGAGCAGAACATTTTGAAGAGGGTGAAGGTTACGATGCTAGTAGTAATGATGATGATGCGGGCCCCATTTGTTAATGAGGATTAAGACGATCAACAACCTATTCAAAGAAGAAGTCTCAAGATTAAAATTGTCAAAAAGGAAAACTCTGATCCTGTCTCTGCCAACTATAGTCGCATTTGGAACTCCTATATAGTCATCTAGAATATATGTATGTATATATATATATGCCAGTCTAGGGCTAATTTCGGACGATATTTCTTCGTATGGCCTTGACAGCATTAGCATTGGGGATGTTGGATCCCATATTCATTTCCAAGAAGATGTGCCTTCAACTCGAGCAGGGGAGATTACCCCTATCGGCAAAATTCTTACCCAAGGTTCGTTAAGGGGATACTAGGACACTTGCACGTGCATACATGTACTGCACTGCTCAACTTGAGTCGTTATCTTATCATGTCAAGGTTGATTCATCTTCATTTTATTTGCAGGTTCAATGGATTGACATTATAAGCACCCTACCTCTATACCCATTCTATCCAAGAGTATTACAAGATAATGCTGTTAGATAATACAGAGAATGAGCCTATATGGGGTACACACGTGAATATTCCCTTGGATAACACTAGCATGTATTAAAACATCAAATAGATCACTTACTTATACGTACACAGTATCGGTTCAAAGCAATAAACACGTGTGCCTCGAGGGCAAGACAATACATAATATTTATAATGAATAACAGAGAACACAGAGTCAATCGCGACGATAACACACACACACACATATATATATATATATATATATATATATATATACATACACATATATATATATATATTGTACCATACAGATAGTCTATAAATTATCTCAAGTGTCAAATATCTTGATATAATACAATGTATAATCGATATACATCATAGCGTCAAAATATACAATGAATAAATGTCACAATAACATCATAAAATAATCCTAATATATGTCTCCTCTAACCCTAGTAAAACAAATGCTGGTCATGTCGTCCCCGTACCTGAAATGTCTTGGACTGACCCAAATATTATAAAATAACACATGGGTCAGACTATGTCTAATCAAGGGTATAAGAATGGTGGTAACACAATATAAACATAGAATAATAATATGATAACATTAATGTCGATTATCAAATCATAAGAGGACATGTCAATGGATACATATAAATAAGTTAATGTATACCTAAAATATATATAATGCTATAAATAATCAAATACAAATGGAAAAATGGCGACATCATCTACTAATCCCTCAACCCTAGTGACCGAACTGGAGGATGATGCAGGAGATGGATGGAAAGAGGTTAAGAGAAAGGGGAAAGAGAAGGAGAAAGTCAAGCCATCGTTTGTGGAAATAATGAAAAACCCTAAATAAACGGGCAAAAACCCTATATCGTGGATTGAAACGTTGGGCAACAAAGTTGAAATGAAAGGTAACGTGAATTTCTTAGAGCCTCAATCTGATGGCAATGAACTATACCAGATTATAGATGAAGAAGATTATGCAGAACCTAGAAATATGTGGAGGAATTCAATCTATGTTTACATGGCTTGTAAAAGACCATATTATGTCTATTCAATGCTTATGTTAAGAGGATTTGGAACCCTAAAGGTGCGTGGGACATTTTCTCGAGAGATAATGGATTTTTCCTAATTAAATTTGAATTAGAAGAAGATTATAAAAGAATACTCCAAGGAGGACCATGGTTTATGGATAGCAAACTCATTATTATGCGCAATTGGGAAACAGATTTCAATTTTGAAAGGGAAATGCTTACCTCCTACCCAGTTTGGATAAAACTAAACAACCTAAACCTTGCCCTATGGAATACAAGATGTATAAGCAAACTAGCGAGTTTGGTGGGCAAACCTCTGGACATTGATGAAAACACAAAACTGGTGAAACGTATTAAATATGCTCGAGTCCTAGTGGAGATAAAAGCAGACACTGAACGGCCAAAAATAGTTAAAGCTATAAACAAACAAGGTAACACCTATATGCAGGAAGTGGAATATGAGTTTGTACCTCCTAGATGCAGTGAATGAAAATGTTTTGGACATAACTACCAGTATTGTAATAATTACACAAAGAAAACTGCACAGGTATGGGTGGAAAAGATAAAAACCACCAACCCAACAACTGAAACACAAAGCAACTCTGCCACTAGTTGTTCAAAAAATGGAGCAACAACAAAAAATTACATACAAAATGTTGCAATTAGAGCATCCCCCTACCAGTTAGTCATATTTCAATCAGTGAGAAAGGCTCTGGATCAGAGCTAACAACACCTTTAGTATAGATCAGGTCTTCCATCCTGAAGCAGATCCACTCCCAAATGTTGTTCCTCCTGATGGTCAACTTCCAAATGTTGTTCCCTATAATGAGAGGAAGGAGGAAGAGGTGCCGCCTGAATCTCTGAAGGAAATCCACAAGTTGAATATCCAGCTAGAATCATCTGATGAAGAAGAAGGCGAGGTAGAGGAAGAAGACATTAAAAAATTTACAGAGGTAAATGGACTTTATGACAAAAAATTTGTTTCAAAAGGAGGAAGTAGTGCTGTTAAAACAGTAAAGATAGGTTCTGCTCCTATAACCAGGAGCAAATCTATTAAAAATTAATGTCTATTTTATGTTGGAATGTGAGAGGTCTAAATAATGACATTCGTCAGTTAGACCTCCACAATTTTAGGGCCAAATACAGGCCTTCTATTATAGCTCTGCTTGAAAACATGTTCACTTGAGACAATATAGACATGTTTAAGAATCAGTTAGGGGACCAGTGGAATTTAACTCATAATAGTACACACCAAGTCAAAGGCAGAATTCTCATCTTATGGCGAGACAACAGTTGGATTGGCACAATACTGAATAAAGATGACCATCAAATCTCATTCACTTTAAAAACATAAGTGGGTTGGAAATTATTATCACGTTTTTTTATGCCATGAACCTTGCTTCAGAAAGAACCAAACTATGGCAGTAAATAGTTACAAACTCTAAACAAATTGACCAACCTCGGTTGATAATAGGGGATTTTAATGTTGTGTTAAGCACCGGTGAAAAGAAGGGAGGACTTACATTGAAGCTATCCTAGGTAGCTGAATTCAATGGCTGTGTACTTGCCAGCGGATTGATTGAGACATTCCATCCAAGCCTGAAATATACATGGAGAAGTGGTGAAGCAAAGAAAATTACATGACGACTGGACAGAGCTTTAGGAAATATATTTAATAAAATTCCTGGTTTGAAAACTACTGTATTTCCAAGTTCTACAAGTGACCATTGTCCATTCCTCATCCAATTTAATAATGACACAAACACTACAAAAGGAAAACCATTCAGATATGAAAATTAGTGGATAATGATGGAAGGTTACAATGAGATAGCTAGTTTAAATGCTATAGTAATTCCCCCAGGAACTCACATGTATAAGTATATCATGATGGTTAAAATGATGAAAAATAGATTAAAGGAATGGAATCGTAGAAGACCAAAACATAATGATGAAGTGCTTAAAATTCATAGTCAACTTGAGGAGATTTAAATTAAACTGGATGAGGATCCAATGCATGAGAGTCTAAATGCAGATTTTTACTCACTTAAAAAGAAGCTGAAGGATGAACTCAAAAAACATGCTGTAGACCTTAAACAAAAAGCTAAGGAGAAATATCTTACTCAGGGAGATGAATGCAATAAATTCTTTTACCGTAAAATGTCACAAAGGACCCTTCACAATAACTTACTTAAATTATCTTAATGAACAGGGAAACACAGCTGACAATATAAGAGAAGTAGAAGAAAAAGCAATATCTTACTTTTCTGACTTGTACAATGGTGAACCTGAGCAAAACTTACCAGAAATTCACTCAAGAAGGAAAGTTTTTGAGGAAGTTTGTGCCATGTTGACAGCTGGGATTCATGAAAGGGAACCGAGGAAAGCCACTTTCTCCATCCATGATGATTCCAGCCTGGGCCCTGATGGAATGGGGGCAGCGTTCTTCAAAATGCATTGGATACACCTAAACGTTCACATGCTTAAAGCTTATCAAGAAGCCTTTGACAATGGTGATTTTATTCGAGAAATTAATCACACATTGTATCTCTGATTCCTAAGGTTAAAAAACCTGAAAGAATAGAAGACTATAGAGCAATAGCATGTTGTAATGTCACCTACAAAATCTTAAGCAAAATCATATGCATGAGGCTGAATAAGGTACTGTCAAACCTGATCTCTGAATGTCAAAGTGCTTTTATAAAGGGGAGATTTATTTTAGAAAATTCACTAATGGCTCATGAGCTTATTAAAGAATTTAATAAACATGATGCTGACAAAATGTGTTTAAAAGGTGACCTACACAAAGCATATGATAAAGTGAATAGAAAATTTATAATACACATGCTGAAGTCAATGGGAATTCCAGAAAAACTCCTGAAGCTAATTGATCATTGTTTATATACTCCTACCTAATCTATACTTATTAATGGGATCCCTAAATGTTATATTTAGAGTAATAGAGGGATTAGGCAAGGAGACCCTTTACCCCCTATTTGTTTGCTGTTGCAATGGAGTGGTTCACTCTACAAATAGAAATAGCATGTTTCTACAATAAGATCATTCCAGTATACAAGGTTGAACCTATAGTAACACATTTAATCTATGTAGATGATCTGATTATTATTACAAAAGCTACCCTAACTGCTGTTAATACTTTAAAAGGAATTTTCCAACAGTTGGAAACAATGGTAGGACTGAATATCAATGCAGGTAAAACTAAATGTTAGTTTAATAAGTACTGCAGAGATAAAGAAAATCTATTAATGAATATTGGAGTTATAGAAGGATCTCTCCCTGTCAAATATCTGGGAGTACCTTTATCAAACAACACCATAACTGATAGTGAATGTGGGAAACTAATTGACAATATTAGAGAAAAATTGCAAGGTTGGAGATCAAAGTTCCTACACTTTGCTGGGAGGATTGAGCTTGTATACACAGTTATCACTTCTAAGGTTAGATTTTGGTTGCAAACATTTCAGATACCAGATTATTCAATTGCAAAAATAAATACTGTTTGTGCCAATTTTATCTAGAGGAAAGCTTCATGAAGTTAGTTACAAAGAATTATGCAAACCCAAAAAGGAAGGAGGAGTTGGGCTAAAAAATTTGTTTGAGCTGAAAAAAGTTTATGGACTGAAGTTAGCCTGGAAGATCTTGGTGTCAGATAATCTACGGCCTAGGTGGATATGTGAAAAATACCTAAAGGATAATTTCTGGACAATTAAAATAGACAACAATGCATCAGTTATTTGGAAAAACATTCTAAAACTCAGAAATGAACTGAAGCTTCTAATTGAAAGGCAGATAGTTAATGGCACAACCACTGGCCTTTGGAAAGACCCTTGGCTAAATAACAAAAGTTTCATATGTAGAGTGGGTTGGGAGGGGTACTCGGATTATGGAAATCCTACATGCAAATTATCCAGCATAATAAATGTACTAATTGGAATTATGATAATCAGCTAATAACCAGGAATTTCTAAGATGAAATCCGTGGTATTTCTATCCATAGTGAGAGAAAGGAGGATACTTGGATCTGGAAAAATTCACCTAAGGGGCGGTTTAAGATGCATAATGTCTAGGAAGATATTAGGGGGAAATATCCTACCGTTCCTTGGCACAAAACTGTCTGGAGCAAATCTAACAACCCAAAAATGGCACATGCACTATACAAATCTTTGTTGGGAAAACTGCCTACGAAAGACAGACTACACAATTTGGGGATACTAGAAGATACAACATGCAATTTATGTAATGCAGAAATTGAAAGCCACGAACGTCTATTTTTCAATTGCTTTTATAGTAAGAGAATGTGGAACCTTCAAAAACTCAAATGTGTGCAAACAGATGAAGTCAAAACACTGAAGGAAGATGTAGATTACCTGAACTAGTGGGGTCACAAGTCGAACTTGGTGTAGGAGTTGCTCAAAATTTGCCACACAGCTACCATCTAGCATCTCTGGCGTGAGCGTAACAACAGGGCTTTCAATAATCGGAAAAAAGAAATCTTGTCATTAACTGGCCAAATCAATAGAGACACGAGTATCATAATAGATCGAATCGCAAGGAAGAAGCTTACCAACTTAACGGAACTAGAAGAATGAGTAATGGCGAGGATGAGCTGGAAGGCTGAGAATGGAGTAGATCGATCAAAGACCTGGGAGCCGCCAGGAGAACTCTGCCCTAAAAGAGGAATGTAGTCAGTTAAAGTATACTTCTATATAAAGTATGTTGATGTATTTATGCGATATTAACTTTGGATGCTTTTAGTTGGGCTTTAGCTCGTTTGAGGTTGCAATAAAATTAACCAATTTTCAAAAAAAATCAAATACAAATGGGTGAATCATACATATCCAGAAATCATTATCAAATCCAAAAATACGAATATATGATATATCACCAAGTATAATCAGGCAAGCACGAAGCATTGCCAAAATATATCTCTCAATCTCCATAAAAATCATTAATACATATCAAATAAGATAGGCTTTCTATCAAATACTAAGAATCCACTATACTTTGGATATGTATCACATGTATAATCTCGTCTCCTTATATAATATCTATCTATAAGTATCGTAATGGGAAATGACTGTACAACGGACACAAAGTCCGAGGTAGAGTCATATATATATACACACACACACACATACATATATATGCATATATATGTATATATAATATGCGGCACCCGACCTACATCAATGCAATGGTAAGGTGTATCAATCTTATACGCCAATCCACTAGTCCATCAGTTCCAGAAGGGAGATTGATAGCACTAAGCAAGCTCTAGAGACACTAAGGCTCTACAGTCTTTAGTTGCCACTCAATTATCGTGACACGTATCTACCAATGTGCTCGTCAACGTGAGGACTTTAAGTCACGACACTTTAAATTCTCCTATAGGTAGCACACTGGTGGCCTAGTGACACAAGGAGCTAATGCGTGCATAAGGGTAGCACTAAGAAATATACATACATACATACAAACATATATATATATATATGTATGTATGTATGTATGTATATAAGGCATCACGGATCCGGGGTGCGACTCCACGATCAGGCCACCAAGGTTGATACCGGCCATCTGGTCCTCTCTAACAAACATAATAAGAGAACTTCATAATGGTGGCATATAGAACCAATAAATATAGACCCGAAGTCTCACAACTATAGGCACAGAGCCATATATCACTACGTATCACCTCACACTATCCACTCCATTCCCGTTACGTGTGTGTCACTTACTTTAAATGAATAATTGGATAAATATCATAGCATCGTCCCTTACCACTGCATGATACTTAAACGTATATTTAATTCTTATAAACTACACTCAATCCCACACTATTCTATATAATGATTCCAAAGAATAACTGGAGAAATGTTACCGAAAGTCTCCATAGCAGACAGTATTATAACTCAGTTTATTCAGATTTCTCGTTACACAGAATATAATTCATCACAGAATCACATAAGGATGTTATCGCCATATCTTATTAAATTGTCAATCAAATTTATATCAACGGTGAACCATTCATATCATGGAAATCAATATAGAGAAAACTAGAAATCGGAGTATTCAGAAAATTAAATATAAGTATATTTGTATCTCAAGTTATTAATCTATAAATAATTTTACTATTGGTATAATTCCCTTTACAATACCAAAGATGTCATTAATAAGACCTCTCATAAATTTACATAATCTGTAAATTTTAAATAATTAATTAAATATTTAAGAAATATCATTATTTAACTTATTAATTATACATACATTACTTTAAAATACTAGGAAATATTAACTAAAAAATTGTTCCATATCTTCCATATTTTAAATAATTCTTATAATAACTATTTAAATCCATATATGAGTTTGGAGAAATGATTATGTATTTATAAAAATATAATAAGATTTCTTAGTTGAACATTATATTCTACAAACAACAAGAATTTTTAAAAATATATTATATCTTGAATAATACATTCTCTTTATTTATAAACTCCAAAAATAAAGATTTAATTATAAAAATTTCTACCTTTACTTACATATATTAAAACTTCATGTACACTTTGCACACCAAATATACTTTATTACATAATCAATAAACCAAAATTTATAATTAGAATAGCAATCGTTAAAGGATTTTGTGATCAAAAGTAGATTATATTTATAAGTAAAATAAATTTCTAAAATATGCAAAATAAGTTGAATTGAGAAAAAAAATATTTATAAAATAATTTTAATATGATATTTTAAGTCTTTTAAATAATTTTTCCCATGTGTTTAAAACAAGTATAAATAAAACATCCATAGAAAGCGCACACATAAATATCCAAATTATATACACAGTCCAATTCGCAATGCAAATGGACAAAGTTCCGTTTGCAAATTATCACTTCCTACCAACACATAAATCAATCCATCACATAATAATTACCTCTAACCAAACCATACGCTGATCAGGATAAATCATAACATCAATCATATTTCATTCACTTCATTAATTCACTACCAATTATTCATTGCAGTAATTTCAAAGATGAGCAACCAAGAGAAGTTTATATAGGTAGAGCATAGATTTGTGAATTGAAGTAACTCACCGACGATGTAAAGTAGAAAGAATTACAGAGGAACTTCCATCACCTCTACTCTACACCAACTGCCACCTCCATCAACCACGCATGACCCAACTTTGCCAACTGTGCCTCTGCCTCCAATCGCCATGTCGCTCACACAACCTCCTACTCATGCACACGAACGTCGCCTGCGACACTCCCTGGTCGTGATCGTTGTTTCGATTGATCACTTGCCACAACACCACATCGTCGTTTGCATCCATCCCCAATGTGAGTGCCTTTATGCGCGATAGTGTTTTTACTTATTTATTCAAATTGTGTTAGGTATGAGAATTCTCAAGAAAGATTTTAGGGCAAACGGAATTTGGGCTTTGACTTTGAACAGAGTGATTGGGTTTGGATTATAGGTTTATAAATAAAAAGAACGGTAAATTTTTAAGTGGCTTGGGAAGTCTCTTTGAGCTAGATATAGTTAATGTATATTTTTTCCTTTTCCTTTCTTCTATTTTAACAACTCTACTAATTTATTTGTAAATTTATTTCAATCTATTTCAAATTAATTTAAACTTAATTTTACAATATATATATATATATATATATATATATATCTACACACACACACACACACACATATATATATATATATATATCAATAATTAGATAATTCTTATTCAATTCAATACTTGTTGTTATTTTTTATATTTAATTATTTGTGACATTAATCATAGAATAAATTTATTTATTTATTTTCAAATATTTTTATGATATAAAAATTATTTATACTTCGAAAATATCTTATATTTATAAAAATGATATTATATATATAATAGAAAAAATAACAAGTACGTATCCAAACAATTACCCAAGTAATCATCGTATACTTCTACTGTCCATTTTCATATCCAAAACACCCGAGTGGACATGGACTCTAAGCCTCTCTAAGATATTAACTCGTGTCTCCTATATATGATGTATTGTTCTGAACTTGCTCTAATACCAAATGTAAGCATCCCTCCTTCATACCCATATTATCCAAGAGTATTACAAGGTAACACTGTCAGATAATACGGAGAATGAGGCTAATGAGGTACATACGTGAATATTCCTTTGGACTAATACTGGCATGTATTAAAACATCAAATCATAACTCACTTATGCGTACATGGTACCGGTTCAAAGAAATAAACACGTGTGCCTTCAGGATAGAACAATACATAATATATAATGAAACACACACACATATATATATATATATATAATATACCATACAAATAGTCTATAAATTATCCTAAGTGACAAATATCTCAATATAATACAATGTATAATCGACATACATCCCAGTGTCAAAATGTACAATGAATCAATGTCACAATAACATCATACAATAATCCTAATATATGTCTCCTCTAAGCCCAGTAAAAAAATGCTTATCATGTCGTCTCTGTATCTGAAATCTCTCGGACTGTCCCGAGTATTATAAAATAACACACGGATCAGACTATGTCTAATCAAGGCTATAAAAATAATAGTAGCACAATATAAACACAGAATAATAATATGATAACATTAATGTCCATTATCAAACCATAAGACGACATGTCAAAGGATACATATAAATAAGGTAATGTATACCTAAAATATATATAATGCTATAAATAATCAACAAGGCATCACATCACTCAAATATCTCTAATCCATATGAAACAGTCAACAATGTATCAAAAGATGTCATCATCTATATAGAAACACATCAAATCAAGAATCACTAAATCGACACAAATGGGTGAATCATACATATCCCGAAATCATTATCAAATCCAAAAATATAAATATATAAGATATCACCAAGTATAATCAGGCTAGCACGAAGCATTGCCCAAATATATCTCTTAAACTCTATAAAAGTCATCAATACATATCAAATAAGATAGGCTACCTTTCAAATACTGAGAATCCACTATACATTGATTGTATCATAGGTATAATCTCATCTCCTCATATAATATCTATCTATAAATATCATGATAGGAAATGACTGTACGACATACACAAAGTCCTAAATAGATTCATATATAATAATTATTATTATTATTATATGCAGCACCCACCCAACATCAATGCAATAGTGAGGTGTATCAATCTTATATGGCAATCCACTACTCCATTAGTACCAGAAAGGAGACTGATAGCACTAAGCAAGCTCCAGAGACACTAAGTCTCTACAATCTTTAGTTACCTCTAACTCATTGTGACACGTATCCATCGGTATACTCGTCAACGCAAGGACTTTAATTCACGACACTACAAATGCCCCTATAGGTAATAGACTGCTGGCCTAGTGACATAAAGGGCTAATACATGCATAAGGCTTGCAAAAAGCTATAAGCACTAAGCTATATATATATAAGGTGTCATGAATCTAGGGTGCATCCCCACGATCAGACTTCCAGGGTGGATACTGGCCATCTAGTCCTCTCCAACAAACATAATAGGAGCACTTCGTAATAGTGGCATATAGAACCAATACATATAGACCCGAAGTCTCACAACTATAAGCATGGATCCATATATCACTACGTATCACCTCACACTATCCACTCTATTCCCGTCACGTGAGTGTCATTTACTTACAATGAATAATCAAATAAATATCACAACAACATCCCAGACCATTGCATGATACTTAAATGTTTATTCACTTCTTGTAAACTACACTCAATCCCACACTATTCTACATAACGAGTCCAAAGAATAACCGGAGAAATATTACTAAAAGTCCAATACCAGATGGTATTATAATTCTGTTATTCAGATTTCTCATCACACAGAATAGAATTCATCACGTGATCACATAAGGATGTCATCACCATATCATCTCAAATTGTCAATAAAATTTATATCAACGGTGAACCATTCATATCATGGTCAACATAGATAAAAAGAGAAATCAGAGCATTTGGAAAATTAAATTTAAGTATATTTATATCTCAGGTTATAAATTTATAAATAATTTTACTTATTTTCCCTTTTTAATACCAAAGTTGTTATTAATAAGACCTCTCATAAGTTTACATAATCTGTATAATTTAAATAATCAATTAAATATATAAGAAATATCATTATTTAACTTATTAATTATACATAAATTACTTTAAAATGCTTGGAAATATTAACCAGAAAATTATTTCTTATGTTCCATAGTTTAAATAATTCTTATAATAACTATTTAAACCCATATATGAGTTTGGAGAAGTGATTATGTATTTTTTTAAATATAATAAGAGTTCTTAGGTCAACTTTATATTATATAAATAACAATAATCTTTAAAAATATATCATGTCTTGAATAATACATTCTCTTTATTTATAAACTCCAAAAATAAAGATTCAAATTTAAAAATTTCTATCTTTACTTATATATATTTTAAAACATCCATGTACACTTTACAAACAAAATATACTTTATTATATAATCTGTAAACCAAATTTTATAATTAGAATAGTGATCTTTAAAGAATTTTGTGATCGAAAGAAAATTATATTTATAAGTAAAATAAATTTCTAAAATATGCAAATAAGTTGAATTAGGTAACAACTCAATAAATTATTTATAAAATACATTTAATTTGGTATTTTAGATATTTAAATAATTTTTCCCATGTTTTTAAAACAAATATAAATAGAACATCCATAGAAAGTGCACAAATCAATATACAAATTATATACACAGTCCAATTCGCAATGCAAACAGACAAAATTCCGTTTGCAAATTATCACTTCCTACCAACACATAATTCAATCCATCGCATAAAAATTACCTCTAACCAAACCATACAATGATCACGATAAATCATAACATCAATCATATTTCATTCACTTCATTAATTCACTACCAGTTATTCATTGCAGTAATTCAAAGATGAGCAACCAGGAGAAGTTTATATAGGTAGAGCATAGATTTGTGAATTGAGGTAACTCACTGACGATGTAAAGTAGAAAGAATTATAGAGGAACTTCCATCACCTCTACTCTGCACCAACTGCCACCTCCATCAACCACGCATGACCCAACTTTGCCAACTGTGCCTCTGCCTCCAGTCGCCGTGTCGCTCACATAACCTCCTACTCGTGTACACGAACATCGCCTGCGACACTCCCTGGTCGTGATCGCTGTTTCGATCGATCACTTGCCACAACACCACATCGTCGTCCCCATCCATCCCCAACGCGAGCGCCTTTGTGTAGGATAGTGTTTTTATTTATTTATTTATATTGCGTTAGGTGTGACAATTTTAGAGAAAGGAATTAGGGCAAATGGAATTCGGGCCTTGATTTAGAATAGAGTGATTGGGTTTGGGTTATAGGTTTATAAATAAAAAAATGGTAAATTTTTAAATGGGCTTGGGAAGTTTCTTTGACCTTGATTTAGTTAATGTATATTTTTTCCTTTCTTCTATTTTAACAACTCTACTAATTTATTTGTAAATTTATTTCAGTTTATTTTAAATTAATTTAAACTTGATTTTACAATATATATATATATATATCAATAATTAGATAATTCTTATTCAATTCAATACTTGTTATTTTTAGTTTTTATTTAATTATTTGTGATATTAATCATAGAATAAATTTATTTATTTTCAAATGTTTTAATGATATAAAAATTATTTATACTTCGGAAATATCTTATATTTGTCAAAATATTTTATTCACGTTCAAAATATTATCTAAAAAGAATTTACACTTAATTTAAATTTTTTAAAACAAAATCATTCATTAAATAGATTCCAATTGAGTAAAAATTCACTTTCAAAAATAATTATTAAAAATTAAATTCGAGCATTACTATTTTAATAAAATATATTTACTATTATTACGACGTGGAAGAAGGGTTGTTACAGACTTCCCTCTTAAGAAAATTGCATTCTCGTAATTTCCTATGGGGAAACGTCTTATACAACTCATACCCTGAACTTCCCTCGAATTCTACAATCTTCCATAAGCTTTCACTATACAATCCTCTATTTGCCTTTCATAACTTCTCTTATTATATACTATAGATTCATTCGACCGCCTTTTATTTTTCACATGCAATAAATTTGTGAATTTTTTTCTAAGTGTCAAATTTTTCAGAAAATTTCGACAGAGTCTCTCCTGGATGGGAAGTGTTTCGAACAATCACAATATGATAAAATTAGTATACATCGATCAAAACATGGTCGAAAACAATTTATATATCAAAATTTTACCATACGACATATACTTCATAATATATCTTGCACTTTTAAGTAAAATGTACCTTAATTTGTGCTATTAAACATGTTAGCTTAATTTATATGTAAATATGGACTAAATTTACCAATATGATCTTCATGTACCAATACTTACTCATAGAAACCATATGAGATCATATCTTATAATATAAAATGGTATGACATTAATATAATAGGATAACAAAGTTGCATTTTCATTTTGGCTACTTTGCATCTAAGTTTTGGGTATCAAAATACAAAACTATACAATGTTTCCAGAAGTAAAAATTGTAGTTTAGTCAAATGGTTTTCCATAAAACCTTTCAGATCACAAAAATATAGTGTATAGCAAAAGTTAGAGTCATTTAACTAAGTGTTGCTATCTTAGAAGTTAATGTTTTCATAGCAGGTTCACTATTAAAAACTGTGATTTTGGCCTACTAAATGATAAAATTTTAGGAAACACTTAGAATAAAAGTTGTTTTTATGTTTTTAGCTTTCCATAATGGTCAAGATCCTCGAAATCGGGTAAACCGTTTAAAAACTATGTCTTAATACACACTTCATCTTTTCCTTTCTTTATTCTTTATGAACAGAAATGCATACAATCTTTTGATTTTATCAAAAATGAAACAATATCCATTGTATAGTTTTATACTAAGTTCAATACATAACAGAGTAAATAGAAGACAGATGAAGTAAAAAATATAGTTAAGATCCTCTATGTGCGCAAAGCTGCATGTGTGTATATGTAGCTTTTGTGCATATATGGATACGTTGAGCCATACAAACTAGAACCTAGCATCATCAAAATAGAATATGGCACATAAGTCATTCACATTCAAACCAATGAACCATGCAAAATCAAGTAGTCAATGTTGTGTGGTCATGGTCATCATCCCAAGCAACGGTCAAGAAAAATAAAAATGGCCTCCTAAACTTTTTCCCCCTGCGATTCTTTTTTTCTCTGTCATTTTTCTTCTGCTGGTTCTTCCCTGGTATTCTTGTGTGTTACTCTCTCTGCTGTGCTTTATCTTTGTGGTTTGCTCAGATTTCTCGTGAGCTATTTCTAGGGCTGGGTATGGATTTGGGGTTTTATGCCTTCCGTGGTGATTTCGTCAGAGATTGCCCGTCTTTCGCTAGTATTGCTGTTGCTTTGCTGGAATTGATGCCGCCGCCTTTATCAGTTTGTTTCTCTAGTAGCTCGTCAGTCCAAATCTGCGTTTACTCCCTTGGGGCGTTCTCTGATCTTGCTCGATTCAAATTTGTTGATGTCGATGGGCATTTCACGGAATTGTCCCCCGATTTCTACGCTTGCTCTTCGAATCTCGGACGCATGTATTTTTCTGGTCCGTTGGTTGCGTCGCGAGGTTCTTGGAGTTCAGATCTGCTTGTTTCTTCGACTGCTTTGCCGTGCTTGTCTGAGTCGCTTGGTAATCGGGATTTCACCACTCGATTTGAACCAAGTCTTATCTTTGGGAAAGCAGTGGGCGATCTGGCCTTGGTGCACGCTGCTCCCTTCTTTGGTACTTTAGGGGTGCTTTCTGATTGCGCGTTATCCAGTCCTTTGGCTGGTAGCGTCCCCCTTCCGAGTGGCAAACGAGATTTCATCACTCGTTTTGCTCCCCGCCTGTCGGTTCTTGGTGGAGTTTCTGTTGGCTGTCCGATAAGGGATTTTGTTGTCTTTGGTTCGGTCGACACTGCCATTGCCGCCTGTGATTGTTCGAAGCAGGAATTGATCACCTTGCTTCCTAAACCAGGTGGGCTGCAGGTGGATGTGCCTGCCTTCGTTTTTGGGTCGCTTGGCAAGCCTTGGCTGCCATCGGCCGTTTGGTCTGACTTTTCTCTGGTGGAAGGCGTTGATTTGCCTTCTGCTGTGATCTCCGGTGAAGTTGTAGGGCCGGCTCCTCTCTGTTATGCGCCTATGCTGGCTTCTCTGCCTTTCCAGCAGGTTTGTATTGCCTCTAGTAGGCAAGTGAGCCTCTCTCCCTATTCTCCTCTATCCCCCTGTTATTTCTTTATTTCTTCTGGTAGTGGTTGGCCTGTGATCGTCGGTTTATCGGCTGACACGGTCGTTCTTGTTTGCTTGAGCCATGACACACGCCTGTGTGTGCTCCCTGACATTACCGGTTCGCCATCGAGCTGTTCGAGTTGTGTGGTGTCAGGTCATGTTTATGTTATTTTTGGTGGTCTCGGATCCTTCGCCCTGTTCTCGTTTCCTTGCGTCTGTCTTGGAAAATTATGGCAATTGCTTTCTGTGTTTTTGCTCCTCAGCCGTATGGATTGTGTCCAAACCAGTCTTCTGGTTTGGATCTTTCTATGGGATTCTTCCTATTGGGTTCTTGTGTGGAGTCATTGCGAGGCCTCCTATGTGTCGTCAGTGACTTTTTCTTTGTGCTGGTTGTCTCCTTTGTCGGTTTACCGATGGTCTCTAAGGAGGTTTCATCAGGCTCGGAGCGAGTGGTTCGGGCGATCTCCCAGTCCTGGCCGTATAGTGGTTACCTCTGACCACTATACGGACAGACTTGGTTTTTGCCAGCTTTCATTGTTCCGCTTTGCTGTTGCCTCGGTTGAGTCCGATTTGCGATTCTTACCCATAGTGTGGGGCTGTCTTATTTGTGACAGTCCGGCTTTGGTAAGACTCCCACAGCAATATGGGCAGCAACTTGGTTGCTCCATAACACTTCTCTGTTATCCTTTTGGTCCCCCTTCTGGCACTCCCCTAGTTCAGTCGGCGAGCTTGTGTATCCCTTTGGCGGTTTCTGCACTGCTATCTGCATCGGATTGCTCATACCCTCTTCTCTCTTCCCATTCCTCGGTTCTGGCCTACCCAGCTTGGATTGCTAGGAGGTGTGGTATGCGACTGGCCCGCCCCCCTTTTTTCTTTTGATTTTCTTGTGAGCTTTCGGAGCCTTCGGTTTCCTCTTCATCTTCCTCATCCTGTTGTTTTTCGGCTTGCTCTCTTCCTGCTTCTTCTTGTTCGTTTTCCATTTCCATTCCTCTTATGAGTAAGGCAGAAATTGCGCTCCTCAATGAGTGCCTCGATTTCTTAGCTAGGAACACATTCCCGTCGTCTCCTACAGTTGATTCCTCTCGATCTCCTTTGACGGGAATTGATGATGCGGTGCTTTTTGAGCCTTCTATTCGGTCTCCCGCATCTTCTCAGCGAGCACGTCGCCGTGGCTCTCGTAGAGTCCCGTCTACTCCTCGCACCATTCGCACACGCTCTGTGGCGGCGTCCGAGCAGATCGACCGATCTGCTCGGTTTTCTTTGTATCTTGTCTGATAGAGCCTTTTTCCCTTGATTAGGTTTTTGGTCTTTCGTTTTGCCTCCTCGCTCTTTCATGGCTAATTTTATCTTCTGGAATATCCGTGGTATTGGCAACGATGCGTCTTTGGCTAGGCTAAAACGCATTATCGTGAAGCATTCGGTTGGTTTGGTTGCTATTCTGGAACCTCTTATTGCTCCGGAAGGCATCCCCAACATTGTTTTATCTTTAGGTTTAGGCGGGGGATTCACTAACATCTCGGGTAAGATTTGGATCTTATGGTCCAAATCCATGGCGGCTCGCCCCGTTTTTGATTCTTCTCAGCTTCTGTCAATGGCTTGCTCGTCTCCTTTCGTGTCCTCCCCGTTCTTATTTTCGGGGATTTACGCCAAATGTGACCGTTCGGAGAGATTAGTTCTTTGGTCCGACATCCTTGCCCTTGGTTCAATGGGACTGGATACTTCTGTGATAGGCGGCGATTTTAACATAGTCGCCTGCCATGTGGAAAAACGGGGTGGAGCCTCCGTCAACCGCGCAGCGATGGAGGATTTCAACTCTTTCATTGTTAACTCTGGCCTTTCTGAGATTCCTTTTTCTGGTTCTGCTTTTACTTGGTCTAACAACCAAGAGGGACCGAACCGAATCCTTTCTAGACTCGACCGTGTTTTCGGGTCGGAGGATTGGTTTCGCCTCCCCTTTACTTTCTCATTATCTCATCTTCATCGCACCTTCTCTGACCATGCTCCTTTGATTGTTCGTTGCTCTCCCTTCACTCTTTCGGGTCCTTCTTCTTTTCGGTTCCAGAGTATGTGGATATCTCATCATTCTTTTCTTCAAGAGGTTTCTAACTCCTGGAGTGTCCCTATTGGTGCCTCTCCCTGTGCTATTTTCGGTCGTAAGCTCAAGCGACTAAAGGATTGCCTTAAGGTCTGGAATCGTCAGGTTTTCAAGAACATTTTTGATCGCGTCCGATTGGCTGAAGAGTCTCTTATCTTAGCTGAATCCTTGCTAGACGAGGTTCCGACCTCGGCAAACAAGGAGGCTTGGGATATCGCTCAGACCATATTTTCATCGGAGCTGCGTATCGAGAATGACTTCCTCCGTCAAAAGGCCAGGATCAAGTGGGTGGTAGACGGTGATTTCAACTCCAAATTTTTCCATTCCTCTATTCGCAAGAAAAATAACTTGCTTATGATTCGCGAGATCTTACGTCCTGATCTATCTATGGCTTCCTCGCCTGAGGAAGTTAAAGATACCATTCTGAACCATTTTCAATCATTTCTTGGTTCTCCGTCTGTATCGGTTTCTGATCCGGCTCTATTAGCCTTTATTCCTCGTGTGGTTGCTATTCAGGAGAGTGTCCATCTCGCGGACATCCCAACCGCTGAGGAGATCCGCTCGTGTGTTTTTGCCTTAAGCAAGGATAGTGCCAGCGGCCCGGACGGCTTCAACGGAGTTTTTTATCGGTCCTCCTGGACTATTATTCAAGCTGATTTTTGTCTTGCTATTCAGTCCTTTTTCTCCGGAGAATCTCTCCCCTCGGGTTGGACGTCCACCAACCTTATTCTCATCCCCAAATGTGAGAATCCAAGTTCGTGTACGGATTTTCGGCCGATCAGCCTGTGTAACTTTTCGAATAAAGTTATCTCTAAGATCCTTGCCTCTCGACTGACTCCTTTTCTTGAACGTATTATTTCCCCTTCTCAAGCGGGTTTTGTTAAAGGCCGTTTGATTTCTGATAACGTCCTTCTCGCTCAAGAGCTGATCTCCCAGATTGATTGGAAAGTTAGGGGGTCTAATGTTGTCTTCAAATTAGATATGGCTAAGGCCTACGATCGCATGTCCTGGTTTTTCGTCATCAAGGTTTTACGGGCGTTCGGGTTCCCGGAATCCCTAATTGACTCGGTTTGGAGGCTCATCTCCAACTGTTGGTTCTCTGTGCTCATTAATGGCTCGGCTAATGGTTATTTCAAGGCGGGGAGTGGTCTGCGTCAAGGAGACCCACTCTCGCCAACTCTCTTTGTGATTGCGGCGGAGGCTCTCATCCGCGGTATCCATACTCTAACTATTTATGGCCAGATCCAACGTTTCGGGATTCCAAGGGGTTGCCCCCTTATTTCCTCCCTTTCCTTTGCTGATGACATTGTCATTTTTTCTAATGGGAGTCGATCATCCATACGGAGACTTCTGAGCTTTCTCCATCAATACGAGAGGTCCTCGGGCCAACTCGTTAACCCTTCCAAAAGTAGCTTCGTCCATGCGAAGGACTTGTCTGCCCCTCGCGCCTCCTGGATAGAGACTGTCTCGGGGTTCAAGGAAGCTGCTCTCCCTCTTCATTATCTGGGTATTGTTCTCTACAGAGGTAGAAAGCTCAACGCTTTTTTCGACTCTTTGGCAGACAAAGTGAGGGGCAAGATTTTATGCTGGAATGCAGCTCTGCTTTCCCAAGCTGGCAGACTGGTCCTTATCAAGTCGGTTTTAGACTCGATGGGGACTCATGTTTTCGCGGCTATGTCCCCTACTTCTTCGTTTTTTCGGTCGTATCGGGCTTTGGCTTCTTCTCTCTTCTGGGGCAATAAGGCCAATGCCTGTCGTCACCACTGGGTGTCGTGGGAAACGATTTGCCGTCCCAAAATTGAAGGTGGTTTGGGTCTTCGTAATCCAAAGGACCTTTGTGCTGCTTTTGCCTGTAAATTGTGGTACCGATTTGGTACTAACGACTCTTTATTGGCTTCTTTCCTCCATGATAAATACCGCAGGCTTGCGCATTCTAACTTCTCAGGTTCACCGTCCTATGCTAGCGAGACCTGGAAGCATATGCAGACGGTGAAGCCATTTTCTGACGCTCATGGTGGGTCTATTGGCTGGGACGGCGCTTCTTTTTCCATCCTGAAAGCTTGGAATTCGATTAGAACTTCCGGTCCCACTCGCCCGGTGTTCTCGTTCATATGGGATACTCGTATTCCTCCCAAGGTTTCTGTTTTGATGTGGCGAATCATTCACGATGGGTTGCCATTGGATGTGAATCTTCAAAAGATCGGCATCCCCTTTGTTTCCCGTTGTCGCTGCTGTGGCAACGGGGAAGTGGAATCTTTAAACCACTTGTTCTTTGGTGGTTTTACGGCCAGATCGTGCTGGAATTACTTCGGCAACCTAGTGGGTGTTCGTCGCTATGCCAGCTCTGCTCTGGATCTCCAGGCTTCCTGGTGGGCTAGAATTACTGGGAAATCTCTTCGTTCTATCGTGTTCCGCTTGATTCCTTGTCTTATTTGCTGGCATCTGTGGTGCGCGCGGAATAAGGCTATCTTCGATAACACTCCTATGGACCCTCCGTCCGTTATTCGGCGTGTGAGGAATGATGTCCTCCTGGCTTTCCGTGGTAGACCGTTCAGGGGAACCATAAGCCACCGATCCGGTCGACTGGTGGGTCTTCTGTCTTTTTCTTGTGCTCTATCGTCTGCTAGACAGGGAGTTGGTTGAAGTCCTTCCCTCAAGCGTTGGCACTCACCCATCGCTCGTTCCCCCCCCCCTCCGCTTTTTTGGTTTTAATGCGTTCGCTAGTGTTTTTTTTCAGGTTTTCTGTTCGCTTCCTTTTCGGGAGTGTGCATAGGTTGGCTGTTTCTAGTGCTTGCTTTTGTGGTTTCGATGGTGGTTCTTCTTTGCATATATTTTGTCCTGTCCTGGATTGGTTTCTCGGTCTCTTTGGTTGATATGTGGTGTTATCTCCTTCGCCGTCCAGGGATCGGGTTTATAGGGTTTTCTGCTCGATTGTTGATCTGTGTCGCAGTTTTTCATGGTGCTCTTGGTTTACAGTGGGACTATCCTTGCTCAGGGATCTGCTTTATGGTTCTGCTGCAGATCGATTAGTTCTCTTTATTGGCTGAGATTGGAGGTCTGGCCTTTGCCTTCGGGTTAAGGCGGGTTGGTGATTGTCGGTTGGCTTTTTTCCTGTTTTTGTTGTTGTTCCGGCCAAGCAGTCTTGTTGCTTTTTGCTATGGCTTTGGTCGAGGTCTTTCTGCTTTTATTTTTCTTTTTTGGTACGGGGGGTATATGTCCTTCATATGCTCCGCCTTTTGTGTTAGCCACCGGAGAAAGGCGTTTTTTCTCCTCCTGTTTATATATATTATCTTTTATTAAAAAAAATGTTGTGTGGTGATAATTCAAGAAATAGGTCAGGTTATAAAAGATGAGTGCATTTTGACATAAAAACAAAACAGATATGAGAGATAGCCCAAGTTGCAAAAAATATCTTTTTGGTTGTGGCAAAGTCAGAGTCTTTATCCAACCATACTTGAACCCATTTTATTGCTGCCTCGTTGTCATGCACACAGTCAAAACTTAAAAACAGTAAAACTGCTACCACTTATAAAGCAAAATGGGCCACATGATAGTCATTATCTTAACCACTAACATTGTGAAATAAAACGGGTCAATATCAATATTTCAATAGCAAGAACACATATGGCTGTTACGGTTTGAACCATCAAACGTTCAACCATACCAACCGTTTATACGATTGATAACGGTTACGGTAACAATTGAAGAATTAAATAACGGCGATTAATCATACCAATCATACATGATTGTTTTGTATAATATTTAACATTAGAATATAAAAATTAGAAATTTAAGTTAAAAGAGTAGCTTGTACGTTAATGATATGTACCTTCATAAACTAATAATACGTGCATGCATATTGGTATAAACAAATAAATAAATTTATAAAAAACAGTTAGAGCTATATGAATTTATCATCAAAAATGCATATAATTGAAAAAAAAAATATACAACATGCTTCAAAACTGAAAATATGACAATTAACTATCATCGACGGTTGCGGTAGTGGTTATAAGAATTTATAACCGTCAACCACGGTTACGGTTACGGTTGGTGGTAATAACGGCGGTTACCGCAACTGCAATACCCCAAGAACACATATAAAATATATAAAATATTTGAGGAATAGGGTTGGACACATAAGAAATTTCCTTCTGAGGTTCTAATACAGAGATAGTTTTCAAATAGACATGTTTAACTACTTTCATTTAATCAATAATATATTTAGGGGCTTTGCTGTAATGACCCGTAAATTTCAACTGTTTTAATAACGTAATTAGTTGAAATTTTATGAAATTTTAAACGATAAAATTTTGAAATAAAAATTTAATATTTGTAATACGTCTAGTTAAACATAGCAACAGGTAAATTTTCGTCCGAAAATATGGAAGTTTATTTCGCGCGTAAATTCACTTCAATTTAATCAGTTAAAAAGCGATGAAAATAAAATGTTTTCGGAACTTAAATATTTTTACATAGAAAAATTCTAAACCATCTTCTGAGCAAGATGTCAGTTTGTCGTTTTTCCAAATTCGGACATCTTTACCTCCGTCGATCTTATTTTTCTGCGTTTTTCTTGCATTTTTCGCTTGTTGAAATTTCGAATTTTTATAATTCGATCGTACCTCTAATATTTGTATACCGTTGTGATCGTCTCGTGGTGTAGATCTCAATAGTGTATTCATTGGTGTATTTTGGAAATCCGGTACGTGTTGAAACCGTAAAACTGTTAACCGCAACAGTCTGTCTTTTTGTTTCCTTATGACCATTTATTTTCCGCCATTCAAAACCAATAGACATCCACCTTAAATATTTCATGAAATTTAACTCTTACCTCTTTGTATTCCTAAATCCAACTAGTATGATCTTTGCTATTCCTATCTGCTCTAAATATGTACCGTGTACTATTGGGAATTTTTTTTTATTTTCATTTCTAAACTGTTCATTTTTTTTAGCAAGTTCACTTCTCCATCATCAACCCTTGGCCACTCCCATTTTTCTCGAACCAAACCGCATCCTTCAACATTCCATCACGCACTGCCGAGTCTCCATCAACCACCAACCGCACCCGGCAGCCCACGGCAACCCCTGACCGACCAACCTCCTCTACCTCACACGAGTACTCACTGCCGAGCCCAAGCCTCCATACAAGCAACCCGATCAATCAAGCATCTCCACCCGCCTCACCGCAGCTACACTTGAACCACTGCACCCCTCCTTGCCTCCTTTCTCCACCTTGCCTCGGCAGTTGTGCCGCCTCCGCCGTAGCCTGAATCGTCGAGACACCGAACTCGAGTGACTATCTTTCCTCCCTCATCTCTCGTGCGCGCATTCTCTTCCGTGCTCCGACCAATCACATCAGCTTCATGAATGTTTCTTTAGTTATTTGGTGAGTTATATATTCCGTGTTCATAAGATTTTATATATAAATCTACTGTTATATAAGATGTCTCAGTATTAGGCCTGCATAGATTAGTTTTAGTGTACAGGTTATATTTTATATTGTTGTATATATAGGTTCATATGTAATATTTATATGCTTTGTAGTTTTGTTTTAAAATATACGTACGATGGCCACACACATATATATATATATATATATATAGTTGCTTTGATTTTTGTGAGCCACGTTTTCATTTAGAACATATTTTATATATTTTATTTCGACTTTTGGTATATGGTTAAGATGTTTGCATGGTCAAATCATTTCTGTATTCGTAATGTCTACAATCTTGAATATTGCTCTGTTTTCTCTTGTTCATATTTTACAGTTATAGGTAATATACTTAACGTTGAAAAAAAAATTTAAAGCTTGTTTTGTAGCTGCTATCATATATGTTAACTACTATTATATTTGAGAACATATGAGTCTGTTAGTTCACTAGTTATAAGGTATATTATATATTTTATTATGAAGGTTGACCGTTACTTTATTCTTGTTTATAATAAGTATATAAAGTTGTTCATATTTTATGCCTTATAGAATAAGTATGTTTGTATCTGCCACACGTGTGCAGCAGTAGCTTTTCTAATATATATTATAGTATAAGTTTCGTATGCGTGTACGTAGATTTTATCTAAAATACATATAATAAGATGTATTGCAATAGTATATTAAGTTATTAAAGTTATAATATAAAATCTGTTGTACATAAGTTTTACTTGTTGCGTTATTTTATATATGTGTGTTTTCAACACTTTACTTTGGTACAGCATGTGTATATATAGTGCCTGGTCATTTGGGTTTTGATCTTTGTTTATACATTTTGTTTTGTTGCCTTTTTACCTGTATTATTTGGTATAGCATTTCGTATATAAAATATAGTAAACTTCTATACATGCCGTGAGTTTATATGTTATAAAGTCACATATATTTTGTTTTTGGTAAAGTTTACACTATAGAATTTTATTTTGAAAGTACATCTTTTATTATACTATCTTACGTTATACTAGATTGCACGTTTTCTGCATATTTCTATGCAAGTATATATTTTCTGTTCATATTAGTATTTTAGGCATAGATTGCTATATACATACTATTTCAAATATAGTAAGCATATAAGTATTATATAGCATGGGGCCTATATGTATATATGTTTAAGTAGATTTAAGGTTTGCATTTGGTCTTGCAGTCTGCATGTTGTTATGTATAAAGATAAGCATATATGAAATTCATGCATGCATTGCCTTTACAAGTTGAAAAGAAATTATATGATATTAAATTAATATTGATTTTTAATATTATATATAAAAGGTTACTCTTATAAAGATTTAAAATTTTAAAATTGTGTTTGGATATTGGTTTGATTAATATAATATACTATTCGTTCGAATGTATCATCGTCAACCAAATTCTGATTTGATTTCATCGATTTATCGTTATCAGCCTTGATCGTCGGATTTGTGCCGATCTTTCTTCATCTTGATTCGTAACTCAAATCAGCTTCGTCGTTCATCTCTCTAGCCTCGAAAGGTGAGCACTCACTCACGATTAACGTTCTTTTATTTATTAAGTTTGATTTCAATTGAAACGACAAATTGAAATATGATGTTGTTAGTAAATTACACCTGTATCAGTTCACCTGTGACATCTGACACCATTATCTGTTAATTATTTATGCAATGATAATACAGTTTGGTTGATAATTTATTGATTGTTTATGTTTATGTTGGACGTTAAATTGTTAATGTTAAATGATAAACGGTATGCAATTGAACTTGATATAGTAAAGTTAAATGTTAAATTTGATTAACTGACATTTGTATAATATGACCCCTTTATCTGTTAAATTTATTGACACGTAGGATTTATTTAATTACATCTTGAACCACTGAATGTATGTTGTTAAATTGATGATGGATGAAATTGTAAATAGATGACAAGTGAAAACCGTAATGTAATAATCTTTAATCTACATGAAATGATAGTGTAGATTCTAGAAATAATTATATTAATTCGTACAAATAACAATGCGAATTAATACGATTATTTCGGGATTATTTGAATGGATGATTGGATTAATATTGATCGTTGTTATTGCTTGTTTATTTACTTTGACACCATCCCAGTTATCACACTGCAAGTTCCCTTGTTATGCTTTGATTTTTGGAATTGGAATTGGAATCGGGTTGAAATGATAAATACCCAAATTGAACTTTGACTTAGGATAGAAAATTAAATAAACCTGATTGGTCAATAATTTGATTTAAAAATAAAACGAAGATTTTATTTGAATAAAGAATATAGTTTTGAAAATGAAGTTGAAATTCGAATTTTTGATGAAAGGAAAATGTTAATATTTAATAATCTGAAACAAAGGATTAAAAATGTAATTAATGAAAGAATGTTGTTTAATTTGAGAAATGGTTGAATTAAGTTTGAAATGATTTAATAATTAAGTTTGAAATTATAATTAAGTTTGAAATTATTAAACTTCGAAATTATTTAATAATTAAGTTTTTGAATTATTTAATAATTAAGTAAGATTGAATTATTTAATGATTAAATTGAATTGGATTCTTTAATAAGTAAAAATTGAACTTTTGAATAAGTGAATTTTACTTCGTAAATAATTGAAATTGAGTTTTCTTGATTAAGTAAGTTTTGGGAAATTATTTAAGAAAGTAAATAAGTGAAATGGAATTTCTTTAACAGGAAATGAAAATGTGATATTTTTGGAATTAATGTAAGACTTGAAATTTAAAGAATTGGATTTGATGAATTTAATTTAATTCAAATTTATAAGTTGAATTTAAATAATAGATTTAATGAATTGGAAATTTAATAGAAATTGTTTTGAAGGATAATGTAACTTAACGAATATTGAATGAAATCGATAAATGAGTTTAAATTGATTTGAATGTTAAATAAAATTTATTTAAATGATTTCGGAATGAAACTTATATACGAATTTGAATCAATAATTGAATTGTTTTAAATAGAAATTGAAATTGAATTATAAGATTTTGAAATGGTAATTTGGAAGTTTTGAAACGTAAATTATGGAAATTGTTTTGAAAAGACAAATGAATTGTTGGTTTACGAATTCTATTTGAAATTGAATTGATTTGGTTTTGAAATAAATAAACGACCAATTGGTGTAATAATTACGGAAGTTATTAAAGAGACCGGAATCGGTTATGGATATACTCTCTATCTAAACCGAAAATCACTTTAATAACTATACGCGGAGTGATGATCCAGAATGAAGTGGTTGGAATGATGTACGTGATGACTGAAGAAAGAGAACGATGATGGATTGCCTTGACACTTGTGTCAAATTGGAAATGACTAAAACAGGAGCCGTGCCGGGCCAATGGAGGATTAGCTACCTCAAGTGGACACACTTCTTCGAACTACTCATTACTTGTTGTCGATTGGTGCACCCTTGATTTTGGGAGTGTTGTTTCACGGTGTTGCGGGCGCTGCGGCGTTGCGTTCTCACCAGTCCGGATCAGGCAAACGGTAGTATCACTACCTTGGGTATTGCCTCATGTGCCTTGTCATACTTGTATTCCATTTATTCGCGACCACTATGAAATTGTTTTGTACCTTTAGTATATGGATTGCCCTCTGGTGACTTCCGGTTTTGGGGAAACTACGGTCTTGTATATGCTTTTGGGAATAAAAATGTGTTAAGGGTGGAATGGGCCATGACTTAACGCTATTTTGATATCTTATTATTACTGATAGACATTATCTACTTATCGTACACTACTACATAGTAGATAGTTTAACGGATCCTTAAAAAGGATGGTTATTCCAAACATCCTTTAAGTTACTTGTATTTCAATTGCTATTTCACTTGAGTTGGATTTATTAATATAAGAATGTTAATCCTGACTCGAGTGTTTTGTGTTTTGCTTTACGCTCGGGTCAGACTGAGTGGTTCAGCTTTTGAGACTCACCTTTGAAGTTGGAGCTTTGCTTGAAGATCCAGCCATCTATTCTGCTTTCAGTATTCGATGATTCCAGTGATGTATTCTGATTTGTATCTGATGTATCGTGTTACTCTTCCGTTGTATCTGGTTTAACTCTGATGTATCGTATTACTCTTCTGTTGTAAACTCTGATGTATTTTATATATTCATATAGTAGCTTCATGAACTACTATCTCTTTTATTTCCGCTGCAAATTATTACTCTGTGTCTGTGTTCTGTGATTATTTATTTACTGTATATGTTCAGTTTTGCCAAATTTAAATTAACAACGCGGTATTTTGAGCAATTCAATTCCGGCATGAGTGTCTACCTATACACTTATAATGGATGCGAATGGTCCAAAATGGCGGGTCGTTACAGTTGGTATCAGAGCGTTGGTAGCTCTAGGCAAAACTTAACATATTGGGTAAATGTATTTACAGAATCACTCTCATTCGAGTTTCAATCTCTTCCTTTTGACTCGATTCCTTTGAATTTTGGAACGTTCCCCTCGGTTCCGAAATTCATTCGTGTCCTTCACTATTCGTCTTCTTTCAATTATGGAGCACTCCATAACTCCATTTTGAATGATATCTATAATAGATCGGCGGTCTCGCCAATCTTCGAATGATTCGTAAAGGAGCAAAACTCCTTTATAATAGGCATCGATTTACCGAAGATTTCTGTATCCTCGGTTTACGATGCTATCTATCTCCTGCTATACTTGAATTCTATTCTTGAGATTAAATGTAGATTTGCCTCGGAATTCAGCATCGATCTTATTCTTGAAGTTACGGACGACCCGGTTAAGGTTGCCCGTGAATTAAATAAACTCATCCATCTCCCGATTGTGGTAATTGAATTATCTTATCTTCCATTTCAAACTTATTTTCGAATCAAAATTCTCTTTGATTTAAGTCCACAAAAATTTGAATCCCTATCCTTATTTTGAAAATTCATTCCTGTATCGTCGAGCAAAGAAATGTATTTAAACTAATATATAAATGTTTTAATATATACTGTGTTGTTTGAGTTGTTGATGTTGATTTGGGTTTCCGATCGATTCGTCTGATCAACGCTATCGATAGGATTTCCAAAACACTTGAACAGAGCAAACTGACACAATATTATTTTCAAATTTGGTAAATGAAATAAATTTGTTTGATTATATTGTGAAAATATAAGTAAAATTTTCTGGAATTTAATAGGTTAATTAAATTGTTTGTTTGAAATGATAATATTTGATTATCATTTATTGTTCTAAATAAATTTATAAATACGGTTTATAAATTGATTTGGAATTTGAAATGAATTTAATTCAGAAATTTGAGAATTTAGTTTCCGGTGATTTGGAACTTTGGTTTTAAAATTTTAAAGTATATATTATTGAAGTATTTTCGAATAGAAACCATTTTCAAAGAATTTTAAAATGTTGAAATCAGTGCTCTTCTCTTTGTCGCTGGAAAATAATTTCGGTGATGGCGGCCGCATCATCGACGTTCATTTTCGAGTTTCGAAGTGGAGATACTATTCTGTAGCTTTGCTACGGTTTTGTTTTGAAAAATATATTTTGATTTGAATTTCTTTAGTATAATTTGATTTATATATATGTAGGTATCTTATTTGATTTGATATAAATATATTATATATATCTCTAAGTTGTTTAAAGTTAATCGGAAATCTAATTCTTAAATGTTGTTAAAGGATGATTTTAATTATAAATAAAACCAAAATTTAGAATAAATATTTAAACTTGAATAATTGAATTGGGAAAATTTTGTTTGTATATTTTTCAACTGCATTCTAATACAACTTACCTAAATCATACAGAAGTTGAATATGTAATTGGATAATATATAAGATAAATTGAATTTATAAATAAAATTTGAGTGTTTATAATAAATGTTATACACTAAATTTTGATTATAAAGATGTTAATAGAGTTAGATAGGATAATTAGTAAACTCAGTTAATAATGAAATAAATTTGTTTTGAAAGAAATTAATAAATTTGTTTTGAAAGAATTAATAAAATGAAATTTGATCAACATATGAAAATACCTTGAATTTAAAAGAAATTAATAGATGTAAATTAATTTAAATCGAAACTTTTATGTTTTAAATTAATTTATATAAGTTAAAAATATGTGAGTAGATATTAAGTAGAATATATTTAACAATAATTTGGAATAAATAAGAATTTAAATTGTTGAAAATAAAATATGTTTATAATAAAAGATTATCCAAATTTATGGTTTTAGAAATTTGTAAATTGAAGAAAATGGGATAAAAAGATAATGAATTTAGAAATAGTTGAGATTGATTTTAGTGAAATCAAATGGATTAAACAAATTATTGAATATCAACTAATTTAAATTTAAATTTATACGGTTTAAATTAATTGTTATTTTGTATTTCAAATCTGTTTTTCTTTCTGGTTGTTTCTATTCTCCTACCTCATTCCTTTTCGGGGACGAAAAGTTTTGAGTGGGGGAGAATGTAATGACCCGTAAATTTCAACTGTTTTATTAACGTAATTAGTTGAAATTTTGTGAAATTTTAAACGATAAAATTTTGAAATAAAAATTTAATATTTGGAATACGTCTAGTTAAACATAGCAACTGGTAAATTTTCGTCCGAAAATATGGAAGTTTATTTCGCGCGTAAATTCACTTCAATTTAATCAGTTAAAAAGCGATGAAAATAAAATGTTTTCGGAACTTAAATATTTTTACATAGAAAAATTCTAAACCATCTTCTGAGCAAGATGTCAGTTTGTCGTTTTTCCAAATTCGGACATCTTTACCTCCATCGATCTTATTTTTCTGCGTTTTTCTTGCATTTTTCGCTTGTTGAAATTTCGAATTTTTATAATTCGATCGCACCTCTAATATCTGTATACCGTTGTGATCGTCTCGTGGTGTAGATCTCAATAGTGTATTCATTGGTGTATTTCGGAAATCCGGTACGCGTTGAAACCGTAAAACTGTTAACCGCAACAGTCTGTCGTTTTGTTTCCTTGTGACCATTTATTTTCCGCCATTCAAAACCAATAGACATCCACCTTAAATATTTCGTGAAATGTAACTCTTACCTCTTTGTATTCCTAAATCCAACTAGTATGATCTTTGCTATTCCTATCTGCTCTAAATATGTACCGTGTACTATTGGGAATTTTTTTTTATTTTCATTTCTAAACTGTTCATTTTTTTAGCCAGTTCACTTCTCCATCATCAACCCTTGGCCACTCCCATTTTTCTCGAACCAAACCGCATCCTTCAACATTCCATCACGCACTGCCGAGTCTCCATCAACCACCAACCGCACCCGGCAGCCCACGGCAACCCCTGACCAACCAACCTCCTCTACCTCACACGAGTACTCACTGCCGAGCCCAAGCCTCCATACAAGCAACCCGATCCATCAAGCACCTCCACCCGCCTCACCGCGGCTACACTTGAACCACTGCACCCCTCCTTGCCTCCTTTCTCCACCTTGCCTCGGCAGTTGTGCCGCCTCCGTCGTAGCCTGAATCGTCGAGACACCGAACTCGAGTGACTATCTTTCCTCCCCCATCTCTCGTGCGCGCATTCTCTTCCGTGCTCCGACCAATCACATCAGCTTCATGAATGTTTGTTTAGTTATTTGGTGAGTTATATATTCCGTGTTTATAAGATTTTATATATAAATCTATTGTTATATATGATGTCTCAGTATTAGGCCTGCATAGATTAGTTTTAGTGTACATGTTATATTTTATTTTGTTGTATATATAGGTTCATATGTAATATTTATATGCTCTGTAGTTTTGTTTTAAAATATACGTACGATGGCCACACATATATATATATATATATATATAGTTGCTTTGATTTTTGTGAGCCACGTTTTCATTTAGAATATATTTTATATATTTTATTTCGACTTTTGGTATATGGTTAAAATGTTTGCATGGTCAAATCATTTCTGTATTCGTAATGTCTACAATCTTGAATATTGCTATGTTTTCTCTTGTTCATATTTTACAGTTATAGGTAATATACTTAACGTTGAAAAAATAATTTAAAGCTTGTTTTGTAGCTGCTATCATATATGTTAACTACTATTATATTTGAGAACATATGAGTCTGTTAGTTCACTAGTTATAAGGTATATTATATATTTTATTACGAAGGTTGACCGTTACTTTATTCTTGTTTATAATAAGTATATAAAGTTGTTCATATTTTATGCCTTATAGAATAAGTATGTTTGTATCTGCCACACGTGTGCAGCAGTAGCTTTTCTAATATATATTATAGTATAAGTTTCGTATGTGTGTACGTAGATTTTATCTAAAATACATATAATAAGATGTATTGCTATAGTATATTAAGTTATTAAAGTTATAATATAAAATCTGTTGTACATAAGTTTTACTTGTTGCGTTATTTTATATATGTGTGTTTTCAACACTTTACTTTGGTACAGCATGTGTATATATAGTGCCTGGTCATTTGGGTTTTGATCTTTGTTTATACATTTTGTTTTGTTGCCTTTTTACCCGTATTATTTGGTATAGCATTTCGTATATAAAATATAGTAAACTTCTATACATGCCTTGAGTTTATATGTTATAAAGTCACATATATTTTGTTTTTGGTAAAGTTTACACTATAGAATTTTATTTTGAAAGTACATCTTTTATTATACTATCTTACGTTATACTAGATTGCACGTTTTCTGCATATTTCTATGCAGGTATATATTTTCTGTTCATATTAGTATTTTAGGCATAGATTGCTATATACATACTGTTTCAAATATAGTAAGCATATAAGTATTATATAGCATGGGGCCTATATGTATATACGTTTAAGTAGATTTAAGGTCTGCATTTGGTCTTGCAGTCTGCATGTTGTTATGTATAAAGATAAGCATATATGAAATTCATGCATGCATTGCCTTTACAAGTTGAAAAGAAATTATATGATATTAAATTAATATTGATTTTTAATATTATATATAAAAGGTTACTCTTATAAAGATTTAAAATTTTAAAATTGTGTTTGGATATTGGTTTGAAATATGGATTAATATAATATACTATTCGTTCGAATGTATCATCGTCAACCAAATTCTGATTTGATTTCATCGATTTATCGTTATCAGCCTTGATCATCGGATTTGTGCCGATCTTTCTTCATCTTGATTCGTAACTCAAATCAGCTTCGTTGTTCATCTCTCTAGCCTCGAAAGGTGAGCACTCACTCACGATTAACGTTCTTTTATTTATTAAGTTTGATTTCAATTGAAACGACAAATTGAAATATGCTGTTGTTAGTAAATTACACCTGTATCAGTTCACCTGTGACATCTGACACCATTATCTGTTAATTATTTATGCAATGATAATACAGTTTGGTTAATAATTTATTGATTGTTGATGTTTATGTTGGACGTTAAATTGTTAATGTTAAATGATAAACAGTATGCAATTGAACTTGATATAGTAAAGTTAAATGTTAAATTTGATTAACTGACATTTGTATAATATGACCCCTTTATCTGTTAAATTTATTGACACGTAGGATTTGTTTAATTACATCTTGAACCACTGAATGTATGTTGTTAAATTGATGATGGATGAAATTGTAAATAGATGACAAGTGAAAACCGTAATGTAATAATCTTTAATCTACAAGAAATGATAGTGTAGATTCTAGAAATAATTATATTAATTCGTACAAATAACAATGCGAATTAATACGATTATTTCGGAATTATTTGAATGGATGATTGGATTGATATTGATCGTTGTTATTGCTTGTTTATTTACTTTGACACCATCCCAGTTATCACACTGCAAGTTCCCTTGTTATGCTTTGATTTTTGGAATTGGAATTGGAATCGGGTTGAAATGATAAATACCCAAATTGAACTTTGACTTAGGATAGAAAATTAAATAAACCCGATTGGTCAATAATTTGATTTAAAAATAAAACGAAGATTTTATTTGAATAAAGAATATAGTTTTGAAAATGAAGTTGAAATTCGAATTTTTGATGAAAGGAAAATGTTAATATTTAATAATCTGAAACAAAGGATTAAAAATGTAATTAATGAAAGAATGTTGTTTAATTTGAGAAATGG
This sequence comes from Allium fistulosum, assembly GCA_030737815.1. Taxonomy (NCBI): domain Eukaryota; kingdom Viridiplantae; phylum Streptophyta; class Magnoliopsida; order Asparagales; family Amaryllidaceae; genus Allium; species Allium fistulosum. The sequence continues at coordinate 942,588,040 of CM060907.1, read as the reverse complement.
TTGAATTAAGTTTGAAATGATTTAATAATTAAGTTTGAAATTATAATTAAGTTTGAAATTATTAAACTTCGAAATTATTTAATAATTAAGTTTTTGAATTATTTAATAATTAAGTAAGATTGAATTATTTAATGATTAAATTGAATTGGATTCTTTAATAAGTAAAAATTGAAATTTTGAATAAGTGAATTTTACTTCGTAAATAATTGAAATTGAGTTTTCTTGATTAAGTAAGTTTTGGGAAATTATTTAAGAAAGTAAATAAGTGAAATGGAATTTCTTTAACAGGAAATGAAAATGTGATATTTTTGGAATTAATGTAAGACTTGAAATTTAAAGAATTGGATTTGATGAATTTAATTTAATTCAAATTTATAAGTTGAATTTAAATAATGGATTTAATGAATTGGAAATTTAATAGAAATTGTTTTGAATGATAATGTAACTTAACGAATATTGAATGAAATCGATAAATTAGTTTAAATTGATTTGAATGTTAAATAAAATTTATTTATATGATTTCGGAATGAAACTTATATATGAATTTGAATCAATATTTGAATTGTTTTAAATAGAAATTGAAATTGAATTATTAGATTTTGAAATGGTAATTTGGAAGTTTTGAAACGTAAATTATGGAAATTGTTTTGAAAAGACAAATGAATTGTTGGTTTACGAATTCTATTTGAAATTGAATTGATTTGGTTTTGAAATAAATAAACGACCAATTGGTGTAATAATTACGGAAGTTATTAAAGAGACCGGAATCGGTTATGGATATACTCTCTATCTAAACCGAAAACCACTTTAATAACTATACGCGGAGTGATGATCCAGAATGAAGTGGTTGGAATGATGTACGTGATGACTGAAGAAAGAGAACGATGATGGATAGCCTTGACGCTTGTGTCAAATTGGAAATGACTAAAACAGGAGCCGTGCCGGGCCAATGGAGGATTAGCTACCTCAAGTGGACACACTTCTTCGAACTACTCATTACTTGTTGTCGATTGGTGCACCCTTGATTTTGGGAGTGTTGTTTCACGGTGTTGCGGGCGCTGCGGCGTTGCGTTCTCACCAGTCCGGATCAGGCAAACGGTAGTATCACTACCTTGGGTATTGCCTCATGTGCCTTGTCATACTTGTATTCCATTTATTCGCGACCACTACGAAATTGTTTTGTACCTTTAGTATATGGATTGCCCTCTGGTGACTTCCGGTTTTGGGGAAACTACGGTCTTGTATATGCTTTTGGGAATAAAAATGTGTTAAGGGTGGAATGGGCCATGACTTAACGCTATTTTGATATCTTATTATTACTGATAGACATTATCTACTTATCGTACACTACTACATAGTAGATAGTTTAACGAATCCTTAAAAAGGATGGTTATTCCAAACATCCTTTGAGTTACTTGTATTTCAATTGCTATTTCACTTGAGTTGGATTTATTAATATAAGAATGTTAATCCTGACTCGAGTGTTTTGTGTTTTGCTTTACGCTCGGGTCAGACTGAGTGGTTCAGCTTTTGAGACTCACCTTTGAAGTTGGAGCTTTGCTTGAAGATCCAACCATCTATTCTGCTTTCAGTATTCGATGATTCCAGTGATGTATTCTGATTTGTATCTGATGTATCGTGTTACTCTTCCGTTGTATCTGGTTTAACTCTGATGTATCGTATTACTCTTCTGTTGTAAACTCTGATGTATTTTATATATTCATATAGTAGCTTCATGAACTACTATCTCTTTTATTTCCGCTGCAAATTATTACTCTGTGTCTGTGTTCTGTGATTATTTATTTACTGTATATGTTCAGTTTTGCCAAATTTAAATTAACAACGCGGTATTTTGAGCAATTCAATTCCGGCATGAGTGTCTACCTATACACTTATAATGGATGCGAATGGTCCAAAATGGCGGGTCGTTACATTTGCACTGAAGGTCCTTATTTTTGATGTTGTTGTAAGAAAAGTCCATATAATAATGAGTATGTAAATTAAGTCCCTGTTTTTTCTAAATCAGAAAGAGCAAACTATCTTGCGCTTTCGTTATAGAAAGTGCAGGTTAACTTGCGTTTTTCAAAAATTTAATTTTTTTTGAAAATTCCAAAATTTTATAAAAAAAATTCAAAATAGAAAAACGTAAACTAGCTTGTGCTTTTGTGATAAAAAGTGCAAGTTAACTTGCGCTTTTCAAAAATTTCGAAAATTTTAAAAATTTCAAAGTCGGAAAGCTGATGGAAAACGCAAGTTAACTTGCATTTTTCAAAAATTTCAAACATTTCAAAAAAAATTCAAAATAAAAGTGCAAACCAGCTTGCGCTTTTCTGATAGAAAGCGCAGGTTACTTGCGCTTTTCAAAATTTTCAAAAACTTTAAAAAATTTAAAATTTTCAAAAAAATAAAAATTCAAAGTAAAAAAGTTGCAACTTAGCTTGCATATTTTGTCAGAAAAGTGCAAAACACCTTGAGTTTTCTATTTTTCAAAAATAGGGACTAAATTTACATCTTCATATCTACAGGGACGTTTCTTATAACAATATAAAAAACAAGGACTTGTGACTCTTTTCTTGATATTATTTATATAATTCATTAAAACTAATTAGTTTAAAGAAGTGAATAAATAAATCAGCCATGAATTCAACATCCGGTAAATATTTGTACTTTTGTTTACATTTAAGTTTATTTACATATATTAACAGTTCATAAAATTAACAGTATTTCTAAAGAAGAAAATAAAACTAGTAAAACTATTTTTGTAAAATAAAAACATTATGGTAACTGATTTATGAGAGTTAGTTATTAATGTCCATATTTATAATGTGTAACATTTTTTAGGCTATAGCAAATGTGTTTCCCCTTCATTCCCGATCTACCCTTTTTATTTCTCTAACTCTTAGTTTACCATAAAAGTTAAACACTGGTTTTTTTTAACATTAACTTGTCTTTCCACGAGAGAAGTTCATTTTGCCCGAGGATGGAAGGAAATAAAATCAACGGCGAGGCTGGTGGACATGCTTTAAAATAAATAACATTTTCTCAAATTTTCTTGACAAATCATTATCAAGAAAATAGACAACATATTTATTATTATTTTTTCTCTTTTGAGAATTTATATTCAACTCAAAACAAATATTTTTATATTTATATTTATTTCATTAGAAAATTCCTTTAATACCATCTTAATCAAATATTTATATTTATATCCAATAATCCGTAAATCAATTTTGTATTAAAATAGACAATGCTGGCGTACCAAAAATTTTAGTGATCCATTTTGCCAATAAGCTGCAGTATTGAGTGCCTAGGATAATATATCAACAATGTCTCGCCAGTGATTTCAACCTCACCTTAATATTCAATAGCTGCATACATTATTCAAAATATATTTAATTCTAGAAAAATAATATTTTCGTTCTACAAATAATAAATTATTCTAAAAAATAATATACAATTCAAAATAATATTTCTTATATTTTCCCAAAATATCATGCCAGTTTTGCCTCATTTAAGTGTTTAGATTCCCTATCGAATACGTCCGTGCATGCATCGATCAGAATTCTCAAAGCACTAGACGGACAAACTAACACCAAAATAAATCATTAAAATTATCTTCAATCACCGTATAAAATATTATTTCTATTTTATTAAATCATATGCTTATTCGAAATAAAATATTAAATTTCAAAATTCATATATACATTCGATTCAACAATCATTAATAACAATACAATTATGATACATCTATAATTTCAATCAAACAAACGCCTTTAATAGAAAGCTATTTAAAACCATACAGAGGTTAATTCATTTTTACCAATGTCGACACTACTGGTCTGGCTAACCACTTTTTACTTCAAGACCTCCATCCACAACTTTAGTTTCACACAGAGATTAACACACAAAAATAATAGAGATTATATATATATATATATATATATATCTATGTATGTGTGTGTATATACATATATAGGAAAAATAACAAGTACGTATCCAGACGATTACCCCAGTAATCATCGTATACTTCTACTATCCTTTTTAATATCCAAAACACTCGAGGGAACAAGGACTGTAGATCTCTCTAAGGTTTTAACTCATGTCTCCTATATATGATGAATTGTTCTGAACTTGCTCTAATACCAAATGTAAGCATCCCACCTCGATATCCATACCATGCAAGAGTATTACAGGGTAATACTGTCAAATAATATGGAGAACGAGGCTACATGGAGTACATACGTGAATATTCCTTTGGACTAACACTGGTATGTATTAAAACATCAAATCATAACTCACTTATACTTACATAGTATCGGTTCAAAGAAATAAACATGTGTGCCTCCAGGATAGAACAACGCATAATATATAACGAATAACAGAGAACACATAGTCAATCGTAGCAATAACACACACACATATGAATAATATACCATATAGACAGTCTATAAATTATCTTAAGTGTCAAATATCTCAATATAATACAATGTATAATCGGTATACATCCCAGTGTCAAAATGTACAATGAATCAATGTCATAATAACATCATACAATAATCCTTATATATGTCTCCTCTAAGCCCAATAAAAAATTGCTGGTCATGTCTCTCTATATTCTAAATCTCTTTGACTGACCCGAGTATTATAAAATAACACACGGGTCAGACTATGTCTAATCAAGGGTATAATAATAATAATAGTAACACAATATAAACACAGAATAATAATATGATAACATTAATGCCCATTATCAAATCATAAGACAACATATCAAAGGATACATATAAATAAGGTAATGAATACCTAATATATAAATATATATAATGCTATAAATAATCAACAAGGCATCACATCACTCAAATATCTCTAATCCATATGAAACAATCAACAATGAATCAAAAGATGTCATCATCCTTATAGAAACACATCAAATCAAGAATCACTGAATTAACACAAATGGGTGAATCATACATATCCAAAAATCATTATCAAATCCAAAAATATGAATATATGAGATATCACCAAGTATAATCAAGCTAGCACGAAGCATTGCCCAAATATATCTCTTAAACTCTATAAAAGTCATCAATACATATCAAATAAGATAGGCTACCTTTCAAATACTGAGATCCACTATACTTTGGATATGTATCACAGGTATAATCTCATCTCCTCATACAATATCTATCTATAAATATCATGATCGGAAATGATTGTATGACATAAATGAAGTCCAAAATAGAGTCATATATATAGTAATAATAATAATAATACTAATAATATGTGGCACCCAGCCAACATCAATGCAATGGCGAGGTGTATCAATCTTATATGGCAATCCACTACTCCGTTAGTACCAAAAAGGAGACTGATAGCACTAAGCAAGCTCCGGAGACACTAAGTCTCTATAGTTTTTAGTTACCTCTTATTCATCGTGGCACATATCCACCAGTATACTCATCAACGCGAGGACTTTAAGTCACGACACTACAAATGCTCCTATAGGTAATAGACTGCTGGCCTAGTGACACAAAGGGCTAATACGTGCATAAGGTTTGCAAAAAGCTATAAGCACTAAGCTATATATAAGGTGTCATGAATCTAGGGTGCGACCCCATGATCAGACCACCAAGGTGGATACTGGCCATCTAATCCTCTCCAACAAACATAATAGGAGCACTTCATAATAGTGGCATATAGAACCAATACATATAGACTCGAAATCTCACAACTATAGGAACAGAGCCATATATCACTACGTATCACCTCACACTATCCACTCTATTCCCGTCATGTGAGTGTCATTTACTTACAATGAATAATCAAATAAATATCATAACAACATCCTATACAATTGTGTGACACTTAAACGTTTATTCACTACTTGTAAACTACACTCAATCCCATACTATTCTACATAATGAGTCGAAAGAAGAACCGGAGAAATATTACCGAAGTCCCATAACAGATGGTATTATAACACTGTTTTTCAGATTTCTCATCATAGAGAATAAAATTCATCACGTGATCACATAAGGATGTCATCACCATATAATCTCAAATTGTCAATCAAATTTATATCAACGGTGAACCATTCATATCATGGAAATCAACATAGAGAAAAAGAGAAATCAGAGTATTTGGAAAATTAAATATAAGTATATTTATATCTCAGGTTATAAATCTATAAATAATTTTACTATTAGTATAATTCCATTTACAATACCAAAAATGTCAGTAATAAGACCTCTCATAAAATTTACATAATTTGTAAACTTTAAATAATTAATTAAATATATAAGAAATATCATTATTTAACTTATTAATTATACATACATTACTTTAAAATACTTGGAAATATTAACCAAAAAATTGTTTCTTTTAAATATGAGTTTGGAGAATAGTGATTATGTATTTATAAAAAATACAATAAGACTTCTTAGGTCAACTTTATATTCTATAAATAAAAATAATCTTTAAAAATATATTATATCTTGAATAATACATTCTCTTTATTTATAAACTCCAGAAATAAAGATTCAAATATAAAAATTTCTATCTTTACTTATATATATTTTAAAAAATTCATGTACACTTTACAAACAAAATATGCTTTATTATATAATGTGTAGACCAAATTTTATAATTAGAATAATGATCTTTAAAGGATTTTGTGATCGAAAGAAAATTATATTTGTAAGTAAAATAAATTTCTAAAATATGCAAAATAAGTTAAATTAAGTAATAATTTAATAAATTATTTATAAAATACTTTTAATATGGTATTTTAAATCTTTTAAATAATTTTCCCATGTTTTAAAACAGGTATAAATGGAACATCCATAGAAAGTGCACACATCAATATACAAATCGTATACATTATGCAGTTCGCAACGCAAACAGACAAAGTTCCATTTGCAAATTATCACTTCCTACTAACACAATCAATCAATCCATCTCATAACAATTATCTCTAACCAAATGACCACAATAAATCATAACTTCAATCATATTTAATTCACTTCATTAATTCACTACCAATTATTCATTGCAGTAATTTCAAAGATGAGCAACCAAGAGAAGTTTATATAGGTAGAGCATAGATTTGTGAGTTGAAGTAACTCACCGATGATGTAAGGTAGAATGAATTACTGAGGAGCTTCCATCGCCTCTACTCTACGGCAACTGCCACTTCCATCAATCACGCATGAGCCAACTTCTCGAACTGTGCCTCTGCCTCCAGTTGCCATATCGCTCACACAACCTCTTACTCGTGCACACGAACATCGCCTACGACACTTCCTGGTCGTGATCGCTACTTCGATTAATCACTTGCCACAACACCACATCATCGGCCGCTTCCATCCCTAGCGCGAGCACCTTTGTGCGCGACAGTATTTTTTTTAATCATGTTAGGTATGAGAATTCTAGAAAAAGGAATTAGGGCAAATGGAATTCGGGCTTTGACTTTGAACAGAGTGACTAGGTTTGGGTTAGCAGTTAACTAATAAAAAAAGGGTAAATTTTTTAAATGGGCATGGGAATTGGGATTGATTTAGTTAATACATATACATATATATACACACACACATATACATACACACATATATACATATGCATACATATATATATATATGTATATTCCTTTTCCATTATTTATTTTAACAACTCTACTAATTATTTTTGTAAATTTGTTTCAAACTATTTCTAATTAACTTAAACTTCATTTTACAATATATATCAATAATTAGATAATTCTTATTCAATTCAATACTTAATTATTTATTTTCATTTTATATTTAATTATTTGTAATATTAATCGTAGAATAAATTTATTTATTTATTTTCAAATATTTTAATGATATAAAAATTATTTATACTTTGGAAATGTCTTATATTTGTCAAATATTTTATTCGCATTCAAAATATTATCTTAAAAGAATATATAACTTAATTTCAATTTATTAAAACAAAATCTTTCATTAAATAGATTCCAATTAAGTATAAATTCACTTTCAAAAATAATTATTAAAAATTGGATTCAAACATTACCATTTTAATAAAATTTATTTTTTATTATTATGGCATAGGAAGCAAGGTTATTACAGACGTGGTTTGTACGAGTCTCGCGGGGATCAGATGGCTTATCAACTGAGACACAAATCGAGCGTGTTCCACCACAGGACCAGCCATGATTCAAATTCTAGTCAGCTTTCAAGCCGTGACAGAGGAGGCAGAGAGAAGGATTACAAGTCACATGACTCATCATCTAGGCATCGATCTAGATCTAAGTCAACCCAGTCTAGGGGTTCAGATAAGCACTCCAGCCGTCATGATGACGTTCCTCATGATCACTACTTTCGTGATTCCCTTTATGCTAAGCAAACAACTTTGTCTAATACTTTCCAACATTTCGATCAATCATCGAAGTCCATTGCATTTGGTTCCTCTCAACATAGAGCTGGTAAAATGCCTAATGAGCGGCCTACTGAATAGCCTATTTTTAAAGCAGAGCAGCTGGTCTCGTCCAACTCTCAAATACCTTAGTTGCAACGTCGCTTTCAAAAAATCTATTTTAAAGGATGTAAGTTTGTTCCCAATTTGACGGATGTTCCCCTCGGGGTAAAAGACCATACAGTGGCATATGTCGATGACGTGTATGATTAGTATTTCATTTGGAAGAGATTGGCTGAGAAGACCTCTGAATATGCTGAAAGTGTTGACACTGAGGCTGCAGGTTTATGACTTATGGTAAATAAAAATTATGATACCATTACTCATCTTGACAAAGAAGTTGCCTAGCTAAAGAAGGCAAAGGTGGATACCGATCAAAAAGTCAAGGACTTAAATGCTATGATCGAGTAGGAAAGAAAAAATCATTTAATCCAAGTTGAGTTTGTTCATCACTGGAATCATGAACTGGCTAAAGAGGTGGAAGAGCTGAAGGTATAGCTTGTAAAGGAGAAGTAAGGGAAGGATGAAGCCCTTTAAACAGCTCATGACTACTGTAAGGAACTGCTTGATGCTCACAAGTAGAGAGATGATGCATTGGACAAGGCTAAGAAAGTGGATGAGTTGGTGGTAGCTTAGGACAGATGAGTCAAAGATAGGTTCGAGCCACTCATCATCATTTATAATGCCAATGTACTTAAGTTCAGAGATTTGGCATGGCTTGGCAAAGAATATCCCGAGAGATTTGGCATGGCTTGGCAAAGACTATCCGGAGCTCTAGCGATGACATGGCAGTAGATTATGTGGGAAGAACAACAGCTTACGGAAGGAAGTGAAGTGAGTCTGGCCTAGGTGGAGAGCGAGATTCTACATTCGGATGAAATTGAAGCGCACAGAGAGGGTGAGCTTGTTTTACATCCAGATTTGGCTTCCACGGTTTAGAAAGATCAAGCTGAACGCTCTCACACTACTCCTCAAGATCTCACTACATGCCTCACTTCTAGGCCTTCAGCTGCATCCATCGCTCCGTCTGTCTCTCCATATAATTCGAATGCTTTGTAGAAACGAAAGACAAGTATGCTATCTCCAATTCAAGAGGGGAATTCGGATGGCATGCCCGACCACATAGAGCCTCAATCTAGCGGAGGTATACCATTGACCTCACCCATATTTAAGAGAGTTCACATGACACTAACCGATGTAGCTAATCTCTTCTTTCATCTTTCTAATATTTAAGGCACTACAAGAAATTTTATTTTTGGTGGCGCACAAAAAACACTACCAAAACTTATGGTGGCGTTTTGATAAACGCCGTGATAAAGCCCGCAACTAAAAATCCATGATTTTTAGTTGCATTTATTTCAACGCCCCTATAAATCATTTTATTGCAGCGTTTCTGAAACGCCACCATAAATCTTTTTGTAGCGTTTTAAAATAGCCACTAAAAGGTTTTTTGCGCTACCAGTAGAGTTTCCAACTTTACCCCTACTTTACGGTTGTGTTTACTCAATGCCACTATATGTATTTCTGTAGCATTTTTGAAACGCTACTAGAAGTTATTGATCATTTTGCACCATTTTTTCATGCTATTATTTCCTATTGATGGTATATTTTGTTTCTACTGTATCAATCAACAATCACTCGCATAATCATCATATTCAAACAATTAAGAAAACATATGAATCATATAATCAAATAAGATATCCATAACCATTCTAATACAATAATCCTCTAATAAAATTACTAAACTCGCATAAAATAAACATTCGTATACAAATTTACACACCTAGTACTAATAAAATGTTATACCAACCTGGTGCTAACAAAACGCTTGATTACCCATAATTCTTTGTTGCATGCACAAGTGAAAGCTAGCACCATAAAAGTCCAACCTTGCTCTCTTCGGAAATCCAATGCCTGCATGAGTGAAAGCACAACATATAGTCAAACCATTATGTTAATTCGTAGGACTTCAAATCTAATATCAAACATCTACAACATTGTACGAGTATATAATATTATAAATAATGTCATATAAATAATCAAAGTATTAACGAAATATATAATTAAATTACAAAAAACATGTCTAAATATACAATTATGTTTCTAAAGATAGACAAGTATGAGAACATGAGTGTGCTTATGTGTATGTGCAAAGCACAGTATAAAAGCAGGGTTATGATTGTAGTACCGATCAAGTGTATACAGTTAGTAGTTTTCAATTGTTTCAAAATTTTGAATGTAATTTTCCTATAATGTTTTCAAAACAGGAAACAAATTGTAAATCGCAAATTTAAATTTAGAATCAAAAGTTGATTAAAATCATGAACTTTATGTTCAAAATTTCAAAGGATTCATGTTTTAGTTGTATATATACCTAGCTATCATTGATTTCCTATATCAGAATTGACTTTGAGCATTTATAGGTTGAAAACATTCGAATATTGCTACTGACCAAGTGTATGATATGGTTATTATTTAAATTCTGGTAATACAACAACTTGAAATCGCAAAACTTCACCATGAATTTTGAAACTAGGTATGGTAGCTACTCCATCTATAGAATTTTTTTTACAATTACAACCTAAGCTAATTTTGATTATAACTTACGAGTAGCATTCAAATACTTTTGGTCTTCCTATGTTTTTGGTCTTCCATCTACTAGAAATTTAGTTATTTAAAATAACAGGCTACTACATCCCCATATTTGAACTCCGCCTAGTGTAGAACTTGCTATTTTTTTGTTCAGACTGCAATAACTTCTTCATACTAACTCGGAATCAGGCGAGACTTCGACCGATTAACTCGCACCTAAATTACAAACAATATGGAATATTTGGATACTTCATCGGGTGAATGCACACTGTAGTTCTCCAAGGGGACTGACAGTTGTACTTAGAAAATAACATGCTACCGCATCCTCGTATTTGAACTCCGCCTAGTGCAAAAGTCGCTATTTTATTTGTTCAGACTGCAATAACTTCTTCACACTAACTCGGAATCAGGCGAGACTTCGACTGATGAACTCCCACCTAAATTACGGATAATATGTTACACTCGAATACTTCATCTTGTGAACGCACACTGTAGTTCTCCAAGGGGATTGACAATTGTACTTATAAAATAACAGGCTACCACATCCCCATATTTGAATTTTGATAAAAATTAGAATTAAAATTTTAAATTTTATCTCAATTCAAAATATAAAAATTAGAATTGGAATTATTTTATATATTTTTTTTATTAGTCAAATCAAATTTAAATCTTTAAATCGGTTAAATGGGTAAACCGCTTATTAAATGGGTTGGACCATAAATGGGTTGGGTCATAAGTGGGTAAAAAAGAAAGGGTCATTAAATGAGTTGGGTCAAACTCGACCCAACCCATTTTGATCCAACCCAACCCGTTTGACAGGCCTACTCATTACCCCGATATCAATTATTCAGTCAGCAATTTTTATCCTGGCAGTAAAGGCAGAGGAGGCGGCTAGAGTTTGGCAATAGGTGGTGAGCTCCGCCTTCAACTGGAAGGAAAAATTCAATCGGCATCACGCATAACAACGTAGAACGGGAAATCATAGACAATGAAGCAACATCATTTCTAAAGTGCCACATCTTCATCAACGGGATCTATAGATCCAGGAATCGCAATATTTCAACTTCCACAACAAGCACTCTGGTCAACACATTCTATTATCAAGCACGACAACATCATATTTCAATGACACGAGATCTACATCAACTAAAAGGCAACATTAAGTATTTGTTAAAGGTAAGTTTGATTTGATCTAACTTAGAAGTATGTTATAACAAAACAGAGAATGCATTACAAAAATCAATACTCATGTTGCTTGTTTTGGTTGCATGTTATTCAAATGATGCAGGCAGTAAGGGTGTGAGGTTGTGGCGAGGGGTTGGTTGTGAATAGTGGTTTTGTATCATATTTCATTATGTGATTAATGTATTTTTTGGTTGTTTGGATGTGATAATTATATGAGTGATTGTTGGTTTCATAGCGAAATATATGAATTATCACTGTATAATATATATACATTATGAACAAAATGAAGTGGACACTGAACGAGCTACCACAGCGAGATAAATTTTTACAAAAAAATCAAAAAAATTTGGCAGCGTTTAATAAACGTCACCAAAATATATATGGTGGCAAACAAAAAACGCCTATAATATTTTGTAGTAGCGTCAATAATACTTTTTAGCATTTATACAACGCTACGATAAAATTTTTAGTTGCGTTTGTAGAACGCTGTAATATGTTGCTTTTCGGTAATGTTTATGAAAACGCAACAAAAAATCTTCGATTTTTAATTGCGTGTCGTATAGGGGCGTTCTCTAAAACGCTACTGTAAGTTATGGTAGTGTTTTATGTGCACTACTAAAAAATTTTTTTTTTATGTAGTGAGCTTTGGATAGTTTCCTTCTGTTCCTGTTAACTATTTGCTAATGTAGTACATCGGCCTATGGATTCAGAACTCCTCACGCACGAGTGCGGCACTCAAAGCGTGCGTCGACATTGCCACATAAATAAACAAATCCTCATCCTCTAGCGGCTTCAACTGAAGGGGGGTCTCTCTAAGTGATCCACTAGAGCCTGGAATGCGTCTATACATTCTTGCATCCAAGCGAAATTCATCTTCCCTGTCTTAATCACTTTAAAGAAAGGGATGCATTTGCTAGTTGCTCTGGAGATGAATTGACTCAAGGTAGCGACCTTCGTATTCAAACTCTGGACCTCTTTGATCTTTTCCGAGGCTTTGATGTTCCTCAGTGCTTCGATCTTCTCCGGATTGGCTTCGATTCCATGGGATTTCACGATGAAGCCTAAGAATTTCCCTGACACAACACCGAATGAGCATTTCAAAGGGTTAAGCTTCATCCCGTACTTCCGAAGAACACAGAACATCTCTGCCAAGTCATCGATGTGGTTCCTCGATCGTCATGACTTCACGGGCATATCTTTCACATAGACCTCCATCAAGCGTCCTATTTGATCTTTAAACATCTTGTTCACCAACCTCTGGTAAGTTGCTCCAGCGTTCTTTAATCCATAGAGCATGACAAGATAGCAGCATAGTCCTAGGTCAGTAATAAAGCTGGCGTGTTCCTGGTCTGGGACGTGCATCAAAATATAATTGTATCCAGAGTACTCATCCATGAATGAAAGCAATTCATGATGTTCCTTAGTGCTTTGATCTTCTTCGGATTGGCTTCGATTCCATGGGAGTTCATGATGAAGCCTAAAAATTTCCCTGACACAATGTCGAATGAGCATATCAAAGGGTTAAGCTTCATCCCGTACTTTCGCAGAACGCAGAACGCAGAACATCTCTGCCAAGTCATCGATGTGGTTTCTCGATCGCCGTGACTTCACGAGCATATCTTTCTATGACGACCCACATTTCGGAAGGTTTAAATCGACAATAATCCACACATGTCCGACTTAAACAATCCGGAACATAGATAATCAATGGGGTTAATTAAGAAAAATAAGAAAAGAAGAAGAAAACAAACACAGAATCTCGCAATGGAACGATAAAATATAATAATCAAATAAACAGTTCATGAAGCTGTTTATATTATACATTTGATTATAATTTATATAACATTGATCAGAGTTATATATACAATATGGATAAATAAAACAATGCAGTAGACAACATGATGCAGGAATAATAATAGTAATACCATACCAATTCTTCGTCTTCATCCTCCAGAATAATCTTCAATGCGAGCGTAATGAAAAGACAAAACACTCGAGTCAGGACTAAAATATTCTTATGTGGGTCAAATCGATATCGCATATAACACGAGTGATGGGGCGTCAAAGATGTTTACGGGGTTTCACATCTCCTATCCAGTGTATAACGTGCGTGCAACAACTTAAGAGATGTTAAAGAATTTTCCACCTCTTAAGGATCCGTCAAAATATTTATATGTAGTAGAATACGCTACATATATAATGTCTAATCAGTAAAATAAATATATTTCTTAGCATTAAGGCTTCCCTTAACGTGTTTTTAAGCATTGTCGTACAGTTTGCATATAAAACACCAGTAAACCGTCGGCAGATAGAGATGTGCCATGATACGACAACACTAAATCAAAATCATAGTGGTCTCGTATAGGGATAAAAGTATGACAAGACATGTGAGGTAATGCCCAAGGTATGATACTACCAGTTTACCCTTCCCGGCTGGTGGTAACCCTTAACGGCCCACCACGTCCAACACTCCCAAAAGTCGAGGGTGCACACCAATCGATAATAATGTCATGATAGTAATACGAAAAAGTGTGTCCGCTAGAGGTAGCTAACCTCATTGGTCGTTACAGCTTCTGTTTTAGTCATTTCAAATTGACACAAGTGTCAGGCCAATCCATCATCGTTCTCTTTCTTCAAATCCAGCAAACGACGTCAATCCAACCACTTCATTCTAAAGTCTCCTCCACACATAGTTGTTAAAGTGGTTCCAATATTGACAGAGAGTATGCCAATAAGAGGCCCCGGTCTCTTTAACAACCAAACGTCGTTTTACACACCAGCTGGTTCTTTTACATTTCGAAAATAGTTCGTACTTGATATCAAAATATCATATTCGCTTCAAAATCAAATTCATTTCGAAATCATCATATTTACTCAAAATATGCTATTTCACTTCAAAATCATTTCGCCTTAATATCTCGATTCCAGTTCCAATTCAAAATTGCTTCGAATTTCCATTTGGGTTGTAACTTCAATTTAACCCAGTTCGTATTTAAATCCACGATTTAAATATAAGCCTTCCAGCCTTTGACCAGTTTGAATTTTAGAAATAGTTTGGAAAAAAATTTAAACTGTTTAAAAATAGTTAAAATAGTTTGATATAAAATGATTTAAGTATTTAAAATGTTTTATAAAATAAAATAGTTTGGAAAATCAAAATAATTTGAATATTTAAAAAGATAGATTTTAAATAGTTTATATTAAAATAATTTATTTGAAAATAGTTTCAAAGTCAAACTGATTCAATTCCAAAATTTTCAATTCCAAAATTTTTAATTCAAATCAATTTCGATTTCGATTAATTTCCATTCAATTCCAATTTGAATTAATTTCAATTCAATTCTCAAATTTAAACCATTTCAATCTATATAAATTCAAGTAGATTTCAGAATATCGATTTATATCATTTAAATTAAACTTAACTTCAATGTCCAAATCTTTAAAATAATTCAATTCCGAGCTCAACTTTTGAAATATTGATTTAAATTACTTTTACTTAGCAATATTCCGAGTTCGAATAAAAGTCCAATCTTTTAAAACAAATCAATTTCAAAAATTCAAAACATATTTCAAATATAACTTCAAAATCTCACATTCCATTTTTAAACAATTTCGTTTAACAAATTCTAATTCCAACATTTTGAGCTCATTTTCGAAAATGATTCAGTTTCCATAAATTATATTTTTCTTCTTTAAATCAAAATCATTTAAATAATTTCATATCAAAAATTTTAAAATTATTTAATTTAACCAAATCCGGCGTCCGTATATAATTTTCTATCTTATGGCCAAGTGAATCAGTTATTTCAATTTAATTTAGGGATGGATATATATCATTTCAATCCAAAATAAATGTCATAGGTATATATCATTTCAACCTATTTCTTAATTTTTTCAAACTAATTCGATTTACAGTTTTATATATACTGTAAATAATATACAGGATGATAATATGATATATCAAAATAAATAAACATCCAAATCATCCAAAATATCAATCAATTTTCATCCATCATAACCAACATCCAAATAATCAATAGTCACAACAATTAACCAATTATCAATAATCGGGAGTATTTACTAGCACTTATTTCTAATTCAATTTAGCTGTCAATTCAAATTATATCAATCAATTCCGATGTCGATTTAAATATCAATTAAATTTATCAAACAGCAATCAATAAATTTAAATCACATCATAACTTCAAATTTGACTAACATAAAAATATTCTAGTCAATCATGAGCATATAAAACACTCAACTTTTATTTGAAACTGAAAATATTTCAGCTTCAAATAAATGCCACTTCGATTACACGCCAAAGCCTTCGTCGATACAATTCCAACGCCGCTTGTTTCGTACAATTTCGACCTCGTATGGCAAACACATACATTTTATAAGATTTGAATATAATTTATATAAATAATTTTTTTATTACTACCATCAGATCTTGGCTGTTCAATTTTGGAAACAAGATCTGGCCGCACGCGTTTACTTCCTTAATCGTTCGTTTATTTCCAGCTTCTTCACGTTCGAAAACCCATCACGCGGCCTTCGTATATTCCATCACCACGACCACCACGCTCATCGATAACTCGATCAGCCACCGCCTTTGACTCTGCCTACCAACGCCGCACCCACACCATCAACCACGACGAACTCGGTCGCCCCTAGACGCGCAGAAATCTCCACGAACAATCCACGAATGCGACTGCTTTTTGCCTCCGATCGATGACTATAGCTAAAATCCACCGTTGGAGGGAAAGATCTCGACGTGCTCTACGACATTCTAGTTGGAAGTTTTGGCTAATTCGGCTTGGTTGAGGAGATCGGAGGGGATGAAGGTTAGGATTTTTTTGGCCATTAAACAAGCTGGCGGCGGCAAGAATTTTCTAGGGTTAAAGCTTGGTATGCGTAGATATATAGGTATAAATATATTATTTTAATATTATTCCGACTATTCACGTGAAATTTTGGACGAACTCCAAACGTAGCATGCCGCTAGACGTTTATAATGTTTTACCCCTATTCCGAACACAATGGAACAAGTTTCTGGGCCTAATTCGATCGTATGTGGAAGATAGCTTTTCGAATCAAATTATAATATAAAATTTCCAATATTAATTTCAACGCGTTTCTATCCCGGACGACCAAACGATAACTCCAAATGCTACAAAATTTGAAATCCGATAATAATACACTATTACGGATCCAATGGAACTGGTTTCGTCGAATCCCGATACTGTGCCCCGGATCGCTATTTTTACGCGTCGATTAAATCGACGATTTCAAAATTTTACGAAATCACTTGAAACTTCAGTTTTTAAAAACTTATTAACTCAACTCTAATTAAAATAGAATTTATATCAACATTAGAAATCATTTCGATTCCTATTCAACTCAAATTTCAATTATTCTCCATTCCTGTATTACGATAAATCGTTATATTTGAAATTTAAATTCAATATATAATTTCAACCAAAATCGTCATATTCGATAACTACACTAATAATTCTTTAAATTTTATTTAACCATTTTTATTCAATAATCATATTAAATTTAATAATTTCAAATAGTTAAAAATACGGGTCGTTACATTATCCCCCACTCAAAACTTTTCGTCCTCGAAAAGGCGAAAAGGTGTTAAGTAAAGAATTTAACACTTGATATATTTTATTCAAAACAATCAACTTATAAAACATTAAAATCTTACTTACAAAACCATTATTACGCACCCACCATGCCACTTCGATATCGGTTTGCGAAAATTACAACTTATATATAAAACAAGCTATAAAAATTTAAAAACTTCAAAAAAATTCTAACACCAGGATTTACGGAAAATTTCGGCAGCGTCTCCTTTGCGCGGCGCGATCGGAATTTTTTTACAATATATCATATAACACAAATATATACCAAACATATCAAATATACATCTCATCTCAATGATGAGGCATCCCGTAGGGAAAAAATATAAAAGTGCAGTATGTAATCCGAGATATGTACCTTATTATTAATAATACGAGCGAGTTCGCTCATATTAAGCAAGCAAAAGCATATAAAAACCCGCGTATACGTCCAAACGGTCTTCATATGTACCCATCTCAACTCAATTTAGAATATTAGTTGCATATAATGATATAGAAAGCATGTATAAGTATAAAAGCATATAACATGAATTTTAAATCCAAACCATAACATAAGCATTAATATACAATAAACAATAATCATATACAATATGAACAGTTATAACAACGATTTACAACAAAAGAAACCATTCAATTATTAGTATTCATCCAATTAATTCATAACGATATGAATATACATTACCCAATGTCAATATCTAATTTATACACTATCATTTCTTATAACGTCTAATTTTTATTAACATTTAATTGACTGGTTTCAATTTATTTGAATTCAACCAACTTACATTCAATTTGATTCACGTTCAATTGATTTTCATTCAATTTATTTACTTCCCATTTGATTGACATGCACTTATCAATATTAATGAATTCACATTCTATTAATTTACATTCGTTTATTCAATTTAATTGTTAAATTCTAATTGTTTCACTTTTTGTTTAGCATATTTCATATAAATTCATCTATTAACCATTTTATAAAATTATTCCATTTAACCTTGTTAAGTTAAATTTATTTCACTGCCACTTAATGTATATATTTTTCTCAATATCATTTACAACCATTTCATAAACCATTTAAGTCTTTTCTAACATTTTATAAAATGCAACTCATATTTATTATTACTTCATAACTCAAGTTCATATAAATTAATTGATTCACTTTGCTAGTTCATTCCATTAATTCATATTCATAATTTTTACCTAAGTGAATATTATTTTATAACTCAAATTCATAATATTTTCTTTTTTATCACAATCACTTTCATTTAACTTCCTTGAGTCAACTTCCATTTTATAATCCATTTCATTAACTTATTTGATATTCAATTAATTCACATTCAAGTTATTAAAACTCACTCCACTTGCATTTAACATCCAATTTAAATTAAATTCAATTACTCATATTAATTTTTTTTACACTCATTTATTTTATTTAATTTCTTTCACACTTAAATTACATTTCTTTTTAAAATTCAAGTTCGTATTCATTTTATTAATTCATTTTATAGCTTAAGTGGAATTAATCCACTTTACTAATTTATATAGTTCATTCAAATTAAGTTACACTTTATTTCATTTGGTTCATTTCTTGGTTTATTCAACTTTATTTAAATCAAATCTTTTTCTCTTTCCTATCATTCACATTCAACAATTTAAAATTTTATTTTTAGCTTAATATTCTCAGATCTATAAATTATTCAAACTTGTTTACTTAAATTTCGTTTCATTATTTTTATCTAATTTATTTCAAATACAATTCACCTTTATTTGAGTTTTCTTCAGTTAAACTTCATTTTATTTACTTCATTTCATTAACTCAATTTATTCAACATTTCTTGGGTTAATTCTCTTATTTCATATCTCAAATTCAAATTTTCTTTTGTTTGCTAAACCAAAAATATTTAACAGTTTTTAAATTTAAATTTAAATTTTCTATGCAAATTTATAAGTTATAAACTTATTTTTATTTATACTATTTCAATCTATAAGTTCAAAACTATTTTCATATATTTATCAAATCATACATAGAATATCTTTCACAACAAAACTTGTTTTCATCCAAAATAGATTCCTTTTGGTAGCAATTCTCACTCAGAAACTCGAAAATGAATACTAGCGATGCTGCAGTCATCTCCAGCACTATTTCCCAGCGACCAAAGCGAGTTAATGCTTTATATCTCTCAAAAATCTTTTCAAAATAGATATTTCTCGTCAAAACACTTTCAAATAATATTATTATTAATTTTGAAGGCTTTGAAAACAAATTTTGAAAACAAAAGGATTTTAAATTCTAAAATTCTCAATTTTTAGATCCTTCTATTTATAATATAGCTTATACAAATTTTATTACCTATTTGCCAACATTTCACTTATTTACAACTTTGTCATTATAAACAATTATTATTATAATTATATTTCAATTCAATCAATTATCGAACGCTTCGTGAAATAAAATTCACAAAGTATTCGTTTTATTTTAATTCAACCAATAATCGATGATAACTAAATATTATAATCGCCTATCGACTAACATTCATTAATAATTAACATTATATATATATAAAATATAATTTAGGTAAAATTATATTTAACCAATTTTAAAACAATATTATGTCGACTTACCTCATTTAAGTGTTTAGAAATCCCTATCGATAACGGCATCCCACGCACCGACCAGAATTCATAAACAACTTAACGGATACGTAAACACAATATAAAACAATTTATAACACTAACAAGTACGCTCTCTCATATATATACACTCAAACAGACTCATTCTAGGGTAAAACTACCATACCGTGATGACCCGGATTTTCGGACCAGTTAAAACTGCCAAAATTCCGTCCGTTCTAAAACTACTAATGGAAACTACCAACTTAATACACAATATTTGATGAATATTCAATGCTATTAAATGTATAGGATACAAATTCAATTATACAACTTATCAGAGTAATTAATTTATTTATTAATCCTACAAAGTGTGCTTTAATACATACCAAATACAATGACTATAAATTTACCACTACACAACTCTGATAAGAGAAAAAACACTATCCTTACTTGAGAACTCAATAAACAATGTAAATGCGGATTAAAATAGTAAGCAGGAAAGATATAATAACACAAGATAAACAACAACCAATAACGGATAAACATGAAAGGGTTATATTAGTTTAGGGGCTGCATCACTACCACTTGTGACTGCCTACGTACCCCTATCTAGTTGGGTACCCAATTAGATACAGGATCAAGCAACGTAGTTCTCCTACCGCAAATAGGACTCATGGAGCCTACGATGTAACAAACAATATGCAATTCCCAAAACTACCCACTTAGGCTTAATCTTAAATTTTAGATTTTCAAATCTAATTACCTTTACGGAAATTATCTCTTTGGACTTTATTCTCGAATTCTTATTTCAAAACTTTTGAAATATATATATATATATACCTTTTATATTCAAATTAGTCATTTACTTCGGGATTTAAAAATAAATCACTTTTTGAAAACGATATCAATATACTAGCATACAAAACTATAAGCTACCTGATCAGAAGGTTTCTACCCATAACAAGGCAATTGGGTCCCAGCCTTCATACAATCGATAAATAAGTATATCTTTCTACTCCAAGAGCAGACTATACCAAAAACATATGCCCACCTTTTAGTTACGGGTTACATGAATCATTGGTAACATAACAAATCACTTTATATCCCGAAGTGGAAAAATCATTTACATTAATAATTACAAATACTTCAAATCTATATTAATTTCCATTTCTAAATCCTTTCAAAAAATCATCATAAAGCCATCGGGTTTAGTCCTTGAAATTCTTTCCGTTTTATAAAACATTTTTATAAAAACCATTCTTACATAAATCACTTTTATATAATACAACTACAAAATATTCATTACCAAACAGTTCTATTTCTTTTAAAGGAAAAACATTTCATAGCATTTCAACTTTAAAATCAATCTTCAAAACAATTCATTAAATTGAAGTGAACCAAATATTACCGCTAAACACCATATAGTCAAATTGTGAAATAAATCACAAGGTGTTAGCCTACAATTATTTTCTACCCAGCCCATGCATATGGATAATTAATTGCTCATAAACTGGCCGAGCCTAATTCAAACAACAAAACAATCAATTAACAAAATAAACACAATAATAAATGATAAATCAACGGTTCATTCTATCGAATATTTATAACACTTTATTTTAACTTGGGTTAAAACGATTTGATATTTATTTAGGAGAATCCGGGCTTTCCCTTCGACATGTTCCATCCCGCACCCAAGTCTTCTTAGATCTCACAGACGAAACACATGTACTAGTCGTTTCCGCATACTCCATTAAGTATTTAACTTCTAAATTTTAAATTACTTAATCAACCATCCAAACATAATAGCGACCAAGGAAATCAAACCATTGTTTTCGAAAACAAAGTAAACAAGCATTCAACAAGGGTTTTTAAATAACACTTAACACTTAAAGTTCTTTCAACTTAGCAATGGTTTTAATGAACTTAAAATAAGAAATAACTTACTTTGGATTCCACTCCGTCAAACTTTAAGGCAAGGAATTTAAGATCTGACGCATACTTCCTACCATGCTTCGAAACCAAATGAAAATAAGCATGAATTCCTCCTTCCTAGTGCTTAGCCAAGGCTTGAGATGGAAGTTGGCCGAAAGTATAGAGAAGAAGTGGTAGAGCTTTGAACTTGAATTCTGAAGATTTAGACCCGAAAAATAGGTCATCTTATCTCTTGTTTTTGACTCTCTTACTCTCAAAATTTGAAAAACTTGTTAACTGAAAAATTATTGTAAATTCATTTCTATTGAATTTAAAAAAATAATCACTTGATTTTGGTTATTTTTTAGGAAGATATGATAGAATGAAGACGAGGTATTGTCGGATTGATAAAAATGATGCCCGAAAATGCACTTTAAAGAATTGAGTTTCAGGTATAGCAAACATCAAAACTAGAAAAAGTACTCAACATAAACGTTGTAGCCACTGGAATTTTATATGGTTTTAAAAAAAGAATTTTGCATTCTAGTTTAGTTTTGAAGAAGTTATGGCTGATATAAGAGGAGGTAAAATGTGGAGAAAAGAGGAGTTTGATTTGAAGAGAATGAACATTGATTTCTTTTGAATATTTTGTAAATATTCTGACATTATTTCTTTCTAATTTTTTTCTATGGCTTGAAAGCCATTAAAGGGAAGAGGAAGAAGATGAAAAAGCTTGAGAAAATAAGAAGAAGAAAAATGTAGAAATGTGTAAAACAAAGTGGAAGAATGGTGGTCTTATTTATAGAAAAGTTTTGGATTAAAATAATATTTTGTAAAAAGACCAAAATACCCTTACTTACGTATAAAGTAATCTTATTTTTTTTCAACACTTAACATCACATTTCAAATCATTACTTTATGTCATTTTCACTTAGATATTAAATAAAAAAAAGTAATAATTATGTTCCATTGATTTGATGTTTTACTTTTTGACTTTTGTACTTTTTTTCTTTTTATGCTTACTTTTTGTTAATTATATTCTAGAATTTTCTAAGTATGTTTAGTAAAAGTAAACTTGATTAGTGAATTAATTAATACTTACACTATTTTTATATATGTTTCTATATAACAAAATAAAGTTGCAACGACGTTATGACAACTTTAAATCGACAAAACGTTGATTTTCGACAAAATGTTTTAAGGTCACATTTTGACGTTTTGGTTAAACCATTTATTTATGTAAACCAAATTTAAAAATAAATTTGTATAATGTTATTTAAAAATATAAACACTCAAAAATTAATTAAAATAATTCATTTAACCATTGAAACTTACTTTTCTAAAATCAGCATTTTATCACTTTTGTCGATATAGGCAAATGTTACTATTTTTGTGTATACTTCTCTTCCCAAACCTTAACTAATTTTGTTTGAATCATATAACCTTACTTAATTCATATTTAAAATCACTTTAAATTGTATATTTTAAAGTGGTCAAATTCTGGGTCGTTGCATTCTACCCTACTTAAAAGAATTTCGTCCTCGAAATTAAAAGGACGAAAAAATATAACGAAAAAACAACAATTAACGAAAGTTAAGCACACCAAAAATAGTAATATCACCCATAACCCCGGTCGGAGGTACGGTGCCATATCCTATTCATTTTATTTATCGAATTAAGGTAGTTTCATTTTTAAAATTCCTAGGTTGATATACTAACCCAAGATGAATTTTACGTAGGCACCTAACCTAAGCTCTGATACCACGTGTGACGACCCGGATTTTAAGACCCGTTAAAATTGCCAAAAATCCATCCATTCTAAAACTACTAATTGAAACTACCAACTTTATACACAATATTTGATGAATATTCAACACTATAAATGTATATGATACAATTTCAGTTATACAACTTATCAGAGTAATTAATTTATTAATCCTACAAAGTGTGCTTTAATACATACCAAATACAATGACTATAAATTTACCACTGCACAACTCTGATGAGAGAGACAACACTATCCTTACCTGAGAACTCAATAAACAATGTAAATGCGGAATAAAATAGTAAGCATGAAAGGTATAATAACACAAGATAAACAACAACCAATAACAGATAAACATGAAAGGGTTATATTATTTTAGGGGCTGCATCACTACCACTTGTGACTGCCTACGTACCCCTATCTAATTGGGTATCCAATTAGATATAGGATCAAGCAACGTAGTTCTCTTATCGCAAATAGGACTCATGGAGCCTACGATGCAACAAACAATATGCAATTCCCAAAACTACCCACTTAGGCTTAATCTTAAATTTTAGAGTTTCACATCTAATTACCTTTACGGAAATTATCTCTTTGGGCTTTATTCACGAATTCTTATTTCAAAACTTTTGAAATATATATATCTTTTATATTCAAATTAGTCATTTACTTCGGAACTTAAAAACAAATCACTTTTTGAAAACGATATCAATATACAAGCATACAAAACTATATACTACAAGATCAGGAGGTTTCTAGCCATAACAAGGCAACTGGGTCCCAGTCTTCATACAATCGATAAATAAGTACATCCATCTATTCCAAGAGCAAACTATACCAAAAACATATGCCCACTTTTTAGTTACGGGTTACCCGAATCATCAGTAACATAACAAATCACTTTATATCCCGAAGTGGCAAAATCATTTACACTAATAATTACAAATACTTCGAATCTATAATAATTTCCATTTCTAAATCATTTCAAAAAATCATCTTAAATCCATCGGGTTTAGTTCTCAAAATTCTTTCCGTTTTATAAAACATTTTTATGAAAACCATTCTTAAATAAATCACTTTTATATAATATAACTACAAAATATTCATTACCAAACAGTTCTATTTCTTTTAAAGGGAAAACATTTCATAGCATTTCAACTTTAAAATCAATCTTCAAAACAATTCATTAAATTGAAGTGAACCAAATATTACCGCTAAACACCTTATAGTCAAATAGTGAAATAAATCACAAGGCGTTAGCCTACAATTATTTTCTACCCAGCCCATGCATATGGATAATTAATTGCTCATAAACTGGCCGAGCTTAATTCAAACAACCAAACAATCAATTAACAAAATAAACACAACAATAAATGATAAATCAATGCTTCATTCTATCAAATATTTATAACACTTTATTTTAACTTGGGTTAAAACTGTTTGATATTTATTTTGGAGCATCCTGGCTTTCCCTTCGACATGTTTAGTCACTCGCCTAAGTCTCCTTGGATCTCACAGACGAAACACATGCACTAGTCGTTTCCGCATACTCCATTAAGTATTTAACTTCTAAATTTTAAATTACTTAATTAACCATCCAAACATAATAGCGAGCAAGGAAATCAAACCATTGTTTTTGAAAACAAAGTAAACAAGCCTTCAACAAGGGTTTTTAAACAACACTTAACACTTAAAGTTCTATCAACTAAGCAATGGTTTTAATGAACTTAAAATAAGAAATAACTTACTTTGGATTCCACTCCGTCAAACTTTAAGGCAAGGAATTTAAGATCTAACGCATACTTTCTACCATGCTTAAGAACCAAATGAAAATAAGCCCGAATTCCTCCTTCCTAGTGCTTGGCCAAGGCTTGAGATGGAAGTTGGCCGAAAGTATAGAGAGGAAGTGGTAGAGCTTTGAACTTGAATTCTCAAGATTTAGACCCGAAAAATAGGTCATCTTATCTCTTATTTTTGACTCTCTTACTCTCAAAATTTGGAAAAACTTGTTAACTGAAAAATTATTGTAAATTCATTTCTCTTGAATTTAAAAAAAGAATCACTTGATTTTTGTTAGTTTTGAGGAAGATATGATAGAATGAACAAGTGGTATTGTCGGATTGATAAAAATGATGCCCGAAAATGCACTTTAAAAAATTGAGTTTCAGGTATAGCAAACCTCAAAACTAGAAAAGGTACTCAACATAATAGTTGTAGCCACTGGAATTTTATATGGTTTTAAAAAACTAATTTTGCATTCTGGTTCTGTTTTGAAGAAGGTATGGCCGATATAAGAGGAGGTAAAATGTGGAGAAAAGAGGAGTTTGATTTGAAGAGAATGAACATTGATTTCTTTTGAAAATTTTGTAAATATTCTGACATTATTTTTTCTAATTTTTTTCTATGGCTTGGAAGCCATTAGAGAGAAGATGAAGAAGATGAAAAATCTTGAGAAAAGAAGAAGAAGAAAAATGTAGAAATGTGTAAAACAAAGTGGAAGAATGGTGGTCTTATTTATAGAAAATTTTTGTATTAAAATAATATTTTGTAAAAAGACCAAAATATCCTTACTTACGTATAAAGTAATCTTATTTTTTTTCAACACTTAACATCACATTTCAAATCATTACTTTATGTCATTTTCACTTAGATATTAAGTAAAAAAAGTAATAATTATGTTCCATTGATTTGATGTTTTACTTTTTGTGACTTTTGTACTTTTTTGTCTTTTTATGCTTACTTTTTGTTAATTATATTCTAGAATTTTCTAAGTATGTTTAGTAAAAGTAAACTTGATTAGTGAATTAATTAATACTTACACTATTTGAATATATGTTCCTATATAACAAAATAAGGGTCCGACGATGTTGCGACAACATTAAATCGACAAAACATTGATTTTCGACAAAATGTTTTACAGTCACATTTTGACGTTTTGGTTAAACCATTTATTTATGTAAACCAAATTTAAAAATAAATTTTTATAATGTTATTTAAAAATATAAACACTCATAAATTAATTAAAATAATTTATTTAACCATTGAAACTTACTTTTCTACAATCAGCATTTTGCCACTTTTATCGATATAGGCAAATGTTACTATTTTTGTGTATACTTCTCTTTCCAAACCCTATCTAATTTTGTTTGAATCATATCATCTTACTTAATTTGTATTTAAAATCACTTTAAATATTATATTTTAAAGTGGTCAAATTCTGGGTCGTTACATTCTCTCCTACTTAAAAGAATTTCGTCCTTGAAATTAAAAGGACGAAGAAATATAACGAAAAAACAACAATTAACGAAAGTTAAGCACACCAAAAATAATAATATCACCCATAACCCCGGTCAGAGGTACGGTGCCATATCCTATTCATTTTATTTATCGAATTAAGGTAGTTTCATTTTTAAAATTCCTAGGTTGACATACTAACCCTAGATGAATTTTACTTAGGCACCTAACCTAAGCTCTGATATCACGTGTGACGACCCGGATTTTCGGACAAGTTAAAATTGCCAAAAATCCATCCGTTCTAAAACTACTAATGGAAACTATCAACTTAGTACACAATATTTGATGAATATTCAATGCTATTAAATGTATATGATACAATTTCAATTATACAACTTATCAGAGTAATTAATTTATTTATTAATCCTGCAAAGCATGCTTTAATACATACCAAATACAATGACTATAAATTTACCACTGCACAACTCTGATGAGAGAGACAACACTATCCTTACCTAAGAACTCAATAAACAATGTAAATGCGGAATAAAATAGTAAGCAGGAAAGATATAATAACACAAGATATCCAACAACCGATAATAGATAAACATGAAAGGGTTATATTATTTTAGGGGCTGCATCAACACCACTTGTGACTGCCTATGTACCCTTATCTAATTGGGTACCAAATTAGATACAGGATCAAGCCAACATAGTTCTCCTACCGCAAATAGGACTCATGGAGTTTACGGTGCAACAAACAATATGCAATTCCCAAAACTACCCACTTAGGCTTAATCTTAAATTTTAGATTTTCAAATCTAATTACCTTTACGGAAATTATCTCTTTGGACTTTATTCTCGAATTCTTATTTCAAAACTTTTGAAATATATATATCTTTTATATTCAAATTAGTCATTTACTTTGGGATTTAAAGACAAATAACTTTTTGAAAACGATATCAATATACAAGCATACAAAACTGTATGCTACCTAATCAGGAGGTTTCTAGCCATAACAAGGCAACTGGGTCCCAATCTTCATACAATCGATAAATAAGTACATCCCTCTATTCTAAGAGCAGACAATACCAAAAACATATGCCCACTTTTTAGTTACGGGTTATCCGAATCATCGTTAACATAACAAATCACTTTATATCCCCAAGTGGCAAAATCATTTACACTAATAATTACAAATACTTCAAATCTATAATAATTTCCATTTCTAAATCCTTCAAAAAATCATCTTAAAACCATCGGGTTTAGTCCTCGAAATTCTTTCCGTTTTATAAAACATTTTTATAAAAACCATTCTTAAATAAATCACTTTTATATAATATAACTACAAAATATTCATTACCAAACAGTTCTATTTCTTTTAAAGGGAAAACATTTCATAGCATTTCAACTTTAAAATCAATCTCCAAAACAATTCATTAAATTGAAGTGAACCAAATATTACCGCTAAATACCATATAGTCAAATAGTGAAAAAAATCACAAGGCGTTAGCCTACAATTATTTTCTACCCAGCCCATGGATATGGATAATTAATTGCTCATAAACTGGCCGAGCTTAATTCAAACAACCAAACAATCAATTAACAAAATAAACACAACAATAAATGATAAGTCAATGCTTCATTCTATCAAATATTTATAACAATTTATTTTAACTTGGGTTAAAACTGTTTGATATTTATTTTGGAGCATCCTGGCTTTCCCTTCGACATGTTCAGTCACTCGCCTAAGTCTCCTTGGATCTCACAGACAAAACACATGTACTAGTCATTTCCGCATACTCCATTAAGTATTTAACTTCTAAATTTTAAATTACTTAATTAACCATCCAAACATAATAGCGAGCAAGGAAATCAAACCATTGTTCTAGAAAAAAAAGTAAACAAGCATTCAACAAGGGTTTTTAAACAACACTTAACACTTAAAGTTCTTTCAACTTAGCAATGGTTTTAATGAACTTAAAATAAGAAATAACTTACTTTGGATTCCACTCCGTCAAACTTTAAGGCAAGGAATTTAAGGTCTAACACATACTTCCTACCATGCTTCGGAACAAAATGAAAATAAGCCTGAATTCCTCCTTCCTAGTGCTTGGCCAAGGCTTGAGATTGAAGTTGGCTGAAAGTATAGAGAAGAAGTGGTAGAGCTTTGAACTTGAATTCTCAAGATTTAGACCCGAAAAATAGGTCATCTTATCTCTTGTTTTTGACTCTCTTACTCTCAAAATTTGATAAACTTGCTAACTGAAAAATTATTGTAAATTCATTTCTCTTAAATTTAAAAAAAATAATCACTTGATTTTGGTTAGCTTTGAGAAAGATATGATAGAATGAAGAAGATGTACTGTCGGATTGATAAAAATGATGCCCGAAAATGCACTTTAAAGAATTGAGTTTCAAGTATAGCAAACCTCAAAACTAGAAAAAGTACTCAACATAAAAGTTGTAGCCACTGGAATTTTATATGGTTTTAAGTAAATAATTTTGCATTTTGGTTATGTTTTCAAGAAGTTGTGGCCGATATAAGAGGAGGTAAAATGTGGAGAAAAGAGGAGTTTGATTTGAAGAGAATGAACATTGATTTCTTTTGAATATTTTGTAAATATTTTGACATTATTTCTTTCTAATTTTTTTCTATGGCTTGGAAGCCATTAAAGAGAAGAGGAAGAAGATGAAAAAGCTTGAGAAAATAAGAAGAAGAAAAGTGTAGAAATGTGTAAAACAAAGTGGAAGAATGGTGGTCTTATTTATAGAAAAGTTTTGGATTAAAATAGTATTTTGTAAAAAGATCAAAATACCCTTACTTACTTATAAAGTAATCTTATTTTTTTTCAAAACTTAACATCACATTTCAAATCATTACTTTATGTCATTTTCACTTAGATATTAAGTAAAAAAAGTAATAATTATGTTCCTTTGATTTGATGTTTTACTTTTTGACTTTTTTACTTTTTTTGTCTTTTTATGCTTACTTTTTGTTAATTATATTTTAGAATTTTCTAAGTATGTTTAGTAAAAGTAAACTTGATTAGTGAATTAATTAATACTTACACTATTTGAATATATGTTTCTATATAACAAAATAAAGGTGCGACGACGTTGCGACAACTTTAAATCGACAAACGTTGATTTTCGACAAAATGTTTTACGGTCACATTTTGACGTTTTGCTTAAACCATTTATTTATGTAAACCAAATTTAAAAATAATTTTGTATAATGTTATTTAAAAATATAAACACTCATAAATTAATTAAAATAATTTATTTAACCATTGAAACTTACTTTTCTAAAATCAGCATTTTGTCACTTTTGTCGATATACGCAAATGTTACTATTTTTTTGTATACTTCTCTTCCAAAACCCTATCTAATTTTGTTTGAATCATATAACCTTACTTAATTCATATTTAAAATCACTTTAAACAGTATATTTTAAAGTGGTCAAATTCTGGGTCGTTACATTCTCCCCTATTTCAAATGAGTCGGACCCTATTTCAAATGAGTTAGACCCGACAAAGCTAAGGTTATCGCTAAACCAAAGCTCCGATACCAACTATAATGACCTGCCTTTTTGGACGTTTTAAGCAGACACACACGTCATACTCAAACCATTCAAAAGGGTAGATTGTTATGGGGTAAATAAGATAAAGCAGAGAAAGAAAGAAAACAAATACAGAATCTCGCAGCGGAAGGACAAAATATAATAATCAAATAAATAGTTCAAGAAGCTGTTTACAAATTGCCTTGATTAAACTTTCATAATACAGATCAGAGTTACATACAACAAGAATAAATAATAAATAAATGCAGCGAAACAACATGATGTAGTGGAATAATTTTAATAAATAATAATAGTACAAATCTTCGTCTTCATCCTCCAAAAGGTGGTCTTTGATACACTGAAAAGCTCAGACTGACCCGAGCGAATTGAAAAGACAAAACACTCGAGTCAGAAATAAAATATTTTATGTAAGTTAAATCAACAGTAAATAAATATGAGTGTAACGGCGTCAGAGATGTTTACGAGGTTTGACATCTCCTATCCAGTGTCTAACGTGAGTGCGATAACTTAAGAGATGTTCGGGATTTACATCTCCTAAGGATCCGTTAAACTATCTACATACATAGTACAATACGCTATTATAATAGTGTCTACAGTAAAGTAAAGTTTTAAAATAGCGTTAAGGCGTTACACATATCCCCCTTAAGACATTTTTATATATATTCCCATAGTCTACACAGTAACTTAATTCCTCTGTAACTGGAGGGCTATCAAAGGGCACTCCATAGGTATGGTGCAAACCAAACTCGTAGAAGGCGCGATAGGGCATGTGAACATGGCACTCGAGGCAATACCAGGGTAGATATACCAATTGCACTCCTAGATTGGTGGTAACACATAGCAGCTACCACCGTCCACCTCGGACACACTCCCGTAATCAAAATCGAGGGGTGGATACCAAATCAATCACAAAGTCAAAATATAATATCGAAGAAATGTGCCCGATAGGAGGAATGACCTCACTTGGCCCGGTATAGCTCCTGTTTTAATCACATCTAAGCTGACTCATGGGAGTCAGGGTCACGTAAATACCTCATATAGAATCGTTCATCAAACCATCCTACTTCATTTCTGGAATCACCACCACGTATACAGTTGTTAATGGGTTTTCGGTATTGGCAAAGAGTATGACAATATCCGATACCGGTCTCTTTAACAACCAAACGCTTATTTCACACCGGATGGTTCTTTTACATTTCAAAGCTCAGTTCACAATTAATATCAAAATATCAGATTCTCAAAACCATATCATTTTTGAAAACATATTCACTTCCAAAATCTTATTCTCAGAATAGGTTAAACCCACATTTCAAATCATCACATTTACTAAAGATATGCTATTTCACAAAAAGATATCAATTCCAAATTCCAACTTAGGTTGTAAACCATCATCAAGGATTTAAATATAAATACTTCAACTTTACACGGTTTGAAATTTTTTTGAAAATAGTTCAAATAGTCATAAATAGTCTTAATAGTTTAAAAGTAGTTTAAAATAGACTAAAATAGTTTAAATAGTAGAAATAGTTTAGAATAGATTTAAATTAGATTTAATTAGATTTTTAAATGATTTATATAGATTTAAAATAGATTAAATAGATTTAAATTATATTAAATAGATTTAAAATAGATTAGATAGATTTAAAATAGATTAAACAAATTTAAATTATATTAAATGATTTAAAATAGATTAAATAGATTTAAATTATATTAAATAGATTTAAAATAGATTAAATAGATTTAAAATAGATTAAATAGATTTAAAATAGATTAAATAAATCTAAATTAGTTTAAAATAGGTAAAATAGATTAATTTGGATTAGGTTATAATAGATTAAAATAAATTAAAATAGTTTAAATTATAACTGTAATGACCCGACTTTTTCTCCACAGAAAGTCGTATCATTAATAAGAAAGAAAGGGGTAGAAAATAGAAAAGAAGAGAAGAAAGAAAGAAACAACAACAACGATCTCACAGCGGAACGAATAAATTATATTAATAACATATACTATTACATAGTATACAACACTTTACAGAGTTACACAGCATATACATCACTTACTAGACAGTTATAACATCTGTCTAGACATTACAACTCAGTACACTACAGAGATACAGACACAGCGGAACTACTATATATATCTACAACGCTGAAGCCTCCTGCTCCATTGCTCCTCCACAATTCGTCAAAGCTAAACCTGAATCCCTTGGCTACTCATAAAAATTTGAGTACCCAAGAGTTTATAAAACAGAAATAAACAACTTGGGTCAGACATGGGTCTGGTGTGAGTAACAGGTTAAACTTGCTTAACTTCAAAACCTTTAGAAAGAAAAGGTATCACGTAAGACTCCCCACAAATAAACATGGGTAAGTTTTTACCTTACGCTAACCAAAACATTTGATAGGAAATCCAGTTATATTATAATAGGGTCTAGGGTTTTCAAATAAATATGAAATAGCTGAAATTGTTACATTATTAAATTCCAGCATACTAGCCACAAAGTGGGTTATACAATCAAAACCGTAAGGGCACGTAGGAAGAATGGGTTTCCATACAATGGCAGGGCTACTGGGGTACCGCCCGTCACAGTACGTGGCCTAGATCACCGTACCGAGGAGTACGCCCGCTCCCCTGCAACACAAAGCCGGAACCATCCCTTACTGGATAATTCCGAACAAGATAACCCCGTAGTTGGCGCGACCAACCACACACTAAGCCGAATGAAAAGAAAAGGGACCTCTAGACAGGGATCTATCTTGTTCTCAGTGGGTGCTACCCACGAAGCCTTGCTGCACCTCCCCTGTTTTAGCCATTCCCGGTTGATGAGGCTTGAGGTTACGATTACCTTTAATCAGAACATATCACTTAGAATGCTCATCGTCCGCCTGACGATGTGCTGAAAGCATTCAATCCATACAAGTTCGTTCCGGGTTCGAACGAAACCGAAGGCATTATCTCGTTACACTCGTTTTGGAATCACCCTCAGAGTTAACGACAATAACCCTTGCACTCTGAATCTTTATCTTCACTTGAGATTCACGACCTATCGTAATTTGGATCGATGTGGTATTCGGGTCTCCAGACCTGGAAATCCGGTATACGGAAACCCGATCCCGGTCTCATCGAAATCCAAAACGTATCTTTTAAAGGCCAAGTTGTTTTAAGGTTAAAACAATTCAATTCTTATCTATACTACACACAGATAGATAATTTACAATAGATAATCCATATTATCATCCAAACAGATAATTCATATTATCATTTTGTGACGACCCGCCCTTCACGACCCTCGAAAATCGACACCAAATACTCAACAGTATAATATGCCGACGATCGAATGCCGGAAAAGACAGATTGTAGAAGAATAAGAAAGTAGATAGAAGAAGAAAGAACTAAACAAAATCAGAACCTCACAGTCGCAGCGGATAAAATATAATATATAGAACAGATCTTTACACAAAATGAAACTATATCTGTTTATATACAATACATCATCATCAGAGTATGTCAATACAATCATCAATATCCAGTCAATCAGTCAATACAACAATCACAGCAGCGGAATAATACAAGTACGAGAAATACGTCTCGAACTCCAGCTCCTCTCCTGAGCTCCATAGCAACCTATCCTGTAAAATACTCGGTCTGACCCGAGCATTATAATAAAATAACACCCGAGTCAGTCTGGAATACCAGCGCATCATAAATACACCCAATTGATTTTTAAAGTTTCAAAAATCCTTTGAAAACAAAAGCATCTCGTAAGACCACGCCACAAATAAACATGTCGGGTTTTTACCTTACGATAGCTAAAACACTTTTTATAAAAATCCTCTGATATTATAATAGTGTCTAGATACAAATACTTATTAAAATAGCTGAAATTGTTACATGATTAAATTCCAGCATACTAGGTATACAAACAAATACCGTACAAGGCACGTAGGGAAAATGGATTTCCAACGAATGACTAGGCACTGGGGTACCACCTGTCACAGTACGTGGCCTAGATCACAGTACCGAGGAGTACGCCCGCTCCCCTGCAACACAAGACCGGAATCATCCCTTACTGGATAATTCCAAGTAAAATCACCCCACGGTTGGGATCAGCAACCGCACCACTAAGCCGAAATAAAAGGGACATCTAGACAGGGATGACCTTACTCTCAAGTGGGGGCTACCCACGAAGCCTTGCTGCATATCCCCTGATTTTCAGTCATTCCCGGTTGATGAGGCTTGAGGCTAAACGATACCTTTACAGAACATTTCACTTTGAATGCCCATCGTCCACCTGACGATGTCACGAAAGCATTCGTCCATACAAGTCCGTCCCGGGTCCGAACGGAACCGAAGGCACTACTCCTACTACATCCATTTTGGAAATATCCTCAGGATTAGTAGCGACTAGCCCTTGCACTTCACTGCTCCATCTTCGACTCCGAACACGTTACACAAAACGTACAAACCGGATCGAAGTGGTTTTCGAGTCTCCAGACCTAGAATCCCGGTATACGGAAACTCGATCCCGGTCTCTTCGAAACGATCGCGCATTTGGCCAATATTGATAGTCAGTGATTTAACTATCAATTAATGTTCACAAACATCCATACACATCCATCACACAATAAATAATCTCCATATTATTTATTTGCCTCTAATATCTTTCAAAGATATATTTTCACATTTCCAAAACTCATTTGAAAACAATTTTCCACTCTTCCTTTATAAGGTAAATCCTTTACCCTTTATTCCCATCGGGAATAACCAAGTATAAAACAATTTGCATTTTAAACAGTTAAAAATACTTTATACTGAAATATACTTTAAAATATGAAAATTACTTCTATTTATTTACTCAAAATATAAATTTAAAATATGTGAAGAAAACTAGTTATTAACACATAACTTTGATTTAAAAATAAGGGTTTTAGTTTAACTAAATTCAAAATAGCGTTATAAGAAGAAAAATGCTAATTTTAACAACTTAAGCTAAAACCAACCTTAAAATAAATCCATTTGTAAAAAGTAATTGCTAATATACTTCCAAATTATTACGGTATTAAAAATTATTAATTTATTTCTTTAAAAATAACGATCTCTTAAAAATACTTTTTAAAACGATTTAAAACTTAACCTTTAGTTAAATAAAATCTTTTTATAAACATTTACTTGGTTTTCCCAGGGAAACACTTTCCCGTTTCAAAACATTTCCAAGTACTCTTTCATATAAATCCACTGATTTATTTCAAGTCAATTTATGTTTTACAACATAAATTTCCAATTCCATACTTAACTATAACTTCCTCCGAAGTTAAATCACAATTTTTCATTTCCGGAAATTCATTTTTAACTATAGTTTAAACGTTTTGGTGAATTTTCAATGGAAGCCAAATTTCCAATTCACTTAATTAAATTCCAATGAAATACGGCATTTCAAAACATTCATTTGAACTTGTTAATTTATAGTCGGAAACTTCATTTTAACATATTTTTAATTTCCGGATAACATTAGTCATTATTAAAATAAACACCGTTATTTTAAACAATTTATAATTTCATAAATTTAATCTCCAGAAAACTATACTTTCCATTTACCCATTTCATAAACTTCCCATTATATTCAAAATCCCAATTTGGCCCAATTTACATTTTCTTTCAAATCCGATTTCAAATTTTATTCTTTGAAATTCTAAATTTAACAATTCATTTTATTTCGTAAAAACACAATTTATCCATTTATAATTAAATTCTGTGATTATACTTTATACAACAATGTCACAGAACAACTAAATTTCCAGATTTATCAATCACATCATATAAACAGGTATCCCTATCAATTATAAAATAATTGCTACATTGTGAGGAATCCAGTTGGATCCCTCCAACCTGTTTCTCCCTGCATCACAAATGTTAGCACATCACAATATAAATATCAATCCAGACTGATAATAACAATTATATTCAGCCATCCACACAGATATTTAAATATCAACTATTTATAATGTCTAGCATCCAGATGTGAGTGAGAATAACTCACTTTGAGTTCGGCGAGCGTTCGAAATTTAAATTAAACCGGACGACGTCCGATTTAACCCAAATTCCTACTTGCCCGGAATGACTCCGGATCTGCGCCATCACGTAGTACGTGTTCCTGCGATTCCAACGCATCCAAAATCGCCTCAATCTGATAACGTATGAACCAGTTATGATTTTACAAAGTTCGAACAAGATTCAAAAATCAATTTTCTCTTATTAAATTTTATTATACCAATCTCAGCCGTAGATCAAGCAGTGAGAAATCGAGGCCGTCCCTAGCATCTTCTTCTCTACACGCGCGTTCGTCTACAGGTAAGTCAAACCCACTTCGTCACCGCTAAGGCTTCGAACCGCTCCCTCCACACCTACTTCGAGCTCGATCAAACAACATCCCCGCGTACGCCACGACAAACTCCACCATCACCCAGAAGGCAGTGGCACTCGGCCACCCCTAGGCGACGCGAAACGCGAACGAACGCGCAGCAAATGCGGCCCCTAATCACCTCCTCTGGTCCACTAACCAACATCTCAACCGTACGGATGTGGAGCTTGATTCATACTCTTCGATTTTCCAGTTGACCACTTTCGAAATCGAGGCCTTGATCGAAAGGATTTGGAGAAAGATTGAAAGTGATTCTCGGCCATCGAATGTAAATGAGCGGCGGCCTGAGAATATAGCTAGGGTTTCGTGAATTTATATATATATATATATATATATAATAGTTTAATATTATTTAATTAATAAAATTCTCGATTTAATCAGTTAATGCAAACGACCTCCAATTCTCACGTTCCGACAGGCTATCCTGGGGTTTTTCCGCGTTCCGGACACGATGGAACAGGTTCTGTAAGCTAATTTGATCGTATGCACGAGATACGGAATTAAACGGTCAATTTAAAATTAAATCGGTTAAATCGATTTCTAAGCGTTTCGAGCTGCCACGGTCAAACGACAACTCTGATTGCTACGAAAATTGAAATCCGATAATAACTAACTATTACGGATCCAATGGAACTGGTTTCGTCGAATTCCGAGACTGCGCCCCGGAAGGCTATTTTCACTCGTCTATTTAATCAGGCGATTTGTCAAAATTAACGAAAACGCATAAAATTTTACCTTTAAAATTTTATTAACTTAACAATAAATCATATAAAATTTATAAACACATTAAAAATCATTCTGGCTCATTCTAGACCAAAATCTGATTAAATTGCATTTTAATAATATTAAATTCATTTTTAAATTAATATAAAATCCCAAATATTAATTTATCAACTTCAAAATTCATCTAAAAGCCCAATAATATTATTTATAACCAATTGAACTTAAAAATACATTTAAATACCATTTTTAAAATCATCTACCCCAAATTCACCTTTTATCCCAATCCCGAATATTTAATTATTATTTTCCATTATTCAAATTCAACCAGAATTGCTATAATTAAAATTTATAGCTTATTTCATTGATTGAATATGAATCTATTCATTTTAAAATCAATTAAGAATTTACATTAACATTTAAAACGAATTAAATGTTCAAATCCAATGGCTTAAAAATACGGGATGTTACATTCCTCCCCCCTTATAAAAATTTCGTCCCCGAAATTTGCTAAGGTAGAAAATACTCTCCAACCTATTTACTTCCCAATTTGCTTAATTAAAAGCTTATATTCACTTTCCAAAAAGTTTCAGCTCCATTTCAAAACCATTTGCTTTATTTACTCTAAAGCCTTTATCTTAACACTCGCTTTCAAAATAACTTTACTTATTAATAAATTTTCCCAAAAATCCCAAAAATTTTCTAACTCCCAGAATTTCTGGAAAATTTGGCGGAGTCTCCTTTGCACGGAGGAGCTTCTGCGATATCGCAGGATACACAAATATATATACATCGGCTCACACGGCCGGAAACCAAAATATAACACAATATATGTATCATTTCCCAATTATATTTGCGTAGGCGTACCTTTTTAGCAAAATTTTAATAGCGAGCGGCTAATATAACGCATATACGCGCTCCAACTCTCTCGAACGCCTCCCATACCTGTACTTAACTCAAGCAAACTCATCAGTTTTCAAGGTATGAGCATTTTCATAATATTTCCAATATAAATGCAAGCCAAACATATCCATTTCATAAACAAACCAAGCAAATTCATAATGTAACAATGTTAACCATATTTATTTCAACAATCCGAAGATTTCAATCATCTTTTTAAATTCCTTATACAAGTCCAATCTTCATTCTATTTCTCTTGAATGACTTGCATTCAAGCTTAATATTCTCAATTCATATTTACATCAATTTGATTACATGCGTATCACTTGCATCAATTTACTTCAATTTAATTACTAATTGATTCACAATCAATTTCTTATTCTTAAATTTGATATACTTGCATTTTCTTTTTTTTTCTTTTTTTTTTCTTTTTTTTACTTACATTCCCAATTTGATTTGCAATCAAATTTTATTTTAAACTTGAAACATTTGCATTTCTTTTATGATCCGTTTTCATTCATATGCAAACATTACTCATTAAAAGGTCAATTCATTCCAATTGATTCAAATTCTGTTCCATTTTATTATTTTTAACCAATTCACTTGCATTCATATACTAACTCTTTGAATTAGATTCCAATCCAATTCAATTTATGCAAAACTCAATTTCAATTGCTTGTTAAAACAACTTAATTCCGAATACATGCCAATTTCAAGTCATTCAAGCAAAATAATCACCACTTAAGCTTATAACCATTTAAAATTAATTCCAACTTGGATTTATATTAATTGTATTCCATTTTGCCTGGTTCACAAGCCAAGTATTTTCTTTTCCGAATGCAATTGTTAAATTCAATATTTCCTTACATATTTATTTCACTATCCAATTCAGGTTTATATAAATATTTTTCCATCTTGGATTATTTACATCCCATACATCCTTATTTCATCTCAATAATTAATTAATACAATTACACTTGCATTTCCATTTTATTATTTATCAAATTGCATTCAAGATTACTTAATAAAGCTTATACATCATCATTTGTTTTAGTTCTCTCAAGTATTCACACATTTCCATTTCTTCTTGAATCAATTTTATTTTCATTTGATTCTCATTTAAATCAAATTTCAATTTGTTTATAAATCTGTAATGCACTTTGTTTATTTATCCAATCCATGTTAGATTTATTTTATTAACAAAGAGACCATTTAAATTATTTCTCTCATTTGAATTTTATTTACAATTCAAACCATCACTTACTATAATCTAATTCCATTATACATTCACACTTTCCAATATTTATTACCAAAATTAAATCCCATTCCACAACTGGATTTTTGTTTACCTTCAAATTTTGGCCAAAATCAAACTTCTATTCATTACCATACACATTCCATTTAATTTAGCTTACACAAATTCATTTCCAAACAATTATTTTGGATTTAATTTAGTGAGCATTTACTCCATTTAACCTCACTTCAACTAAATTAAATTTCCATTTAATTAAATTCTTATCCAAATTTAATTCAAGGTTAACTAAATTATATATGCATTTTCAATTTAATTCCTTTCCAGAATTAATTCAAGTTCATCTAAATTTTATTTAGCCCACCTGAATTTAAACCATTTCCTTTACTACTTTAAATAAGAATTTAACTACATTCATTCTTATTCATAACACAACTGAATTTTAATATTCAGCTTAATTCCATCTTAGTCGAACTTAAACCAAATTCAATTTAATCTTAATTCTCCATATCCAAGTTCAACTTATTTACTAACTTCAGTTCACTTACCTCTTTTATATTTTATAATTGTTTCATCTTACCTTGCATTCCATTTCAAATTAAGTTCGAATTCACCATTCCATTTATTATTTCCATTTGTGATTATAATTCCATTTTACTTGAGTTAAAAATCAAATTGCCCATTCTCAAGTTCTTCAACTTATTTACTTGTAAGTTTATATTGCTCATTTCAACCCAATCCACATTTTTATAATCACAATGTCAAGTTTTAACACTTAATAGCTTAAGAATACGAATTCATTTGCACAATCATAAGCATTCACATTTCACCTTTATATCAACTTCCCTTTAATTCCAATTCATTTAGACTTAATTCAATTTCAAATTCTCAATTTTACTTAACTTATCATAAGTTAAATCCAGATATATTCCATTCACCCTCATTTATTCAAAGTAAATTTACATTCCATATATACTCAATTCTTCTTTAAATCAACTTTCCTTTATAAGTTATATAGTTGAATCATTTCAACTTTCACATTTTTATTTAAACAGGATTTCCAAAATTCAATTTACCCGGATTTATTTCAAAACCAATTTGAAATAAAAATCAACACATTTCTCTTTTGATATTCAAATCAAATACCAAATTCCAAAACAGACTGCTTTTACCAAACAATTTTCCTTTTTGAAAATTCCAAAATCACTTGTTTCCCAGACAAGTCCAAACAATGTCATAACCAACTATTTTGGTAGCAATCCATCACTTTAGAAACTCGAAAATGAATTCTGATGATGTGGCTAGCATCATCAGGATTATTTTCCAGCGACTGAAGTGAGTTCAATGCTTTCCACTTCCAAAATCCACCTCAAAACCATTTCTATTCCAAAATATTTTCCAAAACATACTTCATTCTTACAAATGCTTTTGAAAACATTTCTAACATTTCCACAAAGTCAAACTCCCAAAACTTTGTTTAATTCCATTTGAAATCCCTTTCAAAATTTCCGGGGTCAAAATTCTGGTTTAAATCAAATTTTAATTTTTTACTTCTTCTTATTTAAACCATATTTAATTAATTCTGTTTGGTTATAAACCAATTCAATATTTTAAATTCTTGTTTTCTTATATATCATTTCATATTTTAGATTATATTTCAATTTCTTATTTGATTATAGAAGAAACAACCAAACAAGCATCCAATACATATAATAATTTAGAAAATTATTTCTTTTTATATCAAAATACAATTTTGGGTAAAATTATTTCATTTACCCACTTTAAAAATAATACTATGTCGGTTTATCTTGTTTAAGAGTTTAGAAACCCCTATCGATACGGTTGTACTTCCCGCACCGACCAGAATTCATAAACACTCAACCGATAAGTCAACACAGTACAAAAACAATTTTATATCCACTAACAAGTACGCTCTCATAGCTATTAGTACACTCAACTCATTATAGAGTACTTTCGACTCTATTTAAAAATGAGTAATTTTCCCACCAAAGCCTAGGTTGTCGCCAACCTAAGCTCTGATACCAACTGTGACGACCTAGGCTTTTCAACCATCAGCAACGGCTCACGACCGGTAGGCTTTTCAACCATCCCAGCCCCGCTGTGGCTCACAGTGATACCTCGGGTTTGCTTTTACGGCCAGCCTCTCGACTGTAAGCACCTAGCAAACCAACCCCAAAAGGCCTTATACTACCCCCGGGGACATGTAGGGGTAAGAGTCTCCCGTTCGCCACCTAACGCAAAGCGAGAACCCCCTATCACGCTGTAATGTAGCAAACCCGATCCCGGTCTCTTCGAAACGATCGCGCATTTGGCCAATATTGATAGTCGGTGATTTAACTATCAATTAATGTTCACAAACATCCATACACATCCATCACACAATAAATAATCTCCATATTATTTATTTGCCTCTAATATCTTTCAAAGATATATTTTCACATTTCCAAAACTCATTTGAAAACAATTTTCCACTCTTCCTTTATAAGGTAAATCCTTTACCCTTTATTCCCATCGGGAATAACCAAGTATAAAACAATTTGCATTTTAAACAGTTAAAAATACTTTATACTGAAATATACTTTAAAATATGAAAATTACTTCTATTTATTTACTCA
Source organism: Allium fistulosum (assembly GCA_030737815.1). Taxonomy (NCBI): domain Eukaryota; kingdom Viridiplantae; phylum Streptophyta; class Magnoliopsida; order Asparagales; family Amaryllidaceae; genus Allium; species Allium fistulosum. The sequence goes on along the minus strand of CM060907.1, from coordinate 942,545,123 downwards.
AAATATAAATTTAAAATATGTGAAGAAAACTAGTTATTAACACATAACTTTGATTTAAAAATAAGGGTTTTAGTTTAACTAAATTCAAAATAGCGTTATAAGAAGAAAAATGCTAATTTTAACAACTTAAGCTAAAACCAACCTTAAAATAAATCCATTTGTAAAAAGTAATTGCTAATATACTTCCAAATTATTACGGTATTAAAAATTATTAATTTATTTCTTTAAAAATAACGATCTCTTAAAAATACTTTTTAAAACGATTTAAAACTTAACCTTTAGTTAAATAAAATCTTTTTATAAACATTTACTTGGTTTTCCCAGGGAAACACTTTCCCGTTTCAAAACATTTCCAAGTACTCTTTCATATAAATCCACTGATTTATTTCAAGTCAATTTATGTTTTACAACATAAATTTCCAATTCCATACTTAACTATAACTTCCTCCGAAGTTAAATCACAATTTTTCATTTCCGGAAATTCATTTTTAACTATAGTTTAAACGTTTTGGTGAATTTTCAATGGAAGCCAAATTTCCAATTCACTTAATTAAATTCCAATGAAATACGGCATTTCAAAACATTCATTTGAACTTGTTAATTTATAGTCGGAAACTTCATTTTAACATATTTTTAATTTCCGGATAACATTAGTCATTATTAAAATAAACACCGTTATTTTAAACAATTTATAATTTCATAAATTTAATCTCCAGAAAACTATACTTTCCATTTACCCATTTCATAAACTTCCCATTATATTCAAAATCCCAATTTGGCCCAATTTACATTTTCTTTCAAATCCGATTTCAAATTTTATTCTTTGAAATTCTAAATTTAACAATTCATTTTATTTCGTAAAAACACAATTTATCCATTTATAATTAAATTCTGTGATTATACTTTATACAACAATGTCACAGAACAACTAAATTTCCAGATTTATCAATCACATCATATAAACAGGTATCCCTATCAATTATAAAATAATTGCTACATTGTGAGGAATCCAGTTGGATCCCTCCAACCTGTTTCTCCCTGCATCACAAATGTTAGCACATCACAATATAAATATCTATCCAGACTGATAATAACAATTATATTCAGCCATCCACACAGATATTTAAATATCAACTATTTATAATGTCTAGCATCCAGATGTGAGTGAGAATAACTCACTTTGAGTTCGGCGAGCGTTCGAAATTTAAATTAAACCGGACGACGTCCGATTTAACCCAAATTCCTACTTGCCCGGAATGACTCCGGATCTGCGCCATCACGTAGTACGTGTTCCTGCGATTCCAACGCATCCAAAATCGCCTCAATCTGATAACGTATGAACCAGTTATGATTTTACAAAGTTCGAACAAGATTCAAAAATCAATTTTCTCTTATTAAATTTTATTATACCAATCTCAGCCGTAGATCAAGCAGTGAGAAATCGAGGCCGTCCCTAGCATCTTCTTCTCTACACGCGCGTTCGTCTACAGGTAAGTCAAACCCACTTCGTCACCGCTAGGGCTTCGAACCGCTCCCTCCACACCTACTTCGAGCTCGATCAAACAACATCCCCGCGTACGCCACGACAAACTCCACCATCACCCAGAAGGCAGTGGCACTCGGCCACCCCTAGGCGACGCGAAACGCGAACGAACGCGCAGCAAATGCGGCCCCTAATCACCTCCTCTGGTCCACTAACCAACATCTCAACCGTACGGATGTGGAGCTTGATTCATACTCTTCGATTTTCCAGTTGACCACTTTCGAAATCGAGGCCTTGATCGAAAGGATTTGGAGAAAGATTGAAAGTGATTCTCGGCCATCGAATGTAAATGAGCGGCGGCCTGAGAATATAGCTAGGGTTTCGTGAATTTATATATATATATATAATAGTTTAATATTATTTAATTAATAAAATTCTCGATTTAATCAGTTAATGCAAACGACCTCCAATTCTCACGTTCCGACAGGCTATCCTGGGGTTTTTCCGCGTTCCGGACACGATGGAACAGGTTCTGTAAGCTAATTTGATCGTATGCACGAGATACGGAATTAAACGGTCAATTTAAAATTAAATCGGTTAAATCGATTTCTAAGCGTTTCGAGCTGCCACGGTCAAACGACAACTCTGATTGCTACGAAAATTGAAATCCGATAATAACTAACTATTACGGATCCAATGGAACTGGTTTTGTCGAATTCCGAGACTGCGCCCCGGAAGGCTATTTTCACTCGTCTATTTAATCAGGCGATTTGTCAAAATTAACGAAAACGCATAAAATTTTACCTTTAAAATTTTATTAACTTAACAATAAATCATATAAAATTTATAAACACATTAAAAATCATTCTGGCTCATTCTAGACCAAAATCTGATTAAATTGCATTTTAATAATATTAAATTCATTTTTAAATTAATATAAAATCCCAAATATTAATTTATCAACTTCAAAATTCATCTAAAAGCCCAATAATATTATTTATAACCAATTGAACTTAAAAATACATTTAAACACCATTTTTAAAATCATCTACCCCAAATTCACCTTTTATCCCAATCCCGAATATTTAATTATTATTTTCCATTATTCAAATTCAACCAGAATTGCTATAATTAAAATTTATAGCTTATTTCATTGATTGAATATGAATCTATTCATTTTAAAATCAATTAAGAATTTACATTAACATTTAAAACGAATTAAATGTTCAAATCCAATGGCTTAAAAATACGGGATGTTACACATTTCAATCCAACCAAACATCTATATCACAGATCAATCATATCTCATCAGAGATATCAAACAATGCAAAGCATTCAATATCATTCATCATCCTTAAGTAATGATTTATATCATCTCTAATCAATTTAAAGTGAATTAAATTAATTACTTCATCCTATAAATCCTGCTTAATTAATTATTAATTAAACCAATTAATTAATCATTACTCTAAGTATCCATCTAAATTAATCATTCCTGATTAATTACCCTTTAATTACTTTAAGTAATTAATACTTAATTAATTTCACAAATTAATTATCTTAAACCATTCAGTAATTAATCTTTAATTACTTCATTAATTAATTAACTATATTTAATTACATTAATCCTTAATTAATTACAATTAATTAATTACTTTAATCACTAATTATTTATTAATTAATCTTAATTAATCAATTCTTAATTACATCATTAATTTTATTAATTAATGATCCTTAATTACTCTTAATTAATTATCTTATTTAAATTAATTACATTTAATAATTAATTAGTCACATTTATTAATCACCTTTGATTAATCTCATTTAGTAATTAACTTCCCTTAATTACTCCACTTCATAAATTAATTACTCGTTAATTAATTATCCTTTAATTAATCCCTTGATTAATTATTCAAAAGTAATTAACTCAAATTACTTTTATTATTAAATCATTTTCAGTTAATTACATCCAGTAATTACCTTTAATTACTTTCCTAAGTAATTATACTTTCACTAATTACATTTAAGTAATTATCAAATTTCCAAATCATTATCTTAAATTAATTTAACTAATTAATTTAAACTTATCAAATTTATTTAATTAATTACCTTAAGTAATTAATTTCTTTAATTACTTTCATTAAGTAATTTATACTTAACCAATTTATATTAATTAATTAATCTAATTGATTATCAAAAATTAATCACATTAATTAATTATTTAATAATTCCTAATTAATGATCTCTCATTAATTATTAACAATTCTTTAATTACTTTCTTTAAGAAATTTAGCTTTAATCAACTATTTATTAATTACAACTTAATAATTTCTTAATTACCAATTAATTTCTAATTACTAAATTAATTGCTTAATTAATCTTTAAATTAAAGTATTAACCTTTAACTACTTTAATTATTATTAACAAAGACTTTAAAACATTTTACTTTAAAAAATCTTTCTTTTAATTTATTTTAAATTAAAGATTTAAAATAAATTACAATTTAACTTTAACCAATTTAAATTAAATTTACAATTCCCTTTTTAAATCCAAATGTTAAAGAACACTTAACATTTATAAAAGAAATTTATAAGATTTTTAAACCCACTCATTAAAATTCAAACCTTCTTTAAACATTTTAAATTTGCTTAAATATTATAATTTAATAAACTTATTTATTTTAACTAGGATACAAATTTAAATTGAATCCATACTTTAAATTTGATTTTAAAACTTTATTTAAAATCATACTCTACAAATTTAAACTTATTTTAAATTTTGAAAACACTGTCAGGTTTTTACTTCTATTATCATCAAATCTACCCGAGCCCAATATCAAAATACCCGAGTAAAAACTGGAAAACCCCGAGACCCACTTCGAGTTTTTCCCTTCCCCTCTTTATTAAACTTTGTTATGTTTAAAAATTTTAAAACAGATTAAACCCACGCGAGTTCCTCTGCAACGAACCCGAGCCAGAACCCTATTTTCTCGAACACGACTTCGAGTCACTCATCAACTTACCCGAGTACAACTGAGACTTCATCTTCCCAAAACAAGAAAACGACCCAGGCTCCAAAGTATCTCGTGTACGTGCACAGGCGAGTCAATCGCCTCCGACCATCGCTTCCATCACCAGCATGTCGACTTCGACCATTATCCACGATCGCAACCTCCAGAACCACGAACAAGCATCACCATCGAATTCGAGCAATAATCCCAAACCTGGAAACATTCTGAGCAACATCACCACAACCCTGTCAACCACGTCGCAATCTCACCTCCGATCATCAGAATCACCGCGACTCCGGCAATTCATCCATCAATACCCCCTCTGCCAAACTCCAAAGCCTCGTATCACTCGAAGCACTACAGACAACACGAAGCTACTAAAACTTCGACCCTCAGTAACTAGGGCTAGGAACCTAAATTTAGTCACCACTGTCGCCAACCACCACTGTCAGCACTTCAGACAATTTTCCCCTATTCTTCCATCTATTCTCCAATTCCAGGCAGAACCACATCACCCCAATATCATTTGACAATCAGATAAACCCAAAAATCCTCATTTCGTTCAACCCAGACAAGTTGACTCAACAGTTAAATAAAAATTGTGATTTTTGTTTTAAAATTCATGATTTCAAACATGCATTCAGGTTATAAACCTGTTTCAATGATTTAAGATGTTTAAATTTTTGATATATGTTAAACTTGAACTATTCCTAAGGTTTCCAGGGAAATTTCAATTTACTTTTAACTTAAATAAAATTTTAAACCAATTTCATGACTAAATAAACAGTTTTCAAAGAAGCCTAAGTTTTAACCAAGATCAGATAAGGAAATAATGAATTTTCTTTGAAAATCTTAGTTTTTAAAACTAAGAACAGAGGGAACACATAGTCACAGACATGCACACAATCAATACTTCCAAATGTACACAAAAATTTCATAAATAAACAAACACACTAACATGCTTTCATTCCAGAATTTACATGCAACCAGATTAAAATACTTAAACTTTTTAGGAAAGGGGTTACTCACTTGATTTAAAGGAGATGAACAGAGGCAGTTTAACCTTTGAAGACTGTAAACTTGCATGCTCCCTTTTGATTTAAAAACTTGAGTTGATGGAACTTAACTTATTGAATTTAAAACTGCATGCATGTTGCTTTAGACTCCAGGTTTGATTTTTCCTTTGATCTTTCTTTAAAACAGGTTTACTTGTTTCCAGATTCAAGAAATGCAGGCTTTGATCAGATTTTGAAAAGAAGAACAGGCTTTTGCTTTGATTCCAGATTGAAGAAATGATTATAGATTGTTTTTGAAAGGATTTTGGTTGAGAGGAAAGTTTAATTACAGATTTATTGTCTTTGGAAATTTTGTTACAGGCTTTGTTGAATTTATTTTCTGGTTTGCTTGTAGAAGTGGAAAACTGAATTTCAGTTTAGAAATGGAGATTAGAAAGAAAGGAAGAGATGTGAAAACATGTTTTTATAAGTATAAATGAATTTAATTTTACAAAAAAAAGAAAAATTAGAACAAAATGACACTTGTCTTTCTCATATCTTAATTTTACAACACATGTTACTATTAAGCTTTATATAATTACACTTGTCTTCTAAGTAATTCATATTTATTTAAATGTAAATAAAAGCCTTTTCTTAATTTATAAATGCTTGTTTATATATATATATATAAGTTACTTAAAAGAAAATAAAACTAATTATATATATAAATAAAAGCTTATCCATATATATATACAAATCCAAAACTATTTAAATATTACCTCTTTTGAATTTCAAATTAATTTTAAATTCAAATGTAAATTATATTTTAAAATCCAATTTAAAGTAAATTTAAAACAACACATTCAAATTGAAAATAACCATTCAATTTCTTACAAATCTATTCATATCTATAAACAAAACAATACTTTATTAATATTGTTTTAGAAGTAACAAATTTGTCAATTTAAAATAATTTATAAAAGAGATTATAGATTACTACTATTATTAAATGAATTAACATCTCATATGTAAATTGTATTTTAAACTTATATATATATTCTTAAACCATATTTATTAAGCAATATAAAATAAACCTTATTATTAACCTTACTTAAAACCATATAGTTATTTTGTTTTAAAATAGCTTTGTAAAGCTAATATTTAAATAAATCATAATTTCCAAACTATAAGAATATACATTAGAAATTTAAAACAAGATTTCATTTATTATTTAAATTTCAAATCCAAGCTTATCTATTTACAATATATACATATATATATACATTATAAATAGAAATCATTTTATTAGTTTTTAAAGGATAAAATTCACTAATTAAATATTCATTTAATTAGATTTTTAAACCAATTCAAATATTTTTATCAAAGATTAACAAATCAATTTAATTATTTAAACAGATTATTAAATTGATATTGCCCCAAATTTCCGGGATATTACATTCCTCCCCCCTTAAAATAATTTCGTCCCCGAAATTTAAAACAAAGGTAATTTAATAATCTATTTAAATTACAAACATATATTATCATCCATATGCTAACAACCATAGCAACCAATTTACCCAATCAAACAATTTTAACTATCCAAACAAAATTCTGAATAGAATTTCCTCGAGTTTCCCCAAGTATATATATATATCGGGATACTCGCTCTACAGAATCCAAACAAACAATACTACTAAGCTATAGAGCTCCTACTTATCTAGATCTACATAACTAAACAGAATATCAGACTACAGACGAGTCTGACTCAACAACCAAAACCTCCAGAACTGCTGGTTTCAAAACCAGAGATAGATCAAACACGTACCCCCTCAAAGATACGTAAAACACAATGAATTCCAATTATCCAACTGACAATTCAATCTTGAAGACCAAAGTATTTATCCAAATTAGATCACAGAAAAGATCCAAAATAACTCGGAGCTAACTTCCCATACTTACCCAATCTTATAGCTCCCTTTAACCAGAGAAAAACTTCACAACGAAGTCTACAACTTCGAATTTCAAATTCCTTCGTCTCTTATCCACAAAATCCTTCAGACGATCTTGGGCTACCTATAAATCCTTCCTGATCAGCTCAACCTTCGCCGATGCTTCTAGAAACAAATAGGACAAAAAAAATAACTCAACCAATGATCCTCTCAAGATCTACCCAATCCAAAACACAACTCTACTACCATCAGTAGACTGAACTAACTTCTCCTATCTGGAAAAGACAAACAGGAGCACTCGCCAAACTGCTTCTGCTACACCACTCTGATCTGGAGTAGATAAGAATGCTGATGAAGAACACAAGCACAGACTGGACAATACATCCCAGAAAATCTCAGATAACTCAAGAGAATACTCAAACTATCGCAAGTCACTTTTGCGATCAACCCAGCCAAAATGCAAAGAAACTGTTCTCTCTTTACCAATCAGAACAGCTTACACTTAATTATCCAATCCATCGAAGAAATGGATCCACTCTGCTGCTTCTGAACTTCACCTTTAGAAAAATGCTTAGCCAAAAACTTTCTGCCAACACAAAGAACACTCCGAGCTGCACTGCTGCCACAGATGCCAAAGATTTCCTAACCAAAGCTCTTTGAGAAACTCGGACCCAAACCAACACAAACACCATGTTGAACTCAGCCACAATGCCGAAATATACACACTTCCTTAAACTTGTTCCAAAGAAAACATCTTCGGGAACATCCATAGTCACTGCATCGCATCACACAGCTACAATTTCCTGAGATACCATCACTCGCTTCTGCCTAACCGACAGATCTAACTCTACTCATCCAAACTACAAAGATAAACTCCGAACCTTAACAGGTTTTCTTTAGAGATTGTGAAATCCTTACAATTGCAAAGTTCACTCGAGACGGTATTAGGTTTACAGTCTCGACAAATACACTTCCAACCTCAACACTCAGACTCCTAATCTTAGATGATAAATTATTATCATCTCAACCAATCATTACAAATACCATATACATTTAAAATGATACTTTTTTTATATAGAAATTATATCTGGGTAAAATTATTTCATCTACCTTTTTAAAACAATATTGTGTCCGTTGGACTGGTCAAGTGTTTAGAGATCCCTATCAATAACGTTAGCTACTCGTATTGACCAGAATCCATATACCACTCAACCGATCAATTAACACAATATAAAACCATTTTATATAACTAACAAATACGCTCTCTCGTATATATATACTCAGACTCAACAGGTTGCTACAGATCCTATCTCTAATGAACAATCCTTCCGAACCTAGGTATTCACTCAACCTAGTGCTCTGATACCAACTGTAACGACCCGACTTTTTCTCCACAGAAAGTCGTATCATTAATAAGAAAGAAAGGGGTAGAAAATAGAAAAGAAGAGAAGAAAGAAAGAAACAACAACAACGATCTCACAGCGGAACGAATAAATTATATTAATAACATATACTATTACATAGTATACAACACTTTACAGAGTTACACAGCATATACATCACTTACTAGACAGTTATAACATCTGTCTAGACATTACAACTCAGTACACTACAGAGATACAGACACAGCGGAACTACTATATATATCTACAACGCTGAAGCCTCCTGCTCCATTGCTCCTCCACAATTCGTCAAAGCTAAACCTGAATCCCTTGGCTACTCGTAAAAATTTGAGTACCCAAGAGTTTATAAAACAGAAATAAACAACTTGGGTCAGACATGGGTCTGGTGTGAGTAACAGGTTAAACTTGCTTAACTTCAAAACCTTTAGAAAGAAAAGGTATCACGTAAGACTCCCCACAAATAAACATGGGTAAGTTTTTACCTTACGCTAACCAAAACATTTGATAGGAAATCCAGTTATATTATAATAGGGTCTAGGGTTTTCAAATAAATATGAAATAGCTGAAATTGTTACATTATTAAATTCCAGCATACTAGCCACAAAGTGGGTTATACAATCAAAACCGTAAGGGCACGTAGGAAGAATGGGTTTCCATACAATGGCAGGGCTACTGGGGTACCGCCCGTCACAGTACGTGGCCTAGATCACCGTACCGAGGAGTACGCCCGCTCCCCTGCAACACAAAGCCGGAACCATCCCTTACTGGATAATTCCGAACAAGATAACCCCGTAGTTGGCGCGACCAACCACACACTAAGCCGAATGAAAAGAAAAGGGACCTCTAGACAGGGATCTATCTTGCTCTCAGTGGGTGCTACCCACGAAGCCTTGCTGCACCTCCCCTGTTTTAGCCATTCCCGGTTGATGAGGCTTGAGGTTACGATTACCTTTAATCAGAACATATCACTTAAAATGCTCATCGTCGGCCTGACGATGTGCTGAAAGCATTCAATCCATACAAGTTCGTTCCGGGTTCGAACGAAACCGAAGGCATTATCTCGTTACACTCGTTTTGGAATCACCCTCAGAGTTAACGACAATAACCCTTGCACTCTGAATCTTTATCTTCACTTGAGATTCACGACCTATCGTAATTTGGATCGATGTAGTATTCGGGTCTCCAGACCTGGAAATCCGGTATACGGAAACCCGATCCCGGTCTCATCGAAATCCAAAACGTATCTTTTAAAGGCCAAGTTGTTTTAAGGTTAAAACAATTCAATTCTTATCTATACTACACACAGATAGATAATTTACAATAGATAATCCATATTATCATCCAAACAGATAATTCATATTATCATTTCAATCCAACCAAACATCTATATCACAGATCAATCATATCTCATCAGAGATATCAAACAATGCAAAGCATTCAATATCATTCATCATCCTTAAGTAATGATTTATATCATCTCTAATCAATTTAAAGTGAATAAAATTAATTACTTCATCCTATAAATCCTGCTTAATTAATTATTAATTAAACCAATTAATTAATCATTACTCTAAGTATCCATCTAAATTAATCATTCCTGATTAATTACCCTTTAATTACTTTAAGTAATTAATACTTAATTAATTTCACAAATTAATTATCTTAAACCATTCAGTAATTAATCTTTAATTACTTCATTAATTAATTAACTATATTTAATTACATTAATCCTTAATTAATTACAATTAATTAATTACTTTAATCACTAATTATTTATTAATTAATCTTAATTAATCAATTCTTAATTACATCATTAATTTTATTAATTAATGATCCTTAATTACTCTTAATTAATTATCTTATTTAAATTAATTACATTTAATAATTAATTAGTCACATTTATTAATCACCTTTGATTAATCTCATTTAGTAATTAACTTCCCTTAATTACTCCACTTCATAAATTAATTACTCGTTAATTAATTATCCTTTAATTAATCCCTTGATTAATTATTCAAAAGTAATTAACTCAAATTACTTTTATTATTAAATCATTTTCAGTTAATTACATCCAGTAATTACCTTTAATTACTTTCCTAAGTAATTATACTTTCACTAATTACATTTAAGTAATTATCAAATTTCCAAATCATTATCTTAAATTAATTTAACTAATTAATTTAAACTTATCAAATTTATTTAATTAATTACCTTAAGTAATTAATTTCTTTAATTACTTTCATTAAGTAATTTATACTTAACCAATTTATATTAATTAATTAATCTAATTGATTATCAAAAATTAATCACATTAATTAATTATTTAATAATTCCTAATTAATGATCTCTCATTAATTATTAACAATTCTTTAATTACTTTCTTTAAGAAATTTAGCTTTAATCAACTATTTATTAATTACAACTTAATAATTTCTTAATTACCAATTAATTTCTAATTACTAAATTAATTGCTTAATTAATCTTTAAATTAAAGTATTAACCTTTAACTACTTTAATTATTATTAACAAAGACTTTAAAACATTTTACTTTAAAAAATCTTTCTTTTAATTTATTTTAAATTAAAGATTTAAAATAAATTACAATTTAACTTTAACCAATTTAAATTAAATTTACAATTCCCTTTTTAAATCCAAATGTTAAAGAACACTTAACATTTATAAAAGAAATTTATAAGATTTTTAAACCCACTCATTAAAATTCAAACCTTCTTTAAACATTTTAAATTTGCTTAAATATTATAATTTAATAAACTTATTTATTTTAACTAGGATACAAATTTAAATTGAATCCATACTTTAAATTTGATTTTAAAACTTTATTTAAAATCATACTCTACAAATTTAAACTTATTTTAAATTTTGAAAACACTATCAGGTTTTTACTTCTATTATCATCAAATCTACCCGAGCCCAATATCAAAATACCCGAGTAAAAACTGGAAAACCCCAAGACCCACTTCGAGTTTTTCCCTTCCCCTCTTTATTAAACTTTGTTATGTTTAAAAATTTTAAAACAGATTAAACCCACGCGAGTTCCTCTGCAACGAACCCGAGCCAGAACCCTATTTTCTCGAACACGACTTCGAGTCACTCATCAACTTACCCGAGTACAACTGAGACTTCATCTTCCCAAAACAAGAAAACGACCCAGGCTCCAAAGTATCTCGTGTACGTGCACAGGCGAGTCAATCGCCTCCGACCATCGCTTCCATCACCAGCATGTCGACTTCGACCATTATCCACGATCGCGACCTCCAGAACCACGAACAAGCATCACCATCGAATTCGAGCAATAATCCCAAACCTGGAAACATTCTGAGCAACATCACCACAACCCTGTCAACCACGTCGCAATCTCACCTCCGATCATCAGAATCACCGCGACTCCGGCAATTCATCCATCAATACCCCCTCTGCCAAACTCCAAAGCCTCGTATCACTCGAAGCACTACAGACAACACGAAGCTACTAAAACTTCGACCCTCAGTAACTAGGGCTAGGAACCTAAATTTAGTCACCACTGTCGCCAACCACCACTGTCAGCACTTCAGACAATTTTCCCCTATTCTTCCATCTATTCTCCAATTCCAGGCAGAACCACATCACCCCAATATCATTTGACAATCAGATAAACCCAAAAATCCTCATTTCGTTCAACCCAGACAAGTTGACTCAACAGTTAAATAAAAATTGTGATTTTTGTTTTAAAATTCATGATTTCAAACATGCATTCAGGTTATAAACCAGTTTCAATGATTTAAGATGTTTAAATTTTTGATATATGTTAAACTTGAACTATTCCTAAGGTTTCCAGGGAAATTTCAATTTACTTTTAACTTAAATAAAATTTTAAACCAATTTCATGACTAAATAAACAGTTTTCAAAGAAGCCTAAGTTTTAACCAAGATCAGATAAGGAGATAATGAATTTTCTTTGAAAATCTTAGTTTTTAAAACTAAGAACAGAGGGAACACATAGTCACAGACATGCACACAATCAATACTTCCAAATGTACACAAAAATTTCATAAATAAACAAACACACTAACATGCTTTCATTCCAGAATTTACATGCAACCAGATTAAAATACTTAAACTTTTTAGGAAAGGGGTTACTCACTTGATTTAAAGGAGATGAACAGAGGCAGTTTAACCTTTGAAGACTGTAAACTTGCATGCTCCCTTTTGATTTAAAAACTTGAGTTGATGGAACTTAACTTATTGAATTTAAAACTGCATGCATGTTGCTTTAGACTCCAGGTTTGATTTTTCCTTTGATCTTTCTTTAAAACAGGTTTACTTGTTTCCAGATTCAAGAAATGCAGGCTTTGATCAGATTTTGAAAAGAAGAACAGGCTTTTGCTTTGATTCCAGATTGAAGAAATGATTATAGATTGTTTTTGAAAGGATTTTGGTTGAGAGGAAAGTTTAATTACAGATTTATTGTCTTTGGAAATTTTGTTACAGGCTTTGTTGAATTTATTTTCTGGTTTGCTTGTAGAAGTGGAAAACTGAATTTCAGTTTAGAAATGGAGATTAGAAAGAAAGGAAGAGATGTGAAAACATGTTTTTATAAGTATAAATGAATTTAATTTTACAAAAAAAAGAAAAATTAGAACAAAATGACACTTGTCTTTCTCATATCTTAATTTTACAACACATGTTACTATTAAGCTTTATATAATTACACTTGTCTTCTAAGTAATTCATATTTATTTAAATGTAAATAAAAGCCTTTTCTTAATTTATAAATGCTTGTTTATATATATATATATAAGTTACTTAAAAGAAAATAAAACTAATTATATATATAAATAAAAGCTTATCCATATATATATACAAATCCAAAACTATTTAAATATTACCTCTTTTGAATTTCAAATTAATTTTAAATTCAAATGTAAATTATATTTTAAAATCCAATTTAAAGTAAATTTAAAACAACACATTCAAATTGAAAATAACCATTCAATTTCTTACAAATCTATTCATATCTATAAACAAAACAATACTTTATTAATATTGTTTTAGAAGTAACAAATTTGTCAATTTAAAATAATTTATAAAAGAGATTATAGATTACTACTATTATTAAATGAATTAACATCTCATATGTAAATTGTATTTTAAACTTATATATATATTCTTAAACCATATTTATTAAGCAATATAAAATAAACCTTATTATTAACCTTACTTAAAACCATATAGTTATTTTGTTTTAAAATAGCTTTGTAAAGCTAATATTTAAATAAATCATAATTTCCAAACTATAAGAATATACATTAGAAATTTAAAACAAGATTTCATTTATTATTTAAATTTCAAATCCAAGCTTATCTATTTACAATATATACATATATATATACATTATAAATAGAAATCATTTTATTAGTTTTTAAAGGATAAAATTCACTAATTAAATATTCATTTAATTAGATTTTTAAACCAATTCAAATATTTTTATCAAAGATTAACAAATCAATTTAATTATTTAAACAGATTATTAAATTGATATTGCCCCAAATTTCCGGGATATTACAATAATAGTTAATTTAATTAATTTAAATTAATTAAAAATAGATTTCCAAGTTATATCCAAACATTTTCAATAACTCAATACCGATAAATTCATTTATATTAGACACTTCAACTTTGAAATTCCAGTTTAAATCCTTTGAACAATTCATTAAATCAATTCAAATTTCAGCATTAACGCTTGGATTATCGAAAATAATTTAGTTTATATAAATACATTTCTATTTCAAAAATGCCAGTTAACTGAATTCAGAATTTTAAAGAATTAAAAATCATTTAATTTAACCAATCCGGTGTCCGTATATAATCTTCTACCCTATGGTCAAGTGATACGGATGTTTATCGTTTCAATCCACAATTTAAATTTTACAGTTATATATCATTTCAAACTGCAATCCCGAATTAAATAAAAATCCATAAAATCGCTCGAGTTTACCATTTCAACCCATAACGATTTTCCCCCAATCTATATATCGTTCGGGTATTTATCATTTCAACCCATAGAGAACTTGCAGTGTTATAACAATATAAAAATACAACATCCAGTCATCCAATATTAACAATCAAACATCCATCACAATCATCATCCAAATCAATCAATAAACATCAATAGATAACTGATCATCGTTACAGGTATTAAATTGACAATTAAATTCAATATTGAATTAAATGATGATTAAACGCAATACAAATCAAATTTAACTAGAATGACAACTTAAACTTATCAAACATCAATCAATAAATTTCTAATCACATCATAAATTTAATTTAACTAACATAAGATAATCTAGTAGTTGTGAGTGGGTCAAAACACTCACCTTTGATTTCAAATCGATTTGAAATCCAAAATAGGGCCCAAAATTAAATAGTCTCAGAATTTGACCAAACCAATTTCATAATATTCGAAATTTCGATACGATCGCAATGGAAGAAACATCGTCCAAATCCGAGCTATTAAGGAAAAGTTATGCATATTAGAACAATTGAATTTTTAAAGTATAAATTAAATAAAAAAATAAAAAGAAATGAACTCACTAACAGGCCACGTCAACGCGTTCTTCACCGTGCAAACCCTACCCGCCTTGTGCTCATTCGAGAAACCATATAGCCGCAGCCATAAAACGACCAACGCTGCCAACTCCGGCCATCTTTAGGTTGATCTGAGCCTACCATCGTCTCCAGCGTGTTGAGCCGCCCCTCCCCTGGCCGAGCGCGACCATCTAGTGTCGCCTGGTGGCCGCCGCCGCCGCCTTCTATCGAGTTTCCAAGCTGAGTCGAGAACCTCCGACATAAACGAACGATACCAACGAGCGTTGCTCGACTCCCTATTCCCAACCCTGCCTCCCGATCGTCGATCGGACGACGATCCACCGTCGGATCGTCCAAACCATAAAATGAACGGCCGAGGTTCAACCTCGATTTCTGGACAAACGGTGATTCGAATCGAAAAACGAGTTATTGTAGTGAGTTACGCTCGTCGAGAGCTTCGGAACGATATATAATTTATCAAGGTTTGGAGGAGTTTAAATTTTAAAATTGATTTGGAGATTCAAATTTTGGGTTTGAATGTAAATTGGGTTTCTGCCATCGAGGAAGAGAGAAGGAACAGTCAGATAGAACTGTACGTATAAGAATAAAAAATAGAAAGCCTGCTAGGGTAAGAACATAACTGTAACGACCCAAAATTTTCTATATATTTAATTTTATAATTAATTGTATTTTTGAATAAAAATAGTAAAATTGATTATAAATGGAAGCGAGTTTTCCCGAATTAAAATATTTTTTTTTATAAATCATTTTGATTTAAAAATATTGTATATAAATGTATGTATTTTGGAAAGCTAGAATTTTTCATTCACACATGTATACATAAATAATAAACCAATACAATGACTAGAACAACTTTATAATATGTATAATAAAATATACCTTATGAATATTTAAAGTAAGTATAAAATGAAATAATAATAGGAAATTTTATATTAGATAGTTTGAGTTTTTAAAATAAAAATAAACACACTTATGTTAGAGATAGAAATAAATAACAAGCTAACACAATAACAATAACCATAACAATTACAAACTAAAAACTTAAGTAAAATATTATACACTATAGCAAAACATATGTTTGCAGGCATGGAAATCACCTAAGTACAAGAAAATAGGTAAGGCAGGGAAAATCATATCAGTGCATTCGAATATGGCTGGGGTAAGTATGCTAAGTTTAAAGTTAAACAAATATACACTAGTTTAATACATTAAGTTTATCAATAGAAATAAATAAATAGTCATGTAAAAATAGGATTAAATTCACAAACTAACATAATAATATAAATATAACAACTTTATTAAAGCTTAAGTAAGGCAAGTAATATGTATATGCTATCATCTTAAGTATGCAAGGAATAAGTCAAAGTAAAATAAATATATGTACTAAGTATCTAGAGTGGCAGGCAAAAAAAAGGAAGAAAAAGATATACAAGATGGTACCTGCAAATGAATGGTTTTATAAACATGTAGATGTATATGCAAGGCTGAAGGACATAAGAAAAGATACCTTCATATTTGTTTGTACAGACATAGTACCATACGAATTGAATTAAAGGGGATATGTATGACATGTTCATAAATGCTTGTACCCAATGTTTCCATTTCATCCATGTATAAGAAAAGATCTCTGATCAAAACATAAAATCTTGTACCTGCTAAGTTTTGTTTTTATTTCTTTTGTAAAAACAACTTAGCCTCTGCCTACATGGTTTTCTTTATATCAAGTTCCTTTTCATTCTCGTGCATTAAGACTATGCAAAACCAGAAAACAAACCTAGAAGCTCCTCTTCAAAATTTATTCTTCAACCTGTAACCATTTTTCAAAACAATGCAAAGAAATCTCTGAAGTTCCTTCCAGTTTCAAAGTTTCAAGTTTTAAGGCTTTTTAAAGCTTTCAATTTTTAATTCAATGCTAGACATTTTCTGTGGAAAACAAAACAACAAAAGATGCAAAGTTTCAAAGCTTTTCAAGTTTCCAGCTTTGGCAATCCAGTTTTAAAAAAACCTCTGCCTTTCCAAAAACAGGTGAGTAAACTTTTTTTCTTCTCTTTGATCTAGGTAAATGAAATCTGTGTATATGATTCATGATTTATATGGTGCTTTGCTTGAAGAGTTTTCTTTCAGTTTCAACCTTGTGTATATATATATATATACACAAATGACTGTGCTACACATTCCTTTTTCTTCTCCGTTTTGATTACAGGGTGGGAAATTAAACAAGAAATCTAATACCACTTCATGTAATTATCATTAGGCCAAGAATTTAAAATAAACAAGTTGTTTATACTTGATTTAGGATCTGAAAATGGTTTCCAGTAGAAATTAGTGTTTTGTAGCAACTGAAAATGTTATATTCTTACAGGGAAACTTAACTATATGATAAATCTGAATGTCATGGGACATAAATTCAAATGCATAGCTTGAATCCTAACTGTAAGATAAGATTTTTAAAAACAAGAATGGGAATTTTAGTGATGTATGCTTTGAGCAGTTCATAAATTTATAGGATAGGCTTTTTGATCAAATCCTAGTAATCAAATGAATTTTGGATGTTGTAATTTCGTGTGAAGCTAGTTTGGAACTCAAAGATGTTAGGAAAAATGTTGAAAAATTTATTTATTGCAAGAATTTTGGGGACAAGATCAAGATAGGGTTTAAGAACCCATTTTCGTTCACGCTAGAAACCTCGGTACTGCACCATCCACAAGAGATCGGACTTCACGTCGGTGGGCAAAGTCGAAGCGTAGTACGTGTGCGGGGCTTCGGGCCAAAGTTGGTGGCCGATAACGGCCAGTGGTGGTGGCGCGAGGCAGTTATTGGGTGGCGTTCCTGATGATGGTTGGGTCGTAATGCTTGATTCGCGATTTCGAAACCAAAATTTAGATCTGGCCGTTCGCTACGTTTTGGGAGATGGACGACGACTCACTGGTGGCCGCAGCACCGACCAGAAATGGCGAAGTTGAACGTGCACGTGTACATGCTTGTTTGGGTGTCAATGGTGAAATTTGAGAAGGTCTAGGGGTGAACTCGAAGACGACTTCGGGAAGATGAGTCACAGGCTCGAGTTTTCACTCGTAGAAATTTGGGTAGCACCGGGTTTATTTCTAAACTTAAACAAAATTTTAAGTCGTAAGGGTGGCTCGGGTTGATTTTGATAAAACTCAAAGTAGGTTTCGAGTAAGTTTCGGGGTGAACCCGAAGTAGGTTTTTGAAATGCAGATTTTTATTTTTAAAAAAAAGAAGTTTTTTTAGGCAAAGTTTTGAAATATGTAATTAAGATGTTAATAAAGATAATGTTTTATCTTAAGGAAAATTAAGGTTTTGATAAATTAAAGAATGATTAATTACTGTAATTAATTTAAGGTTAAATTGTGAATTAATTTAATTACTAAATGAAAATGACTAAAAAGAATAATTACTTAATGGAAGTAATTAAAAGGATTAATTAATTAAAGATTTAATTTATGTGATTGAATAATTTAATATGATTAATTAAAAGTTTATTTAATAAATTAAAGGTGAATTAATTAATGATTAAAGGTGAATAAATCTATGATGAAATTATAATTACTTAATGTAATTAAGAGTTAGCTAATTATGAAATTAACTTAAGGTTAATTTAATTATGTGATTAATTAAAGGACAATTAATTAATTAATTGAGAGTTAATTAATTAAGATGGATAATTAAGAATAAATTAATTAATTTCATTAATTAATATAAAATGATTAGTAATTAATCAGGATTGGTTAATTAATTCATAAGTAATTACTTAGAAATTAAATTGGTTTAATTACGGATTGAACAATTAATTAATCCTACTTTTAAATGATTATTGAATGATTGGACTGCTTATGAATGCTTGAATTGATTGTTATCCCTGATTTGTAATATCCTGTGATGTGAATTGTTTTGAATTGAGCTGTGTGTGTAAATTATTTATCTGTGTTGAATTTATATATCTATCTATGAATCTGTGAATAAAGATAAGCATTATAGGATTATACTGCTTATCAAATATACTGTCATATTTGAATCTGTGATGATGGAATGAGTTGCACTATTGTGTTAAACCCCTGGACTACACCATACACACACAAATATGGATTTCACGTGGAAATCGGTTAAGTCACAGATGATTTAAAATTAATATTTTTGAAATTAACATTTTAATTTCAATTGATTTTGAAAATGGATTTGGGTTAAATGATAAAGCTTTTGAAATGGAATTTCAAAGATAAAAGTTATTTTGAATAACTTAATTAAGTTTTGAAATTTAAATAATTTGACTTAAATTTGAATTCAACATTTGGAATTGAATTCAATATTTGGAAATTATGGTTAAAGATGATATAAATGTGTTTATATGAAGTTAAACCATTTTAAAAGTAAAATTTTGAGAATTTGAATCTAACCCAAGGACTTTAACTCGTATAAATGAATCAGATTTTCTGAAAACGAAAACTGTTTGTTTTCAAATGATAACAGCTTTCATATAAGAAATGAAATTCCCGTTTAATTAAAGGAATTTCAAGATTGAATTGAAAAATGGTTTTCCAAGTTATGAATGGATTCTTTTTTGAAAACTATGAATTGAATCTGTTTGTTTTTAACAGATTTAAAATGATGATTTGTTTAAACTATTTGAAATGAAATTGTTTTGAAAGCTATAAGTTAAATCTTTGATTTAAGGATTTAACGAGTTAATCAAATTGAAATGGAAATTGATTTGGAAAATCTGTGAATGAATCTTTTGTTTAAAAGATTAAAATGTGGAAATTGTTTAAACCGTGAAGGTTGATAAAATGAATCTTTTTGTTTAAAAGATTTGAAATGGTAAATTGTTAAACCATTTGAAAAGAAAAGATTTGGGTAATAAGTTGTGACTTAATTGAAATCCCATTATCCATATGTTTTTAAATATTTCGCTCACTATTCGGGTTAGCCGGGAAAAGACCTTTGTGTCATATAACCCATTCCGAATAGTGATACGTCGTATATGGATAGCATTTGAAGACCGGTGTTGAAGACCGGATATTCACAAGAACGAAAGGGTAACTCGTCGATTGTCTCTGCACTGGGTAGCTCCTGGTATAGAGATCCCCTAAGTGATGGGAAATCCGATCGGGATTGTGAATACCTGGAATTGCAAGGGCTTCGTAAGAAGTGCCTTCGGTTCTGTTCGAACCCGGAACAGACTTGTATGGTTACATGTCTAACATTACACTTTGAGATATAAAGCTGATTTCTTTCAAATACATTTCTATTTGGTGGCGGAGAATTTATTCTCTTAGCTTAACACCCTTCTTTGAGACGTACGAGCTCAGAGGTTATGTAATTGAAGTTATCAGCGATATATTCCCAATTTGGTAATGTGACATGCTGAGTGTTGCTGTGTGATGATCATTGTTTGATCATTTGTGATATGATCATTTTTTTGATCATTTATCTTGGTGATCATTAGTTTGATCATCTATTGACCCAAAGCATGGCTTTGTACCAAAGCGTGGCTTTGTGGACGAGACTTCGTCCAACCTCACAAACCGGTAATGGTCGAAACAGGAATTGTGCGGCAAGGTTTCAGGGGTAGCTTCCCTAGGGTATGACCATTCCTTCTGGAAAAGGGTAGTATCATGGTATGGAGCCCAGATACTTACTTATGTGGACACACTTTATATATTATGTGTGATGTTGGTTATCGAGAGCTCTCGGATAAAGGTCCCAAAGGACCGAGGGTGGCATATCTGAGGTTTTGTATATTCCCTGGGAAAGGGGGTAGCCGGCCTTGTTTGGCAGAGAACTGTTTGGTTCTCGGAGCGTCCAGCCAGAGGCGTTCCTTCGTGGCATAGGAAGTTCCTTAGCCTGACCATTTGTTGGAAATCCATCTTCCAATACGAACTTTGTACGGTATTAGTTGTAGAACCTGCCATTTACTTATGGTGGTCACCACTGTTTAGATGGTAGCTATAGTAGGCATTGTTCGGAATGTCTATGCTGGCTAAGATTTATATTCTACTTTCGAAATGTTTTCCACTATGCACTAGTAATAATATCAAAAGAGTTTTCTTTTGCGTAGTAAGCATCTTTGACTATCATAAGAAGAAATCTCCTCCAATTCTATGTTTGCATTGTGTGTGTGGCGGGAGGTCTTATGGTAGTTTCATTTTCCAAAAGCATTGCGGATTCAATGTTTAAAATTCCTTTGTTGTTTGTTTTAAAGATAAACTGTTTTTGTTTGCTCACACCAGTCCCACGACTGACTCGGAGTTTATTGTTCCTTTCCTAAACTCTGGGTGCTCATAATTTTCCACACGGGCAATCTAGAGTTGGGGTTTTCAGATATAAAGGTTTAGTAGATTATCTGGAGCTAGTTCAGTTCTTGGAGTTCATGGACTGACGTTGCTTATCTTAGAGCATTCTATTGGAGACATTCTATCCGCTGCTGGTGTTATCTATTTTCTTTTTCGCTGCTATATTGTTGTATCATATCTCTGATGTATATTGATATTCATTGTATCACTCTGTTGTATCAGATATTGTCTCAGATATTGTATATCAATGTATTATTCTTTTTCTTCCGCTGTGTTATTTACTTAAGTGTGTTATAAGCTCCGGCGACTCGGATTTGAACGGTCGAATCTACAGCATTCGAGTATGATGTAAAGTATGGATGTCGATTTTCGAACGCGAAAATCTGTATCGTTACATTTGGTATCAAAGCTATGGTTGAACTTTAGCTCAGGAGTATAACACATTAAGTAGCTCGTTAGAGATAGGGTGAAGTATACCCTAGAATGAGTGTATCCCTAAGATATCTGTTCGAATGCCTTAGTAAATTCTCTTGCTATCCACTGATAGTAAGTATGAGTGTAAGAAGAGGACGAGATAGGGGACAGGGGAATATGACTATAATCAGTCAATACTCTGTAACAATAGTGGAAACAAATTTTCTCTATCAATCTCTTTTGTTCGTCGTTTCTTCTCAATTCTTCGATAATTTCTGGTAGATCCAGGAAGAAATTCGATATATTAAAATGGGACGTAAACTCCAAATAGGTCAGAATTGTTTGTTTGGATGAATTGGTTGTTTTGTCTGTTATGGTTGATAGGTATACTTTAGTTCTAAACTAAAAGTTTTGAAAATTGTGTCTATATATCAATCTATTCTTTGGGTTCCGATATGTTCTATGAATGGTTAGTTATCCCTTCGAACTAACTGATGCCCCTGCATACTTCGTAGATCCGGATAACCTGAGTATTTTGTGAAGAATTCAATAGATTCGTTCTTGTATCTATTATTGATTTTCTGATTTGGTAAGCCAAATGCAGAATAGATATTCAGTTTGAGTTGATGAAATGTTCTTCATCCATCTTTGTGTCTCCTTGGCAATTTTGAGGACGAAATTCTTTTAAGGGGGGAAGTCTGTAATGACCCAAAATTTTCTATATATTTAAATTTATAATTAATTGTATTTTTGAATAAAAATAGTAAAATTGATTATAAATGGAAGCGAGTTTTCCCCAATTAAAATAATTTTTTTATAAATCATTTTGATTTAAAAATATTGTATATATATGTATGTATTTTGGAAAGCTAGAATTTTTCATTCACACATGTATACATAAATAATAAACCAATACAATGACTAGAACAACTTTATAATATGTATAATAAAATATACCTTATGAATATTTAAAGTAAGTATAAAATAAAATAATAATAGGAAATTTTATATTAGATAGTTTGAGTTTTTAAAATAAAAATAAACACACTTATGTTAGAGATAGAAATAAATAACAAGCTAACACAATAACAATAACCATAACAATTACAAACTAAAAACTTAAGTAAAATATTATACACTATAGCAAAACATATGTTTGCAGGCATGGAAATCACCTAAGTACAAGATAATAGGTAAGGCAGGGAAAATCATATCAGTGCATTCGAATATGGCTGGGGTAAGTATGCTAAGTTTAAAGTTAAACAAATATACACTAGTTTAATACATTAAGTTTATCAATAGAAATAAATAAATAGTCATGTAAAACTAGGATTAAATTCACAAACTAACATAATAATATAAATATAACAACTTTATTAAAGCTTAAGTAAGGCAAGTAATATGTATATGCTATCATCTTAAGTATGCAAGGAATAAGTCAAAGTAAAATAAATATATGTACTAAGTATCTAGAGTGGCAGGCAAAAAAAAGGAAGTAAAAGATATACAAGATGGTACCTACAAATGAATGGTTTTATAAACATGTAGATGTATATGCAAGGCTGAAGGACATAAGAAAAGATACTTTCATATTTGTTTGTATAGACATAGTACCATACAAATTGAATTAAAGGGGATATGTATGACATGTTCATAAATGCTTGTACCCAATGTTTCCATTTCATCCATGTATAAGAAAAGATCTCTGATCAAAACATAAAATCTTGTACCAGCTAAGTTTTGTTTTTATTTCTTTTGTAAAAACAACTTAGCCTCTGCCTACATGGTTTTCTTTATATCAAGTTCCTTTTCATTCTCGTGCATTAAGACTATGCAAAACCAGAAAACAAACCTGGAAGCTCCTCTTCAAAATTTATTCTTCAACCTGTAACCATTTTTCAAAACAATGCAAAGAAATCTCTGAAGTTCCTTCTAGTTTCAAAGTTTCAAGTTTTAAGGCATTTTAAAGCTTTCAGTTTTTAAGTCAATGCAAGACATTTTCTGTGGAAAACAAAACAACAAAAGATGCAAAGTTTCAAAGCTTTTCAAGTTTCCAGCTTTGGCAATCCAGTTTTTAAAAATCCTCTGCCTTTCCAAAAACAGGTGAGTAACTTATTTTTTTTCTTTCTCTTTGATCTAGGTAAATGAAATCTGTGTATATGATTCATGATTTATATGGTGCTTTGCTTGAAGTGTTTTCTTTCAGTTTCAACATTGTATATATATATATATACACAAATGACTGTGCTACACATTCCTTTTTCTTCTCTGTTTTGATTACAGGGTGGGAAATTAAATAAGAAATCTAATACCACTTCATGTAATTATCATTAGGCCTAGAATTTAAAATAAACAAGTTGTTTATACTTGATTTAGGATCTGAAAATGGTTTCCAATAGAAATTAGTGTTTTGTAGCATCTGAAAATTTTATATTCTTACAGGGAAACTTAACTATATGATAAATCTGAATGTCATAGGACATAAATTCAAATGCATAGCTTGAATCCTAACTGTAAGATAAGATTTTTAAAAACAAGAATGGGAATTTTAGTGATGTATGCTTTGAGCAATTCATAAATTTATAGGATAGGCTTTTTGATCAAATCCTAGTAATCAAATGAATTTTGGATGTTGTAATTTCGTGTGAAGCTAGTTTGGAACTCAAAGATGTTAGGAAAAATGTTGAAAAATTTATTTATTGCAAGAATTTTGGGGACAAGATCAAGATAGGGTTTAAGAACCCATTTTCGTTCACGCTAGAAACCTCGGTACTGCACCATCCACAAGAGATCGGACTTCACGTCGGTGGGCAAAGTCGAAGCATAGTACGTGTGCGGGGCTTCGGACCAAAGTTGGTGGCCGATAATGGCCGAAGGTGGTGGCGCGAGGCAGTTATTGGGTGGCGTTCCTGATGATGGTTGGGTCGTAATGCTTGATTCGCGATTTCGAAACAAAAATTTAGATCTGGGCGTTCGCTATGTTTTGGGAGATGGACGGCGACTCACTAGTGGCCGCAGCACCGACCAGACACGGCGAAGTTGAACGTGCACGTGTACGTGCTTGTTTGGGTGTCAGTGGTGAAATTTGGGAAGGTCCAGGGGAGAATTCGAAGACGGCTTCGGGAAGATGAGTCACAGGCTCGAGTTTTCACTCGTAGAAATTTGGGTAGCACCGGGTTTATTTCTAAACTTAAACAAAATTTTAAGTCGTAAGGGTGGCTCGGGTTGATTTTGATAAAACTCGAAGTAGGTTTCGAGTAAGTCTCGGGGTGAACCCGAAGTAGGTTTTTGAAATGCAGATTTTTTTTTAAAAAAAGAAGTTTTTTTAGGCAAAGTTTTTTAATATGTAATTAAGATGTTAATAAAGATAATATTTTATCTTAAGGAAAATTAAGGTTTTGATAAATTAAAGAATGATTAATTACTGTAATTAATTTAAGGTTAAATTGTGAATTAATTTAATTACTAAATGAAAATGACTAAAAAGAATAATTACTTAATGGAAGTAATTAAAAGGATTAATTAATTAAAGATTTAATTTATGTGATTGAATAAATTAAAATGATTAATTAAAAGTTTATTTAATAAATTAAAGGTGAATTAATTAATGATTAAAGGTGAATAAATCTATGATGAAATTATAATTACTTAATGTAATTAAGAGTTAGTTAATTATGAAATTAACTTAAGGTTAATTTAATTATGTGATTAATTAAAGGACAATTAATTAATTAATTGAGAGTTAATTAATTAAGATGGATAATTAAGAATAAATTAATTAATTTCATTAATTAATATCAAATGATTAGTAATTAATCAGGATTGGGTAATTAATTCATAAGTAATTACTTAGAAATTAAATTGGTTTAATTAGGGATTGAACAATTAATTAATCCTACTTTTAAATGATTATTGAATGATTGGACTACTTATGAATGCTTGAATTGATTGTTATCCCTGATCTGTAATATCCTGTGATGTGAATTGTTTTGAATTGAGTTGTGTGTGTAAATTATTTATCTGTGTTGAATTTATATATCTATCTGTGAATCTGTGAATAAAGATAAGCATTATAGTATTATACCGCTTATCAAATATACTGTCATATTTGAATCTGTGATGATGGAATGATGTTGCACTATTGTGTTAAACCCCTGGACTACACCATACACACACAAATATGGATTTCACGTGGAAATCGGTTAAGTCACAGATGATTTAAAATTAATATTTTTGAAATTAACATTTTAATTTCAATTGATTTTGAAAATGGATTTGGGTTAAATGATAAAGCTTTTGAAATGGAATTTCAAAGATAAAAGTTATTTTGAATAACTTAATTAAGTTTTGAAATTTAAATAATTTGACTTAAATTTGAATTCAATATTTGGAATTGAATTCAATATTTGGAAATTATGGTTAAAGATGATATAAATGTGTTTATATGAAGTTAAACCATTTTAAAAGTAAAATTTTGAGAATTTGAATCTAACCCAAGGACTTTAACTCGTATAAATGAATCAGATTTTCTAAAAACGAAAACTGTTTGTTTTCAAATGATAAAAGCTTTCATATAAGAAATGAAATTCCCGTTTAATTAAAGGAATTTCAAGATTGAATTGAAAAATGGTTTTCCAAGTTATGAATGAATTCATTTTTGAAAACTATGAATTGAATCTGTTTGTTTTTAACAGATTTAAAATGATGATTTGTTTAAACTATTTGAAATGAAATTGTTTTGAAAGCTATAAGTTAAATCTTTGATTTAAAGATTTAACGAGTTAATCAAATTGAAATGGAAATTGATTTGGAAATCTGTGAATGAATCTTTTGTTTAAAAGATTAAAATGTGGAAATTGTTTAAACTGTGAAGGTTGATAAAATGAATCTTTTTGTTTAAAAGATTTGAAATGGTAAATTGTTAAACCATTTGAAAAGAAAAGATTTGGGTAATAAGTTGTGACTTAATTGAAATCCCATTATCCATATGTTTTTAAATATTTCGCTCACTATTCGAGTTAGCCGGGAAAAGACCTTTGTGTCATATAACCCATTCCGAATAGTGATACGTCGTTTATGGACAGCATTTGAAGACCGGTGTTGAAGACCGGATATTCATGAGAACGAAAGGGTAACTCGTCGATTGTCTCTGCACTGGGTAGCTCCTGGTATAGAGATCCCCTAAGTGATGGGAAATCCGATCGTGATTGTGAATACCCGGAACTACAAGGGCTTCGTAAGAAGTGCCTTCGGTTCTGTTCGAACCCGGAACAGACTTGTATGGTTACATGTCTGACATTACACTTTGAGATATAAAGCTGATTTCTTTCAAATACATTTCTGTTTGGTGTCGGAGAATTTATTCTCTTAGCTTAACACCCTTCTCTGAGACGTACGAGCTCAGTGGTTATGTAATTGAAGTTATCAGCGATATATTCCCAATTTGGTAATGTAACATGCTGAGTGTTGTTGTGTGATGATCATTGTTTGATCATTTGTGATATGATCATTTGTTTGATCATTTATCTTGGTGATCATTACTTTGATAATCTATTGACCCAAAGCATGGCTTTGTACCAAAGCGTGGATTTGTGGACGAGACTTCGTCCAACCTCACAAACCGGTAATGGTCGAAACAGGAATTGTGCGGCAAGGTTTCAGGGGTAGCTTCCCTAGGGTATGAGCATTCCTTCTGGAAAAGGGTAGTATCATGGTATGGAGCCCAGATACTTACTCATGTGGACACACTTTATTTATTATGTGTGATGTTGGTTATCGAGAGCTCTCGGATAAAGGTCCCAAAGGACCGGGGGTGGCATATCTGAGGTTTTGTATATTCCCTGGGAAAGAGGGTAGCCGGCCTTGTTTGGCAGAGAACAGTTTGGTTCTCGGAGCGTCCAGCCAGAGGCGTTCCTTCGTGGCATAGGAAGTTCCTTAGCCTGACCATTTGTTGGAAATCCATCTTCCAATACGAACTTTGTACGGTATTAGTTGTAGAACCTGCCATTTACTTATGGTGGTCACCACTGTTTAGATGGTAGCTATAGTAGGCATAGTTCGGAATGTCTATGCTGGCTAAGATTTATATTCTACTTTCGAAATGTTTTCCACTATGCACTAGTAATAATATCAAAAGAGTTTTCTTTTGCGTAGTAAGCATCTTTGACTATCATAAGAAGAAATCTCCTCCAATTCTACGTTTGCATTGTGTGTGTGGCGGGAGGTCTTATGGTAGTTTCATTTTCCAAAAGCATTGCGGATTCAATGTTTAAAATTCCTTTGTTGTTTGTTTTAAAGATAAACTATTTTTGTTTGCTCACACCAATCCCACGACTGACTCGGAGTTTATTGATCCTTTCCTAAACTCTGGGTGCTCATAATTTTCCACACGGGTAGTCTAGAGTTGGGGTTTTCAGATATTCTGGTTTAGTAGATTATCTGGAGCTAGTTCAGTTCTTGGAGTTCATAGACTGACGTTGCTTATCTTAGAGCATTCTGTTGGAGACATTCTATCCGCTGCTGGTGTTATCTATTTTCTTTTCCGCTGCTATATTGTTGTATCATATCTCTGATGTATATTGATATTCATTGTATCACTCTGTTGTATCAGATATTGTATCAGATATTGTATATCAATGTATTATTCTTTTTCTTCCGCTGTGTTATTTACTTAAGTGTGTTATAAGCTCCGGCGACTCGGATTTGAACGGTCGAATCTACGTCATTCGAGTACGATGTAAAGTATGGATGTCAATTTTCGAACGCGAAAATCTGTATCGTTACAATAACAATATATAATAACGAAGCCCAATAATGATGAATAACATATCGAACTAGTTCAAATTAACAATAACGACCCGGAAAGCCCGTTTAGCTTCCAAAACGAAAGTGGGTCATCCCATATATAAAAATAGATGTTTTTGATGATTTTAATCTCAATGAAACAGGTTTCAAGTCCTAATTCCATAATATGAAGAAGTTAGCTTAAAATCAGCTTATTTCAAATTGATTTCAATTAAATTGATTACTAGGCTTTTCGAGTCCGTATGATCGAACAACAAGTCTGATCGCTACGAAACTTGAAATCCTACAATAATTCACCGTTACGGATCCGATGAAACTGGTTTCGTCGAAATCCGAGTCAGTGTCCAAAATGGCTATTTTCACGTTAATTAAATAAATTAATATTAAATTAATTAATCACTTTTTAATTCAATATTTATAAACTAACAAATTTTCATCCTTTTTGATTACTTAGACATTTACAATAATTTAAACAAGTTTACATAAAATTTAAGTGTTGGTCCTTACAATATTTACAGTGTTCAATTTCAACTGTAATTAAATCCAATTAATTATAATTTATTTCCAATAAATTGATCTAATTTGGTTTTAATCTTTTTTTTCAATCAATTATAACTCCATACATATAGTTAACATTTGTTTATATCTTATTGCACAAATATTCTACAATTATCATCTTTTACCATATTAGCAGTATTCCAATAATATTGAACCTTTGTTAATTTTGACATTAATTATAATTTAAAATCCCACAACTTAATTTATCTTAATCGATTTATTGTCTTATGAGTGAAATTGACATTTCTCTACATTTTATTACATTCCCAATTTACATTTATTGTATTAACTCACATTAGTGTAACATTTATTGGTAATTGATTAATTAAATTGGTAACAAATAACAATTGTCACCATTTCTACATTTAATAACATTTGTAAGTTTATTATTTACAAACAAATGTTACAACAACTTACAATATACTATTTCTATCCAATTACAACTTATTACACATTATTTCATTAATTAATCAACATTTAAATTGTCAATTACTCTTTAAATCCAATTATAAATTAACACACACATTATTACGATTAATTTACAATCTATAACCAATTATAACTTTTTAATCAATTTAAAGCAGTTATCAATTTCCTTAAATTAATACTATTACATTTTATTCCAGTTATATTCTTATTATTAAACCACAAATTTTTATTTCTTCCAACATTAAATCACCCAACCTTATTAAATTAACTATTTTAATTATCAAAAATTACGGGTTGTTACCCTCTCCCCCACTCAAAACTTTTCGTCCTCGAAAAGGGAAAAGAAGGGAAAAGAAGGAATTAAGCAATCAATATATCTTATTCAAAATATTAAATTTATAAACAATTAATTTACATAATTAAATAATTTAAATAAAATATATCAATTTATAACCATTAAATCCTTTATATTCAAGTTAACAAAAGTTTGGAAAACATTTCACAAAATTTTCTAAGTCCAAAATTCACAGAAAATTTCGGCAGAGTCTCCTTTGTACGGAGAGGTCTGGGAGAAATAATAATATCAATAATAAAAATAAATATCATATATTTCAAAATATTATATCCCAAACCACGGGAAAACAATATAATATCGCTATAAAAACCGAAATCCGAGAACGTACCTATTTGTCGGGCAAACAACGCTTAATTTATGAAACCAAAAGCAGTAGCTATTGCTTCTATAAACTTGTATTTCACTTATATAATCCAAAGAAGTTAATAATTACATAAAAGGGAAATATTTAAGTTGTTCCAATAAATAACAAACAAATCATCACAATATAACAATAGTCATTTGCAAACAACAGTACAAACATCGTTTTCAACAAAGAGAGCAATCATCCATCCATAGCAACCAAAAACAAATGGTTTGTTCGGGTTTAGAACTTATAATCATATAAAATGATAAATAAAGTATGAAGTAAACCATACACTCAATAGTCGTAGCTAACTTTATAGATTATTTATACATCTCTATAAAAAATAGAAGTATCCTTTCCCAACCAATCCATAAGTCCAACAAACAAAAAATTCAACAAATTTTCAAGTTTACTCTATTTATCTTTTCCACATCATTTATTGTTCATTTTTTCATACAATGATTTTCTTTAATTCACGTTCATTACTTACAAAATTTTAATTTTCATTCATTCATGTAAGGCTTATTTCATTAATTTACATTCTTTACTTACATAAGTTATCCATTTCAATTTTTTGGATCATAAATGAATTCATTATTGAAGTATTGCATACATTTTTTTTCCTGTTTACTTCACATTCACAATTGAGTTTGATTTCCCTTTTTTTCATCATTTGCTCTTCTTTTCTCATTCGTATAATGTTTATTTTCATTAATTTACATTCGTTATTACTTACAAAAGTTCATTTCTCCTTTATTCATACGGTGCCATTTCTTTCATTTTATTACTTTACATTCATTGCTTAAATAAGTTATTTCTATTTCAGTTATTGGATTATCCATTATCAGGTAAGTTTCTTTACAATTTTATTCACCATTAATTGATATTTCTCTTTTTCTCTCACATTCATTTCTTTTATATAAAGTATTATTGAATATTAACTTCATTCTAAATCATTTCCAATGTTCTTTGAAGTTATAATCATTCAATTTATATAATACTCATTTTAATTTTAAATGGCTTCAATATTAATTCAAGTTTATAATTATTTACTTACAGTATTCACCCTTTTCCATTCAATCTGATTATAAATAGCTTAAATGTTAACTTAAGTTTATAATCATTTTTCTTACATTATTCACGTTTCTATTACATTTGATTAGTAACATTTCAACTATTAATTCTAAGTTTATAATAGTTTATAATATCAGAATTCTTATTTATAAAAGTAATTCTATTGAACACTTTCATTTACTAAAGTTTTACTTGCACAAAATTCTGTTACATTTCTTATTTAACATTTCAACTTTTAATAATTTGGTAAGTTATATATATATATATATATATATGTCTTTTAGAATGCATTTGAATATTACCCAAGTTTCTCTTATATAATTAGTTAACAAAATGATCAATAGTCACCATTTCTTATTTTCATTTCCATTTTATTTACAGTTTACAAAATTTTAATTTCTTATTTTTTTTTCTTTAGAAGTTTCCAATTATTATAATATAGTCAAGATTCCATTCATTATAATAATTTCAATTTCTAATTTATAGAAACTTAAGAACTAAGCAACCGGGTTCCATTTTCAATCATTTAAAATAATATATATATATACTCATAACTTATATGTATATATATCAAGTCAAACTTCAGAATTTAAAATTAAGATTGGTTTACCAAAACGGATGTGTAGTAAAACTACTACACCAGTCTTCCCACTTTGAAACTCGAAAATGAACGTCGATGATGCGTGCACTCATCGACGAATTTATTTTCCAGCGACAAAGAGGGGAGTACATAACTTATTTCCTTTAAAACATTCCTTTAAATCATCTTAAGATATTCATATCAGAAAATACTTCTAAATACTACTAATATTATATTCCAAAATCTTTTAAAAGAAATTTCAAAAATACCGGAACTTAAGTTCTAAATTTCCAATTTATATTTACAGGAAATTATTGTCAAGGACAAAATTTCTCAATGTTTTTGCCTCAAGGACAGACCTTCAATATTTTATCCTGAAGGACAACTTTCTTTAGGTATTAGTTTATAGTCATTGATAGCAGTTTTTAGGTATTAGTTTGTAGTTACCGGTAGCAGTTTTTAGGTATCAGTTTTTAGCTTGGTAGCAGTTTTGTTGTCCTTATGAATAATTTTGGAAAATATTTGTCCTTATGAATAATTTTTAGGAGAATGTTTGTCCTTGTGGTAAAAATATCGAGGTTGTGTCCTTAAAGCAGAAAAAGACAAATCTTTGTCCTTTAAATTAATCCCCCCTTTATATTTACTTTATTTGTAAGTCCTATTTCCAATCAATATTTATAACATTTTCTACCTAACGAACAACATATTACATCCAGCTATATCATTTATAAAATATGTTATTTTATATACAAAATATATAATAGGAAAAATTATTTCATTTACCTATGTTTCAAAACAATATTGTGTCGGTCTGTCCTATTAAGTGTTTAGAAACCCCTATCAATGCCATATCGTCCTATGTACCGACCAGAATTTATAAATACAAAACAGAACAAATTAACACAATACAAAAGCTTTATAACAATAACAAATACGCTCTCTCGTATGTATACACTCAGTGACTCTTTCTAGGGTATTACTACCCTATTTCAAATGAGTCAGACCCGACAAAGCTAAGGTTATCGCTAAACCAAAGCTCCGATACCAACTATAACGACCTGCCTTTTTGGACATTTTAAGAAAACACACACGTCATACTCAAACCATTCAAAAGGGTAGATTGTTATGGGGTAAATAAGAAAAAGCAGAGAAAGAAAGAAAACAAATACAGAATCTCGCAGCGGAAGGAAAAAATATAATAATCAAATAAATAGTTCATGAAGCTGTTTACAAATAGCATTGATTAAACTTTCATAATACAAATCAGAGTTACATACAACAAGAATTAATAATAAATAAATGCAGCGGAACAACATGATGTAGTGGAATAAATATAATAAATAATAATAGTACAAATCTTCGTCTTCATCCTCCAGAAGGTGGTCTTCGATACATTGAAAAGCTCAGACTGACCCGAGCGAATTGAAAAGACAAAACACTCGAGTTAAAAATAAAAGATTTTATGTAAGTTAAATCAACAGTAAATAAATATGAGTGTAACGGCGTCAGAGATGTTTACGGGGTTTGACATCTCCTATCCAGTGTCTAACGTGAGTGCGATAACTTAAGAGATGTTCGGGATTTACATCTTTTAAGGATCCGTTAAACTATCTACATACATAGTACAATACGCTATTATAATAGTGTCTACAGTAAAGTAAAGTATTAAAATAGCGTTAAGGCGTTACTCATATCCCCCTTAACACATTTTTATATATATTCCCATAGTCTATACGGTAACGTAATTCCTCCGTAAACTAGAGGGCTATCAGAGGGCACTCCGTAGGTATGGTACAAACCAAACTCGTAGAAAGCGCGATAGGGCATGTGAACACGGCACTCGAGGCAATGCCAGGGTAGATATACTAATTGCCCTCCCGGATTGGTGGTAACGCATAGCAGCTACCACCGCCTGCCTCGGACAAACTCCCATAATCAAAATCGAGGGGTGGCCACCAAATCAATCACAAAGTCAAAATATAATATCGATGAAATGTGCCCGATAGGAGGAATGACCTCACTTGGCCTGAGCTCCTGTTTTAGTCACATCTAAGCTGACTCACGGGAGTCAGGGTCACGTAAATACCTCATAAGAGTCGTTCACCAAACCATCCTACTTCATTTCTGGAATCTCCACCACGTACATAGTTTTTAAAGTGGTTTTCGGTATTGGCGGAGAGTATGACAATATCTGATCCCGGTCTCTTTAACAACCAAACGTTTATTTCATACCGGATGGTTCTTTTACATTTCAAAGGTCAATTCACAATTAATATCAAAATATCAGATTCTCGAAACCATATCATTTTCGAAAACGTATTCACTTCCAAAATCATATTCTCAGATAGGTTAAACCCTCATTTCAAATCATCGCATTTACTCAAGACATGTTATTTCACAAAAAGAAATCAGTTCCAAATTCCAACTTAGGTTGTAAATCATCATCAAGGATTTAAATATAAATACTTCAATTTTACACGGTTTGAATTTTTTTTGAAAATAATCCAGATAGTCAAAAATAGTTTTAATAATTTAAAAGTAGTTTAAAATAGATTAAAATAGTTTAAATAGTAGAAATAGTTTAGAATAGATTTAAATTGGATTTAATTAGATTTTTAAATTATTTATAAAGATTTAAAATAGATTAAAAAGATTTAAATTATATTAAATAGATTTAAAATAGATTAAATAGATTAAACAGATTTAAGTTATATTGAATATATTTAAAATAGATTAAATAGATTTAAAATAGATTAAACAGATTTAAATTATATTAAATAGATTTAAAATAGATTAAATAGATTTAAAATAGATTAAATAAATCTATATTAGTTCAAAATAGGTAAAATAGATTAATTTGGATTAAATAGGTTATAATAGATTAAAATAAATTAAAATAGTTTAAATTGATTAAAATAGTTAATTTAATTAATTTAAATTAGTTTAAAATAGATTTCCAAGTTATATCCAAACATTTTCAATAACTCAATACCGATAAATTCATTTATATTAGACACTTCAACTTTGAAATTCCGATTTAAATCCTTTAAACAATTCATTAAATCAATTCCAATTTCAGTATTGACGCTTGGATTATCGAAAATAATTCAGTTTATATAAATACATTTCTATTTCAAAAATGCTAGTTAACTGAATTCAAAATTTTAAAGAATTAAAAAGCATTTAATTTAACCAATCCGGTGTCTGTATATAATATTCTACCCTATGGTCAAGTGATACAGATGTTTATCATTTCAATCCACAATTTAAATTTTACGGTTATATATCATTTCAAACTGCAATCCCGAATTAAATAAAAATCCATAAAATCGCTCGAGTTTATCATTTCAACCCATAACGATTTTTCCCCAATCTATAGAACATTCGGGTATGTATCATTTCAACCCATAGGGAACTTGCAGTGTTATAACAATATAAAAATAAAACATCCAGTCATCTAATATTAATAATCAAACATCCATCACAATCAAATCAATCAATAAACATCAATAGATAACTGATCATCGTTACAGGTATTAAATTGACAATTAAATTCAATATTAAATTAAATGATGATTAAACGCAATAAAAGTCAAATTTAACTAGAATGACAAATTAAACTTATCAAACACCAATCAATAAATTTCTAATCACATCATAAATTTAATTTAACTAACATAAGATAATCTAGTAGTTGTGAGTGGGTCAAAACACTCACCTTTGATTTCAAATCGATTTGAAATCCAAAATAGGGCCAAAATTAAATAGTCTCAGAATTTGTCCAAACAAATTTCATAATGTCCGAAATTTTGATACGATCGCAATGGAAGAAACCGCGTCCAAATCCGAGATATTAAGGAAAAGTTATGCATATTAGAACAATTGAATTTTTAAAGTTTAAATTAAACAAAAAAATAAAAAGAAATGAACTCACTAACAGGCCACGTCAACGCGTTCTCCACCGTGCAAACCCAACCCGCCTTGTGCTCATTCGAGAAACCCTACAGCCGCCCCACAAAACGACCAACGCTGCCAACTCCGGCCATCTTTAGGTTGATCAGAGCCTAACATCGTCTCCAGCGTGTTGAGCCGCCCCTCCCCTGGCCGTGCGCGACCATCTAGTGTCGCCTGGTGGTGGCCGCCGCCGCCGCCTTCTATCGAGTTTCCAAGCCGAGTCGAGAACCTCCAACATAAACGAACGATACCAACGAGCGCTGCTCGACTCCCTCTTCCCAACCCTGCCTCCCGATCGTCGATCGGACGACGATCCACCGTCGGATCGTCCAAACCCTAAAATGAACGACCGAGGTTCAACCTCGATTTCTGGACAAACGGTGATTCGAATTGTAAAACGAGTTGTTGCAGTGAGTTATGCTCGTCGAGAGCTTCGAAACGATATATAATTTGTCAAGGTTTGGAGGAGTTTAAATTTTAAAATTGATTTGGAGATTGAAATTTTGGGTTTGAATGTAAATTAGGTTTCTGCCATTGAGGAAAAGAGAAGGAAAAGTCAGATAGAACTGTACGTATAAGAATAAGAAATAGAAAGGCTGCTAGGGTAAGAACAGAACAATATATACTAACGAAGCCCGATAAGAATGAATAACATATCGAACTGGTTCGAATTGACAATAACGACCCAGAAAGCCCGTTTCGCTTCCGAAACGAAAGTGGGTCATCTCATATATCAAAATAGATGTTTTTGATAATTTTAAGCTCAATGGAACAGGTTTCAAGTCCTAATTCCATCGTATGAAGAAGTTAGCTTAAAATCAGCTTATTCCAAATTGATTTCAATTGAATTAATTACTAGGCGTTTCGAGTCCGTATGATCGAACGACAAGTCTGATCGCTACTAAACTTGAAATCCTATAATAATTCACCGTTATGGATCCGATGAAACTGTTTTCATCGAAATCTGAGTCAG
Organism: Allium fistulosum; assembly: GCA_030737815.1. NCBI lineage: Eukaryota > Viridiplantae > Streptophyta > Magnoliopsida > Asparagales > Amaryllidaceae > Allium > Allium fistulosum. The sequence goes on along the minus strand of CM060907.1, from coordinate 942,507,876 downwards.
TGGCCAAAATGGCTATTTTCACGTTAATTAAATAAATTAATATTAAATTAATTAATCACTTTTTAATTCAATATTTATAAACTAACAAATTTTCATCCTTTTTGATTACTTAGACATTTACAATAATTTAAACAAGTTTACATAAAATTTAAGTGTTGGTCCTTACACTAATTACAGTGTTCAATTTCAACTGTAATTAAATCCAATTAATTATAATTTAATTCCAATAAATTGATCTAATTTGGTTTTAATCCTTTTTTCGATCAATTTTAACTCCATAGACATAGTTAACATTTGTTTATAACTTATTACACAAATATTCCACAATTATCATCTTTTACCATATTAGTTGCAGTATTCCAATAATGTTGAACCTTTGTTGATTTTGACATTAATTATAATTTAAAATCACACAACTTCATTTATCTTGGTTTCATTTTTATTATTAAATCAATTTATTGCCTTATGATTGAAATTGACATTTCTGTACATTTTATTACATTCCCAATTTACAGTTATTGTATTAACTCACATTAGTGTAACATTTATTTACATTTATTGGTAATTGATTAATTAAATTGGTAACAAATAACAATTGTCACCATTTCTACATTTAATAACATTTGTAAGTTTATTATTTACAAACAAATGTTATAACAACTTACACTATACTATTTCTATCCAATTACAATTTATTACACATTATTTCATTAATTAATCAACATTTATATTGTCAATTACTCTTTAAATCCAATTATAAATTACCACACACATTATTACAATTAATTTACAATTTATAACCAATTATAACTTTTGAATCAATTTAAAGCAGTTATCAATTTCCTTAAATTAATACTATTACATTTCATTCCAGTTGTATTCTTATTATTTAACCACAAATTTTTATTTCTTCCAACATTAAATCACCCGACCTTATTAAATTAACTATTTTAATTATCGAAAATAATGGGTCGTTGCAGCTGCCCTCTCATCCTCTAGCTCTTTTCTGGGAACCATATCCTTTGGAACCAACTGTGCTGCCCGAGCTAGGGCTCAAGCGGTAATTGCTATGCGTCCAAAGCTTTAATGCAGAGAGCTATCACCATATGTTTTCCTTTCTCCCTTAACTTTGCCTCAAAGACCAAGCCCCTGATCACCTTGCACTATTCTACACTGTTCTCTGTCGGGAACTTCATCATTAAGCACCAAGGAGCTAGCCGCTTGAAATTCAGCAAGGGTCGGTCAGCCCAAGAAGGCATTATAAGAAGAATAAATATCCAACACAACAAAAGACACGACCCGCACTCTCTTGCGGTCAACCTCTCCAAGCACCACCAGTAGATCCATATATCTCACTGGCTTAGTAAAGTCCTATTAAGTCCCTGGATTCGAGATTTATACAGCTTTAATTCCTTACCCTCCAAAAGCATTTAGTCATAGGCTTTCTTGAACAAAATGTTGATTGAACTCCCACAGTCAACCATCACCTTCCTTATAATTGCAGGGCCAATCATGGCTGATATCACTAGCAGATCAATGGTCGGGGACTCTACCCCATTAGCATCTCGATTTTTGAAAATAATGTCATTTGTCGTAATCCTGAGTTGTTTCGTTGGAGTACCATCTTCGACGAAAAAACAGCTCTCATTCACTGCATGCTTCAAAGCACTCGCATATTGTTCCATCTCGTTCTAGCTCTTCTTAGCTAGATGTGGTCCACTTATAATAGTATTAATCACCAAACATTTCTCAAGCCGCCTGGGCTCACCAACACTGAGCCCAACTTGCCCCTATTGGGGATTTGACATTCCTTGCCCACCGTCCTGTGAGGCTTGCACAAATTGCTGCAACTTCTTCTTGCGAATCAAACCTTCGATCACATCATGCAGATGTCTACATTCATTGGTGTTGTGACCATACGTCTCATGAAATCTGCAAAACTTGCCAAACTTCTCCTTTTTAGTTGACTTCCTCGGAGCAAGCTTCCAGTACTATTCTTTGTCTTGAGTTGCCAAGTATACGTTTTCATCGAGTTATTCAATGAAGTATAGTTATCATATTTGGGATTCACAGATGTCCCCTCGAATCCGATTTCTTATCTTTGGCTCTGGTGTTGTTCTTGCTCTGTCCACCACTTCTATTTTCCACATTAACATTTACATTGTCGGAATTCCATCTGTACTATTTTACCGCAACATTTTTGTATCACCTCTATTGATTTCTCGACATCGGTTTTTCCAACGGTAGTGCTTGCCTCTTCCAAGCGCAAGAATCGTGTCATCTTTCTGTAGAACACATCCATTGTCGGTGGGGATTTCATCTTCAACCACCTCCCGAAATTAGTATTTTGATGGATCCCCCTAATCAACGCCATTAATACAATATCTTCTTGAGGATTGCTCACCTCGATTACTATAGTATTAAACCTTTGCAAAAAATACTTTAAACACTCTCCTGCTCCTTGGAAGAGGTTGGACAGTGACATGACGTCTTTCGAACGGGTAGTGTGCATATGGAATTGCTCAATGAATTTCCATGCCAATTGCTCTAAAGACGGTATGGATCTCGGCTGCGGTAGGATGAACCACATTATTGCCACTCCCGGTAGGAAAACCTGGAAACAACGACATCGTACAACTTCAGTAGCTCTAGCAGAATCCATGTGCCAATCGTACTTCATCAAATGTTTCCTTGGATCCATCTTCCCGTTATATGACGGAATTGTTGGCATCACAAATCTCCTTAGTATTCCTCATGTAGGATTTCTTCCATAAACGAATTTCGGCTTAGGGAGTAACCCCAATCATCATTGGTCCGATGCAGGCTCTCACTTATAAGTTTTCTTACTATTTTAGTCAAATTCGGCTCATGTGGATCTACTGAATGGTGGTAATCGTGTCCACTACGAGTGTTTGGCTCAGCAAAAGGTCTCAGTTAGTTTCACAATACATGGGTTCCCTTGACTCTGAGATAATCGTTCGTTCAGCAGTTCCTGTACATAGTCTCTTCGTAGTGGGTCTACAGCGGCTGCCTAATCTCTAACATTCTGGCCATCCACAACATGACCAAAAGCCAAACCAGCACCATTATTTGAAAGTCAACCACCCAAACCAACATTGGATGGTACAATACCAATCCCTCTTAATGGATCGGTACCGATCCATAAACCTTGGCCACGGTTTAGTTCGGGTCATTGTTATGACTTTCTAGTCTCTTTTCTAAGCATCTTCTACTTTCTATCCCTCTGCCTTCGATCCGATGGTGAGGAACTATCAGATTCTGAACCAGAAAGTGTCAAGTCCCTCCTACTTCTCATATGGTTGTTAGTCAATTGATTCAAAAAATCCAAGCTCCATTTGATTGCTGATTCAACTCGTTATGGCTTTCCTACGGCTTGCCCTCCATTTGCTTCATCATACGGTCCAACCCTGGTAATCACATCCGTTGGGTTCTAACCTATGATAGCGGTTGGCTTTGCAGCCTCCTCAACATGTTAGGAATCAACATTCTCAATATCCTCAGTAGCGCTTGAAGTGATGGATCGATCTCTTCGAGAGGCCATTATGAAATAGCTTCTAGTAGGATTTTTGGAAATTTGAGTAGTTTAAGAGAGTAAAGAACAATGAAATTGGATCTATCTCTTGGATTCAAGCAATCCAATAGTAGATGATGGATCCAAACGGTCTGATAATCATGTTCTCAATGAAAACACTAAAATGTTAGCACCAAAAAATGACACAAACACCCAAGAAATTAAGTGGAGAATGAAAATAAAGAAATATAAATGGAAAATGAGTAAAAACAAGACACCAAACGTTTATAGTGGTTCGATCAAGTATTGCCTATGTCCACTCGAGCTTTCTATGCTTTTATTGCTGTTTTGCAAGTACAGTTCTTAGGGATCGGTAGGATCCATGGGTGATTACAAGGAATTATGTAAAAGTTGCAAGGAAGCAAAAAGATCCCCCAAAATGAGCACATAGCCCCCTATTTATAGCTGTAGGTCACCAGGGAATGCTCTACCACATCCTCCACCACAATCTCTGCATTCCTTTAGTAGTTAGTCTTGAAGAAACATGGCTATGTCAGCGAACAACCATGGATATCTATAGACATGCATCGGTATCGATCCATAAGATCCACTCATGGATCGATTACGATGTTTTGTGTGATGGTGACTTATTATTAGATTCGTGGTTTCAGTCTTGCTTGCACTATTATAAGCTTGTTTTAGAGCCAATAGGATGGATCGGTGGAGGAATGGAGTTGCTGATTTTAGGTGCTCGAGGCGATCGATGGAGAATTACATGCGATCGATCTTATCAAGGTTGAAATCGCTTGCTAACACCAACTCTTAGGCATTGGAGGGAAATTGAGGAAGCTTGGTATTGATTCTATGGATCAGTATAGATCTATCGCTTAGATAGATTTTTTTTGTAGCTTCTTAAGATGGCCTTGTTTCCATCTTATGATTCAGGTTGTGCTTGGTTTCCAGACGCTATGGCTATCTCTCTAGGCTTCTTGCCTCGATAGCTTTTAAGTTCGATTCATCAAGTCCATCTAGATATTGATTGATCAAAAGGCTAGATAACAGGGTCAGTTTTTTTATGCTTTTAGTTTTAAGCTAAATGCTTAACTTTAAAAAATAGATCATTTTTTATAAATTCACTAAAGTATATGTGTTATATTGGTTAATTTGAAAATTTTATAATATGTTTATTATTTAGTTTAGTTGTTGATATCTATTAGATGAGCATGTTTAAATTTATTGTTCTTTACTATTCGATTATTTAATTATAATTGGATGACTATGCCCACTAGTGATAATGAATTCATTAATTTAGCATTATAATTTGATATGTATTTAGTTCTAAAACTAATAATTTGAACCAGAACAAAGAGAAATAAGTTAGAATAAATAATATTAATTCCCTATTTAGTTTTAATTAGAATATATAAAGTAGGAAATGTATTTGTCATAGTCACTTCAACTTTTTGTTGCATGTATCAATAAATATATATTCATTTATTTGTATATACAATTTTATATGTATTTGTAACATCATTTTTATATTTATTTCTATAAGAAATTTTTCTATATGATCTAATAATTTATAAATTAAAATGAGTTTTAAATAATTTATTTCTTTAATTTTATTATATCGGGCATATTGAGTTTATTACAACATCTATAAACTTAAACTATATACATGTATTCAAAAGTGAAAATGTCAACCAGTGATAGCATAAATTATCTATGGTTTTGGTTTTAGTATTATATTACTTTTTTTCTTAATGTTTTAATTTTCTAAAACTTTTACTTTCAACTCCACTCAATTCTTAAAGAATAAAAAGTACATTTAGGTCTTTTTTAATAAAAAATATACATAATCATTAGAGAATCTATGTAATTTGGTTAATTTAAAACTTTACATTTTTTTGGGTTCAATTGATTATTGATAATATTACTGATTTTAGTCTATGTTTAAATCATGATGTATACTTTCATATTGTTCCATATTCAATTATTCATTGATTAAATGTAATTGAAATCCTAAATTAATCAAAATTTCGTTTTACAAACATTAAGGATTAGTTGACTCGAAAATTAGTGTGTGATCCATTCTCTAACTTAGTTTGGAATCAAATGTATCATAAATCCATATTGTAAATTATTATAAATTAGTTTGAATTAGTAAATATATTTATCATAATTTACTTCTACTCACACCTCCATATATTTTATACAATGAATAATGTAGGGGTGTGATATTTTTTTAACACTTTAATGATCAACATTTTCATTAACTGTTTGCAAACTAAAAAGTTTTCGTGCCACAGATCCCTCTTTCTCAAAATGCATGAATGTCAAAATGATGATTCTTTATATTTTAAAACTAATTTTAAACTACCAGAAACAAGCATAGTTTAAAATTTAATTTTTATAAATTTATCAGATAATATGCATAATTTACCTATAATGTACATTTTTTAAGTTTAGTTGGCAGTTGATGTTGCAGCAGGCTAATATATTTTTCTTGTTTTAAAGTAATATTATATTTACATTTTTATTTATGCTTGAAAGAACACATTATATGTTCAATATACTATGGAACATAATTATATATTAACTTACATGAATAACAATCTAATTGTGTTATAAATTACATATCATGTCGATAATTTGGTGTGTAAATGAATAATATTAAAAGCATTAGTACTGATATTGGATTAATAATCTAAAAAGAGTCCATGTTAATTATTGACTGAATTTTCGATGAAAACTTATAGTCAATGTTTACAGCCATGAACAAAAAAAGAAAGAATGTGAAAGTGAGAAATTATTGAATAAAAAAGTCAAATTAAATGAAAAATATGTTTGAATGTAGAGTTAGGTATTAAGTGACACTGATTTGTTAGAGGAGGATAGATATGATAAATGTTTTTATTCAATAAATTATTAACAAGAATTCTAGTGAAACTGACAAAGGTATTTAATACACATAATAAAAATACAAGTTTTAATTTTTTGTGGAAAAATTAATAATTAATCTCTAAGTAAAAAATGGTTCTATGGATTTTAATTCATAATAAAACAAGTTAACTTTATTTATTTCTTGCATTTTATAAAATCATCATTTCACCACATAAAATTCTTACTTTCACTTTAATATTCGTTTCTTCTATGCATAAGTAGGTGCTTATTTTATAAAATACTTTGTTCTGTATTCTAATATATGCATCTACTATAACTTATATTGTAATAATAATTACTTACTTTTAATAGTTTGTTTCGTTGGTTATGTTCTCTTATATCATTTGATCTAATTATCACCTTTAATTAAATATTATGTATTATTTTCATGTCATATTTCATTATATTAGTTAGAAAATATGGTGTTTCCTAGCCACGGTGATATTTTTTTCTAACTAAGTTAATATTGTCTGTGTAAAAAATTAGAGAATGCAATTATGTATTACCAACTTAATTTTAAAAAGTATAGTTAATCAATTACTGGAATTTCATTTTTCTAAACCAAAATTTGGAACATTATTTTGCATAGAGCACATTTTCTATTTTCTAAGTTTAGAACACTATTATTGTAGCGAACAATGTACATATTAAAATATATATGTTAAACACAGGATTAACCCATATTGAACTTACGCCATTTAGATTTGAAAATTAATAATCAATCTTAGTAATGTAATACTTACCAAGTTTAGAATAACAAATACTTGATGTCAGCATTTGTTTTACGTGGTCTAAAAATATTAGTTATACTTTTTGCATTCGAGATTACCTACGTAGATTTATTAACAAAAGTTTGTTAATAGTGTTTAATAAAAAGATATGAAAAAATTACAATTCAAAAGCAAACACCGTCACCTTTATATAGCAACAAATCCAAAAATACGGTGTTTAAATAAATTATGCGGTGAACTCCATGTGCGCAACATGGGTTCGCACTAGTCAAGTATATATATCCAAGTATCATCTTCGCTTTCAAAACTCCAACTGCACCACTTTGATAGCGTATCCCAAAAAGCACCTGACTCCAAAACTACTCAATCCACTCGGTAAAATTGGAGGGTGTTACATATTCTTGAGGGAAGTATGTAACATCGTCAAACTGAGATTTCATGTTTGGTTTGTTGTTATCAACCCACATGAAACTTTCTAATGAGTATTCATAGTTATTCAATATCTACGAGCACGTAACCCTTTGGTATCCCCCAACAGCCATGAGTAATGCACTAACCAACATTTAGAGAGCGTTACGCACTTTGATCTTAACGGATGAATCAATATGCTTTCTCAAAACAACTTGACTAGGAATATTTGAAACAAAATGTTATTTTATATTATGATTAATGTAACACCCCTAATTCTAAATAACATTATGTAGGAAATTTAATTAGATAAATTAAATAAAATAATGCAAAGGTTAGAGTGATAAGGAGATTAAGATTTGGAAATTAAATAGAGGTCGTGCTTAACTAACTAAAAATTAAAAGAATGGGCTTATGGAAATGGTTTTATAAGTTAGCTAATAAGGGAATAAGGCAAGGGTATTATGGGAAATAGCCATCCACCATAATCCTTAACCCCTAACCGTTATTCCCAGTTTCATTCCATACATTCATAATTCAAAAACATAAGAAAAAATGAGCTCAAAGTCGGCCACAACCTAGGGGAAAAGGAGATTAAAAATTTACTAAAGCTTAGGAATCAAGCAAAGGAGGATTTAGCAAGATCAAATCTCAAGTTCCTTATCCAAGGCAAGGTGAATAATAATCAAAACCATCTCATTTTTGTTTTTAAAGAGCATTTGATTTTGGGTTTTAAGTTTAAAACCTTTATGACGATTTTAATTGTAACGACCCGTAAATTTCGATAATTTAAATTAGTTAATTTAATAAGATTTTGATAATTAAATTTGAAAGAAATAAAAATTAGAGATTTAGTAATGTAATAAATACTAAAATGAAATGTAATAATGGTAATTAAAGCTAATTATTGATAAATTGAATGAAATTACAATAAATTGAAATAATGTAAATGTTATAACTTGGCTATAAATTTAATATAAGGAAATGAATGTAAATATTGAATTTATGAATGAGATAAAATATAATGAATGGTAATTGAATAAAACCATTGTTATGTAAGTAATTGTAACATTGGTCTGTAAATAATAAACTTATAGTGTAAATAAAAGTTTAGGGTGATAATTATTGGAAGTACATGTTTATTTAGGGTGCTAAAATTTAATTCGGAAATCAATTGTAATTGAATGGAGTTAAATGTTACATTAATGTGAGTTAAGACAATGACTGTAAATTGTGAATGTAATAAATTAAATAGAAATGTTAATTTTACAGGAAAATGGGCACAGGGAAGAAGTTGATAAAAAATTTAGTCTCAGGGACAACAAGTTTGATTTTTAGTTTGAAGGACACTTTTAGTGTAAACAGAAAATGATAGTTACAACTATCATTCTGTGATTTGCAATAGAAAGTGTCCTTCAGCCTAAAAAGCAAACTTGTTGTCCCTGAGACTAAATTTTTTTTCAACTTTTTTCTTGAGCCTAAAATCCCCTTAATTTTATTCATAGGGTAATAATTGATGTAATAAAAAGAATGAAACCAAGATAAAATAATTAATTGGGATTTAAATTTTAATTAATGTGTAAAATTGACAAAATTCCAATATAATTAAAATATAGTGGTTGATGCAAATAAAGATGAAATTTGGAAAATATAAATGTAATCAAATATGAAACAATGTTAACTATGTAAGATGAGTAATAATTGATTGGTTATAAAGTCTGGAATCAAATCAAAACAATTTATTGAAATTAAATTTAATTAATGGGATAAATTGCAGTTGCAACTGAAGGCTGTAACTATTGAAATAATTAACACTAAATTGACATGTAAATTTACTTTAAATTATTGTGAATGTCCAAGCAATCAAAAATGATGAAATTTTCTAGTTATTAAATTTGAAATAAAAATGTGATTTAATTAATTTAATATTAATTTATTAATTAATGTGAAAATAGCCATTTTGGCCACTGACTCGGATTTCGACAAAACCAGTTTCATCAGATCCGTAACAGTGAATTATTATAGGATTTCAAGTTTCGTAACGATCGGACTTGTCGTTTAATCGTACGGGCTCAAAACGCCTAGAAATTTATTTAATTAAAAACAATTGAAATCAATTTGAAATAAGCAAACTTTAACATAACTTCTTCATACGATTGAATTAGGACTTTAAACCTGATCCATTAAGTTTAAAAATATCGAAAACATCTATTTTGATATATGGGATGAACCATTTCCGTTCCGGAGACAAAACGGGCTTTTCGGGTCATTCATCGTTTATCGTTCAATCAAACCTTGTCCATTCCTTCTATTTTCAGCTCTGCCTATAAATAGATCATTATAAACCCTAGGTCACTTCTTGTTTCTGATTTCAGTACGTACAATTTCATTTGCTTCTCTCTTCCCAATGGCTACAAACCCTAATTCCCAAATTGTAAATCCAAATCAAAAATCAAATTGAAAATCAAATGCCATAAAATATATCGAGCTATATATCGATTTGAAGCTCTCGATGAGCGCATCTCATATCTATAATTCATTTTCCAATTTGAACCACTGTTTGTCCAGAAATTGAAGAAGAAATCGCGGCCGTTCATCGAGTTGCGATCAACTTTGCCTGATCGTCGATTTAAAGGTACAGTGTTGTAGAGAGGACCGAGGGGAGTGCATCTGTGTGGTTGGTTTCGCGAGTTGATGGTTGGATCGATGGCTTTAATTCGATTAGGTCTAGAATTCCATGGCGGTGGCTGCTCGATTTGAGAGCGTGGTGGCGCCAGCGGCTCTCGCACGTGAACGTGGGGAGGTCGCGCATGGTGGGCGGTGGATCTGGCCATCTACGGCCGTGGGCGATCGTACGAGAGGAGGTGGCTGGCTTCGTGCAACCGTGCAGATTTAAACGCGATGCTTCGTTCTAGAGATTTGAGCGCAGGTGACGTGGCCGCTTCCTACTGGGTTGTTTTTTTCTTTTTCTTTTTTTTTATAAATTTCGTTTTCAAACCGTCTAACGACTATAACTTTCACATACGAGGTCCGTTTCACGCACGGTTTCTTGCATTGGGATCGTATCAGTATTCTAGACATTTTGACACAGGTTTGGATGAATTCTGAAACTGTTCATATTTTAGGCTTAAATTGGATTTAAATTCGATTTAAATTCAAAGGTGAGTGTTTTAACCCACTCACAACTTCTAAAATTTCTTATGTTTGTTAAATTAAATTCATGATGCGAGTAGAAATTTATTTATGACTGTTTTGGTATATTTTAAATCGTCATCTCAGTTAATTTGAATTAAATTGTTATTTAATTTATTACTGAATATAAATTGCCAGTTAAATACCTGTTATTGATTATCAGTTCTATATTGATATTTATTGATTGATTTGGATGATGCTTGTAATGGATATTGATTGTTGATATTGGATGAATAGATGTTGTATTTTATATCGTTATAAACTGCAAGTTCACTATGGGTTGAAATGATATATACCCGAATGATCAATAGATTAAGGAAAAATCGTTATGGGTTGAAATAATAGACTCGAGCGATTTTATGGATTATATTATTGATTTGGGATTGTGGTTTGAAATGATATATATAACCGTAACATTTTAAATTGCGGATTAAAATGATTAATATCCTTATCACTTGACCCTAGGGTAGAAAATTATATACGGACACTGGATTGGTTAAATTTAATGATTTTGAACTTCTTAATTTTTTTGAATTAATTAAATGATACCTTGAAATAAAATTTGATGTATATAAATGGAATTATTATTGGAAAATAAAGTTTTGTGTTGAAATGTGAATTGGTTTAAAAGGAATTGCTTTAAGAAATTAAATTGGAAGTTTAAAGTTAAACTTTTAAGTATAAATGAAATTCTATCGAAATTAAGTCATTGAAGTTGTTTGAAAATACTTCGAAATATTTTGAAATTGGAGTAATCTGAATTGATATTTGAACATGGATTGAAACGATATGAAATTCAATAGTTTATTGAAATGTTAAATTTAAAGGTTTGGAATTTGGTTTGTTGACTTGGAAATTGAAAATGGTCCAAATTCGTTGAAATGAAATGAATAGTTTAATTTGATATAAATTCCAAATTCATGTTTTAATATAAACTGTTTTAAAAAATATATTATTTCAAAATTTCTAATTATTAAGATTTCAAAGTATTAAACTATTTTAACCTGTATTAATTATATTAATTCATTTTAACCTATTTTAAACCATTTAATTTATTTAAACTAATTAACCAGTTTTAACTTATTTTAAATCTAATTAATCTATTTTAAAGCTATTTAATCTATTTTAATTATATTTAATCTATTTTAAATCTATATTAACTATTTATAACTATTTAAAACTATTTTCTTCTAAATTCCAAACTAAGTAAAATGGATGGGTTTATATTCAAAATTCTCGATTTTTTTAAGTGAATGTGGTTAATGATGTTATAACCTAAGTTGGGAATTAAATAACATATTTGGTTTAATATGATATTTTGAAATGAGAGTTAGCCTATTTGGAAATATGACTTTTGAAAGGAAATATAATTTCAAACTACGATTTCAAATGTGATATGATTTCAAAGGTGGATATGATTTCGAAGGTAAGTAATGATTTCGAAAATGATATGATTTGAATTGAATATGATATTTTGATATCAATTATGAAATGATTGTGGAAATGTAAAAGAACCATCCAGTGTGTAATAAGAGATTAGTTGTTAAAGAGACCGGGATCAGATATTGTCATACTCTCTGCCAATACCGAAAACCACTTTGACAAATACGTACGCGGTGGAGATTCAAGAATGAAGTAGGATGGTTGGCGACGATCCTTAAGAGGTATATACGTGGACCTGACTCCCATGAGCTAGCTTAAGGTGGCTAAAATAGGAGCAATTGATGGGCCAAGTGAGGTCATTCCTCCGATCAGGCACATTCCTTCGATACTATATTCTGACTTTGCGATTGATTTGATGGCCACCCTCGATTTTTGATTTATGAGTGTATCCCGAGGTGGGCGGTAGTAGCTGCTATGCGTTACCACAGTCCGGAAGTGTAATTGGTATATCTACCCTGGCATTGCCTAGTTGTGTCGTGTCACCTACCCTATCGAGACCACTACGAATTTGTTTTGAACCATACATATGCCTCTAACGACGTCCAGTACGGACAGGATTACGGTACTGTATAGACTATGGGAATATATAAAAATGTGTTAAGGGGAAAATGGGTAACGCCTTAACGCTATTTTAATAGTTTATCTTACTGTAGACATATTATAATAGCGTATTGTACTACATAGTAGATAGTTTAACGGATCCTTAGGAGATGTGAATCCCGAACATCTCTTAAGTTACTACACTCACGTTAGACACTGGATAGGAGATGTAAAAACCCGTAAACATCTTCGACGCCGTTTACACTCATATTTATTTACCGTTGATTTAACTTACATAAGATCTTTTAGTTCTGACTTGAGTGTTTTGTCTTTTCAATTCGCTCGGGTCAGCCTGAGAATTTCAGGATTTGAAGACCTTATTTCTGGAGGACGAAGACGAAGATTTGTACTACTATTATTTACTATATTTATTCCACTGCATTCATACTATTCCGCTGCATTATTTATTTATCTCTGATATGTGTAACTCTGATTTTGTATTGTATAAGTATAATCAAATGTTTTGTATATAGCTTCATGAATTGTTATTTGATTATTATATTTTGTCAATCCGCTGCGAGATTCTGTTTTTTTTCTTTTCTTTCTCTACTTTTTCTTATTCACCCAATAACAATATGCCCTTCTGTATAGTTTGAGTTGGCACGTGTGTCTGCTTAAAATGTACAAAAAGGCGGGATGTTACATTAATGATGATATGCTTGGATTACATGATATGTTTGATTCATACAAATTTTTTTGATAAATGTTTTATTCGATTTCAAGGCAAAAATCATATTTATTGGGTTTTGAATGCAATGAGGATTTAAAATGTTATGTAAAACATTATTTTGGAGATGAGTTTAAATTTTCATAATTATCTAAGCTATGGATAATTTATTATGAATTTTTGATGGAAGAAATAAATAATTGGATCTAAAAATTTATTTCGGCTATTATATAAAGGATTTTGGGTTTGAAATTTATATATGTTAGATAACATATTAAAAGTGAATTATGATGATTTTTGGGGATTTTCCTAAATGATTTACTATGGAAATTAAATTAATTAAGTTTGAGGACTTAAATGTCTTAATTGTTTTATTAAAGGGAAGGGCTTCTTTGTTAATTATTTTTAATTAATCCTAGATGAATTCAGCATTTTTTTAGAAAATATTTTTGGTAAAGTTTATGGCAACTAATTATACTTTTACAACTAGGCAAGTTAGTTGAAAAGCAGTTACTTAAAAAGGCAACAAAACAGTTTTGCACAGATTTACTGCTTCGCCACTTACGTTTGCTACCATTCTACCCGATATCTCTACCCCAACCAAGTCAAAACCAATACACATGGTATCAATGCTTTGATACGTAGTGGATTGGAGAAAGGAGGAAGGTATAGAGTCGAAACCATGCTTTCGATGGGGTCGAGGCCACTTTAAATAGCTTTCGAAGGTCTTTGTTTTGCTTTCGAAACAGATGCTGCTTGCCTAGCTTTTAATGGATGCTTTCGAAAGGTTTGAAATACTTTTATATAGCTTTCGAATGGGTTGCCGCCTCTTTGTTTAAAGGTAGCTTCCGAATGAGTTGCCGTATATTATGTTTTAAAGAGAAGCTTCTTAAAGGGTAGTTTTGAACCAAGTCGAAACATTGCTGCCGTCTTCATACCTTTCGAATAGGTTAAAAGTTTTCAATGAGTCTAAAAGAAAGCTTTTGTGTTATAAATATAACAAGCTGCTTTCCAATGCTTTCAAAAGGGCTCCTATATCCATTTAAACTAAAGGTTTCGAAGGCAATGGCTTAGGTGCTTCGAAGCTATCCTTCCAATTGTTTTACTTAAAAGATTAAAGCTTATGAAAGGATGGTTCTAAAGCCATCTTTTTCCCCAAACTCTTTTATTTGAAGGTTAATGGTTTCAGAATGGGTACTTCCGCTTATGTTCACTTTGACCCAAAAGATTAAACTGAATTGTTTTGAATGAGGTACTTTCAAATGGTTTCGAAGCTACGCTTCTATAAATTGGAAAGATATGCTTTAATACTTTCGAAAGGAATATTTTGATGGTTTCGAAAGGAAGGTTTTGATGCTTTCGAAAGAGATATTTTAAACCGTTTCGAAAGACATATGTTTAAGTGTTTTGAAAAGAAGATTTGAATGCTTTCAAAAGATAAATTCTAATGGTTTCGAAATTTAAGGTCTAATGTTTCGAAAGCCTTAGTTTTCAAAACAGAGAACTCAATCTCATTTTTAAAGGAAAATCCATGGCAATATAAAAGAGCTCTGAATGGTTTCTAATTTTGGAGTTTTGAAGAAGCTTTCCTTGATAAGAATAATGGGTTAAAGGTATTAACCATGTTACATGTGGAAATGATTTCAACGGATATCAAACCATAAATGTTGGTATTGTTATATTATTGTATGTTCTTCTTCTATAAACATATTCACTGTATAATGGACCCATAACTGTATTTTGGGGAGTAAGGGCATAATTACCAGCTTGGTTGACCAAATAGTGAATATAAATTGAATTAACTCCTGAATAATAGAGTTGCATCCAGGAGGTCAGGTAGACTAGAACATAGGATATCCAAAGACTGATCAAGAAGTTGTTAGTTTAGACAGGTTCATAGTAAACCCATGAAACTATGTTTGGAGAGAGAGTTATTGGAAGAGGCCAATAGGTTCGTAGTGATTCCATGAAAACTAAATCCGGATAAGTTATTGACAGAGATCAATTGGTTCATGATCAACTCATGAAAACTATGATATAAGAGAAGTTATTGGAGATACCAATAGGTCCAGAGAGAACCCATGAAATACTAAAGTTATTGGCAGTGGGCAATAGGTTCTTAGTGATCCCATGAAAAATATGAAACCAGATAGATAGTCTATAAGCTTTGAACATGTTATTAGTTAGCCCTTGAAAACTAATAGGTTAATAGTGACCCTAGATGCTATAACAGAGGCAGATAGTCAAATGAATAGGGATGAGAAATCCAGTATATTTTGCTTGATTGCATGTCATCATCGTATTTTAAATTGCTATGCTTTTAATCATTGCAGATGTAGGAGCACAGTATATTGTTATTATAAATTTTTAAGAAACTAGTGAGGGGAAAACCCTTTCCACTAAGCAGCGCGGTCTCACTGGATATCTAAATAGTTTTAGATGGTAGGTTATTATTCCTACCAGACTTTTTGTCTGACTCGAAGTTTATGTTTTCCCCTTAAACTCTTGGGTGCTCAATTGATTTTGAGTAGTTTGAGAGTTGAGATTTTCAGGTTCTCCTTTAAACGAATAAGCTTCTGGAGAAGTGTAGGAGGCAAGCTAGCTAATATGAGTTCTTTTCTATTTGATTACGCTGTGTTTTGATGTAAATGCAAAGTTGTTTAATTGCCTATGTTTAGACTCTGTTCATCCAAGGGGGCATCTTCAAATGTCGCTCTTGGTGTATTTTGTAATAATTATATTTTCTCTGAACGTGGTTCTCAAATTTGGAATTATGTAATGAATTGGAAATATGATTTGAAATGGAATGAGAAATTTGTTTAATGGTTTTAAAAAAATTTCATCTCCATGTGTTTTGTTATATTAATGTATCTAACATTACCATATTTGGTCACCGAGAATTAATATCTATGGATGACTGCAGCATCCGTAGCCGTTAGTTTTGGACCTTCAAGTGGGGGATGTTACAAGTTGGTATCAGAGCATAGGTTTATGAAAACTTAAAAGAAATTTCAAACTTAAAATGATTTTTTGAAACATAATCCAACGAGTCAGAAAATAAGATCAGGGTTTGAGTTAACGCAATAGTAACGTACTTGTATTTGATATATATATATATATATAAGTATGTATTCCCCTCTCTCTTAGACCGTTCTTCTGTATCTTAGTAAGGCTTGTATGGAGATTTGCGAGAAAGAAAGATATGGAGGCAGGAAACGGAAGAGGAAATCTAGGCGGAGGAAGCACCACAACCAATGGAAATGCTCGACCCAACAGGAGAAACCAGGGTCGACAAGCAAATGCTAATCCAAATGCAAATGCCAATGTAGGTGCTGGAAATCCCCCAGTAGATATAGGGACGATGTATTTGTTCTTTGTCAATCTGATGCATGTTGGAGCAGCTGCTGGAGTAGCTAGGAATGTTGGAGGAGCTAATCCCGTGGCCCCAGTTGGCAACAACTATGCCAAGCCGAGCAGAAATTATACTAGTCTTGGTGGGAAGCCGTTTTTGGAAACGGTGGACGCTATAGAAGTTGAGAATTGACTTTTGCATTGTGAAAGGATCTTTGCTGACTTGGGATTAAATGATGAGCAGAAAAGTAGGCTTGCTTCTATCTAGTTAAATGGAGCAGCACTTTATTGGTGTATTAGTGTTACTACTAGAGTTCCCGAGGAAGAGTTGACTTGGGAAGAATTTTGAAGGAGATTCGAAGAGAGATTTCTATCAGAAATTTCCAAGTCGGTATTGATAAGAAAGTTCATGGACTTAGTGCAAGATGAGATGTTAGTGGTTGAGTATGCTTCGAAGTTTGATGAGCTGTCCATATATGGGTATGCTATCATTGACACCGTCATCAAGAGGAATGAGTAGTTTATTCGAGGGCTGAGACCCGAGATTGCTAGGGCGACCCTGCCACATCTCCGTGATCCTTGTAATGTTGTTGTGGAAATGGCAATCCGGAATGAGGAGATGCTTTACTTATGGGAAGGAAAAGTAGGTTGAAACCCAGAGTTCTCTTGGCAAAAAGAAAAGGTTCTTCAGGAAGAAAGGTACCCAGAAGGGAGAAGCTGCCAAGAAGGCGAGGACTGATCTGGTTTGCTTCAAGTGTGATAAGAAGGGTCATTATGCTCACGAATGCCGAACTGGCAAGGGGAAGAAGGCTACAGACAAGAAGTGTGTGAAGTGCTTTAACTGCGATCAAATTGGGCATTATAAGAATCAATGTCTGGAACCAGTCAGGGCAGATAAGGGAAAAATCATTGTTGTTGGACCATCGTCTACTAGGCTAACTACTGCTGAGAAAGGAAAGACTGTGACGGAAGGTACGCTTTTGATTCAAAGTACACCAGTCAGGGTACTATTTGATATTGGTGCATCGGATTCATTTATATCTCAATGTTTGGTTGATGGTTTATATTTAGAACCCACATACCTTGTTACTTTCCTAAGATTTGCGAATCCGATAGGAAGGTATGAAACTCTATGAATGAGATGTGACCAGTTTGAACTTGATTTGTTAGGTCATAAGTTTGCATGCAGTTTGTATGTTTTCGTGGACTTTGGAATCATTTTGGATATGGATTGGTTGGGTAAATATGAGGCTAGGATATTTTTCCAGGATAGGGTAATATCGCTGAGACACCCTGATAGTCATAACTGAATTATATTCTCAGTGGAGGATTCTGACCGGAGTGCTGGTACTCTATTGAGTGCAATGGAAGTAGAAGAATAGTTAAGTAAGGATCGAGTAGTAAGAGAATTTGCAGATGTTCTTGAGCTGGTTATAGGATTACCACCCAAACGAGCCGTTGAGTTCCGGATAAATATTGTGCCAAGAGCAGAACTTGTAAGTAGACTACCTAGCAGGATGACAACGACCGAGATGAGAGAACTGAAGGTGCAGCTAGTGGATCTAGAAGGGAGAAATTTTTTTAGACCAACTAGTTCGCCTTGGGGTGCGGCCACGGTGTTCGTGAAGAAAACGGATGGGTCGTTAAGGCTGTGCATCGACTATCGTAAGGTGAATGAGAAGACGATCAAGAATAAGTATCCTTTGCCAAGAATCTATGATCTATTTGATCAGTTGTGTGGAGCCAGAATATTTTCCCAATTGGAGTTGGCGATGAGTTTCCATCAGTTAAGAGTGGCAGAGGATAGTATTTTGTTGGCAGCATCTCGGACTAGGTATGGTTCGTACGAGTGGTTAGTAATGCCATTCGGGTCAATGAATGCACCAGCTTTCTTCGTGGATTTGATGAACTGAGTTTTCCAAGAGTACTTGGATAGGGTTGTATTGGTGTTCTTAGATGACATTTTAGTATACTCTAAAAATGAAAAGCATGAAGATCATGTTAGAGTAGTGCTAGAGAGGCTGAGGCAGCATCAGCTGAAAGCGAAGTTTTCCATGTGTCATTTTTGGAAGAAAGAGGTTAAGTTTCTTGGACACGTGCTTTCAGAGAAGAGTTTGTCAGTCGATCCAGATACGATAGATGTTGTTAGCAATTGGAAGAGATGAGAGACAGTGACTGAGATTAAAAGTTTTCTTGGGTTTGCTGGCTATTACCGGAGATTCATTAAGGATTTCTCGCAGATAGCAGCGCCTTTGACTAAGTTAACCAGGAAGGACGTGAAGTTTACCTGGTCTGACAAATGTGAGGAAGCATTTCTTAAGTAAAAGCATTTGTTGACCAACGCGCATGTGTTAATAGTTCTAGACAGAAACCAAGGGTTGGTGGTGTATACTGATGCATGCGGAACATGATTAAGAGCTATATTTATGTAAAAGGATAAAGTCATTGCCTATGCTTCACGATAGATTAGACCGCATGAAGTGAGGTATCCTACTCACGATTTACAATTAGCAGTGGTGATCTTCGCATTGAAGATATGGAGACATTGTCTCTTAGGGGAGAGATTCGATCTATACTCGGATCATAAGCCCTTAAGATATTTATTCTCTCAAAAGGAGTTGAATGTGAGACAGCAACGGTGGCTGGAGTTTTTAGTAACTTATGATTTCGGTATAAAGTGTACACTTGGGAAAGGAAAAAAAGTAGCGGATGATCTTAGCAGAAAACATTAGAATGTGGTGTAAGCCATGTTGGCAGAATGGAAAGATTTAGAAGCTTTGTCTACTTATATTGTGTAGTTAAGATCGACTGCTAGTTCTAGTCAGAACACTGCCATGGTATCTTGCTTGGAAGTTCGACCAGTACTGATCGAAAGGATTGCTTCTAAGTAGAAAGAGGACCCATTATTAGCTGAGAAGAATAGAAGGCTTGAGGTTGGGTCGGAGATCGATGATCTAAACGATTTTAGTCTTGATCAGAGGGGATGGTTCAGAAAGAAGGGACGATTGTTTGTTTCGGATGTTGAAGACTTGAGGAAAGAAGTTCTTAGAGAATGCCATCGATCTAAATTTACGATTCATCTCGGAGGAACCAAAATGTATCAGGATATGAAGAGGAGCTTCCACTGAGAAGGTATGAAGAAGGATGTTGGCTTGTGGGTTAGGCAGTGTGCGAACTGTCAACAAGTGAAGGTCGAACATCAGAAGTTGAGTGGATTGCTTCAACCTTTAGAGAAACCAGTTTGGAAATGGGATTCGATATCCATGGATTTTATAGACGGGTTGCCAAGGTCGAATAGAGGAAATAAAAGTATATGGGTCATAGTGGACAGGTTGACCAAGAGCGCCCATTTCCTTCCAGTTAAGTCAACCTGGACGACACCTGTTTTAGCTAAGTTGTTTATGAAGAACATAGTTAGACTGCACAGAATTCCTAGTAGTATAATCAGTGACAAAGATGCTTTGTTTACTAGTGAATTCTTGAAGAGTCTACAGGAGGTGTTAGGTACCAAGTTCAAGATGAGTATTGCGTATCACCCTCAGACGGATGGGCAGACAGAGAGAGTCAATAAGGTACTCGAGGATTTATTAAGAGCGTGTGTGTTGAACTTTGGTGGACCTTGGGAAGATCACCTACACATGGTTGAGTTTTCTTATAATAACAATTATCAGATTAGTATAGGAATGACGCCTTTTGAAGCTTTGTATGGAAGGCCATGCAAATCACTAGCATGTTGGTTGGAGACTGGAGACAGATTAGTCTTGGGTCCAGATCTGGTTAGAGAGGCAACAGAGAAGATTGAGTTGATCCGAGAAAGGATGATGGAAGCTCAGTCTAGACAGAATGTTACGTAGATAAGAGGTGTAAAGATCTAGAATTCTTGGTTGGAGATAGAGTCTTCATTAAAGTATCAACAATGAAAGGTGTGGTACGATTCAAAAAGTCAAGGAAACTGGTGGAGAGATACGTTGGTCTGTTCCTAGTTATAGAGAGGATCAGAAACCTCGCGTACAGACTAGAATTGCCAAGCAGTATGGTAGGTGTCCATTAATGTGTTTCATGTATCTCATCTTCATAAGTATATGCATGATCCGAATACTATTATTCCTCCGACAGAGTTGGAAGATTTGATATTTGAACCGAATTTGACTTTTGTTAGACAACAGTTCGAGTTGTAGCGAGAGACGAGAAGAGGTTAAGAAACAAGACAGTCAAGTTGGTGAAAGTTCAGTAAAGTGACAACGAGAAGGACTGTACATGGGAGACAGAAGACAAGATTAGAGATATTTATCCCGATCTGCTGTAAGGGTATGTTCTATATTTGCTTTATATAGATTGCTGCTAGTCAGGTAGGCTAGTATGGTAGTTAGGAGATGTTACAGATGATTTATATGCTTAGTATTTAGTTCTTATTGAATTTGGAAGACGAAATTCTTTAAGGAGGGGAGCTTGTAACACCCCTAATTCTAAATAACATTATTCAGGAGATTTAGGTAGATAAATTAAATAAAATAATGTAAAGGTTAGAGTGATAAGGGGATTGAGATTTGAAACGAAATAGAGGTCGTGGTTTTATTAGTTAACTAATATGGGAATAAGGCAAGTGTATTACGGAAAATAGCCATACACTATAATCCCTTAACCCCTAAACCCTTATTCCTAATTTCATTCCATACGTTCATAATTCAAAAACATAAGAAAAGGGGAGCTCAAAGCCGGCCACAACCTAGGGGAAAAGGAGATTAAAAATTTACTAAAGCTTAGGAATCAAGCAAATGAGGATTTAGCAAGATCAAATCTCAAGTTCCTTACCCAAAGCAAGGTGAATAATAATCAAAACCATCTCATTTTCATTTTTAAAGAGCATTTGATTTCGGGTTTTTAGTTTAAAACTATTATGATGATTTTAATGATGATATGCTTGGATTACACGATATGTTTGATTCAAACAAATATGTTTGATAAATGTTTTATTCGATTTTAAGGCAAAAATTGTATTTATTGGGTTTCGAATGTCATGAGAATTTAAAATGTTATGTAAAACATTATTATGGAAATGAGTTTAAATTTTCATAATTATCCAAGCTATGGATAATTTATTATGAATTATTGAAGGAAGAAATAAATAGTTGGGTCTATAAATTTATTTCGGCTATTATTTAAAGGATTTTGGGTCTAAAATTTATATATGTTAGATAACATACTAAAAGTGAATTATGATGATTTTTGAGGATTTTCCTAAATGATTTATTATGGAAATTAAATTAATTAAGTTGGAGGACTTAAATGTCTTAATTGTTTTAATAAAGGGAAGGGCTTCTTTGTTAATTATTTTTAATTAATTCTGGATGAATTCGACAGTCTTTTAGAAAAGATTTTTGGTAAATTTTATGGCAACCAATTATATTTTTACACAAAGGCAAGTTAGTTGAAAAACATTTACTTAGAAAGGCAACAAAATAATTTTGCATAGATTTACTACTTCGCTACTTCTGTTTGCTACCTTTCGACCCTATACCTCCGTCCCCAACCAAGTCGAAACCAATACACATGGTATCAATGCTTGGGTACGTAGTGGATTGGAGAAAGGCGGAAGGTATAAAGTCAAAACCATGCTTTCGAAGGGGTCAAGGCCATTTTAAATATCTTTTGAAAGTCTTTCTTTTGCTTTCAAAAGAGATGCCGCTAGCCTAGCTTTTAATGGATGCTTTCAAAAGGGTTGAATTACTTTTATATAGCTTTCGAAAGGGTTGTTTCCTCTTTGTTTAAAGAGTAGCTTCCGAATGAGTTGTCGTATATTATTTTAAAGAGAAGCTTTCATAAGGATAGTTTTGAACCAAGTTGAAACCTTGCTGTCGTCTTCATACCATTCAAATAGGTTGAAAGTTTTCAATGAGTTTGAAAGGCAAGCTTTTCTTTTTATAAATATAACAAGCCGCTTCCCAATGCTTTCGAAAGGGCTCTAGTAGCCATTTAAACTAAAGGTTTCGAAGGCAATGGCTTCGAAAGGTGTTTCGAAGCTATCCTTCCAATTGTTTTACTTAAAAGATTAAAGCTTACGAAAAGATGGTTCCGAAGCTATCTATTTTCCCCAAACTCTTTTATTTGAAGGTTAATGGTTTCGAAAGGGGTACTTCTGGTTAAATTCACTTTGATCCAAAAGATTAAACTGAATGGTTTCGAAGCTATGCTTCTATAAATTGGAAAGATATGCTTTAATACTTTCGAAAGGAATGTTTTGATGGTTTCGAAGGGAAGGTTTTGATGCTTTCGAAAGATATATTTAAAGTGTTTCGAAAGGCATATGTTTAAGTGTTTTGAAAAGAAGATTTGAATGCTTTCGAAAGATATATTATAATGGTTTCGAAATTAAAGGTCTAAGGTTTCGAAAGCCTTAGTTTTCAAACAAAGAACCTAATTTCATTATTAAAGGAAAGCCCATGGCAATATAAAACTGCTTTGAAATGGTTTTTAATTTTGGAGTTTTGAAGAAGCTTTCCTTGGTAAAAATAATGGTTTAAAGGTATTAACCATGTTTCATGTGGAAATGATTTCAAGGATATTAAACCATAAATGTTGGTATTGTTATGTTATTGTATGTGCTTCTTCTATAAACATATTCACTGTATAATGGACCCGTAATTGTACTTTGGGGAGTAAGGGCAGAATAACCACCTAGGTTGATCTAGTAGTGAATATAAATTGAGTTAGCTACTGAATGAGTAGAGTTGCATCCAGGAGGTCAGGTTGACTAGAACATAGGATGCCCAAAGACTGATCAAGAAGTTATCAGTTTGGACAGGTTCATAGTAAACCCATGAAAACTATATTTGGATAGAGAGTTATTAGCATGGGCCAATAGGTTCGTAGTGATTCCATGAAAACTACATCCGGATAAGTTATTGATAGAGATCAACTGGATCATAGTCAACCCATGAAAACTATGATATAAGAGAAGTTATTGGAGATACCAATAGGTTCAAAGAAAACCCATGAAATATTGAAGTTATTGGCAGTGGCCAATAGGTTTTAGCGATCCTATGAAAACTATGAAACCGGACAGATAGTCCATAAGCTTTGAACAGGTTATTAGTCAGCCCATGAAAACTAATAGGTTAATAGTGACCCTAGAAACTATAACTGAGACAGATAGTTAAATGAACGTGGATGGAAAATCCAGGATATTTTGCTTGTTTTCATATCATCATGGTATTCTAAATTGCTATTTTTTTAACCATTATGGATGTAGGAGCATAGCATATGGTTATTATAAATTTTTAGGCAAGATAATAGTGAGGGGAAAACCCGTTCCACTAAGCGGCGTGGTCTCACTAGATATCTAAATGGTTCGAGATGGTAGGTTATTATTCATACTAGACTTTTTGTCTGACTCGAAGTTTATGTTATCCCCTTAAACTCCTAGGTGCTCAATTGATTTTGAGTAGTTTGCGAATTGAAGTTTTCAGGTTCTTCTTTAAATGAATAAGCTTCTGGAGACGTGTAAGAGGCAAGCTAGCGAATAGGAGTTCTTTTCTATTTGATTCCGTTGTGTTTTGATGTAAAGGCAAATTTGCTATAATGCCCCTGAATTTTAATTAACATTATGCGGGATATTTAATTGGATAAATTAAATAGAATAATGTGAATAATTAGGGAGATGTGATTAATAAATCCAATGGTCGTGTCTTAATGAATGAACTAAAATAAGACTTAACTAAATTTAGAAGGAGGAATTTTCCTGAAATGACCCTCCTCTTTCTACCTTAATTTCATAAGGATTTTTTTTTCTTCATCAAAGGGAATTTAAATCAAATATAAATCAAAATGCCATACAAGCTATTGACATAGCCACTTATTTCTTTTCTAAGTCTTGTTATACTGCCATAGGTGCACTTTGACAAATACTAACACATATATATATTTATCTTGCCTAGATAATTCTATTTAACTCTAAAATAGTATTTACTTGATCTCATGATAGTTATCAAAGTTGATATTGATTAATAACAATAAGTTGAATTGAAAAAAATTGATAAACCTTGGGAATTTACTCGAAAATAGGCAAATTAGGCAAAATCAGCAGTTCAGACGTCTAAATTTCTATGACAGACGTCTAGATTCGATCTCAGACGGCTAAATTTTTATGACAGACGTCTCAGAGTGTCTAAATTTTAAACAGAGGGTAGAAAACATTTTGAACTAAATTCAGACATCTAAATTTTTATTGACAGACGTCTAAATTAGATCTCAGACGTCTAAATTATTATGACAAACGTCTCAGAGTGTCTAAATTTTAAACAGAGAGTAGAAAACATTTTGAACTAAAATCAGACATCTAAATTTTTATTGACAGACGTCTAAATTAGATCTCAGACGTCTAAATTATTATGACAGACGTCTAAGTTTAATCTCAGACGTCTAAATTATTAAGACTGCCGTCTAAATTGGATCTCTATGTACATGCAAATTCACATTCAATTTATATGTGTCTGGATGTCCACCTACGTTCATTTACACTTTTAAGTTTGATTTAAACTTCCTTTGAACTATCAGAGTCATTTTCTTTTCAAACAATTCAACTAGGATTCAAAACTTATTACCAATATAAATATATCAGTGCATCCTTAGTAATATACACATACATATGAGGATGTAAGTGTTTATCTTGTTTAAATTCAGAGTATATATATTTTTGTTAAACAAGTGTATCCTGCTTGATTTGGATTCTAGCAATTCTGACTAAGGTTAATTACTATATTCTTTTGAATATTTGTAACAAGTCAGTAAATCCTATGCATATCTAATTTATATGAACTTAAAAATATCCACAAGAATAATTCCAGGTTTTTATAGCTAGACTCAGATTTTTAACCTTCAAACTTAAGGTTTTAAGTAACTTGAAATTATCTAATACAATGTATGTACATACACATTTCTATTTCTCAAATATAGGCATATACCATTTACAGATTTTCATCACAATACCCAAATATATATATATTTTCTTGCAAAAATTCAACCAAGTCTTTAGATTAATCCCAAACTTAATACATCACTAGATTCATTTAGAACAACTAATAAATCCAAACCTTTAAGATCATTACATAACAACCAAAACAGAACTATAAAACTTCCCAGATTACATGCAAATATTTCATTCTAAGTTCTTATTTAATTCTAATTTAGCATGCTTATATAATCACTCTCATTAGCCACATTAGCTTCCTATTTAGATCCAGCATTCCCTGAAAGAACATTAGAGGCTGCCCCATTTTAGATGAGACACCCCAGATGCCATAAGCAAACAAGGGTCAGATACAAGATCTGGTATGAGTAAAATAAAAAATTCCATGATATTAGGTAAATGAGTGAGACATAAATATTTTGTTCAAGTGGGCATATCATCTTCGATCAATTTGCCTGACTTGTTTATGACTAATTATATACACATATTCAACCATGCAAACATAGGTTTCAAATAGAAATACTCAGGAACTATCATAGTTCCAGTCCAACCATCTTAGGAATAACTCAAGTTCCTACTTCATCAATTTAAGGTTGCATTTACCAAATTAATTCCTAGCCTCATCTGCCATAAAGGAATCATGGGGACACATTGCAATAAAATAATTCACAATATTGCACAAAGATCTCAGGGCTTAAACAAACCATGTGCCAACTTGCATACTTCAAATATGACAAGCATTCCAGCAGTCTTCTTGGCTCACAATCCTTAGTTTATTTACTAGGTGTTCATGTTTAATCCTATCGTGAGATAGCTAGGTGACTAAATCCCAGTATACATGAAACATTACATAGAGTTTACAAGCATAACTCAAGAACAATCTAACATTCATGTCCATGGAAAATCATATTTTCCAGTGTTTTGGCTTAAAGAAAATACGAGAATAATTACAACTGGGAATAAAGACTAGGCATGTGGGTTATTATTGTTTCATGAGCAACCATGTTTGAACTAAATTCAAGATCTAGCTTAAACAAGATTTCTGGCTCATGGATTTTCTATTTGATCAAGGGTTCAGCACTTTTGGATATTTCCATTGCAACCTTGAATCTTTCATTTGAGCCTCAGCACTTACACAAGTGTAATGCAACTCATATACATTTTGGTTTCTATGTTTTCCATGCCATATCTAAACCAGTTACAAGTATTGTCTATTTACTTTCATGATTTTATACTTTACCTTTCTGGGTGTAACCAAACAGAGCAAAACATTCAATTATCAAATCAATCAAAACATCCAGAAACACCCATTAAAACATCCATTGAAACATCCATTAAAACCATAGTAATGGAATCAAAAACATGTAGAAAAATAACATAAATCTGGCTGCCTCATAACAGGACTTAATGCCATGGGTTTAGTGAGATTACTCACAGAAAAATGCTTCTCTTGCTAACTCAGAAAAGAATCCTTTTAAAAACTTGTTTTTCTGCTTGTAAGTATTTTCTCCTTTGTTTTCTTAAATGTTTTTGGGTAGCAAATGATTTTTTTCTGGTTTATACTTGGGTTTATAAGAGAGGTTTTCAAGGGTTTTATCATTGTAAAATCTCATTTCTACCCTGGCCAAAACTCATGCATTTTGCATTTCAAATTTGTTTATTTTTCACCTTTAATATCCCGGCCATATGTGAGACATGCCTCCCCTTTTTCTTTTCCAGAATATATATATTATATTCTTACCAAGTCATGATAATTGTGTGACATTGTTTACTTGTTTATTTTCTAAAATCCTCCTTTCTATTTTCTGCCTAAAGCAATTATTTTGCTTGCAATTCGTCTTTTGCCATTTTAGTGTTATAGTTTCACTTTCTTATGTATACCTTTCAGTACTTGAAAATGTATATTTGTATACATATCTTATCTAGGCTTATTTAATTCCTCTTAATTTCAGAAACATATACACCTATATGTATACAGGTTTTCAAATCCTTATAACATATATGTGTATATTTTTTTTTTCTCTGGATTTTAAATAAAATCTGTTTACTGATTTAAAATAAAACTTACTTTTCTTATTTTCTGGGATGATCCATATAATTCCAGAAATCAAATATCCATGTTGCAAAATCATGTTTGTATTGCTTTTTAATTCTTGTTTTAAATTCAAGAAATCTGGAGTTCTTCCTTGTGCCATATCAGTGTGCACGTGCACACATGCACACATACTTGCACACAATTAACTCCATATATTCCTATACAAATAATTTCAAATATTTTCAAAATTCAACTAAAATAAGATTCCATGAATTTCTGGGGCATTACATTTCCTAAGAGGTAAACTTGGAAATGGGGCTGTATTTCTTAGTATAAATCTCTTCCTCCACCTTAATCAATTTTCACTTTCTCATTCATAACTCCTCATTTATATTTTGGTCGGCCATTAAAAGCTCAAGGAAGAGCTATAAATTGAAGAAAAAGCTAAGGAATTAAAGCTAGGAAATTATCTCATTCTCCAATCAACTAATCAAGGTGAATAATCATGTTTATCATCTCATTTTCTATATGGGCTTATATCCGATCTATGTGTGTGTTTTGGTTATGATATAATCATTTAAACCCTTTTTTTGATAAGGTGTTTTAAATGTTAATGGGCAAATTAACATGTTTTATTCGGTTTTGGTTCAAATTCAAGTAGTTCTGATCTTCATATGCTTTGAAATTTTAATATGTTGAAGAGAACATATTAATTGATTTTCTAGAATTTTTCAAGATGTTTTAATAGTTATATAAAATTATTTAAGGTATGAGACTTAAACGTTTTGTATAATTATAAAGGATAAAGGGGCTTTTTCAAAGTTATTTAAATTTCCAAATAAGGAAAGTTGGCATCATTTTTTAATATAAAATTCTGGCAACCAATCAGATTTAGACAAACAAGGCAGGTGGGGTACAAAAGAACTATTTTAAAGTACAATTTTCACTGTTTCAACTCTTTCGGCAAGAGCTTCCGCTTTCATTCCAAACCTTCCGACTAGGTTAAAAATCAATGCACATGGTATTAGGAGACTGGCACGTCGTGAATTGAAAGGGGTCGAAAGGTTTAGGGACAAAAGGTTAGAGCTTTCGAAGGAGACAAAATTTTGTTTTGGTTTTAAAGGAAATACACCTTCTAGCTTTCGACAAAGAGCATTTGACATTATCAAATGGTTTAAAAGAAAAAGGTTTCGATTGGTTTGCTTTCTTGTTTTAAATGAAACATTTTGACAAAGTCAAAAGGTTTAGCTTTCAACAAGGTCGAAAGATAGTTGCCACTTCCTAACCTTTCGACCCAGATGGAGTCAAAGGTTATCTTTTGTTTTTCTAAAATTTGCCTCTCTTCAATGATTTCAAAGGGTTGGTTCCAACACCAACACTTCATTGTTTTCGAATGGTTTCGAAAGGTTTTAGGTTTCGAAGCAGTGCTTTCGACTCCAATGTTTTTATGATCCTTTTGCTCTACTTGAAGGCTTTTAAAAGGTTTTGAAGGGGTTACCTTCAATGATTTCGAAAGGTTTTGACTTCGAAAGGTTTTGAGTTTCATTGCTTTCGAAAGGTTTATAAATAGTTTTATACGGGGGATACCCCAGGCTTTCGACAAAGTCGAAAGGTGAAACCTAAAGACTAGGTCGAAAAGAAACCTTCCGACAAGGTCGATAGATAGGACCTTTCGACAAGGTTTCCATCAGCTAAGAGTGGCAGAGTATAGTATTCCTTTGACGGCATTTAGGACCAGATATGGGTCTTACGAATGGTTGGTTATGCCATTCGGGCTTACAAATGCGCCGGCTTTCTTTGTGGATTTGATAAACCGGGTCTTCCGAGAGCACTTGGATAGGTTCTTGTTGGTTTATATTGATGATATTTTGGTATATTCTAAGAATGAGAAGGATCATGCAGATTATCTTAGAATAGTGTTGGAGATGCTATGGCAACATCAGCTGAAGGCGAAGTTCTCAAAGTGTCATTTCTGGAAGAAGGAAGTGAAGTTCCTTGGTCATGTAGTTTCCGAGAAAGGTTTAGTGGTTGTTCCGAATAAGATCAAAGCTGTTAACAATTGGAAAAGACCAGAGACGGTAAATGAGATTAGAAGTTTTCTTGGACTTGCAGGATACTACCGAAGGTTCATTAAGGATTTCTCACGGATAGCGACATCCTTGACTATGCTAACCAGGAAGGACGTGAAGTTTGTTTGGTTTGACAAATGTGAAGAGACATTCCTTAAACTGAAACATTTGTTAACCAATGCGCCCGTGTTAGTAGTTCCAAATGGGAATCAAGGGTTGGTAGTTTACACCGATGCATGTGGTACTGGGTTAGGTGCTGTGCTAATGTAGAATGGAAAGGTTATTGCCTACGCTTCTAGATAGCTTAGACTACATGAAGTGAGATACCCTACTCATGATTTGGAGTTGGCAGTAGTAATCTTCACATTGAAGGTGTGGAGACATTATCTTTTAGGAGAAGGGTTTGAGCTATTTACGGATCATAAGTCTCTACGGTATTTATTCTCTCAGAAGGAGCTGAACTTGAGACAGCAGAGATGGCTGTAGTTCGTTGCAGCTTATGATTTTAGCATCGAGTATACACCGAGAAAAGGAAATGAGGTGGCAGATGCGCTTAGCAGGAAACATTAGAATGTGGTGTTAGCTATGTTGGCGGAATGGAAATACTTGGAAGCACTGGCTGCTTGTAGTGTGCAGTTGAGATCAACTGCTGGATCTAGTCGGAATATCGCCATGATGTCTTGTTTAGAAGTTCGACCGGTTCTGATCGAACGAATCATTTCTAGGCAAAAAGAGGATCCGGTGTTAGTCGAGAGGAGTAGAAGGTTAGAATCTAGAACCAAGATTGATGATTTAAAGGATTTTATTCTTAACCACAAGGGTTGGTTGAGAAAGAAGGAACGGTTATGTGTTTCGGATGTTGGAAACCTTAAGAAGGAAGTTCTTAGGGAATGTCATTTATCGATATTTATGATTCATCCTAGGGGAACCAAGATGTATCAGGATATGAAGAGAAGTTTCTTCTGGAAAGGAATGAAGAGGGATGTTGGCTTATGAGTAAAATAGTGTTTGAACTGTGAGCAAGTAAAAGTTGAACATCGGAAGCCAAGTGGTTTGCTTCAGCCTTTGGATGTTCCAGTTTGGAAGTGAGACTCGATATACATGAATTTTATTGACGGGTTGCCAAGGTCAAACCGGGGTAATGAAAGTATATGGTCATAGTGGACAGATTGACCAAGAGTGCCCATTTCATTCCAGTTAGATCAACCAGGACCATACCTATTTTGGCTAAGTTGTTCCTAAAGAACATCGTTAGACTGCATTAATTCCTAGTAGTATCGTCAGTGATAGAGATGCTTTGTTTACTAACGAGTTTTGGAAGAGCCTGCAGAGTGTGTTAGGCACTAAGCTCAAGATGAGTACCGCATATCATCCTCAAACGGATGGGCAGACAGAGAGAATCAACAAGGTATTGAAAGATCTATTGAGGGCTTGCGTGCTAGATTTTAGTGGTTCTTGGGAAGATCACTTGCACTTAGTGGAGTTTTCCTATAATATTAGTTATCAGACTACTATAGGAATGACGCCTTTTGAATCTTTGTATGGAAGGCCATGCAAATCACCAGCATGTTGGTTAGAGACCGGAGACAGATTGGTCCTTGGTCTAGATTTGGTAAGAGAGGAGACGGAAAAGATCGGGTTGATATGGGAAAGAATGAAGGAAGCTCAGTCTAGGCAGTAGAGTTACGTAGACAAAAGGCGTAAGGACCTAGAGTTCTTAGTTGGAGATAGAGTTTTCATCAAGGTATCGCCGATGAAAGATGTGGTTCGGTTCGAGAAGACCGGGAAGCTAGCACCGAGATATGTTGGACCATTTCCTATATCAGAGAGGATTGGGAGACTCGCATACCGAGTAGATTTACCGAGTAGTTTGGCCGGGGTCCACGATGTGTTTCATGTTTCTCATCTTAGGAAGTATGTTCATGATCCAGAAACTACCATCGCTCTGACGGTACTGGAGGACTTAGTGGTGGAACCAGATATGACTTTTGTGAGGCAACTAGTTCGTGTTGTGGCAAAAGATGAGAAGAGGCTAAAAAACAAGATAGTCAGGTTGGTGAAAGTTCAGTGGAGCGACTACGTGAAAGACTGTACTTGAGAGACAGAAGACAAGATTAGGGCTACTTTTCCTAAGCTATTTTAGATGGTAAGTTCTATATAGGGTTTATATATAATTTGGCTGGTAGGTTATACTAGCTTTGCTTGCATGGGCTATATGCTTGTTTTATCCTTACTAAATTTCGGGGATGAAATTCTTTAAGTAGGGAGTCTGTAATGCCCCTGAATTTTAATTAACATTATTCGGGATATTTAATTGGATAAATTAAATAGAATAATGTGAATAATTAGGGAGACGAGATTAATAAATCTAATGGTCGTGTCTTAATGAATGAACTAAAATAAGACTTAACTAAATTTAAAAGGAGGAATTTTCCTAAGGGGTAAACTTGGAAATGGGGCTACATTTCTTAGTATAAATCTCTTCCTCCACCTTAACAAATTTTCACTTTCTCATTCATAACTCCTCACCTATATTTCGGTCGGCCATTAAAAGCTCAAGGAAGAGCAATAAATTGAAGAAAAAGCTAAGGAATTATAGCTAGGAAATTATCTCATTCTCCAATCAACTAATCAAGATGAATAATCATGTTTATCATCTCATTTTCTATGTTCGGTTTGGCTATGGGCTTATATCTAATCCATGTGTGTTTTGGTTATGATATAATCATTTAAACCTTTGTTTGGATAAGACATAGGTGTTTTAAATGTTAATGGGCAAATTAAAATGTTTTATTCAGTTTTGGTTAAACTCGGAGTTGTTTTGATCTTCATATGCTTTGAAATTTTAATATGTTGAAGAGAACATATTAATTGATTTTCTGGAATTTTTCCAGAATTTTTCAAGATGTTTTAATAGTTATATAAAATTATTGAAGATATGAGACTTAAATGTTTTGTATAATTATAAAGGAGAAAGGGGCTTTTTCAAAATTATTTAAATTTCCACAAAAGGAAAGTTGGCAGCATTTTTGAATATAAAATTCTGGCAACCAATCAGATTTTGACAAACAGGGCATGTGGGGTACAAAAGAACTATTTTAAAGTACAATTTTCCCTATTTCAACTCTTTCGGCAAGAGCTTCCACCTCCATTCCAAACCTTCCGACAAGGTCGTAAGGTATCAAACGTTTCGACTAGGTCAAAAATCAATGCATATGGTATCATGTGACTGTTATGTAGTGAATTGAAAGGGGTCGAAAGGTTTATGGATGAAAGGTTAGAGCTTTTGAAGGCGATGAAGTTTTGTTTTGGTTTTAAAGGAAATACGCCGGCTAGCTTTCAAAAAAGAGTTCTCGACATTGTCAAATGGTTTAAAAGAAAAAAGTTTCGATTGATTTGCTTTCTTATTTTAAATGAAACCTTTCGACAAATTCGAAAGGTATAGTTTTCGGCAAGGTCGAAAGATAGTTGCCGCTTCCTAACCTTTCGACCCGGATGGAGTCAAAGGTTATCTTTTGTTTTTCTAAAATTTGCCTCTCTCCATTGATTTCGAAGGGTTGGTTCCAACACCAACACTTCATTGTTCTCAAATGGTTTCGAAAGGTTTTAGGTTTCGAAGCAGTGCTTTCGAATCCAATGTTTTTTGATCATTTTACTCTACTTGAAGGCTTTTTAATTTTTTTAAAGGGGTTACCTTCAATGATTTCGAAAGGTTTTGAGTTTCATTGCTTTCAAAAGGTTTATAAATGGTTTTATAGAGGGATACCCCAGTCTTTCGACAAAGTCGAAAGGTGAAACCTTTCGACTAGGTCGAAAAGAAACCTTCTGACAAGGTTGAAAGTAAGGACCTTTCGACAAGGTTGATAAGTATGGTTTTCAATGCTTTCCAAAGGCTAATGTTTATTTGCTTTCGAATGGGGCTTCATTTGAAGGGGTTTAAAGGGCCGTTTTAAGCCATTTTTCATAAGTAAAATTTTGCTGATTCGAATGGGTTACTTCGAAGGGTTATATCATAAAATACTTATCTTTGTTTGAATATGTAAGGAGGATCCTTGTATAAATTTGATGTTATTAAACCTTGGGGATACCTGGGTGGGTTTTATGTTTTCGATACATAGTTTGGGGTTACAAACAAAATATGCTTTCGAAACTAAACAATGGGGCTATCAATGTATTTTTATTTAATTTAACATAATTGGAGTTACCAATGGGAATAGGTTAAACATGTGGGATACATGGGGAAAAAATAAACAATCATAGGGATCATGAATTTTAATAAATAATCATGGTGATCATGATATTTTAATTGGCCAAGTGTTTGGTTCTTGGTTAACCTAGGAAAACCATGAAATGTGCGGTGGATAGCCCACATCATGCCGAAGGTGGATAGCCTCCGGATAATGGCAACCAAAGGGTTCATAGTCATCCTAGGAAAACTATGCAGTGTGTGGTGGATAGCCCACACCAACTTTTATAAAACAATGTACGATGGATAATCTACGTTTATTTTAATGAATTTGGGACGGATAGTCCTATTAAAGTTTCGATGGATAGTCATTTAAAAGATTTTTAGATGGGATATCTAAATATTGTCTTTAGATGAGAAATCTAATAAATAGGTGGATGGGATATCCAATATATATGATTTATGGTATTATTTCATATTATGTTAAGACTAATCATTTTGGGTATAGGAGCAAAGTAAATGATTTAAAAGTTTTTTTAGGATACTAGTGAGGGGACAACTCGTTCCACTATGTGGCATGTTCTCACTAGATATCTAATTGATAAGAGATGATAGATTATTCACACCAGACTTATTGTCTGACTCGAAGTTTGTGTTTCCCAATATACACTCGGGTACTCAAAAATTAATTTGAGTAATGTGAGAGTAGGAGACTTTTAGGTTTTTGACGAATAAGCTTCCGGTGACGTGCATGAGGCAGGGTTAGCTATATAGGAGCTATTTTGTGTATTCCGCTATGATGTACTTAGAACTGTAAAGTTCATATTATTAGTTCTCTGATCATCATAAGGGGACATCTTCATATGTCTCTCTTATCGTATTTTGTATATTGTTGTATATGATCTGAACGTGGTTAACGTATGGGGTTATGTAATTAAATCTGAATATTATTCATACGAAATGAGAAATTCTGTTTTGTTGAAGTTTAAATTTTTTCATGTTCATGTGTTTCTGTGTTGCCAATAGTTTCATGGTTCCGATTTCTGTCACTCAGAAATGACACCTATGGATGACTGCAACATCCGTAGCGGTTAGTTTTGGGCCTCTGGAAGCGGGATGTTACAGTTGTTTAATTGCCTATGTTTAGACTCTGTTCATCCAAGGGGGCACCTTCATATGTCCCTCTAGGCGTATTTTGTAATAATTATATTTTCTCTGAACGTGGTTCTCGAATTTGGGATTATGTTATGAATTGGAAATATGATTTGTAATGGAATGAGAAATTTGTTAAATGGTTTTAAGTTTTTTTCATATTCATGTGTTTCTGTTATATCAATGTATCTAACATTACCGCATTTGATCACCGAGAATTAATATCTACGGATAACTGCAGCATCCGTAGCCGTTAGTTTTGAGCCTTCAAGTGGGGGATGTTACAATTAATTAATCACAACTACAACTACAATCAGATAACATTTTATTTAAGGATTTATTATTGATATACTTTAAATTAATTACTTCACTAATTATATCACATATTACGAAGTATACATAAGAAAAAACAGCTTTATTATGAACTAAATTGATTATAGAGTTAGATATATGTACCAAATTACATAGTTGCACATAGGGCATGCCACTAATTCTCTAAATAAGACAGATATTGGATATTAATCTTGAATGTTAGATATAGATGTCTTTAGGAGATTTTGTTTAAAGAACAAAATTCTATCCATTCTTAACCCTTGAACACTAACATCAAATTTTAGCCACATGGCCACGTTTCAATTCTAGGTCGCTTTATTCACCGAATAACACTTCATCATCGCACCGCCTTTCCCTGCCGCTTCCCAACGTCGCTCGCTCCTGTAGGTGCTCCCTCGTCGTCCCCACCTGCACCATCACTCCCCTCACGGCCACCATCTACACTACCATGAACCTTCATCCACCAACTACCGCCACTCTCTAGCCTTTGCAACTCGACGCCCTAGTTTTTTTATAACTTCGACCATCGCTACACCATAAGAAACACTAGTTCATCCCAATGCACGTCGCATCACTAACTTCTACACCACTTTGACATTGCAGTCTAAATCGAAATCATTTTCCTCTTTCTTTTGCTATAATTTCTCATCAATTATTAATGATAACAAAAAACAGTTGCAGGTAAGAAAATGATACTATATAGTATCATTATATGTTTTTTTTCAAAGTATAAACCACAAAAATGATACCATATGGTAGTAGGTAAGAAACCGATACTATATAATATCGTTATATTTTTTATAGTTTATTAGCTATAAAATTGACATAGTATGATAGCAGTTAAGAAAATGAAACCATACATTATCATTATATGATTTTTTAAAAGGTATCGGCTAAAATAAGGATACTGTACGGTAACATCATAAGAAAATAATTCAATTTAGAAATGCTATTATAATTAGTAAAATGCTACTACATTTTAAAACAAAGATAAACACATTTCATTTATTTTCCTTTTAAATACCACTATAATTCATAAAAGCAACTATAAAATAAATTTATAAACTAAAATATACATACTTTATCTATACATGCCATTACGACACATAAAGCACCACTACAAGTGTTACCATAAAATAGTATTAGGAGCAGAAATATACATAATTATTTTTTTAGAAAAATCATAAAATTATACTACAAGGTATCCTTTTCAGTTGTTATCTTCTGCTTCCCTAATTTGTTGTTGCTCCTCCACGATCCACATCTACCTCTAATCAACACTCCTCCACACATGTCAGAACTCTCAATTCATACGATGCTACTATAAAATAGTAATGTAATATAAGATTACACACTTCATTTATGAAATGATAATATAATTCATAAAATACTAATACAAGTTAAAAAATGCTAAAATGGTTCATAAACTGCTATTGTAGTCCACAAACGCTACTGCACTTCATAAATTTCTACCGTTGCCCATAAATAATATTACAAAACATCATTACAAGCTGAACACACATTTCATTTAAACATGCATGTTGTTCATAAAC
Organism: Allium fistulosum; assembly: GCA_030737815.1. NCBI lineage: Eukaryota > Viridiplantae > Streptophyta > Magnoliopsida > Asparagales > Amaryllidaceae > Allium > Allium fistulosum. Next base: position 942,470,716 of record CM060907.1, on the reverse strand, counting down.
TGTACTACTGTTCGTAAATTGCTACTGCAATTTATAAACTACTACTATAACTCATAAAATATTACTATAAATAACATTATGAGTTTATATATATAATCTACATATGCTACTATAATTAACATAATGCTGCTACAAAATAACATTATGAGCAGAAATTTACATAACTATTTTTTAAAATAAATTTATAAATATGATATTAGACAGTACCTTACTACTGTTATCTCGGTCTTCCCCAGTTTGATGCTACTCCATCTTAACCATCATGCCACTTCACTTTAATAACATAACCGACCTCTTAATTACCACCACCTTCACCAATGTACTCCAACCTCAAAATCGTCGTTGTCGTCCAACTCTAAATTCCAAGTCGACCTCTTCTAATCTATCGCCACCGACATAGCAACCATCATCCATCTCCAGACTCACATCGACATTCTCTCTATCGATTGATGATATGGGTTGAAGCCTTAATTTTTTCAACACCACCGCGCTCTCCTCTTGCGTGCCCAAATTTTGTCATGTCAAATTTGTCTTTCAAACAAAGAAACAAATAGGCTGTTCTTACGCCCAAAAAGGGCATCATGTTTGTCCTTAAAAAGATTTTCCCGACCGTCATAACTTCCAGATTCCGAGCTTTGTATTATCGGGAAAAGCTAATGCAATTATACGTCACTTCAATGTTAAATCAAAAATTAATTTAGAATGTGATTCCTAAATCAGACTTCAATGGTTAGTACGTTTAGAATACTGTAGAGGGTTCACAGATATGGATACATGGAAAGAGTTAAATTTGTACACCTTTTATAACCGTTACTAACTAACACAAAAGCATCCTTATGCCTAGAATAAAAAAAATCTAAACTAATATTTGGTAACATCCAAGTTAATCCAAAATCATCTCAATCGATGAAAAACAAAGAAGAAATTTGATGCGCATAATAATTCCCCAGCACCACATGAAGGCAGCACAACCACTAACAGAAGGCCTAAAAGGATGGTTCACCTACCTAGAAGATTCTTGGACTAAAAGCATTGCAAAAAGAGGCAGCAAGTTGTTATGATACATGATGAATATGCCTGTATTTCCTTTTATTTTTTTCGGTTATTTCTTTTGCTACAAGTTATTGCATAGGATGGTCCCAATATGGCTATGTAGGAAAAGTTGTTAGAAAGTATTTCTTTTTGTTATTTCTGTTATTTCTTTTGCTGCAAGTTGTTGCGTATATGGCCACGTAGGAAAAGTTGTTAGAAAAACTGGCTATATATGTTTATGCACAAACAGTTTTTCAGGCAGAAAACAATATTTCAAAAATTCTTCTTCTCTACATTCTCTCCTTCTCTTCTACTATTCTTCTTCTTCTTCAATTAATTCTTGTTCCCCTTAGTGCTATATCATTTTAGTGCTTTCACTTTTGATCTCTCCTCCTTTCCTCCCTACCAATCCAAATCACCACTCCCCATCATGAAAAAACTAGATGACGCCATACAACAGCTCAATAGCCACCAAGACACCATCACCATAATTCAAACCACCCAAGCAAGTCATAGTTCCATGTTAGAAACCCAACACGCCGACATCTTGATATCAAAGCAGCCCTCCAAGATATAACCAAATCTATAGCCGACCTTAACCGAAAATTCGACAACCAAACACCTTCCTCCCCAAACAACCAAACTTCCACCGTCTATAGCCCATCTCTCAACAATAGACAACCACCAATATTATCTACTCCTACAACCGCACGTACCCCCAAATGCACCTTATGCTCTTTTGATGGATCTAATCCACACGATTGGATATTTCAAGCCGATAGGTTTTTTGCTTACTATTCCACATCGGAAAACCAACGTGTCGAGCTTGCAAGCTTTCACATGCAAGGCCAAGCACTAACTTGGTTCCAATGGATGCATCAGAATAAGAAACTTTCTTCTTGGATGGCTTTGACAAAGGCAATCGAACAACGTTTTGGTCCACCTACTTTCTTAAACCCGCAAGCTACTCTTTTCAAACTTAAACAAATTACCTCCGTCGATCATTACCAATGCACCTTTGAAACACTTTGTAACCGTATTACTACCCTACCACCCGAATCCATCCTCCAATGCTTTATTTCCGGCCTTAAAACCCACATCCAAAACGAACTATATCTTCTCAAACCCACCACTATTTCCAACGCTATTGATGGTTCCAAACTCATAGAAAAAAAATACAACGACCAAACTAGATTTCCATCCACCAAAAATAACCTATACTACCAAAAATCAACCAACACTCCACACCTCAACCAATCATTTCCTCAAACACCACACACGACCTCCAAACCATCCATTCCCATCAAACAACTCTCACCTATTGAGATGAACGTCCGTAAGCAACAAGGGTTATGTTTTAACTGCGATGAAAAATACCATTTCGGTCACCGTTGTAAACCTACCCATATACTCATGATCCTACCTGAAATGCAAGTGGAACAAACTCCGCCTGAAACCGAACCTGAACCAGCGCCGGAACTAGAACCACACCCAATCCCTATCAGCACTAACCAAGACCCTATCGACCCAAACCTTGACACAACACAAGAAATCTCCTTCCACGCCCTAACTGGTTCCACCCACCCACGCTCAATCCGCCTCCCCGCAACAATTAACGGCAACCCCATCTCCATTCTCGTCGACACTGGCTCCACCCATAACTATATCCACCAAAAAGAGGCACGATTCCTTGGCCTCGAACTGAACAACACGAATTCCTTCGTTGTCACGGTAGGCAACGGGGAGAAATTGAGAAGTGCCGGCAGCTGCCTGGGCGTCAACGTCGAGATACAGGGGCATCAATTTGAGATCGATTTCCATTTGCTAGAGATAGCCGGATCTGATGCTGTTTGTGGAATCCAATGGCTCGAGAAACTCGACCCTATAACGGTGGATCATAGAAAATTAACAGTGGCCTTTAATTTTAATAATAAGGCAATTTGTCTAAATGGGCTGGGCCAAACTTCACACCCTTCTCCTATTTCGGTCCATCAACTACGTCGATTAGTAGTTACTTCTGCTATTTCCAGTTACCTCTATTTACAATTCCAGCCTACTAATCCCTCACCCGACCCACAACCAATAACCCATAGCGACCCACACCTCAACAAACTTTTAGCATTACACCCACATTTTCACCAAACCAACCGAACTCCCACCCAACCGAACCCTTAATCACCATATAAACCTCATCCCTAATTCCCAATCAATCAACACTAAACCTTGCCGATATCCTTATTTTCAAAAAAAACGAGATCGAACGCCAAGTTCAAGAAATGCTTCACTCTAAGCTCATCCAACCATCCACTAGCCCCTTCTCCTTGCCCGTTCTTTAGGTTAAAAAGAAAGATGGTTTGTGGCGATTTTGCGTCGATTATAGAGCACTTAATACCATCACTATTAAAGACCGTTTTCCTATCCCAACGGTCGATGAACTCTTAGATGAAGTTTATGGTGCAACTTTCTTCTCAAAGCTTGATCTTCGAAGCGACTATTTTCAAATCCAAGTCCACCCACCCGATATTCCAAAAACGGCTTTTCGTACTCATGACGGACATTATGAAATTTTGGTAATGCCGTTTGGATTAACCAACGCTCCATCCACCTTCCAAGCTACAATGAATAATATATTTCGGCCCCATTTACAAAAATTTATGCTCGTTTTATTCGCCGACATTCTCATTTATAGCCCATCTTGGGCTTCCCACTTAGACTACCTCCATAAAACCTTAATTATTCTTGACCAACGTCAATTTTTTGCCAATCTAGCTAAATGTAGCTTTGGACTAACGAAGCTTAATTACTTGGGCCACATCATCTCCGGTAAAGGCGTACAAGTGGATCCTTCGAAAATCGACGCTAAGCTTCAGTGGCCAACGCCTAAATCTGTCACAAATTTTCGTGGATTTCTGGGCCTCACCAGTTATTACAAGCGCTTCATTAAACAATATGCACTGATTGCTAGCACTTTAACAGATCTTTAGAAAAATAATGAATTCCTTTGGAACCAACAGGCCCAAGAAGCTTTCAACCATCTTAAATGGGCTGTCACCCACACTCCTATTTTATCCCTACCAGACTTCTCGAAACCCATCACAATTACAACCGACGCCTCTTCCACCGCCATCAGAGCCGTACTCTCCCAAGCTAACCACCTAGTCGCCTACTTTAGCCTAAAAATCCCACGTCACCTTCAGAAAGCCTCGACCTACTCCAGAGAAATGTTCGCCATCACCTCCTCCGTAAAAAAATGGCGTCACTACCTGTTGGGCCAAACCTTTTAGATCTACACCGATCATCAAAGCCTCCGCGAACTTGCATCTCAATCAATCCAGACGCCGGAGCAACAGAAGTGGCTGACGAAATTGCTGGAATTCGACTTCACAATCCATTATCGCCCAGGCAAGGTAAACACGGTCGCCGATGGACTATCTCGGTTAACCAAAGAAGCTACTATGCACGCGATCTCGGGACCCACGTTTCCACTTCTGGCTGATATAAGCAAAGCCCTGCGCGACGACCCCAAAACTCAGTCATTAATCGAACAGCTCCATTCAGGTACACACCCTAACCCTAAACTACAGTGGCGCAATTATCTTTTATTTTAGGGCAATCGTCTTTACATACCTGAAAACATTGAATTGCAAAACAAAATAATTAGTGAATTTCACGACTCAACAACCGGAGGTCATTCGGGGATTAAGGGCATAGTAGCTAGAGTTGCGAGCAACTTTTTCTGGCCCAAACTTGCCTCGACAGTCCAAACATTTATTAAACAGTGCCCCACCTGTCTGCAAACCAAACCTGACAATACCCCGTACAAAGGTTTATTACAGCCACTACTAATCCCCAACCAAATTTGGGAAGATATTGTTATGGGCTTCATCATACACCTTCCACCATCAGCCGGAAAGACTGTAATTTGGGTAATCATTGATCGACTTTCAAAGTACGCTCACTTTTGCGCATTACCCACCTCGATTTCAGCAACTCAGCTAGCTTCCCACTTCCTTCAAGAATACGTCTGGTTGCATGGATTTCCCCGTTCCATCATCTCGGACCGAGACCGCCTATTCACTAGTCAATTTTGGAAAGAATTATTTCGTCTTCATGGAAAAAAGCTTCAAATGAGTAGTGCATACCACCCACAAACCAACGGACAATCGTAAGTTGTAAATCGATGCCTTGAGACGTACTTGCATGCAATAGTAGGCGACATTCCTACGAAATTGGCTAAATGCCTTCCTTGGACGGAATGGTGGTATAATACCACCAAACACACTTCTCTCGACCTATCCCCCTCCCAAGTCGTTTATGGACGACCTCCACCAATACTTTCCAATTATGTCCTACACACTACCCATATACCAGAACTTGAAGCATGGGCCACTTCTAGAGATCAACTCTTTCAAGCTATTAAGACAAACTTACAAAAAGCTCAAACCCACATGAAAAATCTTGCCGATCAACATCGTAGTGACAAAGAATTCAATGTAGGCTCATGAGTATTTTTCAAGCTCCAACCTTATCGCCAAACCACCATATGCAACAACCATCACAAACTCTCAAAAAAATATTATGGGCTCTTCCAAATCATAGAACGAATAGGACTCATCGCCTATAAACTCCTCCTTCCTCAAGACTCCCACATTCACCAGTTTTTCATATTTCCCTCCTCAAACTATGCCCAAAACCACCCTCTACCACACCACAACCACTACCGCAGACTTCCACTTACACCGACCTTGAGGACAAGGTCGATCTTGAAGGGGTGAGCATTGATGCGCATAATAATTTCCCAGCACCACATGAAGGCAACACAATCACTAACACAAGGCCTAAAAGGATGGTACACCTACCTAGAAGATTCTTGGACTAAAAGAATTGCAAAAGGAGGCTGCAAGTTGTTATGATACAGGATGAATATGCCTGTATTTCTTTTTATTTTTTTCGGTTATTTCTTTTGGTACAAGTTGTTGCATAGGATGGTCCAAATATGGCCAGGTAGGAAAAGTTGTTAGAAAGTATTTTTTTTTTTTTGTTCTTTCTGTTATTTCTTTTGCTGCAAGTTGTTGCATATATGACCACGTAGGAAAAGTTGTTAGAAAAACTGGCTATATATGTTTATGTACAAATAGTTTTTCAGGCAGAAAACAATATTTCAGAAATTCTTCTTCTTTGCATTCTCTCCTTCTCTTCTACTATTCTTCTTCTTCCTCAATTAATTCTTGTTCCCCTTAGTGCCATATCAAAATTATTTCTAATAAAAAATACACCATTATTATGACTTCAGTTAAAGTTAAAGTTATGATAAACAAATAAAAAAAGTGTTATCGACAACTGATTAAGCATAAAAGAAATAGTTGCTTACCTTTATAAGTATCGTAGGAACTTCAATTCCAAGGTAAGTATTGTTTATTGCCATCATATGAAATTAGTACCTTTGTAGCAATAAAATGACCATCTATGCAGCAACAATTCCACTTCTTGCTTTTGAATTTCGGATGGAGTTGTTGTATACATAGAAAGAATTTTACTCAAATTTACTATGAACATAACAACATACAAACAAATGTCATTTTTTTAATACCTAAATATTTTTTTAATAGAAAACGCACCTGTCTTAAACATTATACCAAGTTCAAAGGATATAATTTATATAGCTCGAACTATTTTCTCCTATGGGCTATTATTTCATATACATCATTTGAAGATTTATTCTAGTGTAACATCAATGAGACTGGATTAACTATATTAAAAAAAAATCAAATACATATTACTGTACATTTAAGTATTTAAGTCAGAAAATGTGATGTCAAAATGGCTCAATGGAGTGCAAGTGCTTTAAAAGGAACAATGTTGATGAGGGTACTATGTCATTGGAATCAGAAAAAATTTCTTGTAACCGTATAAAATCAACTAACAGTTTTTTTTTAAGAAGGTATATTCAAATATAGAAGTAATCATTACCACAGTTGCCATTTGAACATATCGGAACACTGAAAGAAAAATGAGAATTAGAACCTAAGGAACCGAATCCTTTTTTCGCTCAGTTTCTCAGATAACAATAACTTTCCCATGATTCACTACCAAATACAAAGTTGCATTTGTACTCCTAACAGTCTATACAAAATGCAATATAAATATAATAAGATTAATTGATAGGTTTGTGTAGAATATATATTCTAATAACAAATAATCACTACTCTACTTATAATTTGAACCTACCAAACCCTAAAGGTTGAAAAATTAGAAGAACCTAAGGAGCTAACCCATTTTTGTATTCTAGTTTCCTCCTCAAACTAGGACAGTCTCATGATTAATTACCAAATACATTGTTTTCATACACTTGAAAATCTACACAAAAAGGGATGATATAAAAAATTTATACGAAAAGAATCGAGTAAAAGAAAATACCCCAAAGAACTGGAGGAGAGCGATAAAAATAAAATAACCGCTTGTTGCAGCCGATCCAAATAGGTATAGGGAAATAACAAAGTGAGAAAGCAATTGCCGAAGGAGGGAAGCCCATTTTGGTAGAGGAGAGGATAAATATAATAATTTAAGAAGATGGATGAAACTATGAAGTGAATGTAATAAGGGGGATTATTAATACAATTTTCGTCAGTTTTATGTCGATCTGTATAAGTGGTTGCCCTTTGGTTTATATTCAATATTAAATCTTGACCATTGTTTGTCTTTTTTATTAACTACGATACTTTTTATTATATAGACTAGTATGAAGCAGGTACCAATGGTACAGTACGACGCTTTTTATATTTGATTTATGACACACTATATTGCTAAAATGTTATTTTTTGGCCAATATAAAGACACTTTATATAAATAAAACAAAGAAACGGGCATACCTTGAAAAGTTCATGACTATTTGAGTCATTGACATAGTGGACAGTGGTAAGTGGATCTATACTCAATGCTACAATTGTTGTAATCAACTTATTTCAAAGGTAAACTTGTAAAATTTATGCTCGTGATTAGATATAGCTAGAAAGATTGATATGCATGGAGGAATCACTACAAGGAGAAGGCTGTTTAGCGTCGGCATATAGCCGACTCTAGCCCACTCTGGTCGACGCTATATGCCGACGCTATATAGTTCGTCGCTGAGTGATATGGTGACGGGAATGGAGACGGGTCCGTCCCCTAGTTTAGCGTCGGCTAGAGTCGGCTAGCCGACTCCGGCCGACGCTAAACTCAGTCCACGTGTAAAATAATAAATGATCCATAGCCCAACCCGAGCCGACTTCAGCCGACGCTAATCTGGGTAAATTTTTCTGCATTTCCAGCAGCCATTTCTACCTTCCATCCACACAATCATATATATTCCTCAAATATACTTCACCAAACAACAATATACATCACATATATGCCCAACTAAGAACCACAAAACATCAATATACATCTCCAAACGTCCATCATCACAAATATCCATAATATTTACAAAATTCAACAAAAAGTTCATCAAATATACAAGACATTCAAAGTTCATCAGAAAACATATATAAAAACATACTACCACTCGCTCCAATCATCAGCAGCACCAGATCCCTGTGATGGCGGCATATTCGTCCCGTGCTTTGCCAAGTAAGCAGCAATCGCCTCGTCTAGTTACTGCTTCAATCTAGTCTTCCTCCAATCGTTCAACTCGGCGACTTGTGCTTGCCGGGACGCTATTGTTTCTTCAGTCTGTTGTTTATTGTAAGCGGCTTGCGTCGCGGCCTGTATATTAATAAATTCATAGTTATAGTTTATACGTAATATTCAATAAAATTTATAAACTGGTTAATGAATTAATTAAATTCAATAAATATTACCGCTTGATTGCCATATCCGTACTGTCTATTTCTGGTCGGCGGGTCGGTAATACGAGCGAATATCTTGTTCGTCTCCTCAACGGTCAACTGCTCCCTGCCAGACTTTGCAAGCACGCGAGCAATCTCCTGATCGCATCTCTCCTGTGTTTAGAAATATAATTTTGAGAAGATGAATATTTAATTTAATGTATTGTTAAATAAGAGAAAAAATTTATAGTCTTTATACCCTTGACATTCAAAACTGTATTAAACAAATTATCAAACACGTTTTTTTCATTGTGCATCACATCAATATTATGTCATAGTAAGAGATGCTTCCAATAAGGTAACTCCCAAAATATACTTTGTCTGCACCAACTATGCCATTTCGATTTACCTAGAATTTCAGTCTGTACTCCAGTTTCATGTATCTTCGGATATTCTTTAACTAGTTCATATAATTCTTCACCTGATAAAGTCGTTGGTCGTTGTATGTTCTCTGCTCTATTTACTACAAAGTTTTTCTTATCTCTTCTAAAAGTATGATTAACATGGAGAAAACATCGATGACAATCAAACCATGAAATTTTCCTTCCATGCGGTAATGAAAATGCCCGTGTATCTTCCATGCGGTAAGGACAAGCCAGACGACCGGCCGTACTCCAGCCTGAAAGCATTGCGTAAACCGGAAAATCGCCAATAGTCCATAACAAAGATGCAAACATACGAAAATTCTTTTTTTTCGACACGTCGTATGTATCCACCCCTTCATACCATAATGTTTTCAACTCTTCGATCAATGGCTGTAGATAAACATCGATTCCTTGTGTCGGATCATCAGGACCAGAGACGACAATCGTAAGAAACACATATGGAGTTTTCATACACATCCACGGATGTAAATTATAAGGTGTAACGATAATAGGCCAAGACGAATATTCACTACCAAATTGAGAGAATAATGAAAATCCATCTGTATATAAACCAAGTCTCACATTACGACTCTTTGCGGCAAACGCACGATAAGCCTTATCGAAATATTTCCATGCTTCTTCGTCCGATGGATGTATCAAAGCCCCCTCTTCCTGCGTTCTCACACTGTGCCATCTCATATGTGATGCTGTCGCAGACGACACATATAACCTTTGAAGTCTGGGAGTGATGGGTAAATAATGCATTCTCTTATATGGAATTTCCTCTCCTTTTTTTTCTTGGTTTGTATCTTTCGTAAATAATGCAGACATTAGTTTTTTCACTTTATAATGACTATCGCACATCAGATTATTGGGTGGCATATGTCATTTTGCAGCTTGTACAACTGCTGTAAATCCAGCTTCTGTAAAATTGAATTTTGATTTCATAGTAATGTATTCGGTAGTAACTGACAATTCCGTTCCGCTACTACAATCTTCCCACAACGGTCTTTTCGCAGAATCCAGTAAATCATAAATTCTTTTCACCCCCTCGGTCGGTTCTTCTTCGACATTTACATCATTATCTTGAACAGTAGGGAACATTGACCGTGCTGCATCTTCCACCATATTTACTATTGGATTCGTCGTAATATTATTGTTATTCACCTCAGCCTCAGGCACTATATAATTAGATGCACCAATTTTTTCTCCATGACGATCCCAGAAATAATAGTTTGGCACAAAACCGGATTTACACAAATGTGCAATAACTAAATCCGGTTCCCGATAATGCAAATGTCAACATTTACGACACGGACAACGAATTTGTGTGCCGCCTTCTTCATTATTAGCTTTAGCGAATTTAACAAATTCATGTACACTATCCTTAAAATGTTTTTTGTTGAACCTTTCGTTCCTGTTCGACTTTCATACATCCCGGTACGGTCGAGAAGATAGTTGAACATTTTTCCTAATTTAAAAACATATATATATTAGAAATTTCGACAGCATTTCTTTTCTATTCCTATATGCATATAGACTTTGCATATGAAGTTTTATGTGATTATTATCGTATTTTCTAATCTAACAAAGCCTTTTGGGACTAAAGGCGTTGTTGCTGTCTTATTTTTGTTTAAATTATTTATATTAATTAGAGATAGACTAAAATAAGTAAGAAGATTATTTATAAATTATTTCCTTTAAATCATTTATATTAAGATGTTTATTGCATATAAAGCAATAAACATCCAAATAGTCGCTTCACCTAGGCACCAGAAATAAACGGTAGCATATCGAGGCGATACACCCTTCGTATAATATCGACACAGTCCGGATGGACCGGCTACTGAGACTTTCCAAGTATAAATACCAAAACACATAGCGCACAGGCCAGTCAAACAACACGCGACGACCAAGTCGTCCTCACTCAATCCAAATACAAGGCGCACATGCCAGTCAAACAACACTCGACGACCAAGTCGTCCTCACTCAATCCAAATATAAAATATAAGGGATCGATCGAGAATAAATCTCCCGATACGCGGTACTGTAAGTAAAATCCCAACCCGCATGCTAAACTTCTAAATACATTTCTTATATTTAGTCGATTAACGACATGCATCCAATTATTCCTAATTCACACTTTCACACTTTCAAATTCACACTTTCACACTTTCAAATTCACACTTTCACACTTTCAAATTCCCAATTCCCAATTCACACTTTCACACTTTCAAATTCACACTTTCACACTTTCAAATTCCCAATTCCCAATTCACACTTTCACATTTTCAAATTCTAAATACCTACACCAAATTATTCCCAATTCACACTTTCAAATTCAACGATTTCATACCAAAAATAACCTAATACACTAAATTAGCAATACCTACACCCAATTATCATCACAATAATGTACATTTAAACCTAATTAAACAATTTAATTCGAAATTAGGGTTTAGAAAATTACCAAATTCAAGAAGAAGAGGAGATTCCGGCGAGTTCCGGCGAGTTCTAAGCTTCTACAGCGACGACCACGGAGGGTGACGGCTGGAGAGGGTCGGAATCGATGATAGGGAAGAAAAAAAATCGTTTTTATTATGTGTTATAGCTAACTCCTAGAAAATGACATATTTCTTGGATAATTTTGTAGGCGATGATTTTATTGCGAATCCAACCGTACGGATTTGATTAAAAAACTACAAAGCATCACTGGTTCAAATTTGGTCTCGTTTGAAGGTCGTTCGGCCTTCGAACGAAGGGTTTTTGTCCAAAAGTCCACGAACGGCCATAAATTTGAAATTCAAGATCGACACCCCAGATTCGTGTATTTTTAAACCATATTCTGGAAACATGTCCAAAATACCTTAGATCGACATAAGATTTAAAGAATTTATTTTTACGTCGCATATTTTCTTTTATATAATTTTATTATACCAAATACATTTAAAAATTCATAATTGATTACCCAACGGTTTAAAAAATTATTTTAATTCTTTAAAATATTACATATAACCGCCTTTATCGAATTTGTATAACGGATCGACTAAAAGTTGCATCAAATTGTCATGCGAGTTAGATTTTCAACAACGATAACTTTTTGAATTACACGAACATATATCATCGAAAATACCAATATAACCTACCACGACCCGTCATTGGGTGAATATTAATAATCATACATGTCAATTTTATTTTTTTGGCCATTTTAGTAGTGTTTTTTATTTTTTCAAACGAAATAGTTGTATATAATAATTAGATTGAGAAAATAATTAAATAGCCGACGTTAGCCGACTCGGGCCGTTGCAGGCCGTCCCCAGCCGACGCAAACTTCAATAGAATTTTGCGTCGACTTCATAATGGAGACGGAGCCGACTCCGGCCGACTCCAGGTTCCGTCCCCATTTTAAAGTATTCTAGTAGTGAATAGTATGTTCGTAATTTTGGAAAAAAAGTACCCCATTTGATTAATAAGGTATAGAAACAGCAGGTCATGCCAAGTAAAGGGGAATCATTTGAGCATGATTCTGCCTATGTTGTTGGTTATATTACATGCCAAAGAACATCAAGGTGCCCAATTTTGCTTGGTTTTTATTTTGAATATCCATGTGGAATACTTGAATGTTAATTTGACCAGTTAAGTAAATAACAAATGTCCACTGTAGCAAACATGACTTTCTATATGTCCAAACCATTAGATATTCATTTGATGATATGTGACAGTTCTATCATAGACATACCTTTCTAAATGTATGAGCAATTAATGTGAAGTAAAAGTAGTTATTAGAATGTATTATCTTAAGGATATTACACAACAATACATTTTGAAATTCCATAAGAAAGTGTTCATGATTCAGAAAATGAAATATGTAGTCATATGGACATCCTCGTAAGTTGGTAAATCTTTAAATGATTGTAATAACAACTATTTAGTCCATGCTAATGACTTAATGACTTTGTAATTTTGTATAGGTCATGTTTAGGTTTTTCTTCTGACACTCACACTATTTCAAGTTTTGAAACTCAATCAACTTGTCATCATCATTGCTGATGTCGATTCAAAGTTTCCTAAATTAAGCAGAACAATCATTCATGTATGTCGTGACGCCTTCGAATCCATTCCCATATTTCTTCCCTTCATCTTCACCCACGTCACCGACTACCTGTTGCTCGTTATTGCTAATTTTTAGAAATCATAATCTTATCCCCCTCCCACCTTCATTTCGTCTTCCTCCTCCATCATGATCCAATGTCATAGTTCATAGTAAATTTGATTACAATAAAAAATAAAAAATGAGAGTATAAAAAATTAACACATATTTATTCAACTATTAATTGTAATTTTGAGCTCGGAAACTTTTTTAAATAATAAAAAACAAAGGTGTTTATGATCACCTCATTACCATGTTTAAATAAAGGAATGATTCTTATATCTTATATATCTTGAATCCAGACAATACTTACTACAAATTGGTATAAAGGAAGGAAAATATCGGTTGCATCATATTGCAAATCATTATTAGCAGGAATTTTTTATTTATTTTTATCCATACGGTTGCTGCACATAAATTTGTTAGATGTACATATATACCCAAAGTGGAATATCACAAGGTAATAAGTTTTAAGGACAACATTTCTGAATAACTAATTTCAAGGACAATTTATAGGAAAATGATAAATTCATTTATCATTATTTCTATATAACCGAAAATGATAATTTTGTTTATCATTTTCCTATAAATTGTCCTTACAACTAATTTTTTAGAAATGTCGTCCTTAAAACTTATTACCCTGCACAAAGAAGCCATTTGAGTGAAAATCCCCCGAAGTAGAAATTTATTCAAAAGACTCGCAAACACACAAGGAGGTGAGAATATTCATACATTAAGAAGCTGGAAAAAACAAAAAATGGAGATGATATTTATGAAGAAAAATAATTGAAAGTTTACTACAATAAGAAAATTTTGTAAATAAATTAACATCTAAAGATATTTTAGGCAATAGTTAAAGTAAAGGAATATTACACTTTATTTTAATTTATGTGCCATGGTGAAAGAAACCGATGAAGCTTAAAAAAATATAGGCGTTAAAATCTACTTACTACTACTTTTTATGCTAGTAAAATTTTCAACTATCTTTAATATATTAGAAAAAAATATAGGTATTCAACCTGTCAATCAAATAATAGATCATAACTAAAATAACTATTTTGTAAACATGTAATCAAACTAATAGGACATATAACATCCTTGAAATCAATAAAATTGCAACTAAAGCTACATAGCCAGTTTTATGAGCATGATATATTGATATTATTTGGTATACACAATGTAACAACCTTACTCACATGTAACTAATAGCATAAACTAACAGATATTTAGTCAACAACATTAAGCTTCATACTCTCAAAGTGCAAAACCTTTTTCGTGTATAATTTATTATTTTCATCACTGCGCTAATTCAAAGTTTCATTAGTGTAATTTTTTTGTCAAAAGCATATATTAAAAGCTATAATTTGTAACTAGATTAAATGTCAGTTAACATATAAACTGATGCATAATATGACAATGTGTTGATGGTACATTAACTATGCAATTATACGTTATAATTATACGTTAATTACGCTAATACACACACACACATGCACGTACGCACTTATTAATTTTTAATTATGTGGAATTTACGTCCTAAACTAGCGTTTAAATGTCAACTCTTTCATTAATTATATAAGTCTTATACCATATTATCAACAATACCAAAATTCCAATATTCTTATCCAAAAATTCCAATCAATAAGCTTATATGCAATAAAAATTTAAACTTAACTTATTATATCAAAATAATAGAATATAATAATAATAGAAACTTATAATTCCAATTTTACACTCTATTCAACTTCTTTGTCACATAAAATAAGCAAAGGAAATTCTATTTAATTTATGGGAATAAGCTGTGCAAACTACGAATAAAATGTGTACCTTACATACTATTCCTTAATCAAAACCCTTTAACCAAATTCAAAGAAAAAGAATAGGAAGTGGAATCGAAGGTAAAATTATCAAAACTGTAAATCTACACAATTTCCATTATTTTGACATAAACAATTGAGATTCCAACATATAATTGACATTTCACATTGAACGAGTTTTGGGGGTTTATAATATGATGTTTCTGCATATCAAATCTTCCCAAGGCATATTCAAATCTAGACTATGCTATTCAACTACTAAAATATAAAAACTAAGATTTCCACTCATGGTATATCCTTAGCTTTGCCTCCTTGGATTTGACACGCCTTTAACAGTCTCTACCAAATCTTTTCTTTTTGATACACACACAGAGTAAGGGATTTGTATATATATGTTAGATTCACAAAATTGGAGAAGAATAGGTTGGGAAAATAAAATAGATATATAGGATTTTTTACCTGAAACCCTAATGGAGGTTTTCTGAATATATGAAAAAAAGAACTGACAGAACTTCGCTAGAGTCCCAAAATATTTTGTGAATAAAAGTGAGGGAGCTAGGCTCCTATTTATAGTGGTTGAAATGTACAAGAACCGTTGGATTAAGGTAGGCTAAAAATAATAGGATCTGCTACGTTAAATATCTAAAAACCCCAGCCCCCAGTCAACAGCACAAGTTGACCACCACTACCCACCAGTCGACCGCCAACGGTTGACCAATCCAAGGGGAGCGGTCAACCTATATGTGCTATTTTGGGAAGATTTTGTGACGTTGGTTTTTAATTTATTTTCTTCCATAATTACTTTTTGAGGTTAACGTTAATTTTAATGATTACTTAACCCCCAAGTCAAATCACTGTTAACTTTCAAATTTCTAATCTAAGAATTATTTAATTATTTGAATTTGAATTCTGTTTAAATAATTTTAAATCTGAAAACTTCAAACGCCCAAAACTTTTCCGTTTGAGCTTCGTTTTCAACATATTATACATGGAAATTGATCAGAATATTGCCACGAACACAACGACATAACTTTCGTGGTCAAATTATGACTTTTGCAAAATTTTCATTTTTAACCTTATCTTATTTAATTAATTTATCTTATCTTATTTTGTTTTATTTACTTCTTATAAAAATTTTATGGGGTGTTACAATGCTCATCAAAAATCCTTCAATTGAACAAATGCAGCTTCAAACTCCAGGCTCTAATTATAAGTCAGTTTCTTCTTAGTCAAATGAGACAAAGGTGCTGATATCTTTGAAAAATCTTTAATAATTTTTTTTTAAATCCAACCATGCCTTAAAATCTACGGACCACTAAAGCATTCTTCGGTGTTTGCCAATCTCTGACTGTGGCTTTTTTTCTTGTGTTTACTACCAATCTATCTACTGATACATGCTGAAGAAAACAAACATTCTTCTTCTAGAAGTTACATTTTAAGAACTTAGCTTTTATTTGATTCCTTCTCAAGACATCCATTACCTCTCTTAAATGAGCCTTATGCTCCTTCTCACTTCTGAAATATATGATAATATCGTCCATGAAGACCACTACAAACTTGTTAAGATACTCTCAAATACTCTACTCATCAAATCCACAAAATAAGCCAGAGCGTTAGTCAACCCGAATAACATGACTACCCACTCAAATAATTCATCCAAAACATGAAATGCAGTCTTCGTGATACCGTCTTCAGATACTCTCAACTGGTGAAAATCCAATGGTTAGATCGAGCTGGAAGAAAACCTTTGCACTGACTAGTTGATCAATGAGGTCGTCAATGCAAGGTAAGGGATAGCGGTTTTCCCTATCAGCTTATTTATTTCTTGACAGTCGAAGCATAACTAGAGGGAACTATCTGCCTTTGTGGAGAAAACGACATGCGCATTCCTACTCAAGCATGTTTCTCCAAATAAATCCTTTATGTAGTAACTCCAAAACTTGTTTATCCAGTTCTCTTCTCTTCTTTGGAGCATATGCCTAAGGGGCATTATCATTGATCTTGCGTCTTTCTCAAGATCGATACGAAATTACATTTCTCTTTGGGGAGGGAGACCGGGAACTTCTTCGAATACATCTAGATAGTCTTTCACTATGGGGATAGATGATAGCTCTTCGTGTGATAGGTCAAGAAAATATAAGTTGCCATAATAGAAGTACCAGGCTCACAACACAAAATCAAATCACATCCCTTGTCACTCCTCAAATGAACTACCCTCCTGTCATAATCCAATACTACCCTATAGCACAACATCCAATCCATTTTCAAAATCAACCCATATCCAAAAAGCTTAGTACATATGTATTATAAGGGAAGACCACACCACTTGCGACCAACTTCAAGTTATGTCATATCGTAGATAGGTGAGCCGATCTC
Organism: Allium fistulosum; assembly: GCA_030737815.1. Classification (NCBI taxonomy): domain Eukaryota; kingdom Viridiplantae; phylum Streptophyta; class Magnoliopsida; order Asparagales; family Amaryllidaceae; genus Allium; species Allium fistulosum. Next base: position 942,453,114 of record CM060907.1, on the reverse strand, counting down.
CCGATAGGATTCGATATAGAAATAGATTCGTGCATGATGTCTAGTTTAAGAACTAAACTATTTAATAATGCACTTGCTATGAATGAACGAGTTGCCACCATGTCAAACAAATTATGAAGAGGAGAATCAAATAAAGTTAACATGCTTTCCATAGTGACCTGCTTTCCTTTCTCCTAAACCATCGGTGGTGCAATACTAGCAGTTGGAATGACATCCGAGGCATATGCCTTAACCACTTGTCCTTCCTTATGGAGCGCTGTACAGTCCCTCTTCATGTAACCAAATTGGTCGTGGTTATAGCACTTTATCTTTTTCTAAGTAGGGGCTATCTTGCAATCCTTTGACAAATGTCCCACCTACTTGCAGTTGTATTGCTTACCCTTTGATAGATTCAGTCTACAGTTATTCGCAATGTGACCCACTTTCTAACATCTCCTAGGCACGATAACTTGCTTCTTTCCCTATCCGCCCTGAGGTCCACTACACTTACGATTATTTTGTTGTTGCACCTCCACTACCTTAACAAATTCCCGACTCATTCCCGCATCCATGGAATTCAACAATGCTGCTTCTACTAACCCATCAAACGTTGCTTCTTACAGGACCTAATTCAATGCTAGCTCTCTCAAAGGTGAGTTCAAACCATTATAAAATTCTAGCGCCTTCTTCTTTTGAGTGTTCATCAACTCAAAGCTAAACCTAGCCAACTCAGTAAACTAACTCACATACTCTCTAACTATCATTTCTCCTTATATCAAGTGAATAAACCTCTCCAATAATGAATCCCTCTCTGCTCCAAAAAGAACTACGTCTCAAACTTCCTCTTGAACCTTCCCCAAGTAATAGTGTTCCCCTCCACCCCTGTTATCACTACTTCCCACTAATATGCTGCTTCACCTTGTAAGTGCCAAGAGGCCAGTTGCCTCCTGGAATTATCATCAAGTCCTAACAACTTGAAAATCTTCTTACGGTTATTCAGTCATGCCCGAGTCACCGAGTATGGTTCCATCCTGAGAAAGGGCTTCCCACCAAGATTGGAGTAGAGCTTAGGAAAGTCTTAAATTGGTGGTGTTTGGACAGGAACCGCACCTTGAGTAATGGTGGTGGTATTGGCGGCCACGGGTTCAGTGGGATAGGTACTAGCTTAGCTCATTGCTTGGATACAGCGTCTGAAACATACTGGAATATTGTCTCTAAGGATGTCCAATACATCTACTTTGGTGCTAGTCGCGACTCTATTCTCTACCCCACTAGTAATGGCTGGGTTAGTCACGGTTCTAGTTTCAATTGAATTATTCATTTTTACATATTTGTAAAAATGTGATTCGTTAGCAACTTCATAATAGTAGTAAAATAAACTGGAACAGTAATTGGTGTGTGTATATATCTAATAGAAAATACACATACGCTCTCTCATTACGTTTCTAAACCTTAATCTAGGGATATGTTTTTCTTTGATACCAAGTGTAACAACACTTCTTTTTTGACCCTCCGGTTGAATGCCCGAACCGACATTAACACCTTGAAAGTCAGAAAAGACAAGTCATTGGGATATGATAACAAGAAACAAACATAGTTCAAATTAATAACTTTCAGAATCTCATAATAGAAATATAATATAATATTCAATAACCATCATCATTTCATAACACTATAATGGATCAACAATGTCTTACACATATATCTTTACAACACCAATCAAACCCAGTCATTACCAAGTCTTAACACATATTTACAATATGTACATCGATGGCTACATATCCAACTCTATTTCGTGTCATAAGTCTAATTGAGTGAATATTATCCACTCTACATATACTACAAAGATAATGCTATAATGTGACAAGTGTCTAACAAGTTCTGAAACCATCTCACACAATAAGTCATATTATACTTAACTAATCATACAACTCAATTGTTGCTGCCTGCAGTAAAGATCGTATCACTGAAATATCACGAACTAGACTCACATCCTATACCCTCATGTTAATCCTTAGTTATCGATTTTGATGACAACAACCTTAATAACAACAATACATTTATATAAAATATGGATACTAATGTTTCTGCCAAGTTATATAGTATATACTCTAGGATATTACATATTGATTCGAAGACTGTACAGTATAGAGACTCAAGAAATGGACATGAAGATTCTTGAGTATAAAGATCAAGATATGAAGATCTGAAGACTATTGTGTAGTATATAAAGTCATAGAATATTTTTAAAGTCCCTAGTAGGAATCTTTTATCTCTATTTCTCATTTTATTATCCTTTATTTCTAAGACAAAATATATTTTTAAAATATATTGAAAAATATTTTATAAAAGTTTTTCAAAGTTTAAAATGTTTAAACTATTTTACAAACTATTAAAATATTTTGCAAAGTATAACATTTTCAAAAGATTTTAAAATAAAAAAGTTTTCAAAATACACTAGCATATTTCGACATATAGACATATCGTATATCGACATACATGCCGTAATTTTCAAATTCAAATTGTGAAATGAAGTGTCTATTCGTCGTAACTCTTCATGAATGGACATGTCTGTTTATTCACTATATATAGGAGGTTTCAAACGAATATTTTAACAACTACTTTTTTAGTATATTCTATCCTCTTAATCTACCAAAATTTTTAGTGAAATTTATTCAAATCTTCTTAAATTCAAACTAGAATCAATTTAATCTTCATTGTATTGATTCTCTACTATTTACTCTCTGATTTCAATCATCTCTTTCTCAATCAAAGATCAAAGTGTTGTTCAAGAGGCTATAGGATCAATTGTAACCAAAGAACAAGAAACTGTCTTTGGAAAAACCTTCAAACTCTAGTTGTATTTGCGTGTGTGTGATTATAGCCCTTCCACATCAATTGGAGTGCTTGATGTCCATAAATTCAAGTGGATGTGCTTGTGTCCTGTCCAAATAAAGTGAGTATACCTAGATCTATGAAAATCTAGAGCGTGTGTCTCATTGCCTTGAAATCGAGAATATATTGGGTTTGCCTTTCTTTTCGTTTAAAGATTGACATTTGAAAAAAAATCTGTATAAGCAATTGTACGGGACTGGATGTAAGGTAACTCCAAACCAGTAAAAAAATCTCTGTTGTGATCTCTAATTCTCTACTTTTTATTTTACTTCATTTATACTTATCTGTGTTTAATTATGTGATTGTTAATTCTATTTTGATTAATAATAATCTTGAAAGAATTTTAAAGAGATCGATAAAAATTAGAAAACACTATTCACACCCTCTAGTGTTTAATTAGCCTTAAGATCCATAATTCCACCACCCAAACCGCCTCATGCACTACAGGTCTGCTTAACATCCATGCCTCACAACCAAATGGACTAATGACCTAGATCCCCCTCCCATGCATCCTAGGATCGCTTATCCTCCCCTTCCTCTTTGGACTCGCCTCATATGCTATGACAAAGTATGCTACCTGGACCCGCCTACTTATGCTACAGGTGTCTTTGGCTCGCCTACCCGCACTACAATTCCATACACATGTCCACCAATATCGAAACTAATTTTATCATCGAATAAACATACAATTCAACTCCATACAATGATCAACTTCAACGGAATTCTCCTTGGATTCATAGCATCGACAAATGTCTCTAAAAATGGCTTAAAATCTCACCTGAAACAAGAGAAAAGATGCTCAAATCAATATAATATGGCCAAGTTTTGGTCCAGGTTCATATTGGACCCAAACAACGTGCACCAGTCGATCGCCTTGAGTTTGACAGGTCGATCGATCAACCCATAGGTCAACTAGTTATAACGCTGGGGATCGACTTGTGGTTGCCATTAGTTGGTTTTTGTTTCTTTTGGTATCGTTTCCCCTCCGTTCATCCATGTTTTTGTTGTGAATCTTCTCCAATTTTTTTATTACTCAATATACCTAATTTATTCTATGGCTTTACTTAGGATTTGGGAAAGTTTAACATGGAGTTTGGGCTACAGATTTCAGCTAAAGTTATTAACATCGTTTGTTTGATTTTTGGTTACCTTTTCTATAATTTTCCCACAAATTCATATCATAAATCAATATGTCATTATTAATCATATATTAAGACATAATCAAATCCAAAAGTAGTAAACTTGGCATTATATTGAAGAATGGAGAATAATCACTCATCGAATTACCTTCTAACCTTTATTCCTTGGCTGTTCGATCAATTACGCCTTTAATCCTTCAAGTTCCGCCTCTAAAGTTATATATGCAATCATAGTATTCTCCACGGTCTTTATTTTTCTTATGGTTTCATGTGAATCCATCGAAGAATGGGAAAGATATTGGCATTTCAAATTTGATGAAGAAAGAGAAAATGGAAGAATCGGTGAAAATGTTTTGAAAGAGAAGAACATACGTCCCCGGGCTAGTATTTATATGCAGTGGGAAAAGGTAACGACCATACTTAATTTAAATTCAAAATTTGAATATAGGCGCTAAATCAACTAATCGATAAATTTCCCAAATCTCTCTTATACGATCTACAGATCCAACAAACGAATATACCACGCGAATCGGAAAAATGAGCCGATCGCAATACTATTTTATCATCAAATTTCAAAATTGAGAAAACGACCATTTTACCCCTTCTTAATTTAAATAAATTTCCGCCAATTTAACATTAAAATTTATCACCGTTATATTAATAATATTTTATCATAATATATCTCGGGTATTACATTCTCCCTCCCCCCACCTTAAATGAATTTCATCCTTAAAATATTTTGAAGGAATAGAAGATGTAATATAACCGTTCATATCATTAAATATATAACAGCCAAGTAAACAACCAGAGCATCCAATGCATTCAATAAGCTTAAGATAATTGATTAGATAATATGAATAGCATTTAGGTATGAATGATGCCATGTAACTTGCAGTTTCCACACTTATAATGCATATGAATGCGACAAGATGACATATCAGGCATGAATGCATAACATTCTAATACACGTATATTGTCCTATATGGATGCAATAGTCATGTCTCAACCATCAAATAGGATAATCCTAAATCCAACAGTAATCTATCCTAATAACCAAATCATCCAAAGCATCCAATCCTAACCTAAGAATAACCTAATCTTAAGAAATCACACTAAATTAAGGAACGTATTAGAAAAGAATTAAGGATGAGTAGCCTTCATCTTCTCTTTAGGCCCCCATGTACTTTCAACCGGGTCATTCCCCTATTGCACTCTAACCAGCTTCACTACTTCATTCCTAAATCGTTTTACCCTATGTTCGACAATGTGGGCTGCACCACCGAATAAACTCAGCTCAGATTCTAACTCCACCTCCTCCAAATAACTAGGATCAACTACAATGTTTGGATCATGTATACATTTTAACAATGTGATACATGGAATACATTACATTATGGACTCCCATCATTTTCTCTAGAAGCTCTATATGCCAAACTCGCTATTCTCTCCAACACCGAAAATGGATAACCAAACTGAGGTGTAAACTTCCCCCAACTTTAGAATCTCACTACCCTCTTTAATGGTGAAACTTTAACAAAAACCAAATCTTCAATTGCAAACTATCTGTCCATCTACTATCGGTGTTTGACTTTTGCCAATCCTGTGCAACTTTCATCCTCTTCTAATAAGCTCCACCTTCTCTGTAGCGGCTCTAACCATCTCTAGATCTAATATGATCTTATCCTTAGATTCTCACTAACACGAAAGTGACTTGCATGTCCTTCCGTATAATGCTTCAAATTATGTCATGCCTATACTAGTCTGGTAGCTATTATTATATGCAAATTCCACTAAAGGTATGTGATCCTCCCAAGATCCTCCAAAATCCAACATACACGCCATCAACAAGTCTTCCAACACCTGGTTCACCCTCTCACTCCGTCCGTCAGTTTGTGGGTGATATGTCCATATCTCCAGCTCCATTTCGTCTTAAATCCCTATCAACCTAATTATATAAATAATAAGGAATATATAAGTTGGTAAAATATAAGTCTAAGTGAGTTAATCATGTCTACTCTACATGTACTAGAAAGATAATTCTATAATGTGACAAATGTCTAACATGTTCTTAAACCACCTTGCACGTTATAAGTCAAGCTATACTTAGTAAATCGCACACCTCAAGTCTCGCCGCCTGTAGTAAAGATCTTATCATTGAAATATCACGAACTAGACTCACGTCCTAGACCCACCTCATGTGCTACAAGACCTTTTAATGTCCATGACTCATAACCAAATCGACTAACTGAAGGAATCAGGCCAATCAGATGTGAGTTAAATGAGTGAATTTAAAAAAAGATTTCATTTTAAATCTTTGTTAAGCCTAAGAATTAATGGATTTTAGATCCTATTTAAAATATTTTAAACAAAATCTTTGTTTTATTTAATTTCTAAAATGATTTTTTTTTCTATTATTAAGTTTGGTTACAAATGTATCAAATACACTTGTTTATATAAAGTGCACGTGCTAAGATAATAAGTGTGCACAGTTAATGTGACCGTATATAGGTGCTGGGATTACACCACAATGGATCCATTTTCTTTTTACATATGCCTTTATTGTCCAAGTTTTGATTTAAAAAATATATGTACATTGTAAAAGATGCATAATTGAATGTGAATATGTATATGGAAAATATATTTGATAATTTTATATGATTTGAAATATGATTTTATAATAATTGATTAGTTTCAATTAATGAAGAATTTAAGGTTAAACACTATAGATCTATACAAAAATCTTATGAACTTGAGTTAAGTCAACACACACATATGGAATTATAAGCAATGTTTTAGATTTAAAATAACTTATATAGGTGAAGATTTTAATTTATAATATATGTAAAAATCTATTTGATTTTAAAGTCAACATTTTAAAACAAAACTTTAATTTAGAAAGGAAGCAAAAGACATAGGATTTTACTCAAAACATTAAATTTACAAAAGAATCAAAAGGCTTTGGATTTTACAAAAGTCCACTTATGAATTCTAGATTGATAAAATTTTATTCTTAAAAAACAATAACCAAAATATTTGTATTCAAAACAGCAACAATATAATGTTAGAAATCAATTTTTAGGGTAAATTCAATAATTAACATATACTGTTTATTGCATTTCATATGCAAATATTATAAAATTATAAAATAGTTTTTCAAAGAAAATTAGTCTTTTTTAAGAAAAAAATTTCCAAAAGAAATGAAAAGGGAATTGAACAACTAGGTACATGTAAATTCATGATAAGAACATTTAGATCTAATAATACAAAGGACAACAATAAGTTATCAAAGAAAACCGAGGATCTTAATAATATCCATCATAATGAACATATAGTGAATGGAGATAAAAAAGGAAAAATGAATCCGAACCAAATCAACATACTTTTTAATTGAGATGAAAAGGAGTTTTGAATTGCATGTTACATGATGTACAACTAAAAGATGAGATGAACCATATAGAGTACAAGCATATGAACAATAGAAACATATAAACAAAATAAATTATAGTAGTACCTTAGGATTTGCTAAAAATCGCACCTTGAATGATGAACTAATGATCCTATTTCAATCGAATCAATATCTGATTATTTAAGGATTAAGAGATACAACCACCTTTTATTTTGGTTTTTACTTGAGATTTTAAGCTATGGATGCCATGATGAATTCAGCCATTAAAGGTGAGCCAAAGAGCCGGAGAAAGAACATGAATTTTGTTAGGAAGAATAATAATGAAATGAATAAAAGATGATTTTGTTTAAAAGAAACGTCGAAACATTTAGATTCCTAAATTTAAGACGATCCGTATTTGATTCATTGTTAAATCTATTGGTAAAAAACAGAAATAAAGAGAAAAGGCCAAAAATCATTTCGTAAATGAGATATAATGAGTCATAAAGAAGAGTAAAGGATGGAGATTTATTTCCTTTCTTTAGTTAAAACTTTGGATTTTCAAATCACATTTTGAAACCCACCCCCATCATGCATTGCTAGCCATAAATGAGGCATACAGACCTTAATTTTTTTTCGAAACCACTTAGCAATTAATCCATTTAAATCCAACTTATAAATTCTTTCAATATTGAATATTGGTATACTCATTTATAACTTTTATATATGCATTTTATTAAATACTAATGTGATTCAAACAAATCAAATAAAAATCAATAATTAATATTTTATAAATATTAGTTAATTTAATTAATTTACAATGATTATGAGTTAATTAAATTCTTTGTTTTATCAGAGTATTCTTTACTATGGTTATGCTACTCAAAGGTGTAAATTCAAGTAGTGATTAATATCGAACAATTAGAATATTAACGTTCAAACGTCACCTTAGCTAGTGTTGTGACATTTTGGCTGAATTTATCACTTGCACATCCTTTTGGTAAATATAATTTTACTTATTATATGCGACATCTCGTAGTAACTATTATTTACACCACCTGTCTTCGTCAACACTATATCACATTAGGATTTATGGAATTTCGTGTTGGTCAAAATTCCAACATCTTCCACATTAAACTTGATTAGTCCAAACACAATATCCTTGGTTCAATAATGTGACGTCCCAACCCGAGATCCACACTAAAAAAGAATATTACAAAGAAATATTGTCAGCTAGTGCAGAGAATAGGGCTGGTTAGGAGCGACCATCCACGAATTTCACTTTAAGCGAGCATTGACACATCGACTAATATACTATACATTTCGAGAATCAAATGGAATAGACGTATACAATTCAGGCTTATAACAAAGCTATGGTGGCTATTATAAAAATTCAGAACAAGATACAATAATATACAGATCACAGAATCATAAATCAGTCACAACGGTATATAATAGATACAAGTTTGAACGACACATAGAAGATGCATGATGTAGATTGCATGTATAAAAAGTGTTACATCTCAAAATGAATACGTACGCAAAAAGATTGTAATCTCAGTACAAGATACAACATGATGTCAAATATATACATAAGATGATAAAAGAGAACTGCTAGCTAACGGGTAAGATATCCACTCTAAAGCCTCAAGATGAAGGACTTAAAACATCTCGGTCTGACCTAAGAAGTATAAAATAATAAACGGGCCAGTCTAGACTAAAATAAATGTGTTAACATGATAATAAAAGGTAAAGTGATCTAGATCTCAAATATGATTATAAAATTAAGTACCTACAAATATTATGCATATTTAAACAACTTCAAATATGAAATCACCTAATGATCAAACTCAAATAGCTTCTTAAAAGAAAAACCCGAAAATGATTCGGTGATAAAATAAATAACATCAAATTCCAGAAATCACAACTAGAAATCTTGAAAATATCATAAAAAGGGGATAGACACCAAACTCCAAGATTGGTGAATAAATTCACCAACATGCATGTAACTCCAAGATAGACGTATATGTCTATAACATCAAGACTGGTACGAGACCTATAAACATCAAGATAGGATCAAGTCTTATAAACATCAAGATTGGAACGAGTCCTATAAACATCAAGATTGGTACGAGACCTACAACATCAATATAAGTACGAGACCTATAACATCAAGATAGGAACAAGTCCTATAAACATCGAGATAAAAGTGTTATATACTTTCATATAACAACTGAATAGGTAAAGACTATGAGCCCCGTACCACACGAGTTTACCCAAACGTTTACTACATGATAATAAACTCCACTCATTTGTAGTAATGGATTGGTCAAATAAGTCTAGAAATTAACCGGTAAAATAAACATGAGAGTTCCATATCACTCATTTTATTTAACCTTTTAAGTTAATTCCTCATCTGATCGATATTGTGCGTTTTATAAAACATTTTACTTTCAAACTAATTCTTATAATTATTGGTTTATAGCAGAAATATTTACATACATACATGTATGTATGTATATATATAAGTACACTTTTTAAATTATTGCATAAAATCGTTTAAACCATTGTAAATCAAAATAGTTAATATATATATATATATGGATTTCTAAAATTCTTTATATATATTAGATTGAGATTTAAATTGATTTTACTAAACTGATTTGTCCTTGAAATCGGTCTTTTCATAAATTTGGTTCGAAAACGTGCATAAAAATGTGCATTGCTTCTCAAAATCCATAGAACATCTCTATAGCATAAAACCATTAAACAAATTCATCAATTCATAATCAAAATCCAAAAATATCAATGAAATCGATATGAAAAGCATCATCAAAAGTCAAGCAATCAGTTTCCAGGAGTCAACATGGGTAAACGAGTTACAAATGGGTCGATCGACAACATCGGAATATAGCCTGGACATTCGATCCAGAACGCAACCGGTGCACCGGTTGGACCAACCAGTCCATCGGTCGGCTTGCCAGTACTGACGTCCAGGCGATTCCAGCGACTCCCCATCGATCCCTTTTTGCTTGTTTCTCTAGTATTGCTTCCCTATTGACCTGAGGTACAGAATATGTAGTCATGCAAGCATATAGAGATGTATAAATGGATGAAATGCAAGATTTCACAAAGTGGTTTCATGCAAGCATATAGAGATGTATAAATGGATGAAATGCAAGATTTCACAAAGTGGTTTCAGTAAACATCAAACACAATTCATATTGCCAAGTAATTCAACAACAATTTGAGATCATAAACACTTCTAGAATCAAGCACAATCATGTAACAATAACTACATCCAATTTAAGCCTAGAAATTGTGAGATAAACTCACCTAAAAAAACTCGAGATGGAGGATTATGGCTTAGAATCACCTATCCTTTCTAATTCAATCTCAACCTAGGGTATGAACAAAAATCGGATAGGAATTGATCAAAATCAGAAACCAAAACTGAAATAATTCATAAATTGATGCATAGATAGATAGAGGAGATTACCTTTTATCAAAACATACTGAAATAGATTGAAAGCCCCTTGATTACACTCTTTACTTTGCAAATTTGGGGATTTAGGGTTTTTTGTACTTAGAGGAATTTTTGATTTCTCGCTTTGAGATGAAAATGAGAAGTGAGAAACATTTTACGTGTGTTTTTTTCATTTCTATTAATTTGGTTTTGGGCTATGTGGGTAAGGAATATGAATCCAATAGTCAAGTGTTTCTAACTCTCTCAAAACCAAAGTGTTACTAATTTTTACGTTTCATTTTATACATATTAATTTAATTAAAACAATATTCTAATTTAACTAACACTTATTTCTAAAATTTCCACAATATATATAACATGTAAAAATATCACTTTTATCAATATTACAATATTTTATCAAACTTAATAACAACTTTTAAAATGAAATGTTATTCTTCATACTTTAAAAAAATGAACCCTTAATTAAGAAATCATTTTTCAACAATTTTCCATACAATTTATTTATGAATTTTCTTTAAAATTATTCTTATATAATTAAATATAAGAATTAAATATCATAAAAAGAAAATTCATTAAGTTTCTAATTTGTTAAACTCTAAATCCATTTTAATTTGGAAATACAAAAATTTACAATTTCCCCAAATTCATTCAATTTAAGTATTTAAAATTAATTAAATTATGTTTTAAATTTAGATTCTAGGTAATGTCGACCGGGGTTGTTATAGGCTTCTCCCTTATAAAAATTGCATCCCTGCAATTTCTTAAGGAAAAGTCAATAACAATTCAACGATGTACTTAAAGAGGATAAAATCATAAGCATGAAATGATTAAAACAAGAGTCTGACCACTTATAAGCATAAGAAAGGATCTTCGGATGCCTTTGCTCGATGAACTCTTTAGTCTCCCATGAACGGTCCTTTGGATTGCTAGACCACTGGACTTTAACGAGCGAAACGCCTTTATTTCGAAGGCGTTTAACCTCCGACGTGATAATATGAATTGGTCTCTTTCCATAAGTAAGGTCGGTGAAATCTCAAGCTCCTCAAGAACTCTTGGCTCAAAAATTGAATTTGAATCACAAAGACACTTTCGAAACTGAGAAACATAGAATACATCATAAATACCCGAAGAATTGGGTAGGAATAGATACCCAATAAGCAACAGGAGCGATACGTTTTGTGATAGCATATGGTATGATATATCTCGGAGCCAACTTTCCAAAACGACCGAACTGTATTGTAACAACTCAGAATTTTGTTCGTTTAATTTTGAACGTTTAATCGATTTTTAAATGTTGAACTTGGATTATTAATTGATTTTGAATATGGAAGAATCAGCGAAATAGTTTAAAATTTAAAATATAGTGAGTAACGGATTCAGTAAATGGTAATTTAATATTTGAAATTGGGTAAAAATGGGGACCTAGAGTTAAATTGGAATGGAAATGATTTCTATATTGATTTAAAATTCTATTTGGATTAGAATTATAATATTGGACTTTTGGAGGGAATTAAAAGTAGATAAGTTAAAATTTGGAATTTATATACTAATTTAATAGTGGAATTCAATATATAGTAATAGTGTGTAATCGAATTTTGATTTAATATGATTCGAAATGATTCTTAATATGGATATAAATTCTATTTGAATTATAAATAAGTCAGTAAGATTTTTAAATTCGAATTTCAAGCAACTCCATTGATTTTGAAAATCGCTCGATTTAATCGATGCGTTAAAATAGCCTTCTGGGGCACAGTCTTGGAATTCGACGAAACCGTTGAGCTGTGAATCAATTTGAAATTGAATAGAAAGTGAATAAATTGATGTTGAAATCAATTTGGAATAGATATGAGTTTGTGGTGTAAATATGAATTGAATGTAATAAATTTGGTTGTAAATCATTTCGAATTGAATGAAATGATATATGGATCCATGGAAAGAAAATTAAATTAGTGTTGGAACCTTATAATTTCTTGTAATATATGACTGGCATGTTCGGGTTATGAAGTTTATATGTTTAGCTAGTTAAAGGAATGAAATGTTATTAAAGTTTCATGTTTATGAAACTTATGTGCTTATTTTGTGAATGTACAGGTACAGGGAGCTGTTTAGATAGATTTTGGGTTGCGTAAATGCATATAAAATAAGTCGCTCGCTTAAAAACGCTAATATGAGGTACGCCTACGCAATAAAATAAAGAAATGATAATATATTGATATATATTTTATTTTTCCGATCGTGTGGGTCGATGTATATATATTTATCATATTTGTGATATTGTAAAAGGCTCTCCGTACAAAGGAGACTCTGTCAAAAAAATTCGGAAATTTAGGGTGTTAGAAAAATTTTGAAAATTTTTGTTAACTAGAGAGCTGATTTTTGAATTGTAATAGAAATCAAGACTTTTGAAATAGAAATGAAGCAAATTGTTTTGGATTAAACTAAAGGGTTTAGAGAAGTATATGTAGGATTTTAAGTAAGTGGGTTTTAGAAAAGCTAATGGGTTAGGAGCATTTTTCCTACCTTAGCAATTTCGAGGACGAAATTCTTATAAAGGGGGGGGGGGAATGTAACGACCCAGAATTTTGGTCATTAAATTTTGAACGTTTAATCAATTTTTAAATGTTGAACTTGGATTATTAATTGATTTTGAATATGGAAGAATCGGTGAAATAGTTTAAAATTTCAAATATAGCGAGTAACGAATTCAGTAAATGGTAATTTAATATTTGAAATTGGGTAAAATAGGGATCTGGAGTTAAATGGGAATGGAAATGATTTCTAAGTTGATTTAAAATTCTATTTGGATTAGAATTATAATATTGGACTTTTGGATGGAATTAAAAGTCGATAAGTTAAAATTTGGAATTTATATATTAATTTAATAGTGGAATTTAATATATAGTAATAGTGTAAATAATCGAATTTTGATTTAATATGATTCGAAATGATTTCTAATATGCATATAAATTCTATTTGAATTATAAATGAATCAGTAAGATTTTAAAATTCGAATTTCAAGCAATTCCGTTGATTTTGAAAATCGCTCGATTTAATCGACGCGTTAAAATAGCCTTCTAGGGCACAGTCTCAAAATTCAATGAAACCAGTTCCATTGGATCCGTAATATTGTATTATTATCGGATTTCAAATTTCTTAGCGTTTAGAGTTACCGTGTGGTCGTACGGGATAGAAACACGTTAAAATAAATATCGAAAATTTAAAATTTTAGTTCGATTCGAAAAGTTATCTTCCACATACGATCAAATTAGGTCTAGAAACATGTTCCATTGAGTTTGGAATAGAGGTAAACATTATAAATGCCTGGCGGCATGCTTCGTTCGGAGTTTGTCCGAAAAAGCACGTTAATATCGAAAATAATATTAAAATAATATATGTATGCGTATATATATTTGTTATCAACAGTAAAACCTAGTTTTCCACGTAGCCGCCTCCATCATTTTCAATGGCCAAAATGCTCTCGCCTTCTTCTTCAAAATTCTCCTTATCCATTCACTTATATCAAAAAATTTCAACTAGAAAATCGAACAAGACCTTGAGATCTAGACATCTGATGATGGATTTTTGCTCGTTCGTCGTGTGGAAGCCAGGAATTGCTCGTGTTGGTGGGGGGTTGATGTGCACGTAAATGTGCATATTTTTACCACCATATTTAATCTATTTAAATTAAATAAATGATCATATCAGGTATTTTAACTTGTTTAAACCAAAATTCATATTATTTTCAAATCGTCACATATTCATCTTCATCAAAGGGCAAAATGGTCATTTTTGTGCATATATTAATTTGAAAAAAAATAATTAGAATTTTCTATATTATTTTATAGGAATTTGGCTTCATATACAAGTGGTTTCGTGAAGATGTATGCATGCACAAAGAAGATACAAAGGAATGGAGATGGAAATAATTCAAAGGCATGATAATGGAGGACCCCACCTACCCACCTTTCTTCATGTACAAATTAGAGGCTAATGCACATGCTTATGGAATTAATGGCTTCATGTACACTTAAATGATGATTAGTAGAAGCTAATGATTACTTGGCCTCCACACTTTCTCAAGGGCAATTTGGGCATTCCCCAAAAATATGAATTAGGGTTTAACACTTGTATAAATACCCCATATCTTCATGTAACCCTCTTGCTTAGTCTCTCTTTAGTTTAGTTTAGGCTCAAAAATAAATCAAGTTCTCTTCTTTCTTTTCATGGCTACTTAGCCATTTCTACTTCATGTAACTTTCCTTTTTTTTATGCAATGTAATTATTGTTTCCTTTTAATTACATGTTCATTTCCTTTCATGCTAGTAGTGTAGATTTTCTTTTATGCAATTAGAATAGTTTTCTTTCATTTTGCTTTCTTTTGCTTTCATGTTGCAAGCTACATTTGTTAATCAAATGACAAATATGAGAGGCTAAACCCCATCGATTTAGGGGTAATGAAGCTCTCTAATTATGTAGCTTCAACTATTTGTTAATTCATGCACTCTTTTTGCGCTTAATGAAGAATGATTGAAGTGGTTTCACTGTTGTTTTTGCCTTGAATTTGATAGTCTATATTGTTGACACCAAATAGGCTATACTTAAACAATCACTAACACAAATGTCCCTTCATCAAAATATGATTATGGCAAAAGAAAGTGATTTGAAATTAAAATTTGATGGTCTATATTTTTAATCAATAGTTAATAGGCCATACTTAAAATAGATTTCATTTTCATTTTCATTGTCAAGTTTCATGAAAGTTAGTAAGTGGTTTAAGGGGTGTGTCAAATTTTGATGGCTTATGTTGGCTAACTAATAGCACAAATATGCCAAACTTATGATAGGCACATCAATTAAAGCACTAATTACCATAAAAGAGAGATCATGATTTCATATGTGTTGAAATACATGATCTAGAGAGTGGATTTATTCTCTAAATTGTCATTTAACTCTTATATTTGCATTTCTTTTCTTTTAGTTAGTTAGTTAATTCTCTAATTCTCCAACTTAACTTTCACTCGACTTTGGTTTAATTTGATTGAATAGATTTTTTTAAATCATCAATTCCCTGCGGATCGACCCGTATTCGCCACGTACCACAAGTGTACGCCGTGTGCTTGCGGTTATATTTTAATTTGAAAATTCGTTCGGCTATTTTCTAACTCGATGGACATTTAGCCGTCCGAACATGTTTTTGGCGCCGTTGCCGGGGAATTGTTTTGATTTTGATTTTCAATTTTTCGGATTATTTTTGTTTTGATTTTCTATTCTTCAGATTATTTTTCTTTTGATTCTTGTGTGTTTTTGTTTGTGTGTTTGCATTTAAAAAAAAGGTGTTGTGTTGTGTGATTGTTGTTTGATTTTGGTTTGCATTTGTTTGAGTGTTTGTTTTCTAGTTTCAATTTGCATTTGCATTTCTATTTCTATTCAAAAAAAACAACATACACAATTTCTAAATAAAAAAATTCATTGCCATTTACATTTTTCATTGCCACATACATTTTTTTTTCATTTATCATTTTCTTCAACTTCACTGTTACAGTGTGACGCCCCAGCTCTATGCTCACGCTAGCCAAGAACATCACTGGGTATTGCCGTCGAGTAGCGCGAAGAATAAGGCTGTTGAGGAGCGACCATCTGTGCAATTGCCTTGTGCGAGCACCGATATGTCAGATAGACTAACATGCATTTCATTTCAAGAGGAAATCCGACATACCGGTACAAACTCAAGGCTATTCCACAGTGGCTAAGTGGACCTCGGAAACAAACATAGAAATAAGTATAACATAAATCAGTCAAAGATGTTCATATCTCAAAGGCGGAAACAGATATGAATATACAACACAAAAGGTGTACATCAGAGTAGTGGTCAAATCAGATCCACAATATCACAAAATAATAGATACAAGTGCTAGGCAAAAGAATATGTATACATCAAGGAGTCTATATCTCGAATGTATAACAACAAAAACTACCAATGTAATGTAGTTAAACAAAAGTCAGAAGATGATCCCAGATAAGGAGTCAAGCAAAAGCATCTGTAACATCTCGGTCTGACCCGAGTATTATTTAATAAGAAAATAATAAACGGATCAGTCTAGCTATAAATATCAGATAAAGGAATGAGATATAAGCAGAGATATAATAAGAATGTATGATAACAATATTGTCATACTGGAACAAATATGATATAAAAACAACAACAAAATCATACACTATCTCCAAAAATCTCAAAGCACCCAAAAAGAATATCATATTCTTTATTTTATTCACCAAAGTACAAATATTGACAAACATATCGTTGTCAATCACATAAAGAGGTGAAACACAAATTCTAGAAATCATCAAATAGAAATCCAGAAATCACAAAAGGGGGAGGCCTATCACAAACGGGAGCATGAAAACTCACCAACACGTGTATCACAAATGGAACGCTATTCCATGGTCACCGACCATAAATTTTGAGGCGAAGCTCCACAAACGGTCCAAAGGCCACGGGTCGCTACCCCGCTAAATTGAACCGAAGTTCCAAAAAACGGGGTTTAGTCTCCCTCGTAGACAAATATACATCGCACGTCGCTAGTCCAAATAACAAAATGATCATCATCGATCAATAAAAAGTATGAATTACACTAAGCCAGTAAATATAAGATTTTAGCTTCATGTCCCATAACCACTAGCTTAACTTAAATATTTACGAACAAATTGTAGATTTCCACTCGAAAATTGTCACAGGATTTTCAATCGAACAAGTCCATAAATTAACCGACGAAGTAAACGCAAGTGTTTCATACCACTTGTTTTGCTAAGCCGTTTAATTAGATTTTATCATAAGAATGAGGTAAAGGTTTGTATATACTAATAGATTAGAAAACGGTTTTATAAACGAGCTTTGTATTAAAAACAGAGTTGAAATCATTTTAGTAAAAGAGTTTGAATATTTACTACTAGTATAGAAACCTTTGTAATTTAAAGTGACAAATCACAGAAATGATTGTAGAAACTATCAACACATACGAAGACGTGAATCAAATCCAGATAAATCGATACCGAATCCATCAAAATGGATAACCACAAAAATCCCGAATAAGAAGTCATTAGAGAAGATAATAAATGACAATGACAAATCGGAAATTACGAATCGATAAAAATTGGAAATCAAAAACAAAATACTCAATTTTGCTAAAGCAATCAGGTCAGTCGACTGAACCAGGTGGTCAGTCGGCTGACACAGGGATATGATTTTTGTATCCCCAAGGTCAATCGACTGACCCAGATGGTCAGTCGACTGATACAGACCCAGGCAATTTCCTGGGTCTGGTTCAGTCGACTGAACCACTGGTTCAATCGACTGAACCTGCTTCTAAGCAATTTAGATACTCTGGTTCAGTCGACTGAACCCCTGGTTCAGTCGACTGAACCTGCTTCAGAAGCACATTCAGTCTAGCCCCCTTTGGGGCAAGTTCGATAACACGGACGGAAGCGAAGAACGAGCAACTATGACTGAGGATTTATGCCAAACGACAACCCAACCTTGTATGGCCCCTCCGAAACACTCCACTAACGTGTTCGAACATCAAAAATTGGATTTTTACAAAAATTGGATTCCAAAAACCAAAAATTGAACAATTCACCGATTCGATCCAAATCGAAAGTAAATTTACATGAATAAGTGTTAGGAATTCATACCCAACAATAATGATATCTATAGAAATAGACGTGAGTTCAATAACTCACCTTTAAACCCAAAAACGATGAAGGAGAAGCTTGAAAGCAAAGGAAGATCAACCACTCTACCACTTCAACTCAAGAAACTTGAATCTAAGCTCAAAAGAAGAACATTTCTTAAGTTAGGTTTAGGAAATTTTCTGAAATTAAAGAGAGAATGAGTTGGAGAAGAAGGAGATACTTACCAAAGCTTCTCTTTGAATTTGGAGCAAGAATTTGGTTTTGTAAGTGAGAACTAGGGCTTGGAATTTCTAATTCCTATACTCTTCCCCCATTTTTAGTTTTACTTGAGTGTTTGAGAAAATAGAAATGAAGTGAAGAGGAGAGGGCTGAACTAGGTTATAGAGTGAGTTGGGGTGAAACCCAAACCCAGAGCCCAATAGAAAATAGCAAAATTCAACTTACTCCAAATATATCGATGTTTATACTTAAAAAAGTTGCAAACGCCATTTTGGACTCAATGGAAGTGGTCTCGAGTCCCAATTCGACTGTTTACAAAAAGTAGATTTTCGGACCTTAATCGGATTAACGATTCTATATTTAAATAAAATATTTAAATATTCAAAACTTTAAAATATGCGGGTTGTTACAGACTCCCCTCCTTAAAGAAATTGCATCCTCACAATCTTTAAGAAATAAATAAGAAGTAACAAAAACAAATGCATATCAACACAAAAAGAAGAAATTTGAAATAAAAAGTTCACCTTAAGGAGTACGAGAGAGCAAGTCCGGATGTGTTCGCTTGATGAATTCTCTGGATTCCCAAGAGCAATCCTTAGGATTTGAGGACCATTGGACTTTCACAAGAGGAACGTCTTTATTTCGAAGGTGTTTAACCTCCGAAGCAATGATTCGAATAGGGTGTTGCTCATAAGTCAAATTAGGCGAAACTTCAATTTCTTCAATAACACCGGGCTCAAGAGTAGAATCGGAATCTCGAAGGCATTTCCGTAATTGAGAGACGTGAAATACGTTGTGAATAGCAGAAAATTGAGCCGGTAATAAAAAGGCGATAAGCCACGGAACAAATACGTTTGGCGATGGGAAATAAACTAACATATCGAGGTGCTAACTTTCCCGATCGACTGAAACGCACAACACCCATCATAGGTGAAACACACATGAACACAAATAAAATCTAGACCTAAAACCAGCTTCTCACCGGCCTCAAGCCAACAAGAAGAAGATCGGTACGGCCTTCCATAGAGTGCCTCGAAAGGTGCCATACCAATACAAGATGGAAGCTATTATAGGAAGAAAACTCAACAAGAGAAATATAATTTTCCCAACTTCCACCAAAATCAAGAACACATGCACAAAAGAGATCTTCAAGAGTTTGACTCACACGCTCGGTTTGTCCGTCGGACAAAGGATGATAAGCGGTGCTAAAAATTAAGCTTTGTTCCCAAAGCTTTTGAAGACCTTAACAAAATCCACTAGTAAAATAATGGATTACGATTGCTAACAATAGAAGTAGGAACTCTATGCAATATAGTTTGGCATAGAGTTTAGCCAAAAGAGGTATGGTCCAAAAGAGAAGGACGAGTCACAAGGCTACACAAAACAAGAGATGAACATAAATTGGATTCACGATCTCGAATCTCATAAGTGGATAAAGTCTCGAGATCATTCCATTCAGATATCATCAAAGAAACAACTGCTTGTTGCTTACAACTAAGGGCATCGGCAATCTCGATTACCCTTTTCTGGAGTACAAAGAACATCAAGATCATAAGATGCAAGGAACTCGAGCCAACGTTGTTGACGCAAATTAAGTTCCTTTTGAGAAAATAAATATTTCAAAGATTTATGATCGGAGTAGAGAACAAATTTCTCTCCCAAAAGATAATGAGCCAAATTCTAAGAGCGAATACGATAGCCCCGAGCTCCAAATCATGAGTGGCATATCTAGTCTCGGTAGGCTTTAATTGTCTAGAAGCATAAGCGATAACACATTCCCGCTGCATGAGAACGGCACCCAAACCAACGCGACTAGCATCGGTATAAACAATAAAATCTTGGTTCCCTTTCTTGTCAGGATTGGGCCTTTGAACTTAATAGGCCTCTTCATGTTATTGTTGAAGTTCTGTTTTGCACCCACAACTTCAACATTACTCTCATTATCGGCCTCTTCAAGTCGAAGAGCGATATCAATAAGCTAATCGAAAGAAACTTCGAGTTTCAGAAGTAAAGGCTTCTTAAGGTTCTTATTCAACCCATAGACAAATCTCTGATTTTTCTTCAATGGGGTATTAATATATTCGAACCCATATTTAGATAGAGATTCAAAAGATGCGACGTAATCTGTCACAGAAGATTCACCTTGAACAAGGTCAATAAAGCGTCAGACTAAAGTTACTTTTTCAGCCTCCGGCACAAATTTCAGTTCGAATCTTTCCCGGAATTGCTCCCAAGTAAAATACTCTTCGATGACTTCATAAATCAAAAGCTCATACCAATCTAATGCTCTTTCTTGGAGCATGCTAGAAGCCACTTGGACTCAAAGTGAATCAATAAGATCCATGCGAGAAAAGATGCGATCGCACGATCTAAGCCAAGCTTGGATTTCTATAACGTTTTCGGATCCCTTGAATAGCCTTCCACCCAAAGCGGTATAATCTCTACACAAGCGTGCAAACCCGGATTTAGGGTGAGTAGGCGTTGAAGCGGGTTCGACAGCTTGGGCATTATTCACAAGATCTAAAAGTTGTTGAGCTGACATAAATACTCCATCCTGGGGAGTAGCACTAGATTGACCAGCGCTGGGACGGCCAGGTCTAACCATTTCTCTTCTCTAAGAAAGAAAGAACGAAAGAAGAGGAAAAAGGTTATTCTCAAAATGAATATCAAACAAATTTTGATTGATAAAAAAAGGCATCATAAAGAATATAGGATAGAATGGTACGAGGACTCGAATTAAATCCTATGGCACGATTCCTAAGAGAGACTTAGGACAATGATCCTTGCTAGATTATTCTACATTGTTCCGAAGTTTGGCTTTGATACCAAGCTGTGACGCCCCACCTCTATGCTCACGTTGGCCAAGAACACCACTGGGTAATGCTGTCGACTAGCGCAAAGAATAAGGCTGTTGAGGAGCGACCATCTATGCAATTGCCTTGTGCGAGCGCCGATATGTCAGATAGACTAACATGCATTTCATTTCAAGAGGAAATCCGACATACTGGTAAAAACTCAAGGCTATTCTACAGTGGCTATGTGGACCTCGGAAATAAAAATAGAAATAAGTATAGCATAAATCAGTCACAGATGTTCATATCTCAAAGGCGGAAACATATATGAATATACAACACAAAAGGTGTACATCAGAGTAGTGGTCAAATCAGATCCACAATATCACAAAATAATAGATACAAGTGCTAGGCAAAAGAATATGTATACATCAAGGAGTCTATATCTCGAATGTATAACAACAAAAACTACAAATGTAATGTAGTTAGACAAAAGTCAGAAGATGATCCCAGATAAGGAGTCAAGCAGAAGCACCTATAACATCTCGGTCTGACCCGAGTATTATTTAATAAGAAAATAATAAACGGATCAGTCCAGCTATAAATATTAGATAAAGGAATGAGATATAAGCAGAGATATAATAAGAATGTATGATAACAATATTGTCATACTGGAACAAATATGATATAAAAACAACAACAAAATCATACACTATCTCCAAAATCTCAAAGCACCCAAAAAGAATATCATATTCTTTATTTTATTCACCAAAGTACAAATATTGACAAACATATCGTTGCCAATCACATAAAGAGGTGAAACACAAATTCTAGAAATCATCAAATAGAAATCCAGAAATCACAAAAGGGGAAGGCCTATCACAAACGGGAGCATGAAAACTCACCAACACGTGTATCACAAATGGAACGCTATTCCATGGTCGCTAACCATAAATTTTGAGCTGAAGCTCCACAAACGGTCCGAAGACCACGGGTCGCTATCCCGCCAAATTGAACCGAAGTTCCACAAAACGGGGTTTAGTCTCCCTCGCAGACAAATAGACATCGCACATCGCTAGTCTAAATTACAAAATGATCATCATCGATCAATAAAAAGTGTGAATTACACTAAGCCAGTAAATATAAGAGTTTAGCTTCATGTCCCATAACCACTAGCTTAACTTAAATATTTACGAACAAATTGTAGATTTCCACTCGAAAATTGTCACAGGATTTTCAATCGAACAAGTCCATAAATTAACCGACGAAGTAAACGCAAGTGTTTCATACCACTTGTTTTGCTAAGCCGTTTAATTAGATTTTCTCATACGAATGAGGTAAAGGTTTGTATATACTAATAGATTAGAAAACGGTATTATAAACGAGCTTTGTATTAAAAACAGAGTTGAAATCATTTTAGTAAAAGAGTTTGAATATTTACTACTAGTATAGAAACCTTTGTAATTTAAAGTGACAAATCACAGAAATGATTGTAGAAACACTCAACTATCAAAAATTCACATACGAAGACGTGAATCAAATCCAGATAGATCGATACCGAATCCATCAAAATGGATAACCACAAAAATCCCGAATAAGAAGTCATCAGAGAAGATAATAAATGACAACGACAAATCAGAAATCACGAATCGATAAAAATTGGAAATCAAAAACAAAATACTCTATTTTGCTAAAGCAATCAGGTCAGTCGACTGAACCAGGTGGTCAGTCGACTGACACAGGGATACGATTTTTGTATCCCCAGGGTCAGTTGACTGACCTAGATGGTCAGTCGACTGATACAGACCCAGGCAATTTCCTTGGTTTGGTTCAGTCGACTGAACCACTGGTTCAATCGACTGAACCTGCTTCTAAGCAATTTAGATACTCTGGTTCAGTCGACTGAACCTGCTTCAGAAGCACATTCAGTCTAGCCCCCTGTGGGGCAAGTTCGATAACACGGATGGAAGCGACGAACGAGCAACTACGACTGAGGATTTATGCCAAACGACAACCCAACCTTGTATGGCCCCTCCGAAACACTCCACTAACGTGTTCGAAGATCAAAAATTGGATTTTTACAAAAATTGGATTCCAAAAACCAAAAATTGAACAATTCACCGATTCGATCCAAATCGAAAGCAAATGTACATGAATAAGTGTTAGGAATTCATACCCAACAACAACGATATCTATAGAAATAGATGTGAGTTCAACAACTCACCTTTAAACCCAAAAACGATGAAGGAGAAGCTTGAAAGCAAAGGAAGATCAACCACTCTACCACTTCAACTCAAGAAACTTGAATCTAAGCTCAAAAGAAGAACATTTCCTAAGTTAGGTTTAGGAAATTTTCTAAAATTAAATAGAGAATGAGTTGGAGAAGAAGAAGGAGATACTTACCAAAGCTTCTCTTTGAATTTGGAGTAAGAATTTGGTTTTGCAAGTGAGAACTAGGGTTTGGAATTTCTAATTCCTATACTCTTCCCCCATTTTTTAGTTTTACTTGAGTGTTTGAGAAAATAGAAATGAAGTGAAGAGGAGAGGAGAGGGCTGAACTAGGTTATAGAGTGAGTTGGGGTGAAACCCAAACCCAAAACCCAATAGAAACTAGCAAAATTCAACTTACTCCAAATATATTGATGTTTATACTTAAAAAAGTCGCAAATGCCGTTTTGGACTCAATGGAAGTGGTCTCGAGTCCCAATTCGACTGTTTACAAAAAGTAGCTTTTCGGACCTTAATCCGATTAACGATTCTATATTTAAATAAAATATTTAAATATTCAAAACTTTAAAATATGCGGGTTGTTACATACAGTTTCATAGCTGCTCAACTTCATCTGCATAAAACTATTACTGTTACTGTTACATCATTCCATATCTGCCTTCCACCCTTAACTTCAAGTCCAAATCATCAAAATACTCTACAAATTCCTCCACTTCTGCAAATCTGTCACTACTCTCCATAAACTCAATCTTCCTACCACATTCACAACCCCACAATGCCTTGTTTCATTCACTTGCCTACGGCCTCACTTCACCATATCTACCATCTCCATGCAATTCAACAAGCACACTACCATTTACATTCATATACATATCAAAACTGCTTCTACCATAGTTCATCACACCTCTGCCCCTTGCCAAAACCACAAATTCAGGTCATTCTCCACTTCAGCATCAACACTCCATCTCTGTCACTGCTGTGCCTTGTTCTCTGCCACCATAAACAACAATTATCAATAGTACAGACTCCATACCCATCAAATCTCCAACCACCCCCCTGCTCAGTTTCACCACTTCATACAAAAAAACACTTCAGAACAACTCATTTTCTCATCATCAAATAACACCCCATACATTACCCATTGCCTTACTGACACGCTCAACACTCCATTACCATATGACACATTGTTCTCATTCCTCCTCGGCCAAACTTGCCTGCACATTACCCACTGATTACATTATACATCAAGCTACAGCATATAACATCCCACAACGCAGTGGCTTGCACTATACATCACCATCCTTAAACCAACCATCATCTCACAAGTAACTACCACTACTAACCACAGCCATACACTTCAACCCATTTATAGACTCTCCAAACAAAACTGCAACTGCAGTTCATCCTCTCTTCTGCTTCACCGCAATTCCCCTTCATCTCATCCGCATTCATCAACAACACACCTTGCACCTTCAACCAACTGCAAGTGCCGACCATTGCTGGCATACACCAGAACATCTCCATTACCCACAAATCGGTTCAACGACATTCAATCCACTCTACAACAAACAACTGCAGCCATTTCAACAGTTCACATACTTCCACCACTGTCTTTCACCAAAATCCCTCTCCATCAACTTTACAACTTCTAACATTCCTCACATCCTCTCACCTATTAACGCTGCAGTATAATAAAATCAACCAAGCAACCTTAAACACTGCCTTCCCCTTTTCCCTGTCATACAAACAGACCACCTGCTGATCATCATTCACTACATCATACTTGATCATACAATGTAGTCATCATCACCATCACAGTGTTGCACTATCATGCAACCACAACTTCAGACAACATCCATCCTCACTTCATCCACCGAAACAGTTGCATTCATCATCACCGCCTGAATTCACTACTGGACCAACCAAAATCTCCAATATCACCTTCACCTCAGCCAAGCTACCATCCTTCATCAAAACTGCAACTTGCTTCCACCATAGTTACTAGCTCCTCCGACCCAAAAGTCCCCAAAACTAATCAGAGCAGCAGCTCGAAACCCCACAATGACAACCATACCTGAACGAACAACCGAAAACCCCAAATCACCGTGACCATCCCTGCTAACATCACGACCAAATCAAACAACTCGTTCGCCTTCACCCAGACTTCCACCGCAATTCACGAAATCGCCACAAACCCACCCCAAAATCACCTGAACCATCGATCACCATCCACACAACCAAATTCGACAATCTCCTCACGCTACTTCAATCACCCCAAATCGAGACCGCAACCCCACTCGCCCCTCGAAATCGTGACATCCAAAATCTCCTGAGCAAACCACCTCTAATTCGCCCAGAACTCGTCAGCATCCTTCACCAAGTTAGCCTAAAATCGCGATCTCCATACTCCAATTTCACCACTTCAAAGGGCTAAATCGAAACTGTCTTCATTCCAATTTGTTGGTCTCGTGGTTTCATTCTCTCATTCTATTTTTTTTACTGAGCATTGTTAACAGAGAGAAGCCTATTTGGATGTTGTAAATGGCTTGTTGGGCTTGTGGGCTTTTGACAGGTTGAGAGTCTTGATTGTTTATTTAGTTTTTTTTTTTAACTTGTGTTGTGTGAGTTTTCTCTCTTTTATTAAAAAGAAAAAAATTGTGTTTTAGTTAGCTTGTTTTAAACTGTTTCAACTATCTTCTTTAATTTTTTTTTCTTTAAAAAAAATATTTTTTTAAGTAAAACTTCACTTTTAAATTTTGTTTCCTTTTCAAAAAAAAGAAAAAAAAGAGAAATTTTGTTTTGAGTAGATTTCTTTCCAAAACTTTTCCTTTATAAAAGAAAAAAAAAACCAAAAAATAATAATAATAACAATTGTATATATCTTGTTTTTAATTTCCAGGTTGCCAAAGCAGATAGGAAGAGTTGCTTGCTTCGCTCTACTGCCGAAAATAAATTGCTGGCTTGCTTATAAATTTTTTTTTTGCCGCTTTCATCTCTACTCTTATTTGAATTGCATTGTTGATTGCTTGCATTTGCATTTATATATTAAAAAAAATTTCAAAAGTTCAAAACAAAACAGAAATCAATTCGTAGTTGCATTGTTAATACACGTTTAATTTCTGCTTTGCATTTCATTTAGAATTTTGATTAATAATAACAATGGCTCTTAATTGTATATTGACAAATTGTCTTCTTTGAACAATTTATTTTCTTGGTGTCTAGGCTATGGCAGAGCAATAATCAGTTATAAATATTACAGTGATTCATAAATATTATACTGAATTGTTTCTCTGAAGGTACTTAAACCTTCGGCTGCATTGCTACGGTGATTCGTGGTGCACCGATAACTCCTGCCCATTACCTGGCTGAGAACTATCTTGTTGATTTAAGACAATGTGTGATTATACAATTTTGGGTTAACTTAGGATAAATCATTTGTGATTAACCCCTGCATTCATTTAGTTGCATTAGTTCATGCATATTTAAAAAAAAAATTCAAAATCCAAAACTAAAAAAATATTGTAAATATTCCTTTTCCTTTTCCTTTGAAATTTTTAAATCCTTTTTCTTTGAAATTCCAAAAATCCCAAAAAAAATTTTACTTAGTTTTTTTTAGAAAATCAAAAATACAAAAAAAAAATATAAAATCTTTTCAAAAAAAGAAAAAAAACCAAAATACAAAAAAAAATCAATTTTCCATTTTGAAAAATAAATTCTATTTGTAGATATTTTTTCCTTTATAAAAAAACCAAAAACATTCTTGAAAATGTCTTAATTTCCATATTCACTTGTATTTTACAATAGTTGTGAAAATCAATATAATCCATATGATTTCACCCCAAATTCGTATGGATATTTTAACGACAACTATTCTTTAAACAATTCGAATTTTGAACAACAAAGTTTTCAAAATGATGACCAACCCTCGACTCTTGAAATTGCATTTCATCTTTACTTGAATTCTCTACACAACAAAATCAAGAGATAAATGATTTGTGTAATTCTTATTTGTGTAATAACTCGAGTCAAAGATTTCAAAATTTGAATTCAATTCAAAATTCAAACGATTTCGATTATAACCCATGCCAATTCAATTTTGAACTCCAAAATAAATTTCAAAATCAAAACGAAAATGTGATCCACTTTTCAAATAATTTTGGCAATGCGAATAATCTCGACTACGATGTGATTGAAAATTTTTGTCCTCAACAAATCCAAATCGAAAATTCTCAAGTCAATAACTATAAATTGTATTTTGTTGAACAAAATAACGAAATTTACGATGATCACACGGATTCGTTGTTTGAAACATATATGAAACAACGTGAAAAACAAAGTCAAATCCCAACGTGTGAGGAGTCAAACGATAATGCGTCTTTTACCCAAATTGACGATTTTCAAATAACAACTTTTGAAATTGAAAATAACAATCTTAATGAAGTTGTTGAAAACACGGTAATTGAGTTGGATTTCAATTTTTTCGAGGGTGTGGAACCAAATTTAAGATTCGACCTTCCTTTTCTCGATTCCAAAAATTTAAATACAACAACTTTGGATTTTGAATTTAATATATACGATGAAGTTATTGATAATCCAAATAAGGAAGACGAATTCAATGAACACAATTTCTTTGGACTTTTCGAAAACGAGTTGTCGAATTCTAAAGGGGAAGATTTACATCACCATTTTGATTTTGAAATCGATAATTTTGAAGAGGTTTTCAATGATAAGTTTGAACTTCAACTTGGTGATAATA
Source organism: Allium fistulosum (assembly GCA_030737815.1). NCBI lineage: Eukaryota > Viridiplantae > Streptophyta > Magnoliopsida > Asparagales > Amaryllidaceae > Allium > Allium fistulosum. The sequence goes on along the minus strand of CM060907.1, from coordinate 942,424,541 downwards.
AATTTGAATTTCAATCAATTATTTTATCAACCTCGAAAATCATCGAAAATTAAACTACTCGTAAGATTTTTAATAAAACGACATTCGTTTTCCCAAATCAACATTCAACTTTGAAATCATTTATGGTTTGGTTTTCCGAGCTTAAGCTATGTCTCGTATACTTGACGAGACAAATGAATCGGTCTTTGGAAGACCGTTTCATTTACGCTTTGACGATATACTTTCTGATCCCGTGTAATTACCGTTCATTTTCATATAAATAAAGGTCATTTTTATTTTTATTTTTCTCCTTTCACTTGGGTTGACTGTGGGGACACAGTCAAAATCAAGTGTGGGGGGAGACTCATCTTCTTTTTGACTCTTCATGATTAATTTTTCATTTTTTCTTCAAAACCTCAAAAAAAAATCAAAATTTTAAAATACAATTTTTTTTAAGCATTTTGATTTATTTTTAAAGAAACACTATAGAATAAATATATGGTTTTGGTTTATTAAATTGAAATTTTTGAAAATTTATTTGTCTTAACAAAAATAAAAATGAAGTTGATTACAAATAACTATAGTTTAACTAGTATATAGGAAGGTTCATACGTGATAATTATGAATATATCCTAATTGAAAATCTTTGTTTTAAAAAGTGGTGAATTTAAAGTAAAGGATAAAACATTTTTTTTATCTTCTAAGTTAAATGGTGCTAAAATGATTTTGCAAAACTCTCTCCCTTTTAAAAAAAAATAGAAAAAAAAACAAAAAAAAAATATGTATAAAAAAAACATTTGTATATATGTATTTTTTTTAAACGCCTACAGTCAATAGGTGTTCACACTTGTGTGTTCACTCGCCATGCTCTGTACCCTTCTCACGTAATCCCGAAAGGCAGTGCACGATCGGTATATCTGGCCTCAGTTTATCTGAGTTAGGTGTGTATATAAAAAATTCTTTTACTAATAACGCCTACGATCAATAAGTGTTCACACTTGTGTGTTCACTCGCCACACTCAGTATTCCCCTCACGTAAGCCCGCAAGGCAGTGCATGGGTAATATATCTAGCCTCAGTTTATCTGAGTTAGGCATATGTAAATATTGTTAATATCAATAAAATTTTCAAAAGAAAAAATGTAGAGAGTAAGCAAATGAAATCCAATCACTATTTTTAACTTATTTGATTTGACTTGTTATTGAAAAGAAATGAATATACCACTTTGATAAACTTTGATAATCAACTAAGGATCCATTTCATAGTTACACTTTGTTATCAACCAAAACAACGAGTTAAACTATAGTTTATTTGCTTTAATAACTTCGTTTTTATTGGAAATTTTGATAAGTAAATTACTTAAATTTTCAAGATAATGACCAGAACCTATATTTAACATAGTTGTGTCAATTTAAAAATAAATCCTTCATTGTAAATATTTTCAAAAAACTAGCATTCATCCCTTTGTAAATAAATCTTGCATTCTGTAAATATTTTCATCTTCAATTTGGATTTTGTAGGTAGTATCCGCTGAAAACCCTCATGAGACAACACTCGTCCAACTTAGGACACCCAGAGGTTTAACGGCTTGTTGCATACGCTCAATGCAATAGTGCTCCCTACGAAAACAAATTTATCTTAGTTTTTTCTTTATTCGAGGATGAATAAAAAGATAAGTGTGGGGGTATATTTGATGGGCACGTAAATGTGCATATTTTTACCACCATATTTAATCTATTTAAATTAAATAAATGATCATATCAGGTATTTTAACTTGTTTAAACCAAAATTCATATTATTTTCAAATCGTCACATATTCATCTTCATCCGAGGGCAAAATGGTCAATTTTGTGCATATATTAATTTGAGAAAATTTAATTAGAAATTTCTATATTATTTTATAGGAATTTGGCTTCATATACAAGTGGTTTCATGAAGATGTATGCATGCACAAACAAGTTACAAAGGAATGGAGATGGAAATAATTCAAAGGCATGATAATGGATGACCCCACATACCCACCTTTCTTCATGTACAAATTAGAGGCTAATGCACATGCTTATGGAATTAATGGCTTCATGTACACTTAAATGATGATTAGTAGAAGCTAATGATTAGTTGGCCTCCACACTTTCTCAAGGGCAATTTAGGCGTTTCTCCAAAAATATGAATTAGGGTTTAACACTTGTATAAATACCCCATATCTTCATGTAACCCTCTTGCTTAGTCTCTCTTTAGTTTAGTTTAGGCTATAAAATAAATCAAGTTCTCTTCTTTCTTTTCATGGCTACTTAGCCATTTCTACTTCATGTAACTTTCCTTTTTTTATGCAATGTAATTATTATTTCCTTTTAATTACATGTTCATTTCCTTTCATGCTAGTAGTGTAGATTTTCTTTTATGCAATTAGAATAGTTTTCTTTCATTTTGCTTCATTTTGCTTTCTTTAGCTTTCATGTTGCAAGCTACATTTGTTAATCAAATGACAAATATGAGAGGCTAAACCCCTTCAATTTAGGGGTAATGAAGCTCTATAATTATGTAGCTTCAACTATTTGTTAATTCATGCTCTCTTTGTGTGCTTAATGAAGAATGATTGAAGTGGTTTCATTATTGTTTTTTCCTTGAATTTGATAGTCTATATTGTTGACACCAAATAGGCTATACTTAAACAATCACTAACACTAATGTCTCTTCATCAAAATATGATTATGGCAAAAGAAAGTGATTTGAAATTAAAATTCGATGGTCTACATTTCTAATCAAAATTTAATAGGCCATACTTAAAATAGATTTCATTTTCATTGTCAAGTTTCATGAAAGTTAGTAAGTGCTTTAAGGGGTGTGTCAAAGTTTGATGGCTTATGTTGGCTAACTAATAGCACAAATATGCCATACTTATGATAGGCACATCAATTAAAACACTAATGACCATAAAAGAGAGATCATGATTTCATATGTGTTGAACTACATGATCTAGAGAGTGGATTTATTCTCTAAATTGTCATTTAACACTAATATTTGCATTTATTTTCTTTTAGTTAGTTAGTTAATTATCTAATTCTCTAGCTTAACTTTCACTCGACTTTGGTTTAATTTGACTGAATAGATTTTTTAAAATCATCAATTCCCTGAGGATCGACCCGTATTCGCCACATACTACAAGTGTACACCGTTCGCTTGCGGTTATATTTTAATTTGAAAATTCGTTCGGCTATTTTATAACTCGATAGACATTTAGCCGTCCGAACAGGGGTTCGTGCGCGTTTTTCTGGTGGAGGAGAGGACTGAGCTTGGCAAGATTTCAGGCGAAGGGGGAGTGGAGCTAGGGCTTTCGAGTAGCATCGTTGGATCATCGTATCGACGAAGGGGGAGGCCGCGACAAGCAAAAATGAACGACGATAGTTGGGTTTGAGTGGACTGGAACGTGTGAGGAAGAGGGAATGAACGCGACCTTAATTCTCTGATGATGATCGTACGGCTGAGATTAGTTTAAGGTTTTTTATTTAATTAATTTGTAAATTAAAACTATAAATTAATTCATGTAAACTTTAAATATCTGTATCTTTGTCATACAAGGTCGAAATTGGACGAAACAAGCGGCGATAGAATCGAAGTGAAGAGCACTACACACTGGAGCAGATTTGGAGTCGATCGGAGCTAACTAAAATTTTAGGTTAAATCGTACGTGTTCGATTTAATTTAAAATTTGAACGTTTGGCAAATAAAAACTCAAGGTGAGTTAATCTCACTCAATTTTGGACCTTTGGCTTTAATTTCAAATAGTTAAAATCAATTAATGATTGATTGGTTGAATTGATAAATTTTTGTCAGTGAATGTGATATTATATATATGGTAGTATATATAATATTGGAGTGATTGATATTCCCGCATAAGTATAGCGGATGAGACCCTATGCGCCCCATATAATAGCGGATGACCTTATATACCGCGATATTCCGCCTCGAAGCGGAATTGGTATTTTTATGTTGTGCTAACATCTAAGGATGCAGGAAAACAGGTTGGACGGATCCAACTGGATTCCTCAAAAATGTTGAATTTAATTTCATATATAGTGATATATGTTTGTTTGAATAATTCTATGATAGATTATCATGTGATTTGGATTGATTGGATGCTATGGCAGGTTTTGACTTAGATTTTGGTATTTTTAAATACCAGTAATATATGTTTTGAATTGGAAAAGAATTTTAAAGGGATTTTTGAAGTAAAATATTTATATAGGATTTTGGGTTAATTGATCTGATAAAATAAAAGGTTTTGAAATTGTACTTAACCATTTCGGGATATTATAAACAGGGATTTTGGAATAAAGTATATTAAAGGATTTTAAATAATAAATTCTTAAGTGGTTTTTGTTAAATATAAAAGGATTAAGAATCGAGATTTTTAATAAAGTGGAAGGACAGAAGTAAATTTGGAAATAAATATAAAATTGGTTATACTGGATTCAAGTAAGATTTCCAAAATTTACGAAGTGAAATTAGAATCGAGAAATTTTGCATGTTTTAAAAGAAGATTTTTAATTATTAACTAAGTAACTTTAAAACTATTAAAAATATGCTGGAAACTAGTTATATGATTATTTTAAATTGTCTAAAGCATATTTAATTATTAATTAGTTACCTTATAATGATTTTTAAAGATTTATTATTTATTATTTAAGAAGTAGTCAGCATTGTTGTTTCTGAAAGATTAATTATTAAAATATTAATATGGTTTTGTATAATAGCTTTTATTGAAGTATATTTGCCTAGATTAAACTTGGAAATTTATTTTAGAAACTTATAAGCATTATTTTGAGATGATTTATTAAATAAAGTTTTTGGGAAGTAATGGTATACTCACATGGCGTAATCGGAGGCAGTGAGTGCCTATAGTTAAGTCTTGGATTTCTCTGGGATAGAGACGTAACCGTTGAGCTATGAATCCATGGTTTGATACAACAATGGTACTTTCCTTATTATTTTAAAGGGTTTCAATATTTTGAAAAGAATAGTTTGTGAATAAACTGAATTCGATAAGGTAAGTGCATATATTTTGGATAAAGATATTTAATTTATTAAAATTAAATTAAAAAGAGATTTGGGGTTCTTCAGTGGAAATGGAATATTTGGTTGAATGATTGTTTATTTGATAGTTAAATAACCGATTATCAATTCTGGACTCAAAATATAACTTTGGAAATATCTAGGAGGAATACGAGAATTATATGGTACAGTTACCATTCGAGGTGCTATATTATACTTTTAAACTCGTTTCGTTCTTCTATGACATTTATAAGGAAATCCGTCCACTAACGATTAGGAGGTGATCTTCGATCTTATTTTGTATGTTTATTTCCTAAAGAACCGGGGTTGAGTTTACCGGAAAATATCGAATGTTGTTTCGAAGAGACCCTCGGATATTATTACTACGATTCATGGAAGGAGCTCAGAAAGGGTGGGAACACCCGGGGTGATAGCATATTCAGTCTATCCAGGTTAGGGATAGTCCAGTCTTGTGTGGCAGGGGATCTCGACGTGGTCCTCGGTACATTGTTTCTAGACATGTACTATGATAGGTGATACCACAGTACCTAGTCATTCGTATGGAATCCATTCTCCAATAAGCGTCGAACGGTTTTGATTGTGCCTAACTATGCTGAAACGTGAGATGCAAGCATTTCAACTATTTGAATAAGTATTTGTATCTAGACACTATTATAATACCAGATGATTTTATGAAATGTTTTGGTTATCGTAAGGTAAAAAACCCGTCATGTTTATGTGTGGCGCGGTCTTACGAGATACCTTTGATTTTCAAAGGATTTTGAAAACTTTAATAATTCAAATTGAGTGTATTTTCTCGCGTTGGTTTTCCAAACTGACTCGGGTGTTATCTTATTATAATGCTCGGGTCAGACCGAGTATTACAGGTTTAGGTTAGGATGATATGGAGCTCAGGAGACGAGCTGGATGGCCAAGACGTATTACTTGTATTTGATTTTATTCCACTACAGTGTTTTGTTGAAATTACCAGCAAATTGTGAGGGCAGGTTGTTATAACTGTCCAGGCTGGTAATTATTGATTTGTGTACTCTGATGTGAGATATGTATGTTACATATTTTGATTTGTGTAAAGAACTATTCATATTATATGTTATTCAACCCGTTGTGAGATTCTGCTTTGTTTGGTTTCTTCTCTCATCTACCTACTTTCTTTCCCCTCAACAATCTATCTTTTCGACACTCGATCGTTTGGCATGTTATACAATGAGCGTATTTATGTCGATTTTTGAGGGTCGAAAAGGCGGGTCGTCACATGCATCACGCCCTTCAATGGTGATACACGAATAAAGACTCGATCTCCTACGTAGAATTCCAAGGCCTTTCTCCTATTATCTACATAGGATTTCTGTCGAACGAGATCGATCTTCTTAAAAGCTTCACGAATAGAGTCGGGTCCTAAAATAAGCTTCTCCTCGGACTCAACCCAACAAGAAGGTGATCGACATGGCCTTCCGTAAAGGGCCTGGAAAGGAGCCATGCTGATACTAGACTGAAAGCTATTGTTGTAAGCAAACTCAACAACGTAGATATGATCTTCCCAACTCCCACCGAAGTCGTGGATACAAGCACGATGTAAGTCTTCCAATATCTTATTCACTCGCTCCGTCTGTCCATCTGACTGGGATGATAAGCAGCGCTAAAATTAAGCTTTGAACCCAAAGCTTTCTGGAGACTCTTCCAGAATGCGCTTGTAAACAAGATATCCAGTCATAAACAATGGCACTAGGGATGCCATGAAGTCTTACGATCTCCTTATCATAGAATTTAGCAAGCTAAGAAGCAGTCCAATTGGACTTAACAGGAATAAAGCAGGCTGATTTGGTCAAACGATCAACAATCACCTATAAGTTATCATGGCCAGCCCTTAAACAAGGAAGACCACCGATGAAGTCCATAGGAACCTGAAAAGGAAAAAAGGAAGAATAAGATTATGATCATTACAAGATCAACACAAAAGAGGATTCAACGATGAACTTATGAGAGTAAGTTTATGACACCTGGTCCCATTTCCACATCGGGACCTCCAATAGTTGCAAAGGACCACTGTGATGATGATGCTCGACCTTAACAAGCTGGTAAGTCAAGCACCGCTTCACAAACTCTACTACATCCTGCTTTATGCCTTCCCAATAATAAAGACACTTCATATCGGCATACATCTTACTACCACCAAGATGAATAGTGTACTTGGAGCGATAACACTCCTCAAGAATATATCTCCTATGGTCACCATCATCGGGAACTAAAAGCCGACCACTTCGACGAATACAACCATGAGCATCAATTACAAAATACTTCAACTCATCACTTTGGGAAACACCACTACACTGCTGAAAAAAATGGGATAGATTGGGATCATGCTTCTGGGCTACCACGATCCGACCAAAAGTAAGGACGAACCTCCAAGCTAAACAACAAGATGAAGAACTAAAATCTGGGATACAATCTCTAATCTCACAAGAAGATAGAATTTCGAGATCCTTCCACTTTGCTAGCATTAAATAAACAACAGCCCAATACTTACGATCGAGAGCATCTGCTACTCGATTCCCCTTTCCCGAAGTGTACTGGATATCAATATCGTAGGAAGCGAGGAATTCGAGCCATCTCTACTATTGCATATTAAGCTCCTTTTGAGTGAACAAGTACTTCAACAACTTATGATTGGTGTAAAGCATAAATCTCTCATCCAATAAATAATGATGCTAAATCCTTAAAGCAAAGACAATAGCTGCGAGCTCCAAATCATGAGTGGCATACCTTACCTTATTTGGCTTCAAATGCCTCGAAGCAAAAGCAACAACATGTTCTAGTTGCCTAAGAATAACACATCAGCCAAACTTACTAGTGTCTGCGTAGACCACAAGGTCTTGATTCCCATCCATAAGCACAAGAACATGAGAATTTGAATAGAGTTACTTCAATTTCTGAAAAGCAGCTTCATACTTATCTGACCAAATATACTTAATTCCTTTTCTAGTCAAAGAAGTGAGAGGTAATACTATCTTGGAAAAGTCCTTTATGAATCGATGGTAATAACCCGCCAATCCAAGAAAACTATGAATCTTTGATGCATTCTCAGGCCTAGTCCAATTTTGAATAGCTTCAATCTTCGACGGATCAACAGAAATACCTTCTTCGAAAACTACATGCCCCAAGAAATTCACTTACCTTTACCAAAAGTGGCACTTAGAAAATTTGGCTTTCAACTGATTCTTTCTAAGAATCTCCAAAACAATCCTAAGATGTTCTATATGCTCTTCTATAGATTTAGAATAAACAAGAATATTATCAATGAACATAAGAATGAATCGATCGAGAAATTCTCGAAAAACATGATTCATGAGATCGACAAAATAAGTTGGAGCGTCGTTAATAAGAAGGGCATAACGAGCCACTCATAAGATCTATAAGGGGTATGGAACGAAGTAAGAGGAATGCTATCCTTAGCCACATGAAGCTGATGAAATCCGGTCACTAAGTTTAACTGAGAAAAGACTTTAGCACTGCTAAGCTGATACAAAAGATCGTCCTAGGCAAGAGATACTTTTTCTTAATGGTAAGCTCATTAAGCTTGCGGTAATCAATGCAAAGCCTAAGAGTACCATCAGCCTTCTTCAAAAACATGACAGAAGCTCCCCAAGGAGAAGAACTAGACAAGATAAACTGCTTCGCTTCCAACTCTGATAACTGCTTTCTCAACTCCTCATTCTCCTTAGCCGACATCCGATAGGGAGGACAACTAACTGGATCAGCACCAGGAATAAGATCAATTTGGAACTCAATCTCCTACTCGATAAGCAACCCCAAAACGGGTTCAAAAATATCAGGATAATCACTAACAATAGGAATTTAGGAAATGTCATCATCTTCCCGAGCCTCAAGAGAAAATAAGGATGCTCTCGAATAAGAGTTAACATCATGAAGAATGATAGAAATTCGCTTAACAGATTCCGAATGTTCAAGATAATGTAACACCCCGTATTTTTAGTGATATTATTTAGGAAATTTAATTAGTTAAACTAAATTAAACAATATGGGATTGATTAATGGATTGAGATTTGTGAATTAATTAAGGGGGTAGTCATGCCATGTTAATGAGTAAACAATGAATTAAAGCATGAAGGTGTTAGGAAATAAGGGAGGGCAAAATAGGAAAATGATTAAACTTATACCCTAAACCTTTAGGAAAATGAACACACCCTCATTTCATTATATCACAAACGAAAATAACCACACTAAGGTTGGCCACCATTAGCAAAGGAGAAGAAGAGGAAAGCTAAAGTTCTTAAGAGGAAAATCAAATCAATTTAATCAAAGATCAAATCTCACATCCTAATCACAAAGCTAAGATGAATATTGAATATATCTTACTTTTCTATATGTTTCTGGGTTTTAAGGTGAAACCCAAATTTTATCTTGCATGATTTAGTCATGATTTTGAAGAGCAAAATGTTTATATATACATGTTGATGATTAAGCTTGTTAATATAGAATTTTATGATATGTTTGGATGTGAAACCCTATTTAATGACATCCAAATGCCTTCCAATTTTCAATTTAGACCAGAAATGATATTTTAGAGACTGGTTTCAATTTTCATAATTTTTTGAATTAAGATGGATTTTATATTAATTTTCTAGTGAAGAAAATGATTTATTGGGTTAAAAATAATTTACGGGTAAATTATAATTAATTTGGGCCTGAAATTTTTATATGTTATAAAATATATCAAAAAGGATTTTCTGGAATTTTTGTAGAATTTTCCAAAGTAATTTGATTAATATATAAAATTATTTAAGGTATGAGACTTAAATGTTTTATATATTTAATTAAGGAGAAGAGGTATTTTGCAAAGAATTTAAATGAATTAATTCTGAAATTTTGGCAGTACTTTTGGAAAAGAAAAATTAGCAACCAATACGAGTTTGAAAAACAAGGCAAGATAGTTAAAAAGTTTAATTAAAAAGGTTTAAAATCAGAAATTTATGCCAAAAGCATGTTTCGCCTCTTTTGGCTCCGCCTAGGTAGCTTTCGACTAGGTCCCTCTGCCTCCATGCCATCGAAACCAATGCATATAGTATCAACAATTTGGTACATAGTGAATTGGACAAAGGCAGAAGGTACTAAGTCGAGACCAATGGGTTCTGAAAGGGTCGAAGCGCCTTTTTGTTTTAAATGAGAAAAGCGCCTGCTTGCTTTCGATTAGGTAGCTTTCGACTTAGTTGGCTTCCGACTAGGTCAATTGATTTAAAGAAAGGTTTTAAGTGGTTGCGCCTTTATTGTAAGAAATAGCTTTCGTTTAAGTCTGCTTTCGACTAAGTCAATGGTTTAATGGTTGGTTTCGAAATGGTTGCACCTTTGTTTTTAAACAACTGCTTTTGACTATGTCAAAGCCTTTGCTGCCGCTTTCTACCTTTCGAAGTAATGCCTTCAAAAGGGTTGTTTTGTTTTATAAAGACCCTAGCGCTTCTCCTATGCTTTCGAAAGGGGTGATTTCGACACCATCACTTCCCTACATAAGTTTAAGCTTTCGAAAGATATGCTTTTGACCCTGTTTCTTGTGACCCTTAGTGATTTAAAGAATAACCCAAAGGTTTCGACTAGTTTAGTGTTAAATGATTTTGAAAGGTGTTTTTCACATGTTTTAAAAAATTGAACCCAAAGGCTTTCAAAGGGTTTAAGGTTTCAATGCCTTCGAAAGGTTTTAAAGAAAGGTTTCGAAAGGGCGGTTCCCCTATGATTTCGAAAGGCAACGTTTAATGGATTTAAAGAGGGGTGTCTAAGGTATTTAGTTTTCAAAGGAAAATTAATTTCAATGGTTTCGAAAGGTTTATATCAAAGGTTTTGAAAGGAAGATTTGGCCTTTCGGCCAAAAAGAAAGAAAGGGTTTTACATGGTTTCGAAAAGTGTGCTTTTAATAGGATTAAAAGGGGTAGTTTCAAATATTTAAAAGTTTTCATCAACTTGAGTAGAGTACCTATAGCATGGCAATGTGATTTTGAGTAAAGCATAGAGTATAAATGATTTCCTTGTTTAAGTTTGGTTTAAAAAGTTTTAAATAAATTTTAGATGAAAAAGGTTTTCAAGGAAAATTATGGGAAGATATCCCTAAGTAAAATGACTCAGATATTAGAATACCAGATGGGACTGGTATACGGTTGTGTCTATACCTTAGCTATTGGCCCCAGCTAATTTAGTCCAAAGTTCCAGTGTGTAGGGCATTTTCATAGGTAAGACTTATGATTACACACAGAAATGAATATATGCTTTTATACAGATAGGTTATTGGTGAGCCCGCAAAACCATTAGGACCAGGTGACTCTGGGAGATGTTAAGTTAGGGACAGACCGTCCAGAAGAGAAGTATTTAATAGATAGTTAAGGACAGACCGTCCATAAGAGGTGTGTCTAACAGATGTTAGATTATATTGTTATTTTGTCTGGTAGGCCCGAGTCAGCCAAAGGTTAATAGTAAGCCAAATAAAACTAAAGTGTTGAATAGATAGTTCTTTTATTACCCGATATGTTTGTTTACATAATGATGCTTTACAGTATTTAACCGTTTTTGTTGTAGGAAAAGATCTGCAAAAGATATGTTTTAAGTGGATGTTAGTGAGGGGAAACCCGTTCCGCTAAGCGGCGTGGTCTCACTTAACATTAATAACCGGGATGTATAGTATTATTCACACCCAGCTTTATGTTTGACTCAAAGTTTATGTTTTTCCCTTTAAATTCTTAGGTGCTCAAAATTGATTTGAGTAGGCTGAGGGTTGAGGCCTTTTAGGTTTTAGTAGGATGACGAATAAAGCTACCGGAGGCGAGTAGGAGGCTAACGGATAGTTATTTAGGAGTTGCAGTTCTTTGTTTTGTGTTTATTGCCGTTGTGTATTAAGTTACTTATGACTCTGATCAAACAAGGGGGCATCTTCATATGTCGCTCTTGGCGTACTTTGTAATAATTATATTTGATCTTTTCCTGGGAAATGTTATAGGATTGTGTAATTTGAATATGGAACATATGTTTTGAAATGTAATGGAAATTTTTTTTTTGAAATCTGTGATTTGTTTCATATTCAAGTGCTTCCGATATTATAGATACCATTAACATAGCCGTATTTAGTCGCTGGAAGTTAATACTATAGGTTACTGCAGCATCTGTAGTGCTTTGCTTTGGGCCACTAGATAGGGGATATTACAACTTGGTATCAGAGCATAGCTTTATGAAATACTTTAACTAAAAATGAATTTTGAAAACATAATCCTTAGGAATTAGAGTTAAGATCGGGGAATGGATTAACGCTATAGTAACATACTTGTATTTACTATATATATAAGTATACGCTTATCTCTAGACTCCTATCTTTGTTTGGCTATTCTTCTATATCTCACTTGGCTTGAATATAGATATGGGGGAAGAAGAGGCAGAGTTAATCTAGGAGGAGACATCACCATCACAAATGGAAATGCCCGACCAAACATAAGGATGACTCAAGGTCAGGCTCAAGCTGAAAACGTAGGTGTTGGAGTCCCACAGGTAGATATGGGGGCTATGTATCAGTTTTTCGTAAACATGATGCAAGTTGGGATCGCTGCTGGGGTTGTTGGAGGAAATGTTGTGGGAGGAGTTAAAGAAGCTCCAGTAGTCAACCAATATGCTAACTTGAGTAGAGACTATGCTATGCTTGGATGGAAGCCGTTTATTGTAACAGAGGTGCTATAGAGGTAGAGAACTGGTTGTTACACTGTGAAAGGATATTTGCTGATTTAGGGCTCAATGATGAGCAGAAAAGGAGGCTTGCCTCGAGACAACTTCAAGGGGCAGCTTTGTTTTGGTGGAACAGTGTGAATGCTAGAGTAAATGAAGAAGAGATGACGTGGGTTGAGTTTAGAAGAAGATTCCAGGAAAGGTTCATGTCAGTAACGGCACAGTCTTTTTTGATTAGGAAGTTTGCTGAGATAGAGCAAGGGGAGATGACTGTATTGGAGTATGCTAGTAGGTTAGAAGAATTGGCTAGATATGGGTATGCCACTATTGATACGGTGATGAAAAGGAATGAGAAGTTCATTAGAGGTTTGAAGCCAGAATTGGCTAGGGCTACTTTACCGCACAATAGGGATCCATGTGATGTAGTTGTGGAGATGGCATTCAGACACGAAGAGATGTAGCAAAGAATGGAAAGTCCAGGTTGGACAAGGTTAAAAGAGGAAGTTTTTCCATAAGAAGAATGCTCAGAAAGGAGGAGTAGCAAAGAATGGAAAGTCTGAGGTGATCTGCTATAAGTGTGATAAGAAAGGACATTATGCTCATGAGTGTCGTACTGGAAAAGGAAAGGAGGTGATTGGAAAGAAAAACATTAGGTGTTTCAACTGTGATCAAGTTGGGCACTACAAGAACTAGTGCAAAGAGCCAGCTAAAGGAGATAAAGGCTAAGTATTTGCATTGGAGCCTGCTAGTTCCAAGCCGACAGTGCAGGAGAAAGGAAAAGCAGTATTGGGAGGTACGCTTCAGATCCATGATATATCTGTTAGCGTTTTATTTGATACTGGTGCATCATATTCTTTTATAACTCGATGTTTGGTAGACAAACTTAACCTAGAACCCACATATTTAGTTACTTCTTTAAGAGTTGCAAATCTGATAGGTGGGTATGGGACACTTGGGATGAAGTGTGATGACTTAGAGTTCGAGTTGCTAGGTTACACCTTTATTTGCAGTTTGCATGTATTTGACTTTGTAGGGTTAGGAATTATATTGGGCATAGACTGGTTAAGTAAATACAATGCTAGCATATTTTGCCCGGATAGGAAAATATTGCTTAGACACCCGGATTGTAGTGATCAGATAGTTTATACCGTAAAAAACCCTAGCTGTGAGGTGAATCCTTTATTGGGTGTTATGGAGTTAGAAGATGAGTTGAATCACGTTTTTGTAGTTAGAGAATTCGCAGATGTCCTCGAGCCGGTAGTAGGATTGCCACCAAAATGAGCCATCGAGTTTCAGATAGATTGGTGCCTGGAGCAGAAGCAGTAAGTAAGCCGCCAAGTAGGATGACACCCACAGAGATGAAGGAGTTGAAGGCTCAGTTGGTAGATTTTGAAGGCAAGAGTTTTATTAGACCGAGTAGTTCGCCTAGGGGAGCAGCCATAGTATTTGCTAAGAAGCTGGATGGATCGTTAAGGCTATGTATCGATTATCGTAAGTTGAATGAGAAAACGATAAAAAAACCGATATCCGTTGCCTAGGATTGACGATTTGTTCGACCAGTTGAGTGGGGTCAAGATATTCTCTCAGTTGGATCTAGCGACAGGATTTCATCAGCTTAGAGTGGCAGAAGATAATATACTATTAACGGTGTTTATAACAAGATATGGGTCATACGAATGGTTAGTTATGCCGTTCGGACTCACTAATGCACCGACATTCTTTGTAAATTTGATGAACCGAATTTTACATGAACACTTGGATAGGTTCATGTTGGTTTTTATAGATGATATTCTAATATACTCAAAGGATCAAAAGGAGCAAAAGTTCATCTTAGAGTTGTGCTTGAAACGATGAGGCAGCATCAGCTAAAGGAAAAGTTTTTGAAGTGCCATTTTTGGAAAGGAAGTGAAGTTTCTTGGTCACGTGGTTTCGGAGAAAGGATTGTCAGTCGATCCAGAAAAGATCGAGGATGTTAATAATTGGAAGAGACCAGAAACGGTAACTGAGATAAGAAATTTTCTTGGATTGGCTGGATACTATCGGAGGTTCATAAAGGATTTTTCGCGGATAGCCGCACCGATGACCAAGCTAACGTGAAAGGATGTGAAGTTTGTGTGGACCGATAAGTGTGAGGATACGTTCTAGAGCTTGAAACACTTGTTGACCCATGCACCTATGTTAGTGGTTTCAGAGGGGAATCAGGACTTGGTAGTTTATACAGATGCGTGTGGTACTGGGTTAGGGGGTGTACTAATGCAAATAGGTAAAGTGATTACCTATGCTTCTAGACAGCTCATACCGCATGAGTTTAGATATCCAACGCATGACTTTGAGTTAGTTGCAGTTATTTTTGCTTTGAAGGTGTGGAGGCATTACCTTTTAGGAGATAGGTTTGAGCTTTACACAGATCATAAGTCCTTGAAGTACTTATGATCTTAGAAGGAGCTGAACATGAGACAGCAGAGGTGGTTGGAGTTTTTAGCCGCTTACGGTTTTGAAATAGAGTATACACCAGGGAAAGGCAAAAAGGTTGCAGATGCGCTTAGTAGGAAGCATCAGAATACAGTGTTGACTATGATAGCAGAATGGAAAGACTTGGAAGCCTTAACAGCTTGCAGAGTGCAGCAGAAATCCTAGGCTGGGTCTAGTGGAGGATCTGCTAGGTTGTCTTGTTTGGAAGTCCACCGGTATTGATCGAGAAGATTGCTTTTAAACGGAAGAGGGTCCAGTGTTAGTTGAAAGGATCAGGAAATTAAGGGACGGAACGGAGAGCAATGACTTATAGGATTTCCGTCTTGAATAAAGTAGATGGTTGAGAAAGAAGGGTAGATTATGTGTTTCAAATGTAGGAAACATAAGGAATGAAGTTTGAGAGGAATGCCATCGTTCGAAGTTCACTATTCATCCAGGAGGAACAAAGATGTATCAAGACATGAAGAGAAGTTTCTTCTGGGAAGGCATGAAAAGGGATGTTGGCTTGTGGGTGAAACAGTGTTTGAACTGTCAGCAGGTAAAAGCCGAACATCAGAAGCCGAGTGGATTGCTTCGGCCATTAGATATTCCGGTATGGAAGTGGGATTCTATTTCTATGGATTTCATGGACGGATTACCGAGATCTAATAGAGGGAATGAAAGTATATGGGTCATAGTGGACAGATTGACCAAGAGTGCTCATTTCATTCAAGTTAAGTCAAACAGGACGACACCTGTATTGGCTAAGTTATTTATGAAGAATGTGGCTAGACTGCACGGAATTCCTAGTAGTATTGTTAGCAATAGAGATTTCTTGTTCACTAGTGAGTTCTGGAAAAGTCTTCAGGAGAGTTTATGAACCAAGCTCAAGATGAGTACCGCTTACCATCCGCAGACCGATGGGCAAACAGAAAGGGTTAACAAGATCTTGGAGGACTTGTTGCAAGCTTGTGTATTAGACTTCGGGGGATCATGGGAAGATCATCTTCATCTAGTTGACTTTGCGTATAACAACAGTTATCAGGCTAGCATTAGGATGGCACTGTTTGAGGCTTTATATGGAAGACCATGTAAATCTCTAGTTTGTTGGTTAGAAACCGGAGATAGATTGGTACTTGGTCCAGATTTGGTAAGAGAAGCAGTAGAAAAGATTGAGCTGATAAAACCGAGAATGAAAGAAGCTCAGTTTAGGCAGAAAAGCTATGCAGATAGAAGACGAAGAGATTTAGAGTTCTCTGTTGAAGATCAGGTTTTCGTCGATTGTATAGCCGATAAAAGGTGTTATCGGGTTTGGGAAGACGTGGAAGTTAGCACCGAGGTTCGTAGGACCATTTCCTATTTTAGGGAGGATCGAGAAACTCGCATATAGAGTAGAGTTACAGAGTAATTTGGCAAGAGTCCACGATGTATTTCATGTATCTCATTTGAGGAAGTATGTTAAGGATCCAGACACTACTATAGCACCAACTTTGTTAGAAGATTTAGTAGTGGAACCGGACATGACTATAGTTAGGAAGCCTATCCAGATAGTCGCGAGAGATGAAAAAAATTGAGGAACAAGATAGTCAGGTTAGTAAAGTTCCTGTGGAGTGACGATGCTAGAGAGTGTACTTGGGAGACTGAGAGCAGGATTAAAGACGCTTATCCTGATTTATTTGATGATATGTTTTACCTTTAGTTGTTTTGATATGTACCTTATCGAAATTTCGAGGACGAAATTCTTTAAGGAGGGGAGATTGTAACATCCCATATTTTTAGTGACATTATTTAAGAAATTTGATTAGTTAAATTAAATTAAACAATGTGGGATTGATTAATGGATTGAGATTTGTGAATTAATTAAGGGGGTAGTTGTGCCAAGTTAATGAGTAAAAAATGAATTAAAGCATTAAGGTGTTAGTAACTAAGGAAGGGAAAAATAGGACTACAACAAACATGACCTTTAACAGCATTTCAAAAACGCTATAAAAGCTATTAACAGTGCTTTTACATACGATGTATATCGACATGCAGTTATATGTCAGAGATATACAATGACAAGGAATAAACGCTGTTAAATGTCTTTTTTTATAGCGTTTCTCTGGTGTCATGAAATCATTTAACAACGTTTGGTCTAATTTAACGGCATTTTTAAAAAACTATGTTAAAACAATTCAACGGCGTTTTTAAAACGCTGTTAAAACATTCAACGGCGTTTAAAAACTGCCATGGAATGTTTTAACAGCGTCTTAAAAACGCCATTAAATTGTATTTGGTTTTGTTTTTAGATACAATTTAACAGTGTTTTTAAAACGCTGTTAAAACATTCCACGGCATTTAAAAAACGCCGTTAAATTGTATACAAAGCTAAGTCAATTAGGCTTTTTCTACTTTTCTGTAAATTCCATTTCAGTAAACATCAGTCACAATGTGTATATATACCAGATTTCAAACTTAGCATATTATATCAATTCCATATTTCAAAATCAACATGTTGTATCAATACCACATTTTGGACACATATTTGATAACCAACGTATGAAATTTCATAATCAAAATATACAATATTCTTACACCGAACATAAATAGTTCATCATCAATAGTTCATAAACGAAATATAGAATAAGTAGCAATAGCAAAACAAAAGCAAGTAGTACATACGTTAAAACCAAAAAGTAGTTCTTGCAGCAAAAATAACTTCGATCCATAACTCGTTGCAACCTTTTTTTGCATCACAGTCATCTATCTACCCGTAAAGCAAAAGTAATGCTTGAGAATCAATTCATCAAAAAAGTGTACACAAAGTTACATTGGATTCATAATGCAAACAATAAATATTCATTGTAACGACCCAAAATTTTTACCGGTTTTAATAACGTAATTAACTGGAAATTTTGTGGAATTTTAAACATTTGAATTTGGAAATAAAAATTTAATATTTGTAATACGTCTATTTAAACATAACAACTGGTAAATTTTCATCAGATAATATGGAAGTTTATTTTATTGTGTAATTCTATTTCAATTTAAATCAGTTAATATTTGATGATAATAAAATGTTTTCCAAACCTGAATATTTTTATACAATAAATTTGTAAATCATCTTCTGAGTGAGACGTCATATTTCGTTTCGCCAAACTTGGACTGCTATTGCTCCGTTCATCTTATTTTCGGCGTATTAGCAGCATTTCGGTACCGAATATCGACTTTTGATAGGATGATCGTATCATTGATATCTGTATACCGTTTTGATCGTCTCGTCGTGCTGATCTCTACGGTATATTCAATTGTCAATTTCGGAGTCCGGTGTGCGGTGAAATCTACAAAACGGGTAGTCGTATCGGTACACATTTTGAGCCCCAGAATATTCTATGACCTTTCATTTGTCTACCGTTTGAAAACAAGCAGCCTTTTGATTTATTATTTCCTGAAATTTTGTGCTAGACCTTTATTATTCCAACCGGTTGATTTTATCTAGGTCTCTTCCTTTCTTTGTTCATGCATGCATTTCCTTTCTTTATTTTCCCTTTTATTTTCCCAAGAACCCACCTGCACATCATTGTTTTTCCAGTGCCTCACAACATTCTTATTTACTTTGAAAAAGTTGTGTCTATTCTTTTATATACACAAGGCTTATACATATTAAATCAGCTGCCATATATTTATGTTATATATCGCATAATATTTCATTTGTTTATATATACATAATCTGTTGTTTAGAAGTGTGTATAAGTTTTACTAGTTGTATATATATATATATATAATCCGTCTGTTCATATATGTATAGGTTAGATATATATGTTTTTATATATATTTATATTTGAATAGTTTTTTTTTGAAAACCCAGGAGAACCCGGCGGGCCGATAAACTCCTGAGGAGGGTATAGTAAAGCCGTCCGCTAATCCAAGCCCCCATACCCCCGGGTAAATTTATATAGGATAGGGAAGCGCATGGTAGGAATCGAACATGGGTCTTTTTACCAGAACCCAAGCCTCATTTCCACTGCGCCGCACTCGCGGACATATTTGAACAGTTGAATTGTATAAAATTTATAATGATGTAAGTTTACTTGATTTCCTTTTTGATTTGAATCTGATGCCTTAACTTCTTTTTTTGTCTAAATTTGTATATATGTTTATATATGTATGTATATACATTATAAAAACTTGTTTGTTTACTAAATATTTTACTGTATATATATAATTATATTAATACATAAGGTTGGTGGGATGTATTAGTTATATATATGGTATAATAAGTGATATATAGTTGTTGTTATAAATATATGAAATGAAAGGCGGCTGCGTCTATATTATATGTATATATAGATTTCACGGTTTTGTATATGTGTCTCTGGGATAAAATATTGGTTCAAGTATGGGTTTTAAGAATACAACACAATATTTATGTTATTATTATTATTTCGATTTCAAAATACATATGGTAGGATTGCTTGAGCAGGTTGGTTTCCTACATCGTTCATCTGACCTATGATGAAACTAGCATCCTGTCTTCCCATTTGTTATTTTGTATTAAAAAAAAGTCAGCGAGTATATATTCATATCTTAGATATGTTTGTATATATGTAGTTGGTAGTATTTTTAAAAATGTAGGTATATACATATAGTATTATTTGTTTCAGGTTTTATAGATGTTGGTCATACAAATGTTCATATGATTGTTATTAATGGCCTGTTATATATAATATTTACATATATTTGTTTATATGTATATATATTATTTTGGGTTTAAGGTACAAGTTTAATAGTTTATATATATAGTTCTTAAAACAACAGTTGTAGTTGTAGAAAGTTGTTGTGAAAATTTAATTTTGAGTGGAATATGGGTATTTTCATTTTGAAATAAATATAGATATTGTTTTAAATATAATATATATATATATATATTTTATTTCTATCAAACTGATTCTGTTATAGTTCTCATCAATTTCTGTTATCAGCTTCGCTCGTAAAATTCATGCCAATCTAGCTTTGTTTTGGGATCCGTGCTTGGATTCGAACTCATCTCATTCTCGTTGATCTCTCTAACCTCAAAAGGTGAGCAATCAATCACGATTAATGTTCTTATATTTATTAAATTTGATTTTAATTGAAACGACAATTGAAATATGCTGCTAAATTGAACTATTAATTTTATAATTGCTATATATGATATGCTATTATCTGTATTGTTCACCTGTGGGATATGACACCATATCCTATGGTTTATATTTTATTTAATTTGTTATTAATGATATATGCATGTTGTTGATATGTTATATTTATTATCATAACTGTTCTCACTCTGCAAGTTCCCTGTTAGTATAAAATTCCCTATGGGTTGAAATGATACATACTCGAACGATCTTGTAGAATAGGAGAAAATCATTATGGGTTGAAATGATAAACCCAAGCGATTTTCATTGAATTGAATTTGGGATTGCGGGTTGAAAAGATATATACCCGTATATATTTAAATTGCGGATTGAAATGATAAATATCCGTATCATTGACCATAGGATAGAAAATTATATACAAGCACCATTGGTCTATATATATATATATATATTGAAAAAAATGATTCCAAGGTTTTGAAAGAAATATATATGGTTTTAATAAATATTGATTTTAAGATATTATATCTTTAATATAGATTTGATAATAATTTTAATAAACTAAGTTGGAAAGAAAAATGGAAATTAATTTGAAATTTATTGAATTTTTCTTAAATAAAACCGATTTGAAACTTATTAAATTTGAGATTTTATAGATATGATTTATAACTTGATTTTTGATTTAAAGTGATTAAATGAATATTTCAAGTAAATAAATTGAAGGGAATATTTAGTTTACATAAATTGTAATTTAAGGTTTTATGTAAATGATATTGTGTTGACTAAGTGAATTTTTCAATAATTAATAATGGTAAAGTTGAATTTGAAATATAAATGAATTTAAGCTTTGAAATCTATTGAAATTGAAATGGTTTAAATTGTGGTTTATATATGTAATTGAAATCGATATAAATTTAAATGGTTTTGAACTGAATTGAATTTTTGGAATTCGAGTCGATCTGAATCGATTTGTGAATTTAAGGAAACTATTCTTATTTTATATAAAGTATGTTAATACATAAAAAAATAATTTTCTTTATGAATTATTTTTAATATAAACTATTTTTAATAAAAGAACTATTTTTATGTACAACTATTTTACTATATAAACTGATTTATTATATAAACTATTTTTATATTTTTTTATAATTTATCTTATTACATATATTATTTTCTATATCTAAATTGTTGAGTGGAAAGTGTAAATCTTTGGAAAGTATTATGATTTTGGAAATGAATATTAATTGAGTGAATAATGATATCGTATTGATATGGTTTTGGAACAGATATGATATTTTGGTTTTGAAATATGATTTGAAATGAAATGACCACGGTGTTATAATAACGTTTGGTTGTTAAAGAGACCGGGATCGGATGTTGTCATACTCTCTGCCAATACCGAAAACCACTTTGACAACTGTGTACGTGGTGGAGATTCCAGAAATGGAGTAGGATGGTTTGGTGAATGATTTCTGTAAAAGGTACGACGTGACCCTGACTCCCGTGAGTCAGCTTAGATGTGACTAAAATCAGGAGCCATGCCGGGCCAAGTGAGGTCATTCCTCCTATCGGGCACATTTCTTCGATACTATTCTGATTTTTGTGATTGTTTGGTGGCCACCACTTGATTTTTGATATGGGAGTGTGTCCGAGGTGGGCGGTAGTAGCTGCTATGCGTTACCACCAGTCCGGATCAACAAATGGTATATCTACCCTGGCATTTCCTCATGTGTCGTGTTCACATGCCCTATCGCGCCTTCTATGAGTTTGTTGTGTCGTACCTATGGAGTGCTCCCTGATAGCCCACTTGCGAGTGGAGTTTATAGTATCTGTATAGACTACGGAATTATAAAAATGTGTTAAGGGGGATATGGGTAACGCCTTAACGCTATTTTAATAGTTTACTTTACTATAGACATATTATAATAGCATATATTATTACATAGTAGATAGTTCCACGGATCCTTAGAGGATGGTTATCCCAAACATCCTTTGAGTTACTTGTATTTCAGTTGTTATTTCACTTGAGTTGGATTTATTAATATAAGAATGTTAATCCTGACTCAAGTGTTTTGTGTTTTTCTTTACGCTCGGGTCAGACTGTGTGTCACAGCATTTGAGACTCACCTTTGGAGTTTGGAGCTTCGCTTGGAGATCCATCTGTATCTATTCAGCTTTAAGCTATCCGGTTGATTTGTTCAGAGAAGTCATCTATTTGTATTCGAGACTTCATTGTATTTGGTATTTCTATTTTATTTTATTTCAAACTCTGTAGTTTATATAGTAGCTTCATGAACTACTATTTATCTATTCCGCTGCTTATTGTTATATTACTCTGTGTCTATGATTCTGTTATTGATTTATTTACTATATATGCTGAGTTTTGCCAAATTATAAATTAACAATTTGATATTTTGAACAATTCAAGTCTGACATGTGTGGATGCGAATGGTTGAAAATACCGGGTCGTTACATTCATCAAACTATTTCATTAGGCAATTGACTAATACAAAGTATACAACATGCCATAAAATCAAGTAGCATTTACAAGTAAAGTAGAGTAAAAAAATAATAAACGAACTCGGTAATTTACTTGGAGTAAAATCAAGCTGCAAATTATCGATGTATGAAGTGGTCTGTTTACAAATCACGTAAACTAGTCGTCAATGTTGTTAACTAAGTGGTCCTCTCAGTATACCAATTTAGGTGTAGTCAATTTTCAAAGATTAGACTCAGTTTTTAAGTTGGACTCGCTTCTTGAAATCGAGACTCGGTTAAATTGAGTCTCAATTGAAACTGAGACTCGGGTAAACTGAGTCTCGGTTTAACCGATACTTAGTTAACTGAGTCTCCATTGAAACCGAGTTCAGCTAAACCGTGTCTCAGTTTAACTGAGGCTCAACTAAGTTTGAGACACAATTAGCAGATACTCAGTTAACTGAGTCTCAGTTAAACTAACACTTAACTGAGTCTGAGACTCAGTTAACCAAGTCTGCTTCTTTGAAAAAAAATTGGTACCCATATCAACTAATTCCCAAACACCTCAGCAAGACTGTGGTCCAAGCGTTCAGTAACAACCCTTGAATCCAGTGCAGCCACATATTGTATCACATGATAACATGACTAGCAAGTGAAGTACAGATGTTCAACTTCATGCATCTAATTCTAACCATATGCACTTAGTTACTCAAGCCAATTTATCATGCGAAACTTCAGACAAAACAATGGCTCAGTCTTGCATTCTGGTGTTGCTAACACTAGATCTGGTGTTGCTGCCACCTATCTAACCCGGTATAATTGTATGTAAAAATGACGAAATATTATCTCCCAAGAATCAGTTAGAACATGATAAACTTGAGGAAGTATGTATGTGCAATCAAATACTCAAATGCTGGGCAGGCCAAGAAAGACAAAAAATACTATAAACTTGAGGAAGTATGTATGTGCAATCAAATACTCAAATGCTGGGCAGGCCAAGAAAGACAAAAAATACTATAAACTTGAGGAAGCAAAGCGACAAAAAGTAACATTTTAACACTATATATGGTTTTATCCCCCTATATTAATATTGGGTTCCTGTACATACTATTATACAACAGCATATGTAAGCTATTAACTAGTGAATAGACACTAAAGTAGAAAGGAGAAGCAAAAGTAAGCTCACTAAGGGCATAACTGTTTGAACACAGGAAACCTTCGGCCAGTTGTAGGGCCATGCAGAGTATGTGTGATAAGCTCTTCTTCTTCTTTGGTTGGAGGCCAGTTGAAGCTGGTAGGTAATATTGGCATTGATGAAATTGCTGGAATGCACTTTGATTTTGATATATTTTTCTTGATTTCAATAGGAGAAGGGTAAGGACCAAGGTAAGGATTGGGTGATATAGATCTAGGTGATGGACTGGAGCTACATAGTTTGCTGCTAGATCCTGCATTTTAGAGTGTTTTGTTGGCTAGATTTCCACTTACTCAAATTTTAATTTCTAAGCTACTTATGCTAATTTCTTACAGGTTCTTAAACACCTACAGTCAAATAAGTCGCATAACAAGTAATTACGACTATTTAATGAGTTGTTAAACAAGCTCCCACACATACAATAACAACAGCTATCTCCAATATGTCGATTGAAGTTCTGTGAACTGTGGCTCCCATTCAGTTTTAAGCATCTTATTGCTACCAGGGAACCATCTTTTAACATTCCTCTATACATCTGAATTTAAAAGGAATTCAAATAAAATAGCAGGGGGTGATTTTTTTTAGTTGACAAAGTACAAGTATCGATTATATACACATAGACTGATGAAATCATTCAACAAAACTAATATCATATTATTAAATTAATGAGGAAATGCCTGACCATGGGATCCTTCACCCATAAAATTCGATGGATCAAAATTGTTGGTTGCTGCTTCAAGCTCTTCCAATGAAAATGATTTGTAAGGTGCAACACAAAGTGCTCCAAGCTTCATCGTTTGCGATATATATCCTTTTAAAATATGACGCACATAAATATTTTAGAAAGAAAAATCTATGTAACAATATGGTATACTCAACGAATTAGATGATATCCGAAAAGAAACTGCTCGAGTTAATGTGGTGAGACTTCGCAATCATGATTACCAATAGGCAAATATTATCAGTTGCCACCTGAGCAAACATTGTACAATTACTTGAATAGCCCTTAAGATAGTCCATCCTCTATTTAAAAAGGATAATTTTAAGTTTCTAGCATATATTGTGTTTTTATTGACCGTCTTCTATTTATACAATTAATCATGTTCTTGAGGTGAAATTAGTTATTTTTTAAAAATTAATTAATTTTTATGAACATAGCTATTTTTAAAAACTTAATTAATTTTATTACGATCTTATTTAATTTTTATAAAACTTAGTTAACTCAAAAGTCCGTTAATTTTTATATAGTAGATTAATTTTATAAGCTATTTAAGTTCTATTAAATTTTGTTAATATTTAGAAAATTATTTATTTTTAACTACCTGGTTAGCCTAGTTAAATTGTTATATAACTTAGATTTTATAAATTTATTTTAGTTTTATAAAACTTAGTTAATTTTTAGAAAGCTAATTTAATTTTTATAAAATTTGGTTAACTTGGTTGATTTTTACAAACATAGTTAACTTAGTTAAATGAACACATAAAACGAAACCCAAATATAATTAGAAATGATTTTATATATGTACAAATTAAAAAAATGTTGTTTTCAACTTAATCCTTTATCAAACTAATTATGTTGGAAACATCCTAATATAAGATTGAAAATATAAATACACTTACATTGGTTGCACATATCCACATCATCAAACTTATTTCTAGACATATACCAATAGTTAACCCCCAGCATACCTCTATTTTTAATAAGCTCAATCCTCTTTGAAACCAAAATTATCAAATTTTACATGTGTGTAGCCTGGTTAAAAACTAGTTCATAGTAGTAATTAAATAATATTGTGTGTCCACTTTAAAAGTAAAATACCCTACAGGAAAAAAGAAGCAATTAGAGCATATCCTAGACAATGCTACATTCACAGTAATGGATGCATACATTGATTTAGATGAACTTTTCAGTAACATGATATTATTTACCGATAACTTATTTTTATATGCATATTTGCTCATAAAATTTGATTTATATTATTTCACCTCTCTTTAGCAAGACTAACATATATTTTACAGACTAACATATGAAAGAACTAACTATTTTTCTAGTAAACTTAAAATTAATATAAAGTAAAACGGTAAACAACAGTATGGTTCTGATCATGTGATCATGTTAACATTCAAAGGTGCATCCATGAAATATAACTTAGTGTGGCATGGTAAATGGCTAAATAAAGTATAATGTAAGTCATGTGATGAAGTGCATGTAATGAACTGAATAAACTAAGCAGTGCACGTTAGGTAATGCATGTTAGGTAATGGACATAGCAGTGTATAAAATGTAATGTGCAAGGCAGACAACATATATGATGTGCCAGACAGGGCAGCAGGAAGCATCTGAAGTGTAGGTACAGTTCAAAGTCAATAGGATTTGAAAATTGAAATTGAAATTGAAATTGATTTCAGGTGGCTACATCCTGTAAGGAAAGGTGCATTAGACAGTAGTAGGCGAAATCTAGCATTTCGCTGTTCTACCGCGTCCAATTTAGGTATTATAATTTTTTAAGTTTCAAAACTATTTTTGACATTCGAATTCAAATATGAGATCCGAAGAAATATTCATGATATTGGAAATGAGATCCATCTACTTAAACAGAGATGGATTGATTGAGTTTGGAGAGTTCACTGCATATTTAATGCAAAACATGATAGTAAATCCATTTCATCCAAAAGTTGGAGCTGACTTTGAATTTAAACAAGAAAGTTGTGCATGTTTTGTTAGACTTTCAACTTTAAATTTAAAGATTTTGAATACACATCTAATAGTATTCTTTTATTAAAATAAGTTTTTGTGTTTTAGATAATATGTACCAATTCCTGACATTCTATGTGGGATTATGACAAAAGTGATTTCTAGTGTACCACTGCTTGTATTATTAAACTCCATCACTATACCTATTTTAGTCTAAAAGAGTTTAATTTGTTGCATTTACTATTTTTATAACCATATCCAAAACCATGTTTAGTAACACCAAATCCATTGTCATAAATAACATTTTACTTGAACGTCATTGACAGAGCCTAACAAGCATAATACTGTGATGTTTCTTCCCTTGAAATAATACCAGGAATAATTGTGCAATTACGTTTTTAATATATTTATATATTCTTCATCTATTCTAAAACTTGATATAGAATTTCATGTACATAACAATATTTATGATACATCACTTTGGATAACTGTTGATATTTACATACCAACCAATAAATGGAATATAATTATTAATTGATTGTGTTGACTTTGAGTTAAATATTTGTTGCAACCTACAGCAAAATGTTTTTTAACGACTCAGTTTGAATTCAATATTTTTTACAACCTATAGCAAGATAATTTATACTGACTCGGTTTTAATAAATAACATGCTTGTGTCAGTGCAACCATCAAGTTAATTCATAGATCACTGTCGGTGAGTCCTGAAAAAAAAATTCACTAAATTTTGGAACTAATGTTTCACATAACGAATGAGATGTGAGTAATTTAGTGAGAAATTTACAATTACATTTCCAAACTTGCATCAAGGTAACATCCCATAACTATTTACAATTTAGTGAAAATTTTGAGACTATTTCGAACTTCCTAAAAACCTAAATAAGCTATTTTCCTTTCATTCAAATCTAAATGGTTACTTTACAAACATATTTCGGTAATAAGATGGTAATGTTCACATACCTAAAAACCGAAGGGCAATAATCTTTTCATGCAATAACTCTGCTTATGTTGAGCATTTTTTAATTAGGCTTGTTTTTTTAAGTTAGTCTAATTACTTAAGTATGTAACTGAGAATGATCTGTAAATGTAATGGCCATATATAGGATCAAAATGCTTATAAACTAATGATAATTGAGAACTGAAATAATACAGTCAGATTTTCCTTACTGGTTCTTCTCTCTGTATGTTTGCTTTAGTTTGCATTTATTAACATGCTCTTCTCTTTTCTTCATCACCTCCTCCTACAGTTTATCGGCCTTTTCTGCAAAAAAACTCCTTCATTCTCCTTGTAACTTTTAGCACTTCAACATCACAAAAACCACTTATGTTAAATTACACAACATGGTATAATAACATAGCATATGCTCTCCAGCAGTGATAGGAATTCCACTTATGTTAAATTACATAACATGGTATAATAACAGAGCATAAGCTTACCT
The DNA here is from genome assembly GCA_030737815.1 of Allium fistulosum. Lineage (NCBI taxonomy): Eukaryota > Viridiplantae > Streptophyta > Magnoliopsida > Asparagales > Amaryllidaceae > Allium > Allium fistulosum. Next base: position 942,396,393 of record CM060907.1, on the reverse strand, counting down.
CCATCAACTTTGACATATGACCATCCTTAGTAGTTTGAAGCTCGACATCAGGATATTTCTTTATAAAAATTACCAATTGTCTTCTGTTTTAACAAGAATTCCAAGTAAATATAGCCACAACTATGTTAGATACAAACACAACAACAATGAGAAGAATGGGAATATGAGTTCATCCACTTCAAAAGAGACTGACAATTTACCTTCAATATTGATATCGATAACCAAATAATAATAAATTTAATAAATAAAATCACTTAACAAGAAAAATATCTGGTAATCAATGGAGATATTTACATATGATAGCGGAAACCACTATAGCTTCTAGCCTTTCATATTCTGAATAAAAATTATGTCAACCTTGAGATCATGGAGAGTTAAATAATAATCAATTCAATTACAATCATTTACCCCCTGTGAATTAATTAGATGTTCTCTAATTAAGAAATATGGTTGAAATAGCAGATATTACCCACAAATCACTCTAAATCAATGGAATATAATAACAGGAGGTATTACCCATAAATCATTGAGTTAGATGTTAACTTAAACCCTTCTTTGCTCATAAGCAAACAGCTAACTTGATTGAAAAAACAGATATTACAAAGTTTGAACCTCGACCTTAACCTTTTAACTCATGTTCATGAGAAAGCTAATCCGGTTTGTGAAAAACATATAATCTTGTTCGATTTTAACAAATTTATATTTTTGAAATCGATTTTAAATGCTTAAATTTCTATGTATTTAAGCTTATACTTTTTTTCGATGTTCGAGTTGAGCATTGAATCAGAATTTATGAAGAGAATTGAAATTAGAAAAATTTGAATTGAAACCGGATTTAGACTGGAGTTCTCATCTTTGCCGATCTCGTCTTTGTTGATCCCCTTAAGTTGGCATCTTGTTGCGAGAATCGCTGCTTCGTTTATAAGATTTTGAAGGTCCGCCCCAGTAAAACCTGAAGTTCTCCTTGCGATTTTCTCAAAATCAACATTCTTTCGTACTGCTTTTCCTCTTAGATGCACCTAGTAAGAACAAAATCACATAAGTTGGTTCCATCAATCATTGAGAGATATGAAGAAGAAAGTTAATTAAAGGAAATATATTACAGAGAGATGACTTTGGAGTGTAGGATTCTAAAGATGCACAATATAGAAAGACAGATTCGAACGCGTTTGGATTTCGATAAGCGATGAAAATGGGGAGTTTTCTGTGATTTAGGGTTTTGGACTTGGGAGTGAAAATGGAATTTCGTGGTAATGAAAATGGGAGGGAGGGAAATAATACAGACCGCCTATTTTTTTCGTATTGCTGTAGGAAGCTTTAATAGCATTGGCAATGCACTGTATTCGACGCTAAGCAATTAATAATTAAACAAAGACAGCAATATATGTTCCAATGCTATTCATTCTTGCAATAAATATACCATTTTCTTGTAGTGTAGGAAAATGATTAAACTTATACCCTAAACCCTTAGAAAAATGAACACACTCTCATTTCATTTTATCACAAATGAAAATAACCACACTAAGGTCGGCCACCATTAGCAAAGGAGAAGAAGAGGAAAGCTAAAGTTCTTAAGAGGAAAATCAAATCAACTTAATCAAGATCAAATCTCACATCCTAATCAAATTGCTAAGGTGAATAATGAATACATCTCACTTTTCTATATCTTTTCAGTTTTAAAATGAAACCCGAATTTTATCTTGCATGATTTAGTCATGATTTTGAATAGCAAAATGTTTATATATACATGTTGATGATTTTAACTTGTTCATATAGAATTTTATGATATGTTTTGATGTGAAAACCCTAATTAATGACTTCCAATTGCCTTGCGATTTTAGATATAGACTAGAAATGATATTTCAGAGTTTGGTTTCAATTTTCATAATTTTCCGAATTAAGGTGGATTTTATATTAATTTTCTAGTGAAGAAAATGATTTATTGGGTTAAAAATGATTCACGGGTAAATTATAATTAATTTGGGTCTGAAATTTTTATATGTTAGAAAACATATCAAAAAGGATTTTCTGGAATTTTTGTAGATTTTCTCAAGTATTTTGATGAATATATAAAATTATTTAAGGTATGAGACTTAAATGTTTTATATATTTAATTAAAGAGAAGGGGTATTTTGCAAAGAATTTAAATTAACTAATTCTGAAATTTTGGCAGTACTTTTGGAAAATAAAAATTAGAAACTAATAAGAGTTTGACAAATAAGACTGGATAGTTAAATTACTTAAAAAGGTTTAAAATTAGAAATTCATGCCAAAAGCATGTTTCGCCTCTTTTGGCTCCGCCCAAGTAGCTTTCGACTAGGTCCCTCTGCCTCCGTGCCATCAAAACCAGTGCACATAGTATCAACAACTTAGTAAATAGTGAATTGGACAAAGGCGGAAGGTACCAAGTCGAGACCAAGGGGTTCTGAAAGGGTCGAAGCGCCTTTTTGTTTTAAATGAGAAAAGCGCCTGCTTGCTTTCGACAAGTACCTTTCGACTTAGTTAGCTTCCGACTAGGTCAATTGATTTAAAGAAATGTTTTAAGAGGTCGTGCCTTTGTTGTAAGTAATAGTTTTCAACTAAGTCTGCTTTCGATTAAGTCAATGGTTTAAAGGTTGGTTTCGAAATGGTTGCACCTTTGTTTTTAAACAACTACTTTCGACTATGTCAAAGCCTTTGCTGCCGCTTTCTACCTTCCGAAACAATGCCTTCGGAAGGGTTGTTTAGGTTTATAAAGACCCCGGTGCTTCTCCTATGCTTTCGGAAGGGGTGGTTTCGACACCATCACTTCCCTACATAAGTTAAAGCTTTCGAAAGAGTATGCATTCGACCCTGTTGCTTGTGAACCTTAGTGAATTTTAAAGAATAACACGAAGGTTTCGACCAGTTTAGTGTTAAATGATTTCGAAAGTTGTTTTCCACATGTTTTAAAAAATTGAACCCAAAGGCTTTCAAAGGGTTTAAGGTTTCGATGCCTTTGAAAGGTTTTAAAGAAAGGTTTCGAAGGGGCGGTTCTCCTATGGTTTCGAAAGGCAACGTTTAATGGTTTTAAAGAGGGATGTCTATGGTTTTTAGCTTTCGTAGGAAAAGGAATTTCAATGGTTTCGAAAGGTTTATATCAAAGGTTTCGAAAGGAAGATTTGGCCTTTCAGCCTAAAAGAAAGAAAGGGTTTTACATGGTTTCGAAAGGGGCACTTTCAATAGGATTGAAAGGGGTACTTTCAAATGTTTAAAAAGTTTTCATCAACAAAGATTTGAATAGAGTACATATAGCATGGCAAGGTGATTTTGAGTAAAGCATAGAGTATAAATGTTTCTTTTTTTAAGTTTGGTTTAAAAGGGTTAAATCAATTTCAGATGAAAATATTTTCAAGGAAAATTATGGGAAGATATTCCTAAGTAAAATGACTTAGATATTAGAATAACAGATGGGACTGGTATAGGGTCGCGCCCTATACATTAGCTATTTGACCCAGCTAATTTAGTCCAAAATTCCAGTGTGTAGGGCTTTGTCATAGGTAAGACTAAAATTATGATTACACACAGAAATGAATATATGCTTTTATACAAATAGGTTATTGGTGAGCCCGCAAAACCATTAGGACCAGGTGACTCTAGGAGATGTTAAGTTAGGGACAGACCGTCCAGAAGAGAAGTATTTAACAGATAGTTAAGGACAGACCGTCCATAAGAGGTGTGTCTAACAAATGTTAGATTATTTTGTTATTTTGTCTGGTAGGCCCGAGTCAGCCAAAGTTAATAGTAAGCCAAATAAAACTAAAGTGTTGAATAGATAGTTCTTTTATTACCCGATATGTTTGTTTACATAATGATGCTTTACAGTATTTAACCGTTTTTGTTGTAGGAAAAGATCTGCAAAAGATATGTTTTAAGTGGATGTTAGTGAGGGGAAACCCGTTCTGCTAAGCAGCGTGGTCTCACTTAACATTAATAACCGGGATGTATAGTATTATTCACACCCAGCTTTATGTCTGACTCGAAGTTTATGTTTTTCCCTTTAAATTCTCAGGTGCTCAAAATTGATTTGAGTAGGCTGAGGGTTGAGGCTTTTTAGGTTTTAGTAGGATGACGAATAAAGCTACTGGAGGCGAGTAGGAGGCTAACAGATAGCTATTTAGGAGTTGCAGTTCTTTGTTTTGTGTTTATTGCCGTTGTGTAATAAGTTAATTATGACTCTGATCAACCAAGGGGGCATCTTTATATGTTGCTCTTAGCGTACTTTGTAATAATTATATTTGATCTTTGCATGGGAAACGTTATGGGATTGTGTAATTTGAATATGGAACATATATTTTGAAATGTGATGGAAAATTCTGTTTTGAAATCTGTGATTTGTTTCATATTCAAGTGCTTCTGATATTATAAATACCATTAACATAGCCGTATTTAGTCGCCGGAAGTTAATACTATAGATGACTACAACATCTGTAGCGCTTAGCTTTGGGCCTCTAGATAGGGGATGTTACAGATAAATAAGTCTTTTGGGATAGGATATGGGCTTCATAATGATAAAGCCAATCCATTCCCAAAATTATTCTAAACCCCAGATAATGCATAACATAAAGATCGACACAAAAACAATGACCGCATGAGATAATCTCGACATCTCTACAAGGCATACTGAAGGTTGTGGACCCACCGACCGGATTCACAATTCTCAGCAAAGTCACTAAGCACACACATCCAAAGATAAAGCATCAACAAGTTCCTTCAATACAAATGAGTGAGATGCACCTATATCGAAGAGAACCCGAATAGGAAGGTTTCAAAAAATAATTACACCTTGAAGAACAGAAGAAGATATACCTTGATGCTGAGAAGATCTACCAGAAGCTTGAACAACACTAAGCTTCCCAGAAGTGAGGCCTTTAGCTGCTCGAGGATAAGTTGCTACAAGATGACCTTCTTTCTTGCAATAACGACGAATAGGAGCTTTAGGACAATCCTTTATGAGATGCTCCTTAAAACCATAAGTACTCTCCTTTAGTTGGCTGTGATGGAGTGGAACTAGAACCTTGCTTCTTGATTTTCTTATTATGATAAAAGATCTTCGACATGTTGAATGGTTGTTTCTTCTTTGGATGGAAGCTCTTCTTCTCCGCTATGCCATCCTCACTACTATCCTTTTTGAACGCTTCAAGCTTAAGGGCCGAATCAACTAACTTCTCTAATGAAATCTTCAATTGCAACATCAATGCCTTCTTAAGATGCTTCTTCAGATCATCCACAAATCTTTGATTCTTCTTTAATGGAGTACTTATGTGTTCGACTCCGTATTTCGAAAGGGCTTCGAAGGTCGATACATATTCTTCTACATAAGACTTCCCTTGCTTCAACTCAACAAATCTATTAGCTAACGAGTCTTTCTCCGATTCGAGGACGAATTTCAACTCAAATCGTCCCCTAAAAGGCTACCAAAAAAGAGTAGACTCATCCACCTCTGTTATAAAAAGCTCATACCAATCAAGAGCCCGCTGTTGGAGCGACTAGAAGCTACTAGAACCCTCTGTTGATCCTTAAGACCCATGTGAGAAAATATCCCTTTGCATGTCTTGAGCCCAGCATGTACCTCAATCACACTCTTAGAACCTATAAAGGGCTTGTCACCAAGATGTGCAAAGTCGTTGCACATACATACAAAACTTGACTTGCGAGAAAAAAAATCCAGAGGAGGTCTGGTAGGCTGAGTATTCTTAATAAGTTTCATAATCTACTCGGCTGACATAAACACTCTGTCCGGAGAAGGGCCACTGGACTGTCCACCAACAAAAGGAGCAAGTGGTCTACCACCAGCCACCTAAGATTCTAACTGGAATAAAATAAGATAAAAGATTATTCAAGAGTCATATGATTCGATATTAGGAATTTCAAAGATAGACACTAAGTAATATACTTCTTGAAAACCTAAGGGATGATTCGTAAGACTTGCCTAATCCACGATTAATATTTGTAGTATCATATTTTGTTTTGAACTCAGCTCTGATACAAGCTATGGCTCCCCACCCCAAGACCCACACTAACAAAGAATGTTACAGAGTAATATTGTCGGTTATTGTAGAGAATAGGGCTGGTTAGGAGCGACCATTCACGAATTTCATTTTAAGTGAGCATTGACATATTGGCTAATATACTATACATTTTTAGAATCAAGTGGAATCAATGTATACAATTCTGGCTTAAAACAAAGCTTTGGTGGCTATAATAAGAATTCAAAACAACATACAATAATATACATATTACATAATCATAAATCAATCACAACAGAATATAATAGATACAAGTCCTAATGACACATAGAAGATACATAATGTAGATTACATATATACAAAGTGCTATATTTCAAAATGGATATGTACACAAAAGGAGTCTAATCTCAACACAAGATACAATGTGATGTCAAATATATAAAATAAGATGATAGAAGTGAATGGCTAGCTAATAGGTAGGATATCCACGCTAAAGCTTTAAGCTGAAGGACCTGAAACATCTCGGTCAGATCCAAGAATTATAAAATAATAAACGGGTCAGTCTAGACTAAAATAAATGAGTTAGCACGATAATGAAGGGTAATGTGATCTAGATCTCAAATATGATTATAAAGTTAAGTACCCACAAATATTATGCATAATTAAACAACTTCAAATATGAAATCACCTAATGATCAAACTCAAATAGCTTCTTAAAAGAAAAACCACAAAATGATTTAGTGATAAATTAAATAACTTCAAATTCCAGAAATCACAACTAGAAATCCAGAAAATCTCATAAAAGAAGGATAGGCACCAAACTCTAAGATTAGTGAATAAATTCACATACATGCATGTAACTCCAAGATAGACTTATATTTCTATAACATCAAGGTAGGTATGAGACCTATAAACATCAAAACAGGATCATTTTCTATAAACATCGAGATAGGAACGAGTCTTATAAACATCAAGATAGGTACGATACTTATAACATCAAGATAGGTACGAGACCTATAACATCAAGACAGGAACAAATCCTATAAACATCGAGATATAAGTGTTATATACTTTCATATAGTAACCAAATAGGTAACGACTGTGAGCCCTGTACCACACGTGTTTACGCAAACATTTACTATATGATAATAAACTCTAGTCATGTGTAGTAATATCTTCGATCGAATAAGTTCGAAAATTAACCGATAAAATAAACGTGAGCGTTCCATGCCACTCGTTTTATTTAACTGTTTAAGTTAATTCCTCATTCGATCGATATTGTGCAATATAAAACATTTTACTTTCAAAATAATTCTTATAATGATTGGTTTATAGCAGATATTTTTTTTTGAAGAGAAAGGTTCTTAAAGACGATAAGAACCAATAAATAGTAGAATTCGCCTCCTTAAAAAACCTTACCATTGTGGTAAGGAAAAAGAGTGCGACATCCCCTATTAAAACACACTCCAATATAGGTATTAAAAACAAAACACAAAAACAACATACATAACAACAATGCCCACAAAGCAAATAAAAAACCCAGGCCCAAAAGAGTGGCCGAAACAAACACCCTCGCTTCCACAATCAACCCATTCTAGCCTAATTAAGAACAGTGGAAAAAAACCCTATAGCCTCGAATAGACTTCAGCACGTGCCGCCATTATCCATTGTCTCCCAAGTCTATTCCCCATCTAAGCAAGATAATTCTCTTTGTCGAACTTGCTTGCTGGTGATGAAGTCGTCGAGATAGCTGCAGGCGAACATCAATTTCCAGTAACTTCATCCTAGCTTCCTTCAAATAGAACTTTCCTTCAAATCATCGCCATACACGTTCAAGCCAAAGGTGATGGATCAATGTTGACACTGCCATAAAGGCCAGATCTTGGAGCGCTGACGGTGATGGAAAATTGAGTCATATCTTGGAAAATCAGTTTCGCAATGAATTATAGCGGATATATATATATATATATATAATTACACTTTTCAAATTATTGCACAAAATCGTTTAAAACAATTATAAATCGAAATAGTTAATATATATATATATATGGATTTCTAAAATTCTTTATATATATATATATATATTAGATTGAGATTTAAATTGATTTTACTAGAATGATTTGTCCTTCAAATCAGTCTTTTCATAAATTTGGTTTGAAAACGTGCATAAAAATGTGCATTGCTTCTCAAGTTCCATAGAAGTCACGCAATCGATATAAACGAATTCATAATCAAAATCCAGAAATATCAATGAAATCGATATGGAAAGCATCACCAGAAGTCACGCAATCAGTTTCCAGGAGTCAACATGGGTAAATGAGTGATAAACGGATCAATCGACAACATCATAATATAGCCTGGACATCAAGTCCAGACTGCAAACCGGTGCACCGGTTGGACCAACCGGTCCACCGGTCAGCTCGCCTAGATGCGAATCTCCATCAATCCATTTTCGTTTGTTTCTCCAGTGTTGCTTCCCTAATGGACCTGAGGTACCGAATGTGTAGTCATGACAGCATATAGAGATGTATAAATGGATGGCATCATATAGTAAACAACAAACACAATTCATATTACCAAGTAATTCAAAAACAATTTGAGATCATAAACACATCTATAATCAAGCACAATCATGTAACAGCAACTACATCCAATTTAAGCCTAGAAATTATGAGATAAACTCACCTAAACAAACCCGGAATGGAAGATTAGGGCTTGGAATCTCCAATGCCTTTCTAATTAGATCTCAACCTAGGCTATGGACAAAAATCGAATAGGAATTGATCAAAATCAAAAATCGAAACTGAAATATTTCTTAAATTGATGCATAGAAAGATAGAGGAGATTACCTTTTATCAAAACACACTAGAATAGGTTGAAAACCCTTTGATTTCACTCTTTAATTTGCAAATTTAAGGATTTAGGGATTTTCGTACTTAGAGGAATTTTTTTATTTCTTGCTTTGAGACGAAAACGAGAACCGAGTAATGTTGTGCATACGTTTTTCTCATTTCTATTAGTTTGGTTTTGGGCTAAGTGGGTAAGGAATGTGGATCCAATAGTCGAGTGTTGCTAATTCTCTTAAAACCAAAGTGTTACTAATTTATTGTGTTTCATTTTAACATTTTATGCATACTAATTTAATTAAAACAATATTCTAATTTAACTAACATTTATTTCTAAAATTTCCATAATATAAATAACATTTTAAAATCTCACTTTTATGAATATTATAATATTTTATCGAAATTAGTTATGACTTTAAGAATGAAAAGTTATTCTTCATACTTTCAAAAAATAAATGCTTAATTAAGAAATATTTTTTCAACAACGGAATTATTTCCATACAATTTATTCATTCATTTTCTCCAAATTTAATCTTATATAATTAAATATAAGAATTAAATATCATAAAAAGAAAATCCATTAAATTCCTGATTTATTAAACTCCAAATCCATTTTAGTTTGGAAATACAAAAATTTACAATTTACCCAAATTCATTCAATTTAATTATTTAAAATTAATTAAATTATGTTTTAAATTTAGATTCTAGGTAATCTTGACCAGGTTAGTTACAAATAATAGCAATTATCATTTACCGTACTGCTCCAGTCTGGGACTTTGGCTATGGTTCAATAATAGTATTCTCAAGTCGAGAGAGCTATGTAATGTCATCACTTTGAAATTCTCTCTTTGACCTTCGTTATATTAACCAATAGAAAACTCTCAAGTGAGTCATTCCATAATTGTCCAATAATAATTATGAATGTACCCCTTGGTGCCCCTAGCAGTTCTGAGTAATACATTGTCCAACATTAAGAGAGCATATGACGATCCGCCTTTTCAACTCTTGAAAATCGACACTAATACATCCTCGGTATTCACGTGCTACAAATACAAGTGATGGAAAGGAAGATTGATCAAGTGTAAAAAGAAATTAACACAAACAGAGTAGAAAATAGAATCTCATAAGAATGGAATAATCATATATTATTAAACAAAAAATATTTTACAGTGGAAAAATTTGAATACAATATTAGAGTCTAACCAAGATTCAGCCTGGACAGTTATAAATCCTTTGTCCTTGCAAATGCCCGAAAAACAAAACAATTGCAACGGAAACAAAGAATACGTCCATGCATTGATGAAGATCTCCGACTCTCCTTTGGAAACTCCAAGCATCTTTAGCTAAACCTAAAACTACTTGGATTTGACCCGAGTATTAAAACACCCGGATCAAGCTTGATAAACCAGCGTGAGAAAACTCGAATTATAAATGAATATGACAGTGTCATAGATCAGATTGATGCCAATCAAAACTTTTGAAAAGAAGGATATCTCGTAAGACCACGTCGCACATAAACACAGATGGGCTTTTACCTTACGATAACCAAAATACTTTATACCGAAACAAATTTGATATTATCATTAATGACATTGGTTTGAAAACACTTTTCAAATAAATATATACATAAAGTAAGTATCAATACCCGGATAATGTCAAACAGTGTATATGATGCCAAAGGGGTAGCTTAAATGTTTGTAAAGCATTACAACTATTTTGGGAATACAACCAAAACCGTAAAGGTCGTATTGGAATTGGATTTCAAACATGATAGGGAACTACTGGCCATTTCCTCTGATGCCAAATCCACGCATAACATCCTAGTCTTCGGTGACTATTCACTTTTCTTACGCATGCCTCCGTACTACATTGTTACACTACTATGGAACAACGTATATCGGTGGCGTTGCTCTTCCTCAGTCGAGCCTCCAATATCTGCACATTTAAACGATTGAGAGTCCAGATACTACTGGACTCCTCCATCATCAATATAACCGATAGTCTAAAATATATGTCCTGCAAACCACATAGTATCCCGTATCATTCCTGGGATATGAGGCTCATAAAGCTACAAGCTTCTTTCCACGAAGCACGCTTTACTTTTCACAAAGACATGCTTTTCTTTTCACAAAGCAAATTCCACTAAGAATTCCACATTGTCATCTCTAACAACACACTATTGATTTCTATAAAAGTACAACCTCTAAGGTTGTACGTCATAGAGAAGGGTGTTAAGTATAGGAGGGGATACCTCCTACACCACCAAACAGATGTACATTTGTAGAGATCAATGTATGTGGTTTTAGAAATACAATGTCAGAAACTCATTCATACAAGTTGTCCAGGTAAAAGACAAACCAAAGGCACTCCTCCTACTATTTCCTATTTTGGGAATCACTCCTAGGATTAGTTGCTAGTAGTCCTTGCAAATCGAAGATTTTCAGAACGAAGGCAATACTTCCAGCATAAATATATGATATAGGGATTAACCCAGAGGTTAGTAGCAAGTAGCCTTATATTATGAAAATCTCCATCTTCAAAATCATTGTCTTCAATAGGTCTTCACTTCCGAACGTATACATTGGTTCGAAGTGGTTTATGGATATGAATTACCCAAATATGACACCAGTTTCTCTGAACCAATCATCGATAAAAAGATGTCAAGTATATAGGTGATTATGAAACAACATCCAATCAATTTATCCTTTTATCAATCAAATATCTTTCAAAGATATATTCTTTTAAACTATTCCTTTTATCTTCTTAAGAGTATATGGAATCATTAAGCCTCATTTATCAAATTCTCTTGTAAATTAAACCTTTTTAATCCTGGAATAATTCCAAATAATTTCACCTTTTACTTAGGAAAACATTTTCAAATCATTTATTTAAATCTTAACCAAGATTCCTTATTTCCAAACCATAACTTTAAATGGGTCAAAAATGATGTTATTTAAGACATCGTTTACTATAAACCCAAACTAATTTGTATTAAGTAAAAAACGGATCCATAGAAATTAGACAAATTATACTCAATATCAATTTACATATTCAATCTGTACTATTTGTCGAATAACGGTGAAATCACCTTTTAAATTCATACGGTAAGAGTTCCCTCCTTGAAATTCAATACGAAATTTAACTAGAATGTTTTCTTTAACAACAAAAATCCTATTTTAAATCTTGTTTAACTTTTGGAAAGCTCCAAATCTCTTTTTATCTTAAGAAGATGTGGTCCGAATAAATCAAATTTACTAATCCCCTCCGTCGGGCCAGTCTGGATAGCTAGAGCGAAACCCAGACACTAGTTGTCCATGCTTGGGTCTATAGACCATCTCTCTGTCACCCACAGGGTGATCAAGTTATTTGATCAAATCTAAACTCTTTAAAATTCTTGATTTATTAATTGAAAAACATTTGGGAAGAAAATCCCAAGTTCAAATTTTAATTTCAAAAGTTACCAAATAGTGCTGCAAAAAGTGTTTTAAAGCTTCTTTGATCAAGATGCTAATTTCATTCCACATATGTCCATTTTAATAACTCAAATCTCTTTTTAAAACACTTTAATACATTTATGAGTTTTATTTCTTATTTATGAAGATTTAAAAATATATATTTTCAAGGTTTATCACTTTGGTTTTCGAATTGCCAATACGCAACGTTTTTGAAAACATGATTTGGACATATCTCAAACTTTACTAAATGAAATCTTGATTTCCTTCTTTTGTTTTAAAACTATATTCGTTATGGTCTGGAAAATTCTTATTGCAAATAATTCTGACTTATATTGAATCCTATACATTGATTTAACTTTTCAGGTCGACAATGACGAACTACCGCTACGCGACGAGCTCAATTTGGCTTTACTTTTCAAACTTTAGCTTTGCCGAAACTTGTTAAAATATTTAAAATACCATAATAAAACATTTTAAATCATCTCAAACTATTTTTACTACATTAAAAACTCATTTTCCACTTTATTCCATATTATAATATTATATTATTAAAATATTCATTTTTTAGTCTTTTTATATTTAAAACCATAAAGAGGCTTAGTGCCTCTCATACACATACTAATAGGGATTTATTTTTCCATGAATTAACTATGGTTAATTAATTAACTATTTTTATTTTGATGAATATTATTTTCCCATTATTAGCAACTAAGTTATCAACCAAATATCAATAGACCAAATATTCATCCAATATTCAACCAAGCATAATACTTTACTAATTAAACATGCATATCATCATTTTAAGTTTTAAATAAACAAAACTAAACTCAAGTACTCATGATCAGTTTCTACTCCATTAAACTTTTTCCAAAGCTTCCTGAAATAAATCCGGCGGTACTCCGGCAGCACTTCCTTCTCTTTTCTTTGCTCCGCAGCTCCTCGAACTTGCTCCTTCTTCTTTGAAGTGCTCCGCCTCCCCTTGGAGTGGTGGTGGTCGGCCAAGCTTAATGAAGGAGGTGGTGGTTGTGGGTTTTAAAGAGAAAGTGGTGAAGTTTGGACTTGCTTTTGAGGTGTTTTTCTTTTATACATGTATGTATAAATTTATATATTATTTTACTTCTCTTTCGCTATATTTTTCTTCATCATTTTTTTAATAAGAAAGAAACCATTAAAATAGCTTGAAATAATGAAGAAGAAGAAGTAGAATGTGTTAATGAATGAGTGGGTGTGTGCATGTATTTATAGGCTTGAACTTGAAAATATCTCCTCCTTCCTCCACCTCATGCTCACGTCAACCCCCTCCCCCCATGCCCATCCATGATGTCACCCACCCCATGTGCTCTTGTCCATCCATGTGTGTGTAAGGTGAAGAGATGGTTGCTTTTGACTTTTGTATGAAAATGTCATGATATTTTTATTTTTACTTATGTAAATATAAATGTAAATGGTAAAATGTATATATGTATGTATATATGTGTGTTTGTATGTGTATCTGCATGTATGACATGTATACATGTGCATAAGACATAAAAACAAGGTTACAATAAATTAGAATGATTTCTATTCATCAAACCGTTGAAAATCCTGTATCCAATTTCTGGTCATATTTTTACTTTTAAGTTAAACTATATATATGTAATCTAAGTTTTAAAATAACATTTATATTATTATTTAACTAGTAAAAACTGCTCATACGTGCATCTAGTAGCCAGAGCGGATATGTGTTGTAAGTGCAAAAGTTTTGTAATCACAACGCTTTTATTTCAAGTTGTTTTGTTGGTGGTGTCGGTGGTAAATTGGTAGTAAAATTTTGTTGATGGGTCATTGAGAAAGGATGGTGGTGGATGTTGCAGACTAATGGTGGGTTTCCATTGATGAATAAGGGTATTTTTGAAATTTCAAAAGGACACCGTGGAAATGCTAGTCATTGTATTCTCTTTAGTAGTAGTAAAGATAATTAAAAGGGCCTCATTTGATTTTAAAATAATTATTAAATCATTTAAACTAAATTTAAATTTAAAAATCAATTATTCAAAAATGATGATATCGTGGATGATGTCACAAAGATATTTTATTTTCAAAAATGAAATAAATATTTTATTTCATATTCCTGCTTAAGTGCAGAAATAAGTGTATGTAAAAAAATCATACGTGACTTTTGATGGTTAAAAAGTTGTTTATCGATAAAACGATCCTCGGCCATTTTACCAATGTTTTTCCAAAGAATATATTTTTGTAAACATTTTTCCAAAACAAGATCACCATTATTATTTATCATATAAAACATGATTATTTATGTTTAATAAGCCTATATTTGAATATTTAAAAGTATTTAAATATTCTAATTTAAAGTGATAAAACTATGGGTCGTTACAGACTTCCTCCTTAAAAGAATTTCGTCCTCGAAATTACAACCCAAAACCCAAAACATGTATTTTTAAACTCAATTACGTATGATATACATAGATCATCCATACGCAATATATGATTCGATCTCCTATTTGAATACACAACTTTACTTCTAAACTAGTGTTAATCCCTCGATTCTCTAGTGCACACTATGATAAGGCATTCCGATTAGAACTTTAGTTTTCCTGGCACAGCTCCTAACTATAACAGAAAATGAAAGTACCCAACCACAAACCCTCATCAATGTTCATCATCAAGAATCGAGTGACAAGTCCATTTTCAGACCAGTGTAAACACAACAAAGTTACTCGAATCTTAGATCAGAATCGTGTGATGAAATGATCTACTTATAACATACATACTTATTAACATTCCCAAAAAATTTATGAAAACATTTCATTAAATTTTAACTTTTATTCTTATGCTTTTTGAAATCATTTCAAAATATTCACCCAAAATATTCCGATCTCCTTTTCAAAAGAAATAAATTATCCTTTACTTGGAATAATACTATTATAATTTTATTCCAAAATCCTTTTTAAATTCCTTTGTTGATAAATTCCCTTATAAATATAATTCCAAAAATATTTTGTATTAAATAACTTTCCCTTATTCACTTTTAAACTTTTCAAAAAACTAGAATATGAGTTCCCAAAATTCCTTTTTTTATTAAACATATATTTGAAACCCATCTTTTACAGAATCATTTATTTTTGTAAATTACACTTTATTTATAAATTATACTTTTATTAAATATATTTGTAAATAAATTTCTTGATTTCAACACTTTTAATAAAGCCATTTCTTTTTAACATCTATTTAAACTTTTTATTTCTAAATATCTCATTAAATTGATCTGATATAAGATAGAAGAAAGGCATAGAGAGAATGATCCAAAAAGAGGTTTATTAATTAAAATTATAATTATACACCCACTCCTAACCATAGCCTGTATTACAAGTTTTTAGGGATAACTCCTAGGGAATATAGTCTATCATACACCACCATCATATATATATATATAAATACTTGAAATGTTATACACACTATTCTTGGGACCCTTCTGAGGTAGACAGTGTTTTATCCTTGGTACCTAAGTCAACCAACCCTATCTTTTTCTTTGGACAGCCCTTCATTAAATGTATTCCTTCATAACTCAAACTGCAAGTCCGTTCAGGACACTCTTTGGTTATATGTCCTAGTCCTTTGCAACGGTAGCAATTCTTTGCCCTTCCTGACTGAATTTTGGGTTTCTTCTTTGATTTAGGGCACTCAGGTAGAAAATATCACTTTCTTTTACACTTAAAATAGAATATCATACCTAAAAGATTCTTCTTTCTTCTTTTCCTTTATCTTCCTTTCCTTACACCGAACTGCATAATGCCCTTTTTTATTGCATCTGTAATAGTAGCTGTTAGCATAAGATCCTAGTCTTAGTTTTTCTTTTACTTCTCTTTCTGCACGTACTCTTCGTGCTTGTTTTGGATTCAGCCATAACTCATCACCTAGCATATAAAAAGCCATTCTACCCCTAAGTGATATACCAACCTATCATCAGTAAATTCATACCATTAATTTCTTGACTTAAAATCCTTTTTATCCAAATAACTTGATTCAGACTTGTTCGGATTTGAACTTGCCTTGATCCTTCAATGTTAAGGAGAATTATTTACTAAGCATACGATATTGTTCATCCAAGGCAACATCTGATTGATACTTAGAAAATTATTCCAATCATTACCAAACAGATCAAGACCTTATTCATTGAACTTTCCAAAGGGAATACATCTTATGAATTTCCCAAATCACACAAACATCTATATTCTTTTTGTATATAAAATATAATCCTTTTTGAAAACACTGTGTCAATTCACCTTGTTTAAGTATTTAGGACTCCCTATCGATTACATGGAGCTCTTCATGCATCGACCAGAATTTATAAACCACTCAACATATTAATCAACACAAAACATTTTTATAACAATAACAAATACACGCTCATATATATAATAGTTTCAAACTAATTCTAGGGTGTTACTAGCCCTACCTCCAATAAGTCACTCATTCTAGGGTATTACTAACCCTATCTATAATGAGTTTTACCCCACAAAAGCCTAGGTGTTTGCTCAACCTAAGCTCCGATACCAAATATGATGACCAGCCTTTTCGAATCTTGAAAATCAACACTAGTACATCCTCGTTATTCATGTGCCATAAATTCAAGTGCCAGAAAGGTAGATTGATCAAGGGTAAAAAGAAAATAACATAGAATAGAGTAGAAAATAGAATCTCAAATGAATAGAACAATCATATATTATTAACCATAAAATCTTTTACAATGGAAAATTTTGAATACAATATCAGAGTCTAATCTAGATTCAGCCTGGATAGTTATAAATCCTTTGTCCATACAAATGCTAAAAACAACAAAATGAATGTAGTGGAAAAATAAAATACGTCCATACGTTGATGAAGATCTCCAGCTCTCCACTTGAAACTCCAAGCGTCTTTAGCTAAACCTGAAACTACTTAGATCTGACTGAAGTATTAAAATACCCGGATTAGGCTTGATAAACTAGCGTGAGAAAACTCGAATTATAAATGTATATGACGGTGTCATAGATCAGATCAATGCCAATCAAAACCTTTGAAAAGAAGGGTATTTGTAAGACCACGCCGCACATAAACATAGATGGGTTTTTACCTTATGATAACCAAAATACTTTATACCAATTTTTTTTTGATATTATCATTAATGACATTGATTTGAAAACACTTTTCAAATAAATATATACATAAAGTAGGTATCAAAAACCAGATAATGTCAAACAATGTATATGATGCCAAAGGGGTAGCTGAAATGTTTGCAAAGCATTACAACTATTTTGGAAATACAACCAAAACCGTAAAGATCGTATTGGAATTGGATTTCCAACATGATAGGGAACTAGTGGCCATTTCCTCCGATGTGAAATTCACGCATAACATCCTAGTCTCCAGTGAATATTTACTTTTTTCAAGCAAGTCTTCGTACTACAATGTTACACTACTATGGAACAACATATTTCGGTGGCTTTTCTCTTTCTCAGTCAAGCCTCCAATACCTTCCCATTTAAACCATTGAGGATCCAGACACTACTGGACTCCTCTATCATCAATAAAAACGATAGCCTGAAATATGTTCTGCGGACCATATATTATCCCGTATCATTCCTTGGATGTGAGGCTCGTGAAGCTACTCTCTTCTTTACACAAAGCCATGCTTTGCTTTTCACAAAGCCAAGCTTTACTTTTCACAAAGCAAATTCCACTTAGAATGCCATATTGCCATTTCTAACAACACACTATTGATTTCCACAAAAGTACAACCTCTAAGCTCGTACGTCTTAGAGAAGGGTGTTAAGTATAGGCGGGGTTACCTCCTACACCACCAAATATACGTACTTTTTTAGAGATCAATGTACTTCGTTTTTAGAAATGCAATGTCAAACACTCATCCATACAAGTTGTCCATGTAAAGGACAAATGAAGGCACTCCTCCTACTGCTTGCTGTTTTGGGAATCACCCCTAGGATTAGTAGTGAGTAGTCCTTGCAAATAGAAGATTTTTAGAATGAAGGTACTACTGCCACCATAAATATATGATATAGGGATTAACCCTGAGGTCAGTGGCAAGCAGCCTTACATTATGAAAATCTCCGTCTTCAAAATCATTGTCTTACTTGTCTTCACTTCCGACCGTACACAATGGTTCTAAGTGATTTTCAGATTGGAATTACCTAAATCCGACCCCGGTTTCTCCGAACCAATCATCGATAAAATGATGTCAAGTATATAGGTGATTATCAAACAACATCCAATCAATTTATCTTTTTAACAATCAAATATCTTTCAAAGGTATATTCTTTTAAACCATTCCTTTTATCTTTTAAGAGTATATGGAATCATTAAGCCTCATTTATCAAATTCTCTGGTAAATTAAACCTATTTAATCTTGGAATAATTCCAAATCATTTCACCTTTTACTTGGGAAAACATTTCCAAATCATTTATTTAAATCTTAACCAAGATTCCTTATTTCCAAACCATAACTTTTAAATGGGTCAAAAACGATGTTATTTAAGGCATTGTTTATTGTAAACCCAAACCAATTTGTACTGAGTAAAAAAAAGGACCCATAAAAATTAGACTAATTATACGTAGTATCAATTTCCGTATTTAATCTGTACTATTTGTCGAATAACGGTGAAATCACCTTTTAAATTCATACGGTAAGAGTTCCCTCCTAGGAATTTAATACATAATTTAACTAGAATGTTTTCTTTAACAACAAAAATCTTATTTTAAATCTTGTTTAACTTTTTGAAAACTCCAAATCTCTTTTTATCTTAGGAAGACGTGTTCCAAGTAAATCAAATTTACTATCCCCTCCGTCGGGCCAATCTGGATAGCTAAAGCGAACTCAAACACTGGTTGTCCAAGCTCGGGCTTACAGACTATTTCTCTGCCACCCATAAGGCAGTTTAAGTTATTTAATCAACCCTAACCTCTTTAATTTTCTTGATTTATTATTTGAAAAACATTTGCAAAAGATTTAGGAAGAAAATCCTATGTTTAAATCTTAATTTCAAAAGTTACCAAAAAGTGTTACAAATAGTGCTTTAGAGCTTCTTTGATCAAAATGCTAATTTCACTCTACATATGTCCATTTTAATAACTCAAATTCCTTTAATAACACTTTAATATATTTATGAAATTTATTTCATATTTTTAAAGGTTTAAAATTATCTATTTCAAGATTTTATCACTTTGGTTTCCGAACTGCCAAAACGCGACGTTTTTGAAAACTTGATTTGGACATATTTCAAACTTTACTAAATGATGTCTTGATTTTCTTCTTTTGTTTGAAATTTATATTCATTATGGTCTAGAAAATTCTTATTTCAAAGAATTCCGACTTATACCGAATCCTATACATTGATTTAACTTTAATGACGAACTGCCGCTACGCGACGAGCTCGATATGGCTTTATTTTTCAAACTTCGTTAAACGTTGCTGAAACTTGTTAAAATGTTTAAAATACCATAATAAACCATTTTAAATGATTTCAAACTATTTTTACTACACCAAAAATTCATTTTCCACTTTATTCCATATTATAATATTATAATAATCATTTTTCAATCTTTTTATATTCAAAACCATAATGAGACTTACTAACTCACATACACATATTAATAGGGATCTATTTTTCCATGAATTAACTATGGTTAATTAATTAACCATTTTTATTTTGATGAATATTATTTTTCAATCATTAGCAACCAATTTATTAACCAAATGTTAATCAACCAAATATTCATCCAATATTCAACCAAGCATATTAATTTACTAATTAAGCATGCATATCATTATTTTAAGTTTTAAATAAAAAACTAAACTCAAGTACTCACGATCGGTTTCCACTCCACCAAACTTTTCCCGAAGCTTCTTAAAATAAATCCGGTGGTACTCCGATAACACTTCCTTCTCTTTTCTTTGCTTCGCAACTTCTCAAACTTGCTCCTCCTTCTTTGAAGTGCTCGGCCTCTCCTTGGAGTGGTTGTGCTTGGCCAAGCTTAATGAAGGAGTTGGCCGTTGTTTTTAAGGAGGAAGTGGTGAAGTTCAGACTTGCTTTTGAGGTGTTTTACTTTTTATATGTGTATGTATAAATTTATATATTATTTTACTTCTCATTGGTTGGGTCGTTACAGAGCGTTATGCACTATAGTCTCAACGAATGTATTGATATTCCATCACGAAACATCTTGACTATGAATATTTAAAATAGTATGTTATTTTTAATGTGATAAATTTCTCATAATTACAACACATTTTGATTACTATCGCATAACATATCGTTTAAGGAATTATTATTTAATATATTTTAAATTAATTACTGAATTAATTATATCACAATATAGTAAGTATAAAATAGAATGACAATACCTTTTATTTTGAACAAGATTCGTTATTGAGTTAGATACATGCAATAAATTACATGATTGTCCCTAAAGCATACCCTTAATTCTATCAATCTCCCACTTGCACTTGGGGTCAATTTTGAAATCTTATAGCAACTACTTCAATCGGTTTTTTTCAAAAACTAATCGAGTCACTTATATTAGTAAACGAGTATGCTATTTTGTTTTAACTATCTACTATGTCAATTAACTTTCTCTGATACTGATAAACTACCTTTATCATATGGAACCTTTCGGAGTATCTTTCTCGACTTTTAGTGAGCTCTAGGTACTTTTAAGATCTGTAACACGATATTTTTATCATAAAACAACATTATGTGATTCTCAACATTTGGAATCATTACTAGCTCAATTATATATTTGTGCATTTATTTATAAGTCTATTATTATAGCTCTATTAATGCGATGTACTTGGTTGAATTAACCACTACTAATTGTTTATAGAATTTCCAACTTAGAGTTCTTAACTTAAGACTAAACTTGAATTTAGGATTGATGTAACAACCCGCATATTTATCGATTTTATATTTAAATATTTTATTTAAATATATTATCGTTAGTCGGATTTTAGTCCGAAAAGCTACTTTTTGCATACGGACAAATTAGGACTCGAGACCACTTCCATTGAGTTCAAAACGTCGTTTGCAATCTTTTAAGTATAAACTTCGATATGTTTGGAGAAAGTGGAATTTTCGCCACTTTTTCCACTTAGGGCTTTGGTATGGACTGCACTTACTAACTCAGCCCAATCCCTTCATTCTCTTCATAATTGCATATTCATTAAAGCTTCTTCAATAATGGTGGTGGGAATGGGAAATTAAAATTCCAAGCTCAAGTCTTCATTGCAAATCCATCATTCAACTTCAAATTCAAGCGAAGATTTTGATTCAAGCTAGTGGTTGATCTTTGCATAGCATTTCAAGCTTCATCTTCATAAATTTTAGTGGAAAGGTGAGATTTTTAATCTCACATCTTGCCTATAACTGTCATTGAACATTTGGGAATGATTCCCCATCACTTTAGCATGTATATTTGCATTCGATTTGGATTGAATTGGTGAAAAACTCCGATTTGTAGCATTTTTGGCAAAATTACTGGGCTTAGGTCGTTCTGGCTCGGAGAAGACGACCCTGTGCATTTAGCTCATTCGCTTTTAGGTCGGCTTGCCTTAGGTCGCTCGGCACTTAGGTCGTAGGTCGCTCTGCACTTAGGTCGTAGGTCGCCCTGCTTCCTTTACCTCGCTATGTCGATTGGCCCATGTCTCATATAGGTTGCGAGTGTTTAGGTCGCGTGCCTTTGGGTCGCGTACCATTAGGTCGCTCGTCCTTGTCCCTTTAGGTCGTGAGCCTTTAGGTCGTGTACCATTAGGTCGCTGGACCTCTTAGCTCGTTCGCCTTTTTAGGTCGCGTGTCTTTAGGTCGCGAGTTTTAGGTCGCGTGTCCTTAAGTCGCGAGTTTTAGGTCGCGTGTCCTTGGGTCACGAGCCTCTCTTCTTTTAGGTCGTTAGACCTTAAGTCACTCGCCACTGGATCTTGTTAGGTCGCTTGGCTTTGTTTCTTTTAGGTCGTTGGACCTTATGTCCACTTAGGTCGCAACCCCTTCTCCTTAGCTCGACCGAGTTAGGTCGTTCATCCCTTAGGTCGTGCCACATAGGTCGGAGACTCTTAGGTCGCTAGGCCATGGAGAGCTCACGAATCCTTAAGTCGATCGGCCTGCTTACGCATTAGGTCGCGTCTCTATACCACTGCCCCTTTGGTTGTTGCACTCTAGCTCGGCCATGTTTATACTCACGAGTATGCCTACTTTGATGGTTTTGGGATTGATTTCTTTGGATTTTTACTCTCGTCTTCAAACATGAATTTATGTGATTCGATTTGTTTCAACAATCATTTTGTGACTTGTCACACTAAAGCTATGAAGGTTTCAATACTAGTAGTAAATATCAAAACTCTTTCATCAAAGCGATTTCAACACTATTTTACTACAAAGCTCTTTCTTCTCAAACCGTTTTCTAATCTACTAGTATATACAAGCCTTTACTTCACTCGGATGAGAAATCGAATTAAACGACTTAGTAAAATGAGTGGTATGAAATGCTTGAGTTCACTTCGTCGGTTAGCTCTTGGACTTGTTCGATTGAACCCTTTGTGACAATTTTCTAGTGAAGATCTACAGTTTGTTCGTAAATATTTGAGTTAAGCTAGTGGTTATGGGACATGAAGCTAAACTCATATATTTACTAGCTTAGTGTAATTGACACTTCCTTATGATCATGACGATCATTTTTGTGATTTAGACTAGCGATTGAGCGATGTCTCTTTATCTGCGAGGGAGACTAGACCCCGCTTTTGTGATGTTTCACCATCACATATTTTGGAATTTGTGCTTCACCAATTTTCATGATTTTCATTGATATGATATCAGTTTTTGTGCATTGGTGAATTCATGTGTTATTGATTTGTTATGAATACAAGTTTAGGGTATGATACCCTATTTTATCTTTGAGAAGATTCTTGTGATATTGATTAATCTCTTGTTGATTATCATTTACATACTTATAGTAGTATGCCCTTTACTGTTATTACATGTTCATGCCATGTTATTCATTCTATACCTTATCATCTGATATTTATAGCTAGACTGGTCCGTTTATTATTTTCTTATAAATAATACTTGGGTCAGACCAAGATGTTACATGTGCTTCTGCTTGACTTCTCTTCAGGATTATTCTGACTTTTGGCTAACTACTTAGATTAGTACTTTTTGGATGTACACATTTGAGATATAGACTCTATGTAGTGTACTTATTCTTTTGTATAGCACGTGTTGCTATTCTTTTGTATTATTGTGGATCTTTCTGACCACTACTCTGATGTACACTTTCATGTGTTATATATATTCATATCTTTTTCCGCCTTTGTGATATGGATGTCTGTGACTGATTTATGTTAGGTCTATTTCTATGTTTGTTTCCGAAGATTATATATAGCCACTATGTGATAGCTTTGGGTCTGTATCGGTATGTCGGATTTCCTCCTTAAATGAAGTACATGCTATTCTATCTGACATATCGGTGCTCGCACAAAGAAGTTACATGGATGGTCGCTCCTCAACAGCCTTATTCTCCGTGCTAATTGACAGCACTACACCGTAGTGTTCTTGGCTAGCGTGGGTATAGAGGTGGGGCGTCACAGCTTAGTATCAGAGCCAAACTTCGGAATAATGTAGAATAACTTAACAAGGATCATCGTCCTAAGTCCAACTTAGGAATCGTGCCTTAGGATTTAATTCAGGTCTTCGTACCGATTTATCATATTTCCTCTTATGAATCCTTATTTTATCTATCAAGACTTGATTGATATTTGTTTGGAGAATAAATTTTCTTCTTTTCTCTTCTTTAAGGAAGAGAATGTCTAGACCAGGTCGTCCCAGAGCTGGACCATCTACCGTCACTCCCCAGGATGGAGTTTTTATGACCGCTCAATAGCTTCTTGATTTAGTAAAGAATGCTCAGGCAGCTGGTCCTAATCCGGAACCAACTCACCCTAAGTCTGGATTTGCACGTTTGTGCAACGATTATACCAACTTGGGCGGGAAACCATTCAAAGGTTCTGAAACTATTATCGAGGTCCAGGCTTGGTTAAGAACATGCGATCGAATCTTTTCTCGCATGAATCTTGCCGATCTTCACCGTGTTTAGGTGGCTTCCAGTATGCTCCAAGAAAGAGCACTGAATCGGTACGAACTTCTTATTTCTAAAATTAATGAAGCAGATCTCACCTGGGAGCAATTCCGGGAACGCTTCGAATTAAAGTTCGTACCAGAAGAAGAGAAGGTGACATTGGCTCGTCGTTTTATAGACCTTGTTCAAGGTGAATCCTCTATGACAGATTATGTCGCATCCTTCGAGTCACAGTCTAAATATGGGGTTGAATACATCAACACCCCATTAAAGAAGAACCAAAGATTCGTCTATGGCTTAAACAAGAATCTCAAGAAGCCATTACTTCTAAAATTAGAAGTTTCTTTCAACCAACTCATTGATATCGCTCTTCGTCTTGAAGAGGCTGATAAGGACAGTGATGTTGAAGTGGTGGCTGCTAAACCAAACTTCAACAACAAGAAAAGGCCTAATAAATTCAAAGGTCCTTATGCCAACAAAAATGGTAAGCAAGCAACTCCTGCTGCAAAGGCATTTTCCCCTAGTGATAAGAAATGCTTCAACTGTGGTGCTAAGGGCCATTTTTCGAACAAGTGTTCAAAGCCCCGCTCTTGTCACTATTGTAAAAGTCCAGATCATTTTATGCATCTATGCCCTAAGCTTCAAGACAAGGAGGGAAAGTTAAACGTTGCTCAAGCCCCTAGCAACACATCTCGCAGACAAGGTATGTCTCATTCTGTCCTTGATGGCATTATTATATTTCATGATCAACCTATTAGAGTTCTCTTTGATACGAGTGCATCCTATTCTTTTATATCAAAGGAACTTGTCGATAATTTTTCTTTAAGTGTTGTTGCTTTAATGACTTCTCTAAGAATTGCGAATCCGGTTGGTGGATCCGCAACTCTTAGTTTGCTTTGTAAAGACGTAGAGATTTCTTTGTGTGATTTTGCTTTCCTAGCCGATTTGCATGTTATGCGTTACTTAGGCTTTGGAATGATTTTGGGTATGGATTGGCTTAATCGTTATGAAGCTCACATACTATGTCCTGAGCGGACAATTTATCTCCATCATCCGCAATCTGTTAATCAGATTTCTATTGTTCTTAAAGATTCGGATTCCGCTTTGGTTGCATCTTTATATTCTTTAAATCCTCGTGATGATGATAATGATGACGAGGAGGATGTCATTTCTCTTATTCGCGTCGTTCGTGAATTTTCCGACATCTTTGAGCCCGTTTTAGGATTACCACCTAAGCGAGCAATTGAGTTCAAAATTAATCTTATACCTGGAGCTCAACCTATTACTCGTCCTCCTTATCGCATGTCTAATAAGGAGAATGAAGAGATGCGCAAACAATTATCCGAGTTAGAGATGAAGCAACTTATTCGCTCTAGTTCCTCGCCTTGGGGAACTTCAGCTATTTTCGTAAGTAAGTCCGATGGTACACTTAGGCTTTGCGTCGACTACCGCAAGCTTAATGATCTTACTATTAAGAATAAATACCCTTTACCTCGGATTTATGATCTGTTTGATCAGCTTAGTGGTGCTAGAGTCTTTTCACAATTGGACTTGGCTACCGGTTTTCATCAGCTTCGTATTGCAGAGGATAGTATTCCTTTGACTTCGTTCCGTACTCGTTATGGATCTTATGAATGGCTAGTTATGACATTCGGTTTAACGAATGCTCCGGCTTATTTCGTTGACCTCATGAATCGAGTTTTCAAAGATCTCCTCGATCGGTTTGTTCTCATCTTTATTGATGAAATTCTTGTGTATTCTAAAACCGAAGAGGAACAGGAAAAGCATCTTCGGATTGTATTGGAAACTCTTAGGAGTAACCAGTTAAAAGCAAAATTTTCTAAGTGCCACTTTTGGCAATCTAGTGTGAAGTTTCTCGGTCATATTATTTCCGAATCCGGAATATCCGTGGATCCTTCAAAGATTGAAACGATTCAGAATTGGAAGAGACCAGAGAGTGTAACGGAAATCCGTAGCTTCCTTGGATTGGCGGGTTATTACCGTCGTTTCATTAAGGACTTTTCTAAAATTGTCGTTCCTCTTACTGGCTTAACAAAGAAAGGTGTTAAATACATTTGGTCGGACAAATGTGAAACTTCTTTTCAGAAATTAAAAGAACTTCTTTCTGATGCTCCTATTCTTATTATTCCCGAAGGGAATCAGGATTTTGTCGTTTATACCGATGCTAGTCGCGTTGGTTTGGGTGCCGTTCTTATGCAAAAAGAACGTGTTATTGCTTATGCTTCTAGGCAATTGAAGCCGGCTGAGACTAGATATGCCACACATGATCTAGAACTTGCGGCTATCGTTTTCGCCCTTCGAATTTGGCGACATTATCTCTTGGGAGAGAAATTTATACTTTACACCGATCATAAGTCTTTGAAATATTTGTTTTCTCAAAAGGAACTTAATTTGCATCAACAGCGTTGGCTTGAGTTCCTTGCCTCTTATGATCTTGATATTCTTTATACTCCCGGAAAGGAAAATCGAGTTGCCGATGCACTTAGTCGCAAGCAACAAGCGGTTGTTTCTATGATGATATCCGAATGGAGGAATCTCGAGATTTTATCCACTTGTGAAATTCAAGATCGTGTCTCCGATTTATGTTCATCTCTTGTTTTATGTAGTCTTGAGGCTCGTCCTTCTCTTTTAGATCGCATTCTTGAAGCTCAACAGCTAGATCCTGAATTGGCTTTGCTTGGCCAAATTATTAAGGATAAAACCGATATCGAAGGTTTGAAAGACTTCGATATTGACTTTCGTGACGGCATTCGAAAATTTGGTAGACTTATCGTACCAAACACTGGAGATCTTCGTAAAGATATTCTAGAAGATTCCCATCGTTCCAAATATTCCATTCATCCCGGTAGCAGTAAAATGTACGCAGATATGAAGCGACTTTATTACTGGGAGGGAATGAAATCTAATATCGCTAACTTTGTTAAGTGTTGCATGACTTTCCAGCTTGTTAAGGCTGAATATCAAAGGCCTGGTGGGTTATTGCAACCATTGGAAATTCCAGTTTGGAAGTGGGATTAAATTTCCATGGATTTTATAGATGGCCTCCCCCGTTCTCATTCGGGTCATAATAGTTTTTGGGTGATCATTGATAGACTTACTAAATCTGCCCATTTTATTCCTGTTCGGTCGAACCGAACCGTTCCTCTTCTGGCCAAACTTTTTATCAAAGAAATTGTGCAGTTCTTTCTTCCATTGTTATTGATCGAGATCCATTGTTTACTAGTGGATTCTGGAAGAGTCTTCAAAAAGCTTTGGGAACGAAGCTTAATTTTAGCACCGCTTATCACCCCCAGTCTGATGGACAAACTGAGCGTGTGAATCAAACTCTTGAAGATCTTCTTCGTTCTTGTGTGCTTGATTTCGGTGGAAGTTGGGAAGATCATATCTCACTTGTTGAGTTTTCCTATAATAACATCTTCCAATCTAGTATTGGTATGGCTCCTTTCGAGGCACTCTACGGAAGACCATGCCGATCTCCTTCTTATTGGCTCGAGGCCGGTGAGAAGTTGGTTTTAGGACCAGATTTTATTCGTGATTCAACAAAAAAGATTGAACTTATTCGACATAGGATGAAAGAAGCCCAGAGTAGACAAAAATCCTATGCCGATAACCGAAGAAGGAAATTAGAATTTTCTATGGGAGATCTTGTATTTATTCGTATTTCACCTATGAAGGGTGTTGTACGTTTCAGTCGGTCGGGAAAGTTGGCGCCTCGATATATTGGGCCATATCCTATCACTGAACGTATTGGTTCCATGGCTTATCGCCTTTCATTACCGGCTCAGTTTTCTGCCATGCATGACGTGTTTCACGTTTCTTAATTATGGAAGTGCCTTCGGGATTTCGATTCGATGCTTGAGCCCAGTGTTGTGGAAGAAATTGAAGTTTCGCCTAATTTAACTTATGAGCAGCAGCCTATTCGAATTATTGCTTCGGAGATCAAACGACTTCGAAATAAAGATGTTCCGCTTGTGAAGGTTCAATGGTCCTCAAATCCTAAGGATTTCTCTTGGGAAACTAGAGAATTCATCGAGCGAACACATCCGGACTTACTTCCTCATGCTCTTTGAGGTAAACTTCTTATTTCAAATTTCTTTTGTGTTAATATGCTTTTATGGTTGTTACTTTTTATTTCCATCTCATATATATTGCGAGGACGCAATTTCTTTAAGGAGAAGAGTCTGTAACAACCCGCATATTTATCGATTTTATATTTAAATATTTTATCGTTAGTCAGATTTTAGTCCGGAAAGCTACTTTTTGCATACGGACAAATTAGGACTCGAGACCACTTCCATTGAGTTCAAAACGTCGTTTGCAATCTTTTAAGTATAAACTTCGATATGTTTGGAGAAGGTGGAATTTTCGCCACTTTTTCCACTTAGGGCTTTGGTATGGACTGCACTTACTAACTCAGCCCAATCCCTTCATTCTCTTCATAATTGCATATACATTAAAGCTTCTTAAAAAATGGTGGTGGGAATGGGAAATTAAAATTCCAAGCTCAAGTCTTCATTGCAAATCCATCATTCAACTTCAAATTCAAGCGAAGATTTTGATTCAAGCTAGTGGTTGATCTTTGCATAGCATTTCAGGCTTCATCTTCATAAATTTTAGTGGAAAGGTGAGATTTTTAATCTCACATCTTGCCTATAACTGTCATTGAACTGTTGGGAATGATTCCCCATCACTTTAGCATGTATATTTGCATTCGATTTGGATTGAATTGGTGAAAAACTCCGATTTGTAGCGTTTTTGGTAAAATTACTGGGCTTAGGTCGTTCTGGCTCGGAGAAGACATCCATGTGCATTTAGCTCATTCACTTTTAGGTCGGTCTCGCCTTAGGTCGCTCGGCACTTAGGTCGTAGGTCGCTCTGCACTAAGGTCGTAGGTCGCCCTGCTTCCTTTACCTCGCTAGGTCGATTGGCCCATGTCTCATATAGGTCGCGAGTGTTTAGGTCGCGTGCCTTTGGGTCGCGTACCATTAGGTCGCTCGTCCTTGTCCCTTTAGGTCGTGAGCCTTTGGGTCGCAAGCCTTTAGGTCGCGTACCATTAGGTCGCTGGACCTCTTAGCTCGTTCGCCTTTTTAGGTCGCGTGTCTTTAGGTCGCGAGTTTTAGGTCGCGTGTCCTTAAGTCGCGAGTTTTAGGTCGCGTGTCCTTGGGTCGCGAGCCTCTCTTCTTTTAGGTCGTTAGACCTTAAGTCGCTCGCCACTGGATCTTGTTAGGTCGCTTGGCTTTGTTTCTTTTAGGTCGTTGGACCTTATGTCCACTTAGGTCGCAACCCCTTCTCCTTAGCTCGACCGAGTTAGGTCGTTCATCCCTTAGGTCGCGCCACATAGGTCGGAGACTCTTAGGTCGCTAGGCCATGGAGAGCTCACGAATCCTTATGTCGCTCGGCCTGCTTACGCATTAGGTCGCGTCTCTATACCACTGCCCCTTTGGTTGTTGCACTCTAGCTCGGCCATGTTTATACTCACGAGTATGCCTACTTTGATGGTTTTGGGATTGATTTCTTTGGATTTTTACTCTCGTCTTCGAACGTGAATTTATGTGATTCGATTTGTTTCAACAATCGTTTTGTGACTTGTCACACTAAAGCTATGAAGGTTTCAATACTAGTAGTAAATATCAAAACTCTTTCATCAAAGCGATTTCAACACTATTTTACTACAAAGCTCTTTCTTCTCAAACCGTTTTCTAATCTACTAGTATATACAAGCCTTTACTTCACTCGGATGAGAAATCGAATTAAACGACTTAGTAAAATGAGTGGTATGAAACGCTTGAGTTCACTTCGTCGGTTAGCTCTTGGACTTGTTCGATTGAACCCTTTGTGACAATTTTCTAGTGAAGATCTACAGTTTGTTCGTAAATATTTAAGTTAAGCTAGTGGTTATGGGACATGAAGCTAAACTCATATATTTACTAGCTTAGTGTAATTGACACTTCCTTATGATCATGACGATCATTTTTGTGATTTAGACTAGCGATTGAGGGATGTCTCTTTGTCTACGAGGGAGAATAGACCCCGCTTTTATGATGTTTCACCATCACATATATGGGGTAGCACCCCATGGTCTTCGGGCCATTCATGTGTTAAAATTTAATGGATAGCTTCTCATTCATGTGTTATACGCGTTGGTGAGTTTTCATGCTCCCGTTCATGTGTTAGGCCTCCCCCCTTTTTATGTGTTTCCTTTATTTCTTGTGTTGATTTCTGGAATTTGTGCTTCACCAATTTTCATGATTTTCATTGATATGATATCAGTTTTTGTGCATTGGTGAATTCATGTGTTATTGATTTGTTATGAATACAAGTTTAGGGTATGATACCCTATTTTATCTTTGAGAAGATTCTTGTGATATTGATTAATCTCTTGTTGATTATCATTTACATACTTATAGTAGTATGCCCTTTACTGTTATTACATGTTCATGCCATGTTATTCATTCTATACCTTATCATCTGATATTTATAGCTAGACTGATCCGTTTATTATTTTCTTATAAATAATACTCGGGTCAGACCGA
The DNA here is from genome assembly GCA_030737815.1 of Allium fistulosum. Taxonomy (NCBI): domain Eukaryota; kingdom Viridiplantae; phylum Streptophyta; class Magnoliopsida; order Asparagales; family Amaryllidaceae; genus Allium; species Allium fistulosum. The sequence continues at coordinate 942,365,437 of CM060907.1, read as the reverse complement.
GATGTTACAGGTGCTTCTGCTTGACTTCTCTTCAGGATTATTCTGACTTTTGGCTAACTACTTAGATTAGTAGTTTTTGGATGTACACATTTGAGATATAGACTCTATGTAGTGTACTTATTCTTTTGTATAGCACGTGTTGCTATTCTTTTGTATTATCGTGGATCTTTCTGACCACTACTCTGATGTACACTTTCATGTGTTATATATATTCATATCTTTTTCCGCCTTTGTGATATGGATGTCTGTGACTGATTTATGTTAGGTCTATTTCTATGTTTGTTTCCGAAGATTATATATAGCCACTATGTGATAGCTTTGGGTCTGTATTGGTATGTCGGATTTCCTCCTTAAATGAAGTACATGCTATTCTATCTGACATATCGGTGCTTGCACAAAGAAGTTACATGGATGGTCGCTCCTCAACAGCCTTATTCTCCCTGCTAGTTGACCGCACTACACCGTAGTGTTCTTGGCTAGCGTGGGTATAGAGGTGGGGGCGTCACAATTGACATACTATACTCGACATCACTTATGAAGTTCGAGTCCGAGCACTCATTCATAAGTTGTTTCTATAAATAGTTCTCTAGTATATCATAAATACTTGAGAACACTCTAAATTGTCATTTAGTGATCTTAATTAGGGTTTGATACATTCTTTATGTACCGAATACATAAGCAATGTGTGATATTTTAGACAATATAACATGTATGATAATTCCTATTTCTAATGCATAAGGAACTCACTTACATGCACCATATTAAATTTTTTAATATGATGTTTGTATATATCATCTGGGACAATCCATACATCCTTTTATACTGATTATAAAAGTTGTCTTTCCAAATCTAACACGAAGAATTAAACAACCGAACTAAAATAATTTTCTACACGCGTACATTGTCAACAATCATAAGTTTGTTGTCCACTTGTATTTTTAAAAATATTTTTGTTCCTATTAATTAATATTCTTTTTGTATAATATACATTGCCTCTGCATTTTGACTGAAAATTAACCTAGTTGATTTCTTTATCAAAATACTTTCTTAACTCTAATGCTTATCGAATAATACTTTTGTGTCATTTCACGGATCATATCCAATAACCCACAAACTCAAAATCGCTCCCACTAACTTCAAGACATTTTGGTTATTAAATGCAAACAATATATTCTAAATCATTATTTTGAATTACTGTATCAACTTACATACACCAAAACCCAAAATCATATCTAACAATAATTTTGCGAGTAAACTCCAAGCTAAATGAACTACGTTGAATGAAGAATCTATTACGTTAATTTTAATGGTTGAAATTAATGACGTTAATCTATCAACGTAGCTTACCATATTCTAACTTCTTTGGTCTTCTTCTCGAAGACACTTTTGCGACTGATGGAACATATCCCTTCGAGTACAACTATCAAACTTAAAGTTTGATAACGTACTTGGAATTCGTTCCAGATTTGTGCATCATGTCATAAGGTAGAATCAATACTCTTAATATTTACAATTGAGGAATTATTTTCTTGACATCAATAAGAAAAAAATAGTTTCTCTTTAATGTGCGAGATTTCTTACTAGACATTCTAATTGTTGTACCCATTTAGGCTTGATCAATTTCATTTCATCCTTTGTAATTAGTTTTACCATTGGATTGTATCCAAATCCATTTTGCTACTAATAATTTCTAAAAGAAATTCCTTTATTGTGAAGATAGTATTTCTTTGAAATAGCAATTGTTTCTAAGTGCAATGGAATAGGAACTCATAAATGAGATACGTTTATACAAGTATAAAATTGATTTAGTTTTTAGTTTATGAAACTTATTTCATCATATAAATTGGTCAATCAATATTGATCGGTCCTAAATTCCTTAAGGGTACTCCAAACAGGATCCCTCACGGACAAGTATTACGTGCAGTCTCTCGACTCACACAACACGTCAACTCCTTGACCTAGGATATGTATGGATTTCTTGTTAACTCTTATCTTGTAAGATATAGTAAACTATGCTCTATATGAAATTAATTTTAATCTTACATACTTGCTCTTAAGCACACAGCCTAACAAAAATAAGTTAACTCGACTTCACTTATCATCAATCATTCTTTTTCAATTAAGTCTGATTACTCATTTTAGTACATCATTATGTATCATCAAGAGGAGCGACTTCCGAGATAGAAGCTTATTCGTTTTAGGTACACCACGAACTCTTTCTAATATAATCACTTATTCGATCAAATCAAATTATTTTATTTCCTTTACATATTATGTTTTCTACTTTTATGTTCAATATTCAATGAACTAATCATAAATACATTACTTGTGTATCAAATACACATGTTCATTTCTACGATAATTCATTTGAGAGTTAAACGAAGTAGGTGGGTCCACTTTGGTGTCATTAGACTTTTGACTACATATAAGTTTATGTATCGATCTAAAGAATTCACCAACTCCTTTGTCGCTCCTATTGAATGGGTGCTTAACCCTTAATCTTCTAAGATATAATTCATCGGTACCGTACAATTCATAATCATATGATGAATTATTTTTTCAAGGTATGTCTTAGCCAATAATCCTAAAATTAATTTTTTAAATTTTTAGATAGTTCTATGTTATATAGCTAATGCAACCAATCCTATTATTCTAATAGATTTATTTCATAATGAATATTTAAAATATTTTAAACAAAATAAAACTGTATCTATTTTCTATCAATACTAAAAATAGTTATTATTTTTTGAATAATATTTGGTGTGTAACAACCCGCACCGTAATGGGCCCAAATTTCGACTAAATCGAAATCCTAGTCCACTAGGGTACGGATCATTGGTGTTGGTAACTTGAAATAAACACAATTATATTAGAGAGCTATCTACATAAACTCACAGTGAAACGGAAAAATATAATAGAACATATATACTAACTAAGGCTATTACCTTGGAATTAGTATTTTTCATTAGATATCTAGTTGGCCTGTCAATGTCGAGCATGATTGAAAAGACTTCTCCATCTACCGTTCCCATTTTGCACTAGTAGTTTGTCCCTCAAAAATCAATCTTATGGGTTGTAATGAGGAAGGGATCACAACAATTTTTTGGTGATTGAAAAAGTACATGCTTTAACCATGACACTAGTTTAAGCCGATTGATTTCTATTTAAGTATTATGTCTATTATTCATGGCTTATCCGTTTGATTCCATATGCATGTACGATATATCCAACCTTCTCCAAGATATAACTATACATATGCCTATATATAAAAGCATTGCACACTCAAAAGGAAACCTCCAGCCACTTAATACCTTGGAATATGCAAGTACGATATATGCCACTTAATAGAGAGAAGGCAGAACAAAAGGCCATTTAATACCTCAACCTAGAAGCGGGCCTTCCGTAATGTAATCGCTAGTCAACCACCCCTAACTACGAAGGACAATGACCCCTAGATACAACTTTATAATTTAATTTGTCCTATTATTAACGCATCTCAAAGACTCATCTAATGGTTAAACTAGCCCACCTTTGACAAACAAACAACCAATTAAACTTTGAGGCCTTTGTATATCCTATACAGATCCTACACTGGTAGGAAACAAATTCTGTTAGGACATAACCTAAGTCTTTACTAACGACCTCTCAGGACCCCTGGAGTCAAAAATTATATGCCAGTCCTACTTTAAAATATTAGTCTATCAACAATACTAAAATAGTTCGCCGACCTCCTACACCCAAAATCCCATTTAGACTTGCCTAATACAAGTCAAGGAAAATGCTTATTCCAGTTACTTAATAAATCTAGTTTAGAAATGAAGCAGACTCCATTTTCCCAGTAGGCACTGTCATAGGATTTATTAATTCTTAAATTAGGAGGAGGCATACCCGACAGCATTTAAACCTTCCGCCAAGAAGTGAACCCCTTGACATCTCTAAAGGTACTAAGCCATTTAATACTTCAAATCCAAGAATATCCCTCGGTCTATTTTCCCGCACCAACACGTGAATGTAAACCCATTCCCCATGGGTCCTATAGTAGGAGATTTCCCACATCAGCAATACATAAACACAACTACTGGTAGCATCTTGGTGAAGGCTAGACTTCTATTGTGTAACTCTACTGATCTCGCATCCCGACCCCAACTAAATCAAACCACACTACACCAGAAAAGACTTTTGGTAGCGTTGAAAAAACGCTACCATAACTTAAGGTAGCGTTTTAGAGAACGCTGCTATACGACATGGAACTAAAAGTCTAAAACTTTTTGTTGCGTTGTAGTAAACGCTACCAAAAGTCACTTTTAAATGCAACTATAGGTATTTTATGTAGGGTTTAAAAAACGCTACCAAAAGTCACTTTTAAATGCAGCTATAGGTTTTTTCTGTAGGGTTAAAAAAACGCTACCATAAGTCTTCATTTTTTGGTTGCATTTTTTATTTATATGCATTTTTTGATTTTCAGTAGCGTTTTTAAAATGCAACTATATAATTTTTATATTAGTTTACATTTGTTTCTGTAGCATTTCTGAAACACTACTAAAAGTTATTGGTTATTTGGTAGCATATTTTAAATGCTACTATTTACGATTGATAGTTTATACCATTTCCAGCAATCGCTTATATACTATTCATATTAAAACGAACGATCAATCGCATAATTTTCATATATTCAAACAAACAATTAAATCACATAATTAGCATATACAAATAATCAATCATACGATCATCATATTCAAATAATTGCAAAAGCATGCTAATCTCACAATCAAATATAATATCCATAATCAATTCGATAGTAGTTTTTCAACAAAATAAGTCACATACTACAAGCATTCACAGACAAGTTTCCACAAATGGTACTAACAAAATACGACAACAACTATGTTAAATGAAATATATTAACTTGTTAAAAAGTGTATATGAGCAAAAGCTACTAACCAGGGTATCATATCTTAAGGGCAACTAAGATACGAAATTTTGTGGATTTGAAGCCTTGGCAGCAGCTTCCCTTCCATTGTGGCATTTCTTTACTAAACAATATATTCTCCTTTATCAACGCTACAAATAAGGCTGGTTCTTGACTGATCGACCTCATTTGTGACCTCAGCCAGTTCAACTACAGCTTCGTAATGTCAACACCATCAAGTAATGTCTCACCTGAACTAGGATCATAAGATCTTTCAAGCAAAGCAATCATAATTGATTGCTCTTGATAGTACATATAGGCAGCCTGTGGAAACATGAATCAACCAACTGTGAATTACAGAGATGATTAAAAAAGAATTGAGCTAACCAAACATAGTATATATATCTAATCAGTCAAGTACCAAACTGCATTGCCTTATCATAATGTCACAGTTACCACTTGGGCATTCATCACTACAGGTGAGTTTTGCCAGAGATAAACTTAATGGAAAGCTAAACAATAATATGTGTGATAGTGCCCAAATATCTTTTGCTTATTTGTGTAAAAAAACAAAATCTAGTAAAGTAAAGGCAATGCAGCAATTCAAGCACATGATACGTAATAAAATATATTATTTAAAATCAAGCCTTAGGTATGAATAGAAAATAACAATTACCAGCACAATTACATTTTACCTCCTGAGACACTTTATTTCAGCACATATGCATTCACTTATTCATGACATATTTATTTGAATACTTTTGTAACAAGTTATTTACTCAATACATATCAAGAGGTGGTAACTCACTTGGTTCTGGACTAACATGACAAGTGACAACATGCCCAAACAACAATTATTAACTTTAGAGAATTTCTTGAATTAATGATATTTATGGCACTTAATATCAAGCTTAATCGATAATATTAGTTGTTTGCAACCAAAAAATGAAGATAAACTGATCATACTCATAACAGGTGCTTGAGGTCCCAGTTGTGAAGAATCTGAAGCAAGTGATCTTGAATCAACAGAAATAGAATCTTGAGGTTTTATGCTCGAGCCCTGAAATTAAATATGTAATGATAATCAATCTTTCTTGTGCGTTAATGGTTGATTGTTTTATGATGTATTAAAATATCAACGACAATCTTAATATTCATAAAAGATTGATTTCAGTAAATTTTGTCTGCTTTTTGCTTTAAAGTTTGACTCCAAACACCCTCTCAAGCTTGGTGATTATTAGCTGATTTGGTATGATCTTCACCAACTCATATTCTTCTACGATCTGAGGCTTTTCATCGATAAGTCGTGGTAGTGATAAGTGAACATCAATATGTAATTTGCACGGATGGGTTGCTAAAAAAACAGTATGGGTAAATCACCTCAGCAAGCTGTGCCTGAGTGAGCTATTTATTCATATGAGCTTGCACTATGATTGTCTTTAACTCAGCTGGGACTCTCTCATTTGACAAAAATTTGCATATAAATTGAACTAATATATGCATTTGTTATCGTAGATAAAGTTAAGCAAGTTCAGAAGAAAAAAAACAACACTGAATGTCTGGTGATTGGATATTGTTATAAAACTCGGATTGGATTAAATGACAAAAGCTAGAAATGTGTATAACAAATAGCAAAAGCTTGGAACACGTAAATGATCTTGAAATAATACAATATATTCATGATACAAAAATTAGTAATTAAAAAAACATCTTTCAAAAAAATCCCTACTCAACATCAGAGTATTGACCAAAAATTATAGACCATGGCATGAGTTATTTTCATGAATTATTATGGTTTCCAAGGTCAGCCTATTATAAATTTGGGCCCAAGGATGAAAAAGTAGAAAAGTAATTTAGTGTAAACCACATTGGCTTACTGAATAACAAATGAGGCAGCACAAATAGTACTGAAGTACAGGTGGAATAAATTAAACTGAAGAAATTGTACAAAAACGAAAATGCATACTAATTTTCTATCAAACACAAATTGATATAATTTAATATCGGTACAAAAGGCTCTCAAATATACATGAATAGTACACTATCAAAAATACTAAACGTACAATCAAAAAATATTCAATGGATATAATACCATGCTAAATTAAGGATCCGAGTGTTGTGCATGCTGATCAAATTTGTTTACTCAACTATGAAATGGAGTTCCATATGCGGAAATTTTGAATAGAACATTATTTTGACTGCATAACCTGATTGCAGCCAACAAGTATCTTAGAGATGAACAAATTTGTCTACTCAACCTATCACTAATTCGACTGCATAACCTGATTGCTTATAATTTCTTAATTCAACATGCACACATTTTAAAACTACAGATATAAGCTAACCTATGATTACAAGGTGAAACACTGAACACGATTAAAACTGCAGACACAAACTTTGCAGATACAAGTAACATATAAATCCAAGTGTTCCAACCCTTCGAATGAGTTTACCAACACTCCATCCGTGTTCTGAATCATTGCAATGTTATCAATGAACTGGATAAGTATGCATGTGGGATAGGTAAGTTCAAAAATAAAAGTGTAGTTTGTACCACTAGTACAAATTCATGTACTCTAGAGTTTGTTTGGCAACTTTATATATGTTACTTATATAGTCAAAACTACTTACAAGCAAGTAACTTATTTTAATTGCATTGTTTGGAAACTCCTTGTATAAATAACTAGAAAAATTAACTTAGAAGTATCGAGTATATTATTTCTACCTCTGTTGTTAGAATGAACGCACAAAAGCAAACAAATAATGAAAAATGCAAACAACTATTGAACACCATACCAACTACCCTCTGTACAATGACAAAACTAAAAATGAAATAATCAAAACTTTTAAATTCAAAAACTTATAGGTTTAAATCCAAAGCTGAATAATGTTTTGCTTGGTTTTTAAATCGAATCCCTATTTTTTCCAACTCACTAAACTGTAAGCATCATGATTTGTAACCTTGTTTCTCCTATTTGTGTTAACTACAACAAAAAAATGTTAAAATGGTACAAAATTATTATGTTGCACCCCGTCAGAGAATTTTTTTTTTGATTGTACCACAACATCCATACTAGCATGCAATCCTCAGATCGCTGCATATAGCCCTTGTCTAAAAAAATAAGATAACTTTTATAATAGCAAATTATCAAACATTATGTTAGCTATGAGTGAAAGATGATCTACATACCACACTTAGTACCCGATCATGGAGTAAAAGAGTATAAGATTTTAAGTAATATTTATTATAACGGTATGAATATGTTATCAGTCACGTACGATTTACAAAATCTAATATAAACTATAGCAAGTGCTACAAAATTTATAAAATCACATGAAAAAGTCGAATATAAAGGGAGAAATAACTACGTTGATCTAAGGACCTGATACTGCAGCAGTAGAAGCATAGGGAAAAAAACTACGTTAAATTCTATGAGAAGGTATAAAACCAAAACATTACTTATTATATGTACACATTTGGATTTAAAGAACTTGATGCCTGATTCTACCTTCTAATTCGTAGATGATTTCAATTCACTCAGTGAAGTACTTTACTCTTGCTCAGAAAATCTAACAGTTCAATGGTAAGACCACATGTATAAAGTAAGAAAATGAAGAAACACAAAGTGAGATTGGCATTTATTTGAAATAGGTGATTAAACACATCTGTAGAGGCCATATTCAATGTTTTGGTACCTTTTTTCCAAGGAATTACTAAAATCTGAATAGTGGATTCAGCATGGTCAGGCTGATGCAATGTTACCTGAAGTAAGAGCATTCAAAAGAACTAAAATAGGCAAGGGTTATGTTTGTTTGTAAGCTTATACAAGACCAAGATCGAAATTGCAGAAAATATATACATTGATCTGATATCAAGCTGTTTTAAATTTCTAAGAAATGCAGAATAATTTAAATTTGTTTGTGGTAATAAACGAAATCTGCTATATATAAAGTACTCAATTTTCCATATTGTGATATGAGTAATCTTCTTTTTTTCAAAAACAATATATCATGTTGGAAATGATCCTAACATTTAATAGACTTCTAAGTACAGAAGTATAACAAATTCAGTTTTGGCGGACCATATATTTGAATTTCAATTCAGTACAACAGTATAGGAATCACTTATAGGAAGCATAGGCTGTTAAAACTTGCACTACATCCTCTTCTCACATCATTTCACCTATAACAACTAAAATGGGCTTTCACAATTACATATTACATTTGCAAAGATCAAAGTCCCTATTTATTTAATTCTATTTATTGTATAAGTTCGTAAGTGTAGCTAGTTATTACTGGGCAAGGCATCACACATCCTCTACTGTATTGGTCAAATCTGAACATATTATACAACATATGTTGTAGTTTTTACACATTGTCGGAAGGTAGGAGAAGTATTCAACTAAACTGTATATGAACAAGATTATAATAAGAGTTCAAAGAAAGACAATGACCACACTATTTTTGAAATGTTCCAAACCAATTCAGATTGAACTCGCAATAGGATAAGTTTGTTAGGTTACACCCTAGTTATCAGACTTTTAAACTTACTGCCCGCATATATGAGATTAAAAAGTAAGGAAATATTGTATGTATGTAATAGTTAATAGTACAAACGGTTGGAACTAGGTGTCCAGAAACAACATTAAAAGAAGTTTTTTCTTTAAAAGCGACACAATCATTAATTCTAGGGGTGAACTTGCATAATAAACATGGGGAGGAGGGGGGTTGGAGGGGAATGTAAATAGTATGCTAAATGAATACCTCACTGTCTTTGCAAGTAATCCATGAAATAAACGTATGTGTCATGTGGAACAGTCTGTCTAGCACTCCAAAATGATTGTTCTAGTTCAGCCGCATGTGGATGCATGGATTTTCTAAAGCACATGCTGGTGGAAGCTCGACTTCTGTGTGGAGCTCAGCTATTATATTTTGAACAATTAGTCTGAGAAGGTTTAGACCCAAAATTATGTATTCTTGAGGCGAAGGTGGAATTACACTGCTAATTGAGGAAGGTAAAAAAAAAGTAAGTAGTCGTAAAAAATAACTGACAGTGTGAGCGAGTGTGTGTATGTGTGTGTGAATTGAAGCTGCTACACTAACAACATCAAACTTGACAAATGAATGAAAATAAATTTTTTGAAAAGATGCAAGGGAACTAAACAAAATGAACTGCTTCATATTTAGTGAAATATTTGATTATGTTGGCCTAGGTTGAGTCAATAAGAATAGCACGATAAGTAAGACATGGATTAGATAGTTTGATGGCCAATTGACTGATAACCTAACTAAAATTTAGATCAACGTAAACAAAACGAAGGATACATATGACCATGAATACAATTATAAAATATTAGCTAGTGCATCTGAATAATGCAGCACTCACGCAACATATCAAAAAAGATAAAGGATAGGTGTTTTATTACATGTGATTAGAGCAACATACATGATCAACTTTACCATTATGGAAATTTTCTTATTTAGTTTTCAAGCTTCAGCTCCAGTAATACCAAAGGGAGGTAATATGTATAATAGCTCGTTACTTCTGTTATAAATACCACACTAGCAACTCTTACAAATATCACTCTTACAAATATCACTAAGATAACCGAACAGTATCCAGCCGTCGCAACATTAAAATCCCCAAATATTGTATAAAAAATGACAACATGCAATAAACAAAGGACTGTGTCAATGTGCATTATACTTTCAAATTTTTTAGTATACATTGCTATGAAAATCAAACTTCCAAAAAAGAAAATCAAACATTGCTAAGAACATTTATACGCTAAAGCACATCGATAATTCAAAATTCCAAAAAAAAGTAATGCATAAATTATCTTCAGAAAAAAGCACCAAGCTCAGAACACAAAGAACGCACTTTATTAGCTGCAACCTTACATTGTCGCTCCCAAATTGCATCTTGCTTATTCACGTCGTTCTCAAGTTTCAGTCTCAAGTGATTAACCTGTATAAAAAATGGAAATCCTCAAAGATCGATTAGAGAAAGAGAATGATTAAAAGTGAATTAAATGTGCAAAGAAGCAACTTGTTGCTTCCATAAATGTCCGCAGCACAAAACTAAAACTTAAAAGGCAGCAAATGGAAAGCCACTTTCTCTTTTAAATCATCGGATTTGTTAGAAACGGGGAAAGCCATTAAATTAATTAGACGAAGCAGATAAATATGTTGTGTTTGGGTCAGGAGCTTTGGCTAATTTCTCTTGCTATTTCATACCCATAAGATTTTAGCGAAATCAAATAAAAACCAATTAAATTGCATACCTAAACTATTAAATAACAGTTAAATAGATAAATAGACTACAAAATTATTTACCATTTTTAGGTACAACACACCTGCAGTTTAGGGTTTGTATTCCTTTTGAACAAATTGATTCAGAGGGAGGACTGGTGAAAAACAACGGATGTGGAGACTGAGATTGAGATAGGCAGAAAGGGGGAGATGAGGACAGATGTGGTTGTTGAGATAGAGACATGTATAAAGTTGTAGATAATTATGAAGGTGGTGATAGTGGAGGAAACATAGATAGGACAAATGTCGAGATAGGGGAAAGCAACGATGGGGTGGAAGAAGCGACGCAGTAGAAGAGAGAGATGGGGAAGGAGGTGGAGGTGGATGTGGCTGTAGATGAGAACTAGGTTATGGAAGAAAAACGAGAAGAGGGAAATGAAAATTTGATAGAGTGGAAACCAAAAAAATGCGGGCAATTGAAATAGTAAGGGAAAAGTTAAATGCGAAACTTAAATCTTTTTTTTTGTCAGCGTTTCTTGTACGAAGAAAGCGTGAGAAATGCTAATAGTTGCATCTTGGTAACAAACGCTGCCATATTGTGCTACTAATAACTGCTTTTCTTGTAGTGCCATTTATTCTAAACCTAAGTATTAGGCTAGGCCCATTAATTCATGCTCATCCTAAACTTATTATTGAGGTTATATAATTTTGATTATGGGAATTATACTTTCTCCTATGTTTATTTACTAGTATTCATTTATTTATTTGCTGCAAACTTATTCCTAACTTGTACGCTTATTTCCTATATTCTTCATTTCCTTTTTATCTAACTTAAATGTCACTTATTCCTTTGCCTCTAATTAACTGTCCTGAATAAATGGTCATTATTATTCAAGTTGGACAATCACTAATGACATTTATTCATTCATTTCAAATCTAGCTTATTATGCCTATTTTTTTTCCTCCATAAATGCCATGTTTAATTCTACAATTAATACCCTTAAAAACATTTATGTACCTATTTGATTTCTGTAACTCTCTATTAACTATGAATTTATTGCCCATTAATATTGCAATCATTATTCATAAATCCTGGAGTTACCATCTATTTTTCATTGCAACCTCCTAATCCTATGATTACTAAGTTAATAAAATCTAATCGCTAATTATAACTAATATGAGCACCGACGTATATTTATTTATTATTCTTTATTCGTTACCCTAAGTATTCATATTTTTAACTAGTAGGCACAGTTATATGTTATATATATATACGTAATATATATATGTAATATATATATATATATGTGTGTGTGTGTAATATATATATATATATATAAATATATATTAACTTGTAAATTTCTACGTTAAGAAATCTCAAAATATACACCTATGTGAAAATTCTACAAGGAACATTTATTTCCACATCCTAATATATTGGAGTTATCCTTTACCCAAGAAAGTAATTAATACCATTATAACTTTCCGTAAACTACCTAAAAGTGATACTTTTGCTCTATTTGAAATTAGAAGGAATTATCTCTTTTTATTTTTATTGAAATAGATAGTGAAAACTATGGAGAGGGACATCCATAGTTTACACATCTCTTTCATTTAGGTATATTCCTTATTGTTCTAAATGGTGCACTCATCATGCATAGTTGTGAAGTTAAATAGTTTATGGAAATTTACATAAAAACAGATCCAACAAAATTGTACATCCACTGCTCCCAATAAAATAAAATATAGAAATTTATATTCCAAGTCAAACTAGAGCATCCCAAATGATTGCTAAATAATTTACAATCCAATTAATATAAATCTAGAATAAACTTCACAGTCTTATCAACATCATACTTTAAAATTCAAGGGATTAGTTTCCAAAATTTCCAGATTAGGGTGTGTATTCCATTCCATCATAATCACATAACTTACAAAATATATGGGTGAGATTTCAACTAAATATATTCATTTTATGCTTACAATTCAACAGATCTAGCATAGCATAATAATCAAATAAAATTCAACGATATAAATTTTAGTATTATATATGAATCATATAATTTTCTACTCACGTTTCTAGCTTTCCAAATCTCTCAAATCTGAATTCATTCCTTTATTTGACTCCTTTTTCCTTTCCACTCTAAAAAACGTATAACAAGATATATACATACCCATTAGAATTATAGATCTAAGATAAGATTGGTGTTAGGTAGAATATATAGATTTATAATTATAGAATTTACCTTTTCGGAGACTTGATTCACTCCTCCTCCTCTTCTTGTTTATTTTCCGCCCTTCTCTGTTATATATATATATATATATATATATATATGTAGTAGTAGAAGTTTTGTAATTTCTAGAAATTGTGGAGAAGGAAAAATGGTAGAGCTCTGCTGCTCTGTTCTGAAAATATTAGAAGAAAAGTGAAGGGGGCTAGGTCTTTATTTATAGGCACTCGAATCAATTCTATTTGTTGGATCGATATTTATTAAATCCGGGCTGTTAGGCCGAGTTTTGTGGCCAAATGTTAATGTTTGCTCAAATTTCATTTTTTAGGCTTGTTTAATTATTTATTAGTTCTCTTTAATTAATTACCATTTATTCTACAGGGTGTTACATGGTATATTTACGAAAATAATTTTTCGTATCTTGATGCATCCATTGATAAGTATTATATGGCATGCTCCCACTATTTCTGCCATTAAATAATATAGCATATGAAATATGAAGCCTCATTTAAATACTTATTATGATCTATTTATTTCTTTTACTGTAACTAGTTCTTGATCAAATATCTTAAACTCATAGAAATAACCTTTACATAAAATAATTTTCTATATTATAACACAATTGGAATATAAATCACATTTCTCAATCCATATTAAGCAACTTTTAGTATTTTATACATTTCTTGTTTTTGGTGTTCCTTTATGAACCAAAGGTGACCATTCACTTTTTTTATTCCTACCGTGCCTAATTACATCCACTCTCAAACATTTTCTTTCCTTTCCAAAATGGTTGAACCTTTCAAAGGAGATCCAAATTGTAATCAATCTTATTGAATGCATGATTTTGCATTATGGTTTTTTTTCTTATTTTCAATGAATTAATTTCATTGAAGTTTTGTACATTATGAATTGCGACCATTCACTATATAACGTTTACATGTGATTGAATATGGATCAAATATCCTATTCTTGTATTACTATAAGAGTCTAACACTCATAAAAGACAATACACTGTCTTGTACAAATAAACAATCAAGCGACAAAGGAACGAATGTTTTAGTGGTTGTACAAATTACCTTTGGCATGGTGTAATGCCCCAGAAATTCATGGAATCTTATTTTAGTTGAATTTTGAAAATATCTGGATTTATTTGTATAAGAATATATGGAATTAATTGTGTGCAAGTATGTGTGCATGTGTGCACGTGCACACTGATATGGCACAAGGAAGAACTCCAGATTTCTTGAATTTAAAACAAGGATTAAAAAAAAGCATTACAAACATGATTTTGTGATATGGATATTTGATTTCTGGAATTATATGGATCATCCCAGAAAATAAGAAAAGTAAGTATTATTTTAAAATCAGTAAACAGATTTTATTTAAAACCCAGAAAAAAAAATTATTATACATATATATGTTATAAGGATTTGAAAACCTGTATACATATAGGTGCATATGTTTCTGAAATTAAAGAGGAATTAAATAAGCCTAGATAAGATATGTATACAAATATACATTTTTAAGTACTGAAAAGTATATATATATATATATATAAGCAAGTGAAACTATAACATTAAAATGACATGAAATGTAATACAAGTCAATATGCTTGTGTAGGTAAAAATAGCAAAGGGGATTCTCAGGAATAATTAAAATATAAAATAGGGTAGTCACACTTTTAACATGACTAGGTGAGTGGCCATTTTCTGAAAAAGTAAAGAAAAGAAAATGCAGCCTATAATTGGTAATATGACCGGGGGTAATTAGGAATAAAAATGAGAAAATGCAAACACACAATGCATGATGCTAGTCAGGACAGAAATGGAATTTTGTCTTGAGTAAAACCCTAGTAAAAATATGTTTATAAATAAGTAGTTATGGCCAGAGAAATTGTTTTACCCGAGCTACTTATAATAGGAAAAGAAGAAAACATTTTAAAGGAAGAGAAAATACACTCAGGGATTTTCTGGATTTATAAGAAGAAATATTCAAGTGAGTAATCTCACTAAACCCATGGCATTAAGTCCTGTTATGAGGCAGCCAGATTTATGTTATTTTTCTACATGTTTTTGATTCCATTACTATGGTTTTAATGGATGCTTCAATGGATGTTTTAATGGGTGTTTCTGGATGTTTTGATTGCTTTGATGTTTGAGTGTTTTGCTCTGTTTGGTTACACCTAGAAAGGTAAAAGTATGAAATCATGAAAGTAAATAGAGAATACTTGTAACTGGTTTAGATATGGCATGGAAAACATAGAAACCAAAATATGTATGAGTTGCATTACACTTGTGTAAGTGCTGAGGCTCAAATGAAAGATTCAAGGTTGCAATGGAAATATCCAAAAGTGCTGAACCATTGATCAAATAGAAAATCCATGAGCCAGAAATCTTGTTTAAGCTAGATCTTGAATTTAGTTCAAACATGGTTGCTTATGAAATAATAATAACCCACATGCCTAGTCTTTATTCCCAGTTGTAATTATTCTCGTATTTTCTTTATGCCAAAATACTTGAAAATATGATTTTCCCTGGACATGAATGTTAGATTGTTCTTGAGTTATGCTTGTAAACTCTATGTAATGTTTCATGTATACTGGGATTTAGTCACCTAGCTATCTCACGATAGGATTAAACATGAACACTTAGTAAATAAACTAAGGATTGTGAGCCAAGAAGACTGCTGGAATGCTTGTCATATTTGAAGTATGCAAGTTGGCACATGGTTTGTTTAAGCCCTGAGATCTTTGTGCAATATTGTGAATTATTTTATTGCAATGTGTCCCCGTGATTCCTTTATGGCAGATGAGGCTAGGAATTAATTTGGTAAATGCAACCTTAAATTGATGAAGTAGGAACTTGAGTTATTCCTAAGATGGTTGGATTGGAGCTATGATAGTTCCTGAGTATTTCTATTTGAAACCTATGTTTGCATGGTTGAATGTGTGTACATGATTAGTCTTAAACATTGATCATATATGCACAAGTATATCATAAACAAGTCAGGCAAATTGTTCAAAGAAGATATGCCCACTTGTACAAAATATTTATGTCTCACTCATTTACTTAATATCATGGAATTTTTGATTTTACTCATACCAGATCTTGTATCTGACCCTTGTTTGCTTATGGCATCTGGGGTGTCTCATCTAAAATGGGGCAGCCTCTAATGTTCTTTCAGGGAATGCTGGATCTAAATAGGAAGCTTCTGTGGCTAATGAAAGTGATTATATAAGCATGCTAAATTAGAATTGAATAAGAACTTAGAATGAAATATTTGCATGTAATCTGGGGAGTTTTTATAGTCCTGTTTTGGTTGTTATGTAATGATCTTAAAGTTTGGATTTATTAGTTGTTCTAAATGAATCTAGTGATGTATTAAGTTTGGGATTAATCTAAAGACTTGGTTGAATTTTTGCAAGAAAATATATATTTGAGTATTGTGATGAAAATCTGTAAATGATATATGCCTGTATTTGAGAAATGGATATGTATATGTACATACATTGTATTAGTTAATTTCAAGTTACTTAAAACCTTAAGTTTGAAGGTTAAAAATCTGAGTCTAGCTATAAAAACCTGGAATTATTCTTGTGGATATTTTAAGTTCATATAAATTAGATATGCATAGGATTTACTGACTTGTTACAAATATTCAAAAGAATATAGTAATTAACTTTAGTCAGAATTGCTAGAATCCAAATCAAGCAGGATACTCTTGTTTAACAAAAATATATATACTCTGAATTTAAACAAGATAAACACGTACATCCTCATATGTATGTGTATATTACTAGGGATGCACTGATATATTTATATTGGTAATAAGTTTTGAATCCTGGTTGAATTGTTTGAAAGAAAAAAAAATGACTCTGATAGTTCAAAGGAAGTTTAAATCAACTTAAAAGTGTAAATGAATGTAGGTGGACATCCAGACACATATAAATTGAATGTGCATATGCATGAACATAGAGATCAAATTTAGACGTCAGTCTTAATAATTTAGACGTCTGAGATTAAACTTAGACGTCAGTCATAATAATTTAGACGTCTGAGGTTAAATGTAGACGTCTGTCATAAAAAATTTAGATGTCTGAATTCAGTTCAAAATGTCTTTTTCTCTCTGTTTCAATTATAGATCTCTGAGCCGTCTGTCATAATTAGTTAGACGTCTGGGATTAAGTTTAGACGCCTGTCATAAAAATTTAGACGTCTGAACTGCTGATTTTGCCTAATTTGCCTATTTAGAAAAGAAATAAGTGGCTATGTCAATAGCTTGTATGGCATTTTGATTTCTATTTGATTTAAATTCCCTTTGATGAAGTAAAAAAAAATCCTTATGAAATTAAGGTAGAAAGAGGAGGGTCATTTCAGTTGGTATCAGAGCACTTGGTTGCATTGATTGCTAAGTATTATAGAAATGTATTTTGTCTGTTTGTTTTGGATGAAATAATTTAGATAAGAAAATAGTAATTATAAAAGTACTCATAATATACTAATACCATTTGCCCAGAACTTAGTTAGCAGACCATGGTAGGAAGAGGATCTCATCACCATGCAGGATCAAGTGCACCACAAATGCTTGATATGCAAGACTTTATGAGGGCTTTAAGGGATGGAATTGGGCATAGGCCTGAGAACCCACATGAAGAACTTTCAAAACTACTGAAGACTTATTCCAATTTGGGAGGCAGGAGTTTTGAAGGAACTGAGAATGTGATGGAAATTCAAGCATGGTTGAGAACACTGGACAGAGTTTTCAATGACATGCAATTGGATGATCAAAGGAAGAGGCAAGTAGCATCAAGACAACTGAAAGGGGTAGCTTTAAGCTGGTGGGAGGTGATCATAGCTGGAAGAAATGAAAATGAGATCACTTGGAATCAATTCAAGGAGATGTTGGAAGCTAGATTTGTTCCAGCATCAGCCAAAACTCTATTGCTTGAAGAATTCATCAGACTTAGGCAGGGAACTTTTAATGTGACTGAATATACTCATAGGTTTGAGGACTTGTCTAAGTATGGAGCTATGCTTGTGGCTGATGAGGCATCAAAAAATGATAGGTATATTAAGGGTTTAAACCCAGGGCTTAGTAGGGCTATGTTGCCATATGCAGATAAAACTTTTGATCAAATCATTGATCTGGCCTTAAAATTTGAGCAACATGACAAGGAGAGGGAGAAGTGTAAGAATTTTAAGAATAACAACAATAAGAAAAATAGGGGAAGGTATCATCCCTATGACAAAAAAAAGGAGGAGACAGAAGGCAAGAAAACCAATGATACTAAGACCACTGAAACAAAGAGAAAAATAACATGTCATCATTGTGGAAAAGAGGGACATATCAAACCAAGGTGCCCAGAATTGAAGGGAGGAGCTTTCAAATGCTACCTATGTGGTAAGGAGGGACATATCAAGAGAAACTGCCCTGAGTATAAACAGCAAGGGAAGCTAGCAAGTTTGGAAAGCAGAAGCAAATCCACAGTAGAGGCTAATACAGAAAACCATGGTCAAGTGGAAGGTACTTTATTTATTTGTACCCTACCCATATCAGTAGTGTATGATACAGGGGCAACACATTCTCTGATTTCCCATGAGTTAGTTGCATTGCTTAAATTAAATTGCATACTGGTTGAAACCCCTTTGTTAGTGCAAAGCCCATTGGGAAGTTCTAGTGTTTTAAACATGATGTGTGTGGATGTGGAATTGAACATAGGAGGAAATGTTTTTATTTCCAATTTATATGTTTTAAATTACCCAAATATGGGTGTTATATTGGGTGTAGACTGGTTAAGACAATACAAAGCAATAATTAATTTAGACTCATCCACCATATCGTTACAAAATTCTAGAGGTCAAAGAATCACAATTTTGTGTGAAATAAACAAGGAAAGAAAATTATATCACTTGATTGACTTAAGTAAGGATTCCAGTGAGCCTTCTATTGAAGAAATCCCCATAATTAACAAATACTTAGATGTGTTTGGAGAAGTTAAGGGTGTTCCACACCACAGACCAGTGGAATTTCAGATTAATCTGATACCAGGAGCAAGTCCAATTATTAAGAAACCCACTAGGATGGGGCCAAGTGAGTTGAAGGAATTGAAGAAACAGTTAGAAGAGTTGGAAAGCAAAGGATTTATAAGACCAAGTAATTCATGCTGGGGTGCTCCAGTAGTGTTTGTAAGGAAACATGATGGTACTTTAAGAATGTGCATAGATTACAGGGAGCTAAACAAAGTCACTATCAAAAAAAGTACCCCTTACCTAGAATTGATGATCTTTTTGATCAACTTAGTGGAGCAAAAATATTTTCTAGGTTAGACTTGGCATCTGGATTCCATCAGATGAAGGTTGAGGACTCAAGTGTTAAGTACACAGCCTTTAACACTAGGTATGATTTATATGAGTTTCTTGTCATGCCATTTGGGTTGACAAATGCTCCATCATACTTTGTAGACTTGATGAATAGGATATTCAGGGATTATTTAGACAAGTTTGTTTTGATTTTTATTGATGATATTTTGATCTATTCTAAAACAGTAGAGGAACATGAAAATCACTTACACCTTGTTTTGTCTAGATTAAGAGAAAAATATTTAAAAGCAAAATTTTCTAAGTGTGCATTTTGGAAAGAAGAAGTGCATTTCCTTGGGCATGTTATATCTGCCAAAGGCATTTCTGTAAATCCCAATAAAATTGTGGCAATCCAAGCATGGAAAAGGCCAAGCACAGTGGGAGAAGTTAGGTCATTTATGGGAATGGCAGGGTATTATAGGAGGTTTATAAAAGATTTTTCTAAGATGTCATCACCTCTTACCAACCTAACTAGAAAGAACCAACCCTTTATATGGACTGAGAAATGTGAACAAGCCTTTAGTAGAATCAAGGAGGCCTTAGTCAATGCACCAGTATTGAAAGTACCAGAAGGAAATGAGGATTTGATTGTGTATACTGATGCAAGTGGTTTTGGGCTAGGAGCTGTATTGATGCAGCAAGATCAAGTTATAGCCTATGCATCAAGACAATTGAAGCCACATGAATCAAAGTATGCAACCCATGATCTTGAGTTGGCAGCAGTGGTATATGCACTAAAGCTCTGGAGACATTATCTTCTAGGTGCTAAGTTTATTTTGTACACAGACCATAAGGCATTGAAATATCTCTTTTCACAAAAAGATTTGAATATGAGGCAACATAGATGGGTTGAGTTTCTAGCAGCATATGATTTAGACATACTTTATACTCCAGGAAAAGCTAATAAGGTTGCAGATGCTTTGAGCAGGCAGCATGCAAAAGTAGCCATGCTAATGATAGAAGAGTTTAGAAATTTATCTCTACTTACTGATTTGGAAATTGAGGAAAACAGTGAGGTAAACATGGAGATGATTGAAGAAGGGAGTAAAGGAAAATTAAGTTTGATAACTTTGCAATCAGATTTAATTTTGAAAGTGGGAAAAATGCAAGGGGAGATCTAGATTTATTACAAAAGAAGACTTTAATAGAAAAAGGAGAAGAAGTAGCAAACTACCACATTGATAAGAATGGTTACTTAAGGAATAAAGGTAGAATATGTGTTCCAAAGGATATAGAATTGAAGGAAGAGATATTTAATGAATATCATAGGAGCAAATATTCTATACACCCAGGCAGCACCAAGATGTACCAAAATTTGAAGAGGGATTATTGGTGGAGAGGGATGAAAACTGATGTGGCCAAACATGTTGCAAAGTGTATGACTTGCCAACAAGTCAAAGCAGAAACCCAAAGACCCTCAGGCCTATTACAACCTCTAAGTATACCACAATGGAAGTGGGAAGATATATCTATGGATTTCATAGATGGTCTGCCTAGGTCAAAAAAGAGGAAACACAAGCATTTGGGTAGTAGTTGATAGATTGACTAAAGTGGCACACTTTATACCAGTGAAGGCAGAAAGAAATGCACCTAAACTAGCTCAAATATTCATGAGAGAAATAGTAAGATTGCATGGAATCCCTAAGACTATAGTGAGTGATAGGGACACAATCTTTACATCCAGATTTTGGAAGAGCTTTCAAGAAGCCATGGGAAGTGAGTTATGCTTGAGTACTGCATACCACCCCCAATCAGATGGTCAAACTGAAGTGATAAATAAAGTTTTGGAGGATTTGTTGAGGGCATGTGCATTGGACTTTGGAGGTAATTGGGAAGATCACCTCCATTTGGCTGAATTTACATATAACAATAGTTATCAAAGCACAATAGGTATGGTACCATTTGAAGCCTTGTATGGCAAACCATGTTTGTCACCAATAGGTTGGGTTGAAGCAGGAGAAAAGGCTGTCTTAGGGCCTGATTATGTTAAAGAGACTGCAGAGAAAATTGAATTGGTGAGGAGAAGAATGGCAGCAGCTCAAGATAGGCAAAAGAAGTTTGCAGACATGAGGAGGAAGCAGGTAGAATATGAAGTTGGTGATTATGTTTTCATCAAAGTTTCACCTATGAAGAAGGTGTTGAGGTTTGGTAAGCAGGGAAAACTTACCCCAAGATATGTTGGACCTTACAAGATTTTGGAAAAAATAGGTTCATTAGCATATAAGTTGGAGCTACCTGAAGAGATGAGTGCAATGCACAATGTATTTCATGTATCACAACTTAGGAGATGGGTGCATGATAAAGAGGAAATTCTAGAGAAACCAACTCAAGTTCAAATAAATCCTGACTTGGTCTATGAGAAAGAACCAGTGGGGATTTTAGCTAAAGAGGAAAAGAAGTTGAGGAGCAAAACTTTGAAATTGGTAAAGGTTCAATGGAGCCTAGACCCTAATGATTGTACGTGGGAGTTAGAGGATAAGATAAAGATGGATTACCCTAAGCTTTTTGCAGTGGAAGGTAAAAATCTAAATCCCTAAAAAGTTTAATATGTATGGTTGTTTTGGCTGAATTGTTTGCTTATGCTATGTTTGATAGATTTTATAAAATCTGGAAATGTTTAAAGTCAAAATGAGAAAAATTGTGAGGACACAATTCCTAAAAAGGTGGGGTGATTGTAATGCCCCAGAAATTCATGGAATCTTATTTTAGTTGAATTTTGAAAATATCTGGATTTATTTGTATAAGAATATATGGAATTAATTGTGTGCAAGTATGTGTGCATGTGTGCACGTGCACACTGATATGGCACAAGGAAGAACTCCAGATTTCTTGAATTTAAAACAAGGATTAAAAAAAAGCATTACAAACATGATTTTGTGATATGGATATTTGTTTTCTGGAATTATATGGATCATCCCAGAAAATAAGAAAAGTAAGTTTTATTTTAAAATCAGTAAACAGATTTTATTTAAAACCCAGAAAAAAAAAATTATTATACATATATATGTTATAAGGATTTGAAAACCTATATACATATAGGTGCATATGTTTCTGAAATTAAAGAGGAATTAAATAAGCCTAGATAAGATATGTATACAAATATACATTTTTAAGTACTGAAAAGTATATATATATATATATATATATATAAGCAAGTGAAACTATAACATTAAAATGACATGAAATGTAATACAAGTCAATATGCTTGTGTAGGCAAAAATAGCAAAGGGGATTCTCAGGAATAATTAAAATATAAAATAGGGTAGTCACACTTTTAACATGACTAGGTGAGTGGCCATTTTCTGAAAAAGTAAAGAAAAGAAAATGCAGCCTTTAATTGGTAATATGACCGGGGGTAATTAGGAATAAAAATGAGAAAATGCAAACACACAATGCATGATGCTAGCCAGGACAGAAATGGAATTTTGTCTTGAGTAAAACCCTAGTAAAAATATGTTTATAAATAAGTAGTTATGGCTAGAGAAATTGTTTTACCCGAGCTACTTATAATAGGAAAAGAAGAAAACATTTTAAAGGAAGAGAAAATACACTCAGGGATTTTCTGGATTTATAAGAAGAAATATTCAAGTGAGTAATCTCACTAAACCCATGGCATTAAGTCCTGTTATGAGGCAGCCAGATTTATGTTATTTTTCTACATGTTCTTTATTCCATTACTATGGTTTTAATGGATGCTTCAATGGATGTTTTAATGGGTGTTTCTGGATGTTTTGATTGCTTTGATGTTTGAGTGTTTTGCTCTGTTTGGTTACACCCAGAAAGGTAAAAGTATGAAATCATGAAAGTAAATAGAGAATACTTGTAACTGGTTTAGATATGGCATGGAAAACACAGAAACCAAAATGTATATGAGTTGCATTACATTTGTGTAAGTGCTGAGGCTCAAATGAAAGATTCAAGGTTGCAATGGAAATATCCAAAAGTGCTGAACCCTTGATCAAATAGAAAATCCATGAGCCAGAAATCTTGTTTAAGCTAGATCTTGAATTTAGTTCAAACATGGTTGCTTATGAAACAATAATAACCCACATGCCTAGTCTTTATTCCCAGTTGTAATTATTCTCGTATTTTCTTTAAGCCAAAATACTTGAAAATATGATTTTCCCTGGACATGAATGTTAGATTGTTCTTGAGTTATGCTTGTAAACTCTATGTAATGTTTCATGTATACTGGGATTTAGTCACCTAGCTATCTCACGATAGGATTAAACATGAACACTTAGTAAATAAACTAAGGATTGTGAGCCAAGAAGACTGCTGGAATGCTTGTCATATTTGAAGTATGCAAGTTGGCACATGGTTTGTTTAAGCCCTGAGATCTTTGTGCAATATTGTGAATTATTTTATTGCAATGTGTCCCCGTGATTCCTTTATGGCAGATGAGGCTAGGAATTAATTTGGTAAATGCAACCTTAAATTGATGAAGTAGGAACTTGAGTTATTCCTAAGATGGTTGGACTGGAGCTATGATAGTTCCTGAGTATTTCTATTTGAAACCTATGTTTGCATGGTTGAATGTGTGTACATGATTAGTCTTAAACATTGATCATATATGCACAAGTATATCATAAACAAGTCAGGCAAATTGTTCAAAGAAGATATGCCCACTTGTACAAAATATTTATGTCTCACTCATTTACTTAATATCATGGAATTTTTTATTTTACTCATACCAGATCTTGTATCTGACCCTTGTTTGCTTATGGCATCTGGGGTGTCTCATCTAAAATGGGGCAGCCTCTAATGTTCTTTCAGGGAATGCTGGATCTAAATAGGAAGCTGCTGTGGCTAATGAAAGTGATTATATAAGCATGCTAAATTAGAATTGAATAAGAACTTAGAATGAAATATTTGCATGTAATCTGGGGAGTTTTTATAGTTCTGTTTTGGTTGTTATGTAATGATCTTAAAGTTTGGATTTATTAGTTGTTCTAAATGAATCTAGTGATGTATTAAGTTTGGGATTAATCTAAAGACTTGGTTGAATTTTTGCAAGAAAATATATATTTGAGTATTGTGATGAAAATCTGTAAATGATATATGCCTGTATTTGAGAAATGGATATGTATATGTACATACATTGTATTAGTTAATTTCAAGTTACTTAAAACCTTAAGTTTGAAGGTTAAAAATCTAAGTCTAGCTATAAAAACCTAGAATTATTCTTGTGGATATTTTTAAGTTCATATAAATTAGATATGCATAGGATTTACTGACTTGTTACAAATATTCAAAAGAATATAGTAATTAACTTTAGTCAGAATTGCTAGAATCCAAATCAAGCAGGATACTCTTGTTTAACAAAAATATATATACTCTGAATTTAAACAAGATAAACACGTACATCCTCATATGTATGTGTATATTACTAGGGATGCACTGATATATTTATATTGGTAATAAGTTTTGAATCCTGGTTGAATTGTTTGAAAGAAAAAAAATGACTCTGATAGTTCAAAGGAAGTTTAAATCAAACTTAAAAGTGTAAATGAATGTAGGTGGACATCCAGACACATATAAATTGAATGTGCATATGCATGAACATAGAGATCAAATTTAGACGTCAGTCTTAATAATTTAGACGTTTGAGATTAAACTTAGACGTCAGTCATAATAATTTAGACGTCTGAGGTTAAATGTAGACGTCTGTCACAAAAAATTTAGATGTCTGAATTCAGTTCAAAATGTCTTTTTCTCTCTGTTTCAATTTTAGATCTCTGAGCCGTCTGCCATAATTAGTTAGACGTCTGGGATTAAGTTTAGACGCCTGTCATAAGAATTTAGACGTTTGAACTGCTGATTTTGCCTAATTTGCCTATTTAGAAAAGAAATAAGTGGCTATGTCAATAGCTTGTATGGCATTTTGATTTCTATTTGATTTAAATTCCCTTTGATGAAGGAAAAAAAATCCTTATGAAATTAAGGTAGAAAGAGGAGGGTCATTTCACATGGGCCTTAAAGCGACAAAACAACAAAGGATTTTAAGGTAAATATATTTTATATTTCTCTATCAATCTTTAATTTAGTTCATTTTCATAGCTTACTCGATAAATATATTATTAATTTTATTATTGCACAAATTTATCGATATACATTATTTTATTTTTATATAGCAAATGTTCTTACAATGTTGAAAGCTTAAACGTTACCATTTAATTTTTCTAATAAGTTTCCCACTAGATTTTTATGTTTCTCAAAAACCTAAGTAAAACACAAAAATCTTTCAATTTCTCTAGTGGACGTTAGGACACGCTTGCCTCGGGATTATGACCTTGAGGAATATCAACAAATTATAGGCCCATAAGCAATGGATAACACTATCGGTTGTATCAAATATAAGTCCTAACCCATGGTTATTGTCCTAATCTGATCTTGACCTTGAGGAATATCAAAAAAACGAAAGAGATTATTCACTCATACCCACCATTTTACGACGGCGTAAGTATAATGCACGTACCTGAGGAATATCAACAACTACATGCATGTATCTTGCATTATCTACTGAAAACATTAATTGTACTACACATAACATCTCTAGCTTTTGGAATATCAACAACTAAGGAGTATGCGAGTAATATATAAATGGTGGAGGGCAACTTATATATTAAAGAGTCACAATCTTCAATATACATATATTGAGTGATATCGATTTAGAGAATAATATATCTCTTGTGAATACCCTCGTGATTCAAGTATCAAACATATTGAAATCACCGTATACATACTATATGTATGTACTCACTCCTTAGATCTCATTTGAATTTTTTTTCCAGTTCCACTCAATTTTAAACATATATAGTTATATAAATATTAACTTATTTATAACTTTTATAATTTAATTTACTCATATAATATATACTTGTATCTTATTAATTAAATCCCAATCAACTAATTTTAATTCTTATTAATTAAATCATATTTAATTAATTTAATTTAATTTATATAAGATTTCTAAAATTTTATATTACTCATCTTAAATTATTTAAGGTAGTTAATCAACTATAGTGTTTATGGTTTGCTTATGTGTACATATCAACAATATGTATGCATTTTAATCAACTTTATTTAGTAAATTTTATTTAATTAAATTTTTTAATTAATTTTAAATTTTAATTTAATTTATTATAAACAATTTTTAGATAAATAAATAACTACAATAATTATAGTTATATACATATACCAACATATACATTTTTATAAATTAATTTTTAATTAATTACTATATTTAATTTAATTATTCATATTAATTAAATTTAAAATTTAAAATTTTCAAATTTAATTATTCATTTTTTAATATAATTTTGAACAATTTGTATGCATTTTATAACTATTATAAAATTTCCCTTTTATATTTTACACTTAACTTTTAAATTCAAAATTTCTTTTAAATTTTTAAAAAGATTTTGAAAATGAACCCAAGGCCTAAAATTAATTTGGGCCTTTAAATTGGGGATAACCTTGGTGCTTTCTTCATATTTCAGACCAGACCGGTAGCTAGGTAGGAGAGAGTAACTGGTTATCCAAGCCCAATCTTTGACACTAATTTTCTAGACACCATACTAAATAGGTAGGCTTTAATCAGTTAGCTCTAACATTGCTAATTTAGATTTCATAAACTATTTGGACTCTAATACAATTGAAGAATTCGGGGCCATCAGAAGTGGGTTAAATGAATGAATTTAAAAAAAAATCCATTACATATCCTCGTAGGCCAATGAATCTAAATAGATTTTCGATCATATCTAAAATATTTTAAATAAAATATTTATTTTATTTAACTTGTTAAAGGAATTTTTTTGTTTTTATATTAAGGTTTGGTTTACAAATGAACCTAATACATTTGTTTGTGTGAAATGAATGTGCTAAGATAATAATTTTACATAGTTAATATGACTTTACGTATTTCTGAAATTTACATGGTGACAGACATATTTCCCATTTATTCCCATTTACATATGGCTTTATTGTCCAAGATTTTAATTTAAAAAATATATACATAGTAAAAGTGGAATAATTGTATGTGAATATGTATATGGAAAATATATTTAACAATTTTATATGATTTTAAATTTGAAGTTTATAATAATGGATTTGTTTCAACTAAGGAAGAATTTGAGGTTAAGTATTACAGTTTTAGACAAAAAATCTCATGAATTTGAATTAAGGCAACATAGATATACATGTTTCTATATTTATATGGTTAGTACAAGTAATGTTTTAGATCTAAAATAAGATACGTGAAGATTATAATTTATAATATGTAATGACCCAGAATTTTGAACAAATTAAATTGAGAATATTTAATTTATTTTAAATATTTGAACGACGATTTAATTTGAATCCCGAATATAACTTTAAATCGGCGATTAAATTATAGAATTTAATCTGTTGATAGTTGAATAAAAATTCGAATCTTCAATTTTAAGCTGAAGAAAAATATTTCGAAGGCTTTTAAAATTCGTAATGATAATACTGGAGATAATAGAAGCTTCATAATAGAATTTGAAAGTAATTCGTTCAGTTTTGAAATTAAATCGTTCGAATCGATATTTAAAAATAGCGTTCCGGGGCACAGTCTCGGAATTCGACGAAACCAGTTCCATTAGGTCCATAATATTGAATTATTACCGGATTTCAAATTTCGTATCGATCGGAGTTGTTATGTAACCGGACGGAGAGTAAACGCGTTGAAATGAAATTGAATTCAGTTTAATTTTAAAATTTAAAATTTATAAATATCACACGTTTTCTCCCCTAAAATCACGCCTAAGATCCCGAACAGAAATCGTGCAACCCATGTTCTTTCTATTTTAAATTACCATCTTCTCTCATTCTTCAGTTTAAACGAAAAATCAAAAAATAATAATAATGGCCGAGCGTATTAGAGGAGGAAATCGATCCTACCTTCAAAGTAAATCGCGCTCCTTCCTCAGATTTAACTAAACCGTTCTTCTTCCCCTATTCAAACATCTGTAGCAAGAAAAATTGAATTCGTCTTCGTCAGAAAAAAAAAGGGGGATCGCGGCATCATCATCGTGAGGCGGCGACGTTAGGCAATCGCGTTTGGCGATGGGAACGGCATCGAGGAAAGTCGTTCGCGAGATGGCGGCGACTCAGGGATTGGCAGCGACTTCATCGCGCTATCGAGTTTGGGGCGGCACGTTGTCTCGTAGGATAGTGAGGCTTGGCGAAGTGGTCGTCAATCGATTGTAGGGAAGCTCGTGGCTGTGGTGGTCTGTTTGGCGTCGAGCTCGAATTCGAGCACTACGATGGATCTCGCGATCGACCTGGGTGCCCTAGGCATGTCGACGTGGGTGAGAGGAAGTCGCGTACGCGGCTGCGTGGGAGTCTAGCAGCATGGCGCGGCGGTCGAGGGCATTCGTCGATGGAGTCTTATGGGTTGAATCACCTTGGGTGTCGGTGGCAACAGAGCGACGATCTGGAGTGCGCGCGTGATGGAGGCGATGCTGCGGGGTCTCGAGTTCATGGTCGAGCAGGCGGAGACGATGTCGATCAACTTGGGGTGCGAGCCTGGGTTTCGAGCAGAGGAGCAGTGAGGTTCGTTTCTTTTGTTTTTGAATATCTGTTAAATTCGATGTTAAAAGATATACATACATATAGAATTTGAAAATATATATCTTAGGGTAATTCAATTTTTATCACATTTTAAAAGTTACTTAAGATTTAAAATTGGTAATTTTAATTTGTTGATTTAACTTTCCATTTATCAGAAAATCTTACGGTAAAGGAAGTTTATATATTCGTTTGTACAGAAGCAGAAAGAAGAAATTTTACTTAAGCAAATTTAATAAAGGAAATTGATTTGAGTTAAAGATAATTTTTTTAAGTAAAATTTTGGTTGGATAGATTTATTTAAAAGGAATCAGTTCGAATTATAAATTTTTGTTAAATAAATTTATTTAAAAGAAATTAGTTAAAAGTAAAACCATCGGTTAATTAAATTGATCAAACGAAAAATTGTTATTCGATTAATTCGAATTTTAATAAATTGTATAAACTGTTTATACTAGGGCTGAAATGGAGAAACAAGCTGAAATGATAAATGGGATTGCAAATTAAAGCTAAGGTGAGATTTTTCTCACTCAAAATAAACTTTGTATTGCAGTTATTTATTGATTGATATGTTTGCTATTGGATGTGATATTAGATATAGTAGGATATATCTATATATATATAGCAATATATACATATTGGCATATGTATATATTGGATAGATGATTTCCCGCCTCGTATAGCGGATGAGACCCTATTGCGCCGTTAGTAAGCGGATGATTTTTATAAAACCCATATACCGCGATATTCCACCTCGAAGTGGAATTGGTATTGTGCTAACATCTGTGGATGCATGGAAACAGGTTGGAGGGATCTAACTGGATTCCTCACCCGTATTTATTTATTTACAGATATTGATGTATATTCTGTTATCATATTGATATATGATGTTTGCTGTTGTGATTGACGAATTGGTGCTGTTGCATCATCAGATTTAAATTTTGAAATTTAAAAATAACGATGTTGATTTTAAAAGAGAATTTTTAAAAGTGATCTTTAAAAATTTACGTTTATTTAAATTTTTGAATTGATTTATTTTAAATAAATAAACGTTAAAACTTTAAAGTTATAAAAGTTAAGATTTTGTGAATTTTAACCAAAAAGTAATTTCTTTTGAAATGAAGAATTAAGAAATTTATAAAATGGAAACGATGTTAAAATGATTTATAAAGGAATAAACTTTACAGTTGTAAAGTTTTAAAAGAACGATTTTTGAAAATAAATGAATTATAAGTATTAACTTATAATATGGATCGTTGGTATAAAAAAAATTGAGTTATGAATTGAATTAGTTAATAAAGAAGATTTATAAATTGTAGTTTTTATAAATAGAAATAGAATTTATAAACGTTGTTTAATAAATTCGAAATCGATAGAATTTGATAAATTAAATATAGAAGATTTTTAAAGAAGATATATTCGCGATTTTGGATAGCGAATTTTTATTGAAATAAAAATGTGTAGAAAAGATTGAAATTGGGTTAAGTGAATTATATTCACGATTTTGGACAGTGAATATATTATTGAATAAAATGGATTCATTTTTGAAGAAGTGATGTTTTAAAATGAAGTTAAATTGTTTTTAACGATGTTTTAAAAATGTGTTAAATATCGAAAACATAGATTTCAACATTTATTGTGGAAATAGACGTTTTCGAGGAAGAAGGAAATGATGGACTATAACACTGTTGTTATAGTAAATGATTTCCGAAAGGAAATGTTTTGATGTGGTATTGGGATTCATATATCTATCTAAATCCGAATCCCTATACTAGTGATTTTGAGTCGTCGTAACGATGTTTTACGTAACATTCGTTTTGACTCAAATAAATGTTGTCAAAGTAAATGATTTCCTTAAAGAATGAAATATATACTTAATTTTGATTTAAGTATATCGGATATTTTCAAATGTTGAAAATAAATAGATGTGTGAATTACTTATTATTAAATAAGTATGGAAATGCTTTTCCAAAATGAAATGAAACGTTTTGAGATTTTATCTTCTTAAAGATAAATTGAAAATGAATATTGGAATCGATTTGAAAATAGTATATCAGTAGATATTTTTGAAATATAAATTCACTATGGAATTTATAAAGGAAAGGGAAACTGTTTAGAAAAATAAACGTTGATTTATTTTTGAAAGTGTGGAAATTTTATATCTAGTAAAGATATTTTGGAAGATTAAATAATTTGGAAATTTTTTTGGAATCTGATGATGTTGCGCATCTTTATTGATAGTTAAATAACCGACTATCAATAATTACCTTGAGTAGGTATTTGTTGTGAATTGGATGAATTTGAATGCCACACTTATTTTTGAATAATCGCTCACTATTCGGGTTAGCCGGGAAAGGACCATGGGGTCGTATAACCCATTCCGAATATGTGATACGTCGTTATGAATTGCATTTGAAGACCGGTGTTGAAGACCGGATATTTTTGAAAACGAAAGGATTACCGTCGAGTTACTCTACATCGGCTGATCTCCGATTTAGAGGTTTTATCACCCTTAGTGACGGGAAGTCCGGACGTGATTAGAAATTTATCCGGATATGCAAGGGCTTCGTGAGAAGTGCCTTCGGTTCCGTTCGATCCCGGAACAGACTTGTATGGATTGTGAGTCTGACGTTACAATTTGAGATATAAAGCTGATTTCTTTCAAATACATTTCTGTTGGTGGCGGAGAATTTATTCTCTTAGCTTAACACCCTTCTCTGAGACGTACGAGCTCAGAGGTTATGTAGTTGAAATTTATCAGCGATATACTCCCAATTTGGTAACGTGGCATACTAAGTGTTGCTGTGAAATGATCAGTGTTTGATCATTTGTGATATGATCATTTGTTTGATCTTATATCTTTGTGATCATAGGTTGATCATTTGTTTGACCCGAAGCATGGCTTTGTAGAAAGCGTAGCTTTGTGGACGAGACTTCGTCGAGCCTCACACCCCAGAAATGGTCGAAACAGGAAGGATGCAGCAAGGTTCTAGGGAGTAGCGCCCCTTAGTGTATGTCATTCCTTCTGGATAGAGGTGGTATCATGGTATGGAGCCCAGATACTTAACCTATGTGGTTGCTGCATTATTATTTTGATGTGGTTTGTTGGAAATCGGGGATCCTCGGGAAGATCGGTTACGATCGGGGGATGACATACGCGTGTCAGTAGTTACCTATTTTTGCAGAGGTAACCCGGCGTTGTGTTGGCAGAGATCCGGTTAGGTTCTCGGGTCGTCTATTCCAGGGACGTACCCATCGTGGAAAAGGAAGTTCCTTAGCCTGACCATTTGTTGGAAATCCAAACTCCAATACGAACTTTGTACGGTATTAGTTAGAGAACCTGCCATTTACGTACGGTGGTCACCACTGTTTAGATGGTAGCTATAGTAGGCATACGATACTGGTCGTATGTTGGCTAAGATTAATATTATACTTTCGAAATGTTTTCTACACTATGCACTAATAATAATATACAAAAGAATTTGATTTTGCGTAGTAAGCATCTTTGACTATCATAAGAAGAAATCTCCTCCAATTCTGCGTTTGCATTGTGTGTGTGGTGGGAGGTCTTATGGTAGTTTCATTTTCCAAAAGCATTGCGAATTTGTTTTATTTTCTTTGTGAAAAATAACTGTTTTACGATCTCACACCAGTCGCCATGACTGACTCGGAGTTTATTGTTTCCCTTCTAAACTCTGGGTGCCCACCAATTTCCACACGGGCAGCCTAGAGTTATGTTATCAGGATATTCTGGATATTCTGGAGTTTTGGAAGCAAGCTGGAGGACGAGACGTAGTATTTGTATCTGATGTTATTTATTCCGCTGTGTATTCTGTATGAGGACAAGTTATATAACTGTCCATTGTTGTATATTGACTCTGATGATTGATGTATGTATAAAATGATATCGTTCTTTGTTTTAGAGATTATTCATTTATCTATTATATATTGTTCCGCTGCGATATGTGAGATTCTGATATTGTCTCTGTTTCTATTGTTGTTTCTTCTTCCTCTTTTCTTCTTTCTCTTCTTTACTTTTCCTTCTATCTTTTCTTCTATTTCTTTTTCTTAAAAAAAACCCTCACTATTGGAGTTTCCGGCACTCGATTGCTCGACAGTCGATAAAGTGAGTATCGATGTCGAATTTTCGAAAGTCGAAAATTTCGGTATGTGACAAAGTGGTATCAGAGAATATGGTTAAGCGACAACCCTGCTTTGTTGGGTGTTACTCATTAGAGATAGAGTCAGTAGTACTCTAGAATGAGTTGAGTGTAATAATAGATACGAGCGCGTATTTGTTAGTGAATATAAAAAATTGTTTTATATTGTGATGATTGATTTGTTGAGTGGTATATGGATTCTGGTCAATACGAGTAATTAACGATCATTGATAGGGATCTCTAAACACTTGAATAGAACAATTCGGCACAGTATTGTTTTAAAATAGGGTGAATGAAATAATTTTGCCCAAAAATTATTTTTGTATATAAAAGGAATGATTTTCTATGAATTATCATAGTATATGGATGCTTGTTTGTTAGGAAAGTGATAATATTGAAAGTTATCATTATTGTATGAAATGGAATAAGAAATTCAAATCGTAACTCCAAAGTTAAGAAATAAATTCATGTAAAATGAAATTTGAGAATATAAATTATAATTGTGACTTATAATTTAAACGGAATTCCAGAGAAGTTTTGGAAATGTTTTGAAAAGAATTTGAAAATTTTGGAAATTTGGAAGTTTAAATCTTTTGGATTTGAAAATGAATTTCAAAGGTTTTGAAAAGTATTTGGAGAGTTGAAAGCTCTAAACTCTTTTCGGTCGCTGGAAAATAATCCTGATGATGGTGGCCACATCATTAGAATTCATTTTCGGGTTTCCAAAAGAGAAATTGCTGTCAAATTGTTTTAAATAGGAGTTGTTTGAAAATTTGGGTTTTGTTTTGGAAATTCAAATGGAATTTGAATTGTTTTCAAAAATGGTTTTGAAAAGGTTGAAAAGACTCTGGAATTGAAACTGAATGTTGAAAACAAATGTGAATTGTGCGAAATAAAATGAAGTTTCAAGATTAGTTTGAAGTGAACTAAAGATAATCGATAAAATTCAATATTCAGAAGATAAATTGAATCCAAATTGGAATTGTGAATTGAATTCAAATAAAATTGAAATGTGAAATTGAATGATAATGAATATGCAACTTCAATAGTAAGCTAGAAATGTATAAGCAGTTTATATTGAAAATTTTGTAATCGAATTTGCAAAATAGTTTGAATATATGTAACTAGATATTATGGCTAGTAGGATATACAGGTGTTATAAATTGGATTTGATCTTCAAAAGATAAATTTGAATTGCTCGACAAAAGGTAAGTATTTGAATTATAATATGAGTTTTTGCTGATTTCTTCTGTAGCCGCTTGGCTTTTTCTTTTTCTTTTTGAATTCTGAGAGTCCGTAGGGACGTTTTGTGGTCGTACCGTATTAGCCGCGCAAAGGAGACGCTGGCGAAATTTTTCGAAAATTTCGGGTGTTAGAAAATTTTGAGAAATTTTGAAAGTTAAAATTTGAATTTGAATTTTGAAGAAAAACAATATTGTTTGAAACTTTAATTGGAGTTGGAAAGTTAGTTGAATAAATAACGAATCTTTAGTAGAAAGATTTGTTTTGATAAATTGATAAAACTATTGGATTGTGAAAAATAGTAAACGAGTTAAGGACTTTTCTTCCTGACTTGTAATTTCGGGACGAAATTCTTTTAAGGAGGGAAGTCTGTAACGACCCAGAATTTTGAACAAATTAAATTGAGAATATTTAATTTATTTTAAATATTTGAACGACGATTTAATTTGAATCACGAATATAACTTTAAATCGGCGATTAAATTATAGAATTTAATCTGTTGATAGTTGAATAAAAATTCGAATCTTCAATTTTAAGCTGAAGAAAAATATTTCGAAGGCTTTTAAAATTCATAATGATAATACTGGAGATAATAGAAGCTTCAGAATAGAATTTGAAAGTAATTCGTTCAGTTTTGAAATTAAATCGTTCGAATCGATATTTAAAAATAGCGTTCCGGGGCACAGTCTCGGAATTCGACGAAACCAGTTCCATTGGGTCCGTAATATTGAATTATTACCGGATTTCAAATTTCGTATCGATCAGAGTTGTTATGTAACCGGACGGAGAGTAAACGCGTTGAAATGAAATTGAATTCAGTTTAATTTTAAAATTTAAAATTTATAAATATCACACGTTTTCTCCCCTAAAATCACGCCTAAGATCCCGAACAAAAATCGTGCAACCCATGTTCTTTCTATTTTAAATTACCATCTTCTCCCATTCTTCAGTTTAAACGAAAAATCAAAGAAATAATAATAATGGCCGAGCGTATTAGAGGAGGAAATCGATCCTACCTTCAAAGTAAATCGCGCTCCTTCCTCAGATTTAACTAAACCGTTCTTCTTCCCCTATTCAAACGTCTGTAGCAAGAAAAATTGAATTCGTCTTCGTCAGAAAAAAAAAGGGGGATCGCGGCATCATCATCGTGAGGCGGCGACGTTAGGCAATCGCGTTTGGCGATGGGAACGGTATCGAGGAAAGTCGTTCGCGAGATGGCGGCGACTCAGGGATTGGCAGCGACTTCATCGCGCTATCAAGTTTGGGGCGGCACGTTGTCTCGTAGGATCGTGAGGCTTGGCGAAGTGGTCGTCGATCGATTGTAGGGAAGCTCGTGGCTGTGGTGGTCTGTTTGGCGTCGAGCTCGAATTCGAGCACTACGATGGATCTCGCGATCGACCTGGGTGCCCTAGGCATGTCGACGTGGGTGAGAGGAAGTCGCGTACGCGGCTGCGTGGGAGTCTAGCAGCATGGCGCGGCGGTCGAGGGCATTCGTCGATGGAGTCTTGTGGGTTGAATCACCTTGGGTGTCGGTGGCAACAGAGCGACGATCTGGAGTGCGCGCGTGATGGAGGCGATGCTGCGGGGTCTCGAGTTCATGGTCGAGCAGGCGGAGACGATGTCGATCAACTTGGGGTGCGAGCCTGGGTTTCGAGCAGAGGAGCAGTGAGGTTCGATTTCTTTTGTTTTTGAATATCTGTTAAATTCGATGTTAAAAGATATACATACATACAGAATTTGAAAATATATATCTTAGGGTAATTCAATTTTTATCACATTTTAAAAGTTACTTAAGATTTAAAATTGGTAATTTTAATTTGTTGATTTAACTTTCCATTTATCAGAAAATCTTACGGTAAAGGAAGTTTATATATTCATTTGTACAGAAGCAGAAAGAAGAAATTTTACTTAAGCAAATTTAATAAAGGAAATTGATTTGAGTTAAAGATATTTTTTTTAAGTAAAATTTTGGTTGGATAGATTTATTTAAAAGGAATCAGTTCGAATTATAAATTTTTGTTAAATAAATTTATTTAAAAGAAATTAGTTAAAAGTAAAACCATCGGTCAATTAAATTGATCAAACGAAAAATTGTTATTCGATTAATTCGAATTTTAATAAATTGTATAAACTGTTTATACTAGGGCTGAAATGGAGAAACAAGCTGAAATGATAAATGGGATTGCAAATTAAAGCTAAGGTGAGATTTTTCTCACTCAAAATAAACTTTGTATTGCAGTTATTTATTGATTGATATGTTTGCTATTGGATGTGATATTAGATATAGTAGGATATATCTATATATATATAGCAATATATACATATTGGCATATGTATATATTGGATTGATGATTTCTCGCCTCGTATAGCGGATGAGACCCTATTGCGCTGTTAGTAAGCGGATGATTTTTATAAAACCCATATACCGCGATATTCCACCTCAAAGTGGAATTGGTATTGTGCTAACATCTGTGAATGCAGGGAAACAGGTTGGAGGGATCCAACTGGATTCCTCAC
The DNA here is from genome assembly GCA_030737815.1 of Allium fistulosum. Lineage (NCBI taxonomy): Eukaryota > Viridiplantae > Streptophyta > Magnoliopsida > Asparagales > Amaryllidaceae > Allium > Allium fistulosum. The sequence goes on along the minus strand of CM060907.1, from coordinate 942,328,173 downwards.
CCGTATTTATTTATTTACAGATATTGATGTATATTCTGTTATCATATTGATATATGATGTTTGCTGTTGTGATTGACGAATTGGTGCTGTTGCATCATCAGATTTAAATTTTGAAATTTAAAAATAACGATGTTGATTTTAAAAGAGAATTTTTAAAAGTGATCTTTAAAAATTTACGTTTATTTAAATTGTTGAATTGATTTATTTTAAATAAATAAACGTTAAAACTTTAAAGTTATAAAAGTTAAGATTTTGTGAATTTTAACCAAAAAGTAATTTCTTTTGAAATAAAGAATTAAGAAATTTATAAAATGGAAACGATGTTAAAATGATTTATAAAGGAATAAACTTTACAGTTGTAAAGTTTTAAAAGAACGATTTTTGAAAATAAATGAATTATAAGTATTAACTTATAATATGGATCGTTGGTATAAAAAAAATTGAGTTATGAATTGAATTAGTTAATAAAGAAGATTTATAAATTGTAGTTTTTATAAATAGAAATAGAATTTATAAACGTTGTTTTATAAATTCGAAATCGATAGAATTTGATAAATTAAATATAGAAGATTTTTAAAGAAGATATATTCGCGATTTTGGATAGCGAATTTTTATTGAAATAAAAATGTGTAGAAAAGATTGAAATTGGGTTAAGTGAATTATATTCACGATTTTGGACAGTGAATATATTATTGAATAAAATGGATTCATTTTTGAAGAAGTGATGTTTTAAAATGAAGTTAAATTGTTTTTAACGATGTTTTAAAAATGTGTTAAATATCGAAAACATAGATTTCAACATTTATTGTGGAAATAGACGTTTTCGAGGAAGAAGGAAATGATGGACTATAACACTGTTGTTATAGTAAATGATTTCCGAAAGGAAATCTTTTGATGTAGTATTGGGATTCATATATCTATCTAAATCTGAATCCCTATACTAGTGATTTTGAGTCGTCGTAACGATGTTTTACGTAACATTCGTTTTGACTCAAATAAATGTTGTCAAAGTAAATGATTTCCTTAAAGAATGAAATATATACTTAATTTTGATTTAAGTATATCGGATATTTTCAAATGTTGAAAATAAATAGATTTGTGAATTACTTATTATTAAATAAGTATGGAAATGCTTTTCCAAAATGAAATGAAACGTTTTGAGATTTTATCTTCTTAAAGATAAATTGAAAATGAATATTGGAATCGATTTGAAAATAGTATATCAGTAGATATTTTTGAAATATAAATTCACTATGGAATTTATAAAGGAAAGGGAAACTGTTTAGAAAAATAGACGTTGATTTATTTTTGAAAGTGTGGAAATTTTATATCTAGTAAAGATATTTTGGAAGATTAAATAATTTGGAAATTTTTTTGGAATCTGATGATGTTGCGCATCTTTATTGATAGTTAAATAACCGACTATCAATAATTACCTTGAGTAGGTATTTGTTGTGAATTGGATGAATTTGAATGCCACACTTATTTTTGAATAATCGCTCACTATTCGGGTTAGCCGGGAAAGGACCATGGGGTCGTATAACCCATTCCGAATATGTGATACGTCGTTATGAATTGCATTCGAAGACCGGTGTTGAAGACCGGATATTTTTGAAAACGGAAGGATTACCGTCGAGTTACTCTACATCGGTTGATCTCCGATTTAGAGGTTTTATCACCCTTAGTGACGGGAAGTGCGGACGTGATTAGAAATTTATCCGGATATGCAAGGGCTTCGTGAGAAGTGCCTTCGGTTCTGTTCGATCCCGGAACAGACTTGTATGGATTGTGAGTCTGACGTTACAATTTGAGATATAAAGCTGATTTCTTTCAAATACATTTCTGTTGGTGGCAGAGAATTTATTCTCTTAGCTTAACACCCTTCTCTGAGACGTACGAGCTCAGAGGTTATGTAGTTGAAATTTATCAGTGATATACTCCCAATTTGGTAACGTGGCATACTAGGTGTTGCTGTGAAATGATCAGTGTTTGATCATTTGTGATATGATCATTTGTTTGATCTTATATCTTTGTGATCATAGGTTGATCATTTGTTTGACCCGAAGCATGGCTTTGTAGAAAGCGTAGCTTTGTGGACGAGACTTCGTCGAGCCTCACACCCCGGAAATGGTCGAAACAGGAAGGATGCAGCAAGGTTCTAGGGAGTAGCGCCCCTTAGTGTATGTCATTCCTTCTGGATAGAGGTGGTATCATGGTATGGAGCCCAGATACTTAACCTATGTGGTTGCTGCATTATTATTTTGATGTGGTTTGTTGGAAATCGGGGATCCTCGGGAAGATCGGTTACGATCGAAGGATGACATACGCGTGTCAGTAGTTACCTATTTTTGCAGAGGTAACCCGGCGTTGTGTTGGCAGAGATCCGGTTAGGTTCTCGGGTCGTCTATTCCAGGGACGTACCCATCGTGGAAAAGGAAGTTCCTTAGCCTGACCATTTGTTGGAAATCCAAACTCCAATACGAACTTTGTATGGTATTAGTTGTAGAACCTGCCATTTACGTACGGTGGTCACCACTGTTTAGATGGTAGCTATAGTAGGCATACGATACTGGTCGTATGTTGGCTAAGATTAATATTATACTTTCAAAATGTTTTCTACACTATGCACTAATAATAATATACAAAAGAATTTGATTTTGCGTAGTAAGCATCTTTGACTATCATAAGAAGAAATCTCCTCCAATTCTGCGTTTGCATTGTGTGTGTGGTGGGAGGTCTTATGGTAGTTTCGTTTTCCAAAAGCATTGCGAATTTGTTTTATTTTCTTTGTGAAAAATAACTGTTTTACGATCTCACACCAGTCACCATGACTGACTCGGAGTTTATTGTTTCCCTTCTAAACTCTAGGTGCCCACCAATTTCCACACGGGCAGCCTAGAGTTATGTTATCAGGATATTCTGGATATTCTGGAGTTTTGGAAGCAAGCTGGAGGACGAGACGTAGTATTTGTATCTGATGTTATTTATTCCGCTGTGTATTCTGTATGAGGACAAGTTATATAACTGTCCATTGTTGTATATTGACTCTGATGATTGATGTATGTATAAAATGATATAGTTCTTTGTTTTAGAGATTATTCATTTATCTATTATATATTGTTCCGCTGCGATATGTGAGATTCTGATATTGTCTCTGTTTCTATTGTTGTTTCTTCTTCCTCTTTTCTTCTTTCTCTTCTTTACTTTTCCTTCTATCTTTTCTTCTATTTCTTTTTCTTAAAAAAAACCCTTACTATTAGAGTTTCCGGCACTCGATTGCTCGATAGTCGATAAAGTGAGTATCGATGTCGAATTTTCGAAAGTCGAAAATTTCGGTATGTGACATAATATATGTATAAATATGTTTGATTTTAAAGTTAATAATTTAAAACGGTCCTTTAATTTAGAAAAGAAACAAAAGATATAGGATTTTACTCAAAACTTTAAATTTAGAAAGGAATCAAAAGGCATTGAATTTTACAAAAGTCCACTCATAAATCCTAGATTGATAAACTTTTATTCTTATGAAAATAATATCGAAAATAATTGTATTCAAACAAGCAATCATATTATATAAGGAATTAATTTTTGGGAAAACTAGATAATTAACATATAAAGTTTTTATTTATGTATGAAAATATTTAAAAATGAAAAAATAGTTTTTCAAACAAAATTTGTATATTTTTTAAATAGAAAGGGAATTGGACAACTTAGGCATATGTAAATTCATGATAAGAACATTCAGATCTAAATATTGTAGAGAACAATAATAAATTATCATAGGAAATAGATGATCCAAATTATATCAATCACAATGAACATAGTGAATGGAGATAAAGAACAAAAATCGGTTTGAATCAAACCAACATAATAAACATACTTTTTAATTGAGATGAAAAAAAATTGAATTACATGTTGCAAGGTGAACAATTAAAAGATGAGATAAATCATATAGAGTCCAAATATATGAATAAGAGAAACATATAATCAAATTAAATTAGAGTGGAACCTTAGGATTTTGCCAAAAGTTGCACTTTGAATGATGAATCGATGCTCCTAGATTTAATTGAATCGATCCCTAATTTTACAAGGACCAAGAGATAAAAACCACCTTTTATTTTGATTTTATTCCGATTATGGTTTTGGGATTTTAAGCCATAAAGGCCATAATGAATACGGTCATTAAAGAAGGATGAAAGCAAGAGAAATAAAATGAATTTTATTAGGAAGAATAATAATGAAATGAATGAAAAAAATTCTGTTTTAAGAGATACATTGAAACCTTTAAACTCCCTCCTTTAAAACCTTCCCTATTTAGTTCATTATTAAATCTTATCAAATCCTCTCCCCCTCGTCGTATTTTTGGTGGAAAAATAGTAATAAAGAGAAAAGGGAAAAAATCATTTCATAAATGAGATTTAAGTGGGTCATAAAGAAGAGTAAATGACGGGGATTTATTTTCTTTCTTTAATTGCTCCTTTAGATTTTCAATCACATTTGAAACCTCCCTCTATCATGCATTTCCAACCATAAATGAGGACAAGAAGCCTAAAAATTTTCCAAAACACTAGCAGTTAATCTAGTTAAACCCAATTTAAATATTCCATCGATATCGTATATCGATGCATGCGTTTCTAACTTTATATACACACTTTGTTAAATACTAATGGTAATCAAACAAATCAAACAAAAGTTAATAAACAAGAAAATCCTGAAGATCTCATAGTTTTTAGGACGATTTGCCTAAATAAATGTTCAGTCAAAATTATTACCAAAGTGCTAGCTAATAGGTTAAGGAGCAAAATGAATAATTTGATTGATAATTCCCAAACGACATTTATTCAAAGAAGACATATTATAAAGGGTGTTTTCATCGCTAAGGAGTTCATTAACTATTGTCATAAGGAAAACATTATGTGCCCCCTTCTAAAATTGGACTTCGCAAAGGCTTTTGATTCGATCGACTGGTGCTTCCTTTTGGACATTTTGAAATCTAAAGGGTTCCCAACCAAATGGATACATGGATTGAACTCATTCTACAGTCGATTGTATCTTCCATCTTGGTGAACGGGATTAAAGGTAATAAAATTCAATCCAAAAATGGCCTTGGGCAAAGTGATCCCTCTACCCCTTCTATTCAATCTAGGGGCAGATGTCTTTAACAAAATAATAAATCTTGCAATTAACAACAACATCTTACCATGTATTGGAAGTGAGTTATTCCATCTGGAATATCTACACTTCAGTACAGTAATGACACATTACTTTTCTACTCTCATTTTCCCCACTATATTGTGTCCCTTAAAGTAGTCTTATATAACTTTGAACTATTGTCGGGCCTAAAAATTAACTTTCACAAAAGCTCGGTGCTCATAACCAACGACAATAATAATTTTTCGTAAGCATTGTGGCTAAGACCTTAAATTGTAATTCTATGGATTTCCCAATTAACTACTTAGGCATACCCATTAGAAAATCAAAACCTAAAAAGGAAGACTAGAACATTATCACTAATAAAGTAAACAAAAGGCTAACCTCTTGGAAAGCAAACTGCCTCTCCAAAGCAGGCAGACCGATTCTCACTAACTCAATCTTGTCTGCAATTTTGATTTATTGGATGTCTTATTTCTAATTCCCTAATTGGGTAATCAACAAAAATTACAACATCAGAAGAAACTTTTTATGGAAAGGGGGTTCAGAATGTTCTAACTTAAACTGATTTATTAATTTAGACATGGTATGCAAACCCAAATCCCATGGTGGCTTAGGTATTATTAACTTAATAGCGCTAAACAGTTCCCTTCTATGTAAATGGATTTGGAAATTTCTTAACAATGATTCCTCAGCATGGAAAGAAATCATCTGCAACTACTACTGTAAAGGTTCAAAAAATTTGTATCAATCTAATAATAATAATAAATTCTCGCAATTTTAGAATACTATATCTAATTTATTCCATATTTTCAAACTGGGTCTTAAATTCAATATGCATTCGGGTGACAAAACTTCATTATGGAACATTCCTTAGGCTTCTCCCATCACCCTAAAGCAGAAATTCCATGATCTTTTTTGGCATCTAACAACAAGAATAACCTTATTATATACGTCTTCAGGACGAACGATGAATTTAAATGGGATATCTCTTTCAACCAAAATCTTGTTGGAAATATTTTTGGTCAATTCCAAAAACTTATTAATACCATTGATTATTTTAATACGTAGATAGTTCAGATCACCTGGTTTGGTATTGGGACAAAAAGGCAATGTACACTTCTAAAACTATGTATAGATTTTTGAACTTCTCAGGAACATTAACCCTAAGCTACTTCAAACCTATTTGGAATATTTTGGCTCCACCTAAAGTTAAAACCCATATGTGGATTGTTTTACACAATAAGCTAAACACCATTACTATGCTAAACTCTAAAATAATGACCACCTACTGTCGTAACCCTTGTTACTTTTATAATGCAGCCCCCGAATCCACAACTCATTTGTTTTACGAATGTAACTTTACCCAAAATATAATTAGCATTTTAATTGATATTTTTAACCTTGACATAAACACCACTATTCCATCCCTTCATGATTACTGGACTAATTTTAGATTTAACTTTATCCAATCAGTTAGAATATTTTTGGACTCAGGTTACTCGGTTACGTGTTGGGGTCTGTGGTTTGAAAGAAATCAACATCTGTTTAACAATAAGTATAGAAATTCTTCATTCATACTTTATTTTATTGCTTGGAACATTCACATTTGGATAGGTTCAAGAAAAAGTCTCCCAAAGTAGGGAGCTTGTCTCGATCGGACCATGAGATGTTTCGCTGCACATGACTCCCTCCCCTGCTTATAGAGAATTAGCCATTGGCCTCCTCCACTTGAGGATTCCATATGCTCAGCTTGTTCGTGATCGTCATGTGCTCACTGGAGTTTTGTACTCGGTCGCATCTTCAAGCGTGGTGCCCACGTCTCACATACTTCAGCTCCTTGCCTAGTACGTAATACATTTCCATGCAATAAGTATTATAGTCCACGCATGCAAGGAAAATTAGTTTTAGCTCAGATTTGGACGATCATCTGAACCAAGCTACCCCCGACAGGAGCCCTACATTGTTGTATTCAACTCACTTCGGATAGGTACTTTGTCTTACTGGTATAGATTGGGGTCAGATTTTCGAAACTGTTTTAGATCAGTCTTCTTGATTCACGCCACTTTTGGCCATAGCCTTACTTGTGCTTCCTTGAATTATTGCTCATTGTAACATTCAGACCTTGCAAATTGCTGCTTACTCACATTTAGACCTAAAGCATCATTCTTTATTACAACAACGATGGAATCATTTGCAGACTTGGAGTAAACTGCAGAGGCCCCAAGCACCCACATGCTTATATAGCTTCTAGTCTACATGCATTCTTCAAGCAATCTACAATACACTCATTGTCTTCCAAGCAACATGCAATCTTCATATTGTTCTGTAGCCAAATTCTTGCAGAACTGTTTATACACTATGTTTTATTCATTTTAGCTTTATATTTTTTGGATCATCGAAGAGATAATCAATATAGTTATAATAGCTAAAACTCATAAAACATCTACACGGTTATTTTGATATTATAAAAAATAATCATCGAGTGCTCTCCTCACACGAGGACCACTCTTTCATAAAAAATATATTTAATAATTATATTTTCATGCATATTAATTAGTTTAATCAACTTACAATGGCTAAAAATGTGACGACCCATCTCCTCGACCCTCGAAAATCAACACTAATACATCCACGGTATTTATGTGTCGTAAATCCAAGTGCCGGGGAGATAGATTATCAGGGGTAAAGTAACGTAAAAGTAGAAGGTAGAAACACAAATTCTCACATTTCGTTTAATTATATAGATAGTACACACAACCACTCTCGCTAAGGTACATCAGAGTTAAGGTATGAAATAACCTAGCTAGGAATAGTTATAACTACCTGCTCCCACACTTGCTAGTTCAAACAAAACTTAGGCACAATGGAAAATTAAGATAGACAGATACCCACATAAGATGCTCCAGCTCCATGCACCCAAAAACTTCTCCAGAATGTTTTACCAAAATGCTCCTAACATGATCCAAACTACTTGGCTGCCAAAAAAATAGGGCACCCAGAGTTTGAAGGGAAAACAAAACAAAATCCAGGTCAGTCATGGGACTGATCCGAGAACTCAAAATATGATGTTTGAAGAAAAAAAGGTATCTCATAAGACCACGTTGCACATAAACACAAAACGGGTGTTTACCTTATGATAACTAAATCTTTATTGCGTAAAAAGAAGGGATATTATTTTTAATGAAATTTCTTTCAAAACATTTGCAAGTAAACTTATTAGTCTTAGCCGAAAATGTTACATTGATTAAATTCCAGCATATTAGCCACAAGATGGGTTCTACAAACAAAATGGTAAGCACCTATTGGAGAATGGGTTTCCATACAAATGACCAGGTGAAGTGACTACCTTCCGACAATACATCTCTAGAGGAATGTACTGAGAATATAGAACATCTGCACCTCTACCAACACAAGACCGACCTATCTCTCCCTAGATAGTACGGAATATGTAATCACCCCGGTCATTACCGACCTATCCGAGATGTCTCTTAGCATACACCAAAATAATTTAAACCCGAACATTATAGCAGGTAGAAATATATCTAGAAGGGGATGATCATACCCTAATGGTTACGAACCACATAGCCTTGTCGCATCTACCATGTTTCGGCCATTTCTGGGTGTGAGCTCGAGGTAACGATTACCTTTCACATTGCAATTTCACTTTGAATGCCACACTGCTATTCCATGGTCACACAATTGATTTTTGCAAACGTATAACTCCTGAGCTCATAAGTCTTAGGAAAGGATGTTAAGCTAAGAGAAGCTACCTTCTCTGCTACCAAACATATGATACGTTCATAGAGATCACTTATGTAATTAGAAATGCAATGTCAGACATTCGTCTATATAAGTTGTCCTGGAATTGGACAAACCGAAGGCACTCTCCTACCACATCCTATCGGGAGTTACTCCTAGGATTAGTAGCGAGAAGTCCTTGCATCGAAGATCTTAAATGAAGAACTACTGCCACATAATATGATATAGGAAATTTCCCCTAAGGGTCAGTGAAAAGTAGTCCTACATTCCATCTTCCAAATCATATCCATATCTTCACTTTGAATACGTAAATTGCTTCGAAGTGGTCTTCGGATAGGAATTACCCAAATCTGACCCCGGTTCCTTCGAACCATTCATCGATAAAAGAGGTAAAGGAGATAGGTGAATAATATTTGATCGATTCATTCTTTTTATCAAAAGTATCTTTTAGAGATATATTACTTTAAAACACTTCTTTCTGGTATATACAGAATCATTTAAACCTCTCTTATCAAATCCTCTGATAACTTTAAACCTTTTTAAATTAGGAATAGATTTGAAATCATTTCATTTTTCACTTAGGAAAATATTGATCCAAGAAAACCAAATTTACTATCCCCTCCGTCGGGTCAGTCCGGATAGCTAGAGAGAGCAGGAAAATGGTTTTCCAAACTCAAGTCGAGACACTATCCCTTTGACACTCAAAAGACGGTCAAGTTATTTGATCGACTCTAAATCATTTAACATTTAACCATTCCATAAATCCTTCAAAATCATCTTAAAAATACTTTATTAATCATTTAAAAACATTTACAAAAGATTTGAAAAAGAATGGCTGCGTGTAAAACTATATTTCAAAAGTTATAGAAAAGTGCTGCAGAAAAGAGCTGCGAAAAGTGCTTATTAAGCTATATTGATCAAAACGACTTTTTATCATTTGGAAATTCATTTTTATAACTTAAATCACTTTTAAAACATTTTAATACATTTTTAGAATTTATTTCATATTTTTAAACAATTTTAAAATATCATTTTCAAAGAACTCCTGTTATGGATTTCGAACTGCAAAACCGTGATTTTTCAAAAAGCTTTTTTTACTCATATTTCAAAATCTACTTATCAGAATCTCGATTTTCTTTCTTTTTTTGAAATCTATGGATATAGTAGTTCGGAAAATTCTTATCCCGAAGAATTCCGAGCTATATTCCATATAGTCGTTTGACTTTTATGGCGTGAAATCGTGAACTATCGTTACACGGCGCGCTTATTTTTGACTTAATTTTCAATTATCATTCAGACTTCACCAAAATACTTTCATATGTTTATAAAACATTTCAAACTCATTTTTTAAACCTTTTTAAAGAGGTTTAACATTCCATATACACCAATTCATTAAAATAGAGGAAAGGGATTTCCTTTGTGCTTATCGACGTGTATTTCCTTGACTTGCGTATATATTCAACATTCATATTAAACAATCATCATCAATATTCACAATCAAACATATATAACATCCAATAGCATATAATACTATAGTTTAGGAGTTTTCCACCTTAGGTTTAAACGACTAACTAAAAATTGGCTATAGCTCCACTATTTGGTTCTCAAAGCTCATGATCCTTTGCACGTAAGTTCCTAAGTGACTTGGCCTAAGCTTAGGATGGCTTGAGGAGCTCATGGCCTAGGGTAAAGGAAGAAGAAGGCTCAGACTTCAATGGAGGAGCTGGAGGCCGTGAATGTAGAGAGAAGACTGGAGTTTTGGAATCGTTTTGAGGTGCTTAAGTGTATATAAGTATAAATTATAAATTTAAATTATTTTTGAGAAATATTATGGCATTATTTCCTTTAGGTTGGAAGCCATGAAAGTATGGAGAGAGACCTTATGAAATGAAGAGAAAGATGAATGAAAATGAAGAGGAGAGTGTATGGTATTTATATGCAAAGAAGAGAGTAAAAATATCTATGCTACATCACCATCACATGCATCCTCATCATCACCCCCCCTTATGCACAGGTAGAATCCCATCACCCATGTGCCCATCACTTCCATCACTTTAAGGCAGCATATGTTGGCTTTTGCATACATAAGTAAGAAAATTAAAAATATCTTATATATTTTTTATAATATTTATATACTTAAATATATGTGTATGTATATGTTTATGCGCATGTGAATACGTTTTCATGTATGCACATATACATGTGTATATGTATGTTATATATCTCCACAACGTTGCACAACTTTTATTCTTTGTATCGTTACAAATTCCGATTTCGATTTTCAGTCGTATTTTCACTTTTTAGTTAATATGCATATATTTGTAAACAAAATTTGAAAATAAATTTCTTATCATTTTTAAGCAATTAAAATGATCATATTTCATTTATAAAACCATATAAATTAATATTAATAATTATTTACAAAAATTGTTATTATATCAATAAAGCGAAACGAATTTTTCTTATGATTTCAAATCAAGTATATATCTTTTTAAAAATTAATGATAAATTATTACTCTATAACTATTTAAAATGAGTTATAAAAATCATTATAATAATTATTAAATCATTTTATTCTCAGATTATTACATTTGTTAAAGTGATGTATTTGCGGGTCATTACAAACTTCCCCTTTAAAAGAATTTTGTCCTCGAAATTAAGATACGAAGAAAATAGCTCAAAAGGAAATATATTCGATAAGATTGAATATATACAAAAGTATGGATAAGTGATTATACCACAGGCGGTGAGTACACTATAATGATATGATATATACAGTTTATACATCAATCCTAAACTCAGGATATGCTTTTCTCTTTCTATCCTCCGTTTCCCAAGTGCAATCCTCAACATCTCCGCTTCATTGAACTTGGACTAACCTTACCACCTTCCTTCTTAATAATTTCTTAGTATAATCAATGATTCGAACAGGCCGTCTAATAACTGCTGTTAGCGCCAAAATTGGTCACTAACACCCAAATCTAGATGAAAGCACCAAATTCCCAATCACAGCTCACAGATAGGATGTATGTAGAGAGTAATAATATGAAGAACAGTTAAAATTAAAATGAAAGCAGTAAAGAATAACAGATTTTATAGTGGTTCGGCTAACTCCGGCCTTCGTCCACTCCAGAAGTTTTCTTTTTATTGATGTAAGAATCAGTTACTGTTACAAAGTGGTAGACTAGCCTTAGTCTTAGGAAATCAAAATGGCAGAGAGCAGAAGAGAAGAAGAAGCCCCCCCCCCCCACCTGGAGACCCACATGCTGTATTTATAGGCAAAACCAGGTTGTTGGGCCTCCTGAGTAGTTTAGGCCCATCAAGGTCATAGCCGAACCCTACTTCATTATGTCGACCGATCCTGAGTAGTTGGTATGCCGAACGTGGGAAGGTGTGAGGTACCGAGGTATGGAGGTATGAATGTATGATGCAGCAGCGGATAACAAAAATGATGATGCGGTGAAAGTAGCGGTCGATGGAATAGAAGATACCGAATGGCCCAAATCCGTTGATCCAAAGATATCGGATTCTAGCTATCCCAAACACCTTGATCGCGCACGATACCGTGTTTAAAGATCTACGATTCTTCGACGTTGATCTAGCGCACTAGATTCCGTGAATCGGCTTCAGCGATCGTTGATTCAAGCGCACTTAAATACCGAAGGTGGAGATAGGAGATCACACTCAACTACCAATTTAATGAAAGCACAAAGCTAACAAACAAAAATTTTATTCAAAAATCAACTAACTATTACAAATGTTACAACATCCTTATTTATAGGGTTACAACTCACACGAATCAACTTGACAACTCTTAGGTCGGCAACGACCTAACACACACAGTGACCTACGACCTAGGACAGACGCGACCTAAACATTACAACATCACGCGACTTATCATATTTACAACACAAGACTTATTACAACATTACATCCCTTCACGCGACATGAGATCTTCATGCGACTTAAGTATCAGCGATCTGAGATTTTGGGCGATCTTCAGTTTCAAGCGACTTAATGATCAATGCGACCTAAGGCAATGCGGCATACGATCTACGACCTAAGGTGGTCATGACTTATAGTCAGGTGGCACAATTGAGAACGCGGCATCAGTAGTTGAGCGACCTAACTTAGGTCGTAGCTTGACAACAGTAGTTGAGCGACCTAGCTTAGGTCGTAGCTCGGCATCAGTAGATTTAGGTCGTAGCTCATCATTCTGTTCTGAGCGACTTAAGAACGAGCGACCTATAACCTTCCGTGACCTAACTCTTGAGCGACCTAAGGTCTTGCGACCTAAGAACAGAGCTTCATGACAATCTTCCTGCGACCTATCACTTGAGCGACCTATCGAAACGGCACGTGAGTTAGGTCGTTCGCGACCTAAAGGAGCAGTATGCGAGTTAGGTCGTTTGCGACCTAAAGAAGTGGTATGTGAGTTAGGTCTTTTGCACCCTTCTTCAGCGACCTTGGACTTAGGTCGTACACGACCTAAATTTGCTTCATTTTGCACTGCATGATTAGGTCGCTCGCGACCTAGGACTTTGTTAGCTCGCATTACTTCTTCGAAGTTAGGTCGCAGCTCCTTATCTCGCGACCCGTTAGGTCGTTCTCGACTCAAGAATTGGTTAGGTCATTCGCGACCTAACACTTCACCATTCTGGGATGCATCAAGGTACGGAGGTATGGAGGTGCGAGGTGCAATGCCGAGCGAGGTGAGGTATGCCGAATGACCCATCCAATGCCGAACGCTCCCTGATGCCGAACGATCCATCCAATGCCGAACGAGATTTATGCCGAGCGCTCCATCCAATGCCGAACGAGATTTATGCCGAGCGCTCCATCCAATGCCGAACGATCCTTAATGCCGAACAGTTTCTAATGCCGAGCGCCCATCATGCCAAACGATCTCTAATGCCGAGCGCCTCTAAATGCCGAGCGCTACTGAATGCCGAGTGCTCCTGGAATGCCGAACCACTCATGTATGTCGGACGCTCTATGTATGCCGAGTACTCTTGAATGCTATTCGAACGTGAATGCCAGACGAACTATTTGTGCCGAACCTCCACCATGCCGAACCATGTTTAATGCCGAACCATGTTTCCTAGACCCAAATTATAGTTGATCCATCTTTATCCAATCATATTTCCATCTCCCAAGCACGTTGCGTCATCCATCCATATGTTGGCTGAATCCATTGTACACCAGCCTCGACGAACGTGCAGTTGATTAAGTTAAACCCGCCTGTCCACGGCCTTGTAAAAAGGCGGGTTAACACTCTTGCCCCCCAAAACATGCCTTGCTATTGGAAGGTGTGTTTTGAATAGCCTCAAATCCAATATCCAAAGTCCATGTTTCATCCATATCCAATAACCAATAACCGACTTTAGGACCTCTCTGGGTCAATATCCAAATCCCTTGCCGTCCATAGCTGATATTCATATCTGTAACCTCTTCGGGTTCTTATCAAGCACAATCCTCACTTGACGACCTATGTTAAGTAAATCCATGGTGTTCATGGTTCAGTGTCCCTGAACGTCGAATAATGTCGTGGCTTAAGTCCCAAGCCGAATCCTGGTCACTCCAGACCCTTGCCGAGCATAGTCCATACTCGACGACCTGCATAGGAGACAATATAGGGCCTAAGTCCTAGGTCGAATCCCGGTCTCTTCGGACCCTTACCGAGCATAGTCCATGCTTAATGACCTTTCAGCCAAAATCCAAACCAAAATCCAAACCGAAATCCAATTTCAACCAGAAAACCAGAAATCCATATCAAAAATCCAAACCAAAAAACAAACGTCCAAAACCGAATTCAAACCAGAAAACGAGCAAAACAGGGAGTTCAAGCCAAAATCCAAAACCAAACCAAAAAAAAAGCAAATGTCCAAGTCAAAGGAAAAAACAGATTTCACAAACCAGGGTGTCTTAGTAAGCCATCATCTCAGAGCATGCCTGAGGGTTATCTCCGACCCCGTACATGAGTAAGTGATTTAACCGTTTGCCCGGAGTTTGTTACTTATTCCAAACCATCAAGATTAGTTGATGACCAATCGGTCACCATTCCTGGGCCTCATGCCCTCGTCGTTCAAGGTAGGCGGTGGCTGCTCCTGTTCCACCGCCGCAATCCGAGTTCCGACATATTGTCGCAACCGACCATGCCTTATATGCTCCTTGATTATATCCTTCAAATGCCGGCAGCTGTTAGTATCATGCCCGTCCAGGTCATGAAAAAGACAGTGCCTTCCTGACGCCCTTTCTCGTTCTGAGGGCTCCCTCCTCGCCGGCCTTCGATATGGAAGGCGATCTCGAGTATCCAAGAATATCTGCTCCAGCGTTGCGTTCAATCCTGTGTAAGTGGAGAACTTTAGTTCTCCCCAGCGCTTCCTTTTTCCTTTATCCTTGCCCCCACCCGAGCTTTCGCCGGGTAGTCCTCCATCCTTAATCATGTTTACTTCCTTTGACCTCATGTCCAAACATTCATCCTCTTGTCGAAGAAATCTCTCAACTTCATGAAAGAATTCCCCAAGATCCAACGGTGGGTCCCGTATCAACGATACTTTGAACTCGGAATTATCTCTGACTCCTGATACCGCAGCCATCGGAACCATTGATGGATCCGGCCGATCCACCGAAGCAATTGCTGCGTTAAATTGAGTTAAGAATGTCCTGAGCGATTCATCCGCCCCATGTTTGACTGACGTTAGCGTCATCACGTTCTTTGGCCTTTTTATGTGAACTCGAAACTGACTTAAGAACTTGTCCACCAGTTCCGTCCATGTTCTAATGGATCCATCCTCCAGCTGTCTGAACCACATAGCAGCAATATCAGTCAAGTACAGGGGGAAACATCGGGCCATAACCTCCTCCGTTGCTCCCAGCACTTCCATATGCCTAGTGTACCTCATCAAGTGGTCGGTGGGATCCGTCTTCCCGTTGTATACTTCCAGAGTGGGAAGTTTGAAATCGGGCGGATTCCTAGCTATCCTAATGTTCCGGATAAATGGAATTTTGTTAACTCCCTCTAAATCCCTGTTTGTTAGACCTCCGCGAATAGTCCGCCTGATAATGTCAGCCAATCCAGTGTTTCCAACCAAGGGTTGCCCCTATCCATGTTTCCAGACTGCCCCCTATCTATGTTTCCAGACTGCCCCCCAAGTCCCCGAGGAAATTCTAGCACATATTCCTCCTCACGTACTCATGTATTCCTATCGACGTCAGTCCATGTAGCGTCATCCGGTATCCCTCCATGAACTAGTCCAGCATTACCTGGTGGTGTGCCCCCGAGTCTAGGTCCATCTAGATTGTTAACTGTTTGTTGATTGGGAGCTGCCCCCCGTTGAATCACTCCATCTGTCTGCTGGTTGAGTTCCTCTGGTCCAGTTCCACAATCTTGAGCACCTGCAGTTCCTGGTTGTCCAAATTGCCTAAGAAGAGCCCGCATTATCTCCTCTTGCCGTTTCATCATCTGCTCTTGCATAGAATTCATCATCACTTGCATCTCGTCCTGAGTTATGTAGATGGATGCATGATCCTCTCCAGCTCCAGAAGAGGCCGCTTGACTTCCTTCCTGATTGCTCCTTTCCACTGCTTGCTTCCTCGTTGGTGGTCTTGCCATTGCTTTCTAGGATCCAAGTTCCTAACTCCAAAATTCCTGAGTTCAACTCTCAGTGAAAGCACCAAAGTGTTAGCGTCAAAATTGGTAACTAACACCCAAATCGAGATGAAAGCACCAAATTCCCAATCACAGCTCACAGATAGGATGTATGTAGAGAGTAATAATATGAAGAATAGTTAAAATTAAAATGAAAGCAGTAAAGAACAACAGATTTTATAGTGGTTCGGCTAACACCGGCCGACGTCCACTCCAGAAGTTTTCTTTTTATTGATGTATGAATCAGTTACGTTACAAAGTGGTAGACTAGCCTTAGTCTTAGGAAATCAAAATGTCAGAGAGCAGAAGAGAAGAAGAAGCCCCCCATATGGAGACCCACATGCTGTATTTATAGGCAAAACCAGGTTGTTGGGCCTTCTGAGTAGTTTGGGCCCATCAAGGTCATAGCCGAACCCTACTTCATTATGCCGACCGATCCTGAGCAGTTGGTATGCCGAACGTGGGAAGGTGCGAGGTACCGAGGTATGGAGGTACCGAGGTATGGAGGTGCGAGGTGCAATGCCGAGCGAGGTGAGGTATGCCGAACGACCCATCCAATGCTGAACGCTCCCTGATGCCGAACGATCCATCCAATGCCGAACGAGATTTATGTCGAGCGCTCCATCCAATGCCAAACGAGATTTATGCCGAGCGCTACATCCAATGTCGAACGAGATTTTTGCCGAGCGCTCCATCCAATGCCAAACGATCCTTAATGCCGAACAGTTTCTAATGCCGAGCGCCCATCATGCCGAACGATCTCTAATGCCGAGCGCCTCTAAATGCCGAGCGCTACTGAATGCCGAGTGCTCCTGGAATGCCGAACCACTCATGTATGTCGGACGCTCTATGTATGCCGAGTACTCTTGAATGTTATTCGAACGTGAATGCCAGACGAACTATTTGTGCCGAACCTCCACCATGCCGAACCATGTCTAATGCCGAACCATGTTTCCTAGACCCAAATTATAGTTGATCCATCTTTATCCAATCATATTTCCATCTCCCAAGCACGTTGCGTCATCCATCCATCCAGTCGGCTGAATCCATCGTACACCAGCCTCGACGAACGTGCAGTCGATTAAGTTAAACCCGCCTGTCCACGGCCTTGTAAAAAGGCGGGTTAACAACTGCCAAATTCGGTTCCACCTCCAAGTCTTTCTGAGCAGTTATTTCTATGATTTTCTCTGGGTCATGCACATGTTTCTGCAAATGAAATACATGAAAGACATTATGCACTCTTGACAACCTTTCTGGCAATTGCACTTGATAAGCTAGTGGGACGATTCATTCAAGAATGGGAAAAGGTCCAATATATCGAGGTGCTAACTTCCCAGCCCTTCCAAACCTCACTACTCCTCTCATCAGAGAGACTTTCAAAAAAGACCGAATCTCCAACTAAGAATTCCATATTTCTACGCCTTTGGTCTACATAACTTTTTTGCCCGCTCTAGGCTTCCTTTAACTTCTTTCTAATCATATCAACCATCTCTGATGCTTCTCATATCATATTAGGACCAAGTATTAACCGATCTCTGGTCTCGATCCAACATGCTGGTGGCTTTGATGGGCGACCATATAGAGCTTCATATAGTGCCATGCTGATACTAGCTTGATAACTATTGTTATAGGAGAACTCCACTAAATGCAATGATTTTCCGATGAGACTCCAAAGTCTAGAATACATGCTTTCAGGAGAACTTCCAAAACGCGATTGACTCTTTCCGTCTGTCATCAGTTTGAGGGTGATAAGAATGCTTATATTGAGCTTCATTCCCAAAGCTGTCTGTAATGCTTCCCAGAACTGACTAGTAAAGTTGGATCCTGATTACTTACTATACTACTTGGAACTCCATGCAATTAGACAATCTCTTTCATATATATCTCTGCAAGGCTTGCAATGGTCCTTGTTAGCTTTACCTGAATGAAGTGTGAACTTTTAGTTAATCGGTCTATGATAACCCAAATGCCTTCGTTTCTCTTCCTCTTCGAGGTAGCCATCAATGAAATCCATTGATATTTGATCCCACTTCCAAACTGGAATCTCCAGAGGTTGAAGTACTGCAATTTTCTGTTGGTCGCTCTTGACTTGTTGACAATTTATGCATTGGCTAACATAAATGGATATGTCCCTTTTCATACTTCTCCATCAAAATGTGAGCTTCGTGTCTTTTTACATTTTGTTAACTCCCGGATGAATGTTAAATTTGGATTTGTGGTATTCAGCTAACACCTCTTGCATAAGTTTTTCCACATCCAGAACACAAATTCGCCCATTCAACCGCAATACTCCACGGTTATCTACTTCAAAGCTTGAATTTTTCCCTTTATATATATCTTTAATAATCTCCTTTAGGAATCGATCTTCTTTTTGCTTGCTGGTAATTCTTTCCAGAAGAGTTGGAGTTGCTACCAAATAAGAAATAATAGCATTCTTCCTACTCAATGCATTTGCTACTACGTTGGCTTTCCCGGGTGTATATAGAATATCTAGATCATAAGATGTGAGAAATTCTAGCCAACGTTGCTACCTCATGTTTAAACCTTTCTGAGTGAAAAGATACTTTAAAGATTTATGATCCGTTAAGAGCTCAAACTTTTCACCTATTTAAAGAGGGAATTTTATTTACTAAGGTCAATTCAAAGTTTTATTGAAATAAACTATAAAAAATCATACCCAGAATATAATGCCTCCATATTTTTAATTTGAACACTACGTCTAATAATTCCAAGTCGCGTGTTGCATAATTTTTCTCATGAGTCTTTAGCTGCCTACTTGCATAAGTGATCACCATTCCTTCTTGCATTAAAACTACACCAACTCCTTCCCCATAAGCATCTGTATAGACGGTTAGTCCACTATTTCCATTTATAACTGCTAGAACTGGAGCGGTTATTAACCTCTTTTTGAGTTCCTGGAATGCTTCTTCACATTTAGGAGTCCAAATAAATTTAGCATCCTTCATGGTCAACTTCGTTAGGTGGTAGGCAACCTTTGAGAGTCTTGAATGAAACTTCTGTAATACCCTGCCAAACCTAAGAAGCTACGAATTTATTTAGGAGTTTGTGGCTGCTTCCAGTTTAAAGTAGCTGCAACCTTTACAGGATCTACTGAAATCCCATCCCTTGACACTATATGTCCAAGGAATCTTACCTCCTTTTACCAAAAATGACATTTTGAGAAATTGGCTTTAAGCACATATTTCTCAATATCTCCAACACAATTTCTAGATGCCTTTCGTGTTCTTCTTCTGTCTTAGAATAGATAATGGTATCATCGATAAAGACTAACACGAATTTATTGAGTACATCTATAAATACTATATTCATAAGGTCTACAAAATAAGTGGGTGCACTACATTGGTCAGCCCAAAAGGCATAACCAACCACTCGAAGAAAGTATTAGGACCTTTAAATGCAGCTAGATGTATGCATTCTTCTACGAATCTTAGTTGATGCAATCCTATGGCTAGGTCCATTTTTTAGAATACCCGAGCACCATGTAACTGATCAAACAAGTCATCTATTCAGGGTAGAGGATACTTGTTCTTAATCATTTGTTTATTTAGATCCCGATAATCTACACACAACCTTAAAGATCCCTCTGACTTGGCAACAAAAACAACTATCGATCCCCAACTTGAACAAAAAGGCCTTATCAACCCTTTCTTTAATAATTCCTGGGTTTGGTTTTTTAAATCAACCCTCTCCTTTGGAGCCATCCTTCAATCTGATTGTTCAATTGGCCTTGCACCAGAAATTAAGTCAATACGAAACTTGATCTCCCGATGTGGGGGTAAACTCTTTACTTCTTCAAAGACGTTTGGAAATTCTTTAACAATAGGTATTGTTTCTAATCCTTTCTGGGATGAATCTAATGCATATAGAAACTATTCCTTCTTGGACTAAGATCTTCACAAAATATTTATATAAACTTCCCTAACTTCATTTTTACTGAAACCATCCTTTTTACACAATCTAGAATCGCTTCGTTTTCAGTCAACTAATCCATACCAAGTAAAATTTCAAATCCAATAAAATCCAAGACAAATACGTCAAAAGGGAATTTATGGAAAGAGTGGGAAATTTGGTCTTTTTCATAATTCATACAAAGGTTAGTAGAACCTCTATAGGATTTGTCACGCAGATAGGGGTATCAACTAATTTAAGGTCAAGTTTTAATTCATCTACGGTTTCTTTAGCAACAAAACTATGAGAAGCTCCCGTATCAAATAATACTGTAACTAAAACATATTTGATAAAAATATTACCTTCTAAACTCCTTTGCCCTTCACATCTTGAGAGGTTGAAGGTTCATCCTTTATAGCGTAAACTTTGGCTTGCTCTCCTTTCCTCATAATTGGACAATCCTTTATCATGTGTCCTAGTTGATGACAATTATAGCAGAGACTATTTTGAACCATCGGAGAGACGGAATCCTGGACTTTTGGACTCCTACAATCCTTTGCAATATGGCCCTTCTTTTTACAATTGTTACAAGTGTAATCCCTAAAGCGGTTTCCTTGAGATCCTTCCCCGGTTTTTCCTTGCCACGGCCTTTTCCCACTGTGATTGAACTTCCTCTTTTCTGGTTGTTGGTGTTGTTGTTGGTCTGAGCTACAACCAGATTCTTCCTATCCAATGTTTCATAATGGAATCCCATATCCACCAAGTCTATGAATGATCCTTTTACATGAGTAGTCACCCTACTCTGGTACTTCTCGTTCATCTTGGAAATAAACTTCTCGTTTTTCTTTAAAGGCGTGTCAATCAGACCTGGCCTAAAACAAGATAATTCATTGAACTTATTTGCAAACTCCTCAGCAGTCATTTCATCCCGCTTCGGATCCATGAAGCTTCTGTAAAGACGAGATTTCCTAAGAGAAATTGTCTTCCGAATCATTTAGAATAATGGACTCCCACCAAGCCAAAGCCCCTTCCTGTAGTTGCCATGAGGCCAAAAACCTCTTTTGCTCATTACTAATATCCAATACCTTAAGGATTCTTTCGCATGATTTGATCCAAGCCTGTACTTTAATGATAGCTTCTGTGCCTTTGAATGGTTTTCCCTCTAAGCTGGTAAAATTCTTGCAAAGGGTGGCAAAATTAACCTAGGGTTGGACGGGAGCTACTTCTTCTATAGCAGTAGTTGGATCTCGACCATTGGTTGTTGTGGTGCTGTTATTTCCTTGTCTTCATCCTCTACGAGTACTCATGTCTTACTACCTGAATATAATAAGATAACTTTAGAATACAAAGACGAATTTATCTTGGGGAATGGGTATTAAGCATAGCACAACTTTATTTTATTCAAATAAGGGTTTTAAACGCGCACTCTCAAAGATTAAACTTATTCTAGGGTATTACTAACCCTATCTCTAATGAGTCATACCGCACCAAAGCAAAGGTTCTTGCTTAACCTTCAGCTCTAATACCAAATGTGATGACCCATCTCCTCGACACTTGAAAATCGACACTAATATATCCACAGTATTCATACCGTAGATCCAAGTGCCGAGCTGGCAGATTATTAGGGGTAAAGTAAAGTAAAAGTATAAAAAAGAACACAAATTCTCACAAACGCAAAAAATAAAATAAAAAATCAATGAATGGAAAAACAACTTTTCTCAAGCAACAACGATTATTGATAGAGAGATTTAGGGTGCGTTCTTTTGACACACCAAAGGGAAAAAGAAGCGATGAAAAGGAGCACGAAAGGTGAATGGTTCAAGAAAGGGGAATACATTCTTATGTTATGAAATGAGGTATTTGAAAGGAGTAATTTAATTGTTCTGTTATGAATAATTATTTTTGCTACTATATTTTTGTTTCAATTAGTTTTTAATTAAGTAGTAAATAATAAAAGTAAAAAATAAAACTTCCATTAATCACTGGAAATTGAAATAAAAATACAAATAAAATTAGAAATACAATAGAATACAACCAGAAATCGAGTAGTGGGTAGGCAGTTGGATGGTCCACCATATACTGATGGTATCTGATTGTGTGTTGCAAACATTCTATCTCCAACTACAGCCAATTCTGGGCTTCGTCATCTTCCAAAGAACAAAATGCTTCATGTTCTCTTACATCTTGAGTGATGATACTGCTTCAGAAGGATGAATTTTTTCAAATATCTTCACATGATCAATGGTATCCTTGAAGGATGTAGATGGGCAAGTAGATGGTACACTTGGATTAGGACTATGGAACAAAGTGGTTTATTGGGAGGGATTAAGATAAGGAGAGGGATTGGATTGAGGGAGGGACTATCTATTCCAGAATAAGATTTCTTCAAATTTCTTGAACATATCATATCATAATCTCGTTTATCTTCTTGTCATTCTTTATTCACCTTCTTCCGCTACAAACGTTTGAAGATGAACATCCTCCACATGCTGGTGTAGTTGAGGTCTTCAAGTGAATTATAAAATCCATTAATTCCTTAAGTTGTTCTGAAGGAGGAGAATGCACCCTTTCAATTTTTTCTTCTGTGAATCAGATGTGAATGCACCCTCTCTTGTTGCAATAGTACCTTGGAAAATCTGTTGCGGTAACTCCATATGAGTTTGGTTGTTGCATGTATTTCAGGATTGTGCTGTCGAACTTTTGAAAAGCCAAAGGAAAGAAGAGCAAACTTTAGTACCAACTCGTAAGCAAATGAAAAGAGCAAAATTACGTTCACACGATCGATCCACCATTGCTCGCTTTTGTTATACATTCCCCTCATTGGATCATATCCTCAGACTATTTTGCCACACAAACTCTACTATATGGACCATTGTTTCTTTAATCCATCTTATTTGTAGCGAACTTCACCGTCCCTTACAGGTATTTCATTTGGAATAGTCGTCAAATCCTTATTCGATGCCGCTATAATTTCCATATGGATGTCTTTTTTTGTTTCCAAATGCTTGGTAAGCATCAGTGGCACAAAGTAAGAATTGTATCGTAGCATTTTTGGACCAATTCTTAAGACTTCATGGGAGCTTTTCAAAATATATAGTTCAAACATTTTCTAACTGAAAAAACTCAAAATGATATAAGAAAAAATGTGGAAAATAAACATAAATGGGATTGAGATGAGTGTATCAAAAATTACCTCGAAACTTGATTACTTTTTGCAGATATTTGGATTAAATTTCGGATTGATGTTGGTGAGAAGGAAGAAAAGAGAATGGTAATAAATATACAGTGGTTAATTTTTTAAGCCATTGGTTTGAGACTCATCCGACGCATCTGACTCATTCAACACTAACCGTTCAATTCCAACTAACCGTTCAATTCCAACAATTGAGCTAAACGGACCAATACAATAGGCCTCATCGAAGATGTCTCTGACTCGTTAAACATGTCTGACATGACGTAAACCTTAACTAGATAAAAAATTGCTGTGAATGGTGCCTTATTTTTCTTACCAAAGAGGATATATTAAAAAATACCTTGAAACCTACATAATATATAACTTTGGCATGGATTGAGATTAACGTAATTCAAACATAAAACAAAAAAGTAAAATGTCGATTAGTGGTTATACTTAAGTGTGTTCTTTTTCAAGATAAACCATGCTCGATCTTCAGTTTTAGAGGTTATTGTTGTTAAAATCTTCTTTTATATAGTAAAGGAGAATTTACGCTACACGAAAAATCTTACTATCGTCTAGCAATGAAAATTTACAATTAATTTAGGATTTCTAGGGGAGGTTGTAGGGAGTTATTTAAAGAAGAGAGTTCGGGAAGAGTAGGGAGTTACGTTGAAATGAGGCATGGGACATTTTTTCACTGTCTTTTTAACACCGTTAACGTGAATGTTATATAAAATGACATTTTTTATTTATGACCATTTGATATACGTTGTGATTTTTAATCGAGTTGTTTTTTATCTTTTATTTATCACCGTTAACACCAAACAACTTTAGCATCTTTAAAATAATAGTTCTAAAACCTTTCGCATTACATTTTTTATGTAAACATAAACTTCCCCAAGCACCTTTTAAATTCAAATTACATCTCAGTATATCTAAATATACTACCACCTTAACTAAAATTAAAATTTTTATATTCTATTACTTGGTCAATCACTCTTATCTTTAACTAAAACGACTGATATTTTAATGCAATTTTTTCATCTACTATAACTGAGCCAACCAATTATATTTCAATTAAATTTTAGATTAAACAACTCCTATGTTATATAAAATGTAAATTGATGTTTACTAAAATCAAGTCAAACGGTTTTATACCTAAAATCGTCTATTTAAAATGCAAAAAATTCGTTAGTTAATGCTAATTTTTCATATATTATAAATGAGTCAATGAATTATATCTCAATTAAATCTTTTATAACTGTTGTAATACCTTCGGTGTTACAATTTTTTGGTGTAAACTTAAACTTCCCAACATACACTTTAAATTCAAATTACATCCCGATATATCTGAATATACTCCCACTTTAATTAAAATTCAAAATTTTATATTTTATCACTTGGTCAGTCACTCTTATCCTTTAAATAAAACTACTCATAAGTTAATTAAAATCCAAGTTTTTTCATCTAATAAAACCGAGTCAACCAATTATATTTCAATTAAATTTTAAATTAAACTACTGCTAAAATGCAAATTTATGTGTATTAAAACAAACTCGATCGGTTTTATACCTAAAACTATGTAAGCCTTGCTTAAGATGCAAAATTTTCGTTAGTTAAAATGTTACTTTTTCATGCACTATATCTAAGTCAATCAATTGTATCTTAATTTAAATTTAAATTATGTCTTAATATCATACATTTATAGAGAATCAAGCGCATGCCAATTAACGCTCGTATAAGTATAAATATCGAAATACTTCGTAATACCCCAAAATTTAGTAAATAATATAATTAAATATTAATGTATAAGAATGTGAAAATGATTAAATTTAACGTCCTAATCAAATGGATTAAAAATAAGAAGGGGAAAATTGGTCATTTTTCAAACTATGGAATTTGATGGTGAAACAAGTGCTATTGCAATCATCTTATTTTTTTTATTCGGGTAGTATATTATTTTGTCCTGTTTGGACTCTATCTGAAGGAATTATGATTGAATCTTTGTCGAGCTGATTGGGCGTCAAGTTTAAAATTTGAATTTAAGTAGGTCATTACTTTTCCCTTTGTTTTTAAATACCATATACATAACTAACATTCCATTTCAAAAACCGACCACCCTTTCCCTCTTTCTCCTTCTTCCTCTTGTAGACAAAAATTCAAACCACCATATCTTCTTGAAATCTCAACGAAATCACACGAGATCAGTGGAATCACAAAGCTAGTAAGGAGGGTCATGCATCTATAAAGATTAGGAGATGAAATTCTAAAATATGATGATGCAGTAGCCTGGATAGTGGAGATTTAAGTAGCAAAAGGTGAGTTCGGTGAGCGATCCATAGTTTCCTCTTCGTATAATACAATCTTGCTCCTATAAACGTGATATGTACACTATAATAGTATAGATAAACATTTGAATGCAGATTAAACAGGGATTTGGAAGGGAGTTTGGTAAGAACAGTAAATAGAAACTAGTTTTTCATCCATTTCTTGTAATTTAATGAATATATCGCTAATTTGATTAAAAAGGTGTAAAACTAGACATAGAAACATAGGTCTAGATGCTAAGAACATTCTCAGGTGACTGGAGGTGGGACGGAGGCGATTGGAGGCGAACCGACATGATGGAATAACCAAATCCAAAGCATGGAAATCCTAAACTTTTCACGTAGACTGGTCCACCGGTCCCTATAACTGCGCACTTGTGGCCTAATTCAGGTTTAGGTTGAACCGAGACCAATATAGGCCTATATATAATAAAGTATATCGATTCAAGTCTTGTTCCTCTTATTTTCTAAAAGTGTTTGAAAGCTATTGACGAGGAAAGTTATGATGTTATGGATTCAAGTGAATGTATGTGATAATTGATCATTATTTTAGATGGATTTGTATATGTTTGTGATATAGAAATGTGACACGATGGTGACGTGAACACGATCGAGCCTATGCCGCAAATAGGCGGCACATGATATGGATATGGACCTGTGATACAAGTAGGTGGTCCAGGTATTGCATTACTTCATTGTAGAGCTTCGACGAACCAGTTGGAGAATGGATGGTAAGTGACACTACAGTGTAAGTGGCAAGTCCAGGGCATGAATCCAGTTTATGTATGAGGACATCAGACAACCTTGTAGTGCATGAGGCAGGTCCAAGAAAGTGAGTCATACATGTGATTGACATGACGGTAGACAACAGGCAACCTTGTAGCGCACAAGGCAGGTTTAGGGAAGTGAGTCCATACAGAGGTGATATGATACGACCATATGTATATTGTAGTTAAGTATGACGTGACCAGTAGGATGTGAAGTGATCTAGCGTTAGACTCATATCGTGTTATTATATATATTGTGGTTCACTCCCCAGACTTATGTTTGACCCACGCTGAGTTTTCCCCTTTATTTATATATCCAGGTTGATGGAGTTTGGAGACGTGATAGTATGAAAAGACAGGGATCTACTTGTTCCTATTTTATATGATGTAAATAAGTGTTGTAACTTGGATTTGATTATGTATATGGTTTGGGTTTGGTTTGTATTGTATAGAGTTATCTTTCTAATAGTAAGACATGTTATGCTGAAGTGCTATGACTATGATTATTGTGTATTATATTTCATTTTATTTTCGTTGTAATACTCGAAAAGCTATTAGTTAGAACTATATTTTATTATTTTATCATACCCATCGAGTCATCCTTTTAGGTTCTCGAGGTGTTGACGTCGGTTTGGGTGTTGAGGGTCAAAAGGTGGGTTGTTACATTTGGTATCAAAGTAAAACATATCCTTAAAATAAGGACTAGAATGTATTGAGAGAGTGTATTTGTATTCTTATAAATGTTTATATATATACATATATTATATGAGTCTAATATGTTGTAATTGTTCCAATTGAGTTATCTATCTATTGGCGAGTTGCCAGTAGATCCTTATTACGGATTGATGTGGATGAGTAGGTTAGTGAGGTTGGAAGCTAAAACGAGATAGAGATTGTGGGGTAAGACTAATACTGGAACTGGTACTAGAATCGATACTAAGGATATTACAGTGTGAACATCTATATTTGTTTTTTAACCCACTTTTTGGCAAAGCGAATTTCAATTAGATCTGGGAGATTCAAACGAGGATAAAAGGACTTGAAATCTGGAAGGCGCACTCAAATGACCTAAGAAAATAGTTAGGGAAATTCCAACCAAAAATATGCTTAAGTCCATAACTCGGTATCGAGTTATCACTATAGGTTGGTATCGAGTTATCACCAAAGAAGCTTTAACTGGAATTAGAGAGCTCAAATGAAATCGAATTGACTTGAAACTTGGCAGGAACACTTAGAAGCCGCTAACAAAGGACTTAGAAATATTTGAGAACATTTGGCCAATAGACTCGGGTCCAAGTCATCCTATAGGTCAAGTCCAACCCACAACGACTGGCCCAGTCACCTCCTCGACTTCTTATTTTGACTCCCATACTTTAGTACTTCATACTCAAGAGATTGTGCAAGGTTTAGGCTAGGATTAGCAGACTTACTCTATGAGTTAGCCAAGCTAGAAGAGTTAAGAAGATGGATACTCAACTCAACTCGAGATGACAGTGGATCGGATCAAACGACTCAACGGGAAGGTATGAGAAACTTGCAAAAAGAAAAAGACAAAAAATGACTACGAGCATGAGTCAGCCCCGAGTCATGCCTCTAACTCGAGTTCACTCGTACTTCATGGTGGGGATCCGACTCATCTTCTGTACTTGGATGCAATTGGGCTTCTAACTCAACACCTACTCAATTCCACTATAAATACTCACCTATCAGCAACTAGAGAGGGATCATTTTTCGGAGGAGTGCTGCCATTACTCTATTGGATTCCCTTCAGTTCTTTACTTCTAATCTCTTCCAAACTTATTCAAACTCATTGTAATATAGATCTAGGCAAAAATTAATTGAAATCCGAAGAGATAACCACTAGCAACTAATAATTAAATAGATTGAAGTGGAAGTAGGCCGGAGATTACGTCGAATCACTATAAAACCTTATGTATCTTCTTGCCTTGTTTTTGCTTTTTCTTTTACTTTTATCTGAACTAGTGCATTCATCCTGATTATGGGTATTGATCCATTTTTTGGGTTAACATTTTGGTGATTTCACTGAGAGCTGAGCTAGATCGGAAAACTTAAAGCTTGAATATGAGATTTGAAGAAGACGAAGAGGCTTAATACTGGATCTAAAGTCGGAGCAAGTCAACCACAACCTGAGGGCCACCAGGAGGTGTCCTTAAATTCTCACTAATCCATCTATGTAACCAAGGAAGAGATGGAGAGAATGATGAAGGAGATGCAAGATGAGATGATAACTAGACAACATGAGATGCTGAAAGGAATTTTTCCAAAGGATTGGACAATCAGGAATAGCTAGAGATACAGGAATTCAGAACCAATGATAGGGAGAAAATGCAGGAGCATTTGAAGTTGAAGCAGAGAAAACAGGAACAATGCCCCCACAAACAAAATAACTCGCTACCAAAAGGATTATACTAGAGGGCAATGTTGGTGTGACTGCTGGAATGTTGGGGATGGTAATGATGGAGCTAGAAATGCAAATAAAAATGTAAATGCTCAACTACCGCAGGGATATGTGCCTAGGCTTCCCTATAGGAATGGAGGATAGGATGGAACCAGAGCAGTGGATCAAAACGCTATTGTGCAACCAGAGGAATCCATGCCAGAGTATGTACCAGAATTCCCCTATAGGAACAGGGGAAAAGTATTGCTTTTGGATGAAGGTCATCATTGGATGGAGAAAACTGGCTTGCTGAGTTAGTAAAGAGAATAATCAGAGGTGGATCCCCAGATCAACACTTGGAGGATGTAAACATGAATCCATTCTCTTTAAATATCCAGATTATGAGAAACCCTCCCGACTACAAGCTTCTGACGTTGGAAATTTATGATGGAAAATTGGATCCACCAATTCATCTAATGAAATACATCTGACATATGGAGGTGTTGGGCACATCTAATGAGGTAATGAGAGGTGCTTCCCATTTTACTTGATGTACTTGGTGACGATGTGGTTTAGGCAGCTGGAGAATGGGTCCATTAGCACTTGGACTGATTTGGTGAGTAAGTGCATGAGATAGTTCAGAGTTCACGTCTCATGACCAAATAATGTGATGATGCTATCAAGCATGAAACATAGGCTCGGAGAGACCTTGCCATGCTATTTAATAAGATTCAATGCGGTAGCTGCGACCTTCGATAAGCCAGATCTATCTATAATCTTAATGGCGGTAGTATCTGGAGTCACAAGCATGATCGACTTTAAAGTTGTATTGGAAAGGGGTCCACCGGTGGGTCTTGTGGAATTCTATCATGAAGATGAAAGACATTTGCGTCAGGAAGATTTTGAAGCTAAGAATGAGGATGCTGAAGTTAACGCCGTGGATGACAGAGGACTATTCGGAGCAGGAAAGGTAAAAGACAAAGGAAAAAGAGAACCGATGACAACTTCGAAGAATCAAAATGACAAAGGAGGGAGCCGAAATTCTCTTCCTACATTGACTTGACTAAAACCCCAGAGAGGATATATCTGTATACTAGGGGGCAGATGTTTTATCGAAAGCTAGCTAGTAAAGAGCCTACTGATCGGGAGAAAAGATCTGGAAAGTTTTGCATCTTTCATGAGCTGAGTGGACATGAAACGAATGAGTGTTGACACCTTCGTGATCTAATAGAAGAATTGGTTCGGAGCAACCAACTACAATAGTATGTGAGAAATCGCACTATGATGGTGCAGCCGGAGCAACCACTACCTATTGTGAATACGTCAAGGAATAACCAAGGATTTGGTCCGAGACTCGAAATACCATGATCAGGATGAACGGGAGTCGAACTCGAATCCTGCACTTTTCTTTTTCGTTTCTTTTCTTGTACTTTTCATTTTGTATTATGTAATAAGACAATAACCTAAGGCTGCTTACATGTGTACGGGATCTTGAATGGTGCCTAGGCACACTCTAAGTTGGAAGCCTGGTATGGCTACTTAGGAAGATAATAATCTCGGACCGCTTACATGTATACGAGACCTAGATTGGTCTCTCGGCATGCTTTGAGTTGGATGTTCAGGAAGAAATCTTAGAATTTCTGCTTGTTTGCTTTGCATTAATTTGAATATTTGAATTTTCAAAAATCATATTAAATATGATGACAGACATTGATCGCTTTTAAGTGTCGTCTGAAGAGACGAGGCCAATGCAAGGCGCGAGTCCCCTTACTAGAGAGTTAGCTGATGGGCTTGTATGACATTGATCGCTTTTAAGCCCTATCCGGAGAGACGAGGCCAGAGTGCAAGGTGCAAGTCCCCTTACCGAAGAGTGAGCGGATGGGCATTTAAGATATTGATCGCTTTTAAATCCTGTCTAGAGAGATAGGCTAGAGTGCAGGTGCCAGTCCCCTTATCGAAGAGCGAGCAGATGGGACTATATGATATTGATCGCTTTCCATCCAGAGAGATGGAACTGGAGTGTAGGGTAAAAGTCCCCTCATTAGAGAGCAAGTGGATTGACTTACACGATATTCATCGCCTTAGAGTCTCGATTGGAGAGTTGGAACCGGAGTGTAGGGTGTCGGCTCCCTTGCCGGAGAGCGATTGGATGGGCTTGTATGAAAAGTAAGTCCCTCAATGGAGAGTGAGCAAATGGGCTTGCTTTGGTCGTTGGGTCCCCTTGCCTGAGAGCGAACGGATTGGCCTCAATAAGAATCCATAGAGATTAAAACCCTAGATTGGGCGATAAACAATCCGGAGAGATTAAACTCAAGTATGGAAGATGAACGGTCTGACGAGACCAAGCCCCGGAATGGATGCATACTCGGTAAAATGATTTGAGTGCCTTGCAATCGGAGAAAGGAAAATAAGCACTGGACGAACACAGGATGACTTGGGTTCGAGTGATGATATTTCTAAAGATAAACAAGGATTCACATAGCCAGAAAGCTTGATTTGTGCGGTCGATGAGCTTAATTTAGATTATATCAGCCATAGGGTTAGATCGGAATAATTGGAGAGCTCGATTATCAGAATTTGATTATGGATCATCGGAACTTGTTATTGAGCAAAGCACACCTTACATTCGAAAAGCGTACTTTGGGCGCAAGTGTTAACTCGCTTTTTGGCAAAGCAGGTTCAAATTAGACTCATGTAACACACCTAATTTTAAATAACATTATTCAGGAGATTTAATTAGATAAATTAAATAGAATAATGTAAAGATTAAAGTGGTTAAGAGATTGAGATTTGTATAAGTATAAGGTAGCCTTGCCTTAAGAATGGGTAAAAAAATGAAATAAGAAAGAAGTAATAAGATAAGAAAAAATAGGAATAGGTTATATTCTTATACCCTGTACCCTTGACCCATTCTCATTCACCACATTCACAAACTAAAACTAAAACAAGAACAAGGCCGACCACATTAGAAGAAGATAAGGGGAAGATAACAAGATTTTAAGAAGGAAGCTTAATCAAATTAACTCAAGAGCAAATCTCAACTTTCTTAACAATCAAGCCAAGGTGAATAATAGAATACATCTCATTTTTATGATTTTCGGTTTCTAGTTGAGATCCGAATTTATTTTGCAAATGATTTGCCATGTTTTGATTGTTTAAATGGATATATATGCTTGTTGATGATTTATGTTATTTCATATAGATTTTACGATAAGAACTGATTTGGAAAATCTATTAAATGACATCCAAATGGCTTGCGTTTTTGATATGAGATCAAATATAATATTTTAGAGATGGGTTTCAAGTTTCATAATTTTCTGAGTAGTTGTGGATTTATTATTAAGTTTCTAGTGAAGAAAATAATTAAATGGGTTTTAAATTAATTTCAACTATTATATATATTAGCTTTGGGTCAGAGATTTAAATATGTTAGAAAACATATTAAAAAGTGATTTATGGGAATTTTTGGAGGATTTTCCTAAGTGTTTTATTAAGTATATAAAATTATTTGAGGTATGGGACTTAAATGTTTTATATGTTTATCAAAAAGAGAAAGGGCAATTTGCTAATGTTTTAAATTATAATTACTAAATTTGGCAGTGCTTTTAGAAAAGATTTTGAAAAATAAATTGGCAACCAATTAGATGTTGACAAATAAGGCAGTTTAGTTAGAAAGATATTACTTTAGAAGGTTAAAAATAGTTTTTGTACAGGATTGTTGTTTTGCCACTTTCGGCAGAACCTTTCGACCCCGTATTACCTCCTCCAACCTAGTCGAAACCAATACATATGGTATCAATGCTCTGGCACGTACTGGATTGGAAAAGGCGACATGTATAGAGTCGAAACAATGCTTTCAAATGGGTCGAAGCCATTGATTTGCTTTCAAAAGAGATGTCGCTTCCCTTGCTTTTAAGGGAATGCCTTCGGAAGGGTTTTAATATAGCTTTCGACAGAGATTGCCGTACTTTTGTTTTAAACAAGCTTTCGACAGGGTCGAAATCCTTGCTGCCGCATTCTACCTTTCGACCTAGTTAAGGCTGCTTGCCTTTAAATAATGGTTTTAAAAGGGCGCTTTCGTTTTTACTAAGAAGCCACTTCTCTATGCTTTCGACAGGGTTGGTTTCGAAACCATCCCTTAATTGTACTTAGGAATATTGCTTTCAAAAGAGTTGCTTTTGCCCCAATTCTTTTAAGACCCTTTGTTCCATTGAAAGATAGACCTAAAGGTTTCAAAAAGAAGGTTTTAAATCGTTTCGAAGCTATGTTCCACATACCATTACTTGAACCCAATGCTTTCGAAAGGTTTGTTTTGAGTAAAGGACTTTAATGCTTTCGAAAGGTTTATAATGAAGGTTTCGAAGGAGAGGTGCCCCAATGTTTTTGAAAGGTTACTTGAGTCTTTAAAATAGATGGTTTCCAATGCTTTCGAAAGGCAAGTTTAGAGAGTTTTGAAAAGAGGATGTCTAAGGTTTATAAAGCTTTTGAAGAGACATTTTCAACGGTTTTGAAAGCTCTATTATAAATGATTTCGAAAGGCATGTTTGGCCTTTCGACGTAGTGTTCAAGGTAAAGTAGTTAACTGGTTTCGAAACGGGTACTTTCAAAGGTTTCGAAAGAGATTGTTCAAAGCTTTCAAACAAGGGTTTCGAAGGTTTTCATCAACAATGTTTTGTGTAAAGCATATATCATGGCAAAGAGATTTGAGTAAAGAAAAAAGTATATTTTCCTTGTTTAATATGATTTAAAGGGTTAGATCAATTTGAAAGATGTTTTCAAGGAAAATTTGATGGGTAGTTAGCCCTAAGTAAATGACTCAGATATTTGAATACCAGATGGGACTGGTATAGGGTCGCGCTCTATACATTAGCTATTGCCCCTAGCTAATTTATTCCAAAATTCTAGTGTGTAGGGCTTAGTCATAGGTAAGAATTAAATGATGTTACACACAGAAAGGAGTATATAGAGAAGGAGGATAGGTTACTGGTGAGCCCGCAAAACCATTAGAATCTTGACACTAGGAGAAGTAAGTTAAGGACAGACCATCCAGAAGTGTGTCTAACAAATGTTAGATTATTTATTCTGTTTGGTAGGCCCGAGTCAACCGATGGTTAGTAATTAGCCAAACAAAACTGTATTGTTTGGACATATAGTCCATTTAATACCTGATTTTTGAGCATTTATAATATCGCTATTATTGTTTTAATCAGTTTGATTGCAGGATTTTGATTTGCAAAAAGAGATGTTTTAGAGGGATATTAGTGATGGGAAACTCGTTCCGCTAAGCTGCGTGGTCTCACTCAATATTCGTTAACCGAGATGTAATAGTATTATTCACACCAAGCTTTATGTCTGACTCAAAGTTTATGTTTCCCCTTGAACTCTCAGGTACTCAAAATTAATTTGAGTAGATTGAGAGTTAAGGATTTAGTGGTTTAGTAGGTGGACGAATAAAGCTTCTGAAGATGTGAAGGAGGCAAAGTTAGCTATTTAGGAGTTTTTATTTCTGTTTCCGCTGTGATGTATTAAGACTGTTATGTATATTGAGTACTCTGATCATCTAAGGGGGCATCTTCACATGTCGCTCTTGGCGTAATTTGTAATGATTATATTTGATCAAAACTTAGGAAGCATTTGGGATTGTGTAGTGGAATATGAAACATGATTTTGAAATGTAATCATTAAAGTTGATTATGGAATCTGTGATTTTGTTTCATATTCATGTTCTTTTGATATCGTAGTTACCATCAACATTACCGTATTTTGTCACCGGAAGTTGATACTATAGATGACTGCAGCATCTGTAGCACTTAGCTTCGGGCCTCAAGATAGGGAATGTTATAACTTGGTATCAGAGCATAGGGTTATGAAAAACTTAAAAGAAATTTCAAACTTAAAAAGATTTTTGAAAACATATTCCTAAGGAATTAGAGAAAAGATTGGGGTATGGGATAACACTATAGTAACGTACTTGTATTTGCTATATATAAGTATACGCTTTATCTCTATTCTCCCATATCTCTTAGGCTATTCTTCTATATCTTACAAAGGCTCGAATGCATATTTTACAAAAGTAAGATATGGATGCTAGAAGTAGAAGAGTTAACCTTGGTTGGGGAAACACCACAACCAATGGATATGCCAGACCAAACACTAGGAGGAATCCAGGTCTGGCACAAGCTGGTTACGTGGGTGCTGGAATGTCGCAAGTTGACATGGGAGCTATGTATCAGTTCTTTGTCAACATGATGCAAGCGGTAGATGCTGCTGGTTTAGCTAGAGGAAATGCTAAAGGAGGAAATCAGGGAGCTTCGGTGGTCAATTATTATGTTGTGTGAGTGGAGACTATGCCAGGCTGGGAAGAAAACCGTTTATCGGGACTGAAGACGCAATTGAAGTAGAGAATTGGTTACTTCATTGCGAGAGGATTTTTGCTGATTTGGAGCTCAATGATGAGCAGAAGAGAAGGCTTGCTTTTAGACAGTTACAAGGATTAACACTGGTTTGGTGGAACAGTGTCACTATCGGAGTCAATGAGGAGACTATGACTTGGGCTGAGTTTAGGAGAAGGTTTGAGGAAAGATTTATGTTAGAAATTGCTAAGTCAACTTTGCTCAGGAAGTTTATGGAGTTGGAGCAAGGAGACATGAAATTACTTGAGTATGTAACCAGATTTGAAGAGCTATCGAGGTACGGATATGCTACGGTTCATACTATTATTAAAAGGAATGAGAAGATCATTCGTGGGTTGAAGCCTGAGCTTGCTAAGGACATATTATCGCATATTAGAGATCCGTGCGATGTAGTTGTTGAAATGGCTTTGAGGCAGGAAGAGATGCTTGCTTATCTTGAGGGTAACAAGGCAGGTGGAGCTCATGGAGGGCAAAACCAGAAGAGGAAGTTTTTCCATGAGAAGGGAGCTCAGAAGGGTGGAGCTGCCAAGAAAGTAAAGGCCGATGTAGTCTGTTATAAGTGTGAAAAGAAGGGACGCTATGCTCATGAGTGCCGGACATGCAAAGGGAAGAAAGCTGCTGACAAAAAAGGAGCGAGATGTTTCAACTACGATCAAGTTGGACATTATAAGAACCAATGCAAGGATCCAACCAAGGATGGAAATGGCAAAGTGTTTGAATTGGAGCCAGCTACCTCGAGACCAACAGAGAGGATAAGGGAAAAGTTGTGTTGGGAGGTATGCTTTTGATTCATGGTGTATCAGTTAGAGTTTTATTTAATACTGGTGCATCACATTCTTTTATATCTCATTGTTTGGTAGATAAGCTTAGCCTAGAACCTTCATACCTAGTTACTTCCTTAAGGATTGCAAGTCCGATAGGAAGGTATGCGACTCTTGGGATGAGATGTGACCATCTAGAGTTTGAATTGTTAGGTCATACATTTGTAGGTTAATGCTTTGTTGGGTGTTGTGAAGGTAGAAGACGAGTTGAATTGAGTTTTCATTGTTAGAGAATTCACATATGTCTTTGAACCTGTAGTAGGATTGCCGTCGAAACGACCTATTGAGTTTCGGTTAGATTTAGTGCTAGGAGCAGAACCAGTGAGTGGACCGCCAAGCCGAATGACACCTACCGAGATGAGGGAGCTAAATGTGCGGTCGGGGGATTTAGAAGGTAAGAATTTTATCAGACCAAGCAGTTCGCCTTGGAGAGCAGCCGTAGTGTTTGCCAAGAAGCCGGACGGATCGTTATGGTTATGTATCGATTATCGTAAGTTGAATGAGAAGAAGATAAAGAATCGACATCTATTACCTAGAATTGACGATTTATTCCACAGTTGAGTGGAGCCAAAGTATTTTTCCAGTTGGATTTAGCAACAGGGTTCCATCAGCTTAGAGCGGTAAAGGATAGTATTCCTTTGACGACGTTTAGGACTCGATATGGATCGTACAAATGGTTAGTGATGCTGTTCGAACTAACTAATGCGCCGACATTCTTTGTAGATTTGATGAACCGATTTTTTCAAGAGCACTTGGATAGGTTCGTGTTGGTATTCATATATGATATTTTGATATACTCTAAAGATGAAAGAGAGCATGAAGTTCATCTTAGAGTGGTGCTTAAGACGTTGAGGCGGCATCAACTGAAGGTGAAATTTTTGAAGTGTCATTTATGGAAGAGAGAAGTTAAGTTTCTTTGTCATGTAGTCTCAGAGAAAGGGTTGTCAATAGATCTGGCTAAGATCGAGGAGATGAATAGTTGGAAGTGAGCTGAGATAGTGACTGAGATAAGAAGTTTTCTTGGATTAGCTGGTTACTATCAGATATTCATTAAGGATTTTTCGTGGATAGCGGCTCCGATGATTAAACTAACTCGAAAATATGTAAAGTTCGTCTGGACTGACAAGTGTGAGTAAGCATTCCAGAAGCTGAAACACTTATTGACGAATGCACCTGCGTTAGTTATTCCAGAGGGGAATCGGGACTTAGTGGTGTACATAGATGCATGTGGAACATGATTAGGAGTTGTGTTAATGCAAAGAGTTAAAGTGATTACCTACGCTTCTCGATAGCTCAGACCGCATGAGGTTAGGTATCCAACTCAAGATTTAGAATTAGCTTCGGTAATTTTTGCATTGAAGGTATGGAGACATTACCTTTTAGGAGAAAGATTCGAATTATATACGGATCATAAGTCATTAAAGTATCTATTCTCTCAGACGGAGTTAATATGAGACAGCAGAGGTGGTTAGAGTTTTTAGCCGCTTATGACTTTGGTATTGAGTACACGCCAGGAAAAGGCAACAAGGTTGTGGATGCACTTAGCAGGAAACATCAGGATGCAGTGTTGGCAATAATAGCTGAGTGGAAAGATTTAGAAGCATTGACTAGATGCAGAATACATTGGAGATCTGAAGCTAGATCTAGTAAGGAAACTGCTATGTTGTCATGTTTAAAAGTTCGACCAGTGATGATCGAAAGGGTTGCTTCTAAGCAAGGGGAGGATACAATATTAGCTAAATGGATCAAAAAGTTATGGGATGAAACATAGAGCGATGACTTGAAAGATTTCAGACTTGACCAGAATGGGTGGTTGAAGAAGAAAGGAAGACTATGTGCTCCTAATATGGGAAACATTTGGAAGGAAGTTCTTAGAGAGTGCCATCGTTCAAAGTTTACTATTCATCCAAGAGGAACTAAGATGTATCAGGACATGCAAAGAAGTTTCTTCTGGGAAGGCATGAAGAGGGATGTAGGCTTATGGGTAAAACAGTGTTTAAACTGTCAACAGGTAAAAGCTGAACATGAGAAACCAAGTGGGTTGCTTCAGCCTTTAATTGTTCCGGTTTGGAAATGAGATTCTATCTCAATGGATTTCATAGATGGATTGCCAAGGTTGAGTAGAGAAAATGAAAGTATATGGGTTATAGTGGACAGATTGACCAAGAGTGCCCATTTCATTCCAGTTAAGTCAACCAGGACGGCACCTGTTTTAGCTATGTTGTTTATGAATAATATAGTAAGACTGCATGGAATTCCTAGTAGTATAGTAAGTGATAGATATTCCATATTCACTAGCGAGTTCTGGAAGAGTCTACTGGATACTTTGGGTACTAATATTAAGATGAGTACCGCTTACCATCCATAGACAGATAGACAAACAGAAAGAGTTAACAAACTCTTAGAAGATTTGTTAAGAGCTTGTGTGCTAGATTTTGGAGGATTATGGGAAGACCATCTACACTTAGTCGAGTTTTCATATAACAACAGTTATTAGACTAGTATAGGGATGGCACCTTTTGAAGCATTGTATGGAAGGCCATGCAAATCTCCCGTTTGTTGGTTGGAGATCGGGGAAAGGTTGGTTCTTGGTTTGGATTTGGTTAGAGAAGCTGCAGAAAAGATTGAATTCATTTAAACCAGAATGAAGGAAGCTCAGTCTAGGCAGAAAAACTATGTAGATAGAAGACGGAAAGACTTAGAATACTCAGTTGGAGATCATGCTTTCTCCAAGATATCACCGATGAAAGGTGTAATCAGGTTTGGGAAATCAGGAAAATTGGCGTCGAGATTTGTTGGACCATTTCCTATTGTAGAAAGGATTGGGAAACTCGCATGTAGAGTGGAGTTACCAAGTAGTTTGGCAGGAGTCCATAATGTTTTTCATATTTTTCATCTAAGGAAGTGTATTCGATATCCAGAGACTACAATAGCACCGACTATGTTAGATGACTTAGTAGTGGAACCGAATTTGACTATAATTAGAAAACCAATTCATATAGCCGTGAGAGATGAGAAGAGGCTAAGGAACAAGACAGTCAGATTAGTCAAAGTCTAGTGGAGTGACGATGAGAGAGACTGTACTTGGGAAACTGAGAGCAGGATTAGAGATACTTATCCTGACCTGTTTCACGATATGTTTTATCTTTATGACTGATTTTATGAGTACCTTATCGAAATTTCGAGGACGAAATTCTTTAAGGAGGGGAGTCTGTAACACCCCTAATTTTAAATAACATTATTTAGAAGATTAAATTAGGTAAATTAAATAGAATAATGTAAAGATTAAAGTGGTTAAGAGATTGAGATTTGTGTAAGTATAAGGTAGCCATGCCCTAAGAATGGGTAAACAAATGAAATAAGAAAGAAGTAATAAGATAAGGGCAAAATATGAATAGGTTATATTCTTACACCCTAAACCCTTAACCTATTCTCATTCACCACATTCACAAACTAAAACTAAAACAAGAACAAGGTTGGCCACAATTAGAAGAAGACAAGGGGAAGATAAGCAAGATTTCAAGAAGGAAGCTTAATCAAATTAACTCAAGAGCAAATCTCAACCTTCTTAACAATCAAGCCATGGTGAATAATAAATTACATCTCATTTTTATTATTTTCGGTTTCTAGTTGAGATCCGAATTTATTTTGCAAATGATTTTCCATGTTTTGATTGTTTAAATGGATATATATGCTTGTTGATGATTATGTTATTTCATATAGATTTTATGATAAGAAATGATTTGGAAAACCTATTAAATGAGATCCAAATGGCTTGCCTTTTTGATATGAGGTCAGAAATAATATTTTAGAGATGGGTTTCAAGTTTCATAATTTTCTGAGTAGTTGTGGATTTATTATTAATTTTCTAGTGAAGAAAATGATTAAATATGGTTTAAATTAATTTCGACTATTATGTATATTATCTTTGTGTCATAAATTTAAATATGTTAGAAAACATATTAAAAGTGATTTATGGGAATTTTTGGAGGATTTTTCTAAGTGTTTTATTAAGTATATAAAATTATTTAAGGTATGAAACTTAAATGTATTATATGTTTATAAAAGGAGAAGGGGGCAATTTGCTAAATGTTTTAAATTATAATTACTGAATTCGGCAATACATTTAGAAAAGATTTTGGAAAAGAAATTGACAACCAATTAGATGTTGACAAATAAGGTAGGTTAGTTAGAAAGATATTACATTAAAAAGTTAAAAACAGTTTTTGTAAAGGATTGTTGTTTAACTATTTTCGGTAGCACCTTTCGACCCCATACTACCACCTCCAACCTAGTCGAAACCAATAAACATGGCAACAATGCTTTGGTACGTAGTGGACTGGAAAAGGCGGTAGGTATAGAGTCGAAACAATGCATTCGAATGCGTCTATGCCTTTGATTTGCTTTCAAAAGAGATGACGCTTTCCTTGCTTTTAAGGGAATGCTTTCGGAAGATTTTTAATATAGCTTTCGATAGAGGTTGCCGCCTTTTTGTTTTAAACAAGCTTTCGACAGGGTCGAAACCCTTGCTTCCGCATTCTACCTTTCAACCTAGTTAAGGTCGCTTGCTTTTAAACAATGGTTTCGAAAGGGTGCTATCGTTTTTACTAAGAAGCCGCTTCTCCATGTTTTCGACAGGAATGGTTTCGAAACCATCCCTTAATTTTTACGTAGGAATATTGCTTTCAAAATTGTTGCTTTCACCCCATTTCTTTTAAGATTCTTTGTTCTAACCCAAAGGTTTCGAAAGGAAGGTTTTAAATGGTTTCGAAGCTATGTTCTAGAGACTATTACTTGAACGCAATGCTTTCG
Organism: Allium fistulosum; assembly: GCA_030737815.1. NCBI lineage: Eukaryota > Viridiplantae > Streptophyta > Magnoliopsida > Asparagales > Amaryllidaceae > Allium > Allium fistulosum. Next base: position 942,286,987 of record CM060907.1, on the reverse strand, counting down.
AAAGATTCGTTTTAAGTAAAGGACTTTAATGCTTTCGAAAAGTTTATAATGAAGATTTCAAAGGGGAGGTGCCCTAATATTTTCGAAATGTTACTTGAGCCTTTAAAATGGATGGTTTCCGATGCTTTCGAAAGGAAAGTTTAAAGATTTTTGAAAAGAGGATGTCTAAGGTTTATAAAGCTTTCGAAGGGACATTTTCAACGGTTTCAAAAGGTCTATTATAAATGATTTCAAAAGGCATGTTTGGCTTTTCGGCCTAGTATTCAAAGTAAAGTAGTTAACTTATTTCGAAAGGGGTACTTTCAAAGGTTTCGAAAGAGACTGTTTAAAGCTTTCAAACAAGGGTTTTGAAGGTTTTCATCAACAATGTTTTGTGTAAAGCATATATCTTGGCAAAGAGATTTGAGTAAAGCAAAACGTATTTTTGTTTAAGTATGATTTAAAGGGTTAAATCAATTTGAAAGATGTTTTCAAGGAAAATTTGATGGGTAGTTAGCCCTAAGTAAATGACTCGGATATTTGAATACCAGATGAGACTGGTATAGGGTCGCGCCCTATACATTAGCTATTGCCCCTAGCTAATTTAGTCTAAAATTCCAGTGTGTAGGGCTTAGTCACAGGTAAGACTTAAATGATGTTACACATAGAAAGGAATATATAGAGAAGGAGGATAGGTTATTGGTGAGCCCACAAAACCATTAGAATCAGTTGACTCTGGGAGAAGTAAGTTAAGGATAGACCGTCCAGAAGTGTGTCTAACAAATGTTAGATTATTTATTCTATCTAGTAGGCCCAAGTCAGCCAATGGTCAGTAATTAGCCAAACAAAACTATATTGTTTAGACAGATAGTCCATTTATTACCTGATTTATGAGCATATATAATATTGCTACTATTGTTTTAATTAGTTTGATTGCAGGATTCTGATTTGCAAAAAGAGATGTTTTAAAGGGAAATTAGTGAGGGGAAGCCCGTTTCGCTAAGCGGCGTGGTCTCACTTAATATCTGTAAACCGAGATGTAATAGTATTATTCACACAAGGCTTTATGTCTGACTCGAAGTTTATGTTTCCCCTTAAACACTTAGATGCTCAAAATTAATTTGAGTAGATTGAGAGTTAAGGATTTACAGGTTTAGTGGGTGAACGAATAAAGCTTACAAAGACATGAAGGAGGCAAAGTTAGCTATTTAGGAGTTGTTATTTCTATTTCCATTTTGACGTATTAAGACTGTTATGTCTATTGAGTAATCTGATCATCCAAGTGGGCATCTTCACATGTCGCTCTTGGCGTAATTTGTAATAATTATATTTGATCAAAACCTGGGATGCGTTTGGGATTGTGTAGTGGAATATGAAACATTATTTTCAAATATAATCAGTAAAGCTGATTTTGGAATTTGTGATTTTGTTTCATATTCATGTGCTTCTGATATTATAGATACCATCAACATTACCGTATTTTGTCACCAGAAGTTAGTACTATAGATGACTGCAGCATCTATAGCGCTTAGCTTCGGACCTTGTAACGACCCGATATTTTCAACCATTCGCATCCATTATAAGTGTATAGGTAGACACTCATGCCGGAATTGAATTGCTCAAAATACCACGTTGTAAATAAAATTTGGCAAATCTCAGAATATACAGTAAATAAATATAATCACAGATCACAGACATAGAGTAAAATAATGCAGCGAAAGTAAAAGAAATAGTAGTTCATGAAGCTACTATATAAATATAACAGAGTAACATAAGATACAACAGAAGAAATAGAGTACAACAGAAGTCTAAATACAATAACCAAGTACAAGCTGAGTAGAATAACAGAACTGAAATAGATAAGACAAGCAGATAATCTCCAGCGATTCAAATCTCCAAGAGTGTGGAAATCCAAATCTGTGAATAACTCAGGCTGACCCGAGCGTAAAGCAAAACAAAAAACACTCGAGTCAGGACAATATATACTTATATAATGTAAACCAACTCAAGTGAACTGTAATAAAGGTACAAGTAACTTAAAGAATGCTTGGGATCGCCCATTCTTTGAGGATCCGTTAAACTATTTACTATGTAGTAATATACGTTATATACAGTAGTGTCTAATTAGTAAAGTATAATCATATAGAAAATAGCGTTAAGGGGATGGTGAACCTTAACGCGGTCGGATCTTTAAACCAAAATCGTAGTGGGCTCGATATGGTAGGTGACACGGCACACAAGGCAATGCCAGGGTAGATATACCAATTACGCATCCGGACTGGTGGTGACGCATAGCAGCCACTACCGCCCACCTCGAACAACACTCCCAAATCAAGGGTGCGCACCAAATCAATCACAAGTAATAGAATGGTATCGAAGAAGTGTGTCTGATAAGAGGTGCTACCTCACTGGTCCGTCAATCGCTCCTGTTTTAGCCACCTTATGCCAACTCACGAGAGTTGGGTCCACGTATATACCTTAGGATCGTCGCCACCATCCTACTTCATTCTGGAAACTCCACCGCGTACACAGTTGTCAAAGTGGTTTTCGGTATCGACAGAGAGTATGTCCATATCTGATCCCGGTCTCTTTAACAACCAATCGTTATTATAACCCGTGGTTATAAATTTAAAATAATATTTTATACTTAAAAAATAGAATATCATTTCAAATCCAAATCTTTATCAAAATGAAGATTAAATCAATTCCAAACCATTTCAATATATTTAAAATAACATATCATTTCAAACCTTTATTTCAAATCATTTTAATATATCAAAACATCATATCATTTCAAAACTTCATTTCAAATCATTTTAATATATCAAAATATCATATCTTTCCAAAACATCATTTCAAATCATTTTAATATATCAAAATATCACATCTTTCCAAAATTTCATTTTAAATCATTTTAATATATCAAAATATCATTTGAGTTCAAATCTAAATATTCAACTTTAAATACCTTTTTAAATTTAAAGATATCATTCATTTATTATCATTTCAAGTCACCCTTTTTAAATAGTTTATATTTCAATCAAAATAATTCATTTAAACCATTAAAAGTGTAATTATTATACTTTCAAATCAAGTATTAAAATTTCCAAAGTTTCAATTCAATCATTTATTTCAATTAAATTTCCATAGACCATTTCAAATTTTATAAATTTCAAATATAGATTTAATCCACAAAATAACTATTCAAATTATAAAATAAATTCCAAAGCTTTAATATCCTATATTTCATAAGTCCAATATCCTTTAAATAGATTCAAATTACAAGTAAACCAAATATTTCCATACTAATATAAACTTCAATTATTCATTCCAAGATTTAATATCATTTCAGATTCATTTCAAAATATCATTTCAAAACATCATTTATTTAATTTAAATTTAAATACCATTTAATCACATTTCAAAATAGTTGTATTTCCCAATCAACTATTCCATTTAAATCATTTAAAGTCAATTCATTATATTTAATAATTAAATATTTAATTTATAAAATTTAATCTTTTTCAAAGATCATTTATTCATTTGAATTTATTAAAACAATGAAAATTCAACTTTCGCAGCACTTAGGAAATGCTACGAAATGTTATGTTTTAAATCAGTTAGTTTCAATTAAAAATTTAGTTAAATTTAACAACTATAGCACTAACAAAGTGCTATAATAACCCTTAGTTCAAATTTGCTATTTGGTTCATTTAAAACAACTACAGCATTTACCAATGCTGTAATATCTTTACATTATATTTCAAAAATGCTGTCAAGTCAAATTCTGAGTTTAATTACAATTTCACAAACAATTAACTTTTAATATAAATCCTTTTGATTTATAAAATCATATATTTTCACATTTTAAAACAATCATTTAAATACCTTTATTTCTATGATTTTATAAAGTCCAATTTCCATATAAAAATCAAATTTAATAACAATTAAATTTTCATTTCTTTAATTAAATTCTTAACTTAACAACTAAGTTTAAATTTCCCAAATACAACTTATTTCCATTTATTTTACTAAAATAAAATTTCACTTTTAAACAAATTTCACAAAAATTCAATTTAAGTTATATTTCCAAATTCAGCTTAAATATTCATTTATTTCATATTTTAAGTTATACAAAATCATTAACACTTTATAAAATCATTATTTCTTAACAAAATCATTAAATTCATTTTTAAATCAAATTTGTCATATATTCTTACTTTACATAAATTCCATTTATAAACAAGATCATAAATTCCAAAATTAACTTATATTTCAAATTCTACTTCACCATTTACTTAATTCACTTATTTAATTTGTAGAAAATCACAATTATTTTATAGATATCATTTTAATAAAGTTTAAATCAAAATATCATAATATTTACATTTTTAAAATATTTAAAAATAATTTCAGAAAAATATATAAACCACGGGTCTGTATATAATTTTCTAGCCTAGGCCAAGTGATACGGATATGTATCATTTCAATCCGTAGTTTACAAAGAAAACGGGTTTTATCATTTCAAACCCACAATCCCAAGTTATATAAAATAAATAAAAAGTCGCTCAGGCTTATCATTTCAGCCCATAACAATCTTTCCCTATTCTAAAGTCTGTTCGGGTATGTATCATTTCAACCCATAGTGATTCTAATCTATAGGGAACTTGCAGTGTGATAAACTGATAAAATGAACAGAATAACATGATATAACAGTAACATAAGAGATAACAGGTTTATAAGCATGTGTGAACATCATATGATAATAATATAAGCATATATAACATGATGATATACATTACAGATTCAAATGATGTCGGTTTATCAGTTATATAAGTACATATTGTCAGGTGAGAATAACTCACTTGTTCAAGCTGGAGATGACAACCACAAACACACAACAAAGATTTCCAGAGGCACAAAAGCACGACAATGATTTGAGATTGGAAGAGCCAAAGCTATACCCCTTGAAAACATTACACAAAACAAATATATAAAACATAAGTTTCAAAATAGGATGCCACTAAACAATGTTAGGAACAACTGCATAAAACAAAACCAAAGTGTTTGCACATGCTTTCTACCATCTATGCTTCAGCTCCAGATCTGAAATGCATAGCTAAGGGGTGGGTTTGGATCTGGTTTTGGGTTCCATAGGGTCGGCCTAGCATGCGTTAACAAAGTGGCGAAGTCTAGGTGCAAAAACTAGGTGTTCAAGGCTAAACAATGCAACATAACCTCACATCTTTGGCACAGATAGGTTCGGCCATAGGTCATGGGTCACGGCCAGTGGGTGCTGGTGATGGTGGATGATGTGGCAGAGGGTGGAGGTCAGGTCATAGGTGGTGGTGGTGGTAGTGGCGGCAAATGGTGGTAGAAGGTGGTGCTAACAATCTAGGCTCGGCTAGTGTAATATGTGGTGGTTTTTGTTGATTTTGGTGGTGCTCCTTGCCATGGATGTGCTTGGCCTGCCTTGGTGGTGTAGTAGGGTGGGTAATGATCAGAGAAAGGGGGTGGTGGAGGTCGAACCAGATCTGGTTGAGGTGGAGCCAAGCCTAGAAGAAGAGAGCAAGTGCAAAAATCAATGTAAACAAGTAGAAAAAGAATAAGAAAAAGTTGAAAATCATTACCCAAACTTTCCTCAATAGCCATGGCCGAAATTCTTTTGTTTCAGAAATGAAAATGAATGTACGCGGATAGAAAATAGAGTATGCAGCTGAAAGATGTGGATAGTAAAGGCTAATTGATGAAAAGGTAAGTTACAAATGTGAAAGGTTGGAAGATAAAAGGCCTTAGGCAAATCAAAAGTCATAACCTATCAAATTTCTTTTAATTTCTTTATATAAGTTTATATTACTGAAAATAATAATACATTCAGTCACAAATTCGAAAATATAACAAAATATAAAATATATATAAATATTTATTAATTATATAAGGTTAAAATAAGAAAATAGCACAAAATTGCAAACTAGTTTAGAAAATTTGAAAATAAATGCAATGAACTTTGGAAAATTTTTATGTACTTGAAAAGTATTTATAAATAAAGATAAGAACAAAAAATAAAAATGAATTCACAAAATAAATAATTAAATTTTAATTAAATTTAATTTTAATGAAGAAAAATGCAGAAAAATGGAAACTAGGCATTATAAATTGAAATAAATTCAAGTAAACTTTGGACAAATTATATTATCACTTTAAAATTATTAAAAGATAAAAATATACATAAAATAACATATTAACACATATTAAAATAAAATAGGACAAAGAAAATATAATTTATACAAATTTAAAATAACAAAATTGCAGAATAAAACAAATTGCACTCAATATTGAAATATACATAACTTTTACAGTTTAACTCCGTTTTCAACGAAACAAAAAGCAGTGTTCAAGTTATTACATCTATTTTCATAATAAAAGATAAAATTTAAGATTTTATATAATTTAAATTTGAAGTTTAAAAGTCAAAGATTGAACAGTTTGACCAGAATTTCACTTTTCAGTGAAATATCCAATTTATACTAGTTTGAAACTATAATTCACTTAATAATCATCATTTATATATTAAAATGAAATGTTTGAAATAAAATAAATTTAAAATAATTTAAAAATAAAAGAAAGTCCAATTTAAATAATATACAAGAATCTAGGGTTGTTACAGACCTCAAGATAGGGGATGTTACAATACAGGAGATTCAAACGAGGATGAAACAACTTGAAATCTGGAAGGTGTACTCAAATGAACTAAGGAAATAGCTAGGGAAATGTGATATCCCGGGATTTCGGGGAATTTAAAATGTGATAATCTTTTAAATTAATTGGTAAAGTAGTTATTTTCAAACAATAATAATAATGAGTTGTTTTTAAATATAGTTATAAATAGATTTTAATTAAACATATTATTTCAAAGTAATAGTGTGTTTGTTTAAATGTATATATATATGTATATTTAAATTGATTTTAAATAGGATAATTATTGACAATTAATAATGTGATTATTTAAATCTAATATATATATATATATTTATTTATTTGAATTGATTTTTAATTTGGATTTTTAATTGACTTTGAATTGAATTTAAAAATTGAATTTAAAGATGTATATATATCTTAAAATGAAATAATATAGTTTGGATTTAAAAATATATGAATAAAGTTTTTATTTAAAAATAAGATTTCTTTTATATCATTTTCCTTAAAGGAATTTATTTATATGAATTTATAAAGTATTTAGTTGATAGTAGATAAATATAAAAGTTTTATATTAGCATTTAAAATGGATTAAATATACTATATATGATTTAGTTAAAATCTAATTGGTTTTTATTTTATTTTCTTTTAAAAGTTTTATTTTTATTAAGAAAAGCATTTATAAAATAAGATATGTATTTATCTATTTAGGAAATTTAATTTAAAAAGCTTTAAAAATCACTTAAAAATAATATAAAAAGTAAATAATTACAAGTGTTTAATTGTAAGGGCTTGTAAATACATGTGTAAGATAATTAGCATTCAAATTGACAAGTGTTAACATTTGAAAACAAGAGTCATCCTTTATTTTTATTTCTTTTAATTTTTAATAATTTATAAATTACATTATATAAACAAACATCTCCTCTCTTCCATTTCTTTTTCTATCTTCTCATTTTAAAAGCAAGTGAACATAGCCTGTAGCCTCATTTTCTAAAACCAGAATCGAATTCCTCAACCCAAAGAAATTTTCATAAACTAAAATCTGAAGTTCATTCCTCAAAACAATCAGAGAAAATTCAAAACCCTGTAACCTCCTCAAGCTAAAGCCTTAAATGCCTCAAACCAGAAATGTCATTTCCCTGCAAACCTTCTTCAAGTTTAAACACAAAACCTGTAATCTTTTCAAAGCCTATAACAAAGATCAACAAGCTTCAAGTCTTTAAAAGAAATCATCTCATCAACGAAGCATTTTTAAGGAGATCACAGCAAATCAAGCTTTTCAGTTTCAGAACAAGATCGTAACAAATTCGAATTTCCAGTTTAAAGCTTCAGCTTTCAAATCCCTGCTTTTCAAGTCTCTGCATTTTCAAAACAGTGAGTAAACTTAAACATAAAACATCTTTAGTTTTGATGCATGTATGTTTGAAGTGAACTCATAAAGTATGTCTGAAATATGTGTGCATGTTGTTTTTATCTGAATATATGTGTATATGCATGTGTGGACTACGCATGTATAAGATGTGTTCTTCTCTGTTTCTAAGTTACAGAGATTTAAATTTAGATCAAAGAAATTCTTTCCAGTTTTCAAAATCTAGTATTACAGTCCATTTTAAAAGCTCTCTGCCTTTTTAACTTGTGAGTAAATCTAATTTTAAAAACAGTTTTAAAATCTGTTATTATGTCTTGATATACCTAATAAATGTCACAGTAAAATGATATGCAATGTTTACTTGAATGTTGGGTATGAATGGATGTTTACATAAGAGTTGTTATGCATATGAATGTTCATTATTCTCTGTTAATTTCCAGTAAGTAAACTATCAAAAGCTTTAGTATATAACTTGGTGTTTGTGAGAAATATTTGAAGTATGCTGTGAATAATGTTTGTATAGATGTAAATAGGCCTGTATATATATATATATATATATATATATGTAAATGTTTACATGTGCATGTCTGTGTTTACCCAGATACATATCTCTGTTTTTAGATCATAAGGGGAATAACAAGTTTAAAGATCGATTCCTTTCTCTCTAAACCTTTTTTAGGCTATGATCTCTAAAGAGGAAATGATGGTAAAACTGTAACATCATTTTTAAAAATAATTTCAAGTGAAATTATTGAGTTAATATTTCGAAAATGGGAAATTACAGTATAATCTTTTCAAATCATAAAATTTGATCATCTTAATTTCTAGTTTTGATTATAGAAACAAATTCGTATAGAAGAATGATGATTTTAGATAATGATTTCATGATTTTTAAGATTGGGATTATTGGGAATTTCTAAGTTGATCAGAATTCAAACTTCACTCGTTTTCTTGGCGATCGGCGATGGAGGAGGGTTACGCTTGAGTCTGAAGGTAGTATGAAGGTCGGGGATTAAGGGAAAAATGGTCAGAGTATTTCTCGTTCACCATGGTGGTCTGGCATAGGCAATCTAGGGTTTATCGACTGTTTAATCGATGGTGATGTCGAGGCAAATTTCTTGGTCGTGGATGTATCGGACTCGACCAGTGGTGGGGGAAATGAAGCATTGGACAGTGGAGAAGGTCTGGGTTGGTCGGCGAGTTCTCTGGTGATCTAGGATGGTGGTGCGAGGAGATTTCATCGAGGTGGTTTGGTTCCAGTTTTGGACTTTGGGCTCGTTTTCGATTCGATGACAAAATTGTTGAACTGAGATGACGAGGAGGATGGCGAAGTCATTGTCGACACGCTGGAGACCGGAAAGTTGGTCGGAATCGCGTCATTCGATCGTGCATGTGAACGTGTGCACGTTTGTTTCAGGCGAAACGTTGAATCTGGGGAAGAAGCAGTTGAACTCGGGTTGGTCTCGAGAATTCGTGAGTGCGACTCGAAGAGAAGAAGGTACGAGAGATATTTGTGAGTTGCTCGGGAATTTTGGTGAAAGACTCGAGTAGGAACTCGAGTGGAACGTGAGTGTTAACTGTTATGATTTTTAACAGTTTTGAAAAGCAAAGTTTTGAAATTTTAAAATGAATTTGTTTTAAACTCTTCTTAAATAAACTTCTTTCCATACAAATTTATTCTTTAACATTGATTAAAAGTTATATGATGGTTTTAATTTAAATATGTAAGTAAGTTTTTAGTTATTTTAAAATATATTCTAAATTAAGTTATAGAAGAAATGTTTTAAAAATAATATGATTAGGAAATAAATAAAGGAAGTGTTTTATCTTAGGATAATTAAAGTTTTAATAATTTGAGATTAATAAAGTAAATAAAGTAATTTAAGTATAATTAAATAAATTAATTTATTAATGATTAAGGAGTAATTAATTTATTATTTAAAGATTATAATTTATTAATTAAAGATCTTTAATTTATTATAAATAGTAATTAAGATTTGATTAATTAATAATTAGTGATGAATTAATCAAGTGATTAAGATTTATTAATTAATGATTAGAGATTAATTAATTTAGTAATTAGAAATTAATTAATTAATAATTGGAGGTTAATAAATTAGTAATTAAGAAGTACTTAATTTGTAATTAAGTTTTATAAATTAATAATTAGGTTTTATTAATTATTAATTAAGGGGTGATTAATTTGGAATTAATCAAATGGTAATTAAGGGTTAATTAACTAATAATTAAGGATTGATTAATTTATTAAGTTTTATTAATTGATAATTAAGGTTTATTAATTAATAATTAAAAGAATAATTAATCTGTAATTAATAATTAATTAAATTGTTTAAGAGTAATTAAGGATGAATTACTCAAGTATAATTAATGATATGAATGTGATTGATTTAAGTTAATTAATTTGTAAATTAATTAAAGATAATCTTGATACTAATTAAGTATAAATACTTAATGAAATTTATAAGTGTAATTACTGTAAGTAATTAATGTATAATTACAAGATGTAAGTAATTTAAGAATAATTACTTAATGAGAAGTAATTAAGGATTAATTATTTGGAATAATTAATTAAAGGATTAATATAATTAATTAAGGAGTTAATTAATTAGAGTAAGTAATTATAGGATGATAATTACTATTTATGATTAATTAAGGTAGATTAATAGAAATGATTAATTAAAGTTTAATTAATTAATGTGATTAATTAAGGATCAATGTAATTAATTTTAATTAATTACTGTTAATGAATAAGAATAATTAATTTGTAAAATTAATTAAAGGATAATTACTTTATGTAATTAATGAATAATTAATCAAGGATGGTTAATATTTAATGAGTAATTAATTAATTAAAGGTTGTAATTAATTAATGATGGATTAAGCAAGATTAGATAATTAATTCTTAAGTAATTAATTTAATTTAAGTTAATTAAATTAATTATAACATAGGGTTAATAAATTGTTGCTTATGGATGATTGTTTGTGTAGAATATCTGAATTGGATATCTATTGGATGATATGTTATGATATTTTGTGATATGATATTGGATATATCTGTGATAAATGTGTGATATTTATCTGTGTTAAATGCTGTGTGAATTCAAGTATTGAATTAAATTGTTTAAATTTTTAAACAACTTGGCCTTAAAAAGATACGTTTTGGATTTCGATGAGACCGGGATCGGGTTTCCGTATACCGGTATTCCAGGTCTGGAGACCCGAATACCACATCGATCCAAATTAACGATAGGTCGTGAATCTCAAGTGAAGATGAAGATTCAGAGTGCAAGGGTTATTGTCGTTAACTCTGAGGGTGATTCCAAAACGAGTGTAATGAGATAATGCCTTCGGTTTCGTTCGAACCCGGAACGAACTTGTATGGATTGAATGCTTTCAGCACATCGTCAGGTGGACGATGAGCATTCTAAGTGATGTGTTCTGATTAAAGGTAATCGTGACCTCAAGCCTCATCAACCGGGAATGGCTAAAACAGGGGAGGTGCAGCAAGGTTAGTGGGTAGCGCCCAAGTAGTATAAGATTCCTCTGTCTAGAGTCCCTTTTTATTTCGGCTGTGTGGGTGGTTGTTTGGCCGCAACCACGGGGTTTCTTATGCGGGAATTATCCAGTAAGGGATGGTTCCGGCCTTGTGTTGCAGGGGATTGGGCGTGATCCTCGGTACGTTGATCTAGGCCACGTACTGTGACGAGCGGTACCCTGGTAGCTCTGCCATTGTATGGAATCCATAATCCAATAAGTGCCGTACGTTTTAGTTGTGCCCAACTATGTTGGAACGTGAGATGTAAGCATTCCAGCTATTTTTGTATTTTACTTGGAAACCCTAGACACTATTATAATATAACTGGATTTCCTATCAAATGTTTGGTTAGCGTAAGGTAAAAACTTACCCATGTTTATGTGTGGGAAGTCTTACGTGATACCTTTGTTTTCAAAAGATTTTGAAGTTAAGTAACCTTAACCGTTTACTCACACCAGACCCATGTCTGACCCAAGTGTTTATTTTCTGTTTTATAAACTCTTGGGTACTCAAATTTTTACGAGTAGCCAAGGGATTCAGGTTTGCTTTGACGAATCTTTGGAGGAGCAATGGAGCAGGAGGCTTCAACGTTCGTAGATATAGTGTTCTGCTGTGTTAGTTTCTCTGAGTCGTTTGTTTAAGTTGTGTTTTGGGTTGTAATAACTAGACAGGTGTTTATAACTGTCTAGTATGTGTTGTATAAGCTGTGTTACTCTGATAGCTGTTGTATATGATACTATGTAATATTTATGTTATTAATATAATTTATTCGTTCCGCTGTTAGGTTCTGATGTCGTTTCTTCTTTCTTCTCTATCTTTTCTCTTTCTATCCGTTTCTTTCTTATTAGCGATACGACTTTCTGTGGAGAGAAAGTCGTGGTCGTTACATTTGGTATCAGAGCTGTAGGTTGAGTGAATACCTAGCTCTGGAGTGATTTCTATCTATCTTGAGAGAGCATATTTGTAATTTTTATATAACTATATATATATATTTATTCTACCTATTTGTTGGGTTACCTGTTCAGGTTTTCCAATATGAGTTATAAAGGTAGATAGAGTGGTGGTGTGTGAAACACAACTACCAATGGTCGGAGTTTGGATGGTTAAGGTTGGAAGTGTATGTCGAGACTGTAGACCTAATACCGTCTCGAGTGAGCTTTGCTATGGTGTAAGGATTTCATCAATCTCTGAAGGAAACCTGTTAAAGGTTTGGAGTCCATCTTGGAAGTGCCAGTTTGGCTGAGTTATAGTTTGGATCTGTCGGATGAGCTGAAGCAAGTGATGGTATCTGGGTAACTCAGGAAGTAGTAGCTGCGTGCTGAGACGTAGTGACTATGGATGTCTCCGAAAATGTTTTCTTTTGGAGCAAGTTTGAAGAAATGTGTCTGCTTCGGTGTTGTGGCTGAGTTCAGCAGAGTCTTTTCTGTTTGGTTTGGAGTCCGAGTTTCTCGAAGCTTTGGATAGGGAGTCTTGGCATCTGTGTCAGCAGTGCAGCTTGGAGTAATCTGTGTGCCGGCGGGAAGTCTTCTGGCTGAGCATTTTCTGGAGACGGAGTTCAGAAGCAGCAGAGTGGATCCAGTTCTTCGATGGATTGTCTAAGTCAAGCATAAGCTATTCTGATTTGTTAAGAGAGAACAATATTTTTGGATACTGGACTGGGTTGATCGCAAAAGTGACTTGCGATAGTTTGAGTGTTCTCTTGAGTAGTCAGAGATTTTTCGGGATGTCTTCAGGGAAGTCAGAGGTTTGCCTTAGCATCTGTAGATTTGAGTTTTCTTATCGACTAGGATTCCAGGATTGGAACCGGTGGTTCAACTAGTTGAAGGTTGATTCCTAGAGATAGGATTTGGTGAAGCAGCTCAGTATTTCATGGAACTTCTGAGTTTTCTCTTTATGGATCTGTGGAACCATATTTCCAGGATGAGTTGTCTAGTCTGTGCTCGAGTTCATCGACGGCATTCTTATCTACTCCAAATCAGATTTGTGCAGCGGAAGCAAGATGGCAGCTGTTCTAGAGTGAAAGCAACTGGAAGTTGTAGTGTTTGGATTAAAAGTTTCTATAGAAAATTTTTATGGATCTAAAGGTCAGATTGGCAGTACATCTGTATATCTTTTCCGGATAGGAGAAGTAAATTATAGCCTACTGATGGTAATAGAGTTTGTGTTCTGGATTTTGGGTAGATTTTGAGAGAATTCATTTGTTGGATTGTTTTTGGTCCTGTTTGTTTGGAGAAGCAGCGGCAAAGGATGAGCTGATCAAGAAGGATGTAGGCAGCCCAGGATCGTCAGAAGAGTTCTGTGGATTAGAGACGGAGGAATTTGGAATTCGAAGTTTGAGATTTCGTTGTTGTTGAAGTTTTCTCTGGTAAAAGGGAGCTATAAGATTGGGTAAGTCTGGGAAGTCAGCTCCGAGTTGTTTTAGATCTCTTCTATATTCTGATTTGGATAAGTGTTTGATCTACAGGATTGAATGGCCAGTTTGGATAACTGGAATTCGGAGTATATCGCGTATCTTTGAGGAAGTACGTGTAGGATCCATCATTGGTTTTGGAATCAACAGTTCTAAAGGAATTGGTAGTTGAGTTAGACTTATCTGTAGTCTGATATTCTGTTTAGTTTTATAGATCTAGTTGTGTAGGAGCTCTGTAGCTCAGTAGAATTGGTTGTTTGGATTCTGTTGAGCGAGTATCCCGGTATATATATATACTTGGGGAAACTCGAGGAAATTTTAGGAAGCTTATCCGGATCTGTGTCCGGGTAGCTAGTATAGTTGTTTGGATAAAATTGTTTGTTTGGATGAATAGTTGTTTGTTGATAGTGTATGGTTGATAAGTAGGCTTGAATTGTTTTAAAATTGGTTAAAATAAAATAAAAACTTTAGATTATCTTTTGTTTTAAATTTCGAGGACGAAATTCTTTTAAGGGGGAAGGAATGTGATATCCCGGGATTTCGGGGAATTTAAAATGTGATAATCTTTTAAATTAATTGGTAAAGTAGTTATTTTCAAACAATAATAATAATGAGTTGTTTTTAAATATAGTTATAAATAGATTTTAATTAAACATATTATTTCAAAGTAATAGTGTGTTTGTTTAAATGTATATATATATGTATATTTAAATTGATTTTAAATAGGATAATTATTGACAATTAATAATGTGATTATTTAAATCTAATATATATATATATATATATTTATTTGAATTGATTTTTAATTTGGATTTTTAATTGACTTTGAATTGAATTTAAAAATTGAATTTAAAGATGTATATATATCTTAAAATGAAATAATATAGTTTGGATTTAAAAATATATGAATAAAGTTTTTATTTAAAAATAAGATTTCTTTTATATCATTTTCCTTAAAGGAATTTATTTATATGAATTTATAAAGTATTTAGTTGATAGTAGATAAATATAAAAGTTTTATATTAGCATTTAAAATGGATTAAATATACTATATATGATTTAGTTAAAATCTAATTGGTTTTTATTTTATTTTCTTTTAAAAGTTTTATTTTTATTAAGAAAAGCATTTATAAAATAAGATATGTATTTATCTATTTAGGAAATTTAATTTAAAAAGCTTTAAAAATCACTTAAAAATAATATAAAAAGTAAATAATTACAAGTGTTTAATTGTAAGGGCTTGTAAATACATGTGTAAGATAATTAGCATTCAAATTGACAAGTGTTAACATTTGAAAACAAGAGTCATCCTTTATTTTTATTTCTTTTAATTTTTAATAATTTATAAATTACATTATATAAACAAACATCTCCTCTCTTCCATTTCTTTTTCTATCTTCTCATTTTAAAAGCAAGTGAACATAGCCTGTAGCCTCATTTTCTAAAACCAGAATCGAATTCCTCAACCCAAAGAAATTTTCATAAACTAAAATCTGAAGTTCATTCCTCAAAACAATCAGAGAAAATTCAAAACCCTGTAACCTCCTCAAGCTAAAGCCTTAAATGCCTCAAACCAGAAATGTCATTTCCCTGCAAACCTTCTTCAAGTTTAAACACAAAACCTGTAATCTTTTCAAAGCCTATAACAAAGATCAACAAGCTTCAAGTCTTTAAAAGAAATCATCTCATCAACGAAGCATTTTTAAGGAGATCACAGCAAATCAAGCTTTTCAGTTTCAGAACAAGATCGTAACAAATTCGAATTTCCAGTTTAAAGCTTCAGCTTTCAAATCCCTGCTTTTCAAGTCTCTGCATTTTCAAAACAGTGAGTAAACTTAAACATAAAACATCTTTAGTTTTGATGCATGTATGTTTGAAGTGAACTCATAAAGTATGTCTGAAATATGTGTGCATGTTGTTTTTATCTGAATATATGTGTATATGCATGTGTGGACTACGCATGTATAAGATGTGTTCTTCTCTGTTTCTAAGTTACAGAGATTTAAATTTAGATCAAAGAAATTCTTTCCAGTTTTCAAAATCTAGTATTACAGTCCATTTTAAAAGCTCTCTGCCTTTTTAACTTGTGAGTAAATCTAATTTTAAAAACAGTTTTAAAATCTGTTATTATGTCTTGATATACCTGATAAATGTCACAGTAAAATGATATGCAATGTTTACTTGAATGTTGGGTATGAATGGATGTTTACATAAGAGTTGTTATGCATATGAATGTTCATTATTCTCTGTTAATTTCCAGTAAGTAAACTATCAAAAGCTTTAGTATATAACTTGGTGTTTGTGAGAAATATTTGAAGTATGCTGTGAATAATGTTTGTATAGATGTAAATAGGCCTGTATATATATATATATATGTAAATGTTTACATGTGCATGTCTGTGTTTACCCAGATACATATCTCTGTTTTTAGATCATAAGGGGAATAACAAGTTTAAAGATCGATTCCTTTCTCTCTAAACCTTTTTTAGGCTATGATCTCTAAAGAGGAAATGATGGTAAAACTGTAACATCATTTTTAAAAATAATTTCAAGTGAAATTATTGAGTTAATATTTCGAAAATGGGAAATTACAGTATAATCTTTTCAAATCAGAAAATTTGATCATCTTAATTTCTAGTTTTGATTATAGAAACAAATTCATATAGAAGAATGATGATTTTAGATAATGATTTCATGATTTTTAAGATTGGGATTATTGGGAATTTCTAAGTTGATCAGAATTCAAACTTCACTCGTTTTCTTGGCGATCGGCGATGGAGGAGGGTTACGCTTGAGTCTGAAGGTAGTATGAAGGTCGGGGATTAAGGGAAAAATGGTCATAGTATTTCTCGTTCACCATGGTGGTCTGGCATAGGCAATCTAGGGTTTATCGACTGTTTAATCGATGGTGATGTCGAGGCAAATTTCTTGGTCGTGGATGTATCGGACTCGACCAGTGGTGGGGGAAATGAAGCATTGGACAGTGGAGAAGGTCTGGGTTGGTCGGCGAGTTCTCTGGTGATCTAGGATGGTGGTGCGAGGAGATTTCATCGAGGTGGTTTGGTTCCAGTTTTGGACTTTGGGCTCGTTTTCGATTCGATGACAAAATTGTTGAACTGAGACGACGAGGAGGATGGCGAAGTCATTGTCGACACGCTGGAGACCGGAAAGTTGGTCGGAATCGCATCATTCGATCGTGCATGTGCACGTGTGCACGTTTGTTTCAGGCGAAACGTTGAATCTGGGGAAGAAGCAGTTGAACTCGGGTTGGTCTCGAGAATTCGTGAGTGCGACTCGAAGAGAAGAAGGTACGAGAGATATTTGTGAGTTGCTCGGGAATTTTGGTGAAAGACTCGAGTAGGAACTCGAGTGGAACGTGAGTGTTAACTGTTATGATTTTTAACAGTTTTGAAAAGCAAAGTTTTGAAATTTTAAAATGAATTTGTTTTAAACTCTTCTTAAATAAACTTCTTTCCATACAAATTTATTCTTTAACATTGATTAAAAGTTATATGATGGTTTTAATTTAAATATGTAAGTAAGTTTTTAGTTATTTTAAAATATATTCTAAATTAAGTTATAGAAGAAATGTTTTAAAAATAATATGATTAGGAAATAAATAAAGGAAGTGTTTTATCTTAGGATAATTAAAGTTTTAATAATTTGAGATTAATAAAGTAAATAAAGTAATTTAAGTATAATTAAATAAATTAATTTATTAATGATTAAGGAGTAATTAATTTATTATTTAAAGATTATAATTTATTAATTAAAGATCTTTAATTTATTATAAATAGTAATTAAGATTTGATTAATTAATAATTAGTGATGAATTAATCAAGTGATTAAGATTTATTAATTAATGATTAGAGATTAATTAATTTAGTAATTAGAAATTAATTAATTAATAATTGGAGGTTAATAAATTAGTAATTAAGAAGTACTTAATTTGTAATTAAGTTTTATAAATTAATAATTAGGTTTTATTAATTATTAATTAAGGGGTGATTAATTTGGAATTAATCAAATGGTAATTAAGGGTTAATTAACTAATAATTAAGGATTGATTAATTTATTAAGTTTTATTAATTGATAATTAAGGTTTATTAATTAATAATTAAAAGAATAATTAATCTGTAATTAATAATTAATTAAATTGTTTAAGAGTAATTAAGGATGAATTACTCAAGTATAATTAATGATATGAATGTGATTGATTTAAGTTAATTAATTTGTAAATTAATTAAAGATAATCTTGATACTAATTAAGTATAAATACTTAATGAAATTTATAAGTGTAATTACTGTAAGTAATTAATGTATAATTACAAGATGTAAGTAATTTAAGAATAATTACTTAATGAGAAGTAATTAAGGATTAATTATTTGGAATAATTAATTAAAGGATTAATATAATTAATTAAGGAGTTAATTAATTAGAGTAAGTAATTATAGGATGATAATTACTATTTATGATTAATTAAGGTAGATTAATAGAAATGATTAATTAAAGTTTAATTAATTAATGTGATTAATTAAGGATCAATGTAATTAATTTTAATTAATTACTGTTAATGAATAAGAATAATTAATTTGTAAAATTAATTAAAGGATAATTACTTTATGTAATTAATGAATAATTAATCAAGGATGGTTAATATTTAATGAGTAATTAATTAATTAAAGGTTGTAATTAATTAATGATGGATTAAGCAAGATTAGATAATTAATTCTTAAGTAATTAATTTAATTTAAGTTAATTAAATTAATTATAACATAGGGTTAATAAATTGTTGCTTATGGATGATTGTTTGTGTAGAATATCTGAATTGGATATCTATTGGATGATATGTTATGATATTTTGTGATATGATATTGGATATATCTGTGATAAATGTGTGATATTTATCTGTGTTAAATGCTGTGTGAATTCAAGTATTGAATTAAATTGTTTAAATTTTTAAACAACTTGGCCTTAAAAAGATACGTTTTGGATTTCGATGAGACCGGGATCGGGTTTCCGTATACCGGTATTCCAGGTCTGGAGACCCGAATACCACATCGATCCAAATTAACGATAGGTCGTGAATCTCAAGTGAAGATGAAGATTCAGAGTGCAAGGGTTATTGTCGTTAACTCTGAGGGTGATTCCAAAACGAGTGTAACGAGATAATGCCTTCGGTTTCGTTCGAACCCGGAACGAACTTGTATGGATTGAATGCTTTCAGCACATCGTCAGGTGGACGATGAGCATTCTAAGTGATGTGTTCTGATTAAAGGTAATCGTGACCTCAAGCCTCATCAACCGGGAATGGCTAAAACAGGGGAGGTGCAGCAAGGTTAGTGGGTAGCGCCCAAGTAGTATAAGATTCCTCTGTCTAGAGTCCCTTTTTATTTCGGCTGTGTGGGTGGTTGTTTGGCCGCAACCACGGGGTTTCTTATGCGGGAATTATCCAGTAAGGGATGGTTCCGGCCTTGTGTTGCAGGGGATTGGGCGTGATCCTCGGTACGTTGATCTAGGCCACGTACTGTGATGAGCGGTACCCCGGTAGCTCTGCCATTGTATGGAATCCATAATCCAATAAGTGCCGTACGTTTTAGTTGTGCCCAACTATGTTGGAACGTGAGATGTAAGCATTCCAGCTATTTCTGTATTTTACTTGGAAACCCTAGACACTATTATAATATAACTGGATTTCCTATCAAATGTTTGGTTAGCGTAAGGTAAAAACTTACCCATGTTTATGTGTGGGAAGTCTTACGTGATACCTTTGTTTTCAAAAGATTTTGAAGTTAAGTAACCTTAACCGTTTACTCACACCAGACCCATGTCTGACCCAAGTGTTTATTTTCTGTTTTATAAACTCTTGGGTACTCAAATTTTTACGAGTAGCCAAGGGATTCAGGTTTGCTTTGACGAATCTTTGGAGGAGCAATGGAGCAGGAGGCTTCAACGTTCGTAGATATAGTGTTCCGCTGTGTTAGTTTCTCTGAGTCGTTTGTTTAAGTTGTGTTTTGGGTTGTAATAACTAGACAGGTGTTTATAACTGTCTAGTATGTGTTGTATAAGCTGTGTTACTCTGATAGCTGTTGTATATGATACTATGTAATATTTATGTTATTAATATAATTTATTCATTCCGCTGTTAGGTTCTGATGTCGTTTCTTCTTTCTTCTCTATCTTTTCTCTTTCTATCCGTGTCTTTCTTATTAGCGATACGACTTTCTGTGGAGAGAAAGTCGTGGTCCTTACAGGAAAATTCCAACCAAAAATATGCTAAGTCTATAACTCTCTACCGAGTTATCAACGAAGTAGCTTTAACTGGACTCGGAGTGCTCAAACGAAATCGGATTGACTTGAAACTTGGAAAGAACACTTAGAAGATGCTAATAAAAGACTTAGACAATTTTAAGAACATTTGGCCTAGCCAAATAGACTCAGTTTCGAGTCTTCCTATGGGTCAGGTCAGACCCATATTGTCTAGCCCAGTCACCTCCTTGACTTCAAATTCTGACTACCCTACTTTAGTACTTCATACTCAAGAGATTGTGCAAGGTTTGGGCATGGATTGGATGACTTACTTTATGAGTTGGCTAAGCTAGAAGTGTTAAGAAGATGGATACTCAACTCGAAACAACGGGAGATTGGATCAAACGATTCAATGGGAAGTTAGGAGAAACTTACAAAAGGAATAAGACAAAAGGCAACTAAAGGCGTGAGTCGGCCCCGAGTCATGTCTACAACTCAAGTTGGCTCATAATTCATGGTGGGGACCCAATTCATCTTTTGGACTTGGCTTCAATTGTGCTTCTTACTCAACACCTACCCAATTCCCCTATAAATACTCACCTATCAGCAACTAGAAAGGGATCTTTTTCCAGAGGAGTGCTGCCATTATGTTGCTGGATTCCCATCACTTCTTCACTTCTGATCTCTTTCAAATTTATTCAAACTCATTAAAACTTAAATCTTGGGGAAAACTAGTTGAAATCCGGAGAGATAACAACTAGTAAATAATAATAAAATAGATTGAAGTGGACATAGGCCGGAGATTACGCCGAACCACTATAAAACCTTCTGTATGTTCTTGTTTACTTTCTATTTTTCTTTTACATTTATATGAACTGGTGCTTTCATCCTGATTTTGGGTGTTGATCCATTTTGTAACAACCCGTAAATTTTAGTGGTTTATTAATCTAATTAATTGAATTTTTGTGAAATTTTAATGATTGAATTTAGAAATAAAAATATTATATTTGGAATACGTCTAAATAAGCATAGCAAATGGTAAATTTTCATCTGATAATATGAAAGTTTATTTATTGTGTAATTTTGTTTCAATTTAAATCAGTTAATATTTGATGATAATAAATGTTTTCCAAACCTTAATATTTTTATACAATAAATTTGTAAATCATTTTCTGAGTGAGACGTCATATTTCGTTTCTCCAATTTGGACCGCTATTGCTCCGTTTATCTTATTTTCGGCATTTTAGTAGCATTTTCGGTACCGAATATCGACTTTTGATAGGATGGTCGTATCGCTTATATCTGTATACCGTTTTGATCATCTCGTCGTGCTGATCTCCGTAGTATATTCATTTGTGTGTTCCAGAATTCGGTACACCGTGGAAACCATGAAATGGTAAACCGTACCGGTACCCGTTTAAAACTTTTGGGTTTCCGTTGTCCTTTCAATTTCCACCGTGTTAAACTATAGAGCCATTTGCTTTTATAATTCCCAGAATACAGCTGTAACCTGTTGTAATTACATCACTTCAATTTATTATTCGTCAGTTCGTTCATTTCTTGGGTCTCTTCATTTCTCCTGTAGCTTGCTTTTCTTTCTTCGTTTCCTGTCTATTTGCCTTCTATTCTTACCTCTAAAAAAAAGAATTACAAAGACAATATATTATATCATATATTAAGTGAAATATATCTATGCTTTAAAGCCGAACTCCCCACCATGCTCATAGATGTTAGTCGGCCTCTCTTCAAACAAAAAGAAAAAAATAATATAAACACAAATCCAACATCTTCTCCTTCGTGAAACTGCACACCCATTTTTCCTTCCTCTCGAGCATGCTTCCATTGTGCCAGCCGACCATGCCTTTCCATCGCTTCCCGAAGCCAACAACCGAACTTCCATGCGTTCACCTCTGCGTGAACAACAGCCGCCAGGCTCTCCAACCCAACTCGCCTCGTCACCCACCCAAGTTTCCTCCATCGAGCAGCTGGCCACCCAACAGACGAGGCATCCTCCACCGTATATATTATACGAGTTATCCTTTGCCGAGAAATGCATGCTTTCCTTTTGTATTTACGGGTAATATATATATGTTATGTTATATATATATATATTTTACAAATTATATTCCATGGCAATTAATGTATATTATTTTCCTTTTGTTATGTTTATAGGAGTATAATCTAAGTTATATATGAGTTAAGCTATATATTTGGACATAAATAAAACCCGCATTTTTTTTGTTTAGCATACCTGTTATATACAGGGATAAGTATATATGTTTGCGTGCACAGATATGTTATTACATTTTATATACTTTATGAATATCTGGGTTTTATAACTTGTTAATATTTCGATTTTTTATGTATAGGTTCTATAGATGTTAGTATATATACAAAATTTATACAAGTTCTGTTTTTTTTCTGTTAGTCTTGTATATAATATAGGTATATCAGTAATATATGGTATATACGTCTGCATAAATTATATGAGATTTTCGAAAGCTAGTGGTAGATATTGGGTTTTAAATTATATTTATAATGCATATAGTTGTTTATAATGTACAAGTTTATAATATTTTATATATGTACGATTTATCTGAGTTTACATAGATGCTAGAGCTTGCGTGAGTATACAATTATACATCTATATCTTATGTATGATAGTGTATATATATTTGTTATTATATTAAGGTTATATAAGTCTGTATTGCATATAACTTGGATATGCATGTAGTTGTTTGCATATATAAATAGCTTACATATATTTGTTTATATAAATACTAATTTTATAATAAATACTGTTTTAAAATAACATATAGTGTTTATATTTTATCAGCCTTAAATTTTGGTTGGTTGGTTGATTTCATGAGTTACATAAATATATATGTTAAACTGTTAAGTTTTAAAGGTATTGATTCAAAATTTATTATTATATATATATATTTATTTATTTATATATTTTTGACTTTAATATTTGAGTTTAGTTTAAAACAATGGATTTTGAAATGCATATATATTTAATTTAATATATGCTTGAATTTAGAATCTGATTATATATATATAGTTATATATAAGTTCATTATACCAATTTTCTTCATCGATCCAGTTCTGATTCGTTTCATCAATTCCTATTTATCAGCTTTGTTCATCGAATTCGTAACAATCTTGCTTTGCTTTGGAATTCGTAGCTTGTTCTGTTGTCAAACTCTCTAGTCTCGAAAGGTGAGCAATCACTCACGATTAACGTTCTTATATTTATTAAATTTGATTTCAATTGAAACGACAATTGAAATATGTTGCTGTTAGTTATTTACATTGTTATATTTATGCCATTATCTGTATCTGTTCACCTGTGACATCTGACACCATTATCTGTTATTTATATTGATGATATATGCTAGTTATATTATTATTATATCTGTTCTCACTCTGCATGTTCCCTGTTAGTATAGAATTCCCTATGGGTTGAAATGATACATACTCGAACGATCTTGTAGAATAGAAGAAAATCATTATGGGTTGAAATGATAAACCCAAGCGATTTTCATTTAATTGAATTTGGTATTGTGGGTTGAAAAGATATATACCCGTATATATTTAAATTGCGGATTGAAATGATAAATATTCGTATCACTTGACCATAGGATAGAAAATTATATACATACATTATTGGTCTATATATAAATATTTTGAAATTGATTTCTATGGTTTTGGAAAGAAGTATATGGTTTATTAAATATTGATTTTTAAGATTTTATATATAAATGTATTTATAAAGTTTAAAAATTTAGATTTTTTAAAATCATATGTTTTGAAAATTGTATAGCTATAAGTAAATTTTGAAATTATAAATTTAAATAATTTATTTATCATTTTTCTATTTTTAAATATATAAATAGATTATTGTTTAATATTGTTTAAGTATTTATTGAAAATTTATATTTTTAAATATAGAGTTTATAACAATTTTAATAAATTCAGGTTGGAAATTGGTTTGAAATTATATTTATTTAAGAATTATACTTAAATAAGTTTGATTTGAAATTTATTATATTTGAAATTTTAAAGATATGTTTTATAACTTGAATTTGATTAAAAGTGATTTAAATGAATATTTCAAACTTATATAAATTTAAATGGGATATTTTGTTTATTTAAATTTGTAAATTGAAGTTGTATTTAGATGTTATTGAAATGATTAAGTAAATATTTCAAAACTAAATAGTAGTAAAGTGAATTTGATATATATATGAAATTATCGAATTTAGTTTTGAAATGTTGAATATTTAAAGCTTTGAAATATATCGAAATTGAAATGGTTTATTTATGGTTCAAATCGGTATTTGAAATTGATATAATTTGAAATGTTTAATTGAATTGAAATTGAAATTGATGATTTGAGATTGGATTAATTTGAATTTGGAAGTCGAATTGATTTGAATCGATTTGTGAAAGTTGAGGAAGCTATTTTATTATATAAAGTAATTTTAAATTATATTTAAAACTATTTATATATTTTAACTTAATAAATTATTTTTAATATAAACTATTTTATTTTATAAACTCTTTTAATATACTAACTATTTTATTATAAACTATTTTAAGTTATAACTATTTTAACTTATAACTATTTTATATAAACTATTTTATTTTATAAACTATTTTATTATATATACTATTATTAATATCTAAACTGTTTAGGGGAAAGTGTTATGATTCAAAGTGTTATGATTTCCAAAGTTCTATGATGTCAAAATGTTGTGATTTCCAAAGTGTTATAATTTCAAATGTTTGGTTTCGCAAGTGTTATAACTTTGAAAGTACTATGATTTTGGAAGTGAATATATTTGAAATGGAAATGATATTTTGGTTTTGAAGTATAAACTATTTTGAAATGACCGCGGTGTTATAATAACGTTTGGTTGTTAAAGAGACCGGGATCAGAAGTTGTCATACTCTCTGACAACTCCGAAAACCACTTTAACAACTTTGTACGCGGTGGAGATTCCAAAATGAAGTAGGATGGTGGCGATGATCCTATATGAGGTATATACGTGTTCCCGACTCCCGTGAGTTGGCATAAGGTGGCTAAAATAAGAGCATTCGACGGGCTAAAGAGGTAGCTCCTCTGATCGGACACACTCCATCGTATGTCATTCTATTACTTTGTGATTGATTTGGTGCGCACCTTTGATTCGGGAGTGTGGCTCGAGTTGGGCGACTGTTGCGGCTTTGCGTTACCAATAGCCCGGAAGTGTAATTGGTATATCTACCATGGCATTGCCTAGTTGTGCTGTATCACCTACCCTAGCGCGCCTTCTACGAGTTTGATTTTTGTCATACCTACGGAGTTTCCTCTGGTAGCTCCAGTTTACGGGGTATTACGGTATTGTATAGACTATTGGCACTATAAAATGTGTTAAGGTGGAAAATGTAAAGCCTTAACGCTATTTTGATAATTTACTTTACTTTAGACATTATTATAATAGCGTATATTACTACATAGTAGATAGTTTAACGGCTCCTTAGAGGATGGTCATCTCAAACATCCTTTGAGTTACTTGTATTTCAGTTGATATTTCACTTGAGTTGGATTTATTGATATAAGAATGTTAATCCTGACTCGAGTGTTTTGTGTTTTGCTTTACGCTCGGGTCAGACTGAGTTGTACCAGTATTCGAGACTCACCTTTGGAGTTGGAGCTTCGCTTGGAGATCCATCTATTGATTCTACTTTCAGTATTCAGTTGATTCCAGTGATGTATTCAGATCTTGTATTTGACTATTGTAT
This sequence comes from Allium fistulosum, assembly GCA_030737815.1. NCBI lineage: Eukaryota > Viridiplantae > Streptophyta > Magnoliopsida > Asparagales > Amaryllidaceae > Allium > Allium fistulosum. The sequence goes on along the minus strand of CM060907.1, from coordinate 942,260,934 downwards.
TGAGACATCTATGTATTCGTGACTTCTGTTGTATCTTGTTAACTCTGTTATATATATATATAGTAGCTTCATGAACTACTATTCTTTTGTTTCCGCTGCATTGTTGTTATATTACTCTGTGTCTGTGATTCTGTGATTATTTTATTTACTGTATATATGCTGAGTTTTGCCAAATTATAAATTAACAATATGATATTTTGATCAATTCAAGTTTGACATGTGCAGATGCGAATGGTTGAAAATTTCAGGATGTTACACATTTTTTGGTTAATATGTTTCAACCGATATCTATAAGCGATGAGTCAACCAGTGCAAACTCAGTACGTGCGCTAGTATATGAGGTGTGATTCTTAGTAATATGTTGGAATTAAACCATAATTGGTAATGGAGACATGGTGAAGAACTTAGGAGAATATATACAAACAATTGGATTTGATTTGATAGTGCATCGAATAGAGAATTAATAAGGATGGTAAGAGAATTGAGTTTATAAATAGGATATTATATGAGTGGAAATTTTTTAAATAATTATTGAAACGGAAATTTGTTTTGAAAGTAGAATTAGAGATTTTGTTAATAAGGGAATTTATGAACATACATATATTTATATATGATTATAAGTATTTGAAGGATTTTTTAAAAAGATATTTGAAATTTGATTCAAAAGTAAGTTGGATTTATCTGTTAAACACATATATTTTTGGGTGAAAAATTAAAGGGCTTTTGATGTAAAATCTTGAATATATATTAAGATATGATTTAAATAGTCGGAAGTGGTTTTCTAAAATGAAATGGATATAGTTACTAGCCAAAATGAGTGTTAAAGATATATATATATATATAATGTATTATTTAAAATGTTGGAATTTATTTTTACAAAATAGAATGATATATACTTATATATACGGTAAATTAGCTTTTAATTGTATGAAATGATGTTTCATAATGAAATTGGAATATTATTGAAATAACAATAAATTAACTAAAATTTAAATGCATTTAAAGTGATTAATATTAAGTTATTGAAGTTCAAAGAAAATAATTGGTAAGGAAGTTAAAAAAATGAATGTAATTTTTGCTGAAAAGATTATATTTTACGGCTTTAAGCAAATATAACACCCCACCTTTATACCTATACTATCAAAAGAGTATAACTAGGTAATACTATCTAATATACATAGAATGAGGCGATATTGGGCTATCATACGTGAACATTCCCTTGGGCTAACACTAGTACGTATTTAAAAAAATTATAAACAACTCACCTATATGTACATAGAATCGGAACAAAGTAGTAAACACGTACGATACCAGGATAGAACAAAACACAATATAAGATACAACACAGAGATCACAAAGTCGTTAATGCAGCTATAACATATAATATAAAATATACACGAGTCCAAGTGGGTCTATAAAAATAGTCAAATGTCCACTATCATCAAAAATATATACATAATGTTTAAATCCAATACATTGAACTCAAGTTCATCAATATGCACAAGGCTACAAAAATAAATAAGGGTTTACTAGTCAACTAATAAACTAGCCTCCATATACGGCTAACAATCTCAATCTAGTCTCTTCATTCCTATACCTGTAATGTCTCGAACTGACCCGAGTGTTATGTAAATAACACACGGGTCAGACTATGTCTAGAATGCGGATGTCAACATGTGATCATAACTGGTATGATATAACGTGTATCTCATAAGGCAACAAAACATCATCAAATGTATAAGTGTATATCTCAAACGATACTACCAATCAATAAAATCTCAACTTATTGGGTTAATCAACCAAATATCCAATCCTCAACCAATGCACCCATAACACAATAGGAAATCAACTATCAACACGCATGCAATCATGTGAGGTGCAATAAGATTGGTATTGTATGTCTATATATCTCAAATCACACATTCCAATTGGGAGGCTTACAGCACAAAGCATGCTCCAGTGGGTTAAGAGGTCCTTTCCTCTAAATAGATGTCTAGAAAGGGTATCTAAATAATATAGTATAATAATATAATCTCACATATTCCAAATGGGAGCTACACAGCACACAGCACCCTCCAGGGGACGGCACACAACACTTATAGCACAACATACCCACAGTCTTAGTTACTCTCGGTCATCGTGACACTATGTTTATCTATACACTATGGTTACCCTGCTGCCTAATGGTAACAAACTATTTAGACAGTGTGGCATTGAGGCATATAGTCACATAATTTTAACATTAGCACACACTATATGTATATATAATAAGGTGATGCCACGGATCTAGGGCATGACCCTCCGATCAGCCAATTAGGATGGACACTAGTCTATCTCGATAAATAACACAGATCACATATTGGTACATAGCAGACCCTTCCCCCAGACATTAACCATAAAATAAGAGTGTAACTCACTTACAAAACATAATCGAACAAATATCGAAATAGGTGTCTCATACCACCTACTATTACTCACTCATTTACTCAATGCTCATAAACCATACCCCTTACCCAAAATAATGTCATATACCATAAGTTAAAAGAGTAATTGGAATAATATTACTGAATGTCCCATACCAGACGGTGTTATTAATCTATTTACTCAAAACTCTCACCATACCGAACCTCGCACCCTAATATTATATACCATGAGTCAACAGAGTAATCGAAATAGTATCATCGAATGTCCCACACCAGATCGTGTTGCTAATTCGTTCTCTTAAATCCCTCACAATCTAGAATTTCCTACAATATTATTCTATATTACAAGTCCATAGAATAATCAAAGAAATATTATCGAAAGCCCCATTCCAAACGATACTATAACTCAGTTTATTCTAACTCCCTGTTACATAGAAATATAAACCAACTTTTATTCAATTTATTCGAAGGAGGTTTAAAATACGCTTTTCCCAAAATCTTTATACAATTTCAAATATCAATATTCAATTGAAAGAAAATTAAATTATAAAATTCTCATTCTTTCCTTGAAATTCTTTCATAGTTCTGAAAATAAAGATTTGCAAACCTGTTATTCAATTACAAGGAATTCTATATATTAAACCTTAATTCAGTTGCAAATAACTTATACTCTTTAAAATATAAATTTGTACACTTGAAACTTGTTACCACAAATAAAGATGTCAAACATGTAAAGAGAACTTGTCAAAATTCAAGATGTCGAAGGAAAAGCAATAGAGCATCCAACAAGGGGTATTGAACTTCAACCAATTGGCCAACCCAGAAGATGTCATACATGGACATAGCAAAGTGGTTATTAAGCTTTTATAATAGGAAGGATATCGCATCAAGGTTCCAAATCTATAGAGATGTCAAACAATAAAGGAACAACAAACACAAAGGTTATCGAACTTGAAGGCAGTTAAAGGGAGATGCTGCGTCTTTTAGAGGTATCAAATACATAATCACAGAAAGTGTATATCGGAACTCGATAGATATCAAACCTTTACAACAATAACTGTTGTAAAGCATCGGCAAGCGATAAGTGGTCTTGAGCCATACAAGCGGGAGAGGATGCCAAGCTTCAAGGGGCATAAAGAATGCCAAGTATCCATAGTTATAAAGGATGTCATCAATATGAAGAGAGATATCAAATGTCATTGGAACCATGGACAATGTTGAATACCAATGGTTATCAAGGATGTCACATATCATTAGTGCCATCAAAGATGTTGAATGCCACTAATATAAAGAGAGATATCAAATTTCACCAGAACCGCGAAGGATGTCAAATTTTGACAATGTCATCAAGGATATCGAATATCTGCAATTATGAAGGATGCTGAATCAGCAATATAAATGAGGATGTTGTATTTCATCAGTGTAACCAACAATGCCGTAAATCATCAATATGGCAAAGATGTCGTAAATCATCAATGGGGTAGGATGCCACACTTCCACAATATACAGTAGGTTGTCGCATATTATCAAGGCAATGAATAATGTCGAAAATCAAGGATGCCGAAGAACATATAGCGGCCATGTCACATAGCACCACCCACATAAATACGAACCCAATGGCAACTTGGGAGGGGCGAATTTTTCTCGCCACTTTTCTTACATTATTCGAAAGTTGTAAATCCTAAATCAAATTGGGGATTTATAGTGCCTATCATAATTTTGCGACTTTCACACATAAGGAATTGTATAATCTTTGCATAGCATACTACAAGCGAATAAAGATTCTTGTCTATGATATGATCTATGATTTTCATATGATTCTTGTGCACAAAAATAGATGGCATGTACATGGCTTCTCTATTGAATATGCATACTTCTTGTGGGTTGACATAAGGCAATCCAAGTCTATTTCTAGTCAAGCCTTATCTACCTTGCACATTTTGGGTTAACAAAGAAAACTTTTAACATTTTGGCGCTAGAATGAGGGCTCGAACCTCCATCTCCCTATATATTCCAATAAAGGACTTTCCCTAGCTTGCATATAAAGGATATAAAATATTTTCCCAACATGCATATTTCCCTAAAGGACTTTCAATATCTTATATATCCCAACAAAGAACTTTAGAGACTGTTACCTCTTGTGGAGGACTTACCACATCCAACATAACCCATTAAGTCGCATAATGACTATCTCTAAACAAGGATCATTCGAGCCTTGGTTGGCCAAACCAGTTTATGAAATCACCCATGACCCTCGATTCTATGAGGGATAAGTGTTTTAGGTTATTGACATTGAAAATTATGGAAGAAAAGAGACAAGTGACTTCTTATAATCCAGATAAGTGGAGAATAAATCCTTTCCATGTAGGCTCTATCCCAATCCATAGCTATTGTCCAAGTCCGGAGGAAAAGAATATAAAAAAGGATGGCTTGATCTTAAGAATGAGGAAGGCCATATAACTCCAATATAAGGAAACTATTTTTGAAAGAAAAATAACAAAAGACTTCAACAAGTTTATCTAAAGGTGGAAAGAAAAAATTGATCATCCTCCCACACCAATCAAAACACGATAATTTTTAAAGAGGAAACTTACAGATAATGCTAATGTGCCAATCCGATGCTATAACAAAGTCAAGTGGGAGCAAAGAGCACAACGCCCTAGAAATTCTCGATCTTCAAGGACTCATTCTCTTACCACTTCTTACAATAACATATATCTCCTAACTAATGAGAGATTGAACTATTGGCCTTCAAAGAAGAAACAACAAGGAAATGAAAGAGATCTAGGGGTATTTATTGCCAATATCACCAAAGGAATGGACATGATACTTACCAATGTCGGGCCTTAAAAGAATGATTGAAAGCTTCAGGGGAAAGGGAAGGCTTAATGAGCTTATAAGCCAAGTTTAAGCAAATCCATAACAAAGTGAAGTTCTTCATGAAAAGGAATTATGAAATAAAGGAAATGCCTAAACATTACGTATAAGGTAATAAGGGGTGAAAGAAAAGTCTTTGATCTCACCACAAGGGCCCGGTCAAAGCACCACTTGGAGGGAGGTCAGAATAAGCCTTTGGTCCTGCTTAAGATGGCCTAGCCAAAGCACTGAATGCCCTCGGCCCCGCCTATATGGCTTGGCCAAGGCACCTCCTAGAGGGAAGATAGAGTAAGCCTTTAGCCCCGCTAAAGATGGCCCAGCCAAAGCACCGAACTAGCCTTCAGTTCCGCCTATAAGGCCTGACTGGAGTACCTCCTAAAGGGAGGATAGTAAGACTTTGGTTCTGCTTAAGATAGCTAACCAAACACACTGACCAGCCTAAATCATTACCTATAAGGTAAAAAAGGGCTTAATAATCACCAAGAAGGTGATAAGGTGCAAAAGAGCTCAATCGAAACCTAAATCATTACCTAAGAATGGTAATAAGGAATTTAATCGAAGCCTAAATCATTACCTAAGATGGTGATAAGGGTAAAGGAAACCAATCAAACTCTATCCTAAAGAATGGATCAAAAACAATATTCTAGAGGAAGAACAATCAAATATGGGCTATTGTGCTCTAAAACGAAGTAATCTTCAAGGGCTAGATGGTATTCTGGTCTTTTATTCAAGTAATTACTAGATGGTATTCTGGTCTTCTATTCATGTAATTACCCGATGGTTTTCTGGACTTCTATTCAAGTAATTGCCAGATGGTAGTCTGGTCTTCTATTTAAGTAATTTCCAGATGGATTTTTGGTCTTATATTCAAGTAATTGCCTGATGGTTTTCTGGTCTTCTATTCAAGTAATTGCCGGATGGTTTTTTGGTCTCCTATTCAAGTAATTGGCAGATGGTTTTCTAGTCTTCTATCCAAATAATATTATCGCTAGAAGATCTTTGGTCTTCAATATAGATGAAATTATAATTAGCAAACAGATTTCCATATATCTACTCCTTCAAGACTGAAACTTCAAGTGTCAATTGACTTTCCTATCAAAAATAATTAAAAGAAAAAGAAATCAATATAAATTGTTATGATCTTCAATCAACTTCTTAACTTCTCTGTTTAGTCACAGCTCTTCCTCTGACTCTTCTAATGCAAAATCTCAAAATAATATTTATTTATTAACTAATAAAATAGACTTATTAACTATGGCTAACAAATAATTATTATAACTACTAAAAAGTAGTAAGCTCTATACTTGAACCGTAGGAGCTTGTGAAGAAGGAACCCGAGTTTCCTTCTTATCCGAATCTTTGTCAGCGACTCGAGCATCCTTTGCTGCGACATCTTCTTATGAAGATCAAGGAGGTCATGAAGATCTAAATCATGAGCAAAAGAGTCTAAATCCTGACCACCCGGTCCACTACCACCGTCTCCTAATCCTTTCAAATCCTTACTACCATTACCACTTTCTTTATCATCATTATGATCGTCGTCGTCATCTTTGTCATCATCCATCCCTTTATCGGAATCTTCATCTACTCCAAGTGGAGGATTGTCGAAAGATAAAAGCTCCTTTGGATTGATTGTTTCTTCTTCAGGAAATTCATCTTAAAGAAATCTCTGAACTCTTCCTAACATAAGATCGAACTTACTCTTGAATTTGTTATTTAATTCGGGGGGAACGGAATGTCCAAATTGGGGCATTTTTTAATGTTGTCATTATAAGCAACAAAAGGAGCATCTTCATAGCATTTCTCTATGATTTTGGTAAAAGCCTTATCTAAGAAGAAGGAAATTTTCTTCTTGGAAGTTTTATAATATTATTGGCATAGACCAAGGTGGCATCTCTGGTTTCCAACTAGCTCTCTAAAGACTTTATCTTTTCGGCCATTTTAGCCTTCTCTGTCTTTAAAGTCTTAACACTCTCTTCAAGCAATAGTTTGACATTCTTCTCCTCATCAAGGGAGGAGACAAGTTTGCTTCTCGAGAATAGCCCCATCCCTTTCCGCTGCAATACCAATCATTTGGCCGTGCAAAAGCCCGACTTTAATCGTTAATAAAGAAACTTGCTCCTTAAGTTCTATAACTTGACCAACGGGATCCTGGGAGGCCTGTTGAAGAGAAAACATATGCTTGGCTACCTGAAACGTACAGCAGATCTAAGATTAAGTAAAGACATACCAAATAATAATCTTGATTAACTAAAATACTGAAAGACACATAACAATAAGAGCTAGTTATAAAGAATGTAAAGATGGTCCGTTGAGAAATTTGATGGCTATAGTGGCATGAAAGAAGCCATAGTAGGAGATTGGATAGTTAAACTAATAAGATCGTCAAAGCCCATAGAGATAGTTTGAGCCTGGGCGTCAAAAGGGAGTCGTAGGAAGAGGAGTCATACCTAACTCCTCGAACAAACATTGGAAAGCAGAAGAAGATGTGGGAAGCGAGATGTTTAGTAAAGGATTTTAGGTGTGAACATCCTTTGTATGTCCTTGTGCACCCTGGTCCAAAGAACTTAAATTAATCACATTAGGATCGTAAATGGCCAAATTAGCATCCACATTTGATTCCAAGGCAACAACAATGGAAGTCTGGACTTCCCTAAGCTTAGTCTTTTTGCTCGAAGGAGACATTTATGTGTCAATTGGAGCGCCAGAGCTTGCCTTCCTTTTTATAGCATCGATAGCTTTGGCAATAGAACCCCTAATATGGGCAGACTTAGTTTTATTTAAAATATAATATAAATTTACCGGGAGAATCATGCTAAATAAGGGAAGAGTTAGAAATGGCATTTTGGTTTCCAATCACCAGGAATTGTTTCCTATGAGCATCTTTCTTTATTATGGGAGGTTCCCCAAGCACTTTGTGGCACTCCAAATGTAACAACCCATAAATTTCAGTGGTTTTATTTATTTAATTAATTGAATTTTTGTGAAATTTTAAACAATAAAATTTTGAAATAAAAATTTATTATTTGGAATACGTCTAATTAGGCATTGCAACTGGTAAATTTTCATCAGATATTTTGGTAATTTATTTTCTAGTGTAATTTTATTCCAATTTATATCAGTTAAAATTGATGATAATAAAATGTTTTCCAAACCTTAATATTTTTACATAGAAAATTTGTAAATCATCTTCTGAGTGAGACGTCATCTTTTGTTTCGTCAAATTTGGACATCTATTGCTCCGTTCATCTTATTCTTGGTAAATTGACAACATTTCGGTACCGATTATCGAATTTTGATCGGATGATCGTACCACCAATATTTGTATACCGTTTTGATCGTCTCGTCGTGCTGATCTCAGCGGTATATTTATTTCTTTATTTTGAGGTTCGGTACGCGACGGAAATAATAAAACGGTTCGTTGTAACGGTACCAAAATTTCTAACTTTACTCCTTCCTTCAGTTCAAATTTCTACCGTGCTCTCCAAACCATAATAAATTGCTTTACTTATTTTTCCAGCTGAATCTTTGCGGTACCGTTGTTCCTACATTAAACCTCTGAACAATTCAACCTATTTCTATTCCTACCCTACCGTTTCTCCTTCAATAAATTAAATATATTACTAAAAGTACAAGTTAAAATATATATGAGCAGGCTTCACACTTTCTCAGATCTAAAGCTTTCATTTTCCTCCATTCCCTCCTCTTCCAAACTCTTGTACGCCTCCACTTTTGGCCACATCAACCCACGCAGCCAACCTTTGCCGCAGCACCTTGCCTTGCCGAAGACCACCTCACCTTCCCCTTTGAAGCCTGCAAACCCGAACCTCCCCTCCTTAAAGCCTTCACCGTTCCCATCCCCTCTCTCTCTCATCTTCCAAATCGGCAGCTTTCCAGCAACCTACGCCTCCACTCGCTCTCCCCTCCACTCCATCACCGACCCAGATAGCATCTCCCCGCGAACCACCTTCTAGTTGCGCCTCCTCCCTTGGTAATTTCTTCAACCTCCTCATCTTTAAATCTATATTATAGCAGCTATGTATATATACATGTCTATACTATATACTCGGTTGGTATATATATTTAGCCTGTACTCATATTTATAGTTTGGTCTGTTAGTTACTAGGTGTCATGTTTGGACATATGTTTTGATAAATATAATATGCTTTCAAATTTATAAATCTTGTTTGCATATATAGGTGTATTATATTATAAGCTTTGCTTGTTTGTTATGAGATAAAAAGAAGTTTGTATAGTTATATATATAAAACCGAGTTGTATGTATGTATACTGTTAGATTTATACAGAGATGCACGTTTATAATATATATAATCTATCACTTATAAAAGCTTATAACCGTATGTTTTAAGTGTAAAAATTATGCTGGGTTTAACTGTAACAAAGGTAAGTTTACGTACTGTAGTATACTAGCTATATTCTAGTTATATATATATATCTGTATATGTATTGTATATTATATTGTATGTATATTGTTTATTTGCATTATGGGTGGATCTATAAATGTAAGTATATAATAGTATGTATTGTTTACAACATTTAAACTGAGAAGAAGATTTTATACGTTTCTTTGTTTTACATATTGTTTTATATATATAGGGTACACTGCTATATATATGAAAGCATACCGAGTTGTCTGAACATTATATATTACCATATATATTAACTTATACATTTTTTGTTATCTACTGTTTAAAGTATAATATGTAAGCCGTACATGATTCAAGTCTATTTTTACCCAAGTCATGCATATTATGTATTAGTTTACAGTAGCTACATATAAACCTATGTATACGTACTTTTTTTTGGTTTTCAAAGATAGCGTAGAGTTTTTTTTTGTATATGTTGGCAGTATATACTTATATGATATGATAATATATGATAGTTGTTGTTTATAAAATATGAGATAAGCATATATGCTACAGTATATGTATTAGTCTATGCTTACAGTATAAGGCTTTTTGAGTTTGACTATAAGTTTATATTGTATGGTATGTTGAGCTTAATTCATATCTGAGGCTTACTAAAACTTAATTCAATTTTTTTTATAAAAGTTGTACATACCAGATCTACAATAAGATGTTTTTATGTATGTTCGAAACGCTGTTTGGACTGTCTTGTTTTTTTGTATATATATTTATAAACAATAATGAAGGAAAAAGTATGGGTTAATATTAGAATATGTATAAAGAAGGTATACATAATAAGTACATCACTTTATAATATAAGTCTACGGTATTTTATTTTATTTCAGAGTATATACATATTAGTTAAAGAATATGTTACAATTATAAGCTTATACAAGTTGTTGTTGTTTATGTGGTATGTTTGTATATATAGATTTTTGATTTTATATATATGTTCAAAATTTAAGATTGATAAAAAAAAATGTATATGTATTTTAAAATTGAATATTTTGTTTAAGGAAGATTTTATTATAATATACATCTCGTTTAAATTTTATCAAACAAATTTGATTTATTCTCATCGATTCCTATCTATCAGCTTGTTCGTCGTCGATTCTTGTCAATATTGCTTTGCTTCTAAATGTGTGCTTTGGTTCGTATCTCTTCTCATTCTGTTCTCTCTCTAGCCTCGAAAGGTGAGCAATTACTCTGATTAACGTTCTTATATTTATTAAATTTGATTTCAATTTAAACGTCAATTGAAATATGCTGTTGTTAGTTATTTACATTGTTATATATATGCCATTATCTGTATCTATTCACCTGTGACATCTGACACCATTATCTGGTATTTATATTGATGATATATGCCTGTTACTATTGTTATTTTTATTATCATATATGTTATCACTCTGCAAGTTCCCTGTTAGTATAGAATCACTATGGGTTGAAATTATACATACCCGAACGATTTTGTAGAATATGAGAAAATCGTTATGGGTTGAAATGATAAACCCAAGCGGTTTTCTATTAATTGAATTTGGGATTACGGGTTGAAAAGATATATACCCGTATATATATTTTAAATTGCGGATTGAAATGATAAATATCTGTATCACTTGACCATAGGATAGAAAATTATATACAGGCACCGTTGGTCTATATAAATGTTTTGAAAATGATTTCGTTGGTTTTGAAAAGAAATATATGGTTTTGATAAATATTGATTTTAAAGATTCATTAAAGTTGATTTAATAAAGTTGATAAATAATATGTTTAAGTATTTATTTAATATCTATATTTTCAATTATAGAATTTATAATGATTTGAAATTGATTGAAATTATATTTATTTAAGAATTATACTTAAATAAGTTTGATTTGAACTGTATTGAATTTGAAATTTAAAGAAGTGTTTTACAACTTGAAATTTTAAAATGTGACTTAAATGGATATTTCAAACTTATATATTTAAATGAGATATTTTGTTTATTTAAATTTGTAAATTGAAATTGTATTTAAATGTTATGGAAATAATTAAGTTAATATTTCAAAACTAAATAATTGTAAAGTGAATCTGATATGTATATAAATTTATCGAATTTAGTCTTGAAATGTTGAATATTTAAAGCTTTGAAATATATTAAAATTGAAATGGCTTATTTGAAATCGATAATTTGAAATGGTTTATTTAGAAGCTGAATCGAGTTGAAACTGATGATTTGAGATTTGATTAAATTAAATTTTTGGAATTCGAGTTAATTTGAATCGATTTGTGAAATTTGAGGAAACTATTTTATTTTATAAAGAAATTTTAATATCTAAACTGTTTAAAAGGAAAGTGTTATGATTTCCAAAATACTATGATTTCAAAGCTGTTATTTCCAATGTGTTTTGATTTTTAAAAAAGACTATGATTTCGAAAGCATTGTAACTTTGGAAAGTGATATGATTTTGAAAATGGATATATTTGAAGTGAAAATGATATCGTATTAAATTGGGTTTTGAAATGATAATGATATTTTGGTTTTGAAGTATAAACTATTTTGAAATGACCACGGTGTTATAATAACGATTGGTTGTTAAAGAGACCGGGATCAGATATGGACATACTCTCTGTCGATACCGAAAACCACTTTGACAACTGTGTACGCGGTGGAGTATCCAGAATGAAGTAGGATGGTGGCGACGATCCTAAGGTATATACGTGGACCCAACTCTCGTGAGTTGGCATAAGGTGGCTAAAACAGGAGCGATCTTGGGCCAGTGAGGTAGCACCTCGTATCGGACACACTTCTTCGATTTCATTCTAGTACTTGTTGATTTTGGTGGCCACCCTTCGATTTGGGAGTGTTGTTCGAGGTGGAACGGTAGTGGCTGCTATGCGTATCCATCAGTCCGTGTGCGTAATTGGTATATCTACCCTGGCATTGCCTTGTGTGCCGTGTCACCTACCATATCGAGCTTTACTACGATTATGATTTTAAGATCCGACCGCGTTAAGGTTCTCCATCCCTTTAATGCTATTTTTTATATGATTATACTTTACTAATTAGACACTACTGTATATAGCGTATATTACTACATAGTAAATAGTTTAACGGACCCTTAGAGGATGGTTATCCCAAACATCCTTTAAGTTACTTGTATTTCAGTTGATATTTCACTTGAGTTGGATTTATTGAATATAAGAATGTTAATCCTGACTCAAGTGTTTTGGTTTTTCTTTACGCTCAGGTCAGACTGAGTGATACAGCATTTGAGACTCACATTTGGAGTTGGAGCTTCGCTTGGAGATCCGGCTATCTATCGATCCTGTTTTCAGTTATTCAGTTGATTCCAGTGATGTATTCAGATCTTGTATTTGATTATTGTATTGAGACATCTATTGTATTCGATACTTCTATTGTATCTTGTTTGACTCTGTTATATATATAGTAGCTTCATGAACTACTATCCTTTTATTTCCGCTGCATTACTGTTATATTACTCTGTGTTTGTGATCTGTGATTTTTTTATTTACAGTATATGCTGAGTTTTGCCAAATTTTATTTACAATCCATTGTTTTGAATCATTCAAGTCCGGCATGTGTGGATTTATTGTCGATTTGAATGGTCCAAAATACTGGGTCGTTACATGTGGTATCAGAGCTCTGGTTTTAGGCAAAACTCAGCATATGTAGTAAATTCAATTACAGAATCACTTTCGTTCGAGCTTGAATTCCTTCTTCTTTGACTTGGTTCCTTTGAATTTTGGAACGTTCACTTCGGTTCCAAAGTCCATTCGTGTCTCCCCTATTCGTGTCTTTTGATTCTGGAGTATCCCATAACTCCACTTCGAATGATCTCTATAATAAATCGGCGGTCTCGCCAATCTTCGAATAATTTGTACTTGGGTGAAACTCCTTTACAATCGGTATTGATTCACCGGAGATTTCTGTACCCTCGGTTTACGATGCTGCTATCTTATGCTATACCCGAATTCTACCTCTGGTAATTGAATGTCGATTTGCTTCGGAATTCTACATAGATCTTATCTATGAAGTCACGGTTGACCCGGTTAAGGTTGCCCGCGATTTATACAACTTTATCCATCTTCCTGTTTGAAATGCAATCATCTAACCTTCGTTTAGAGCCTATCTATTTTAGATTAGAATTCTCTTTGATTAGAGTCCCTCTATATTTGGATCTCTATCCTTGTGTTGGAATCCAATTCTGGAATCATCGTGTGAGGGAGTGTATTTGTAATTAATATAAAATGGTTTATGTTTATAGTGTGTTGTCTGAGTTGTTGATGTTGGTTTGGATTTTCGATCGATTCATCTGATCAACGCTATCGATAGGATTTCCAAAACACTTGAATAGAGCAAACTGACACAATATAATTTTCAAATTTGATAAATGAAATAAATTTGTATGATTATATTATAAATATATAAGAAAAATTTTCTAGAATTAAAAGTTAAATAATTTGGTTGTTGAAGATGATAATATTTGATTATCATTTTATTGTTTTGTAAGTCATTGACTATTGCAAAATGACTATTGTTTATAAATTTATTTGGAATTGAAATGAATTTAAATTGAGAATTTAAGAATTAAATTTCTGGTGATTTCAAACTTTGTTTTAAAGTCTTAAAATTGTATATTATTTAAAGTATTTTCGAATAAAATGGTTTTCAAAGAATTTTAAATGTTGAAATCAGTGCTCTTCTCGTTGTCGCTGGAAAATAATTTCGGTGATGGCGGCCGCATCATCGACATTCATTTTTGAGTTTCGAAGTGGAGAGACCATTCTGTAGCTTTGCTACATGTTTGTTTTGGAAAATTTATTTGACTTGAATTTCCGAAGTATGACTTGATTTATAATATATATATATATATATATATATATATATTGGTATATGATCATATATTTAATTTGATATATATATAGTATATATACTTATATCTAAATGGTTTGAATTGAAATCGAAAATTTAACTCTTAAATTCTTGAATAAATATTTAAATTGGAATAGTTAAATTGGAAAATTTTATTTGTATAATACCCGATTTCATCTCAACATAACTTACCTAAAATTTTCAGAAGTTAAAAATGTAATTGGATAATATACAATATAAAATGACTTTATAAGTAAAGATTTGAGTGTTATAGTAAATATTATATACTTAAACTTTATTATAAAGATGTTAATAGAGAGAAAGAGAATAATAATTTAATTGAATAATAGATGAGACAAATAAAATTTGTTTTGCAGGAATTAAAATTTAAATTAGATTAACTTATGGAAATACCTAGAATTTAAAATCAATTATTGAATATAAATTAATTTAAATTGTAATTTATATGGTTTAAATTAATTTATATGGTTTAAAACATATGAGAAAAAAAAATTAGTGGAATAAACTTAATAATAATTTGGATAAAAGGATTAAATTTGTTGAATATAATATTTGTATAATAAATGATTATACAAATTGATGGTTTAGAAATGGTTAATTAAGGATGAATAGATAATAAGATAATGAATTTAGAAATAGATAGATTGATTTAACTTAAGTGAACTCAAATGGATTAAACCAAATTGTTGAATATTAATTAGTTTAATTTGAAATTTATACGGTAAATTTAATTGTTTTATTTGTATTTCAATCTAATTTCTTTTTGGTTGTTTCTATTCTCCTACCTCCTTCCTTTTCGGGGACGAAAAGTTTTGAGTGGGGGAGAGTGTAACGACCCGTAAATTTCAGTGGTTTTATTTATTTAATTAATTGAATTTTTGTGAAATTATAAATAATAAAATTTTGAAATAAAAATTAATTATTTGGAATACGTCTAATTAGGCATTGCAACTGGTAAATTTTCATCAGATATTTTGGTAATTTATTTTCTAGTGTAATTTTATTCCAATTTATATCAGTTAAAATTGATGATAATAAAATGTTTTCCAAACCTTAATATTTTTACATAGAAAATTTGTAAATCATCTTCTGAGTGAGACGTCATCTTTCGTTTCGTCAAATTTGGACATCTATTGCTCCGTTCATCTTATTCTTGGTAAATTGACAACATTTCGGTACCGATTATCGACTTTTGATCGGATGATCGTACCACCAATATTTGTATACCATTTTGATCGTCTCGTCGTGCTGATCTCAGCGGTATATTTATTTCTTTATTTTGAGGTCCGGTACGCGACGGAAATAATAAAACGGTTCGTTGTAACGGTACCAAAATTTCTAACTTTACTCCTTTCTTCAGTTCAAATTTCTAGCGTGCTCTCCAAACCATAATAAATTGCTTTACTTATTTTTCCAGCTGAATCTTTGCGGTACCGTTGTTCCTACATTAAACCTCTGAACAATTCAACCTATTTCTATTCCTACCCTACCGTTTCTCCTTCAATAAATTAAATATATTACTAAAAGTACAAGTTAAAATATATATGAGCAGGCTTCACACTTTCTCAGATCTGAAGCTTTCATTTTCCTCCATCCCCTCCTCTTCCAAACTCTTGTACGCCTCCACTTTTGGCCACATCAACCCACGCAGCCAACCTTTGCCGCAGCACCTTGCCTTGCTCACCTTCCCCTTTGAAACCTGCAAACCCGAACCTCCCCTCCTCAAAGCCTTCACCGTTCCCATCCCCTCTCTCTCTCATCTTCCAAATCGGCAGCTTTCCAGCAACCTACGCCTCCACTCGCTCTCCCCTCCACTCCATCACCGACCCAGCTAGCATCTCCCCACGAACCACCTTCTAGTTGCGCCTCCTCCCTTGGTAATTTCTTCAACCTCCTCATCTTTAAATCTATATTATAGCAGCTATGTATATATACATGTCTATACTATATACTCGGTTGGTATATATATTTAGCCTGTACTCATATTTATAGTTTGGTCTGTTAGTTACTAGGTGTCATGTTTGGACATATGTTTTGCTAAATATAATATGCTTTCAAATTTATAAATCTTGTCTGCATATATAGGTGTATTATATTATAAGCTTTGCTTGTTTGTTATGAGATAAAAAGAAGTTTGTACAGTTATATATATAAAACCGAGTTGTATGTATGTATACTGTTAGATTTATACAGAGATGCACGTTTATAATATATATAATCTATCACTTATAAAAGCTTATAACCGTATGTTTTAAGTGTAAAAATTATGTTGGGTTTAACTGTAACAAAGGTAATTTTACGTACTGTAGTATACTAGCTATATTCTAGTTATATATATATATATATCTGTATATGTATTGTATATTATATTGTATGTATATTGTTTATTTGTATTATGGGTGGATCTATAAATGTAAGTATATAATAGTATGTATTGTTTACAACATTTAAACTGAGAAGAAGATTTTATACGTTTCTTTGTTTTACATATTGTTTTATATATATAGGGTACACTGCTATATATATGAAAGTATACCGAGTTGTCTGAACATTATATATTACCATATATATTAACTTATACATTTTTTATTATCTACTGGTTAAAGTATAATATGTAAGCCGTACATAATTCAAGTCTATTTTTACCCAAGTCATGCATATTATGTATTAATTTACGGTAGCTACATATAAACCTATGTATACGTACTTTTTTTGGTTTTCAAAGATAGCATATAGTTTGTTTTTTTTTTGAATATGTTGGCAGTATATACTTATATGATATGATAATATATGATAGTTGTTGTTTATAAAATATGAGATAAGCATATATGCTACTGTATATGTATTAGTCTATGCTTACAGTATAAGGCTTTTTGAGTTTGACTATAAGTTTATATTGTCTGGTATGTTGAGCTTAATTCATATCTGAGGCTTACTAAAACTTAATTCAATTTTTTTTATAAAAGTTGTACATACCAGATCTATAATAAGATGTTTTTATGTATGTTTGAAACGCTGTTTGGACTGTCTTGTTTTTTTGTATATATATTTATAAACAATAATGAAGGAAAAAGTATGGGTTAATATTAAAAATATGTATAAAGAAGGTATACATAATAAGTACATCAATTTATAATATAAGTCTACGGTATTTTATTTTATTTCAGAGTATATACATATTAGTTAAAGAATATGTTAAAATTATAAGCTTATACAAGTTGTTGTTGTTTATGTGGTATGTTTGTATATATAGATTTTTGATTTTATATATAAGATTGATAAAAAAATGTATATGTATTTTAAAATTCAATATTTTGTTTAAGGAAGATTTTATTATAATATACATCTCGTTTAAATTTTATCAAACAAATTTGATTTATTCTCATCGATTCCTATCTATCAGCTTGTTCGTCGTCGATTCTTGTCAATATTGCTTTGCTTCGAAATGTGTGCTTTGGTTCGTATCTCTTCTCATTATGTTCTCTCTCTAGCCTTGAAAGGTGAGCAATCACTCTGATTAACGTTCTTATATTTATTAAATTTGATTTCAATTTAAACGTCAATTGAAATATTCTGTTGTTAGTTATTTACATTGTTATATATATGCCATTATCTGAATCTGTTCATCTGTGATATCTGACACCATTATTTGTTATTTATATTGATGATATATGCCTGTTACTATTGTTATTTTTATTATCATATCTGTCATCACTCTTCAAGTTCCCTGTTAGTATAGAATCACTATGGGTTGAAATGATACATACCCGAACGATTTTGTAGAATAGGAGAAAATCGTTATGGGTTGAAATGATAAACCCAAGCGGTTTTCTATTAATTGAATTTGGGATTGCGGGTTGAAAAGATATATACCCGTATATATATTTTAAATTGCGGATTGAAATGATAAATATCCGTATCACTTGACCATAGGATAGAAAATTATATACAGGCACCGTTGGTCTATATAAATGTTTTGAAAATGATTTCGTTGGTTTTGAAAAGAAATATATGGTTTTGATAAATATTGATTTTAAAGATTCATTAAAGTTGATTTAATAAAGTTGATAAATAATATGTTTAAGTATTTATTTAATATCTATATTTTCAATTATAGAATTTATAATGATTTGAAATTGATTGAAATTATATTTATTTTAGAATTATACTTAAATAAGTTTGATTTGAAATGTATTGAATTTGAAATTTAAAGAAGTGTTTTACAACTTGAAATTTGAAAAGGTGACTTAAATGGATATTTCAAACTTATATATTTAAATGAGATATTTTGTTTATTTAAATTTGTAAATTGAAATTGTATTTAAATGTTATGGAAATAATTAAGTTAATATTTCAAAACTAAATAATTGTAAAGTGAATCTGATATGTATATAAATTTATCGAATTTAGTCTTGAAATGTTGAATATTTACAGCTTTGAAATATATTAAAATTAAAATGGCTTATTTGAAATCGATAATTTGAAATGGTTTATTTAGAAGCTGAATCGAGTTGAAACTGATGATTTGAGATTTGATTAAATTAAATTTTTGGAATTCGAGTTAATTTGAATCGATTTGTGAAATTTGAGGAAACTATTTTATTTTATAAAGAAATTTTAATATCTAAACTATTTAAAAGGAAAGTGTTATGATTTCCAAAATACTATGATTTCAAAGCTGTGATTTCAAATGTGTTTTGATTTTTAAAAAAGACTATGATTTTGAAAGCGTTGTAACTTTGGAAAGTGATATGATTATGAAAATGGATATATTTGAAGTGAAAATGATATCGTATTAAATTGGGTTTTGAAATGATAATGATATTTTGGTTTTGAAGTATAAACTATTTTGAAATGACCACGGTGTTATAATAACGATTGGTTGTTAAAGAGACCGGGATCAGATATGGACATACTCTCTGTCGATACCGAAAATCACTTTGACAACTGTGTACGTGGTGGAGTTTCCAGAATGAAGTAGGATGGTGGCGACGATCCTAAGGTATATACGTGGACCCAACTCCCGTGAGTTGGCATAAGGTGGCTAAAACAGGAGCGATCTCGGGCCAGTGAGGTAGCACCTCGTATCAGACACACTTCTTCGATTTCATTCTATTACTTGTTGATTTTGGTGGCCACCCTTCGATTTGGGAGTATTGTTCGAGGTGGAACGGTAGTGGCTGCTATGCGTATCCATCAGTCCGTGTGCGTAATTGGTATATCTACCCTGGCATTGCCTTGTGTGCCGTGTCACCTACCATATCGAGCTTTACTATGATTATGATTTTAAGATCCGACCGCGTTAAGGTTCTCCATCCCCTTAACGCTATTTTTTATATGATTATACTTTACTAATTAGACACTACTGTATATAGCGTATATTACTACATAGTAAATAGTTTAATGGACCCTTAGAGGATGGTTATCCCAAACATCCTTTAAGTTACTTGTATTTCAGTTGATATTTCACTTGAGTTGGATTTATTGAATATAAGAATGTTAATCCTGACTCGAGTGTTTTGGTTTTTCTTTACGCTCGGGTCAGACTGAGTGATACAGCATTTGAGACTCACCTTTGGAGTTGGAGCTTCGCTTGGAGATCCAGCTATCTATCGATCCTGTTTTCAGTTATTCAGTTGATTCCAGTGATGTATTCAGATCTTGTATTTGATTATTATATTGAGACATCTATTGTATTCGAGACTTCTGTTGTATCTTGTTTGACTCTGTTATATATATATATAGTAGCTTCATGAACTACTATCCTTTTGTTTCCGCTGCATTACTGTTATATTACTCTGTGTCTGTGATCTGTGATTTTTTTATTTACAATATATGCTGAGTTTTTCCAAATTTTATTTACAATCCATTGTTTTGAATCATTCAAGTCCGGCATGTGTGGATTTATTGTCGATTTGAATGGTCCAAAATACTGGGTCGCTACACCAAAATTAGGGAGTATTTTTTGAGATTGGCCTCAGTTAGAAGTTTATATCTATCTCCTAAAGTCTATGATGTTGAGTTCAATTCTCTAACCGTTTTAGCTATGGAAGAATCGGTCTCCTTAGGGGCTAGTTCTAAAAGAGAATAACAATGGTAAGGCAATAACAGAAGGTAGAATAAACAATAAAGGAAAAGCGACAAAACTTACTATGGGTAGAGAAGGACCCTCCAGTTTTGGGGATATGGCTGTTAACATAGAAGAACTGATTCTCCTAATCTCTAGATCTGTTTATCAAGTTGCTAACCAATATTTTATGAGGAAGGAGGCAATACATGGTACCCTCTGGCTGGTTCGCTGCTTTGACATGGGTCACTAACGAGCGAAGGGTATCTACATCAAAAGACGAAAGGTTAGTTTCCCTGTCCAGAATTTCAAGGCAGCTTAAATAGGTATAGGAATTTGGTAACAACTGTATTGGAGTGATGCCTAAATGGCCAAAGTATCGAACGAAGAAGTCAAAAAGAGAGAGATAACTGGTATACCAATATAAATTGGAGTAAAGGCAAAGAAACCTTCCAAAGGATTGTCTATCTTTCCGGATGGACCCGCTACTCTGGCCTCAATATCAGTAATACCACAAAGGATGCTGTTGATTCATCCTGAGAGATAATATGAGATAGAACGAGTCCGTAGTTTTCTTTCTCGGAAGTAGGAGAAGGTTTGGGGCCCTTGCTAGATTTTTTGCTAGCCATTTATCTATAAAATGGTATTACACAAAATTAGGGAAGTATTAAATATTTAAAAAAAAATTAAATGCTCATAAATATGGATACGAAAGTAAACACTCAAATGCTTAATCAATGAGTACTTGATTGAATGAAAACTATATGATTCGTAATGGTGAAATATCAAAATCAAAGCTAACTGCAGGAACTTATAATAGTTTGGAAAACTCACTTAGAAGTCTATTCATAGGCATCGAACCTATAACAAGATGTAAAGTTTGTAAAATACTTAAGAAATTTATAAACACATGGAAACTCATCAACAACTACTGGACTTATGACAGGATGTCGATTTTATTACCGGTTAATAAGGTTCAATTAAATTATCGTACTAATAGCGTCTTATAGAAATTATAATGGGATGTCGAATCACTGACCTTGTATCGAGTTTATAAGATTGTCCGATTCATAAATAGTGAGTTGGGTTAGATTTATTTAGAAATGCTTTAACCATTTATCGAGTTTATAAGATATCGAATAAATAAATAGTTTATAGGTCTCCGATATAATAACCACATTCCGAACTTATGATGTCAAATAGGACATAAATAGAATATCGAATTTGTAGCCTACATATCAACACTTTAAGTAGTTGTCAAACTTGTAAAAGGATAACAACTCAGTGATGTTACCGGATCTGTAACCTAAGAGACAACACTTCAATACAATAGTCGAGTTTGTAACTATTTGTCGAATTCATAAATGGATACCGAACTTCTAACTAGTTGTCGAAACAATAACTCAGGGATGAAACCTTTTTAAGATATTGAACTTTAAATTTGATGTCGAATTTTAAAAGTCTAATGAATTTGAAATCCAGGTAGTTATCGAGTCTTGAGGAGGATTTTGGGTTTTTAACTAGGATATCGATTTTATTACAAACAAAGCTCCAAAAAATCATTTATCTAGAAAGTTTTCAAATTGGTGATAACAACCATTAAACTTCAATCGATCGACAAAGAATAATACCTCAAACAGCATGCAAATTCAAATATCAAACTTGTCAGGATTATAATAAGTATACGACTTTAATTAAATCCCAAAAATTTACAAAGATGCCCAAGTAAAACTTAATATAAAAATCAAAATAGAAGACCCCTCCCTTTAATCTTGTGTCAAATCAATTAGAAATAAGAATCAAACCTTGAGATCAAGCTTAAGTGTTGAAGAAGATTGAATTTTCTTAAGTAAAATTGGAAATTAAAATTTTCATTTTGAATTCGATTTGAAGGTAGAAAGTAAGAAGAAGGAGAAGGATATGTATTTATATGAAGAAAGAGGAACAACGAGAGTCGTTAATATCATTTTGAATAAATGAGCAAGATCTGTAAGGAATGCCAATAGGCAGCAATATGGGTTATCAAGATGGCAAGCATTGATATCGAGGTATTAACTTGAAAAATCGACAGTTCTACTACCTAGGGGGCAAATGTTACCACAAATAAGGATGTCAAACATGTAATGAGAATACATCAAAATTCAAGATGCCGAAGGAAAAGCAATTGAGCACCGAGCAAGGGTTATCGAACTTCAAGCAATTGCCCAACCCAGAAGATGTCATACATGGGCATAACAAAGAGGTTATCAAGCTTTTACAATGGGAAGGATATCACACTAAGGTTCCAAATCTATAGAGATGTTGAACAATAAAGGAACAACAAAGAAAAAGGTTATCGAACTAGAAGGCAGTTAAAGGGAGATGCCGCATTATTTAGAGGTACCGAATACATAATCACAAAGAGGGTATATCAGAACTCCACAGATATTGAACCTTTACACCAATAACGATTGTAAAGCATCAACAAGCGTCAAGTAGTCTTGAGACATACAAGCGGTAGAGGACGTCGAGCTTCAAGGGGCACATCGAATGCTTAGTATCTATAGTTATGAAGCATGTCATCAATATGAAGATGTTGGAACTGGGCCAACCCGTAGCAAAAGAAATGGGTGAATTTCGAAAAATTTACCATTTTGGATCTTCAATGAGCCTATGAAGTCTAAATATACATAGAACTTTTCTAAGTTTCTTTAAAATAAAATCATATTTTATTTTATTTCATAAATAAAGTTTCACTGTAATTTAATGGAATATAAATTAGAGTATATCACATATACTCTTATATAAATATTTGTGTGTGAAGGTTACATATTAAATTTATTTAGAGAAGGAAACTTTTCATTTTCTTTCTCTTAACTTGTTCAATTAAAGACGCGGCATAAATTTATCTAAAGAAGGAAACTTTTCATTTCCTTCTCTTAACTTATTCTATTAATAAGGGGGGTTACATTATTCAGAGAAGGAAACTCTTCATTCCCTTTCTCTTAAATTATTCAATTAATGAGGGATCATAAATTTAGTTAGAGAAGGAAGCTTTTTATTCCCTTCCTTTAATTAAATTAAATAAGTGATTAATAAAATAACATTAATGACTAATCTAAATATGACATGAATTGTAAATATATTCATAGTAAATATTGTGCAAGTGCAACATACAGGGAGTGTGCATAGTCAGTGCTAATTGATATGTATACATAAAATAAACAAGAACAATTTAAATGGTTATTACATAGGAATTGAAATGGAAATAAATAAGAGTTGAGAAGGGTGATTGATACAGTTTCCCTTTTAGTAAACTTAATTAATGCAACATATCAGTGACAATCAATAGGTACCATAATGTAAGAATATGGAAGGTAAACAATGAATTGTTTGTATACATTATTGTCTTAATTAAAAACGGGAAATGATTTCATACTATGACAATATATGTAAAGAAAAATAAATTTTATATGAACATATATAAGTAGATCCAAATATGCATATATGAAATTCAATCAAAGCTTTCTAATAATATAAATTAGATAGTTATTACAATCAATTTCAAAACTTTGATTTGCTGTAAAAATTCCTTTTATTATAAAGTAAATATCTAATGCAATAAAAAGTGCAAGTAATACATGCAAACATACATACATACATGTATTAAAATTAAAAACTAAAATTACAATTTGTTATGAAAGATTAAAACTTAGATCTACAATTGAAACATTGAATTGATTCCATATAAATTTCAATTTTACTTTAATTATAATTCAATTAATCAACATGAAAATGTAAATTTCCAGATTTAAAGGAATGGAATTTAAATTAAATGTTAAAACATAGAACTAAAATAAAACATTGTATTTAAAAATATATAGATTTAGTTTCAATTTAACAAAGTAAAGAAAAGCAGCTAATCAATTCGAACATGTAAACATTCAGATCTAGAGAATTACAATTTAATTAGAATGTTTAAAAACACAGATCCACACTTAAATGTTGTTTTAAAACATTGACAAATTTAATTTTGATCTATCAAATGAAAACTCAATTATATCATTCAAAAAATAATTCAATCTTCATAAACAATTTTTTAATTACGCAAGATAGTAATACATCATACAACTTATGAAAGTTAAATTAAATTTCCATCAAACATTGCAAAATCACTATCTATATATGAAAATGACATACCTTGCTATCCAATCCTTAAAACACGCCCTGTTTATATTTCCTTTGATTTGCACCTTGAATGAAGAATGCTTTTAGATCAGCTTGAATCACCTTAGGATGTTGCCTAGAAATCACACCTTGAATGATGATATCTCCTCAGATCTTCAAAATCCACATCCATCCTTGCAAGGGATGGATGAACCACTTTCATTTTATTTTGTTCGATCTTTTGATTTTGAGTTGAAAGATTTTGAGAATTCGTTTCCTTTTTTTGTTTTTGCCATGAAAAGTTAGGAGGAGAGAAAGAGAAAAAACGAATGAGAAGGAAAATGAATTGTACGTACAGAATGAATTAGAGAATATGTTTTATTTGAAAAATGAGACCTTACCCATTCTTTAATTAAATTTCCCTAATTAATTCTCTTGATTGTTTCTCTCTCTCCAATCCTTTCTTTACACATGATATGTCATCAAATGACATAAAATTTCCACAAATTATGTCATATATGATATAAAATTTGCATAAATCATTTCATGCAATTACCTTTAAATTACGTTGATATCGTATATCAATGCGCAAATATAACTTTTATAAATGCGTTAAAATAATTGCAAAAAACTTCCAAACATCAAATAAATAATAGTTAATATTTCTCAAATATCAATTAGTTTAACCAATTTACAACATTTTTTAAATTAATTAAATCATGTGGTTTTTTAGAGAATTCATCAATACGGTTATGCGATTCATAGGTGTAAATTCAGTCAGCGAATAATATCGAACTATTCAAATATTAACGTTCACGCATCACTTAGCAGGTGGTGTGACATTTTGGCTGAATTTTTCGCTTACACGTCTTTTGGTAAAATCCAATTTTACTTATTATAAGCGGTACCTAATAGGTTCTCTTCGTCGAAACTATATCGCATTGGATTTATGGAATATGGTAATGGCCAAAATTCCAATATCATCAACACTCAACTTTATAGTCCAAACACAAAGTTTTTGATTCAATAATAACAATTATTATTAATTGAAATGCTCCGGCCAGAGACTTTGACTTTGAGTTGACTTCAATTGACCTTGATACTAACCTCATATAATCGAGGAGACGAATCCTCTCTTGAATAGTGTTTCACTTTCAAAGCTTCCACTCGACCCTACTATAGTCGTTTGATGGATGTCGTGCCACGATTTAACTGTAATCAAAGCAGAGCTTCCACATTGAAGATCAACATTATTCTCAAGTCGAGAGAACTGGGTAAATCAGTCACATCGATATTCTCTGCTTGAGCTTAGTTATATTAACCAACAGAAAACTATCCAGTGAGTCATTCTATAATTATCCAATAACTATCAGTACGTAACCCCTTGGTGCCCCCAACAGTCATGAGTAATACACTACCCAATATTTGGAAGCGTTACGTACTCTAGTCTCAACGGATACATCGATATCTAGTCTCGATGCATCTTGACTAGGAACATTTAAAATGGTATATTTATTTCATTGTGATAAATTACTCACGGTTACAACAATTTGTAACTACTATCACAAAACATGCCATTTATGGATTTTCTATTAAATATACTTTTAATTAAATTGATTAATTAATATAACCACATTATATCAAGTATATAATAGAAAGAAAATAACTTTATTTCGAATAAGATTGGTCAACGAGTTAGATATATGTAACAAATTACATAATTGCCCCTAGGGCATACCCCTAACTCTATCAATCTCTCACTTGCACTTGGGGTTAATTATGGAACCTTATTCCAACTTCTTCAATTGGTTTTCTCAAAACCAATTGGGTCAATCCCTTTGCAAATGGGTTTGCTATTATGTTTTACTTATCTACACTGTCAATCAACTCTCTCCGACGGTGATAAACTATTTTATCATATGGAACAATTCGAAGTATGTCTCTTGACTTTAAGTGAGCTCTAAGTTCTTTTACGAACTATATTACGACATTGTTATCATATAACAATGTCATGAGATTCTCAACATTTGGAATCGGCTCAGTTATAAATTTCTGCATTTAAATTTTTATATACATTGTTTTTATTGCGGCGCTATTCAAGGCGATGTACCTAGCCTTTTTCATTGAATCAGCCACGGTCTTTCATTTGGAACATTTCCAACTTAAAGATTTGTTATTGACACATATTATACTCAATATTACTTCTGAAAGTTTGAGTCTGAACATTCCCTCATAAGGAATTTATTATTTCTATAAACAATTCTCTAGTATTTCATAAATACATTAGAACACTTCAAACAACCATTTAGTGATATCAATTTGGATTTGATATTTTCTTCATGTATCAAATACATAAACAAATCATGATATCATAGACAACATAACATGTATGATAATTCCTATTTCCAATGCAAAGGAATCAATCTTACATGTTTCGTGTTAAACATTTTAATAAGGTGTCCTTGCATATCATTTGGGACATTCCCAACATTTTTATACTTACTATAAAAGACATCATTTATTAATCCAATGTTGGGTATTAAAACAACTAAGGCTGATTTTGACACAAGTACATCGTTAAAATCAACAATGTGTTGTTTACTTCTAGTTTAGAAATATTAATGTACCTTCTAACGTTCTTTCTTATGAACACACGCTTCCTCTACACTTTGATTGAAAATCAAACTATTTGATATTTATACCAAAGTACTTATTCAATCTTGATGCTTATAAAATGATACTTTCGTATCATTTCTTGGATCATATCCAAAGACTTGCAAACTCAATATCGCTCCAATTGACTTTGAGACATTTTTGGTTAATATGTGTAAACAGCTTACTCTAAATCATTATTTAGAATTTTATGTTTCAATACATATATACCAAAACACTAGGACTTATCAAGCAATAATTTTGTGAGTAAACCCGAATTGACTTGAACATGTTGAATACCAAATCTATTGCACTAATTTCAAAAATTGAAATTTGCGATATTATTCTTATCAACAATTGCTCATTTAATTCCAACTGCATTAGTCTTGCTCATAAAGACATAGTCGTGGTCAATGGATCATATCCCTTCAGTTACGACCACCAAAATCTATATTTTGATAGCGTACTTGGAATTCTTTTAGATTTTCACATCATACCATTAGAGTCAACACTCTCAATGGTTTAATTAAACAATCTAGGATTATATATTTTTGACATTAATAAGAAACTCATAGTTTCTCTTCAATGTGCGAGAATATTTATTAGACTCTAATGCGTTGTGTTCATTTAGGTTAGTTAATTTCATTTCATCTCATCTAATCAGTATTATCTATGGATCGTATTCAATTCCATTTTACCACCAGTAATTTTTTAAAGAAATTTCATCACTATAAAGTTGGTATTTCTTAAAACAGCAATTATTTCTTAGTGCAACAGAATAGGTATTCATAAATGTTTTATGAATTTCTTTATTTATAAAACTGATTTGGTTTCAATTTACAAAATTTATGTTCAAAACATAAATATGTCATTCAATGACAGTCTTCCAAAAACTCTTTTGGGGAGATTCATACAAGATCCCTTATGAATAATTATTACGTGCAATCTTTCGACTCGCACAACCTGCCAACTCCTTGGCCTAGGATATGTTGGAGTTTCTTTTAAACCCTTATCTTGTAAAATTTTGTAAACCATTATTTAGATGAAATAATATTAACCTTGTGTACTACCCTTAAGAAAACTACCTTATAGAAAGAAACTAACTCAACTTCACTCATAATTAATCGTACATTGTCCAACAAAGTTCGATTACTCCATATCGATGCATCATTATGTATCACATGGAGGAGTAATTTTGAGATTGAACCTTTATTCATTTTAGGGACGTTCGAAACATTTTCCAATATACTCACTCATTCGATTAAATCAAACCATTCCTGTCGCATGTTATTTTATTTACTTCTGTTTTATATTCTATATGTTTACCATAGACATACTGCATGTGTATCAAATACAAATGTTCATGTCGATGATAAATCATCGATGAATATGACAAAGTACATGGAAACATTTTGGTATTTATAGAATTACGATTGCATACTGTAACGTCCCAGATTTTCGCGCTCGAAAATCGACATCCATACTTTACATCGTACTCGAATGTCGTAGATTCGACCGTTCAAATCCGAGTCGCCGGAGCTTATAACAACATTAAGTAAATAACACAGCGGAATAAATGAATAATACATTGATATATAATATCTGATACAACAGAATGATACAATGAATATCAATATACATCAGAGATATGATACAACAAATAGCAGCGGAAAAGAAAACGATAACATCAGCAGCGGATAATCTCCATCTTCAAAGCACTAATCCAGAAATAGCTTGAACTCCCAATAATGATGCACAAAGATAAGCAAGTGCAGTCCGATCCAAAGACTGAACTAGCTCCAGATAATCTACTAAACCTGAATATCTGAAAAACCCAACTCTAGACTGCTCGTGTAGGAAATTATGAGCACCCAGAGTTTAGGAAAGGAACAATAAACTCCGGATCAGTCATGGGACTGGTGTGAGCAACAAAACAGTTTATCTTTAAAACAAATAGCAGAGAATTTTAAAGTCAATTCGCAATGCTTTTGGAAAATGAAACTACCATAAGACCTCCCACCACACACACAATGCAAACGCAGAATTGGAGGAGATTTCTTCTTATGATAGTCAAAGATGCTTACTACGCAAAATCAAATCATTTGATATTATTACTAGTGCATAGTGTAGAAAACAATTTCGAAAGTAGAATATAAATCTTAGCCAGCATAGACATTTCGCACTTATGCCTACTATAGCTACCATGTTCAATAGCAGGTTACCACCACATTCCATGGCAGGTAATACAACAAAAACCGTACAGTGCTCGTATTGTTTTGTTTGGATTTCCAACAAATGGTCAGGCTAAGGAACTTCCTATTCCACGAAAGAAACGCCTCTGGCGGGACGTTCCGAGAACCAACTGTTCTCTGCCAAACAAGGCCGGCAACCCCTTTTCCCAAGGGATAAAAGAAACCTCAGATATGCCACCCCCGGTCCTTTGGGACCTTTATCCGAGCGCTCGATAACCAACATCACACATCATAAAGAAAGTGTATCCACATGAGTAAGTATCTGGGCTCCATACCATGATACTACCCTTTTCCAGAAGGAATGGTCATACCCGAGGGGAGCTACCCCTGAAAACCTTGCCGCACAATTCCTGTTTCGACCATTACCGGGTTGTGAGGCTCGACGAAGTCTCGTCCACAAAGCTACGCTTTTTCAAAAAGCCACGCTTTGGGTCAACAGACGATCAACCTATGATCACAAAGATAAATGATCAAACAAATGATCATATCACAAATGATCAAACACTAATCATCACACAGCAACACTCAGCATGCCACATTACCAAATTGGGATATATCGCTGATAAATTTCAACTACATAACCTCTGAGCTCGTACGTCTCAGAGAAGGGTGTTAAGCTAAGAGAATAAATTCTCCGCCACCAACAGAAATGTATTTGAAAGAAATCGGCTTTATATCTCAAAGTGTAATGTCAGACAGGTATCCATACAAGTCTGTTCCGGGTTCGAACAGAACCGAAGGCACTTCTCATGAAGCCCTTGCAAATCCGGATAATTTCCAATCACGTTCGGACTTCCTGTCACAAAAAGAGTGATATAAATCTCTATACCGGAGCAACTCAGTGCAGAGACATTCGATAGGTTGTCCTTTCATTTTCGAAAATATCTGGTCTTCATCACCGGTCTTCAAATGCGATCCATATACGACGTATCACTATTCGGAATGGGTTATACGACCCAAAGGTCCTTTCCTGGCTAACCCGAATAGTGAGCGAAATATTTAAAAACATATGGATATTGGGATTTCAATTAAGTCACAGCTTATTACCCAAAATCTTGCTTCAAATGGTTTAACAAATTACCATTTTAATCTTTTTTAAACAAAAAGATTCATTTACAGATTTTTCCAAATAAATTCTCATTTCAATTTGATTAACTCGTTAAATCTTTAAATCAAAGATTTAACTTATAGTTTTCAAAACAATTTCATTTCTAATGGGTTAAACAAAACATCATTTTAAATCTGTTAAAAATAAACAGATTTAATTCATAGCTTTCAAAAAAAGAATTCATTCATAGCCTTTTAAAACATTTCAATTTCATTTTGAATTTGAAACCTTTCAACACAAATTGGAAGTTCACTTCTTATATGAAAGCTGTTATTATTTGAAAACAAATAGTTTTCGTCTAAGAAAAATCCAATTATATTTGCACGAGTTAAAACCCTTTTATTTTATTCACATTCCAAAATCAATACTTTTTAAAATGGTTTAACTCATATATAATAGGTATAAAATCTCTAATCCCTATTTTCAAATCATAGAGTTCAATTTTCAAATCTTGAATTTAAGTTTAAATCAAATTATTTAAACTTCAAAACTTAATCAAGTTATTCGAAAATAAGTTTCATCTTTGAAATTCCATTTCAAAAGCTTTTCACATTTAAACCAAAATTTCTAATTTCAAAATCAATTGAAATTAAAATTTCAATTTCAAAAACATCAAATTTAAATTATCTGTGACTTAACCGATTTCCATGTGAAATCCATATTTGTGTGTGTAACAGTGTAGTCCAGGGGTTCTAACACACAATAGTGCAACATCAATCATCACAGATATATCGATATCGATAAGCGGTATAATCGATAACGCTTATCTTCATTCACAGATTCATAGATAAAATAAATTTATCGGTCACAAAGATTCACTATTACAATTCGATGTGGGTTTCGGATAACCAACTAGAATCCGACTCCCTGTCGCATCGAAATTCAAATGCCATTTTACGGGCAAAGGGGTTTTCATATATATATATATATATATACAAATCACAATTCAGTACAGCATAAGGCAGTTCACATCACACAGTATCATAATCACAAACATAAACATCACTCCAGTACACAATATTTGATGATAGTTAGTCATCTTTAATTTAAGGATTCTCAATGATAAATTAATTAAATTTTAATTAATTATTCCTTAATCAATTATCTTAATTGACTATTAATTATAAATTAATTAACCTTAATTATCTAATTAACAATACTGATTTCAAAATTAATTAAACACTTAATTATTTATCACCCAATCTTTAATTTCAAATTTGATTAATCTTTAGTCCCTCAGTTAGCTGCAATTTTAAATTTATTTACCCCTCTTAATTACCGGTCTCAATTAATAATAATAATCCTTCGTCTTAATTAACATTTTAAAAATCTTCTTTAAACTTTGAAATAAAATTGTCACTAAATTGAAACTTAAATGTTAATTAACTTTAACACTTAACTTGAGTTAACTACTTAATTAAAATATTAATTGAGATTTAAAACATCCTTACGTATTTATTAAACTTGAAATAAATTCTTAACTCAAAATAGTCGAACATTAATTACTTTGTTAACACTGAAATTTGTTTAACATTATTAACTTTAAAATTTGTTGGGCTTAACCCTGTTTAAAACAAAACCTGAGATTACCCAGGTTTCACTCGAGTTAACACTCGAGTTTCCCCCTCTATTCCCCGAGTCATCTCTCGTCTCCTCGCGTACACTTCTTCTTCTATTTTTTTTTCTTCCAATAAGTTAACCTTTAGTTAAATTAAAATAACAGGCAAACGACCTCACGTACTCAAGAAAACTTCGATGTAACCCACTATCATCCTCAAGTCCAACCGATGCATCCCTCATCTTTCCCAACATCTTAATTCCCAGGCACGAAAGTGTTCGTGTGCACATGCACAAGCACTTCGATCATCTACGATCACTGCTCCAATCTCTGACTTGTCATCGACATCATCGTCGACCACCCCAAACACCTAGTTTGACGAATCAAGCTGGAAATCAAAAACGAGCCTATCTATCACCAGTAAATCGCCTCGCATACCTGTCATCGCCACGTTCTCCGAGCTCCGACCACCTGAAGACCCCTAACTCCGGCCAATGGTTCGTCATCCACCCAGCCTTCATTTCCCAAACCCACGCGTCGCTCGATCAACCATAGGGGATGAACGAATCAAATTAACAACGGTGGCCAAAACTAGGTTTCTGGAAAGGAATCGCTCGCCGCTGCCGCCACGCTGGCCTTCCGACCACCCCGATATTTTTTTCCGATACCCCTTAAGCTCCTCTACCTCCTCGAGAAACTCCGGCCATCCTAGTGCCTCCGACCACCCCAGTTTGGCCCAAAACCGTTTTCCGTTCGTCGATGAACTGCTCTTGAACCACATGCTCAAAAATCATCAAACATGCTATAAAAATCCTATCTTCCAGTTAGGATTCAAGTTATATGATTAAATTTGTGAACCGTTAAACTCGAATTTGATCAACACTTGGATTTTCTCTGTAAAAACAAATTTATTTATACTGCATATACTTTTGTTTCCTTGAACTATTTTTAAGTTATAGTTCACACTTAAAGACTCATGTTTTGTTTAGAAATCAAAGTCTAATAATCGATGGATAAAGAGAAATGATTTAAATTGAAACAAGAACTGGGCATGAAATTTAGAACAGAAATTTCCTACAGGCATTCAAAATCATACATGCATCACACATTACGAATACACAGGGAATCTTCAACATATATACACAAATACAACCTATTTCGGCGTAAATCAAACTAACCAGATTTATCTTTAAGGTTTAAAAAGAGTTGCTCACCTTGTATTTTGAAAGAACAGAGCACATTATTGTTTTGGGAAAAGCTTTTTAAAACTGGAAATCTGCTAACAAAAATCACTCTTTAATCTGATCTTCATTTTGGCTTTGAGTTAAATTAAAGCTTTAGTTTGTATGTCTTTGAAAACTTTAAAATGAAAATGCTAAGTTTTCTTTTTGGTGAACGAATGGATAAGAGAAGCTGAAGTATATAAAAAGTTTACAAGTGATAAATATTGTACAGGGTGATATATTATTGTACAAGTTTTGATCAGTGATATTTTCTTTGTGGAGGCTGCATTTATTATTAAGTACTTTGTGTTCCTCATTTTATTTACAGCAAATCGATTTGCTTTGTACTTAGATTTTTTCTCATTTCCTTGTCTTGCATTGGTCTCGGCTGAAATGTTTTTGTGAGATATTTGATATGGCTTCACTTTTCTTCTTTTATTTGCATACTTGAATATCTGGTTTTATACTTGCATATATTTTTGTTGTCTTGATGTTTGCATATGTGTCTTGTTTCTACTTATCTTATTTTTCGGGTACATGAATACACATATCTTTGCTTTGGTCACATTGCTTTGCAATACTATTGAATGTATTATTATCTTCATATTTATTGTCTTATATTTATTTTATAAACTCGAATTCAATATACATATATATTAACTTCAAATTTTCTCATATATCGCGTATACAATATTTTAAATTTAAATGATTTATACAGAATATAATTGGATTCGGGGAAACTCGCTCCATTCTATCGATTTATTTTACTATTTTTATTCAAAAATTCAATAAATTATCGATTTAAATAAATTTAAATCTGGGGTCGTTACACATACATTAAATGGGTGCATGGACCTTTATTGTTTGATATATAATTATCAAGTATCATATGATTCAAAATCATACAATAAATATATTTCTCAAAACTACGACATAGTCTATAATTCCAAAACAACTGTAAATAATATTATATACTTTTGTATTTTCCATTGCATTACTTTTGTTATAAAAAAGTAATACCACGTTATAGTTTTATTTTATAAAGAATATTCATATTGAAATATAACTATGTCTATTTTTTATTTTTATTCCAGTTGATACCGAATATTAATCATTATTTCATAAATAATGTATGGTAAGTTTTACGAAAACAATTTTCGTACTATGATGCAATTAGTAAGTGCTATATGGCATGCTCCCACTATTTCTACCATTACTATAATAACGTACTAAATTCGGAGGTCCATCATTCACTTAATACAATTTGTTTATTTCATACATTGCAACTATTTACAGTGGATAGTTTGTTGATCAAATATCTTGAGCTCAAAGAAATAAATCTCATAGAAAACAATTTTCTATATGAAAATACATTACGAAATAGAAATCATATTTCTTATTCTAATATTAAGTATCAATTACTATTACAATTCCCCATGTTTCTATTAGTCCCTGAGAAGTTGGTTTTGATGACAATAACCTTACAATAAGATTATAAAATATAAATACTAACATTATTGTTTAGATATATATGTATATGCAGGATATATATACAGGTACCAAAGAATGAAGAGTATACAGTATAGAGATTCAAGAACTGATGAACTCAAGATCGAAGATATCAAGATTCAAGACTCATGAGTATCAATATTATCAAGAGTTTAAGATTTCAAGATAAGTAATTTAGTTAGGAATTTTGTTAAAACTCCTAGAAAAACACCGACATGTTAAAATCCATTTTATTCGTGGAATGGAATCCACTTCGAGTCCGTTAAAGGGATGGAACCCTAAGTAGGATGGAACCTACGAAAAATCTAGTGGAACATTATTTTGTATCCATTAACTTTTATTCAAATGTTTTACAAATTTATTTCTTGTTTTCAAAATGATTTCAAAATCTTCCTTTTTAAATCAAAAAAATCTATCTTGGTTTTAAAATACTTTTAGCCTCAAAATAATCTTTATTTTCATTATCAAATTATCCTTGGTTTTAAACTATCTTTTAATTATAATATATTTAAATTTTAATAGTTATACTTAGATTTAAATATAAAATTATAGTAAAATTTTACATATACCAAAATATTATTCTCTATACTTATTTATGTATTCTAACTATAGTTAAGTATATTTATAAAGTTTAAAAATAGTTTTAACACAAGATAGAAGTTATTTTCAAAGAAAAACAGATTATAAAAAATAACTTAGGCTTGTCGACAACCCCAAGGACCCCTTGTCGACAAGCTGACAGTTTATTTCAAAAGTTTGAATTTCAAAGGAAGTGTCTATTCGTCATATCCTTTCACGAATGGACATGGCTGTTGTTCTACTATAAATAGGGGCTGTTTTAAAAGAATTTACATTCATATTTTTCTCTGATTTCACTCCTCTTCTTCTTCCACATTTCTTTATATACATTTTTACCATTACCCTGCCGAAATCACCATTGAATCTAACTAGATCATCTCTGGTTTGATTCTCTATAACTATCTCAACAAGATCCCAATGCTATTCAGAGTTATAGACTTCTTTGTATTCAATCGAGTGAGAAAAGGTGTGATTGTAGCCTGGAAAATCAATCGGGTGAACTTGTTGCTCGTAAAATCAAGTATCTCTACCTAGAGGATTGTGAATCTGGAGCGGCGTACCTCGTGGCCTTGAAATCAAGGGTGTAATTGTAAGAATTGATTTTGAAAGAAAATCCATACTTGTGTTGCGGAACTGGATGTAAGGTAACTCCGAACCAGTATAAAATCCGGTGTGTTCTTTCCTTTATTTCTTTTACTTTATATCTGCTTCTATGTTTGATTCTGTGATCATATTTGTGTCTGAATATTGCATACATTTGTGTTCAAATTAATATAAACTCAGAAAGAATTAGTAATTCCTTAAAACACTATTCACCCCCCCTCTAGTGTTAATTCTAGCCTTAAGATCCGTAATCCGCATTTCTCACATTTGGTATTAGAGCCAGGTTTTCAAAGTTTCATAATCTGAATTTTGAAAAATTTCAAAATGGCTACCAACACTGGTACTGTTATCACTACCAACACTGGTTCTATTACCTCTTTCACTAGTTCATTTGTTGAAGGTCAGTCTACTGTCAGACCACCACTTTTTAATGGTAGTAACTATGCATATTGGGCATGTAGGATGAAAATATATTTACAATCTGTAGGACTAAACACTTGGAATATCACACAGACTGAATATTTTGATCCCACAACTGGTTTTGCACAGTGGACTGCTGAGCAAAAGACCATCGTACAAAATAACTGTAAAGCTATGAATATTCTGTTTTGTTCACTTGATAGGAATGAATTTAATAGAGTGTCAGTTTGTAAGTCTGCATATGAAATCTGGAAAACTTTGCAAGTTACTCACAAAGGAACAAGCAAAGTTAAACAGACCAAAATTTCCATGCTCACAAATCAGTTTCAATTATTCAAAATGAATCCTAATGAGTCTATTCCAGATATGTATAGTAGATTTTAGGATATTGTGCATTCTCTAATATCCTTGGGAAAGGTATTTTCAGAAGAAGATTAAGTCAGAAAAATCTTAAATTCTCTTACTCCAGAATGGGATCAAAAGACACTTGCGATCGAAGAGGCAAATGACATCAGTACCTTAAAGATAGAAGAATTAATTGGAAATCTAATGTCGTTTGAAGTCCAAATGCTTGGGAGAAGAGAAAGCAAAGCATCTAAAAAGAAATCAATTGCATTCAATGCATTGACCGATGGATCAGACTCAAACAACGATAATGATGAAGAGATAGCCTTTATGACCAAGAACTTTAGAAAATTCCTGAAATACAGAAAGATGAATAATCTCAAGAGAAACAACTATAAGAACTCTGGTAACCAGAATGTAGTGCCAAACTATATCAAATGTTTCAACTGTGACGAACCGGGCCAGATCAAAAGAGACTGTCCGCATCCAGATAAGCAAAATCTTCCTATAAATAACGATTCCGCAAAGAAACGAAAACGTGCATTTACCGCTACTTTAGATGACTCAGACTCATCCTCAAGCGATGATGATCAGAAGACAGATAATCCAAATGTGTGTTTCATGGCAGTTCACGACTCCGACGAATTCAGAGAAACGGACTCAGAAAAAGGTACACGTTTACAATACATTGGTTGAAATTGCATGCTTAGGATTGGATGTGTGATTGGTTGATTTTGAATTGGTGTGTCGTTTGAATTTTAAAATTTTTATTATTATTTTATTATATTTTACTGTTATTTTTATTTTTAAATAGTATCATAATATTTTATGGAATGTACTATAATTCTAGTAATATTCCAGATATTATATAGACATTAAAAATAATATATATATATATATATTAGAATACTTAAGAGAAATAAATCATGAAAATTCAGAGACACCTATCGACAAGGGCTCCCCCACGTTGTCGACAAGGGTACAGAAATTTGAAATTCAAATTTGCATTCAAATGTTTGAATTTCCCTCCATCTTTTTAACTTCATTCAAGTCTCTGAAAAGTCACTTTTTGACCAGAGAACCTGTCCCTTGAGAATCTATTTATTTACTATCTCTTATCACAAGTTTTCACTTTCATTTTCAAATTCAAACTCTTATTTCAAAATATCAAGCTCTCTACTCTAATGGCTTCTTCAAGCAACCCTTCCACAATGAGACTTTCCAGAAATATAAAAGAGCAACTTTTCAATAATCCGGAGGCTATAAAAGCATATATCAACTATGCTAACTATGGAAAAGTCCATCCCAGAAAGTTTGCTTTATTTCAAGATTTCTCTACTTATGAAATCGATTCTCTTTTTGCAAACAACCAAGTTCTTAGTCTTGTTGCTGCTTCACAAAATGACTTTGTTTGTTATCCAAATCTTGTTAAAATTTTCTATGCAAATCTCAACCGTGGATTTTATAATGGAAATGATGCTGAAATTTGGAGTAGTTTCAAAGGCACTAGAATCATTTTAAATTGTGATGTTTTGGGTACCATTCTCAATTGCAAGAGCACGGGAATGGATCTTTCTAGTTTTAATATCGATGAAAATGATCATGAGACATTTCATCACATTTTCGAAGGAGATGATAACTTTGAATTCATAAATCGAAACTTTCGACCAAAAGAAAGAATTGTTAATCTTCTTTTACAACATTCTTTGACCCCAAGATCGGGGAGTCTTAACAATCCAACTTCAAAAGTTTGCAAAGCACTTTTTGCTATTTTTGGAAATTATGATATTAATTGGGCGCAAGTTATTTTGGATGAACTTCGTCCCAAAAATTTTGAAGTGGGTGAAAACACTTTGTATCATGGAATCTATATCACTCGGATTTTTAATTATTTTGGAGTGGATTTCAAAGGAGAAGAATTTGTTTCAAGAAAATTTTTTAATCACTCAAACATTTCTCTTATGAAAATTCCATATGTTTTTCAACCATATGAGACTCTCGCCGAAAAGGAAGAGCGTTTGGCTCATGAGGAGATGGAAGAAAAGGAAGAAGAAGAAGAAGGGAATGAAATGGAAATAGAAGAAGAAGAAGAAGAAGAAGAAGAAGAAGGTGAAACATCCTTGGAAAGTATTGACTATCCCTCTAATTCAACCAACAAAACCTTACTCAAAAATCAAAAACCATTGTTGAGAATCAACGGACTCTTAAACGGTCCGTTAGTAAGAAATTGGATAAAATTTCATCCAAGATGAACAAGTTTTTCTCCAAAGTCAGCAAGAAGCTTGGATTATCTTCATATTCATCATCCTCTAACTAGTTCTACCTTTTCATGTCATGTTGTATTGGTTTTAGTTTGTTTTGATTTGAATGTTCGTGTAGTTCTTAATGTTTAATCATTGTATCGTTCAATTATGAAATGAAATTGAATTACTTTTCTATTATATAGTTTATCTTATCTCCAGAATAAATGTTAGTATATTATATAAATATACATATACATAATTATTCACAAAATCAAAATGAGTCATCAAAATTAACTGACCCCTGTCGATAACCCCAGAGACCTTGTCGACAAGTACCGGTCAGAAATGACTTTTCATTTTAAATTTGAAATTTGAATAACTACCTTGTGTCTATTCATTTCATACGAATTTCTACACCTATAAATACATATTTCTTCAAGAATTCATCACTCAAAATCATTTCTTATCTACTCTATCTATATTTCTTCTCACAAACTCAAATATGGCCGATCCAATTCATAGTTTGACCGAGAATCTTGAAACCCTTAATTCTTTCAAGAATATTATTTCTTTCATTCTTTGTAATCAGCGACACTTAGAGTTGAGTCAAATGCAGATGATCAAGGAGCAAGAAAAACATTTCGATGCGATTCGATGGATGATTTCCTCCCTACACAAAGATGATAATGAAGTACATCCTTCAGTCTCTCTCACTAATGAAAATGAAAATTAGGATGCCATTAAAGCAGACCATATATTTGGAGAAGAAGGATGGGTGGAAGTACCTCGTAATGTTTGATTTTATTTGATTGCTTTGTTTGATTTGAATTGATTGCTTGGATTGATTTGATTTAGTTTGGTTTGGTGTGGATTGATAATTGGTATGCTAAACATAATATGTATAAATACACATTGATATTTATATGATCTTTGATTAGTTATCATGTCTATCAGTATAATTATCTCTTAATCTATCTATTATATACTCCATTATATATTTTATTAATGCAGGTACTTTAGTACAAGAATAAGGGGGAGTTATATAGTTTGGAGTTAGTTTTTGTTGATGACGAAGGGGGAGAAGTATAAAATAGGAGAGTTAGGCATAGATTAAGGGGGAGTTATATAGTTTGGAGTTAGTTTTTGTTGATGACAAAGGGGGAGAAGTATAAAATAGGATAGTTAAGCATAGATTAAGGGGGAGTTATTAGTTTTAGGGGGAGTTATTAGGATAGAAGTAATATTTTACAAACAAAGGTTGTCATCATACAAAAGGGGGAGATTGTTAGTCCCTGAGAAGTTGGTTTTGATGACAACAACCTTAGAATAAGATTATAAAATATAAATACTAACATTATTATTTAGATATATATGTATATGCAGGATATATATACAAGTACCAAAGAATGAAGACTGTATAGTATAAAGATTCAAGGACTGATGAACTCAAGGTCGAAGATATCAAGATTCAAGACTCATGAGTATCAAGATTATCAAGAGTTCAAGATTTCAAGATAAGTAATTTAGTTAGGAATTTTGTTAAAACTCCTAGAAAAGCACTGACATCTTAAAATCCATTTTATTCGTGGAATGGAATCCACTTTGAGCCCATTAAAGGGATGGAACCCTAAGTAGGATGGAACCTACGAAAAATCTAGTGGAACATCGTTTTGTA
Organism: Allium fistulosum; assembly: GCA_030737815.1. Classification (NCBI taxonomy): domain Eukaryota; kingdom Viridiplantae; phylum Streptophyta; class Magnoliopsida; order Asparagales; family Amaryllidaceae; genus Allium; species Allium fistulosum. The sequence continues at coordinate 942,219,927 of CM060907.1, read as the reverse complement.
TCCACTAACTTTTATTCAAATGTTTTACAAAATTATATCTTGTTTTCAAAATGATTTCAAAATCTTCCTTTTTAAATCAAAAACATCTATCCTGGTTTTAAAATACTTTTAGCCTCAAAATAACCTTTATTTTCAATATCAAATTATCCTTGGTTTTAAACTATCTTTTAATTATAATATATTTAAATTTTAATATTTATACTTAGATTTAAATATAAAATTATAGTAAAATTTTATATATACCAAAATATTATTCTCTATACTTATTTATGTATTTTAACTATAGTTAAGTATATTTATAAAGTTTAAAAATAGTTTTAATACAAGATAGAAGTTATTTTCAAAGGAAAACAAATTATCAAAAATAACTTAGGCTTGTCGACAACCCCAAGGACCCCTTGTCGACAAGGTGACAGTTTATTTCAAAAGTTTGAATTTCAAAGGAAGTGTGTATTCGTCATATCCTTTCACGAAAGGACATGGTTGTTGTTCTACTATAAATATGGGCTGTTTTAAACGAATTTACATTCATATTTTTCTCTGATTTCACTCCTCTTCTTCTTCCACATTTCTTTATATACATTTTTACCATTACTCTGCCGAAACCACCATTGAATCTAACTAGATCATCTTTCTCTATCACTATCTCAACAAGATCCCAGTGCTATATAGACTTCTTTGTATTCAATCGAGCGAGAAAAGGTGTGATTGTAGCCTGGAAAATCAATTGGGTGAACTTGTTGCCCGTAAAATCAAGTATCTCTACCCAGAGGATTGTGAATCTAGAGCGGTGTACCTCGTGGCCTTGAAATCGAGGGTGTAATTGTAAGAATTGATTTTGAAAGGAAATCCGTACTTGGGTTGCAGGACCGGATGTAGGGTAACTCCGAACCAGTATAAAAACCAGTGTGTTCTTTCCTTTATTGCTTTTACTTTATATCTGCATCTGTGTTTGATTTTGTGATCATATCTGTGTCTGAATATTGCATACATTTGTGTTCAAATTAATATAAGCTCAAAAAGAATTAGTAATTCCTTAAAACACTATTCACCCCCCCCCCTCTAGTGTTAATTCTAGCCTTAAGATCTGTAATCCGCATTTCTCAAAGTTTCTCTATGAAGTAGAAATGACTACCCATTCTCTTCATCCCAACTGTACCTTAAATTACATATATTCTTATACATTCGTTTTCCTTTCAAATGGTCAAATTACTCAACGAAAACTTTACTACAATATCATAACAAACTCTTTACAAAAGGCATTCAATTATCCTTAACATTTAAGGACATCAAATACGTTGCACTTTACGTAAACAGATCAAAATGATATTTCAACAATCGAGTTCTTAGATCTATCTTGTAATTTTTGGTCTTGTGTTTTATTAACACAATATGATCCCTTTTGTAGTTAATAAGATTGAATACTCGATCTCGCACTAAGGTTTATTTGGTTTTTCGGATGAACTAATTTCATCAAAATATTGTACATTACAAACTTTGACCGTTCACCACATAACATTTATATTCAATTGTATATGGATCAATTATCCTAGTCTTGTATTGCTTTTAGAGTTCGAAATTCAAGAATGCAATACATGGTCTTGACATAATAAATGCGTAAGTGACCAAACCACGAATGTATTCAATAGTTGTAATATCAGGCACTTGCATGGATTTTGAAACGTTAACATGCAATAGAAATTTAATAATGAGTATTATATTTCCATTTTTCAACTTCCAATTCAGTTCGTTTGTATATGTTAATTAATAAACATTTCATCAACCATGTTAAATGCATAAATTTATCATTGTAGATAATTATTACATTATTTAGCATATGTTCTTACAATATTAGAAAGGTTAAATGTTACCGTTTCATTTTTATAATAAGGCTCCCACTAGGCTTTTATGTTTCTCCAAACCCTAAGATGAAATATAGAAGTCTTTCGACTTTACTAGTGGGTGTTAGGACTCGTTTGTCTTGGTATTCTGACCTTAAGTTTGCTCAACAGATCATAGCCCCACAAACAATGGATAACTCCTTATCGGTTGTATGACGTACACTCCTGACCCATTTTTCCTTGTCCTAATCTCATTTCGACCTTGAGTTTGTTCAATAAATCGAAAGAGATTATTCACTCATACCTACCATATCGCGATGGCCTAAGTATAATATATGTACCTTGAGTTTACTCAACAAATACATGTAGTTATCTTACCTCATCTTTTCAATATATTAATAATACTACACATAACATCCCCAGCTTGAGTTTGCTCAACAACTAAGGAGTATGCAAGTAATTTACTAATATATATATATATATATGGTAGAGGATAACATTATATTAAAGATTCATAATCTTTAATATATTATATTGAGTGATATTGACTTATGGAATAATGTATTTCTTATGACATACCATCGTGATTCAAGTGTCAAACACATCAGAAATCACAGTATACATATATTTACGTATGTATTTATTCCTTAACTCTATTTGGGTTTCTTTAATGTTCCATCTTTAGTTTATACATTCATATCATATAAGTTTTATTGTTATATAACTTTTATATTTCATGTTACTCATATGATAGTCCTATGTATGATATTTTATAAATTGAATCTTATTTAGTTAATTAACTCTTTAATTAATTTTAAATTAGCATTCCAATACAACTTTTATATTGGACATATCTACTATAACCTTTATAGTAGGACACGTATATCTTATATAAGCATATTTTTAGTTAATTAACTGACCTTTAATTACTTTATTAATTAAACAATTTTAATTAAATTATATTAATTTCGAAAATTTATCTTATATACATACATGTATGCTTATGTTATCTTAAAACACTTTAAAATAACATAACATAAATCAACATATATAATACATGCATATAAGTATTAATTAATTAACTTATTTAATTAATTTATATTATTAATCTTATTAATAATTTCAAATTTCGAAATTAATATTTACACAGTTTCAAACATTTTAAACTTTCCATTACATTTTCAAACATTTTGAAAATTTATGTTATATTATAAAATTTTATAATAAACATGTTTTTATTTTAAATTTAACTTTTAAATTTAAAATCATGTCTTAATTTTCAAAACTATTTTGAAAATTAGCCCAAGGCCCAATTCAAATTAGGGCTTTTCTATTGGGTGCAATCTTTGGGCTCACATCACCATTCAGGCCAGGTAGGTAACAAGGTAGGACATGGTACTTGATTACCCAATTCCAATCCTAGACATCACTTTCTAGACACCATACTAAGTCCATAAGCTTAATTAGTTAGCCTAAAATGACTAATTTGGACCGCATAGGCTATTGGGCTTTGATACCATTGTTGGAACTGGGCCAGCCCACAGCGGAAGAAATAAGTGAATTTCAAAAAAAATACCATTTTGGATCTTTAACGGACCTATGAAGTCTAAATATACTTAGAACTTTTCTAAGTTTCTTTAAAATAAAATCAATATATTATTTAGTTTCATAAATAAAGCTTCACTGTAATTTAATGTGAATATACATTAGAGTATATCACATATACTCTTATATAGTGTGTGAAGGTTACATATTACATTTATTTAGAGAAGAAAATTTTCATTTCCTCTCTCTTAACTTATTCAGTTAATGACGGGCATAAATATTTCTAGAGAAGGGAAATTTTCAGTTCCTTCTCTTAACTTATTCAATTAATGAGGGGGTACATTTTAGAGAAGAAATCTTTTCATTTCCTTTCTCTTAAATTATTCAATTAATGAGGGATCATAAATTTAGTTAGAGAAGGAAGCTTTTCGTTTCCTTCTCTTAATTAAATTAAATAAGTGATTAATAAAATAACATTAATGACTAATCTAAATATGACATGAATTGTAAATATATTCATAGTAAATATTGTGCAAGTGCAACATACAAGGAGTGTGCATAGTCAGTGCTAATTGATATGTATACTAGAAAAAACAAGAACAATTTGAATGGTTATTACATAGGAATTGAAATGGAAATAAATAAGGGATGACAAGGGTGATTGATACAGTTTCCCTTTTAGTAAACTTAATTAATGCAACATATTAGTGACAACAATAGGTACCATAATGTAAGAATATGGAAGGTAAACAATGAATTGTATGTATACATTATTGTCTTAATTAAAAAAGAGAAATGATTTCATACTATGACAATATATGTAAAAAAATAAATTTTATATGAACACATACAAGTAGATGCATATATGGAATTCAATCAAAGCTTTCTAATAATATAAATTAGATAGTTATTACAGTCAGTTTCAAAACTTTGATTTGTTGTTAAAATTCCTTATATTCATTTGTAAATATCTAACGCAATAAAAAGTGCAAGTAATACATGCAAACATTCATACATACATGTATTAAAATTCAAAACTAAAATTACACTTTGTTATGAAAGATTAAAACATAGATCTATAATTGAAACATTTTATTAATTCCATATAAATTTCGTTTTAACTTTAAATATAATTCAATCAATCAACATCAAAATGTAAATTTCAAGATTTAAAGAAATGGAATTTAAATTAAATGTTAAAACATAAAACTAAAATAAAACATTGTATTTTAAAATATATAGATTTAGTTTCAATTTAACAAAGTAAAGAAAAGCAGCCAATCAATTCGAACATGTAAACATTCGGATTTGAAGAATTACAATTTAATTAGAATGTTTAAAAACATAGATCGATGCTTAAATGTTGTTTTAAAACATAAACAAATTTAATTTTGATCTGTCAAATGAAAACTCAATCACATCATTAAACAAATAATTCAATCTTCATAAACAATTTTTTAATTAAGCAAGACAATAATACCTCATACAAATTATGAAAGTCCAATTTAATTTTCATCAAACATTGCAAAATCACTTTCTATATATAGAAATAAACATACCTTGCTACCCAATCCTTAAAACATACCTTATCGATGTTGCTTTTGATTTGCACCTTGAATGAAGAATGCTTCTAGATCCGATTGAACCACCTTAGGATGCTGCCTAGAAATCACACCTTTAATGATGATATCTCCTCAGGTCTTCATGGATGAACCACTTTCGTTTTATTTTATTTGATCTTTTTATTTGGAGTTGGAAGATTTTGAAAATCGTTTTCTTTTTTGTTTCTGCCATGAAAAGTTAGGAGGAGAGAAAGAACGGATGCGAAGGAAAATGAATTGTACGTACAGAATGAATTAGAGAATATGTTTTATTTGAAAGAACGAAACCTTTTCCATTCTTTAATTAAAATTTCCTTAATTAATTCCCTTGATTGTTTCTCTCTCTACAATCCTTTCTTTACATGTGATATGTCATTGAAATGACCCTCCTATTTCCACCCTAATTTCATCAGGATTTTTTTTTTTGAGATTTAGAGATGATATATAGATATATCATTCATTACAAATATATTTCCCAGAGTCATTTTCTTTCTCCAATAAACAAAATATATCCAGGATCAAAATAGCTTACCAATATAAATATATCAGTGTATATCTAATAACATACACATACATATGAAGATGTATGTGTTCCTCTTGTTTTAAATTCAGAGTATATACTTTATTTTTTTGTACAAGATCATTCTGTTTGATTTTGATTTTAGCAATTCAGATTAATTGATTTTTGACCATAGAATCCACTGGGAACATGTACTTTAGTCTGTCATTATAATTAAGAAATGATAAAGTAATAATCAGTGGTAAACAAGCTTTTAATATAGATGATTGTGTTAAAGTCTGGATAGTATCAAATTCAGTATAAAAGAAAGTGGATCCTAAGTGAACACAAGCAACATCTAGGCGTAATGGAAACGCGCCTAACTTATACATGAGAGGTCACGAGTTCGAGTGCTATGCTGGTCGGTTCAAACACAGTTTTTGTTTTTTTTTTCTTCTCCTGTATGGTTTGAAATCTGATATCTACCTATATCTACACATATATATTTAATTTTTGCCTATAATCTAACATACAAAACAATAGTTCTTGCTTATTATTTTTGAAATCCATTCCTACAACTGTTCTAGGAATTTATGTATATATTTTTGTCCAGATATCAACATGTACACAGATATACATGTACATGTCAATATCTTTGCTCATTTTCTAGAAAACTGGGTGAAACAATTGCTAAATGTACTAAGCTTTGAACTGCATTTTTATTTTCAGAATACAATCTATCATGATCAACCAATACTTCATTTATTTGAAGCTAGTTAACTCATGAATCCTGTATCTACTACACACTAGTTCAAAGCAATGGAGATACCATTCATTGCATCTGTCTGAAGCTTTTTAAAAACATTTTACTTTTCTCAATACAATTCAGAAATGAATTCAAACTTATTTACAAAGCATTTCAGTAAAAAGAAAATAGAATCCCTTTAAGTTTACTTCTTGCTAAATCCAGATTTTATTCTAAAACTCAGTGCTCTGTTATGTCTCAAGATTAGCTAATACATATATATAAATTATGCAAAACAGTAGCTCACCTACATATGCAAATTTCTTTTCCAAGCATCCATATCAATACTTAAAAATCATTTCCTTGTTCAGATATTTCTTTTAGATTTTAAACCTTAGTACATAACCATATATTCAACATGATTCAACTAGTCCATCTAACCATAATAGAATTCATTACATGACTGGAAATCTTAGAAACATAACATTTTTCCTGAATACATGCAGATATAATCAATTTAAGCTCTTATTGAAACTAGCTAGCATGTTCATTCACTTCTCCATAATAGCCATAACATCATTTTTACTTAGTGCCTGGGTTACTTGAAAGAACATAAGTGGCTGCCTCATTTTAAAATGAGACACCCCATATGCCATGAGCAAACAAGGGTCAGATCTACGATCTGGTATGAGTAACATCAATACATTCATGATATTGAGCAATAGAGAATATAAGAGTACTAACTTGTTATTTAAGCAAATTTCTGCAATCAATTATTTTAACATAGTATAATTAAGTTGGTTCAGGTATGATATATTCATTTATCATTCTTACACTTGCATACATAATCATGCAAACATAGTTATCTATTTGCAACAATTGCATTCACTGGAACCATCTTGGTTCCATACCATTCAACCTAAGAAATATCCATATTCCTATTTCTTCATTTACAGGTTGTATAATTCAATTTAAATCCCTGCCTCATCTGCTATTAAGGAATCACTGGGACACATTGCAATGAACTAATTCACATCATTGCACAAAGATCTCAGGGCTTAAACAAACCATGTGCCAACTTGCATACTTCAAATATGACAAGCATTCCAGCAGCTTTCTTGGCCTTCCCTTCCCTAGTTTATTTACTAGTGTATTGTCTTAAATCCTATCATCAATATGCTAAGTGAACATGTCACTGCAAACATGGAAACATCCATAATTTTTCCTAGCATAATTCTCCTCAGAAATAAGCAGACAGTTATTTCCTAAATGGGGTCAATATGTCTTGATCTTAGTAAAATATAAGAACATTTTCAACTGTAAAAGAGGCATGGCATGTTATATTGATCTGCAAGCCTTTATGATTGATTCAGATTCAAGATCTGGTTCAATCATAATTTTAGCTTGTGGGTTTCTTCTTTTTTTTTTTGATTTGATTAAGGGCTCAGCACTTAGAAAATTTCTATTGCACCCTTAACATTTTTCTTTTCAAGCCTCAGCACTTATACCAAGTATAATGCAGCTCCAATCATTTTTATAAAGTTTCCAAGCCATAGATCTATAACAGCTGAGAGTATTCTCTATATAATTTTTAAGATCCTAAACTTTAACATTTATGAGTATAAATAAAACAGTATGATACTCATCCAAAGACAAATGTCTCAACCAATCAAAGATCATCAAAATCATCCATATTAAATCATATCAGATTTAAAATAAGACATCCAAAAAGCATTGATGAAATCATATACATCAAAACCAGAAATACATAAATGGCAATATAAAAAGTGGCTGCCTCAACTCAGGTCTTAATGCCATGAACTCAGTGAGATTACTCACCTAAATATTTCCAGAAAATCCTTGTATGAGTGTTTTCTTCTTCCTTCCAATATTTTTCTTCTTTTCTTATTTTTGTGCAGCTCGGGGTAAAATAATTCTACTGGCTAAAACTGCCTATTTATATACATCTTTCCACTAGGGTTTTGTTAAAACAGAATTCCATTTCTGTCCTGGCTAGCATCATGCATTTTTCATTCATAATACCCCGGCCATATCAACCAATTTAAAGACTGCATTTTCTTTATTTTACTTTTCAGAAAATGGCCACTCACCTAGTCATGTTAAAAGTGTGACTATCCTATTTCATATTTTAATCATTTCTGAGAATCCCCTTTGCTATTTTTGCCTATACAAGCATATTAACTTGTATCACAGTTCATGTCATTTTAATGTTATAATTTCACTTGCTTATATATATATATATACTTTTCAGTAAAAATGTATATTTGTATACATATCTTTTCTAGGCTTATTTTAATTCCTCTTTTAAATTCAGAAACATATGCACCTATATGTATACAAGTTTACAAATCCTTATAACATATACATATGTATAATTTTCTTTTCTGGGTTTTAATTAAAATCTGTTTACTGATTTAAAGTAAAACTTACTTTTCTTATTTTCTAAGATGATCCATATAATTCCAGAAATCAAATATCCATGTTGCAAAATCATGTTTGTATTGCTTTTTAATTCTTGTTTTAAATCCAAGAAATCTGGAGTTCTTCCTTGTGCCATTTCAGTGTGCACGTGCACACATATACTTGCACACTATTTATTCCAGAAATTTCACCATATTTAAATCTAAATATTACAAAAATTAAATCATTTTACAAAAATGATTTTTCACAAAATTTTGGGGTATTACATTCATCCCTCCTTTTAGGAATTGTGTCCTCACAATTTTTCTAACATTTATAACAAGCATCATTTTCTTTTCTGAAAACTTATCAAACATATGCATAAGCAAACAAATTCAACCATATCAACCATGCATAACAAATAATTTTTCCAGAAAAAAAATTACCTTTTAATTTGCAAAAAGCTTAGGATAATCCATTCTAATCTTATCCTCTAACTCCCATGTGCAGTCATTAGGATCACTACTCCACTGGATCTTAACTAGTTTCAAGGTTTTGCTCCTTAATTTCTTTTCTTCCTTGGCTACAATCCCCACTGGTTCTTTTTCATAAACCAAGTCAGGATTTATTTGAATTTTGGTAGGCTCTTCCAAAATGTCTTCTTTATCATGTACCCATCTTCTAAGTTGGGACACATGAAAAACATTATGCATTGCTTTCATTTCCTCTGGTAGTTCTAATTTGTAAGCCAATGAACCAATTCTTTCCAGAATTTTATAGGGTCCAACATACCTTGGTGTAAGCTTACCTTGCTTGCCAAATCTCATGACTTTCTTCATAGGTGAAATCTTGATGAAAACAAAGTCTCCCACTTCATATTCCACTTGCTTTCTCTTCCTATCTGCAAATTTCTTTTGCCTATCTTGAGCTGCTGCTATTCTTTTTCTTATTAACCCAATTTTCTCTGTAGTTTCTTTAACATATTCAGGTCCAAGAATAGCCCTTTCTCCAGCCTCTACCCAGCATATAGGTGATAAACATGGCTTGCCATATAAGGCTTCAAATGGTGCCATCCCTATGGTGCTTTGGTAACTGTTATTATATGTGAATTCAGCTAGATGGAGGTGGTCTTCCCAGTTGCCTCCAAAGTCCAGTGTACATGCTCTCAACAAATCCTCTAAGACTTTGTTCACCACCTCAGTTTGACCATCTGATTGTGGATGGTAGGCAGTGCTTAAGCACAATTCACTCCCCATGGCCTCTTGAAAACTTTTCCAAAATCTTGAGGTGAAGATGGTATCCCTATCACTCACAATGGTTTTGGGTATGCCATGCAACCTTACTACCTCTTTCATGAATATTTGAGCCAATTTTGGAGCATTTCTTTCTGTTTTAACTGGGATAAAATGTGCTACCTTAGTTAGCCTATCCACTATCACCCATATACTTGTGTTTCCCTTCTTAGATCTAGGAAGACCATCTATGAAATCCATAGATATATCCTCCCACTTCCACTGTGGTATACTAAGGGGTTGCAATAGTCCTGATGGCCTTTGTGTCTCTGCCTTGACTTGTTGGCAAGTCATGCACCTTGCAACATATCTGGCCACATCTGACTTCATCCCCTTCCACCAAAGATTTCTTTTCAAATTTTGATACATCTTGGTGCTACCTGGGTGTATGGAGTACTTACTCCTATGGTACTCATTTAATATTTCCTCCTTCAATTCTATATTTTCTGGAACACATATCCTATTTTTATTCCTTAAATAACCATTTTTGTCAACTTGATAATTTATTACTTCCTCCCCTTTTGATATGAGCATTTTCTTTTCCACCATGTTTAGGTCTTGTTCCTGCATCCTCCCAATCTTAAGAAGTAAATCTGATTGCAGAGATATCATACTTAATTTCCCTTTACCTTTACCTTCTTCAATGGACATCATTTGTACCTTACTGTTTTCCTCAATTTCCAAATCAGTAAGTATAGACAAATCCTTAAACTCTTCCATCATCAACATGGCTACTTTGGCATGTTGTCTACTCAAGGCATCTACAACTTTATTTGCCTTGCCTGGTGTATACAGTATATCTAGATCATAGGCAGCTAGGAACTCTACCCATCTATGTTGCCTCATGTTCAAATCTTTTTGTGAGAATAAATATTTCAGTGCCTTATGATCAGTGTACAAAATGAATTTGGTACCTAACAAATAATGTCTCCAAAGTTTCAAAGCATACACAACTGCTGCTAGTTCAAGATCATGGGTTGCATACCTGGTTTCATGTGGCTTTAATTGCCTAGATGCATAGGCTACCACCTGGTCTTGCTGCATCAACACAGCCCCTAACCCAGAGCCACTTGCATCAGTGTACACAACCAAATTTTCATTTCCTTCTGGCACTCTCAATACTGGTGCATTAATCAGAGCTTCCTTTATTTTGATAAAAGCTTGCTCACATTTTTCTGTCCATACAAAGGCTTGGTTCTTTCTAGTTAAATTAGTAAGTGGTGATGATATTTTTGAGAAATCTTTTATAAATCTCCTATAATATCCTGCCATCCCCATAAATGATCTAATCTCACTGATGGTGCTAGGTCTTTTCCATGCTTGGATTGCCACTACCTTGTTAGGGTTTACTGATATTCCTTTGGCAGAGATAACATGCCCAAGGAAATGCACTTCTTCTTTCCAAAATGCACATTTTGAAAATTTTGCCTTTAAATCATTTTCCCTTAGTCTTGACAAAACTAAATGCAAATGATTTTTATGCTCTTCCACTGTCTTAGAATAAACCAAAATGTCATCAATAAATATCAGTACAAACTTGTCTAAATAATCTCTAAATATTCTATTCATTAAATCAACAAAATATGAAGGAGCATTTGTCAAACCAAATGGCATAACCAAAAATTCATATAAGCCATATCTTGTGTTAAATGCAGTATACTTAACACTTGAGTCTTCAACCTTCATTTGATGGAATCCTAATGCAAAGTCTAGCCTAGAAAATATTTTAGCTTCACTGAGTTGGTCAAAGAGATCATCTATTCTAGGCAATGGGTATTTATTCTTGATGGTTACTTTATTTAGTTCCCTGTAATCTATGCACATTCTCAAGGTACCATCATGTTTTCTTACAAACACTACTGGAGAACCCCAGCAGGAATTGCTTGGCCTTATAAATCCCTTGCCTTCTAATTCTTCCAACTGATTTTTCAATTCTTTCAGTTCACTTGGCCCCATTCTATAAGGTTTCTTGATTATTGGACTTGCTCCTGGAATGAGATTAATTTGGAACTCAACTGGTCTGTGGTGTGGAACACCCTTAACTTCCCCAAACACATCCAAGTATTCATTAACTATGGGAATTTCTTCAATTGTTAGTTCACTCAGATCTTTTTCTAAGTCAACTAAATGGTACAATTTCCCTTCCTTAGCTACTTCACATAGAACTGTGATCCTCTGGCCTCTAGAATTTTGCAATGATATGGTGGATGAGTCTAAATTAATTATGGCTTTAAATTGCCTTAACCAATCTACCCCCAATATAACTACTATATTTGGGTAATTTAAAACATATAAATTGGAAATAAAAATATTTCCTCCTATGTTTAACTCCACATCCACACAATTCATGTTCAAAACACTAGAACTCCCTAGGGGACTTTGTACAAGCAATGGGGTTTCAACCAATATGCAGTTTAATTTTAATACTTTAACTAATTCATAGGAAATCAAAGAGTGTGTTGCTCCAGTATCATATACTACTGGTATGGGTATGGCACAAATGAGTAATGTACCTTCCACTTGGCCATGATTTTCAGCATCAATTTTCACTACAGATTTGCCTTTTCCTTCCAAAGTTGCCAATTTCCCTTGCTGTCTATTCTCAGGACAGTTCCTCTTCATATGCCCCTCTTTCCCACATAGGTAGCATTTGAAGGCTCCTCCTTTTAACTCTGGGCACCTTGGTTTGATGTGTCCTTCTTTTCCACAATGATGGCAAACCAATTTCTTCTTAGTATCATTGGCTTTTGTATCTTTACCCTTCCTGTTGTCTGCCTCCTCCTTCTTTTTATCATAAGGGTGATATCTTCCCTTATCCTTCTTGTTGTTGCTCTTAAAATTCCTATATTTCTCTCTTTCTTTGTCATGTTGTTCCAGTTTCAAGGCCAGATCAATTACTTGATCAAATGTTCTATCTGCATATGGTAGCATAGCTCTGCTAAGTCCTGGGTTCAGTCCTTTTATATAACTATCATTTTTGGATGCTTCATCTGCCACTAGCATTGCTCCATAATTAGATAGCCCCTCAAACTTTTGAGTGTATTCAGTGACATTCAAAGTTCCCTGCCTAAGTTTGATAAATTCTTCAAGCAAAATGGTCTTGGCTGATGCTGGTACAAATCTTGCCTCCAACATTTCCTTGAACTGATTCCAAGTGATTTCATTTTCATTTCTTCCAGCTATGATCACCTCCCACCAGCTTAAAGCTACCCCTTTCAGTTGTCTAGAAGCTACTTGCCTCTTCCTTTGGTCATCCAACTGCATGTCATTGAAAATCCTATCAAGTGTTCTCAACCATGCTTGAATTTCCATCACACTCTCAGTTCCTTCAAAACTCCTGCCTCCCAAATTGGAATAAGTTTTCAGTAGTTTTGAAAGCTCTTCATGTGGGTTCTCAGGCCTATGCCCAATTCCATCTCTTAAAACCCTCACAAATTCTTGCATATCAAGCATTTGAGGTGCACTGGATCCTGCATTGTGATGAGATCCTCTTCCTACCATGGTCTGCTAACTAAATTCTGGGTAAATGGTATTAGTATATTATGAGTACTTCTATAATTTCTAATTTCTTATCTAAATTATTTCATCCAAAACAAACAGACATTATACATTTCTATAATACTTAACAATCAATGCAACCAAGTGCTCTGATACCAAACTGAAATGACCCTCCTATTTCCACCCTAATTTCATCAGGATTTTTTTTTTGAGATTTAGAGATGATATATAGATATATCATTCATTACAAATATATTTCCCAGAGTCATTTTCTTTCTCCAATAAACAAAATATATCCAGGATCAAAATAGCTTACCAATATAAATATATCAGTGTATATCTAATAACATACACATACATATGAAGATGTATGTGTTCCTCTTGTTTTAAATTCAGAGTATATACTTTATTTTTTTGTACAAGATCATTCTGTTTGATTTTGATTTTAGCAATTCAGATTAATTGATTTTTGACCATAGAATCCACTGGGAACATGTACTTTAGTCTGTCATTATAATTAAGAAATGATCAAGTAATAATCAGTGGTAAACAAGCTTTTAATATAGATGATTGTGTTAAAGTCTGGATAGTATCAAATTCAGTATAAAAGAAAGTGGATCCTAAGTGAACACAAGCAACATCTAGGCGTAATGGAAACGCGCCTAACTTATACATGAGAGGTCACGAGTTCGAGTGCTATGCTGGTCGGTTCAAACACAGTTTTTGTTTTTTTTTTCTTCTCCTGTATGGTTTGAAATCTGATATCTACCTATATCTACACATATATATTTAATTTTTGCCTATAATCTAACATACAAAACAATAGTTCTTGCTTATTATTTTTGAAATCCATTCCTACAACTGTTCTAGGAATTTATGTATATATTTTTGTCCAGATATCAACATGTACACAGATATACATGTACATGTCAATATCTTTGCTCATTTTCCAAAAAACTGGGTGAAACAATTGCTAAATGTACTAAGCTTTGAACTGCATTTTTATTTTCAGAATACAATCTATCATGATCAACCAATACTTCATTTATTTGAAGCTGGTTAACTCATGAATCCTGTATCTACTACACACTAGTTCAAAGCAATGGAGATACCATTCATTGCATCTGTCTGAAGCTTTTTAAAAACATTTTACTTTTCTCAATACAATTCAGAAATGAATTCAAACTTATTTACAAAGCATTTCAGTAAAAAGAAAATAGAATCCCTTTAAGTTTACTTCTTGCTAAATCCAGATTTTATTCTAAAACTCAGTGCTCTGTTATGTCTCAAGATTAGCTAATACATATATATAAATTATGCAAAACAGTAGCTCACCTACATATGCAAATTTCTTTTCCAAGCATCCATATCAATACTTAAAAATCATTTCCTTGTTCAGATATTTCTTTTAGATTTTAAACCTTAGTACATAACCATATATTCAACATGATTCAACTAGTCCATCTAACCATAATAGAATTCATTACATGACTGGAAATCTTAGAAACATAACATTTTTCCTGAATACATGCAGATATAATCAATTTAAGCTCTTATTGAAACTAGCTAGCATGTTCATTCACTTCTCCATAATAGCCATAACTTCATTTTTACTTAGTGCCTGGGTTACCTGAAAGAACATAAGTGGCTGCCTCATTTTAAAATGAGACACCCCATATGCCATGAGCAAACAAGGGTCAGATCTACGATCTGGTATGAGTAACATCAATACATTCATGATATTGAGCAATAGAGAATATAAGAGTACTAACTTGTTATTTAAGCAAATTTCTGCAATCAATTATTTTAACATAGTATAATTAAGTTGGTTCAGGTATGATATATTCATTTATCATTCTTACACTTGCATACATAATCATGCAAACATAGTTATCTATTTGCAACAATTGCATTCACTGGAACCATCTTGGTTCCATACCATTCAACCTAAGAAATATCCATATTCCTATTTCTTCATTTACAGGTTGTATAATTCAATTTAAATCCCTGCCTCATCTGCTATTAAGGAATCACTGGGACACATTGCAATGAACTAATTCACATCATTGCACAAAGATCTCAGGGCTTAAACAAACCATGTGCCAACTTGCATACTTCAAATATGACAAGCATTCCAGCAGCTTTCTTGGCCTTCCCTTCCCTAGTTTATTTACTAGTGTATTGTCTTAAATCCTATCATCAATATGCTAAGTGAACATGTCACTGCAAACATGGAAACATCCATAATTTTTCCTAGCATAATTCTCCTCAGAAATAAGCAGACAGTTATTTCCTAAATGGGGTCAATATGTCTTGATCTTAGTAAAATATAAGAACATTTTCAACTGTAAAAGAGGCATGGCATGTTATATTGATCTGCAAGCCTTTATGATTGATTCAGATTCAAGATCTGGTTCAATCATAATTTTAGCTTGTGGGTTTCTTTTTTTTTTTTTGATTTGATTAAGGGCTCAGCACTTAGAAAATTTCTATTGCACCCTTAACATTTTTCTTTTCAAGCCTCAGCACTTATACCAAGTATAATGCAGCTCCAATCATTTTTATAAAGTTTCCAAGCCATAGATCTATAACAGCTGAGAGTATTCTCTATATAATTTTTAAGATCCTAAACTTTAACATTTATGAGTATAAATAAAACAGTATGATACTCATCCAAAGACAAATGTCTCAACCAATCAAAGATCATCAAAATCATCCATATTAAATCATATCAGATTTAAAATAAGACATCCAAAAAGCATTGATGAAATCATATACATCAAAACCAGAAATACATAAATGGCAATATAAAAAGTGGCTGCCTCAACTCAGGTCTTAATGCCATGAACTCAGTGAGATTACTCACCTAAATATTTCCAGAAAATCCTTGTATGAGTGTTTTCTTCTTCCTTCCAATATTTTTCTTCTTTTCTTATTTTTGTGCAGCTCGGGGTAAAATAATTCTACTGGCTAAAACTGCCTATTTATATACATCTTTCCACTAGGGTTTTGTTAAAACAGAATTCCATTTCTGTCCTGGCTAGCATCATGCATTTTTCATTCATAATACCCCGGCCATATCAACCAATTTAAAGACTGCATTTTCTTTATTTTACTTTTCAGAAAATGGCCACTCACCTAGTCATGTTAAAAGTGTGACTATCCTATTTCATATTTTAATCATTTCTGAGAATCCCCTTTGCTATTTTTGCCTATACAAGCATATTAACTTGTATCACAGTTCATGTCATTTTAATGTTATAATTTCACTTGCTTATATATATATATATATATACTTTTCAGTAAAAATGTATATTTGTATACATATCTTTTCTAGGGTTATTTTAATTCCTCTTTTAAATTCAGAAACATATGCACCTATATGTATACAAGTTTACAAATCCTTATAACATATACATATGTATAATTTTCTTTTCTGGGTTTTAATTAAAATCTGTTTACTGATTTAAAGTAAAACTTACTTTTCTTATTTTCTAAGATGACCCATATAATTCCAGAAATCAAATATCCATGTTGCAAAATCATGTTTGTATTGCTTTTTAATTCTTGTTTTAAATCCAAGAAATCTGGAGTTCTTCCTTGTGCCATTTCAGTGTGCACGTGCACACATATACTTGCACACTATTTATTCCAGAAATTTCACCATATTTAAATCTAAATATTTCAAAAATTAAATCATTTTACAAAAATGATTTTTCACAAAATTTTGGGGTATTACAGTCATCAAATGACATAAAATTTCCACAAATTATGTCATCAAATGACATAAAATTTCCATAAATCATTTCATGCAATTATCTTTAAATTACGTCGATATCGTATATCAATGCGCGCAAATATAACTTTTATAAATGCGTTAAAATAATTACAAAAAACTTCCAAACATCAAATAAATAATAGTTAATATTTCTCAAATATCAATTAGTTTAGTCAATTTACAACATTTTATAAATTAATTAAATCATGTGGTTTTTCAAAGAATTCATCATTACGGTTGTGCGACTCATAGGTGTAAATTCAGTCAGCGATTAGTATTGAACTATTCAAATATTAACGTTCGCACGTCACTTAGCAGGAAGTGTGACATTTTGGACGAATCTATCGCTTACACATCTTTTGGTAAAATCCAATTCTACTTATTATAAGCGGTACCTGATAGTGACAATTATTTACACCAATTCTCTTCGTCAAAACTATATCACCTTGGATTTATGGAATTTGGCAACGGTCAAAATTCCAATATCATCCACATTCAACTTTATAGTCCAAACACAAAGTTTTTTGTTCAATAATAACAATTATTATTAACCGAAATGTCTGGCCAGAGACTTTGACTTGGAGTTGACTTAAGTTGACCATGATACTAACCTCATATAACCTAGGAGACGAATCTTCTCTTGAATAGTGTTTCACTTCCAAAGCTTCCACTCAACCAACTATAGTCGTTCGATGAACATCGTGCCACGATTTAACTATAATCAAAGCATAGCTTCCATATTGAAGATCAACAATATTCTCAAGTCGAGAGAACTAGGTAAATTAGTCACATCGATATCCTCTGGTCGAGCTTAGTTATATTAACCAACATAAAACTATCTAGTAAGTCATTCTATAATTATCCAATAACTATCAGTATGTAACCTCTTGGTGCCCCCAATAGTCATGAGTAATCACTGCCCAACATTCGAAAGCGTTACATACTCTAGTCTCAACGGATACACCAATATCCAGTCTCGATGCATCTTGACTAGGAACATTTAAAATGGTATATTTGTTTTATTGTGATAAATTACTCACGGTTACAACACTTTGTAACTACTATCACAAAACATACCATATATGGATTTCTATTAAATATAATTTTAATTAAATTGATTAATTAATATAACCACATTATATCAAGTATATAATAGAAAGAAAATAACTTTATTTCGAACAAGATTGGTCAACGAGTTATATATGTATAACAAATTACATAATTGCACCTAGGGCATGCCCGTAATTCTATCATAAAAGAGATATGGAATGTCGTTGGAACCATGGACGATGTCGAATACCCACTATGGGAAAAAATGAATCACACGACAGATATGCTCCATTGTTTGATTGAATACCTATCTGTCGTTAAATCTGATGCTGTCTCATTGCACATCAGACCACAGAGATGCCCCGTCGTCTGATATGCACTAGCACAACAAAAAAACCAAATGTTGTCTGATGTTATAGTATCATTTCTGAAATTCCAATTAGACAACATATAAATATTGACTAATATGAATAATTATTCACTGAATGAAATTCAAATATTTTATCTAAACAAATATTTTATTTCAAATTAAATTCAAATACAATACAACTTGTGTTATCAATCTACTTACATTTTCAAATATGACTTTCACTATCTCTCTCGTATATACAACATTTATCTACACTCTCATATATAACAATTTTTTTACTCACACGAGTTTGTTTTTGATGTTGATCTTGATTTGCTTGCTCCAGCTTGTGTCCAGCCATCTCCTGTACCTATCAAGTAAACAACATAGTAAAATGGAAAAGAAAACAAAACTGCAATGCACATGAACAAGAATTCAAGTGTACATAAACAAGCTCAAGCAAAACTGCAGTGCATATAGAAGCAACTTAAGGCAACTCAAAACAAGTTCAAATCAAAATGATTCAAAAACTCAAAATGGTTCGGATAAAGGCATAAACAAGGAACACTAAAAAATGCACACATGAAGCATGTATAATGGTACATGCGTGACACGCATTTCATGCTATAGGCAGCAAGTATATATCTTCAAAGTGATCATGTGTATATATACATGTATATATGTATACACCATGTTAAATAAGAAATCAAAGTGCTGAAGCAAGTATATACAAGCTCGAGTGTACATACAAGTACATAGTGATCATGTACATATATACATATATACATATATATGTATACATGTATACATATAATGTATACATGTATACATAGGCAGCAAACAACAAGTACTTAGAAAAAACAAGAAATCACAGTGCTGAAGCAAGTATATACAAGCTCAAGTGTACATACAAGTACATAAAAGCATATATACAAGAACTGAACTAGAACAAGAATTGCAATTGAAAGTGTAACAAGAAATCACAGTAAACATAAAAAGCTCATGCAAAACAACAAGTGTTAAAGCAAGTATCAAAGTGCACAAACAAAAAACCAAAGCACATGAAATGGATTCAACCATTGTCAAGGCATTGCCTTGTTCAAGGCAGTGCATAGACAAGGGAACAGTGCAATAATTCAATAATGCAACATGTGAACAAGGCCAACAACATGGACCAAGGCAAAATAAAAACAAGATTGCAACACATAGGTGACACACATATATGGAAGTTCAAAGCAAAAACATGGTAATATTCCACACATATATACAGACATATGTATGTATGTATATACATGGAAGATATTTAACAAACCAGACTCAAAGGCCAATAACATGGCAATAATGGTACAAACATTCACACATATTGTAACGACCCGTAATTTTCGACAATAAAAAAATGATAATTTAATAAGATTGTGTGAATTTATATTAGGAGAAATAAAAATTTGTGATATATTAATGAAATAATAACTAAAATGAAATGTAATAATGTTAATTTAAGTTAATTATTAACAATTTGAATGAAATTTCAATTAATTGAAATGATCTAAATGTTATACTTGGTTATAAATTGAATATAGGAAAACAAATGTAAATATTGAATCAATTAATGAAATAATATATAATTTATGGTAGTTGAATAAAATTAGTGCTATGTAAGTAATTATAACATTTGGTTGTAAATAATAAACTTATTAATGCGACTAAAAGTTAACGGTGACAAACTATTATATGTTACCTATTTATTTAGTCTATTAAATTAAATTGGAAATTAATTATAATTAAATGAAATTAAATGTTACATTAATGTGAGTTAAGACAATAACTGCAATTTGTGAATGTAATAAAATGTATAGAAATGTTATTTATATTCATAAGGAAATAATTTATTTAATAAAAGAATGAAACCAAGATAAATAAATTTATTGGGATTCTAAATTTTAATTAAATATGTAAAATTGACAAAGAATTCAATATAATTGAAATATAGTAGTTAATACAAATAAAAGATGGAAATTGTAGCATATTAGTGAAATAAGAGATGAACAAATATTAACTATGCTATTAGAGTAATAATTGATTGAATAAAAAGATTAAAATCGAATCAAATCAATTTATTGGAATTAATTTGCCAAGGAGACACAAAGATAGATGAAGAATGTTTCATCAAATCAAACTGGGCATCTATTCTGCATTTGGCTTACCAAATCAGAATATCAATAATAGATACAAGAACGAATCTGTTTAACACTTTTCAAAATACACGGGTTATCCAGATCTATGAAGTATACAATGGCATCGGTTAGTTCAAAGGGATAACTAACCACTCGTAGAACATATCGGGACCCAAAGAATAGATAGATATGTGGATACAATTTCAAAACTTTTAGTTCAGAACTAAAATATACCTATCAACCATAGCAATCAAAGCAACCAATACATCCAAACAACAATTTCTGACCCGGTTGGAGTTTACGTCCCATTTTAATATATCAAATCTTCTTTCTGGATCAACCAGAAATCATCAAAGAATTGAGAAAAGATGATGAACAAAAGAGATTGATAGAGAAAAGATTGTTTCCTTGTTGTTACAGAGTATTGACCATTTATAGTCGTATTCCCCTGTCCCCAATCTCATCCTCTTCTTACACTCATACTTACTATCAGTGAATAGTAAGAGAATTTACTGAGGCATTTGAACGAATATCTGAGGAATACTCATTCTAGGGTATACTTCACCTATCTCTAATGAGCTACTTAATGTGTTATACTCCTGAGCTAAAGTTTAACCTTAGCTCTGATACCACTTGTAATGACCCTGAAAATTATGAACCCATTTTTCTCATGACCTCCGGCCCATGGACTTCCTCTGGCCAAACTCACGGGGTCGCCGATCAACTTGATCATCAGAAGGACCCAAAAACTCATAATCTGATCAATACTCAATTTCTTACAACATACTTCCTTAAAAATCATGATTTCTCTTTTAAAAATCCTATTTCCCAGTGACAAATCAGATTATAACCTTGAAATCTTAAATTATTCCCATCGAAATTTTGAGTTTAGTTGAGATTTAACTGTTCTACCTCCTTTAGGATGAAGCTACTCTTTAATACTATCTAGAAATGTTTCCAGATCAAATATTTGATCATTACTAACAGGTTTTATTTTTATACCTATGTCTAAAATACATCAAGCAAGGAGATATTGATTTTAGTTCAAATTTTGGAAGCCTGTAAATTTAACAAAGTATCTGTTTTGGGATATAGATATGATCATCCATACAGATATGAACATATATAAACAATCCATTCTAAACAACATTACAATGCTTATCATTCTTAACTTTGAAGAATTTATAGCTTGTATCTATATTAAGTAGATTTAATTTGTTTACTCACAGAACAATACAGTTCAATGCATTTTTTCACAATAACTTGAAGTATTCATCACAACATCAAAAATATAAACAGATTTCAATATTAAAAAGGTAGTTTGCTCACCTGAAATATTGTTGAAACAGGGAATAAATGTTGTGTTGAAGAGCTGCAGTTTTTGAGTTTCCTGTAAATCTTCCCTTGCTTTTGATTTTGAATGATATTTGAGTTTGCAATGATGTTTATTTTCCTTTGCTTGCTAAATTATGTTTTCTTGAACGAACTGGAACCATATTGTAACGATAACGAATTTTGCCCGCTCGAAAATCAACATCCATACTTTACATCGTATTCGAATGTCGTAGATTCGACCGTTCAAATCCGATTCGCCGGAGCTTATAACAACATTAAGTAAACAACACAGCGGAAATAAAAGAATATAGATATACAATATCTGATACAATATCCAGATACAATGATGATACAATGAATATCTATATACATCAGAGATATGATACAACAAATAGCAGCGGAAAAGAAAACGATAACATCAGCAGCGGATAATCTCCATCTTCAAAGCGCCAATCCATAAATAGCTCGAACTCCCAATAATGAGGCACAAAGATAAGCAAGTGCAGTCCAATCCAAAGACTGAACTAGCTCCAGATAATCTACTAAATCTGAATATCTGAAAAACCAAACTCTAGACTGCTCGTGTAGAAAATTTTGAGCATTCAGAGTTTAGGAAAGAAACAATAAACTCCGGATCAGTCATGGGACTGGTGTGAGCAACAAAAACAGTTTATCTTTAAAAACAAATAGCAGAGAATTTTAAAGTCAATTCGCAATGCTTTTGGAAAATGAAACTACCATAAGACCTCCCACCACACACACAATGCAAACGCAGAATTGGAGGAGATTTCTTCTTATGATAGTCAAAGATGCTTACTACGCAAAATCAAATCATTTTTGATATTATTATTAGTGCATAGTGTAGAAAAAATTTCGAAAGTAGAATATAAATCTTAGCCAGCATAGACATTTCGCACTTATGCCTACTATAGCTACCATGTTCAATAGTAGGTTACCACCACATTCCATGGCAGGTAATACAACTAAAACCGTACAGGGCTCGTATTGTTTTGTTTGGATTTCCAACAAATGGTCAGGCTAAGGAACTTCCTATTCCACGAAAGAAACACCTCTGGCGGGACGTTCCGAGAACCAACTGTTCTCTGCCAAACAAGGCCGGCAACCCCTTTTCCCAAGGGATAAAAGAAACCTCAGATACGCCACCCCCGGTCCTTTGGGACCTTTAACCGAGGTACCTCGAAACCAACATCACACGTCATAAATAAAGTGTGTCCACATGAGTAAGTATCTGGGCTCCATACCATGATACTACCCTTTTCCAGAAGGAATGGTCATACCCTAGGGGAGCTACCCCTGAAAACCTTGCCGCACAATTCCTGTTTCGACCATTACCGGGTTGTGAGGCTCGACGAAGTCTCGTCCACAAAGCTACGCTTTTTCAAAAAGCCACGCTTTGGGTCAACAGATGATCAACCTATGATCACAAAGATAAATGATCAAACAAATGATCATATCACAAATGATCAAACACTGATCATCACACAGCAACACTCAGCATGCCACATTACCAAATTGGGATATATCGCTGATAAATTTCAACTACATAACCTTTGAGCTCGTACGTCTCAGAGAAGGGTGTTAAGCTAAGAGAATAAATTCTCCGCCACCAAACAGATATGTATTTGAAAGAAATCGGCTTTATATCTCAAAGTGTAGTGTCAGACATACAATCCATACAAGTCTGTTCCGGGCTCGAACAGAACCAAAGGCACTTCTTACGAAGCCCTTGCAATTCCGGGTATTCACGATCCCGTCCGGACTTCCCATCACAAAGGGTGATAAAATCTCTATATCGGGGCCATTCGATGCAGAGACATTCGACGAGTTTTCCTTTCGTTTTCGCAAATATCCGGTCTTCACCACCGGTCTTCAAATGCGATCCATATACGACGTATCACTATTCGGAATGGGTTATATGACACAAATGTCTTTTCCCGGCTAACCCGAATAGCGAGCGCAATTATTAGAAATCATATGAATATTGGGGTCTCAGTTAAATCACAGCTTAAAGCCCAAAACGTTTCATTCGAATGGTTAAAACAAATTACCATTTTCAAATCTTTAAAACAAAAAGATTTCTTTCACAAAGTTAACCCCATTCACAAAGATAAATCCATAGATTTCAAAACAACTTCCGTTTCAATTGGATTAACTCGTTAAATCTTTAAATCAAGATTTAACTTATAGTTTTCAAAACAATTTCATTTCGAAGGGTTTAAACAAATCATCATTTTAAAATCTGTTAAAGATAAACAGATTCAATTCATAGCTTTCAAAACATTTCAATTTCATTTTAAATTTGAAACCTTTCAACCCAAATTGGAAGTTCACTTCTTATATGAAAGCTGTTATTATTTGAAAACAAATAGTTTCTGTTTCAGAAAAATCCAATTTTACTTACACGAGTTAAAGCTCTTGAAATATATTCACATTCCAAAATCAATACTTTTAAAAATGGTTTAACCTTTCTATAATGGGTAAAACATCTTTAAATCCCTAGTTTCAAATTATAGGATTCAATTTCAAACTTGGATTCAAATTTAAATCCAATTATTTAAATTTCCAAAACTCGATTAAGTTATTCAAAATAACTTTTATCTTTGAAACTCCATTTCAAAAGCTTTTCACATTAAACCGAAATTTCTAATTTCAAAATCAATTGAAATTAAAATTTCAATTTTAAAAACATCAAATTTAAATTATCTGTGATTTAACCGATTTCCACGTGAAATCCATATTTGTGTGTGTAAAAGTGTGGTCCAGGGGTTTCACACACAATAGTGCCACATCAATCATCACAGATATATCGATAAGCGGTAAAATCGATAACGCTTATCTTCATTCATAGATTCATAGAAAAAATAAATTTATCAGTCACAAAGATTCACTATTACAATTTCGATGTGGGTTTCGGATAACCAACTGGAATCCGACTCCCTGTCGCATCGAAATTCAAATGCCGTTTTACGGGCCAAGGGTTTCATATTCACATAACAATATAGCACAGAAACAGAAATCACAGATCACGATATAAATCAGGACGTATCACAGAGCATCACAATCAGGGATATCAAACAATTCGACAATCAATAGAACTCAAACATCTATGAGTAGGATCAATTTTATTCTCTGATTGATCTAAATCGGATTTAATTTCTATGAATAAATTTTTAATCCTGGTTAATTAATCATCAATTACACCCCATTTGAATTAATTATCCTTTAATTAAATAAATTAACCTTTAATCATAAATTAATTATCATTCTCAAATCTTTATTTAATTAACCTTTACTTATTTAATTAATCTTTACTTAATTTCCTTTTGATCAATTATCCTTAATTAATCAAAATAAGTAATTGTCTCTAATTCCTTAATCAACTCTAACCATTAATTAATTTCTTTTAACTAAATAATTATCTTTAAGTAATTTAACATCATTTTTAAATTTCATGAATTCGCTTAAGACCTTAAGATAAACTCTTTATCCTTATTCAAAAATTAATTGTATTTAAGTTTATTTAATAAACTTTTTGCGATAATTCTTCATGACACACACTTCAACTTAAACCTTTTAATTACTTATCAAAGTAATACATACCTTATAAAAGAAATTTAAAGGAGTTTTAAAGCCAAATTCATTTTAGTTTAAATCTGGGTAAGTTTAAAACAGGAAACAAAATGTTTCCGAGTCCTTATTCATAAACACTAAATTTTACTTAACAGTACAACTCGAATTTTAATTTGGGCTAAACCCATTTTTAAAGTAACCCGAGCGAACCCTATTTTTCACTCGAGTAATACTCAGGTCCTTCTCGTCTCTTCCCCGAGTCTCTCTCTTCTCCTCTCGTATACTTCTTCTCTGTTTCTTCTTCTCTTCCCTTTCAAATCTCTGTTGGTTTTTTTTCTTTTTAACTTTCAAGTCTTAAAACCTCTTCGTCACCTCCCCGATGGTTTCACTCGAATGCTTCGAGTTTTCTCTCCAGAAACCACGTCCTCCCCATTTTCTTTCCACTGACACATCATCACCACCGTGCACGTGCACGGTGGTTCGGCGCGATTCTGGTGATCGCCTTGATCACCAGCAAGTCGAAAAACCTTTGCCAATTCCAAATCGAACCTCAGTTCGATCGAAGACACTCGAAATAAAAAAACTCACCTCTTCATCGAACTGCAACTCGAAACCCATCAGCCTAAACGCCTCGCCCCACCAATGATGACCACCTGACGCCCTGAAACTCCGGCCTTAGCACGACAACACCCCACGCCTTCATCCCCCAAGTTCTCGTGAAGCTCGGTCAATTCGTGACGATGAAACTACCACGTTTTCCAGACCGTATACCTTTCGAGTTTAAACCCTACTTCGATCTCGAACCCAAAATCTATGCATTCGAAAATTATTTTAGCATTTTTCCTGTTATAAATCATCTTCAATCTTGCTTTATACGAAATTTCAATAATCAAAATTTATCGTATCAACTGAATTTGGCAAAAATGCAATTCTTCTTCATATTCAAACTGCTCTTCAACCATGATATTAAAAATTACCAAACTTGCATTAAAAATCCTAATTTTTATTAAGGATTCAAATTATATACATGATTCAATAATTTGTTAAATCCAAAATTAAATCTTTCCTCTGGTATACGTTTGTACTTCATGAAATTATTCTTAGATCACAGTTCTTACTTTAATCCACAACTCTGCTTTTAACATCACATCATAACTCTAAGTAGATTGTGAGATATTGAATTTTTTAGTGGTCATATACTCTGCGAAATAAACAGAGAATTCTTGAATACTTGATACTTTAAGAAAAAATGCATATACATCTGTATACCCCCAGAGTTTAAGCAAAGAAGAAAAATATTTATATAAAGACATATATTATTCACTAATTAGCTGACTAAACTTTCATATGATGTTTACTCAGAGGTAAATAAGAAGAGTTGCTCACCTGGGTTTTTAAATGGACAGAGCACCATTGAAAATGAAAAAGCTTTTAAACTTTAAAACTTGGAATTGCCTTCATTTGTCTTTGATTTTAAAACTTGAATTTTTTTATCAAACTGGAATGCTTGAAATACTTGAACTTGCTAAGAATGCATGCAAGATGATGAAGCTTGCTACATATATCTGGTTTTCGATTGATTTGTTTTGATGTTTAAATTTGAGATGCTTGTTTTGTTTACAAATGACATTCACTTCATTTTTTTCTCTCTCAGGCCTTAGTTGTTTTGAACGAACTGATGTTGAGGAGTTGGTATATAGGAGAGAAGTTGACAGGGTATGGCTGAGGTGATTTTGCTTGTACAAAAGATATGGTGGCATATACTTGCTTTTGCTTTCGGCTGATAGATGAAACTAGGGATGGTTTACATACTTGTTTATTATTTTATTTTATCTTTTGTTTGTTTTTGTATTTTATTTTACTTCTTTTGCAGCTACTTTGCTGTTTGATCTATATATGCATATATAAATTTGTTTACAACAAATCCTTTTTTATACTTTGTTTTGTTTACTATTTTATTTTAATCCACATACTTTATTTCTTTTGTTCCATACTTGTTGTTTATGTACATTGCTTAATTACTTTGTTTTTATTTGTTATCTCTTCTTTGCAATATAAATGAATTAAATGTTGTTGTTGTCTTGTATTATAAGCTAATGCTTATTATTATTATCATTATCTATGTTTACACTTGCTTTAATTGTTTTCACTTTAAAATGTAAATAAGTTTCTATTTTATTCTATATGTTGTTTGTTTTTATTTGTTAATGTATGTTGTATTTTTAGCTAATGTATTCACTTATATTTGAGTCGGGGAAACCCGCTCCAATTTCCTAATTAAATTTACAAATTTTTATCCAAAAATTTATTTAATTACTCAATTTAATTCAAAAATTCAATAAATTATTAATTTAAATAAAATTTAAATTTCGGGGTCGTTACACATATAGATGTGTATATGTGGAGAGAAAGGTGTTTGTACAGGCTGATAAGTTTTGTACAGGGTAATATATTTTGTACAAAGGATAAAATATTGTTTGTACAACATAGATCAGAGAAATGGAGGCTGATACATTTTCGAGTTGACCTTGTTTATGTTAGCATTAATTGTCATTGTACAAACTTAGATTTTTATAATTGGTTTAAATTCTTTTCCAAATGTTCATACTTATCCTGTTTATTTATACATAGATATTTATGTTTTTACTTTACTTCTTGTCTTGCATACTACATACATATTTACTTGCCTGGCAGCTGATATGTTGTATATTGTGGTTGAAGTGATTCTTGCTATTTCGGCTGAGATGATATGTTATGGTGTACTAAGATATTGGCATTAATTGCCATGTACAAGTATATGTTTATTTATCTATATGCTAGTATCTTCTACTACAAGCTAATGTATACCTATCTATATACTAGGGTCTTCATATATACTTATATATTTTGTTATCTTCTATATGTTTACTTATTCCATTCCATACTTGTATATATTTTATTTTCCTTTCTTTTGTCTTATTGTTTTGTAAGTGTATTTTGATCTTTACATTATTTATTTCTAGCTTAAATTTATATTATTAATTTATTTCTTTCATTTCTAACACAACCCATCAATTACAAATTTTAAAGTTATTTATTTTTTAAACTTGTATCAATTATCTATATTTTTATATTTATCTTTAAACCATTATTTTAAGATTTAAATTCAATTATCAATATATATATATATATCATTTCAAATCTATTCAATTAAAATTTTATTCAAACTCAGTATATACATATATTTTAAATTTAAAATGATTTATACAAAATTTATTTGAGTTCGGGGAAACTCGCATCACTTCATCGATTAATTTCAAAATTTTAATTCAAAAATCCAATTAATTATCAATTTAAATTTGTATAAAATTCGGGGTCGTTACTGTCATGGCCCGCAAATTCGTCCCTCTTGATTAACCACTAATCTCCATTGATTAACTCAAAATGAACGGGAATACGAACTATGATGGTTTAAGAAGAAGAAAAAGGCAGAAGAAGAAGAAGATGGAAAAGAGAAAGAAAGAAGAAAAACAGAACAACAATAGAAATAGAAAACAATATCAGAATCTCACATATCGCAGCGGAACAATATATAATAGATAATCATTAGTCTTTTAAAACAAGGAACTATATCAGTTTATACATACATCAATCATCAGAGTCAATATACAACTCGATACAACAATGGACAGTTATATAAACTTGTCCTCATATAGAATACACAGCGGAATAAATACTATCAGATACAAATACTACGTCTCGCCATCCAGCTTATCTCCAAAGCTCCAGAATATCCTGATAACATAACTCTAGGCTGCCCGTGTGGAAATTTGTGGGCACCCAGAGTTTAGAAGGGAAACAATAAACTCCGGGTCAGTCATGGTGACTGGTGTGAGATCGTAAAACAGTTATATCTTTAAAAACAACAAGGGAATATTTTTAGAGTCAATTCGCAATGCTTTTGGAAAATGAAACTACCATAAGACCTCCCACCACACACACAATGCAAACGCAGACTTGGAGGAGATTTCTTCTTATGATAGTCAAAGATGCTTACTACGCAAAAATCAAAACCTTTTTGATATTATTATTAGTGCATAGTGGAAAACATTTCGAAAGTAGAATATAAATCTTAGCCAGCATAGGTACCATTATATTATGCCTGCTATAGCTGCCTCCTGAGGAGACAGGTTATACAATTGAAATCGTAAAGGCTCGTATTGTTTCTTTGGATTTCCAACAAATGGTCAGGCTAAGGAACTTCCTATCCACGATGGGTACGTCCCTGGAATAGACGACCCGAGAACCTAACCGGATCTCTGCCAACACAAGGCCGGGTTACCTCTGCAAAAATAGGTAACTACTGACACGCGTATGCCATCCCCCGATCGTCACCGATCTTCCCGAGGATCCCCGATTCGCAACAAACCACATAGATAATAATAATGCAGTAACCACAGAGGTTAAGTATCTGGGCTCCATACCATGATACCACCTTTATCCAGAAGGAATGACATACACTAAGGGGCGCTACTCCCTAGAACCTTGCCGCATCCTTCCTGTTTCGACCATTTTCGGGGTGTGAGGCTCGATGAAGTCTCGTCCACAAAGCTACGCTTTCTCAAAAAGCCCTGCTTCGGGTCAAACAAAAATGATCAACCTATGATCACAAAGATATAAGATCAAACAAATGATCATATCGCAAATGATCAAACACTGATCATTTCACAGCAACACTCAGTATGCCACGTTACCAAATTGGGATATATCGCTGATAAATTTCAACTACATAACCTCTGAGCTCGTACGTCTCAGAGAAGGGTGTTAAGCTAAGAGAATAAATCCTCCGCCACCAACAGAAATGTATTTGAAAGAAATCAGCTTTATATCTCAAATTGTAACGTCAGACACACAATCCATACAAGTCTGTTCCGGGATCGAACAGAACCGAAGGCACTTCTCACGAAGCCCTTGCATTTCCGGATAATTTTCAATCACGTCAGGACTTCCCGTCACTAAGGGTGATAAAACCTCTAAACCGGAGATCAGCCGATGTAGAGTAACTCGACGGTAATCCTTCCGTTTTCAAAAATATCCGGTCTTCAACACCGGTCTTCAAATGCGATTCATAACGACGTATCACATATTCGGAATGGGTTATACGACCCCATGGTCCTTTCCCGGCTAACCCGAATAGTGAGCGCTTATTCAAAAATAAGTGTGGCATTCCAATTCATCCAATTCACAACAAATACCTATCTAAAGGTAATTATTGATAGTCGGTTATTTAACTATCAATAAAGATGCGCGACATCATCAGATTCCAAATAATTTTCCAAATTATTTCATCTTCCAAAATATCTTTTATTAGATATAAAATTTCCACACTTCAAAAATAAATCAATATTTATTTTTAAACAGTCTCCCTTTTATAAATTCCATAGTGAATTTATATTTTTCAAATATCTACAGATATACGATTTTCAAATCGATTTCAATATTCAATTTCAATTTATCTTTACAAAGATAAATTCTCAAAACGTTCATTTCATTTTGGAAAAGAAATTTCATACTTATTTAAAAATAAGTATTTCACAAATCATTTATTTTCAACACTTGGAAAACCTTCGATATACTTAAATCAAATTAAGTATATATTTCATTCTTTAAGGAAATTTTTTTTCTATAACAACATCAATTTGAGTCAAAACGAATGTTACGTAAAACATCGTTACGACGACTCAAAATCACTAGTATAGGGATTCGAAATTTAGATAGATATATAAATCCCAATACTACATAAAACATTTTCTTTCGAAAATCATTTACTATAACAACAGTGTTATAGTCCATCATTTCCTTATATTTCTCGAAAACGTCTATTTCAACAATAAATGTTGAAATCTATGATTTCGATAGTTCACACGTTTTAAAACATCTTTTAAAACGATTTACTTCATTTTATAATATCGTTTCTCCAGAACATATCCA
Organism: Allium fistulosum; assembly: GCA_030737815.1. Taxonomy (NCBI): domain Eukaryota; kingdom Viridiplantae; phylum Streptophyta; class Magnoliopsida; order Asparagales; family Amaryllidaceae; genus Allium; species Allium fistulosum. The sequence continues at coordinate 942,188,238 of CM060907.1, read as the reverse complement.
TTTTCCTTAACAATATATTCACTGTCCAAAATCGTGAATATACTTCACTAATCACATTTCACTATTTTCTACACGTTTTATTTCAATAATAATTCGCTATCCAAAATCGCGAATATATCTTCTTTGATAATCTCCTATATTAAATTTATCAAATTCAATCGATTTCGAATTTATAAAACAACGTTTATAAATTCTATTTCTATTTATAAAAACTTCAATTTATAAATCTTCTTTATTTACCAATTCAATTCACAATTCAAATTTTTTTTAATACCACAATCCATATTATAAGTTAAATACTTATAATTCATTTATTTTCAAAAATCGTTCTTTTAAAACTTTACAACTGTAAAGTTTATCCCTTTATAAATCATTTTAACATCATTTCCATTTTAAATTCACATTCCCTTATTTCAATTGGATTCATTTTCCAAATATTCACTTTTAAATCTAAAAATCGAATTTCAAATTTATTTCTAATTCTACTTCAATTCCAAATCAATTACAAATTGATTTCTAAATTTATTTTCACTACTAAAATAAATTCCTTATTCTTTTCAAATTATTCAATATCCTGTTTTTAAATGGATTCTTCAAATTGAAATCATTTTACATTGATTTCCCAAATCATTTCAATTTACCAATTAAATTTCTAATTGGATTTCCAACTTATCTCCTTTTAAATAAATTCCTTTTTTAAGGAAATAAATTTCAATCGTTTCTTTCAATCTATTTAAAAATCCAATTTTTAACTAAATTTTTCAATTAAAAATCACTATTTTACGAAATCCATTTATTTAACATTTTCACTTGATTCTGGAATTAATTCGATAAGATTATAAAAATTAACTTTTTATACTTTAAAATTCCTTTCTTCGAAATTTATTCAATTTCAAAAATTTATTTACTTAAAAATTTTCTACTTGAATTTCAAAAATTCAATTTCGTTTATCTTTGGAATCCAATGATGTCAAAACATCCATTCAGCTAAATTTTAGCTTTCAAACAATTTCCAGATATCAATATGATTAATAGCATCACTATAATCATTCACAGATTCATATCACAATAGAAATAAATTCATTCAATGTGAGGGGTCCAGTTGGATCCCTCCAACCTGTTTCCCTGCATCCAAAGATGTTAGCACAATACCAATTCCGCTTCAGTCCGGAATTATCGCGGTATATGGGTTTTATAAAAATCCGCTTACTAACGGCGCAATAGGGTCTCATCCGCTATACGAGGCGGGAAATCAATCAATCCAATATATACATATGCCAATATGTATATATTGCTATATATATATAGATATATCCTACTATATCTAATATCACAATCAGCATAGCAATCATATCAAACAATCAATAACTGTCAAACAAAATTTATTTGAGTGAGAAAATAATCTCACCTTTGCCCTTTTTATTTTGCAATCCATTTTCCATTTTGACTCGTTTTCTCGATTCAAACCTTACTGCTTTATCTCGCACGAACCCAAATTCACCTCGATCCACAGATAATCGCTGAACCCAAGCTTCGTTGCCATCGCGACTCACGGTCACTTCCATCATCACTTGCGAGCTCGATTTCGTGGCCTCGCGTGAACACTCCTTAACAATGGCACCTCATCTTCGTTTGCCTGAGCACGTTCTCGCGAGCAACTCGCGGTCGAAGCTTACCCTAGAGACAATGTCGCGACTCCATATCTGATCGAGACGAGCGACTCGCCCACTTCCCTAAATCGAAATTGATTCGGTTCCACATGAATATCCCTTGCTATTCATGACTTCGACGAACCCACGACTGTCGCTCTCGAACGAGCTCTAGTTCCGTTCGATTCAATTTGAAATGAAATCGATTTCTTTGAACGAGAAATGAACAGGTTTATTTTCTTTTGAAGGAATGGGTTTCTCGTTTTTTTCTTCGAACTGGCGAAAATTCTTGAATGAAATTGGGAAGGTTGGCTTCGTTTCAACGAAACAAAATAAAGTGGACGCCATTTGTTTTTTTTCTTTGAACTAACTGATCTCTTAGGAGATTTGTAAGGAGGATGGGGAAGACAAACGAACGTGATTTAGCAGAGGATAACGTGTTTGCACGATCCTTTTCGTGATTGTAGGCGCGAATAATTGGCGTGATTTAAGGAGGAAAAGTTTGAACGTAAATAGAATATTAAATAGAATTTCCGACGTAAATTTTCGAACGCGTTTATGTGTAGTGTGCTCATTTATCAACACCGAAAAATACGAAAATTGAAATCCGACAATAATTCAATATTACGGACCAAATGGAGCTGGTTTCGTCGAATTCAGAGATTGTTTGAAAAATGACTATTTTTTTAAATATCGGTTCAAACAATTAAATTCAAAACTGAGCAAAACAGTTCAAATTCAATTCTGAAGCTGCTGTTATCTTTAGTATTATCAATACGAATTTTAAAAGCTTCCGAAATATTTTTCTTCAACTTAAAAATGAAGATTTAAATTTTTATCCAGCATTCAATAGATTAAATTTTAAAATTTAATCGCCAAATTCAAATTTATATCGGGGATTCAAATTAAATCATCGTTCAAATATTTAAAATAAATTAAATATTCTCAATTTAATTCGTTCAAAATTCCAGGTCGTTACAGTTACATACTTCTTCTAATGGCTGAAACAAAGTCCCAAATTACAAATTCAATTTCAAAAAAATTCAAACCCAAAAATCAAACTCCTCAAAATATATCGAATTATATACTGATTTGAAGCTCTCAATGAGCGCAAGCTAGATCTACGGTCTATTTTTCGATTTGGGTTTCGGTGTGGCCGGAATTGGGTGATGAACTCTTGGCCATTCATTGGTGTTTGATGATCTTCGTCGGATCATCGAATCAAGATTACCGTTGCGTGGAGATTGGTGAGTGCAACTCATCGCTGCAGTTCATTTGGCCATCGGGTGGTTAGATCATCGTCTAGAATTGATTAGAGTTACATGGAGAATGGCGGCGGTTGGGTAACGGCATCGCGATCGGATCGCGAGGTGGTGGAGGGGGCTGTAGTCGCGTAGGGGAGGTCGGTGGCTCGCTTGAGGCAGGCTCGGTTGGATGTGGTAGCGTTCGAACAGCGGTGGCTTATGGGGTTCGGTGGTGTCGCGTGCATTTCTGGTTCGTGCGTAGGGTTTGTGAGAGGAAGGGTGACGTGGCCGTTTTTGTGTGGTGAGGTTATTTTATTTTCTTATTTTTAATTTTCAAATCGTGTAATGTTCTAACTTACATAACTTTCACATACGAGGTCGGATTCATGCGCGGTTTGTTTCACCGCGATCGTATCGAAATTTGGCCATTTGGACGTTGGTGAGGACGAATTCAGAGACGGTTGAATTTTGGGCCCTAATTTGAATTTTAATTCGATTTAAAATCGAAGGTGAGTGTTTTAACTCACTCACAATTACTAGGTTATCTTATGTTAGTTAAATTAAATTTATGATGTGATTAGAAATTTATTGATCGATGTTTGGTATACTTAAATTGTCATTCTAGTTAAATTGACCTTTATTGCATTTAATCATTGTTTAATTTAATGTTGAATTTAAATTGTCAAGTTAAAACCTGTTATTGATGATAAGTTATCTATTGATGTTTATTGATTGATTTGGATGATGATTGTGATGGATGTTTGATTTTTGACATTGGATGACTGGATGTTGTATTTTATATTGTTATAACTGCAAGTTCCCTATAGGTTGAAATGATACATACCCGAACGATCTGTAGATTAGGGAAAAATCATTATGGGTTGAAATGATAGACTTTAGCGATTTTATGGATTTTATTTAATTCGGGATTGCGGTTTGAAGTGATATATAACCGTAAAAATATAAATTGTGGATTGAAATGATAAATATCTGTATCACTTGACCCTAAGGTAGAAAATTATATACGGACACCGGATTGGTTAAATTAAATGATTTTTGAATCTTTGAAATTTGAATACATTTAACTAGCATTTTGAAATAGAATTGATTTATATAAACTGAATTATTTTGTTAATCCAAGTGTAAGTGCTGAAAGTGGGAATGTATTTAATGAATTGTTCAAAGGATTTAAATTCGAATTTTCAAAGTTGAGGTGTCAAATATAATTGAATTTATTGGAATTGAGTTATTGAAATGTTTGGATAACTTTGAAATCTATTTTAAATTAATTTAGACTATTTTAACCGATTAAAACTATTTAAATTATTTTAATCTATTACAACCTTTTTGATGAAATTTAATCTATTTATCTATTTAAAACTAATTAAATTTGTTTAATCTATTTTAAATCTATTTAATATAATTTAAATCTATTTATTCTATTTAATCTATTTTAAATTTATTTAATCTATTTAAAAATCTACTTAATATAATTTAAATCTATTAAATCTATAATTAATCTATTTAAATCATTTTAAATCTAATTAGATTTATTTAATATATAATCAATCTATTTAAATCATTTTAAAGCTAATTAAATCCCAATTTAAATCTATTTAAACTATTTTTACCATTTAAACTATTTTAAATCTAATTTTAACTATTTAAACTATTTATAATTACCTAAACTATTTTCTAAAATTTCAAACTATATAAAGTTGAAGTATTTATATCTAAATCCTTGATGATGATACAACCTAAGTTGGAATTTGAAATTGATACCTTTTTGTGAAATAACATATCTGATTGAATAAGATGATTTTGAAATAGAGAATTAATAACATAACTTATCGATAATTTCAAAGTGAATGTGAACTTCAAGAGTGAATATGATTTGAAAGCGAATATAGTTTGAAAGTGAATATGGATTTCGAAAGAGATATGAATTGAAATCAAATATGATATTTTGATATAAATTGTGAATCGACTTTTTAAAATGTAAAAGAACCATCCAGTGTGAAATAAGCATTTGGTTGTTAAAGGGATCTGGATCGGATATTGTCATACTCTCTGCCAATACCGAAAACCACTTTAATAACTGTGTACGTGGTGGAGATTCCAGAAATGAAGTAGGATGGTTTGGCGAACGATTTCTGTATAAGGTATGACGTGACCCTGACTCCCGTGAGTCGGCTTAGATGTGATTAAAATAGGAACTATACCTGGGCAAAGTGTGGTCATTCCTCCAATCGGACATGCTTCTTCGATTCCATATTATGACATTTGTGATGATTTGGTGGCCACCCCTTGATTTTGATTATGGGAGTGTGTTTCGAGGTGGGCGGTAGTAGCTGCTATGCGTTACCACCAGCCCGGTTTTGCAATTGGTAAATCTACCCTAGCATTGCCTCGAGTGCTGTGTTCACTTGCCCTAGAGCGCCTTCTATGAGTTTGTTTTGTACCATACCTATGGAGTGCCCTCTGTATCCCTCCAGTTTAAGGAGGAATTACGGTACTGTATAGAGTATGGGAATATATAAAAATGTGTTAAGGGGGATATGAGTAACGCCTTAACGCTATTTCAATATTTTACTTTACTGTAGACACTATTATAATAGTGTATTGTACTACATAGTAGATAGTTTAACGGATCCTTAGGAGATGGTTATCCCGAACATCTCTTAAGTTATTGCACTCACGTTAGACACTGGATAGGAGATGTCAAACCCTGTAAACATCTCTGACGCCGTTACACTCATATTTACCGTTGATTTAAATTACATAAGATCTTTTAGTTCTGACTCGAGTGTTTTGTATTTTCAATTCGCTCGGGTCAGCCTGAGCATTTTAGGGTTGAAGACCTTTTTTCTGGAGGATGAAGACGAAGAATTTGTACCATTATTACTAATTATATGTATTCCACTGCATCATGTTGTTCCGCTGCATTTATTTATTTATTCCGGTTTATGTAACTCTGATGTTTGTGTTGTAAAGAATAATCAAATGTATTTGTAAAACAGCTTCATGAACTGTTATTTGATTATTATATTTTGTCATTCCACTGCGAGATTCTGTATTTGTTTTATTTCTTTCTCTTTTTCATATTTATCCCATAACAATCTGCCCTTTTGAAACGTTTGAGTCTGACGTGTGTGTCTGCTTAAAACGTCCAAATAGGCAGGTCGTTACAGTTGGTATCAGAGCTTTGGTTTAGCGATTAACTTAGCTTCGTGGGGTCAGACTCATATTAAATAGGGTAGTAATACCCTAGAATGAGTCGCTGAGTGTATATATATGAGAGAGCGTTTTTGTTAGTGTTATACAATGGTTTTTTATATTGTATTAATTTGTTCTGTTTTGTATTTATAAATTCTGGTTGGTGCATAGGACGCTATGACATCGATAGGATTTCTAAACACTTAATAGGGCAGACCGACACAATATTTGTTTTGAAATGTTGGTAAATGAATTTTTTTGGCCTATTATATATTTTTTTTATAAAATAATAAATTTTATAAATGATATAGTTGGATGTAATATGTTGTTTTTTAGGTAGAGGAATTTTATAAATATTGATTTAAAATTTATCTTTATAAATAAAATGAATATAAATTGAAATTTGAGAACTTAAGTTCCGGGAATTAAAAAAAAAATTCCTTCAAAAGATTTTGGAATATAATATTATTATTATTTGGAAGCATTTTCAGATATAAATATCCCAATATGATTTGAAAGAAATGTTTTAAAAGGAAATTTTGAAGAAAATGAGTTCTGTACTCCCCACTTGGTCATTGGAAAATAATTTCGGTGATGAGTGCACGCATCATCGACGTTCATTTTCGAGTTTCAAAGTGGGAAGACCGTGTAGAAATTTTACTGCACAATTGTTTTGATAAATTAATTTTGATATATAAAATATATTATTATATATATTATTATTTTAAAATAATTGAAATGAAACCCGGTTGTTTAATTCTTATGTTTCCGTAAATTAGAAATTGAAATCATTGTAATAGATGAAATATTGACTATATTAATAATTGGAAACATCAATAATGAAAATAAGAAATTGGATGTTAATAGTGATTAATGAAATAGATAAGAAACTGAAATTTAAAAAACCGTAAATAAAAATAAAATGAAAATAATAAATGGTAACTATTGAACATTTTGATTTAAAAATAAATATGAAAACTTGTACAACCTTTTATTACATTCTAAGAGACATATATAAATAGTTTGAAATGCTACTAATTAAATGAAATAAAAGTGAATGATGTAAGAAAATGATTATAAACTTAGGTAATATTTTAAGCTATTTATAATCATATTTAAATGTAAAAGGTGAATACTGTAAGTAAATAATCATAAACTTGTTAATATTGAAGCCATTTATAATTAAAATGAATACTATATAAATTGAATGGTTATAACTTCAGTGAACATTGGAAATAATTTAGAAATGGAGTTAATATTCAATAATACTATATATGGAAGAACAAATGAGAAAGAAAAGGAAAAAATCTATAAATGGTGCATTGAATTGTAAAGGAACTTACCTAAGAATGTAGAATCCAATAATTGAAATAAAAATAACTTACTTAAGCAATGAATGCAAAGTAATAAAATGAAAGAAAATGACACTATATGAATAAATGAGAAATGAACTTTTGTAAGTAATAACGAATGTAAATTAATGAAAATAAACATTATATAAATGAGAAAGAAAAGTAAATAATGAAAAAAGAAAAAAGGGAGAAAATCAAACTAAATTGTAAATGTGAAGTAAACTAAAACAAAATGTGTACAATACCTCAATAATGAATTCATATATAATCCAAATAATTGAAGTGGATATAACTTATGTAAGCAAAGAATGTAAAGTAATGAAATATGCCTTACATGAATGAATGAAAATGTAAACTTTGTAAGTAATGAACGTGAATTAAAGAAAATCCTTGTATGAGAAAAAAAATGAAAAATAAGAAATTATGAACAATAAATGATGTAAAAAGATAAATAGAGTAAACTTAAAAATGTGTTGAATTATTGTTTGTTTGACTTATGGATTGGTTGGAAAAGGATACTTCTACTTTGTATAGAGATGTATAAATAATCTATAAAGTTATCTACGACTGTTGAGTGCATGGTTTACTTAGTAGTTTATTTATCATGTATATGATTAGAAGTTCTGAACCCGAACAAACTATTTGTTTTGGTTGATATGGATGGAGGATTGCCCTCTTTGTTGAAATGATGTTTGTACAGTTGTTTGTTTGCAAATGATTATTGTTATGTGGTTATGTTTTGTTTGTTATTTAGTGAAACAACTTAAAATATTCCTCTTTTACTTAATTATTAACTCTTTTTGATTATGTAAGTGAAATACAGGGTATCAAAGCAATAGCTACTGCTTTTGGTTTCATAAAATAAGCATTGTTTGCCCGACAAATAGGTACGTTCTTGGATTACGGTTTTCTAGCGATATTATATTGTTTTCCCCGTAGTTTGGGATAAATTATTTCGAAAAATATGATATATATTGTTATTATTGATATTATTATTTCTCCCCGACCTCTCCGTACAAAGGAGACTCTACCGAAATTTTTCGTGAATTTTGGACTTAGAAATTTTTGTGAAATGTTTTCCAAATTTTATTAGTTGAGTGTAAAAGGATTTAATTGTTTATAAATTGATATATTTTATTTAAATTATTTAGTTATGTAAATTAGTTGTTATAAATTTAATATTTTGAATAAGATATATTGATTACTTAATTCTTCTTTCCCCTTCTTTTTCCTTTTCGAGGAAGAAAAGTTTTGAGTAGGGGAGAGTGTAACGACCGTAATTTTCGACAATAAAAAATGGATAATTTAATAAGATTGTGTGAATTTATATTGGGAGAAATAAAAATTTGTGATATATTAATGAAATAATAACTAAAATGAAATGTAATAATGTTAATTTAAGTTAATTATTAACAATTTGAATGAAATTTCAATTAATTGAAATGATTTAAATGTTATACTTAGTTATAAATTGAATATAGGAAAACAAATATAAATATTGAATCAATTAATGAAATAATATATATTTTATGGTAGTTGAATAAAATTAGTGCTATGTAAGTAATTATAACATTTGGTTATAAATAAAAAACTTATTAATGCGACTAAAAGTTAACGGTGACAAACTATTATATGTTACCTATTTATTTAGTCTGTTAAATTAAATTGGAAATTAATTATAATTAAATGAAATTAAATGTTACATTAATCTGAGTTAAGACAATAACTGCAATTTGTGAATGTAATAAAATGTATAGAAATGTTATTTATATTCATAAGGAAATAATTTATTTAATAAAAGAATGAAACCAAGATAATTAAATTTATTGGGATTCTAAATTTTAATTAAATGTGTAAAATTGACAAAGAATTCAATATAATTGAAATATAGTAGTTAATACAAATAAAAGATGGAAATTTTAGCATATTAGTGAAATAAGAGATGAACAAATATTAACTATGCTATTAGAGTAATAATTGATTGAATAAAAAGATTGAAATCGAATCAAATCAATTTATTGGAATTAATTATAAATGATTAGATTTAATTACAGTTGAAATTGAACAGTGCAATTAGTAAAATAACTGACATTGAATTAATATATAAATTTGTTTTAAAACTATTATAGAGGTTAGGAAACCGAAGATGATAAAAATGGTTAGTTAATTAATTTGAATATAAGAAGTCATTAATTAATTAAATATTAATTTATTTAAATAATGTGAAAATGACCATTTTGGCCACTGTCTCGGATTTCGACGAAACCAAGATAATTAATAATGTAAGGTTTCAAGTTTCGTAGCGATCAGACTTGTCGTTTGATCGAACGGGCTCGAAACGCGTAGAAATCAATTTAATTAAATTCAATTGAAATCGATTTGAAATAAGCTGATTTTAAGTTAACTTCTTAATACGATGGAATTAGGACTTGAAACCTGTTCTATTGAAATTAAAAATATCAAAAACATCTATTTTAATATTTGGGATGACTCATTTTCGTTCCGAAGACAGAACGAGCTTTTCGGGTCGTTATCGTTCAAACCCAAATCGATCTTGTCCATTCATTTTTATTTCTGATCTGCCTATAAATAGCTCGTTATAAACCCTAGTTGTTCCTCATATTTTTGATTTTAGTACGTATAATTCTCTCTGGCTATCTACTTCTTCTAATGGTAGAAACAAAGTTCCAAATTGCAAATTCAATTTCAAAAAAATTCAAACCCAAAAATCAAACTCCTCAAAATATATCGAATTATATATTGATTTGAAGCTCTCAACGAGCGCAAGCTAGATCTGCAGTCTGTTTTTCAATTTGGGTTTGTGGCTGGAATTCGGTGATGAAGTCTCGACCGTTCATTGGTGTTTGATGATCTTCGTTGGATCATCGAATCAGGGTTACCGTTGCATGGAGATTGGTGAGTGCAACTCATCGCTGCAGTTCGTTTGGCCATCGGGTGGTTAGATCATTGTCTAAAATTGATTAGGGTTACATGGAGAATGGCGGCTGCTGGGTAAAGGCATCGCGATCGCATCGCGAGGTCGTGGAGGGGGCTGTAGTCGCGTAGGGGAGGTCGGTGGCTCGCTTGAGGCAGGCTCGGTTGGACGTGGTAGCGTTCGAACAGCGGCGGCCTGTGGGGTTCGGTGGTGTCGCGTGCGTTTCTAGATTGTGCGTAGGGTTTGTGAGAGGAAGGGTGACGTGGCCGTTTTTGTGTGGTGAGGTTATTTTATTTTCTTATTTTTAATTTTAAAATCTTGTAATGTTCTAACTTACATAACTTTCACATACGAGGTCGGATTCATGCGCAGTTTGTTTCACCGCGATCATATCGAAATTTCGGACATTTTGACGTTGGTTTGGACGAATTCTAAGACTGTTGAATTTTGGGCCCTAATTTGAATTTTAATTCGATTTAAAATCGAAGGTGGGTGTTTTAACCCACTCACAATTACTAAATTATCTTATGTTATTTAAATTAAATTTATGATGTGATCAGAAATTTAACGATTAATGTTTGGTATATTTAAATTGTCATTCTAGTTAAATTGACTTTTACTACATTTAATCATTGTTTAATTTAATATTGAATTTAAATTGTCAATTTAATACCTGTTATTGATGATCAGTTATTTATTGATGTTTATTGATTGATTTGGATGATGATTGTGATGGATGTTTGATTTTTGACATTGGAAGACTAGATGTTGTATTTTATATTGTTATAACTGCAAGTTCCCTATGGGTTGAAATTATACATACCCGAACGATCTATAGATTAGGGAAAAATTGTTATGGGTTGAAATGATAGACTCCAGCGATTTTATGGATTTTATTTAATTCGGGATTGCGATTTGAATGATATTTAACCGTAAAAATGTAAATTGCGGATTGAAATGATAAATATCCGTATCACTTGACCCTAGGGTAGAAAATTATATACAGACACCGGATTGGTTAAATTAAATGATTTTTGAACCTTTGAAATTTGAATACAGTTAACTGGCATTTTGACATAGAATTGATTTATATAAACTGAATTATTTTGTTAATCCAAGTGTAAGTGTTGAAAGTGGGAATGTATTTAATGAATTGTTCAAAGGATTTAAATTCGAATTTTCAAAGTTCAGGTGTCAAATATAATTGAATTTATTGGAATTGATTTATTGAAATGTTTGGATAACTTTGAAATCTATTTTAAATTAATTTAGACTATTTTAACCAATTAAAACTATTTAAATTATTTTAATCTATTACAACCTTTTTGATCAAATTTAATCTATTTATCTATTTTAAACTAATTAAATTTATTTAATCTATTTTAAATCTATTTAATATAATTTAAATCTATCTAATCTATTTTAGATTTATTTAATCTATTTAAAAATCTACTTAATATAATTTAAATCTATTAAATCTATGATTAATCTATTTAAATCATTTTAAATCTAATTAGATTTATTTAATCTATAATCAATCTATTAAATCATTTTAAAACTAATTAAATCCCAATTTAAATCTATTTAAACTATTTTTACCATTTAAACTATTTTAAATCTATTAACTATTTAAACTATTTATAATCACCTAAACTATTTTCCAAAATTTCAAACTCTGTAAAGTTGAAGTATATATATCTAAATCCTTGATGATGATAAAACCTAAGTTGGAATTTGGAATTGATACCTTTTTGTGAAATGACATATTTGATTGATAAGATGATTTTGAAATAGAGAATTAATTAACATAACTTATCGATAATTTCAAAGTGAATGTGAACTTCAAGAGTGAAAATGATTTGAACGTGAATTTGATTTTGAAAGTGAATATAGTTTGAAAGTGAATATGGATTTCGAAAGATATATGATTTGAAATCGAATATGATATTTTGATATAAATTGTGGATCGACTTTATAAAATGTAAAAGAACCGTCCGGTGTGAAATAAGCGTTTGGTTGTTAAAGAGACCGGAATCGGATATTGTCATACTCTGTGTCAGTACCGAAAACCACTTTAACAACTGTGTATGTAGTGGAGATTCTAGAAATGAAGTAGGATGGTTTGGCGAACGATTTCTGTATCAGGTATGACGTGACCCTGACTCTCGCGAGTCAGCTTAGATGTGACTAAAATAGGAGCTATACCTGGGACAAGTGAGGTCATTCCTCCAATCAGACATTATTCTTCGATACCATATTATGACATTTGTGATGATTTGGTGGCCACACCTTGATTTTGAATATGGGAGTGTGTTCCGAGGTGGGCGGTAGTAGCTGCTATGCATTACCACCAGCCCGGTTTTGCAATTGGTAAATCTACCCTGGCATTGCCTCGAGTGCCATGTTCACATGCCCTAGAGTGCCTTCTACGAGTTTGTTTTGTACCATACCTATGGAGTGCCCTCTGATAGCCCTCTAGTTTACGGAGGAATTACGGTACTGTATAAACTATGAGAATATATAAAAATATGTTAAGGGGGATATGGGTAACGCCTTAGCGCTATTTTAATACTTTACTTTACTGTAGACACTATTATAATAGTGTATTGTACTACATAGTAGATAGTTTAACGGATCCTTAGGAGATGGTTATCCCGAACATCTCTTAAGTTATTGCACTCACGTTAGACACTGGATAGGAGATGTCAAACCCCGTAAACATCTCTGACGCCGTTACACTCATATTTACCGTTGATTTAACTTACATAAGAACTTTTAGTTCTGACTCGAGTGTTTTGTCTTTTCAATTCGCTCGGGTCAGCCTGAGCATTTCAGGGTTGAAGATCTTATTTCTGGAGGATGAAGACGAAGGATTTGTAACATTATTACTTATTATATGTATTCCACTGCATCATGTTGTTCCGCTGCATTTATTTATTTATTCCGGTTTATGTAACTCTGATGTTTATGTTGTAAAGAATAATCAAATGTATTTGTAAAACGGCTTCATGAACTGTTACTCGATTATTATATTTTGTCATTCCACTGTGAGATTCTGTATTTGCTTTATTTCTTTCTCTTTTCCTTATTTACCCCATAACAATCTGCCCTTTTGAAACGTTTGAGTCTGACGTGTATGTCTGCTTAAAACGCCCAAAAAGGCAGGTCGTTACACATATATACATACATATGTATGTATGTATATACATGGAAGTTCAAACCATCGAGAATACAAGGCAGGGACAAGTGTACACATGAACTCAAATGATTAAATGAGTTGCAAGAACTCAAATGAAGTGATCAAAGTTGGACTTAACTTCCAAAAATCAAATAATGAAATTGAAATGAAATTGTGAGGTATAAGAATCAAATGAACAGGAATCAAAAGAGCATTCACACATATATACATACATATGTATGTATGTATATACATGGAAGTTTAAAACATCCACTAACTCAAACATGAACTAATAAAGCAGCAACCAAAGTTTTCACCATCACAACACATATATCTCAAAACATATATGTACATATATACACAATATATACATATATCTCAAAATAGAAATATAAAAACACATATATCTGAAAACACATGAACTCAAGTGGAACTCAGACATGGTATACACATATACACACACACACACATATATGTACATATATACACATGAACTCAAGTGGAACTCAAGTGACACTCAGCCAGGAAGTACACAGAGTTCAAGGCAGTGTACACTGCCTTGTTAAAGTCAGCATCCAAGCAAAGCACTATCAAAAAATCAGATAAGCATGGGGCAGTTAGAAACCTGATAGCAAGCTCAAGTGCAAAATCAGAAAATCAGATAATACTAACATCTTTTAGTTTTCGAAATCAGTAATAAAGAAACCAAACCCACAAGTATACTTGTATTCACGAAATATGTGGTTTTAATCCCTATAAATAACCCAAAATCATCATTGGCATACCAATTTTTAACTCGCAACATCAAAAGTAGAGAACGCAACAAATCAATAAGGGGCAAAAATCATACCGATTAGTTGAATTCAGATACCATCGACTCACGAAAGCAATCGATTGTGAAACCCTAATTTTTGAAGGCAGCTCAAAGATAAAAGGGGCGACCTGAAGCAAGCGTTTGGAAGAAACCCTAATTCACTAACCCACATTTTGAGAGGGAGAGAGTATCAGGTTCTAAAATTGAGAGGAAGAAGCAAGCGCTTTGAGAGGAACAAAGGAGGCCAAGAATTGGAACGCCATTTTTTTTCTTTTACAAATGAAAGAATTGAGAGAGGGGCGAATTGGAACAAAGGTGGCCATGAAATAATATGGTGAATGTTAATAGGAAACCCCAAATTTTAATAAGGAGCTAAACCAAATTTTTGATAATTTCAATCAAACAACAGACAAGTATTGTCTGAAAACAAATGTTGTCTTATCACTATTGTGTCACATAACAGATGATTTTTCCATGTGTTGTATGAAAAAGTGGAATAACAAAAAATCTACCATGTGTTGTGTGATCACTATTGTCCGATTCACTTTGTGGCATAGTGACCAATGGTTATCAAGGACGCCCAATATCATCAGTGCCATTAAAGATGTCGAATGGCACCAATATAAAGAGAGATATGAAATTTCACTAGAACTACGAAGGATGTTGAATTTTGACAATGTCATTAGGGATATTGAATATCTATATTTATGAAGGATGCCGAAAGTCAGCAATATAAATGAGGATGCCATATTTCATCAGTGTAATAAATGATGCCATAAATCATCAATATGGTAAGGATGTCATAAATCCTCAACATGGTAGGATGCCGCACTTCAACAATATGAAAAAGGTTGCCGCGTATTATCAATGCAATGAATGATGCTGAAAATCAAAGATGCCGAAGGACACGTGGTGGTCAGGCCGCCTACCTCCACCTCTATAAATACGGATCAATGGCAACTTAGGAGGGGCGATTTTTTCCCACCGGTTTTCTTACATTTTTCAAAAGTTAGGAACCCTAAATCAAATTCGGATTTATAGTGCCTATTGTAATTTTGTGGTTTTTACACATAAGGACTTGTATAATCAACTTTGCATAGCATACTACAAGCGAATAAAGATTCTTGTCTATGATATGACCTATGACTTCCATATGACTCTTGTACACAAATATGGATAACACGCACATGGCTTCTCTATTGAACACGCATACTTCTTGTGGGTTGGCATTAGGCATCCAAGTCTATTTCTAGCCAAGCCTTATCCAGCTTGCACATTTTGGGGTTAATAAAGAAATTTGTTAATAGAACTCTTCTTTAATAATTTTGAATAATATTTAAAAGAAGCTATAATTAATAATTTCCATTTTACATGAAATTTAATTAATTCCATTGTTACTTATAAGGATATTTAATTAAAAATAATCTCCTAAAACCAAAATATTAAATTTCCAAACTAATGTATTTATGACCAGCATTTACATTCCAAATCCTTTTAAATTATTATTATTCAAAACTAATTTATTAACCCAAAATTCAATCTTTTATAATACATTCCCAAAATAAGTAGATTTGTTTATATAAAAATAATCAAACACAAAATATATTAATTTCAAAAATTCACTTAATAATAATAAATAATGAATCCCATAAATAATAGTTCTTATACAATAAATAAATTGCATTAAATTTATTAGTACCTCAAAATATTATTTTTCAAACTTCCAATTTATTAAATCGAAATCAAATCAACTCATCACTTTAAAATATAAATTTTAAATGCCATTTTTTAAAAACCTTTAAATATTTTATAATCATCGATACATAAAAATATAATATTCAAAAATATATTTCACATTTTAACAAAACTCCAAAAATCATCATTTTCCAAATAAATTATATTCACATAATTCTCACCATTTATATCAAGATATTTTATCTCCTTTAAAATTTCACATTTCAATTCATTTATACCCTTTCAATCAACTTCTAATGTCATTTTCGGTTATTTACAAACATCGTTCATTTACTCAAACGATGTACAATGTACGTATAATCAACAATCAGTCAATATTTCATGACAATAACAAGCAAACAAAAGTATACAATTCAATTTTTGATCAGTTCAACCAATATCTACCATAATTCATGATCCATCATCAAAGATAATCGTAGAAAATAAATTGACACATAGATGTGAGTTACAAAAAAAATAACTCACCTTCTTGGCACATTCTCTTCTCTCAAACAAGCATTTGAAATTCCCAAATCAATAATTTCCCCCAAACCCCACTTACGTCTGCTCCTCTACCTAATGCATGGTCTTCTTTTTCTTATGCTTTTTTTCCAAGTCAACCAGACATCGCACCTCCTCATCATCAGCGCACAAGCCAAACTCACCACTCTGAAGCCTTGCATCTCCTCGTCGTAGCTAGCCAGCATTCGCCAGCCATCATCATCGCATGCTCACCCAAAAATACGCCACTCCTCCAGCCACGCGACTTAAGCCAAGTCGCCAGGCCACCTCTCAAGCATGTCCCTCCCCCTTGCTCACACGACAATTAACATGCAGCATCATATTTATTTTTATTTCTTTAAGTGCTTGCATTTTTTGGAATGAAAATGACTTTCGAAAGAGGGAGCTGGGGCTTTGATATAAGCGAGTTGGATTTGTGTGGGTAATGAGCCAAAAAAGAAGGCTCTACAATGTAGGAGAAAGGAATGGAAAGTTCCATTTGTTATTATTATTCTTTCTTCATTTTTTCCAAACAAGTCCTTTAAATTAAATTAATGTCAACTTCACTCTTCTAATTGTAAATTAAATTTCTA
The DNA here is from genome assembly GCA_030737815.1 of Allium fistulosum. NCBI lineage: Eukaryota > Viridiplantae > Streptophyta > Magnoliopsida > Asparagales > Amaryllidaceae > Allium > Allium fistulosum. The sequence goes on along the minus strand of CM060907.1, from coordinate 942,171,022 downwards.
TATTTGATTTTATCAAATATTTGTGAATGTATTTTCAATTTAGTTTAAACTGATATTACCATAAATATATTTCAATAGACTACACCATATATTTACATTCAATAATTATTTTAACTTCATTGATTTTGTTAATATCAAGCAATTTTTTTTTTCATCTATTTAAACCATATAAAAATCATTTGGCCAATAAAATATTTTTTATTCATTTAAATATTTTAAGCAAATTCAATATATATTTTTCGAAAAAAATATTTCAATTTATTAAGTTAAAAATCCATTTATCGTTAAATCTCACAAATTATATTTTGAAAATTAACATTATCCATAAATCGAATCCAATTGTTTTCTTTTAAAATTATTTATTATGACAGCGTAGAAAGTAGGGTTGTTATAGTAAATAAGATGGTTTGGGTAAACAAATATTTCGAAAAGTGATGATACGTTTTAATAGGCGAATAGATGTTTTAATTTTGATATTATAATGATTTTTGGTTAGCAAATCATTTACTATTATTTTAACGTATTAAAAAAGTATTTCAAAACCGTAAAATTAAGAATTATTTAATGAGTATGAAGAAAATAAGGAAGAGAAGGGTTACGCATTGGAAGTGGACCCAAGTGCAAATATGCCACTATCTGCCATAATGAAGGAAAAGAATATTATGATAGAAGAAGATTATGATTTTTAATAAGGAACATAGTGATAAATAGTTTAAAATAGATCTCACACGGTGCACGCATTGATGGTAGTGTCGAAGCCATCCGGAAGAGTGATCCATCCATTTATGGTTAGTTATGATTTAAAATGGATTGATTTTGGACTAGATTAAATGACTCTATATCAGATGATGCTGGATGTAGACCGGAAAGTGGCATGGACAAGGATTAGTAGACTGGTCATGATATTATCATAAGTTGTGATCTCGATGGTCATAAGGAATTGGATGGAGATAGAACTCCCATATGCCTTTGAAAAAGAACTGAAACTTCCTCCCTGAGTAAATAAAATTCATAATTTCTATGATTATGTCACTTAGGCACATGACTCCAAATGAAAGTTAGAATCTGGATAAGAGAATTTCCAAGTTACTGAAAGATAGATTGTGGTTATAATTAGAAAGAGAAAAGGTAAACCAAATTACCGTGTTGAAGCATTATAAAGAAAAAGACAACTACCTAATAGAAAAATAAATTGTTAAGTTTTATATGATGGAGATTTGGACCTAAGTTATACAAAATTTTGAAGAAGTATTTGATGTAAAGTTGATTTGCAAAAAAATCGATGGTAAAAGAGAGATAAGTGATATTGGAACTTCTGATCTGAACCGTTAACCAATCGATTGAAAATATTTTGTAGATGTGGATGAAGATTTTTGTTGAAATGCCTAGAGTTTAATTTAGAGTAGGCTCCCAGTGATCCTATAACACCTAGAAAATTTAAGCGAAAAATTTAAATAAAAAAATGTTTAATTTAAATATAACTAGGGGAAAAATATAATTTTTGAAAATGTCTAAATTTGGCTACGAAACTTGTACCGTTGCTTTCGCAGCGATTTTCTGGACAATTTTCATATATAACATTTTGAAATCGGAGCTATTATGGATAAGTTATAAAAGTTTTAAATTTCAGAATATAAAATAATCAAATAAGAAAATATGGAAGAAAAATATTCGAAAAATTAGAAAGCTCCACTGATTAGTAGCGTTACCCTAACTGGTTGACCCCTAGCAGTCGATTGCCCTAAGGTAAGCGGTCGATCGGTCAATGATAAACCACTGGGATTTGCTTAGGCCAATGGCCAGATTTGATCATATTTTTTTCAGTAGTCAAATTTACATAGTGTATTTTGAACAGTCCAAGATAGCTTAAAGCCTATAAATGGACAACTAATGCAAATCCTAATTCATAAAATTTCAACATTCCATCCAAACTCCCCTCTGAAAACTGAAATCTTCTCTTTCTCAAATCATAAAATTCTTCAAATTAAATTTAAAATCCAAAGGAGAAGAGGTGAAATTAAACCAAGGGAGGATCTATACCAAACGGGGATGATTCCAAGCACAGAATGAAAAGGGATGGCTTTGATTTGAGGTGGGTGGGTTCATTGTTATATATGTAGTTAATTTTAGTATACCTTATTTGATTTAGATTGTTCAAATTTTAAATTGAGAATTATATTTATTTAGATCTAAGATTAAAGAGTAAATATAAATTGATACTAATCTATAAATTAAGAAATTGATAAACCTGTGTATAACCATTTTGTCAAATTTATAAGAATTCACATAACCTGTAATGACCCAAAATTTAATCGCTATTTAAATGAATATTTAATTATACTTTAAATAATTTATAAATAGTTTTTATTTACAAATAAAACTATTTTAATAATAATTAATGATAAAAACATCGTTTTCAAATTTTTTTTACCAATATATATGGTTTGTAGAGAAATAGAAAATATGACCGGAAATTATTTTTCAAAACATCGATTTTTCATTTGTTAAAAGTAATTCAAAATGTTATAACACTATGTTAAACACACATGCACACAATATAAACTAAGTTAACATGGTGTGTACATGTATATATATGCATGTGCAAGTTTCTCCTTAAACATATAAACATACAAATTAATATAAGATTTTATATCACAAATATATATATATATAACATATATAAAATTTTCAACTCAAGTACACAAGAGCATGACATTAATAGTGTAAGGTAGGGGGGTGTAGTGGACGGTTTTGAAGGGGGGAGGGGTATGGCCATGCATGCATATGTATGTTTTAATATAAATCGCTTTATATTATTTAAATTAAATCCTAAGCCTATATGTACCCCTTTATCTTCATATTTACATGTTTACAACCTCCTAATTCATTCCAAATTTCCTAAGAGCTTGAGCTAAAGCATTCATGGCTTCTATTCATAAATTTGAAAAATCAATCACTTCCTTATGCAAAAATCCATCCTTTAATTCAAAAACCCACTTCTACATCTCCTACAACACTTTCTCTTCCAAAACTCAAGCAAACATCCACGCAATACCACATGGGCAAGCTCAAACAAGTTATGGCCGTGCCTTACAAGGCCTAGGCCGAGCCCAAACCCACTAGGCCGAGCCCAAGCCACTTGGTCGAGCCATTTTCAAGGGTTCGAGCAACCAAAAGTTCCACATTTGCAAAGGTTTTAAAGTGTTTTCAAGTTCCAGCAAAAGTTCGCTTTGATTTAGAATACTTTCGGTGAGTAAAACCAATATTTTTTGGAAAAGAAAACAATTTTTTATATGATCTATATGTTGTGAAATTATAGTGTTTGTAGTGTCAAAATATATGATTGCAAGTTGGTTGTTTGCTATAGATTTGTGATTTGGATAATATGTTGATATGTTTGGATATGCATATGGATATATGAGATTGGTTTATAATGTGATGGCGGTATTTTTGTGGAAAAACCAAAGTATGTTGCGTGATGGTTCTAATAAGTGTCGTATGTTTTTAGTTATACCCAAATATGTTGAAATATGAAATGCAAGCATTTCAGCTATGTTCTATTTTACTTGGAAACCCTGGACATTATCATAATATCATTGGATTTCAATATAAAGTGTTTTGGATATCGTAAGGTAAAAACTCGTCCGTGTTTATGTGCGGCGTGGTCTTACGAGATACCTTTGATTTTCAAAATGTTTTATAAAAGTAAGATTAAGTTGTTTGAGTTTATTCACACCAGACTGACGTCTGACCTAGATTTTTATTTTCTTTTCCTAAAACTCTTGGGTACTCAAATTTTTATGAGTAGTCAAGTGATCCAGGCTTCTTACGAAAGCATTTTGAAGAAGCTAGAGCAGGTGGCTTCACCGTTAGCTAGTTATTATCTATTCCGCTAAGTTTTATGTATGATCTATGTATTTTGTGATGGATAGGTAGTTACAACTGTCCAGTTGAAGTTGTAATGTAAAGACTCTGATGTATTATACTATGGAGTTACTATGTAATACCATATGTTACATATTATATGTTGTTCTGATTCATGGTGAGATTCTGTGATTGTGTAGTTTTTTCTTATCTTTGTTTTTCTTCTACCCTTAATGGATCATCTTTCAGTTCAAGAAAGACGATCGTTACATTTTTGGTAATAGAGCCTAGGTTGAGCGAACACTTAGGCTTTGGTTTAGGGTCAACTTCGAGAGTGCGTATTTGTAATTTTTATACGTATATATATATATCTGATTGATAGATCAGCTCAATAGGTTTGATTAGTACCCTTATATTAAGATTTATCTCGTCCAAGTATTCTAAGAATTATCTTTCTATGCCAGTTAGTAAAACATGAGTAACAGAGGCAGACAAGGTAGGGGGCAGGTAGGACTACAACTACAAATGGTCGAACCCCAAATCCTAAAGGATTTTAGATTATCGAAGAGGTAGCGTCAAAGCAGTTAAGAGTGAATTTCGCAACCTTATGCAAGGATTACACCAACCTTGGAGAGAAACCATTTAAAGGAACCGAGTCTGTCATGGAAGTGCAAGCTTGGTTGCGATCTTGCAAAAAGATTTTTAGACGTCTTGGTTTATCCGACGAACAAAAGAGATTCTTAGCAGCATGGTAACTGTAAGATGGAGCAGCAACTTGGTGGGACTCTCTTACTGTAAATGTCCCAGAAGATGAGTTTATGTGGGCCCAATTCAAAGGAGTTTTTGAAGACCAATTCTTGCCAACAGCAGGAAGGACGAGGATGTACCGGAACTTTATGAATTTGAAGCAAGGGGATCTTTCTATAGCAGAGTATGAGACGAAGTTCAACGAGTTGTCTTGTTTTGGACCAGAATTGATTAACACCACACTAAAGAAGAATGAGATTTTTGTTTTGGGTATGAGGGAAGAATACCATGAGAAAATGATTGCTCATGTTAAAGGTACTTTCGTGGATTTAGTTGATATGGCTCTGAGGTACAAGGCCCTAGAAAAGAAGAAGCCTACTCCAGTAGGCAGTAGCACCTATCGGAAATATCGGTGGAAATGGTTTTAAAAAGAGGAAGTTCAATCCTAATTCGAAGAATCAAGGAAAAGGGAAACAAGGAGGAAGTCAAGGAGGTAAGCCTAAGGATATTGGTTGTTATAGTTGTAAGCAGAAAGGACATATTGCTAGGTATTGTCTGAATCGTGAAGTTCCAAAGCAGCAAGGTAGACCCATATCTCTGATGGTCCAGAAGACTCTTTGTTTTAATTATCATCAGCCCAGGTACATGGTAAAGGACTGCCCACTCATGAAGAAGGTGCAACAACCCAAGGTGTATGCCATTAAGAATAAACCGTCTACTTCAATGGATGTGAAGGGGAATGGCGTCCTTGAAGGTACCTTAGCGATCAATGGTATTTTTGTTCAAGCATTATTTGATACCGCTGCCTCTCATAGTTTTATCTCTTGTGAATCAGTAGGTAAATTTCATCTTATTCCTAGTATTGTAGAAAACCCTATGTGTGTGCCTAGCCCCATAGGTGGTGTAACCCATTTGAATATGATTTGTGAAGATGTGCCAATTTCCTACCTTGCTCATCACTTTTCTTGCGACCCGTATGTCTTAGACTTTAAAGGGTTTGACATTATTCTTGGTATGGATTGGTTATCGAAATATGGAGTTGTTTTAGATTGTAATGAAAGAGTTGTATCATTAGTAACCAATTTGGGAAGAATTGCTAAAGTTCCATGCAAGGAACTCGATATTAATACGTGTAGTTTCTTGTATGCCCAGTAATCATCCCAGGATGAGTTAAGTTATATAGAAGTTGTTAGGAATTTTCTCGATGTGTTTGAAGAAGTCAATAGCTTACCCCCGCATCAGGAGATAGAGTTCCGTATTGATTTGGTCCCTAGTGCTAGGCCTGTGGTTCAACCTAAGAGAAGGATGGCCTAGAAAGAGTGGAATGAATTAGAAAAGTCATACCTAGGACCTGTTAAGGAGAGGATTGATTAGACCTGGTCATTTAAGTTGGGGATCTGCTATGGTATTTGCGGCTAAGTTTGATGACCTTTAAGATTGTGCGTGGATTATAGGGAGTTGAATAAGCTAACCATTAGGAACAAGTATCCCTTACCCAGCATCGATGATCTTTTTGATCAACTTCATGGAGCTATGGTATTTTCTTAGATGGATCTAGCTACTGGATTTCGTCAATTGAGGGTTGCTGAAGATAGTACACCCTTAACTGCTTTTAGGGGCCCTGATGTTTTTTTAAGTGGTTGGTTATGACTTTCGGGCCAACCAATGCACCTGTGTATTTTGTAGACCTCATAAACCGTGTTTTCCGAGATGTTCTTAATAAGTTTATGTTAGTTTTCATCGACGACATCCTTATCTACTACAAATCTGAGGAAGAGCATAAACATCATTTGGAAGTGGTGTTGGAAACGTTGAGGAGACATGTCCTAAAGGCAAAATTTTCTAAGTGCCATTTTTGGAAATCGAAAGTAAGATTCTTAGGATATATTGTGATGGGAGAAGGTATTTCAGTGGACCCAGTGAAGGTGGAAGCTGTTCAAGAATGGAAGCAACTGCGTACTCCTACCGAGGTTCGTAGTTTCTGGCTGGATATTATAGGAGGTTTATTCAAGATTATTCTAAGATTTCCACCCATTTGACTAAGCTGACTAAGAAGGAGGAGAAGTTTGTATGGACCCCTAAGTGTGAAGAGGCGTTTCTAGAATGGAAGAAGAGATTGACTAGTGCAACAGTTTTCGCTATTCCTGTTGGAAATAGTAGGCTCACAGTTTACCCGGATGATTGTGGATTGGGACTTGGTGCTGTTTTGATGTAGCGTGGTAGAATGATTGGTATGCAAGCAGGCAGTTGAAGCCTCACGAGAAGAACTATGCTATGCATGATTTGGAGTTACTGGCTGTTGTCTTTGCATTAAAAATGTGGATACACTACTTGCTGGGTAAGGATCCTTCTATTCCTCTTAGTTTCTTTCTAATCCTTAGAGATTTTAAGAGTAAGTTTTCTTTCTTTAATTAGGTGAAAAGTCGAGCTCTTCATAGATTATAAATCCCTAAAGTATCTTTTTACTGAGAAGGATCTGAACCTTAAGCAACAGAGGTGGTTAGAGTTTCTGGCGGCTTATGACTTAGATATTCTGTATACGCCACGGAAGGCTAATATAGTGACAGTGCCTTTAACTGGAATGCTGTTTTGACTCTTTTGGAAGTTACCCCAACTCTCTTATAAAGAATAGTGAGCAAACAAAGAGAGGACATAAGCTTAGTGGCGATCATCCGGAATGTTGAGGAGGGGCAGTGTACAAGTTTTAAGATTGATAACCGAGGAGTCCTGAGGATGAATGGTCGAATCTGTGTACCGAATGTCAACAGTCTTAGGCAGGAAGTTTTGTTAGAGTGCCATCATTCTAAGTTGAGTATCCATCAGCTGTCTCAAAGATGCATAGGGATATGAAATAGATGTTTTAGTGGAAGGAAATTAAGAGAGATATCTCTATCTTTGTTGGCAGGTGTTCGTGCTGTCAGCAAATCAAAGGTGATCATCAGGAGACATAGTGATTATTACAACCTTTGGAAATTCCCAATTGAAATGGGAAATGATATCAATGGATTTTATCGATGGTTTGCCTAGGACTAGAAAAGGAAACGAAGGAGTATTGGGTGATCGTTGATCGACTAATAAAGAGTGCACATTTAATCCCGGTGAAACCAACGAGGACCGCTGCTTCTTTAGCTGAAGTTTTTATGAGAGAGATAGTCAGGTTGCATTGAGTTCCTATGAGTGTAGTAAGTGATCGAGAGTCCATATTTACTATTCAATTTTAGGAAGCATTGTAAACAACCCTTGGAACAAAGTTGAGCTTAAGAACAGTATATCACCCCCAAACAGACGGACAGACAGAGCGGGTGAATCAGATTCTAGAAGATCTCTTTGGGGCGTTTATTCTGGATTTTGGTGGATCATGAAAGGATCATTTGCATTTAGTTGAGTTCTCCCACAATAATAGTTTCCAGGCAAGCATTGGAATGGCACCATATGAAGCACTTTATGGAAGACCGTGCAAGTCACCAGTATGTTAGGTTGAGACAGAAGATAGATTAGTTGTTGGACCGGACATAATCCGAGAGGCTACAGAAAAAGTTGTTGTAACTAAGAAAAGAATGATGGAGGCTCAAGATCGCCAAAAGATTTATGCAGATAAAAGGAGTAAGGATTTGGAATTATGGTTGGAGACTTGGTGTTTGTAAGGATTTCACTAATAAGAGGAGCTGTTAGATTTAAGAAAGATGAGAAGTTAGATCCAAGGTATGTTGGACCCTTCCGTATTTTTGAAAGGATCGCATCACTTTCTTATAGGGTCGAGTTGCCAGAGAGATTGACATCCATTCATAATGTGTTCCATGTGTTTCATTTGAGAAAATATGTTCATGACCCTCTTTCATTGTGGAGCCATCGGTTCAAGAGGAATTGAAAATAGAACCGAACCTGACGGTTGTTAGGCATCCAGTTTATGTTGTGGATCAGGATGAAAGGAGGTTTCATAACAAGGTGGTGCGACTAGTTAAGATTCAGTGGAGCAAGGATCCAAGAGACTACACTTGGGAGACGGTGGATCGTATGTGAGAAGCCTATTCCGAGTTGATGTTAGGATAGTTAGTCGTAGGTTGTATGTATAGTGTATGTTGTTTGCTATGGATGCTTAGTGTATGTATTTGTATATGTTTATGACATGAATATATGTATTTTTGCGTAGTTTGAACTATCTTCTTGATGCTAATTTCAGGACGAATTCTTTTAAGCGTGGAGAGTGTAACGATCCAGAATTTAATCGTAATTTAAATGAATATTTAATTATATTTTAAATAATTTATAAATATGTTTTTATTTACAAAATAAAACTATTTTAAATAATAATTCATGATAATAAAATCATTTTCAAAATTTGTTTACTAATATATATAGTTTACAGAGAAATAGAAAATGTGAATGAAAATTATTTTCCAAAATATCGATTTTTCATTTGTTAAAAGTTATTCAGAAGGCTATAATACTATATTAAACACACATGCACACAATATAAACTAAGTTAACATAGTGTGTACATGTATATATATGTGTGTTCATAATTCTCCTTAAACATATAAACATACAAATTAATATAAGATTTTATATCACAAATATATATATATATATATGTATGTATATATATGTATAACATATATAAAATTCTCCTTTTCAACTCAAGTGCACAAGAGCATGAAATGAATAGTGCAAGATAGGGGGTGTAGTGGACGGTTTTGAGGGGGGAGGTATGGCTATGCATGCATATGTATATTTTAATATAAATCACTTTATATTATTTAAATTAAATCCTAAGCCTATATATACCCCTTTATCTTCATATTTTCATGTTTACAACCTCCTTATTCATTCCAAATTTCCTAAGAGCTTAAGCTAAAGCATCCATGGCTTCCTCTTCATAAATTTGAAAAAAATAATCACTTCCTTATGCAAAAATCCCTCCATTAATTCACAAAACTACTTTTACATTTCCTACAACACTTTCTCTTCCAAAACTCAAGCAAACATCCATCCAAGACCACATGGCCAAGCCCAAACTATTCATGGCTATGCCCTACAAGGCCTAGGCCGATCCCAAACCCACTAGGCCGAGCCCAAGCCTGAGCCACTTGACTGTGCCATTTTCAAGGGTTCGAACAACCAAAAGTTCCATATTTGCAAAGTTTCTAAAGTGTTTTCAAGTTTTGGAAAAAGTTCACTTTGATTTATAAAACATTTGGTGAGTAAAACTAATATTTTTTGTAAAAGAAAAAACTTGTTTAAATGATCTATATGTTGTGAAATAATAGTATTTGTCATGCTAAAATATCTTGTTGTTTGGATGATATATGATTGCAAGTTGGTTATTTGATATAGATGTGTGATTTGGATAATATGTTGATATGTTTGGATATGCTTATGGATATGGATATGTGAGATTGGTTTACAATGTGATGGTGGTATTATTTGCGGAACAAAACCAAGTGCGTTGTGTGATGGTTGTAAAAACTAGTGTCTTAAAAAGTCGCAATAGACTTGAGATTCAATTTGAAAACGAAAGTTATTTTCCAGCTTTGAAGTTTTGAAAATCTTTTTCAAGTTTTTACCTTTTGTTTAAGTTTTCAAAACTCTTACGGTTCTGTTTTCAAGCATGTGGTAGCTAGAGTTAAGTGAGATTTCCACCTAGAAATCAATTCTAGCGAACTGCGCTTATAGCGATAGTTACTATGGATGCAGTTTGGGAAATTTCGCGATTTCAAGTTTTTATGTGTTTTCTTTTGGATTGTTTTTGAAAAATCATTTCAAAATAAGTAAGTAAGTCAAAAGTTTAAGTTTTAATTATTTAACAATTTATTTATTTAATTTATTAATTAGGGTAAGTATTCTTAAATTAATTAATTAAGTAATTAGGTTAGTAATTAGAGTTTAAGAAATTATTAACTAAGTTAATTATTTTTAATTAAGTAAGTTTTAAATAATGATTAATTAAGATAAAAGAAATTTAATTTTTATTTAATTAAGATTATTTATTTTAATTAATTATTTAATTAGAGTGAATTATTTAATTAGAGTGAATTATTTAATTAGAGTTAATTATTTAATTAATTATTATTTAATTAAGGGTTAGTTAACCATTTAATTATGGTTTAATTTCATAAATAAATGTTAATTAATTAAAGTGTAATTAAGGTTTAATTAGAAATAAAATTGGATTATTAATGATTTAATTTTGATTTAAGTAAGATTAACTAAGGTTTAATTGAGCTTTAAACTTATGATTTAATTAAAATTTATTTATTTTAAAGTTTCTTTTAAAACTTTATCGGTTATTTATTTTTAACCAATTTTCTTGTTTAAGTAGATTATTTTAAAACCAAGGATCTCTTGTCATGCTATTAAGTAGCCAAACGAATTAAAGTAGTTGTAATAAAACGGTGACATGTTTTATTGAAAGTAAGTCGGCTTGTACATATCATATTTACCGCACTTTGAAAACTTGATGAATACAAATGGTTTAATTTCAATAAGTGGGTCATGATAATCTAAGCATATGGAATGTATGTTCATATGTAAATCTTTACACCCTAACGGTAGGATAGTCCACTATAAATAACTTGACCTTTTAAAATTATCGAATGTTGATTTGGAGGGACCTGGATTGGATATTAATCTGAAAACCACTTCGAACTAATGTAAACGTTCGAATTAGAAATATTAAAGACAAGGTCCAAGATGAAGATTATGAAGTGCCTTCGATTCGTTCATCTCCTAAACTACTTGTATGGGTGAATGCTGACATTGTGTCAACATATGGAAGGCAATGTTAGCATTCCAAGTGCCAATGCTAAAATAAAAGGTAAATGTAGCCTCAGGCCTCATCAACCGGGAATGACTAAATCAGGGGAGATGCAGCAAGGCTAAGTGGGTCGCTCCCATTAGGGTAAGGTTATCCCTATCTAGAGTCCCTATTGTGAATTCATGTGTGCGTCGGTACGGTTGCTGATCCTAACCATGGGGTGATCTTATTCGATACTATCCAGTAAGGGATAGGCCGGTATTGTGTTGGCAGGGGATCCAAGCGAGGTCCTCGGTGTTATTTTATCTAGAGATGCACCATAATGGGTGGTACCACAGTAGCCCAGTCATTATATGGAATCCATTCTCCAATAAGCACAGTATGTTTTTAGTTGTACCCAAAAATATTGAAATGTGAGATGTAATCATTTCAGCTATGTTCTATTTTACTTGGAAACCCTATACATTATCATAATATCACCAGATTTCTATATAAAGTGTTTTGGTATCGTAAGGTAAAAACCCATCCATGTTTATATTTGGCGTAGTCTTACGAGATACTTTTGATTTTAAAAATGTTTTATAAATGTAAGAATTAAGTTGTTTGAGTTTACTCACACCAGACCGACCTCTGACCCGGAGTTTTATTTTCTTTTCCTAAAACTCTTGGGTACTCAAATTTGTATGAGTAGCCAAGTGATCCAAGTTTGTTACGGAAGCATTTTGAAGGAGCTGGAGCTGGTGGCTTCACCATTAGCTTGTTATTATCTATTCCGCTGTGTTTTATGTATGATCTACGTATTTTGTGATGGACAGGTAGTTACAACTGTCTAGTTGAAGTTGTAATGTAAAGACTCTGATGTATTATTACTATGGAGTGACTATGTAATACCCTTTTGTTACATATTATATGTTTTTTGATTCGTGGCGAGATTCTATGATTGTGTAGTTTCTTCTTATCTTTTGTTTTCTTCTACCCTTAATGGCTCATCTTTCATTTCAAGAAAGGCAGTCGTTACATTTTTTGTACCAGAGTCTAGGTTGAGTGAAAACTTAGGCTTTAGGTTAGGGTCAACTTCGAGAGTGCGTATTTATAATTTTTATACATATATATATATCACTGATAGATAGATCAGCTTGATAGGTTTGATTAGTACCCTTCTATCAAGATTTATCTCATCTAAGTATTCTAAGAATTATCTTACTATGCTATGTAGTAAGACATAAGTAGCAGAGGCAGACGAGGTAGGGGAGCAGGTAGTACTGCAACTACAAATGGTCGAACCCTAAATCCTGGAGGAGTTTGGATTACCGAAGAGGCAGCGCTAGAGCGTCCAAGAGTGAATTTCGCAACCTTATGCAAGGACTACACCAATCTAGGAGGGAAACTAATTAAAGGAACCGAGTCTATCATGGAAGTGCAAGCTTGGTTGCGATCTTGCAAAAAAAATTTTAAAGGTCTTGGTTTATCCGACGACCAAAAGAAATTCTTAGCAGCATGGCAACTGCAAGAGGGAGCAACAGCTTGGTGGGACTCACTTACTGCAAATGTCCTAGAAGATGAGTTTCCATGGGCCAAATTCAAAGAAGTTTTTGAAGACCAATTCTTGCCAACAGCAGGAAAGATGAGGATGCAATGGAACTTTATGGATTTGAAGCAAGGGAATCTTTTTGTAGTAGAGTAGGAGACGAAGTTCAATGAGTTATCTTGTTTTGGACTAGAATTGATTAACACCACATTAAAGAAGAACGAGATGTTTGTTTTGGGTACGATGGAAGAGTACCATGAGAAAATGACTGCTCATGTCAAAGGTACTTTCATGGATTTAGTTGTTATGGCTCTAAGGTACGAGACCCTGGAAAAGAAGAAGCCTACTCTTGTAGCACCTAGCGGAAATACTGGTGGAAATGGTTCAAACAAGAGGAAGTTCAATCCTAATTGGAAGAATCAAGGAAAAGGGAAATAGGGAGGAAGTTAAGGAGGCAAGCCTAAGGATAGCGGTTATTATATTTGTAAGCAGAAAGGACATATTGCCAGGTATTGTCTGAATCGTGAAGTTCCAAAGCAGCAAGGTGGACCCATATCTCCGATGGTCCAGAAGACTCTTTATTTCAATTGTCATCAGCCCAGGCATATGATAAAGGACTGCACACTCATGAAGAAGGTGCATCAGGCCAGGGTGTGTGCCATTACGAATAAACCGTCTACTTCAACAGATGTGAAGGGGAAGGCATCCTTGAAGGTACCTTACTGATTAATGGTATTTTTGTTCAAGCATTATTTGATACCGCTGCCTCTCATAGTTTTATCTCTTGTGAATCAGTAGGTAATTTTAATCTTATTCCTAGTATTGTAGAAAACCCTATGTGTGCGTCTAATCCCATAGGTAGTGTAACCCTTTGAATATGATTTGTGAAGATGTGCCAATTTCCTACCTTTTTCATCACTTTTCTTGCAACCCGTATGTCTTAGACTTTAAACGGGTTTACATTATTCTTAGTATGGATTGGTTATCAAAATATAGAGCTGTTTTAGATTGTAATGAAAGAACTGTATCATTAGTAACCAATTTGGGAAGAATTGCTGAAGTTTCGTGTAAGGAACCTAGTATTAATATGTATAGTTTCTTGTATGCCTTGGAATCATCCCAGGATGAGTTAAGTTATGTAGAACTTGTTAGGAATTTTTTCGATGTGTTTGAAGAAGTCAATAGCTTACCCCCGCACCGAGAGATAGGGTTTCGTATTGATTTGGTCCCTATATCTAGGCCCGTGGTTCTACCTAAGAGAATGATGGCCCCGAAAGAGTAGAATGAAGTAGAAAAGTCAAACCCATGACCTATTAAGGAGAGGATTGATTAGACCCAGTCGTTCGAGTTGGGGATCCGCTGTAGTATTTGCGGCTAAGTCTGATGGATCTTTAAGGTTGTGCATGGATTATAGGGAGTTGAATAAGCTAACCATTAGGAACAAGTATCCCTTACCCCGCATCGATGATATTTTTGATCAACTTCATGGATCTACAGTATTTTCTCATATGGATCTAGCTACTGGATTCCATCAATTGAGGTTGCCGAAGATAGTATACCCTTAATTGCTTTTGGGGGCGCTGATGTTTATTTAAGTGGTTGGTTATGCCTTTCGGGCTAACCAATGCACCTGCATATTTTGTAGACCTCATGAACCGTATTCTTTAAGATGTTCTTAATATGTTTGTGTTAGTTTTCATCAACGACATCCTTACCTACTCCAAATCCGAGGAAGAGCATAATCATCATTTGGATGTGGTGTTGGAAACGTTGAGGAGACATATCCTGAAGGTAAAATTTTCTAAGTGCCATTTTTGGGAATCGGAAGTATAATTCTTAGGACATATTGTGACGGAAGAAGGTATTTCAGCGGACCCAGTGAAGGTGGAAGCTGTTCAGGAATGGAAGCAACCGCGGACTCCAAAGGCGATCAATTAAAGACAACGAGATTATTACAACCTTTAGAAATTCCCAATTGGAAATGGGAAATGATACCAATGGATTTTATCAACGGTTTTCCTAGGACCAAAAAAGGAAATGAAGGAGTATGGGTGATCGTTGATCCGCTAACGAAGAGCGCACATTTTATCCCGGTGAAACCAACGAGGACTGCTGCTTCTTTAGCTGATGTTTTTATGAGAGAGATAGTCAGGTTGCATGGAGTTCTTTTGAGTATAGTAAGTGATCGAAACCCCATATTTACTAGTCAATTTTGGGAAGCGTTGCAAACAACCCTTGGAACAAAGTTGAGCTTAAGCATAGCATATCACCCCCAAAATGATGGACATACAAAGTGGGTGAATCGGATTCTAGAAGATCTCTTGAGGGCATGTATTCTGGATTTTGGTGGAACATGGGAGGATCATTTAAATTTAGTTGAGTTCTTCTACAATAATTGTTTCCAGGTATGCATCGGAATGGCACCGTATGAAGCTCTTTATGGAAGACCGTCCAAGTCACTAGTATGTTGGGTTGAGACACGAGATAGATTAGTTGTTGGACCAGACATGATCCGAGAGGCTACATAAAAAGTTGTAGTGATTAAGAAAAGAATGAAGGAGGCTCAAGATTGCCAAAAGAGTTATGCAGAAAAGAGGCGAAGGGATTTGGAGTTTATGGTTGGAGACTTGGTGTTTGTAAAGATTTCACCAATAAGAGGAGCTATTAGATTTGGGAAAGGTGGGAAGCTAGCTCCAAGGTATGTTGGACCCTTACGTATTCTTGAAAGGATCGGATCGCTTGCTTATAGGGTCGAGTGGCCAGAGAGATTGGCAGAAGTTTGTAATGTGTTCCACGTGTCTCATTTGAGAAAATATGTACATGACCCATCTTTGATTGTGGAGCCATCAGTTCAAGAGGAATTGAAAATAGAACCGAACCTGACGGTTGTTAGACATCCAGTTTATGTTGTGGATCCGGATGAAAGGAGGTTGCATAACAAGGTGGTGTGACTAGTTAAGATTCGATGGAGCAAGGATTCAAGAGACTGCACTTGAGAGACGATGGATCGTATGAGAGAAGCCTACCCCGAGTTGATGTTAGGGTAGCTAGTCGTAGATTGTATGCATAGTGTATGTTGTTTGTTATGGATGCTTAACGTAGGTATTTGTATGTGTTTTATGATATGAATATATGGCTTTTTGCGTAGTTTGAATTATCTCCTTGTTGCTAATTTCGGGATGAAATTTTTTTAAGGAGGAGAGTGTAACGACCCGAAATTTAATCGTTATTTAACTGAATATTGAATTATATTTTAATTAATTTATAAATGGGTTTTTATTTACAAATAAAATTATTTTAAATAATAATTAATGATAATAAAATCGTTTTCAAAATTTGTTTACAATATATATATAGTTCATAGAGAAATAGAAAATGTGACCGGAAATTAGATTCTGAGATATCAATTTTACATTTGTTAAAAGTTATTCAGAAGGCTATAACACTATATTAAACACACATGCACACAATATAAACTAAGTTAACATAGTGTGTACATGTATATATATGTATGTGCATGTTTCTTCTTAAACATATAAATATACAAATTAATATAAGATTTTATATCACAAATGTGTGTGTGTGTATATATAACATATATAAAATGCTCCTTTCCAAACTCAAGTACACAAGAGCATGACATGAATAGTGCAAGATAGGGGGTGTAGTGGACGGTTTTGAAGGGGGAAGGGGTATGGCTATGCATGCATATGTATATTTTATTATAAATCACTTTATATTATTTAAATTAAATCCTAAGCTTATATATACCTATTTATCTTCATATTTTCATGTTTACAACCTCCTTATTCATTCCAAATTTCCTAAGAGATTAAGCTAAAGCACCCATGGCTTCCTCTTCATAAATTTGAAAAAAAATCACTTCCTTATGCAAAAATCCCTCCTTTATTTCACAAAGTCACTTTTACATCTCCTACAACACTTTCTCTTCCAAAACTCAAGCAAACATCCACCGAAGACCACATGACCAAGCCCAAACTAGTCATGGCCATGCCCTACAAGGCCTAGGCCGAACCTAAACCCATTAGGCCAAGCCCAAACCCACTAGGCCAAGCCAAAGCCACTTGGCGAGCCATTTCCAAGGGTTCGAGCAACCAAATGTTTCATATTTGCAAAATTTCTAAAGTGTTTTCAAGTTTTGGCAAAAGTTCGCTTTGATTTAGGAAATTTTCGGTGAGTAAAACTAATATTTTTGGGAAAAGAAAACAACTTGTTTAAATGATCTATATCTTGTGAAATTATAGTATTTGTCGTGTTAAAATATCATGTTGTTTGGATGATATATGTTTGCAAGTTGGTTGTTTGATATAGATTTGTGATTCGGATAATATGTTGATATGTTTGAATATGCATATGGATATGGACATGTGAGATTGGTTTACGATGTGATGGTAGTATTGTTTGTGGAACAAAACCAAGTGTGTTGTGTAATGGTTGTAAAAACTAGTGCCTTAAAAAGTCGCAAAGGACTTGAGATCCGATTTGAAAACGAAAGCTATTTTCTAACTTTGGATTTTTGAAAATGTTTCCAACTTTTTGCTTTTTGTTCAAGTTTTCAAATCTCTTACAATTGTGTTTTCAAGCATGTGGTAACTAGAGTTTTCAAAACTTTGGATTGTTTTTGAAAATTCATTTCAAAATAATTAAGAAAGTCAAAAGTTTAAGTTTTAATTATTTAACAATTTATTTATTTATTTTATTAATTAGGGTAATTATTATTAAATTAATTAATTAAGTAATTAGGTTAAGTAATTAGAGTTTAAGAAATTAGTAACTAAGTTAATTATTTTTAATTAAGTAAGTTTTAAATAATGATTAAGTAAGATAAAAGAAAATTAATTTTTATTTAATCAAGTTTATTTATTTTAATTAATTATGTAATTAGAGTTAATCATTTAATTAATTATTATTTAATTAAGGGTTAATTACCCATTTAGTTATGGTTTAATTTCTTAAATAAATGTTAATTAATTAAAGTGTAATTAAGGTTTAATTATAAATAAAATTTGGATTACTACCAATTTAATTTTGATTTAATTAAGATTTACTAAGGTAATTGAGTTTTAAACTTATGATTTAATTAAAATTTATTTATTTTAAAGTTTCTTTTAAAGCCCCATCGGTTATTTATTTTTAACCAATTTTCTTGTTTAAGTGGATTGTTTTAAAACCAAGGATCTTTTGTCCATGCTATTATATAGCCAAATGAATTAAAGTAGTTGTAATAAAACGGTGACATGTTTTATTAAAAGTAAGTCGGCTTGTACTTATCATAACTATGGCACTTTGGAAACGTGATGAATACAAGGGGGTTAATTTCGATAAGCAGATCATGATAATCTAATTATATGGAACGTATGTTCATATGTAAATCTTTAAACCCTGATAGTTAGATAGTCCACTATAAATAACTTGACCATTTGAAATTATCGAACGTTGGTTTGGAGAGACCAGGATCGGATATTAATCCGAAAACCACTTCGAACTAACGTAAACATTCAAATTGGAAATAGTAAAGACAAGGTCCAAGATGAAGACTATGAAGTGCCTTCGATTCGTTCATCTCTTGAATGACTTGTATGGATGAATGCTAACATTGTGTCAACGTTGGAAGGCAATGTTAGCATTCTAAGTGGCAATGCTAAAATAAAAGGTAAACATAGCCTCAGGCCTCATCAACCGGGAATTACTAAAACATGGGAGATTCAGCAAGGCTAAGTGAGTCGCTCCCATTACGGTAAGGTTATCCCTATCTAGAGTCCCTACTATTAATTCATGTATGCTTCAGTACTGTTGCTGATCCCTACTGAGGGGTTATCTTATTCCGTCCTATATAGTAAAGGGTATGCCGGTCTTGTGTTGGCAGGGGATCAAGGCGAGGTCCTCGGTATTATTTTATCTAGAGATGCACCGTGATGGGCGGTACCCCAGTAGCCCAGTGATTGTAAGGAATCCATTCTCCAATAAGTGTCGTACGTTTTTAGTTGTAACCAAATATGTTAAATTGTGAGATGCAAGCATTTCATCTATGTTCTATTTTACTTGGAAACCCTAGACATTATCATAATATCACTGGATTTTTATATAAAATGTTTTGGTTATCGTAAGGTAAAATCACATCTGTGTTTATGTGCGGCGTGGTCTTACGAGATACCTTTGATTTTCAAAATATTTTATAAAAGTAAGAATTAAGTTTTTTGAGTTTACTCACACCAGACCCACGTCTGACGCGGAGTTATTTTTTTTCTAAAACTCTTAGAGACTGAAATTTGTATGAGTAGCCAAGTGATCCAGGTTTCTTACGAAAGCATTTTGAAGGAGCTGGAGCGCAGGTAGATTCACTGTTAGCTAGTTATTATCTATTACACTATGTTTTATGTATGATCTATGTTTTTTGTGATGGACAGGTAGTTATAACTTCCCAGTTGAAGTTGTAATGTAAAGACTCTGATGTATTATTACTATATAGTGACTATGTAATACCCTATGTTATATGTTATATGTTGTTCTGATTCATTGTGAGATTCTATGATTGTGTAGTTTCTTCTTATCTTTGTTTTTCTTCTACCCTTAATGGCTCGTCTTTCGGTTCAATCAAAGCGGTCGTTACAAAACCTATTGATGATGATGCTAAACCTAGGTTAACTGTTTACTAGAAATTAGAATTGAATATGTAACTTGATATTTTCAAATCATAGATTCACAAGTTGGGTTAACTGTAATTGAAGTTAGAAGTTTACTATAATCGATTTGGGAGCCATAGTTATTAACAAACAAAAACGAATGAAAATACCTAATTAAAAGCACTAAACGATGACAACTGGTCTATCGCGCTGATTGAAGCAGTCGATCGCTCCAGAACAAGCGATCAACCAGTTATCAAAAATTAGGCATGACCTGAACCTCGACCTAAGGCCAAGTTAGAAATAAAAATAGTAGTGTACATTATATATATATGGATGTTTGTACAAGTAGGGAAGCTAGTTTCCATGTGGTGACACTAGGACGTTGCAGGACTGGGTAAATGTTATTTATTCAGCAAGGGTCGACATTCGACTGGGGTGATTCAATCGCAAATTGCACCCATAGGAGGTTCTACAATAGACATGCAATAGTGATGATAAAGTTTGATGGAGTGTGTGGCCCGGCACTGACAGGAGTTCCTTTGTATTCATGATGATGTGATGTGATGCAGTATTGTTGACGGATCCCGACGCGGTACAATAAGAGGCGTTATGTTAACAATGAGAGGTGGAAACAGGTGCGGCGACGATGGGACACTTTGCTTAGTCGGCTTTGTGGGCTTCCTTTCAATGTGTAACTAGGATACGTGCAATCGTAGTTGTAGGAATATAGTCCCATGGTGGAAATTGGAGGGAAACCTATGTTGGATTAGTTAAACGTAGTCCTATGGTTGGAAATTGTAGGTAAACTTATATAGAATAGTTCTAGTAGCTATTAACCAATTATTAGTTATCTTCAGGTTTGATTAGTTATTCGACCCTAAGAATTAGCCTACACAAGTCGTTAGTGTAGATGTGTATTGAGCTAAACCCCTTAAATTAAGAAATAAGTAATTCATGGACACTTGTAGGACATCCTAGGTCACATAGAGTATTGCTAAAGTCAATTGTATGTGATCACCATATATTAATGATGTACTCATTCACCAGACTTTTGTTTGACCCACCCACTTTTCTTTCTTTTTCTCTACCATAGGAGTATAGGGCAGCAGGTGATATGCCCATCGATATTACCTGAGGAGGTAAGGCTAGCGTCAGAGTTGCTTTTTATTACCTACCCTCTCCATGTACTGTTTATCGTATCTGGTATTTTATCAAACCATTTGATGTAAATCTGTATAGCGTGGATTTGACTATGTACTGTTTTGAGACTATGTTTGGATATTTTCCAAGATGACTATTATCAGTATTTGTATTTTTCTGCCTTCCGCTATGAGATTTGAAAGTGTAATATATCTTAGATTTTATCATTGTATCTTTAGTCTCTAAAATGTTTTAAAAAGAGCTCTATTATCCCAATAATTTTTAAAGGATACGAGTCAAAGAATCAATGTCGAGACTAAGGGTTCATGTTGAGGTTTGAAGCTCTAGATGCGAGGATAAATCAATAAGATCATGTCGATTATCAATAATGTTGACATTCTTCTATGCCACATGATGTCCTCATTGTGCTTGATCAATGCTGTGTCGAGCCTAATTAATAACGAGCCTTATGAGAATGGATTGATATCAACACACTGCTTCAAGTTCTGTCGCCATCTACCCTTGCAATGTCGATGATGAATATGTCAACATTCATAGAGTAATACAGTTTGGGATCGACAACGATGACATTGATACCGCACTTTTACAATGACCATTCTTCATTAGTAGCAACTCCTTTTTTATGAATGTCGAGCTTTAAAGATCATCACTACCAAGGTGACACTAAAGTTCTACTATTAACGTCAGCAAGCAAGCCAAGCATACTACACATCAGAGTCATCAAAGCAGTTGCCGAAGTCATTAATCGATGCTGAGTTTCATAGATAAAGCATATTCATCGAAGTAGTAGAACATCCATGTGAATAGCCACTAAAGCGAATAGGATGATCTCCATTGAAGCTGTAGTGCAATGACATTGCACTTTTCCTACATTGACGTTACACTTTATCAAAATGATAAGAAGGCCACATGTCAAAACTATCAATCAAAGCCATATTTCATGATTATCGACTTCACACAACGACCATGATGGAAGATGACATAGATCACGCAAAGGAAGGATGAATGAGATCATTTACAAAAGCTAATTCAAGAGGAATTTTTGAGAGAGTTGGTAGATGTAGGATCGAATTAACCCTAGAGAGGGGTGAATAGGGTTTATAAAAATTCACAGATATATATAAATTACAACACAGATAATAAGATAGTAAATGCGGAAATTAAAAGTGACGCACAAGTTTACTCAGTTTCAGCAAAACCCGCCCACTGCTGCCCCCAAGGTTTGTACTAGGAATTAAACAATCTAATGCTTATAGACCCTATAAACTCGCGACCCTGATTGTTCTAACACTATGGTTAAAACCCTGCCACAACACAGTCACTGAGTTGCGAATTCTCGAAGTATGCCTCGTAGCTCGTAACCTAGTGAACAGTAGAGTTTAACATGTTTTAATAGGAAAATTACAATAAAAATAGAATGGAAACCCTAAATACAACTTTAGCCCAAACTAAACTTGATTAAATAAAGGAAGGCATGGCCAAACTAAAAACAATGCGGCCTATAGTAGAATGAGATATTTGTTCCCATGTTCAATTTGGCTTATTTCCTTTTCTTCGTTCTTCAGAAATTAGGGTTTCCTTCTAATTGAAGTGCTGATTCAAATTGATCGATTAGAGATATGTTTTCTACTTGGTTGTGGTAACATCCCCTATCTTGAGGCCCGAAGCTAAGCGCTACAGATGCTGCAGTCATCCATAATATTAACTTTCGATGGCAAAATACAGTAATGTTAATGATATCCATAATATCAGAACCACATGAATATGAAATAAAATCAACACAGATTTAAAATAGCTTTTCTGATTACATTTTAAGTCGATATTTCATATTCAGATACATAATCCCAAACGATTCCTATGTTTTGATCAAATATAATTATTACAAAATATACTGAGAGCAACATGTGAAGATGCCCCTTTGGATCATCAAAGTACTCAATAGACATAGTAGCCTTAATACATCTAGCGGAAATAAAATAACAACTCCTAAGCAGCTAACATTGCCTCCTTCATGTCTTCGGAAGCTTTATTCGTCCACCTACTAAACCTGTAAAACCTTAACTCTAAATCTACTCAAATTAATTTTGAGCACCCGAGAGTTTAAGGGTAAAACATAAACTTCAAGTCAGACATAAAGCCTGGTGTGAATAATACTATTACATCTCGAATTACTAATAATAAGTGACACCACGCCGCTTAGCAGAACGGGTTTTGTAACGACCCCAGATTTTAATTTAATTTAAATTAATAATTTGTTGAATTTTTGAATTTAAATTGTATAATTTATTTGCAATGAAAGCGAGTTTCCCCGAATTTAAATAATATTTATGAAAATAAAATAATTAGTATTAGAGTTAAATAATAATAGATGTTAAACTATAAAATATAAAGTGAACACATAGATAAAAATAACAACATTAAATTCATTTATATTGCAAAGTGATAGGATTATAAAAACAAAACAATAGAAAATATACACTCAAAATATAAAGACAAATTTGCAAATAAACAAAGAAAATAAAGGAGGTATATAGGCTGCAAACAATCAAGTATGAACACTTGAGAAAAATAATATTATACATATGAAATGGCTTGCAAAGGAAGACAAAGCAAGGTACAAAATGGAAACATATGTACTTAAACCTATCATCTCAGCCGAAACAAGAAGAAAACAAATAGCAAAGAAATATAAGTATGGTACAAAGTAGTTAATGCAATATCTTTAGCATGCAAATACATATATCTTCAGCCACCGAAATGAACATAAGATATAGTATATAGATAATTTTATGTAAATATTGTACAAAGCATTAAATGCCATCTACTCAAAATCTTCTTCCAGCCTCCAAAGAAAAAAATATTTCTGTCCTATATTGTACAAACTAAAGGATGTCTCACCCTATTGTACAAATAAAATACATCAACTAGTACTCTTTATTTTGTATATATCAAACCTTCCACTCGGTCTTATTCATTCGAAGCTAAGGAAAAATGTCTGAAGCAAACATCATTTTAAAACCATTCAACTGAAACAAACTTCAATTTAAAACAACAAACTCAGTTCAAAGAAAAAAAAGAAAAAAAGAGTGGAGCTTCAGTTTTTCCAGTGAGCAGTTTTCTCTGGAATGAAGTAAAGGAACATCAAGCAAATAAAACAAGAAATCAAGTCAGATCAGTTTTCAAACTTAGATATCATTTCCAGTTTTAAATTCAAGCATGTGGTCTCTGTTTTCATCAAAGCAAGGTGAGTAACCTTTAAATCTTAAATTATAACTTAAGTTGAATGCTAGTATGGTTGGATATAAATAAGTACTGTATGTGGATAGATAAAAATCTGAAGTAAATATTTATGGGTATGCATGTTGTTATGTGCTCTGCTATGTTTCCAGTTCCACTTTTTCATTTAAAAAAATTCCTTACCACATAGTTTAATTTGTGATAGGAACTGATTTATAAACCAATATTGTTTGATTTAACTTAGATTTTTGTTTAAAATTTTAATCAAGTCAAATTCAAACTTGATGGTCTCTGGATATATTTAAACATCAATGAATGTTGATATAACTCAAAAATTCATACTGTATAATTTATAAATTTAGTATTGTAGATTGAATACATTTACAAAAACATAATTTTTAAATCAGGAATTATGATTTTTAGAAATAGGATGAGGGTGTAGTTTGAGTTTTGGTTGGAAAGGGGAATATTTGGTTTTCTGGTGATCTATGTTATTGGAAGGCTCAGGGTTCTTCCAGGTGATGGAGGAGGGTTAGGAGTTGCTAGGAAAAATATTGGTTGGTGTTAAATTTCATGGTGGAAGATGCAGCCTTGAGAATTCTTTTTAAACCCTAGTTTTAACTGTGTTTAAAATATTGATCACCACAGCTAGTATTGTCGATCGAGTGTTTTGATATTTTGGACAGTGGTAGTTGGATAGTAGTTGAGGTGATGGCCGGAGTTTGGTGGCGAACGGTGGTCGAGGCGGCGAGTTCGAAGCAATGACAGGTTTTGGGTTGATGTGGTCTTGCTGTTTCCAGGTTTCGACTTTTGTCTCGATTTTGAATTCGAGAAGATGGAGGAGTTTAGATGATCAGGGAGTGGCTTGTGGTCGATCGTCGACTAGACTCGATGATCTGGAGTCGACCAGAGGTCACGGCGGCGCCGTACATGTGCACGGTGGCATCACGTGCATCAGGGAAAAAAGGGGAAGACAATGGATGGTTGCTCGAAGTTGTTGGCTTGTTGACTCGAAGCAAGGATTGAATGGCTCGGGTATTTTAAGTATTTGACTCGAAGTAATAAGGGGAAGACTCGGGTCAAAGTTTGTTCAATGTTTAAACCTGTAACCATTTTAACAGTTTTTAAAATTTCTGTTTTAAATTTAAATCAAAGTTTAATTAATAAATTCAAGTTGTCTGAAAACTTAATTTGTGAATTGATCAAGTTTTAGAAGGTTTAAATTAAAGGTTTTGAAATAAAAAAATATTTCTAAAGTTAATTAAGTTTAAATTAAAATGTTTTAAACTTATATTGGATAGGGGTTTATTTTAAATAAAACTTAATTAAGAAATTAAGAAGTTGATTTAATGTTTTAATTTGTTAACTTAAAACTTAAGTTAATTTATATGGATTAATGATTTATAATTAACTAAAGATCAATAAATTATTAATTTAAAGCTAATTAATTTATAATTAAGGATAATTAATTAAATGGTAATTAATTAAGGGTTAATTTATTAATTGAAGATAATTAATTAAATAGTGAATTAAATAATTAAAGATTTATTCTTTAAATAATTAAAGGTTGATGAATTATAATTAAAGGTTAATTAATTATTGACGGTTAATTAATAAATGATTAAAGAATAATCAATCAAATGATCTGTAATTTATTAATGTTAATTAACCAGGATTAGTAATTTTCGTAAGTAATTAAAACTGATTTGGATTACTCAAACAATTAACTAATCTTACTTATAGATGTTTGATATTTTATTACATGCTATGTAATGGATTGATATATTAGTTATGTGATGCGATGCTATGTTATGTTTTGTGCTAAGCTGTTATATCTGTGATGTATATATTGTTATGTGAATATGAAACCCTTGGCCCGTAAAACGGCACTTGAATTTCGATGCGACAGGGAGTCGGATTCCAGTTGGTTATCCGAAACCCACATCAAATTGTAATAGTGAATCTTTGTGACTGATAAATTTATTTTATCTATGAATCTATGAATGAAGATAAGCGTTATCGATTTTACCGCTTATCGATATATCTGTGATGATTGATGTTGTGCACTATTGTGTGAAACCCCTGGACTACACTTTTACACACACAAATATGGATTTCACGTGAAAATCAGTTAAGTCACAGATGATTTAAATTTGATGTTTTTGAAATTGAAATTTTAATTTCAATTGATTTTGAAATTAGAAATTTCGGTTTAAAAGTGAAAAGCTTTTGAAATGGAGTTTCAAAGATAAGACTTATTTTTGAAAAATTTGATAAAGTCTTGAAATTTAAATAATTTGATTTAAACTTAAATTCAAGATTTGAAATTGAATTCTATGATGTGAAACTAGGGATTAAAGATGTTATACCCGTTATATAAGGGTTAAACTATTTTAAAAGTATTGATTTTGGAATGTGAAAATAATTCAAGGGCTTTAACTCGTGCAAATATAATTGGATTTTTCTGAAACGAAAACTATTTGTTTTCAAATAATAACAGCTTTCATATGATAAGTGAACTTCCAATTTGTGTTGAAAGGTTTCAAATTTAAAATGAAATTGAAATGTTTTGAAAGGCTATGAATGAATTCTTTTTGAAAGCTATGAATTGAATCTGTTTATTTTTAACAGATTTAAATTGATGATTTGTTTAAACCATTCGAAATGAAATTGTTTTGAAAACTGTGAATGGATTTTTGTTGAAACTGGGTGAACTTTGTGAAATAAATCTTTTTGTTTAAAGATTTGAAAATGGTAATTTGTTTTAACCATTCGAATGAAAAGTTTTGGGCTTTAAACTGCTATTTAACTGAGACCCCAGTATCCATATGATTTTTAATTGCGCTCATTATTCGGGTTAGCCGGGAAAAGACATTTGTGTCATATAACCCATTCCGAATAGTGATACGTCGTATATGGATAGCATTTGAAGACCGGTGGTGAAGACCGGATATTTTCGAAAACGAAAGGACAACTCGTCGAATGTCTCTGCATCGACTGGCCCCGATATAGAGATTTTATCACCCTTTATGATGGGAAGTTCGGACGGGATTGTGAATACCCAGAATTGCAAGGGCTTCGTAAGAAGTGCCTTCGGTTCTGTTCGAACCCGGAACAGACTTGTATGGTTACATGTCTGACATTACACTTTGAGATATAAAGCCGATTTCTTTCAAATACATTTCTGTTTGGTGGCGGAGAATTTATTCTCTTAGCTTAACACCCTTCTCTGAGACGTACGAGCTCAGAGGTTATGTAGTTGAAATTTATCAGTGATATACTCCTAATTTGGTAATGTGACATGCTGAGTGTTGCTGTGAAATGATCATTGTTTGATCATTTGTGATATGATCATTTGTTTGATCATTTATCTTTGTGATCATTACTTTGATCATTTGTTTGACCCAAAGCATGGCTTTGTGACAAAGCGTAGCTTTGTGGACGAGACTTCGTCGGACCTCACACCCCGGAAATGGTCAAAATAGGAAGGATGCGGCAAGGTTATTAGGGGGTAGTGCCCCTTTAGTGTATGTCATTCCTTCTGGATAGAGGTGGTATCATGGTATGGAGCCCAGATACTTAACCTATGTTGTTGCTGCAAATTTATTACTTTGTGGTTGTTGGAAATCGAGGATCCTCGGGAAGATCGGTTACGATCGGGGGATGACATATTCGTGTCAGTAGTTACCCAGTTAGGGGTAACCCGGCCTTGTGTTGGCAGAGATCTAACAATAATGTTAGGTTATTTCTCGGGACATCATTCCAGAGGCGTTTCCATGTGGCAATGGGAAGTTCCTTGGCCTGACCATTTGTTGGGAATCCAAAGAAACAATACGAACCTTGTACGGTTTTAGTTGTATTACCTGCCATGGAATGTGGCGGTAACCTACTATTGAACATGGTAGCTATAGTAGGCATAAGTGCGGAATGCCTATGCTGGCTAAGATTTATATTCTACTTTCGAAATGTTTTCTACACTATGCACTAAAAATAATATCAAAAAGATTTGATTTTGCGTAGTAAGCATCTTTGACTATCATAAGAAGAAATCTCCTCCAATTCTGCGTTTGCATTGTGTGTGTGGTGGGAGTGTTGAGTCAAGATTTTTATAGAGTTTTGATTTCTGACAAAGGGATAAGCCGTGATCGACAAAAAGAAGTTATTCATTGTTTTAAAGAGACACAAAGAGCTCCATACATTAGAGGTTGATTATTTGGTATGTTAGTAGTGTTATTTATGTTAAAATCTATCCTCAAATAATCTCATACCTTCAATCTTTGAATATAAATGTATAAGTGCACATTAACTGTGCAGTCTAGGCTAAACCGGTCGACCGGTTTAAAACAAGGCGGTCGACCGTTTCTGCCCAGAATGCACAGATAACGTGCACAAGTGTACATAACGTATATATATTCAAATTCCTGTCTACTGGTCCATTTTGACCTGTCGACCGTTTTCAAACAGAAAGCAACCTTCCGTACAGACACTTCCTTTTCTTCAACGGTTGCTTCTCTTTCTCTTCACCAATGATCATGACCTTTGTTTGTACCTTTTCACAAAAGGTTACAACTGTTTATTTCTTATATAAACATCATGAAATCATTATTTCAAAAAAACCAATTCTATTATTCTAATCTCTATTCTATTGATCTCTGTCTTGAGCTCTAAAACATTTCAATTGCTTATTGAATCATTGAAATCATTTCATATCTTTTGATTCAAAAAGTAATATACTTTCTTCAATCTTCACAAACATCATTCACATATTTTGAGGATAAGATTATAGGAAGGGTGTACTACAAGTGACAAATCCGTGTTATCAAGAGCACAAGTTGTCAACGGCAATTGTATTTGTTTTTTGTTGAAGTCCTCGGTGTTGTAAGAGGCACGAAATCCCGTTTGGCTGTTCGGGTGTTGTAAACCTGTTCCTTCGGGTGAAGCGAGGTAGTTGGTTGTGAAAATCCAGATAGGAGTCTGGGACTGGACGTAGGACGGGAGGTCCGAACCAGTATAAAAATCTCTGGTGTGATTTTTACAGTTTACTGCATTTACTATTCTATATCTGTGAATTGCTATATTGCTAGTTCATTGAATATTTACTTGTATAGCAATTGTAAATAACATTCCGCATATATTGTTAGTCCATATTACACGATCCACAATTAGTGTGCACAAGCGTACACAAACTTTCATTTGGTATCGGAGCATACACACGTTTTCATTTGGTATCAGAGCATACACACTTTCATTTGGTATCAGAGCACGGTCATCATATAACCGTAACACCGTTATTTGATATATTCTTGTAATATGGCAAATAACGCAAGCACTAGCACTAACACTTACACGGAAGGTCAATCAACACAAAGACCTCCATTCTTTAATGGTCTCAACTATAGCTATTGGGCTACACGTATGTCATTTTTTATGCAATCAAATAGCTATGATGCTTGGAATGCTACTCAAAAAGAAATAGTGAATCCAACAACTGAATATTCAGAATGGACAACGGCTGAGAAAACGGCAGCAGCCGTAAATGCAAAGGCAATAAATATGTTGTTTTGTGCATTAGACCAAAATGAATATAACCGTGTTAGTATCTGCACTACTGCATATCAAATTTGGCAAACGTTGAAAACCACTCATGAAGGTACTAACAAGGTTAAACAAGCCAAAATAGCCATGCTGAAGAGTCAGTTTCAAAATTTTAAAATGAAACCGAATGAGACAATCAATGATACGTATTCAAGGTTTCAAACTATTCATCATGCACTTATCGGATTAGGGCAAAAATATTCAGATTTTGATGTTGTTTCAACAGTCCTACATTCTCTGACTAGTGAATGGGAAGGAAAAGTATTAGCAATTGAAGAAACTAATGACCTTTCCATCATGAAGCCAGATGAATTGATAGGAAATTTAATCTCCTATGAAGTAAATTTGCAGGCTAGAAAAGAACAGAAAGAAGAAAAGAAAAATGTAGCATTTCATGCTGAGAAAGATGAAAATGAATCAGATTCTGAAGATGAAGATTTGGCATTCATTGCAAAAGGATTCAAAAAATTCCTAAAATATCGAAAAGCCAGTCGTTACAACAAAAGGAAACCTGGATCAAACAAACCATCTTCATCAACTATAGAATGTTTCAACTGTCACAAAAAGGGGCACATGCAGAAGGATTGTCCAGAACAGAAGAAGAAGTCAGAAAATGATAAATTCAAACATAAGAAGGACAAGTCAAAGAAACGAGCCTTCTCAGTAACATGGGATGATTCAGACTCATCTTCATCTGAAAGTGAAAGTGATCCGGAGAATGAACAAGCTAATGTTTGTTTTATGGCAACAGAAGATGAGGTACAAATTCCTACATTTGATGAATTACTTGATATTAATTCTGAATTGATAGTCAAATATAAAGACATAAAACGTCAATTAAAAGTAGCCAAAGCAGATTTGAGTAGAGTAGAGTTTGAACGAGATATGTTAAAAGACGAGAAGAAAATATTAGAAGAAGAACTTGAAAAACTTCAAGAATCATCATCTAATGTTGACTCTCAATTATCTCTTTTGAGTCAAGAAATTGAAACTCAAAAAGAGAAAAATGATGCTCTCACTACTGAAAATCATGAGCTTAAGGTAAAAGTCAAAAATCTGGACCTAGAAAAGGCGAGCTTACAAACTAAGTTAGATGACATAACTCAAAATGTTTCTAACTTTAACAAAGGTCGAGAAAATTTGACAAAAATCATTGAAAGTTCACAATCTGTTTCAAATAAACAAGGTTTGGGATATAGGAAACAAGAAACCAAGAAACATCTTGGTAATGAAAGGAAAAAGAAAGTACAAAAGACTAAAGCTAAGAAAAATCTTAGTTTATTATATTCCAAACCAAAGCCAGTTGTGAAATTTCAGAAGAAAAATGTCAAGACTATCAAAATATGGGTTCCTAAATCAAATAACAATTTGATTAGGAACAAATATATTCAGAATTTCATGAATACTGTGCATTATAATTCTAATTATATATATAAAGGGGATACCGGACCCATATGGGTTTGGATTCCTAAGATCTAACTCTTAGGACCCTATAAAAAGTGGGTACCATGGTCTTAATTATATTTTTTGCAGGTACCACTTAAGAAAAGAGGAAAATGGATATTCTGGTTGATACATTCCTATATTATTCCATTATCTATTACTCCTTTTTGTCGATGACAAAGGGGGAGAAAGAGCTAACAATTATTTGCAGGAATATATATATATATAAAGAATACAGACAAAATCTCAGGGAGATCACATATTCAGGGGGAGATTCAGAACTTCAGATATATGTTGTCATCAATCAAAAAGGGGGAGAATGTTGAGTCAAGATTTTTATAGAGTATTGATTTCTGACAAAGGGATAAGCCGTGATCGACAAAAAGAAGTTATTCATTGTTTTAAAGAGACACAAAGAGCTCCATACATTAGAGGTTGATTATTTGGTATGTTAGTAGTGTTATTTATGTTAAAATCTATCCTCAAATAATCTCATACCTTCAATCTTTGAATATAAATGTATAAGTGCACATTAACTGTGCAGTCTAGGCTAAACCGGTCGACCGGTTTAAAACAAGGCGGTCGACCGTTTCTGCCCAGAATGCACAGATAACGTGCACAAGTGTACATAACGTATATATATATATTCAAATTCCTGTCTACTGGTCCATTTTGACCTGTCGACCGTTTTCAAACAGAAAGCAACCTTCCGTACAGACACTTCCTTTTCTTCAATGGTTGCTTCTCTTTCTCTTCACCAATGATCATGACCTTTGTTTGTACCTTTTCACAAAAGGTTACAACTGTTTATTTCTTATATAAACATCATGAAATCATTATTTCAAAAAAACCAATTCTATTATTCTAATCTCTATTCTATTGATCTCTGTCTTGAGCTCTAAAACATTTCAATTGCTTATTGAATCATTGAAATCATTTCATATCTTTTGATTCAAAAAGTAATATACTTCCTTCAATCTTCACAAACATCATTCACATATTTTGAGGATAAGATTATAGGAAGGGTGTACTACAAGTGACAAATCCGTGTTATCAAGAGCACAAGTTGTCAACGGCAATTGTATTTGTTTTTTGTTGAAGTCCTCGGTGTTGTAAGAGGCACGAAATCCCGTTCGGCTGTTCGGGTGTTGTAAACCTGTTCCTCCGGGTGAAGCGAGGTAGTTGGTTGTGAAAATCCAGATAGGAGTCTGGGACTGGACGTAGGACGGGAGGTCCGAACCAGTATAAAAATCTCTGGTGTGATTTTTACAGTTTACTGCATTTACTATTCTATATCTGTGAATTGCTATATAGCTAGTTCATTGAATATTTAATTGTATAGCAATTGTAAATAACATTCCGCATATATTGTTAGTCCATATTACACGATCCACAATTAGTGTGCACAAGCGTACACAAACTTTCATTTGGTATCGGAGCATACACACGTTTTCATTTGGTATCAGAGCATACACACTTTCAGGGAGGTCTTATGGTAGTTTCATTTTCCAAAAACATTGCGAATTGACTTTAAATTCTCTGCTATTTGTTTTAAAGTTAAACTGTTTTTGTTGCTCACACCAGTCCCATGACTGATCCGGAGTTTATTGTTTCTTTCCTAAACTCTGGATGCTCAAAATTTTTCTACACGGGCAGTCTAGAGTTTTGTTTTCAGATAATCAGATTAGTAGATTTTCTGGAGCTACTTCAGTCTTTGGATATGGACTGCACTTGATTATCTTTGTGCATCGTTATTGGGAGTTCGAGCTATTTCTAGATTGGTGTTTTTGAAGATGGAGATTATCCGCTGCTGATGTTATCGTTTTCTTTTCCGCTGCTATTTCTTGTATCATATCTCTGATATATATTGATATTCATTGTATCACTCTGATGTATCAGATATTGTATTAGATATTGTATATCAATGTATTATTCTTTTTCTTCCGCTGTGTATATTTACTTAACTGTGTTATAAGCTCCGGTGACTCGGATTTGAACGGTCGAATCTATGGCATTCGAGTACGATGTAAAGTATGGATGTCGATTTTCGAGCGGGTAAGTGAAGTATCCCTAGAATGAGTAATCTCTAAGATATCCGTTCGAAAACCTCAGTAAATTCTCTTACTATCCACTGATAGTGACTATGAGTGCAAGAATAGGACGAGATAGGGGACAAGGGGAGTACGACTATAAATGGTCAATACCCTGCAACGGTGGAAACAGTCTTTCTCTATCAATTTTCTTTGATTCGTTTCCAAATTCTTTTGATTTCTTCGTACCAGCTACAAGAAGAAGTTTCGGTGTGATGATGGCTCTACGAATCGTTGTAGAAAATTCTTACTTCGTATCTTCATCGTTTTTTTATCAGCTTTTCATTTTTAAAACTTTAATGAATTTGAAATTGGAAATTTTAATTTGAGGTAAATTGATTAATAGAATATGAAGGATAAATTTGAATTAAATCGATAAAACGATTTCGTTTAAAACCAAATTTGAAATCGTATCCATATATCTATCTATTGTTGATATTCTGATTTGGTGAGCCAAATGCAGAATTGATATCCAATTTGACCTGGAAAACTGTTTCTCAGTCTTTGTGTGTCTATCTCTGTGTTGTTTTCGTGCCTGCGAATTTCGAGGACGAAATTCTTTTAAGAGGGGAAGTTTGTAACGACCCTAGATTTTAATTTAATTTAAATTAACAATTTGTTGAATTTTTGAATTTAAATTGTATAATTTATTTGCAATGAAAGCGAGTTTCCCCGAATTTAAATAATATTTATGAAAATAAAATAATTAGTATTAGAGTTAAATAATAATAGATGTTAAACTATAAAATATAAAGTGAACACATAGATAAAAATAACAACATTAAATTCATTTATATTGCAAAGTGATAGGATTATAAAAACAAAACAATAGAAAATATACACTCAAAATATAAAGACAAGTTTGCAAATAAACAAAGCAAATAAAGGAGGTATGTAGGCTGCAAACAATCAAGTATGAACACTTGAGAAAAATAATATTATACATATGAAATGGCTTGCAAAGGAAGACAAAGCAAGGTACAAAATGGAAACATATGTACTTAAACCTATCATCTCAGCCGAAACAAGAAGAAAAGAAATAGCAAAGAAATATAAGTATGGTACAAAGTAGTTAATGCAATATCTTTAGCATGCAAATACATATATCTTCAGCCACCGAAATGAACTTAAGATATAGTATATAGATAATTTTATGTAAATATTGTACAAAGCATTAAATGCCATCTACTCAAAATCTTCTTCCAGCCTCCAAAGAAAAAAATATTTCTGTCCTATATTGTACAAACTAAAGGATGTCTCACCCTATTGTACAAATAAAATACATCAACTAGTACTCTTTATTTTGTATATATCAAACCTTCCACTCGGTCTTATTCATTCGAAGCTAAGGAAAAATGTCTGAAGCAAACATCATTTTAAAACCATTCAACTGAAACAAACTTCAATTTAAAACAACAAACTCAGTTCAAAGAAAAAAAAGAAAAAAAGAGTGGAGCTTCAGTGTTTCCAGTGAGCAGTTTTCTCTAGAATGAAATAAAGGAACATCAAGCAAATAAAACAAGAAATCAAGTCAGATCAGTTTTCAAACTTAGATATCATTTCCAGTTTTTTAATTCAAGCCTGTGGTCTCTGTTTTCATCAAAGCAAGGTGAGTAACCTTTAAATCTTAAATTATAACTTACGTTGCATGCTAGTATGGTTGGATATAAATAAGTACTGTATGTGGATAGATAAAAATCTGAAGTAAATATTTATGGGTATGCATGTTGTTATGTGCTCTGCTATGTTTCCAGTTCCACTTTTTCATTTAAAAAAATTCCTTACCACATAGTTTAATTTGTGATAGGAACTGATTTATAAACCAATATTGTTTGATTTAACTTAGATTTTTTTTAAAATTTTAGTCAAGTCAAATTCAAACTTGATGGTCTCTGGATATATTTAAACATCAATGAATGTTGATATAACTCAAAAATTCATACTGTATAATTTATAAATTTAGTATTGTAGATTGAATACATTTACAAAAACATAATTTTTAAATCAGGAATTATGATTTTTAGAAATAGGATGAGGGTGTAGTTTGAGTTTTGGTTGGAAAGGGGAATATTTGGTTTTCTGGTGATCTATGTGATTGGAAGGCTTGGGGTTCTTCCAGGTGATGGAGGAGGGTTAGGAGTTGCTAGGAAAAATATTGGTTGGTGTTAAATTTCATGGTGGAAGATGCAGCCTTGAGAATTCTTTTTAAACCCTAGTTTTAACTGTGTTTCAAATATTGATCACCACAGCTAGTATTGTCGATCGAGTGTTTAGATATTTTGGATAGTGGTAGTTGGGTAGTAGTTGAGGTGATGGCCGGAGTTTGGTGGTGAACGGTGGTCGAGGCGGCGAGTTCGAAGCAATGACAGGTTTTGGGTTGATGTGGTCTCGCTGTTTCCAGGTTTCGACTTTTGTCTTGATTTTGAATTCGAGAAGATGAAGGAGTTTAGATGATCAGGGAGTGGCTTGTGGTCGATCTTAGACTAGACTCAATGATCTGGAGTCGACCAGAGGTCACGGCGGTGCCGTACATGTGCACGGTGGCATCGCGTGCATCAGGGAAAAAAGGGGAAGACAGTGGATGGTTGCTCGAAGTTGTTGGCTTGTTGACTCAAAGCATGGATTGGATGGCTTAGGTATTTTAAGTATTTGACTCGAAGTAATAAGGGGGAGGCTCTGGTCAAAGTTTGTTCAAAGTTTAAACCTGTAACCATTTTAACAGTTTTTAAAATTTCTATTTTAAATTTAAATCAAAGTTTAATTAATAAATTCAAGTTGTCTGAAAACTTAATTTGTGAATAGATCAAGTTTTAGAAGGTTTAAATTAAAGGTTTTGAAATAAAAAAATATTTCTAAAGTTAATTAAGTTTAAATTAAAATGTTTTAAACTTATATTTGATAGGGGTTTATTTTAAATAAAACTTAATTAAGAAATTAAGAAGTTGATTTAATGTTTTAATTTGTTAACTTAAAAGTTAAGTTAATTTATATGGATTAATGATTTATAATTAACTAAAGATCAATAAATTATTAATTTAAAGCTAATTAATTTATAATTAAGAATAATTAATTAAAAGGTAATTAATTAAGGGTTAATTTATTAATTGAAGATAATTAATTAAATAGTGAATTAAATAATTAAAGATTTATTCTTTAAATAATTAAAGGTTGATGAATTATAATTAAAGGTTAATTAATTATTGACGGTTAATTAATAAATGATTAAAGAATAATCAATCAAATGATCTGTAATTTATTAATGTTAATTAACCAGGATTAGTAATTTTCGTAAGTAATTAAAACTGATTTGGATTACTCAAACAATTAACTAATCTTACTTATAGATGTTTGATATTTTATTACATGCTATGTAATGGATTGATATATTAGTTATGTGATGCGATGCTATGTTATGTTTTGTGCTAAGCTGTTATATCTGTGATGTATATATTGTTATGTGAATATGAAACCCTTGGCCCATAAAACGGCACTAGAATTTCGATGCGATAGGGAGTCGGATTCCAGTTGGTTATCCGAAACCCACATCGAATTGTAATAGTGAATCTTTGTGACTGATAAATTTATTTTATCTATGAATCTATGAATGAAGATAAGCGTTATCGATTTTACTGCTTATCGATATATCTGTGATGATTGATGTTGTGCACTATTGTGTGAAACCCCTGGACTACACTTTTACACACACAAATATGGATTTCACGTGGAAATCGGTTAAGTCACAGATGATTTAAATTTGATGTTTTTGAGATTGAAATTTTAATTTCAATTGATTTTGAAATTAGAAATTTCGGTTTAAAAGTGAAAAGCTTTTGAAATGGAGTTTCAATGATAAGACTTATTTTTGAAAAATTTGATAAAGTCTTGAAATTTAAATAATTTGATTTAAACTTAAATTCAAGATTTGAAATTGAATTCTATGATTTGAAACTAGGGATTAAAGATGTTATACCCGTTATATAAGGGTTAAACTATTTTAAAAGTATTGATTTTGGAATGTGAATATAATTCAAGGGCTTTAATTCGTGCAAATATAATTGGATTTTTCTGAAATGAAAACTATTTGTTTTCAAATAATAACAGCTTTCATATGATAAGTGAACTTCCAATTTGTGTTGAAAGGTTTCAAATTTAAAATGAAATTGAAATGTTTTGAAAGGCTATGAATGAATTCATTTTGAAAGCTATGAATTGAATCTGTTTATTTTTAACAGATTTAAATTGATGATTTGTTTAAACCATTCGAAATGAAATTGTTTTGAAAACTGTGAATGGATTTTTGTTGAAACTGGGTGAACTTTGTGAAATAAATCTTTTTGTTTAAAGATTTGAAAATGGTAATTTGTTTTAACCATTCGAATGAAAAGTTTTGGGCTTTAAACTGCTATTTAACTGAGACCCCAGTATCCATATGATTTTTAATTTCGCTCATTATTCGGGTTAGCCGGGAAAAGACATTTGTGTCATATAACCCATTCCGAATAGTGATACGTCGTATATGGATAGCATTTGAAGACCGGTGGTGAAGACCGGATATTTTCGAAAACGAAAGGACAACTCGTCGAATGTCTCTGCATCGACTGGCCCCGATATAGAGATTTTATCACCCTTTGTGATGGGAAGTTCGGACGGGATTGTGAATACCCGGAATTGCAAGGGCTTCGTAAGAAGTGCCTTCGGTTCTGTTCGAACCCGGAACAGACTTGTATGGTTACATGTCTGACATTACACTTTGAGATATACAGCCGATTTCTTTCAAATACATTTCTGTTTGGTGGCGGAGAATTTATTCTCTTAGCTTAACACCCTTCTCTGAGATGTACAAGCTCAGAAGTTATGTAGTTGAAATTTATCAGCGATATACTCCTAATTTAGTAATGTGACATGCTGAGTGTTGCTGTGAAATGATCATTGTTTGATCATTTGTGATATGATCATTTGTTTGATCATTTATCTTTGTGATCATTACTTTGATCATTTGTTTGACCCAAAGCATGGCTTTGTGACAAAGCGTAGCTTTGTGGACGAGACTTCGTCGGACCTCACACCCCGGAAATGGTCAAAACAGGAAGGATGCGGCAAGGTTATTAGAGGGTAGCGCCCCTTTAGTGTATGTCATTCCTTCTGGATAGAGGTGGTATCATGGTATGGAGCCCAAAAACTTAACCTATGTTGTTGCTGCAAATTTATTACTTTGTGGTTGTTGGAAATCGAGGATCCTCGGGAAGATCGGTTACGATCGGGGGATGACATATTCGTGTCAATAGTTACCCAGTTAGGGGTAACCCGGCCTTGTGTTGGCAGAGATCTAACCGTAATGTTAGGTTATTTCACGGGACGTCATTCCAGAGGCGTTTCCATGTGGCAATGGGAAGTTCCTTGGCCTAACCATTTGTTGGAAATCCAAAGAAACAATACGAACCTTGTACGGTTTTAGTTGTATTACCTGCCATGGAATGTGGTGGTAACCTGCTATTGAACATGGTAGCTATAGTAGGCATACGTGCGAAATGCCTATGCTGGCTAAGATTTACATTCTACTTTCGAAATGTTTTCTACACTATGCACTAAAAATAATATCAAAAAGATTTTATTTTGCATAGTAAGCATCTTTGACTATCATAAGAAGAAATCTCCTCCAATTCTGCGTTTTCATTGTGTGTGTGGTGGGAGGTCTTATGGTAGTTTCATTTTCCAAAAGCATTGTGAATTTACTTTAAATTCTTTGCTATTTGTTTTAAAGATAAACTGTTTTTGTTGCTCACACCAGTCCCATGACTGATCCGGAGTTTATTGTTTCTTTCCTAAACTCTGGATGCTCAAAATTTTTCTACACGGGCAGTCTAGAGTTTGGTTTTCAGATAATCAGATTAGTAGATTTTCTGGAGCTAGTTCATTCTTTGGATATGGACTGCACTTGCTTATCTTTGTGCATCGTTATTAGGAGTTCGAGCTATTTCTAGATTGGTGTTTTTGAAGATGGAGATTATCCGCTGCTGATGTTATCGTTTTCTTTTCCGCTGCTATTTCTTGTATCATATCTTTGATGTATATTGATATTCATTGTATCACTCTGATGTATCAGATATTGTATCAGATATTGTATATCAATGTATTATTCTTTTTCTTCCGCTGTGTTATTTACTTAACTGTGTTATAAGCTCCGGCGACTCGGATTTGAACGGTCGAATCTATGGCATTCGAGTACGATGTAAAGTATGGATGTTGATTTTCGAGTGAGCAAAATCCGCAGCCGTTACAGGTTTCCCCTAAATAATATCCCTTTAAAACATATCATTTTGCAAACCAGAATCCAGTAATCAAACTGATTAAAACAATAATAGCAATACTATATATGCTCATAAATCAGGTAATAAATGGACTATCTGTCCGAACAATATAGTTTTGTTTGGCTAACTACCAACCATCGGCTAACTCGAGCATACCGGACAAAACAAACAATCTAACATCTATTAGACAAACTTCTAGGCGGTCTGTCCTTAACTTACTTCTCCCAGGGTCACCTGATCCTAGCAGGCTCACCGATAACCTATCCTCCTTCTTTGTATATATTCCTTTTTGTGTGTAACATTATTTAAGTCTTACCTGTGACTAATCCCTACACATTGGAATTTTGGACTAAATTAGCTAGGGGCTATAGCTAATGTATTGGGCGCGACCCTATATCAGTCCCATCTGGTATTCAAATATCTGAGTCATTTACTTATGGTTAACTACCCATCAAATTTTCCTTGAAAACATCTTTTAAATTGATTTAACCCTTTAAATCATACTTAAACAAGGAAAACATACTATTTTCTTTACTCAAATCTCTTTTCCATGATATATGCTTTACTCAAAACATTGGTGATGAAAACCTTCGAAACCCTTATTTAAAATCTTTAAGCAATCTGTTTCGAAACCTTTGAAAGTACCCCTTTTGAAACTGTTGAAAGTACCCCTTTTGAAACAAGTTAACTATTTTACTTTATAACATTAGGCCGAAAGGCCAAAACATATCTTTTGAAACCATTTACAATAGACCTTTCGAAAACATTGAAAGAGTCTCTTTCGAAATCTTTATGAAACCTTAGACATCCTCTTTTCAAAACACTTCAAATTTTCCTTTCGAAAACATTGGAAACCTTCCACTCAAACACTTAAGGTAAACCTTTCAAAAATATTGGGAAACCACCCCTTCGAAAACTTTATCATATATCTTTTGAAAGCATTAAGGTCCTTTACTTAAAACAAACCTTTAGAAAGCATTGGGTTCAACTAAAAATGTGTGGAACATAGTTTTGAAACCATTAAAACGAACGACATTACTAACCATTCGTACGATCCATATCTGCTTCTAAATGCCATCAAAGGAATACTATCCTCTACCGCTCCAAGCTGATGGAATCCTATTTCTAAATACAACTGGGAAAATAATTTTTCTCCACTCAACTGGTCAAACAAATCTTCAATTCTAGGTAACGGATATCAATTCTTTATCGTCTTCTCATTCAACATACGATAATCGATACATAACCTTAACGATCCGTCCGACTTCTTGGCAAACGCTACAGCTGCTCCCCAAGGCGAACTGTGTAGTCTGATAAAATTCATACCTTCTAAAATCCACCAACTTCACCTTTAACTCCTTCATCTCGGTAGGTGTCATTCGGCTTGGCGGTCCACTTACCGGTTTTTCTCTAACAGAACTCAATAGCTCATTTCGGCAGCAACCCTACTACAGGTTCAAAGACATCTACGAATTCTCTAACAATAGAAACTCAATTCAACTCGTCTTCTACTTTCACAACACCCAATAAAGCATTAACCTCCAAACTAGGGTTTTCTATGGAATATACTGTTCGATCACTACAGTCAGGGTGTCTAAGTGATATTTTCCTATCATGGAAAAATATCCTAACATCGTATTTACTTAACCAATCCATACCCAAAATAATTCCGAACCCCTACGAAATCAAACACATGCAAACTGCAAACAAATGTATGACCTAACAATTCAAACTCTAGGTGGTCACATCTCATCCCAATAGTCGCATACCTTCCTATCAGATTTGCAATCCTTAAGGAAGTAACTAGGTATAAAGTTTCTTGGCTAAGCTTATCTACCAAACAATGAGATATAAAAGAATGTGATGCACCAGTATCAAATAGAACCCTAACTGATACACCATGAATCAAAAGCGTACCTCCCAACACAGCTTTTCCCTTCTCCTCTGCTGTTGGTCTCGAGGTAGCTAGTTCCAATGCAAACACCTTGCCTTTTCCATCTTTGGCTGGCTCATTACATTGGTTCTTATAGTGTCCAATCTGATCATAGTTAAAACACCTTACTCTTTTCTTCTCAGCAGCTTTCTTCCCTTTGCTGTCCGGCATTCATGAGCATTAGGTCCTTTCTTATCACACTTATTACAGACAACCTCTACCTTTCCTTTCTTAGTAGCTCAACCCTTCTGAGCCCTTTCTTGTGGAAAAACTTCCTCTTCTGACTTTGCCCTCCTTGAGTTTCCTTGGCTTTATTTTCTTTAAGAAAAGCAAGCATCTCTTCCTGCCTTAAAGCCATCTCAACAACAACATCGCATGGATCTCTAATATGCGATAATGTGGCCTTAGCAAGCTCAGACTTCAACCCGCGAATGAACTTTTCATTCCTCTTAACAACAGTATCAACCGTAGCATATCCATATCTTGCTAGCTCTTCAAATCTGGTTGCATACTCAAGTACTGTCATATCTCCCTGCTCCAACTCATCAAACTTCTGAGCAGAGTAGACTTAGCAATCTCCGACATAAATCTTTCTTCAAACCTCCTTCCGAATTCAGCCCAAGTCATAGCCTCCTCATTGACTCCAACAGTAACACTGTTCCACCAATACAATGCTGCTCCTTGTAGCTTTCTAGAAGCGAGTCTACTTTTCTGCTTATCGTTGAGCCCTAAATCAGTGAAAATCCTCTCGTAATGAAGTAATCAATTTTCCACTTCGATTGCATCCTCGGTACAAATA
The DNA here is from genome assembly GCA_030737815.1 of Allium fistulosum. Lineage (NCBI taxonomy): Eukaryota > Viridiplantae > Streptophyta > Magnoliopsida > Asparagales > Amaryllidaceae > Allium > Allium fistulosum. The sequence continues at coordinate 942,128,916 of CM060907.1, read as the reverse complement.
AACGGGTTTCCCCCCAACCGAGTATAATCTCTACTCAAAACAGCATAGTTATTAACCACATGAGCTTCTTGATTTCCTCCTTCAGCATTTCCTCCAACTAACCCCGCAGCAACTCCTACTTGCGTCATGTTAACGAAAAACAGATACATTACTCCCATATCAACTTGCAGGAATCCAGTACCCACATTGACAGCTTGTATCTGACCTTGATTTCTCCTAGTATTTGGTCCGGCATTCCCATTGGTTGTGGTGCTTCCCACATCAATGTTAACTCTTCCACTTCTAGCCTCCATATCTTACGTCCGTAAAATATGCATTCAAGTCTTTGTAAGATAAAGAAGAATAGCCTGAGAGAGATGGAGAATAGAGATAAAGCATATACTTATATATAGCAAATACAATTATGTTACTATAGCATTATCCTATACCCCAATCTTTTCACTAATTCCTTAGGATTATGTATTCAAAATCATTTTAAGTTTGAAATTTCTTTTAAGAATTTCATAAACCTATGCTCTGATACCAAGTTGTCACCTCCCCTATCTTGAGGCCCGAAGCTAAGCGCTACAGATGTTGCAGTCAATCATAGTATTAACTTCCGATGACAAAATACAGTAATGTTAATGGTATCCATAATATCAGAATTACATGAATATGAATAAAATTAACACAGATTTGAAATAACTTTTCTGTTACATTTTAAATCGATATTTCATATTCAGATACATAATCCCAAAACGATTCCCAGGTTTTTATCAAATATAATTATTACAAAATACACCAAGTGCGACATATGAAGATGACCCCTTGGATGATCAGAGTACTCAATAAACAAAGTAGTCTTAATACATCACAACTGAAATACAATAACAACTCCTAAGTAGCTAACTTTGCCTCCTGCAAATCTTTGGAAGCTTTATTCGTCCACCTACTAAACCTGTAAAACCTTAACTCTCAATCTACTCAAATTAATTTTGAGCACCCGAGAGTTTAAGGGGAAAACATAAACTTCGAGTCAGCCATAGAGCCTGGTGTGAATAATACGATTACATCTCGGATTATTGATATTAAATGAGACCACGCCGCCTAGCGGAACGGGTTTCTACTCACTAATATCACTTCAAAACATATCTTTTTGCAAACCAGAATCCTGCAATCAAACTGATTAAAACAATAACAGCAATATCATATATGCTCATAAATTAGGTAATAAATGGATTATCTGTCCGAACAATATAGTTTTGTTTGGCTATCTACTAACCAATGGCTGACTCGGGCCTACAGACAAAATAAACAATCTAACATCTGTTAGACAAACTTATGGATGGTCTATCCTTAACTTACTTCTCCCAGGGTCACCTGATCCTAATGGTTTTGTGGGCTCACTAATAACCTATCCTCCATCTCTGTATATATTCCTTTCTGTGTGTAACATCGTTTAAGTCTTACCTATGACCAACCCTACACACTGGAATTTTGGACTAAATTAGCTAGGGGCTATAGCTAATGTATAGGATGCGACCCTATACCAGTCTCATATGGTATTCAAATATCTGAGTCATTTATTTAGGGTTGACTACCCATCAAATTTTCCTTGAAAACATCTTTCAATTGATTTAACCCTTTAAATCATACTTAAACAAGGAAAACATAATATTTGCTTTATTCAAATCTCTTTGCCAAGATATATGCTTTACTCAAACCATTGTTGATGAAAATCTTCAAAACCCTTGTTTAAAATCTTTAAACAATCTCTTTCAAAACCTTTGAAAGTACCCCTTTCGAAACTGTTGAAAGTACCCCTTTCGAAATAAGTTAACTACTTTACTTTATAACATTAGGCTAAATGGCCATAACATACCTTTCAAAACCATTTACAATAGAACTTTCGAAAACATTAAAGGAGTCCCTTTCGAAAGCATTATAAAACCTCAGACATCCTCTTTTCAAAACACTTCAAATTTGCCTTTCGAAAACAATGGAAACCTTCCATTCAAACACTAACACTAAACCTTTCGAAAACATTGGGAAATCACCCCTTTGAAACCTTTATCATATACCTTTAAAAAACATTAAAGTCCTTTACTTAAAACATACATTTCGAAAGCATTGGGTTCAGGTAAAAATGTGTGGAACATAGTTTCAAAACCTTTGGGTTTAGTTTTCAAAATATAAAAAGGGTCTTGAAAGAACTAGGTCAAAAGCCACTCTTTTAAAAGCAATTTTGAAATGACCCTCCTATTTCCACCCTAATTTCATAAGGTTTTTTTTTTTTAGAGATGATATATAGATATATCATTCATTACAAATGTATTTCCCAGGGTCATTTTTCTTTATCCAATAAACAAAATATATCCAGGATCTTTCACAATATAAAAATATTGTTTTAAATCTAAATCGTTCCTAACATACATATATGAAGATATCTATGTTATATTCTACTAGAATCAGAGTATGATAATATGTAAGTAGAAGTCCTTTTAAATCTATTAAAATGTGATAATTCCCTTTTAAAAGATTAATTATTGTATCCTGATTTTTGACCATAGAATCCACTGGAAACATGTACTTTAGTCTGTCATTATAATTAAGAAATGATCAAGTAATAATCAGTGGAAAGCAAGCTTATAATATGGATGATTGTGTTAAAGTCTGGATAGTATCAAACTCAGGTTAAAAGAAAGTGGATCATAAGTGAACACAAGCAACATCTAGGCGTAATGGAAACGCGCCTAACTTATACATGAGAGGTCACGAGTTCGAGTGCTATGCTGGTCGGTTCAAACCCAATTTTTGTCTCTCTTTTTTTTCTCCTGTATGGTTTGAAATCTGATATCTACCTATATCAGCACATATATAATTAAATTTCATCCTATAATCTAACATACAAAACAAAATTTCTTGCTTTATTATTTTTAAAACCCTTTCCTACAATTGTTCTAGGAATTTATGTTTATATTTTTGCCCAAATATCAACATGTACACAGATATACATGTACATGTCAATATCTTTGCTCATTTTCCAGAAAACTGGGTTCAAATGGTTCCTTGCTTCATTGATTTGAAGTGAACAATTTTCCTGACCTATGGTCTAACCATATGGTTAATCTGACCATTCTTTTATTTGCATTTTACAAACCAGAATCTACCTAAACTTCAGAGTATATGGAGTGTTGCCAGGTTTTGTTTGTTCAAACCAGTTTACATTGCTTATCTGTCTTAAACTTTTAAAGATGATTGTGGTGAAACAATTGCTAAATGTACTAAGCTTTTGAAATGCATTTTTATTTTCAATATACAATCTATCATGATCAACCAATACATCATTTATTTGAAGCTGGTTAACTCATGTATCCTGTATCTGCTACACACTAGTTCAAAGCAATGGAGATACCATTCATTGCATTCTGTCTGAAGCCTTTAAAAACATTTTACTTTTCTCAATACGATTCAGAAATGAATTCAAACTTATTTACAAAGCATTTCAGTAAAAAGGAAACTATAATCCTTATAAGTTTACTTCTAGCTAAATCCAGATTTTGTTCTAAAACTCAGTGCTCTGTTATGTCTCAATATTAACTAATACATAATATAAATTATGCAAAACAGTGGCTCACCTACATATGCATATTTCTTTTCCAAGCATCCATATCAATACTTAAAATCATTTCCTTGTTCCCCACTCGGATATTTCTTTTAGATTTTAATCCTTAGTGCATAACAATATATTTAACATGATACAACTAGTCCATCTAACCATAATAGAATTCATTACATGACTGGAAATCTTAGAAACATAAAATTTTTCCTGAATACATGCAGATATAATCAATTTAAGCTCTTATTGAAACTAGCTAGCATGTTCATTCACTCCTCCATAATAGCCATAACTTCATTTTTACTTAGTGCCTGGGTTACCTGAAAGAGCATGAGTGGCTGCCTCATTTTAAAATGAGACACCCCAGATGCCATGAGCAAACAAGGGTCAGATCTATGATCTGGTATGAGTAACATCAATACATTCATGATATTAAGCAATAGAGAATATAAGAGCACCAACTGGTTATTTAAGCAAATTCCTGCAATCAATTACTTTAACATAGTATAATTAAGTTGATTCAGGTATGATATATTCATTTATCATTCTTACACTTGCATACATAATCATGCAAACATAATTATCTATTTGCAACATTTGCATTCACTGGAACCATCTTGGTTCCATACCATTCAACCTAAGAAATATCCATATTCCTATTTCTTCATTTACAGGTTGTATAATTCAATTTAAATCCCTGCCTCATCTGCTATTAAGGAATCACTGGGACACATTGCAATGAACTAATTCACATCATTGCACAAAGATCTCAGGGCTTAAACAAACCATGTACCAAATTGCATACTTCAGATATGACAAGCATTCCAGCAGCCTTCTTGGCCTTCCCTTCCCTAGTTTATTTACTAGTGTATTGTCTTAAATCCTATCATCAAATATGCTAAGTGAACATGTCACTGCAAACATGGAAACATCCATAATCTTTCCTAGCATAATTCTCCTCAGAAATAAGCAGACAGTTATTTCCTAAATGGGGTCAATATGTCTTGATCTTAGTAAAATATAAGAATATTTTCAACTGTAAAAAGAGGCATGGCATGTTCTTATTATATTGATCTGCAAGCCTTTATGATTGATTCAGACAGGATCTGGTTCAATCATAATTTTAGCTTGTGAGCTTCTTTTTTTTGATTTGATTAAGGGCTCAGCACTTAGAAAATTTCTATTGCACCCTTAACATTTTTCTTCTCAAGCCTCAGCACTTATACCAAGTATAATGCAGCTCCCAACATTTTTTTTGGTAAAGTTTCCATGCCATAGATCTATAACAGTTGAGAGTATTCTCTATATAATTTTAAGATCCTAGACTTTAACATTTATGAGTATAAATAAAACAGTATAATACACATCCAAAGACAAATGTCTCAACCAATCAAAGATCATCAAAATCATCCATATTAAATCATATCAGATTTAAAATAAGACATCCAAAAAGCATTGATGAAATCATATACATCAAAACCAGAGATATATATATATATAAATGGCAATAAAAGTGGCTGCCTCATCTCAGGTCTTAATGCCATGAACTCAGTGAGGTTACTCACCTAAATATTTCCTCTTATTAATCCTGAAAATCCTTGTATGAGTGTTTTCTCCTTCCTTCCAATATTTTTCTTCCTTTCTTATTTTTGTGCAGCTCGGGGTAAAGATAATTCTACTGGCTAAAACTGCCTATTTATATGCAATTTTTTTTTCCACTAGGGTTTTGTTAAAACAGAATTCCATTTCTGTCCTGGCTAGCATCATGCATTTTTCATTCATAATACCCCGGCCATATTAACCAATTTAAAGGCTGCATTTTCTTTCTTTTACTTTTCAGAAAATGGCCACTCACCTAGTCATGTTAAAAGTGTGACTATCCTATTTTATATTTTAATTATTCCTGAGAATTCCCTTTGCTATTTTTGCCTACACAAGCATATTGACTTGTATCACATTTCATGTCATTTTAATGTTATAGTTTCACTTGCTTATATATATATATATACTTTTCAGTATTTAAAAATGTATATTTGTATACATATCTTATCTAGGCTTATTTAATTCCTCTTTAATTTCAGAAACATATGCACCTATATGTATACAGGTTTACAAATCCTTATAACATATATATGTATAATTTTCTTTTCTGGGTTTTAAATAAAATCTATTTACTGATTTAAAGTAAAACTTACTTTTCTTATTTTCTAAGATGATCCATATAATTCCAGAAATCAAATATCCATGTTGCAAAATCATGTTTGTATTGCTTTTTAATTCTTGTTTTAAATCCAAGAAATCTGGAGTTCTTCCTTGTGCCATTTCAGTGTGCACGTGCACACATATACTTGCACACTATTTATTCCAGAAATTTCACCATATTTAAATCTAAATATTTCAAAAATTAAATCATTTTACAAAAATGATTTTTCACAAAATTTTGGGGTATTACATTCACCCCTCCTTTTAGGAATTGTGTCCTCACAATTTTTCTAACATTTATAACAAGCATCATTTTCTTTTCTGAAAACTTATCAAACATATGCATAAGCAAACAAATTCAACCATATCAACCATGCATAACAAAATTTTCCAGAAAAAAAAATTATTACCTTTTAATTTGCAAAAAGCTTAGGATAATCCATTCTAATCTTATCCTCTAACTCCCATGTGCAGTCATTAGGATCACTACTCCACTAGATCTTAACTAGTTTCAAGGTTTTGCTCCTTAATTTCTTTTCTTCCTTGGCTATAATCCCCACTGGTTCTTTTTCATAAACCAAGTCAGGATTTATTTGAATTCTGGTAGGCTCTTCCAAAATGTCTTCTTTATCATGTACCCATCTTCTAAGTTGGGACACATGAAAAACATTATGCATTGCTTTCATTTCCTCTGGTAGTTCTAATTTGTAAGCCAATGAACCAATTCTTTCCAGAATTTTATAGGGTCCAACATACCTTGGTGTGAGCTTACCTTGCTTGCCAAATCTCAAGACTTTCTTCATAGGTGAAATCTTGATGAAAACAAAGTCTCCCACTTCATATTCCACTTGCTTTCTCTTCCTATCTGCAAATTTCTTTTGCCTATCTTGAGCTGCTGCTATTCTTTTTCTTATTAACCCAATTTTCTCTGTAGTTTCTTTAACATATTCAGGTCCAAGAACAGCCCTTTCTCCAGTCTCTACCCAGCATATAGGTGATAAACATGGCTTGCCATATAAGGCTTCAAATGGTGCCATCCCTATGGTGCTTTGGTAACTGTTATTGTATGTGAATTCAGCTAGATGGAGGTGGTCTTCCCAGTTGCCTCCAAAGTCCAGTGTACATGCTCTCAACAAATCCTCTAAGACTTTGTTCACCACCTCAGTTTGACCATCTGATTGTGGATGGTAGGCAGTACTTAAGCACAATTCACTCCCCATGGCCTCTTGAAAACTTTTCCAAAACCTTGAGGTGAAGATGGTATCCCTATCACTCACAATGGTTTTGGGTATGCCATGCAACCTTACTACCTCTTTCATGAATATTTGAGCCAATTTTGGAGCATTTCTTTCTGTTTTAACTGGGATAAAATGTGCTACCTTAGTTAGCCTATCCACTATTACCCATATGCTTGTGTTTCCCTTCTTAGATCTAGGCAAACCATCTATGAAATCCATAGATATATCCTCCCACTTCCACTGTGGTATACTAAGGGGTTGCAACAGTCCTGATGGCCTTTGTGTCTCTGCCTTGACTTGTTGGCAAGTCATGCACCTTGCAACATATCTGGCCACATCTGACTTCATCCCCTTCCACCAAAGATTTCTTTTCAAATTTTGATACATCTTGGTGCTACCTGGGTGTATGGAGTACTTATTCCTATGGTACTCATTTAATATTTCCTCCTTCAATTCTATATTTTCTGGAACACATATCCTATTTTTATTCCTTAAGTAACCATTTTTATCAATTTGATAATTTATTACTTCCTCCCCTTTTGATATGAGCATTTTCTTTTCCACCATGTTTAGGTCTTGTTCCTGCATTTTCCTAATCTTAAGAAGTAAATCTGATTGCAGAGATATCATACTTAATTTCCCTTTACCTTCACCTTCTTCAATGGACATCATTTGTACCTTACTGTTTTCCTCAATTTCCAAATCAGTAAGTATAGACAAATCCCTAAACTCTTTCATCATCAACATGGCTACCTTGGCATGTTGTCTACTCAAGGCATCTGCAACTTTATTTGCCTTGCCTGGTGTATACAGTATATCTAGATTATAGGCAGCTAGGAACTCTACCCATCTATGTTGCCTCATGTTCAAATCTTTTTGTGAGAATAAATATTTCAGTGCCTTATGATCAGTGTACAAAATGAATTTGGCACCTAACAAATAATGTCTCCAAAGTTTCAAAGCATACACAACTGCTGCTAGTTCAAGATCATGGGTTGCATATCTGGTTTCATGTGGCTTTAATTGCCTAGATGCATAGGCTACCACCTGGTCTTGCTGCATCAACACAGCCCCTAACCCAGAGCCACTTGCATCAGTGTACACAACCAAATTTTCATTTCCTTCTGGCACTCTCAATACTGGTGCATTAATTAGAGCTTCCTTTATTTTGATAAAAGCTTGCTCACATTTTTCTGTCCATACAAAGGCTTGGTTCTTTCTAGTTAAATTGGTAAGTGGTGATGATATTTTTGAGAAATCTTTTATAAATCTCCTATAATATCCTGCCATCCCCATAAATGACCTAATCTCGCTGATGGTACTAGGCCTTTTCCATGCTTGGATTGCCACTACCTTATTAGGGTTTACTGATATTCCTTTGGCAGAAATAACATGCCCAAGAAAATGCACTTCTTCTTTCCAAAATGCACATTTTGAAAATTTTACCTTTAAATCATTTTCCCTTAGTCTTGACAAAACTAAATGCAAATGATTTTTATGCTCTTCCACTGTCTTAGAATAAATCAAAATGTCATCAATAAAAATCAGTACAAACTTGTCTAAATAATCTCTAAATATTCTATTCATCAAATCAACAAAATATGAAGGAGCATTTGTCAAACCAAATGGCATAACCAAAAATTCATATAAGCCATATCTTGTGTTAAATGCAGTATACTTAACACTTGAGTCTTCAACCTTCATTTGATGGAATCCTGATGCTAAGTCTAGCCTAGAAAATATTTTAGCTTCACTGAGTTGGTCAAAGAGATCATCTATTCTAGGCAATGGGTATTTATTCTTGATGGTTACTTTATTTAGTTCTCTGTAATCTATGCACATTCTCAAGGTACCATCATGTTTTCTTACAAACACTACTGGAGAACCCCAGCAGGAATTGCTTGGCCTTATAAATCCCTTGCCTTCTAATTCTTCCAACTGATTTTTCAATTCTTTCGGTTCACTTGGCCCCATTCTATAAGGTTTCTTGATTATTGGACTTGCTCCTGGAATGAGATTAATTTGGAACTCGACTGGTCTGTGGTGTGGAACACCCTTAACTTCCCCAAACACATCCAAGTATTCATTAACTATGGGAATTTCTTCAATGGTTAGTTCACTCAGATCTTTTTCTAAGTCAACTAAATGACATAATTTCCCTTCCTTAGCTATTTCACATAGAACTGTGATCCTCTGGCCTCTAGAATTTTGCAATGATATGGTGGATGAGTCTAAATTAATTATGGCTTTAAATTGCCTTAACCAATCTACCCCCAATATAACTCCTATATTTGGGTAATTTAAAACATATAAATTGGAAATAAAAATATTTCCTCCTATGTTTAACTCCACATCCACACAATTCATGTTCAAAACACTAGAACTCCCTATGGGACTTTGTACAAGCAATGGGGTTTCAACCAAAATGCAGTTTAATTTTAACACTTTAACTAATTCATAGGAAATCAAAGAGTGTGTTGCTCCAGTATCATATACTACTGGTATGGGTATGGCACAAATGAGTAATGTACCTTCCACTTGACCATGATTTTCAGCATCAATTTTCACTGCAGATTTGCCTTTACCTTCCAAAGTTGCCAATTTCCCTTGCTGTTTATTCTCAGGACAGTTCCTCTTCATATGCCCCTCTTTCCCACATAGGTAGCATTTGAAGGCTCCTCCTTTTAACTCTGGGCACCTTGGTTTGATGTGTCCTTCTTTTCCACAATGATGGCAAACCAATTTCTTCTTAGTATCATTGGCTTTTGTGTCTTTACTCTTCCTGTTGTCTACCTCCTCCTTCTTTTTATCATAAGGGTGATATCTTCCCTTATCCTTCTTGTTGTTGCTCTTAAAATTCCTATATTTCTCTCTTTCTTTGTCATGTTGTTCCAGTTTCAAGGCCAGATCAATTACTTGATCAAATGTTCTATCTGCATATGGTAGCATAGCTCTGCTAAGTCCTGGGTTCAGTCCTTTTATATACCTATCATTTTTGGATGCTTCATCTGCCACTAGCATTGCTCCATAATTGGATAGCCCCTCAAACTTTTGAGTGTATTCAGTGACATTCAAAGTTCCCTGCCTAAGTTTGATAAATTCTTCAAGCAAAGTGGTCTTGGCTGATGCTGGTACAAATCTTGCCTCCAACATCTCCTTGAACTGATTCCAAGTGATTTCATTTTCATTTCTTCCAGCTATGATCACCTCCCACCAGCTTAAAGCTACCCCTTTCAGTTGTCTAGAAGCTACTTGCCTCTTCCTTTGGTCATCCAACTGCATGTCATTGAAAATCCTATCAAGTGTTCTCAACCATGCTTGAATTTCCATCACACTCTCAGTTCCTTCAAAACTCTTGCCTCCCAAATTGGAATAAGTCTTCAGTAGTTTTGAAAGCTCTTCATGTGGGTTCTCAGGCCTATGCCCAATCCCATCTCTTAAAACCCTCACAAATTCTTGCATATCAAGCATTTGGGGTGCACTGGGTCCTGCATTGTGATGAGATCCTCTTCCTACCATGGTCTGCTAACTAAATTCTGGGCAAATGGTATTAGTATATTATGAGTACTTCTATAATTTCTATTTTCTTATCTAAATTATTTCATCCAAAACAAACAGACATAATACATTTCTATAATACTTAACAATCAATGCAACCAAGTGCTCTGATACCAACTGAAATGACCCTCCTATTTCCACCCTAATTTCATAAGGATTTATTTTTTAGAGATGATATATAGATATATCATTCATTACAAATGTATTTCCCAGGGTCATTTTTCTTTATCCAATAAACAAAATATATCCAGGATCTTTCACAATATAAAAATATTGTTTTAAATCTAAATCGTTCCTAACATACATATATGAAGATATCTATGTTATATTCTACTAGAATCAGAGTATGATAATATGTAAGTAGAAGTCCTTTTAAATCTATTAAAATGTGATAATTCCCTTTTAAAAGATTAATTATTGTATCCTGATTTTTGACCATAGAATCCACTGGAAACATGTATTTTAGTCTGTCATTATAATTAAGAAATGATCAAGTAATAATCAGTGGAAAGCAAGCTTATAATATGGATGATTGTGTTAAAGTCTGGATAGTATCAAACTCAGGTTAAAAGAAAGTGGATCATAAGTGAACACAAGTAACATCTAGGCGTAATGGAAACGCGCCTAACTTATACATGAGAGGTCACGAGTTCGAGTGCTATGCTGGTCGGTTCAAACCCAATTTTTGTCTCTTTTTTTTTCTCCTGTATGGTTTGAAATCTGATATCTACCTATATCAGCACATATATAATTAAATTTCATCCTATAATCTAACATACAAAACAAAATTTCTTGCTTTATTATTTTTAAAACCCTTTCCTACAATTGTTCTAGAAATTTATGTTTATATTTTTGCCCAAATATCAACATGTACACAGATATACATGTACATGTCAATATCTTTGCTCATTTTCCAGAAAACTGGGTTCAAATGGTTCCTTGCTTCATTGATTTGAAGTGAACAATTTGCCTGACCTATGGTCTAACCATATGGTTAATCTGACCATTCTTTTATTTGCATTTTACAAACCAGAATCTACCTAAACTTCAGAGTATATGGAGTGTTGCCAGGTTTTGTTTGTTCAAACCAGTTTACATTGCTTATCTGTCTTAAACTTTTAAAGATGATTGTGGTGAAACAATTGCTAAATGTACTAAGCTTTTGAAATGCATTTTTATTTTCAATATACAATCTATCATGATCAACCAATACATCATTTATTTGAAGCTGGTTAACTCATGTATCCTGTATCTGCTACACACTAGTTCAAAGCAATGGAGATACCATTCATTGCATTCTGTCTGAAGCCTTTAAAAACATTTTACTTTTCTCAATACGATTCAGAAATGAATTCAAACTTATTTACAAAGCATTTCAGTAAAAAGGAAACTATAATCCTTATAAGTTTACTTCTAGCTAAATCCAGATTTTGTTCTAAAACTCAGTGCTCTGTTATGTCTCAATATTAACTAATACATAATATAAATTATGCAAAACAGTGGCTCACCTACATATGCATATTTCTTTTTCAAGCATCCATATCAATACTTAAAATCATTTCCTTGTTCCCCACTCGGATATTTCTTTTAGATTTTAATCCTTAGTGCATAACAATATATTTAACATGATACAACTAGTCCATCTAACCATAATAGAATTCATTACATGACTGGAAATCTTAGAAACATAAAATTTTTCCTGAATACATGCAGATATAATCAATTTAAGCTCTTATTGAAACTAGCTAGCATGTTCATTCACTCCTCCATAATAGCCATAACTTCATTTTTACTTAGTGCCTGGGTTACCTGAAAGAGCATGAGTGGCTGCCTCATTTTAAAATGAGACACCCCAGATGCCATGAGCAAACAAGGGTCAGATCTATGATCTGGTATGAGTAACATCAATACATTCATGATATTAAGCAATAGAGAATATAAGAGCACCAACTGGTTATTTAAGCAAATTCCTGCAATCAATTACTTTAACATAGTATAATTAAGTTGATTCAGGTATGATATATTCATTTATCATTCTTACACTTGCATACATAATCATGCAAACATAATTATCTATTTGCAACATTTGCATTCACTGGAACCATCTTGGTTCCATACCATTCAACCTAAGAAATATCCATATTCCTATTTCTTCATTTACAGGTTGTATAATTCAATTTAAATCCCTGCCTCATCTGCTATTAAGGAATCACTGGGACACATTGCAATGAACTAATTCACATCATTGCACAAAGATCTCAGGGCTTAAACAAACCATGTGCCAACTTGCATACTTCAGATATGACAAGCATTCCAGCAGCCTTCTTGGCCTTCCCTTCCCTAGTTTATTTACTAGTGTATTGTCTTAAATCCTATCATCAAATATGCTAAGTGAACATGTCACTGCAAACATGGAAACATCCATAATCTTTCCTAGCATAATTCTCCTCAGAAATAAGCAGACAGTTATTTCCTAAATGGGGTCAATATGTCTTGATCTTAGTAAAATATAAGAATATTTTCAACTGTAAAAAGAGGCATGGCATGTTCTTATTATATTGATCTGCAAGCCTTTATGATTGATTCAGACAGGATCTGGTTCAATCATAATTTTAGCTTGTGAGCTTCTTTTTTTTTTTTTGATTTGATTAAGGGCTCAGCACTTAGAAAATTTCTATTGCACCCTTAACATTTTTCTTCTCAAGCCTCAGCACTTATACCAAGTATAATGCAGCTCCCAACATTTTTTTTTGTAAAGTTTCCATGCCATAGATCTATAACAGTTGAGAGTATTCTCTATATAATTTTAAGATCCTAGACTTTAACATTTATGAGTATAAATAAAACAGTATGATACACATCCAAAGACAAATGTCTCAACCAATCAAAGATCATCAAAATCATCCATATTAAATCATATCAGATTTAAAATAAGACATCCAAAAAGCATTGATGAAATCATATACATCAAAACCAGAGATATATATATATAAATGGCAATAAAAGTGGCTGCCTCATCTCAGGTCTTAATGCCATGAACTCAGTGAGGTTACTCACCTAAATATTTCCTCTTATTAATCCAGAAAATCCTTGTATGAGTGTTTTCTCCTTCCTTCCAATATTTTTCTTCCTTTCTTATTTTTGTGCAGCTCGGGGTAAAGATAATTCTACTGGCTAAAACTGCCTATTTATATGCAATTTTTTTTTTCCACTAGGGTTTTGTTAAAACAGAATTCCATTTCTGTCCTGGCTAGCATCATGCATTTTTCATTCATAATACCCCGGCCATATTAACCAATTTAAAGGCTGCATTTTCTTTCTTTTACTTTTCAGAAAATGGCCACTCACCTAGTCATGTTAAAAGTGTGACTATCCTATTTTATATTTTAATTATTCCTGAGAATTCCCTTTGCTATTTTTGCCTACACAAGCATATTGACTTGTATCACATTTCATGTCATTTTAATGTTATAGTTTCACTTGCTTATATATATATATATACTTTTCAGTATTTAAAAATGTATATTTGTATACATATCTTATCTAGGCTTATTTAATTCCTCTTTAATTTCAGAAACATATGCACCTATATGTATACAGGTTTACAAATCCTTATAACATATATATGTATAATTTTCTTTTCTGGGTTTTAAATAAAATCTGTTTACTGATTTAAAGTAAAACTTACTTTTCTTATTTTCTAAGATGATCCATATAATTCCAGAAATCAAATATCCATGTTGCAAAATCATGTTTGTATTGCTTTTTAATTCTTGTTTTAAATCCAAGAAATCTGGAGTTCTTCCTTGTGCCATTTCAGTGTGCACGTGCACACATATACTTGCACACTATTTATTCCAGAAATTTCACCATATTTAAATCTAAATATTTCAAAAATTAAATCATTTTACAAAAATGATTTTTCACAAAATTTTGGGGTATTACAAATTTCCTGAGTAAAAGAAAGTAGATTGTTTTGAAACCATCCCTTTCGAAAGCATGGAGAAGCGGCTTCTTATTTAAAAGCGAAAGCATCCTTTCGAAACCAATATTCAACTGGGCCGAAAGGTAGAATGCGGAAGCAAGTGTTTCGACCCTATCGAAAGCTTGTTTAAAAAAAAGGCGACAACCACTTTCGAAAGCTCTTTTCTTTAAAACAGTTGACCAAGTCGAAATCCATCTCATTCGAAAGCCTCATTTACAACCAAAATAGTTATAAGTTTTCATAAGCTACTTCAACCCCTTCAAAAGCCCTGTTTCCACTCCATACCTTTCGCCCAACTCTAATCCACTACGTATCGAAGCTAATACCATGCGTATTGGTTTCAACTTAGATGGAGGCGGTAGTATGAGGTCGAAAGGTGCTGCTATAAGTGGCGAAGCAGTAAAACTTTATAAAACCGATTTTTAACTTTTTAAAGCAGTTTCTTTGTAGCTAACTTGCCTTGTTTGTCAACATATGATTGGTTGCCAATACTTTTCCAAAACCTTTTCTAAAAGTGCTGCCGAATTTCAGAGATTAAGAATTTATAACATTTAAAATCGCCCCTTCTCCTTTTATAAACATATAAAACATTTAAGTCCCATACCGTAAATAATTTTATATACTTATTAAAACATGTAGGAAAATTCTCCAAAAATTCCCATAAATCACTTTTAATATGTTTTCTAACATATATAAATTTCTGACCCAAAGCTAACATATAATAGCCGTAATTGGTTTTAAACCCAATTTAACCATTTTCTTCACTATAAAATTTATAATAAATCCACAATAATTCAGAAAATTATAAAACTTGGAAACCCATCTATGAAATATTATTTCTGACCATATATCAAAATCGCAAGGCATTTGGATGTCATCTGATAGGTTTTTCAAATCATAACTTATCATAATATCTATATGAACCAACATAATTCATTGACAAGCATATATACCTATTTATCATTCAAAACATGGTATAATACTTTGGAAAAAAAATTCGGATCTCAACTAAAAACCGAAAATCACAGAAATGAGATGTAATATATTATTCACCTTAGCTTGTGATTAAGGAGTTTGAGATTTGCCCTTGAATGAATTAGATTAAGCTTCCTTCTTTTTTATTTTAGCTTATCTTCCTCTTGCTTTCTCCTAATGGTGGCCGGCCTCTCTTGAATTTAGGTTTGTTTGTGAACGTGTAAAATGAAAGTGGTATAAGGGTTTAGGGTATAAGAATATAACCTATACCTATTTTTCCAGTATCTATTACCCTAACATATTTCATTTTAATTCCCTTTATGTTCATTAGTTAATTAGGCATGTCTACCCTCTAATATTCAAATCTCAATTCCCTTAATCATTTACATTATTTCAATTAATTTGACTAATTAAATGTCCTAAATAAGGTTATCAAAATTAGGGTCGTTACAGTTGCTTTGTCGATCGATCGCCTTGCTTTGAGTGCACTTGTTCGCTTCAATGAGTCGAGTAATTCGCTGTTTGAATGGTATGAACTTTATTCCCCTTTTTAATTTTGTGTCCAAACTCGATTTTGATGCTTCAAGTTAAGATTGGTGCGTGATTTATTTAAGTTTTTGCTCTCTGATTTTGCTTGCACTCGAACCATGACTATTATCGATGATGATAATGGGATCAATTTCCTATATTATCCTTTGTTTATTGGACTTTGAAATTTTCTAAGATTTTACTTTCGCTCGTGGAATTCTGATCAAATGCCTTGATGAGTTTCTGACTTGTTCTTTATTCGAATATATTGCTATATATTCTTAACCGCTTTGCTTTTTATTTTCAGCTTTATGGCGTTGACTCGTTCAATACTGTTTTGGTTGAAGTTGAGTTTCAACCGTGACTGCTTTGTTTGAGTTTTCTGATATTTTCTGAAATGCCTTTCCACTTGCATAAACTTACGCACACTTGCACTAGAACTATGTACTTCATGATGGTTGCACTGTATATACAAGCATATGTATGTATATCTGTGTCACATTATTTCTTGTCTTTCTGTATAGCTATTTGTGATGCTTTGATACATGTTTCCTTTGGTCTGATTCTTACTTGCTGCCCTATGAGAACTTGTGGCTGTGCTCCCATGTACTTTTATATTGTTGCACATTTATTAGTGCAATACTCTTACACTTGCACCGATTTTCATCTTAGTGCATGTTGCTCTTATAGTACTATGTTCGTATGTAGTTGTATGTTCATATGTACACTCGAGTTTCCTTGTACTGCTCATATATGCGCTATGTACTCTTGAGTTGTAGTCTGAACTTGTACTTGTTTCATGTTGAACTGCTTGGTTTTTTACTATGTTGCTTGATCATTTGTACCTATGTTTATCTGGTTATGTTGTATGAACCTACTTGCTATGAGATGCTCTAATATGTTTTACTTTCCTTCCTTGGGCCAGTGCACCGAGTTGTGTTCATTCCTATCCATGTGCTTGTGCCTTTTTTGTACATATACTAGTATTCTACCCAGTATGCATGCTTATCTGATCTAGTTTGCACATGTGTCTTGTGATATCCCGGAATTTTTGGCAATATCAATTTAATAATCTGTATTAAAAATTAAATTGATTTGATAATTTTTGTTAATAAAATTTGATTTGGATTTGAATTTAAAGTTTTGAAATTCAAAGTATAGATATTTAAATTGTTTTGGATTTTAAAATATTGGTATAAACTTTTATTTATAAATATAATTGGTTTATTTATTTTAAAATTTATCTACATATAAATAAGTACATATTAACTAATTAATTAAGCATAAGTTTACACTAATCTTATATTAACATTTAATTACAAATAATAATTACTTAAAGTGACATGTGTTAATTTATAAGCATGTCAATATGACAAATGTTGTATTATAGGACAAGTGGCATTTGTTAATTTAGTTTTTCTTTTATTTTTATTTTTAAACATTTCAGCTTATATAAACAAATTCCTTCTTCCCTTCCATTATTTTTCTTTTCTAAATCAAAAGCTAAGTAAAAACAAATCTGAGAACAACTCTTCAAAACCAAAATCCAGAAATCATGTACAAAATAAATCAGTAATCATCTTCATTTCAAACAAGCAAATCAAAACCCTATACATTTTCAAATCTGAGTTCTAAAGCAAACCTGTAACATTTTCAAATGCAATCTGGAAATTGTCAACTGCATTTTCAAATCAAGCACACAAGTTTTCAAAGAAGCAACTCAGTTCCAAAGCAAGATAATCAAGTAAAACCTAGAATCAAAAGCATTGAAGTGCAAAGTTTAAAACAAAAGGATTTCGGTTTTCAGGCTTTTCAAAACAAATCTGGAGGCTCTGTCTTCCTTCTTCAAATCTGTGAGTAAACTTTATTTTAAAAACAGTTTAAAACCTATGATCTTAACCAGATGTTTATGATGAATTGTGTGGGAATATGGTTTCTTATGTTTATGTGTATGAATGCATGTATGTATATATATGATGTGCTGTGTATATATCTGGATGTATGCCTGGAAAATGATGTTCATCTCTCTGTTTAAACCTAGCGAGTAAACATTTTTTTTGAAAATTTAAGTAATGAAATCTGTTGCATGTATTGTCTTATGCTTGCATGTATATAAAAGTGATTCCAGTTGTTCAAAAACAAGAACATCTCTGTTATTTAACCTCTGTTCAAAATCCTATCCAGAAAGTAAACAAAAATTACAAGTTTATACATTGTTTGAAAATCTGATGCTTGCTGTAATTCTTGAATCTATGATATGATATAATGCCTGCATGTTTGTTTAGGTATTAATTGAATGTAAATGTATGAGTGCATGTTTGAAAACAAGGATGTACTCTCTGTTGTTTTACAGGTTTCCAAAAACTTATCAAAAATATAAATCCCATTCCCTGATTTGTTTTAGGCTTTGTTGTCCAAACAAAAATTGTTTAGATTTGTAAGATCTACATTTTGAAAATAGTTCTAAGATTAATTAGCTTATAGACATCTGGAAATTTAGTAAAATACAGTAAAACCCAAAAATTGGCAAAATTCAATTTTAACAAATTAATGTTTCAGGTATATAATACGATTTGTCATGGTAAATAATGAATTTAGAAACTAAAATCATGTTTTTTAATCAAGTAATTGGTGAGATATCTCGGGATGAACAGAATATGGGTTTCTGTTGATTCCTGGTGATCGCGAGGTGGATGAAGGCCGTGGTTAAGGCTGGAGGATGGTGGATGGTCAGGCATCATTGGAAAAATGGTGTGGCATTTTTTAGTTGACCGTGGTGGTCGAGGGACGGCGAAGTAGGGTTTGGAGGCTGTTTTTGGTCGAGGGTGTTGTCAGGTCGATTTCTTCGTCGGTGGTGGTTCGAGGTGGACCGGACCGAAGGGAAACGAGGTGTAAGGAAGCGGCGAGGCTTTGGTCAGAGTCGCACGATGGCTGGGGGTCAGAGGTGACGGCAGATGGTCGGTTTTGGTTAAAAGGTTGGGTGCATGTGTGTATCGAGTGGCTCGATTGTGTTTTGCTGGCGATCTCATGGTGCTGTGTGTTCGAGTGGGTCAGTGAGGTCGTGGGTGACTGGAGGAGGGTCGCGGTGATGATCGTAGATGGCTGGAATTGGCGTGCATGTGCATGTGCACGAGTGTGTAGTTTTTGAGTGGCTGTGTGTTTTGTTTTGGGAAAGAAGGTCTGGATCGGGTGAGGTTCGACGTTTGTCTCGTGTTCGACTCGAAGGGAGAGAAGGAGCGTGGGTTGCTCGGGAGGTTACTCGGGGAAACCTGGGGTTTTGCTCGGGTTGTTGTTGTGGTTTGCCTGGTTTCAGGTTTTTAGAGATTATAACCAGATTTTTTTTCTTCTAAAGTTAAAACAAAAACAGTTTTTAAAAATAAAATGTTAGGTAGTTTAAAGTTCTAAATTTTTAAATATTGTTTTGGTTTTAAAAGAGAAATGTTATTAAGTTTCAAAAGTGTATTTAAATTTGAATATGTTTCAAAAAGTAATATAAACCATGCTTTTTCAAAGTGAAGTTTACTTTTAAACATGTTTAAAAGTTATTAAAGCAATTAAGTTCCTAAGTAAGTTTTCAAAGATTTTAATAATTAAATTAAATGTTTAAATTGCTTTGTTTAAAAGAAAATTATATACTTTCAATTATAATTGATTTGCAAACTGTTTTCAAATCTTTCAATTATAAAATTGATTTGCAAAATGTTTTCAAATGGAAGTTAAATGATATAATTAAGTATTTAATAAAGATAAAGAGTTTATCTTTAAATTAATTAAAGCTGTGATTAATTAACGATAATTAATTAGTGAATTAATTATGAGTTAATCGCTTAATAAAATTAACTGGTGTAATTAATTAATGATTATAACCAAAAGGTAATTACTAAAAGTAATTAATTTAAAGAACAATTACTTAATGGAAGTAATTAAGAGATAGTTAATTACTAAAAGTAATTAATTGATAATGAGATAATTACTTAGAGTAAGTAATTAATGGGTAGTTAATAATGGAACATTAACTAGTGATTAAGAAGTGATTAATTTAGGTAATTAAATTAAGTTAATTAATTAATGAAATTAATTAAAGATAAACTTTGAATTTGATAAAGTATTAATTATTTAATGTAATTAATTAAGTAAATTACTTAGTGTAAGTAATTAATTTGTAATTACTAACACTACAACAAAAATCCCTATTACAACGCCCTTTTTACAACGGGCATTGTTTGTCCGTTGTAATAGAAGGCTATTACAACGGTCCAGTCATGCCCGTTGTAAAAGATGCCATATACAAAGACCTTTTTACAACGGGCTATGTTTGTCCGTTGTAATAGAAGACTATTACAACGGTCCATTCAGGCCCGTTATAATAGATGACAACTTTACAACGGTCACAACTTGCCCGTTGTAAAAGGTGTCATATTACAACGGTCCCTGGTCACAAATTACAACGGACAAAAAGCTTTATTAAAAAAACAAGGCCGGCCCTTTATTTCATTCCTTTAGTTTGCTCGTTCTTGCTCGAAGTTAGGGCTTTGGGATTTACGTGCTTCCTTTATCGTTCGATGCTCGAAATTGCGTGATTTGAGGTGAGTCGAGTGGTGCGGCCGCGCTTGGGGTCGCGATTGAAGCAAGTTTCAGGCGTTGATGTCGCGGTTGGATCGGCGGTTGTAGGAGATGAGGCGATTTGGGTTGGTGAATGGGCTGAGGTCGTGAAATGGTTGCGACTTGCTGTTGATGGCAGCAGTTGTTTAAGTGGCCGAAGCGAAGTAATGGTTAGAACTAAACTCATGATTTCTTGAACTTATAATTCAACCTTTCAATACTTTTATTGCATTCCTTTGTATATTCATGGTATTTTTTTTATTCATATTGCAGATGTAATTATCTCTAGCAGCGATGACCAATTCAGTGAGAAAATGATGGTACAAAATATTGATTTACTGTTTGTAAATTTTAAGCAAAGCTAACCTATGTAATGTACGTTGTGTACATGCTATATAGCAGGAGCATGTGATCAGTGGTGATACCAAGATGTTTGATGTTTCGAAAATAAAGTATTGCTAGTAAAACGAA
The DNA here is from genome assembly GCA_030737815.1 of Allium fistulosum. NCBI lineage: Eukaryota > Viridiplantae > Streptophyta > Magnoliopsida > Asparagales > Amaryllidaceae > Allium > Allium fistulosum. The sequence goes on along the minus strand of CM060907.1, from coordinate 942,107,759 downwards.
GGAGTTTCAAGGTGAAAGATGCAGTAATCACAGGTGCAAAAAATGCTATTACCAACCTTCAACAGAGCACTTGTGTGCAATTTCCAGTAAAAAGAGTTCAGTCTACGTTATGTATGACTTGTGTGATGCAATTTGTGTTTCAGTTAGTAATTTGATTATTCAACTTAGTGTTATGAATTAAGTTTGAGATATAATATCATGGAAAGTAATTCTCTATATTTGATGCGTGTGCAGGGAATGATGCGAAACCTTCAAACAAATTAGTTAACTCACCAAATACAGAGGTAATCACTTTCCCATTCTTCCTCTTCAAAACATTTATCAATTCATTTCTTTTAGTTTTGTGGCACTACTATACTTTTTATACAGATGTTGCTTAAAATTGAATGAAGTTTTATTGAATGTAGATTGTTCCTTAACTCTAGAATTTCTTTCATTCAGAAGATACGAGTCTCGATATGACAGTAAATGAGGTTTTATAAGCACACAATGTTACTGAATTTCACACATTTTATTCTAAATGCAGAGGTTAGCTTTAGCTATTGCTGAAATGTACAAAATGATGAAGAAAGATTACCGTCAGTCTCGCCATATGCCTCCTATCAACAATAAGGATCAAGATGAGTACATGGCACCATAGCTTTTTATTTTATTTTTTTATAGTAGTTTCACATTTCAAAACAAATTCAGCTGTTTTTCTAGGGGCTCATTTTTGCTAGAGTATTGATAGAGCTTGCTGCATTGAAACTTAGATTAGGTGTCATATTCAGTATAGAAGGATTGAATATAGTTTGTCTAATCTTAGTTGTACATGTACCTTTGTCTTAGATGGTATATTTATTCAAATAATCCAGTGTGCTGTAGTGCATGTTTTATTTTTAGTTTGTTGGGTACTTTTTTGATTTGTGCATATACTAACTTTGAAGTAACTGAAAAGCCAAAAAAATTGTCATTATGGTCAGTGCTATATGCTTGAATTCAGTTCACAACTAAATATGAGAGTGTCAATTTAGCTTCTGGAAAAGTGTAGCTTAATCCTGTGGTACATCAGTTTCTGTTGCTGTTGTACATGTGATTAGATCGTTCAATGGGTCGAGATCAATGCGAGTTGTTAAACTGCAAACTTAAGTCCATTACAACAATTGCAATCTAAACTTAAGTCGAAAATTGATGTTAATGATGCTACAGTAATCACAATTAATTTCAAGCAACGAAGTAAGGAACGTTGTTCAACATTTAACATCATATAGCAGCAATAATAAAAATAGGCATCATATATTTTATTTCAATTCCTTTTCCTTTACCCATCGCAACCATCGAATAAATAAAATATAGTATTTAATTATAGAAATACTTTTATGATTGACATATGAAGAAGTTATCATGATTGATTAGAGTCATGAATACTAAGTGGTTACAAATCCTGACTTTATTACATACAATCAACATTGTTGCACAGTGAATATTTACTAAATTTAGTAACAAATAAGCTGCTTGTCTCCTACAACATTTCCAATCAGCTTTATTCGCCAAAATGAAACCTATTAGATCTTTACTCTCAACCTACTCAAATGAGTGACCGAGAGTTTAATTAAAAGAAAATCCAAAACTGCAGGTCAAGCACGAAGCCTGATGCGTAAATTTAATTTGTCAGTACACACACAGTGAGGCCAGTCCATTAATAAAACTGGTTTTCTCTCACTAATGTTGTTCGTAAACATAAATGAAACCATAAAACCGAATTTAACATGAATGACTATTGTTTCATACATATAGGTTTTTAAAATTAAATTTAACATGAATGACCATCCTTTCATACATTAGGATTTTTCTTGGTTTGTACCCAAATCTGAAATATTTTTATTTACTTTTTATACACTTTATCAGTGATTGTTATCAGGTTCCTAAAGTCATCTACATAATTGTTGACCTGAATGTTCGCATTGCATGTGAATTTTTGCTGAGAATCCGGACTTTAAGTATTTGCTCTGTCAACGATTGGAAAACAAAGTTTAGGTAACATATCTATAGAAAATCATCCAATTATTATCAAAATTAATATTCAGGGTTCAAACTATCAGTGGAACATGAAAAATGTGGCTCAATAGTATTAGTTGCTACTTGCTAGATGTGTTTTTGATTAGTCAACATGGGCTGGTTTTTGGTGATGGAACAAATGTTGGGAACTAATAAAGATCAACCGCCTTTATAAATGAGATCCTAGAAGCTAGATTAGCTCCTGCAAGCAAAGTAAGGGAATAAACGAAGAGAAGAATAAACATCATTGACTGCAAAAATATGCAGGGGAACTTCTTGTTCGTATCATCTATAAATAAAGTTACACTAACTGGATTAACAATTGCATATATTTAGTTGATTCTCCATTATTCTTTTTGATTTGCTACAAAAAATATATAAGTGATGCTTGTAACAGTAGCGTTTGTGACTCCTTGCTATATTGTGCTTGCAAATATTAAAATTATAGTATAACAATTGTGTTTACCAGGATTCACCGATGTTACCTTATGCATATCGATACTTGACTGTGAGGTCACTGGGTGCTCCAACAGTTCTGTTATCATTAGCAATGCAAGGCGTATTTTGAGGATTTAAAGACATAAAAACTCCTCTTTATGCCACTGGTAATTTCTACCATTACTTGTTTATTCATTTGACGCATAAGAATTTGATTTAAATACCAAATGAATGCAGTGGCGGGAGATTTAAGCAACATAGTTTTGGATGCTATTCTGATAGTTACACTTCATCAGGGTGTTACAGGAGCAGCCATTGCTCATGTTGTTAGTCAAATTGTAAGTAAACTCTTTTTTTTATTATTAACAATCTACTGCTATTTAAATATAGGCATTGGGTGTGTACTAATTAATATAATAATAAACTAATGGTTTTGATTCATTAGATTTATTGTACTTGTGGCAATGTCGCGTGATTTTTCCCTCTCAATTGCACTCTCCTCTCCTCTTTGTTGTTTTAAAATTTTTTGATTTTACCAATTGCTTCTACAAATCGATAATTACATGATTATGCACCTGCATCAACAATATATATCATAATGAAACCCAAAAATTAAAATATCAAAGTGGATACTTTGGTCACCGGCCAGAATCTTTCTGACTCTATGAAACAAATGTTGTTTTATGCACTTAACATTAACCAATTGCAAAAGGTAGTAACAAAAATTTATTCGTACTAAAATAATTTGGTCAACTACCGTAATAAGTGAACGAATTTTTTGAATATCACATAGTTGTTCATTATGACTGAACCGTATGTTGCTAATTAACATGCACATTTTTCAACTTGTACCTGGTATGCTTTCCTCATTTAACTCTAGCTTCATCTTAGTTTATCCCAACATGTTATTTAAGATTGTATGCTCGTAACTTTATATCATCATTTACCAATTAGTAATGAATAACAATATGCTTTTCCTTTAAAATGTTATTTTACCTCATTTGCTTACAATATGATCTATTTTACATAAGTTTACCTAACAAAATCATAAGATTAAACACCAACATACCTAGTTGGAGGTATGAAACATTTGAAAGAAACAGTATTCCACTCATCGCTATGTAACGCGGAAACCAGTGTACCTATAACACTGGAACTAGCCAAAAAATTACTGTATTACCAATGAGTGGAAGAAGAAAATACTGATAATTTCAAAATAATTTGACTGGAGGAACACTATGTTACTAAAAACAATTGAAAATAGGAAAAGGTAGCATAATGAAAGACATTGATGTGAATGTGAAAACTTGAGTAATACACATCATGTAAATATTTGTACCAAAAATGTGATATTGTACAACAAATAACATGCAACATAAATTAGGTTAAATCTGTAATTGATAAGCATAGTAGATCTTCAAGACTTCGTGACAAACATAAACTAACCTTACTATCTTCAAATATAATCAATTTTCTAAAATTTAAGGAAAATTAAGTGCAATTTTCAGAGAGTACGGTATAGAAGATAAATTGGGAACATAAAATATTGTAAGAACACAAATTTGGACTACTTGCAGCAGTAGTTTTACCTAAAAAGTCATTGTTCTGTTTTCATATTTGGGTTACAGTCTTTTAATTTTTATTGTTTGTCTAACTTTTTGCTATTCTGTAGGTGTTATTTTGTTAGCCGAGGCTCTTCAAACTCAGTAGATATTTGTGGTATATTGGCGTGAGTATTCTTGCAAGTTTTTGGCGCATTGATTTTAATTTTGTATATTTATGGGTTGTATTGTAAGTCTGTTCTTTTAATGTTGTGGCATTCTGGGTATTTGGTTGTTATGAAACTAGTTGTTATGTGTATATTAGAACTATGTCGATGTAAACTTATCTAACTTTTTGGAATGTGTTGGAATTTTATGACTCTAGCTTTTAGTCTTTTCGTATGTGATTTTGGTTGTTTTATGATAATATTTATTACTCGTTCAATTATTCATTATTGATATGGATGTACTGCATGTATGCTGCTGTAATTTTTTTTAATTTGCATTTATTTTGCAACGGTCAGAAACCGTTGCAATATTATGTATTACAACGGGCATTGCCCGTTGTAAAAAGGTGTATTACAACGGGCATTGCCCGTTGTAAAATATGGTCAACCTATTACAACTAGGCCTATTACAACGGGCACATGCCCGTTGCGAAAACCATATTACAACGGGCATTGCCCGTTGTAAAAAGACTGTTTTGTTGTAGTGTAAATGTAATTAATTAAAGAGAATAATTACTTTATGGAAGTAATTAATGAAAAGTAATTAAGGATTAATTACTTAGAGAATTGATTAAGGTTAATTAATTAATGAATGTGATTAATTAATTAATGTGATTAATTAATGGATAATTATTGAAGGTGATTAATAAAAGTATAATTACTTAATTTAAAAGTAATTAGTGGATAATTAATGAAAGCAATTTGTGGATAATTACTTAATGGAAATGATTTGAGGTTAATTAATGGGAGTAATTAAGGAGTAATTACTTAGTGAAATTAATTAATTAATTAAAGGTTTAATTAATTAAAGGTAAGTGATTAATAATTGATTAATTAATGTAATTAATTAAGAATAATTAATTAATGCAATTAATTATGATATAATTAATTAATAAGATTAATTAAAGATTAATCAATGTGAATGGTTTAAGGATAATTAATTAAAGGCTAATTACTTAATGTAATTAAAGAATAATTAATCAAAGATGATTAATTAAGATGGATAAGTAGAGATTGATTAATTAATTTGTTTGTAATTAAATAATGTTAAGTAAGCAGGATTTAAGAGTAATTTAAGTAATTAATTTAATTCAATGGTGGTTAATTAAATTAATTAGAAATGGTGGTTGATAAATCTTGCTTATGGATGATTGAATTGGATGCCTTGAATTGGTTAATATCTCTGATATGAGATGTGTGCTGCTGTGTGGTATGAGATGCTTTGGTTGAATAGTGATTATCTAGTTGTGATAATATGAATTATCTATCTGTGTGAATATAGATAATAAAATTGGATTGTTTTAACTTTAAAACAACTTGACCTTAAAAGACGGCGTTTTGGATTTCGATGAGACCAGGATCTGGTTTCCAGATTTGGATATTCGAATACCACATCGATCCAAATTAACGATAGGTCGTGAATCTCAAGTGAAGATGAAGATTCAAAGTGCAAGGGTTATCGTCGTTAACTCTGAGGGTGATTCCAAAATGAGTGTAACGAGATAATGCCTTTGGTTTCTTTCGAACCCGGAACGAACTTGTATGGATTGAATGCTTTCAGAACATCGTCGGGTGGACGATGAGCATTCTAAGTGATGTGTTCTGATAAGGTAATCGTAGCCTCAAGCCTCATCAACCGGGAATGGCTAAAACAGGGGAGGTGCAGCAAGTCTAAGTGAGTCGCGCTCAAGTAGGACAAGATTTCCCTTGTCTAGAGGTCCCTTCTTTTTATTTGGCTTAGTGGGCAGTTGATTCATGACAACTGCTAGGGTTGTTTTGTTCGGGACTATCCAGTAAGGGATGGTTCCGGCTTTGTGTTGCAGGGAGTCGGGAGTGATCCTCGGTACGTTGATCTAGGCCACGTACTGTGACGGGCGGTACTTTAGTAGCCCTGCCATTGTATGGAATCCAATCTCCAATAAGCGCCATACGTTTTGATTGTGCCCAACTATGTTGGACGTGAGATGTAAGCATTGCAGCTATTTCTGTATTTTACTTGAAAACCCTAGACCCTATTATAATATAACTGGATTTCCTATCAATGTTTTGGTTATCGTAAGGTAAAAACTTTTCCATGTTTATGTGCGGGGAGTCTTACGAGATACCTTTTGTTTTCAAAGGTTTTTCAAAGTTAAGCAACTTTAACCCGTTTACTCACACCAGACCCATGTCTGACCCGGAGTTTATTTTCTGTTTTATTAAACTCTTGGGTACTCAAATTTTACGAGTAGCCAAGAGATTCAGGTTAGCTTTGACGAGTTTTCTGGAGGAGCAATGGAGCATGAGGCTTCAGCATTCGTAGATATATAGTGTTCCGCTGTGTTGGTTTCTCTGAGTTGTATTTGAGTTGTAATAACTAGACAGGTGTTTATAATTGTCTAGTATGTGTTGTATAATTTGTGTAACTCTAATTGATGTTGTGTATTATGTAATACTTATGTGATTAATATAATTTATTTGTTCCGCTGTTGAGATTCTGATGTTGTTTCTTTCTTTCTTCTCTATCTTTTCTCTTTCTATCCCTTTCTTTCTTAATGATGATGCGTCTTTCTGGGCTAAGAAAGACGGGTCGTCACATATCTGATCCTTTGTCTAAAATATGAAAACAAACAACCCAAATAACTGAGGCAATATCAATATTCAAATATAATTTTATTTTTGCAATTTTGGTTTGTTTCTTTTTTTATTTTACTGCGTTGTTTATTTGATAGGTATAGGAGATAGCTGGACACATGCTAGAGCAAGCAAATCAAGATCAAATCAAGTGTGAATGAGTGAGGAAACAAAATGTTGTATGTAAGTGTGTAGAGAAATTGTGTATATAAGAGTATGGAAATTTGTATAATAACAGATTATATTGTAAGCAAATAATGTGTACTATTTGAAATTGAAATAAAATATTTTTTAAATGATATTCTGATTCATTTATTTTATTCAGCAAATATTTATCTCATTCTATGAAAACGCAATAGTACTATAACAAACAAATTTAACGACTATATATATATATATCTGTGTGTGTATGTGTTTATTATCATCAAACAAAATTCACAAGACGTTATACTCTATAATCTCCCCGTTTTGATGATAACAAACATATATTAAGGTTTTGAATTAAATAAAAGTGTTTGGTGTGATGAATTCAAGCTCCCCCTATTTAGATGCTCTTCTGACAATTAAACTCACACTAAACAGATGCATGTAATTAAAAATGAAAATATGATATTTCAAAAATAATTTTAAAACAACCCTTGAATAATAAAAACACTCACGAATATTAGTAAGGTTATTACTAAGTTAGCAAAATCTTAACATCTTTCTCCCTTTTGTTATCATAAAAAATAATTGTAACGATACGACTTTTCGACGCTCGAAAGTTGACATTGATACGTCCACTGTATCAAATGCCACGCAATCGAATGCCGGAAAACCGAACCATTAGGGTTAAAAGAAGAGGTAGAAAAAGACAGAAGAAAAGAAAGAACAGAAAAACAGAAACAGAAACAATATCAGAATCTCACATTCGCAGCGGAACAATATATAATAGATAATCACTAGTCTTTAAAACAAAAGACTATATCAGTTTATACATACATCAATCAGAGTCAATATACAACTCAATACAAAAATGGACAGTTATATAACTTGTCCTCAAACAGAATACACAGCGGAATAAATAAACAAGTACGGTAGTACGCTTTGCCATCCAGCTCACCTCCAAAGCTCCAGAATATCCAGAATATCCTGATAACATAACTCTAGGCTGCCCGTGTGGAAAATTATGGGAACCCGGAGTTTAGAAAGGGAACAATAAACTCCGAGTCAGTCATGGTGACTGGTGTGAGATCGTAAAACAGTTATTTTCACAAAGGAATAAAACAATTTCACAATGCTTTTGGAAAATGAAACTACCATAAGTCCTCCCGCCACACACACAATGCAAACGCAGAATTGGAGGAGATTTCTCCTTATGATAGTCAAAAATGCTTACTATGCAAAAACAGTTGATATTATTATTAATGTCTAGTGTGGAAAATATTTTGAAAGTATAATATCAATCTTAGCCAACATACAACCATTATTGTATGTCTACTATAGCTACTACGTTCAGTAGCAGGTTACCGCCACATTCCATAGCAGGTAATACAACTAAAAATCATACAGGGTTCGTATTGTTTCTTTGGATTTCCAACAAATGGTCAGGCAAAGGAACTTCCTTACACCGAAATAGAACGCCTCTGGAAAGACGCCCCGAGAACCTAACCGGATCTCTGCAAACAAAAGGCCGACGCTACCTCATGCTCTAACCGAGCTGTAACTAGTTAACTAACACACGAGCTATGCCATCCCCCGGTCGTTACCGACCTTTATCCGAGGATCCTCAATCACAAAGCAACAACCACAAAAGTATAATAAATGTGTGGCATCAACATAGGTAAAATATCTGGGCTCCATACCATGATATCACCTTTTATCCAGAAGGAAATGGCATTCCCTAGGGGCGCTACCCCTACAAACCTTTGCCGCAACATTCCTGTTTCGACCATTATCGAGGTGTGAGGCTCGATGAAGTCTCGTCCACAAAGCTACGCTTTTTCACAAAACCACGCTTTTTCACAAAGCCACGCTTTTTCACAAAGCCACGCTTTTTCACAAAGCCACGCTTTTTCACAAAGCAACGATTTTTCACAAAGCAACGCTTTTTCACAAAGCAACACTTTGACCAACAATGTTCAACAGCACTTCGTGTGCCACATTACCAAATGGGGAATGTATCACTAGTAACCATCAACTACATAACCTCTGAGCTCGTACGTCTCAGAGAAGGGTGTTAAGCTAAGAGAATAAATTCTCCGCCACCAACAGAAATGTATTTGATTGAAACCATCTTTACATCTCAAAGTGTAACGTCAGACACACATCCATACAAGTCCGTTCCGGGATCGAACGGAACCGAAGGCACTTCCAAAGAAGCCCTTGCAATCCGGATATTCACTAATCACGTCCGGACTTCCCATCACAAAAAGAGTGATATAAATCTCTATACCAGAGCAACTCGGTGCAGAGACATTCGACAGGTTGTCCTTTCATTTTCACAAATATCCGGTCTTCACACCGGTCTTCAAATGCAATCCATTCACGACGTATCACTATTCGGAATGGGTTATATGACACAAAGGTCCTCTCCCGGCTTAACCGAATAATGAGCGTTTGTTTTTTAAAAAAACAAATCAAGTGCCATTTCAAAGGAAAATATTGATAGTCGGTTATTTAACTATCAACAACATTCACAGCAAACAACCAATTTAAATAATTTTTCCCAAATTATTTATTTTCAAAATATCTTCACGAGATATATATTTTTCCACACTTCACATTTGAAAACCAATTTCAAATCACATTTTCACATTTCATCTCAAAATGGTCCATTTAAACCAATTACATAAATCCTTATCGATTTATTTCAAATTTACATCTCAATCGGTAAATTTATTTCCACATTACATAAATCCTTATCGATTTATTTCAAATTTACATCCCAATCGGTAAATTTATTTCCACAATTCATCACTTTGAAAACCGATTCCAAATCATATTTCCCACACTTTAAAAATAAATCAATGTTTATTTTTAAAACAAATTTCCCTTTCCTTAATAAATTCCATTCTGAATTTACATTCCCAAATATTCACTTTTACACGATTTTCAAAATCGTTTTCCAAAGATTTACTTCCAACTCCAAATAAATTTCCAAATTGATTTCTCAATTTTATTTCAAACCCCAAATCAAATTCCAAATTGATTTCTAAATTTACTTCAACGCCGAATCAACTTCCAAATTGATTCTAATTTTTAATCCCAAATACCAAATCGTTTTACAAATCGATTTACAAATTTATTCTCAACCACCAAAATAAATTTTCATTCAAACACCAAATAAATTTTTATATCGATTTCCCAAAGATTTATCTTCAAATACTAAATCAATTTTCAATTGGATTTTTAACAATTTATCACCCTTTAAAAATAAATTCCTTTATCTCTTCCAAACCATTTAAAATTCCATTTTAAATGAATTTCCCAACTTTCGAATAATACTATTCAAAATCCAATTTATAAAATCTTTCCCCATATTTTGAAAATAATTCGATAAGGTTACAAAAATCGACTTTACGCTTTTAAAATCCTTCTTTTAAATTCAACCAATTCTTTCAAAAGAATTTACTTAAAATTTCCAAGCTTTACTTTCAAAAATCCAATTTCATTTATTTCTGGTATCCAACGATACCAAAAATACATTCGGCTAAATTTTAGCCTTCAACACATTCAATCACAGATATAATCATACACAGATTATAAATAATCAATCACACAACATATGAAACCAATTCAAATGTTTTGAGGAATCCTGTTGGATCCCTCCAACCTGTTTCCCTGCATCCATAGATGTTAGCACAATACCAATTCCACTTCGAGGTGGAATATCGCGATATATGGGATTTATAAAATATCATCCGCTATTATGCAGCGCAATAGGGTCTCATCCGCTATATAATGCGGGAAATCAATCACCAATATATACATATGCCAATATATATATATATTGCTATATATAGATATATCCTATTATATCTAATATCACAATCCAAACAGCAATCAATCAATAACTACAATCCAAATTTTCATTTTGAGTGAGAAGATCTCACCTTTGCTTTATGTATGCAAACCATTTTTATTCCGGACTTGATTTCATCATTGTACTTGACCTTGTATAAATAATTATACAATTCATTAACATTCGAATTAAATCGAACTATAAATTTTCGTTCTAATAATTTAATTAACTAATTGTTTTATCTAAACCAATTTCTCCTTTAATAAATTAAATTTTAATAACCTTTTTACATTTTAAGGATTCCAATATATTTTCCAAAGTCAAGTACACATATATTTTCTTTTCAAAACCTTGTTTGTATATACATATTTTTTTTTTACTTCTCAGATAAAAATTTCTACTTTAAGCTTTACATAAAAATTTAAAAACAGTGTTACTGCTCTTACTGTAATATATTTTTGTGAAAAAAAATCTGAATTTAAATTTCATATTTATATATAAGTGTACCCTACAAATATAACTATTGTTATTAACAATAATAGTTCGAGTTAAGAGATTACCAGAAAATCGACTCGACCTCACCAATGTTCAAGCCCTAGCATATCGCCGAGTCCATGCGAGCGCGAGCACGTCCCTTTGCTTCCATTATTATTATTTTATTTAATTTTCATCTTTGGCCATTAAGTTGAATCTGAATGAAAATTTTCATTCGATTTGAAAAGAGGAGGGGAATAGAAGAGGCACGATTCGTTTTTAATTGCGGCCATTTTCTCTTTTGAAGATAAAATGAAAGGCTCAGCTGAAAATAAAAGGTAGAGGGAGATCGCGTGATATCAGATGGGGATGGGGAACAAGATAGGATGGTTGCATGCAGAAGCATCTCTGTGTATCGGCAGAGAGGGCAAAAAGTACTGATGTTGATATATTTTTGACTGAGAACAAATATAAATTTTAAATTTTAATTTTAAATTCGAATTGACTCGAAAACAAAGTCAAAAATTTCGACTTCCTATCAAGGCATGCCGCTAGGCGTTTATAATGTTATACGCCTATTCCGAATGCAATGGAAAAGGTTTCGAGTCCAAATTCGATCGTATGGAGAAGATAGCTTTTTGGACTAGTTATTAAATTAAATTTTTGATTTAATTTCAGCGCGTTTGCTTATCGTACGGCCAAACGATCACTCCAAACATTTCGAAAATTGAAATCCGATAATAATACAATATTACGGATCCAATGGAACTGGTTTCGTCGAATTCCGAGACTGTGCCCCGGAACGCTATTTTTAAATTAAATTTAAACAATAAATTTCAAAACTGAACCAAACAGTTCCAAATTCAATTCTGAAGCTTCTATTATCTTCAGTATAATCAATATGAATTTTCTAAGACTTCATATTATTTTTAACAGGCTTAAAATCGAAGATTCAATTTTTTTTTACCCAGTTTCAATAATTAAATTCAAAAATTTAATCGCCAAATTCATTCTGATATTCGAAATTCAAATTAAACTATCATTCGAATATTTAAAATCAATTAAATATTCACATATCAAATGTCAAAAATTCAGGGTCGTTACAATAATAGTGTTAATTGAACTAGTAATGGATTTTGATTAAAATTATAAAATCAAATCAAGAGGGAAACATAAATTGCAAATTCCAATTAATTAAATAAAAATCAAAATATTTTATTAATTAGAAATTAGTTCCACTATAGAGAATGGTGAGATTATGAAAAAATTTATACAATTACAGGAGTTTAGTATTTTTAAATAAAGAAAAAATTCGAATTATCCTTTTAAATATTACAAAAAACATTATTAAGCACTTTCTAACCATGCATAACCGTTATGACTTTTAAATAAGGTTAGTAGTTACTTAAAAAATGAATGTCAAACATTTTCTAATCATGCATAACCATGAGGACTTTTAAATGAGATTAGAATTTAGCTGGCTATTTATCCCTTTCTTATATGAGTTCCATCCATGCATAACCGTGAGGACTTTTAAATGAGCATGGAAGCACATATATAGAAATTAAAGTGATTCATTCATGCATAACCACGAGGACTTTTAAATGAGAGTGAATACTTTGGGATAGAGTTATTTTACAAAGAACATATTTCCTTATTTTGAAATACCAACTTCTATACACTATCTTAAATTGCGGTGTATGGATTAAAAGAAAGGTGGTAGTGATAGAAATGATCATGGAATAAGTGCTAAATTAAAAAACATTATAAAATTTGTTTGATTTTTATAAATTTTTTATTTATACTCTCTTATTCTGAAATATGATTTATGCATTATCCATCACTTCGTCAAACTCCATTAAAATTTTGATAAGTTTCAAAAAGGTTCAGTCAACGATTTTCTTTTCTAGAGTAAAACCCTTATCAAAATAATCAAGAGTATTTTCATCAAAATAAAAACCCGAGTTATTTAAAAAATTAAAATATGTGAAAATCAATTTTCTACATGGGGTTTCGTGAAAATGTGTGCTAGTTGAAAATCGATTGAAAGTTATCAATCAAATGCAAGTATGATTTCAACATGATGTTTGTTGCCACTTGTACTTGGATTGACTAAGGTGACATATAGTGGTATATAAGAACACAAGCAAAACTTTAACTTCTCAAAATCACTCGAATTAATTTTCAAAATTTTCAGCAAGACCATTTTATTTGTCAAAGGCAAAAGCATTTATCTTGAAGCAAAAATAAAAACATTTCTCCAACCATTAATTTATTAGTCATGAACAAGACAATGAGAGATAACAATTCAACCAAAGCAATTGAAAATTCCTCTTTTGAAAATTCGGTCCATTTGAAACCACTATTTGAAAGCCTTAATTTCGTAAATTGATTTAGCACAAAAAATGAAAGTTTTAAATACTTAAAAAGGACACTTACCAAATTAGTTTCAAGTCATAAATCCATCAAAAGTTATGAATGAAATATTACAACTTGTTTGTGTAAATTAGAAATACTTTTCAAGCAATGTGCTGAAAAGATTGATGTTTTTCAATATTTTCCAAAATGAATCAGCAAAATCTCAAAATAGTAAAGTTATAGTGATGTTAGTTAGCTTTCCATAACTTCCAAATTTATAAATTGGAGTAAAAATGTTCTAATTTTGATCGAAATACTACAGCTGTGTCAAGAAGTTCTAAAACTGTTTACAAACAATACTCCAAATGAGTTGTAGTTTTTCACCTATTTAAGTTAAGATTTTGGGAAAAAAATAAAATAAAACTTATAGATCTTTTAATATATTTTCCAGAACATTTTGGAATTTCCAAACCAGAGTTAAGAAGCTCAAGATATGGCAAATATACTAAAGCAGTGTCAATAAAAACAAAATTAACAATAAGAGAACAAAACATAGTTTATAGATCATGCCATACTTACTTTTGATGTCGTGATATCCAAAATGTGTAGATATCCACCTCATCTTTCTAAACTAAGAAACATTTGAATTTTAGCTCATCAATCGTATAGAACAACTTGATGTCACTATCGAAGTTGTTTCTTAGCCCGATTTTGTATCTAATTGTTAGAAGAATCGAGTGGTCTAACAAGGGATGTAGGACCACTCTTATATTCGTTTGTAGCCTTTGGTACCGAAACTTGTCTATATAACAAACCGTTAGCATCTACAATTGTACCATTGGGAATCCAAACTTGTTTAAGTTTCAAAACATTTATATTTGTACCTTTTGGAACCCAAAAAAGTTTAACGGTTTTGTTTTTGTTTCTATTCCAACATTTACTTTGATTATGCCCCCCTTTTCCACAAATTAAATACTTTGAAAAATCTTTGCGAAATTTGACATTATCAGAGTTAATTTTCTTAATCGGCTCAACTTTATCAAAACCAAGTCATTTTCTATTTTCAACAAAAGTCTGACTTCCTAACAACATATTCAGTGATTTTTCTCTCATCGAAAATTTTCTTATTGTTGATTCAAGTTGTTGAACCTTAGATCTAAGGGAATTATTTTCATTCAAAAGTGAGGTGCATCTTTTAATGGAATTTTCTCCTTTTTGTGTCGTCATTATTTTTCAAGGTCAAGATTTCATTTTCGAGACTTTCAATTTTATTCTTGTACCCATTAATTTCTTCCTCCAGAAACTGACACTTTTCACATTCTGGGTTAAACTTTTTAATAATTTCAATCATTAGCTCTAACTCATTAATTATAATAAGTAGACCATTCTTCTCAGATTTAAGTTTATTATATTGCTCTTTAAGTCTATAGTTGTGCCCATCTTACTCGTGATATAATAATAATAAATCGGTATGTGATAATTTTGACACCTCGCGTGGTTCATCGTCGTTGTCACTAAATTCTCCAATCATAAGACACTTATTTGCTTCTTCTTTCTCACTATTAGTGTTCTCTTCTCCTTCACTATCGTCCTAAGTGGCTGCAAAATTTCTTGCTTCTTCTTTCCTTTATTAGATCAATTCTGCGGACAGTTTGGCTTAATGTGACCCGGCTTCTTACATTTATGACATATAATCTCCTTCTCTTAAAAATCATCCAGAGCTTTGACAATTTTAGTTTTTATTTATTGATTTATTACTGGATTTCCATGCTTTCCGGTCCACTTCTTGAATTGCTTCATCAATGATGCTAACGTAGCCATGGCATCGTCGTCGTTATCACTATCGGGCGTACTTTTTAGAGCGATTGATTCCTTGTTTGAGTCTCTGCTTTCACGTTCTTCTCTGACCTTCAATTCCATCTCGTAAGTGATGAGATTTCATATTAGTTCCCTCGGTTTAAGATTTTTCAAATCATTGGATTCCTTAATTACTGTCACTTTCGCTTCAAAATTTCTAGGGAGGATTCTCAGAATTTTTTGGACCATCTCCAATTATGTATAAGCTTTTTCCAAAGCTTTGGATTTGAATGCTATATTTTGAAAATGTCCATGCATCTATTTTATATTTTTGCTTTCATCATCATGAAATTCTCGTATTCATTATTGAGCATTGCTAGATGAGACTACTTGACCTGCGATGTTCTTTCATGAGTAACTTCAAGTGTATGCCAAATTTTCTACATAGTTTCAAAGTGAGAAACACGATTGTACAATTTTATCTAATGCAAAAATAATAGAATACAAAGCTTTAGCATTAGAATGATGTAAACTATGCTCATTAGGATTCCACTTATCTTTTGGTTTTAGAACTTCGTTACCATCTATATTTTCCCGAGGTAAATTATATCCAGTTTCAACTACATCCCATGCATCTATAGTATTTAGAAAAAAAATTATCCTGGTTTTCCAAAATGAATAACCAGTGCCACTAAATATGGTTGGCCCGGTAATATATTGTCCTTTAGAAAAAGCATTATTAAAACTGTCCATGGTTAATAAAGTGAATTTTTTCTACCTAGCTCTGTACCACTTATAGGATCGAATTAACCATAGATGGGGGTAAATAGGGTTTATAAAAAATTCATAGATATATATATATATATATATAAATTTTAGCACAGATAATAACATAGTAAATGCGGAAATTAAAAGCGACACACAAGTTTACCCAGCTTCGGCAAAGCTCGCCTACTGCTGCCCTTAAGGTTTCTACTAGGAATTAAACAATCTGATGCTTACAGATATGGTAAACTCACGACCCTCGCTAACCTGATTGTTCTAACCCTATGCTCAAAACGCTTCCACAACTCAGCCATTGTGCTGTGAATTCTCGAACTAAGCCCCATAGCTCATAACCTAGTTAACACTAGAGTTTAACAAATTTTAAAGGGAAAATTACAATAAAAATAAAATGGAAACCCTAAATGCAATTTTAGCCCAAAATAAACATGATTAAGTAAGGAAAGGCATGGCCAAACTACAAAATAGTGCGGCTTGTTGTAGAATGAGATATTTTTTCTCTTTTTCAATTTAGCTGATTTATTTTTCTTCGTTCTCCAAAAATTAGGGTTTCCTTTTTATTGAAGCGACTATTCCAATTGATCGATTGAAGAGATGTTTTCACCTTGGTTGCTTCGTCGATCGATCGGCTTTCTTTGAGTGCACTTGGTCGCTTCAATAAGTCGAGTAATTCGCTGTTTGAATGGTATGAACTTTATTCCCCTTTTGAATTTTGTATTCAAACTCGACTTTGATGCTTCGAGTTAAGATTGGTGCATAATTTATTTAAGTTTTTGCTCTTTGATTTTACTTGAACTCGAAACATGATTATTGCCCATGATGATAATGGGATTTATATAGGAATCAATTTCTTATATTATCGATTGTATATTCGGCTTTGAAATTTTATGAGATTTTACTTTCGTTCATGGATTTTTGATCGAACTCCTTGATGAGTTTCTGACTTGTTCTTTACTCGAATATATTACTATATATTCTTGACCTCGTTGTTTTTGATTTTCTGCTTAATGGCTTTGACAAGTTCAATACTGTTTAGGTTAAAATTGAGTTTCAATCCATGACCACTTTGTTTGTGTTTTCTGATAATTTTTGAAATGCTTTTCCACTTGCATAAACTTACGCACACTTGCACTAGAACTATGTACTTCATAATGGCTGCACGGTGTATACATACATATGTATGTATATATGTGTCACATCATTTCTTGTTTTTCTGTATAGCTATGTGTGATGCTTTGATACATGCTTGTTTTGGTCTGGTTCATACTTATTGCCCTATGAGAACTTGTGGTTGTGCTCCCATGTACTTGTATATGCTTGCACATTTATTAGTGCACATACTCTTACACTTGCACCTGGTTTTCATCTTAGTGCATGTTGTTTATACAGTACTATGTTCGTGTGTAGTTGTATGTTCATATGTACACTCGAGTTGCCTTGTACTGCTCATATATGCGCTATGTACTCTTGAGTTATAGTTTGAACTTGTACTTGTTTCATGTTGTACTGCTTGGTTTTTCACTATGTTGCTTGATCCTTGTACCTGTGTTTATCTGGTTATGTTATATGAACCTACTTGCTATGAGATGCTCTAATATGTTTTACTTTCCTTCCCTGGGCCAGTGCACCGAGTTGTGTTCATTCCTATCCATGTGCTTGTGCCTTGTTTGTACATATACTTGTATTCTACCTAGTATGCATGCTTATCTAATCTAGTTTGCACATGTGTCTGATCCTTTGTCTAAAATATGAAAACAAACAACCCAAATAACTAAGGCAATATAAATATTCCAATATAATTTTATTTTTGCAATTTTGCTTTGTTTCTATTTTTATTTTACCGCGTTGTTTATTTTACAGGTATAGGAGATGGCTGGACACATGCTAGAGCAAGCAAATCAAGATCAAAATCAAGTGTGAGTGAGTGAGGAAACAAAATGTTGTATATAAGTGTGTAGAGAAATTGTGTATATAAGAGTATGGAAATTTGTATAATAATGGATTTTATTGTAAGCAAATAATGTGTACTATTTGAAATTGAAATAAAATATTTTTTTAAATGATATTCTGATTCATTTATTTTATTCAGCAAATATTTATCTCATTCTATGAAAACACAATAGTACTATAACAAACAAATTTAACGACTATATATATATATATCTGTGTGCGTGTGTTTATTATCATCAAACAAAGTACGACTATATATATATATATATTTGTTATAGTACTGCTCATATATGTGCTATGTACTCTTGAGTTTACTCTGAACTTGTACTTGTTTCATGTTGAACTGCTTGGTTTTTCACTATGTTGCCTGATCCTTTGTACCTGTGTGCATATGGTTATGTTGTCTGAACCTGCTTGCTATGAGATGCTCTAGTATGTTTTACTTTCCTTCCTTGGACCAGTGCACCAAGTTTTGTTCATTCTTGTACATGTGCTTGTGCCTTGTTTATGCATTTTCACTAGTTTTTACCCAATGTGCATGCTTGTCTAATCTGGTTTGCACATGTGTCTGATCCCCTGTCTAAAATATGAAAACAAACAACCCAAATAACTGAGGCAATATCTATGTTCAAGTATAATTTTATTTTTGCACTTTAGATTTGTTTCTTTCCATTTTACTGTGTTGTTTATTTGACAAGTATAGGAGATGGCTGGTCACAAGTTGGAGCAAGCTAATCAAGATCAAAATCAAGGGTGAGTGAGTGAGGAAACAAAGTGTTGTGTACAAGTGTATAGAGAAGTTATATGTACGAGTGTATGGAAATTTGTATAACGACGGATTGTATTGTACTTGAAAATTGTAAATATAGTGGAAGCAAATAATGTGTACTATTTGAAATTGAAATAAAATATTTGCTTGAATTGATATTTATTTAACTGATATTTATTTAACTGATATTCTAATTCATTTATTTTATTCAATAAATATTTACCTCATTCTATGAAATCACAATAGTACTATAACAAACACATTTAGCGAATATATATATATATATATATATGTGTGTGTGTGTGTGTGTGTGTGTTTATTATCATCAAACAAAAATCATAAGACGTTATACTCTAAAGTAGAGGAGAGCGGTCGAGTTATTCGAGGCATTATGTCATTGACTCGAAGGGATGATTATAGGGAGATGGTAGATTATGTGTTCCTATGCTTATGGTGTTGATTGACTAGTGCTAGCCAACTCTCATCATTCTAGGATGAACATGTATCCTGGTGGAGTCAAAATGTACCATGACATAAAGAGTCTTTTATTGATCGGGTATGAAGAAGCATATGGCATAGCATATGGCTCGATGTATGACTTTATAGAGCATAAAGGCGAAGCAGAAGAAGCCGTGAGGATTGTTGTAGCCATTGGATATTCCTCAGTGGAAGTGGGAGAGTATTTCTATAGACTTCGTCGATGGACGACCTTGGAGTAGGAGAGGGAATGAGAGTATTTGGGTCATAGCCGACTGACTAAACAAATGCGCTCATTTTATTTTGGTTAGGAGTATTAGGAATGCTGCGTTTATTGTGATACTTCACGTGAGAGAGATCGATAGGTTACATGGAGTTCCTTCTAGCACCATTAGCGATAAAGATCCGCTTTTCACCAACTAGTTTTGGAGGACTCTACAGGAGGCATTGGGCACTGAGTTGAGCTTGAGTATCGCATATCACTCAAAAACGGATGGACAGATGAGAGAGTAAACGAGATATTTGAGGACTTACTTGGGTGTGTATATTGGATTTTGGAGGCTCTTGTGAGGACCAATTGCCCTTAGTGGAGTTTGTGGGAAACAATGTAGTACTAATGTGAATGGATCTTAGGCTACTTTAACATTAGAGGAGGGGTGAATAGTATTTTATAACTTATATGGAACTTTTCTATATTACTTTAAGATTTAAATTCAAACATAGATAATCAACATAGATATATATTAACAGGAAGTCACAGATAAATATAAATGTAGTAAAAGTAAAGTAAAAGTAAGAGAGATGACACCATGAGTTTTTATATGGGTTCGGACTAAGTAATCCTACGTCTAGTCCTATACAGTGTATGTATAGACTTCTTTTCCAACGCCTACCTTAAACAGGTAGCAAGCAAACCAGAATGCAGTCTCAATTTCAAGGAAATAAGATACACCCTCTTGATTTTAGAGTTCAGGGTAAACTCTCTTAATTTAATCGGGCAACTAGATCACCCACTTAATTTTAATGGGTAACAAGCATATCCACTTGATTTAAACGGACAACAAGTACATCCAGGCAAATAATAGTAGAGAGTTGTTGATTTATAAATTCAAATAGCTGTACTTTAGATACAAAATATCCTATAGCCCTTTGATAGAACATTGATTTTTGAATCATTTGAGAGAATACTTGCAAATCAGTGAGTAGATTATAGAGAATGAATGTGTAAAGTGGAGATTAAATTTTAGTGAATTTGAATAGTATAGAAAGTGAATTTTGTGAAATATATAATTAGAATTTAGAGTTAGAAGAAAGTAGAGAAAGTAGTTATTAAAATTTGCTATCCATTCCCATTTATATAGTGGTTGAAGGGACGTGTCTATTTGTGAAGAGATATAACCAAAAATCATAACTATTTAAAATTCAAAAGGCATCTCCCCAGTGGTCTATACATCGACATACATACGTAAGGTATGTTGACATATCCTTTTTAAATTTGAAAAACAATAATTTATTTAAAGAGTTTTTAAAATTCTAATAATTTGTTAAACTTTTAAACATAGTTTTTATATGCTTTTCATATGTAAAATTCTTATAAAATATTTGTAAAATTATACTTTGAAAAATAAATATTTTGATAAAAGTATTTTGGTAAGGGGTTAGTCAAAAAATAGAAGGTTGTTATCTAAGGACATTGATAAATTATTCTAATGTTTATTTCCTATGATATATAGCCTTGAACTCTTTTTTGTCTTTGTATTTAAGTTCATTAGTCTTCAAATACCTTGATCATCTCTGTATCTTGATCTATAGTCTTTTTACTGATCAATCTTCAAACTTGGTTATCTTGTACTTGTATGAACCTGTATAATATTTTGTAAAATATTCTATACAACTTGGAAAATCATTAGTACCTATATTTATATGGTTGTTATAATCAAAATCAATATCCGTGGTATGGACAATCTCCCTATTTTTGATGATGACAACCATGTAAATATATTATAAAATGCAATGTAACCCCCATCCCTTAAAATGGTTAACTACCCTATTTTATATAGCCCCTTGGTATGTGCATATATTATATTTTATATTTTTCACTCCCCGTGTCATCAACAAAAATTAATGAATAAACTCCCCTTGAATATGACATATTTATGTTGTATATGGAATCAAAATAAAAAATAACTGTAAAATTAATATTTTTAAGAAATAACTATATATATAATTATAATCACATCTATTTCAACCATACTTTCAAGACATACCAATTATATTAATTAATCAAACCATCCTATGTTATTAATTCAAGTCAAACATTCAAACCCGCCTATTATAAGTTTAAATACAAACCAAACTATACAATTAGACTTAAAAAATATAAATTGAAACTGAACAACCAATCAAATCAATACAAACCCAAACCATTTATTATTTTTACAATTTTAATGTTTTAATTTAACTATAGGAGATTTATGGACAAAGCAATTTGGATAGTGAAGACAGAAATTACCTTTCTATTCTACCAAATTACCATGAGCATTGTAATGGACCTCTCCTATGCAACGAACTCCATCTTCATTTTCATCCATATCAGCATCAACATCCTCTTCTTTATCTTTCTGTTCATCGTCTTGATTCAAAGGATTATGAACTCCAAGATTGACAAGAGAATCCTCTACGATGATGATTAGATTTCCTTTATCATCTAAAGCATGCTTTATAGGTTCCTTAGTATCCTCCCTTACCTTTCTTGCTTATTCTTGAAACAAAGTTGTATGACTTCAATTTCTGTAAGCATGGTGAGGATATGCTTTAATTCTTCTTTAATTTTAAAGTGTTTGGAGAAAGTGAACTCACGAAAGGGGCAAGATTCTTCTCTAGGGTGTGTGGAATTTGATGGATCCATTTTTAATTAATTAATTTTGAGTTTTTAGAAGGAAGATGATGATAAAATGAGTTTTGATTCAAAAAAATTTGGTTATATTATTATATTTTAAAATTTTAGAAGAAGGAGGGAAATCAGTTTTCTAAAAACTGCTATGTATGTCGAATATAGTACATATGTATATCGACATATACTAAATAATTTTATTTTTCAATTTTCTTTCTAATTTGTAAATAAAAGTTTATTATTTCTAGATTTCTGAAAATAAACATATTCCAAGTTCTCTTCTTAATTTAATGAAAGAAATTTGTGCTAATTGTTTTGTTAAAATATCAATTATTTGATTTTCTGTATTTATAAATTCTAGTGTTATAATTTCTTTATTTACGTTATCTCTTAGGAAATGGTGTCTTATATCTATATGTCTTGTTCTGGTATGATGTGTTAGATTTTTAGATAAATTTATTATACTAGTATTATCATAGTATATTGGTGATTGTTTTAAATTTAAACTGAAATCTCTTGGAGTTTGTTGCATATAGATAACCTGTGAATAGGCTAATGTTCCTGATATATATTCTGCCTCTATTGTAGATAGAGATATATAATTTTGCTATTTACCGAACCAAGATACAAGTTAGTGTCCTAGAAATGGTAGGTTCCACTTCTACTTTTTCGATCAGATTTGCATCCAACATAATCAGCATCACTATATGATATTAAGAAATATTGTCCAAGTATATCTTGAAAAATTATCTACTATTACAAAAACATATCTAGTATGATTTATTGGTTGAACTTGTGATGGTCCAAAAGGTCTAAGTGAAGAAGTTCTAAGGAATGTGCAGTCAAAATCATGTCTTTTGATTTAAATGAATTTTTGTGAAGTTTTCCAAGTTGATAGGCATCACATAGATTATTAACACTAAAACTCGTTTTTGGGAGTCCTCCAATGTGACGCCCCACCTCTATACCCACGCTAGACAAGAACACTACGGTGTAATGCTGTCGACTAGCACGGAGAATAAGGCTGTTGAGGAGCGACCCTCCATGTAATTTCTTTGTGCGAGCACCGATATGTCAGATAGTATAGCATGTATTTCGTTTAAGGAGGAAATCCGACATACCGATACAAACTCAAAGCTATCACACAGTGGCTATATATAATCTTCGGAAATAAATATAGAAATAAACATAACACAAACCAGTCACAGCCATCCATATCACAAAGGCGGAAAAAGATATGAATATATAACACATGAAAGTGTACATCAGAGTAGTGGTCTGAAAGATCCACGATAATACATAAGGGTAGCTGCCAGCTACACAAAAGAATAAGTATACATCATAGAGTCTATATCTCAAATGTATACATCCCAAAAACTACTGATCTAAGTAGTTAGCCAAAAAGTCAGAGTAATAGATCCCTGGAGAGAAGTCAAGCAGAAGCACCTGTAACATCTCAGTTTGACCCGAGTATTATTTCATAAGAAAATAATAAACGGATCAGTCTAGCTATAAATATCAGATGACATGATATAGAATAAGAGATATGGCATAAACATATTGTAAGGACCCGATTCTTCGACTTCCGAAAATCGACATCGATACGTCCACTGTATCAACTGCCGAGCAACGAATGCCGGAAAACCGAATTCTTAGGGTTTTAAAAAGAAGAAAAAGGCAGAAGAAGAAGAAGATAGAAGAAAAAGAGAAGAAAGAAGAATAATAGAACAACATCAGAACAGAAAACAATATCAGAATCTCACATATCGCAGCGGAACAATATATAATAGATAAATGAATAATCTCTAAAACAAAGAACTATATCATTTTATACATACATCAATCATCAGAGTCAATATACAACAATGGACAGTTATATAACTTGTCCTCATACAGAATACACAGCGGAATAAATAATATCAGATACAAATACTACGTCTCGTCCTCCAGCTTATCTCCAAAGCTCCAGAATATCCTGATAACATAACTCTAGACTGCCCGTGTGGAAATTGGTGGGCACCCAGAGTTTAGAAGGGAACAATAAACTCCGAGTCAGTCATGGGGACTGGTGTGAGATCGTAAAATAGTTATTCTTTAAAATAAACAACAGGACGATTTTAAAGTCAATTTCGCAATGCCTTTGGAAAATGAAACTACCATAAGACCTCCCACCACACACACAATGCAAACGCAGAATTGGAGGAGATTTCTTCTTATGATAGTCAAAGATGCTTACTACGCAAAAATCAAATTCTTTTTTGATATTATTTTTAGTGCATAGTGTAGAAAACATTTCGAAAGTATAATATTAATCTTAGCCAACATACGACCAGTATCGTATGCCTACTATAGCTACCATCTAAACAGTGGTGACCACCGTACGTAAATGGCAGGTTCTACAACTAATACCGTACAAGGTTCGTATTGGAGTTTGGATTTCCTAACAAATGGTCAGGCTAAGGAACTTCCTTTTCCACGATGGGTACATCCCTGGAATAGACGACCCGAGAAATAACCTAACATTACGGTTAGATCTCTGCCAACACAAGGCCGGGTTACCTCTACAAAAATAGGTAACTACTGACACGCGTATGTCATCCCCCGATCGTAACCGATCTTCCCGAGGATCCCCGATTTCCAACAAACCACATAGTAAAAATGCAGCAACCATATAGGTTAAGTATTTGGGCTCCATACCATGATACCACCTCTATCCAGAAGGAATGACATACACTAAGGGGCGCTACTCCCTAGAACCTTGCCGCATCCTTCCTGTTTCGACCATTTCCGGGGTGTGAGGCTCGACGAAGTCTCATCCACAAAGCTACGCTTTCTACAAAGCCATGCTTCGGGTCAAACAAAATGATCAACCTATGATCACCAAGATATAAGATCAAACAAATGATCATATCGCAAATGATCAAACACTGATCATTTCACAGCAACACTCAGTATGCCACGTTACCAAATTGGGATATATCGCTGATAAATTTCAACTACATAACCTCTGAGCTCGTACGTCTCAGAGAAGGGTGTTAAGCTAAGAGAATGAATCCTCCGCCACCAACAGAAATGTATTTGAAAGAAATCAGCTTTATATCTCAAATTGTAACGTCAGACACACAATCCATACAAGTCTGTTCCGGGATCGAACAGAACCGAAGGCACTTCTCACGAAGCCCTTGCACATCCGGATAAATTTCTAATCACGTCCGGACTTCCCGTCACTAAGGGTGATAAAACCTCTAAATCGGAGATCAGCCGATGTAGAGTAACTCGACGGTAATCCTTCCGTTTTCAAAAATATCCGGTCTTCAACACCGGTCTTCGAATGCAATTCATAACGACGTATCACATATTCAGAATGGGTTATACGACCCCATGGTCCTTTTCTGGCTAACCCGAATAGTGAGCGATTATTCAAAAATAAGTGTGGCATTCAAATTCATCCAATCACAACAAATATCCATTCAAGGTAATTATTGATAGTCGGTTATTTAACCATCAATAAAGATGCGCAACATCATCAGATTCCAAATAATTTTCCCAAATTATTTATCTTCAAAAATATCTTTACTAGATATAAAATTTTCCACACTTCTAAAATAAATCGATATTTATTTTTTTAAACAGTCTCCCTTTTCTTTTTATAAATTCCATAGTGAATTTATACTTTCGAATATCTACGTTTATACGATTTTCAAATCGATTTCAATATTCAATTTCAATTTATCTTTACAAAGATAAATTCTCAAAACGTTCATTTCATTTTGGAAAAGCATTTCCATACTTATTAATAATAAGTATTTCACAAATCATTTATTTTCAACACTTGGAAAATATTCTATATACTTAAATCAAAATTAAGTATATATTCATCCTTTAAGGAAATCATTTTCTATAACAACATCAATTTGAGTCAAAACAAATGTTACGTAAAACATCGTTACGACGACTCAAAAATCACTAGTATAGGGATTCGAATTTTAAGATAGGTATATAAATCCCAATACTACATCAAAACATTTCCTTTCGGAAATCATTTACTATAACAACAGTGTTATAGTCCATCATTTCCTTATTCCTCGAAAACGTCTATTTCAGCAATGAATGTTGAAATCTATGATTTCGATATTTAACACATTTTTAAAACATCTTTAAAACGTTTAACTTTATTTTTAATATCCCTTCTTCGAAAATAAGTCCATTTTACTTAACAATATATTCACTGTCCCAAAATCGTGAATATACTTCACTAACCAAATTTCAGTCTTTTCTACACATTCAATTTAAGGATAATTCGCTATCCAAAATCGCGAATATATTTCCTTTAATAACCTTCAACATTTAATTTATCAAATTCAATTGACTCCGAATTTATAAACACGTTTATAAATTCTATTTCTCTTTTATAACAACTTTTATTTATAAATCTCCTTTATAAATCAATTTGATAAAATATCCCATTTAAAGGCAAAAAATCCAATTTCTAAGTGAATTTCTTATAATCTTTTATTATACAATTTCATTCATTTTATAACTTCATACTTTATAAATCTGTAAACTTCATATTTTCACAATTTATAATTCTATAAATTTTCTATCTAACACTTATAAAAACTTGTTTTAAATTCCAATAATTTTAATTGATAATATCAATTTTGTACATCTTTTACGTACATCGTTTTTAATAATTCAAAAATCCAAATTTAAACTATTTTATAAATTACTTAACTATTTATTTCAAAAATCATCTTTTGGTTATATTTCACAAACATTTTTAATTTCCATAACTTTAAATTTCTAACATTTATTTATTTAAAGTAAATCAATTCAAAAATTCAAATAAAACGTATACTTTCAAATAATCACTCTTAATTTCTCTTTTAAAGTTAAAATCGTTATTTTTAAACTTCAAAATTTGAATCCAATGATGCAACGCATCAATTAGTCCATCACAACATCAAACATCATATATCATCATATGATAACAGGATATATATCAATATCTGTAAATAAATAAATACAGTTGAGGAATCCAGTTGGATCCCTCCAACCTGTTTTCCTGCATCCACAGATGTTAGCACAATACCAATTCCACTTCGAGGTGGAATATCGCGGTATATGGGTTTTATAAAAATCCGCTTACTAACGGCGCAATAGGGTCTCATCCGCTATACGAGGCGGGAAATCAATCAATCCAATATATACATATGCCAATATGTATATATTGCTATATATATAATAGATATATCCTACTATATCTAATATCACATCCAATAGCAATCAATCAAATCAAAAATAACTACAATTAATTTTTTTGAGTGAGAAAAAAAAATCTCACCTTTGCTTTTAATTTTGCAATCCTATTTCCAATCCCATTTTATCTTCACAGTATTAAACCTTGTATAGACAATTTATATGATCTGTTAATATTCAAACAAATCGAACAACCAATTATCGTTTAATAGTTTTGATTAGCTGATAATTTTATCTAAACCAATTTTCTCTTTTAATAAATTTCTTTAAGTGTCTAAGAACAAATACATTTTTCCATAGTTCATTATTTAAAAATTTCACTAGTAAATGGAAATAGGTATATTTGTGTTATTAATACTTTAACTTTATCAAACAATTCATTACCCTAAATAAATTTGTTTAACTAAAATTTTAGTTCAAAACTAAATTTTCTTTAAATCTTCTCCTTTTCCCAATTTTATTTATTTAAAATATTTTCTGTAAAGAAAATCACAGTAATTCATTTTACTGCCAATATACAATATTTAAATTAATTTTTTCCAAGTTTAAATCAAATAACCAATCAATAACTTTCTTAATTTCTCTGCATATTATTTTTATAAAAATTCATTTTCTTTTCACTCTAAACTAAAATTTTATTTTCATATATATATTTACATATATATATACATTGATTAAATTGAATAAAAGAAAAACATTATACCTTACTGAACAAAGATGAACCCATGATCGAACTCGAGTTCGCCCACTACCACGTCGTTGATCGAGATAGCATCCCTAATATCAATCGCGAACCCTCCTGCTATCGCAACCCCATGCCGTTGCCGATGAACTCACGACTATCTCCTCTGCTCGACGTCGCCCCTATTGGCCTCGAATCGATGCTCCCCTTATTCGAACGTGGCCCTCCTATCGCGCGCCACTGCTTCGCGTTCGAGCCTCAAAGTTCGCCGCCTCTGACATGCCACCGCGAGACACTCCAGATCGACCCACTCGATGCCGATATCGCAGCCTCCCCACGTCGCCAATCCCTGAGTTGCCTTCGACGCGTACGCCACCACGTGCTCTAACTGCCGAAGTCGAAGTCGCCGAAACCCCCAATATGACTCGTCGCCACCACCAGCCGAGACCACGTCGCCCTCGCCTGAAAATCATCGCGAATAATAATCGCGGTCGCAGTCGCCATTAATCGCCGAGAGCCTCAACCCTAACTCGCGAATTCCATTCGAACTTGATTTGAAAAAATAGAAGGAGGCGGCAATTATTTGAACGAGATTTGGTTTTTTTCTTTTAAAACGAAGAGGAGTTCGGCTGTTAATTCGTTTGATTTTTTTAAAACTGGAACTTGAGAGGATGGGAAGGAAAGGGAGATGGGTTGCACGATAGTCTCGTGATGCTCGGCATGGATTTAGGGAAGAACGTGCTATAGTTGACCAATAAAAATATAAATTAAAATTTGAATTTCGTTAAAAATTCAAATGCGTTTTCCTGTCGTGTGCTCACATACAAGCACCGAAAAATACGAAAATTGAAACCTTACAATAATATCCCACTACGGATCCGATGGAACTGGTTTCGTCGAATTCCGAGACTGTGCCTCGGACGGCTATTTTTAAATATCGATTCGAACGATATAATTTCAAACTGAACAATTCAATTTCAAATTCGATTCTGAAGCTCCTGTTATTTTCAGTATTGTCAATACGAATTTTAAAAGTTTCGAAATATTTTTCTTCGGCTTACAATTGAAGATACAAATTTTATTCAACTTACAATAGATTAAATTTTATAATTTAATCACCAAATTAAAAGTTATATCGGGGATTCAAATTAAATCATCGTTCAAATATTTAAAATTAATTAAATATTCTCAATTTAATTTGTTCAAAATTCTGGGTCGTTACAAACTTCCCTCCTTAAAAGAATTTCGTCCTCGAAATTACAAGTTAGGAAAAATGGTCCTTAACTCGTCTACTATTTTTCACAATCTAATAGTTTTATCAAATTTTCAAAACAAATCTCTCTACTAGAGATTCGTTATTAATTCAACTAAATTTCCAACTTCAATTATAAGTTTCAGACAACATTGCTTTACTTCAAAATTCGAATTTAAATTCAAATTTCAAATTTAAACTTTCAAAATTTTCACAAAAATTTTCTAACGCCCTAAATTTCCGAAAAATTCCGCCAGCGTCTCCTTTGCGCGGTTAATACGGTACGACTACAAAACGTCCCTACGGACTCTCAGATTTCAAAAAGAAAAAGAAAAAGCCAAGCGGCTAGACAAGAAATCATCAAAAACTCATATTAAAACTCAAATACATACCTTTTTTGTCGAGCAATTCAAATTCTCTTCAAAATTAAAATCTCAATTCCTTTTTCCTGTATATCCTACTAGCCATAATATCTAGTTACATATTCAAACCATTTTGTAAATTCTATTACAAAAATTTCAATATAAACTGCTTATACATTTCTAGCTTACTATTGAAGTTATACATTCTTTTCATTCAATTTTTACATTTCAAATTCATTTGAATTTAATTCACAATTCCAATCTAATTTGGATTCAGTTTACAATTTCAATTCTATTTGAATTCAGTTTATCTCCTGAATATTGAATTTATCAATTATCTGTCATTTACAACTGCACTATCTTAAATTAGTTCCAATTACTAATTCAAATTGATATCAATTCAATTTATTTTATTTATCTTTAAGCTGGATTTCCAATTTCCATACGAATTTTAATTCATCTTTCATTTACAATTATTCAATTCAATTCATTTGCTTACGAATTCGAAATGAATTTCAACTTTCAATTTCATTTTCATTTAATTGATTCACTTATACTTGCTTTAATTTAACTTTATTCTTTTAAGTTAAATTTATTCTACCAAAATTCAATTGGTATAAGTTATCAACTTAGTAATATTTCATAAATATCTTTATATAGCATTCCAGAGTTTACCAACATTTCAAAGCCATTTTGAAAACAATTCAACTTCCATTTGAATTTCCAAAACAAAAACCCAAATTTTCCAAACACTTTCCATTTAAAACAATTTGGCAGCAATTCCTCTTTTGGAAACCCGAAAATGAACACCGGTGATGCCATGGTCATCATCGGAATTATTTTCCAGCGACCGAAAAGAGTTTAGAGCTTTTATCTCTCCAAAATACTTTTCAAAACCTTTGAAATTCATTTTCAAATCAAAAAGGATTTAAACTTTCCAAATCTCCAAAATTTTCAAATTCTTTTCAAACATTTCCAAAAACTTCTCTGGAATTCCGTTTTAAATTACAAATCACATTTATAATTTATATTCTCAAATTTCATTTGCATGTGAATTTATTTCTTAACTTTGGAGTTACGATTTCAATTTCTTATTCAATTTCAGTGATGATAATTCACTATTATTACTTCCTAACATCCATGCAACCATATACTATAGTACTTTATAGAAAAACATTTATTTTCTATACAAAAATAGTTTTGGGCAAAATTATCTCATTTACCCTATTTAAAACAATATTGTGCCGAATTGTTCTATACAAGTGTTTAGAGATCCCTATCGATAGAGTTGTACGGACAATACCGACCAGAATCCATATACCACTCAACAAACCAATCATCACAATATAAAACAAAAATTTTATATTCACTAACAAATACGTGCTCATATCTATTATTACACTCCACTCATTCTAGAGTACTACTGACTCTATCTCTAATGAGTAACACCCAACAGAGCAGGGTTGTCGCTTAACCATATGCTCTGATACCTCGCTGTAAGGACCCGATTCTTCGACTTCCGAAAATCGACATCGATACGTCCACTGTATCAACTGTCGAGCAACGAATGCCGGAAAACCGAATTCTTAGGGTTTTAAAAGAAGAAAAAGGCAGAAGAAGAAGAAGATAGAAGAAAAAGAGAAGAAAGAAGAACAATAGAACAACATCAGAACAGAAAACAATATCAGAATCTCACATATCGCAGCGGAACAATATATAATAGATAAATGAATAATCTCTAAAACAAAGAACTATATCATTTTATACATACATCAATCATCAGAGTCAATATACAACAATGGACAGTTATATAACTTGTCCTCATACAGAATACACAGCGGAATAAATAATATCAGATACAAATACTACGTCTCGTCCTCCAGCTTATCTCCAAAGCTCCAGAATATCCTGATAACATAACTCTAGACTGCCCGTGTGGAAATTGGTGGGCACCCAGAGTTTAGAAGGGAACAATAAACTCCGAGTCAGTCATGGGGACTGGTGTGAGATCGTAAAACAGTTATTCTTTAAAATAAACAACAGGACGATTTTAAAGTCAATTTCGCAATGCCTTTGGAAAATGAAACTACCATAAGACCTCCCACCACACACACAATGCAAACGCAGAATTGGAGGAGATTTCTTCTTATGATAGTCAAAGATGCTTACTACGCAAAAATCAAATTCTTTTTTGATATTATTATTAGTGCATAGTGTAGAAAACATTTCGAAAGTATAATATTAATCTTAGCCAACATACGACCAGTATCGTATGCCTACTATAGCTACCATCTAAACAGTGGTGACCATCGTACGTAAATGGCAGGTTCTACAACTAATACCGTACAAGGTTCGTATTGGAGTTTGGATTTCCAACAAATGGTCAGGCTAAGGAACTTCCTTTTCCACGATGGGTACGTCCCTGGAATAGACGACCCGAGAAATAACCTAACATTACGGTTAGATCTCTGCCAACACAAGGCCGGGTTACCTCTGCAAAAATAGGTAACTACTGACACGCGTATGTCATCCCCCGATCGTAACCGATCTTCCCGAGGATCCCCGATTTCCAACAAACCACATAGTAAAAATGCAGCAACCACATAGGTTAAGTATCTGGGCTCCATACCATGATACCACCTCTATCCAGAAGGAATGACATACACTAAGGGGCGCTACTCCCTAGAACCTTGCCGCATCCTTCCTGTTTCGACCATTTCCGGGGTGTGAGGCTCGACGAAGTCTCATCCACAAAGCTACGCTTTCTACAAAGCCATGCTTCGGGTCAAACAAAATGATCAACCTATGATCACCAAGATATAAGATCAAACAAATGATCATATCGCAAATGATCAAACACTGATCATTTCACAGCAACACTCAGTATGCCACGTTACCAAATTGGGATATATCGCTGATAAATTTCAACTACATAACCTCTGAGCTCGTACGTCTCAGAGAAGGGTGTTAAGCTAAGAGAATAAATCCTCCGCCACCAACAGAAATGTATTTGAAAGAAATCAGCTTTATATCTCAAATTGTAACGTCAGACACACAATCCATACAAGTCTGTTCCGGGATCGAACAGAACCGAAGGCACTTCTCACGAAGCCCTTGCACATCCGGATAAATTTCTAATCACGTCCGGACTTCCCGTCACTAAGGGTGATAAAACCTCTAAATCGGAGATCAGCCGATGTAGAGTAACTCGACGGTAATCCTTCCGTTTTCAAAAATATCCGGTCTTCAACACCGGTCTTCGAATGCAATTCATAACGACGTATCACATATTTGGAATGGGTTATACGACCCCATGGTCCTTTCTCGGCTAACCCGAATAGTGAGCGATTATTCAAAAATAAGTGTGGCATTCAAATTCATCCAATCACAACAAATATCCATTCAAGGTAATTATTGATAGTCGGTTATTTAACCATCAATAAAGATGCGCAACATCATCAGATTCCAAATAATTTTCCCAAATTATTTATCTTCAAAAATATCTTTACTAGATATAAAATTTTCCACACTTCTAAAATAAATCGATATTTATTTTTTTAAACAGTCTCCCTTTTCTTTTTATAAATTCCATAGTGAATTTATACTTTCGAATATCTACAGATATACGATTTTCAAATCGATTTCAATATTCAATTTCAATTTATCTTTACAAAGATAAATTCTCAAAACGTTCATTTCATTTTGGAAAAGCATTTCCATACTTATTAATAATAAGTATTTCACAAATCATTTATTTTCAACACTTGGAAAATATTCTATATACTTAAATCAAAATTAAGTATATATTCATCCTTTAAGGAAATCATTTTCTATAACAACATCAATTTGAGTCAAAACAAATGTTACGTAAAACATCGTTACGACGACTCAAAAATCACTAGTATAGGGATTCGAATTTTAAGATAGGTATATAAATCCCAATACTACATCAAAACATTTCCTTTCGGAAATCATTTACTATAACAACAGTGTTATAGTCCATCATTTCCTTATTCCTCGAAAACGTCTATTTCAGCAATGAATGTTGAAATCTATGATTTCGATATTTAACACATTTTTAAAACATCTTTAAAACGTTTAACTTTATTTTTAATATCCCTTCTTCGAAAATAAGTCCATTTTACTTAACAATATATTCACTGTCCCAAAATCGTGAATATACTTCACTAACCAAATTTCAGTCTTTTCTACACATTCAATTTAAGGATAATTCGCTATCCAAAATCGCGAATATATTTCCTTTAATAACCTTCTACATTTAATTTATCAAATTCAATTGACTCCGAATTTATAAACACGTTTATAAATTCTATTTCTCTTTTATAACAACTTTCATTTATAAATCTCCTTTATAAATCAATTTGATAAAATATCCCATTTAAAGGCAAAAAATCCAATTTCTAAGTGAATTTCTTATAATCTTTTATTATACAATTTCATTCATTTTATAACTTCATACTTTATAAATCTATAAATTTCATATTTTCACAATTTATAATTCTATAAATTTTCTATCTAACACTTATAAAAACTTGTTTTAAATTCCAATAATTTTAATTGATAATATCAATTTTGTACATCTTTTACGTACATCGTTTTTAATAATTCAAAAATCCAAATTTAAACTATTTTATAAATTACTTAACTATTTATTTCAAAAATCATCTTTTGGTTATATTTCACAAACATTTTTAATTTCCATTACTTTAAATTTCTAACATTTATTTATTTAAAGTAAATCAATTCAAAAATTCAAATAAAACGTATACTTTCAAATAATCACTCTTAATTTCTCTTTTAAAGTTAAAATCGTTATTTTTAAACTTCAAAATTTGAATCCAATGATGCAACGCATCAATTAGTCCATCACAACATCAAACATCATATATCATCATATGATAACAGGATATATATCAATATCTGTAAATAAATAAATACAGTTGAGGAATCCAGTTGGATCCCTCCAACCTGTTTTCCTGCATCCATAGATGTTAGCACAATACCAATTCCACTTCGAGGTGGAATATCGCGGTATATGGGTTTTATAAAAATCCGCTTACTAACGACGCAATAGGGTCTCATCCGCTATACGAGGCGGGAAATCAATCAATCCAATATATACATATGCCAATATATATATATTGCTATATATATAATAGATATATCCTACTATATCTAATATCACATCCAATAGCAATCAATCAAATCAAAAATAACTGCAATTAATTTTTTTGAGTGAGAAAAAAAATCTCACCTTTGCTTTTAATTTTGCAATCCTATTTCCACTCCCATTTTGTCTTCACAGTATTAAACCTTGTATAGACAATTTATATGATCTGTTAATATTCGAACAAATCGAACAACCAATTATCGTTTAATAGTTTTGATTAGCTGATAATTTTATCTAAACCAATTTTCTCTTTTAATAAATTTCTTTAAGTGTCTAAGAACAAATACATTTTTCCATAGTTCATTATTTAAAAATTTCACTAGTAAATGGAAATAGGTATATTTGTGTTATTAATACTTTAACTTTATCAAACAATTCATTACCCTAAATAAATTTGTTTAACTAAAATTTTAGTTCAAAACTAAATTTTCTTTAAATCTTCTCCTTTTCCCAATTTTATTTATTTAAAATATTTTCTGTAAAGAAAATCATAGTAATTCATTTTACTGTCAATATACAATATTTAAATTAATTTTTTCCAAGTTTAAATCAAATAACCAATCAATAACTTTCTTAATTTCTCTGCATATTATTTTTATAAAAATTCATTTTCTTTTCACTGTAAACTAAAATTTTATTTTCATATATATATTTACATATATATATACATTGATTAAATTGAATAAAAGAAAAACATTATACCTTACTGAACAAAGATGAACCCAGGATCGAACTCGAGTTCGCCCACTACCACATCGTTGATCGAGATAGCATCCCTAATATCAATCGCGAACCCTCCTGCTATCGCAACCCCATGCCGTTGCCGATGAACTCACGACTATCTCCTCTGCTCGACGTCGCCCTTATTGGCCTCGAATCGATGCTCCCCTTATTCGAACGTGGCCCTCCTATCGCGCGCCACTGCTTCGCGTTCGAGCCTCAAAGTTCGCCGCCTCTGACATGCCACCGCGAGACACTCCAGATCGACCCACTCGATGCCGATATCGCAGCCTCCCCACGTCGCCAATCCCTGAGTTGCCTTCGACGCGTACGCCACCACGTGCTCTAACTGCCGAAGTCGAAGTCGCCGAAACCTCCAATATGACTCGTCGCCACCACCAGCCGAGACCACGTCGCCCTCGCCTGAAAATCATCGTGAATAATAATCGCGGTCGTAGTCGCCATTAATCGCCGAGAGCCTCAACCCTAACTCGCGAATTCAATTTGAACTTGATTTGAAAAAATAGAAGGAGGCGGCCATTATTTGAACGAGATTTGGTTTTTTTCTTTTAAAACGAAGAGGAGTTCGGCTATTAATTCGTTTGATTTTTTTAAAACTGGAACTTGAGAGGATGGGAAGGAAAGGGAGATGGGTTGCACGATAGTCTCGTGATGCTCGGCGTGGATTTAGGGAAGAACGTGCTATAGTTGACCAATAAAAATATAAATTAAAATTTGAATTTCGTTAAAAATTCAAATGCGTTTTCCTGTCGTGTGCTCACATACAAGCACCGAAAAATACGAAAATTGAAACCTTACAATAATATCCCACTATAGATCCGATGGAACTAGTTTCGTCGAATTCCGAGACTGTGCCTTGGACGGCTATTTTTAAATATCGATTCGAACGATATAATTTCAAACTGAACAATTCAATTTCAAATTCGATTCTGAAGCTCCTGTTATTTTCAGTATTGTCAATACGAATTTTAAAAGCTTTCGAAATATTTTTCTTCGGCTTACAATTGAAGATACAAATTTTATTCAACTTACAATAGATTAAATTTTATAATTTAATCACCAAATTAAAAGTTATATCGGGGATTCAAATTAAATCATCGTTCAAATATTTAAAATTAATTAAATATTCTCAATTTAATTTGTTCAAAATTCTGGGTCGTTACACATATAATAACCATAATGGCATACTACTATAAGTATGTAAATGATAATCAACAAGAGATTAATCAATATCACAAGAATCTTCTCAAAGATCCAAATCCAAAAAAAGGTAATGACACACGAATTCACCAATGCACAAAAATTGATAAAACATATCAATGAAAATCATGAAAATTGGTGAAGCACAAGTTCCAGAAATCAACACACGAAATCCAGAAATCATATAAAGGGGGAGGCCTATTACACGAACGGGAGCATGAAAGCTCACCAACATATGTAACACACGAACGAGAAGCTATCTCATGGAAGCTAACCATTTAATTTTCGAACACACGAATGGCCCGAAGACCTTTGACACACGAACGACCCGGAAACCATTGAACACACGAATGGCCCGGAGACCATGGGGCGCTACCCCACATATGTGAGTAGAAACATCACACAAACGGGGTCTAGTCTCCCTCGCAGACAAAGAGACATCACTCAATCGCTAGTCTAAATAAAAAAAATGATCGTCATGATCATCAAGAAGTGTCAATTACACTAAGCTAGTAAATATATGAGTTTAGCTTCATGTCCCATAACCACTAGCTTAACTTAAATATTTACGAACAAACTGTAGATCTTCACTAGGAAATTGTCACAAGTGGTTCAATCGAACAAGTCCAAGAATTAACCGATGAAGTAAATGCAAGCATTTCATACCACTTATTTTACTAAGCCGTTTAATTAGATTTCTCATCCGAGTGAGGTAAAGGCTTGTATATACTAATAGATTGGAAAACGGTTTAGGAAAAAGAGCTTTGTAATAAAAATAGAGTTGAAATCGTTTTGATGAAAGAGTTTTGATATTTACTACTAGTATTGAAACCTTTATATTTTTAAAGTGACAAATCACAAAAATGATTGTAGAACAATCAATCACCAAAACTCACATTCAAAGACGTGAATAACATCCAAAGAAATCGATAACGAATCCATCAAAATGGATATTCCCAAAAATCACGAAGCAAATGTCATCAAAGCTGATAATAAATGATAACAATAAAAAGGGAATCAACACGAATCGATTAAAGTTGTAAATTCAAACAAATAGGCAATATAGGCATAATTGGCAAAAGGGAGCAGGTCGGTCAACCGGCTCACTGAGTTTGGTTGACCGGACCAGAGGCAGAAATGGTCGGGTAGCAGGTCGGTCGACCAGACCCTGAGTTCGGTCGACCGGAGCCTGTTACCAGTTCTACCCAAAACAGAGGCAGGGAAATGCTCGGGTAGCAGGTCGGTCAACCGGACCCTGAGTTCGGCCGACCGGAGCCTGTTACCAGCACTCCCACGCCTATCTAATGAATGCCAATCCCTTCCGAATTGCAATCGGTCGAGCAACGGCACTAAGGGTTTACGCCCATCGACTACCCGGCCATATAAGCTCTTCGATTCATCACCAAAAACATGATCAAAACATCAAAGTTAGGATTTTCAAAGAATTGAACTCAAAACACTAAAAATTGGAATATTCACCAAATCAATCCAAACCAAAAGCATAAGTGTTAAGAATTCATACCTAACAATCGAAGATAAATATAAATTAAGATGTGAGATAAAAATCTCACCTTTTCACAAAAACAATGAAGAAGGAGCTTGAAAGCAAAGGGAGAATCAACCACTCTTCAATACAACCCAAATGAGCTTGAATCTATGCTCAAAAAGGAGAACATTCCCAAAGTTAGGTTTAGGAATTTCTGAAATTGATAAAAGAATGAGTTGGAGAAGAAGAGGAGGAGTCTTACCAAAGTTTCTTCTATTAGTTTGGAGCTAGAACTTTATTTGTAAATGGAAACTAGGGTTTGGAGTTCTATTTCCCATTCCACACACCATTAATCTCTTTAGAACTGAAAAGTAGAGGGGGAGGGAGCGAATGAAGAGGGGGGTTTCAGTTTTGAGTATTAAGTTAGACATAGGGCTGAACCCAAACCCAAACCCAAAGTGAAAATGGTCAAATTTTTGGCTAGCTCCAAACATATCAATGTTTATACTCAAAAAGGTCGCAAACGTCATTTTGAACTCAATGGAAGTGGTCTCAAGTCCTAATTTGACCGTATGCAAAAAGTAGCTTTTCGGACTAAAATCCGACTAACGATAAAATATATAAATAAAATATTTAAATATAAAATCG
Source organism: Allium fistulosum (assembly GCA_030737815.1). NCBI lineage: Eukaryota > Viridiplantae > Streptophyta > Magnoliopsida > Asparagales > Amaryllidaceae > Allium > Allium fistulosum. The sequence goes on along the minus strand of CM060907.1, from coordinate 942,068,578 downwards.
ATAAATATGCAGGTTGTTACAGACTCCCCTCCTTAAAGAAATTGCGTCCTCGCAATATATAAGATGGAAATAAAAAGTAACAACCATAAAAGTATATTAATCACAAAAGAAATTTTGAAATAAGAAGTTCACCCTAAAGGGCATGAGAAAGTAAATCCGGATGTGTTCGCTCGATGAATTCTCTAGATTCCCAAGCGCAATCCTTAGGATTTGAGGACCATTGAACCTTCACAAGCGGAACATCTTTATTTCGAAGTCGTTTGACCTCCGAAGCAATAATACGAATAGGATGATGCTCATATGTTAAATTAGGCGAAACTTCAATTTCTTCCACAACACCGGACTCAAGAATAAAATCGGAATCTCGAAAGCATTTCCGTAGTTGAGAGACGTGGAAAACGTCATAAATAGCAGAAAATTGAGCCGGTAATAAAGGCGATAAGCCACGAAACAAATACGTTCGGTGATGGGAAATAGACCAATATATCGAGGTGCAAACTTTCCGATCAACATAAACGCACAACACCCATCATAGGTGAAACACAAATGAATCCCAATAAAGTTTGGACCTAAAACCAGCTTCTCACCGGCTTCAAGCCAACACGAATGAAATTGGCACGGCCTTCCGTAGAGTGCCTTGAAAGATGCCATACCAATACTAGATAGGAAGCTATTAATATAGGAAAACTCAATAAGAGAAATATGATCTTCCCAACTTCCACCAAAATCAAGAACACATGCAAAAAGAAGATCTTCAAGAGTTTGATTCACACGCTCGGTTTGTCCATCGGACTGCGGGTGATAAGCGGTGCTAAAATTAAGCTTCTTTCCCAAAGCTTTTTGAAGACTCTTCCAGAATCCACTAGTAAACAATGGATCATGATCACTAACAATGGAAGTATAAACTCCATGCAATTTAACAATTTCTTTGACATAGAGTTTAGCCAAAAGAGGTACGGTCCGATTAGATCGAACGGAAATAAAATGGGTGGATTTTGTAAGTCTATTTACAATTACCCATAAACTGTCATGACCCGAACGAGAACGGAGAAGACCGTCAATAAAGTCTATGGAAATTTAACCATACTTCCAAACGGAATGCCCAAAGGTTGCAATAATCCACTGTGCCTTTGATGCATGGCCATAATGAGTTGGCAAGTCACGCAACACTTAATGAAGTTAGCAATATCAGATTTCATTCCATCCCAATAATAAAGTCGCTACTACTACCGGGATGAATGGTGAATTTAGAACGATGGGAATCTTCTAATATGTCTTTGCGAAGATCACTAATATTTGGCACGACAAGTCTACCGAATTTTCGAATGCCGCCACATAAATCAATATCGAAGTCTTTCAACTTTCAATATTAATTTTATCCCTACAACCTTGGCTAAGAAGAGCCAATTCGAAATCTAGCCTTTGAGCTTCAAGAATGCAGTCTAAAAGAGAAGGATGAGCCTCAAGGCTACATAAAACAAGAGATGAACATGAATTAGAATTCACGATCTCGAATCTCACAAGTGGAGGAAATCTCGAGATCATTCCATTCGGATATCATCAAAGAAATAACTGCTTGTTGCTTAAGACTAAGGGTATCGGCAACACGATTCTCCCATCCGGGAGTATAAAGGATATCAAGATCATAAGATACCGGAAATTCGAGCCAACATGGTTGACACAAATTAAGTTCCTTATGAGAAAATAGATATCCCAATGATTTATAATCGAGGTGGAGAACAATTTCTCCCCCAAGATGATGATGCCAAACTTTGAAAGCAAAAACAATAGCCGCGAGCACCAGATCATAAGTGACATACCTAGTCTCGATCGGCTTTTAGGATTTAGAAGCACAAGTGATTGCGCGCTCTCTTTTGCAAGAGAATGGCATCCAAACCAATACGATTAGCATTGGTACAAAAGATAAAGTTTTGGTTCCCTTCGGGAATCACAAGGATAAGAGTATCGAAAAGAAAGAATTTAATCTTCTTTCCCGAAAAGCTAAAACTTTCAAAATCACAATTACCTTTATAGAAAAATTTACATTTTACAAGTCAATTTATTGTGTCTGACTGTCTCATCAAAGCGTTTAGGAAATCCCTATCGATAACGTTGATCAAGCGCATCGACCAGAATTCTTAAAGCACTCAATGGGCAATACAATCACAAAATCATCTTTTATATGATAAACACAAATCCAATTATACTTGTAAATAAATCTTATGAAAAGGATTTGCAAAATTTTAAATTGCTGTTTTCATCCAAAATCAATAAATACACAAATGGAGTCATTGAGATATTCGTAGAATATTCGATTCATAAAATGGATGAAATAAGCTGAGCAAGCTGAATGACATAATAAGTCATTGATAAGAATCATAACGAGTGCGGAATGTGGTAAGCGGAATGCTAGCTCCCGCAACTCGTAGCTAAAGAAAACCGGTGGCAAGGTCAAACTGGAAAGACCTTAACACCTATCAAAAGATTACTTAGGTGATGATCCTAAGACAAGCTCAAAAATTCCGGAAAATTCACAACTACCCAATTGAGAGAAATATTTCTTTACTCAACATGTGAGCTTAAAGAATAAGATGATGCCATTAATTTGGAATCGAAATCACAAAGGAAAAATATGAATCTGTTTAACAGATTAAAAATGTCGAAAATGAATAGTCCATTCGGAAAAATAGGATATGGGCCTCATAGTGATTAAGCCAATCCTTTCAGGCAAATCAATTCTGAAACCTAAACAACGCATAATATGCAAATCGGTTCGGAAAGAAAAATCACATGAAATAATTTCGACATCAATAAAAGCAAATTGAGTGTTGCGGATCCACCAACCGGATTCGCAATTCTCAAAGAAGTCATCAATCCCAAAATGTTTTAAATAAAAAGAATCAACAAGTTCTTTTGATATAAAAAGGATGAGATGAACCCATATAAAAAAGAACTCGAATAGGATAATCACAAAACAAGTGTAATCAAGGACTAAATAAGAAATACCTTGACCAAGAGAAGAGTTGCTAGGGGCTTGCAGCTTTCCCTCTCTCCTACTTTGAAGTTTGGGACAGGTAGATAAGTAATGACCCGAACCTTTGCAATAGCGGCAATAAAGGGGTTTCGGGCACTTATTAACATAATGGTCCGTGGAACCATAATTATAGCATTGTTTACGACTTGGGGTAGGGGTCTTGGCTACCGAAGTTTCTGGTTTCATTTTCTTCTTGCTCAGAAGTATGGGGCAGACAGAAATATGATGACTTGAATTTTTTCAATAACGACAAAAGAGTGGTTCCGGACACTCCTTTGCATAGTGGTACTTAGAATTACAATTGTAGCATCCTCTACAAAAAGAGTTTGGAGTCTTTGCTACCAAAGTAGGTTGCTTTACCTTCTTATCGGGATAAGGGCTTTTGAACTTAATATGTCTCTTCTTGGAAATCCCAATATCACTATCAATTCCTTTATCAGCCTCTTCATGTCGAAGAGTGATATCCACTAGTTGATTGAAAGGAACTTCAAGTTTCAGAGGTAAAACCATTTCGGGGTTCTTACGCAAAGCAGAGATAAACCTTTGATTCTTAGCAAGATCCAAAAGTTGTTGGGCAGACATGAATACGCCATCCATAGAAGGGCTACTGGATTGACCCGCACAAGGACTGCCAGAACTAACCATCTCTTCTTCTTTAAGAAAGAAAGGAAGAAGAAAAAGGTTATTCTCAGAATGACTATCAAGCAATCTTGATAGATAAAACAAGGAATCATAAAGGAAATAGGATGAATCGGTTCGAAGACTCGAACTAAATCCTGAAGCACGACTCCTAAGGTGGACTTGGGACGATGATCCTTGTTAAGTTATTCTACATTGTTCCGAAGTTTGGCTCCGATACCAAGCTGTGACGCCCCACCTCTATACCCACGCTAGACAAGAACACTACGGTGTAATGCTGTCGACTAGCATGGAGAATAAGGCTGTTGAGGAGCGACCCTCCATGTGATTTCTTTGTGCGACCACTGATATGTCAGATAGTATAGCATGTATTTCGTTTAAGGAGGAAATCCGACATACCGATACAAAATCAAAGCTATCACACAGTGGCTATATATAATCTTCGGAAACAAATATAGAAATAAACATAACACAAACCAGTCACAGACATCCATAGCACAAAGGCGGAAAAAGATATGAATATATAACACATGAAAGTGTACATCAGAGTAGTGGTCTGAAAGATCCACGATAATACATAAGGGTAGCTACCAGCTACATAAAAGAATAATTATACATCATAGAGTCTATATCTCAAATGTATACATCCCAAAAACTACTGATCTAAGTAGTTAGCCAAAAAGTCAGAGTAATAGATCTCTGGAGAGAAGTCAAGCGGAAGCACCTGTAACATCTCAGTTTGACCCGAGTATTATTTCATAAGAAAATAATAAACGGATCAGTCTAGCTATAAATATCAGATGACATGATATAGAATAAGAGATATGACATAAACATATAATAACCATAATGGCATACTACTATAAGTATGTAAATGATAATCAACAAGAGATTAATCAATATCACAAGAATCTTCTCAAAGATCCAAATCCACAAAAAAGTAATGACACACGAATTCACCAATGCACAAAAATTGATAAAAAATATCAATGAAAATCACGAAAATTGGTGAAGCACAAGTTCTAGAAATCAACACACGAAATCCAGAAATCATATAAAGGAGGAGGCCTATCACACGAACGGGAGCATGAAAGCTCACCAACATATGTAACACACGAACGAGAAGCTATCGCATGGAAGCTAACCATTTAATTTTCGAACACACGAATGGCCCGAAGACCTTTGACACATGAACGGCCCGGAAACCATTGAACACACGAATGGCCCGGAGACCATGGGGCGCTACCCCATATATGTGAGTAGAAACATCACACAAACGGGGTCTAGTCTCCTTTGCAGACAAAGAGACATCGCTCAATCGCTAGTCTAAATCACAAAATTGATCGTCATGATCATCAAGAAGTGTCAATTACACTAAGCTAGTAAATATATGAGTTTAGCTTCATGTCCCATAACCACTAGCTTAACTTAAATATTTACGAACAAACTGTAGATCTTCACTAGGAAATTGTCACAAGTGGTTCAATCGAACAAGTCCAAGAATTAACCGACGAAGTAAAAGCAAGCATTTCATACCACTTGTTTTACTAAGCCGTTTAATTAGATTTCTCATCCGAGTGAGGTAAAGGCTTGTATATACTAATAGATTGGAAAACGGTTTAGGAAAAAGAGCTTTGTAATAAAAATAGAGTTGAAATCGTTATGATGAAAGAGTTTTGATATTTACTACTAGTATTGAAACCTTTATATTTTTAAAGTGACAAATCACAAAAATGATTGTAGAACAATCAATCACCAAAACTCACATTCAAAGACGTGAATAACATCCAAAGAAATCGATAACGAATCCATCAAAATGGATATTCCCAAAAACCACGAAGAAAATGTCATCAAAGCAGATAATAAATGATAACAATAAAAAGGGAATCAACACGAATCGATTAAAGTTGTAAATTCAAACAAATAGGCAATATAGGCATAATTGGCAAAAGGGAGCAGGTCGGTCAACCGGCTCACTGAGTTCGGTTGACCGGACCAGAGGCAGAAATGCTCGGGTAGCAGGTCGGTTGACCGGACCCTGAGTTCAGTCGACCGGAGCCTGTTACCAGTTCTACCCAAAACAGAGGCAGGGAAATGCTCGGGTAGCAGGTCGGTCAACCGGACCCTGAGTTCGGCCGACCGGAGCCTGTTACCAGCACTCCCACGCCTATCTAATGAATGCCAATCCCTTCCGAATTGCGGTCGAGCAACGGCACTAAGGGTTTACGCCCATCAACTACCCGGCCATATAAGCTCTTCGATTCATCACCAAAAACATGATCAAAACATCAAAGTTAGGATTTTCAAAGAATTGAACTCAAAACACTAAAAATTGGAATATTCACCAAATCAATCCAAACCAAAAGCATAAGTGTTAGGAATTCATACCTAACAATCGAAGATAAATATAGATTAAGATGTGTGATAAAAATCTCACCTTTTCACAAAAACAATGAAGAAGGAGCTTGAAAGCAAAGGGAGAATCAACCACTCTTCAACACAACCCAAATGAGCTTGAATCTATGCTCAAAAAGGAGAACATTCCCAAAGTTAGGTTTAGGAATTTCTGAAATTGATAAAAGAATGAGTTGGAGAAGAAGAAGAGGAGACTTACCAAAGTTTCTTCTATTAGTTTGGAGCTAGAACTTGATTTGTAAATGGAAACTAGGGTTTGGAGTTTTAATTTCCCATTCCACTCACCATTAATCTCTTTAGAACTGAAAAGTAGAGGGGGAGGGAGCGAATGAAGAGGGGGGTTTCAGTTTTGAGTATTAAGTTAGACATAGGGCTGAACCCAAACCCAAACCCAAAGTGAAAATGGTCAAATTTTTGGCTAGCTCCAAACATATCAATGTTTATACTCAAAAAAGTCGCAAACATCATTTTGAACTCAATGGAAGTGGTCCCGAGTCCTAATTTGACCGTATGCAAAAAGTAGCTTTTCGGACTAAAATCTGACTAACAATAAAATATTTAAATAAAATATTTAAATATAAAATCGATAAATATGCGGGTTGTTACATCCAATGAGTACATATCTAACTACTTTGGATAAATGTTTAAAATTTAAATGACCAAATCATTTGTGCTAAATCCAAGGATCACTAGATTTGGCCAAAAGATGGAGATTATCGTTAGATACTTCCATACTCAAAATGTAAATGTTATGTTTCCTAACTTGTTTAAAAATAATTCTACTTATTATGTTCGATGTGGAAAATGTCTTTTTCAAACCTAATTTTGATATCTTTATCACATATTTGAACAATACTAACTAAGCATATCATGTTTTAAATTCCTAACAAGCAAAATATTAGAAATAATAGGAGTTTTAGAGTTACCGATGTTGTTGATGACGTATCCTGTTGAGTTATCTTAATAGTTGGCTATCCACCATCTTCGAAGTTATCTTTGGATTCCAGTCATGTGTCTTGAGCATCCACTGTCTAGTATCCATTTGTCCTTCTTGGTTTGTGACGTAAGGTTATTAGGCGTTTCTTCAATATCTGCCATGTAACATACCTATTCCTGCAAATTTACTTCATACACTTCCAAATGATCAAGTGACTTATCCATATTATTTGTTCCTAATTTATTTGAGGGAATCATATGGATTTTATAAATATTTTAAAAATCTACTACAAGTGTTACTAGCCATTTATATTTTCAAACATAAAATAACGAATATTTGAAAAACTAATGCTCTGATACCAAATGTGGAAAACAGTGTAGTACTAATGTGAATGGATCTTAAGGCTATTTTAACACAAAAGGGAGGTGAATAATGTTCTATAAATTATATGGAATTTTTCCAATCACTTCAATATTTAAATTCAAACACAAATAATCAAAAAAGATATATATATATATATATTAACAAGTAGTCATAAATGTATATAAATTATATAAAAGTAAAGTAAAAGTAAGGGTGATGGCGCCATGAGTTTTATACTGGTTTGGATTAACCAATCCTACGTTTAATGTCGTATAGTGAATGAACAGATTTCTTATCCAACACCTACTTTAAATAGGTAGAAGCAAACCAGAATATACCTTTGATTTTAAAGCAATGAATACACCCTCCTAATTTTCGAGTTTAGGGTAGACTCTCTTGATTTAATCAAGCAACAAAATTAACCACTTGATTTAAATGGGAAACAAGTACAACCACTTGATTTGAATAGGCAACAAGCACACCTAATTGATTTAAACAAGCAACAAGCACACCCAGAAAAATAATAGTAGAGAGTTATTGATTTTCAAATATGAATAGTTGTACTTTGGATAAAAAATATCCTATAACCCTTTGATAACACTTTGATCATTAAATCTATTGAGAGAATACTTGCAAATCTCTGAGTAGATGTAGAGAATGAATGTAGTAAAGAGGAGATTAAATCCGAGTAAATTTGAAGAATATAGAAAGTGGATTTTGTGGAACGTATAATGAGAATTTGGAGGAAGAAGAAAGTAAAGAAAGAAGTTATTAAAATTCTTTTTCCAGACCTTTTTATATAGTGTTTGAAGGGACATGTATATTCGTGAAGAGATGTAACCAAAAATCATAATTATTCAAAATTCATAAGGGATCCCTCCAACAGTCTATACATCGACATACTTAGGTAGGGTATGTCGACACACCCTTGCTAATTTTGAAAAAACATTAATTTATTTAAAGTGTGCATAGAATTCTAATAATTTGTAAAAAAAATTAAACATAGTTTCTAAATACCTTTAACATATAAACTTTTTACAAAATATTTGTAAAATTATACTTTGAAAATAAATATTTTGATAATAAGTATTTTGATAAGAGAGTATTCAAAGAACGGATAGGTGTTATCCAAGGACTTCAACAAATTATTCTAATGTTTTTCTCCTATGATATATGGTCTTCAACTCTTCTTTGCCTTTGTCTCTAAACTCATGAGTCTACAAATACCTTGACCATCTCTGAATCTTGATCTCTGGTCTTTTTACTGAATCTTTAAACTTGATTATCCTATACTTGTATGAACCTATATAATAGCCTGCAAAATATTCTATACAACCAGGAAAATTGTCAATAGCTATATTTATATATTTTTTATCATCAAAATAAATATCCCTAGTATTAATAGAGTTTACTTTCAATAACAGCTACCAGGCTTTAACCTAAAAAAATGGATCAACACCCTGGATTGCGTGTGAAAGTATCAGCCCTATTTCTCAAGGCAAATAAAATAGAGACAAGGAATAATAACTCGTGGATAAAATAAAGAGTCAAGAGATTTTTATAGTGGTTCAGATATTAATGAAGCCTACGTTCACTTTATAACTTTTTTTATTGACTGACTGTAATTACAAGTTGAATCTGATTACAATTTGATTGGATCTTGTAAGTTAGATCAAGTCACCAGTGTTAGAGTTCACTGGAGAATCACAGTGAATCCTTTAGTTGACTGTTATATGGGAGGAGAAGAGTGAAGAATAGTTTCTTTAGAGTTTCAGCAGCCAGTCTAGAAGATAATGTTTATGTTACAGGTAGGATTGTATTATAGGGGTTGGAGAGCACTTGGGCCAGAGTTTAAGTGTAGAAGAGTCCAGTTATGCCAAGTCATCACCAAAAATCTCAAATCAATCTGGGCCATTTCTATGGAACACTAGCTATCCATAGGGGATGGATTGCTAGCTATCCATCAACTTAGCATATTTTTCTACCAGAAGTCTTTATTTAGTGCTACGAAGGAGCTTGGAAAGTTTGAGGGCAATTCGACCTATCTTGATGGATCGCTAGCTATCCATAGAGGATGAATCGTTAGCTATCCATAGGAGATGGATCGCTAGCTATCCATCAACTTATCATATTTTTCTACTAGAAGCCTTTACTTAGTGCTACGAAGGAGCTCGGAAAATTTGAGAGCGGTCAGACCTATCTTGATGGATCGCTAGCTATCCATAGGGGATGGGTCGCTAGCTATCTATATGGGATGGATCGCTAGCTATCCATAGAGGATGGATCACTAGCTATTCATTCACTTGGCATATTTTTGAGAGATCTTAGTTTGGTTGTCTTCTTATCTTCTATTTAAGTGCATTGTCCAAGTATCAAGTTGTTTGGAGTTTGTTAGATCATCCTTCTTCATGGGTCATCTGGTCCAGAAGAATCATCCATAACTCGCTCAAAACTTAACGAAATCAGACGAAACTTTCAAGTACACTCTAAAAGGTGTCAGGGACCTACAGTAAAAAAATTAGGTGGTGGGACCCAATCTACATGGGTCTATAGTGATCCATCTAGTTAGGTCGCTAGCCACCCGTCTAGCCTAATCCAATTAAGCTCATTTTTGTTGAGTGCCTTTTTTATGTCTTTTAATTATTTTCCCAGAATTTCAAGTCAATCCGACTCAGTATGAGTTCTCTAGGTCCATTTTAAGTTAGCTACTTTGGTTAAAGAGCGGGTAAACAGCTTGAATCAGATAAGTCTTTACTTCTTGAACCACGCTTCTTGGAATGCTATGAAACTTGGTAAGTTTTCCTAGATAGGTAGTCGATTATGATGCAAGAGGCTTTGAAAATTCGTAATGCTATTTTTTGGATCGCTAGCGATCCATCTACTTATTGGAGTTTTGGCTTTTTCTCTTAAGTTCCATTGGCTTGTTCTTTTAGATTCCTTGTTCAAGTTTCAAGTCATTCTGGCTTAGTTTGGATGTTCTAACTCCTATTGAATTCTGCTAGGTTAAAAAACCAGTTAACATTTGCCCCCCAAAGTATGCTTTCGTTGAAAACAAAGTGTGCTATGGAACAAAACAAGTTTCAGATTACTATTCTATGAATTTCAGTGAATCGTCGGAGTCCGTCTCAAGATGTTGTTTTCAATTGACTGACTTCTGATAGCCATTCGTTTTTTGTTTTCAATCTAAATTTCAATTCCTAGTATTGACAATGCCATCTTTGCTCCTAAGTTTACACAAGGGTTTAGGTCGGTAAGTGGGTGCATGACGTAGGTTTGGCGTCGACCTATATAGTTTAACTCGACCAGCAGTGAAGCTAAGTTTTGTCTCGAACAATTGTACGCCGTTCTGGAGCGAAGTCTTGCTCTTTGTCTTTAACAGTTCCTTTTTGAGGACTTGGTTAAGTTCCTATCACCTTTTTGAATTTTAATGCAAAGATTTATTCCAAAAACGAATATAGTGGATGATTTAATCATTTCGCTCTTCCCGTTTTTGTACTGCAGTGATCTTGAAAAGAAAAGCTTCCCGTATCGCTTCGGACAGCGGTTTCGTTAACGATCATTGATCGATAATGGGTAAGTGTGGAAAAGATAATTTCAAAGGACGATATGGATTTTTTTTCAAATGTAAGCAAGCTATCTACACTAGATTGCTCATTTGTAGTATTCGGGAAACTGGACTCTTCTTATGTAGATAACACACTACATCTGCCCCGGTCAATGCTCAAAACCTGACTGGTTAACATACGCCAACTTCCCTTGGATTCCAGGCGTTGATCATATAAGGATATTATTTAAAGTAAAACATACCCGATAGGGTCAAATGCCAAGTTTTATTGTTGAAAATGACTTTTCGGCCATCTAATCTTTAGTCTGGCGGAGGGACTTCCACTACTCTAGAAGCTAGGTCCTTCGCAACTTTGGCTTCTCTTATTATTTTTGTCATATTGGGATGATTGGTTACAGTTAAATTACAAGGCACAACTACTCTTATAGTGTTGTAGTTGAAGTTCGATCAGGCACAATTTCAGTCTTCGAAAACTAGCGCATTACTTGTTCGATTGCAATTATCCTTCCTTTGCATTTTTTGGAATTCAACCTGCACACCAGCCTCTATCTCCAGGGACTATTGGTTTAATTGCTCAATTCTAAGCATTGCTTTTTCTCACTGTTGCACCTCTTGTGTTCATGTGCAGCATACTCGTTTACTGTAATTCTATACATGTAAGTAATACTTCTGGTCATTTCGGCATATTCTATTTTATAGCTTTGTTCATAACTATGAGTTTGATTGACACGATAGCTCCCATCTCTAGGAACTAAGGACTTTCCTGCTTGATTCCAAGCTCTGATTTTTTCAACGATGTATGTTTCCTGACTGTAATTGAATTCCTCTAAGTTGACATCATCATCCAATATCATTCTGGGTACATGTGCTGCAAAGACGCGTTGCCGTCATCTTTTGCTAGAGTGGATTCTTCCAAGTCTAATGTTGAGACCATAAACATGTATCAGTTTCTATCTCTAGAAATCGTGCATGGATGACTCAACTCTATGGATTTTTCCTTGATGTTGTGGATCTTCAGATAGCATGAGATGCTAGAAGGTAGGGCTGAAGTTTCAATCAAACTCTTGCTTCTGTTTTCGAAAGCCGATGTATCGATAGTTTCATTCTGGGGGTTTCTTCTTAGCATCACCAAACTTCGGGTAATGACATATTCCTACAAGATAGAACCAAATGATCTAGTTAGACCGTAAGTAGGTCATCGATCTTTTTCGTCATTGCCAGACTATGAGCGACGGTTGATTTCTAAATGTTAAATCCTTCATTTCCTTTGTTGGCTATTTTGTTGCCAAAATGCTCTGTTTTGCGACACAGAGCCATTATCTTACCAACCTCGCATTTATTTGTGTCTGGACTTTGCAACAATTCTTTCGATCAAGTATCTGTACATCCATCCCTGCTTGAGGGACCAGTTATTTCTAACGCTAGTATTTGGGCAATTGTGAGAGATGGAGAGGTTTGGAACAAATGATTCGATTACCCCTAGTCTGGCTCTTAATCCCATTCTAGGATTGAGGAAGTACGATGGTTTTAGTTTCGACCTTCCATGATTGTCTCTACATGTCCTTATTTGTGCATGCTTTGCTTGATTGCTGTTGTCATGGAAGTTCTGTTCACATGCCAATTGATAACCCAATTACTTAGTTCCAAGCAACATTTCCTCGAGGTTGCTTATCGTTTGGCTGTATCTAAATTCTTTTTAAGTTAAATTCAAGAAATTTGGTTATGCACCAGCTTTCATCCCTAGAAATTAGCGCATGATCAATTCAATCCTAGGATTTCCCTTCGGTGTTGCTTTATTCCTGTGTAGTGGCTGATTCCTGTGATGATAGGTCGAACCATCCGGTTGACCTATGAAAGGATGTGTCTTCCTATTGTTTCCCATTCTCAGGCAATGGTAGTTTTCTGAAGATAAGGGTAGAATCTCAGTTGAGGACCAACTTCTATCTCCGGAAGCTAGTGCATTGATGGTTTGCTATGATGAGTGTTTCTCATCGAACCTATAGATTAAAGTTTTCCTGGTGTTGTCAAGGTAACACCATTACATAGTCAATATCAAATTTCCCAGCAATGTCGGTGCTTAGGAAATAGAGGGTTTCCCGGTGTTGTCGGAGGAATACCGATACTTATGAAATAGAAAGTTTCTCGACGTTGCCGGAGCAACACCTGTACTTATGAAATGAGAAAAGGCCTTAGCGTTGCCGAGGCAACAACGACACTCAGGAGGTTGGGATCGATTTTCTCTACCGATCCAGCAATGCTTTTAATCCAGTGGGCACTAGTTTCGGTCTTCGAAAACTTTTCAATTCGATGATCGGATTGTAGAAGTCTTTTCTTAGTGTTGGCTGTCTTCTGGCAATGTTAGAGTCATGTTGGTTAGGATTGAATCATTCATCTGATCCTGCATAGTTGAGTAGACCCTTTTCAACCCAATGTGTCTGTTTTTCTCAATGTTGCTTAAGTTCGGGATACACCATGTTCTGGAAGGATGGGAATCCCAAGTGCTTCTATTGCCTAGCCTTGTTTATCACCATCAAGTGTTACCCTTGGAATTGCAAGGTTGTTTCTTAACAAATTCCATGTTTATTCTTATTCATGAAAAACCGGATTTCCTTGAACTGGTTTTCGTTATGATCTGACTTCTATCTGCGGAACCCTTCATTTCTAGGCAGAACCCTTCATTTCTAGGTGTCAAATTCTAGGTTCTTATAGAAAATTAGATATTGTGGAGTGAGTTATCACATAGCCCCCGATACAACTACACTCATTCCTATCCTGATCACGAATTAGATATTGTCAAATTCTAGGTTCTTATTGAAAATTAGATATTCTATGACACTTAACCTTGCTTGTTTCAGACCATATGCATTATGCTGGGCTGATAGCATTATTGCGGATATCCACCTTATTCGTTGGTTCCAATCTTTGGGAATCCATGGTTTAGCTGATCGATTTCGAGCGTTCTCTCCTTGTCATTGTCTGCCTTCAGATAATAGCTGGTTTTCTGCAAGTTGTGGTTTAAGACCTCAGTCGAGCACCTGCTTCTGTCTTTAGAAACTTGTACGTTGATGATTTGATTCTGGAAATCCCTTCCATCGTCGTCTATCTTTGGACGACGGTAAGTTCCTCCTTTTATTGCAAGTTGGAGCGGTTTTCTATCCTGACCAAGTGTTAATATGTTATGTGCCCCTAAGTCAACAGGGCTGATTAATCCGAACAATTGATGTGAGACTTGATGTTTTGGGCGGCTCCTTGGATGCCTCCAGTCAAAGATACATTGCAGCTCCTATCTCTGGGGACTCGTGACTTGGATGTCTTGAATTTAGACATTTTGTACATTAACTATGGTCAAAGATTAGAATTCTTTATCAATTTCTTGGTTTGTGAACTTTGTGGCACTACCAGAGCAATGTTGGTTCTTTCGGGCAGCGGGAGTTGATTCCTGTTAATCCTGCAATAGACAAGTTTGTCGGTGTTTTCGGGACAACGCCGGTACTTAGAAAATTTTAATGGTTTGCTGATGATGCCGGAGCAACATCAAGCAGTGCTTGCGTGGCTTATGAAATGCATGGCTTTTAAGAGTGCATGGCTTACGAAGTGCACGGCTTCTGAAATGCGCAACTTTTGAGAGTGTGCGGCTTATGAAATGCGCATAATGGTTTAGGCCTTCCCGGTGCTGGAGGAACGATACCTATTAACAAGAAAACTTGTCAACATCCCCAATGTTATGCGAAAGGTAAATGAGCTCAAATGAAACCAAGCCGTAGGAAAGATCTCTCCTTTCGAAACCTATCTTTCGACTAGGTTGATTTGTCGAAAGGGTTTAAGGAAATTGCTCTACCTTTCGACCAAGATGGCTTAATCGAAAGGGTTTTAGGTGTTAACTCTACCTTTCAATTAGGTTGACTTAGTCTAAAGGCTTTAAGAAGTTAGTTTAGGAATGCAGGCTAAAGAAGTTGCATCCTGCTTGAAACCTTTCCTTTGAGTGTGTCGAAAGTAGCTAATCATCTTGTCTTTTCATTCCTTTTGACCATGTCGAAAGGCTTGTCCCGACCCTTTCGATCATGTCGAAAGGGATGTATGTTTCACTAACATGACATAGCTACTTTCGACCCTATAGTTTTGCTACTTTTGTTGTGGAACCCCTTCGAAAGGGTTGTAGATGGAGCTGGGGATAAACCCCTTTCAAATGAGTTCTTCTTTATACAATTGTTAGTCAATTACAAACGGGAACCTCTTCGAAACCCCCCTTTCGACTGAGTTGAGTGGGGTTCTACTCTTTTGAAATAGGTCCAGCTTATAACTACCTAAGCTTCACTTTGTTTTTCCTGCATAAGATCAACCTAGATATCCCCCCTGAATTATAGACTCATTAATGTCGAAACCTCATCATCATTCATGTTTTCAATGTTTGATGTTGATTTCGACGATGATAGGTTCCAACTATATGTACCCAAGTGGATCCTATGCATAGCATAGACGAACAGAAGTTAAGAGAATAGGTTAGAACTATGTGTGATTGATCATTAGACTAGCTAATGATCTGAATGATCTTCCTCGTCATCAAAATTCTTAATGAACTAGCCACTTCTCTTTTATTAATAATCCAAAACGAGTTACAACTAAGAGAGCTTTATCAAAAATTTGATTAGGGTTTTTAGAAGATTTAATTGCAGCTAAGAAATTGGAGTAGAAGAAATGAATTTGGGATTCCAAAATTTGGTCCCCAAAACCGAACCCCTTGGGTCTTATTTATAGATGTAGGTCGGCCCCATTTCGCGCCTGTGCCTTCGACTCAGTCGAAAGGTCCCCTTCTTATATGCCGCCTTTCGCCTTTCGACTTAGTCGAAAGGCCATGTCTTCCTTCAACACTGTCGAAAGGCATCTTCTCTGAGTTCTTTGACTTACCCTTACGCTTCCTTGGTCTTTCTCAAGCTCTTTCGGCTAAGTAGAAAGGATCCTTCGCCAACCTTTCGTCGTTGTTAAGTTATGAGTGTCTTGTCTTGCTACTTCCTCTAGAACACCTTTCGACGTTGTCGAAAGTTCTCTAAATGCGCTTTTTCCTTCATGTTGCTTTTTTGTCATTGGAAGTTAGATAGGGGCCTCCGACTCTGTTGATAGGTTGCCTATAGGGGCTTCAAAGATGTTGATGTGTCGATGGTTTCGATGATGTTGAGTTCCTTTCGAATGTATGTTCGTGCATTGATGTGGAACCCTCCCTTAATAGCTTTGGCTTCGGCCGGTTCGAAAGGCTTGTACATGCTTTCGATAGGGTTGTTATAAGGGTGAAACCCATAGTTCCAAAAGGTCTAGCATGTTCTTGGGAGATTGACTTTCATTGCCTTTGAAAGGGGGTTCCGTAGTAGTCTTTGCTGACCCGTCTATGTCGAAAGGTCTTTAGAGAGGCGGAAAGTTGGCTTTGTTTCCCCATTTTTCATCTTTTTCGAAGGCTTGCACGTGTTTTATCACCTACGAGGGTGCCTGTTGCTTACGACTCATTCAAAAGCCTTCCCAATGCCTTCGACACCTTCATTCATGATCTTTGTCGAAATCCACTTTAGTAGATGTTGGCGCTTATCTTCTTTCATGCCTTTATTCTCTGGGTGGATTTTATGGCTAACAATTTACCCCCCCCCCCCGTATGAAAGAAGCTTTTGTTATTTAGGACAAAAATTCTAGAACTTTCTCGTTCTTTATAACTTTATTTTCCCTGCAAAATTCAAAGTGAGTGATATTCTCTATTGCTAGCTTATATATATGTATACTTTAGTATATCAATGCTTCTATAATTAGTTGGTTATAATCCTGATTCAAAAGATATGAGGCCTGCAATCAATAGCCATTAATTCATATAATAAATGTAGTCGACGGGCTCCTTGTGGGAAATAGTCAATAGCCGCGAATATGGGCTACAAGTTATTATCAGAAAATAAGCCTTTGTATCCCATCCACTCTAATATGTATTTGAAAATTTCCCAGAGATTTGAATGATCCGGAAGCCTTCATTCAAATGTTGATGAGCATCATTTAAAGTTAACTCTAATTTAGGTATCAAGAAGACCAGTTTGAAATTTCTGGTTGTCTGTAGCAACCTCTACTCTACTATTTTATACCCCAGGTTTGGGACTTGATTTAGGAAGTAATGAAATTTGACCCAAATTAGTGTATTAATTCGTGAAATTTGTAAATTAACAATGAGATACCCAGAATCCAGATAGCAATATCGCAAATATAGTCCTTTGAGTAAAATTCCTAAACCCAGATTCAGGTTTTTAGTAACAATTGATTTATATCAAGATCTCGAGCCCAAATCAGGGCATATGTCGAATAATTAGAGATTATTAGCAATTATCGTTGTAAAAGGAATCCTAAAGCATATGTTGGGTAGGTAGAAATCCATAGTAATTATTATCATAATAGAAATCCTTGGCCCAGATTAGGGCATACGTTGGACAACCTAAAGTCCATGGCAATTGTCTTTATAGTAGAAACCACAAGCCCATATTAGGGCATTAAGGCGAAATCAAGCAATAATCCTAAAACCTAGATTCGGGTATAAAGATTGTAAGTGATTAATAAAGACCCGAAACCCAGATTCGGGTATTTAATAAATGAAATCTAGAAATGAAGAACCCGAAACGCAGATTCGGGTATTTAATGAATGAAATCCCGAAATGAAGAACCCGAAACCAAGATTTAGGTATTCAATGAATGAAATCCCGGAATGATGAACCTGAAACTCAGATTCGGGTATTTAATGGTGGAGTTTGGCTTTACTCTTTAGATTCCATCTTTCTTGACATGTATGAACCCTTCAGGTCTTGTATGTATGTAGTTGTAAATTGATCAATTGCCTCTTGGGCTTGGATGTCTCAGTCCATTGGAGATATACTGCTTTTCGGGTTTGGATATCTTAGTCCATGATCGAAAGAGCCTCTTCTCGGGCTTGGACATCTTAATCCATTGTTGGATAAGCCTCCTCTTGGGCTTGGATATCTTAGTCCATTATTTGATGAGCCTCTTCTTGGGTTTGGTCATCTTAGTCCATTGTTGTCTGGTGCTCTTAGTTAGCTCATCTTAGAGGCTGGAACCAAGGACTTACCCGACCTCCCTCCAGGAGGTGCCCTGCCCTGGCCATTATGCGGCATGGACAGGGGCTTGTTCGGTGCTTTAACCTGGCCATAGTGTGGCGTGGATAATGGCTTACTCCATCCTCCCTCCATAAGGTGCCTTACCCTGGCCATAACATGGTGGGAATAAGGGCTTGTTTGGTGCTTTACCCTGGCCATATTATGGCGCGGATAAAGGCTTACTCCATCCTCCCTCCCTCCAGGAGGTGCCTTGACCTGACCAGAGGCATGGCTAAGGGCTTGTCCGGTGCTTTAACCTAACCATCTTATGGCACGACTAAAGGCTTACTCCGCCCTCCCTCTAGGAGGTGCTCGGCCCTGGCTAGCTTGGCGCGGACAGTGGCTTTCTACCATCTTAGGTAGTATCCAAATATAAGGAGCATTTCACTCCCAACCATGTAGGTTTCCTTTTTGAAGAAAGAGATGATTTATTCATTCATCTTTGGAAAATATGGCCTTAAATGTTCGGCATTCCATGCTCTCGGAACCATATTGTCGTCTGGTCGGCATAATTTGTAAGCTCCCTCGGGGATCACTTTGCAAATGATTAATGGTCCTTCCCAATTTGGCCCAAGGGGTCCATCTGCAGGGTTTTTGGTATTTTCCATCACTCTTCGGAGTACCAAATCTCCTTCGTGAAATGACCGAGTTCTCACTTTTGAGTCGTAGTACTTTGAGATTCTTCTTTGATACTCGGCGGTTCTTACCGCTGCTTCATCTCTCAATTCATGTATTAAATCTAAGGATTCTCTTTTCAGCTCTTGATTCTTATCAAATGCGTAGGCGATTCTTCGGTGTGAGGGTATCTCAATCTCGATTGGTAACATTTCCTCACACCCATATGTCAAAGAGTAGGGAGTATGTCCCGTTGCCATTTTGGTGGATGTTCGATAAGCCCATAATACAAGCGGGAGTTCTTCTACCCAATTTCCTTTCGCCCTGTTTAGCCGCTTTTTCAGAATTGTCTTTATGGTTTTGTTTGCAACTTCAACTGCCCCATTCGCTTTTGGATGTGCGATGGATGAAAAACTTTTAATGATTTCATTTTTGTGGCAAAAGCGAGAGAATTCTTCACTCTCAAATTGTGTCCCATTATCAGAAATTATCTTCTAGGGAATTCCAAACTTGGTTATGATATTCTTAATAACGAATCTGAGTACCTTCCCAAAAGTAATCTTTGGAAGCGGTTCTGCTTCAACCCATTTGGTGAAATAGTCTATGGCAACCACGACATACTTTGCTCCTCCTTTTGAAATAGGCAATGGGCCAATTAAGTCTATTCCCCATACGTCAAAGGGCCATGGACTTGCAATTGGAGTCAATTGACTTTGGGGCAATCTGGGAATCTTTGAGTATTTCTGACATTTTTTACATCTTCTTACATATTCGATGGCTTGGCTTACCATACGTGGCCAATAAAATCCTTGCCTCGTTTTTTCTTTGCCAATTTTGTTCCATTTGAATGATCCATTTGAATGATCTCCACAAAACCCCTCGTGTGCTTCAACCGTTAATTTTACTCCATCATTTATGCTCACACATCTTAGATAGGGAAGAGCATATCCCTTTTTATAGAGGATTCCATCCATTATTACGATGGTTGGAGCTTGTCTCTTGATTTTCCTTGCTTCACCTTGGTCAGATGGGAGTGTTCCTTTAACAAGGTATTCAACAATGGGTGACATCTAGCTGTAATCATACATGTTACTTGGTCTCGGTTGGTCAACCCTTTCATCTGATATTTCTTTATTACTTTCTCTTCTCTCTTCCCCTTGTGATTTTTCTTAAGACTTTGTCAGAACTAACAATTCATTTCCCTGTTCGGATGCCTCCTCTCCAATACTTAGAATTTCTTGATATCCCATTGGAACATTACGTGTCTCCGGGGCTCCCCTTGAGCTTGCTAGTTTTGCTACGGAATCTGCTTGTGAATTTTCTTCTCTTAGGACTTGGTGTATGGAAAAGTCTTCAAACAAAGCAAACATTCTTAGTATCTTGTTCACATATAAAGATATCTTAGGGTCCTTTGTTTGATATATCTGTTTCACTTGATTCACCATTAGCTGAGAATCACTAAAGATCTGTATTCGTGGAATTTTGAGTTCTAATGCCAAGATTAATCCTGCTACCATAGATTCGTATTCTACCACATTGTTAGTTGTGGGGAATCCTAGTTTCATGGCATAATGTAAACGATGTCCATCCGATGTGATGATTACATATCCTGCACTGGCCCCTTGTTCGTTTGATGCACCATCAACAAATAATTGCTACATAGGCCTCTGGTCTTTCTCCTTTTATGATTGCTCCTTGATAAAGTTAGTGCACTCATTAATGAAGTGTGCTAATGCTTGCCTCTTAATTGCAGCTCGTAGCTGAAATTCTATGTCATATTGGCTGAGTTCGATTCCCTATTTTACCAACCTTCCTGAAGTTTTTGGTTTACTAAAGACTTTCTTAAGGGGAAAATTGGTCAATACCCTGATCGGGTGTGCTTGAAAATATGCTCTAAGCTTTTGAGCTGTGAGAATCAAGCAATATGCTAACTTTTCTATCGCTGGATATCAGACTTCTGCATCCTTCAACCGTCTGCTCACATAATATACTGGAAGTTGTGCCCGATTCCCTTCTCTAATCAACACTGAACTAACTGCATGCTTTGAGATTGCCATATATAGGTATAAGGTTTCCCCATTCTCGGGAGTTGAAAGTATCGGTGGCTATTCCAGGTGGCTTTTTAGTTCCTGAAAGGCATTCTTATAATCTTCCCCCTATTCAAAGTTCTTCTTCTTGATTACATCAAAAAAAGGTATACACTTATCGGTAGCTTTAGAGATAAATCTACTTAGGGCGGCCACCCTTCCATTCAAACTCATCACTTCCTTGCTGGTTTTAGGTTCGGCCATGTCGCTAATGGCTTGAATTTTATCTGGAGTAGCTTCGATCCCTTGGGCACTTACAAGGTAGCCTAAAACATTTCTAGAATGGACTCCAAAAGAACACTTTTGTCGATTTAGTTTCATTTGATATTTCCGCAATACCCTGAACATCTCTTCCAAATCTTTAAGATGATTTTCGGGTTCGCCAGACTTTGCCAGCATATCGTCCACATAAACTTCCATGTTCCGTCCGATTTGCTCCTTAAACATTCAGTGGACTAATCTTTGATATGTTGCCCCTACATTTTTAACCCAAATGGCACTACCTTGTAACAATAAATCCCCCACTCAGTTATGAAGCGAGTGTGCTCCTCATCTGTTTTGAACATTGGCATTTGGTTGTACCCTGAATAGGCATCTATGAGAGACAACAACTTGTGTCCACTTGTGGCATGTACTAACTAGTCTATTCGCGGCAATGGGAAACAATCTTTTGGACATGATTTGTTGAAATCCATGTAGTCAATGCAAGTCCTCCATTTCCCATTTGATTTCTTTACCAGAACTGGATTGGCTAACCACTTTGGGTAGTATATTTCCCAAATAAATCCATTCTCAAGGAGTCCGTTAACCTCTTCTTTCAAAGCATCTGATCATGCCTTTTCCATCTATCTCTTTATATGCCTTATGGGTGTTGCTCCTGGATTGACGTTGAGAGCATGACACATGACCGTTGGGTCAATTCCCACCATATCGGAATGTGACCAGGCAAATACGTCTTTGTTGACTTTGAGAAATTGTATCAACTCCTTCTTTAAGTCACCATTAAGATCTTTTCCCACCTTAACTACTTTGGTAGCATCATATTAATCTATGTATGCTTCCTCAAGGTCCTTTATGGGTTTTATCCTTTCCATTTCCCCTCGGCAATCAAATTCTGTGACTATTGGGCTTTCTTCTGTTGAGTTAGCATCCATTCTCTTTATCTTGCCTCTAGAAGGAACGTACCTTTGATACATTATGTTTGTTAGATTTACTAATTTTAATCTTTGCTTCGAATGTTGGATGTGAAAATCCATCATCCAAAGGCTGTAAAATAGTAAAAGAATCAAAGTAAGTGGAATACTCCCTTTTATACCGGTCTAGAGTAGCAAAATAAATTTCTTGGGAGCTAAACTGCTCCCCTCGTACAGTCCCCCATCCACTTTTTGTCAAGAATTTTACCATGATATATTTCGAGGAGACGAAGGCATATGTTTCGTCGAGAGCCGACCTGCCAAAGAAGGCATTGTAGTATGAGGGTTGGTTGATTATCACAAAGATAGTTTCGAAGGTTCTGCAGGTTGGTGGCACCCCCATTTGCACGAGAACCTTTATTTGTCCAATCGGAGTTGATCCTTTATTGTTGAATCCAAATATGGGTTCCATGTTTATCTCCAGTTTTTCTTCAGTAATGTTCATCTGACCGAAGGTGTGCTTGACGATTGCGTTGACTGCACTGCCTGTGTCAACCAGAATTTTAGAGACGATGGATAATCCAATTTGTGCAGTAATCATCAAAGGATCATTATAAGGATGGTGAATCCCCTTTCTTTGCTCTTGAGGAGTGACAACAAGTTTCGGCATCTGAATGTTGAGACGTGGATTCTTCATTGGGGGTTCCTCTTGGACAGAGTAAATACCTTCTTTAGCTTCCTTAATATACTTGTTTCGGGCCCTCTTGCTATTTCCTGCTGGATGCAGCCCACCGTGAGTCACATCAATTCTGTTTACTAGTGGGCTCTAGCTTAGGGGGTTTTCATCTTCCAATATATTTACAGCATTGTTAGGGTGTTTCTGTGGACCATCCTCTGTCCGTTGAGCCTTTTGCTGATCCTGAATAAACTCCTTCAAATGACCCTCACGGATCAATTTCTGGATAATGCTAGCTAGAATCCTGCACTCATCGGTCTTATGACCGCTGGCCTTGTGATAAGCACAGTAATCCCCTCCTTTTCTTTGTTCAGGGTTGTTCTTGGCTTTAAAGGAGGTCAGAAAGTCGACTCTTTACTTAGCTATGGCATAGACGTAAGACAATGGCTTGTTTAAAGCGACTGCGTTAGCGATTGGCTCTTCCCATCTTGTCCTTTTGTGTCCTTGGTCTTAGCTAAATCTCCCCCCTTCTTTCTTGAGGATAGTTTTCTTCTTAGCATAGTAAAGCTCATCCATCCGGATGAACTTTCTAGCCTAGAAATGGAAGTCTTTTAAATCTTTACAGCCGTTAAAAAAGAGTTGTTTCAAGAAGAGGGTGTTTTCTATCAAGCCAGAATTAACAGCAATAAGCTTGTCTCAATAATTCATGTCTTTGGCTTTTAAAGCTTCAGCATTGAATCTCCTTAGATAATCTCCCAAGGACTCCCCCTGTCTTTGCTTTATATTGGTCAAGACTGTATAGTCTATTGTGGGGTTTTTACAAATGCAGAATTGGGTGGAGAACTCATAAGAGAACTGCTTCCATGAATATATGCTTTTCTACCAGTACTGTCTATACCATTTTGCTGCAGCTCTCTAGAGAGTGACCGGGAATAATCGGCATCTGACTGCTCTAGATGCATTGTACAAATCCATTTAGCTATCAAAAGCTATTAGATAATCGTCTGGGTCTGTAACCCCATAATATTTCATAGATGGGATCTTCACATATGGCGGGATGACTGTAGCCATGATCTCATCAGTGAAGTGTGGCACTCTTTCATTGTCATTAGCGTTTTCATCCATTGTTCTCTTTCCTTTTGAATTCATAGCATCCTTTATTGCCTTTTCAGCTGCATCTTTTAGATAAGCCTCAACATTACAGTAATTTTTCTGGTCCGGGCAATACTCCTTTGATGTTGAGCTTCCTGATTGTTCAAGCGACTTGTCGAGAACTCTTCCTTGATGGTTATCTTTTGACTATAGATGCTCCTTCTTCTTGGAGGATGTTAAGTCTATTTTACTTTTATATTCAGCGAAGTTGGCTTTTAAATTTCTCCAGGGGAAATCACCTCTTCTCCCTAAGTTGGTTTTGGTGTCTTTGAAGATCTCTGAGATAGTGCCATTTTAAGTAGCTCTTGCATCTGTTGCTCCAAGTGTTTAATCTTTGCAGCGTTATCATCTTGCCGAGCTAGTGACGAAGGCTGTCCTTGAACAACCCCATCCAGATTAAAGGACGGAGTTATGTTCTCCTCAAGAGTGGTGGTTTGGACGACGCCTTCCTCAATTCCTCTTAATCGTTTAGATCTCATTTTCCTATGCAAATTAAATGAACCAAAATTAGTCTATAATATAGTGACAAGGTCGGAGGTTTAGGCCGTCCTTCTAGCGCCAAAAATGTTAACAAGAAAACTTGTCAACATCTCTAATGCTATGTGAAAAGTAAATGAGCTCAAATGAAACCAAGCCGTAGGAAAGATCTCTCCTTTCGAAACATATCTTTCAACCAAGTTGATTTAGTCGAAAGGGTTTAAGGAAATTGCTCCACCTTTCGACCGAGATGGCTTAATCGAAAGGGTTTTAGGTGTTAACTCTACCTTTCGATTAGGTTGACTTTGTCGAAAGGCTTTAAGAAGTTAGTATAGGAATACATGCAAAAGAAGTTGCATCTTGCTCGAAACATTTATTTTGAGTGTGTTGAAAGTAGCTAATTATCTTGTCTTTTCATTCCTTTCGACAATGTCGAAAGGCTTGTCCCGACACTTTCGATCATGTCAGAAGGGATGTATGTTTCACTAACATGACACAGTTGCTTCTGACCTATGGTTTCGCTACTTTTGTTGTGCAACTCCTTCGGAAAGGTTGTAGATGGAGCTGGGGATAAACCCCTTTCGAATGAGTGCCTCTTTATACAATTGTTAGTCAATTATAAACTGGGACCCCTTTGAAACCCCCCTTTCGACTGAGTCGAGTGGGGTTCCACTTTTTTGAAAAAGGTCCAGCTTATAACTACCTAAGCTTCACTTTGTTTTCCCTACATAAGATCGACCTGGATATCCTCCCAGAATTATAGACTCATCAATGTCGAAACCTCATCATCATTCATGTTTTCATTGTTTGATGTTGATTTCGATGATGATGGGTTTCTACTGTATGTACCCAAGTCGATCCTATGTATAGCATAGACGAAAAGAAGTTAAGAGAATAGGTTAGAATCATGTGTAATGTAACACCCCTAATTTTAAATAACATTATTTAGGATATTTAATTAGATGAATTTAATAGAATAATGAAAATGTTAAGTGATAAGGGGATTAATATTTGAATAAGTTTAAGTGGCCATGCTTAAGTAATAAATTAAATGGGCATGAGAATGGATTATAAGTAAATTAATTTACATAAGGGTATAATGGTAATAAGCTTTACCTAACCCCTTACCTTATATATATATATTCTCATTTTACCATTTCATTTCGTATTGACTTCATTTTAAAAGCAAATCAAAAACGTAAGTTAAAGAAGAAAAGAGTCGGCCATTAAAAAGAAGAGAAGAAGAGAAATCCAAAGAAAAAAGAATTAAAAAGGGGAATCAAACTCATCTCAATCCACTTTCCTTATCAAAGATTAAGGTGAATGTAATTTCCATCTCTATTTGTTAAATATATGTTTTGGATTTAAGTTTAAATTCGTCTATATGATGTTTGATGACGATATGCTTGAATTATGGTTTATTTAAATTTAAACAAGATTGTTTAAATAATGGTTCATACGGTTTTAGATCAAAACCGTGGGATATTGATGTTTAAATGCCATGGAAAAATTATATGTTATGCAAAACATGATTTTAGAGTTGGGTTTTAAGTTTTATAATTTTCCAAGCTTGGGAAAGATTATTGTGAATTTTTAAATGAAAATATAGCACGTTGGGTTTAATAATTTATTTCAGAAAATATTTTGATAATTTGGATTTAAAAGTTTGATATGTTAGATAACATGATCAAAGTAAATTTCTGTGAATTTTGGGGGATTTTTCATAAGTGATTTGATATACAAAATAAATTATTTTGAGAAGAGGATCAAAATTATTTACGTATAAATAAAGAGGAATGTTTGCAAAAGTTTAAGTTTGATTCTTATCATAATTAAAAAGGTGGTTAGTTTTGAAAAGCATGGGAAAAGTTAAGGCAACCAATAAGAAATGAACACGTAGGCAGGTTAGTTTATATAAGTTACTTAATTTAGTATTTAACCTAGAAAAATAGGTTTCGCCTCTAATCAGAGTACCTTTCGCTCCTGTTCTTTCGCCTTCAACCGTGTCGAAGCCCCATTAAGTTAAATTCAATACACATGGTATCATCTAGATGATACGTAGTGGATTGAAGAAAGGTGAAAGGCATGTTGTCGAAAGCATAGCTTCCGATGGGGTCATTACCTCAGTTTGTTTTGAAAAGATAAGCGCCTGCCTTTGTTTTTCTAAGCATTCGACTTAGTCTATACATATGTTTTTAAAAGAAGTTTTATAATGGCTTTCAAAGGGGTTGCCATGTTAGTTTTAAAAGAAATAAAGGAGGTTTCGAAGGTGTTCTTTAATTATAAATCAATGCTTTCGAAAGAAGGGGTTCCGACCTAGTAGAAGCCCTATCGTCGATTCTTGTGCCTTTCGAGGGTATTGAAGTCATCAATACTTTCGAATGGTATTGTTTGTTTTAAAGCTATATTAAGCCACTTTCTAAATTCTTTTGAAAGGGTTATGGGTTTCGAAGGCAATGATTTCGATAGTGGTTTCGAAGCTATCCTTCAACATTTTAAATGTATGCTTTCGACTCTGTCGAAAGAGATCATATCGACACCATCATAAATTCCCTAATATTTTTATATAGTATAGAATGGTTTCGAAAGAGATATTTTCGTTTATATTTTCTTTGACCCAAATGATATTTAAAATGGTAAACCCAATGATGTCGAAAGGGGGACTTTCAATGCTTTAGGAAGAGATATTTCCAATGGTTTCGAAGCTATGTTTCTAATAATTAATAAGTAACACTTTATTATAGTCGAAAGGTTTCGAAAGAAGGAATTTAAAGTGTTTTTAAAGGCAGAAGCCTAATGTTTTGTAAAGGCATATATGCTTTCGAAGGAGGCTATCCATTGAGGTCGAAAGCATGGTTTCGAAGGTTTCGAAAGTATAGTTTTAAAAAAATTAACCCAATCTTATTTAAAAGCAAAACCATGGCATATTAGTAAACAAAGTATTTTGAAATGGAACTTATGAAGAAGTCTAAATAGGTTAAAGGAATTAACCAAGTTATATTGTTTGCTTCTTCATATATGTATATATTCACTTTATAATGAATCCAATAATTGTAATTTGGAAAAAGGTAGAATAACCAGTTGGGTTAACCTAGTAGTGAATAAATAAAAGATATTGATAGGGGCCAATAGGTTAACGGTAAGCCCATGAAATTGTGTAAAGGAAAAGATATTGGTAGGGGCTAATAGGTTCATAGTTTGCCTATGAAAACTATGTACAATTAAAGATGTCAGTTAGACAGGTTTATAGTAAGCCCATGAAAACTATATCCAGATAAGAAAATGAAATATTAGCGGATAGTCAATAGTTTCCTAGTCAGTCCATGGAAACTAGGGTAAAAGAAAGATATTGGCTGTTACTCAATAGGTTCCTAGTCAGCCCATGAAATCTAGGATAAAAGAAATGATATTGGAGTTACCAATAGGTTAATAGTAATCCCATGAAAACTATATAATTGGACAGGGAGTCCTTGAAAGTTTAACCGGTTATTAGTTAGCCCATGAAAACTATTAGGTTAATGTAATCGTAGAAACTATAATTATGACAGATAGTCCAAATGAATTGGGGATGAGTAATCCAGAATTGATTCAATTGTTTTACATATCATCACATAATAATGTTTTTAATTGAATTAATCATTGTGGATGCAGGGGCATCGAAGATGGTTTATAAAGGTTTTATGATACTGGTGAGGGAAAACCCGTTCCTCTAAGCAGCATGGTCTCACTAGATATCTAAATGATTTGAGATGGTATATTATTATTCATACCAGGCTTTATGTCTGACTCTAAGTTTATGTTTTCCCCTTAAACTCTCGGGTACTCAATTGATTTTGAGTAGTTTGAGATTTGAGGTTTTCAGGTACCTCTTAAAACGAAAAATCTTCCAGAGTTGTGCAGGTGACATGTAGTTATTTAAGTTCTTTCTCATGTGATTCCACTGTGTATTTTTGTTAAGGCAAAGTTGTTTATTACCTATTATACACTCTGATCACCAAGGGGGCATCTTCATAGGTCGCACTTGGAGTATATTGTAATAATTTTATTTTTCTGAACGTGGTTAATGTTGTGGGATTATGTAAAGAATGTTGAAATGAGTTTGGAATGGAATGTGAAAGTTGTTTTGAAATTTTAAACTTTTCCATATTCATGTGTTTCTGGTATATCAATTTATGCAACAATACCGTATTTGGTCGCTGAGGATTAATAACTATGGATGACTGCAGCATCTGTAGCCGTTAGTTTTGGGCCTCCATGTGGAGGATGTTACAAGTTGGTATCAGAGCATAGGTTTATCAAAACTTAAGCAATTCAAACCTAAAAGATTTTCAAAACATAATCCAATGAATCAAAAATATTGATCGGGGTTTGGGTTAACGCGATTGTAACGTACTTTTATTTGATATATATAGGTATATATAAGTACGTAATTTCCCTTTCTCTTAGACCGTTCTTTTGTATCTTATTAAGGCTCGTATACAGAGTTATGAGAAGAAGATATGGAAGTAGGAAACGGAAGAGGAAATCTAGGTGGAGGATGCACCACAACTGATGGAAATGCTCGACCTAACACCCGGAGGAACCAAGGTCGACACGCTAATGCTAATCAAAATGCGGAAGCCAATGTGAGTGCTGGGAATCTGCTAGTAGATGCGGGATGATGTATATGTTCCTTGCTAATTTGATGCAAGCAGGAACTACTAGAGTGGCTGGAAATATTGGAGTAGCAAATCCCATGATTCCCGTTGGGAATAATTATGCCAAGCTAAACCGAGATTACACCAGTTTGGGAGGAAAGCCATTTATGGGAACAGAAGATGCTATAAAAGTGGAGAATTGGCTGTTACATTGTGAAAGGATTTCTATGATTTGGGTTTAGAAGATGCGCAGAAGAGAAGGTTGGCCTCTAGACAGTTGAAAGGGTTAGCACTTCACTGGTGGAATGGTGTGACGGTCGGAGTTCAGGAGGAACAATTAAGTTAGGTTGATTTTCGAAGGAGATTCAAACAGAGGTTTGTCTCTAAAGTTGCCAAGTCAACATTGATGAGAAAA
Organism: Allium fistulosum; assembly: GCA_030737815.1. Classification (NCBI taxonomy): domain Eukaryota; kingdom Viridiplantae; phylum Streptophyta; class Magnoliopsida; order Asparagales; family Amaryllidaceae; genus Allium; species Allium fistulosum. Next base: position 942,039,306 of record CM060907.1, on the reverse strand, counting down.
TTTATGGATTTGGTTCAGGGAGACATGTCTGTTATCGAGTATGCAAATAGATTTGATGAGCTATCTCGATATGGATACGCTATTATAGACACCGACATTAGAAGGAATGAAAGGTTCATTCGAGGACTGAGGCCCGAGCTTGCTAGGGCGACCCTGACTCGTATCCATGATCCCTATAATGTAGTGGTGGAGATGGCCATTCACCATGAAGAGATGCTTGCTATTTGTGCTAGAGAGAAGCCTATTAAGTCCTAGAGTTCATAGGGAAAGAAGAGAAAATTCTTCAAAAAGAAAGGAGCCCAAAGGGAGATTCAGCCAAGAAGTCAAAAGCTAATTTAGTCTGCTACAAATGTGACAAGAAGGGTTATTTTGCAAACGAGTGTCAGTCAGGCAAAGTGTAGAAGAAGGCTACGGATAAGAAGCATATTAAGTGTTATAACTGCGATCAAGTTGGGCATTACAAGAACCAGTTTCCAGAGCCAGTTAGGGCAGAAGAAGGAAAGGATTTTGCTATTGGATCACTGTCTTCTTCCAAATCAACTTTTGCATATAAGGGAAAGACTATGATGGAAGGAACATTATTGATTCAAAGTATTCCAGTTAGGATACTATTTGATATCAGTGCATCACACTCATTTATATCCCAAAATTTGGTTAATAAGTTATGCTTAGAACCCAGTTACCATATTTCTTCCTTATGGGTTGCGAATCCAATAAGAGGGTATGAAACCCTAGGGATTAATTGTGACCGGTTAGAAAACTTGATTTGTTAGGTCATATGTTTGTATAAAGTTTGTATGTTTATGATTTCATAGATTTTGGGGTCATTTTGGGTATGGATTGGTTGGGTAGATATGAGGCTAGGATATTTTGCCAGGATAGGGAAATATCAGTAAGGTACCTAGATAATCATAACCGGATCATTTTCTCAGTAGACAATTCCGACCGAAGTGTTTGTGCTGTGGTAAGTACCTTGGAAGCAGCGGAGGAGCTAAGTTAGGTTTGAGTTGCAAGAGAGTTTGCAGATATATTTGAGTCGGTTACAGGACTACCAACGAAATGAGCTATTGAGTTTCAGATAGATCTTATACCAGGAGTTGAACCTGTTAGTAGACAACCTAGCAGAATGACACCGACTGAGGTGAAATAATTGAAGGCGCAGCTAGTGGATCTAGACGGAAGAAATTTTATTAGACTAAGCAGTTTGCCTTAGGGAGCGGCCACGATTTTCATAAAGAAGTCCGATGGGTCATTGCGGATATGCATCGACAACCGTAAGCTGAACGAAAGGACGATCAGGAATAGATACCTTTGCCGCGAATTGATGATCTGTTCGATTAGTTGAGTGGAGGCAGAGTGTTTTCCCAATTAGATTTGGCGACCGGTTTCAATTAGTTGAGAGTGGCAGAGGATAATATTCCTTTGACAGCATTTCGAACTAGATATGGTTCTTATGAATGGTTAGTGATGCCATTCGGGTTGACGAATGCACCTGCTTTCTTCGTGGACTTGATGAACCGGGTTTTCCGAGAACGCTTGGATAGGTTCGTGTTAGTATTCATAAATGACATTTTGGTGTACTCAAAAGATGAGAGAGAGCATGAGAATCATTTGAGAGTAGTGTTTGAAACGCTAAGGTAGCATCAGCTAAAGGCGAAGTTTTCTAAATGTCATTTTTGGAAGAAGGAGGTCAAATTTCTTGGTCATGTAGTTTCGAAGGAAGGTTTGGCAGTAGATCTAGTTAAGATCGAAGCTATCAATAATTGAAGGAGACCAGAGATGGTAACCGAGATCAAAAGTTTTCTCGGACTTGCTGGCTATTATCGGATATTTATCAAAGATTTTTCACAGATAGTGGCACCTTTGACTAATTTAACCAGGAAGGATGTGAAGTTAATTTGGTCTGACAAATGTGCGCAAGGGTTCCTTAAGTTAAAAAAAAATTTGACCAACACGCCAGTGTTAGTTGTTCCAGATGGAAACCAAGGGTTTGTGGTGTACACTGATGCATGTGGAACAGGATTGGCTGCTGTATTGATGCAAAATGGTAAAGTTGTTGCCTATGCTTCTCGATAGCTTAGACCGCATGAATTAAGATATCCTACTCATGATTTGGAGTTGGTTGCGGTGATCTTCGCATTGAAGATTTGGAGACATTATCTTTTAGGGGAGAGATTTGAGCTATACACTGATCATAAGTCCTTAAAATATTTATTCTCTCAGAAAGAGTTGAATATGAGACAACAGAGGTGGCTAGAGTTTTTGGCTGCTTATGTTTTTAGTATAGAATATACTCCTAGAAAAGGAAAAAAGCTAGTGGATGCCCTTAGCAGGAAACTTCAGAATGTGGTGTTAGCTATGTTGGCAGAATGGAAGGATTTAGAATTTTGGACTACGTGTAGCATAAAGTCGAGATCGACTGCTGTTTCTAGTCAGAGACTGCTATGATGGCATGTTTAGAGGTACAACCAGTGCAGATCGAGAGGATAGCTTTCTAAACAGAAAGAGGATCCAAAAATAGTTGAGAAAATTAGAAGATTCGAGGTGGGATCCAAGATCGATGATCTTAAAGATTTTGGCCTTGACCAGAAAGGATGGTTGAGAAAGAAGGGACGATTATGTGATCTGAATATAGAGAACTTGAGAAGAGAAGTTCTAGATGAGTGTCATCGATCCAAGTTTATGATTCATCCTGAGGGAACCAAGATGTAGATATAAAGAGAAGCTTCTATTCGGAAGGCATGAAGAGAGATGTTGGCTTATGGGTTAGACAATGTGCTAACTGTCAACAAGTAAAAGTCGAACACCAGAAGCCGAGCAGGTTACTTCAGCCTTTAGAGATTCCAGTTTAGAAGGGGGATTCTATATCCATGGATTTTATTGATGGGTTGCCAAGGTCGAACAAAGGAAATGAAAGCATATGGGTCATAGTGGACAGACTGACCAAAAGTTCCCATTTCATTCCAGTCAAGTCAACCAGAATGGCACCTGTTTTGGCGAAATTGTTCGTGAAGAACATAGTTAGACTTCATGGAATTCCTAGTGGCATAGTCAGCGATAGGGATGCATTATTCACTAGCGAGTTTTGGAGAAGTCTATAGAGAGTATTAGGTACCAAGCTCAAGATGAGTACATCATATCATCCATAGACAGATGGGCAGACTGAGAGAGTCAATAAGGTACTCGAAGATTTATTGAGGATTTGTCTACTAGACTTTGGTGGATCTTGGGGAGATCGCCTGCATTTGGTTGAGTTTTCCTATAATAATAGTTTTCAGACTAGTATAGGAATGGCACCTTTTGAAGCTTTGTATGGAAGGCCATGCAAATCACTCGCGTGTTGTTAGAGACTGGAGACAGATTAGTCTTAGGTCCAGACATGGTTAGAGAGGCGTCCGAGAAGATTGAGTTGATCCGAAATCGGATGAAGGAAGCTCAGACAGAAAATTTACACAGATAAAAGGCGTAAAGACCTAGAGTACTCAGTTGGAGATAAAGTTTTTATTAAGATGTCACCGATGAAGGGAGTGATACGATTCAAAAAGTTAGGAAAGTTAACACCGAAATATGTTGGTCCATTCTAGATTATAGAAAGGATTGGAAAGCTCGCATACAGAGTAAAATTGCCAAGCAATATGGCAGGTGTCCATAATGTATTTCACGTGTCTCATCTTTGCGAGTATGTGCATAATCGAGAGACTACTATTCCTCCAACAGGATTGGATGAGTTGGTAGTAGAGCATAGTTTGACAATTGTAAGACAACCAGTTCGGGTTGTAGCGAGAGATGAGAAAAGATTAAGGTCCAAAACAGTTAAGTTGGTAAAAGTTCAGTGGAGCGACAACGAGAAGGATTGTACTTGGGAGATAGAAGACAGGATTCGAGTTACTTATCCTGATCTGTTTTAAATGGTAAGTCTATATTAGATTTATATAGATGATTGCTAGTCAGATAAAATAGTATAATTGTTAGGAGTGGTTACAAATGAATGCTATGATTAGTATTTAGTCCTTACTGAATTTTGAGGATGAAATTCTTTAAGGAGGGGAGCCTGTAACACCACTAATTTTAAATAATACTATTTAGGATATTTATTAGATGAATTAAATAGAATAATGAAAATGTTAAGCGATAAGGGGATTGAGATTTGAATAAATTTAAGTGGCCGTGCTTAATTAATAAATTAAATGGGAATGAGAATGGATTATAAGTAAATTAATCTACATAAGGGTATAATGGTAATAAGCTTTACCAAACCCCTTATCCTTATATATATTCTCTTTTTACCATTTCATTTCCTATTGACTTCATTTTAAAAGCAAATAAAAATTGTAAGTAAAAGAAGAACAGAGTCGGCCATTAAAAAGAAGAGAAGAAGAGAAATTCAAAGAAAAAAGAAAAAAAGAATTTAAAAGGGGGATCAAACTCATCTTAATCCACTTTCCTTATGAAAGGTTAAGGTGAATGATAATTTCCATCTCTATTTGTTAAATATATGTTTCAGATTTAAGTTTAAATTCGTATATATGATGTTTGATGACGATATGCTTGAATTATGGTTTATTTAAATTTAAACAAGATTGTTTAAATAATGGTTCATATGATTTTAGATCAAAACCGTGGGATATTGATGTTTGAATGCCATGGAAAAATTATATGTTATGCAAAACATGATTTTAGAGTTGGGTTTTAAGTTCGATAATTTTCCAATCCTGGAAAAGATTATTGCGAATTTTTAAATGAAAATATAGCATGTTGGGTTTAATAATTTATTTCAGAAAATATATTGAGAATTTGAAATTGAAATTTTGATATGTTAGATAACGTGATCAAAGTAAATTTCTAGGAATTTTGGGGGATTTTCCATAAGTGATTTGATATACAAAATTAATTATTTTGAGAAGAGGATCAAAATGATTTACGTATAAATAAAGAGAAAGGTTTCATTTGGAAAAGTTTAAGTTTGATACTTATCCAAATTAAAAAGGCGGTTAGTTTTGAAAAGCATGGGAAAAGTTAAGGCAACCAATAAGAAATGAACACGTAGGCAGGTTAGTTTATATAAGTTACTTAATTTAGTATTTAACCTAGAAAAATAGGTTTCAGCTCTAATCAGAGTACCTTTCGCTCCTTTTCTTTCGCCTTCGACCATGTCGAAATGCCATTATGTTAAATTCAATACACATGGTATCATCTAGATGATATGTAGTGGATTGAAGAAAGGCAAAAGGCATGGTGTCGAAAGCATAGCTTTCGATGGGGTCGTTGCCTCGGTTTGTTTTGAAAAGATAAGCGCCTGCCTTTGTTTTACTAAGCTTTTGACTTAGTTGATACGTATGTTTTTAAAAGAAGTTTTATAATGGCTTTCGAAGGGGTTGACATGTTTGTTTTAAAAGAAATAAGGGGGGTTTCGAAGGTGTTCCTTTAATTATAAGTCAATGCTTTCGAAAGAAGGGGCTCCGACCTAATCGAAGCCCTACCACCGATTCTTGTGCATTTCGAGTGTATGAAGTCATCAATACTGTCGAAAGGTATTGTTGGTTTTAAAGCTATATTAAGCCACTTTCTAAATCCTTTAGAAAGGGTTTTGGGTTTCAAAGGCAATGGTTTCGAAGCTATCCTTCACAATTTTAATCGTATGCTTTTGACTCTGTCGAAAGAGATGGTATCGACGCTATCATAAATTTCCCAATATTTTTATATAGTAAAGAATGGTCTCGAAAGAGATACTTTCTTTTATATTTGCTTTGACCCAAATGTTATTTTAAAATGGTAAACCCAATGATGTCGAAGGGGGACTTTAAATGCTTTCGGAAGAGATATTTCAAATGGTTTCGAAGCTATGTTTCTAATAATTAATAAGTAACACTTCATTATAGTAGAAAGGTTTCGAAAGAAGGATTTTAAAGCGTTTCTAAAGGTAGAAGCCTAATGTTTTGAAAAGAGATATATGCTTTCGAAGGAGGCTATCCAGTGAGGTCGAAAGGAAGGTTTCAAAGGTTTCAAAAGTATAGTTTTCAAAACAATTAACCCAATCTTATTTAAAAGCAAAACCATGGCATATTAATAAACAAGTATTTTGAAATGGAACTTATGAAGAAGTCTAAATGGGTTAAAGGAATTAACCAAGTTATATTGTTTGCTTCTTCATATATGTATATATTCACTTTATAATGAATCCAAAAACCATATTTTAGAAAAAGGTAGAATAACCAGTTGGGTTAACCTAGTAGTGAATAAATAAAAGATATTGGAAGGGGCCAATAGGTTAACAGTAAACCCTTGAAAACTGTGTAAGGGAAATGATATATATTGGCAGGGGCCAATAGGTTCATAGTTAGTCCATGAAACTGTAACGACCCGTAAATTTCGATAATTTAAATTTGTTAATTTAATAAGATTTTGATAATTAAATTTGAAAGAAATAAAAATTGGAGATTTAGTAATGTAATAAATAATAAAATGAAATGTAACAATGGTAATTAAAGCTAATTTTTTATAAATTGAATGAAATTACAATAAATGAAATAATGTAAAATGTAATACTTGGTTATAATTGAATATAAGGAAACAAATGTAAATATTTAATTTATTAATGGTAACTGAATAAAACTAGTATTGTGTAAAGAATTATAATATTTGTTGTATTAATGTGTGCATTAATTTATAATGGGATATAAAAGGTAATTGATAATTTAAAATGTTGACTTACTGATAAAATAGTGTGTAATGAATGGAAATGGAATAAAATTAGCGTGATGAAAGAAATGGTAACATTTGCGGTAAGTAATAAACTTATAAACGTAATTAAAAGTAAATAGTGACTATTATTATAAGTTACCTGTTTATTCAGTTAGTTGAATTGAAATTGAAATCAATTTTAAATAAATGAAAATAAATGTTCATTAATGTGAAATGTAATACAATGTTTAGAAGTTGTTAAATTGGAGTATATTAAGTTAATGAAAGGTAAAACAAAGGTTAACTAGGTTTATAGAGTAATAATGGACTTAATAAAAAGATTGGAATTGAATCAAATCAATTTATTGGAATTAATTATAAATAATTGGAATTCAATTAATAATAAATGGATTTATTGTAAGTAAATGAAATTAAATACTACGTTAATTGAAATTAAGATGAAATTGGAAATTATTAATGCACTAAGATATAAACCAATGGTAATTATATCCATAAGATGATAATTGATTTAATAATAGGATTGAAAATCAAATAAATGAAATTTTGGAATTCTTATTTTAATTACTGAATTTTTTAAATTGAGATTAAACAAGGTAAATTGGGAAATATTCCACAGTAAACTGATATAGAAATTTGTTTTAAAGGACTATAAATCACTAAGTAATCCAGTGTGATGGAAATTGTAAATCATTAAATATTGAATCGAAAAGTGATTAATTAATTTAATATTAATTGATTAAATTAATGTGAAAATATCCATTTTGGCCACTGACTCGGATTCCAACGAAACCAGTTTCATCGGATCCATAACAGTGAATTATTGTAGGATTTCAAGTTTCGTGTCGATCAGACCTATCGGTTAATCGCACGGGCTTGAAACGCCTAGAAATCAATTTAATTGAAATCAATTTGAAATAAGCCGATTTTAACATAACTTCTTCATACGATGGGATTTGGACTTGAAACCTATTCCATTGAATTTGAAATCATCATAAACATCTATTTTGATATATGGGATGACCCATTTTCGTTCCGGAGACAGAACGGGCTTTTCGGGTCGTCTATCGTTCAAACCCAAATTAATCTGATCCATTCACTTCTATTTCTAATATGTCTATAAATAGTCCGTCGTAAACCCTAGCTACTTCTCATTTTCATTTGTCTGTATGTACAATTCAGCTGTCCACGCTTTCCAATGGAAGACAAAATCCTAATCCCCAATTGCAATCTCAAATCAAATTCAATTTCAAAACCAAATCAAAAATTCAAACTCCTCAAACAATAGCGAATTATATATCAATTTGAAGCTCTCGATGAGCGCATCTCAGATCTGCAATTCTTTTTTCGTTTTGTTTCATCATTTGTTCAGTAAACGTCGAACTATTCACGACCGTTCAACCAAGCACTGATCAATTTCGTCCGATCGACGAATCAGAGGTATGGATGTGTAGAGGGGACCGAGTGTTGTAAATCGGCATGGTTCATGGGTGAAATCGACGGTCTGATAGCATGCAATAATTCGATTAGGTCGTGATGTACTCGCGGCGACGGAGGTGGTTCCGACCATCAGGAGGGCACGCGAGGCCACGTTTGGGTCGGCCTGGGTTGTGGAACACGACGAAAGTGTTGGATTGGGGTGCCGACGTTCGTGGAGGCGTGTTCGTAGACGAGACGGTGGCAGCTGGACTTGAGGAAGTCGCGAGTCTGTACGTGTTAGGGTTTCGTATTGAGTTGTGACGTGGCCTGGGTAATTGCCTTGTTTTTTTTATTTAAATTAAATTTAAATTTAGAAATTTTTGTACACTCTAACCTTAATAACTTTCGCATACGAGGTCCAATTCACGCGAGATTCCTTCTGCTGGGATCGTATTGAAATTCCGGACATTTTGACATTATTTTAGATGAATTCAGAGACTGTTTGAATTTTGGGTTTAAATTGGATTTAAATTCAATTTAAATTAAAAGTTGAGTGTTTTAACCCACTCACAACTTCTAAAATTTCTTATGTTTGTTAAATTAAATTCGTGATGTGATTGGATATTTATTTATTATTGTTTGGTATATTTTGAATCATCATCTCAGTTAATTTGAATTGATTTGAATTAAATCGTTATTTAATTTATTATTGAATATAAGTTGCCAGTTAAATACCTGTATTGATTATAAGTTCTATATTGATATTTATTAATTGATTTGGATGATGTTTGTAATGGATGTTGATTGTTGATATTGGATGAATGGATGTTTTATTTTATATCATTATAAACTGCAAGTTCACTATGGGCTGAAATGATACATACCCGAATGATCTATAAATTAGGGAAAAATCGTTATGGGTTGAAATGATAGACTCGAGTGATTTTATGGATTTTATTATTAATTCGAGATTGCGGTTTGAAATGATATATATAACAGTAACATTTTAAATTGCAGATTGAAATGATAAATATCTGTATCACTTGACCCTAGGGTAGAAAATTATATACGGACACCGGATTGGTTAAATTTAATGATTTTGAACTTCTTAATTTTTTTGAATTAATTAAATGATATCTTGAAATAAAATTTGATGTATATAAATTGAAGTATTATTGGAAACTCAAGTTTTGTATTGAAATGTGAACTGGTTTAAAGGAATTGCTTTAAGAAATTAAATTGGAAGTTTAAAGTTAAACTTTTAAGTATAAATGAAATTCTATCGAAATTAAGTTATTGAAGTTGTTTGAAAATAACTTTGAAATATTTTGAAATTGGTGTAATCCGAATTGATATTTGAACATAGATTGAAACGATATGAAATTCAATAGTTTATTGAAATTTTAAATTGAAAAGTTTGGAATTTGGTTTGTTGACTTGGAAATTGAAAATGGTCCAAATGTGTTGAAATGAAATGAATAGTTTAATTTGATATTAATCCAAATTTATGTTTTAATATAAACTATTTTGAAAATATATTATTTCAAAATTTCTAATTATTAAGATTTCAAAGTATTAAACTATTTTAACCTATATTAATTTTATTAAATCATTTTAACCTATTTTAAACCATTTAATTTATTTAAACTAATTAACCTGTTTTAACTTATTTTAAATCTAATTAATCTATTTTAAAGCTATTTAATCTATTTTAATTATATTTAATCTATTTTAAATCTATATTAACTATTTATAACTATTTAAAACTATTTTCTTCTAAATTCCAAACTAAGTAAAATGGATGGGTTTATATTCAAATTCTCGATTTTTAAAGTGAATATGGTTAAGCGACATTATAACCTAAGTTGGGATCTAAATAGCATATTTGGTTTAATATGATAATTTTAAAATGAGAGTTTAACCTATTTTGGAAATATGACTTTTGAAAGGAAATATAATTTCGAACTATGATTTCAAATGTGATATGATTTCGAAGGTGGATATAATTTCGGAAGTAAGTAATGATTTCGAAAATGATATGACTAGAATTGAATATGATATTTTGATATCAATTATGAAATGATTTTGGAAATGTAAAAGAACCATCCGGTGTGTAATAAGCGATTGGTTGTTAAAGAGACCGGGATCGGATATTGTCATACTCTCTGCCAATACCGAAAACCACTTTGACAACTATGTACGCGGTGGAGATTCCAAAATGAAGCAGGATGGTTGGCGACGATCCTATATGAGGTATATACGTGGACTTGACTTCCATGAGTTAGCTTAAGGTGGCTAAAACAGGAGCAATTGACGGGCTAAGTGAGGTCATTCCTCCGATCGGGCACATTCCTTCGATACTATATTCTGACTTTGCGATTTATTTGGTGGCCACCCTCGATTTTTTTGATTTAGGAGTGTGTTCCGAGGTGGGCGGTAGTAGCTGCTATGCGTTACGATCAGTCCGGAAGTGTAATTGGTATATCTACCCTGGCATTGCCTAGTTGTGCCGTGTTACCTACCCTATCGAGACCACTACGAGTTTGTTTTGTACCATACCTATGGAGTGTCCTCTGACGACGTCCAGTACGGGCAGGATTACGGTACTGTATAGACTATGGGAATATATAAAAATGTGTTAAAGGGGAAAATGCAACGCCTTAACGCTATTTTAATAGTTTATCTTATTGTAGACATATTATAATAGCGTATTGTACTACATAGTAGATAGTTTAACGGATCCTTAGGAGATGTGGATCCCAAACATCTCTTAAGTACTGCACTCACGTTAGACACTGGATAGGAGATGTCAAACCCCATAAACATCTCTGACGTTGTTACACTCATAGTTATTTACCGGTTATTTAACTCACATAAGAACTTTTAGTTCTGACTCGAGTGTTTTGTCTTTTCAATTCGCTCGGGTCAGCCTGAGCATTTTAGGATTTGAAGACCTTATTTCTGGAGGACGAAGACGAAGATTTGTACTACTATTATCTACTATATTTATTCCACTGCATTCATACTATTCCGCTGCATTATTTGTTTATCTCTGATATGTGTAACTCTGATTTTGTATTGTATAAGTATAATCAAATGTTTTGTATACAGCTTCATGAACTATTATTTGATTATTATATTTTGTCATTTCGCTGCGAGATTCTGTTTTTTTTATTTCTCTGCTTTTTCTTATTCACCCCAATAACAATCCGCCCTTCTGTATGGTTTGAGTCGGCATGTGTGTCTACTTAAAACGTACAAAAAGGCGGGATGTTACAGTTGGTAACAAAGCCAGGTTTAGCGATAACCTTAGCTTTCTGGGGTCAGACTCATATTAACTAGGGTAGTAATACCCTAGATTTGTCATTGGGAGTATATATATGAGAGAGCGTATTTGTTAGTGTTATAAAAGATTTTTGTATTACGTTAATTTGTTACGTTTTGTATTTATAAATTCTTGTTGGTGCATAGGACGCTATGACATCGATAGGGATTTCTAAACACTTAATAGGACAGACCGACAAAATACTTGTTTTGAAATATAGGTAAATGAAATAATTTTGCCTATTGTATATTTTATATATAAACTAATGATTTATAAAGTATATATTTGGTTATAATATATTGGTTGTTAGCAAGGTTTTAAATCTCGGATTTCGGTCACGTCTCGTCTCGAAGAATTTAGATAGCTTATCTCGTATCGGGTGAGATCTCGAACGAGATGAGTGCATCTCGGTCGTCCATCTCGGATTTACATCTCGGTTTCTAAAATTCATTTTGGAGTTATCTCGGAGTATATGTCATGTCAAAAATTAGTTTTCATACACCTAAATTTATAATACTAGTCACTACCTTAAGGAAAACACTATGCACTTACCTTGAATATATCACACGCTTATAATTAGTAATTTAGTATGGAAAAATATCACTTGTATCATGTAAAATAAACAAATAACTAGATTTAATGAATAATGTTCAATATAATATCATATGAGATAAAGTAGATAAGAAACAAACCATAACATATGCACCTTTACTTTGTTTGATCATTCACTTAATTTCCTACACAATATAATGTCTCATTTCTACCTTTTATGATTTATAGTGCTACAAGGGAAATCTTAATTTTATAACTTCAAATACAAAAGTCTACAAGTAGAATTAAGATATTCTATGTCTGATTATAGTATTTAATTATTAGCAAACAAAATCTCATTAAGCAACTAATAGCATAGATATTTCAAACAAACGTAGAAAAAAGCATACAAAGTACAAACAATTTCAAACATTGAGTAATATTATAAGAAAAGAAAAAAAATGATGTACGAATGAACATGTAATCATCAAATGAAATTAATAGATGAAAGAGAATTCCTTTATTGCTTAAAAATAAGCCTTGAGGAAAAAAATTATAACAGCAAAGACTAAATGAAATCAAATTGGGAATCCATTTAGAACATAAAGTTAAATAAGTGAAGCCCAAAATTTATAGCCGCAAAAAAGATAGGGTTAGGAAAAAAAACTCAAGAAAGTGTCGAAAAAAGAAAAATGAAATCAGATGTAAATTAATTTGGATTAGAAACCTAAATGAAAATCATAAAGTGAAATACTTACCATAATCGATGTAGATTTTATCATCTTCTTACACTCGTTACTGCCGTAAAATAAGAGACGAAGATTAAATGAGATTTATATAATAAATAAGGGTTAAAAAAAGTACAATTAAGAAGGCTTAAATTAAGGTAAAGGATGAGCTAGCCTAATACGGAAAAAGAGTTGATTTTTTCCAAAATTCAAAAATTCGGCCGATATCTCGCTATTAAATCTCGTCCGAGATACCGGACGAGATATTGAAATCTCGTCCGAGATTTGGGTCAGACGAGATTCAAACGAAATTAGTTGTTTCGAATCGCCCAGGCTTGAAAACGAGATCTCGGCCGAGATCTCGGCCGAGATGAGCGAGATTTAAAACCTTGGTTGTTAGGTAGTGAAATTCATAAATATTGGTTGGAATTAAGATTTGAAAATAAAATAAATGAAATTTGGAAATTTAGAACTTAAGTTCCGGGGTTTTCAAAAATTTCTTTCGAATGAATTTGAAATACAATAATAATATTATTTAGAAGTATTTTCTGATATTAATATTTCAATGTGATTTGAAAGAATTTTTTTTAGAAATTTTGGAAAGAAATAAGTTCTGTACTCCCTTCTCTGTCGCTGGAAAATAATTTCTGTGATGAGTGCACGCATCATAAACATTCATTTTCGAGTTTCAAGTGGGAAGGCCATTGTAGTAGTTTTACTACAGATCTATTTTTATAAACATATAAATTTTTTTAAAGTTTAAATATGATTGGATATAAAAGTTATGAGTATGTATATATATATATATATATGTATATATTATTTTAAATGATTTAAAAATGGAACCCGACATTTAGTTCTTAAATTTTTATAAACTAGAGATTTCAATCATTGTAATGGAATAAAATTTTAACTATTTAATAATTGAAACTTCTAAATGAAAATAAGAAATTATATGCTAAGTTATAACTGAAATATACAAGGAATTTGAAATTTGTAAGTTGAAAACGAAAAGAATATGAAAATAAGAAATGATAATTATTGAACCTTAAGTTAATTAAAATAAGCAAGTCAAACTTGTGTAACTTTCAATTGCATTCTTAAAGACATATATATATATATATATATATATATAACTTACCAATTATAAAAAGTTGAAATGTCAAAAGAATATGTAATGGAAATTTTTACAAGTAAAACTTATGTAATGGAAGTGTTCAATGAAATTTACTTTTATAAATAAAAAATTTGATATGAATATAGTTATAAACTTGAGTTAAAATTGTAATACTACTAATTAAATGAAATAGAAAATGAGTACTGTAAGTAAAGGATTTTGAACTTAAGTTAATATTGAAACTATTTATAATTAAAGTAAATAATAAAATGAATGTAATGAAATAAAAAGAAATTGACATGATATGAATAAATGAAAAAGAATTTTTGTAAGTAATAAAGGAAAAATAAATGAAATAAACACTGAATGAATGAATGGGAATAAAATTTTGTAAGAGATAAATGTAAGTTAAAGGTATAATCCTTGTATACATGAAAAGGAAAATAAAAACTGTAAATGCTGTGAAAGAAATTTAATAAGAATAACTCAAGTACATTATAAATTATTGTTTGTTTTGGTTGCTATGGATGGATAGTTGATTCTATCTAATTCATATGATGATTGTATGTCGTGGTTGCCAGTGATTATTGTTTATATTGATTTGTTTATTAGTGGTTGAAACAACTTTAAATATTTCACTTTATATAATTATTAACTTCTTTGGATTATATAAGTGAAATACAGGTTATGGAAACAATTGCTACTGCTTTTGTGTAAAAACCCGCATATTTTACGATTGTGTATTTAAATGTTTTATTAAAATATAGCATCGTTAATCGGATTAAAGTCCGAAATGTTACTTTTTGTAAACAGTCGAACTGGGACTCGAGACCACTTCCATTGAGTCCAAAATGGCGTTTACAACTTTTTTAAGTATAAACATCGATATGTTTGGAGTTGAGTGGAATTTTGCTATTTTTCTATTTTGGGCTTTGGGTTTGGGTTTCAGCCCACTAACCCAACAAAATACCCTAACTCCACCCCACTCCTCTTCATTCATTCATTCCATTTCCTAACACTTTCAAGCTAAAGTAAAAACCGGGGAAAAGATAGGAAATTAAAATTCCTAAACCGTCGTTTGATTAGGAAATTCAAGTTCTTGCTCTAAAATCAAAGAGAAGCTTAGGTAAGCATCCTCTTCTTCTTCTCCATCTCAATCTCTCTCCAATTTCAGAAATTTCCTTGTAACGACCCGTATTTTTACGGATCGACAAGTTCGTCAAAATCTGGAATTTTTGCATTTTTAAGTCATTGCAGATTTTTAGGCTGATTTGTCTAAGTCCTAGGTCGTGAACGACCTAAAAGCTAAGTCGTGACCGAGTTAAGGAATTCGGCGAGTTAGTGTTAGGTCGTGGGTTAGTTGGAGCGACCTATAGAATTATGCAACCTAGGATTTGATTAAGTATTAGGTCGGCAGGGCGAGTTAACGACCTAAAGAACTGACCGACTTAAGGATATGGCGACTCAAGGGTAGGCAGACCTAGTGGAGTAAGCGACCTAGTGGTTACTGGGTGTGTGGTTAGGTCGGCAACAACTTAGAGTGTGTAGAAGTTAGGTCGGTTGGACGAGTTAGTGGGTTGACCGACTTATGATTGTAGACGACTTAAGGTTAGAGTTAGGTCGTAGTAACCGAGTTAAGGGATAGGTCGCTTTGTGTTAGGTCGTCTAGGAGCTTGGTTGGTTAGGTCGTAAGCGACCTAAGGGTTAAGTTGTTACCAAGTTAAGTCGACTGGGTGGGTTAGCAACCTAAGGAGTTAACAAGTTGGCGACCTTAAGAGTTAGGCTATGTGTTAGGTCGTAACACTGTTAGGTCGCGTAGGTTGCTAAGTTGTTAGGTCGCAAGGTTTTATAAGTCGTAGGTCGTAGAGGCAGTCTGTGTTAGGTCGCTGGGTTTCGTCTAAGTTGTTAAGTCGTCCAGGCGACTTAGGAGGGAGCGCGCGTGTATTAGGTCGTGTAGCTCGAATAAGTTAGGTCGCGCGCATGTTAAGTCGTAGGCTTGTCTGTTAGGTCGGAGTTGTTGGCTAAGGCTTAGGTCGGTGGGGAATCTTAGGTCGTAAGTCGGAGACGACCTATGGAGTTAGCCGAGTTACGACTTAGGCAGTTTTCAGCTATAAATAGGAGAGCTTCTCTTCATTTTTGGGATCCGGATTTTGAAGCGACGAAGTGCTGCCATTTTGAGAGCTCGACTTCTACACTTCTTCACTTCTTTTCTCCACTCTAATCTAGTGCTTCCATCCATCCAAATCGAAGATCAAGATTGAAGATTCAAGAGCTTAGATTGAAGATCTTCATCTTTTCAAGAGAGATTTCTTCATTTGAAGCGGATTTGTGATAGATCAAGCTTGATCCTTTGCTGTCCAGATCTGAAGCGTGTTGATTTGGGTTTGTTTAGGTCATTTGGTGAGTGGTGATTATCTCTCACACGGATCCAAAGGAGTATATCGGATTGTTGGCTCGATTTGGTGTTAAAATAGAGATTTCCATGCATTTTCTTCATCCTAAGTGTAGATCCATATAGATCCATTGTTCATGATGATGTTACATCCATTTTATCATATGTTAACCTATGCAAGTTCATTCATCAAGTTTGTAGAGATATAATCCATGTTTTCATGCTTATTGGACTTTCAACTCTTTAATTACGAAAATGCCATTATTGTTATAATTGTCTACTTAGATCATATTTGAATGCTTGATTGCTTGGATTGATGTTTGATTTGATTGCTTGTTATGAACTAGATGATTGATGATTAGATTTAGATCGAAGATGATTCAAAAGCTAAGGGAAAGGCTCTTGAATTGGAAAAGCTGCTCCTGGCATATGTAGCGGGATGATGAAGCTCTTATGCATAGATTTGATGATGTGATGATGAGATGAGGCTTTGCGAGGATGTAATGAAGCGAGGCAATCATATGATGAAGACTTGGTCTAATCCAGACGGGATCATTCCAAGCATGTTGATAACTCGGTGATATGATTCGAGTTGAGGATAATGAATGGATATGAGAATAGTCGTCGAGGAGGATGACTAGGAGGCTTGGATAGCATCGTTGTTGAAGGTTCTAGCATGTTCTAAGCAAGAGTACGTTTGGGCAGATTCGATAGTCCCAACGGCCAACTGTTGATGGTCGAGTACTCTGGGCAGATTCGATAGTCCTAGGCACGGGCTGCGACGACGTGCGGGAGTTATGTCTAGAACCGGGGTTTTCATTAGCCCTTGACGGACGACTGAAAGAATGTGCCGGTCATTCAATTAACGGTGATATCGAAGCAATGATAACAGTGATAGCCAGAGTCATGGATGTTTGGTTGTATCGTCATTCGGACTCAAGAGCGGTATTTTCTGGGTGCTTATCTGATTTAGGCCTTGGTATTTGGAAAACATCGCCCTTGAGTCGAGTGATAGTAGCTTTACTTTAAATTGTATGCTCTGTTATGTTTGCTTCTGCTTAGTGTGTGTCTGGGGGCTATCACTGTAGAATGAGGTTGGAGTGGGAGGGTTGTATTCCTATTCCTTTTCCTTTATGCTCTTTTGGTATGTTGTTAGTTAATTTACTGCTCACTAAGACTGTTGTCTGACTCAAGGCTTTATGTTTTAATTCTTATTGCCTTGGGCTGTTCGTCCATTTTGGGACGGGCAGACTAGGTAGCAGGTGACAGGTGCTGTTCTCTTCTCACGATGCAGATATCGAAGACGAGCTAGAGGGTTGCATATTATCTTCTTATTATATGTACTGGATATTCCGATGTTTTGTATTCTCTGAGAGATATGTAGTGAGGCTGGATGTATTGACTATGTGGATGCTTGTATTCAACTATTATGGAGTTTTATATGATGTCATTTTGTTCTGTAAAGCTTCACTATACATATGTTCTATTGTATTTTGTCCATGCGCTGTGAGTAATACGATAGATTCTATTGTTTTAAATCTTACCATGACAATCGTCCATGGTCGCCTGGCACACTTTACAGCGCTCTATTTCTAGATTCGGTGCAGGGGTCATGGGCGGTCGTCACATTTGGTATCAGAGCAATTGGTTAATCGATTTTACCCAACGCTCGCCGTCGTAACTACGTATGAGAGACGTAATTGTATTTTGATGGATGAATACTATATATAATATAGTAGCTTAGTAGAGTTGAGTCCTTTATGAAGTTGTTTCTCTAGATGTTCTAATCATTCCTTTTTATAGATATTGAGAATGAGTCGAAGAGGGAGACCAGCTGCTAGGGAAGGTCGTGCTACTGAAGAAACTGCTGATTATGCAGCCATGTTCGAAGCTATGATGACTTCGATCATGAGAAGGATACCAGTTCCGGGGGCAGCAGTTGATGTTGGAGTTCAAGTCCAAACTCCGAAACCAGTGGATTTTGCTAAGTTGTGCAAGGATTATACTGCTCTTGGAGGGAAGGTTTTCTTGGGAACAGAATCAACTATCGAAGTCCAGAGATGGATAGATGCTTGTAGAAGGATCTTTGGTGATTTGGGAATTGATGATGCAACTAAGAGGAAGTTGGCATCAAGGCAGCTTCAAGGGAGAGCTTCTGATTGGTGGAACCCTATTACCATCACTACTCCGGAAGAAGAGATTACTTGGGAGCAATTCCAAGCTAGGTTTGAAGCTAAGTTCATTTCTACAGCTCAGAAGTCTGTTCTGTTCAAGAAGTTTGTGGAGCTCAAGCAGGGAGGGAGATCTGATCTTGAGTATGTTTCTGAGTTTGAAGCTTTGTCCAAGTATGCTCGGTCATATATTGATTCTGCTTATCAGAAGAATGAGAAGTTTGTGACCGGCTTGGATAGTTATCTTGGGAGACAATTGGTGGATCATTTGGATGATTCATTTGAGAAGCTTGTGGAGAAAGCTCTTAGGCATGAGAGTCTGTTTCCTAAGGAAGGATCTGTTGTTGCTGTGACTAGGGAAGAGTCTAAACCCCAGCAGGGTGGAAACAAGAAGAGGAAGCAGCAGCAGCAGAAGGGTAAGGATGGCCAGAAGAAGCCGAAAGGCGAGGTAACTTGCTACAATTGTCAGTAGAAGGGCCATTTCTCGAAGGATTGTAAGAATCCTAAGGTACCGATGAAGTGTCATAACTGTGACAAGCCGGGGCATTTCAGGAAGAATTGTCCAGAACCAAGGAAGGACAGGCAGATTGTGCAAGCCTATGCTTTAGGAGCTGTTCCGTCGTCTTCGAAAGCTCCTACTGCTGAAGATAAGGGAAAGAGTGTGGTTGTTCAAGGTACTCTTTTCCTATGTGGTGTTCCAGTTAGAGTTCTATTTGATACTGGAGCGTCGCATTCATTTGTTTGTAATGAACTAGTAGGCCGGTTAGGTTTGGAACCGGATATTGTTGATAGGCCATTGGTTGTGACTAATCCAGTTGGGGGTTCGTCTTGTTTGTGTATGTTATGCCGTGGTCTAGTTGGGTCGAGTCATGGTTGCTCTTTTGTTTGTGATTGCTTTGTTCTGAACTTTGCGGGGTTCGGAATTATTTTGGGTATGGACTGGCTTAGGAAGTATGCGGCTAAGGTTGATTGCAAAAGGTTGGAAGTGACAGTCGAGAATGTGGAGGGGCGAAAGGTTGTGATACGATGTAAGCATGAAGAAGGCGTCTTCATGAGCTTCATGTATTCGCTAGTTGTTCCACAGGATGGACTGTCATCAGTGCCGATCGCTAACAGATTCGAGGATGTCTTTGACGAAGTCAAAGGGTTGCCGCCGCATAGAGAGATCGAGTTTCGTATAGATCTAGTTGAAGGAGCCAGACCTGTTGTGATGCCTCTTAGGCGGATGGCGCCTAAGGAACAGCAGGAGTTGAGGGTGCAAGTTGATGACCTTTTACAGAAAGGATTCATTCGGCGTAGTGTGTCCGAGTGGGGTGCACCAGTTGTGTTTGCAACCAAGGCAGATGGGTCGTTGAGATTGTGCATCGATTATCGTGAGCTGAATAAGGTGACCAAGAAAAACAAGTATCCATTGCCGAGGATAGATGACTTGTTTGATCAGCTTCACGAAGCTAAGGTGTTTTCTCAGATGGATTTGGCAACGGGATTTCACCAGTTGAGAGTAGCTAAGGATAGTGTGCCGAAGACTGCTTTTAGGACACCATCCGGTTTCTTTGAGTGGCTGGTAATGCCGTTTGGATTGACCAACGCGCCAGCATATTTTGTGGATCTTATGAATAGAGTGTTCAGAGATCAGTTGAACAAGTTCGTACTTGTGTTCGTGGATGATATTCTGATTTATTCCAGAACTGAAGAAGAGCACAAGACGCACTTGCGTATGGTTTTGGAAATCTTGCGGAAACATCAGCTGAAGGCTAAGTTTTCGAAGTGTCACTTCTGGAAGAGTGAAGTGAGGTTCTTAGGCCATGTGATTTCTGGAAGTGGAATAGCGGTTGATCCCGCTAAGGTGGCAGCAATCCAGGATTGGGTTAGACCTAAGAATGCATTTGATGTGAGAAGTTTTCTTGGATTAGCAGGATATTATCGACGGTTTATCAAAGACTTCTCCAAGATAGCTGCACCATTAACAGGATTGACGAAAAAGAACCAAGTGTTCAGTTGGGATGCTAAGTGTGGGCAAGTTTTCGGAATCCTGAAAGAGCGATTGACGAGTGCTCCTGTTTTGACTATTCCTAGTGGGAATGATGAGATGGTGGTTTACACCGACGCATGTGGTACGGGACTTGGAGCAGTGCTGATGCAGAAGGATAAAGTTGTTGCGTATGCCAGTCGACAACTGAAGCCGCATGAAAGGAATTACCCAACTCATGATTTGGAATTGGCGGCGATTGTATTTGCTCTAAAGATGTGGAGACATTATCTGTTGGGAGTTCGATTCGAGTTGTTTACGGATCACAAGTCGCTGAAGTATCTTTTCTCCCAAAAGGATTTGAATCTTCGGCAGCAACGTTGGCTAGAGTTTTTAGCATCATATGATTTTGGTATAGCTTATACTCCGGGAAAAGGTAACGCAGTAGCAGATGCGTTAAGTCGAAGACATGCAGGATTGGGAGCCATGTTTTCAGAATGGAAGAGTCTCGAGTATTTAGCTGGATTTGACTTCAGGCCTAGATGTGAATTGGAACCTGAGATGTTGGCAAACTTATCGATAAGACCCACTCTTGTGGAAAGGATTGGCGAGGGCCAAAAGCGAGATGATAAGCTTGTCAAGGTTATCCGTGAATTGGAATCTGGATTGGATCCAGAAAAGAATAAAGGATTCGAGGTCGATCGAGAGGGTTGGCTTCGAAAGCAAGGACGACTAGTTGTTCCCGATATAGATGAATTGAGGAGCGAAGTTCTGAAGAAAAGTCATCACTCGAAGTTGACAATTCATCCAGGTGGAAACAAGATGTATCGGGATATGAAGAGAACCTACTACTGGGAAGGTATGAAGAAGGATGTTGGAAATTTTATTTCCAAGTGTATGAACTGCCAGTTGGTTAAAGCCGAACAGAAGAAGCCAAGCGGATTGCTTCAACCATTAGAAGTTCCTACATGGAAGTGGGAACAAGTGTCGATGGATTTTATCGATGGATTGCCTAGAACCAGAACGGGAAATGAAGGGATTTGGGTCATTGTGGATCGTCTGACTAAGAGTGCACGATTCATTCCTGTTCGATCGACTAGGACTGCATCAAAGTTGGCTGAGTTGTATGTTAAGTGGATAGTTCGATTCCATGGTATTCCGAAGAGTATAGTGAGCGATCGAGATCCTTTGTTCACTAGTGGATTTTGGAGGAGCTTCCAGGAAGTTTTGGGAACCGAGTTGTGTTTGAGTACAGCTTATCATCCCCAAACAGATGGTCAGACCGAGAGAGTCAACCGAGTTTTGGAAGATCTTCTCAGAGCATGTGTTTTGGACTTCGGAGGATCATGGGAAGATCACCTTCATTTGGTGGAGTTTGCGTACAACAACAGTTACCAGTCAAGCATTGGTATGGCACCGTATGAGGCATTGTATGGAAGACCGTGTAACTCTCCAACATGTTGGTTGGAAACTGGAAAAAAGCTGATGCTTGGGCCAGAGATGATTCGACAGACTTCGGATTGCATAGAGATCATTCGGCAACGAATGAAGGCAGCCCAAGACCGTCAGAAGAGTTATGCCGATAAGCGTCGAAAGGATTTGGAATTCGACGTAGGGGATATGGTTTTTGTGAAGATTTCTCCACTGAAGAATGTTATTAGATTCGGGAAGAAAGGAAAATTGACTCCGAGATTTGTTGGACCATTCCCGATCATCGAGCGAATTGGAAAGCTCGCTTATAGATTGGAGTTACCGGAGAAGATGTCGGGTGTGCACAATGTTTTTCACGTATCGTATCTACGGAAGTATGTGCATGACTCGAATGCGGTGGTTTCTGCTGATAGCTGTGAAGATTTCGAAGTTGATCCAGTTGATAGAAGACCTCGTAAGCCACTTCGTGTTGTGGAAACCGACACGAAACAGCTTAGGAGAAAGGTAGTTAAGTTGCTCAAGATACAATGGAGTGAAGATGATAACGACTGTACGTGGGAGGTGGAAGAGAGGATGAAGGCAGCTCATCCTGAACTCTTCAAGGTATGGCCCTAAGGTGTCGTCTCATCTCGCGATATTGTAACTTGTTCTAAGTCTTAGAATTCTGTACGCTAAGCTAGAATTGGATGCATGGTTTGTTGATTGCTATGGATGGTAGGCGTACAGAATAGTCTTTGATTGCTATGATTGCTTGGAATTTCGGGGACGAAATTCCTAAGGGGGAGAGAATGTAACGACCCGTATTTTTACGGATCGACAAGTTCGTCAAAATCTGGAATTTTTGCATTTTTAAGTCATTGCAGATTTTTAGGCTGATTTGTCTAAGTCCTAGGTCGTGAACGACCTAAAAGCTAAGTCGTGACCGAGTTAAGGAATTCGGCGAGTTAGTGTTAGGTCGTGGGTTAGTTGGAGCGACCTATAGAATTATGCAACCTAGGATTTGATTAAGTATTAGGTCGGCAGGGCGAGTTAACGACCTAAAGAACTGACCGACTTAAGGATATGGCGACTCAAGGGTAGGCAGACCTAGTGGAGTAAGCGACCTAGTGGTTACTGGGTGTGTGGTTAGGTCGGCAACAACTTAGAGTGTGTAGAAGTTAGGTCGGTTGGACGAGTTAGTGGGTTGACCGACTTATGATTGTAGACGACTTAAGGTTAGAGTTAGGTCGTAGTAACCGAGTTAAGGGATAGGTCGCTTTGTGTTAGGTCGTCTAGGAGCTTGGTTGGTTAGGTCGTAAGCGACCTAAGGGTTAAGTTGTTACCAAGTTAAGTCGACTGGGTGGGTTAGCGACCTAAGGAGTTAACAAGTTGGCGACCTTAAGAGTTAGGCTATGTGTTAGGTCGTAACACTGTTAGGTCGCGTAGGTTGCTAAGTTGTTAGGTCGCAAGGTTTTATAAGTCGTAGGTCGTAGAGGCAGTCTGTGTTAGGTCGCTGGGTTTCGTCTAAGTTGTTAAGTCGTCCAGGCGACTTAGGAGGGAGCGCGCGTGTATTAGGTCGTGTAGCTCGAATAAGTTAGGTCGCGCGCATGTTAAGTCGTAGGCTTGTCTGTTAGGTCGGAGTTGTTGGCTAAGGCTTAGGTCGGTGGGGAATCTTAGGTCGTAAGTCGGAGACGACCTATGGAGTTAGCCGAGTTACGACTTAGGCAGTTTTCAGCTATAAATAGGAGAGCTTCTCTTCATTTTTGGGATCCGAATTTTGAAGCGACGAAGTGCTGCCATTTTGAGAGCTCGACTTCTACACTTCTTCACTTCTTTTCTCCACTCTAATCTAGTGCTTCCATCCATCCAAATCGAAGATCAAGATTGAAGATTCAAGAGCTTAGATTGAAGATCTTCATCTTTTCAAGAGAGATTTCTTCATTTGAAGCGGATTTGTGATAGATCAAGCTTGATCCTTTGCTGTCCAGATCTGAAGCGTGTTGATTTGGGTTTGTTTAGGTCATTTGGTGAGTGGTGATTATCTCTCACACGGATCCAAAGGAGTATATCGGATTGTTGGCTCGATTTGGTGTTAAAATAGAGATTTCCATGCATTTTCTTCATCCTAAGTGTAGATCCATATAGATCCATTGTTCATGATGATGTTACATCCATTTTATCATATGTTAACCTATGCAAGTTCATTCATCAAGTTTGTAGAGATATAATCCATGTTTTCATGCTTATTGGACTTTCAACTCTTTAATTACGAAAATGCCATTATTGTTATAATTGTCTACTTAGATCATATTTGAATGCTTGATTGCTTGGATTGATGTTTGATTTGATTGCTTGTTATGAACTAGATGATTGATGATTAGATTTAGATCGAAGATGATTCAAAAGCTAAGGGAAAGGCTCTTGAATTGGAAAAGCTGCTCCTGGCATATGTAGCGGGATGATGAAGCTCTTATGCATAGATTTGATGATGTGATGATGAGATGAGGCTTTGCGAGGATGTAATGAAGCGAGGCAATCATATGATGAAGACTTGGTCTAATCCAGACGGGATCATTCCAAGCATGTTGATAACTCGGTGATATGATTCGAGTTGAGGATAATGAATGGATATGAGAATAGTCGTCGAGGAGGATGACTAGGAGGCTTGGATAGCATCGTTGTTGAAGGTTCTAGCATGCTCTAAGCAAGAGTACGTTTGGGCAGATTCGATAGTCCCAACGGCCAACTGTTGATGGTCGAGTACTCTGGGCAGATTCGATAGTCCTAGGCACGGGCTGCGACGACGTGCGGGAGTTATGTCTAGAACCGGGGTTTTCATTAGCCCTTGACGGACGGCTGAAAGAATGTGCCGGTCATTCAATTAACGGTGATATCGAAGCAATGATAACAGTGATAGTCAGAGTCATGGATGTTTGGTTGTATCGTCATTCGGACTCAAGAGCGGTATTTTCTGGGTGCTTATCTGATTTAGGCCTTGGTATTTGGAAAACATCGCCCTTGACTCGAGTGATAGTAGCTTTACTTTAAATTGTATGCTCTGCTATGTTTGCTTCTGCTTAGTGTGTGTCTGGGGGCTATCACTGTAGAATGAGGTTGGAGTGGGAGGGTTGTATTCCTATTCCTTTTCCTTTATGCTCTTTTGGTATGTTGTTAGTTAATTTACTGCTCACTAAGACTGTTGTCTGACTCAAGGCTTTATGTTTTAATTCTTATTGCCTTGGGCTGTTCGTCCATTTTGGGACGGGCAGACTAGGTAGCAGGTGACAGGTGCTGTTCTCTTCTCACGATGCAGATATCGAAGACGAGCTAGAGGGTTGCATATTATCTTCTTATTATATGTACTGGATATTCCGATGTTTTGTATTCTCTGAGAGATATGTAGTGAGGCTGGATGTATTGACTATGTGGATGCTTGTATTCAACTATTATGGAGTTTTATATGATGTCATTTTGTTCTGTAAAGCTTCACTATACATATGTTCTATTGTATTTTGTCCATGCGCTGTGAGTAATACGATAGATTCTGTTGTTTTAAATCTTACCATGACAATCGTCCATGGTCGCCTGGCACACTTTACAGCGCTCTATTTCTAGATTCGGTGCAGGGGTCATGGGCGGTCGTCACATTCCTATAACCCAAGTTAGGAAATATTTGCTAATGATCTTAGATTGGAGCTTCTAGAGTTGAAGTTGAAGAGTAGTTGATCTTTCCTTTGTTTTAAGCTTCTCATTCATTGTCTTTGGGTTTAAATGTGAGTTCTTTAACTCACATCTATGTCTATAACTTTCATTGTTGTTAGGTATGAATTCCTAACATTCATTCATGTTCATTTGGTTTTGATTTGAATTGATTTAGTGAATTTTCCCATTTTTGTTTTTTGAAGTCCAATTTTATGAAAATCCTACTATGGATGTTTGGACATGATATTTGGGGTGTATCGAAGAGCCTATAAGGCTGGGTTGTCGCTTGGCATAAATCCCTAGTCTTCGTCGCTCGTCCGATCACTCCCGAATTATTTTGGACATCATGGCCTAGGCAAACTGTTGCCCAGACCTGGTGACCAGACATCTGGTTATAGACCTAGAGAAAAAAAAATACGGTAGAAAAGAAAAAAATGCAGAAACTTGGACCAGATGTCTGGTTGACCAGACATATAAAAAGTCTATCAAACGTCTGGGAAAGTCTACCAAATGTCTGGAAGGTTTCTGAAAATTTCCAGAACCCAAATCCAGACGTCTGGATGAACCCCAGACGTCTAGAACTGTTCATTTTGCCTATTTTGGCTTTTTGAGTGGATTTCCAATTTTAATCGATTTTTGTCGATCCGGTTAGTTGTTATCACTTATTATCGACTTTGGTGACTTCTTTCTTTGGATTTTTGGGAATATCCATTTGATGGATTTGATATCGATTTTTATGGATTTAATTCACATTGTCGTATGTGAATTTTTGGTGATTGATTGTTTTTACAATCATTTTATGATTTGTCACTTTAAAATACAAAGGTTTCGATACTAGTAGTAAATACTCAAACTCTTTCACAAAAATGATTTCAACGTTATTTTTAATACAAAGCTTGTTTTTAAAACCGTTTTCCAATCTATTAGTATATACAAACCTTTACCTCATTCGTATGAGAAATCTAATTAAACGGCTTAGCAAAACAAGTGGTATGAAACGCTTGCATTTACATCGTCGGTTAATTCTTGGACTTGTTCGATTGAACTCTTGTGACAATTTTCGAGTGGAAATCTACAATCTGTTCGTAAATATTTCAGTTAAGCCAGTGGTTATGGGACATGAAGATAAAGTCATTTATTTACTAACTTAGTGTAATTTACACTTATCGATCAATGATGATCCTTTGGTGATTTAGACTAGAGATGTGCGATGTCTCTTTGTCCGCGTGGGGGACTGTACCCCATTCTATAGAGCTTCGGCTCATTTTTATGGGCTAGCGACCCATGGTCTTTGGACCGTTCGTGGAGCAATCGGCTCGATAAGTCGGTGCATGGGGCGTATCTTTTTAGGTGCATCGATGTTCGACTAGACATGGGGAGTATCTTTTTTGGTGCGTCGATGTTCGACTAAACATGAGGCGTATCTTTTTGGGTGCGTCGATGTTCGACTGTGCATGGGGCGTATCTTTTTAGGTGCGTCGATGTTCGGCTTAATAAGTCTGTGCATGGGGCGTATCTTTTTAGGTGCGTCGATGTTCAACTATGCATAGGGCGTATCATTTTAGGTGCATCGATGTTCGACTGTGCATGGGGCGTATCTTTTTAGGTACATCGATGTTCGGTTCATTTATTGGGTTAGCGAGCCGAGGAATAGCGTTCCGTTTGTGATACATGTGTTGGTGAGTTTTCATGCTCCCGTTTGTGATAGGCCTTCCCCTTTTTGTGTTTTCTGGATTTCTAGTTGATGATTTCTAGAATTTGTGTTTCACCGATTTTTATGCGATTGGCATTGATATGTTTTGTCAATATTTGTGTTTTGGTGAATAATTTAAAGAATATGACGTTCTTTTTAGTGTTTGAGAATATTTGAGATATTGTATGATTTTTGTTGTTATCTGATGTATACTTGTCACAGTATGGCATTATTGTTATCATACGTTTTTGTCATATCTCTTATCCTATCTCATTTTATATGATATTTATAGCTAGACTGATCCATTTATTATTTTCTTCTTAAATAATACTCGGGTCAGACCGAGGTATTTCAGGTGCTTCTGCTTGACTTCTTATCAGGGTCCATCATCTCACTTTTGGCTAACTACCTTCGGTTAGTAGTTTTTGTTGTTATACATTCGAGATAAAGACTCCTTGATGTATACATATTCTCTTGTCTATCACTTGTATCTATTCTTTTGTGATGTAGTGGATCTAGTTTGACCACTATTTTGATGTACACTTTTATGTGTTATATTCATATCTGTTTCCGCCTTTGTGATATGAATATCTGTGACTGATTTGTGTTATGCTTATTTCTATATTTGTTTCTGAAGCCCACATAGCCACTATGTAGTAATTTTGAGTTTGTATTTGATATGTCGGATTTCCTCTTGAAATGAAATGCAAGTCATACTATTTGACATATCGGTACTCGCACAAAGCAATTACACAGATGGTCGCTCCTCAACAGCCTTATTCTTTGCTCTAGTCGACGGTATTACTCCGTAGTGTCCTTGGCTAGTGTGAGTATAGAGGTGGGGCATCACATTTTGGTTTCATAATTAAGCTTTGTTTGCCCGACAAATAGGTACGTTCTCGGATTACGGTTTTATAGCGATATTATATTATTTTTCACTGTTGGGATATATTATTTTGAAATTTTTTGATATATATTATTATTTTCTCCTGAGCCTCTCCATACAAAGGAGACTCTGCCGAAATTTTTCGTGAATTTTGGACTTAGGAAATTTTGAGAAATGTTTTCCGAACTTTATTAATTTGAGTATAAAAGGATTTAATTGTTATAAATTGATACATTTTATTTAAATTAATTAATTTTGTAAATTGATTTGTTATAAATTTAATATTCTAAATAAGACATATTGATTTCTTAATTCCTCTTTTTCCCTTCTTTCCCTTTTCAAGGACGAAACGTTTTGAGTGGGGGAGAGTGTAATGACCCTTAAATTTCGATAATTTAAATTAGTTAATTTAATAAGATTTTGATAATTAAATTTGAAAGAAATAAAAATTGGAGATTTAGTAATGTAATAAATACTAAAATGAAATGTTACAATGGTAATTAAAGCTAATTATTGATAAATTGAACAAATTACAATAAATGAAATAATGTAAAATGTTATACTTGGTTATAAATTGAATATAAGGAAACAAATGTAAATATTTAATTTATTAATGGTAACTGAATAAAAACAGTATTGTGTAAAGAATTATAATATTTGTTGTATTAATGTGTGCATTAATTTATAATGGGATATAAAAGGTAATTGATAATTTAAAATGTTGACTTATTGATAAAACAGTGTGTAATGAATGGAAATGGAATCAAATTAGTGTGATGAAAGAAATGGTAACATTTGTTGTAAGTAATAAACTTATAAACGTAATTAAAAGTAAATAGTGACTATTATTATAAGTTACCTGTTTATTCAGTTAGTTGAATTGAAATTGAAATCAATTTTAAATGAATGAAAATAAATGTTACATTAATGTGAAATGTAATATAATGTTTAGAAGTTGTTAAATTGGAGTATATTACAGTAATGAAAGGTAAAACAAAGGTTAACTAGGTTTATAGAGTAATAATGGACTTAATAAAAAGATTGGAATTGAATCAAATCAATTTATTGGAATTAATTATAAATAATTGGAATTCAATTCATAATATATGGATTTATTATAAGTAAATGAAATTAAATACTACGTTAATTGAAATTAAGATGAAATTGGAAATTATTAATGCACTAAGATATAAACCAATGGTAATTATATCCATAAGATGATAATTGATTTAATAACAGGATTGAAAATCAAATAAATGAAATTTTGGAATTCTTATTTTAATTACTGAATTTTTGAAATGGAGATTAAAAAGGTTAAATTGGGAAATATTCCACAGTAAACTGATATAGAAATTTGTTTTAAAGGACTATAAATCACTAAGTAATCCAGAGTGATAAAAATTGTAAATTATTAAATATTGAATCGAAAAGTGATTAATTAATTTAATATTAACTAATTTAATTAATGTGAAAATAGCCATTTTGGCCACTCGCTCGGATTTCAACGAAACTAGTTTCATCGGATCCGTAATAGTGAATTATTGTAGGATTTCAAGTTTCGTGTCAATCGGACCTATCGGTTGATCGCACGGGCTCGAAACGCCTAGAAATCAATTTAATTGAAATCAATTTGAAATAAGCTGATTTTAACATAACTTCTTCATACGATGGGATTTGGACTTAAAACCTGTTCCATTGAATTTGAAATCATCAAAAACATCTATTTTGATATATGGGATGACCCATTTTCGTTTCGGAGACAGAACGGGCTTTTCGGGTCGTTTATCGTTCAAACCCAAATTAATCTAATCCATTCACTTCTATTTTTGATCTGTCTATAAATTGTCTGTCGTAAACCCTAGCTACTTCTAATTTTATTTTTCTGTATGTACAATTCAACCGTCCTTTCTTTCCAATGGCAGACAAAACCCTAATCCCCAATTGCAATACCAAATCAAATTCAATTTCAAAACCAAATCAAAATTACAAACTCCTCAAACAATATCGAATTATATATCGATTTGACGCTCTCGATGAGCGCTTCTTAGATCTGCAATTCGTTTTTCGTTTTGGTTCATCGTTTGTTCAGTAAACATTGAACTATTCACGGCCGTTCAATCAAGCGTTGATCAATTTCGTCCGATCGACGAATCGGAGGTATGGATGTGTAGAGGGGACCGAGTGTTGTAAATCTGCGTGGTTCATAGGTGAAATCAACGGTCTAATTGCGTGCAATAATTCGATTAGGTCGTGATGTACTCACGGCGGCGGAGGTGGTTCCGGCCATCAGGAGGGCACGCGAGGCCACGTTAGGGTCGGCCTGGGTTATGGAACGCGACGACAGTGTTGGATTGTGGTGCCGACGTTCGTTGAGGCGCGTTCGTAGACGAGACAGTGGCGGCTGGACTTGAGGAAGTCACGAGTCTGTACGTGTTAGGGTTTCGTATTGAGTTGTGACGTGGCCTGGGTAATTGCCTTGTTTTTTTATTTAATTTAAATTTAAATTTAGAAATTTTTGTACACTCTAACCTTAATAACTTTCGCATACGAGGTCCAATTCACGCGAGGTTCCTTCCGCTGGGATCGTATTGAAATTCCAGACATTTTGACGCTGGTTTGGATGAATTCGGAGACTGTTTGAATTTTGGGTTTAAATTGGGTTTAAATTCGATTTAAATTCAAAGGTGAGTGTTTTAACCCACTCACAACTTCTAAAATTTCTTATGTTTGTTAAATTAAATTTGTGATGTGATTGGAAATTTATTTATGATTGTTTGGTATATTTTGAATCATCATCTCAGTTAATTTGAATTTATTTCAATTAAATCGTTATTTAATTTATTATTGAATATAAGTTGCTAGTTAAATACCTGTATTGATTATCAGTTCTATATTGATATTTATTGATTGATTTGGATGATGTTTGTAATGGATGTTGATTGTTGATATTGGATGAATGGATTTTTATTTTATATCGTTATAAACTGCAAGTTCACTATGGGTTGAAATGATACATACCCGAATGATCTATTGATTAGGGAAAAATCATTATGGGTTGAAATGATATACTCGAGCGATTTTATGGATTTTATTATTAATTCGGGATTGCAGTTTGAAATGATATATATAATCGTAACATTTTAAATTGTGGATTGAAATGATAAATATCCATATCACTTAACCCTAGGGTAAAAAATTATATACGGACACCGGATTGGTTAAATTTAATGATTTTGAACTTCTTAATTTTTTTGAATTAATTAAATGATATCTTGAAATAAAATTTGATGTATATAAATTGAAGTATTATTGGAAAATCAATTTTTGTGTTGAAATGTGAATTGGTTTAAAGGAATTGCTTTAAGAAATTAAATTGGAAGTTTAAAGTTAAACTTTTAAGTATAAATGAAATTCTATCGAAATTAAGTTATTGAAGTTGTTTGAAAATAACTTTGAAATATTTTGAATTGGATTAATCCGAATTGATATTTGAACATATATTGAAACGGTATGAAATTCAATAGTTTATTGAAATGTTAAATTGAAAAGTTTGGAATTTGGTTTGTTGACTTGGAAATTGAAAATGGTCCAAATGTGTTGAAATGAAATGAATAGTTTAATGTGTATCAATCCCAAATTCATGTTTTAATATAAACTGTTTTAAAAATATATTATTTCAAAATTTCTAATTATTACGATTTCAAAGTATTAAACTATTTTAACCTGTATTAATTTAATTAAATCATTTTAGCCTATTTTAAACCATTTAATTTATTTAAACAAATTAACCTGTTTTAACTTATTTTAAATCAAATTAATCTATTTTAAAGCTATTTAATCTATTTTAATTATATTTAATCTATTTTAGATCTATATTAACTATTTATAACTATTTTCTTCTAAATTCCAAACTAAGTAAAATGGATGGGTTTATATTCAAATACTCAATTTTTAAAGTAAATGTGGTTAAGCGACATTATAACCTAAGTTGGGATCTAAATAGCATATTTGGTTTAATATGATAATTTGAAATGAGGGTTTAACCTATTTTGGAAATATGACTTTTGAAAGGAAATATAATTTCAAACTATGATTTCAAAGGTGGATATAATTTCGGAAGTAAGTAATGATTTTGAAAATGATATGATTTGAATTGAATATGGTATTTTAATGTCAATTATGAAATGATTTTGGAAATGTAAAAGAACCATCCGGTGTGTAATAAGCGATTGGTTGTTAAAGAGACCGAGACCGGATATTGTCATACTCTCTGCCAATACCGAAAACCACTTTGACAACTGTGTACGCAGTGGAGATTGCAGAATGAAGTAGGATGTTTGGCGACAATCCTATATGAGGTATATACGTGGACCTGACTCCCATGAGTTAGCTTAAGGTGGCTAAAACAGGAGCAATTGACGGGCTAAGTGAGGTCATTCCTCCGATCGGGCACATTCCTTCGATACTATATTCTGACTTTGCGATTGATTTGGTGGCCACCCTCGATTTTTTTGATTTGGGAGTGTGTTCCGAGGTGGGCGGTAGTAGCTGCTATGCATTACCACCGGTCCGGAAGTGTAATTGGTATATCTACCCTGGCATTGCCTAGTTGTGCCATGTCACCTACCCTATCGAGACCACTACGAGTTTGTTTTGTACCATACCTATGGAGTGCCCTCTGATGACGTCCAGTACGGGCAGGATTACGATACTGTATAGACTATGGGAATATATAAAAATGTGTTAAGGAGGAAAATGTAATGCCTTAACGCTATTTTAATAGTTTATCTTACTGTACACATATTATAATAGTGTATTGTACTACATAGTAGATAGTTTAACGTATCCTTAGGAGATATGAATCCCGAACATCTCTTAAGTTACTGCACTCACGTTAGACATTGGATATGAGATGTCAAACCCCGTAAACATCTCTGACGCCGTTCCACTCATAGTTATTTACCATTGATTTAACTCACATAAGATCTTTTAGTTCTGACTCGAGTGTTTTGTCTTTTCAATTCGCTCGGGTCAGCCTGAGCATTTCAGGATTTGAAGACTTTATTTCTAGAGGACGAAGACGAAGATTTGTACTACTATTATCTACTATATTTATTCCACTACATTCATACTGTTCCGCTGCATTATTTGTTTATCTCTGATATGTGTTACTTTGATTTTGTATTGTATAAGTATAATCAAATGTTTTGTATACGGCTTCATGAACTGTTATTTGATTATTATATTTTTTCATTCCGCTGTGAGATTTTTTTTTCTTTCTCTGCTTTATCTTATTCACCCCAATAACAATCCGCCCTTCTGTATGGTTTGAGTCGGCATGTGTGTCTTCTTAAAACGTACAAAAAGGCGGGATGTTACAAAAACTATGTATAATTAAAGATGTTAGTAGAATTGGTTTATAGTAAGCCCATGAAACTATTTCCGGATAAGAAAATGAAATATTGACAGATAGTCAATGGGTTCCTAGTTAGCCCATGAAAACTAGGGTAAAAGAAAGATATTGACTATTGGTCAATAGGTTCCTAGTCAGTCCATGAAAACTAGGATAAAAGAAATGATATTGGAGTTACCAATAGGTTCATAGTAATCCCAGGAAAACTATATAATCAGACAGAGAGTCCTTGAAAGTTTAACCGGTTATTAGTTAGCCCATGAAAACTATTTGGTTAATAGTAATCCTAGAAACTATAATTATGATAGATAGTCAAAATGAATTGGGGACGAGTAATCCAAAATTGATTCAATTGTTTTACATATCATCACATAATAATGTTTTGAATTGAATTAACCATTGTGGATGCAGAGGCACAGAAAATGGTTTATAAAGGTTTTATGATACTAGTGAGGGAAAACCCGTTCCACTAAGAGGTGTGGTCTCACTAGATATCTAAATGATTTGAGATGGTATATTATTATTCATACCAGGCTTTATGTTTGACTTAATGTTTATGTTTTCCCAATAAACTCTAGAGTACTTAATTGATTTTGAGTAGTTTGAGATTTGAGGTTTTCAGGTACCGCTTAAAACGAAAACGCTTCCAGAGTCGTGCAGAAGGCATGTAGTTATTTAAGTTCTTTCTCATGTGATTCTGCTGTGCATTTTTGTTAAGGAAAAGTTGTTTATTGCCTATTATACACTTTGATCACCAAGGGGGCATCTTCATATGTCGCTCTTGGATTATAATATAATAATTTTATTTTTATGAACGTGGTTAACATTGTGGGATTATGTAAAAAATGTTGAAACAAGTTTGGAATGGAATGTGGAAGTTGTTGCGAAATTTTAAACTTTTTCCATATCCATGTGTTTCTGGTGTATTAATTTATCTAACATTACCGTATTTGGTCACCGAGGATTAATAACTATGGATGACTGCAGCATCCGTAGCCATTAGTTTTGGGCCTCCAAGTGGGGGATGTTACATGTAATTGATCATTAGACTATCTAATGATCTAAATGATCTCCTCTTCATAAAAATTCTTAATGAACCAACCACTTCTCTTTTATTAATAATCCAAAATGAATTACAACTAAGAGAGCATTATCCCCAATTTTATTTAGGGTATTTAGAAGATTTAATTGCAGCTAAGAAATTAGAGTAGAGGAAATGAATTTAGGATTCTAAAATTCGGTCCACAAAACCGGACCCTTCGGGTCTTATTTATAGATGTAGGTCGGCCCCCTTTTACGCCTGTGCCTTCGACTCAGTCGAAAAGTCCCCTTCTTATATGTCGCCTCTCGCCTTTCGACTTAGTCGAAAGGCAATGTCTTCCATTCGAAAGGCATCTTCTCCGAGTTCTTTGATCTACCCATGTGCTTCCTTGGTTTTACTCAAGCCCTATCGACTAAATCGAAAGGATCCTTCGCTAACCTTCCGCCGTTGTTAGGTTATGAGTATCTTTTCTTGCTACTTCCTCTAGAACACCTATCGACGTTGTCAAAAGGTCTCCAAATGCGTTTTTCCTTCATGTTGCTTTGTTGTCATTAGAAGTTAGTTAGGGCCCTCCGACTCTGTCGATAGGTTGCCTATAGGGGCTTCGAAGATGTTGGTGTGCCGATGGTTTCGATGATGTTGAGTTCCTCTCAAATGTATGTCCGTGCATTAATGTGGAACCCTCCCCTAATGGCTTTCGCTTTGATCGGTTTGAAAGGCTTGTACACACTTTCGAAAGGGTTGTTATGAGGGCGAAACCTATAGTTCCAAAAGGTCTGGCGCGTTCATGGGAGATTAACTTTCATTGCCTTCGAAATAGGGTTCCGAAGTAGTCTTTTCTGACCCATCTGTGTCGAAAGGTCTTTAGCGAGGCGAAAAGGTGGCTTTGATTCTCCTTTTTCATCTTTTTCAAAGGCTTGCACGTGTTTTATCACCTGCGAGGGTGCCTGCTGCTTACGACTCTTTCAAAAGCCTTCCCAATGCCTTCGAAACCTTCATTCATGATCTTTGTCCAAATCCACTTTAGTAGATGTTGGCGCTTATCGTCTTTCATGCCTTTGTTCTCTGGGTGGATTTTATGGCCAACAATACCAGTTCTTAGAAGGTAAGGATCGAGTTTTCCCATCAATCCGACGATTTGACTTTGCTGGAACGCGATTTCGTCAGTTCTAAGAGATAATTGGTTTTTGGATCGGGTTACCGTGGCTTGGACAATCCTCCCGTATTTCGGTAAGATATGTACAACCAAACAAATAAGGTTGCCATGGTGGAGAGATCTACAGCCGACTGCATGGAGATGGTTATGCAGAAAGAGCTTATGGGAGTTCGAGGCAGGACTCTCGGTTTTTGGTTCAAAATGCCTTTAGAGAATTGGTCTTCAACTGGCATACAGTCTAAGAGGAAAAGGAATTGGTCACCAAGGGTGGTAAAGGAGGAGTTGGGAAGAAGTAAGCAAGTATTATGCTTCTATTTCATTTGTTGTACTAGCTAGGTCGTTAAGTCTGTAGTTGTCGGAAAGCCAGAATTTTTGATCGGGCATAACAAAACTATTGTATGATTAGTCTCGGCCTTCCTTGTGGCTATTCAAATGTGTGCAGTTCCCCCCATGCCATAGGGTTGTTGGCACACTTGAACTGTACCCAGGGTCTCTCCACAACTCGTCTGGTTGCCTCCAGTCTAGTGGGTGCGGTTCTCCCAAGTTCTAATTCTTCGCTTGATTCAAGTCGGCCTCTAATTAACCACAAGGTTGGTTCAGTTTTAGCTTAGTTCCTTTGAGCGACTTTGAAACTCTGGAGTTCAGCATTTTTTGTTTCATCGGTTGTTGGAAGTGATTCCGTTGATTATGCGAAGTGACTTATATGATTGTCGATTTGTGGCCCCGGAGCATGACTTTGTTGACTTCAGGGGGCTCTGGATCAGATGACTGTTGATCTTCCAATTCACCTACGCGGATATCAGTCGTACATAAATTTCGCTGATCTACCGGTTCACATTCACGACACTTTAGTTCGTGAAAAACCATCCCGTTGGCGAAGGGAATTTTGGATCAGATGACCACTGATCTACCGTTTTACCTTCACGATGCTTTAGTTTGTGAAAGACTTTCATGTTCGTAAAGGGTTTTTTGGATCAGATGACCGCTGATCTACCGATTCAGCTTTATGACACTTTAGTTCATGAAAGACCTTCATGTCTACGAATGGTTTTTTGGATCAGATGACAGCTGATCTACTGGTTCGCCTTCATGACGCCTCAGTTCATAAAAGACCTTCACGTTTGTGAAGGTTTTTTTGGATAAGATGACCGCTGATCTAACGGTTCACCTTCAGGACGTTTTAGTTCTTAAAAGACCGTCACGTTCGTAAAGGGTTTTTTAAGATCAGATGATCGCTAATCTACCGGTTCACCTTCATGACGCTTTATTTCGTGGAAGACCTACACGACGCTTTAGTTCATGAAGAATTTTCTGTGGTCGGATGTCCGACAACCAGACGGCCTTGTAATGATAATTTATCGATTCCAAGAGGAATTTTGGTCGGATGTTTGACGACCAGATGGCCTTGGAGCAATAATTCATTGACTTCAAGAAGAGTTTTGGGTTGTGTGTCCGACGGCCCGACGGTCTTAAAGGAATTATTCATCGACTTCAAGAAATTTTTTGGTCGGATGTTCGGTGACCAAACGGCCTTGGAACGATAATTCATCGACTCCAAGAAGAGTTCTGGGTCATGTGTCTGATGCCCCAACGGTATTAAACCAATGATTCAACAACTTCAAAAGGAATTTTTTGGATTTAGCTCGCAAGAACACAGTTTTATCGGTTATTGGAGACTAAGGGGTTGGATCTGTTTGTTCGACGATCCTTTGGACAAGACTTCTCAATGCTACCAGAGTAACGTCGGTTCTCGGAAGGGGAATCGACATGACTTGGCAAGGGCATAAAAGCATTTCTTTTGTTGTGCTGTCTGCCCCCAGTGTCTCGGTGCGGCTCATTTTGAAAAGGAAAGTAGACAAGGATGGATGAGAAGGCATCACTTTAGGTTGTTGCCCCATTCCTTAGTTGCTAGCTAGCTAGAGTGTTATTTGATAATCATCAACATGACTCGTCGAGGGCATAGAAGCATTTCTTTTGCTGTGCTGCCTACCCCCAATGTCCCGGTGCGGCTCATTTGGAAAAGGAAAGTAAACAAGGATGGATGAGAAGGCATCGCCTTAGGTTGGTGCCCCATTTCTTAGTTGCTAGCTAGCTAGAGTGTTATTTAATAATCATCCTTTCATCTGATTTCGTCAATTAGCTGGGGCACTTTTCTACTAGGTCTTAGTAGCCTTGCTTGGGAAGAAGGTTCCTGAGGTCCGGTAGCTCCTTCACCATTTGGTATGTTCTTTGGCAAATTGTCGGGTTTGCCTTCTTCCAATTGCACTACTTCTAGTCTTTAGAATCGGTTTTCCTATAGAATTCTTCCAGGCTAGTAGGTTGTTCATCCTTTAATGGTTCCTGAGGG
The DNA here is from genome assembly GCA_030737815.1 of Allium fistulosum. Lineage (NCBI taxonomy): Eukaryota > Viridiplantae > Streptophyta > Magnoliopsida > Asparagales > Amaryllidaceae > Allium > Allium fistulosum. The sequence goes on along the minus strand of CM060907.1, from coordinate 942,001,306 downwards.
CCTTGCAGTAGACTGCATCCTTGCCCTTGCTTCATCCATATGTTAGTCATACCTGAAAATACAATTTCGAATCAGTTGTATAGTTGTGAAAAGGTATCGGTTGCATGATAAACTCCTTTGGATATTCTGCATGTTGAACGACTTCGGTGTAAAAGTTTCGATTGGGGAAGATGCTCTAATCATTGTCAGCCTGGTCCATTTTCAAGTTACGGCTATTTATAATGGTTAAGAATGATCTATGCATGATTGTCCTATGCTCGAATGATTGAAAATACCGATTGAATGACAAATTACTTATGATGGGGTCATGGATCAGTGAGGATCCCCAAAAATTTTCAAACTAGGTGAAATTGGTCTGGGGTGACAAAGAAGGCCCCATAAGGTTGCATTCCAAATTTCAAGGCATTTGGAGTTCGCATGTTCAAGTTATGGGAAAAAGAAGATGGATCGGCATTGATGGATCGGTGGTAGTTTACTTGGAGTCCGACCAAAGAAAATTTGCCATTTGCTTGGAGTCAGCACATGGTTTGCTTGAAGTCACAGAATTTGAAATGCTAGGTTGGTGACAAATGTTGCTTGGAGCCATTTGCATGTTTGCTTGAAGAAAATTTTGGTTTTATACAAGTCTGATTTCAGGCCAGAATTTCCTATGCTTACTTAGAGTCAAATGGGTGATTACCCGAGCTCGATTTCGAGTCGGGACTTCCAAAATCTACTTCGAGTCAAATAGGCGATTACCCAAGTTCGACTTCGAGTCAACCCCAAAGTGAGTTTTTCAATGACCATTTTGACGATTTTTGATGATTTTCGACTACGACCATTCGTGATTCGACGATGGGATCTCCATGATGGGATTGGAAGCTAGTCAGTTGGGAGTGGTCATAATATGCCATGGGAGCTGGGCTTTGTAATCGATCTCGGTTTGTATCATAACTTCTTGGTTCTCCTGCCTCTAGGAGTACCGTTTGAATAGTAGTTCCTCGTCCATTGCTCGGCACTATGCGGCGGCATGGGTTTTAGAGCTTCTTCTAGCGTTTTGCATGTTGGCATTTTCATCCAGTTTGTCTTCCTCAAATTGTTTGTCATCTTCAGAACCGGAGAGAGCCATCGTTATATCCCTCGTGGGGTTTTCACCCCTAAGTTCAGGTTTGTATCAGGTGCTTTTGCAGTGGGTGGAGTGTTACACGTTTTCTTCCATCATGATTCTTGGAGCTCCGCCCATTGCTTCCTTTTACTTTAGCCTTCTATTTCTTCCATTCAAGCCAGAAACAGAAGAATGCACTTGCTCCATAGCATCCACGGCTTGAAGCACCGTTCTGGGATTAGTTAGTGATTGGAGCGCTAAGAGAGCATCTATCATTTCCATAAGATTCTTTTGACCGTTTTCCATTTTATGATTAATTTTATCAACCATCTTATTCAATTCTTCCTTAGTCACAACTTCATGCTATGTGGAGAATACTAGAACCTGATCTCCATCGTTAGCTCCTAACAGCAGGTTGTTGGGGTTGTTGACTTCAATTTGCTGAGGGTTTGTTTCTTCTCCAGGAATGGTAGCTCCTATGGATCTTCCAAAGGTAGTTCTCTTTCTTTCCTGGTGCCATTGATTCTCAATAGCAAATCTTCTACGCAGAGATTTAGGATCTAACTTCTGAACCTATCCAATCCAAAGTAGATAGCTAGATCTAAACCTAAGTTTGGTTCTCAGTGAAAGCACCAAAATGTTAACCCAAAAAAATGGATCAGCATCCTGGATTGTGTGTGAAAGCACCAGTCCTGTTTATCAAGGCAAATAAAATAGAGATAAGGAATAATAACTCGCGGATTAAGTAAAGAGACAAGAGATTTTTATAGTGGTTCGACTATTAACGAAGCCTACGTCCACTTTATAACTTTTGTTATTGACTGACTGCAATTACAAGTTGAATCTGATTACAATTTGATTGGATCTTGTAAGTTAGATCAAGTCACCAGTGTTAGAGTTCATTGGAGAATCATGGTGAATCTTTTAGATGACTGTTATGTGGGTGGAGAAGAGTGAAGAATAGTTTCTGTAGAGTTTCAGCAGCCAATCCAAAAGATCATGTTTATGTTGCATGTAGGATTGTATTTATAGGGATTGGAGAGCACTTAGGATAGAAGTTTAAGTGCAGAAGAGTCCAGTTGTTATGCCAAGTCATCACCGAAAATCTCAAATCAATTTGGGTTATTTCTATGGATCTCTAGCTATCCATAGGGGATGGATCACTAGCTATCCATCAACTTAGCATATTTTTCTACCAGAAGCCTTTACTTAGTGCTATGAAGGAGCTTGGAAAGTTTGAGGGCGATCCGACCTATCTTGATGGATCGCTAGTTATCCATAGGGGATGGATCGTTAGCTATCCATAGGGGATGGATCGCTAGCTATCCATTAACTTAGCATATTTTTCTATCAGAAGCCTTTACTTAGTGCTATGATGGAGCTCGGAAAGTTTGAGGGCGATCCGACCTATCTTGATGGATCGCTAGTTATCCATAGGGGTTGTGTTGCTAGCTATCCATAGGGATGGATGGCTAGCATCCATAGGGGATGGATCGCTAGTTATCGATCCACTTAGCATATTTTTGAGCGATCTTAGTTTGGTTGTCTTCCTATCTTCTATTTAAGTGTCTTATTCAAATATCAAGTCGTTGGAGTTTGTTTGATCATCCATCTTCATGGGTCATCTAGTCCAGATGAATCATCCATTACTCACATAAAACTTAATGAAATCAGACGAAACTCTGCAGGTGCACTTTATAGGGTGTTAGGGACCTACCAAATAAATTTTGGGTGGTAAGGCTCATTATACATGGGTCGGTAGCGATCCATCTAGTTAGGTTGCTAGCGACCTATCTAGCCTTATCCAATCAAGCTCATTTTTGGTGAGTGCCTTCTTTTATGTCTTTTAAGTGTTCTCCCAAAATTTCAAGTCTATTCGACTCCGTATGAGTTCTCTAGGTATGCTTTAAGTTAACTGCTTTGGTTAAAAAGCGGGTAAACAGCTTGAATCATATGAGTCTTTACTTATTGAACTACACTGCTTGGAATGCTGTGAAACTTGATAAGTATTCTTGAAGAGGTAGTAGGTCATAATGCAAGATGCTTTGACAACTCATAATGCTTTCTTTTGGATCGCTAGCGATCCATAGATGATAGATCGCCAGCGATCCATCTACTTAGTGTATTTTTGGATTGTTTCTCTTAAGTTCCATTGGCTAGTTCTTTTAGATGCCTTGTTCAAGTTTTAAGTCATTCTTTCTTAGTCTGGATGTTCTAACTCCTACTGAATTCTGCTGGGTTAAAAACCCAGTTAACACCAGGCGAGTTTTAGGATGGCACTGTTTGAGGCGTTATACGTAGACTCTACAGATCACCGTCGTGTTAATGGGGCACTACGAATAGGATTATTCTTAGATCAGATATAGTGAGAGAGACATCAGAGAAGGTAGACTTGATCCATAGGAGGATGAAAACCACACATGATAGACAGAAATCCTATGCTGACTGGAGACACATGAAGTTAGAGTTCGCAGTGAGCGACATGGTTTTTGTGAAGGTCTCATCTCTTAGGCATGTTATGAGATTTGTTAATTTAGGAAAGCTAGCATCGAGGTTTATAGGGCCTTTTCCGATTACTGTTAGAGTTGAGAAGTTAGTTTATAGGGTGAAGTTGTTTAAGAAGTTAGTGGGAGTACATGACGTTTTCCATGTGTCACACTTGCGAAAGTGCTTACATGATATGGCCATTTTAGTCAAGCCGAGTCAGCTAGAGGAGGTGAAGGTTGAGATGGAGTCACTTGTTCACCATGCATCCACTTGTATTCTTAGAATGGTAAAAGCGACTCCGCAACAAGGTTATCAAGCTTTTTAAAGTCCAGTGGGGAGGCAACCTAGCAAAGAGTACATAGGAGCTTGAGGAGAAGATCCGAGCTACCCACCCACAACCCTTTTCTTATACTTTTCCACTTTAGTCTAATAATTATACACTACTTAGGTGTTAGGTTCTAGCTTAGTATACCCCATAGGTATGGACCATTGAATGTTAGGAATGGTTGTGAACATGTTTATAAGACTTGTTTTGGATGATGAATGTTAATGGATGTAATTGTTTGTTCTCTGCATACGTAGGCAAATATATTCATGAGTTAGCATACACACACACACCCCATCACTTATTTTATTTCATTGAGTTTTATACATATGGTTGTAGCATATGGAATGAATGGTTACGCATATGTGTAGAATTATCAGTATATATTTACATAGGATGCAACATACATTTGGATACATGACATAAGCACTTGCATTTTAGGAGGTCGACTAGATCAGGATACCGCCTAATCTTAGCATTAGTAAAGGTTCATATGCATTATATGCCTGCATGTATATATTGCATTAGAAATTTTACTAAGGATAATGATTGCCAATGGATGAGTAGATGGTTGTAGTTATTGATTATTGTACACACGAATTGTATTTTTCCGTCCTTGGAGATTTCGGGGATGAAATCCTTTTAAGGGGGAGAATGTAACACCCCGAAAATTTAAGTGGAAAATTTAAATGAAAAAAATTAATTTAAATGTAACAAGGTTAAAGATGGATTTTTTGCAAATGTACAAATCTGGCTAAGAAACTTGCACTGTTGCGTTCGTTGCGATTTTCTGGACAATTTCATGTATAATATTTTGAAAACATAGCTTGCATGAAGAAGTTATAAACGGTTTAAATTTCAAAATCGAAAATAATTAAATAAAATAATAAGGAAAGAAGAATATTCTAAATATTAGAATGCTCCATCGATCGACAGTGTTACCCTAACTGGTCGATCACCCTCGATCGACAATAAATGACTAAGGTTTGCTTACGTCAACGGCCCGGATTCAATCGTATATTTTTATCAGCAGTCAGATTTGCATTGTATATTTTGAATGGTCCAGGATAGCTTCAACCCCTATAAATGGGTAGCTATGTAAACCTTAATTCACAAAATTTCAACATTGCGTCCAAACTCTGCTCCTCTACAAACTGAAATCTTCTCCTTCTCAAATCACAAAATTCTTAAAATTAAATTAAAAATCTGAAGGAGAAGAAGAGAAATTAAATCAAGGGAGGATCTATACCAAATGGGGGTGATTCTAGGTGCTAAAAGAAAAGGGATAACTTTGATTTGAAGTGAGTGGGTTCATTGTTAGTAAGATGATTTATATGTAGTTAATTTTAGTTACCCTATTTGATTTAGATTGTTAAAATTAAACTTGAGAATTCTGTTTATTTAGATATGAGACTTAACAGTAAATATAAACTGATATTAACTTGTAATTAAGAAATTGATATACCTATATATACCCTTTTTTGTCAAATTGATAAGAATTTACATAACCTATTGATGATGATGCTAAACCTAGGTTAAACGGTCTCCTGTAAATCAAAATTGAATATGTAGCATAACAATTACAAATCATAGATTCACAAGTTGGATTAACTATAACTGAAGTTAGAAGTTTACTGTAATCGATTTGTGAATGAAAATAATTAACAAATAAAAATGAACAAAAACCCCAAATTTAAAACACTAAATAGCGACGATCGGTCGACTGCGCTCATTGGAGCAGTTAACAATAAGCGGTCAACCGCTCGAGAACAAGCGGTCGACCAATTACCGAAAATTGGGCATGACCTGAACCTTGGCCTAAGGGCCAAGTTAGAAATAAAAGTAGTTATGTATATTATATATACGTTAGTACAAGTAGGAAAGCTAGTTTTCTATGTGGCGACCCTAGGACGTTGCGGGACTGGGTAAATGTTATTTATCCAATAGAGGTCAATATTCGACCAAGGCGATTTTATTGCAATTGCACTCACAAGAGGTTCTACGGTGGACGTGCAACACTGATGATGGTGCCTGATGGAGTGTGTTGCCTATCACTAACGGAAATTCCATGGTATTCACGATGATGCAGCATGATGTTGTGTTGTTGATGGATCCCGATGCAGTGCAACAAGAGGCGTTACGTTACCATTGGGAGGTGGATATGGATGCAGCGACGATGAAACTTCGATGAGTTGGCATTGCGAGCTCCCCCTTAATGTGTAACTAGGATACATGTAGTCGTAGCAATGGGAATATAGTCTCAGGGTGGAAATTGTAGGGAAACCTATGTTGGATTAGTTACATGTAGTCGTAGTTGTGGGAAATGTAGTCCCATGGTTGGAAATTGTAAGGAAATCTCTATGGAATAGTTCTACTAGCTATTAGCCGACCATTAGTTGTCTTGAGGTTCGATCAGATGTTTGACCCTAAGTATTAGCTTGCACAAATCGTTAGTGTAGGTGTGTATTGAGCTAAACCCCTTATATTAAGAAACAACTAATTCATGGACACTTGTAGGATATACTAGGTCACATAGAGTACTACTAAAGTCAATTGCATGTGATCACCATATATTAATAAGGTATTCATTCGGCAGACTTTTGTCTGACCCATGCCTTTCCTTCTTTTTCCCCACCAAAGGAGGATATGGTAGCAGGAGATAGGCCCAACAACAGTACTTGGGGAGGCAAACTTAGCATTAGAGTTGCTTTTTATTTACCATTATTCTTCATGTACTGTTTATCGTATCTAGTATTTTATTAGACCATTTAATGTATTTCCGTATACCTTGGATTTGACTGTGTACTGTTTTGACACTATGTTTTGGATATTTCCTAAGCTGACTATTTTCAATATTTATATTTTTATGTCTTTCACTGTGAGATCTGAAAGTATAGTATATCTTAGGTTTTATCTTTGTATCTTTAATCTCTGAAATGGTCAAAAAAACCCAACAGCTTGTAATTCTTGGCACCAACACAAGTCCGAAAGCCCTCCTAGACTTTGGATCAATGTGTCGGGAGGTGTAGGCTTTCATAAATCCAATGATGATACTATGTGATCTAACTCGGTGATCGGTCCATAGTGCATAAATTAAAATAATTGACATTCGCATTCTTTTGTTCTTTGTTATTGTGGTAATGATCGGGGATGAAAGCAAATGATATTTAGAATGCTTTGTTCCTTGATATCGTTGTAAAGGTTGACTTTTGAAGTTGATCTATAAATGGGTATCATTAACCTGATGTGGCAGGTAATGTTATACCATTTATGTTATATGGCATGGATGGATGTTGTTCTCTAAGCAAGTGATTTTTGTTATATGGCCTCGATGGATGTTATTCTCCAAGCAAGTGATTTTTTGTAACTCCTTTTATTAATCTCCAAATATAATTTTAAAACTCCTTTTATAAATCTCCAAATATAATTATAAAACTCCATTTATAAATCTCCATATATAAAATTCCTTTATAAAATTCCTTATAAACCACCTTTAAAAATCTATCATTTTCTTTATAAAACACCATTTAAAATATATTATTTCTATACCACATTTTATATAAAACGTTCCACAAATATTTATTCTAAAATATTTCTATCTTCTTTTAAAACAAAATCACTTTATTATAAAAGATAAATTCCCTTTTTCTTTAAAACAAACATCCGCTATTATATTAACTTTTCTATGAAATAAATACTTCCCGAAATAAATTTAAAACATTTTCAAAAAGGTTAGAGTAAAATAGAGAAGTTCAAAAACTATTTTCAAATAAAATGCCATAGAAATGTTTGAAAATCATATTTAAAATCATTCTCCAAATCAAAACCATTTTTCAAATCAAACAGCAATTAATAGTATTTCAAATACTATAATGAGGCAAATAACTACCATAGCACTTAACCAATTCTACTACTCTCTTTTTCACTAAAAAGGTTCAACTTTTAACATATATAAATATCATATCCAATATGGCTACCTACCAACTTTTAGCATTCAAAAATTTATAAAATAAATATATAAGTTAAATGAAAATCAACAATAATGAGGAATCCAGATTCCCCTACAATATTCCCTATATTTCATTTCATATGTCATTCGCTTTTTAAAGCGGAAATTTAACCAAACCAAACCAATAAATCATTCAAACATGAAAATGATAATTTATATCTACTATATATCACATCGGAGGTGAGTTAACTCACCAAAATTTCAAAGAACGCTTAAGATTCTAGTCGAACGACACTCGATTACTGCTCAAAATTTTACCTGCTCCAAAATTGACTAAATTAGTTTCAGCATGTGGATATCGCTCCACGAGCGCAACGCAAAATACCGCGTCCTGATTAGACCTCGTATGGGAGAGATATTCATTTTATCATTTATTGATATTTAAATATTAATTAATTACACTAATCACATTAATTAATTAATCCTACCTTAATCCTTTTTCTCCCACTCTTTAATCTATTCCTATACATGCACGCTCACCTCTCACCATGCACATGCACCACCAAACTCCTCCCCCTGTCCACGAAATCCACCAATGACACCACCGATGAACTCTACATCACGTGAGCTTCACGTTCCACCTATCCACGTCGAGCTCGATCTATCCACCCAAAAAAACGACCTGTAGCCAACCCGCTCCTCCTCCAAAATGTTACATTCCATATTACGAAGCCGCACCCTTCCAAAACTACACCACCGACTCACCTTCAAACCACGAACTCAAATCCAACCTCGATTTGCCAAACTCCACTTAAATCTCACCAAAAACCAAACCCTAGTTACGGGTCTTCCATGTTGGCAACCCCATCACCACTGTACCCTACCATCTCTACCCTAGAATCGAAGCCTACATCCAAACAAACTCATCTGATCTAATTTTGTGATTTAGTAAAGTGTAGATTTTTGTTTTGATTTTTAAAGGAAGAGGTTGGTTTTTCTTTTTATAGTAAAAGTGGATGGAGGGAAATGAGAAAAGGAAGAGGGAAAAGTAAACGATGGAAAAGTCTAAGTCTTTAGTTTATTTTATGATTTGATTTTCGACACCACACTACACAGCATTACATTCGCATACGAACCGCGAACGACAAAACAAAAATACGATCGCATACAAAAATGCGATAAGATCACAAAACAATAATAATATACACTGGTTATCTTATTCTGTAAAATTTCAAAATACCACCATTTGCCATAAAATACATCAAACGGAAATTTAAATATTTTTCAAATTAAAAAATATGGAACAATCCTATAAATTAAATTAAAAATATGTCAATAAAATCAAGTCGTTATATTAAAAATTAATTTCCTTATTATTTATCACATTTGAATCAAATTTGAATATTTAAATAACTTAAATATTTGCATTTGAAACGTTAAAAATTCTACGTCATTACATTCTTTCCCCCTTAAAAGAATTTCGTCCTCGAAATTCCCAGAGAAAGAAAAATGTATTCACACCCTTAGACTTACAAAATCTCTTAATTAAAATGCTTTATTAATCTTTTTAAAATGTTATGGAAAATTTCGACCGCACCTTCTTTGTGCGACTCGATCCGAAAAAACAACAAATCGACTCAAATGGTCCGAACCAACAAAAGAAAACAAAAGCCCAAAAGTGGCCTCCCATATCTGGGGCATAAAATCATTAGCAATAATATATACTTATGATATACCTTATAGATTGTGTGTGTCACATAGCAAACATACCCGTTAAGCAATAAACACATACTAATTTTTCGAGCAAACAAACTCTACTCACGAAACCAAAAGCAACTAATAATCCTTTGCTTCCATGTACCTGAATCTGGATCAAGAACAATTATGCGAATAACATGATCTATGTAGAACTTACGTACTTATTCATTGGTTTCTTAATTATACCAATTACTTTCCATTTTAAATCACATTCATTTTTACTTATAGTATATTTCCTTAATACTAAATCATTTACTTTATATTCATTACATACTTAAGTTCATATCCGTATAATACTTTTATTCATCCTAAGAGTATATGTACAGTACATCAGATTTGTTTTACTTAAACTGGATGTTTAACAAATTTAAAACTTGTTTTACTTACTACCTTCTCCAATTTACAAGTTATAAAACATATTTTCTTATATTTTCACAAAACACTTAGCTTTAATTTCTAAATCAATTCGGAATATTCTGCTTTTCCAAAAAATTGTCAAAAATTCCATTTCATTTCATGAAATAAAAACTACCAAACAACATATCATAGTTAGATGTAAAAACCAAAATTTCCCCTAATGCATAGAATACATTAGTTCATATAGTAACTTAACAAAAAACTTCTGAACTAAACACCGGGTTTTTATTTCAAATCATTTTGAAATAATAATATATACTTATAATTTTTTATATATCAAATCATACTTTCGGAACTAAATCAAAATTCATTTCACCAAAATAACTTGAAACAAAATTACCACGGTAGCATTCCCCCACTTAGAAACTTGAAAATGAACACTAATAATGCTATATTCATCACTAGAATTATTTTCCAATGACAGAAGTAAGTTTAGTGCTTTCTATCTCCTTTAAAATCTCTTTTAAGATATTTCTATTCATAAATACTTTTAAATAATACTATTATTATTTTTTCCAAAACTTTAAAAAACAATTTTCAAAACATCGGGATTTAGGTTCTCAGATTCTCAGTTTAAATCCTTATTATTTATAAACCATATCTATAAACCATAGTTATTTAATTTCACCTTTTTATATAAAATTATTTCACAAATTTATATCTATGTTTGAATTATAATAAACAACTTTTATTAAAATTAAATTTTAACCCAACATTATCATCGAATGCCTTATAGTCAAAACATGAAATTGAATTCATAAAGTTTTCGTATTTAATTTAAATCAAACAAATAAATGCTCATAAACGAGCAAACACAACTAATCAAACAGTAACTGATAATAATCGATTATCACCTCCTAATAATAAAACACATCATAAACAACTATATCAATTCTTAAAAGTCATTCTTTTATATAAAAAACATAATCCTAGGTAAAATTATTTCATTTACCAAATTTTCAAAAACAATACTGTGTCGGTTTTCCTTTTACAAATGTTTAGAAACCGCTATCGATACCATGGCATCCCATGTACCGACCATTCATAAACCACCCAATAGGCCAATCAACACAATATAAAATAATTTTTATAGCACTAACAAATGCGCGCTCTCATATATAATTCACTCAAACTCATTCTAGGGTGTTACTAACCCTATCTCTAATGAGTTTACCCAACCAAAGCCTAGGTGTTTGCTCAACCAAAGCTTTGATACTACACTATAATGAATGGCCTTTATGACCATCAAAAGTCAGCACTAATACATCCACAATATTTGTGACGCCCCACCTCAATGCTCACAATAACAAAGAGTATTAAAAGAAATACTGTCTGTTATTATGAAGAATAAGTGTGATATCCTGGAATTTCAAGGAATTTAAAATGTGATAATCTCTTAAATTAATTATTTAAAATTGGTAAAGTATGTTTTTTTCAAACAATTTAATAATGAGTTGTTTTTAAATATAGTTATAAATAGATTCTTAAATGGAATAATTAGTTAAATATTTAATTTGTGTTATTTATAAATAGATTTTAAATGGACATATTATTTAAAATTTAATAAGTGTTGTTTAAATTATATATATGTGTATTTAAATTGATTTTAAATAGGATAATTATTGACAATTAATAATGTGATTGTTTAAAATGGATATCTATATTTATTTGGATTGATTTTAAATTTGGATTTTAAATTGACTTTGAATTTGGATTTAAGAATTTAATTTAAAGGAATATATCTTAAAATAAAAATAATAATATAGTTTGGATATAAAATATATGGATAAAGTTTTATTTAAAATAAGATTTGTTTTATATTGTTTTTCCTTAAAAGAATTTTATTTATATAAATTTGGGAAATATTTATTTAATAGTAAATTAAATATAAAAGTTTTATATTTACACTTAAAAATGAATTAAATATATTATATATGATTGTATTAGAATAAATGGGTTTTTATTTTCTTTTCTTTTAAAGGTTTCGTTTATTTATAATATAGGAAAGCATTTATTAAATAAGATATGTATTTATCTATTTAGGAAATTTAATATAAAAGCTTTTAAATCCTTTTATAAAATAATTAAAATGCATAATGACAAGTGTTTAATTATGAAAACATATTGATACATGTGTAAACAAATTAAATAAGGTTGAAGACAAGTGTCATTTCCTCTTTATTTTTCTTTAAATTTTAATAAATCATATTTTAGTCTATATAAACATATATCTCCTCTCTCTCAATTCTTTTTCTACCTTCATTTTTAAACTCAAGAAAACAAAGCCTGTAAACAACTTCAAAACAGAAAATTAAAACTCTTTCAACAATTATAGCAACATCATCTCAGTTTTTAAAGCAAGCTTCCAATTTCAAAAATCGTCAAAGCTTAGATCATCTCAACAACCAAGTGTCCAGTTTACAAGTTTTCAAAAGGATCATGCAGTTTCAGTTTCAAATTAATACAGTTCCAGATCAAAAGAAAAAAACAAAAGTTGTTCTCTGTTTAAACTGGTGAGTAAACCTTTATTTTTAAAAGCAGTTTTTAGACCTGAGAATAAACTTAAATGTTGTGATGAATCTTTATAGTAATATGGTTTGCATATGATTTTATCTGTGAATGCATGCTTGTATAAATAAAATGCCTGTACTAAATCAGTATGTATAAATATATGCTTCTCTGTTATTTAATATAAGTAAATTAAGCTTAAACAGTTTTAATTAGATTCATGTGATAGATGTTTGAAGTAAAAGTGTGATGCATGTTGAATATATATATATGCATGTTGTTATGAATATGAATATATGTATATATGAATATAGAAACTATGTGCATGTATGGATGTATCAGAGATCATCTCTGTTTAAGTTACAAAGTTCAAATATTTGTTCAAAACTTACAATTCTCCTTATCTAGTCTCTATTAGGCTTAGTAATTCAAACAAATCATGTTTGTTTAAACATAAACTAAGATTTAAATTTTGTTAAGTGAAATAATTTTGTATAATTCTGGAAATAAAGAAAAGACAATGAAAAATTTATAACTAGGTAAAACTCAAGTACAATAATTCTTGGATTTACCTATATAATTGTAATCTCCATTTAAAAACATGATTTTTAAAAGTTAAATCAAAATGTTTAACTTAGAATTGAAAGAGAATTTAACTGTTGAACGGGAAATGTTTTTAGAAGGATTTCGGGTGATCGGGGCACTGGGAATGTCGGGGTTCCTACTGGAGCTAGTTGGATGATCAGGGATGTTGGAAAAAATATCTGGTGGAGTTCCAGACCAACGTGGCGCCGACGGTGGGTGGAAATAGGTTTTTAAACCTAGTTTGTGTTGAGGTCGGATTTGGGGGTACTGCATTGCCTTTGGTGGATCGAGTGGTACGAGGCTTGGGGAAAGGCAGCGTGGATGGTCGGGGAACGTGTGGCCGGAGTTCCAGCGACTCTGTTGGTCGGGGACGTTGGGTTCGAGGCGTTTTCTGGCGAAGAGTTTGGTTCCCATTGCTCGAGTTTGCTCGTTTTCGATTTAGGCTTTGTGGTGATGCCTGGGGTGGTCGGAATTGTTTGTAGAGGAAACCGACGATGGTTTGAAGGTGTTGGCGGTGGTCGATGTCATCGCGATCGACTGTGCACGTGCACGGCGATGTTTTGGTGCCTGGAAGGATGGGTTCGTGGCGACTCGAAGGGAGACTCAGATTTTGGAAGATAGGCTCGAGTCTGGTATCGTGTTCGTAAGTGTTAACTGTTATGGTTTTTAACAATTTTAAAATTTAAACTAAATACTGTTTTTATAATATAAAAACATAAGAAGAAGGTGGAGAGGAACTCGGGTTGGACTCGAGCAGGGTAAAGGTTTTACCCGAAGCAAAGATTAAGGGAATGTTAAGCATGTTAAAAGTTTTTATAAAATAAATTAAGTTTTTGAAATTTAGAAATAAATTTAGTTTAAGTTTCCTTATATAAATTCCTAATAAAATAAATGTTCTCCTTAACATTTGATTAATAAGTTTTGAAATTTGTTTAATTTAAATTTTATTAAGTAAAATTTAAAGTTATTTTAAACTTAAGTTAAAATGAAATTTTAAACGTTTTTATAAAAACAAGTTTTAAAGTTTAAATTGAAAACTAGTTTAAACTATTACTTGTTAATGTTTAAGGCATTTAAGGGAAGTTATGTTTTATTAACTTTAATTTATCAAGTTAAATGATTATTTATTTCAAACCTTAATTAATGATTTAATTAAGAAAAGTTAGTTATTAAGATAAGATGTTTTAATGATAATTAAGGCATTAATAAAATAATGTTTTATCTTAAGATAATTAAAGTTTTAATGTCTTGATATTAATTAAGTTAATTAAGGAAATTAGGTATAATTAATTAATTTAATTAATAATGATTAAGGATTAGTTGAGAAATTAATTAAGAGTAATTAATTAATTTAATTAACTCAATGATTAAGATTGATTTAATTAATGACTAAAGATTAATTAATTTGAAATAATTAATTAAGTAATTAGAGGTTGATTAATTTGTAATTATGAAGTACTTAATTAAGTTATTAATTAATAATTAGGTTTTATTAATTAATAAATAAGAAATAATTAATCTATAAAGATTAATTAAAGGTTAATTAATTGTTATTAAGAATTGATTAACTGATTAATTAAGGATTAATTAATCTATAATTAAAGATTAATTAATTTATTTTAAGGGTAATTGAGAATTTCTCAATTGTAATTAATCAAATGAATGTGATTAATTAATTGGTTGATTAATTAAAGATAATCTTGATGATTGATTAAGTATGATTACTTAATGAGATTAATAAGTGAAATTACTTGGGATAAGTAATTAATACTGGATGTAATAAATTAAAGAGAAATTACTTAATGGGAAGTAATTGAAGTATAATTACTTTGTAAAAGTAATTAAGGATTATTTATTTGGTGCAATAAATCAATGGATTAATAAAATTAATTAATTAATTGTTTGTAATTAATTAATGATTGATTAAGCAAGGTTAGATAATTATTTCTTAAGTAATTAATTAAATTTAAGTTAATTAAATTAATTATAATAGGGATTAATAAATGGTTGCTTATGGATGATTGTTTAAGTAGAATGTCTGGATTGATTAATATCTATTGAATGATATGCTATGATATTCTATGATATGATATTCGATATATCTGTGATAAATGTGTGATATTTATCTGTGAATGCTATGTGAATTCAAGTATTGAATTGAATTAAATTGTTTAAACCTTAAACAACTTGGCCTTTAAGATACGTTTGGATTTCGATGAGACCGGGATTGGGTTTCCAGATTTGGATATCCGAAAACCACATCGATCCAAGTTAAACGATAGGTCGTGAATCTCAAGTGAAGATGAAGATTCAGAGTGCAAGGGTTATTGTCGTTAACTCTGAGGGTGATTCCAAAATGAGTGTAATGAGATAATGCCTTCGGTTTCGTTCGAACCCGGAACGAACTTGTATGGATTGAATGCTTACAGCACATCGTTAGGTGGACGATGAGCATTCTAAGTGATGTATTCTGATAAGGTAATCGTAGCCTCAAGCCTCATCAACCGGGAATGGCTAAAACAGGGGAGGTGCAGCAAGGTTAGTGGGTAGCGCCCAAGTAGGATAAGATTTCCCCTGTCTAGAGTCCCTTTTTATTCGGCTGAGTGGGCGGTTGAATAGCTACAACCGCTGGGGTTTCTTATGCGGGAATTATCCAGTAAGGGATGGTTCCGGCCTTGTGTTGCAGGGGAGCGGGCGTACTCCTCGGTACGTTGATCTAGGCCATGTACTGTGATGGTCGGTACCCTAGTAGCCCTGCCATTGTATGAAAATCCAACTTCTAATAAGTGATAACGGACTTGATTGTATACCTATGTATGCTGGAATTTAATGAATGTAACAATTTCGGCTATGTGAATATTTATTTGGAAACCCTAGACCCTATTATAATATAACCGGATTTCCTATCAAAGTTTTGATTAGCATAAGGTAAAAACTTTTCCATGTTTATGTGTGGGAAGTCTTACGTGATACCTTTGTTTTCAAAAGGTTTTGAAGTTAAGCAATTTTAACCCGTTTACTCACACCAGACCTATGTCTGACCCAAGTGTTTATTTTCTGTTTTATAAACTCTTGGGTACTCAAATTTTTATGAGTGGTCAAGGGATTCAGGTTTGCTTTGACGAATTCTTAAGGAGCAATGGAGCAGGAGGCTTCAGCGTTTGTAGATATATAAGTGGTTCCGCTGTGTTGATCTCTAAGTCATTTATTTGAGTTGTATCTTGAATTGTAATAACTAGACAGGTATTTATAACTGTCTAGTATGTGTTGTATAAGCTGTGTAACTCTGATAGCTGTTGTATATGATACTATGTAATATCTTATGTGATAATATAATTTATTCGTTCCGCTGTTGAGATTCTAGTGTTGTTCTTTCTTTCTTCTCTATCTTTTCTCTTTTCTATCCCTTTCTTTCTTCAAGATGATATGACTTTCTGTGGAGAAAAGTCGGGTCGTCACAGTTGGTATCAGAGCGCTAGGTTGAGTGAATACCTAGGCTTTGGAATGAATTCTTTCTTGAGAGAGCGTATTTGTAATTTTTATATAACTATATATATCTATTCTACCTATTTTTTGGGTTACCTGTTCGGGTTTTCCAATATGAGTTATAAAGGTAGATAGGGTAGTGGTGTGTGTAACACGACTACCAATGGTTGGAGTTTGAATGTTTGAGGTTGGAAGTGTATCTGTCGAGACTGTAGACCTAATACCGTCTCGAGTGAGTTTTGCTTCATGTAAGGATTTTATTGATCTCTGAAGGAAACCTTTAAAAGGTTCGGAGTTCTTCTTTGTAAGTGTAAGTATGATCGCGCTCGTGCGAGCAGATTTTTGAGAGTTTGGATATGTCGGATGAACTGAAGCGAGTGATGGTATCTGGGTACCTCAGGAAGAAGCAACTGCATGGTGAGATGTAGTAACTATAGATGTTTCCGAAAATGTTTTCTTTGGAGCAAGTTTAAGGAAGTGTGTCTGCTTCGGTGTTGTGGCTGAGTTCAGCAGGGTCTTTTCTGTTTGGTTTGAGGTCCGAGTTTCTCAAGGAGCTTTGGATTAGGAAGTCTTTGGCATCTGGGTCAGCAGTGCAGCTCGGAGTGTTCTTTGTGCCGACAAGGAGGTTTTCTGGCTGAACAGTTTTCTAGAGGTGGAGTTCAGAAGCAGTAGAGTGGATCCAATTCTTCGATGGATTGTCTAGATAAGCATAAGTTGTTCTCTTTAGTAAAGAGAGAGCAGTTTCTTTGAATTAGGATGGGTTGATCGCAAAAGTGACTTGCGATAGCTGAATGTTCTCTTGGGTTATCAGAGTTTTTACGGATGTCTTCAGGGAAGTCAGAAGTTTGTCTGCATTAGAGAATTGAGTTTCCGTATTGACTAGGATTCCGAGAGTGGTACCGGTAGTTTAGCTAGGTAGAAGGATGTCTCCTAGAGAAAGGATTTGGTGAAGCAGCTCAGTATTTCATGGAACTTCTGAGTTTTCTCTTTACGGATCTGTTGAACCATATTTCCGGGATGTGTTGTCTAGTTTGTGCTCGTGTTCATCGACGGCATTCTCATCTTCTCCAGATCAGAGTTGTGCAGCGGAAGCAAGGTGGCAGCTGTTCTAAAGTGGAAGCAACCAGAAGTTGCAGTGTTTTGGGATTAGAGAATTTCTACAGGAAATATTTCTGGATTTGAGGCCAGATTGGCAAGTGTTTTTGTTTTGTCTTTTCTGGATAGGAGAAGTAAGTTGTAGTCTACTGATGTTTGTAGAGTAGAGTTTGTGTTCTGGATTTTGGTAGACCTTGAGAGGATCATTTTGTTGAGTTATTTTTGATCCAGTTTGTTTCTAGAAGCATCAGTGAAGGTTGAGCTGATCGGGAAGGATGTAGGCAGCCCAGGATCGTCCGAAGAGTTTTTGAGGTTAAGAGACGGAGGAATTTGGAATTCGAAAGTGGAGACTTCGTTGTTGTTGAGATTTTCTCCGGTAAAAAAGGAGCAATAAGATTGGGTAAGACCAGGAAGTTAGCTCCATTATATATTGGATTTTTCTGAGTTTTTGTAGGGAATAAGTGTTTGGCTTTTAAGATTTGAATTCCCGGTTTGGATAGCTAGGATTCACAGTGTATTTCACGTATCTCTGAGGGAATACGTGTATGGTCCATCTCTGGTTTTAGAACCAGCAGTTCAGGGGGATTTGGTTGTTGAGTCAGTTTTAACTGTGGTCTGATAGCTTGTGCAGTTTTGTAGATCTAGATGAGTAGGAGCTCAGTAGCTCAGTAGTATAGCTTGTTTTGGATTCTGTAGAGCGAGTATTCCAGTGTCTATACCTGGGAAACTCGAGGATAAATTTTAAGAAGCTTATCCGGATAGCTAGAATTGATTGTTTGATTGAATTAGTTGTTTGGATGAAATTGTTTATTTAGTTGTGTATGGCTGATATGTATGCCTGAATTGGTTGAAATAAAAGAAAAACTTTGGATTATCTTTTGTTTTAAATTTCGAGGACGAAATTCTTTTAAGGGGGGAGGAATGTGATATCCCAGAATTTCAAGGAATTTAAAATGTGATAATCTCTTAAATTAATTATTTAAAATTGGTAAAGTTTGTTATTTTCAAACAATTTAATAATGAGTTGTTTTTAAATATAGTTATAAATAGATTCTTAAATGGAATAATTAGTTAAAAATTTAATTTGTGTTATTTATAAATAGATTTTAAATGGACATATTATTTCAAATTTAATAAGTGTTGTTTAAATGTATATATATATGTGTATTTAAATTGATTTTAAATAGGATAATTATTGACAATTAATAATGTGATTGTTTAAAATGGATATCTATATTTATTTGGATTGATTTTAAATTTGTATTTTAAATTGACTTTGAATTTGGATTTAAGAATTTAATTTAAAGGAATATATATATCTTAAAATAAAAATAATAATATAGTTTGGATATAAAATATATGGATAAAGTTTTATTTAAAATAAGATTTGTTTTATATTGTTTTTCCTTAAAAGAATTTTATTTATATAAATTTGGGAAATATTTATTTAATAGTAAATTAAATATAAAAGTTTTATATTTACACTTAAAAATGAATTAAATATATTATATATGATTGTATTAGAATAAATGGGTTTTTATTTTATTTTCTTTTAAAGGTTTCATTTATTTATAATATAGGAAAGCATTTATTAAATAAGATATGTATTTATCTATTTAGGAAATTTAATATAAAAGCTTTTAAATCCTTTTATAAAATAATTAAAATGCATAATGACAAGTGTTTAATTATGAAAACATATTGATAACATGTGTAAACAAATTAAATAAGGTTGAAGACAAGTGTCATTTCCTCTTTATTTTTCTTTAAATTTTAATAAATCATATTTTAGTCTATATAAACATATATCTCCTCTCTCTCTCAATTCTTTTTCTATCTTCATTTTTAAACTCAAGAAAACAAAGCCTGTAAACAACTTCAAAACAGAAAATTAAAACTCTTTCAACAATTATAGCAACATCATCTAGGTTTTTAAAGCAAGCTTCCAATTTCAAAAATGGTCAAAGCTTAGATCATCTCAACAACCAAGTGTCCAGTTTACAAGTTTTCAAAAGGATCATGTAGTTTCAGTTTCAAATTAAAATAGTTCCAGGTCAAAAGAAAAGAACAAAAGTTGTTCTCTGTTTAAACTGGTGAGTAAACCTTTATTTTTAAAAACAGTTTTTAGATCTGAGAATAAACTTAAATGTTGTGATGAATCTTTATAGTAATATGATTTGCATATGATTTTATCTGTGAATGCATGCTTGTATAAATAAAATGCCTGTACTAAATCAGTATGTATAAATATATGCTTCTTTGTTATTTAATATGAGTAAATTAAGCTTAAACAGTTTTTAATTAGATTCATGTGATAGATGTTTGAAGTAAAAGTGTGATGCATGTTGAATATATATATGCATGTTGTTGTGAATATGAATATATGTATATATGAATATAGAAACTGTGTGCATGTATGGATGTATCAGAGATCATCTCTGTTTAAGTTACAGAGTTCAAATATTTGTTCAAAACTTCCAATTCTCCTTATCTAGTCTCTATTAGGCTTAGTAATTCAAACGAATCATGTTTGTTTAAACATAAACTAAGATTTAAATTTTGTTAAGTGAAATAATTTTGTATAATTCTAGAAATAAAGAAAAGACAGTGAAAAATTTATAATTAGGTAAAACTCAAGTACAATAATTCTTGGATTTACCTATATAATTGTAATCTCCATTTAAAAACATGATTTTTAAAAGTTAAATCAAAATGTTTAACTTAGAATTGAAAGAGAATTTAACTGTTGAACGGGAAATGGTTTTAGAAGGATTTCGGGTGATCGAGGGCACTGGGAATGTCGGGGTTCCTACTGGAGCTAGTTGGATGATCAGGGATGTTGGAAAAAATATCTAGTGGAGTTCCAGACCAACATGGCGCTGGTGGTGGGTGGAAATAGGTTTTTAAACCTAGTTTGTGTTGAGGTCGAATTTGGGGGTACTGCATTGCCTCTGGTGGATCGAGTGGTACGAGGCTTGGGGAAAGGCAGCGTGGATGGTCGGGGAACGTGTGGCCGGAGTTCCAATGACTCTGGTGGTCGGGGACGTTGGGTTCGAGGCGTTTTCTGGCGAAGAGTTTGGTTCCAGTTGCTCGAGTTTGCTCGTTTTCGATTTAGGCTTTGTGGTGATGCCTGGGGTGGTCGGAATTGTTTGTAGAGGAAATCGACGATGAGTTGAAGGTGTTGGTGGTGGTCGATGTCGTCGCGATCGACTGTGCACGTGCACGGCGATGTTTTAGTGCGTGGAAGGATGGGTTCGTGGCGACTCGAAGGGAGACTCGGATTTTGGAAGATAGGCTCGAGTCTGGTATCGTGTTCGTGAGTGTTAACTGTTATGGTTTTTAACGGTTTAAAAATTTAAACTAAATACTCTTTTTAAAAAAAACATAAGAAGAAGGTGGAGAGGAACTCGGGTTCGACTCGAGCAGGGTAAAGGTTTTACCCGAAGCAAAGATTAAGGGAATGTTAAGCATGTTAAAAGTTTTTATAAAATAAATTAAGTTTTTGAAATTTAGAAATAAATTTAGTTTAAGTTTCCTTATATAAATTCCTAATAAAATAAATGTTCTCCTTAACATTTGATTAAGAAGTTTTGAAATTTGTTTAATTTAAATTTTATTAAGTAAAATTTAAAGTTATTTTAAACTTAAGTTAAAATGAAATTTTAAAGGTTTTTATAAAAACAAGTTTTAAAGTTTAAATTGAAAACTAGTTTATACTATTACTTGTTAATGTTTAAGGCATTTAAGGGAAGTTATGTTTTATTAACTTTAATTTATCAAGTTAAATGATTATTTATTTCAAACCTTAATTAATGATTTAATTAAGAAAAGTTAGTTATTAAGATAAGATGTTTTAATGATAATTAAGGCATTAATAAAATAATGTTTTATCTTAAGATAATTAAAGTTTTAATGTCTTGATATTAATTAAGTTAATTAAGGAAATTAGGTATAATTAATTAATTTAATTAATAATGATTAAGGATTAGTTAAGAAATTAATTAAGAGTAATTAATTAATTTAATTAACTCAATGATTAAGATTGATTTAATTAATGACTAAAGATTAATTAATTTGTAATAATTAATTAAGTAATTAGAGGTTGATTAATTTGTAATTAATAAGTACTTAATTAAGTTTATTAATTAATAATTAGGTTTTATTAATTAATAAATAAGAAATAATTAATCTATAAAGATTAATTAAAGGTTAATTAATTGTTATTAAGAATTGATTAACTGATTAATTAAGGATTAATTAATCTGTAATTAAAGATTAATTAATTTATTTTAAGGGTAATTGAGAATTTCTCAATTGTAATTAATCAAATGAATGTGATTAATTAATTGGTTGATTAATTAATTGGTTGATTAATTAAAGATAATCTTGATGATTGATTAAGTACAATTACTTAATGAGATTGATAAGTGAAATTACTTAGGATTAGTAATTAATACTGGATGTAATAAATTAAAGAGAAATTACTTAATGGGAAGTAATTGAAGTATAATTACTTTGTAAAAGTAATTAAGGATTATTTATTTGGTGCAATAAATCAATGGATTAATAAAATTAATTAATTAATGGTTTGTAATTAATTAATGATTGATTAAGCAAGGTTAGATAATTAATTCTTAAGTAATTAATTAAATTTAAGTTAATTAAATTAATTATAATAGGGATTAATAAATGGTTGCTTATGGATGATTGTTTAAGTAGAATGTCTGGATTGATTAATATCTATTGAATGATATGCTATGATATTCTATGATATGATATTCGATATATCTGTGATAAATGTGTGATATTTATCTGTGAATGCTATGTAAATTCAAGTATTGAATTGAATTAAATTGTTTAAACCTTAAACAACTTGGCCTTTAAGATACGTTTGGATTTCGATGAGACCGGGATCGGGTTTCCAGATTTGGATATTTCGAAAACCACATCGATCCAAGTTAAAAATAGGTCGTGAATCTCAAGTGAAGATGAAGATTCAGAGTGCAAGGGTTATTGTCGTTAACTCTGAGGGTGATTCCAAAATGAGTGTAATGAGATAATGCCTTCAGTTTCGTTCGAACCCGGAACAAACTTGTATGGATTGAATGCTTTCAGCACATCGTCAGGTGGACGATGAGCATTCTAGGTGATGTGTTTGGATAAGGTAATCGTAGCCTCAAGCCTCATCAACTGGGAATGGCTAAAATAGGGGAGGTGTAGCAAGGTTAGTGGGTAGCGCCCAAGTAGGATAAGATTTCCCCTGTCTAGAGTCCCTTTTTATTCGGCTGAGTGGGCGGTTGAATAGCTACAACCACTGGGGTTTCTTATGCGGGAATTATCCAGTAAGGGATGGTTCCGGCCTTGTGTTGCAGGGGAGCGGGCGTACTCCTCGGTACGTTGATCTAGGCCACGTACTATGATGGGTGGTACCCTAGTAGCCCTGCCATTGTATGGAAATCCAACTTCCAATAAGTGATAACGGACTTGATTGTATACCTATGTATGCTGGAATTTAATGAATGTAACAATTTCGGTTATGTGAATATTTATTTGGAAACCCTAGACCCTATTATAATATAACCGGATTTCCTATCAAAGTTTTGGTTAGCGTAAGGTAAAAACTTTTCCATGTTTATGTGTGGGAAGTCTTACGTGATACCTTTGTTTTCAAAAGGTTTTGAAGTTAAGCAATTTTAACCCGTTTACTCACACCAGACCCATGTCTGACCCCAAGTGTTTATTTTCTGTTTTATAAACTCTTGGGTACTCAAATTTTTATGAGTAGTCAAGGGATTCAGGTTTGCTTTGACGAATTTTGAAGGAGCAATGGAGCAGGAGGCTTCAGCGTTTGTAGATATATAAGTGGTTCCGCTGTGTTGATCTCTAAGTCATTTGTTTGAGTTGTATCTTGAATTGTAATAACTAGACAGGTATTTATAACTGTCTAGTATGTGTTGTATAAGCTGTGTAACTCTGATAGCTGTTGTATATGATACTATGAAATATCTTATGTGATAATATAATTTATTCGTTCCGCTGTTGAGATTCTAGTGTTGTTCTTTCTTTCTTCTCTATCTTTTCTCTTTTCTATCCCTTTCTTTCTTCAAGATGATACGACTTTCTGTGGAGAAAAATCGGGTCGTCACAATAAGGCTGGATAGGAGCGGCCATCCGTAGTTGACCTTACACTAGTATTGGTTACCTCGATAGGAGTAGTATATATTTTTCATTTTTCATCTTTTATTTATTTACTCCCATCGACATACCCAATTCCAGTATAAAACAAACTATGATGGTTCATAATAGTTTAGGACAATATATATAATAATAACACGGATACTAAAAATGCGAAACACAGATAACAAAGTCTCATATATATATATAACTGATGTCAGTTATAATACATTTTACACAATACATATGATACAACTACAACTGTCGACTCTGGAAGTTATATATACAAGTACATTATCGACTAATATACATGAATACATATCAACATAAATCAGTACACTGACTACTACAAAAAGACGAAGACCACTTCAAACGATATGAAAAGACTTCATTGCTCAAGCAGCAACTCAAAGCAGAATATCTATAACCTGTAATAACTCGGGTCTGACCCGAGTATTAAATTCAAAAGAAAATAATACACGGGTCAGTCTAATTCAAACTCAGTTATTAATGCACAGAAGCAATAATAATCAAATATCAAATAGATGATAGTCACAGAAATCTCGTATATCCACTCCTCGATAAGAGAATCGGATAACGGCAGATATAACACTAAACAGTGTTAAACAACAAATCAGCAAATCCAAATCATCAACAAGGATAAATAAAAGATTATCCATGAAGATAATATGAAAACCCAAGAATTGCCTAAACAGCAATTAACAACAAAATCCAATTATTAAATAAATAATTAGAAACTCAGAATCTAATTATCAAATAGATAATTAGACAATCACAGAATGATCAAATCAAATCAAATCAGAATACAACTTCAAAATATTGAATTGAACTAACGAAACAATTCAAATAATCGAAATATCACTTAAAAACATCAATAGTGATTGGCTGCAGTCCACGCTCATATGTACTGCCTCGCCAATACACTCTATGAAATACGCAAAAGATGAATGAGAGTTCACCACGAGCACAAGGTCAAACCCAAAGAAAAAGTCAGGTTCAACACAATGCAATACCATAAAATCACAACACGAGCACAAGGTCAAACCCGATCTTTGAAACTGGATTCAACTCAGGTGCAAAACTCAAAATCAAGCCTCGACACAAGTTCAAATCAATCGACAGATAACAGAGACTGTAACAGCTCTGATCAACAATAAGTACAATATCCAGTCAAGCATCATCAAAGACTGGTGCATCTCAATACAACATAGCAATGTGGAAGTGCAGACTTGGTGAACAAAATGCAAGAAACAGCTGTGGATATAAATGTATCACTGTGACACAAATACAAGATACATGAACTAAACTTCCAATCAATATATGATGTGCATAGCCACTAGCACATAAAGATATATAGTATGAACTAAAGTGAATGAGGACTCAATGCGCTAACTCAAAGAACAATGGACAGCAGACTGTACATGAACCAAATAACGAAACCGAGTGCAATCTCAAGTGAACTCAACAAGACAGTCAAATTCAAATGCAACTGACTTGAAAGAACAAGCACATGAAACAACATATATGCAGACTGCAAACTCGACCAACAGGTTCAGGTAGGCAGTGAACAACATAATGGTACAGGCAATTACAAAATCAAGACAATGTCGAAGTCAACCAAAGCCAGTTCGAACTACATCAAGAGCCGAAGCCACAGTAAAATGTCGGAGACACTATCAAGTCAAAGCAGTAGTTAACAAGTCAAAGTCAAGTAGGCTACAACAATAATTTCATTCAAAATCAAAGTCAACATCGAACCAAGTCAGAGCCGTGATCAAAGAGATGAACAAGCCAGAGACGAGGTTATCAAAAATTGTGGTACAGCAGTCAAGTTAACTGCCGAGCTACTGACCGAAGTCATGGTATCGCATACCCAAATCAAGTGACCGAAGTCAGATATGTCACAAGAGAAGCTCTTGGACTAAGGCTATAATGTGCATAGATATGCAAACAAATGTATAAGGCCAAAGCCAAAAAGGAAGACAAGAAACCGTCGAAGTCTAGTGATATCAAAACCCAAGTCGAAGTAGAAAACAAAATATCATCACAAGTCACCATGGCCGAAGTCAAAACAATGCCGAAGTCAACATAAAATCAATTGCCAGAATTTCGAAACAAGTGAACCAGGGAATCAATATCACAGCAAAGCAATTTAACAACTTCAAACAAATATATACGAATGCAACAAAGTGCTCGAATTCATCATCATAGAACAGATGGTACAGTTCGAACATAAAATCAAGACCGAAGTCAAATGAAAATCAAACCGTGATGGTCACGAGATACAACCGTGCCGAGGTGACCAGAAAACAAGAAATCATCAACATTCGACCAAATTGAATGGCCAACAAATCAAATGGACCGGGGCGAACAAGTATATCACGAGTTCGAAAACATTAACGAAGTTAACCAGAACAAAAATGAACAAAAATCACAGAATTCGAATGAATTAGATGTGAGTGAGATCGAAATTCACTTATGAGAACACTTAATGCAGCAACCAACCCAAATACACAGGGTATCACATAAACAAAGTCAGGAATCATCTCAAACATCAAGACAAATTAAATGGCTAAGATAAATCAAGTGACAGATTCAACAAATGGAAAACGAGGGTCTCGACCCATAAATAACCAGTAGCTTGAATTAGAAGTGAGTGAAGATCACTCACCTTTGATTCGACGAGCACGCAACGAATCCATCATTCGATTGAGCGAATCAAAGTCGGCGTCTTCGAAATCAAAAGCCCTAATTTGAAGAAAGGGGAACGAGCGCAGCCACCATTTTTTTTCCTTTTTTTTTTCTCGTTTACTTTAGGGTTTTCCCGAATGAAAAAGAATTACAAAGGGGAACCGGGTTTTGCTTGATAATCACGGGAACAAAAGAAGTGGGCCAAACAATTTTAAAGCCCGTAAAACAAACGATGAATTTACGAAAGAATTTCAATTCGATTTAAATTCCAATAGCAATTATCAAACAATTTGATTGTCAATTGACGACAATTAATTGTTGTAAAACGCCGGGTTGTTACAATATTCACATCCTGAGCATCTATGTGCCAGAAAGACAGAGTGTTGGGGTGAAAAAAAAGAAAAGATAGAATAGAATCTCACATCTTGATGAGTAATATATAATATACAACAGATCTTTTCAAAATAAAATTGTAATATATATACATCAATCAGAGTAAACTAACCAAGAATCAGCCTGGATAGTTATAGCAACTTGTCCTCATAAATGCTAATAAATACCTAACAATAAAAGCAGCAAAAATAAATATATGTGAATATGTCTTAAAGGCATCTAGCTCGTCTCCTGAAGCTCCAAAGCATCCATAACTAAATCTGGAAATATGCTCGGGCTAAAACAAGCATTATAAGAAAATAACGCCCGGATCAATCTGGTAAACAGCGTGAGAAACACAAATCATATGGATTTCAAATGTTATAAAATCTTTCAAAAATAAAGGTACCTCGTAAGACCATGTCGCGCATAAACACGTACTGGTTTTTACCTTAATATAACCAAACCATTTATAGAAAATCTTCTGATATTGTAATAATGTCTAAAGTTTAAAATAAATATTTAATCATAGATGAAATGGTTAAATTATTTACATTCTAGAATATTAGGTATACAAAAGAGTCCGAAAGGCACTTATTAGAGAATGGATTACTTACAATGATAAGGTAAGGGACTACCTTCCGTACAGTACATCTCTAGATAAAATGTATCAAGGGCTGCAAAATATTTGCCCCTCTACCAACATAGAACTGGCCTACCCCTTCCTGAATAGTACCGAATATGATCACCATCCAGGCTACCAACTTGACATACCTTTCCATGGCCACAAGCATACATAATTCTAGAATATCGATCTAGATACAAGTGATGACCATACCCTAATGTAAGCAGCCTACTGAGCCTTGCCGCATCTACCCTGTTTTAGCCATTCCCGGGTTGTGAGGCTTGAGTTTACATTTTACCTTTTAGCAAATCCCACTTGGAATGCTAACACTACCCTCCAAGCAGCAATACAATGCTAGCATTCATCCACAAGTTCTTTTGCGACTGAACAAATCGAAGGCACTTACTTCTACTATATCCTTGAGATTAGTAGCAAGTAGCCCTTGCACTTCAAAGAACTTCGTCTTCGATTTCATCATCTTCAAGATGTCTCTAATTCGAATGCTTATGTCAATTCGAAGCGGTTTTTGGATAATATATCCAATCTCTGTCTCTTCGAACCAACAAAATGGTTTCAAAACTGGTAAAGATTTGGTGGCCATTTATTTAACAATCAAATAAACAAATAATCGAATTAGAGATTTAATTCCATATGGAAACCAACCACGGATAAGCATAAACGAATATAATAAGTCTCTTTAATTAACCCTTTCATTAATTAAAATTTCCTTTCAAATATTTGTATTAAAATACCCTTTTCAAAAGATATATTCACAAACTCTCTCTACTCTTTTCAGTACTTCAAAAATATTGATATACTTATCTCAACTATATAAGTATACTCACAAAACATTTCACTTCCAATATTTAGAAAACTTTTCCACATACTTATATCAACAATATAAGTATATTCACAATTCCATACTTAGAAAATGTACCCATATACTTATCTCAATGGTATATGTACATTCACAAATCTTAAGAGAGATTTCATTTCCAAAACCATACTTATTTGGGTAAAAAACTGTAACTTAAAACATTGATAATAGTAAACCCAAAACACTTTTGATGTTAGTAACGTAAATAAACTAGACCAACTATACTTACCACCACTTACTAATTTCAAACAGTACCATCGCCCGATTAACAATGAAATCGAACAAGTTAGAAAACTACCATTGCCTCGACATACATTCTTAATTCTCAAGATAGAGATGAGTTTCCATACCTTGGAATTTGGCATTAAGTATGGAAAAAAATACTTTCCATACCACCATAATTTAAGCAGATCATTTATGGAAACCAAATCTCATTCCTTTTATAAAACTCCTTTTTATAAATCTCTTTTATTTTTACAAACTCCATTTACAAATTCCTTTATAAAACTTCATTTATAAACCTCCTTTATAAAATATCATTTAT
Source organism: Allium fistulosum (assembly GCA_030737815.1). Classification (NCBI taxonomy): domain Eukaryota; kingdom Viridiplantae; phylum Streptophyta; class Magnoliopsida; order Asparagales; family Amaryllidaceae; genus Allium; species Allium fistulosum. The sequence continues at coordinate 941,972,308 of CM060907.1, read as the reverse complement.
AAATCTCCTTTATAAAATATCATTTAAAAATCTCCTCTTATAAACCTCAAGGTATAATTTTAAAACTCCATTTATTAATCTTCAAATATAATTATAAAACCCCTTTTATTAATCTCTAAATATAATTACAAAAATCCTTTTATAAATCTCCAAATATAAAATTCCTTTTAATCCTATGTAAAATCCTTTATAAAATCCCTTATGAAACGCCATTTAAAAATCTATCCTTTTATTTATAAAACTAAAAACCTATCCTTTTTATACAACATTTTATATAAAAAATTTCACAAATATTTATTCCAAAATATTTCTATCTTCTATTAAAACAAAATCACTTTATTATAAAAGATAAATTCCCCTTTTTCTTTAAAACAAACATCAATTATTATATTAACTTTCAATGAAATCAATACTTCCCAAAATACTTTTAAAACATTTTGAAAAAAGTTAGAGTAAAATAGAGAAGTTCGGAAACCATTTTTAAATAAAATGCTATAGAAATTTCCAAAACTCATATTTAAAATCACTCTCCAAATAAAAAACATTTTTCAAATCAAATAACAATTAATAGTATTTTAAAATACTATAATGAGGCAAATAGTTACCATAGAACTTAACCAATACTACTACAACCTCCTTTTTCACTAAAAAGCTTCAACTTTTAACATATATCAATGTCATATTCAATGTGACGACTCGGGTTTTGCCCGCTCGAAAATCAACATCCGTACTTCACATTGTACTAGAATGCCGTAGATTCGACCGTTCAAATCCGATTCGCCGGAGCTATAACACAATTAAGTAAATAACACAGCGGAAGAAAAGAATAATACATTGATATACAATATCTGATACAACAGAGTGATACAATGAATATCAATATACATCAGAGATATGATACAACAAATAGTAGCGGAAAAGAAAAGATAACAACAGCAGCGGAACAATATCAATAGAAATGATAACTCCAAAATGATCTTCAGACAAGAATGAATCCACAACTCCAAGATAAGCAATTCCGATGAATGAACTAGCTCCAGATAATCTACTAAACCTGAATATCTGAAAAGAAACCCAACTCTAGACTGCTCGTGTGGAAAATTATGAGCACCCAGAGTTTAGGAAGGGAACAATAAACTCCGGATCAGTCATGGGACTGGTGTGAGCAACAAAAACAGTTTATCTTTAAAAAAACACAAAATGTTTTAAACATTGAAATCCGCAATGCTTTTGGAAAATGAAACTACCATAAGACCTCCCGCCACACACACAATGCAAACGCAGAATTGGAGGAGATTTCTTCTTATGATAGTCAAACATGCTTACTACGCAAATCATTGAATATTATCATTAGTGCATAGTGTAGAAAAACATTTCGAAAGTATAATATTAATCTTAGCCAACATACGACCAGTATCGTATGCCTACTATAGCTACCATGTTCAATAGCAGGTTACCGCCACATTCCATAGCAGGTAATACAACTAAAACCGTACACGTCGCGTATTGTTTCTTTGGATTTCCAACAAATGGTCAGGCTAAGGAACTTCCTTCCGCCGCATGGGATCGCCTCTGGCTGGACGTCCCGAGAGACAAACTGCTCTCTGCAAAACAAGGCCGGGTTACCCCTGTAACAGGTAACTCATGAATATGCCACCCCCCGGTCCTTTGGGACCTTTATCCGAGGCGCCTCTAAACCAACATCACACATAATAAAGTGTATCCACATGAGTAAGTATCTGGGCTCCATACCATGATACCACCCCTTTCCAGAAGGAAATGACATACCCTAAAGGGCGCGACCCTCATAACCTTGCTGCAACATTCCTGTTTCGACCATTTCCGGGTTGTGAGGCCCTGACGAAGTCTCGTCCACAAAGCTACGCTTTGTCACAAAGCCATGCTTCGGGTCAAACAAATGATCAACCTATGATCACAAAGATATAAGATCAAACAAATGATCATATCGCAAATGATCAAACACTGATCATTTCACAGTAGCACTCAGCATGCCACATTACCAAATTGGGATATATCGCTGATAAATTTCAACTACATAACCTCTGAGCTCGTACGTCTCAGAGAAGGGTGTTAAGCTAAGAGAATAAATTCTCCGCCACCAACAGAAATGTATTTGAAAGAAATCGGCTTTATATCTCAAAGTGTAATGTCAGACATACAATCCATACAAGTCTGTTCCGGGATCGAACAGAACCGAAGGCACTTCTCGCGAAGCCCTTGCAATTCCGGATAATTTTCAATCACGTCCGGACTTCCCGTCACTAAGGGTGATAAAACCTCTATATCGGGGATCAGCCGATGCAGAGTAACTCGACGGTAATCCTTCCGTTTTCAAAAATATCCGGTCTTCAACACCGGTCTTCAAATGCTATCCATATACGACGTATCACATATTCGGAATGGGTTATATGACACAAAGGTCCTCTCCCGGCTAAACCGAATAGTGAGCGAAATATTTAAAAACATATGGATATGAGATTTCAATTAAGTCACAACTTATTACTCAAAACTTTCTTTTCAAATGGTTTAACAAATTATCATTTTCAAATCTTTAAACAAAAAGATTTATTTTAAACAACCTTCAACGGTTTAAACAATTTCCACATTTAAATCTTTTAAATAAAAGATTCATTCACAGATTTTCTAAATCAATTTCCATTTCAGTTTGATTAACTTGTTAAATCTTTAAAACAAGATTTAACTTATAGCTTTCAAAACAATCCCATTTCGAATGGTTTAAACCAATCATTATTTTAAATCTGTTAAAAATAAACAGATTTAATTCATAGCTTTCAAAAACAATTCATTCATAACTTGGAAAAACCATTTTTTCAATTCAATATTGAAATTCCTTTAATTAAATTGGAATTTCATTTCTTATATGAAAGCTTTTATCATTTGAAAACAAATAGTTTCATTTCAGAAAATCTGATTCATTCATACGAGTTAAAGTTCTTTGGGTTAAATTCAAATTCTCAAAATTATACTTTTAAATGGTTTAACTTTATATATACACATTTATATCATCTTTAATCCCTAGTTTCAAATCATAGGATTCAATTTCAAACTTGAATTCAAATTTAAATCAAATTATTTAAATTTTCAAAACTCGTTTAAGTTATTCAAAATAACTTTTATATTTGAAATTCCATTTCAAAAACCTTTTCACTTTAAACCCGAATTTCAAATTTCAAAATCAATTGAAATTAAAATTTCAATTTCAAATACATCAAATTTAAATTATCTGTGACTTAACCGATTTCCACGTGAAATCCATATTTTGTGTGTGTACAGTGTAGTCCAGGGGTTTCACACAATAGTGCAACACAATGAATCATCACATATCAGAATACAGAAATATAATTCGATAAGCGGTATAAGAACAACGCTTATCGTTCATTCACAGATCATAGATATATAAAGGTCACAGATAAGTAAACTACAGATCACAACATAAATCAGGATGTATCACAAAGCATCATATATCAGGGATATCAAACAATCAAATCAATAGAATCCAAATATTCGTAAGTAAGGTCAGTTAATTGTCTGATTAATTTAAATCAGATTAATTCCTTATGAATTACTAATCCTGGTTAATTAATTATTAATAAATTACAAATTATTTTGATTAATTTTTCTTTAATCATTTATTAATTAGTTATTTCCCAACATGAAATTACCCTTTTCTTCATTGTCTTTATAATCAATCTACTTATCTTAAGTAATTATCACTTAATAACCTGCATCCTTAATTAATATTTAATTTCCCATTTATTTATCGCTAATTACTTAATTTATTACCAAGACAAGTAATTATTAATCCTAAATTAAATTTTAACTGGTTAACTCTTAACTTTGAATTAACTTTAATTAGTTAATTTACTTTTCAATTACTAACTTAGTAACATTTAATTATTAATAGCCTTTCTTAATTTAATTTTTCATTTGGTCTTAAATTTCCAACTTAAATTACTTAACATTCTTCATCATCTTGCTGGTACTTACAACCTCCACCTTAAATCTTGCATTTAGACAATACTGTTTATAGAATGTATTTAAACAAACATTCTTCAACATTAACCCGAGCGAAACTCCAGGTTACTCGGGTTGGACCCAATTTCTCTCCCATTTTTCCCCGAGTATCCACTCTTTCTCTCGCGTATACCTCTTCTCCTCCCTTCTTCTTTTTTTTTTCAAGCAAGCAAATTTTAAGTTAAATTATAATAACAGGGTACAAGACACTCACGCGAAACCAAAAACTCGAGTCGGCTACAAAATTTCTCAAGACTAAACTCGAGATAACCTTCTTCTTCTTCTATTCCATCAACAGATGTATCTCCATCATCACGTGCACGTGCACACAGGATTTCGACAGCTCCGACCATCGTCGTGAACCCCCACGCATCTCTCAACGATGCAGCAACCCATATCAATCATCAATCGACACTCAAAAGCCTACGAACGAAATCGAGCTACCCACACTTCCATCTGGAACGAAACTATAGATCTAAAATTATCTCGTCACACCGACCAAGATCACTAGAGCATCTGGGCTTCCGGCTATGCCTTCACCTTCCTTCCAGTTTCCCATTCCCAAAATTTCGTGGAACTCGATCCACCATGGAGGTCGAGACGAACTTGTTTCCAACGCTTACCAAAACTAGGTCTACAGAAAAGATATTGTCGCCGTTGCCACCACGACGAACTACACCGCCTTCGACCATTTTTCCCTGCCTCTCTGTTCACTATTCCATCACCACAGTGAACGCCAAGTACTCCAGTCCACTCGATCACCCAAAATCGACGAAAAACTCATTTTTGTTCTACCTCAAACTGCCCCTTAAATACTATCTTAAAAATGGTGATGTTTGTTTTAAAAATCATGTTACAGTGTAGAGATTCAATCTGTGATCCTGAAACAACAATTTAAAATGTTTGAATTTGCTCACTATTTAAGCTTTCCTGTTGTTTGTAAGGTTCCAGTGATATTTAAACTTTAATTCAACTTAAATAAAATTTTAAAAACTACACTATGATAAAGCATACAAATTTTGTTTGAATCTTAAACCCTATCACAGACCAAATCAAAAGATATGAGTTTTTAAACTAAAAACTGAAGCTTGAAAACAAAACAGAGAGAGACATATAATCATGTACACATATACAATCACTCAGGTAATCACATAAACATATCTATACCCTGATATAAGCATGCAACCATCATACACTTAAGTAGTTTTAAACAAAAATTGTTACTCACTTGGACAAGAAGAAAGAACAGAGCAGGTTTTTAAAGGAAGAGTTGCTCACCTGGTCTAAAGAAGAACAGAGTTGCTCTAACACATTGAACATGCTTGAGAAAATTTTGCAAAACTGAAACTCGATTTGAAAATTTGTATGCCTTTGTTGTTTTGATTCCAGAAACCTTGTCTTGCTTGAGAAGGTAGAAGTTTTTAAAACTGGAATGTTTTTCAGGTTTGCATTTATTTATGAACGAAAAGAAAAGGAGATTGATATGTAGAAACAAGTTTACAGGAGATGGTATGCTTTTGTACAGGATATTATGGTTTGTTTGTACAATCATTTCAGAGATTTTTTCTCATTTTTCCTTGTTTGATAAACAAGATTTCGGCTGATGATAATATTTTGGTGGCTAAGGACATGGCATTAATTGCATAGGTCCTTTATGTTTTGTTTATAGATATTTTAAATCTTCATACTTGAAAGAAGTTATTATCTTTCGATGCAAGCTTATGCCTATCTTCATTTACTACTACAGGCTTTGATTTTTGCATTTGATTGCCTTTGTACAAACACATATATTTATTTGGTTCCTTCTTTTGCAAGTGTTTCATTTGTTTACTTGACTTCGGCTGAGGTATGTTGTATTTCCTTTTTACTTTGTTTTGTCTTTGTACTTATTTTTATACTTGTGTCAAATGTTTTATATTTAAAATTTTTTTTTTTAAACCATTTACTTGAGATTACTCAAATTCAATATATACATAAATATACAATGTTTTAAATTTAAATGATTTATACAAAATTTATTTGAGTCCGGGGAAACTCGCATTACTTCATCGATTTATTTCATAATTTTAATTCAAAAATTAATAAATTATCATTTTAAATATTTATAAAATTCGGGGTCGTTACAGACTTCCCCCCTTAAAAGAATTTCGTCCTCGAAATTCACAGGCACGAAAACAAAGACAGATGAAGAATGTTTCATCTAATCAAACTGAACATTTATTCTGCATTTGGCTTACCAAATCAGAATATCAAAATCAGATACGAGAACGAATTTGTTTAACACTTCACAAGATACTCGGGTTATCCAGATCTACGAAATATGGAGTGGCATCGGTCAGTTCGAAGTGATAACTAACCATTCGTAGAATATACTGGGACCCAAAGAATAGACAGATATATGGATACGATTTTGAAATTTTTAGTTTAGAAACTAAATTATACCTATCAATCATAGCAATCAAAGCAACCAATACACCCAAACAAACAATTTGGCCTATCTGGAGTTTATGTCCCATTTTAATATATCGAATCTCTTTCTGGATCTACCAGAAACTATCGAAGAATTGAGAAGAGATATTTGAAAAAAAAAATTAATAGAGAAAAGATGGCTTCCTCGTTGTTACAGAGTATCGACCATTTATAGTCGTATTCCCCTGTCCCCTATCTCATCCTCTTCTTGCACTCATACTCACTATCAGTGGATAGCAAGAGAATTTACTGAGGCATACGGACGGATATCTGAGAATTACTCATTCTAGAGTTTACTTCACTCTATCTCTAATGAGTTACTTAACGTGTTATACTCCTGAGCTAAAGTTCAACCTTAGCTCTGATACCACATGTGACGACTCGGGTTTTGCCCGCTCGAAAATCAACATCCGTACTTCACATTGTACTAGAATGCCGTAGATTCGACCGTTCAAATCCGATTCGCCGGATCTATAACACAATTAAGTAAATAACACAGCGGAAGAAAAGAATAATACATTGATATACAATATCTGATACAACAGAGTGATACAATGAATATCAATATACATAAGAGATATGATACAACAAATAGCAGCGGAAAAGAAAAGATAACAACAGCAGTGGAACAATATCAATAGAAATGATAACTCCAAAATGATCTTCAGACAAGAATGAATCCACAACTCCAAGATAAGCAATTCCGATGAATGAACTAGCTCCAGATAATCTACTAAACCTAAATATCTGAAAAGAAACCTGTGATATCCCGGGTTTTTGGGCAATATCAATTTAATAATCTGTATTAATAATTAATTTGATTTGGTAATTTTCCTTTATAATTTTAATTTAAATTGGTAAATTTAATATTTTACAATCTAATAAATATTTAATTTGGTAATATTAGATCTTTTCTAACAATTTAAAAATGGATAAAATTTATCTTTCAAAGCAAATAAAAATAGATTCTATTTATAATGTATATATTGATATATATATTGTGAATAGAGAATCTTTTGTTTAAATAAAAGATGTAATATATATGTATGTATATATTGTGATTTAAAGCTTTGTTTTAAAATTAATATTTTTCAAAAGATAATTTAAGTTAATTCAATTATTTTAAAAATATAAGATAATTGTTTGTTTTAAATATGATGGTTTAAAAGGATTTAAACAAAGTTTTATTTTTATATTTTTTTTAAGTGTTTAAATTTAAATGGTTATAAATGTATGTATAAAATTATTTGTAAACTTCCTTTTAAAAATTATCTCTTAAACAATAAAGATAAATGTTTTGAATTCTCAAATCCATGTATAAAGATTTATTTATATTATAATATTTTTCTTTAAAGGTTAAATTTATTTATGCATATATATATATAAGTAAGCTTATATTTATATTTAAATTAAATAAAAATTTATTTAAAAACACTTAAGTAATATGTGTAAACATATTAACATGTTAAAGACACTTGTAAGGCAATTAAATAAATAAATGACAAATGTAAGTTTAAACAACATGTGGCAACATTTTTATTTGCTTTATTTTAATTTTTAAATTAAATGTTTAAGAAGAAACCTGGTTTTCATTTCTCAGTTCAATTCTTTTCTTTCTTCCTCTAAAACCAAAGATAAATCAAAAACTTGAAACCAAAATCAAAAAGGATTTCAAACCTGGAATTCAAATCTACAAACAAATAGAAGATCAAGCAACTAAATTAGATTCAACTTTAACCTGGAAACTGTTTTCAAATCAAAGAAATCAAAGGCAAATGCAACATCAGTTTTTCAATCTTCAACCTGAAACTTGATATTCAAACTGCAACTTCAACCTGCTATTCAAATAAAGCTCAACATCAGTTTGTAAGCATGCAAAGATTTTCATCAACAAAACACTTCAGATATTCAAAGCCTGGAATGAATCAAAACCTGTTCTGTGCTCTGCTTTGTTCTCTGTTTTAACAAGTGAGTAAATTTCTTTTTAAAACAGTTTTAATTTGCGATTACATGGATGCATGGGATAAAGTTGTATAGAAAAATTATAATATGGTTTGCATTGATTTATTTTATCTGGAATATGTGATGAATTTGCTTTGTTTATATATGTGTATATCTGAATATATGCAAGATTGTCTCTGTTACTTCCTTATACTTGATTTACCTTTAAAAAAAAATCATATTTGCTCTTGAAATCAGAATTAAGTTCTGATCTATGAATGAAAAATAATTATTATAGCATAATGTTAATTCTAAAAATAGTTTTAGGATTTTATAATTAGAAATTATTTCAAAAATAGGATTTTACAGTAAATATCAATTATATGTCAAAAATCAATATTCATAATTTTGTGATTTGATTTCAGAAACAAGTTAGTAATAAGAAATGATGAATTTTGATATTAAAATCTGGATTTTTAAGTTTGTATTCGTCGAGAGATTATGAGTTGATCGATTTTGGGTTTATCAGCAATTGCCGATGATCGTGGACGATGTGAAGCTCAGGGTTGTTGTCGATGATGGCTTTAGGAACGATGATCTCTAGAAAAATAGTGAGAGAATTTTTAGATGGCTGTGGTGGTTGGGGGACGATGAACTAGGGTTCCAGAGACAGTTTGGAACGATGCTGACAGGGGGCTCTCGCGATGGCCATGGTGGACCGGAGATGATCGCGTGAGGGAATTCAGAAGCGTGGTGATGTGGTGATGCTCTGGGATGAATGTCGTGGTTCCAGTCGTTCTGATCGTCGACGGCGAGATGATTTTGTCGAGTACGTTCGTTACAGTTTTTGAACGAGGAGGCTCGATTTCGACTCGTGTGACATTTGTACGATCTGGGTTCTTGGTTGTTCTCGCGTGCGATCGTGGGATGATCAACGATGGTCGCGACGATCTATGGTGGCCGGCGACGTTAGTGCACGTGCACGTGTGCACGTTTGGGATATCTGGGTACGATCGTGTTTGGGGAAGAAGAGTGCGACTCGGTGCAGTTTCGTGCAAATTGGAGTTACGACTCGAAGTAGACGAGCGTGGGGATCGACTCGGGGAAGACTCGTGTTTTTGGTGGGGTTTACTCGGGTTGTTCTGGGTTTTAAAACTGGAAGCTTGATTTTAATTGTTTTCGAGTTCAAAGCAAAGTAAACAAGTTTATGTTATGAAAATAACTTGTTTTCAAAGATAAATGTTTAACAAGTTTTAAAATATAATTAAGTAAATAAGTTTGAAAGAATATGATAATCAAGTTTCAAAGATGAATATTTGGTTAATTTAATTAAACATGTTTGTTTAAATGTATATAAAATTATGGGTTTAAATTGTTTTGTTTAAAGGTAAAATTTTATTCAAATATAAAATTATTTCTAAATGTTTAAATGGAGTTTAATGATAGAAATTAATATGTAATTTAAATGAAAAGTTTATCTTTAAAGAGTGAATTTTATTAAGGATAATTAATAAATAAATTGAATTAAAGCTTAATTACTATTTGTAATTAAGAATAATTACTTAATGAAGTAATTAGTGAAAATGAATGTAATTAAGAAATAAATTAATTTAAGATTAAGTGATGATTAATTAAGTAATTAATTAATGTAATTAATTTTAGGTTAATTAATTAGTCTAATTAATTAAAGATAATCACTTGTGATTAATTTAGTATAATTACTTAGTGAAGTAATAAATGGGTAATTACTGAATGTAATTAAATTAAGAAGAATTACTTATGGAAGTAATTAAATGTAATTGATTAAGGTAAATCACTTGATGTTATTAATTAAACGATTAATTAATATAATTGATTTGAATTAATTAAAGAGTAATTAATTAATTAAAGGATTAAGGTTAATTAATAATGTGATTAATTACTAGTTAAGGTAATTAATTAAAAGAGAGTAATTAATTAAGGATCATTAATTAAATAAATGATGTAATTAAGGGTTGATTAATTAAGATTAATTAATCAATAATAAGTGATTAAAGAATAATTAATTAAGAAGTTAATTAATTTAGATAAGTAATTACAAATTGTTAATTACTATTTATGATTAATGAGATAATTAATTACAAGTTAATTATTTAATCTAATTAAAAGGTTAATAAATTAATAAGGATTATTTAATTAATGAATTAATCAAGTTTGATTAATAAAAGTAATTAATTTAAGTATGATTAATTAATTGTAATTAATTGAAGATTAATATAATTAATTATAGTTAATTAATTAATAAAGGATCATTAATTATTGTAATTAAATGATAGTAATTAAAGGTTAATTACTGTATATGGTTAAGGATAATTACTTGAATGTAATTAAAGTATAATTAATCAAAGGAGATTAATTAAGGAAGATCATTTAGATGTTTAATTAATTAATTTGTAATTAATTAATGATAATAAGCAGGATTAAGATAATCCAAGTAATTAAAGGATAGTAATTAATTTAATTAAAGGTTAATTAAATTGATTAGAGTTAATCAATTCTGTTTAGATAATTGATTAATACTGGATGTTTGATATTGGGTGATTGGTTGATATTGGATGATTTGAATATCTCTGATATATATATATGATATATGCTGCTTTGTGAGATGAATGTTGATATGAATTATCAATTGTGATAATATGATTTATCTATCTGTTTATATCATCCTGAATAAGTTTAAATGTTTAAACCTTTAAACAACTTGGCCTTAAAAGATACGTTTTGGATTTCGATGAGACCGGGATCGGGTTTCCGTATACCGGAATTCCAGGTCTGGAAACCCGAATACCACAACGATCCAAATTTACGATAGGTCGTGAATCTCAAGTGAAGATGAAGATTCAGAGTGCAAGGGTTATTGTCGTTAACTCTGAGGGTGATTCCAAAATGAGTGTAACGAGATAATGCCTTCGGTTTCGTTCGAACCCGGAACGAACTTGTATGGATTGAATGCTTTCAGCACATCGTCAGGCGGACGATGAGCATTCTAAGTGATATGTTCTGATTAAAGGTAATCGTAACCTCAAGCCTCATCAACCGGGAATGGCTAAAACAGGGGAGGTGCAGCAAGGTTTCGTGGGTAGCACCCACTGAGAGCAAGATAGATCCCTGTCTAGAGGTCTCTTTTCTTTTATTCGGCTTAGTGTGTGGTTGGTCGCGCCAACTACGGGATTATCTTGTTCGGGATTATCCAGTAAGGGATGGTTCCGGCTTTGTGTTGCAGGGGAGCGGGAGTACTCCTCGGTACGGTGATCTAGGCCACGTACTGTGACGGGCGGTACCCCAGTAGCCCTGCCATTGTATGGAATCCAAACTCCAATAAGTGCCGTACGTATTAGTTGTGCCCAACTATGTTGGAATGTGAGATGTAAGCATTTCAGCTATTTCTGTATTTTACTTGAAAACCCTAGACCCTATTATAATACAATCGGATTTCCTATCAAATGTTTTAGTTAGCGTAAGGTAAAAACTTACCCATGTTTATTTGTGGGAAGTCTTACGTGATACTTTTGTTTTCAAAGGTTTTCAAAGTTAAGCAATCTAACCGTTTACTCACACCAGACCCATGTCTGACCCAAGTGTTTATTTTCTGTTTTATTAAACTCTTGGGTACTCAATATTGTATTGAGTAGTCAAGGGATTCAGGATAGTCTTGACGAATTCTGGAGGAGCTGTGAAGCAGGAGGCTTCAGCGAGTAGATATATAGAGTTTCCGCTGTGTTTGTATTAGTCTGTATTGTACTGAATCAGTGTTGTATAATAGACAGAAGTTTATAACTGTCTATTCTGTGATGTATAAGTTGTGTAACTCTGATGTAATATGATACTATGTAATATTTTATGTGATATATTATATTTTATTCGTTCCGCTGTGAGATTCTGATGTGTTGTTCTTTCTTCTTTTCTATCTTTTCTTCTTCTATCCCTTTCTTTCTTAATTCATGATACGTCTTTCTGGTGGTAGAAAGTCGGGTTGTGACTGTTGGTATCGGAGCAGTAGGTTGAGTGAATACCTAGGCTCTGAAGTGGTGTCTATCTTGAGAGCGCGTAATTGTTAGTTATATAAAAATGGTTTTATATTGTGTTAATTGATCGGTTGAGTGGTATATGGATTCTGGTCAATACGAGTAGCTAACGTTATTGATAGGGATCTCTAAACACTTGAACCAGGCCAACGGACACAATATTGTTTTAAAGAGGTAGATGAAATAATTTTACCCAGAAATAATTTCTATATAAAAATATATATATATCATTTTAAATATATATATTTATGTATTTCTACCTATTTATTGGGTTACCTGTTCGGGTTTTCCAATATAAGTTATAAAGGTAGATAAGGTGGTAGTGTGTGTAACACAATTACCAATAGTTGGAGTTTGAATGTTTGAGGTTGGAAGTATATATCGAGACTGTAAACCCAATATCGTCTCGAGTAAGTTGGCATATGGAGTAAGGATGTCTCGGATCTCTGAAGAAAATCCTTTTCAAGATTCGGAGTCCATTATTGGAATGTAAGATTGGTTGAGCTCGGGTGAGCAGATTTTCTAGAGTTGAATCTATCAGTTGTGCAGAAGTAAGTGATGGTAGCTTGGCGACTTCAGGAAGGAGCAGTTGTGTGATAAGACGCAGTATCTATGGATGTTCCCGAAGGAGATTTTCTTTTTGGAACAAGATTAAGAAGGTATTGGAAGAACAGTTGATGTCTACCGCAGGAAAGACTCGGCTGTATAGGAATTCTTTGATATCGAGTAAGAGAGTTTTGTCTATTTTGAAGTATGGGACTAAGGTCGATTAGTTGTTCTTCGGACATGGTCTCATTATTCCTTAAGAAGAGTAAGTTATTTGGTGTTTAGTTTGGAGTCCCGAGTTTCTTTTGGGATGTCTGCCATCTCGGAGGTTCATTGTGAGGTTTGTTGATGGTTTTAGTTTTGAGAAGCCTTTGGATTAGAAGTTCTTGGTTAGCTGTGATAGCAGTACAGCTCGGAGTGTTCGGTGTGCTGTCGAGATAGAGTTTGGAAGCAGCAGTGTGGTTCGTTTCTTCGATGGTTCCGGAATCTTTGTGGTTCTTCTATCAACAGTCCGAGTAGATGGTGAAGTTTTTCTTGAAGGGTTAAACTTGTTTGGAAAAGCTTAAGGCTGTTTTAATTGGTAAAGAGAGAACAGTATCTTTGGAATCCGAACTAGGTAGGATCGCAAAAGTGACTTGCGATTAGTTTGAGAGTTCATCTTGAGTAATCTTTTGTATGGAGTTGAGGCATCTCAAGAGAAAGTAAAAGTTATCGAAGAGGTCAAAGATTTAGTTTATATCGATTTGGTTCCTAGAGAAGGATTTGGAGAAGTATCTTAGAATTTTATGGAGTATCTGTGTTTTCTCTTCTGCTTCTAGTTTCGAGTTTCTTCTAGCCAAGGATAGCTGAAGACAGTACCCTTGACCAAGGACTCGTCTATTCTTTGAGAAGTTGGTTATGTCTTTAAGATAACCAATGTTTCCGCTTGTTTGTGGATCTAGTTTGTGCTCGAGTTCATCGACATTCTCATCTATTTCAAAATCAGAGTTGTGCAGCGAAAACAAAGGTAGTAGCTGTGCAAGAAAGGAAGTAACCTCAGATTTCTACAAGAAGTTTATGTGAATTTCTAAGTGGGTATAAAATTTTCTGGAATCTGGGAGAAGGAAGTTCAGTCTTCTATTTCTTGTGGAGAAGAGTTTGTGGATTTCAGCAGATTTGAAGATCATTTTGTGCTTGGTTCATATTTGTTTCAAGAAGCATCAGCGAAGGTTGAGCTGATCGGAAAGAGATGAGGTAGCTCGGGATCGTCTGATGAGTTAGGCAGATATAAGACGGAGTTTGGAATTTGGAGTTGGAAATTGGAAGTTGTTTAAGTTTTTCTCCGATTAAAGAACTATAAGATTTGGTAAGTCTGGAAAGTTAGCTCCAAAAGTATTTTGGATTTTCCTGTGTTCTCGAGAGAAGTAGTTCTTTGTCTACAGGATTGAATGGCCAGTTTGGATATCTGGAAATTCGTTGTATTTCACGTATCTCTGAGGGAGTACGTGTATGATCTATTACTGATTGTAGAATCTGCAGTTCAGATGGATTTGGAAGTTGAGTTGGACTTGGGTATGATCTGATATTTTGTTCAGATTGGTGAATCTAAAGAAGAGAGGAGCTCTGGATCATAGTGGTATTGTTAGTTTAGATTCTGTAGAACAAGTATTCCAGTGATTTACTTGGGAAACTCTAGATAGTGTTAGGTTTGATTGTTTGATTGGTTGCTATGGTTGTTAGTTACTGGATGATAGGTATGCTTTGCTGTTTTAAAATATTTGATGGATTAATAAATTAACTTTGTTTTAATTTCGGGGACGAAATTATTTTAAGGGGGGAGGAATGTGATATCCCGGGTTTTTGGGCAATATCAATTTAATAATCTGTATTAATAATTAATTTGATTTGGTAATTTTCCTTTATAATTTTAATTTAAATTGGTAAATTTAATATTTTACAATCTAATAAATATTTAATTTGGTAATATTAGATCTTTTCTAACAATTTAAAAATGGATAAAATTTATCTTTCAAAGCTAATAAAAATAGATTCTATTTATAATGTATATATTGATATATATATTGTGAATAGAGAATCTTTTGTTTAAATAAAAGATGTAATATATATGTATGTATATATTGTGATTTAAAGCTTTGTTTTAAAATTAATATTTTTCAAAAGATAATTTAAGTTAATTCAATTATTTTAAAAATATAAGATAATTGTTTGTTTTAAATATGATGGTTTAAAAGGATTTAAACAAAGTTTTATTTTTATATTTTTTTTAAGTGTTTAAATTTAAATGGTTATAAATGTATGTATAAAATTATTTGTAAACTTCCTTTTAAAAATTATCTCTTAAACAATAAAGATAAATGTTTTGAATTCTCAAATCCATGTATAAAGATTTATTTATATTATAATATTTTTCTTTAAAGGTTAAATTTATTTATGCATATATATATATATAAGTAAGCTTATATTTATATTTAAATTAAATAAAAATTTATTTAAAAACACTTAAGTAATATGTGTAAACATATTAACATGTTAAAGACACTTGTAAGGCAATTAAATAAATAAATGACAAATGTAAGTTTAAACAACATGTGGCAACATTTTTATTTGCTTTATTTTAATTTTTAAATTAAATGTTTAAGAAGAAACCTGGTTTTCATTTCTCAGTTCAATTCTTTTCTTTCTTCCTCTAAAACCAAAGATAAATCAAAAACTTGAAACCAAAATCAAAAAGGATTTCAAACCTGGAATTCAAATCTACAAACAAATAGAAGATCAAGCAACTAAATTAGATTCAACTTTAACCTGGAAACTGTTTTCAAATCAAAGAAATCAAAGGCAAATGCAACATCAGTTTTTCAATCTTCAACCTGAAACTTGATATTCAAACTGCAACTTCAACCTGCTATTCAAATAAAGCTCAACATCAGTTTGTAAGCATGCAAAGATTTTCATCAACAAAACACTTCAGATATTCAAAGCCTGGAATGAATCAAAACCTGTTCTGTGCTCTGCTTTGTTCTTTGTTTTAACAAGTGAGTAAATTTCTTTTTAAAACAGTTTTAATTTGCGATTACATGGATGCATGGGATAAAGTTGTATAGAAAAATTATAATATGGTTTGCATTGATTTATTTTATCTGGAATATGTGATGAATTTGCTTTGTTTATATATGTGTATATCTGAATATATGCAAGATTGTCTCTGTTACTTCCTTATACTTGATTTACCTTTAAAAAAAAATCATATTTGCTCTTGAAATCAGAATTAAGTTCTGATCTATGAATGAAAAATAATTATTATAGCATAATGTTAATTCTAAAAATAGTTTTAGGATTTTATAATTAGAAATTATTTCAAAAATAGGATTTTACAGTAAATATCAATTATATGTCAAAAATCAATATTCATAATTTTGTGATTTGATTTCAGAAACAAGTTAGTAATAAGAAATGATGAATTTTGATATTAAAATCTGGATTTTTAAGTTTGTATTCGTCGAGAGATTATGAGTTGATCGATTTTGGGTTTATCAGCAATTGCCGATGATCGTGGACGATGTGAAGCTCAGGGTTGTTGTCGATGATGGCTTTAGGAACGATGATCTCTGGAAAAATAGTGAGAGAATTTTTAGATGGCTGTGGTGGTCGGGGGACGATGAACTAGGGTTCCAGAGACAGTTTGGAACGATGCTGACAGGGGGCTCTTGCGATGGCCATGGTGGACCGGAGATGATCGCGTGAGGGAATTCAGAAGCGTGGTGATGTGGTGATGCTCTGGGATGAATGTCGTGGTTCCAGTCGTTCTGATCGTCGACGGCGAGATGATTTTGTCGAGTACGTTCGTTACAGTTTTTGAACGAGGAGGCTCGATTTCGACTCATGTGACATTTGTACGATCTGGGTTCTTGGTTGTTCTCGCGTGCGATCGTGGGATGATCAACGATGGTCGCGACGATCTATGGTGGCCGGCGACGTTAGTGCACGTGCACGTGTGCACGTTTGGGATATCTGGGTACGATCGTGTTTGGGGAAGAAGAGTGCGACTCGGTGCAGTTTCGTGCAAATTGGAGTTACGACTCGAAGTAGACGAGCGTGGGGATCGACTCGGGGAAGACTCGTGTTTTTGGTGGGGTTTACTCGGGTTGTTCTGGGTTTTAAAACTGGAAGCTTGATTTTAATTGTTTTCGAGTTCAAAGCAAAGTAAACAAGTTTATGTTATGAAAATAACTTGTTTTCAAAGATAAATGTTTAACAAGTTTTAAAATATAATTAAGTAAATAAGTTTTAAAGAATATGATAATCAAGTTTCAAAGATGAATATTTGGTTAATTTAATTAAACATGTTTGTTTAAATGTATATAAAATTATGGGTTTAAATTGTTTTGTTTAAAGGTAAAATTTTATTCAAATATAAAATTACTTCTAAATGTTTAAATGGAGTTTAATGATAGAAATTAATATGTAATTTAAATGAAAAGTTTATCTTTAAAGAGTGAATTTTATTAAGGATAATTAATAAATAAATTGAATTAAAGCTTAATTACTATTTGTAATTAAGAATAATTACTTAATGAAGTAATTAGTGAAAATGAATGTAATTAAGAAATAAATTAATTTAAGATTAAGTGATGATTAATTAAGTAATTAATTAATGTAATTAATTTTAGGTTAATTAATTAGTCTAATTAATTAAAGATAATCACTTGTGATTAATTTAGTATAATTACTTAGTGAAGTAATAAATGGGTAATTACTGAATGTAATTAAATTAAGAAGAATTACTTATGGAAGTAATTAAATGTAATTGATTAAGGTAAATCACTTGATGTTATTAATTAAACGATTAATTAATATAATTGATTTGAATTAATTAAAGAGTAATTAATTAATTAAAGGATTAAGGTTAATTAATAATGTGATTAATTACTAGTTAAGGTAATTAATTAAAAGAGAGTAATTAATTAAGGATCATTAATTAAATAAATGATGTAATTAAGGGTTGATTAATTAAGATTAATTAATCAATAATAAGTGATTAAAGAATAATTAATTAAGAAGTTAATTAATTTAGATAAGTAATTACAAATTGTTAATTACTATTTATGATTAATGAGATAATTAATTACAAGTTAATTATTTAATCTAATTAAAAGGTTAATAAATTAATAAGGATTATTTAATTAATGAATTAATCAAGTTTGATTAATAAAAGTAATTAATTTAAGTATGATTAATTAATTGTAATTAATTGAAGATTAATATAATTAATTATAGTTAATTAATTAATAAAGGATCATTAATTATTGTAATTAAATGATAGTAATTAAAGGTTAATTACTGTATATGGTTAAGGATAATTACTTGAATGTAATTAAAGTATAATTAATCAAAGGAGATTAATTAAGGAAGATCATTTAGATGTTTAATTAATTAATTTGTAATTAATTAATGATAATAAGCAGGATTAAGATAATCCAAGTAATTAAAGGATAGTAATTAATTTAATTAAAGGTTAATTAAATTGATTAGAGTTAATCAATTCTGTTTAGATAATTGATTAATACTGGATGTTTGATATTGGGTGATTGGTTGATATTGGATGATTTGAATATCTCTGATATATATATGATATATGCTGCTTTGTGAGATGAATGTTGATATGAATTATCAATTGTGATAATATGATTTATCTATCTGTTTATATCATCCTGAATAATTTTAAATGTTTAAACCTTTAAACAACTTGGCCTTAAAAGATACGTTTTGGATTTCGATGAGACCGGGATCGGGTTTCCGTATACCGGAATTCCAGGTCTGGAAACCCGAATACCACATCGATCCAAATTTACGATAGGTCGTGAATCTCAAGTGAAGATGAAGATTCAGAGTGCAAGGGTTATTGTCGTTAACTCTGAGGGTGATTCCAAAACGAGTGTAACGAGATAATGCCTTCGGTTTCGTTCGAACCCGGAACGAACTTGTATGGATTGAATGCTTTCAGCACATCGTCAGGCGGACGATGAGCATTCTAAGTGATATGTTCTGATTAAAGGTAATCGTAACCTCAAGCCTCATCAACCGGGAATGGCTAAAACAGGGGAGGTGCAGCAAGGTTTCGTGGGTAGCACCCACTGAGAGCAAGATAGATCCCTGTCTAGAGGTCTCTTTTCTTTTATTCGGCTTAGTGTGTGGTTGGTCGCGCCAACTACGGGATTATCTTGTTCGGGATTATCCAGTAAGGGATGGTTCCGGCTTTATGTTGCAGGGGAGCGGGAGTACTCCTCGGTACGGTGATCTAGGCCACGTACTGTGACGGGCGGTACCCCAGTAGCCCTGCCATTGTATGGAATCCAAACTCCAATAAGTGCCGTACGTATTAGTTGTGCCCAACTATGTTGGAATGTGAGATGTAAGCATTTCAGCTATTTCTGTATTTTACTTGAAAACCCTAGACCCTATTATAATACAATCGGATTTCCTATCAAATGTTTTAGTTAGCGTAAGGTAAAAACTTACCCATGTTTATTTGTGGGAAGTCTTACGTGATACTTTTGTTTTCAAAGGTTTTCAAAGTTAAGCAATCTAACCGTTTACTCACACCAGACCCATGTCTGACCCAAGTGTTTATTTTCTGTTTTATTAAACTCTTGGGTACTCAATATTGTATTGAGTAGTCAAGGGATTCAGGATAGTCTTGACGAATTCTGGAGGAGCTGTGAAGCAAGAGGCTTCAGCGAGTAGATATATAGAGTTTCCGCTGTGTTTGTATTAGTCTGTATTGTACTGATGAATCAGTGTTGTATAATAGACAGAAGTTTATAACTGTATATTCTGTGATGTATAAGTTGTGTAACTCTGATGTAATATGATACTATGTAATATTTTATGTGATATATTATATTTTATTCGTTCCGCTGTGAGATTCTGATGTGTTGTTCTTTCTTCTTTTCTATCTTTTCTTCTTCTATCCCTTTCTTTCTTAATTCATGATACGTCTTTCTGGTGGTAGAAAGTCGGGTTGTGACAAAACCCAACTCTAGACTGCTCGTGTGGAAAATTATGAGCACCCAGAGTTTAGGAAGGGAACAATAAACTTCGGATCAGTCATGGGACTGGTGTGAGCAACAAAAACAGTTTATCTTTAAAAAAACACAAAATGTTTTAAACATTGAAATCCGCAATGCTTTTGGAAAATGAAACTACCATAAGACCTCCCGCCACACACACAATGCAAACGCAGAATTGGAGGAGATTTCTTCTTATGATAGTCAAACATGCTTACTACGCAAATCATTGGATATTATCATTAGTGCATAGTGTAGAAAAACATTTCGAAAGTATAATATTAATCTTAGCCAACATACGACCAGTATCGTATGCCTACTATAGCTACCATGTTCAATAGCAGGTTACCGCCACATTCCATAGCAGGTAATACAACTAAAACCGTACACGTCGCGTATTGTTTCTTTGGATTTCCAACAAATGGTCAGGCTAAGGAACTTCCTTCCGCCGCATGGGATCGCCTCTGGCTGGACGTCCCGAGAGACAAACTGCTCTCTGCAAAACAAGGCCGGGTTACCCCTGTAACAGGTAACTCACGAATATGCCACCCCCGGTCCTTTGGGACCTTTATCCGAGGCGCCTCTAAACCAACATCACACATAATAAAGTGTATCCACATGAGTAAGTATCTGGGCTCCATACCATGATACCACCCCTTTCCAGAAGGAAATGACATACCCTAAAGGGCGCGACCCTCATAACCTTGCTGCAACATTCCTGTTTCGACCATTTCCGGGTTGTGAGGCCCTGACGAAGTCTCGTCCACAAAGCTACGCTTTGTCACAAAGCCATGCTTCGGGTCAAACAAATGATCAACCTATGATCACAAAGATATAAGATCAAACAAATGATCATATCGCAAATGATCAAACACTGATCATTTCACAGCAGCACTCAGCATGCCACATTACCAAATTGGGATATATCGCTGATAAATTTCAACTACATAACCTCTGAGCTCGTACGTCTCAGAGAAGGGTGTTAAGCTAAGAGAATAAATTCTCCGCCACCAACAGAAATGTATTTGAAAGAAATCGGCTTTATTTCTCAAAGTGTAATGTCAGACATACAATCCATACAAGTCTGTTCCGGGATCGAACAGAACCGAAGGCACTTCTCGTGAAGCCCTTGCAATTCCGGATAATTTTCAATCACGTCCGGACTTCCCGTCACTAAGGGTGATAAAACCTCTATATCGGGGATCAGCCGATGCAGAGTAACTCGACGGTAATCCTTCCGTTTTCAAAAATATCCGGTCTTCAACACCGGTCTTCAAATGCTATCCATATACGACGTATCACATATTCGGAATGGGTTATATGACACAAAGGTCCTCTCCCGGCTAAACCGAATAGTGAGCGAAATATTTAAAAACATATGGATATGAGATTTCAATTAAGTCACAACTTATTACTCAAAACTTTCTTTTCAAATGGTTTAACAAATTACCATTTTCAAATCTTTAAACAAAAAGATTTATTTTAAACAACCTTCAACGGTTTAAACAATTTCCACATTTAAATCTTTTAAATAAAAGATTCATTCACAGATTTTCTAAATCAATTTCCATTTCAGTTTGATTAACTTGTTAAATCTTTAAAACAAGATTTAACTTATAGCTTTCAAAACAATCCCATTTCGAATGGTTTAAACCAATCATTATTTTAAATCTGTTAAAAATAAACAGATTTAATTCATAGCTTTCAAAAACAATTCATTCATAACTAGGAAAAACCATTTTTTCAATTCAATATTGAAATTCCTTTAATTAAATTGGAATTTCATTTCTTATATGAAAGCTTTTATCATTTGAAAACAAATAGTTTCATTTCAGAAAATCTGATTCATTCATACGAGTTAAAGTTCTTTGGGTTAAATTCAAATTCTCAAAATTATACTTTTAAATGCTTTAACTTTATATATACACATTTATATCATCTTTAATCCCTAGTTTCAAATCATAGGATTCAATTTCAAACTTGAATTCAAATTTAAATCAAATTATTTAAATTTTCAAAACTCGTTTAAGTTATTCAAAATAACTTTTATATTTGAAATTCCATTTCAAAAACCTTTTCACTTTAAACCCGAATTTCAAATTTCAAAATCAATTGAAATTAAAATTTCAATTTCAAATACATCAAATTTAAATTATCTGTGACTTAACCGATTTCCACGTGAAATCCATATTTTGTGTGTGTACAGTGTAGTCCAGGGGTTTCACACAATAGTGCAACACAATGAATCATCACATATCAGAATACAGAAATATAATTCGATAAGCGGTATAAGAACAACGCTTATCGTTCATTCACAGATCATAGATATATAAAGGTCACAGATAAGTAAACTACAGATCACAACATAAATCAGGATGTATCACAAAGCATCATATATCAGGGATATCAAACAATCAAATCAATAGAATCCAAATATTCGTAAGTAAGGTCAGTTAATTGTCTGATTAATTTAAATCAGATTAATTCCTTATGAATTACTAATCCTGGTTAATTAATTATTAATAAATTACAAATTATTTTGATTAATTTTTCTTTAATCATTTATTAATTAGTTATTTCCCAACATGAAATTACCCTTTTCTTCATTGTCTTTATAATCAATCTACTTATCTTAAGTAATTATCACTTAATAACCTACATCCTTAATTAATATTTAATTTCCCATTTATTTATCGCTAATTACTTAATTTATTACCAAGACAAGTAATTATTAATCCTAAATTAAATTTTTAACTGGTTAACTCTTAACTTTGAATTAACTTTAATTAGTTAATTTACTTTTCAATTACTAACTTAGTAACATTTAATTATTAATAGCCTTTCTTAATTTAATTTTTCATTTGGTCTTAAATTTCCAACTTAAATTACTTAACATTCTTCATCATCTTGCTGGTACTTACAACCTCCACCTTAAATCTTGCATTTAGACAATACTGTTTATAGAATGTATTTAAACAAACATTCTTCAACATTAACCCGAGCGAAACTCCAGGTTACTCGGGTTGGACCCAATTTCTCTCCCATTTTTCCCCGAGTATCCACTCTTTCTCTCGCGTATACCTCTTCTCCTCCCTTCTTCTTTTTTTTTCAAGCAAGCAAATTTTAAGTTAAATTATAATAACAGGGTACAAGACACTCACGCGAAACCAAAAACTCGGCCGGCTACAAAATTTCTCAAGACTAAACTCGAGATAACCTTCTTCTTCTTCTATTCCATCAACAGATGTATCTCCATCATCACGTGCACGTGCACACAGGATTTCGACAGCTCCGACCATCGCCGTGAACCCCCACGCATCTCTCAACGATGCAGCAACCCATATCAATCATCAATCGACACTCAAAAGCCTACGAACGAAATCGAGCTACCCACACTTCCATCTGGAACGCAACTATAGATCTAAAATTATCTCGTCACACCGACCAAGATCACTAGAGCATCTGGGCTTCCGGCTATGCCTTCACCTTCCTTCCAGTTTCCCATTCCCAAAATTTCGTGGAACTCGATCCACCATGGAGGTCGAGACGAACTTGTTTCCAACGCTTACCAAAACTAGGTCTACAGAAAAGATATTGTCGCCGTTGCCACCACGACGAACTACACCGCCTTCGACCATTTTTCCCTGCCTCTCTGTTCACTATTCCATCACCACAGTGAACGCCAAGTACTCCAGTCCACTCGATCACCCAAAATCGACGAAAAACTCATTTTTGTTCTACCTCAAACTGCCCCTTAAATACTATCTTAAAAATGGTGATGTTTGTTTTAAAAATCATGTTACAGTGTAGAGATTCAATCTGTGATCCTGAAACAACAATTTAAAATGTTTGAATTTGCTCACTATTTAAGCTTTCCTGTTGTTTGTAAGGTTCCAGTGATATTTAAACTTTAATTCAACTTAAATAAAATTTTAAAAACTACACTATGATAAAGCATACAAATTTTGTTTGAATCTTAAACCCTATCACAGACCAAATCAAAAGATATGAGTTTTTAAACTAAAAACTGAAGCTTGAAAACAAAACAGAGAGAGACATATAATCATGTACACATATACAATCACTCAGGTAATCACATAAACATATCTATACCCTGATATAAGCATGCAACCATCATACACTTAAGTAGTTTTAAACAAAAATTGTTACTCACTTGGACAAGAAGAAAGAACAGAGCAGGTTTTTAAAGGAAGAGTTGCTCACCTGGTCTAAAGAAGAACAGAGTTGCTCTAACACATTGAACATGCTTGAGAAAATTTTGCAAAACTGAAACTCGATTTGAAAATTTGTATGCCTTTGTTGTTTTGATTCCAGAAACCTTGTCTTGCTTGAGAAGGTAGAAGTTTTTAAAACTGGAATGTTTTTTAGGTTTGCATTTATTTATGAACGAAAAGAAAAGGAGATTGATATGTAGAAACAAGTTTACAGGAGATGGTATGCTTTTGTACAGGATATTATGGTTTGTTTGTACAATCATTTCAGAGATTTTTTCTCATTTTTCCTTGTTTGATAAACAAGATTTCGGCTGATGATAATATTTTGGTGGCTAAGGACATGGCATTAATTGCATAGGTCCTTTATGTTTTGTTTATAGATATTTTAAATCTTCATACTTGAAAGAAGTTATTATCTTTCGATGCAAGCTTATGCCTATCTTCATTTACTACTACAGGCTTTGATTTTTGCATTTGATTGCCTTTGTACAAACACATATATTTATTTGGTTCCTTCTTTTGCAAGTGTTTCATTTGTTTACTTGACTTCGACTGAGGTATGTTGTATTTCCTTTTTACTTTGTTTTGTCTTTGTACTTATTTTTATACTTGTGTCAAATGTTTTATATTTAAAAAAAAAAATTTTAAACCATTTACTTGAGATTACTCAAATTCAATATATACATATATATACAATGTTTTGAATTTAAATGATTTATACAAAATTTATTTGAGTCCGGGGAAACTCGCATTACTTCATCGATTTATTTCACAATTTTAATTCAAAAATTAATAAATTATCATTTTAAATATTTATAAAATTCGGGGTCGTTACATTCAATATGGCCAACTATTAACTTTTAGCATTCACTAATTTATAAACAAGTATATAACTTAAATGAAAATCAATAGTAATGAGAAATCCAGATTTCCCTACAAATTCTCTATGTTTCATTTTATATGTCTTTCACCTTTTAAAGCATAAATTTAACCAAACCAACTAGTAAATCATTCAAATACGAAAACAATAATTTATATCTACTATATATCATATAGTATTCAATCAAAGGTGAGTTAGCTAACCAAAATTATAGCGGACGTTTAAGTGTTCCGGTTTGATCTTCGATTTTCTCTTAAAATTTCACTTGCTCCAAACTCGACAAAATCAGTTCTAGTGCATAGATATTACTCTAACGAGCACAATGCAAAAGACCACGTCTCGATTGGACCTCGTATAAGAGAGATGTTCATTTTATAAATTATTGAGATTTAAATATTAATTAATTACACTAATCACATTAATTAAATAAATCCTACCTTAATCCTTCTTCTCCCTCTCTCTAATTTATTCCTATGCATGGATACTCATCTCTCACCATACACGTGAACCACCAAACTCTTCCTTCAGTCCACGAAATGCACTAATGACATCACCGGCTAACTCTATGTCACACGAGCTGCACGTTCCACCTATCCACGTCGAGCTCGATCCATCCACCTTAAAAGTGACCTGTAGCCAACCTACTCCTCCTCCACAATGTCGCATTCGATCTCACGAAGCTGCACCCTCGAAAAACTTCACCACCGACTCACCTTTGCATCACAAACTCAAATCCAACCTCGATTTTACCAAACTCAGCTTAAATCTCACCAAAAATAAAACCATCATTACGGTTCTTCCATGTCGGTCATCCCCATCACCACCGTACACCACCATCTCTACCAAGAATCGAAGCCTACCCCTAAACATACTTAACGATCTAATTTTTTTATTTTTAGTGAAGTGTAGATTTTTTTTGATTTTCTTAAAGGAAGAGGTTGATTTTTCGTTTTATAATAAAAGAGGATAGAGGGAGAATGAGAAAAGGAAGAGGGAAAAGTAAATGATGGAAAAGTCTAAGTGTTTAGTTTATAATTTTATTTTCGGCACCATGCTATACAACATTACGTTCGCGTACGAACTACGAACGACAAAACACAAATACGAACGCGCACGAAAATGCGATACAATCATAAAACAATAATAATATACACTGGTATCTTATTCTGTAAAATTTCAAAAATATCATCGTTTGCGATAAAATATGCCAAACGAAAAATTTAAATATTTTCCAAATTAAAATTATGGAAATCCTATAAATTAAATTAAATTAAAAATATGTCAAAAAGGTCAAGTCATTATATTAAAAAATAATTTCCTTATTATTTATCACATTCGGATCAAATTTCAATATTTATAAAATTTTAATATTCCTATTCGAAACGTTAAAAATTCTAGGTCGTTGCACTCTTTTCCCCTTAAGAGAAATTCATCCTCGAAATTCCCAAAGGAAGGAAATTGTCTTCACACCCTTAGACTTATAAAATCTTTTAATTAAAATGAGTTATTAATCTTTTAAAATTCCATATGTTATGGAAAATCTCGGCAGCATATCATTTGCGCTGCTCGATTCAAAGAAAGTGCCATTCGCCACAACTGGCCCAAACCAAAAAAAGAAAACAAAAGCCCAAAAGTGTATCCTCCCATATCTGCGGCATAAAATCATTAGCAAAAATACATACTTATGATATACCTTATAGAGTGTGTATATCACAGAGCTAACATACCTGAAGCAATAAACACATACCAATTTTTCGAGCAAACAAACTCTACTCATGAAACCAAAAGCAACTAACAATCCTTTGCTTCCATGTACCTGAATCTGGGTCAAGAGCAGTTATGCGAATAACATGATCTACGTACCACTTACGTAGTTATTCCATTGGTTTCTTAACTATACCAATTAATTTTCATTTTAAATCACATTCAATTTTACTTATAATATATTTCCTATAATACTAAAATCATTTATTGTATAACCATTCCATACTAAGTTCATAACCATATAATACTCTTCTACATTCTAAGAGTATATATACAATACATCAGATTGCATTACTTAATTCGGATGTTTAACAAATTTAAAACTTGTTTTACTTATTATCTTCTCCAATTTATAAGTTACAAAAACTTATTTTCTTATATTTTCATAAAACACCTGGCTTCAGTTCCAAAATTAATTCAGAAGTTTCGACTATCCAAAATCGCTGAAAATTCGATTTTATTTCATCAAATGAAAACTACCAAACAACATATGACGATGAGATGTACAAACCCAAACTACCCTAATGCATAAAATACAAGAATTCATATAATAACTTGACAGAAAACTTCAGAACTAAAAACCGGTTTTTATTTCAAATCATTTTGAAATAATAATATATACTTATAATTTTTGGTATATCAAATCATACTTTCGAATTAAATCAAAATTCATTTCACCAAAATAACTTGAAACAAAATTACCATGGTAGCATTCCCCAACTTAGAAACTCAAAAATGACCACCGATGATGCTTTAGCCATCACCCGAATTATTTTCCAACGACATAAGTGAGTTCAGTGCTTTTTATTTCCTTTATAATCCTTTTAAACATATTTCTATTCATAAATACTTTCAAATAATACTATCAGTATTTTCTCCAAAACTTTGAAAAACAATTTTCAAAACATCGGGACTCAAGTTCTCAAATTCCCAGTTTAAATCCTTTTTATTTATGAACCATATTTATAAACCATCCTTATATAATTTCACCTTCTTATATTAAATCATTTGACAAATGTATTTCTTTGTTTGAATTATAATAAACAACTTCTATTAAAATTAAATTTTAACCCAACATTATCATAGAATACCTTTTATTCAAACCGTGAAACTGAATTCATAAGGTGTTCATATTTAATTTAAATCGCATAAACAGATGCTCATGAACTGGACGAGCACAACTAATCAAACAAAACTGATAATAATTGAGTGTTATCATCTCCTAACAATTAAACACAATATAAACAACTATATCAATTCTTGAAAGTTATTCTTTTACATATAAAACATAATCCTAGGCAAAATTATTTCATTTATCAAATTTTCAAAAACAATACTGTGTCGGTTTGCCTTGTACAAGTGTTTAAAAACCACTATTGATACTGTGGCATCCCGCGTACCAACCAGAATTCATAAACCACACAACAGACCAATCAACACAATAAAAAACAATTTTTATAACACTAATAAATACATGCTCTCATATATAATACACTCAAACTCATTCTAAGGTATTACTAACCTTATCTCTAATGAGTTTACCCCACTAAATCCTAGGTGCTCGCTCAACCAAAGATCTGATACCACGCTGTAACGACCGGCCTTTTTGACCCTCAAAAGTCGACACCAATACATCCACAGATTTACAGGCCGAGCATATAAGGGCTAAAAAGACAGATTGTTGGGGTGAAAGAAAGAAAAAACAGAATAAAATCTCACATCATGATGAGTAGTATATAATATACAACATGTCTTTACAAAAGAAAATTGTAATATACATACATTAACCAGAGTAAACTAACTAAGCATTAGCCTAGACAGTTATATCAACCTGTCCTCATGAATGTTGATTAATACAGAAATACAAATTCAGCGGAAATAAAGATACATGAATACGTCTTAAAGGAATCTAGCTCATCTCCTAAAGCTTCAAACACTCCATAACTAAATCCGAAAATATGCTCGAGCTGACCCGAGAAATATAAGAAAATAACGCTTGGATCAATTTGGTAAAATAGCATAAGAAACAAAAATCATATGGATTTTAAATGTTATGAAACATTTTGAAAATAAAGGCATCTCGTAAGACCACGTCGCATATACATATGAACATGCTTTTAGCTTATGATAACCAAACCATTTATAGGAAATCTTCTAATATTATAATAATGTCTAAGGTTTAAAATAAATATTTAATTATAGCCGAAATGGTTATATTAATTATGTTCCAGAATATTAGGTATACAATTGAGTCCAAAAGGCACTTATTGGAGAATGGATTCCATACAATAACAAGGTAAGGGACTACTTCCATACAATACATCTCTAAATAAAATATACCAAAGGCTACAAAACATGTGCCCCTCTACCAACAAAGAACCGACCTACCCTTCCTGAATAGTACGAATATGATCAGCACCCTGGCTGCCAAATTGACATACCGTTCCGCGGTCACAAGCATATATAATCCAAGAATATCGATCTAGATACAAGTGATGACCATATCCTAACGGGAGCGACCCAGTTAGCTCTGCCGCACTATCCTATTTTCGCCATTCCTGGGTAGTAAGGCTTGAGTTTATGTTTTACTCTTTAGAAAATCCCACCTGGATAAAACTGCTCTCCAAGCAACAATGCAATGTCAGCATTCATCCATACAAGTTGTTCTGAGACTGAAAAAACTGGAGGCAC
Organism: Allium fistulosum; assembly: GCA_030737815.1. Lineage (NCBI taxonomy): Eukaryota > Viridiplantae > Streptophyta > Magnoliopsida > Asparagales > Amaryllidaceae > Allium > Allium fistulosum. The sequence continues at coordinate 941,942,598 of CM060907.1, read as the reverse complement.
TACTTCTACTATATCCTCAGGATTAGTAGCAAGTAGCTCTTGCACTTCAAAGAACTTCTTCTTGGATATCATCATCTTCAAGATATCTCCAATTCAAATGCTATGACAGTTTGAAGCGGTTTTTAGATAATATATCTGATCTCGGTTTCTCCGAATCGACAATGATGATTTCAAAACTAGCAAGATTTGATAGTCGGTTATTTAACTATCAAATAAACAAAAAATAAATTCAGAGATTTAATTCCATATGGAAACCAACCACGGTTAAGTGCATAGACAACCACTATGCCTCTTTAATTAACCCTTTCATAATTAAAATCTCCTTTCAAATATTTGTATTAAAATACCATTTTTGAAAGATATATTCACAAATTCTCTCTACTCTTTTTAATACTTGAAAAATATTGATATACTTATCTCAACTATATAAGTATACTCACAAAACATTTCACTTCGAATACATAGAAAACTTTTCCATATACTTATATCAACAGTATAGGTATATTCATAAAACACTTCATTTTCCATATTTAGAAAATGTACCCGAATACTTAAAGCATTCAAACATGATCTAATAAACAATTATAACAATAATGGCAATCTTGTAAATAAAGAGTCCAAATCTAACAAGCATGAATCATGAGCAATATCTCTACAACTTGATGAATGAACTTGCATAGGTTAACATGTAGTAAAATGGATGTCAAATCATCATGAACAATAGATCTATACTTAAGTTTTAGAAAATGCATGGAAATCACTATTTTAACACAAAATCAAGCCACCATTCCGATATACTCCTTTGGATCCATGTGAGAGATAACCACCACTCACCAAATCACCTAAACACCTTAAAAGAAACACACTTCAGATCTGGACAGCGAAGGATCTAGCTCGATTCTCCAAAATTCCGCTTCAAAAGATGAAATCTCTCTTCGATGGATGTAGATCTTCAATCTAAGCTCTTGGATCTTCGATTTGATCTTCGATTTGGTTTGGACAAGTTGGTCGAAGATGATTCAAAAGCTAAGGGAAAGGCTCTTAAATAAGAAAAGCTGCTCGTGGCATATGACGCGGATGATAAAGCTCATATGGATAGATTTGATGATGATGTTGAAATGAGGCTTTGCTATGATGAGATGAAGCGAGGCATGATGTGAGATAGCCTTGGTTTAATCCAGACGGGATCATTCCAAGCATGTTGATGACTCGGTGAAATGGTTCGAGTTTGAGGGTAATGGTTGGCTCGAGAGGCGCTTGAGCTAGTATGAGAATAGTCATCGAGGAGGATGACTAGAAGGCTGAGATTTCATCGTTGTTGAAGGTTCTAGCAGGCTCAAAGTAAGAGTACGCTGGGCAGATTCGATAGTCCCAAAAGACTACAGTTGGTGGTCGAGTACTCTGGGCAGATTCGATAGTCCTAGGCACGGGCTGCGACGACGTGCGAAGTTCTGTCCAGAACCGGGGTTACCATTAGCCCTTGACGGACGGCTGAAAGAATGTGCCGGTCATTCAATTAACGGTGGTATCGAAGCAATGATAACAGTGATAGCCAGAGTCATGGATGTTTGGTTGTATCGTCATTCGGTCTCAAGAGCGATGCTTTCTGGGTGCTTATCTGATCTTGGTTTAGGCCTTGGGGGTTTGTACTTGGAAAACATCGACCTTGACTCGAGTGATAATTGCTCTACTTTAAATGTTTGCTTTGCTATGTTTACTTCTGCTTAGTGTGTCTAGGGGCTATCACTGTAGAAAGAGGTGGAGTGGGAGGGTTGGATTCCAATTCCTTTTACCTTTATTCTCTTTTGGTATGTTGTTAGTTAATTTACTGCTCACTAAGACTGTTGTCTGACTCAAGGTTTTATGTTCAACTCTTATTACCTTGGGCTGTTCATCCATTTTGGGATGGGCAGACAAGGTAGCAGGTGACAGGTGTTGTTCTTAGTTTCCAACGATGCTGATGACGAAGACGAGCTGGAGGCTTGCATATTATTTTCTTACTATATGTACTGGATGTTCCGCTGCTTGTATATTCTCTGAGTGATATGTAGTGAGGCTTGATGTATTGACTATTCAGATGTTTGTATTCAACTATTATGAAGCTTAATTGATGAGATTCTATTTTGTGAAGCTTCACTATATATATTCTCTATTGTATTTTATCCATGCGCTGTGAGTAATACGATAGATTCTTCTGTTTTAACTTACCCCTGACAATCATCCATGGCTGCCTGGCACACTTATCAGCGCACTATTTCTATGTTTAGTGCAGGAGTCATGGGCGGTCGTCACATTCTCTCAATGGTATATGTATATTTACAAATTTTAAGAAAGATTTCATTTTCAAAACCATACTTATCTGGGTAAAAACAAATGTAACTTAAAACATTGATATCAATAAATCCAAAACACTTTTGGTGTAAGTAAATGGATTGTATAGAAATTAGACTAAATATACTTACCACCACTTACCGATTTCAAACAGTACTATCCCTCGATTAACAATGAAATCAGACAAGTTAGAAAACTATCATTGCCTCAACATAAATTCTTAATTCTCAAGATAGAGACGAGTTTCCATACCTTGGAATTTGGTGTTAAGTATGAAAACAATACTTTCCATGCCACTATAATTTAAAAAGATCATTTATGGAAATCAAATCTCATTCTTTTTATAAAACTCTCTTTTATAAATCTCTTTTATTTTTACAAACTCCATTTGTAAATTTCTTTATAAAACTTTGTTTATAAACCTCCTTTATAAATATAATTTATAAATATCCTTTTATAAAATATCATTTATAAATCTCCTTTTGTAAACCTTTAATTATAAAATACCTTTTATTAATCTCCAAATATAATTATAAAAGCCCTTTTATTAATCCCCAAATATAATTATAAAACTCCATTTATAGATCTCCAAATATAATTATAAGACTTCTTTTAAAATCTCCAAATATAATTATATAACTCCTTTTATAAATCTCCAAATACAAAATTCCTTTATAAAACACTATTTATCTATCCTTTTATTTATAAAACACCATTTGAAAATCTATCCTTTTTATACAACATTTAACATAAAACATTTCACAAATATTTATTTAAAAATATTTCTATCTTCTTTTAAACAAAATCACTTTATTATAAAAGATAAATACTCCTTTTTCTTTAAAACAAACATCCTTTATTATATTAACTTTTCTATGAAATAAATACTTCCCAAAATAGTTTTAAAACATTTTCAAAAAGGTTAGAGTAAAATAGAAAAGTACAAAAACCATTTTTAAACTAAATAAAAGGCCATAGAAATTTCCAAAAATCATATTTAAAATCATTATCCAAATCAAAACCATTTTTCAAATCAAATAGCAATTAATAGTATTTCAAAATACTATAATGAGGCAAATAGCTACCATAACACTTAACCAATGCTGCTGCTACCTTTCAGATTGGCTGGGTGTTAAGTACTTAGCTCAGTCTCACTAAAAAGATTTGACTTTTAACATATATCAATGTCATATCTTATATGACCACCGACCAACTTTTAGAATTCAACAATTTATAAAACAAGCATATAACTTAAATAAAAATCAACAATAATGAGTGTAAAAGCCTGGATTTTCGACCTCCGAAAATCAACATCAATGCATCCACTGTATTACATGCTGAACAATCGGATGCCGGAAATACCAGATCGTTAGGGAAAGAAGAAAGAGGTAGAAGAAGAAAATAGAAATAACAACACAGAATCTCACAATCGCAGTGGAACAATATATAATAGATAACAACAGATCATTATACAAAAAAGAACTGTAACTATTTTATAAATTATACCATCAGAGTAAAACACAATCAATAGCACAATACTGGACAGTAATAATAACTTGTCCTCACAAAATATGAATATACAGCGTACCATACACAGCGGAATATAAATCAGATACGTGATATACATCTTCGTCACCCAACTCGTCTCCTAAGCTCCACAACATCATATCCTGTATCTGTAATACTCGGTCTGACCCGAGCATTATAATAAAATAATACCCGAGTCAGTCTAGAAAACCAGCGTGAGAAAATACACTCAATTTAATTATTAAAGTTCAAAATCCCTTTGAAAATTAAAGGTATCTCGTAAGACAACGCCACAAATAAACACGACGGGTTTTTACCTTACGATAACCAAAACATTTCATATCAAAATCCTCTGATATTATAATAATGTCTAAGTACAAATACTTATTCAAATAGCTAAAATTGTTACATTAATTAAATTCCAGCAATACTAGGTTCTACAATCAAAATCGTAAAGGCACGTATGGAGAATGGGTTCCAACTGAATGACTAGGCACTAGGGTACCACCTGTCACGGTACCTGTCTAGAAACACCGTACTGAGGACCACTCCGGGGTCCCCTACAACACAAGACCGGACTACCCCTTAAACTAGATAGCCCAAATAAGATTACCCCCGGTTGGGATCAACAACCTTACCACACAGCCGAATAATAAAAAGGGACTCTAGATAGGGGTAACCTTACCCTACTTGGGTGCGACCCACTTAGCCTTGCTGCATCTCCCTTGATTTTCAGTCATTCCCGGTTGGTGAGACTCGAGGCTAAGCGTTAATTTTTTAGAAATTATTCACTTAGAATGCTCATTGTCCTCCAATGACAATGTACTGATAGCATTCATCTATACAAGTCCATTCCCGGTCCGAACGAAACCGAAGGCACTATTCCTACTACATCCATTTTGGAATCACCCTCAGGATTAGTAGCGATTAGCCCTTGCACTTCACTGCTCCATCTTCGACTCTAAGCTCTTGTCTTCATTCCGAAAACGTACTCGTTTGATCGAAGTGGTTTTCGGATCACAAATCAGATCCCAGTCTCTTCGAAACAACGTTCGACATTTCCTGGTGAACTCAACCCCGGTTCTTTAGGAAATAAACAAACGAAAATAAGATCGGAGATCACCTCTTAACCGTTAGTGGATGGATTTCCTTATCAACGTCCTAGAAGAATGAAACGAGTTTATACATACAGTATAGCACCTCGAACGGTGACTGTACCATATAAATCCCGTACTTCTTACAGATATTTCCAAAGTCATATTTGGGTCCAAATTTGATAGTCGGTTATTGAACTATCAAATAAACAATCAATTCAACCAATATTCCATTTCCATTGAAAACATCTAATCTCATTTAATTCAGATTTTAAATAAATTAAATCTCCTTACCCAAAAATGTACACTTATCTATCGAATTCAGCATATTAACAAATTACCTTTTCCTTCCAAAATATTTAAAAACCCTTTTAAATAATATGGAAAGTACCACTACGGTATCAAACCATGGATCACAGTTCAATGGTACGTCTCTATCCTAGAGAAATCCAAGTCTTAACTGCAGGAACTCACTACCTCCGATTTCACCATGCGAGTATACCAATACTTCCCGCAAACTCTATTTAATAATTTTCAAAATAATACTTTCAAAATTTCTATAATCACTACGCCATAGATGGCCTACTGCAACGAAATTACATGGTGTTGCTAGCTGTAATGTAACGATAGGTATGCTGATTTTTGTCTATTACAACACTCGCTTCAAGGTGTTAGCATAGGTATCAACAAGATGTTGCAGTAGCTATAGATGTATACAAATTAAAAAATTAATAAAATTAGCAATCCGCGTGAATACGATCCAACGGTCTACATTTAATCCAACTGTTAAAATGGATCACCGCTGCACTTTTTACCAAATTTTCGTTTTCCCGCTTATGTTGGTGTAGATCCCCTTTCAGTTTACCATATTCACGAAATCCCCAAATTCATACTTCCAGCAAATTCATGAAATCCCCAAATCAAAAAGCAAATTCACGAAATCCAGCAAATTCACAAAATCCAGCAAATTCATACTTCCAATTCGCGATTAGAATCAATTCATAATTCTCAAATCAATTCGCGTGGAGATGGAAGATGATTTCAGGCGATTAGAATAAATCAAGTATCAAGTTCCAATTCGCGATTCATCTTCTTTGGGGATCCGCAAGTCTGATTGATGAAGTTCCAATTCGTGATCCATCCCTCTTCTCTTCGTGCTTGCTATCATTATTCATCGTCGATTTGGATGCCAAGGAACAATAATGAGAAAAAGTGATTTGACGATGCCAACGGCTCTGGTAATGAAGTTTCTTTAGCATACTGTAGTCTTGCTTTTGCGCCAATAGTCATCCTGCCTTCCTCCCTTCGCGTGCCTGCTCATCCCCGATTCACTGACACTACTTCTAGGATTTTAGCCGATGTAATTTTTGTTTCTAAACTTGAATCGATGACTTGCTATCCTCTAATCGGTGGAGTGCCTACTGACGAAGCTTTGATTTTTGATGAAAGACTTTGTCGCTAGTGGGAGTGATGTTGTTTCTGTCATAGGTGATAAACCCATTTTTGTTGTTCCTAAGAGCCGGGATGATGGTAATTTTTTTGCTGCTGCTCAACCAAGATCGTTTCATTATGATTCTGATGCTGCAAATGCAACTTCCTTTCAACAAACTACAACTGCCTATTCTGGGATTATTTCTGTAGGCTATAACAATACACCTTCTACAGTTGAATTCAGTGACCAATGTAAGTCCCTTAAGCTATCTCATGCCCCACCTATCATGAATTGGTCATTATTATTTACATATAAGCCGCGTAAAGTTAATGTATACATATATCTCCCCTTGGTAGCAACTACTTTACGACGTGGTCCGGGTGGAGTTTCATTCACAGCAAGTAAAGCATTACCTAATATCTCTTTATCTTCTTTAACGTGAATCTCCTTTATCTCTGTAGAACCACCAAATATACTTGCATTTAATAGTAGTAGAGCTTTTTTTGTAGCTTCAACCTAATAAAGTATCCAATGGCATTTGTGTTTCAGGTAAGTGGTAGATGGGCAGTAGTTTCGATGGGTGATGAAGTTGCTGAGGATGGGGTTTGCTAAGTTCAGTCTTCATTTGTGCATCATTTTACGTCGTTTCAGGTTAGGTCGATCCCCGCCGGGACTGCGGTGCCCCGGACCCCCGCCGGCGCTGCGCCCGGACCCGCTTCTCGGCTCGCCTTCGGCTCGGCACTCGGCTCGCCTTCGGCTCGGCTCGTCATATATTTGTCAGTGTCGGTGTCTGTATAAATTGAAACTGCATATGTAATGAGTGAATTGAGTGATGTAGTGAGGAATATCTGTATATGTGAATATAAGTGTTATATATCATTGAATTGTAAAATAGTGGAGTCGGGAATTTGTACTATTTTAAATGTTGAAATAAAATATTTATTTAAATAAATTACTGTTTGAATATCAAATTCTGTGCAATAGCATTTTATTAAATAAATATTTATTTCTATTAAAAAATCAAATATGCTCTACATTGTGGGCCCCACAAATTCAGAAAGTTAATATCTATAGCAACATTTTGGAATGTTGGTACAGACACCTATGGATGTTGCTATAGACCCAAATAGGGTTCTATTGCAACAATATTTCTTATGTTGCCTTAGATAGTCAAAATGTTGCCTTTGAGGTCTGCGGCAACGCGGCAAAATGCATCACCGAGAAAGTGTTGCCTTTGCCCTTTTTAGCCTACAGCAACATTTTTTGGCACTTCCTGCATCACTTCTTTGGTGTTGCAGTATGCAATCTATGGCATAGTGAATAATTCTCTAAGTAAAACTTTAGACAAGAACTACTTTTTAAATAAAAGCTATTTTATAAAGTATAAATATATAATAATTATTCTTTTAAAATCATAATACTAATTTAACCTTTAAAAATAATTAACTACTATAACTAACTTAACTAATATTCAGTTTTAAAATTTTTAAACAATAATTAATAATTTTTTCTAAAACATTCCTTTAACCACCTTTAATTTTCTAATTAATACTTAAAATCTTCCTTTTAAAATAAACTTAACTTTTCTCGGAGAATATATTTCAATTCCAATATAGCCAGACTAATCGTTTATAAATCCCTCCCGATTTATTCCCAGCTTAATTTATGTCCAATTTCATAAATTCCTTTCCACATTTTAAAAATAAAATAAATCTACCATTTATTTTTAAAACAATTTACCCATTCCCTTATAAATTCCCACCGTGCATTTATAATTTCAAATTATCCACTGATAATTACTTCATTTCATTTTATAAACCTCCTTTATAATTTCCATAGTCCCATTTTCCTTTGAATCACTGTTTCACACACTTAGTCGATTTTTCAAATCGATTTCTTGAATTAAATTCCATTTTTTAAAATTAATTTCTTGATTTACCCAAATATATTCCAAAACCCCTTAATTTCAGATTCACTTACCTTTTCTCATTAATTAAACCTTACTTAAATCTGGAACATCAATTTCATACTCTATTTCAAAAATTCCCCTTTTATGTTCCCAAACTATTTAAATCTTAAATTTAAAATGCATTCTTTCAAAACCCTTTTTTTCACATTTACTCAAAAATCTCTATTTTTCCATATTCAGAATTTATTAAACAAAATTTTAAAATCAAACTATTTACTTTTTCCAAATTCATTCTTTAATTTATTCAACTTCACATTAAATATTTTCCTTAAAAATTTCCTTTTTATTTTCCTTCAAAAATCCAATTTTTATATTGTTGATATTTTAAAATACCAAAAATAGCATTCGATAATTTAGATTTTCAATATCATCTATCACAGATTAATCAATAATTCATATAACTGAATATAAAAATAATTTCAACATTTTGAGGAATCCCGTTGGATCCCTCCAACCTTTTTTCCCTGCATCCACAGATGTTAAAAACAATATAAAAATACCAATCCCACTTCGAGGGGGATATCGCGGTATATAGGGTCATCCGCTATTATGCGGGGCGCATAGGGTCTCATCCGCTATATAATGCGGGAATATCAATCACTCCAATATATATATTACTATATACAATATCACATCCAGACTGATAATAATTATCAAATTCAATCAATCAACCAATAATTAATTTTAACTATTTAAAATTAATTGCAGTATACCAAATTTTGAGTGAGATTAACTCACATTGATTTTTTGTCGTTTCGCGTTCCGTTTTCAACTGAATCCGGACGTTTTAAATTGTCTAAAATTTTCAAAAGCTCCAATTCATCCAAACCATTTTCTATGCGTAGGCGATGACAATAGAATCCCAATGCACTTTGAATTGTCCGAATCAGACCTAGTATGCGGGAGCAATACAATTTTTAGTCGACGATAATTAAATTTTAAAATCAAATGGCATGGCATTATTTTTTAAATATTGAGATACCCTCCTCTTCTTCCCCCAATAGAACGAGACTGCACAGACATTCCAAAACCCACCCTTGCATCCACGTGCACCATCCCCACAGCCACCATCGATCGATCTGCAACTGCTTCCACTCTGTCCTCCGCCCTCGATCACCCAGCACCACCGCCCCATCTTCCTAGTCACCCCATTCAAACGTGACCCTCCTCCTTGCCGCGAACCAAAAATGCCGCACCCCCAAACTGTAACGACCTCAAATTTTATATAAATTTAAAATAATAAATTGTTGAATTTTTGAATAAAAATTGTATATTTAATCGATTAAAGTGATGCGAGTTTCCCCGAATCTCAATAAATTTTGTATGAATCATCTAAAACTTAAATATTGTATATATATATATATGTATATGGGCATATATGAGTAAATTTGAATATATACGTATATATTTGATTTGAATTTAAGTCTTAAATAAATGGTTTAAATATTAAATATAAAATGTTAGTTGAATTTTGAATTACTTGAGAAATGTATCTAAAACTGAATTCAAATTGGGTTTTGTAAAAATAATGAGTGAATGCAAATGTAACAAAGATAAGATAAAATATCTACAAAGTTGCAAAATAAACCAAGTAATAAATGCTTTCATCTCTAGCCCAATACAACAAAGCTGCAGCCACCAAAACATATTATCTCGGCCACAAAGAAGAGTTATATTCAAACATAGGTATGTAGACCTGGAAGTAAACAAGGAACAAATAAACAAATACATTTGTACAAAGCTAATAAATGTTAGCCATCACTTGGAAATAAACAAAATCTTCTCTGTACATACAAAAGCATGTAGACTGTTTGAAGTTGTAAACAAAAAAATGAGAAGTAAGTATGCCAGTGCAAACAAAATCTAAGAATATACGAAAACCAGATGAGAATGATAGTGTGTACAAACAAAACAAAATAAAATATAAGTTTGTACAAGCTAATTAATGTAGCCACATAACTATCTTCATTTGTACAGCCAAGTAAAAATAAGATGCAGGCAAGAAAAGAATGCAAAAGCAAAAATATCTATACATAAAAATAAGGTAAGGTTGTAGACATTAAGTACATTAGCATTTAATGCTTCCATACCTAGCAGTAAACAAGTCAATTCGATTTGTTTTGAAGATCATCTCAGCCTCCTAAATAAAGATGATCTCTGACCTATGTTTATAAGAAATTGTACAAAACAACATCACCCTGTACATTTTCTTTCTGTATATCAAACATCTACATTTCGTTCATTCGAAACTGAGAAAATAAAGTAGCATCATCTCAAAACTCAACAATACCAATCAGTTCAAATAAGGAGATCAAAAAGAAGTTCCAGATTTAACTTCAAATTCATGAAGCAAAGCAAGTAGTAGATCAAACGAGCTAAAAACAAATCATTGCAGATCAAAAGCATTTCTAGAATTTTGTTCAAAGCCCCTCTGTTCTTTGTTTTCTGCTCTGTCTCTGTCCATTTCCAGAAATCAAGGTGAGCAAACTTAACCTATTCCATCTTGATGTTTTGGTTGGCACTTGATAATGTGTGATGAAATGTGGTTGTTTTGCCTGTATGTCTGAATACATATATTTATATGTAGGCCTGTGTGATATGTAAAGCCTGTTATAAGTTACAGGTGCTCAAACATGATTTTAAAATCCACACCATTCAACAAAAATGATTTTTAGACTATAATCTTTTAATGAAAAATGTTTGTATATATATATGTAACCTCTTTTAAAAATAAAATAAAATATATGTATATATTATCAAGTAAAATCAGTATTATTCCCAGACTTCAAAACTTTTTTTCCAGGCTCTGCCTTCATCCTAACTGTGAGCATGCCTAAACTAAGATATACAGGTCTCTGTTTATTTCTTACAGGTTAGATAGTTCTAGAAAGAAATCACTTCTTCTTATCCAATCTTTAATAGAGTTTAGTATTTGAATAGAGTTTGTTTGTGGAAGCATACACTAAAATCTAAAGATAGTTTAAAGTTTGTTTGTTTATAAACTATATGAAAGTTAACAAAGGCAGTGAAAATGTAAAACATACCAAACTTTTGATCTAAGTCATTCATTGTTTCGGTTAAATAAAATGGTTTATTATCAGAAATCATGAATTTAGGTATAAAGATTTTTATTTTTAGTTTGGGATTCGATGAGATTTTCAGTGTTGAACGTCTTTGGGTATTATGGCTACCCGGGGTGATCGGAGGCGAACTGGAGCCTGGGGTTTGGCCTGAAGGTGGTCGGGGAGACGAGGGTCTCTGGAAAAATGGCGAGGGGATTTTATATTGGCCGTGGTGGTAGGAATTGGTCGGAGTAGGGTTTTAGTTTGTTTTTGGTCGAACTTGGAAATGAGGTTGTTGTGTAGCCATTGTAGCATCGAAAGTGACCGGTCAGGTGGCGATCGAAGTATTGGGGTCAGGCGAAGCTTTGGCCAAATTTACGTGCCCTCTGATGGTCGTTCGCGTCGTTGGTGAAGGAATTGTTGATCGGGATATTTCCTGATAGCTTCGAAAGTTTGTTCGAATTCGATTTATGATCGATTTTGAAAATCTGGGTGCTCGAGTTGATTGAGGAGGTCACCAATGACGCTTAGGTGGCTGCGGCGATGCCGGAAGTTGGTCGCGAAGTTCGTACACGTGCACGCGTATCAGTGCATGTGGTTCCAGGCAGTATGTTGATATGCGATGGGTTGTTCATCGTCGCGTTGGAGGATGAGTGACGTTTTGGGTTCGACGATTGTCAACGTTGATTCGAGGGAGTGTTGTTTCAGGCGATGTGTCGCCGTTCGATTTGGTATGTATTCATGGAGGTGGAATGTAGTGGGTTCAGCAAAGTTTTTGGAGAAGACGAAGCTGCTCTCGGGTCTAGGCTCGAAAAAAGGTGAAGTTTGACTCGAAGATGAGTAAGGTGAGGGAAACTCGAAGTCACGCTCGAGAAAAATTAGTCTGGACTCGGGGAATTTTTGTCCAAGGTTATAGAACAGAAATCTGTTCTGTTTTGGTTTTAGAACTTTTAAGTTTAAAATTTAAAAGTTTAAATGTTTTAAAGATTTGATCTTTAAGTTGAAGTATGTTTAAATTTGGTTTTGAGATTGGAAAAAATGGTATTGGAATGATTATTTTTAAAAGTTTAAAAATAATAATTAAAGTAAGATAAATGGTTTACCTTAAGTTTATTAAGACCTTCAGTAATTAGAGATTAATTTATTATGTGATAAATTAAAGGTTAATTAAAAATTGATTAAGGTTAAGTTAATTTCATGATTATGGTTAATTAATAAATGAAGGTAATTAAAGAATGATAATCAATTGAGGAATAATTAATTAGAGTAATTAATTAAAGATAATTAATTAAATGATGAATTAAATAATTAAAGGTTAATTATTTAATAATTAAAGGTTGATGAATTTTAATTAAAGGTTAATCAATTTATTATTAATGGTTAATTAATAAATGATTAAAGAATAATTAATCAAAATAATTTGTGATTTATCGATGTTGATTAACCAGGATTAGAAATTCATAAGTAATTAATCTAATTTGAATAAATCAGATAATTAACTGATCTTGCTTATGAACATTTGAATTCTATTGGATGACTTGATTGTTTGATATCCCTGATATATGATGCTTTGTGATACATCCTGATTTATGTTGTGATCTGTAATTTACTTATCTGTGATATTTATATATCTATGGTCTGTGCATGAACGATAAGCGTTATAGTTTATATCGCTTATCAACTATATCCTGTATTTTAATCTGTGATGATTCATTGTGTTGCACTATTGTGTTAAAACCCCTGGACTACACCATACACACACAAATATGGATTTCACGAGGAAATCGGTTAAGTCACAGATGATTTAAAATTTATTATTTTGAAATTGGAATTTTAATTTCAATTGATTTTGAAATTGGAAATTTGGGTTTAAAGTGAAAAGCTTTTGAAATGGAATTTCAAAGATAAAAGTTATTTTGAATAACTTAATCGAGTTTGAAAATTTAAATAATTTGATTTAAATTTGAATTCAATATTTGAAATTGGACTCTATGATTCGAAACTAGGGATTTAAGATGTTGTACAAGTTATATGAAGTTAAACCATTTAAAAGTATAATTTTGGGAATTTGAATTTAACCCAAGGAGTTCAACTTGCATGAATGAATCAGATTTTCTGAAATGAAACTGTTTGTTTTCAAAGAATAAAAGCTTTCAGATAAGAAATGAAATCCCAATTAATTAAAGGAACTTCAAGATTTAAATTGAAAAAATGGTTTTCCAGGTTATGAATGAATTCTTTTTGAAAACTATGAATTAAATCTGTTTATTTTTAACAGATTTAAAATGATGAATTGTTTAAACCATTTGAAATGAAATTGTTTTGAAAGCTATAAGTTAAATCTTTGTTTTAAAGATTTAACGAGTTAATCAATTGAAATGGGGATTAAATTTGGAAAACCTGTGAATGAATCTTTTGTTTAAAAGATTAAAGTGTGGAAATTGTTTAAACCATTTAAGGTTGTTAAAATGAATCTTTTTGTTTAAAGATTTGAAATGGTAACTTGTTAAACCATTTGAAAAGAAAGTTTGGGTTTAAGTTGTGACTTAATTGAAATCCCAGTATCCATATGTTTTAAAATATTGCGCCCATTATTCGGTTTAGCCGGGAGAGGACCTTTGTGTCACATATCCCATTCCGAATAAATGATACGTCGTATATGGATAGCATTTGAAGACCGGTGTTGAAGACCGGGTGTTTGCGAAAACGATAGGATAACCTATCGATTGTCTCTGCACTAGGTAGCTCCTGGTATAGAGATTCCCTAAGTGATGGGAAGTCCGAAGGGTCTGAAAGAAAATGTAGTTCTGGGGGGAATTATCCCTATCGGTACCGGATTTAAAAAATTAGTGCACCGTTCAAGGCAAGACAAAAACATTCATTTTGAAATAAAAAAGAAAAATGTATCGGGATTGTGAATACCTGGATTTGCAAGGGCTTCTTCGGAAGTGCCTTCGGTTCTGTTCGAACCTGGAACAGACTTGTATGGTTACATGTCTGACATTACACTTTGAGATATAAAGCAGATTTCTTTCAAATACATTTCTGTTTGGTGGCGGAGAATTTATTCTCTTAGCTTAACACCCTTCTTTGAGACGTACGAGCTCAGAGGTTATGTAGTTGAAGGTTATCAGCGATATACTCCCAATTTGGTAATGTGACATGCTGAGTGTTGTTGTGTGATGATCATCGTTTGATTATTTGTGATATGATCATTTGTTTGATCATTTATCTTTGTGATCATAGGTTGATCATTTGTTTACCCAAAGCATGGCTTGGTGACAAAGCGTAGCTTTGTGGACGAGACTTCGTCAGGGCCTCAACAACTCAGAAATGGTCGAAACAGGAATGTTGCGGCAAGGTTATGAGGGTCGCGCCCTTTAGGGTATGTCATTTCCTTCTGGAAAGGGGTGGTATTATGGTATGGAGCCTTGATACTTACTCATGTGGATACACTTTCTTTATGATTTGTGATGTTGGTTACCGAGCGCTCGGATAAAGGTCCCAAAGGACCGGGTGATGACATATTCGTGAGTTACCTGTTACAGGGGTAACCCGGCCTTGTTGGCAGAGAGCAGTTTGTCTCTCGGAGCGTCCCGCCAGAGGCGTTTCCTTCGTGGCATAGGAAGTTCCTTAGCCTGACCATTTGTTGGCAAATCCATTTTCCAATACGAATCTTGTACGGTATTAGTTGTAGAACCTGCCATTTACTTATGGTGGCGCCCCACTGTTTAGATGGTAGCTATAGTAGGCATACGATACTGGTTGTATGTTGGCTAAGATTAATATTATACTTTCGAAATGTTTTCTGCACTATGCACTAATAATAATAATCCAATGATTATTCGTAGTAAGCATGTTTGACTATCATAAGAAGAAATCTCCTCCAATTCTGCGTTTGCATTGTGTGTATGGCGGGAGGTCTTATGGTAGTTTCATTTTCCAAAAGCATTGCGGATTTCAATATTTAAAATTCTGTTGTTGTTTGTTTTAAAGATAAACTGTTTTTGTTGCTCACACCAGTCCCATGACTGATCCGGAGTTTATTGTTCCCTTCCTAAACTCTGGGTGCCCATTATTTTCCACACGGGCAGTCTAGAGTTGGATTTCTTAGATATTCAGGTTGAGTAGATTATCTGGAGCTAGTCAGTTCTTGGACGACTGACCTTGCTTTCCGCTAGCTATGGATTGGAGCATTCTATTGGAGATATTCTATCTACTGCTGGTGTTATCTATTTTTTCCGCTGCTATTTCTTGTATCATATCTCTGATGTATAATGATATCTGTTGTATCATTCTGTTGTATCATATTGTATCAGATTTTGTATTTGTCATCGTATCAATGTTAAATATATTGATATCATCTATTTTTATTCCGCTGTGTTATTTACTTAATTGTGTTATAGGTCCGGCGAATCGGATTTGAACGGTCGAATCTGCGGCATTCTAGTACAATGTGTAGTACAGATGTTGATTTTCGAGCAGGCAAAACCCGATACGTTACACAAACTCTGCACCGAGCTTCCCCATCTCATGGCTACGCGTGCGTCTCATTCTGACTAACTCGAGTCTACCTCCAGTTTCCCCCAATCGACAACCGAACCATCACAAAACCTTAATCCTAGCTCGCGTACACCACGTCGAGTAACACGATTCGAAGCCGCACCCTTCTAAAGCCGTACCAATTGGAAGAGAATTGAAATACTCGATTTTTAAAAAAAAAATTATAATTATTCATCAAGTATATTATGAGGAATGGTTTTTTTTGAAGTTGGTTTCTTTCTCTTCTTCACTGTGAAATGTTCGCCCATTTACTTCTGCTTATATGTATTGTCGATTTCCCCCTTTTTTTCTTAAATTTTGAATTTGCTGTGCAGTTTTAAAAAGGGAATGGAGGGAACAAGGTGTGATGTTGGCGTGTACAAGGACGGCTATAGTGATTTAGAAAGGTGAAAAGCTAATGTGAACAGATTTTGACTGGTCAATAAATTATTTTAAAATTTCAAACCGTCTCGAATTCGCAACTCAAAATCTCGACCCCCTATCAAGGCGTGCCGCTAGGCGTTTATAATGTTATACCCCTATTCCAAACACAATGGAAAAGGTTTCGAGTCCTAATTCGATCGTATGGAGAAGATAACTTTTTGGACCCAATTATTATATTAAATTTTCGATAAACAGTCCAGCGCATTTATATACCATACATTCAAACGATAACTCCAACCGCTTTGAAATTTGAAATCCGTTAATAATAATACATTATTATGGATCTAATGGAACTGGTTTCGTCAAATTCCGAGACTGTGCCCGGAAGGCTATTTTTAAATGGTAATTTAAAAGATATATTTTTAAAGCTGAACAGATCACTTTTAAATTCAATTTTAAAAGTTCTACTATCTCCAGTATTATTAATATAAATTTTATAAGCCTTTAAAATATTTTTAACAAGCTTGAAACTCCAGATTCAATATTTTACCAATTTTCAATTATTAAATTCAATAATTTAATTGTCCTATAAATAGTTATATTTGAAATTGAAGTTAAAAACTAACTTTTAAATATTTAAAATCAATTAAATATTCCAATTTCAAATATCCAAAATATTGGGTCGTTACATTCCTTTCCTCTTATAAGAATTTCGTTCCTCAAAATTGCTAGGTAAGAGGAATGGTCCAAAACCCAATAACTAATTTCCAAAACCACACAGTTTCAAACAACTTCCCAAAACAATCTTTTTATTAAAGACACACTATCACTCTTACTAACTTCCCAAACTCATCTATATATCACAATTGATATTATTCCCCCAATAATTCCAATTAAAATTTTAAAATAAAAATTTTAAATTATCAAAATTTTCTAACTCTCTAAATTTTAGAAAAATTTCGGCGTCTCCTTTGCGCGGCTAGCTCGGAACAACAACAAAATTGCCTCTACGGCCCCCAAATTTCAAAAGAAAACAAAAGCCAAGTGGCTAGATCAGAAAACCATCAAATTTCATACGGTAATTTAAACACATACCTTTTTGTCGGCAATCAAATTTATCTCCTGAAATCGAAAACATCAATTTAACCTTTACTTTTAATTACCTGCATCCTACTTACCAATGATATCCAATCATTTAATTCCAAAAACATTTTGTTCATCCCTTTTGAAAATTTCCACATTTTGCTTTAGTTATGTCGTACGATGTACATATATCATCCGTACGCAATATCAAATCCGATCGCTCACTCGATCACACAATTTTACTTCCGAACTAGTATCGTTCACACGACTCTCTAGTGCGGACTTAGATCTGGTTCCTTAATCAGAAACCGTCAACCTCCTTGCATAGCCATATACAATGATAGAGAACTCCAGAATCAACCAAAAACCCATATCCAGGGTTTGCCGTCGAAAATTGAGTGAAAAATCCCAACTCGGATCGATATAACTATCTCGAAATTCTATGCTTGAGTCTGGATCAGATCTCTATGCAAATATAATAATATACGTACACTTACGTATTAATTTCCAGTTGATTTTTAGCTATATCAATTTCTTTCTATTCACCTTTATTTAAATCCCCATTCTCTTATTCACAATTATTTCATTTCTATCAATTTTCCACACTTATCACTTTACACACCTTTTATTAAATCTTCATTCCATTATTTACTTAGTATTTTTTTCCAATACTAATCTTACTGAAGAATTTCACCATTTACTTTCTTAAGTCTATTACAAATATTTTATACTGCTTCTTATATTAACTTCCACTTCACCACTTAAGTTTGTATCTATTTTTATTCAAATTTAAATTTCAATTCCATTTCAGTTCAATTTACCTTCCAAATTTTTAATATTGAATTTTATCCACACTACCTCAAACCACACTTAATCCACTGATTATTTTAAGCTAGTTCTATCTACTAATTTATTTCCAGTTTAATAATTTTTAGTCCAATTCAAACTAAATTTTTAATTTTACTTTACTTAACACAATTCAAGTTAAAACTCACTCCACAAATTCGAATTTCATAATTTCTTAAGTTATCGAACTTACAAATATTCTATTCACCATTTTCCTCCAATTTACTTCATTTAATTTGTTTTCTTTACTAATTTATTTCATTACCACACTTACTTTTATTTAACTCTTCTTAAGTTAAATTTTATTCTAAACAAATTTCAAATTCTTATAAGTTGTTAAACTCATTTATATTCCATAAAACATTTAAATAAGATTCCAGAGTTTAAACAACTACTCAATATTTCAAAATCAATTTTGAAATCAACTATATCCAAAATCCTTTAGCATATCAAATTATTCCTTAGAATTCCAAATCAAAACCAGTTTTGTAAACAAACTCCAATTCAATCATTGAGGTAGCAATTCCTCCTTTGGAAACTCGAAAATGAAAGTCGATGATGCTGCAGTCATCACCGAAATTATTTCCCAACGACCGAAGTGAGTTCAGTGCTTTTATCTCTTTTAAAAAAAATTCAAATATTTTTAATTCCAAATCAAAAACAGATTTCATATCCAATTCAAAAATATTTCCAAATAATATCACTATTATTTTCACAACTTTGAAGAACATATTTTTCAAAACTAACGGGATTTAAATTCCCATATTCCAATTTTAAATCCTTTAAATCTATATTTAAATATTCCTTTGGAATTTTATTTCCACTTCAAATTATAACTACATTTATAAATTCACATTTACAAACTCCATTTTGTTATATGAATTGTTTCTCTTAACTTTTTGGTTATAATTTCAATTCCTTATTCAATTTCCACACAACAATGATAATAATTTAATATTCTCATTTACTACAACCAAACAAACCATATCTAACTATAATAATTTACAAAAATTATTCTTTTATATACAAAAATAATTTGGGTAAAATTATTTCATTTACCTCATTTCAAACAATACTGTGTCAAGTTGTTCTTTTCGAGTGTTTAGAGATTCCTATCAATAACGTTAATTACTCGTATTGACCAAAATCCATAAGCCACTCAACAAATCAATCAATATAATATAAACTGATTTTATATTCACTAACAAATACGCGCTCATATCTATTAATACGCTCAAACTCATTCTAGGGTGCTACTGACCCTATCTTTAATGAGTAATTTCCACCAGAGCCAAGGTTCTCGCTTAACCTTCTGCTCTCATACCAAGTGTAACAGCCTGGATTTTCGACCTCCGAAAATCAACATCAATACGTCTACTATATTACATGCTGAACAATTGGATGCCGAAAATACCATATTGTTAGGGAAAGAAGAAAGAGGTAGAAGAAGAAAATAGAAATAACAACACAGAATCTCACAATCACAGCGGAACAATATATAATAGATAACAACAGATCTTTATACAAAAAGAACTGTAACTATTTTATACATTATACCATCAGAGTACAACACAATCAATAGTACAATACTGGACAGTTGTAATAACTTGTCCTCACAAAAGCTGAATATACAGCGTACCATACACAGCGGAATATAAATCAAATACGTGATAACGTCTTCATCACCCAGCTCGTCTCCTGAGCTCCATTACATCCTATCATGTATCTGTAATACTCGGTCTAACCCGAGCATTATAATAAAATAAGACCCGAGTCAATCTGGAAAATCAGCGTAAGAACATACACTCAATTTAATTATTAAAGTTCAAAATCCCTTTGAAAATCAAAGGTATCTCGTAAGACTACGCCACAAATAAACACGACGGGTTTTTACCTTACGATAACCAAAACATTTCATATCAAAATCCTCTGATATTATAATAATGTCTAAGTACAAATACTTATTCAAATAGCTTAAATTGTTACATTAATTAAATTCCAGCAATACAGGCTCTACAATCAAAACCGTAAAGGCACGTATGGACAAAGGGTTCCAACTGAATGACTAGGCACTGGGGTACCACCTATCACGGTACTTGTCTAGAAATACCGTACCGAGGACCACTCCAGGGTCCCCTGCAACACAAGACCGGACTACCTCTTAAACTGGATAGCCTGAATAAGATTACCCTGCGGTTGGGATCCGCAACCGCACCACATAGCCGAATAATAAAAAGGGACTCTAGATAGGGGTAACCTTACCCTACTTGGGAGCGACCCACTTAGCCTTGCTGCATATCACCTGATTTTCAGTCATTCCCGGTTGATGAGGCTCGAGGCTAAGCGTTACCTTCTTAGAAATTATTTGCCTAGAATGCTCGTTGTCCTCCAATGACAATGTACTAAGAGCATTCATCCATACAAGACCGTTCTCGGTCCGAACGGAACCGAAGGCACTATTCCTACTACATCCATTTTGGAATCACCCTCAGGATTAGTAGCGATTAGCCCTTGCACTTCACTGCTCCATCTTCGACTCCAAGCTCTTGTCTTGATTCCGAAAACGTACTCGTTGGATCGAAGTGGCTTTCGGATCACAAATCCGATCCCGGTCTCTTTGAAACAACGTTAGATATTTCCCGGTAAACTCAACAACGGTTCTTTAGGAAATAAATAGACGAAAATAAGATCAGAGATCACCTTCTAATCGTTAGTGGATGGATTTTCTTATCAACGTCCTAGAAGAACGAAACAAGTTTATAAGTACAGTATAGCACCACGAATGGTAATTGTACCATATAAATCCCGTACTTCTTCCAGATATTTCCAAAGTCATATTTGGGTCTCGATTTGATAGTCGGTTATTTATCTATCAAATAAACAATCAATTCAACCAATATTCCATTTCCACTGAAAACATCTAATCTCATTTAATTCAGATTTTCAATAAATTAAATCTCTATACCTAAAAATGTACACTTATCTTATCGAATTCAGCATATTAACAAATTACCTTTTCCTTCCAAAATATTTAAAAACCCTTTTAAATAATATGGAAAGTACCACTGCGGTAGCAAACCAGGATCACAGTTCAATGGTTACGTCTCTATCCCAGAGAAATCGAACTCTTAACTGCAGACACTCACTGCCTTCGATTTCACCATGCGAGTATACCAATACTTCCCGCAAACTCTATTTAATAATTTTCAAAATAATACTTTCAAAATTTCTATAATAATTCTCTAAGTAAAACTTTAGACAAGAACTACTTTTTAAATAAAAGCTATTTTATAAAGTATAAATATTTAATAATTATTCTTTTAAAATCATAATACTAATTTAACCTTTAAAAATAATTAACTACTATAACTAAATTAACTAATATTCACTTTTAAAAAATTTAAACAATAAATAATAATTTTTTTAAAACATTACTTTAAACACCTTTAATTTTCTAATTAATACTTAAGATCTTCCTTAATAAACTTAACTTTTCCTGGAGAATATATTTCGACTCCAATATAGCCAATCTAATCGTTTATAAATCCCTCTCGATTTTTCCCAGCTTAATTTACGTCCAATTTCATAAATTCCTTTCCACATTGAAAAAAAAATAATCTACCATTTATTTTTAAAATAATTTACCCATTCCCTTATAAATTCCCACCGTGCATTTATAATTTCAAATTATCCATTGATAATTACTTCATTTCATTTTATAAACCTCGTTTATAATTTCCATAGTCCCATTTTCCTTTGAATCATTGTTTCACACACTTAGTCGATTTTTCAAATCGATTTCTTGAATAAAATTCCATTATTAAAAATTTATTTCTTGATTTACCCAAATTTATTCCAAAACCCCTTAATTTCAAATTCACTTCCTTTTTCTGATTAATTAAACCTTACTTAAATCTAGAACATCAATTTCATACTTTATTTCAAAAATTCCCCTTTTATTTTCCCAAACTATTTAAATTTAAAATTTAAAATGCATTCTTTCTAAACCCCTTTTTTCACATTTACTCAAAAGTCTCTATTTTTCCATATTCGGAATTTATTAAACAAACTTTTAAAATCAAACTATTTACTTTTTCCAAACTCATTCTTTAATTTATTCAACTTCACACTAAATATTTTACTTAAAAATTTCCTTTTTATTTTCCTTCAAAAATCCAATTTTTATATTGTTGATATTTCAAAGTACCAAAAATATGTCCAGCAATTCCATAGCATTCGATAATTTAAATTTTCAATATCATCTATCAAAGATTAATCAATAATTCATATAACTGAATATAAAAATAAATTCAACATTTTGAGGAATCCCGTTGGATCCCTCCAACCTGTTTTCCCTGCAACCATAGATGTTAAAAACAATATAAAAATACCAATCCCACTTCGAGGGGGATAACGTGGTATATAGGGTCATCCGCTATTATGCGGGGCACATAGGGTCTCATCCGCTATATAATGAGGGAATATCAATCACTCTAATATACATTACTATATACAATATCACATCCAGACTGATAATAATTATCAAATTCAATCAATCAACCAATAATTAATTTTAAATATTTAAAATTAATTGCAGTATTCCAAATTTTGAGTGTGATTAACTCACATTGATTTTCTGCCGTTTTCGCGTTCCGTTTTCAATTGAACCCAGACGCGTTTAAATTGTCTGAAATTTTCAGAAGCTTCAATTCATCCAAACTATTTTCTATGCGTAGGCGATGGCAATACAATCCCAATGCACCTTGAATCATCCAAATCGGACCTCGTATGTGGGAGCAATAAAAATTTTAGTCGACGATAATTAAATTTTAAAATCAAATGGCACAATATTATTTTTTAAATATTGAGATACCCTCCTCTTCTTCCCCCAATAGAACGAGACTGCACGGACATTCCAAAACCCACCCTTGCATGCACATGCACCATCCCCACAGCCACCATCGATCGATCTGCAACTGCTTCCACTCTCTCCTCCGCCCTCGATCACCCAGCACCACCGCCCCATCTTCCTAGTCACCCCATTCAAACGCGACCCTCCTCCTTGCTGCGAACCCAAAAATGCCGCACCCCCAAACACTGCAACGAGCTTCCCCATCTCATGGCTACGCGTGCGTCTCGTTCTAACTAACTCGAGTCTACCTCCAGTTTCCCCCATTCGACGACCGAACCATCACAAAACCTTAACCCTAGCTCGCGTACACCATGTTGAGCAACACGATTCGAAGCCGCACCCTTCCAATGCCATACCAATTGGAAGAGAATTGAAATACTCGATTTTTAAAACAAATTTCATAATTTTTCATCAAGTATATTATGAGGAACGGATTTTTTTGAAGTTGGTTTCTTTTTCTTCTTCACTGTGAAATGTTCAGCCATTTACTTCTGCTTATATGTATTGTCGATTTCCCTTTTTTTATTTTTTTTCTAAAATTTTGAATTTGTTGTGCAGTTTTTAAATAGGGAATAGAGGAAACAAGGTGTGATGTTGGCGTATACAAAAACGGCTACAGTGATTTGGAAAGGTGAAAAGCTGATGTGAACAAATTTTGACTGGTCAATAAATTATTTTAAAATTTCAAATCGTCTCGAATTCGCAACTCAAAATCTCGACCCCCTTTCAAGGCGTGCCGCTAGGCGTTTATAATGTTATACCCTTATTCTGAACACAATGGAAAAGGTTTTGAGTCCTAATTCGATCGTATGGAGAAGATAGCTTTTTGGACCCAATTATTATATTAAATTTTCGATAAAAATTCCAGTGCGTTTATATACCATACGTTCAAACGATAACTCCAACCGCTTCGAAATTTAAAATCCGATAATAATACATTATTATGGATCCAATGGAACTAGTTTCGTCAAATTCCGAGACTGTGCCCTGGAAGGCTATTTTTAAATGGCAATTTAAATGATATATTTTTAAAACTGAACAGATCACTTTTAAATTCAATTTTAAAAGTTCTACTATCTTTAGCTTTATTAATATAAATTTTATAAGCCTTTAAAATATTTTTAACAAGCTTGAAACTCCAGATTAAATATTTTATCCAATTTCCAATTATTAAATTCAATAATTTAAGTGTCCAATAAATAGTTATATTTGAAATTCAAGTTAAAAATTAAATTTTAAATATTTAAAATCAATTAAGTATTCCAATTTCAAATATCCAAAATTCTGGGTCGTTACCAGGAGGAATCCTGATTCCCCTACAAAATACCATGTATTTTATTTTATATGTTAATCGCTTTTTAAAGCAGAAATTTAAGCAAACCAAACCAATAATCATTGAAACATGAAAACAATAATTTATATCTACTATATATCATATAGTATTCAATCAGAGGTGAGTTAACTCACCAAAATTCTAGCGGATGCTTAAGCTTTCCAGTTTGATCTAAAATCGAACAAGGTTCGATTTTGCTCAAAAATTCACTTACTTCAAACTCGATGAAATTAGTTCCACCATGTTGCTATCGCTCCTATGAGTGCAACGCAAAAGATCACGTCTCGATTGGACCATGTAGGAGAGAGATATTCATATTTTAAGTTATTGAGATTTAAATATTAATTAGTTACACTAATCACATTAATTAAAGTAATCCCACCTTAATCCTTCTTGTCCAACTCTCTAATCTATTTTTGTACATGCACGCTCATCTCTCACCATGCACGTGCACCACCAAACTCCTCCTTCAATCCACGAAATTCACTAATGACATGACGGATGAACTCCACGTCAAGTGAGCTTCGCATTTCACCTGTCCACATTGAGCTCCATCCAACCATCCAAAAAGCAACCAATAGCCAACCTGCTCCTCCTCCAAAATGTCGCATTCTATCCCATGAAGCTGCACCCTACAAAAACTATAGCACCATCTTACATTTGCATCACAAACTCAAATCCAACCTTAATTTTGCCAAACTCGAAAAAAATCTCACCAAATATCAAATCTAGTTACAGCTCTTCCATGTCGGCCATCCCCATCACTACCGTACACCACCACCTCTACCTAGAATTGAAGCTTACCCCTATACAAACTAAACCGATCAAATTTTATGATTTTTAGTGAAGTGTTGATTTTTGTTTTGAAATTTTTTAAATGAAGAAGTTGATTTTTCTTTTTACACTAAAAGAGGATGGAGGGAAAATGAGAAAAGGAAGAGGGAAAAGTAAATGATGGAAAAGTCTAAGTGTTTAGTTTAGTTTATAATTTGATTTTCGGCACCATGCCACACAGCATTCCGTTTACATACGAACCACGAATGACAAAACACAAATATAATTGTGCATGAAATTGTGATATGATCATAAAACAATAATAATGTGCACTGGTTATCTTATCATTTAAAATTTTATAAATACCACTGTTTACCATAAAATACGTCGAACAAAAATTTAAATATTTTTCAAACCAAAAATTATGGAAAAATCCTATAAATTAAATTAAAAATATACCGGTAAAAATCAAGTCGTTATATTAAGAATTTATTTCCTTATTATTCATCACATTTGAATCAAATTTGAATATTTAAATAAATCAAATATTCGGATCGTTATATATTTGTCTTGCTGTATATGTTTTGGGGTGGTAGTTATAGATTATCGATATTTGAGTAATGGACGTGACATGAGTTTGATGGCAAGTTCACTATGCTATGACATCATTCCTTTTTGCTATGTTCCTAGATATGTTATGGCATAGATTGTTACTATGATTATTGAGTGTTATGCTAATTTGATTTATATGGCGAGACACCATCCTTGTTGAGTTGTCTCATCCATAGTAAGGAAGAATAGTAATTCCATGAAATGATATATGAGGAAAGATACCACTTATTTAGTTATTATTAGAAATGATTTAAGCATGGCCTTTTAGTTGTGAAGGGTATCAAATTCATATTTTTGATTTTAAAGGATATTTTGGATTTGATTTGGAATTAAGCCTTTATAAGGATAAGTATTTTGGTAAGATGAATGGAATGAAGTCATTGGAATTATATAGATAGATTTTAAGGAATAAATAATTGTGGATAGATGTAACTTCTAGTTATAAAAGATATTCTAATTTGGATTGGTGACAAGGATTATATAAGAAATATTTTTGATTGGTATGGATAAGAATTTAAAAAAAGATTTCTTAATTGATTTTGAGCTATTGAGATAGACCTAATTTGTGGAATTGACGAAAAATTGATTGGAAATTGTTATCCCACCCTTTGGTCAAGGCTGGAATATCAACAAATTGGCAAGAAAGGATGGATACCAGGATTGGAAATCGATTGGAAACAAGGCTTTGATCGATGTCGTCAAAATTTGGCTGAGCTCCGATCAAGGTGGGATCGATTGGGAATGATGATCAAGGCTAGGAGAGACTACGTTCCAAATTTCAGGTCAAAAGGAGGTCATTTGCTCAAGATAACCGATGGATACGAACAAGACTTTCGTATCGATCAGAGGAGGAAAGATGGATTTCGACTCGATGGTTTCGAGTCGGTCCAGACGAGAATAGGGGCATGCTTCGAATCGATACTTTCGTATCGATCAACATGGATACGAACAGCGCGTTCGTATCGATCAGGAAGGATGGCCAGATGGATTTCGACTCGATGGTAGTGGACCCAGATTGGATAGGTAAGCGTGCGAGGGTTTGTTCGACTCGATGCAGTTCGAATCGATCAAAATGGAGCATAACCGTATACTTCGAATCGATACTGTTCGTATCGATCAGCATGGGCTACTTCAAATCGATAATGTTCGTATCGATCGATATTGGATACTTCGAGTCGATACGAAGGAAGGTTGGTTGATGGATACGAACAGAGGAGTGGCCGAAGGATACGATGGAGACCAAAAACGTTAACAGATGGAAGCGAATAAATGATTACGAAGCCTGGATGCGAACTAGAAATGTGCATGGTTTAAAGGAGGAAGCGTTCAACACGGCGTAGAAAATGGATCAAGCCTTAAGAATAGAGCCACGTCACCGGAGCGCATATGCTTGACATCGATAGGATTGGGTATCGATACGAATTGGTCGATACGAACGAAGCAGTATAACGAAAGTTCTATTTCGTATCGATCATAACTGGAGATCTACAAGTCCAAATTCCATGAAATTTTCACAGGAGCTTACGCACAAGATGAGGAATGTCCACACCAAATTTCGACCCCATTGGATGAAATCCTAATCGATACGAATTATGTTCGTATCGATCACGAATCGAGTCGAAACTTCATGGGATCAGTCGTGTGGGCCCACTCACATGCTAGAAGGAGTCTCCCGAAGTTTGAGCGAGATATTTGCATGGAACGCCTATAAATAGCACCCTAGAGCCTACAGAAAAGGGGTTTTTTGGCTATCCAACATCCAGACTCTGCCCGATTCAACCTTTCTCTCCATTACTGCTGTTGTACTTGGATTTTATCATAATTATCTATTGTAATCAATTGTAACCAGCGAGGAAAGTCAATAAAAGATTAACTTTTGGAGTGGACGTAGGCCGGAGATAGCCGAACCACTATAAACCTTGTGTCCCTGTCTATTTCTTTCGGTTTTAAGCTTATAATTCTTCATTTTTCATCCTCTACATTACTTAGATCTATGACTTGTGATCATTTACTGTTGATCTGTGTTCATACACTGGTGCTTTCACGATATTTGGGGTTTGTGACCAATTTTGGTGCAAACACTTTGGTGCTTTCACTGAGAAGGACTGGCACCCAGTATACCAGATCTGAAGTTCAGATTTGAAGGCTTAAGGATTTAGATTAAGAGCTATGATAAGGCAATCAAGTAGAAGACAAAGAGCCGAGAGAGGTCAGCATGAAGGAAGCCAGGAGGCATCATCAGGGGCTAATCAGACTTCAGCTTTCATCACCAGAGACGAGATGGAGACGATGATGGGAGCTATGCATGAAGAGTTTCTGAAAAGACAGGAGGAAATGATGCAGAATCTCCTCAGGTAGTACGGACAAGCAGGAACAGCTGGAGCTTCAGGAGTTCAGATCCACGGAGCTGGAGTAGAAGAACCAAACAGGCAATCGAATGGAGCAGCTCAACAAGGCACGACCCCCGATCAGCACGCAACTGCTGATCTGAATGGATCCAGACATGGGGGCACAGCACCCGACAACAATGGATCGTTCCATGAAGGAGTTCCAGTTAACGCCACGCAACAAGATCTTGGAAGGAATGTAGGAGCGCAGGATGAAGAGTATGTACCAGGATTCCCTCGGAGACTCGAGGGGCAACCGTTGGCAGACAACGCTAGATTGGCTGAGATTATAAGGCGAACTATGCGCGGAGGATTGACAAACAGAGATCTGGAGGGAGTAAACAGAAGTCCGTTTAGTCGTGAAATCAGAATGGCTCGGAATCCGCCAGAATTCAAGCTACATACGCTAGGAGCATATGATGGAAGAGCTGATCCGACTGATCACTTGATGAGATATACAAGACATATGGAAGTGCTGGGGGCATCTGAGGAAGTTATGGCCAGATGTTTCCCTCTGTACCTAACGGATATAGCCGCGATGTGGTTCAGACAGCTGGAAGAAGGATCTATTAGGACATGGACAGAATTGGTGGACAGGTTTCTGAAGCAATTTCGGGTCCATATCAAAAGGCCGAAGAATGTGATGACGCTAACGTCAGTAAAGCAAAGGACGGACGAATCACTCGGGGCTTTCTTAACTCGGTTTAATGCAGCGGTTGCTTCGATGGATCGGTCGGATCCATCGATGGTTTTAATGGCGGCAGTATCAGGAGTCGGAGAGGATTCAGATTTCAAAGTATCTCTAATACGGTACCACCAATGGATCTCAGAGAATTCTTTCACGAAGCTGAGAGATTCCTTCGGTAGGAAGATGCATGCTCAGATATGAAGTTAAAGGAGGTGAACGCAGCTGAGGATGGTGGGCCACCCAACGGAGACTCGGATAAAGATAAAGCAAAAAGGAAGCTGGATGACGAATCAGGAAAAGCTAGGAAGCGGTGGAGGGAACCAAAGCTTTTCACTTACACAAGGTTAAACGAGACGTTGGAACGGATATTCATGGAGACTCGGAATCACCTTCCCTACCGAAGGCCAGCTAGGAGAGAACCCTCGGAACGTGAAAGGGCATCAGGGAGGCACTGTCTTTTTCATGATTTGGACGGACATGATACCAACAGTTGCAGGCATCTGAAGGACATAATAGAGGAACATGTAAGGAATGGATAGTTGCAACAATATGTCGGCGCTCGGAATGCGGTAGTGGAGCGGAGGCAACCACCGTCCACCTCAAATAACGAGGGTGTGGCGCCCATGAATGATGGTCGATTGGTTATCAATTGACAGGGACGATATGAAATAAGTAGCGAACTATTGGCAAACGGCCAAGTAATTTACTCATGTACGGGGACGGAGATGGCCCATAGGCATGCTCTGACTGACGATAAACTGCGATGCTATGGTTTGTGAAATCTGTTTCTTCTTTTGGTTTGGACATTTGCTTTTTCTGGTTCGGTTTTGGAGTTTGGTTTGAACTCTTGGTCTTGTTTGTTTTCTGGTTTGGACTTTCATTTGGATGATTGTTTTCATCTGGTTTTTGATAAATGGTCGTCGGGTATGGATTATGCCTGGCAAGGGGTAAGTCTCTTCATCCGAACATGGCGAATTGGCTTATTCAGGTCGTCGAGTATGGACTATGCTCGACAAGGGTCCAGAGCGACCAAGATTCGGGTTAGGACTTAGGCCATATATTATCGGTTGCTATTTCAGGTCGTCGAGTATGGACTATGCTCGACAAGGGTCCGGAGCGACCGGGATTCGGCTTAGGACCTAAGCCATGGCAATTATTTAACGCCCAGGGACACTGGGCCACGGTCGTTAAGTGTGGATTGCGCTTGGCAAGAACCCGGAGAGGTTACGGATTTGGGTATCGGTTCGGAGAGGTCCTGGATTCGGTTATTGGTTATTGGATAAGGATGGATTAGAACTAGGCTATCAAGTTTGGATGGATATGGAATTGGCTAAAGCTTTGGTTACTGGATTTGGAATTACACATCGACTCAGAGCAGTCAAAAGCGATGCACTTGGATGAAAAGGCTATGGACTTCAGATATCGGATTCTGAACTATTCAAAACACCCCTTCTTATCACAAGGCATGTTTTGGGGGGCAAATGTTATCCCACCCTTTGGTCAAGGCTGGCATATCAACAAATTTGCAAGAAAGGATGGATACCAGGATTGGAAATCGATTGGAAACAAGGCTTTGATCGATGTCGTCAAAATTTGGCCGAGCTCCGATCAAGGTAGGATCGATTGGGAATGATGATCAAGGCTAGGAGAGACTACGTTTCAAATTTCAGGTCAAAAGGAGGTCATTTGCTCAAGATAACCGATGGATACGAACAAGACTTTCGTATCAATCAGAGGAGGAAAGATGGATTTCGACTCGATGGTTTTGAGTCGGTCCAGACGAGAATAGGGGCATGCTTCAAATCGATACTTTCGTATCAATCAACATGGATATGAAAAGCGAATTCGTATCGATCAGGAAGGATGGCCAGATGGATTTTGACTCGATGGCAGTGGACCCGGATTGGATAGGTAAGCGTGCGAGGGTTTGTTCGACTCAATGCAGTTCGAATCGATCAAAATGGAGCATAACCGTATACTTCGAATCGATACTGTTCGTATCGATCAGCATGGGCTACTTCGAATCGATACTGTTCGTATCGATCGATATTGGATACTTCGAGTCGATATGAAGGAAGGTTGGTCGATGGATACGAACAGAGGAGTGGCCGAAGGATACGAAGGAGATCGAAAACGTTAACAGATGGAAGAGAATAAATGATTACGAAGCCTGGATGCGAACTAGAAATGTGCATGGTTTAAAGGAGGAAGCGTTCAATACGGCGTAGAAAATGGATCAAGCCTTAAGAATAGAGCCACGTCACCGGAGTGCATATGCTTGACATCGATACGATTGGGTATCGATATGAATTGATCGATATGAACGAAGCAGTATAACGAAAGTTCTATTTCGTATCGATCATAACTGGAGATCTACAAGTCCAAATGCCATGAAATTTTCACAGGAGCTTACGCACAAGATGAGGAATGTCCACACCAAATTTCGACCCCATTGGATGAAATCCTGATCGATACAAATTACGTTCGTATCAATCACGGATCGAGTCGAAACTTCATGGGATCAGTCGTGTGGGCCCACTCACGTGCCAGAAGGAGTCCCCCGAAGTTTGAGCGAGATATTTGCATGGAACGCCTATAAATAGCACCCTAGAGCCTACAGAAAAGGGATCTTTTGGCTATCCAACATCCAGACTCTGCCCGATTCAACCTTGCTCTCCATTACTGATGTTGTACTTGGATTTTATCATAATTATCTACTGTAGTCAATTGTAACCAGCGAGGAAAGTCAATAAAGATTAACTTTTTGAGTGGATGTAGGCCGGAGATAGCCGAACCACTAAAAACCTTGTGTCTCTGTCTATTTCTTTCGGTTTTAAGCTTATAATTCTTCATTTTTCATCCTCTACATTACTTAGATCTGTGATTTGTGATCGTTTACTGTTGATCTGTGTTCATACACTGGTCCTTTCACGATATTTGGGGTTTGTGATCAATTTTGGCGCAAATAGAAATATTGAGGAAAGAATGTTGTAGTTAGCACGTATAAGGGATGTGGAGGCGGTTTTATAGGAAATGAAATTTGGAAGTTTCGATATAACCTTGAGTAAGGAGGAGATGGATTCTTTTCAACCATCTCTTGGATTGAAGAGAGTCTACATTGCAAGTGATGTGCATATGCGACATGCATGTAGACAATGTATTATATAGTCGATTCTTTTAACCCTATCACTTAGCACTTTTCTTAGGTTAGAACTCCACTTAAATTTTAGATTTTATTTCTACGGTTATATTGATTGAATAAAATAAGATTTCTCTTGTTTGGCTACTTGCTTAGTTATAGGTTGTAGAACTTAGGATGAAATGTTTGGATAACCGAGGAAGTTATACTTTGAGTATCAAACTTATTCGATATTTGAAGAAGTGATATCATAAGCATAATAATATCACTTAAGCAAGATTAAATATTATGGAAGATATGTTATGTTTACCAAGTTAAGACATGAATCGATTTTGATGTTATTAGATGAGAAGAGATAATATGGTGGTTAAAGTTGTTTGGAGTTGTTTAGATAAGACACTGTCCACTTTTAGTAGTCTTACCTTAGCAATCTGAAAGATGAATTAAGGAAAATGCTACTGAATGATTTAGGTGTTAAGTATATGCATTTAGGGATGGTATTAAAGATTGCAATTTTGTTTGGGTATGTTGATCCTAAGGCTACCTGTTATTATGCCTTATGGCAATATTAGTTTGCGTTATTAGCATGGATTGCATAAGTTGTAGAAATGTACGTACATTAGTGAATGATATTTCATAATGAGTTTATGCGAGTAGTATGATTTGGTAGATTTAGTTAGGGATGACGATTTGGTCAGGGATATTTGAAAAAGTGGAGAAGTAGATTTGACCTTTTCAATTTGACTCCTTTCAAGAACGTTTTCCATTTAATTATTAATTTAGTTAATATCTTGGTTTGATTGAATGATTTGCTTGGATTCATTGTTGTTTTTGCTTATGTTACTTGATATTAGTTGCTTCAATGGATGTTTTATTTATGTTATAGATTATGCTAAAATTTTGATGTGTTTTATATGCTTTGATTTTTATGATTCGTTTATGTATTTATCCGCCGTATGTTGTGCTAATGTTATTTGTTGTGCATACATCTAGAATTTTCACCCTAGGATGCTTGCATCATACCTTACTCGTTATTTTATCTCATTCATATAGAAGGACCTAAATATTAAATATTCGCATATACAATGTCATATGTATCTGCATACATATTGTGATGTTATGTTATTGATTGCATTTCATAAAATACACAAGCACCACTATAGGAGTGTGTGTACATACGTACATACATACATAAATATATGCTAATATAACACATACACCAACTTGATGAATTTGATTTCAGATTTTGTATGTCATGTATGCATGCTTGGTTTGATTAGTTTCTTTGGTGTACGGATGATTGTTTGGATGAATGGTTGGATGATTGAACGTATACTTTGTATTTGTGTGTTACACCGAATGATATGTGCAACGAGAGAGTGCAATATATTCTTTTTCTCTTAGGAATTTAGGGGACGAAATTCTTTTGAGGAGGGAGAATGTAATACTCCGAAAATTTAATAGATATCATAATTAAATATTAACAATATAATAATATCAAATACTTAAATTTAATGTGTAATTAAATAAATTAAAAATAAGAAGAGGCAAAATGTTTATTTTCCCAACTTTGAAATTATATAACGGAACGGACGCCATTGCGACCATCTTGTTTTTTTTTATTCATGCAGTATATTCATTTGCCTCATTTGGAGTTTGTATGAAGGAAATATGGTTGAATATATGTTGAGCTAATTAGATGCCAAGTTTAAAATTTGAATTTAAGTGGGTCGTTACCTTTTCCTCCATTCATTAATACCGTATACATAACTAACATTCCATTTCAGAAACCGAACACTCTTTCTCTCTTTCACCTCCTTCCCCACGCAGACAAAAATTCAAACCACCATATCTTCCTCAAATCTCAACGAAATTGCACGAGATCGGCGACATCACGAAGCTAGCAGGAGGGATACACATCTATACTAAATGGGAGATGAAAAGTGTGGTGATGTAGCAGCCCAGACAGTGGAGATTCAAGTAGTGAAAAGCGAGTTCGGTGAGTGATTTATAGTTTCCTCTTTGTATAATGCAATCTTGATCCTATGAACATGATATTTAGATTATATTAGTTTAAATACACATTTATAATCATTTAAATGCAGAGTAAGTAGGGGCTTGGGAAGGAATTTGGTAAGAACAGTATTTAGAAACTAGGTTTTCATCCGTTTCTTGTAATTTAAAGAACATATCACTAAATTGATATAATAAAGTGTAAACCCGAACATAGAAATATAGGGCTGGGTACTAGGGAAGTTCTTAGGCAACTAATGGCGGAACAAAGTGATTGGAGGCAAAACGATGTGGTGGAACAACTAAATCTATGGCCTGGAAATCCCAAACTTTTCATATAGACTAGTCCATCGGTCCTTATAACTGATGCACCGGTGGCCTAATTTGGGGTTGGGTTGAACCTGGACCCATATGAGCCTATATATAATAATATTTATCGATTTAAGTCTTGTTCCTCTTATTTTCTAAAAGCGTTTGAAGGCTATTGACGACGCAAAATGATGACGTTACATATTCAGACGAATGTATAAGATGATTGATCATTGTTTTAGATCGATTTGTATGCATTCTTGATATGGAAACGTGAAACGATGATGACGTGAAAGAGAACAAATCCATGGCAGAAGTAGATGGCTCAGGATATGAATACGGACCCGTGACAGAAGTAGGTGGTCTGGATATTGCGTGGCTCTCCTGAAGTGCTTTGATGGACCGATATGGAAGAGAGATGGTAAGCGACCCTGTAGTGCAAGAGGAAAATCCTGGGCGTGAGTCTAGTTTGCATACAAGGACAACAGGCAACCCTGCAGCACACGAGGCAAGTCCAAGAAAGTGATTCTTATATGCGATTAATGTGACGGTGGACAACAGACGACTTTGTAGAGCACGAGGCGGGTCCAGGGAAATGAGTCCATATAGAGTTGATACGATACGACCAGATGTATATGGTAGTTAGGTATGACATGATCAACATGACTTGGTATGATCGGGCGTTAGACTCATATCATACTATAGTACTATTTTTTTAGTATATGTATAGTAAAATATGATTCACTCACCAAACTTATGTCTGATCCACTCTCATTTTCCCTCTATATTTATATATCCATCTTGTTGGAGTTTGGAGACGAGATTGTATGGAAGATAGAGACTTATTTGTACCTATTTTATGTGACGTAAATTAGTATTATAACCTAGATTTGATTATTTGTTTTGTTTGGGTTTGATTCGTATTTTATAGACATATGTATTTGGTAGTTAGACATGTTATGGTGATGTAATATGACTATGATTATTGTGTATTATATTTTATTTCCTTCTACCATGAGACCCTAAAAGCTATTAGTTAGAACCGTATCTGCTTATTTTATCATACCCAATGACTTGTCCTTTTCTGTTTTCGAGGTGTTGACATCGGTTCGAGCGTTGAAGCCAAGGGTCGAAAAGGCGGGTTGTTACATATTTTAAGACAACACTACGGTATACTAACACTTGATGGTCTCGGTTGGGCTTAGTGAGTTCAGCCCATGGAAAAGGAAATAAGTAAGAAATAATAACTCGAGCAAGCAATTATAACATCCAATCAAAGCCCATTATGAATCTAACTTCTGATTAGCTCGCATAAAATCATGGTGCTTTGTTGTTTTTCTCCTTCTGATCATCATCATTTTTTAAGGGTGTTACTATTAACACCCATCTAAACACTTACTAACGTCACTTAAACATTTAATAAAATTAAATTATAAAAACTGCTACAAAAACCTACCTTAAACATTTAATAAAATTAAATCATATAAATTTCATATTATAAGTTGATAAGTTAAGGTATTTAATTATATTTAAAATATGCATGTAAATTAATATGTTTGCGACCCCTTTAATATGCTAGGAAAAATAATAATAATTACACACACACACATATATGTGTGTGTGTGTGTGTGACTATATTATACTTCTTTCTATTATAATCGGTTATGTCGCTCTTTTTCTTTTATTATTGACATAGCAACAGAAGTAATAATGATCGGAAACTTTTGAAGGGTAATTAAGATTTTTTTTATTATGTTCTACAATAGCACCTTATTTGAGCTGCAAATTATTCTTTACTAGGTTAGTATTAGTTAAGATTAAACAATTTACAAAAGACAATGAAAATCTACGTACAATTAAGATGACAAACTATAGTCATAACCAAATTAGAAGGATTCTAATGTATTGGTGAAGAAGACCATCTGTGGAGAAATTGGATGAATTTTTTTTGATTTCATTGTTCAAAGAGAAAGTGGAAATTGAGTTACGATTATGAGAAAAAGAAAAAAAGATAAGTGTTGATGGACGAATGAAGTATTCGATTGAGTGAGAGGATAAATAGGTGAAATAAGTGTTTAAGTGTCTTTTTAGATAGTACCACCTTTTTTCAACATCAATAACATTACTACTCCTTCTTAGGCTCTGTTTGTTTTGACATAAAATCTACTAAATTCTGAATACAATAAGTGATAAGTGGTTACTAATCTGTTTGTCTTGCAATAAGTTCTTTCATTAAGCTCTTTTATTCACTGAATTGATTAAGCAAATTTTTAGTGCTTATTAATAGCGTTGATCGCTTTTTACAATGAAATTTCTGATTATGCCCATAAGTAATATATTGTTCGCTTATTTTTAATCATGCTTCAATTATTTTATATTTTTTATTATATCAATAAGTCAAACATAACTTCAATTTTATTTTCAGTTCTATCTCCTTCATTATTGAGATGATTTTTTTATGGTTTATATATATGTTGTAAGATATAAAACAAAACGATTACGTACGTTTTGTATGGCAGTTGCACCAAAGGATAATTAATTTTTAGACCAAGAGTAATATTATCAAAGTGGTAATTTATGTTTACGAAACCAAATTTATGTAGAAATGCAAACATTAAAATTTCAAGTATTAAGCAATCAACAATTAATAATCAGTATTCAACATTAAATATTCAACATTCAGCATTTTAAACATATTATACCTAAGGTACTCATCAAACTCAATACTTTTTATGCATTTTTTCATGTTCATATTCTTATAACGGATTGCATAATTTATGGATTCGTCATGGTATATATGGATATAGACTTCACTTCACCAATCTAGTTCATAATTTTGCTGCCTCGTCATCATGAGATTTGATTTTTAGTTGAAACAAAGCTACAAGTATAATTGTCCGCGGGTGCGGTGCAGTGGAAAGGAGGCTTGGGTTTTGGTAAAAAGACCCAGGTTCGATTCCTACCATGCGCTTCCCTATCCTATATAAATTTACCAGGGGGTATAGGGGCTTGGATCAGCGGACGGCTTTACTATACCCTCCTCAGGAGTTTACCGGCTCGCCTGGTCCTCCTGGGTTTTCAAAAAATAATAGCTACAAGTATAATTTTTTACTACTCATCATACACATGTATTAATTTTGTGTGATGCATCCAATGTGTAAGAAAAAAACAAAAATCTATTTAGTAGCTAATGGCCGAACACGGATGCACTTAACGTTACACTTCTTTCAGTAGGATAAATAGACTTCCTCGGAAAAAGAACATTGAGGGTCAACAGAATACTATCGATGTGGGATTTAGAAGATACCAGATCGCTTCCCTTTCGGCAGAATGATTGGTTCTTATGGAACATAATAATATATAAGATAATAGAACCACTTATTCTAGATAGCTAGATGAATTGTTTGTGTTGTCGGTAGCTTTCAGTCGATGGGGACAAATGACCTTGACCAAAATTTCATCTGCATTTAAATGTTGCATCAACGAAGATAAACTTCTATTATTGATTGTTTATTATTTCCAAATAGTGATTACTGGACTTCTTTTATTATTGCTAAATATGAATTTCTGGTCTTCTATTATTTTCAGATATGGATTTCTAGACTTCTATTATTATTGCCAGATATGAATTTCTGGTCTTCTATTATTTCCAAATATGGATTTCTCAACTTCTATTATTCCAAAAATAGATTTATGTTCTTCTATTATTATTGTCAGATATGGATTTTCGGTCTTCTGTTATTTTCAGATATGGATTTCTGGGCTCCTTCTGTTATTGCCAGATATGGATTTCTAGTCTTTTATTATTTTCAAATATAGATTTCTAGACTTCTATTATTTTTGTCAAATATGGATTTCCGTTCTCCTATTATTTCTAGATATGGATTTCTGGAGTCCTTCTATTATTGCTAGATATGGATGATCTTCTACTTTTCCTGATAGTGATTTCTCGACTTGTATTATTATTGCCAAATATGAATTTCTGGTCTTCTATTATTTCCAAGTAGTGATTTCTAGACTTCTATTATTATTGTCAGATATGGATTTTTGGTCTTCTATTATTTTCAAATATGGATTTCTGGACTTCTTTTATTATTGTTAGATATGGATTTGTGGTCTTCTATTATTTTCAGATTGTGATTTCTAGACTTCTATTATTATTGATAAATATAGATTTCTGGACTTCTATTATTGCCATATATGAACATATGGTCTTCTTCTATTATTTATGACATGGATTATGATTTTCTCTTATTATTAGAGGGGCATTTTATTATCAAAAAGGTTTTGGACATATTCATTGACTTCGACTATGCCTTATTTCGAACATTATTGATATGAACTTGCATGTATATGAACTTATCTAAATCAAACTCGACGTGGACTGTTTAGAAACGCCTTGAACTATGACAAACATATATGTGCATAACTATAAAAACATGGGCTTTGAACAATAAGAACGAATTACATAGCCCATATCGAGCCTAATGGACCATTGCACAAATTTGTTAGTTCTTTTCTATATCTCTATTAAACATATGACGTGACATAGGCCTTTTTCGAATATTA
This sequence comes from Allium fistulosum, assembly GCA_030737815.1. Taxonomy (NCBI): domain Eukaryota; kingdom Viridiplantae; phylum Streptophyta; class Magnoliopsida; order Asparagales; family Amaryllidaceae; genus Allium; species Allium fistulosum. The sequence goes on along the minus strand of CM060907.1, from coordinate 941,903,592 downwards.
TTCTCGAAAGCCTATGAAGACTCTCAAATATGACAATTTTAAATGGCCTTAAGGAATCTTATGCATAATGATCCAAGAAAACATGTGGACTTCCGTACATTTTTCCTCAAAAGTCTATTACCATCATCTATCCATCCTTTAATGATTCCATCATGCGCTAGTCTTAAGTGATGAATTAGTCCTTGATGATATAACTAAGTCAATATTGATTGAGTTATGCTTTATCATGTTACCACATTCGTTTAAGTCGAAGATTATTTCATCACTATTGGCATCATGAATGTTATACCAGTTTTTGGTCTAACGGTAACATTTTCACCAAACATATTAACAAAAAATATAATTATTTTCCAGATTTACAAAATAAAATATTCATCTCTTATTATTAATTTTGGTGTCATTCTTAATAAACATAAATTTTATTAATGATAAAAAATTCACATGGCGTACTAATTTTAGAAATAATTTTCTTTATATATGTTTGTGATAGGGGGAATTAATTTAAAGGAAAAAAATTTGTATATTTTTAGCCTCAAAAACACGACCTCAATATTTTAACCACAAAGACAAACATTCTCCTAAAAATTAATCATACGGACAAACAATCTTCCAAAATTATTCATTAGGACAAATGTTCTTCCAAAACTGCTACTGAACTAAAAACTGATACCTAAAAATTGCTACCGATAACTACAAACTGATACCTAAAAACTGCTATCAATAACTAAAAACCGATACCTAAAGAAAGTTGTCCTTCAAGCTAAAATACTGAAGGTCTGTCCTTGAGGCTAAAACGTTGAGAAATTTTGTCCTTGATAATAATTTCCTGTTTGGTAATATTATACCAAATTTAAAAAGAAAAAAATAGTGTAAATGTTTGTAATAAAATAAAATCTTTAGAAAGAAAATTTTATGTAGATGTTTCTTTATTGTAAAACACTAATTTTAAAAGGAAATAAATTGGATGAATTTGAATTTATAATAATGTAAAAGAATTAAAGATAAATTCCATGTATAATTGTGAAAATTTGTATTATATGGACTTGGGTCAAAAATTAGTTCTACCATTTTTGTCAATATAAATATGATAAATAGTACATGAAATTGTCATTTTTTGTGCTTATAAGACCAACAGCAAACATTAGTTAATTTTATTTATTTAAAAAGTTTAAACTTAAGATCGCATAATTAATTTAAATACATGTGGAATAGAATGTAAAAAACAGGAGAAAATTTGAAAGAATTTTGTAAATAATCATAAATTTAAATGTAAAATGATATGATGAAGAATTAGTAGAACAATGTAATAATAATAATTATTATTATTATTATATAGGGATTTGAAAATGAAATATCTTCAGAGGATTAAAGAGAGAAGAGAGAAATCCTAGAATTAATAAGAATGCAAGAAATTCTTCTGCTTACTATTATTTAATAGATGAACTTGTCATCATGTTCACTTAGGTTGTTGCTATATGCATCTAGTTTTTTCTCTCGCTATGCCAATGCTCGACATAACAAAAATTAATTAATTTATACTCTCTAGAAACCTTATTTAACTCAGTAACTTAAAACTGAGCATAAAAATATGCCATCTATAAAATCTGCATGTTTTTTACCCGTTTTATTTTTAAAATGTATCATCTGTAGACTAAAAAAATGATACTACATGGGAGAAGGTAAGAAAATGATTTTATACGTTATCATTATATGTTTTTTAAGAGTTGTCAGCTATAAAAATAACATTGTACAATAGTATCACAAAAAAATAGCTTAATTTAAAAACGCTACTACAATTCATAAAATGCTACTACATTTTAAAACAAAGATATACATTTCTTTTAAAATGTTATTACAACACATAAAATTTTAAAAGCTATTATAATATAGCATCATGAACTAAAATGTTCGTACTTCGTCTATAAATGTCACTATAGTACATAACGTACTATTATAATTAGTAAAATGTTACTACAAAATAGCATTAGGAACATAAATAAATAAATAAATAAATAAGAGTGCTGCTAAGTACACCAAATTAAGTAACGGTTAATACTTTTTTCTTCTACACTTAAAAAACCACCATCCCTAGCAACCTAAACCCATTACAACTTCCTCTTCACCCATTAGTAAAAACATAGATAATCCACTCGATCAAATTTACAAAGTCAAAATTGATTAAACAAGGTCAATTTTTTTTAATAATCGATTTTGATCTTTTTAATGAATTTGAGGTATATTGCATAATTTTATTTATTCATTTCTTTAAAATTTCATCATTATTTAAAAAATGATCATGGTCTAATTTTTGAATATTTATGTTGTTTTCTACACAAATTTAACTATATGGTTGATTTCTCAGATCCATATTCTTAATACAAAAGTTAAACAAAAAAGAATTAAATGATTTTATTATTGGGAATTTAAATTTTTTGATAACTTGAAAGTCGCGACACGTTTAGACACATATTTATGGTGGAGGGTAGACAAATGTAGATTTCTATAGTATTATATGGTTATTAGATTTTTCTTCGCTAGAGTCGCGATAATTTCTATAGCATTTTTTTCTTTTTAGAATTATAATTAATAAGAATTGTGGTATATATAGGATATTAACAAGGGGATATTCAAAAAGTTATGGTATTTTCAAGATAAGATAAAATCAAGTATATTTTTTGGTGTATTAAGCATCCCTCATAAATAATTAATTTTTTTGAAAAAAGCATATAATGATACTACTAAGTATTATTTTCGATAGTTATCTTCCTCTTCCTTGATTTGCTGTTGCGTCTCCACAAACCACATATACCTCTAATCAACACTCCTCCAAACATGTCAAAATACTTATTTCATTAAATGCTATCACAAAATAGCATTGTGATTATACACTTTCCTTTACAATATGATATTACGATTCATAAAATATTACTATAAATAAAAAAAAACGTTGTTATAGTTTATAAAATGATACTGTAGTTCATAAATGTTAGTATAAAATAACATTATGAGCTAAAATACACACTTTCTCTTAAAATGCCACTATTGTTCATAAACGGCTACTGATGTTCATATTATGCCTGTCAACGGATGCTTTCGGATGCGGATAGTGCCATATCCGGATCCGCATCCGAAATCATTTTCGGATATCGGATATCTGCATACGCGGATATGGACGGATATCGGATAATTATCCTATCCGCTAACACCGATAAATCAAGAATTATAAAAAGAAAATTTAGGTATAACATAAATATTTTTCAATCCCATTGATTATAAAAGTGTTAAAAATTAACAATTATGATGATAATAAATAGTTTTGAGCAGTTAAAAAGCATTAAGTGCATATAATATAAACTACTAACTTAATAAAATAATAAACAAATATCATTCACTACACTAAAATACACATAATTTGAACTATAATCTTGACAAAAGCCGGACGGATAATTTTCGGATGCGGATGTCTTCGTATCCGCATCCATTTTTTCGGATATTGGATATTTATTTGCTTTTCAGATGCGGATGCGGACGGATTTCGGATTTTTCGGGTATCCATTGACAGCCCTAGTTTATACTCTCTACTAGTGTTAATAGCAGAAATTTACATAACTATTTTCGTTTCAAAAATATATTTAAAAATAATAGCAGACAGGATCTTTACTTCTCTTATCTCATTCTTCCCAATTTGAAGATTCTGATCGTAACCACCGGTGCACTCCAACCTTGAAACCGCTGCCGATCGTCGTTGTCCAACTCTAAAACCCTAGTTGATCTATTCTAATCCATCGCTACCACCATAGCAGCCACCATCTATCTCCAAAGTTGCATCGACGTTCTCTCTATCAGTTGACGATATGAGTTGAATGCCTAATTTTTTGTTTACACCGCCGCGTCTTTCTACTGCTCGCCACGCCTCATATTTTGTACGGCAAGTTTTGTCATGTGAACTTTGACCTCGAGACAAAGAGATCTGTCCATGAGGAAGGAAAACAAGAAGTAACAATAAGTTTAGTAAGAACTGCAAAAGCGAAGCCGATTACGAATTCAACTTCTGAAACGTGAATAATTCATGATATAATTTGTAAACAGAATTGTTTCTTGACTGAGAAGAATTTATTGATTGCTAGAAAAATGACTTTGATTCATTTCAATAGATCTGATATAATGATACATAGAGTATTTATATATTATTCTCATGTACAAAGTAAAGCAACAGTAATAAAAGAAAAAATGCTTTTGGGCTTTGCAAGGCCCAATAATAGTCTGGATTCGAACGAAGTAAGAATGAGTCATAAGCCGTGAGCATATTCATTTCTCTTCATATCTTTATTTGCCCCCCTCAAACCCAAACTGCTAAGGTTAGGGTTTGGTGGAGATTGGTTAAATCCATGTCGATTTTCAATTCAAAAGCTGAGAAACACCAAAATAGCTTGAGCGCAACTCTGTTTATCACTACAATCTCCTCGAATTTTCTCGATTTGAGTTGCAGAGTGAGTAATCAATGAGATTCTAGTCAAGTACTCGAGCGCCAGCATGAGTTTAGGAGAAAGTGGCTATCTTTGTTCAGATCTCATAGATCTTTTGTAGATCTGCTTAGATCTGACTTCATCTAGAGAGATTTTTCTTTGATGTGCTTAACTTGAAGGTCAGATCTGAATTTGACAAAATTCTTTGCAGTTAATGCTTTAGTAAGCGTGTCTGCCTTCTGGTAAGTGGCAGGTATGTGATTAATCTGTAGATATCCTTTTTGAACTTGCTCACGAACGAAAAATATGTCGATTTCAATGTGTTTGGTTCTAGAATGAAGTATTGGATTAGCTGTCATGAATACTGCACTCTAATTATCATGCCAAAGCACTGGTTTTGCTTCACTCTTTAGCTTTAATTCTCTCAGTATAGATTGTAACCACATTATCTATGTAATGACATTAGCTATGCTTCTGTATTCTGCCTCTGTGCTAGATCTGGATATTGTAGTTTGTTTTTTTTAACACCAAGATATTAAGTTATTTTCAATGTATATGCAGTAGCCACTGACTGATTTCCTATCATCTGGGTCTGTGGCCCAATCTGCATCTGAAAATCCAGTTATGTTTAAGTTGTTGCATGCCTTGAATGATAAACCATAGTCCATTGTTCCTTTGAGATATTTGAGTATTCTTTTCACTGCTTTCCAGTGTTCATCTAAAGGATTCTGCATAAATTGAGATACTTTGTTAACACTATAAGTAATATCATGTCGTGTTCTAGTAGCATATTGTAATGCTCCTATAACACTTCTGTATTGTTTAATATTAGTTATGGATTCTCCTCTGTTTTTAGATAATTGATGATTACTAATCATGGGAGTTGGCTGTGGATTTGCACCATCCATTTTGGTTTTGGCTAGCAGCTCTAGAATATATTTTCTCTGACATAACATTATTTCCGAGTCTCCCTTTCTCGCCACTTCTATTGCCAGGAAATAATTAAGATCACCAAGATCTTTTATTGAAAACTCCTTGTTCAAGTAGTTGATGACACTATTGATTTCATCCTTGCAGTTTCCTGTAATAATTAAGTCATCGTATGTAAATAGTTAATGAATCATTGATTTTAACAAACAAAGAGCTATCTGATTTGGTAGACTGATATTTCATGTTTGCCAATGCCGCTTTCAGTCTATCAAACCAGACCCTTGGAGCTTGCTTAAGTCCATATATAGCCTTATTCAGTTTGCACACATAATTTGCTTGCTTGATATATCCTGGTGGTTGCTCTATGTAGACATCTTCCTGTAAAATACCATCCAGAAATGCATTATTGACATCTAATTGTCTTATACACCACCCTTTATATAGAGTAATAGTAAGGATAAGTCTTATAGTGGCCGGTTTGATTACTTGAAATGACCCTCCTAGTTCTACTCTAATTCCATAAGGAATTTTTTTTTTTTAAGGTAAAGAGGATATATAAATATATAGATATATCATCCATTGCAATTATAATTCTCAGGGTCAATATCTTCCTCCAATAAATCAAAATATATCCAGGATCACAATAATCAACCAATATAAATATATCAGTACATTCACAAAGATAAGCACATACATGTGAGGATGTATATGCCTCTCTTGTTTGAATCAGAGTTCTGGAAAACAAGAGGATATTGGATTGCTGATTTTTTTTTTTGACCAAACAATCCACTGGAAATATATACATTAGTCTGTTTATCCTAACCAAGAAGTGATCCAATAATAATCAGTAGAAAGCAAGCTTTTAATATAGATGTTTGTGTTAAGTTCTGAATAGTGACAAAATCAAGCTAAAAAGAAGTGGATCCTAAGTGAACACAAGCAACATCTAGGCGTAATGGAAACGCGCCTAACTTATACACAAGAGGTCACGAGTTCGAGTACTATGCTGGTTGGTTCAAACACAAATTTTTGTTTTTTTTTTCATTTTTCTCCTGTACAGTTTGAAATCTGTTATCTACCTATATCTGCACATATATATTTTATTTCTGCCTATAATCTAACATACAAAAACAATAATTCTTGCTTAATTATTTTTGAAACCCATCCCTATGACCTGGAAGGCTTCAGGATTGATATGAATTAAGAGTCTGGTTCTTGGGTTTTGAGGATGATAGAAGTGTTTATCATTATTCATGTTTGTATTTCTTCTTATAAGATCTGTCTGGCATTTAAATGCATTTGGTTAAAGTCTGAGTGAAATTCAGATTCCTATTACAAGTGCAAAGGAAAAAAGGTGTGTTGAAATTTGCACAAAACATGTTTATGTGCATATATATATATATATAACTGCAACTATTTGAATCTGGCTTCCATCTACCTTACTACAGATCCTTTCTTTATTTAAAAATAGGACATGAAACATTTGTATGGAACAAGTTAAATTATGGAAACCTTGCAGCCATATAAAAACATTCAACCTATGTCTATTTTCTTTTGTATACATATGCCATAGTAGAAAACAAAACCATTTAATTTTCTGAGAATCAACTATCCTGATTTTCCAAAACTTAAATCCTTTCCAAAGATTCATGATTGACTAATGCATTTATAAAATGTGATCATTCAATTTTTAACATGGTGTTCTTGCTAAATCCACTTACAAGATTTAATCAAAATCCTTTTTAAACATAACAGATATTTAACTTAGTTCATAGTTTCCGGATACAAGTCAATCTCTTAACAAATACCTAACAAAATATCCATCCAATATTCAACACTTAATACAAGTAGCAATTTAAATTGTCAATACATGCAGATTTCAACATTTAGGCTCTTATCTAACTAAGTTTTAGCATGCTATATCTTCTTCTCAAGGCCTTGCTCCTAGTCCTACTTAGTTGCTGCAATCCCTGAAAAAGCATTTGAAACTGCCTCATTTTAAATGAGACACCCCAGATGCCATTAGCACACTAGGGTCAGACACATGTCTGGTATGAGAAAATTCACAAAAGCAATTTGTTAATTAGGTTAAAATCAAGTTAAGTACATATACATAAGGTTCTGTCCTTTGGAATTAGGTAAATACTTGTGTGCATGCTCTGTGTCATTGTGCATGTGCACACTTTAACTTTCTTTCCAGAGACTACACACATGAATATGGCACATACATTCAAGCATACAACTCAATCATAGACAAACAATCATTCATACCAAACAGGAAAATAACTAATATGAGTTAAATCATTTATTCAATTCTCATATTTCAAATCTGGGAAAAACTCTAGTTTTCTCATCTGCTCAAGTATTATTTCCTTGGTATATTTATCTATCCTTGGTCTCATCTGCAATATTTATGAATCAATGGACACACTGTAATGAACTAATTCACTCCATTACACAAAGATCTCAGGACTTAAACAAGCCATGTGTCAACTTATGTTACTCAAGCACACAAGTCATTCCTGCAGTGTTCTTGACCCCAACTTCCTAATCAGGTTTAAGTTAGTAATAACTCTTTTGATTGTTCATGACAAAACCATTCAGTGATTCATTTCATTAGCTAAAAACATCCATAACATGGTATCTCATATTATTCATGACCATACAGAGGCAAACAAGCAAACAACCATTGGTGATTACAAAATAAGGTTCTGTATATACATATATTCATCTTGGTATTTTAAAAGGAGTTTAGGCAACTAACATTGGCTTATGGTTTCTGAGAGAGTTTTTCTTTTGCAAACATTTGTGCTTGAGTTAAACTCAGGATGACCTGGTTTCACTGAATCACAAAATTTTGTTTGCTATTCATTTTATGGAATCAGGAGCATCAGCACATAGGTAACCCTATTGCACCCCTAATTCCTTTCTATTTCAAGCCTCAGCACTTATACATGAGTATATTGCAGCTCAACATTATTTACATTTTTCTGGGTTGAGCCAAAACCAATACTACTTGCCTATTCTCAACATTTTATTTTCTGGGTATTTGTTTATATCCCTAAACATTAACATATCAGAGATCTGAGTGTATAAAACAGATATGTATACTAACAACACATAAAACTTTGTTATAATAAAACAAGTAATCAACCAAAGAAAATCAAAACATTTTTAGATTTAAATTCACAGATAAACATTCATATATGAAAATACTCTTTTAAGAAAATACTTTTAACTGGCTGCCTACATTAGGACTTATTGCCTTAGATTTTTTTTTTGAGTGAGTTTTCTCACCTAGCTCTCTCTCTGTTTCCTTAATTAATTGATGAGCCTCTGCCCTTAGCCTCAAGCTCTCTTCCTTCCCTTGTCTTATGATTTCTATGGTGTTGTTTGTCTTCTTTTTTTTTCCAAAATTCTTTTCTGAGGAGAAGAGGAGGCTGCTGCATATACATGTATATATACAGGGTCTCTCTCTTAGGGTTTTGGGTATTGGCTAAAGCCATTTTTGCCCACCAGAAAAATCATGTTATCTGCATTTTAAACCCAAAGTTTTACCCCCTTCCCGGCTTAATTTGGGTGAAGAGAAAAGTGGTTACATTTTTCTTTCAGAAATTTTTCTTTTCAGAAAAATACTTTTTTTTTCCTTTGTCTACAATCATGCTAGAAATGTGACTCGGTTTTGTTATTTATTAAATACTCTTTTCTAATTCTGCCTATACCAAGCACTTCCCTGTTTTATCTTATTTTTCCTATTTTTAGCTTTCATGCAAATGGTATGTACTTCCTTCATTTATTTATAAGAGAATTACTCCTTTTTATATCTCCATTCTTTTCATTTCTGCTTATATTAAAATGTGTCTGTATATTTTATTTCACTAGTTTAAACTCTTGTATTTTATTAACACATATATATTTGTATATAAGTCTTTCTGAAATAATTAGTACTCCCACCTATATATTCATACATCATTCTATACTGACACACACACATGCACCTATACACTCAAAAATATCCAGTAGCATTGATATATACATTTTACTCATGCATACTACTTTTAAGGATTTAATCTACATGTATATATATATATATATATATTTCCATACACATCAATATGTATGTATTCTTGGAGTTCAGGGTTTTAGCTTATATTCATGTGCATTTCCTATGCACACATGTACACACACTGATACACTATCAAGCTATATCAATTCCTCCTTCAAAATTTATTTAAAAATTATTTTAAATTTATTTATATTTTCCAGAATAAATTCCTAAAATCTTGGGTCATTACATACACCCCTCCTTTTAGAAATTGTGTCCCACAATTTTCCTAAGCTTAAAATAAATTTTAAACTTAATTCAGAGAACAAGTATATTCTCTACCAAATAGATTCTTAGTTCTATACTAACTAAAAATATATTCATCCAATAATAAAGAAAACAATCAAAAATCAGAATTACCTCAATCTGGAAATAGCTTAGGATAATTCATCCTAACTTTGTCTTCTAATTCCCATGTGCAATCACTAGGATCAAGACTCCACTGTACCTTCACAAGTTTCAGAGATTTATTCCTCAACTTCTTCACATCTTTTGCCAAAATTCCCACTGGATCCTTTTCATAAATCAAATTGGGATTTATCTGCACTTGGGTTGGGGTTTCAAGAATTTCTGCCTTGTCATGGACCCACCTTCTCAATTGTGATACATGAAAAACATCATGTATACCTTGCATGTTTTCTGGTAATTCCAACTTATATGCCAAGGGACCAATTCTCTCTAGAATTTTGTATGGTCCAATATATCTTGGGGTTAATTTGCCTTGTTTTCCAAACCTCAGCACATTTTTCATGGGTGAGATTTTGATGAAAACAAAATTTCCCACCTCATATTCTACCTGCCTCCTTCTCATGTCTGCAAATTTCTTTTGTCTATCTTGAGCTGCTGTCATTCTTCTTCTTATCAACTCAATTTTCTCCTTGGTTTCTTGTATGTACTCAGGTCCTAAAATAGACCTTTCTCCTGCTTCTACCCAGCAAACAGGTGACAAACAGGGTTTACCATATAAGGCTTCAAATGGAGCCATTCCTATGGTGCTTTGGTAGCTGTTGTTGTATGTAAATTCAACTAGATGAAGATAATCTTCCCAGTTGCCCCCAAAATCCAGTATACATGCCCTCAACATGTCCTCCAAAACTTTGTTTACCACCTCAGTCTGCCCATCTGATTGAGGATGGTAGGCAGTACTTAAACATAGTTCACTTCCCATTGCTTCTTGAAAGCTTCTCCAGAATTTTGAAGTGAAGATGGTATCCCTATCACTCACAATGGTTTTGGGAATGCCATGTAACCTTACCACTTCTTTTATAAAAATTTGAGCTAGTTTTGGTGCTGTTCTTTCTGACTTGACTGGGATGAAGTGTGCTACCTTGGTTAGCCTATCAACTATCACCCATATGCTTGTATTACCTCTCTTAGATCTAGGCAGTCCATCTATGAAGTCCATAGATATGTCTTCCCACTTCCACTGTGGTACACTAAGAGGTTGCATCAACCCTGATGGTCTTTGAGTTTCAGCCTTGACTTGTTGGCAAGTCATACATTTGGCAATGTACTTGGCTATATCAGATTTCATCCCCTTCCACCAGAAGTCTCTTTTCAAATTTTGATACATTTTTGTGTTACCTGGGTGTATGGAGTATTTACTTCTGTGATATTCATTCAATATCTCCCTCTTCAATTCTATGTCCTCTGGTACACACATCCTATTCTGGTATCTCACATAACCATCTTTATCAATGTGGTGATTCATTACTTCCTCCCCTCTTGAGAGGAGCATTCTCTTCTCTAATAAGTGAGCATCTTGTTCTTGCATTTTTCCTACCTTCAGAATTAAATCTGGTTGAAGTGTCATTAAGCTTAACCTCCCTTTATCTCCTTGTGCACCATGCATCTGCACACAGCCATTCTCCTCAATCTCTAACTCAGTTAGCAAAGACAAATCTTTAAATTCTGCTATCATCATCATAGCCAATTTAGCATGCTGTCTACTTAGAGCATCTGCAACTTTGTTTGCTTTGCCTGGTGTATAGAGTATGTCAAAATCATAGGCAGCTAAGAACTCCACCCATCTATGTTGCCTCATGTTCAAATCTTTTTGTGAAAATAAATATTTTAGAGACTTGTGGTCAGTGTAGAGTTCAAACTTTGTGCCTAATAAATAATGTCTCCAAAGTTTTAAAGCATATATCACAGCTGCTAATTCGAGATCATGTGTGGCATACCTTACTTCATGGGGTTTAAGTTGTCTGGATGCATATGCAATGACTTGGCCTTGTTGCATCAACACTGCACCCAAGCCAAATCCACTAGCATCAGTGTATACCACTAATTCTTCATTTCCATGTGGTACCTTTAGAATTGGAGCATTCACCAATGCCTCCTTCAACTGTTCAAAAGACTTTTCACATTTTTCTGACCAAACAAAAGCTTGGTTCTTCCTGGTTAGGTTAGTGAGTGGTGTAGAAATTTTTGAAAAATCTTTTATAAACCTTCTATAATACCCTGCCATCCCCATAAATGACCTCACTTCACTCACAGTGCTTGGCCTCTTCCATGCTTGAATAGCCACTACTTTATTGGGGTTCACAGAAATTCCTTTGGCAGATATAACATGGCCAAGAAAATGTACTTCCTCCTTCCAAAACACACATTTTGAAAATTTTGCCTTTAAATCTTTTTCCCTTAATCTAGACAAAACCAGGTGCAAATGATGCTTATGTTCTTCCACTGTCTTGGAATAAATCAAAATGTCATCTATGAAAATAAGCACAAACTTGTCTAAACAATCTCTAAAGGTTCTGTTCATTAAATCTACAAAGTAAGATGGTGCATTGGTCAAGCCAAATGGCATAACCAAAAATTCATACAACCCATACCTAGTGTTAAAGGCAGTGTACTTGATGCTTGATTCTTCCACTTTCATTTGATGAAAACCAGATGCTAAGTCTAGTCTAGAAAATACTTTTGCCCCTGCTAATTGATCAAAAAGATCATCTATTCTTGGCAATGGGTATTTATTTTTAATAGTTACTTTGTTTAATTCTCTATAATCTATGCAGAGTCTTAAGGAGCCATCTTGCTTCTTAACAAACACCACTGGTGCCCCCCAGCAAGAATTACTTGGTCTTATAAAATCCTTTTCTTCCAATTCTTCTAACTGTTTCTTTAATTCTTTTAGTTCATTTGGCCCCATTCTAGTTGGCTTTTTAATCACTGGGCTTGCTCCTGGAATTAGATTGATCTGGAATTCTACTGGTCTATGGTGTGGAATACTCTTGACCTCACCAAACACATCCAAATATTCATTGACTATGGGAATTTCTTCAATGGTTAGTTCACTGAAATCTTTTTCTGAGTCAACTAAATGATATAGTTTTCCTTCCTTAGCTACCTCACATAAAACTGTGATTCTCTGGCCTCTAGAATTTTGCAATGATATGGTGGATGAGTCTAAATTAATTATGGCTTTAAATTGCCTTAACCAGTCTACCCCCAATATAACACCTATATTTGGGTAATTCAAAACATATAAATTGGAAATAAAAATATTTCCTCCTATGTTTAACTCCACATCCACACAAATCATATTTAAAACACTAGAACTCCCCAATGGACTGTGTATATGCAATGGGGTTTCAACCAATATGCAATTTAGTTTTAGCATTTTAACCAATTCATAAGAAATTAAAGAGTGAGTTGCCCCAGTATCATATACTACTGTTATGGGTATGGTACAAATAAGTAATGTACCTTCCACTTGGCTATGGTTTACAGTGTTACTCTCCACTGTGGCTTTGCCTTTTCCTTCCAAATTTGCCAATTTGCCTTGCTGTTTATACTCAGGACAATTCCTCTTCATATGCCCCTCTTTCCCACATAGATAGCATTTGAAAGCTCCTCCTTTCAATTCTGGACATCTTGGTTTGATATGCCCTTCCTTTCCACACTGATGGCACACAATTTTCTTCTTGTCTTCCTTAGCTTTGACATCTCCAGTGCTTTTGTTACTAGCCTCTTCTTTCTTCTTATCATAAGGGTGATACCTCCCCTTACCTTTCTTGTTATTATTGCTCTTAAAATTTCTGAACTTCTCCCTTTCCTTGTCATGCTGCTCCAACCTCAAAGCTAAGTCTATCACATGGTCAAAAGTCTTGTCTGCATAGGGTAGCATGGCTCTGCTAAGTCCTGGGTTCAGACCTTTTATGTACCTATCATTTTTAGATGCCTCATCTGCCACAAGCATTGCTCCATATGTGGAAAGTCCCTCAAACTTTTGAGTGTATTCAGTGACAGTCATGGTTCCTTGTCTAAGTCTAATGAATTCTTCTAGCAAGGTAGTCTTTGCTGATGCTGGTACAAACCTTGCTTCCAACATCTCTTTGAATTGATTCCAAGTGATTTCATTCTCATTCCTTCCTGCTATGATTACTTCCCACCAGCCTAAAGCTACTCCTTTTAGCTGTCTTGAAGCCACTTGCCTCTTTCTTTGATCATCAAGTTGCATGTCATTGAAAATTCTTTCCAATGTTCTCAACCATGTTTGAATTTCCATGACACTCTCTGTCCCTTCAAAGCTTTTGCCTCCTAAATGAGTATATGTCTTAAGTAATTTTGAGAGTTCTTCATAGGGATTTTCTTGCCTTTGTCCTGCCCCATCCCTAAATGCTCTCACCAAGTCTTGCAGATTGACCATTGGTGGTGCATGGGAAGATCCTGCTCCCTGATTTGGTGGTCTCCCTACCATAGTTTGCTAATAATAATTTATATAGCTGGTTAGTTTGGTATTTAGTTCCTTTTAATTTTTATTTCTATCTAAGAACTTGATCCTTACTTCTCCTATGTTAAATAACATAGCTCTGATACCAACTGAAATGACCCTCCTAGTTCTACTCTAATTCCATAAGGAATTTTTTTTTTTAAGGTAAAGAGGATATATAAATATATAGATATATCATCCATTGCAATTATAATTCTCAGGGTCAATATCTTCCTCCAATAAATCAAAATATATCCAGGATCACAATAATCAACCAATATAAATATATCAGTACATTCACAAAGATAAGCACATACATGTGAGGATGTATATGCCTCTCTTGTTTGAATCAGAGTTCTGGAAAACAAGAGGATATTGGATTGCTGATTTTTTTTTTTGACCAAACAATCCACTGGAAATATATACATTAGTCTGTTTATCCTAACCAAGAAGTGATCCAGTAATAATCAGTAGAAAGCAAGCTTTTAATATAGATGTTTGTGTTAAGTTCTGAATAGTGACAAAATCAAGCTAAAAAGAAGTGGATCCTAAGTGAACACAAGCAACATCTAGGCGTAATGGAAACGCGCCTAACTTATACACAAGAGGTCACGAGTTCGAGTACTATGCTGGTTGGTTCAAACACAAATTTTTGTTTTTTTTTCATTTTTCTCCTGTACAGTTTGAAATCTGTTATCTACCTATATCTGCACATATATATTTTATTTCTGCCTATAATCTAACATACAAAAACAATAATTCTTGCTTAATTATTTTTGAAACCCATCCCTATGACCTGGAAGGCTTCAGGATTGATATGAATTAAGAGTCTGGTTCTTGGGTTTTGAGGATGATAGAAGTGTTTATCATTATTCATGTTTGTATTTCTTCTTATAAGATCTGTCTGGCATTTAAATGCATTTGGTTAAAGTCTGAGTGAAATTCAGATTCCTATTACAAGTGCAAAGGAAAAAAGGTGTGTTGAAATTTGCACAAAACATGTTTATGTGCATATATATATATATAACTGCAACTATTTGAATCTGGCTTCCATCTACCTTACTACAGATCCTTTCTTTATTTAAAAATAGGACATGAAACATTTGTATGGAACAAGTTAAATTATGGAAACCTTGCAGCCATATAAAAACATTCAACCTATGTCTATTTTCTTTTGTATACATATGCCATAGTAGAAAACAAAACCATTTAATTTTCTGAGAATCAACTATCCTGATTTTCCAAAACTTAAATCCTTTCCAAAGATTCATGATTGACTAATGCATTTATAAAATGTGATCATTCAATTTTTAACATGGTGTTCTTGCTAAATCCACTTACAAGATTTAATCAAAATCCTTTTTAAACATAACAGATATTTAACTTAGTTCATAGTTTCCGGATACAAGTCAATCTCTTAACAAATACCTAACAAAATATCCATCCAATATTCAACACTTAATACAAGTAGCAATTTAAATTGTCAATACATGCAGATTTCAACATTTAGGCTCTTATCTAACTAAGTTTTAGCATGCTATATCTTCTTCTCAAGGCCTTGCTCCTAGTCCTACTTAGTTGCTGCAATCCCTGAAAAAGCATTTGAAACTGCCTCATTTTAAATGAGACACCCCAGATGCCATTAGCACACTAGGGTCAGACACATGTCTGGTATGAGAAAATTCACAAAAGCAATTTGTTAATTAGGTTAAAATCAAGTTAAGTACATATACATAAGGTTCTGTCCTTTGGAATTAGGTAAATACTTGTGTGCATGCTCTGTGTCATTGTGCATGTGCACACTTTAACTTTCTTTCCAGAGACTACACACATGAATATGGCACATACATTCAAGCATACAACTCAATCATAGACAAACAATCATTCATACCAAACAGGAAAATAACTAATATGAGTTAAATCATTTATTCAATTCTCATATTTCAAATCTGGGAAAAACTCTAGTTTTCTCATCTGCTCAAGTATTATTTCCTTGGTATATTTATCTATCCTTGGTCTCATCTGCAATATTTATGAATCAATGGACACACTGTAATGAACTAATTCACTCCATTACACAAAGATCTCAGGACTTAAACAAGCCATGTGTCAACTTATGTTACTCAAGCACACAAGTCATTCCTGCAGTGTTCTTGACCCCAACTTCCTAATCAGGTTTAAGTTAGTAATAACTCTTTTGATTGTTCATGACAAAACCATTCAGTGATTCATTTCATTAGCTAAAAACATCCATAACATGGTATCTCATATTATTCATGACCATACAGAGGCAAACAAGCAAACAACCATTGGTGATTACAAAATAAGGTTCTGTATATACATATATTCATCTTGGTATTTTAAAAGGAGTTTAGGCAACTAACATTGGCTTATGGTTTCTGAGAGAGTTTTTCTTTTGCAAACATTTGTGCTTGAGTTAAACTCAGGATGACCTGGTTTCACTGAATCACAAAATTTTGTTTGCTATTCATTTTATGGAATCAGGAGCATCAGCACATAGGTAACCCTATTGCACCCCTAATTCCTTTCTATTTCAAGCCTCAGCACTTATACATGAGTATATTGCAGCTCAACATTATTTACATTTTTCTGGGTTGAGCCAAAACCAATACTACTTGCCTATTCTCAACATTTTATTTTCTGGGTATTTGTTTATATCCCTAAACATTAACATATCAGAGATCTGAGTGTATAAAACAGATATGTATACTAACAACACATAAAACTTTGTTATAATAAAACAAGTAATCAACCAAAGAAAATCAAAACATTTTTAGATTTAAATTCACAGATAAACATTCATATATGAAAATACTCTTTTAAGAAAATACTTTTAACTGGCTGCCTACATTAGGACTTATTGCCTTAGATTTTTTTTTGAGTGAGTTTTCTCACCTAGCTCTCTCTCTGTTTCCTTAATTAATTGATGAGCCTCTGCCCTTAGCCTCAAGCTCTCTTCCTTCCCTTGTCTTATGATTTCTATGGTGTTGTTTGTCTTCTTCTTTTTTCCAAAATTCTTTTCTGAGGAGAAGAGGAGGCTGCTGCATATACATGTATATATACAGGGTCTCTCTCTTAGGGTTTTGGGTATTGGCTAAAGCCATTTTTGCCCACCAGAAAAATCATGTTATCTGCATTTTAAACCCAAAGTTTTACCCCCTTCCCGGCTTAATTTGGGTGAAGAGAAAAGTGGTTACATTTTTCTTTCAGAAATTTTGCTTTTCAGAAAAATACTTTTTTTTTCCTTTGTCTACAATCATGCTAGAAATGTGACTCGGTTTTGTTATTTATTAAATACTCTTTTCTAATTCTGCCTATACCAAGCACTTCCCTGTTTTATCTTATTTTTCCTATTTTTAGCTTTCATGCAAATGGTATGTACTTCCTTCATTTATTTATAAGAGAATTACTCCTTTTTATATCTCCATTCTTTTCATTTCTGCTTATATTAAAATGTGTCTGTATATTTTATTTCACTAGTTTAAACTCTTGTATTTTATTAACACATATATATTTGTATATAAGTCTTTCTGAAATAATTAGTACTCCCACCTATATATTCATACATCATTCTATACTGACACACACACATGCACCTGTACACTCAAAAATATCCAGTAGCATTCATATATACATTTTACTCATGCATACTACTTTTAAGGATTTAATCTACATGTATATATATATATATATATATATATTTCCATACACATCAATATGTATGTATTCTTGGAGTTCAGGGTTTTAGCTTATATTCATGTACATTTCCTGTGCACACATGTACACACACTGATACACTATCAAGCTATATCAATTCCTCCTTCAAAATTTATTTAAAAATTATTTTAAATTTATTTATATTTTCCAGAATAAATTCCTAAAATCTTGGGTCATTACATTACTGGAGAAAAAGTCTCATTAAAATCAAATCCATATTGTTGTGTGTACCCTTTGGCAATAAGTCTTGCCTTATATCTATTTATTGTGCCATCAGGGTTCCTCTTTATCTTGTATGTCCATTTACATCCAACTATGTTTTTATCATCTGAAGGACATACAAGATTCCATGCATTATTTTTTATAAGAGCCTTGTATTCTTCATCCATAGCTGCTGTCCAGTTTCTGTCTTTTGCAGCTTGTTCATATGTCTTTGGCTCACAGGGAATTATGCTTGCACTGTATATTTTTGGCTTGAAGATACCACTCTTAGCTCTAGTAATCATGGGATGACTGGGCTTTGTTTGAGCTTTAGTATGAGGTGAAATCTCTGCATTCACTTGACTTAACATACTTCTGGTGTTGCTTTGGTGAATTGTTTCCTCTTCCTGATTTCTTTCACTTTCTGTTTGAACAGGAGAGTGACTGGCATTACTAGGGTCACCTGTCCACTCATGA
The DNA here is from genome assembly GCA_030737815.1 of Allium fistulosum. Taxonomy (NCBI): domain Eukaryota; kingdom Viridiplantae; phylum Streptophyta; class Magnoliopsida; order Asparagales; family Amaryllidaceae; genus Allium; species Allium fistulosum. The sequence goes on along the minus strand of CM060907.1, from coordinate 941,884,958 downwards.
TTTTGTTGAGCAGATACAACAGATTGAGTATAGTGATCTCTAGTAGACCTCACTTCTTCATTCTAAATCTCATTTTTAGAATAGACTGGTAATTCAAGTATTGAAAGTCTTGGATTATAGACTTTACTTGTGGTTTTTACCTCCGAATTATTATAGGGAAAAATATTCTCATTAAATACAACATGCTTGCTAATAAAAATTCTTCCATTTTCATCTATACACTTGTACCCTTTTTGATTAATGGCATATCCAAGAAAGGTGCATGGTTTAGATCTAAAGTTTAATTTATTAATATTGTAGGGTCTCAGATAAGAAAAGCATAGACACCTAAAGGTTTTTAAGCTATGGTAATCAGGTTTTACCCCATATAGTTTTTCAATTGGACTAATTCCCTTGATTACCTTTGTTAGTAATCTGTTAATAAGATATACTGCAGTATTAAAGGCTTCAGGCCAAAACTTTAGGGGTAGACATGCATGAGCTAATAAAATGAGTCCAGTTTCAACTATGTGTCTATGCTTTCTTTCTACTAACCCACTTTGTTCAGATGTGTGTGGACATGTAGTTCTGTGCACTATACCTTTCCCTTTAAAATAACTACTGAGAGCTTTATATTCAGTCCCCCCATCTGATTGAATAACTTTAACTTGAGCACCAGTTTGTTTTTCAGCCATGACTATAAATTTTATAACAGCATTGTAGGCTTCAGACTTAGCTTTAGAAAGTAAATCCATGTGTATCTTGTGTGTGCATCAACAAAGGAAATATAGTACTTATATCCAAAGTTAGAACATATAGGTGCTGGCCCTCATAAATCTGTGGCAATTAATTCTAATGGTTTTGAATAAACAGTTGAAGAGTCATTAAATGCTAACTTTTGACTCTTACCCATTTGACAATATGTACAGACATAAGGCAGTGAAATATTATCAAAAGATATTCTATTTTCATTAAGAACCTGCTTTACAACTTTCACACTTGGGTGACCAAGTTTGTAATGCCATACATCAAATACACTTTTGGAGTCTTGCTCCTCACACAAGTTACATGATTTCTGATTATCTGAACACAAATTGTGGTTGAATGTTTTAAATTTATACGGTCCTTTTTCAGCATACCTTGTAAAAGAATATCTTTAGTTAGTGTATCTCTAACTAAACAATATTTGGGATAAAATTCAAAATAAACCTTGTTATCATTGACAAACTGAGATACACTAATAAGATATTTCTTTATTTTTGGTACCCTTAACAGATTATGTAGAAACAGTCGTTTCTTGCCTTTAATGTAAGCATTACCAATATGAGTAATCTTGATACACTTACCATTCCCCATGCATATTGACTGTTTACCTCTATACTTCCTGTTGCCAAGGCTCAAGTATCAAGATTATTTGTAATGTGATTTGTTACTCTAGAGTCTGGGTACCAACAATCATCCTGAATGTTTTCTGGCTTTGCTGTTTCATTAGAATTATGACTTTTATCACTATTTGTTTGTGTTTCTGAATTAACTTGAGCCATGTTAGCACTGGGATTGTTGTTCCTTTGACCACTTTTTTGATTTGAGTATCTGAAATAGCACTTGACTGTTGTGTGACCAATTTTTTCACAAATTTGGCATCTAGATCTGTTGGCATTGAAAGTTTGTGTGGATCGACAGATATGGAATATATATTAAACTAAGTGCGGAAGCAGTTAATAGCAGTAAAGTAAATAAGAGTAAGCACACCAGGAATTTTTATACTGGTTCGAACTCCCGTTCTACGTCCAGTTCCAGACTAACTTCTGGCTTTAACTAACAATACCCTCACTTAACCCGGAGGAACAGGTCTATACAACCCTTGAGCAGCCGAACAAGGACCTGAGCAGCATAACATGATTTCGCCTCAGCAGCCGAAGAGGACTTCACACGCCTGAGCAGCAGAACGGGACTTCAATAAATACAAAAGATTGTTTTGACTTTGTGGTCTAATAACACGGATTTGTCACTTGTAGTACACCCTTCCTATAATCTTTTCCTCAAGTATGATGTGTGTAGTTGTGTGTATATGAAGATTAGGAAGTTTCAAATTGCTTGAAGAATATGAAAATGAATACGTAAGCAATGAATGTATGAATTCAAGAGAGTAGTTAATTCAGAAAATATGATTCAAGTATAAGCAAGTAAGTGAAGTGATTTGATCTTGAAATTCATGCATATATATAGTAGTTAAGAAGTTGCAACTACTGGTGAAGAGATCTCTACGAATAGCAATGGTTGCAACCCTTGGGGAGGAAGACAACTATTCAGAATAGAGGTGTCTTTTCATAAATATGACTGTTGCATACAGTTCAGTCGACTAGTATAGAACTTCAGTCGACTGAATTCAAAAAACGTGCATATGCATTCAAAAATGCACAGGTTCAGTCGATTGACTGACTGTATTCAGTCGACTGAATTCTATTGTTAAATAAAAACTGCTGTAGCTCATTTGGTTAGAGCACTTGCCTTCTACACTAGTGACCCGGGTTCAAGCCCCACTCCATGCATTTTTTGAAAACTTGATTTTTATTAAAATATGCATGCAAGTTTATTTGAATGTGAATGATGATTCTTGAGGTAAGATTTTAACAAAGCACTAAACTAGACTCTATATACATATATGAACCATACTTTGAGTCGTTGAGTTTGGATGTTGTCGTAGTCGTAGATTCGTGAATTGTTGTATCTTGTCAGCAATCAAAACCCATGATCTAACATTCTCCCCCTTTTTGATGATGACAACTCCATTTTCTACAGACGAATCTTCGACAAGCTTTGTTGACTTATCTCTCCCCCTGAATATATTCCTGTAATTGTGCTATAGATTTCTCCCCCTGAATCTATGCTATATATTCCTGTAAATAATTAATCTTTTCTCCCCCTTAATCTGTGCTTGCATCGTTTATTCCTGCAAATAGTGTTAGAGCAATATATTTCTCCCTCTTTGTCATCGACAAAAAGGAGAGTTTATATGATGACATAAATTATATTCCACATAAGTGTTAACATAGAATAATATAAAACAAAATAACTACTACTTATAATGAAAGGTATCAAAAAAATTTAACATTTAAAGCATGCGATACCCAAGGTTCTTATAATTTCCTAATTTTAGGAAACCATACCCATTTGGGTGTGGCTGAACCTTTAAAAATATAATTTTCATTATTAACTACCATATCAAAATAATCATCAATATATTTTTCTCTATTTTTCCAATTAACAGGAATCCAAATACTTAGATAATTTTTATTCATATTTCCCGTCAATGATTTTGTACTTTTAGAGAAATTATAAACATTATTGGTCATAGCAGTATTTGAATTTCTATTAAAATTGGATTTACACTTTACTCGAAATTTAGTACTAGCACTAACATTTTAACTATACATGAAAGCGTATCTAGTGCTATTTCTACGATCAGTTTTATTATATCCTAAACCACTTTTATCATGTAAAGGTCTAGAACTGGATAAAATCATGTTTAAACCGTTTTGACCTTTATTAAATTTTGTGACTTCAGTGTTAAGTTTATCAAATTTAGCTTTAAAGTCACAATTATTATTTTCAAAAAAAATATCACTATTTTTCAAAATATCAATTTGCTTGTTTAATTCAGAATTCTCCTTTTTTAACGTACAGTTCTCATTTTCGAGAAGAAAAATTCGAGATTCTGAATTATCTAAAGATGATTGTAATAAATCATTTTGTTTTTTCAAATCCGTAATTTCTTTTGAAAAATTTTCTTTTTCTTTTTCAAACATGGTATTTTGTTCATCTAGAAAATCTTTAAGAGCCTCAAAATTATTTTTCAAAACACCATGTTGATTTTCTAAATCTAATTTCTCATTTTTAATTTTGATTGATTTCATCTTTTCTAAAATAAGAAAATTATGTTTTGAGATTTTATCGCATATACTAACTAACTCATTATTACCATTTACTGAAATTTGTAAATCGGAAAGTACCTTTTTGTAGTCCTCACTGGTGGCTTTGACAGGGATTTTGCCTGTTGTATTTTGACTAGATCGTTTTCTAGCCATTATTCTATGATGTTGTGACGATTGATAGAATACCAGGCTCTGGTACCAAATGAAAGTTTGTGTGGATCGATAGATATGGAATATATATTAAACTAAGTGCGGAAGCAGTTAATAACAGTAAAGTAAATAAGAGTAAGCACACCAGGAATTTTTATACTGGTTCGAACTCCCGTTCTACGTCCAGTCCCAGACTAACTTCTAGCTTTAACTAACAATACCCTCACTTAACCCGGAGGAACATGTCTATACAACCCTTGAGCAGCCGAATAAGGACCTGAGCAGCAGAACGGGATTTCGCCTCAACAGCCGAAGAGGACTTCACACGCCTGAGCAGCAGAACAGGACTTCAACAAATACAAAAGATTGTTTTGACTTTGTGTGTTCTAATAACACGGATTTGTCACTTGTAGTACACCCTTCCTATAATCTTTTCCTCAAGTATGATGTATGTAGTTGTGTGTATATGAAGATTAGGAAGTTCAAATTGCTTGAAGAATATGAAAATGGATACGTAAGCAATGAATGTATGAATTCAAGAGAGTAGTTAATTCAGAAAATATGATTCAAGTATAAGCAAGTAAGTGAAGTGATTTGATCTTGAAATTCATGCATATATATAGTAGTTAAGAAGTTGCAACTACTGGTGAAGAGATCTCTACGAATAGCAATGGTTGCAACCCTTGGGGAGGAAGACAATTATTCAGAATAAAGGTGTCTTTTCATAAATATGACTATTGCATACAGTTTAGTCGACTGATATAGAACTTCAGTCGACTGAATTCAAAAAACGTGCATATTCATTCAAAAATGCACAAGTTCAGTCGACTGATTGACTGTATTCAGTCGACTGAATTCTATTGTTAAATAAAAACTGCTGTAGCTCATTTGGTTAGAGCACTTGCCTTCTACACTAGTGACTCGGGTTCGAGCCCCATTCCTCTTCCTCTAGACCTGTTAGAGTATCCTCCTCTTTGTGTATTTTGATCTGGTTTGTTATTGCTTTGACTTTTTGTTCTTGGACTGAGTAGTATAATTGATGGTAAAATCAGAAGCTTGTGGTTTCTTGTTGTCAATTCTGGCCTCATGAGCAAGTAAGATAGAGTAAACATCATCAATAGATGGCAAATGCTTTTGAGATGCTATGATAGCAACTATAGATTCATAATCATCACTTAATCCATTCAAAATAGTTAGGATTTGCTCAGAATCTGATACTTTGTGATTCGCAGCTTCCAATAGGTCACAAGTTGTTTTAACTTTGAATAGATATTCTCTCATAGCGTTGTTATCTTTCCTCATACTGTGTAGTTGCTTCTTGTGATACATCACCTTGGCAGCAGACTGTGTGTTGAACACTTTTTCAATGGTTGTCCATATATCATTTGCTGTCTTGCATCCAATAACATGAGATAACAGATTTGTATTTATTGATGATAGTAGCCAAAAACATATAAGTCTATCTTGTCTGTGATACTTTATGTAATCCTCATTGTTGACTATTTTGTTTTCTTGATCAGTGATACATTTAGGAGGAATTTGCATAGTTCCAAGAATATGACCTTCAAGTCCATATCCTTGAACTGCAGTCTCAACTTGCAGTTTCCAGAGAAGATAGTTATCTTCACTCAAGTGTACAGTGACCAGATTGGTTTGAGGGCTAATTACAGTGTTAACAAGTTTTTCTGCTGTAGCACTGGGTTGATGATTATTACTCATATTGGCAGATGTAGCAGAGTTTGTTTCATCAGTCATGATGATTTCAGATTATGAACAGACAAAGTAACAATAATAGGCAGAAAGAGAGAATCAATCGGAGACAGAATTCAAAAAATTTAAGCAAGAATTGCTCACAACCAGGTTTGATGCAACCGCAAGACTTAAATGATGATCTACTTTCTTTTCTTTTTGTTTTTAAATCCGATAAGTCTTACTTGAAGGCACTTTCTTTAGTTTTGTGGTGATTCTTGATTTGTTGACTGTTTTCTGCAGTTTTCTTGATTGATTTTCTTCAAGATTTGGTGAGAATGTTTTGATGCAGCCAAGTTCTTTGAACTGAGGTACGACACTTGATTTTCTTCATTGAATCTATACTCTCAGATGATGAAACATTGCTTTCTGATAAGAGGAGATCACTCAAATGATGATTCCTCTCTGATGAGTCTGATTAATCCAAGAATATGGCTGTTAGGTCTTTGGTACTTCTAATACCATGATAGAATTTGTAAACAGAATTGTTTCTCGACTGATCAGAATTTATTGATTGTCAGAAAAATGACTTTGATTCATTTCAATAAATCTGATATAATGATACATAGAGTATTTTATATTATTCTCATGTACAAAGTAAAGCAACCGTAATAAAAAAAATGCTTTTGGGATTTGCAAGGCCCAATAATAGTCTGGATCGGAACGAAGTAAGAATGAGTCATAAGCCGTGAGCATATTCATTTCTCTTCGTATCTTTATTTATTCGCAGCAAATCAATCGTCCCTTTTTTTCAACATCAATAATAGCACTACTGTCTCTTCTTATCGAACTACATACATTTCCCCGTTCTTATTCTTGTAATGGATTGCATGATTTGGTGATTTGTACTAGTTTACCTGTATATAGATTTCACTAATCTGGTTTCTAATTTCGTCACTGCAGTCGCCGTCACCGTCGCCATGAAGTTCGATTTTTAGTTGAAATGGGGATGCTAGTCAAATTCAATTTTTTGTATCATTCATGGTGCACGTGTATTTTAATTAATTGAAATAAATCAACTTAATGATAAAAAGAAAAGGATTTTTTTTAGATTAGGCCTGGTTTCGAAAGTAATTATCGTATTTAGCCCTGTTTCGAAACTAATATCGAATATAGCCTTGTTTTGGCCAGCTCAGCTCCGAGCTGGCCAAAACATACTGGCGACTTTTCAAAAGTCGCCAGTAATTTTTTTTTGTTGCCAAAAGTCGCCCCTTTTTTTTTAAATATGGGCGACTTCTGGGAAGTCGCCAGTGGGCGACTTCCCAAAATTCGCCCATTCGAGGCTCTGCAACATAACCAGAGCCCCCCACTCCCTTCCTTCCTCATTCTCATCTCCTCCACTTCTCTCCCAAAAAACCCCAAACCCCACATTTCGAAATTTTTGCCCCAAATCGATTAAATTTCGTTTATTTTTCAACAAAATACAAGATGGCAAGCTCTTCAACTTGGAATGAGCCTCAAGGTATGGGAAAATCAAATAGTTTTCAATTTAGGGTTTTGAAGGAATTTGCAAATTATGGTTTTTAATGATTGTTAGCAATCATTGATGGTTGTGGTATCTATGTATGGTTGAAATCATTGGTAAAATGTTGAAAAACAATCCGTAAATTTGTAGTGTTATGTTGAAAAATAATTTTGAGAATAGTGTTATTTTGTATATGTGTAGATTACTCGGAGTTGTTACCTGGACCAATTGATGGATCTGTCCTGTATATGCAACAATGACATCGAACGAATAATCCGGAATTTGTCGCGGTAAAAATCTTATTATTCAAAATGTACATATATCTGAAGGTAATGTATGTAACATGTTGAAATTTTTTTTGTGATATATTGACAGGGCAATACTGCAGACAAAACCATAGATCATTCGTCTAAAATGAATAGAGTAACATCTGCTCATCCAGGCGTTATACAGTTGATAGACCAAGCTGGATTTGGACTGGTTTTTAGGGTGGGGCACATCCAGTTAGATCATCATCTTATCACCGCTTTGGTGGATAAATGGAGGCCGGAGACATCGACATTTCACCTACGAGCCGGGGAGATGACTATCACGTTGGGTGATGTTGCATGCTTACTTGGCATACCCATAGACGGTGCTCCGTTGACCAACCCCGATCCAGCTGATTATCTTACTTTATGCCAAGAGCTCCTAGGTTTAACTCCTCCAGTTGAGGAGTGGTGGGGAAACGAAATGATACGGAAATTATGGTTTAGGGAACAATTTGTGAACGACATTCCAGCAGACGCCATGGAGATTCAGATTGAGCAACGAGCCAGGGTCATTATATTGCATATTATATGCTCGAGGTTGATATGCGATCATTCTAAGACACGGATATGGCTTAGATGGCTTCCTTTTTTAGTAAACTTTGATATTTGTCGCCAATATTCGTGGGGCAGTGCAGTTCTAGCATATACTTACTGCGAGTTGACTAGGCTTGCTTTGCAAGAGAGCGGAAGCATAGGTGGTTGTGTGAGTCTAGTACAGGTATGTCCATTATTTACTTTCGGCGACCGTTATTCCATATTCTTTTATTCAACCGCAACCATGTGTCATCTTTTATTTGCAGCTTTGGTGTTGGACTTATCTACCCGTGGGTAGAATAACGATGAGGAGGACGGCGGTTGATTTATCATTGCCATACGGTGCTAGGTATAATTTATTATGTAGTATACTAAGTTTACGTGTTTGGAACTGAGAAGTCACAATTTAATTTTTGTACAGGTGGGTAGGACCTAAAAGCACCGTTTCATCGCCGAGGCGTCATGTAGCCTTCTACCGTAATGAGCTCGATGTGCTAGACTATCAGTCTGTGACTTGGACCCCGTACGACGATATGCTTGGACATCTGCCAAACTTATGTACCATTTCCATTCAGCTGTGGACTGCTCGGGTGCCTCTGATTTGCTTTAATGATGTCGCCTATCATCTGCCTGACCGAGTGATGAGGCAGTTTGGTATGGCCCAGCATTTACCGGAACAACCACCGCATTACAGGATCGATATTGAAGCTAGGGAGTTTGCTATGGCAATTGAGACGTGGATCGCGCGCTACGTGCACACGCAACAGGAACGCGAGTTCACATTGTCCGAAGAAGAATATCTGTCTTGGTACTGGAACATCACGCGTCGATATGTTCTTCGTGCCATCGATCCACCTACAGAGCCTCCTGTTATTGCATACCCTTACACTCCTAGAGCACCTCTCGAAAGGAATGTGGTACGTAGTGCACACGTCGTCTTTATTTCAATATTTGAAATTTATCCTTTATCTTGAATTTTATGTCATGGCAGGCGGACGACATTTACCGTGCGATAGAAATTGTGGACGAGCTTGCACAAGAGGTTCCTCAAAGGTCGCAGGGAAAATGCTTTAGTGTAAAACGCATCTTGGAAAGTATTTTGGGAAGAAACAAGCTAACACGACCAAGACCGCCTCCACCGCCTCCTCCTCCGCCAGCACAGTTGCTCATCGAACCGCCTCCTCCTCCGCCTCCCACTACTCGTACGTATCAGCGACGTAGACATCGAAAAGGAGCATCTTCATCTCAAGAAACACAGGTTGAAGTTGCTCCCGGTCCTTCACAGCCTATTGATCCTACACAAGCAAGTGAAGAGGAGGATTCGCTGGATGAAATTCCACTGTCTATGAGAAAACCAAAACGAACTCCACGAGAACTTCGTAGGTTGAAGAACTGAGGATGGTATAATTTAATGATATGCGTTGTCCGGATTTGTTTTGTTTCATTGGAGGATGTTAATTGTTTGAATTAAATTGTTGAATTGGTTGATGTAGTAATTTGACTTGTGGATGTTTGAGTTTGAATGAAATGTTGAATTATTGGATGTTGTAATTTGTTCAATTATTGGATGATTGAAATGTTGAATTAGGCGTTGTTGAATTAATGCAATTGGTGGTCCATGGTTTCTGTTTTGAAACCCTGCAGTTCTGGGGCGCTTTTTCAAAAGTCGCCAATTGGCGACTTTTGAAAAGTCGCCAGTAGGCGACTTTTCAAAAGGCGCCCCAGAAATGCGGGGTTTCAAAACAGAAACCCAGCCCTTTAACCTTCCTCATAACTTACTTTACCAAATTGCAACTATAGAACCTAAAACCTAACTCACTTCTCTCTTCCACAAATTCAATATTTCCGACGGCAAAAGAATATCTTTTTGAGATTTACAAACACCAAAAGAAGGTAAGATTCATAAGCTCTATTAATTTTGTTTAATCTTTTGCGATTTACTATAACTCCAACTTTGATATTATCAAGAATGGATAATTGGGAGATAGACGACGAGACGATGATGAAAATGTATGACGAATTTGAACAACAACGACGCTCTACGCCGGTTAATGAAGTAAATGTTGCAGTTGATTTCGTCCCCGAAACACAGGTTGAAACTTGCCCCCCTCTAGGGTTGGCAGTACATCGACATTGGCCATGGATAGCGGTGAATCAAAACATCAAACACTTCGTGGAAGATTAATGGATGTGCTTGCTCGTCGTAACACTAACAATGCTAGTACAAGCCGGACACCGCCTCCGGTACTTTGTTATTGCGGAGATGAATGTAAAGTGGTTGTGTGTCGGAATGAAAGGAATGCGGGCCGACGCTTTTACCGTTGTGAATCGTACGACGATAATAAGATACGTCCAAATCATGTTGAATGTTGTAACTTTTTTAAATGGAAAGATCCAGAAATGTGTCCGAGGGGAGTTGCATATGCCCTTGAGATGCAACGGAAAACGCCCGTTTGGAGAAGTTGAACCTACAATATCGCAACGCACTATTGAATAAGGGTGTACCATTCGATAATTTGAGTCCTCGTACATTGTGGGAGGAGAAGTAAACACAAATGTAATTGTATGGTTGAATTTGTATCGGTAGCTTTCATTTATATGTAACTGTATTATGTATCGTTGAATTTGTATCGGCAGCTTTCATTTATATGTAATTGTATTATGTATCGTTGAACGAGTATTGTAAAGGTTTACGAAACACTAGCTTACATCTCGAACATAGCACATGAAGTAAAAACACAAACTGTTCGTACATTAACAACATACAGCTTACAAACATCAAAGCAATAATAACACGCATACGAAAACTACATAACTGAATCACAACGACTCCTTTTGTGACCGTGCATACCACATTTACTGCATCTATTAGGCCTTGGAGGCTGCATCTCGTCCATAACGCCTTTAATTCTAGTTGACTTAGGCCTTCCTGGAGCTCGCCTTGCAGGAGGTGGAAGTACCATTTGACCTTCGTGTGGTGACCAAAACCTTTTATCTCGTACGGGATGAAATTCTCCAGAGTATGCCGCTAGGTAATTCTGAACAGAGTACAAATGTGATGCAAAATCATGATGAGCTCTGTTCGCACCATTGGCCACCGACGAACAAGCAGCCATCACATGAGCGCAGGGGAGATGCTGTAGTAATGGGATGTTGCATGTACATGAACAAGTGCTACCATCGATTATAACTTTGAATTCATCTCCGAAGTAATGAATCACTTGCCATTCAATTTGACTGAAACGGACAATCCGACAACGTCTAGCTTCGCTTGCTCTCTCCGCTATTTTTGCTTCCCATTTTGGCGTGACACGAAGTGTGGAATTCTTAGCCAACTCTCTTCTTTGGCAAAAATAATCAACGGATCGATAGAAGGTACGTGCAACAAGTGCTCTAATAGGCAAAGATCTAGCACCCCTAAGTACACCATTAAAACTTTCTGACGCATTAGTCGTCATAACATGAAAACGACCACCATCATCCTTACATAAAGCCCAATTCTCTTCCTTTCCACCCAAACTTCTCTCTATCCAGTTGTGTGCTCTTACACTGGTGATTTTAATTTCCTCACGAATCTTTATATACTCAATCTCCTCAGAGGCACATGCAGCAGCGTAGAATAAATCGGTCAATCGTTTGTCTTTGAAACCGGCTGCTTGAAAGTTAGCTTTCAAATGTCTGGCACAGTATCTATGTTTATGTGCAGCTAGCCATTTGCTCTGCAACGCTGTAGGTATTCCTTTCATTCTATCAGAAATGAAAGTAATACGACGATTGTTCACGCTGTGAATGAACCTTTGCATGCATGCAAAAAACCAACCCCAACTATCACTGGATTCGGACTCAACGATGGCGAATGCCAAGGGAAATAGCTGATCATTTGCATCAACGGCTGTTGCAACAAGTAAGGTGCCTTTGTATTTTCCATATAGATGTGTACCATCTATGCAAAGCAAGGGTCGACAATGGACAAATCCCTCAATACAAGGCCCAAATGACCAAAATGCACGATCAAAAACTCCATACTCATCAGTTGTCACATGTCCTACACTTCCGGGATTTGTTTTGCATATTTCACCAAAGTATTGTCGAAGGTTGGCATATGACTCTGCTCAATCGCCGTAAATTCGTTCAATTGCCTTGCTCAATGCTCTCCATACTTTCAGATAGCTAATTTTTATAAATAATTGTTCCTCCATTAGAACTTGCACCGTCCCGACTGTAATGTTCAAATCAGATTTCACGAAAGGCATGATCTTCGACACCATAAACGATGATGTAGCTTGCCTATGATTTGAGTTCACTATAGGGTTAACACATGTATGATCACTAGGATATTTTTTAATAACCCACCATCCAGCCTGTGTCTTTTTTGAGTCAATAGCATGTATTCTCCAAGGACAACTGTCATCAACGTTGCAAATGGCGGTGTATTTTTCTTTGTTCGACCTTATTGGCTTAAAGGACACTGCATGTAAGATTGACCATTCTGATAGTTGTTGTAGAAATTTAGCTTTACTCTCAAACACCATACCAACTTTGAAACCAGTTTGTACGCTGCATGATAGAAATAATTCGCTGTTGAAGTTTACATTTGCTACAATTGACTTAGCCATAATTTGTGCACTGCACAAATCATCATCCATCGGGATCTCCATTTCTGGTTCATCGTTGTCCACACAATCTACTTCTGCACCTCCAAAATCATAGTCCAGTGGATCATTGTTTACTTGCATATTTTCCACCCAGGCAGTATCAACCTCTGGTATTGACACAACAGACATACTATCAAGTGCAGGAACATCTACAGCTTGTACATCTTCTTCATCTTCTACATCCATATCATCATTGCACATAGTTTGACCTGCTGGTTCATTCGGTGGTTGGACGTATGACTGTATAGTAATGTTGTTTGCTGCGCAGCTGCAGTAAATTAATACATCAATTTTAGTTTACTGCTACAAACCAACGATTTTGCAACATATTGCAATATTTAACTTACTTTTGGCTTAAATGGTAAAATTCGGGCGGAGTTGGCTGCATTCGTTCATTTGTACGACTACTCGATGCTCTAGCACTTCTTTGAGTGCAATTCTGAACTGGAGTAAAACTGGACGGGAATACAAAATAGATATAATATTAATATAAATTCAATACAACATATCTCTATGTAATCACGGCTAAACAATACCTCTGACTCATTCGTGGAAAGCTGTCCTGCGTTAAATGTGGATAGGTAAATTGGACATTTGGCTGCAAACTCATGAATGGATGAAATCCATAATACATTTGTTGTTGCCCGTATTGCGATATGTGCTGAGTCGGATTGCTAAAACTAGGTGACGGAATTCTCTGCCCAGTACTCATGTTCCCCACCATTCTAGAATATTCTTCAACGCCGAAATTTGATACAGGTGCCGGTGTTGCTTGCTCTGCAACCGATCTCCTTTTTTTCTCAACAAACAACTCAATAGATTTGGTCGAGGCAGCAAACATTAATTCAACATCCTCGTCGTCAACAATTTTGATTGCTTTGGATCCGGAATCTGTTGGCCAATTGCAAACTATTTCAATCTCGTACTCTTCTGGTTTTATCTTTGTTGCTTTATATACCGACTTTTTCAACTGCTCAAAAGTAGATCCTCTTCGAACTTTAGCCGGTTTGTAAGATCCACCAAGATATTTCGCACACATTAAATCGTCAATAACCAATTCACCATCAAAATAGCAGATAGTTGGAATAAAACTAGGAGTCATTCTACATCAAGCAAAAAAAAATTAAGTTTGCAAACTAAATTCAAAACTGAGGGTTTCTACTGCATACCTTGATTGGATTCGACCGTATGACGTTTTCCTACGGTTGAAGTAGATCTTCGAAATCTACTACTTTTTTGAAAAATAAACGAAATTTAAATGGGTTTGGGCAAAAATTTCAAAATGTAGGGTTTGAGGTTTTTTGGGAGAGAAGTGGAGGAGATGAGAATGAGGAAGGAAGGGAGGGGGGGCTCTGGTTATGTTGCAGAGCCCCGAATGGGCGACTTCTGGGAAGTCGCCCACTGGCGACTTCCCAGAAATCGCCCATATTTTATAAAAAAAATGGGCGACTTTTGGTAAATCGCCAGTGGGCGACTTCCCAAAAGTCGCCCTCGTTTTGGCCAAAAACAAAATATACTGGCGACTTTTGAAAAGTCGCCAGTATGTTTTGGCCAGCTCGGCGCTGAGCTGGCCAAAACAAGGCTATATTCGATATTAGTTTCTAAACAGGTCTAATTGCGATAATTACTTTCGAAAACAGGCCAAATCCAAAAAAAATCCAAAAGAAAAAGAAAACTGTGGGTAAGTACGATCTTACCGATGAGTGATTTAGAAGATTCTGGATTGACCAACATATTATTGTAGAATGAATTGTTCTTATTGATTGTGATGACATGGGATATGCACAACCACTCATTGTAGATAGCTAGAGCTGTTGTTTGTATTGTCAGTGGCTTTTGGTCATTAGCACTAGTGACATGCGGCATATCTTTCTTGCATTTGAATGAGATAAACTGCGAGAGAGTATGGAAGAAACAGTCATGGAGAAAATCAAGAGCAGCAGAGAAACGAGATGGTCTCTTCATGGAAAAACAGCTCTTGTCACTGGAGGCACCAAAGGAATTGGGTATTTCCCTTCGTACTTTTCTAATGCATCTTATTTTTTTACTATTTTTTGTTGCACTTGGAAATACAGTTATTTTACTTTTATTTAATAGATCCCTCTTCCCCTTCTAATGTTTTGTTTTACTTCAATATGAACTTGTCATCATGTTCACTTATTCTGTTGATATATACATCTACTTTTCTCTCCCTATGCCCATACTTGAAAGTTGAAACAATGAAAATTAATTAATTTATACTCTCTAGAAATCCCATTTAACTCTTACTGTAAAACTGAGCAGAAAATTGTATTTTTTGTGTTCATTGAAATTTTTGGAAAATAAAAGGAAGCCAGCGGCTCATAATAAACAAAATACTTCTTTGTGTTCTATACAACTACAAGAGCCGAGTTATGCTCTTATGACAGCTACAGTCTTCGTGACAGTACAACCACAATTGATAAGTAAGATACCGTGCTATCATAAGAATATTCAGTGGTCATTACCTTTATTAGTCATCGCATTCTTCTAGTCTGCTAAGTGTACTGGTTTTCGCTATACCTTCATGACACATTTAATTCAACAAGTATACAAAGAAACCATATCGATCTAGACTCAGAGGAACAATGAATTGTTGGATGACAAGGATGAGGAAATGAAAAGACATCTTTTGTATAGACATTGTTCTTAATATCGAGGTTTATACGGGTGTTAACAGAGAGTGCACAAAAATAGTTGGGATTTACTGACAAAACTTTTTTGGATGCTTCATTTCTATTTATTGGATACCTTTTTTACCATTTTGTTTAACTTGTACATGAATATGTTACCATGTTTACGTACATATACATATATATGTAATGAATGTTTCAATACAACATATTCTATATCATAGGGTCATGTTTTCCGGTACGAATGACATGGATAGAGAAAAATCAAATTCAATGTGATATTTGAAATAATGTGATGCATTTTCTTAATTTGAATCAAACTGTCCAGTCCAGATAACACCAATCAACTCATAAGTCAACACCTTCTTCTTTTGAATGTTCATATTTGTGTTCTTCAACTTGTTGATTATATTAGAACTTGCTGACGGTTGAATATAAGGCATGGAATTGTGGAAGAACTTGCTGGATATGAGGCAGTTGTCTACACATGTTCTCGGAACCAAGTAGAACTGGACAGGTGCTTGGAAGAGTGGAAAAATATGAACTTTAATGTCTCAGGGTGCGTTTGTGATGTATCTTCTAGAGCCCAGCGGGAGAAGCTAATGGAAAACGTTGCTTCCACATTCAATGGGAAACTCGATATGCTTGTAAGCCTCGACCAAAATTGATCATTGAATGGTTTATCTATGTGCTTGTTACAAAAAATTACTGTCAAAAAAAAAATGAATTTATGGGGATTCTTTTTTTCCTGCAGATTAATAATGCAGCTGTAGTGATGTTTAAGCCAATTGTAGACTACACATCTGATGACTACTCTCAACTTATGACCACAAACTTCGAATCAGTCTTCCATATTTGCCAACTAGCACATCCTCTACTAAAATCATCAGGCAATGGTAGCATTGTACATATCTCATCTATAAGTAGTTTGCTTGGTCTCGATAACTTGGCGGTATATTCAGCCGCAAAAGGTACTGAAATCTCTTGTCAAATTTTGTGCACAACTTTTATATCCCTTTATATATAACTACAATCATATGTAAATTTTACAGTGTTGTTATTTCGGTTACAATGTTCTTGTGTAACTTGTAGGAGCAATGAATCAGCTTACAAGAAATTTGGCGTGTGAGTGGGCAAAAGATAATATTCGAGCAAATAGTGTTGCACCTGGAACCATCGTAACACCCATGGCACAACCTGTAAGCTTCTACATTTGTATAAGAAATTCAAAATGAAGGGGAAAGGGATATGTTTTAAAATGAACAGTACTTCTATTCTAACCTTTGTTGTGTTATTTTTTGTTGCGATGTGTTTCAAATTTTTATAATAGGTCACTGCCATCGAAAAACTGGTAGCAAGGCACAAATCGCTCATCCCTTTAGGTCGCTTTGGGGAAGTCGAGGAAGTTGCATCTTTAGTTGTGTTTCTATGCATGCCTGCTTCGTCTTATACTACTGGTCAACTTATTTGTACTGATGGTGGAAGAACCATTTATGGGTAACAATTTTGAGATTAATTAAGTTTGATGTCATATTATTCATTCCTATATTCCCAGATTAGACGGTTTGTATGTACCAGTAATGCACTTAATAATGTGGTGGTGTATTCCATGTGTATGAAAATGAATTATGTTATAAAAATGAAAGATACAAACCAATGTTATTCTGTGTGTATGCATTGTAGCATCTGTGCGTCCACCTGCACGCACATGTGCAAGCACACTCGAAAGAGATCGACTGATCCCCATATGTTGCATTGTACACCGCAACACTGCACCTCAATATTTTATTGAATTTTCTGATAGAAATGAATCCAAGTTTTGTGGATGTTTCATATATATTATAAACATGATCTATACGAGTTTTAAGATCATTTTGAAATTTCTAGCATGTTCAGATTATTAAGAATTAGTCTTTGAATATAACCTTCAATTTTGATTCTTTGAATATTAATTTTGAAAATGTTAGAATTATCCAAACAAGACAAAATTTTATAAATATGATCTTTAATTAAATTATAACATTTTTATAAGGTTTGAATCCATTTTAAATTATCTAACTCGATAAATAAACTGTAGATATGCGGATTAGCACTGTCACCTAGCCCTTTGATTTCAGTCATATGTTTATATTTAAATATTTGGCTTTTCTATCTCCTCTCATATATGTTAAATATTTAAATATAAACGTACAACTGAAATCAGAGGGTTGGGTGATGGTGCTAAATAAGGAAGGCTGAGATCCTAGCTTATGTGTGTGTGTATACACATGTACACACACATGTGTGTGTGTTATATATGATTTAAACTTTGTAAAGGAAGGATCAGCTACACATGTTTAACTTAAGACGTGGAATTGTGGAAGCACTTTGCTAGATTTGGGGCAAATACACATGTTTTTGAAACAAAGAAGAACTGGAAAGGGTGCTTGGAAGAGTGGGACATGCACTTTGATGTCTGAGGGTGTGTTTGTGATGTATGTTCTAGAGTTGAAAGAGAGAAGCTAACGGAAAATGTTGCTTCCACATTTAATGGGAAACTCAATATACTCGTAGGTGTGGTTTGGAATCGTTCGGTGTGCTTCTTTTAGAAAATTAATGTCAGATAATGTATTCAGATCAAAATTTTTAATTCAAGTCCTAAGAAAAACTTATTTCAATAATAGGCTTAGCTTGAGACTTATTATAAAAATAGATCTATTTTCATCAAGTTAGAAATTTGTATTTGCACGCTTTCAAAGTGCGAAAGCTTAAAGTGCGCAAGCACAAAAGTCCATTTTGTGAAAAATATATCTATTTTTATAATAAGTTTTAAACTAAATCTATTATTGAAATAAGTTTTTCTTTCAAGCCTAATTTAAAATTTTGTCCGTATATTTATACTAAATTATTTTACAACGACCCACAAATTTGACATATTAATTATATATTAATTTTGAATAACTGTTTAAATTTAATAGGTGATAAAAGACAATTTTGAGTAGGGATATCTTTTTGGGAATTTTGATGCTCCCGTCGTGTTCGGAAATATCGAAAACCTGGCTTGGCATAGTTCGTCTATAAATATGAAGGTATATAATCTTAGACGTCACATTTGTTCTCATTTTTCAACACTAATCCCAAAATCCTATTTACTTCTGATGGAGATTAACTTTAATTATCTTCATTAATTACAAAATATGAAAAATCATAAATTAGCTCGAAAGTTTGGATGATCGGAGGACATAATTGTGTAAAGGATGTCAAAAGGAGTCGATCCATATAGTTGGATTGACGAAAGAGGCGATGATTTGATGGGAATTTGCGAATTTCCAAACAAAATTTGGTTCGACAGCTGGGCGACCGTAGGTGATCGGAGGCGGCGACTTTGCCAGAGCGGGTGGGGGGACCTATATTTACAATTTAAACCATGAATCTTCTAACATTCCTAACTTTGCATACAATCTCCGAATCCCGTGCAACACTATGGCTAGCAACGAAATGTATTGCAGTGGCTTAGTAACTTTAGAAATTGGCGCTGATGGTTCTGACGAGGCCGATCAAATGTTAACAGATGCTCCAGCTGATCCTATATTCCAGCATACCAACAACACTGATGCTACTCTGCAGGCAAGCATTGAGGAAACGAGTAAGACACATATGAACGCACCAGGCACTGACAAATCACTGCAAACAGAGGATTCAAATAATCAAACTTCCTATAGACCTTCGAGCCGTGCCGCCATACGAAGGAGACTAGAAGAAACTCCCTTCGAATTCAAAGCTAGAGCAACATCATGTGTAACCAACAATCCTGCATGGGAAGAATTATTATCATAGGATAAGTCCAAAAGCAGGAAAAGCAAAAGAAGCAAAACGAAAGCATCTCTTAGCAGCTCGGCGAGTAGGGGAATCAATCCAACTGATAATCAATGACGTTCCTCATATGGAATGCAAGGGGTCTTAATTCCCTTACTAGATGCTATGATGTAACTGAACATGTACATAAATATAATCCTTCAATTATGGCAATTACGGAGCACAAGCTTAATTATAATGAAAAAAAGTTTTTCAAGACTTCAAATGTAGACTGGGACTACTTTTCGAATACTTCCCACTGCAATGCCAAAGGCAGGATATTGCATATGGAACCTAATATTTGGTTTCCTATAATGCAATCAAGTGGAGAGCAGTTTATTTCATGCACTTTTCGAAATAATGGGGGAATGGAGATACTATTTACTGCTGTTAATGGTATGTATACTGCAATAGATAGGAAAATGCTATGGGATCATATGATAAAATTGGGCAGAACTAATACTATACCATGGATAGTTGCGGGTAATTTTAATTGTGTCTTATATAACTCTGATAGATGGGGTCCTAACAACTCGCAAAATAATGCCGATGATGAGTTTTTCAACATAATTTTGTCTACAGGTTTAATTGAAATGCAGTATTCAGGTAATACCTTTACTTGGCGGGGAGGAAAGGACTACGCCAGACATAGTAAAATCGATCGAGTTTTTCATAATTTAAACTTCCAAAATGTTTTTCCATGGGCTATAACAGAAATTATGAACCATTCGACCAGCAACCACTGTCCCTTTCTAATTAAGTTTAATAATCAGTGTAACAATAGTATTAAAATTCCTTTCAGATGTAATAATGTCTAGAAAGAATTAAACGGTTATAATACAGTTGTGTTGAATGCATGGAACATTACACCTGCTAGTAACCCTCTATTTCAGCTATTGTACAGACTTAAAAACACTAAAAGACACTTAAAAGAATGGAACAGAGGAAGAACAAGTTTTCATGTGTTGATTGACCAGTGAGGGAAAAATAATTACGATGCTTATGAGAAGCTCTTAGCTAATCTAGGGAATGAATCATTATTACAGTAGTATAAAGGTAATTTATTGTCCCTAGAAAATCTAATGCACAGTCGTGCAACGGAAATGCAACAAAAATCGAAGATAAAGTGGTTGAAGGAGCGGGACCAATGCACAAAATTCTTTTACTCACAGATGTCAAGCAAGGACAAAGTTGAAAAATGAGGTAACATAGGTGGAAATCAACAAATTGATGATAATAACAGTCCGGGGCTAGATGGCTTTGGATCAAAGTTCTTTAAAACTCACTGGGAAATGGAAAAGAAAGGTATGGATGCTGCTATTAATGGTAATTTTACTTCCAGACAATTTATTAATGAAATTAACCATACTTTAATACATTGATACCAAAACAGATAATCCCATGTCCATATCAGACTACATGCCTATTTCATGTTGCAATGTCATTTATAAAATTATTGCTAATGTTATTTGCAATAGAATTAAAGGCTACATGCATGAACTAGTTTCATATAATCAAAATGCATTTATTCCAGCCAGAAATATAAGTGAAAACTCCCTTTTAGCTTATGAAATGGTCGGAACTTTCAATAAGAAAGGTTCCAATAATATGTGTCTTAAAGTTGATCTGCAGAATGCAAACGATAAATGTAACGACCCACCTTTTTGGACGGTTTAAATCGACAATAAACCATACATGTCAGATCCAAACCATTCAAAATGAAGGATTGTTATGGAGTAGATAAGAAAAAACAGAGAAAGAAAGAAAAAAACAAAACACAGAATCTCACAGCGGAATGATAAAATATAATAATCAAATAAACAGTTAATGAAGCTCTTTTACAAATAACATTTGATTACACTTTTATAATAGAAAATCAGAGTACATACAGTAGGAATAAATAAATAATGCAGCAGAACAACATGATGCAGTGGAATAAATAAAATAAATAATAATAGTACAAAATCTTCTTCTTCATCCTCCAGAAATAAGGTCTTCAATACACTGAAAGGCTTAGACTGACCCGAGCGAATTGAAAAGACAAAACACTCGAGTCAGAACTAAAAGATCTTATGTAAGTTAAATCAACAGTAAATAAATATGAGTGTAACGGCGTTAGAGATGTTTACGGGTTTTGACATCTCCTATCCAGTGTCAACGTGAGTGCAATTACTTAAGAGATGTTCGGGATTTCCATCTCCTAAGGATCCATTAAACTATCTATATACATAGTACAATACGCTATTATAATAGTGTCTATAGTAAAGTAAAGTATTAAAATAGCGTTAAGACATTACTCATATCCCACTTAACACATTTTTATATATTCTCATAGTCTATACAGTACCGTAATTCCTCCGTAAACTGGAGGGCTATTAGAGGGCACTCCATGGGTACGGTACAAACCAAACTCGTAGAAGGCGCGATAAGGCATGTAATAAGACGCGAGGCAATGCCAGGGTAGGATTCTACCGTTTGCACTCCCGGAATGGTGGTAACGCGTAGCAGCTACTACCGCCCACCTCAGAACACACTCCCATAATCAAAATCGAGGGGTGGCCACCAAATCAATCACAAAGTCATAAAATGGTATCGAAGAAATGTGCCTGATAGGAGGTGCGACCTCACTTGGCCCGGTATAGCTCCGGTTTTAGCCATATCAAGCTGACTCATGGGAGTCAGAATTACGTAAATACCTCATACATAATCGTTCGCCAAACCATCCTACTTCATTCTGGAATCTCCACCACGTAAACAGTTGTTAAAGTAGTTTTCGGTATTGGCAGAGAGTATGACAATATCTGATCCCGGTCTCTTTAACAACCAAACGCTTATTTCACACCGGATGGTTCTTTTACATCTTCAAAACCGATTCATAATTGATATTAAAATATCATATTCAATTAAAACAGTATCATTTTCAAAATCATGTTCACTTTCGAGATCATATCACATTTGAAATCATTACTTTCAAAATCATATTTTCTTTCAAAATCGTACTTTCCAAAATAGGTTAAACCCTCATTTAAAATTATCATATTTACTCAGAATATGTTATTTCACTAGAAAATATCATTTCAAATCTCAACTTAGGTTATAACATCATTTAATCATATTCGCTGTTAAATCAAGGATATACATATAATCACTTCCACTCTATACAGTCTGAAATTTAGAAAATAGTTTTAGATAGTTATACATATTTTAAATAGTGTAGCATAGTTTGCATAGATTTAAAATAGTTTAAATAGATTTAAAATAGATTAAATAGATTTAAAATAGATTAAATATATTTAAAATAGATTAAATAGATTAATTAGTTTAAAAATCTTAAAATCAAGATTTTAAAATAATAAATTTTTAAAAAGTTTATATTAAAATAATTAATTTTAAATTAATATCAAAATTAAGCCATTTCTTCTATTCCAACACATCTGGACCATGTCCAGCTTTCAAATCAACTAACTAAATTTGGTCTTTCAATTCAGATTCTCATTTAAACCATTTAATCAATATCGATTTCAAATCCATGTTTGAATTATCAATTTAAACCACTTCAAATTAAATAGATTTCAAAGTTATATCCAAACATTTTCAATAACTAAATTTTGATAAATTTCATTTATGCTTCAAAATTCAACCTTGAAATTTCCATTTTAATTCTTTAAACAATTCATTAAATCAATTACAATTCCAACATTTAAAGCTCGGATTTCGAAAATAATTCAGTTTATACAAATCAGATTTTATTTCAAAATATCATTTATCCGAATTCAAATTTTAAGGATTTAAAATCATTAATTTAACCAATCCGGTGTCCATATATAATTTTCTACCCTATGGTCAAGTGATACGAACATACATCATTTCAGTCCGTAATAATTTTAAAATTTACGGGTATATATCATTTCAACCCGCAATCCCAAATTTAACTTCAAATCCATGAAATCGCTCGAGTCTATCATTTCAACCCATAACGATTTCTCCCTAATCTATCAGATCGTTCGGGAATGTATCATTTCAACCCATAGGGAACTTGCAATGTTATAACAATATAAAATATAACATCTAGTCATCCAATATCGACAATCAAACATCCATCACGATCACCATTCAATCAACCAATAAATAACATCAATTAACTGATTTTCATCAACAGGTATTCAATTGACAATTAAATTTAATATCAAATAAAATGACGATTAAATGCAATAAAGTCATATTTAACTGGAATGACAATTTAGATATACCAAACATCACCCAATCAATTTCTAATCACATCATAAATTTAAATTAACCGACATAAGATAATTTAGTAGTTGTGAGTGGGTTAAAACACTCACCTTTGATTTCAAATCAATTTGAAATCCAAAATAAGACCCAAAATTGAACAGTCTCAGAATTCATCCATACTAGTTCCATATTGTCCGAAATTTCGATACGATCGCAGCGGAACAAACCTCGCGTAAATCCGACCTCGTACGTAAAAGTTATTAAAATTTGAAGTTATATGATTCAAATTATAAAATATATAAAATAATAAACACGTTACCTCAGAAAAACACACCACGTCATCCCTGTTATTCGAGAAACCCTACCGCCTGAAGTACTATCTCGAACACGAGCTGCTCAACTTGTACGTCGCCACCTCCAACAGCACGACGCCGCCTCAACCACAATCGCGCCCCCTCCTACGATGCGTCGTGACCTCGTCCTCATATATAACCTTTTATAACACTAACAAATACGCCCTCTCATATATATACACTCAACGACTCATTCTAGGGTATTACTACCCTATTCTTGATGAGTCAGACCCCACAAAGCTAAGGTTATCGGTAAAACAAAGCTCTGATACCAAATGTAACGACCCACCTTTTTAGACGGTTTAAATCGACAATAAGCCACACATGTCAGACCTAAATCATTTAAAAGGGAGGATTGTTATGGGGTAGATAAGAAAAGGTAGAGAAAGAAAGAAAAAAAAACAAAACACAGAATCTCACAGCGGAATGATAAAATATAATAATCAAATAAACAGTTCATGAAGCTATTTTACAAATAACATTTGATTATACTTTTACAATACAAAATCAGAGTACATACAGCAGGAATAAATAAATAATGCAGCAGAACAACATGATGCAGTTGAATAAATAAAATAAATAATAATAGTATAAAATCTTCGTCTTCATCCTCTAGAAATAAGGTCTTCAATACACTGAAAAGCTCAGACAGACCCGAGCGAATTGAAAATACAAAACACTCGAGTCAGAACTAAAAGATCTTATGTAAGTTAAATGAACAGTAAATAAATATTAGTGTAACGGCGTCAGAAATGTTTACGGGTTTTGATATCTCATATCCAGTGTCAACGTGAGCGCAATAACTTAAGAGATGTTCGGGATTTCCATCTCCTAAGGATCCGTTAAACTATTTACATACATAGTACAATATGCTATTATAATAGTGTCTATAGTAAAGTAAAGTATTAAAATAGCGTTAAGGCGTTACCCATATCCCCATTAACACATTTTTATATATTCTCGTAATCTATGCAGTACCGTAATTCCTTCGTAAACTGAAGGGATATCAGAGGGTACTCCATAAGTACGACATAAACCAAACTCGTAAAGGCACGATAGGGCATGTGACAAAGAACGCGAGGCAATGCCAGGGTAGGATTCTACCGTTTGCACTCCCGGACTGGTGGTAACGCATAGCAGCTACTACCGCCCACCTCGGAACACACTCCCGTAATCAAAATCGAGGGGTGACCACCAAATCAATCACAAAGTCATAATATGGTATTGAAGAAATGTGCCCGATAGGAGGTGCGACCTCACTTGGCCCGGTATAGCTCCTGTTTTAGCCACATCAAGCTGACTCATGGGAGTCAGGGCTATGTAAATACCTCATACAGAATCGTTCGCCAAACAATCCTACTTCATTCTGGAATCTCCACTACGTACACAGTTGTTAAAGTTGTTTTCGATATTGGCAGAGAGTATGACAATATCTGATCCTGGTCTCTTTAACAACCAAAAGCTTATTTCACACCGGATGGTTCTTTTACATTTCCAAAACCGATTCATAATTGATATCCAAATATCATATTCAATTCAAATTATATCACTTTCGAAATCATATTCACTTTCGAGATCATATCACATTTGAAATCATATCACTTTCGAAATCATATTTTCTTTTAAAATCATACTTTCCAAAATAGGTTAAACCCTCATTTAAAATTATCATATTTACTCAGAATATGTTATTTCACTTGAAAATATCATTTCAAATCTCAACTTAGGTTATAACATCATTTAATCATATTCGTTGTTAAATCAAGGATTTAAATATAACCACTTCAACTCTATACGGTCTGAAATTTAGAAAATAGGTTTAGATAGTCATAAATAGTTTAAATAGTTTAGCATAGTTTGCATAGATTTAAAATAGATTAAATAGATTTAAAATATATTAAATAGATTTAAAATATATTACATAGGTTAATTAGTTTAAAAATCTTAAAATTAGGATTTTAAAATAATAAATCTTTAAACAGTTTATATTAAAATAATTAATTTGAAATTAATATCAAAATTAAGCCATTTCTTCCATTCCAACACATCTAGACCATGTCCAGCTTTCAAATCAACTAACTAAAATTGGTCTTTCAATTCAGATTCTCATTTAAACCATTCAATCAATATCGATTTCAAATCCATGTTTGAATTATCAATTTAAACCACTTCAAATTAAATAGATTTCAAAGTTAAACTAAAACATTTTCAATAACTAAATTTCGATAAATTTCATTTATGCTTCAAAATTCAACTTTGAAATTTCCATTTTAATTCTTTAAACAACAACAACAACAACTAAGCCATTATTCCCAAACAAGTTGGGGTCGGCTAGAGATGGAACCCAAAACTAAATGAAAAAATCAATTTAAAAGTTATAATAATAACAATAACAATAACAATAATAAAATAAAGTCAAATAAGTCAATTAATAATAATAACTAAGTAAAAAAAATAATATGTATATATATATAAGAGGAATGATAATAATAATACTAATAGCGATAATGATACTAATAGTAATATTGGTCAAAGACCAAACCTACGTCTTAGGCTCATGTTTTCTAGTCCTATAATCTAAAACTTATAAAACTCAACGCTCATGGTTCTGGTACGTGAATCACTAACTTCCACTCGCTCTGATCCATCACCAGCTCTTCGGATATACCCCAATCCTTCAAATCCCTTTTTACTACTTCCTCCCATATCAACCTTTGTCAACCTCTATCTCTCTTTGAGCATTCAACACGGCCTATAATTCCAACACGCACAGGTGCCTCGGGCGGCCTTCGTTGAAGCTGTCAAAACCATTTTAAACGATGTTGAATTAGCTTCTCCTCAATTGGTGATACTCCAAGTTTATCACGTATATCATCATTTCTAATTCGGTCTCTTCTTGTATGACCGCAGCTCCATTGTAGCATACGCATCTCTGCTACACTTATCTTTTGGACGTGTTGGCTTTTAGTAGACCAACATTCTGCACCATACAACATCGCAGGCCTGATTGCCATTTTGTAGAACTTTCCTTTAAACTTTTGTGGGACCTTCCTGTCATAGAGAATCTCAGACGCTTGTCGCCATTTCACCCATCCTGCTCGAATTCTAAAACTAACATCTTCATCAATCTCACCATTATACTGCAACATTGATCCTAGATATCGAAATGATTCCTTCTTGGGAACTATTTGTCCGGCCAGAGTGACATCTCCATCCTCCAACCTGACACCGCTGAACCCGCACTTCATATACTCTGTTTTAGTTCTGCTAAGCCTAAATCCCTTTGATTCCAAAGTCTGTCTCCACAGCTCCAGTTGTCTATCAACCCCAATCCTACTTTCATCAATTAGCACAACATCATCAGCAAATAGCATACACCAAGAAATCTCACCTTGTATACCCTTCGTAACCTCATCCATCACTATAGCAAAAATGTAGGGACTTAAAGCTGACCCTTGATGTAATCCTATGTTAAGGGGAAAGTCACTGGTTTCACCATCGCATGCTCTGACACTAGTCACAACATCATCGTACATATCATTGATAAGTGTAATGTACTTTGTTGGGACTCTCTTCTTTTCCAGGGCCCACCACATCACCTTTCGCGGTACCTTGTCATAAGCTTTCTCCAAATCAATAAATACCATGTGTAGATCATTCTTTTGCTTCCTAAAGCACTCCATAAGTTGTCTTATCAAGAAAATCGCCTCTGTGGTCGTCCTCCCAGGCATGAAGCCAAATTGGTTTTTTTGAAACACTTGTCATTCTTCTTAGTCTATGCTCAATGACTCTCTCCCTAATCTTCGTTGTATGACTCGTAAGCTTAATTCCTTTGTAGTTTGTGCAACTTTGGATATCTCCTTTATTCTTAAAAATTGGAACTAGTATGCTTCTCCTCCACTCATCTGGCATCTTGTTTGATTTGAAAATATTATTGAACAACTTAGTTAGCCAGGCTATCCCTGCATCTCCAAGGCATCTCCACACCTCAATGGGGATGTCATCAGGTCCCAATGCCTTGCCTGCTTTCAACCGATTTAGTGCATCCTTTACCTCGGATTCTTGAATTCTCCGAACAAAATGTCTACATGTGTCATCAGAAGAGTCGTCTATCTCGATCGTAGTGCTATCACCTTCTTCATTAAATAGCTTGTCGAAATAATCTCTCCATCTATTTTTTATCTTCTCGTCCTTCACCAAAAGTCTATTATTGTCATCTTTGATGCATTTAACTTGGTTGAAGTCTCTTGTCTTCCTCTCGCGGAGCTTAGCTATCCTATAGACAATTTTTTCACCCTCCTTCGTACTTAGGTTATGATATAGATCTTTATACGCCCGACCTCTTGCTTCACTCACCGCTCTCTTTGCGTTCTTCTTTACCACTTTGTACTTTTGCATGTTATCCTCGCTCTTGTGATGATGTAAGCACTTATAGCATTCCTTCTTCTCTTTGATAGCCTTTCGCACATCATTTTTCCACCACCAAGAATCTTTAGGTTCGCGTTTATTTCCTTTCACTGTCCCAAACACCTCGGTAGCCACTTTTCGAATGCGTCTTGCCATCTCATCCCACATGTGATTTGCTTCTCCTTCCATATTCCATGCCCCTTCTACCATCGCTCTATCCTTAAACACCCGTCAGGCGTCTCCTTTGAGCTTCCTCCATTTCGTCCGACTAGTCTTGGCTCCTTTACCCTGTTGAACACGTATTCGGAGATGAAACTCGGATATCAAAAGCTGATGTTGTGAGACGACACATTCTCCAGGTATGAATTTGCAATCTACACAAGCTTGTTTGTCGTCTCTTCTAGTAAGGACAAAGTCAATCTGGCTAAAGTGTTGACCACTACTAAAAGTAATTAAGTGTGACTGTCTCTTCCTAAAGAAGGTATTAGCTATCATGAGGTCATAAGCAATAGCGAAATTCAATATTTCTTCTCCTTCTTGGTTCCTATCGCCATATCCAAAACTACCATGCACTCACTCAAACCCCCACTAGTTGTACCAACATGGCCATTGAAATTCCTCCTATGAAAAGTTTTTCGCTACTAGGCACATCTCTAACCATGACATCTAGCTCTTCCCAGAAATTCCTCTTAACGGCTTCACTTAGACCTATTTGTGGGGCATAAGCACTAACGATGTTCAGAATCATATCACGCACTACCAGCTTAACTAGGATGATCCTGTCCCCTTGTCTCCTAACGTCGACCACTCCGTTTATGAGGTTCTTGTCAATTAAGATACCTACCCTGTTCTTGTTACGCTTTTTTCCCATGTACTATAACTTGAAGCCTGTGTTCTCCACCTCCTTCGCCTTTTGGCCCGTCCATTTGGTCTCCTGAATGCATAAGATATTTACACATCTCCTAGTCATAGTATCAACTATCTCTCTTAGCTTTCCTGTTAATGATCCTACATTACAACTACCTAACCGAATCCTACTTTCATCGACTAGCTTCCTTGCCCTTCGCACCCGCCGAGTAAAGTGCGAAGACCCTTGCTCATTTATCACTACATCGGGGCGTCGATGTAGCGCGCCACTAAGGGAGTGACGACCCAACCCTTTCATATTTTTCACCATACCCGAGCCTCGATATGGCGCGCCGCTAAGGAAGTGGCAACCCAGCCCTTGCTCACTTTCCAACATTTAAAGCTTGGATTTCGAAAAAAAGTTCAGTTTATACAAATCAGATTTTATTTCAAAATACCATTTAACTGAATTCAAATTTTAAGGATTTAAAATCATTTAATTTAACCAATCCGATGTCCGTATATAATTTTCTACCCTATGGTCAAGTGATACGGACATATATCATTTCAATCCGTAATAATTTTAAAATTTACGGGTATATATCATTTCAACCCGCAATCCCAAATTTAACTTCAAAACCATGAAATCGCTCGAGTCTATCATTTCAGCCCATAACGATTTCTCCCTAATATATCAGATCGTTCAGGTATGTATCATTTCAATCCATAGGAAATCTGCAGTGTTATAACAATATAAAATTTAACATCCAGTCATCCAATATCAACAATCAAACATCCATAATGATCACCATTCAATTAACCAATAAATAACATCAATTAACTGATTTTCATCAACAGGTATTCAATTGACAATTAAATTCAATATTAAATTAAATGATGATTAAATGCAATAAAGTCATATTTAAGTGGAATGACAATTTAAATATACCAAATAACAACCAATCAATTTCTAATCACATCATAAATTTAAATTAACTTACATAAGACAATTTAGTAGTTGTGAGTCGGTTAAAACACCCACCTTTGATTTCAAATCAATTTGAAATCCAAAATAAGGCCCAAAATTGAATAGTCTCAGAATTCATCCAAACCAGTTCCATATCGTTCGAAATTTTGATACGATCGTAGTGGAACAAACTGCGCGTAAATCCGACCTTGTACGTAAAAGTTATTAAAGTTAGAAGTTATACAATTCAAATTATAAAATATATAAAATAATAAACACGTTACCTCAGAAAAACGCGCCACATCATCCCTGTTATTTGAGAACCCAACCTCCTGAAGTACTATCTCGAACGCGAACTGCTCAACTCGTACGCCGCGACCTCCAACAGCATGATGCCGCCTCAACCACGATCGCGCCCCTCCTACGAAACGTCGCGACCTCGTCCTAGCCTCCCTCGACCCCCGCGAACACCCATCAGGCGCCATCGATGAGAAAATTGCACATCCGCCGCCAAAGTTATTGAACCGTAGGTGAATTTTTAGCGACTATCCGGCCGTTGATACGACGAACGAGCCACATGGATGAACTCCTCTCGTCACTCTCCACCCGCTCATGCCCTTGAATCGACGATCCGTCGACTATGATCAAACCCCAATGAACGGCCGCGATTTAATCGCCAAATTCTAGACACACAGAGACCCAGATCGAAAAACAAACTGCAGATTTGAATTGCGCTCGTCGAGAGCTTCGAATTGGTATATAATATGATAAGGTTTGGAGGAGTTTGATTTTGAAATTGATTTGGAAATTAAATTTAGGGTTTGTAATCTGAATTGGTTTCTACCATTGAGAAGAGAGAAGCAAACATATGGAATTGTACGTATTGAGATAAGGAATAAAAAGGCTGCTAGGGTTTAGAAAGATCTATTTATACGAATAAAGCCCGATAAGAAAGAACAGCATATCGAATTAGTTCGAAACGACAATAACAACCCGAAAAGCCCATTTCGCTTCCAAAACGAAAATGGGTCATCCCATATATCAAAACATATGTTTTTGAAAATTTTAAATTCAATGGAACAAGTTTCAAGTCCTAATTCCATCGTATGAAGAAGTTAGCTTTTAAAATCGGCTTATTTCTATTGAATTCAATTAAATTGATTTCTATGCGTTTCTAGCCCGCACGATCAAACGACAAGTCTGATCGCTACGAAACTTAAAATCCTATAATAATTCACTGTTATGGATCCGATGAAACTGGTTTCGTCGAAATCCGAGACAGTGGCCAAAATGTCTATTTTCACGTTAACCAAATAAGTTATTATTAAATTAATTAAATCACTTTTTCAATTCCAATTTTATCATTTTAGATTACTAAGTAATTTATAATCTTTTAAACAAATTTCCATATCCATTCAATGTTAAATGTTACACTAATTACAGTGTTCCATTTCAACGGTAATAATTTATTAATTATAATTTAAAAATCCAAATAAATTAATTTATTTTGATTTCAATCTTATTATCCAATCAATCATTATCTAATGGATATAATTAACATTGGTTTACATTTTTTTACATCAATATTCTATAGTTCCCTCTTAATTCACATTAATTGCAATATTAAATTGGATTAATTGTAATTGATTTCCAATTGATTTTCAATGAATTAAATAGTGAATTGATAATTAACAATTGTTACAACCTATAATTTCGAACACATTTCGATGTTTATTATTAACAAACAAAACTAATAAATTCACATATGGATTAATTATTCTATTTTGATCAATTTCAATTAATTACATACAGTTTCACCGATTAATACAACATTTGGTTTATTTCCTTATTTGCAATTTATAACCAAATTTTATAATTACAATCATTTTAATTTATTGAAATTGCATCAAAGTGGTTATCAATTCCCTTATATTAAAACTATTACATCTCAACCTAGTTATTTTCTCATTATTAAATCTTAAATTTTAATTTCCTCAAATATTAAATTATAAAATCTTATTTAATTCAATATTTTAATTATCGGAAAAATGCAGGTCATTACAATAAAGTTAATCGAGAGTTTGTATACCAATTTAACAAGCCATAGGGTTTCCAGATAATCTTATTTCTATAATACACAAGTGTATCACTACCCATACGTTCTCTTTATTGATCAATGGCTCTCCGTACGGGTTTATAACTAGTAATAGGGGCTTAAGACAGAGAGATCCTTTATCTCCCTATTTGTTTGTCGTAGTCATGAATATCTGTCTATTATTTTTGAACTGGAACATCTAGGAGGAAAGCTTACTCCTATTTATAAAAATGATCCTGTGTTAAACCGCTTATTATATGCTAATGATCTTCAGGTATTTGCTAAAGCAACAATAGGCAATGCACACAGTATCAAACAGGTCATGAAAAAACTGGAAAAAAAGTGGGATTAATTATTAGTTAATGAGCAAAAATCAAAAGTGTTCTTTAGCAAAGGGGAAAATCTTAAAACTGTGATTTCTAGAATTGTTAATATAGAAGTAAAGAACTTGCCAATCAAGTATTTAGGTATTCCCCTCAGCAGCTCATCCTTGAAAAGAGTGGATTTTAATGGGTTGATTGACAAAAAAAAGACTACATGGATGGAGTAGCAAAATTTTAATGCCAAGTGGTGGAATCGAACTAATTAGAACTATGATTCAATATACAGTTCATTTTTGAATGCAAATATGTCAAATGCCTTTAAATATAATAAATCAAATAGATAGCATATGTGCTAATTTTCTATGGTAGGGAGAAAGCATTTAGTCAGCTGGAATAATGTGTGTAAGCCAAAAGAAGAAGTGGGTCTGGGCTTTAGAAATCTACATGATACTGCTAAGGCATTGTCTATTAAGCTTTTGTGGAAATACTTAGAACACGAAATTATATCGTCTATATGGATGCATAATAGATATTGTAACAAGAAAAACTTCTGGGTGATGGAGGAGGATAATAATTCATCTTATACTTAGAAGTTGCTATTAAAAACTAAGACTATAAGCCAAGGTATTATTGAGAGAAAAATAGCAAACGGACAGGAAATTAGCATGTGATTTGACCGTGGTGGAAAGGAGAGTCATTGATCAATATATTAGGGTGGCAATAACTCACTTATTCAGGAGGTACTAATAAAGACGTGGCTACGCTAATCAATAATTCTGAGTGGAGCCTCGATAACCTCTCCCTAGCTAGTGGCATATGTAACCAGATAAAGAAAATCCATATCTACAACAACAAAGCAATGGATTTTTGGTGGTGGAAACCAAACCATAATGGGGGGTTCAGTTTACATTTTGCCTAGAACACCATTAGACTACATGAACCAATATGCAATATAAATCATCATATATAGACAAAGACAATGCCCCTAAAATGTCTACGTTTCTCTATCTAGCTTATAGGAATAGACTAAACACACCGGACAGAGTCAAAAAGTGGAACAACTCCCAATGCATAATTTACAAACAATGTAACAGTGAGAATGAATCTCATGAGCACCTGTTCTACAACTGTAACTACTCGAAGTAGATCTGGCAAGTAATTAAACAGTATTTAAAACTTAATCATCTGTTTGGTGATAATCTCAATGAAGTACAAGACTATCTAGACATCGGAGTAACCAACAAAGGGTTTTTACACGATATTGATGGAGTTAGGGTTATGCCCTAGGGGCAATTATGTAATTTCTTATATATATCTAACTCGTTGACCAATCTTGTTCGAAATAAAATGACATTTTTTTCTATTATATACTTGATATAATGTGTTACATTAATTAATTAATTCAATTAAAATTATATTTAATATAAAATCCCTAAATGGCACATTTTATGATAGTAGTTACAGAGTGTTGTAACTGTGAGTAATTTATCATAACGAAAACAAATATACCATTTTAAATGTTCCTGGTCAAGATGCATCGAGATTGGATATCGATGTATCAGTTGAGACTAGAGTACGTAATGCTCTCCAAATTTTGGATTGTGCATTACTCACAACTACTGGGGCCAGCTAGGGGTTATGTACTAATAGTTATTAGATAACCATGGAATGACTCATTCGATATTTGTTGGTTAATATAACTAAGGTCAAACAAAAAATATCGATGTGAATAATTTACACAGTTCTTTCGACTTGAGAATACTATGAATCTTTAATATGAAAGATGCGCTTTGATTATAGTCAAATCATGGCAAAGCATTCATTGAGTGACTATAGTCGGGTCGAGTGGAAGTATTGGAAGTGAAGTACTATCCAAGAAAGGATTCGTCTCCCCGGTTATATGGGGTTAGTATCACGGTCAACTCAAGTCAACCCAATGTCAAAATCTCTAGCAAGGGTAGGTCGGTTAATAATAATTGTTATTATTGAACCAAAGACTTTGTGTTTGGACTATAGGGTAGAATGCGGACGATGTTGGAATTTTGACCATTACCAAATTCAATTAGTCCAAATGATATAGTTTTGACGAAGAGAATTGGTGTAAATAATTATCATAGCCGAGTAACACTTATTAAATTAAAATGAAATTTTCCAAAAATGAGTAAGCGACAAATTTGGCCATATTATCGCACCACCTGCTAAGTGAAGTGTGAACGTTAATCGCTGACCGAATTTACACCCAAGAGTCACACAACTGAAACGATAAATTTTCTTTAGACCAAACAATTTAATTAGTTTAAAATTGTTATAAATTAATTCATATTTATGAAATATTAATTATGAAATTTGAATTTGATTTGAGAAATAAAATTGTTGCATATATTTATAAAAGTTATGAATATATTGATCGATATGAGATATCGATAACGAAATAGGTTAAATATGGTTGTACATATTTAATTTGGATTAAATGGGCTCACAACCCATGAAATTTGGAGAAGATAGGCGTTGGTTTGAGAGAGGTTGGAAGCGGCTACAACATAGGATTAGGGTTTGGAGATGTGTAGCTAAGATCTAGTGAGAAACTTACATAATTTGCTCTCTTATCCTACGTATATAAATACTAATCTCAAACCCTAATCTAAGGCTAATTTCATTTTTGAGCTGCCACTTTCTTCTTCTTCTTCCTCATTTTAATGGTAGCAACTATCTTCTAAAACAATCCCAAAAAATTCTAAATCCAATTCAAATTATAAATTAATTTGTAGTAGAAGGTCTCCAATCCCGGATTAGCAACCTGACTGATTGGGAATTGTTCTAAGAATAAATCATTGTTCAACGTGGACTCAAAGGCTTCATTAAGAAGTGAACTTTCATTTATTATTATTGTTTTAATATCAAGTTTGTCATATAAAAATTGATTTACACCCAAATCATCTATTTGTATTCAGATCCGTTTATTGCTTAGATTAGGTTGTGTATTTGTTGTAATATTTTGTTTTTTAATTTATTGTTCAATTTACTTTTTGGAAAAAAAGAATTTTTAATTTTGATTTATATGTATGTATGTATGTATGTATGTGTGTATATAGACTAGATGTATAGAGATATGCAAATTGTCAATATGTATAATTGTATATATGATTATATACCGTACATATTTGATCTTTAAATTTTCTTATGATGATTATACTTATTATGAATCATAAAATATAAAAATATTTTATTACATATGTATATACATATTTTATTATTATTTAATTATTTTGTATGTTGTTTATTATGTATAAAATAATTAATGGTTCAAAATTTTAGTTTTATATATTTTAAATTTATTGCACTATACAAGAAGCTTACTGTAAATTTTCAGAATTTTGAAACCTAATTTAATATTTTTTAAAATTAACTTACTTTCAACCTATAAACACTTATTTAATTAAAAATATAACTTCAACTGAGAAAATTGTAGAAATTTTTATTATAACTTAAATCTGTCTTAGGTACCAATAGATAAATTTTCAAATATTAATCACTTAATTTAATATTTTTTATAATTAAGTTGTTTTTAGCCTATAATCAATTATTTAATTAAAATTATAATTTCAATTGAGAAATTTTAAAAAAATTTTGCTAACCTAAAATATGTCTCAAGTACCTTTAGGAATATTTTTAGAATTTTTCAACTTGATTTCATATTTTTAAGAATTAATTTGATTTTGGGCTGTTATCAATTATTTGATGATAAATATTATTTTAATTGAGAAAATTACATAAATTATTTTTAAGCCCAAAATGTGTTTTCGGATTTTCTAAAATTATAAAACTTGTAATTTTTCATATAATTATTTTACATTAATTTATTATGGCAGAAACTGTTTTATTCAATAATATATATATATATATATGTATATATGTATATGTACATATATATGTATTCATTTACATATATTGATATCTTGTTTTTCCATATTGTACAAGCATATATTTGGACAAATTACAGTGCACACAAAATGATCTTTTGTGTCCGTTGTAGTGTAAATCCCAACATCTATATATGGCACATTATGCCCTTCATAAATTATCATGTTACACATGCACGCACAGATATATATATGTATATATATGTATTTGATATATATATATATATAAAAATTAAATCTAATCAATCAATTCAAATTAAAGAGAGAAATGAAAGGTTCATCTCTCTATTTAATGTAATTAATGCTCTCAATTAATTACTTGTTTTAGGAAAAGAAGTAAAAGGTTATCTTATTAATGCTCTTAATTAATTACTTGTTTTAGAGAAAGAAATGAAAGGTTTCCTTCCATATATATATTAACTCTTATTAATAAATGTTAGATGTGTTTGATACCCTATACATCTAAAATTAAATTTATTTAAACTTCCCTTTAACTAAGTTAAATAAAATAAATGATTTTATTTAAAACAAATTTAGAGATGTTCTAATTAAATTAGGCTTCATAGGCTCAACTAAGATCCAATAGGGTATTTTTTGAAATTCACTCATTTCTTCCGCTATAGGCTAGCCCAATCCCTTTAATGGCATTAGAGTCCAATAGCCTATGCTATCTAAATTAGTCATGTTAGGGCTAACTAATTAAGTTTGCCCACAAAGTATGGTGTCTAGAAAGGTAATGTCTAGGATTAGATTTGGGTAATCAAGTATCCTGTCCTACCTGGTTACCAGGCTGGCCTGAAATGTGAAGTGAGCCAAAGATTGCCCCTAATAGAAAAGGCTCAATTTGAATTGGCCCTTGTGTAATTTTCAAAATAGTTTTGAAAAATAAGATAAGATTGCAAATTTAAAAGTTAAATTTGAAATAAAAAAATGTTTATTATAAAAGGTTATAATTTAGAATAAATTTTCAAAATGTTTTAAAAGGTAATGAAAATTTTAAACTGTTGAAACTATTTGAATATTAATTTCAAAATTTAAAATTTATTAATAAGATTAATAGAATAAATTAATTAAATTAGTTAATTAGTTTGTACTAATATGCATGTGTCATATATGTTGATATATGTTATGTTATTTTAAAAGTGTTTAACATAAGTATGTAAGATAAATTTTGAAATTGATATAATTTAGTTAAAATTGTCTAGTTAAATAAATTAATTATAGGTTAATTAATTAAATAATATACACATATATGATATATATGTTATACTATAAAGGTTATAGTATATAATAAATATTAAATATAAATGTTATATTGATATAAAATTAATTAATATTGGTTAAATAATATTTAATTAATACAATGTTATACGTAAGACTATTATATAAGTAATATAAAATATAAAATTTATATAATAATAAAACTTATGTAATATAGATGTATAAACCAAATGTGGAATATTAAAGAAACCCTAAATAGACTTAAGGAATAAATACATACGTATTGTACGTATGCCGTGATTTCAGATGTGCTTGACACTTGAATCACGAGGGTATTTCATAAGTAATACGTTATTCCATAAGTCGATATCACTCAATATAATACATTGAAGATTATGAATCTTCAATATTATGTAGTCCTCTACCGTATATATACTAATAATTTACTTGTATACTCCTTAGTTGTTGAGCAAACTCATGGGTTTTATGTGTAGTATTATTGATATACTGAATAGATGAGGTAAGATAACTATATGTATTTGTTGAGCAAGCTCAAAGTACATATACTTTAGTTAGGTCGTCGCAATATGGTAGGTACGAGTGAATAATCTCTTTCGGTTTGTTGAGCAAACTCAAGGTTGAAATGAGATTAAGACAAGGAACCATGGGTTATGAGTTGTATGTGATACAACTAATAAGGAGTTATCCATCATCCATGGAGCTATGACTTATTTAGCAAACTCAAGGTTAGAATTCCAAGATGAATGAGCCTAATACCCACTAGTGAAGTCGAAAGACTTCTATGTTTTGCTTAGGGTTTGGTGAAACATAAAAGACTAGTGGGAGCCTTGTTAAAAATATGAAATGATAACATTTAACCTTTCTAATATTGTAAGAACATATGTTATATAATGTCATAATAATCTAAATTGATAAATTTGTGCATTTAATAAGATTGATAAAATGTTTATCAATTAAGATATACATATGAATTGAAGATTGATAAATACAAATATAACATATACCCACTAATAAAAGATTATTGCATGTTAACGTTTCAACACCCATGCAAGTGCCTAATATTACAGCTACTAAATACATTCGTATTTTGGTCACTTACGCATTTATTTGGTCCAGACCATGTATTGCATTCTAAAAGTTCCGAACTCTAAAAGAAATACAAGACTATGGATATTTGATCCATATACATTTATATATAAATGTTATATGGTGAATGGTCAAAGTTTGTAATGTACAATATTTAGATGAAATTAATTCATTTGAAAAACCTAATAAACTTTAGTGCGAGATACTGTATTAAATTTGGTTGATTACAAAAGGATCGTAAGGTGTTAACTATAACATTAGAACAAAACTACAAGATAGATTTAAGAACTCAATCGTTGAAATGTCAGTTTGATCAGTTTACGCAAAGGGCAACAAATTTGATGTCCATAAATATTAAGGATGATCGAGTGCACTTTTGTAAAGAGTTCGTTATGATATTGTAGTAAGAGAATTCTTTTGAATGGTTCGACCATTTAGAAAGAATAATGAATGTATAAGAGTAAATATGATTTAAAGTACAGTTGGCATGAAGAGAGTGAATAGTCACTTCTACTTCATAAAGAAACATTAGAAACGAGAATTGTAATAATAGTGATTGATACTTAACATTGGAATAAGAAATGTGATTTCTATTCTGAAATGTAATTTTGTATAGAAAATTATTTTCTATGAGATTTATTTCTATGTGTTCAAGATAGTTGATCAAAGAATTCCCCACTATAAACTAGTTGCAATATGTGAAATAAATCTATATTAAGTGAATGATGGACCTCCGAATTTAGTACGCTATTATAGTAATGGAAAAGATAGTAGGAGCATACCATATAGCACTTATTAATTGCATCATATTATGAAAACTGTTTTCCGTAAGAGGCACCGAACATTATTTATGAAATATGACTATTTTTGTATCGCTTGAAAAATGAACATAACTATATTTCAATATGAATATTTGTTATAAAAAAAACTATAATATGGTTTTTTTTATGAAAAAAGTGATGCAATGGAAAACAGAAGTATCTAATATTATTTACAATTATTTTGAAATTATAGACTAAGCCATAGTTTTGAGAAATAATTTTATTATATAATTATGAATCATATGATACTGGTTAATTATATCTCAAATAATTAAGGGCTATGCACCCATTTAGTGGGAGCATTGTAACGACCCGTAATTTTCGATAATTAAATTTATTGATTTAGTGAGATTTTGGTAATTTAATATTGAAAGAAATAAAAATTTGTAAATTAAAAATGAAATAATAACTAAGATGAAACGTAACAAGGTTAATTAAAGTTAATAATTAATGAATTGACTGAAATGCCAATTAATGAAAATAATTTAAATGTTATACTTGGCTATAAATTGAATATAAGGAAACAAGTGTAGATATTGAACTAATTTATGGATTTGTATATAATTAATGATAATTGAATAAAAACAGTGTTTTGTAAGAAATTGTAACCTTTGTTTGAAAGTAATAAACTTATAGTGTAATTAAAAGTTAATGGTAACAATTATTGTATATTACCTATTTATTTAGCCTGTTAATTTAAATTGGAAATAAATTTCAATAAATGTAATTAAATATTATGTTAATGTAAATTAAGTTAATAATTGGAAATAATGTTAATTTTATTCATAATATGACAATTAGTTGAATAAAAAGGATGAAAATCAAGATTTATTAATTTATTGGAATTTAAATTATAATAATTGGATTAATTGCAATTAAATGAAATTAAATATTTAAATATTACATAAACGGAAATTAAGATGAAATTGGGAATTTTTAATGTACTAAGAGGGAAACCAATGTTAGTTATATCCTTATCATAATAAAGACTTGAATAACAAGGTTTAAAATTTAATAAATGGATTTTTGGAATTTTAATTTATAATTTCTGAATTTAATGAAATTGAAATTAAACACTGAAATTGATGGATTAATCAACTCTAAATTGACATCTAATTTTTTTTAAATTATTGTAAGTGATTAAGAAATAAAAAATGATAGAAGTTGTAAAGTTTTAAATTTAAACTGAAAAAGTGACTTAATTAATTTAATATTAATTTATTTAATTTACGTGAAAATAGCCATTTTGGACACTGACTCGGATTTCGACGAAACCAGTTTCATCGGATCTGTAACAGTGAATTATTGTAGGATTTCAAGTTTCGTAACGATCGGACTTGTCATTTGATCGTACGGACTCGGAACACCTAGAAATCAATTAAATTGAAATCAATTTGAAATAAGCTGATTTTATCATAACTTCTTCATACGATTGAATTAGGATTTGAAACCTGTTCCATTGAATTTAAAATTATTGAAACCATCTATTTTGATATATGGGATGACCTATTTTCGTTCCGGAGTCGAAACGGGCTTTTCGGGTCATTTATCGTTCAACTTTCAATCCAAATCAATCTGGTCCATTCTAATTTCAGCTTTTGTCTATAAATAGCCCGTTATAAACCCTAGCTATCCCTTATTCTCATTTGTCTGTACGTATAATTCCTTCCGTTCTTCTTCTTCTCAATGGCAGACAAACCAATTTCCAAATTGCAAATCCAAATCAAAAATCAAATTGAAAATCAAACTCCTCAAACTATATCGAATTATATATCGATTTGAAGCTCTCTACGAGTGCATCTCAGATCTATAATTCATTTTCCAATTTGAACCACTGGTTGTCCAGAAATTGAAGAACAATCCACGGCCGTTCACCGCGCGTTGATTGACTTCATCAGATCGTCGAATTGATTTAGGGGTTTTGTAGAGAGGACCGAGGGGAGTTCATCGGCATGTCTTGTCCTTGGTTTCAATGGCTCGATTGGCCTCAAAAATTCACTAGGGTTTCGAAAATTGAAGGCGGCTGCTCAAACTTTTCATGCACGTTCATCATCGTGGGTGGACGATCGCGCGGGGGAGTCGGCGTGGTGGGGAAGCATGGGCGGCCGCAGGTGGCTGGGCGAACGATGGAGGCGGCGCTGAGCTCGAAGCCCAGGTGGCGCGTGTACGGGTTCGCGTGCGTGCGCGACATTGGGTTTCGGCTGTTAGGGTTTCTCACGTGAACAGTGTTGGAGTTTGGGTTCAATTCTGCTGCTGACGTGTAATGTTTATTTATTTATTCTATTTAATTTGAAATTTTATCGTTTAACTT
Organism: Allium fistulosum; assembly: GCA_030737815.1. Lineage (NCBI taxonomy): Eukaryota > Viridiplantae > Streptophyta > Magnoliopsida > Asparagales > Amaryllidaceae > Allium > Allium fistulosum. Next base: position 941,843,091 of record CM060907.1, on the reverse strand, counting down.
CTAATTTCAATAACTTCTGCATACGAGGTCCGTTCCAAGCGCGGTTTGTTCTGTTGGGATCGCATCAGAATTCCGGACATTTTGACGTGTGTTTGGATGAATTCTGAGACTATTCAAATTTTGGGCTTATTTTGAAACACTCATTCAAAGATGAGTGTTTTAACCCACTCACAACTTCTAAAATTTCTTATATTAGTTAAATTAAATTTATGATGTGATTAGAAATTTATTTATGACTGTTTGGTATATTCTAAATCATCATCTCAATTAATTTGAATTTATTTGAATTAAATCGTTATTTAATTTATTATTGAATATAAATTGCTAGTTAAATACCTATTATTGATTATCAGCTCTATATTGATATTTATTGATTGATTTGGATGATGTTTGTATTGTTGATTGTTGATATTGGATGAATGGATGTTTTATTTTATATCGTTATAAACTGCAAGTTCACCATGGTTTGAAATGATACATACCCGAATGATCAATTGATTAAGGAAATATCGTTATGGGTTGAAATGATAGACTCGAGCGATTTTATGGATTTTAATATTTTCGGGATTGCAGATTGAAATGATATATATCCGTAAATATAAAATTTTAAATTGCGGATTGAAATGATAAATATCTGTATCACTTGACCCTAGGTTAAAGAATTATATACGGACACCGGATTGGTTAAATTAAATGATTTTAAAGCTTTAAATTTTTGAATCCTTTTAAATGATATTTTGAAATAAAAATTGATTTATACGAATTGAATTATTATCGAAATTCAAGTTTATGATAAAATTGGAATTGGTTTAAAGGTATTGTTAAAAGGATTAAATTGAAATTTCAAAGTTGAATTTGGAAAAAAAAGTGAAATTTGTCTGAATTGAATTATTTTAAATTGTTTGAAATATAACTTTGAAATATATTGAATTTGGAGTAATTTAAATTGATATTTCGAACATGGATTGGAGGCGATATTGAATTTAATATTTATTTAGAATTCTAAATCGGAAAATTTGTAATTGGGTTTTGGGATATTTAAATGGTCCAAATGTACTGGAATGAAATAAATAGTTTAAATTGATGTAAACTTCAAATTCATGTTTTTATATAAACTGTTTTAAAAATATATTATTTTAAAGACTTTAATTATTAAGATTTTCAACTTTTAAACTAATTAACCTGTTTTAACTTATTTTAATTCTGATTAATCTATTTTAAAGCTATTTAATCTATTTTAATTATATTTAATCTATTTTTAAAATCTATATTGACTATTTATAACTATTTAAAACTATTTTCTAAATTCCAAGCTAAGTAAAGTAGAAGTGTTTATACTCTAATCATTGGGTTAAAAGAAAATACGGGTAAATGATGTTATAACCTACGTTGGGAATTAAATAACATATTTGGTTTAATATGATATTTTGAAATGAGAGTTTAACCTATTTTGGAAATATGACTTTTGAAAGGAAATATAATTTCGAACTATGATTTCAAATGTGATATGATTTCAAAGGTAAATATGAGTAATGATTTCGAAAGTGATATGTGAATATGATATTTTGATATTAATTATGAAATGGTTTTGGAAATGTAAAAGAACCATCCGGTGTGTAATAAGCGATGGGTTGTTAAAGAGACCAGTATCGGATATGGGCATACTCTCTGTCGATACCGAAAACCACTTTGACAACTGTGTACGCGATGAAGATTCCAGAATGAAGTAGGATGGTGGCGACGATCCTATAAGGTATATACGTGGACCTAACTCCCGTGAGTTAGCATAAAGTGGCTAAAAGAGGAGCAATCGACGGGCTAAGTGAGGTCGTTCCTCCGATCGGGCACATTCCATCGATACTATATTCTGACTTTGCGATTTATTTGGTGGCTACCCTTCGATTTTTACTCGGGAGTGTGTTTCGAGTTGGGCGGTAGTTGCGGCTATGCGTTACCAACAGTCTGGAAGTGTAATTGGTATATCTACCCTGGCACTGCGTAGTTGTGCCGTGTCACCTACCCTAGCGCGCCTTCTACGAGTTTGGTTTGTACCATACCTATGGAGTGCCCTCTGACGTCACCCAGTTTACGGGTGGGATTACGGTACTGTATAGACCATGGGAAATAAAAATGTGTTAAGGGGGAAAATGTAATGCATTAACGCTATTTTAGTAGTTTATATTACTGTAGACATATTATAATAGCGTATTGTACTACATAGTAGATAGTTTAACGGATCCTTAGGAGATGTGAATCCCGAACATCTCTTAAGTTACTGCACTCACGTTAGATACTGGATAGGAGATGTCAAACCCCGTAAACATCTCTGACGCCGTTTACACTCCTTTTTATTTACCATTGATTTAACTTACATAAGATCTTTTAGTTCCGGCTCGAGTGTTTTGTCTTTCAATTCGCTCGGGTCAGCCTGAGCATTTCAGGATTTGAAGACCTTATTTCTAGAGGACGAAGACGAAGATTTGTACTACTATTATTTACTATATTATTCCACTACATCATACTGTTCCACTGCATAATCATTTATTTATCTCTGATAAGTGTAACTCTGATTTTTGTATTGTTAAGTATAATCAAATGTTTTGTATATAGCTTCATGAACTGTTGTTTGATTATTATATTTTGTCATTCCGCTGCGAGATTCTTTTTTTTTCTTTCTCTGCTTTTTTCTTATTCACCCCAATAACAATCCGTCTTTCTGTATGGTTTGAGTCGGCATGCGTGTCTGCTTAAAGCATCCAAAAAGGTGGGATATTACAGTTGGTATCAGAGCTTTGGTTTAGCGATAACCATAGCTTTCTGGGGTCTGACTCTTTTAAAATAGGATAGTAATAACCTAGAATAAGTCCTTGAATGTATATATATGAGAGAGCGTATTTGTTAGTGCTATAAAAGGTTTTCATATTGTGTTAATTTGTTACATTTTGTATTTATAAATTCTGGTTGATGCATAGGACGCTATGGCATCGATAGGGATTTCTAAACACTTAATAGGACAGACCGACACAATATTTGTTTTGAAATGTAGGTAAATGAAATAATTTTACCTATTGTATATCTTTATATATAAAATAATGATTTATAATTGATATATATTTGGTTGTAATATGTTGGTTGTTAGGTAGTGAAATTTATAAATATATGTTGGAAATAAGATTTGAAAATAAAATAAATGAAATTTGAAAATTTAGAACTTAAGTTCCGGGATTTTTGAAAATCTCTTTCGAATGATTTTGGGATATAATAATAATATTATTAGAAGTATTTTCTGATATTAATATTTCAATGTGATTTGAAAGAATTTTTTTTAGAAATTTTAGAAAGAAATAAGTTTTGTACTCCCCTCTCTGTCACTGGAAAATAATTTCAGTGTTGAGTGCACGCATCATCGACGTTCATTTTCGAGTTTCAAAGTGGGAAGGCTGCTGTAGTAGTTTACTACACAATTGTTTTGATAAATTAATCTTAAAATTTTAATTCCTAGTATGATTTGATATATATAAAGATATGATTATATATTATTATTTTAAAATAATGGAAATGGAACCCGACATTTAGTTCTTAAATTTCTATGAATTAGATATTTCAATTATTGAAATGGAATAAATTTTTTTAACTATTTAATAATCGAAACTTCTAAATGAAAATAAGAAATGATATGCTAAGTTATAACTGAAATATACAAGGAATTTGAATTTTTTAACTTGTAAACGAAAAGAATATGAAAATAAGAAATGATAATTATTGAACCTTAAGTTAATTAGAATAAGTAAGTCAAACTGGTGTAACTTTCAATTGCATTCTTAATGACATATATATATAACTTACCAATTATAAAAAGTTGAAATGTTAAAAGAATATGTAATGGAAATTTTTACAAGTAAAACTTATGTAATGGAAGTGTTCAATGAAATTTACTTTTATAAATAAGAAATTTGATATGAAAATAGTTATAAATTTGAGTTAAAATTGTAATACTGCTAATTGAATGAAATAGAAAAATGAGTACTGTAAGTAAAGGATTTTGAACTAAAGTGAATATTGAAACTATTTATAATTAAAGTAAATAATAAAATGAATGTAATGCAATAAAAGAAATTGACATGATATGAATAAATGAAAATGAATTTTTTTTTGTAAGTAATAGAGGAAAAATAAATGAAATAAACCCTGAATGAATGAATGGGAATAAAATTTTTGTAAGAGATAAATGTAAGTTAAAGAAATAATCCTTGTATGAATGAAAAGAAAAAAAATAAAAACTGTAAATGTTGTGAAAGAAATTTAATAAGAATAACTCAAGTACATTGTAAATTATTGTTTGTTTTGGTTTATGGGTTGTTTGGGATAGGATACTTCTAATTGTTTAATATGTATGAATAATCTATTGAGTCCATCTAAGACTGTTGAGTAAATGGTGCACTCAGTAGTTTATTTGTCATTCTAGGCGGTTAAAATTTTTTTGAATCCGAACAAACCATTTGTTTGTTTGCTATGGATGGATAGTTGACTTTATTGATTTCATATGATGATTGTATGTTGTGGTTGCAAGTGATTGTTGTTTTATATTGATTTGTTTGTTAGTGGTTGAAATAACTTTAAATATTTCATTTTATGTAATTATTAACCTCTTTGGATTATATAAGTGAAATACAGGTTATGGAAGCAATAGCTACTGCTTTTGGTTTCATAATTAAGCATGTTTGCCCGATAAATAGGTACATTCTCGTATTACGGTTTTATAGCGATATTATATTATTTTTCTCGCTGTTGGGATATATATTATTTTGAAAATATATGACATATTGTTATTATTGATATTATTATTTCTCCCGAGCCTCTCCGTACAAAGGAAACTCTGCCGAAATTTTCAAAAATTTTGGACTTAGAAAATTTTATGAAATGTTTTCCAAAGTTTTGTCAACTTGAATATAAAGGATTTAAGTGTTATAAATTGATATATTTTATTTCAATTAATTAATTTTGTAAATTAATTGTTTATTAATTTAATATTTTGAATAAGATATATTGATTACTTAATTTCTTCTTTTCCCTTCTTTTTCCTTTTCGAGGACGGAAAGTTTTGAGTGGGGGAGAGTGTAACGACCCGTAATTTTCGATAATTAAATTTGTTAATTTAGTGAGATATTGGTAATTTAATATTGAAAGAAATAAAAATTTGTAAATTAAAAATGAAATAATAACTAAGATGAAACGTAACAAGGTTAATTAAAGTTAATAATTAATGAATTGAATGAAATGCCAATTAATGAAAATAATTTAAATGTTATACTTGGCTATAAATTGAATATAAGGAAACAAGTGTAGATATTGAACTAATTTATGGATTTGTATATAATTAATGATAATTTGATAAAAACAGTGCTTTGTCAGCAATTGTAACCTTTGTTTGAAAGTAATAAACTTATAGTGCAGTTAAAAGTTAATGGTAACAATTATTGTATATTACCTATTTATTTAGCCTATTAATTTAAATTGGAAATAAATTTCAATAAATGTAATTAAATATTATTTTAATGTAAATTAAGTTAATAATTGGAAATAATGTTAATTTTATTCATAATATGGCAATTGGTTGAATAAAAAGAATGAAAATCAAGATTTATTAATTTATTGGAATTTAAATTATAATAATTGGATTAATTGCAATTAAATGAAATTAAATATTTAAATATTACGTAAATGGTAATTAAGATGAAATTGGTAATTTTTAATGTACTAAGAGGTAAACCAATGTTAGTTATATCCTTATCATAATAAAGACTTGAATAACAAGGTTTAAAATTTAATTAATGGATTTTTGAAATTTTAATTTATAATTTCTGAATTTAATGAAATTGAAATTAAACACTGAAATTGATGGATTAATCAACTCTAAATTGACATCTAAATTTTTTTAAATTATTGTAAGTGATTAAGAAATAAAAAATGATAGAAGTTGTAAATTTTTAAATTTAAATTGAAAAAGTGACTTAATTAATTTAATATTAATTTATTTAATTTACGTAAAAATAGCCATTTTGGCCACTGACTCGGGTTTCGACGAAACTAGTTTCATCATATCCGTAACAGTGAATTATTGTAGGATTTCAAGTTTCGTAACGATCGGACTTGTCATTTGATCATACAGACTCGAAACGCCTAGAAATCAATTAAATTGAAATCAACTAAAATAAATTTGAAATAAGCTGATTTTATCATAACTTCTTCATATGATTGAATTAGAATTTAAAACCTGTTCCATTGAATTTAAAATTATTGAAACCATCTAATTTGATATATGGGATGACACATTTTCATTCCGGAGTCGAAACGGGCTTTTCAGGTCATTTATCGTTCAACTTTCAATCCAAATCAATCTGGTCCATTCTAATTTCATCGTTTATCTATAAATAGCCCATTATAAACCCTAGCTATCCCTTATTCTCATTTGTCTGTACGTACAATTCCTTTTGTTCTTCTTCTTCTCAATGGCAAACAAACCAATTTCCAAATTGCAAATCCAAATCAAAAATCAAATTGAAAGTCAAACTCCTCAAACTATATCGAATTATATATCGTTTTGAAGCTCTCGACGAGCGCATCTCAGATCTGTAATTTGTTTTCCAATTTGAACCATTGGTTGTCCAGAAATTGAAGAACAATCCACGGTCGTTCACCGCGCGTTGATCGACTTCATCGGATCGTCGAATTGATTTAGGGGTTTTGTAGAGAGGACCGAGGGGAGTTCATCGGCATGTCTTGTCCTTGGTTTCAACGGCTCGATTGGCCTCAAAATTCACTAGGGTTACGAAAATTTCAGGCGCCTGCTCAAACTTTTCGTGCGCGTTCATCGTCGTGGGTGGACGATCGCGTAGGGGAGTCGGCGTGGTGGCAAAGCGTGGGCGACCGCAGGTGGCTGGGCGAACGATGGAGGTGGCGCTGAGCTCGAAGCCGAGGTGGCGCATGTACGGGTTCGCATGCATGCGCGACATTGGGTTTCGGTTGTTAGGGTTTCTCGCGTGAACGGTGTTGGAGTTTGGGTTCAATTCTGGTGCTGACGTATAATGTTTATTTATTTATTTTATTTAATTTGAATTTTTATCGTTTAACTTCTAATTTCAATAAATTCTGAATACAAGGTCCGTTCCAAGCGCGGTTCATTCCGTTGGGATCGCATCAGAATTCCGGACATTTTGACGCTGGTTTGGACGAATTCTGAGACCGTTCAAATTTTGAGCTTATTTTGAATTTAAATTCAATTTAAATTCAAAGGTGAGTGTTTTAACCCACTCATAACTTCTAAAATTTCTTATGTTAGTTAAATTAAATTTATGATGTGGTTAGAAATTTATTTATGACTGTTTGGTATATTCTAAATCATCATCTCAGTTAATTTGAATTTATTTGAATTAAATCGTTATTTAATTTATTATTGAATATAAATTGCCAGTTAAATACCTGTTATTGATTATCAGTTCTATATTGATATTTATTGATTGATTTGGATGATGTTTGTAATGTTGATTGTTGATATTGGATGAATGGATGTTTTATTTTATATCGTTATAAACTGCAAGTTCACCATGGTTTGAAATGATACATACCCGAATGATCAATTGATTAAGGAAATATCGTTATGGGTTGAAATGATAGACTCGAGCGATTTTATGGATTTTAATATTTTTGGGATTGCAGATTGAAATGATATATATTCGTAAATGTAAAATTTTAAATCGCGGATTGAAATGATAAATATCTCTATCACTTGACCCTAGGTTAGAGAATTATATACGGACACCGGATTGGTTAAATTAAATGATTTTAAAGCTTTAAATTTTTGAATCCTTTTAAATGATATTTTGAAATAAAAATTGATTTATATGAATTGAATTATTATCGAAATTCAAGTTTATGATAAAATTGGAATTGGTTTAAAGGTATTGTTAAAAGGATTTAATTGAAATTTCAAAGTTGAATTTGGAAAAAAAAGTGAAATTTGTCAAAATTGAATTATTTTAAATTGTTTTAAATATAACTTTGAAATATATTAAATTTGGAGTAATTTAAATTGATATTTCGAACATGGATTGGAGGCGATATTGAATTTAATATTTATTTAGAATTCTAAATCGGAAAATTTGAAATTGGGTTTTGGGATATTAAAATGGTCCAAATGTACTGGAATGAAATAAATAGTTTAAATTGATATAAATTTCAAATTCATGTTGTTATATAAACTGTTTTAAAAATATATTATTTTAAAGACTTTAATTATTAAGATTTTCAACTTTTAAACTAAACCTGTTTTAACTTATTTTAAATCTAATTAATCTATTTTAAAGTTATTTAATATATTTTAATTATATTTAATCTATTTTTAAAATCTATATTAACTATTTATAACTATTTAAAACTATTTTCTAAATTCCAGGCTAAGTAAAGTAGAAGTGTTTATACTCTAATCATTGGGTTAAAAGCAAATACGGGTAAATGATGTTATAACCTACGTTGGGAATTAAATAACATATTTGGTTTAATATGATATTTTGAAATGAGAGTTTAACCTATTTTGGAAATATGACTTTTGAAAGGAAATATAATTTCGAACTATGATTTCAAATGTGATATGATTTCAAAGGTAAATATGAGTAATGATTTCGAAAGTGATATGTGAATATGATATTTTGATATTAATTATGAAATGGTTTTGGAAATGTAAAAGAACCATCTGGTGTGTAATAAGCGATGGGTTGTTAAAGAGACCGGGATCGGATATGGGCATACTCTCTGTCGATACCGAAAACCACTTTGACAACTATGTACGCGGTGGAGATTCCAGAATGAAGTAGGATGGTGGCGACGATCCTATAAGGTATATACGTGGACCTAACTCCTGTGAGTTAGCATAAGGTGGCTAAAACAGGAGCAATCGACGGGCTAAGTGAGGTCATTCCTCCGATCGGGCACATTCCATCGATACTATATTCTGACTTTGCGATTTATTTGGTAGCCACCCTTCGATTTTTACTCAGGAGTGTGTTTCGAGTTGGGCGGTAGTTGCGGCTATGCGTTACCAACATTTCGGAAGTGTAATTGGTATATCTACCCTGGCATTGCCTAGTTGTGCCGTGTCACCTACCCTAGCGCGCCTTCTACGAGTTTGGTTTGTACCATACCTATGGAGTGCCATCTGACGTCACCCAATTTACGGGTGGGATTACGGTACTGTATAGACTATGGGAAATAATAATGTGTTAATGGGGAAAATGTAACGCCTTAACGCTATTTTAATAGTTTATATTACTGTAGACATATTATAATAGCATATTGTACTACATAGTAGATAGTTTAACAGATCCTTAGGAGATGTGAATCCCGAACATCTCTTAAGTTACTGCACTCACGTTAGACACTGGATAGGAGATGTCAAACCCCATAAACATCTCCGACACCGTTTACACTCATATTTATTTACCGTTGATTTAACTTACATAAGATCTTTTAGTTCTGACTTAAGTGTTTTGTCTTTCAGTTCGCTCGGGTCAGCCTGAGCATTTCAGGATTTGAAGACCTTATTTCTGTAGGACGAAGACGAAGATTTGTACTACTATTATTTACTATATTATTTCACTACATCATACTGTTCCACTGCATTATCATTTATTTATCTCTGATAAGTGTAACTCTGATTTTCGTATTGTATAAGTATAATCAAATGTTTTGTATACAACTTCATGAACCGTTATTTGATTATTATATTTTGTCATTCCGCTGCGAGATTCTATTTTGTTTTTTTTTTCTTTCTCTGCTTTTTTCCTATTCACCCCAATAACAATCCACCCTTCTGTATGGTTTGAGTCGACAGCGTGTCTACTTAAAGAGTCCAAAAAGGCGGGATGTTACAAGCATGATAAGAGTTGATGATCTCTTCGGATTGATACATATAAATGTATGTAATCATAAGTCTATTAATACCAAAACGGTTCAACGTACTTCGTCATATTAACCGATGAGTTATCACTGAAATGGAACGTGTATTTGATACACTTGTAGCATGTCTATGGTAAACTCATAGAGTATAAAACAGAAGTAAATAAAATAACATGCGATAGAAATGATTCTATTTGATCGAACGAGTGAATATATTGGAAAGGTTCCAAACATACCTAAAAATGAATAAAGATTCAATCTCAAAAGTCACTCCTCCATGTGATACATAATGATGCATCGATAAGGAGTAATCGAACTTTATTGGACAAAGTACGACTATTTATGAGTGAAGTTGAGTTAATTTATTTCTGTAAGGTTATGTACTTAAGAGTAGTACACAAGGTTAATATTATTTCATCTAAATAATACTTTACAAAACATACAAGATAAGGGTTTATAAAAAGCCCCAAAATATCCTAGGTCAAGAAGTTGGCATGATGTGCGATTTGAAAGTCTGCACATAATAATTGTTTGTGAGGGATCTTGTATGAATCTCCCCAAAAGGAGTTTGGAAAAGTCTGTCATTAGATGACATATTTATGTTTTGAACTTAAGTTTTGTAAACTAAAAACCAAAACAGTTTTATATAAAAGCCAATTCATAAAGTTTTTAAGAAGACTTATTCTGTTGCACTGAGAAACAATTGTTGTTTCCAGAAATACCAACTTCATTGTAAAGGAATTTCTTTGAGAAATTATTGATAGTAAAATGGAATTGGATATGATCCAAAGATAAAACTAATTATGTGGGATGAAATAATATTAACCTAACCTAAATGAATACATCGCATTAGAATATCTAATAAGTTTTGTCACATAATGAAGAGAAACTACGAGTTTCTTATCAATGTTGAGAATAGTTAATCCCCAGTTGTCAACTAAGCCATTAAGAGTATTGACTCCATGATATGGTATGATGCGCAAATCCGAAGGGATTCCAAGTACATTACCAAATTATGATTTTGGTAGTCGTATCCGAAGGGATGTGATCCATTGGCCGCGATTGTGTCTTTAAGAGACGGATGCAGTTGGAATTTAATAAGCAATGTTGATAAGAATAACCTCATAAATTTCAATTGTTGAAATTAACGTAATATATTCATTATTCAACGTATTCAAGATAATTCACAAAATTATCGCCAAGTATGACTTTATGTTTTGGTATATATGTGTTGAAACAGAAAGTTCTAAATACAGATTTAAACTAGAATATTTGCACATAACAACAAAAGTGTCTTGAAGTCAGTGTGAGCGATACTGGGTTAGTGGGATTTTGATATGATTCAAGGAATGGTTTAAAATATCATTTTATAAGCATCAAAATTAAATAAACATTTTGATGAAGATATCAAATAGTTTGATTGCCAATCAAAATGTAGAGGAAGCGTGTGCTCATAAGTGAGAAAGTCAAAAGGTACATTAATATTTCGAAACTATAAATAAACATGTTGATTTTAGCGATGTACTTGTGTTAAAATCAACCTTAGTTGTTTTAATTTTCAACTTTAGATTGTAAATGATGTCTTTTATAGTAAGTATAAAAGATATTGAGAATGCCCAAATCGATATGCAAAGACAACTTATTAAATTGTCTAATACGAAACATGTGAGATGAGTTCCTTATGCATTGGAAATATGAATTATCATACATGTTATGTTGTCTACGATATCGTGATTTGTTTATATATTTGATACATGAAGCAAATACTAAATCCAATTGATACACTAAACGGTTGTTTGAAGTTTTCTCATGTATTTATGAAATACTAGCGAATCGTTTACAGAAATAACGAACTCCTTAAGAAAGGGTGTTTGGACTCAAACTTCAAAAATGATATTGAGTATAATATGTCAATAATAAATTCAAGTTAAGAACCTTTAAGTTGGAAATGTTCCAAATAGAAAATATTATGACTGGTTCATTGATTTGAATAGTGCCACAATAGAAACAATTTACATATATAATAAATGCACAAATTTGTAACTGAGCCAAGGGTGATTGCAAATGTTGAGAATCCCACAACATTGTTATACGATAACAAATGCCACTATATAGTTCATATCAAAACTAAGTACTCACTGGAAGTCGAGAGACATACTCCAAATTATTCTACATGATAAAGCTAGTTTATCGGCGTCGGTGAGAGTTAATCAATAGAGTAGATGATTAAAACATAATAGCATACCCGTTCACTTAGGGACTGACCCAATTTGTTTTAATAAAACCGATTGGAGATGTTGGAATAAGATTCCATAATTGACCCCAAGTGCAAGTGAGAATTGATAGAGTAAGGGTTATGCCCTAGGGGCAATTATGTAATTCGTTACATATATCTAACTCATTGACCAATCTTGTTCGAAATAAAATGGTGTTTGTATACTTGATATAATGTGTTATATTAATTAATTAATTCTATTGTATACTTGAGATAATGTGTTATATTAATTAATTAATTCTATTGTATACTTGATATAATGTATTACTCATGATTGTTGGGGTACCTAAGGGTTACGTGCCAATAGTTATTAGATAACTATGGAACGACTTATTAGATAGTTTTCTATTGGTTAATATAACTAAGGTCAAACAGAAAATATTGATATGAATAATTTACATAGTTCTTTCGACTTGAGAATACTATGAATCTTCAATATGAAAGCTCCGCTTTGATTATATTCAAATCATGGCAAAGTGTCCATCGAGTGACTATAGTTAGGTCTAGTGGAAGTATTAGAAGTGAAGCATTATTCAAGAGAGGATCCGTCTCCTCGGTTATATGAGGTTAGTATCACGGTCAACTCAAGTCAACCCAAAATCAAAATCTCTGTCCAGAGTAGTTCGGTTAATAATAATTGTTATTATTGAACCAATGACTTTGTGTTTGGACTATAGAGTTGAATGTGGATGAAGTTGGAATTTTGACCATTACCAAATTCAAAAAATCCAAATGATATAGTTTTGACGAAGAGAATTGGTGTAATAATTGTCACAACTGGGTAACGCTTATTAAATTAAAATGAGATTTCTTTCAAAAATGAGTAAGCGATAAATTTGGCCATATTATCACACCACCTGCTAAGTGAAGTGTGAATGTTCGAATAGTTCGACGTTAATTGCCGACCGAATTTACACCCAAGAGTCACACAACCGAAACGATGAATTCTCTTTAGACCAAACGATTTAATTAGTATATAATTGTTTTAAATTGATTAAATTATTTAATATTTATAAAATATTAATCATGAAATTTGAATTTGATTTGAGAAATAAAATTGTTGCATATATTTATAAAAGTTATAAATATATTGATCGATATGAGACATCGATAACAAAATAGGTTAAATATGATTGTACATATTTAACTTGGGTTAAATGGGCTAAAACCCATGAGATTTGGAGAGGATAGGCATTGGTTTGAGAGAGGTTGGAAGTGGCTACAACATAGGATTAGGGTTTGGATATGTGTGGCTAAGATCTAGTGAGAAACTTACATAATTTGCTCTCTTATCCTACATATATAAATACTAATCTCAAAACCCTAATTAAGGCTAATTTCATTTTTGAGCAACCACTTTTTTCTTCTTCCTTCTCATTTTAGTGGTAGGAACTATTCTCTAAAACAATTCCGAAAAATTCTCAAATCTAATTCAAATTAAAAATATAATTTGTAGTAGAAGGTTTTCAATCCTAGATTAGCAACCTAACATATTATGAATTATTCTAAGAAGAAAATCATTGTTCAACGTAGACTCAAAGGCTTTATTAAGAGGTGAAATTTCATTTATTATTATTGTTTTGATATCAAGTTTATTATATAAAAGTTGATTTACATCCAAATCATCTATTTGTATTCAGATCTGTTTATTGTTTAGAATAGGTGAGATTTTTGCCAGTATATGTATTTCTTACAATTGGATTGGTTATGTGCTTCTTGTAATATTTTGTTTACTGATTTATTGTTGAATTAACTTTCTGGAAGAAATAAGAAATTTTAAATTTTGATTTATATTAACACACACACAAATATATACATATATTTACATACATACATACATATATATATACACACACGCATATACACACACACACACACACACATATATATATATATATATATATATATAGATTTAGACTAAATGTATAGAGATCTGCAAACTGTCAATATGTATGATTGTATATATGATTATATATCGTATATATTTTATCTTAAAATTTTCTTATGATGATTCATATTTATTATGAATCATAAAAAATAAAAATATTTTACAAAATATGTATATACATATTTTATTATTATTTGATGATTTTATGTGTTGTTTATTATGTATAAAATAATTAATGGTTCAAACTTTCAGTTTTATATTTTATAAATTTGATGCACCATACAAGAAGCCTATTGTAAAATTTCACATTTTTAAACCTAATTTAATGTTTTTTTTAAAATTAATTTACTTTCGGCATACAATCAATTATTTAATTAAAAATATAATTCCAATTTAAAAAACTCTAGGAATTTTTAATAAGCCTTAAATGTGTCTCAGGTACCATTAGAAATTTTTTAAGATTTTTTATCACTTAATTTAATAATTTTTATAATTAATTAGTTTTTGGCCTACAATCAATTATTTAATTAAAAATATAATTTCAACTGAGAAATTTCCAAAAACATTTTTCTAAGCTTAAAATATGTCTTAAGTCCTTCAGAATAATTTTTAGAATTTTTCAACTTGATTTCATATTTTTAAGAGTTAATTTGATTTCAGGCTGGTATAAATTATTTAATGATAAATATTATTTTAATTTGAGAAAATTTCATAAATTATTATTAAACCCAAAACGTGTTTCTAGATTTTCTAAAATTATAAAACTAGAAACTTTTCATGTAATTATTTACATTAATTTATTGTGGCAGAAACTTTTTTATTCAATAATATATATATATATATATATATATATTATGTATACATATATATGTATATTCATTTATGTATATTAATATCTTATTTTGCCAGATTGTACAAGCATATAGTTGGACAAATTACAATACACACAAGATGAGCTAATGTGTCCGTTGCAATGTAAATCCCAGCATCTATATATTGGTACATTATACCCTTCGCGGATTATCATGTTACACATGCACACGCACACACACACGCGCGCACACACACACACATATATATTACATACATACATACATACACACATATGTATGTATGTATATGTAAATTAAATCTAATAAGTCAATTCAAATTAAAGAGATAAATGAAAGGTTCATCTCTCTATTTAATGCAGTTATTGCTCTCAATTAATTACTTATTTTAGGGAAAGAAATAAAAGGTTTTCTTCCCTATATATAGATTAAATCTCATTAATGCTCTCAATTAATTACTTATTTTAGGGAAAGATATGAAAGGTTTCCTTTCCTATATATATTAACTTTTATTAATAAATGTTAGGTGTATTTGATACACTATACATCTAAAATTAAATTTATTTAAACTTCCCTTTAACTAATTTAAATAAAAAAAATGATTTTATTTAAAATAAATTCAGAAAATTTCTAATTAAATTAGGCATTATGGGTTCAACTAAAATCCAATTGGGTAAATTTTTTGATATTAACCTATTTCTTCCGCTGTGGGCTGGCCCAGTTTATTCAGATATAATTGATGTTGCAATTAGCTCTACTGTATGTCACATTTGGGTAGAAAGAAACCAACGAATATTTCAAAATCAGAACATTCCAGCTCAAGTTAGACTACAGCTAATACTAAATGACTGCAAAATCATTATGAGCAAATCCAAATTTCTAATTGTTAACTACAATAACGACATGGAAATCAAGAGGAATTTTGAGCTTATTTGAATTCCTTAACTCTGAGATGTCGGAACTATACTTTTGTGATTAACGAACCAGTGCTTTACAACAATAACCAGTTACTTCCAACAACAAAAGAGCTTTTTATTAGGCGGTCTTCAGGAGCAAGTTTCGATCTCTTTCCAGTCCAGCAGGCACGATTAAGCTAACTTAAAGAAGCTTTGATCTTCAGGAACAAGCTTCGAATTTTTCGGGCCTCATGAGATGCGTGATCTATCTTGATTAAGTGAGAGGTAAGAGAGAAGAGTGGTTCGTATTGATTGTTCCTGGGAGATGTTAGGTAGACAAGACGGTGAAGGAAGTGGTAATTCACGAAATAATGAAAGAATTTAAGGCATGGAGTACAGCCGTCTAAAGGACATCATGTGATTTTTCTTGTTATTTGTTTATTTTTGGTACTAATAGTTCTAATACGAGGGACTTTTTGGCTCAATCATCCTCTATTTTGGTATGTTATCAAGATAGGGATATAATTATATATTAATATATGGATATAACTTTTCTCTTGTAAGACATTATTTTTTTTAGGAGATTACAAGGTTTTGACGAGGCATATTATTAAAATATGTGATTTGTGTTAATAAAGTACTAATTTTCTATAAAAAAATAAAATGAGATTCCATAAATAATAATATGATTTTTGTAAAAATTATATTATTTTCGGTAAATGGCAATATAATTGATTTTATGGAGTTTGTAGAAGAAATTATTATTATTCGTATTATTGTTGTTGTAGTGTTTGTGATAAAATAAAAGGTACTTTAGAAGTAATAATAATTGTAAAGATATGTTTTCAAAAGTATTTTGGGTAAAATTATTACTATTTTTGGGTAAATAGAAATACAAAGTAATTTTGAAATTTTGAAATAAAATATTATTATCTTTAAGATAAATAATAATTAAATGTTTTTGGAAATTACTAAAGTGGATTTTGTATATATTATTGTTTTGAAGGGTGATTTGATGTAAATTACTATTTTTGATTAAAAATTTGATGTTTATAGGTATTTGAAGAGACTTAAGAATAACAAAGGATTTTTGAAGTATATTATCATTTTTGAAGAATTATTATTGTTTTGAGATGGAATAAATAAAGGTATTTTTATAATAATGAAACGATTTCATAATTAAGGGATTTTAACAATCATAAATATAATGTTTTAAATGGTTATAATATATGTGATTAATTGTTGATTTTAATTATCACATGTGTTTTTTATTGCGATAGATTCGCATTAGGATGTATATGTGATGTTTTACCATTATTACTACCAGAAGGTGGGTATTTAATTGTGGTTTTGGTTGATTGGATGATTTGATGTTTATATTACTAATGTTGATTGGTTAGTACACAGTTGATGATTGATGTTTGTATTACTACCATTGATTGGCTAGTACACATTTGATAGTTTTGTGTTTGTGTTACTAACATTGATTGGTTAATACACATTGAATGATGTTGATATTGTGTTACTAATAGAAAGTAGTTAGTACAAATTTGTTTGATTTATACTTGCACTGAAGATGTATTACTAATAGTTGATTATTAGTATATATGTGAGTATATTTGTTATGATTAGTTTATTTGATGTTTAGGTTTGATGCCGAATATTGTTGATGTGTAATGATTGTGTTGCTATTATAGTAGTTACCCTATACTTATGGTGATTGATTGTGATAGCTTAGTAGAAGTAATGTTTTTTGCTTGCATTGGTTGCATGGATGTTATGGTTGGTATGTGCTAACAAGTATTTGGATGTAGGAGAAGTGCATAAAACAAAACTACATTGGCTTGATCCCAAAAGGGTACATAAGCAGTCTTTTCCTATGCAATAGCTTTATGGTGTATGGCCAGTAGGCATAGTCCAAACATAGTTGATCATCTTTTCCTATTATTATATGTACATGTATATATGTATCTACAAAGTCGTAGGTAGAAGTAAAGAAGGGACCAAAGATCTGAATATAGATCATATCTTCCGATGCTTGGCTTGATATATTTCTTTTACCATAGTTATATTATTATTAATAAATGATGGTTAATGTATTGGAAAATGTGGACGTAATTCAATATGTAGAATTGTATGGTATTTAAACTATTGAGATAATGTATATGTAGTGTCATTTAATTCTAATGTAAGATTTCCCTTTATGTTCATTGATTTTTATCTTTTATTTTATATAACTACAGTCCACTGCTGTTAATATTTGAAACTAGTCATAAGTGTATTTTGGTGACATTTGTAACTGATTTTAGACGTTAAAAATAGTGGGTCATCACACTTGGTATTAGGGCGAGCTTTAGCGATTCCCTGAGCCTTGGGTAAGTTTATACTATTTAGAGTACGATAATTTACACCTTAAGTAGGCTAGAATATAGAATGAGAGAGCATTTTGATTGTTGATTGTATGCTGTATGTGTTTGGGCTTGTATAACCGTCACTACCCCACCCTAGGACAATGTTTATTTACGTTGACCTTTGCATGAAAGATAAATAAAGTAGAAGTGTGTTATGATGAACACTTATAGGAGAGATTAAGTTATGGTTATAACCTGAGTGACACAAATACAATGTTAAATTACAATTAAAACCTGATCTTGCTAAGTGAAATTAATTTTTATTATTGAATAATAATATTTGTTGGGAAAAATTATATTATATATACATTTTTGGCTTTAAAGGCATTTTATTCAAAAGGGAAAATGTATGTTTTTGGACATAAAGTATTTTGTTGAAAACTTCTACATTGGTAATAATAGAGCATTAATTTAAGAAATAAAATATTTTTATGAAGATAATTTTGTAAGGAAAAGTGGTTACAATAAAAATAATTTGCTTTAGCTAACGGATATTCAATTTACAATATTTGAATAAATTTATGTATGTATTTTAGCAAAAAATATTTTGATGGAAATATTTTAGTTAATTTGTTTTTGATCATAAAACGTCCTTTGAATATATATATACACACACACACACACACACACACACATATATACACATACATATATATATATATACATACATATATACATATGTACATAGTGAAAAGTGTTTTATAACAGTATTATGATTTGGGAATGCTTTGTTAAAAGTAGTTTGTTAATGGAGTTTATAGAAAAAATTTATTTGAGGAGAGAGTTGTTGAAAAATACTTTTAAAAAAAATACCACAAGAATTGTAGAGTATTTATTAATAAGATATTTTATGGAAAGCTTTTTTTTTTGATAAAATACATGGGTTTAAAACATTTTATTAAGCATACCTATTGAAGGTATTTTATTTTAAAGATGTTTTGATAAAATGGTATTTGATTCTCAAAATATATTTTGAGAAAATATTTTATTGAAGAAAATATTAAAAATTTTGGTTAGAAATATTTTTACTTGAGAAATATCATTTTAGCAAAAAGTATGCAGAAAACATCTTTATTTGGGAAAGTTGTTTTATCCAAGGAGTACCTTTGATTTATGAAATCTTTTTGTTTAAAAAATGATTTTGGTTGTAAAGACTTTTATTTAATGGGTACTCTTTGATAAACAATTTTTTTGAAGGGGAAAACATTCTTTTTGGTAAAGGGTTTTGGTTAGAAAATACCTAATTTGAAAAAGGAAATGTTTATTCGAGAATATATTTTAAAAATCTTCTTGGGAAAGGAATGTCTTATACAATGTTTAGTTTTAAAATACTTAGGGAAAATATTTTAAAATGATGGAAATGGTTTGATTCAAAAGTGAATAGTTGAAAAAGTAAAATATTCGGTTTAAGTAATAAATCTTAGAGTGGTTTGTTAAAAAGTATATTATTGAAAAAATATTTTATAAAAAAGAACGTTTTGAAGATTACGGGATTAGACTGAGCGGCATATGATGTGGAATGATCGGGTGATGTTAGTTTTAAGTTAATCCAAAATCCATCATGATGATGTAAAATTTGTGTCTATCATGCATGGCTTCCATTATGTGTTGCAGGGTCTAGTCATTTCCTTCTAGAGGGAGAGTTGGGATATGATGTAGGGACTATCCATTTTGATTGTGTGGGATAGTGACCTTTTATTCGGATGATTAATTTGGTTGAATTATCTGTATTGTTCTATTGTTTAGTTATATTATTTTGACTGCTTGATTTGATTGTGTTTGCTTTATGGTCTTTGACATGACTATTTGAATTAAATTATTCCATTCGCATTGTATTGTTATTGTTCACTAATTTGATAATGATTGTTCATTAATTTATGTTAGACTTATTTGAATTAATCCTCTTTACTTGCATTGTATTTTTGTTGATTTTTTTGCTATGATTTGTTTTAATTGTTTGCTTGCTTGCTTGCTTGTTTATTTGTCTGGTTGCTTATTGTTTGCTTTATTGTGATCATGTATATTGAATGCTAGGATATATTGCTTGTTACTATTGATAATTTCACGATGAGATATTTATCCAATGTTGACTTTTAGTGGGATGTACATTGGAGAAACTAGTAAGTGGATAAGGGATATATGTGGTTTAGTCATAATGGGATGACATAGTTTCCTAAGCCGAGGAAGACTAGATATTTGGAGTGATTAAGAATTTGATGACATTCCTTGAAAATAAGTAATAGTAGCTAAAGTGTTTTGGGGACAAGAAGGCTTGGTGGATAACACAGGGTGATCAAAGCGATAGTGAGAGGTTCATTACTTCATTATTAGAAATTTGGAGATTTTTCCAAATACATGTTTTGAATTCTATTTTTATACGAGTAATTACCAACTTCTATAAGTGTTTTAAATTCAGCAGGGACTCATATTTTGATTTTTTGAAGAATTTATACGGTTTGAAATTTATGTAAAATATCAGTTTTCTAAAAATTATTTTAAGTTGTTCTTGAAAAATAATGATAGTATTAAAAAAATTATTTTATAAAATGATAATGATATGTTGAAAAAGGATTTTGGTTTGCAAAGAACATAGAAGCCTTGATTTAAAAATGAAAATATTTCGGTAAATGTTTTGATTTAAGTATGTATTAGAACTCTCATCGGTAGAAGAGGCTAGTAGATTCCTCTTTTGTATTTTGGATGAGTGATCCTATCATCAAAAGGAATTACTATAAAAGGATTATCGAATCAAGTATTCGATGTGATCTGAAGAATAAAACAAAGTAGGTTCTGATGTGGAGATATTCCAATGGATTATGGTTAACTCGAAGGCTTCGATGTGTGCTCGGAAGATAGGGACAGGGTAATCTGTGTGTACCCAGGGTAGTTTGTGTGTGCCCATATTTTTGGATATTTGCGTGTGTCCAGTCCTTAGCATCTCTAAAGGCATAAGTTCGATCACTTTGTAGCCGCGATGTTGAGTAGTCGTTAACCAAATATATGAGTAATTCGAGTTATCACGTATCTAAGAGTGCTTGGTATGAGACTGTATGTGTAGGGTCTGTACTTCTTAACCATTTGTATGAGATCTGTACTTCTCGACCGTCTGTGCGGGTTTGTACTTCTCGACTGTCTATATGGGTCAGGGAATCGAGGATTAATGTAGCTATAGCTCTAGCATTATCTTGAAGATGTAGCTATGAGTGGAAACATATCTCATTTTTAAGGCTATATATCTGGGATGGTACATCGATTATCTTGCGGATGGGACAATAAGGAAGTTCATCGACAGTTTTGAGAATACATATATTATGATGGATCTGTAGTCAGCATAAAGATTAACACACGTGATTTTTTATTGGTACGATGGTGTGATGATTGCTCTTTTTGGATGTATGCACGTGCTTTATTTTCATAAGCTACTTATTGTTGATATTTTTATGTATGCATGCATATATGGACCGACCAGAGCCTTGTTGTGTATTTTTTTTATGGGCGATTATGGTTGATTATATAAATGCTTGATATGGTTTATGAATGTAGTTGATATATGATTGAAATTGTTACACTCCTTGTTAATGGAGTATTAATTTTTACATGCTATATTTTGGATTTCATGATTGAGAAAATATATGTGTTAATATAGTACGTGGGTGTATGAGGTTGAATTCATTGTTGTAATGGAATTTTATCAGGTCATGACTGACTGTACTATGCGGGTGTTTTATACTACTTTATAAGTAGTTATTTTATGATTGGTATACTTCTCCATATTTTGTGATTAAACACATGTAGATGTTTTTGACTTGCGAAGACCTGTGAAATATTCCAGTTTTATCATCGAACCAAATCAGCTTGATGAAGTAGAAGTCAAACTAAAAGTATCTCGACCATAAAAGCTTATTTGAATATTTAAATATAGTATGAAGCAGCTTAGAGAGAGAAGCCTCAGGCAAGTCCGAGTCAGTAGGTGATAGTACTTGGGAGTGAGAAGACACTGTGAGATCTTCTTATCTATAACTTTCCATAGGTATGTTTTACTAGTTATGTTTGATTGCATGCTTTTATATGCTTTTTTTTACAGTTTATACTTGGTTTCGATGGTTGCTATGCTTACTAGTATTGGTTACTTGTTACAATGATGCATGATATTTGCTCATTATGTTTTCTAGGTTAGTTTAGTTATGTTTTCCAATGTAGAATTTTAGAAACATAATTCTTTCAAGGGAGGGGAATGTTAAAATAGTTATGGTATGCTCTAGGGGCAATTACATAATTTGGTACATATATCTAAATATGTGACCAATCTTGTTCATCATAAAAGTGTTTGATTTCTATTACATACTTTGATATATTGTGATATAATTAATGAAGTAATTAATTTAAAATGCACTAATAAGAAAATACTTACATAAAATGTTATGTGGTTGTAGGTGCAAATAATTGCAATCGTGAGTAGCTAATCATAAAATAAAATAACATTTTATTTTAAATATTCCTAGTTGAGATGTTTCGAAAAAAGGATATCAATACATCCATTAAGACTAGAGAGCGTAACGCTCTCCAAATGTTGGAAACTGTATTACTCATGGTTGCTATGGACAACTACGGGTTACATACTCGTAGTTATTGGATAACTATGGAATGACTCGTCTGAGGGTTTCCTAATGGTTATAACAATTAGACCAAATAGGAAATCTCAACATGACGATGTTGCACATTCCCTTAACCTGAGGGTATTATAGAACTTCAATGTGAATACTCTATTTTGATTATAATTAACTCATGGCATGGTTGTCAATCGAGCGACTATAGTTGGGTCTGAATTGAAGCATTGGGAGTGAAGCACTATTCACTAGAGAATTTGTACCCTTAGTTGTATGAGGTTAGTATCACTATCAACTGTAGATAACTTAAAATCAAAATTTCGGGCCAAAGTAGAATGGTTAATTTAACAACCTGTATTTTACATATCAAAGATCGTAGGTCGTATGATTCTAAAATATGGGGAAATGACTCTTAGGGACATTTTCCACATCTATGATTTTTATCGAATTTCTATTTGACTATTTTGATCCTAAAAACCTTGTATGGTCTATACCTTTGATAATAGCCAAGTTAGGGTCTCAAACTTCTTTCATTGTTTTAGGATAATGGTTTCCCATTCTGTAGGGTGGTCATAATAGTAATAACGACTTACCGTTTGAAACTTATAACTATTTTAAGTTTTGGCTTTTGTTGGCCAGTATTATCGGGTAATTAGGCTATCCCACACTTACGCCTACAAACCCATTTCGGGATTGGTGCCTATGGGGGACTGTTGGCACTGTTCCAAGCCATTTCCATCTTCTCCAAAATAGTTGTTAGCCTCCATTAACCTTAATCTCTTTAGAAATTATATTATTTTCTTACTAATCTTAGCCTAAACCATCATTAGTTAGTGAAGGGAATAATAGGTCTACCATTTTCTACTATCTTGGAATCCATGTCCTTGTTGTCCCATCTCAATTCTGGAGAATTAAAGTGGTAATTGGGTATTTGGTGAGTGATTATTGAGCCCTCACTATTCTATGTTTATTTATGTAGTTAAATTTGGTGTTTTTGATATAATAAGCATGAGTAAACAATTTTAAACTTTAATTACACCCATATACATGTTTATGGATGAACCAAAAGATTAAAAATGTATTTTGGTGATTTAATAATCTCTCTTAGACCATATTGTCATTCTTGTGTAAATACTAGACCTAGGCTAAATTTTATGTATTATATATGTTTGATTTGCTTGATCATGATGTATGAATGCTTGTGAATGCCTTATGTATTTGGATGTATTTTTTTGATATTGTTTTTAAGTACTTTTAGGACAATTAGGCGTTAATCAATGAAACGAGCAAAACGAAGTCAAATTTGCTTGAAACTGGATGAAACTTAGAGGGTAGGCTTTATAGGATGGTTGGAGTTTGCATTTCAGATCGCAGGTGGTTTGGCATGGTGAATTTGGGTCGCGATGACCTGAAATTGGTCGATGGTGGAGCTTCAAGTCAGTGGGGTTTCACTTCGGGGCATGCTTCAAGCTTGCTTGGGGAAAACAAAAGGATGCTTTGGGTTGGAAAAGGAGTGACGTGAAGCTTGGAAGTTAAAGGCCAAAATTTGGCTAAGGAGTCAGGTCGGTATCGACCTGACCTAGGGTGATTTGGACTTAAAGTTTTGGTTTGGGGACTTTAAAAGTGGAAGAGAAGTCCAAGTGAAGTCCTAAGGCCCAAATTGGGGTCCGAAGTCCAAGTCGGTACCGATCCTCGTCAGGTCGAACTGATTTGAAAAATGGTAAAAGGTCGGGGCCAACTTCCGGGGAGGGAACCAGGGTCCTGTAGGTCGTGCTGAAGGTGTTCGTTCGTTCGTTCAATGTTCAGATGCAATATGATAACACAATGAAGACTGATGCAGAAACGAAGCGATATTGGTGTGCTTCAATGTGATGGCTTGGGGACTTTGAGATATTGATTCTACGACTGATATGGTGGTCCATAAGTGTTTCGACGAGGATGGTTCTTGGATGGGAGTCGTTATGGTAACCCATAAAGACAAGTTCTAGGACGCGAACTTGTAAAGTAGAGCTAGGATGTGCTCTATTATGGGAAGATACAACGAGACAGGTTCTATGACGTGAGCCTATGACGTGGAGCTAGGACATGCTCTACTATGGAAATTGTAGTGGGTAGGACGAGGAAGGGTTCTACGACGATGATGAAATGAATCGAACTAGGAGGTGTTCGAAGACATATACGCAGGGATTGTTGATACTTGGAGTGTTTCGTGTGCTCGTAAAGCAAGGGTAGGTGAGGACGCTCATTGGGTATTAGTACATATACCCATGAATCTAGGACATGATCCATATACCTTGGACTACTAGGACGTGCAGTTTAGTTTTCGTGGCCTACTAAGTGTCATGGATTTTGGCAACCAAGGAACCAAGACTTTTTAATTGGTCTCTGGCATAAGACGGTCAAAAGAGTTATCATATATCCAAAGCATTTGAGTGATAGTAAGGACCATTTGATAGATGCTATGTTTGGTATGGTTTCTATGGTAATCAATTATCACTCTAGTGTGGTCACTTGACTTAGGTATTTAGGACATGGATACCTAGACACTCGATATTGTACTTAGAACATAGTATATTTTAATGATGATAGTATAGTAGCATATTATAGATGTTATGTGCTGACTCTTTGGATGCAGGGACATATTTGATATAACTCTTATACCTTTTTGTTCCTCACTATATCAACTTTTATAGTATTTTGAGATTCATTTATCACTCATACCATCTATTGTATGACTCTGGGTTTAATGCTTTGCTTCTTATTATCTTTGGTACTCTTAAATGAATAGACTAGATAGCAGGTCTATGTGATACGTGATGGATGTGCAGAGGACGATCTAGATGGAACTTTCTCATATTATACATGGATATTCTATTACTTATTCCACTTTGAAATACAGTAGGGCTTAGACAATGTTTGCTATACTATTATGAGACAATTTTTTCGAGTTTATTTCCACTTTATATAAACTCCATTAGTATGTTGTATGACTCTGCGAATCTGTGCTTTGATATTGGGTTCACTTAGTTATTACTATCACTCATGTTTTATATCCGTGATGTATATTATATTTTAAACATGCATTGTGAGATATACGATAGATTATACGATGTTTTTACTTCTTATTAACCCTTGACAATCGTCCTACATCGACCGAGCACCGTAGCAGTGCACTTATATATGTATAGTAGGTGTCGATGGTGTATAATGATTGTAACATTTGGTATTAGAGCTTAGGTTACGTGATTAATCCGAGTTAATGCCGTGGTCTAGTAGAGATAGGGAAGTAGTTATCATTCTAGACTGGATCAAGAGAGAGAGAGAGAGACAGTGTGTGTGTGTACAAGAGAGAGTACTTGTTATATATTTTGGTTTTTAAAACTATATAGTAGTGTGTGTATATATAGTATATAAGTCGCATGCACATGAGTACCAGTGATACAGTTTTCTTTAGAGAGACTGGTCATTCTTATTACAAATCAAGAATGAGCCGACATACAAGAAACACGATGAGGAATTTCGTCACTAGAGTCGAAGAAGGAGCGGGTTCGTGGGCTGCTAATCCCAACTTACATACCATGTTCTATACTATGATGGAGAACATGTTGCGAAATACCCAAGCAGTCACTCCAAATGTTGCGGTTGATAGTGGCGCTCAAGTGTTGGTGCTAAGAGTTGATTTCTCTTAGCTGAATAAGGATTTTCCCTATTATGTTCTATACTATGGTGGCGGCAGACCATTCCAAGGAACAGAATTAGTTATGGAAGTGCAGGATTGGTTGGACACCTGCGAAAGAATCTTAGATAACACTAAATTGGTGATGCTATGAAGAGGAGGTTGGCTTTCTGACAGCTTCAATGGTGAGTTGTAAACTGGTGTAATGCTATTAGAGTTGCCACATCTAAGGATCAGTTTACTTGAGACCAGTTCAAAATTCGATTCGAGGAGAAGTTCATCCTAACTGCTCAAAAGTTGGTGCTGTTTAGAAAGTTTGCTGATTTGAAGCAGGGAGACATGTCTATCTTCGAATATTTTGCTAAGTTCAATGCCTTATCGAAATACGTGATGTCTTCATCGATACTCCATTGAGAAAGAATGAGAAGTTCTTATGGGTACTATTTGAGGGAGAAGTTAGTGAGTCACATTGATGAGCCATTTGAGAGACTCGTCGAGAAAGCTCTTCGCTAGGAGAGTTTGTACCCACGTCCAAATTAGTTGTTATGGTTAAGGAAGAGCCAAAATCGCAACAAGGCGGTGGAGACAAGAAGAAATGGAAAGGGAAGAGAAAGCAGTTCTAGAATAAAGATATCAAGAAAAAGGGCAAGTGGGAATGTACTTTTCTTAACTATGGAGAGAGAGGCCACCTGAGTCAGAATTGTAAATTCGAAGGAAAGAAGTGTTTCAACCGCAACAAGTTAGGGCATATGTAGAGGAATTGTCCAGAACTGATAAAGCAAAAGAAAATGGTCTTTGGATGTTGTCCAACTTCTTCGAGTGCTCCTTCCATGAAAGAGAAAGGGAAGGACATTTTTATTCAAAGTATGCTTTCCATTTATGATGTTCCCATACATTTTTGTTCAATACCGGGGCTTAACATTCCTTTATATCTAATGACCTAGCAGATAGATTGGGATTGAAACCCAAAATAGTTGACCGACCTTTGATTTTGAGGAACCCTATTGGAGGCTCCACTAGCCTGTGTATGGTTTGTTGTGGTTTGGTTTTATCGAGTCATGGATGTCCCTTTGTTTGTGATTACTTTGTTTTGAATTCCTTTGGGTTTGGTATTATCATAGGAATGGACTAGCGAAGAAAGTATGCGGTAGTGGTGGATTGCGAGAAGCTGTTGGTGACGATTAGGGCTATGAAGGAGCGGATGATAATGATTAGCTGCCTACCAGAGGATGTGGTTATGGTTAGCCTTTTATATTTGCTCGAGGTTCCACATGATAGGTTGTTGTCTATGCCTATCATTAGAGAGTATTTTGATGTATTTGAGTAGATGACCGGATTACCACCACACTAAGAGATTGAGTTTCACATAGACTTAGTGAAGGACGCTAGATTGATAATTTTTCCTTCGACGCATATGGCACCCAAAGAACAGAAGAAGTCGAAGGTGCAAGTAAATGACCTGTAGCGATGGTTCGTTTGTATGAGTATATCTGAGTGGGGCACACTTGTATTATTCGCTACTAAGGTGGATGACTCTCTGAGATTGTGTGTAGATTACCGTGAGATGAATAAGGTGACAAGGAAGAACAAGTATCCAGTCTTGTGTATTGATGACTTATTCGATCAGCTCCATGGTGTGAAGGTGTTCTCTCAGTTGGATCTTGCGATGGGTTTTCACCAGCTATGAATAGCAAAGGAGAGTGCGCTGATGTCTTGAGTGGTTGGTTATGCCATTTGGGATAACCAATGCTCTGACATATTTTGTTGATCTCATGAACTGTCTTCAGGGATCAGCTAAATAAGTTTGTGCTCATGTTCATGGATGACATTATGATCTATTTTAGGATAGAGGAGGAACACAAGACGCACTTGAGAATTGTGCTTGAAGTGTTGAGAAAGCAAAAGTTGAGAGTGAAGTTTTCGAAGAGCCATTTCTGGAGAAGGAAAATTATGTTTGATTCCAAGATTTTGATTCATGACAAGGAGCTCAAGACAGAGAGTGGATTATCAAATATTCGACAAAATAGAGTTTAAGTTTGGTATAGTTTTTAATATTCATTGTTAAAATCTTTCCACAAGTTGAAACCTGCATATTTTGAAAAACAAACAGACTTAGTCGACTAAACTGTGTTTTATTTTTTTTAAATCTACATGACTTAGTCGACTAAATGCCATAGTTAGTCGACTAAATACTGCCATTTTCGAATTATTAATTTTCTGTTTCAATTTAGTCGACTAAATGATTATATTCAGTCGACTAAACATGTTCAAACTGCCATATTTTCAAATTTTCTAAAGAGACACTTCTTCTTCCTAAAGAGGAATCTCTTCCAGGAAGAGTTGCAACCTTTTCCGATCATTAGAACTCTTTGTCAACTATTGTAACCCTTCATCCATTATAAATATACGTTTCATTCAAGATCAAAGCACTTAACTTTCTACTCTCTACTCTCTTGAATATTCAGTTGTTTAGAAATTGTAAAATCAAGTTTGTAATTCTCTTTCTAAAGCAATATATACTTCCTTTATCTTCACGGACACACAAATATTCATATCATACTTGAGGAAAAGATTATAGGAAGGGTATACTTCATTTGACAAATCTCAACTTGGACCATCACACAATTCATAATCCCGATGATTGTGTATGGACACTTGTATGTGGTGTCAAAATATTCTTGCCCATCTCTCGAATTGGAAGAATTCTACAATGTCCTTCGGAAGGCGAGAATTAGACTAGATTGAAGTCGACATGGATCATCGTGATAGAGGAAGTCATCTCTTTCTTTCCAATGATAAAAAGGAACTCAAGGCAATAGGGCTTCACCCAAAAGCAAGACTTATGCATCGTGCCCTTACACACTCCATAAATCCTCGTATCGAAATTTACGAGAAGATTTATAAGCAAGACTTCAATCACTATTTGCTATATGGGGTCAACGACTCGTGAATTGGGCGAAGGTTCTTCTCGATGAATTTCAAACCTTTAACCAAGGCTGAATGAAGACCATTCACTATGGAGCTTATATAATGAGGTTCATTCTTCATTTTAAAATTCCTCTCCCCGACTTGGACTTCACGGTGGTTGGCTCTTTCAACACAAGGACCTTAAGTCTTATGGGTCTTCCCAAAAGCTACCAAAGTCATACCATCATCACTTTTGAACATTGGAAAGAATTTAAAGCCGTGGGACATCCTCAACCATCCTCCCGACAACAACTTCTACCGGAACTAGCTCTTCTTCTCAAGCTTCACGAAAAGTAAGTGAGATTGAAGAAATTGGACCACATACACAAGCACGAAAAGCTTACACTATTATCTCTAGAAACCAAAAGATTCTAGATAGGCGACTATCTCAAGTTGAAAGTACCATCACCAAGATGGATTCCAAACTCGATCGTATTAAAGGTTTCTTGAACAACATATGGGATGTATTGACTTGTAGTCCATCCTCCTCCACTTCAGTTCATGGTCCTACGGATCCGGGAAAACGACCGCAACCATGTTTCACATGGACATACTCGGGTGAAGAAGAAGAAGGTGATAAAGAAGAAGAATCAGGAGGTGATGATGAGGAAGAAGAAGAAACCTCAAGTGGTAATGGGGAAGAGTAAGCTATTCTCTATTTCTTTTCACATTATCTAATGTGGTCTTTGTATTAAAGCATGTTCTTTTCAATTGGTTGTGCTACTTTGTGTTATTGTCTGTACTACTTTATTGTGTTGTTAAGTACTTCATTGTGTTGTTAATTATTGCTGTTTATTACGTGTTGTTATTGTTTACATTATATGTTTGTAATTGTTTATGTGTTGTATGGATTGTCTTTGTTGATATTATAAGTTACCATATGTGTGTATATATGTTCCCATATATCTCTCTCCTTTCTGTCGATGACAAAGGGGGAGAAGAAGTATCGCAATACACTAACAAATTTTTGTAGGATTACACGATACCAGCACAAATTCAGGGGAGTTATAGTCTACAGATTTTTGTCGAATATCTCATATGGAGTTGTCATCAATGAAAAAGGGGGATAATGTTGGATTTCAAGATTTTGATTCATGACAAGGAGCTCAAGACAGAAAGTGGATTATCAAATATTCGACAAAACAGAGTTTAAGTTTGGTATAGTTTTTAATATTCATTGTTAAAATCTTTCCTCAAGTTGAAACCCGCATATTTTGAAAAACAAACAGACTTAGTCGACTAAACCACTATATTTAGTCGACTAAACTATGTTTTTTTAAAAATCTACATGACTTAGTCGACTAAATGCCATAGTTAGTTGACTAAATACTGCCATTTTCGAACTATTAATTTTCCGTTTCAATTTAGTCGACTAAATGATTATATTCAGTCGACTAAACTTGTTCAAACTGCCATATTTTCAAATTTTTTGAAGAGACACTTCTTCTTCTTAAAGAGGAATCTCTTCCAGGAAGAGTTGCAACCTTTTTTGATCATTGGAACCTTTGTCAACTGTTGTAACTCTTCATCCATTATAAATATACATTTCATTCAAGATCAAAGCGATTAACTTTCTACTCTCTACTCTCTTGAATATTCAGTTGTTTAGAAATTGTAAAATCAAGTTTATAATTCTCTTTCTAAAGCAATTTATACTTCCTTTATCTTCACGGACACACAAATATTCATATCATACTTGAGGAAAAGATTATAGGAAGAGTGTACTTCATTTGAAAAATCTGTATTGTAACAAGAACACGCAAAGTCAAGAAAACATTTCATTTGTATCAAAATCCTGTTTGGTTGCTCAGGCGAGAAAATCCTATTCGGTTGCTCAGGTGGTCAAAGTCCTGTTCGGTTGCTCAGGCGGTGTAAACCTATTCCTCCAGGTTAAGTGAGGGTTGCTAGTTTAATTCCAGAAGGAGTTTGGGACTGGACGTAGAACGGGAGTTCGAACGAGTATAAAAATATCCGGTGTCATTTTATTTACTACTATATTTACTTACTTTATATTTCGCACAAGTAGTTTAGATAGTATCCATATTACACGATCCTACAGTCACTTTCAAATTAGATTCTTGGGTTATGTCATCTCTGAGCAAGGCATCACGATGTATCCTACTAAGGTGGCAGTGGTTCTGGATTGCAACCAATCTAGGAACTCTACTGATGTGAGAAGTTTTCCTAGGATTGGTGGGATATTATAGACATTTTATCAAGGACTTCATGAAGTTATTAGCGCCTTTGATCAATTTGAGGAAAAAGTATCAGACTTTTGTTTAGGACACAAAGCATAAGTATGCGTTTATTAGTCTCAAAGGGAGGTTGACGAGTGCACCACTATTGACTGTTCAGAGCTGGAATGAGGAGCCTATAATATACATAGATACCTATGGTACTAGATTAGGTGTGTTGTTGATGTAGAAGGGAAAAGTTGTCTCCTGCGTCAGTCGATAACTGAAACCGCACGAGAATAAGTATCCCACTCATGATTTGGAGTTGGCAACGATATTATTTGCTTTAAAGATACAAAGGCATTATATATTAGGAGAAAGTTCAAGTTGTTTATGCACCACAAATCCTTGAATTACCTTTTCTCCTAGAAGGATCTCAACCTTCGTCAGCAGTGATAGTTGGAATTCTTAGCCTCCTATGACTTTGACATTTCCTACATACCCGATAAGAGAAATACAGTCGTCGATGCATTGAGTGGAAGACATGCCAGTTAGGGAGTGATGCTTCTAAAGTGGAAATAGTTGGAGTATATTAGTGGCTATGACTTCAGACCTCACTGTGAGTTAGTGCTAGAGATGTTGGCAAGTTTGACTATTTGACCCATCCTGATTGAGCAGATCAATACTAGTCAGAGGCATGATGCTAGACTAGCAGAGATCATAGAGAAAATAGAAGAAGGAGTAGAGTCTGAAGAGATGAAGCATCACAGACTTGACCAAGATGGTTGGCTCCGTAAGGAAAAGATATTATTTGTTTCCAATGTTAATGGATTGCGAGATGCCACGAGAGTGCTACCAGTCTAGATCGACTATACATCCCGATGGTAATAAGATGTATCGTGATATGAAGCAGACCTATTATTGGGAAGAAGAAGGATGTTGGGACATTCATCTCAAAGTGTATGAATTTCCAGTTGGTGAAGGTAGAGTAGAAGAAGCCAAGTGTATTGCTGCAACCATTAGAAGTTCCCGAGTGGAAATTGGAGCAAGTATTGATGGATTTCATTAACGGATGGCCAAGGACCAGAGGACGGTACGAGAACATTTGGGTCATGGTTGATAGATTGATGAAGAGTGCTCGATTGGTCAAGTTGTATATGAAGTGGATAGTACGATTCCATGGTGTGTCGAAGAGCATTGTGAGTAACCAAGACCCTTTATTCACTAGTTAGGATTTGGAAGAGCTTACAAGAGGCGTTGGGGAGCGAGCACAGTACATCTTATCACTCACAAACTGATGGGCATACTGAGAGAGTGAGTTGTAGATTAAAGGATCTTTTGTGAGCTTTACTTGATCTCGGTGGCTCGTGAGACGATCATTTGCATTTGGTGGAATTCACATACAACAATAGCTATCAATCTTTTATCGGTATGGCAAAGCATTGTATGGCCGACCGTGTAACACTCCTTCATGTTAGTGGGAAGCGGGCGAGAAACTTATACCTGGGTAGATATGATTAGAGAAACCTCAAAAAAGATTAAGATCATTCGAAAATGAATAAAAGCTGTCTAAGATAGGAAAAAGAGCTATGGCTCTTAGAGACATCGAGATTTGAGGTTCTCTGTCAACGATATGGTGTTCGTGAAAATTTATCCATTCATGAATGTTATTCGATTCGGTAGTAAAGGGAAGTTGGCATCGAGATTCGTAGGTCCTTTTCTAATAGTAGAGAGGATTGGGAACCTAGCATATATGATCAACTTACTTCAGAAGACGACGAGCATGCACAACTTCTTCCAGGTTCTCATGCGAAAGTTTATGCACGTCTCAGGCGTGATGATTTCACCGGATCAACTTGATGAATCGAGATTGAACCAAAAGCTTCGAGACCTCGTAGGCCGGATCGTATTGTTTGACGTGATATGAAACAACTTAAGAGGAAGACAGTGGAGTTACTGAATGTTCAATAGGGCGAAAGTGAAGGCAACTACATGTGAGAAACTGAGCAGAGCATAAGGGTTGCATATCTAGAGCTCTTTTCAAGGTAAGGCCTATTGTTTAACATAATTACACCTTTGATATCATATAGGATAGTTTAGTATCTCGCATGCGAGGATGGGTTAACCTATGCTATTGATTTCATAGATATTTGTTTGATATATTTGATGGTTGCGCATGATTGTTAGGAATGCGGGTAAACTCTAGTTGACAATTCTTTGATTTGTTTGAGAATTTCAAGGGTGAAATTCCTTTAGAGGGGAGAGTGTAACGATCCATATTTTACGTATCGAAGGATCGTAAAATATTATTATTTAATTCATATGAGGTCATATGACTCTAAAATTTTAGAAAATGATTCTTAGAAACATTTTTAACATCTATGATTTTTATCCAATTTCTACATGACTATTTTAATCTCCAAAATCTTGTATGGCTTATAACTTCCGATAGTAATCGAATTAGGGTCTAAAAATAGTTCTATTACTTCAGGATAATGGTTTCCCATTCCGTAGAGTAGGCATAATATTAAAACGGACTTACTGTTTGAAAGTTATGATCGTTTTAAATTTTAGCTACTACTGGCCAATATTATCGGGTAACTAGGCTAACCCACACTTAGGCCCACAAACCTATTTCAGGATTGGAGCCTAAGGGTGCCTGATGAGATTGTTCCAAGTTATTTCCATCTTCTCCAAAATAGTTCTAAGCTTCTATTAACCATAATCTCTTTAAAAATCAACTTTTTTCTTACTAATCTTAGCCTAAACCATCATTAGAGAGGAAATTAGTGAAGGGAATAGTAGATCTACCAATTTAGTTGCCTTGGAATCTGTGTCCTTGCTGTCAAATCTTAAATTTGGAGAATTAAAGTGGTAGTTGGGTATTAGGTGAATGATTATTGACCCCTTACTATTCTATGCTTGTCTTTGTAGTTAAATTTGGTATTTTTGATAAAATAAACATGATTAAACGATTTTAAACCTTAATTACACCATTATATATGTTTATGGACAAATTAAAAAGATTAAAAATATATTTTGGTGATTTAATAACCTCTCTTCGACCATATTGTCATTCTTGTGTAAATACTAGACCTAAGCTAAATTTTATGTATTAAACATGTTTGATTTGATTGATCATAATTTATGAATGCCTTGATGTATAGTTCTGATCTTTTTTGTTAAGTGCTTTTAGATATTTAGGTGCTAGTCGATGAAACGAGCAAAATGAAGTCAAATTTGCTTGAAACTAAATAAAAATTGGAGGGCAGGCTCTGGAGGATGGGTGGAGTTTGCACTTTGGATCATAGGCGGTTTGGCATGTTGGATTCGGGATGCGATGACCTAAAATACGTTAATGGTTGAACTTTAAGTCGGTGGGGTTTCACTTCAAGGTGTGCTTCGAGCTTGCTTAGGGAAAACACAGGTTTGCTTCGGGTTGAGTTTAGGGTTGGCAAAGAAGTGAAGTGAAGCTTGGAAGTTGAAGGCCAAAATTTGGTTAAGGGGTTAAATAATACCGACCTGACCTAGGGAGATTTGGACTTAAAAGTTTGGCTAGAGGACTTCAAAAGAGGAAGAGAAGTTCGAGTGAAGGCCTAAGGACCAAATTAGGGTCGGAAGTTTAGGTCTGTACCGATCCCTCTTAGGTCGGTACTAATCTGAAAAATGGTGTCAAGTCAAGGCCAAACTTCATGGGAAGGGAAGCAGGGGCATGTATGTCATGCTGGAGGTGCTCGTTCGTTTGTTCAGCATTCGATTGCTATATGATGGCGCGATGAAGACTGATGGTTAAGAAACGAAGCGATATTGGAGTGCTTCGATATGATGGCTTCGAGACTTTAAGATATTGATTCTATGATTGATATGGAGGTCAAATGTTTCAATGGGAACGGCTCTAGGATGGGAGTCGTGATGGTAATCCATAAGGACAAGTTCTTGGATGCGAACTTGTGAAGTAGAGATAAAACATTCTTTATTATGGGAAGATATGACAAGACATGTTCTATGGCGTGAGCTTGTGAAGTGGACCCATGACATGGTCTAATATGGAAATAGAAGTAGGTAAGACAAGGAAGGGTTCTACAATGATGATTAAATGAATCGAAGTAGGACGGGTTCAAAGACGTGTGCGAAGGGATTGTTGATACTCAAAGTGTTCCTATGTGTTCGTAAAGCATGGGTAGGCGAGGATGCTCATTGGGTATTAGGACATATACATGTGGATCTAGGACATGATCTATATACGATAGACATCTTGGATGTGCAGTTTAGTTTTCCTAGCCTATTGAGTGGCATGAATATCAAGCACCAAGGAACCAAGAGTTCTTCCATTGGTCTCTATCATAGGACGGTCATACGAGTTACCATATATCCAAAGCAGTTAAGTGATAGTGAGGATTGTTTGATGGATACTATGTTTGCTATGGTTCTATGGTAGTCGACTATCACTCTAGTGTGTTCACTTTACATAGGTATTTAGGACTTAGATACCTAGACATATGATATTGTATAGGACATTTTGATGATGATAGTAGAGTAGCATATTATAGATGTTATGTGCTGACTCTTTGGATGTAGGGACATGTCAGGTATAACTCTTATACCTTTTTGTCTTACTATATCAACTTGTATAGTATTTGAGATTCATTTATTGCTCATACCAGACTGTTGTCTGACTTGGGATTTTATAATATGCTTCTTATTATGTCGAGTACTCTTAAATGAGTAGACTGGATAGCCGGTTTAGGTGATACACGGTGGTTGTGTAAAGGACGAGCTGGATGGAGCTTTCTCGTGTTATACATGGATATACTATTGCTTATTCCACTATGGAGCCTAGACAGTGTTTGCTTTATTATTATGAGACTGTTCTCCTTAGTTTATTTCCACTTTGTATAAATTCTATTACTATGTTGTATAACCCTGTGAATCTGTGCTTTAATATTTGGTTCACTTAATTATTGTCGTCTCTCCTATTTTATATCTATGATGTATATTATATTTTATTCCATGCACTATGAGACATATGATAGTTTCTGTGATGTTTTTACTTCTTTTTAACCCTTGACAATCGTCCTACATTGGTCGAGCACCGTATCAACGCACTTATATATGTTTATTGGGTGTCGATGGTGTAGGGCAGTTGTCATAGTTAATAATAATATATTTTATTATTGTACCAAGGACTTTTTTTATAGACTAATCAAATTGAATGTGAGTAATATTGGAGATTTGACTAACACCACATCCGATATATCCAAAAGTTATATAGTTTTGACGAAGAGAACGTACGTAAACTACCGTTACTGAAAGGTAGCAATTAAGAATATGTGAAAGCGACAAATTTGGCCAAACCATCACACTACTAGCTAAGGTGACGTATGAATGTTAATATTTGAATTGTTTAATATTAATCACTGATTGAATTCACACCTTTGAGCCTCACAACCACATTTGGGAATTTTATGGAAAACCAAACTATTTGTTTAGTTTATAAAGTGTAATAAATTAATTAAATTAATTAATATTTAAGAAAAGTTAATTATTAACTTATTTGATGTTTTTAGTGTTATTATCCTGCATTTGAACCAAGTGTAATCTCAACAGATCTTGACTATTGAGTGGTTATGAAGTAGATTAGAAAGAGCAAGAGATATTAAGATAGAACAATGGCTAAGTGTCGAAAGACAAGATGGAGTGGTACCGAGCGATAATGTACCGGTATCGATCCTCATGAAAACCCAAAGCACTTGGTTGTGTTGAAGAGCTGAAAGATTACCGAACCTTATTTCTTCTTGATGCGGGCTATCATTGTTTTATAGAAGGCAAAGACCAAGTCAAACTAGGGGTACAAGATAATGCAAGGAAATAATTGGTACCGATTCTGTAACGCCCCATCTCTATACCCATACCAACAAAGAACATTTCATAGTAATATTATCTGCTATATGGAGAACAAGGTTAGATAGGAGCGACCACACATGAATACTCCCTTAGACTAACACCGACACGTTCTGTTTTACCTTATAAAATCATAAATGGTGTGTACGGTATCGACATAAAGCAGTAAAAACGTTGACTAAATTATAACAAAACAATATATATCACATCACAGAGTACACAGAATTACAGATCACGGCGGATTATCTAATATAGATAAGAAGATACATACATAAAGTGAGTCTACAAAATAAGTACCAAGCTCACATATACATATATAGATATAGACTACAACATGTCTCAAAAATATACATGACATAAAAGTCAGCATCTCATACAAAGTATACAACATGCTTGAAGGTCTAATATCTAATTATCATACATATAAATATCCATCTTCATAAGCTAACCCACCATCCATGGTCAATGAGTCCCAGTATCTGAAATACCTCAGTCTGACCAGAGTATTATAAAAATAACAAACGGGTCAGGCTAATTCTAATTCAACGATTGTGAGATCATTGGTGTAACATAAGTAAGTTTCAACAACATAGTCATAACTATGTAATATGCTAACATCCAAATAATTAAAGGCCAACTCAAAATAATTCATCATATTATAAAAATATATCATGCTTAGTATAAGCAATCATCTCAAATTTGGTGAAATGAAATATCTCACAAAACAGAAACAAAAGACGAGCATGAAAGCAAGTCGAAACCACAAAACAAACACGAGTGAGTGATAACCAAAAGACAAGTATGAAAAAGTCAAAATCCAAAAAGATGAGCATGAAAGCAAGTTATAGATGAGCATATCGCAAGTCAACAGCTAAAGACAAGCACATTGCAAGTCAACACAGTAGACGAGCATATCGCAACTTAACATAATAGGCGAGCACATCGCAAGTCAACATAATAGATGAGCACATCGCAAGTCAACAATAGACGAGCACATCATAAGTCAACAACTAAAGATGAGCCTAAAAGCACGCTGAACCCACCTAAAAATGAGTTATTGAAACAAGAGTCTGAAAACATGCCAAAGTGATCATTTTCGATTGAAGTGTTAAACACTTTCAATTATTAATCAAACGAGTATCGCCCCAATGTCCCATAACCACTCGGTAATACTTGAATATTTACTAAAAGATCGTAGATTCCACTCAAGAAAACATTCTATTAAACACGTCAAAGAATTAAGCAATAAAGTGATAAAGTGTTCCATACCAATTATACTACTAAATCGTTTAATTAGAGTTCTCATCTAATAGAAGTGATAGTTTTTATATAGAAGTTACTTCTTTCAAAGTCATTTAAATATTGCTCTAATGATTGTAAAATTACTATATTTATAAAATATATATACATATAGAAATCTAATATACATACATACAGACATACATACATACATACATACATATATATATATATATATATATCTGTGCGTGTGTGTGTAGTTTTTTACCATCTTCTAGAACACTGTTATTATTAAAAACTCTACAATAATCTTTCTTCATCAAAAATACATTTTCAAATATGTGATTCGAATCTATATTTCAAAACCTGAATTTTGAAATCAATAATATATTTAATATAAACTCTAAAAGTGATTTTAAAGAATATATTTAATATAATTAGTTTAAAGTTAATATCTTTTTATACTATATATAATTAATACATATATATAATTTATTATAAATAAATTAAAATAATAAATTTCCTAAAAATATGAAGCTATCGAAATTCCAAAAACCAGAGAAATTCAAAAGGTAGAAGAAATAGAAGAAATGGGAAAACAAACTAAAATTTAAAGGAAATGTAGCTTGAAAATAGTTGACCGGTCGATCGTGGCCTCCCATTGATCTCCCACCGGTCGACCGTTAGTGGTCGACCAGTAGAACCTAATGGTCGACTGGTTAGCACGTCTAAAGCCTGAATGCTCTAGGCATCGCCTTAGGTGATGATTTCACCTGATTCCGGCTATTGCAATATAAGTGTTAGCAATCAAACAACAAATATTTCATGCCTACAAGCTATATGCATCATGCATGCACAAAGCGACACATAATGATTTACTGCAAGCAATTCAACAAGTTTTAGATATTGTTTTTTACTGTAAATTTTAAACAGATAGTAATTACAACAAACTATCATCCAATATTCACAACCATAACTCAAATCAATGACATGCAATCACAAATTGAATTAACAGTGAGTTTTACTCACCTTGTTCTTCCAATTAAGCAGCAAAATAAACTACTGCGGCTAAATTCTTCAACCAGCAAGCCCAAAAACCATACTCAAACATATAGCAAAAATAAAAAAATCCTAAATCAACATACTGTAAAACTGAAATACAAAGGCTTCATCAGATGTATGCGAGCTTGAAATTATCACCTGAAAATATTAGTTTTATAAGTTGCTTAATTTTCTAGAATTTGAAGAAAATTAGGGATTTGCTTCTAGGTTTACAAAGAGGAGAAAGCTTTCTGTTTTTCTTTTGTTTATTGTAAAAGTGATGAACGTATGTGGAAAAGGAGAAGGAGCTTTTTCCCCTTCTTAATAACCTAATGGGCTTTGGGTTAGGGAAAACTTAATCCAATATCCAATATGTTATTTCATTTTCGTTTGTTTTGCTCCTTTTTTAAATTTATATTTCAAAAATTGCTTTCAACAAATTTCACTACACTTCTAATAACCTTTACTAACCAATTCTCCAATTCATTATCCTTTTATGATATAAAATCCTAATTTTAAAACAATTACTTAAGTCAAATTTCAACATGCACTTTAAATTGATTATTTACAAAATAACCTTTTCTTAAATTATTCTTAAAATTAATTGCATTAATTTAAAAAATAAAATCTCAA
This sequence comes from Allium fistulosum, assembly GCA_030737815.1. Lineage (NCBI taxonomy): Eukaryota > Viridiplantae > Streptophyta > Magnoliopsida > Asparagales > Amaryllidaceae > Allium > Allium fistulosum. Next base: position 941,802,602 of record CM060907.1, on the reverse strand, counting down.
TTTATCTTTTCAAATTAATTACTTACTATTTAACACTTCTTATCTCCTTTAATAATAATTAAAAGAATTTAAAAAGTAAAATCTCTAATTTTCTAATCAATAGATTTATTTATAAATTTCTTCTTATTAATTTTCCAATATTATATAAATTTAGGATTCACATACCAAAGGATTCATTATCTTTTATAAAAGGATACAAATTCAAATTCCCCCATATTTCAATACTTGTAAAACAAAATTTCCCATTTAAATCTCCAACCTAAATTGTTATTTATTTTTTTAAAGTAATTCAATAATCAAGGTTGTTGCAGATCCATAACAATCGGTACGGATCCATTTTTGTTCATGATATCCTGATTTTGATCAATTCTTCTTGTCGAAACTTTGAATCTGGAGATGAGAACATGTTCAAATCAATCCCAACAATTTTGGTAGTCGGTTCCACCTAATAAATATGAAGCCTGATGCAACTAGAAAAGTATCTTTGGACTCTTTGCTGATTTTTGAATAGAAACTTTATCGAATTCATACACGCGTAGTTCGAATTAAGATATCATTGTAATCTTATTGTAGTTGCAAAGGTAATCGGTAACAAAGTTGATAGAGGATGTTGGTTATTGATTTTGCTTGAAACACGCTAAAATTGTGTGTTTCTCTCTCTCTCTCTCTTTTGATTCCTAGATTTTCAATTTTTGTTTGATATTTGATTGGGTGTTTGCCCCATTTTTGGAACAAACATTTTGGTGCTTTCACTGAGAGAGATTCATCTCGGGCTATGATCTTTGCTTCCACTTTGGTTTAGAAGAGACCTAAAAGCTAGGTCCAGAATTTTTCTTTGTTGAAAATATGTAGTTACTTGGATTTGGAAGGAATCTACTGTTGGATCTAAGAAGAGTTGGCTTATAGAAAAGAGAAAGAGAAGCATACTACATCTAGAGACATTGTTGAAGGAGAAAAAGAAGGTTCTCCCCAAGCGAGAAAATGAATCAACTAACTCTTCTAGAGACTCCAAGTGCACTAGAGACGGTGACAAAGGGTGGAGTTGGATTGTTTGATGGTTGAAATGAACAGCAGGATGGTGGAGAGCTAGAGCACCATCTTAGAAATAATAGAGAACTGTTTTGCTATAATTTCCCAACTGCCTTAAAGGCATAAGAATAGCTGCATGGATTCATCATCTTCAGATTTCGAAGAAGAAAGTTCATCTTTGTCGGAATGGAATTGAAGAGATGGCAAGCAAAAGATGAGGAGAAAGGAGGAAGGGGTATCATGGGAGGAAGTTGCAAGCACCGGAGCTGGAGTTCCTTGAGCCATAATAATCAGCCTAATAACATAGTACCAATCGATCTGACATAGTGATTTTGAGTGACTCCAAAGATGATCTACATGATGATGTTGAAGCTAGTGGAGATGGAAAACTACTAGTACCTAGGCTAACGGTGCTTAGACTAATGCTGCAGAGCCAGTTCCGACTAGACACCAGAGAGGGTCAAGATGAATGGTTCCTCCAAAGACAAGGGAGCCTAGACAACATGCAATGAACCGAGAATGTTTGCAAAGTCAAACGTTTGGGGATGTTCCTGATTATCATCGTCCAACAACCCAAAGCAACAAGGAGTACATCACTGATAAGGTTAAAAGATTATTGAATGAAAATCATTATAGAAATATTGATGAGTGGGGTTCATCACCGAGTTGGATTCCATTTATTGAAAACATTCTTGAAGCTAAGTATTCGAAAAAGTTTGTGATGCCGACTATGTCATCCTATGACGGGACAACTGACCCAAGGAAACGTCTATTGAAATATGGGCGGCATATGGACAATGCTCATGCAATGGACGTTGACATATGTAGATTTTTTGATATTCCTTGATGGAGTTGTGACAACGTGGTTCACTCGGCTCGTGCTGAGGTCCATATCTCATTTGACCAGTTGGCTAAGAAGTTTATGGAGTAATTCTAGGTCCACACCGTGTGATCGAAGGATGTGATATTATGGTCGAATGTTCATCAAAGTTCTGGAAAGATTCTAAAGAAATTTTTAAAGAGGTTCAATGTTGCAGTTACTGAAGTAAGAAAACCTAGAAAGGCGATCGTTTTGATGGTGTTAATCAATAAGGGTTCACCCGAGGATGGATTTCGATAGCTGGCTAAAGACAAAGTAGCCATCTACCATGGAAGAGTTCTATTGAAAGGCATCCCTGTTACTTTGCTAGGAAGAGGTAGATTTGGCTGCCGGATTGGCCGCTGATGGACAATAGGGACAAAGTTTTGTGGTACAAAACAATGTCTCTTAAATTAGACTAGTGGGGGTGCTAGGAATGTTGCAGTGAATGTAGAGAATGATAATAGTAATGCTAAGAGAAAGAACTAAGGCGTTGGTGTTAAAATGCAATACATTATGAAGTGCACAGGGTACACCAGATAAGGAGATTATACTCCATTGAATTTTTCTATTGAAAATATTTACCTTGCATTGTAAGGTACTAAGCCCTACAAGAAGTCTACTCCGAGGGAGGCAACCGAGGAAGAAAAACATTCGAGGAAATATTATCAATTCCATAAGACTCATGTGCACAATACGAATGAGTATCTGAGAGATGTCATTAAATATTTAATTCGGAAAAGAAAATATAGTAGCACATGAGGAACCCACAAGCTGGTGGGTAGACGAATAATAGACCTGAAGGTTAGCCTGTCCAAGGAAATTTGGCTAGATCCAATGAAGAAGGATCATGATAACAAGCGAGAGGAATTGTGATTAATACTATTTCTAGGGTCCTGCGTCTAGTGGAGAAAAGTATGAATGAAATGAAGCACTATGGCAGCTCACTGAGGCACATGCCTCAAGAAACATGTTTCATCGTAGAAGATGGTGCTCCAGTAAAGCAAAAGAGAATTATGACTGATGATATTATGTTTTGAAACAATGACGCGGATGTGGTCGAAGCGCCGATACTTGACCCTTGGTGATAACAACCTTTTTAGGGAAACCTACATTGCATCAAGTCCTTATTGACTTTAGGAGCTCGATAAGCATCTTATTCAAACAGACCTTTGATAAGATGTGCTTCGATGAGAAGGAATTGAAACCATGTAAATCCCGCATTCAAGGATTTACCAAAGAGGCCAAGGAGCTAGCTTGGTGCATATATTTGCCTGTTGAGTTGGTACAAGGTGACTTCAAAGTTGGGCGTGAGCAAGAGCTTGTTGTGGTGGATGTTTTTTTAGCTTGCAATGTTTTTTCGGGCCGACTGACCCTTTCTAGTTTATAAATAGAACTTGCTCTATGGTGTTTGATGATAAAGTTTTCGACTGGGAATGGACTAAGCATGATTCAAGAAGACTATAACATAGGTCGAGCATGTTATGTCATTGACATCAAAGAGGCGAACTGATATGAGGAAGGGAAGCATATAAGGAAGCCACTTTGCATTAAGCTTCCAATGCATAATGACCACCGTTTAAGCCCCAACTCTGGTCCAATAGAAAGTTTTATAAACCAATGGATCTACGAAATGAGTCAAAGGATGCGAGGGCGACCCCAACCGAGTTGAAAATTGATATTCCGATTGATGATGAGGATCCAACAAAGGTTCTCATGATCAGGTCTTAGTTTGAACTAAAGATGAGAAAAGAGTTGGTAGGGTTTCTCTAAGCAAACACGACTGTGTTTACTTGAACAAATTTAGACGTGTGTGGAATTTTACCGGAGGTAGCATACCATGCATTGAGTGTGGACCAAAGATACCCACTTGTGAAGTAATAGAAGTGACAAGGCGCAATATAGAACCGAAGCGATCCACTACATTGAAGGAAGAAGGAGATAAGTTAAAGGAATCCACGATGCAGTACACCCAGAGTGGGTATCAAATCCTATATTGGTCAAAAAGGGGAACGAGAAATGGCAGACATCCATTGATTATTTTGAGTTGAATAAAGGATGCCCGAAGTACTTATTCCTCTTGTCATGGATTGATCAACTTATAGGTGGAACGACAAGACATAAATTATTATCCTTTATGAATGCATACTCTAGTTACAATCAGATAGCGTTACATGTCCCAGATCAAGAGTATACGAGATTTATCATCGATTTAGGGCCGTATTGTTACTAAGTCATGCCGTTCGGTCTGAAGAGTGCTAGAGCTAATTACTAGTAATTAGTGAAAAGAATGTTTAAATGTCAGACCAGATGAATTATGGAGGTTTATATGGACGATATGCTTGTGAAGACACGATGGTTGATGAACCACATAGGTGATCTCTCAGAGATGTTCGATGTACTTATAAGTATGAAATGAAGCTCAATCCAATAAAGTGTTCTTTTGGTGTCACACCGATTAATTTTTTCAGTTTTATTGCAAACTCAAGGGGCATTGAAGCTAACTTAGAATAGATTAAAGCTCTAAGAGAGGTTATTTCCCTGAAAACAAAGAGGGAGATGCAAAGCTTGAATAGGAAGGTTATAGCACCGAGTAGATTCATCTCGAAGGCAACCGATAAGTGCATAGAATTCTTTGGTGCCCTTGGGAAAGAGAAGGGAAAGTTTTTTTTATGAAGGAATACCTGGATGATTTCCAGAATCTATTAGATCATACGGAGAGGCCATCTATGTTTTCAAAGCCTTTGAAAGGAGAAAATTTGTTCATTTACTTAGTGATATCTGCTCACACACTAAATGCGGCCTTAATATGTGAGGAGAGCAGAATCCAAAGGTAGTGTAATATATTAGCAAATAGTTTACTGGAGCAGAAAAAATTACTCGAAGCTAGAGAAACTGGTGTACTATTTGTTGATTGCTATGAGAAAATTGAGGCCATACTTCAAGACTCGTCTAATTAAGGTGTTGACTGGTCAGCCAGCAAGACATATGTTACATCGACCTAAGACTTTGGAAGACTGTTAGAGTGGAAGGTGACTCAAGGACAGACATTGATAGACTTCATTGTCGAATTCACCATTCGAGATGATGAAATAGAAGAAGAGGAGGTTCAACTTTCTCAATAGAAGTTATATGTAGGCGGACCCTCCAATGAGCATAATTCTGGGGCAGGATTTTTTCTAGTGATGCTATAAAGATTTGTGGATCTGTTATGCCTTAAAGCTTGAGTTTTAACAATGAAAAATGAAGTTGAATAAGAAGCGTTGATTATTGGAATCATGATAGTAAAGGAACCAAGAGTCAAGAAATGGCATATATTTAGCGATTCTCATTTCATAGCCTATCAAGTGAAAAAGGAATTTCATGCTAAGGGGGAGAGACTCACCCCTTATCTGACGAAGGTATTGGAATTTTTGGGCAATGTCGAACATTACAAGATAGCACATTCCTCAAGAATGGAATGTGGATGCCGATTCGTTGGCTAAATTGAAATGTTCTAGGGATGCGCAACTTTTGGGTACTGTTCCACTCGAAACTTTGACAACTCCAACCATAGATGATAGATATTGATTGGATCTTAGATGTCAAGGAAGAGAAGGATTCGTGGATAAACCCAATTGAAGAACATTTTCTAAAAGGGACTATCACGAATGGAAGGAATAAGTCTATTAGCTGTCACGAATCCTGAAAATTCATGGCTTCCCTCTCCAACCTATCCCAAACCCCTCCAAACCCCCCCTCCAACCTATCCCAAACCCCTCCAAACCCCCCCTCCCGCCCTCCAGTAACCACTCCACCAGCTCCTGTATCGTCCGGCAATCCTCCTCCGATCTCATTCGTACCCAAAAGATACGCCTCCCATCTCTGCGCCAAGTCCACCTCCACTCAACCGACCTCGGGAATGGATACCACTGATAAAGCTAATTCAGCTAGCCCATCACAACCCCACCCAGTCAATACCAAAATTATCCCAGAAAGATCTTATGCTCAAGTGGCCGCTCTCCCACCACTCATTCCCGAACTCCCGAGACTGAAACGTCGGCGTTCCCTGCCGTCTTTCGCTAATGTACGCTCCATGATTGATTTTTTAAAATCCAAGGGACGATGTCTAAATTGCGCAGGGAGTGGACACCTGGCTCGAAGCTGCAGAGACTCAAAGATTTGTTACAAGTACAATCTTTTCGGTCACTCGCAATCAACATGCCCCGAGGCAAACAAATCAGCCGCCTCGTTTCCCGTGCGAGCCTCTACCCCTCCCGCAAAAAACAAAACATCAGCTCATTCGTATCGGGACCCAGTGCCACATTATTACACTGCCAAGCCAAAAAGTACCCTCAAACCAATTAAAATTCCCGAGTCTCCTCGTTCCCCGCTCCATTCTCATTCCAAAAAATATCCCCGAACCTCTGCTCCCTCTTCACAACAATTTTCAATGGACAACTCCACACTCTACCTCACTGCAACAGTAATTAATGGAATCTGGACGCTGGAATCATTACACCAAACCCTCTCTACCGCTCTCCAACACACTGAGTTGCCCATCTGGATCTTAAACAATAACAGCTTCGTCTTTTGCTGCCCTACACACGAAACACTCGTCTGCGCCCTACAACTCCGAACTATAACCAAACCAGGCGGGGCCGTCCTCATCCAAACCTGGTCTGACCTTGAGCCCTCCTCTGTCAACCTAGAACCGGTCACCTGGGCGCGCATCCAAGGCTTTCCAGAGCTCCTCCGAGACAAAACTGACGCGGTGCGCTCCGCCTTGAATCCCTTGGGCCGCTTCGTTGAATTCGATTGCTGCAATTGGGCAATGATTGATCATCGCTACCTATTCGTCAAAATTCAATTTTTTTCAGGTGTCTCCACTCCCACTGCTATCGTCGCAAACTTAAACAACCTTGACTACCTCCTCACCGTAGAAAGATGGAAACATGCGCACCCAAACCGAAACCCAGAGTCGCTACCAATAGGGACAGATTTGGAGGAGGCTTTCAGATGCTTCGATGAACATATCCCCTTACACGAACTTAACTCGGAAGACAGATTCGATGCTATGAACTTTGACCCAGATATCTTTTCCCCTCTATCTCCTCTTGACCCCATCCCTATGGTTGACCCCATTCATCAAGACGCACCAGAACTCGAGGCCCCCAACCCACCTGAAAATTCCTTCGAAGTCAAGGGTCCCCTTGGCTGGGACAGCTGGCCGACTGAAGACCAGAATTGGAACCCCTACGCAGATCTAGACCTTTCCAACCCATGGTTCCTCCAATTCCCCATCCACAGCCATCCTCCTGTTCCCAACTCCAGAAATCAACTTGCACTCATCCCCTCACCATTCCACCCGCCTCCAGATAACTTTCACATTCCATGTAACCAATCCGAGAACATCGCCCCCACTCCCACGGATGACAGAGCAGCTGCATCCTCTCCACCTCAGGTTGGACAAGAGTCTCCAAGGATCACTCCCACGGCAGTCAGACGAAGCGCCAGACTACATAAAGCAGCATCTCACCCTGGTAGTTTTTTCAAACCCGTAGTTTTTTCCTCTGCAAATAAAATTTTAAATAAAAAAATTGCACGTTGCATGGGGGTGAAACTGCGAGAGGAACATCTCGCTGCCATGTAATCACTAGAACTGGAGCGTTCATCCCCATCCCAATGAAGATTATCACCTGGAATGTCAGGGGCTTAGGGGACCCCAGCAAAAGAATCGCCCTAAATCTCACACTGTCCCCACACAAAAGTGATATTCTCCCCATCCAAGAAACTAAACTCGTGGACCCCTCTCCTACCCAAATAAGACAGCTAGGTAGGCCCCATCTTTCCGGGTGGGCCCATTCGAATGCCATAGGTTCCAGTGGTGGTTTAATCACCCTCTGGAATGAATCCACTTGGTCTCATTGTCAAACCATCCTTCATCCTTCTGCCCTTCATGTTTCACTTCGCCACATCCAAACCAACACCATTTACTTCTTTTCCAACATCTACGGCCCACAAAACCCCACCGATAGAAATACCCTCTGGAACAACTGCCTCACCTTCGCCACACACCTTAATGGCCCCTGGCTACTCGGGGGAGACTTCAACACCACCAGAAACACCCTCGAAAGAAACTCCGGAAACGCCTCCCAAGACTCAGATTCATTCAATTCCTTCATCAGTTCCGGCTCCTTAATTGACCCACCAATTAACAACAGACTTTATACCTGGTCAAACCGTAGATCGGACCCGTCACTGGCTAAGCTCGACAAATTCCTTTTCAATATCAATTGGGATGATCTGCACCCCCTTTCTATTGTTTCCGACCTAGCCTCGACCATCTCAGACCATTGCCCCCTTATCTTGGACTCGGGTTCATCCACCAACCCAAATCGCCCCTTCCGCTTCGAACGCCTATGGACCCTGGAACCCTCCTTCGACAATTTCATCCAGTTAGCTTGGTCCCAACCGGTGATGTCCAATTCCGCAATCGCCAGGGTTGTCTCCAAACTCCTTTCAGTTAGAAAGATCATCAAACCTTGGGCCAAAAATATTTGGGGTTCCCTCCGCTCGCGCATTTCCTCCACTCAAGATGCTATCCTAGAACTCAACATCCTCAAAGAATCCCGACCCCTCACTCCAACCGAACATTCTCAACTGAAGACTTTAGAATCCGAGCTCGATAGACTAATCAAACAAGAGGAAATTGGATGGAAGCAAAGATCCAAAGCCAAATGGTTAGAGGAGGGAGACAGGAACACCTCCTTCTTCCATCGTATGGCCAACGGCAGACGCAGATCTATCAACATCTCGGAACTAGTGCTCAACAACTCTAGCTTCACCGAATCATCTGACCACCTCCGCCTCTTCACCGACTACTACCGTAGCATTCTAGGTCAAGCTTCTCAGGCACTACCCCCCATTGAATGGAACCTCCTATACCCATCCTGTCCCCCAATTTCTGTCGACCACCCTTTTTCCGAAGAGGAAGTGTGGGCCGCGCTTAAGGACTTGTCAGACGATAAGGCCCCGGGCCCGGATGGTTTCGGCCCATATTTTTTTAAATGATATTGGGAAACCATCAAAACCGACATACTAGATATGTGCGAAGAATTCCAAGCCAACCCCTCTTTAATTGCCCGCCTCAACTACGCCAACATCATCCTCCTCCCCAAATCCCCAAGCGCCAACACCCTACCCGCTTTCAGACCAATCAGTCTCCTAAACACCACTTTCAAAATCATCACAAAGGTTCTTGCCAATAGACTCCAAGCAGTCATCGACCCTCTGGTAGGGGCGGAACAGTCTGCCTTCATACAAGGCAGAAACATTTTAGATTGTGTCGCTGCCACCCAAGAAGTTGTCTCCTACTGCCATAGAACATCAACCACTGGAACCCTTCTAAAATTAGATTTTTCCAAAGCCTTTGACACGGTACACCGGGACTTCATTTTGGACCTTATGAAGCATAGGGGTTTCCCGATAAAATGGTGTGGGTGGATTGAAGCGATACTCAACACAAGTATCTCATCCATCTCAGTCAATGGCTCTACTGGTGGTCACATTAAATCAACTAGGGGTCTGAGACAAGGGGACCCGCTCTCTCCCCTAATCTTTGTCTTGGTAACGGATGTGCTCAACCAGATGATCAAGCTTGCCTCGTACAATGATCTTTTTAAAGGTATCCAGCTTCAAAACTCAGATTTAGCCGTGTATAACCTTCAATTTGCAGATGACACGATCCTATTCGCTTTCACCGACATCAACCACATCCATTGCCTCAAGGTTGCGCTATATGTCTTTGAAACAATTTCTGGCCTCTCTATCAATTTCAACAAAAGCTCCGTCATCATGCTCGGCAACTCCGCTAACCTCGGTCCTACAATCTCATCCCTGCTCAATTGCAACCTAGCCTTATTCCCCATTTCCTATCTAGGCATCCCCATCCGCCCATCCAATCTCCACCGCGCCGACTGGCTTCCCCTCATTTCTAGAATTGAATCCAGACTCTCAACCTGGAAGGCACACTCGTTATCCTCTGCAGGTCGTCTTGTCCTAGTCAAATCGGTCCTATCAGCTATCCCCTCATACTGGATGTCCTTCCTCAAGCTTCCATCCTGGGTTATCAAGAAAATTGACTCAATCAGACGCTCGTTCCTTTGGAACGGTGGCAACGCAAAATGTTTGGTCAACTGGAAGACGGTGTGTTTACACCGTAATCATGGTGGGTTAGGGATTACTGACCTTCGCACATTCAATCAGGCGTTGCTGTCCAAATGGCTTTGGAGATTACTTACACCTGGAAATTTCATCTGGAAATCGTGGATCTTATGTCAGCATTATCATTCAAACCCTCATTTGGCACTCCACCTCACCACCCGGTCCCATCCATCCCCTTTCTGGTCGGGGGTCCTTCAAACCCTACCTAGAGTCAGAGCACTGTTTCAGGTTAAAGTCGAAAGCGGTAACAGGTGCCTATTCTGGTTAGACACCTGGTATGGACAAATTGCCCCTCGCTAAACTACTACCCAACCTCTTCTCGCACGCCGCCCTCCCAAATGCAACAGTTGAAGACTATCTCACCGTAGGCCCCGAACACCTTTGCCCACCTTCCATCTTCGATGCAGACCTAGTTCCTGAACTTCTCTCCGCCACAAATATCCTCCTGTTGATCCGCCCTTCCAACAGTCAAGACCTCTTTCTCTGGGCCCTTGCACCTTCCAAAGGATTCTCAGTCGCCTCCTGTTATCAATACCTAATTCACCCCGGTCGCCTTTTCTCCTTCCCCAGGGTTTGGCATTGCAACCTTCCACCTCGTATAGAATTTTTCCAATGGTGCCTAATTTCTGGAAGAATTAATACCAAAGACAGACTCAACATCCCCATTGATCCGCGCTGCGTCTTTTGTTCAACTCAGAACGAATCAGTAACTCACCTTTTCTTCGAATGTGATTTCTCCTACTCAATTTGGGCTGCAACTAGTGCCTATCTTCTGGGGTTTATCCCCAGCGTGACCTCTTACTTCGAGTATTGGCAGTTTAATCAGCAGAGTTTGCTGATGGACACCTTCATATCAACCTTTAGCTGGTGCATTTGGAAAGAGAGGAATGCCCTTGTATTTGGGAAACCAACACGCCATTTCGAGGGAACCTGTAGAACTATCACTCACATTTTCTCCTCTATAACAGGTCAATGTCACTCTGCGCCTTTCCGCCTGAGTCTCCCGCAGTGCAGCGTCCAACTAGTAGAATCCCAGGGAAGCACCACTGCATCTCCGGAGAGGTAGTCTTATTCTACAGGGGGATATCACGTACTACAGTTAATATGTAATAGTCTATGATACTCTAGTATTTCTATTATAGTTTGTTGCTTCGCACCTATTTTTTGGCCATCGATCGGGCTTGTCGATCGACCTCTTCAGTACTATATAATATAACTATTTAACCGGCTGTGTAGTTTCACGCTACACACCCGTCACTCTAAAAAAAACGAATGGAAGGAATGAACGACGAAAACTTCTGCGTAAAGCACCTCGACTCATTATGCTAGAAGGACTACTGTATAGTAAAGGATTCTCAATATCATTGCTGTGGTGTGTCACCAAAGAAGAAGCTAGGAAAATTCATGCAGATGTGCACAAAGGTAGCCGTGATGATCACCTCGAGGGGAAAACATTAGCAAATAAGGCTCTTCACTATGGATACTTTTGGCCAACAGTTAGCTGAGATGCATCTAACCAAGTGAATAGATGTGACAAACTCTAGGGATTTGTGAAGATACCAAGATCCCCATCCAACGATCCTATAAGATTGTTTGCCTATAGCCATTTGCGGTATGGAGGATGGACATTATCGTTATGCTACCGATGTCGAGAGGCGCAGCAAAATATGTGATAGTAGTTATGGACTACTTCATAAAGTGAGCTAAAGCGGAATCGCTTATGACAACCACCTTGAAGAAAGCGATCAATTTTTTAGTGAAGAACATTTAGTGAAGATTAGGAGTTCCACAGAAGATTATCACTGATAACGAAACTTAACTCGAGAGTGCCAAATTTAAAGAATTTTATGCTCGGTACCGAATTGAGAAGTGCTTCTTGGCAGTAGCACAACCACAAGTGAATGATAAGTGGAGGTGATGAAAGAGATCATCAAATCCACCATCAAGAAGAGGTTCAAAAAAGCTAATGGCAACTGGGTTGATGAATTACCACTTGAATTATAAGTATATCGGACAACCCATAAGTCTGCGCCTGGCTATACTCCATTCGCTTTGTCCTTCAGAGCTAAGGCCATGATATCGATCGAATCTAGTCATTTTTGATAGAATATTGCACCTTTTTCCCAAGATGAATGAGGAACTCTTGAGTCCCTCGACATGGTTGAAGAAGAATGAGAAGAGGCTGATATGAGGGTAGCTGCTCACCAAATATAGGTAGCATAGCAATTCAACGCAAGGTTATAAACCGTGCCTTTAGGATAAGGACCTTATTTTAAAGTGGGTCTTTCCTAGTACATGGACACTTGGTTCAGATTGAGAAGGTCCCTATACGATTACACAAAAGCATGGAGTTGGAACTTTCAAGCTATCGACTGTTGATGGGATCCCAATTCTGTAGGCGTGGAATAGCAAGCATCTATGACATTATTTCACATGAATTCTTTTTAGCATATGAAACAAACAATTTAGTGGTAATTGCTGTAATAAGGAAAATAATTGCCATCATTTTATTCATAAATAAAGTTGGCTTTTTGAATCAATGGAACCGTATTCTTAAAGTCCGACTTTATGCTGTGTGACTAGTAGCAAAATCAGTCATTCGTTGTTTTGAAAAACCTGATGTCCAAGTACCCAGAGATAGGTACCAATGAACTCCATTGATCCTTGATTGGGTTGTTGGAGTATAATCGTAATGGGGTTGATCAAAGGATTCATCCCTACACATCTATACTTTAACTAATGCCCAGAGATAGGTAAGGTCAGGGATGGGTGCCTAAAGATAAGCATCTAAAACATCTATTCCTGGAGATAGGAATCATTGTATAATTGAATCTTTTGTAGGTATGACTTTTTTTATGGCCGAACGAGTTACACTCAATGATGATAAAAGAGGTGAATCAATGAAATATAATCTTTTTTAATCGAGCATGAAATGTTTGACCGGTGATAAACATAACTTAATAATAGAGCAATACCAAGCAATTATAGAAGTTTATTTATATGTATGGAGTTATAGTAAGTGATAGCATTGTTGAGATCACAAACATGGGCAAGTATGGTATATAAATGGTTACATTATAGATATCATATATTATGCATGCATGCAAGTATATAGAAAAGAGAGTAAAAATGTAGTGAAGTAAATAAGGTAAAGTTGAAGGAAAATACACTATGATTACTTCCATTTTTTTAATTACAAAAGCAGGGGCCGTATCCACAAATCAGTGGCCTATGTACATAGTTAAAAAAACAAAAAGGGCTATCCTTAATGATGCCTCCCCTCTTCACTTTCTTCTGATACTTCTTGAAGGAAGGAGACTTTCTCTTTGAACCATCAGAATCTTTCGGTGGTGCAAGACGACCTTCGCGGTCTTCATCTCATTTGTAGTCGCTCTTTGAGTCGGTGTGAGAATTGGGAGTATTAATAGATATGCCAGCCACAAGAAGAGTATAGGTCAGAACTACGTAAGGGGTAACTGGTAAGCTATAGAGGGGTAAGGTAGAATGTTCCAAATCCTTTTCCTTCTTAAAACCCTTTAGCTTGAATAGGTCATGACCCTTCTCTCTACCATGAAGGGCCCAAACTCAAGACCAATAGCATCGGTAATGAAAACAACCTCATCGCCCAGTAAAAATTCTGGATCACCAGTTCCTTCTTCATTTAATATAGCAATCATTTCAGCGTTGGGCCCTAGAGTGAACCCGATGGAAGAGGTCGAAAGAAAGGATGGTACAAAGACGATGATGGACTTAATAGTAGGAATTTGAGGGTTCGGGGCGAAGAACTCATTCGGCATGGGGCTGACTTGGATGTTGAAATATAGAGAAGAAAAGATTAGAAACATCCCTGGGTGTCATTTGAAGTTTCTTGAACATATTAGAGACTAATAGTATACCTCCAAGGGAAGACGTTGGAGTCTTGAAAGGAGTATTGGTCAATCCTCCCTTTATGATAGGAAATATTGCTGTCATGGAAGTCCTAATCATGATCCATGCTATATCGTCCCTCCTCATCTTGTTTCTCCCTATCCATCCTTTGAAGTTGTGAGACATCGTATTGCCATGATGAATCATGCCGATTATGTAAAGAACCTAAAGATTTACATCTAAGATATTTGGTTGATTTGCCATGGAGTTCGCCAAAAATATTGAAGCATCCCATTGTACCTGAAGAAACAAAGTCAAGTTTGAACATGGAAGTAAAAGAATGACATGTGCAAAGTGAACGTGTTGTGTACATTGGTAGCAGTTAGGATTAGGGAAGTGATGTCTGGAAGAATAAAGTCGGTAATATCGTATAACAAGATGTTTTATGGAGTGCTTCTAAGGTCACCAAGCGAACCAAAGATATCAATAGTAGGCGGGACTGGAGTTGTCTCTCAAACTGGAGACCATTATGGCTCTGGGATCAGTCAAGGTGATAATTCTTATTCTTTGATGAAGAATAGGAGGTGGAGTCCCTTCATCTCCTACGGTCTCCCCAGTTGACTCGTATCCATGATTGGAATCGTCATCCTCGCCTTCGTCTTCATCATCATCGTTATCGTCATCTTCACTTTTATCTTCCCTTGATTAGCGAGAGAATTTTGTGCTGCATATGAAGCCTCTTTATGTACATGGGAAGCAAGACCAATTCTAACTTCGTTGTAGCTTGTGTAGTTCTGTATGGAAGGTATGATACCAAGACTCCAGCCATTGTGTAGTAGCCAAAAGTGTTGCATTTTAGAATCGACGAGGAGGAGTTTCATTCTTTTTTCATCGACTGGGATGTCCATCAGGTCTTGAAGTGTTTGGGCCAGAGTAGAATTAGTAGGTCCCCAAGGAATATTTATTAAATGTGAAGAACAATGAAGTTATAATGAAAAATATTCAGTGAGATAAGCGGTAGAACTAAAACTTACATCTTGATAGCCATTCTAGGTAAAGCCATTCGAGCAGCAAACAAAAATACTTATCCTTGAAGTGGCTGAGCTTATTGGAAATGCTGATGATGATTCAACAACCTTTGGAGGATTCTAGAAGTAAGAGATGGATGATCGCTTTGCTTCTTGAAGCTATAAAGACATCTAACTTCTTCAAATTAGGCACCCTACCTAAGTGCCTAACAATGATCATGTACATACAATTCAATGCGGCATGCCCAATTGATGGAGTTGGACAAAGGCAATCTTCATAAATAGAAGGACAAGATGGATAAAATGAGGGAACACCCCTGGAGAGACATATGCAACGGTTGCATGCTGTGTAGCTCTTGGGGGGTTTGTGTTCCCGTTGGTCGAGCTCTGGTGTTAGAGTATCATCCATAGGAATTCCATGGCAGTCGTAGATTCTTATGACATCCACTATAGTTAGAGTTGAAGCCGGAGAACCTGTAGAGCTTCGAAGGATCATTACACCTTCTAGGTCATTATCAAAACCAACGCCAATGTGTGGTTCTTCTATAGCGGAAAAAGGAACAACTTGTTGAGATCGCTCAAGTTGACGATGAGATTACCGAAGCTTATAAGGCATTGAAGTAGATGTTAGTGCGGAAGATGAACCTATCATCGGAGGAGTGAATTCGAAGGTAGAAGGACCTGCACCTAAAGCCGAGATATGTTAGGAGCGTCTACGATCCATAATTTACTAAAAACTTGATATGTGAGCATAGTCAGATATGGTTTGAATTCATTATATGTGTTCTGCCTAGGCAACATGTAGCTGGCGTATGAAATCTAAAGGATGTCGACCTGTGTTGACCGGTTAGGTCCTATACATTGATAGGGGCAATGATACGAGTTCTGGTCTATGTAGTGTGTGTCGCTTGTCCTTGGCACGATGAATGAATGTGTTAGCACCAAAATTGGTCACTAACCTCGTTGAGAAAGATTGTGTAAAGAGATAAATGATGAAAGTAAATTTAGACAAAGAACAATATGCTAAATTGAATGCAAAGACGAGAACACCGGATTTATAGTGGTTTGGCGTAAATGCCTACGTCCACTTTTAGGTTAATCTTTATTGCTTTACTTGATAATTGATTATAGATACAATCCGTACACCAACTATTTGAATACAATTCCTAAGTAAAGAGTCCCTGCCTCTCTATTTATAGACAAAGATGGGTTGGACTTCCTTAGTGGGCCTGGCAGCTAAATACCTTGACCCAGAAAGAGTGAACTCTGTGTGCCGAACCATTGATGCCGAACGAAGTGGTGCCGAACGATATTGTCACGCCGAACGATATCGTCATGCCGAACGAAGTGATGCCGAACAATATCGTCATGCCGAACAAAGTGATGCCGAACGATATCGTCACGCCGAACGAAGTGATGCCGATTGATATCGTCATGCCGAACGAAGTGATGCGCTGAGTGGAGAGTGCAGGCCGAGCAATAGTCGAAGCCGGTCGAGATTGGATGAATGCCGGACACCTCTGGATGCCGAACATCTCTAGATGCCGAACAACCCTGAATGCCGAACACCTCTGGATGCCGAACAATCTCGAATGCAGATCGTGATTTATGCCAAACGAGATTGAGTGCCGAACGAGGTGTGGATGCCGAGCAGTATGGAGTGCTAAATGACTCTGCCATGCCGAACGGTCCATGTATGCCGAATGCTCCACGTATGCCGAACACTCTCGAATGCCGAACGAACCATGTATGCCGAACACTCTCGAATGCCGAACGTTCTTGAATATCAGATGCTCTCTGAATGCCAAACGTTCTCGAATGCCAAACAGGGTCTGATGCCGAACGATATACAATACCGAACGACTCTTAATGCCGAACGGTATGTAAGTGCCGAGTGCCTAGTTGCCTGGTCAAATCTTCAGGTAACACTTGCCCCCCAAAGTGCATCATGTGGTTAAACGTGATGTGCTTTGAGTCATGAATCCATCGTGCCTTGCTTCAAGCCATGGTTTAGTCTTCACGATAGTATCTTCTCTCACAATCCAGGTGAGGTGATGTGTGCCAAACGATATGCAAATACCGAATAACATAGCCGAAGCCGAGCGCCCTGGATGCCGAACGACATAGCCGATGCCGAACAATGTCGTTTTGACCGGTTCTACCGGTTATTGCCTCTTCGACTTCCTCTCCTTTCCTATAAAGGCTGGCATTCTCCTTCTTCTTCTCTTTTTCACTTTTTACCTCCGCGACTCTCCAAGAATACATAACTTACCTCCCTTAAGTTTTATTCACCTCTTACGATCTTTCCTTCTCACTTCGAATCCAACAAGCCCTTTCCAAGTTAAGCTCGAACAATCTTTCAATCTTAAGTCCACAGATCCCCAAGCTACTGCTGTTTTCTTCGGTAAGAACCTTTCGATCGTTTTCTCGAATTAGGAAGCATAACACAAAACTCGAACTCGTAACTTCCCCGTAGATTAAACGGAGTAAGAGGCGTGTGGGTGACGAACTGTTGTGGCTCGGCACGATCTTTAAAGCCGCGTGAGTATAAGGGTGCACGGAATTGGAGGTAAGGCCTAGTGAAGTGGATTGGCATGCCCGTGGTTTGATATGGCTTGCCGAAAGACTTGGTCATGCCAGTCGGGAGAGATAGAGGAAAAGAGGAGAAGTGATGTTAAGGGAAAAAGGCCGAGCGAATCGGCTCGGCATGACTTGCAGCGTGTACTCGTTTTCAAGCCAAACAGAAGGGAGGTCGAACAGAATTCTGGTCGGACAGAATTTTCGCTGAACAGAATTCTGGCCGGACAAAATTTTGGCCGAACAGAATTTTGGCCGATCGGAATTTAAGCCGAACAGAATTTAAGCCGAACAGAATTTAAGCCGAACAGAACTTAAGCCGAATAGAATTATATCCGTACAAAACTTGAGCCGAACAGAATTTTGGCCGAACTCCTATTCACCTTGCCTAATCATATAACAAACACAAGGACAAGGACCTAAGCATACTAGCATATTGAACTAATCTGGACTGATAACCTCCTAGTTTCAATAATCACAAGCCTGAACTCAAACCAATAAAAACAGATTAAAGCTTTTAACATGCAGTGCCAATGTCCTAGTTCAAAATTGAAAACATTGCAATGCTGGCTTTCCAAGACGGTCAGCGATGACGGTCTTCGAAGACGACAGTTCAAAGCTCAACTTTCATACCATCAATTCTGTGACTTATAATTTCTCAGCGTTTACACCTGAATGATCGCACTAGTTCACACACTACACAGGGGAATATTCGTATTGTTAAGTCTAACGTCGATTATTTTTCAAGTATAGTTCGAACAGGTACTTTTCTAGAATCAATCTTTATCAGAGATGTCTAGGAAGTCTAGCTCTGCCATGATTTCAGACCGGCCTGGGACGTCCTCCCGACGAGAAGCCGCAGATACTTCAAACCCATCAACTTCCCCTGCACATGATTTAGCTCCCGATGCTCTGGAGGCAGCAATTCTCTTGGACAACCCTGTCGATTCACATGCTTCAAAGATCAATGAAAGTAGACTCCATTGGATATGCTCTGTCCACGGAATCCCGTTTGATGACGTGCTAGTTCCATCGGGGCATGATCGTCCACACTTGCCCCCAGCCGGATACACAGCTTGTAATAAATTCATGTGCTGGGTTGGCAGTGTGCCACCGTTCAACTTGTTTCTTCGGGATGTGCTGCAATATATTGACACTACCCCATCGCAACTGCACCCGAACGGCCATGCATTCCTCTACGGTACTTGCATCCTCTTCATGAATGTCTTCTCTAGGCTTCCAACTCCGGGCGATATCCGATACATATATTGCATCAACAAGTGGAAGGATAGCCCATCATTCATGTTTCTCGAGCCGCATAACAAATGTCAAATCTTAACTGGGGCGTGGACCAAGTTCGCCTTGTATAAACAGGAATGGTTTTATGTGCGTTGTCCTCCCAGTTTTGCGAGCAGATGGGTTGAAGGAAGTAAGCCTTTTTCTTGGATTGTTACTCATGTTTAGTCGAAGCCGCACCTTTTCTTAATTTTACCCATCTTTTCAGGTATTAGCCCACGTCCTGACGGCCACAGATATTCTGATGCCGTCGAAGCCATTCGAGCCCTTCCTGCCGAAGAACGGGACATTAGAACCCTCATTTCGAATGAGTCACTTACAAGGCTTGGACTGTTGGTAGAAGGCCGTCGGATAAGCCTTCCTCAAGGCGTCACTATTCCCAGGCCTAGCTCTGGTAAAGGGAAAAAACAAGCTGAGTCTTCAGCACGCAATGTTCCTGATGCACTAGAAGAGGGGGAAATTAAGGAGACTGAGACGCCCGAAGTACAGGGCGAGAATATTAGTCCATCTCGGGGACCGACAGTTGAAGTTCATGACATTGAAACGTCGTTTTTCCCTTCGAAGGGGAAGAAGAAACTGACGTGCAAGCTGAGGAAGAAAACTGTGGGCGGAACTTCCAAAGTTACCCTTATTCCATTGGAAAAAGAAACTTCCTCGGAACACTTAGAAAGTTCTTTGAAGGGCCTGTCGAACTTACCATTCCTGATGATTTACTCAACTATGGTTTCGACGACCCAGAGGCCCTCAAGCTTCATTCGCCTGTTAGAGGCAGTACGGGAGTTCAAGCCCAAGTCCATGGAGATAAAACTCCAATTAGTAAAGAAACTGGTCCGTCGGGGGGAAACACTAGGACACACACGGACACGTGCACTTCACTCTGCACTTCAATCTTAACCGTCACCTTGATCTTTTCTAACTTGTCGTTATTCTCATTCTATGCAGGTGACATGAGACGCTCCCATGGATTCAATCGCCTCCACGGCTCTTCTATATTTCACCATCCTGGCTGTGATTCGGGCTCCGGTAAACGCCGGGACAGGGACGATTACGGAGATCGAGACAACCGTCCCCGAGAGTCATCTTATCTAAAGAAATCACACTCCCAATCTTCATACTCTCGCGATCCTCCTCCTCAAACAAAGCATGGCAGAGAAAAGTCTTCGCTGAAGGGGTCTCAACCCGATGTTTCCCGAGATCAACATTCTGGCTCTTCAAGCACACGGCAATCTCGGGAACATCGTAAGAGAACAGAACTTTCAAAACCTCCTCCCCCTGTTCCTACGGTAGACCCAACGATATCGGAGAAGCTAACTGAACTTAAAGTCAAATTTCCTAATATCTGCTTCGACGGTCTGAAGTTCCTTCCAGCAATTCATCATATTCTGAGGCATGTCAACCAGAGTGCCATCGCTTGCAGCAACGACGTCTATGTTCAACATGATGCGTTTGTTCATTTGGTCGAAAAAGTCTCGGAAATCTCCGTTGAGCGCCAACAGGAAATTGAACACTTGAAGCTTGAAGCTATCTTCGATAAAGACATCATCAAAAATCCAGATGAAGAGCTTGCTTCGTATAAGTCCAAGCTCGAGGCTGCAGAACAAAGTGCAAGAGACACTGCCGAGGCCATCACTCGTCTAGAGATGACCCATAAAAAGGAACTTGACGAAGCGGTCCAATGCAGTGCGGCCCTGGCTTTAAAAAAAGATTCTATTCAGAAAGAAAGGGATGCACTCGCCTTGCAAGTCAAAGAGTTGAAAGAGTTATTCTCTAAGGAGAAAGAAGAGAAGATAGCCGCTCAAGAAGAGTCCCAACGATATTGCAATGAAATTGTTGCTACACGGCTCTTAAAAGCAAAGCTCGATGATGAGCTTTCTAAGGTTGAGACGATGAAGGACGAAGCCCGTGAGGAGGGCAAGAGAATAGCTTCCGAGGAGATCGACTCCCGTCTTGAAGCAGCTGTAGAGGCCGACAGAGAAGAGGTCAAGTGTATGTTTGACCCGCTGATCGCTGAATACAGCGCCCGCGTCCTCATGCACCGGGACTTGACTTTCTTAGGTGAGGGCTATCTTGAATCTCTAGCCGAGGCCTAGGAGACTTTAATAAAGATTAGAAAGGTGGAGTCGGGTACCGAGGAGGTCGACGAGGATGCTTTAGTGAAAGAGTTTCTCAGGGGGAACGAGCCATCGGACTTGTCTGCAGCTATGGCTCTCTTTAGCAAAGGCTCTCCTCCATCTAGGGAGAAAAATGACATAGCTGGTTCATCTGGAACTGGGCCTTCAGCTCCTCCTCCTACTCAATCGGTCAACCGACCAGTACTTATCCTTTCGAACAACACGCCGGCTATGATCCAGAAGACCCCGGTCTCGGCGTCCATGTTCTATCTCCCATTTTAGAGGGTGAAACTCCGCGCACAGCTGAAAGCCAGCAAGAAACCGGTATAAAACTCTTCTTCTAGAAGTTCAAAGATCTGTCGTTTTCTACGAGCGGTTATTGGTTCTAATGTTCGTTCTTTATGTTTTTATGCAGGCCGCTCTGATCCTGAACCGACTCCGAGGAGCGATGACGCCAAGGAGGAGACGGGGAAAACAAGCGATGCTAATCACGCGGGAGTAACCCCCGGTCCTGATGCTCAAGTGATCGGGGCGCTAGATGATGATAAGTCTGACACTTCATCTCTCGTTGAAGGGAGTTATGAAATTGAAATCACGGGTGCCTCAGAACACACTTCGAAGTTGAGTATGAAGGAGCGACTCGCGGAAGAGAAGAAGAAGAAGGTTGAGATCAAGGTCGAGTCCCAAGTAATAGAACTTAATGACCCGCTGAACAGACCTCTGAAAGTCATTCTTCCCGGCAAATCCAAACCTCTGGATGTTCCTCCTCCCACTCCTGACTCCGCTTCTTTGGCGAGCAAAAAGTCCAAGAGGAAGCGTGAGGGAGAGGAGTCATCCGAGAAAGCAAAGGAGGACAAGAAACTAAAGAAGTCGAAGAAGTAGCCACTATACTCGTTCAACGAGGTTTAGCTTAGGTCATGTAACTACTTTTGTTTTTTCGTTTTCGTAGTTTATGTAGATAGTCTTTTGACTTCAAGTTTTGAAGGAGTGGTTGTATAACCCCATTTTGGATTATTGAATAAAGTTTAGTTTCTTTGTCATTTGAACGATTTCTGCTTTTTAGCTTTCTGTATGACTGTGGTCGAAACTCAAGTTCTTATGAGTTTCATAAATTCTCAATCCATTCTTACATTGTTCGGACATTCTCCGAAATTGTACATCTCTTGTTTCACATTTTTGGTACTTAGAATATTTTTTAGTCCGCGCTCCAGGGACTTAGAGTAATCTGGTCTGCTTTACGGGGACTCGAAGATTCAAGTCGTTTATACTCTAGTCCGTGCTTCGGGGACTTAGAGTACTCCAGTCCGCATTCAGGGGACTCGGAGATTCAAGTCGTTTATACTCTAGTCCGCGCTCCGAGGACATAGAGTACTCCGGTCCGCGTTCAGGGGACTCGGAGATTCAAGTCGTTTATACTCTAGTCCGCGCTACGGGGACTTAGAGTACGCCGGTCCGCGTTCAGGGGACTCGGAGATTCAAGTCGTTTATACTCTAGCCCGTGCTCCGGGGACTTAGAGTACTCCGGTCCGCGTTCAGGGGACTCGGAGATTCAAGTCGTTTATACTCTAGTCCACGTTCAGGGGACTCGGAGATTGAAGTCGTTTATACTCTAGTCCGCGCTCCGAGGACTTAGAATACTCCGGTCCGCGTTCAGGGGACTCGGAGATTCAAGTCGTTTATACTCTAGTCCGCATTCCGTGGACTTAGAGTACTCCGGTCCGCGTGCAGGGGACTCAGAGATTCAAGTCGTTTATACTCTAGTCCGCGCTCCGGGGACTTAGAGTACTCCGGTTCGCGTTCAGGGGACTTAGAGATTCAAGTCGTTTATACTCTAGTCCGCGCTCCGGGGACTTAGAGTACTCCGGTCCGCGTTCAGGGGACTTGGAGATTCAAGTCATTTATACTCTAGTCCGCGCTCCGGGGACTTAGAATACTCCGGTCCGCGTTCAGGGGATTCGGAGATTCAAGTCATTTATATTCTAGTCCGCGCTTCGGGGACTTAGAGTACTCCGGTCCACGTTCAGGGGACTCGGAGATTCAAGTCGTTTATACTCTAGTCCGCGCTCTGGGGAATTAGAGTACTCCGGTCCGCGTTCAGGGGACTCGGAGATTCAAGTCGTTTATACTCTAGTCCGTGCTCCGGGGACTTAGAGTACTCCGGTCTGCATTCTGGGGACTCGGAGATTCGAGTCGTTTATGCGAGTTCGTACGTCAGGTAGAATAATGCAACTTCAGTTGTTTGTCACCGGACTATATGGTTCAGAAACATCAATAATTCATAGAAAGGATGGCTTCAAGCCTTTATTAATGAAAACAAACTAAATCTTCCGGTTACATGCTAAAAAGAAAACTAAGAATCAATGGAATATAAACATACGGGAAACAATTGCACCTAAAACAGAAAAGAAACAGGCTAAATATAATAACGTCGCAAATGTCCACTGTTCCACGCTCGGGGGAGTGTCACGCCATCAACGGTCGCTAGCTTGAAAGTTCCTTCTCCAAGCTTCTGTTCAACGACATACGGACCTTCCCAGTTGGGATTCATACGTGATGGTACCGGGAAAACTCGTTTCAAAACGAGATCACCCACATCAAAGATTCTTAGGCGGATTTTGTCGTCGTAATATCGCTTGACTTGGTGCCTATATGCTGCCGCCCGTAATTCGGCTTCTTCACGTTTTTCATCGATGCAGTCTAGTGATTCCAACAAGAGATCCTCATTCGTCTTAGGATCATAATTTGTCACTCGATGCGATGGAACTTCAAGCTCTACGGGTATAACAGCTTCCGAGCCATATGCCAATGCGAATGGAATGTGGCCAGTCGCGGACTTATGGGTAGTTCTATAAGCCCATAGCGCTGTTGGGAGTTCATCTACACACTTGCCTCCAGCCTTTTCCAAACGCTTCTTTAATATGGACTTGATTATTTTGTTCACGGCCTCGACTTGTCCGTTAGCCTTCGGATGAGCAACGACGGCGAACTTTTTCTCAATGCCGTACTTTAAACAGAAATCTTTGAATTCTCTACTTTCAAACTGAGTTCCGTTGTCCGTAATGATGGTTCGCGGGAGGCCAAAGCGGCATATAATGTTTCGTACAACGAAATTAATGACCTTCTTGGAGGTGATTGTGGCCATGGGCTCTGCCTCGGCCCATTTCGTGAAGTAGTCGACCGCAACTATGGCGTATTTTGCACCACCTTTGGATATAAGCAAGGAACCGATTATGTCGATTCCCCAGACTGCAAACTGCCATGGACTAAACATTTGCGTGAGTTCCGTCGGTGGAGCTCTCGGGATTTTTGCGTATCTTTAACACTTGTCACACTTTCTTACATAGTCTGCGGCATCCCGATTCACAGTCGGCCAATAGTATCTGTAGCGGAGGATCTTTTTTGCTAGTGTCTGCCCCCCAGTATGGTCGCCACATTCTCCTTCGTGAACCTCCTCCAAGACCCGCTTTGTCTCATCACAGGCAATGCACTGTAGTAAAAGGACCGAGAATCCTTTCCGATACATTACTCCTCCCTGCATCACATATCGCGCGGCTTTGCGAATGACCTATCGTCTTTCGCTTCTTCTTTCGGGCAAAGTCCCGTTTAGCAGGTATTGTTTGAATGGGGTCATCCATGACTCCTCCTCGATTTCCGTTTCCAATGCAAAATTGACTTCCATCACATCTATGCTTGGAGCGTGCAAGGTTTCGACGGGAACTAATCCCATTTGCTGCACATCGCCAGTGCTTGCGAATTTGGCCAACGAGTCAGCTTCCTTGTTCTGTTCACGCGGGACATGCGAAATGTCATAATGTTTGAAGTTCGCCAATAGTCCCTGAACCAGAGCAAGGTATGGAGAAAGCTTTTGTCCCCTGGCTTGGTAGTCTCCTCGCACTTGGTACACCACCAGCTGCGAGTCACACAAGATTTCAACTGATTTTACCTCGAGTTCTCCAACGAGCTTTAAGCCAGCGATCAATGCTTCATATTCTGCTTCATTATTCGTAGCCGGGAAACTGAGCTTCAAAGCATAACAAATTGATCGATTTTCTGGAGTCACAAGGACTACACCAGCCTCAGAGCAACGCTCGTTTGACGCCCCATCGGTGTACAATTTCCATTGAATGGGAGGAATGACACTTTGACCATCTGTTTCGTCTGGTATAGTAAACTCAGCGATGAAATCTGCTAATGCTTGCCCTTGTATGGCCCTTCGCGGCAGGTAGGTAATATCGAACTGACTCAATTCGATATTCCATTTTAACATCCTTCCAGAAGTTTCTGGTCGTTGGAGTACCTGTCGCAAGGGCTGATCGGTATAAATACTGACTGAGTACGCTTGAAAGTATGGACGCAGCTTGCGTGATGCAATCACCAAGCAATAGGCTAATTTCTCAATTTTAGGATAATTTCTCTCTGCCCCCGTTAAACATTTAATAACGTAATACACTGGCTTTTGAACTCGGTCCTCCTCACGGACCAAAGCCGCACTTATAGCATGCGGGGATACGGCTAAGTATACGTATAGCATCTCGTGGTCTACTGGTTTCGACAGCACTGGGGGACTCTCCAAATGCCTTACCAGATCTCGGAATGCTTCCTCGTAGTTGGATGTCCATTCGAAATTCCTCTTTGCTTTCTTTATTATATCGAAGAAGGGAATGCACTTGTATGTGGCTCTGGATATAAATCGACTCAGCGCAGCCACCTTGCCATTCAAGCTTTGTACCTGTTTTATAGTTCTGGGCACTTGCACATCTCAAATAGCTTGGATCTTTTCCGGGTTAGCTTCAATTCCCCTGGCATTAACAATGAATCCCAAAAACTTCCCCGACGCAACGCCGAAGGAACACTTTAGAGGGTTGATCTTCATCCCATAATATCTGAGTATACCGAACATCTCTGCTAAGTCTCGAATGTGAGTCTCGAATGTGGTCGTTTGACTGTCGTGACTTCACGAGCATGTCATCCACATAGACTTCCATCGTTCTACCAATCTGGTCTTTGAACATTCGATTCACCAAACGCTGATAGGTCGCTCTTGCGTTTTTCAATCCAAAAGGCATTACTAATAGCAATATAGCCCAACGTCTGTGACGAAACTGGTGTGTTCCTGGTCCGGAATATGCATCGAGATCTGATTGTATCCCGAGTACGCATCCATGAATGACAACAACTCGTGTCATGCAGTGGAGTCAACCAACTGATCAATCCTAGGCAATGGGAAACTGTCCTTGGGGCATGCTTTGTTCAAATCGGAATAATCTACGCAAGTTCTCCATTTCCCGTTCGCCTTTTTCACCAGCACGGGGTTTGATACCCATTCAGGGTAGAGGGCGTCACAGACGAACCCATTGGCTTTCAGTTTGTCCACCTCCTCTCTGAGAGCAGCGGACCTCTCCGGGTCCGTTCCTCTCCTCTATTGCTTAACGGGGACATACTTCTGGTCTATGTTCAACATATGACTCGTAACAGCGGGAGAGATCCCGCACATGTCAGAATGTGTCCAAGAGAAAACATCAAGATTCGCTCGGAGGAAATCGCTAAGGTCTTCAGTCATTGCGGGGCTGAGTTGTGATCCAATCTTCAGTACTCGCGATGGATCGTCTCGACTGACTAAAATGTCAATTGTCAGTTCAGCCGGTGCTGCTTTCTCCTCCCTGGGTTCCTCATCATCGTCTCTCGGATCTATGTCTCTGAAGATCCGAGAATCATGCCCGAGCCAAGGCTCGGGCATTACTTGTCAATTGTCAGTATGCTGGATGTGGACGGGATTGTCCGCAACCTTGCCTTTCTCCCTCCGATGGGCCTCTCGGAGCTCAGCCACATAACATGCACGACCGGTCGCCTGGTCGCCATGAACAACACCAACTCCTTTGTCAGTTGGAAATTTTAAAGTCAAACACCATGGGGCTAATGCTGCTCTAAACTCAGCCAGGGCCGGTCGGCCCAAAAACAAATTGTACGGAGAATCCACGTCCAAAACTACGAAAGGTAGGATTCGCACCCTCCTACGCTCACCTTGTCCCAGTTCAACTGGCAACTCAACATATCCCACTGCATCGGTCGCTGCACCATTAAAGCCATGTATACGAGCTTTAGATGGCTTCAAATCCTTCGTCTCCATCTTCATCTGGTCATAAGCCTTCTTGAAGATGATATTGACAGAACTTCTACAATCAATCAAAATTCTTTTCACATAAGCCGTCCCGATTGTCGTAGATATGACCATCGGGTCAATGGTAGGAGCCTCCACTTGGTCGGCATCTCTGCTCCTGAATACTATATCGTCTGTCATCATGCGCAGCTATTTAGCAGGGGTTCCATCCTCTACGTTGGAACAACACTCGAAGTCTGCATGCCTCCGAGAATTAGCATACCGCTCCATCTCTTGCCAGTTCTTATCCGCAGGGTGAGGTCCACCGATGATCGTGTTTATGACTAGTCTGCCCACGGTCCGAGCAGGCTCCTCGGGATGACGTGGAGCTGGCGCACGACCGGGATTGGATATTCCCTGTCCACCTTCTTGCGGATTCTTCATAAACTCATGTAACTTTTTCTGTCTAATCAACTTTTCTATAGCATCATGTAGGTGTCTGCACTCTTCAGTATTGTGCCCATAAGTTACATGGAAGCGGCAGTACTTCCCAGTCCGCTTTTGCTCCTCGGTTGACTCCTTTGGACGCGGCTTTCTGTATTGAAAGGTATTGCAGGTTGATAGGTAAATGTTCTCAAGGGATGCATTCACTGGGGTGTACTCGTTGTAGGTTGGAATTCTTGGCTTCCACTTCCCCGCTTCTCTCTTCTTCCCTTGATTTCTTCCTCCAGATTCCTTAGATTGCCCGGGCTTGTTTTGGACATTGACTTGAACTTTCCCCGAGTTGTCTCCGGACTGCATCACAGCTATGTTGCTTTTTACGGACTCCTGAACAGGCCCCGGTGCCTTATCTCTCCTTATCCACCTGGCTTCCTCTCTTCTTATGAACTGATGTGCCTTTGAGTGAAAACGCTCTAGCATAGTTGGAGGTTTTCCTCCCAACCAATCTCCAAACTCTGAATCCGGATCCACACCTCGCATCACAGCCATAAGAATTGCATAATCATTGGGATTACTGACTTCGGTAGCCGCAACATGGAATCCCTATAAATATTCCTTCAACGACTCCCTAGGAGCTTGGATTACACTTGATAGTGACATCACATCCTTGGGATGAGTAGTATGTATTCTGAATTTTTCTATAAATTTCTTTGCCAACTCCTCGAAACTGGATACGGACCGTGGAGGGAGTCGGGTGAACCATATGGTAGCGATCCCAGATAGAGTTATTGGAAAGCACCGGCACTTGGTTGCGTCATTTGCTCTAGCTGAATCCATCATCCATTCGTACCTCATCACATGCTGCCTGGGATCAGTCTTTCCTACGTAAGCCTGGATAGTTGGCATGCTAAACTTCCTGGGGTACTCAGCCCGTAGGACAGTGTCTGTGAACGGAGTATGACTCCTGGATACCCCCCAATCATCATCGATAAGCCTTGATTCTCTTTCATCAACTGTCTGATCATAGCTGTTAGATCTGGGGTTTGTATGGAAGATGGAAGGTTGGAGCCTGTCCTACGGGATTGATCAGGCTGATGCCTCCTCTGCTGGCGATCTGCCAAACGTGCATCTTGAGGTTCGACATCATTGGCATCTTGGTGAGCCGGGTGTCCAGCCTCCACCTGCACTCCAGCTCCTAAGTTTCCAGTTCCTGCTTGGTCACTGTCTCCGAGGTGTAAATGGTCCCTAGCTGTTTGGACAGCAGCACCTGCCTGCGTAGTTTCAGTCTTGCGGCGTCTACGCCTGGGAGGTTCATCGGACGAAGTCGAGTTGTCAGATGAAGAATAAGGAGCTGGACTGCCCCTAGCATTCTGATGCTGTTGTTGAGTGAGCTGTGCCATGAGGTTGGCGTTAGCTTGCATCTGCTCTCCAAGTTGTCTCATGCTTTCCCTGAGCTCTCTCATCAAGTCGTTAAACTCTATTCTGGTGACAACTTGCATTTGGTCCTGGGCGGTAGTCCCTGCACCTAGATTCACTTGCTGATTGTTGGGCCCTGCTTGTTGTACGCTTGCAGTGTCATGGGCGTCCGCATTATGAGAGGCTGATCTGGTACGTGGTCTTCCCATTGTAGAGTTATTGGTATGAACTCTGAGTAGAATCAACGGACGTCCTATGAATGACTCAGATCTTCTTCGGGGGATTTATTCAATCCAGTAGCTTCAAAGCAGATCCTTGAGGTCCGAGAATTCGAATTCTCAGTGAAAGCACCAAAGTGTTAGCACCAAAATTGGTCACTAACCTCGTTGAGAAAGATTGTGTAGAGAGATAAATGATGAAAGTAAATTTAAATAAAGAACAATATGCTAAATTGAATGCAAAGACGAGAACACCGGATTTATAGTGGATCGGCGTAACTGCCTACGTCCACTTTGAGGTTAATCTTTATTGCTTTACTTGATAATTGATTAGAGATACAATCCGTACACCAACTATTTGAATACAATTCCTAAGTAAAGAGAATGAGTCTTGAAAGCGGTAGAGTCTCCCCAGTGTTCTCCCAAAAAAGGTCCCTTTCACTGTGCCCCTGCCTCTCTATTTATAGACAAAGATGGGTTAGACTTCCCTGGTAGGCCTGGCAGCTAAATACCTCGGCCCAGAAAGAGTGAACTCTGTGTGCCGAACCATTGATGTCGAACGAAGTGGTGCCGAACGATATTGTCACGCCGAACGAAGTGATGCCGAACGATATTGTCATGCCGAACGAAGTGATGCCGAACGATATCGTCACGCCGAACGAAGTGATGACGAACAATATCGTCATGCCGAACGAAGTGATGCGCTGAGTGGAGAGTGCAGGCCGAGAAATAGTCAAAGCCGGTCGAGATTGGATGAATGTCAGATACCTCTAGATGCCGAACATCTCTAGATGCCGAACAACCCTGAATGTCGAACACCTCTGGATGCCGAACAATCTCGAATGCCGAACGAGATTGAGTGCCAAACGAGGTATGGATGCCGAGCAGTATGGAGTGCTGAATGACTCAGCCATGTCGAACGGTCCATGTATGCCAAATGCTCTACATATGCCGAACACTCTCGAATGCCGAACGAACCATGTATGCCGAACACTCTCGAATGCCGAATGTTCCTAAATACCGGATGCTCTCTGAATGCCAAACATTCTCGAATGCCGAATAGGGTCTGATGCCGAACGATATACAGTACCGAACGACTCTTAATGCCGAACGGTATGTAAGTGCAGAGTGCCTAGTTGCCTAGTCAAATCTTCAGGTAACAGAATGCCTCCGATGTAGATATCCCACTCGTGCTGGCAAACGAGCCCCAGCATGCGATGGAATTTTGTGTCGGATTTTACTTGCTACTGTGGAGATATACAGTAACAACACTATTGTATTGGGTAGCTCGAAGCTTCTTTTTGTAAGAACTACATGCATGCCGTCTCAAAATCGAGTGTTGATTGGACGGACATCCTAGGAAGTGATGACTTGGGTTTAATGTAAACAAGTGTATGTAATTTTCCTAAAGATGTTGGCAACCAACTCCTACGTAACCGATCCATATCCTAGATCGACCGAAGAATCGATCGATATGAATAGAATATGTTCTTGGACTTCTTCATCACCTCCATCCTTAGAGCTATGGGTGGTATGCCTTAGCCATGAACTGACCACGACGGTAGAGATAAAGAAGTCTTTGAATGGATCGATGACATAGAGTTAAGGTCGGTGTTGGTGGGTGACGACGATGGCAGGACCAAATGCGATGGGGCATCCTACCAAGGCCTAGATGTGAGAATAGGAAGTTGATGTTGAAGCTTGAACGGAAAGCCAAGCTGAAGCTAAAATTGGTCAGAATCGTTTGTTCAATTGGGTAGTCTATGAGACTTAATTGAGAATTGATGAACTTCAAGGCTGAAAAGCAGCGGCGGCACTGATGGAAGTGTCGAGGAAGAGAAAGCAGCAAGGACTCAAAGGGAAGTAGAAGGTGGGGAAGCGAAATGAAGTCGGGGCTTTAATTTCTCTAAGTGTTACTTATGCAGCGACATAATGAAAACAATCAATATCGATCCATAAGGATCGGTGCAGATCCGTTTGAGCACTTCATTTAAAATAATTGGTGGAAAAATAATGAATGAATGATACCTGAAATGTTAATGGAAAGGGATGGAAAATCTGCCTAACCAAAAAAAGAGAAAAACTTTCAAGAATCCCATAAATAAGCTAAAAATTCAAGTGGGAAACCTTAACTCTTATATTTACCGAAGAGATACGATTCTACGACAGTTTGAAACCATGCCCCGATATATTCAGGAAAGATGCAACATTTCACGAGGATGGTTCAGAAGATAGAGACAACGCTGCAGATCAGAGTTTGATTTTTATTGCTTGTCTCGATCCAAAGCATGCTTCGTTAACACACAACATTCGTTTGGGGCGAGTGTTTTCCCACATTTAAACCAAGTAATATCTCGACAAATTTGGACTATAGAGTGGTCATGAATTAGATAAGAAAGAGCAAGAGATATCTAGAATGAAGATTAGCTAAGTGTAGAAAGACAAGATAAAGTGGTACCAATCATTAATGGATCAATACTGATCCTTATGAAAGCAAAGGTGCTTGGTTGTGTTGAAGAGCTAAAGGATAAAGAGCTTGGGAAAGGATGGAAAATAGGTCGGTATCGATCTATGACGATCTGTACCGAACTTTATTTGTTCTTGATGTAGGCCATCATTGTTTTGTTGAAGACAAAGACCAAGTCAAACAAGGGGTACAAGATAGTGTAAGTAAATATATTGGTCCATACCAATCGGTACCAATCCATTTTTGTTCATCATATCTTGATTTTGACTGATTCTTCTTCCTAAAACTTTAGTTCTGGAGATGATAACTTGTTCAAATTAATCCTGATGATTACGTGGTTGAATTCGCCTATAAATTTGAAGCCTGATGCACCTAGAGAAGCACCTTTGGACTCGTTACTGATTTTTATATAGAAAATTTTCTGAATTCATACCCGAATGGATCGAATTAAGCGATCATTGTAATCTTATTGCAGTTTCCAAAGTAATTAGTAACAAAGTTGATAGTGGACGTATGGCTAAACCACTGTAAAATTATGTATTTCTCTCTCTCTCTCTTTTGATTGTTAAAATTTCAATTTTCTTTTGTCTTTTGATTGGGTGTTTGTCTCATTTTTGGAACAAGCATTAGTAATTATTTAAATGTATACGTACAAGTTTTATATATGTGTATCAATATACGATATCGTTATATATTTAAACGGGGTTTAAAGAGAGATAGTACGAAAATGGTTTTTGGAAATTTTGCCCTATTTAGAGAAATGTATGGTTGGCCATGCTAAGGAGTGGATGAGGCGTCTTGATTGCAAATTGAATGGGAATAAAAGAAGGGAAGTTTTAATAAGGAGAATATGAAAGGTTCCATTCTTCTCATTAAAACAAAAATCCCCCGCTTCATTTTCTTTCCTCAATTAAGTTTCTCCTTCTCCCCTCCATTTTCATAGCCACACCCGCATATAATATCAACCTAAAACCAACTCCAGAAAAAGCATCAAAAATTAAAAATGCATGGTTCATCAAATTCCAGCAAAGTTGGGTATTGATTCAAGGAATCTTAGGGGTATTTTCAAATTATTGTATCACTAATAGGTCAGATCTACAAAGTACATCCTAAATTTAGGTTTACATGTTTTACTTGTATCATTTTTGTGACAATTTATATATGTACTGTTGCCTCATTTTCATTTTAATCAATGTTACATTCTAAAAAACCAATTGATTGATTTTGTTTTATTTAATTAAGCAGATTAAAACTGAAATACATATATGTTTATGTTTTTGCCATAAATATGTTTTTAGTAAACATTTAATATCTTTCTAAACATATATAATTTCTGTAATTCAATTATTTAGTTTTGAATTTTAATCATTTAGAACATTAAATTCATTGATCTCTTATTCAACGTAACATATGTATTTTGACATCAAATTTTTGGTTGTTTTCAAAAAAAATTATTTTGCAAAAGGTTTACACACACATATATTCATACATCCATACACAAATACATACATACATACATACATATATCTCTGTGTGTGTGTCTCTGTATGTATGTATTTTTATATGTATATGCTTGTAAATGGATTAGAACAGTTTGACATATCATGTATATGTATTTTGAATTAATTGAAACTTATTCTAATTTTATACATACATACATACATACATACATACATACATACATACATACATACATATATTTATGTGCGTGTGTGTAAAATGATATTAATACAAAGTCAATTAAGGGTATTTTACATTAGTTAACTTAATTTAGATTTAAATTTAAATATTTTATACAAATTAAACTTAGATCCTTAATCTATAATTTTGAATTTGTATTTTAATTTAATCATTCTGTGTTAAACATTGTCCATTAAAGCTTTATGTCATTAAGATATGTTTTTTAGAAATTATATATATATATATATATAATATATATATATATATTATATATATATATATTATATATATATAATATATATATGTGTGTGTGTGTATCATTACTAAACAATTAAATTGAGGCTATATATATAGTATATAAATTCAAATATCTACACATGTATATATTGACTTTGTCATTGTTTATCATATCCTCATACTATATGTTGTGTGTTTTATTAACAATTGTTTGTATACATAATAAATGTGGCAGTCCATATATAAATCATTATTAGGTTGGCCACTCATGGAAGGATGTGGTATAATTGTTGGATCTAAAATTAGAAGAAAGTTTTAAAAGAGAAATGAAAAGGTTTCCATCTCTAAATGAAACAAAACCTTCCCTTTTCATTTGATTAAATTTAGTCTTTCATTTATGGTTGACCACTCCTTTATCTAACACTTTTGATTGTCTATTCACACCAAATATATTTAATTAATTAGATTAATCAAGTAATAAAAATTATTTAAATAAAATATAATTTTATTAAAATAACTTGATTTGTTCCAGTGTTGGATATTAGACTTTATAAGCATACTAATATCCCATTAGGGAATTTGTTTTGAAATTTACCCATTTTACCCTCAATATGGACTAGGTTCCTGCAATGGTATCAAGGTCCATAAGATCTCTGCACTTTAATTAACCAGCAATAAGGGCCAACCGATAAACTTTTATATTCATAGGTGTCTAAAATAGTAGTGTCTAGGCTTGGGGTTGAATAAAAATATTCCCTCTATCGGCTACTGACTTAGCCCAATGGGTGGAGAAAGTCATAAAAGTTGACTCGAATTTATCTTGCACCTTCGGCTAATTTCCAAATTAAGGTTTGAAATTTTAAAATAGATTTTAAGCTAAAATGTTAAGTTTAAAATAT
Organism: Allium fistulosum; assembly: GCA_030737815.1. Classification (NCBI taxonomy): domain Eukaryota; kingdom Viridiplantae; phylum Streptophyta; class Magnoliopsida; order Asparagales; family Amaryllidaceae; genus Allium; species Allium fistulosum. The sequence continues at coordinate 941,768,175 of CM060907.1, read as the reverse complement.
AAAAGAAAAATTTATAAACAATACAAAATAAATTTTAAAATTTTCAAAAATGTTTTGAGAAATTAAACTGTTAATTTAAAAAAATTTAATATCTAAAATAATTAATTAAAAGTTATTTAATTAAAAACATACATATTTACTAATATATATATGTAACTATAATTGTTATAGTCGTAAATTTATTTTGAAATTGTTTGAGATAAAATTAAATTAAAATCCTTGAATTAATTAAATATTTAATTAAATAAAATGATTTATTAAATAATTAAATAATTAAAAGTTAATTTATATATGTACATGTATTGATATGAGTAGCTTGGAGTGGTAATTTCCTGATAAATATCAAATAAAAAAGGTGGGGGAGTGAAGCTCTAAGTTGGGCTATCTTAAATGGGGGACCGGTGTGGCGGGAAATCGGGTTTCCTGGCTCTACTCTCCCGAATAGCGTTTTTAAAGATATGTGTATCTAACGAAACTATAAATTTTATAGTTGGTTATTTATCTTAGATGGTTTAAGATGAATAATGTAATATTTTCTATGATAGTTTTTTAATTAAGCTAGTTCATAAAATTTAGAAAAAAATGAAATATGATTTAATTAATAAGAATGATAATTAATTAAATAGGTTTTAATTAATAATAATAAAGTTAATTAAATATGATTTAATTAATAATATACAAATAAATAATATATAAGTTAATTAAATTATAAAAAGTTACAAATAAATTAAGCTTATATAATTGTATATGTATAAAAATAAATATAAGTGGAACTGAAAGAAATCTAAACATATTTTTGGAATAAATACATATGTATGATATGTATACCATGATTTCCAATGTGTCCGACACTTGAATCACGATGGTATTTCATAAAAAATAAATTATTCCTTAAATCGATATCACTCAAAATATAGTAAAAGATTATGAATCTTTAATATATTTGCCCTCTATCATTTATATACTGATAGATTACTTGCATACATGCTAGTTGTTGAGCAAACTAAAGCTAGAGCTATTATGCATAATACCATTAATATATTACCTAGACAAGGTACACACACATGTATTTGTTGAGCAAACCCAAGGTATATGCATTATACTTAGGCCATCAAGAAATGATAGGTAAGAGTGAATAATCTCTCTTGATTTATTGAGCAGACTGAAGGTCAAGGTTTAAATTAGAGAAAAGACCATAGTTTAGAGTTGTATGTGATACAACCAATAAAGAGTTATTCATCGCTTTTGGGTCTATGTTTTGTTGAGCAAACTCAAGGTAAGAATCTAAAGGCAAACGATTCATAACACTCACTAGTGGAATCGAAAGATTCCTATATTTCTCTTAGGATTTTGAGGAATATAAAAATCTAGTGGGAGCCTTAATAGAAAACGAAATGAATACATTTAACCTTTCTGATATTGTAAGAAGTAAGAACATATGCTATACAAATTAAAATTATTTACTATAATAATTATGTGCAACTATTCTAAATGATAAAATTATTTGGCATGTTGTCACTCCAAGATCCATGCAAGAGCCAAACAATATGACTACTAAATACATTCGTAATTTGGTCACTTAAATGTTTATTTGTATGAGACTATGTATTGTGTTCTATAAGTTTGGAACTTGTAAAGATGATTAAGGATTTTTGATCTATATATGATAAAATACAAAAGTTGTATGGTGAATAGTCATATTCTTATTTTTTGAAATCTTAATGAAACTGGTTCTTTCGAATTAAGTAAATAAATTATAATGTAAGATCATGTAAAATCTTATTATGTTGAAAAGAACGAAAGACCAAGGAATAAAGACCGACCTAGGAATTTGATCACTGAAATATATGTTTTGATTAGTTTATTTAAGTGCAACCTATTTGGTATCCTTAGAATGTTAAGGATATCCGAATACACAGTTGTAAAGAGTTCAGTGTAGTCTTGTAGTAAAGTTTTTTTTGAATGGTTCGACCATTTGGAAAGAAAAGTGAATGTTTAACAATGGATGTAAAATAGGTACAATTAGGATAAAGAGTGTGAATGGTCACTTCTACTTCATGAAGAGATTTTAGAAATGAGAATTGTATAAATAATTTAATAGATACTTATATGGAATGATAAATGTGATATATATTCCAAAAATAATTATATTATAAAAAACTGTTTTCTATAAGACTTATTTCTTTGATTTTATTATTATCTTTAATCTGAAACTCTTTACTATAAACTAGTTATAATGGATGAAATAAATGGCCCATATAAGTGGTTGAATAGAGCCTAGCATTTCAAGCACTTATATAGCGGTGGAAATAGTTGGAGCATTCCATATGACACTTATTAATGAGTGCATCAAGTTACGAAAGATTTCTTTCGTAGATATACCAAATATTATTTATGTAATAATGATAGTTTATAATATTGATTGGAAATAGACACTATTTATTTTAATATGATTATTATATATATTCGTTATAAAATATATTTATTATAACAACTGTATTTGTTTCCATAACTACTGTGATGTATTAGCTACGTAAAATACGAAGGTAACTAAAAAAATTTACTATTATTTTAGAACTATGGACTATGCCATATTTTTGAGAAATGACTCTTTAATCATATGACTAAGAATTATATGCTTCTCGTGAATTGTATCAAAAAATATTGAGGGCAAAAAACTCATTCAGTGGGCATGGCAAAAGAGTTAAGAACTCTTTGGAATTATATACATACATACATACATACATACATACATACATACATATATATATATATATATATCTCTTTGTGTGTGTGTGCAGTTTGGGGTCTAATGATACCTAAATGGATCCACTTACCTCATTAAATCCACCAATGAATTAACATAGACATAAACACGTGAATTTGATACACAATTAGTGTACCATTGATAATTTTGTAAAAATTAAAATGGAAGTAAAGAATATAACGTGCAAAGAAAATAAAATAATTCGATTTAATCAAATATGTGAGTATATTTGAAAGAGTTCCCAAAGTACCTAAAACGAATAAAATTCAATCGCAAAGTCACTCCTCCCTGTGAAACATAACGATGTATCGATAAGGAGTAATTAGACTTTGTTGGACAAAGTATGATTGACGATGAGTGATGTTTAATTAACTTCTTCTATAAGGATGTGTACTAAATGTAAGTACATATGTTAAACATAATTTCATCTAAAGCACTATTTGTAAAATCATACATGGTACAGAATAACATGAAAGCCTACATATCCTAGATCAAAGAGTTGATAGGTTGTGTGAGTTGAGAGGTTTCACATAAAATTCGATAGTAAGGGATCTTCTGTGAACCACCGCAAAAAAAGTTGGGATCGATGAACAATGGTTGGCTAATTTATGTTATAAAGATAAGTTTCCTCAACTCAAAATTGAATCAGTTTAAGTAAGTATTTAGAATCCAAGCACTCTAACATGGAAGTTGATTATATAAGATGAAAAGAAATTAATCAGGCCTAAAATAGAAGCAACTCATTAGAATGTCAAATAAGAATTCTGACACATTAAAGAGAAACTATTGAGTTTTTTTATTAATGTTGAGAAAGAATATCCTCGGTTGCAAATAAGACACAAATAGTATTGACTCAGCCATATAGCATGATGCATAAATCTTGAATGGATTCCAAGTACATTATCTAAATATGATTTTGATAGTTATACCCAAAGGAATATGATCCATTGGCCGCAAATGTGTTTTCAAGAAGAAGACCAATGCAGTTGGAACATAGTAAGCAACGTTGTTAAGAACAAACTCGTAAATTTCATTTGTTGAAATTAGCATAACAGATTCATCAGTCAATGTACTTAAATTAATTTGGATTCTGCTCACAAATCTGTTGCCCAATATGATTTTGAATTTAGGTAAATCTTGGTTGGATCAGAAGTTCTAAATGATGATTAGAATAGATAGTTTGCAAATGATGAAAAAATGTCACGATATCAGTGGGAGCGATGATTGATTGTGTAAGTGTTGGATAAAATCCAAGAACTGATACTATAGTATTGTAACGGTCCGCCTTTTCGACCCCAAAATATCGACACTAATACATCCATGGTATTCACATGTCGGGCATCCTTGTGTTGGAAAGACAGATTGTTAAGGTAAATAAAAAGAGAAAGAAAAAGAAAAATAAAGAACACAATAACAGAATCTCACAGTAGAACGATAACATATAATATTAAAAGTCGGTACAAATTGTAACTCTAAGATACATAGTATTTTAGAATTACAATCCTAAGTATTATCATCAGCTTGGAAAGTTATAACAGCTCGTTCTCATAATCGCTGATATATATAATAGTAGTGTAGTGGAAATAAGAATACCACGGTTGGTGAAAATATCCAGCTCGTCTCCTTAAGCTCCAACAATATCGAACTAAAACTTGCTTTTCTCAAACTACTCAAAAGCACACTCGAGAAATTAAGGGAAAAATAAAACCACGAGTCAGATAAAGTCTGGTGTGAGAAACTCAAGAAATATGATGCAATCATATAACAACGTCTTTTGAGACCAACTGAATTACTAGAATGGTTTTTCCCTCAAAAGAGCCAAACCATCTAATAAGCACATATTGCGATATAATAAATAATGTCTAGGGCGTAGAATATATATCAGAAAATAGTCGTGTTGCGTTTACACCAAAACAATATTAGGCATATAATCAATACCACTAAAGTACGTTCGCATATGTGGATTTTCCATTGGAGGTGCACTCAGAACATCAGTAACAGGCCTTCTGACAAAGGTCAGAGATATACTTTAGAGCAACTATATCACTAGATAAAATATCCCATAGAATAAACATAGTTGGTCCATGCCTGATCACGTGGCACCGAGTATCATCACCCTCACATGCATATCCGAAAGCATCACTAGATACAGAGCTAATATACCCTTTGGTTAGATAATCCCCCTGCTATACACCGTACTCTGGGATTTTTCATTACTGATGGTGAACTCACGTTCAACATCTTATCACATGAGTCTTCTTCACTCAAACAGATCTCGAATCTCTCTCTGGATTCCATCATCTCGAACGGATCTTGAATCTCTCCATAGATTCCAACATCTTGAACAATTAATGAATATCTCCATGGATTCTAGCATAAGTGCTTTAATAAATGCTAACGCTATATTATATAGTAGTTTATGTTTTTTGTTTAATGATAAAAAAAACAAACACACACATATATTCAAATGTGCTTGTAGCAGTTGTAATGACCCGAAATTTCGATCATTTCGTATTTAAATATCTGAATCATTTAAATATTTGAATCTTGGATTAAATGTTATTAAATTGATTTAATAATATTTTTAACCCTCTTTTAAATTATAATTAATGATGGTAAACTTGTTTTGGAAAAATGTTTACAAAAATAAATACTTTGAAGAAACATCGATAATGTGATCGAAAATCGTTTTATCGACAAACGGCTTTTGACTTGTCAAAAGTTGTTCAAACTTTTTTATGTACATTTATTTGCTTAGGAAATCAATAATAAGAAACAAAAATATTTTACCATTTAAAGAAAAGAAAAATGATGATGCCATAGGTGATGTCATAGAAGATATTTTGTGTGTAAGGGTAAAAGAGTAATTTTGCTAAGAGATATTTTAATGTAAAGTGAAAGGAGCATATAAGGAACACGAGGGGTGGTGTTGGCCGTGTAAAGGAGAGGTCTAAGGTGTGTTAAACACTTCATAACTTTTCAAAGCTTGAAAATATCAAAATGATCAAAAATGGTAGAAGTGATTAGCACTAATCCACTTCTATCTTCACTAATTTTCTGTAATTAGTTCAAAACTTCTCCAAACTTCACAAAACTTTCACCAACACCTTAGGAAGCTTAGATCTAAATTCAAATTGGAATAAAAGTGAAGTGCATGGGGGATCTTGGTTTGGCCGTAAGCATTAGGAAGGAGGAGGAAGAGTTGCTTTGTGATTTTGGTGCTAAAGGTTGGATCTTTAAGCTTTTGATGATGATAGGAAGTGGTCCTTTAATTCTTCTATGTTTGAGCTTGTTGTAGGCTTGAGTTTAAATGAGTTATCTTACTATCTTGTATGTATATTTTTGTGTGTGCATGTGTGTATCCGTGTGTGCACGTGTGCAAATATAAAGTTAAAGTGACATTAACTAAGTTATAACTTTGAACCCTTCTTACTTTTGGAAGCAAACGACAAGTTTATATTGAATAACATCACTCCTGTTACCTTCTATAACATGTGTCATGGACTATACTTTGTGTTTACATATTTTGTTGGCTTGTGTGTTGAGCTGAAGTATGTTTGAAAGTGTTTGAAGCGAGAATAGTCGCTATAAGTGCACTTCAATATTCCTTAACTTTAACTTGTGTAAATTGAAGATTTGTGAATTTAACTTGGGATAGTTTGATTTGTTCTTCTCTACACATATATTGGTATACTTGGCAGTAAAGAAATGGTTTGGAAAGTTATAGAAATTGTGAACCAAAGTTGTGAAAGTTAGAAGCAAAAAGGTCATTATGGATGCACTTTGAAAATGCCTTGTGTTCGACGATTTTTAAAGTTAACGTTGAGAGACTTCCTAGGGGCCTCTTTGAATATTTAATAATGATAATAGGTGTAATTATCATAGGGAAATATGGAAGTTTAAATCATCCATTAACTTGTGAGAACTTGCAAAAAATTATAGCGAGAAGAAGGTCGCTATATGAACACTTTGAAATGTCCTACTTTGGGGAATTATTGTAATTAATTTGTAAATGTCCTTAGGTTTTTCATTGCATTTTTAATAATTAATTTATGCTTATTTAGTACTAGAAAAAAATTTGGAGTTTAAAAGGTTTTGGAACTGGTCAAACAAAATGGATAAAGTTGGAGTAAAGATGTCGCCAAACGAACACTTTAGTAAGTACTTTTTTTGGGAATTTTTATAAATAAATTAGAAGATATCCTTAGGGGTTTATTTCTATTTTTTTAGCTACCCTAAGAGTAGAATTACTATAAAAATTTCAAGTCCTAGATCGTTTGTTCGAGTGGTTAAACTGGCCACAAATTTCATGTTTTTCAATATTGTTTTTTAATAGGGACTTTTAACAGCATTTACAAATGCTGTAGTAAATTGCTTATAGTTTTAAGTATCTAAAAATGATATTTAAATTTTTTATTTTTCCCTAATCCTTTTAGGAATCTTTTCTAACATATTTTTCAGTATTTTAAAGCTAGTTTGAAGTTTAAATACATTTTTAATAATTATATATGTATTTTCAAAGTAAAGAGGTTTACTAATATAAAACATGTTTTTATTTATATTCTTCAAATTATAAATTAGTTATTTTCATCCAATATTTACATAGATATTTAAAATCTATTTATATTCATTTTTAAATTATTTTTAATATATATATATAAGTTTTAAAAAGGTAAATAACTATGCATAACACTGAAAGCCAAAGAAGTAGGCATATCTATTAGGGTGTTAAGATTGATGTTCGAGTAGGTATAGAAGGAATAGTACTCTAACCTACCGGATTCCCTCTTGATCAAAGAATAATTAAGTTGAAAAGATCGGAAACATGTTAATCATGTTGATTTCTTACTCGTTTATGAAAGTCATTAATATTATACTTAACACTAAAAGCCGACGAGGTAGATTTATCTATCTATTGAAGTTAAGAATGAAGTCTCTAGGCAAGGCTTTGATATGCAACCAGTGCTGTAACTTACCTGGCTTCACTCTTGAACGAGGATGTTGATAACGGTGAATTTTCTATCGATTAGAAAACCGTCGTTAAAAATATAATCATTAAAATACCACAAGCGCACAGCGTACAATTGTAGTACGTATGCAAGTACGGGTCGATTCGCCGGGAAATGAATTAAATTTTCTACTTAATCAAATTAACCCAAGTTTTCAAGTTTGTTTTACACTAAGAAAAATAGCAAAAAAATAAACTAGAACAAAAGTGAATAAAAATATGAGATTAAGAGATAATTTAGAGGCAAATCCACTCTCAAAGTTTCACATATATCAACACAAAATTTAATCTATGATCTCTCATTTTAATTTAGTAGTATTAGTGATGTATTTATCATAAGTATGATCTATTTGTGTTATTAATTAACACAACTAAAATCATCAAACTTTAATACAACACTAAAAACACTTTGTTAAATGTCATGAAAATGAACATGAAGTCAAAGCAAAAGCTATTTTAAGCATGATCTATTTACTATTTTGTTTTGTAACATAGATCATCAAATTTTGATTCTACTTTAATTTGATTATCAAAATCAATTAGTAAGATGATGATGTAAATTGTGTTTATGTTGAATTAAGCATAGCCCATTTGTGGTTAGAAAAACTACATAGGTTATCAAATTCCCTAATAAACTTACATCATAATCTAACTATCCATAAAGCATAAAAAGTGATCATAAATTAGCAAATATGTTGAATCTACATGATTTAAGAGAACTTCATCACCCCTAAATTGAAGGAGTTTAGCTTCTCATTTTTGTTATCACTTCAACACATGTAGATTGCAACATTAAAAAGCATGGAAAGTAAGAGCTAATTAAAAGAAAAGAGAACTAAACTACTTGCATAAATTAAATCCAAACTAATTGCAATGAAAATAAAGCTAATCTACTAACATGAAATAGAATAAAGCATGTAAATAAAAGTAAGCATGAAATGGAAAAGCGTGTAGAATAAGAAGTAGAGGCTCAAGAAGCCATTTTATTTCTCATTTATTTGTGCTACAATTTGCATAAAAGGTATGTGACGACCCACCTTTTTGAACAGTTCAAGTCGACAATAAACCACACATGTCCAACTCAAATCGTTTAAAAGGTAGATTGTCAATGAGTTTATTTTAAAGAATTAAAAAGAAAAAAATAAAACAAACAGAATCTTGCAGCGAAACGATAAAATACAATAATCACATAAACAGTTCATGAAGCTGTTTAACAATATATACTCAATTCAATTTACAACATAAATCAGAGTTATACATTTTAATAGATAGAATGAAATAGTACAGCGGAAGCAATACTAGTAAATATGATATACCAAATCTTCATCTTCATCTTCCGGAATAACTGTCTTTGATAACTGAAAAACTCAGTCTAACCCGAGTGTAATGGAAAAACAAAACACTCGAGTTAGGACTAAAAATCCTCATGTAAGTCAGATCAAAATCAAGTGGAACATTTTTGCAATAACTTCATTTGTTTCAAATTTCCATAAAGTTTTCACCATTTTAAATCCTCACTACAGAGTTTTCAATAAGTTAATTAACTACAAATCGATTCAATATATTTCACAGTTTAATTAAACAAAACTTCAATGTTTAAATATTCCAAATTAGTTTAAATCATCGAAATAAATTCAGATTTCCTGCATCAAATATTATTCAGATAATTTATTGCAGTTTCAGAGGATTTTACAACACTTTACAGATTTTCAAAATTCGATAATCTCATTCAAACATATCAAGATCATTTAATGTTTGGATTTCCAACATCGATCTTCTTACAAACACTTCGTTTTATTCTTTAAAGTTATAGAAAAAAATTTGTAAACCTTTTATTACCCTTTAGGAAAAATATATATTATTATTAAAATTGGAATTTAAATTTTATAAATAAATTTCAAGTTATTCTCAGATCCAAATTCCAGTTTATTAAAAATCTTCAAATTTCGCCAAACGGCTTTACAATCACAACAATCACATTTCTGCAATAGCAGTCAACAATGCATCCAACAATTCACATATCAAATAGGATGTCAAATGTTCCATACACAAATTCAATGTACAGATGATCAATCGTATCAATAGTGATAATAACAGGATGATAATATGGATATATCGAAATCACTAAACATCATAACAACCAATCACAAATATCATCCATCTCAATATCAACAACATCCAAAACAACCAGTTCATCCATATCACAACAGTCAACAACTATCAATGTCGGGTCTTTAAAAGTGATATGAAATTTCAATTATCAACATCAATTTAAATATCAAGTTCAATGTCAATTTAACTATCAGATTTAAATGTAACATCTAATGTCTCAAATTTAACTATTAGATCTACTATCAATTCCGATTGTCAATATTTCGGTCAAATTTAACTAACAAATTTAATTATCAATTTAACAGTCAAATTTAAATGTCGATCTAAATTCAGTCGATTCAAATTCAATAAATTAAATTTTCAGTCAATTAAATTTTCAACTAGCAATCAATATAAATTTTCACTTCATTAATTGGTTTAACTAACAGTAGGAAATTTAGTACTTCGTGAATGGGTTTAACCACTCACCTTTATTTGAAACTGAAATTATTCTAGAGTCAAATAAATTCCAATCCAGCTCCATATCGTAGACGATGTCGATACTAACCCAACGCAACTTGTTTCGTTCGAATCGGACCTCGCATGAAAAGTTACAGGTTAAACAATATTTGATTTAATTAAACCAAAATTAACTAATTTAATTTAAAATTAGACTTAACTTTTTCTATCCCACAATCCCATGCGCGCTGCTCCTCCCTTACCCAGGCCAAACGCGACTTCTTCGTTCTCTTTTTTTATCCTATCGCCGATCGAATGCTAGCACCAGTCGCGACGTCACTGAGCCACCCACCTACCGCCACGCCATTGCACGCTCTCAATCGTGGATGCAAACGCGCATGCAAACTCCTCAAGAAACCCAAAAGAACAATGCCGATCAACATGAAATCCCACCACCTCAGTTGTCGATAGGCCACCAGATTCTGACCGAAGATAGCCCTCACCATCCCCTTCAAGTTTTCTTGAGTCCCCATCGCCTATCGACGACCGTAGTCGTCGGAAAACATGACCACAGTCGCGGCCAACTTCCCGCCACCTTGCTCGCTTGATGATGATCATGACCGTTCAACTCCCTCCTCTAGTCGAGCTCTACAGGTTTCTAGTTGAGCACTTCGCCTGAATCGGCCTCTAGTGGCATCGATTCGTGGTAGCCACTGGATTGTAGGGTTTATTTTTTTTTCAGCGGCTAGGGTTTTTAAGTTAGCAAATGAAAACAAGGTAAGGGCTCTTTATAGGTAACTTTAAGAAGTACTATTCATCCGCGAAAATTTCGAACTCCAAACGAAGTGTGTCGCCTGATGTTCTATATGTTATACCCCTATTCCGAACACAATGGAATATCTATCGGGAGCCAATTCCATCATATTCAGAAGATAGCTTTTTAAAATCAAATTATTTTAGTTAAATTCCTTTAATTTATTTCTACGCGTTTAAAGCTCGAACGACCAAACGATAAGTTCGATCCTTACGAAATTTGAAATCCTATAATAATTCACTATTATAGATCCGATGAAACTGGTTTCGTCAAAATCCGAGAAGTGACCAAAAAGACTATTTTTACACGTTAATTAAAACAAGAAATTCCCAAAATCAATTTAATCACTTTTAAATTCATATTTAAATGTTAACAATTTTCATTCTTGTTTTATATAAAATTTAAATCAACTTTTGAAATCATTTTCATTCATATTGAATTCATGATTCAATTATATAACAATCTCAAAGATTAAATTTAACGATTTAATACCCAATATATCATTATATTTGAAATATAAGTTATTTAACTTATGAAATTTACTTTTCAACATTTAAAACCAACTAAATATTTCAAATTCAATTTTACCTTAAACTATTTTGTAAATTAAAATGTTTGTTCAAAATTTATGCAACCAATGCTCCTACATTTGAATTCATAAACAAATTCACTTTAAAATAAAATGTTCGTTCAAATCTAGAACGACAAAAGTTCTTACACTAAATATAAAGATTACACTTCATAAATCAAAGCCCTCGGATAATTTAATTATGATAAATTCCACTATTAGAATTTCAGATGAATATTTTTGTTATTTTATTTCATCTAAATAATTCAACATTCATTATTCAATTCCAACTATTGATTATAAACCTGTGCAGTCAATTCCCCGATATTGCCCCGATATATCCCCGATATATCCTGTAGCGGACTTTTGGGGCAACGATATTCCAATAAAAGCGGCCCAATATAGCGGATCCGCTATTATCCCCGATATTGCGGCAATAATCCGCATCCCCGATTTTGTTGCCCCGCTATATCCCTCTTTCCTATAAATGAGCATTTTGCTTGATGTTTTGCTTTTAAGTTTTATGGTAACTTCAAAGTTGATGTAACAATGATATACGCTGTTGGTTATTATAACTAGTTCTAACTTTTTAAGTGTCAACTTTGTTTATCTTTACTTTATTATAACTTTTTTTGCTTGGTGGGAAATAATAACTAATAATTGTTCCTCTTTTTAATGTAGAATGTTCATCATTCCCCTTTTTAAAGTCGTCCGCTATATCCTCGATATATCTCCGCTAAAACTTTTCGCACCTCAAACGCTATGGAGCGGTAGGGCGCTTTAATTGCATAGTTATAAACACATTCAATACATAGAATTTCATATAAATAAATTTATGCCTTTACCTTTAAATGTACATTCATTCGACCCTTTATTTACTTAACATCGATCATTTCCATTTCTGTTATCAATTATTTACAATTTAATATTATTTAATTTACTTTTCAATATAAGTTATCATCTTTTCTCATATTGAATTTTGTTATTTAAATTTTTATCTAAGTTCGTATCCAATAAATTACATTAATAAATCATTAATTTATTTTTAACCATTTTTATTCAAAAATTATATAAAATTTAATAATTTAAAATAGTTCAAAATATGGGTCGTTACAAGGTAAGATAATAAAAACTTTATTACATGAACATAAGAGGGTTATTTATACATGACTAAAACCTTAATCCATTTTTAGGGAACTCCCTAAAATTCCCTTGAGGTAGTGTGGCCTCCGAGTTATCATTAGCATGAAATTAATCCTCCATTAAATATGAATGTGCCTCTAATCCCCACTAACATGTGCATTAGCTCTTAATTGTGGTTCATTAGTTAGTGGGCAAGCAGGGCCTTCCATAATTACATGAATTCTTTTATTTCTTTGGCTTCCAACTCTTTGTATATGGATATTTCCCTGAAGCCACTTCCAAGTTGAATCCAAATTCCTACAAAACAAATTAAAATATGCAAGCAACTTTTTTCCAAATTAATTCACACACGAAAATTATCGTTTTGCCCCTATGTAGATGCATGAATGATGACTTGAATGCATTTTTGAAATTTGGTTTTAAACATGTAAAAACACCCAATTATGACATTTATTTTACTAAAAATATACATTTTTACGTGCACATCAAATACCTCCACACTTATCTTTTTATTCTTCCTTAAATAAAGAAAAACTAAGATAAATTCATTTTCGTAGGGAGCACGATTGCATTGAGCGTATGCAACAAGCCATTAAACCTCTAAGAGTTCTTAGTAGGACGAGTGTTGTCTGTTAGACCCTTTAATTTTGATGTTTTGATTGTAACAACCATATAAGTAAATATTATATGAACTAACCATATTTGCAGGAGAAGATACTGTTTTACTCGGGAAATAATCTAATAGATTGCAGATCAGATTCCAGATAGAAGCTTCAGTAATATATTTTGTCTATGGTCTAAGTCTAGTAGTGAATTCATGTTAAAATCTCTTCGAAGTGGTACATGCACGCACACACAATTTAAAATCTTTCAAATCATAGTTTATATGCTAAATTTTTTAGTAACCTAGTTTATATACAAAAACTTTTCTGAAAAATCTTTGATATGACAAAAAAATAGGCAGTTCAGCCGACTGAACCATATAGTTCAATCGACTAAATGCCTGTGCACATGCAAAACTAAACTTGAATATTCATATGGCTAAAGTTTATGATCCAGTCGGCTAAATTGCATGAATTTTGCACTATTTTCTTTCCGATTCGATTTTTTAATCGATTCAGCTAACTGAATTATTCCACTCAGACCGCTGAATCTTCATAACGGCTATATTTTGAAACGATACTTCATTTTAGCGAATAGAAACAACTCTTGATTCAAGAGTTGCTCCCATATTCTTTCATGCTTACTTTTCACGAATGATTGCAACTCTTACTCACTATATATAGCCATGAAATCTATTGTTTTAATCACTGATTTCCGATTTTAGTTCTCACTCTTATTGTCTAAACAATCTTTCGATTTTCGTTCAATATCTTTGTTCTAATCACTTGTTCATTCAAGAAAACTTCATTAGTGATTGAATAAACTTCCCGTCCTCACAAATCACACGATATACCACAAAGGAGAAGTTTATAGAAAGGGTGTACGTTATTGACTTATCAGTGCTACTCAAGAGCATACTCAGTTAGAAATAATTTTACTATTTGTATTAGAAGTCCTGTTCGGTTGCTCAGGCGGTTGAAATCCTATTCTATTGATTGGGCGGTAGAAGTCCTGTTCGGTTGCTCAAGCGGTGTAATACTTGTTCTTCTGGGTCAAGTAAGGGTTTATAGTTGAATTCCAGAAGGAGTTTGGGACTGACGTAGAACGGGAATTTCCAACCAGTATAAAAATCTATGGTATCATTTACTTTATTATTTACTTTTATATTTATATTCCGCACTAGTAGATAACTTAGGTAATATTCCATATTATACGACGCTTAGTCACTTTCACTTGGTATCAGAGCAAGGTCATCATATAACCATAACACAATTATTTGATATTCAGTTAATGGAAAATAACACTAACATAAGTTTTATTGAAGGTCAATCCACTGCACGACCACCACTATTTAACGGTTTGAATTACAATTATTGGTCAACTCGCATGAGAATTTATATGCAACCAAATGGATATGATACTTGGAATATCACTCCGAATGAATACACTATACCCACTACACCATATGCACAATGGTCAAACACAAAAAAATAGATGCTACCTTAAATGCAAAAGCCCTGAATATGTTATTTTGTGCTTTAGATAAGAATGAACTTAATAGAGTCAGCATGTGTGCAACTGCTTATGAAATTTGGCGAACTCTTAAAGTTACACATGAAGGAACAAAAAAAGTTAAACATAGCAAAATTTCTATGCTTAAAAATCAGTTCCAAAATTTTAGAATGAAACCGGATGAGACTATAAATGAAATGTATTCTAGGTTCCAAGACATATATCATTCACTATTAGCATTAGGAGAAAAATATGATATTGTTTCGAAAATCCTAAACTCTTTAATGGATGAATGGAAATGAAAAGTCTTAGCTATTGAAGAAGCTAACAATATTTCTAACATTGAACCTGAAGAGTTAATAGGAAATATCATGTCGTATGAAGTAAATTTGCAGGCAAAACGAAATCAAGCCCAAGATAGAAAGAATATAGCCTTCCAAGTTAAACAAGAAGATTCGAATTCAGATGAAGATGACATGGCATTTATAACAAAGAATTACAAAAAAAATTTGAAATTTAGAAAGAACAAAAAATTCGGAAACAACAAGAGAGACAATACCAATAAACCACCAGCTTCAAATCTCGAATGTTATGAATGTCATAAGAAGGGTTACATAAAAAAGGACTGTCCTGATCGAAAGAAAGACAGATACAAGAACAAAAGGGACAAATATAAGAAGAAGCAAGCATTCTCTGTTACATGGGATGGTTTAGAATCATCTTCCTCGTCAAACAGTGACACTGACAGTGACACCGAACAAGCTAATGTCTGCTTTAAGGCTTCGACTAACGATGTAAGTGATCTAACTTTTGATGATTTAATTGATATAAACTCAGAGTTATTGGATAAACTAAAAGAAGTCAAAAGAAATTATAAAGAAGCTTTAGAAAAACTAAACAGAAGCGAAATAGAAGTTGATATGCTCAAAGTGAAAAGAAAATCTTAGAAGAAGAACTTGTTAAAACACAAGAATCTTTGTCTAATGTATCTTCTCAACTCACTATGCTATCAAATGAAATTGAAGTTCAAAAAGAAAGAATATGACATTAGCTTCAGAAAATCAAGATTTAAAATCAAATGTCAAAATTCTTGAATTAAACAATACTAGTCTAAAAACCGAGTTAGAGAATATTACTAAAAATGTTTCTAACTTTAATAAAGGTAGAGAAAATTTCTCTAAAATTATTAAAAACCTCTCAAACCACTTTTAATAAGAAAGGGTTAATATACAAATTTCTCAAAATCTAGTTCAAAGATGAATAATTCACCATATAAAAATTTCAATATACATAAGAATTTTGTAAAAGAAAAACCAAAACAAAAGGTTTTAGCTCATAAGAAGGTTATATGCAAAACCAAATACTATGAAGTTTTGGGTACCAAAAAATAATAATAATTCAACTAGAAATAAGTATATTAAGTCTTTTATAAATTCAGTTCATAAAAATGAAAATTTTACTTATAAAGGGAATTCTAAACCCACTTGGGTTTGGCTTCCTAAGATCTAACTCTTAGGACCCTAATAAAAAGTGGGTACCAATGTCATCTTTATATTTTTTGCAGGTACCAACTAAAAAAAGAGGAAAGTAGACACTTGATAGTGGTTGATCAAAACATATGACAGGAAATAAAGATATGCTGACTAACATTATCTGCTCAAATGAGGGATCTGTCGCATTTGGAGATAATTCCAAAGGTTATATCATCGGTAAAGGCAATGTGAGCAATGACGGTACATCTAACTTACCTCTTATCACAAATGTTTTACTAGTTAAAAATTTTAAACATAATTTGCTTAGTATAAGTCAACTATGCGATAAAGGTTTTAATATATCTTTTTCAAAAAATAAATGTAATATATTTGATCAAAACAAGAATCTAATCTTTGAAGGAACTCATGTGACGACCTACCTTTTAGGACGATTCAAGTCGACAATAAACCACACATGTCTAACTCAAACCATTCAAAAGGGAGGATTTTCAATGGGGTTTAATAATAAAAATAAGAGAAAAGAAGAAAAACAAAACATAGAATTTTGCAGCGGAATGACAAATATAACAATCAAATAAACAGTTCAGAAGCTATTTTACAATATACATTTGATTACACAATTTTTACAACATAATCGGAGTAAAATCTAAAACATACCAAAATGATGTAGCGGAATAATACTAATAATATAATATAACAAACTTCGTCTTCATCCTCCAGAAATAATGTCTTCAACACTGAAAAGCTCAGGCTGACCCAAGCATAATGAAAAGACAAAACAATCGAGTCAGAACTAAAAGTTCTTATGTAAGTTAAATCAACAACAAGTAAATATGAGTGTAATAGCTTTAGAGATGTTTAAGGGATTTTCCATCTCCTATCCAGTGTATAACATGAGTGCAATAACTTAAGAGATGCTACGGGATTTTCCATCTCCTAAGGATCCATCAAACTATCTATATGTAGTAAAATACACTATATATAGTGTTTATCAGTAAAGTAAAATATTAAAATAGCATTAAGGCTTTACATTGATCCCCCTTAACACATCTTTAAGCAGGTAGTCTATCTAGGTCCTGTAACACAACCAGTAAAGTCAGTAGCTAGTGAGTCCCCTATAAGTACCATACTAAAACAAAATCGTAGTTGGTGTGAATAAAGATAAAGAGTATGACAAGGCACATGAGGCGATGCCCAAGGTAAGATACTACCGTTTTGCGTTTCCTGACCGGTGGTAACACCTAACGGCCCACCGCGAACATCCATCCCAAAATCAAATCAAGGTGCACCAATCAAGTCAAAATCAATATAGTAATACGAAGAACAGATGTCGCTAGAGGTAGCTAGCCTCATTTGTCAGGTATGGCTCCTCTTTTAGTCATTTCAAATTGGCACAAGTGCCGGGGTCATCCATCATCGTTCTCTTTCTTCAGATCCAGCAAACGCCTCCAATTCAACCAGTTCATTCTAGATAACATCCACCACGTACACAGTTGTTAAAATGGTTCCAATATCGACAAAGAGTATAACAATAAGAGGCCCCAGTCTCTTTAATAACCAAACGTCATTTTTTACACCGGTTGGTTCTTTTACATTTCGAAAACGGTTCATATTTGATATCAAAATATCATATTCACTTCAAAAATATCACTTCATTTCAAAATACCATATTTACTCAAAATATGTCATTTTCACTTGAAAATATCATTTTAAATTCCAACTTAGGTTATAACCTCATTTAACCACATTCGCATTTAAATCAACAATTTAAATATAAACATTCCAACTTTGCATAGTTTGAATTTTTAGAAAATAGTTTGAATAGTTTAAAATAGTTTAAATAGTTTAAAGATTTAAAATAGTTTGATATAAAATGGTTTGAGTATAGAAAGTGGTTTACATAGTAAAATAGTTTGGAAAATCTAAATAATTTGAATACTAAAAAGATCGATTTTAAACGGTTTATTTTGAAAATAGTATCAAATCAAACTGTTTCCTTCCATTTCAACAAATCTTGACCCATGTTCATATTTCAAATCAACAAAACTCAATTTCCAATCTTTCAATTCAATTGACTCAATTTCGATTTAGTTTCAAATCAACTTGATTTCAATTCCAATTCGAATTAACTTCAATTTTCGAAACATTCATTTTTAACTTCAAATTCGATTCAACAATTCAATTCAATGATTTAAAATTCCAATTTAATTCTCATTTTAAACCATTTAAATTCATATCAATTTCAAGTCCAATTTCAATTTAATGATTCAAACCACTTAAATCAATTTAAACTTCATTGTTCAATTTAAGGTTCAAACTTAAAAATAATCAATTTTCAAAATTAAAGTCATATATCAGTTATAACTTCACATTTCAATTTTATTTCATTAAAATAATTTTTTTTAACCAATTTCGATTCCAACATTTCAAAGCTTGAATTAGAAATAATTTAATTCATATAAATCCATAATTTATTTTCTTTAAAACAAAATCCTTTAACCAAAATACAAATTCAAGATTTTAAAACCATTTAATTTAACCAATCCAGTGTCCGTATATAATTTTCTATCCTATGGTCAGGTGAATAGTTATTTCAATTTTTAATTTCAAGGATGGATATATATTATTTCAATCCAAATCAAGTGTCATAGGTATATATCATTTCAACCTATTTCTAAATTTATTCAAAATAATTCAAATAATAGTTTATATGTTGTCACTTAATATATAGAGTGATAACAGTGATATATAAAAATAAATAAATATACAATCATCCAAAATGTCAACAAATAGACATCCATCACAATCAACATCCAAACCAGCCAAAAAATCACAACAATTAACTGGTTATCAATACCAGGTGTTTAACTAGCAATTCAATTTCAATATTAATTTAAATGACAATTCAATAAAATTCAATTTCAGTTAACATGTCAACTTAAACTATCAAACAGCAACCAATAACATTCTTATCACTTCATAAATTTAATTCAACCAACATAAGAAGATTTAGTATTGCGTGAGTGGATTAAATCACTCACCTTTGATTTAAAGCCCATTTAAAATTCAATAAAAGCTCGAAAATTCAACAGTCTCCAAATTCAACCAAACCAGTCCTTCTTTGTCTGGAATTCCGATACGAACCCAATGGAAGAAACCGCGCGCCAATCGGAGTTCGTATGCAAAAGTTATGCGTATTAGAAGTTTGAAATTTAAAATTTAAATTAAAATAAATCGAATGGTAAAATCGTAAATACTTCTATCTTCTCAAATCGACGTAACTAGCAACCCACTGGCCATCGCGTTCAACTACCACCGCCATCGCCTAGGGGCCACCGTGCCTAGATCAGACAACGCCGCCCAGACCTCCGTCACCCCCTTTATCCACGCCCAGGCCGTTGCCACTCCCAACACCGCCATCGCCTAGGGGACACCGTGCCCAGATTAGACAACGCCGCCCAGACCTCCGTCACCCCTTTTATCCACGCCCAGGCCGCTGCCACTCCCAACACCGCCATCCACCTCCGACCGAGACCCCAAACGCACGTCATTTTGGCCAAGATCCGACGAATTTGAACACTCTTTCCATGATCCAACCCGATGAATGAACTCCAATTGACATCCCCTACGATGCAGTGCCCTCTGATCGTCGATTGGATGAAGATCCACCGTCGATTTGCAAAACTATACAACGGACGGTTGAGAAAGATCGCCATTTTCTGGCCAAACCGAGACTCAAATGCAAAAACGAATTGCAGTCACATATTCCATTCATCGAGAGCTTCGCGATGATATATACTTCGATAGGGTTTGAGCAGTTTGAATTTTTGGAGTTTGATTTGAAATTGAAATTGGAATTTAGGTTTAGGATATCCACCCATTGGGAAGAAGCAGATAGGTTCTGAAAAGTACGTACAAAAAAAGCTGCTAGGGTTTATAAAAACATATATATATATATATATATATATATATATATATATATATAGACAAAGATGGAACATGAATGGATGGAACAGATCGATTGGGCCCACGCGATAAAAAAGGCCCGAAAGCACTTTTCGTTTCTGAAACGAAAGTAGGTCATCCTATATATCAAAATATAGGTTTTCAATAATTTTAAACTCAATGGAACTAACTTCAAGCCCTAATTCTATTGTATATAGAAGTTAGCTTTTAAAATCAAATTATATTCATTTAAATTCCATTAATTGATTTCTATGTGTTTTGAGCTTGCACGATCAATCGATAAGTCTGATCGCTACGAAACTTGAAATCCTATAATAATTCACCATTTCAGATCATATGAAACCAGTTCCGCTGAAATCCAAGATAGTGCCCAAAAAGATTAATTTTACACGTTAATTAAAACAATCTATTTTAAAAATCAATTTAATCACTTTTAAATTCAAATTTAAAAGTTTTCTATCATCATTCTTGATTAAACAGGAATTAATAATCTTTTAAAATATAATTTTCCATGTTAAATCCAATATTTAAATATTAAATTAATTTCAACATTTAATTACAATTGTAATAAAATCCGTTCATTATATATTTAAATTTCAAACAAATTCTTTTATTTTGATTTACATTCTTATTATTAAATCAACAATTCCCTTATGAAATTTATTAACATAAGTTTTCATTTTATTACACTCATTAGTCAACTATTAACGTTTTTTTCCTTATATTAACTGCAATATTTCAATTACATTAAATTCTATTGATTTCCAAATTAATTTCAATGAATTGAATAATAAGATGATAATTAAAACAATTGTTATACATTAATATTCATATCTATCAACTTATTGTTTACAAACAAGGATTATAAATTTACGTACAAGATAATTAATTCCACATTCTATATTAAAACCAATTTCAATTAAATAATATACAATTTCACCATTGATACATCATTTATTTTATTCCTTATTAAACTTTTACAATTATATACAAATTAAACTTTACCATTATAATTGATTGAAATTACATTAAAACAGTTGTCAATTACATTCAATCAATATTATTAAATTATATTATAATAATTTTTTTCATTAATAAATCATAAGTTTTAATTTTTGACAATATTAAATTCCAAAAATCTTATTTAATTTAATGTTTTTAGTTGTCAAACATACAGGTCGTTACAACCTCCACTACTCAAAACTTTTTGTCCCCGAAAGGGAACAAGTAGGAATCAGGAAATTTGATATATTTTATTCAAAATAATCAATTTATAAACAATTAATCTTACATACTTAAGTTTAATAAAAATTTGAAAATAACTCAACTTCTATGAAAAATTTCTATGTCCGAAATTCACGAATTTTTTTGGCAGCATCTCCTTTGCGCGGCTAGGTCCGGAAAAATGATGATATCAATAATTACATTGTATATATCATATTTCAATAATAAATCATCCCAAACCATGGGAAAACAATAAAATACCGCTATAAACCGTAATTCGAAAACGTACCTATTTGTCGGGCAACAAACTCTATTTATGAAACCAAAACCAATAGCTATTGCTTCCATAAACCTGTATCTTACTTGCACAATCCAAAAGAGTTAAAACTATGTAAAAGAGTAATATTTTAGTTGTTTCAATCAATGGCACAAGCAGCATCCAATATATAATAATCATTTGTATACAAAAAAAGTACAACCATTATATGTAACAAAAGAATCCATTACACATCCATAGCAACCAAAACTAATGGCTTGTTCAGGTTCAGAAACTTTTCATCGTACGAGGGTGGTAAATAAACTACCAAGTGCACCTTATGCCTAACAGCCTTAGATAATTACTCAATAGACTATTCACACAACCTCAAACAATTTGAAGTATCATTTCCCAAACATCCTATAAGCCAAACAACAAAGAATTTTAAATATTATTTAAGTTTATTCTATTGGTTTCTTTTCACATCATTTACTTTCCATTTATTTTCATTCATTCATACAAGGTCATCTTTTATTAATTTACATTCATTACTTAAATAATTTATTTCCCATTCAATATTTGAAATCATCAATGAATCCATTATTAAAGTATTACATACATTTCATTGCAGTTTATTTCACATTTATTATTTACTTATATACTTGATTTTCATTAATTATTAATATTCATTCATGAATTATTTCATACTTAAGTTTTCTACCTTTTTTATTCATATTTATTTCCTCAATAGTATTTCTTCTTTCACAAAACATTATTCAAGTTTATAATTATCTCAGAAAGCTATAACTTAAAGTTATACCTTCTTTGCAACTTACTTTTTATTTTACAACCAATTTACAAGACATGACTTTGAAATTTGTTTATTTTCTTCAGTTCCCATTCATTTCCTTAAATAATATTCACTCTATACTATTCAATTTAATTATTAATCATTTTAAAACCTTAACTTAAGTTTATAATATTTCTTGTACATCTTAATTCTTTATTTATAATTGTTTCTTTAAACATAATTTCATTTTTTGAAACATTATTATTACTCAAGTTTTTACTCGTTGGATATTTCATTATCTTTTAATTTACAAGTTATACAAAACTTCAATTTCTTTATATTTCCATTAAACAATTATCTCTTAATTTAGATTTCAATTTGGAAATTTCCAACTTATTAAAATAGTCAAGATTCCATTATATTACAATAATTGAAAATCACTAATTATTAGAAACTTAAGAACTGAATACCGGTT
This sequence comes from Allium fistulosum, assembly GCA_030737815.1. Taxonomy (NCBI): domain Eukaryota; kingdom Viridiplantae; phylum Streptophyta; class Magnoliopsida; order Asparagales; family Amaryllidaceae; genus Allium; species Allium fistulosum. Next base: position 941,745,006 of record CM060907.1, on the reverse strand, counting down.
TTTAGTTCAAATCATCTTGAAATAATATATACTGATATCATTTTAAATATATCCAATCATATTTATTAGAAAATTTTAAATCAAAATCAGTTTATCATACCAAATGCATAGCAAAGCTACTAAGTGGCCTACCCCACTTTGAGACTCGAAAATGAATGTCGATGATGCGACCGTCATCACCGAAATTATTTTCCAGCGATAGAAGAGAGGAGTACGGAATTTACTTCCCTTTTTAAAATTCTTTTAAAATATTTCTATTTGCAGATACTTTCAAATAATACTAATGTTACCTCTTCCACAATCTTTGAAAACAAACTTCAAACACTGGAACTTAATTCTCAAATTTTCATTTAATTTCATTTTATTGGTAAATCATAATTATAAAATTTCACTTTCTAACAAACAACCATATCACATACAACTATAACTGTTTATGAGAAATTATTCTTTTATATACAAAATATAATATTAGTTAAAATTATTTCATATACCTATTTCAAAAACAATATTGTGTTGGTTTACCCTATTCAAGTGTTTAGAAATCCCTATCTATGTCATAACGTCCTATGTACCGACCAGCATTTATAAATACTTAACAGAACAAATTAACACAATACAAAACATTTTTATAACACTAACAAATACGCTCTCTCGTATGTATACACTCAAACTCATTCTAGGGTATTACTAACCCTACCTCTAATGGGTTAACCCCCAACAGGCTAAGGTATCTCTAAACCTGGCTCTGATACCAACTGTGACGACCCACCTTTTTGGACGATTCAAGTCGACAATAAACCACACATGCCTAACTCAAACCATTCAAAAGGGAGAACTATCAATGGGGTTAATAAGAAAAATAAGAGAAAAGAAGAAAAACAAAACACAGAATCTCGCAGCGGAATGACAAAATATAATAATCAAATAAATAGTTCATGAAGCTGTTTTACAATATACATTTGATTACATAATTTTTACAACATAATCATAGTACAATCAACAACATACCAAAATGATGCAGTGGAATAATACTAATAATATAATATACCAAACTCTGTTTTCGTCCTCCATAAATAATGTCTTCAACATTGAAAAACTCAGGCTCACCCAAGCATAATGAAAAGACAAAACACTCGAGTTAGAACTAAAAGTTCTTATGTAAGTTAAATCAACAACAAGTAAATATGAGTGTAATAGCTTCAAAGATGTTTATGGGGTTTTCAATCTCCTATCCAGTGTACAACATGAGTGCAATAACTTAAGAGATGTTACGAGATTTTCCATCTACTAAGGATCCGTCAAACTATCTATATATAGTAAATTACGATATATATGTAGTGTCTATCAGTAAAGTAAAATATTAAAATAGTGTTAAGGCTTTACATTGATCCCCCTTAACACATTTCTAAGCAGGTAGTCCATGCAGGTCCTGTAACACAATAGTAACGTCGATAGCTAGTGAGTCCTCTATAGGTACCATACTAAAACAAAATCGTAGTGGGCATGAATAAGGATAAAGAGTATGACAAGGCACGTGAGGCGGTGCCCAAGTTAGGATACTGCCATTTTTCGTTTCCTGACTGGTGGTAACCTCTAACGGCCCACCGCGAACATCCATCCTATAATCAAATCAAGGTGCACCAATCAAGTCAAAATCAATATAGTAATATGAAGAACATATGTCGCTAGAGGTAGCTCGCCTCATTGGTCGGGTATGGCTCCTGTTTTAGTCATTTCAAATTGGCACAAGTGCTGGGGTCATCCATCATCATTCTATTTCTTCAAATCCAACAAACGCCTCCAATTCAACCACTTCATTCTGGATAACATCCACCACGTACACAGTTGTTAAAGTGGTTCCAATATTGACAAAGAGTATGCCAATAAGAGGCCTTGGTCTCTTCAACAACCAAACGTCATTTTTCACACTAGTTGGTGCTTTTACATTTCGAAAACGATTCATATTTGATATCAAAATATCATATTCACTCCAAAAATATCACTTCATTTCAAAATACCATATTTACTCAAAATACCATATTTACTCAAAATATGTCATTTTCACTTGAAAATATCATTTCAAATTCCAACTTAGGTTATAACCTCATTTAACCACATTTGCTTAAAATCAACAATTTAAATATAAACATTCCAACTTTGCACAGTTTGAATTTTTAGAAAATAGTTTGAATAGTTTTAAATAGCTTAAAATAGTTTAAAGATTTAAAATAGTTTGATATAAAATGGTTTGAGTATTGAAAGTGGCTTACATGGTACAATAGTTTGGAAAATCTAAATAATTTAAATATTAAAAAGATAGATTTTAAACTGTTTATTTTGAAAATAGTACCAAATCAAACTGTTTCCTTCCATTTCAACGAATCTGGACCCATGTCCAAATTTCAAATCAACAAAACTTAATTTCCAATCTTTCAATTCAATTGACTCAATTTCGATTTAGTTTCAAATCAACTTGATTTCAATTCCAATTCGAATTAACTTCAATTTTCGAAACATTCATTTTTAAGTTCAAATTCGATTCAACAATTCAATTCAATGATTTAAAATTCCAATTCAATTTTTATTTTAAACCATTTCAATTCATGTCGATTTCAAGTCCAATTTCAATTTACTAATTTAAAACTCTTAAATCAATTTAAACTTTATTGTTCAATTTAAGGTTCAAACTTAAAAATAATCAATTTTCAAAATTAAAGTCATATATCGGTTATAACTTCGCATTTCAATTTTAATTCGTTAAAATAATTTCTTTTAACCAATTTCGATTCCAACATTTCAAAGCTAGAATTAGAAATAATTCAATTATATAAATCCATAATTTATTTTCTTTAAAACAAAATCATTTAACCAAAATCCAAATTCAAGATTTTAAAACCATTTAATATAACCAATCCGGTGTTCGTATATAATTTTCTATCCTATGGCCAAGTGAATAGTTATTTCAATTTTTAATTTCAGGGATGGATATATATCATTTCAATCCAAATCAAAGTATCATAGGTATATATCATTTCAACCTATTACTTAATTTATTCGAAATAATTCAAATAACAGTTTATATGTTGTCACTTAATATACAAAGTGATAACAGGGATATATAAAAATAAATAAACATCTAATCATCCAAAATGTCAACAAATAGACATCCATCACAATCAACATCCAAACTAGCCAATAAATCACAACAATTAACTGGTTATCAATATCAGGTATTTAACTAGCAGTTCGATTTCAATATTAATTTAAATGGCAATTCAATAAAATTCATTTTTAATTAACATGTCAACTTAAACTATCTAACAACAACCAATAACATTCTTATCACTTCATAAATTTAAATCATCTAACATAAGAAGATTTTGTATTGCGTAAGTGGGTTAAATCACTAACATTGGATTTAAAGCCCATTTAAAATCCAATAAAAGCCTGAAAATTTAACAGTCCCTAAATTCAACCAAACTCATCTCATGCTATCCGAAATTTCGATATGAATCCAACGAAAGAAACCGCGCGTCAATTGGAATTTGTATGCAAAAGTTATGCGTGTTAGAAGTTTGAAATTTAAAATTTAAATTAAAATAAATCGAATGGCAAAATCGTAAATACCTCTAACTTCTCAAATCGAACGTAACCAACAACCCACTGGCCGTCGCGTTCAACTGCCGCCGCCGTCGCCAAGGGGCCACCTTGCCCAGATCAGACAACGCCGCCCAGACCTCCGTCATCCCCTTTACCCACGCCCATGCCGCGGCCACTCCCAGCGCCGCCATCCACCTCCGATCGAGACCCCAAACGCACACCATTTTGGCCAAGATCCGGCGAATTCGAACACTCTTGCCACGATCCAACTCTATGGATGAACTCCAATTGACGTCCCTTACGATGTAGTGCCCTCCGATCGTCGATTGGATGAAGATCCACCGTCGATTTGCAAAACTCTACAACAGATGACTGAGAAAGATCGCCAATTTTTGGCCAAACTGAGACTAAATGCAAAAACAAATTGCAGATACAGATTCCATTCGTCGAGAGCTTCGCAATGATATATAAATCGATAAGGTTTAAGCAGTTTGAAATTTTGAAGTTTGATTTGAAATTGAAATTGGAATTTAGGTTTAGGATATCCACCATTGGAAAGAAGCAGATAGGTTCTAAAAAGTACGTACAGAAAATAGAGTAGAAAGCTGCTAGGGTTTATCACAACATATATATAGACAAAGATGGAACATGAATGGATGGAACGGATCAATTGGGCCCACGCGATAACAAAGGCCCGAAAAGCCCATTTCGTTTCTGAAACGAAAGTAGGTCATCCTATATGTCGAAATATATGTTTTCAATAATTTTAAACTCAATGGAATTAATTTCAGTCCTAATTCTATTGTATATGGAAGTTAGCTTTTAAAATTAAATTATAGTCATTTAAATTCCATTAATTGATTTCTACGCATTTCGAGCTCATACGGTCAAATAATAAGTCCGATCACTACGAAACTTGAAATCCTATAATAATTCACCATTTCGGATCCGATGAAATTGTCCAAATCCGAGACAGTGCCCAAAAAGATTAACTTTACACGTTAATTAAAACAATCTATTTTAAAAATCAATTTAATCACTTTTAAATTCAAATTTAAAAGTTTTCTATCATTATTCTTGATTAAACAGGAATTAATAATCTTTTAAAATACAATTTTTCATGTTATATCCAATATTTAAATATTAAATTAATTTCAATGTTTAATTACAACTGTAATAAAATCCGTTCATTAAATATTTAAATTTCAAACAAATTCTTTTATTTTGATTTACATTCTTATTATTAAATCAATATTTCCTTTATGAAATTTATTAACATAAGTTTTCATTTTATTACACTCATCACTCAACTATTAACGCTTTTTTCCTTATATTAACTGCAACATTTCAATTACATTAAATTCCATTAATTTCTAAATTAATTTCAAAGAATTAAATAATAAGACGATAATTAAAACAATGTTATACATTAATAATTCATATCTATCAACTTATTGTTTACGAACAAGGATTATAAATTTACGTACAAGATAATTGATTCCACATTCTATATTGAAACCAATTTCAATTAAATAATATACAATTTTACCATTGATACATCATCTATTTTATTCCTTATTAAACTTCTACAATTATATCCAAATTAAACTTTACCATTACAATCGATTGAAATTACAATAAAACAGTTGTCAATTACATTCAATCAATATTACTAAACTATATTATAATAATTTTTTTCATTAATAAATCATAAATTTTAATTTCTAACAATATTAAATTCCAAAAATTTTATTTAATTTAATATTTTTAGTTGTCAAAAATACAGGTCGTTACAACTAGAGAACGAAATATATACATATTAAATATGAAAGTTAATCATAATACAAATTTTTGTCTAGTAGCAAAGAAAATGATCCTTGGTTATGCCCCAAAAGATTTTGTCATATAAACTTTAAAGCAATGAGCAAATTATCTAAAAATAATTTAGTAAAAGGTTCACCGAAAATGAATTTTAAAGTAAATAGTATTTGTAATGCTTGTCAGTTAGGAAAATTAACCAATTTTTTTTTAAATCAAAGAAAATAATTTCTACATTACAACCACTTGAGTTATTACATTTAGATCTTTTTGGACCAACTCAAGTTCAATCTATAAATCATAATAGATATGATTTTGTAATTATAGATGATTTTTCAAGATACACCTGGACAATATTTATGAAAAATAAAAGTGATACTTTTGAAAATTTTAAGATCTTTGCTAAGAGAATTCAAAATATTAAGAATATAAAAATTAAAAACATTCGAAGTGATCACGGTAGCAAATTCGATAATGATATTTTTGAAAATTATTGTAATAAGAAATGAATTATTCACAATTTCTCATTGCTTAAAACTCCGCAATAAAATGGAGTTGTAGAAAGGAAAAATAGAACACTTCAAGAATGCGCCAAAATCTTATTAATTGGAAGCACTCTACCTAAACAATTTTGGGCAGAAGCTGTTGCAACTGCTCGTTATGTTTTAAATCTAGCCTCCATAAGACCAATAACAAAACATACCCCATATAAACTTTTTAATGGAAGAAAACCTAATATATCATATTTTAAATTTTTCGGTTCAAAATACTTTTTATTAAATATAAAAGACCAACTTGGTAAATTCGATCCAAAATCCGATGAAGGAATATTCATTGGATACTCGGAACGAAGCGAGGCATATAGGATTTATAATAAAAGAACTAAAATAATCGAAGAAATACTTCATGTGTCATTCGATGAAAATTTAAATTTTAATAATAAAAATGAAGATGATGAAATAATTTCTGAATCAAACATCATAGAAGATGATATTGAAAATATTGAAAATAATGTTGAAATTGAAAACAACAATTTACCAAATGAAAATGAAATTCGAACTCCACCAAGACTTCTAAGAAATCACCCAATTAAAAATGTCATTGGAGAAGTAAATACTAATGTAAGAAATCGAAATCAATTAAATCAAATGGGTCATGTAGCTTTCTTATCAAACATTGAACCCAAAAATGCTAAAGAAGCCTCAACTGATGATTACTGGATTATAGCTATGCAAGAAGAGTTAAATCAATTTGAATGAAATGAAGTTTGTGACTTAGTTCCTAGACCTAGTAATCAAACAATCATCGGTACTAAGTGGGTTTTCAAAAATAAAGCCGATGAGCAAGGAAATATTATTTGAAACAAAGCTAGATTAGTTGCTCAAGGTTACAATCAAGAAGAAGGAATAGACTATGAAGAAACATTTGCTCCTGTAGTTCGACTAAAAGCAATACGTATTTTATGAGCTTTTGCTTGTTTTTATAACTTTAAACTATATCAAATGGACGTAAAAAGTGTTTTTTTAAAACGGTTTTATAAAAGAAAATGCATATGTAGAACAACCACCTTTATTTGCACTTGAAAAATTTCCAGACCATGTTTATAAACTAAAGAAATCTTTATATGGTTTAAAACAAGCACCTCGTGCTTGGTATGATCGTCTTAAAAGTTATGTTATAAATTATAGTTTTAAAATTGGAAAAGTAGATCAAACTTTGTTTATAAAACAAGATAAAAATGATATTTTAATAATACAAATTTATGTAGATGACATCATTTATGACGCCCCACCTCTATGCTCACAATAACAAAGAGTATTAAAAGAAATACTGTGTGTTATTACGAAGAATAAGGCTGGATAGGAGCGACCATCCGTAGTTGGGCCTTACACTAGTATTGGTTACCTCGATAGGAGTGGTATATAATTTTATTTTTCATCTCTTATTTATTTACTCCCATCGACATACCCAATTCCAGTATAAAACGAACTACGATGGTTCATAATAGTTTAGGACAATTTATATAATAATAACACAGACTCTAAAAATGCGGAACACAGATAACAAAAGTCTCATATGTATTGATATGAGACTTTTGTTATCTATGTTCCGCATTTTTAGTATCTATGTTATTATTATATAAATTGTCCTAAACTATTATGAACTATCATAGTTCGTTTTATACTAGAATTGGGTATGTCGATGGGAGTAATAAATAAGAGATGAAACTGTGACGCCCCACCTCTATGCTCACAATAATAAAGAGTATTAAAAGAAATAATGTTTGTTATTACGAAGAATAAGGCTGGATAGGAGCGGCCATCCGTAGTTGGGCCTTACACTAGTATTGGTTACCTTGATAGGAGTGGTATATATTTTTATTTTTCATCACTTATTTATTTACTCCCATCGACATACCCAATTCCAGTATAAAACGAACTACGATGGTTCATAATAGTTTAGGACAATATATATAATAATAACACAGAGAATAAAAATGCGAAACACAGATAACAAAAGTCTCATATATATATATAACTGATGTCAATTACAATACATTTGACACAATACATATGATACAACTACAATTGTCGACTCTGGAAGTTATATATACACGTACATTATCAACTGATATACATGAATACATATCAACCTATACTATGACACGACTACTCCAAAGGATGTGAAAAGTCTTCATAGCTCAAACAACAACCCAAAGCAAGATATCTACAACCTGAAATAACTCGGGTCTGACCCGAGTATTAAATTCAAAATAAAATAATACACGGGTCAGTCTAATTCAAACTCAGTTATTAATGCACAGAAGCAATAATAATCAAATATCAAATAGACGACGGTCACAGAAATCTCGTATATCCAACTCCTCGATGAGAGAATCAGATAACGGCAGATATAACACTAAGCAGTGTTAAACAACAAATCAGCAGTCCAATTCATCAACCAGGATAAATAAAAAGGATTATCAATGAAGATAATTTAGAAAACAACAGAATTGTCTAAACGACAATTAACACAAAATCCAATTATTAAATAATAATTAGAAACTCAGAATCTAATTATCAAATAGATAATTAGACAAATCTCAAAATGATCAAATCAAATCAAAACTCTGTGTGGCTGCAGTACACGCACGCGTGCACTGCCTCGCCACTACAGTACGTTGAAACTGCAAAGGTCAATATAAATGAACCAAAAACAATTGGTACTAACTCAAATCAAAATGATGAAGTGCACACAAATGCACACTAAAAGTTCACAACCGTGTACAAGATCAAACCCGAGTCTTTGAGACAGGATTCAACTCAATGTACAAATCAATGTAAAAGTTACAATACAACAATGTCTAGACCAAATACTATCAATATGGTCGAACAGAGACTCCAAGCAAACAAGAAGATATGCACAGATCTGAAACAAAGAATAGCCATGCCAAACAACGCAATGCAAATGAATTCATCAAAGACCAAGTCACAACCGAGATAATCCATCACAGTGCAAACGAAAATGAATGCATCAGTGCACATGAGAATTGACTCAGTGCATAGGGAAATAAAATGCATCAGTCAACCACAAGTCAACAAACTCACAAACAATTCAAGACTACACTTCAAAGATGTGCAGCCTCAAACCAAACAAAAGCAAAACTGCAATTACACTTGCAACAAAACTGTTCTCGAAGTAATTGAAAACAAATGCAAGGATACATCATGAAACCAATGGTGCAGCAGGCCTCAAATCAAGTACATATGTGCACCACAAAACTGGATACAAAATTCACGAAATACTCCAGATCATATATAAGAAAAACTGTAATTACAAATGCAGATTCAACAACATATGCATACACACATACTATTGGATATATGCACATATATGAGTCACACAGCATTAATCAAGCAAATTTCAAATTAACTGTTTTATCAAAGTCAAGCAGTGTACATGTGAAAATTAGCTGAAGTAAAACAAGGTCAACACAAGGCTACTGGTTTGGTAAGAGAAACAAGCATATGTACCAGTATCAAACTAAATTGCATGAACACAGTGAAGTATCTATGCAACCAAGCTACACATATACATGGATGAGTCCACTACACAGTGAAGACACATACAAGAAGACATCAACTACAAAAAGGATTCAAGGTGAAGTCAACATGGAATTCAAGGTAAATACAACTATCAAATGAAGACTCAAATGTCAATGGCACTGCCTCAATAGTCAGATAACAAATGAAACAACATTGCCACCAAGTCACACATGTATACATATACCACGACAGTTCTCCTAAAACAATATAAGTCATAGCAGTTTCGAACAAAGACAGGGGGGATTTCAAACTAGCAGTGGCAATGCCGAAGTCAACTAGAGCAAGTTCGAACAATTCAAAGTCCATATTATCACAAAATGCAAATCAAAGCCGTGATTATCAATAAGGCAACTAGTCCAGTTACAACCAAAGAACTCAAAGCCATGGATAACACGAATATGATGAACAAGTCGAAGTCAACTATGCTACAACAACAATTTCAATCAAAACCGAAGTCAACATCGAACCAAATCAAAACCATGATCAAAGAATAATCTGAACGAGTCAGAGACAAGGTTGTCAAGAATCGAACAGCTCAAACCCGCGTGTATCAAGTATCAGGTTATACAAAATTGACAAAATTAAAGAAATCATCAATCAACAAAACAAAATCGAACGAAAATCGAAGAATTCAAACCCGACAACTTAGGATTGAAGTAGACGTGAGTAAATATAATTACTCACCTGAATCGAAGCAACGACGAGCTCAATCAAGTGGCCGCGAACATCTCAAGAGGCGATCGATCTATAGAGCAAGAAAATTGAACTTGAACGAGCATCTGAAATCGGCAACCATGAATTACTGAAACCCTAATTTTTGATAAAGAGGAACGAACAAAAGACGAGCTGCCATTAACATTTTCTTTTCGTTTGTTGGTTTTTAGGGTTACGAATGGGAAGAATCAAAAGAAAAGGGGAACGGGTATATGATTGAGGTAACACGGCACAAATCAAGGAAACATGGGCCAAGATGATTTTTAAAACTCACAAACCCTTACCCAATTTTATTAAAGAATTTCAGCTCGATCAAAAATTCCCAAAAGCTATTAGCCAATGGATTAATCGTTTAACGATGATTATAAATTTTCACAAAACCCCGGGTTGTTACAGACTCCCCGCCTTATAAAAATTGCGTCCCCGCAATTTTCTTAATTAAGATTGCCAATAACAATTATTTTTCTAACATAAACTGGTTAAGCTAGAAAATAAATGTCGAGAATACAAACACCAAAGAAATCTTTTAATCCCATAAAAGAAATTCACAAATTCTCAACAAACTCTAATTATCAAATAGATAATCAGAAAACAGCAGAACTGAATAACTGTAATTATCAGCAATATTTAATTATCAACTAGATAATTGAAATACAGAGAATCACAAAACTGCAATATCTAATTATCGATACGATAATTAGAAAACAGCAAAATTTAATTATCAACAAAGATAATTAGAAAACACAAATCGCAAATTGCAAAACTGCAAATATCTAGTTATCCAACGAATAACTAGAAACACGAACTTCATAATCAGCAAACTCTAACTATCAACAGAGATAGATAGGAAACAGCAATTCAATATGATCAACATAATCCAAAATCAATTAGAGACTAGAAAATTTCATAATCAACAAAATCAACAAACATCCAATTATCCAAACGATAGTCAGGAAACACAAATCAATAAATATCCAATTATCACAACCATAATCAGAAAACATCAAATATCTAATTATCAAAACGATAATCAGAAATCTCAAATCAACAATTATCTAATTATCACAAACGATAATCAGAAATCTCAAATCAACAAATATCTAATTATCAAAAACGATAACCAGAAATCTCAAATCAACAAATATCAAATTATCAAAAACGATAATCAAAATCCTCAAATCAACAAATATCTAATTATCAAAAACGATAATCAGAAATCTCAAATCAACATATATTTAATTATCAAAAATGATAATCAGAAAATATCAGATAATCAGAAATCTCAACTCAGCAAATATTTAATTATCAAAAACGATAATCAGAAATCACAAATCAACAACTATCCAATTATCACAAACGATAATCTAAAATCTCAAATCAACAAATATCTAATTATCAAAAATGATAACCAGAAATCTCAAATCAACAAATATCTAATTATCAAAAACGATAATCAGAAATCTCAAATTAACATCAAAAACGATAATCAGAAATCTCAAATCAACAAATATCTAATTATCAAAAACGATAACCAGAAATCTCAAATCAACAAATATCCGATTATCAAAAACGATAATCAGAAACAACAAATCAACAATTATCCGATTATCAAAAACGATAATCAGAAACAACAAATATCTGATTATCAAAAACGATAATCAGAAATAACAAATATCCGATTATCAAAAACGATAATCAGAAACAACAAATATCCGATTATCAAAAACGATAATCAGAAACAACAAATATCCAATTACCTGCAGATAATTGGAAACAACAAATATCTAGAAATCAATTAAGACTAGAAAATCAACATAAAAGGTTGGATCGATCCCATCAGATGGCGTGTTTTTAGTTCGCCGCACGTGCATCAACAAATGGCCGAAGCCTACCAAGTACTCAACATAATTTTGGCGCCCAACAAATGACCCGAAGGTCCGCATAGTGACCCGAAGGTCTAGTACTGGTATTTGACCCGAAGGTCCATCAGAGTGGCCCGAAAGCCCAACAAATGACCCGAAGGTCCAACATAGTGGCTCGAAAGCACACAAATCATCATAATCATCAAAACATCAAATATTTCAATTAACGAGTCCGGAATTAACCGAAATAGCAAACGCACATGTCCCATACCACGTGTTTTACTAAATCGTTTGATTCTCTTCATCGTTTCCTTGAAAGTGCAAAATTGTGTATTTCGTAAAAATACATTTTACATTCTCAAACGGACAAGTTCGGAATTATGTGAATCAGTAAAAGAAAGGGGTCATAGTCCTCGATTTTGCTGAAATGTTTAAATCGCTTCCTCATTCTTTTGAAAGCGCAAACTGTAAAATTCCTGAAAACAATTTTATTTATTTTATAAAAATAACAATTCACATTCTCAACTGGACAAGTCCGGAGTTAAGCGAATCAGTAAAAGAAAGGGGTCATAGTCCTCGATTTTGCTGAATCGTTTAAGTCGCTTCCTCGTTCTTTTGAAAGCGCAAATTGAAAAGGATTTATAAAATGATTTTTCATTTTAAAACGATTTTCCAATCACGTGATTAAAGCAACAACATCAGTAGCAATTTCGAAAAGAAAATTATACTTCTTAAAACACCGTAAAAACGGATCTCAAAATCAGCATTGCGGAATAACCGCTTGAAAATCCACTTTTAAAATTGACGGTTACTGAAGTCAAAGCGACAGTAATTTTTAAACGTCAAAATCTCATCAAAATAATTCGCATCAAAATATAACACCAGTGAATTTTCATTCATAAAAATGTCACAAAACATCGCGCTTCAGAATTTAGCACCAATGTAAAAAATCCCGTTATAAAAATAACGGCAACAAAATACGTTTAAACCAAACACCAGTTCAACGTAAAATTAATGCAGTAACGTGCAACTCAAATTTGCACGTACTACAAATGGACAAAGAAATCATTCGAATGTATCTTCAATGAAGATAATTCAAAACAGCAAAATCTAATCAATAAATGATTAGCATAAAAGAAACCAGCAAAAATCTCAACAAAAATCACATAACTGCAATCGCTTCGAATCCTCAAATCGAATTCGAAATTTTCAATGAAACAAAATAAACACAGCTATGTAAACAACAAATGAAATTTATTTCAATTTCATATTTTGATTTTTAAATCAAAAAGATTATTAGCTGTATTCAGCGAAGACAGTCTCACTGTTTCCGCTGCGCACTCTGATAACAGAACACAAATTATCAATCAACAAAACACAATTCCACTTTTATTTTTAAATAAAGATATTTAAAAATTTCATCAAAATTCCAAAACTTTAGTTTTGACTCAAAGCACAAATAAAACATCGACAAATAGTTGTAACACATGTTCCATCCAAGTTATGTTTTATATTATGTCCATAAACCCCAAGCTCTGATACCAACTGTGATGCCCCACCTCAATGCTCACAATAACAAAGAGTATTAAAAGAAATACTGTCTATTATTACGAAGAATAAGGCTGGATAGGAGCGGCCATCCGTAGTTGGGCCTTACACTAGTATTGGTTACCTCGATAGGAGTGGTATATATTTTTATTTTTCATCACTTATTTATTTACTCCCATAGACATACCCAATTCCAGTATAAAACGAACTACGATGGTTCATAATAGTTTAGGACAATATATATAATAATAACACAGATAATAAAAATGCGGAACACAGATAACAAAAGTCTCATATATATATATATAACTGATGTCAGTTATAATATATTTGACACAATACATATGATACAACTACAACTCTCGACTCTGGAAGTTATATATACACGTACATTATCAACTAATATACATGAATACATATCAACCTATACTATGACACGACTACTCCAAAAGATGTGAAAAGTCTTCATAGCTCAAACAGCAATCCAAAGCAAGATATCTACAACCTGAAATAACTCGGGTCTGACCCGAGTATTAAATTCAAAAGAAAATAATACACGAGTCAGTCTAATTCAAACTCAGTTATTAATGCACAGAAGCAATAATAATCAAATATCAAATAGACGACGGTCACAGAAATCTCGTATATCCAACTCCTCGATGAGAGAATCGGATAACGGCATATATAACACTTATCAGTGTTAAACAACAAATCAGCAGTCCAATTCATCAACCAGGGTAAATAAAAAGGATTATCAATGAAGATAATTTAGAAAACAACAGAATTGTCTAAACGACAATTAACACAAAATCCAATTATTAAATAATAATTAGAAACTCAGAATCTAATTATCAAATAAATAATTAGACAAATCTCAAAATGATCAAATCAAATCAAAACTCTGTGTGGCTGCAGTACACGCACGCGTGCACTACCTCGCCACTACAATACGTTGAAACTGCAAAGGTCAATATAAATGAACCAAAAACAATTGGTACTAACTCAAATCAAAATGATGAAGTGCACACAAATGCACAATGAAAGTTCACAACCGTGTACAAGATCAAACCCGAGTCTTTGAGACTAGATTCAACTCAATGTACAAATCAATGTACAAGTTACAATACAACAATGTCCAAACCAAATACTATCAATATGGTCGAATAGAGACTCCAAGCAAACAAGAAGATATGCACGATCTGAAACAAAGAATGGCCAGGCCAAAAAACGCAATGCAAATGAATTCATCAAAGACCAAGTCACAGCCGAGATGATCCATCACAGTGCAAACGAAAATGAATGCATCAGTGCACATGTGAATTGACTCAGTGCATAGGGAAATAAAATGCATCAGTCAACCACAAGTCAACAAACTCACAAACAATTCAAGACTACACTTCAAAGATGTGCAGCCTCAAACCAAACAAAAGCAAAACTGCAATTACACTTGCAACAAAACTGTTCTCGAAGTAATTGAAAACAAATGCAAGGATACATCATGAAACCAATGGTGCAGCAGGCCTCAAATCAAGTACATATGTGCACCACAAAACTGGATACAAAATTCACGAAATACTCCAGATCATATATAAGAAAAACTGTAATTACAAATGCAGATTCAACAACATATGCATACACACATACTATTGTATATATGCACACATATGAGTCGCACAACAATAGTCAAGCAAATTTCAAATTAACTGTTTTATCAAAGTCAAGCAGTGTACATGTGAAAATTAGCTGTAGTAAAACAGGGTCAACACAAGGCTACTTGTCTGGTAAGAGAAACAAGCATATGTACCAGTATCAAACTCACTTGCATGAACACAGTGAAGTATCTATGCAACAAAGCTACACATATACATGGATGAGTCAACTACACAGTGAAGACACATACAAGAAGACATCAACTACAAAAAGGGTTCAAGGTGAAGTCAACATCGAATTCAAGGTAAATACAACTATCAAATGAAGACTCAAATGTCAATGGCACTGCCTCAACAGTCAGATAACAAATGAAACAACATTGCCACCAGGTCACACATGTATACATATACCCCGACAGTTCTCCTAAAACAATATAAGTCATAGCAGTTTCGAACAAAGACAGGAGGGATTTCAAACTAGCAGTGGCAACGAAGTCAACTAGAGCAAGTTCGAACAATTCAAAGTCCATATTATAACAAAATGCAAATCAAAGCCGTGATTATCAATAAGGCAACAAGTCCAGTTACAACCAAAGAACTCAAAGCCGTGGATAACACGAATATGATGAACAAGTCGAAGTCAACTATGCTACAACAACAATTTCAATCAAAACCGAAGTCAACATCGAACCAAATCAAAACCATGATCAAAGAATAAGCTGAACGAGTCAGAGACAAGGTTGTCAAGAATCGAACAGCTCAAACAAGCGTGTATCAAGTATCAGGTTATACAAAATTGACAAAATTAAAGAAATCATCAATCAACAAAACAAAATCGAACGAAAATCGAAGAATTCAAACCCGACAACTTAGGATTGAAGTAGACGTGAGTAAATATAATTACTCACCTGAATCGAAGCAACGGCGAGCTCAATCAAGTGGCCGCGAACATCTCAAGAGGCAATCGATCTATAGAGCAAGAAAATTGAACTCGAACGAGCATCTGAAATCGGCAACCATGAATTACTGAAACCCTAATTTTTGATAAAGAGGAACGAACGAAAGACGAGCCGCCATTAACATTTTCTTTTCGTCTGTTGGTTTTTAGGGTTACGAATGGGAAGAATCAAAAGAAAAGGGGAACGGGTATATGATTGAGGTAACATGGCACAAATCAAGAAAACATGGGCCAAGATGATTTTTAAAACTCACAAACCCTTACCCAATTTTATTAAAGAATTTCAGCTCGATCAAAAATTCCCAAAAGCTATTAGCCAACGGATTAATCGTTTAACGACGATTATAAATTTTCACAAAACCCCGGGTTGTTACATCATTTTTGGTTCCACGAATGAAAAATTGTGTCAAGAATTTTCAAATATTATGACAAGAGAATTTGAAATGTCTCATATGGGAGAACTTTCGTATTTTCTTGGATTACAAATTAAACAATTAAATAATGGAATTTTTATTAATCAAGAAAAATATTGTAATAATCTTATAAAATGTTTTGGTATGGAAAACATTTCTACGAAACCAACTCCTATGAACACTACGGTACATCTCGATCGAGGTGAAAATGGCAAAGTGTTGACCAGAAATTATATCAAAGTATGATCAGATCCTTACTTTATTTAACCGCTAGTTGTCCAGATATAATGATGAGTGTGTGCTTATGTGCACGATTTCAAGCAAATCCCAAAGAATCACATTTACGGGCAGTGAAACGAATTTTGCGCTACTTAAGCAAGACTAAAGACTACGGTCTCTTTTACCCGAAAGAATGTCCTTTTGAGTTAGTATCATATGGTGATGCTGACTTTGGAGGATGTCGAACGGATCGAAAGAGTACAAGTGGTACTTGTCATTTCATTGGACAATCTTTAGTATCTTGGTTTAGTAAGAAACAAAATTGTGTTTCACTTTCGACGTGTGAAGCAGAATATATTTCTGCTGCTTTGGCATGTGCTTAAGTAATATATATGCAGCAAACACTATAAGGTTTTGGTATAAATCTATCTAAATCAACAATTTATTGTGATAATACAAGTGCTATAAATCTATCAAAAAATCCAATAAATCACTCCAGAACTAAACATATTGATATTCGACATCATTTTCTTCGTCATAACATAGAAAACAGTAATATTTCTCTTGATTTTGTACCATCAGAAAATCAAGTTGCAGATATTATTTACTAAACCTTTAAAAGAAAATACTTTTTTTAAATTAAGACGTGATCTAGGAATTATGTCGTTACATGATTTATAATTCGATATTAAATATAAAAATAATAAAATAAATAAAAATTTAATAGAACAAAAATTGGCGATGTTGGCACTCTAACTCTGCACTCATGGGAGGAAGTCACATATCTTTCCAATGTTCTATTGTGTTACTTGATTTAAGGTATTACATTTCTCTTATTTTATATACAACTAACATTCTTTTATATTTCTTAACTTTACATTTTCTCTTAGCTGAAGGTTTCTAAAGAATTTTAACCATAAAATAATAACTTTAAATAGATAATCAACTCAGTATATATACGTGATTAGAATTTTCTTAAATTCATATACAAACTTTAAGAATAAATATACATTCTCTTTACAATGTCGTATCAAGAAAGCTCCAATCTCTCATCGATCATTTTCAGCACTCCTTCTATGGATTCATCAAACAAATCTACTCCGGTATATATTCTAGTGAAGATTACTCCATCTCCGAATCATCATACTGGATATACACCGAACGAGAAGCGAGCTAAGAAAAACTTGGACTTCAGTTCACCATCTACCAAAGAAAAAATTGACGAAATCCATTACTATCAACGTGAGACTTTAGGTATACAACGTGAGATGTATTATGAACAAAAATACCTTGGAAGATGATTAAATTTCCTTGAACAATTTGCTCTCAAATTCTGTGAAACGTCTCTTAAGAAAAGTGTGCACAATCCGTCTCCTCAACGACCTCACGTGTCTCTGAATTCTTGGGAACAAGGTGTTCAACGTAATGTTTGGTCTCCTATACATTCATTACATGAAATCACCAAAGTTGAACCAAGCTCAGATGTTTGCAACCAAATTGGCCACGAACACCCAAGGATAGGTTTAAGTAGCGAAATAAATGAAGAAATTAAATGAAAACAGAGGGATAACACTAGATATCAAGAAAAATGTAGTAGAAAGCAAAAACAACAAGATTTATAGTGGTTCGGCGTTGATTGCCTACGTCCACTTTGAATATTCTCTTTATTGCTTCACAATTCACTTGATTACAATTACAATCAGTAAGAAATAGCAAGAGATCAAGAAAGAATAAAAGGAGATTAGCTCTAATAATGGCAGAGTTTCCCTTGAAAGCCAAAAGTCCCTCAAAATGGCCCCCTATGCCTGTATTTATAGATGAAGGAAGCCTCCAATCTGACTGAAACTTCGACATCTGGACCTCCTCAACCATAAGGGCCTGCCATAGGGAGGGCCAGGCCCAACTCTCAATGGATAGGGGTCGGTACTAACCCCACCATGGGTTGAGTTTGGGATAGCGATCCCAATGGTGGCTTTCTTATAGTATATATTGATGATGTTTTAAGTATCAAGACGATTGGATGCATGGAACTCTAGTGTTTGCAATGTTCCAACTTGAATTTTGATTTGGCTTGGCTAATGTCGATCCCTCCTGATGCCCCTTTATATGTATATTGACCCATATCCTTTGAGGGTTCCATGCCGATCCATACCTCTGGAGTGTAATTGTCCCGACCCCTATCCCATGACCATTAACATGCCGATCCATCTCTATAACCATCAACATGCTGACCCATCTTTCGTGAACCATACGCCGATCCTTAACTCCCGAGTGCATCAGCCAATCCATCAAGCCCTTATAGGCTTATGACGATCCCTCCGTTTCCTAAATGCTATGTCGATCCCTTTGTGCTTGATCCATATTATGCCGACCTAAACACACTATGCCGACCCCTTTGCATAAGCCATTAATGTGCCGATCCCACTTGTTTTACAAGCTATGCCGACCCATCCATATTTCCTTTAATTTGTCAAACATCCATGCCGGCCCCTATTCCAACCAAACCAAATTCCATAATTCTGACATCCTGCATTATCTATCTGTCGACCCTATTTACCATGTGCTGGCTACAACTGTCGGACATTATACTTTGGTCATGTTGATGTTGCATCGTGACCATCCTTCCCATCAACAGTCAAGTCTGGCCTTCATAATCAACCATATGTGTTGGATCAAGGCATCGGGTAACACTTTCCCCCCAAAGTACGTCTTGTGAATAACGTGATGTGCTTTGAATTGGAGAAACCCAAGTTCTCGGGAACAAGCTTATCCAAGTCCCTGGTTGACCACTGTTCCTTTATTAATGTTCGATGATACAGGTCTGATGTCACATTCCATTAGAATGCATAGATTTGGTCATATGAAAACTTCAGGTTTCCTTCTGATTTGACCTTTCAACAAGTTGAATTCATAAATCCCTTCCATGCATGCTCATACACATGTTTCTGTTGTTGACTTTCGGACATGTTCGGACATTCGCGGGCCTTTATCAAAGTGCTTTATTATGTATGCTTCCGTTATAACCTAACCTTTATGATATCGGTTGCCATTTGGGTTTTCAAATATTTTCTATTTCCCTTTGCTATCCTTCTTACCTCACCCATATTCATCATTCATGCACATCTCCCTTTTCCTTTCCTTTTTATATCACATTATTACATATTTGTATTTTTGTTCTTTTATTATTATTTTATTAAACACATCTTTTTTTTGAACGGGTCGACATTTTGTATGTCGGTCCCTTGGCTACTATGCTTGGATATGGGTGGCGAGCCTCGAGGCCGACCCCATTTCAACCTTGTGACCGAGTCACTTGGTGTGACCGGTTCTTCTTCCCTCCTTCATGGCCTATATAAAAACTCACATCAGTTTCCCCTTTCTCTTTTCACTTTAACTTCCCAACACTTAAAACCTTTTCCTATTGCTCTCCACCCAACTGAACGCTCTAAAGCAAGACAAATTTCCTCTTTTAACTTGAATTCGAGTGCGAGACCACAACTCCGACCTCCATTACCATCAATTCGTTCATAATCCAAGCTTTGGCCTTGCAATCCAAATTGAATATGTATAATCTCTTCCTTATTTGTGTGGTTGGGTCGTGAATCTCAAGCTTGGACGCGTTTAGTGTCTGTTAGGTGTATTACATAGTGGGGTTGATTATGTCATATGGGAGAGGACAAAAAGGCAGAGGAGTAGGAGAAGGAGGAAGAAGAAGGATAAAGAAGAAGGAGGGATTGATTAACAGTTCTAGTATAAAAGGAAACAAAGGAAAGAAAAACTAGGAGAAAATACTGTTTCTGATTCTGTTTGCTTGGTTTGTTTTCATTTATACTTGAGCTGTTTCCAAGTCTGTTGCCTTTATCTTGCTGAAAAATACTAGTGTTACTTTCACTCACCAGACTTATAGTCTGACCCACTCCTCTATTTTCCTTTTTCCTCCCATAGGTTAGCAGAGACAACGACAGTAGATTTGGATTTCTTGGAGACCCATTTGCAGAGCTTTCCCATTTCTTCATGTATTCTTCTTCTTTTTAGTTTTCTTTTCATTTGACTTGGGATGTACTGGTACTTATGAGAGGGATGATTATTTTTATTGTACTGTGATTTTATGATACTGAGATCTATTTTTGATAAGACATGTGTATTTGGTATTTGAGACATGTGATGTTTTCAGACTTATTTTATGAAGTAATGATAAGTATCTTAAATATTTCCGCTGAAAATTATTTATTTGTCTTGTGAATCTTAGTCTCTGTGATGCTTTAGCTATAACTATAACACACCATATCCTTTAGTGCGTCCTTTTTGGGTATAATAAGGGGTGTGTGGTGTTTCACTTGGTATCAGAGCCTGAGGTTACATGATTCCTAAAAACTTGTTTTAAAAAGTATTTCTCAAGGATAACATGTTTTAAAAGTATTTTTCAGAAAGAAACTCTTATTATAGAAATGGTTTTCAAGTATAAGAGAGTTTTTATAAAAATCCCCTCAAAGTCCAGTTCAACCTTCTTTCGATTCTTTTGAAGCCAAAATTTTCTTTTCTTTGCATCATATGGTTGACTGGTTATGTAGAGCTACGGTACCAGAGGTGCAAGGGCAAGCGTCCAATGCAGCATCAGCAGGTGGAGATCCCATTAATCCACCTACAACAGCCAATTTTTCTAAGCTATGCAAGGACTTCACTAGTCTAGGAGGCAGAACGTTTTCTGGCACAGAGGATTTCATGGAGGCACGAGCTTGTTTGAGGGATACGAAGTGGATATTTTGGTTGTTAGGATTGGAGGACCGATAGAGAGTTCGGCTTGCATCTGGGTAGCTGAAGGGAGAGGTTAAGGAGGTCCCTAAATCAGAAAACTCTAAGAAGCAGTGGTGGAAGAATAAGAAGAATAAGGACAAGAGGAAAGAAGGAGGACCTCAAAAGAAAATCAGGAAAGGCAGGAAATGTCATAATTGTGGATTGGTTGACACGATAAAGGGGAGGTGTTACAATTATGGGTAGCCTGGACACCTTAGTAGAGCTTGTCCTCAGAGGACGGGGCAGAAAGCAGGCGCACCGATAGCACAAGTACAGTCTTTGGATGTAGCACCTTCTAGTAGTTGACTAGATCAAGGTAGGAAAGTCTCTGTAGAAGGTTTGATCTCTATTTTGGATTTTCCTATTCGGACTCTTTTTGACTCCGGAGCATCGCATTCTTTCATTTCTAGTTCCTTGGTTGATTGTTTGCACTTAGATATTTTGCTAGTAGTAGACCCTACAGTTGTTTCAAACCCCATAGGAGGATCGGCACATTTATCCATGATTTGTAGGGATTTGAAAATTTTTATACTAGGCGTAGAGTTTGATTATGACGCCTATGTACTGGGATTTTCGGGATATGGGATGATTGTGGGGATGGATTGGCTATCCACTTATGGAGCGATATTAGACTGCGAGAGGAGAGCCTTCAGACTAGAGACATGCAGCGGTAGGACTCTCGAGGTTTCCTGCGACCCATAGGGGTCAGTCATGTTGAGCTTCCTTTATTACCTTGATTCATCACTAGGAGAGTTAGATTCCATTCCAGCTGTTAGAGATTTCCCAGATGTCTTTGATAAGGTTAGGGGACTACCCCCTAATAGAGAGATCGACTTTAGGATCTATCTGAATAACAATGCTAAGCCAGTGGCATTGCCCGTGAGACATATGGCTCCTAGGGAGAGGAGGAGTTAAGTAAGCAGATTGGTGAGCTATTGGAGAAAGACTTCATCAGACGGAGCATATCTGAGTGGGGAGCGCCATTCGTCTTCACTACAAAGGCGGATGGTTCCCTTCGACTTTGCATAGATTATAGAGAGTTGAATAAGCTCACGAAGAAGAACCATTACCCACTTCCTAGGATATACGATCTTTTCGATATGTTAGTTGGCTCTTCAGTATTTTCTCATCTTGATTTAGCTACTGGATTTCATCAGCTTAGGGTCGCTGACCATAGCATTGATAAGACAACATTTAGGACACCCAATGGATTCTTTGAGTGGCTGGTTATGCCGTTTGGGCTAACCAATGCCCCAGCCTATTTCATAGATTTGATGAGCCGCGTTTTTCGAGATGTCCTAAATAAGTTCATTGTAGTATTCGTGGACGACATTTTGGTGTTTTCCACGAGTACGGAAGAGCATGCTATTCATCTTGAGGAGGTTCTTTGTACACTTCGTATTCATCAGTTGAAGGCAAAATTCTTGAAGTGTCACTTTTAGCGTAAGGAGGTGCATTTCTTGGGGCATGTAGTCTCAAGAGAAGGTCTAGCTGTTGATCCCGCTAAGGTAGTAGCAGTACAAGATTGGAAGGCCCCCAAGAACGTTACCGAAGTTAGAAGCTTCGTAGGTTTGGCTGGCTATTATAGGAAGTTTATTAGAGATTTTGCTAATATTTTAGCACCGCTTACTCGCCTCACTAAGAAGAATGCTAAAGAGGGCCATTACTAGTGCACCAGTGTTAGTTTTACCCGACAGAGCTAAGCCTTTTACAGTATACACTGATGCATATGGGATGGGTCTTGGGGCAGTATTGATGCAAGAAGGGATGGTAGTATGTTATGGAAGTAGACAGTTGAGAACTCATGAGAAGAACTACCCTACCCATGATTGGGAGTTAACTGTTATTGTTTTCGCGCTCAAGTCTTGGAGGCATTACTTACTAGGAGAAAGGTTCGAGCTTTTCACTGACCACAAATCATTGAAGTACCTATTCTCACAAAAGGATTTAAACTTGAGGCGGCAGCGTTGGATGGAGTTTCTAGCATCATATGACTTTGAGATAGCCTACACCGCTGGTAAAGGGAACGTGGTTGCGGATGCGTTAAGTAGGAAGAAAGCAACCCTTAGTCCAATGTTCGTGGCGTGGAAAAGCCTAGAGTTTATTTTCAGCTTTGATTTTAAGCCCTCTGCATACATTACCCCATGATTATTGCCAGCACTTGAGGTTAAGCCTACCCTCGTAGATCAGATCGGCTCGAGGCAGCGATAAGATTCAGAGCTTATGGATATTCTAGAGAGGATTAGCAGAGGAGAGGCCTCTAGACATCTCCAATGTTATTCCATAGATAGTAAAGGGTGGCTAAGGAGAGATGGAAGACTTTGTGTCCCCCGCACTAGTGATTTGACGAGAGCAGTTCTAGCATAAGCACACTGTTTCCTGGGGATTTGACCAGGCAACTAGTACTCGGCAACCAGTGCTCGGCATCAGAGAGTGACCGGCATCCAGGAGTGTTCAGCGTAGTACTCGGCATCCAGTGGAACTCGGCGTCAGAGAGTACTCGGCATCTAGGAGTGTTCGGCGAAGTACACAGCATCCATAGTGTCCGGCATCCAGTAATGTTCGGCGAAGTACACAGCATCCATAGTTTCCGGTATCCAGTAATGTTCGGCGAAGTACCCAGCAGTGTTCGGCGTCAACTGGCACTCGGCGTCAACCAATGCTCGGCATCAAGACTGCTCGGCATACAAGAGTGCTCGGCATCAAGACTGCTCGGCATCAAGACTGCTCGGCATACGAGACTGCTCGGCATACGAGAGCACTCGACATCAAGGAGAACTCGGCAGTATCTGTGGTTCGGCATACAGGAGTACTCGGCGTAGTACCCGGTAGCATCAGAAGTACTCGGCACAAGAGTACTCGGCGTCTAGAAGAGCGTTCGGCTTCGACTGACTAACATCCTGCACTTCCCAAACATCAACCACATCGTTCGGCATAGAAGGGACTGTTCGGCATCAGAGCGTTCGGCACACTTGGTTCGGCATACAGCGATCACTGTACTCGGGCTGGAGTGTTCGGCCATCAGCCCACTTGGGAAGTCCAGCCCATCTTTGTCTATAAATAGAGGGGCAGGGTCACAGTGAAATGGATCCTTTTTTGGAGAGAGAATACTGGGGAGACTCTGCCATTTTCAAGACTCATCTTCTCTACTTAAACAACTTCATTCAAGCATTTTGATTCACGAATTGTATTTGTAATCAACTATAAAGAAGATCAATAAAGTTTAACCTCAAAGTGGACGTAGGCAATTATGCTGAACCACTATAAATTTGGTGTTCTTACTTTCGGCATTTAAATTAGCATTGTCTTCTCTGTTTAGTTTACTTTCATCACTTATATCTCTACACAATCTTTCTGAACGAGGTTAGTGACCAATTTTGGTGCTAACACTTTGGTGCTTTTACTGAGAATTGAATTCTCAGACCTCAAGGATCTGCTTTGAAGCTACTGGATTGAACAAATCCCCCAAAGAAGATCCGACTCACTGATAGGACATCCGTTGATTCTACTCAGAGTTCATACTAATAACTCTACAATGGCAAGACCACGTACCAGGTCAGCTTCTCACAATGCGGATGCCCACGAGACTGCTAGCGTGCAGCAAGCAGGGCCTAGCAATCAACCAGCAATTCCAAATACAGGAGTTGCCACTCAAGACCAAACTCCAGTTGTCACCAGAATAGAGTTCAACGACTTGATGAGAGAGCTCAGGGAAAGTAGGAGACAACTAGGAGAGCAGATGCAAGCCAATGCCAACCTGATGGCACAACTTACTCAACAGCAGCAACAGAATGCTTGGGGCAATCCCGCTGCTTACTCCTCATCTGACAGCTCTACTTCCTCTGATGAACCTCCCAGGCGCAGACGCCGTAAGACTGATGCTGCACGAGCAGATGCTGCTGTTCGAACAGTTGGAGACCGCGACCAAGCAAGAGCTGGAAGCTTCAGGACCGGGATACAGATGGAAGATAGAGGCCCAGATCATCAAAATGCTAACGATGTCGAACCTCAAGATGCACGATTGGCAGATCGCCAAGAGAGGAGGCATCAGCATGGACAGGCGCGTAGAACAGACTCCAACCTTCCGCCTTCCATACAGACACCCGATCTGACAGCCATGATCAGGCAACTGATGAAAGAGAATCAGGGCTTATCAAATGATGACTGGGGAGTGTCAAGAAGTCATACTTCGTTCACGGATGTTGTGTTGCAAGCGGCGTACCCCAGGAAGTTTAGTATGCCTACCATTCCTGCATATGAAGGAAAGACTGACCCTAGACAACATGTCATGAGGTACGAATGGATGATGGATTCAGCCAGAGCGAATGATGCCACCAAGTGTAGGTGCATTCCGATTACTCTATCTGGGATCGCTACTATGTGGTTCACCCGGCTTCCTCCGCGATCCGTATCAAATTTCGAGGAGTTGGCAAAGAAGTTTATTGAGCAGTTCAGGATACACACTACGCGCCCAAAGGACGTGATGTCTCTGTCAAGTGTAATCCAAAATCCTGGCGAATCGTTGAAGGAATATTTGCAAAGATTCCACGTGGCAGCAACTGAAGCCAGTAATACCAATGACCATGCAATTCTGATGGCGGTAATGAGAGGTGTGGATCCAGACTCTGAGTTTGGAGACTGGCTGGCAGGAAAACCTCCAGCTACGCTAGAGCGTTTCTACTCTAAGGCACACCAGTTCATAAGAAGAGAGGAATCTAGGTGGGTACGGCGAGATAAGGCGCCAGGGCCTGTCCAAGAGTCAATAAAGAGCAACATCGCTGTGAAGCAATCGGGAGACAGCTCGGGAAAGGTCCAAGTCAACGTCCAGAACAAACCTGGGCAACCCAAGGAGTCCGGAGGAAGGAGTCAAGGAAAAGGAAAAGAAGCAGGAAAGTGGAAGTCGAGAATTCCAAGCTACAGCGAGTACACTCCGCTAAACGCCCCACTTGAAAACATTTACCTATCCACCTGCAATACTTTTCAGTACAGAAAACCACGTCCAAAAGAATCAACTGAAGAACAGAAGCGGACCGGGAAATATTGTCGCTTCCATGAGACTTATGGACACAATACGGAAGAATGTAGACACTTGCACGACGCTATCGAGAAGTTGATCAGGCAGAAGAAATTGCAAGAATTTGTGAAGGATCCACAAGAAGGAGGACAGGGAACATCCAACCCAGGTCGTGCACTAGCTCCACGTCATCCCGAGGAGCCTGCCCGGACCGTTGGTAGACTGGTCATAAATACAATTATCGGCGGGCCTCACCCCGTGGATAAGAATTGGCAGGAGATGGAGCGATATGCAAGTTCCTTGAAGCATGCAGATTTTGAGTGTTGTTCGAACATGGAGGACGGAGCCCCTGCTAAGCAGCAGCGCGTAATGACAGACGATATTGTGTTCAGAAGCAGAGACGCTGATCAGGTAGATGCTCCGACCATCGACCCCATGGTCATATCTGCAACGATCGGACCAGCATACGTAAAAAGAATTCTGATTGATTCTGGAAGTTCAGTCAACATCATCTTCAAGAAGGCCTACGATCAAATGAAGCTAGAAACAAAAGACTTGAAACCATCCAAAGCTCGTATCCACGGCTTTAACGGCGCTGCAACTGATGCAGTGGGATATGTCGAGTTACCAGTTGAACTGGGACAAGGCGAGCGTCGGAGAGTGCGAATTCTACCCTTTGTAGTTTTGGATGTGGACTCTCCGTATAACGTTTTCTTGGGCCGGCCGGCCCTGGCGGAGTTTAGGGCAGCGTTAGCCCCGTGGTGTTTAACTTTGAAGTTCCCGACTGACAAAGGAGTAGGCATTGTTCACGGCGACCAAGCAGCTGGTCGTTCCTGTTATGTGGCCGAGCTCCGAGAGGCCCGCCGGAGGGAGAAGGGAAAGGTTGCGGACAATCCCGTCCGCATCCTCAATGCGGATAATTGACAAGTAGTGCCCGAGCCCTGGCTCGGGCATAGTTCTCGGATCTACGGAGGTATAGATCCGAGAGACGACGATGAGAAACCCAGGGAAGAGAAGGCGGCACCGGCTGAATTAACAATTGACATTTCAGTTAGCCGTGACGACCCTTCGCGAATACTGAAGATCGGATCACAGCTAGGCCCCGCAATGACTGAAGACCTTAGCGACTTCCTCCAGGCGAATCTTGATGTTTTCGCATGGACGCATTCTGATATGTGTGGGATTTCTCCCACCATCACGAGTCATATGTTGAACATAGACCCGAAATACGTCCCAGTCAAGCAAAAAAGGAGAGGAATGGATCCGGAGAGATCCGCCGCTCTTGGAGAGGAGGTGGACAAACTCAAAGCAAATGGGTTCGTCCGCGACGCCCTCTACCCGGAATGGGTTTCCAACCCCGTGCTGGTAAAGAAGGCGAATGGGAAATGGAGGACTTGCGTAGATTATTCCGACTTGAAAAAAGCATGCCCTAAGGACAGTTTCCCGTTGCCTAGGATCGATCAGTTGGTCGATTCCACCGCAGGACACGAGTTACTGTCATTCATGGATGCGTACTCAGGATACAACCAAATCCCAATGCATATTCCGGACCAAGAACACACCAGCTTCATTACAAATGTCGGGCTGTATTGCTATGTACTGATGCCCTTTGGATTGAAGAATGCTGGAGAAACTTACCAACGTCTGGTGAATCGAATGTTCAAGGACCAGCTGGGTAAAACCATGGAAGTCTATGTGGATGACATGCTCGTGAAGTCACGACGGTCAAACGACCACATTCAAGACTTGGCTGAAATGTTCGACATACTCAGGTTTTATGGCATGAAGATCAACCCGTTGAAGTGTTCTTTCGGCGTTGCATCAGGGAAGTTTTTGGGATTCATCGTCAACGCTAGGGGAATCGAAGCCAACCCAGAAAAGATCCAAGCTATTCGAGATGTACAAGCGCCCAGGACTATAAAGCAGGTACAGAGCTTGAATGGAAAAGTAGCTGCGCTGAGTCGATTTATATCCAAGGCAACTGACAAGTGCATCCCGTTCTTTGACATAATAAAGAAAGGAAAGAGAAATTTTGAATGGACGTCTAGCTATGAGGAAGCATTCCGGAATCTGGTGAGGCATCTGGAGAGCCCACCAATGCTATCAAAACCAGTTGACCATGAGATGTTGTACGTATACTTGGCTGTATCCCCACATGCGATAAGTGCAGCTTTGGTACGGGAGGAGGATCGAGTCCAAAAGCCGGTGTATTATGTTAGCAAACGTTTAACAGGGGCCGAGAGGAATTACCCTAAAATAGAGAAATTGGCTTATTGCTTGGTGATTGCATCACGAAAGCTTCGCCCGTACTTTCAAGCACATTCAATCGGTGTTTATTCCGATCAACCCCTGAGGCAGGTACTCCAACGGCCGGAAACTTCTGGGAGATTGCTAAGATGGAACATCGAGTTGAGCCAATTCGATATCGCGTACTTACCACGGAGAGCCATCCGAGGGCAAGCGTTAGCAGACTTCATCGCTGAATTTACCATACCCATCGAACCGGACGATCACGACATCATTCCCCCCGTTCGATGGAAATTATACACTGACGGTGCATCAAACGACCGTTGCTCCGGCGCGGGCGTAGTTCTTGTAACTCCGGAAAAACGATCGATCTGTTATGCCCTGAAGCTCGATTTCTCGGCTACAAATAACGAAGCCGAATATGAAGCACTGATCACTGGCTTGAAACTCATCAGAGAACTCGGGATCGAATCAGTCGAAATCTTTTGTGACTCGCAGTTGGTGGTTTACCAAGTACGGGGAGACTACCAAGCAAAGGGACGAAAGCTTGCTCCGTACCTCATTCAGGTCCAAGAACTACTATCAAATCTTGAGCGTTATGACATCTCACATATCCCGCGCGAACAGAACAAAGAAGCCGACTTATTGGCCAAGTTCGCAAGTACCGACGATACACAACAAATGTGATTGTATCCCGTCGAAGTCTTGCATGCCCCGAGCATAGACGAAATGAAAGTCGATCGCGTGTTGGGAACAGAAATCGAGAAGGAATCGTGGATAACCCCATTCAAACTGTACCTGACGACCGGGGCCTTGCCAGGAAAAAGAAGCGAAAGATGGCAGGTCCTTCGAAAGGCCGCGCGATACATAATGCAGGATGGATCAATGTATCGAAAAGGATTCTTAGTCCCGTTATTACAATGCATCGCTCATGATGAGACAAAGCGAGTCTTGAGAGAGGTTCACGAAGGGGAATGTGGCGACCATACTGGGGGGCAAACGGTAGCAAAGAAGATCCTCCGCTATGGATATTACTGGCCCACCGTAAACCGGGATGCCGCGGACTACGCGAGAAAATGCGACAAGTGTCAAAGATATGCGAAAATCCCGAGGGCTCCATCAACGGAACTCACACAAATGATCAGTCCTTGGCCATTTGCGATCTGGGGAATCGACATAATCGGCTCTTTGCCTCTATCTAAAGGTGGTGCGAAATACGCAATAGTTGCAGTCGACTATTTCACGAAATGGGCTGAGGCAGAACCTTTGGCCACTATCACCTCTAAGAAGGTCATTAACTTCGTTGTACGAAACATTATATGCCGCTTTGGCCTTCCACGCACCATCATTACAGACAACGGAATGCAATTCGAAAGTAGAGAGTTCAAAGAGTTCTGTTTAAAGTACGGCATCGAGAAAAAGTTCGCCGCCGTTGCACACCCAAAAGCTAACGGACAAGTCGAGGCCGTTAACAAAATAATCAAGTCCATACTGAAGAAGCGTCTGGAGAAGGTTGGAGGCAAGTGGGTAGATGAACTCCCGACAGCATTATGGGCATATAGAACTACCCACAAGTCCGCGACCGGCCACACTCCGTTCGCCTTGGCATACGGCTCTGAAGCCGTTCTACCCGTGGAACTTGAAGTTCCATCGCACCGAGTGACATACTATGACCCCAAAACGAACCTAAACCTCTTGCTGGAATCACTGGACTACATCGACGAAAAGCGTGAAGAAGCTGAATTAAGGGCGGCGGCGCACAGACATCGAGTCAAGCGTTACTACGACGGCAGAGTCCGCCCAAGAATCTTTGATGTGGGTGATCTCGTTCTGAAACGAGTCTTCCCGGTATAATCACGCATGAATCCCAGCTAGCAAGGTCCATACGCCATTGAACGGAAGCTTGGAGAAGGAACATTCAAGCTAGCGACCGTTGATGGCGCGACACTCCCCCGAGCATGGAACAGTGAACATTTGCGGCACTATTACATTTAGCATGTTTTCCTTTCTTGTTGTAGGCACTGTTATTTCCTGCATGTTTCCATTCAATAATGACTTAGTTTCCTTTTAAAGTTATAATCAAGCAATTTAGTTGATTTTCATTAATAAAGGCTTGAAGCCATATTTTCTATGAAGTTTCTATATCTCTTAATTGGATGATAAATCACATTATCCTGCACGACATACAGACTCATACGAACGATTCCAAATCTCCGAATCCCCAGAGTGCGGATCGGAGTACTCTAAGCCCCCAGAGCGCGGACTAGAGTATAAACGATTCCAAATCTCCGAATCCCCAGAGCGCGGACTAGAGTATAAACGATTCCAAATCTCCGAATCCCCAGAGCGCGGATCGGAGTACTCTAAGTCCCCAGAGCGCGGACTAGAGTATAAACGATTCCAAATCTCCGAATCCCCAGAGCGTGGATCGGAGTACTCTAAGTCCCCAGAGCGCGGACTAGAGTATAAACGATTCCAAATCTCCGAATCCCCAGAGCGCGGATCGGAGTACTCTAAGTCCCCAGAGCGCGGACTAGAGTATAAACGATTCCAAATCTCCGAATCCCCAGAGCACGGATCGGAGTACTCTAAGTCCCCAGAGCGCGGATTAGAGTATAAACGATTCCAAATCTCCGAATCCCCAGAGCGCGGATCGGAGTACTCTAAGTCCCCAAAGCGCGGACTAGAGTATAAACGATTCCAAATCTCCGAATCCCCAGAGCGTGGATCGGAGTACTCTAAGTCCCCAGAGCGCGGACTAGAGTATAAACGATTCCAAATATCCGAATCCCCATAGCGCGGATCAGAGTACTCTAAGTCCCCAGAGCGTGGACTAGAGTATAAACGATTCCAAATCTTCGAATCCTCAGAGCGCGGATCGAAGTACTCTAAGTCCCCAGAGCGCGGACTAGAGTATAAACGATTCCAAATCTCCGAATCCCCAGAGCGCGGATCGGAGTACTCTGAGTCCCCAGAGCGCGGACTAGAGTATAAACGATTCCAAATCTCTGAATCCCCAGAGCGCGGATCGGAGTACTCTTAGTCCCCAGAGCGCGGACTAGAGTATAAACGATTCCAAAACTCCGAATCCCCAAAGCGCGGATCGGAGTACTCTAAGTCCCCAGAGCGCAGACTAGAGTATAAATGATTCCAAAACTCCGAATCCCCAGAGCGCGGATCGGAGTACTCTAAGTCCCCAGAGCGCGGACTAGAATATAAACGATTTTAAAACTCCGAATCCGCGAAGTGCGGAGCGAAGTACTCTAATTCCCTGGAGCGCGGACTAGAGTATAAACTATTTCAAGCCTCCAAGTCCCCGGGGCACAGAGTCAGCAAGAAGTCCAAGTATTCAAAAGATGTTGGACGAGAGGTACGCCATGTCCAAAAATGTTTGAACAACACAAGAATGGACCGGGAGATAATGCAACTCATAAGAACTTGAGTTATGGCTACAATTAGTCAGCAAACCAAATAAAGACAAGAGAATCATTCAAACAAAAAGAAACTAAATTTTATTCAATAAGTCCAAAATGGGGATACATGATCACTCCTACAAAATTCAGACCTCTCTATACAAACTGCAAGTTCTGGCAGATAAAAACAATTACAAAACTTAAGCAGGAAACTTGTTGAACAAGTGCATCGATTATTTCTTCGACTTCTTCTTCTTGTCTTCCTTTGGTGTTTCCGACGACTCCTCTCCCTCACGCTTTTTCTTGGACTTTTTGCTTGCTAGAGAAACGGAGTCAGGAGTAGGAGACGGAACATCTAGTGGTTTGGACCTGCCCGGGAGAATGATTTTCAAAGGTCTGTTCCGCGGGTCAGTGAGTTCCAGTATCTCAGATTCAACTTTGACTTTGACCTTTTTCTTCTCCTCGTCGGCAAGACGGTCCTTCATGCTCATCTCTGAAGTATGCTCAGAGGCGCCAGTGATTTTAATTTCATCGCTTCCTTCGGCAGGAGACGAAGTATCAAGTTTGTCATCATCAAGCGCCCTGATCACTTGAGCGTCTGGACCGGGAGTTACTCCTGCGTGAGCAACGTCGCTTGTTTTCTCTGCTTCCTCCTTGGCGTCATCGCTCCTCGGAGTTGGTTCGGCGTCAGAGCAACCTGCACGAAAACATAAGGAATGAGCATTAGAACGAGTAGCCACTGTTGAAAAATGACGGGATCTCTTCAATTTCTAGAGAAAGAAGAATTTCCTACCAGGGTCCGGTTGGCTATCGGTGGCACGAGGGGTTTCACCCTCCAGGATAGGTGACAGCACATGAACACCAAGCCCGGGATCTTCGGGATCATAACTAGCATGCTGCTCGAATGGATCAAGTGTTGGCTGACCGGCCGATTGAGCAGCGTAAGGAGCGGCAATGTGAGGAGTAGTAGCATCGGCCCCAGACGGGCCAGCTTCGTCATTCTTCTCTTTCGGAGGGGAAGAGCCTTTGCTATAAAGTGCCAATGCTGCGGATAAGTCCGATGGCTCATTCCCCCTTAGGAACTCCTTCACCAAGACATCCTCATCGACCTCGTTGGAGCCTGACTCGACCTTCTTGATCCTTATCAGAGTTTCCCATGCCTCAGCCAGGGATTCGAGGTAGCCGTCGCCCAGAAATGTTAAGTCGCGGTGCATAAGGACGCGGGCTCTATACTCGGCGATCAACGGGTCAAACATACTTTTGACCTCTTCCCTGCCGGCTTCTGCGGCCGCCTCGAGGCGAGAATCAAGCTCTTCCACAGCCATTCTTTTGCCCTCCTCATGGGCCTCGTCCTTCATTTTCTCGACCCCGGCGAGTTCGTCATCGAGCTTTGTCTTCAGGAGTCGGGTAGCAACAATCTCATCACAGTATCGCTGCGATTCTTCTTGAGCAGCTACTTTTTCTTCCTTCTCCTTGGAAAGTAATTCCTTCAGCTCCTTGACTTGAGTAGCAAGTGCGTCCCTTTCCTTTTGGACAGAGTCTTTTTCTAGGGCGAGGGCACCGCTGCGCTGGACTGCTTCGTCAAGCTCTTTTTTGTGAGCCGCCTCTAAATGAGTAACTGCCTCGGGAGTATTTTTTGCGCTTTGTTCAGCGGCTTCTAGCTTTGACTTATACGAAGCGAGCTCTTCGTCTTGGAGTTTGATGATTTTCTTATCGCTGTCAGCCTCCAGATTCAGACGGTCAATCTCGTGTTGACGCTCGACGAACACTTCCGAGATCTTCTCCACCAAGTGCACGAACGCGTCATGTTGAACATAGACGTCGTTATTGCAGGCAATGGCGCTCTGCTTCACATGCCCGGGAATATGATGAATGGCCGGGAGGAACTTCAGACCATCGAAGCAAATTTTTGGAAACTTGGCCTTAAGATCAACCATCTTTTCCGCAACAGTTGGATCCACTGCAGGAATAGGAGGAGGAGACTTTGAGAATTCCGTTCTTTTACGTTGCTCTCGAACTTGCCTCGTACTCGATGAACTGGAGTGTTGTTCTCGAGCAGCATCAGACTGATAACCCTTCTGCGAAGACTTCTCTTTATCCGGCTCAGTTGGAGGAGGAAGATCGCGGGACTGGGAAGATTGAGAATGTGCTTTCTTGCGGTGAGACGACTCGCGAGGATGATTGTCCCTATCTTCATAATCACCTCGGTCCCTGCGTCTGCCTGAACCGGAATCCCGTCCAGAGTGATGGAATATAGAAGACCCCTGAAGGCGATCAAGTCCGTGAGAGCGGCCCATATCACCTGCAAAGAATGGAGATAACGATGAGTTAAGGAGAATTCACGAGCTAAAAAGACTTGAAGTATATTATGGAATGCGCATGTGCGTGTGTGTCCTAGTGTTCCCCCCGACGGACCCGTTCGTTTATCTTTGCTAATCGGAGTGTTGTCTCCTTGAGCCGGGAGTTGAACTCCTACATTGCCTCTAGCGGGCGAAGAAAATTTGAGAGCTTCAGGATCATCGAACCCGTAATTAAGTAAATCATCGGGGATGGACAAGTTGGACAGACCCCTTAGAGAACTTTCCAGATGCTGCGAAGAAGCCTCTTTCTCAGGAGGGATAGGCGTAGCTTTTGAAGTGCCACCAATTTTCTCCTTTTGAACTGTATATTTCAACTTCTTCTTTCCCTTCGAAGGGGAGGATGACGTCTCAATATCTTGAACCTCGATTGCCGGATTCCAAGCGGGACCCACATTCTCGCCTTGAGTCTCAGGAACATCATCTCCTCTGCGCTCATCTTCTCCGTGCGTATCGGGAGTGCGACGCGACGACGATCCGGCCTGTTTTTTCCCTTTACCGGACAAAGGTTTGGGAATGGTGACACCTTCTGGAAGGCTGATCCAACGACCAGGGGCTAGCAAGCCAAACCCCGACAGTGATTCATTTGAAATGATAGTCTGGATGTCTCGATCCTCAGCAGGAAGAGCTCTAATGGCTTCAATAGCCTC
This sequence comes from Allium fistulosum, assembly GCA_030737815.1. NCBI lineage: Eukaryota > Viridiplantae > Streptophyta > Magnoliopsida > Asparagales > Amaryllidaceae > Allium > Allium fistulosum. The sequence goes on along the minus strand of CM060907.1, from coordinate 941,709,644 downwards.
AGAATATCCTCGGCCTTCCGGACGCGGGTTAATACCTGAAAAGATGAGATGAAGAGTTAGGAAAAGCATGACTCCGATTAAATACGAATAGTGACTTAGCAGAGAGACTTACTGCCTTCAACCCATCTCCTAGCGAAACCAGAAGGGCAGCGCACATAGAACCATTCCTGTTTGTACAGGGCGAATTTGCTACAGGCCCCTGTCAAGATCTGGCATTTGTGGTATGGCTCGAGGAACATAAAAGAAGGACTGTCTTTCCGTCTCTTGAACATGTAAATATATCTGATATCACCGGCGGTTGGAGGTCTAGAGAAGACAGCCATGAAAAGTAGATAAGTCCCATATAGGAATGCATGGCCGTTCGGGTGCAGCTGCGACAGAGCTATGTCTATGTACTACAGTACATCCCGGAGAAATAAGTTAAATGGAGGCACGCTGCCCATCCAACACATAAACTTGTTGCAGGTAGTGTACCCGACTGGGGGCAATTGAGGGCGATCGTGTCTTGAAGGAACTAACACGTCGGCAAAAGGAATCCCGTGAATAGAGCATATCCGTCGCAGAGCAGCTTCGTTGATCTTCGAGGCTTGAGAATCGATCGGATTGTCTAGTAAGATGGTTGCCTCCAGAGCATCAGGCGCCAAGTTATGAGCGGGAGAAGTTGACGGATTAGAAGTATCAGCGGCTCCTTTCCTTGCTGACGGCCCAGGCCTGTCAGATATGGTGGCAGAACAAGATTTTCTCGACATCCCGAATAAATAATGAACCTGGCTAAATGCTTGAGAAAGCTATACTTAAAAAATGCTGAACGTTAGAATTAGCAACACGATTTTTCCCCCCGTGTGGTGTGTGAACTAGTGCAAGCAATTGTGTACAAGCGATAAGAATCTAAAGGTTTTTAAAGATATAATAATTAGCTTCGAATCATCGCCTTCGAAGACCGTCATCGCTGACCGTCTCAAAAAGCTTGCCTTGAGGCGATTACAGTTCCAGATTCAGAAAGCATATGATTTATAAAGTGACCGGCCTAAGTGTAGTCTGACATTTATACTGTCCGGCATTTGAATGTTGTTCGGCATTGAAATTGTTCGACCTAAGTTCTGTTCGGCATATATGTGTGTTCGACATGTCTAAGTTCTGTTCGGCATATATGTGTGTTCGACATGTGTAACGACCCGTATTTTTACGGATCGACATGTTCGTCAAAATCTGGAATTTTAGAACTTTCATGTCATTTCAGATTTTTAGGCAGATTTGTCTAAGTCCTAGGTCGTATGCGACCTAAATGTTGTTGGCGACTTAGAGAAGATCTGCGACCTAAGGGGTTTGGCTAGTTAAGAGGTAAGTCTGGGTCGAATTGCCGACTCAAGGAATTCACCGAGTTAAGGGAGTATGGTTGACCGACTTAAGACAGTGACCGACCTAAGTGATGAGTCGTGACCGACTTAGGAGGTTTAGGCGACCTAAGTATTCTGGGGTAGGTCGTGGGGTAGAGTTAGGTCGGCCAGACGACTTAGTAGATAGGTCGTATCCCAGTTTGTTCGCGACTTATGTTAGGTCACGTAGATGTTTAAGGGTTTAGGTCGTAGACGACCTAAGAGATAGGAGACTTAAGAGTTTAAGGCGAGTTAAGGTTTCGAGCGACCTATAAGATGTAGTGTATAGTTAGGTCGGCAACGACCTGGAGGAGCTGGGTTTTGCCTAAGTGCTAGGTCGCGTGAGTTGTTAGGTCGCGTGTTGGTATAAGTCGTTAGGTCGTATAGGCTGGTTAAGTCGGCATAGCAGTAAGTCGTAAGTCGTCTAACCAGTTAAGGCGCGTGCGCATTAAGTCGTAGACATGGTTCGTATGTGCGCATGTGTTGAGTCGGAGGTTGCTTTAGGTCGTCAAGGGTTAGGTCGGAGGCTCTGTTAAGTTGTGGGGGTTTTTAGGTCGTAGGTCGGCATAGTGTTAAGTCGGCAGCGACTTAAGGAGATAGCCGAGTTACGACTTAAGGGCAGTTTTCAGCTATAAATAGGAGGGCTTCTCTTCATTTTTGGGATCCGGATTTTGAAGCGACGAAGTGCTGCAATTTTGAGAGCTCGACTTCTACACTTCTTCACTTCTTTTCTCCCCTCTAATATAGTGCTTCCATCCATCCAAATCGAAGATCAAGATTGAAGATTCAAGAGCTTAGATTGAAGATCTTCATCTTTTCAAGAGAGATTTCTTCATTTGAAGCGGATTTGTGATAGATCAAGCTTGATCCTTTGCTGTCCAGATCTGAAGCGTGTTGATTTGGGTTTGTTTAGGTGATTTGGTGAGTGGTGATTATCTCTCACATGGATCCAAAGGAGTATATCGGATTGTTGGCTCGATTTGGTGTTAAAATAGAGATTTCCATGCATTTTCTTCATCCTAAGTGTAGATCCATATAGATCCATTGTTCATGATGATGTTACATCCATTTTATCATATGTTAACCTATGCAAGTTCATTCATCAAGTTTGTAGAGATATAATCCATGTTTTCATGCTTATTGGACTTTCAACTCTTTAATTACGAAAATGCCATTATTGTTATAATTGTCTACTTAGATCATTTTTGAATGTTTGATTGCTTGGATTGATGTTTGATTTGATTGATTGTTATGAACTAGATGATTGATGATTAGATTTAGATCGAAGGTGATTCATAAGCTAAGGAGAAGGCTCTTGAATTGGAAAAGCTGCTCGTGGCATATGTAGCGGGATGATGAAGCTCTTATGCATAGATTTGATGATGAGATGATGAGATGAGGCTTTGCGAGGATGTAATGAAGCAAGGCAATTATATGATGAAGACTTGGCCTAATCCAGACGGGATCATTCCAAGCATGTTGATAACTCGGTGATATGATTCGAGTTGAGGATAATGAATGGATATGAGAATAGTCGTCGAGGAGGATGACTAGGAGGCTTGGATAGCATCGTTGTTGAAGGTTCTAGCATGCTCTAAGCAAGAGTACGTTTGGGCAGATTCGATAGTCCCAACGGTCAACTGTTGATGGTCGAGTACTCTGGGCAGATTCGATAGTCCTAGGCACGGGCTGCGACGACGTGCGGGAGTTATGTCTAGAACCGGGGTTTCCATTAGCCCTTGACGGACGGCTGAAAGAATGTGCCGGTCATTCAATTAACGGTGATATCGAAGCAACGATAACAGTGATAGCCAGAGTCATGGATGTTTGGTTGTATCGTCATTCGGACTCAAGAGCGGTATTTTCTGGGTGCTTATCTGATTTAGGCCTTGGTACTTGGAAAACATCGCCCTTGACTCGAGTGATAATAGCTTTACTTTAAATTGTATGCTCTGCTATGTTTGCTTCTGCTTAGTGTGTGTCTGGGGGCTATCACTGTAGAATGAGGTTGGAGTGGGAGGGTTGTATTCCTATTCCTTTTCCTTTATGCTCTTTTGGTATGTTGTTAGTTAATTTACTGCTCACTAAGACTGTTGTCTGACTCAAGGCTTTATGTTTTAATTCTTATTGCCTTGGGCTGTTCGTCCATTTTGGGACGGGCAGACTAGGTAGCAGGTGACAGGTGCTGTTCTCTTCTCACGATGCTGATATCGAAGACGAGCTAGAGGGTTGCATATTATCTTCTTATTATATGTACTGGATATTCCGCTGTTTTGTGTTCTCTGAGAGATATGTAGTGAGGCTGGATGTATTGACTATGTGGATCCTTGTATTCAACTATTATGGAGTTTTATATGATGTCATTTTGTTCTGTAAAGCTTCACTATACATATGTTCTATTGTATTTTGTCCATGCGCTGTGAGTAATACGATAGATTCTGTTGTTTTAAATCTTACCTTGACAATCGTCCATGGTCGCCTAGCACACTTTACAACGCTCTTTCTCTAGATTCGGTGCAGGGGTCATGGGCGGTCGTCACATTTGGTATCAGAGCATTGGTTAATCGATTTTACCCAACGCTCGCTGAAGTAACTACGTATGAGAGACGTAATTGTATTTTGATGGATGATTACTATATATAATATAGTAACTTAGTAGGGTTTGAGTCCTTTGTGCAGTTGTTTCTCTAGATGTTCTAATCATTCCTTTTTATAGATATTGAGAATGAGTCGAAGAGGGAGACGAGCTGCTAGGGAAGGCCGTGCTACTGAAGAGACTGCTGATTATGCAGCCATGTTCGAAGCTATGATGACTTCGATCATGAGAAGGATACCAGTTCCGGGGGCAGCAGTTGATGTTGGAGTTCAAGTCCAAACTCCGAAACCAGTGGATTTTGCTAAGCTGTGCAAGGATTATACCGCTCTTGGAGGGAAGGTTTTCTTGGGAACTGAATCAACTATTGAGGTCCAGAGGTGGATAGATGCTTGTAGAAGGATCTTTGGTGATTTGGGAATTGATGATGCAACTAAGAGGAAGTTGGCATCAAGGCAGCTTCAAGGGAGAGCCTCTGATTGGTGGAACTCTATTACCATCGATACTGCGGAGGAAGAGATTACTTGGGAGCAATTCCAAGCTAGATTTGAAGCTAAGTTCATTTCTACAGCTCAGAAGTCTGTTCTGTTCAAGAAGTTTGTAGAGCTCAAGCAGGGTGGAAGATCTGTTCTTGAGTATGTTTCTGAGTTTGAAGCTTTGTCCAAGTATGCCCGGTCATATATTGAGTCTGCTTACCAGAAGAATGAGAAGTTCGTGACCGGCTTGGATAGTTATCTTGGGAGACAGTTGGTGGATCATTTGGACGATTCATTTGAGAAGCTTGTGGAGAAAGCTCTTAGGCATGAGAGTCTGTTTCCTAAGGAAGGACCTGTTGTTGCTGCTACCAAGGGAGAATCTAAACCACAGCAGGGTGGAAACCAGAAGAGGAAGCAGCAGCAGCAGAAGGGTAAGGATGGCCAGAAGAAGCCGAAAGGCGAGGTGACTTGCTACAATTGTCAGCAGAAGGGCCATTTCTCTAAGGATTGTAAGAATCCGAAGGCACCGATGAAGTGTCACAACTGTGACAAGCCGGGACATTTCAGGAAGAATTGTCCAGAACCAAGGAAGGACAGGCAGATTGTGCAAGCTTATGCTTTGGGAGCTGTTCCGTCGTCTTCAAAAGCTCCTACTGCTGAAGAGAGAGGAAAGAGAGTGGTTGTTCAAGGTACTCTTTTCCTATGTGGTGTTCCAGTTAGAGTTCTGTTTGATACTGGAGCATCGCATTCATTTGTTTGTAGTGAACTCGTAGGCCGGTTAGGTTTGGCACCGGATATTGTTGATAGGCCATTGGTTGTGACTAATCCAGTTGGGGGTTCGTCTTGTTTGTGTATGTTATGCCGTGGTCTAGTTGTATCGAGTCATGGTTGCTCTTTTGTTTGTGATTGCTTTGTTCTGAACTTTGCGGGGTTCGGAATTATTTTGGGTATGGACTGGCTTAGGAAGTATGCGGCAAAAGTTGATTGCGAAAGGTTGGAAGTGACAGTCGAGAATGTGGAGGGGCGAAAGATTGTGATACGATGTAAGCATGAAGAAGGCGTCTTCATGAGCTTCATGTATTCGCTAGTTGTTCCACGGGATGGACTGTCATCAGTGCCGATCGCTAATGGATTCGAGGATGTCTTTGACGAAGTCAAAGGGTTGCCGCCGCATAGAGAGATCGAGTTTCGTATAGATCTAGTTGAAGGAGCCAGACCTGTTGTGATGCCTCTTAGGCGGATGGCGCCTAGGGAACAGCAGGAGTTGAGGGTGCAAGTTGATGACCTTTTACAGAAAGGATTCATTCGGCGTAGTGTGTCCGAGTGGGGTGCACCAGTTGTGTTTGCAACCAAGGCAGATGGGTCGTTGAGATTGTGTGTGGATTATCGTGAGCTGAATAAGGTGACTAAGAAGAACAAGTATCCATTGCCGAGAATAGATGACTTGTTTGATCAGCTTCACGAAGCTAAGGTGTTTTCTCAGATGGATTTGGCAACGGGATTTCACCAGTTGAGAGTAGCTAAAGATAGTGTGTCGAAGACTGCTTTTCGGACACCATCGGGTTTCTTTGAGTGGCTGGTAATGCCGTTTGGATTGACTAACGCGCCAGCATATTTTGTGGATCTTATGAATAGAGTATTCAGAGATCAGTTGAACAAGTTCGTACTTGTGTTCGTGGATGATATTCTGATTTATTCCAGAACGGAAGAAGAGCACAAGACGCACTTGCGTATTGTTTTGGAGATCTTACTGAAACATCAGCTGAAGGCTAAGTTTTCGAAGTGTCACTTCTGGAAGAGTGAAGTGAGGTTCTTAGGCCATGTGATTTCTGGAAATGGAATAGCGGTTGATCCCGCTAAGGTGGCAGCAATCCAGGATTGGGTTAGACCTAAGAATGCATCAGACGTGAGAAGTTTTCTTGGATTAGCAGGATATTATCGACGGTTTATCAAAGACTTCTCCAAGATAGCTGCACCGTTAACAGGATTGACGAAGAAGAACCAAGTGTTCAGTTGGAATGCTAAGTGTGAGCAAGCCTTCGGAATCCTGAAAGAGAGACTGACGAGTGCTCCTGTTTTGACTATTCCTAGTGGGAATGATGAGATGGTGGTTTACACTGACGCATGTGGTACTGGATTTGGAGCAGTGCTGATGCAGAAGGATAAAGTTATTGCGTATGCCAGTCGACAACTGAAGCCGCATGAAAGGAATTACCCAACTCATGATTTGGAGTTAGCGGCGATTGTATTTGCTCTGAAGATGTGGAGACATTATCTATTGGGAGTTCGATTCGAGTTGTTTACGGATCATAAGTCGCTGAAGTATCTTTTCTCCCAAAAGGATTTGAATCTTCGGCAGCAACGTTGGCTAGAGTTTTTAGCATCATATGATTTTGGTATAGCTTGTACTCCGGGAAAAGGTAACGCAGTGGCAGATGCGTTAAGTCGAAGACATGCAGGATTGGGAGCCATGTTTTCTGAATGGAAGAATCTCGAGTATTTAGCTGGATTTGACTTCAGGCCTAGATGCGAATTGGAACCTGAGATGTTGGCAAACTTATCGATAAGACCTTCTCTTGTGGAAAGGATTGGCGAGAGCCAAAAGCGAGATGATAAACTTGTCAAGATTATCCGTGAATTGGAATCTGGATTGGATCCAGAAAAGGATAAAGGATTCGAGGTCGATCGAGAGGGTTGGCTTCGGAAACAAGGACGACTAGTTGTTCCCGATATAGATGAATTGAGGAGTGAGGTTCTGATGGAAAGTCATCACTCGAAGTTGACAATTCATCCAGGTGGAAATAAGATGTACCGGGATATGAAGAGAACCTACTACTGGGAAGGCATGAAGAAGGATGTTGGAGATTTCATTTCCAAGTGTATGAACTGCCAGTTGGTGAAAGCTGAGCAGAAGAAGCCAAGTGGATTGCTTCAGCCATTAGAAGTTCCTACATGGAAGTGGGAACAAGTGTCGATGGATTTTATCGATGGATTGCCTAGGACCAAAACGGGAAATGAAGGAATTTGGGTCATTGTGGATCGTCTGACTAAGAGTGCACGATTCATCCCTGTTCGATCGACTAGGACTACATCAAAGTTGGCTGAGTTGTATGTTAAGTGGATAGTTCGATTCCATGGTATTCCGAAGAGTATAGTGAGCGATCGAGACCCATTGTTCACTAATGGATTTTGGAAGAGCTTCCAGGAAGTCTTGGGAACCGAGTTGTGTTTGAGTACAGCTTATCATCCCCAAACAGATGGTCAGACTGAGAGAGTCAACCGAGTTTTGGAAGATCTCCTCAGAGCTTGTGTTTTGGATTTCGGAGGATCATGGGAAGATCACCTTCATTTGGTGGAGTTTTCATACAACAACAGTTACCAGTCAAGCATTGGTATGGCACCGTATGAGGCATTGTATGGAAGACCGTGTAACTCTCCGACATGTTGGTTGGAAACTGGAGAGAAGCTGATACTTGGGCCAGAGATGATTCGACAGACTTCAGATTGTATAGAGATCATTCGGCAACGAATGAAGGCAGCCCAAGACCGTCAGAAGAGTTATGCCGATAAGCGTCGAAAGGATTTGGAATTCGACGTAGGAGATATGGTTTTTGTGAAGATTTCTCCACTGAAGAATGTTATTCGATTCGGGAAGAAAGGAAAATTGACTCCGAGATTTGTTGGACCATTCCCGATTATCGAGCGAATTGGAAAGCTCGCCTACAGATTGAAGTTACCGGAGAAGATGTCGGGTGTGCACAATGTTTTTCACGTATCATATCTACGGAAGTATGTGCATGACTCGAATACCGTAGTTTCTGCTGATAGCTGTGAAGATTTCGTAGTTGATCCAGTTGATAGAAGACCTCGTAAGCCGCTTCGTGTTGTTGAAACTGACACGAAACAGCTTAGGAGGAAGATAGTTAAGTTGCTCAAGATACAATGGAGTGATGATGATAACGACTGTACGTGGGAGGTGGAAGAGAGGATGAAAGCAGCTCATCCTGAACTCTTCAAGGTATGGCCCTAAGGTGTCGTCTCATCTCGCGATATTGTAACTTGTTCTAAGTCTTAGAATTCTGTACGCTAAGCTAGAATTGGATGCATGGTTTGTTGATTGCTATGGATGGTAGGCGTACAGAATAGTTTTTGATTGCTTGGAATTTCGGGGGCGAAATTTCTAAGGGGGAGAGAATGTAACGACCCGTATTTTTACGGATCGACATGTTCGTCAAAATCTGGAATTTTAGCACTTTCATGTCATTTCAGATTTTTAGGCAGATTTGTCTAAGTCCTAGGTCGTATGCGACCTAAATGTTGTTGGCGACTTAGAGAAGATCTGCGACCTAAGGGGTTTGGCTAGTTAAGAGGTAAGTCTGGGTCGAATTGCCGACTCAAGGAATTCACCGAGTTAAGGGAGTATGGTTGACCGACTTAAGACAGTGACCGACCTAAGTGATGAGTCGTGACCGACTTAGGAGGTTTAGGCGACCTAAGTATTCTGGGGTAGGTCGTGGGGTAGAGTTAGGTCGGCCAGACGACTTAGTAGATAGGTCATATCCCAGTTTGTTCGCGACTTATGTTAGGTCGCGTAGATGTTTAAGGGTTTAGGTCGTAGACGACCTAAGAGATAGGAGACTTAAGAGTTTAAGGCGAGTTAAGGTTTCGAGCGACCTATAAGATGTAGTGTATAGTTAGGTCGGCAACGACCTGGAGGAGCTGGGTTTTGCCTAAGTGCTAGGTCGCGTGAGTTGTTAGGTCGCGTGTTGGTATAAGTCGTTAGGTCGTATAGGCTGGTTAAGTCGGCATAGCAGTAAGTCGTAAGTCGTCTAACCAGTTAAGGCGCGTGCGCATTAAGTCGTAGACAGGGTTCGTATATGCGCATGTGTTGAGTCGGAGGTTGCTTTAGGTCGTCAAGGGTTAGGTCGGAGGCTCTGTTAAGTCGTGGGGGTTTTTAGGTCGTAGGTCGGCATAGTGTTAAGTCGGCAGCGACTTAAGGAGATAGCCGAGTTACGACTTAAGGGCAGTTTTCAGCTATAAATAGGAGGGCTTCTCTTCATTTTTGGGATCCGGATTTTGAAGCGACGAAGTGCTGCCATTTTGAGAACTCGACTTCTACACTTCTTCACTTCTTTTCTCCCCTCTAATATAGTGCTTCCATCCATCCAAATCGAAGATCAAGATTGAAGATTCAAGAGCTTAGATTGAAGATCTTCATCTTTTCAAGAGAGATTTCTTCATTTGAAGCGGATTTGTGATAGATCAAGCTTGATCCTTTGCTGTCCAGATCTGAAGCATGTTGATTTGGGTTTGTTTAGGTGATTTGGTGAGTGGTGATTATCTCTCACACGGATCCAAAGGAGTATATCGGATTGTTGGCTCGATTTGGTGTTAAAATAGAGATTTCCATGCATTTTCTTCATCCTAAGTGTAGATCCATATAGATCCATTGTTCATGATGATGTTACATCCATTTTATCATATGTTAACCTATGCAAGTTCATTCATCAAGTTTGTAGAGATATAATCCATGTTTTCATGCTTATTGGACTTTCAACTCTTTAATTACGAAAATGCCATTATTGTTATAATTGTCTACTTAGATCATTTTTGAATGTTTGATTGCTTGGATTGATGTTTGATTTGATTGATTGTTATGAACTAGATGATTGATGATTAGATTTAGATCGAAGGTGATTCATAAGCTAAGGAGAAGGCTCTTGAATTGGAAAAGCTGCTCGTGGCATATGTAGCGGGATGATGAAGCTCTTATGCATAGATTTGATGATGAGATGATGAGATGAGGCTTTGCGAGGATGTAATGAAGCAAGGCAATTATATGATGAAGACTTGGCCTAATCCAGACGGGATCATTCCAAGCATGTTGATAACTCGGTGATATGATTCGAGTTGAGGATAATGAATGGATATGAGAATAGTCGTCGAGGAGGATGACTAGGAGGCTTGGATAGCATCGTTGTTGAAGGTTCTAGCATGCTCTAAGCAAGAGTACGTTTGGGCAGATTCGATAGTCCCAACGGTCAACTGTTGATGGTCGAGTACTCTGGGCAGATTCGATAGTCCTAGGCACGGGCTGCGACGACGTGCGGGAGTTATGTCTAGAACCGGGGTTTCCATTAGCCCTTGACGGACGGCTGAAAGAATGTGCCGGTCATTCAATTAACGGTGATATCGAAGCAACGATAACAGTGATAGCCAGAGTCATGGATGTTTGGTTGTATCGTCATTCGGACTCAAGAGCGGTATTTTCTGGGTGCTTATCTGATTTAGGCCTTGGTACTTGGAAAACATCGCCCTTGACTCGAGTGATAATAGCTTTACTTTAAATTGTATGATCTGCTATGTTTGCTTCTGCTTAGTGTGTGTCTGGGGGCTATCACTGTAGAATGAGGTTGGAGTGGGAGGGTTGTATTCCTATTCCTTTTCCTTTATGCTCTTTTGGTATGTTGTTAGTTAATTTACTGCTCACTAAGACTGTTGTCTGACTCAAGGCTTTATGTTTTAATTCTTATTGCCTTGGGCTGTTCGTCCATTTTGGGACGGGCAGACTAGGTAGCAGGTGACAGGTGCTGTTCTCTTCTCACGATGCTGATATCGAAGACGAGCTAGAGGGTTGCATATTATCTTCTTATTATATGTACTGGATATTCCGCTGTTTTGTGTTCTCTGAGAGATATGTAGTGAGGCTGGATGTATTGACTATGTGGATCCTTGTATTCAACTATTATGGAGTTTTATATGATGTCATTTTGTTCTGTAAAGCTTCACTATACATATGTTCTATTGTATTTTGTCCATGCGCTGTGAGTAATACGATAGATTCTGTTGTTTTAAATCTTACCTTGACAATCGTCCATGGTCGCCTAGCACACTTTACAGCGCTCTTTCTCTAGATTCGGTGCAGGGGTCATGGGCGGTCGTCACAGCATGTCTAAGTCCTGTTCGGCATATATGTGTGTTCGGCATGTCTAAGTCCTGTTCGGCATGTATGTGTTTGTTCGGCATGTCTAAGTTTTGTTTGGCACGCATGTGTTCGTTCGGCATGTCTAGGTACTGTTCGGCACGACAGTTGTTCGGCGATTATGTCGTTCGGTCTAAATGATATTCGGCGTATGTGTCTGTTCGGCATTAGGGTAGTGTTCGGCCTAAGTTCGTTCGGCTAGAGTAGCGCTCCGCCTTCGATCATAACTCCACCCTGCTCCCTCTCCATTTACGCAGAACGACAAAGACAGATCGCCCGGCGCAGGTTACGCCGTTCGACTCCCCATCTTCCTTTTTTCTTCCAATCTTGATCAGCACAAAGGAGCTAGGCTTAACTACCATACACCGTGCGGCGACTCCAAACGAGCGAACCACTTCCACTAGCCACGCATTTACAACTAAACCGTGTGATGAACCTAAAGTGGAAGTAATGCAATTGTGGAAGGAATGATACCTAATTCGACGATCGAAGTTGAGGATGGATTAATTAGACTTTATATCTGATAGGATGGCAAGAGTTGCAAATCTCTAGGAATGATAGAAAAGAAGGCGTAAAAGAAAAATGGTGGAAGGGCGCCCGGTTATATAGAGGGAGGTAGAAGTCGAAGGGGCTATACCCGGTGGAACCGGTCAATACCGGAGCGTTCGGCATCGTAGCGGAGAGACGTTCGGCACGCGAGGTACGTTCGGCTTCGAACGTATCGTTCGGCATCCCAACCTTCTTCGTCTTGCACCTCCTTCGCTAACATTCTCGAGAAGGTACCTCCGAGGTAAATTGTACCAGATTCAAAGCGCATCACGTTCGGCCACGCGATACACTTTGGGGGGCAAGTGTTTCCTGGGGATTTGACCAGGCAACTAGTACTCGGCAACCAGTGCTCGGCATCAGAGAGTGACCGGCATCCAAGAGTGTTCGGCGTAGTACTCGGCATCCAGTGGAACTCGGCGTCAGAGAGTACTCGGCATCTAGGAGTGTTCGGTGAAGTACACAGCATCCATAGTGTCTGGCATCCAGTAATGTTCGGCGAAGTACACAGCATCCATAGTGTCCGGCATCCAGTAATGTTCGGCGAAGTACACAGCATCCATAGTGTCCGGTATCCAGTAATGTTCGGCGAAGTACCCAGCAGTGTTCGGCGTCAACTGGCACTCGGCGTCAACCAATGCTCGGCATCAAGACTGCTCGGCATACAAGAGTGCTCGGCATCAAGACTGCTCGGCATACGAGACTTCTCGGCATACGAGAGCACTCGACATCAAGGAGAACTCGGCAGTATCTATGGTTCGGCATACAGGAGTACTCGGCGTAGTACCCGGTAGCATCAGAAGTACTCGGCACAAGAGTACTCGGCGTCTAGAAGAGCGTTCGGCTTCGACTGACTAACATCCTGCCCTTCCCAAACATCAACCACATCGTTCGGCATAGAAGGGACTGTTCGGCATCAGAGTGTTCGGCACACTTGGTTCGGCATACAGCGATCACTGTACTCGGGCTGGAGTGTTCGGCCATCAGCCCACTTGGGAAGTCCAGCCCATCTTTGTCTATAAATAGAGGGGCAGGGTCACAGTGAAATGGATCCTTTTTTGGAGAGAGAATACTGGGGAGACTCTGCCATTTTCAAGACTCATCTTCTCTACTTAAACAACTTCATTCAAGCATTTTGATTCACGAATTGTATTTGTAATCAACTATAAAGAAGATCAATAAAGTTTAACCTCAAAGTGGACGTAGGCAATTACGCTGAACCACTATAAATTTGGTGTTCTTACTTTCGGCATTTAAATTAGCATTGTCTTCTCTATTTAGTTTACTTTCATGACTTATATCTCTACACAATCTTTCTGAACGAGGTTAGTGACCAATTTTGGTGCTAACACACACCATTCTCGAATGACTATTCATCCGAGTGGTGATAAGATGTATAGAGACATGAAGAGTGTGTTCTATTGGAGTGCCATGAAGAAGGACGTAGCAGAGTTTGTAGCCAAGTGTCTTGTATGCCAAAGGGTTAAGGCGGAGCAGTAGAAGCCTGGCGGATTGCTTCAACCATTGGATGTACCCGAATGGAAGTGGGATAGTGTTTCGATGGACTTCATAGATGTATTATCCCAATCTAGAAAGGGGAATACCAGTACTTCGGTGATTATAGATCATTTGACTAAGAGCGCCCACTTCATTCCGGTCAAGAGTAAAAGGACAACACCTTATTTGGCATCCTTGTATGTTCGTGAGATAGTCCGACTTCATGGAGTTCCCTCTAGCATTATGAGTGATAGAGACCCTATCTTTACTAACGAGTTTTGAAGAAGCTTGCAAGAGGCTTTAGGAACACAACTTAGAATGAGTACGGCCTATCACCCTTAGATGGATGGCCAAACAGAGAGAGTTAATAGAGTTCTTGAGGATGTGCATTCTTGATTTTGGAGGAACTTAGGAGGAGCATCTTCCTTTAGTGGAGTTCGCATATAACAATAGTTTTCAAGCTAGCATCGGGATGGCACCTTTTGAAGCCCTTTATGGAAGGCCTTGCAAGTCGACTTCGTGTTGGTTGGAGTCTGCAGAGAGATTGCTACTTGGTCCCTTCATGGTAAGAGAGACTTTGGAAAATATTGATTTGATTAGAAGGAGAATGAAGACGACCCAAGATAGATAGAAATCCTATGCAGATAAGCGGAGAAGGGATATTGAGTTTGAGGTAGGAGATTTGGTTTTTGTTAAGGTGTCTCCACTAAGAAAGGTAGTGAGGTTTGGATCAAGTGGGAAACTTGCTCCCAGATTCATAGGACCGTTCCCATTGTAGAAAGGGTAGGGAAGATGGCATATCGGATAAAGCTACCGGAGAGGCTCGCAGGAGTTCATGATGGTTTTCATGTTTCGCACTTGAGAAAGTGCTTATATGATTCAGTAGAGGTGGTGAACCTAGCCAACCTGAAAAAGTTGAAGAGGAGAGAGAAGCATCGGTTCATCGCATTCCTACGAAGATTGTTGGACGTGATATTAAGAAGCATAGGAATAAGGAAGTACCTTTGGTTAAGGTGAAGCGGGGAGACATCATTGAGGATGCTACGTGGGAGGCTGAAGAGAAAATTCATACCTCTTATCCGTATCTTTTCAATGGTATGTTTTGAAATTCCTATTTCCATCTTTAGTTTTGAATATGTTCTTTCCTTTAGTATCCTTTAGGAGGGTAGATCTTAGGATTTAACCTATGGATGGTAGGACAGAATGTAAACATGTTACTAGAACATGTTATGTATGATGGACGCTAGTGTTTGCTAGTGGATGCTAATGGACGCATATATATACACTAGGCACTATTATCTCTTAGGGATCGGCATAACTAGGTCACTAAAGCATATGCATATGGATGTGTGCGCATTTGCATTTTTATTTTATTTCCATGGTTGCTATAAATAGATGATTAGCATATGATTGTTGCATTTGGATGATGATTGTAGCATGCATGTAGAACTATCAGTTGTCATTAGGAATTTGCATTCGTTTGGATACATGGCACGAACATGATTGCATAAAAGGAGGTCGACTGAATCAGTAGACCGCCTAATCTTTTGCATTAGTTTGGGACATTGACACTACACTATTGCATATAACATAAGTTGCATTAGAAAACTTAAGGGCAATGAATGTAATGGATGATGGTTGAATATTTGGTTATAGAATTTGGATGAAAATATTTATTCCATTCTTCCGTCCTTAGAGATTTCGTGGACGAAATTCCTTAAGGAGGGGAGAATATAACAACCCAGAATTTAAGCTATAATAATTAATTAACGAATTAATTAAATAATAAAATAAGTTTGTGAAATTATCAGAATCAAGCCACAGGGTTGCACCATTGTGTCTGTGCCGATTTTACTATCAATTTCCATATATAGTTTGTCAAAATCCGAGCTAAAACGAAGAAGATACGAATTAAACAAGAATTGAATTAAAAAGAAGAAAAAAGGGTTAGGTCGACCCAAACTAAGGCTAGGTCGACCCTCACCATAGCTAGGTCAACCTATAGGTCGACCCTCAACATATATGGGTCGACCCGCCTATTCCTTTGTACGTAAGTTTGTCCAGGTTAGTTCGAACACCTCAATTTCCAATTTTCTTCAATCCAGTGCGTCCGTGCTTCCATCCGACGGTTCCCAGCGAGCCTATGACATGGTTGCACCATATTTAATCTTCAAATCCAATTGCCTGAGATCCTTAAGTGACACTATAAATAAGACCCTAGACCTAGATATTTTTCTCATTCAGATTTTCTCCCAATTGGGTTCGTTGCCTGAGGCTAGACCCTAAAAAGAAATTTTTTTCTTGGAAGGAGATCTTTTTAATTAAAATATTTTACACCCTAGAAGTGGATTCGGGAAGGCCAAGGACTAGAGCTAAGGACCACAAGTGAGTGTTTAGTAATTATTTTATATTTTTAAGTAATTTAAAATAATAGGGTTCTCAATAGTTGTAGTTTTTCTGCAATTTTGAGACAGTTTCTATATAAGTTATTTATAACTTGTTTTTAAAGTTCTTTTCAGTCTATTTTATTTAGTTATTTTTATTCGGCTATTTTATTCAGTTATTTACAGTAATTTACAATTACTTACTGTTATTTGCATTTATTTACATATGTTTTAGTTAGAATTTAGCCTGTAAATGTTAGTTTCTTTTTATTCCTTTTTACGCGAATAAATTAGAAAGAATAGAATCCGCTAATATGGATTAAAATAGAATAAACACTAAATTTACAGAAATTAGATGTAAAATAAGAAGAAATGTAATAAAAAGAAGATAGACTGAAATAGGCAAATTTGAGACATTTGAAAGCAAGTTTATAACTTGTGGTTATAACTAAAAAGATAGAAAAGAAGAGTAACAATTATAACGTAGGTTATAATTAAGCAGAAAGAATAGAAAAGGCTTATTTTAAAACTTAGAGTTAAGTTAATAAGCAAATATAGCAAAGATAACAGAAGAGGCTTATTTTAAAACTTAGATTAAGTTAATAAGCAAGTAAAGCAGAAAGAACGGAAGAGGCTTATTTTAAGACTTAGATTAAGTTAATAAGCAAATAGAGCAAAAATAACAGAAGAGGCTTATTTTAAGAACTTACACTAAGTTAATAAGCAAGAACAGAAATAGGGCCCATACCAACAACATTCCTTGTCAGACTAGGACTGATGGTCTCACAACAGATTAGGTGAGGCTGGGTAGGACCCTTTAAGACTAGGACAGATGGTCTCACAATAGTTAGGTGAGGCTGGGACACAGGGTAAATAAGTGGCCAATAGATAGAAGCTCAAATAGGGGGATCTGGGCAAGGGGTGCAACTAGATTTTGTTTGTTAGGACCCTTACCAACAGATTCCCTTTACGACTAGGACCGATGGTCTCACAAAACCCTTAGGTGAGGATGGGCAGGACCCTTTCAGACTAGGACTGATGGTCTTACAATAGATTAGGTGAGGCTGGGCACGCTTATGCTTATTAGGGTAAGTAAGAGGTCACAAGAGGGGGCGACAATTAGCGTGTACCGACGATGACCGAGCGTGCGGCATTGATTAGGATTGATAAGTTGCTACTGCGTTCCAAGCGCTAAACATGTGTCTATTGCTATGGGACCAACAAAATTGGACTAGCTCACAGTGGCACAACGGAGATAGAAGGCCGATCAACGTGTAGAATTAGGATTTCAGCCAAATTAAAATAAGATTTGGAAATCAGCCTAATCAAAGCAGTTTAAAACAAGTGCAAACAAACCAAGCAAACAGAATCAGAAATACTAATTTATCCTAGTTTTATCTTTCCTTTGTTTCCTTTTATACTAGAACTGTTGCCAAGTCTACTATCTGTATCTTGCTTAACAATACTAGTAGTTACTTTCACTCACCAGACTTATAGTCTGACCTACTCCTCTATTTTCCCTTTTCCCCCCATAGGCGAACAGAGACAAGGACAATAGATTTGGATTTCTTGGAGACACATTTGCAGAGTTTCCCATTTCTTCATGTATTCTTCTTCTTTTTCAGTTTTCTTTTCATTTGACTTGGGATGCACTGGTACTTATGAGTGGGATGATTATTTTTATTGTACTATGATTTTATGAGACTTACATCTATTTTTCATAAGACATGTGTATTTGGTATTTGAGACATGTGATGTTTTTTAGACTTATTTTATTATTTATTTAATTCGTTAATTAATTATTATAGCTTAAATTCTAGGTTGTTACAGCTTTCGTTGCCAATCACCCTTAATGTCATTTGAGATGGTCAGCGATGATGGTCTCTTTGGACGAAACCGCCAAGCTTTGACATTTCACTTGCTTTTTCTGCTTTCAAACTGCTTACGTTTATTTCATATTGCATTGCACTAGTTCACACACGACATGGGGGAATAGATCAATATTACTAATATTGATTGTCTACTGAGTATATTTGACATAGATCCCAAGTTAAACAAAGCACGCAACCATAATTTCTTCTGAATTGGCTGCCAGATCAAGCTCTGCCACCTTATCTGATAAACCTACACCGAGTCAGCAAATAGAACAAGTAGTAGCATCTGACCCACAAACAACTCTTTTTTCCGACATCCCAATTCTTCTTACATAAGTTATTGACCCGGCTCCTAACGCTGCGGAGGATGCCATCATTCTGAAAAATCCGGCTGACTCACAATCGTCCAGAATCGACGAAGCCGCTCTTCGTCAATTATGTTCTATCCATGGGATTCCTTTCAAAGAAGTTCTAGTTCCATTGAGGCAAGACAGACCTCACTTGCCCCCAGCCGGATATACTGCATGTAACAAGTTCATGTGCTGGGCCGGATGTGTGCTTTCCTTCAATTCTTTCGTTCGGGAAATATTGAGATATTTGGGGATTGCTCCTACTCAGCTACACCCTAACAGTTATGATTTTATCCATGGCACTTTTCTTCTCTTCATGAACGTTCTATTTCATCTGCCAACTCCTGAAGACATCCGGTACATTTACAATTTCAAAAGGCGGGCCGATAGTCCTTCGTACGTCTTTCTTGAACCCTTGCCCAAATGCTAGGTCTTAACGGGCGCATGGAATAAGCTTACCCTATTCAAACATGAATGGTTCTACGTACGATGTCCTCTTGGCTTCATAAGAAGATGGTTGGAAGGACGTAAGTGCCATTTCTGCCTTCGTTTTTAGTTCAAAGGTTCAAGTCGCAGCTTCTTCCTTAATCATACTAATATCTTCAATTCTTTCAAGTGTCCGCCCTCGACCTGATGGCAATGGGTACTCCAGGGCTGTTGTGGTCATTCACGCTACTCCTGTGGAGGATCGGGACATCAAACTCCTTGTCACCGATGAGTTGCTCTCGTTATTCGGGCTGTTAGAATACGGCCGCAAAATTGGTCTCCCTGGAAGCAAAGCAATTTCTAAGACTGTCTTCGAGAGAAGGGAAGAAATAAACGACCCCGTAGTGCCCTCTGTTAGGGGAACCCAAGAAGACACCAAAGAGGGGGAAATAAATGAATCGCAAAATGTAGGACCGAGAGACGAAGAAATAGGCCTTGAAAAAACGCCAGTAGTCGAAGCGCCACATACTAGCCAATTGGAACCCCCTTTCCGAAGAAGGTAAAAAGTTTGGCACACAAGATACGAAAAAGAAGGCCGGGGCAACCTCAAAATTCGTCATAACTCCAGTTGAAAAAGAATCGTCTTCTCAACAGATGGAGATCTCGCTAAAGGGACTCTCTGACATTCCGATCCCAGATAACCTATTAAACTACAACTTTGCTAATCTTGATGTCGAAGGGCTTGACTCACCCGTGAGAAGCGGCGAAGGCGTGCAACCTTCTAACAGAGGAGAAGAAACTCCAATGAGTAAAACTAATGTTACCGGTCCGTCGGGGGGAAACACTAGACACACACAAGCACTTGCACTCCACCATCCACTTGCGATTAACTCTTCACATAAAACTCCTAATATGCTCATATATGGCTCTTTTACAAGTGCAATGTATCACTTACATGCTTTCGATCGCCTCCACGGCTCTTCCACTTACTACCGTTTGGATCGGGATTCCGAATCTGGAAGACACCGAGGCAAGGATGAAGGATGGGACAAAGACTATTATTCTCAAGAATCTTCTTCTTCGTCCATAAGGAAGTCTCAGACACAAGCCCAGCGCCAAGGCGATCCATCTAACCCTCTTACTCATAGCGGAGATTAATCCGCAAATCGAGGTTCCCAAGTTGCCGCTCCCTATGATCAACACTCCAGATTGTCAAGTACAAGGCAATCTCGTAAGTGTCACAAACATCCACTAGTTAAGTCTGAACAGATTCTTCCGGTTCCTGCCTATGATCCTACCATAAGAAAGAAGTTAGCTGAACTCAAAGCTACTTTCCCAAAAATCTGCTTTGACAGGCTCAAGTTCCTTCCCTACATACATGTCATTCCTGGAAGTTCCAAAGAAAGCTTATTAGCATGAATGAATGACATGTACGTCCATCATGAAGCGTTCATTCACTTAGCCGAGAAAGTTTTCGAAGATTTCATCGAGCGCCAACATGAGATCGATCGCCTTAAGTTAGAGGCCGTTCATGAAAAAGATATCATCAAACATCAAGATGCTGAACTACTCGAATGTAATGCTCAACTTGCCGAGGCAAAGAAAAATGCAGAGGAGACAGATGAGGTAGTAAGACGCTTGGAGACTTCGCATAAGAGGGAATTGGATGCTGCACTTCAACGCAGTGGCACCTTAGCTTTAGAGAAAGACTCCTTACAAAAGGAGAAAGATGTCTTAGCCCACTGGATTGAGGAGCAAGAAAAATTATTGTTCAAAGAGAGGGAAGAAAAAATTGAGGCACAAGAAGAGTCGCAGAAATACCACGAAGAGAAACAAGGAACTTAAAGATGAAACTCGATGAACAACTCGCCCAAATCAAAGTTTTGAAAGAAGCTGCCCGTGAAGAGGGCAGGAAAGAGGTGCTCGTAGAAGTCAACTCCCGAGTTGAGGCAGCGACTGAGTCTGGCAGGGAAAAGATCAAGAACTTGTTCGATCTGCTCATTGCCGAACACAATGCAAAAGTTCTCCTTCACCGCGACTTGACTTTTCTAAGTGAAGGCTATCTCGAATAGCTCGCCGAAGCTTGGGATATCATCACAAAAATCAAGAAAGAAGAGTTGGGAGTGGCAGTGCTTTATGAAGAGGCACTTGTGTAGGAAGTGCTCCGAGGAAACGAGCCGTTTGATTTGGCTGCCGCAAATCTTCAATTCTGCTAAGATCCCGCTCCGACTAAGGAAAAAGAAGATATCGTAGGGTCTTATGGAACTGAACCCCAGGGTCCTCCTCCTATTCAGCCGGCTAGAGCGTCATCTTCCCAACCCATGGAACAACACGTCGGTTATGATTTAGACAGGCCCGGACTTGTCCCACATATGTTGTCTCCCATCATTGAAAGGAGCACCACGATGACCACTAAGAGCCAACCGGTTGCTAGTACCGTATTGAACTCCTTCGAATTAAAAAAGTTGTTGTTTCTGGCACATAACGGCTATATACTAATGCTTGCATTTTGATGAGTTTTTGCAGGTCATCCTGGTTCTGAATTAACTCCCAGGAGCGATGTCGCCACGGAGCACCAAGGAAAAATGGCTATAGATACTCCAGGGCCCGATGCCCAAGTGATTGGGACACTCGACGAGGACAAGCCCGAAAACCCATCTTTTGCTAAAGAGCTTGATGATGTCATAGTCACAGGTGCTTCGAATCATACCACTAAAGTCAGCATGAAAGAACAAATTGAAGAGGAGGAAAAGTCGAAACACGAAGTCAAGGGTGAACCTGATGTGGTGGTGGTTGAAGATCCTCTCCTTAGGCCTTTGCAATTTATCCCAGCTGGTGGGACAACTCCTATTGAGGTTCCTCGTCCTTCCTCAAGTGCCTCCACTAAGGGCGGCAAAGGATCTCGAAAGAGACGGTTGACCGATTCAAATTCTGAAAAACTAAAGAAGGAGAAGAAATCGAATAAATAGTTAGCGTCTTTGTCATTGTACATAGTCTGGATAAGTTGGACATGTGTTTCTTTTCCTAGTAGCAGACGTACGAGCGTGGATCCCGAACTTTTGAATAATTTGTAAGGAATTTTTGAGATTGTGAATAAAAGTTTTTGTTTTTTGATTAATCATCGTGTGAATTATTACTTCAACAATAGAGTAATTTTCTTCCATCCGATGTACTTGCAATAATTTTCACAAGGCACGTTAATAATTCACTATCCCGATCTCGAAGCCTCCTTGTAGGTGCCACCTCAAGTTGTAAGCAATGCCAAGCGGGAACTACAACTAAAGGTTGTACCTTGCCGCTAACAGGTTGAGCCTCTTCTGTTGATTTGAGATTGGAACTTGTGGGATAGCGAATGATTGGAATTTCGTCTGTCCACTCATTGGGTTTTCGAGTTAGCATGTGGTCTAGGGACTTAAAATTTTTTAGTACGTAGTCTGGGACTTAAGGTTTTTCGTCGTGGGCGGTCTTGCTTCTGCCTGGATGGTTTATACTCTAGTCTGCAATTAGGGACTTAGAGTACTCTAGTTCGCGTCAGTGACTTAGAGATTTTTGTCAAATCGTTTATACTCTAATCAAATTGTTTATACTCTAGTCTACGTCAGGGACTTAGAGTACTCTAGTTCGCGTCAGGGGCTTAGAGATTTTTGTCAAATCGTTTATACTTTAGTCCGCATCAGGGACTTAGAGTACTCTAGTCCGCGTTAGGGACTTAGAGGTTTTTGTCAAATCGTTTATACTATAGTCTGCGTCAGGGACTTAGAGATTTTTGTCAAATCATTTATACTCTAGTCCGCGTCAAGGACTTAGAGTACTTTAGTCCACATCAGGGAATTAGAGATTTTTTTCAAATCGTTTATACTCTAGTCCGCGTCAGGGACTTAGATTAGTCTAGTACGCGTCAGGGACTTAGAGTAGTCTAGTCCGTGTTAGGGACTTAGAGATTTTTGTCAAATCGTTTATACTCTAGTCTGTGTCAGGGACTTAGAGTACTCTAGTCCGCGTCAGGGACTTAGTGATTTTTGTCATTTTCCAATCATCGGCGACCTTTGTTCCATATTGCAAACTTTGCCTTTTGACTCATCTATGGGGATCGCCAGCCAGGCAAACTTACAAAGCCCCCTTCGTTTGATCTCATCGAGGATTGGTGTGACTGGTCGACTTTTAACTCTACGAATCTGTTCACACATCGCATATGCCGATATCAATTAGTTCCAATACACACTTAGCATAACATGTAATAACAGTAATTTATGCAAAGGAAGCTTCAAGATTTTATTCATCATAAGAATAGGAACAGAATAACTAGTCTTATTATAAATCAAATAGTCAAATACCAAAGCAAATATTGAAAGCAAATACTACTGAAATGTGAAAGAAATAGTCTAGGTGAAATAGTGTCGTAAACGCTCGCTATTCCATGCTCTTGGAAGCGTCACTCCATCAACAGTCGCTAGCTTGAAAGTTCATTCTCCAAGACTTTGTTCAATGACGTATGGCCCTTCCCATGTTGGTTTCATCTGTGATGAGACCGGGAAAATTCGTTTCAGGACATGGTCACCAACTTCAAAGGTTCTCGGTCGGACTCTACTATTATAGTAGCGGGTTATTCGGTGTCGATGTGCAGCTGCTCTCAAATCGGCCTCCTTACGCTTCTCATCGATGAAGTCCAATGACTATAATAGGAGATTTTGGTTTGTTCTGGGATCGTAGTAAGTCACCCGATGGGAAGGGACTTCGAGTTCTACAGGAATGACTGCTTCGGTTTCGTATGCAAGAGCGAATGGAGTGTGGCCAGTCGCAGACTTGTGAGTGGTCTCTAGGCCCAGAGTGCCGTAGGAAGTTCATCCACCCACTTTCCTTTGTCCTTTTCCAAACGCCTTTTTAGGATAGACTTTATAATCTTGTTTATAGCTTCAACTTGTCCATTTGCTTGAGGGTGAGCAACCGCCGTAAATCTCTTTTCAATGTGATATCTCTGGCAAAAATCCTTAAACTCAGCACTATCAAATTGAGTCCCATTATCAGTTATGATAGTTCGTGGAAGACTGAAACGACACATAATGTTTCGAACAACAAAGTTGACGACTTTCTTAGTTGTGGTCGTAGATAACGGCTCCGCTTCGGCCCATTTGGTGAAGTAGTCAACAATGACAATTCCATTAGTCAGTGGCCATTCGGTGTATGGGGAATCGATATCATCGGCTCTTTGCAAATTTCCAAAGGCGGTGCTCTTGGGACTTTTGCATATATTTGGCATTTGTCGCATTGTCTCACATAATCGGTGGCATCCCGGTCCACAGTCATCTAGTAGTACCCATAACGGAGTATCTTTTTTGCTAGCATTTGCCCTCCGATGTGATTCCCACATTCTCCCTCATGGACTTCTTTCAAGACACGCTTTATCTCGTCATGGGCGATACACCGAAGTAAGGGAACAGAGAATCCCTTTTTATACATAGTTCCTTCTTGCATTATATACCGTGAAGCTTTATGAAGGACTTGTCGCTTTTCATTCCTCTTCTCAGGCAAGATTCCATGCAATGGGTATTCTTGAAATGGAGTAATCCATGATTCCCTTTTAGGTTCCACTTCCAGTACTTCATCAACTTCCATCACATTTATACTTGGGGTATGTAGTGTCTCGACTGGAACCAAGCCCATCAGTTGTGCATCACTTATACTCTCAAACTTTGCCAACAAGTCGGCTTCTCCGTTCTGCTCACGTGATATATGCGAAATGTTATAGTATTCGATATCTGCCAACAACTCCTGAACTCGGGTAAGATATGGGGCAAGCCGTTGTCCCTTTCCAGGTAGTCCCCTCTAACCTGGTACACCACCAGTTGCGAATTGTAAAAGATTTTGATAGATTTCACCCCGAGCTCTCTAGCAAGCTTAAGTCCAGCAATTAACACCTCATACTCGGCTTCGTTATTCATAGCAAGGAAATCAAGCTTCAAAGCATAGCAAATTGACCGGTTCTCAGGGGTTACAAGAACGATGCCCACTCCGAAACAATGATCATTGGATGCTCCATCGGTATATAGCTTCCATCATAGAGTAGGGATTACACCAATCTCTAGGGGCTCATCCTGCATGGTAAACTATGCTATGAAGTCTGCCAATGCTTGTCCTTGGATAGCTCTTCGAGGAAGATATGTGATGTCGAACTGATCGAGCTCGATGTTCCACTTAAGCAACCTTCTAGATGTCCTGGGTCGTTGCAGGACCTGTCGTAAAGGCTGATCGGTGTAGACATTAATTGGATGTGCCTAGAAGTATGGGCGAAGTTTGCGCAATGCGATCAACAAGCAGTAGCCAATTTCTCTACCTTCGGGTAGTTTCTTTCTGCTCCGTTAATCATTTACTGACGTAGTACACCGGTCTCTGGATTTGGTTCCCCTCACGAATCAAAGTGGCACTTATGGCATGTGGCGATACAACTAAGTAAATGTACAACTCCTCATGATTTACCGGCTTTGACAAAACAAGGGGTTTCTCCAAATGACTCACCAAAGCTCGGAATGCGTCTTCACAATCTTGTGTCCACTCGAAATTCCTCTTCCCTTTGCTTATCAAATCGAATAACGGAATGCATTTATCGGTCGCCCTAGAGATGAACTGACTCAAAGTAGCGACCTTCCCGTTCATACGCTGCACTTGCTTAATAGTTCTGGGTGCTTGAATATCCCGGATAGCTTGAATCTTTTTTGGATTCACTTCAATTCCTCGTGCATTGACAATAAAGCTTAGGAACTTCCCTGACGCAACACCGAATGAGCACTTCAAAGGGTTGACCTTCATGCTATAGAATCGAAGGATGTCGAACATCTCCACTAAGTCTCGAATGTGGTCGTTTGATCGCTGTGACTTCATGATCATATCATCCACATAGACTTCCATCTTCCTCTCGATCTAATCCTTAAACATTCGGTTAACTGAACGTTGATAGGTCGCTCCTGCATTCTTTAATCCGAATGACATTACTACATAACAGTACAACCCAACATCTATGACAAAACTGGTGTGCTCCTGATCTGGGACGTGCATCGGGATTTGGTTATACCCTGAGTACACATCCAGAAATGATAACAATTCGTGCCCTGCAGTTGAATCAACTAGCTGATCAATTCTAGGCAGGGGAAAATAATCCTTGAGGCACGCCTTATTCAGGTCCGAATAGTCAATACATGTTCTCCATTTCCCATTTGCCTTCTTCACTAGCATGTGATTAGATATCCATTCGGGATATAGGGCATCGCGAATAAACCCGTTGGCTTTAAGTTTATCCACCTCCTTTTTAAGAGCCATGGATCTCTTCGGATCCATACCTCGTCTTTTCTACTTCAAAGGGACAACTTTGGATCAATATTCAATGCATGGCTCGCGATGGCAGGCGAGATCCCATACATGTCAGAATGAGTCCAAGCGAATACATCCAATTCGCTCAGAGGAAATCGGTAAGTTCCCTCATCATCGAAGGGCTGAGTTGTGATCCAATCTTCAACACCCACGATGGGTCGTCGTGGCTGACTTTAATATCAATCGTCAATTCAGTTGGCGCTGCCTTAGCCTCATTGGGTTCCTCTTCGTCATCCCTCGGATCTATATTTGTATAGAACCGACTTTGGTGCCCAAGCCAAGGCTTAGGTGCTATTTGTCAATCTTCAGTAACTTGGATGCGGACAGACTTGTCCAAATCCTTTCCTTTCTCTCTCCGCTGAGCCTCTCTCAACTCAGCCACATAACAGGTACGGTCAGTTGCCTGATCGCCATGCACAACACCTACTCCATTATCTGTCGGAAATTTCAACATCAAACACCATGGGGCCAATGCTGCCCGAAATTCGGCCATGGCCGATCGGCCCAAAATAACATTGCACGGTGAATCCACATCCAAAACCATGAACATAGGATTCGCACCCTCCTACGCTCACCTTCTCCTAATTCTACTGGAAATTCAACATAACCAACTGCATCGGTTGCCACACCACTGAAACCGTGTATACGAGCTTTAGATGGTGTCAAATCTTTAGCCTCCATCCTCATTTGATCATTTTCCTTCTTAAATATAATGTTCACAGAGCTTCCACAATCAATCAAAATTCTTCTCACGAGAGTAAGGCTAATCATGGCAGAGATAACCATCGGATCAATAGTAGGGGCCTCTACTCTATCGGCATCTCGGCTTCTGAATACTATATCATCCGTTATTGTACGCTGTTGCTTAGCCGAAGTTCCATCCTCCGTATTCGAACAACATTCAAAGTCCACATGTCCCATTGAGCTAGCATAACACTCCATTTCCTACCAACTCCTGTCCACGGGGTGCGGTCCACCAACTATTGTGTTTATCACCAACCTCCCACCGGTCTGTGCGGGATCCTCAGCCCGGCGCAGAGCTTGCCCTCGATTGGGATCAGACGTTCCCTGTCCGCCATCCTGTGGATTCTTGACAAACTACTGCAACTTCTTCTCCCGAATCAATTTCTCAATGGCATCATGGAGATGCCTACACTCGTCAGTATTGTGCCCGTAACGTTCATGAAACCGACAGTATTTCCCAGTTTGCTTTTGTTCCTCAGTCGATTCTTTTGGACATGGCTTCCTACATTGGAAAGTATTACAGGTCGACAAATAGATGTTCTCCAGAGATGCATTCAAAGGTGTATAGTCGTTATACATAGGAAACTTTGACCTCGACTTTCCGGGCCCTCTCTTTCGGTTAGGATTCCCTTCTCCACTTATTTTCTATTGACCCGGCTTGTTTTGAACATTGACCTGAACCTTTCCAGAACTCTCGCCAGACTGCTTTACTGCGATGTTGCTCTGTACCTCTTCTCCACTTGGCCCTATAGCATTGCTTCTTCTAGACAACATGGCCTCTTCCTTTCTCATGAACTGGGCTGCCTTGTGTAGAAACGGTCCAGCGTGGCTGGCGGTTTTCTAGCTAGCCAATCACCGAACTTGGATTCTGGGTCAACCCCACTTGTCACCGCCATAAGTATGGCGTGGTCATTAGGGTTACTAACTTTAGTGGTAGCAACATGAAATCTCTGCAAGTAGTCCTTCAGTGATTCCCCCGGAGCCTGGATTACATTGGATAGCGACATCACATCTTTGGAGCGAGTAGCGTGAATCTGGAACTGCTCCATAAATATTGTAGCTAGCTTGTCAAATCTTGAGATCGATCGTGGGGGTAGTCTCGTGAACCACATCACAGCGATCCCAGATAGAGTTATATGGAAGCATCTGCATTTGGTAGCATCATTTGCTCTTTCCGAGTCCATCAACCATTCATACCTCATGATATGCTGCCAAGGGTCAGCCTTTCCTTCATAAGCAGGCATCGTAGGCATGTTAAACCTTCTAGGATACTCCACCTGTAAAATACTATCGGTAAATGGGGCGTGGCTCCTAGAGACTCCCCAATCATCATTTGTCAAGCCCTGGTTCTCCCTCATCAGCTGTTTGACCACCATGGATAAATCCGGTGTCTGGATAGGTGGCGCCAAGTAGTGGTCGTGCTCCATCCCCTGTGAATGTTTTGGTCGGTGTCTCCGGGGCATTTCACGCCTTCTTGGCCTATCATCCTCCAGATGTGTAACCCGAGCATTCACTTCATTATCATCCTGAGGCGGTAGCTGATCAGCATCCAAATGTGCTCCAGCGTCCAAGTTCCCATATCCAAGTTGAGTACGACCACCCAGCTGCAGTTGAGGAGCCGTTCCCCTGGTTGAGGGATTGGTACCAACCCTTAGGGAGGGGCCAGCACCGACCCATCTTAGCAGGCTGCTGTGGTCCGCCAAGTGCTGCTCCGATGTTCCTGCTCATGCTGCTTCAACTCTGCAACGCCTTCGCCTGTGATGTTCGTCTAAAGAAGTTGAACTATCTGACGTCGAGTACGAAGCGAGACCTCCTCCGATGCTTTGGCGCTGCTGTTGAGCAATCTGGTTCATCAGGTTGGCATTAGCCTAGATTTGCTTGTTTAGATGCCTACGACTTTCCATCAACTCCCTCATCAAGTCATTAAATTTAGCTTGGGTAATAGAATCAACGGGGTTCTGAACTGCAGCAGGTTCCACATTCACATTAGCGGTTAGTTGCTTGGGCTCCCTTGTTGGACACTAGCAGTTTCGTTGGCATCAACATTATGGGAAGTAGATTTGGTGCGCCTTACCATCTTAGATTCCTTTGCTTAGATCTTGAAAAATATGAACAGTATCTGCAAGCTTCTGAAAATGAACTTGGATTTCCTTTGGGGAATTTCTTCAATCCAGTAGCAACAAAGGTGATCCTAATAGCCTGAGAATCGACGTTCTCAATGAAAGCACCAAAATGTTTGCAACCAAATTGGCCACAAACACCCGAGGATAGGTTTAAGTAGCGAAATAAATGAAGAAATTAAATGAAAACAGAGGGATAACACTAGATTTCAAGAAAAATGTAACAGAAAGAAAAAACGACAAGATTTATAGCGGTCCGGCGTTGATTGCCTATGTCCACTTTGAATATTCTCTTTATTGCTTCACAATTCACTTGATTACAATTACAATTGGTAAGAAATAGCAAGAGATCAGGAAAGAATAAAAGGAGATTAGCTCTAATAATGGCAGAGTTTCCCTTGAAAGCTAAAAGTCCCTCAAAATGGCTCCCTGTGCCTGTATTTATTGATGAAGGCAGCCTTCAATTTGACTGAAACTTTGGCATCTGGATCCCCTCAACCATATGGCCCTGCCAAAGGGAGGGCTTGGCCTAACTCTTAATAGATTGGGGTCGGTACCGACCCGTCCATGGGTTGAGTTTAGGCTAGCGATCCCTATGGTGGATTTCTTATAGTCTATATTGATGATGTTTCAAGTATCAAAATGATTGGATGCATGGAACTCTAGTTTTTGCAATGTTCCAACTTGAATCTTGATTTGGCCTGGCGAATGCCGATCCCTCTTGATGCCCTTTATACATACATACATATATATATATATATGTATGCCGACCCATATCCTTTGAGGGTTCCATGCTGATCCATACCTTTGGAGTGTAATTGTACCGACCCCTATCTCATGACCATTAACATGCCGATCCATCTCTATAACCATCAACATGCCGACCCATCTTTCGTGAACCATACTATGTCGATCCTTAACTCCCGAGTGCATCATGCCGATCCATCAAGTCCTTATAGGCTTATTCCGACCCCTCCGTTTCCTAAATGCTATGCGGATCCCTTTGAGCTTCATCCATATTATGCCGACCTAAACACACTATGCCGACCCCCTCCATTTCTTAAATAATATGCCGATCTCTCCGTGCTTAATCCATATTATGCCAACCTAAACACACTATGCCGACCCCTTTTGCATAAGCCATCAATGTGCTAATTCCACTTGTTTTACAAGCTATGCCAACCCATCCATATTTCCTTTAATTTGTCAAACATCCATGCCGACCCCTATTCTAACCAAACTAAATTCCATAATTCTGACATCTTGCATTATCTATCTGTCGATCCAATTTACCCTGGGCTGGATACAACTGTTCGGACATTACTTTGGTCATGTGGGTGTTGCCTCATGACCATCCTTCCCATCAACAGTCGAGTCTGGCCTTTGTAATCAACCCTATGTAGCCGGGTCAAGGCACCGGGTAACATCAGATAAATCTAAGACTTCGGGAAATTATAATCTATTTGTTTATAAATTTAATATTGTAATATGAATAAGTAATGTGTTTATTGAAATAAAAATTATATTTATTTTAACATGAGAATAAAGCTCGAAAAACACATATATATATATATATAGCTTATTTGTTAACTAATTTAACAATAAACTAAAAAGAAGCTCGACCTCTGCAAAGCAATAGTTTCAGCCGGCTGACCATAGGTACTCAACCGACTAAACATTCATAGAAATTTAAAATTCTTCTAGAATTCAGCCGACCGACCACCAAGCCAGCCGACTGAATTGTATCAAATTTATACTATTTTCTTGCGGGTTGAACTTTTCTGCACATCAGGCAGCTGACTACAAATCACAGCCGACAAAATATTCAAAACTTCAAAATACAACCCAGAATTCAGCCGACTGACCACTCCCCTACAGCCGACTGAATTATGGTATTTTTTCGATATAAACTTGCGGGTTCAATTCTCTACATTTCAGCCGACTGTTTTCACCTTCTCAGCCGACTGACCCATCAGTTTTCAACTTTTAAAAATGGATATGCACATTCTCCAACACACCTATTTACTCAAACTCTACATAACTCCTATCTACTCCTTCATTCTTACCTTACCTAAACACTCTATATTTCAAAATAAACCCAAAATCCAAACCCTACCTTATCAAAAATTTCAATATTTCATCCAAATTTCATAAACCAAATGGCACCAAGATCAAAAAGAGCTCGTGAATCAACAACTGGACCTTCCGAGAGCCAAATTCGTGCTTGGTTACACAATTAAACGGCGGTTAATAGATTCAACACCATAAGGAATTCAAAGTTATTTGAAGGAGCTTTCATGAAATTCCCCGACTTCAACAGCTACACAATTAGAGAAATAGCTGAAGCTCATGGTTTCGATTCGCTCATTGGGTATGATTCCAACAATGTCAAAATCTACCCTCTTTTAATTAAGCTTTTCTTTGCAAATATGAATCTCGACCACCAAGATCCTTGAAACAAAGATGATTGCATATGGACCT
This sequence comes from Allium fistulosum, assembly GCA_030737815.1. Classification (NCBI taxonomy): domain Eukaryota; kingdom Viridiplantae; phylum Streptophyta; class Magnoliopsida; order Asparagales; family Amaryllidaceae; genus Allium; species Allium fistulosum. The sequence continues at coordinate 941,678,433 of CM060907.1, read as the reverse complement.
TGGTGTGTGGAGTAAAGATTTATTTACCTCTTCAACGATTAGGCCGTATACTAAGATGTCCATCCGAAGGGTTGAATATTGACGATGTTGAGGTGGATATGTATAATCATGATAAAGTATCACATTTCTTTTTATCGGATGATTTAACCATTTTGAAATCTAGTGCCTTACGTTCGAAAGCACAAATCATCCACCATGCGCTCATTCGATCGTTACAACCCCAGACCGGAAGCTACAAAAAGGTCTACAAACGAGATTTTCAAACCCAATATGCTATTTACTCATCCCAACGAGTAAATTGGGAAAAGAAATAATATTGGATGAATTTCTCACCGTCAATCACACGAGAAGCTACAAGACGATTCACTATGGAGCTTATATTATGCGGATCCTATAAAATTTTGGAGTTCCATTACCCGATTCTGATTGCATGACCATCAGAGAGCTTAACTCGAAGACTCTAAGTCTAATGGGTCTTCCTAAGCGACCCGAACATCAACAAATCATTAGCTTTCAACAATGGGTCGCTAATCGTAACCAAGGAATACCTCAACCAAGAGACACGAATATCACTTCTTCCTCCTCTCAAGTTCCTCAACACGAAGAAGAAGAAGAAGAAGAGAACGATGAAATTCAAGAACTTCATGTTGATGTGCCTCCGAAGCAAGCGCTTGTGACATTATCATGGAATCAAAGCAAACTTGGTCGATGTTTAGCTAATGTAGAAATGAACGTTTCAAAAACTAACAAAAAGCTAAACTCGATCAAAGACTTTTTAAATAAAATTTGGGAAAAGGTTTCTTGTTCCGGGTCCACATCAACCGGTGTTGCTGAAAATCCGGCCCCATTCTCTTGGACGACTTCGAAAGAAGAAGAAGAAGAAGTACAAGATAGTGAGGATTTCTAGGCTATTCTTTTTCTTTTCTATTTCACTCATGAAAAACTTATAGTACTATTATTTTGTTTAAAACATATTCATGTATGTTTGTTGTACTTTGAAGTTCCTAGGTAAGATGGCCATTTATTTATCATATCTATATTCTCATATGTGCTTGCTTGATGTCTATGATGTTTATGATATTTATGTGCTTATATGTCTAAAATTCTGATATCAATTATTTATTCCTTTTTGTCGATGAAAAAAGGGGAGAATATGATTGATAGGAGGAGTTTCATTCAAGGGGAGAAAATTTGCTTTTATATATTCACAAACTTTTATAGTTGCATCATCAAAAAGGGGGAGAATGTTAGAATCTTGAATTTTGACGTTTTGATTGTGATAACTATATAAGTAAATATCATATGAACTAACCATATTTGCAGGGGAAGATGCCGTTTTACTCGAGAAATAATCTAACATATTGTAGACCAGATTCCAGAGAAAAGCTTCGGTAATATATTTTGTCTATGGTCTAAGTCTAGTAGTGAATTCATGTTAAAATCTCTCTGAAGTGGTATATGCACGCACATGCAATTTAAAATCTTTCAAATCATAGTTCATATGCTAAATTTTTAGTAACCTGGTTCATATACAATTACTTTTCTGAAAAATCTTTGATATGGTAAAAAAATAGGTAATTTAGCCGACTGAAGCATATAGTTCAGTCGACTGAATGCCTGTGCATGTGCACAACTAAACTTGAATATTCAGAAGGCTGAAGTTTATGATTCAACCGGCTGAATTGCATGACTTTTGCACTATATTCTTTCTGATTCGATTTATTATCGATTCAGCTGGCTGAATTATTCCACTCAGATGGATGAATCTTCATAACAGCTATATTTTGAAAAGACACTTCATTTCAGCGAATAGAAACAACTCTTGATTCAAGAGTTACTTCCGTATTCTTTGATGGATACATTTCAAGAATGATTGCAACTCTTAATCACTATATATAGCCATGAATTCCATTGTTTTAATCACTGATTTTTGATTCTAATTCTCACTCTTATTGTCTAAAAAATCTTGCCATATGCATTCAATATCTTCGTTCTAATCACTTGGTCATTCAAGCAAACTTCATTAGTGATTGAATAAACTTCCTGTTTTCACAAATTCCATAATATACCATAAAGGAGAAGATTATAGGATAGGTGTACGTTATTGACTTACCAGTGCTACTCAAAAGCATACTCAGTCAGAAATAATTTTACTATTTATATTAGAAGTCTTGTTCGGTTGCTCAGGTGGTTGAAGTTCTATTCTGTTGCTTAGGCGGTAGAAGTCCTGTTCGGTTGCTCAGGCGGTGTAATACCTATTCCTCTGGATCAAGTGAGGGTTTATAATTGAATTCCAGAAGGATTCTGGGACTGGATGTAGAACGGAAAGTTCGAACCAGTATAAAAATCTCTGGTGTCATTTACTTTACTATTTACTTTTATATTTATATTCTGCACTAGTAGATAACTTAGTTAATATTCCATGTTATATGATCCTTAGTCGCTTTCATTGTCTCGTAAGGGTTTTTAGTGGATACTACGCACAAAATCCAAATACAACATGAAAAATTCCTAAATGCAAGATTTATTTACAAAGATATGAATGCAACTTTTTGAAAATATTTACAAATGAAGAATTTACTTTTAAATTGACACGAATAAGTTAAATATAAGTTCTAGTCATTATCAAGAAATTTAAGTCCTTTTACTCGTCAAAACTTCAAACAAAAATTATGTTATCATCACAATTAGACTCTAGTTTGGCTAGTTGTTTTGGTTGATAACATAGTGCAACTATGAAATGGATCCTTAGTTGATTATCAAAGTTTTTCAAAGTGGTATTTTTATTTCTTTTGAATAAGAAGTCAAATCGAATAAGTGAAAATAGTGCTTGGATTTCAATTGCTTGCTCTCTCTATTTTTGAAAAGTATTAACATTATTATTATTTACACACCTAACTCAGTTAAACTGAGGCCAGATGTACCAATCATGCACTACCTTTTGGACTTACTTGAGAAGGGTATAGAGCATGGCGAGTGTACACACTTGCGTATGAACACATGACTCTAGGCGGTTATTCTTATTAAAAATTTATTTATATACACCTAAATCAGGTAAACTGAGGCCAGATATACCGGTCATGCACTGCCTTTCGGGCTTACGTGAGAAGGGTACAGAGCATGGCAAGTGTACACACTTGCGTGTGAACACCGGACTCTAGGTGTTTTTTTATTTTTATAAAAGCTTTTTTTTATGCAGAGAGAGTTTCGTAAAATCATCTTAACACCACTTAACTTAGAAGATTGAAAATGTTATCGCCTTTACTTTAAAGCAACCACTCTTTTAAACAAAGATTACAATTAGGATATACTTCATTATCACCCATGAACCTTCCTATATACTAGACAAACCATAGTTATTTGTAATCAAACTTTATTTATATTTTTTTTGAGACAAATAATTTTTCAAATATTTCAATTTAATAGCCAAAAACATATACTTATCTTGTAGTGTTTCTTCAAAAGTAAATCAATATGCTAAAAAGAAAATTGGTTTTGAGATTTTTTTAAGTTTTGAGTTTTGGAAAGAAAATGGATAAAAATAAACCATGAAAAAACAAAAATGAACATGAGACTCCTCCCATACTTAATTTTGACTGTGTCCCCATAGTCAGTGCATGATATAATGGGTGTACGGGGGAAAAATATGTACATATTTACAAAAGAGAGTTAACATTTCTTACTAGACGTAGTATGACTCATGAAGAGTTATGAGCCCCTCCTATCGATCACTCGACAGCTCAAAGTAAGGTTTCAAGTGATGACCATTGACTTTGAAAACTGTTCCATCCCTGGGATTTTGTATTTCTATGGCACCGTGTGGAAAAACAGTTCGTACCACAAATGGTCCGATCCATCTTGATTTTAATTTCCTAAGGAATAAGTGAAGTTTAGAGTCATACAAAAGAACTTTTGGTTTGGCGAAAACATTTTTTTTCTTAGGATAGACTTGTCATGAAAAACTTTTGTTCTTTCTTTGTAAATTTTCTCGTTTTCATACGTGTCATTCCTAATCTCCTCTAATTTGTTGATTTGCAATATTCTGTTTTCGCCAGCTTTTTTAAGATCAAAGTTTATGTTCTTAACTACCCACAATGCTTTGTGTTCGATTTCAGCTGGTAAATGGCATGCTTTCCCATAAACTAAACGAAATGGGGACATTCCAAGGTTAGTTTTAAAAGTGGTATGATAAGCCCAAAGCGCACCCTTTAATTTTTGAGACCAATATTTACGATTTTTATTCACAATTTTCTCTAAGATTTGTTTGATTTAACGATTTGAAACTTCAACTTGACCACAAGTTTGAGGGTGCTAAGAAGTGGATAACTTGTGGGTTATCGAGTATTTCATCATTAGAGTTTCAAATGAACGATTACAGAAATGGGTACCATTATTGCTTATTATTGTGTGAGGTCTGCTGAACCTTGAAAAGATGTTTTCTTTAAGGAATATCACAACAATTTTATGGTTGTTGGTTTTACATAGAATGGTTTCGACCCATTTAGAGACGTAATCAACAGCAGGAAGAATGTAAAAATTTCTGAAAGATTTAGGAAACGGTCCCATCAAGTCAATACCTCAAACATCAAATATTTCGATCATAAGAATGGGGTTCAAGGGCATAATGTTTCATCGAGAGATTCCTCATAACATTTGGCAATGATCACAAGTTTTAGGAAACTCGAATGCATCTCTGAAAAGCGTAGGCCAGTAAAACCCACATTGAAGCACCTTTTCCACGGTCTACTTCGGACTGAAGTGACCACCACAAGCTTGGTCATGACAAAACAAAAGAACTTTTTTATTTCACAATCTGGAATGCAACGTCGAATGATTTGGTCGGAATAGTACTTGAACAAGTATGGATTATCCTAATAGAAGTACTTGACTTGGGAAAGAAATTTATATTTATCTTGTTTCGACTAAAATAAAGGAGTTTCCTTAGTGACTAGATAGTTCACTATGTTGGCATACCATGGATCGACAGAAACGGAAAGGAGTTGTTCATCAGGAAAGTTCTCATTGATTGGTAAAGAATATGGTACGTTTGGAAGACGCGACAGATGATCGATGATGACAATGTCGGATCCTTTTTATCATTGTAAGGTCAAACTCTTGAAGTAAAAGGATCTAACGGATGAAATGAGACTTAGCATTCTTTTTAGCGAAAAGGTGCCTAAAGCCGAATGGTCAGTGTAAACAGCAATGTGTGAGCCAATCAAACTAGGTCGGAATTTTTCGAGCGCAAAGACTATCGCTAGAAGCTCTTTTTCAGTGGTCATGTAATTGAGTTGAGCATCGTTTAAGGTCATACTCGCGTAGTAGATGACATGAAGAATTTTGTTAATGCGTTGTCCTAAGATAGCACCAACTGCAAAGTTAGAAGCGTCACACATTTTTCGAAAGGAATATCCCAATTGGGTAAGCAAACGATGGGAGTGGAAATGAATTCATTTTGAGACGTTCAAAAGCAGAAATACAGTCAGAATTAAAGTCGAATGGAACGTCTTTTCCAAGAAGAGTCGTAAAGAGCAATTTTACTGAATTCTTTCACAAAGCGTCAATAAAAACCAGCGTGTCCAAGGAATGAACCAATATCTTTAACAGATTTGGGAATGGGTAGATTCGCAATTACATCAACTTTCACTTTATCTACCTCAATGCCTTTATTTGAAATGACATGCCCAAGGACGATGCCATGTTTGACCAAGAAATGACATTTTCCCCAATTTAACGTTAAGCGTTTGTCCTTGCATCATTTAAGAACCAACTCAAGATGGTGTAAGCACTTGGAAAAAGAGTTTCCAAAGATAGAAAAATCGTCCATAAACACTTCTAGAAAGCATTCGATCATATCAGAAAAGATGCTGACCATGCATCTTTGAAAAGTAGCAGGAGCGTTGCAAATGCCAAATGGCATACGTCGATACGAAAAAGTGTCAAATGGACACATGAAAGTCGTTTTCTCTTGATCTTCAGGAGCGATTGGAATTTGGTTATAGCAGGAATAACCATCAAGAAAGCAGTAGAATTTATGATCGGCTAAACGTTCAAGCATTTGTCGATGAATGGAAGAGGGAAGTGATCCTTACGTGTTGTAGCATTTAATTTTCGATAATCAATGCAAACATGCCAACCTGTTTAAGTATGAGTTGGAATGAGTTCGTTTGAGTCGTTCTTGATATCGGTAAGTCTAAACTTTTTAGGCACGACATGAATTGGGCTAACTCACGAACTATCAGAGATTGGGTATATGATTCCATTATCGAGGAGTTTAAGAATTTCGTCTCGCACCGCATCCTTCATTTTTGGGTTAAGCCTTCATTGCACGTCGCGAACAGGCTTGGCATCGTCAACTAAATGGATACGATATTGAACAAAAGCGGGACTAATTCCCTTTATATTGGTGATCGACCATCCAATTACTTCTTTGTTTTTCGACAGAATTGAAAGAAGGGAAGCTTCTTGATCAAGAGAGAGAGTTGAAGAGATTATGACAAGAAACGTTTTGTTGTCACCTAAGTATACGTACTTAAGGTGATCAGGAAGGGGTTTAAGGTCCAACCTCGGGGGTTGCTCAATCAACGAATTTGGTTGAAGTTCTGATTCAACGGTAAGGGGTTCAAATGGAAGTGCAATTTCAATTTTGTCAAGCTCGTCCTGAAGCAATTGTTTGTATTCAGTCTCGCGTTTGTGTTTTAGGTCAACTATTTTGTTATCGAAATTTTATTGAATGAAGCTAACTTCCAACGTTTGGTCATGTGGTTTGTTTGGTTGATTTTCAAGATTGAAAATGTTAAGATCCCAAGTCATGTTTCCAAAAGAAATTTTCATCGAACCGTTTCGATAATTGATTAAATCATTTGAAGTAGCTAAGAAAGGTCAGCCTAAAATCAATGGAATTTTACTCATCAGATTATTCACAGGTTGAGTCTCCAAAATGATGAAATCGATGGGGAATATGAACTAAACGATTTTGATGAGCACGTCCTCGATTTCTCCCATGGGTTTCTTTATTAAACGATCGACAAATTAAAGAGTTACTTTTGTTGGTTTTAGTTCACCCAAGCCAAGTTGTTGGTAAACAGAATAAGGAATCAAATTGACACTCGCACCCAAATCGAATAAGCATTTGTTAATCGTTTTGTCTCATATCGTGCATGAGATCATCGGACATCCAAGATCTTTGTATTTTACAGGAATTGATTGGGACAAAACTTCGCTAAGTCTGGCAGCTAAAAAACTTTCTTGGGAACATGAGTGTGTCGTTTTTGAGTACACAAGTCCTGGATAAATTTAGCATAAGTTGGGACTTGTTGAATGATATCAAGAAGCGAGATGTTAACTTTGACTTGTTTAAAAATTTCCAATATCTTTTCCATTTGGTCAGAGTGTTTCTTGGGTCGAAGACGATGTGGAAATGGAACACGATACTCAGTAGGTGGGTCTACTTGAGTAGAAGAAGAATTTGGATTGGAGTTTGATTCGATGTTTTTCTCAACATTTTGTTCAGAATCACTTTTCGTTTTGGAAGTCTCAAGAGGAATTTCCGATTAACGACTTGATTATCGATTTGTTTACCGAAACGCAAAGTTGTGAAAGCATTCATTTGGGTTACGTTGCTATCTTGAACAACATGGGCTTGATTCAAATTCGTTTTTTGATATCTGGGATTTGGAACTGGCTGACCTGAGAATGTGTCTCTTTCACGTTCACTCACAGAGATGGCTAATTAACTCATTTTCCTTTCAAGTTTAGCAATTGATTGACTCGTATTCTGCATGTACGAGGTTAACAAATTTTGCAAATTACTGTTTGATTGGAGGATTTGAGTGGTTGCTTTACCAAAGTTTCATGACTTTTCTCAAGTGAACTCAATTGTTTATCGTCTTGGGGAGCAAAAGATTGTTGAGGTTGATTTTGAGATGGACCCGCAAAATTTTGCTGAAAATGATTGGGTTAAAAGGGAGGATTTGAAGCTTTGTTCGGAAATGCTTGAAAATTGGGACGAACCAAATTCGTGTTGGAATTGTTTTAGTTTCAAGCAAAGTTCGGATGATTTCTCCAACCAGGATTGTACGTTGGAGAAAACGGCTCATTCTTATCCTTATTGAAAGCGTTGAGTTGTTCGATAGAATTAAGGCATTGACTGGATATGTGATTCGGATCGTTGCATTTATAACACATTGGTTGGGAAGCTTGGTTCATTTGGTTGGATGAGAAAATGTTGTCGAATTTATTGATCATTGCATCGATCTTAGCTTCCAAAGCCAAAGATGATCCTAGTGCACTCGATCGCGAGTAAATGCATTTTTCGTTAGAACATTCCCATTGGGATGACTTTTCGTCAAGATTTTCAAGAAATTGTCAAGTATCATCGTGATGTTAGGCAAGAAAGTTGCTTTGGCACATAGATTCAAGCATAGTTCGTGAGTTGTTTTCAAGTCCATCATATAAGATTTGGCAAAGAGTCCAATTTTTGAAATTATGGTATGGATATTTTATCAAAAGCTCTTTAAATTTTTCAAACTATTTTCCGAATGGTTCACCCCCGAATTGATGAAATTTGACAATTTCGTTTCGGATTTTAGTTGTTTTTTCCAAGGGGTAGAATTTTTTTAAGAAAACTTTAATGGATTCTTCCCAAGTTTTAATCGAGTTTGATGGTAAGCTGTACAACCATTTTTCGGCTTAATCGGTAAGGGCGAATGTAATTAATCGAAGTTTGATTCCGTCATCTCAAAGTTGTTAGAGTTTAATTGTTGCGCAAACTTGTTCGAATTTTGTTAAGAAAATGTATGGATCATCGTGCTTAAAATTGTCAAATTTCAGAAGCATGGCAATATGATTAGAATGAATTTCTAAATGGTTACACGTTAGGGCGGGTAGTGTGATATGTTTGCGCAAAAAATGGACAAACACCTCAAAGCGTATGATTTAGTAGACCATATGTTGTTCTTAGTGATTTGGGTGATTTATGCAAATATATGAAAAGCAGGGGCTAAACTGTAAAAAGACACGCAGATTTATAGTGGTTCAGCCAGAATGTGCCTACGTCCACTTTATATGTTATTTCTCTTCTCCTGTTTAGATTACAAGTACAAAGCTTTGATACAAGTAAAAGAAAGTTGTTTGAAAGTTCTCTCCGTGCTTGAGCTCTCAAACTTGTCCCCCATTGTTGTACCCTTGCCGCTCTATTTATAGAGTGAGGCTGGGGGCAGGGGTCTTGGATGTATATGGCTGCTGGCGGGCCTGGGCTGAGGCAATCTGGCCTGGCTCATCTTGGTTCGGCATCCCTTGGTTCGGTGGCAGGAGTGCGATGATTCGGCGTTGCTTCATTCGATGGAGAGGGAGAATGTTAGTTCGGTGGTGAGATGTGGTAGGTTGGTCCGGCCCTAATCTGGACCGGTAGCTGTTGGAGAGGAGGTGGTTCGGTATGAGCTTGGAGTGGTTCTGGCTCGTTCGGTGTGGAGAGACTTTGATTCGGCGGGGGAATAGTCCTGTGGTAGAGGCTGGAACTTGGCTCAGCAGGCACGAGAAAAGGATGGTTCGGTAGTGGTTTTCCTTCATCTGGTCCGGAAATGCACACAACACTTGCCCCCCAAAGTAGGGCATGTGCATGCACATGGCGTGCTTTGCTTTGAGCTTGGGTGTTTCCATCCGGTCAACAACGCCGAGCCAATGGGTTCGGTCATTTATGTTTGTCTATAAATAAGGGCCTAACGCTTTCGTTTCTCCATATCAGCCGATCCGCACCTCTGTCTTTGCTAAATCAAATTCTCATCGTGTTAGCCAAACCAGAATCTTATCCTTGCCGAATCAGGTGAGATCCTTTTCTGCCGAATATGCCTTTGTTTTGTACTACCGAATGGACTCGTGGTCATGGTTCACCGGACGAACCTCGCGTGTTTCAAGCACCGAATGGCACTTTTATACTCAAATTGCCGAATGGAAATGTGTGCTCGGACCACCGAATGCGGCTAAACTGTATTAGTGCCGAATGAACTTAACTTCATCTTAGGTTACCGAATGATACTCAAACCTTGAATTTTTTCACGTTTCGAATTACAAGTGGAATTCCAGACTACGTTGTTTGTATGTTTTAACGGTATACTTTTCCTGTGTTCGCAGATAATGTCTCACAAAGTGGAAACCCGATAACAGAAAAAGAGATCTCATGACAGAGAAGAGCCTTCCTCAGTGCCCCCGGCTCAACCAGGACCTGCCCGCCATGGGCCCGCCCCGAGATCATTGGTGGATGGATACGGTCCTCAGGAACTTCTTAACTTGCCTCCTGATTGCTTCCCTAGCTTACTCAAGGGCGAGCAACTCGATGTTATATCTCGCTCTTTTGGGATCGACCGAGCACGCATATTATTGCCGAATGCGGGAGTGATGCCGTATGATCCTCCCGAAGGATATTTTGCATACAGCCGATACCATTGCATGTGTGGTGCCATCCCGCCTCTCAACGCCTGGGTAGTCAGCTTTCTCACATATCTAAAGGTAGCTCCATTCCAGCTTCAGCCTAACTCTTATGCCATTCTGGTGAGTCTCTTCGTTATCTTCCAGAGGAGATATGGGCGTCCTCCTTCCAACCGGGAGATCCGGTATCTGTATAACTTGAGAGGCTACATAAAGGGGTCTCCCTACATCAGCTTGGAATCGGCCGTAACCTTTAAGCCGGTCCTGGATTTATACTCCAAGTATAGTATGTTCAAGAAGGAATTGTTCTTCGTTAGGGATGATTCCGTTTCCATTCGGCGTTTCACCTTCGGATGTAAGTCAAAGCTCTATTTTTAAATCCTGTTCTGGTTGCAATACTCTTTCTTATGTGTTTTTATTTTTTGCTAGCGACAGGTGGTTTTGCGGTCATGGAGAATGACCGCCTGGTTCAGACGGCAGCAGAAATAAAGCTATTATTGGGAGAGATAGGTCGGCTGCCTACCTGATCAGGAACGCTACACTCTTGGAGTACAACTTGATCCTTCCACAGCAATCCGTGGTCAAGCAGAGGGATACGGCTGAAGAGAAGGCTGCCCAAGCTAAGGAAGGGGCCGAGTTAAAGAGCAGTAAAAGGAGGCCCTTTCCGAAACACCCGGTTGCCGGGGGGAAGAAGCTCAAAAAGTCTGACGGTCCCTCTCCCAGCTCATGTCCAGATATCCCGGAGGAGGGAGACGTTGAGGAGGAGCAAGGCGAAGATGTAGGAGAAGGCGCTGGAGGAGGCGACGGTGTCGGGGCTTTATCTTCTGGGCAAGTAGGCGAGATGCAGGAGTGGACGGATGACGCTTTCTGCCAAGCTTTCGAAGGTTTGGAGGGGACGGAGAAGTCCAAGAAAGCTGATAACGTTGGGACCGGCGTCGAACTATCTTCCGAGAGCGCCTCTACTGAAACAACTTCAGCGGTTCAAGGTGAATTTCACTTTACTCATTTAATTCTTGAGTGATGGCCCAATACCCGTTGGTGACAATTGATTTTCATATCAGGAGCAGGTAAAACAGCCAAGACCTCAGATCTTCGGCACAGACTTGAACAATACAAGCTCTCCAAAGCTTCCGCCAAGCCGAAGCCTCCGACCCACCGTTCCGGGGATGTAGTCGGCTACCGTCCCCTCCTCGGGGTTATTGGAGAGGATATCCAAAAGAGAAAGAGGAGTCGCTCCCTATCCGAGCCTTCACCTGGTCAACAGCCCCCAATTCAGCCTCTTAATGATATCACGGAGGAGGATACTGAGTTCATGCCCTCTCCGCACCCGTCTGAAAATCCTACTGTTACTCAGATTGATCGTCCTGGCTTGGCTCGTAATCCATTTGCGGGTCATCCTGATCTGGATCCAAGTTCTCATGATATTTCCTTCGACCTGGTTACCGGTGAGCACCTTCTTCCTCGCAATCCTATGGTAAAGGTGCTTGATGAGGCCAAATCCCTGGACCTTGATTTGCTTACTACTCGGGTTGTCGCTATGGGGAACGAAGCTAAAGCAAATATCGACCGGGTTGCTGAGGAGACCAGGAAGTTGATGGGGCATCATGCCCAATTGGTCAAGGCCGGGAAGGAAATTGGGAGTGCCAACATAATACTGCGGTTAGTGGTTACCGACCAGGCCAAGCAACTTGCTGATCAGGTCATCCAGATCTCTCAGCACGAGACCGTCTCCGGACGTCTAAAGAAAACTATGGAAGAGGCCAGCCGGGCCAAACTACGGAAAATGGAGGCTACTTGCAAGGAACGGACCGATATGGCCATTGCCACGGTGGACGAGGTCCGGACAGCGGATCTTGAGCAGATAGAGGAGTTATCTAGGAAGCTTGAGGCTGCAGAGCTTGCTCAAGCCAAGTTGAGGGAGGAGATGGAGGCGATGTGGAAATCCCTTCAGGCTGACTGCTCGAGATACCAATTGGAGAGAGATGCCGCCGTCGTAAGGTTGTCGGATTCCGAGGCTCGGGCGAGGGAGTTTGAAGAGAACGAGGGGCTGATGGAAGGGATACTCCAGGATATGTACTTCCATACTTGGAGGCAGGGTAACTTGTCCTGGATGGATGATTACCCTCGGGTTATGGCTAGGATCTATCTCAGGGCTCTGGAGGAGGCCCAGGCTGAGGCAGATAAGGAGGGTGGCATGGCCTTTAGGATGGATGCTGTTACCGCCCAGTTTACCAAGGAGGAGAAGGTGGCGGTGAAGGAGGGCATGCGGTTGCTTGCAGCTGAGGAGACAGGTGTGCAAGCGGAGGATGATGATCAAGCTGATCAAGGAGCAGATGCTGGTAAGTCTTCCTTTCTAGTCTTTCCGTTAACTTGATTGCTTATCACTAACGAATTCTTTTTCTGACTGGACAGGTGGGCAACAGGACAAGGATAAGACTCCGATGCAGCCGGCTCCTTGATTAGACCTGGAACATTCTTTTTGTGGACTTGACATGGTTGTATATGTTAGTCTTAAAGCAGTAAAGTAACTCTTAGGTTGTAATTTCTGCTACTTGTAATAAATAGCTCTACTCTTGACGTGTAATTCTTTAACTTAAGCTGATTCCATCGTCTTTTGAATGTTTTTTTTTGACATGTTGTATGAGAAATATAGCTATGCATATTCTTGTAATCAAATTGTGCTTGATGTCAGGTTTTTGTTGAAAACATAATTTCATGACTTGCAATGTTAGCGTGAGGTGTGAATAAATTATAGTCATGTGTTTACATATGAAAGAAGGAAATACCGCCCTTTATATTTTGCTTGTAGATGGTAGCTTTGAATATCCTGTGTGACCGAGTAAGGGATGTGGTCCTGTATCTTGCTGTGAATATCCGCTTCTATTAGTGAGTGTCTCCTGTTCCGTGTCCTGTACTTCAGGGATTGTTAAAGAGGATAGGAGAAAAGTTTCTTAAGCAAAATTGAAATATGTGAAAAAGTAAAACTTCCAATCACGGAAGGCCTTCGATGTGCTTAAGTTCGTGGCAAACGGGCTTTGTAGTCACTTTCCCTAGCTGTGGGCCTTGGAGACATTTGTCACCCATCTTACGCCTCCGCGGGGAGTTAATTCTTTTTTACCACAGCCGTACTTAAGACACATCGGAGCCGAGATCGCGCACATTAACTACCCGGGCCATTATGGCCCATAATCGTGGGTATTATTCAATTTACTGTGGCCGGCTAGCGTGGGTGCCGATCGTCAACTGTGAACTGCCCCTGGCTGGCCACACCTTATGTTGGGGCTTATAGTCGGTTCACAGTTGCCGGCGAGCCGAACGCCATAATGAGCTGCCTCGGCTATAATCGGCCTTCTCGGTGGCTTATAATCGGCTCATTACAGTTGGCTTTAAGGGCCGTCACGAGCAATGAGTTAACCTGCAGCAGAGGAATGCAGGAGCAAAAGTGTCTCATTGGCGAGGGCATAGATTCGCATAGTACCTGTTAGGTCTTGTCCAGGTGAAGTTGCGCTGTGGAGTGCATTGAGTGGAAATGCCATACGCATAGGATTTTGTTCAACAGAAAAGGATAAAGTTAACAAGCAGCCAAGATATAAAGGAACAAGTTAAAAAAAGACAAGGTTTTTTAAAGTGGTTCGGCACGAAAAGGCCTACATCCACTAATTCTCTTTGTTAATTCACTTCATATGGGCAGTACAAGTTAAGAAAAGTATCGACGGAGGTGTTGGATGTTCCATGCCCTCTGGAACACCTCTCCGTCCACTTTTGACAAAATATAAGCTCCATTGTGGAGATCTTTATGAATTACATATGGTCCATCCCAGATTGGATCTAGTGCTCCGGGGCGAGGGAAAATTCGCTTGAGGACAAGATCCCCTTCTTGTAAGGTACGATGCTTGACTTTGGAGTTGTATTGTGCTGCCACTTTTTGCTTGTGGGCCGCTGCTTTAAGGACTGCATCATTTCTTCTCTCCTCAACTAGATCCAAAGACATGTGAAGGAGTTCTTCGTTCTCTTCTGGGTTATAGTGGATCCTACGGTGGGAAGGCACAATGGTTTCAACTGGGAGCATAGCCTCCGATCCGTATGCCAAAGAGAAAGGAGTATGCCCCGTCGATGTTCTGAAGGATGTGAGATAGGCCCATAGTGCCGTAGGGAGTTCATCCACCCAAGCGCCCTTTGACTTTTCGAGTTTCTTTTTGATTAGAGTTTTCAGAATTTTGTTGACGGCTTCGACTTGTCCGTTTGCTTGGGGATACACTACGGATGAGAAGCTTTTGTGAATTCCGTGCTCTCGGCACCAGTTGGCGAATTCCTCGCTGTCAAACTGAAGTCCATTGTCTGATATGATTTTGAGTGGGACTCCGTACCTGCACAGAACATTTTTGATCAAGAAGTTAATAACTTTTGCTGAAGATACTTTATTCAGAGGTTCTGCTTCCACCCATTTGGTGAAATAGTCGACTGCCACTATAGCATATTTGGCTTCGCCTCGGCCCATTGGTAGTTCGCCAATTAAGTCAATTCCCCATACTGCAAAGGGCCAAGGGCTGGTTATTTGAGTAATCTCAGTTGTTGGTAGCCGCGGAATCTTAGCAAACTTCTGGCATCTGTCGCACTTTTTGACGAAATCTAAGGCGTCCTTGCTTAAGGTGGGCCAGAAATATCCATATCGGAGTATCTTTTTCGCTAATGTTTGCCCTCCGGTGTGATCTCCGCAGCTTCCCTGATGAATGTTGAATAAGATTTCCTTGGCTTCCCTCCCAGCGACACACCTTAATAACGGGTTAGAGAATCCACGCCGATAGAGGATGTCTTCTTGTATTGTGTAGCGGGATGCTTTCCTCAGGATTTTCTTGACTTCGTTACGCCCGTTGGGTAGTGTGCCGCTTTGTAGGTAGTCTCGGATGGGAGTCATCCAAGTTGCTTCTTCGGTTGTAGCTATCAGATTCACTTGCTCAAAACTTGGGGTTAGTGGCTTTGAGATGGTTACTGCCCCAAAGATGGCGATGTCTCTCACACTTGCTTGCTTTGCCAATTCGTCGGCCTCTTGGTTCTCTTCCCGAGGGATGTGTTTGACTAAGTAGTGGTCCAATCGGCTGAGAAGTAACTTGGTCTTCTTTAAATATGCTATGAGTCGTTCTTCTCGAGCTTGGAATTCTCCTAGTATTTGATTAACAATAAGTTGAGAATCGCTATGAAGACACAAATAATTGGCTCCGATTCTATGGCAAGTTCTAATCCAGCTATCACTGCTTCATATTCTGCATCGTTGTTGGTGGCAGCGAACTCCAACCTTATAGCATAGTGCAGCTTATTTCCCCTGGGAGTGATTATTACCACACCTGCCCCCGAGCCTTGTTCGTTTGATGCAACATCCACGAAGAGATTCCACTTGATGTCTTCTGCTATTCCCAATTGCTCCTTATCTTCGTTGGTAGTGAATTCTGCAATGAAATCAGCCATGGCTTGTCCCTTGATGGCGGTGCGAGGGTGATAGGTGATATCATACTGACTTAGTTCAATGCACCATTTAAGTAGTCGCCCAGAAGTGTCGGGACGGTGGAGTACCTGCCTTAGTGGTTGATCGGTCAGAACTTTGATGGAATGGGACTGGAAGTAGTGACGCAGTTTCCGTGATGTGACTAGTAAACAGTATGCTAGCTTCTCGAGTTTAGAATATCTGACTTCTGCCCCCGTAAACCTCTTACTTACGAAGTAAACTGGCCGCTGCGTGTGGTTGTCTTCTCTTACCAAGGCAGCGCTTAGGGCGTGAGATGACACAACAAGGTATAGGTATAACTCTTCGCCTTTGCTTGGAGTTGAGAGTACCGGTGGTTTCTGGAGGTGTTCGGTCAAGTTAAGGAAAGCTATTAAGCATTCGTCAGTCCATTCGAACTTTCCTTTGTCTTTCTTTAGAGCTTCGAAAAAGGGGACGCACTTGTCCGTTGCCTTGGAGATGAATCGGCTTAGGGTGGCCACTTTTCCATTCAGGCTTTGCATTTCCTTTCGAGTGGAAGGTATCTTGATATCCCTTAGCGCTCGGACTTGTTCAGGGTTTGCTTCAATCCCTCTGGCATGGACGATGAATCCTAAGAACTTTCCTGATGATACTCCGAAGGAGCATTTTAGAGGATTCAACTTCATTCCATACTGGCGAAGTACTTGAAACATCTCGCCTAGATGGCTTACATGATCGTCGGCTTTCCTTGACTTTACCAGCATGTCATCCACGTATACTTCCATAGTTTGCCCTATTAGCCCTGCAAACATCTTGTTGACGAGGCACTGGTAGGTGGCTCCTGCATTTTTAAGTCCGAAAGGCATTACCTTATAGCAGAATAAACCCCAGTCAGTGATGAAACTAGTGTGGTCTTGATCGGGAGCATGCATAGGAATTTGGTTATATCCTGAGTACGCATCCATAAAAGATAAGAGTTCGTGCCCGGCTGTGCTGTCTACAAGCTGGTCGATCCGGGGAAGTGGGAAGCAATCCTTTGGGCAGGCGTCGTTTAGGTTGGAGAAGTCAATGCATGTTCACCACTTTCCATTAGCCTTCTTTACCAGCACCGGGTTAGCGATCCATTCCGGGTAGATGGCTTCTCGTATGAAGTCATTGGCGAGTAGATTCTTTACTTCTTCATCGAGGGCTGCTGATTGCTCTGCCCCCATACTTCTCTTTCTTTGTTTTACGGGCGCCTTGGTAGGATCAATGTTCAGTACGTGGCATGCTACGTCGGGGGAGATTCCGGTCATGTCAGCATGTGACCATGCGAATACATCCAAGTTGTGGCGGAGAAAGTCGATGAGTTGCTCCTTCAACTCTGCTTTTAGTTGGGACCCAATTTTCAATAGTCTACTCGAGTCGTGCTTGTCTACGGATACAAACTCCATAGCCTCTGCAAGCTCGGCGGTGGCCACCTCCTCTTTGTCCCTAGGGTCTAATTCATTGAAAGGGTCGCTGGTATATCGAAGAGGAGGGGCTTTCTTTAGTTGCTATGCTTCTAGACTTTTCGTGCAGAGGGCAACCTCTACACCCTTCCCTTTATCCTTCCTGTGGTTGTTGCAAAGTTCAGTCACATAGCAGTCTCGAGCAACGTCCTGGTCTCCTTCTACTTCCCCTACTCCATTGTCCGTTGGAAATTTCATCTTTAGGCACCATGGGGCTAGGACAATTTGGAGGTCAGACAAGGCTGGCCTTTCTAAGAAGGCGTTGTAGGCCGAGTGGTTTTCTATTAGCACAAACGTCTGTTTCCGTACAACGTAGCGGGGATGGCTTCCAATTTCAACAAAGAGGTCCAGTTGCCCGAGGGGCATCTTCACATCTCCGGTGAAACCGTGTAGTGGCTTATCGCAGGGAGATACATCCTTCATTGATAGTTTCATTTTGTCGAATGCATGTTTGAACAGGATATTCACTGAGCTTCCAGTGTCTACTAGGATTCGGTAAACTTCGGCGGGACCGAGCCGGGCAAGATAACCATGGGATCCATGTGAGGGTATTGTCTTCCTTCTAGGTCACGCTTACCGAATGTGATGTCATCACTTTCTTTCCGTTTCGGGTGGCGCTCTTCTATAACCGAATTGACAGTCTTTATTGTCTCTGAGCGACTTTCCATATCTTTCCATCTCTTTCCAGTTTCTGTCTGCGATGTGCGGTCCTCCCGAGATGGTATGGACCACTATCTTCTCTTGACTAGAGCCGCTAGTGTCGCGGTTTCCTCTGCCGATCTCCGGTGAGGGTAGCCTTGGGTTCTCATTGGCAGGAGCTGGAGTCATGTCCTGACCTTTTACATAGCGTTCCAGTTTCTTCCTTCTGATGTGTTCCTCAATCAAGTCCCGGAGATGATGGCATTCATTGGTATCATGCCCATGAGATTCGTGGAAGCGGCAGAACTTTCCAGACTTCTGCGCGTTATCTGATTCCTTCTTGTATGGTGGGCGTTTGTATCTAACTTCGCCTTGGGTGGCAAGGAAGATATTTTCGACGGTCTCGTTCAAAGGAGTGTAAGTGTCAAACCTCGGTCCTGGCCGATATAGGCGCTTTTCTCCCTTCTTGCCCCCAGCATTGTCTCTCGAATCATTTCTTCGAACGTCCCTTGCCACAGCAGGGGTGTTGTTGTGAGTTGCCTTATTTTGCTGTCCTGACTGTCCCTCAACGGCAGCATCCTCAAGCCTCATATATTTCCCGGCTTCATGGAAGAAATCGGGTAAAGTAGCTGGTTTTTCTTTTGTCAACCTTCTAGCAAATTTAGTGTCCGGATGCACACCACTACAGAGGGCCATTAGGATAAGCTTCTCATCGACATCTTGGACTGCGGCTGCTGCGACATTGAATCGGGTTAGGTATTGCTGCAGTTTCTCTCCAGGTTTCTGTTTGACGCTGGATAAGGAATAAGCGTCCTTAGGTTGTTCCACATGAATGCGGAACTGACTGATAAACTTTTCTTTCAACATTTCCCACGAGCTGATGGATCCCAGGGGTAGATGACAGAACCAGGAGGTAGCGAGATCTGTTAAGAAGAGCGGAAAGCATTTGCACAGTACTCCCTCTGTCGCTCCACTCATGAGCATATGTTGTGTGTACCTCTATAAGTGTACAACGGGGTCGGAGGTTCCTTTGTAAGGTTCCATTGTTGGCATCTTCCATTCTCGGGGGGTGATAGCAATTTCGATATTGCGAGCGAAAGGGCTGGTTACCCTAGCGCCTATCCCTCGATCTCTTTGCTCTCGTTGGACGCACTCTCTAAATAAGCGTGCCATCCTTTCATCAGAATTTGGAGCAGATAGAAATGAGTTTGGTTCCGTTCTGTGGGATTGATTCCATCCAGATGACCTGTAGGGATGGTATCATCTATCATTCCTCATATTTTCCAATGGCTGCCTTTGATCTTCTGGGAGCATGCTAGGGTCAGCTACAGTTGGCCCTTGCCTTGATCTTCCCCTGCTGGGTTCTGATCTAAGCACTTCCTCGGGTCCAACTTCGGGCTGGACTCTAGCTCGGCCCCGTTCACTGGCGTTTCCGTGGTTAGGCAGTATGACAGGCTCAGCTATAGTTGACCTTCGTCCGGTACCTCCCCCGTTGGGTTCGGTACCAAATGTTTCCTCATGCCTAACTTCGGGCTGTGCTCGATCTCGGCTCCTACCATGGCTACTTCTGCCGTTAGCTCCTTCGAAGAAGGAAGACCTTTGTTGTCTCTGAGATCCTCCAGATTGGGACTCGCCCCATGATTCAGTGTTGCGGTTGGACTCTTCAGCATCCCTTAAGCGTGATATGAGATGGTCCACCAAGGCTTCCTGCTGGGACGTGAAGCGGTTAGTTACTTCAACCACAACCCTGTCTAAATCTGCTCTAGTAATTGTTGCGGGCTGTTCTATGGCAGGAGTGGTCGGATTAGCCTGTCCTTCATTTGGTACTGCTGTTGGAGGAGGACGATTTACTTGATTCGTGACAGCTGGATCTGGAAGACTGCTGGATGCGATGTTTTTTCCTTTGTTAACATCTTTTCTCGGTTTGGGGGGCATGTTTTCCAAGTGACGAACGATGCTGTTAGGAAAAATGTTTAAGTGGATGAAGCTGAAGCTTCGAGCTTCTAGTTCTCAGTGAAAGCACAAAAAATGTTTGCACAAAAAATGGACAAACACCTCAAAGTCGTATGATTTAGTAGATCTTATGTTGTTCTTAGTGATTTGGGTGATTTATGCAAATATATGAAAAGCAGGGGCTAAACTGTAAAAAGACACGCAGATTTATAGTGGTTCAGCCAGAATGTGCCTACGTCCACTTTATATGTTATTTCTCTTCTCCTGTTTAGATTACAAGTACAAAGCTTTGATACAAGTAAAAGAAAGTTGTTTGAAAGTTCTCTCCATGCTTGAGCTCTCAAACTTGTCCCCCATTGTTGTACCTCTGCCCCTCTATTTATAGAGTGAGGCTGGGGGCAGGGGTCTTAGATGTATATGGCTGCTGGTGGGCCTGGGCTGAGGCAATCTGGCCTGGCTCATCTTGGTTCGGCATCCCTTGGTTCGGTGGCAGGAGTGCGATGATTCGGCATTGCTTCATTCGGTGGAGAGGGAGAATGTTTGTTCGGTGGTGAGATGTGGTAGGTTGGTCCGGCCCTGATCTGGACCGGTAGCTGTTGGAGAGGAGGTGGTTCGGTATGAGCTTGGAGTGGTTTTGGCTCATTCGTTGTGGAGAGACTTTGATTCAGCGGGGGAATGGTCCGGTGGTAGAGGCTGGAACTTGGCTCGGCAGGCACGAGAAAAGGAAGGTTCGGTAGTGGTTTTCCTTCATCTGGTCCGGAAATGCACACAACATGATACAAGAAGGAATAAAAAC
The DNA here is from genome assembly GCA_030737815.1 of Allium fistulosum. Classification (NCBI taxonomy): domain Eukaryota; kingdom Viridiplantae; phylum Streptophyta; class Magnoliopsida; order Asparagales; family Amaryllidaceae; genus Allium; species Allium fistulosum. Next base: position 941,657,672 of record CM060907.1, on the reverse strand, counting down.
TCTATCGGGAAAGATTCTATCCATGAGAGTTCACGGGGCATTCTCGTTTGCCATTGTTGGAGGATCGTTTGTCCGAGTTAAACGATTAGTTGTTGTGTCACGAGTCCAAGTACTCATGCACAAGTGAAAGTCAAGGAGAGAAAGAAGTTAGAACCGAGTTTAAAAGAATGAAACAAGGTTTAGAAAATGAAGTAAACAAAAAAATTGTTTTTTTAATATTTTGTTAAAAGGAAACAAATTTACCAAAAAGGATTTATTTTTCAGAAAGAAGATTTATTTTTTTTTGTTTTGTTTTTGTCTTTTTTCAAATTTTTTTATATGGCGTTGCTTTTTTTTGTTTTAGTTTTTAAAAAGATTATATATATATATTTTTGGATTTTTATTTTTCGAAAAAAACTAACTTAAGTAAAAATGTTTGTTTCTTTTTTTGGAATTTTGATTTTGTTTGAAATTTTTTTCTTTCTTTTTTTTTGAAGGAAAAAATTTAAACAGAATGTTTTTTGGAAAAAAAAACTAAGTTAAGTAAAATGTTCAATTTTTTTAGTTTTGGATTTTATTGTTTTTTTAAATATGCATGAACAAATGCAACTAAATGGATGCAAGGACTTAATTACAAATTTTCTATCCTTAGTAGCTCCTAACCCAAAATTGTATAATCACACTTTGTCTTAATTCAAAAAAATAGTTCTTAGCCAGGTAACAAACAGGAGTTATCGGTACACCACGAATCACTGTAGCAATGCAGCCGAAGGTTTAAGTACCTTCAGAGAAACAATCACTATAATTTACGAATCACCGTAATATTTATATATGATTATTGCTCTACCGTAGCCTAAATACCAAGAAAATGAATTGTCGAAAGAAGACAACTTGTCAAGATATAATTAAGCCCTAGGTAAGCTCGTGACTCCCTTAAGTCCAAAGTCTAACCGTTATTATTAGCAAATTCTACGATGATATGAAATTTGTGGGCCAAGGAAGGTGTGATGAAATCATCCACTCTATATGGATTTGGGTGTTGCCCTTAATAAAAAGACGATATGAATGCAAAACTAAAAATAAACGTGGATTAACAATGTAACTACCAATGAATTTTTTTTGTTTTTGTATTTGAATTTTTTTAAAATGCAAAAAACCAACAATGAAAGAAAAATAACAACACGAATAAGAGCACGATACCAGAGCGTGCATAATTATTATCTATTTATTTTAAGCAGCAATTTTTTTAGCAAGCACTTCTTCTGAATTTCTGCTTTTGCAACCTGAAAACTTGAACAACATATATATACAATATATTTATTCTATTTCTTTATATATCAAGGAAAAAAACTAAAACAAATGAAACCAAAAACGACTTGCTTTTTTTCTTTTCTTTTTGTATAAAGCCAAGGTAAAATTTTAAATGAACTTATACTTTAAGAAAATGCAAAATAAAAACAACGCAACACAACACTCTTAACAAAATTACTTCTCTGTTCCAAACCAAAATCCCAAAACACTCACACACTTAACAAAATTCCACGATAGAAGTTCAAAATCAGAAATCAAATTTTCGATTGCGATTTCTGAAATCAAAATCAAAACCAAAATTAGAGATAGAGATTTTGAATCAAAGGCAGGTAGAGGTGCGATTGGGGTTTCAGATTATGGATGGCGACAGTTTGGAAGTTGGAAAGGAAAGGGTCACGCGAAGATGTATGTTGGTTCGGTGGTGGATTGCGATGGTAAGTGGATTGGTCGCGGTCGTGGTAGGGAGCAGCGTAGGTTTGCTGATGCTGATGCTGTTGCGGTTGAGGATGGAGGTATTTCGGGTATTTTGGATGATGGAGAATGGTTGCAGAGGGAAGTAGTGAAGGAAGTGTAGTTGAGATGATCTGGAGGGTGCGAAGCTGCAGGGAGATGTATGCAGGAGGTAGTGGTAGGTCTGATGGTGGCAGGCAGAGGATGTGCAATGAAGTTGTGAAGTGTGTATAGGTTGGTGTAGGATGATTGAAATGGTGCAGATGGTTTGGAAGTGAAGATGAATGAATGCAGTGGTGGACTGAGGTGGTTGCTGTAGTGGAGTGGAGCAGTAGATGGTTTGCAGAGGGAAGAGTGGTGATATGATGATGAGGCAGTATTGTGGCAGTACTAAGGGAGTATGTAATGAGTGATTAAGGATGATGTGGATGATGGTTGATGTTGAACTGATGAGGCAGTGGGAGTGGCAGTGGCAGTGGATGGTTTTGCTGGAGCAGTAGATGGACAGTGGAACAATAGGATGGTGACTGAAAGCAATGATGGTCTAGAGGCAGTGGTTAGAGGGGCTGGTAATGCAAATCAAAATTCAATTAAGTTTATGAGAATGATAATCAAAATGCAAATCAAAGAAATTGTAATGAAATGCAGCAGTGATGTTGTGGGTAGTATTTGGCTGAACTATTGGCTGAAGAATGGTTCAAGTAAGTTGAAGTGGTGAGGATGTGGAAGTGGAGCAGGAGTAAGAAGCCGAGGCAGGTTATATGTATTGGTGAATGCACAGTTGTATGTGTGCAAGTTGTATGGCAGTGTGAGGAGGCAGTTTCTGGTGGTGGTGCGATGTTTGTTGTTGTATGTAGAGATGTTGGAGTTGAAATGCACATATATGCACAGTTTGATGGTTGAGAGGTGATAGGCAGTGTTGATGGAAGTTGAGTTTTTTGGCAAGAGGATATTGGCAGTGTAGTTGCTCTGTGATGATGGAATGATGCTTATTGACAGTGAGTGTTGTAGCAGAGGGAAGATGCAGTTTTATGGTGATGTAGTGGTTTTGATGTTGCTGTTTAGGGAATTGATGAGTGGAGGGGGATTGTTAGGAGATGAGAGAGGTGCTGCTTTGATAATGTTTAACAGGGAGTGTGATAAGGTGGTGGACAGTTGAGGAGTGTGAGGAGGTTTGATGAATTGATGTGTACTGATGCAGTGCAGTGGTGCAGTGAATTTCAGGAAGAGGTGGTTGGAGTTGCTGTAGTGGTTATGGACAATGGCAGCAGTTGGTTTGATTATTGTGATGACAGGGAGAAGGGAGGCAGCTGAAGTGTGATACTGTCACAGTGAAATTTGATGTGCAGGTTGGTAGCAGAGGAGAGGTGAAGTTTGTATGTTTGACAGGGAGTGTGATATGGTGGTGGGTAGGGGATGGATGGATGATTTGCAGTAATGGAATATATGGCCGAGGAAGTTTTGATGGTTATGTTTGAAGTGGGAAGAGGGTATGTGCACAGAAATGGAAACAAGCAGAAGGTTTAAGTTGTGGAAGTGTAATAGTGGGAAGAGGAGGATGTACACAGAAATGCATAGAGAAGTGCAAAAAATAGAAAATAAGAAATGCACAAGGAAGTTGTAAGAAAATACAAAATGTAATTGTGTATGTTGTTCTGAAAATGTTAATACAAATGAAGTGAACAATATTTGTTTTGAAATGAAATTCTGTATGATGTTGTTTTTTAGATGCAACATAAATAAAACAAAACAAAAACAAACACAACCAAATGAAAACAAAGCTAAACAAATTGAACAAAACAAATGCTTAACAATATTATTTTCTCTTTTTTATAAAAAACAACACACAAAAAAATATAATCAACAAAAATAATTCGAAGAGTAAAATTAAAATCGATTTGCAATTCGCCGGCAACGACGCCAAAAACTTGTTGATAACGGCGAATTTTCTATCGATTAGAAAATCGTCGTTAAAAAAATAATCGTTAAAATACCGCAAGCGTACGACATACAATTGTAATACGTAAGCAAGTATGGGTTGATCCGTAGGGAAATGAATTAAATTTTAAATTCTACTCAATCAAATTAACCCAAGTTTTCAAGTTTGTTTAAATTTAAGAAAAATAGCAAAAAATTAAACTAAAACAAAAGTGAATAAAATTATGAGATTAAGAGACAATTTAGAGGCAAATCCACTCTCATACTTTCACATAAATCGACACAAAATTTAATCTACGATCTCTCATTTTAATCTTTTAGTATTAATGATGTATTTGTCATAAGTATGACCTATTTGTGTTATTAATTAACACAACTTAAATCATCAAACTTTAATACAACAGTAAAACCACTTTGTTAAATGTTATGAAAATGAACATGAAGTCAAAGCAGAAGCTATTTTAAGCATGATCTATTTACTATTTTGTTTAGTAACAAAGATCATCAAATTTTGATTCTACTTTAATTTTATTATCAAAATCAATTAGTAAGATGATGATGTAAATTGTGTTTTTGATGGATTAAGCATAGCCCATTTGTGATTAGAAACACAAGGCTATCAAATTCCCTAATAAACTTACATCATAATCTAACTATCCATGAAGCATAAAAAGAGATCAAAATTAGCAAATATGTTGAATCTACATGATTTAAGAGAGCTTCATTCCCCTTAAATTGAAGGGGTTTAGCTTCTCATTTTTGTTATCATTTCAACACATGTAGATTGCAACATTAAAAAGCAAGGAAATTAAGAGCTAATTAAAAGAAAGGAGAACTAAACTATTTTCATAAATTAAATCCAAACTAATTGCAATGAAAATAAAGCTAATCTACTAACATGAAATAGAAGAAAGCATGTAAATAAAAGTAAGCATGGAATGGAAAAGCATGTAGAAAAAGAATTAGAGGCTTAAGAAGCCATTTTATTTCTCATTGATTTGTGCAATTTGCATAAAAGGTAAGATAATAAAAACTTTATTACATGAACATAAGAGGGTTATTTATCATGACTAAAACCCTAATCCATTTTTAGGGAACTCCCTTAAATGCCCTTGAGGTAGTGTGGCCTCCAAGTTATCACCTCCATTAAATGTGCATGTGCCTTTAATCCCCACTAACATGTGCATTAGTTCTTAATTGTGGTTCATTAGTTAGTGGGTAGGTGGGGTCCTCCATGATTACATGAATTCTTTTATTTATTCATTTCTTTGTCTTCCAACTCTTGTATATGCATATTTCTATGAAGCCGCTTCCAAGTTGAATCCAAATTCCTACATAACAAATTAAAATGTGCAAGTAATTTTTTTCCAAATTAATTCACACACAAAAATTACAGTTTTGCCCCTATGTAGGTGCATGAATGAGGACTTGAAAGCATTTTTGAAATTTGGTTTTAAACATGTAAAAACACCCAATTATGACATTTATTTTACTAAAATGAGAAGTGTGTGAGTTAAAATAAACATTTTTATGTGCACATCAGAGGGATAGTATAGTTGGGATGTCGAAAATGAGTTAAGTATATAAACCATGATTTCCATAAAAGATCGTTTTAGCTGGATAGGCGATTAGTTGATTATCGAGCTAAACCAAATATTAACTTAGATCTTTAAAAGAATGTTTTTAAAGATAATATAAGTATGGAATGGTTTTGGGTTTGTTGTGACAATGTTTTAATAACATTCATCTTTAACCCTTTTGATTACATTTATGAATATAAATAGATCTTTAAAAGAACTTTTTAAAGATAAGCATAAGGTAAATGATTTAGGGTTTGTAGTGACAATGTTTAAGTACATTAGTCTTAAACATTTTTGAATGGAATTGTGAAAGTACTTAGATCCTTAAAATGGATATTTTGAAGGAAATTATAAGTATGGAATCTTTTGGCAGAAGGATAGAATAAGTAAAGTTTTGAGGTAAGAAATCATGTTAATGATTTGTGAATATACATATACCATTTGAGATAAGTATATGAGTACCTTTTAAAGTATTTAAAGGATGCAAATGAATAATAAGTATTGATAAGTGAAGTTTTATTAGATAAAAAGGTTTTACTAATAAAAAAGGTTTTAATTAATAAAAGGTTAATTAAACAAAAAAGGGATTAAAAGTCGCTTATGTGACTTAGTCATGCTTTGTGTAACTTGATTATGCTTTGTGTGTTTACTCATTTATGGGAAGTATTTAGTCGTGTACTTAGAGCTAGAAGTTTGAAAACGTGATAAGTATATGGGACTTAGTTTCCATATGTGATCATTCTCATTATTATTGAATACGACAAAATCGTCGATTCAGTCTTGAACATACCTAGATCGGTAAGTGTTTTACTTATTGAAAACCAATTCAAGACTGAGATACATGTTCTATCTCTTAAAAGTGGATCTGTTCGAGATGTGCGAATCCATTTGGGTATTCGTCTTATGTTTGAGTGACGAAGACTCGTGTGAGCGATGCTTAACGTAGGAAATGGCTAAAGACAGAGTTGGATGCACAACCTGTGGTTTTCCTAACCCGCGACGGGGTATGTCGACTCCTAACTCAGAGTATGCTTATTGATGTTGCATGCGGGAGTTGATGATACGTAGTTCCATGTGGCTTAGGTTCGCTCGTTCGGGCATGGGCCAGTTGTGTTTACCTTATAGTATATTTTACCTAGAGATATACGATGCTCGGAAGGTGTTTTTCGATCCTTGTGCATGGAGATCCGCTTCAGTTTACCAGAGGCATTTCTATGGAAAATCCATTAAGCGAACATACATTATTGGTTTTTATTGTACCCTTAATATTATTGTGGTGTAATCAAAGTAAGTATCACAACTATTTTCTAATTTATATTCTTTACCCTAGACATTATTTATTATACACAATATATACTTATTAGATGAGTGGTTCTTTTGAGGAGATAACAGTTACGGCATTCTTTGCAATCTCAAAAGTACTGTTATATGTTGATTGCTTATTTCTAAGTTTCTTATACTAGGCTTATGTCCGATGCGTGGTTTTTGTTTTGCCTAAATTCCTTGTGTGCTCTTCGAGTAGTTTGGGAAAGGCAGGTTTTTGTTGATGTTCATAGGAGCTCGAGGAGACGAGCTAGATGGTTCACCTACTATGCTATTCTTATTTTCATTGTATTACTATATTGTACATATTAGAATTTGTGAAGACATGTTGTTATAACTTTCTAGCCGATGATGGTATTTAGAATGTAACTCCAAAATCCTATGTATCTTTGGGTGGCAGTTTGTACTGTCTTATGAAATTATATGTTACCGTTCCGCTGTGAGATTCTAATACTGTGTTCCTTTTCTTATTCTATTTCTTTTTCGTTCTATTTTATCCTAACAATCCATCTTTCTGGCACTTGGATGCTCGACACAAGAATACCGTGGATGTATTCATGTCGACATTTGGGGGTCCAAAAGGTGGATCGTTATATCTTGTATCAGAGCTGAAGGTTAAGTGAGAACCTTAGCTTTGGTTGGGTATGACTCATTTAAGAGAAAGAATAATGGAATGCCCTGGCATGAGTTGACTGTATTATACACATGAAAGCATTTTTGTAGTTGTTATAAGCGTATACTTTAAAGGTAAACACAACTATGAAAATTAAAGATCTTATATAAGGTAACTTATATAATTATGAATTGTTAAAGTATAGTTTAATTAATGTAGGGATGAATGATGTTCATTCGTTATCCCATGTTGATTAGTTTAGCCATGCTCGGCCGTTTTATGAGCATTACTATCCTTTGTAGAATGATATGACATAGTCGACCAGTTTATAAGCATTATTATCATTTATAGAATTATTAGCTTAATATTGCTCAGTCAGTTTACGAGCATTGTTATAATTTGTTGATTGATTAATCATGCTCGACCAGTTTATGAGCATTAACTATTGTTTGCTGATTTTTGATTTGTCCTCGACTAGTTTATGAGTTGTTTTACCCTCTATTGCATGGGTTGAGTAGACAGTATTTGTGGAGGCATTGAAAAAGAATACCTTGTGAATTAAGTTTTATAGTTTGACTATAAGGCGTTCGGTGATAATGTTGGGTTAGAAGTTAACTTTTATAAAAGTTGAATTTGGTAAACGATATTTAGCATACTCTAAAGGAAAGATAAGGTATTTTGGGAATAAACATCCGTGAAATTTTTTATATAAGATAGTGATTTTATATAAGTATGTTTTATAAAATATGGTTTATAAACAAAGAGGATTTAAACTGATATTTTGAGATCATTGTACTTAGTAATATTTACGAAGTTTTTGATACCGCTTTGGAAATGATTTTGGTTAAGTCCGAAAGGTATGATTTGGATGTACTGAACTCACCTCTGCCGCTTGAAAGTAATTATGGCGATCACCGCAGCATCTCGATGTTAATTTTTTGGTTTCAAAGTGAGGGATGCTACAAAGTGGTTTTGGTAAAACAGATTTTGATTTAGTCCCAAAAGTATGATTTGGTATACAAAAGATATATGTATATATTATTATTTCAATTGATATGAAATAAAATTCGATGTTTAGTTCTAAAGTTTTCATTAAAGATTTTGGAGTAAGCTTTCTATATGGAAAAGATTAGTATGTATTCTATGTTGGGTGCCAAGTAGTAGTGGCGTAGCTAAGAATTAATGTTGGAACTTTTCATGTTTCCCCTTTTGGCTAAAATGTGTTTAAGAAAATAATTGGAACTTTGTTGAGTTATTTTATGGACACATTGTGCCTAAGAATTAGGATTATATAGTATATGAATCATTTTTTGATATGTTGTTTGGTAGTTTTCATTTGTTAAATGAAATAGGATTTTCGGTGATTTTGGACAGCCAAAAACTTCTAAATTGTATAGAACTTGAAGCTAAGTGTTTTTGAGAAAATATAAAAGTTAAGTTTTGTTAACTCTTGTATTAGGAAGATAGTAAAATTTAAACAAGTTTAAATTTGTTGAACATTCATGATAAGTAAAATGAATTTGATGTTTTGTATATACTCTTAGGACGTAGTAGAGTATTATATGAGTATGAACTTAAGTTATGAAATGTTTTTAAACTTGAAGTTAGGTTTAAGATTCATAAATGGTTTTAGTATTGAATGACATACTATTAATGTTAACGAATGTGATTTAAAAAGCTATTGGTATAGTTAAGAAACCAATTGGATTAGTACGTAAGTTATGCGAAGATCTATTATTCGCATGACTGTTCTTGATTCATAATTCAAGTACCTGATTTCGAGGTGATGTACACTGGTCCGAACAAGGATTTTCACTCGCTTCTTAACGACGAACACTTGATATGGATTCTTGATATGATCCTGATGTTTTCTATCACAATATCTGGCTATGTAAGGAGAATGGATATTTTAATAAAGGAACCTGGTCGGAGTCCGCACTAGAGAGTTTAAGTGATCTATGCTAGTTTAGAAGTGAAATTATGTGATCGAGTAAGTGATCGGATTTGATATTGCCTACGGATAATCCATGTACATCATACAGGCTTAGTATTTGCATACTATGTTTTGTTGGCTTAGGGGGAGTTTAGGCGACGACTCTTCAAATTGTTATGAGGTAGCATGAATAATCGACTAAGTAATGACCTGAGGTTGTTGAGCGTAAGGTACGCTTAGTAGATTATTTATTAACCTTGTGCGAAGAGAAGCTTTCTGAAGCTGGGCAAACTGTGGGCTTTGTTTGCTTGTGATTTTGAATGTTGTTAAGAATGGTTTATGACTATTTCCTTTTGTTGCTCATGTTGGAATTTCAAGGATGAAATATTCTAAGTGGGGGAGAATGCAACAACCCGGAATTTCAAATACTTCGTATTTAAACATCTAGATTATTTATATATTTGAATCTTGGATTAAATGTTATTAAATTGATTTAATAACCTTTTTGCCTACTTTTAAATCATAATTGATCATGGTAAAATTGTTTTGGACAAATGTTTACAAAAATAAACACTTTAAAGAAATATCGATAATGTGACCGAAAATCTTTTTATCGATAAACAGCTTTTGACTCGTTAGAAGTTGTTCAAACTTTTTTACGTACACTTATTTTCTTAGGAAATCGATAATAAGAAATAGAAATATTTTACCATTCATGAAAAAGAAAAATGATGATGTCATGGGTGATTTCATAGAAGATATCTCGTGTGTAAGGATAAAATGGTAATTTTGCTAAGAGATATTTTCATGCAAAGTAAAAGGAGCATGCAAGGCACATGAGGGCTGGTCTTGGCCACATAAAGGAGAGGGCCAAAGTGTGCTAAATACTTCATAACTTTTCAAAGTTTGAAATTATCAAAAAGATCAAAAATGGTAGAAGTGATTAAACTAATCCACTTCTATTGTAACGACTCGGAATTTCACTGTTTTGATTTGCCAATATTTAATTAATTTTAAATATTCGATATATAGGTTTTATAATGAAAATAAAACTCTTTTTAATAATTAACAATGATGGTGAAATAGTTTTTAAAATGTGTTTATAAAAATATATAGTTTGATGAAAAACAGAAAATGTGACCGGAAACTGTTTTCCAAATTTTGGACGTTTCAACGTATAAAAGTTGTTTGAAATGTTGTGTACGCTTTTGTATATATATGAACACATATATTAAGTATATAATATGGTTTAGGATAATATATTTAGGATTAATTAGGTTAATTAAGTTAATTAATCTAAGATAATCATGATATAACACTTTGGCAACTAATATTAAAAAATTGAAATATATGTCACGTCAAAAGGGGACAAGAGTACAACAAAGGGTCAAATTAATATTTTATTGTTTTTCCATGATAAATTTCAAATATTTTAAAGGGGACATGGATGGGACAAGATGGTGAGGTGGCGTTCAAGGAGAGGAGGGCAAAGTACGAAGGTCGTTTTGGTAATCTAACTTATGCACTTAAAATAAATAGCTATTCTTTTTTTTTCTCATTTTTCCATTCTTTCCTTTTCCAAAAACTTTTATAAGCTTGGAGCAACTTTCATGGCTTCCTTTTCTAATTATAAGGTTTTAATGTTTTTAAATCTAGAGTTTAAATGTTTTAAATATTTCAAATTCTATTTTAAACTCCTCCTTTTAAATTTCAGAATTTCTCCATTTTTACCCTAAATGGTTTCGGCCATAACTCTTACATTCCACTCCAAAACAATATTTTATTTTTTTCAAACCAAGTAGAATTCTACTGTCTACAACTTTGTAGTGTATTACTTTTTCTGATTTCGAGCCTATCTACTTAAAAAATCCATACTTTTAAAGAGTGTTTTTGAACCTAGATTTTAAAATCCAAAAATACCCCTTACTATTTTGTCCATAAGTCCCTCAAAATTTATTCGAATTGAGTAATTATTTTTTTAAATGATAGAGGAAAGGATTATCTAAAAATTTTTCTTTTTACTACTTTTCCAAATTTCGAGGATAAATGGTCCTTAAGTTGAGAAGAAAATGACATATTTTTGAGTGGATTTTAAAGTTTTCGAAGCTTTCCGGATTCTAAAGTATTTCCAGTTTTCAAAGCTTTTGGTGAGTAAATTTATTTAAATTTGGGAAGCATGTACTCTATATATATGTATGTTGGATATGTGGTTATATATATACATAGATATATATATATATGTATACATATAATGTTGTGTTTGGTTTATGGTATGTTTGGATGTGAATGTATGTGCTAACTTGTAGTTTAGCGTTAGACTTTGAATTCGACGGTTTATGTGATATGTTTGGATATAAAGTCATGAGCTTTGATTTGGTTTGTATTTGTATATGCTTGGATATGTTGTTGAATGGTAACTCAGGAAAGAAATTCTAAGTTATTACATTCATAGCGACAGTCGCTATGAGTGAAGTTCAGAAATTACGATTTCCAAGTTTTCAAAGTTTTCTTTTAAAATGTTTTTGAAAACCATTTAAAACATAATTAGTAAGAATGTAACTTAATTAATTTTGTTTTAAGGTAATTAGTTTAATAATTAATGAATTAATTAATTAAAGATAATGGTTAATTAATTAAGTAATGAAGTTATGTAATTAGAGTTTAAGAATTAATTAACTAAGTTAATTAATTTTAATTAATTAAGAAAGTTTTAATTAATGATTAATTAAGTTAAGAAGTAATTATTTGATTAATTTTATTTTAATCAAGTTAATTATTTTATTTAATTAAAGTTTGGATTATTTAATTAATTATTATTTGAAGGTTAATTATTTATTTAATTATTACTTAACTAAATGTTTAATTTTACATTTTTAATTAATTATAATTAAAAGGATTTAATTATTATTCAAGTTTAATTAAAGATTATTTAATTAATTAATTGAGATTAATTAATATTTAATTATTAATGAAGATTTAATTAATTATTTAATAATTAATAAATGATTAATTTGGGTTTAATTAATAGTTAATTATTGTTTAACTATTTAACTAAATTAAGTTAAGATTCAATTAAATTTAATTATGATTTAAATATGGATTTAACTTATAGTTAATTATTTTAAAAAGGGTTTAAAGGTTTTAAATCCTTTGGTTTCCAAAAGTAAATTTGTTTAAAGGTACTTCTTTTTTTCAAAAATGGTTTTGAATACAAGTGATTCAAGTGTTGATACCATTAAGAAACCATATAACTATGAATGAGTTATAATGTAGATTGTTGGGTTGTTTGGACATGTGTTAGCAGAATGAATCCCCGTTCTGTTATTAGTTGATTGTTTGTTTGTTTGTATGTTTGAACATGTATTAGTAGAATATATCCCCGTTCTGCAATAAGTTGATTGATTGTTTATTTGTTTGGACATGTGTTAGCAGAATAAATCCCCGTTCTGCTATAAGTTAATTGATTATTTGTTGTTTGGTTGTTTGGACATGTATTAGCAGAATAAATCCTCATTCTGCTATTAATTGATTAAATTGTTTGGACATTATTTAGCAGGATAAATCACCATCCTGCTATTATGTTATTTGGACATGTATATACTAGTTAGCTTATATTGACATATTATTCCCTGATTTGGATATGGGTTGTATTTACATATATATTGATCTATGTAAATAACTGTTAAGTGAATTGAAATTGAAATTGAATGGTAACTTAAATTAGTACAATTGGGATTGCTAAGCCTCTTTTTGGAATTTATAAAGTATGTTTTTGAATTAACTTCAATTCTTTAATCAATTTGGAGTTTAAAGATTTAAATGATTTCCAAGTTATACTATTATTTTATAAAGATATTTTTAAGTAATAACTTGTTTATGAAATTATTTTATAAAGTTATTTTTAAGTAATAACTTGTTTATAAAGTTATTTTATTAAAGTTATTTTTCAGTTATACTATTATTTTATAAAGTTATTTTTAAGTAATAACTTGTTTATAAAATGGTTTGAGATTTAGAAAAGAGTATTTTTCTAAATATTTAACTTGTGAATTTATAAAAAAGTTTTATAAATAAATTGAAAGTATTTATGAAATAAAGAAATGTGGAAAGAATGTATGATTTGTATAGCGTAATTCGAGTGGCAGAGATTGCCTACAGCTTACTATGTTTTTTCGTTGGGATAGCGACGTAACCATTGTGCAAACTACGATCTATGATTGATTTCATGGCGTAATTCGAGAGGCAGAGATTGCCTGCAGTTAAGTTTGGATTTATCTGGGATAGAGACGTAACCATTGAGCTGCGATCCATGGTCGATATCGAATGGTACTTTCCATATCTATTTTTAAAAGATATCCAAGTATTTTTTAAAAGAATGTTTTGTGAATATACTTATCCCGATAAGATAAGTATATGAAGCAATTTCAAATTAGTTTATGAGGCTTTACAGATTTTAGTAGGAAGGGTAATCTTTGTTTTGGATGTTTTTTTATTTGATAGTTAAATAACCGACTATCAAATCTTGGCCCAAATATGTAATCCTTCTTAATTTTGGTGGTAGGGAAACGATTCCCTACTTAACACTGAAGAATTTTAACTTCGGAAATATCTAGGGGAAATAGGAGAATTATATAATACAATTACCATCGGTGGTGCTATACTGTACGTATAAACTCGTTTGTTTTTCTAGGATAAATGATAAGGAGATCCGTCCACTTAAACGGTTAGGGGGTGATCCCCACTCTTATGTATTGTCTGATTATTTCCTAAAGAACCGTTATTGAGCATTCCGGAAAATCGACGATTGGTTTGTAGAGCACCCGGGAAGCAGAAGAGTGTACCCGTAAGAGATTACTCGAAACTATAACAACTCTAAAACCATATACGGTTCTATGGAGGAGTTTCGTGATATATTGAGATATTGGGATCCATATGTTGTTCCGAGACCCGTTGGGGTGCGAGAATCCATGGGTGATTCCAAGATCTATATTGAGATGTGGGAACCCTTACATGATTCCAAGACCCATGGGGTATGGTAATCCATGTAGGATTCCATGATCTATTTTGGTGCAGTGCGTAAGCTGGAATGCCGGACGTAACCTCATCAGCCTAAAACCAGAGATATGAGACATAGCTAGTAGGGTTGGCAAACCAATAGGGTGTAGTCGGCTCCCTTTTCTAGCAATATCTATCAGTTTTGGCATGTCGGGAGCGATGCACTCGGTCTTAGCAAGACCAGTTATGTTTTTCCTATAGTACTCCGGCTAGACGGGTACAATGCTTCAGAAAGGTAACTATGATCCTTGTGCAGGAGGACCGTTCTCGAAGTACTAAGAGCACTTCCATGGAAATCCTACACAATTAGCGAACGCGCCTTAGTGATTTTTTATTTTATACATAGTAGTGTTGTGATGTACACTCCACGAGCATCGCAGCTATTTGGTTATTATTATTTTTGTAATGACCTATAAATTTTTAACGATTTAAATAACGTAATTAACTAAATTTTTCTTGAAAATATATAATTAAAATCTAGCAATGAAAATTTGATATTTGGTATGCGTCTATTTAAACATAACAAACAGCAGATTTTCATCAGAAAATATGAATGTTAGTTCTGTTGTGTAATTTTCAATTTCAATTTAAAATCAGTTAATTTGATCGAAATAAAATATTTTTGAAAACTGAATATTTATATATAATAAAATTGTAAATCATTTTTTGAGTGAGAGTCATATTTCGTTTCGCCAAATTTGAAATGCTCTAGCTCCGTTTATCTTATTTTCGGCGTTTTAGCTGCAGTTTGGCAGCGAATATCGACTTTTGATAGGATGATCGTAACGCTGATATCTGTGTAGCATTCTGTTCGTCTCGTCGTGATGATCTTTGCAGTATATTCATTTCTGTATTTTGGTGTCCGGCACATGGCGAAATCTATGAAATGGTTAGTCGTATCGGTATCCGTTTTGAGCCTTTTAGTTTCTCTGTGACCATTCAATTGATTTTCGTGGAAACAAAAGGTCACTTGTTTTAATATTCTTAGCAATTCACACATTTGACTTTTGTATTCCCATGACTTTTATTATACCAACCAGTCCAATTTATATACTGTTGCATGTTCGTTCTTTCCTCTCCCCTCTTTTCACCGTTGTTGTTTTTCTAGAAAGAAAGAAAAGTAAAGCTTTCATTTATTTTCTTGATTAGCCTGTTCATTTTCTTTTGCTAGCCACCTTTCCATTTACCAATTTCCACCTTCATTGTCGTGCCTTGGACTGCCATTCACCAGAGCTCCACAAAACGCCATCAAACCCTCCTTCGTACACCACAGCAAGCACCATGCCTTCGCTCCACCCAATCACCTCCCTCTACCACCTGCTCCCACTCCATGCAAGCCCACACAAATATGTACAAACGCAATAGCTCCATGACCTCGCCATCCATTCCAGGATGCAGCACCTCACCAGCCTCCATCTCTCCGCCACACCACTACCTGGCCGAAGGCCTTCACACCCCTTACCGAACACGCACCACACTTACTCCACACACAAGCAACGTACACAACCAGGCAATGTACAAAGCTTGTTTGCATTAAAACTTGACTAAGCTCCTTTCCTCCTCCACAACCGCCTTATCCCCTAAGTCCACCCTCTTTCTTTGTCGATCAGCCTGTCATGCTCCTTCACTCTATTTTTCTAATCTACTGTTGCTGAGAATTGGTAACATATATACACAAAGTTATATATTGTAACAACCCGGTATTTTGTGATTATTTTAATTATTTTAAACTAAATTTCCTGATTTGAAAATTTTATTTTATTTATTAAAATGGATAAATTTTGTTATTTTAAATATAAATTTTGATTTCTATGTGAATTATAATTTCAAACATGATTAAATAAGATATTTTCCAGAAATGTGAATCTTGGTCAATATGGTCAAACTTTGACTTTTAATTTAAAATTTTAAAATTTGAAATTTTGAAATCTATCTTTATTTTATGAAAGTAAATAAATTTTTAAGAATAATGCTTTTCGTTTCGTTAAAATCTGATTAATATTGTGAAAGTTATGCCTTTTTAACTATTGAGTGTAATTTGCTGTATTTAACAAAATTGTTTATTTTAAATTATATAAATAATATTTTATTTGGTCATGTAATGTTCTAATTTACATTTATATGGGTAAAATAACATGTTATGTTTATATTTTGGTTTTAAAAACATTTTTTTAAAGTGTAATTGACATTTTCCCATGTCAGTTGTATTTTGTTTACAATTTCTAATTTCCAGTTTCAATTAATTAAAGAAATTCTTTATTTATTTTCTATTTTCTTAAGACCTTATTTTATTCTCATTTCCACTTTATTTGTTCAGCATTTATTTTTATTTTACTTGACTTTTATTGGTTTAGAAGTATAGTAATAATTTTCCATAGTTAATGGTGTTTTATTTGTAATTTTAAGCCTTGTTTTAAATTAAATAAACTATTTCTTTATTCTTTTTCTATTTTCTATAAATTTAATTATTTATTTCACTTTAGAAATGATAAATGAATTATTTATTTCAAAGTTTTTCTTTAGAATATTTTTAAAATGAAGTAGATATTTTTCCAAAGTCAACGGTGGTTTAATTGTAATTTTTGAACCCTGTTTTCAATATTTAAGCAATTTCTTTAATTCTTTTTCTATTTTCTTCAAATTTAATTATTTATTTTCATTTTATTTTTACTTTGTTTCAGTTTTAAAACTCATTTAATAAATTTTCATTGGTTTTTATTTAATTAAAAAGAATGGAAAATTGAAGAGACAAAAAGCTTTAACCTAAGACCTTTCATTTGCCTAAAACTTTTCAATTTCCATAACTCTTCATTAATTCTTTGTTTGGCCGTGCATTTTGTTTGTTGCTGTGTATTTCTAATTTGCTTTTCACGAAAATAATCACCATCTCATTTTCATGCACGGCTTCAAACATTTTGGTAATGTCTTACTCCTTCTTTTTCTTCCTTTCTTCATTTTTTTTCATGTATTTTGCCTTGTTTCTCCCCTAGTTTTGCTCGGCCTCCTCTTGATTGTCACGGCCACCACCTCCACCATAGCTTCCTTGCCACCACCACTACCTACACCTCAGGTCTTGACCATGGCTGAGACTCCCATGAACCAAAAAACCACAAAAATCCAACCTATGCCTTAAAACTATGCTAGTTTGAGCCTTTTGCCTTCACCACTTCATTTTACACCACCACCACCACCATAGGCCGCCACCACCACCTTTTCCAGACCTCCCCACACCACTCCAACCTCTGTCCAGACCTGAGCTTGACTGGCCAAGCCTATAACCCCATGACCGAGCCCATTTGGTTGCCAAAAACCATGTTTTAGCCTAAACCCCTTCACATTCTTATGTTGTAACTTCCTCCATCATGTTCTACCTTGTAGCCTTACCTTTTCCAGACCCATACCTGATCCAAACCAAGTACAAACCTGACCTAATTGATCCCCTAGGCCATGCAAACAAGTAGAGAAAGCAAGGCAAAAATTTTCGTATTCAAATCGCTTTTTGTTTCAAAGTTATTCAAATTCAATCTTATTGATTTTTAAATATTGTTTTGGTTTTGTTTTTGGGTTGTAACACAAGATCTATAACTTGGATCTCGCTCTCCACTCAAGTTCATAGCTTCGTCATTGTGTTCTAGTTTGTGTTGTGTCATTTGAACTTGCATCTCCAGCAAAAGAGGTGAGTAAATCTCACACGACATTTTATACTTATACTAATGTGAAACAACAACAACTGAATGTGTAGAATATTATGATATGTTATAACTGCATGTGTTTATTTATTTATATAATGTTAAACCTGTTTATTGACCTGTCATCTCATCTATTACTAATATATGTTGTTAAACTATTCATTTATATCTGTTCATCACACTGCAAGTTCTCTGTAGATTAGATCACTATGGGTTGAAATGATACATACCCGAACGGAGTTTAGAATAGGAAAAAATCGTTATGGGCTGAAATGATAGGCCTGAACGATTTTTATTTATTTTATTTTACTTGGGATTGCGGGTTTGAAATGATAGAACCCGGATTTTTCTTTGTAAACTGCGGATTAAAATGATATATATCAGTATCACTTGACCTAGGTTAGAAAACTATATACATGCCCGTGGTTATTTTTATAAAGTATTTTAAATATTTTAAATACTTTTAAAAGTGTAAAATTTTGAAAATTGATTTAAATTGGATTTTTAGTGTTTAAATAAAGAAATTTGGATTTTTTCTAGAAGTTAAAAATGTAATTTAAATGAATGGTAAAAGTAAATTTTTGAAATAGAACTTAAGTTTGGAAATTTGAAATTTTGGTTTTAAAATGATATTTAAGTTATATAAATAAAATGGAAATTCAATTATATTTGGAAAATGGTAAATATGATAATTTGATTTGAATTTGAATTTAAATGATTTAATAAAGTGTTATTGAGTTTTCTATGTATTAAAATGGTTAAATAAATGAATGCTTAAAAGTGTAATTTTAAAATATAACTTGACTTGGAAATGTGAATTTGGTTTTTATTTAAGGTTTAAGTTAATTAAATAAAATTGAAAATTTAGTTAATTTGTGAAATGGAAATAAAATATAATGGTTAAGTTTATTTATTAAAAATGTGAAGAAAAGAAATTTGCACTTGAATTTGTTAAATAATTCATTGAAATTTGATTTAACTATAACAGATTTATTTAATAAAAATCATGTGTTAAATGATATATTATATAAACATTTTTAAATGTTAAACATGATTTTTATAATGTTAAAAGGGTTTTAAATGAATTTTATTATTGGCTGGAAATACACAAAAATCTGAAAAATACTTTCAATAGCATTCAGAAATGCTATGATTTCAGAATTGAACTAAACTTAGTAAAAAGAGGCTATTACAGAATTTCTGAAATGCTGTAGTTGCTGTAGTAAATGTAAAGGCTAAAGAACTTAATAAAGGGCTATTACAGCAGTTCTGTAAACTACTGTAGCTGCCTGCTGTCTTTTCTGAAATTAAGTAAAACCCTTGTTTTTGAACCTGAGCTATTACAGCATTTCTAGAAATGCTGTCTTTGCTGTTTTAAACTAAATTTCAACAAAAATGAGATATAACAGTAGTTTTAAAGTGCTGTCTTTGCTGAAATAAAATGTTTTCATATATAACTTATAACAGCTTTTTTCTAAATGCTGTGAAATGCTGAAATTTTCAATGTTTATGGATTTTGACCTAGTAAATGAACTCAGAATGATTTGAAAATTTGGAAATTGTATACTTGACTTGAAAGAATAATAATTTCACTTTTAAATGGTTTAAATGGAAAACTATTTAAAGGGTGATTTGATAAGAAAATAAATGAATGATATTTTGGAATTTTAAAGGGTATTAAATTTGATAATTGAATTTGAATTTCAAATAATGATTTGAAAGGAAGTTTTGAAAGGATATGATATTGTAATATATTGAAATAGTTTGTAAATGATTTAATCTTTATTTTGATAAAGATTTGGATTTGAAATGATAATAAAATTTTGAAATATAAAATATTATTTTGAAATACTATAACCACGGGTATACTTCTCTATATGTCACTTGATTTCCTGATGATGGTTGTGATGCTCATTAACACTGTTAGTTGCATGGTTTATTTCGATATGGACATTTCTGTGATATTGATATTACTGTTTAATTGATGGTTTTATGGATCCTTAAAGGATGGGCGATCCCAAGCATCCTCTAAGTTATTATGCATTGCTATTACAGTTCACTTGAGTTGGTTTACATTGTATAAGTATATATGTCCTGACTCGAGTGTTTTGTGTTTTACTTTATGCTCGGGTCAGCATGAGAATCACAGCTTTGGAATTTATCTTCTGGAGCTAGAGATTTGCTGGAGCTTATCTGTCCATCTGTTATTTCTTATCTTCTAATCCAGTTATTTACTATTCGGTATCGTCTCTATATTATTGATTTATGTATCCTAACTTCTATTGTATCTATTTATGAGATTTTGTATATGTTTTGAGAGTTTGTATATAGTAGCTTCATGAACTACTATGGTATTTTATTTCCACTGCGAGTTATTCTGATATTCTGTGTCTGTGATTCTGTATTTGATTTTATTTGCTCCGAATTTTATTACAGTCCGTTATTTTGAATTATTCAAGTCAGACATGTGTGGATTATTGTCGATTTGAATGGTCCAAAATAGTGGTTCGTTACATATATCTTGCCTGAGCTTGTTCATAATTTTTTGTTATATATCTCAAATTTTTGTTATACATACATATATGTATATATATATATATATTTATATATATATTGTCGAGCAGCAGTTTTCTATTTTAGTGTATATAAATATTGTTTTAAGTATGTCATAAGATACTGATTTGGAATACACACACACACACATAGAGAGACATTTTTTTGTTATTAGATGTGTTTTAAATTAATTATTGATTTTAAATTATAATATATATACTTTGATTTTAAATATATGTGTGTTAAGAAATAATCGAAATATAAGATATAAAGATTTTATTTTAATAGGTGTTAAAATTAAATATTTTGAGAAAAAATTATACATATATACATATATAGATTTTATATTTATATGTGGGAAAATCTTATATTTTAAAATTTATATATATCGTTTTCATTGAATTCAAATTCAAGTATCTAGCTTGTCGTTGTTCAGTTTGTTGGTTTTTTTGTCGTTGTCAAGAAATCTCAACAGCTTTTGATTTGCTTTGCTCGTGTCCGTATCCGTGTGCGTGTTCGTGTCACCATCTTCGCCATCATTGTTTTCATAGCCTCAAAAGGTGAGCAATCACTCACGATTAACATTCTTTTGTTTAGTAAATTTAATTCACATGAAATGACGATTGAAATATGTTGTTAAATATGAATTGTTTAGAAATTAAATTGTTAAGTATGATCTGTTATTATTTAAACTTGTTAACTTATGTTGATTGACATATGACACCATAACCTGTTGTGTATATATTATATTTAATTTGATAATTATTATCATATTTGCCATTGATATGCTATATCATTTTATGTTATTATTTTATTATTCTCACACTGCAAGTTCTCTGTTAGTTAGGAAAATCCCTATGGGTTGAAATGATACATACCCGAACGATCTTGTAGATTAAGGAAAATCGTTATTGGTTGAAATGATAAATCCAGGCGATTTATTGATTTTGAATTTTAGGATTGCGGGTTGAAATGTTATATACCCGTAAATTTTAAATTATTGCGGATTGAAATGATAAATATCCGTATCACTTGACCATATGATAGACAATTATATACTGACACCATTGATCTATTTTTGAAAATGATTTCCAAAGTTTTGAATGGAAATATTTGGGTTTTATTAAATTTTCATTATAATATAAAGATAATTCAATTTTAATATATGTGTAAAATTTATATTTTTAAAATTATATGTTTTGGAAATTTTAAATTTATAAGTTAAGTTTGAAAAATTAAATTATAACATTTTACTTATAACTTTATTGTTTTTAAAATATATAATTAAGATTTAAAATAGATTTAATAATAAAATTTAATTTAAGTAATATATATACTATGTTTAAATATTTATTTAAAATTTTTATTTATTTTGAAAATATATTTTTGTAATAACTTTAATAAAATTAAGGTTGGAAGATAAATTGTGTTTACTTGTAATTAAGTTGATTTAAAAATTTAAATAAGTATTGATTTTGAAACTTATTGATTTTGAGATTTAAGAATACGATTTTATAACTTAATAACTGAATTTTGGATAAAGGTGATTTAATGAATATTTCAAATTTAAATAAAATTGTAACTGAATATTTAATACTGATTTAAATTTGTAATTTGAGGTTTATTAAAAGGTGGTTAAGGGAATAATTTCAAATTAAATAATATTGAGATTTAATATTTAATATTGATTTAAATTTGTTATTTGGTATTTTATTTAATGTTATTAAAAATGATTAAGTGAATACTTTCAAATTTAAATAAAATTAAAGTTGAAATTTGAAATATAAATGAAATTTATCAAATTGAGTTATTGTAAATGTTTGAATATTTAACTTTGAAACCTATTGAATTTGAAATGGCTTAAATTGATAGTTCAATCTGGATTTGGAATTGATTAAAATGGTTTTAATAAGAATTTGAATTGAACTCTTAATTGGAATTGTTGGACTAAGGTTGATTTAAATTGAATTTTAGAATAAAGTTGATTCGAATTGATTGGTGAAATATGAAGGAAACAATTTTAATTTGAAACTATTTTCGATATAAATATTTTTAATTTATAAACTATTTTAATATATAAACTATTTTAAATCTATTACCTATATTTTTAATATATATAACCTATTTTTAATTTATAACTATTTCAAAATATATAAACTATTTTCAATATTTAAACTGTTGAGTTGGAACTGTTATGATTTAAAGTAAATATGATTTAAAATGAATAATGATTTCGAAAGTGATATAGCTTTTGAAATGAATATGATATTTTGATATGAAGTATGAACTATTTAAAATATAAAACGACCGCGGTGTGAAATAAGCGTTTGGTTGTTAAAGAGACCGGAATCAGATATTGTCAAACTCTCGGCCAATGGCCAATACCGAAAACCACTTTAACAACTGTGTACGTGGTGGAGATTCCAAAACAAAGTAGGATGGTTTGGCGATGATTCTATATGAGGTATTAATGCAGCCCTGACCTTGCGAGTCAGCTTGATGTGGCTAAAACAGGAGCTATACTGGGCCAAGTGAGGTCGCTCCTCCGATTGGGCACATTTCTTCAATACCATTCAATTACTTTGTGATTTGATTCGGTGCACCTTTGATTTGGGAGTGTGTCTCGAGGTGGATGGTAGTAGCTGTTATGCATTACCACCAGTTCGAGAGTGCAAACGGTAGAATCCTACCCTGGCATTACCTTGCGTGCCTTGTCACATGCCTTATCGCACCCACTACGACTTTGGTTTGTACCGTACCTATGGAGTGCTCCGTAAGTATCCCACCAGTTTAGTGGAGCTTACAGTATATGTATAGACTACGAGAATATATAAAAATGTGTTAAGGGGGACATGGGTAACGCCTTAACACTATTTTAATATTTTACTTTACTATAGACATTATCTATGTAGCGTATTGTACTGTGTATGTAGATAGTTTAACGGATCCTTAAAGGATGGGGATCCCAAACATCCTTTAAGTTATTTGTATTTCATTTGGACATTTCATTTGAGTTAATTTACTGGTATAAGAATGTTAATCTTGACTCGAGTGTTTTGTGTTTTACTTTACGCTCGGGTCAGACTAAGTGTCACAGCATTCGAGACTCACCTTTGAAGCTTGGAGCTTCTCTTAGAGATCTATCTGTTGTCTTTCAGCTTTGCAATTATTTCAGTTATTTCCATTTGTTATGCTCAGACTTGTCAGTTGTTTTGTATTAGTGACTTCTATGTACTTGAGATTTTCTGTTGTATTTGTTTCAAACTCTGATGTTTATATAGTAGCTTCATGAACTACTATTTATCTATTATGTTGCTTATTGTTATATTACTCTGTGTCTGTGATTCTGTGATTGATTTATTTACAGTATATGCTAAGTTTTGCCAAATATAAATTAATAATATGTTGTTTTGAGCAATTCGAGTTTGACATGAGTGGATGATTGTCGATTTGAATGGTTCGAAATACCAAGTCGTTACAGTTGGTATCGGAGCTCTGGTTTGGCAAAACTTAGCATATAGAGTAAAAACTCATTAGGGATAGGGTAGTAATATCCTAGAATGAGTAAAATTAATTACAAAAGCATCTTCGTTCGAGCTTGAAATTCTTCGTTAGGATCCTCCTGGATTAGGATTTCTTTTGAATTTTTGGAACTTTCCCTTTGTTCTAAAATCCAATCTTGTCTTTCCTGTTCGCGTTCTTCTTGATACTAGAGCATCCCATAGCTCTATTCCTATTGATCTCTGTAATAAATTTGAGCACATCTTGCCAGCTTAATTGGTAACTTCATCCTTATGTGTGATTAATCCCATCGGCGGTCCCGCCAACGTTAATATGATTTGTAAAGGGGTGAAACTCCTTACAACAGGCGTCGATTCACCGGAGATTTCTATGTCCTCGGTTTTGATGCTGTTATTTCTTCCAAGCCCGAACCATTCCTTTAGTAGACGACCCGGGTAATTCTCTTGTGATCAAATGTCGAATGCCTCAATATTATGCAGGCAGTTTTATCTTTTCGCTTGGATCTCAGCCTTGTGATCTTGACTCACCCCAATAGTCAGGGATTATCCTGATGCTTTTGGTGAAGTCATTTCTCTTCCTCCCAAGTGGAAAATTGAATTCCGCATCGATCTTATTCCTGGAACTCGACCTGTTGTCCTACCTTTCGGACGAATGGTTTCTATGAATGGTAAGTCATGCCCTTTGGATTAACCAATGCTCCTGCATTCTTCTTCGATCTCATGAATCGCGTTTTCCGAGATGTTCTCGACCAGTTTGTCCTGGTCTCCGTTGATGATATTCTCGTCTTTTCTAAGTCTTGGATGATCCTGTTAAGGTCACCGCGATTAATACAAGTCTATCCATCTTTCCCCTTTGAAGTTTAATTATCTTATCTTCCTTTCGAGCCTATCTTCTTTGTTAGAATTCTCTTTGATTAGGGTCCCTCTAAATTTGAATCTCTATCCTTGTTTTAAATCCATTCTTAAATCATCCTGTGAGGGAGTGTATTTGTAATTAATATAAAACTGTTTTATATTGTGTTGTTTGAGTTGTTAAGTTTGAATTTTGGGTTTCGATCGATTCGTCTGGCCAACGCTATCGATAGGAATTCCAAAACACTTTAACAGAGCAAACTGACACAATATTGTTTTTGAAATTGGTAAATGAGACAATTTATGTCTGACTATATTATATATATATAAGAGTTTAACTTTTATGAAATTAGATAGTTAAATGAATGTGTTGGTAGAAATGATAGTACTAGATTATCATTTATTGTTTTGTCAACATTCCTAAACAGTTAAATATTGTTGTATGTTATAAGGTGATGAAATTTGAAAATAAACTTGGTGTAACGACTCGTAAATTTTAACTGTTTTAATATCGTAATTTGTTGAAATTTTGTGAAATTTTAAACGATAAAATTTTGAAATATAAATTTGATATTTGGAATGAGTCTAGTTAAACATAGCAACTGGTAAATTTTCGTCTGAAAATATGAAAGTTTATTTCGCGCGTAAATTTACTTCAATTTAATCAGTTAAAAAGCAATGAAAATAAAATGTTTTCGGAACCTAAATATTTTTACATAGAAAAATTCTAAACCATCTTCTGAGCAAATGTCATTTTTCGTTTTTCCAAATGCGGACTTCTTTGGCTCCGTCGATCTTATTTTTCTACGTTTTTCTTGCATTTTCCGCCAGTAGAAAAATTCAAATTTTTATAATTCAATCAAATCACTGATATCTTTATACCATTTTGATCGTCTCGTCTTGCTGATCGCTGCGGTATATTCGTTTGTTTATTTCGGCATCCGGTACACAGAAAAATCTACGAGACGACTAACCGTATCGGTACTGGTTTTGTGACTTTTGGTTTTATGACCATTTGACTTCTTTGTCCATTCAACTTTCCATCGTGTAACTCAAAAGCATTATGATTTATTACTCAATGACTTTTGCATACTTTTTGCCATTCCATTTTCCAATGCTTACATTAGTATTTTTTGTTTTGAGAAAATTTTATATTTACTAAGTGCTCATTCTCTTTCTGCCGTTCAACATTTAATTCTTCTTCACATGGCCTGCTCCTCTGCCATTCAAACTTGCCCAACCCAAAGCCTCTTCACACGTCAGGCCTTCCTCCACGGCAACACCGCCAACCATCACCTTCACTTCTCCCCTCCACTTTCCCATTCAATTTCGGCAGTCACCATCAGCCCGTGGCCTTGCTCCCCTCGACCTGCGCCCTGACCTACGCATCTACCCTCCATGTTTCTCCAACCGGCCAAAACCCGAGCCACCGCATTCCTCCTCCAACCTCGTGCATTGACCAACTTAGACCGTGAACCACCCACTTCAAGCCTCTTCCCACCATCAGCTGCTCCACCAAGTGCGGCTCCATCCTCTAGGCCGAAAGCAGAAAACGCTCTAACTTGCTTCATCCTCTCCTGCGTGCTTTCCACCAAACACGCAGAAGTCTCCTTAGTCGCATGCCGAGAAGAAATGTGGCCGAGCAGCCTTCCCCTTCTCGACTCGAGCTTCCCATTCTCCCTTTCATCTTCTGCTTGGCCTGTCTTTTGATTTGTAAGTGTAATATGTATATAAGTATGTTGCATTTATTTTTGTATAGTGTTATATGTGTATTTCTAATAATACTGACTTCCCCTTTGTTTAATTGGTTGTTATATATAAGTTATTTATATACAAAAGATGCATATCAAATTGTGCCCGCATTTGCCTTATGTATAATATATGTATAGTGTATCATTTTAGTTTGCTTTACTATGAAGAAGAGAATGCAATATAGTATAGATATATTTTTAATAGCATATATTTTAAAAGCTTATAACATAAAGTGTTTTCGTATTTTATTATGATGGATTTGAACGATAAAAATGTTAGTATATGTCTGCAAAATTTCATTTCATTCGGATGTAATTTGTTACACTGTTTTGATGTCCGAAAGTTGGACTGTTGAATGTTTTCAGCTGTACTTAGAATTATTCGCGATGTTACAAACACGACCAGTGTCCATGTTTGACACGGCGTATCTCTTTCATTTCCTATCGAAATTCAATGATTCTTTTTTTGATTGAAAGATGAGATTCTCTAGTTTATGCATGTAAACTATCAGTCCAATTCAAGGCCGTTTGGTCCTCTGTTTTATACCTGAAAGTTGCAACCAAACTGATTTTGCACTTGTTTGCATGGTTTTTTTTCTGAACAGCAGTTAGACTTCATCTTCACGATATCATATCTCACTCATGTTTTATCGGAATGGGTTGATTCTATTTTTAAAAAAGAGTCGAAGTTACCTAGTTTATGCATGTCAAATTCCAGCAAAATCCGACATCGTTTAATTAGTGGTCGAGGATCTGGAAGTTAGACCCAGGCAGATGTTCTTTTGTACTTTCAAATTATTTTACACTACTGCAAACACGACCTGAGTTCATGTTTGATGCATCGTTTCTCTTCCGTCTTACGTCGGAATACATTGATTCCCTTTTTGTTTAAAAGACAAAGTTATGTACTTTCCGTATATAAAATTTTAGCTTCATACGAGGTGGTTCAGTCCTCTGTTTCTTACCTTAGCGTCAGACCCAGAGGGGTTTTCAAACCTGAACATTTGACAGTCGCAACATGGCCTGAGTCTATGTTCGTGACATCGTAACTTTTCTCATATCTTGTCCAAATCAAGTGATTCCTTTGCAGTTTGAAATACAAGTTTTGATCTTTATTCATACCAAATTTCAGACCATTTCGATCTCGGTAGCACATAGAATTATATTGTTAAACTTTGACGTATGACATGTTTTGTAATTGTTGCTATGTTGAATGTTTTGATTTGATTTCGGCAATTCCTATTTAACAGCTTTGCTCGTCGATTCGTGCCAATCTAGTTTATTTCGGAAGTCGTGCTTGCAATGCGTAACTCAACTTCGTTGTCTATTCTCGCTCCCTTGCCTCGGAAGGTGAGTAATCACTCACGATTAATGTTCTTTTATTTATTAAATTTGATTTCAATTGAAACGACAATTGAAATATGCTGCTGTTGGTTATTACACTGTTATATATGTTATTACCTATATCTGTTCACCCATGACATCTGACACCATTATCTGTTAATTATTTATGCAATAATAATCCAGTTTGGTAGATATTTGATTGATTGATGATGTTTATATTGGACATTAAATTGTTAATGTTAAAGTGATAAATAATAGGCAATCGAATTGATATAGGATAGTCAACAATTTAAATTGGATCTATATGTTGAATTTGATTTGTTAAATTTATATAATATGACCCCCTTTTTAATGTTTAATTACTCGACACGTAGTAATATGGTTAACTTCACCTTGAACCATTGAATGTATGTTGTATAAAATTGATGTTGTATGAAATTGAATAATTGATATCAAAGGAAGAACTGTATTAATATTAGTGTAATAATCTTTAATCTACATGAAATGATAGTGTAGATTCTAGAAATAATTATATTAATTTGCACAAACAACAATGTGAATTAATACGATTATTTCGGGATTATTTGAATTGATTATTGGATTGATATTGGTTGTTGTTATTGCTTGTTTATTTACTTTGACACCATCCCAGTTATCACACTGCAAGTTCCCTTTGCTATGCTTTGATTTTGAATTGAATTGGAATCGGGTTGAAATGATAAATACCCAAAATGAACTTTGACATAGGATAGAGAATTAAATAAAACCCGATTGGTCAATAATTTGATTTAAAAATAAAATGAAGATTTTATTTGAATGAATAAATAATGGTTTCGAAACGAAGTTGGAATTTGATTTTTAATGAAAGGAAATGTTAATATTTAAAATATGAAACAAATATTGACATAGTAGTTGTTGAAAGATCGTTATTTTGAAATTAATTATTTGACAATTAAATTTGGAACTTATCATTGAATTAAGTTTGAAATGATTTAATAATTAAGTTTGAAATTATAATTAAGTTGAAATGATTAAGTTTTGAAATATTTAATAATTAAATAAGATTTGATTATTTGATAATTAAATAAAAATTTGAATTCTTTGATAAGAGAAATTGAACTTTTGAATAAGTGAATTTTTACTTCGTAAATAATTGAAATTGAATTTCTTTATTAATTAAGTTTTGGAAAATTATTTAAGTAAGTAAATAAGTGAAATTGAATTTCTTTAACAAGGAATAAAATGTGATTTATTGAAATTAATGTAAGACTTGTAATTGCATGATTTGATTTGATGAATTTAATCTAATGCAATTTGTAAGTTTTGATATAATGGAGTTGAACTTAAATAATTGATTTAATAAATTGGAAGTTAAATAGAAATTGTTTGTAGGATAATTAACTTAACGAATATTGAATGAAATCGATTAATGAGTTTAAATGGTTTTGAATGTAGATTAAATCATTTTAAATGATTTCGAAATGAAACTTATATACGAATTTAAATGAATATTGGAATGGTTTAAATATAAATTGAAATTGAATTATAAGATTTCGAAATGGTAATTTGAAAGTTTTGAAACGTAAATTTTGGAAATTGATTTAGAAAGTCAAGTGAAGTGTTGGTTTACAAATTCTAGTTGAAATTGAAATTGATTTGGTTTTGAAATATATTAAATGACCAATCGGTGTAATAATTACGGAAGTTATTAAAGAGACCGAAATCGGTTAGGGACATACTCACTGTCTAAACCGAAAACCACTTTAATAACTATACGCAGAGTGTGATCCAGAATGAAGTGGTTGGAATGATGTACGCGATGATTGAAGAAAGAGAACGATAATGGATAGCCTTGACACTTGTGTCAAATTGGAAATGACTAAAACAGGAGCCGTGCCGGGCCAAATGGGGGTTAGCTACCTCAAGCGAACACACTTCTTCGAAAACTACTCATTACTTGTTGTCGATTGGTGCACCCTTGATTTTGGGAGTGTTGTTTCGCGGTGTTGCGATCGCTGCAGCGATGCGTTCTCACCAGTCCGGATCAAGCAAACGGTAGTTTCACTACCTTGGGTATTGCCTCATGTGCCTTGTCATACTTGTATCCCTATTCGCGACCACTACGATTTGTTTTGTGTTATACCTATGGAGTACTCCCTGATATCCCACTAGTTTACGTTGGAGTTTACAGTGCTGTATAGACTATAACGCTTATATAAAATGTGTTAAGGGGAATAATGGTAACGCCTTAACACTATTTTGATATCTTATATTACTGATAGGCATTATCTACTTATCGTATACTACTACATAGTAGATAGTTTAACGGATCCTTAAAGGATGGTTATTCCAAACATCCTTTGAGTTATTTGTAATTCAGTTGCTATTTCACTTGAGTTGGATTTATTGATATAAGAATGTTAATCCTGACTCGAGTGTTTTGTGTTTTGCTTTATGCTCGGGTCAGACCGAGTGTACCAGTATTCGAGACTCACCTTTGGAGTTGGAGCTTCGCTTGGAGATCCAGCTATCTATCCAGTTTTAGATATCCGGTTGTTTCCTGAGATGTATTCTGATATTGTATTTGATTATTGTATTTGAGACATCTGTTGTACCTTATTTAACTCTGATATGTATATAGTAGCTTCATGAACTACTATCTTTTGTTTCCGCTGCATTTATTACTCTGTGTCTGTGATCTGTGATTATTTATTTACTGTATATGCTCAGTTTTGCCAAATTTAAATTAACAATTCGGTATTTTGAATCATTCAAGTTCGACATGTGTGTCTGCCTATGCACTTGGCGGGTGCAGCATGATAGGGGGTTCTCGCATTTGGTTTGGTAGTGAGCGGATGACTCTTACTCCTACATGTCCCTACGGGGTTGGTGCAGTCGAGAGGCTGGCTGTAAAGGCAGAACACATGTACTGCTGTATGCTACGGTGGGCGTTACCCCACTGACGCAGTCCGTTATAGTTGGTATCAGAGCTTTGGTAGCTCTAGGCAAAACTTAGCATATAGGGTAAATGTATTTACAGAATCACTTTCATTCGAGTTGAATCTCTCCCTTTTGACTCGATTCCTTTGAATTTTGGAACATTCCCTATGGTTCCGAAATTCATTCTTGTCCCTCACTATTCGTATTCTTCTGAATTCTGGAGTATCACATAACTCCACTTCGAATGATCTTTATAATGAGTTGGCGGTCCCGCCAATCTCAAATTGATTTGTAAAGGGGTAAAAAAAAACTCTTTTAAGATAGCATCGATTCACCGGAGATTTATATATCCTCGGTTTAGATGCTGACATCTTTGGTTATGCCGAATTCTATCTCTTGAGATCAATGTCGATTTGCCTCGAAATTCTCCATTGATCTTATTTTTGAAGTCACGGTTGACCCGGTTAAGGTTGCCCGCGATTTATATAAATTTATCAATCTTCCTACTTTGTTATTAATCATCATATCTTTGTTTCGAACTTACCTTCGAATAAAATTTCTCTTTGATTTGAGTCCATCAAATTTGAAACCCTATCCTTATTTAAAAATTTATTCCTGTATCGTCGAGCAAAGAAATGTATTTATAAACTAATATGTATAAATGTTTTAATATATGCTGTGTTGTTTGAGTTGT
The DNA here is from genome assembly GCA_030737815.1 of Allium fistulosum. Taxonomy (NCBI): domain Eukaryota; kingdom Viridiplantae; phylum Streptophyta; class Magnoliopsida; order Asparagales; family Amaryllidaceae; genus Allium; species Allium fistulosum. The sequence continues at coordinate 941,626,146 of CM060907.1, read as the reverse complement.
TGATGTTGATTTGGGTTTCCGATCGATTCGTCTGATCAACGCTATCGATAGGATTCCCAAAACACTTGAGCAGAGCAAACTAACACAATATTGTTTTCAAACTTGGTAAATGAAATAATTTTGTATGATTATATTATAAATATATAAGTAAATTTTTCTAGAAAAAAAAAGAAAGAAGAGGTTAATTAATTCGTTGTTTGAAATGATAATATTTGATTTTCATCTATTGTTCGATAAATGAATTTATAAACTTGGTTTATAAACTGATTTAGGATTTGAAATTAAATTAAATTAAGAATTTGAGAATTTAATTTCCAATGATTTCGAATTATGGTTTTAAAGGTTTAAAATGCACATTATTTCAAGGTATTTTGACTATAATTTGTTTCCAAAAAATTTTAAAGTATATATTATTGAAAGTATTTTCGAATAGAAATCGTTTTCAAAGAATTTTAAATGTTGAAATCAGTGTTCTTCCCTTTGTCGCTGAAAAATAATTTCGGTGATGGCGGCCGCATCATCGACATTCATTTTCGAGTTTCGAAGTGGAGATACTATTCTGTAGCTTTGCTACGGTTTTGTTTTGAAAACTATTTTGATTTGAATTTCTTTAGTATAATTTGATTTATATATATAGGTATCTTATTTTAAAATTTAATTTGATTTGATATAAATATATTATATATATCTCTAAATTGTTTAAAGTTAATCGGAAATCTAATTCTTAAATTTTGTTAAAGGATGATTTTAATTATAAATAAAACCAAAATTTGGAATAAATATTTAAACTTGAATAATTGAATTGGGAAAATTTTTATTTTATATTGTTCAACTGCATTCTAATACAACTTACCTAAATCATTCAGAAGTTGAATATGTAATTGGATAATATATAATATAAATTGAATTTAAAAATAAAATTTGAGTGGTTATAATAAATGTTATACACTTAAATTTTAATTATAAAATGTTAATTGAAATAAATAGAATAATAAGTTAATTGAATAATAGATGAGGCAAATAAATTTGTTTTGAAGGAATTAATAAATGGAAATTAGATCAACTTATGGAAATACCTTAGAATTTAAACCAATTATTGAATATAAATTAATTTAAATTGAAATTTATATGGTTTAAATTAATTTATATGGTTTAAAAATATGTAATAAGATATATTAAGTGAAATAAACTTAATAATAATTTGGAATAAAAGAATTAAATCTGTTGAATAAAATATGAGTACAATAATAGATTATACAAATTGATGATTTAGAAAGTGTTAATTGAGGATGACTAGATAGTAAGATAATGAATTTAGAAATAGATAGATTGATTTAACTTAAGTGAAACCAAGTGGATTAAACCAAATTGTTAAATATTAATTAGTTTAATTTGAAATTAAATGGTTTAATTGTTTTATCTTGTCTTTTAATCTATTTTCTTTCTGGTTGTTTCTATTCTCCTACCTCCTTCCTTTTCGGGAACGAAAAGTTTTGAGTGGGGGAGAGTGTAACGACCCGTAAATTTTAACTGTTTTAATATCGTAATTAGTTGAAATTTTGTGAAATTTTAAACGATAAAATTTTGAAATATAAATTTGATATTTGGAATGAGTCTAGTTAAACATAGCAACTGGTAAATTTTCGTCCGAAAATATGAAAGTTTATTTCGCGCGTAAATTTACTTCAATTTAATCAGTTAAAAAGCGATGAAAATAAAATGTTTTCGGAACCTAAATATTTTTACACAGAAAAATTCTAAAACATCTTCTGAGCAAACATCATTTTTCGTTTTTCCAAATTCGGACTTCTTTGGCTCCGTCGATCTTATTTTACTACGTTTTTCTTGCATTTTCCGCCAGTAGAAAAATTCGAATTTTTATAATTCAATCAAACCACTGATATCTTTATACCATTTTGATCGTCTCGTCTTGCTGATCGCTGCGGTATATTCGTTTGTTTATTTCGGCATCCGGTACACAGAAAAATCTGCGAGACGACTATCCATATCGGTACTGGTTTTGTGACTTTTGGTTTTATGACCATTTGACTTCTTTGTCCATTCAACTTTCCATCGTATAACTCAAAAGCATTATGATTTATTACTCAATGAATTTTGCATACTTTTTGCCGTTCCATTTTCCAATGCTTACATTAGTATTTTTTGTTTTGAGAAAATTTTATATTTACTAAGTGCTCATTCTCTTTCTGCCGTTCAACATTTATTTCTTCTTCACATGGCCTGCTCCTCTGCCATTCAAACTTGCCCAACCTAAAGCCTCTTCACACGTCAGGCCTTCCTCCATGGCAACACCGCCAACCATCACCTTCACTTCTCCCCTCCACTTTCCCATTCAATTTCGGCAGTCACCATCAGCCCGTGGCCTTTCTCCCCTCGACCTGCGCCCTGACCTATGCCTCTACCCTCCATGTTTCTCCAACCGGCCAAAACCCGAGCCACCGCATTCCTCCTCCAACCTCGTGCATTGACCAACTTAGACCGTGAACCACCCACTTCAAGCCTCTTCCCACCATCAGCTGCTCCACCAAGTGCGGCTCCATCCTCCAGGCCGAGAGCAGAAAACGCTCTAACTTGCTTCATCCTCTCCTGCGTGCTTTCCACCAGACACACAGCAGTCTCCTTAGTCGCATGCCGAGAAGAAATGTGGCCGAGCAACCTTCCCCTTCTCGACTCGAGCTTCCCATTCTCCCTTTCATATTCTGCTTGGCCTGTCTTTTGATTTGTAAGTGTAATATGTATATAAGTATGTTGCATTTGTGTTTGTATAGTGTTATATGTGTATTTCTAATAATACTGACTTCCCCTTTGTTTAATTGGTTGTTATATAAAAGTTATTTATATACAAAAGATGCATATCAAATTGTGCCCGCATTTGCCTTATGTATAATATATGTATAGTGTATCATTTTAGTTTGCTTTACTGTGAAGAAGAGAATGCAATATAGTATAGATATATTTTTAATAGCATATATTTTAAAAGCTTATAACATAAAGTGTTTTCGTATTTTATTATGATGGATTTGAACGATAAAAATGTTAGTATATGTCTGCAAAATTTCATTTCATTCGGATGTAATTTGTTACACCGTTTTGATGTACGAAAGTTGGACTGTTGAATGTTTTCAGTTGTACTTAGAATTATTCGCGCTGTTACAAACACGACCAGTGTCCATGTTTGACGCAGCGTATCTCTTTCATTTCCTATCAAAATTCAATGATTCTTTTTTTGATTGAAAGATGAGATTCTCTAGTTTATGCATGTAAACTTTTAGTCCAATTCAAGGCCGTTTGGTCCTCTATTTTATACCTGAAAGTTGCAACCAAACTGATTTTGCACTTGTTTGCATGGTTTTTTTTCCTGAACAGCAGTTAGACTTCATGTTCACGATATCATATCTCACTCATGTTTTATCGGAATGGGTTGATTCTATTTTTAAAAAAGAGTCGAAGTTACCTAGTTTATGCATGTCAAATTCCAGCAAAATCCGACTTCGTTTGATTAGTGGTCGAGGATCTGGAAGTTAGACCCAGGCAGCTGTTCTTTTGTACTTTGAAATTATTTTACACTACTGCAAACACGACCTGAGTTCATGTTTGATGCATCGTTTCTCTTCCGTCTTACGTCGGAATACAGTGATACCCTTTTTGTTTAAAAGATAAAGTTATCTACTTTCTGTATATAAAATATTAGCTTCATACGAGGTGGTTCAGTTCTCTGTTTCTTACCTGAAAGTCAGACCCAGAGGGGTTTTCAGACCTGAACATTTGGCAGTCGCAATATGGCCTGAGTCTATGTTCGTGACATCGTAACTTTTCTCGTATCTTGTCCAAATCAAGTGATTCTTTTGCAGTTTGAAATACAAGTTTTGATCTTTATTCATACCAAATTTCAGACCATTTCGATCTCGGTAGCACATAGAATTATATTGTTAAACTTTGACGTAGGACATGTTTTGTAATTGTTGCTATGTTGAATGTTTTGATTTGATTTCGGCAATTCCAATTTAACAGCTTTGCTCATCGATTCGTGCCAATCTAGTTCATTTTGGAAGTCGTGCTTGCAATGCGTAACTCAACTTCGTTGTCTATTCTCGCTCCCTAGCCTCGGAAGGTGAGTAATCACTCACGATTAATGTTCTTTTATTTATTAAATTTGATTTCAATTGAAATATGCTGCTGTTGGTTATTACACTGTTATATATGTTATTACCTGTATCTGTTCACCCATGACATCTGACACCATTATCTGTTAATTATTTATGCGATAATAATCCAGTTTGGTAGATATTTGATTAATTGATGATGTTTATATTGGACATTAAATTGTTGATGTTAAAGTGATAAATAATATGCAATCGAATTGATATAGGATAGTCAACAATTTAAATTGGATCTATATGTTGAATTTGATTTGTTAAATTTATATAATATGACCCCCTTTTTAATGTTTAATTACTCGACACGTAGTAATATGGTTAACTTCACCTTGAACCATTGAATGTATGTTGTATAAAATTGATGTTGTATGAAATTGAATAATTGATATCAAATGAAGAACCGTATTAATATTAGTGTAATAATCTTTAATCTACATGAAATGATAGTGTAGATTCTAGAAATAATTATATTAATTTGCACAAACAACAATGTGAATTAATACGATTATTTCGGGATTATTTGAATTGATTATTGGATTGATATTGGTTGTTGTTATTGCTTGTTTATTTACTTTGACACCATCCCAGTTATCACACTGCAAGTTCCCTTTGCTATGCTTTGATTTTGAATTGAATTGGAATCGGGTTGAAATGATAAATACCCAAAATGAACTTTGACATAGGATATAGAATTAAATAAAACCCGATTGGTCAATAATTTGATTTAAAAATAAAATGAAGATTTTATTTGAATGAATAAATAATGGTTTCGAAACGAAGTTGGAATTTGATTTTTAATGAAAGGAAATGTTAATATTTAAAATATGAAACAAATATTGACATAGTAGTTGTTGAAAGATCGTTATTTTGAAATTAATTATTTGACAATTAAATTTGGAACTTATCATTGAATTAAGTTTGAAATGATTTAATAATTAAGTTTGAAATTATAATTAAGTTGAAATGATTAAGTTTTGAAATATTTAATAATTAAATAAGATTTGATTATTTGATAATTAAATAAAAATTTGAATTCTTTGATAAGAGAAATTGAACTTTTGAATAAGTGAATTTTTACTTCGTAAATAATTGAAATTGAATTTCTTTATCAATTAAGTTTTGGAAAATTATTTAAGTAAGTAAATAAGTGAAATTGAATTTCTTTAACAAGGAATAAAATGTGATTTATTGAAATTAATGTAAGACTTGTAATTGCATGATTTAATTTGATGAATTTAATCTAATGCAATTTGTAAGTTTTGATATAATGGAGTTGAACTTAAACAATTGATTTAATAAATTGGAAGTTAAATAGAAATTGTTTGAAGGATAATTAACTTAACGAATATTGAATGAAATCGATTAATGGATTTAAATGGTTTTGAATGTAGATTAAATCATTTTAAATGATTTCGAAATGAAACTTATATATGAATTTAAATGAATATTGGAATGGTTTAAATATAAATTGAAATTGAATTATAAGATTTCGAAATGGTAATTTGAAAGTTTTGAAACATAAATTTTGGAAATTGATTTAGAAAGTCAAGTGAAGTGTTGGTTTACAAATTCTAGTTGAAATTGAAATTGATTTGGTTTTGAAATATATTAAATGACCAATCGGTGTAATAATTACGGAAGTTATTAAAGAGACCGGAATCGGTTAGGGACATACTCACTGTCTAAACCGAAAACCACTTTTATAACTATACGCGGAGTGTGATCCAGAATGAAGTGATTGGAATGATGTACGTGATGACTGAAGAAAGAGAACGATAATGGATAGCCTTGACACTTGTGTCAAATTGGAAATGACTAAAACAGGAGCCGTGCCGGGCCAAATGGGGGTTAGCTACCTCAAGCGAACACACTTCTTCGAAAACTACTCATTACTTGTTGTCGATTGGTGCACCCTTGATTTTGGGAGTGTTGTTTCGTGGTGTTGCGATCGCTGCGGCGGTGCGTTCTCACCAGTCCGGATCAGGCAAACGGTAGTTTCACTACCTTGGGTATTGCCTCATGTGTGACGACCTGGAATTTTTGAGCATTTGAAATAGGAATATTTAATTAATTTTAAATATTCAAAAGATAATTATTAACCTTAATTTCAAATATCATTATTTATTGGACAAGTAATTGTTGAATTTAAATTATTGAATCTGGAGCTTTAGGCCTGTTAAAAATAATTCGAAGACTTATAAAATTTATATAGATAATACTGAAGTGGATAGAAGTGTTGAAATCAGTTTTAAAAATGGTTTGTTATGTTTTGAAATTTTATATCGTTTAAAATGAATTTTAAAATAGCCTTCCGAGGCACAGTCTCGGAATTTGACGAAACCAGTTCCATTGGGTCCGTAATATTGTATTATTATCGGATTTCAATTTTCGTAAAATTTGAAGTTGTTGAGTGAGCATACGATAGTTAAACGCAATAAAATTCATATCGGAATTTAAATATAAAATATATATTGTCGACCAATTTAAACCCATTCACATCAAAAACTTTTCACCGTGAATTCAGGGATAATGTTCACTTGTACAATAACGTTTATTCTTGTTCCCTCTTTCCTTCTTCTGGAAGCCAAAGTCGAGCCCTTCTAAATAAATTTGTACACCCTTATTCTCATTAATTCGAACGAATATCAGAACAAAGAAAAATGGCCTGTAAATAAAATAGCGAATTCCCCTTGTCACTTCTCTTCTGCTCGCATCCACAAATTCGTTCGATAATTAAAAAGAGGGGGAAGTTATCGACATCGCAACCCATCGCGACTGGGGTAGGAGCGAAGGCACGCAAAGATGGAAGCAGTTCGAGGTGATGACGAGTATCTCGACTCCGGGAAGATGCGTGTGCGCGCAAGGGATGGGCGACTCGGCAGTTCAGTTATCACACGAAGGGGGGTTCAAATTTGCGTGCGAGTTTGAAGGTGATGGGCTCACGGCATGGACGAAGCGGTAGTCGATTCGATTTGGGGTGGGAGTGGTTTGCATTTTGCTGTGAGGAGGCTTCTCGCCTTCGGCTTGGCGACTACTGCTGGGTAGGGTCATCAGTTGAGCATCGGCATGTCAGAGTAGCAGCTTCGATAAGCACTGATTGGCGAAAGTCTTGGCTGATGGTGCTCCGATGGGGCAGTAAGCGTGGTAGCTCGAACACGAGCCTGGAAGGTCAGATTTTGGCCGGTGAGGCATTCGAATTTAGTTTCCAATTAAATTTTGTTTTAATAAATACGCTTATGGATGAAAATATAATTACAGTAAGGGATATGAACATTAATTTTAAAATGTTGTTTTTATTTGAAAAACAGTAAGTTAGATTGTAATTTCAAAACAGTGAATTTTAAATGTTCTTAAGTTTAAACTCAGAGATAAATGGGTTGTTATTACTTCACTGAGAGGAAAGAAGAAGAAAAGTTTAAACAGTTTGCATATACACCTTATTATAAAATTTATAACTTGGTCAGAAAAAAAAAAAGTATAAACTAGGTTGGTTAAGTTATCATTTATAACCAGTTAATTAAATTTATTAAATAGGGTAATTGATTGTACGATTATCTCAAATATTAATAAACGGTATAAATGTGTATTCAAGGTCAAAATCTGGTAAAGAACCGAGGCAATATTGGAATGGATTGCAAATCAAAATCTAAGGTGAGTTAATCTCACTCAGTTAGATTTAAATTTAAATAGTTAAATTTAAATAATTGATTGAATGGTTGCATTGATTGAATATGCTATACTATATATAGTAGTATATACCAATATATATATATTGGCATATGTATATATTAGAGTTGTTGATATTCCCGCATTTTATAGCGGATGAGACCTTATGCGCCGCATAATAGCGGATGATATTTTATAAAACCCATATACCGCGATATTCCACCTCGAAGTGGAATTGGTATTGTGCTAACGTTTGTGGATGCAGAGAAACAGGTTGGAGGGATCCAACTGGATTCCTCAAAATTATTTAGATTTTTTTGATATTCTGTTCTATGAATATTGATATCCTGTGATGATTTTATTGATGATTGAAATATTGGATGATATGGTTGGATTGAATATTTCAATAAAAGGAGTTATCAAAATATATTGAATTGGATTTTGAAAGAAATAAAAGAGTAAATTTTAAGTAAATAATTCAAGTGAATTGGAATAAGGGAATTTCGAAATAACAAGGGAAATATTAACTTTAAACTAAAGTGATATTAAATTTAAAGAATAAAGGATTTATTTTGAATGTAAGGATTAAATTTAATTAAAGGCTAAAGAAGGAATTTTGGAAGTTTAAAATTGGTATTTTCAGTTAAAAAGGGTTTTAACTCAAATAAAGGAATAAATCTAAAAGTTAATGTATTTTGAAATAAATGAAGTAGTAAAGGAAATTTATTTCAAAGTAAAGTAAAGTAAATTGGAAAATCAATTGGAAATTGATTTAGTTGTTTAAAATTGGAATTTTAAAAGAGAAGTGAGATTTTGGAGATATAAACTGGGTTTATAAAGTAAAATAAAATATCAGTGGATATTTGAATATAAATTCAAGGTGGGAATTTATAAAAAGATATGGTTTGGTTTAAAAATAAATGTTGATTTATTTTTTTTAAAAATGGAAATGAGAAGTGTATTTCTCTGGATAGCCAAGTACGTTTTCAAAGCAATTTTAAATATAAGTTAAAAGTTTTAAGTATGTTTTAAAAAGCATGTTTTAGAAAATTGATTATTTCTAAATGTTAATTTTCAAAGTAGGTATTTTTAAAAATCTATTATTGTAGTAATTATATAAAAGTGATTTGCTATTCTGTTTTAAAAGGAGAAATTTAGTTTATATTTATAAAGTGGTTTATTTTAAGGTATATATATTTTAATAAAGTATTAAAGTAGTTTAATTTCAATGTTATAAAATATATTTAAAATAAAGTGTTTTTAAATTATTTTAAAAATAAAAGTATTTTGTACTTGGTGATTCAGTGGAAATAATTATTTGGGAAATGTTTTCCGTAAGCGGAAACTGTTTTGAAATTGTTTTCAAATGAGCTTTGAAAATTTGGAAATATATCTTGGAAAGATATTTGGGCAAATAAATAATGTGGGAAATTTTTTATTGTGTGATGGTTGCTTGTGGATGTTAATTGATAGTTAAATAACCGACTATCAATATTGGCCAATGCGCTGATCGTTTCGAAGAGACCGGGATCGAGTTTCCGTATACCGGGATTCTAGGTCTGGAGACTCGAATACCACTTCGATCCGGTTTGTACGTTTCGTGTAACGATTTCGGAGTCGAAGATGGAGCAGTGAAGTGCAAGGGCTAGTCGCTACTAATCCTGAGGATATTTCCAAAATGGATGTAGTAGGAGTAGTGCCTTCGGTTCTGTTCAAACCCAGGACGGACTTGTATGGACGAATGCTTGCGAAACATCGTCAGCGGACGATGGGCATTCTAAGGGATATGTTCTCTAAAAGGTATCGTTTAGCCTCGAACCTCATCAACCGGGAATGACTGAAAATCAGGGGTTATGCAGCAAGGCTTCGTGGGTAGCCCCCACTTGAGAGTAAAATCATCCCTGTCTAGATGTCCCTTTTATTTCGGCTTAGTGGTGCGGTTGCTGATCCCAACCGTGGGGTGATTTTATTTGGAATTATCCAGTAAGGGACGATTCCGGCCTTGTGTTGCAGGGGAGCGGGCGTACTCCTCGGTACTGTGATCTAGGCCACGTACTGTGACAGGTGGTACCCCAGTGCCTAGTCATTCGTTGGAAATCCATTTTTCCTACGTGCCTTGTACGGTATTTGTTTGTATTACCCACTTTCGTGGCTAGTATGCTGGAATTTAATAATGTAACAATTTCAGCTATTTTAATAAGTATGTGTATATAGACACTATTATAATATCAGAGGAATTTGATAAAAAGTGTTTTAGCTATTGTAAGGTAAAAACCCGACATGTTTATTTGTGGCGTGGTCTTACGAGATGCTTTTGTTTTCAAAGGGTTTGAAACTTTAATAATCAATTGAGTGTGATTTTCTCACGCTGGTATTCCAGACTGACTCGGGTATTTTTTATATGATGCTCGGGTCAGACCGAGTATTATAAATTACAGGAAATGATGCTGTGGAGCTGGATGGCGATACGTACTTTCGTATTTGAGTATATATTCCGCTGTTTATTCAGATTGTGAGGACAAGTTATGATTACTGTCCAGTTGTATGATATTGATGTGATGTACTCTGATGATGTATTGGGATGATGTATATATAAACAGATATAGATTTCTTTTTATGTAAAGATCTGTTATTACCTATTATAGTTTATTCCGCTGCGTATGAGAGATTCTGTTGTTGTTTTCTATTTTTCTTCTTCTACTACCTCTTCTTCTTAACTCAAATGGTCCGGTTTTTCATGTAGGAAAAACTCGGGTTGTTACAGTGGTATCAGAGCTTAGGTTGGCGATAACCTTGGCTCTGGTGGGAATTTTGAGAGTATTAATAGATATGAGCGCGTATTTGTTAGTGAATATAAAATGGTTTTATATTGTGTTGGTTGATTTATTGAGTGGCATATGAACCTTCGTCGGCACAGTCTGGACAACTGTATCGAAGGGGTTTCTAAACACTCGAATAGAACAATTCGACACAATATTGTTTTAAAATGGGTAGATGAAATAATTTTACCCAAATTATTTTTGTATATGAAAGAAATAATTTTTATAAATTATTATAGTTATATTTGGATGTTTGGTTGTTAGATAATGATAATAAATTATTATCAGTAGGAGGAAATTGAATAAGAAATTTAATTATAACCAAAGTTAAAGAATAAATTTATATAACAAATGGAATTTGAGAAAATAAATTATATATGTAATTTATAAGTTGAAATAAAACTTCATATACAAATGTGATTCAAAATTTGAAATAGGATTCCAGAGAAATATTTGGAAATAAATCGAGATGGATTTCGAGTTTGGAATTTTGTGAAGTTTAAATTCCTTTGAATTTGAAAATGGTTTTCAAAGGGCTTTGGAAAATATAATGGTGACATTATTTCGGAAATATTTTTTTTTGATTGAAATCGAATATGGAGAGATTTGGAAATTAAAAATATTTGAAATGTTTTTAAAGTGATAAAAGCACTAAACTCTCAGTGGTCGCTGGAAAATAATTCCGATGATGATCGCGACATCATCGGTGTTCATTTTCGAGTTTCCAAAAGAGGAATTGCTACCTGGATGTTTTGGGCTGGTGTTTGTTTGCAAAACTGAGTTTGGTTTTGAAATTGAAAAGGGTTTGGATATAGTTGATTTCAAAAATGATTTTGAAATTTTGGAAAATTGTTTAAAACTCTGGAATCTTATTTAAAGTTGTGTATGGAATAATAAAAATATTTATTGGCTAAATAAAATGTATAATTCTGAGTTAAAAGATAAAATGTGAATAAAATTTATTTTAAATAGATGGGAGTATGGATGTAAATGAGTTTGTGACTTATAAAATTCAGAAATGAAATTAATAATAGAATTTGAAGGTGAAGCTTGAGTTGTTAATAGAAATTCAACTTGAGACTATAAGTGAAAAATATGAATTGAAATTGTAGGGAATTGAATTAAAATAAAATGATTTGGGATGCAAATAAACTTTGTTCGAGTATGTATAAATTAAATATGAGTTTGGATAGTATGATTAATTGAATTAATGTGGTAATGAGTTTAATTATAATTGAATGGAAGTATAAAAAATATAAGTGTGTGGTTTATCAGAAATGGGAAGGTGGGAAAGAAGATTTGTTTAGTATGTTGGAAAATCCAAACTTGAGATATAAAATAAATTTGAATTCAAGTAAACCAAGTAAAGTGGTTTAGAGATAAAAATAATAATCAAATATTGGGTATAAGATTTGAATAAACAAATTAAATGAAAATGAGCTTAAGTGTTAACTTAAGTGGATTATGAAATAGCTTTGAATAGAACCTGTTGGATAATCAAAGGAGAATGAATGGACTGTGAACAAATAAAAAGGGTTTGAATGAAACTAGTGGGTTAATGAATTTAATATTGAATGGTAAACTAAAAGTGAATAGTAAATCACTTAAAACTGAAATTGATAGTTTAAGTATTGGTTGTAAGTAATTGAAGTTAGTATCGAAACTTGAAAATGGCATTTGGGAACTGTTCGGTGTATGTTGCTTATGAAATGCATGTGTTTAGCTATTGAAATTAATTGAAATGATAACCAACCTTGTATATTTGTCACTTACATATTTGAATTGAGTAAGTACAGGTTCAGAGGGGCCGTTTGGCTGGGTCGGGTTATGCATTTGCTAAAATAAATAACCGCTTTGCTTAAAAATTTGCTATAATAAGGTACGCTTACGCGAAAATTCAAAATAGGAGATATGAACTGTTTATATTGATATATATTGTGATTTCCGGCCTGAGGCCGATGTATATATATATTTGTGCATCCTGCGATATCGCAGAAGTCCCTCCGTACAAGGGAGACTTTGCCAAAATTTTCCGTAAATTTTGGGAGTTAGAAATTTTTTTGAAATCTTTGAAAATTTTCGCTAACGACAAGCAATTTAAATTTGCTAACCAAATGGAATTGAAATTGAATAATTGAAACCTATTTGAAATATGAATGTAAAGCAAGAGAAATCAAAGGAACTAAAGAAAGTAAAGTTTGTAAATAAACTGTTATTTGAGATTTAAATTAAATAGTAAGTGAAACTAATCCAATATTCAAAACGGAAGCCAATTTGAGATTAAATGAAAATGTAAGGCTAAGTAAATAGTAATGAAAATAAACTTCAATAGTGAAGTGAAAATAAGTGTAAGCAATATGTAAAATATTTATATTGAACTTAAGAAGTAGGGTGAGATTCTTAAGTAATTTGGTATTGAGGAAAATTATTCTAGATGAATAATTGAATGACGATTAAAATTTGAAATTGTGAAATGAGAAAATTGTGGATAAGTGAATGTAATCAAACTGAAGTTGTGAAATGGGATAGTTGTGAATAAGGGGATAACAATCAAAGGAATGTGAATAAAAGAGAATTGATATAACTGATAATCAATTGGAATTTATACGTAAGATGTACGTATATTATTTTATTCGCATAGCTATTTGGTCCAGATGTCGAACACAGAATTTCGAGATAGATATATCGATCCGAGTTGGAATTTTTCACTCGATTTTCAACGGCGAGCCTGGATATGGATTGTTGATTGATTCTGGATATTCTCTATCATAGTTGGTGGCTATGCAAGGAGAATGACGGTTTCTGATCAAGAAACCAGATCTGAGTCCGCACTAGGAAGTCGGGTGGACGATACTAGTTCGGAAGTGAAATTGTGTGATCGAGTGAGCGATCAAATGTGATATTGCGTACGGATGATATATGTGCATCGTACGGGCTTAAGTAAAGCAAATATTGAAAATTTGTAAAGAAAAGTATAAAATGACTTTGGAATTTGTGATTGAATATTATTGCTTAGTAGGATATACAGGTGTATAAAAGCAATGGATAAATTGGGATTTTTGATTTAGAAGATAAAATTTAATGGCCCGACAAAAAGGTATGTATTTGAATTTCGATATGAAATTTGATTGGGTTTTGGATCCAGCCACTTGGCTTTTTGTTTTCTTTTTGAGATTGGGAGGCCGTAGAGCCATTTTGTAGTTGTACCGAGCTAGCCGCGCAAAGGAGACGCTGGCGAAATTTTTCGGAAATTTAGGGAGTTAGAAAAATTTTGAAAAATTTTGATAGTTCAAAATTTGAATTCAAATTTAAATTTGAATTGTTAAGTAAGTGATATTGTTGGGAAGCTTATAGCTAAGTTTGAAAGGTGGGAAAAGATAGCGTGTCTTTATTTAAAGAATTGTTAGGGAAAGTTGTTAAAACTATTTGGATTGGGAAAATAGAACGGGTATCGAATCATTCCTCTTAACTAGTAATTTCGGGGACGAAATTCTTTTAAGGGGGGAGGAATGTGACGACCCGGAATTTTTGAGCATTTGAAATAGGAATATTTAATTAATTTTAAATATTCAAAAGATAATTATTAACCTTAATTTCAAATATCATTATTTATTGGACAAGTAATTGTTGAATTTAAATTATTGAATCTGGAGCTTTAGGCCTGTTAAAAATAATTCGAAGACTTATAAAATTTATATAGATAATACTGAAGTGGATAGAAGTGTTGAAATCAGTTTTAAAAATGGTTTGTTATGTTTTGAAATTTTATATCGTTTAAAATGAATTTTAAAATAGCCTTCCGAGGCACAGTCTCGGAATTTGACGAAACCAGTTCCATTGGGTCCGTAATATTGTATTATTATCGGATTTCAATTTTCGTAAAATTTGAAGTTGTTGAGTGAGCATACGATAGTTAAACGCAATAAAATTCATATCGGAATTTAAATATAAAATATATATTGTCGACCAATTTAAACCCATTCACATCAAAAACTTTTCACCGTGAATTCAGGGATAATGTTCACTTGTACAATAACGTCTATTCTTGTTCCCTCTTTCCTTCTTCTGGAAGCCAAAGTCGAGCCCTTCTAAATAAATTTGTACACCCTTATTCTCATTAATTCGAACGAATATCAGAACAAAGAAAAATGGCCTGTAAATAAAATAGCGAATTCCCCTTGTCACTTCTCTTCTGCTCGCATCCACAAATTCGTTCGATAATTAAAAAGAGGGGGAAGTTATCGACATCGCAACCCATCGCGACTGGGGTAGGAGCGAAGGCACGCAAAGATGGAAGCAGTTCGAGGTGATGACGAGTATCTCGACTCCGGGAAGATGCGTGTGCGCGCAAGGGATGGGCGACTCGGCAGTTCAGTTATCACACGAAGGGGGGTTCAAATTTGCGTGCGAGTTTGAAGGTGATGGGCTCACGGCATGGACGAAGCGGTAGTCGATTCGATTTGGGGTGGGAGTGGTTTGCATTTTGCTGTGAGGAGGCTTCTCGCCTTCGGCTTGGCGACTACTGCTGGGTAGGGTCATCAGTTGAGCATCGGCATGTCAGAGTAGCAGCTTCGATAAGCACTGATTGGCGAAAGTCTTGGCTGATGGTGCTCCGATGGGGCAGTAAGCGTGGTAGCTCGAACACGAGCCTGGAAGGTCAGATTTTGGCCGGTGAGGCATTCGAATTTAGTTTCCAATTAAATTTTGTTTTAATAAATACGCTTATGGATGAAAATATAATTACAGTAAGGGATATGAACATTAATTTTAAAATGTTGTTTTTATTTGAAAAACAGTAAGTTAGATTGTAATTTCAAAACAGTGAATTTTAAATGTTCTTAAGTTTAAACTCAGAGATAAATGGGTTGTTATTACTTCACTAAGAGGAAAGAAGAAGAAAAGTTTAAACAGTTTGCATATACACCTTATTATAAAATTTATAACTTGGTCAGAAAAAAAAAAGGTATAAACTAGGTTGGTTAAGTTATCATTTATAACCAGTTAATTAAATTTATTAAATAGGGTAATTGATTGTACGATTATCTCAAATATTAATAAACGGTATAAATGTGTATTCAAGGTCAAAATCTGGTAAAGAACCGAGGCAATATTGGAATGGATTGCAAATCAAAATCTAAGGTGAGTTAATCTCACTCAGTTAGATTTAAATTTAAATAGTTAAATTTAAATAATTGATTGAATGGTTGCATTGATTGAATATGCTATACTATATATAGTAGTATATACCAATATATATATATTGGCATATGTATATATTGGAGTTGTTGATATTCCCGCATTTTATAGCGGATGAGACCTTATGCGCCGCATAATAGCGGATGATATTTTATAAAACCCATATACCGCGATATTCCACCTCGAAGTGGAATTGGTATTGTGCTAACGTTTGTGGATGCAGAGAAACAGGTTGGAGGGATCCAACTGGATTCCTCAAAATTATTTAGATTTTTTTGATATTCTGTTCTATGAATATTGATATCCTGTGATGATTTTATTGATGATTGAAATATTGGATGATATGGTTGGATTGAATATTTCAATAAAAGGAGTTATCAAAATATATTGAATTGGATTTTGAAAGAAATAAAAGAGTAAATTTTAAGTAAATAATTCAAGTGAATTGGAATAAGGGAATTTCGAAATAACAAGGGAAATATTAACTTTAAACTAAAGTGATATTAAATTTAAAGAATAAAGGATTTATTTTGAATGTAAGGATTAAATTTAATTAAAGGCTAAAGAAGGAATTTTGGAAGTTTAAAATTGGTATTTTCAGTTAAAAAGGGTTTTAACTCAAATAAAGGAATAAATCTAAAAGTTAATGTATTTTGAAATAAATGAAGTAGTAAAGGAAATTTATTTCAAAGTAAAGTAAAGTAAATTGGAAAATCAATTGGAAATTGATTTAGTTGTTTAAAATTGGAATTTTAAAAGAGAAGTGAGATTTTGGAGATATAAACTGGGTTTATAAAGTAAAATAAAATATCAGTGGATATTTGAATATAAATTCAAGGTGGGAATTTATAAAAAGATATGGTTTGGTTTAAAAATAAATGTTGATTTTTTTTTTTTAAAAATGGAAATGAGAAGTGTATTTCTCTGGATAGCCAAGTACGTTTTCAAAGCAATTTTAAATATAAGTTAAAAGTTTTAAGTATGTTTTAAAAAGCATGTTTTAGAAAATTGATTATTTCTAAATGTTAATTTTCAAAGTAGGTATTTTTAAAAATCTATTATTGTAGTAATTATATAAAAGTGATTTGCTATTCTGTTTTAAAAGGAGAAATTTAGTTTATATTTATAAAGTGGTTTATTTTAAGGTATATATATTTTAATAAAGTATTAAAGTAGTTTAATTTCAATGTTATAAAATATATTTAAAATAAAGTGTTTTTAAATTATTTTAAAAATAAAAGTATTTTGTACTTGGTGATTCAGTGGAAATAATTATTTGGGAAATGTTTTCCGTAAGCGGAAACTGTTTTGAAATTGTTTTCAAATGAGCTTTGAAAATTTGGAAATATATCTTGGAAAGATATTTGGGCAAATAAATAATGTGGGAAATTTTTTATTGTGTGATGGTTGCTTGTGGATGTTAATTGATAGTTAAATAACCGACTATCAATATTGGCCAATGCGCTGATCGTTTCGAAGAGACCGGGATCGAGTTTCCGTATACCGGGATTCTAGGTCTGGAGACTCGAATACCACTTCGATCCGGTTTGTACGTTTCGTGTAACGATTTCGGAGTCGAAGATGGAGCAGTGAAGTGCAAGGGCTAGTCGCTACTAATCCTGAGGATATTTCCAAAATGGATGTAGTAGGAGTAGTGCCTTCGGTTCTGTTCAAACCCAGGACGGACTTGTATGGACGAATGCTTGCGAAACATCGTCAGCGGACGATGGGCATTCTAAGGGATATGTTCTCTAAAAGGTATCGTTTAGCCTCGAACCTCATCAACCGGGAATGACTGAAAATCAGGGGTTATGCAGCAAGGCTTCGTGGGTAGCCCCCACTTGAGAGTAAAATCATCCCTGTCTAGATGTCCCTTTTATTTCGGCTTAGTGGTGCGGTTGCTGATCCCAACCGTGGGGTGATTTTATTTGGAATTATCCACTAAGGGACGATTCCGGCCTTGTGTTGTAGGGGAGCGGGCGTAATCCTCGGTACTGTGATCTAGGCCACATACTGTGACAGGTGGTACCCCAGTGCCTAGTCATTCGTTGGAAATCCATTTTTCCTACGTGCCTTGTACGGTATTTGTTTGTATTACCCACTTTTGTGGCTAGTATGCTGGAATTTAATAATGTAACAATTTCAGCTATTTTAATAAGTATGTGTATATAGACACTATTATAATATCAGAGGAATTTGATAAAAAGTGTTTTAGCTATTGTAAGGTAAAAACCCGACATGTTTATTTGTGGCGTGGTCTTACGAGATGCTTTTGTTTTCAAAGGGTTTGAAACTTTAATAATCAATTGAGTGTGATTTTCTCACGCTGGTATTCCAGACTGACTCGGGTATTTTTTATATGATGCTCGGGTCAGACCGAGTATTATAAATTACAGGAAATGATGCTGTGGAGCTGGATGGCGATACGTACTTTCGTATTTGAGTATATATTCCGCTGTTTATTCAGATTGTGAGGACAAGTTATGATTACTGTCCAGTTGTATGATATTGATGTGATGTACTCTGATGATGTATTGGGATGATGTATATATAAACAGATATAGATTTCTTTTTGTGTAAAGATATGTTATTACCTATTATAGTTTATTCCGCTGCGTATGAGAGATTCTGTTGTTGTTTTCTATTTTTCTTCTTCTTCTACCTCTTCTTCTTAACTCAAATGGTCCGGTTTTTCGTGTAGGAAAAACTCGGGTTGTTACATCATGTGCCTTGTCATACTTGTATCTGTGAAGCCCCACCTCTATGCTCATAATAACAAAGAGTATTAAAAGAAATACTGTCTATTATTACGAAGAATAAGGCTGGATAGGAGCGACCATCCGTAATTGGCCTTACACTAATATTGGTTATCTCGATAGGAGTGGTATATACTTTTTATTTTTCATCTATTATTTATTTACTCCCATCGACATATCCAATTATCAGTATAAAACAAACTACGATAGTTCATAATAGTTTAGGACATTAGATATAACAATAACACAGATAATATAAATGCGGAACACAGATTAACAAAAATCTCATATATATATAACCGATGTCAGTTACAATATAGTTGACACGATACATATGATACAACTACAACTGTCGACTCTAGAAGTATATATACAAGTACATTATCGACTAATATACATGAATACATATCGTTCTATACAATGACACGACTACTACAAAATGACACTGACAACTTCAGAAGATGTGAAAAGTCTTTATATCCTGAACAGCAACTCAAAGAAGAAAATCTACAACCTGAAATAACTCGGGTCTGACCCGAGTATTAAATTCAAAAGAAAATAATACACGGGTCAGTCTAATTCAAACTCAGTTATTAGTGCATAGCAGCAATAATAATCAGATAATCAAATAGACGATAGTCACAGAAATCTCGTATATCCAACTCTCGATACGAGAATTGGATAACGGCATATATAACACTAAATAGTGTTAAACAACAAATCAACAATCCAATTCAGAATACAACTCCAAAACACTGATATTAACCAACGAAACAATTCAACAAATCGAAACATCAATTTAAAATTTACAATGAGTGGCTGCAGTACATGCTAACGTGCATGGCCTCGCCACATTAAAATGTGTGGCTGCAGTACACGCTAACACATCAAAACAAGGTCAACCAAGCTTCAAAAATAGGTTCAACTCAAGGTCAATAACAAAAGAATCAAAATGGCATCAGACAACAGAAAGAATCAGACAAACCAAATGGGACAGTAGACAGAACCGCCTCGGCCATCAAATGCAACACAAAGAAAATAAAAACATACAAACTATACAAATGGTCAAGCAAGGCAGGTAGCAACAACTACACTAGAATGTCAAAGGCTGGAAATCAACAGAACACTTCAGTATGAAAACAGCTACAATGCAGATGCAAACTACCCAGCATATAAAGCAACACAACAGTCAGCAGTGAAAATACAAGACTCAATGTCATCAACATAACAGCAACAAAGGAACTCGAGCTAAATGCAAAACAATGAGATGCAACTATTAGTGGATAGACCAAAGCGAAGACATCAAAGTCACAGTGAAAATTACACATGACCAAGTAAGACAGTGGACAGGACAATATCAGAGCAACCTTAATATTACAACATCAGTAACAACATTGTTAATACAACTGAAACCGATCACAAGTGCAACCACTACAATGAAAATGAGGTGCAGACTACAGAGTAAACATTTTCAATGAAATCAGAATGCAAAATGGGGATAACAGAGACTAGAGACCACCAGCAATGCATTAAGTAAATGCAACTGATAATAGTGGTAATCACACAACAACACTAACAGACCAGAGGACCCTACAACTTCAATGCAAGCAAGCAATGCAGACTATACAATAGTGAGAGCAGTGCTTATTCATGCTAGTCAAAAACCAGAACACAAGCAACTACAAAGACTCGAAACTACAAATTAAGTTCAAGTGATCAAAGACATGAAATCACAATGTAACTGTCAACTTCAGTTTAAAAATGAGACGGGTCAAGGAATGAAGTATACCAAATGAAACAGGGTGAGATCATACATACAGTTCAATATCCAATCAGGTAAAGTGCAAATTGCAAGACAAGTAACGAGATGCAGACACAACCACCACTCAATACAATTCAGTTCAAAATCTCCAGTTAATCAACACATTCAATGCCGAAGACAAAATGGAATCAGAAAGTAAAGATTATGCAATGTTTGAAAAATCAAGTATCAGAGACAAAGCCATGAATGAACAAGTCATCTTTCATCTCAAAGTCAAAGGAATTCAAAACCAGGTTTTTAATCAAAGTTGAACAAGACAAAATGAACAATGCAACTACAATGCAAACAGTGAATAGCATGGAAATGTCGAATGCATGAACAAGTGCAATACAATAGGACAACATAGGCAGTGCAATTTCAAGTGGAGCTATACAATTATATCAGGTACATCAGGTCGTGAAACCCAAATGCTATCTACATGGAAATAAGACCAAAACAGTTCATGTACAAACTGACCAAACCATGCAGTGAAGCCAACATTCAAATGGTGCAAGGAAAATGACCAAGGAGGTCGAGCAGATCAAAATCATCAACAAATGCTACCACGAGTAAAGACATAATGGCCGAAGTCATAGAACCCCATACTAAAAAACAAGACCGAAGTCAACACAAAATCAATTGCCAGAAATTCGAACAAGTAAACCAGGGAATCATCATCACAGCAAAGCAATTGAACAAAATCAAAGTAAGCCAAGAAAATCATGAAATCGCAAGTTTTTAAATCACTGAGATCTGAATGAGATGTGAGTGAGAATTAAAATCACTCACCTTAGCCTAAAGCTGCCGTGAGCGAAGCGAAGGAGACGTCGATCGACAAGGCATGCACGAATCTTCGATCGAGCTTCCGCCTTCGTCTTCTTCGATTCATCTAAAGCCCTAGCGAAACTCAAAGAAGTAGAAGCAAGGCCGAAGCCCTAGCAAGCCTCACAGGAACGAACGCAATTTCGTCAATCGGAGGAAGAAAGGAATTACGAAGTCACCATTTTTTTTTTCTTTCTTGAAAGAGAACTGAATCGGGTGGAGGAACGAATGAGTACGAGATTTGAAGCCGCCATTTATTTATTCTCGTTCGTATGTTTTAGGGTTAGGCTTCGAATGAATGAAAAGTGAAGGGGGACCGGGTCGAACAAAATAAGAAAGGGGACGGCATCCACTCAGATAACACAATACAACACCCATAGGCCAACATTCAAAGCCCAAAATATTTATAAAGCCCAATTAGCAATTTTTTTACAACTTATAAAAGAGTTTTAACTCTAAAAATCCATTTGCAATTTTAATAGCAATTTTATCAAAGGATTCCAACTGATCTAAAACTCAATCGAGCAATTAACTATCATTCTAGTCGTTTAATGACGATATTAAATTTTCACAAAAACTCGGGTTGTTACAGTATCCCTATTCGCGACCACTACGATTTGTTTTGTGTTATACCTATGGAGTACTCCCTGATATCCCACTAGTTTACGGTGGAGTTTACAGTGCTGTATAGACTATAACGCTTATATAAAATATGTTAAGGGGAATAATGGTAACGCCTTAACACTATTTTGATATCTTATATTACTGATAGGCATTATCTACTTATCGTATACTACTACATAGTAGATAGTTTAACGGATCCTTAAAGGATGGTTATTCCAAACATCCTTTGAGTTATTTGTAATTCAGTTGCTATTTCACTTGAGTTGGATTTATTGATATAAGAATGTTAATCCTGACTCGAGTGTTTTGTGTTTTGCTTTACGCTCGGGTCAGACCGAGTGTACCAGTATTCGAGACTCACCTTTGGAGTTAGAGCTTCGCTTGGAGATCCATCTATCTATCCAGTTTCAGATATCCGGTTGTTTCCGGAGATGTATTCTGATATTGTATTTGATTATTGTATTTGAGACATCTGTTGTACCTTATTTAACTCTGATATGTATATAGTAGCTTCATGAACTACTATCTTTTGTTTCCGCTGCATTTATTACTCTGTGTCTGTGATCTGTGATTATTTATTTACTGTATATGCTCAGTTTTGCCAAATTTAAATTAACAATTCGGTATTTTGAATCATTCAAGTTCGACATGTGCGGATGCGAATGGTTGAAAATATCGGGTCGTTACACTTGGTTTATAAATCTGTTTTGCAAATGAAACGAATTTAAATCAAGGATTTGAGAATTACAATTCCGGTGCTTTTCAAAATTTGGTTTTCAAAGTTTTGGGAAAAATATATTATTTAAAAGTATTTTCAAATGGAGATTATTTCAAAGAATTTTAAAAGAAGTAAGTCAGTACTCTCCTCTTTTGTCACTGGAAAATAATTTCGATTATGACTGCAGTAGCATCGACATTCATTTTTGAGTCTCAAAGTGGGGATACCATTTAATAGCTTTGCAACACTTTTGTTTTGGAAAATGGATTTGATTTAAATTTCTTGAGTGTGATTTGATGTACAAAATATATATATGTATATGTTTATTTCAAAATGGTTAGAAGTGAAACCGAAAAATTTAATTCTCAAGTTTTATGTTAAGTGATGGTTTTCAATTGTTGAAATGAAACAAAAATTTTGAATAATTAGAGTGTCTAAAATGAGAAGTGGAATTGAAACAACTTGAAACAGTTGAACTAGGATAAATTTTATTTGTATAACACTCAATTGCATTCTAAAGCATATATATCTTACCTGAAATCATTTTCTGAGTGAGACGTCATATTTCATTTCGCTAAATTTGGACTGCTCTAGCTTCATTTATCTTATTTTCGGTGTTTTAGCAGCAGTTTGGCAACGAATATCGACTTTTGATAGGATGATCATATCCCTGATATCTATGTACCATTTTGTTCATCTCGTCGTACTAATCTCCATAGTATATTCATTTTTGTATTTTGGTGTTCGGTACGCGGCGAAATCTGCGAAACGGTTAGCCGTATCGGTATCCGTTTTGAGCCTTTTAGTTTCTCTGTGACCATTCAATTGATTTCCATGGAAACAAAAGGTCACTTGTTTTAATATTCTCAGTAATTCACACGTTTGACATTTATATTCCCATGACTTTTATATTCCCATGACTTTTATTATACCAACCAATCCAATTTATATATTGTTGCATGTTCGTTCTTTCCTCTCCCTTCTTGTCACTATTGTTGTTTTTCCAGAAAGAAAGAAAAATAAAGCTTTCATATATTTTCTTGCTTAGCCTATTCGTTTTCTTTTTCTAGTCACCTTTACATTTACCGATTTCCGCCTTCATTGCCATGCCTTGGACTGCCGTTCACCAAAGCTCCACAAAACGCCATCAAACCCTCCTCCGTACACCACAGCAAGCACCATGCCTTCAAACCCAATCACCTCCCTCTACCACCCGCTCCTACTCCATGCAAGCCCACGCAAATATGTACGAACGTAATAGCTCCATGACCTCGCCATCTATTCCAGGATGGAGCACTTAACCAGCTTCCATCTCTCCGCCTCACCGCCCCCTGGCCGAAGGCCTTCGCACTACTTGCCGAACACGCACCACACTTAATCCACACCCAGGCGACGTACACAACCAGGCAATGTACAAAGCTTGTTTGCATTAAAACCTGACTAAGATCCTTTCCTCCTCCGCAACCGCCTTATCCCCTGAGTCCACCCTCTTTCTTTGTCGATCAGCCTGTCATGCTCCTTCACTTTATTTTTCTAATCTACTGTTGCTGAGAAGTGGTAATATATATGTACAAAGTTATATCTTGCCTGAGCTTGTTCATATTCTTTTTTGTTATATATCTTAATTTTTTGTTATATATATATAGACATTTTGATGTTATTAGATGTGTTTTAAATTAAGTATTGATTTTAAATTATAATATATATACTTTGATTTTAAATATATGTGTTTTAAGAAATAATGTTTTCGAAATATAAGATATAAATTTTTTATTTTAATAGGTGTTAAAATTAAATATTGAGAAATATATATATATATATATATATATATTATTTTTGTGGGAACATCTTAGATTTTAAAATTTATTATACTGTTTTCATCGAATTCAAGTTCAAGTATCTAGCTTGTTGTTGTTCAGTCTGTTGCTTTGTTCGTCGCCGTTTGGAAATCTCAGTAGCTTTTGATTTGCTTTGCTCGTGTCCGTATCCGTGTGCGTGTCCGTGTCACCATCTTCGCCATCATTGTTTTCATAGCCTCGAAAGGTGAGCAATCACTCACGATTAACATTCTTATGTTTAGTAAATTTAATTCACATGAAATGACAAATGAAATATGTTGTTAAATATTAATTGTTTAGAAATTAAATTGTTAAGTATGATCTGTTATTATTTAAACTTGTTAACTTATGTTGATTGACATATGACACCATAACTTGTTGTGTATATATTATATTTAATTTGATAATTATTATCATATTTGCCATTGATATGCTATATCATTTTATGCTATTATTTTATTGTTCTCACACTGCAAGTTCCCTATTAGTTAGGAAAATCCCTATGGGTTGAAATGATACATACCCGAACGATCTTGTAGATTAAGGAAAATTGTTATGGGTTGAAATGATAAACCCAGGCGATTTTATTGATTTTGAATTTTGGGATTGCAGGTTGGAATGATATATACCTGTAAATTTTAAATTATTACGGATTGAATGATAAATATCCGTATCACTTGACCATATGATATAAAATTATATACTAACACCGTTGGTCTATTTTTGAAAATGATTTCCAAAGTTTTGAAAGAAAATATATTGATTTTATTAAATTTTGATTATAATATAAAGATATTTTAATTTTAATATATGTGAAAAATTTAGATTTTTAAAATTATATGTTTTGGAAATTTTAAATTTATAAGTTAATTTTGAAAATTTAAATTATAAAATTTTACTTATAACTTTATTATTTTTAAAATATATAATTAAGATTTGAAATAAATTTAATAATAAAATTTAATGTAATAAAATTTAATTTAACTTATATATATAATATGTCTAAATTTTTATTTATTTTGAAAATAGATTTTTGTAATAACTTTAATAAAATTAAGGTTGGAAGATAAATTGAGTTTACTTGTAATTAAGTTGATTTAAAAATTTAAATAAGTATTGATTTTGAAACTTATTGATTTTGAGATTTAAGGATACGATTTTATAACTTAATAACTGAATTTTGGATAAAGATGATTTAATGAATATTTCAAATTTAAATAAAACTGTAATTGAATATTTAATATTGATTTAAATTTGTAATTTGAGGTTTATTTAATGGTGGTTAAGGGAATAATTTCAAATTAAATAATATTGAGATTTAATATTGATAAAAATTTGTTATTTGATATTTTATTTTTTTAGCAAAGCATATTTGATATTTTATTTAATGTTTTTAAAAATGATTAAGTGAATATTTTCAAATTTAAATAAAATTAAAGTTGAAATTTGAAATATAAATGAAATTTATCAAATTGAGTTATTGTAAATGTTTGAATATTTAACTTTGAAACCTATTGAATTGGAAATAGCTTAAATTGCTAGTTCAATCTGGATTTGAAATTGATTAAAATGGTTTTAATAAGAATTTGAATTGAGCTCTTAATTGGAATTGTTGGACTATGGTTGATTTAAATTGAATTTTAGAATTAAAGTTGATTTGAATTGATTGGTGAAATTTGAAGAAAACAATTTTAATTTTAAACTATTTTCGATATAAATATTTTTAATTTATAAACTATTTTAATATATAAATTATTTTAAATCTATAACCTATATTTTTAATATATATAAACTATTTTTAATTTATAACTATTTCAAAATATATAAACTATTTTCAATATTTAAACCGTTAAGTAAGAACTGTTATGATTTAAAGTAAATATGATTTAAAATGAATAATGATTTCAAAAGTGATATGGTTTTTGAAATGAATATGGTATTTTGATATGAAGTATGAACTATTTAAAATATAAAATGACCATGGTGTGAAATAAGCATTTGGTTGTTAAAGAGACAGGGATCAGATATTATCATACTCTCTGCCAATACCGAAAACCACTTTAACAACTGTGTACGTGGTGGATATTCCAAAACGAAGTAGGATGGTTTGGCGACGATTCTATATAAGGTATTAACGCTGCCCTGACTCCTATGAGTCAGCTTGATGTGGCTAAAACAGGAGCTATACCGGGCCAAGTGAGGTCGCTCCTCCGATCGGGCACATTTCTTCGATATCATTCTATTACTTTGTGATTTGATTGGGTGCACCTTTGATTTAGGAGTGTGTCTCGAGGTGGGTGGTAGTAGTTGTTATGCGTTACCACCAGTCCGGGAGTGCAAATGGTAGAATCCTACCCTGGCTTTGCCTCGCGTGCCTTGTCACATGCCTTATCGTGCCCGCTACGACTTTGGTTTGTACCGTACCTATGGAGTGCTCCCTGAGTATCCCACTGGTTTGATGGAGCTTACAGTATCTGTATAGACTACGAGAATATATAAAAATGTGTTAAGGGGGATATTGGTAATGCCTTAACTCTATTTTAATATTTTACTTTACTATAGACATTATCTATGTAGCGTATTGTACTATGTATGTAGATAGTTTAATGGATCCTTAAAGGATGGGGATCCCAAACATCCTTTAAGTTATTTGTGTTTCATTTGGACATTTCATTTGAGTTAATTTACTGGTATAAGAATGTTAATCCTGACTCGAGTATTTTGTGTTTTACTTTACGCTCGGGTCAGACTGAGTGTCACAGCATTTGAGACTCACCTTTGAAGCTTGGGGCTTCACTTGGAGATCTATCTGTTGTCTTTCAACTTTGTAGTTATTTCAGTTATTTCTGGTAGTTATGCTCAGACTTCTCAGTTGTTTTGTATTAGTGACTTCTATGTACTTGAGATTTTCTGTTGTATTTGTTTCAAACTCTGATGTTTATATAGTAGCTTTATGAACTACTATTTATCTATTCCGCTGCTTATTGTTATATTACTCTGTGCCTGTGATTCTGTGATTGATTTATTTATAGTATATGCTAAGTTTTGCGAAATATAAACTAACAATCTGTTGTTTTGAGCAATTTGAGTCTGACATGAGTGGATGATTGTCGATTTGAATGGTTCGAAATACCAGATCGTTACAGTTTGTATCAGAGCTCTGGTTTAGGAAAAACTTAGCATATGGAGTAAAAACTCATTAGAGATGGGATAGTAATATCCTAGAATGAGTAAAATTAGTTACAAAATCATCTTCGTTCGAGCTTGAAATTCTTCGTTAGGATCCTCCTGGATTAGGATTTCTTTTGAATTTTTGGAACCTTCCCTTTGTTCTCAAATCTAATCTTGTCTATCCTATTCGTGTTCTTCTTGATACTGGAGCATCCCATACTCTATTCCGATCTATCTCTGTAATAAATTTGAACACATCTTGCCACCTTAATTGGCAACTTCATCCTTATGTGTGATTAATCCCATCGGTGGTCCCGCCAACCTTAGTATGATTTGTAAAGGGGTGAAACTCCTTACAACAGGCATCGATTCACCAGAGATTTCTCTGTTCTCGGTTTTGATGCTATTATTTCTTTCAAGCCCGAACCATTTCTTTAGTAGACGACCCAGGTAATTCTCTTGTGATCGAATGTCGAATGCGTCAAGATTATGCAGGCAGTTTTATCTTTTCGCTTAATTCTTAGCCTTATGATCTTGACTCACCCAAATAGTCAGGGATTATCTTGATGCTTTTGGTGAAGTCGTTTCTCTTCCTCCCAAGCTGGAAATTGAATTCTGCATCGATCTTATTCCTGGAACTTGACCTGTTGTCCTACCTTGCGGACGAATGGTTCCTATGATTGGTTAGTCATACCCTTTGGATTAACCGATACTCCAACCTTCTTCGTCGATCTCATGAATCACGTTTTCTGCAATGTTCTCGGCCAGTTTGTCCTGGTCTCCGTTGATGATATTCTCGTCTTTTCTAAGTCTTAGACCTGTTAAGGTCGCCGTGATTAATACAAGTTTATCCATCTTTTCCCTTTGAAGTTTAATTATCTTACCTTCCTTTCGAGCCTATCTTCTTTGTTAGAATTCTCTTTGATTAGGGTCCCACTGAATTTGAATCTCTATCCTTGTTTTAAATCCATTCTTGAATCATCCTGCGAGGGAGTGTATTTGTAATTAATATAAAAATGTTTTATATTGTGTGGTTTGTGTTATTAAGTTTGAATTTTTGGTTTCGATTGATTCGTCTGGCCAACGCTATCGATAGGAATTCCAAAACACTTGAACAGAGCAAATTGACATAATATTGTTTTTGAAATTGGTAAATGAGATAATTTATGTATGATTATATTATATATATATAAGAGTTTAACTTTTATGAAATTAGATAGTTAAATGAATGTGTTGGTAGAAATGATAGTACTAGATTATCATTTATTGTTTTGTCAACATTCCTAAACAGTTAAATATTGTTGTATGTTATAAGGTGATGAAATTTGAAAAATAAACTTGGTTTATAAATCTGTTTTGCAAATGAAATGTATTTATATCAACGATTTGAGAATTAAAATTCCGGTGCTTTTGAAAATTTGGTTTTCAAAGTTTTAGGAAATATATATTATTTGAAAGTATTTTCAAATGGACATTGTTTCAAAGAATTTTAAAAGAAGTAAGTCAATACTCTCCACTTTTGTCGCAGGAAAATAATTTCGATCATGCTTGCAGCATCATCGACATTCATTTTCGAGTCTCAAAGTGGGTAGACCATTTAGTACCTTTGCTACACTTTTGTTTTGGAACATGGATTTGATTTAAATTTCTCGAGTGTGATTTGATGTACAATATATATATATATATGTATGTGTATATATATATGTATGTATTTATATATATATGTATGTATATATGTTTATTTCAAAATGGTTTGAAGTGAAACCGGAAAATTTAATTCTCAAGTTTTGTTAAGTGATGGTTTTCAATTGTTTAAATGAAGCAAAAATTTTGCATAATTAGAGTGTCTAAAATGAGAAGTGGAATTGAAACAACTTGAAACGATTGAACTAGAATAAAATTTATTTGTATAACACTTAATTGCATTCTAAAGCATATGTAACTTACTTGAAATATTTAAAAAGTTTAAATGTTAATATGAATATACAGGAGAGAAAAAATTTAAGTAATAAAATGTTCAAACTAAATTTTCTTAATAGAAATGTTGTATATAAAAGAAAAAGCATTCAAAAACATTAATAAAACTTACTTGGAAAAAATTTAAATGTAACGAGAACTTGTAATATAATAGTATAAAATATAAAATGTGGGTAAGAGGATGTCCAAAAATGAATTTATATGGTTTTGAATCAATTGTATTATCTGGTTGTATGTAATTCGAATCTATCTTTTATTTTTGTTGTTTCTATTCTTGTATCTCGTTCCTTTTCGGGGACGAAAAGTTTTGAGTGGGGGAGAGTGTAACGACCCGTAAATTTTTAACAATTTAAATAACGTAATAAACAAAAATTTTCTTGAAAATATATAATTAAAATCTAGCAATGAAAATTTGATATTTGGTATGCGTCTATTTAAACATAACAAATAGCAAATTTTCATCAGAAAATATGAAAGTTAGTTATGTTGTGTAATTTTCAATTTCAATTTAAAATCAGTTAATTTGATGGAAATAAAATATTTTTGAAATTTGAATAATTTTATATAATAAAATTGTAAATCATTTTCTGAGACGTCATATTTCGTTTCGCCAAATTTGGACTGCTCTAGCTCCGTTTATCTTATTTTCGACGTTTTAGCAGCAGTTTGGCAGCGAATATCGACTTTTGATAGGATGATTGTATCGTTGATATATGTGTACCATTCTATTCGTCTTGTTGTACTGATCTCCGCAGTATATTCATTTCTGTATTTTGGTGTCCGTTACGCGGCAAAATCTGCGAAACGATTAGCCGTATTGGTATCCGTTTTGAGCCTTTTAGTTTCTCTATGACCATTCAATTGATTTCCGTGGAAACAAAAGGTCACTTGTTTAAAATTCTCAGCAATTCACACGTTTGGCTTTTGTATTCCCATGACTTTTATTATACCAACCAGTCCAATTTATATATTGTTTCCTGTTCGTTCTTTCCTCTCCCCTCTTTTCACTATTGTTGTTTTTCCAAAAAGAAAGAAAAATAAAGTTTTCATATATTTTCTTGTTTAGCTTGTTCGTTTTCTTTTGCTAGCCACCTTTCCATTGATTCCTGTCTATTTGAGCTTATTGTAGGCTTGGATCTAAGTTAGTTATCTCACTATCTTGTATGTATATATTGTGTATATATGTGTGTGTGCAAATATAAAGTTAAACTGACATTAACTATGTAATGTTATAACTTTGGACCCATCTTATTATTGAAAGCGAATAACAACTTTATGTTGTATAACATCACTCATATTACCTTCTATAATATGTGATGTGGCCTAGAATTTGTGTTTACATGTTTGGTTGGCTTGTGTGTTGAGTTGAAGTATATTTGAAAGTGTTTGAAGCGAGAATAGTCGCTATAAGTGCACTTTAATATTCCTTAACTTTAACTTGTGTAAATGGAAGATTTGTGAACTTAACTTGGGATTATTTGATTTAGTTATTCTCTACACATATTTTGGTTTATTGGAAAGTAAATAAATGGTTTTCAAAGTTATAGAAATTTTGAACCAAAATTGTGAAAAATAGAAGCGAAAAGGTCGCTACGGATGCACTTTGGAAATGCTTTGTGTTCGGCGTTTTCAAAGTTAACTTTGAGAGACGTCCTAGGGGCTTCTTAGCATTTTTAATAACTATTATACATGTACTTTTTACTAAAATAATATGGAAGTTTATATCATTCATTAACTTGTGAAACAAAGTTGCAAAATGTTATAGCGAGAAAAAGGCCGCTATATGAGCACTTTGAAATGTCCTGTTTTTGGGAATTGTTGTAATAAATTTGAAATTCATCCTCAGGGGTATCTTTGTATTCCTAATAATTATAATATGTGCGATTATTACCAGAAAAGAATTGGAGTTTAAAAGGTTTTGAAACTGGTCAAACCAAATGGCTAAAGTTGGAGTAAAAATGTCGCTAAACGAACACTTTAGTAAATACTTTATTTTTGAGAATTTTTATAAATAAATTAGTAGATAGACTTAAGGGTTTCATTCCATTATTTTTAATTACCATAAAGGTTGTAATTACTGTAAAAATTGCAAGTCTTAAATCATTTGTTTGAGTGGTTAAAACTTGCCACAAGTTCATGCTTTTCAAAGTTGTTCTTTAACAAGGACTTTTAATAGTATTATAAATGCTATAGTAAATTGCTTATGGTTTTAAGTATCTAAAAATGATATTTAAATTTGGTATTTTCCCTAATCCTTTTAGGGATGTTTTCTAACAAATTTTGTAAAATTTTAAAGTTAGTTTGAAGTTCAAATATATTTTTAATAATTATACTTGTATTTTCAAAGTAAAGAGATTTATTAATACAAAACATGTTTTTATTTACATTCTTCATATTATAAATTAGTTATTTTCAAGCAGTATTTTACATAAATATTTAAAACCTATTTATAAGTATTTTTAAAGTGTGTGTGTGTGTCTATATATATATATATAAAAGTTTTGAAAAAGGTAATTAACTATTCTTAACACTAAAAACCAACAAAGTTGGCCTATATATTTGTGAGTTTTAAGATTGATGTTTGAGTAGGAACATAAGCAATAGTGCTCTAACCTATTGGCTTCCCTCTTGACTGAGGAATAGTTAAGTTGGAAAGATCATAAACATGTTAATCGTATTTATTTGCTACTCATTTATGAAACTTATTAATACTATATTTAACACTAAAAGCCAACGTGGTAGACTTACATATTTATGAGAGTCAAGAATGAAGTGTCTAGGCAAGGCTTTGATATGCAACCAGTGCTCTAACTTACCTAGCTTCACTCTTGATTGAGAGATAGTATAAATTGGAATGTCAGAAATGAATTAAGTATACGAACCGTGATTTCAATAAAAGATCGTTTTAACTGGACAGTCGATTGGTCCACTACCGAACTTAACCTAATATTAACTTAAATATTTAAAATTAATCTTTTTAAAGTTAATATAAGTATGGAATGGTTTTGAGTTTGTTGTAATAATGAGTTAATAACATTTGTCTTTTACCCTTTTTGATTATACTTATGAATCTAAATAGATCTTTAAAAGAATGTTTTAAAGATAAGTATAAGTGCAATGGTTTTGGGTTTGTAATGACAATGTTAAAGTAACATTAGTCTTAAAACTTTTTGAATGGATTTGTGTAAGTACATAGATCCTTAAAATGGATATTTTGAATGAAATTATAAGTATGGAATCTTTCGGAAAAAGATAGAAAAAGTAAAGGTTTACGGTAAGAAATCATGTTTATGATTTGTGAAACACTTGTACCATTTGAGATAAGCATAAAAATATTTTTTGAAGTATTGAAGGAGTACAAACGAATATTAGGGATTGACAAATGAAGTTTTATTAGATAAATGAAGTTTTACTAATAAAAGTGGTTTTAATTAAAAAAAGATTAATTAAATAAAAAGGGTATTAGAAGTTGTTTATGTGATTGAATCATGCTTTATGTGACTTGATCATGCTTTGTGTGTTTACTCGTTTGTGGAAAGTATTTAGTCTTGTACTTAGCACTAAAAGTTCGAAAACGTGATAAGTATACAATACCTAGTTTCCATATGCGATCATTCTCGTTATTGTTGAATTTGAACAAATTCATCGATTCAGTCCTGAAGAAACTGAGATCAGTAAGTATTTTACTTATCAAAAACCACTTCAAGACCGAGATACGTATTCTATCCCTTGGAAGTGGATCTATTCGAGATTCTATGGTTCATGTGTGGTTTCGAGATCTATTCGAGATATGGCAATCCATTTGGGGATCCGTGTTTTGTTCGAGTGATGAAGACTCGTATGAGAGATGCCAAATGTAACCTTAACACTAGAAATGGCTATAGACAGAGTAGGATGCACAACCTCTGGTTTTGCTAACCCACGATGGGGTATGTCAACTCTAAATCTAGAGAATGCTTATCGATGTCGTGTGCGGCAGTTGATGATACTTGGTTCCATGTGGTTCGGGTTCGCTCGTTCGAGCATAGGCCCATTGTGTTTACATTATGGTATATTTTATCTACATATATATGACGCTCGAAAGGTGTTTTCTGATCCTTATCGATGGAGATCAACTTCAGTTTACTGGAGGCATCTTCGCAGAAAATCCATTAGGAGAACGTACCTTATCGGTTTTGATTATACCCTCAATATTGTTGTGGTGTGACCAATGTAAACATCACAGCTATTTTCTAATTTATATTCTTCACCCTAGACATTATTTATTATACCGCAATATGTACTTATTAGATGAGTGGTTCTTTTGAGGGGATAACCATTACGGCATTTCGTGTAGTCTCAAAAGTGCAGTTATATGTTGATCTCATATTTCTTGATTTTCTTATACGAGACTTATGTCTAATGCATGGTTGTGTTTTCCTTAAATTCCTCATGTGCTCTTTCGAGTAGTCTTGAAAAGGTAGGTTTCCATTGATGTTCATTGGAGCTCGAGGAGACAATATGGATGGTTCACCTGTCATAGTATTCTTTTTTCCACTGCATTACTATATTGTACAAATCAGCATTTGTGAGGACAGGCTGCTATAACTATCCAGGCCGATAATAGTATTTAGAATTGTAACTTTGTAATGCTTTGCATCTTAGAGTGACAGTTTGTAATATCTTGTGATATTATATGTTATCTAACTACTATGAGTTTCTGATATTCTATTCCTTCTTTTTTGTACTATTTCGTTTTCTTTTTATTTTACCTTAACAAACTTTCTTTTCGGCACATGGATGCTTGGCATAAGAATACCGTGGACGTATTAATGTTGACATATGAGGGTCGAAATTGTAGGCCATTACATCAGTATTATTAATATCATAAAATGAAATAAACAAATAAAATTTTATTTCAACAAATAGTTTATTTCAATAAAATTTTAATAGTACATACAATTACAACAAAAGCTTCCACGGTATTTTATATACACTATTAACATACAACAATTTTTACTCTCTCATATACAACACATTTTTCAAATACAATATTTTCTAGTCACATGTTTCAAATACACTATTCATATACAATATCTACTTGAATGCAATTTTTATCTTCGCACTCCAGCCTTTGTCCAGACAGAAATCTGCTTTATCTATCAAATAAAAATGCAGTAGAAAGCAAGAAAAACAAATTGAAACTGGAAAAAAAATGAATATATTTAAACTTGACATTGCCTTAGTTTATTGGTTTTGCTCTTTTCATATTTCAAATAGGCACTAAAAATAACAAACATGGACCAGTACAATAGGTACATACAAGGACTAGTACAAGATGTTCGTATGGGACAAAAATCTAAAATCAAGTCAATAATGTGCATAAGAAACTTAAGACATGCGTAGTGTACCACTGTACATGGCTTAAGGCCAAGCAATTTGAAATAAACAAGCATATTAATTTTAAGCACTTTAAAAAGGCAACGCATGTGCACATGTGCATATATCACACTTGCACACATGCATATAAAAGCAGGTTCTCACATAAACAAGACCAACAAGCAAATACTGCAAGGTAGTGGGAAAACAAGATCAAAACAGTCAAGGCAAGCATACAAGACCAGCAAGCAAATACTGCATGGTGATGTGCAATCACACAAAACAAAGTAGTGGATATGCACAAGGTAAACACCACAAATCAAGCCACAAAATGAACAAGTCATGTACAAGGTAGGCCAGAACACATGAATCACTTCAGATGCAAGTGAAAGTATACACAAGGTCTAACTCAAATGGTTCAGGTTGAAATAGGGAACCATGCTAAAACTAGTCTGCAGAGTATTTCAGGGTGCATAAACAAGGCAAGCACACATATATAAGGCATATGGCAACAAACTATGACAATGCATATAGCAATACATGATAGTCCGGATGCATTCAGACTAGGCACAACAACAAGTAATGTAAAAATTCAAGCCAAGTTTGATGATTTCAGATAATAAATAAGGTACACTGCAGAATGCACAGACCAACAAGTTCATGCACAAGCACGTAAGGCACAAAGAACATTCATGAAATATGCACAAGCCAGGTTTAAGTGCATATAAATTTCAAGTGCACAACAAAACGAGAAGGCAAGGTCAGAACACACGCATGGTCAATGTAACATCCCGCCATTTTGGACCATTCAAATCGACAATAAATCCACACATGTCAGACTTGAATAATTCAAAACAACAAATTGTTAATAAATTTTGGGACAAATAAATTCAATCATAGAATCACAGACACAAAATATCAGAATAACTCGCAGCGGAATAAAATAAACATAATAGTTCATGAAGCTACTAGATACAAAGTCTCAAAGCAGTACAATACGCTATTATAATAATGTCTAAAGTAAGATAAACTATTAAAATAGCGTTAAGGCGTTACCCATATCCCCCTTAACACATTTTATATATTCTCATAGTCCATACAGTACCGTAATCTCCCCCGTACTAGGCGTCGTCAGAGGGCACTCCATAGGTATGGTACAAAACAAACTCGTATAGGTCTCGGTAAGGTAGGTGACACGACACAACTAGGCAATGCCAAGGTAGATATACCAATTACACTTCCGGGCTGGTGGTAACGCATAACAGCAACTATCGCCCACCTCGAGCCAAACTCCCAAATCAAAGGTGCGCACCAAATCAATCACAAAGTAATAGAATGGCATACGAAGAAGTGTGTCCGATCGGAGGAGCTATCTCACTTGGCCCGTCGATTGCTCCTATTTTAGCAACCTTATTCCAACTCACGGGAGTCGAGTCCACGTATATACCTCATATAGGATCATCGCCACCATCCTACTTCATTCTGGAATCTCCACCGCGTACACAGTTGTTATAGTGGTTTTCGGTATTGGCATAGAGTCTGACAATATCCGATCTCGGTATCTTTAACAACCAATTGTTATTATAACCCATGGTTATTCAATTTCAAATAGTTTATCTTCCATATCAAAACATATTCATTTCAAAAACCTTTTAAATCCAATACCATTATTTCTTCAAAATAATGTTCAATTTCAAAGTTGTAACACTTCCAAATTTATACACTTTAACCATAACACTTTGAAAATGTGACCTTTAAAATCATAGCATTTCTAAAACATTATCTTTACCACTATAACAGTTTATAAAATCATTGTGTTATATATACTTCCAATTCCAACATAGTTATTATACAAAATATATTTTGTTATAATAAATTATTTATTTGGATATTAGTTAAACCATGAGTTTAGTTAAATAAAATTTATTACAAAAATATCCAATTAAAACAGTAATTCTTATATTAAATTAAAATACACTATTAACTTAACTTTTCATTATTATTATAGTAAAGAAAAATTGTTATTCTCATTATTAAAAATATATTATTATATTAATAGGTTATATTTAAAAAATATTATTATTAATTTATATGGGGTTATTAAATTAGATTAAATTTTATATTATAAATTAAATTCCAAAATTTTACATTTTATACCATTTATTCACTTATAAATTTTTTATCACATATAAAATAATTACATAAATTTTTATAAAATCATTAAATTAAATTTGAGTCAAGATTCATCTATTTTAAAAATATTCAAAATACTTAATAATTTTTAGGAAATCATTTAAAACCAACTACGGGCCTGTATAAAATTCTCTAACCTATGGTTAAGTGATACAGATTTGTATCATTTCAATCCGTGATTTATTAAATTCCCGGGTTCTTATATTATTTCAAATCCGCAATTCCAAGTCAAATAAAAATCGCTCGAGCCTATTATTTCAGCTCATAACGATTTTTCCCTATTCTAAAGTCCGTTCGGGTATGTATCATTTCAACCCATAGTGAGGGAACTTGCAGTGTGAGCACAGGAAATAAAATAAACAGGATAATATAACATGGCATAGCATATGATCATAATAGCATAATATCATGTGATAACATATCATAAGCATAGATGAATTATTAATATAACATACATATCTATACCATTCAAATGACTTTAGTTCACAAAAATATAAGTATGTTGGTCGAGAGTGATGAACTCACCTTCTTTGGCTAGAGATGATGTTTCAGCAAAACAAGACAACTCCGGAAAGGCACGACTAACACGAACAACTCAAGTGGAAGGAGAATCCAAACACGAACCTTAGAAAACAAAAATAAACATATGTAATATTTTACTCAACCCAAAATAAAATACAATATAAAGAAATACATTTTGATAAAAGAAAAAAAATGGAGTACATATGTAAATAATTCTCTCTACTTAAATGAAATAAATAATTTACCCAAAATAGAATTTATATAAAAACATGGAAAGTTTTAACTTAACACAAAATAAGTAAAATACACAAAATAAAAATTTATATACAACACTTGAAAAGTTTTAAACTCAACACAAAATGAAATAATTATACAAAACATAATTTATAAAAACACAGGAAAGAAAACAAAATGGCTAGCCAAAAGCACAAATAGGTTTGGCCACATGAATGCATGAGCCCGGCCACATGAAAGCTGGGTCAAAGCAATTGGGATTTTGATGATTAGGCAAGGCAAGGTGATGCATTTGGTCAAGACAGGCTCGGTTATGGTCTGACAAATGTTCGGCCATGCTTGAAAAATAATAGCAGGGGTTCGACTATGCTTTGGTGAGGAGGAATGGTGGTCAGTCTG
The DNA here is from genome assembly GCA_030737815.1 of Allium fistulosum. NCBI lineage: Eukaryota > Viridiplantae > Streptophyta > Magnoliopsida > Asparagales > Amaryllidaceae > Allium > Allium fistulosum. Next base: position 941,587,874 of record CM060907.1, on the reverse strand, counting down.
GATGGTAAAAGAGGAGCATGGTGAATGTAACAGGTGGTTCGGCCTTGGTTCTGTCAAGTGGTGATGAAGAGATGGTCACGGCCTTGATGATGGTGAAGTGATAAGGGTTTCGGCCATGGTTTAGCAGGGGAGGGTTCGGCCTCTGGAGCTTGGTGGTTTCAGCAATGAGAGGAGGATGGATGGCAAGGTTCGGCCATGGGATGGCGTCATGTGGTGGTCACGGCACAGCAGGTGGAGGTTGGCTATGGTGGTGATCTGGCTGGTTCATGAGGAGGTTCGGCCTGATGTTGATGAGGAGGTGGAGTGATGGTTTCGGCCATGCTTGGTGATGAGAATAAGGGTTTTCTGTGATGGTGATGATGTGGTTCGGTCTTAGAAAGTGGTGATGGCGGCAGCTTTGAGGTGGTGGTGATCGACCATGAAAAGGAGGTGGAGATGTAGAAAAAAATGTGGTCGAACAAAGAAAGAAGGAGAAGCAAAAAAATTTGCAAAGAGGCAGAAGAAAATAATTAAACTTACTGCGATAATTTTTTAATTTTTTTGCAGAAGAAAATGAACGAGAAGAGGAGAAGTGAGTAAAGAAATGAGGGGAGAAGAAGAGGTTAGCTAAAATATAAACGTGAACGAAAGAAACACACAAAATTTTTGAATCAGTCGTAAAGATTTCGAACGTGCATATCAATTGACGGCTTCTCACTTCAAATTTTGTATGTGACTTTTTGCCTTTCTAGTTTATTAGCCTACCCAAAATAAATTCAACCCAAAATCAAAATAAAATATGAAAATAATTTACGAAAAATAACCGCGTGAAATACGATGAAAATTTACAGTTTTGAAAAGTATAAATCAGAATTTAAATAAAACGAAAAGTAGAGAAAATAATAGCATCAAATACAGCTTCATAAAAAGGAATAAAAGTTTAAAAATTCAAAAATTAAAATTGTCAACAGGAAGTCAAACGTTGACCATTTTGACCAAAATTTGAAATTCCAGAAAAGTTTTAAATTTATTTTATTTGTAAAAAAATTCACAACAAAACTCACAATAAATATCAAAATCCCACATTCATCCATTTTAAATAGTTTAAAATTCAAAATTTTCCAACACAATTCTAACAGAATATTCACTGAAATTACGGGTTGTTACACTCTCCCCCTCTCAAAGCTTTTCGTCCTCTAAAAGGAATAGAATGCTGAAAACAAAGAACATAGATAGAATAGCAAATAGTACCTGGAATGAGCAATTCCGGATTCGAAGCACGTATGCTCTCCTCCGTTTCCCAAGTACAATCCCGATCATCAGCACTCCACTGCACTTTGACCAGGCTGACAGATTTCCTTCTCAGCTGCTTCATACCTCTATCGATAATACGAAGTGGCTTTCTCTCGACAGTGGGGTTTGGCTCAACATCCAAACTCTCGAGTCTAGAAGGCTGAATAATCAAAGATGGGTCATGAAGATACCAACAAAGATGCGAAACATGGAATACGTTATGCACTCCAGAAAGCTTGTCAGGCAAATCCAAACGATAAGCCAAAGAACCAACTCTCTCTACGATGCGAAAAGGACTAATAAATCTAGGAGCAAGCTTCCCTTTCCGACCAAACCGAATCACATTCTTCAACGGAGAGATCTTAAGGAAAACCTGATCACCAACAGAGAACTCCAGACTCCTCCTACGCCTATCAGCATACTTCTTCTGCCTATCCTGAGCAATCCTAATCTTCCTCCTAATCTACTCAACCTTCTCAGATGCCTCAAGAATCATATCAGGACCAAGAACCAAACGATTACCGGATTCAATCCAGCAAGATGGAGATTTGCAAGGTCAATCATAAAGAGCAGCAAATGGAGCCATTTCGATACTAGCCTGAATTCAAAGAATGAATAAGATATATAATGGTTTAAGACAAGATCAAACAAAGATTAAAATATACCTGATAACTGCTATTATAGGTGAATTCAACGAGATGGAGATGATCTTCCCAAGATCCTCCATAATCAAGAACACAAGCACGAAGAAGATCTTCTAGAATCTGATTCACTCTTTCTGTTTTACCATCGATCTATGGATGGTAAGCGGTGCTCAGATTCAGACGAGTACCTAACGATTCCTGAAAAGCTCTCCAAAACTGACTGGTAAACATGGGGTCTCTATCACAAACAATACTGACAGGAACACCATGGAGACGAACAATCTCCCTCATATAAATCTCAGCCAAACTAGAAGTAGAACGGTTAGACCTAACCGGAATGAAATGAGCTGACTTAGTCAATCTATCCACAATAACCCAAATACTCTCATTTACCCTCCAAGTCCTCGGTAATCCATCAATAAAATTCATAGAAACTTGCTCCCATTTCCAATTGGGAACCTCAAGGGGTTGCAATAATCCAGCGGTCTTCTGATGATCAGCCTTAACCTGCTGACAAGTCGCACATCTACTAACAAAAAGGAAAATATCTCACTTCATACCACTCCACCAATACAGCTTCTTCATATCCTGATACATCTTCGTCACACCTGGATGAATAGAAAGTCTGGATCGATGATTTTCCCAAAGTAACTCTTGCCTCAAACCATCGACATTCGGGACACAAATTCGATTATTTATCCTCAAAATACCACTATCATCGATCTGAGCTCCCTTACCATCTGGGCTACTACCACCAACTCTACTACGAATATTCTCCTTAATAAGCCTAAGCATCCTATCCTCATCCTGCTTAGCAATAATGTGATCCATAAGAGGAGAAGAAACAACAAGCTGACACAACATCGCCTTCTTCCGACTCAAGGCATCAGCAACAACATTGGCTTTCCCTGGGGTATAGTTGATGTCGAGGTCGTAAGAAGCTAGAAACTCAAGCCATCTAACCTTCCTCTGATTCAAATCCTTCTGGGTGAAAATATACTTCAAAGACTGATGATCCGTAAAGAGCTCAAACTTAGTTCCCAAAAGATGATGCCTCCAAAGCTTCAAAGCAAAAACCACGGAAAGTAATTCCAAATCATGGGCAGCATAATTGGCTTCATGGTTCTTCAACTGATGACTGGCATACGCAATGAACTTACCATCCTGCATCAGAACAGCTCCCAAACCTTCACGACTAGCATAGGTGTATACCGTTAATCCCTCATTTCCATTTGGAACGGTAAGAACTGGTGCGGAAGTAAGCTTCTGCTTTAACTCATTAAATGCGGCTTTACACTTATCATTCCATATAAACTTAGCATTCTTACGAGTCAAGGCAGTGAGAGGTGCAGCAATCCGAGCAAAATTCTCAATAAATCTCCAATAATAACCAGCAAGGACCAGAAAGCTACGGATATCAGATGGAGTCTTAGGAGTTTCCCAATCCTGAAATAGAATAGGGAAAATAAGAACCCTAGAGAAAGATAGAAAATTAGATTACAAAAGAAGAAAGAGAAGATAGACTTACATTGATCGCAGCGATCTTAATTAGATCAACAGAAACTCCATTACCAGAAACAATATATCCAAGAAATCGGACTTCATCTTTCCAGAAATGGCATTTCGAGAATTTAGCCCTCAACTGATGACTCCTAAGAGTCCCAAGAACCAAGCTCAATTCATGCTCCTCCTCAGACTTAGAGAAGACAAGAATATCATCGACGAAGACTAGAACAAATTTGTTAAGAACATCACGAAAAACACGATTCATCAAATCAACAAAGAAAGTTGGGGCATTAGTCAAACCAAAAGGCATAACTAACAATTCATAGAAACCGTTCTAAGTACGGAAAGCAGTTTTGGGAATAATTTCCTCAGCAACTCTGAGCTAGTGGAAACCTGTGGCGAGATCAAGCTGAGAGAACACTCTAGCACCGTAGAGCTGATCAAATATATCATTTATGCGAGGCATAGGATATCATTTTTTCATAGTGAGCTTGTTCAGCTCCCTATAATCAACACACATCAAAGAACCATCGGACTTAGTGACAAAAACCACAGCTGCTCCCCATTTGGAATGATTAGGTCTGATCAGACCTTTGGAGAACAAGTCCTCAATTTGCTTCCTTAACTCAACCTTCTCTCGGGGTTCCATTCTTCTAGGAGGAAGAACTATAGGTCGAGCTCCAGGAATAAGATCAATACGGAATTCGATTTCCCGTTTAGGAGGTAAAGAAGTGACTTCACCAAATACATTGGGGTAGAGTTTGACCACAAAAGTTGAAATAAGGTCACCAAGAGAAGAATCCAGAGAGAAAATAAAGCTACCAGCATAATCCTGAGGCATACGACACTGAATCACCAAAGGAGTACCCTTATCACCAACCAGAGAAATAGTTCGGGCTTTACAAGAGATAACGGCTTCATGCCTCTTCAGCCAATCACCGCCAAGCAATATATCAAAAGCATCGAAACCAAGAACATAGAAATAACCAGAAAAACGATAGCCAGAATAGAAGAGTTTTACCCCTTTACAAATCCTACTAAGGTTCGCGGGACCACCAATAGGATTAGAAACACACAAAGGTTCACTTGCATACTCAGGTGATAGGATATGCTCGAACTTATCACAAAGATCCACAAAAATGAAACTATGGGAAGCTCCAGTATCAAATAAAACACGAACAGGAAAATTAAACAAAGTAAAGGTGCCCTGGAGAGTACCTTGCGTATCACTAGGAGCAGGTGGAGGAGGCGGAGCACGAGTGGAAGAAGTCATGGCAAAGACTCCAGATGTCTTGCCCTTCTGATACAAGGGACAATCATTCTTGAAATGGCTAGGTTGCAAACAGACATGGCAGAGGTTGTTCCTGGTATTCTGAGGTGGAGGAATGGCGGCACTGGCAGGTGTTGAACAACTGTTGGCATAGTGACCTCTCTGATCGTACTTGAAACAAGTGATAGAAGAGAGGTCAAGAGATCGCTTCTGAGGGACATATCCAATACCATGAGTATTCTACCAATTCTTCTTATGCTGATGGAAATTAGGCTTCCTTTTCTTAGAATTACCAGAGGAAGGCTGAGGTGAAGGTGCACGAGCAACAGATGGAGCCTTAGAAGTGGGGTTCTCATATCTGATAGCCATATCCATCAATCCAGTAAAAGGGCTATGCACATGAGAAATCAGACGATCATAATACTCTGGGCGAGCTCCAGCTATAAACATCTCATTCTTCTTCAGAGGGGTATCAATCAGGCTAGGACCAAACTTGGAAAGTTCATTGAACTTCCGCTCATACTCAGAAAATGACATATCCCCTGCTTATGATCCATAAACTCCCTGTATAGCTGAGATTTCCCGGCTTTGGGCATCCACTTTGCCACAAAAGCCTCCCTGAAATAAGATATCCAACTTAAGAAAGATTCCAAAGAGGTGTAAAACCAAACTCAAAACCCATCTTAAGATAATACCTAAACTGCTCCCAAGAAATGTCTGCCTCAATAGTGTGGGCTGTAACAGACTCCCACCAATCCTGGGCTGCCTCCTGTAACTGCCAAGCTGCTAACTGACGCTTCTGAGTGTCGGTGATCTCCAAACCAGTAAAAATCCTTTCCAAACTCCTCAACCACTGCTAAGCCTCAATGATGGTCTCTGATCCAGAAAACTTCGTACCACCAAGCTGAGTGAACTCCTTACAGAGAGTGGTGAACCTAGTGGGTGCAACGGGTTCTGGAACTGGGGCAACACTACGACCCCGACCTTTGGCATTCCTACGATTCATCCTGGAAATTCAAAAATGAAGTTTAGGACAAAGCATAGGAAAAGATAAAGACAAGATTCAAACTAGAATGGAAATCCTAATCAAAGAATTCTATTAAACAAGGTGGATACGAAAAGAAGGAAATTTTAAGAGAATTAGATTTTAAAGCAAGAATTTTTTTTATCCAAATAATCTTTTAAAATCACTTTAAAACCATTTTATACTTAAAAATACGTTCTCTCACAAGGAATGGTTCTAAGACTGATTTCACTCATTCTAGGGTATTTCTACCCTATCTCTAATGAGTTTTTTACCCCGTAGGATAAGGTTTGCCTAAAACCAAAGCTCTGATACCAACTGTAACATCCCTCCATTTTGGACCATTCAAATCGACAATAAATCCACACATGTCAGACTTGAATAATTCAAAACAACAGATTGTTAATAAATTTTGGGACAAATAAAATCAATCATAGAATCACAGACATAGAATATCAAAATAACTCGCAGCGGAATAAAATAAACATAGTAGTTCATGAAGCTACTAGATACAAAGTCTCAAACCAAATGCATAATACAGAGTCTGAAAGCAAATAACAGGAAATACAAATATACAAGTCCACTAATACATAAGCAAAGCTGAATGGAAATAACTGAAATAGAGATATAGATAGATAGCTAAATCCCTAGCAGATCTCTAGCTCCAAAGATGAATCCAAAGCTGTGATACTCAGGCTGACCCGAGCGTAAAGCAAAACACAAAACACTCGAGCCAGGACATACATACTTATAAAATGTAAATCAACTCAAGTGAACTGTAATAGAAATGCATCAATAAATTAAAGAATGCTTGGGATCGCCCATCCTTTAAGGATCCGTTAAACTATCTACTATGTAGTACAATACGCTATTATAATAATGTCTAAAGTAAGATAAACTATTAAAATAGCGTTAAGGCGTTACCCATATCCCCCTTAACACATTTTATATATTCACATAGTCTATACAGTACCGTAATCTCCCCCGTACTGGGCGTCGTCAGAGGGCACTCCATAGGTATGGTACAAAACAAACTCGTATAGGTCTCGATAAGGTAGGTGACACGACACAACTACGCAATGCCAAGGTAGATATACCAATTACACTTCTGGGCTGGTGGTAATGCATACCAGCAACTTCCGCCCACCTCGAGCCACACTCCCAAATCAAAGGTGCGCACCAAATCAATCACAAAGTAATAGAATGGCATACGAAGAAGTGTGTCCGATCGGAGGAGCTACCTCACTTGGCCCGTCGATTGCTCCTGTTTTAGCCACCTTATGCCAACTCACGGGAGTCGAGTCCACGTATATACCTCATATAGGATTGTCGCCACCATCCTACTTCATTCTTGAATCTCCACCGTGTACACAGTTGTTAAAGTGGTTTTCGGTATTGGCAGAGAGTATGACAATATCCGATCCCGGTCTCTTTAACAACCAATCGTTATTATAACCCGTGGTTATTCAATTTCAAATGGTTTATCTTCCATATCAAAACATATTCATTTCAAAAACCTTTTAAATCTAATACCATTATTTCTTCAAAATAATGTTCAATTTCAAAGTTGTAACACTTCCAAATTTATACACTTTAACCATAACACTTTGAAAATGTGACCTTTAAAATCATAGCATTTCTAATACATTATCTTTACCACTATAACAGTTTATAAAATCATCGTGTTATATATACTTCCAATTCCAACATAGTTATTATACAAAATCTATTTTGTTATAATAAATCATTTATTTGGATATTAGTTAAACCATGAGTTTAGTTAAATAAAATTTATTACAAAAATATCCAATTAAAACAGTATTTCTTATATTAAATAAAAATACACTATTAACTTAACTTTTCATTATTATTATAGTAAAGAAAAATTGTTATTTTCATTATTAAAAATATATTATTATATTAATAGGTTATATTTAAAAATATTATTATTAATTTAAATGGGATTATTAAATTAGATTAAATTTTATATTATAAATTAAATTCCAAAATTTTACATTTTATACCATTTATTCACTTATAAAATTTTTATCACATATAAAATAATTACATAAATTTTTATAAAATCATTAAATTAAATTTAAGTCAAGATTCATATATTTTTAAAATATTCAAAATACTTAATATTTTTAGGAAATCATTTAAAACCAACCACGGGCCTGTATAAAATTCTCTAACCCATGGTCAAGTGATACAGATATGTATCATTTCAATCCGTCATTTATTAAATTCTCGGGTTTTCATATTATTTCAAACCCACAATCCCAAGTCAAATAAAAATCGCTCGAGCCTATCATTTCATCTCATAACGATTTTTACATATTCTAAATTCAGTTCGGTTATGTATCATTTCAACCCATAGTGAGGGAACTTGCAGTGTGAGCACATGAAATAAAATAAATAGGATAATATAACATGGCATAGCATATGATCATAATAGCATAATATCATGTGATAACATATCATAAACATAGATGAATTACTAACATAACATACATATCTATACCATTCAAATGACTTTAGTTCACAAAAATATAAGTATGTTTGTCGAGAGTGATGAACTCACCTTCTTTGGCTAGAGATGATGTTTCAACAAAACAAGACAACTCCGGAAAGGCACGTCTCACACGAACAACTCAAGTGGAAGGTGAATCCAAACCTAAACCTTAGAAAACAAAATAAACATATGTAAATATTTTACTCAACCCAAAATAAAATACAATATACAGAAATAAATTTTTATAAAGAAAAACAAAATGGAGTACATATGTAAATAATTCTCTCTACTTAAATGAAATAAATAATTTACCCAAAATAGAATTTATATAAAACACATGGAAAGTTTTAACTTAACACAAAATAAGTAAAATACACAAAATAAAAATTTATATACAACACCTGAAAAGTTTTAAACTCAACACAAAATGAAATAATTATACAAAACATAATTTATAAAAACACAGGAAAGAAAACAAAATGGCTAGCCAAAAGCACAAATAGGTTTGGCCACATGAATGCCTAAGCTCGGCCACATGAAAGCCGGGTCAAGGCAATTGGGATTTTGATGATTAGGAAAGGCAAGGTGATGCATTTGGTCAAGACAGGCTCGGTTATGGTCTGACAAATGTTCGGCCATGCTTGAAAAATAATTGCAGGGGTTCGGCTATGCTTTGGTGAGGAGGAATGGTGGTCGGCCTGGATGGTAATAGAGGAGCATGGTGAATGTAATAGGTGGTTCGGCCTTGGTTCTGTCAAGTGGTGATGAAGAGATGGTCACAGCCTTGATGATGGTGAAGTGATAAGGGTTTCTGCCATGGTTTAGCAGGGAAGGGTTCGGCCTGTGGAGCTTGGTGGTTTCGGCAATGAGAGGAAGAGGGATGGCAAGGTTCTGCCACGGGATGGTGTCATGTGGTGGTCACGACACAACAGGTGGAGGTTAGCTGTGGTGGTGATCTAGCTGGTTCATGAGGAGGTTCGGCCTGATGTTGATGAGGAGGTGGAGTGATGGTTTCAGCCAGGCTTTGTGATGAGAATAAGGGTTTGCTGTGATGGTGATGATGTGGTTCGATCTGAGGAAGTGGTGATGGCAGCGGCTTTGAGGTGGTGGTGATCGGCCATGAAAAGGAGGTGGAGGTGTAGAAAAAAATGTGACCGAACAAAGAAAGAAGGAGAAGCAAAAAATTTGTAAAGAGGCAGAAGAAAATAATTAAACTTAGTGTGATAATTTTTTTTTTGCAGAAGAAAATGAACGAGAAGAGGAGAAGTGAGTAAAGAAATGAGGGGAGAAGAAGAGGTCAGCTAAAATATAAACGTGAACGAAAGAAACGCACAAAATTTTTGAATCAGTCATAAAGATTTCGAACGTGCATATTAATTGACGGCTTCTCGATTCAAATTTTGTGTGTGACTTTTAGCCTTTCTGGTTTATTAGCTTACCCAAAATAAATAAGCTAATTACAAAATAAATTCAACCCAAAATCAAAATAAAATATGAAAATAATTTACAAAAAATAAACGTGTGAAATACGCTGAAAATTTACAGTTTTGAAAAGTATAAATCAGAATTTAAATAAAACGAAAAGTAGAGAAAATAATAGCATTAAATACAGCTTCATAAAAAGGAACAAAATTTTAAAAATTCAAAAATTAAAATTGTCAACAGGAAGTCAAATGTTGACCATTTTGACGAAAATTGAAATTCCAAAAAAGTTTTAAATTTATTTTGTTTAGAAAAAAATTCACAATAAATATCAAAATCCCACATTCATCCATTTTAAATAGTTTAAAATTCAGAATTTTCAAACACAATTCTAACAGAATATTCACTGAAATTACGGGTTGTTACAGTCAACAACAGGCACAAGCAAAGTCAGTACAGTTCCAGGAAAGTGCATAAGCAAGTTAAGAATAGAAAGTGTGCACAAGCTTGGGAATGTAACAAAATTAGTTCAAAAACATACATATCAAGCATTGCAACATCAAATTCAAGTGCATTTCTAAAGTAGATAGCCAAAGCAACTTTTCAGTAACACATTTATATACATATATACGTACATATACGTACATATGCAATATATTCAAATCCAGTCAGGTTGATTACTTTAGGAAAATAGTTGAGGAAACATAATTGAACACAAGTGAAACATAGAATGATGTATCATATGAAGAAAAATCTCAAGGTTCAACAAGTCCACAAAGTCAGGCCAAAGCCACAGTGTAACAGCCCGCACCTCACTTAACACAGATATTATCCCCAACTTAGCCACCTCCGCCTCATGGGCCAAGCCAAGGTGTGGGGTTTTGTTCCTCAAAAAGCCTCGACGTTGTTATGAGGTGAAGGCTTTGGTATATAAGCACCCACTTCATAGTGTTTTTCCACGATGTGGGACTATTATTCCCATTTTAAAGGGGTGTTACAATCTCCCCCCTTTAGAGCCCAACGCCCTCGTTGGCTTATGAACACAACACCACTCAGGCGTCGTGGTTGTAACACGTACAGACCACAATTTCGGCTGGGTATGGCTCTGATACCAATGTAACAGCCCGCACCTCACTTAACGTAGATATTGTCCCTAACTTAGTCACCTCCGCCTCATGAGTCAAGCCAAGGTGTGGGGTTTTTTTCCTCAAAAGGCCTCGACGTTGTTATGAGGTGAAGGCTTTGGTATATAAGTACCCACTTCATAGTGTTTTTCCGTGATGTAGGACTATTATTCCCATTTTGAAGGGATGTTACACACAATATCTCTCAGTTTGAAATTTCAAAAAATAAATTCAAGGCTGAAATAATAGAAAAAAAGCCAAAGCCAAGTCAATTTCGAATCAGAAAATCCAGGCTAACAATCAAAATCAAAGTCGAATCCAAGAGCCCTAATTTATAGTTGATTATTTCAAACTTACAAAACCATATATATATATATAGGAAAATTCAAAGAGAAGTTTCAAAATTGATCTCTATAATATCAAATCATCACTAGCAAATTTAGTAGTCGAGTTCGAAGTAGCATACAAACCCAAATCAAAAAAAGAAAAGGACATCATACCAAATTATTCCAAAATCATCACTTCAAGGAAATTGAACAAAAGAGAAATCGAAACTATTAGGCAAAGCAATCAACCAATCAAGACGTGAAGGCATGAATTCAACTATAATTTCTTGGAGCGCCATCTTTCGATCGACAGTGAAAAACCATAAAGAGAAAAAAATAGAGGGATCTGACTTGAAAAAGAGAATTGGATTGGGCTAATTAGAATATTTTTGGTCTGAATTCTTAATTTATATAGCATAGGGTTTTTATTATTTCATTTAATATCGTATTTATTTTTTAATTTTAAAAATTTAGTTTTTAACTAGGATTGAATTATGGTATGTATTTTGAAAAATTCGCAATTCAGGGATAGAGTTAAGGCAGGGTTTCTAAGCTTAGGGTTAGAACAATCAGGTTAGCGATAGTCGAAAGTTTACATGATATTTGTAAGTTGTCGACTGTTTAATCTTAGTAGAAATCTTAGAGGTAGCAGCATATAGGTTTTACCGAAGTTGGGTAAATTTGTACGTTGCTTTAGTTTTTGCATTTGCTTTATCATCATCTATGCTATGACTTTTTTTATTCGGTGAATTTATAATACACCATATTCACCCCCCCTCTAGGGTTAACTTGATCCTACAAGTAATATAAAAAGCCAAGTTGTCAAATTCACTTTTTTAACTATGGCCAGTTTTAATAATGCTTTTTCTAAAGGACAATTTATAGCTAGGCCACCTATGTTTATTGGTACTGATAATTCATATTGGAAAACTAGGATGAAATTTTTTCTACATAATATTGATGCATGGGATATAGTTGAAACATGTTATAGTCTGCCTATTATAAACGTAGATGGTCATGAAGTTACTAAGCCTAAAGACAAGTGGGATGCAAATGAACTTAGTACCTATCATTCAAATGCTAGAGCTATGAACTCTATTATCAATGGCTTAGATAAAGTAGAATATAATTGTGTTTCTTATTGTTTGACCTGGCAGAAATTTGGCATATGCTTGAGGTAACTTGTGAGGACCCTTTTCTTCGACTCTCGGAAATCGACACTAATACATCCTTAGTATTCACCTGCCGTAAATCAAGTGCTGGAGAGGCGGATTCTCAAGGGTGAGAAATAAAATAGGGACAGAACAGAATCTCAAACGAATGGAATAACATATATTATTTCAACATATAATATTTACAGTGGAAATTTTAAACACATTTATCAGAGATAAACACGGACAGTTATAAATATCTGTCCTTACAAATGCAGAATATAATAGCACACAAGTGTGGTGGAAAAGGATGACAATCTTCAGAAGAATCTTCCAACTCCTTGCTTCGAGCTCCATCCAGAATTTTTCTAACTAACTTGACTACTAGGCTGCCCGGGAAAATAAGGGCACCCATAATTTAAGGGAGAAGGAAAATACAATCCGGATTAGTCATGGGACTGGTGTGAGAAACTCAAAATATGCATTTTGAAAACAAAGGTATCTCATATAACCATGCCACACATAAACACAGAATGTGTTTTTACCTTATGATAACCAAAACATTTGCTATGTAAAATCAATTGATATTATTTTTAATGACATTTTTTCAAAAACTTATGAATCTTAACCGAAATTGTTACATTGGTAAAATTTGATGGCATAATAGGTTTAAAATCAACTCCCCAGGCACTTATTGGAGAATGGATTTCCATACAATGGCAGTTTAGGGACTATCTTTCGTACAGTACATACTTAGAGGAATGTACTGAGGATACATAAACAATCCTCTGAATGTGGCAAGACCGCTCTATCGCTATTTGATATTATGGCCTGGATAGAAACCGAATATGACATCACCCTGGTCGTTACCGACTTATTCAAGGCCCCATAGTATACACCACATACTCGACATATAGAGAGTAATCTAGAAAGGTGATGATTGTACCCTAATGGTTGCGAACCACATAGCCTTACATCATACCCTGTTTAAGCCATTACCGGGTGATGAGGCTTGAGGTAGCGAGTACCTTTCACATAGCACATTTCACTTTGAATGCCACATTTCCATTCCAAGCTCACACAACTGATTTCTATAAATGTATAACTCTTAAGCTCGTACGTCTCAAGAAAGGGTGTTAAGCTAAGATAAGTTGCCTTCGCCACCACCAAACAAATGTTATGTTCATAGAGATCAATTTTTGTAATTAGAAATGCAACGTCAGACATCCATTTGTACAAGTTGTCCCGAAACAGGACAAACTGAAGGCACTCTCCTTCCACATCTTGTCGGGAATTACCCATAGGTTTAGTAGCAAGAAGTTCTTACATCGAAGATCACAAATGAAGAACTACTGCCATATAATGTGATATGGGAAATTTCCCCCGAGGGTCAGTGACAAGCAGTCCTACATTCTATCTTTTAAATCATTTCCAAGTCTTCACTTTGAATACATAAATTGGTTCGAAGTGGTCTTTGGATAGGAATCACCCAAATCTGACCCCAGTTCCTTCGAACCAATCATCGTTAAAAGAAATGTTATATAAATAGGGAATTATTCTTTTGATTTATTACTTCCTTTTTTATCAAAAATATCTTCAAGAGATATATATCTTTTAAAACATTTTTTTGGTATATACGAAATCAATAAACATCTCTTATCAAATCCTTTGATTACTTAAAACCTTTTTAAATCTTGGAATAATTCTAAATCATTTCATTTTTCACTTAGGAAAATATTTCCAAATCATTTCATTTAAATCTTAACAAAGATTTCTTAATTCAAAAATCAAAATTTTGATTGAATTAAAACCATGTTATCTAGGATGTTAATCTAAAACCAGTAAATATTAAGTGAGCAGAATCTATAGTAATTATCTAATTCTACTAAATATCAATTCTCGTCTTCAACAAGTACGATGGGCAGAATAACGACGAAATCACCTTTTAAATTCCACGAATAGTATGAGTTCCCTCTTCAGGCTTTGACACCATGTATAAGAAGATTATCTCCATAAAATCCAATTTGTTTAAATTTGGAAAATATAATCTTGTATACTTAACTCGGTTCCACATATCGACCTTATCTATCCCTCGCCTAGGAGAGGCCAGGTGAGCCACATCACCGGTTACTCCTGAACATCTCCTTAGTTTAAGCACCTTACTCGTATCTCATAAATAGAAAAATCCAGACTAATCGTCGGCTTTTAGAGCTAAGATTAAATCACTTGATTTTAGATAGCTTTTCTTTAAATCGTTTCTTTAAACGTTTTGAAATAAATTATAAAACTACCAAATCATTATTTTAAAACCTAATTATTTATTTGGAAACATGTATACAAGATTTGGAAAGGAATCGTTAAGTTTAAAACCATATTTCAAAAGTTATGGAAAAGTGCTGCAAAAAGTGCTACGACTAGTGCTTTTTAAGCTATATTGATCAAAACGACTTTTCTATCGTTTGAAAATTCATCTTTATAACATAAATCACTTTTAAAACATTTTGAAAGATTTTAGAATTTATTTCAAATTTTTAAACAATTTTAAAATATCATTTTTAAAGAAATTCCTTTATGGATTCCGAACTGCAAAACCGCGATTTTTCCGAAAACTTGTTTTATTCATATTTCAAAATCTACTTATTGAAATCTTGATTTTTTATTTGTTTGAAAATTATGGATATAATAGTTCGGACTTATCTCGAAAAATTCTGAGCTATATTCTATTCTATATATTCATTTGACCTTTACGGCGCGAAATCGCGAACCACCGTTACACGACGCGCCTATTTTTGACTCAATTTTCAATATTGATTTAAACTTTTCCAAAACACTTTTAAATGTTTATAGAATATTTCTAAGTCATATTAAAATATTTTTAAGAGGTTTAAACATTCCATATACACCATTTTATTCAATAGAGGAAAGTGATTTCCTTTATGCATATTAACGTGAATTAATGTGACTTTCATATATATATATATATATTCAACAAGCATATTAAACAACCATCATTAATAATCATATCCAAACATATATATCATCCAATAACATATATACTATAGTTTAGGAGTTTCTCACTTTTAGTTATAAGTTGCTAATGACTTTTTCAAACATTCATCAACCAAACATTCAAACATCATTAGCATCCAAATAGTTATGTTAAACATTTATAACTACTTATAATGGTTTAAAGTTAGAATTCTAACCATAATTAATACCAATCTTCCTACCATCATTCATATCACCACAACACTTCACTTATACACTTTTACCATCACTTAAACAACTTCATCTCCTTATCCAAGTGCTCGGCCACCCCCTCCTCTGTGCTTTTGCCTCGGCCTTAGTTCCTCTTCACCATGCTTGCTCACTTTCAAGACCTTCAAGTGCTCACAACCAAGCTTTGGAAGGAGGAAGATAAGCGGTGAAGCTACGACCTTGAGTTCTTTAAATCTAGACCCAAAAATAGGTCATTTTCTCTCAGATTTTTGACCCTCTTACTCTCAATATTTTAAAAAGTTGTTAACTGAAAAGTTGTTGCACTTAAGTTTGAAAAAATGAAACACTTGATTTTGATTTGTTATCAGGATGATATGATCGAAAGAAGAGAGAGTATTCTTGGATTCATAAAAATGAAGCCCAAAAATGCACTATAAAGAAGTGGAATTTGACATAGGTAAGCTCAAAATTGGAAGAAATGCTAAACGTAAAAGTTGTAGCCACTGGAATTTTACATATTTTGAAAAAAAAATTACTTCATTTGGATCTATTTTGGAGGAGTTATGCTTGAATAAAAAGGAGGTATTCTAGGCGTAAAAAACTGGACTCGAGAATGCTCTGGAAAGAATGGAGATTTGAGCATAACTAAGCTTAGAAAGGGAAGAAGTGGTAAACTAGAAAGTTGTAGCCACTAAAATTTTAAGTTGTTTGATAAAAGGAATTTCATAGTTTGGTTCGGTTTTGAAGGAGATATGATGGAGTGAAGAAGAGGAAAAAGAGTGGGTGTTTATAGGCAAGTGGAGAGGTAGAAAATATCTTCACCTTACATCATCCATCATCACCAAACATCATTACATCCACCCCTCCCTACATCACCCTAGGATGGGCTGAAGTGACCTTCACATGGGTGCATCCATGTGCTTGTTCATGTGTGTGTACTTGTGTGTCCTTGATTGACTTTGAGTTTGCTTAAGGCTTAAGAAATTAAGAAATATCTTATATATTTCTTTTATATATATATATATATATATATATATATATATATATATACGAGTATAGTGGCACGTCCGTTGGACGTGTGCGTAAAAGGGAGAGAGCAAATTTTCTCTTTGTTACAATTGTCGTATTGTCGGAGAGTATGGTAAAGTGTTTGGTAGCTGTGGGGAAAAGGGGGAAACGATATGGCAACCAAACAGGAATAAGGTATTGTAAGGTAGAGTAAGGGTAGAATTGATGTGGATAAGGCCGTCTAAATTACATCAACCTATGAATTGGGTAGATTATGTAAGGTTTAGTTTATAAGAAGTGAGTCTACCCATATTACTGATTACGTAAAGCTGTACTAAAATTCTTCTTCCGATAAGGAAAACAGATGGTTAAGCAATTTGTTTCTTAAATCTTGTATTTAGAAGAGGGGTTTAAAAATGCAAATGCAGTAATGTAAGTGCGGTAGAAAAGAAATAAGTATTAAATTTTTGTCCAAGTAAAATATAGGTGTGAATCAACTGATCGTTTCATTGTATATAACAATATTAGAGGCTGTGTAGGTCGGTGGAGTAATTGTTCCAAGTTCAACCTAATTTCATATTTGCTTGTCTGTGTTAAATTACCGCCGAGAATTTTATGTCTACTTGCTGTTAATTGTTCACTTCCATTCGTTTGCACAGTAAAAAATTTGATGATTTATGAAGGATCGTAAATTGTTGTTGATTGGTATAAAAGTTTGTTAATTGGCTGAGTTACTGTGCAGTTTTGAAAATTCCTTTCAGATTTTAACCTCTGGTAAAATCGTACAGTGTGGCATATATAGGTTATTATCCAACAATTAATTATAACGCTTGCTGTATATGGGAAAAGATAAAATTAAAATCAATTTCTTCATTCTTCACTATAGCTAAAAGGGAAAACATCTACAAACATGGAAGCATGTTGTGAATCAATAGCATGAAAACACGTTACAATAAACTATCCTCTTAGTACAAAATACAATAGCATTTCCCTGCTACAAAAAGTCTCAGACCACTACACAGTACAGCTTACATCCTCTTCAAAGCCCTATTCAGAACATCCATAACAGACCCAAAATATGCCTAACAGCAATAGGTGAGTTGGCATACCTATAGTCCATATCTTTCTTCCTCTCATGATAACTCACCTTGGTCTTCACAAACTTCAAGCCAGGCGCCATGCTCACCACAGTCTTCTGATCATTCACTTTGATTACCCTGCTCCTCCTCAACTTCTCCACCGTGGCCAGAGCCACCCCTGTATGCCGACAGTAGAATCCCCGTAAGATCGGCCTAGGCCATGGCATCCATCAGCTCCTCCTTGGTGGCCTCCTCAACTACACCATCTGTCTCTTTGATCCCATGCACCACAATGTCAATCGACACCGAGTCCCCTATCTCTATCACTGACGCGAACGTCTCCCCCACTGTGATGGTGCTGAATCGGCAAGTGACAATTTGCAATTTTTTAGCATCCACCAGCTCAACTATCTAAATTGCGAAGTATTAAACATTAGCAGGTGAAGAAAACCAATGGAGACAGAAATTATAGGTTGTTATTAATTAATAACTAACTTGAAAATAGGATCTATAAATGATTTTGCTGTACAGGAGAGAGGTGGTCGTCGAAGAAAAAAACCCGAAGGTCGACGATGGTGAGATGAGGAAATACGGCATCTAACGCCATTAACATAGCATTCCATGAAATAAGCTGGAAAATAAAATTTTGTTAAACCAAAATCAAATAATTACAAAAATCGAGCCTTCTTCCCATCTATCTCTCTTTGAGAACAATGATCATAGTCATAAGATTTGTACCCATTCAGTCCTTTCATGTTTACTGCAGAAAACATACGAATTCGAAATCAAAGTTTATACCAATGTTGACTCTTATTCCGAATATAATCTTGGGACCACATATTGTTCTAATAATAGAAAATGATGCTCACTGTAATCGTATAATATCAACGCATATTTATATATTTTAACTATTTATTCTATAGGCAAGAGAGGAATATGGGCAAATACACTTGTAAATTTACACAAAAGATAGCATGATATCTTAGATTACTACCTTATAGATTTTCAGCAATCCATTTAGAATCGTTTGGACTAATGTGACCATCCCATCATCAAGAATGAGACTTTTTTTGACATCATCCTTTTCATTTTCCCAGCACTAACTTATTTATGTTAGTACTCGTGTCACCTAATACTGAAATAAAATTATGCGGTGAGAAGAATAATTGATGAGCAAAGTCTTTTTGTCAAAACATCTAAAACTTTCTTTATATAAAATAAGAGAATTTTAGGCATAGGTACTTTATATGGAAAACACATTTTTAAACAATCGTCTAAATTAACAGTTTTAATTAATCATAAGTCCTCCTACGTTTTCCAGAAAACCATTTACAACAGAATGATAGTATAGGATAAATGTAGGATGTGTTGTAAAAATTATCTTTGTGGTGAACCCATATTTAATACTTGCTAATATTGAAATAGTTGACAAACTAAGAAAAAAGAAGGCCTAAATGTTATAAATAAAGTAATCATCTTCTCTTTTGCAATAAAATAATTTCGTCACACAACAATTTTTTTTATGAATGTAATTTGATTTTAATCTAATTTACTGGTCGTAAGAAAATTGTGGAAATTCATATAAATAAAACTGTATTTTTACAATAAACGTTTCAAGTCAGTTAAGCAATTATACAAAGTATATTTCACTCAAAAACATTTCAAACCATGTTGTGGTTACAATACAAATAAACATGATATTTGACTCACTCTCTTAGTACTTGTTATAAGAACATAATTGCACATGCCTTTGTCATACATATATGGCTAATCCTTAACTTTCACAATAAATATACAAATGTTTATGCTATCTCAATCAACATGAATGGATAAAAAAGTTGAATACACTCACATTGTAACGTCCACAATAATATGAGATTTCATCACTTGATTTTGTATCACCAAAATCGTAATTTCTATTTTGACTCCTTATACAATTTAAGTTTGACTATGAAACATTCAGTAATTAAGCAATTAGTTTACAAACTCTTCACTAAACTATTGTACTGCAGATCCTAACACAATTATATAGATTAAAGATGTAACAAATAATGTCAAGTGTAAGCACATCTGCATATGTGCATATTTAAAATAAAATTTCCCCTATATGACCCAATGATGACAATTCTTTTACAAAATGGAAAATGCTCCATCAAATACTCTAGTATGCATTCAAATTCAAAAGCAAGTTTAATTGCTTTGGCCATGCTGAACATGATGTCCAAGTTTATGTTCAGTTTTACAGTTTCAGTTTAGATTCAAGCTTACAGTGGATCATGTTGGTTGAACCAACATGTGTTTAAGTTTAGTAAATATGAGATAGGTGTTGTTTAGATCTTCATCAACAAAAGGGGAATAAACTCCAGAGAGAAAAGTTCAGAAACAATTTAGAGACTTTTTGAATGAGTAATTGTGTGTTAAATGGTGTTTTAAGTGCTAGTAATATGGTTGTATGTAGAGTTTATGACCAACTGATCTTAAAAATTACAATGATGTCCAAACTCACACTATTTACCATTCATGAGTTGAGTGCGTTTTATTAACGGGAAGATAGCAAAAAAGTATTTATGGTTGTAGTATACAATCTATCTCAAATATTGCTACAGCAGTGAGACAATATTAGGACAGAAATTCAAATTTTATGTATAATTCACAGTTATCGTTTTGAAATATTATATGTATAAGACACTTCTTCCACCGACTGGCTTCTGATTCCTTTTCACTTTGCAACTAATTAGATTACAACAAACAATAGATCTTAAAGTAACAGGAATAGTATGAATACATTACTGTTGTACTACAGATCCTAACACAATTATATAGATTTAAGATGTAACACATAATGTCAAGTGTAAGCAGATCTGCGCATGTGCATAATTAAAATAAAATTTCCCCTATATGACCCAATGATACCACATGAAATGATGTATAACCTTTTTTACAACCACATATAACTTGTCATCAGAGTAAAATAAAGCAAACGTAAATAAAGTAAACAGAAGTTTAATGAATTTAGTACAAACACATCAGATAAACCAAACATAAATTAAATAAACATAAGTTTAACGAATTTAGTACAAACAGAAGAGTGGAGTAAAACCTTGGGAAGACCGTCTACTGCCATATTTCAATCCAATAGCGCTGATCAATCTTTCTTGAATTGCTCTGATCATCATGTCTATCCAAAAATTCATCGAGTTATCAATAATTGGAAACTGAGCACAGCTCGATTGCTAAGCAAAAATATAGTTATTTTGAAAAGTTGAGTTTACAGACACAGTCCATAACAAACGGTAATACCTCTTTCAACACATCTCGCCTTCTCAAAACCCATCCTTTCATAATAGTTCGCTACCTTGGTCCAAAGCATCTCATCGCAATCAAAAGAATTTTCCTTTCTTCTTCACTTTTTGTGGATTCCAATTCAAATTGTGTAGAAAGATACTGGTGAATTTGCACCCTGAGACGAACTAATACCACAAATTAACTCCGATGGTATAAAATTACAATCCCAAAATTAAGAATATGATAAAGGTAACATCTTTACCGACCTTAGAATTCCTTTACTAAGCTTGTTTGCAGATCCGACTTTAGTTTGTGAGCACTGCACATGTTTCATGATCAATGTTCATACCGAGGTTAACATTTAGAAAAATAAATCGTAAATTAAAATCGATAAAAAGTATATCTTTCTGATTGATGTTTTAAGAAAAGACCATAGAAAGTCGATCGCCTTACTGAAAGATTTAGACAAATCTTCTTCTGCTATGAATCAATCAGACATCTCCAAGCTACCATTCTCAAAATAGATTTTGAAGTTGTCCTAATCCTAGGAAATTCATTGATTTGTCACTCTCTAAAATTATAAGTTGATTTTAAGTTGAACATTTTTTCTCTTTCGATTTTCAAGTTTCATGAGGAAGAAATGGTTTCCTCTGCGACGTGGTGATTAAATGGATCGTGGCAACCGAATTGGGAATATGGTGGACATGAGAAAGACAGTAATACCCTCATTTTGTTGTAATTGTCATGGAATCAAAAGAAAAACGATAGTCTGGGAGTGGTGAAACAAATGCGGATCAATTGGTATTGCGGTTATTAGCGAGCAGGGGGTTACAATGATACCTACTAACCATGTGCTACATTTTAACTCCCTTCTCATTAAATCAAGGGCAGTTTCGTCAATCCAAAAAAGGCTTCACTAGGGGAAGTATTTGCTTTATATATAAGATATGTGTGTGTGTGTGTTTATGTATACATGTTTATGTGTAAGTTAAAAATTTTATATGTATGTTATATATGTGTGCATGAGATGTAAATAAGGTTGCAACAACCTTTGAACGACTTCCATTCGTTAAACCGTTGAAAATCGTGAAACCGATTTCCGGTCATATTTTCACTTATATTTTAAATTACATACAAATGTAAAGAAAATTTGAAACTAAATTTCTTATCATTTTTGACTAATTAAAATGATCACATGTTATTTATGAAAATATATAAATTAATATCGATAATTATTTATAATAATTGCTATTATACCGATAAAGCAATATCGATTTTCCTTTATATTTTCAAATCCAATATATATCTTTATAAAACTTATTATAAATGATTTACTATTACTTTATAACTATTAAGAATTGATAATAACCATTTTAAAATAATTATTTGAATAATTATAAGAATTATTAAATCATTAAATCTCAATTAAATTAAATTAATTAAATATTAAATATAAAGGCATCATTGATGATGTCATAAACACATTTTTTTCAAAAATAAAATAATTTATTTTATTTCATATTCCTATTCAATTTTGAAAATGAGTTTATGTATCCAGCTCCATACGCGATGTTTTATGATTATAGAGCTGTTTATCAATAAAATGGTTTTAGGCCATTTTATCGATATATTTCCAAATGAAATATTTTCGCGAATATTGCTCCAAAATATGTTCATTATTACCATTCATTTAAAAAAACTTGATTATTTGTGAAAAATAATCTATATTTGAATATTTAAACTCATTAAATATCTTTAATTAAAGTGATCAAATTACGAGTCATTACATACTTCCCCCCTTAAAAGAATTTCGTCCCCGAAATTACCCAAAACAAAAACCCAAAAGTTTTGCCCAAAATATTTATTATTAAACCTACACCCGTACATTGTACATTAATCATTTGTACACAATATCTATTTCGATCTTCTATTGAATTCAAAACTTTACTTTCGAAATAGTATTGATCCCCCAATCCTTTAGTATGGACCCTGACCAGGCTTTCTCATCAGAACTTTAGTTTTCCTTGCATTGCTTTCAACTATGATAGAAACTCAAGTATCTGACCACAAACACCTGTCAATGTCCGTCGTCAAGAATTAAGTGATAAATTCTTTTCTGGACCTGTGTAAACCCTCAAAGTTCTGTACTCGAATCTTTGATTAAATCGTGCGACAAAATAATCCACATACTTCATATGTATTTATTAACCTTTCAAAATTATTTTTGAAAACATTTCAAAAAACTTTCATTCTTTATTAAAACATTTTTATAATGATGCTTCTTTATATTTAACTATTTGCTAGCATTTCTAAGAAATTATTCAAGTTAAAGATAACTTACCTTTTATTATAATATACCTCTATATTATAATTTGCTCCTTTTAAGCAATATTAAATGCAAACACCTTTGTATTTAATAAAACTTCTTTTGTTAATCAAGACTTATTTTATTAATTAATACTCCTTTTATTAATTATCCACTTATACTAGGTTCAATACTTAAAAGTATTCATATACTTATTCAAATGTTTTAAGTATATTCACAATTTACTTAACAAGTTTTACTTACTTTAAAATATAATAAAAAAGATTGAAATAATTATTACCAAAACATTGTTATAATAAACTCCTTTATAAATTAAACATATAACATTTTATATCTTTTTATAAAAGATTCCAATACTTGTTATTATCTTTAAAATCACATTATTAAAGATCTAAATATACCCATTAGATTTCTTCCAAAGTGCCATTCAAGGGTTTAAAAACAAATGTTGCTAAAACATCGTTTACTACAAATCCAAAACCATTCATTATTAACTTTAACCATTTCTTTTAAAGATCAAAGCATACCCATGCTTATCAATTAAGGTAATACACTTTGATAAAAATTGACAACCATCAATTAATTTATCAATTAATGATTCACATTTTTTTTAGCTTTAGAAAATTATATAGATCGAGTAACTCAAAAATGATACTAAGGAACTAGGTAGTACCAATAGTATCATATATTTCCTTAATAAGAAGGGGAATACTAAAGAGAAGCGTTTACCATCCGAACACATCTCCTGCCCATTTTTAGTTACTTTCAAGCCACTCGAATCAATTACTCGTAAGATTGTTTTTCGTTTTCAAAATCCCATTTTAGAAATAATACCATTATTATTCCTTTTCCAAAATGATCTAAAATTCCTTTCAAATATACTAGAATTTAAATTCTAAAAAAACTCTTTATAAAGCATGTTTTATAAATCAAGTTCATAAAATCACTTATATAAAACACAATTATATAATTTATTTATCTTAAATAAATTCCTTTAATCTTAAACCAACATAATTATTTATAAAATGCCCCATAGTCAAATTATGAAACTAAATTCACGAGGTATTCGTATTAAAACTTTTAAATCACACAACCAATCAATCAATGATAATAACTAAGTATTATCATTTGCTTAATCAAATAACTATATTCAAAATATTTTTTATATTCAAAATATAATCCTAGATATAATTATTTCATTTACAAAATTTCAGAATCAAAATCATTTTTATATATCATTAACAAATACATGCTCATTTATAATACTCTCAAACTCATTCTAGGGTGTTACTAACCCTATCTCTAGTGAGTTACTCATCGTAGGGTATTACTAACCCTGTCTCGGATAAGGCTTTACCCCACCAAAGCCAAGGTTCTCGATTAACCTTGTGCTTTGATACCAAATGTGAGGACCCTTTTCTTCGACTCTCGGAAATCGACACTAATACGTCCTCGAAATTCACGTGCCGCAAATCCAAGTACCGAAGGGTGGATTCTCAAGGGTAAGAAATAAAATAAAGACAGAACTGAATCTCATATGAATGGAATAACATATATTATTTCAACATATAACCTTGACAGTGGAAATTTTAAATACATTTATCAGAGTTAAACATGGACAGTTATAAATATCCGTCCTTACAAATGCGAAATATAATAACACACAAGTGTGGTGGAAACAGATGACAATATTCAGAAGAATCTTCCAACTCCATGCTTCGAGTTCCATCCAGATTTCTTCTAACTAACCTGACTACTAGGATGCCGGGGGAAATTAGGATGCCCAGAGTTTAAGGAAGAAGGAAAATAAACTCTGGGTCAGTCATGGGACTTGTGTGAGAAACTTAAAATACACATTTTGAAAACAAAGGTATCTCATAAGACAACGCTTCACATAAACACGGAATGAGTTTTTACCTTATGATAGCCAAAACATTTGCTACGTAAAATCAATTGATATTATTTTTAATGACATTCTTTTGAAAATACTTTTTAAATAAACTTATGAATCTTAGCCGAAATTGTTACATTGTTTAAAGGGGCATTTCACCAGAAGGACAAACTTTGCAGTCCAATTAGTTTCTAGGACACACATTCAAAGAAATTACTTTCAAGGCCAAAGTCAGCAGAATAATTACTTTCAAGGACAAAGTCAGCAGTCCAATTACTTTCAAGGACATAATTTCATAGGTTTTTAGGCCCTAGAAACTAAGTATTTTACGTTTTGTCCTTGAAAGTAATTATTTCAGTTGTGTGTCTTAAAAACTAATTTCACTTACTAAAGAGGCCCTTGTGGCTAATTTCCACTTATTTAAATTTGGCGGCATGATTGGTTTACAATCAAATCCTTAGGCACTTATTGGAGAGTGGATTTCCATACAATGGCAGGTAAGGGACTACCTTCCATACAGTACATCTCTAGAGGAATGTACCAAGGATACACAAACAATCCTCCGTATCTGTTAAGACCGGTCTATCCCTATTTGGCACTCATACATGGCCTAGATAGAAACAAAATATGATATCACCCCGGTCGTTACCGACCTATCCGGGGTCCCATAGCGTACACCATATACTCGATATATAGAGAGTATTCTAGAAAGGTGATGATCATACCCTAATGGTTGCGAACCACATAGCCTTACGGCGTACCCTGTTTAAGCCGTTATTGGGTAATGAGGCCTAAGGTAGCGATTACCTTTCACATTGCACATTTCACTTTGAATGCCACAATACCATTCCATGCTCCTATAATTGATTTCTACAAACGTATAACTTTTGAGCTCACACGTCTTAGGATATGGTATTAAGCTAAGAGAAGTCACCTTATCCGCCACCAAACAGATGATGCATTCATAGAGATCAATTTATGTAATTAAAAATGCAACGTCAAACATCCGTCTGTATAAGTTGTCCAGGAACAGGACAAACCGAAGGCACTCTCCTACCTCGTCCTGTCGGGAATTACCCATAGGATTAGTAGCGAGAAATTGTTGCATCGAAGATCTCAAATGAAGAACTACTGCTGCATAATATGATACGAGGGTCAGTGACAAGCAGCCCTACATTCTATCTTCCAAATCATTTCCATGTCTTCACTTCGAATATGTAAATTAGTTCGAAGTGTTCTTTGGATAGGAATCACCCAAATCCGACCGCGGTTCCATCGAACCAATCATCGATAAAAGAAATGTTAAGTAAATAGGGAAATATTCTTTTGATTTATTACTTTTTTATCAAAAATATCTTCAAGAGATATATATCTTTTAAAACATTTCTTACCGTTATCTACGGAATCATTAAACCTCTCTAATCAAATCCTTTGATTACTTAAAACCTTTTTAAATCTTGGAATAATTCTAAATCATTTCGTTTTTCACTTAGGAAAATATTTCCAAATCATTTCATTTAAATCTTAACAAAGGTTTCTTAATTTAAAAATCAAAATTTTGATTGATTTAAAACCATGTTATCTAGGATGTTAATCCAAAACCAGTAAATATTATGAGAGCAGAATCTGAAGAAATCATATAATTCTACTCAATATCAATTCCTATATTCAACAAGTACATGGGTGGAATAATGGCGAAATCACCTTTTAAATTCCATGAATAGTATGAGTTCCCTCTTCGGGCTTTAACACCAAGTATAAGAAGATTATCTCCATAAAACCCAAGTTGTTTAAATTTAGAAAATTTAATCTTTTATAATTAACTCGTTTTTGACATTTCGACCTTATCTATCCCTCGCCCAGGAGACTCCAGGTGAGCCAGGGCACTAGTTTCTCTTGAACTTCTCCTTAGTTTATGAACCTTACCCGGATCTCGCGAATAGAAAAACCAGTCTAATCATCGGCTTTTAGTACCAAGATTAAATCACTTAATTTTTGATAGCTTTTCTTTAAATCATTTATTTAAAAAAATTTAAGTAAATTATAAAACTTCCAAATCATTATTAAAACACCTAATTATTTATTTGAAAACATTTATAAAATATTTGGAAAAGAATCGTTAAGTTTAAAACCATATTTAAAAAGTTATAGAAAAATGCTGCGAAAAGTGCCGTGAATGGTGCTTTTTAAGCTATATTGATCAAACCAACTTTTCTATCCTTTGGAAATTTATTTTTATAACACAAATCACTTTTAAAACATTTTAAAATATTTTAGAATTTATTTCATATTTTGAAAAAAAATTAAAATATCATTTTTAAAGAAATTCCATTATGGATTCCGAACTGCAAAACCGCGATTTTTCCAAAAACTTCTTTTATTCATATTTCAAAATCTACTTATCGAAATCTTGATTTCTTTCTTTGTTTGGAAACTGTGGATATAATAGTTCAAAAAATTCTTATCTCAAAGAATTCCGAGCTATATTCCATTCTATATATTTGTTTGACCTTTACGGCGTGAAATCGCAAACTACCGTTACGCGACGCGCCTATTTTTGAATCAATTTTTAATATTCATTTAAACTTTTCCAAACAATTTTAAATGTCTATAAAACATTTCTAAATCATATTAAAATGTTTATAAGAGGTTTAAAATTCCATATACACCATTTTATTCAATAAAGGAAAGTGATTTCCTTTATACTTATCGACGTGTATTAATGTGACTTGCATATATATTCAACAACCATATTAAATATCCATCATTAACAATCATATCCAAACATATATATCATCCAATAACATATATAACTATAGTTAGGAGTTTCTCACTTTTAGCTATATGTTGGTAATTACTTTTTCAAACATGCATCAACCAAACATCCAAACATCATTAGCATCCAAATAGTTATGTTAAACATTTATAACTACTTATAATGGTTTAAAGTCAGAGTACTCACCATAATTAATACCAATCTTCCTACCATCATTCATACCGCGACAACATTTCACTTATACACTTCTACCATCACCTAAACAACTTCATCTCCTTTTCCAAGTGCTCGGCCACCCCCTCCTCTATGCTTTTGTTCTTGGCCATAGCTCCTCTTCACCATGCTTGCTCACTTCCAATACCTTCAAGTGCTCATGGCCAAGCTTTGGGAAGGACGAAGAAAAGCGGTGAAATTAAGACCTTGAGTTCTCCAAATCTAGACCCAAAAATAAGTCATTTTCTCTCGTGTTTTTGACTCTCTCTTACTCTCAAAATTTAAAAAAGTTGTTAACTGAGAAGTTGTTGCAATTTCTTTTCTCTTAAATTTGAAAAAATGAAACACTTGACTTCGATTTGTTATCAAGAAGATATGATCAAAAGAAGAGAGGGTATTATCGGATTTATAAAAATGAAGCCCGAAAATGCACGGTAAAGATGTGCAATTTTGACATAGTTAAGCTCAAAACTGTTAGTAGTGCTAAACATAAAATTTGTAGCCATTGGAATTCTACAATGTTTTGGAAAAAAGAATTACTTCATTTGGATCAATTTTGAAGGAGTTATGCTTGAACGAAAAGGAGGTATTCTCAGCCTAAAAACTGGACTCGAGAATGCTCTGGAAAGAATGGAGTTCTGAGCATAACTAAGCTTAGAATAGAAAGTAGTGGTCATCTAGAAAGTTGTAGCCACTGAAATTTTAAGTAGTTTAAATAAAAGAATTGCATAGTTTGGTTCGGTTTTGAAGGAGATATGATGGAATGAAGAAGAGGAAAACGAGTGAGTATTTATAGGCAAGTCGAGAGGTAGAAAATATCTCCACCTTACATCATCCATCATCACCAAACATCATTACATCCACCCCCTCCCTACATCACCCTTGGATGGGCTGATGTGACCTTCACATGGGTGTATCCATGTTCTTGTCCATGTGTGTATATACTTGTGTGTCCTTGGTTGACTTTGAGTTTGCTTAAGGCTTAAGAAATATCTTATATATTTCTTATATATATATATATATATGTGTGTGTGTGTGTGTGTGTATTATGTATACACGTTTATGTGTAAGTGAAAGTGTTTATATGTATGTTATATATGTGTGCATGACGTGTAAAAACGGTTGCAACAACCTTTGAACGACTTCAATTCATTAAACCGTTGAAAATCAGGAAACCAATTTCCGGTCACATTTTCACTTATATTTTAAATTACATATAAATGTAAACAAAATTTGAAAATAATTTTCTTATCATTTTTGACTAATTAAAATGATCACTTTTTATTTATAAAAAATATAAATTAATATTGACAATTATTTACAATAATTGCTATCATACCGATAAAGCGATATTGATTTTTCCTAATATTTTCAAATCAAATATATATGTTTATAAAACCTATTATAAATGTGTGATGACCGCCCATGACCCCTGCACCGAATCTAGAGATAGTGCGCTGTAAAGTGTGCCAGGCGACCATGGACGATTGCCAGGGTAAATTAAAACAACAGAATCTATCGTATTACTCACAGCGCATGGACAAAATACAATAGAATATATCTATATATATAGTGAAGCTTCACAGAATAGAATCTCATCAATAAAACTTCATAATAGTTGAATACAAACATCTGAACAGTCAATACATCAAGCCTCACTACATAACACTCAGAGAATATACAAACAGCGGAACATCCAGTACATATAGTAAGAAGATAATATGCAAGCCTCCAGCTCGTCTTCGACATCAGCATCGTAGAAAGCAAGAACAGCACCTGTCACCTGCTACCTAGTCTGCCCGTCCCAAAATGGACGAACAGCCCAAGGCAATAAGAGTTAAAACATAAATCCTTGAGTCAGACAACAGTCTTAGTGAGCGGTAAATTAAGTAACAACATACCAAAAGAGCATAAGGGAAAAGGAATAAGAATACAACCCTCCCACTCCACCTCTTTCTACAGTGATAGCCCCCAGACACACACTAAGCAAAAGCAAACATTGCAAAGCATACAATTTAAAATAAAGCAATTATCACTCGAGTCAAGGGCGATGTTTTCCAAGTACAAACCCCCAAGGCCTAAACCAAGATCAGATAAGCACCCAGAAAATACCGCTCTTGAGACCGAATGATGATACAACCAAACATCCATGACTCCGGTTATCACTGTTATCATTGCTTCGATATCATCGTTAATTGAATGACCGGCTCTTTATTTCATCCGTCCGTCAAGGGCTAATGGAAACCCCGGTTCTAGACATAACTCTGCACGTCATCGTGACCCGTGCCTAGGACTATCGAATCTGCCCAGAGTACTCGACTACCAATCAGTAGCCTTTAGGGACTATCGAATCTGCCCAACGTACTCTTGCTTTGAGCATGCTAGAACCTTCAACAACGATGAGATCTCAGCCTTCTAGTTATCCTCCTCGACGACTATTTCCATACTAGCTCAAGCGCCTCTCGAGCCAACCATCATCCTCAAACTCGAACCATATCACCGAGTTATCAACATGCTTGGAATGATCCCGTTTGGATTAGACCAAGACTATCTCATACTATGCTTCGCCTCATCATCATCATAGCAAAGCCTCATCTCAACATCATCATCAAATCTATCCATATGAGCTTCATCATCCGCTACATATGCCATAAGCAGCTTTTCCAATTCAAGAGCCTTTCCCTTAGCTTTTGAATCATCTTCGACCATCTTGTCTAAATCAAATCATCAATCATCTAATTCATAGCAATCAATCAAATCAAACATTAATCCAAGTAAACAAGCATTCAAATATGATCTAAATAGACAATTATAACAATAATGGCAATTTCGTAATTAAAGAGTCAAAAGTCTAACAAGCATGAAAACATGAGCAATATTTCTATAATCTTGATGAATGAACTTGCATAGGTTAACATGTAGTAAAACGGATGCCAAATCATTATGAACAATGGATCTATATGGATCTATACTTAGGATTAGGAAAATGCATGGAAACCACTACTTTAACACAAAATCAAGCCAACGATCCGATATACTCCTTTGGATCCGTGTGAGAGATAATCACCACTCACCAAATCACCTAAACACCTCAAAAGCAACACACTTCAGATCTGGACAGCGAAGGATCTAACTCGATCTGTCACCAATCCGCATCAAACGATGAAATCTCTCTTCGATGGATGAAGATCTTCAATCTAAGCTCTTGGATCTTTGATTTGGATGGAAGGAATCACAAGATTAGAGTGGAGAAAAGAAGTGAAGAAGTGTAGAAGTCGAGCTTTCAAAATGGCAGCACTTCGTCACTTCAAAATCCGGATCCCAAAAATGAAGTAGAACCCTCCTATTTATAGGCTGATTTCCCATTAGGTCGTCCATCCCCCTTAGGTCGCCCACGACCTAACTCTCGCGACCTACGACCTAAGAAACTCCACGACCTACCCCGCGCGTGACCTAACAGATAGCATAAGCGCGCAACCTAATAGCTTAGCCCCTACGCGACCTAACAACTCACGCGACCTACAACTCACGCGACTTAGCTAGGTTACGACCTAACAAAGATGCGACTTAGCGACCTAACAAAGTCGCGACCTAACCTATGCGACTTAACTAGGTTACGACCTAACACCTCGCGACCTAATACTTCATGACCTAACTCCTAAGCCATTTACGACTTAACTTCCTTAGGTCACCCACTGCTACCACCAGCTTCTTAGGTCGTTGCCGACCTAACTTCCTTAAGTCGCTAACCTGCTTATCTCCTAGGTCGTTAACTCGCTAACTCCTATACCGCTAACCCTTAGGTCGTCGCTTCTTTAGGTCGCCTATTTCTTAAGTCGCTTACACGACCTAACCTACCGCACGACTTATCTCTTATACGACCTAAGTCCTTACCTCGTCCAGTCTACTAGGTCGCTAATTTCTATAAGTCGTCAACTCTTAGGTCGTTCGACCGACCTAAACTACCATACGACCTAACCACCACACGACCTAACTATCACACGACCTAACTTCTTAGGTCGTTCCAATCCTTAGGTCGCTCCACTTCACTAAGCCGCCTACCCCTTAACTCGCCAACTTCCCTAGGTCGCTCCAAACCCTCATACGACCTAAGACTTAGACTCTGGGCGACTTACCAACAATGCGACTAAATGTCAACTGTTTTACAATGTTTCGATCCGTAAAAAAAAATACGGGTCGTTACATTCTCTCCCCCTTAGCAATTTCGCCCCCGAAATTCCAAACAAACAAGAGCAAACAAAGGCTATTCTGCATGCCTACCATCCATAGCAATCAACAAACCATGCATCCAATTCTAGCTTAGCATGTAGAATTCTAAAACTTAGAACAAGTTACAATGTCGTTAGATGACACGACACCTTAGGGCCATACCTTGAAGAGTTCAGGATGAGCTGCTTTCATCCTCTCTTCCACCTCCCATGTACAGTCGTTATCATCATCACTCCATTGTATCTTGAGCAACTTAACTACCTTTCTCCTAAGCTGTTTCGTGTCGGTTTCCACAACACGAAGCGGCTTACGAGGTCTCTTATCGACTGGATCAACTTCGAAATCTTCACAGCTATCAGCAGAAACCACTGTATTCGAGTCGTGCACATACTTCCGTAGATATGATACATTAAAAACATTGTGCACACTCGACATCTTTTCTGGTAACTCCAATCTGTAGGCGAGATTTCCAATTCGCTCGATGATCGAGAATGGTCTAACAAATCTCGGAGTCAATTTTCCTTTCTTCCCGAATCGAATAACATTCTTCAGTGGAGAAATCTTCACAAAAACCATATCACCTACGTCGAATTCCAAATCCTTACGACGCTTATCGGCATAACTTTTCTGTCGGTCTTGGGCTGCCTTCATTCGTTGCCGAATGATCTCTATGCAATCCGAAGTCTGTCGAATCATCTCTGGCCCAAGCATCAGTTTTTCTCCGGTCTCTAACCAACATGTCGGAGAGTTACACGGTCTCCCATACAATGCCTCATACGGTGCCATACCAATGCTTGACTGATAACTGTTGTTATATGAAAATTCCACCAAATGAAGGTGATCTTCCCATGATCCTCCGAAATCCAAAACACAAGCTCTGAGGAGATCTTCCAAAACTCGGTTGACTCTCTCAGTCTGACCATCTGTTTGAGGGTGATAAGCTGTACTCAAACATAACTCGGTTCCCAAAACTTCCTGGAAACTCTTCCAAAATCCACTAGTGAACAATGGGTCTCGATCGCTCACTATACTCTTCGGAATACCATGGAATCGAACTATTCACTTAACATATAACTCAGCCAACTTTGATGCAGTCCTAGTCGATCGAACAGGAATGAATCTTGCACTCTTAGTCAAACGATCTACGATGACCCAAATCCCCTCATTTCCCGTTTTTGTTCTAGGTAGTCCATCAATAAAATCCATCGATATTTGCTCCCACTTCCATGTAGGAACTTCTAATGGCTGAAGCAATCCACTTGGCTTCTTCTGCTCGGCTTTTACCAACTGGCAGTTCATACACTTGGAAATAAAATTTCCAACATCCTTCTTCATACCTTCCCAGTAATAGGTTCTCTTCATATCCCGATACATCTTATTTCCACCTGGATGAATTGTAAGCTTCGAGTGATGACTTTCCTTCAGAACTTCACTTCTCAATTCATCTATATCGGGAACAACTAGTCGTCCTTGTTTCCGAAGCCAACCTTCTCGATCGACCTCGAATCCTTTATCCTTTTCTGGGTCCAATCCAGATTCCAAATCACGGATATTCTTGACAAGCTTATCATCTCGCTTTTGACTCTCGCCAATTCTTTCCACAAGAGTCGGTCTTATTGATAAGTTTGCCAACATCTCAGGTTCCAATTCGCATCTGGGACTGAAGTCAAATCCAGCAAAATACTCGAGATTCTTCCATTCTGAAAACATGACTCCCAATCTTGCATGTCTTCGACTTAACGCATATGCCACTGTGTTACCCTTTCCCGGAGTATAGGCTATACCAAAATCATATGATGCTAAAAACTCTAGCCACCGTTGTTGCCGAAGATTCAAATCCTTTTGGGAGAAAAGATACTTCAATGACTTATGATGTGTAAACAACTCGAATCGAACTCCCAATAGATAATGTCTCCACATCTTCAGATCAAAAAAAAACGCCGCTAACTCCAAATCATGAGTCGGATAATTCCTTTCATGCGGCTTCAGTTGTCGACTTGCATACGCAACAACTTTATCCTTCTGCATCAGCACTGCTCCAAGTCCAGTACCACATGCGTCAGTGTAAACCACCATCTCATCATTCCCACTTGGAATAGTCAAAATAGGAGCACTTGTCAGTCGCTCCTTCAGAATTCCGAAAGCTTGCTCACACTTAGCATCCCATCTGAATACTTGGTTCTTTTTCGTCAATCCTGTTAATGGTGCAGCTACCTTTGAAAAGTCTTTGATAAACCGACGATAATATCCTACTAATCCAAGAAAACTTCTCACATCAGATGCATTCTTAGGTCTAACCCAATCCTGGATTGCTGCCACCTTAGCGGGATCAACCGCTATTCCATTTCCAGAAATAATATGGCCTAAGAACCTCACTTCGCTCTTCTAGAAGTGACACTTCAAAAACTTAGCTTTCAGCTGATGTTTCCGTAAGATTTCCAAAACAATACGCAAGTGCGTCTTGTGCTCTTCTTCAGTTCTGGAATAGATCAGAATATCATCCACGAACACTAGCACGAACTTGCTCAACTGATCTCTGAACACTCTATTCATAAGATCCACAAAATATGTTGGCGCATTAGTCAATCCAAACGGCATTACCAGCCACTCAAAGAAACCGGATGGTGTCCTAAAAGCAGTCTTCGGCACACTATCCTTAGCCACTCTTAACTGGTGAAATCCCGTTGCCAAATCCATCTGAGAAAACACCTTCGCTTCGTGAAGCTGATCAAACAAGTCATCTATTCTCGGCAATGGATACTTGTTCTTCTTAGTCAATTTATTCAGCTCACGATAATCCACACATAACCTCAGCGATCCATCCGCTTTGGTTACAAACACAACTGGTGCACCCCATTCGGACACACTACGCCGAATGAATCCTTTCTGCAAAAGATCATCAACTTGCACCTTCAACTCATGCTGTTCCCTAGGCGCCATCCGCCTAAGAGGCATCACAACAGGTCTGGCTCCTTCAACTAGATCTATACGAAACTCGATCTCTCTATGCGGCGGTAACCCTTTGACCTCGTCAAAGACATCCTCAAATCCATTAGCGATTGGCGCAGATGACAGTCCATCCCGTGGAACAACCAGCGAATACATGAAGCTCATGAAGACGCCTTCCTCATGCTTACATCGTATCACAACCTTTCGCCCCTCCACATTCTCGACTGTCACCTCCAACCTTTCACAATCAACCTTTGCCGCATACTTCCTAAGCCAGTCCATACCTAAAATAATTCCGAACCTCACAAAGTTCAGAACAAAACAATCACAAACAAAAGAGCAATCATGACTCGATAGAATCAGACCACGGCATAGCATATACAAACAAGATGAACCCCCAACTGGATTAGTCACAACCAATGGCCTATCAACAATATCCGGTTCTAAACCCAACCGGCCTACAAGTTCATTACAAACAAAAGAATGCGACGCCCCAGTATCAAATAACACTCTAACTGGAACACCACAAATGGAGAGAGTGCCCTGAACTACCACACTCTTTCCCTTCTCTTCAGCAGTAGGGGCTTTCGAAGACGATGGAACAGCCCCCAAAGCATAAGCTTGCACTATCTGCTTGTCCTTCCGCGGTTCCGGACAATTCCTCTTAACATGCCCCAGCTTGTCACAGTTGTGGCACTTCACCGGCACCTTCGGATTCTTGCAATCCCTGGAGAAATGGCCCTTCTGTTGACAATTGAAGCATGTCACTTCGCCCTTCGGCTTCTTCTGGCCATCCTTGCCCTTTTGTTGCTGCTGCTTCCTCTTCTTGTTTCCACCCTGCTGTGGTTTAGACTCTTCCCTGGTCACAGCAACAACAGACCCTTCCTTAGGAAACAGATTCTCATGCCTGAGAGCCTTCTCCACAAGCTTCTCAAATGGATCGTCCAAATGATCCACCAACTGCCTCCCAAGATAACTGTCCAAGCCTGTCACAAACTTCTCATTCTTCTGATATGAAGATTCAATATACGACCGGGCATACTTGGACAAAGCTTCAAACTCAGAAACATACTCAAGAACTGGCCTTCCACCTTGCTTGAGTTCCACAAACTTCTTGAACAGAACAGACTTCTGAGCTGTAGAAATGAACTTAGCTTCAAATCTGGCTTGGAATTGCTCCCAAGTAATTTCTTCCTCTGGAGTATCAATGGTGATAGAATTCCACCAATCAGAAGCTCTCCCTTGAAGCTGTCTTGATGCTAACTTCCTCTTAGTTGCATCCTCAATTCCCAAATCACTAAAGATCCTTCTACAAGAATCTATCCATCTCTGAACTTCAATGGTTGGTTCTGTTCCCAAGAAAATCTTTCCTCCAAGAGCAGAATAATCCTTGCACAACTTAGCAAAATCCACTGGTTTTGGAGTTTGAACTTGAAATCCAACATCCACCGATGGCCCCGGAGCTGGCATCCTTCTCATGATCGAAGTCATCATAGCTTCGAACATAGCAGCATAATCAGCAGCCCCCTCAGTAGCACGGCCTTCCCTAGCAGCTGGTCTCCCTTTTCGACTCATCCTTAATATCTATAAAAAGGAACGATTAGCACACCTAGAGAAACAACTGCATAAAGGACTCAAACTCTACTAAGCTACTATATTATATATAGTAATCATCCATCAAAATACAATTACGTCTCTCATACGTAGTTACATCAGCGAGAGTAGGGTAAAATCGATTAACCAATGCTCTAATACCAAATGTGACGACCGCCCATGACCCCTGCACCGAATCTAGAGATAGTGCGCTGTAAAGTGTGCCAGGCGACCATGGACGATTGCCAGGGTAAACTAAAATAACAGAATCTATCGTATTACTCACAGCGCATGGACAAAATACAATAGAATATATATATATATATAGTGAAGCTTCACAGAATAGAATCTCATCAATAAAACTTCATAATAGTTGAATACAAACATCTGAACAGTCAATACATCAAGCCTCACTACATAACACTCAGAGAATATTCAAACAGCGGAACATCCAGTACATATAGTAAGAAGATAATATGCAAGCCTCCAGCTCGTCTTCTACATCAGCATCGTAGAAAGCAAGAACAGCACCTGTCACCTGCTACCTAGTTTGCCCGTCCCAAAATGGACGAACAACCCAAGGCAATAAGAGTTAAAACATAAAGCCTTGAGTCAGACAACAGTCTTAGTGAGCGGTAAATTAACTAACAACATACCAAAAGAGCATAAGGGAAAAGGAATAAGAATACAACCCTCCCACTCCACCTCTTTCTACAGTGATAGCCCCAAGACACACACTAAGCAGAAGCAAACATAGCAAAGCATACAATTTAAAATAAAGCAATTATCACTCGAGTCAAGGGCGATGTTTTCCAAGTACAAACCCCCAAGGCCAAAACCAAGATCAGATAAGCACCCAGAAAATACCGCTCTTGAGACCGAATGATGATACAACCAAACATCCATGACTCCGGCTATCATTGTTATCATTGCTTCGATATCATCGTTAATTGAATGACCGGCTCTTTATTTCATCCGTCCGTCAAGGGCTAATGGAAACCCTGGTTCTAGACATAACTCTGCACGTCATCGTGACCCGTGCCTAGGACTATCGAATCTGCCCAGAGTACTCGACTACCAATCATTAGCCTTCAGGGACTATCGAATCTGCCCAACGTACTCTTGCTTTAAGCATGCTAGAACCTTCAACAACGATGAGATCTCAGCCTTCTAGTTATCTTCCTCGACGACTATTTCCATACTAGCTCAAGCGCCTCTCGAGCCAACCATCATCCTCAAACTCGAACCATATCACCGAGTTATCAACATGCTTGGAATGATCCCGTCTGGATTAGACCAAGACTATCTCATACTATGCTTCGCCTCATCATCATCATAGCAAAGCCTCATCTCAACATCATCATCAAATCTATCCATATGAGCTTCATCATCCGCTACATATGCCACAAGCAGCTTTTCCAATTCAAGAGCCTTTCCCTTAGCTTTTGAATCATCTTCGACCATCTTGTCTAAATCAAATCATCAATCATCTAATTCATAGCAATCAATCAAATCAAACATTAATCCAAGTAAACAAGCATTCAAATATGATCTAAATAGACAATTATAACAATAATGGCAATTTCGTAATTAAAGAGTCAAAAGTCTAACAAGCATGAAAACATGAGCAATATTTCTATAATCTTGATGAATGAACTTGCATAGGTTAACATGTAGTAAAACGGATGCCAAATCATTATGAACAATGGATCTATATGGATCTATACTTAGGATTAGGAAAATGCATGGAAACCACTACTTTAACACAAAATCAAGCCAACGATCCGATATACTCCTTTGGATCCGTGTGAGAGATAATCACCACTCACCAAATCACCTAAACACCTCAAAAGCAACACACTTCAGATCTGGAAAGCGAAGGATCTAACTCGATCTGTCACCAATCCGCATCAAACGATGAAATCTCTCTTCGATGGATGAAGATCTTCAATCTAAGCTCTTGGATCTTTGATTTGGATGGAAGGAATCACAAGATTAGAGTGGAGAAAAGAAGTGAAGAAGTGTAGAAGTCGAGCTTTCAAAATGGCAGCACTTCGTCACTTCAAAATCCGGATCCCAAAAATGAAGTAGAACCCTCCTATTTATAGGCTGATTTCCCATTAGGTCGTCCATCCCCCTTAGGTCGCCCATGACCTAACTCTCGCGACCTACGACCTAAGAAACTCCATGACCTACCCCGCGCGACCTAACAGATAGCATAAGCGCGCAACCTAACAGCTTAGCCCCTACGCGACCTAACAACTCACGCGACTTAGCTAGGTTACGACCTAACAAAGATGCGACTTAGCGACCTAACAAAGTCGCGACCTAACCTATGCGACTTAACTAGGTTACGACCTAACACCTCGCGACCTAATACTTCACGACCTAACTCCTAAGCCGTTTACGACTTAACTTCCTTAGGTCACCCACTGCTACCACCAGCTTCTTAGGTCGTTGCCGACCTAACTTCCTTAAGTCGCTAACCTGCTTATCTCCTAGGTCGTTAACTCGCTAACTCCTATACCGCTAACCCTTAGGTCGCCGCTTCTTTAGGTCGCCTATTTCTTAAGTCGCTTACACGACCTAACCTACCCACGACTTATCTCTTATACGACCTAAGTCCTTACCTCGTCTAGTCTACTAGGTCGCTAACTTCTATAAGTCGTCAACTCTTAGGTCGTTCGACCGACCTAAACTACCATACGACCTAACCACCACACGACCTAACTATCACACGACCTAACTTCTTAGGTCGTTCCAATCCTTAGGTCGCTCCACTTCACTAAGCCGCCTACCCCTTAACTCGCCAACTTCCCTAGGTCGCTCCAAACCCTCATACGACCTAAGACTTAGACTTTGGACGACTTACCAACAATGCGACTAAATGTCAACTGTTTTACAATGTTTCGATCCGTAAAAAAAATACGGGTCGTTACAAAATGATTTATTAGTAATTTATAACTATTAAAAATTAATAATAATCATTTTAAAATAATTATGAATAGTTATAAGAATGATTAAATCATTCAATCTCAATTAAATTTAATTAATTAGATATTAAATATAAGGGCATCACTGATGATGTCATAAACACATTTTATTTTCAAAAATAAAATAATTGATTTTATTTCATATTCCTATTAAATTATAAAAAGGAGTCGATGTATCTAGCTCCATGCATGATATTTTATGATTAAAGAGTTGTTTATCGATAAAACGGTTTTCGGCCATTTTATCGACATATTTCCAAAGGAAATATTTTCGTGAATATTTCTCCAAAATAGGTTCATTCTTACCATACATTTCACAAAAATTGCTTATTTGTGAAAAATAATCTATATTTGAATATTTAAAATAATTTAAATTACTTTAACTAAACTGATCAAATTACGAGTCGTTACATAACTCATGAAGGTACATCACATGTCAAGAACCCTATCTATCTATGTTCAACAATGAATACAAAAATTTCATAATGACAAAAGATGAAAATATAAAGGAGGTGTATGGAAAATTTTCAAATATAGTATTCAAATCCAAAATGCTAGGAAAATCTTATACAAAATTGGAGATGGTTCGAAAAATTCTGAGAACCCTCTAGAGAACTTTTGAAGCAAAAGTGACTGCAATATAGGAATCCAAATACTTAAAATAGCATAAATTGAAGGAACTAATAAGAAATCTCTTCACATATGAGATGGAGCCGAAAGTCAGGAAAGAATTTGAAAATGGAGATTTGAAAAAGAAATCAATTGCCTTATAAAGTAAAATTGATAACGAGGAAGAAGATGACGCTTTAGCTGAGCTAGCATTGTTGATGAAGCAATTCAATACATGGACCAGAAACCATGAAAATCCAACAATAAACTGACGAATAAAAACTAGCATTATGAAAGCATTGAATGATTCTAAGGAAGAAATAATATGTCATGGATGTAAGAAGCCAGTCCCATCAAACCAAACTGTACACTGAATCGACTCAACGAGGGAGAGAAGAAGAAGAGAAGGAGTTTCGCAGCCACTTGGGATGAGAATGAAGAAGAAGTGGAGGAGAACATAGATAGTGCAAAAGAAGAGGAAATTTTTTATCTAATGTAGAATCAAGTGATAGGGATGATGAGCCTAATGAGATAGCACACTTATCTCATTCTGATTTACTTGTGGAATATCACAAGTTAAACTGAAACATTGATAGACTTCAATAAAGATATAATAAACTAGAATCTAAGAAAAATAGTCTGCTTGGTATAAATAATGAGTTGGAACTGATGATTGAAAACATTAGAAAATTTAACCAGGAAGTGAGTAGTGTCGGTCTATAGAAGAAGAAATTAATAGGTCTAAGACTAAAATTGAAATTCTCAAAAATGAAATTATGATTTTGAGAAACAAAGATGAAACAAAAGAAAAAATTCCATTAAAAGATGCACCTTGCTTTTGAATAAAATGATGCTCTTAGATCCAAGGTTCAACAACTTGAATCGATGATATAAAAATTTTCTAAAGGAGAAAAATCACTGAATATGTCGTTAGGTTGTCAGACTATCATCGAAACTGGAAAAGGACTCAGATATGAAAGATTTGAACAATTTAACAGAAAGAATTATGATAATACCAAATTTCATAGAGAATTTTCAAAATGTTTAATTCATGCAAAAATAAGGCTAAAACAAAATAAATGTTGGAATATGAACAAACACAAAACAGGTAAACAAATTTGGATTCTAAAAGGGACAAATGTAAATTTTCTTAAATTTAAACAAGTTTAGATTCCCATTGGTACAATTGTAAATACTAATGGTTTTCTATATAAACAAATTTGGGTACTACAGGTTACGCTAGAAAATGAAAGTGGTCCTACATCCTTTGTTAAGCCACTTGCCTGTTCTAACATTTAGGTACAAAAACGAGCTAAGGAACAACTATGATAGTGGTAGACTTTGAGTTGTTCTATATATGGTTGATGAACAATAATTCCAATGTTCCTTAGCCTAGAAAAATGAAGTAAAGGTCTACATGCTTTGGATGCAACATCAAAGGTAAGTAAAGGTATGTTCTCTAAATCCTATTTTCTTATTGTTAATTCCGTTTATGTTAACATTGTTGTAGTATAGTTGCCATATCTTGAGCTCCTTAACTCCGATTTGTAAAATTCAAGATGTTATGAAAAATAGACAGAAAGTAGTGTAAGTTTTATATTTTGTGCTTTTCCAGAGTTTGAACTTAAACCTATGTAGTTAATATTGGACAATACCATTGATATATCACCGATATATCTCTTATCGCTCCTAAGCAGATATTTTTTCAAAATATCGCTTAAAATATCGTTACTGATATATCGTCCGATATTTGTTGATATATTACTTTGATATTTACTGTAAATTACCTGATATTTTTTAAGAATATCTTTCATTATTGGATGTGTTAATATTTACAAATAAATATCTTCACATTCTTAATATTTTTTTATATGGTGAATGACAATATCCAAACCATATGAGAAATCCCAATGATCTAATTTTTCAGTTTTAACTATACAGCTTTAGTCTTCTTCATTAGTCTTTCAATAAAGAAAACTCTAATTATTCCATTATTTAATATATTTTATTTTTAAGAAGACTTTACCACTAAAAACAAGATCATGAAAACACTACTTCTCTTTTTAGTTATTTTTTTGTTCACCATTTCTAATTGGTAAGTTAACTTATGAATTCATTTTATTATTTATTATCATGTACCATGAAATAAAAGTTGAAGAGTAGTAAAGTTTTATATTTGACATATCAGTAAGGAAAGTGATGAAGTAGTAATTAGTATCAAATCAACATTGCTTATGTGATAAATTAAGTAAAAATGAAAACGATAAAACTGTAAATATGGAAAATATAGGAAAGTAATATGGATGATTAAATGACTGAAGAAATAATGAATATAGTATAAAAATTAAGAATATAAAGATGTACAATATAGGAATTTCTCGGTTTTTATTATCCCATACTATGATTTGTATTTAATAAAATATCTTACTAAATGGATTATAATACGTAGACTATATGCAGTCAGTCTTTGATAGTAATTTGGCATTATTTGTCCAAATATTAGAAAAATTAACATTAATATAACATTATATAACATAGTATAATATCATTTATAACAAGTTCTACACATGTCTGATATTTTACCAAAATTATCTGATATTATGATGATATTTTAAAATATCTCATATCAGTTTTACCGATACGTATCTGATACCGATATTAACAACTTAGACTTAAAATTTTGAAAAACTACAAATCATTCGGTATATTGTTTGAAAATTATCTCAAAACTTCCTAATACATCTATAGTAAATCGATCATAACTTGAACATCATTACTCCAAATTTTAAAATCCTTGAAATTCTGTAAAGCTAACTGATAACAATACATCATTACCATTTTAAGTATTTGCCGACTCATTTTGTTAAATAGAAATTATGTCAGCAAATTACTAGAAAAGTGTTTTTGATTTATGCAAACAAGTTGTAGTATTTCAGACATAACCTTTGATCGATCATCATTTGGACTTGAAATAAATTTTGTTGATTAGCAATATTGAATATCTAAATCTTCCAAGTTTGTGCTAAATCAAATTATGGACTTAAAGTTTTCAAAACAATGACTTCAAATGGATTGAATTTTCAAAACAACAATGGTCGATTTTCTATATACGTGATTACTCTTACTACCTTTAGTGATGACTAAAAAAATCATCGCCTGGCAAATTTTTTAGTTATGTGTGCCTTTGTTCAATATAAATGACTTTGCCTTTGCTTGACGTAAATGACTTTGTTGAAATTTTTTGAATTTTTGAACCAATTCGAGTGATAGTTTGGAGTATGTTGTACTTGTTTGATGATACTTATATTTCATGCTTAACATATAATGTGCATCACTCTCGTGGTATCAGACATTTTTACATTCGAGATCATACTTGTATTGGATTTATATTTCAACTGATTTTGAAATTAGCGGACATTTCTTACAAGACCTCTTTCAGGAAATAGATTTTCACAACTTCGTTTGGATTTAGGAATTTTATAAATAATTTAGGTTTTTACTTCAATTTTCTTTAATAAAAATACTCTTGTTTACTTCAATAATGAACTTACTCTAGGAAAATGATAGTTGACTGCTTGAATCTTTTGAAATCTATCAAAAGTTATTAATGGTGATTGAGAAAGTGATAAGTAGTGAACAAAATATACTTCATTGCTAGAGGAAGGATATGTTAAAATTTCTTGAAAATTGAACAAGTTTTATAATATTTTTTTAATAGTACATATTCTATGATCATCTCTATTGCTATCACCTTTCTTACAATCCATATACCAACATTTAATATAGTGTGTAGAAGTTGGTATTT
This sequence comes from Allium fistulosum, assembly GCA_030737815.1. Classification (NCBI taxonomy): domain Eukaryota; kingdom Viridiplantae; phylum Streptophyta; class Magnoliopsida; order Asparagales; family Amaryllidaceae; genus Allium; species Allium fistulosum. Next base: position 941,543,644 of record CM060907.1, on the reverse strand, counting down.
TGAAAAAATAAGGAATTATATTTTTAACTTGATTTAAATAATTTATTTTATCCCAAATTATTCACTCTCATTTAAAAGTCCTCGTGGTTATGCATGGGTGAATAACTTTAATATCTTGATACGTGCTTCCATTCTCATTTAAAAGTCTTCATGGTTATGCATGGATCAAACACTTATACAAGAGAGGGATAAATATTCAAGTAACATCTAACCTCATTAAAAAGTCCTAACGGTTATGCATAGTTAGAAAATACTTGAAATTCTTTCTAAGCAACTAATAACCTCATTTAAAAGTTCTAATGGTTAGCATGGTTAGAAAGTACTTAACATTCTTTGTTTAATTTCAAAAATAATTTTAAAATTTTTCAACATTCTTCCTTTATTAAAAATAAATACCACACTACTGTCACTATATAAAATTCTCTAAACCATGGTCCAATCATCACTCTAAAATGGGATATGTATCTAACTAATAAAGTATTATGTTTTTTGTTTGATTCATTGAAATTTTTAACATTTTTGTCTCTATGTGATTTATAGTTTCAGTTAAAATCTATCACTATGTAGATTATTATTATAATTTTGATGATAAAAAAGGGGGAGAGGTTAAGATTTTGTGGTTGAATAATAATCTTATTGATATTAAAGAGTTGTTATTCGAAATTTGTTTTATTTTTCCTTAGCATCAAGGCAATTGTTTTTCTTTTGACATCGAAGTTCTTTTTGGCATTTAGGATGTTTTTTTCCATGCATCCATGTAAGGGGATTATAGTTGTAGGGGGAATATTTAAATAGAGGGAGCTTGATCACGACACATCAAACACATTTCTTTAGTGCAAAATCTTAATAGGGGAGATTGTAGAATATAGTATTTTATGATTTTTGTTTGATGATAATAAACATATGTATGTATATGTATATGTATTTTCAAATGTGTTTGTAGCAGTACTATTATAATATCATAAAATGAAATAAACAAATAAAATTTTATTTCAATAAAATTTTAATAGTACACACAATTACAAAAAAAGCTTCCACAATATTTTATATACACTATTAATATACAACAATTTTACTCTCTCATATACAACACATTTTTCAAATACGATATTTTCTAATTTCATTTTTCAAATACACAATTCATATATAATTTCTACTTGAATGCGATTTTTATCTTCTTGCTCCAGCCTTTGTCCAGACAGAAATATGCTTTACTTGTCAAATAACAATGCATTAAAAAGCAAAAGGAAACAAATTGAAATTCCAAAAATATAAATATATTTAAAACTCACATTGCCAAAGTTTATTGATTTTGTTCTTTTCATATTTTGAATAGGCACCAAAATAAAAAACATAGACCAGTACAACATGTACATACAAGGACCAGTACAACATGTTCGTGCAGGACGAAAATTTGAAATCAAGTCAATAATGTGCATAAGCAACTTAAGACATGCACAGTATATCACTGTACATGCCTTAAGGCCGAGCAATTTGAAATACACAAGCATATTAATTTCAAGCACTTTAAAAAGGCAATGCATAAGCACATGTGCACATATCACACTTGCACACATGCACATAAAAGTAGGTTCGCACACAAACAAAATTAGCAAGCACATACTACAAGGTAAGTTGAAAAAATATCAAAACAGTCAAGTCAAGCATACAAGACCAGCAAGCAAATTGTAACGACCTGCCTTTTTGGACGTTTTAAGTAGATACACACGTCAAACTCAAACCATTCAAAAGGGCAGATTGTTATGGGGGTAAATAAGAAAAGAGAAGGAAATAAAACAAAATACAGAATCTCGCAGCGAAATGATAAAATATAATAATCAAATAACAGTTCATGAAGTTGTTTACAAAAAAAACATTTGATTATATTTATACAACACAGAATCAGAGTTACACATATCAGAGATAAATAAATGACAAAACAGCAGAACAGTATGATGAAGTGGAATAATATTAAATAATAATACAATCTTCGTCTTCGTCCTCCAGAAACAAGTCTTCAAATCCTGAAATGCTCAGGCTCACCCGAGCGAATTGAAAAAAAAACACTTGAGTCAGAACTAAAAGATCTTATGTAAGTTAAATCAACGGTAAAGAAATATGGGTGTAGACGGCGTCGGAGATGTTTACGGGATTTGACATCTCCTATCCAGTGTCTAACGTGAGTGCATAACTTAAGAGATGTTCGGGATTCACATCTCCTAAGGATCCGTTAAACTATCTACTATGTAGTACAATACGGTATTATAATAGTGTATACAATAAAGTAAAGTATTAAAATAGCGTTAAGGCGTTACCCATAACCCCCTTAACACATTTTTATATATTCCCATAGTCTATACAGTACCGTAATTCCTCCGTAAACTGAAGGGCAATCAGAGGGCACTCCATAGGTATGGTACAAACCAAACTCGTAGAAGGCGCGCTAGGGCATGTGAACACGACACACGAGGAAATGCCAAGGTAGATATACCATTTGCGAATCCGGACTGGTGGTAACGCATAGCAGCTACTACCGCCCACATCGGAACACACTCCTAAATCAAAATCAGAGGGTGGCCACCAAATCAATCACAAAGTCAGAATATAGTATCGAAGAAGTGTGTCCGATAGGAGGAATGACCTCACTTGGCTCGGCATGGCTCCTGATTTTAGTCACATCTAAGCTGACTCACGGGAGTCAGGGTCACGTCATACCTATACAGAAATCGTTTACCAAACCATCCTACTTCATTTCTGGAATCTCCACCACGTACACAGTTGTTAAAGTGGTTTTCGGTATTGGCAGAGAGTATGACAATATCTGATCCCGGTCTCTTTAACAACCAATCGGTTATTACACACCAAATGGTTCTTTTACATTTCAAAAGTCAATTCACAGTTTATATCAAAATATCATATTCTCAAAACCATATCACTTTCGAAATTTTATTCACTTCCGAAATCATATTTCAAAACAGGTTAAATCCATTTTCAAGGTCATCATATTAAATCAAATATGTCATTTAAATCCCAACTTAGGTTATAATGTCATTTAACCATATTCACTTTAAAATCGAGGGTTTGAATATAAACCCATCCACTTTACTTCACTTGGAATTTAGAAAATAGTTTAGATAGTTATAAATAGTTTAACAAAGTTAAGAATTAATTTTTAGATAAATTCTTAGGATAATTAGGATACTCTATTACATTTTAGAATAGATTTCAATTAGGATTAAAATTGATTTAAGATAGTTAAATAGATTTAAAATAGATTAAACATAATTGAAATAGATTAAATAGCTTTAAAATAAATTAATAAGATTTAAGATAAATTAAATTGGTTTAAAATAGGTTAAAATAATTTATATAGTTAATATAGGTTAAAATAGATTAATAAATTTAAAAATCTAAGTAACTAGGAATTTTAAAATGATAATTTTCTCAGTTTATATTAAAATATGAATTTGAAATTAATATCAATCAAACTATTTATTTCATTCCAACACAATTAAACCATTTCCAATTTCCAAATCAAAAAAAAATCAAATTCCAAATCTCCATTTAAATTCTCAATAAAATATTTACATTTTTATCGATCTCAATTCATGTTCGAAATGTCAATTTAAATAACTCCAATTTCAATATATTTCAAAGTTGTATTTCGATCAATTTTAATATCCCAATTCTGACAAACTTCACGTATACTTCAAATTCAGTTTAAAACTTCAATTTAATTTCTTTAAATAATTCCTCTAAACCAATTCCAAATTTTTACATAAAACTTGAATTTCGATAAAAATTCAATTTTATATAAATCAAATTTTATTTCAAAATATCATTTAACTAATTTCAAAAAAATTTAAGGATTTAATATCATTAAATTTAACCAATCCGGTGTCCGTATATAATTCTCTACCCTAGGGTCAAGTGATACGGATATTTATCATTTCAATTCAATTTAAAATTTTATGGTTATATATCATTTCAAACCGCAATCCCGAATTAATATTAAAATACATAAAATCGTTCGAGTCTATCATTTCAACCCATAACGATTTTCCCTAATCTATAGATTGTTCGGGTATGTATCATTTCAACCCATAGGGAACTTGCAGTTATAACAATATAAAATACAACACCCATTCATCCAATACAAACAATCAAACATTCATCACAACCATCATCCGAATCAATCCATAAACATCAATAGATAACAGGTTATCATTTACAGGTAATTAACTGGTAATTCAAATTAAAAAATAAATTAAATGACAATTTAATTCAAAATAAATTCAAATTAACTGGAATGATGATTTAACTATACCAAACAGCTATAAATAAATTTCTAATCACATCACAAATTAATTTAACCAACATAAGAAATTTTAGAAGTTGTGAGTGGGTTAAAACACTCACCATTGAATTTAAATTGAATTTAAATCCAATTTAAACCCAAAATTAAAACAGTCTCAGAATTAGTTCAAACCAGTGTCAAAATGTCCGGAATCTCGATACGATCCTGTAACGACCCTGAAATTCCGACCCAATTTTAAAATTTTGAATCCATTATTTTAATATAAAATATGTAACTTTTATACGATTTCAATCAGCGTCCAAACTTTGTTTATAAATTGCGCCTAGATGGTTATAGATATGAGAAAAGTTTCGTCGAAAAATACCGCAGTAAATTTCGTTCGCGTTTATTTCACATCAGTTCATTTTAAACGCGAAAATTTTTATCTTCTGAACCGAAATATTTTTACATAGAAAAATTCTAAACCATCTTCTGACCAAGGCGTCATTTTTCGTTTTTCAAAATTCGGACATCTTCAGCTCCGTCGATCTTATTCTTCAGCGTTTTTGCTGCATTTTCTATAATAGGAAACTTGAAATTTTATAATTCAAATCGTACCACTGATATCTATATGCCATTGTGTTCGCCTCGTCGCGCTGATCAAAATGGTATATTTATTTGTGTCATTCGGAGTTCGGAGTTGGAAGATACAAATTGGTTAACAATTTGAAACCTGTCCGTTACACTATTAAACCCAGTGTCTATTATGCTTTACTGGGTGGAATACGAGGCATTTTCTGGTCAGCAGCTCCTCTAGGAAACCCAATAGGCTTTGGTAATACCGATGCAAACAGTAAAGGCTTTTCAATTTCTGTATGGTTTTATATAAACTAAGCTTGGATCCCTGATCCTTTTCGTTTGCATTCTAACTTTTCTGGTTCGTTCACATTTGCTTCTTCCTCTTCTATTTTTTTTTTTACTTTTGAAAAAAAAGAGAACCCACCGCCTGACCTTGTCCACCTCCCAGTTCGCCTCCACCCGCTGTCCCCTGCCAGTCCACCCGCCTCCCAACCTCCACCCGTTCGCTGTCCCCTGCCAGTCCACCCGCCTCCCAAGCCCTACCGCCCGCATCCACCTACCCAGCCCTATCGCCCAGATCCCACCCCGCCTCCCTTCGCCTTCACCCAGACCCCACCCCGCCTGCCTCCGCCTTCGCCCAGACCCCACCCCGCCTGCCTTCGCCTTCGCCCAGACCCCACAGCCGCCTACCTTCGCCTTCGCCCGCCCCAGCCAGGCCCGACCCTGCCCAGTCCCGTCCCGCCTCCCCTCCCACCAGCCGAGCCACCTACTCCACTGCCCAGCCCGCACCCACCAGCGACCCAACCCACACTCGCCTTCTCCGACCACCGCGACGTCCCGCTCCGACGTCTTTGTTGTCCTCGCCTTGGCCGCAATTATATTTCAGAGTTTTTTATATATAAATATATATGAAACTATATATATTATAGCTGTATAACTTTGAAAATTCTAGTTGCTCACATACAGTTTTATTGTGTTTTGTTCCAACTACTGCTTTAGAGAATTAGGCTTCCATTCAGCTTGTCGGATCAATCTAGTTTGCTTTGTTTGTGTTCGTTTTGTGTCGTGCTTGTCAGTGCCTCTTATATATTTGTCTTCGTGCTTCGCCGTCATCTTCTTCAACCACGTAAGGTGAATATTTCATTCACGACTCAAATATATTATGCTACGATACTTAAGTGATAATTGTTATGAATATTAATTTGGATATTAAATTATTATTTTTTTGGCAAAGCCAGCGGGGTTAAATGGACCCCTACCATACTTATTATTAACAAAAGGATAATAACAAGATATTACAACAAGGAAATCACCAAAAACAAAGGGTCAATACAAAGGACCAGAAAAGGTTATAAAGAACTAATAATAGAGAGGACCAATACATGTTTAGAGGTAGCTTGCCCTTTAAACACCCTAGTGTTCCTCTCCATCCATATGAAGTATAAAGCCTTCTTAAAGATTCTTAGTAATAAGCAACCTCTTTCAGTCTTCCATCTTGTAGCCTTGAAAATATTGTACCATTCCATGGTGGAAATACATACAGGCCTTTGAAATCCAAAATGAAGTAGCAGGTTACTCCAAATATGAAAACAGAAATCACATTCAAAAAACAAATGTGACACAGTCTCAACTCCAGTACCACAGAATAAGCATATATCACTTTGAATAATACCATAGGATTTAAGTTTATGTAAAGTAAGGATACCATTCTTCAGCACTTTCCACATGAAAATGTTTTCCTTTGGCACAGAAAGAGAGTCCCAAGTTCTGGAAGACCATAAAAAGGAAGGATGCTCATCAGTGGAGGTAAGAGCAGCATACACAGAATGTAAATTATGAGCCTTGTCATTCCAGGAAACATGATGATTGCAAACATTATATTGCTGAGTCTGAATAATATTCCAAGCATTCCTAATCACAGAAGAACTGCAGTAGGGTAAAGAGACAATCCCATCAGCCCAGTATCTTTCAACAGATGCATTATCATTAATGCCAGAGAGGAGTTTAGATTCATACTCAATTTCAGTAGCCAGAATGATACCTCTAGCAGACCATGGGTCATACCAAAAGGATATGTTAGCAATGTCTTTCATTTTCCTCTGGACCATGGGAAGGAAAAACTCTCTGCTTCTCAAGATATTCCTCCAAGCCCAACTACAGTCAGATGGAGTAGGTATAGTCCAGAAATTATTATCACGAATGAGATAGTTCCTACACCAAGCAGCCCACAAATTATTATCACACCTCTGAATTTTGTCAATTCTAGAAGATAGGGTAGCAAAGTTCCATTTCTTGATATTTATAATTCCAAGACCACCTTTATCAAAAGAACAGCATACATGTCGAAAGGCAATTGGAATCAATTTCTTAGCAAAAGGGTTAGCATGCCAAAGAAACTGATTCAAGGCAGAGTTAATCATGCTAATAAGTTTGGCTGGAAGGATGAATATTCTGGCATAATAAACACACATGGATATTGCAACAGACTTAACAATAACAAGCCTACCTGCCATAGAGAACTTAGAACTTTTCCAACTAGATAACTTAGTAGTAACTTTTTCAAACAGTTGAAGGCATTGATAAGTTCTTATTCTAGAAGTACACAGGGGAATACCAAGATATGATTCATTGTCACTAAAAGGGGAGAGACCTGTCATTGTATACAATATTACTTTTTCTTCATCAGGCAAGCCAGCAATGAACAATCTAGATTTACTTCTATTAATGGTAAGACCAGTCAGAACCTGGAAGGAAGCTAGAACATTTAATACCCCACTAATAGAGTTATAAGTTGGCTTGGTGAAAAGGAGAAGGTCATCAGCAAACAACAGAGTGGAAATACCATTTTTCTTGCACAAAGGATGATAATCAAAAAACTTATTACACACAGCAGAAGTACACAGAGAAGTGAGCAATTCCATGACACATATAAATAGGTAGGGAGAGATTGGATCACCTTGTCTAATTCCTTGAGTAGCTCCAAAGTATCCAAAAGTGAAGCCATTAATACTAAGGGAGTAGTTTACTGTAGAGATGCAAGTATATATCCAAGACAGGAAGGGGACTGGGAAGTGCATCTTATGAAGAATGTAAATAATAGATTTCCACTGAACAGAATCATAGGCCTTTTGAATGTCTAATTTAAGAACACATCTAGGGGATATGTGATTCCTGCTGTAGCCCCTCAGAAGCTCAGAAGCAAGAAGGATATTGTCAGTGATGTCACGACCAGGAAGAAAAGCACTTTGATTAGCAGAGATTAAAACATCCATAGTGATTTTCATTCTAGCAGTCAATATACGAGATATGCATTTGTAGATCACATTACAACAAGCAATAGGTCTAAATTGGTTAACTGATGTAGGATGGCTAGTTTTAGGAATCAGGGCTAACTTGGTAGCATTAATGCCAGATAATAATTTACTATGCTTGAAAAAATTCCTTATTGCTTTAGTAACATCATTACCAATAATATCCCAAGTAACTTTAAAAAAAAGAGCATTGAAACCATCCGGACCCGGAGAACTATTAGAATTCATACCAAAAATAGACTGCTTAATTTCATCCTCAGTGATTTCCTTGATTAAGTCAGATCCCATGGCATCAGAGATGGAAGGAAAGTGATGGGAAGAAAATTGATCCAGAGAAATGGAAGGAGTTATAGGATTACCAAGATTAAACTGAAGGTAATCCAAAAAGGCTCCATGAACAGATTCATGAGTATCACAAGGTAAGCCATGCATATCTAGGATGGAAGAGATGTTTTCAGAAGACTGCTGAATTTTTAAAGATTTGTGAAATGAGGATGTGTTTTTATCACCATTCAGAAGCCAATCATGTTTAGATTTTTGCTTTGCCATGATATTTTCTTCAACAAGAGCTTTAGAGAGGTCTTTCAGTAATGAAGTCTCAAGAGCAGTCAGATGAGGCTGATCATTATTTCTTTGGATAAGAAGTTGAGTTTGGAATAACTTTTCACGAATTGCAGCTGACATACTATTACCATTGCCAAAAGTCTGTTGAGCCCATGTCTTTAAAATAAACTTTAGATGCTTGAGCCTAGCCTGCAAAATAAACATAGGGTTTCCAAAAAAATGAGACTTCCAGTTATCTTTAACAATACTTAAAAAATCAGGGTGTTTAGACCAGTTATTAAAAAATGAAAAAGAGGAACGCCTTCTCACAGGATCCTTGCCCCATTCAATAATAAGAGGAGAATGATCAGATAAGGATGGAGGGGGAATATTGGTGGAAAGATTAGGCCATTCAAGTATAGCAGAGTAGTTCATATAAACTCTATCAAGTTTACAGAAGGTTCTTTTTCCAGTTCTACTCGAGTTATTCCAAGTGAAAAAAGCTCCTCTTGTAGGGGAGGGAATAAGGTTAGCATCATAGATGGCTTTGTTGAGGGGACGAGTTTGATTATAGGATAAAGGAGTACCACCAGTTTTCTCAGAAGATAATTGCATACAGTTCCAGTCACCAAGACAGAGCCAAGGTAGATTAGACTGTTGAAGAGAAGGAAGGATATCAAGAAAAGATTGTCTCAGAGAAGCATTGTTATCAGCATAAACAGTAGTAAGAAGAAAGGAAGTGGAGGAAGGGATGTGAAAAATCTCAGAATGGATGAATTGCCTATGAACGGTGATTGGAGAAAGATTGAATATTGATGGATTCCATATGATTAATAGCCTACCAAAAGGAGCTTGAGAAAGATTATGGATTAAGCTCCAGCCATGTCTAATAATGGAGGCAGCATTGATAGTAGAATTATGATTGAGTTTTGTTTCAGCAATAGCCATAAGATTGATTTTGTGAGAAGAAATAAGATTAGATATTTCCAGTTGCTTGACAATGGAGTTAGCACCCCTAATGTTCCAAAAGCCTATATTTCCAGTCATTATGATATTAGTGTTGAAGATGCTCTGGTTTTAACCCCAGAAGAAGGTATTGCCATGGAATGTGGAGATAACATATTCAAACCAATTTGGTCAATGGAAAACTCCATCCCATTATCTAAGTCAGTCGAGGAAGTAATATTGGATTTCTTTGGTCTACCTTTCTTTCTTTTAGATGAGGAGACCGGAATTGAGGAATGGAGAATATTTGGATTAGCTGAGGAAACTGAATTAAGTAAGTCTTTGAAAATTGGACTAGGAAGAGAAAGGGAGGAGTATGGAGATGCTTGTGATATAGAAGAAGTAAGAGGCTGAGTAGAACGAGCAATAGGAGAAGTGCAGGTAATATCTGGAAGTAAGGTGTGCATGTCAGGGCTTGGTGTATCATTGTGCATGTCAGAAGAGTGAACATTGAGATGCACATCTTCACCATCTTCAGAAATTTCCTGAAGCACTGAGAAGGCATTATGGGTAGGCACCAATTCAAATTCGGACTGCATATCACCAATATTACCATGCAGAACCTCATTTTTATCAGAGCAAATTGTTTCCATTTGAATAACTCCAGAATTATTTAAAATATTACACTTATCAGCTAACAGGGAAGGAGCAGGTTGATTTATACCATCATTTTGAATAATCATTTGTTGACTTGTGGAAGCATTTTCATTATCATTATTTCCAGTTATGTTACCTTCCAACAAAGTCACTGCCATTATTTCATTTTGTTCAATATCAATTTGACCAGCAACTTCGTCATTCGTTAAATTTGCACGAGCCTCATCAGAAAGGTTATCATCAACAATTTTTTCCATCTGAATATTATTACTCATCTCCCTGTCTACTTTTCTCCAGACCTTTAGCCCTGTTTTAACTCTCTTTTTGCCTCTCACATAAAACACCCTTTTATCTTTATCATCTTGTATCTCCTCTTTATCCTTGATTATCTCACCAGAAGATTCATTTCTTTTATCAGAATTCACATGTGTTCCTCCATCAGGCAGATCCTTGTTCTTCTCACACTGTTCTGTTGCATGACCAAAAACTTTACATGTAACACAGATTAGAGGTTTCCATGAATATTCAATCAAAATATTAGGGCAAGATTCATCACCAACTGCTATAAATTCAGGAAGTTCTTTGTCAGGCGATACTTCAATTAAACATTTTGCATATTCAAATCTTTTCATTCTTTCAGTATTCTCATCATAGCAAACAAGTCTTCCAAGATGACAGGCAATCCAGTTGATGCCTAGCAGGGACCATAACATTATTGGAATTCTATAGAGGTGAACCCAGATTGGCACAGATTTAACTGCAGCCTGAGCTGAGGAGAGGGACGGATTCCATTTAGAAATAATGAACATTTGACCTCTAATAAACATGGGATCTCTACGAAGAACCATGATTTTATCTTCCTCCGAGGCAAATTTAAAAAAGTAATTTTGTTTATCAAAGAAGATTTCATAGGAGCCTTTGAGCTTCCAAACCTTTTGAAGATGAGATTTAACAGCCATATAATTCACATTACCAGCTAAGAAGGATCCAACCAGACATTCCGACCAAGCTTTAATTCCTTCAGACAGCACTTCTTGAGGTGGAGTAATGGGAGTTCCAGTGTAAGCAATATCAAAGTGAGTAGGGACATACAAACCAGCATTTCTTGGCTTCGAATTGAAAAGAGAGGACCATGACACAGATGGAGAAGCAGAAGAATTTGAGCCAAGGGAGGGAAAGTGATCAAGTGGAGGAGATGATGGAGGAGGAGGAATAGGCAGAACAGGGATTAGAGGAAAAGGAAGAGGAGGAGGAGGGTCATCAGGCAATGGAGGAGGAGGAGGGACCGGAGGAGAAGGAACTGACAATTGGACAGGTGATGGACAAGAGGGAATGGCAGGGGCAGAAGGAATGGTTGAGGCAGAAAAAGGTACAGGGGGGGATGGGGGAAGGACACCATGAGAAGACATGAAAAAGGTTGAAAACTTTGAGAAATTGGATATTAAATTATTGATTGTTAAAAATTGTTAGAATAAAAAATTGTAAATCGCCATGCAAGTTAATTTGAATATTGTTAATTTACGACAAATAGTTGTGACACTAAATTTGTTATGTGATGTTGAATTAGTCGTTAATATAGTGATGATTAATATGAAATTGAAATTGATATAGGTTAGTCTAAAATTTAAAATAGATTATATATGTTGAACTTGTCCCTTTAAATGTTAAATAAGTCGACACGTAGAAATAGGGTTAACTACAGTTTGAACCATTGAATGTATGATTGATGTAATAATTTGATAATAAACACCAAGTGAAAACCCATAATGTAATAATCCTTAATCTGCATGAAATGATAGTGTGGATTCTAGGAATAATTTTATTAATTTACATAAATAACAAATGTAAATTAAATACGATTATTTCGGGATTATTTAAATAAACGGTTGAATTGTTATGTATGGTTGCTATTGATTGTTTATTTACTTTGACACCATCCCAGTTATCACACTGCAAGTTCCCTTTGCTATGCTTTGTTTATTTGATAATATGGGGTTGAAATGATAAATACCCAATTGAACAACTTTGGCCTAGGATAGATAATTAAAAATAAGAAACCCGATTGGTCAACAAAAATCAATTTGGAATTGAAATCCATTTGAAATTAAGAAATGGACTTAAAAATTTGTTGGAAAGTAAGTAACAAAATTTATGGATTTAATTGTAATAAATCAATAGATTCAATTGTAATAAATGAATGGATTTAATTGTAATAAATAAATGGATTTAATTGAAATAAATCAATGGATTTAATGGTATTAAATTAATAGGATTAGTGGTAATAAATTAATGGACTTAATGGCAATAAATTGATGGATTTAATTGCAATGAATTAATGGAGAAATAAGTGGACCTGATTGGAATAAATTATTGGATTAAATTGAAACAGATTAATAAATCTATTTAACTAGATAAACTGATTGACACATTTAATTGAAATGAGATTTGAATAAGTAAGTTTAGAATCTAATAAATTGAATTTATTAGATTCGAAATTAAATCTAAATTGGATAAATTTAATAAATTTGGAATTTGTTATAAATTTAATTTGAGATTAAGTGACAAAGTGACTTAAAAGGAATGTAAAACCCACTAAAGTTAAGGAGTTGATTTAGCTGTTGAAATTGGTAAATCAAAGTTTTGATTAAATTTAATGTAACGATGAATGGGAATAGGAATTAAATTGAACTTGAATACTTAAGTATTGTCAACTCAAGGGCTTGAACTTAAACTTAATTTGGAAATATGATTTTTAAATGTTCGAATTAAATTGAATTGTGATGTGTCAAATTTTGGAAGTCAAACTTGCAACTTGACTTTTGGACTTTGATTTGTTTAAACTTTAATATTAAATGACCATCAGGTAATTAATGCGTAGTTATTAAAGAGACCGGGATCAGATATGGACATACTCTTTGTCGATACCGAAAACCACTTTAATAACTAATATACGCGGAGTGTTGATCCAGAACGAAGTGGATGGTTTTGGTGAACGCGTTGACTGAAGAAAGAGAACGATTTTGGATGACCCCTGACATGACTAAAACAGGAGCCGCGCCGGGCCATTGAGGATCGCCATCTCTAGCGGACACACTTCTTCGATACCTTATCTATTACTTATGTGATTCGATTTGGGTGCACCCCTTGATTTGGGAGTGTTGTTTCGCGGTGTTGAGATAGTAGCTGCTATGCTCAACATCAGTCCGGATCAGGCAACTACTAGTATCCTAGTTGGTATCGCCTCATGTACCTTGTCATACTGATTATCCTATTTGCGACCACTATGTTTTGTTTTGTACCTTTAGTATATGGATTGCCCTCTGGTGACTTCCGGTTTTGGGGAAACTACGGTCTTGTATATGCTCTTGGGAATAAAAATGTGTTAAGGGTGGAATGGGCCACGACTTAACGCTATTTTGATATCATACTTTACTGATTAGACCTTATCTATTTAGCGTATTCTATTGTATATATAGATAGTTTATCGGATCCTTAAAGATGTGTATCACATTCATCTTTGAGTTATGGACTTTATTATTTGCACCTAATTATCCTGTATAAGATTTTGAGTCCTGACTCGAGTGTTTCTTTTGTATATGCTCGGGTCAGTCTGAAGCTATCCAGTTGCTGATCAAGGTTGGTTGAAGATGCTGAAGACTTAGCATTTATCTTTATCAGTTATTTCTTTTCTAGTATTTGATGAACTTACGTATTGAACATCTTGTATTTCTCTTTGTCACTTTATGTTGAGACATTGTTGTATTCCTGTAGTAGCTTCATGAACTACTATTATGATGATGTACTTTTCCACTGCATTATTCGTGACTATTCTGTGTCTGTGATGTTGTATTGATTCTCATTTACATATATGTATTCATAATCCCATAATGATTCATGTTTTGTATTATTTAAGTTGACATGTGTGGATTATTGTCAATTTAAATGGTCCAAATATACGGGTTGTTATAGTTGGTATCAAAGCTTCGGTTTCCCTAAAAAAACCTTAGTTCGGGATTATGAAACTCATTAGAGATAGGGTAGCAATACCCTAGAATGAGGAGAATCGATTCAATATCCAAACCCTTTCTATTCAAACTCCTTTGATGCGTCGATTGAATTTTCCTTTGAGTTCTATGATTTTATCCTTGGTCCTAAATTTCCTTTGGTATTTCAGGATGAGTGCCAGAAGAAACAATAGGGGTGGAAGAGGCAATGTTCCTGATCAGGCTGCACCTGCCGCTTCGGCTCCTGTCAAATTCACCATTCTTAGTAAGGAGTATTCACAGCTTGGAGGTATTAAGTTTTCTGGATCCGAGAACATTATTGAGGCTCAAGAATGGATTAAAGGCTTAGAGAAGGTATTTTCGGGTCTGGAGATCACTGATGCTCAGAAGCGTCAGCTTGCTGCTTGGCAACTTCAAGATGCCGCACAGGATTGGTGGGAATCAGTTACTTCTCGTATCGAGGAAAACACCATCACTTGGGCCCAGTTTAGGTATAAAATTTAATTGGATTCCGTAGTCTAAATTCTTCTTTCAATCTTAGGAATGTTATTTATCTAATCTATCTTTTGATTAGGGATACTTTCTCGGCACAATGGATGCCAGCTGCTGGGAAAACCCAACTTTATAGAGCTTTCATGGATCTTAAGCAAGGCAGTATGACTTTTTCTGAGTATGAGAGGAAATTCAACGAACTCTCAAAATACGGACCTGGCTTGATCGATACACCGCTTCTGAAGAATGAGAAATTCATTTTGGGAGCTAGACCAGAATATTATGACTTGCTTACTGGCCACACTCACTGCACCTTCACAGAGCTTGTTGATTATGCTCTTAGATATGAGGCAAAGCCTAAGGGACCTACTGCCAAGGCCACTCCTACCCAGCCCTCTTCTAGCCAGCCCGGGAAAAGGAAGATGAACTTTGATCAACAAAAGAAAGCTTGGCAGAAGACTACTGGATTGGGATATGCTCAGAAAAGCCCAATCGACCTTGCTAATATCACTTGCTTCAAATGCGATAAGAAGGGCCATTATGCTAATAGTTGTCCATCTACCGGAGCTGCTGTTCCACCACCTTCTACGACTAGGAAAGATTTATGCTATGTCTGCCTCCAGCCGGGTCATTTCAAGAAAGACTGCCCACTGTATAAGCGTGGCACACCATCTGGAGTATTTGCTAACACCACACCTGCACCCTCTGCACCACCCACCCAGGATGACCAAGGTACCTTACGAAGTGTTTTTCATTTACATGTTGCACCTGTTAGGGTATTATTCGATACTGATGCTTCACATAGCTTTATATCAGTTGACCTTTGTAATAAACTCAAATTAGAACCTACTCTTGCTACTACCTCCTTATGTGTCTCAAATCCTATCGGAGGACCCGCTAACCTCCGAAGTGTTTGCAAGGGAGTTGCACTTATGTATGATTTTTCTCGATTCACTTGGGATTTCTATGTACTTGGATTTCAAGCATTCGACTTTATTTTAGGAGCTGATTGGTTAAGCAAATTCGATGCTATTATTTCATGCAAAACTCGTTCAGTTTCTTTGGTAAGCGACAAGGGTCAGCCACTTGTCATTGAATGCAAATCACCTCAGAAATATGCCGGAAGCTTCATATTCTCTCTTGATGCTCATCCGGATGATCTTAATACTGCCCCTATTATTCAGAAATTTCCCGATGTATTTGGAGAGGTCAACTCTCTACCGCCCAAACGGGAAATCGATTTCCGTATTGATCTTATTCCTGGAGCTACTCTCGTAGTTCTCCCACACCGAAGGATGGCTCCTAAAGAAAAAGCTGAACTAAAAACCCAAATTGATGATCTATTTGCTAAAGGGTTGATTAGGAGAAGTTGTTCTGAATGGGGCGCCGCAGTTGTATTTGTCACCAAATCAGATGGATCTCTTCGCATGTGTGTTGATTACCGAGAACTGAACAAACGCACTCTCAAGAATCGTTATCCGATGCTTCACATCAACGATTTATTCGATCAGCTCCATGGAGCTAAAATTTTCTCACAACTTGGTCTAGCCACTGGGTTCCATCAACTCAGAGTTGCTGAAGATAGTATCCATAAGACAGCTTTCCGTACCGAGAATGGATTCTATGAATGGTTGGTTATGCCATTCGGTTTGACCAACGCACCTACTTATTTCGTCGACTTGATGAATCGAGTCTTTCGGGATGTACTTAACAAGTTTGTTCTTGTATTCATTGATGATATTCTCATCTTCTCCAAAGACAAGAAGGAGCATGAAACACATCTCCGTTATGTTCTAGAAACTCTCCGAAACCATCAGCTTAAAGCCAAGTTCTCTAAATGCCATTTCTGGCGAGATGAAGTAAGATTCCTTGGCCACATAGTTTCTGAAAATGGGATTTCGGTTGATCCAGCTAAGATCGCCGTAATCAATGTGAGTTCTATCCTATTCACTATTTCTATTCAATTCCTCTTATCCCTCTCTAATTTGAAATTTATCTACAGGATTGGGAGACTCCTAAAACTCCTATAGATATTCGTAGTTTCTTGGGTTTGGTCGGTTATTATCGCAGATTTATTGAGCACTTTGCCCGGATTTCTGCCCCACTTACTGCTTTGACTCAGAAGGATGTTAAGTTTATTTGGAGTGAGAAGTGCGAATCAGCCTTTAATGAGTTGAAGCGTAAGTTAACTTCAGCCCCTGTTCTTGCGGTAATCGATGGAAGTGATGGATTAACTGTCTATACAGATGCTTGCCGAGAAGGTTTAGGCGTTGTTCTTATGCAAAATGGAAAGGTTATTGCCTATGCGGGCCGTCAGTTGAAGACCCATGAATTAAACTATGCCACACATGACCTAGAGCTTCTTGCCGTTGTATTTGCTCTGAAACTATGGAGGCATCATCTTTTGGGAACAAAATTCGAATTATTCACTGATCATAAGTCCTTGGGATATATCTTTTCCCAGAAAGATTTGAACCAGAGGCAAGTCCGATGGCTCGAATTTTTAGCTGCATATGATCTCAACATCACTTATACTCCTGGGAAAGCAAATGTTGTAGCCGATGCATTAAGTCGTAGCAAAGCATTGTCTTGCTGTAATACTGTTGAAGGCATGCTATTTCAGCTTGTCATCTCTCTATCTCTTATGGATCGCATAAAAGCTAAACAATATGAGGACACTTTGCTCTATCGTATGAAGGAGTTGGTTCTTGGTAGAGTTGGAAATGCCGACAGTAAAGTGGGAGCACAGATAGATAGTAATGGAGTTCTGAGGATTGACAATCGTGTTTGTGTTCCTAATGTCGATGGATTGAGACAAGAAGTACTTAAGGAGAATCATCAGTCATCACTTTCATTTCATCCTGGTGTCACGAAGATGTATCGTAATATGAAGCGTTTATATTGGTGGAGTGGGATGAAGAGAGATATTTCTATATATGTTAGTAGATGCACCGCTTGCCAACAAGTCAAGGCCAATCACCAGAAGACTGCTGGTTTACTTCAACCCCTAGAGATTCCTTGTTGGAAATGGGATCAGATTTCTATGGACTTCATTGATGGATTACCGAGGACCAGGAAAGGTAATGAGAGTATATGGGTGATCGTTGATAGGTTGACAAAATCTGCTCACTTTATTCCTGTTAAGACCACTCGTACTGCTTCAAGTTTGGCAGAGATTTACATGAAAGAGATTGTTAGACTTCATGGGGTTCCATCTAGTATTGTATGCGATCGAGACCCTATATTCACTAGTAAATTCTGGAAGGCGTTTCAGGACGTCTTGGGCACTAAACTGAATCTGAGCACAGCTTATCATCCTCAAACAGATGGCCAAACTGAAAGGGTAAATCAGATTTTGGAGGATCTGCTCCGAGCCTGCATTATTGATTTCGGTGGATCTTGGGAAGACCATCTCCATTTGGTTGAATTCACTTATAATAACAGTTATCAGGCGAGTATCGATATGGCACCGGTCAAAGCTTTATATGGACGGCCATGCAAATCGCCAGCTTGTTGGATTGAGCCTGGTGATCGATTGGTTCTTGGCCCAGATATGATTATGGAAGCATCCGAGAAGGTTAATGAGATCAGAAGAAAGATGAAGACCGCACAGGATAGGCAGAAGAGCTATGCAGATAGGCGTAGAAGAGATTTGGAATTCCAGGTTGGGGATGAGGTATTTCTGAAAGTATCACCTTTGAAGAATGTTATTCGATTCGGTCGTAGAGGGAAGCTTGCTCCAAGATTTGTCGGACCATTTACTATCATCGAGAGAATTGGCACACTAGCTTATAGGGTTGCATTACCAGAAAAGTTTGAGGGCGTGCACAACGTATTCCATGTTTCACATCTCCGGAAAGTCGTGCGTGATCCATCCATTACCATTCCAATTGCTCAGTTAGATGAAGTAGATATCGAGCCAGATTTGACTATCGAAAGAAGACCACTTCGAATAGTCAATCGGGAAACAAGGCAACTAAGAAGGAAGTCTATAAATCTCGTCAAAGTCCAATGGAGTGAAGATGAGCGAGATTGCACATGGGAAACTGAGGATAGTATCCGGGATTCAAACCCCGAACTACTGATTTCAGGTATAAATCAAATTTTCTTAAAAATCTATCTTGACTTTTCTGCTTACTCCATTCTTACTTCATCATCTCGTTCTTTTCGAGGACGAAAAGTTTTGAGTGCGGGAGAATGTAACGACCCTGAAATTCCGACCCAATTTTAAAATTTTGAATCCATTATTTTAATATAAAATATGGAACTTTCATACGATTTCAATCAGCGTCCAAACTTTGTTTATAAATTGCGCCTAGATGGTTATAGATATGAGAAAAGTTTCGTCGGAAAATACCGTAGTAAATTCCGTTCGCGTTTATTTCACATCAGTTCGTTTTAAACGCGAAATTTTTTATCTTCTGAACGGGAATATTTTTACATAGAAAAATTCTAAACCATCTTCTGACCAAGGCGTCATTTTTCATTTTTCAAAATTCGGACATTTTCAGCTCCGTCGATCTTATTCTTCAGCGTTTTTGTTGCATTTTCTATAATAGAAAACTTGAAATTTTATAATTCAAATCGTACCACTGATATCTATATGCCATTGTGTTCGCCTCGTCGCGCTGATCAAAATGGTATATTTATTTGTGTCATTCGGAGTTCGGAATTGGAAGATACAAATTGGTTAACAATTTGAAACCTGTCCGTTACACTATTAAACCCAGTGTCTATTATGCTTTACTGGGTGGAATACGAGCCATTTTTTGGTCAGCAGCTCCTCTAGGAAACCCAACAGGCTTTGGTAATACCGATGCAAACAGTAAAGGATTTTCAATTTCTGTATGGTTTTATATAAACTAAGCTTGGATCCCTGATCCTTTTCGTTTGCATTCTAACTTTTCTGGTTCGTTCACATCTGCTTCTTCCTCTTCTATTTTTTTTTTTTACTTTTGAAAAAAAAGAGAACCCACTGCCTGACCTTGTCCACCTCCCAGTTCGCCTCCACCCGCTGTCCCCTGCCAGTCCACCCTCCTCCCAAGCCCTACCGCCCGCATCCACCTGCCCAGCCCTATCGCCCAGATCCCACCCTGCCTGCCTTCGCCTTCGCCCAGACCCCACCGCCGCCTGCCTTCGCCCGCCCCAGCCAGGCCTGTCCCTGGCCAGTCTCGTCCCACCTCCCCTCCCACCAGCTGAGCCACCTACTCCACTGCCCAGCCCGCACCCACCAGCGACCCAACCCGCACCCGCCAACGACCCAACCCGCACTCGCCTTCTCCGACCACCACGACGTCCCGCTCCGACGTCTTTGTTGTCCTCGCCTTGGCCACAGTTATATTTCAGAGTTTTATATATATAAATATACATGAAACTATATATATTATAGCTGTATAACTTTGAAAATTCTAGTTGCTCACATACAGTTTTATTGTGTTTTGTTCCAGCTACTACTTCAGAGAATTAGGTTTCCATTCAGCTTGTCGGATCAATCTAGTTTGCTTTGTTTGTGTTCGTTTTATGTCGTGCTTGTCAGTGCCTCTTATATATTTGTCTTCGTGCTTCGCCGTCATCTTCTTCAACCATGCAAGGTGAATATTTCATTCACGACTTAAATCTATTATGCTACGATACTTAAGTGATAATTGTTATGAATATTAATTTGGATATTAAATTATTGATTGTTAAAAATTGTTAGAATAAAAAATTGTAAATCGCCATGCAAGTTAAATTTGAATATTGTTAATTTACGACAAATAGTTGTGACACTAAATTTGTTATGTGATGTTGAATTAGTCGTTAATATAGTGATGATTAATATGAAATTGAAATTGATATAGGTTAGTCTAAAATTTAAAATAGATTATATATGCTGAACTTGTCCCTTTAAATGTTAAATAAGTCGACACGTAGAAATAGGGTTAACTACACTTTGAACCATTGAATGTATGATTGATGTAATAATTTGATAATAAACACCAAGTGAAAACCCATAATGTAATAATCCTTAATCTGCATGAAATGATAGTGTGGATTCTAGGAATAATTTTATTAATTTACATAAATAACAAATGTAAATTAAATACGATTATTTCGGGATTATTTAAATAAACGGTTGAATTGTTATGTATGGTTGCTATTGATTGTTTATTTACTTTGACACCATCCCAGTTATCACACTGCAAGTTCCCTTTGCTATGCTTTGTTTATTTGATAATATGGGGTTAAAATGATAAATACCCAGTTGAACAACTTTGGCCTAGGATAGATAATTAAAAATAAGAAACCCGATTGGTCAACAAAAATCAATTTGGAATTGAAATCCATTTGAAATTAAGAAATGGACTTAAAAATTTGTTGGAAAGTAAGTAACGAAATTTATGGATTTAATTGTAATAAATCAATAGATTTAATTGTAATAAATGAATGGATTTAATTGTAATAAATAAATGGATTTAATTGAAATAAATCAATGGATTTAATGGTATTAAATTAATAGGATTAGTGGTAATAAATTAATGGACTTAATGGCAATAAATTGATGGATTTAATTGCAATGAATTAATGGAGAAATAAGTGGACCTGATTGGAATAAATTATTGGATTAAATTGAAACGGATTAATAAATCTATTTAACTAGATAAACTGATTGACACATTTAATTGAAATGAGATTTGAATAAGTAAGTTTAAAATCTAATAAATTGAATTTATTAGATTCGAAATTAAATCTAAATTGGATAAATTTAATAAATTTGGAATTTGTTATAAATTTAATTTGAGATTAAGTGACAAAGTGACTTAAAAGGAATGTAAAAACCACTAAAGTTAAGGAGTTGATTTAGCTGTTGAAATTGGTAAATCAAAGTATTGATTAAATTTAATGTAACGATGAATGGGAATAGGAATTAAATTGAACTTGAATACTTAAGTATTGTCAACTCAAGGGCTTGTACTAAAACTTAATTTGGAAATATGATTTTTAAATGTTCGAATTAAATTGAATTGTGATGTGTCAAATTTTGGAAGTCAAACTTGCAACTTGACTTTTGGACTTTGATTTGTTTAAACTTTAATATTAAATGACCATCGGGTAATTAATGCGTAGTTATTAAAGAGACTGGGATCGGATATGGACATACTCTCTGTCGATACCGAAAACCACTTTAATAACTAATATACGCGGAGTGTTGATCCAGAACAAAGTGGATGGTTTTGGTGAACGCGTTGACTGAAGAAAGAGAACGATTTTGGATGACCCCTGACATGACTAAAATAGGAGCCGCGCTGGGCCATTGAGGATCGCCATCTCTAGCGGACACACTTCTTCGATACCTTATCTATTACTTATGTGATTCGATTTGGGTGCACCCCTTGATTTGGGAGTGTTGTTTCGCGGTGTTGAGATAGTAGCTGCTATGCTCAACATCAGTCCGGATCAGGCAACTACTAGTATCCTAGTTGGTATCGCCTCATGTACCTTGTCATACTGATTATCCTATTCGTGACCACTACGTTTTGTTTTGTACCTTTAGTATATGGATTGCCCTCTGGTGACTTCCGGTTTTGGGGAAACTACGGTCTTGTATATGCTCTTGGGAATAAAAATGTGTTAAGGGTGGAATGGGCCACGACTTAACGCTATTTTGATATCATACTTTACTGATTAGACCTTATCTATTTAGCGTATTCTATTGTATATATAGATAGTTTATCGGATCCTTAAAGATGTGTATCACATTCATCTTTGAGTTATGGACTTTATTATTTGCACCTAATTATCCTGTATAAGATTTTGAGTCCTGACTCGAGTGTTTCTTTTGTATATGCTCGGGTCAGTCTGAAGCTATCCAGTTGCTGATCAAGGTTGGTTGAAGATGCTGAAGACTTAGCATTTATCTTTATCAGTTATTTCTTTTCTAGTATTTGATGAACTTACGTATTGAACATCTTGTATTTCTCTTTGTCACTTTATGTTGAGACATTGTTGTATTCCTATAGTAGCTTCATGAACTACTATTATGATGATGTACTTTTCCGCTGTATTATTCTGTGACTATTCTGTGTCTGTGATGTTGTATTGATTCTCATTTACATATATGTATTCATAATCCCATAATGATTCGTGTTTTGTATTATTTAAGTTGACATGTGTGGATTATTGTCAATTTAAATGGTCCAAATATACGGGTTGTTACAGATCCCAACAAAATGAACCGCACGTGAATTGGACCTCGTACATGAAAGTTATACAAGTTAGAAGTTATATAATTTCAATTTTAAACAAATAAAATAATAATATTGCAATAACACGTTACCAACCTCTCTGGAACGATCGCGTACGTGATGAAGCACCGAACCCATGAATACATGACCCTGTTCCGCGTTGACCGTTGATTACAAGCGCCACCGACCATCATTCCATCACCGATTACTGCCAACGGCCTCTCCTCCCTCTGCCGCACCCATCCCTGCCACTACAAAAACGTGTGCATGCTACTTACCCATCCTATATGCAGACAAAAGTTTTTCCTGGGAAACAGAGTGTATCTATATGTTAGTATTTTACTACAAAATCTGTTCAAATCATAAATAAAAATCTGTATAAGTAAACCTGTGATATATATATATATATAACTCCTATTTACTATAATATATAACTTAAATAAACTTAGATGTACACATATAAACGAACAAATGGTATGCAACTGGTATAGGCTATATATATACATATATAAACAGATCATATGGGTTTTCATAAACCATTATAACATAAATAACTTACTGTAAACTAATTGTATATACTTAATTAGAATATAACTCTTATATATATAACTTTTATATAAACTGTAACAAACTTAAACAAAACACGGTTGTTAACATATAAGGTAAACTGACAAATATAAATATATAAACTAGCTGTATATAATATACTTATATATATAGAACTTACATTATTCTTTCACAAATGATATCAATACTTCGAAATAATATATATGTACCATTAACAACCTGTATCTATATAATGTATATATGCACGAACAGGCAATGATAAAAGTAAAATCAGAGGTAAGGAGTTTACTGCTCGAGCAAGGGGACAGTGGATGGACTGGTGGCCGAAGCACTGTCGAAGGCGGACGGCGACGGATTCAAGGAGGGCAGGTGGAAGTACAGGCAGCGGTTGCTGGCCAGTGGGCTCGGGTTGTCAGGAGGTGGGGTTGCGAGTGCTTGGAAGGAGGATATGGTGGTTGTCAGGCCGTTGGCCATGGCTATTGGAGGCTAGATGTTGGGTTGTGGAAGTCGAGCTAGAGGGAGAGGGAAGAGATGGATGCGGAAGGGAAGGCCGAGGTGAGTGACGTGAGGCCATTTGGATGTATGCTTCAACATTTTATTTAGAAAAGAAAGGGAGAACAGAACGAAAGGGAAGGATAGACAGAGCAATGTTATATGAACCAGTACTTTGTAAATCAACAAATGGAATAGCAAAAGTAGGGTATAACTCCTAGGGAAATAAAAGGCCAAGCACGAATTAATAGACACGTTTAAAGCCAGAGGCCTTGAGTTATTCACGTAAAATTTGAATGGACACAAAATAACCAAAAGGCACAAACTGGTACCGATACAGAATCGTGTTTCCACGGATTCCGCTGTGTACCGAATTTCAAAACACAGAATTAAATATACCGCAGGGATCAGCACGACGAGACGATCAAAACGGTATACAGATATCAGTGGTACGATTGAATTATAAAAATTCGAAATTTCAACCAGTGGAAAATGCAAGAAAAACGCTGAAAAATAAGATCGACGGAGCTAAAGATGTCCGAATTTGGAAAAATGACAAACTGACATCTTGCTCAGAAGATGGTTTAGGATTTTTCTATGTAAAAATATTTAGGTTTCGGAAACATTTTATTTTCATCGTTTTTTAACTGATTAAATTGAAGTAAATTTACGCGCGAAATAAACTTCCGTATTTTCGGACGAAAATTTACCAGTTGCTATGTTTAACTAGACGCATTTCAAATCTTAAATTTTTATTACAAAATTTTATCGTTTAAAATTTCGCAAAATTTCAATTAATAACGTTATTAAAAACCGGTTAAATTTACGGGTCGTTACAACTATTGATCTTGACCAAACTTAGGAAGTGAACGAAATGCTTCGTTGATTTATACTAACGAGAACCCCTAGGTAGGAGCAATGGTACGAAACATCCCTAGCTTTCGGTTACTTCTAAAAGAACCAGAATTAAGTTAACCGAAAATTCATCGATTAGTTTTGAAGAAATCAAAATCGATATGTATTTTATTTGCCAAATACCACTTCAAAACTACTATATGGGTCAGTTTCGGTAGACGTCAGATTTAATTAGGAATACTTTAATGATATTGTTTAAAGTAAATTGTTTTGGATTTATTGTGACAATGTTTAAATAACACTTGTCTTTAACCCTTGTAAATGTAATAAGATCTTTAAAAGAGAGTTCTAAAGATAATGATTAAATATGAAGTATTTTGGGTTGTAGTAAACAATGTTTTTAGTGACATTTGTTTTAACCCGTATTAATCACAATTAGGACTATAATTAGAAATGCAACTAAAACCTTAAAAGGAAATACTTTAAATGGTAATTATAAGTTCTTTTGGGTTTGTTTTGGCACTATTTAAATAACACTTGTCTTTAACCCTTGTAAATTTAATTAGATCTATAAAAGAGATTTTAAAGATAATGCTCTAAAGTATAAATTGTTTTGGGTTTGTAGTAAACAATGTTTTAGTAACATTTGTTTTTAAACCCCTAAATTGTGTTTTAAAGAAGAAAAATATTGTTAGATGATTATGAATATATTTAGATCCTTAATAATGAAAATTTAAAGATAATAATAAGTATTAAATCTTTTTGAGTAAAGATAGAGAAAAATATATATGTTTAAAATAGTAAAAGAGAGAAAGGCTTTGTAGTAACAATGTTTAAGTAACATTCATTTTTAACCTCATTGATTATATTATAAATTAAGTTTAATGATTTGTGAATATACTTGTATCGTTGAGATAAGTATACGAATACTTTTTGAAGTATTATAAAATTCCTATATATATCTTTTATAAAGATATTACACATACACATACAAGTATATAAAGGAAGTTTTGATTAATGAAAGAAGTTTTATTAGATAAAAAGGAGTTCTACTAATAAAAATGGTTTTTAATTAAAAAAAAATAAATTAATTGAAAAGGAATTAGAAGTCATTTGTGTAACTTGAACATGCTTTATAGTGCTTATGTGTTTACTTGCTTATGAGGAGCATATGAGATTTAGTTTCCTTATGTAATCGTTCTCATTGTTATTGAAAATGACCAAATTCGTCGATGAGTCTTGAAGAGACTAGAATTGGTAAGTGTTTTAGTCATTGGATGACACTTCATGACTTAGATACATATTCTATCTCTTGGAAGTGGATCTGTACGATATGCTGGAATCCATTTGAGGATTCGTGATGACAACTCGTGTGTATAGATGAAGAACGAGACTTCACCATTGGTAAATGACTAAACATAAAGCAGGATTCACAATCTCGGGTTTAGCTAACCCAGAAGGGGGTATATCAACTCCATTATATAGAGTATGCTTATCGATTATTGGTACTGGGAGTTGGTGTGCCTGGCACCATGTATTATGGCATGGATCACTTGTATGATATATTTTATCTAGAGATATACGAAGCTCGGAAGGATATCTCTGATCTTTGTGCAGGAGATCCGCCACGTTGTATCGTGGGTTTCTCCGTGGAAACCCTACATAATTTAGCGAATGCACCTTAGCGGTTTTTGATTGTGTAAATATTATTGTTGTGGTGTACACTTCTCACACCATAACTATATTTCTTACTTATATTCTACACCCTAGACATTATTATAGTATCGTTAGATTTTTCTATTAAATGGTTTGGTTAATAAGGTAAAAACCAGTCTGTGTTTATTTGCAGTGTGGTATTACAAGATACCTTTTTTTTCGAAAGGTTTAATAAACATAAAAATCCATATGATTGAGTTTCTCACGCTAGTTTTACCAAACTAGTCTATGTTCTATTTTCTTATAATGCTTGGGTCAACCCCATGTATATTTTCAGATTTTACTGATGTTCATTAGAGCGCTTGGAGAGGAGCTGGGTTATTGTCTTCCATAGTTTTTATTTCCACTGCATTGCTTCATTTATATATATCAGCAATTGTAAGGACATACTATTATAACTGGCCTGGCTGATGATATATTAGTTTGCTCCGATTGTTTTATCCATACAGTTTTCTTTATAAAGATCATTTTGATATTATATGTTATCATTTCATTATGAGATTCTAATGTCTTTGTTTTCCTCTTTTTTGTTTGTTTCCTTTACTTCTTTTTCTTTACCCTAACATTCCATCTTTCCAACACTTGGGTGTTCGCCACATGGATACCGTGGATTTATTAGGGTCGACATTCGGTGATCAAAAAGGCATTCGTAATAATCCTCTTCATTTATAAACCATACTTGTATAAATTCCCTTTTTCATATATAATCATTTCACACATATTTATTTCTAAAATATTTTACCTTTCCTTATCTAAACAATTTACCATAAAGTTAACTTCCAACCCAACATTATCACCGAATGCCTTACAACCAAACTGTGAAACACACTTCACAAGGTGTTCGTTTCAATACACCCACAATAATGTCTACCTAAGCCATGCAGTAAAGAAGTAAACTACTCGTAAAATGGTCGAGCACAAATCAATAATCAATAAACAATAATCAGTGCTCATAAACTGGCCGAGCATGAGTAACCTAATAGAAGAGGAATAATAATGAACATCATTAATCCCTACATTAAACAAACTACACTTTATACTTATACTTATATAAATTACCTATATATATCATATACATTTACTCTCTCATATATATGTTACACTCAACTCATTCTAGAGCATCACTTACCTTAATTCTAATGAGTTATACCCAACCAAACCTAAGGTTCTCGCTTAACCTTCAGCACTGACACCAACTGTAATGACCACCTTTTTTTGCTGTGTGAAAATGGTACTTCATTTCTGATTCTATGGCCAGCCTCTTGACTTCATAACAAACCCTTAAAGGGATGTGTAAGGGAAAGAGTTTAAGCTTCGTCGTAGTTTACAAAGAGAGAACCCCATATTATGCGCAACCAGCGCCAATCATAAACGATCGCATATGGAAACTAAGTCTCGTATAAGTATCAAAATTTTGGCTTTCTCAACTTATACTATCCCTTGGTCAAGAGTGAAGCCAAGTACGTTAGAGCACTGGTTGCATCAAAGCCCTACCATGACATTTCATTCTTAACTCTCATACATATAACAAGTCTACTTTGCAGGCTTTTAGTGCTAAATATAGGACTAAATACTTTCCATAAACAAGTAAACACACAAAGCATGATTAAATCATACAAACCACAATTAAGTCACATAAGTGACTTTTAATCCCTTTTCTTATTAATTAAAACTCATTTATTAGTAAAACTTCTTTTATCTAAAACTTCATCTATCAGTTACAACTTCCTTTAGAAGTTAGCAAACGATATATAGGAGTCCTCCTTAGAGCATCTCGTAAACATACGTTCTAAAAGCAAGAGATAATTCAGATGAATGAGTCCTCCCCTGGAGATCTCAAAGTGTATGAATACACGATGCTTCTATTCACTTCCTTTTTCTACTGGTATATATATTTTTAAAATACCTTTATAAAAGATATATACTTGTATTCTACTATTTCATTATTCATTGTACACTTTCCATACTTCAAAAAGTATTCATATACTTGTCTAAAATGGTATAAGTATATTAATAAATCATTAACATGATTTCTTACTTTAAAATATAATCAAAGAGGTTAAAAAAATGTAACTCAAACATTGTTACTATAACCCCCTTCTCTTTTACTAGTTTATCTTAACCTTTTCTATCTTTTTTCCAAAAGATTACATACTTGTTATTACCTTTAAAATATCCATTTAAAAGGTCTAAGTATATTCACAAATCTATTTCAAAAGGTTTAAGATGAATGTTACTTAAACATTGTCACTACAAACCCAAAAAAATTTCACTTATAATTATCTTTAAAATATTCTTTTTAAAGATGTAATTATATTCATAAGTATAATAAAAAGGGTTAAAGACAAATGTTATTAACACAATGTCACAACAAACCCAAAATTAATTCATACTTCATTATCTTTACAACATTCTTTTTAAATATCTAAGTATATCTACTCTTACTAAACAAGGTAATATACTTTTAATTAACTTCACGAAACCATTTATTATAATATATAAGTGTTATAATCTAAAACTTTCTTCATTCTTTTATAAAATACACAACTTACTTTTTCCAAAGTTATATATAAAAATACTTATAAATATTTTTTAAATATCTATGTAAAATATTACTTAAAAATAACACATTTTGAAATTTAATAAAAATCATAAAGAAAACATGTTTCATATTTAAAAACCCTTTACTTTAAAAAATCATAAATACTTTAAAAAAAAGTAAACTTCAAACAAATTTTAAAATACTTTAAGATATATTAGAAATATCCTTAAAAGTTTACTGAAAAATACTTAATTTAAATATCATTTTTAAACATTTAAAGTTTCAAATAACATACTGTGGCATTTCAGGAATGTCAAAAGAAGCCTATAACACTTTCAAGGTGTTACAGACCAAAGATAACATTTATACATGCTACCTAATGTTCTGGACAGAGAACATATATGAAAATGCATGATCTTCGTCGTCATTTTCAACCACTTAAACAAATGATTTTTGATCCAATGTATTTATAATAAGTATAATACTTAGGTTGCTTAAGTACCATGAAAATAAATCCCTAAGGACATCTTCTAAATTAATTATAAAAATCCTCGAATACAAGGTATTTTCATAAAGTGCTCATTAAGCATCCATTTTCGTTATAATTTTTGCCACTTCGCTAAACCAGTTCTAAAAACCTTAATATTTTTACAGTAATAAAAAAGCATATTTTACTTATTACAACAACAAAAAAACCGCTAAGGATGTCTAACAAAATTAACTTTAAAAATTGTCGAACACAAGACATTTTCAAAGTGCATCCATCGCGACCTTTTCGCTTCTAACTTTCACAAAATTTTTTCATAAGTTTTAGAACTTTCCAAATCATTTTTATACTGTAATGTACACCAATATATCTTTAGAGAACAACCAAAATATATTATACCATAATATATTAACATATCACCGGTGTAAACAAGTTTAAAGCAAGTGATTCAAAGTGCATTTGTAGCAACTATTGCTATAGAAACACTCTCATATTCACATCAATTCAACACACGAGCCAATAAAAAATTTACACACAATGTCAAGGCCACTCCACATGTTATAGAAGGCCATAGAATGATAGTCTACAATATAAACTTATCATTTGCTTTCAAAAGGAAATGGGTCCAAAGTTATAACTTTAGTTAGTTCATACTTTACTTTAGCTTTATATTCAAGCACACACATATGTATACATAATATGTAATCATTCAATGATGAGTAAACTCACTTTACAACCAAGCTAACATAAGAACAAGCCATAAGAACTAAAGAATCACTTCCTACCATCACCAAACATCCAAAGCTTCCGTCTTTAGCTCCAAAATGAGAAGACCATTCTCTCCTCCACCCAAATAGCCCATGGCCCAAGCTACATGTCCCCTTTGTGCCTTCTTTTTTCCACTTTCAACTTGATATATGTGCTTCCTATGATGATTTAGGCCTATAGCCAAAGTTTGGACGTGATTTGCTTTGACTAGAGAAAGATTAGCGGAGATAAAAGTGGATCAGCACTAATTCGTTTCTACCTTTTTTAATTTTGTAAACATTGTAGTGAAAGCTTTAAAGGTGTATTTCTAGGCTTTAGTCAAGAGGTCACTACCACCTCCAAACCTCCTTGGAAGGTCACAAAGAAGCCTCCCCCTCATATGCCATCTTTACACCTCATTTCATATAACAAATATCTAAAGCACTATTCATCAAATTATCTTCTTCCTTAATCCATTTGCTAATCTTTTTTTACTATTCACATTTAGTTAGCCATGTCATTGAAATAATTTTAAATTTCTAATTAATTACACATTAATATTCTAAGCAAGCACAAAAAATTCAAAAAACTTTTACCGAGGAAAAAGTTGTTTATCGATAAAATGATTTTCAATCACATTATCGGTATTTCTTTTAACTATTTATTCTTGTAAACATACTTCAAAAACAAGTTTACTGTCAAAAGTTATTCATGAAATGGGTGTTAGCATGGTTATGAAATCATTTTTACAACATTAAATCCAAGATTTAAATATTTAGATAATTCATATATTTATATATGAAGTGTTCGAAATTCTGGATCATTACAAGTATCATTTGAGATGCGTCATAGTTGAGCAAGTATTTTGACAAAGAAATTAAATAATTCGATTTTCTATCAAAATACATAGGAAGCATAGTCCGTGAGAAAGAATATTAAGGGTACTAAGATATTTCTAAACTAGTAAGGCAACATACTACTAATTGTTAATGATGTACGCATGCTAAAATTTATTTTAGTTTGGATGTCAATGTAGGTTTCGAAAATGACATATTTTTAACTAATATTAAATGATGTTTGGATTGTCCCCAATGACATATGTTAACACTATATTAAAATGATTAATATGGAGCATATGAAATGGATTCCTTATGCATCGATGATAGATATTATCTCATATGCTGTGTTGTTTACTATATCATTATTCGCTTATGTAGTTGATGCATTGAGCATGTATCGAATCCAAACTAAAGGTAGTTATGATTATTCTCAAGTATTTGTAAAATGCTAGAGAATTGATTATGGAAATTACAAACTCCTTATGAAGGAATCTTCAGACTCAAACTTAATAAGTGATATTGAATATAGTGTGTCAATCCTAAATTCATGTTCAACCTTAATTGAGGAGCTCTGAGTTGGAAATGGTCCAAACGAGCAATGGTAGCTGATTCAACCAAAAGCCCAAGTACAACACCTTAAATAGCACCGCAATGAAAGTAGTATAAATATAAACCCATAAATTTATAGTTGAGTTTGGGTGATTTAAAATGTTGAGAATTACAAGACTTAGTTTTATGAAAATAAAGCCAGGATAAAGGTCGTGAAAGAACTAGGGTTCGCAAGATGTCTAGACACATGCTTTGAAGGTTCCACGAGATAAAGGCAGTTTATCAATGACGAAGAGATGTTGGTTGACAAAGAAGATGGTAGCATCAGAGGAATGGGATTAGGATTTCAAAATTAAACCCAAGTGCAACAGGGAGATTGAAAGTGTTGGTATGCCCTAGGGGCAATTATGTAGTTTGTTGCGTATGTCTTAACTTTTTTGTCAATCTTTTTTGTAATAAAGGTGTTTGATTTATGTTATATACTTTGTTATATTATGATATAATTATTTAAGTAGTTAATTTAGAATACATTAATAAAAAATCTTAAACAAAATGTTATGTGATTGTAGTTGCAAATAGTTGCAATTATGAGTAATTAATTACAAAATAAAACAACATTTTGTTTTAAATGTTTCTGCTCGGGAGGTTTCGAAAAAAGGATATCGATACATCCATTGGGGCCAGAGTGCATAACACTCTCCAAATGTTAGGCAATTTATTACTCAAGACTGTTATGGGCACCTAGGGGTTATGTACTCATAGTTATTGGATAAATATGGAATGACTCCTTGGAGTTTCCTGTTGGTTAACAACAACAACCAGGTCACACATGAAATCTCAAGGTGATGATGTTACAGAGTTCCTCTAACTTGAGAATATTGCAAAACTTCAATGTGAATACTCCACTTGGATTATAGTTAAACCATGGCATAGTGATCCATTTAGCTACTATAGTTAGGTCTGAGTTGAAGCATTGGGGTGGAGCTCTATTCAATGGAGAATTCATCTCCATGGTTTTATGAGTTTAGTATCACGGTCAACTTTATTCAACTTAAAGTTAATCTCTAGTATAAGTATAATGGTTAATGATAAATGTTATTATTAAACTAAGGACTTAGTTTTTGAACAAATTGAGTTGAATGTGGATAAAATTAGAATTTTGATTGATACCAAATTCCATGTACCCTAAATTGATATAGTTTTGATGAAGAGAACTCCCATAAATTATCATTACAGAAAGGTACTGCATAAAAACATGTAAAACTGGTTTTTACCTAAAAGTTCTATAAGCGATGAATTTGTCCAAAATGTCATATCACTAGTTAAGACGAAGTATGAATGTTAATAGTTGAATTGTTCAGTATTAATCACTAACTGAATTCACACCTCTGAGTCTCACAACTACATCTGTGAATTCTTTGAAACAACACACGATTCGATTAGTTTATAAAATGTTATAATGTAATTAATATTTAAGAAATATTAATTATTAACTTATTTGATGTTTTTCGTATTGTTCGTAATTATTTAGATGTGTATATAAAAGTTATATATGCATGTATCGATATACGATATTGGTATACATTTAAATGAGGTTTGAATTGAGATAATTACCAAAATAGATGTTTGGAAATTTTTCTCCATTTAGAGCAATGTTTGGCTGACCACGCTAGGGAGTGAATGAGGTGGCTTAATTGCAAATTGAATAGGAATCAATAAAGGGATGTTTTAATAAGGAGAATAGGTGTGACGCCCCACCTCTATGCTCACGCTAGCCAAGAACACTACTGGGTAATGTTGTCGACTAGCATGAAGAATGAGGCTGTTGAGGAGCGACAATCCATGTAATTGCTTTGGGCGAGTACCGATATGTCAGATAAAATAACTTACATTTCGTTCCAAGAGGAAATCCGACATACCGATGCAAACTCAAAGCTACCACACAGTGGCTATGAGGCCTTCGGAAACAAACGTAGAAATAAACATAACACAAATCAGTCACAGACATTCATATCACAGAGGCGGAAACAGATATGAATATATAACATAAAAAGGTGTACATCAGAGTAGTGGTCAAATAAGATCCACAATATCACAAAAGAATAGATACAAGTGCTAGACAAAAGAATAAGTATACATCATAGAGTCTATATCTCAAAATGTATAACAACAAAAACTACAAATGTAATGTAGTTAGGCAAAAGTCAGAAGATGATCCCAGATAAGGAGTCAAGCAGAAGCACCTGTAACATCTCGGTCTGACCCGAGTATTATTTAATAAGAAAATAATAAACGGATCAATCTAGCTATAAATATCAGATAAAGGAATGAGATATAAGCAGAGATATAATAAGAGCGTATGATGACAATATTGTCATACAAGAACAAATATGATTTAAACAACATCAAAATCATAAAATATCTCAAGAATCTCAAGCACCAAAAAGAATATCATATTCTTTGTTTTATTCACCAAACTACAAGTATTGACAAACATATCATTGCCAATCACATAAAGAGGTGAAACACAAATTCTAGAAATCATCAAATAGAAATCCAGAAATCACAAAGGGGGGAGGCCTATCACAAACGGGAGCATGAAAACTCACCAACACGTGTATCACAAATGGAACGCTATTCCATGGTCGCTAACCATAAATATTGAGCCGAAGCTCCACAAACGGTTCGAAGACCATGGGTCGCTACCCCGCCAAATTGAACCGAAGTTCCACAAAACGGGGTTTAGTCTCCCTCGTAGACAAATAGACATCGCACATCGCTAGTCTAAATCACAAAATGATCATCATCGATCAATAAAAGTGTCGATTACACTAAGCCAGTAAATATAAGAGTTTAGCTTCATGTCCCATAACCACTAGCTTAACTTAAATATTTACGAACAAATTGTAGATTTTCACTCGAAAATTGTCACAGGATTTTCAATCGAACAAGTCCATAAATTAACCGACGAAGTAAACACAAGCGTTTCATACCACTTGTTTTGCTAAGCCGTTTGATTAGATTTTCTCATACGAATGAGGTAAAGGTTTGTATATACTAATAGATTAGAAAACGGTTTTGTAAAAGAGCTTTGTATTAAAAATAGAGTTGAAATCATCTTTGTAAAGAATTTGAATATTTACTACTAGTATAGAAACCTTTGTATTTAGAAGTGACAAGTTACAAAAATGATTGTAGAAACAATCAATCACCAAAATCCACGTACGAAAACGTGAATCAAATCCATAGAAATCGATGCAAAATCCATCAAAAATGGAGAACCACAAAAATCTCGAAAAAGAAGTCATTAGAGAAGATAATAAACGACAACGATAATTCGGAAATCACAAATCGATAAAAGTTGGAAGTCAAAAACAAAATAATTAATTTTTGCTAAAGCCATCAGGTCAGTCGACTGAACCAGGGGGGTAAGTCGACTGACACATGGATACGATTTTCGTATCCCCAGGGTTAGTCGACTGACCCAGATGGTCAGTCGACTGACACAGACCCAGGCAATTTCCTGGGTCTGGTTCAGTCGACTGAACCACTGGTTCAGTCGACTGAACCTGCTCTGAAGCAATTTTCATGCTCTGGTTCAGTCGACTGAACCACTGGTTCAGTCGACTGAACCTGCTTCAGGAGCAAATTCAGTCTTGCCCCCTTTGGGGCAAGTTCGATACACGGACGGAAGCGACGAATTGAGCAACTTCGACTGAGGATTTACGCCTATTGACAACCCAGCCATGTATGGCCCTCCAAAATGCTCCACTAACGTGTTCGAACATCAAAGGTTGGATTTTTACCAATTTGGATTCCAAAAACCACAAATTTAACAATTCACCAATTCGATCCAAATCGAAAGCAAATGTACATGAATAATTGTTAGGAATTCATACCCAACCACAACAATATCTATAGAAATAGATGTGAGTTCAAAAACTCACCTTTAAACCCAAAAATGATGAAAGAGAAGCTTGAAAACAAAGGAGGATCAACCACTCTTCAAACTCAACTCTAGAAGCTTGCATCTAAGCTCAAAAGAAGAACATTTCCAAAGTTAGGTTTAGGAAATTTCTGAATTTAAAGAGAGATTGAGTTGGAGAAGAAGATGGAGATACTTACCAATAGTTTCTCTTTGAATTTGGAGCTAAAACTTGGATTTGCTAAAGAAACTAGGGTTTAGGATTTTAATTTCCCATCTCCACCACCATTTTCAGTTTTGCTTGAGTGTTTTAGGAAATAGAAATGTAGTGAAGAGGAGAGGTGGACTGAACTAGGGTATAGAGAGAGTTGGGGTGAAACCCAAACCCAAAGCCCAATAGAAAATAGCAAAATTCAACTTACTCCAAATATATCGATGTTTATACTTAAAAGACTCGCAAACGCCATTTTGGACTCAATGGAAGTGGTCTCGAGTCCCAATTCGACTGTTTGCAAAAAGTAGATTTTCGGACTTTAATCCGATTAACGATTCTATATTTAAATAAAATATTTAAATATTCAAAACTTTAAAATATGCGGGTTGTTACAATAGGAAAGTTTCCATTCCTCCCATTAAAATAGAAATCCCCTAATTTATTTTCTTTCTTCAATTGGATTTCTCCTTCTCACCTCCAATTTCATAGCCACCACCTCTAGATAATTTTTTCCCTAAACCAACTCCAAAATAAAATAAAACATCAAATATAAAGATACGTGGTTCAACCAATTCCTATAAAATTGGGTGTTGATTCAAGGAACCTAAGGATGATTTTCAAATTAAGGTGTCACCAATAAGCCATATCTATATGGTATATCCTAAATTTAGATTAACATGTATTAGTTGTATCATTCTTATCATAATTTTATATGCAT
This sequence comes from Allium fistulosum, assembly GCA_030737815.1. NCBI lineage: Eukaryota > Viridiplantae > Streptophyta > Magnoliopsida > Asparagales > Amaryllidaceae > Allium > Allium fistulosum. The sequence goes on along the minus strand of CM060907.1, from coordinate 941,506,940 downwards.
TGTTGCCTCATCTTTATTTGGAAATAATGTTATGTAATGACCGCCTTTTCGACCATCGAAAATTAGCACCAATACATCCACGGTATTCCAATGCCGAACATCTAATTACCGGAAAGGCAGATTGTTAGGGTAAAAATTAAAAGAAAAGAAAACGAACAGGGGAAACAGAATCTCACAACTAAACGACAACATATAATATAACAAAGACAGTAAAAGCTATCACTCTAAAATACATGGTATATCAGAGTTAGAAACAAACCTCATCAGCCTAGACAGTTATAACTTCCTGACCTTACAATTGCTAATGTGTATAATAATAATACAACGAAAATAAAATACTACGACAGGTGAACATCCAGCTTTACTCCATAAGCTCCATGTCCCACCAACAACAACTTGGAAAAATACTAGGTTTTAACCGAGTCTTATAATAAAATAACGCCCGGATCAGTCTGGAAATACCAGCGTGAGAAAACTCAAGAGATATGATGGGCATATTATAATTCTATGAGACCACACCGCTAAAGGCGAGATGGGTTTTTCCTCATAAGAACAACTTCCATACATGAATGAATGGAAACAAATTAAAACAAAACCCAAACTTGATAGAATTGGCATAAACAAGATCAAAATTCAAACTTAAAGAATGGACATAAATATTTAAACATCGAAAAGAGCTTAAGTCACTTCTTGATGCAATTAAGAAAATAATTCAAAGATTTGAATCAACAACAAGAAAAGGAATTTTCCAACAATGACTAAGAGAGTGCACCCCCCTCATCGAAAGTATATCTCTAGAAAATATACCTGAGAGGGTAGTATACTTCGTGACTCCTCTCGGGAACTCCAAGCCGGACCCCGCCAACCTTACCGAGTATCCGATTACTTCACATCTCTGTGCTGTTAGTGCTAATTTTTGTCTACACCAGCACCCCGAGGTCTAAAAGTGTAGCTCTGGAAGCTAGTTGGAATATTGAACTCGACGAAGAGATTACTTAGATGTGATTTAATAAGCTTAGGTTATGAAATGTTGGACCGTAGAGTCACGATAGCAAATCCAGAGAAGGTAAAGTGCATAAAATAAATAACACCAAGATTTTATAGTGGTTCGGGCTGAAAGTCCCTACATCCACTGTCATTTCCTTATTTAGTAACTCTTATCTAGCCGAGAGGCTAATTTCACCAAGTTTATGCTTTTTCTCCATTAATGGATTTGTAAATAGGATCTAATACAGGAAAGTACAATATTATTTTATGTTTCAATTCCTTTTCATACCAGAAGGTCCTTGCACCTTGGGATCACCGCCTATATATAGTCAGTATGTTGTAATGCCAATGGTGGTGAGTCTTCTCTTTGGATTTCTAAAGTAGCCTATTGAACGGTTGCAATTTGAGCTTGTTCTGAACATCTAACGATGCTACTTAGGATGCATAGATTGGTGACTTCTTTCCGACGTAGGAGGCCTCTTGTATCTGAGCCATAAATTTTCTCATTGACCGTCTCAGCCTTGATTCTTGCTGCTATAAATTAATGTTTTAGGCTTTGGACATTCTGATGGGCTGCTACTTTTGGCCTGCGGTATTGTTCTCTCAGTATGAGCTCATTCCATTCAATCCTCATATATTAAAACAACATAATTATGGTAATACATATAATTAGAGGGTATAGGACTTTTCTTAGGAAGATAATCATTGTTTGTACTATTTAGAAATTTAGGTATAACATGTGCCCCTCAAAGTTTACTTCATATATGAAATATGGAGTGAACTTTGATGTATGCGGGTTTGGTTCAGTTTTCTTGATTATCTTCCAGGCTCTCTCTGCACTATTTGTATGAAAGATATCATGGCACTTAATTCTGAATGGAGGAACTGGTATAATGAGAGAACAAATCTTTAACTTGAGTGGGGAAAACAAACCACCTTGCTTAAGGTTGGACTAAATTTGATACCCAAAGGCAAAGGCTAAGCTGGTCATTTAGATCAAGTGATGAATATTTAAAGGCTTAGAAATCCGAAAGGCGAATATTTTGTGTGGACTATGGGTCGAAACTTCTAAAAATTGTGCTTGCCACTTGAAGCCATCTAGGCTAAGCAGTAAGCGAAATTATTTAAGCGTCCAGAGGCAAAATCTAATTTGAGGGCGTGAAGTCAAAACTTTTGAAAATGTGCTCGTCACTCGGGGCCATCTAGGCTAAGTGACAAGCGAAATTTTTTGAGTGCCATGAGGCAAAATCTAATTTGAGATCGTGAGGTCAAAACTTTTAAAATCATGCTCATCACTTGAAGCCATCTAGGCTAAGTGATAAGTGAAATTGTTTAAGCACCAAGAGGTGAAATTTAATTTGAGATCATGAGGTCAAAACTTTTGAATCATGCACGTTACTTGAAACCATTTAGGCTAAGTGATAAGTGTAATTATTGTAGCACCGAGAGGCAAAATCTAATTTGAGACCGTGAGGTCCATACTTTTGAAATCATGCTCGTCCCTTGAAGCCATCTGGCTATGTGATAAGCGAAATATTTAAGCGCCGAAAGGTGAAATCTAATTTGAGACCATGAAGTCAAAACTTTTGAAATCATGCTTGTCACTTAAAGCCATCTAGGCTAAGTGATAGGCGAAATTGTTGGAGTGTCGAGATGCGAAATCTAATTTAAGATCGTGGATCAAATATTTTGAAATCATGTTCGTCACTTGAAGCCACTTAGGCTAAGGGATAAGCAAAATTATTTGAGCACCGAAAGGTGAATCTAATTTGAGACCGTGAGGTCAAATTGTACTTGCATCATGGAATTTGTATATGACCATCAAGGACCGGACTTTTGAACGGACGGATTTTGATCTTGCATTAAATGTGATTCCAGGTGTCGGTAGTTGATTGGTTATCATCAAAAAGAGTCCCATTTTTCCTCTGCAAGGATGATTTGGCATCTGATGAAAAAATCACTCGATATTCCTCTTATGGACAACTATCAAATGTGGTCCACGGTGAAAAACCCCTCTCTCTTCAATCTGTGCCATTCCTTCTTAATATAAATAATCTTCCCTCTTTCTCTCGTCTTTTCGCATATTCAAATTGTAAAACCGCCATTGATGTTTTCACGCTTTCTTCGGTTTTTCCTTTGATATCAGATCTTAAGCTAGTAATTTCTTTTTGATTTTATTATTCTTATTAAGATTGCCAATATTACGATCGATATTTTTCTTTTTATTGCTTAACCAAGAATTAAATTTGGGTACTCATTGGCTTTAACCTGCTTAATCCTTGCTCTGGGGATAATGCCTACTTTTCTTTTTAATAATTATATACCTCATCCTCCTTTTCTTAGGTTGGAAATGAATGCTCCTATAAAAACTCAACCAGATCTCGATGAAGTTTTGTCTTCTTATAGGATCACGAAAGTCGAGACAATCGCTCCTGGCTCCGAGATGCGTTTTAGTAACCCTCTAGTGGGGTCTTGGAACTTTATCGCATTAATCCCTTTTAACTCTTGGCTACTTCCTACTCAACATTATCTGCTATGACGATTCTATATTCCGAAAAAGGCTATCAGGATATATCCGTTATTGAGATCAATTACATGTTCAACTTGCTAGGGTCTAAGTCCATTGAGAAGTTTCCCATGCGCTTCCTCAAATTCCTAAGACTATCTCCTTTAATGGATCCATTCAGCAAAATAACACCACGTCAGTGGTTCTTTGTTAAGGCCCCTTCTGATTGAGTAGTCACCTCTTTCAATAATGTTGGTATGTCCTTGGATATTTCGCTTTCTTTTAATCTTATCCATATTCTATGTTGTGCTTCTTTATTTTGTTAAATCTCAAGCAGTAAGACCCGAGAAGAAAGATGACTTGGCTATCACAAATCAATTTAAAGATAAGTATAAGGAAGTCATGAAGATTCCGTCTTTACAGCGGTATCGACACTTGGTTCTTACCGAAAGCAATCTGAAAGCTCAAGGTCCGCTACTTCCTTCTACTAAATTTGCTAGACTTAAGCTCTCTAGGAAGTATGAGAAAGCTTCTACCATAGTTGTTTATAGTGGAGAAGAATCTCAATCCAATTTTGGGGAAAGCAAGACCGAGGGTTTCACCCTTTAACCACTAGACTAGCTTATTTGATGCTCTTATCACAACTTAGTCTTGATTTTAGTTTTAGCCTTATCCCTTTCTCCTTGTCATAGTGACTTCTTCTTCTAATAAAAGGTCTCTAAGTTTTTTCTTCTTGATAAAGATACCCTCTGCTCGAAGAAGTAAAGGTCTCCAGATCCTCCAAAGCTGAAAGTTCCAAGGAAAAAGATTCGGGTCTGCTTGCCGAGAAAAACAAACAAGCAATAGAAATCACAAGAGCTACCTTTGAAGGTGACCTTTTCTATGCCATCACCGAAGCACATGCTAGATCCAACCTTTGCTCTAGGAATTTGAAGAGAAATCGAGTATAGCCTCCGGGGGAGCATCAAGGTAGGAAAGATTTTTTATGTACAGGTTTATGATTCCAACATTTGTTCTTACTCTGTCGCCTTTTTTAGACTGTAGCGAAAATTTCTACACTTCAACATAGGTGGCTGAAAATGGAGGAAAAGGTGGCTATTGCCGAAGCAACAAAAAAGGCGTTTTCGGAATTCAAAGCTAAAGTTCAGGAGGTGAATGCTCAAATAGAGGAATTAGGTAGGACTATTGGAGAGAGGGATCGTAAGATTGAGACTCTTGATAAAACCTTAAAGGGAAGGGATGAGAGGTTGGAGAAAGCAGAGGCTGGGGTGGTTGATAAAGAACATTATATTGCTAGAGAAGAGCATGAGAAGGAGGCAAGCAGACGAGCCTTCCAAGTTTTGTTTGATGCTTACCACCTACACTAAAACATACCTTATTCTCTAACCTATCTAGGGAAAAATTATGCTACAGTAAAAGCCAACTTTGCTAAAAGGTACGTGCAACATAAGAAGAAAAAGGAGACCAAGGCCATTATGGAGGATGAAGTCGAGCTATCGGTAAAGGAGGAGGAAGCCGCTTCTACTGACGAGGAGGTACAAGAAGACACTCTAGATAATACGCTTGATCAAGAAAACATACCGTAACTTGTCCTTGTAGTAATATGACTTCTATAACTTTTGGCTTGTATGATTTTATGAATGAAACTTTTTTAATGACTTTATAATGTTTGAATTACCATTCGACCTTACGATACGATTGTCATATAATATTTCTAGCTAGAGTAGCCGATCTGGAGTTCTTCTTTATTTTCCATCTTTCCTTTACTAATCTTAAGTTGACGTTCCTTAGGGAGTACCCTGCCTAAACTGCTTGAAAACTCGGCAAGATTACGCTTCTCTTTACCAATCTTAGGAGGACAAGGTAGCTGAACTTTGGAAACTAAACGTAACTCTTAAGGCCTTAGATTAAGAGCAATTTCCTTGAGTCAAAGCTAGGTCTGCAAATTAATAGCGGCATTACCTTGAAGAAGAGTAAGCCCTAAACCAATATCTAACCTCGGGAGATGACATCACCATTCCATTTTGATAAAGGGAGGAAAAGAGGCTAAGGATGATGTTGCTAATAAATTCCTTCCAAGATTATGAAACTAAGATTGTTTCGAAGGGCCCTGACTTGCCACCTCAGCTTGCTCATTCGAAAGGATCTCCTCCTTTCATATTTATACCTTATTCTCTGATGCTATAATTTTGTAATCTAGTTTTTCTAATATCATTTCTATAGGCATTCTTCTCGGCCTATCCCTTGTAACATCTTCTTGGACCAACTATATGTAAAGGAACTTTACTCTTTTTGATTTTATTTCTAATTTCATCACTTTGAGTGTGCTTAAGAATCTTCTCTTTGTGGGGTAAACAAGATCTCGGACCCAACCGATTTTTATTACTAGATCCTTGTTCGGAGCCAGCCTAGTGGCACAATCATGAGTTTCATCTTGTTTTGATTATATGCTCACTCATTTTTTCTCTTCTTTGTTTATTAAGAATCTACTTGATACTTTAACTTAGGAACTTTTACCTAGCATTCCATCCTTATTAGGAATCTACACAACTCTAATCTTATTGGCGATCTTACCAATACTGATCTTATGCATGGTACTACTTGACCATGGCTCACTATTATCGGGAATCTACTAACTTTCTAGTCTTATTAGGAACCTACCCAATGCACGGTACAACCTGACCATGGCTGACTATTATTGGGAATCTACCCAACTTTCTAATTTTATTGGGAATTTACCCAACACATGGTAGTACTTGACCATGGCTCATTATTATTAGGAATCTACCCAACTTTCTAATCATATTGGGAAACTACCCAATGCATGGTACTACTTGACCATAGCTCACTATTATTGGGAATCTACCTAACTTTCTTATCTTGCTAGGAATTTACCCAATGCACGGTGCTACTTGACCATGGCTTACTATTATTACGAATTTACTCAACTTTCATTCATTGATCTCGTTAGATTAATGGAAGAGTTTCAGTCCTTAAATTCTAAATGCAACTATGATATGAAAAATTTCTTAAGGGTAGAGGACATACCGAAAGAGATATCGTAAATGTAAAGACTTGAACGTACCTTCAAAGTAAAGACTCGGTAAACAGGGCTATGCCGAAGAAGAATGCATCGAAAAAAGAAAAACGAGACCTGCTGATTAAACGTCAAGAAATCCAAAACCAGGAGATGCCCCTTAGGGTTGAAACATTTGCAGGAGAGGTTATAATCAAGAAGAGCATATTAATAGGACTGGTATCTTTCGTTTGACCATAGGAATTTGTTTTATATAAGGGAATCTTCTTGCAGCTTCATCTTTGTAGAAAAGCGTCATATGCATTCATTGGCAAGAGTTACATGGAATTCTCCTGGGGCCATAAAAATAGAACAAAGTAAAACAAGATGTTCAATCTAACGTTTAATAAATTTGGTTAACTTCCCTTTCTGTATAAATTTCTCGACTGCGTAAGAAAGCTTTCGGGATTTATCCGTCTCGTGCCCGTTTTTCAAATGATAGATTCAATAATTCTCACTCTTTCGGTCTTCTTTCTTTAATGAAGTGTAATCCTGGTAAGAAAAGTCTTCATGAGTTTCCAGGAATATCCGAGACAAGCTTTAGTTGAGTGGAGTGAGAACCCGATCCTGCATCAATTTCTTTCAAGACTTACCATCCTGAGTGACTGGGAAGGCCCTCTTTTTAGAAGAAACCAAACCTTCATATTTTAATAATTCGGTGAAAAAATTCCTAATTTCACCATTCAAGGTCTTAACAATCTTTCGAAGTTTGGTCGATTCCTGTAGGGATAATTTAAGATATCCTAAATTCTACCAAATCTGAGAAGCTTGAAGCTCAGAGACAGGGTCATATTCTTTTCTATACTCTTTTTAAAAAATAAGGGTGACCAATATTTCATTGTTGTCTTTTTCAATGAGATGAATGCGAAGATTGAAAGGTAGTTCTGAGAAAACTTCTTCATTTTCAGAACTAGACATTACTGACAGGAATGTTCTGTTCGATTTCCAAGAGGGAACAAGGTGTGAAGGTTTGAGCACTCCTTCTAGCGCCAAAAATGTTACTGCAAATTTTCCTCTACACCAACACCCTGAGGCCTGAAGGTATAGCTTTGGAAGCTAGTTGTAATATTGAACCCGATGAAGAGATTACCGAGATGTGTAATCAAGATTAGGTTATGAAATGTTGGACCATAGAGTCTCAATAGCAAAAGCAAAGAAGGTAAGGTGCAGAAAGAAATTACACGAGTCATTTATAATGGTTCAAACTGAAAGTCCCTACATCCACTATCCTTTCCTTATTTAGTCACTCTTATCTAGCTGAGAGGCTTATTACATTAAGTTTATGCATTTCCACCATTATTGTGTTTGTAAATAGAGCTCTAATATAGGAAAGTATAATATTAATTTATGTTTCAATTCTTTTCCGTGCTAGAAGATCCTTGGTGTTATCCCGCCTTTTGGCAAGGCCGTGACACCAAGAAATTGACTAGAAATCAAAGACAGTTCATCTTGAAAAACGGTTATACACAGGTTCGCTGTGGAAGCTGGTAAATTTTTCCCGGGTCCAGATCGAGCTACAATTAACATGACATGACAATCAAAGCTGTGAAAGCCAACATTTCAAATTCCAAGTCAATCGGAGTTCGTATGCTCAAGGTATGATCGATGAAAACCAAGGAAATCAACTCATTCATATCCATCATTCCGCCTCCTTCGCATCGCTTTCCTTCGTATCCATCCAGGGAACCTCAGCCGTATCCACCAAACATCCCTTAGTTCGAATCTATCAGGTGAGTAGCGTTCGTATCCATCAGGTAAGCATCAGTTCGTATCCATCGGTTAAGCATCGTTTCGTATCCATCAATAAGCAACACTTTCGCATCGATCTCGTCCATATGTATTTCATACCGGTCTCATCATCAACACAATTCGTATCGATCAACCAACGATCAATATGAAACATGCCACTAAAGATATCGATATGAAAGATGTGTGGAATGATCGATACGAAATAGCATCCCGGTTATCGATACGAAATACAAAGATTTGTATCGATACGAAGCGGTTAATAACCATCGATACAAAAAGAATACTCCAGATCGTTACGAACAAAGCATGTAAAAGTGGAAGACTCGGTCATTCGGCATAAAAAGTGCATCGATCCTAAAAGTTAGCACCACGTCACCTAGCAAGCACGTGCCTGGAAGCGATGCGAATAGATCGATGCGAACAGAAGCGATAGGAACTCAGCAGCCTTCAACAAACTCGAACTTGCATCGATCATAACTCAAAATCTACAAGTCCTAATGCTACCAAATTTTCACAGAAGCTTGCATGCAACCTTAGGAATGTTCATGATCGATCTCGACTCGATTGGGCTAAATCTTGATCGATACGAATTTCATTCGTATCGATCGCGTAGGCCCACCCACGTAAGAGAAGAAGTCTTCCGACATCTGGGCAAGATATTTGCTGTCTACGCCTATAAATAGTGACCCTAGGCCTACAGAAAAGGGACTTTTGGCTCTTCTACGTCCAAACTCTGCCGAAATTACTATTGTACTTGAATTCTACTGTTGTATCTCATTGTAACCAGCAAGCAAGAATCAATCAAAGTCGTCCATTTCATAGTGGACGTAGGCCATACGCCGAACCACTCTAAATCTGTGTGTTTCTGTGCGTTATTCTTGTTTATCGACTGGTGCGTTTGTTAGATCTTCCTCGTTTTTCATTTAATTTCTTCATTTTATCTCTTCAAACACATCCGAAGAGTGTTGTGCCCAATTTTGGTACAAACACTTTGGTGCTTTCACCGAGAAAACCCAGTTTTTCTCCTGCTCATTGGATCTACTACCGATATCGGATTGCAAGAATCTAAGGAGAAGATCTAGATTTCAAGTTCAGAAGTTCTTCCATCCTATTCAGATTTGTACCAACTCTTGGAGAGAGCTTCGCTATCCACCATGGTCAACACTAGGACTACTTCAACAGCTGCAGATCCAGAAGGACGGGACGGACAGAACCCCGCATAACTTTGTTCTATCGATCAAAATGTTGCTGGACCTTCAGATCTGCAAGGCCCTGTTACCAGGGAAGAGTTTCAATTGCTAATGTAAGAGCTGACGCAAAGCCGCCAGCAGCTTACTCAGCAACTTCGTGCTAATGCGGAATTGACCAATCAACTGAATCGTGAAAGATGAAGGAGATCCAAAAGGGATCAGGCTTCTTATTCATTCACTGAAGGTTCGGCCTCTTCTGACTTTAATCACATATCCATGCACCCTCGGGTGGATGGAAGCTATACACAGGCTACTAGACATCAGCGCACCTTGAACCTTGGGCAACCGAGAGCTGGCCCGTCAACCAGCCATCAAACCGGACCATCCTCCCGAGGAGGTAATGTTCCTTATCATACTACTGACAACCGCTCTACCACCACTGCTACCGAGTTGGAAGTTGATGCTTGGAACCGAACGGATCCGACCCACCATCAACGCAACTATACTCCTGAGCCTTATGTCCTAGAAGACTTAGAACCAAGGAAGCGAGACATGGACCGTCGACCGCGACCGTCCCATCCTCGCATTGTGGAACCCGACCACACCTTGGCTCAACATGCCCAGAACGTCCAGATATCGGATATCCCGACAATGATCCTTCATATGATCTGCGAAAGTCAGGGACTCACTAATAATGACTGGGAATCCCCCCCGGAGTCATACCCCCTTCACTGATGACATCCTCTACACTGAACCGCCTCGGCGATTCAGGATGCCGACCCTACCCGTTTATGAAGGGAGCTCTAATCCTAACCAACACATTTTAAAGTACGAATGGTTGATGAATGCTGCACGAGCCGATGATGCGGTCAAATGTTAGAGTTTCCCGATCTCCCTAGGGGGTATAACAACTATGTGGTTTACACGTTTACCACCCCGATCTATCTCGTGTTTTTACCAGTTGGCAATGAAGTTTGTTGAACAGTTCTGCATGCATGTCACAAGGCCGAAAGATGTCAATACCTTGTCTAGTGTAACTCAAGCTCCCAGAGAGACACTCAGACGTTATCTGGAAAGGTTTCACGCTGCATGCGCTGAGATTAGTAATCCCAATGAGAACTCAATTTCGATGGCAATAGCAAAGGGGATCTATCCCGATTCTGAATTTGGCAACTGGTTGGTCGGAAAATCTCCTGCGTCATTGGACCGTTTCTATTCCAAGGCAGCCCAGTTTTTGAGAAGGGAGGATGCGAAACAGTCTAGGAAAAAGGATGACATGGGACCCAGTGTGGAAGGAATCCAAAGCAATGTCGCTTTTAGACAAACCAGGGAGAGTTCTGGAAAAGTGCAATTGAACATACAGAATAAACAAAATCAATAGAAAGGCAATGGAAATCAAAACAGGAAACGGGATCAGAATCATAGGCCACGACGTATGGCTCCTATGTTTGACAATTATACTCCTTTGAATACGTCGCTGGAAAATGTGTACTTGCAGACCTGCAATACTATTCAATATAAGAAACCTGTTCCGAAGCAATCGTTAGAAAAACAGATTCAAATGGGGACGTTTTGTAGATTTCACGATAGCTATGGCCATAATATGAATGAGTGCCTTCATTTACAGGATATTATTGAGAAGTTAATCCTAGAAAGAAAGTTCGAGCAGTTTGTTCGAGCACAGCAGTCTGGAGGTGCGGGCCCATTGAATCAGAACCAGATACCAAATCAGGCAAGACCGGAGGAACCCGCTCGTACCGGTAGGAGGTTAGTGATTAATACTGTTAATGGTGGTCCTCATCCAGCAGATCAGAGCTGGAGAGAAATGGAGTCGTATGCCAGCTCTATTAGGCATGCGGGCTTCGAATGTTGTAGTAATTTGAAAGACGGGGCTCCGGCGAAACAACAGAAAACAATGGCTGATGACATCGTATTTCGGAATAGGGATGCCGACAGAGTCGAAGCCCCAACCATTGATCCACTAGTTATTTCATCTCAGATAGGTCCTGCTTGGATGAAGAGGATCTTAGTGGACAGTGGAAGTTCGGTGAATATACTGTTTAAGCGAGCTTACGATCAGATGAAAATGGAGGCGAAAGATCTGAAGCCCCGTCAGTCTCATGTTCATGGCTTCAATGGAAGTGCGACTATAACCACTGGGATGGTAGAGCTACTAGTGGAATTGGGAATTGGAGAACGCCGAAGAGTCCGGATATTATAGTTTGTTGTATTGGATATAGGCTCGCCATACAATGCTTTTTTAGGCCGATCGGACCTAGCCGAGTTCAGGGCTGCCATTGGCCCTTGGTGTTTGAATTTAAAATTCCATACTGACAATGGAGTTGGAGTCGTTCAGGGAGACCGGGCTGCTGGACGAGCCTGTTATGTTACCGAGCTGCGGGAGGTGCAGCGAAAAGAAAAAGGAAAGGGCGTAGAGGAATCTCTTTGTGTCCGCTTTGCGGAAAATTGACAGCTAACGCCTGGGCCTAGGCCCGGGCACCCCAACCAATTCCCAAGGGATCTTGACCCGAGAGATACCGAAAGTGAAGACGAGAATAAAGACAGTCAAGCTTCCTCGGCCGAGCGGACGATCGATGTTCCGATCGACGGTAATAACGATTCTAAAATGGTAAAGATTGGATCTTAGCTAAGCCAACAGATGCAGGAGGAATTGGTTGAATTACTATGGGCAAACTTCGACGTGTTTGCTTGGACGCATTCTGACATGTGTGGAATCTCCCTGGACATCATGAGCCACACATTGAATATTGACCCGCAGCATGTCCCGGTCAAGCAAAAAAGGCGTGGTATGGATCTAGAGAGATCTGCCACCCTTAAGGAAGAGGTAGATAAACTCAAGTCGAAACGGCTTTATCCGAGAAGCATTATATTCGGAATGGGTGTCCAATCCTGTACTTGTCAGAAAGCTTAATGGGAAATGGAGAACATGCATTGATTACTCAGACTTGAATAAAGCTTGCCCTAAAGACAGTTTTCCACTTCCCCAAATCGATCAGTTCGTAGATTCAATGGCTAGACATGAACTCTTATCCTTCAGGGACGCGTATTATAGCTACAACCAGATACCCATGCACTTGCCTGATCAGGAGCATACTAGTTTCGTCACCGATCTGGGACTTTACTGTTACAAAGTCATGCCATTTGGACTCAAGAATGCTGGAGCAACCTACCAACGGCTACTTAATCAAATGTTCGCTAACCAGATTGGAAAAAACATTGAAGTATATGTGGACGACATGCTTGTGAAGTCACGATTCTCCACTGATCATATCAAAGACCTGGAATCGATGTTCAACATCCTCCGAGAGTACAGAATGAAACTCAACCCGTTGAAATGTCACTTTGGGGTCGCGTTAGGAAAATTCCTTGGATTTATCGTCAATGTCCGAGGAAATGAAACCAATCCCGAGAAGATCTTGGCAATCAGAAATCTTGAGACTCCAAGGACTATAAAGCAGGTTCAGAGCCTCTACGGAAAAGTGGTAGCACTGAGCAGGTTTATCTCAAAATCCACCGACAAATGCATTCCCTTCTTCGATCTGATCAGGAAAGGGATATAAAATTTTGAATGGACTACAGAATGCGAGGGCGCATTCCGAGCACTGGTTCAACACCTATCCACGCCACCCATTCTGTCAAAGCCTATTGATCACGAGAGATCGTACATCTACTTGGCGGTGTCAGAAAATGCAATCAGTGCTGCCCTAATTCTAGAGGAAGACTGGATACAACGACCAGTATATTACATTAGCAAACGACTGATCGGAACAGAGAGAAATTATCCGAAGCTGGAAAAGCTGGCTTATTGTCTTGTCATTGCTTCAAGGAAGCTCCGCCCATATTTCCAGGCTCATCCTATCACCGTCTACACCGACCAGCCGTTACGACAGGCCCTTACGCGACCTGAGATGTCTGGTAGGCTACTCAAGTGGAATATCGAGCTGAGTCAGTTCGACATCACTTACACACCAAGGCGAGCTATTCAAGGACAAGTCCTAGCAGATTTCATAGCTGAATTCACTATCCTGGAGGACTTGCCCGAAACCAGTGAATCTCCAAAATATGTCTGGAAGCTACATACTGATGGTGCATCAAATGACCGCTGTTCAGGCGCCAGAGTTGTAATTGAGACTCCTAAAGGCCGATCCACATGCTACGCCTTAAAGTTCGATTTCCGTGCGACTAACAACGAGGCCGAATATGAAGCCCTGCTCGCCGGAATAAGACTTGCCAGAGATTTAAGAATTATTGCTGTGGAGATTTACTGTGATTGAAAATTGGTCGTGTGTCAAGTTCGGGGTGAGTATCAGGCAAAAGACCGAAGACTGGCTGCTTATCTTGCTCGGGTTCAGGAAATATTGGATTAGTTGGATTATTATGCCATTTATTGCATACCCCGAGAATGCAATCAGAAGGCCGATTCCGTAGCAAAGTTAGCCAGTACAGGTGAGGCACAACAAATAGGAATCATTCCCGTAGAGAAATTATCTTCCCCTAGCATCAATCAGATGGAAACAGATTGGGTATTTGAAGTCATTCCTGATAAGGAGTCATGGATGACTCCGTTCAGAAACTATCTCGAGCATGGGACCCTACTGAAGCGTAGGAGTGAAAAAAGGCAAGTTCTTCGAAAGGCTTCGCGGTTCACTATTCAAAATGGAGTCATGTATAGAAGAGGGTACTCTGTTCCTTTACTCCGGTGTATCGCCCATGATGAAATCAAACGAGTATTGCATGATGTACATGAAGGAGAATGTGGCGATCATACCAAAGGGCAAGCTATTGCCAAGAAAGTGCTCCGATATGGATATTATTGGCCGACTGTAAATCGCGATGCATCGGATTACACCAGAAAATGTGATAGATGTCAAAAACACGCTCGGATTCCAAGAGCCCCGCCTACCGAAATAACTCAGATGGTCAGTCCATGGCCGTTCGCAGTATGGGGGATCGACATTATCGGTTCTCTACCTCTAGCTAAAGGTGGTGCGAAGTACGCCATCGTTGCGGTTGATTACTTCACCAAATGGGAAGAAGCTGAGCCCCTTGCTACTATCACAACGAAGAAAGTGATCAACTTTGTTGTACGCAACATTATCTGTCGATTTGGCCTCCCACATACCATCATCACTAACAACGGAGCACAATTCGATAGTGTTGAATTTAAGAATTTCTATCAACAATTCCACATCTAGAAGAAGTTCTCTGCAGTTGCGCACCCTCAAGCGAATGGACAGGTTGAAGCTGTTAATAAAGTTATAAAGTCCATTCTGAAGAAACGACTGGAAAAGGCCGGAGTCAAATGGGTCGATGAACTTCCTATGGCTTTATAGGCTTATCGAACAACCTATTAATCCGCGATCGGCCATACTCCATTCTCTCTTTCCTACGGTTCAGAAGCCATTATTCCAGTCGAGATGGAAGTCTCTTCTCATCGTGTGACATATTATAATCCAAAGACGAATGCTATATTACGTGCCAAATCCCTTGACTTATTGGATGAGAAGCGTGAAGAGGATGATTTGAGGGCAGCCGCATACCGAAGTCGAGTCGCCCAATTATACAATGCCAAGGTCCGACCCCGAACCTACGAACTCGGCAATCTCATCCTTAAGAGAATTTACCCAGTTCCTTTATATATGAAGCCAACGTGGGAAGGGACATATGTCATCGAAAGAAAGCTCGGAGACGGCACATTCAAATTATCGACCGTTGATGGTCTTACTCTGTCGAGAGCCGGAACAGCGAGAGTCTTCGTCGCTACTACACATAGCAGGCTCTATTTATTTATTCAGTCTACTTTTCATTTGCAATTTTTTTATGCATTTCGAAATCTGAATTTGTAATAAGGCAACTGACTTTGCCGTATTTTCTTATTTCAGCAATAAAATGCAATCTCTTCGAGCCAGAGCAGTGATTTCTAAATGCGTCATACGACCATTACAATGCACAGAGAGCTAAGTTCCATCCTATGGTGGGACTTATTCAAATAGGGAGTGACTATGATATGACCGGTCACTCGCTAAGTGAAACCCGAGCTCGGGGGCAAGTTATCACACTGAAGCCAAAAAAGGATTGATACACGACAATCCTCTAACTAACTCCAGATTCCCAGAGTGCGAGTTGGGGTATAAACTTGCAAATGTGAGTTCGAAGAGGGTGGATCCGTCCACCTAACGACTTCGCTCGTGTTTAAACCATGTTCGAGGAGGATGGACCCGTCCATCTAACGACCTCACTTGTTAACTCAGGATGGATGTGATCCAACCATCCACGATCATGATACACCTGTCATTCCCAGAGTGCGAACGAAATTCTGAAACTCATAATAGATGTGATTGACCGTCTGTTAACTAACTCCAGATTCTCAAAGTGTGAACTGGAGTATAAACATCAACTAACTCTAAGTCCCCAGAGCATGGACTGGAGTATAAACATCGACTAACTCTAAATCTCCAGAGTGCGGATTGGAGTTTAAACACAAACCGGGTGTGAATCGACCACCCGTAGGACAACTCTGAGCCCCCGAAGTGCGGCCCGGAATATAAACGCAAAGTGGGTGTGACTGACCACTAAAGAATCAATCTATGTCCCGAGAGCGCGGACGAAGTCCTAAATATCAAACGGGCGTGACCGACCGCCAGTGTGCAAGTACAATCCCCAGAGCGTGGATGCAATCACCAATGGATGAGCAGGTGTGATTCGACCACCCGAACTCATCTTGTTTCAGCCTCAATTCAACAGAATTGTGCTTGATGTATTAAAAGTGAAAAATGATGGCCTACCGATCTTTTCAATTGGACCCCGAAACTGGGCGCAGAACTTAAGTATCAGCCACTGATTGAGACTGTGCGGTATTGGAATTTGACTTAACGATTCGATCGTGACCCGAAGCCGTGACTCCAGAACTTAGCAACTGAACCCGGGTCCGAGTTATAGACTAAAACTCCACAAGTACATTGAATGGAAGTTAGATCGCTAAAATACATAAGCGAAATAAACGCAAACTGTGCTGAAAACAAAATGAGATTTTATTTCAACTATTCTTTGGAAGAAAATGATAAGTACAAAATTATTCCAAAAATCCTATTAGCAATGGCCGAACCCGCATCAATACATGGCCTATAAAAAGCAAAAAGGAATTCCTATCTGTCTACCAAAAATGAGATGAAAAGACATGCCTTTTCTTTCACTTTCTTCTTCTTCCCCCTCGGCGTTGACCCATTGGAGCTACCACTTGGATGCCTCTTTAAGCCTTGCCTTTTGGCAGTTGATCTCCAGTCGGGGGCATTATGGTAACTTCCTCCTCCGAACTCACATGGATTGGAATGCTTCTTGAAGGTGGAGTCAGAGGGACAAGATCAATGTTAGAAGACGGAAGGGGCACACTGGTGTCAACGACCGTGCCTCCAAGAGAAATCATTCGCAAAGGGCTGGACCAGGTCCCGCCATTCCACCTCCAAAGCCACTGGCCCAAGCAGCTGCCTCTATCTCGTCGTTAATTTCTGCAATTATCTCCTCTTCGTGGGTTGTTTGGGCATCGCTGGGGATGCTAGCAGTTGGCCCTGAGGAGCTGATTAGAGGTGCGCCACCAGCCATGATGAATGGCAGATCGGAAAAAGGGTCACTTTGATGACCGAGAAGTTCCTCCATTATCTGCTCATCAAAGGTAAGAGTGCTTCCCTGTGCTCCATCGGTCGGTGCAGTGGCCATTGTTGTGGTCACTTCCATTATGATGGCCTCCTGCTCGTGATGCGGCTCTTGGGTTGCAGGAGGCATGGCAAGTGTAGCTCCTATCGCTGAATAGAGACAAAGAAAAAGAGTTAGTGATTACTTTAATCAACATTTCTGGATTTGAATGAGCACAAGAAATGTTCAGAATACCTTCCTCAGATTGGCTCGCGGGTGGCGGAGCATCTTCAGAAACATGCTCGCGAGCTGGAGATAACTGTGGTTGATCAGGATTGTATGCAAGGATAGACCGAGGATCAACCGCAGACGTAGGTTCATACTGGGTTGGCACAAGAATTTCGAAACCCGCATCATGATGCTCAACGCCAGAACCTTCACCAGCTTCCGAATGCTGAGTAGCGAGTTTCTCGTTTTCATATGTAATAGTGATGTCATGGAGAACCCTTCTCTTATCTTCACTCAACACTCGATTCTCCAATTAAAATTCATCTACAGATTCGGCTTGATGCTCAGCTTTTTCATCTTCCACTAAGTGGCCCCAAGCATTATACAAGTGTGATAGATAGTTATCGAGCCAGATTAGGTTTCGATGCTTCAAAACTTTAGCATTGTATGTGATAAGAAGATCTTCGATGTCAGTCTCTAACCTGGCCTTCGCCGCTTTTACTTCATTCTCAACCCTGGCGTCGGCTTCCTGAATTTTAAGCGTTGTCATATCCCTCTCATCCCTAAGCGTCACAGCCTATTCACACGCTTCCTGGGCAGCTTTGTTTGCCTCATCTTTCTCTTTGACGATTTCGGCAAATTTGGCCTTATGCTCTTCAAGCTCTTTAAGCGCCCCGTCACGTTCGGCCATGACTGTGGTGGTCCGATGCCCCATCTCCTCGACCAGGGCTAAGTTCGTCCGCCTCATCTCTTCCATTCGCTGAGTGGCCTCATCAGCCCTTATGTTGGCCTCTATCTCTGAGTTTCTCGTGGACTCGCTCTCATCATGTAGCACCTGAATTATGCGGTCCTTTTGAGTGAGATCAGTTTCTAATTTCTCAATTATTTTCGCTCGCTCAAAGGCCACCGCCGATGCTTTGTCCGCGGTCTTCATCGATTCCCGGTACTGGCTGTAAACGTCATGAATATAGTCGTGCATTGTTTGTTCTGCCTTGACTGGAATTCTCTTTAAATGCGGAGGGAAGATGAAGCCATCAAAATAGATGTTTGGAGAATCTTTTTTCAGCTGGGTGATTCTAATCGCTCCCTCCCCGGTGGGCTCTATAACAGTTTGCTCAGTGATAGTGGGAGTTTCGGTTCCCGTCCTCCGGCGCTGTGAATTGGACCTTGGTACTTGAGTAGATGGTTTTTGGCGTGAAGGTTCCAAGGGTTGTTTACCATGATGGGAAGGTTGTGTTGGGGCTCGAGGTGGCGGAGAACGTGACCGGGAGCGAATCCTATGTTCTCTCTCTCTCCCTGTCCCTCTCCCTTTCATAACGCTCCTGGCTAGAATATCCGCGATCACAGTCTCTATCAGCCTCCCTTCTATGGGACTCATAGTATAAACTAGACGACTGGCATGCCGAGCGAAGGCTACCGAGCATGGATTCACACCTTGTCATCGTATCTGTGAAATAGAAAGAGAAGCAGAGTTGGTAATCTCCAGAAATGAATAACTTATGATTGGAAATCATGTAGTGCCGTGGAAGTGTATGTATGCATGTGCAAAACCCCCCGACCAAACGGTTGTGTCGGCCATACTCGTAGGAAGTGACTCGCCTAAATCTAAAGTGCTTTGAAGCCCTTCCAATCTGGTGTCATGTTGAAGCGACACATAGTCCGGAATTGGAATGTCGGCGAGTCCTTCGAAAGGATTCTCCATTTGTGCGGAAGGAGTTTTCAATATTCTAACACTGGCGGCTGGCTGGGACATGACCACGGATTTCCATCTTAAAGACTTATGAAGCTTATGAGCAACTGCCTTGCCTTTCCTCCTTCCCTCTAAATGTCGAGAACTATCTAGGGCCCCGGCTACGGGTTCGTCTTCAGTGGGCGTGTCTTCTTCATCGCCCTCCTTGACAATTACAATCCCGGGCGCCCTACGCTTCACCCATCTCGTCGGGGTTGTCCTAAGCAGTCCCTTAAGTCTTATGCTCTGGTCTTGATCAATTAGGCCAACGACCCTCAAATTTTCATCTGTCAGCACCGAGTCAATCTCTCTCATCTCACCAGGCACCTCTTGAAGGATCCGCACTATTTCTTTAAATTGGGCACCTTCGGGTCGTGGAATTGCGGCTGTAGAGGAAAGGAAATATTAGATTCAATGTCGATTACAACAATCTCGTAAGCCACTAGAGAAATTGCGACACTTACGTCTAACTAACCACCTTCTAGCAAACCCTGATGGGCATCGAACGTAGAACCACTCCGTCTTGAAGTAGCTAAGCCTGGTCCAGGATCCAATCACCACTTGGCAATTCCTGACTGCCTCTAGGAATGTGAATGAGGGGTTATCCCCCCGACTCTTGACATTGAACAAGAACCTAACTTCGTCCGGAGTCGGGGGCCGTAAGAGATGCTCCATAAAGACAATGAATAAGCTGTTCAGCAACGCATACCCATTCGGATGCAACTGTGATGAATCGATCCCAAAAAAAGCTAACACTTCTCGAATATATTAGTTAAATGGAGGAAGTGTTCCAGCTGTGAACGAATGTCGATTAAAGGCTGTGTATCCTTCTGGAGGAGTATGTGGCCTGTCGTTTGGCCCCGGTAACAGGACATCATCCAGTGATAGCCCATGCCTCAAACAAATCCTCCCCAACATATCTTCGGAGACGTTAGATGGTACGGAATCTTGTGGATTCCCAACAAAGATTGCTCCTGGTAGCTCATCTGGAGCTGGAATTATGACTTCGGCCGCGATGGCCGGCATCTCTATTATCAAAGGAGGTGGACTTTGAACCTCTTGTTGCTGCGAACTTCCAGGTTCCATAACTAATCAACTCATCAAAAACCATCATTAGATGATAATAAGTCCGTGAGTTCCCCAGTGTGAAGTGCATGAATGTGTTGCGCAGTGCAGTGCTACATAATACTTAAAAAATTCTATAGAATTGGAGAAATGTTCAACTGATAAGACTTCGAGATTCGATAGGAGCGACCGTCATCGCTGACCGTCACAACCGTACCATTCAGACTTAGAAGACCGATCCAAGTTAAAGTTCGTCAAATTTTGTTAAGTTGCAGTTCCATCGACGAGCCTCGAAAGGAAGCCAAATATGCGGTGAAACGGTTAAGTCCAATTATGCAAGGTAGAAGCTCGTCGGAGACAAGTGTTCATGTATGTGTGAAGTTGCATATCCATTGAAGTCCAAACTTGGATCGTTCCTCGAAAAGGCTTTAACTTCGTATCGATCAAGGAACTTCCATTCGTATCGGTCCAAAACATTCACTTCGTATCGATCAGGGAAGCCCCAACTTCGTATCGATCGAAATCCACTGGCTTCGTATCGATCAGGTCGCATTGACTTCGCATCGATCGGGTTACAACGGAGTTCGTATCCATCACAAATATGCTTCGTATCCATATCGATTCGAAGTGATAAAAACAGAATCCAAGAATCAACAATCGATACGAAGTTCAAGGTAGGTGACCGATGCGAAGTTCCCGGTTGAGGTTCGATGCGAAATCAAGTCTCTCTAACCCTTTGTCGATGCGAAATTGAGGCCGATCAACCTTTGGCCAATTCCTTTGTATCCCTCCTCACTCCTTCTTCCCCAAGCAGCTAACACACCATTGCTCCATCTCTACTTCACTCCAACTAAATTCCGACATCAATGGTGTCGGAATCGGCAACGACTTTGGACGAGTTGGCATTAAAACTCGAGTCTCATCATTTTAGAGTGGTTTTGATTGGTTAATTACCTAGCTTAAACAATCGGGTCAAAGATTAATGAGCTATTCGATTTGGAGACGAAGACAGTTCTTCTTTCTCGTGTTCTCTATCGATACGAAGGCAGAAAGGGAAATAAGGGCAGATGAAAAATTGGCTAAGTATAAAACGTATTTATATGGATACGAAGCCAAGATGGAAAACGATTCGTCTCCCAGTTATGTCAACCGGTCAAAAGCGGTCTCTCATGCCATCGATGTGAAGCATTGTTCGAACCTGTTCAAATCCATCAATGATTCACCGATACGAGGTGAAAATTTCGTATCCATCATTTCAAGGTCCTCAGGAGTTCGTCTCCGTCGATACGAATAATACTCGAAGGACCAGTTGGACTGTTCATACCCATCATAAGTCCATCGATATGAAGTCACAACTTCGTGTCCATCACTTTGAAGACCACCTGAATTCGTATCCATCGATACGAAATGATTTAAAGAGC
Source organism: Allium fistulosum (assembly GCA_030737815.1). Lineage (NCBI taxonomy): Eukaryota > Viridiplantae > Streptophyta > Magnoliopsida > Asparagales > Amaryllidaceae > Allium > Allium fistulosum. Next base: position 941,485,339 of record CM060907.1, on the reverse strand, counting down.
CAACTGATTGCCATCAATGCGAAGAGCAACTTTTTAACCTTTCACATCGATCCAGGAGAGGATCGATACGAAGAGACACTCCAAAGCAACCATCAAGCCTTGTTACAAATTGAATTTCACGTCGATTCAGGAGAGGATCGATATAGAATTCGATGCAAGAAAACTAAAGAACTTGACAACGACCCGTGAATGTGCAAACGTGAACAGGAGTCAGGTTAACATACGTGCATGTATGTCGAAATAACATTCAATTTTCAAAATTCACAGGAGTTGAATGCTCACCTGGTGGCAATTACGACAACGAACAATAGTTTGCTATCATTCGACACTCAGTTACAACAGTATACGGTACAACAATTGGCAGTCAACCATCTATTATTTGTGTTACCGAAGATCAATCAAAGGTTACATCTTTCTATAAGAAAACGATAACCGTTCAACAAGTTAGATAGAAATTTTCAGAATGAAGATTGCAGCTTTTCAAAGCACGTCATGTCCTCACAAGACGTACTTTAGGGGGAAAATGTTATCCCGCCTTTTGGCAAGGCCGTGACAACAAGAAATTGACTGGAAATCAAAGACAAGTCATCCCGAAAAACGGTCGTACATAGGTTCGCTGTGGATGCTGGTAAATTTTGCACGAGTCCGGATCGAGCTACAATTAACATGACATGACAATCAAAGATGTGAAAGCCAACGTTCCAAATTTCAAGTCAATCGGAGTTCGTATGCTCAAGGTTGATCGATGAAAACCAAGGAAATCAACTCATTCGTATCCTTCATTCCGCCTCCTTCGCATCGCTTTCCTTTGTATCCATCCAGGGAACCTCAGTCGTATCCACCAAACATCAGTTAGTTTGAATCCATCAGGTGAGCAGCGTTTCATATCGATCAGGTAAGCATCGGTTCGTATCCATCGGTTAAGCATCGTTTCGTATCCATCGGTTCGTATCCATCAATAAGCAACACTTTCACATCGATCTCGTCCATATGTATTTTGTACCGGTCTCATCATCAACTCAATTCGTATCGATCAGCCAACGATCGATACGAAACATGCCACTAAAGGCATCGATATGAAAGATGTGTGGAATGATCGATACGAAATAGCATCCAGGTTATCGATACGAAATACACGGATTTGTATCGATACGAAGCGGTTAATAACCATCAATACGAAAAGAATACTCCAGATCGATACGAACAAAGCATGTAAAAGTGGAAGACTCGGTCATTCGGCATGAAAAGTGGATCGATCCTAAAAGTTAGCGCCATGTCACCTAGCAAGCACGTGCCTGGAAGCGATGCAAACAGATCGATGCGAACAGAAGCGATACGAACTCAGTAGCCTTCAACAAACTCGAACTTGCATCGATCATAACTCAAAATCTACAAGTACAAATGCTACCAAATTTTCACAGAAGCTTGCGTGCAATCTTAGGAATGTTCATGATCGATCTTGACTCGATTGGGCTAAATCTTGATCGATACGAATTTCATTCGTATCGATCACAAATCGAGTCCAAACAACCGGAGATCGATCGCGTGGGCCCACCCACGTGAGAGAAGAAGTCTTCCGAGATATGGACGAGATATTTGCTGCCTGCACCTATAAATAGTGACCCTAGGCCTATAGAAAATGGATTTTTGGCTCTTCTACGTCCAGACTGAAATTACTATTGTACTTGAATTCTACTGTTTAACTCATTGTAACCAGCAAGCAAGAATCAATAAAAGTCGGCCATTTCATAGTGGACGTAGGCCATACGCTGAACCAATCTAAATATGTGTGTTTCTATGTGTTATTCCTGTTTATCGACTGGTGTGTTTGTTATATCTTCCTCGTTTTACATTTAATTTCTTCATTTTATATCTTCAAACACATCCGAAGAGTGTTGTGCCCAATTTTGGTACAAACACTTGGGCCTTGGGATTGCCGCCTATTTACAGCTAGTATAACGCCATTGGTAGAGAATCTTCTCCTTGGATTGCTAGAGTGGCTTTTTAAGCAGCTGCAATTTGAATTTTTTCTAAACATATAACGATGCTACTTAAGAGGCGCAGATTGATGATTTGTTTCCCATTGAGGTGGCTTCTTTATCTGAGTTGTGCATTGGCCATCTCATCTGTTGATTCTTACTACTACAAATTGATATTTTGGGCTTCAGACATGCTGATAGGTTGTTGCTTTTAGCATGTGGTATTGTTCTCTCAGTATGGATTCATTCCATTTGGTACTCATACATTAAACCAACATAATTCTTGAAATACATATAATTAGAGGATGTAGGACTTTTCCTAGGAAGATAATCATTGTTTGTACTGTTGAGAAATCTTAGTATAACACACGCGCATACTACCGAAACCAAATCTAGAGTAGACCTGAAAATACCCAAATGGGAGCAAACCCACATAGCTTGGCCCTAACTCACTCTTTTGTTTTATTCATTTCCGACAAAGGATATTAATGCTTGAATGAGCAACAAATCATCTTAAATTAACGATACACAAAGAAGAAAGTTGAATCGGTAGTCAATAAATCAACTATAAAGAATAATCAAAATGATCGTATATGGAAATTAAATCTCATATTCTTACACTAGTCATCGATTTTAAACTTGAGAGTATGATTAAATTCTTTCCATATAAGCGATACCGTTTACGGAAATTAATTTTTTTTATCCTTTCCGTAACCAAATCAAACTTTAGACTTTTAAAACTCGAACTTGTGCTTGGTTTTCACATCATAAATATTTGTAAACCACTTTAAAAATACTCTTTAAAAAATATTCTTTTTTAAATATTTTCTCACTTATAAATTTCCAACAACATTTATTTTTCCAGAAGATAATAAATCAATTAAAATACTTTTATAAATTGAAAACCGCATTAATTTTCCCGAAAGAGAATTAACCAACTTTATAACCCTTGAATAAAACAATCAATTTTCTTTAAACACCTTTATTAAATCAGATAATTAAGTTTAAACACCTTTACTTAAACCAATTAATTAACTTTACATGTCATTTATTAAAATGATTAGTTAATCTTAAATGTGATTATTAAAATGACTAACTAACTTTGAACACATTTACTAAATCAGTTAATCAACTTTAATCACTTTTATGAAATCAATTAATTAACCTTTAAACACTTTTATTAAATCAGTTAATTAACTTGAAACATCATTAATAAATTTATCAATTAACTTTATAGAATTAAATAATAACTAAAAATATATTTAGACCCTCAAATTCTTTTTCAAAAACTTATACAATCCTTACAAACCTATTTGAAATGAATTTACAAAATATTTAAGGCAAATAACGTTTATAAATTTAAAACAACTTCAATTATCTCAAAAGACAACTAAATCCAACTAGTAAACTTTTATAAATTTTTAAACGACATTAATTATCTTGAACGATAATTCATCAAATTTACAATCTCTTTATAAATTTTAAACAACGTTAATTATCCCAAAAGATAATTAATTAAATTTATAACTCCCTTTATAAATTTTAATCAAATTTTTTTCTTTATTCTCAAAATTGTCAAAATATTTGAAAATATAGTTTAAACAACTTTCAAAGTGCAATATACGACCAAACATTTATTTTGTGAAAATACAAGCTTACGTTCCACACACAAAAAAGTTCAAGGAGATGATATTTCATAAGTGACGGTACAATGATAAACCCTGTAATTATACTTACACAAATCAGCCAGTGTGTTACAAATATTTCAACCAAACAACAATATAAGCAACATAAGAATGTAAGTAAATTAAAATTGATAAGAAACCCCTTAGGGTCTCTATACAAAAGTCTGTGGTAAATCACACATATGAATGTGAATCTTTGAAGTGTTTTGTAGCGACCTATTCGCTACGTACACTTCAACTTTCTTATTGTTTTTGTTCATTGTAACACAATGATTATTTATGCCTTTTGCTTTTCAAAAGGGAATTTAATTCCAACAGAATAATCAAAACAATAATATAAACTATCATCCAAGCATTCAATAATAATCTAGAGCAACACAGATATCATATAATTTATTTAGAGGTGAGTAAACTCACCGAAATTCTAGTTAACATTGAAGCGTTACGATTTGAACTAAAGCCAAAAACTACACTTGCTCTAAATCCACGAATCAATTACAACGCATAGCTAATGATCCTATGAATCCAATGCAACTGACCTCGTTCGAATTCGACCTCGTACGAGCAAGATATTGATTTTATAAGAAATTAATTTAATTAAAATAATTAGTTGCATTAATTAACTAATTTAATTTAAATACCTATACTAATACTCATTCCCTAATCTATCTTCCATCCAAAAATCAAAAGCCTGCACAATGATTCTCGACATGGTCGTGCACACACTTACAAGGATACATATGCTCTACTAAATCTCGAACCGACAATTCCATTGAACTCCTCTCCTCGATCTCGACTTGCCAGAACCCCTGAATCAAAGCTCGACATATCAAAGGGAAATGCGACCTGGAGGTTCTCGACCGTGGCTCCAAAAGGTTGGACTCCTCTAGACTTGATCGCACACCATGAAAACATCACTGTCCCTTCGCCTTATCGCCACAAACCCAAATCTAAACTCTGATTAGCTTATCTTCCTCTAAATCGACAAAAAGCAAAACCCTAGTTTTTGCTTTAACTGTCGACTACTACAAAACACTATCGCACCCTTCAACATCCACCTAGATTTGAAGCCTATAGCCATACGAACTCAATGATATCAACTTTATAATTTTTAGTTAAGTTTTTTGATTTGATATAGATTTTTAAAGATGAAAGATTTACTTTCTTTTGTTTACTAGAAAAGAGCAAGAATAAGAAGGGGAAGGAGAAAACCAAAATGAAAGGCTAAGTATTGATTTTCTCTTTGATTTTATAAACAATACTATACTTCATTTTCAAATAAGCCAATATTCTTTAGCGAAACAAAATTTTCAAGCTAAGTATCAACTCACCATCACATCATGTCAAATTTTTTGAATTTTTGATTTGGTTTTAAAAATGTTTTTGAAAATAAAGTTTTATGGTATTCTGCTACAAAATATTTCATTGGCGTATGAACCACAAATGATAGAAATAAAAATACGATCATACACAAAATTGTAACACAGTTCCAAAAAATGGTAAAACACACAAATTATATTATTCCATAAAATTTCGAAAATACCATCTCTGTAAAATACGTCAAATGAAAATTCAAATATTATAAAAAAATCATATAAATTCAATCAAAAATATTATAATAAAAATCAAGACGTTTTGTTAACAATAGATTTTCTTATTACTTATTCAAACCATTTATTATTGCAAATAAATTTACAAAATGAGCTCACCATTATTATTTATTAATTAAAAGGAGTTAAATAAGGTTATTAAATCCATTTAATTAATATTTAATTCACAATTCAAATATTTCAATACTCTCTATATTTGAATTCTATTTATAAACTTTTTAAAAACCAATTATTTAAATATTTAAAATTAATTAAATATTCAAAATCAAACGATAAATTTTCAAAATGTTACATGTTACATTCTAAACAACTAATTGATTGATTTGGTTTAATTTAATATATGAAAATCAAAATACATATATGTTTAAAATTATATTTTTAGCCATGATTATGTTTTTAATAAACATGCAATAGTTTTCTAAACACACGATACAATTTTTATAATTAAATTATTTAGAAATACAAAATTCATTGACCTCTTATTCAACTTAACATATGTATTTTGGCTTAAAACTTTCGGTTTTTTTTAAAAAAGTGGTATTTCAAAAGGTTAATTTATATAATTTCATATATGTGTGTGTGTAAACACACACATATGTATATTTGTTTATATGTATGTGCTTTTAAATGGATTAGAACATTTTATCATAACACATACATATATTTTATAATATTCATACAAAGTCTATTAAAGATATTTTACATTAGTTAACCTAATCTAGGCTTGAATTTAAATATATTTCGCAAGCCAAAATTAGATCTTTTAATCTAAAATTTTGAATTTGTAATTTTAATTCAATCAATCTATATTCTTTTATGTCATCAAGATATGTATTTTAGGAATTATATATATATTATGTGTGTGTATCTTCACTAAACAATTAAATTAAGGTAATAAATATGTATATAAATGATGAATATACACATGGTAGCTATAAATCCCACTATCCACACGTGTACATACTAACTTGTTATTGTTTCCCATATCATCATGTTAACACTATGTGTGTTATTAATAATTATGTGCATACATACTGGATGCGGTAGTCCGTATACATATCATTATTTGGTTAGCCATAAGTGGAAGAATATGGTCTAATTATTGGATCTGAAATTAAAGCAAAGTTTTAAAAGAGAAATGAAAATGTTTCATTCTCTAAATGTCGCAAAACCTTCCTACTTTTTTTGACTGATTTGATTCAGTTTATTCTTTCATTTATGGTTGACCACTACCTCCTCTACCTCTCTTGACAATTTATTCATACCAAATATATTTAATTAATTCAAGTAATTAAAAAAATATTCAAATAAGATATGATTTTGTTAAATAACAAGATTGGGTCTAGTGCTGTATATTAGACTTCATAGGTCCACTAAGATCAGCTATGAATTATTTTTTTGAAATTTACCCATTTCACATGCTACAAAACAAACCGGGTTCCTATAGATGTAACAACCCATAAATTTACACCTACCTATTAAATTAGTTAATTTATTGATTAAAACATTAATTAAATAACAATGGGAAAAAGAGAATTTCTTCAAATTAAATAATTAAGGCCTGAATATTACAAATGCGTAGAGATCTTTCTAGTTAAACAGACTAAAGACCTACAATGTTTGGAGCTACGGAGAAAGAGTTATGAAAAAATAAGAATTTAATAAAACGGGATAGATTTTCACAAATTAATTAATTTAGGCTTGGCCTACTTAATTAATTTCGGCTAGCCACTAATTAGCAACATGAAATTGCTTTTCAAATCACTAATTACATCTCCAAATATCTTCGCCTTCATTAACATAACTTCTCTACAAAGAAATCTATCTCTAGGCCAAGATAAATTCCCTAAAATCAAAGTAAATTCACATTAAATCATGTTTAGTCTAGCGAAACACATCTATATAAGAATATCACATTTTTAGAGGGACCCTTTTCGGGAAAATCGAATCTAGCTTCGATTTGGATGATTTTTTTAATATCTTATTACTTGCAAGGAGGATCTAGGTGAGTGAGAAACTGTTTCAAATGGTATTATATTCTATATTTGTGTATATGCATATTTACGTGAACTTTCCTTACAGATATTGCTAGATTTACACCCTAGACTTATTATATATTGATTATATGTTAGGCTATGGCCATTTATCACCTAAAAGCCATGTGAATGTGATTAGATCTATTAAATATATAATGTAATGAAAATTGATATGTTAGGGGTTAAGGAATGCACATATGGATATCTAGGCTTAACTTTAATGTTAAATAGGGAATGCGTGTTTTTATTATATGCTTATGTATTTGGATCTGATGCTTTTTTCTTGTAAGATTTCATCTTAGGGAATTAGGCATTTTAGACAGCATCTTGAAGGTGTTTGATGAAATGCCTAAAAGTGGAATCAATAATATGGCAGGTTAGAACTTGCAACAAGATTAGAGTTGGCTACTAAAATGAATATACTAGGAGGTACAAAATAATGGCAGAAAGAAAGGATCAAATTGAGGCAAAACAACGCTAAGCTGAAAAGCAAAGTGTATGGTTCGGTACTGATCCATCATGGATCGGTGTCGACCGATCTAGATTTCTTAGATAAATATGGGGATAGATAGAAAGAAAATTATCATAGTTGGTGGAGGTATGAATCAGTATCAAGGAAACACGGGAATAGACTCAGGGCAAACTCGGGAAAGGATAAGGATATCCCACAGTAGTTGTGAGAAATGCGGATTATGGATCTTAAGGCTAGTATAAACATTAGAGGGGGGTGAATAGTGTTTTAAGGAATTACTAATTCTTTTCGAGTTTATATTAATTTGAACACAAATGTATGCAATATTCAGACACAGATATGATCACAGATTCAAACACAGATGCAAATATAAAGTAAAAGCAGTAAAGGAAAGAACACAGCGGATTTTATACTGCTTCGGAGTTACCCTACATCCAGTCCCACACACAAGTACAGATTTCCTTTCAAAAGCAATCTTTACAATTACAACCCTCGATTTCAAGGCCACGAGGTACACCACTCCAGATTCACAATCCTCTAGGTAGAGATACTTGATTTCCTAGGCAACAAGTTCACCCAATTGATTTCCTAGGCTACAATCACACCTTTTCTCACTTGATTGATTTCCAAGGCTACAATCACACCTTTTCTCACTTGATTGATTACAAAGAAGCCTATAACTCTGAATAGCACTGGGATCTTGTTGAGATAGTGATAGAGAATCAAACCCGAAATGATCTAGTTAAATTCAATGGTGATTTCGGCAGAGTAATGGTAAGAATATATATAAAGAAATGTGGAAGAAGAAGAGGAGTGAAAACCAGAAAAATATTGTTGAAAATTCGTTGAAAACATCCTCTATTTATAGAAGAACAACAGCCACTAGTACAAAAAGTGCATATTGCTTCACCTCATTTGCATCAGTTGAAGTAAAAACTAATACAAATAGAACTATTTGCATCAGTTCCATATTAATAACCGATGCAATTGGTACGTGAAAAGCAATAGGTAATAACAAATTAAATTTGCATCAGTTGTCACCAACAACCGATGCAATTGGTACATGCAAATAGTTTTAGTCGCATTGGTTTTAAATTCAACCGATGCAACTACATTAGTTTGCATTCATTTTCCATCAGTTTGCTACTCCAACTTTCATTTTCCCTCCCCTTAACTTTTCATTTCCCGCTTAGCTTTCATTTATCCCTCTACTTCCCCCGTAACCCGTTAAGAAGAAAACAAAAGCAGCTTTATATTCATTCAATTGAACGACTTCAAATCAAATTCGACTGTGAATTTTAACTTCAAACCAAATTAGCAGTTCCTCCCAAATCAAAATCCTCAAAAAAAATTTGAAATTCAAACCAAATCAAAACAAATGTTTTAATTCGACTGTGAATTAGGTGGCGATTTAGGTTGAGTGGAGGTGGTAGCGATGTGTTTTGAGGTTGTTGTGGAGTTTGGTTGAAGGCAATTGTTCGATTGAGGTTGCTCTGAAGGTCAACGAGGTGGAGTTGTAAAGATGTAGCGATTTTGATGGTCGATTGGGGAAGTTGGAGTTTGAAGTTGGGGGAGGCGGTGATTGTTCTGGTGGCCAATTTTATGTCTGGTGATTTGTTGCTGCTGTGACAAGAAGGGTAGCCATGGATGAGATGCAAGTGAGTTAAGAATGATTATGTTTGTTGCAGTAATCATGAAAAGGCTTTTGTCATTTGTTGGAAGAGTATGAACAATATCATTCCATTATTTTAAGCAGGTTGCTGTAAATGGAGCAAAAGTTTGATACATTTTATATCTTAGCAGATATGTGGCAACTATGTTGAGTTCAGTAGCGATTGGAAACTCGTCTGAGCAATCACAATTTCTGCATCCCATTCTAAGTAAAAGGGCACAAATTCCTGAGAAATCCTTTGAAATTTATCATGTATGCATGCATCATAAAACATCTAGCTTCATAAGCACCTCACGCAAGCTAAGGATACAACATATAAAGAGATCATGTGAACAGGTTTCAAAGAGACTGGTATGTATTATTCCACAATTTTGCTATAAATTATTAGATGTTTTTTTTGTTAATTTATCCAGATTTATATATTTGTCACTTTCGTAGTGCTACTTGCACATAACTGGATCATTAGATGATGATTGTGGTTCTTCACGGGACATAGCCTTTGACACAAGACACATATGTTTAGTAGGAAGATAGTTCATCATTGCCTTGTAACAACACACTGCGTCCTTTGGGTAGAAAACACTGGCCACACCCATTTCTGCCAGTGCTCCGTTGACTTCCTCCTCCACCGCTTCCTTCAAGTTCTTCCTCTGAATGAATTAAGGTATCAAATTCTAACAGAGATTAGTACCAGTCATGTTGTTATTTCCTTGCTCGTGCACTTCTTCATTATTACTAATTTATAATTTTCATAATTATAGCTTTTGCTCTATTTTTGACCTTCATCCTTACTTTAATTTTCATAATTGCAGCCTTTAGGCTAATGAAGCAAGCAGTAAATTTCTAGCATTGTTATTGAAAGATATATTTCTTTCTTAAATTACGTTATTTACTACAAAGGGTTTGGTACGATAATGATAGCAAGCTTATGTCCTATGATAGCAATATACATTACCATTAATAAGGGAAGACATGACCAGTTCTACATTACTGGAATATGATTGAAAATCGTATTAATCCAAACGACAACTAGAGCTAAGCTTCATTTAAAGCTAAATATCTTTGTAGGTTCATACTTGACGGTGAGATGTAACTAGTTTAATGGTGTTTTATTTCTAATATGTAAAAGCTTTCACAAAACTTTTGGATTGGGTTTAATTAAGTGGTCGATGAAGGGACCATGATTATTTATAGAGGGAAACATGTAATAATCAAATAATTTTAGTTATTCTTAGTTTGATTATCAAGCAATTTCATAGTGTGCATTACCATGACAACATGTGTACGTTAACTTCATGAATTTCAAAAAAAGGGAATGAAATGAAAACACTTTTATGTTCTAGGCAGTTGTTAAACCAGTCATAATTATTCTAGTTTTTATATAGTGAAAATAAGAAAGAATCCAATATCCACTTCGGTAGAAGTTCATACTTTTATACATACGTTCGTTTTGCAATTTGGAGCAAGAATTGTTTTGGAGAAATATAACTTCATGCTTTACAGTTCACTCTAATATTTAGTCCAGCAATAACATCATTGTTAATTCTACTTCTATTCACCATGCAAAGAATTTTCCAAATAAAGACAACTGCTAAATATACTTCAAACTATACTCCAACAATCCACTTTTGCAACGGCAGGTGGTAGGGCATTGTGACGGAGATGGCGGCAGGTGGTATGTACCATGGTCTATTGGCCTTTGTCATTGCTTTGATGACATTCCCAACTGTAAGCTCTCTTTTTTCTATTTATTTTGTAATTATGCTTTTTCACTCTGATTGTATATCAGATCAACTTATTTCATACAAAATCAAGGAGAATTCTTTTAGCTGTAATGGTTTGGCATTTAACTTTTCTTTTACAGGTTGCATAACTTAGTGGTGCCCATGCATCACCTTCGGCCAAATAGCTAAAATTGTTGATAAAGGACTACTTTCGATGATATGCATGTTGATAGATTCACTTACAATGCTAATGTAAGCAATTAGAATTCCAGCGGGAATACTGTGGAAAGCAGTCGTACCTATATTATCTATATTGTCTGTTGATAATTCAGTAGAGAAACTTATCCACACTTTTGACATTTGAAGTTAATGAAGAAGCTCGAAGTCTGCTAATATTTGGATACTATTTTGGAGTAAGAAGGATACTGAGGTGAAATCGTAGTCATATTTGGCTATTAGATGAGATCCAGCTAAGAATAAGAAGGGTATGCACCACTTGAAAGCAGTATAGTTGAGTTGGATTCAGCAGAACCTGGTTTCAAAGACGGGTCGGGAGCTGCAGCAGAACCAGTACATGTCCCCTGTTCATCATTGCCTTGTAGCAAATGTTGATGGTTTCAGGATTTGAGAGATACTATCAAATTGCAAGGTAAATGTATTCCTTTTTATTCATTTACCTATTTGTGTTATTAGATAGTTGACCGATGTAATTTCTTTACCAGCTATTGCATTGAGTTGTCTGCTTTGTCAAGCAATTTTTTTGTATTCTAAAAAAAGAAAAAAAGAAAAAAAGAAAGTAGAAACACCTTGTCATGACACTCTGTGATCTGTTGAAAGAAACCCTTGTCTTATCGACAAGATCCAGGCTCTTAGATATTTCCCTATATTCATGTTGTGTGTAGTTCATAGTTGATAGTCATACTTGTATGAACTAATCCTCAAGTTGGCCTGCTATAGAAGTGAAGTGGTTTCTGTCAAATACATATTTTATACCTATATATATTTACCTCTTCAGGTTGCAATTTTTCACTATAAGAAAAATAGAGGCTTGGTTGTAGTCGTGATGTTTATGAAGACAATGATGAAATGGATTTACAACGAATCAATAATTTCCGTTTGTTTATTAGCATATTTATTATTTTTTATATTTTAGTACAGAAATGGATTTATAATGAATCAATAATTTCTGTTTGTATAGATTTATTAGTTGAGAACTGGTTAAAGAATATCCTTTGAATATCTGATATGCTTCCACTGTGATGTGATTTATTGATGAGGGTATGTACTTGCAGGCAAACAGTGGAGTAGAAGTGCAAGCAGAGGCAAGTTCGATTGGGTTTGCTGTTGGAGAGTGCTTGATTGGTAGAGGCCGTGTGTGTTGATTTTTGGAGTTATGGATTGGTGAGTTCTGGAAGTTTCTTGGAGGTGATTGTGGAAGAGATGCTTCAGACTTTAAGTTGAGGGCGGAAGGCAGATGTTCGGTGAGGTATGGCAACTAGCTGTCGACTGTGATGCTTGGTGGTTATGAAATATGTTTGGTGAATTGTTGAAGTGTCAGGGGTATGCAGTGAGATGGTGTATGTATGAGGCACTGGTGATGTATGTATGATGATGCACAGAGCAGTTTTGATGCTGTGTTTGGTGATAATGGAAGTATGGTTGTATGAGGAGGCATATGGCACTCTTGTAATGGCAAGGTAGTGTTTGTATGGGAGATGATTGTGGTAAACTATGAAGTGCTGAAGGGCAGATGTAGAAGACAGGCAGGAAAATGAATGGTTATTGTGTAACAGCAGGCGGGTTGATATATGTACAGAGCAGAGACAGAAGTTGAAGGAAGTTGCTCTGTTATAAATGATGGAGCAGTAGGGAAGTGCTAGTGTTTGATTGAAACTGGGGTGATGGCAGGCAGTTTTGTCAAGGAAAAGTCAGGAGAATGGAAGAATAGAAGTGGTCAGAAGTGAGAAGGATAATGTTTTGCTGTAGGGTAGTTGCGGTGCACTGATATGCACGGTTGATTCAGTTGTAAGCAAGTGTGGTCGAAGACTGATGGGTGAAGTTGTCTGAAGGATGGTCGAACATGAATGGCAGTGGAGATGGAAATTTTGGTCAGAGGCTATTTTTATGGTGAAGGAGAACAGTCTGGAGTTGTTGGAGGTAGCAGTAGATTTGAATGGTAGGAGCTTTTTGTTTGCAAGGTGGTCGGTTCTATGTAATGTGCAGGAAATTTTTGATATGAATGGGGTAGAAGTGGATGACTGATAGGGGAAATGTGGTGTTGCTGTAATTGAAGAAGGTCTGAGAGGTTGGTGTGTGGTTGCTGTGGCAACTGTGAAGAAATGAAGTGTGCACAGTGATGCACAGTGGAGATGACAGAAATCAATGTTGTAAATGAAGGTGAAAATTTGTAAACCAAAGCAGAATTTGTAAATGATAATGAAATGATCTTTTTTTTAAAAAAAAATTGTGTATGTTTTTTTCTTTTATATATATATATATAAATATTATCAATAATATATATATATATTATCAATAATATATATATATATATATAGTCTATTTGAGTACTATAATAATGGTTTTTGAGGGATTAGTTTGCATCGATTGTTATAAAAAACCGATGCAATATAGGGATTAGTTTGCATCGGTTTTCAACAACAACCTATGCAACAAGTTCCTTTGTTGCATCGGTTTTCATTACAACCGATGCAACATGGGGGCTGTGTCCAAGCAACCAACCATGATATTTTGCACCAGTTGTTAGTAACAACCGATGCCAAAAGGACCTTTTTGCATCGGCTTCAGAACTGATGCAAAAGTGTTAAGCCTGTTGCATCAGTTGCATATGCATCGGATGTTGAACTAATGCGAAAGGGGGGTAAACAACCGATGCAAATGGCCTGTTTTGTAGTAGTGAGCCATGTCTATTCGTGAAAGGTTATGGCAAATAGACACTTCTTTTGAAATTCAAAATTTTGAAACCAACTGCCACTATGTCGACATGGGTATCTTAGGTATGTCGACATCCCAAAGGAAATTTTGGTGATTTGTTTTTCTTTGAAAATTACTACTATCTTATACTAAAACTATTTTAAATTTTATAAATATACTTAACTATAGTTAAAATACATAAGTAAATATAGAGAATAATATATATATAATTTAACTATAATTTTATATTTAAATCTAAGTATAAATATATTATAATTAAAAGATAGTTTAAAACAAGAGTTTATTTAAAAACAAAATCAAAGAATATTTTAAGGCTAAAACATCTTTTTGAAAATCATTTGAAAAGATAATTTTTAAGGATAAAACATTTTGAAAAGCAGTTTTGAAAATCATTTTGAAGTAGTTTTGCAAGCTTCTTCCTGCAGAATATCTCATCACATCAGGACCCGAGAATTTGTACAAAACCAGGATGTTCGTGGGTTTGTAAGCCACTTGTCGTAAGTTTGTAAGCTACTTGTTGTGGGTTCGTAAGCCACTAAAAAGGTAGAAATGGGTTCCATCCCAAATGAAATATGGAGTGAAGATTTCAATGCTATTATGAAGTTTTAACGTAATTCTAGACTCAATACTTATCTTGTACTATTTGATAATCTTGCTATTCTTGATATTCTTGATACTCATGAGTCTTCAATCTTGATATCTTGAATCTCTATACTGTACAGTCTTCATTCTTGATACCTGCATGGTTAAATCCTGCATATACATATATATCTAAACTATATTGTTTATATTTTATAATCTTATTCTAAGGTTGTTGTCATCAAAACCATCATCTCAAGGACTAACAATCTCCCCCTTTTTGATGATGACAACCTTTGTTTATAAAATATTATTTCTATCCTAATGACTCCCCCTTAATCTACGCCTAACTATCCTATATTATTTCTATCCTAATGACTCCCCCTAAAACTAATAACTCCCCCTTAATTTATGCCTAACTATCCTATATTTTATACTTATCCCCCTTTATCATCAACAAAAACTAACTCCAAACTATATAACTCCCCCTTAGTCTAATATTAAATGATTATAATGATAGTGTTATCATAAATAATCAACACTTAAATCTAAAACTAAAACTTTCGTCCTAAATTACAAACTCTCCTAACTAAGAATCTATATATGATAATATTTGTAATATAAGAACACAAATCATTTATATTGTTATATTTACATGAGCGTAGAGAACGTAAGTAAAAACATACAACAATAGGAAAGAGGAAAGAGAAACTAATGCGTGTCCTTAAAAATGGGAGATCTATGAACCGAACAATTTGGATAGTGGAAACAGAAATTTCCACGTTGTTCGACAAGATTTCCATATTTGTCAAAGCACACTTCGCCAACGCAAACGACTTTGTCGTTATCTTCAGCGTGCTCTTCTTCCATGGGGGCTTCTTCTTCTTCTTCCTCGCTGTCCTCTTGCACTTGATCTCCTGAAGACTCGTCATCAATCAAGATCGGATTAGCATGATTGTCCATTAGAAATTTTTGCAGATTTCTAAGAATTTTGCCTTGCCGTTCTTGTTCTTTGGCCATTCTAAGTTGCACCACTTGAATTTCAGTCATTTGTTGTAGTGCATCCTTCAAAGAAACCTCCATTTTCGTCACTCGTGCAAGTGTAGTTTGTTGAAACGGTCCAGAAGTAGGACAAGGGAACGAAAAGATTGAATTTTTGTTTGATTTGGAAGAGGAGGCCATTGTTTAAATGTTTTCAGAAGATAGAATAGAGAAAGAACAGAAAGAATGATCCAATTTTCGAAATAAGAAGAATATATAACCACTTATTTGAATTTTGGTGGGAAAAATTCAAAAATTCAAAAATCGTTATATGTCGACATGGTTAGGAGGTGGATGTCGACATGGTGCTTGATATTTTTACTATTTGATTTATTTTAATTTAATTTTTAATTATACTTTGTTATTTATATTTTATATTTCAGTTATTGAACAAATACCTAATTCTCTTCTTAATTTAGTAAATATAGATTCATTTAAGGGTTTTGTTAATATATCAACAATTTGATTCTCAGAATTGATATAATCGAGAGTAATTACTTCCTTACTTATATTATCTCTGAGAAAATGATGTCTGATATCAATATGTTTAGTTCGAGCATGATGAGTAGTATTTTTTGATAAATTTATTGCACTAGTATTATCACAATAAATTGGTGATCTTGAGATATTTAAACCAAAATCTTTTAAAGTTTGTTGCATATATATCACTTGAGAACAAGCTAAAGCAGCAGAAATATACTCTGCTTCAGATGTTGATAAAGAAACTGTGTTTTGCTTTTTACTAAACCAGGAAATCAGAGAATGCTCCAAAAAGTGACAAGTTCCACTTGTACTTTTTCGGTCTGACTTACAACCAGCATAGTCAGCATCACAGTAAGATATTAATTCAAAAGAATCATTTTTAGGATAAAATAAGCCATAGTCAATGGTGTGTTTAATATATCTTATGATACATTTTACAGCTTTTAAGTGGGTCTCTTTAGGTTGGGATTGATATCTTGCACAGAGGCAAACGCTATGCATGATATCAGGTCTACTGGCAGTGATATAGAGTAGTGATCCAATCATTCCTCTATATAATTTTTGATCTACATCTTTCGAGAGATCTTCTTTACTTAGGTACTCATTGGTTGCCATGTGAGTGGGTTTTCCACTTGCAGTAGTCAAACCAAATTTACTAACTAGGTCTTTAGCATATTTTTCTTGACTAATAAAGATACCATTATATAATTGTTTTATTTGTAATCCTAGAAAGAAGTTTAATTCACCCATATGACTCATCTCAAACTCTTTTATCATTATTTCAGAAAATTCTTTATTCATTTCAAAATTAGTTGATCCGAAAATGATATCATCTACGTAAACTTGTACTAATTGAATATCATTTTTATTTCTTTTAATAAAAAGAGTATTATCTACTTTACAATTTCAAAGTTTGATTGTAATAAGTAAGATCTTAGTCTATCATACCAGACTCTAGGAGCTTGTTTTAGACCATATAGAGCTTTCTTAAGTTTGTAAACATGATTTGGAAATTTTTCATTTTCAAAAAGTGGTGGTTGTTCAACATATACTTCTTTTACAAATCCATTTAAAAAGGCACTTTTAACATCCATTTGAAATAATTTAAAATTATTATAATTTGCAAAAGCAAGTAGAATCCTAATGGCTTCTAATCTTTCTATGGGAGAAAAAGTTTCATCAAAATCTATTCCTTTTTCTTGACAATAACCTTGAGCGACTAACCGGGCTTTATTTCTAATAACCTCACTTTGTTCATTCATTTTATTTTTATAAACCCATTTTGTTTCAATTATAGTTTTATTTTCAGGTCTAGGAACAAGTTCCCAAACATCATTTCTAGTGAATTGATTTAATTCTTCTTGCATAGCCAAAATCCATGAATCATCAGTTGATACTTCTTTTGGATTTTTGGGTTCAATAGTTGATATAAAAGCTACATTGCTCATTTTACTTAGTTGATTTCTAGTTGTAACAACAGATTGCATATCTCCTAGAATATTTTCTATGGGATGATCTTTTAAAAGTTTAATCCTTTTATTAGGATGATTAAATTAATTATTATTTTCAATTGACTCTCGATTTTGAGTAATTAAATCCTCTTCATCATTTGTCTCTACAAAATTTTTGGGATTTTCATCGAATGAAACATGCATTGTCTTCAATGGTGTTAGTTCTTAAATTAAACACTTTGTATGCTTTGCTTCTATTAGAATATCCGATAAAGATACCTTTGTCGGATATAGGATCAAATTTATCTAAGTCATCTTTTGTATTTAAAATAAAACATTTACTTCCAAAAATTCTAAAATAAGATACCTTAGGTTTCTTTCTTTGAAGAAGTTCATAAGATGTCTTATCAGTTAAAGGTCTTATTAAGATTATATTTAAAATATAACAAGCGATAGCAACTGCTTCTGCCCAAAAATGTTTTGGTAAATTACTATCTGAAAGCATAGTTCTCGCACACTCTTGAATCGTCCTATTTTTATGTTCTACTACTCCGTTTTGTTGTGGAGTTCTTGGAAATGAAAAATTGTGAGTTATCCCCTTTTTATTGCAGAATTCCTCAAACTTTTCATTTTCAAATTCACCACCGTGATCACTACGGATGGTTATAATTTGTACAGAAAGATGATTTTGAATCCTTTTTGTAAAGTTCTTAAAACATTCAAAAGTATCACTTTTATGTTTCAAAAATACTGTCCATGTAAATCTAGAATAATCATCTACAATTACAAAAACATATTTACTTTGATTTATTGACTGAATTTGAGATGGACCAAATAAATCAAGATGAAGTAATTCAAGAGGTTTTGAAGTTGAAATCATATCTTTTAATTTAAAGGAACTTTTTCTAAGTTTTCCTAATTGACATGCATCACATAAACTATCTACTTTCAAATTCGTTTTAGGGAGACCTCTTACTAGATCATGTTTTGACAGTCTAGATAAGAGTTTGAAATTCAAATGCCCAAATCTCTTATGCCAAATCCAAGGGTCACTTGTATTTGCCAGAAGACACAAGTTATCATTTGAAACTTTCATACTAAGAATATAAATATTCTTTTTCCTAATTCCGTCAAATATTATGGTTGAATTATTATCTTCAATCTGACACTTATCTTTTTCAAATTTAATTTTATATCCTTTATCGCAAAGTTGACTTATACTTAGCAGATTATGTTTCAGATTCTTAACTAGCAAAACATTAGTAATAATAGGAGTTTCAGAGTTACCGACTTTGCTGATGCCAATCACATATCCTTTTGAATTATCTCCAAAGTTTACCAGTCCTCCGTCTTTGTACATTATATCATTCAGCATATCTGGATTCCCAGTCATGTGTCTAGAACATCCACTATCGAGTATCCATTTATTCTATTTGATCTGCACAATTTGTCCATTATGGATTGATTCCTCAACACCCATAAAACATGTTTCTTGCACATCATAAAAACCTTGTGAATGATTTGACTTTGAATATAGATTATATGCAGACTTATGATACAATGATGATTTGAATATTTTTAAACAAGTATTAACAAAATTTTCAAATATAGCCATTAAAAACTTTTCAAAATTCAGATTATGAAACTTTGAAAACCTTGCT
The DNA here is from genome assembly GCA_030737815.1 of Allium fistulosum. Classification (NCBI taxonomy): domain Eukaryota; kingdom Viridiplantae; phylum Streptophyta; class Magnoliopsida; order Asparagales; family Amaryllidaceae; genus Allium; species Allium fistulosum. The sequence goes on along the minus strand of CM060907.1, from coordinate 941,465,994 downwards.
CTGATACCAAATGTGAGAAATGCGGATTACGGATCTTAAGGCTAGTATAAACACTAGAGGGGGTGAATAGTGTTTTAAGGAATTACTAATTATTTTCGAGTTTATATTAATTTGAACACAAATGTATGCAATATTCAGACACATATATGATCATAGATTCAAACACAGATGCAAATATAAAGTAAAAGCAGTAAAGGAAAGAACACACCGGATTTTATACTGGTTCGGAGTTACCCTACATCAAGTCCCGCACACAAGTACGGATTTCCTTTCAAAAGCAATCTTTATAATTACAACCCTCGATTTCAAGGCCATGAGGTACACCACTCCAGATTCACAATCCTCTGGGTAGAGATACTTGATTTCCCGGGCAACAAGTTCACCCGATTGATTTTCTAGGCTAGAATCGCACCTTTTCTCACTTGATTGATTTCCAAGGCTACAATCATACCTTTTCTCACTTGATTGATTACAAATAAGCCTATAACTCTGAATAGCACTGGGATCTTGTTGAGATAGTGATAGAGAATCAAACCAGAAATGATCTAGTTAAATTCAATGGTGATTTCGGCAGAGTAATGGTAAGAATATATATAAAGAAATGTGGAAGAAGAAGAGGAGTGAAAACCAGAAAAATATTGTTGAAAATTCGTTGAAAACATCCCCTATTTATAGAAGAACAACAGCCATGTCTATTCGTGAAAGGTTATGGCGAATAGACACTTCTTTTGAAATTCAAATTTTTGAAACCAACTGCCACTATATCGACATGGGTATCTTGGGTATGTCGACATCCCAAAGGAAATTTTGGTGATTTGTTTTTCTTTGAAAATTACTTCTATCTTATATTAAAACTATTTTAAATTTTATAAATATACTTAACTATAGTTAAAATACATAAGTAAATATAGAGAATAATATATATATAAAATTTTACTATAATTTTATATTTAAATCTAAGTATAAATATATTATAATTAAAAGATAGTTTAAAACAAACGAAGTTTAAAACAAGAGTTTATTTAAAAACAAAATCAAAGAATATTTTAAGGCTAAAACATCTTTTTGAAAATCATTTGAAAAGATAATTTTTAAGGCTAAAACATTTTGAAAAGAAGTTTTGAAAATCATTTTGAAGTAGTTTTGCAAGCTTCTTCCTGCAGAATATCTCATCACATCAGGACTCGAGAACTTGTACAAAACCAGGATGTTCGTAGGTTTGTAAGCCACTTGTCCTAGGTTTGTAAGCTACTTGTCGTGGGTTCGTAAGCCACTAAAAAGGTAGAAATGGGTTACATCCCAAATGAAATATGGAGTGAAGATTTCAGTGCTATTATGAAGTTTTAACATAATTCTAGACTCAATACTTATCTTGTACTATTTGATAATCTTGTTATTCTTGATATTCTTGATACTCATGAGTCTTCAATCTTGATATCTTGAATCTCTATACTGTACAGTCTTCATTCTTGATACCTGCTTGGTTAAATCTTGCATATACATATATATCTAAACTATAATGTTATTATTTATATTTTATAATCTTATTCTAAGGTTGTTGTCATCAAAACCATCATCTCAAGGACTAATAGTAGCATGGATCGGTACCCAAGGAATTTTCAGGATCGATTCGGGTTTTTTTAATAGACATTCCAAAGTAGCATCGATCGGTATTGTATGGATCGGTATCAAGTGGAATCTGAGGAGAGGTAGTGGCCAACTTAAAGATTTGCTATGGTAAACCCAAAGTAGACTCAAGGGAAGCTAGGCAGTGTTAATCAATCTTCGAAGTGGCATATATCATCCAAACAAACTTCGATTTGAAATGAAACTTTGAGTGTTGTTCTCAAGCAAGCACGTTCTCTATTATGTGAAGTTTTGGTAAGAATCCAGATAATTTTTGAGCCACTATAGGAAGATCTATCCTTAGACAACAAATTTGGAACCTGGTGGGAAGTTGAGTGATATGATAAAGGGTTAACACATGCAAACGAATGAACTCAAGATGTAAGACTATTAGTATAGGGTCTATGTTAAACGACTTCATGTTGGTTATGAAGCAATGATGAAGAGAGAGGTTATAGGTCCTATGATTCTTATTTTATCTGTAAGTGCGTATCTAGAGTTAAAGGCATCAACGCAAGAGCGGAATGGTCAATGGATGAGTAGTTCTTATCTTTGGCAAGACAATAGGGTTAAGGTGCTTAGAAAGAAGGCTCCCACTTACTTTTATCTATGGTATTAAGGATGCAAAAGCGAGACATCAAGGTGCTCTTAGACGATGAGTTGATTACCCCAACCATGCGCTAGCAGTTAATTAATGAAAGGTGAAATGTGTATCCTTGGAAAGTATTGAAGGTAAATCGTACCTGGCTGCATATTGATACTGAAAACAGCTATTGGACACGTTTTTTCTAGAGTATAGGGTTTAATTGTACTAATTACCATTGGTAATCCACAAGGATGAAAAATGGGTGTAGGGAGTGTGTGGTTGCCGGGGTAATACTCTTTACCACATAGCACTTGGGATGTACAAGTATAAATTTATGTTTGGCACATCCTGGTTAGATGATGATCTGACTTTTACTAGTGACGTAGTGGTAGAGACCACATACATTATTATGCTTTAGCAGTTAAACATATATTAGTGTTTTAACTTGTTGGATGTAGGTGAGACAATTTAATTTATAGTTCCATGTACCCATATGTCCCTTATCCAGTATTTCATATATTAAGTATATACACATTTATGTTCCTGATATCCTAGGCTAGTTTCTTCCTCATATCACACTTTATTTCCAACCCACGTTTTATCTTTATTTATTTTGTTTTATTTGACCACTCTCGGGTACTCTCATAAGTAGTTTGAGAATCAGGTGTTGAGGAGTAATCTTTATTAGGTCTCGGAACTGTTGGTGGAATTTGGAGGATGGCTCTATCAATATTTTTCGCTCATCCAGGGTGTCATGGGTTAGGCACCTTGGTGAGGGGACATATACCCTAGGTGAAGAGTGCGTCCTAGCTACAAGTATGTAATTTTGTTGTACACCGTTACTCTTATAGTGAATCTTGTTTGAAATAAACTAAGCTTTTGGTTTTATTTTCCATTGTGTATATTGTTATATTAGCTATAACTAATGTTTTAAATACATTCCATATATACAAGTAGAAACCTTTAGGAAAGGTATTTAATCGATTATAGTTATGAGTATGTTTGTAAGCATGAGTATTGATCATATAAAACAAATACTTGTCCTTAAATGTTCCTAATCAAGATGTGTTGAGAATGAGATACCAATACATTTGTTGAGACTGATATTTGTTATGCTTTCTATATGATCAATGGTGAACTAACAATGACTGTTAGGGTCACCAAGTGGTTACGTACGTGTTGTTGATTGGATAAATCATAGAACGACTGAACAAGAGCCTTCTAAAGGTTAAAGTCAAGTAGAAGATCTCATATGACGATGTGTAATAGTCTTTTGACTTGATAATATTATGAATCTTAATTGTTTAAACTATACTTTGATCATGGTCAATCACACAATAACAATGATCATGTTAAGCCACAATTGGTTATAAGTCAACCACTTGAAGTGAATCACTATTCATAAGGGGAGTTTTTTCTTCAAATAGAAGTTCGGTATTACCATAACTAGTAATCAATTAAAATCCAATGGCTACGGTAAAAGAAAATCCATTAATTGACAAATGTTATCAGATTGAACCATGGACTCTAGTGTTGAGCTTTACAATTAACATGGATATTACTAGAGTTTTGACTATTGATCAAGCTCTAGATATCAAGTTATCTAGTGGTGATGAAGAGAAAATCTAAAAAAATATACCATTCCTTAAGGCGTAGCTTAATTGATTAGAGATAGAATTTCACTTAAATGAAGTGTAAGCGACTGAACTCATATTTACTGTTATGCTTCAGCAAAGTTTGCACGGTATTTGAATTATTTGAATATTACTAATAACTGATTCACAATAGGAGTCACACAACAATACTTGTTAGCGTATTTTCAAATTTAATTATAAATTATAATGGAGGAAATTAATATGAATGTTATAATAATTTCTATGACATTTAATTATTTATTTAAAGCCATAAAACTAATTAAAATAATGTATATATGCTATATATTAATTTAATTTGATTATGGGGGCTTAATGAAAAAAAATCATAATTAAAATGTTAGTTATTTCATGATTAAAAATCTATGTAGATATATATATTAAAGGGTCATCCATACAATGAGATAAGGAAAGGGAAAATGTTATAAATATTACTAGATAAGACTCGGATAAATGAAGAAAAAGGAGGAAAATATATAAGATATTTTCTTGCCTTCCGGTGCATATAGATACATATATATTCTCTTATTCTCGTCTTACTTTTCTAACCCTAATCCATCATCTACATTCTACATTAAGATAAATTATATCATGTAGCTCGGCCTTGCAAGCCACGCTAGGAGGAGAAAGAAGACAGTCTCAAAAAGAAATTGCTCACAGTACATGGTGTCAACAAAGGGCAAGATCAACGTAACAAACTTAAATTATATATATATATATATATATATAATCTTACCATTATAATTTCAACCGTAAAAAATTGGACACGTTTTATTCATTTACTGTTTATTATACGTTGAAAAATATATTAAGGTCATACTTTATATTTTATATATATACATATAAACATATAATATATATATATATATATAAAACTTTGTAATAATATATAAATACAAAATATCCATCAAAGTTTTAAACGGTTTGATTAACTAGATAAAGAACAATTTAAAATTAAAAAAATCATACTTTAATATATATATGTATATATCTATGTTTGTATGTATACATAGATATATTTTAATATCTAACAAAAATACTTTTGTTTCTAACACACTTAAATAAATATATATGTACACACATATATTTATTATTTTAAGTAATTTAAATAAGTAAACTGTAACGACCGGCCTTTTTGACCGTCAAAAGTCAATAATACATCCACGGTATTAACAGGCCGAACATTCAAGTGCTGTAAACATAGATTGTTGGGGTGAAATGAAAGAAAAGACATAATAGAATCTCACATCGTGACGAGTAATATATAATATACAACAGATCTTTACAAAAAGGAAGATCACTATACATACATCAATTAGAGTAAACTAACATATCATGAGCATATATAGTTATAAGAACCTGTCCTCACAAATGCTGATAAATACATAATAACAAATGCAGTGGAAATAAAAGATACATGAATAGTATTGGAGGCATTCGGCTCGTCTCTTGAAGCTCCAAAGCATCCATAACTAAATTTAGAAATATGCTTGAGCTGACCCAAGCATTATAAGAGAATAACGCTCGGATCAGTCTGGTAAACCAGTGTGAGAAACACAAATCATATGGATTTTTAATGTTATAAAACCTTTCAAAAAAATAAAGGTATCTCGTAAGACCACCGCATATAAACATGAACAAGTTTTTACCTTACGATAACCAAACTATTTTTATTAGAAATCTAGTAATATTACAATAATGTCTAGGGTTTAAAATAAATATATAACATATCTGGAATGGTCACCCATAATTACATTCAACGGTACTAGGTTCAACAAACTAAAACCATAAGGTACATATTGGAAAATTGTTTCTATACAATAACAAGGCACCGGGGTACCACCTACCACAATACATCTCTAGATAATATACCAAGGGCCATATATGGAACCCTCACAAATACAGGGCCAGCTGTCCCTTTAACATGGCATACCGAATTACATCATCCCTAGGGCACCGAGGCTGCAAACATTGCACCAAGCCCCACCCTTTTCTGTGCGCACGTATGCCAAAAACCTTATATATCGATTTGGATCTGAGGAATGAGCAACGAACCACATAGCTCTGTTGCACCCCTTAATTTTAGTCCTTACCAGGTTGTGAGGCTTGTGAGGCCACGGTTACCTTTTTATTTTTGCAAATCCCTCTTGGAATGTAAACACTGCCCCTCTAGGCAAAATGCAATGTCAGCATTCGTCCATCCAAGTTGTTCAGGATATGAACAAACCAAAGGCACGACTTCTACTACATCCATTTCGGATTCACCCTTCAGACTAGTAGCAAGCAGCCCTTGCACTTCAAAGAATTCTGTCTTCAATTTCCATCATCTTCAATATGTCCTCCTTTTAAACGATTTTACCAATTTGAAGTGCTTTTCGGATAACTCATGCTTATTCGATCCTAGTCTCTTCGAGCAAATGATAGTTTTCAAAATTGGTCAAGGTTTTAATAGTCGGTTATTTAACTATAAGATAAATAAACAAACTAATTAAAGATTTAATTTCACATGGAAACCAAGCATGGTTAAACACATAAGCAACCACTAATCCCCTTTAGTTAATCCTTTTATTAATTAATATCTCATTTCAAATATTCGTATTTAAAATACATTTTTCAAAAGATATATTCACAACCCTCTCCACCCTTTTCAATACTTGAAAAATATTCATATACTTATCTCGATGGTATAAGTATGCTCACAAAACATTTCACTTTCAATACTTAGAAAAGTATTTATATACTTATCTCAACGATATAAGTATATTCACAAAACATTACACTTTCAATACTTCAAAAATGTAACCTTATACTTATCTCAACGGTATAAGTATATTCATAAAACTCTACACTTTCAATAGTTAGAAAATGTAACCATATACTTGTAACGACCCCACCGCTATACCCGTGTTATTAAATAACATTACCAGTAATGTTGTATAATAATACTAAGGATACGGTTGGTTAAGGGCAATCGAATGTGAATATATCTTTATACTAACATTGACACGTCTTTATTACCTTTTAAGGATCTGAACTGAATTTTTTTATGTGTACGGTATTAATATAAAGTAATAAACACACCGACTAAAAATATTCAAAATGGTATCTAGTATAAAATAAATCAGAATCACATATCACAGCGGAGTAATATAAATCATATACATAATAGAATGTGATTCTACAAAATATTAGTACTAGACACACGTAATATATATATATATATATATATATATATCACATCCAAAAGTACTTTATCAGGTACACAATGACTAGTAGATAATACACATGACATAAACTCCTAAATGTCAATATACATAAGGATGAAGTAAACTAAAACAGAAAAAATAGTCTACTTCAATGCTAGCCCAAAATCTAGAGGCCAACGAGTCCCTATACCTGTAGAGTCTTTGCCTAACCTGAGTATTATGAAATAAACGGGTCAGACTATAACTAATTAAAAGTGAGATACTGATATCATAATGTATGACTTAATAGTAAATAAGGCATAATAATAATATGTCAGAATAAATAATCATAATAAGGTATATCAATTAAAAATCACCTTTCTATAATCCATTTATGACTTAACCATAAAATAAGTCATCTCAAAATATGTCTAAAACCAAGTAAACATAAAAAGGCATATGAATCCAAAGTCACCATTTCACAAATCCATACCGAGTCTCAAATGGACTTTCATCAAAATATGGTGATAATAATTCAAAATTCTTTAAAGCCAAAAGATACCAAAATATCTATCCCAAAATCTCTAAAGAAACAATCATCACTAATGAAATAATAATGGTAGTCAAATGTCAGTATGATACAGTGTGACACGGGGCCTAACCAAAATAAATGAACCCTGCCATATAGCGCAACAGTCTTATGAAAAGAAATAGACTACCAAGTATAAACCCAAACTCCTAACGAAAAGAAATAGGCAGCCGTGTTTATGACAAAACTATGTGAATTTACTTAACTAAAATAAATAGGTAAACATTGTACATCCGTGAAATAAACTAATAGGCCTGCATATAACACATGTCCAAGAAAGAAAGGGCAGTTCTGTCATGCCATAACAAACTGATGCAGCGCAGAAAGTTAAAGGCCTAGGTCGCTCACGACCTAAGAAGTTCGTAGGTCGCTCACGACCTAGCGAGATAGAGAAGGGAGCAAGTAATGCTGGAAAAAGTGGCAGTGTCCAAATTGGTGAAGTGTTAGGTCGCATACGACCTAACGAGGCTTTTAGGTCGCTCCAACGACCTACCGAAGATTTGCAAGCTAACGAACTAATGGAACGACCTAACATGTTTTTAACCCGTATATGACTTAGCGAGTTAGAAGATAGGTCGCAAGAAGGACTTAACCAATTAACTCGTGTACGACCTAGAGAGATAAGGAATAGGTCGCTGGAACGAGCTAAGAAGGTGCTACGAGTTAACAAGTCGCGACCTATGATAGGTCGCAGGAAGACGTTACGACCTAAGTTAGGTCGCAAGGAGTTAGGTCGCGGAGTTTTGATTCGACCTACGATAGGTCGCATAAACGAGTTACGACTTAAGGTAAGTCGCTGGGTGAACTGGGAGTTAAAGTCACACGGACTTAGGTCGCAAGGCTTAGGTCGCAAAGTTATTCCTGGAACCGCTTATCTTTTAGGTCGTGAAGCTCTGGAAGCCGTTGATTCATCTGCCGAGTTAATCTCTGCCTTTGATTCCTTTAACACGTTGATTTGGGATGCCGGAAGTTTTAAGTCGCGGAAGACTTGTTGCCATGGATTCTATTGCCGACTTAATCTGGACCGTTGCTTCCTTGGGTCGTTGATAGATACAGATGTTAGGTCGTATGATTGTAAGTCGTGAGTAGTTAGGTCGCGTACGACCTAAGTGTTGTAAAGACGTTGTGTTTGTAATGGGTGTGTTGTAATAAAGACTGCTAGGTCGCTGGGTTTTATAGGTCGCATCTTTGTAGGTCGTAGGTCGTAAACGACCTAAGTACTTGTATTTTCTTTGAAGTTATTGTGTGTGTTGAGTTGTAACTGTTTGGGCTTAAGTCGTGTACGACTTATGTTAAGTCATGACTGTTAGCTCGGAACCGACCTAGGAGATGTAAATTTTTGTTGTTTTTGTTGTGTGAGTTGTAAAACGCCTATAAATAGGCTGGGTCTCTCATTTGTAAAGGTTGTTGATTTTTGAATAAAATTCTCTTTTGATTGCTGTCTGCTTTCATTTAAATTGGTAGTTGAGTGTAATCTCCTATCTCCTCTTTCGGATAATCGAGTGCGCTCGATTCAACGATTGTAGAAGCCGATTCGCGGAATCAAGTGCGCTTGATCAACGCTTGAAGAATTGAAGATCTTTGAACCCGGAGTCGTGCGCGATCAACGAGTTCGGGATAGCTAGAATTCGGTATCTTCGGATCAACGAATTTGGGCATTTCAGTATCTTCCAATCCACCGATTACTACTTTCACCGATCGAAGATCGTTTTGAATAATCCGCTGCGTTAGTTTTTGGTATCGGAGCTTGTTCTAACCAATCATAGTTAGATCGAGACTTGGAGCCTAATCATTTTGAAGTTGAAGTTGTTTGGCCGAGAAGTTTGAAGTTTGAGCCGTGGCCGAGAGGAAGAAGAGTTCATCATTGTTTCAAGTTGTTTGATCGGATTTGAATTGGAGGCCGAAACTTTGTCCATCATGTTCATCGCGATTTGCTACAAAGTGGAAGTTTTCGATCCGTTTCATTTTGGATCAAAGTCCGAAAAGTGTTTGAATTTTGAAGTGTTGAAGAGTTTGTAAAGTTTTCAAGAGTGCCGCCAAGGAGAGATAATCATCACCAAAACGTAGAAGCTTTGTATCGAAGAGAAGAAGCTGATGAGATGGAACAACGAATCAATGAGAACTTTAGTGAAAAGCTTAACGAAGGAATTGGTCGGTTAGAGAAGATGATGTTAGAGATGAATCAAAATCGGAGAAGGGTTTCACCAGAATCTAACCATGGGGGTAGTAGAGTCTCGCCACATTCCAATCGAGACAGAAGTGTGGAAAATGATCAAGGGCGTGGGAGGAACGTGAATGATCGTGAACGGAGGAATGTAGATAGAAGGGATAATGGTGGTAGAGGTGATGGTAGTAGAGATGTGGGTGGACGAGATAGACAACGATATACATCTGATTTTGAAGAGGAGTATGATGGTGGTAGTGTTCGAGGACAAGGACGAGGTCAAGGAAGAAACTATTCTGAGTATGATCACAAGTGGGAGTCGGGGATGAAGACAGAAATTCCTGAATTCAAGGGTGGTATGCAAGCGGAGGAGTTTCTAGATTGGGTAGCTAATGTTGAAGAAATTTTTGATTTCAAAGACGTTCCAGAACATCGTAGAGTGAAGTTGGTTGCTACGAGGTTAAGGGGTAGAGCTTTAGCATGGTGGCAACAAACCAAGCTTACACGAGAACGAATGGGGAAGTCAAAGGTTGAATCTTGGGAGAAGATGAAGAAGTTGATGAAAGCAACGTTCTTACCTTACAATTATCAATCTTTGATGTATCAACGTTTGCAGAATTTGAGACAAGGGACGAAATCTGTGAATGACTATGCTGATGAATTCTATCAACTTATTGCAAGGAATGATATTATGGAAACAGAAGAGCAGCTGACATCTAGGTTCATTGGGGGATTTAGAATGCAGATTCAGGATATGGTTAATATGTTCGATCCAAGATCTGTAGCAGAGGCACACCAGAAAGCGTTGGCTTGGGAGAAACAGGGTAGACGAGGAGGAGGTGTGTTTACAAATTCCAACAATCCAGTGAAGGGAGTTAGTGGGAGTTCTCATGTTTCAAAAGCTGTTGCCAAACCAGTTGTGAATGAGGTTGGGAAGGTGAAGGTCAATAATGGTTTCAAATGTTACAATTGCCAAGAGTTGGGCCACAAAAGTAATGAATGTCCAAAGCCGAAGAAGAGAGCGATGATAGCGGAGGTTGAGGATGAAGAAGCTGAATGTTCCAATTCACCACCTGATGAGGAGGAAGAAGAAGTGTCGGGAGACGAAGGTTATAATCTCATGATGAAGAGGTCCTGTTTAACTCCAAAGCAAGAGGAGGATTGTAGTTGGTTGAGGAGCAATATTTTTCAGTCGACATGTACTATTCTGGGGAAAGTTTGCAAATTTGTTATTGATGCTGGAAGCTGTGACAATATAATTTCTTCGGAGACTGTGAGGAAGTTGGCATTGAAGACTGAGAAACATCCGAAGCCATACAAGCTAGCTTGGTTGAGGAAAGGCGGGGAGGTGAAGGTTGGACGAAGGGCTCGTGTGAATTTTTCAATTGGAAAGAAAAACAAAGATGAAATCTGGTGCGATGTGGTAGATATGGACGTTTGTCATTTGTTGCTGGGAAGACCATGGCAGTATGATAGAGCAGTACAACATGATGGGCGCACCAACAGTTACAGTTTCATGTTTGAAGGCACAAAGATCACTCTAGTTCCAAAGAAGCGACAACAGGAGGAAAACAAATTGGAGGAGATTGAAGAACTCAAAACTTTGTTATCTTTGAAGGAGTTCGTGAAGGAAATAGAGGAGGAACCTGAAGTGTTTTTGTTGATCGGACGGGAGAGTCAGGAAGAGGTTGAGTTTCTAGAAGAAGTTAAGCCAGTTTTGAAAGAATTTGACGATGTATTTCCAAAGGAGTTACCAACGGAATTGCCACCGTTGAGGGATATACAACATCAGATAGATCTTGTTCCAGGTGCTGTGTTGCCACACAGACCACATTATCGAATGAGTCTAAAGGAACATGAAGAGTTGCGGAGGCAAGTGGAAGAATTACTTGAATAGGGGCGTGTGCAGGAGAGTCTAAGTCCTTGTGCTGTACCAGCTTTATTGGTACCCAAAAAGGATGGAACATGGAGGATGTGCACTGACAGTCGAGCATTGAATAAGATTACTGTGAGATATAGATTTCCAATGCCGAGGTTGGATGACTTGCTAGATCAAATAAGCGGAGCTACTATCTTTTCGAAGATTGATTTGAAGAGCGGATATCATCAAATTCGTATCAGACCAGGCGATGAGTGGAAGACTGCTTTTAAAACCAGGGAGGGTCTATACGAATGGTTGGTCATGTCATTTGGTTTATCCAATGCACCGAGTACTTTTATGAGGGTGATGAATCAGATTTTTCGACCGTTCATTGGGAAATTTGTGGTAGTGTATTTTGATGATATTCTGATTTACAGTGGGAGTCCAGAGGAACATTTGAATCATCTTAGAGAAGTGCTGATGGTATTACGACAAGAACAATTCTATGCAGCAACGAAGAAATGCGTGTTCATGACGCATAGCATTTTATTTCTGGGATATGTTGTGTCGGAAAAAGGAATACAGGTTGACCAAAGTAAAGTTGAAGCAATTAGAGATTGGCCGCAGCCCAAAACGATAACGGAAGTTCGTAGTTTTCACGGGTTGGCTTCATTTTATCGAAGGTTTATTCCACACTTTAGTAGTGTGATGGCACCTGTTACTGATTGCATGAATGGTAAACAGTTTGCATGGACGGAGGAAGCCGGGGTTGCTTTTGAGCGAATCAAAGAACTTTTGACGTCTGCACCAATTCTAATATTACCAGATTTTCAGTTAGTGTTTGAATTACATACTGATGCATCCAAGGTTGGAATTGGAGGAGTGTTGAGTCAGAAGGGACGTCCAATTGCATATTTCAGTGAGAAGTTGTCAGGAGCGAAGATGAGGTACAGTACGTATGATGTGGAATTCTATGCTGTTGTACAATCTATTAAACACTGGAGACACTATCTATTTCAGAAGGAGTTTGTTCTGTATACTGATCATGAAGCATTGAAGCATTTGCAAGGGCAAGACAAGATTTCAGCGAGACATGCATCATGGATTGCATATCTGCAACAATTTACATTTGTTGTGAAACACAAGTCGGGAGTGACAAATCGTGTTGCGGATGCGTTGAGTAGGAGAAATCACTTGATAACTACAATGAAGGTGGAAGTGACGGGGTATGAAATATTGCCAGAATTATTTACCGATGATCCTTACTTGGCAAGGTTTGTCGATAAAGTCAAGGATGGAGAGACGGATGAGTTCATGATGGTAGATGGTTTTCTTTTTAAAGGAAGTCGATTGTGCATACCGGAGGGTAGTTTGAGAATGAAGATTATCAAGGAGTTACATGAAGAAGGACATGTTGGAAGAGACCGTACCTTACAGTTAATTTCACAATCCTACTTTTGGCCATCGATGAGGAAAGAAGTGGAGAGGTTTGTTGAGAGATGTCATATCTGTCAAGTTTCGAAAGGAACTGCGACTAATGTTGGTTTATATATGCCGTTACCCGTGCCTGTAAAACCATGGGTGGATATCAGTATGGACTTTGTGTTGGGGTTGCCGAGAACGCAGCGTGGTAATGATTCCATTTATGTGGTGGTTGACAGATTTTCGAAAATGGCACATTTTATTGCTTGTAAGAAGACGGCAGATGCGGTTCATGTTGCTCAGTTGTTTTTCAAGGAGATCTATCGACTACATGGATTGCCAGAATCTATCGTGTCGGATAGAGATACTCGATTTCTGAGTCATTTTTGGTTGAGTTTGTGGAAAATGGTCAGAACGAATTTGAAGTTTAGTAGTGCCTATCATCCGCAAACTGATGGACAAACAGAGGTGGTTAATAGATCATTGGGAAATTTGTTGAGGTGTCTTGTTCAAGACAATCTGAAGAGTTGGGATGTGAAGTTATGCCAGGCAGAGTTTGCTCATAATCATGCTGTGAATCGAAGTACTGGGTTCAGTCCATTCCAGATTGTTTATTCGAGCTTACCGAAAGGACCGCTGGATTTAACAATGATACCACACTCAAAGGGGACAATTAAGAAAGCTGCTGATTTTGTTGAAGGGCTGACGGAATGTCATAAAATCGTTCAAGAACGATTAGAGAAAGCAAATGAGAAGTATAAACAATCTGCAGATTTGAAACGAAGAAATGTTGAATTTCATGAAGGTGATTTTCTTTATGCAGTGTTAACAAAAGATCGTTTTCCGGTAGGCGCTTACAATAAATTGAAAGCACGGAAAATTGGTCCGGTGGAAGTTGTAAAACGAATTAATGAAAACGCTTATAAGTTGAAGCTGCCGGATGATGTGTATACGTCTAACGTGTTCAATGTTAAACATCTTATACAATATCATGGGGATAAGTCTGTTGTGGAAGAAGAAGGTGCAAATTCGAGGTCGAATTTTTCTCAACCTGGGGAGGATGATGCAGCGCAGAAAGTTAAAGGCCTAGGTCGCTCACGACCTAAGAAGTTCGTAGGTCGCTCACGACCTAGCGAGATAGAGAAGGGAGCAAGTAATGCTGGAAAAAGTGGCAGTGTCCAAATTGGTGAAGTGTTAGGTCGCATACGACCTAACGAGGCTTTTAGGTCGCTCCAACGACCTACCGAAGATTTGCAAGCTAACGAACTAATGGAACGACCTAACATGTTTTTAACCCGTATACGACTTAGCGAGTTAGAAGATAGGTCGCAAGAAGGACTTAACCAATTAACTCGTGTACGACCTAGCGAGATAAGGAATAGGTCGCTGGAACGAGCTAAGAAGGTGCTACGAGTTAACAAGTCGCGACCTATGATAGGTTGCAGGAAGACGTTACGACCTAAGTTAGGTCGCAAGGAGTTAGGTCACGGAGTTTTGATTCGACCTACGATAGGTCGCATAAATGAGTTACGACTTAAGGTAAGTCGCTGGGTGAACTGGGAGTTAAAGTCGCACGGACTTAGGTCGCAAGGCTTAGGTTGCAAAGTTATTCCTGGAACCGCTTATCTTTTAGGTCGCGAAGCTTTGGAAGCCGTTGATTCGTCTGCCGAGTTAATCTCTGCCTTTGATTCCTTTAACACGTTGATTTGGGATGCCGCAAGTTTTAAGTCGCGGAAGACATGTTGCCATGGATTCTATTGCCGACTTAATCTGGACCGTTGCTTCCTTGGGTCGTTGATAGATACAGATGTTACAAACCTATCTCCCAAAAATAGGTCTGTCTACCCAAATCTAAGAATGTACCAACCCTCAAGACGCTGAAAAATAAGTTATCGTCTCTTAGGATCTATCGGGCTGAAATCCGAACATCCTAAGATAATACAACTCTAACTGTTAATTACTGTCACTCAAGTAATCACAAGATTTAAATAACTATACCATACCAAATAGTAAATTCAAGTATTTACTAAAAGCTAGTAAATTCCACTCAAATGCTATTTAGCAAACTACAATAATAAGCGAAAGAATTATGTGAAATGTCCCATACCAATCCGACAATTCAACCGTTTATTAAAATTCTTTGTTTCATAGAAAAGCACAAAATCTCATTAAAATATTAAATCCATAATAAATGAAATAGAAGAGTTTTAAATTAATTTTATATATGCAAAAATATAATTTTCCAAAATCACTTTTAAATCCATAAACTCATTTTAAAGAAGAGTTGCTTGTTTACAAAAGCTTTTGAACTCTTTCAAAATCATCTAAACCTCTTTTATAACGAAATCACTTGAAATTAAAATTATTTTTCATAACAGCTTTTATAAAATAATACTATATTTTTCCTTTTGCCTCTAAAACTATTCCAAAATTATATACTCAAAATAGTAAATTTTAAAAGGTTTTATAATCAAATATACTCATTTTTAAAAGCTTTGAACAAAAATTTTACAATAAGAATAAGTTAAAGAATGTAATAAAATTTTAACTATATTTTATAAATTAAATTCCAATAAGGATTAAAACAGATAAATCTCATTTTTGAAATTATTTTAAAATTTTAAACATTTCAAACAATAAACTCATCGAAAATCCAACATCGTTGTACAAAATATAATTCCATAATATGGAATTATTTAGTTACCCGAGTTGATTTCTGACAAACTCAGTTACACAAACAATACACAACAACCATATGATTAAGCTATAACCAATTGGACATATTTCAAAGGTTTTCAAAATCATGCAATTTCATAATCGATAATATAATCGGACCCAATATTTAGAACACACAATTCAACCAATTCATTCATCAGATGCCATAACATGCAATTTATTTCAATAATTTCATCCAATCGCTACTAAAATTTTGCGCAATTCATAAGCGATTTCTAAGCTAAGCAAAGCATGAAAAGAGGGATTTTCTTATTTAAATACATCCTTGTGAGTTAAGAGGATAACTAACCAAATATGTTATTCTAAATCCTATTTCCAGCTACTCATGCCCTTGCTGCCTATGCACAAACATCGCCAAACTTCATTTGAACTTCTATCCTCTAGTCATGACGCTTGCTGCCAAAGTCCTGCCCCAACTACCTAGCTCCAGCCGCAACCACCATGAAATTAACCTCCTAGCTCCAGCCGCAACCACCATGAAATTAACCTCCTTGCTCGATGTCGTGTGGTGCTCCATCATCGCTGCTAGCCCAATCGCGGCCTCCATATCAATATCGATGCCCCTTCGAAGCTCCCTCGACCACACGACCTTCAGTACATGATGCGATCGTTGATGCCAACTCCAAGCACCACGTCACTTCGTAAAACTGTCGCATCATGACATGGCCCCCTTCAACCACAATTCCAATTTGCTTCATTTTTGTTTTGTATTTTTTTTATATATAAAAACTGATTTGGGGCAAATTGAAGTTAGGGCAAGGATTGGGTTTTTTTACTTTGAATAGAAATTGAGTTGGTCTATGGGCTAGTTCTGACGACCCACTTTTCTTACCCCTAGGAACGACTGTAACGACCCTAGATTTAAATTTATTTAAATTTATAATTAAATGAATTTTTGAATTAAATTGAGTAACTAAATATATTTTTGGATAAAAATTTGTAAATTAATTAGAAAATTGGAGCGAGTTTCCCCGAATACATATAAATTCTGTATACATCATTTAGAATCTTAAAAATATTATAAATTTGTATATATGTGAACATATATTTATATATTGGATTTGAAATTAAATCTTCAATAAATGGTTTTAAAATATAAAGTAAGACAATGGAACAAAAGAAATATACATTTAAAATGTAAATACATGTTGATAAATTATGTAAAAATATAAAATAACACATTAGCAAATTCTAACAACATAACAACTATAGGATTTTATTTATAAGCAACATTAGAAAAGAAAAGAAAATACAAATAAACAAACAAAGTAAAGGAATAAAACAAATGAACAAATGTGAACTGGAAAAGCAAAACAAAAGTAAAAGATAACAAGTGAAAAATATATGCAAACTATCATCATAACAAAAACAATATAAAATAAAATAAGGACCTGGAAAAAAGAAACAAGCTAACAGAGATAAAGTAAGAAATACAAAGTTAAAAAGAAAACAAACAAAACCATATAAGTATAACAACCAAGTAAATATAAAGCAAGCTACCACAAAATCTTCTCAAGTACCCCAAAACAAATCTCTCAGCCGAAATGCAATGTATAAAATAAAGTAATATGTACAAAGCATGGGCAGGCAAGCAAAAGAAGGAAGATGTGAAACATGAAGTACTCAAACATTAAATGCTAGCACAACTCAAGTCAATTCGATTTACTTTGAAATCATCTCAGCCACCATAGGAAAGAAAATATCCCTGAATTGTTGTACAAACAAAAGCAAATATCACCTACATTGTACAAATAATATAATCACCCTATAAGCTTTCTTTTATATCAGCCTTCTACCCTCATTTTAGTTCGAGCACCATCATAACTGAAAGAAGAAAAAAAAATGTCTGAAGCTTACCATCTTTAAAACTCAAACCCAGAGAGGAAAAAAAAATGAAGTTCAAGATTTAAAAACAAAAGCCTGGAAAGAAAAATGGAAGCCAACATCATCTATAAAACTCAAAAACAACATTCAAATACAAAACATGATTCAAGAAGAAAATCAAGCTGAAGTTTCAAAACAACAGAGCTGGTCTCTGTCTTTAACATAAAGGTGAGTAACTTTTCTTTTTAAACCAGATTTCTTTGTTTTACCTGTGAGTAAATTTGTGATCTTAAATTAGTTTAAAAATCTAAGACTTGAACCTGATACATAAATGAGACCTTGTAGTTCAATGTTTTAAAATGATTCGTATGTATGTTTAGAGGTAAATGGATGTGTATACATGTTGTGATATGGCTAATGATCATCTCTGTTTATTTTACAGTGTCATTCATCAAATAAACAGTCCATAATTTCAATTGTATTTGATTATAGGTTAGGATCTAAGAAAGGAAAAGGTTTACAAATTTATAGAGTTAATTTTAAAAGTATTTTTAAATTAATATATAATGTATTTATAAAGAAAAATTGAAATCTACAGGTCTGATTATATCATAGGCTAAAATCAAGTGTCCTGAATTCTTGAATTAATCCTATAACAAGATTCTAGATTGCTAATGATGAATTTAGAAACCAGAATCATGATTTTCAGCTTGGTAATCTCCGAGTTAATCGAAATTGAAGAATTTTGGGTTATTAACCAATATCTTGCGATCGATGGTGATTCAGAGGTAAGGGTTGTTGTCGAAGATGACCTAGGGGATATGGATCACTGGAAAAATAGTTAAAGAATTTTCTGATGATCGGAGTTGCGTGGAGCGGCTAAACTAGGGTTTTTGGAGTTTGTTCTGTCGCGTTTAATGGCAAGGTGATCTCGTCTAACTTGAAGCATCGAGTTCGATTTCAGGTGATAAGATGGTTGCGTGGGTCAATGAAGGGGACGAGGTCTGAAGGATGAAGATTCCAGTCGCCTTGATCGTCGGCGATGGGTGTTTGGGTCAATTGAGTTCGAATGGCTGCTGCTTTAAGATGCTCGATTTCGCGTCACTGGCTATTCGACGAAGATGAGTGATAAAATCGTTGGTGTGGGTGGTTGTCGGTCTGAGGATGGTCATGGCATGGATCATCGATGGTCGGAGCTTGGGTACATGTGCATGCGTGTGCACAGATATCTGGTAGGTTGAAGTTTGGAAGGGATGGCTTCGTCTCGAGCGCGTGATCGCGTATTCCTGTGATTAATTCGAAGCAGTGAGAATTCGTGGATTTGGCGCGTTGGATCTCGAAACTGGTGGGTACGTGATTGAGTTACCTGATATTAACTGGAAATAAAAGGAAAAAAAGAAAAGAGGAAGAAGAAGCATACGAGAGGAATGTCGGGGAAAAATAGTAGGGAAACTCGAGGGACACTCGAGTAAAACTGGGGTATTCTCGGGTTTGTGTTCAAAAGCCTTAGCAACGTAAGTTAATGTTAAACAATTTTAGTACTAATGAAATAACTAATGCTCGACTATTTTAAGTTAAGAATTTATTACAAGTTTAATTGTTAAGAAAATACTTAACGATGTTTTCTAAAATCTTAATGAATATTTTAATTAAATAGATAATTTAAGTTAAGTGTTGAAATTTAATTAACATTAAAGTTTTGTAGTTAGTAATAATTTGATTTTCAAAGTAATTAAAGAAATTTTAATGGTTAATAAAGGTTATTAACTAAGATTAATTTAGTAATTAAAGATTAATTGATTCATTAATTAAGAATGATTTGTTAATAATTAAAGGGTAACTAATAAATGATTAAAAGGGGAATTTAATTCAGATAATTTGTAATTAACTTATATTAATCCGGATTAATGATTTATTCATAAGGAATACATATGATTTAAATTAATCAGTTGATTAATAAATTTTACTTATGGATGTTTGGGTTTTATTGAATGGTTGAATTGTTGATATCCTCGATATGTGATGCTTTGTGATATATCCTGATTTGTGCTGTTATCTGTAATTTACTTATCTGTGATATGTGAATAAACGATAAGCGTTATAACTTATATCGCTTATCAACTATATCCTATATTTTGATGTGTGATAATTCATTGTGTTGCACTATTGTGTGAAACCCCTGGACTACACCTTTACACACACAAATATGGATTTCACGTGGAAATCGGTTAAGTCACAGATAATTTAAATCTGATGTTTTTGAAATTGAAATTTTAATTTCAATTGATTTTGAAATTGGAAATTTGGGTTTAAAATGAAAAGCTTTTGAAATGGAATTTCAAAGATAAAAGTTATTTTGAATAACTTAATCGAGTTTGGAAAATTTAAATAATTTGATTTAAATTTGAATTCAAGTTTGAAATTAAATCTATGATTGAAACTAGGGACGAAAGATGATATAAAATATGTTTGTATGAATTTAACCATTTTAAAAGTATAAGTTGGGAATTTGGATTTAACCCAAGGATTTCAACTAGTATGAATGAATCAGATTTCCAAAGTAAAAACTGTTTTTTTTAAATGGTAAAAGCTTTCAGATAAGAAATGAAATTCCAGTTAATTAAAGGAATTTCAAGTAAATTGAAAAATGGATTTTCCAAGTTATGAATTGTTTTGAAAGCTATGAATCAAATATGTTATTTTTAACAGATTTAAAATGATGTTTTGTTTAAACCATTTGAAATGGAATTGTTTTGAAAGCTATTAGTTAAATCTTTGATTTAAAGATTTAACGAATTAATTAAACTGAAATGGAAATCGATTTGGAAAATCTGTGAAGGAATCTTTGTGAAATTAAGTGAACTTTGTGAATTGAATCTTTTTGTTTAAAAAGATTAAAATGGTAATTTGTTAAACCATTTGAAAAGAAAGTTTGGGTTTAAATTGTGACTTAATTGAAATCCCAATATCCATATGTTTTTGAATATTGCGCTCACTATTCGGGTTAGCCGGGAAAGGACCTTTGGGTCGTATAACCCATTCCGAATATGTGATACGTCGTATATGGATAGCATTTGAAGACCGGTGATGAAGACCGGATATTCACGAGAACGAAAGGATAACTCATTGATTGTCTCTGCACTGGGTTGCTCCTGGTATAGAGATCCCCTAAGTGATGGGAAATCCGATCGGGGTTGTGAATACCCGGAATTGCAAGGGCTTCGTAAGAAGTGCCTTCGGTTTTGTTCGAACCCGGAACAGACTTGTATGGATACATGTCTGACATTACACTTTGAGATATAAAACCGATTTCTTTCAAATACATATCTGTTTGGTGGCGGAGAATTTATTCTCTTAGCTTAACACCCTTCTCTGAGACGTACGAGCTCAGAGGTTGTGTAGTTGAAATTTATCAGCGATATATCCCAATTTGGTAATGTGGCATGCTGAGTGTTGCTGTGTGATGATCAGTGTTTGATCATTTGTGATATGATCATTTGTTTGATCATTTATCTTTGTGATCATAGGTTGATCATCTGTTGACCCAAAGCGTGGCTTTTTGAAAAAGCGTAGCTTTGTGGACGAGACTTCGTCGAGCCTCACAACCCGGTAATGGTCGAAACAGGAATCGTGCGGCAAGGTTTTCAGGGGTAGCTCCCCTAGGGTATGACCATTCCTTCTGGAAAAGGGTAGTATCATGGTATGGAGCCCAGATACTTACTCATGTGGATACACTTATTTATTATGTGTGATGTTGGTTTCGAGGCGCCTCGGTTAAAGGTCCCAAAGGACCGGGGGTGGCATATCTGAGGTTTCTTTTATCCCTTGGGAAAAGGGGTTGCCAGCCTTGTTTGGCAGAGAACAGTTGGTTCTCGGAACGTCCCGCCAGAGGCGTTTCTTTCGTGGAATAGGAAGTTCCTTAGCCTGACCATTTGTTGGAAATCCATCTTCCAAATACGAACCTTGTACGGTATTAGTTGTATTACCTGCCATGGAATGTGGTGGTAACCTGCTATTGAACATGGTAGCTATAGTAGGCATAAGTGCGAAATGTCTATGCTGGCTAAGATTTATATTCTACTTTCGAAATTGTTTTCTGCACTATGCACTAGTAATAATATCAAATGATTTGATTTTGCGTAGTAAGCATCTTTGACTATCATAAGAAGAAATCTCCTCCAATTCTGCGTTTGCATTGTGTGTGTGGTGGGAGGTCTTATGGTAGTTTCATTTTCTAAAAGCATTGCGAATTGACTTTAAAATTCTCCACTATTTGTTTTTAAAGATAAACTGTTTTTGTTGCTCACACCAGTCCTATGACTGATCCGGAGTTTATTGTTTCTTTCCTAAACTCTGGGTGCTCATAATTTCCTACACGAGCAGTCTAGAGTTGCGGTTTTCAGATATTCAGGTTTAGTAGATTTTCTGGAGTTGGTTCAGTCTTTGGATCAGACTGCACTTGCTTATCTTTGTGCCTCGTTATTGAGAGTTCGAGCTATTTCTGGATCGTGCTTTGGAGATGAAGATTATCCACTGCTGATGTTATCTATTTTTCTTTCCGCTGCAATTTATTGTATCATATCTCTGATGTATATAGATAGTCATTGTATCATCATTGTATCTAGATATTGTATCAGATGTTGTATATCTATATTCTTTTTATTCCGCTGTGATATTTACTTAACTGTGTTATAAGCTCCAGCGACTCGGATTTGAACGCTTGAATCTACGACATTCGAGTACGATGTAAAGTATGGATGTCGATTTTCGAACGCGAAAATCTGGGACGTTACATTTGGTATCAGAGCTAAGGTTGAATTTTAGCTCAGGAGTATAACACGTTAAGTAGCTCATTAGAGATAGAGTGAAGTAAACTCTAGAATGAGTAATTCTCAGATATCCGTCTGAACGTCTCAGTAAATTCTCTTACTATCCACTGATAGTAGATATGAGTGCTAGAAGAAGACGAGATAGGGGACAAGGGAATACGACTATAAATGGTCAATACCCTGCAACAGTGGAAACAAACTTTCCTATCAATCTTCTTTGATTCGTCTTTCCATATTCTTTTGACTGCTTCGTACCAGCTACAAGACGAAGTTGTAGAAAATTCTTACTTCGTATTTTCATCGGTTTCTTATCAGCTTTTTGATTTAAACCTTAATGATTTTGAAATTGGAAATTTTAAATTGAGTTAAATTGATTAATAGAATATGAGGATAAAATTGAATTAAATCAATAAAACGATATCGTTTGAAACCAAATTTTGAAATTTTATTGAAATTTCTTGTGAATACCAAAGTCCGAAGAGGGATAAATTGGTATGTATTCTGTGATATTCCGACTTGAATTTGGAATTCATATCGTAAGTTTGAGGAATTATAGGAGATCGAATCTGTCTATCTCTGTGTTGTTTTCGTGCCTACGAATTTCGAGGACGAAATTCTTTTAAGGGGGGAAGTTTGTAACGACCCTAGATTTAAATTTATTTAAATTTATAATTAAATGAATTTTTGAATTAAATTGAGTAACTAAATATATTTTTGGATAAAAATTTGTAAATTAATTAGAAAATTGGAGCGAGTTTCCCCGAATACATATAAATTCTGTATACATCATTTAGAATCTTAAAAATATTGTAAATTTGTATATATGTGAACATATATTTATATATTGGATTTGAAATTAAATCTTCAATAAATGGTTTTAAAATATAAAGTAAGACAATGGAACAAAAGAAATATACATTTAAAATGTAAATACATGTTGATAAATTATGTAAAAATATAAAATAACACATTAGCAAATTCTAACAACATAACAACTATAGGATTTTATTTATAAGCAACATTAGAAAAGAAAAGAAAATACAAATAAACAAACAAAGTAAAGGAATAAAACAAATGAACAAATGTGAACTGGAAAAGCAAAACAAAAGTAAAAGATAACAAGTGAAAAATATATGCAAACTATCATCATAACAAAAACAATATAAAATAAAATAAGGACCTGGAAAAAAGAAACAAGCTAACAAAGATAAAGTAAGAAATACAAAGTTAAAAAGAAAACAAACAAAACCATATAAGTATAACAACCAAGTAAATATAAAGCAAGCTACCACAAAATCTTCTCAAGTACCCCAAAACAAATCTCTCAGCCGAAATGCAATGTATAAAATAAAGTAATATGTACAAAGCATGGGCAGGCAAGCAAAAGAAGGAAGATGTGAAACATGAAGTACTCAAACATTAAATGCTAGCACAACTCAAGTCAATTCGATTTACTTTGAAATCATCTCAGCCACCATAGGAAAGAAAATATCCCTGAATTGTTGTACAAACAAAAGCAAATATCACCTACATTGTACAAATAATATAATCACCCTATAAGCTTTCTTTTATATCAGCCTTCTACCCTCATTTTAGTTCGAGCACCATCATAACTGAAAGAAGAAAAAAAAAATGTCTGAAGCTTACCATCTTTAAAACTCAAACCCAGAGAGGAAAAAAAAATGAAGTTCAAGATTTAAAAACAAAAGCCTGGAAAGAAAAATGGAAGCCAACATCATCTATAAAACTCAAAAACAACATTCAAATACAAAACATGATTCAAGAAGAAAATCAAGCTGAAGTTTCAAAACAACAGAGCTGGTCTCTGTCTTTAACATAAAGGTGAGTAACTTTTCTTTTTAAACCAGATTTCTTTGTTTTACCTGTGAGTAAATTTGTGATCTTAAATTAGTTTAAAAATCTAAGACTTGAACCTGATACATAAATGAGACCTTGTAGTTCAATGTTTTGAAATGATTCGTATGTATGTTTAGAGGTAAATGGATGTGTATACATGTTGTGATATGGCTAATGATCATCTCTGTTTATTTTACAGTGTCATTCATCAAATAAACAGTCCATAATTTCAATTGTATTTGATTATAGGTTAGGATCTAAGAAAGGAAAAGGTTTACAAATTTATATAGTTAATTTTAAAAGTATTTTTAAATTAATATATAATGTATTTATAAAGAAAAATTGAAATCTACAGGTCTGATTATATCATAGGCTAAAATCAAGTGTCCTGAATTCTTGAATTAATCCTATAACAAGATTCTAGATTGCTAATGATGAATTTAGAAACCAGAATCATGATTTTCAGCTTGGTAATCTCCGAGTTAATCGAAATTGAAGAATTTTGGGTTATTAACCAATATCTTGCGATCGATGGTGATTCAGAGGTAAGGGTTGTTGTCGAAGATGACCTAGGGGATATGGATCACTGGAAAAATAGTTAAAGAATTTTCTGATGATCGGAGTTGCGTGGAGCGGCTAAACTAGGGTTTTTGGAGTTTGTTCTGTCGCGTTTAATGGCAAGGTGATCTCGTCTAACTTGAAGCATCGAGTTCGATTTCAGGTCATAAGATGGTTGCGTGGGTCAATGAAGGGGACGAGGTCTGAAGGATGAAGATTCCAGTCGCCTTGATCGTCGGCGATGGGTGTTTGGGTCAATTGAGTTCGAATGGCTGCTGCTTTAAGATGCTCGATTTCGCGTCACTGGCTATTCGACGAAGATGAGTGATAAAATCGTTGGTGTGGGTGGTTGTCGGTCTGAGGATGGTCATGGCATGGATCATCGATGGTCGGAGCTTGGGTACATGTGCATGCGTGTGCACAGATATCTGGTAGGTTGAAGTTTGGAAGGGATGGCTTCGTCTCGAGCGCGTGATCGCGTATTCCTGTGATTAATTCGAAGCAGTGAGAATTCGTGGATTTGGCGCGTTGGATCTCGAAACTGGTGGGTACGTGATTGAGTTACCTGATATTAACTGGAAATAAAAGGAAAAAAAGAAAAGAGGAAGAAGAAGCATACGAGAGGAATGTCGGGGAAAAATAGTAGGGAAACTCGAGGGACACTCGAGTAAAACTGGGGTATTCTCGGGTTTGTGTTCAAAAGCCTTAGCAACGTAAGTTAATGTTAAACAATTTTAGTACTAATGAAATAACTAATGCTCGACTATTTTAAGTTAAGAATTTATTACAAGTTTAATTGTTAAGAAAATACTTAACGATGTTTTCTAAAATCTTAATGAATATTTTAATTAAATAGATAATTTAAGTTAAGTGTTGAAATTTAATTAACATTAAAGTTTTGTAGTTAGTAATAATTTGATTTTCAAAGTAATTAAAGAAATTTTAATGGTTAATAAAGGTTATTAACTAAGATTAATTTAGTAATTAAAGATTAATTGATTCATTAATTAAGAATGATTTGTTAATAATTAAAGGGTAACTAATAAATGATTAAAAGGGGAATTTAATTCAGATAATTTGTAATTAACTTATATTAATCCGGATTAATGATTTATTCATAAGGAATACATATGATTTAAATTAATCAGTTGATTAATAAATTTTACTTATGGATGTTTGGGTTTTATTGAATGGTTGAATTGTTGATATCCTCGATATGTGATGCTTTGTGATATATCCTGATTTGTGCTGTTATCTGTAATTTACTTATCTATGATATGTGAATAAACGATAAGCGTTATAACTTATATCGCTTATCAACTATATCCTGTATTTTGATGTGTGATAATTCATTGTGTTGCACTATTGTGTGAAACCCCTGGACTACACCTTTACACACACAAATATGGATTTCACGTGGAAATCGGTTAAGTCACAGATAATTTAAATCTGATGTTTTTGAAATTGAAATTTTAATTTCAATTGATTTTGAAATTGGAAATTTGGGTTTAAAATGAAAAGCTTTTGAAATGGAATTTCAAAGATAAAAGTTATTTTGAATAACTTAATCGAGTTTGGAAAATTTAAATAATTTGATTTAAATTTGAATTCAAGTTTGAAATTAAATCTATGATTGAAACTAGGGACGAAAGATGATATAAAATATGTTTGTATGAATTTAACCATTTTAAAAGTATAAGTTGGGAATTTGGATTTAACCCAAGGATTTCAACTAGTATGAATGAATCAGATTTCCAAAGTAAAAACTGTTTTTTTTAAATGGTAAAAGCTTTCAGATAAGAAATGAAATTCCAGTTAATTAAAGGAATTTCAAGTAAATTGAAAAATGGATTTTCCAAGTTATGAATTGTTTTGAAAGCTATGAATCAAATATGTTATTTTTAACAGATTTAAAATGATGTTTTGTTTAAACCATTTGAAATGGAATTGTTTTGAAAGCTATTAGTTAAATCTTTGATTTAAAGATTTAAAGAATTAATTAAACTGAAATGGAAATCGATTTGGAAAATCTGTGAAGGAATCTTTGTGAAATTAAGTGAACTTTGTGAATTGAATCTTTTTGTTTAAAAAGATTAAAATGGTAATTTGTTAAACCATTTGAAAAGAAAGTTTGGGTTTAAATTGTGACTTAATTGAAATCCCAATATCCATATGTTTTTGAATATTGCGCTCACTATTCGGGTTAGCCGGGAAAGGACCTTTGGGTCGTATAACCCATTCCGAATATGTGATACGTCGTATATGGATAGCATTTGAAGACCGGTGATGAAGACCGGATATTCACGAGAACGAAAGGATAACTCATTGATTGTCTCTGCACTGGGTCGCTCCTGGTATAGAGATCCCCTAAGTGATGGGAAATCCGATCGGGGTTGTGAATACCCGGAATTGCAAGGGCTTCGTAAGAAGTGCCTTCGGTTTTGTTCGAACCCGGAACATACTTGTGTGGATACATGTCTGACATTACACTTTGAGATATAAAACCGATTTCTTTCAAATACATATCTGTTTGGTGGCGGAGAATTTATTCTCTTAGCTTAACACCCTTCTCTAAGACGTACGAGCTCAGAGGTTGTGTAGTTGAAATTTATCAGCGATATATCCCAATTTGGTAATGTGGCATGCTGAGTGTTGCTGTGTGATGATCAGTGTTTGATCATTTGTGATATGATCATTTGTTTGATCATTTATCTTTGTGATCATAGGTTGATCATCTGTTGACCCAAAGCGTGGCTTTTTGAAAAAGCGTAGCTTTGTGGACGAGACTTCGTCGAGCCTCACAACCCGGTAATGGTCGAAACAGGAATCGTGCGGCAAGGTTTTCAGGGGTAGCTCCCCTAGGGTATGACCATTCCTTCTGGAAAAGGGTAGTATCATGGTATGGAGCCCAGATACTTACTCATGTGGATACACTTATTTATTATGTGTGATGTTGGTTTCGAGGCGCCTCGGTTAAAGGTCCCAAAGGACCGGGGGTGGCATATCTGAGGTTTCTTTTATCCCTTGGGAAAAGGGGTTGCCGGCCTTGTTTGGCAGAGAACAGTTGGTTCTCGGAACGTCCCGCCAGAGGCGTTTCTTTCGTGGAATAGGAAGTTCCTTAGCCTGACCATTTGTTGGAAATCCATCTTCCAAATACGAACCTTGTACGGTATTAGTTGTATTACCTGCCATGGAATGTGGTGGTAACCTGCTATTGAACATGGTAGCTATAGTAGGCATAAGTGCGAAATGTCTATGCTGGCTAAGATTTATATTCTACTTTCGAAATTGTTTTCTGCACTATGCACTAGTAATAATATCAAATTATTTGATTTTGCGTAGTAAGCATCTTTGACTATCATAAGAAGAAATCTCCTCCAATTCTGCGTTTGCATTGTGTGTGTGGTGGGAGGTCTTATGGTAGTTTCATTTTCTAAAAACATTGCGAATTGACTTTAAAATTCTCCACTATTTGTTTTTAAAGATAAACTATTTTTGTTGCTCACACCAGTCCCATGACTGATCCAAAGTTTATTGTTTCTTTCCTAAACTCTGGGTGCTTATAATTTCCTACACGAGCAGTCTAGAGTTGGGGTTTTCAGATATTCAGGTTTAGTAGATTTTCTGGAGTTGGTTCAGTCTTTGGATCAGACTGCACTTGCTTATCTTTGTGCCTCGTTATTGAGAGTTCGAGCTATTTCTGGATCGTGCTTTGGAGATGAAGATTATCCGCTGTTGATGTTATCTATTTTTCTTTCCGCTGCAATTTATTGTATCATATCTCTGATGTATATAGATAGTCATTGTATCATCATTGTATCTGGATATTGTATCAGATGTTGTATATCTATATTCTTTTTATTCCGGTGTGATATTTACTTAACTGTGTTATAAGCTCCAGCGACTCGGATTTGAACGCTTGAATCTACGACATTCGAGTACGATGTAAAGTATGGATGTCGATTTTCGAACGCGAAAATCTGGGACGTTACAACGACGCTTAATACCTCCATGATATTCATGTGACATTGCCTAAGCGTCCGAAAGATAAGTTGTCTTAGGGTAAAATAAGGAACATAACAAGACAAAATAGATAAACCTCACATCAGAATGGTTACATATGATATAAAATGATATAGTATAAAAGGTTACTCCTTATAAGGAGTTATAAAAAAAGTACTACATCTAACTGACATATAGGTATACATTCTGACTTTTCATTAATTCAATAAAAAATACACCTACATAATCATACATTGGAAATAAGTAACTAGATAACTAAGGAGCCTCTTGCTCGTCCGCTGTCTTCAAAGAGCTCTGAATAAAAACCTACTATTCTCGGACTACTCAAATATAATTGAGTACCCAAGAGTTTAGGGAAAATAAACAACTTGGGTGACAAAATTTCTTGTGTGAGTAAAACTACACCTTCTTAAATCAAGTTTATACTATGTTAATGTTTATGTTAATAGCCTACAAATGCTTGTTGTATATATGAAGTGATGGTTTGGTTGTTTGTTTGTTTCATGCTTTGAAAAGTTGTCTCATTTGAAAGTTAGTAAGAATGTGGTTAGTCATATCAAAAGTTGGTAGTTAAAGTTAGAATAATTGTTAGTTAATATGTAACGACCCACCAATCTGCACAATTCAAGCTAATAATAAACCACACATGTCCAACCCAAATCAAACGGAAAGACAGATAGTTAAGGGAAAGAAAGAAGAAGAGAAGAGAAGAAGAGAAAAGAAACTAAAAACAACATAGAATCTCACAATCGCAGCGGAACAACATATAATATAATATCAATGATTTTTACAAAAGAGAAACTGTTATATACATACATCCATCAGAGTATAACAACAATCACAATTATCAGCTTGGACAGTTATAACAAGCTATCCTCACAATTGCTGATAATTTTAACAACAAAGCTACGGAAATAAACATATACGAAAATACAACTTGAAGACCTCCAACTCATCTCCTGAGCTCCAATGCATCTAAAGCAATCTGTAAATATGCTCGGTCTTACCCGAGCATTATAATAAAATAACACCCGAGTCAGTCTGGAAAACCAGCATGAGAAAACACACCCAATTGAACTTTTAAAGTTATAGAAACCTTTTTAAAATCAAAAGTATCTCGTAAGACCACGTCGCACATAAACACAGATGGGTTTTTACCTTATGATAACCAAAACATTTCATATGAAATCCTCTGATATTATAATAGTGTCTAATGTACTAGTACTTAATAATCATAGCCAAAATTGTTACATTAATTAAATTCCAGCATACTAGGTTCTACAACCAAAATCGAAGGCTCGTATTGGAGAATGGATCCAACTATGAAAGGGTAAGGGTCAACCCACCGAATCCGTACACCTCTAGATAAAATGTACGGGAGGCTACAACACGTTGCACCTCTACTACTCAGGATCGACACTACCCCCTTCTCGAGTAGCACCGAGTATGATCACCCCTTTGTTGCAATCAACAACCACACAATGGGATCTCAAAGCATACATGAATATCACTCTAGACTTGGGATAATCATACCCTACTTAGGTGCTACCAACTTAGCCCTACCACATGTCCTTGCTTTATTCATTTCCTGGGTGTGAGGCTTGAAGAGGCCATGTTGTTACCATTTATATATCACTTCCCACTTGGAATGCTAACACTGCCCTCCAGGCAACAATGCAATATCAGCATTCATCCATACAAGTTCGTTGGGACTGAACGAAATGATTGAGAGCTCCATCTCCAATTCCATCATCTTCAAGATGTCTTTACATTGAAATGCATAAGTTGGATCGAAGTGGTTTTTGGATAACATATCTGATCCCGGTCTCTTCGAAACAACATTCGACAGTTTCTAGTAAACTCAACCCGGTTCTTTAGGAAATAAACAGTCAAAGATAAGATCAGAGATTACCTCCTAATCGTTAGTGGACGGATTTCCTTCTCGTTGTCCTAGAAGAACGAAACGAGACTTACACGCACAGTACAACATCATCTGAGATGACTTTGCCATATAACTCGTGTGTTTCTCCTAGATATTTCCAAAGTTACATTTGGGTCGAAATTTCGATAGTCGGTAATTTAACTATCGAATAACAAACATTCAATCGGGGATTTAATTCCACGGGGAAAACCAACATTTGGTTAAGCAACAAGCAACACCAAGCCCCCTTAATTAATCTTTTCATTAATTAAAACCATCTTGTAAATACTTGTATCAAAATACTTTTACAAAGATATATTCATAAACCCTTCTATTTTTAATGCTTAGAAAATATCTATATACCTACTTTAACGGTATAAGTATATTTACCAACACCGAGAAAGATCCTCTTTTAATAAAATTCTAAAAATATTTATAAACTCCATTATAAATTTCTAAAACCCTTTATGAACCATTTATAATTTATTTTCCAAGTTGTTTATAAACCCTTTATAAACCATGCAATTATTTATAAAACTCCTTTTTATAAATCTCTAAACCCATTTCTAAAATTCGTTTATAAATATCCATCTATTTATAAACCTCTTTACCTTGTAAATAATCTTCCTTTAATCTTCAAACCATTTTATAAGCTTCTCTTAAAAAAATCCAAGTCCATTTACAAAACTCTATTTATGAATCTCGAAACCATCATAAATAAATAATTATTATTAAATCTTAACCTCTTAAAAAAATAATTAGTTCAAACAATTATCGATAAAACAATTGTTTATCATTGCTATATAAATAATGATAATAAATTACCCAAAATGTTATTAATAATCATAATTATTAATTTCAAGCCATATTAATAATTTAAATAATCAAATTTTCAAAACTATTTAAATATTTATAAACAACTTTACGCAATATTAACCTGAATAACCAGTTTTGAAACATAATATATTTCCTTGGTATAAATCCATTCTTAAATCTTCAACCCATTAATTTCCATATTTATAAAATTATATTTTAAGGATCTCTTTCCATTTTATAAAAACTTCCTTTTATATATCCCTTTATATCTATAAAATATCGTTTAACATTCCAATTTACCCTCGCCTTAATTCCAAAATTGAGTCGACTATTTCTAAAATATCAGTCTGTATCTTATAATAAATCCACCACTTGATTTATTCTCCAATTTATTTAAAGATAGTAGTTCCTTTAATTTATAAACCCCATTTGTGAATTCATACTTTTATTAACAAAATACGATTTTACAAATCTTCACTTTGTAACGACCCGCAAATTTATCACTTTGATAAATTTTATTTATTTTTGAATTTATTCAAACAAAAGGTTGATAATACAAATAATATTGTTTTGAGTGATAATAAGTAATGGAAATCTTATTTTGAATAAATATTTATAGAAATAATTTCCATGAAATCTAAATCGATAAAATGGCTAAAAGTTGTTTTATCAATAACCAACCCTATAATCATAAAAACATCACGCACAGAGCTAGATACATACACTTATTTTTATAACTAAATAATAATATGAAACAAAATCAATTGATTTGTTTTTGAAAATTTAATCTGTTTATAACATTGTTAGTAATGCCCTTAAATATGATAATTGATTTATTAATTTAAATTTAGACTTAATGATTAAATAATTATTCAAATAATTATTTTAAATAATGCAAATTCATTTTTAATAGTTATAAAGTGATAACAAATCATTTATAATAGTTTTATAAAGATATATATTTGATTTGAAAATATAAGGAAAAATCGATATCGTTTTATCGGTATAATAGCAATTATTATAAATAATTGTTAATATGAATTTACATGGTTTTATAATTCAAATATTATCATTTTAATTCATTTAAAATGATAAGAAAATGTTTTTCAAATTTTGTTTACAAATATATGTACGTTAAAGTATAAGTGAAAATGTGACCGGGAATCGGTTCTCCGATTGGCAACGGTTTATCGAACGAAAGTTGTTTGGAATCAATGCAACGTTGTTTATATCTCATGTACACATATATAACATACAAATGCATCCACTAACATGCACATGAACATATGTATACATACATATATACTTATACGCTTAAAAATACATACATAATATAAAATATATAAGATATTTTAAGCAAGCTTTCTCCTTAAGCTTACAAAAGTCAACATATGCATACCCTAAAGTGATGGAAGTGATGGGCACGTGGGAGAGAAGGATTTAGCTGTGCATTAAGGGGGGAGGTGTGTTGAAGAAGCCATGAAATGGTGATGAAGAAGATGATGTATGCATGTATACTTTTACACTCTTCTTTTCCTATAAACACCCTACCCTCTTCTCTTCATTTTCATTCTTTTCTTCTTCATATTTTCTAAGCTTTGTCTTCCACTTTAATGGCCTCCTCCTCAAAATTAAATAATGTGCAAAAGTTATGGCAAAATATTAGCAAAATATATGCACTAGTTTGCAATGTCAATCCACATCGAAAACAAGTCAAAACACCTCTTTTCCACCTCTATAACCCACGGCCACAACCCATCACCACCATGGCCGAACCCTTCCACCTCTTCCAAGCTTGGCCGTGCATATCTCGAGGTCTTAGGAACAATTCCATAAGCTTTGGTGCAACGGTAGCGGAGCTATAGCCGATTTAAAGTTTGATCGTTCGAATCTAAGGTGAGAACTCCTAAACTATTATATTATATTATATTTTGATGATGATATGATGTTTGAAATGGATGTTTGTTATGCTTTGATCATCAAGTTTGGATGTTTTCATATGAATGTTGAAAATATATGCAAGTCACGAAAATAAACGTCGACAAACACAAAGGAAATCACTTTCCTCTATATTAATGAATTGGTGTGTATGGAAGGTTAAATCTCTCTAAAAAGGTTTAGAAATGAGTTTGAAATATTTTATAAACATTTACAATTGTTTTGATGAAGTATGAATGATAACGGGAAATTTAGTCAAAAATAGGTGCGTCGCGTAACAGTAGTTTGCGATTTCGCACCATAAAGGTCAAACAAGTGTAAAAGATGGGATATAGCTCGGAATTCTTTGAGATAAGAATTTTCCGAACTATTATATCCATAATTTTCCAACGAAGAAAGAAGATCGAGATTTCGATAAGAAGATTTTGAGATATGAGTAAAACAAGCTTTTTGAAAAATCGTGTTTTTGCAATTCGTGATCCAAAATTGGATTTCTTTGAAAATGATGTTTTAAAATTGATTAAAAATGTGGAATAAATTTTATAAACCTTTTAAACTACTATAAAAGTGATTTGAGTAATAAAAATAAATTTTCAAATGATAAAAAGTCGTTTTGATTAATATAGCTAAAACAAGCACTTTTCGCAGCACTTTTCTATAACATTTGAAATATAGCTTTTAACTTAACAATTCTTTTCCAAATCTTTTATCGATGTTTTTAAATGGATAAATAAGTGTTTGAATAATGTTTTGGGATTTTTATGGTTTATTTAAATAAATTAAATAAATAGTTTAAAGAAATGCTATTAAAATCTAGTGATTTAATCTTTGCTCTAAAAGCCAACGAGTAGACT
Source organism: Allium fistulosum (assembly GCA_030737815.1). Lineage (NCBI taxonomy): Eukaryota > Viridiplantae > Streptophyta > Magnoliopsida > Asparagales > Amaryllidaceae > Allium > Allium fistulosum. The sequence continues at coordinate 941,431,553 of CM060907.1, read as the reverse complement.
GGATTTTTCTATTCGTGAGATCCAGATGTGAGGTGCTTAAACTAAGGAGATGTTCAAGAGAAACCAGTGACCTGGCTCACCTGGCCTCTTCCCTGGGCGAGGGATAGATAAGGTCGAAATGTCGGAAACGAGTTAAGTATAAAAGATTTAAATTTTCCAAATTTAAATTAAGTACAACTTTGATTGTATAGAGATGATCTTCTTATACTTGGTGTTAACGCCCGAAGAGGGAACTCGTACTATTTGTGAAATTTAAAAGGGGATTTCAATGTTATTCCACCCATAGTATTTGTTGAATACGGGAATTGATATTGAGTAGAACTAGATGATTTCTATAGATTTTGCTCATTTAATATTTACTGGTTTTGGATTAACATCCTAGATAACATTATTTTAACACAATCAAAATTATGATTTTTTTAATTAAGAAACCTTTGTTAAGATTTAAATGAAATGATTTCGAAAATGTTTTCCTAAGTGAAAAATGGAATGATTTCAAATTATTCCAAGTTTAAAAAGGGTTTTAAGTAATCAAAGGATTTGACAAGAGAGGTTTAATGATTCTGTACATGCCGGAGAGAATGTTTTGGAAATGTATATCTCTAAAAGGGATTTTGATAAAATGAACTTAATCATTTAAAGAATGATTCCCTATTCACAAAACCTCTTTTTATCGATGATTGGTTTGAGGGAACCAAGGTCAGATCTAGGGAAATTCCTATCCGAAGACCACTTCGAACCAATGTATGCGTTCGAAAAATAAAGACCTGATAGAGAGAATGAAGGATGATGACCAAAGATCTTTGGGATGAAAGGGCTACTTGTTGATAATTCTGGTTAGCTCCCAAATACTAGATCTTCAACCCATTCATTTCCATATTTATAAAATTATATTTTAAGGATCTCTTTCCGTTTTTATAAAAACTACCTTTTATAAATCCCTTTATATCTATAAAATATCGTTTAACATTCCAATTTACCCTCGCCTTAATTCCAAAATAGAGTCAACTATTTCTAAAATATCAGTCTGTATCTTATAATAAATCCACCGCTTGATTTATTCTCCAATTTATTTAACGATAATAGTTCCTTTAATTTATAAACCCCAATTGTGAATTCATACGTTTATTAACAAAATACGATTTTACAAATCTTCACTTTGCAACAACCCGCAAGTTTATCACTTTGGTAAATTTTATTTATTTTTGAGTTTATTCAAATAAAAGGTTGATAATACAAATAATATTGTTTTAAGTGATAATAACTAATGTTAATCCTATTTTGAATAATTATTTATAGAAATATTTTCCTCGAAATCTAAATCGATAAAATGGCTGAAAATTATTTTATCAATAACCAGCTCTATAATCATAAAACGTCACGCACAGAGCTGGATACATACACTAATTTTTATAATTAAATAAGAATATGAAATAAAATCAATTGATTTGTTTTTGAAAATTTATTGTGTTTATAACATTGTTAGTAATGCCCTTAAATATGATAATTGATTTATTAAATTAAATTGAGATTTAATGATTAAATAATTATTCAAATAATTATTTTAAATAATGACAGTTCATTTTGAATAGTAATTAAGTGATAATAAATCATTTAGAACGGTTTTATAAAGATATATGTTTGATTTGAAAATATAAGGAAAATCGATATCGCTTTATCGGTATAATAACAATTATTGTAAATAATTGTTAATATGAATTTACATGGTTTTATAATTCAAATATGACATTTAAATTCATCTAAAATGATAAGAAAATGTTTTCCAAATTTTCTTTACAAATATATGTACGCTAGTATAAGTGAAAATGTGACCGGGAATCGGTTCTCCGATTGGCAACGGTTTATCGAACGGAAGTTGTTCAGAATCAATGCAACGTTGTTTATATGTCATGTACACATATAAAACATACAAATGCATCCACTAACATGCACATAAACATATGTATACATACATATATACTTATACACTTAAAAATACATACATAATATAAAATATATAAGATATTTAAAGCAAGCTTCCTCCTTAAGCTTACAAAAGTCAACATATGCATACCCTAAAGTGATGGAAGTGATGGGCACATGGGAGAGAAGGGTTTAGCCGTGCATTAAGGGGGGAGGTGTGTTGGTGAAGCCATGAAATGGTGATGAAGAAGATGATGTATGCTTGTATACTTTTACACTCTTCTTCTCCTATAAATACCCTACCCTCTTCTCTTCATTTTCATTTCTTTTCTTCTTCATATTTTCTAAGCTTTGTCTTCCACTTTAATAGCCTCCTTCTCTAAATTAAATACTGAGAAAAAGTTATGGCAAAATATTAGCAAAATATGTACACTAGTTTGCAATGTCAATCCACGTCGAAAACAAGTCAAAACACCTTATTTCCACCCCTCTAACTGTAACATCCTGAAATTTTCAACCATTCGCATCATACATGTCGGATTTGAATTGCTCAAAATATCAGATTGTTAATTTAAATTTGGAAAAATTCAACATATACAGTAAATAAATAATCACAGAATCACAGACACATAATAATATAAAATAATGCAGCGGAAACAAAAGAATAGTAGTTCATGAAGCTACTAAATATATAACAGAGTTAAATAAGATACAACAGAGGTCTCGAATACATAGATATCTCAATACAATAGTCAAATACAAGATCTGAATACATCACTGGAATCAACTGAATAACTGAAAGCAGAATCGATATAGTTGGATCTCCAAGCGAAGCTCCAACTCCAAAGGTGAGTCTCGAACACAGAGCCACTCAGTCTGACCCGAGCGTAAAGCAAAACACAAAACACTCGAGTCAGGATTAACATTCTTATATCAATAAATCCAACTCAAGTGAAATATCAACTAAAAATACAAGTAACTTAAAGGATGTTTGGGTTAACCATCCTCTAAGGATCCGTTAGTCTATTTACTATGTAGTAATATACGCTATTATAATAATGTCTACAGTAAAGTATACTATTTAAAAATAGCGTTAAGACTTTACATTTTCCACCTTAACACATTTTTATGTATTCCAATAGTCTATACAGTACCGTAATACCCCGTAAACTGGAGCTACCAGAGGATACACCATAGGTACGACACAAATCAAACTCGTAGTAAAGCACGCTATGGTAGGTGACACGGCACAACTAGGCAATGCCAGGGTAGATATACCAATTACGCATCCGGACTGTTGGTAATGCAAAGCCGCAGCAATCGCCCAACTCGAGCCACACTCCCGAGTCAAGGGGTGCACCCAATCAATCATAAAGTAATAGAATGGTATATGATGAAATGTGTCCGATCAGAGGAGCTACCTCATTGGCCCAGAATCGCTCCTGTTTTAGCCACCTTATGCTAACTCACGGGAGTTAGGTCCACGTAAATATACCTTAGGATCGTCGCCACCATCCTACTTCATTCTGGAATCTCCACCGCGTACACAGTTGTTAAAGTGGTTTTCGGTATCGACAGAGAGTATCCGATCCCGGTCTCTTTAACAACCAATCGTTATTATAACACCGCGGTCATTTCAAAATAGTTTATACTTCAAAACAAAAATATCATTTTCATTTCAAATATATTCACTTCCAAAATCATAGTGCTTTCAAAGTTATAACACCTTCGAAATCAAAACGCGTAAAATTATAATACTTTGGAAATCACAACATTTTGAAATCGCAGCACTTCGGAAATCATAACATCTTGAAATTATAGCATTTAGGAAATCATAACACTTTGAAATTATAGCATTTCCCTTAAACCGTTTAGATATCAATAATAATATATAATAAAATAGTTTATAAAATAAAATAATTTATATAAAATAGTTATAAGTTAAACAATAAATATTAAAATAATTAGTATAATTAAAATAGTTTGTATTAAAATAGTTTATATTAAAATAGTTTATATTAAAAATAGCTATAAAATAATATAAAATAGTTTTAAATATAATTTAAAATACTTTATATAATAAATATTGTTTCCACAAATTCATAAATCGATTCAAATCAACTCGACTTCCAAATTCAACTTAATTCAATCTCAATCCATAAATTTCAACTCAATTCAATTTCTCAATAAATCATTTCAAATTATATCGATTTCAAATACAGATTTGAAACACAAAATAAACCATTAAATTTTAATATATTTCAAAGCTTTAAATATTCCACATTTCCAAAACTAAATTTGATAATTCCAATTACTTCTTAATTTAATTTCATTACATTTAGTTTCTGAATTATTTATTTAATCATTTCAATAACATCTAAATACAACTTCAATTTACAAACTTAAATAAACAAAATATCCCATTTAAATTTATATAAGTTTGAAATATTCATTTAAGTCACTTTTAATCAAATTCAAGTTATAAAACATATCTTAAAATTTCAAATTTAATAAATTTCAAATAAAATTTATTTAAGTATAACTCTTAAATAATTAAAAATTCCAAATCAATTTCAAATTTAACTTTCAACCTGAAACATTATAAACTCTATATTTGGAAATATAAATTTTACATAAATATGTAAACATATCTTATATTGATTAAATCAACTTTATTTAAATCAATTTTATTAAATCAACTTTAATAAATCTTTAAAATCAATATTTAATAAAACCATATATTTCTTTTCAAAACCATAGAAATCATTTTCAAAATATTTATATGTAGACCAACGGTGTCTGTATATAATTTTCTACCTTATGGTCAAGTGATACAGATATTTATCATTTCAATCCGCAATTTAAATATATACGGGTATATATCTTTTCAACCCGCAATCCCAAATTCAATTCAAATGAAAATCGCTTGGGTTTATCATTTCAACCCATAACGATTTTCTCTTATTCTAAAGATCGTTCGGGTATGTATCATTTCAACCCATAGGGAATTCTATACTAACAGGGAATTTGCAGAGTGATAACATATATGATAATAATATAACAGGCATGTATCATCAATATAAATAACAGATAATGGTGTCAGATGTCACAAGTGAACAGATACAGATAATAGCTTATATATATAGCAATGTAATAATTAACAGCAGCATATTCCAATTGCCGTTTCAATTGAAATCAAATTTAATAAATATAAGAACATTAATCGTGAGTGATTGCTCACCTTTCGAGGCTAGATATATTTAACAAAGAAATGAGCTACGAATTCCAAAGCAACGCTAGATTGGCATGAATTCGACGGACAACTGATAGATAAGAAATTGATGAAATAAATCAGAATCATCAAGATAGAACCAAATATATATATGAAGAATATATTTATTTTCAAATCAATATTAATTTAAACACATATTAAATGATATATATATATATATAAATATATATATATATATATATATTTCCAAATCATAAATAAACACATATAAAACAAGCATATTTACACAATAAAATTTGAAATAAATATATATACGCTTGTAAACAAATACGCAAACTACCTATATATAACATAACTATTATATATCTTTACACTAAAACATAATAGGCTAATATATCCTATATATACACCCTCTAAATTTTGTACCCTCTGTTATATACTTAGATCACAGGATATTCTTACCTATATAAAATCTATTATATATATCCAATATATATAACTGTACACATATTTAAATCAATATATTTACCATAGAAGTAAAATTTATATAACCCGGAACATAATATATTCACATATATACCTATACTTAAAACCATTAGCAAACAAAATTCTTAAACACATATAAACTGTTTTGAAACTGTAACAGCCCGAAATTTCCGATCCCGAAAATTCCAGATAGTTAGGAAAAGAAGAAAGAGATAGAAGAAGAAGAAACAGAAAACCATACTCCGAAGCTCACATTCACAGCGAACATCAGAGTTACAACATTTCACAATCACTGGACAGTTAAAATAACTTGTCCCAGATAAATAACAATATATCACAACGGAATACACTCCAAACGTTCCTGCCATCCAGCTCGCCTCCTGAGCTCCAGAACGTCCTTACCTGAAAATCTGTAATACTCGGTCTGACCCGAGCATTACAACAAAGTAACACCCGGGTCAAGCTGGAAACCAGCGTGAGAAAACCCATATAATATGGAATACCAGCCATAACATATGTGAATATCAGGGTAACTCGTACCCTTTACGAGTTCCTATAGTCAAGCATTAATCACACACAATACTTTCAGGTTAAATGTCCATGTTACTCAATTCATTCCATTCCAGCCTGTGTAATTTCACATATCCAATTTATAAAGATTTTAGTTTACTAATCGAAGTGGTTTCGGGTATTACTGATACCCGATCCCCGGTTTCTTCGAATTCAATGTCATCTCTAATCCGAGTTGTTAAGTTTTAAAACAATACAATTCATATTCAGTATGTCATACCATATAACAATTCATCCTCAATAGATAACTCACAATATTACTGTTTTACCCATTATCACAACACATCAAATTGCCTATTAGAGACATCAACAAAACCTAGCAATCCAATATCATTCAATCATCCCTAAGCAAGATTTATTAGATGTAATTCCTAATTAATTTAATTTATCTTCAATTAATAATCACCAACTTTAATTACTTGGATTACCTTAATCCTGCTTACTTAACATTAGTTAATTACAAACCAATAAATTAATTATTTCTTAACCCTCCATCTTAATTAATCATCCTTTAATTATCCTTCCTAATTTATAATTAATTATCTTTAATTTATTATCCTTAATTAATTAACCTTTAACTTACTACCCTTAATTAATTAATCTTTAATTAATAATCAATTAATTAACTAATTAATTATCCTAATAACCCAACACTAAATGTTTTTAAGATAATTCATTTATCTTAATCACCTTCTTAATTATCATCAGAATTTAATAAACTTTGGAATTAATTATCATCAACTTAAAAAGCATTAAGTTTAATTAAAAATTTGAAACAATTAATCTTTTAGTTAAATAACTTAATTATCTGATTATTAAGCTTTTAAAACATTTTAAGGATAAACTTAATTAATAACTTAAAATAAATTTTCAACTTTAATTTACGAACATTTAATAATCAATTACTATTTAAAATAGTTTAAAGATAATTAGTTTTGAACTTAATTTGTTAAACTTGAAAACTTTGAGAAAATAAAGTGTTTTCCCTAAGGAAATTCGAGATTTACTCGAACAGGCACCCGAGTTCCTCCCTCCTTCTACATTTTTCAAAACAAAAACCTGTTAAACTTTAAACTGTTACAATTTAATATCTTGCAAACAACACGAAGCAAAACCCAAGCATTTCCAACCTTTTCCCGAGCTTCAACCCGATGAAAAAAAAACTCCACAACCAAACTGACACACTATAACCTCGCGTGCACGTGCACGACCGAAAAACTCGACACCGACCATCTCTTCGACCCTCACCAACTCGTAATCGACCTCGACCAACATCTCGACTATGCAGAGTTACGAAAATCGATGTCTAACCAAAAATCGATATCTCCACCAAGCTGGTAAACGAACACGATCGGAAAATCACCTTTGGCCATCACCTCCGACCTTCGGGACCCACGCCGTCCAATCCAAAGCCGCGCCACAACACGACGAAACTTTTCCCCTTCATGCGATCGAGTTCGACATGATGACGAGGCCGCAATTTCCACGAACCCAACCATGAATAAAAACTCAGCTTAAACCCTAGATTTAACTCGCCGCGCCACCACGACGTTCCAGAAAATCACTGATTATTTTTCCCATCATCCTTGACCCACGAGCCACCTCTGACATGAACCCGACCACCCTAGTTACGCCGATCACCAGAAAATGCTCGAAACTCACTTTTCGTTTAACATGCCATTTCTCTCGATTTACAAGTCTAAAAATCATGGTTATAATTTTAAAAATCATCATTTTCGATAACAATTCAGTTTATATACTTGAATCCAGAAATCATTTAAGTCGAATTTTCAATATGATTAGAATCTTACTGTTCTTCTTTCTCTTTACTAAAACTAGCTTCAGATTTAGCTTGAAATTATTTTTAAATTTGATTTCATGTTATGACAAACAAATTTTATTTATACATCTAGATCTAAAGAAGATCAGAGAAAAGCACTTGATTTTTGATCGAATTTTAAACCTGAGCAACAAGAGCAGAACAACATTCAGTATGCACATCCATTCAGTTCATATATATATATATATATACATAATTCATATCTAAAACCATACAATAATTATCACACATTACTTCAGATACTTATTGCATGTATTCAAATTTTAAACAGATTTGAACCCTTTAAGAAAATTGTTTGCTCACCTTGATTTTTTTTTTGAACAGAGGACCTGGGTTTGAATATAGTTTACAGGCTCTTGATTTTGTTCTGGTTTTAGGTTGTTTTCTTTTTCTTTTGTTTAACTTCCTTCGAATGAAAGAAAATGAACATAGGAGATATGTATATACAGAGAAGGGTAGGCTATATCTCGTACAGGCCACATTTTTTTTCTTTTATTTATTTGATTTGAACATATAGACATGATTTGATCTTATGTTGATATGATATTTAATATGCTGTCTGCCTGCAAGTACATACCCTCATCAATAAATCACATCACAGTGGAAGCATATTAGATATTCAAAGGATATTCTTTAACCAGTTCTCAACTAATAAATCTATACAAATGGAAATTATTGATTGATTGTAAATCCATTTCAGTACAAAAATATATAAAAAAAAATATGCTAATAAACAAACGGAAATTATTGATTCGTTGTAAATCCATTTCATCATTGTCTTCATAAACATCACGACTACAACCAAGCCTCTATTATTCTTATAGTGAAAAATTGCAACCTGAAGAGGTAAATATATATAGGTATAAAATATGTATTTGACAGAAACCACTTCACTTCTATAGCAGGCCAACTTGAGGATTAGTTCATACAAGTATGACTATCAACTATGAACTACACACAACATGAATATAAGGAAATATCTAAGAGCCTGGATCTTATCGATAAGACAAGGGTTTCTTTCAACAGATCACAGAGTGTCATGACAAGGTGTTTCTACTTACTTTTTTTCTTTTTTCCTTTTTTTAGAATACAAAAAAATTGCTTGACAAAGCAGACAACTCAATGCAATAGCTGGTAAAGAAATTACATCGGTCAACTATCTAATAACACAAATAGGTAAATAAATAAAAAGGAATACATTTACCTTGCAATTTGATAGTATCTCTCAAATCCTGAAACCATCAACATTTGCTACAAGGCAATGATGAACAGGGGACATGTACTGGTTCTGCTGCAGCTCCCGACCCGTCTTTGAAACCAGGTTCTGCTGAATCCAACTCAAATATACTGCTTTCAAGTGGTGCATACCCTTCTTATTCTTAGCTGGATCTCATCTAATAGCCAAATATGACTACGATTTCACCTCAGTATCCTTCTTACTCCAAAATAGTACCCAAATATTAGCAGACTTCGAGCTTCTTCATTAGCTTCAAATGTCAAAAGTGTGCATAAGTTTCTCTACTGAATTATCAACAGACAATATAGATAATATAGGTACGACTGCTTTCCACAGTATTCCTGTTGGAATTCTAATTGCTTACATTAGCATTGTAAGTGAATTATCAACATGCATATCATCGAAAGTAGTCCTTTATCAACAATTTCAGCTATTTGGCCGAAGGTGATGCATGGGCACCACCAAGTTATGCAACCTGTAAAAGAAAAGTTAAATGCCAAACCATTACAGCTAAAAGAATTCTCCTTGATTTTGTACGAAATAAGTTGATCTGATATACAATCAAAGTGAAAAAGCATAATTACAAAATAAATAGAAAAAAGAGAGCTTACAGTTGGGAATGTCATCAAAGCAATGACAAAGGCCAACAGACCATGGTACATACCACCTGCCGCCATCTCCGTCACAATGCCCTGCCACCTGCCGTTGCAAAAGTGGATTGTTGGAGTATAGTTTGAAGTATATTTAGCAGTTGTCTTTATTTGGAAAATTGTGACGCCCCACCTCTATGCTCATAATAACAAAGAGTATTAAAAGGAATACTGTCTATTATTACGAAGAATAAGGCTGGATAGGGGCGACCATCCGTAGTTGGCCTTACACTAATATTGGTTATCTCGATAGAAGTGGTATATACTTTTTATTTTTCATCTACTATTTATTTACTCCCATCGACACACCCAATACTAGTCTAAAACGAACTACGACGGTTCATAATAGTTTAGGACATTAGATATAACAATAACACAGATAATATAAATGCGGAACTCAGATAAAAACAAAAGTCTCATATATATAACTGATGTCAGTTAATACATAGTTGACACAATACATATGATACAACTACAACTGTCGACTCTAGAAGTTATATATACAAGTACATTATCGACTAATATACATGAATACATATCATTCTATACAATGACACGACTACTACAAAATGACACTGACAACTTCAGAAGATGTGAAAAGTCTTCAAATCCCGAACAGCAACTCAAAGAAGGAAATCTACAACCTGAAATAACTCGGGTCTGACCCGAGTATTAAATTCAAAAGAAAATAATACACGGGTCAGTCTAATTCAAACTCAGTTATTAGTGCATAGCAGCAATAACAATCAGATAGTCAATTGGACGATAATCACAGAAATCTCGTATATCCAACTCTCGATACGAGAATTGGATAACGGCAGATATAACACTAAACAGTGTTAAACGACAAATCAACAATCCAATTCAGAATGCAACTCCAAAACAATGAAATTAATCAACGAAACAATTCGACAAATCGAAACATCAATTTAAAACTGTCAAATCTGATAGGGCTGCAGTACACGCACGCGTGTACTGCCTCGCCACTATCGCATGAGATACACTAAAGCTCAGTGAAAAACGCAAATAATCACAAGGTCAAACCCAAAATAACGGATTCAACTCAAGTGAATTCAAGAACAAATCCAAATGTATTAATGTAATGCAAATCAACAAGGGCAAAGCTGCATGTAAAACTAAACTGCAGTCACAAATGAATACGAGGGGCAAACTGCAACAAAACTTTCAGATGCAACCACTAAAAAAAATGAAGCCGTGGAAAGACTGCACAGTGCAAATGGTATGCAACCAAATGCCACCAAGTGAATATAATAACACTGCAACAACTACGCTGCAAGTACAACGGGAAAATGGAGATGCAGTGAAGCCGATATGGCAAACAATGATGAAGTATATAAGTGCAGACACATTACATGAGTACCAAGCTTCGAGTCAAGCAATAGAAATGCAGACTCAACCATCAAATGCTCAAAACACTTGAATGACTCAAGTGATACAAATTATATGCTATGTGTACAGTAAAATTCAAGTGATACAACTCGAAACAATGCACCATGTTCGTACAACTACACAGTGCATAAGGGCCATAAAATGAAGACTGTACTCCAGTGGACCTATCAACATATGATCAGTGGCATGCATATAAATATACAATGCAAGATTGAATAGTAATATGATACAATGAACACTAAATGAAGCTGGACAGTGCAACAAGCAATCGAGTTAACAGAGTTGTAGTAACCATCGTTATATAAACCAATATCAAAATGCATCAAGCAACCAAGAAGCTATCGAGCTCAATACTATCAAGACTACATGAAGCAAACTCGAAGTAAAAACCACGTGCAACTTCATCTACAAAATGTATGCATATAGTCAGGTAATGACAAAGACAAGGAAACACAAAACTTCCAGATGAATATAAGCAGCATGTAGCGGTTTCAAGAAATGATCAACAGTAGTTCAGGGAATCAAAACGATAGTGGCAAGTTCGAACAAAGATCAATCATCACAAGATCAAGCAACAACAATTGTACCATTCAATGAAGTTCCAAGTCAAGTAACGAAAACAAGTTGAAGCAGAAAACAACATTATCACCCAACCACAAACACACCCGCAAGTGAACTTGAGCACAGTCGAGAATGTTACAGGGACAATACAAAATCAACAGTCATGAAAATGCCAAGAACAAACAGTTCAAAACCAAGTAAATGCCTAAGTCACAATAAAAACAATTCAATGTCAAGACCGATGCCAACCGAGAAATGCACGGAGCGAGTTAGAACTCATCAAAACAGTGGTAGCCAAGAAGAAATGGCCAAAACAAAATGTTGGACAAATTCGAGAATATAAATTCGAAATCGTCAAAACAGTGGTGGTCTAAACTGAAAATAAACAAATCGCAGTGGCAAAGATACCGAACAAGTTAGAAATCGACACCATTTTATTCGAGTAATTCGAATAAGTCAGAGGTCAATCCCAAGCATAAAAATGGCCAAGATAAATCAAGTGACAGATTCAATTAAACCAGAAATCGAAAATCTCGAATCATATTTGAATTAGATGTGAGTAATAACAATTACTCACCTTATTCGAGAGCGTAGCCAAAAGAAGCAAACCCGGAGAGGAAGCGAATTCGATCAATAAATCGACGGTTTCAATGCCCTAGCTTTTTGAACGAAGAGGAACACGCAGCCATCATCTCTCAGGGGGAACGAGTCGAAGCCCTACTTTTTGACGAAGCGGAGGGACGAACGAGCAACCCCAAGCAGACGCCATTTTTATTTTCTCTCGTTTGATTTGATTTGGGTTTTTGAATGAATGGGAAAAGAGGGGATTTCGTGTTTTATGATCGTGGTTTTAATAGAGAAACATCGTCTCTAGGGCATGGGCTAGTATGGGTTTACTTGTACGAGAGGTATGATCATCATTTTTCTCAAAAAAATCGGGCCGAAGTAATTAGGGATCGGGATAGTGAATTTTGAACGGAGGGAAAAAGAATTTGTCCCCGGCTTTATTAATTATCACATCCCTTAAAATACAAATGTGGCCCGAGATTTAAATTCATAAAGCCCATATAAACACTTGATAATATAATACAAAGAATTTCAAACCGATTTAAAAACTTCACTCAGCAATTAACAACAATATTAATCGTCTAAAACGATAATAAAATAATTACGGAATCTCGGGTTGTTACAGACTCCCCTCCTTATAAAAATTGCATCCCCGCAATTTTCATAACTAAGGTCGTCAATAACAATTACTTTTCTAACAAAAACTGGTTAAGCTAGAAAAATAACAGTCAAGAATTCAAATGCCACAGTAATCTTTTAATTTCCAATAAAAGAGATTCACAAATTTTCAACAAAATTTAACTATCAATAGATAGTCAGAAAGCAGCAAAACTGAATAAATGCAATCATTAACGATATTCATTTATCAACAAGATAATTAAAATACAGAGAATCACAAAGCAACAATGTCTAATCATCGATACGATACTCAGAAAACAAATCAACAAATGTCAAATTATCGAAGACGAATATCACAAAACATCAAATTCAACAATTATTCGATTATCAAAAACGATAATCAAATTTCAAATTCAACAAATATTCGATTATCAAAAACGATAATCAAATTTCTCAAATTCAACAAATATTCGATTATCAAAAACGATAATCAAATTTCAAATTCAACAAATATTTGATTATCAAAAACGATAATCAAATTTCAAATTCAACAAATATTCGATTATCAAAAACGATAATCAAATTTCAAATTCAACAAATATTCGATTATCAAAAACGATAATCAAATTTCAAATTCAACAAATATTTAATTATCTGAAGCGATAATTAAATCTCAAATCAACAATTATTTAATTATCTCAAGCGATAATTAAATCTCAAATCAGCAAATATTTAATTATCTAAAGCGATAATTAAATCTCAAATCAACAATTATTTAATTATCTCAAGCGATAATTAAATCTCAAATCAGCAAATATTTAATTATCTAAAGCGATAATTAAATCTCAAATCAGCAAATATTTAATTATCTAAAGCGATAATTAAATCTCAAATCAGCAAATATTTAATTATCAAAAGCGATAATTAAATGCAACAAATATCCGATTATCAAAAACGATAATTAGAACTCATATCAACAAATATCTAATTATCACAAGCGATAATTAGAAACAACAAATATCTGATTATCAAAAACGATAATTAGAACTCATATCAACAAATATCTAATTATCACAAGCGATAATTAGAAACAACTAATATCTGATTATCAAAAACGATAATCAGAACTCATATCAACAAATATCTAATTATCACAAGCGATAATTAGAAACAACAAATATCTGATTATCAAAAACGATAATCAGAACTCATATCAACAAATATCTAATTATCACAAGCGATAATTAGAAACAACTAATATCTGATTATCAAAAACGATAATCAGAACTCATATCAGCAAATATCTAATTATCACAAGCGATAATTAGAAACAACAAATATCTGATTATCAAAAACGATAATCAGAACTCATATCAACAAATAACCAATTACCTGCAGATAATTGGAAGCAACAAATATCTAGAAATCAATTAAGAAGACTAGAAAATCAACATAAAAGCTTGGATCGATCCCATCAGATGGCGAGTTTTTTAATTCGCCGCACGTGCATCTCAGAGTGGCCGAAGCCTACCAAGTACTCAACATAATTTTGGCGCCCATCAGATTGACCCGAAGGTCCGCAGAGTGACCCGAAGGTCTAGTACTGGTATTTGACCCGAAGGTCCGCAGAGTGGCTCGAAAGCACACAAAATCATCAAATATTTCAATTAACGAGTCCGGAATTAACCGAAATAGCAAACGCACATGTCCCATACCACGTGTTTTACTAAATCGTTTGATTCTCTTCATCGTTTCCTTGAAAGTGTGAAATCATCAAAATTATCAAAACAATAGATATTCAATTAACGAGTCCGGAATTAACCGAAATAGCAAACGCACATGTCCCATACCACGTGTTTTACTAAATCGTTTGATTCTCTTCATCGTTTCCTTGAAAGTGCAAAATTGTGTATTTTGTAAAAATACACTTTACATTCTCAAACGGACAAGTCCGGAATTAAGCGAATCAGTAAAAGAAAGGGGTCATAGTCCTCGATTTTGCTGAAACATTTAAATCGCTTTCTCATTCTTTTGAAATCGCAAATTGTAAAATTTCTGAAAACAATTTTATTTATTTTGTAAAAATAACAATTCACATTCTCAACTGAACAAGTCCGGAGTTAAGCGAAACAGTAAAAGAAAGGGGTCATAATCCTCGATTTTGCTGAATCGTTTAAGTCGCTTTCTCATTCTTTTGAAAACGCAAATCGTTAAAAATTTATAAACAATTTTCATTTTTAAAACGATTTCTCAATCACGTGATTAAAACAGCAAATCAGTAACAATTTCGATAAGGAAATTGTACCTCTCAAAATACCGTAAAAACAGTCACAAAACAGCATTGCGGAATAACCGCTTGAAAATCCACTTTTTAAAATCTGACGGTTACTGAAGCCAAAGCGACAGTAATTTTAAAACGTCAAAAATCACATCAAAACAATCTACATCAAAATGTAATATCAGTGAATCTTCATTCATCAAAATGCCACAAAACACCGTGCTTCAAAATATAGCATTGGTGTAAAATCCCGTTATAAAAATAACGGCAACAAATACGTTTCATAACCAAGCATCGGTTCAACGTAAAATAAATGCAATAACGTGTAATTCAAATTTTTGCATGTATTATAAAATGAGCAAAGAAATCATTCGAATGTATCTTCAATGAAGATAATTCAAAACAGCAAAAGCTAATCAATAGATGATTAGTACAAAAGAAAGCCAGCGGAAATTTCAACAAAAATCACATAACTGTAATTTCTTCGAATTCTCAATTCGGATTCGAAATTCTCAAAGAAACAAAATAATTACAGCTATGAAAACTACAAATGAAATTCAAATCAATTTCGTATTTTGATTTTTAAATCAAAAAGATTATCAGTTGTACTTAGCGAAGACAGTTTCACTGTTTCCGCTGCGCACTCTGATAAATAGAATACAAATCAATCAAATCATCAGAACACAATTTCATCAAAACAACAAAACACAATTCCACTTTTATTTTTAAATAAAGATATTTAAAAATTTCATCAAAATTTCAAAACTTTAGTTTTGACTCAAATCACAGATAAAACATCGACCAATAGTTGTAACATATGTTCCATCCAAGTTATGTTTTATATTATGTCCATAAACCCCAAGCTCTGATACCAACTGTGACGCCCCACCTCTTTGCTCATAATAACAAAGAGTATTAAAAGGAATACTGTCTATTATTACGAAGAATAAGGCTGGATAGGGGCGACCATCCGTAGTTGGCCTTACACTAATATTGGTTATCTCGATAGAAGTGGTATATACTTTTTATTTTTCATCTACTATTTATTTACTCCCATCGACACACCCAATACTAGTCTAAAACGAACTACGACGGTTCATAATAGTTTAGGACATTAGATATAACAATAACACAGATAATATAAATGCGGAACTCAGATAAAAACAAAAGTCTCATATATATAACTGATGTCAGTTAATACATAGTTGACACAATACATATGATACAACTACAACTGTCGACTCTAGAAGTTATATATACAAGTACATTATCGACTAATATACATGAATACATATCATTCTATACAATGACACGACTACTACAAAATGACACTGACAACTTCAGAAGATGTGAAAAGTCTTCAAATCCCGAACAACAACTCAAAGAAGGAAATCTACAACCTGAAATAACTCGGGTCTGACCTGAGTATTAAATTCAAAAGAAAATAATACACGGGTCAGTCTAATTCAAACTCAGTTATTAGTGCATAGCAGCAATAACAATCAGATAGTCAATTGGACGATAATCACAGAAATCTCGTATATCCAACTCTCGATACGAGAATTGGATAACGGCAGATATAACACTAAACAGTGTTAAACGACAAATCAACAATCCAATTCAGAATGCAACTCCAAAACAATGAAATTAACCAACGAAACAATTCGACAAATCGAAACATCAATTTAAAACTGTCAAATCTGATAGGGCTGCAGTACACGCACGTGTGTACTACCTCGCCACTATCGCATGAGATACACTAAAGCTCAGTGAAAAACGCAAATAATCACAAGGTCAAACCCAAAATAACGGATTCAACTCAAGTGAATTCAAGAACAAATCCAAATGTATTAATGTAATGCAAATCAACAAGGGCAAAGCTGCATGTAAAACTAAACTGCAGTCACAAATGAATACGAGGGGCAAACTGCAACAAAACTTTCAGATGCAACCACTAAAACAAATGCAGCCGTGGAAAGACTGCACAGTGCAAATGGTATGCAACCAAATGCCACCAAGTGAATATAATAACACTGCAACAACTACGCTGTAAGTACAACGGGAAAATGGAGATGCAGTGAAGCCGATATGGCAAACAATGATGAAGTATATAAGTGCAGACACATTACATGAGTACCAAGCTTCGAGTCAAGCAATAGAAATGCAGACTCAACCATCAAATGCTCAAAACACTTGAATGACTCAAGTGATACAAATTATATGCTATGTGTACAGTAAAATTCAAGTGATACAACTCGAAACAATGCACCATGTTCGTACAACTACACAGTGCATAAGGGCCATAAAATGAAGACTGTACTCCAGTGGACCTATCAACATATGATCAGTGGCATGCATATAAATATACAATGCAAGATTGAATAGTAATATGATACAATGAACACTAAATGAAGCTGGACAGTGCAACAAGCAATCGAGTTAACAGAGTTGTAGTAACCATCGTTATATAAACCAATATCAAAATGCATCAAGCAACCAAGAAGCTATCGAGCTCAATACTATCAAGACTACATGAAGCAAACTCGAAGTAACAACCACGTGCAACTTCATCTACAAAATGTATGCATATAGTCAGGTAATGACAAAGACAAGGAAACACAAAACTTCCAGATGAATATAAGCAGCATGTAGCGGTTTCAAGAAATGATCAACAGTAGTTCAGGGAATCAAAACGATAGTGGCAAGTTCGAACAAAGATCAATCATCACAAGATCAAGCAACAACAATTGTACCAGTCAATGAAGTTCCAAGTCAAGTAACGAAAACAAGTTGAAGCAGATAACAACATTATCACCCAACCACAAACACACCCGCAAGTGAACTTGAGCACAGTCGAGAATGTTACAGGGACAATACAAAATCAACAGTCATGAAAATGCCAAGAACAAACAGTTCAAAACCAAGTAAATGCCTAAGTCACAATAAAAACAATTCAATGTCAAGACCGATGCCAACCGAGAAATGCACGGAGCGAGTTAGAACTCATCAAAACAGTGGTAGCCAAGAAGAAATGGCCAAAACAAAATGTTGGAAAAATTCGAGAATATAAATTCGAAATCGTCAAAACAGTGGTGGTCTAAACTGAAAATAAACAAATCGCAGTGGCAAAGATACCGAACAAGTTAGAAATCGACACCATTTTATTCGAGTAATTCGAATAAGTCAGAGGTCATTCCCAAGCATAAAAATGGCCAAGATAAATCAAGTGACAGATTCAATTAAACCAGAAATCGAAAATCTCGAATCATATTTGAATTAGATGTGAGTAATAACAATTACTCACCTTATTCGAGAGCGTAGCCAAAAGAAGCAAACCCGGAGAGGAAGCGAATTCGATCAATAAATCGACGGTTTCAATGCCCTAGCTTTTTGAACGAAGAGGAACACGCAGCCATCATCTCTCAGGGGGAACGAGTCGAAGCCCTACTTTTTGACGAAGCGGAGGGACGAACGAGCAACCCCAAGCAGACGCCATTTTTATTTTCTCTCGTTTGATTTGATTTGGGTTTTTGAATGAATGGGAAAAGAGGGGATTTCGTGTTTTATGATCGTGGTTTTAATAGAGAAACATCGTCTCTAGGGCATGGGCTAGTATGGGTTTACTTGTACGAGAGGTATGATCATCATTTTTCTCAAAAAAATCGGGCCGAAGTAATTAGGGATCGGGATAGTGAATTTTGAACGGAGGGAAAAAGAATTTGTCCACGGCTTTATTAATTATCACATCCCTTAAAATACAAATGTGGCCCGAGATTTAAATTCATAAAGCCCATATAAACACTTGATAATATAATACAAAGAATTTCAAACCGATTTAAAAACTTCACTCAGCAATTAACAACAATATTAATCGTCTAAAACGATAATAAAATAATTACGGAATCTCGGGTTGTTACAAAAATGCTTTGCATGGTGAATAGAAGTAGAATTAACAATGATGTTATTGCTGGACTAAATATTAGAGTGAACTGTAAAGCATGAAGTTATATTTCTCCAAAACAATTCTTGCTCCAAATTGCAGAACGAACGTATGTATAAAAGTATGAACTTCTACCGAAGTGGATATTGGATTCTTTCTTATTTTCACTATATAAAAACTAGAAAAATTATGTCTGGTTTAACAACTGCCTAGAACATAAAAGTGTTTTCATTTCATTCCCTTTTTTTGAAATTCATGAAGTTAACGTACACATGTTGTCATGGTAATGCACACTATGAAATTGCTTGGTAATCAAACTAAGAATAACTAAAATTATTTGATTATTACATGTTTCCCTCTATAAATAATCATGGTCCCTTCATCGACCACTTAATTAAACCCAATCCAAAATTTTTGTGAAAGCTTTTACATATTAGAAATAAAACACCATTAAACTAGTTACATCTCACCGTCAAGTATGAACCTACAAAGATATTTAGCTTTAAATGAAGCTTAGCTCTAGTTGTCGTTTGGATTAATACGATTTTCAATCATATTCCAGTAATGTAGAACTGGTCATGTCTTCCCTTATTAATGGTAATGTATATTGCTATCATAGGACATAAGCTTGCTATCATTATCGTACCAAACCCTTTGTAGTAAATAACATAATTTAAGAAAGAAATATATCTTTCAATAACAATGCTAGAAATTTACTGCTTGCTTCATTAGCCTAAAGGCTGCAATTATGAAAATTAAAGTAAGGATGAAGGTAAAAAATAGAGCAAAAGCTGTAATTATGAAAATTATAAATTAGTAATAATGAAGAAGTGCACGAGCAAGGAAACAACAACATGACTGGTACTAATCTCTGTTAGAATTTGATACCTTAATTCAATCAGAGGAAGAACTTGAAGGAAGCGGTGGAGGAGGAAGTCAATGGAGCACTGGCAGAAATGGGTGTGGCCACTGTTTTCTACCCAAAGGCCGCAGTGTGTTGTTACAAGGCAATGATGAACTATCTTCCTACTAAACATATGTGTCTTGTGTCAAAGGCTATGTCCCGTGAAGAACCACAATCATCATCTAATGATCCAGTTATGTGCAAGTAGCACTACGAAAGTGACAAATATATAAATCTGGATAAATTAACAAAAAGACATCTAATAATTTATAGCAAAATTGTGGAATAATACATACTAGTCTCTTCGAAACCTGTTCACATGATCTCTTTATATGTTGTATCCTTAGCTTGCGTGAGGTGCTTATGAAGCTAGATGTTTTATGATGCATGCATACATGATAAATTTCAAAGGATTTCTCAGGAATTTGTGCCCTTTTACTTAGAATGGGATGCAGAAATTGTGATTGCTTAGACGAGTTTCCAATCGCTACTGAACTCAACATAGTTTCCATATATCTGCTAAGATATAAAATGTATCAAACTTTTGCTAAATTTACAACAACCTGCTTAAAATAATGGAATGATATTGTTCATACTCTTCCAACAAATGACAAAAGCCTTTTCATGATTACTGCAACAAACATAATCATTCTTAACTCACTTGCATCTCATCCATTGCTACCCTTCTTGTCACCAGACATAAAATTGGCCACCAGAACAATCACCGCCTCCCCCAACTTCAAACTCGAACTTCCCCAATCGACCATCAAAATCGCTACATCCCTACAACTCCACCTCGTTGACCTTCAGAGCAACCTCAATCGAACAATTGCCTTCAACCAAACTCCACAACAACCTCAAAACACATCGCTACCACCTCCACTCAACCTAAATCGCCACCTAATTCACAGTCGAATTAAAACATTTGTTTTGATTTGGTTTGAATTTCAAATTTTTTTGGAGGATTTCGATTTGGGAGGAACTGCTAATTTGGTTTGAAGTTAAAATTCACAGTCGAATTTGATTTGAAGTCGTTCAATTGAATGAATATAAAGTTGCTTTTGTTTTCTTCTTAACGGGTTACGGGGGAAGTAGAGGGATAAATGAAAGCTAAGCGGGAAATGAAAAGTTAAGGGGAGGGAAAATGAAAGTTGGAGTAGCAAACCGATGGAAAATGAATGCAAACTAATGTAGTTGCATCGGTTGAATTTAAAACCAATGCGACTAAAACTATTTGCATGTACCAATTGCATCGGTTGTTGGTGACAACTGATGCAAATTTAATTTGTTATTACCTATTGCTTTTCACGTACCAATTGCATCGGTTATTAATATGGAACTGATGCAAATAGTTCTATTTGTATCAGTTTTTACTTCAACTGATGTAAATGAGGTGAAGCAATATGCACCTTTTGTACTAGTGTTAAATGCCTGACATTGATTATATGTTTTGAGAGCTTGAAATGATGTGTATTTATTCAGTGTTTCCTTTTGCTTATACATACCTTTCATATATGTGTACATATACCTGTTATCTCCTACAAGTTTCTTTTGCTTATATATATATATATAACTACATATACCTATATGTTTGCATATTTATTTGCTTACATATCATATAAACACACTTATATTTATACATATTTTAATATACATTGCTTATGTATATTTTATCATTATATGTATATATATATATATATTCACATTTACACAAATTTTCATGTATATTAGTTCATGTGGCAAATATATATGTATACATATTACTTATATGCTTGTGTGTATATTTAAACATCATAAGCTTTTATATGTTTAATTATCATAAAGCTTGTATAGTTATATACACTTTTATGGATATCCCATCTAAATTTCAAATGGAAGAGTTTATATATTTTTTCTATGAAATTTATCATAACTAAAATGGTATAACTTAAGTTTGAATATAGTTTTTAAATCAATTTATATATATTCAGATATTTTAAATATCAGAAATTCATTTGTTCGACTAATCAAAACTAATATTCCAATAATCACATCAGTTAATCACCCGATAAATATACATTAAAAATCCAGGTTGTCACAGAAACCAAAACCAAATGATATTTTTTTTTCTTTCCGCGACATACTACACTTACACCCCTATATATATAAAACGTTTGTATACATTATTATAAACTATTTCAAAATACTGCATAACAGAACATACTTTATATATGTATGTACTTATACTTAACTAAGTACCGCCGTATGAATATATACTTACATAACAAAATACAAACTGACATAACATATATAACTAAACACCCATATATAACTAAACAACGCCCATAAAAGTAAACTATCTATATATCATAAAAAACCATTGTTATTATAGGCATATACAGATATAAAACAGTGCAGCTATAATAAAAAAGAATTGGAAACATTTCCTATAACCAAATTAGTACATAGAAACAAACATTATAAAATACTATATATAAAATACAGTAACTATTTATATAATCTACACATAACATCAAACTTATATACATAATATATATATATATAAAACCCTATTATTATTACATACTCTTCATACGCATATATGTATACTAGGTCAGGTACATTTGAACATATATACAAACAGTAAACGACAAATAAAACAACAACTGAACTTATATTTTATTTCCAAACTGCAAATCTTGAAAAGAAAGCTACAAACATAAATATATAACTAATATATTCATACAGCATACATAAACCACAAATATAAACTGACCCATGCAGACACTACTCAAACTCATATGCAGAACGTGTATATATAAAACAACTATAGCTCCTAATATATATTTATAATGCATAAAACTTTATACATATATAAAGACACAGAAAATATAGTTTATAAAACATATATATTAGTATATATATAAACAAAGCAGGTTTAAAGTCAAAATTTATATATATAGTCATGTTGAAGCCGAAACTAAAATCAATATATATATACTAGAAATTGGCTTTAATACTACAAAGCTTCATATGAATGCATATACTAATATATAGCAAATATACTCATGATTGTACTAATTTATGAAACTGTGACTGTTATATGAATTCAGCAACAACATATATATATATATAAGTATATACCTCCAAGGCTTAAGAAAAGGATAAGGTGGAAGAACGTGGATCGGGTCTGGCATACACTGGGTGGAGGTCGGCTTCAAGGTGGTAGGCGGGTGGCTAACACGCGGGTAGAGGAGGTTGTGTGGGTTGGCTTGCAGCGTGGGATCTGGGCAGGCATGGGGTTGTTCGGCCATGCGTGAGCCATGGCGGCTGCTTTGGTGGCCGGCTCAGTTGTTGGAGGGACGAAGAACGAGCAAGAGTTGATGGGCGAAGAGAAGAGAGGAGGAGGACCAGGTGGAAATGAAGGCGGATCTGGTGAGGAGTGGACGTGGAGATGGGAAGAAGTTTGTCTCGGCCATGAATGTATTTTGAATTGGAAGAAGATTAACATGCATTGGTGATTAGCAAAAAAAGAAACGTGGCCTTTCGTATAATATACAGGCTAATTGAATTATAAAATCTTTTCATTTGAAGTAACGTAACAAAAATGTGAAACAACAAATCAAGTATATGGAACTCTGGGAATAGCAAAGGTTAAGGCTGAATTCAGAAAACATTAATAATCTCGAGGCTATTGATTACTTCAGGAAGCAACGGAAAGGCACAGGTTCAAATACGGAACCTGTAATGACCCGCATTTTTACGGATCGAAACATCGAAAACTGTTGTCATTAGGTCGTATTGTTGATAAGTCATCTAGTGTTGTTAGAACGTTCAGAGCTTAAGTTGTTCGGAGCTTAGGTCGTATAGTAGTTATGTCGGAGGAGCGAATTAAGGAATTGGCGACTTAAGAGAGTCGGCGACTTAAGAGTTAGCGGCATAGGGATAGCGACCTAGGAAACTGGGGCGAGCTAACGACTTAAGGAGATAGGTCGTGAGCGACTTAGGAGCGAGCTAAGGTTAGGTCGTAAGTCGCGCACGTGTGTTATGGCTGAGGATGTTGTCCAGTTAAGTCGTAGGGTTTTCTTAGGTCATGGACGAGTTAAGATAAGTCATTGTGTCGCTATGGTATGTTTAGTTAGGTCGTAGACGACCTATGATAGTATGCTGAGTGTAGTTAGGTCGTGAGGTGTTAGGTCGTAACCCAGCTAAGTCGCGCAAGTGTTAGGTCGCGACCTTGGATGAGTCGCTAAGTCGCGAGGGAGTAGACTCGTTAAGTCGTATCTCGGTTAGGTCGTAGGTCGCGCATTAGTGTTGAGTTTTAGGTCGTGGCATTTTTAGACCATGGATGCGCTTATACCGTTAGGTCGTAGGTCGTGGAGTCTCGTTAGGTCGTGGACGACCTAAGGCGGGGGCGAACGACCTAAGGAATTTCTGCCTATAAATACACGGGTTTTTCTCACTTTTTGGGATCCGGATTTTGAAGCGACGAAGTGCTGCAATTTTGAGAGCTCGAGTTCTACACTTCTTCACTTCTTTTCTCCACTCTAATCTTGTGATTCCTTCCATCCAAATCGAAGATCAAATCAAAGATCCAAGAGCTTTGATTGAAGATCTACATCCATCGAAGAGAGATTTCATCGTTTGAAGCGGGATTGTGATAGATCGAGTTAGATCCTTCGCTGTCCAGATCTGAAGTGTGTTGCTTTTGAGGTGTTTAGGTGATTTGGTGAGTGGTAGTTACCTCTCACACGGATCCAAAGGAGTATATCGGATTGATGGCTTGATTTTGTGTTAAAATAGGGATTTCCATGCATTTTCATAAACTTAAGTATAGGTCTATTGTTCATGATGATTTGACTTCCATTTTACTACATGTTAACCTATGCAAGTTCATTCCTCAAGTTGTAGAGATATTGCTCATGATTCATGCTCGTTAGATTTAGACTCTTTATTTACAAGATTGCCATTATTGTTATAATTGTTTATTAAATCATGTTTGAATGCTTGATTACTTGGATTATTGATTGACTTGATTGATTGTTATAAATTAGTTGATTGATGATTTGATTTATACAAGATGGTCGAAGATGATTCAAAAGCTAAGGGAAAGGCTCTTGAATTGGAAAAGCTGCTCGTGGCATATGTGGCGGTTGACGAAGCTCATATGGATAGATTTGATGATGATGTTGAGATGAGGCTTTGCTATGATGAGATGAAGCAAGGCATGATGTGAGATAGCCTGGGTTTAATCCAGACGGGATCATTCCAAGCATGTTGATAACTCGGTGAAATGGTTCGAGTTTGAGGATAATGGTTTGCTCGAGAGGCGCTTGAGCTAGTATGAGAATAGTCGTCGAGGAGGATGACTAGAAGGCTAAGATTTCATCGTTGTTGAAGGTTCTAGCAGGCTCAAAGCAAGAGTACGCGGGGCAGATTCGATAGTCCCTAAAGACTATGATTGTAGTCGAGTACTCTGGGCAGATTCGATAGTCCTAGGCACGGGCTGCGACGACGTGCGGAGTTATGTCTAGAAGCGGGGTTACCATTAACCCTTGACGGACGGCTGAAAGAATGTGCCGGTCATTCAATTAACGGTGGTATCAAAGCAAAGATAACAGTGATAGCCAGAGTCATGGATGTTTGGTTGTATCGCCATTCGGTCTCAAGAGCAATGTTTTCTGGGTGCTTATCTGATCTTGGTTTAGGCCTTGGGGGTTTGTACTTGGAAAATGTTGACCTTGACTCGAGTGATAATTGCTTTACTTTAAATGTCTGCTTTGCTATGTTTACTTCTGCTTAGTGTGCCTGGGGGCTATCACTGTAGAAAGAGGTGGAGTGGGAAGGTTGGATTCCTATTCCTTTTTCCTTTATGCTCTTTTGGTATGTTGTTAGTTAATTTACCGCTCACTAAGACTATTGTCTGACTCAAGGTTT
Organism: Allium fistulosum; assembly: GCA_030737815.1. Lineage (NCBI taxonomy): Eukaryota > Viridiplantae > Streptophyta > Magnoliopsida > Asparagales > Amaryllidaceae > Allium > Allium fistulosum. The sequence continues at coordinate 941,405,421 of CM060907.1, read as the reverse complement.
TACGTTCAACTCTTATTACCTTGGGTTGTTCATCCATTTTGGGATGGGCAGACTAGGTAGCAGGTGACAGGTGCTGTTCTTAGTGACCGACGATGCTGATGACGAAGACGAGCTGGAGGCTTGCGTATTAGTTTCTTACTATATGTACAGGATGTTCCACTGCTTGTATAATCTCTGAGTGATATGTAGTGAGGCTTGATGTATTGACTATTTAGATGTTGTACCAAACTATTATGAGGTTTAATAGAGATTCTGTTCTGTAAAGCTTCACTATATATACTTTCTATTGTATTTTATCCATGCGCTGTGAGTTATACGATAGATTCTGCTGTTTTAACTTAACCTTGGCCATCGTCCGTGGCTGCCTGGCACACTTTACAGCGCACTATTCCTATGTTCAGTGCAGGGGTCATGGGCGGTCGTCACATTTGGTATCAGAGCTTTGGTTAATCGATTTTACCCAACGCTCGCTGATGTAACTACGTATGAGAGACGTAATTGTATTTTGATGGATGATTACTATATATAATATAGTAGCTTAGAATGATTTGAACCCCTTATGCAGTTGTTCTCAAGATGTATTAATCATTCCTTTTTATAGATATTAAGGATGAGTCGAAGAGGGAGACCAGCTGCTAGGGAAGGCAGTGCTGCTGAGGGAGCTGCTGATTATGCTGCTATATTCGAGGCTATGATGACTTCGATCATGAGAAGGATGCCAGCTCCGGGGCCATCAGTAGATGTTGGAGTTCAGGTTCAAACTCCAAAACCGGTAGATTTTGCTAAGCTGTGTAAAGACTATACTGCTCTTGGAGGAAAGGTTTTCTTGGGAACAGAGTCAACCATTGAAGTCCAGAGATGGATAGATGCTTGTAGAAGGATCTTTGGTGATTTGGGAATCGAGGATGCAACTAAAAGGAAGCTTGCATCAAGACAGCTTCAAGGGAGAGCTTCTGACTGGTGGAACTCTATCACCATTGATACTCCGGAGGAAGAAATTACTTGGGAGCAATTCTAAGCCAGATTTGAAGCTAAGTTCATTTCTACTGCTCAGAAATCTGTTCTGTTCAAGAAGTTTGTGGAGCTCAAGCAAGGTGGAAGACCAATTCTTGAGTATGTTTCTGAGTTTGAAGCTTTGTCCAAGTATGCCCGATCGTATATTGAATCTCCTTATCAGAAGAATGAGAAGTTTGTGACAGGCTTGGACAGTTATCTTGGGAGGCAGTTGGTGGATCATTTGGACGATCCATTTGAGAAGCTTGTAGAGAAGGCTCTCAGACACGAGAATCTGTTTCCTAGAGAAGGATCTGTTGTTGCTGTGACCAAGGAGGAGTTTAAACCACAGTAGGGTGGAAACAAGAAGAGGAAGCAGCAGCAGCAAAAGGGTAAGGATGGCCAGAAGAAGCCGAAGGGCGAAGTGACCTGCTACAATTGTCAGCAGAAGGGCCATTTCTCCAGAGATTGCAAGAATCCAAAGGTGCCGGTGAAGTGTCACAACTGTGACAAGCTGGGGCATATCAGGAAGAATTATCCAGAACCGCGGAAGGACAAGTAGATTGTGCAAGCTTATGCTTTGGGGGCTGTTCCATCATCTTCGAAAGCTCCTACCGTTGAAGAGAAAGGAAAGAGTGTGGTGGTTCAAGGTACTCTCTCCATATGTGGTGTTCCAGTTAGAGTGTTATTCGATACTGGGGCGTCGCATTCTTTTGTTTGTAATGAACTTGTAGGCCGGTTGGGTTTAGAACCGGATATTGTTGATAGGCCATTGGTTGTGACTAATCCAGTAGGGGGTTCGTCTTGTCTATGTATGCTATGCCATGGTCTGATTGTATCGAGTCATGATTGCTCTTTTGTTTGTGATTGTTTTGTTCTGAACTTTGCGAGGTTCGGAATTATTTTGGGTATGGACTGGCTTAGGAAGTATGCGGCAAAGGTTGATTGTGAAAGGTTGGAGGTGACAGTCGAGAATGTGGAAGGGCGAAAGGTTGTGATACGATGTAAGCATGAGGAAGGCGTCTTCATGAGCTTCATGTATTCGCTGGTTGTTCCACGGGATGGACTGTCATCGGTGCCAATCGCTAATGGATTTGAGGATGTCTTTGATGAGGTCAAAGGGTTACCACCGCATAGAGAGATTGAGTTTCGTATCGATCTAGTTGAAGGAGCCAGACCTGTTGTGACGCCTCTTAGGCGGATGGCGCCTAGGGAACAGCAAGAGTTGAGGGTGTAGGTTGATGATCTTTTACAGAAAGGATTCATTCGGCATAGTGTGTCCGAATGGGGTGCACCAGTTGTGTTTGTTACCAAAGCGGATGGATCGTTGAGGTTGTGTGTGGATTATCGTGAGCTGAATAAAGTGACTAAGAAGAACAAGTATCCATTGCCAAGAATAGATGACTTGTTTGATCAGCTTCACGAAGCTAAGGTGTTTTCTCAGATGGATTTGGCAACGGGATTTCACCAGTTAAGAGTGGCTAAGGATAGTGTGCCGAAGACTGCTTTCAGGATACCATCCGGTTAATTTGAGTGGCTGGTAATGCTGTTTGGATTGACCAATGCACTAGCATATTTTGTGGATCTTATGAATAGAGTGTTCAGAGATCAGTTGAACAAGTTCGTACTAGTGTTCGTGGATGATATTTTGATTTATTCCAGAACTGAAGAAGAGCACAAGACGCACTTGCGTATTGTTTAGGAAATCTTATGGAAACATCAGCTGAAGGCTAAGTTTTCGAAGTGTCACTTCTGGAAGAGCGAAGTGAGGTTGTTAGGCCATATTATCTCTGGAAGCGGAATAGCGGTTGATCCCGCCAACATAGCAGCAATCCAGGATTGGGTTAGACCTAAGAATGCATCTGATGTGAGAAGTTTTCTTGGATTAGCAGGATATTATCATCGGTTTATCAAAGACTTTTCCAAGGTGGCTGCACCATTAACAGGATTGACGAAAAAGAACCAAGTATTCAGATGGGATGCTAAGTCTGAGCAAGCTTTCGGAATCCTGAAAGTGCGACTGACAAGTGCTCCTGTTTTGACTATTCCAAGTGGAAATGATGAGATGGTGGTTTACACCGACGCATGTGGTACTGGACTTGGAGCAGTGCCGATGCAGAAGGATAAAGTTGTTGCATATGCAAGTCGACAACTGAAGCTGCATGAAAGGAATTATCCGACTCATGATTTGGAGTTAGCGGCAATTGTTTTTGCTTTGAAGATGTGGAGACATTATTTATTGGGAGTTCGATTCGAGTTGTTTACAGATCATAAGTCGTTGAAGTATCTTTTCTCCAAGAAGGATTTGAATCTTAGGCAGCAACGATGGCTAGAGTTTTTGGCATCATATGATTTTGGTATAGCCTATACTCCGGGAAAGGGTAACGCAGTGGCAGATGCGTTAAGTCGAAGACATGCAGGATTGGGAGCCATGTTTTTAGAATGGAAGAGTCTCGAGTATTTGGCTGGATTTGATTTCAGGCCTAGATGTGAATTGGAACCTGAAATGTTGGCAAACTTATCGATAAGACCGACTCTTGTGGAAAGAATTGGCGAGAGCCAAAAGCGAGACGATAAGCTTGTCAAGATTATCCGTGATTTGGAATCTGGATTGGACCCAGAAAAGGATAAAGGATTCGAGGTCGATCGAGAGGGTTGGCTTCGGAAGCAAGGACGACTAGTTGTTCCCGATATAGATGAATTGAGAAATGAAGTTCTGAGGGAAAGTCATCACTCGAAGTTGACAATTCATCCAGGTGGAAATAAGATGTATCGGGATATGAAGAGAACCTATTACTGGGAAGGTATGAAGAAGGATGTTGGAAATTTTATTTCCAAGTGCATGAACTTCTAGTTGGTAAAAGCCGAGCAGAAGAAGCCAAGTGGACTGCTTCAGCCATTAGAAGTTCCTACATGGAAGTGGGAGCAAATATCGATGGATTTTATCGATGGACTACCTAGAACCAGAACGGGAAATGAAGGGATTTGGGTCATTATAGATCGTTTGACTAAGAGTGCAAGATTTATTCCTGTTCGATCAACTAGGACTGCATCAAAGTTGGCCGAGCTGTATGTTAAGTGGATAGTTCGATTCCATGGTATTCCAAAGAGTATAGTGAGCGATCGAGACCCATTGTTCACTAGTGGGTTTTGGAAGAGCTTTCAGGAAGTTTTGGGAACCGAGTTGTGTTTGAGTACAGCTTATCATCCCCAAACAGATGGTCAGACCGAGAGAGTCAACCAAGTTTTGGAAGATCTCCTTAGAGCATGTGTTTTGGAATTCGGAAGATCATGGGAAGATCATCTTCATTTGGTGGAATTTTCGTATAATAACAGTTACCAGTCAAGCATTGGTATGGCACCGTATGAGGCATTGTATGGAAGACCGTGTAACTCTCCGACATGTTGGTTAGAAGCCGGAGAAAAGCTGATACTTGGGCCAGAAATGATTCGACATACTTCAGATTGCATAGAGATCATTCGGCAATGAATGAAGGCAGCCCAAGACCGTCAGAAAAGTTATGCCGATAAGCGTCGTAAGGATTTGGAGTTCGACGTAGGTGATATGGTTTTTGTGAAGATTTCTCCACTGAAGAATGTTATTCGATTCGGGAAGAAAGGAAAATTGACTTCGAGATTTGTTGGACCATTCCCGATCATCGAGAGAATTGGAAAGCTCGCATACAAATTGGAGTTACCAAAAAAGATGTCGGGTGTGCACAATGTTTTTCATGTATCATATCTATGGAAGTATGTGCACGACTCGAATACTGTGGTTTCTGCAGATAGCTGTGAAGATTTTGAGGTTGATCCAGTCGATAAGAGACCTCGTAAGCCACTTCGTGTTGTGGAAACTGACACGAAACAGCTTAGGAGGAAGGTAGTTAGGTTGCTCAAGATACAATGGAGTGATGATGTTAACGACTGTACATGGGAGGTGGAAGAGAGGATGAAGGCAGCTCATCCAGAACTCTTCGAGGTATGGCCATAAGGTGTCGTGTCATCTCACGACATTGTAACTTGTTCTAGTTTTAGAATTCTGCATGCTAGGCTAGAATCGGACGCATGGTTTGTTGATTGCTATGGATGGTAGGTATGCGGAATAGTTTTTGATTGCTCTTGTTTGTTTGGAATTTCGGGGGCGAAATTCCTAAGGGGGAGAGGATGTAACGACCCGCATTTTTACGGATCGAAACATCGTAAAACTGTTGTCATTAGGTCGTATTGTTGATAAGTCGTCTAGTGTTGTTAGAACGTTCAGAGCTTAAGTCGTTCGGAGCTTAGGTCGTATAGTAGTTAGGTCGGAGGAGCGACTTAAGGAATTGGCGACTTAAGAGAGTCGGCGACTTAAGAGTTAGCGGCATAGGGATAGCGACCTAGGAAACTGGGGCGAGCTAACGACTTAAGGAGATAGGTCGTGAGTGACTTAGGAGCGAGCTAAGGTTAGGTCGTAAGTCGCGCACGTGTGTTATGGCTGAGGATGTTGTCCAGTTAAGTCGTAGGGTTTTCTTAGGTCGTGGACGAGTTAAGATAAGTCGTTGAGTCGCTATGGTATGTTTAGTTAGGTCGTAGATGACCTATGATAGTATGCTGAGTGTAGTTAGGTTGTGAGGTGTTAGGCCGTAACCCAGCTAAGTCGCGCATATGTGTAAGTCGCGCAAGTGTTAGGTCGCGACCTTGGATGAGTCGCTAAGTCGCGAGGGAGTAGACTCGTTAAGTCGTATCTCAGTTAGGTCGTAGGTCGCGCATTAGTGTTGAGTTTTAGGTCGTGGCATTTTTAGACCATGGATGCGCTTATACCGTTAGGTCGTAGGTCGTGGGGTCTCGTTAGGTCGTGGACGACCTAAGGCGGGGGCGAACGACCTAAGGAATTTCTGCCTATAAATACACGGGTTTTTCTCACTTTTTGGGATCCGGATTTTGAAGCGACGAAGTGCTGCCATTTTGAGAGCTCGAGTTCTACACTTCTTCACTTCTTTTCTCCACTCTAATCTTGTGATTCCTTCCATCCAAATCGAAGATCAAATCAAAGATCCAAGAGCTTTGATTGAAGATCTACATCTATCGAAGAGAGATTTCATCGTTTGAAGCGGGATTGTGATAGATCGAGTTAGATCCTTCGCTGTCTAGATCTGAAGTGTGTTGCTTTTGAGGTGTTTAGGTGATTTGGTGAGTGGTATTTACCTCTCACACGGATCCAAAGGAGTATATCGGATTGATGGCTTGATTTTGTTTTAAAATAAGGATTTCCATGCATTTTCATAAACTTAAGTATAGATCTATTGTTCATGATGATTTGACATCCATTTTACTACATGTTAACCTATGCAAGTTCATTCCTCAAGTTGTAGAGATATTGCTCATGATTCATGCTCGTTAGATTTAGACTCTTTATTTACAAGATTGTCATTATTGTTATAATTGTTTATTAAATCATGTTTGAATGCTTGATTACTTGGATTAATGATTGACTTGATTTATTGTTATAAATTAGTTGATTGATGATTTGATTTAGACAAGATGGTCGAAGATGATTCAAAAGCTAAGGGAAAGGCTCTTGAATTGGAAAAGCTGCTCGTGGCATATGTGGCGGTTGACGAAGCTCATATGGATAGATTTGATGATGATGTTGAGATGAGGCTTTGCTATGATGAGATGAAGCAAGGCATGATGTGAGATAGCCTTGGTTTAATCCAGACGGGATCATTCCAAGCATGTTCATAACTCGGTGAAATGGTTCGGGTTTGAGGATAATGGTTTGCTCGAGAGGCGCTTGAGCTAGTATAAGAATAGTCGTCGAGGAGGATGACTAGAAGGCTGAGATTTCATCGTTGTTGAAGGTTCTAGCAGGCTCAAAGCAAGAGTACGCTGGGCAGATTCGATAGTCCCTAAAGACTATTGTCACATACCGAAATTTTCGACTTTCGAAAATTCGACATCGATACTCACTTTATCGACTGCTGAGCCATCGAATGCCGGAAACCCGAAAAGTTATGGTTTTAAGAAAAAGAAAAGGTAGAAGAAGAAGAAGATAGAAGGAAAAGAGAAGAAAGAAAGAAGAACAACAGAACAACACAGAAACAAAACAATATCAGAATCTCACATATCCGGAATGGGTTATACGACCCCATGGTCCTTTCCCGGCTAACCCGAATAGTGAGCGATTATTTAAAAACAAGTATGGCATTCAAATTCATCCAATTCACAACAAATACCTATCTAAAGGTAATTATTGATAGTCGGTTATTTAACTATCAATAAAGATGCACGACATCATCAGATTCCAAATAATTTTCCAAATTATTTACCTTCCAAAAATATCTTTACTAGATATAAAATTTCCACACTTCAAAATAAATCAATATTTATTTTCAAAACGAATTCCCATTCCTTTTACAAATTCCCTAGTGAATTTATATTTCCAAATATCTACTGATATTCGATTTTCAAATCGTTTTCAATATTCAATTTCAATTTATCTTTAAGAAGATAAAATCTCAAAACAGTTCATTTCATATTGGGAAAGCATTTCCATACTTATTTAAAAATAAGTATTTCACAAATCTATTTATTTTCAACATTTGAAAATATTCGATATACTTAAAATCAAATTAAGTATATATTCATTCTTTAAGGAAATCATTAATTTTAACATCTATTTGAGTCAAAACGAATGTTGCGTAAAACATCGTTACGACGACTCGACATCACTAGTATAGGGATTCGAAATTTTTAAGGTAGATATATGAAAATCCCAATACTACATAAAACATTTCCTTTCGGAAATCATTTACTATAACAACAGTGTTATAGTCCACCATTTCCTTAAATTTCTCGAAAACGTCTATTTCAACAAGAACTGCGGAAATCAATGCTTTCGATTCATAATACATTTTAAAACATCTTTAAAATGTTTAACTTCATTTTTAAAATATTACTTCTTCAAAAATGAATCCATTTTACTAAACAATATATTCACTGTCCAAAATCGTGAATATAATTTACTTAACCCCATTTCAATCATTTCTACACATTTTTATTTCAATAAAAATTCGCTATCCAAAATCGCGGATATATTTTCTTTAATAATCTTCTATATTTAATTTATCAAATTCAATCGATTTCGAATTTATAAGCACGTTTATAAATTCTATTTTTCTTTTATAAAAACTTCGGTTTATAAATCTTCTTTTTATCAACTTCTATATTTTTACTTATCAAAATAAGTGATTTCGGATTTATAAACAACTTTTATAAATTTCAATTCTATTTATAAAAACTTCAATCCCAAATCAATTTCGATATTGATTTCAAAATTTATTTTCAACTTTGGATAAAATTTCCATACTGATTTCTCAAAAATTCATTTCCAAATATTAAATCAATTATAGATTGATTTCTGATTTTATTCATCCCTACTAAAACAAATTCCTTATTTTCCTTCAAATTATTCAATATCCTGTTTTTAAAGGGATTCTTTAGGTTGAACTCATTTTACATTGATTTCCCAAATCATTTCAATTTACCAATTAAATTTCTAATTGGATTTCCAACTTATCTTCTTTTAATAAATTCCTCTTTAAAGAAAATATATTTCAATTGTTTCTTTCAATCTATTTAAAAATCCAAATTTTAAATTAAATTCTTCAATTTAAAATCACTATTTTACGAAATCCATTTATTTAACATTTTCACTTTATTCTGGAATAAATTCGATAATACTATAAAAATTAACTTTTTATACTTTAAAAATTCCTTTCTTCAAAATTTATTCAATTTCTAAAATTTATTCACTTAGAAATTTCTATTTGGATTTCAAAAATTCAATTTCATTTATTTTTGGAATCCAATGATATCAAACATCCATTCGGCTAAATTTTAGCTTTCAAACAATTTCCAGACATCAATATGATCAATATAATCATTCACAGATTCATATCACAGTATAAATAAATTCAATCAATGTGAGGGGTCCAGTTGGATCCCTCCAACCTGTTTCCCTGCATCCAAAGATGTTAGCACAATACCAATTCCGCTCCAGTACGGAATTATCGCGGTATATAGGTTTTTATAAATCCGCTTACTAACGGCGCAATAGGGTCTCATCCGCTATACGAGGCGGGAATCAATCAATCCAATATATACATATGCCAATATGTATATACTGCTATATATATAGATATATCCTATCATATCTAATAGCACATTCAAACAAATCAATCAATAACTGCAATTCAATCATAAATCTGAGTGAGAAGATCTCACCTTAGCTTTTAATTTGCCATCCATTTTCCGTTTTGACTTGATTTCTCGTTTTGACCTTGTGTAAATAATTTATACAAATTCATCAATATTCGAATTAAATCGGACAATTCAATTATCATTTTAAAATTTCAATTCAACTAATAATTTAATTTAATTAATTAATTTCCTTTATAACATTTTCAGTTTATTACACTTTTGAAACAGTCGAATAGTACATTTCTTTTTCCAAAAATTTAAACTTAACAAATTTCTCCAATAATAATCTCCTAGTAGCTAAAATAACTAACTATGTTAATTTAACAGATAAATCTCTATTATTTTAAAAGTTAGACCGAACAAGCTATATACATTTTTTTTTCCACTGTAATTTTCTTCATATACAAACTTATATCTGTCTCTATATAATTTTAAGATGATCATAGTAGATTTACTATCATATATAGATATTCGAATTTATTCCCAAATTTTAATTGAATAAAATAAATCGTAAATACCTTACTGCCGGAGGCAACCCAGGCTACCCAAACACGCGAGTCACTGCACGCGACTTCGAGCTCCACAGCAGACCATTGATTTGAACGCAGCCTCCCCTAAATCGAATGACCATCCACGCGACATCGTATTCGAGCTCGACGAAGTGCCCCCTGTCAACTGCTCGACATCCCAGCCACGAAACCCTCCTTCGATCGAGAGTGCGACCACCCAGAATCACTTCGAGATCCCAAGACTTCTCCTCGCGCTGCTTCGAAACCACCGCCGCTTGCCTCTTCGAACGCCCCCCAGTGAAAAACATCGCGAACCCCCTGCGATGCCGCCTCTACTCGCACGACCCCACATCGCCTCCCCACGAATGCACGATATTGGCCACCCAGATTCGAGCATCCATCGCGACTCGAGCTCGCGAAATTCGCCGTGCCCATAAACTATCGCGACTTGATTTTGAAATTTGAACGAAAGGGAGAGGCTCGGTTTAATTTATTGCGTACGAAGTGATTTCGATTTTTTTTTATTTTGTTTTTGAATACTTTGCTTCTGCCATTTTTTTTTCTTCAAAGGGAGATACACGTTTAAAAAGGGAAGATGGATTTGATTTTGAACAGGGAGGCAGCGTAAATTAAAGAGAATAGATCGTGCTTCCACGATCTCGTATCGTGTTTTCTGGTGTGAATGGAGGCGTGAGTTAAGGAATAAAACGTGTTACGTTTTGACCAATTTTAAATAAAAATGAATTTGAGTTTGATTTTTATCCTGACGCGTTTGCACATCGTACGGTCATGTATTAACTCTGAAAAATACGAAAATTGAAATCCGGCAATAATACAATATTCCGGACCCAATGGAACTGGTTTCGTCGAATTCCGAGACTGTGCCCCGGAACGCTATTTTTCAAATATCGATACGAACGATATAATTTCAAAACTGAACAGAACAGTTTCAAATTCAATCCTGAAAGTTCTATTACCCTCAGAATTATCAATACGAATTTTAAAAGCTTTTAAAAAAATATTTTTCTTTGACTTAAAATTGAAGATTCAAATTTTATTCAGCATTCAATAGATTAAATTTTAAAGTTTAATCGCAAATTTCAAAGTTATATCGGGGATTCAAATTAAATCACCATTCAAATATTTAAAATTAATTAAATATTCTCAATTTAATTTGTTCAAAATTCAGGGTCGTTACAGACTTCCCTCCTTAAAAGAATTTCGTCCTCGAAATTACAAGTTAGGAAAAATATCCTTAACTCGTCTACTATCTTTCACAATCCAATAGTTTTATCAATTTATCACAATAAATCTTTCTACTAAAGATTCGTTATTAATTCAACTAAATTTCAACTTCAACTCTAAGTTTCAAAACAACATTGTTTTACTTAACCATTCAAATTTAAATTCAAATTCAAATTTTAACTTTCAAAATTTTCTCAAAAATTTTCTAACACTCGAAATTTCCGAAAAATTTCGCCAGCGTCTCCTTTGCGCGGCTAATACGGTACGACTACAAAACGTCCCTACGGACTCTCAGATTTCAAAAAGAAAAAGAAAAAGCCAAGCGGCTAGAGAAACAAGTCATCAAATCTCATATTCAAATTTAAACACATACCTTTTTCGAGCAATTCAAATTCTCTTCAAAATTAAAATCCCAATTCCTTTACAATACCTGTATATCTACTAGCCATTATATCCCGTTACAGCATTCAAACTATTTTGCAAATTCAATTACAAAATTTTCAATATATGCTTATATCCTCTTTAAGTTCATTATTGAAGTTATATATCCAATATGATTCAATTTTACATTTCAATTTCATTTGAATCTAATTCATAACTTCAATTCTATTTGAATTCAATTTACTTCTGAATATTAAATTCCATCAACTATCTTTATTCACAACTGCACTACTCTAAATTAGTTTCAGTTACTAACCCATTACAAATTCCAATTTATTTTATTCAAATTTGTTTTTAACATTCAGTTTCAATTCCAGTTTTATTCACTTCATTCAATTAGCTTCAATGAATTTACACTTACATTCATTCTTCCATATCAATTTACTTTCATTAGATTGATTAACATCCAATACATTTATTTATTCAATTGCTAATCCATTTAACATTTCAAGTTGAATTTCACTTATATAACTCAAGTTCATATTCATTTCAGTAATAAATTTTGATACCCAAAATCAAATTCATTCGTCATTTCTTAAGTTATATTCCCATTAAACATCATTTATTTCACTTACATTTTCTCATTTTATAAGTTATACAACTTATATTCAACCTTTCAAAACCATTTTTGAAAACAATTCAAATTATCCTTTGAATTTTCCAAAACAAAACCCAAATTTTTCCAAACACTTTCCATTTAAAACAGTTTGGCAGCAATTCCTCTTTCGGAAACCCGAAAATGAATTCTAATGATGTGGCCACCATCATCAGGATTATTTTCCAGCGACCTAAAAGAGTTTAGAGCTTTCATCTCTCCAAAATACTTTCCAAAACCTTCGAAATCCATTTTCAAATCAAAAATGATTTAAACTTCCAAATCTCCAAAATTTTCAAATCCTTTTCAAAACATTTCCAAATATTCTCTGGAATTCTGTTTCAAATTATAAATCACATTTATAATTTACATTCTTAAATTTCATTTGTATGTGAATTCATTTCTTAACTTTGGAGTTATGATTTCAATTTCTTATTCAATTTCATATAATAATGATAACATTTCAATATTATCACTTCCTAACAACCATGCAACCATATACTGTAATAATTTACAGAAAAATCATTTCTTTTATATACAAAAATAGTTTTGGGTAAAATTATTTCATTTACCCTATTTAAAACAATACTGTGCCGAATTGTTCTATTCAAGTGTTTAGAAACCCCTTCGATACAGTTGCGCAGACTGTGCCGATGAAGGTTCATATACCACTCAATAAACCAATCATCATAATATAAAACAATTTTATATTCACTAACAAATACGCGCTCGTATCTATAATTACACTCAACTCATTCTAGAGTACTACTGACTCTATCTCTAATGAGTAACACCCAACAGAGCAGGGTTGTCGCTTAACCATATGCTCTGATACCACTTTGTCACATACCGAAATTTTCGACTTTCGAAAATTCGACATCGATACTCACTTTATCGACTGCTGAGCCATCGAATGCCGGAAACCCGAAAAGTTATGGTTTTAAGAAAAAGAAAAGGTAGAAGAAGAAGAAGATAGAAGGAAAAGAGAAGAAAGAAAGAAGAACAACAGAACAACACAGAAACAAAACAATATCAGAATCTCACATATCCGGAATGGGTTATACGACCCCATGGTCCTTTCCCGGCTAACCCGAATAGTGAGCGATTATTTAAAAACAAGTGTGGCATTCAAATTCATCCAATTCACAACAAATACCTATCTAAAGGTAATTATTGATAGTCGGTTATTTAACTATCAATAAAGATGCGCGACATCATCAGATTCCAAATAATTTTCCAAATTATTTACCTTCCAAAAATATCTTTACTAGATATAAAATTTCCACACTTCAAAATAAATCAATATTTATTTTCAAAACGAATTCCCATTCCTTTTACAAATTCCCTAGTGAATTTATATTTCCAAATATCTACTGATATTCGATTTTCAAATCGTTTTCAATATTCAATTTCAATTTATCTTTAAGAAGATAAAATCTCAAAACAGTTCATTTCATATTGGGAAAGCATTTCCATACTTATTTAAAAATAAGTATTTCACAAATCTATTTATTTTCAACATTTGAAAATATTCGATATACTTAAAATCAAATTAAGTATATATTCATTCTTTAAGGAAATCATTAATTTTAACATCTATTTGAGTCAAAACGAATGTTGCGTAAAACATCGTTACGACGACTCGACATCACTAGTATAGGGATTCGAAATTTTTAAGGTAGATATATGAAAATCCCAATACTACATAAAACATTTCCTTTCGGAAATCATTTACTATAACAACAGTGTTATAGTCCACCATTTCCTTAAATTTCTCGAAAACGTCTATTTCAACAAGAACTGCGGAAATCAATGCTTTCGATTCATAATACATTTTAAAACATCTTTAAAATGTTTAACTTCATTTTTAAAATATTACTTCTTCAAAAATGAATCCATTTTACTAAACAATATATTCACTGTCCAAAATTGTGAATATAATTTACTTAACCCCATTTCAATCATTTCTACACATTTTTATTTCAATAAAAATTCGCTATCCAAAATCGCGGATATATTTTCTTTAATAATCTTCTATATTTAATTTATCAAATTCAATCGATTTCGAATTTATAAGCACGTTTATAAATTCTATTTTTCTTTTATAACAACTTCGGTTTATAAATCTTCTTTTTATCAACTTCTATATTTTTACTTATCAAAATAAGTGATTTCGGATTTATAAACAACTTTTATAAATTTCAATTCTATTTATAAAAACTTCAATCCCAAATCAATTTCGATATTGATTTCAAAATTTATTTTCAACTTTGGATAAAATTTCCATACTGATTTCTCAAAAATTCATTTCCAAATATTAAATCAATTATAGATTGATTTCTGATTTTATTCATCCCTACTAAAACAAATTCCTTATTTTCCTTCAAATTATTCAATATCCTGTTTTTAAAGGGATTCTTTAGGTTGAACTCATTTTACATTGATTTCCAAAATCATTTCAATTTACCAATTAAATTTCTAATTGGATTTCCAACTTATCTTCTTTTAATAAATTCCTCTTTAAAGAAAATATATTTCAATTGTTTCTTTCAATCTATTTAAAAATCCAAATTTTAAATTAAATTCTTCAATTTAAAATCACTATTTTACGAAATCCATTTATTTAACATTTTTACTTTATTCTGGAATAAATTCGATAATACTATAAAAATTAACTTTTTATACTTTAAAAATTCCTTTCTTCAAAATTTATTCAATTTCTAAAACTTATTCACTTAGAAATTTCTATTTGGATTTCAAAAATTCAATTTCATTTATTTTTGGAATCCAATGATATCAAACATCCATTCGGCTAAATTTTAGCTTTCAAACAATTTCCAGACATCAATATGATCAATATAATCATTCACAGATTCATATCACAGTATAAATAAATTCAATCAATGTGAGGGGTCCAGTTGGATCCCTCCAACCTGTTTCCCTGCATCCAAAGATGTTAGCACAATACCAATTCCGCTCCAGTACGGAATTATCGCGGTATATAGGTTTTTATAAATCCGCTTACTAACGGCGCAATAGGGTCTCATCCGCTATACGAGGCGGGAATCAATCAATCCAATATATACATATGCCAATATGTATATACTGCTATATATATAGATATATCCTATCATATCTAATAGCACATTCAAACAAATCAATCAATAACTGCAATTCAATCATAAATCTGAGTGAGAAGATCTCACCTTAGCTTTTAATTTGCCATCCATTTTCCGTTTTGACTTGATTTCTCGTTTTGACCTTGTGTAAATAATTTATACAAATTCATCAATATTCGAATTAAATCGGACAATTCAATTATCATTTTAAAATTTCAATTCAACTAATAATTTAATTTAATTAATTAATTTCCTTTATAACATTTTCAGTTTATTACACTTTTGAAACAGTCGAATAGTACATTTCTTTTTCCAAAAATTTAAACTTAACAAATTTCTCCAATAATAATCTCCTAGTAGCTAAAATAACTAACTATGTTAATTTAACAGATAAATCTCTATTATTTTAAAAGTTAGACCGAACAAGCTATATACATTTTTTTTTCCACTGTAATTTTCTTCATATACAAACTTATATCTGTCTCTATGTAATTTTAAGATGATCATAGTAGATTTACTATCATATATAGATATTCGAATTTATTCCCAAATTTTAATTGAATAAAATAAATCGTAAATACCTTACTGCCGGAGGCAACCCAGGCTACCCAAACACGCGAGTCACTGCACGCGACTTCGAGCTCCACAGCAGACCATTGATTTGAACGCAGCCTCCCCTAAATCGAATGACCATCCACGCGACATCGTATTCGAGCTCGACGAAGTGCCCCCTGTCAACTGCTCGACATCCCAGCCACGAAACCCTCCTTCGATCGAGAGTGCGACCACCCAGAATCACTTCGAGATCCCAAGACTTCTCCTCGCGCTGCTTCGAAACCACCGCCGCTTGCCTCTTCGAACGCCCCCCAGTGAAAAACATCGCGAACCCCCTGCGCTGCCGCCTCTACTCGCACGACCCCACATCGCCTCCCCACGAATGCACGATATTGGCCACCCAGATTCGAGCATCCATCGCGACTCGAGCTCGCGAAATTCGCCGTGCCCATAAACTATCGCGACTTGATTTTGAAATTTGAACGAAAGGGAGAGGCTCGGTTTAATTTATTGCGTACGAAGTGATTTCGATTTTTTTTTATTTTGTTTTTGAATACTTTGCTTCTGCCATTTTTTTTCTTCAAAGGGAGATACACGTTTAAAAAGGGAAGATGGATTTGATTTTGAACAGGGAGGCAGCGTAAATTAAAGAGAATAGATCGTGCTTCCACGATCTCGTATCGTGTTTTCTGGCGTGAATGGAGGCGTGAGTTAAGGAATAAAACGTGTTACGTTTTGACCAATTTTAAATAAAAATGAATTTGAGTTTGATTTTTATCCTGACGCGTTTGCACATCGTACGGTCATGTATTAACTCTGAAAAATACGAAAATTGAAATCCGGCAATAATACAATATTCCGGACCCAATGGAACTGGTTTCGTCGAATTCCGAGACTGTGCCCCAGAACGCTATTTTTCAAATATCGATACGAACGATATAATTTCAAAACTGAACAGAACAGTTTCAAATTCAATCCTGAAAGTTCTATTACCCTCAGAATTATCAATACGAATTTTAAAAGCTTTTAAAAAAATATTTTTCTTTGACTTAAAATTGAAGGTTCAAATTTTATTCAGCATTCAATAGATTAAATTTTAAAGTTTAATCGCAAATTTCAAAGTTATATCGGGGATTCAAATTAAATCACCGTTCAAATATTTAAAATTAATTAAATATTCTCAATTTAATTTGTTCAAAATTCAGGGTCGTTACAACTATGATTGTAGTCGAGTACTCTGGGCAGATTTGATAGTCCTAGGCACGGGCTGCGACGACGTGCGGAGTTATGTCTAGAACCGGGGTTGCCATTAACCCTTGACGGACGGCTGAAAGAATGTACCGGTCATTCAATTAACGGTGGTATCAAAGCAAAGATAACAGTGATAGCCAGAGTCATGGATGTTTGGTTGTATCGTCATTCGGTCTCAAGAGCAATGTTTTCTGGGTGCTTATCTGATCTTGGTTTAGGCCCTGGGGGTTCGTACTTGGAAAATGTTGACCTTGACTCGAGTGATAATTGCTTTACTTTAAATGTCTGCTTTGCTATGTTTACTTCTGCTTAGTGTGTCTGGGGGCTATCACTGTAGAAAGAGGTAGAGTGGGAGGGTTGGATTCCTATTCCTTTTTCCTTTATGCTCTTTTGGTATGTTGTTAGTTGATTTACCGCTCACTAAGACTGTTGTCTGACTCAAGGTTTTACGTTCAACTCTTATTACCTTGGGCTGTTCATCCATTTTGGGATGGGCGGACTAGGTAGCAGGTGACAGGTGCTGTTCTTAGTGACCGACGATGCTGATGACGAAGACGAGTTGGAGGCTTGCGTATTAGTTTCTTACTATATGTACTGGATGTTCCGCTGCTTGTATAATCTCTAAGTGATATGTAGTGAGGCTTGATGTATTGACTATTCAGCTGTTGTACCAAACTATTATGAGGTTTAATAGAGATTCTGTTCTGTAAAGCTTCACTATATATACTTTCTATTGTATTTTATCCATGCATTATGAGTTATACGATAGATTCTGCTGTTTTAACTTAACCTTGGCCATCGTCCATGGCTGCCTGGCACACTTTACAGCGCACTATTCCTATGTTCAGTGCAGGGGTCATGGGCGGTCGTCACAGAACTGGTACGACTAATCGGTTCACCGATTTCGTTGTGTCCCGGATTCCAAAACACACGAATGAATATACTGTAGAGATCAGCATGACGAGACGATCAAAATGGTATATAGATATCAGTGGCATGACCATCCTATCAAAAGTCGATAATCGATACTGAAAATGCTGCTAATTTGCCGAAAATAAGATAAACGGAGCAACATCAGTCCAAATTTGAAGAAACGAAATATGACGTGTAACGACCCTGAATTTTATATAAATTTAAATTAATAATTAAATGAATTTTTGAATTAAAATTTGTAGAATTAAATGATAAAGTGATGCGAGTTTCCCCGAACTCAAATAAATCCTATGTTAAATCATTTAAAATTTAAAATATTGTAAATATATGTATATATGTGAATATATATATATATTTGGATATATATGAGTTAATTTGAAATTATAAATTAAATATAAGATAATAAATATATTAACTAAAAAAACTAACATGGTAGAATAAAAATAGAAATTGTTTATGGTATAAAGTAGAGTTTTAAATTCAATAAAGAAAAGAAATTCAAATAATTAAACAAAGCATAAAACAAGAAGATGATAAAATTTAATCAACCTGGAAAAGCAAACAAGACTAAAGAAGAAAATAAAATATAACATAACTAGATATAAATATGTAAGCAAAGTATAGAAAAGAAAAAAACAAGTATAAGTAATAGCTTACAAATGAAGCAAACAAATGAAAGCTGCCAGGCAAATTAAAGAAAAGAAAAAAAATGAAGCAAAGATATGAACTTGAAAACCAAGCTACCCAAATACATTCAAGTGTGAAACCAAAATAAATAAAATACATACGAAATAGAATTGTATGTAAACTTAAAAGGAACATTTGTACTAACTAACATCTTCTCAGCCGAAAAAAAACCAGACATCAGTAGACAAAGCAAGAAAAATCTCTGATTCTTTTGTACAAAACATATTATAACCCTGTACAACGCAATATCACCTTGTACAAATATACACCCTGTACACTCTCTCCTTTATATCAGCCTGTACAACATTTCCTTTTATATTATCTTCATCATTTTATTTCGTCCATCTTCAAAGCTGAGAAATCTGAAGCAAAGCAAGCAAACATCTTGATCTTAAACAAAAAAAAAAATCAATTTAAAACAAATCAAAACAAAGAAGATTTGGCATCTCAGTTTCAAGTTTTCAAAACAGTCTTCAATAAAAAGCTCTGTTCAAACTTTAGTCAGATGAGCAAATTCTTCCACCCTGTTATATGTTGTTGTTTGTGACAAAATCATCCAAGTCTTCATTTATGAATTTGTGTGGTAGGATAATTGATGCATGCCTGTCTATATGTGAATATCTACCTATGTTATATTTATGTGGGATGTGGTGAATGATTAGGGTAATGCGATAGATATGTTGGCATAAATGGAAAAAATATATATATATCTATGTATACATGAAAATATTGGGGTGTAAGCCTCTGTCTTTTGTTACAGATTTTCAAAACCTGTTCAAAGAAAAAGAAGAGTAATATAAAAGAAAAATCCAATTCCAATTGTTATGATCATTTTTAACCGATAATGTGAAAATAGGATATGATCAAAATCATCAGAATATAATATTAAAAATAAAATTTTGATATAACATGAAATAGTTTTGTTTGAATGAAGAGATACAGTGGGAATTCAAACTTTCACCAATTTTCGATTTGCATGAAATCAAACTTGGATTACATCATCTAAACCTACGTCGAAAATGATGATTTTTAAAACAAGAATCAAAATTTTTAGTTTCAAATTGGGATGGCATTTGTTAGATGAACGTGAGATGGGATTTTATCATTTTCTGGCGATCGGTGGTCACTGAGTTCTCGTGGTTCCGTGGAGACGTGGAGGGATGAACGGAGATTCGAGGAAAAATGGTGAGGTGGTCCATAGATGCATGTGGTGGCAGTGGCGATCGTTACGAATTTTTAAACCTAGTTTTTAAGGGGATCACGTATTTGATTCGTTCGCCACCACCAAGGGATCGAGTAGCGCGAGAGTTTGGGAAGTGGAAGCTAGGGAGTAGACGCGTCGATGACCGGAGTGGCGAGGTTTATCGTGGTCGGAATCGTTGGTTCGAGGCGAAGCGATGATGGGTTGAATCGTTCCAGTTCGAGCTGGAAGCTCGATCTCGATTTCGAGTGGTTAGCCGAGTTTTGATGGTCAGATTCTGGTGAGGAGGTTGTCGCCGATTTGCTCGATGGTGAGGTGTGGGTCGGAGGTGGTCGGAAGAACTGTGCACGTGCACGAGGGCAAAATTGATCGCCTGGGTGTTGTCGTCTGGGAAAGGCAGGGGAACTCGAAGCGTACTCGGGGGATTCGAGTAGTTTACTCGAAGCGAATTTTTAACAGATACTCGGGGAAGTAAGGAGATTTTCTCGGGTTTTTGTGAATTTTGGTATAACATCATTGTTAATAAATCAAGTTTTAAAATCTGGTTTAAAATGTAAATAAAATTCAAGTTGGATTGAAATTTAGTTTGAAATAAATGAAGTTTATAAAATTTAAAGTATTTAAACAACTTTAAAATGTTCATGTATATCTTATAAAATGATTTGAAATTAAATAATTGGGTTTAAACTCTTATATAAATTTCTTTATAACGGTAAGTAAAGATTGGTTAATTAAATTTTTAATTGTAATTAGTAATGGATGATGGGTAATAAATGAATTTGCACTTAACTACTTAAGTTAACAAATGAATGATTAATAGTTAATTAAATTAGTAAATTAATTGAGAATTAAATGATTAATTAATTGGCAATTAATGATTAATTAAATAATTAGTGATAAATTATATGATTTTAAAGGCTAAGTGAAATGGAGATTAACAATAATTAAATTGAGTTTAATTACTTAAGAATAGAAATTAAATAACTATGAATGATTAATGAGGATCATCTACTTGAGATTTATTTGATAATTAACCCGAATTAATAAATTGATACATCTGATTTAAATTAATCAGTTGATTAATAAATTCACTTGTGAATGTTTAGATTCTATTGAATGTTAAATTGTTTGATATTTCCTGATATGTGATGGCTTGTGATATACCCTGATTTATGTTTTAATCTGTGATGTAATTTATTATCCGTGATATATATCTATGATCTGTACGATAAGCGTTATAGTTATATCGCTTATCAACTATATCCTATATTCTGATCTGTGATGATTCATCATGTTGCACTATTGTGTTCAACCCCTGGACTACACTTTTACACACACAAATATGGATTTCACGTGGAAATCGGTTAAGTCACAGATAATTGAATTTGATGTTTTTGAAATTGAAATTTTAATTTCAATTGATTTTGAAATTGGAAATTCGGGTTTAAAGTGAAAAGCTTTTGAAATGGGATTTCAAAGATAAAAGTTATTTTGAATAACTTAATCAAGTTTTGAAAATTTAAATAATTTGATTTAAATTTGAATTCAAGTTTGAAATTGAATCCTATGATTTGAAACTAGGGATTAAAGATGATATAAATGTGTTTGTATGAATCTAAACCATTTAAAAGGTAATTTTGAGAATTTAGATTTAACCCAAAGATTTCAACTTGTATGAATGAATCAGATTTCCAAAATGAAACTATTTGTTTTCAAAAGATAAAAGCTTTCCGATAAGAAATGAAATTCCAGTTTAATTAAAGGAATTTCAATATTGAATTGAAAGATGGTTTTCCAAGTTATGAATGGATTATTTTTGAAAACTATGATTTGAATCTGTTATTTTTAACAGATTTAAAATAATGATTGGTTTAAATCATTTGAAATGGGATTGTTTTGAAAGCTATAAGTTAAATCTTTGATTTAAAAGATTTGACGAGTTAAACTGAAATGGAAATTAGTCTGGAAAATCTGTGAATGAATCTTTTGTTTAAAAGATTAAAGTGTGGAAACTGTTTAAACCGTAAAGGTTGAATCTTTTTGTTTAAAGATTTAAAATGGTAATTTGTTAAACCATTTGAAAAGAAAGTTTTGGGTAATAAGTTGTGACTTAATTGAAATCTCATATCCATATGTTTTTAAATATTACGCTCACTATTCGGTTTAGCCGGGAGAGGACCTTTGGGTCGTATAACCCATTCCGAATAGGTGATACGTCGTATATGGATGGCATTTGAAGACCGGTGTTGAAGACCGGATATTTTTGAAAACGGAAGGATTACCGTCGAGTTACTCTACATCGGCTGATCCCCGGTATAGAGGTTTTATCATCCTTAGTGACGGGAAGTCCGGACGTGATTGGAAATTATCCGGATTTGCAAGGGCTTCGCGAGAAGTGCCTTCGGTTCTGTTCGATCCCGGAACAGACTTGTATGGATTGTATGTCTGACATTACACTTTGAGATATAAAGCCGATTTCTTTCAAATACATTTCTGTTTGGTGGCGGAGAATTTATTCTCTTAGCTTAACACCCTTCTCTGAGACGTACGAGCTCAGAGGTTATGTAGTTGAAATTTATCAACGATATACTCCCAATTTGGTAATGTGGCATGCTGAGTGTTGCTGTGTGATGATCAGTGTTTGATCATTTGTGATATGATCATTTGTTTGATCATTTATCTTTGTGATCATAGGATGATCATCTGTTGACCCAAAGCGTGGCTTTTTGAAAAAGCATAGCTTTGTGGACGAGACTTCGTCAGGGCCTCACAACCCGGAAATGGTCGAAACAGGAATGTTGCGGCAAGGTTATGAGGGTGGCGCCCTTTAGGGTATGGCATTTCCTTCTGGAAAGGGGTGGTATTGTAATATCCCGGAAATTTTAACAATATCAATTTAATAATCTGTTGAATAATTAAATTGATATGGATGATCTTTGATAATAAAATTTGAGTTTAATTTAATAATCTGATGAAATAAGTATTTAATTAGTAAATTTTATCTTTTAAAAGTTAATAAGATATTTTCTATTTGAATATATATATTTATTTGTATATATTGTAAATAGAAAAGCTTTGGTAAATTGGAAATTTAGATTAAATTTAATATGAACTTTTCAAAGTTATTTAAATAAATAACTTTATAGTTTTAAAGTACTTTAGGTAAATGTTAAATTGTTTAAGATATATTTTAACTTAAGTTTAAAAATAAATAAGATTTAACAAAAAGGGTTGTTTTATTTCTTTTTAAATATTACTTGATAATATAATCTCTTATATAAATTATTTAAATTATCAAATATGTTATTTTCAAATAATAAGTATAATGTATTATTTTTATAAATATGAATGGATTTTAAAGACTATGGAATTGTTATTTTAAATTGATAAGTAGTTGTATATGAATATATATATAACTTAATTTTTAAATTGAATCTTAGGATTTAATTTGATTTGAATTTAATTTAAGTTTTGAAATTCAAAAGAATAAATATTTAAATTGTTTGTATATTATAATATTTGTATAAACTTTTATTTATAAATGTAATTAGTTTTGTTTCTTTAAAAAGT
Organism: Allium fistulosum; assembly: GCA_030737815.1. Lineage (NCBI taxonomy): Eukaryota > Viridiplantae > Streptophyta > Magnoliopsida > Asparagales > Amaryllidaceae > Allium > Allium fistulosum. The sequence goes on along the minus strand of CM060907.1, from coordinate 941,382,081 downwards.
AATTATATATATATAGATAAGTATTTAATAAATAAGAAAAAGGCATTTATTTACTTTTAAAATAAATAAAAATATGAATAATTACTTAAGGGACATATGTCATTTTTCTAAGGCTCCATTTTAACATGTGTAATGTAAGTAATCAATGTAATGACAAGTGTCTTTATTATTTTCATTTTTCCTTTTTTTTTATAAAATCACAAATTTACATATATATAAACATTTGCACTTCTTTATTTCATTCTTTCTATTTTCTTTTCAAAACAAGATAAACTCAAATCTTTCTCTCAATACAAATCTGAAAATAGATCAGTACCATTTTCTCAAACCTTTCTCAAAAGCAAAAATCTGAAATCAATACTCAAAACTCCTCATAAAAACCACAATCTCAAATCAATTTCAAAGCTTGCATGTTTAATCTGAACATCTACAACTTAGTTTTTAAAAATTCCAAAAGCATGCAAATCATTTTTCTTCAATCTGGATTCAATACAAGAAACCAGTATGCATTCTTTTCGAATCTGCATCAAATTCAAAAGCCCTGTTGCATTCATTTGCAATCTGGAAATCAAGTCTGAAGCCTGTCTGCCTTCATTTCTTCAACCTGGAGGCAAGCATGCATGCAGTTCTAAATTCAATCAGTAAAGCCCAGCAACTAAAGTTAGAATCAAATTTAAGGAGCATTCAAGTTTCTCAGTTTCAAAAGCTATTACAAAGTTAAACTACCTCTGTTCATACAAAACAGGTGAGTAACATTCTATTATTAAGATTTAAGTTATGAAAGATGGTTGCATGTGAATATTTATAAGTGGTTCTGCATATCTATGTATTGATGTATGATTATATATGTGAGTTTCTATGTATACATGGATGAGTAGTTATGTGTGCATGCCTGTTATCTTTGAATTCTGTTCTGTTTGTTGCCAGACTCGAGAATTCCTTTTAAAATCTCTTACCATTGGATCTAGTTTTTGTAATAACTTAATTTACAAACAAGAATGGTTTGATTTATCATATATAAATGTTAAAAAGTTTAATTTAAGTCAAACCTTTGAGTCTGAGTGTCTCTATAACCATAATAACAGTAATGTGATATAAAAGTGGAAATTTAAACTTTGTAATTTATAATTCCAGGTTTATAAATGGAATACCTAGACTATAATATGAATTTTAAGAATGAAATTATGATTTTTAGTTTTGTAATGAAGGAGCAGTTCTTATTTTAACTAAAAAGGGGAAATTGGGAAGAACTGGTGATCTAGATGGTCTGGGAAATTGGGTTTCTATCTGAAGGTAGTAGAGTGATCAGAGACTCGAGGAAAAATGTCAGGAAGATTTTTAAAGCATCGAGGAAGAATTGATTTAGGATTTAAATTCCCAACCCTAGTTTTAATTAGTCTGGGTAAAGAGATCATCACGATTTCTATGATGGATCGAGTGCAGTGAGGTTTGGGAGAATGGAAGTATGGTCATAGACGAGTTTATGGCCGGAGTTTCAAGATAGCTGATGGACGGAGTGACGTGAGGGAAGTGTTGACAGGTTTGGTGATGGTTGAGTCTTTCTGTTCCAGGTTTCGAAATTCATCTCGATTTCGATTTCGCGAGAGGATTGAAGTTTGAATGATCGTTGTTTGGTTGGTGGTCGATCGTTGGCTTGTGGGGATGCTCGACGATGGTCGGAGACGCCGCTGGTGTATGTGCACGTGCACGCGATGATATGTGCCTGGGTGAAGTCTGGAATGGTAGCAGTGGAGAGGTCTGGGTTTTCTCGAGTTTTGGTCGAGTGATGCTCGAAGCATTTAGGATGTTGACTCGAAGTGTTTTGGTGAAGTCTCGAGTACTTTTATGTGTTGCCAGGTTTTTTTCAAAAGCCTGTTAGTATAAATTTAAATCTAAATTTAAAAACTGTAAAGAAACATTTAAAACAGGAATTGAAATCAAGTTTTAAATTATGGAGTCAGGATTAGTTTTGAATCTTAGATTTAAGATAAATAAGTTTTGTAAATTCAAATGTTTAATAAGTTTATATTTAAATGTATTGAAAATTAAAGGGGATTAATTTAAATTCTTTTATAAGATATAAAATTTCTTTAACATGTGAAAGTTTTAAATTGGTTTTAAAACTGTGTTAAAAATAAGTTGGTATTCATTTTAAATCCCAAATTTAAAATGAAATTTTAAAGTAATTTGAAAATGGATATTTTCAAATGTATTTGTGAAAGATCATTTAACCATGGAGAAGAAATGTTTTATCTTAAAGTTAAAAATTTTTTTTATCTTTAAGTTAATTTAAAATGGTTTAAATAATTTAATTAATTAATGATTTGAATTAATTAATTTATCATTAAGGAATTGAAATACATTGTAAATGATAATTTGATTATTAATAAAACAAAAGTTTTATCTTAAATTAAATTAGAGATTTGTGTTCATTAAATTTATAAAGAAATTTAATGGATAATTAATTTATTTGATTAATTAATCATTAGGATTAATTAAATAGGTAATTAAAGGTTTAAACAAATTAATTAATAATTAAGATTAATTAATTAGGAATAATTAATTTATAATTAAGGATTATGAATTAGATATTAATTAATGATTAAGAATTAATTAATAAAGTAATTAAATATTAATTAAGTTATGGTTAATACTTAATTAATTAAATAATTAGAGATTAATTAATTGTTTATAAAGATTTATTAATTTGAAATTAATAATAATTAATCTAAGTTAATTACTTAAGAAAAGTAATTAAAGAGTTGTTAATAGTTAATGAAGGTCATTAACTATGGATTATTTAATAATTAATTAATGTAATTAATTTTAATAGTTAATTAGATTAATTAATTTAAAGATAATCAAATTTTAGAATTTGTTTTTAATAAATTACTTAGTGGAAGTAATTAAAAGAATTAATTACTCATTGTAATTAATTGAAGTTAATTTGTTTAGTTAAGTTAATTTATTAAGTTAAATTAATTTAGAAAAATCAATGGATTGATTTGTTAAATAATTATTAAGGTATTATTATTTAGGGAAATAAATAATAGATAATTACTGGAAGTAATTAATTGAAGGAAAGTAATTTGAGTTAATTACTTTGAATAATTAATCAAGGGATTAATTAAGGAATTAATTAAGGAAGTAATTAATTTAGTTAATGGAAGTAATTAAAGGTAGTTAATTACTGATTTAGATTAATCAAGGTGATTAATAAATGTTGTTTAATTAAAGGTTAATTACTTAATGTAATTAATTTAATTAAGTAATTAATAATTAATTTATAATTAAGGATCATTAATTTATATAATTAATGATGTAATTAGGAATTGATTAATTAAGTAATAATTAATAAATGAAGTGATTAATTAATGTAATTAATTAAGGTTTAATATAATTAATTATAGTTGATTAATTTAATTAATTTTAGTTAATTAATTAATGAAGTAATTAAAGGTTAATTACTATAATGGTTAAGGATAATTAATTTGAGTAATTAATTAAAGGATAAATTACCTGAATGTAATTAAAAGGTAATTAGAGGATAATTAATTAATTGAGTTGGAATTAATTAATGGTTAAGTAAGCAGGATTTATAAAATAAAGTAATTAATTTAATTCACTTTAAATTAATTTAAGATAGTATAAATCATTACTTATGAATGGGTGATAGTATTGAATACTTGGCATTGATTGATATCTCTGATGAGATATATGCTGTATGATATGGATGTTAGTTGAATTGTATGGATTATCTGATAATGTTGATTATCTGTTGTGAATTATCTTTCTTTGTGTATAAAGATAATGAAATAAATTGTTTTAACCTTTAAAACAACTTGGCCTTAAAAGATACGCTTTGGATTTCGATGAGACCGGGATCGGGTTTCCGTATACCGGATTTCCAGGTCTGGAGACCCGAATACCACATCGATCCAAATTAACGATAGGTCGTGAATCAAGTGAAGATGAAGATTCAGAGTGCAAGGGTTATTGTCGTTAACTCTGAGGGTGATTCCAAAATGAGTGTAACGAGATAATGCCTTCGGTTTCGTTCGAACCCGGAACGAACTTGTATGGATTGAATGCTTTTAGAACTTCGTCAGGTGGACGATGAGCATTCTAAGTGATGTGTTCTTTTCTACGGTAATCGTGACCTCAAGCCTCACAAACCGGGAATGGCTAAAACAGGGGAGGTGCAGCAAGGTTAGTGGGTAGCACCCAAGTAGGACAAGGTTACCTCTGTCTAGATGTCCCTTTCTATTTTCGACTTAGTGGTGCGGTTGCTGATCCCAACCGTGAGGTATCTTGTGCGGGAATTATCCAGTAAGGGATGTTCCGACCTTGTGTTGCAGGGGATTGGGAGTGATCCTCGGTACGGTGATCTAGGACACGTACTGTGATGGGCGGTACCCCGGTAGCCCTGCCATTGTATGGAATCCAAAATCCAATAAGTGCCAACGGACTTGATTGTATATCCCACTTTGTGGCTAGTATGCTGGAATTTAATAATGTAACAATTTCGGCTATTTCATATTTATTTGAAAACCCTAGACCCTATTATAATACAATCGAATTTCCTATCAAATGTTTTGGTTAGCGTAAGGTAAAAACTTACCCATGTTTATTTGTGGGGAGTCTTACGTGATACCTTTTCTTTCAAAAGGTTTTGAAGTTAAGCAAGTTTAACCTGTTACTCACACCAGACCCATGTCTGACCCAAGTTGTTTATTTCTGTTTTATAAACTCTTGGGTACTCAAATTTTTACGAGTAGCCAAGGGATTCAGGTTAGCCTTGACGAATTGTGGAGGAGCAATGGAGCAGGAGGCTTCAGCGTTGTAGATATAGATAGTAGTTTCCGCTGTGTTGATCTTGTTTAGATCTTTGTTTTGTCTTGAGTTGTATAATAGATAGAAATTATAACTGTCTATTTTGTTGTATAAGTTGTGTAACTCTGATTATGTAAAGACTATGTAATAGTTATGTGATATATTATATTTTGTTTCGTTCCGCTGTGAGATTCTGATATTGTTTAGTTCTTTCTTTCTCTTCTTTTCTCTTTCTCACCCCTTTCTTTCTTATTAGCGATACGACTTTCTATGGAGAGAAAGCCGTGGTCGTCACAGTGGTATCAGAGCAGTAGGTTGAGTGAATACCTAGGCTCTGAAGTGGTGTCTATCTTGAGAGCGCGTAATTGTTAGTTATATAAAAATGGTTTTATATTATGTTAATTGATCGGTTGAGTGGTATATGGATTCTGGTCAATACGAGTAGCTAACGTTATTGATAGGGATCTCTAAACACTTGAACCAGGCCAACAGACACAATATTGTTTTAAAGAGGTAAATGAAATAATTTTACCCAGAAATAATTTCTATATAAAAAGTACCATTTTAAATATATATATATATTTCTACCTATTTGTTGGGTTACCTGTTCGGGTTTTCCAATATAGGATATAAAGGTAGATAGGGTAGTGGTGTGTGTAACACGACTACCAATGGTTGGAGTCTGAGTATTGAGGTTGGAAGTGTATCTGTCGAGACTGTAGACCTAATACCGTCTCGAGTAAGCTTTGCTATGGTAAAGGAATTCATCGATCTCTGAAGGAAACCTTTTAAAGGTTCGGAGTTTATCTTTGAAGTTTGGATGAGTAAGGTTGGATCTGTCGGTTGAACAGAAGCGAGTGATGGTACCTTGATACCTCAGGTAATAGTAGCTGTATGATGAGATACAGTGACGATGGATGTTCCCGAAGATGTTTTCTTTGGAACAAGATTAAGGAAGTGTGTATGCTTCGGTGTTGTGGCTGAGTTCAGCATGGTGTTTCTGTTTGGTTTGGAGTTCGAGTTTCTCGAAGATCTTTGGAATAGGAAGTCCTTGACATCAGTGTCAGCAGTGCAGCTCAGAGTATTCTGTGATGGCAGGAAGTTTTCTGGATGAGCAGTTTTTCTGAAGGTGAAGTTCAGAAGTAGTAAGAGTAAATCCATTTCTTCGATGGATTGGATAGTTAAGTATGAGCTGTTCGGATTGTGTAAAGAGGAACAGTTTTTCTTTGGAAATAGGTTGGGTTGATCGCAAAAGTGACTTGTGATTGCTGAGTGTTCTCTTGTGTTGTCAGAGTTTTCTGGATGTCTTCAGAGAAGTCAGAAGTTTGTCCGCATCTGAAGGGTGAGTTTTCTTATCGACTGGATTCCAAGAGTGATACCGGTGATTCAGTCTAGTGGAAGGATGTTTCCTAGAGATGGAGTTTGGTGAAGCAGCTCAAGTTTTGCTGGAGTATCTGAGTTTTAGTTATGGATCAGTGAATCTTATTTCTAGAAGTGAGTTATCCAGTCTGTGCTTGTGTTCTACCTCAGATCAGAGTTGAGCAGCGAAAGCAGTTTGGAGTGTATCTCTGGATGGAAGAAGTAAGTTTGGAATCTACTGATGTTGTGAAGTAGAGTTATGTTTGGATCTCGTCTGTGTTCTGATTTGGATAAGTATTTGGACTTCTGAATTGAATTGTCAGTTTGGATAACTGGAATTCATTGAGTTTTACGTATCTCTGAGGGAGTACGTATTTGATCTATCTCTGGTTTTAGAATCTGCAGTTTGGGAAGTTTGGTAGTTGAGTCAGACTCGTCTGTAGTCTGATATTCTGTTTAGTTCTGTAGATCTAGATGAGTAGAAGATCTATAGCTTAGTTGTTTAGATTGTTTGTAGAGCGAGTATTCCGGTATATATATATATACTTAGGGAAACTCGAGGTATTTTATCTAGAATTTAGTCTAGATAATTAGAATTGTTTGATTGGATGAATTGGTTGCTATGGTTGCTAGCATATGGATGATAGTATATGCTTGTGTTTTAAATTAAAATCTTTAATAAGATTATTAAATTACCTTTGTTTAAATTTCGGGGACGAAATTATTTTAAGGGGGGAGGAATGTAATATCCCGGAAATTTTAACAATATCAATTTAATAATCTGTTGAATAATTAAATTGATATGGATGATCTTTGATAATAAAATTTGAGTTTAATTTAATAATCTGATGAAATAAGTATTTAATTGGTAAATTTTATCTTTTAAAAGTTAATAAGATATTTTCTATTTGAATATATATATTTATTTGTATATATTGTAAATAGAAAAGCTTTGGTAAATTGGAAATTTAGATTAAATTTAATATGAACTTTTCAAAGTTATTTAAATAAATAACTTTATAGTTTTAAAGTACTTTAGGTAAATGTTAAATTGTTTAAGATATATTTTAACTTAAGTTTAAAAATAAATAAGATTTAACAAAAAGGGTTGTTTTATTTCTTTTTAAATATTACTTGATAATATAATCTCTTATATAAATTATTTAAATTATCAAATATGTTATTTTCAAATAATAAGTATAATGTATTATTTTTATAAATATGAATGGATTTTAAAGACTATGGAATTGTTATTTTAAATTGATAAGTAGTTGTATATGAATATATATATAACTTAATTTTTAAATTGAATCTTAGGATTTAATTTGATTTGAATTTAATTTAAGTTTTGAAATTCAAAAGAATAAATATTTAAATTGTTTGTATATTATAATATTTGTATAAACTTTTATTTATAAATGTAATTAGTTTTGTTTCTTTAAAAAGTAATTATATATATATAGATAAGTATTTAATAAATAAGAAAAAGGCATTTATTTACTTTTAAAATAAATAAAAATATGAATAATTACTTAAGGGACATATGTCATTTTTCTAAGGCTCCATTTTAACATGTGTAATGTAAGTAATCAATGTAATGACAAGTGTCTTTATTATTTTCATTTTTCCTTTTTTTTTTATAAAATCACAAATTTACATATATATAAACATTTGCACTTCTTTATTTCATTCTTTCTATTTTCTTTTCAAAACAAGATAGACTCAAATCTTTCTCTCAATACAAATCTGAAAATAGATCAGTACCATTTTCTCAAACCTTTCTCAAAAGCAAAAATCTGAAATCAATACTCAAAACTCCTCATAAAAACCACAATCTCAAATCAATTTCAAAGCTTGCATGTTTAATCTGAACATCTACAACTTAGTTTTTAAAAATTCCAAAAGCATGCAAATCATTTTTCTTCAATCTGGATTCAATACAAGAAACCAGTATGCATTCTTTTCGAATCTGCATCAAATTCAAAAGCCCTGTTGCATTCATTTGCAATCTGGAAATCAAGTCTGAAGCCTGTCTGCCTTCATTTCTTCAACCTGGAGGCAAGCATGCATGCAGTTCTAAATTCAATCAGTAAAGCCCAGCAACTAAAGTTAGAATCAAATTTAAGGAGCATTCAAGTTTCTCAGTTTCAAAAGCTATTACAAAGTTAAACTACCTCTGTTCATACAAAACAGGTGAGTAACATTCTATTATTAAGATTTAAGTTATGAAAGATGGTTGCATGTGAATATTTATAAGTGGTTCTGCATATCTATGTATTGATGTATGATTATATATGTGAGTTTCTATGTATACATGGATGAGTAGTTATGTGTGCATGCCTGTTATCTTTGAATTCTGTTCTGTTTGTTGCCAGACTCGAGAATTCCTTTTAAAATCTCTTACCATTGGATCTAGTTTTTGTAATAACTTAATTTACAAACAAGAATGGTTTGATTTATCATATATAAATGTTAAAAAGTTTAATTTAAGTCAAACCTTTGAGTCTGAGTGTCTCTATAACCATAATAACAGTAATGTGATATAAAAGTGGAAATTTAAACTTTGTAATTTATAATTCCAGGTTTATAAATGGAATACCTAGACTATAATATGAATTTTAAGAATGAAATTATGATTTTTAGTTTTGTAATGAAGGAGCAGTTCTTATTTTAACTAAAAAGGGGAAATTGGGAAGAACTGGTGATCTAGATGGTCTGGGAAATTGGGTTTCTATCTGAAGGTAGTAGAGTGATCAGAGACTCGAGGAAAAATGTCAGGAAGATTTTTAAAGCATCGAGGAAGAATTGATTTAGGATTTAAATTCCCAACCCTAGTTTTAATTAGTCTGGGTAAAGAGATCATCACGATTTCTATGATGGATCGAGTGCAGTGAGGTTTGGGAGAATGGAAGTATGGTCATAGACGAGTTTATGGCCGGAGTTTCAAGATAGCTGATGGACGGAGTGACGTGAGGGAAGTGTTGACAGGTTTGGTGATGGTTGAGTCTTTCTGTTCCAGGTTTCGAAATTCATCTCGATTTCGATTTCGCGAGAGGATTGAAGTTTGAATGATCGTTGTTTGGTTGGTGGTCGATCGTTGGCTTGTGGGGATGCTCGACGATGGTCGGAGACGCCGCTGGTGTATGTGCACGTGCACACGATGATATGTGCCTGGGTGAAGTCTGGAATGGTAGCAGTGGAGAGGTCTGGGTTTTCTCAAGTTTTGGTCGAGTGATGCTCGAAGCATTTAGGATGTTGACTCGAAGTGTTTTGGTGAAGTCTCGAGTACTTTTATGTGTTGCCAGGTTTTTTTCAAAAGCCTGTTAGTATAAATTTAAATCTAAATTTAAAAACTGTAAAGAAACATTTAAAACAGGAATTGAAATCAAGTTTTAAATTATGGAGTCAGGATTAGTTTTGAATCTTAGATTTAAGATAAATAAGTTTTATAAATTCAAATGTTTAATAAGTTTATATTTAAATGTATTGAAAATTAAAGGGGATTAATTTAAATTCTTTTATAAGATATAAAATTTCTTTAACATGTGAAAGTTTTAAATTGGTTTTAAAACTGTGTTAAAAATAAGTTGGTATTCATTTTAAATCCTAAATTTAAAATGAAATTTTAAAGTAATTTGAAAATGGATATTTTCAAATGTATTTGTGAAAGATCATTTAACCATGGAGAAGAAATGTTTTATCTTAAAGTTAAAAATTTTTTTATCTTTAAGTTAATTTAAAATGGTTTAAATAATTTAATTAATTAATGATTTGAATTAATTAATTTATCATTAAGGAATTGAAATACATTGTAAATGATAATTTGATTATTAATAAAACAAAAGTTTTATCTTAAATTAAATTAGAGATTTGTGTTCATTAAATTTATAAAGAAATTTAATGGATAATTAATTTATTTGATTAATTAATCATTAGGATTAATTAAATAGGTAATTAAAGGTTTAAACAAATTAATTAATAATTAAGATTAATTAATTAGGAATAATTAATTTATAATTAAGGATTATGAATTAGATATTAATTAATGATTAAGAATTAATTAATAAAGTAATTAAATATTAATTAAGTTATGGTTAATACTTAATTAATTAAATAATTAGAGATTAATTAATTGTTTATAAAGATTTATTAATTTGAAATTAATAATAATTAATCTAAGTTAATTACTTAAGAAAAGTAATTAAAGAGTTGTTAATAGTTAATGAAGGTCATTAACTATGGATTATTTAATAATTAATTAATGTAATTAATTTTAATAGTTAATTAGATTAATTAATTTAAAGATAATCAAATTTTAGAATTTGTTTTTAATAAATTACTTAGTGGAAGTAATTAAAAGAATTAATTACTCATTGTAATTAATTGAAGTTAATTTGTTTAGTTAAGTTAATTTATTAAGTTAAATTAATTTAGAAAAATCAATGGATTGATTTGTTAAATAATTATTAAGGTATTATTATTTAGGGAAATAAATAATAGATAATTACTGGAAGTAATTAATTGAAGGAAAGTAATTTGAGTTAATTACTTTGAATAATTAATCAAGGGATTAATTAAGGAATTAATTAAGGAAGTAATTAATTTAGTTAATGGAAGTAATTAAAGGTAGTTAATTACTGATTTAGATTAATCAAGGTGATTAATAAATGTTGTTTAATTAAAGGTTAATTACTTAATGTAATTAATTTAATTAAGTAATTAATAATTAATTTATAATTAAGGATCATTAATTTATATAATTAATGATGTAATTAGGAATTGATTAATTAAGTAATAATTAATAAATGAAGTGATTAATTAATGTAATTAATTAAGGTTTAATATAATTAATTATAGTTGATTAATTTAATTAATTTTAGTTAATTAATTAATGAAGTAATTAAAGGTTAATTACTATAATGGTTAAGGATAATTAATTTGAGTAATTAATTAAAGGATAAATTACCTGAATGTAATTAAAAGGTAATTAGAGGATAATTAATTAATTGAGTTGGAATTAATTAATGGTTAAGTAAGCAGGATTTATAAAATAAAGTAATTAATTTAATTCACTTTAAATTAATTTAAGATAGTATAAATCATTACTTATGAATGGGTGATAGTATTGAATACTTGGCATTGATTGATATCTCTGATGAGATATATGCTGTATGATATGGATGTTAGTTGAATTGTATGGATTATCTGATAATGTTGATTATCTGTTGTGAATTATCTTTCTTTGTGTATAAAGATAATGAAATAAATTGTTTTAACCTTTAAAACAACTTGGCCTTAAAAGATACGCTTTGGATTTCGATGAGACCGGGATCGGGTTTCCGTATACCGGATTTCCAGGTCTGGAGACCCGAATACCACATCGATCCAAATTAACGATAGGTCGTGAATCAAGTGAAGATGAAGATTCAGAGTGCAAGGGTTATTGTCGTTAACTCTGAGGGTGATTCCAAAATGAGTGTAACGAGATAATGCCTTCGGTTTCGTTCGAACCCGGAACGAACTTGTATGGATTGAATGCTTTCAGAACTTCGTCAGGTGGACGATGAGCATTCTAAGTGATGTGTTCTTTTCTAAGGTAATCGTGACCTCAAGCCTCACAAACCGGGAATGGCTAAAACAGGGGAGGTGCAGCAAGGTTAGTGGGTAGCACCCAAGTAGGACAAGGTTACCTCTGTCTAGATGTCCCTTTCTATTTTCGACTTAGTGGTGCGGTTGCTGATCCCAACCGTGAGGTATCTTGTGCGGGAATTATCCAGTAAGGGATGTTCCAACCTTGTGTTGCAGGGGATTGGGAGTGATCCTCGGTACGGTGATCTAGGCCACGTACTGTGACGGGCGGTACCCCGGTAGCCCTGCCATTGTATGGAATCCAAAATCCAATAAGTGCCAACGGACTTGATTGTATAACCCACTTTGTGGCTAGTATGCTGGAATTTAATAATGTAACAATTTCGGCTATTTCATATTTATTTGAAAACCCTAGACCCTATTATAATACAATCGAATTTCCTATCAAATGTTTTGGTTAGCGTAAGGTAAAAACTTACCCATGTTTATTTGTGGGGAGTCTTACGTGATACCTTTTCTTTCAAAAGGTTTTGAAGTTAAGCAAGTTTAACCTGTTACTCACACCAGACCCATGTCTGACCCAAGTTGTTTATTTCTGTTTTATAAACTCTTGGGTACTCAAATTTTTACGAGTAGCCAAGGGATTCAGGTTAGCCTTGACGAATTGTGGAGGAGCAATGGAGCAGGAGGCTTCAGCGTTGTAGATATAGATAGTAGTTTCCGCTGTGTTGATCTTGTTTAGATCTTTGTTTTGTCTTGAGTTGTATAATAGATAGAAATTATAACTGTCTATTTTGTTGTATAAGTTGTGTAACTCTGATTATGTAAAGACTATGTAATAGTTATGTGATATATTATATTTTGTTTCGTTCCGCTGTGAGATTCTGATATTGTTTAGTTCTTTCTTTCTCTTCTTTTCTCTTTCTCACCCCTTTCTTTCTTATTAGCGATACGACTTTCTATGGAGAGAAAGCCGTGGTCGTTACAGGTATTATGGTATGGAGCCCTGATACTTACTCATGTGGATACACGTATTAATTATGTGTGATGTTGGTTATCGAACGCTCGGATAAAGGTCCCAAAGGACCGGGAGGTGGCATATTCGTGAGTTACCTGTTACAGGGGTAAACCGGCCTTGTTTGGCAGAGAGCAGTTTGTCTCTCGGGACGTCCAGCCAGAGGCGATCCCATTCGGCAGGAGCAAAGGAAGTTCCTTAGCCTGACCATTTGTTGGAAATTCATTCTTCCAATACGAACCAGTACGGTTTTAGTTGTAGAACCTGCCATTTACTTATGGTGGCGCCCCACTGTTTAGATGGTAGCTATAGTAGGCATAGTTCGGAATGTCTATGCTGGCTAAGATTAATATTATACTTTCGAAAATGTTTTCTACACTATGCACTAATAATAATATAAAATATGATTTGATTTTGCGTAGTAAGCATCATTGACTATCATAAGAAGAAATCTCCTCCAATTCTGCGTTTGCATTGTGTGTGTGGCGGGAGGTCTTATGGTAGTTTCATTTTCCAAAAGCATTGTGGATTTCAATGTTTAAATCCTTTTGTTGTTGTTTAAAGATAAATATGTTTTTGTTGCTCACACCAGTCCCATGACTGATCCGGAGTTTATTGTTCCCTTCCTAAACTCTGGGTGCTCATAATTTTCCACACGAGCAGTCTAGAGTTGGGTTTCTTTTCAGATATTCAGGTTTAGTAGATTATCTGGAGCTAGTTCATTCATCGGAGTTGCTTATCTTGGAGTTGTGGATTCATTCTTGTCTGAAGATCATTTTGGAGTTATTACTTCTATTGATATTCTATCCGCTGCTGATGTTATCGTTTTCTTTTCCGCTGCTATTTCTTGTATCATACCTCTGATGTATATTGATATTCATTGTATCACTCTGTTGTATCAGATATTGTATATCAATGTATTATTCTTTTCTTCCGTTGTGTTATTTACTTAATTGTGTTATAGCTCCGGCGAATCGGATTTGAACGGTCGAATCTGCGGCATTCTAGTACAATGTGAAGTACGGATGTTGATTTTCGAGCGGGCAAAACCCGAGTCGTTACATGTGGTATCAGAGCTAAGGTTGAACTTTAGCTCAGGAGTAATTTGTTAAACCATTTGAAAAGAAAGTTTTGGGTAATAAGTTGTGACTTAATTGAAATCTCATATCCATATGTTTTTAAATATTACGCTCACTATTTGGTTTAGCCGGGAGAGGACCTTTGGGTTGTATAACCCATTCCGAATAGGTGATACGTCGTATATGGATCGCATTTGCTATATTACAACATGATGGGGGGTTCTCGCTTCGCGGTTTGGTGGCGAACGGGAGACTCTTACCCCTACATGTCCCTGAGTGGGATGGGTTGGTTGTGACAGTCGAGAGGCTGGCCGTAAAAGCAACTTCGAGGTGCCAGTGTAAGCCACGGTGGGGCCGGGATGGTTGCAAAGCCTACCGGTTGGGACCGCTGTTTTCGAGCCGTTACATGTGGTATCAGAGCTAAGGTTGAACTTTAGCTCAGGAGTATAACACGTTAAGTAGCTCATTAGAGATAGAGTGAAGTAAACTCTAGAATGAGTAATCTCTCAGATATCCGTCTGAACGTCTCAGTAAATTCTCTTGCTATTCACAGATAGTAAGTATGAGTGCAAGAAGAGGATGAGATAGGGGACATAGGGAAATACGACTGTAAATGGTCAATATCCTGTAACAATAAGGAAGCAAATTTTCTCTATCAATCTCTTTGTCCGTCATCTTTTCTCAATTCTTTGATAATTCCTGGTAGATCCAGGAATAAATTCGATATATAAAAATGGGACATAAACTCCAACTGAGCCAAAATTGTTTGTTTGGATGAATTGGTTGCTTTGATTGCTATGGTTGATAGGTATACTTTAGTTCTAAACTGAAAGTTTTTGAAATTGTATCCATCTATCTATCTATTCTTTGGATCCCAGTATATTCTATGAATGGTTAGTTATCATTTCGAACTAACCGATGTCACTGCATATTTCGTAGATCTGGATAACCCGAGTATCTTGTGAGTGTTAAACAGATTCGTTCTTGTATATATGATATTCTGATTTGATAAGCCAAATGCAGAATAGATATTCAGTTTGAGTTGATGAAATGTCTTTCATCTATCTTTTTGTCTCCTTGGCAATTTCGAGGACGAAATTCTTTTAAGGGGGGAAGTCTGTAACGACCCTGAATTTTATATAAATTTAAATTAATAATTAAATGAATTTTTGAATTAAAATTTGTAGAATTAAATGATAAAGTGATGCGAGTTTCCCCGAACTCAAATAAATCCTATGTTAAATCATTTAAAATTTAAAATATTGTAAATATATGTATATATGTGAATATATATATGTATATATATATATATTTGGATATATATGAGTTAATTTGAAATTATAAATTAAATATAAGATAATAAATATATTAACTAAAAAAACTAACATGGTAGAATAAAAATAGAAATTATTTATGGTATAAAGTAGAGTTTTAAATTCAATAAAGAAAAGAAATTCAAATAATTAAACAAAGCATAAAACAAGAAGATGATAAAATTTAATCAACCTGGAAAAGCAAACAAGACTAAAGAAGAAAATAAAATATAACATAACTAGATATAAATATGTAAGCAAAGTATAGAAAAGAAAAAAACAAGTATAAGTAATATATTACAAATGAAGCAAACAAATGAAAGCTGCCAGGCAAATTAAAGAAAAAAAAAATGAAGCAAAGATATGAACTTGAAAACCAAGCTACCCAAATACATTCAAGTGTGAAACCAAAATAAATAAAATACATACGAAATAGAATTGTATGTAAACTTAAAAGGAACATTTGTACTAACTAACATCTTCTCAGCCGAAAAAAAACCAGACATCAGTAGACAAAGCAAGAAAAATCTCTGATTCTTTTGTACAAAACATATTATAACCCTGTACAACGCAATATCACCTTGTACAAATATACACCCTGTACACTCTCTCCTTTATATCAGCCTGTACAACATTTCCTTTTATATTATCTTCATCATTTTATTTCGTCCATCTTCAAAGCTGAGAAATCTGAAGCAAAGAAAGCTAACATCTTGATCTTAAACAAAAAAAAATTCAATTTAAAACAAATCAAAACAAAGAAGATTTGGCATCTCAGTTTCAAGTTTTCAAAACAGTCTTCAATAAAAAGCTCTGTTCAAACTTTAGTCAGGTGAGCAAATTCTTCCACCCTGTTATATGTTGTTGTTTGTGACAAAATCATCCAAGTCTTCATTTATGAATTTGTGTGGTAGGATAATTGATGCATGCCTGTCTATATGTGAATATCTACCTATGTTATATTTCTGTGGGATGTGGTGAATGATTAGGGTAATGCGATAGATATGTTGGCATAAATGGAAAATATATATATATATATATATATATATCTATGTATACATGAAAATATTGGGGTGTAAGCCTCTGTCTTTTGTTACAGATTTTCAAAACCTGTTCAAAGAAAAAGAAGAGTAATATAAAAGAAAAATCCAATTCCAATTGTTATGATCATTTTTAACCGATAATGTGAAAATAGGATATGATCAAAATCATCAGAATATAATATTAAAAATAAAATTTTGATATAACATGAAATAGTTTTGTTTGAATGAAGAGATACAGTGGGAATTCAAACTTTCACCAATTTTCGATTTGCATGAAATCAAACTTGGATTACATCATCTAAACCTACGTCGAAAATGATGATTTTTAAAACAAGAATCAAAATTTTTAGTTTCAAATTGGGATGGCATTTGTTAGATGAACGTGAGATGGGATTTTATCATTTTCTGGCGATCGGTGGTCACTGAGTTCTCGTGGTTCCGTGGAGACGTGGAGGGATGAACGGAGATTCGAGGAAAAATGGTGAGGTGGTCCATAGATGCATGTGGTGGCAGTGGCGATCGTTTCGAATTTTTAAACCTAGTTTTTAAGGGGATCACGTATTTGATTCGTTCGCCACCACCAAGGGATCGAGTAGCGCGAGAGTTTGGGAAGTGGAAGCTAGGGAGTAGACGCGTCGATGACCGGAGTGGCGAGGTTTATCGTGGTCGGAATCGTGGGTTCGAGGCGATGACAGGCTTTGCGATGATGGGCTCAATCGTTCTAGTTCGAGCTGGAAGCTCGATCTCGATTTCGAGTGGTTAGCCGAGTGATGGTCAGATTCTGGTGAGGAGGTTGTCGCCGATTTGCTCGATGGTGAGGTGTGGGTCGGAGGTGGTTGGAAGAACTGTGCACGTGCACGAGGGCGAAATTGATCGCCTGGGTGTTGTCGTCTGGGAAAGGCAGGGGAACTCGAAGCGTACTCGGGGGATTCGAGTAGTTTACTCGAAGCGAATTTTTAACACATACTCGGGGAAGTAAGGAGATTTGCTCGGGTTTTTGTGAATTTTGGTATAACATCATTGTTAATAAATCAAGTTTTAAAATCTGGTTTAAATTGTAAATAAAATTCAAGTTGGATTGAAATTTAGTTTGAAATAAATGAAGTATATAAAATTTAAAGTATTTAAACAACTTTAAAATGTTCATGTATATCTTATAAAATGATTTGAAATTAAATAATTGGGTTTAAACTCTTATATAAATTTCTTTATAACGGTAAGTAAAGATTGGTTAATTAAATTTTTAATTGTAATTAGTAATGGATGATGGGTAATAAATGAATTTGCACTTAACTACTTAAGTTAACAAATGAATGATTAATAGTTAATTAAATTAGTAAATTAATTGAGAATTAAATGATTAATTAATTGGCAATTAATGATTAATTAAATAATTAGTGATAAATTATATGATTTTAAAGGCTAAGTGAAATGGAGATTAACAATAATTAAATTGAGTTTAATTACTTAAGAATAGAAATTAAATAACTATGAATGATTAATGAGGATCATCTACTTGAGATTTATTTGATAATTAACCCGGATTAATAAATTGATACATCTGATTTAAATTAATCAGTTGATTAATAAATTCACTTGTGAATGTTTAGATTCTATTGAATGTTAAATTGTTTGATATTTCCTGATATGTGATGGCTTGTGATATACCCTGATTTGTGTTTTAATCTGTGATGTAATTTATTATCCGTGATATATATCTATGATCTGTACAATAAGCGTTATAGTTATATCGCTTATCAACTATATCCTGTATTCTGATCTATGATGATTCATCGTGTTGCACTATTGTGTTCAACCCCTGGACTACACTTTTACACACACAAATATGGATTTCACGTGGAAATCGGTTAAGTCACAGATAATTCAATTTGATGTTTTTGAAATTGAAATTTTAATTTCAATTGATTTTGAAATTGGAAATTCGGGTTTAAAGTGAAAAGCTTTTGAAATGGGATTTCAAAGATAAAAGTTATTTTGAATAACTTAATCAAGTTTTGAAAATTTAAATAATTTGATTTAAATTTGAATTCAAGTTTGAAATTGAATCCTATGATTTGAAACTAGGGATTAAAGGTGATATAAATGTGTTTGTATGAATCTAAACCATTTAAAAGGTAATTTTGAGAATTTAGATTTAACCCAAAGATTTCAACTTGTATGAATGAATCGGATTTCCAAAATGAAACTATTTGTTTTCAAAAGATAAAAGCTTTCCGATAAGAAATGAAATTCCAGTTTAATTAAAGGAATTTCAATATTGAATTGAAAGATGGTTTTCCAAGTTATGAATGGATTGTTTTTGTAAACTATGATTTGAATCTGTTATTTTTAACAGATTTAAAATAATGATTGGTTTAAATCATTTGAAATGGGATTGTTTTGAAAGCTATAAGTTAAATCTTTGATTTAAAAGATTTGACGAGTTAAACTGAAATGGAAATTAGTTTGGAAAATCTGTGAATGAATCTTTTGTTTAAAAGATTAAAGTGTGGAAACTGTTAAACCGTAAAGGTTGAATCTTTTTGTTTAAAGATTTAAAATGGTAATTTGTTAAACCATTTGAAAAGAAAGTTTTGGGTAATAAGTTGTGACTTAATTGAAATCTCATATCCATATGTTTTTAAATATTACGCTCACTATTCGGTTTAGCAGGGAGAGGACCTTTGGGTCGTATAACCCATTCCGAATAGGTGATACGTCGTATATGGATGGCATTGGAAGACCGGTGTTGAAGACCGGATATTTTTGAAAACGGAAGGATTACCGTCGAGTTACTCTACATCGGCTGATCCCCGGTATAGAGGTTTTATCATCCTTAGTGACGGGAAGTCCGGACGTGATTGGAAATTATCCGGATTTGCAAGGGCTTCGCGAGAAGTGCCTTCGGTTCTGTTCGATCCCGGAACAGACTTGTATGGATTGTATGTCTGACATTACACTTTGAGATATAAAGCCGATTTCTTTCAAATACATTTCTGTTTGGTGGCGGAGAATTTATTCTCTTAGCTTAACACCCTTCTCTGAGACGTACGAGCTCAGAGGTTATGTAGTTGAAATTTATCAGCGATATACTCCCAATTTGGTAATGTGGCATGCTGAGTGTTGCTGTGTGATGATCAGTGTTTGATCATTTGTGATATGATCATTTGTTTGATCATTTATCTTTGTGATCATAGGTTGATCATCTGTTGACCCAAAGCGTGGCTTTTTGAAAAAGCATAGCTTTGTGGACGAGACTTCGTCAGGGCCTCACAACCCGGAAATGGTCGAAACATGTAACGACCCTGAATTTTGAACAATTTAATTTGAGAATATTTAATTAATTTTAAATATATGAATGATGATTTGACTTGAATTTCAAATTATCAGAATGAATTGGCGATTAAATTTTTGAATTTAATCTATTGAAAGTTGAATAAAATTTGAATCTTCGATTTTAAGCCGGTTAAAAAAATAATTTAAAGGCTTAGAAAATTCATATTGATAATACTGATGATAATAGAAGCTTCAGAATTGAATTTGAAAGCGATTTGTTCAATTTTGAAATTGTATCGTTTGAAATCGAATTTAAAAATAATCTTCCGAGGCACAGTCTCGGAATTCGACGAAACAAGTTTCATTGGGTCCGTAATATCGAATTATTACTGGATTTCAATTTTCGTATTTATCGGAATTGTTTTGTGAACATACGGCGTAAAAACGCGTAGAAAAATTAAATCGAATTCAATTTGAATTTCTGTAACAACCTGGATTTTCACCCGAATTATAATCATCAGTAAACGATTTAAGTGGACAGTTAAATTTCTGTTGTTGTTGGAATTTTTATAACAATAAAATTTTCGTCAATTGGCAATATAAATTTGGTTGTTAAATTTTAGTTGGAATTTGTAAATTGATTTGAATTCTCTTATTAAATTTTTATTTGTACGAGATGAATAAATATGTATAGAAAAAATTTAACAACTAAATTAAACAAACCAAATTAAATAAAAACAAATCAGCTTTAAAAAGAAAAAAAAAAAAAGAAAAAAAATACCATACCCTATATACCAGCCCATACCCCTTAAATCATGCCTTAGCCCACGCCTGGTTTCACGATGTTGTCTCGGTTAAAACACGAACCCGACCCCCCTCTTTCATTTCTCATTCGTAAACCTAAATCGATCAAAGAAAAAAATGGCGGCCGCTTCAATCTCTCGTCTCGTTCATTTCTGTGGAATTGGCTAGGGCTTCGTTTTAAATCAAAGGCGCCGGCTTCGTCTTCCTCTTCGCTCGTTCTTCACCGCCGCGGCATCAACTCCATCTGCTCCGATTCGTCGAGTAAAGGTGAGGAATTTTATTTCTCACATCTAATTCATACCTCTAGCATATTAGTATTTGAATCCTGTGATTTTTCGTTCGTTTCTGTTTCATGGCTGTAGTGGTTTCGATTTTGTTGTTCGACTTTCTGACTGTCCAATTTTGTTTATGTGGATTTTGTTCGAACTCTTATATTCTCGAGTAGATGGGTTTCACAGTTTAGTTTCGTGGATTTCTGGTGACTTCGGGTTTAACTTTGTTGTTGTGATAATGAGGGACTCGGCTTTAAACTTGATTTTTGACTGGAGTCGACTTCGTTGGTCATCACTGTTTGTTCGATTTCGATTTTTGATTTCGTTCTTTGACTGGAACGATGATTTCTTAAAATAAAACACTGTTAATCTGTAACTGCTTGACTAATTAGATATGACTTTATATATGTGCATATATACATTTGTATGTGTGTATGCATGTATCGGCGAGTCTACACTTACAGTTTTCTTATATATTGACATTGATACTGCGGTTCCATGATTTGCTTGCTTATGTTGTTGCGGTATCATTGACTAGTTCACTCGTTTCAAATACCTGGAAATTGAATTTATATTGACTTCGGTCTTGATTCTTTTTACTTGAAATTGATTTGTGAATCCATGTGCTTGCTCAATAGCCATGGTTTTGCACTGCAGTTGTCTTCGACTGTAAAAACTTGATTTTTGTAAAGATGATTTCTTTGACTTAGTTAATGCAATGTTGTTTAAGTCACTTCTGTTCATCCCTGTCATAAATTGATGCTTGAATGTGTTCACCTGCATTTTGTGTTCTGGTCATTGCTTGCATCACAATCAGATTGCTTTAGTCTTGGCTTCGAGCTCTTTGTCGTATGCACACTGTATTTACTTCTGACCTTTGAGCAAGTTCATTGTTACATTTATCCACTGAATTTTTATGTTGTAGTCTGCATTCACTAAAGACTGATTTGAGCCTGCATTGTAGTTTTCGAGCATCTGTTTTAGGAGCAGTTTGGAATTCGGCAAGCATCACTTAATTGCATACCTAAATATGCTTCGTCGTTGTTCCATACTGCATGCTTTATCCATGATTTTGATCCATGTGTTCCATTCGGCAAGTTCTATTTCTATTGTATATTTGCTTTTGCCTCAAGCATTTCACTGTGGCTTAGGCACTTGATACTTCATGTATATATATACATTCATGTATGTATATATGTGACTGTTTCATGATTCTCTGTCTACTTGACAGTTTCGCATTACTTGTATGCTACATTGTATTTATCTTGATGGCATTTGGTTTGCTGTTATTACTTCCCTGTCCTCTGTTTTAAGTCTGGTACTTCATTTTGATTATATGATACTGTACTTGATTAAGTGCATTTGAGCTTGTTCTTGAATGTGGCATACTTGATGCATATAAGCTTTGGCCATTTTGTGTACCTACCTGAATGCATTTGGTTCTTGTGCGGGTGCTTTTAGTTGTTCAGTCCGTTAGCTTAGGCCTGTCCCAAATGCTCATAGCAATACCATTACATATATGTTATCGCACTGTGTCTCTATGTACCATTGCCTATGAGATCTTCTAATCAACTAGACCTATTTGTGTTTCTTTGAGTTGATACTTTTGTAAAAACAGTCTTTGTTTTAAAACTGTTACGTGAAAATGTTCATTTTGAACTGTTTGCCTATGAGCCCAGGTTTCATATTCATGTGCAGTTTAGTTTGATGCTTTGTTCGAAAATGATTTTGTACCTCCTGTGAGAAGACAACGAATTTGACTTTACATCTTACCTTGTGTATTGTCACTGCATACCTGTATATCCTATAGTTCACTGTATCATATTTGAGGTAGCTTTATTTCAATGTGTCTACTGTCTTCAGGTAGCATGCATTGCTCATATTATTCCTAGGTTGTAGTTTGGTTTGCATCACCAGTTGGGTATTTGAGTATGTGTCATTTGATCTATTGGGTGTTCAATTCCACTTAGTGTTCTTGTTTCACCCGAGCTTTGTTCAAGATCTTCAGTGCATTATGCACTGTTTGATTGGGTCTGGTTCCTTTGTTTGTTGACTTGTTTCACTTGCATCTGCTCATCCCTGTTGTACTTGTTGCCAGGGTGGCTGCATTTTTTGTTGCAGTCCTACCCTTTGTTTCTATGTGATGACTTTATATTCGGTGGTGGCGAGGTAGTGCACGCGTACGTGTGTACTGCAGCCACCACGAAATCGACAGTTTTGAATTGATATTTCTTTGCGTCGGATGCATTGATTTGTAGGCTGTATTGGCGAGGCCGTACACGCGTGCGTGTACGGCAGCCAATAACACTGTTTATCTCTGTTGATGATTTAAATCTGCTGATTTATTGTTTAACACTGTTTAGTGTTAAAATTTTCATTATTCGATTTCTTTGTTAAAAGAGTTGGATAGACGAGAATTATTGTGACTGTCGTCTATTTAAATTATTACTGCTTATATGCACTAATAAACTGGTTTGAATTAGACTGACCTGTGTATTATTTTCTTTTGAATATAATACTCGGGTCAGACCGAGTATTTTTACAGCTTGAAGATTTTCGAGCAGCGAAGTTAGAGAGAAAGTAAAGAATCACTTTAGTTTTCAGAAGAAAATTGTATTTTAAGATATTCCGCTGTATCAGTATTAAAATTGTATAAACTCTGATGTATATAAAAGATTTATAGTAATGAAATAAAGATTCATTTGTTTTAATTGATTGTTATTATTCTGTGTTTCTGTGGCTGATTCTGTTTAAACCTTATAAACTAAATAACAATTCATCTTTTTGAACGTTTCGAGTTGGTTTAATTACCGACTGGAGGCGGTCAAAAGGGGGAATGTTACAGAGTGGTATCAGAGCTTTGGTTTACACAAAGCTTAGTTTATGATGTTTAATATGAATAGTTACTAGAAACACTTTTAAAAAGGAGAATGTTTTTCAAATCCAAAGAAGTATAAAATTGTTTTTGAAAATAAAGATTTTTAACTTAAGAAAAGTTAAATTGAATTGAATTAGCATCAATAAATATATGATTTGAAGTTTAATAAAGGAAGTTAAATAAATTGAACTGGATTTGATAAATTATTGAAATAGAAATTTAAACTTGAAAGAGAAGTGATTATATGATATGAATTGGAAAGTTTAAAATTAATAAGTTGTTTAACTTATAAAATGAGAAAATTTAAGTAAAACCAGTTTTTAAATGGTTGAACAGTTTTGTTAAGTAAAACAAAATCTGAATTTTGAAATGTGATATGAATTTGACTTTAGTAAAGTTAAATAAAATAGAATTTCAAATAAATTTGAGACGAACTTAAGTTGTATGGTGAAAATAAATGAAAGTGAAGATAAAATGAAACATGGCTTAAGTAATGTTGAAAGAGGTTGAATTTGATATCAAAATGAATTGATAAAGTGAAGAATGAATATGAATTTGAGTATATAAAGGAAAATTCAACTTTAACTGTAAAAGTGAATTAGTGAATATGGTGAGTATAAGAATTCAATCTGAATTAGAATATAAACCAATTGAAATTAAGTGTGTTGAACCAAATTGAATGTAAGCAAAGTAAATAAATTTGGTTAAGTTGAATGTGCATTGGTTGCCAGTTAATTGTATAGAAATTCATTAAGTGTTAATGAAATTGTATTAATGGATTGAAAGCTATGTAAATTGAATTCAAATTGGAAGGTAAGAAATCTAAATAGAACCAAATTTGATTTGAATTGAAAGCAAACTAACTTGAATATAAATTAGTGAATGTGAACTAATTGAATATGAATGAATGTTAGTAAAATCCAATGTGAATGAATCAAATGTGATTAAATTGGAAATCAAGTCGATGAATGATTTACTAAAGAACTAGTTGATTATCTTGGAAATGGAAAACTGATAAATTTATATAATAGTTTAAATTGGAAATTTTGAATTATTATAAACGGCTTAAATTGAAGATTTGAAAAGTGTTAATAAAATATTGGAATTGTATAAGTGTAAAAAAGTGAAATATTTAATGGATTTCATAAGTGAATGGAAATTACAGAATTAAGGTTGTGAAGTTATAAAATGAATCGGAGTTGCGAAATAAAAGAATTTATAAGTAATTTACTTGTAAATTAAAATTCTGATATAAAATGGAGTTATAAAGGAATTGGTTAATAAAGTAAATTTTTATAAATTGAAGTCTTTATGAATAGGAATGAGATTTATAAACGTTGTTTATAAATTCAAAACTGACTTATTTTGATATGTAAAATTCTTATAGTTTGTTAAAAGATGTATATTCACAATTTTGGACCGTGAATATATTATTGAATGAAATGGACATGTTTGGAAAAGTGATATTTTAAAACGAAGTAATTGTTTTAAAAAGATGTTTTCAAAGGCATTGAATATCGAAACCATAGATTTCAACATTCATTGTTGAAATAGACGTTTTCGAATATAAGGAAATGGTGGACTATAACACTATTGTTATAGTAAATGATTTCCGAAAGGAAATGTTTTGTATAGTATTGGGATTTATACATCCATCTAAATTTCGAATCCCTATACTAGTGATTTTGAGTTGTCGTAACGATGTTTTACGTAACATTCGTTTTGACTCAAATAAATATGTGAAAGAGAATGATTTCCTTAAAGATGAAATATATACTTAATTTTGATTTAAGTATATCGAATATTTTCAAATGTTGAAAATAAATGGATTTGTGAATTACTTATTTTTAAATAAGTATGGAAATGTTTTTTCCAAATATGAAATGTTGTGAATATATTCCGTAAGGAATAAATGATTTGAAATTCATTTTTGAAGTCGAAGTTGAAAAGTTAAATGAGAAATTTGAACAATTTGTTCAATTTGAAATTTTTCAAAAAGATTGAATCGTTAAGTTAAAATTGAGTTTAACTTCGACATCAAAGACAATATAAGTTGAGCTTTGAATTTCAGATGATGATTTGGATTGCATGTCTAACATTGTGAATTGATGACATAGCAATTGATCTCTATTAAATATATATCTGTTGGTGGCGGAGAATTTATTCTCTTAGCTTAACACCCTTCTCTGAGACGTACGAGCTCAGAGGTTATATATCGATAGACATCAATTCTGTGTTGAGAATTGACGATGTAAGCGTGAAATTCAAATCGAATGTGAAAGTCGATAATGAATGGAATTATGAATATGAATTAGGTTTGAGATAACCTTAAATTTCCAAATCGACTTAGAGGAAAATTTTGAAATCCTCTATTTTGTTATGAATATGGAATATGTAAGTTTTTAGAACTTATATATATATGAATGCGGTAAATTTGAAACCGTTAGTTTAGAAAGACATTGTTATGGAAATCTTATGTATGTTTACATAGATGTTATATGTACGAAATGTGAAATGAAAGTACTACATATATGATATTATGTTTTCTAAACTGAGGATGTGGAAAAGTACCTTCCATTTATTATTGGAGAAGGTATTGGAACTCGTGAAGAGTATCCATTTGAAATTCGTAGCTACGTAGAATTTTAGTCAGAGTGACTATTTGAATCGGAAATCCTTCGCGATAGTTCATCGCGATGAGATTAGATTTGATTGATGATTAGCGTAATTTGAGGGGCGAGATGCCCACAGTTACAAGCGATACCACTGGGATAGTGGCGTAACCGCCGGGTAAACTGCAATCTAATGCCAGGCGAAATTTGAGGGGCGTGATGCCTACAGACACGAGCGATTCTACTGGGATAGTAGCGTAACCGCCGTGTGTACTGCAATCTATGGCGACAACCATGGCGAAATTTAAGAGATGAGAAATCTACAGCCACAAGCGACTCTACTGGGATAGTAGCGTAACCGCCGGGTGGAACTGTAATCCATGGGGGAACGTGCTTTCCATATCCATTTTTTAAAAAGAGTTTTTAAAGTATTTTCACTGGGAATTGAAGCAAGTATGTTTAGTACTTGGAGATTTTTAGACCTGCGCCTGGCCAGCGTATGTCTAATGTCTGTAAGAACGAAGATGGACTTGTTAAATTTCGAGTTAGCAAGTATTTTCAAACTGTAAATAGCGAATCAATAGTTTGAAATTAAAATTACAAAATTCCAACTTAATGAACTAAGGAAGAGGATCTTTGTAATGTTTTGAAAGTCCACAGCTTTGGAAGAGATATATATTATATAAATCTAATGTTAGTAAAAGACTTTTGGGTTTTGATTTTTGAAAATCATTGAATAAAAGAGAAGATAAACAGAACTAGTGAGATTAAACAAATGGAATGAATCATATATTCATTTATTTGTATTGAGTTTCAAGCTTGTAAAAAATTGACTAGAGTATAAATATCGATGAAATTTTAACGACTTTTCCTTTTCGAGGACGAAAAGTTTTTAAGGAGGGGAGTTTGTAACGACCCTGAATTTTGAACAATTTAATTTGAGAATATTTAATTAATTTTAAATATTTGAATGATGATTTGACTTGAATTTCAAATTATCAGAATGAATTGGCGATTAAATTTTTGAATTTAATCTATTGAAAGTTGAATAAAATTTGAATCTTCGATTTTAAGCCGGTTAAAAAATAATTTAAAGGCTTAGAAAATTCATATTGATAATACTGATGATAATAGAAGCTTCAGAATTGAATTTGAAAGCGATTTGTTCAATTTTGAAATTGTATCGTTTGAAATCGAATTTAAAAATAATCTTCCGAGGCACAGTCTCGGAATTCGACGAAACAAGTTTCATTGGGTCCGTAATATCGAATTATTACTGGATTTCAATTTTCGTATTTATCGGAATTGTTTTGTGAACATACGGCGTAAAAACGCGTAGAAAAATTAAATCGAATTCAATTTGAATTTCTGTAACAACCTGGATTTTCACCCGAATTATAATCATCAGTAAACGATTTAAGTGGACAGTTAAATTTCTGTTGTTGTTGGAATTTTTATAACAGTAAAATTTTCGTCAATTGGCAATATAAATTTGGTTGTTAAATTTTAGTTGGAATTTGTAAATTGATTTGAATTCTCTTATTAAATTTTTATTTGTACGAGATGAATAAATATGTATAGAAAAATTTTAACAACTAAATTAAACAAACCAAATTAAATAAAAACAAATCAGCTTTAAAAAGAAAAAAAAAATTAAAAGAAAAAAAATACCATACCCTATATACCAGCCCATACCCCTTAAATCATGCCTTAGCCCACGCCTGGTTTCACGATGTTGTCTCGGTTAAAACACGAACCCGACCCCCCTCTTTCATTTCTCATTCGTAAACCTAAATCGATCAAAGAAAAAAATGGCGGCCGCTTCAATCTCTCGTCTCGTTCGTTTCTGTGGAATTGGCTAGGGCTTCGTTTTAAATCAAAGGCGCCGGCTTCGTCTTCCTCTTCGCTCGTTCTTCACCGCCGCGGCATCAACTCCATCTGCTCCGATTCGTCGAGTAAAGGTGAGGAATTTTATTTCTCACATCTAATTCATACCTCTAGCGTATTAGTATTTGAATCCTGTGATTTTTCGTTCGTTTCTGTTTCATGGCTGTAGTGGTTTCGATTTTGTTGTTCGACTTTCTGACTGTCCAATTTTGTTTATGTGGATTTTGTTCGAACTCTTATATTCTCGAGTAGATGGGTTTCACAGTTTAGTTTCGTGGATTTCTGGTGACTTCGGGTTTAACTTTGTTGTTGTGATAATGAGGGACTCGGCTTTAAACTTGATTTTTGACTGGAGTCGACTTCGTTGGTCATCACTGTTTGTTCGATTTCGATTTTTGATTTCGTTCTTTGACTGGAACGATGATTTCTTAAAATAAAACACTGTTAATCTGTAACCGTTTGACTAATTAGATATGACTTTATATATGTGCATATATACATTTGTATGTGTGTATGCATGTATCGGCGAGTCTACACTTACAGTTTTCTTATATATTGACATTGATACTGCGGTTCCATGATTTGCTTGCTTATGTTGTTGCGGTATCATTGACTGGTTCACTCGTTTCAAATACCTGGAAATTGAATTTATATTGACTTCGGTCTTGATTCTTTTTACTTGAAATTGATTTGTGAATCCATGTGCTTGCTCAATAGCCATGGTTTTGCACTGCAGTTGTCTTCGACTGTAAAAACTTGATTTTTGTAAAGATGATTTCTTTGACTTAGTTAATGCAATGTTGTTTAAGTCACTTCTGTTCATCCCTGTCATAAATTGATGCTTGAATGTGTTCACCTGCATTTTGTGTTCTGGTCATTGCTTGCATCACAATCAGATTGCTTTAGTCTTGGCTTCGAGCTCTTTGTCGTATGCACACTGTATTTACTTCTGACCTTTGAGCAAGTTCATTGTTACATTTATCCACTGAATTTTTATGTTGTAGTCTGCATTCACTAAAGACTGATTTGAGCCTGCATTGTAGTTTTCGAGCATCTGTTTTAGGAGCAGTTTGGAATTCGGCAAGCATCACTTAATTGCATACCTAAATATGCTTCGTCGTTGTTCCATACTGCATGCTTTATCCATGATTTTGATCCATGTGTTCCATTCGGCAAGTTCTATTTCTATTGTATATTTGCTTTTGCCTCAAGCATTTCACTGTGGCTTAGGCACTTGATACTTCATGTATATATATACATTCATGTATGTATATATGTGACTGTTTCATGATTCTCTGTCTACTTGACAGTTTCGCATTACTTGTATGCTACATTGTATTTATCTTGATGGCATTTGGTTTGCTGTTATTACTTCCCTGTCCTCTGTTTTAAGTCTGGTACTTCATTTTGATTATATGATACTGTACTTGATTAAGTGCATTTGAGCTTGTTCTTGAATGTGGCATACTTGATGCATATAAGCTTTGGCCATTTTGTGTACCTACCTGAATGCATTTGGTTCTTGTGCGGGTGCTTTTAGTTGTTCAGTCCGTTAGCTTAGGCCTGTCCCAAATGCTCATAGCAATACCATTACATATATGTTATCGCACTGTGTCTCTATGTACCATTGCCTATGAGATCTTCTAATCAACTAGACCTATTTGTGTTTCTTTGAGTTGATACTTTTGTAAAAACAGTCTTTGTTTTAAAACTGTTACGTGAAAATGTTCATTTTGAACTGTTTGCCTATGAGCCCAGGTTTCATATTCATGTGCAGTTTAGTTTGATGCTTTGTTCGAAAATGATTTTGTACCTCCTGTGAGAAGACAACGAATTTGACTTTACATCTTACCTTGTGTATTGTCACTGCATACCTGTATATCCTATAGTTCACTGTATCATATTTGAGGTAGCTTTATTTCAATGTGTCTGCTGTCTTCAGGTAGCATGCATTGCTCATATTATTCCTAGGTTGTAGTTTGGTTTGCATCACCAGTTGGGTATTTGAGTATGTGTCATTTGATCTATTGGGTGTTCAGTTCCACTTAGTGTTCTTGTTTCACCCGAGCTTTGTTCAAGATCTTCAGTGCATTATGCACTGTTTGATTGGGTCTGGTTCCTTTGTTTGTTGACTTGTTTCACTTGCATCTGCTCATCCCTGTTGTACTTGTTGCCAGGGTGGCTGCATTTTTTTGTTGCAGTCCTACCCTTTGTTTCTATGTGATGACTTTATATTCGGTGGTGGCGAGGTAGTGCACGCGTACGTGTGTACTGCAGCCACCACGAAATCGATAGTTTTGAATTGATATTTCTTTGCGTCGGATGCATTGATTTGTAGGCTGTATTGGCGAGGCCGTACACGCGTGCGTGTACGGCAGCCAATAACACTGTTTATCTCTGTTGATGATTTAAATCTGCTGATTTATTGTTTAACACTGTTTAGTGTTAAAATTTTCGTTATCCGATTTCTTTGTTAAAAGAGTTGGATAGACGAGAATTATTGTGACTGTCGTCTATTTAAATTATTACTGCTTATATGCACTAATAAACTGGTTTGAATTAGACTGACCTGTGTATTATTTTCTTTTGAATATAATACTCGGGTCAGACCGAGTATTTTTACAGCTTGAAGATTTTCGAGCAGCGAAGTTAGAGAGAAAGTAAAGAATCACTTTAGTTTTCAGAAGAAAATTGTATTTTAAGATATTCCGCTGTATCAGTATTAAAATTGTATAAACTCTGATGTATATAAAAGATTTATAGTAATGAAATAAAGATTCATTTGTTTTAATTGATTGTTATTATTCTGTGTTTCTATGGCTGATTCTGTTTAAACCTTATAAACTAAATAACAATTCGTCTTTTTGAACGTTTCGAGTTGGTTTAATTACCGACTGGAGGCGGTCAAAAGGGGGAATGTTACAAAACAGGAATGTTGCGGCAAGGTTATGAGGGTCGCGCCCTTTAGGGTATGTCATTTCCTTCTGGAAAGGGGTGGTATTATGGTATGGAGCCCTGATACTTACTCATGTGGATACACGTATTTATTATGTGTGATGTTGGTTATCGAGCGCTCGGATAAAGGTCCCAAAGGACCGGGAGGTGGCATATTCGTGAGTTACCTGTTACAGGGGTAACCCGGCCTTGTTTGGCAGAGAGCAGTTTGTCTCTCGGGACGTCCAGCCAGAGGCGATCCCATTCGGCAGGAGGAAAGGAAGTTCCTTAGCCTGACCATTTGTTGGAAATTTATTCTTCCAATACGAACCAGTACGGTTTTAGTTGTAGAACCTGCCATTTACTTATGGTGGCGCCCCACTGTTTAGATGGTAGCTATAGTAGGCATAGTTCGGAATGTCTATGCTGGCTAAGATTAATATTATACTTTCGAAAATGTTTTCTACACTATGCACTAATAATAATATAAAATATGATTTGATTTTGCGTAGTAAGCATCTTTGACTATCATAAGAAGAAATCTCCTCCAATTCTGCGTTTGCATTGTGTGTGTGGCGGGAGGTCTTATGGTAGTTTCATTTTCCAAAAGCATTGCGGATTTCAATGTTTAAATCCTTTTGTTGTTGTTTAAAGATAAAACTGTTTTTGTTGCTCACACCAGTCCCATGACTGATCCGGAGTTTATTGTTCCCTTCCTAAACTCTGGGTGCTCATAATTTTCCACACGAGCAGTCTAGAGTTGGGTTTCTTTTCAGATATTCAGGTTTAGTAGATTATCTGGAGCTAGTTCATTCATCGGAGTTGCTTATCTTGGAGTTGTGGATTCATTCTTGTCTGAAGATCATTTTGGAGTTATCACTTCTATTGATATTCTATCCGCTGCTGATGTTATCGTTTTCTTTTCCGCTGCTATTTCTTGTATCATATCTCTGATGTATATTGATATTCATTGTATCACTCTGTTGTATCAGATATTGTATATCAATGTATTATTCTTTTCTTCCGCTGTGTTATTTACTTAATTGTGTTATAGCTCCGGCGAATCGGATTTGAACGGTCGAATCTGCGGCATTCTAGTACAATGTGAAGTACGGATGTTGATTTTCGAGCGGGCAAAACCCGAGTCGTTACATGACGTCTCACTCAGAAGATGATTCACAAATTTTCTATAGAAAAATATTCAGGTTTGGAAAACATTTAATCATCATCAAATATTAACTGATCTAAACTGAAATAGAATTACATAATAAAATAAACTTTCATATTATTTGATGAAAATTTACAATTTGCTATGTTTAATTAGACGTATTCGAAATATTAAATTTTTATTTCAAAATTTTATTATTTAAAATTTCACAAAAATTCAATTAAATATATAAATAAAAAAATAAAAATTATTAAAAATTTACGGGTCATTACACTAACCCACGGCCACAACCCATCGCGACCATGGTCGTGCCCTTTCACCTCTTCCAAGCTTGGTCGTGCATATCTAAAGGTCTAAGGATCAATTCCATAAGCTCCGGTGCGACGGTAGCGGAGCTAGAGCCGATTTAAAGTTAGATTGTTCGAATCTAAGGTGAGAACTCCTAAATTATTATATTATATTTTGATGATGATATGATATTTGCAATGGATGTTTATTATGTTTTGATCATCAAGGTTAGATGTTTTCATATGAATGTTGAAAATATACGCAAGTTATGGAAATACACGTCGATAAGCACAAAGGAAATCACTTTCCTCTATATTAATAAATTGGTGTGTATGGAAGGTTCAATCTCTCTAAAAATGCTTAAAAATAAGTTTGAAATGTTTTATAAACATTTAAAAGTGTTTTGGTGAAGTTTGAATGATAATGGGAAATTTAGTCAAAAATATGCACGCCGGGTAACGGTAGTTCACGATTTCGCGCCATAAAAGTCAAACAAGTGTAAAAGATGGGGTATAGCTCGGAATTCTTCGAGGTAAGAATTTTCTAATCTATTATATCCATAGTTTTCGAATAAAGAAAGAAAATCGAGATTTCGATAAGTATATTTTGATATATGAGTAAAACAAGCTTTTTGAAAATCGTGGTTTTGCAGTTCGAGATCCAAAACTGGATTTCTTTGAAAATGATGTTTTAAAATTGATTAAAAATGTGGAATAAATCTTAAAAATCTTTTAAAATGTTTTAAAAGTTATTTGAGTAATAAAAATGAATTTTCAAGTGATAAAAAGTCGTTTTGATCAATATAGCTAAAATAAGCACTTTCCGTAGCACTTTTTCGCGGCACTTTTCTATAACATTTGAAATATAGCTTTAAACTTAACAATTCTTTTCCAAATCTTTTATCGATGATTTTAAATGGATAATTAAGTGTTTAAATAATGTTTTGGGATTTTTATTGTTTATTTAAAATGAATTTAAATAAACGATTTAAAGAAAAGCTATTACTAATTTAGTGATTTAAGCTTGGCTCTAAAAGCCGACGAGTAGACTGGATTTTTCTATTCGTGAGATCCGGATGTGAGGTGCGTAAAGTAAGGAGATGTTTTGGAGCAACCAGTGCCCTGGCTCACCTGGCCTCTTCCTTAGGCGAGGGATAGATAAGGTCGAAATGTCGGAAACGAGTTAAGTATAAAAGATTTAAACTTTCCAAATTTAAATTAAATACAATTTTGATTGTATAGAGATGATCTTCTTATAATTGGTGTTAAATACCGAAGAGGGAACTCGTACTATTCGTGGAATTTAAATGGTGATTTCACCGTTATTCTGCCCATAGTATTTATTGAATACGGGAATTGATATTGAGTAGAATTAGATGATTCCTATAGATTCTGCTCATTTAATATTTACTGGCTTTGGATTAACATCCTAGATAACATGGTTTTAACACAATCAAAATTATGAATTTTTGAATTAAGAAATCTTTGTTAAGATTTAAATAAAATGATTTTGGAAATGTTTTCCTAAGTGAAAAATGAAATGATTTCGAATTATTCCAGGTTTAAAAAGGGTTTTAAGGAATCAAAGGATTTGATAAGAGAGGTTTAATGATTGCGTATATGCTGGAGAGAATGTTTTGGAAATGTATATCTCTAAAAGAGATTTTGATAAAAAGAATTTAATCAATTAAAGAATGATTCCCTATTCACAAAACCCCATTTTATCGATGATTGGTTCAAAGGAACCGGGTCCGATCTGGGGAAATTCCTATCTGAAGACCACTTTGAACCAATGTATGCGTTTGAAAAATACAGACCTGATAGAGAGAATGAAGGATGAAGACCAAAGATCTTCGGGATGAAAGGACTACTTGTTGATAATTTTGGTTAGCTCCCAAATACAAAAGTAGCAGTGGTCCCTTCATTTGTGAAACTCTTTGGGTTGCAAGGACTTTTTGCTACTAATCCTAAGGTTAATTCCCAACAGGATGTGGTAGGAGAGTGCCTTCGGCTTAATTCAGTCCCAGAACGAACTTGTATGGATGGATGTCTGACACTGCATTCTTGAGATTTCATCGTTGACTTTTACAAACATACATCTGTTTGGTGGCGGAGAAGGCAACTACTCTTAGCTTAACACCCTTCTCTGAGATGTATGAGCTTGGAGGTTTGTGGGAGTCAATAGTGGTCCATGGAATGGCAGTGTGGCATTCAAAGGAAGATGATGTACAAAGTAAAAAGGTAATTGTTACCTCAAGCCTCACACCCGGAAATGACCGAAACAGGGTAGATGTAGTAAGGCTATGTGGTTCGCAACCATTAGGATATGGTCATCCCCTTCTAGATATATTCTTTCCCGCTATGACATTCAGGACTTAAATTATTGTGGACGTATGCTGTGTGGGCCCTCGGATAGATTGGTAAAAACCGAGGTGATGACATATTCGGTACTATCTAGGAAGTGGCAGGCCGGTCTTGTGTTGGTAGAGGACCATCAGTTGGGCCTCGGTACATTCCTCTAGAGATGTACTACCCGAAGGTAGTCCCTTCACCTGGCCATTTGTATAGAAATCCATTCTCCAATAAGTGTCTGCCATTTTGTTTGTAGAACCCGTGTTTGTGGCTAGTTTGCTGGAATTTAATAATGTAATAATTTCAGCTAAGATTAATAAGTTCACTTACAAAAGTTTTTAAAGGTATGTCATTAAAAATAATATCCCTTATTTTTACATAATAAAGATTTGGTTATCATAAGGTAAAAACCCGTTCCGTGTTTATGTGCGGCGTGTTCTTATGAGATACCTTTTTGTTCTCAAAACGCATATTTTTGAGTTCTCACACCAGTCTCATGATTGACCTGGAGTTCATTTTCTTTTTCCTTAAACTCTGGGTGCCCTAATTTTCCTAGGCAGCCTAGTAGTCAGGTTTAGTTTAGAAGAAATCTGGATGAAGCTCGAAGCATGGAGTCGGAAGACTCATTTGAAGATTTTTGTCTATTTCCACCACACTCTTATGCTATAGTATTCCATGAAAGGACAGGAATTTATAATTGTCCATGTTTTTAACTCTGATAAATGTATTTATATTTCCGCTGTAAAGATTATTTGTTGAAATAATATATGTGACATTTTGTTTTGTCTTTATTTTTTCTTTCTTACCTTTGAGAATCCGCTTCTCCGGCGCTTGGATTTACAGCAAGTGAATACCGAGGATATATTAGTGTCGATTTTCAAGAGTCGAAGAAATGGGTCCTCACACACCTCATTTGTAAAATATTACTTTTATAAATTATTACATTTACAAAATCTCACATTTGTAATTAATCTTTCATATGTACACACACGCAGATATATATACATACATACATATATATATATATATATTAATTTGTCTAAAATGGTTAATTAATATTAATGTAAAAATATTTCTAATTTGCTTTTAACCGTATCCCTTCATTATAAAAGACGGACTTATTTTTAAGATTTAAAAAATCTTTATTTTACAGTTCGAAAATCCCCATTTAAAATATTTTATAAATCTATCAATTTATAATATCTAAAAATCATACCTTTGATTTTTAAATAAATTAGTCCTTCAAATAATTCAAGACCAATTATTTAAAAAATATATAATTTCCAAAATCGCTTTGAATTCCGTTTAAATAAATCACCAATTTATAGTATTTTAAAATACCAAAAATGAGGCCCGGTGCTACTAAAGCGATATTTAAAAAAAATCATATCAGTGTCATCAATATGGTATTCAACAATTCATATATCACTATATATATGAAAATAAAATCAACAGTGTGAGGAATCCCGTTGGATCCCTCCAACCTATCCCCCTACATCACATAGAGTATATAATCAATCGTATAAAAATCAACCGCTTCGAGGCGGGATTCGTGTACAAAGGGTCATCCGCTCTTACACGGGAACGTAATAGGGTCTCATCCGCTCCAATAGGCGGGAATATTCCAATCCAACTAATAAATATAGTAAATTTTCCAAGCAATCAATAATGATCAGAAGTAAATATTCTAACATCCAATAAATAATATTTATTAACTATATAAATTTTCTGATTAACAAAAAAGGTGAGATTAACTCACGTTGATTTTAATAGTCGTCAAAACATTCCGTTTTGAATTAAAATTGAACGAACGTCCAATTTTAATCCAAAAATTCCAACTAGCTCTAAATTCGTCCAATCCAACTCCATAGCGTAGTGATCACTGATATGAACGCAATGCAACTTGTCGCGCTCGAAATGGACCTCGTACGAGAAAGTTACGAGTTTATAATCATTTGATATAGTTAATCTATTATTAAATTAAATTAATAAACTTAAAATTTCAAATAACCATTCTTCCCTCTCTTCTGCTTACGTACAGGCCCGTTCACGATATTCCTTTTCTTTTCTTTTTTTTCTCGTCGATCAAACGAACACGGGCCCAGAACAAACGCCGCCACCGCCATCTTGCGCGCCTCCGCATGCACCGCCAACCTCGCGCCTCCGCCTCTACCGTGCTCCAGCCTCGCGAGCGCTACCGTGCGACCGAACCCAAAACCCACCATGACATGCTCGCGATATTCATCATCGAACAGGTCCGCCTCCGCTTTGCCTGGAGCCACTGCACCCCGTCCAAGCCTCACACCAAACGCCAGCTACCCTTTAGCACCAACGCCGTGCCACATCTTGCCTCTGACCGCCACCATTTCGTTGATATCACCCGCCACGTCGGAGACGAATTCCCACCACCATGCACTGCCTGATGACGATCAGTTGGTATGGATAAACTCCACTCGTTGACCGCTACAACTTTCGTTTATAATGTTTTGGCTTATTTCGCTTTAATCTGTCGATCGATTTATGGCCATTGATTAGGGGAAAGATAAGAGGCGACTGGTGAAAACCTAGCTAGGGTTTTGCAAATGAAAGAAAGTTAACGTCCTTATGTAGAAAATTTTAGGACACTATTCATCCGTGAAAATTTTGAACTCCAAACGAGGTGTGCCGCTTGGCGTTCTATGTGTTACACCCCTATTCCGAACACAATGGAACTAGTATCAGAAGCCAATTCCATCATATACAGAAGTTAACTTTCAAAATCGAATTATTTTAATTTAAATTCCTTTAATTAATTTTTACGCGTTTCGAACTCGCACGACCAAACGATACGTCCAATCGGCACGAAATTCGACAGCATATAATAACTCACTATTATGGATCCGATGAAACTAGTTTCGTCGAAATTCGAGACAGTGCCCAAAAAGCTATTTTTACACGTTAGTTAAAATGAGTAATTTCCAATTTCTGTTTATTCATTTTTAAATCCAAACTAAAGGTTCATTATCTTCAAATTTAAATAGAATTTAAATCAACTTTCAAAATCATTTTCATTCATATTGAATTCAAAATTCAATTATTTAAACAATTCTGCATATTAAATTTAGCAATTTAATTATCAAATAAATCAGTATATTTGAAATTCAAGTTATTTAACTTATAAAATTAACTTTTTAATATTAAAAATCAATTAAATATTCTAATATCAAATGACTGAAATTTTGGATCGTTACACTCTTCCCCCTTAAAAGAATTTCGTCCTCGAAATTACCAAGTAAGAAGATGTCGCAAACCCATTAACTTTCCAAAAACAATTAGTTGAAATGAATTACCAATTTCATTTAAAAATTTTTCTAAGCCTTCAAATTCATTCATAGTTATTAACTAATACTATTCCAAGTTATAAAACCAAAATCAAATTTTCAAGTTATAACAATAATTTCTAATGCCTTAAATTTTCGAAAAATTTCGCTAGCGTCTCCTTTACACGGCTCGATCGTAAAATTTTACAAGGTATATATAATAACAAATATGCATCTCATCTTCGAGGATAAGGCATCCCGTAGGGAAAAAGTGCAAAAGTACGATATGTAATCCGAGATATGTACCTTTTATTATATTAGCGAGCATATACAACGTATATAATGCGAAAGCGAGCCTCAAACGCAAAGCATACGCTGTCCGCACCTACTAATCACTCAATAACCAGTGAAAACATGTATATAGATAGCAATATCAATATATAATATTTATTAGTACAACAAATATATGCAAATGTAGGAAATGCAACAAGATAAACCATCAAACCATTAATAATCATCCAATTAATTTATAATCCTATCAGTTTGTGTAACGACCCTGAATTTTGAACAATTTAAATTGAAAATATTTAATTAATTTTAAATATTTGAATGATGATTTGACTTGAATTTCAAATTATCAGAAGGAATTGGCGATTAAATTTTTGAATTTAATCTATCGAAAGTTGAATAAAATTTGAATCTTCAATTTTAAGCCGGTTAAAAAAATAATTTAAAGGCTTAGAAAATTCATATTGATAATACTGAAGATAATAGAAGCTTCAGAATTGAATTTAAAAGCGATTTGTTCAATTTTGAAATATTATCGTTTAAATTGAATTTAAAAATAGTCTTCCGAGGCACAGTCTCGGAATTTGACGAAACGAGTTTCATTAGGTCCGTAATATTGAATTATTACTGGATTTCAATTTTCGTATTTATCAAAATTGTTTTGTGAACGTACGACGTATAAACGCGTATAAGATTTAATTGAATTCAATTTGAATTTCTGTAACAACCTGGATTTTTGCCCGAATTATAATCATCGATAAACAATTAAAGTTGACAGATAATCTGTTGTTTATTGTTGAAATTTTATAACGATAAAATCTTCGTAAATTAACGATTTAATATCGACTGTTAATTTCTGTTTGAATTTGGAATTTGTAAATTGATTTGAATTCTCTTATTAAATTTTTATTTGTACGAGATGAATAAATATGTATAGAAAAATTTTAACAACTAAATTAAACAAACCAAATTAAATACAAAACAATCAGTTTTAAAAAGAGAAAACAAAAGAATAAAACAAAAGAAAAAAAAAAGAAAAAAAATAAAACACCATAACCAGCCCATGCCTAAGCCCATACCCTTATTCACGTTTAAAACCCTATACCCGTTTCCCCCCTCACTTTTCTCATTCGTATAACCCTAACCCTAAACAAAAATAAGCGAGAGAATAAAAATGGCGGCCGCTTCTTTCGTTCGTTCCTCGAAGAAGAAAAAATGGCGACGTCCAAATAGCTAGGGCTTCGGCGTTGATTCAATTCGCTGGCGAATCTGTTCGTTCGACTTCCGTTCCTTGCTCGCGACCACTTCAAGCGAAGGTGAGAAATTTCTCACATCTAATTCAATTTGTTCGTGGCTATCTTGATTTCGATCGTGTTGTTCGATTTTTCATGACTTGTTCACCTTTTTGTTTCGAACTCTTTATTTTCGTCACCTATTTATGGCTTTGATGAGTTTCGAATGTGAGTTGGCAATGTTATTTTGTTCGACTTGGGGTTATATGGTTACTGTCTCTGGTAGTACTTCAGTATCCGTTTGATTTTAATTTCTACTTCATGACTTCGGCCATTATACCTTTGCTCTGCAGTTTGAATATCATGCCTACATTTTTGTATGCATCCTGTATCGTATATTGTGGGTTGGTACTTGCAGTTGTCCTGCTTTCTTCAAAGTGCTATTCACCATTTCATACCACTTCAACTGTATCACTGCACTAATTATTTGCACCTAAACTTGGCATTTTTGACTTTGTCAATTGTGAATTTGGCACTTATGTTCATCTCTAGGATATTCATTGGTACCTGCTGTGCATGTCTTTGGCTTGGTTCATCATCACTGTTGTTGCCCTTCCTGTAGATGTCGAGTCTGGGTATTGATATCTGTAGCTTTTTGTGACTTCGGTTTGC
Source organism: Allium fistulosum (assembly GCA_030737815.1). Lineage (NCBI taxonomy): Eukaryota > Viridiplantae > Streptophyta > Magnoliopsida > Asparagales > Amaryllidaceae > Allium > Allium fistulosum. Next base: position 941,341,889 of record CM060907.1, on the reverse strand, counting down.
ACTGATTTTAATTGTGTAGTCTGGTTCATGGTTTCAATTGATATACAAGTGCATTGCATCATTTCATTGCCTGATACCTTTCCCTGCTTAAAACTTGACTCAAAACTATGTTAAATCTGGCTTTACATATATACTCAGTTTTCTTTCTTTAAATTTTTCCAAACATTTATATTTTTTTTTGCTTTGCCATGTTGCATAGATTTGATTACTGCTCCATGTATGCTTTGGCATTTATGCTGTAGTCTGTTCATTTGAGTCATTCACTAGACATTGGTTCATTCATTGTTTCACTATGGTATTTGATCTTGAGTCACTTGAACTTGATTTTGACATAACAACATGTTGCCTTGCCTTTGTTGGCCCTGTACTCTTTTGGTATTCGCTTAAAGGGTGCTGCACCACTGTCTGTATCTCGTTGCAGTCCTTTTCAGTCACAGCCTAACTTGTTCTTGTACCATTTTTTTTTTGTGTCTGCACTTGATCAGGCATTGAAACCATGTGTATACATACATTCTTGTATGTATATATATGCATTTTCTTGGCTATTTGATTTTTTCCTCTGCTGGGACTATGAGATAATGTTTCGTAAATTTGTGAATTCTTTGGGACCGTGGATTGTTGGGTTAACTGGTCTTTTGATTCTACTTGAATCTGTACATTCATGTGGCCACCAGGATTTCGATTCCTGTTAACATCGGTCACTTGATTTGTTTTAGATGATTTAGGCATTAATTTGTTCGTCGTGGCACTGTGTTGGTTTTGGCACTTGTTCATTTTTTTTTTTGACTTCATGGAGTTTTAGCATGTCTGCATCTATATATATGCATTCATTTTTATACTTGAATGTGAGTTTCATGGGTACCTTATTATGTTGTACCTTCTGGAGCTTGCATTGTAATTCAAATTTCTATTTTTTTTAGCAGTCTGTATATATGTGTATGCATACCTGCATTTGTATGTGTGTATGCATGCATTGTTGACCCTATGTACTTCGGCCTCTGGTCATTCGACTTTAGCTGTTATTGCATTTATTCCTGCTGTCACCTTTGTTCATCACTGTATGTTGCACTGTTTTCAGTTGCTTCTATGTTGTCTCTTTGATGGTCTTGAGTTATGGTGGCATCTGCTTGTTGCCCATACTTTTCAGTTGTACTGTGAAGCAGTTTGTTGATATAGATGCACTGCTGGGTTCATGTGTTCACTTGTAGTCTGTGATATTTGTCGAGTCTTCACTTTGCAGTTTTTACGCACTGTAGTGGCGAGGCAGTGCACGCGTGCGTGCACTGCAGCCACCCAAACTCGACAATTTTGAATTGATGTTTCTTTTGCTTTTGATGCATTGATCTTTATGCCATATTGGCGAGGCCGTACACGCGTGCATGTACGGCAGTCAATCGAGTTTCTGATGGTTTTAAAGTGACAACTCCAATTGTTTTAAATTGATTTAGTCGATCGATAAATTGTTTATTTATCTCTGTTGATGATTTAAATCTGCTGATTTATTGTTTAACACTGTTTAGTGTTAAAATTTTCGTTATCCGATTTCTTTGTTAAAAGAATCGGATAGACGAGAATTATTGTGACTGTCGTCTATTTAAATTATTACTGCTTATATGCACTAATAACTGGTTTGAATTAGACTGACCTGTGTATTATTTTCTTTTGAATATAATACTCGGGTCAGACCGAGTATTTTTACAGCTTGAAGATTTTCGAGCAGCGAAGTTAGAGAGAGAGAGTAAAGAATCACTTATTTCGAGAAAATTGTATTTTAAGATATTCCGCTGTATCAGTATTAAAATTGTATAAACTCTGATGTATATAAAAAGATTTATAGTAATGAAATAAATTCTCATTTGTTTAATTGATTGTTATTATCTGTGTTTCTGTGGCTGATTCTGTTTAAACCTTATAAACTAAATAACAATTCGTCTTTTTGAATGTTTCTAGTTGGTTTAAATACCGACTGGAGACGGTCAAAAGGGGGAATGTTACAGTTTGCATCTTCCAATGTCAACATTTAATTTATTAAGGCCCGTGCGATACACATATACCATCCGTACGCTAAACCATACCTGATTGCTCACTCGATCACATAATTTCACTTCCAAACTAGTATCGTTCAGACGACCACTCTAGTACAGACTCGGATCTGGTTCCTTGATTAGAAACCATCATTCTCCTTGCATAGCCATATACTATGATAGAGAACATCAGAATCAATCAAAAATCCATATCCGGTGTTCGCCGTCAAGAATCGAGTGAAAAATCCTAACTCGGATCGGTATAAATCACCTTGAAATCGTATACTCGAATCTGGATCAAACAGTTATGCGAATAAAATAATATACGTACAACTTACGTATTTATTTCAATTTACTTCCAGTCAATTGATTTACATTCAATCATTTACATTCACTTAATTTATGCTCGATCCATTTACATTCATTGGTTCACATCCAATTACTCACATTATGTTTAACAACATTTCATTCCATATTTAATTCATTTATGGATTATTTCATAAAGTCATTTCATTTTAACATCCCTTAAGTTAAATCTTATTTCATTATCACTTGGTACTTTTCTTTAAATACTAATATCCCTTAAGAAACATTCCATACAACAATTTGCTTAAGTTTTATTGTAAACATTTTTATATAACACTTCTACTGTTTATTTTCACTTTACAACCTAAGTTCAAATTCAATTTTTATTAAACAACATTCGAACCATATTAAATTTAATTTGCAACTCAAATTCATATCCATTTTACTAAATTATTCCATTCCATCAATAATATTCTTAACCATATTCAATTCACTAATTATTTAATTAGTTCATTTCATCAATTCTTTACAAATCAAATTCATTTTCAATTTCATTTAACCTTGCTTCGGTTAAATTTCATTTCAAAAGTCATCTTATTTAACTTAACTTAAATTAAATTTCATTTTATAATTCAATTTTCAAATTTACTTTTCTAAACATTATATTCAACAAATATAAATTTTTTTTTAATTTACTAATTTCCAAAATCTATAAGTTATAAATTTTATTTCTTATCTACACCATCTTCCAAGTTCAAAAACTTATTATCTTAATTTCTCAGAACATTTAGAGAGAAATATTCAGGATTTTAAACACCCTGTTTTATTTTCAAACCATTTTGAAATCATATCTATACATAACTCCTTTATATATCAAATTACACCTCTGGAATCTAAAACAAATTTGTTTTATCAGAACAACTTCAATGGTAGCAATTCCTCACTTAGAAACTTGAAAATGAACGCCGATGATGCTGCAGTCATCACCAGAATTATTTTCCAGCAACTGAGGTGGGTTTAGTGCTTTCTATTTCTTTTAAATTCCATTTAAAATATTTTAACCAAAACATTTTCAAAATAATACTATTATATTTTTCTAAAAAATTTGAAAAAACAATTTCCGAAATTAATGGGTTTTAAGTTCTCAAACTCTTGTTTTAAACCTTTTTTCATTAACAAATCATATTCATAAATATACTTAAGAAATTTTCATTTCCTTTTCCATTTATAAATCACATTTATAAATCATATTTATAAAATATCACTTTGTATGTAATTCATTTCACAAACGTTGATTATTTTAAGTATAATCAATATTCTATAATCTATACTTATAAATTTAGTCTCTTATCTAACCTATTTTCCAAATGTTTGTCTTGGTTAGATTATAATAATATCAACTAACTACAAATTATAATAATCAAATATTATCATTCATTAACATCCAAACACACCATATATAGCTTACAATAATTTCTAAAAAATTATTCCATTATATATAAAATAAAATTTAGGTAAAATTATTTCATTTACCTACTTTTAAAACAATACTATGTCGGTTTACCTTGTTTAAGCATTTAGAAACTTTTATCGATATCGTGGCGTCCCACATACCGACCAGAATTCATAAACCACTGAACAGATAAATTAACATAATACAAAATATTTTTATAGTTACTAACAAATACGCGCTCATATATATACAACCAAACTCATTCTAGGGTCTCGCTTACCCTATCTCAAATGAGTAAATTCCCAACAAAGCCTAGGTGTTTGTAACGACCCGTAAATTTCAGTGGTTTTATTTATTTAATTAGTTAGATTTTTGTGAAATTTTAAACAATAAAATTTTCCAATAAAAATTCAATATTTGAAATGCGTCTAGTTAAACATAGCAAATGGTAAATTTTCATCAGATAATTTGGAAGTTTATTTTCTAGTGTAATTTTATTCCAATTTATATCAGTTAAAAATTGATGACAATAAAAGTGTTCCGAAACCTAAATATGTCAACATGAGAAAATTTATTTAGAACACTCTAAATAAGACTGCATAATTCGTTTCGCAAATTTTGGACGTTTCTAGCTCCGTTTGGATTTTTTCGTACGGATTAGCAGCATTTTCGGTACCGATTATCGACTATTGATACGATGATCGTACCACTGAAATCTGTATACCGTTTTGATCATCTTGTCATGCTGATTTCTACGGTATATTCATTTGTGCATTCCGGAGTACGATACGCAATGAAATCTACATAATCGTTGACCGTATCGGTACCCAATTGAGCCTTTTGTTTCCAGTAACCATTCGTTGTTCCAACCGTCAGAAAATGAATGGATCGATGCTTTTAATAACTAATAATAGTTTGCATTCATGTTCGACTTTTACTATTCTCAAAATGTATTGCTAACTTTTATTATTTCTCATTTCAATTCTGGTCCGTGTCTCTCTGCCTTCATTTTTTTGTACTTCTGTGATATTATAATTTATAACGTTGCCTTTAGCCTTTTCTCATCCCCTGACACTTTTCTTCCCCTACCCCTATTTTCTTTTCATCTTATTCACCTAAAATAAAAAAAGAAAGAGAGAGAGAGAGAGCGGAGAGAGAGAGAGAGAGCAAATACTAAGTATAATATAAGCTTGATGTTGCTTTTATAAGTGGGTAGTTGCACTTCTTCTTTGCCTATGAGCTGCACTTCTCTGTCATTCCGAAGCCTGATCACGTCCATTTATATTTGCTTGCAATCCTGATCCTGTAACGATCCGTAAATTTTAATAATTTTTATAACGTATTTAATTGAATTTTTTTTTGAGAAAGTTAAATAATAATATTTTGAAATAAAAATTTGATATCTGGAATACGTTTATTTTAATATAGCAACTGGTAGATTTTTATCTGATAATATTGAAGTTTATTTTATTGTGAAATTTTATTTCAATTTAAATCAGTTAATAACAGTTGAATTTAAAAGTATTTCGAAATCTAAAGGTGTCAACATGAGAAAATATATTTAGAACACTCTGAATCAGACCGCGAAGTTCATTTCGTGAAATTCTAACGTTTCTTGTTCCGTTTGGATTTTTCCGTACGGAATAGCAGCATTTTTGGTACCGGAAATCGTGACCATTAGCTTGTCTTTGCCTTTTCAAATTGAAACGTGCTGTCCAATCAATTTTGAACGTACAACCCAAGAAATAAATTTGTAACGTTTTGTCGAATAAAGGGCAGCTGTACGCTTCTATCTTAGTGGTATGTTTTGTTATATTTATTAGCTTTCGTTGCATTCATTTATTTGTGATTTGTCCTTTCCCTTTCTCTTTTAAAATAGCCGCTCCTCTCTGTGCCTAATTCATATGCATCTCCTCTCTTCCTCCATTTTATTTCAAACGAAACCTGCTCACCATTTTTTTTTCTTCTTTCGAAGCCTTCCTTCATTCTTCCAATTCTCCCTTCCAAGAAAAGCCTCGGCCCACTCCAATTCACCACGCGACCCAACCTGACCATCTCCATCCATTCCACGTCAGCCTGCTTCGCCTCCTCCCCTAGCAGCGCCTTCAACCAACTGCGACCTCGATCTCCCTCTCCACCTTCGACCCGAGCAGGCCTTTTAGCTAGCGAAGCAACCGCATCCCCTCTACCTTAAGCTCACGCCGAAGCCGAGCATCACCACCTGGTCTTCGCCCGCCTTCACGTGGCTACCTCTAGCTTGACTCGTACGTACCTTCATTGATACTTGATTTCGTTTTGCTGTTGCAGTATATAGGTTCGATTATATATATATATATATCTATCTATCTAGTGTATATATTTTATATTATAATAGATATTTGTATATATTTGTAACTGTGAAGAAGGCTGCTTACTGTTATATTATATATAGTTAAGTAGCTATATAGATATATATAAGCTTTATATTTTCCCTTTTCATCGTTTTGTATTCGAATCCTGTTATATGATATGTATTTTATTGTATTAGTTGTGGTTAAGGTCTGTGCTAAATATATACGTATTTCTTAATGTTGATATTTGAAATATACAATCTGTACAATATGTTAGTTAGTTAACTCATGAAATATGCCTATGTATTGTTCCAGGGAAGTATGGTTTTAAATAAATGTATACTATAAAGTTTATATAGTTTTAAAAGTAACAGTTGCATTTGAATAATGTCAGTATTGGTTTAAATATGTACAAGTGCACATATGTTATTGTATGGGTGTAAGGTATTAGCTGTATATGTTTAAGGTATTAGCTGTATATATATAGGAACACACTAGCGTGTCTTTGCCAATTATATGTATATTATAATAATGATATAATTTGACTGATATATTAGTTACATGTATAGAAGTATTGTATTCATACTAAGTTTATAAACTAAATGTTGTTGTTTAATATATAATATAAGTTGTGTGTCAGTACATATCAAGTTTGTAGTATAAGTTGACCTGTTGTTATACAATGTGTATATATATTGATTTGAGTTATATATTTTATAAGTTGTATAAAGGTATACTTTATTTTATAAGCATGAGTAAATATAAATTTGAAAATAAATATATGTTTTAATTTGATTTCAAAATATTAATATATGTATTCAGTTCAATTTATATCAACCGATTCAGTCATTCTCATCTATTTCCATCAGCTTGGTCCGTCGTGTCTGTTTCCTTCATCGAATCATGTCCATCTAGCGTTGCTTTGCATTTCGTAACTTAAGTTCATTGTCAATTTTCTCTAGCCTCGAAAGGTGAGTAATCACTCACGATTTAACGTTCTTATATTTATTAAATTAGATTTCAATTGAAACGACAACTGAAATATGCTGCTGAAGTTATTTAAATTGTTATCTATGCTATTATCTGTAACTGTTCACCTGTGGGATATGACACCATATCCTGCTGTTTATATTATATTGTTATTGATGATATATCTATGCCTGTTATATTATTTCTATAGCTGTTATCACTCTGCAAGTTCCCTGTTAGTATAGAAATCACTATGGGTTGAAATGATAAACCCAAACGATTTTCATGTGAACTGGAATTGGGATTACGGGTCGAAATGATATCTACCCGTATATATTTAAATTTCGGATTGAAATGATAAATATCTGTATCATTTAACCATATGATAAATATATATACAGACACCGTTGGTCCATATATATATATATATATATTTTGAAAATGAATTCTATGGTTTTGGAAAGAAATATATGGTTTTAAAATGTTGATCCTTAAATTATTATATAGGGAATGATTGATTTAATACATATAATATGGTTGAGTATTTAAATTTATGTTTCAAAATAGATTTCAGTAATAATTTGAATAAGTTAAGGTTGGGAAGATACTTCGAAGTTAGTAAAGAATTTTATTTAATTAAACCGATTTAAAACTTATTGAAATTGGGATTTAAGATATGGTTTATAACTTGGGTTTGATTAACTAATTCAATGAATATTTCTTGTTTAAATAAATTTAAGGAAATATTTAGTAAAATGAAATTTTAGGCTAGTTAGATGATATTGAATTTATGAAGTGAATATTCCCTGATTAAATAATAATGAAGTTAAATCAAGAGCTATATGAAACTGTTAAATCTAACTTAGAAATGTTGAATATTGAAGCTTTGAAATATATTGAAAAATAAATGGTATATTTAGAACTGAATTAAATTGATGAATTGAGCTTTGAATAAATTTGAATCTGGAATTTGAAGTTGATTTGAATCGATTTGCGAGACTTGAGAAACTTAAATGCTTTACTTTATAAATTAATTAATATATATACTATCTTGGAAAATAGTTATATTTGAAATGAAATGATATTTGGGTTTTGAAGTATAAATTAAATTGAAATGACCATGGAGTTATAACGTATATTTCCACCTTGTAGATAGTTCTGAAGATCCTTAGAGGATGGTTATCCCAAACATCCTTTAAGTTACTTGTATTTCAGTTGATATTTCACTTGAGTTGGATTTATTTACATAAGAATGTTAATCCTGACTCGAGTGTTTTGTGTTTTGCTTTACGCTCGGGTCAGGCCGAGTGATACAGCATTTGAGACTCATCCTTGGAGTTTGGAGCTACCTTTGGAGATCCAACTATCGCCTCAGCTTTCAGCTCTTCTAGTTGATTTGTTCAGAGAAGTCATCTGATGTACTGGAGACTTCACTGCATTTGAGATATTCTGTTGTATTTTATTTCTAACTCTGATGTTTATATAGTAGCTTCATGAACTACTATTTTATCTATTCCGCTGCGTATTATTGTATTACTCTGTGTCTATGATTCTGTGATTGATTTATTTACTGTATATGCTGAGTTTTGCCAAATTTAAATTAACAATTCGGTATTTTGAATTATTCAAGTCCGACATGTGTGGATTTAGTGTCGATTTGAATGGTCCAAAATAGCGGGTCGTTACAGTTGGTATCAGAGCTTTGGCTCTAGGAAAAACCTAGCATATATGGTAAATTCATTTACAGAATCACTTTCGTTCGAGTTGAATCTCTTCCTTTTTGACTCGATTTCCTTTGAATTTTGGAATGTCCCTCGGTTCCGAAATTCATTCTTGTCTCTCCCTATTTATATTCGTTTGATTCTGGAGTATCCCATAACTCCACGGAATGAATTGTAAAGGGGGTGAAACCTTCTTTACAATTGGCATTGATTCACCGAAGATTTCCGTATCCTCGGTTTACGATGTTGATATATCTTGATATGCCGAATTCCATCTCTTGCGATCGAATGTTGATTTTTCTTGGAATTCTGCATCGATTATATTCCTGAAGTCATGGTTGACCCGGTTAAGGTCGCCCGCGACTTGTATAAGTATATCCATCTTCTATTTTGTAAGTTAATTATATCATCTTCGTTCAAGCCTATCTTCGAATCAGAATTTTATTTGATTAGAGTTCTTTTAAATTGAATCTCTATCTTTGTTTTGAAATCCGTCCGTGAATCGTCCTTTGAAAATCGGGTTTGTTTGTATTTTAGAAATTGTTTTCTAAATCGAAATTATTATTTTGGTAATTATGATTATATTCTATATATAAAAGTGAAATGTTTTCGATAAAGATTTAATACCCTTTTTAAATAAGAATTTGAGGTTTCGAAAGGATTTGTAATTTTGAAAAAAAAAACTATATAAGAAATTTGATTTATCTAAATTGATTTTAACTGAAGGATTTTAAATTTGAAAGTCGAGAATTGAACCCCGGTGTTTTGAAATTGGTTTTAAGATTTTGAAATATATAATAATAAAATGATTTAAAAGTATTTTCCGAATAAGAAATGTTTCAAATGGTTTTTATGAGTTCGAATGATGTCGAAGAAATTTCGAAAGAAGTTGAGAAAATAGAAGTCCAGAACTCACGTATGTCGCTGGAAAATAATTTCGGTGATGAGTGCACGCATCATCGACATTGATTTTCGAGTTTCATAGTGCGGGAGAGGCCACTTTAGTAGCATTGCTACGCGAGTGATTTTGCGAAACCAATTTTGATTTCAAAATTTTGAAGTATAATTTGATATTCGAAAGATATATGTAAATGTATGAGCCGGTGTTCAGTCCTCGAGTTTTGGATTTGATATAACCCTATCTATTAAAATTGATTTACTGATTTGTTGCTGATTTCCAACTCTTGAATGTGAAATGATTTCTTCAACTATTTTGAAGGTTCGAACACTTCCAGATCAAGGTTCACTTTTCAAAGCTAAGAAATTTTGAAATGTATAAAGTATATAAGTTTGGTATGTATGTTAAAGTATGTAGTAATATGATTAAATAAGTTGAAACTGTTTTGTTAAGTAAATGAATAAGACTATTTTGAATTTTTCTAATATGAAATTTAGATTCGAAATGCTTTGAAAAGAATTTGGTCTTCAAAATATTTTGAATAAAATTTAGTTTAAATGTTTTAACTTAGTAACATCTTTATGAAACTATATATTTAACAAGTTGGAATAAATATATAAGTTGTACGTATGTTGTTTTATTCGCATAATTAATCTGATCCAAGTTTGAGTACACAAGTTCGAGGTGGATTACATCATTTCGTGTTAGGATTTTTCATTCGATTCTTGATGGCGAATATTTGATATGGATTTTGGGCTCGATTCTAGAATTCTCTATCATAGTATATGGCTATGCAAGGAGACTGATGGCTTCTAGTCGAGAAACCATATCAAAGTCCACATTATGGAAATCGAATGGACAATACTAGTTCGAAAGCGAACTTGTGTGATCGAGCGAGTGATCGAATGTGACTTTGCAAAATGATGACGTATGTACATCTTATATTCTAATATCATTGATATATTTTGACGCTGAAATTGAAAGCTGTCATGTTAGAATATCTTGGCTTACTAAAAGAAAATTTCCAATTTAAATTACAAAGATATATAACCCATAAAAGCAAAGATATTCAATCCCATATGGCTCTTCATACAGCGAAATTTATTTTGTAAAGATTTGATCCTTATATAAGATGGACCTTATGTAAGTTTAAGATGATTTTGAAAACATTTGATTTCGGAAATGAATTGGTTGACTTAAATTATATTGATTTGGAAATCTGGATTTATTTTCTAAATCTATTTTTTTTGGAAACTTTGAAACTAAAGATATTTAATTTGAGAAGAAATAATTTGGTGAAATTATATATGATTTTGAAATTGAACTGATATTGAAACAAATTGAATTTTGAGAACCTTGTGCTACTAAATACTTGATTTGGGAGTTATCGAACTTATATAAAAATTTGGTTTGTATAAGTATGATGTTGATTCGAAAACTATGGATTTGAAAGGTACTCAATTTGGAAAGTGAAAATTTTATATAATTGAAGTCTTTATAAGTGTGATTTGATATACTTTTGATTTTGGAAAAGTATTTGATTTGAAAATTAAATCTTATATACAATGGATTTTATATAAGTACGATATTTGAAGGTGATTTGAAAAGGTACTATATGATACATATTTTCGAAGTAAAGATATGGAAAGTGCCTTTTGCTTGATATCCGATTTGTGGCCACATCTTGGATTCATTCTATCGATATTATTCTCTCTGATTTTTGGTTTTTCGGATATGATATTCGAGTGTCCTTTGAATTCCATGGCGTTACCCATGGTCTTACGAGCGCGACTGCATAGCGCAACTGCCTGGCTGAGTCTTGCCTAGGGTTACGGATTGTTTCCTGGGGGATCCAGGCGTAACCATTGTGTATCCTGCAATCTGTGTAGGTCGCGAATAGTAGCGCAACTGCTTGGCTGAGTCTTGCCTGGGGGTACGGATTGTTTCCTGGGGGATCCAGGCGTAACCATTGTGTATCCTGCATTCTACTAGTCATCATGCGTAACTCGCAAGGCTGAGAAAGCCTACGGATATGGATTGTTTCCTGGGGGACCCAGGCGTAACCATTGTGTATCTGCGAACCATGGTTAGACAAAGGTTTTGTTTGTGTTTTGTTTGGATTGTACTTTCCATATCTGTTTTAAAAGTTTTCCGGTATTTTCACTGGGTGTTGAAACAAGTCTACTAAGTACCTGGAGAATTCTAGTTTTGCGCCTGATCAACGCACTACCAGAGTCTATAGGAACAAGGATAAACTTGGTAAGACATCGAGTTATAAAAAAAATTCGAAAGGAAATTTGCTTCGTTATAAAGGTATTTTATCATTTCCAACAAAGAAATTTTGTATTAATATTTGAAATTAAAATTCTAATGGTTTGAATTAATTATTCATGCCCGATGCTATTCTTTGAATCTACCTTATCTGCTCAGTTTATTTATTCACCTATATTCTGTTCTTCCGAATCTTCCTTCTTTTCCTTAATTGACTATATCCTTTTTAAATATTGTTTATTTGTATACTACATTGTTTAATAGAAAATTTTAGTGTTACAAACATTTTAGGAGTTTTAATTAAATAAAACATATTTAAAATAAATGATTATTGGTAATATTTGTAAAGTATCTGGAGATAAAATTTATAAATTTATGAATTATGGATTTAATGTTTTCAATAGCTTCTTTGTAAATAATTGTTTTCAAATAGTTTTCATATAATTATAGAGGTGTTATTTAAACATATAAATGGTATTTATAAAGGAAGCAAGAAATTTTACAAATGGGATTTGAAAAGTTTTAAAGTATTAGAGATAATTGAATTGGAAATGAATTTTTTTTTCAAATGAATATTTCAAGTAAATTTATATGGTTTTAAATTAATTGTTTATCTTGTCTTTCAATCTATTTTTCTTTCTGGTTGTTTTATTCTCCTGCCTCCTTCCTTTTCGAGGATGAAAAGTTTTGAGTGGGGGAGAGTGTAACGATCCGTAAATTTTAATAATTTTTATAACGTATTTAATTGAATTTTTTTTGAGAAAGTTAAATAATAATATTTTGAAATAAAAATTTAATATCTGGAATACGTTTATTTTAATATAGCAACTGGTAGATTTTCATCTGATAATATTGAAGTTTATTTTATTGTGAAATTTTATTTCAATTTAAATCAGTTAATAACAGTTGAATTTAAAAGTATTCCGAAACCTAAAGGTGTCAACATGAGAAAATTTATTTAGAACACACTGAATTAGACCGCGAAGTTTGTTTCGTGAAATTCTAACGTTTCTTGTTCCGTTTGGATTTTTCCATACGGAATAACAGCATTTTTGGTACCGGAAATCGTGACCATTAGCTTGTCTTTGCCTTTTCAAATTGAAACGTGCTGTCCAATCAATTTTGAACGTACAGCCCAAGAAATAAATTTGTAACGTTTTGCTGAATAAAGGGCAGATGTACGCTTCTATCTTAGTGGTACGTTCTGTTCTATTTATTAGCTTTCGTTGCATTCATTTATTTGTGATATGTCCTTTCCCTTTCTCTTTTAAAATAGCCGCTCCTGTCTGTGCCTAATTCATATGCATCTCCTCTCCTCCTCCATTTTATTTCAAACGAAACCTGCTCACCATTTTATTTTTCTTTCGAAGCCTTCCTTCATTCTTCCAATTCTTCCTTCCAAGAAAAGCCTCGGCCCACTCCAATTCACCACGCAACCCAACCTGACCATCTCCCTCCATTCCACGTCAGCCTGCTTCGCCTCCTCCCCTAGCAGCGCCTTCAACCAACTACGACCCCGATCTCCCTCTCCACCTTCGACCCGAGCAGGCCTTTCAGCTAGCGAAGCAACCGCATCCCCTCTGCCTTAAGCTCACGCCGAAGCCGAGCATCACCACCTGGTCTTCGCCCGCCTTCACGTGGCTACCTCTAGCTTGACTCGTACGTACCTTCATTGATACTTGATTTCGTTTTGCTGTTGCAGTATATAGGTTCGATTTTATATATATATATATATATATCTAGTGTATATATTTTATATTATAATAGATATTTTTATATATTTGTGACTGTGAAGAAGGCTGCTTACTGTTATATTATATATAGTTAAGTAGCTATATAGATATATATAAGCTTTATATTTTCCCTTTTCATCGTTTTGTATTCGAATCCTGTTATATGATATGTATTTTATTGTATTAGTTGTGGTTAAGGTCTGTGCTAAATATATACGTATTTCTTAATGTTGATATTTGAAATATACAATCTGTACAATATGTTAGTTAGTTAACTCATGAAATATGCCTATGTATTGTTCCAGGGAAGTATGGTTTTAAATAAATGTATACTATAAAGTTTATATAGTTTTAAAAGTAACAGTTGCATTTGAATAATGTCAGTATTGGTTTAAATATGTACAAGTGCACATATGTTATTGTATGGGTGTAAGGTATTAGCTGTATATGTTTAAGGTATTAGCTGTATATATATAGGAACATACTAGCGTGTCTTTGCCAATTATATGTATATTATAATAATGATATAATTTGACTGATATATTAGTTACATGTATAGAAGTATTGTGACGACCGCCCATAACCCCTGCACTGAACCCAGAGAAAGTGCGCTGTAAAGTGTGCCAGGCAGCCATGGACGATTGTCAAGGTAAATTAAAACAACAGAATCTATCGTATTACTCACAGCGCATGGACAAAATACAATAGAACATATATATAGTGAAGCTTCACAGAATAGAATCTCATCAATAAAACTTCATAATAGTTGAATACAACATCTGAATAGTCAATACAACAAGCCTCACTACATATCACTCAGAGAATACAAAACAGCGGAACATCCAGTACATATAGTAAGAAGTAATATGCAATACTCCAGCTCGTCTTCGTCATCAGCATCGTGGGAAGCAAGAGCAGCACCTGTCACCTGCTACCTAGTCTGCCCGTCCCAAAATGGACGAACAGCCCAAGGCAATAAGAGTTAAAACATAAAGCCTTGAGTTAGACAACAGTCTTAGTGAGCAGTAAATTAACTAACAACCTACCAAAAGAGCATAAAGGAAAAGGAATAGGAATACAACCCTCCCACTCCAACCTCTTTCTACAGTGACAGCCCCCAGACACACATTAAGCAAAAGCGGACATAGCAGAACATACAATTTAAAGTAAAGTAATTATCACTCGAGTCAAGGGCGAAGTTTTCCAAGTACAAACCGCCAAGGCCTAAACCAAGATCAAATAAGCACCCAGAAAACACTACTCTTGAGACCGAGTGACGATACAACCAAACATCCATGACTCTGGCTATCATTGTTATCATTGCTTCGATATCACCGTTAATTGAATGACCGGCACATTCTTTCAGCCGTCCGTCAAGGGCTAATGGAAACCCCGGTTCTAGTCATAACTCCTGCACGTCATCGTGACCCGTGCCTAGGACTATCGAATCTGCCCAGTGTACTTGACTACCAATCCGTAGCCTTCAGGGACTATCGAATCTGCCCAACGTACTCTTTCTTTGAGCATGCTAGAACCTTCAACAACGATGGGATCTCAGCCTTCTAGTCATCCTCCTCGACGACTATTTCCATACTAGCTCAAGCGCCTCTCGAGCAACCCATTATCCTCTAACTCGAACCATTTCACCGAGTTATCAACATGCTTGGAATGATCCCGTCTGGATTAGACCAAGACTATCTCATATCATACTTCGCCTCATCATCATCATAGCAAAGCTCCATCTCAACATCATCGTCAAATCTATCCATATGAGCTTCATCATCCGCTACATATGCCACGAGCAGCTTTTCCAATTCAAGAGCCTTTCCCTTAGCTTTTGAATCATCTATGACCAACTTGTCTAAATCAAATCATCAATCATCTAATTCATAGCAATCAATCAAGTCAAACATTCATTCAAGTAAACAAGCATTCAAATATAGGCTAAATGGACAATTTTAACAATAATGGCAATTTCGTAATTAAAGAGTCAAAAGTCTAATAAGCATGAAAACATGAGAATTATCTCTACAATCTTGATGAATGAACTTGCATAGGTTAACACTTAGTAAAAGGGTCGTCAAATCATCATGAACAATGAATCTACATGGATCTATACTTCGGTTTACAAAAATGCATGAAAATCACTACTTTATCATCAAATCAAGCCAACGATCCGATATACTCCTTTGGATCCGTGTGAGAGATAATCACCACTCACCAAATCACCTAAACAACCCAAAATCAACACGCTTCAGATCTGGACAGCGAAGGATCTAACTCGATCTATCACGAATCCGCTTCAAACGATGAAATCTCTCTTCGAAGAATGTAGATCTTCAATCTAAGCTCTTCTATCTTCGATTTGATCTTCGAAATGGATGGAAGGAATCACTAGATTAAAGTGGAGAAAAGAAGTGAAGAAGTGTAGAAGTCGAGCTCTCAAAATGGCAGCACTTCGTCGCTTCGAAATCCGGATCCCAAAAAGTGAGAAAACCCCTTCTATTTATAGCTGAAATCTCCTTAACTCGTCCGCCTTCTTATGTCTTAACTCGGAATTAGGTCGTCCCCGACTTACGACCTAAAACCCCCACCGACCTAAAGCCTTCGACCTAACAATGCCACGACCTAACTGCTTAGCATGCCGACCTACGACTTAGGAACTCAATCACCTTCTACAACTTAACAGCTTACTGGGATACGACTTAATAGACATACGACCTACTCACTTAACCCTTAGCGACCTAATACTTAGCGACCTAACAACCCACGACCAAACTCCTAAGTCGTCTACGACTTAGGAGTTTGGTCGCTCACTATTACCCCAGTCTTCCATAGGTCGTTGCCGACCTAACTATGCTAACTCGGAAACCACTAGGTCGCTAACTACCGAAGGTTACTAACCCCTAGGTCGTTAACTCTACTAGGTCGGTCACTTAACTAAGTCTGCCTACCCTTGAGTCGCCATCTCCTTAAGTCGGTCAGTTCCTTAGGTCGTTAACTCGCACTGCCGTCCTAACACTTAACTCACCAAAACTCTTAGGTCACCAACTTCCTTAAGTCGTCTATGACCTAAGCCTTATAAGTCGTCCTAAACTGTCAAACGACCTAAACCACTACCCCTCTTCCTTAGGTAGCCAACCCCTATAAGTCGTCTACGACTTAACTGTTATACGACCTAAGCTCCAAACGATCTAAGCCTCAACATACGACTTATCCAAATCCTTAGGTCGCCTACAACATACTCCCCTTAAGTCGTCCACTACCTTAGGTTGCTCCAACACCCTACGATCTAAGCTACCACGACTTAACTTTCTTAACTCGTCCACGACTTAGGACTTAAACTCAGGACGACTTATCACAAATGCGACCAAATGTCAACTGTTTTACGATGTTTTCGATCCGTAAAAATACGGGTCGTTACATTCTCTCCCCCTTAGGAATTTCGCCCACGAAATTCCAAACAAACAAGGCAATCAAAGACTACTCTGCATGCCTACCATCCACAGCAATCAACAAACTATGCATCCAATTCTAGCTTAGCATGCAGAATTCTAAAACTAGAACAAGTTACAATATCGTGAGATGACACGACACCTTAGGGCCATACCTTGAAGAGTTCAGGATGAGCTGCCTTCATCCTCTCTTCCACCTCCCACGTACAGTCGTTATCATCATGACTCCATTGTATCTTGAGCAACTTAACTACCTTCCTCCTAAGCTGTTTCATGTCGGTTTCCACAACACGAACCGGCTTACAAGGTCCCTTATCGACTGGATCAACTTCGAAATCTTCACAGCTATCAGCAGAAACCACTGTATTCGAGTCGTGCACATACTTCCGTAGATATGATACGTGAAAAACATTGTGCACGCTCGACATCTTCTCTGGTAACTCCAATCTGTAAGCGAGCTTTCCAATTCGCTCGATGATGGGGAATGGTCCAACAAATCTCGGAGTCAATTTTCCTTTCTTCCCGAATCGGATAACATTCTTCAGTGGAGAAATCTTCACAAATACCATATCTCCTACGTCGAATTCCAAATCTTTACGACGCTTATCAACATAACTTTTCTGACGATCTTGGGCTGCCTTCATTCGTTGCCGAATGATATCTATACAATCCGAAGTCTGTCGAATCATCTCTGGCCCAAGCATCAGCTTTTCCCCTGTCTTTAACCAACATGTCGGAGAGTTACATGGTCTTCCATACAATGCCTCATACGGTGCCATACCAATGTTCGACTGGTAACTGTTGTTGTACGAAAATTCTACCAAATGAAGGTGATCTTCCCATGATCCTCCGAAATCCAAAACACAAGCTCTGAGGAGATCTTCCAAAACTCGGTTGACTCTCTCGGTCTGACCATCTGTTTGAGGATGATAAGCTTTACTCAAACATAACTCGGTTCCCAAAACTTCCTGAAAGATCTTCCAAAATCCACTAGTGAACAATGGGTCTCGATCGCTCACTATACTCTTCGGAATACCATGGAATCGAACTATCCACTTGACATACAACTCAGCCAACTTTGATGCGGTCCTAGTCGATCGAACAGGAATGAATCTTGCACTCTTGGTCAGACGATCTAAAATGACCCAAATCCCTTCATTTCCCGTTCTTGTTCTAGGTAGTCCATCAATAAAATCCATCGATATTTGCTCCCACTTCCATGTAGGAACTTCTAATGGCTGAAGCAATCCACTTGGCTTCTTCTGCTCAGCTTTCACCAACTGGCAATTCATGCACTTGGAAATAAAATTTCCAACATCCTTCTTCATACCTTCCCAGTAATAGGTTCTCTTCATGTCCCGATACATCTTATTTCCTCCTGGATGAATTGTCAACTTCGAGTGATGACTTTCCTTCAGAACTTCACTTCTCAATTCATCTATATCGGGAACAACTAGTCGTCCTTGCTTCCGAAGCCAACCCTCTCGATCGACCTTGAATCTTTTATCCTTTTCTGGGTCCAATCCAGATTCCAAATTACGGATAATCTTGACAAGCTTATCGTCTCGCCTTTGGCTCTCGCCGATCCTTTCCACAAGAGTCGGTCTTATCGATAAGTTTGCCAACATCTCAGGTTCCAATTCACATCTAGGCCTGAAGTCAAATCCAACTAAATACTCGAGATTCTTCCATTCTGAAAACATGGCTCCCAATCCTGCATGTCTTCGACTTAACGCATCTGCCACCGCGTTACCTTTTCCTGGTGTATAAGCTATACCAAAATCATATGATGCTAAAAACTCTAGCCAACGTTGCTGCCGAAGATTTAAATCCTTTTGGGAGAAAAGATACTTCAACGACTTATGATCTGTAAACAACTCGAATCGAACTCCCAGTAGATAATGTCTCCACATCTTCAGAGCAAAAACAATCGCCGCTAACTCCAAATCATGAGTCGGGTAATTCCTTTCATGCGGCTTCAGTTGTCGACTGGCATACGTAACAACTTTATCCCTCTGCATCAGCACTGCTCCAAGTCCAGTACCACATGCGTCGGTGTAAACCACCATCTCGTCATTCCCACTAGGAATAGTCAAAACAGAGCACTTGTCAATCTTTCTTTCAGGATTCTGAAAGCTTGCTCACACTTATCTTCCTACTTGAACACTTGGTTCTTCTTCGTCAATCCTGTTAACGGTGCAGCCACCTTGGAGAAGTCTTTGATAAACCGTCGATAATATCCTGCTAATCCAAGAAAACTTCTCACATCAGATGCATTCTTAGGTCTAACCCAATCCTGGATTGCTGCCACCTTAGCGGGATCAACCGCTATTCCGTTTCCAGAAATCACATGGCCTAAGAACCTCACTTCACTCTTCCAAAAGTGACACTTCAAAAACTTAGCCTTCAGCTGATGTTTCCGTAAGATTTCCAAAACAATTCGCAAGTGTGTCTTGTGCTCTTCTTCAGTTCTGGAATAAATCAGAATATCATCCACGAACACAAGTACAAACTTGTTCAACTGATCTCTGAACACTCTATTCATAAGATCCACAAAATATGCTAGCGCGTTAGTCAATCCAAACGGCATTACCAGCCACTCAAAGAAACCGGATGGTGTCCTAAAAGCAGTCTTCGGCACACTATCCTTAGCCACTCTCAACTGGTGAAATCCCGTTGCCAAATCCATCTGAGAAAACACCTTAGCTTCGTGAAGCTGATCAAACAAGTCATCTATTCTCGGCAATGGATACTTGTTCTTCTTAGTCACCTTATTCAGCTCACGATAATCCACACACAACCTCAACGATCCATCTGCCTTGGTTGCAAACACAACTGGTGCACCCCATTCGGACACACTACGCCGAATGAATCCTTTCTGCAAAAGATCATCAACTTGCACCTTCAACTCATGCTGTTCCCTAGGCGCCATCTGCCTAAGAGGCATCACAACAGGTCTGGCTCCTTCAACTAGATCTATACGAAACTCGATCTCCCTATGCGGCAGTAACCCTTTGACCTCGTCAAAGACATCCTCGAATACATTCGCGATTGGCACCGATGACATTCCATCCCGTGGAACAACTAGCGAATACATGAAGCTCATGAAGACGCCTTCTTCATGCTTACATCGTATCACAATCTTTCGCCCCTCCACATTCTCAACTGTCATCTTAACCTTTCGCAATCAACCTTTGCGCATACTTCCTATGCCAGTCCATACCCAAAATAATTCCAAACCCTGCAAAGTTCAGAACAAAACAATCACAAACAAAAGAGCAACCATGACTCGATACAATCAGACCACGACATAACATACACAAACAAGACGAACCCCCAACTGGATTAGTCACAACCAATGGCCTATCAACGATATCCGGTTCTAAACCCAACCGGTCTACAAGTTCACTACAAACAAACGAATGCGACACCCCAGTATCAAACAGAACTCTAACTGGAACACCACATAGGAAAAGAGTACCTTGAACTACCACACTCTTTCCTTTCTCTTCAGCGGTAGGAGCTTTTGAAGACGATGGAACAGCTCCCAAAGCATAAGCTTGCACAATCTGCTTGTCCCTCCTCGGTTCTGGACAATTCTTCCTGATATGCCCCGGCTTGTCACAATTGTGACACTTCATCGGCATCTTCGGATTCTTACAATCCTTAGAGAAATGGCCCTTCTGCTGACAATTGTAGCAAGTCACTTCGCCCTTCGGCTTCTTCTGGCCATCCTTACCCTTCTGCTGCTGCTGCTTCCTCTTCTTGTTTCCACCCTGCTGTGGTTTAGACTCTTCCCTGGTCACAGCAACAACGTATCCCTCTTTAGGAAACAGACTCTCATGCCTGAGAGCTTTCTCCACAAGCTTCTCAAATGAATCTTCCAAATGATCCACTAACTGCCTCCCAAGATAACTGTCCAAGCCTGTCACGAACTTCTCATTCTTTTGATATGCAGATTCAATATATGACCGGGCATATTTGGACAAAGCTTCAAACTCAGAAACATACTCAAGAACTGGTCTTCCTCCCTGCTTGAGCTCCACGAACTTCTTGAACAGAACAGACTTCTGAGCTGTAGAAATGAACTTAGCTTCAAATCTAACTTGGTATTGCTCCCAAGTAATCTCTTCCTCCGGAGTATTGATGGTAATAGAGTTCCACCAATCAGAAGCTCTCCCTTGAAGCTGTCTTGATGCTAACTTCCTCTTAGTCGCATCCTCAATTCCCAAATCTCCAAAAATCCTTCTACAAGCATCCATCCATCTCTGGACCTCAATAGTTGATTCTGTTCCTAAGAAAACCTTTCCTCCAAGAGCAGTATAGTCCTTACACAACTTAGCAAAATCTACCGGCTTTGGAGTTTGAACTTGAACTCCAACATCAACTGCTGCCCCCGGAACTGGTATCCTTCTCATGATCGAAGTCATCATAGCTTCGAACATAGCTGCATAATCAGCAGCCCCTTCAGTAGCACGGCCTTCCCTAGCAGCTGGTCTCCCTCTTCGACTCATTCTCAATATCTATAAAAAGGAATGATTAGCATACCTAGAGAAACAACTGCATAAAGGACTCAAACTCTACTAAGCTACTATATTATATATAGTAATCATCCATCAAAATACAATTACGTCTCTCATACGTAGTTACGTCAGCGAGCGTTGGGTAAAATCGATTAACCAATGCTCTGATACCAAATGTGACGACCGCCCATAACCCCTGCACTGAACCTAGAGAAAGTGCGCTGTAAAGTGTGCCAGGCAGCCATGGACGATTGTCAAGGTAAATTAAAACAACAGAATCTATCGTATTACTCACAGCGCATGGACAAAATACAATAGAACATATATATAGTGAAGCTTCACAGAATAGAATCTCATCAATAAAACTTCATAATAGTTGAATACAACATCTGAATAGTCAATACAACAAGCCTCACTACATATCACTCAGAGAATACAAAACAGCGGAACATCCAGTACATATAGTAAGAAGTAATATGCAATACTCCAGCTCGTCTTCGTCATCAGCATCGTGGGAAGCAAGAGCAGCACCTGTCACCTGCTACCTAGTCTGCCCGTCCCAAAATGGACGAACAGCCCAAGGCAATAAGAGTTAAAACATAAAGCCTTGAGTCAGACAACAGTCTTAGTGAGCAGTAAATTAACTAACAACCTACCAAAAGAGCATAAAGGAAAAGGAATAGGAATACAACCCTCCCACTCCAACCTCTTTCTACAGTGACAGCCCCAGACACACATTAAGCAAAAGCAGAACATACAATTTAAAGTAAAGTAATTATCACTCGAGTCAAAGGCGATGTTTTCCAAGTACAAACTCCCAAGGCCTAAACCAAGATCAGATAAGCACCCAGAAAACACTGCTCTTGAGACCGAGTGACGATACAACCAAACATCCATGACTCTGGCTATCACTGTTATCATTGCTTCGATATCACCGTTAATTGAATGACCGACACATTCTTTCAGCCGTCCGTCAAGGGCTAATGGAAACCCCGGTTCTAGACATAACTCCCGCACGTCATCGTGACCCGTGCCTAGGACTATCGAATCTGCCCAGAGTACTTGACTACCAATCTGTAGCCTTCAGGGACTATCGAATCTGCCCAACGTACTCTTGCTTTGAGCATGCTAGAACCTTCAACAACGATGGGATCTCAGCCTTCTAGTCATCCTCCTCGACGACTATTTCCATACTAGCTCAAGCGCCTCTCGAGCAACCCATTATCCTCTAACTCGAACCATTTCACCGAGTTATCAACATGCTTGGAATGATCCCGTCTGGATTAGACCAAGACTATCTCATATCATACTTCGCCTCATCATCATCATAGCAAAGCTCCATCTCAACATCATCGTCAAATCTATCCATATGAGCTTCATCATCCGCTACATATGCCACAAGCAGCTTTTCCAATTCAAGAGCCTTTCCCTTAACTTTTGAATCATCTTCGACCAACTTGTCTAAATCAAATCATCAATCATCTAATTCATAGCAATCAATCAAGTCAAACATTCATCCAAGTAAACAAGCATTCAAATATAGGCTAAATGGACAATTTTAACAATAATGGCAATTTCGTAATTAAAGAGTCAAAAGTCTAATAAGCATGAAAACATGAGAATTATCTCTACAATCTTGATGAATGAACTTGCATAGGTTAACACTTAGTAAAAGGGTCGTCAAATCATCATGAACAATGAATCTACATGGATCTATACTTCGGTTTACAAAAATGCATGAAAATCACTACTTTATCATCAAATCAAGCCAACGATCCGATATACTCCTTTGGATCCGTGTGAGAGATAATCACCACTCACCAAATCACCTAAACAACCCAAAATCAACACGCTTCAGATCTGGACAGCGAAGGATCTAACTCAATCTATCACGAATCCGCTTCAAACGATGAAATCTCTCTTCGAAGAATGTAGATCTTCAATCTAAGCTCTTCGATCTTCGATTTGATCTTCGAAATGGATGGAAGGAATCACTAGATTAAAGTGGAGAAAAGAAGTGAAGAAGTGTAGAAGTCGAGCTCTCAAAATGGCAGCACTTCGTCGCTTCGAAATCCGGATCCCAAAAAGTGAGAAAACCCCTTCTATTTATAGCTGAAATCTCCTTAACTCGTCCGCCTTCTTAAGTCGTAACTCGGAATTAGGTCGTCCCCGACTTACGACCTAAAACCCCCACCTACCTAAAGCCTTTGACCTAACAATGCCACGACCTAACTGCTTAGCATGCCGACCTACGACTTAGCAACTCAATCACCTTCTACGACTTAACAGCTTACTGGGATACGACTTAATAGACATACGACCTACTCACTTAACCCTTATCGACCTAATACTTAGCGACCTAACAACCCACGACCAAACTCCTAATTCGTCTACGACTTACTCCTCAGGTCGCTCACTATTACCCCAGTCTTCCTTAGGTCATTGCCGACCTAACTATGCTAACTCGGTAACCACTAGGTCGCTAACTACCGAAGGTTACTAACCCCTAGGTCGTTAACTCTACTAGGTCGGTCACTTAACTAAGTCTGCCTACCCTTGAGTCGCCATCTCCTTAAGTCGGTCAGTTCCTTAGGCCGTTAACTCGCCCTGCCGTCCTAACACTTAACTCACCAAAACTCTTAGGTCACCAACTTCCTTAAGTCGTCAATGACCTAAGCCTTATAAGTCGTCCTAAACTGTCAAACGACCTAAACCACTACCCCTCTTCCTTAGGTCGCCAACCCCTATAAGTCGTCTACGATTTAACTGTTATACGACCTAAGCTCCAAACGATCTAAGCCTCAACATACGACTTATCCAAATCCTTAGGTCGCCTACAACATACTCCCCTTAAGTCGTCCACTACCTTAGGTCGCTCCAACACCCTACGACCTAAGCTACCACGACTTAACTTTCTTAACTCGTCCACGACTTAGGACTTAAACTCAGGACGACTTATCATAAATGTGACCAAATGTCAACTGTTTTACGATGTTTTCGATCCGTAAAAATACGGGTCGTTACAAGTATTGTATTCATACTAAGTTTATAAAGTAAATGTTGTTGTTTAATATATAATATAAGTTGTGTGTCAGTACATATCAAGTTTGTAGTATAAGTTGACCTGTTGTTATACAGTGTGTATATATATTGATTTGAGTTATATATTTTATAAGTTGTATAAAGGTATACTTTATTTTATAAGCATGAGTAAATATAAATTTGAAAATAAATATATGTTTTAATTTGATTTCAAAATATTAATATATGTATTCAGTTCAATTTATATCAACTGATTCAGTCATTCTCATCTATTTCCATCAGCTTGGTCCATCGTGTCTGTTTCCTTCATCGAATCATGTCCATCTAGCGTTGCTTTGCATTTCGTAACTCAAGTTCATTGTCAATTTTCTCTAGCCTCGAAAGGTGAGTAATCACTCACGATTTAACGTTCTTATATTTATTAAATTAGATTTCAATTGAAACGACAACTGAAATATGCTGTTGAAGTTATTTAAATTGTTATCTATGCTATTATCTGTAACTGTTCACCTGTGGGATATGACACCATATCCTGATATTTATATTATATTGTTATTGATGATATATCTATGCCTGTTATATTATTTCTATAGCTGTTATCACTCTGCAAGTTCCCTATTAGTATAGAAATCACTATGGGTTGAAATGATAAACCCAAACGATTTTCATGTGAACTGGAATTGGGATTACGGGTCGAAATGATATCTACCCGTATATATTTAAATTTCAGATTGAAATGATAAATATCCGTATCACTTAACCATATGATAAATATATATACAGACACCGTTGGTCCATATATATAAATATTTTGAAAATGAATTCTATTGTTTTGGAAAGAAATATATGGTTTTAAAATGTTGAGCCTTAAATTATTATATATAAATGGGAATGATTGATTTAATACATATAATATGGTTGAGTATTTAAATTTATGTTTCAAAATATATTTCAGTAATAATTTGAATAAGTTAAGGTTCGGAAGATAATTCGAAGTTAGTAAAGAATTTTATTTAATTAAACCGATTTAAAACTTATTGAAATTGGGATTTAAGATATGGTTTATAACTTGGGTTTGATTAAGTAATTCAATGAATATTTCTTGTTTAAATAAATTTAAGGAAATATTTAGTAAAATGAAATTTTAGGCTAGTTAGATGATATTGAATTTATGAAGTGAATATTCCCTGATTAAATAATAATGAAGTTAAATCAAGAGCTATATGAAACTGTTAAATCTAACTTAGAAATGTTGAATATTGAAGCTTTGAAATATATTGAAAAATAAATGGTATATTTAGAACTGAATTAAATTGATGAATTGAGCTTTGAATAAATTTGAATTTGGAATTTGAAGTTGATTTGAATCGATTTGCGAGAATTGAGAAAATTAAATGCTTTACTTTATAAATTAATTAATATATATATACTATCTTGGAAAATAGTTATATTTGAAATGAAATGATATTTGGGTTTTGAAGTACAAATTAAATTGAAATGACCATGGTGTTATAACGTATATTTCCACCTTGTAGATAGTTCGGAAGATCCTTAGAGGATGGTTATCCCAAACATCCTTTAAGTTACTTGTATTTCAGTTGATATTTCACTTGAGTTGGATTTATTTACATAAGAATGTTAATCCTGACTCGAGTGTTTTGTGTTTTGCTTTACGCTCGAGTCAGACCGAGTGATACAGCATTTGAGACTCATCCTTGGAGTTTGGAGCTTCCTTTGGAGATCCAACTATCGCCTCAGCTTTCAGCTCTTCTAGTTGATTTGTTCAGAGAAGTCATCTGTTGTACTGGAGACTTCACTGCATTTGAGATATTCTGTTGTATTTTATTTCTAACTCTGATGTTTATATAGTAGCTTCATGAACTACTATTTTATCTATTCCGCTGCGTATTATTGTATTACTCTGTGTCTGTGATTGATTTATTTACTGTATATGCTGAGTTTTGCCAAATTTAAATTAACAATTCGGTATTTTGAATTATTCAAGTCCGACATGTGTGGATTTAGTGTCGATTTGAATGGTCCAAAATAGCGGGTCGTTACAGATCCGGTTCTCCTTCCTCACACCCACCCCGTTCTCCGCCCATCAATCACCCGACACCGACCGAGCACCCATGTTTCCTACCGCCGTTCTTCACCTCACCGACCACCGTCCCTGTCTTTGCCGCTTCCCTCCTTTTGCCACCT
Organism: Allium fistulosum; assembly: GCA_030737815.1. Taxonomy (NCBI): domain Eukaryota; kingdom Viridiplantae; phylum Streptophyta; class Magnoliopsida; order Asparagales; family Amaryllidaceae; genus Allium; species Allium fistulosum. The sequence goes on along the minus strand of CM060907.1, from coordinate 941,314,959 downwards.
CTTCGGCCCGCCGTTTCTTCCCTCTAACGCAAGTCAGCCACCTCTCGCCCAGCCTCCTCTTTTGCTTTGTCCATTTCTTCACCTGCAGCCAAGGTATACTTATTCATATATATATGATCTGAATATGTGATATCTGAGTTATACGTTATATATATATTATCAGTTTATGCATATATAGGTCTGTTTAAATAATTTTTTTTTATAAATATATATTTTGCATTCGAGTAAGTATATATATGTTTATATCCATATTTTAAGCTATGTAAGTATACGTATTATATATATTGTGCAGGTATATTTTCGAATCTGTAAGTTTTTTTGTGCGTTTTTGTTTAGTATTTCATAATTAAAGTGTTATATATATATTGTATGATGTATGGTTCTTAAATCTATGGGAAGTTATATGTTTTTAGTCTGGTTAAGCGTTTCAATATGTTTATGCATCCTATTTATTGATATTTTAAATTTGATTTTTGAAACAACTTTACACACACACACACATATATATACAGTATAAGATTTTATATATTAGCTGTTATGAACACAATTGTTAGATTTCGTTTTATATATATATATATATATAAATATTGTGACAGTTTTATAAAAGATCATTTATAAAATATGTTGTTTATAATATGTGAATTTTATAGAAACTTATACAGCCTGTGTGCATGTCTTATTGTGTATATATATTTGATTTTATAGAGTATATTGGGCATAAAGTTTATATTGGAGGTGTGTATTTACATATATAATGTGCTCGTCTCAGTTATTATACAGTAAGGTAATTTATACTATATCTTTACAGCATATATTATAAAAGTATTATTATATATTATATTATGATGTTGACCGATCACTTTATCCATTGTTTGAGCCATCATTTTTCATGTTATATATATATAGTATATACACTATACAGGTTGTTCTATGTATATGAATTGTTAGTTAAAAATTTAGGTCTATTATGTAAGTTGATTACATATATGAACATGCATTTATTTAAATTATAATATGTATGTATAGTTGATTTAATATATAAGTATAACCTGCCAGTATATTTATAGGTCGGATATATAATACACATATGTTTTGTGACGACCGCCCATGACCCCTGCACTGGACCTAGAGAAAGTGCGCTGTAAAGTGTGCCAGGCGACCATGGACGATTGTCAGGATAAATTAAAACAACAGAATCTATCGTATTACTCACAGCGCATGGATAAAATACAATAGAACATATGTATAGTGAAGCTTTACAGAACAAAATATCATCATATAAAACTTCATAATAGTTGAATACAGACATCCGAATAGTCAATACATCAAGCCTCACTACATAACACTCAGAGAATATACAAACAGCGGAACATCCAGTACATATAATAAGAAGATAATATGCAACCCTCCAGCTCGTCTTCGATACCAACACCGTGGAAAGCAAGAGCAGCAACTGTCACCTGCTACCTAGTCTGCCCATCCCAAAATGGACGAATAGCCCAAGGCAATAAGAATTAAAACATAAAGCCTTGAGTCAGACAACAGTCTTAGTGAGCAGTAAATTAACTAACAACATACCAAAAGAGCATAAAGGAAACGGAATAGGAATACAACCCTCCCACTCCAACCTCTTTCTACAGTGATAGCTCCCAGACATACACTAAGCAGAAGCAAACATAGCAGAGCATACAATTTAAAATAAAGCAATTATCACTCGAGTCAAGGGCGATGTTTTCCAAGTACAGACCCCCAAGGCCTAAACCAAGATCAGATAAGCACCTAGAAAATACCGCTCTTGAGACCGAATGACGATACAACCAAACATCCATGACTCTGGCTATCACTGTTATCATTGCTTCGATATCACTGTTAATTGAATGACCGACACATTCTTTCATCCGTCCGTCAAGGGCTAATGGAAACCCCGGTTCTAGACATAACTCATGCACGTCATCGTGACCCGTGCCTAGGACTGTCGAATCTGCCCAGAGTACTTGACTATCAGTCGTTAGCCTTCAGGGGCTATCGAATCTGCCCAATGTACTCTTGCTTTGAGCATGCTAGAACCTTCAACAACAATGAGATCTCAGCCTTCTAGTCATCCTCCTCGACGACTATTTCCATACTAGCTCAAGCGCCTTTCGAGCCAACTATTATCCTCAACTCGAACCATATCACCGAGTTATCAACCTACTTGGAATGATCCCATCTGGATTAGACCAAGACTATCTCATATCTCATATCATGCTTCGCCTTATCATCATCATAGCAAAGCTTCATCTCAACATCATCATCAAATCTATCCATATGAGCTTCATCATCCGCTACATATGCCACGAGCAGCTTTTCCAGTTCAAGAGCCTTTCCCTTAGCTTTCGAATCATCTTCGACCAACTTGTCTAATTCAAATCATCAATCATCTAATTCATAGCAATTAATCAAGTCAAACATTAATCCAAGTAATCAAGCATTCAAATATGATCTAAATAGGCAATTAAAACAATAATGGCAATTTCGTAATTAAAGAGTCAAAAGTCTAACAAGCATGAAATCAAGAGCAATATCTCTATAATCTTGATGAATGAACTTGCATAGGTTAACATGTAGTAAAATGGATGCCAAATCATCATGAACAATGGATCTATATGGATCTATACTTAGGAATAGGAAAATGCATGGAAATCACTATTTTAACACCAAATCAAGCCAACAATCGGATATACTCCTTTGGATCCGTGTGAGAGATAATCACCACTCACTAAATCACCTAAACAACCCCAAATCAACACACTTCAGATCTGGACAGCGAAGGATCTAGCTTGATCTATCACGAATCCGCTTCAAACGATGAAATCTCACTTCGATGGATGAAGATAAGCTCTTGAATCTTCAACTTGATCTTCGATTTGGATGGAAGGAAGCACAAGATTAAAGTAGAGAAAAGAAGTGAAGAAGTGTAGAAGTCGAGCTCTCAAAATGGCAGCACTTCGTCGCTTTGAAATCTGGATCCCAAAAATGAAGAAAGCCCCTCCTATTTATAGGCTGATTTCCTCCCTAGGTCGTCCACTATTAGGTCGTCTCCGACCTAAAGACCATCACGACTTACGACCTACCAGCCCACTACGACCTAACACCTTGCCGACCTAAAACCCATCTGCCTACGACTTACGACTTAGCAGCTAACTCCTAAGTCGGCCACGGCTTAACACATCGCATAAGCGCACCTTCACGCGACCTACGACTCAACTGCAACGCGACCTAACAACAGCTCCGACCTAAGACTTAACTATAACACGACCTAATGCCTAGGTCGCTCACGACCTAACACCTTAAGCCAACACGCGACCTAAAACAACACGCGATCTATGACTTAGCAAACATGCGACCTAACTAAAAAGAGAGCACACGACCTAACTCTTAGGTCATCTACGACCCAACTACGCTAACCACTAGGTCGCTAACCTATAGGTCGCTCCACTATACTAGGTCCTACATTCTATAAGTCGTTCACTCGACCTAACTAAAAATCCTTAGGTCGTCTAATCCTATAGGTCGCTCCAGACTAGCACACGACCTAAACTAACACAGAGTCTTACGACCTAACCACGCTAACTCCTATAGGTCGTTACTTACCATTTCCTTAGGTCGTTGCCGACCTAACTTCCTTAGGTCGCTCAAAACCTTAGATAGTCTATCTCTTAGGTCGTGCACTTCCTAAGTCGGTCACTCGACTTAAGCCATCCCATACGACCTAAGCCATCCATACGACCTAAGACTTAGACTCTAGGCGACTTATCAACAATGCGACCACTTGTCAACTGTTCTACGATGTTTCGATCCGTAAAAATACGGGTCGTTACATTCTCTCCCCCTTAGGAATTTCGCCCCCGAAATTCCAAACAAACAAGGCAATCAAAGACTATTCTGTACGCCTACCAACCATAGCAACCAACAAACCATGCATCCAATTCTAGCTTAGTGTACAGAATTCTAACACTAGAACAAGTTACAATATCGTGAGATGACACGACACCTTAGGGCCATACCTTGAAGAGTTCAGGATGAGCTGCCTTCATCCTCTCTTCCACCTCCCACGTACAGTCATTATCATCATCACTCCATTGTATCTTGAGCAACTTAACTACCTTTCTCCTAAGCTGTTTCGTGTTGGTTTCCACAACACGAAGCAGCTTACGAGGTCTTCTATCGACTGGATCAACTTCGAAATCTTCACAGCTATCAGCAGAAACCAGTGCACATACTTCCGTAGATACGATACATGAAAAACATTGTGCACACCCGACATCTTCTCTGGTAACTCCAACCTGTAGGCGAGCTTTCCAATTCGCTCGATGATCGGGAATGGTCCAACAAATCTCGGAGTCAATTTCCCTTTCTTCCCGAATCGAATAACATTCTTCAGTGGAGAAATCTTCACAAAAACCATGTCTCCAACGTCGAATTCCAAATCTTTACGATGCTTATCAGCATAACTTTTTTGACGATCTTGGGCTGCCTTCATTCGTTGCCGAATGATCTCTATACAATCTGAGGTCTGTCGAATAATCTCTGGCCCAAGTATCAGTTTTTCTCCTGTCTCTATCCAACATGTCGGAGAGTTACACGGTCTTCCATACAATGCCTCATACGGTGCCATACCAATGCTCGACTGGTAACTGTTGTTATATGAAAATTCCACCAAATGAAGGTGATCTTCCCATGATCCTCCGAAATCCAAAACACAAGCTCTGAGGTGATCTTCCAAAACTCGGTTGACTCTCTCGGTCTGACCATCTGTTTGAGGGTGATAAGCTGTACTCAAACACAACTCGGTTCCCAAAACTTCCTAGAAGTTTTTCCAAAATCCACTAGTGAACAATGGATCTCGATCGCTCACTATACTCTTCGGTATACCATGGAATCGAACTATCCACTTAACATACAACTCAGCCAACTTTGATGCAGTTCTAGTCGATCGAACAGGAATGAATCTTGCACTCTTAGTCAGACGATCTACGATGACCCAAATCCCTTCATTTCCCGCTCTTGTTCTAGGTAGTCCATCAATAAAATCCATCGATACTTGCTCCCACTTCCATGTAGGAACTTCTAATGGCTGAAGCAATCCACTTGGCTTCTTTTGTTCGGCCTTTACCGACTGGCAGTTCATGCACTTGGAAATAAAATTTCCAACATCCTTCTTCATACCTTCCCAGTAGTAGGTTCTCTTCATATCCCGATACATCTTATTTCCAGCTGGATGAATTGTCAACTTCGAGTGATGACTTTCCTTAAGAACTTCACTCTTCAATTCATCTATATCGGGAACAACTAGTCGTCCTTGCTTCCGAAGCCAACCCTCTCGATCGACCTCGAATCCTTTATCCTTCTCTGGTTCCAATCCAGATTCCAAATCACGGATAATCTTGACAATCTTATCATCTCGCTTTTGACTCTCGCCAATCCTTCCCACAAGAGTCGGTCTTATTGATAAGTTTGCCAACATCTCAGGTTCCAATTCGCATCTAGGCTTGAAGTCAAATCCAGCTAAATACTCGAGACTCTCCCATTCTGAAAACATGGCTCCCAATCCTGCATGTCTTCGACTTAACGCATCTGCCACTGCGTTACCTTTTCCCGGAGTATAAGCTATACCAAAATCATATGATGCCAAAAACTCTAGCCATCGTTGCTGCCGAAGATTCAAATCCTTTTGGGAGAAAACATACTTCAACGACTTATGATCCGTAAACAACTCGAATCGAACTCCCAATAGATAATGTCTCCACATCTTCAGAGCAAAAACAATCGCCGCTAACTCCAAATCATGAGTCGGGTAATTCCTTTAATGCGGCTTCAGTTGTCGACTTGCATACGCAACAACTTTATCCCTCTGCATTAGCACCGCTCCAAGTCCAGTACCACATGCGTCGGTGTAAACCACCATCTCATCAATCCCACTCGGAATAGTCAAAACAGGAGCACTTGTCAATCGCTCTTTCAGGATTTTGAAAGCTTGCTCACACTTATCATCCCATCTGAACACTAGGTTCTTCTTCGTCAATCCTGTTAACGGTGCAGCCACCTTGGAGAAGTCTTTGATAAACCGTCGATAATATCCTGCTAATCCAAGAAAACTTCTCACATCAGATGCATTCTTAGGTCTAACCCAATCCTGGATTGCTGCCACCTTAGCAGGATCAACCGCTATTCCATTTCCAGAGATAACATGGCCTAAGAACCTCACTTCACTCTTCCAGAAGTGACACTTCGAAAACTTAGCCTTCAGCTGATGTTTCCGCAAGATTTCCAAAACAATACGCAAATGCGTCTTGTGCTCTTCTTCAGTTCTGGAATAAATCAGAATATCATCCACGAACACAAGTACGAACTTGTTCAATTGATCTCTGAACACTCTATTCATAAGATCTACAAAATATGCTGGCGCGTTAGTCAATCCAAACGGCATTACCAGCCACTCAAAGAAACCGGATGGTGTTCGAAAAGCAGTCTTCGGCACACTATCCTTAGCCACTCTTAACTGGTGAAATCCCGTTGCCAAATCCATTTGAGAAAACACCTTAGCTTCGTGAAGTTGATCAAACAAGTCATCTATTCTTGGCAATGGATACTTGTTCTTCTTAGTCACTTTATTCAGCTCACGATAATCCACACACAACCTCAATTACCCATCCGCTTTGGTTGCGAATACAACTGGTGCACCTCATTCGGACACACTTCGCCGAATGAATCCTTTCTGCAAAAGATCATCAACCTGCACCTTCAACTCTTGCTGTTCCCTAGGCGCCATCCGCCTAAGAGGCATCACAACAGGTCTGGCTCCTTCAACTAGATCTATACGAAACTCGATCTCTCTATGCGGCGGTAACCCTTTGACCTCGTCAAAGACATCCTCAAATCCATTAGCGATCGGCACTGATGACAGTCCATCCCGTGGAACAACCAACGAACACATGAAGCTCATGAAGATGCCTTCTTCATGCTTACATCGTATCACAATCTTTCGCCCCTCCACATTCTCGACTGTCACTTCCAACCTCTCGCAATCAACCTTTGCTGCATACTTCCTAAGCCAGTCCATACCCAAAATAATTCCGAACCCCGCAAAGTTCAAAACAAAACAATCACAAACAAAAGAGCAACCATGACTCGATACAATCAGACCACGGCATTACATACACAAACAAGACGAACCCCCAACTAGATTAGTCACAACCAATGGCCTATCAACAATATCCGGTTCCAAACCCAACCGGCCTACAAGTTCACTACACACAAACGCATGCGACTCCCCAGTATCAAACAGAACTCTAACCGGAACACCACATAGGAAAAGAGTACCTTGAACCACCACACTCTTTCCCTTCTCTTCAGCAGTAGGAGCTTTCGAAGACGATGGAACAGCTCCCAAAGCATAAGCTGGCACAATCTGCTTGTCCTTCCTCGGTTCTAGACAATTCTTCCTGATATGCCCCGGCTTGTCACAGTTGTGACACTTCATCGGTACCTTCGAATTCTTACAATCCTTAGAGAAATGGCCCTTCTGCTGACAATTGTAGCAGGTCGCTTCGCCCTTCGGTTTCTTCTGGCCATCCTTACCCTTCTGCTGTTGCTGCTTCCTCTTCTTGTTTCCACTCTGCTGGGGTTTAGACTCTTCCCTGGTCACAGCAACAACAGATCCTTCCTTAGGAAACAGACTCTCATGCCTGAGAGCTTTCTCCACAAGCTTCTCAAATGAATCGTCCAAATGATCCACCAACTGCCTCCCAAGATAACTGTCCAAGCCTGTCACGAACTTCTCATTCTTTTGATATGCAGATTCAATATATGACCGGGCATACTTGGACAAAGCTTCAAACTCAGAAACATACTCAAGAACTGGTCTTCCTCCCTGCTTGAGCTCCACAAACTTCTTGAACAGAACAGACTTCTGAGCTGTAGAAATGAACTTAGCTTCAAATCTGACTTGGAATTGCTCCCAAGTAATCTCTTCCTCCGGAGTATTGATGGTAATAGAGTTCCACCAATCAGAAGCTCTCCCTTGAAGCTGTCTTGATGCCAACTTCCTCTTAGTTGCATCCTCGATCCCCAAGTCAGATTTGAACTTGAACTTGAACTCCAACATCCACCGATGGCCCCGGAGCTGGCATCCTTCTCATGATCGAAGTCATCATAGCTTCGAACATAGCAGCATAATCAGCAGCCCCTTCAGTAGCACGGCCTTCCCTAGCAGCTGGTCTCCCTCTTCGACTCATCCTTAATATCTATAAAAAGGAATGGTCAGAACATCTTGAGAAACAACTGCTTAAAGGACTCAAACTCTTCTAATCTACTATATTATATATAGTAATCATCCATCAAAATACAATTACGTCTCTCATACGTAGTTACGTCAGCGAGCGTTGGGTAAAATCGATTAACCAAAGCTTTGATACCAAATGTGACGACTGCCCATGACCCGTGCACTGGACCTAGAGAAAGTGCACTGTAAAGTGTGCCAGGCGACCATGGACGATTGTCAGGGTAAATTAAAACAACAGAATCTATCGTATTACTCACAGCGCATGGATAAAATACTATAGAACATATGTATAGTGAAGCTTTACAGAACAAAATATCATCATATAAAACTTCATAATAGTTGAATACAGACATCCGAATAGTCAATACATCAAGCCTCACTACATAACACTCAGAGAATATACAAACAGCGGAACATCCAGTACATATAATAAGAAGATAATATGCAACCCTCCAGCTCGTCTTCGATACCAACACCGTGGAAAGCAAGAGCAGCACCTGTCACCTGCTACCTAGTATGCCCATCCCAAAATGGACGAACAGCCCAAGGCAATAAGAGTTAAAACATAAAGCCTTGAGTCAGACAACAGTCTTAGTGAGCAGTAAATTAACTAACAACATACCAAAAGAGCATAAAGGAAAAGGAATAGGAATACAACCCTCCCACTCCAACCTCTTTCTACAGTGATAGCTCCCAGACATACACTAAGCAGAAGCAAACATAGCAGAGCATACAATTTAAAATAAAGCAATTATCACTCGAGTCAAGGTCGATGTTTTCCAAGTACAGACCCCAAGGCCTAAACCAAGATCAGATAAGCACCCAGAAAATACCGCTCTTGAGACCGAATGACGATACAACCAACCATCCATGACTCTGGCTATCACTGTTATCATTGTTTCGATATCACCGTTAATTGAATGACCGGCACATTCTTTCAGCCGTCCGTCAAGGGCTAATGGAAACCCCGGTTCTAGACATAACTCCCGCACGTCATCGTGACCCGTACCTAGGACTGTCGAATCTGCCCAGAGTACTTGACTATCAATCATTAGCCTTCAGGGACTATCGAATCTGCCCAACATACTCTTGCTTTGAGCATGCTAGAACCTTCAACAACAATGAGATCTCAGCCTTCTAGTCATCCTCCTCGACGACTATTTCCATACTAGCTCAAGCGCCTTTCGAGCCAACCATTATCCTCAACTCGAACCATATCACCGAGTTATCAACCTGCTTGGAATGATCCCATCTGGATTAGACCAAGACTATCTCATATCTCATATCATGCTTCGCCTTATCATCATCATAGCAAAGCTTCATCTCAACATCATCATCAAATCTATCCATATGAGCTTCATCATCCGCTACATATGCCACGAGCAGCTTTTCCAATTCAAGAGCCTTTCCCTTAGCTTTCGAATCATCTTCGACCAACTTGTCTAATTCAAATCATCAATCATCTAATTCATAGCAATCAATCAAGTCAAACATTAATCCAAGTAATCAAGCATTCAAATATGATCTAAATAGGCAATTATAACAATAATGGCAATTTCGTAATTAAAGAGTCAAAAGTCTAACAAGCATGAAATCAAGAGCAATATCTCTATAATCTTGATGAATGAACTTGCATAGGTTAACATGTAGTAAAATGGATGCCAAATCATCATGAACAATGGATCTATATGGATCTATACTTAGGATTAGGAAAATGCATGGAAATCACTATTTTAACACCAAATCAATCCAACGATCCGATATACTCCTTTGGATCCGTGTGAGAGATAATCACCACTCACCAAATCACCTAAACAACCCTAAATCAACACACTTCAGATCTGGACAGCGAAGGATCTAGCTTGATCTATCACGAATCCGCTTCAAACGATGAAATCTCACTTCGATGGATGAAGATAAGCTCTTGAATCTTCAACTTGATCTTCCATTTGGATGGAAGGAAGCACAAGATTAAAGTAGAGAAAAGAAGTGAAGAAGTGTAGAAGTCGAGCTCTCAAAATGGCAGCACTTCGTCGCTTCGAAATCCGGATCTCAAAAATGAAGAAAGCCCCTCCTATTTATAGGCTGATTTCCTCCCTAGGTCGTCCACTATTAGGTCGTCTCCGACCTAAAGACCATCACGACTTACGACCTACCAGCCCACTACGACCTAACACCTTGCCGACCTAAAACCCATATGCCTACGACTTACGACTTAGCAGCTAACTCCTATGTCGGCCATGGCTTAACACATCGCATAAGCGCACCTTCACGCGACCTATGACTCAACTGCAATGCGACCTAACAACAGCTCCGACCTAAGACTTAACTATAACACGACCTAATGCCTAGGTCGCTCACGACCTAACACCTTAAGCCAACACGCGACCTAAAACAACACGCGATCTATGACTTAGCAAACATGCGACCTAACTAAAAACAGAGCTCACGACCTAACACTTAGGTCATCTACGACCCAACTACGCTAACCACTAGGTCGCTAACCTATAGGTCGCTCCACTATACTAGGTCGCTACATTATATAAGTCGTTCACTCGACCTAACTAAAAATCCTTAGGTCGTCTAATCCTATAGGTCGCTCCAGACTAGCACATGACCTAAACTAACACAGAGTCTTACGACCTAACCACGCTAACTCCTATAGGTCGTTACTTACCATTTCCTTAGGTCGTTGCCGACCTAACTTCCTTAGGTCGCTCAAAACCTTAGATAGTCTATCTCTGAGGTCATGCACTTCCTAAGTCGGTCACTCGACTTAAGCCATCCCATACGACCTAAGCCATCCCATACGACCTAAGACTTAGACTCTATGCGACTTATCAACAATGCGACCACTTGTCAACTGTTCTACGATGTTTCGATCCGTAAAAATACGGGTCGTTACATGTTTCTAAAGTGCATAAGGCTGTCGTGTCTTATATATATGTAGATATATGAGTATATTTAAAGTTTTACATATTTCGGTATCAAGCTATGTTTTTAAAAGAAATATTGCTGTTGAAGTATGTATATATATTTGGTTTTAATATATGTGTTTGATTTAAACAACGGTTTTTGAAATATATATATATATATATATTATAATGTGTTGAATTGAGAATATGATTTACAGTATATATAGTTATATATATATATCCACTTATACCATTTATCACCATCGATCCAATTCTGATTTGATTTCGTCTATTCCTTGTTATCAGCTTTGATCATCGAATTCGTGCTTGGATTCGTAACTCAATTTCAGTGTCCGTATCTGTGTGCGTATCCGTGTCATCTCCTGTTCTCTCTAGCCTCGAAAGGTGAACAATCACTCACGATTAATGTTCTTATATTTATTAAATTTGATTTCAATTGAAACGACAATTGAAATATGTTGCTGATAGTTATTTACATTGCTATATATGCTGTTATCTATATCTGTTCACCCGTGACATCTGACACCATTATCTGTTGTTTATATTGATGATATATGCTTGTTATGTTATTATCATATCTGTTATCACTTTGCAAGTTCCCTGTTAGTATAGAATTCACTATGGGTTGAAATGATACATACCCAAACGATCTGTAGAATAGGAGAAAATCGTTATGGGTTGAAATGATAAACCCAAGCGATTTTCATTTGAATTGAATTTGGGATTGCGGGTTGAAAGATATATACCCGTATATATATATTTAAATTGCGGATTGAAATGATAAATATCCATATCACTTGACCATAGGATAGAAAATTATATATAGACATCGTTGGTCTATATATATAAATATTTTTAAAATGATTTCTATGGTTTTGAAAGAAATGTATGGTTTTAATGAATATTGATTTTAAATATTTATTAAAGTTGATTTAATAAAGTTGATATAATATGTTTAAGTATTTATTTAATATCTATATTTTCAAATATAGAGTTTATAATGATTTAGGTTGAAAAAATAAATTTGAAATTGATTTGAAATTACATTTATTTAAGAATTTTACTTAAATAGGTTTTATTTGAAATTTATTAAATTTGGAATTTTAAAGATATGTTTTATAACTTGAATTTGATTAAAAGTGACTTAAATGAATATTTCAAACTTATATAAATTTAAATGGGATATTTTGTTTATTTAAATTTGTAAATTGAAGTTGTATTTAGATGTTATTAAAATGTTGAATATATTGACTTTGATATATATTGAAATTTGAATGGATTATTTTATGGTTCAAATATGTATTTGAAATTGATAATCTGAAATGGTTTATTGAGAAGCTGAATCGAGTTGAAATTGATGATTTGAAATTTGATTAAATTTTAATTTTGGAATTCGAGTTGATTTGAATCGATTTGTGAAATTTGAGGAAGCTCTTTTTATATAAAGTATTTTTAAACTATATTTAAAACTATTTTATATTTTACTTTATAAATTATTTTAATATAAACTATTTTAATATAAATCATTTTCAATATAAATTATTTTATTATAAACTATTTAACTTATAAACTATTTTTATTTTTATAAACTATTTTACTATATATAATAATTTTAATATCTAAACTGTTTAAGAGTAAAATGTTATGGATTCCAAAATGTTATGATTTCAAGCTATGATTTCAAGGTGTTATGAATTTCAAGGTTTTGATTTCCAAAGTGTTTTGATTTTTAAAAGACTTATGATTTCGAAAGCGATATAACTTTGGAAAGTGATGTGATTTTGAAAATGGATATATTTGAAATGGAAATGATATCGTATTAATTTGGCTTTTGAAATGAAAATGATATTTTTGTTGTGATGTATAAACTATTTTGAAATGACCGTGGTGTTATAATAACGTTTGGTTGTTAAAGAGACCGGGATCGGATATGAGCATACTCTCTGTCGATACCGAAAACCACTTTAACAACCGTGTACGCGGTGGAGATTCCAGAATGTAGTAGGATGGTGGCGACGATCCTATTGAGGTATGAACGTGGACCCAACTCCCATGAGTTGGCATAAGGTTGCAAAAACTAGAGCGATTGACGGGCCAATGAGGTAGCACCTCTGATCGGACGCATTTCTTCGATACCATTCTATTACTTTGTTATTTATTTGGTGGCCACCCTTCGATTTTGATTGGGAGTGTGTGACGCCCCACCTCTATACCCACGCTAGACAAGAACATTACGGTGTAATGCTGTCAACTAGCACGGAGAATAAGGCTGTTGAGGAGCGACCATCCGTGTAATTTCTTTGTGCGAGCACCGATATGTCAGATAGTATAACATGCATTTCATTTTTGGAGGAAATCCGACATACCGATACAAACTCAAAGCTCCTACACAGTGGCTATAATAGTTTAGGACAATAAATATAAAAATAACACAGATAATATAAGTGCGGAACACAGATAGAACAAAAAGTCTCATATATATAATAACTGATGTCAGTTACAATACATTTGACACAATACAAATGATACAACTATAACTGTCAACTCTGGAAGTTGTATATATACAAGTACATTATCGACTAATATACATGAATACATATCAGCCTAAAACAATACACTGACTACTACAAAAAGACGAAGACCACTTCAAAAGATATGAAAAGTCTTCATAGCTCGAACGGCAACCCAAAGCAAGAAATCTACAACCTGAAATAACTCGGGTCTGACCCGAGTATTAAATTCAAAAGAAAATAATACATGGGTCAGTCTAATTCAAACTCAGTTATTAATGCACAGAAGCAATAATAATCAAATATCAAATAGACGATAGTCACAGAAATCTCGTATATCCAACTCTTCGATAAGAAAATCGGATAACGTCAGATATAACACTAAACAGTGTTAAGCAGCAATCAGCAGATTTAAATCATCAACAAAGATAAGTGGAAAGGATTATCAATGAAGATAATTGAGAAAACAACAGAATTGTCTAAACGGCAATTAACAACAAAAATCACCCACTTAAACCAAATCAAAATACAATTTCAAAATATTGAATTGGATACACAAAACAATTAAAACAATTGAAATATCACTTAAAAATGTCAATTCTGGTAGGGCTGCAATACATGCACGCGTGTACTTCCTCGCCACTACAGTACGTGAAACATGCAAAAGATCAGGAAATGCACAATGAAAGCTCACAAACGAACACAAGGTCAAACCCAAAATACCGGGTTCATCACAAGTGCAATAAAATAATGTCACAACTTTCAGCACAAGGTCAAATCCGAATTATAAGCTGGATTCAACATAATGTACAAATCAATGTACAAGTATAAGAAAATGGTCAAGGCATCTAAACAAGTCTCGACCAAAAATCAGCGACTCAAGTCAGTAATAGCAAGCAACATAATGGTCAAAGCAACTTCAGTGAAGCTGCAGTGACTCGAAGAAATTAATCAACCCAAATCAATAGAAATGAACAGTGGCAACAGAGGTGTACCCAACAGAAGTGTACAAAGTACAACTACTTCAATGACACAGACATAGAAGTATCAATGACACAGACAAATGAAGAGTGAAGCCTTGAAGCCAAAGCAAACAGTGCAACTCAATATGGCAACACAGCTACACAATGAAGCATGAATGCTACTGGAATGAAGTAGATCAAAGTATGCACAGGAATGAATGATTCAAGTGAACAAGTGACAAGAACACATGCAAAAGAAACTGTAATGAACAAAGTGGAACTTCACATGAAGCATCACAATAGTAAACAAATGAACAAATCAAACAGTAGTGTATGCATCAAAGACCAAAGCATAGGTGAATGTGCAGACTAGAGTATGCAATGGCAATGCACAAGTCTAGTAACAACATGCTACAAATGACCAGACTACTGAATGCATCAGTGGGTAAAGTATTCAAGTTCAAAGACCAGAGCACAAAGTACAGACATACATTGGCAACTGCAATACCAAATATGGAAGTGCACATGTCCAGTTACAACAGAATAACGAGTTCAAATGTTAACAAGCACTATAGTGGCTCCAGGTCAGGGATGAACATACATGAATGGGAACAAGTGCAAATGCAATATATTCAAGTTCAATGAACATGTACAAGTGAAACAGTGGAAGCATGAACAAGAACAGTAAAGTAAACAACATCAGGGTACATGAGCAACAGTTCATACATGAAGCATGTACAAGTCAGTATAAATCAAACCAGTTCAGGTAAATGAAGCCTCAAGTAAAGTCAGTGAATCCATAGCATAAAAGTCAACCCAGAATAAGGTCGCGGAGTTTACAAATCAGAGAAGAAGCTCACTATCACGAAAACAAATGGCAGAGAAGATGACTAGAAAACAGTGAACAAGTCAAGGCCATGATCACCAGTAAAAAATATCAAAGCCGCATATTTTGGTTAAGAGAATCAACGTTAAAAAGTCAGAGACGTGTACAATTTTAAAGTCAAGTTAAAACAATATTGGAAAAGTCAGAAGTAAGAAATTAGGAAAGTATCAGCTGTATCGATCAAAGAAATGATCGAACGTCATATAATCAAAGCCGTGTGAACAAAGGATTTTCCTAAATTATCACCGCAATAAAAAGGGAAAGATTCAACAACGTGAAAATCACGTAAATCAAATCAGGCAAGTTTAAGGGATTAGAAAACCCTATAAATACAGAACCCGATATCATCATCGACGGGGTGAAGCACAGAGCAAGGAAAAACCCAAATCATCATTGACAAAACCAATTCAAAAACATAGACAACAAGAACAAAAAATCAATTTCCAGACGAACGAAGATCGACATCAAAATCCAAACGAACCAAGTAATCACGAAATCACAAGTTCAAAAGCGATAAAGTTTGAATTAAATGTGAGTGACAAATAATCACTCACCTTTGCAAAACGAGGCAGCCGTTAGCGACCAGAGATCGAACAATTTGTAGTCGAAGCCGTGAAGATCAATGAAATCGAAGCATCTGCAGTCAAATCGACATAGCGACGTCTTCTCCGAAAGCCCTAGCTTCGAAAGAGGAACGAACGAGAGACAAGCCGCCATTTTTATTTCTCCCTCGTTTTGATTTAGGGTTGTGAAAATGATAAAGGGGGAACGGTTTGAATGAATGCCAGAAAAAAGAAAGAAACGGTAATGGGTATCATCTCTTCATCAAAACAAATGGGCCAACTAAAATAGAAAAGTATATTTATTTAAAGCCCGAATAACTTTTAACCGTTTCTCAAAAGGATTTCAACCAATTAAAAACTCAAACGAGCAATTAACTTGCATTTTAATCGTTTAATGATGATATTAAATCGATGCAAAAATCCCGGGTTGTTACAGACTCCCCTTCTTATAGAAATTGCGTCCCCACAATTTTCATAATTAAGGTTGTCATTAACAATAAATTTTCTAACATAAACTGGTTAAGCTAGAAAAATAAAGGTAGAGAATTCAAACATCAAAGAAATCTTTTAATTTCATAAAAGAAATTCACAATTCTCAACAAAATATAACTATCAAATAGAAAATCAGAAAACAACAAAACTGAATGAACGCAATTATCAGCAATATTCAATTATCAATTAGACAATTAGAATTCAGAAATCACAAATCAGCAATATCTAATTATCGATACGATAATTAGAAAACAGCAAAATCTAATTATCAACAAAGATAATTAGAAAACAAAATTCGCAAATCGAAAAACTGCAAATATCTAGTTATCCAGCAGATAAGTAGAAAACACGAACTTTATAATCAGCAAACTCTAACTATCTACAGAGATAGGTAGAAAACAACAATTCAATATAATCAACATAATCTAGAATCAATTAGAGACTAGAAAATCTTATAATCAGCAAAATTAGCAATTTCCTAATTATCAAAACGATAATCAGATCTCAAATCGCAAATATTCAATTATCAAAAACGATAATCGAATTTTCAAATCACAAATATTTAATTATCTCAAACGATAATTAAACCACAAATCACAAGTATTCAATTATCACAAACGATAATCAAATCGAAAAATATTTAATTATCTCAAACGATAATCAAATCAACAAATATCCGATTATCAAAAACGATAATCAGAAATCACAAATATCCGATTATCAAAAACGATAATCAGAAATCACAAATATTCGATTATCAAAAACGATAATCAGAAATCACAAACATCTGATTATCAAAAACGATAATCAGAATTCTCAAATATCTGATTATCAAAAACGATAATCAGAAATCACAAATATCTCAATTAACGAGTCCGGAATTAACCGAAATAGCAAACGCACATGTCCCATAATCCACGAGTTTTACTAAATCGTTTAATTCTCTTCATCGTTCCTTGAAAGTGCAAAATTGTGTATTTTTAAAAATAACATTTCACATTCTCAAACGAACAAGTCCGGAATTAAGCGAATCAGCAAAAGAAAGGGGTCATAGTCCTCGATTTTGCTGAAACGTTTAAATCGCTTCCTCATTCTTTTGAAAGCGTAAACTGTAAAAAATTTTGAAAACAATTTTTTCATTTTGAACCAATTTTTAAAACACGTGATTAAAACAGCAACATTAATAGAATCTTCGACAAGGAAATTACACTTCTCAAAATACCGTAAAAACGGACAACAAAATCAGAATTGCGGGATAACCGCTTGAAAATCCGTTTTAAAATTGACGGTTACTGAAGTTAAAACGACCGTAATTTTTATACGTCAAAATCTCTTCAAAACAATTGGCATCAAAACATAATACCAGTGAATTTTCATTCAATAAAAATGTCACAAGAATCTTCTCAAAGATCAAAAGGAATGTCAAACTCCTTAAACTTTTATTCATAAAAAGTTAATGACACATGAATTCACCAATGCACAAAAATTGATAAAACATATCAACGAAAATCATGAAAATTGGTGAAGCACAAATTCCAGAAATCAACACACGGAATCCAGAACAAACTCCAGAAATCAACACACGAAATCCAGAAACCACAAGTTCTAGAAATCAACACACGAAATCCAGAAATCACAAATTCCAGAAATCAACACACGAAATCCAGAAACCACAAATTCCAGAAATCAACACACGAAATCTAGAACAAATTCCAGAAATCAGCACACGAAATCCAGAAACCAAAATTCCAGAAATCAACACACGAAATCCAGAAATCACAAATTCCAGAAATCAACACACGAAATCCAGAACAAATTCCAGAAATCAACACACGAAATCCAGAAATCACAAAAGGGGGGAAGTCCGAGCACACGGACGAGAAGCTATCTCATGGAAGCTATCCATTTAATTTTTCGAACACACGAATGACCCGAAGGCCTTTGACACACGAACGGCCCGGAAACCATTAAACACACGAATGGCCCGGAGACCATGGGGCGCTACCCCATATATGTGAGTAGAAACATCACACAAGCATGGTCTAGTCTCCCTTGCAGACAAAGAGACATCGCTCAATCGCTAGTCTAAATCACAAAAATGATCGTCATGATCATCAAGGAGTGTCAATTACACTAAGTTAGTGAATATAAGAGTTAAGCTTCATGTCCCATAACCACTTGCTTAACTCAAATATTTACGAACAAACTGTAGATCTTCACTAGAAAATTGTCACAAAAGGTTCAATCGAACAAGTCCAGGAGCTAACCGACGAAGTAAACGCAAGCGTTTCATACCACTTGTTTTACTAAGCCGTTTAATTCAATTTCTCATACGAGTGAAATAAAGGTTTGTATATACTAATAGATTGGAAAATGGTTTAGGAAAAGAGCTTTGTAGTAAAATAGTTTTGAAATCGTTTGGAGAAAAGGATTTTAATATTTACTACTAGTATAGAAAACCTTTATATTTTCAAAGTGACAAATCACAAAAATGATTGTAGAAACAATCAATCACAAGAATTCACATACAAAGATGTGAATAGAATCCAAAGAAATCGATACTGAATCCATCAAAAAGTATGTTCACTAAAATCCCGAAGAAAATGTCATTAAAGTTGCTAATAAATGATAGCAACAAATCGGGGAAATGATCAAGAATCGATTAAATTTGGAAACCAAATCAATTCACTAAAATTCACATTCAAAGACGTGAATAAAATCCAAAGAATTCGATTCCAAATTCATCAAAGTAGAAATACCCAAAAATTCCAGAAATAGAAGTTATCAAAGTCGACAAAGGTGATAACAACTAATTGGAAAAGAAGAATCGATTATCAATTGGAAAAAACAAAGCAAAACGAGCATAAATGCATAAATGACTTCAACGAAAATAAGAATCAAGTCAATGCCGAAGTCAACAATTAATGGTTACTGTCGAGTACAAAATGAATCAACATCATCATCAAAGAATCCAACGGCAAACAAAGTAAGAGTCTTGGAAATCAAGAAATTAGCAATTTCACAAAAACAAAGTGACCGAAGTCGAATGGAAATCAAGCCGAGGAAAACACAAAATATCAAGTTCAAAATCGCTGAGATTCGAACTAGATATGAGTGAAAATCAAAATCACTCAATTTGCAACCAGTCAAGCTATTTTTCATCACAATGTAACAGGTGCTCAATGACACCCATAGCATAGCACAAAAGTGGAACCAAGTCTAGAGGTCAAAATAGCTTTAATTGGCCAAATTCGAACAAAATCAACATCGGCTAAATCAATTCAAAGCCGAAAACACAAGAACAAAATCCTCATCATCAAAAACCCAACTTGAGTTCGCAAAGCAAATGGAGGCAGAAGCCAAAATACTTTCACGAAATCAAAATCAAATGCACATGAATAAGCGTTAGGAATTCATACCTAACAATCAAAGATAATCATATGTAAAGATGAAAGATAAAACATCGACAAATAGTTGTAACACATGCTCCATCTAAGTTATGTTTTATAATTGTCCTAAACCCCAGGCTCTGATACCAAGCTGTGACGCCCCACCTCTATACCCACACTAGACAAGAACATTACGGTGTAATGCTGTCAACTAGCACGGAGAATAAGGCTGTTGAGGAGCGACCATCCGTGTAATTGCTTTGTGCAAGCATCGATATGTCAGATAGTATAACATGCATTTCATTTTTGGAGGAAATCCGACATACCGATACAAACTCAAAGCTACTACACAGTGGCTATAATAGTTTAGGACAATAAATATAAAAATAACACAAATAATATAAGTGCGGAACACAGATAGAACAAAAAGTCTCATATATATAATAACTGATGTCAGTTACAATACATTTGACACAATACAAATGATACAACTATAACTGTCAACTCTGGAAGTTGTATATATACAAGTACATTATCGACTAATATACATGAATACATATCAGCCTAAAACAATACACTGACTACTACAAAAAGACGAAGACCACTTCAAAAGATATGAAAAGTCTTCATAGCTCGAATGGCAACCCAAAGCAAGAAATCTATAACCTGAAATAACTCGGGTCTGACCTGAGTATTAAATTCAAAAGAAAATAATACACGGGTCAGTCTAATTCAAACTCAGTTATTAATGCACAGAAGCAATAATAATCAAATATCAAATAGACGACAGTCATAGAAATCTCGTATATCCAACTCTTCGATAAGAAAATCGGATAACGTCGGATATAACACTAAACAGTGTTAAGCAGCAATCAGCAGATTTAAATCATCAACAAAGATAAGTGGAAAGGATTATTAATGAATATAATTGAGAAAACAACAGAATTGTCTAAACGGCAATTAACAAAAAAAAAAGACCCACTTAAACCAAATCAAAATACAATTTCAAAATATTGAATTCGATACACAAAACAATTAAAACAATTGAAATATCACTTAAAAATGTCAATTCTGGTAGGGCTGCAGTACACGCACGCGTGTACTGCCTCGCCACTACAGCACGTGAATTATGCAAAAGATCAGGAAATGCACAATGAAAGCTCACAAACGAACACAAGGTCAAACCCAAAATACCGGGTTCATCACAAGTGCAATAAAATAATGTCACAACTTTCAACACAAGGTCAAATCTGAATTATAAGCTGGATTCAACACAATGTACAAATCAATGTACAAGTATAGGAAAATGGTCAAGGCATCTAAACAAGTCTCGACCAAAAATCTGATGCAGCGCAACCCTTATTTGGCCAAGGCATAAGTCGTCTACGACTTAAGGAGGCGGTGATGAGTCGTCCACGACTCATCTGGAAAACCAAAGGGGAAGGCATAAGTCGTCTACGACTTAAGGAGGCGGTGATGAGTCGTCCACGACTCAACTGGAAGACCAAAGGGAAAGTTGTGACGAGTTTACGACTTAACGAAGCAACTATAACTCGTCTACGACTTAACAGGGAGATGAGTCGCTCACGACTCAAGGGGAAGAATACACAAGTGATAAGTCGTCTACGACTCCAGGAAGGTGAGGAGATAAGCCATCCACGACTCAAGGGAGAGGCTAGTATAAGTCGTCCACGACTTAACGAAACTGGGTTAAGTCGTAGAGGCCTGGAGCTGTATATTCTGATGCCTCTTTAATCCATGCCGTAGATTCTCCTAACGAGTTAATCTGAACCGTTGTTTCTTAAGTCGCTACTGGAGTATAAGTCGCATGGCGTCTGTTGTAAATAAGTTGAGTCGAATGGAGTTGATAAGTAGGCAACGACTTAAAAGATGTATTTTTCTATGTTGTATTTTCTGTTTGCTGTCGCTAGGCTTTCTTGTAATAAGTCGTTAAGTCGTGTACCTGGTTGAGACGAAGTTATTGATAAGTCGTCACCGACTTATAATGAGTCGTAGGTCGTAGGTGATGAGTCGGAAACGACTTAAGACTTAGGAAATTTTCTGGATTTGTGTTGTAGCCTATAAATAGGCAAGTGGTGTCATTTTGTAAAGGGTGTTGATTTTTGAATAAAATTCTCATTTGATTGCTTTGTGCTTTCATTCCAAATTGGTAGTTGAGTGTAATCTCCTATCTCCTCTTTCGGATAATCGAGTGCGCTCGATTCAACGATTGTAGAAGCCGATTCGCGGAATCAAGTGCGCTTGATCAACGCTTGAAGAATTGAAGATCTTCGAACCCGGTATCGTGCGTGATCAACGAGTTCAGGATAGCTAGAATTCGGTATCTTCGGATCAACGAATTTGGGCATTTCAGCATCTTCCAATCCACCGATTGCTACATTCAACGATCTACATTGTTTTTGATTAATCCGCTGCGTCAGTTTTGGTATCAGAGCTTGTTCTAACCAATCATAGTTAGATCGAGACTTGGAGCCTAATCATTTTGAAGAGTTTTGAAGTTTGAAGTTGTTTGGCCGAGAAGTTTGAAGTTGAGCCGTGAGCAAGTGAAGTTGTTCGCATTTGTTTGAAGATTGAAGTTCGGATTTGCATTGGAGGCCGAAACTTTGTCCATCGCGTTCATCGCGATTTGCTACAAAGTGGAAGTTTTCGATCCGTTTCATTTTGGATCAAAGTCCGAATTGTGTTTGAATTTTGAAGTGTTGAAGAGTTGTGAAATTTTCAAGAATGCCGCCAAGAAGAGCTAATCGCCACCAAAACGTAGAAGCTTTGTATCGAAGAGAAGAAGCTGATGAGATGGAGCAAAGAATCAATGAGAATTTTAGTGAAAAGATTAACGAAGGAATTGGCCGGTTAGAGAAGCTTATGACGGAGATGAATCAAAATCGGAGAAGGGTTTCACCAGAATCTAACCATGGGGGTAGCAGAGTCTCGCCACATTCCAATCGAGACAGAAGTGTTGAAAATGATCAAGGACGTGGGAGGAACGTGAATGATCGTGAACGGAGGAACGTTGATAGAAGGGATGATGGTGGAAGACGTGATGGTAGTAGAGATGTTGGTGGTCAGAATCGACATCGTTATGCATCTGATTTTGAAGAGGAGTATGATGGTGGTAGTATTCAAGGAAGAGGTCAAGGAAGAAACTATTCTGAGTATGATCACAAGTGGGAGTCGGGGATGAAGACAGAAATTCCTGAATTCAAAGGTGGTATGCAGGCTGAGGAGTTTTTGGATTGGGTGGCTAATGTTGAAGAAATTTTTGATTTCAAAGAAGTTCTAGAACGTCGTAGAGTGAAGTTGGTTGCTACAAGGTTGAGGGGTAGAGCTTTGGCATGGTGGCAGCAGACCAAACTTACACGTGATCGGATGGGAAAGTCAAAAGTTGAATCTTGGGAGAAGATGAAGAAATTGATGAAAGCAACGTTCTTACCATACAATTATCAATCTTTGATGTATCAACGTTTGCAGAACTTGAGGCAGGGCTCAAAGACAGTTAATGACTATGCTGATGAATTCTATCAACTTATTGCAAGGAACGATATTATGGAAACAGAAGAGCAGCTGACATCTAGGTTCATTGGGGGATTGAGAATGCAGATTCAGGATATGGTTAATATGTTCGATCCAAGATCTGTGGCAGAAGCACATCAGAAAGCGTTGGCTTGGGAAAAACAAGGGAGACGAAGAAGTGGTGTGTTTACTAATTCTAACAATCAAGCGAAGGGTGTTGGAGGAAGTTCTAATGTTTCTAAACCTATCAGTAGACCAGTGGTGAAGGAGGTTGAGAAGACAAGGGTTAACAATGGTTTCAAATGTTACAATTGTCAGGAATTGGGTCATAAAAGCAGTGAGTGTCCAAAACCAAAGAAGAGAACCATGATTGCAGAAGTTGAGGATGATGATGAAGAAGCTGAATGCTCTAATTCTTTACCAGTTGAGGAGGAAGACTTACTGTCAGGAGATGATGGGTACGCATTGATGATGAGGAGAAGTTGTTTAACACCGAAGCAAGAGGAGGAAAGTAGTTGGTTGAGGAACAATATCTTTCAATCTACATGCACTATTCTGGGAAGAGTTTGTAAATTTGTTATTGATGCTGGAAGTTGTGATAATATTATCTCTACAGAAGCGGTGAAGAAGTTGGAGTTGAAAACCGAGAAACATCCTAAACCATACAAGTTAGCTTGGTTGAGGAAGGGTGGTGAAGTAAAAGTTGGACGTAGAGCTTGTGTGAAGTTTTCAATTGGGAAGAAATACAAAGATGAAATCTGGTGTGATGTCGTAGATATGGACGTTTGTCATTTGTTGCTGGGGAGACCGTGGCAGTATGATCGAGCTGTGCAGCATGACGGACGGACCAACAGTTACAGTTTCATGTTCGAAGGCACAAAGATTACTCTAGTTCCCAAGAAGCGACAACAGGAGGAAAACAAGTTGGAGGAAATTGAAGAGCTCAAAACTTTGTTATCATTGAAAGAGTTTGTGAAGGAAGTAGATGAGGAGCCTGAGGTGTTCTTATTGATTGGACGGGAGAGTCAAGAAGTGGTTGAGATTCCAGAAGAAGTTAAACCAGTTTTGAAAGAATTTGACGATGTATTTCCAGAGGAGTTACCAACGGAGTTGCCACCATTGAGGGATATACAACATCAGATAGATCTTGTTCCAGGTGCTGTGTTGCCACACAGACCACATTATCGAATGAGTCCGAAGGAACATGAAGACTTGCGGAGGCAGGTAGAGGAATTGCTTGAGCAGGGGCGTGTGCAGGAGAGTTTAAGTCCTTGTGCTGTACCAGCTTTATTAGTACCCAAAAAGGATGGAACGTGGAGGATGTGCACTGACAGTCGAGCACTGAATAAGATTACTGTGAGATATAGATTTCCAATGCCGAGGTTGGATGACTTGTTAGATCAAATAAGCGGAGCTACTATCTTTTCTAAGGTTGACTTGAAGAGCGGTTATCAT
This sequence comes from Allium fistulosum, assembly GCA_030737815.1. Classification (NCBI taxonomy): domain Eukaryota; kingdom Viridiplantae; phylum Streptophyta; class Magnoliopsida; order Asparagales; family Amaryllidaceae; genus Allium; species Allium fistulosum. The sequence goes on along the minus strand of CM060907.1, from coordinate 941,289,912 downwards.
CAGATTCGCATTAGACCAGGGGATGAATGGAAGACAGCATTCAAGACGAGGGAAGGATTGTATGAATGGCTGGTAATGCCGTTTGGTCTATCGAATGCACCGAGTACTTTTATGAGGGTGATAAATCAGATCTTTCGACCGTTCATTGGGAAATTTGTGGTGGTGTATTTTGATGATATTCTGATTTACAGTGGGAGTCCAGAGGAACATCTGAATCATCTTAGAGAAGTGCTGATGGTACTGCGACAAGAACAATTTTATGCTGCTACAAAGAAATGCGTGTTCATGACGCACAGTGTTTTATTTCTGGGGTATGTTGTTTCAGAGAAAGGAATACAGGTTGACCAAAGTAAAGTTGAAGCAATTAGAGATTGGCCACAGCCCAAGACGATAACGGAAGTTCGTAGTTTTCACGGGTTGGCTTCATTTTATCGAAGGTTTATTCCACACTTTAGCAGTGTGATGGCACCTGTGACCGATTGTATGAAGGGTAAACAGTTTGAATGGACAGAGGAAGCAGGGAATGCTTTTGGGAAGATCAAGGAGTTGCTGACAACTGCACCAATTCTAGAGCTACCTGATTTTCAGTTAGTGTTTGAACTGCATACTGATGCATCCAAGGTTGGGATTGGAGGAGTGTTGAGTCAGAAGGGACGTCCTATTGCATATTTCAGTGAGAAGTTGTCAGGAGCGAAGATGCGATACAGTACATATGATGTGGAGTTTTATGCTGTTGTACAATCTATCAAACACTGGAGACATTATCTATTTCAGAAAGAGTTTGTTCTGTATACTGATCATGAAGCATTGAAGCACTTGCAAGGGCAAGATAAGATTTCAGCGAGACATGCATCATGGATTGCATATCTACAGCAGTTTACTTTTGTTGTTAAACACAAGTCAGGGGTGACGAATCGAGTGGCTGATGCTTTGAGTAGGAGGAATCATTTGTTGACTACCATGAGGGTTGAAGTGACGGGGTTTGAAATATTGCCAGAATTATTTACCAATGATCCTTATTTTACAAAGTTTGTTGATAAAGTCAAGGATGGAGAGACGAATGAGTTCGTGATGGTAGATGGTTTTCTTTTTAAAGGAAGTCGATTATGCATACCGGAGGGTAGTCTGAGAATGAAGATTATCAAGGAGTTACACGAAGAGGGACATGTTGGGAGAGACCGTACCTTACAGTTGATTTCACAGTCCTACTTTTGGCCATCGATGAGGAAAGAAGTAGAGAGGTTTGTGGAGCGTTGTCATATTTGTCAGGTTTCGAAAGGAACTGCGACTAATGCTGGTTTATATATGCCGTTACCTATACCAATTAAACCATGGGTTGATGTGAGTATGGACTTTGTGTTGGGGTTGCCAAGAACGCAGCGTGGTAATGATTCCATTTATGTGGTAGTTGACCGATTCTCGAAAATGGCACATTTTATTGCTTGTAAGAAGACGGCGGATGCTGTTCATGTTGCTCAGTTGTTTTTCAAGGAGATCTATCGACTTCATGGATTGCCAGAATCTATTGTGTCGGATAGAGATACTCGATTTCTGAGTCATTTTTGGTTGAGTTTGTGGAAAATGGTCGGGACGAAGCTGAAATTTAGTAGTGCTTATCATCCGCAAACTGATGGACAAACAGAGGTGGTTAATAGATCATTGGGAAATTTGTTGAGGTGTCTTGTTCAAGATAATCTGAAGAGTTGGGATGTGAAGTTATCCCAAGCAGAGTTTTCCCATAATCATGCTGTGAATCGAAGTACTGGGTTCAGTCCATTCCAGATTGTTTATTCGAGCTTACCGAAGGGACCGTTGGACTTAACGGTAGTGCCACAATCAAAGAAGACAGTTAAGAAAGCTGCTGATTTTGTTGAAGGGTTGACGGAATGTCATAAGGTCGTTCAGGAACGATTGGAGAAAGCAAATGAGAAATATAAACGAGCTGCAGATTTGAAACGAAGAAATGTAGAGTTTAACGAAGGAGATTTGGTTTATGCAGTATTAACAAAAGATCGTTTTCCAGTGGGCGCTTATAATAAGTTGAAAGCCAGGAAAATTGGTCCGGTGGAAGTTGTGAAACGAATCAATGAAAATGCTTATAAACTGAAGCTACAAGATGATGTGTATACATCTGACGTATTCAATGTTAAGCATCTCGTACCATATCATGGGGATGAGTTTGTTGGAGATGAAGAGTGTGCAAATTCGAGGTCGAATTTCACTCAACCTGGGGAGGATGATGCAGCGCAACCCTTATTTGGCCAAGGCATAAGTCGTCTACGACTTAAGGAGGCGGTGATGAGTCGTCCACGACTCATCTGGAAAACCAAAGGGGAAGGCATAAGTCGTCTACGACTTAAGGAGGCGGTGATGAGTCGTCCACGACTCAACTGGAAGACCAAAGGGAAAGTTGTGACGAGTTTACGACTTAACGAAGCAACTATAACTCGTCTACGACTTAACAGGGAGATGAGTCGCTCACGACTCAAGGGGAAGAATACACAAGTGATAAGTCGTCTACGACTCCAGGAAGGTGAGGAGATAAGCCATCCACGACTCAAGGGAGAGGCTGGTATAAGTCGTCCACGACTTAACGAAACTGGGTTAAGTCGTAGAGGCCTGGAGCTGTATATTCTGATGCCGCTTTAATCCATGCCGTAGATTCTCCTGACGAGTTAATCTGAACCGTTGTTTCTTAAGTCGCTACTGGAGTATAAGTCGCATGGCGTCTGTTGTAAATAAGTTGAGTCGAATGGAGTTGATAAGTCGGCAATGACTTAAAAGATGTATTTTTCTATGTTGTATTTTCTGTTTACTGTCGCTAGGCTTTCTTGTAATAAGTCGTTAAGTCGTGTACCTGGTTGAGACGAAGTTATTGATAAGTCGTCACCGACTTATAATGAGTCGTAGGTCGTAGGTGATGAGTCGGAAACGACTTAAGACTTAGGAAATTTTCTGGATTTGTGTTGTAGCCTATAAATAGGCAAGTGGTGTCATTTTGTAAAGGGTGTTGATTTTTGAATAAAATTCTCATTTGATTGCTTTGTGCTTTCATTCCAAATTGGTAGTTGAGTGTAATCTCCTATCTCCTCTTTCGGATAATCGAGTGCGCTCGATTCAACGATTGTAGAAGCCGATTCGCGGAATTAAGTGCGCTTGATCAACGCTTGAAGAATTGAAGATCTTCGAACCCGGTATCGTGCGCGATCAACGAGTTCAGGATAGCTAGAATTCGGTATCTTCGGATCAACGAATTTGGGCATTTCAGCATCTTCCAATCCACCGATTGCTACATTCAATGATCTACATTGTTTTTGATTAATCCGCTGCGTCAAAATCAGTGACTCAAGTCAGTAATAGCAAGCAACATAATGGTCAAAACAACTTCAGTGAAGCTGCAGTGACTCGAAGAAATTAATCAACCCAAATCAATAGAAATGAACACAGTGGCAACAGAGGTGTACCCAACAGAAGTGTACAAAGTACAACTACTTCAATGACACAGACACAGAAGTATCAATGACACAGACAAATGCATAGTGAAGCCTTGAAGCCAAAGCAAACAGTGCAACTCAATATGGCAACACAGCTACACAATGAAGCATGAATGCTACCGGAATGAAGTAGATCAAAGTATGCACAGGAATGAATGATTCAAGTGAACAAGTGACAAGAACACATGCAAAAGAAATTGTAATGAACAAAGTGGAACTGCACATGAAGCATCACAACAGTAAACAAATGAACAAATCAAACAGTAGTGTATGCATCAGAGACCAAAGCATAGGTGAATGTGCAGACTAGAGTATGCAATGGCAATGCACAAGTCTAGTAACAACATGCTACAAATGACCAGACTACTGAATGCATCAGTGGGTAAAGTATTCAAGTTCAAAGACCAGAGCACAAAGTACAGACATACAGTGGCAACTGCAATACCAAATATGGAAGTGCACATGTCCAGTTACAACAGAATAACGAGTTCAAATGTTAACAAGCACTACAGTGGCTCCAGGTCAGGGATGAACATACATGAATGGGAACAAGTGCAAATGCAACATATTCAAGTTCAATGAACATGTACAAGTGAAACAGTGGAAGCATGAACAAGAACAGTAAAGTAAAAAACATCAGGGTACATGAGCAACAGTTCATACATGAAGCATGTACAAGTCAGTATAAATCAAACCAGTTTAGGTAAATGAAGCCTCAAGTAAAGTCAGTGAATCCATAGCATAAAAGTCAACCCAGAATAAGGTCGCAGAGTTTACAAATCAGAGATGAAGCTCACTATCACGAAAACAAATGGCAGAGAAGATGACCAGAAAACAGTGAACAAGTCAAGGCCATGATCACCAGTAAAAAATATCAAAGCCGCATATTTTGGTTAAGAGAATCAATGTTAAAAAGTCAAAGACGTGTACAATTTTAAAGTCAAGTTAAAACAATATTGAAAAAGTCAGAAGTAAGAAATTAGGAAAGTATCAGCTGTATCGATCAAAGAAATGATCGAAAGTCATATAATCAAAGCCGTGTGAACAAAGTATTTTCCCAAAATATCACCGCAATAAAAAGGGAAAGATTCAACAACGTGAAAATCACGTAAATCAAATCAGGCAAGTTTAAGGGATTAGAAAACCCTATAAATACAGAACCCGATATCATCATCGACGGGGTGAAGCACAGAGCAAGGAAAAACCCAAATCATCATTGACAAAACCAATTCAAAAACAAATACAACAAGAACAATGTAACGACCCGACTTCCTATGCCCAGAAAGTCGCATCATTATGAAGAAAGAAAGGGGTGAGAAAAGAGAAAAGAAGAGAAGAAAGAAACAACAACAACGATCTCACAGCGGAACGAATAAATTATATTAATAACATAAACTATTACATAGTATACAACACTTATCAGAGTTACACAACATATACATCACTTACTAGACAGTTATAAACATTTGTCTAGACATTACAACTCAAATACAAGACAAGACACTATCACAGATATCAACACAGCGGAATACTATATCTACGAACGCCGAAGCCTCCTGCTCCATTTCTCCTCCAGAATATTCGTCAAAGCTAAACCTGAATCCCTTGGCTACTCGTAAAAATTTGAGTACCCAAGAGTTTATAAAACAGAAATAAACACTTGGGTCAGACATGGGTCTGGTGTGAGTAACAGGTTAAACTTGTTTAACTTCAAAATCTTTTGAAAGAAAAAGTATCACGTAAGACTTCCCACAAATAAACATGGGTAAGTTTTTACCTTACGCTAACCAAAACATTTGATAGGAAATCTGATTTTATTATAATAGGGTCTAGGGTTTTCAAGTAAAATATAGAAATAGCTGAAATGCTTACATCTCACATTCCAACATAGTTGGGCACAACTAATACGTACGGCACTTATTGGAGTTTGGATTCCATACAATGGCAGGGCTACTGGGGTACCGCCCGTCACAGTACGTGGCCTAGATCACCGTACCGAGGAGTACGCCCGCTCCCCTGCAACACAAAGCCGGAACCATCCCTTACTGGATAATCCCGAACAAGATAATCCCGTAGTTGGCGCGACCAACCACACACTAAGCCGAATAAAAGAAAAGGGACCTCTAGACAGGGATCTATCTTGCTCTCAGTGGGTGCTACCCACGAAACCTTGCTGCACCTCCCCTGTTTTAGCCATTCCTGGTTGATGAGGCTTGAGGTTACGATTACCTTTAATCAGAACATATCACTTAGAATGCTCATCGTCCGCCTGACGATGTGCTGAAAGCATTCAATCCATACAAGTTCGTTCCGGGTTCGAACGAAACCGAAGGCATTATCTCGTTACACTCGTTTTGGAATCACCCTCAGAGTTAACGACAATAACCCTTGCACTTTGAATCTTCATCTTCACTTGAGATTCACGACCTATCGTTAATTTGGATCGATGTGGTATTCGGGTCTCCAGACCTGGAATTCCGGTATACGGAAACCCGATCCCGGTCTCATCGAAATCCAAAACGTATCTTTTAAGGGCCAAGTTGTTTTAAGGTTAAAACAATTCAATTCTTATCTATATACACAAAGATAGATAATTCAATAGATAATCTACATTATCATCCCAAACAGATAATTCACATTATCATTATAATTCAACCAAACATCCATATCATATATCAATCATATCTCATTAGAGATATCAAACAATGAAATACATTCAATCTCATTCATCCATCCTTAAGCAATGATTTATATCATCTAATTAATTTAAAGTGAATTAAACTAATTACTTCATTCTATAAATCTTGCTTACTTAATTATTAATTAAACCAATTAATTAATCATTACTCTAAGTATCCATCTTAATTAATCATTCATGATTAATAATCCTTTAATTACTTTAAGTAATTAATACTTAATTAATTTCACAAATTAATTATCTTAAACCATTCAGTAATTAATCTTTAATTACTTCATTAATTAATTAACTATATTTAATTACATTAATCCTTAATTAATTACAATTAATTAATTACTTTAATCACTAATTATTTATTAATTAATCTTAATTAATCAATCCTTAATTACATCATTAATTTTATTAATTAATGATCCTTAATTATTCTTAATTAATTATCTTATTTAAATTAATAATTAATTAATCATATTTATTAATCACCTTTGATTAATCTCATTTAGTAATTAACTCCCCTTAATTACTTTCATTAACTAAATTAATTACTTCCTTAATTAATTTCTTAATTAATCCCTTGATTAATTCACAAGTAATTAAACTTAATTACTTTCCTTAATACATAACCAATCAATTAATTACTTCCATTAAGTAATTCATTTAAAACAAATTCTATAATTGATTATCTTTAAATTAATTAATCTAATTAATTATTAAAATAATCACATTAATTAATTATTTAATAATCCATAGTTAATGACCTTCATTAACAATTATTTAATTACTTTTCTTAAGTAATTAACTTAGATTAATTATTATTAATTCCAAATTAATAAATCTTAATAACCAATTAATTAATCTCTAATTATTTAATTAATTAAGTGTTAACCATAACTTAATTAATATTTAATTACTCTATTAATTAATTCTTTACCATTAATTAATATTCTAATTTATAAATCTTAATTACAATTTAATTATTCTAATTAATAAATCTTAATCATTAATTAATTAGTATAAACCTTTAATTACCTATTTAATTAATCCAAATGATTAATTAATCAAATTAAATTAATTATCCATTAAAATTCCTAATAAATTAAATAAACACAAATCTCTAATTACTTTAAGATAAAACTTTGTTCTTATTAAGTTATCATTTACAAAGTATTTTAAATCAATTTACTTAAATTTTATCTTCAATATTTCATTTAAATTTAAAGATTTAAAATGAATACACATTATCTTTAATAATGTTAAAACAACATTTCTAAAACTCTTTTATTTAAAACTGAAATACAGATTTAATTCTAATTCCAGATAAAACTTAGATAAAAATTTACCTGCAAATTTAAAACTTCATCTTTTTAAATTCAACTACCTAATCATTTTAAAGTTGCTAAAATATTTTAAATATTTTAAAAAAACTTTATTTTATTTTTGAACTGAGATTCAAACTTAAACTTGAATCAGTTTAAATTTAAATTTTATACTGGTTTAAAACCCTTAGTTAATCATTTAAACTCAGTTTTAAAATTTTAAAACAGTTTAGTCTTTTAAATCTGAAACCCAGACTTTTACCCGAGACCCCTCAAAAATACTTTGAGTCGATAACCATATTAACCCGAGCAAAAATTCAAATGCCACGAGAAACCCCTGGTACCCCTCCTCTGTTAAAAACCAGACTTCACTCAGGCGTATCACAATCTCGTGCACGTGCACCGGAGATACAATCAACTCCGACCATCCACGACTTCTTCACCACTTCGACGATCAACCATCATCCAAACTACGATCACTCGATCACCCAAAATGCCAGAGAAACAAAATCGAGCATCCAAAACTAACTCGAACCCAAAACTGGAACATCTTCAATCCCTGGAACTGCCTCGTCTTCAAAATCTCGACCATCAGAACTTCTACAACTCCGACCATATCTTCATCATCGACCAAACTTCACTCCCTCAAAAACCTGAAGCACTCGATCCACTTGAGAAAGCGTGAAGATCATTTTCCCTAACCTAGTTAAAACTAGGGTTAAAAATTTAAATCCTAAATCATATTTGCCTCTATGCTTTAATCACCTTCCTGGCAATTTTTCAACCATCACCGATCATTCCTCTATCCTTACTGAAGAATACAACACTTCAACCCATAGAGATCAACAGAGCTACCCAAAAATTCATATTTAGCTTAAACCAGAACTATACTTTTATTACTAAACTATAAATTATGATTTAGGTGTTAAAAATCATGTTATAGTTTATGTTTCCAATTTATAAACCTGAATTTATATATTACAAGGTTTGAGTTTCTCTTTTATATAACATGCACTGTGGTTTTTATTTACAAAGACATTCAAACTTTAGATTTGACTTAATTAAAGTTTTTTTTAAACATTCCTCTATAATAAATCAACAACTTTTGTTTGTAAGTTAAATACTAACAAGAACTAATCAAGTAGTAAGAGATTTAAAAGAAAATTCTGGAGTCTGGCAACAAAACAGAACAGGGAACAATATCATACAGGCATACAATACATCCATAATTCTCACAACAAATTTAACTTGCACATATAAACAATACATATTTATCACAAGAATTTAACATGAAATCTTATTCACAACCTAAACTTTTAGAAATGGTAATGTTACTCACCTAATTTGATAATGAAGAACAGAACATACAAATCTGAAGAGCTTTTGCTTTTGAAAACTGGTTTTAAAACTTGCACTTGAATGCTTTTTGCTTTTAACTTTGAATTTCTTGTTTCTGAATCTTGCATGCAGGCTTGATTCCAGATTAAAGAAAATCAGACTGAAGACTTTGATTTTTGAAATGTGTTAACAGATTTGAAGAATAGTTACAGGCTTTCAATTTGATTTATTTTGGTTTGAGGAATGTTAATTTCAGATTTTCTTTTGAGAGGAGGATTTAGTTTGAGGAATTTGTTACAGATTGTTTTTGGGGAATATTCAGGCTGAGAGTTTTTTTCTTTGAATTCAAGAAGATAGAAAAATAAATATAGATGAGAACATATGTTTATATAGATTAAAATGATTTATCAAATAAAAGAAAAACAAAAATGCAAGACTTTGACATTTGTCATTCTCATTGCTTTATTAGTGTACACATGTTATTACATGGCCTTAAAGATTTACACTTGTCTTTTTAAGTAATTCATATTTATTTTAAATGTTAATAAAAGCCTTTTCTTAATTTATTTAAATGCTTGTTTATATATATATATATAAGTTACTTTAAAGAAAATAAACTAATTATACTTATAAATAAAAGCTTATACATATATTTTAAAATCCAAATATTTAAATATCTATCTTTGAATTTCAAAACTAATTTACATTCAAATTCAAATTATATTTAAAATCCAATTTAAAGTCAATTTATATACATACATATATAACTACACATTTAATTTGAAAATAACAATCTTATTTTATTAAAGTCTATTTATATCTATAAATAAAACAATACACTATTAATATTGTATTTTAAACTTACCTATATATATATACTCTTAAATCTTATTTATTAAGCAATATCTCAAGAAGAAAATAACCTTATTATTAATCTTATTTAAAACCATATAGATATTTTGTTTAAATAACTTTGAAAAGCAAATATTAAAATTTCCAAACTATCAATATATATATATTAGAAATTTAAAAACAAGATTTTATTTATTTATTATATTTCAACCCAAAGCTAATCTATTTACAATATATATACACTTATATATATATACATTATAAATAGAAATCATTTTATTAGTTTTAAAAGATAAATTCCACTAATTAAATATTTATTCAATTAGATTATTAAACTAATTCAAATTTTATTATCAAAAATTATCAAATCAATTTAATTATTTAAACAGATTATTAAATTGATATTGTCCAAAATTCCGGGATATTACATTCCTTCCCCCTTAAAATAATTTCGTCCCCGAAATTTAAAACAAAGGTAATTTAATAATCTATTTAAATCACAACCATATATTATCATCCATATGCTAACAATCATAGCAACCAATCATCCAAACAAACAATTCTAACTATCCAGCGAAAAATTCTGAATAGAATTTCCCCGAGTTTCCCCAAATATAAATACCGGGATACTCGCTCTACAGAATCCAAACAATCAATACTACTAAGCTATAGAGCTCCTACTCATCTAGATTTATAAGTCTAAACAGAATATCAGACTACAGACGAGTCTGACTCAACTACCAAACCTCCAGAACTGCAGATTCCTAAACCAGAGATAGATCAAACACGTATTCCTTCAGAGATACGTAAAACACAATGAATTCCAGTTATCCAAACTGACAATTCAATCCAGTAGATCAAACTCTTATCCAAATCAGAAATACAGAAAAGATCCAAAATAACTCGGAGCTAACTTCCCAGACTTACCCACTCTTATAGCTCCCTTTAACCAGAGAAAAACTTCAACAACAACGAAGTCTCCAACTTCGAATTCCAAATTCCTTCGTCTCTTATCCACAAAATTCTTCAGACGATCCTGGCTTCCTACAAATCCTTCTTGATCAGTTCAACCTTCGTCGATGCTCCTCGAAACAAACTGGACCAAAAACATCTCAACAGAATAATCGCTCCAAGATCTACCCAAACCAAAACACAACTCTACTACCATCAGTAGACTGAACTAACTTCTCCTATCTGGAAAAGACAAACAGGAGCACTCGCCAAACTGCTTCCGCTACACCACTCTGATCTGGAGTAGATAAGAATGCTGATGAAGAACACAAGCACAAACTGGACAACACATCCCCGAAAATCTCAGATAACTCAAGAGAATACTCAGACTATCGCAAGTCACTTTTGCGATCAACCCAGCCAACATGCAAAGAAACTGTTCTCTCTTTACCAATCAGAACAGCTTACACTTATCTATCCTATCTATCGAAGAAATGGATCCACTTTGCTGCTTCTGAACTCCACTTCAGAAAAACTGCTCAGTCAGAAAATTTCCTGTCAACACAAAGAATACTCCCGAGCTGCACTGCTGCCACAGATGCCAAATACTTCTCAATCCAAATCTCTTCGAGAAACTCGGACCCAAACTAAACAGAATCACCATGCTGAACTCAGCCACAACACTGAAATATACACACTTCATTAACTTGTTCCAAAAGAAAACATCTTCGGGAACATCCATATTCACTGCGTCTCATCACACAGCTACAATTTTCTGAGATTCCATCACTCGCTTCTGCCTAACCGACAGATCCAACTTCAAAAATAAACTCCGAACCTTAACAGGTTTCCTTCAGAGATTGTGAAATCCTTACACAACTGTAAAGTTCACTCGAGACGGTATTAGGTTTACAGTCTCGACAAATACACTTCCAACCTCAACACTCAGACTCCTAATCCTAGATGATAAATTATTATCATCTCAACCAATCATTACAAATACCATATACATTTAAAATGATACTTTTTTATATAGAAATTATATCTGGGTAAAATTATTTCATCTACCTTTTTAAAACAATATTGTGTCCGTTGGCCTGGTCCAAGTGTTTAGAGATCCCTATCAATAACGTTAGCTACTCGTATTGACTAGAATCCATATACCACTCAACCGATCAATTAACACAATATAAAACCATTTTATATAACTAACAAATACGCGCTCTCGTATATATATACTTAGACTCAACAGGTTGCTACAGATCCTATCTCTAATGAACAATCCTTCCGAACCTAGGTATTCACTCAACCTAGTGCTCTGATATTCACTTAACCAAAAGCTTAGGCATTTGCTCAACCTATGCTCTGATACCAAGTGTAACGACCCGACTTCCTATGCCCAGAAAGTCGCATCATTATGAAGAAAGAAAGGGGTGAGAAAAGAGAAAAGAAGAGAAGAAAGAAACAACAACAACGATCTCACAGCGGAATGAATAAATTATATTAATAACATAAACTATTACATAGTATACAACACTTATCAGAGTTACACAACATATACATCACTTACTAGACAGTTATAAACATCTGTCTAGACATTACAACTCAAATACAAGACAAGACACTATCACAGATATCAACACAGCGGAATACTATATCTACGAACGCCGACGCCTCCTGCTCCATTTCTCCTCCAGAATATTCGTCAAAGCTAAACCTGAATCCCTTGGCTACTCGTAAAAATTTGAGTACCCAAGAGTTTATAAAACAGAAATAAACACTTGGGTCAGACATGGGTCTGGTGTGAGTAACAGGTTAAACTTGTTTAACTTCAAAATCTTTTGAAAGAAAAAGTATCACGTAAGACTTCCCACAAATAAACATGGGTAAGTTTTTACCTTACGCTAACCAAAACATTTGATAGGAAATCTGATTTTATTATAATAGGGTCTAGGGTTTTCAAGTAAAATATAGAAATAGCTGAAATGCTTACATCTCACATTCCAACATAGTTGGGCACAACTAATACGTACGGCACTTATTGGAGTTTGGATTCCATACAATGGCAGGGCTACTGGGGTACCGCCCGTCACAGTACGTGGCCTAGATCACCGTACCGAGGAGTACGCCCGCTCCCCTGCAACACAAAGCCGGAACCATCCCTTACTGGATAATCCCGAACAAGATAATCCCGTAGTTGGCGCGACCAACCACACACTAAGCCGAATAAAAGAAAAGGGACCTCTAGACAGGGATCTATCTTGCTCTCAGTGGGTGCTACCCACGAAACCTTGCTGCACCTCCCCTGTTTTAGCCATTCCTGGTTGATGAGGCTTGAGGTTACGATTACCTTTAATCAGAACATATCACTTAGAATGCACATCGTCCGCCTGACGATGTGCTGAAAGCATTCAATCCATACAAGTTCGTTCCGGGTTCGAACGAAACCGAAGGCATTATCTCGTTACACTCGTTTTGGAATCACCCTCAGAGTTAACGACAATAACCCTTGCACTTTGAATCTTCATCTTCACTTGAGATTCACGACCTATCGTTAATTTGGATCGATGTGGTATTCGGGTCTCCAGACCTGGAATTCCGGTATACGGAAACCCGATCCCGGTCTCATCGAAATCCAAAACGTATCTTTTAAGGGCCAAGTTGTTTTAAGGTTAAAACAATTCAATTCTTATCTATATACACAAAGATAGATAATTCAATAGATAATCTACATTATCATCCCAAACAGATAATTCACATTATCATTATAATTCAACCAAACATCCATATCATATATCAATCATATCTCATCAGAGATATCAAACAATGAAATACATTCAATCTCATTCATCCATCCTTAAGCAATGATTTATATCATCTAATTAATTTAAAGTGAATTAAACTAATTACTTCATTCTATAAATCCTGCTTACTTAATTATTAATTAAACCAATTAATTAATCATTACTCTAAGTATCCATCTTAATTAATCATTCCTGATTAATAATCCTTTAATTACTTTAAGTAATTAATACTTAATTAATTTCACAAATTAATTATCTTAAACCATTCAGTAATTAATCTTTAATTACTTCATTAATTAATTAACTATATTTAATTACATTAATCCTTAATTAATTACAATTAATTAATTACTTTAATCACTAATTATTTATTAATTAATCTTAATTAATCAATCCTTAATTACATCATTAATTTTATTAATTAATGATCCTTAATTATTCTTAATTAATTATCTTATTTAAATTAATAATTAATTAATCATATTTATTAATCACCTTTGATTAATCTCATTTAGTAATTAACTCCCCTTAATTACTTTCATTAACTAAATTAATTACTTCCTTAATTAATTTCTTAATTAATCCCTTGATTAATTCACAAGTAATTAAACTTAATTACTTTCCTTAATACATAACCAATCAATTAATTACTTCCATTAAGTAATTCATTTAAAACAAATTCTATAATTGATTATCTTTAAATTAATTAATCTAATTAATTATTAAAATAATCACATTAATTAATTATTTAATAATCCATAGTTAATGACCTTCATTAACAATTATTTAATTACTTTTCTTAAGTAATTAACTTAGATTAATTATTATTAATTCCAAATTAATAAATCTTAATAACCAATTAATTAATCTCTAATTATTTAATTAATTAAGTGTTAACCATAACTTAATTAATATTTAATTACTCTATTAATTAATTCTTTACCATTAATTAATATTCTAATTTATAAATCTTAATTACAATTTAATTATTCTAATTAATAAATCTTAATCATTAATTAATTAGTATAAACCTTTAATTACCTATTTAATTAATCCAAATGATTAATTAATCAAATTAAATTAATTATCCATTAAAATTCCTAATAAATTAAATAAACACAAATCTCTAATTACTTTAAGATAAAACTTTGTTCTTATTAAGTTATCATTTACAAAGTATTTTAAATCAATTTACTTAAATTTTATCTTCAATATTTCATTTAAATTTAAAGATTTAAAATGAATACACATTATCTTTAATAATGTTAAAACAACATTTCTAAAACTCTTTTATTTAAAACTGAAATACAGATTTAATTCTAATTCCAGATAAAACTTAGATAAAAATTTACCTGCAAATTTAAAACTTCATCTTTTTAAATTCAACTACCTAATCATTTTAAAGTTGCTAAAATATTTTAAATATTTTAAAAAAACTTTATTTTATTTTTGAACTGAGATTCAAACTTAAACTTGAATCAGTTTAAATTTAAATTTTATACTGGTTTAAAACCCTTAGTTAATCATTTAAACTCAGTTTTAAAATTTTAAAACAGTTTAGTCTTTTAAATCTGAAACCCAGACTTTTACCCGAGACCCCTCAAAAATACTTCGAGTCGATAACCATATTAACCCGAGCAAAAATTCAAATGCCACGAGAAACCCCTGGTACCCCTCCTCTGTTAAAAACCAGACTTCACTCAGGCGTATCACAATCTCGTGCACGTGCACCGGAGATACAATCAACTCCGACCATCCACGACTTCTTCACCACTTCGACGATCAACCATCATCCAAACTACGATCACTCGATCACCCAAAATGCCAGAGAAACAAAATCGAGCATCCAAAACTAACTCGAACCCAAAACTGGAACATCTTCAATCCCTGGAACTGCCTCGTCTTCAAAATCTCGACCATCAGAACTTCTACAACTTCGACCATATCTTCATCATCGACCAAACTTCACTCCCTCAAAAACCTGAAGCACTCGATCCACTTGAGAAAGCGTGAAGATCATTTTCCCTAACCTAGTTAAAACTAGGGTTAAAAATTTAAATCCTAAATCATATTTGCCTCTATGCTTTAATCACCTTCCTGGCAATTTTTCAACCATCACCGATCATTCCTCTATCCTTACTGAAGAATACAACACTTCAACCCATAGAGATCAACAGAGCTACCCAAAAATTCATATTTAGCTTAAACCAGAACTATACTTTTATTACTAAACTATAAATTATGATTTAGGTGTTAAAAATCATGTTATAGTTTATGTTTCCAATTTATAAACCTGAATTTATATATTACAAGGTTTGAGTTTCTCTTTTATATAACATGCACTGTGGTTTTTATTTACAGAGACATTCAAACTTTAGATTTGACTTAATTAAAGTTTTTTTTAAACATTCCTCTATAATAAATCAACAACTTTTGTTTGTAAGTTAAATACTAACAAGAACTAATCAAGTAGTAAGAGATTTAAAAGAAAATTCTGGAGTCTGGCAACAAAACAGAACAGGGAACAATATCATACAGGCATACAATACATCCATAATTCTCACAACAAATTTAACTTGCACATATAAACAATACATATTTATCACAAGAATTTAACATGAAATCTTATTCACAACCTAAACTTTTAGAAATGGTAATGTTACTCACCTAATTTGATAATGAAGAACAGAACATACAAATCTGAAGAGCTTTTGCTTTTGAAAACTGGTTTTAAAACTTGCACTTGAATGCTTTTTGCTTTTAACTTTGAATTTCTTGTTTCTGAATCTTGCATGCAGGCTTGATTCCAGATTAAAGAAAATCAGACTGAAGACTTTGATTTTTGAAATGTGTTAACAGATTTGAAGAATAGTTACAGGCTTTCAATTTGATTTATTTTGGTTTGAGGAATGTTAATTTCAGATTTTCTTTTGAGAGGAGGATTTAGTTTGAGGAATTTGTTATAGATTGTTTTTGGGGAATATTCAGGCTGAGAGTTTTTTTCTTTGAATTCAAGAAGATAGAAAAATAAATATAGATGAGAACATATGTTTATATAGATTAAAATGATTTATCAAATAAAAGAAAAACAAAAATGCAAGACTTTGACATTTGTCATTCTCATTGCTTTATTAGTGTACACATGTTATTACATGGCCTTAAAGATTTACACTTGTCTTTTTAAGTAATTCATATTTATTTTAAATGTTAATAAAAGCCTTTTCTTAATTTATTTAAATGCTTGTTTATATATATATATATAAGTTACTTTAAAGAAAATAAACTAATTATACTTATAAATAAAAGCTTATACATATATTTTAAAATCCAAATATTTAAATATCTATCTTTGAATTTCAAAACTAATTTACATTCAAATTCAAATTATATTTAAAATCCAATTTAAAGTCAATTTATATACATACATATATAACTACACATTTAATTTGAAAATAACAATCTTATTTTATTAAAGTCTATTTATATCTATAAATAAAACAATACACTATTAATATTGTATTTTAAACTTACCTATATATATATACTCTTAAATCTTATTTATTAAGCAATATCTCAAAAAGAAAATAACCTTATTATTAATCTTATTTAAAACCATATAGATATTTTGTTTAAATAACTTTGAAAAGCAAATATTAAAATTTCCAAACTATCAATATATATATATTAGAAATTTAAAAACAAGATTTTATTTATTTATTATATTTCAACCCAAAGCTAATCTATTTACAATATATATACACTTATATATATATACATTATAAATAGAAATCATTTTATTAGTTTTAAAAGATAAATTCCACTAATTAAATATTTATTCAATTAGATTATTAAACTAATTCAAATTTTATTATCAAAAATTATCAAATCAATTTAATTATTTAAACAGATTATTAAATTGATATTGTCCAAAATTCCGGGATATTACAAACAAAAAATCAATTTCCAAACGAACGAAGATCGACATCAAAATCCAAACGAACCAAGTAATCACGAAATCACAAGTTCAAAAGCGATAAAGTTTGAATTAAATGTGAGTGACAAATAATCACTCACCTTTGCAAAATGAAGCAGCCGTTAGCGACCAGAGATCGAACAATTTGGAGTCAAAGCCGTGAAGATCGAAGAAATCGAAGCATCTACAATCAAATCGACATAGCGATGCCTTCTCCAAAAGCCCTAGCTTCGAAAGAGGAACGAACGAGAGACAAGCCGCCATTTTTATTTCTCCCTCGTTTTGATTTAGGGTTGTGAAAATGATAAAGGGGGAACGGTTTGAATGAATGCCAGAAAAAAGAAAGAAACGGTAGTGGGTATCATCTCTTCATCAAAACAAATGGGCCAACTAAAATGGAAAAATATATTTATTTAAAGCCCGAATAACTTTTAACCGTTTCTCAAAAGGATTTCAACCAATTAAAAACTCAAACGAGCAATTAACTAGCATTTTAATCGTTTAATGATGATATTAAATCGATGTAAAAATCCCGGGTTGTTACAGAGTGTGTTCCGAGGTGGACGGTAGTGGCTGCTATGCGTTTCCACCAGCCCGGATGCGTAATTGATATATCTACACTGGCATTGCCTAGTTGTGCCATGTCACCTACCATATCGAGCTTTACTATGAGTTTCTATTTGTGTCGTACCTATGGAGTATCTTCTCGTAGCCTCTCGAGGTATGCAGTTACTGTATAGACTATTGGCACTATTTTGTGTTAAGGGCTATATGGGTAACCCCTTAACGCTATTTAAAAGTAAGCTTATTTTATATTAGACATTATTATAATAGCGTATATTACTACATAGTAGATAGTTTAACGGATCCTTCGAGGATGGTTATCCCAAACATCCTTTAAGTTACTTGTATTTCAGTTGATATTTCGCTTGAGTTGGATTTATTAATATAAGAATGTTAAGTCTGACTCGAGTGTTTTGTGTTTTGCTTTACGCTCGGGTCAGACCAAGTGATACAGTATTCGAGACTCACCTTTGGAGTTGGAGCTTCTCTTGGAGATCCAGCTATCTATCCTGCTTTCAGTTGTTCAGTTGATTCTAGTGATGTATTCAGATCTTGTATTTGACTATTGTATTGAGACATCTATGTATTTGTGACTTCGGTTGTATCTTGTTTAACTCTGTTATATATATAGTAGCTTCATGAACTACTATTCCTTTGTTTCCGCTGCATTATTTTATATTACTCTGTGTTTGTGATTCTGTGATTATTTATTTACTGTATATGTTTAATTTTGCCGAATTTAAATTAACAATCTGATATTATAAGCAATTCCAATCCGACGTGTATGGATGCGAATGGTTGAAAATCTCAGGTCGTTACAGTTGGTATCAGAGCTTTGGCTCTATGCAAACTTAGCATATATGGTAGATTTATTTACAGAATCACTTTCGTTCAAGCTTGAATCTTTTTCTTTTTGACTCGATTTCTTTTGAATTTTGGAACGTTCCCTTCGGTTTCAAAGTCCATTCGTGTCTTTTGATTCTGGAGTATCCCATAACTCCACTTCGAATGATCTCTGTAATTAATCAACGGTCTTGCCAATCTCTGAATGATTTGTAAAGGGGTGAAACTCCTTTAAAATAGCATTGATTCACTGAAGATTCTTTTTTCCTTGGTTAGATGTTGCTATCTTTTGCTATGCCCAAATTCTATCTCTTGTGATCGGATGTCGATTTGCCTTAGAATCTTTATCGATCTTATTATTGAAGTCACGGTTGACCCGATTAACGTTGCCTGCGATTTATATAAGTCTATACATTCCTTTCTCTCTTTGAAATCTATTTCTCCAATCGAGCCTATCTTCTAGTTGAATTCTTTTGGTTAGGATCCCTCTATATTTGGACCTCTATCTTTGTTTTAAATCCATTATGTACCATCGAGTGAGGGAGCGTATTTTGTATTTGTAATTAATATTAAAAATGTTTTATATTGTGTTGTTTGAGTTGTTGATGTTGATTTGGGTTTTCGATCGATTCGTTTGATCAACGCTATCGATAGGATTTCCAAAACGCTTTAACAGAGCAAACTGACACAATATTATTTTCAAATTTGGTAAATGAAATAAATTTGTATGATTATATTATAAATATACAAGTGAATTTTTTTTGGAATTTAATAGTTAATTAAATTGGTTGTTTGAATGATAATATTTGATTATCATTTATTGTTTTCTATAATGAATTTATAAACATGGTTTATAAATTGATTTGAAATTGAAATGAATTTAAAAATCAGGAATTTGAGAATTTAATTTCCAGTGACTTTAAGCTTTGGTTTTAAAAATTTAAAAATATATATTATTGAAGGTATTTTCGAATAGAAACCGTTTTCAAAGAATTTTAAATGTTTAAATCAGTGCTCTTCTCTTTGTCGCTGGAAAATAATTTCGGTGATGGCGGCCGCATCATCGACATTCATTTTCGAGTTTCAGAGTGGAGAGACCTTTCTGTAGCTTTGCTACGGTTCTATTTTGGAAAATAAATTGGTTTAAATTTCTAAATTATAACTTGATTTATAATATATATATTGCTATATGATTATAGATCTGAGTTGATATATATATATATATAGTGTATATATATATTTATCTCTAATTGGTTTGAAGTGAATTGGAAATTTAATTCTTAAATTTTGTTAAAGGATGATTTTAATTACAAAATAAAGCCAGAATTTTGAATAAATAATTAAACTTGAAATAAGTTGAATGAGAAAATTTTACTTTTATAATACTCAATTATATTTCAATATAACTTACCTAAATTATTCAGAAGCTGAATATGTAATTGGATAATATACAAATATTAAATGATTTTATAAAAAAAATTGAGTGATCATAATAAATGTTATACACTTAAATTTTAGTTATAAAATGTTAATAGAGATAAATGGAATAATAAGTAATTGAATAATAGATGAGACAAATAAATTTGTTTTGAAGGAATTAATAAATTGAAATTAAATCAACTTAATGAAATACCTTGAATTTAAAATCAATTATTGAATATTAATTAATTTAAGTTGAAATCAACACCGTTATAAATTAATTGTTTTTTTTTCAAATCTAATTTCTTTCTGGTTGTTTCTATTCTCCTACCTCCTTCCTTTTCGGGGACGAAAAGTTTTGAGTGGGGGAGAGTGTAACGACCCGTAAATTTCAGTGGTTTTATTTATTTAATTAATTGGATTTTTCTGAAATTTTAAACAAGAAATTTTGCAATAAAAATTCAATATTTGAAATGCGTCTAGTTAAACATAGCAACTGGTAAATTTTCATCAGATAATTTGGAAGTTTATTTTCTAGTGTAATTTTATTCCAATTTATATCAGTTAAAAATTGATGATAATAAAAGTGTTCCGAAACCTAAATATGTCAACATGAGAAAATTTATATAGAACACTCTGAATAAGACTGCATAATTCGTTTCGCAAATTTTGGACGTTTCTAGCTCCGTTTGGATTTTTCCGTACGGATTAGCAGCATTATCGATACCGATTATCGACTTTTGATACGATGATCATACCACTGAAATCTGTATACCGTTTTGATCATCTCGTCGTGCTGATTTCTATGGTATATTGATTTGTGCATTCCGGAGTATGATACGCAATGAAATCTACATAACCATTGACCGTATCGGTACCCAATTGAGCCTTTTGTTTCCAGTAACCATTCGTTGTTCCAACCGTCAGAAAATGAATGGATCGATGCTTTTAATAACTAATAATTGTCTGCATTCATGTTCGACTTTTACTATCTCAAAATGTATTGCTAACTTTTATTATTTCTCATTTCAATTCTGGTCCGTGTCTCTCTCCCTTCATTTTTCTGTACTTTTGTGATATTATAATTTATAATGTTGCCTTTAGCCTTTTCTCAACCCCTGACACTTTTCTACCTCTACCTCTATTTTCTTTTCATCTTATTCACCTAAAAAAAAGAAAGAAAGATAGAGCAGAGAGAGAGAGAGAGAGCAAATACTAAGTATAATATAAGTTTGCTGTTGCTTTTATAAGTGGGTAGTTGCACTTCTTCTTTGCCCGTGAGCTGCACTTCTCTATCATTCCGAAGCCTGATCACGTCCATTTATATTTGCTTGCAATCCTGATCCGGTTCTCCTTCCTTACACCCGCCCCGTTCTCCGCCTATCAATCGCCCGACACCGACCGAGCACCCATGTTTCCTACCGCCGTTCTTCACCTCACCGACCACCGTCCCTACCTTTGCCCCTTCCCTCCTTTTGCCACCTCTCTGGCCCGCCATTTCTTCCCTCTAACGCAAGTTAGCCACCTCTCGCCCAGCCTCCTCTTTTGCTTTGTCCATTTCTTCACCTGCAGCCAAGGTATACTTATTCATATATATATATGATCTGAATATGTGATATCTGAGTTATACGTTATATATATATATTATCAGTTTATGCATATATAGGTCTGTTTAAATGATTTTTTTTATAAATATATATTTTGCATTCGAGTAAGTATATATATGTTTATATCTATATTTTAAGCTATGTAAGTATACGTATTATATATATTGTGCAGGTATATTTTCGCATCTATAAGTTTTTTTGTGTGTTTTTGTTTAGTATTTCATAATGAAAGTGTTATATATATACACTGTATGATGTATGGTTCTTAAATCTATGGGAAGTTATATGTTTGTAGTCTGGTTAAGCGTTTCAATATGTTTATGCATCCTATTTATTGATACTTTAAATTTAATTTTTGAAACAACTTTACATACACATACAGATATATATATATACACACACACACAGTATAAGATTTTTATATATTAGTTGTTATGAACACAGTTGTTTGATTTCGTTTTATATATATATATATATATAAATATTGTGATAGTTTTATAAAAGATCATTTATAAAATTTGTTGTTTATAATATGTGAATTGTATACAAACTTATACAGCCCGTGTGCATGTCTTATTGTGTATATATTTGATTTTATAGGGTATATTGGGCATAAATTTTATATTGGAGGTGTGTATTTACATATATAATGTGCTCGTCTCAGTTATTATACAGTAAGGTACTTTATACTATATCTTTACAGCACGTATATTATAAAAGTATTATTATATATTATATTATGATGTTGACCGATCACTTTATCCATTGTTTGAGCCGTCATTTTTCATGTTATATATATAGTATATACAGTATACAGGTTGTTCTATGTATATGAACTGTTAGTTAAAAATTATAGGTCTATTATGTAAGTTGAGTACATATATGAACATGCATTTATTTAAATTATAATATGTATGTATAGTTGATTTAATATATAAGTATAACCTGCCAGTTTATTTATAGGTTGGATATATAATATACATATGTTTCTAAAGTGCATAAGGCCGTCGTGTCTTATATATATGTAG
The DNA here is from genome assembly GCA_030737815.1 of Allium fistulosum. NCBI lineage: Eukaryota > Viridiplantae > Streptophyta > Magnoliopsida > Asparagales > Amaryllidaceae > Allium > Allium fistulosum. The sequence goes on along the minus strand of CM060907.1, from coordinate 941,267,028 downwards.
ATATATGAGTATATTTAAAGTTTTACATATTTCAGTATCAAGCTATGTTTTTAAAAGAAATATTGCTGTTGAAGTATGTATATATATTTGGTTTTAATATATGTGTTTGATTTAAACAACGATTTTTGAAATATATATATATATTAAAATGTGTTGAATTGAGAATAAGATTTACATATATATAGTTATATATATATATATTCACTTATACCATTTATCACCATCGATCCAATTCTGATTTGATTTCGTCTATTCCTTGTTATCAGCTTTGATCATCGAATTCGTGCTTGGATTCGTAACTCAATTTCAGTGTCTGTATCTGTGTGCGTATCCGTGTCAACTCCGGTTCTCTCTAGCCTCGAAAGGTGAACAATCACTCACGATTAATGTTCTTATATTTATTAAATTTGATTTCAATTGAAACGACAATTGAAATATGTTGCTGATAGTTATTTACATTGCTATATATGCTGTTATCTGTATCTGTTCACCTGTGACATCTGACACCATTATCTGTTGTTTATATTGATGATATATGCTTGTTATGTTATTATCATATCTGTTATCACTTTGCAAGTTCCCTGTTAGTATAGAATTCACTATGGGTTGAAATGATACATACCCGAACGATTTGTAGAATAGGAGAAAATCGTTATGGGTTGAAATGATAAATCCAAGCGATTTTCATTTGAATTGAATTTGGGATTGCGGGTTGAAAGATATATACCCGTATATATATTTATATTGCGGATTGAAATGATAAATATCCGTATCACTTGACCATAGGATAGAAAATTATATACAAACACCGTTGGTCTATATATATAAATATTTTTAAAATGATTTCTATGGTTTTGAAAGAAATGTATGGTTTTAATGAATATTGATTTTAAAGATTTATTAAAGTTGATTTAATAAAGTTGATATAATATGTTTAAGTATTTATTTAATATCTATATTTTCAGGTTGAAATGATAAATTTGAAATTGATTTGAAATTATATTTATTTAAGAATTTTACTTAAATATGTTTTATTTGAAATTTATTAAATTTGGAATTTTAAAGATATGTTTTATAACTTGAATTTGATTAAAAGTGACTTAAATGAATATTTCAAACTTATATAAATTTAAATGGGATATTTTGTTTATTTAAATTTGTAAATTGAAGTTGTATTTAGATGTTATTGAAATGTTGAATATATTGACTTTGATATATATTGAAATTTGAATGGATTATTTTATGGTTCAAATATGTATTTGAAATCGATAATTTGAAATGGTTTATTGAGAAGCTGAATCGAGTTGAAATTGATGATTTGAGATTTGATTAAATTTTAATTTTGGAATTCGAGTTGATTTGAATCGATTTGTGAAATTTGAGGAAGCTATTTTTATATAAAGTATTTTTAAACTATATTTAAAACTATTTTATATTTTACTTTATAAATTATTTTAATATAAACTATTTTAATATAAATCATTTTCAATATAAATTATTTTATTATAAACTATTTAACTTATAAACTATTTTTATTTTTATAAACTATTTTACTATATATACTAATTTTAATATCTAAACTGTTTAAGAGGAAAATGTTATGGATTCCAAAATGTTATGATTTCATGCTATGATTTCAAGGTGTTACGAATTTCAAGGTTTTGATTTCCAAAGTGTTTTGATTTTTAAAAGACTTATGATTTCGAAAGCGATATAACTTTGGAAAGTGATGTGATTTTGAAAATGGATATATTTGAAATGGAAATGATATCGTATTAATTTGGTTTTTGAAATGAAAATGATATTTTGGTTTTGATGTATAAACTATTTTGAAATGACCGCAGTGTTATAATAACGTTTGGTTGTTAAAGAGACCGGGATCGGATATGGGCATACTATCTGTCGATACCGAAAACCACTTTAACAAGCGTGTACGCGGTGATTCCAGAATGAAGTAGGATGGTGGCGATGATCCTATTGAGGTATGAACGTGGACCCAACTCCCGTGAGTTGGCATAAGGTTGCTAAAACGGGAGCGATTGACGGGCAAATGAGGTAGCACCTCTGATCGGACGCATTTCTTCGATACCATTCTATTACTTTGTGATTTATTTGGTGGCCACCCTTCGATTTTGATTGGGAGTGTGTTCCGAGGTGGGCGGTAGTGGCGGCTATGCATTTCCACCAGCCCGGATGCGTAATTGGTATATCTACCCTGGCATTGCCTAGTTGTGCCGTGTCACCTACCATATCGAGCTTTACTACGAGTTTCTATTTGTGTCGTCCTTATGGAGTATCTTCTCGTAGCCTCTCGAGGTACGCAGGTACTGTATACACTATTGGCACTATTTTGTGTTAAGGGCTATATGGGTAATCCCTTAACGCTATTTAAAAGTAAGTTTATTTTATATTAGACATTATTATAATAGCGTATATTACTACATAGTAGATAGTTTAACAGATCATTAAAGTATGGTTATCACAAACATCCTTTAAGTTACTTGTATTTCAGTTGATATTTTACTTGAGTTGGATTTATTGATATAAGAATGTTAAGTCTGACTCGAGTGTTTTGTGTTTTGCTTTACGCTCGGGTCAGACCGAGTGATACAGTATTCGAGACTCACCTTTGGAGTTGGAGCTTCTCTTGGAGATCCAGCTATCTATCCTGCTTTCAGTTGTTCAGTTGATTCAAGTGATGTATTCAGATCTTGTATTTGACTATTGTATTGAGACATCTATGTATTTGTGACTTCGGTTGTATCTTGTTTAACTCTGTTATATATATATAGTAGCTTCATGAGCTACTATTCCTTTGTTTCCGCTGCATTATTTTATATTACTCTGTGTCTGTGATTCTGTGATTATTTATTTACAGTATGTTTGCACAAAAAATGGACAAACACCTCAAAGTTGTATGATTTAGTAGATCTTATGTTGTTCTTAGTGATTTTGGAGATTGATGCAAATATATGAAAAGAAGGGGCTAAACTGTAAAAAGACACGCAGATTTATAGTGGTTCAGCCAGAATGTGCCCACGTCCACTTTATATGTTATTTCTCTTCTCTTGTTTTGATTACAAGTACAAAGCTTTGATACAAGTAAAAGAAAGTCGTTTGAAAGTCCTATCCGTGCTTGAGCTCTTAAACTTGTCCCCCATTGTTGTACCCCTGCCCCTCAATTTATAGAGTGAGGCTGGGGGTAGGGGTCTTGGAGGTATATAGCAGCTGGCGGGCCTGGGCTAACGTAATCTGGCCTGGTGGATCTGGTCCGGTTTCCTTTGGTTCGGTGGTGAGATGAGTGGTCCGGTGGTGAGATGTGTTGCTTCGTTCGGTGGAGACTTCATTCGGTGGAGAGGTTTGGACCGGTGGGGAGTTGGTTCGGTGGAAGTTGGTCTGGTCGCAGGTTGATCCGGTGGGGATTGGTTCGGCATCTTGGTCCAACAGGCTCCTGGTTCGGCAGCGACTTGGAGGAAGGTGGACCGGTGGGGCTCACGTATTTTGGTCCGGCATGGGTGCGTAGGTTGGTTCGGTGGTGGTTGTCCTGGCTCCCTGGTTCGGTGGTGGATGAGGTAGCTGGCTGGGGATGAGAGTGGAGTGGAGTTGAGATTGATTCGGTCGTAATGGTCCGGTGGGACTTCGTCCAACATTTCCCCCCCAAAGTGGAGCACATGCCAGCATGCGTCTCACTTTGTTTCAGTCCGTTCGGTTTCAACTGCTGATCCGGTTGGTTCGGTCGTCCACGTTCGCTTATAAGTATGGGCTTCGAACCTTCATTTACCCTCCATCGTTTGAGATAGCCGAAAACCCCTAAGTGCCGAATCAATCAAAGCGCCGAATCACCTAGTGCCGAATCAGGTGTGTTATCTTCTGTCGAACGAGCTATTGCCGAACGGACTTGGGAACACGGATTACCGAATGATCATGTGAATCCTGAGTGCCGAATGAACTTTTGCCGAACGGGCTTGGGGACATGGATTTCGGAATGATCATGTGAACCCTGAGTGCCGAATGAACTTTGAACCTTCTATGTTTCGAATTAAAAATGAAATCCTGGATTGTACGCACTTGCCTGCTTATATTTCTACATCCTTTGTTTTAACGGTGTACTTTTTCGTGTTGCAGATAATGTCTCACAGAGTTGAAACTCGATCAGATAAAAAGAAGTCCTAGGGCGAAGGAGAATCTTCCGCATTGCCCCCTGCTCAGCCAGGATCGGAACGTCACGGAACTGACCCGAGATCACTGGTTGACGGGTACAACCCTCAGGAACTTATGAACTCCCCGCCCGATTGCTTTCCCAGCTCCCTTAAGGAAGAGCAGCTTGATGTCATCTCCCGTTCTTTCGGAATTGATAGGGAGCACATGTTGTTGCCAGGGAGAGAAGTTATGCCATACGACCCTCCCGAAGGGTACTTTGCCTACAGCAGATACCACTGTATGTGTGGTGCCATCCCGCCTCTTAATGCTTGGGTCGTCAGCTTTCTTACATATCTAAAGGTGGCCCCATTCCAGCTTCAACCCAACTCTTACGCCATTCTGGTGAGTCTCTTCGTCATCTTCCAGAGGAGATATGGGCGTCCTCCTTCCAACCGGGAGATCCGATATTTGTACAACTTGAGAGGCTATAAGAAGGGGTCTCCCTATATCAGCTTGGAATCTGCCGTATCCTTTAAGCCCGTCCTGGACTTATACTCGAAGTTCAGTATGTTCAAGAAAGAATGGTTCTTCATCAGGGGTGACTCTGTTTCCATTCGTCGCTTCACCTCTGGCAGTAAGTGTGAAGCCTTATTTATAATTTCTGTTACATCTGCAGTGCTTTATCTAACGTGCTTTTATTTCTTGCTAGCGACAGGTGGTTTTGCGGTTGTGGAGAATGACCGCCTGGTTCAGACGGCGGCCGAGATAGAAGCTATCCCCGGGAGAGATAGATCGGCTGCTTACCTGATCAGAAATGCGACCCTTCTAGAGTATAATTTGATCCTTCCACAGCAGTCAGTAGTCAAGCAGAGGGAAACAGCGGAGGAGAGGGCGGCTGCTCAAGCTAAGGGAGGTATCACAGTAGAGAGTGGCAAGAGGAAACCTTTCTCAAAATCTCCAGCGGTCGGAGGTAAGAAGCTTAAGAAGTCGGATGGTCCTTCCCCCAGCACTTGTTCACTTACTCCGGGGAAGGAAGATGTGGAGGAGGAGAGAGGTGAGGGTGGAGATGACCGGGAAGGTGGTGACGGTGGCGATGGCGTCGGGGCCTTGCTTCCCGGGCAAGCAGGCGAGATACAGGAGTGGTCGGATGATGCATTCCACCAAGCTTTCGAGGGGCTGGACGGAGAGCCGGCTTTGGTAGAGAAATCCGGGAAAGCTGACAAGGCCGGGACCGGTTCAAGCGAGTCTTCTCAGACTATCCCAGCCAAGGTGGCTCCAACGATTCAAGGTGAACTTTTGACTCCTGCAGGCTCCATTTATGATAGGGACTTAGGAATATTTTATGATCCGCTCCTGTCCTGGAATGAAATCCAGGACTTATTGCAGTATCCTACTCCTCCCCAGGGTTTGTATAACAACTGTGTTTCCTTTCTTCTTTTAACTTTTAATTTGCCGCGTTTTTCAAATTATGGATCAATGTAAGCTTGTGACACTTGTTCTTCATATCAGGAGCAGGTAAAACGGCTAAGGCCTCAGATCTTCGGCACCGGCTTGAACAATACAAGCTCTCCAAAGCTTCCGCCAAGCCGAAGCCTTCGACCCACCGTTCCGGGGATGTAGTCGGCTACCGTCCTCTTCTCGGGGTTATTGAAGAGGGTATTCAAAAGAGAAAAAGGAGTCATCCCTTATACGAACCTTCACTTGGTCCTCAGCCCCTAGTTCAGCCTCTTCATGACATCACGGAGGAGGATACTGAGTTCGCACTTTCTCCGCACCCGTCTGAAAATCCTACCGTTACTCAGATTGATCGTCCTGGCTTGGCTCGTAATCCATTTGCGGGTCATCTTGATCTGGATCCAAGTTCCCATGATATTTCCTTCGATGAAGTTACCGGTGAGCACCTTCTTCCTCGCAACCCTATGGTAAAGGTGCTCGATGAGGCCAAGTCTCTGGACCTCGACTTGCTTACTACTCGGATTGTCACTATGGGGGACGAAGCTAAGGCAAACATCAACCGGGTTGCTGAGGAAACTAGGAAGTTGATGGGGCACCATGCCCGACTGGTCAAGGCCGGGGAGGAAATCGGGAGTGCCAACATAAGATTGCGGTTAGTGGTTTATGACCAGGCCAAGCAACTCGCTGATCAGGCCATCCAGATTTCCCAGCACGAGGCCGCCTCTGGACGTCTAAAGAAAACCATGGAAGAGGCCAGCCGGGCCGAACTGCGGAAAATGGAGGCTACCTGCAAAGAACGGATCGACATGGCCATTGCCACGGTGGATGAAGTCCGGAAAGCGGATTTGGAGCAGATAGAGGAGTTGTCGGGGAGGCTTGAGGCCGCAGAGCTTGCTCAAGCTAAGCTGAAGGAGGAGATGGAGGTGATGCGGAAATCCCTTCAGGCTGACTGCTCGAGATACCGATTGGAGAGAGAAACTGCCGTTGGGAGGTTGTCGGCTTCCGAGGCCCGGATGAGGGAGTTTGAGGAGAATGAGGGGATGATGGACGAAATGCTTCAGGACATGTACTTCCGAACTTGGAAGCAGGGCAACCTATCCTGGATGGATGATTATCCTAGGGTCATGGCTAAGATTTATCTTCGGGCTCTGGAGGAGGCTAAGGCTGATGCGGATAAAGAGGGTGGCGTGGCCTTCAGCATGGATGTGGTCACTGCCCAGTTTACCAAGGAGGAGAAGGTGGCTGTGAAGGAGGGTATGCGGTTGCTTGCTGCTGAGGAGGCAGGTGTGCAAGTAGAGGATGACGACCAGGATGGTCAAGAAGCAGGTGCTGGTAAGTCTTCCTTTTTAGTCTCTCTATTAACTTGGTTGCTTATCATTAATGAATCCTTTCTCTGACTGGACAGGTGGGCAACAGGACAAGGATAAAACTCCAATGCAGCCGGCCCCTTGATTAGACCTGGAAAAACTCTTTTTGTGGACTTGACAGGGTTGTATATGTTAGTCTTTAAATAGTAAAGTAACTCTCAGGTTGTAATATTTTGCTACTTGTAATAAATAGCTCTATTCTTGACGTGTAATTCTTTAACTTAAGCTGATTTTGTCGTCTTCTGAATGTTTGTTGCTATTTTGACATGTTGTATGAGAAATATAGCTATGCATATTCTTGTAATCAAATTGTGTTTGATGTCAGGTTCTTGTTCAAAACATAATTTTATGTCTTGCAATGTTAGCGTGAGGCGCGAATAAATTGTAGTCATGTGTTTACATATGAAAGAAGGAAGTATCGCCCTTTATATTTTGCTTGTGGATGGCAGCTTTGAATATCCTGCGTGACCGGGTAAGGGATGCGGTCCATTATCTTGCTGTGAGTATCCGCTTCTATTAGTGAGTGTCTCCTGTTTTGTGTCCTGTACTTCAGGAATTGTTACAGAGGATAAGAGAAAAGTTTCTTAAGTAAAATTGAAATATGTGAAAAAGTAAAACTTCCAATCACGGAAGGCCTTCGATGTGCTTAAGTTCGTGGCAAACGGGCTTTATAGTCACTTTCCCTAGCTGTGGGTCTTGGAGACATTTGTCACCCATCTTACACCTCCGCGGGGAGTTAATTCTTTTTTACCACAGCCTCACTTAAGACACATCAGAGCCGAGATCGCACACAGTAACTACCCGGGCCATTATGGCCCCTAATCGTGGGTATTATTCGATTTACTGTGGCCGGCTAGCGTGGGTGCCGATCGTCAACTGTGAACTGCCCCTGGCTGGCCACACCTTATGTTGGGGCTTATAGTCGGTTCACAGTTGCCGGCGAGCCGAACGCCGTAATGATCTGCCTCGGCTATAGTCGGCCTTCTCGGTGGCTTATAATCGGCTCATTACAGTTGGCTTTAAGGACCGTCGCGAGCAATGAGTTAACCCGCAGCAGAGGGATGCCGAAGCAAAAGTGTCTCATTGGCGAGGGCATAGATTCGCGTAGTACCTGTTAGGTCTTGTCCAGGTGAAGTTGCGCTGTGGAGTGCATTGAGTGGAAATGCTACATGCATAGGATTTCGTTCAATAGAAAAGGATAATGTTAACAAGCAACCAAGATATAAAGGAACAAGTTAAAAAAGAGACAAGGTTTTTTAAAGTGGTTCGGCACAAAAAGGCCTACGTCCACTGATTCTCTTTGTTAATTCACTTCATATGGGCAGTACAAGTTAAGAAAAGTATCGACGGAGGTGTTGGATGTTCCATGCCCTCTGGAACACCTCTCCGTCCACTGTTGACAAAATATAAGCTCCATTGTGGAGATCTTTATGAATTACATATGGTCCATCCCAGATTGGGTCTAGCGCTCCAGGGCGAGGGAAGATTCGCTTGAGGACAAGAACCCCTTCCTGTAAGGTACGATGCTTGACTTTGGAGTTGTATTGTGCCGCCACTTTTTGTTTATGGGCTGCTGCTTTGAGGACTGCATCATTTCTCCTCTCCTCAACTAGATCCAAAGACATGTGAAGGAGTTCTTCGTTCTCTTCTGGGTTATAGTGGATCCTACGGTGGGAAGGCACAATGGTTTCAACTGGGAGCATAGCCTCAGATCCGTATGCCAAAGAGAAAGGAGTGTGCCCTGTTGATGTTCTGAAAGATGTGCGATAGGCCCATAGTGCCGTAGGAAGTTCATCCACCCAAGCGCCCTTTGACTTTTTGAGCTTCTTTTTTATCAGAGTTTTCAGAATTTTGTTGACGGCTTCGACTTGTCCGTTTTCCTGGGGATACGCTACGGATGAGAAGCTTTTGTGAATTCCGTGTTCTTGGCACCAGTTGGCGAATTCCGCACTGTCAAATTGAAGTCCATTGTCTGATATGATTTTGAGTGGGACTCCGTACCTGCACAGAACATTTTTGATCAAGAAGTTAATAACTTTTTCTGAAGATACTTTATTCAGAGGTTCCGCTTCCACCCATTTGGTGAAATAGTCGACTGCCACTATAGCATATTTGGCCCCGCCTCGGCCCATTGGCAGTTCGCCGATTAAGTCGATTCCCCATATTGCGAAGGGCCAAGGGCTGGTCATTTGAGTAATCTCAGTTGTTGGTAGCCGCGGAATCTTAGCAAACTTCTGGCATCTGTCACACTTTTTGACGAAATCTAAGGCGTCCTTGCTTAAGGTAGGCCAGAAATATCCATATCGGAGTATCTTCTTTGCTAAAGTTTGCCCTCCGGTGTGATCTCCGCAGCTTCCCTGATGGATGTTAGATAAGATTTCCTTGGCTTCCCTCCCAGCGACACACCTTAATAACGGGTTAGAGAATCCCCGCCGATAGAAGATGTCTTCTTGTATCGTGTAGCGGGATGCTTTCCTCAAGATTTTCTTGATTTTGTTACGCCCGTTGGGTAGCGTGCCGCTTTGTAGGTAGTCTCGGATGGGAGTCATCCAAGTTTCTTCTTCGGTTGCAGCTATCAGATTCACTTGCTCAAAACTTGGGGCCAGTTGCTTCGAGATGGTTACTGCCCCGAAGATGGCGATGTCTCTCACACTTGCTTGTTTTGCCAATTCGTCGGCCTCTTAGTTATCTTCCTGAGGGATGTGTTTGACTAAGTAGTGGTCCACTCGGCTGAGAAGTAACTTGGTCTTCTTTAAATATGCTATGAGTCGTTCTTCTCGAGCTTGGAATTCTCCTAGTATTTGGTTAACAATAAGTTGAGAATCGCTATGAAGACACAAAGAATGGGCTCCGATTTCTATGGCAAGTTCTAATCCAGCTATCACTGCTTCATATTCTGCATCGTTGTTGGTGGCAGCGAACTCCAACCTTATAGCATAGTGCAGCTTATTTCCCCTGGGAGTGATTATTACCACACCTGCCCCCGAGCCTTGTTCGTTCGATGCGCCATCCACAAAGAGATTCCACTTGATGTCTTTTGCTATTTCCAATTGCTCCTTATCTTCGTTGGTAGTGAATTCTGCAATTAAATCAGCCATGGCTTGTCCCTTGATGGCGGTGCGAGGGTGATAGGTGATATCATACTGACTTAGTTCAATGCACCATTTAAGTAGTCGCCCAGAAGTGTCGGGACGATGGAGTACCTGCCTCAGTGGTTGATCGGTCAGAACTTTGATGGAATGGGACTGGAAGTAGTGACGCAGTTTCTGTGATGTGATTAGTAAACAGTATGCTAGCTTCTCAATTTAGGATATCTGACTTCTGCCCCAGTAAACCTCTTGCTGACGAAGTAAACTGGCCGCTGTGTGCGGTTGTCTTCCCTTACCAAGGCAGCGCTTAGGGCGTGAGATGACACAGCAAGGTATAGGTATAATTATTCGCCTTCGCTTGGGGTCGAGAGTACCGGTGGTTTCTGGAGGTGTTCGATTAAGTTAAGGAAAGTGGTTAAGCATTCGTCAGTCCATTCGAACTTTCCTTTGTCTTTCTTTAGAGCTTCGAAGAAGGGAACGCACTTGTCCGTTGCCTTGGAGATGAATCGGCTTAGGGCGGCCACTTTTCCATTCAAACTTTGCATTTCCTTCCGAGTGGAAGGTATCTTGATATCCCTTAGCGCTCGGACTTGTTCAGGGTTTGCTTCAATCCCTCTGGCATGGACGATGAATCCTAAGAACTTTCCTGATGACACTCCGAAGGAGCACTTTAGTGGATTCAACTTCATTCCATATTGTCGAAGTACCTGGAACATCTCGCCTAGGTGGCTTACGTGATCTTTGGCTTTCCTTGACTTTACCAGCATGTCATCCACATATACTTCCATAGTTTGTCCTATTAGCCCTGCAAACATCTTGTTGACGAGGCGCTGGTAGGTGGCTCCTGCATTTTTAAGTCCGAAAGGCATTACCTTATAGCAGTATAAACCCCGGTCGGTGATGAAACTAGTGTGGTCTTGGTCGGGAGCATGCATAGGAATTTGGTTATATCCTGAGTATGCGTCCATAAAAGATAGGAGCTCGTGCCCGGCTGTGCTGTCTACAAGTTGGTCGATTCGGGGAAGTGGGAAGCAATCCTTTGGGCAGGCGTCGTTTAGGTTGGAAAAATCAATGCAGGTTCGCCACTTCCCATTAGCCTTCTTTACCAGCACCGGGTTGGCGATCCATTCCGGGTAGATAGCTTCTCGTATGAAGTCATTGGCGAGTAGATTCTTTACTTCTTCATCGAGGGCTGTTGATCGTTCTGCCCCCATACTTCTCTTTCTTTGTTTTACGGGCGCCTTGGTAGGATCAATGTTTAATACGTGGCATGCTATGTCGGGGGAGATTCTGGTCATGTCAGCGTGTGACCATGCGAATACATCCAAGTTGTGGCGGAGAAAATCGATGAGTTGTTCCTTCAATTCGGCTTTTAGTTGGGACCCAATTTTCAATAGTCTACTTGAGTCGTGCTTGTCTACAGATATAAACTCCATAGCCTCTACAGGCTCGGCGGTGGCCTCCTCCTCTTTGTCCCTAGGGTCTAATTCATTTAAAGGGTCGCTGGTATATCGAAGAGGAGGAGCTTTCTTTAGTTGCTATGCTTCTAAACTTTTCGTGCAGAGGGCAATCTCTACACCCTTCCCTTTATCCTTCCTGTGGTTGTTGCGGAGTTCAGTCACATAGCAGTCTCGAGCAACGTCCTGGTCTCCTTCTACTTCCCCTATTCCATTGTCCGTTGGAAACTTCATCTTTAGGCACCATGGGGCTAGGACAATTTGGAAGTCAGACAAGGCTGGTCTTCCTAAGAAGGCATTGTAGGCCGAATGGTTTTCTATTAGCACGAACGTCTGCTTCCATACAATGGAGCGGGGATGGCTTCCAATCTCAACAAAGAGGTCCAGTTGCCCGAGGGGCATCTTTGCATCTCCAATGAAACCGTGTAGTGGTTTATCGCAGGGAGATACATCCTTCATTGATAGCTTCATTTTGTCGAATGCGTGTTTGAACAGGATGTTTACTGAGCTTCCAGTGTCTACCAGGATTCGGTAAACTTCGGCGGGACCGAGTCGGGCAGAGATAACCATGGGATCCATGTGAGGGTACTGCCTTCCTTCTAGGTCACGCTTACCGAATGTGATGTCATTACTTTCTTTCCGCTTCGGGTGGCGCTCTTCTATAACCGAATTGACACAGTCTTTATTGTCTCTAAGCGACTTTCCATATCTTTCCATCTCTTTCCAGCTTCTGTCTGCGATGTGCGGTCCTCCTGAGATAGTATGGACCACTATCTTCTCATGACTAGAGCTGCTAGCGTTGCGGTTTCCTCTGTCGGCCCCCGGTGAGGGTAGCCTTCGGTTTTCATTGGCAGGAGCTGGGGTCCTGTCCTGACCTTTTACATAGCGTTCCAGTTTCTTCCTTCTGTTGTGTTCCTCAATCAAATCTCGGAGATGATGGCATTCATTGGTATCATGCCCGTGTGATTCGTGGAAGCGGCAGAACTTTCCAGACTTCTGCGCGTTATCTGATTCCTTCTTGTATGGTGGGCGATTGTATCTAACTTCGCCTTGGGTGGCAAGGAAGATATTTTCGACGGTCTCGTTTAAAGGAGTGTAAGTGTCGAATCTCGGTCCAGGCCGATATAGGCGCTTTTCTCCCTTCTTGCCCCCAGCATTGTCTCTGGAATCATTTTTTCGAACGTCCCTTGCCACAGCAGGGGCGTTGCTGTGAGTTGCCTTATTTTGCTGTCCTAACTACCCCTCAATGGCAGCATCCTCGAGCCTCATATATTTCCCGGCTTCATGGAAGAAGTCGGGTAAAGTAGCTGGTTTTTCTTTTGTCAACCGTCTAGCGAATTTAGTGTCCGGATGCACACCACTACAGAGGGCCACTACGATAAGCTTCTCGTCGGCATCTTGGACTGCGGCCGCTGCGGCATTGAATCGGGTTAGGTATTGTTGCAGTTTTTCTCCGGGTTTCTGTTTGATGCTGGATAAGGAATAAGCGTCCTTAGGTTGTTCCACATGAATGCGGAACTGACTGATAAACTTTTCTTTCAACATTTCCCACGAGCTGACGGATCCCTGGGGTAAATGACAGAACCAGGAGGTAGCGAGATCTGCTAAGAATAGTGGAAAGCATTTGCACAGTACTCCCTCTGTTGCTCCACTCATGAGCATATGCTGTGTGTATCTTTGTAAGTGTACGATGGGGTCGGAGGTTCCCTTGTAAGGTTCCATTGTTGGCATCTTCCATTCTCGGGGGGTGATAGCAATTTCGATATTGCGGGCGAAAGGGCTGGTTACCCTAGCACCTATCCCTCGATCTCTTTGCTCCCGTTGGACGCACTCTCTGAATAAGCGTGCCATCCTCTCATCAGAATTTGGAGCAGATAGAAAGGAATTTGGTTCTGTTCTGTGGGATTGATTCCGTCCAGATGAACTGTAGGGATGGTATCGTCTATCATTCCTCATATTTTCCAGCGGCTGCCTTTGATCTTCTGGGAGCATGCTAAGGTCAGCTACAGTTGGCCCTTGCCTTGATCTTCCCCTGCTGGGTTCTGATCTAAGCACTTCCTCGGGTCCAACTTCGGGCTGGACTCTAGCTCGGCCCCGTTCACCGACGTTTCCATGGTTAGGCAGTATGACAGGCTCAACTACAGTTGACCTTCGTCCGGTACCTCCCCCATTGGGTTCGGTACCAAACGTTTCCTCAGGCCTAACTTCGGGCTGTGCTCGGTCTCGGCTCCTACCACGGCTACTTCTGCCGTTAGCTCCATCGAAGAAGGAAGATCTTTGTTGTCTCTGAGATCCTCCAGACTGGGACTCGCCCCATGATTCAGTGTTGCGGTTGGATTCTTCAGCATCCCTTAAGCGTGACATGAGATGGTCCACCAAGGCTTCCTACTGGGACGTGAAGCGGTTAGTTACTTCAACCACAACTCTGTCCAAATATGCCCTAGTAATTGCTGCAGGCTGTTCTGTGGCAGGAGTGGTTGGGTTAGCCTGTCCTTCATTTGTTACTGCTGCTGGAGGAGGACAATTTACTTGATTCATGACAGCTGGATCTGGAAGACTGCTGGATGCGATGTTTTTTCCTTTGTTAATGTCTTTTCTCTGTTTGGGAGGCATGTTTTCCAAGTGGCGAACAATGCTGTTAGGAAAGCTGTTAAGTGGATGAAGCTGAAGCTTCGAGCTTCTAGTTCTCAATGAAAGGACCAAAAATGTTTGCACAAAAAATGGACAAACACCTCAAAGTTGTATGATTTAGTAGATCTTATGTTGTTCTTAGTGATTTTGGAGATTGATGCAAATATATGAAAAGCAGGGGCTAAACTGTAAAAAGACACGCAGATTTATAGTGGTTCAGCCAAAATGTGCCTACGTCCACTTTATATGTTATTTCTCTTCTCTTGTTTTGATTACAAGTACAAAGCTTTGATACAAGTAAAAGAAAGTCGTTTGAAAGTCCTATCCGTGCTTGAGCTCTCAAACTTGTCCCCCATTGTTGTACCCCTGCCCCTCTATTTATAGAGTGAGGCTGGGGGTAGGGGTCTTGGAGGTATATAGCAGTTGGCGGGCCTGGGCTGACGTAATCTGGCCTGGTGGATCTGGTCCGGTTTCCTTTGGTTCGGTGGTGAGATGAGTGGTCCGGTGGTGAGATGTGTTGCTTCGTTTGGTGGAGACTTCATTCGGTGGAGAGGTTTGGACCGGTGGGGAGTTGGTTCGGCATAGGCTGGTTCGGTGGAAGTTGGTCTGGTCGCAGGTTGATCCGGTGGGGATTGGTTCGGCATCTTGGTCCGGCAGGCTCCTGGTTCGGCAGCGACTTGGAGGAAGGTGGACCGGTGGGGCTCACGTATTTTGGTCCGGCATGGGTGCGTAGGTTGGTTCGGTGGTGGTTGTCCTGGCTCCCTGGTTCGGTGGTGGATGAGGTAGCTGGCTGGGGATGAGAGTGGAGTGGAGTTGAGATTGATTCGGTCGTAATGGTCCAGTGGGACTTCGTCCAACACAGTATATGTCGAGTTTTGCCGAATTTAAATTAACAATCTGATATTTTGAGCAATTCAAATCCGACATGTATGGATGCGAATGGTTGAAAATCTCAGGTCGTTACAGTGTTCGCTCAACCTAAGCTCTGATACCGCATGTAACGACCAGCCAATTAGCAAAATTCAAGCTGATAATAAACCACACATATCCAACCCAAATCAAACAGAAAGACGGATAGTTAAGGTAAAGAAAGAAGAAAGAAGAAAGAAGAAGAGAAAAAAATAATAAAAACAAAACAGAATCTCACAATCGTAGCGGAACAACTTATAAGATAATATCAATGATTTTACAAAAGAGAAACTGCTATATACATACATCCATCAGAGTACAACAATAATCACAATTATCAGCCTGGACAGTTATAACAACCTGTCCTCACAATTGCTGATGATTTTAACAACAAAGCAGCGAAAATAAACATATACGAGAATATGACTTGAAGACCTCCAACTCATCTCCTGAGATCCAATGCATCTAAAGCAATCTGTAAATATGCTCGGTCTGACCCGAGCATTATAATAAAATAACACCCGAGTCAGTCTGGAAAACTAGCGTGAGAAAACACACCCAATTGGACTTTTAAAGTTATAGAACCCTTTTTAAAAACAAAAGTATCTCGTAAGACCACGCCGCACATAAACACAAATGGGTTTTTACCCTACGATAACCAGAACATTTCATATGAAATCCTCTGATATTATAATAGTGTCGAATGTACAAGTACTTATTAATTATAGCCGAAATTGTTACATTAATTAAATTCCAGCATACTAGGTTCTATAACCAAAACCGAAGGCTCGTATCAGAGAATGGATTCCAACTATGAAAGGGTAAGGGTCTATCCACTGAATCCATATAACTCTAGATAAAATGTACGGGAGGCTACAACACGTTGCACCTCTGCTACTCAGGACCAGCACTACGCCTTCTCAAGTAGCACCGAGTATGATCACCCCTTGGTTGCAATCAACAACCACACAATGAGATCCCGAAGCACATATGAATATTGCTTTAGACTTGGGATGATCATACCCTACTTGGGTGTGACCCACTTAGCCTTGCCGCATGTCCCTGCTTTATTCATTTCCCAAGTGTGAGGCTCAAAGAGGCCACGCTCTTACCATTTATATAGCACTTCCCACTTGGAATACTAACACTGCCCTCCAGGCAATAATGCAATATCGGCATTCATCCATACAAGTTCGTTCTAGGACTGAATGAAACGATTGAGAGCTCTGTCTCCAATTCCATCATCTTCAAGAGGTCTTTACTTCAAAATGCATAAGTTGGATCGAAGTGGTTTTCGGATAACATATCTGATCCCGGTCTGTTCGAAACAACATTCAAAAGCTTTCGATAAACTCAACCCCGGTTTTATAGGGAATAAACAGTAAAAGATAAGATCGAAGATCACCTCCTAACTGTTAGTGGAGGGATTTCCTTATCATTGTCCTAGAAGAACGAAATGATATTTACACGCATGGTACAGCGTCATCGGAGACGACTGTGCGATATAACTCGTGTGTTCTACTAGATATTTCCAAAGTTACTTTTGGGTCCAAATTCCAATAGTCGGTTATTTAACTATCGAATAACAAACATTTAATCAGGGATTTAATTCCATATGAAAAACCAAAATTTGATTAAGCACCAAGCAACACAAAACCCCCTTAATTAATCTTTTCATTAATTAAAACCATCATGTAAATACTTGTATCAAAATACTTTTACAAAGATATATTCACAAACCCGACTATTTTCAATGCTTAGAAAATATCTATATACCTACCTTAACAGTATAAGTATATTTACCAACACCGAGGAAGATCCCCTTTTTATAAAATTCTAAAAAACATTTATAAACTCCATTATAAATTTCTAAAACCCTTTACGAACCATTTATAATTTATTTTCCAAGTCATTTATAAACCCTTTATAAACAATGCAATTATTTATAAAACTCCTTTTTATAAATCTCTAAACCCATTTCTAAAATTCGTTTATAAATATCCATCTATTTATAAACCTCTTTACCTTGTAAATAATCTTCCTTTAATCTTCAAACCATTTTATATGCTTCTCTTATAAAAATCTAAGTCCGTTTACAAAACTCTATTTATGAATCTCGGAACCATCATAAATAATTAACTATTATTAACTCTTAACCTCTTTATAATAATAATAATAATTAATTCAAACCATTATTGATAAACAATCGTTGATCTTTACCATATAACTAATGATAATAAATTACCCAAAATGTTATATAATAATCATTATTATTAATTTAAAGCCATACTAATAATTTAAATAATTAATTTTTCAAAACTATTTAAGTATTTATAAACAACTTTACGCAATATTAACCTGAATAACAAATTTTAAAACATAATATATTTCCTTAGTAAAAATCCATTCTTAAATCTTCAACCCATTCATTTGCATATTTATAAAATTATATTTTGAGGATCTCTTTCCATTTTATAAAAAATTCCTTTTATAAATCCCTTTCTATCTATAAAATATCGTTTAACATTCCAATTCACCCTCGCCTTTATTCCAAAATAGAGTCGGCTATTTCTAAAATATCAGTCTGTATCTTATAATAAATCCACCGCTTGATTTATTCTCTAATTTACTTAACGATAATAGTTCCTTTAATTTATAAACCCCGTCTATGAATTCATACTTCCATTAACAAAATACGATTTTACAAATCTTCACTTCATTTGTAATATATTACCTTTATAAATTATTACATTTACAAAATCTCACATTGTAATTAATCTTTCATATATGCACACACACACACACATATATATGTATATATTACTTTGTCTAAAATGGTTAATAAATATTAATGTAACACCCCTAATTTTTGATAACATTATTTAGGATATTTAATTAGATAAATTAAATAGAATAATGTAAAGTTAAGTGATAAGGGAATTGAGATTTGAAAAAACACTTAAGGGTGATGCTCAATTTAATTAATTAAATGGGCTTAAGAAACACAAGGGCATAATGGGAATTTGCTGCATATAACCTTTACGCTTATATATACTCTCGTTTCCCCTAGTTTCATTTTCCCGTAAACGACATTGGGCAAACAAATAAAAACGTAAGAAGAGCCTTTCCATTGCTAGGATGACAAGAAAAGAGAATTCAAATCTAGCTAAGGAATTAAAGAAGTGGAATAAATCTCAATCTCGATCCAATCTCCTTGCCATAATCAACATAAATAATAATTTATACCATCTTTATTTTATTTTATGAACATATGTCTTTTGGATTTAAGACTAAATTCATTTCTATGATGATTTGGATGATGATATGCTTGAATTACAATTTGTTTCATTTAAACAAGAATGTTTAAATAAGATTATTTGCGGTTTTAGGGCAAAACCGATTGATATTAATATTTAAATGCCATGGAAAATTTTTATGTTATATAAAACATGATTTTGAAGTTGGGTTTTAATTTTGATAATTTTCCAAGCTATGGAAAGATTACTATGAATTTTCAAAGGAAAATATGGTTAATTAGGTTTATAAATTTATTTTAAAAATTATATTGAGAATTTGGGTCTGAAATTTTGATATGTTAGATATCATGATGAAAGTGAATTTCTGTAATTTTTGGGGATTTTTCGTAAGTGATTTGCTATGCAAATTAAAATATTTTATAAGAAGGACTTATTTGCAGTGTTGGTTTTGCTTAATGGAAGGGTTGATTTGTTAAATTAACATTGTTTTAGATCTGGAATTAAACGGCAGTTATTTTGGTAAAGAATTTGAAAGTTAAGGCAACTAATCATATGTTTACAGGTGGCAGGTTAGTTAGATAAAAAATTGCTTTAATTGGCATTAATCAGCTTTTACTCAGAAAAGCAGGTTCCGCCTCTAATAAAAGTACCTTTCGACTTAGAGCTTCCGCCTTCAGTCATGTCGAAACCCTACTAAGCCGAAACCAATACACAAGGTATCACTTAGGTGGTACGTAGTGGATTGAAGAAAGACGGAAGGCATGGTGTTGAGAGCATTGCTTCCGATGGGGTCGATACTTTTTTGTTTGTTTTAAAAAGTGAAGCGCTTGCCTTTGTTTTATTAAAGTCTTCGAAGGAGTCGAAGCATATGTTTTCGAAGGAGGTTTTCTAAAGGCTTTCGAAGGGGTTGCTATCTTATGTTTTAAAGAATAAGCTTTCGAATGGGTTTCTTTACATATAAAAATAATGTTTCGAAAGTAGGGCTTCCGACCTAGTCGAAGCCCTGCTGTCGTTCTTTTGCCTTTCGAGTATATTGAATTCATCAATGCCTTCGAAGGGTAGTTTTGTTTTAAAGATGTTCTAAGCCACTTTCCAAATGCTTTTGAAAGGTTCCAAGTGTTTCGAAGGAAATGGCTTCGAAAGCGGGTTTCGACGCTATCCTTCAATGTTTTGTTTAAGTGATTTGAAGCTTTCGAAAGGGATGGTGCCGACGTCATCAAGTTTTCCCCAATACTTTTATATGAGAAAGGATGGTTTTGAAAGAGATACTTTCTTTTGTATTCAGTTTGAACCAAATGATATTTTTGATATAAACCTAATGGTTTTGGAAGGGGGACTTTCAATGGTTTCGGAAGGATGCTTCCAAAGGTTTCGAAAGGAGTACTTACAAAGGTTTCGAAAGGGGTACTTTCAAAAGTTTCGAAGCTATGCTTCTAAGAGATAATAAGTAATAATTTATAACATTCGAAATATTTCGAAAGAGAGGTTTTAAAGTGTTTTGAAAGGCAGGGGCCTAATGTTTTGAAAAGAAATTTATATGCTTTCGAAGGAGGTTATCCAGTGAGGTCGAAATCAAGGTTTTGATGGTTTCGAAAGCGTTAGTTTTCAAAACAAATAACCCAATCTCATTTGAAAGAAAACCATGGCATTAATAAATAAAGAGTTTTGAAAAGTATTTTTTGAAGAAGTTTTCTTTGATTAATAAGTTGAAGGGATTAACCAAGTTATTATCTTTGCTTCTTCATATATGTGTATATTCACATTGTAAAGGACCCATAACTATATTTTGGGGAAGGTAGAATAACCAGCTAGGTTGACCCGGTAGTGAATATAAATTAAGTTAACTCCTGAATGAGTATAATTGCATCCAGGAAGTCAGGAACATCAGAATACATGATGCTAAAATATTAAAGGAAGATGTTGGCAGGGGCCAATAGGTTCACAGTAAACCCCATGAAAACTGTGTATAAGAAAAGATATTGGAAAGGGCCAATAGGTTCATAGTAAGCCCATGAAAACTATGTATAAATGAAGATGTCAGAAAGACAGATTCATAGTTAACCCATGAAAACTATGATTTGATATTGGCAGAGGCAAATAGGTTTGTAGTTATCCCATGAAAACTATATCCGGATTAAGATATTGACAGATGTCAATAGGTTCCTAGTCAGCCCATGAAAACTAGGACAAGAAGTAAAGATATTGGAGTTACTAATAGGTTCCTTGTTAACCCATGAAAACTAAAATAAGAGTAAAAATATTGGAGTTACCAATAGGTTCTTAGTGATCCCATGAAAACTATGAAACAGGACAGGGAGTCCATAATCATTTTATCAGTTATTAGTAAGCCCATGAAAACTATTAGGTTAATAGTAACCATTGAAACTATAATTGTGATAGATAGTCAAAATGAATGGGGATGGGTAATCTAGAATTGATTCATTTTTTGCATATCATATCATATTGTTTTGAATTGTTTTAACCATTGTCGATGCAAGAGCACAGTATATGGTTTTATAAAGGTTTTAAGATACTAGTGAGGGGAAAACCCATTCCGCTAAGCGGCGTGGTCTTACTAGATATCTAAATGGTTTGAGATGGTAGATCATTATTCATACCAGGCTCTATATCTAACTTGAAGTTTATGTTTTCCCTTTAAACTCTCGGGTGCTCAATTGATTTTAAGTAGTTTGAGAGTAGAGATTTTCAGGTACCTCATTAGACGAATAAAGCTTCCGGAGATGTGCAGGAGGAATGATAGCTATCTAGTGTTCTCTTTTATTTTGGTTCCATTGTGGTGTTTGTAATGGCATGTTGTTAAATTGCCTATATATACTCTGATCATCCAAGGGGGCTTGGATGATGAGAAAAAGAGGAGGCTGGCCTCTAGGCAGTTGCAAGGGTCAGTGCTTCATTGGTGGAATAGTGTTACTGCAGGAGTTTTGGAGGAAGCATTGACATGGGTTGAATTCAGAAGGAGATTTGAGCAGAGGTTCTTATCTGAAGTTGCTAAGTCAGCATTGATGAGAAAGTTTATGGATCTAGTTCAAGGAGAGATGTCAGCAATCGAGTATGCTACTAAGTTTAATGAGCTGTCTCGATATGGATATGCTACTATAGACACTGATAACAGAAGGAATGAGAGGCTTATTCAGGGATTGAGGCCTGAGCTTGCTAGGGCAACCCTGACACATATCCATGATCCCTGTAATGTGGTTGTGGAGATGGCCATTCGTCATGAAAGATGCTTGATGTCTATGCTAGAGAGAAGCCAGTTGAATCCCAGAGTCCTTAGGGAAAGAAAAGAAAGTTCTTTAAGAAGAAGGGAGATGTTGCCAAGAAGGCAAAGGCTGATTTAGTTTGCTACAAGTGTGACAAGAAGGGTCATTATGCTAACGAGTGCTGGTCGGGCAAGGGGAAGAAGGCTGCATATAAGAAGAATGTGAAGTGCTTCAATTGTGATCAAGTTGGGCATTATAAGAATTAGTGTCCAGAACCGGTTAGGGCAGACAAGGGAAAGGTTTTTGCTGTTGGACCATCATCTACTAAGCCAACTGCAGTTGATAAAGGAAAGACTGTGATGGAAGGTACGTTTTTGATTCAGAGTATACCAGTTAGGATACTATTTGATACCGGTGCATCACATTCATTTATATCCCAGTGTTTGGTTGATAAGTTATGCTTAGAACCCGCGTACCTTTTTACTTCCTTAAGGGTTGCGAATCCAATATGTGGGTATGCAAATCTGGGATGAGATGTGAACAGTTAGAACTTAATTCGTTGGGTCATAAGTATGCATGTAGTCTGTATGTTTTTGATTTCGTAGATTTCAAAATCATTTTGGGTATGGATTGGTTAAGCAAGTATGAGGCTAGGATGATTTTCCAGGATGGGGAGAAATCACTGAGACACCCAGATAGCCATACCCGAATTATATTCTTAGTGGAGAATTCTGACCGAAGTAGTTGTGCTTTGTCAAGTGCAATGGAAGTGGGAGAAGAGCTAAGTCAGGTTCGAGTAGCAAGAGAGTTACCGATGTCTTTGAGATGGTCACAGGACTACCACCGAAATGAGCTGTTGAGTTTTGGATAGATCTTGTGCCTGGAGCTGAACCTGTAAGTAGACCACCTAGCAGGACATCTATTGAGATAAAGGAATTGAAGTTGCGGCTAGTGGATCTAGAAGGAAGGAATTTTATTAGACCAAGCAGTTCACTTTGGGGAGTGGTCGTGGTATTCCTGAAGAAACCATATGGGTCGTTGAGGATGTGTATCGACTATCGTAAGTTGAACGAAGGGACGATAAAGAATAAATATCCTTTGCCGAGAATGATGATCTATTTGATCAATTGTGTGGAGCCATGGTGTTTTCCCAGTTGGATTTGGCGATAGGTTTCCATCAGTTATGGGTGGCAGAGGATAGTATTCCTTTGACAGCATTTCGAACTAGGTATGATTCGTATAAGTGGTTAGCAATGCCATTCGGGTTAACGAATGCACCTGCTTTCTTTGTGGATCCGATGAACCTAGTCTTCCAAGATTATTTGGATAGATTCGTGTTGGTGTTTATATATGACATTTTGGTATACTCTAAGGATGAGAAAGAGCATGAAGATCATCTTAGAGTTGTGCTTAAGATGCTGAGGCAGCATCAGCTAAAGGCGAAGTTCTCCAAGTGTCATTTTTGGAAGAAAGAGGTTAAGTTTCTTGGTCACGTGATTTCAGAAAAGGGGCTATCAGTCGATGCAGATAAGATTGAAGCTGTTAATAATTGAAGAGACCAGAGACGGTGAGTGTGATTAGAAGTTTTCTTGGTCTTGCTAGCTATTGCCGGAGGTTCATTAAGGATTTCTCGTGGATAGCAGCACCTTTGACTAAGCTAACCATGAAGGAGGTGAAGTTTGTTTGGTCCGACAAATGTGAGGAAGCATTCCTTAAGTTAAAGCATTTGTTGACCAATGCACCTGTGTTAGTAGTTCCAGACAAAAACAAGGGTTGGTGGTGTATACCGGTGCACGTGGAACGAGATTGGAAGCTATGTTGATGCAGAAGGGTAAAGTGATTGCCTACGCTTCACGACAGCTTAAACCGCATGAAGTGAGATATCCTACTCATGATTTGGAGTTGGTTGCGGTGATCTTCGCATTGAAGATTTGGAGGCATTATCTCTTAGGTGAGATATTTGAACTATACACAGATCATAAGTCTTTAAGATATTTATTCTCTCAAAAGGAGTTGAATATGAGACAGCAGAGGTGGTTGGATTTTTTAGCTGCTTATGATTTTGGTATAGAGTATACACACGGGAAAGGTAATAAACTAGCGGATGCTCTTAGCAGAAGACATCATAATATGGTGTTAGCTATGCTGGCTGAGTGGAAGGATTTAGAAGCTTTGACTACATGTAGTGTGCAGTTAAGATCGACTGCTAGTTCTAGTAAGAGTACTGCTATGTTGTCCTGTTTAGAAGTTCGACCAGTGTTGATCGAAAGAATTGCTTCTAAGCAGAAGGAGGAACCATTATTAGCCAAGAAGATTAGAAGGCTTGAGGTTGGATCGGAGATCGATGATATGAAAGATTTCAGTCTTGACCAAAGGGGATGGTTGAGAAAGAAGGGATGGTTGTGTGTTTCGTATGTTGAGAACTTGAAGAAAGAAGTTCTTGAAGAATGTCATCGATCCAAATTTACGATTCATCCTGGAGGGACTAAGATGTATCAAGATATGAAGAGGTGCTTTTATTGGGAAGGTCTGAATAGGGATGTTGGCTTGTGCGTTAGGCAGTGTGCAAACTGTCAACAAGTGAAAGCTGAACATCAGAAGCCAAGTGGGTTGCATCAGCCTTTAGAGATTCCAGTTTGTAAATGAGATTCGATATCAATGGATTTTATAGACGGGCTGCCAAAGTCGAATAGAGGAAATGAAAATATATGGGTCATAGTGGACAGGGTGACCAAGAGAGCCCATTTCATTCTAGTCAAGTCAACCAATATGGCACCTATTTTGGCGAAGTTGTTTATGAAGAACATAGTTAGAGTTCATAGAGTTCCTATTAGCATAGTCGGTGACAGAGATGCTTTATTCACTAGCGAATTCTGGAAGAGTCTACAGGATGTGTTAGGACCTAAGCTCAAGATGAGTACTACATATCACCCTCAGATGGATGGGCAGACAGAGAGAGTCAATAAGGTACTCGAGGGTTTGTTGAGAGCTTGTGTATTGGACTTTAGTGGAACTTGGGAAGATCACCTACACTTGGGGAGATCACCTAAATTTGATTGAGTTTTCCTATAATAATAGTTATCAGACTAGTATAGGAATGGCACCTTTTGAAGCTTTGTATGGAAGGCCATGCAAATCACCAGCATGTTGGTTAGAGACTGGAGACAGATTAGTCTTAGGTCCAGATTTGGTTAGGGAGGCATCAGAGAAGATTGAGTTGATTCAAGAAGGATGAAGGAAGCTCAATCCAGACAGAAGAGTTACCCAGATAAGAGGCGTAAAGATCTAGAGTTCTCAGTTGGAGAAAGGGTTTTCATTAAGGTATCACCGATGAAGGGTGTGGTACGATTTGGAAAGTCGGGGATACTGGCACTGAGATATGTTGGTTCATTCCAGATTATAGAGAGGATTGAAAAGCTTGCATGCCGAGTAGAGTTGCTGAGCAGTATGGCAGATGTCCATAATGTATTTCATGTGTCTCATCTTCGCAAGTATGTGCATGATACAGAGACTACTATTCCTCCGACAGGGTTGGAAGATTTAGTAGTAGAGTCTAATTTGACTTTTGTTAGACAACCAGTTCGGGTTGTGGTGAGAGATGAGAAAAGATTGAGGAACAAGATAGTCAAGTTGGTGAAAGTTCAGTGCAGCGACAACGAGAAGGACTGTACTTAGGAGACAAAAGACAGGATTAGAAATACTTATCATGATCTGCTTTGAGGGAATGTATATATTAACTTTATATTGATAATTCCTAGTCAGGTAGACTAGTATGGTTGTTAGGAGTCCTTACATATGATTGCTATGTTTAAAATTTAGTCCTTACTGAATTTCGAGGACGAAATTCTTTAAGGAGGGGAGCCTGTAACACCCCTAATTTTTGATAACATTATTTAGGATATTTAATAAGATAAATTAAATAGAATAATGTAAAGTTAAGTGATAAGGGGATTGAGATTTGAAAAAATACTTAAGGGGCCATGCTCAATTCAATTAATTAAATGGGCTTAAGAAACACAAGGGCATAATGGGAATTAGCCGCACATAACCCTTACCCTTATATATACTCTCGTTTCCCCTAGTTTCAATTTTTCGTTCACGTCATTTGGCAAAGAAATAAAAACGTAAGAAGAACCGGCCATTGCTAGGAAGACAAGAGAAGAGAATTCAAATCTAGCTAAGGAATTAAAGAGGTGGAATAAATCTAAATCCAATCTACTTGCCATAATCAACATGAATAATAATTTATACCGTCTCTATTTTGTTTTATGAACATACGTCTTTCGAATTTAAGACTAAATTCATTTTTATGATGATTTGGATGACGATATGCTTGAATTACAATTTGTTTGATTTAAACAAGAATGTTTAAATAAGATCATATGCGGTTTTAGGGAAAAACTGATTGATATTGATGTTTAAATGCCATGGAAATTTTTTATGTTATATAAAAACATGATTTTGAAGTTGGGTTTTAATTTTGATAATTTTCCAAGCTATGGAAAGATTACTATGAATTTTCAAAGGAAAATATGGTTAATTAGGTTTATAAATTTATTTTGGAAATTATATTGAGAATTTGGGTCTGAAATTTTGATATGTTAGATAACATGATGAAAGTGAATTTCTGTAATTTTTGGGGATTTTTCGTAAGTGATTTGCTATGCAAATTAAAATATTTTATAAGAAGGACTTATTTGCAATGTTGGTTTTGCTTAATGGAAGGGCTTATTTGTTAAATTAACCTTGTTTTAGATCTGGAATTAAGCGGTAGTTATTTTGGTAAAGAATTTGAAAAGTTAAGGCAAAAATCATCCGTTTACACGTGGCAGGTTAGTTAGATAAAAAATTTATTTAATTATCATTAATCAGCTTTTACTCAGAAAAGCAGGTTCTGCCTCTAATAGAAGTACCTTTCGACTCAGAGCTTCCGCCTTTAATCAAGTCGAAACCCCACTAAGCCGAAACCAATACACAAGGTATCACTTAGATGGTACATAGTGGATTGAGAAAGGCGGAAGGCATTGTGTCGAAAGCATTGCTTCCGATGGGATCGATACCTTTTTGTTTGTTTTAAAAAGTGAAGCGCCTGCCTTTGTTTTATTAAAGCCTTCGAAGGAGTCGAAGCATATGTTTTCGAAAGAGGTTTTCTAAAGGCTTTCGAATGAGATGCTATCTTATGTTTTAAAGGATAAGCTTTCGAATAGGTTTCTTTACTTATAAAAATAATGCTTTCGAAAGTAGGGGTTCCGACCTAGTCGAAGCCCTGCTGCCGTTCTTTTGCCTTTCAAGTATATTGAAGTCATCAATGCCTTCGAAGGGTAGTTTTGTTTTAAAGATGTTCTAAGCCACTTCCTAAATGCTTTCGAAAGGGTCCAAGGGTCTCAAAGGCAATGGCTTCGAAAGGGGGTTCGACGCTATCCTTCAATGTTTTGTTTAAGTCATTTGAAGCTTTCGAAAGGGACGGTGCCGACGCCATCAAGTTTTCCCCAATACTTTTATATGACAAAAAATGGTTTTGAAAGAGATACTTTCGTTTATATTCACTTTGACCCAAATGATATTTTTAAACATAAATCCAATTGTTTCGAAAGAGGGACTTTCAATGGTTTCGGAAGGGATACTTCCAAAGGTTTCGAAAGGAGTACTTCCAAAGGTTTCGAAAGGAGTACTTTCAAAGGTTTCGAAAGAGGTACTTTCAAAGGTTTCGAAGCTATGCTTCTAAGAGAAATAAGTAATACATTATTATATTCGAAAGCTTTCGAAAGAGAGGTTTTAAAGTGTTTCGAAAGGTAGGGGCCTAATGTTTTGAAAAGAAATTTATATGCTTTCGAAGGAGGTTATCCAGTGAGGTTGAAAGCAAGGTTTTGAAGGTTTCGAAAGCCTTAGTTTTTCAAAACAAATAACCCAATCTAATTTTGAAAGAAAACCATGGCATAAATAAATAAAGTGTTTTGAAAAGGAGTTTTTGAAGAAGTTTTCTTTGATTAATAGGTTAAAGGGATTAACTAAGATATTATCTTTGCTTCTTCATATATGTAAATATTCACATTGTAATGGACCCATAACTGTATTTTGGGGAAGGCAGAATAACCAGCTAGGTTGACCCAGTAGTGAATATAAATTAAGTTAACTTCTGAATGAGTAGAATTGCATCCATGAGGTCAGGAAGACCAAAATATAGTATGCTAAAACATAAAGGAAGATATTGGCAGGGGCTAATAGGTTTACAGTAAACCCATGAAAACTGTGTATAAGAAAACATATTGGCAGGGGCCAATAGGTTCATAGTAAGCCCATGAAAGCTATATATAAATGAAGATGTCAGAATGACAGGTTCATAGTTAGCCCATGAAAACTATGATTTGATATTGGCAGGGGCCAATAGGTTTGTAGTTAGCCCATTAAAACTATATCTGGATTAAGATATTGACATATATCAATAGATTCCAAGTCAGCCCATGAAAACTAGGACAAGAAGAAAAGATATTGGAGTTACCATTATGTTCCTAGTCAGCCCATGAAAACTAGGGTAAGAGTAAAGATATTGGAGTTACCAATAGGTTCTTAGTGATCCCATGAAAACTATGTAACTGGACAGGGAGTCCATAATCATTTTATTGGTTATTAGTAAACCCATGAAAACTATTAGGTAATAGTAACCCTAGAAACTATAATTGTGACATATAGTCAACATGAATGGGGATGGATAATCTAGAATTGATTCATTTGTTTTTTCATATCATATCATATCATATTGTTTTGAATTGTTTTAACCATTGTGGATGCAGGAGCACAGTATATGGTTTTATAAAGGTTTTAAGATACTAGTGAGGGGAAAACCAGTTCCGCTAAGCAGCGTAGTCTCACTAGATATCTAAATGGTTTGAGATGGTAGATCATTATTCATACCTGGTTTTATGTCTGACTCAAAGTTTATGTTTTCCCCTTAAACTCTCAAGTACTCATTTGATTTTGAGTAGTTTGAGAGTTGAGGTTTTCAGGTACCTCATTAGACGAATAAAGCTACCGGAGACGTGCAGGAGGCATGATAGCTATCTAGAGTTCTCTTTTATTTTAATTCCACTGTGTTTTTTGTAATGACAAAGTTTTTAAATTTCCTGTATATACTCTGATCATTCAAGGGGGCATCTTCATATGTCGCTCTTGGCGTATGTTGTAATAAATATATTTTCTTTGAACGTGGCTAACGATTGTGGGATTATGTAATGAATTGGAAATGTTTTGAAATGGAATGTGATCTTGTTTGATGTTTTAAATTTTTTCATACTCATGTGTTTCTGTGTATCAATGTATCTAACACCCCCGTATTTGGTCACCGAAGATTAATAACTATGGATGACTGCAGCATCCGTAGCCGTTAGTTTTGGGCCTTCAAGTAGGGGGATGTCACACTAGGAGTTTTGCAAATGAAAGAAAGTTGACGTCCTTACATGGAAAATTTTACGACACTATTCATTCGTGAAAATTTCGAACTCCAAATGAGGTGTGCCACCTGGTGTTTTATATGTTATACCCCTATTCCGAACACAATGGAACTAGCATCGGAAGCCAATTCCACCATATACAGAAGTTAAGTTTCAAAATCGAATTATTTAATTTAAATTTCTTTAATTAATTTCTACGCGTTTCGAACTCGCATGACCAAATGATACGTCCAATCAACACGAAATTCGACAGCATATAATAATTCACTATTACGGATCCGATGAAACTAGTTTCGTCAAAGTTCGAGACAATGCCGAAAAACTATCTTTACATGTTAATTAAAACGAGTAATTTCCAATTTCTGTTTATTCATTTTTAAACCAGACTAAAGGTTCATTATCTTCATTCTAATTTAATAAGAATTTAAATCAACTTTTGAAATCATTTTCATTCATATTGAATTCAAAATCGAATTATTTAAACAATTCCATATATTAAATTTAACAATTTAATTATCAAATAAATCACTATATTTGAAATTCAAGTTATTTAACTTAAAAAATTAACTTTCCAATATTTAAAATCAATTAAATATTCTAATTTCAAATGACTGAAATTCTGGGTCGTTACAAAATACTTATTACATGTTGTATCATCATTATTTACCTTGTATTGTGCTTAAACCATTGCTATGTGATGTTTGGTTGTATGACTAATGTCATAAGTTTGTTTGTTGAACTGCCCATATAACGATAGTCGCTATATCGGCACTTTCGAAAAATCACCTTTTATCGAAACCGTTTGGTTTCATTATCGTGCTTGGAATTATTTTATAAGTTAAGCATGTTTTTGATTAGTGACGTTTTCAAAAATAAATTAATTATTTTAATAATGATTATTTAATTAATTAATTACTTAATCAATTAATTACCGAATTAATAAGGATTATGGTTAACTAATTACTTAGTTAATGTTGTTTTTTAAATTTAACTAATTACCTAGTTAATGATCGTTTAAATTATTAATCATTTTATTTAATGAGGTTTAAATTTAATTAATCATTTTATTTAATGATGTTTAAGGATAATTAATCATTCAATAATGATGAATTAAAGTTAATTAATCAATTTGCTAATAATGCTTTTAAATTAACAAATTTATTAATAAATGATTTTTAAAATTTATCAACTTGTTTTAACTCTAATTAACCTTTCCTTTATTAATATTTATAATTAATAAATCATTTTTAACTAATGGGAATTGATTAATAATTTAATTAATTATATTTAAATTTATTAATTAATTGAATTAATTATGTTTAAAGGTGATTTACCTTTTTTAATTAAAGGTTATTGGAGTTAATTAATCAACTTACTTATGAAGTTTCAAAGTGAATTTATCAAAGTAACAAGGTTGTTTTGACTTTGTTATTCATTTTAAATAATGATAATTGATTAATTATTAATTTAATTAATTATTAATTTAATTAATTATTAATTTAATTAATTATTAATTTAATTAATTATTAATTTAATTAATTATTAATTTAATTAATTATTAATTTAATTAATTATTAAGTTAATTAATTATTAATTTAATTAATTATTAATTTAATTAATTATTAATTTAATTAATTATTAATTTAATTAATTATATTTTACTAATTAGTTGAATTAATAAGGTTTAAAAGTGGTTTACCATTTTTATTATGTAAAGACATTTAAAGTTCAACAATCAAATTGTGTGATGAAGTTTAAAGTTAATTAATCAATGTAATAAGGATGTTTTAAGTTATTAAATCCTTTTTAAATTGATGTTTTGAAGTTAGTGAACTCTTTTAACAAAGTGATTTAAAGCTAACACTTGTAATGTGAGGCTAAGCACAAATTTGGGATTTTAAAAGAAAAAGTTCGATTCGTTTATAGAAATGAATTAATTTCCGTAAAGCGATTCACTTATATGGGAACGATTTATTTATATACTTGGCACTACATGTCGAAGAAGTAGAATTGTCGCTATTTCGAAAGTTAAGAATAATCGTGAGACATGATTTTGAGGTAACAATACCTTGACTTGTCCGGTGTTATTGTTAACCAATAAATAGTACAAGTTGGAATTCGATGAGTGGTGATAAGTATACAAGACTTAATTTCCATATACGACCGTTTTATATCCTCGATAGTTGTTTTCTCAATTATCGGTTACCACAGCCTTCTTTGTTTTTCGTCATTCTAAGATGATGTTTTGCTCATTTGAGCTTTGTTATCCTTTTTCGGAAATGACTAAACCCAAAGAGCGAGTGGAAGCCAAGTTATGTGGGGTTGCTCCCAGTTGAGTATTATCACATCTACTCTAGATTTGGTTCGGATGTTTGTGCACCAAGATGTGAATTACTCGATACTCAATAACCGTTGGCGGGGTCCGGCTTGGACGTGTCCGAGAGTCATCATAGTTCTCAAGTATATATTCTAGAGGTATACTTTCGGTAAGGGGGTGCACCCTCCTAGTTATTGTTGGAGATTTTCCTTCTTTGATTCGAACCTTTGAATATGTTTTCTTTAATTACAGTGGGAAGAGTCAACCACTCTTCGCGGTGTTCAATTATTGATTTTGTCCATTATATCGAGTTTGGACTGTTCTCTTGTTTAGTCTATTCTATTGAGTTTGGAATGTTGTCTTGTTTTATCCATTCTGTCCAGTTTGGATTTTTATTTCAGACTATTTCCATTCTTTCAAGTCTGAATGTTATACTAAGTATGCCCATCATCTATGTTTGGATTTGTTCCATATTGTTCATTTCCATTTTTGTTATGTTTGGTTGTTGCTTATGTGGGAGAAAATCCGTTCCGCGTTAGCGGCGTGGTTCCACATGTTATTGTTTAAATATACCCCATTTGTTTCTTAGTTTTACTCAGATATTTTGTCTGATCCGAGTTGTTTATTTTCCCTAAACTCTTGGGTGCTCAATTATATTCGAGTAGTCCGAGAATAGTAGGTTTTCTTTGGAGCTCTTTGAAGATAACGGGCAAGCAGGAGGCTCCCTAATTATCTAGTTACTTATTTCCACTATATGATTATGTAGATGTATTTTTTATCGAATTAATAAAAAGTTAGAATGTATAGCTATCAGTCTGTTAGATGTAGTACTTTTTTTATAACTCTGATAACTCGTTATAAGGAGTAACCTTTTGTGCTATATCATTTTATATTATATGTAACCATTCCGATTTGAGGTTTATCTATTCTTTCTTGTTTTGTTCTTTATTTTATCCCAAGACAACTTATCTTTCGGATGCTTGGGCAACATCACATAAATACCATGGAGGTATTAAGCGTCGTTCCTACGAGTTAGAAAAGTCGGTCGTCACACTTATGGAGGTTAACGGTTGAAGAAATGGAGTTTTATTCTCACTTGGGCTTTGGGCTTTGAAGTGTTAAAGGACGGAAATAAAATGAATTAAATCGATAACCAATCTTATTATCAATCAAATCCTTATATTAATAAATTTCCATTACATTCTTTAAATTGCAATTTTCAAATCCTTTTACTCGCATATCACTTATTCTATCATTGAATAATGGATTCATTTCCAATTTTAATTGATATATCGTATAGTTTTCCCAAATTATTAAAATTCAATAATTATTCATCTTCGCCGATTTATTGATTTTATTGAATAACAAATGAAACTCATTTTCATCAATTTCAAATATATTAAAATTATTTACACTTTAAAATATTTTATTTTTTTTAAAACATTTTATTCGAATTTTAATATATGATCTAAAATGGGATTTATTAACTAATTCAATTATTTTTATTAAAACTAAATCCTTCAATAAATAGACTTTGATTCCAAAAATGATAACTATCGAAATCAAATTCAAACATTTCTATATTAATTGAATTAGTTTAATATTACGGTTTCGAAAACAGGGTTGTTACGGACCTCCCCTGTACGAAAATTGCATCCTCATAATTTCTTATATGGAGACGTCACACACACAAACATTAACTGTACTCGAAATCTACAATTAGATTGAAACACACTTAATTCTCT
Organism: Allium fistulosum; assembly: GCA_030737815.1. NCBI lineage: Eukaryota > Viridiplantae > Streptophyta > Magnoliopsida > Asparagales > Amaryllidaceae > Allium > Allium fistulosum. The sequence goes on along the minus strand of CM060907.1, from coordinate 941,233,992 downwards.
AAGTAGTTAATGTAAGAATCAAACTTATTTGTATGTCACAAATTTAAATACTGATTTATTGATTTACATTTCTTTACATAGAAACATTATGGAAAATTTTCTAAGTGTTAAAATTTTTGAAAAATTTCGGTAGAGTCTCCTTTGTACAGAGAGCTATTTACAATTTCATAAATATAATATAAATAATATACATCGACCACACAGTTGGAAACACAATATACAACAATATTTCTATCATTTATGTATTTTAATTTGAAAGCGGATCTTTATTTTAGCACTCAAAGCATGTTTGCTTATTATTAAGCGAGCAATAGCGAGTATTCACTAAAATCTTATCCGTAGCAACTTCATGTACCTATTCTAAGCTTATATAGAACTGTTGGGTACGTTCCCACCACCACCGAATCAGAAGCATCTCCACCTACCACCGAATCAGAAGCCTCTCCACCTACCACCGAATCAGAAGCCTCTCCACCTACCACCGAACCAACCTATCTCCCAGGTACCACCGAATCAGAGGCCTCTCCACCTAACACCGAACCAACCCATCTCCCAGGTACCACCGGACCAAAGTCCCACCAAACTTACCGGACCAAGGTCTCAACTCCAACCATCTACCACCGGACCGAAGCACTACCGAACCAAGGCGTTGCCGAACCAAGGCGTTGCCAGGCCAGATTGCATCAGCCCAGGCCCACCAGCAGCTATATACCTCCAAAATCCCTACTCCCAGCCCCACTCTATAAATAGAGGGGTAGGGGTACAACAATGGGGGACAAGTTTGAGAGCTCAAGCACAGATAGAACTTTCAAACAACTTTCATATACTTGTATCAAAGCATTGTACTTGTAATCTGAACAAGAAAGGAGAAATAATATATAAAGTGGACGTAGGCACATTCTGGCTGAACCACTATAAATCTGTGTGTCTTTTACAGTTTAGTCCCTGCTTTTTACATATTTGCATAAATTACCCAGATCACTAAAAACAACATAAAATCAACTAAATCCCACGACTTGGAGGTGTTTGCCCATTTTTTGCGCAAAAATTTTTGGTGCTTTCACTGAGAACAAGAAGTTCGAAGCTTCGGCTTCTCCCACTTAACCTTCTTCCAAACAGCATCGTTCATTGCTTGGAAAACATGCCTCCGAAGCAGAAAAAAGACGTTAACAAAGGAAAGAACATCGCAACTAGCAGTGTTCCAGATCTAGTGGTCACAGATCAAGTAAATCGTCCCATTCCAGCAGCAGTACCAAATGAAGGTCAGGCAAATCCGACAACCCCTGCCACAGAACAGCCGGCAGCAATTACTAGGGCAAATCTAGACAGGGTTGTGGCTGAAGTGACTAATCGCTTCACATCCCAGCAGGAAGCCTTGGTGGACCAACTCATGTCACGCTTAAGGGATGCTGAAGAGTCCAACCGCAACACTGAATCATGGGGTGAGTCCCAGTCTGGAGGATCTCAGAGACAACAAAGATCTTCCTTCTTCGAAGGAGCTAACGACAGAAGCGGCCATGGTAGGAGCCGAGACCGAGCTCAGCCCGAAGTTAGACCTGAGGAAACGCTTGGAACCGAACCCAACGGGGGAGGTACTGGGCGGAGGTCAACTATAGCCGAGCCTGTCTTACTGCCTAACCACGGAAACACCAATGAATGGGGCCGAGCTAGAGTCCAGACCGAAGTTGGACCCGAGAAAGTGCTTAGATCAGAACCCACCAGGGGAAGATCAAGGCAAGGGCCAACTGTAGCTGACCTTAGCATGCTCCCAGAAGACCAAAGACACCCACTGGAAAATATTAGGAATGATAGACGATACCATCCCTACAGGTCATCTGGACGGAATCAATCCCACAGAGCAGAACCGAACTCATTTCTATCTGCTCCAAATTCTGATGAAAGGATGGCACGCTTGTTCAGAGAGTGCGTCCAACAGGATCAAAGAGACCGAGGAATATGCGCTAGGGTAACCAGCCCTTTCGCCCACAATATCGAAATTGCCATCACCCCCCGAGAATGGAAAATGCCCACAATGGAACCTTACAAAGGAACCTCTGACCCCGTTGTACACTTACAGAGAAACACACAGCATATGCTCATGAGTGGAGCAACAGAAGGAGTTCTGTGCAAATGCTTTCCGCTATTCTTAGCAGATCTAACTACCTCCTGGTTCTGCCATCTACCCCAAGGATCCATCAGCTCATGGGAGATGTTGAAAGAAAAGTTCATCAGCCAGTTCCGCATTCATGTGGAGCAGCCCAAGGACGCTTATTCCTTATCCAGTATCAAACAGAAACCTGGAGAGAAAGTGCAGCAATATCTAACCCGATTCAATGCCGCAGCGGCTGCAGTCCAAGATGCCGATGAGAAGCTTATCTTAATGGCCCTCTGTAGCGGTGTGCACCCGGATACTAAATTTGCTAGAAGATTGACCAAAGAAAAACTAGCTACTTTACCCGATTTCTTCCATGAAGCTGGGAAATATATGAGACTTGAAGATGCTGCCACTGAGAGGCAAACAGGGCAACAAAATAAGGCAGCTCACGGCAACACGCCCGCTGTAGCAAAGGACGTTCGAAGAAATGATTCTAGAGACAACGTTGGGGGCAAGAAGGGAGAAAAGCGTCTATATCGGCCAAGACCGAGATTTGACGCTTACACCCCGTTAAATGAAACGATCGAAAACATCTTCCTGGCCACTCAAGACGAAGTTAAATACAAACGCCCCCCGCACAAGAAGGAATCAGATAACGCAATTAAGTCTGGAAAATTCTGCTGCTTCCACGAATCCCATGGGCATGATACCAACGAATGCCATCATCTCCGGGACTTGATTGAAGAACACATCAGAAGAAGAAGACTAGAACGCTATGTAAAAGGCCAGAACAGGACTCCAGTTCCTGCCAATGAGAACCCAAGGTTACCCTCCCCAGAAATAGGAAGAGGAAATCGCAACACCAGCGGCTCCAGTCAAGAGAAGATAGTGGTCCATACCATCTCGGTAGGGCCACACATCGCTGACGGAAGCTGGGCAGAGATGGAAAGGTACGGAAAGTCACTTAGAAACAATGAAGAATGCGTCAATTCTATTATAGAAGAATGCCACCCGAAGCGGATAGAAAATGGTGACATCACATTCAGTAGGCGTGACCTGGAGGGAAGGCAGTACCCTCACACGGATCCCATGGTTATCTCTGCCCGGCTCGGCCCAGCCGAGGTCTTCCGAATTCTAGTAGACACTGGAAGCTCAGTGAATATCCTGTTCAAGCATGCCTTTGACAAAATGAAGCTGTCATTAAAGGATGTTCTTCCCTGCAATAAACCACTACACGGTTTCACAGGAAATACGAAGATGCCCCTCGGACGACTGGACCTCTTTGTTGAAATTGGAAGTCATCCCCGCTCCGTTGTGCGGAACAGACATTTGTGCTGATAGAAAACCACTCGGCCTACAACGCCTTCTTAGGAAGGCCAGCCTTGTCTGACTTCCTAATTGTCCTGGCCCCATGGTGCCCGAAGATGAAATTTCCAACGGACAATGGAGTAGGGGAAGTAGAGGGAGACCAGGACATTGCTCGAGATTGCTATGTAACCGAACTTCGCAACAACCATAGGAAGGATAAAGGGAAGAGTGTAGAGATTGCCCTCTGCACAAAAAGTTTGGAAGCATAGCAACTAAAGAAAGCCCCTCCTCTTCGATATACCAGCGACCCTTTCAATGAATTAGACCCCAGGGACAAAGAGGAGGAGGCCACCACCGAGCCTGCAGAGGCTATGGAATTTGTATCTGTAGACAGACATGACTCGAGTAGACTATTGAAAGTCGGGTCCCAACTAAAAGCATAGCTGAAAGAACAACTCATTGATTTTCTCCGCCACAACTTGGATGTATTTGCATGGTCACACGTTGACATGACTGGAATCTCCCCTGACATAGCATGCCATGTACTAAACATTGATCCTACCAAGGCGCCGGTAAAACAGAAAAAGAGAAGTATGGGGGCAGAACGATCAGCAGCCCTTGATGAAGAAGTAAAGAACCTACTTGCCAATGACTTCATACGAGAAGCGATCTACCCAGAGTGGATCGCCAACCCAGTGCTGGTAAAGAAGGCTAATGGGAAGTAGCGAACATGCATTGACTTCTCCAACTTAAATGACGGCTGCCCGAAGGATTGCTTTCCACTTCCCCGAATCGATCTGCTTGTAGACAGCACAGCCGGGCACGAACTCTTATCTTTTATGGACGCATACTCTGGATATAACCAAATTCCTATGCATGCTCCCGATCAAGACCACACTAGTTTCATCACTGATCGGGGATTGTACTGCTACAAGGTAATGCATTTCGGACTTAAAAACGCAGGGGCCACCTATCAGCGCCTCGTCAACAAGATGTTTGTAGGGCTAATAGGACAAACTATGGAAGTTTATGTGGATGACATTCTGGTAAAGTCAAGGGGAGCCGACGATCACGTAAGCCACCTGGATGAAATGTTTCAAGTACTTCGCCAATATGGAATGAAGCTGAATCCCCTAAAGTGCTCCTTCGGAGTATCATCAGGAAAGTTTCTAGGATTCATCGTCCATGCCAGAGGAATTGAAGCAAACCCTGAACAAATCCGAGCTCTGAAAGATATCAGGATACCTTCTACCCGAAAGGAGATGCAAAGCCTAAAGGGGAAGGTGGCCGCCCTAAGCAGATTCATCTCTAAAGCGACCGACAAATGCATCCCCTTCTTCGAAGCTCTAAAGAAAGAGAAAGGAAAATTTGAATGGACTGACGAGTGCTTAACAGCTTTCCTTAACTTAATCGAACACCTCCAGAGACCACCAGTACTCTCAACTTCGAACAAAGGCGAAGAGCTATACCCATACCTTGTTGTGTCATCTCATGCTCTAAGCGCCGCATTGGTGAGAGAAGACAAACGCATGCAGCGGCCAGTATACTTTGTAAGCAAGAGGTTTATAGGGGCGGAAGCCATATATCCTAAACTTGAGAAACTAGCGTACTGTTTACTAATCACATCACGGAAATTGCGTCACTATTTCCAATCTCATTCCATCAGAGTTCTGACCGATCAACCGCTAAGGCAGGTACTCCATCGTCCCGACACTTCTAGGCGACTACTTAAATGGTGCATTGAACTAAGTCAATACGATATCACCTACCATCCTCGCACCGCCATCAAGGGACAAGCCATGGCCGATTTCATTGCCGAATTCACTACCAACGAAGGTAAGGAGCAATTGGAAATAGCAGAAGACATCAAGTGGAATCTCTTTGTGGATGGTGTGTCAAACGAACAAGGCTCGGGGGCAGGCATGGTAATAATCACTCCCAGGGGGAATAAGCTACACTATGCTATAAGGTTGGAATTCGCTGCTACCAACAACGATGCAGAGTACGAAGCAGTGATAGCTGGATTAGAACTTGCCTTAGAAATCGGAGCCAATTCTTTGTGTCTTCATAGCGATTCCCAACTTATTTTAAATTAAATACTAGGAGAATTCCAGGCTCGAGAAGAACGACTCATGGCATATTTAAAGAAGACCAAGTTGCTTCTCAATCGATTGGATCACTATTTAATCAAACACATCCCTCGGGAAGAGAACCAAGAGGCCGACGAATTGATGAAGCAAGCTAGCATGAGAGACGGTGCTATTTCCGAAGTAGTAGCCATCTCAAAGCAACTGACCCCAAGTTTTGAGCAAGTGAATCTGATAGCTGCAACCGAAGAAGCAACTTGGATGACTCCCATCCGAGACTACTTACAAAGTGGCACACTGCCCAACGGGCGTAACGAAGTTAAGAAAACCTTGAGGAAAGCTTCTCGCTACACAATACAAGAGGGCACCCTCTATCGGCGCGGCTTCTCTAACCCCTTATTAAGGTGTGTCGCTGGAAGGGAGGCCAAGGAAATCTTATCCAACATCCATCAAGAAAGCTGCGGAGATCACACTGGAGGGCAGACTTTGGCAAAAAAGATACTCCGATATGGATATTTATGGCCCACCTTAAGCAAGGACGCCTTAGATTTCGTCAGAAAATGTGATAGATGTCAGAAATTTGCTAAGATTCCGCGGCTACCAACAACTGAGATTACTCAAATGACCAGCCCTTGGCCCTTTGCAGTATGGGGAATTGACTTGATTGGCGAACTGCCAATGGGCCGAAGCGGGGCCAAATATGCTATAGTGGCAGTTGACTATTTCACCAAATGGGTGGAAGCAGAACCCCTAAATAAAGTATCTTCAGCAAAAGTTATTAACTTCTTGATCAAAAATGTTCTATGCAGGTACGGAGTCCCATTCAAAATCATATCGGACAATGGACTTCAGTTTGATAGTGAGGAGTTCGCCAACTGGTGCCAAGAGCACGGAATTCAAAAAAGCTTCTCATCCGTAGCTTATCCCCAGGCAAACGGACAAGTCGAAGCCGTCAACAAAATTCTCAAAACTCTAATCAAAAAGAAACTCGAAAAGTCAAAAGGCGCTTGGGTGGATGAACTTCCTACGGCACTGTGGGCCTATCGCACATCTTTCAGAACATCAACAGGGCATACTCCTTTCTCTTTGGCATATGATTCGGAGGCTATCCTCCCAGGTGAACCTATAGCGCCTTCCCACCGTAGGATCCACTATAACCCAGAAGAAAATGAAGAACTCCTCCACATGTCTTTGGATCTAATTAAAGAGAGAAGAAACGATGCAACACTCAAAACATCAGCTCACAAGCAAAAAGTGGCAGCGCAATACAACTCCAAAGTCAAGCATCGTAGCTTACAAGAGGGAGATCTTGTCCTCAAGCGAATTTTCCCGCGCCCCGGAGCACTAGATCCAATCTGGGATGGACCATATGTAATTCATAAAGATCTCCACAATGGAGCTTATATTTTGTCAACAGTGGACGGGGAGGTGTTCCAGAGGGCATGGAACATCCAACACCTTCGTCGATACTTTTCTTAGCTTGTACTGCCCTTATGAAGTGAATTAACAAAGAGAATCAGTGGACGTAGGCATTTTCGTGCCGAACCACTTTAAAAAACTTGTCTCTTTTTAACTTGTTCCTTTATATATTGGTTGCTTGTTAAATTTATCCTTTTCTGTTGAACAAAATCCTGTGTAATGACATTTCCATTCAAAACACATCGCGGCACGACTCCACCTGGACAAGACCTAACATGTACTATACGAATCTATGCCCTCGCCAATGCGACACTTTTGCTCCGGCATCCCTCTGCTACGGGTTAACTCATTGCTCGCGATGGCCCTCAAAGCCAACGTTAATGAGCCGATTATAAGCCACCAAGAAGGCCGACTATAGCCAAGGTAGCTCATTACGGCGTTCGGCTCGCCGGCAACTGTGAACCTACTTTAAGACCCAACATAAGGTGTGGCCAACCAGAGGTAGTTCACGGTTGACGATCGGCACCCACGCTAGCCGGCCATAGTAAATCGAATAATACCCACGATTACGGGCCATAATGGCCCGGGTAGTTACTGTGCGTGATCTCGGCTCCGATGCGTCTTAAGTACGGCTATGGTAAAAAAGATTAACTCCCCGCGGAGGCGTAAGATGGGTGACAAATGTCTCCAAGACCCACAACTAGGGAAAGTGACTACAAAGCCCGTTTGCCACGAACTTAAGCACATCGAAGGCGTTCCATGATTGGAAGTTTTACTATTTCTCATATTTCAATTTTATCTAAAAAAAACTTTTCTCCTATCCTCTATAACGATCCCTAAAGTACAGGACACAGAATAGGAGACATTCGCTAATGGGAGTGGGAACTCACAACGGGACACTAGGCCGCATTCCATACTCAATCACACAAGACATTCAAAGCTGCCATCTACAAGTAAAATATGAAGGGCGGTATTTTCTTCTTTCGTGTATAAATACGTGGCTATAATTTATTCACACATCACACTAACATTGCAAGACATGAAATTGCACTTTAAGCAAGAACTTGGCGTCAAACACAATTGAATCGCAGGCATATGCATAGCTATAATTCTTATACAACATGTCAAAATAACAAAAGCATTCAAATACGACAGAATCGGCTTAAATTAAAAAATTACACACAAAAAATAATGTTGTTTATTACAAGTGACATAATTACAACCTAAAAGTTTCGTTACTATTTTGAGACTAACATATACAACAATGTTTAAGTAAGCAAAAAGATATCCAAGTCAAGTCAAGGAGCCGGCTGCATCGGGGCTTTACCCTTATCCTGTTGACCGCCTGTCCGATCAAGGAGAGAATTCATTAGTGATAAGCAACCAAGTTAATGGAAAGACTAAAGGGGAGGACTTACCAGCATATGCTCCTTGATCATCTTGATCATCATCTTCTACTTGCACACCTACCTCCTTAGCAGCAAGCAGCCGCATGCCCTCCTTCACCGCCACCTTCTGCTCCTTGGTGAATTGGGCCGTAACCACATCCATTCCGAAGACCTCGCCACCTTCCTTATCCGCATCAGCCTTGGCCTCCTCCACAGCCCTGAGATAAATCCTGGCCATAACCCGGGGATAATCATCCATCCAAGATAAGTTACCCTGTTTCCAAGTACGGAAGTACATATCCTGGAGCATCTCATCCATCATCCCCTCGTTCTCCTCAAACTCCCTCATTCGGACCTCAGAAGCCAATAGCTTTGCAACGGCAGCATCCCTCTCCAATCGGTATCGCGAGCGGTCAGCCTGAAAGGATTTCCTCATCGCCTCCATCTCATCCTTTAGCTTGGTTTGAGCCAGCTCTGCAGCTTCAAGCCTCCCGGATAATTCCTCTACCCGCTCGAGATCCGCTTTCCGAACCTCATCCACCGTTGCTATAGCCATGTCAATCCGTTCCTTACAGGCGGCTTCCATTTTTCGCAACTCCGCCCTGCTGACCTCTTCCATAGTCTTCTTTAATTGCCTAGATGCAGCCTCATGCTGAGAAATCTGGATGGCTTGATCAGCAAGTTGTTTAGCCTGGTCAGAAACCATTAACCGCAGTCGAATATTGGCGCTCCCGATTTCCTCCCCAGCCTTGACCAATCGGGCATGATGTCCCATCAGCTTCTTGGTTTCCTCGGCGACCCGATCGATGTTCGCCTTAGCTTTGTCCCCCAGAGTTACGACCCGAGTGGTAAGCAAATCAAGGTCCAGGGACTTAGCCTCGTCAAGCACTCGTACCATAGGATTGCGAGGGAGAAGGTGTTCACTAGTAACCTCGTCAAAGGAGATATCCTGAGAGGCCGGGTCCAGATCTGGATGACCCACAAACGGATTATGAGCCAAGCCAGGATGATCTATCGGGGTAACGGTAGGATTTTCAGACGGATGCGGAGAAGGTATGAACTCAGTATCCCCCTCCGTGATATCGTGAAAAGGCTGGAGTGGGGGCTGAGGACAAGGTAAAGGTTCGAACAAGGAGCAGCTCCTCTTCTTCTTCTGAATGCCCTCTTCAATGACCTTAAGAAGAGGACGATAGCCGACTACATCCCCGGAGCGGTTGGTCGGAGGCTTCGGTTTAGTAGAAGCTTTAAGGGACTTATATTGATCAAGGCGGTGCCGAACATCTGAGGTCTTGGCTGCTTTGCTCGCTCCTGGAATGAAAACCAAGTGTCACAAGCATGCATTGAACCGTAATTCAAGAAATGTGTCAAGTTAAGAAGAGTAAAAAAGTCTGCAGGAGTCAAAAATTCACCTTGGATCGCAGAAGTTGCCTCAGCGGAAACACTCCTGGAAGATAAATCGACGCCAGCCCCGGCCTTACCAGCTTTCTTGGGCTTCTCCGCCAAAGCCGGTCCTTCCTCCAACCCTTCGAAGGGTTGGCGGAGAGCGTCATCTGTCCACTCTTGAATCACGCCTGCTTGCCCAAGAGGTAAAGCCCCGGTGCCATCACCGCTTTGTCCTTTTCCACCATCATCGCCGTGACGATCACCGTCACCTTCTCTACCACTTCCGCTCTCCGCCTCACCTCCTTCATCCTCGTCTCTTTCCTCCTTCACATTTTCCTCCTTCGGAACATCTGGATATGTGCTGGGGGAGGGTCCATCGGACTTCTTGAGTTTCTTCCCCCCGGCAACTGGATGTATCGAGAAGGGTCTCCTTTTGCTGCTCTTCGCCGTAGCCCATCCTTTAGCGTTGGCAGCCCTCTCATCCGGCGTGTCTCTCTGCTTGACCATGGACTGATGTGGTAGGATAAGGTTGTGCCCCAGAAGTGTAGCGTTCCTGATCAGGTAAGAAGCCGACCTATCCCTTCCCGTAATGGCTTCTATTTCCACAGCCATCTGAACCAGGCGATCGTTCTCCACGACCGCAAAGCCACCTGTCGCTAGCAAGAAATAAAAGCACATAAGAAGAAGCATTGCAGTCAGAACGGAAATCATAAATAAGCTTCAACTTACAGCCAGAGGTGAAGCAACGGATGGAAATAGAGCCATCCTTTATGAAAAACCATTCCTTTTTGAACATGCTGAACTTCGAATATTAATCCAGGACTGGCTTGAAGGACACGGCCGACTCCAAGCTAATATACGGAGACCCCTTCTTGTAGCCTATCATGTTGTACAGATACCGGATTTCCCGGTTGGAAGGAGGACGCCCATATCTCCTCTAGAAGATAACAAACAAGCTCACCAGGATGGCGTAGGAGTTAGGCTGAAGCTGGAATGGAGCCACCTTCAAGTAGGTGATGAAGCTGACTATCCAAGCATTAATCGGGGGAATGGCCCCACACATGCAATGGTACCTACTGTAAGCGAAATATCCTTCGGGGGGATTATATGGCATCACTCCTTCCCCTGGCAACAACATGTGTGCTTTGTCGATCCCAAAAGAGCGAGAGATGACATCAAGCTGCTCACCTTTGAGGGAGCTGGGAAAACAATCAGGCGGTGAACTCAGGAGCTCTTGAGGACCATACCCATCTACTAGCGATCTCGGGGATGGTCCATGTCGTTCTGGTGCTGCCTGAACTGGGGGCACTATGGAGGACTCTCCTTGGTCCTAAGATTTCTTCTTGTCGGAACGGGTTTCTACTTTATGAGACATTATCTACAACACGAGAAAGCACATTGTTAGAACAAAGGATGTAGAGATAAAAACAAGCAAGTGTATGCAGACTGGAATTTCACTCGTAATTCAAAACATAGAAGTGCGTTTGGTAAGTCAAGACTAAAGGTTCATTCGGCACTCGGAAACCCCAAGTCCATTCGGTAAGTCAAGGCTAAAGGATCATTCGGCACTCGAAATCCCCAAGTCCATTCGGTAAGACAAAGCGAAAGCTCATCCGACAGAAGAGGGCCTCACCTGGTCCGGCAGTTGAGGTCTGGTTCGGTGCTCGTTTAATTAGGCAAAGGCAAAAGTTTGGTTCGGCTAGTACGGAATAACAGAGGCATAAGGCTCCTACTTATAGGTAAATAGAAATGACCGGACCAACTGTTTTGGCGCTCAGGACCGAATGAGGGTGTCCAAGTCGAAGGACCTAAAACAAAGCATGGCATACGCTGGCATATGCCCCACTTTGGGGGGCAAATGTTGGGTACGTTCTCACCACCACCGAATCAGAAGCCTCTCCACCTACCACCGAATCAGAAGCCTCTCCACCTACCACCGAATCAGAAGCCTCTCCACCTACCACCAAACCAACCTATCTCCCAGGTACCACCGAATCAGAGGCCTCTCCACCTACCACCGAACCAACCCATCTCCCAGGTACCACCGGACCAAAGTCCCACCGAACCTACCGGACCAAGGTCTCAACTCCAACCATCTACCACTGGACCGAAGCACTACCGAACCAAGGCGTTGCCAGGCCAGATTGCATCAGCCCAGGCCCACCAGCAGCTATATACCTCCAGAACCCCTACTCCCAGCCTCACTCTATAAATAGTGGGGTAGGGGTACAACAATGGGGGACAAGTTTGAGAGCTCAAGCATGGATAGAACTTTCAAACAACTTTCATATACTTGTATCAAAGCATTGTACTTGTAATCTGAACAAGAAAGGAGAAATAATATATAAAGTGGACGTAGGCACATTCTGGCTGAACCACTATAAATCTGTGTGTCTTTTACAGTTTAGTCCCTGCTTTTTACATATTTGCATAAATTACCCAGACCACTAAAAACAACATAAAATCAACTAAATCCCACGACTTGGAGGTGTTCGCCCATTTTTTGCGCAAACAAGAACATATGAGATCATATCTTATAATATAAAGTAATATGGCATTAGTATAATAGATTAACAAAGTTGCATTTTCAATTGTAATAAAATTAAGATTATTCCTTTATGAAAATATTATTATCACAAGTATTTTATATGTAGAATGCAAGAGAAATACACATTTTAACGGAAAATAGAATACAAATCAACTATCTATTCACCATAAGTTGACATCCTTTTGACAATGATGGCTCTAGATTTATAAGATGGACAAATAGTCTTTGATTTAGAAGAGTTTAAGAAATTTGTTAAGAGGTAGACCAAGCTTGCAACGATGCAAAATAATAATAATTATGACGACGATGACGACGATGATGTTTGATAACAATATACATAAGCAACTTAACTACATTAAAATTAGCTAATAACTCAAGTTATGGGACAAAACATTATTCACAAACCACTAGTAGATTTTGAGTAGCCTTTGCACATAATAAGTATGTAACATGACTTTATCCAAATTTGAAATGGTGTTGTATTGAATAAATTATTTCATCATCTACTAGTTTAGAGGTTATAACCCACTTTTCCGTTTACTATGTTATTTTCTAACAGAATGTCATTTTAGCTTTTATAAACTATATTTTAGAAAATACCAATCAGATTTATCTTGCATAAATTGTAATATCTACCGATATACATAGTGTACACATGTATATTTTCAAAGAATTTGTAACGACCCGATATTTTCAACCATTCGCATCCATTATAAGTGTATAGGTAGACACTCATGCCGGAGTTGAATTGCTCAAAATACCGCGTTGTAATTAAAATTTGGCAAATCTCAGAATATACAGTAAATGAATATAATCACAGATCACAGACATAGAGTAAAATAATGCAGCGGAAGTAAAAGAAATAGTAGTTCATGAAGCTACTATGTAAATATATCAGAGTTACATAAGATACAACAGAAAAAATAGAGTACAACAGAAGTATCAATAAGATAACCAAGTACAAGCTGAACAGAGCAACATAACTGAAGTAGATAGAACAAGACTAGCAGATAATCTCCAGCGATTCAAATCTCCAGAAGGTGGAAATCCAAATCTGTGAATAACTCAGGCTGACCCGAGCGTAAAGCAAAACACAAAACACTCGAGTCAGGACAATATATAATTATATAATGTAAACCAACTCAAGTGAACTGTAATAAAGGTACAAGTAACTTAGAAGATGCTTGGACCGCCCATCCTCTAAGGATCCGTTAAAATATCTACTATGTAGTAATATTCGCTATTATAATAGTGTCTAAATAAGTAAAGTATAATCATATCGGAAAATAGCGTTAAGGGGATGGAGAACCTTAACGCGGTCGGATCTTAAAATCATAATCGTAGTAAAGCTCGATATGGTAGGTGACACGGCACAACTAGGCAATGCCAGGGTAGATATACCAATTACGCACACGGACTGATGGATACGCATAGCAGCCACTACCGTTCCACCTCGAACAACATTCCCAAATCGGAGGATGGCCATCTAGTCAAATCACAAGTAAGAGTATAATATCGAAGAAATGTGTCCGAGAAGAGGTGCTACCTCACTGGTCCGAGATCGCTCCTGTTTTAGCCACCTTATGCCAACTCACGGGAGTTGGGTCCACGTAACATACCTTAAGAACGTCGCCACCATCCTACTTCATTCTGGAATCTCCACCGCGTACACGGTTGTCAAAGTGGTTTTCGGTATCGACAGAGAGTATGTCCATATCCGATCCCGGTCTCTTTGCCAACCAATCGTTATTATAACCCGTGGTTATAACTTTTAAAAATAGTTTATGTTTCAAATCAAAATACATCCTTTAAACCATTTCAAAATCATATCATTTATTTCAAACTAATACATACTTTCATAATTTTTAAACATATCTATTCAAAACCAATTCAAAAATATATCATTTCCATTTCAAAACCAATTCAATAATATATCATTTCAATAAAACCCAAATTTCAAAATCACTGAATATTTCCTTTAATTTATTAAACTTGAAATCTTCCTTTAAATTATCATAGCATTTTGGTAATGTAACCTTAAGTAATCATAGCATTTTTGGAATGTAATGCTTTCCAATTTAACATTTTATATAATCAAAGTATTTATATACTTACAAATTTTTAACATGGTCATTTTATCATAGCCTTATAGTTAAATAAACTTTGTTACTGTAATATCCAATTTAATGTTGAAATTCTTATGTTAAGTTAAGAGTACCTTATTAACTTACATTATCATTACAATAAAGAAACTTTATTATTTTAGTCATTAAAATATGTCATTTACATTAAATAAAACTTACATATTAAATGTACTTTTTAACTTACATTTCTATTACAGTAAAGAGCATTTATCATTTAATCAATATTACACTAATTAAACTTACATTATCGAATGTACGTTTTAATTTACGTTTTATTACAAAAAGGGCATTTATTATTTTAAATCAATATTACACGAGTTAAGACTTACATGTTTCTTTCATTAATTAAGACTTTACATGTTTCTTTCATTAATTAGAACTTTACACGTTTCTTTCACAATAAATTTCTTATAATTAAATCCAATTTTCAACAATTTACTTAATAAGTTTAAGTGTAAAAGTTCCAATTCTTAACATTTCAACAAATAGACTTAACACTTCAAATTTAAATTACCATTTCACAATTTAACAAAATTTCCAATTTTATTTAATTAACTTAAACCTTTAATTAAAACCAAATTTCACATTTCCTAGTCAAGTTATATTTTAAAAGATCACTTTTAAACATTCATTTATTTAACCACTTAAATTCATAGAAAAATCAATAATACTTAAATAAATCACTTAAATTCAAATTTAATCAAATTATCATATTTACCATTTCCAAATAAAATTTAATATCCATTTTATTTATATAACTTAAATATCATTTTTAACCATAATTCCAAATTTCCAACTTAAGTTATATTTCAAAATCCAGTTAAACCATTCATTAATTACATTTTTAACACATAGAAAAATAAAAATATCTAAAACACTTTATAAAATAACCACGGGCCTGTATATAATTTTCTAACTTAGGTCAAGTGATACGGATATGTATCATTTCAATCCGCAGTTAAAAAAAAGAAAAATCCGGGTTCCATCATTTCAAACCCGTAATCCCAAGTTAAAATAATTTAAATAAAAATCGTTTAGGCCTATCATTTCAGCCCATAACGATTTTTCCCTATTCTAAAGTCCGTTCGGGTATGTATCATTTCAACCCATAGTGATTCAAATTTACAGGGAACTTGCAGTGTGATAATAGATATAAATAACAGAATAACATTAAATAACAGTAACATATGATATAACAGATGTAATAACAGGTGTGAACATCATATGATAATAATATAAGCATATATAACATGATAATATATTTCTACAGATTCGCAGGGTGTCAATTTACTAGTTATATAGGTACATATTGTCTGGTGAGAATAACTCACTTGTTTAAGCTGGAGATGACGACCAAACACACAACACAGAATCTTTGAAGGCACGACAACATGAATATGATTTGAGAGTGGAGAGCAAGATCCAAAGCAACAACTCTTGTATTACAACCCAAAACATACATCAAAACAAACACAATTTCAACGCACTTGAAATGGAATAACTTTTAAACGAAAAGAGATTTGAATGTCAAATCTTTTGCCTTGCTTCCTACACTTGCTAGCATGGCTTAGGGGATGTTTGGTTCATGTTTGGAAATGGTTTGGGTCTGGTTTGGACCAAGGGATACACGGCTAAAAGCTAGAGATGATGGAGAAGTTATAACATAGGTATGTGAAGAGGTTTAGGCACACTAGCATGGTTTTTGGTCAACAAAAGGGCTCGGCCATAGGGGTTTGGGCTTGGCCATTCAAGTTCAGATCTGGACAGAGGTTGGAGTGGTGTGTAAGGGTCTGGTCAGAGATGGTGGTGGTGGCTATGGTGGTGGTTTGGGTGGTGGTTGAGGTGGGTGAGCATGTAGAGGTCAATAAACATGGTTTTTAGGCATCTAGGTTGAAATTTGGGGGGTTTTACCATCAAAATGGTTCGGCTATGGTCAAATCTGGTGGAGTGGGGGCTGGTGCTGCTGTAGATGGTGGTGGGGCTGAAGGTGGAGAGGATGGTGGAGATGAAGGTGGTAGAGGCCAAGCAAAGCTAGAAGAGGAGGAAGGCAAAATCAATGGAAAACAATGGAAAAAGAAGAGAAAAAGAAGGAGAGGCCATTACCTATTTTTGGATGAAGCCATGAGAAATGAGGAGCTGATTTGTTTTCACGTGAAAAGATGAGAAACAAAAAGTGGCGGCTACATTAGGGTTTTAGATGGCTAGGGCAAAATTTGAGGAGTTAAAGAAAATGAAGGGTTTGGACAAAAAAGGGCTTAAGTTTCAAAGTGTTTTACAACCTTTCATATTTCTTTTCTTTTTAATCTTTAGATAAACAAAATATTCAGAAAAATACTTTACAAACCGAAATCAATTATAAATATGAGAAAACAAATAATAAATTTTGGAAAAATATAAAAAGAATGAAGAAAATTACTTAAAAATACCAAACAGTGTTCAAAAATTATAAATAAATCACTGTCAGTCTTGAAAAACTATACACTTCATTATAAAAATATTATGAAGTGAAAATTTGAATTAAAATAATTTATTTATCATTTTCAAAATAAAATAGATAATTAAATTGGAGAAAATAGAAAAAGGATTAAAGAAAATGTTTAAAATTTACAAACAGGGCATGGAAATTTGCAAGAAAAATACTACTAACTCTGGAAAAATTCCTACCTTACTTTAAAAATATTTAAAAGCCAAAATATATTTTATATAACATAAATATACAAATTAGAATAAAATATATCAAATAAAAATGTCATTTATATAATTTTAAAATAAAGAATATTGCTGAATAACCCAATATACACACAATATTGAAAATAGTATAACTTTTGCAATTTAAATCCGTTTGCAACGAAACGAAAAGCAGTATTCAAGTTATTAAATCTATTTTTATAATAAAAGATAAAATTCATAAATTTCAAACTTTTAAATTTTCAAGTTAAAAGTCGAAGTTTGACTATTTGACCAAAATTCACATTTTCTGGAAATATTAAATTTAGTCATATTTGGAATTCAAATCCACATACAAAATCAAAGTTTTTTTTATATTTACAATAACAACATTTATTCTTTTCATAAATAAAGCTCTTAAATTTGGAAAAATCAAATTAAAATTAATTGTAAAATACAGGGTTGTTACAGAATTGGAATTTCATTTGCTGTGAATATTTTGCCATTATATCTTCTAAATAGCAGTAAAAGAAAGAACTTTTTAAAGTGGACATAGATCGAACGACTGAACCACAATGATAACTATGATATTTACTTTCTGCATTGCATCATTATTTTATTCTATGTTTGTTTTTATTTTCTAGTTGTGTAGTATTATTTTCTACTATTTGCCAAGAAAAACAATAATGGAACTTTAAAACTACAACTGAACGTCGAAAAACTTTATATCAAACGATTTTTTTCTTTCAAAAAGATGGTCAACAATTAAGTTAAATACAATTGCTATTATTTATATTTTTATTAACATTAGTGCTTTGAATATTTATAGTTAATCAATATGTTTAATTATATTTCGATTTAATATAAGTATTTCTATTGAAAAATAATAATACTAAAACCAAAAAATGGAACACTAAAATAATATATCCAAGTTTTGCAATACTGATCAAAAGCTATAAAATCCCACAAGATAAAACCAAAGGTCTTGACCCTTGAATTATACCATGTAATTAAAGTTATATTTGTTTCATTAAGTACTATTAAATAAACTCGAACACATCAAACCTGGCCAACAAAAAGATGTTACTACCAGATATTTTAAATAATGGGGATGTTACATACTACTGCCAATATATATTATGATGACTTAATTTTAGTTCGGATTTATGTCTCAAATTAGGACTGAATGTACATAAGAAAACAAAACAAAGCAAGGCTATGTCTAGTTCAAATCTAGCACCAAATCATATTTGTTCACTATTTATAGGATTTGCAACTTCATGTACATATAACAGTGCATATAAACGTAATTCAATTACTAAACCATGCTAGCCTACCATCTTAAGTAAACCTTTATGTCTAATGAACTAATGGTAGAGCAGGGAGAACGTCAAAATGAACCAAATTCATATAAACAAGCATTTTCATTTGAATAGAAATAGAAGTTTAACTCAGTGTAATTTTTCAACAACTTAATATGAAGTTAATATGGGTTTATATCCACTTATAGTTATATTAAAACCAAGTTAGAAATTAACTACAAAAATAGGAAGTTAACTCACTCTATATTTTATTCAAATATAAATTCTAATATTCATTCCAACCACAATAAAATATGCATAGCATCCAAAAGGCATTACACAAAATTTGTTTAACATGCATCCATGCAGATGGATATATAATTTTTTACCAATACTATATAATACACCATTATCCAAAATTTTATAAATATCAAATCTGATTTTTTAAAATGTCTTTTTCAAGTAATACCTTAATTTTCCCAAATAATGCACACTCTCAATTTAAATAGTTTATTTTATTTATCAAAATATGCCAAGGCATCTCCTTCAAAACAATCTTTACAAATGGACCATTTTAATATATATATAATATTTAACTTATTTCAAAATTCTATCTTCTTTAAAAATATTATATACCTACAAAATATTATTACTGAAAATATTTTATTACCCAAAAACTGTGTCTGAATGTCTCGTGCTAGTGTTTAGGAATTCCTATCAACAACGTTGATCAATTGCATCGACCAGAATTCTTAAAGCACTCAACGGATAATATAACACAAAGATTATTTTCTATATGATATACATATATCTTTTAATTCTTTATGCCTTTATAAAATATTTGCTTGTCTATAATAAACACAATCAAGTTCCATATATATATATAATATCAAAAGATTTTAATTTAAATAGATACTTGCTTTTATTAAAATTCTTTCAGTCAATCTTAATGTTATCATAGAAATAATAATTTACTGATAATTCTATGTTTTTCTATGTTTTTCTTTAATTCTATGTTTTTCTTTAAGTTTTCCAAGAAGGAGGAAAGACAGCGTGTGCTTGAGGCCGAGCCTTCATTTATTGAAGGAAACCTCTTATTATTACTTCATGGAGTAAGGCCACTGATAGTGCGAGAGGTCAGGTTTTATCTATTCCTGTTTGGGCCCACTTCTCCAATATCCCCTCTGTTCTTCAATCGTTGCTTGGTTTGAACGGGATTGCTAGTTTAGTTGGAAACCTTAAGTGCTTTGACACGAACACAGTAGCTAGAGGTTGAATCATTTATGCTAAAGCTCTAATTGAAATTACCCCGAACAAGCCTCTTCCATCTATGCTCAGAGTTTGCCCTGCTGAAGGCCATGTTGTGGTAATTGTGCTCACTATGGACGGAAACCTGATATCTGTGAGATATGTCACTCCTATGATCATGTGGCCCTTTCATGTAAGCATCACCCTCCTTCTGATCCTTTAGTTGACCCACCTCTTCCTATCTCGGAAAAGATCCCCTTCCTCAGCCTCCTACTAGTAAGTGGGTTCCAAAGTCTCACTCTTCTAAGTTGGATGTTCCGGTCGTCCCACTCACTGACTCTTATGCTTCAGCCCCTGCCATGATCCCTAATGCTCCTGCTTGTATCGTATAGGTTCCTGCTACTGATGTCGTTGATGATGTTCCTTCTCCTATTATTGTTGTGTCTTCGCTTCCTACGATCTTGTCCCCTGATATTGATGTACCTACTGCTGAAGCTGACATTCAGCCTCCACTGATTAAGTGGAACTCTATGAAGAAGTCTTAGGTACATGTGAATTCTAAGATGAGAAATTGTCCATAGTTCGATTGTTATTATATATTTGTAGGTGGAGACGGAGAGAGTCGGCGGTTATTTTATCGTGCTGTTGGTGATGGTTTTGTTCTTTCCTGTGATGGAGACGATGGGGATGACAATAGACTTATTTTGGCGGATAACACATGGGATAGGAAATTTTTATACTCTGGTGAATCTGAGGTTTTGATCTAAATATTGCGGCTCATTTCTCAGGCTTTATCCATGTCATGAGGCCTTCTTTAGTTGACGACGACAACGGTTCCTCCTCTTAGGAGGACGACTAGTTCTTCTTTTTAGTTGTGGAGGTGTTTTTATTGTATGTTCAGAGGTATGGCCACTATAAAACCATCTATAGTTGTTCTGTGCATGTGCAGAACACCTATTTTTTTACTGATAATAATTCCATAGCACATACATTCATCAACATATATATCTCAGGCAAACATCAAATTTTTAATTCATTTTAACATTTAATTATCCACCCATATGAATTAACATTTCCTATAGATTTAAATTTCAATGTTTCTTGAGGTAACTCCACTATTGAAGACACCGCAAGTTCTTATTGTTATTATTGAGCAGGTTTCAACTCCAAATAGTGATTCCTATTCAATATTAATTTTGCACAATGATTTACAAATTTAAAACAACCAAGCATCCATCAACCAATCAATTTCTATTATATCTTATTTTATTAAGTATATTTTCCAATTTCGAATTTAGTTAGATATATATAATCTATCATTTTATATATTATAACTATTAATTGGTTAAACAATTTTCCCCAGCAATTCTATTTTGGAGAAACCGCTGGCGTTTATTAACAATTGATTTTGTCTAGATCAAAATAGGTATATAAATTCTTTGAATAATAATATCTTATTCAATTCCATACATACATTAAGCAACCATCAAAATTTTTTCATCTTAGTATTTATCTAATCATATATATGGATTAATGTTCTATTTTTATAAAAGAACAAACTTCCAATATCCCTTGCGGTAACTACACCAATAAAGACACCTTAAGGTCATATTATTAATATCGAGTAGGTTTCAAAGTCTCAAGTGTTGATTCCTACTTAATACTAATTTTAAATAAAGACTTACAATTTCAATGCAATCAATTATTCATCAATAATCAAACTTATATAACTAATTTATATGCTCAGCGGGAAGCAGTCCATCAGCTTCCATTGTGCAACTCTGATCACTAACAAATCAGGATAGAACAATATTTGATTCTAAGCCATCTTGGTCTCATTTATAATATCCATTAAATCTCAATCTTTATAGAAGTGAGTTCCAACTTTAGAATCATTTCCAGAACAAAAATTGGTGCAAAAATTCAAAAATTTTACAAATATGTCCCGTTGATTATTCCCAATAATCGTTTATATTTATATCCTAAATAAGAATATAAATTCTAATTCTACCCTACACACCCAAGGGAAGGGACTCTAAGTCTATCTAGGTTTAGATCTCGACTCTGTATCAATTATATTTTATAATGTTCTGAACACAGCTCTGATACCAAGCTGTAATGACCCCACCACTATAACCATATTATTAAAAAACATTACAAGTAATGTTGTCTGATAATACAGAGGATACGACTAGTTAAGAGTGATTGAATGTGAATATATCATTATACTAACACACTGATTAAAAATATTAAGAACGGTATATAACATAAATAAACCAGAATCAGAATCATAGATCATAGCAGAATAATATACATCATATACATAATAGAGTGTGAGTCTATAAAATATTAGTACTAGACCCACATAATATATATACATATACATATACATACATATATATATATATATATATATCAAATCCAAAAGCACTGTATCAGGTACATAATGACTACTATATAATATACATGACATAAACTCCTAATTGTCAATATACACAAGGACGAAGTAAACTAAAACAATCAAAATAGTCTACTTCAATGCTAGCCCAAAATCCATAGGTCAATGAGTCCATGTACCTGTAAAGTCTCGGCCTGACCTGAGTATTCTAAAATAAACGGGTCAGACTATATCTAACAAAAAGGCGAGATACTGATATCATAATATATGACTTAATAATAAATAAGCCATAATAAAAATATGTCAGAACAAATAATCATAGTAAGGTATATCAATTAAAATCACCTTTCTATAATCCGTTTATGATTTAACCATAAAATAAGTCATCCCAAAATATGTCGAAAACCATGTAAACATAAAAAGGCATATGAATCCAAAATCACAATTTCACAAATCCATATCAAGTCTCAAATGGACTATAATCAAAATATGGTGACAACAATTCAAAATTATTCAGAGCCAAAAGATACTAAAATATCTATCCCAAAAACTCTGAAGAAATAATCATCGTTAATTAAATAATAATGGTAGTCAACTATCAATAAAATACAGTGTGGCACAGTGTGTAACGACCCGCAATTTTATCACCTGGAAAATAGGAATATTTGATTTTAAAAATATTTAAATATATGCTTATTTCAAAACAATAATCATGTTTTATGTGATAAATAAGAATGATAAACTCATTTTTAGAATTTGATTACAAAATCAAAAAGTTTGAATTTTCGTCGAAAAGTGACAAAAGCCGGTTTTCGATAAAATTTAATGCACATTCAAATAATTGTTGTAAATGGTAAATAACTCTACTTATCGGTTATATAATAATATGATAATAATTGACGCAGCGGATTAATCAAAACAATGTACATCGATGAAAGTAGCAATCGATGGATTGATGAATACTGAAATGCCCGAATTCGTTGATCCGAAGATACTGAATTCTAGCTATCCCAAACTCGTTGATCGCGCACGATACCGGGTTCAAAGATCTGCGATTCTTCACACGTTGATCTAGCGCACTAGATTCCGTGAATCAGCTTCAGCTGTCGTTGAATCGAGCGCTCTCGATTATCCAAGAGTGGAGATAGGAGATTACACTCGACTACCAATTTGGTGAAAGCACAAAGCTAACAAAACAAAGTTTTATTTCAAATCAACTAAACTATTACAAATGGCACCACCGGCCTATTTATAGAAGTTACAAATCAAACAAAAATCTGTACAACTCTTAGGTCGTCTCCGACTTAACAAAGACCACGACTCAACAAAGCACACGACCTAAAAGATACGACTTAACATAAATCGGTGATGACTTAACACTTACATTCAACGACTCTCGACTTAAACAGTAGCGACTCAAACAGACGACTTAAAATCAATGCGACCTACGACTTAACAAACAGAAAATACAAACAGAAAATACATCACTTAGGTCGTTGCCGACCTATCAACTTCTCACGACTCAACTTAGGTCGTACACGACCTAAAACAAACGACTTATACTCCAGTAGCGATCTATCTCAAGCGGCTTGCAGAATCAATGGTCTGGATTAAAGCGGCATAAGAATTCACAGCTCCAGGCTTCAACGACTTATCTCTTGACTCGTTAGGTCGTTCACGACCTAACACTTCACCAATTTGCTCTGTTTTCTCATTGCGTAACTCGGTAGGTCGTTCAGGCGACTTAAGGGACTCGTTAACTCGCAAGTCTTCACCAAGTCGTTGCCGAGTTACACTATGTCGTTGGGGGGACTTAAGGTCTTTGCTAAGTTGGTCACGACTTATAGCCACGTTGGTTCGGTCACGATTTAGGCTTTCAACTCTGTAAAGTCGGTCACGACTTAAGCCTTCAAGTCGGTCACGACTTAAAGCTTGGAAAATTATAGCTTGGCCTGCATCATCCTCCCCTGGTTGAAAGAAATTCGTCCTCGAATTTGCACTTTCCTCCTCCGCAATACGCTCATCCCCATGATAAGGTACAAGATGCTTAACATTGAATACGTCTGACGTGTACACATCCTCCGGCAGCTTCAATTTATAAACATTTTCATTAATTTGTTTCACGACTTTTACAGGACCAATTTTCCTGGCTTTCAACTTGTTATAAGTGCCCACTGGAAAACGATCTCTTGTTAACACAGCATATACCATATCTCCTTCATTAAACTCAACATTTCTTCACTTCAGATCTGCCGATCGTTTATACTTTTCATTTGCTTTCTCCAATCGTTCCTGAACGATTTTATGACATTTCGCTAATCCATCAACAAAATCAGTAGCTTTCTTAACTGTCCCCTTCGAGTGTGGTATTACCGTTAAATCCAACGGTCCTTTTGGCATACTCGAATATACAATTTGAAATGGACTGAAACCAGTGCTTCGGTTAACAACATGATTATGAGCAAACTCTGCCTGACACAACTTTAAGTCCCAACTCTTCAAATTGTCTTGTACAAGACATCGCAACAAGTTTCCCAACGATCTATTCACCACTTCCGTTTTCCCATCTGTTTGAGAATGATATGCACTACTAAAATTCAGCTTCATTCCAACCATCT
The DNA here is from genome assembly GCA_030737815.1 of Allium fistulosum. NCBI lineage: Eukaryota > Viridiplantae > Streptophyta > Magnoliopsida > Asparagales > Amaryllidaceae > Allium > Allium fistulosum. The sequence continues at coordinate 941,209,388 of CM060907.1, read as the reverse complement.
TCCATAGACTCAACCAAAAGTGACTCAGAAATCGAGTATCTCGGTCAGAAACAATAGATTCAGGTAAGCCATGTAAACGATAGATTTCTTTAAAGAATAATTGTGCCACATGAACTGCATCCGTCGTTTTCTTACAAGCAATGAAATGTGCCATCTTCGAGAAACGGTCTACCACAATATATATAGAATCATTTCCCCATTGAGTTCTAGGCAAACCCAAAACAAAATCCAAGCTGATATCAACCCATGGTTTAGTAGGTACGGGTAATGGCATATACAATCCTGCATTCGTCGCTGTCCCTTTGGAAATTTGGCAAATATGATATCTCTCTCCAATTCTTTCAACCTTTTCCTTCATAGAAGGCCAAAAATATGTTTGCGAACTCAACTGCAATGTACGATCTCTTTCCACATGATCCTCTCCATGCAATTCTTTCACACTCTTCTTTCGCGGACTGCTCGCTGGTATACACAACCTGTTTCCTTTGAACAGAAAAACATCAACCATCACATAAATAGAATCATTTACATATTGCGTTCGCGGAAATTCCAAAACAAAGTCCACACTAACATCCTCCTGTAATTTAGCATGTATATGCAATGGCATACATAAACTTGCATTTGTCGTGGTCTTCTTTGAAACTTGTCGATTATGTCTTCTCTGAACAGACCTTTCAACTTCCTTCCTCAGTGACGATTCAAAATAAGACTGTGAGATTAACTGCATAGTACAATCACAGCTCAAGTGTCTTCCTACATGTAAGTCTTTGATAAATTTCATTTGCCAACTGCAATCTGTAGTAGACAACTGACTTCCTTCGACTAACAACCCATCAACCAGTTTTCTCAACTCTTCTTGCTCCGTTGGACACATACAATATCGTGGTTTATGCGGTACAATAGCACTTGACACTATATCAGTCAGATGTCGTGTGTCCCTCAGCGGCGGTAATTCCTTGGGAAACTCTGCAGGAACTTCACCTTCACATTCATTAACCACTGGCACATCTTCCTCAGAAAATTTGAGACCTTTACTGGTTTCATTTCCATTCAACATAAACATTTCTGCACTATCCTCCATTTCTTTAACAGACTCTTCTGTAGATAATAGACTAATCGAATCCTCCTTCTTCACTGATAAATTACCCCTTCATCTCTTGACACACTTTCTTCATCCTCATCAAACCCCTCTGGTTGTGAATTCTCAATTTCATGTTCATCAAATTTCATTGGTTGAAAATCCTCAACTTCATCTTTATCAAACCTTGGTGGTTGTGAATTTGCAACCTCTTGTTCGTCAAACTTTTTTGGTTGAAAACATCAACTTCATCTGTATCTAACTTTGCGGATTGTGAGTAATCAACTTTATGGTTATCAAACTTCGCAGGTTGAGAACAATTGACTTCATCTTCCACTTCAACACCAACCTTCACTTCATCAACAAATTCTTTCGAGGATATTAAATTAGTTGCTTCTACCTTCTTCTCTGGCTTGCAGTCACTTTGTTCATGCTTCTTAAGAACTAAGGTAATCTTGGTTCCTTTGAACATGAAACTGTAGTTGTTGGCGTGACTATTATGTTGTACAGCTCGATCAGACTGCCATGGACTTCCCAATAGTAGATGACATACATCCATATCGACAACATCACACCATATATCATCTTTGTACTTTTTCCCAATAGAAAATGTAACCAATGTCCGTTTTCCCACCGTCACTTCTTTCCCTTCCTTTATCCATGCCAGTTTATACGGTCTAGGGTGTTTTTCAGTCTTCAACCCTAACTTCATAACGGCTTCTTTGGAAATAAGGTTATCACAACTTCCCGCATCAATAACGAATTTACAAACCTTTCCCAAGATAGTACAGGTAGACTGAAAAATATTGTTCCTTAGCCAAATAGAATCATTCTCATGTTTCGGCAAATTACACCCTTCGTCTCTATGACCACGTATGTTTCTATGATAATGCAACTCTCTTCTACTCGATCTTTTGTCATCACGAGATGGTTCATTGTCAAACCCATGTTGACTTCTTCTATCTTCCCCATGGGATCTCGTCTCATTGAAATTGATGATTCCCTTTTACCTTGATAAGTTTGTGGCGACACCCTCCTTGCTTCCGTAACCGATGGCGAAACTCTGTTTCCTCCAGGGTTCAAGACTGGTGACCTTCCTCTTTGACTTTGATTCAAATCCATCATCAACTTCTCCAACTTTCCAAAACCTTTATTGAACTTCTCTTCGAGGTTATCACTAATTCGTTGCTCTATTGCCTTAGCATCTTCTCTTCTATACACATCGGCAATATTCTGATGAGGATTACCTCTTCTTGGATGCATTGTTGAATCGAACAATCTTCAACTAACTTTAACTTGGATTCAACTTAACTTCAACACTTTAACTCGGCCTTGATCTACAAAATGATGCACGGCTTCAACTAGCTCTCGGATCTAACACTGATAGGCTCGATTGAAATTGAACAAACACTTCTCCTTGGTCCAACAGGCTCGTCTTAGCTATGATTGGCTAAGTCTTGCTTTGATACCAAATGATGTACGGCCTAACTTCCCTTAGCTCGGCTCCGACTTATGCTAACTCGTCCACTTCAAAATTTCAACTCCTCTTCGGCGCGCAAACAACCACGACCAAATTCAAACACTTCTCCAACTTTCGATCTAAAATGATATGGATCAAAATCTCCAACCTTGTTGCTAAAATATGATGAACACGACGAACACCACTTCAATACTTCAAACAAAATTGCACGGCTCAACACTTCAAGCTCGGCTACTCTTCAAACTTCTTCAAAATAATTGGCTCCAAGACTCGATTTAGCTATGATTGGCTAAACAAGCTTTGATACCAAAACTGACGCAGCGGATTAATCAAAACAATGTAGATCGATGAAAGTAGCAATCGATGGATTGATGAATACTGAAATGCCTGAATTCGTTGATCCGAAGATACCGAATTCTAGCTATCCCGAACTCGTTGATCGCACACGATACCGGGTTCAAAGATCTGCGATTCTTCACACGTTGATCTAGCGCACTAGATTCTGTGAATCGGCTTCAGCTGTCGTTGAATCGAGCGCACTCGATTATCCGAGAGTGGAGATAGGAGATTACACTCGACTACCAATTTGGTGAAAGCACAAAGCTAACAAAACAAAGTTTTATTTCAAATCAACTAAACTATTACAAATGGCACCACCGGCCTATTTATAGAAGTTACAAATCAAACAAAAATCTGTACAACTCTTAGGTCGTCTCCGACTTAACAAAGACCACGACTCAACAAAGCACGCGACCTAAAAGATACGACTTAACATAAATCGGTGACGACTTAACACTTACATTCAACGACTCTCGACTTAAACAGTAGCGACTCAAACAGACGACTTAAAATCAATGCGACCTACGACTTAACAAACAGAAAATACAAACAGAAAATACATCACTTAGGTCGTTGCCGACCTATCAACTTCTCACGACTCAACTTAGGTCGTGCGCGACCTAAAACAAACGACTTATACTCCAGTAGCGATCTATCTCAAGCGGCTTGCAGAATCAATGGTCTGGATTAAAGCGGCATAAGAATTCACAGCTCCAGGCTTCAATGACTTATCTCTTGACTCGTTAGGTCATTCACGACCTAACACTTCACCAATTTGCTATGTTTTCTCATTGCGTAACTCGGTAGGTCGTTCAGGCGACTTAAGGGACTCGTTAACTCGCAAGTCTTCACCAAGTCATTGCCGAGTTACACTATGTCGTTGGGGCGACTTAAGGTCTTTGCTAAATTGGTCATGACTTATAGCCACGTTGGGTCGGTCACGATTTAGGCTTTCAACTCTGTTAAGTCGGTCACGACTTAAGCCTTCAAGTCGGTCACGACTTAAAGCTTGGAAAATTATAGCTTGCCCTGCATCAATAATATAAATTTGATTTATAATGATTTTATAAACATATATACTTGTTTTATTAAAATTGACAAATTTCGTCGCACGTTGACAAATTGACGTCGTACTTTTATAATTGAATTTTAGTATTATTAAATATGGTTTTATAACTCAAATGAACTTGTTTTAATTATTTTAATATGATAAGAAATTTATTTTCGAGTTTTGTTTACATAAATAAATAGTTTAACAAAAACGTCAAATTATGACCGTAAAACGTTTTGTCGGAAATCAACGTTTTTTTCAAAATAAGTTGTCGCAACGTTGTTGCACCTTTGTTAGCATGTTTTAACATATATTACACATTTTACTAACTAAACAAGTTTACTTTTACTAATTATGATTAGGAAACTTTTTGAATATAATTAAGAAAAGTAAGTAAGGAAAAAAGTTAAAAAAGTAAACATCAAATCAAATCACATCAAAAATCTAAACAAATCTTCTCCTTAATCCACTTTTCCATCCAAATGACTAAGACATTTACTTAAGCCTTAAGTGACTAAGACATAAGTAAAGTGTGAAAGGTGATGGTAAGTGTTGAAAAAGTAAGTTTACTTTAAGTTGAAGTAAGGGTATTTTTGTCATTTCACGAAATGATATTTTATTCCAAACTTTTCCTATAAATACCTACCACTTCTTTCACAAAGTACACACACTTTCCATTCTTCTTCTTCATTTTCTAAGCTTCTTCTTCTTACTTAGAGATTTAATGGCTTCCATGCCTCTCTAAAAACATTTTCAAAAGCGTAACAAAGTTATGGATAAAATAATCGACAATAAAAGTATACCACTTAAGTCAAGCTCAAGCTAGTAAGATCCATCCACCCAAGGCCGTGCCCACCTAAAAGCCATCTCCACCTTTTTTCATCTAAACTTCTAGGATAGCAGAGCTATAGCCAAATTTCAAGAAGTTTTGGGAAATAATAGCGAAGCTATAGTCAAATATGTAGTAACAAAGTTAGCAAAATTGGTAGGAAGTATGGTTTAGATCTAGAGTTCCTTGCCTTAAAGTTTGATGGAGTGGAATCCAAAGTGAGTTATTTCTTCCTTTAAATTCATTAAAACCATTGCTAAGTTGAAGGAACTTTAAGTGTTAAGTGTTGCTTGAAAACCCTTGTTGAATGCTTGTTTACTTTGTTTGCTAAAACAATGGTTTTATTTTCTTGTTTGACCATTTGGATGGTTAATTAAATATTTTAAAATTTATAAGTTAAATACTTAATGGGGTATGAAAAAATGACTAGTACACGTGTTTCGTCTGTGAGATCCAAGAAGAGTTATGCGAGGGACGGAACATGTCGAAGGGAAAGTCCGGATGTTCCAAAATAAATATCAAACCATTTTAACCTAAGATAAAATAAAAGGTGTTATAAATATTTGATAGGATGAAGCGTTGATTTATTATTTATTGTTGTGTTTATTTTATTGATTATTGACTTTGCTCGACCAGTTTATAAGAAATTAATTATCCATATGCATGGGTTGGGTAGAAAATAATTGTAGGCTAACACATTGTGATTTATTTCACGATTTAATTATAAGGTGTTTAGAGGTAATATTCGGTTCACCTCAATTTAATGAATTGTTTTGAAAATTGGTTTTTAAGTTGAAATGTTTTCCTTTAAAAGAGAAAAAAAGAGATATTTTGTAATGACCGGGAGATTTTCGACCTCGAAAATCGACACTAATACATTCACTGTATAGAGTGCCGAGCAATCGAGTGCTGGAAATACCAGATTGTTAGGGTTTCAGAAGAAAAGAGATATAAGAAAATAGAAAACGGAATCAACACAGAATCTCACAATCACATATGGTAATTTACCAGTTGTAAATCTTCAACACAGAATCAACATAGCAACAGGTAAAGGCAACTAGCTTAAATATTTTTCAAACCTGAATATTTTTACATAGAAAATTTGTAAATCTTCTTCTGAGTGAGGCGTCATCTTTCGTTTTTCAAAATTTTAACTTCTATTGCTCCGTTTATCTTAATTCTGACAAAATAGCAACATTTTTGGTACTGATTATCGACTTTTGATCGAATGATCGTACCACTGATATATGTATACCAGTTTGATCATCTCATCGCGTTGATCACCACGGTATATTTATTTCTGTATTTTGAGGTCCGGTACGCGACAGAAGCAATAAACTGTTCGTTGTAACGGTACCATAAATTGTGACTTTATTTCTTCCTTCGATTTCAAAATTTGAATAGTACTGACTAGTCAACCCATAATTTGCTTTAATAAATGTTGCGGAATCAATGGACAGACGTTACCATTCCCATCTTTTCACTTTATTACATATGGTACCTTTACCTGTTGCCTGTTCATCTTTACCTGTTGCTTGCCCCTTTATTTAAGCTAGTTCTTCTCCTCTCTCTGTTGCTTTCTTTTGCCTGAGATCTTTTTGCTCATATTTTACTTCCCTCCTTCATTGTTCTGCCCTTTCTCTTCTTATATAAAAAAATATGTATATGAAAATCGAAACCACCCCCTTCTCTCCGATCTCGTCCCTTCTCTTCTAACCGCCTGAGCTCCTCCCCGTGCTCCTCCCTCGCCAACGCATCGCAGCCTCTTCGCCCCATCGGCCTACCACCTGACAACACCTGAGTGCATCTCCACCATAGCCACCATCTTCCCCTCACTATCGGCCAAAGCCCACCATGTGTTACTGTGCCGCAAGCATCACCCAACCCGCAGTCTAGTCGAGCCACTTAACCCCACCGATGACCAGCCCGACCTCGCCCACGTTCCCCTACACGCCTTCACCCCCAAACTGCCCCTCCGCCTCACCTCACAAGCCTCGCATGCAGCTCCTCCAAGCCATCACCTTCCCCTTCAACAAACCCACGTCTTTGCCCCAGCTCCACTTCTTGCATATCTCGTTCCACCTCTCTCCTGTGGGTATGTGCAAATATATTTGAATATATATGTAAATTTTAGGTACGCGTATCTTATGATTTTGCATGAGTATACTTTTATGCCTATTATCTTATCTACGTTATATATATATTATATTATGTTGGACGTTTTTAAGTTACATATTTTATATATTTATTATTTGTCTACTGTTAGTTATATATATGTATTGTAGTATAAAGTTTTGCTAATAAAGTTTATCTAAAAAGAAGTTTATATGGTTTTGGTGATGTATAAGTATATATATAGGTATAATAGTGTCTGTTATTATATATGTATACGTCAAAGGTTTTATTTTAGAAATTGTATATGTTTTGTTTATAATCTGAGTTATAATTATTTGTTTTGTTTTGTTGCATGAAATCATATATATTATGTTAGTAGGGTATACTTTATGTTGTAGTTAATTACAGGTTGCAGCTATAAATTGAATGGTGTATTAAAAATATAGTATATATATATATTAGTGTATATGAACTTACAACATATTTTATTATAAAAGTATTATATAAATATATGTATGATTGTTCATATATTCTATTCGTAGATATTCTGGTGGGTTATTATACTGAGTATACAATGTATATAATAATATATATGTTGTTTTATTAGTTATAATATGTATAGTTAGTATGACAGCTTTTATATATGTTAAAGTATGTAAACAATATACAGTATATTATAAGCTTATAAGTCTCGACAGTTTATATATACATATTTTGTCCATAATTGTACTTGAGCTCTGTTTTTTTATAGTGTACTTAAGCAATGTGTTCGTTGTATATAAAGTATAAATCTATACAGTTTATTTTATATCAAGATGTTGATTTTGGTTTTTACAGCTTATAAAGTTATAAAGGTTTTCAAACTATATATATAGAGCTATTTATATATCAGGTAGTAGCATATGGGAACGGTATATTTACCATAAAAAAAAGTATTATGTACATTATATATGTGTGCTTAATTAAAACATTGATTTTTAATTATATATATATATATATATATATTGTTTTAATATTGCTTTAAATTAAATATGGATTTCATAGAAATAATAATAATAATATATATAATTCCTGTTTCTATCGAGCCAATTCTAATTGTTTCATCGATTCTTGTTATCAGATCTATTCGTCGAATCCGTGCCAACCCTGCTCTGCTTTGAAATTTCGTGCTTGAATCCGTAACCCATTTCATCGCCAAATTTCTCTAGCCTCGAAAGGTGAGCAATCACTCACGATTAACGTTCTTTTATTTATTAAATTTGATTTCAATTGAAACGCAATTGAATATACTTCTGATAGTTATTTACATTATATATGCTATTATCTGTAATTGTTCACCTGTGGGATATGACACCATATTCTGTTGTCTATATTATATTGTTGTTTATGATATATGCCTGTTATCATTATTATCGTATCTGTCATCACTCTGCAAGTTCCCTGTAAGTATAGAATTCACTATGGGTTGAAATGATACATACCCGAACGGACTTTAGAATAGGAGAAAATCGTTATGGGTTGAAATGATAGACCCAAGCGATTTTCATTGAATTGAATTTAGGATTGCGGGTCGAAATGATATCTACCCGTATATATTTAAATTACGGATTGAAATGATAAATATCTGTATCACTTGACCATAGGATAGCAAACTTCATGCCAACACCATTGGTCAATATATATAAATATTTAAAAAATGATTTCTATGATCTTGAAAGGGAATAAATATATGGTTTTATTTAATATTGGAAAGATTTTATGTAGAAATAAGTTTCAATATAAAGTAGATTTAATAATAAATTTTTATTTAATAAAGTTTGATTTAATTAATATAATATGTCTAGGTATTATATTTTTAAATAGATTTTTAAGGATTTGTACGAGTTAAGGAAGATAAAGTTGAATTAATTGAAATTGTATTTAATTAAGAATTCTACTTAATTAGGTTGATTTGAACTATTGAATTTGAAATTTAAGATTTAATTCTGTAACCTAACTTTTGATTTAAAGTGATTAAATGGATATTTTGAGTTTAAATAAATCGGAGGGAATATTTAGTTTAAATGTAATTTAAGGTTATTTAAATAATACTGAATTTATTAAATGAATATTTCGAAGCTAAATAATAATATGGTTAAATCAAGATCTATATGAAACTGTTAAATTGAACTTTGAATGTTGGATATTAAAGCTTTGAAATATATTGGAATTTAAATGGTTTATTTTATGATTCAGATCTGTATTTGAAATCAATATAATTTGAATTTGTTATTTAGAAACTGAATTGGATTAAAATGGATAAATCTAGATTGATTTAAATTTTAAGTTGAAACTTGAGTTGATTTGAATCAATTTGTGAAATTGAGGATATATATATATATATATATGTATATATGTATATATTTAATGAAATGATATTTTTTTTTTGAAGTATAAATAATTTTGAAATGGCCACGGTGTTATAATGACGTTTCGTTCCATGGATCCTTAGAGGATGGTTATATTTCACTCGAAGTTGGATTTATTGATATAAGAACGTAAATCCTGACTCGAGTGTTTTGTGTTTTGCTTTACGCTCGGGTCAGACCGAGTGATACAACATTTGAGACTCATCTTTGAAGATTGGAGCTTCATTTGGAGATCCAACCATCGACTCGGCTTTCAGCTTTTCTAGTTGATTTGTTCAGAGAGGTCATCTGTTGTACTGGAGACTTCACTGCATTTGAGATATTCTGTGTATTTTATTTCTAACTCTTATGATTATATAGTAGCTTCATGAACTACAATTTATTTATTCCGCTGCATATTATTGTATTACTCTGTGTCTGTGATTGATTTATTTACTGTATATGCTGAGTTTTGCCAAATTTAAATTTACAATCTATTGTTTTGAATTATTCAAGTCCGACATGTGTGGATTTATTGTCGATTTGAATGGTCCAAAATAGCGGATTGTTACAGTAAATTTTTCAAGGTCCAAGTTGTTTAAAGTAAACAATTCATATTTAGAGTGTCAATATTCACATATGGGAATTTATTACATATGTTTATTCCAAATAAAACGTGTCAACGTTCTATTCTAACATTTAACTAGTTTGGCTACTAAATGACACAGACAAGGACAATTAAAATAAATATTCAAGAGCAGTAACCCAAAGCATATATCATTAACAAATTTAACGATTAACAACACATATTTAATCAATTTACAATCAGAATTTAATCAACTTAAATCGAACTGAATCTACTTATATTTTTAATCCAAATTAATATTAAATTTAAGAAATTATAAAACAATTTATTGTTGGTTAATTAGGATTAAACAACCAAATTAATTACTAATTTTATTAATTAACATAAGATTAAATCAAAACAAGACTTTAATTAATTATCTACTTGATAACTATTTTACTAATTAACATACGACTTTATTAACTAATTTTTTTATTATTTACTAACTTAAATTATTATAAAATAATTAACTTTATATTACAAAAAATTAACAACACTAATTTTAGACTAAATATTGGGCGATAGGAATTACAATATAAAATTTATCATGTTGACTTGATTTAAAAATGAAGGAGGATTAAGTTTTAAAGTTTAAAGACTTTGAGATACAAAACCTATTTAAGATACTATCTTTATAAAACAGCTACCACCCAGTTTTCGGCCCAGGCCCAAACTTTCCTTCTCTTTCACATATTTATTTTTTATTTTTTTATTTTTTTAAACGAAGCCGGCCCATACGTCCTCAAACCCGGCCCAACGATTCAAACATGTGCCCCAAAACATTTTCCTTCTTCCACCAGTTTCTCTTTTTCTTTCTTCCACTTACACATACACGAAGTCATGCACACCCTTGTGCACGTACGCACCTGCCCCCGGCCAAAACCCTCACCGTCGATCCTACACGCACATCACCCTCGGCCCCGCATCAACGTCCACTCACACGAAAGTCCACGACCGAGCTCAGTTTGATATTCGAACCTTCCATCGAGACCCTACAACCAAAGCCAACCCACTTAAGACCTTCGCCACGCCACCACGTCCCATCAACAGCCACCAAACTTCACCCACGACGACGTCGCGACCTGTTCTATCTATTCGCGCTGGACCGCATGTCCACCTTCACCTCTCCACGTCGCCATTGCCTCGAAACCGAGCTCCCACCAAAACAAGCCTAAAATCCTAAAACGAACTCGCCACGTCACCACACGCTACAAAAAAATCTCCTTCCATTTTTCTCGAGTTCGCCATCACCTAACGCCCCTCCACGCCAAGTGTCATGCCCCAAATCAACCGAGGCGCCTGAATTTGACATTTTGCCTAATTCTGGTCATCTCTACATCCCTACCTCCACATAGCGAAAAAAAATCCCAAACACATCTTAAAAATTGAGATTTCCAACCCCGATTTCGACTGTATAATCCATTTTCTAAATCATGATATTTGATTTTTGACCATGTTGAACCTCTCACTATAAAATGGTGTTTTCCTCTCCTTCCACTTAATGAAATATGATAAAACAAAATTTAGAATATCCTATACTCTAAAACAAACAAGTTTTGTTCTGGAAGCTGGATTTAAAACTAATTAGATTATGAGCTAATGATTTTTAAAGTTGAAAGGTTATATAGTTTTTAAAAAAAACCATGAACAGAGCACTTTCCTGGAAGAAGAATAGTATTCAGGTGGAAATTCTCATGTCTAATACACATACCATATGCATATACATCAACAACCACACATACATCAAAGATTCCTTCAAATCACATTCATATATATAAGTATATATATATATATATATATATATCAGTTTATAGGCAGAGGTGTTTTTTACTCACTGTTAATAATGGATGAACACTGCTGCTTGTATCTTCTTCTCCAGCCTTTTTATGTCTTTAATCTTTTTTTTATGTTTGTGAACTTAGAATGTATACGTGAAGGTAACAAGGCAGTGATTATATATAGAGGAGAGTTAGACTTAAAAGGCTGAAACCTATTCACTTACAGGACAAGCATCTTTTTATATATTTTTTTCTTTATTTTGATTTGAAAATGGTTTGACTTGATTTGATAATAAGTAGACTTGATATCCTGATGATATGAAATTTGGGTGAAAGATTTGATTTATTTCATGCTTGACTATATATATTTCATCATTATGTTCCCTAGTGTGTATATCTACTTTCATGTAAATATATATTCCCTATAACTTATTTTGACCATGTGTAAGGTTTTGCCCACTTACACTATTTTATATGACATGTACAAGTACAGAGCAACACACAAGTATCTAACTCCTTATTTATATATATTTTATTTTATTTTATATTTTTTTATGTATATATAATTCCATATACACTATTCTTTAAGCATATATACATACACATATATATATATTGTCATCATATATACTTTTACATTTATACAAGTTTTCATATTCCTTCCTTCATATGGCATATATACATACATACATATATATATACTTATATACTTATATATATATATTAAACATCATAAAGCCTGTATATATTTATATATACACATAAATATATATATATTCTACCTTAAATTTTTAAATGGTGGAGTTTTTTATATACATACATCAAATAAATTTATCATATCCAAAAATTTATATTTTAAAATTAAACATAGTTTCAATCAATATATAGATTCAGATATTTGAAATATCAAAAAACTCATCTATTCGACTTATAAAAATTAATATTTCAAACATTAAAATTAGTTAATTATCCCAAAATCAGATGGCTAAAAATCCAGGTCGTTACATTCCTCCCCCCTAAGAACTTTTTGTCCTCGAAAAGGAGCGAAACAAGAACTTTATATCACCAAATAATCATCTTTAACATTTTAAACTCCTTGCTCCTTTCCTATACAATTTAGAATACATACACTTTAAATTACATAGCATTACCAAGCTAGTTTGATTAAAACATTTTTCATAACTCGATGTTTTAACAAGTCTATCCTTGTTCTTACAGAAATTTAGTCCTATGTTGATCAGGCGTAGGACTGAAAATCTCTAAGTACTTAGCAGACCTATTTCAACACCCAGTGAAAATACTTGAAAAACGTTTTTCAAAAATGATATGTAAAGTATCACCCCTCTTTCCTTCTTACCACCATGGATCGCAGTTAACCCGATGATTGCGTCGCCATCCCGGAGAAATCATAAGTAAACTGTAGGCATTAGCACCTCTCATTTTACACCATGGGAACACGATAGTCCACAGCTACTCAAAGGTTGCGTTGCTATCACAGCAAAACCGTAAGTAGTCTGTAGGCAATCTCTGCCCCTCGAATTACGCCATCAAACGAAACTAAACCCCATAGATCGCAGCTACACAAAGGTTGCATCACTATCCTAGTGAAACCAAATGTAGATTGTAGGCAATCGCTGCTTCCTGAATTACGCTATGGAACCAAACCACATAGATCGCAATCTACCGATGTTACGTCATTATCACAGCGAAATCAACTGTAGATTGTAGGCAATCACTGACTCTCGAATTACGCTATAGAACCACGATAGATCGTAGTTACACAAAGGTTACGTTGCTATCACAGCAAAACCCAACGTAACTGTAGGTATAATACCCCTCGATTTACGCTATACAACAAATGATCACCAGGAACTCATCAGTTTTGTCCGGACGTCCTCTAGGATCCAAATTCTCATTGAACCAACCCTGTTGATTCCTAGGTAGAACCACCCAGTGGATCTCGTATAAGTTTCGACTTTCATGGGGGTGCATTTCCATACTTTTGGTTTCAAAACATATCATACTATATATATATACAATATCTTTCAAATCATATACTTTATATGTATCACATATAAATTTTATCTATATAAAATCAATATCCTTAAAATCGATGGTTTTAAATTCGATTTACCCAATTTCCAAAATTGACTATTTGCCCAAAATCAAATGCCTTTAAAAATCAATAGGTTCCAAAACTATCTCAATTTCATATGCATATAAGAACGTTCTTTTCAACTTGAATAATTTTCGAATCACTAATTTCTGAGTCCGCCTCATACTTATATAAACTCCGTTTAGTATTTCAAATATCTTTCAAAGATCATTTCCTTCTAGTTATAAATTCAACAAGGGGAGTTTGAATATATAACTAACATATATAATCTCATTTATGCCAAATCAAATATTTCCAAGTTCGATTACTTTACAAAGTTATTTGTAACATTTCTTACCTCTTATAAAGTAAGTTTCAGTTATAGTAACTACTAAATCTTCATTTTAAAATCATCATATTTACTCAAAATATACTATTTCACTTCAAATCATTTTTACCTTAATATCTTGATTTCGGTTCCAATTCAAAATTGCTTCAAATTTCCGTTTGGGTTATAACTTCAATTTAACCCAATTTGTATTTAAATCCATGATTTAAATATAAACAATTTCCACTCTGACCAGTTTGAATTTTAGAAAATAGCTAGAATAGTTTTGAAATAGTTAAATAGTTAATATAAGATAGTTTGAGTTTAAAAAATAGTTTATATAGTAAAATAGCTTGGAAAATCAAAATAATTTGAATATTTAAGAAGATAGATTTTAAACAGTTTATATTAAAATAATTTATTTGAAAATAGTTTCAAAGCTAAACTAATTCAATTCCTAATATTCCAATTCAAATCAGTTTCAATTTCCACATTAGTAATCAAGTAATTATAAATTTACGTTCAAATCAATATAAAAAGTGATTTTATATAAGATTTTATTTCTACCAAATATTTGACAACATCGATAGACTACAACACTAGTAAGTTGAAACCTTACATCCATTTATCCATATAAAAAGTCCTATAAAAGGTCATAAACCTTGACGCTTAACAACTACCAAGGGTTTAGAAAAGAACAGAGCCCTACTTATATTACAACGGACCATACCCGCCATCTCTCACCACTCCGCATCCTTCATAAAAACTTTCTTAAGGACTTCCTATCAACTCGCCAAAACCGTCCGTGCAATCCATAACAGGGTGTTCCTACTGCTTGCATTTGCCATAAAAGAACTCTACACTTCCATCTTTATGGATGATCTTCACGCCTCCCGCAGGGCATTCCACAACTTGCTCTTTATTCTGTCTCTTGGGACAATCCCTAGCGACGTGTCTCGTCATTTTACAATGGTAGCAAATGGTTGATCCGTCGACTGGCACTATGGGTTTATGCTTTATCTTCCTTACCTTAGGGCAATGGTTTAGAAATTGTCCTTTCTCACGACACTTAAAGCATAAAATATCAGAGCAAAATCGTTTGACTTCCTCATTCTTTTCCGTTCTTGGTTTACTGCACTTAGCTGCGTAATGTCCTTTATTGTGACATCTATAACATATGACATTATCATAAGGACCTGGTCCAGCCCTTTCCCTAATCTGTTTCTCATGTTCCATTATTGCTTCTTCTCGTGCCTTACGTGAAGCTGCTCTCCGCTCCCTACGCCTTGCCTTCCATTCTTCTCCTTTTGCCATCTTTTACAAGTTGGACTAGATTCTAGTAGGACTTCCTAACCTATAATTAAAACCTCGATTAGTCGAATTTTCAGCTTTTATTCTTATTTCAAAATATTCTTTTATTTGTCCTCGGACATTTTTTTACAAATAAATTTTATTTCCTTGACTTCTTATTCACTTAGCATAAGTTAAAATTTTCATATCCAAGATTAAATTTTATAATTTAATCCACTAATTTGATAATCTGGTTCATTTTAATTTCTAGAATTCGAAACCCGTTTTATTTCAAAAGCTGTTTGAAATTGTTTATACATACATAACTTCTTTTGCAACTCTTATCAAATCTATACCTTTTCTTTTACAATTTAATTTATTTAACTTCCATAAGTTAAATTTTAATTTTACCTTGAAATTTCCAATTTCAGGTTATAAGTTCAAAACTTATTTAACTTGGCCTGAGTTAATTCCCAATTCGCTCAATCCATTTAATCTTCTCAATTTAAAATTTACACTCCAAAATTCAATCCTTATTAATATCACTTCCCACTTATAAGTTCAAAAACTTACTTTCCTTTTGGGTTATTCTTCTCATTTCAAAGGGGATTCTAGAATTCAACACCCAGTATTTACTTCAAATCAACTTTCAATTCAACACACATATCCCATTTACATATTAAATCACACTTTAAATTTTAAACCAACCTTGGTTTCTATCCAAAACAAATTCTTCGAAATTTCCAAAACAACCCTAGTTTTTAAAACAAAAATTTTCATATCAAAATATATTCTAAATAATTTTTTTTTCCAAACACCTTGAAACACATTTCAAAATCTCTGGGACTTAGATTCAAAACTTCTCAATTTAAATCCATTTTAATTTATAAATCACATTTGTAAATTTTCTTTATGCAATTTCACTACCTTAAAACATTTCACACTGTTTTATCATTGTTTATTTTTCAATAAACATCCTTTATTAAGACAAAACAACCAATTTTATGATAATAATCAATATTATCATATCTAGAAACCAAACACATTCCATATATTCCATAATAATTTCCTAAAAAATTATTTCTATATATAAAATATAATCAAGGTAAACTTATTTCATTTCAGAACACTTTGAAAAACACTTCCGAAATTTCCGAAATTTAAATTCTGTGATGACCCGCCCTTTCGACCCTCGAAAATTGACATAAATACACTCATTGTATAACATGCCGAACGATCGAGTGGCGAAAAGACAGATTGTTGAGGGAAAAGAAAGTAGGTAGAAGAAAGAAGAAAACAAACAACAGAATCTCACAACGGACTGAATATCATATAATATGAACAGTTCTTTACACAAATCAATACTATAATATAGATATCTCACATCAGAGTACACAAATCAATAATTACCAGCCCGAACAGTTATAACAATCTGTCTTCACAATTGCTGATAACTTCAACAAAACTCTGCAGCGGAATAAAATCAAATACAAGTAATACGTCTTCCCCATTCAGCTCGTCTCCTGAGCTCCATAGCGTCCTAACCTGAACCAGTAATACTCGGTCTGACCCAGCATTATAATAAAATAACACCCGAGTCAGTCTGGAAAACCAGCGTGAGAAAACACACTCAATTTGAAATATTAAAGTTTTCAAAATCCTTTGAAAATCAAAGGTATCTTGTCAGACCACGCCACATATAAAATGACGGGTTTCTACCTTACGATAACCAAAACATTTCATATCAAATCCGCTGATATTATAATAGTGTCTAAGTAAAAATACTTATTCAAATAGCTGAAATGCTTGCATCTCACATTTCATTATAGTTGGGCACAATCAAAACCATATGGCGCTTATTGGAGAATGGATTCCATCTGAATGACTAGGCACTAGGGTATTGCCTGTCACAATACGCGTCTAGAACAGCATACCGAGGACCATGCCGGGATCCCCGACTACACAAGACCGGACTATCCCTGACCTGGATCGACCGAATATGCTGTAACCCAGGGTGTTCCCACCCTTTATCAAGCTCCTTCCATAAATCGTAGTAATAATAATATCCGAGGATATCTAGAAAGGTGATAAACATACCCTAATTGGGTGCTACCTACTTAGCCTTGCTGCATCTCCCCTGCTTTCTGGTCATTCCCGGTTGATGAGGCTAGAGGCTACGATTACCTTTTAAAGGAATTTTCACTTAGAATGCTCATTGTCCTACAATGACAATGTACTGATAGCATTCATCCATACAAGTCCTTTCCGGGTTCGAACAGAACCGAAAGCACTATCCCTACTACATCCATTTTGGAATCACCCTCAGGATTAGTAACGATTCGCTCTTGCACTTCACTGCTCCATCTTCGACTCCATGTTCTTGTTTTCCTTTCGAAAACGTACTCGTTGGATCGAAGTGTTTTTCGGATAACAAATCTGATCCCGGTCTCTTCGAAACAACGTTCGTTATTTCTGGTAAACTCAAACCCGGTCCTTTAGGAAATAAACATACGAAGTAAGATCGGAGAACACCTCCTAACCGTTAGTGGACGGATTTCCCTAACATCATCCCAGAAGAACAAAACGAGTTTATACGTACAGTATATCACCTCGAACGGTAACTGTATCATATAATTCCCGTACTCCTTCTAGATATTTCCAAAGTTATATTTTTGGTCCAGATTTGATAGTCGGTTATTTAACTATCAAATAAAACAGTCAATTCAACCAAATACTTCATTTTACGCTAAAAACACTAAGTCTCTTTTTAATTTAATTTTAAATAAGTAAATTCCTTTATCCAAATTATACATACTTATCTTATCGAATTTAGTAAATTCACAAACTATCTTTTTCAAGAATATTTGAAAACCCATTTTGAAAGTAATATAGAAAGTACCACTGCGGTATCAAACCATGGATCACAGCTTAATGGTTACGTATCACAACTTAATGGTTACGTCTCTATCCCAGAGAAATCCAAGACTTAACTGTAGGCACTCACTGCCTCCGATTACGCCATGCGAGTATACCATTACTCCCCGAAAACTTTGTTTAATAATTTTTCTCAAAATAATGCTTATAAATCTAAAATAAATTTTCATGTTTAATCTAGGAAAAAATACTTAGATAAAAGTTATTGTATGAAGCCATATTAATATTTAATAATTTATCTTTTTAAAACAAAAATGATGACCATTTCTTAATTAATAATAAATCTTTAACCATCATTATAAAGTAACTAATTAATAATTAAATGTGTTTTAAACAATTTTAAAATACTTAAATAACTAATTTCTAGAATATTTTTAACCCTTTTAAAATCACCCAGTTAATAATTTAAATCCTCTTTTTAAAACAAGCCCAAATCCTCGATTTTAATTTTCACCTTGTAAATTTGGGAACCTTACTTGAGTCCGGTATAACCAATTTTATACTTATCCCAAATTCACCTCTATCCTTCAAAAATATTTAAAATCTCGATTTAAGAAACCTTTTATATTTGACAAAGTACCATTTAAGGATTTATTATCTAAACATCCTTTTATATACTTTTATTCCAAAACCCTTATTCACAATAACCCGAAATAGTTATATTACAATTTCCAAATCATTTACCTTATCCAATAGATTTATCCAAAAATCTATATAACATTTTACTTCAAAATCCCTATTTACAATTCTTTACCAATTTAAAACATATTTTTATTGGTATTTAAGCACCAAAAGTCCAGGTTAACTGCCATAACATCCAATCAATTCAAATCACACAATAACCTATCACATATTATTCCAACAGTACATATACAACCATATATGAAATAAAATTCAACATTTTTGAGGAATCCAGTTGGATCCCTCCAACCTGTTTCCCTACATCCACATATGTTAGCACAACATAAAAATACCAATTCCGCTTCGAGGCGGAATATCGCGGTATATAGGGTCATCTGCTATTATGCGGGGCGCATAGGGTCTCATCCGCTATATATATGCGGGAATATAAATCACTCCAATATATGTATACTACTATATATAATATCACAACCAACTGATAATAATTCATCAATTTAACCAATTAATCATTTATTAATTTTAACTATTTAAAATTAAAGCCAGCAGTCCAAAATTGAGTGAGATTAACTCACCTTGATTTTTACGTTGCCAAACGTTCCAATTTTAAATTAAATCGAACACGTTCGATTTAATCCAAAATTTTGCTAGCTCCGATCGACTCTAGGTCTGCTCCACAGTGTAGTTTTCGTCGCTGCGATTCCGGCGTCGCTTGTTTCGTCCGATTTCGACCTTGTATGATAAAGATACGATGTTTTAAAGATTTGAATATATATTATATAAATTAATTCTTTTTTCTTACAACAGAATGAATCTCGGCCGTACACTGGAAAAAACAAATCTGGCCACTCCCATTGTTTCTCCCTCCTTCCACGTTCGTACGCATGCCCCAGGGTTTGAAACCCAACGCCGCCTTCGACATCAACCCCGCCGCGACCCCACAATCAACCGGAGTACAATCGGAGAGTGCCATTAGAAAGCCCTTTGCCGCCTCTACGTTCACCCCAAACACCACGAAGCTCGGTCATCCCTATGCGCGTAGAAAACCCCATGAACGCACGACCTATTCCATCGATTTGCCGCTTTGTCGATGAACTTTTGGCGATCTTGACCGTTGGATCTCTAGAGCTCAAGGAGCTCTACACTCTTGTAGTTGAAACTTTCTCACGAAAGTGGATGGATGGAGAGATAAATGAGGAAACGCGAGGGAGTGTTTCAGCCATTGAAGAAGAGGGTGGCGGCTGTAAACTTTGACTAGGGTTTTCTTACTGTTCACCTTATATATATACGATTATATATATTATTTTATTATTATTTCCAAATTTTACATGCTTTTTCAAACGAACTCCAAACGAAACGTGCCGCCTGGCGTTTATAATGTTTTACCCCTATTCCGAACACAATGGAACATGTTTGGTAGCCTAATTCGATCGTATGTGGAAGATAGCTTTTTGAATCGAATTAAAATATTAAATTTCCAATATTTATTTCAACACGTTTCTATCCCGTACGACCAAACGGTAACTCCAAATGCTACGAAATTCGTAATCCGATAATAATGCACTATTACGGATCCAATGGAACTGGTTTCGTCGAATTCCAAGACTGTGCCCTGGAAGGATATTTTAACTCGTCGATTAAATCGAGCGATTTTCAAAATCGTCGAAATCGTTTAAAATTTCAATTTCTAAAACTTAACAACTCAATTATAATTCAAGTAGAATTTATATTCATATTAGAATCATTCCGATTCATTTTAAATCAAGGTTCAATTATTTACACTACCACTATATATTAATTCCACTATTAAATTAATATATAAATTTCAACATTATATTTATCGACTTTAAATCTCATTCAAAAGTCCATATTATAATTCTAATCAAAATAGAATTTAAATAAACTTTAGGAATAATTTCCATGTCCATTTATTTCCAGATTCACATATTATCCCAATTTCAAATATTAATTTACTATTCATTAATTCAATTAATCACTACATTGAAATCTTGATTATTTGAATTGATTCTTCCATATTCAAAATCAATTTATATTTAAAATTCAATATTTAAAAATAAATTAAATGTTCAAAACTAAACGACCAAAATTTTAGGTCGTTACATTCCTTCCCCCTTATAAAAATTTCGTCCTCGAAATTGCTAAGGTAGGAAAAATGCTCCCAAACCCATTAACTTTTCTAAAACCCACTTAGTTAAATCATACATTCACTTCCCTAAACCCTTTTAGTTTTATCCAAAACAACGAGCTTCAATTCTATTTCAAAAGCCTTGATTTCTAATACAATTCAAAAATCAACTTTTCTAGTTAAAAAAAATTTCCAAAAATTTTCAAAATTTTTCTAACACCCTAAATTTTCAAAAATTTTTGACAGAGTCTCCTTCCTATGGAGAGCCTTTTACAATATTACAAGAGAGATAAATATATATACATCGACCCACATGGTCGGAAAACAAAATATATATCAATGTATTATCATATCTTTATTTTATTGCGTAGGCGTACCTCATATTAGCGTTTTTAAGCGAGCGGCTTATTTTATATGCATTTACGCAACCCAAAATCTATCCAACGGCTCCCTGTACATGTACTTACTCAAAATAAGCACATAAGTTTCATAAACATGAAATTTTAGAACATTCCATTTATTTAACTAGCTAAGGATATAAACCTCATAAACCAAACATGCCAATCATATATTACAAGAAATTTATAAGGTTCCAACACTAATTTAATTTCCTTCCCATGGACCATATATCATTTCATCCTATTCAAAATGATTTACAACCAAATTTTTATTGCATTCAATTCATATTTACAACCAACAACTCATGTATATTTCAAAGTGATTTATATGTGCCTTGCATAATTCACCTTTATTCAATTTCAAATTGATCTACAATCAATTTTGTTTGCATTTCAATCATTATTCACTTCCACTATATGCAAATCCATTTTATTAAACTTCAATTTATTCCTTTTTAAATTGACTCTAAATTTTTCTAATTTCCATTTGATTCCCATTTATGCTATTCACCAACCCTTATTTGCTTCATGTTGTATTAAACAACATTTCAGTCCATGTTAATTTATTGATGAATTCATTTCATAAATAATCTCTTAAGTTAAATTTTCATTGCAACCAAGTTCTAATTCATTTTAAAATGAATCCCATTCAATTTACTTGTTTTCATTTACTTAGTATATCTAATTTATATTATCACTTGGGAATCATTTCATGTAAACCAATCCTCGAACAATTTATTATAACCCAACATGGTTCATGCACTTGCATTCCTATTTACTTTACCTCCAACTTATATTACATCTTTTCCCTTCACTTTCATTTAATTCACATAGTGCTATTCACTTTATTCTATAGTGAACGACATTTCATTCTAAGCTAATTTATTTATAACCCATTTCACAAAATTATTTCTAAGGTTTATTATTAACATTCCATATCGCTGCTTAAGTTATATTCAGCTTTAAAACTTAAGTTCACACTAAATTTATCCAATACATATCCTAAAATCATATTCAATTCATTTACTCTTAAATTGAATTCATTTCTTGTTATCAAATACTTAACCATTTAACTTGGTTATACTTCTCCACTTTCCAGTTCAATAAGTTATACCAACTTATTTCATTTACAATTCCTTGAATTTCCTACTTAAGTTTATTCACATTCAACCTTTATATCATATAGTTATATAATCACTTTACCATTTATATTTATTTTCAATTTATTCCATTTCAATTCACCCTTCATTAAAAAAATTCAATTTTTATGAATTTCCATTCTTTTTTTACCATAATATCAAACCATTTTCATTTAGGCTTTACCATTTCATTTCTCAATTCATAAGTTCAAGAACTTATTTACTTAAAATCTCAAATTGCTTACTTGAGTCCATTTACATTTTATAATCATAACCCTGGATTATCTATATCACTTAATAGCTTAAGTTTATCCACTTCATTCAGTAATTATAACCTATAATTATATAATTATCCTACATTTCAACTTAATATCCAATTCAATTCAAATCCAATTTCAATTTTATTTAACTTATCTTAAGTTAAATTTCAACCCATATTATTCATTTTAACTTACTCAAGTTAAACTTTAATTCCAGAATTAAAACTAACACTTCCCTTCCCTATCTATATCAACTCCAACTTATAAGTCTAATAACTGATTTATCCTGACTTTACAAAACATTTAAATGGAAATCCCAGAATTCAATTACCCGGTTTTATTTCAAATCATCTTGGTTTTACCCAAAACAATTCCCCTTTGGAAATTTCTTAAACGAACTTGTTCATCAAACAAGCCAAAACAAATAATCTTAGTCAACCACCACGGTAGCAATCCATCACTTAGAAACTTGAAAATGAATACTGATGATGTGGCCATCATCACCAGGATTATTTTCCAGTGACTGAAGTGATTCAATGCTTTCCATACTTCCAAAAATTCATTTTAAACAATTTCTATTCAAAAATGTCTTAAAACAACACCCTGTTATTCCTCACAAGCCATTTTGGAAAACATTTCCAAAATTCTCAAGATTTAAAAATCCCCAAACATTAGTTCAAATTCATTTTAACCCATTTCTCAAAATTTTCAGGATTTAAATTCTGGTTTAAATCAAATTTTTAGTTATACTCCTTTGTATAAATCATACTTATAAATTTCTATTTGGTAATATATATATAACCATTTCAAAGTTTATAATCTATTCCGATTATAATATTAACAACCAAACATTCCAAGCATATACACTATAATAATTTTAGAAAATTATTTTCATTTATATCAAAATATAATTTTGAGTAAAATTATTTCATTTACCCACCTTAAAACAATACTATGTCAGTTTACATTGTTTAAGAGTTTAGAAACCCCTATCGATATGGTTGTACTTCCTGTACCGACCAGAATTCATAAACACTCAACTGATAAGTCAACACAATATAAAACATTTTATATTCACTAACAAATACGCGCTCATATCTATTAATACACTCAAACTCATTCTAGATTACTACTGACTCTATCTCTAATGAGTAATCCCCACCAAAGCCTAGGATATCGCCAACCTAAGCTCTGATACCAAATGTGACGACCTGCCCTTTTGACCCTCAAAAATTGACATAAATACGCTCATTGTATAACATGCCGAACGATCAAGTGCCGAAAAGACAGATTATTGCTGGAAAAGAAAATATGTAGAAGAAAGAAGAAAACAAACAACAGAATCTCACAGCGGACTGAATATCATATAATATGAACAGTTCTTTACACAAATCAAAACTATAATATACATATCTCACATCAGAGTACACAAATCAATAATTACCAGCTCGGAAAGTTATAACAACCTGCCCTCACAATTGCTGATAACTTCAACAAAACACTGCAGCGGAATAAAATCAAATATGAGTAATACATCATCGCCATCCAGCTCTTCCCCTGAGCTCCATAGCATCCTAACCTGAACCTGTAATACTCGGTCTGACCCAAGCATTATAATAAAATAACACCCGAGTCAGTCTGGAAAACCAGCGTGAGAAACCACACTCAATTTGAATTATTAAAGTTTCAAAATTCTTTGAAAATCAAAGGTATCTCGTAAGACCACGCCACACATAAACACGATGGGTTTTTACCTTACGATAACCAAAACATTTCATATCAAATCCTCTGATATTATAATAGTGTCTAAGTACAAATACTTATTCAAAGAGCTGAAATGCTTGCATCTCACAGTTCAGCATAGTTGGGCACAATCAAAACCGTATGGCGCTTATTGGAGAATGGATTCCATCTGAATGACTAGGCACTGGGGTATCGCTTGTCATAGTACGCATCTAGAACAGCGTACCGAGGACCACGCCGGGATCCCCTGCTACACAAGACTGGACTATCCCTGACTTGGATAGACTAAATACGCTATCACCCCTGGTGTTCCCACCCTTTATCGAGCTCCTTCCATAAATCGTAGTAATAATAATATCCGAGGGTATCTAGAAAGGTAATAAACATACCCTAATTGGCTGCTACCCACTTAGCCTTGGTGCATCCCCCCTGCTTTTCAGTCATTCCCGGTTGATGAGGGTAGAGGCTACGATTACCTTTTAAAGGAATTTTCACTTAGAATGCTCATTGTCCTCTAATGACAATGTACTAATAGCATTCATTCATGCAAGTCCGTTCCGGGTTCGAATAGAACCGAAAGCATTATCCCTACTACATCCATTTTGGAATCACCCTCGGGATTAGTAGCGATTAGCCCTTGCACTTCACTGCTCCATCTTCGACTCCATGTTCTTGTTTTCCTTTCGAAAACGTACTCGTTGGATCGAAGTGTTTTTTGAATTACAAATCTGATCCCAGTCTCTTCGAAACAACGTTCGCTATTTCCAGTAAACTAAACCTCGGTTCTTTAGGGAATAAACAGACGAAGTAGTATCGAAGATCACCTCCTAACCGTTAGCGGACGGATTTCCTTAACATCATCCCAGAAGAACGAAATGAGTTTATACATATAGTATAGCACCTCGAACGGTAACTGTACCATATACTTCCCGCACTCCTAGATATTTCCAAACTTATATTTTTGGTCCAGATTTGATAGTCGGTTATTTAACTGTCAAATAAAATAATCAATTCAACCAAATATTTCATTTTATGCTAAAAACACTAAGTCTCTATTTAATTTAATTTTAAATAGATAAATTCCTTTATCCAAATTATACATACTTATGTTATCGAATTTAGTAAATTCACAAACTATCTTTTTCAAGAATATTTGAAAAGCCTTTTTGAAAATAATATGGAAAGTACCACTACGGTATCAAACCATGGATCACAGCTCAATGGTTATGTCTCTATCCTAGAGAAATCCAAGACTTAACTGCAGGCACTCACTGCCTCCGATTACGCCATGTGAGTATACCATTACTCCCTGAGAACTTTGTTTAATAATTTTTCTCAAAATAATGCTTATAAATTCTAAAATAAATTTTCAAGTTTAATCTAGGCAAAAATACATAGATAAAAGTTATTATACAAAGCCATATTAATATTTAATAATTTATCTTTTTAGAACAAAAATGCTAGCTATTTCTTGATTAATAATAAATCTTTAACCATCATTATAAAGTAACTAATTAATAATTAAATGTGTTTTAAACAATTTTAAAATACTTAAATAACTAATTTCTAGAATATTTTTAACCCTTTTAAAATCACCAAGTTAATAATTTAAATCTTCTTTTAAAACAAGCCCGAATCCTCGATTCTAATTTTTACCTTGTAAATTTGGGAACCTTACTTGAGTCTGGTATAACCAATTTTATACTTATTCCCAAATTCACCTCTATCCTTCAAAAATATTAAAATCTCGATTTAAAAACCTTTTATATTGGACAAAGTACCATTAAGGATTTATTATCTAAACATCCTTTTATATACTTTTATTCCAAAACCCCTGTTCACAATAACCTAAAATAGTTATATTACAATTTCCAAATCCTTTACCTTATCCAATAGATTTATCCAAAACTCTATATAACATTTTACTTCAAAATCCCTATTTACAATTCTTTACCAATATAAAACATATTTTTATTGGTATTTAAGCACCAAAAGTCCAAGTTAACTGCCATAACATCCAATCAATTTAAATCACACAATAACCTATCACAGATTATTCCAACGGTACATATATCACCATATATGAAATAAAATTCGACATTTTTGAGGAATCCAGTTGGATCCCTCCAACCTGTTTCCTTGCATCCACAGATGTTAGCACAACATAAAAATACCAATTCTGCTTCAAGGTGGAATATCGCGGTATATAGGGTCATCCGCTATTATACGGGGCGTATAGGGTCTCATCCGCTATATATATACGGGAATATCAATCACTCCAATATATATATACTACTATATATAATATCACATCCAACTGATAATAATTCATCAATTTAACCAATCAATCATTTATTGATTTTAACTATTTAAAATTAAAGCCAGCAGTCCAAAATTGAGTGAGATCAACTCACCTTGATTTTTAAGTTGCCAAACGTTCCAATTTTAAATTAAATCGAACACGTTCGATTTAATCCAAAATTTTAGCTAGCTCTGATCGACTACAGATCTCCTCTACAGCGTAGTATCCGTTGTTGTGATTCCGTCGTCGCTTGGTTCGTCCGAGTTTGACCTCGTATGACAAAGATACGAAGTTTTAAAGATTTGAATATATATTATATAAATTAATTCTTTTTTTTACAATAGAATGAATCTCGGCCGTACACTAGAAAACAAACAAATCTGGCCGCTCCCATTGTTTCTCCCTCCTTCCTCGTTCGTACGCATGCCCCGGGGTTCGAAACCCAACGCTGCCTTCGACATCAACCCCGCCGCGACCCCACAAGCAACCGGAGTTCAATCAGAGTGCCATTCGAAAGCCATTCGCCGCCTCTACCTTCACCCCAAACACCACGAAGCTCAATCATCCCTATGAACGCAGAAAACCCCACGAACGCGCGACCTATTCCATCGATTTGACGCTTCGTCGACGAACTTTATGCGATCTTGACCGTTGGATCTCTAGAGCTCGAGGAGCTCTACACTCTTGTAGTTGAAACTTTCTAACGAAAGTAGATGGATGGAGAGATAAATGAGGGAGATCGAGGGAGTGTTTCGGCCATTGAAGAAGAGGGTGGGAGCTGTAAACTTTGACTAGGGTTTTCTTACTGTTCACCATATATATACGATTATATATATTATTTTATTATTATTTCCAATTTTTACATGCTTTTTCATACGAACTCCAAACGAAACGTGCCCCTGGCATTTATAATGTTTACCCTTATTTCGAACACAATGGAGTAGCCTAATTCGATCGTATGTGGAAGATAGATTTTTGAATCGAATTAAAATATTAAATTTTCGATATTTATTTCAACTCGTTTCTATCCCGTACGATCAAACGGTAACTCCAAATGCTATGAAATTTGAAATCCGGTAATAATACACTATTACGGATCCAATGGAACTTGTTTCGTCGAATTCTGAGACTGTGCCCCGGAAGGCTATTTTAACTCGTCGATTAAATCAAGCGATTTTCAAAATCGTCGAAATCGTTTAAAATTTCAATTTCAAAAACTTACCAACTCAATTATAATTCAAGTCAAATTTATATTCATATTAGAAATCATTCCGATTCATTTTAAATCAAGGTTCAATTATTTACACTACCACTATATATTAATTCCACTATTAAATTAATATATAAATTCCAACTTTAAATTTATCGACTTTAAATCTCATTCAAAAGTACATATTATAATTCTAATCCAAATAGAATTTAAATAAATTTTAGAAATCATTTCCATGTCCATTTATTTCCAGATTCACATATTATCCCAATTTCAAATATTAATTTACTATTCATTAATCCAATTGATCACTATATTGAAATCTTGACTATTTAAATTGATTCTTCCATATTCAAAACCAATTTATATTTCAAATTCAATATTTAAAAATAAATTAAATATTCAAAACTAAACGACCAAAATTCCGGATCGTTACATATTCTGGTTTGGATCTACTTTTAGCTTAACTTATTTGCATAATTCATTCTTACCTAAATTTCTATTCGGTTATATATATATAACCACTTAAATTCTATAATCTTTATTTGATTATAACAACAACAACCAATCTCCTCAATATAATATAATAATTTATGAAAATTATTTCTTTTTATATCAAAATAAAATCTTATACAAAAATAATTCTAAAATCGTTTTTAAAATCGTTATATAAGAAAATAACAAGTACGCTCTCATATATGATACACTCAACTCATTCTAGGGTACTACTGATCTAATCTCTAATGAGTAATCCCCACCAGAACCAAGGTTCTCGCTTAACCTTCAGCTCTGATACCACGTGTAACGACCGAGCGATTTTCGACCCCGAAAATCGACACTAATACGTTCACTGTATAGAGTGCCGAGCAATCGAGTGCTGGAAATACCAGACTGTTAGGGTTTAAGAAGAAAAGAAATATAAGAAAATAGAAAACAGAATCAACACAGAATCTCACAATCATAGCTGAACAAAATATAATATACAATAACAGATTTTCATACAAAAGAGAAACTGTAACTGTTAATATACATACAAATTATCATAGTACAATCATCAACATACAAATCTAGACAGTTATAATAACTTGTCCTTAAAATGCTGGATATACAGCCTACAATACACATCGGAATACGATCAAGTACACGTAATACGTCTCTGCCACCCAGCTCGCCTCCTGAGCTCCAAAAGCATCCTAACCTGAAACTGTAATACTCGGTCTGACCCGAGCATTACAATAAAGTAACACCCGAGTCAGGCTGGAAACCAGCGTGAGTAAACACACTTAAATTGAACTACTAAAGTTATCAAATCATTCGAAAACCAAGGTAACTCGTAAGACCGTGTCACATATAAACGACGGGTTTTTATCTTACGGTAAACAAAACACTTTTTCAGAAAATCCAATAATATTATAAAAATGTCTAAGTACAAATACTATTTTAAACAGCCGAGTTTGTTAAATTCTAGTATATTGGACTCTATAATCCAATCCCGGTCTCATCGAATCTAAGCAGTAAATTTTTCAAGGTCCAAGTCGTTTAAAGTAAACAATTCATATTCAGAGTGTCAATATTCACATATGGGAATTTATTATATATGTTTATTCCAAATAAAACGTGTCAACGTTCTATTCTAACATTTAACTAATTTGGCTACTAAATGACACAGACAAGGACAATTAAAATAAATATTCAAGAGCAGTAACCCAAAGCATATATCATTAACAAATTTAACGATTAACAACACATATTTAATCAATTTACAATCAGAATTTAATCAACTTAAATCGAACTGAATCTACTTATATTTTTAATCCAAATTAATATTAAATTAAAGAAATTATAAAATAATTTATTGTTGGTTAATTAGGATTAAACAACCAAATTAATTACTAAATTTATTAATTAACATAAGATTAAATCAAAACAAGACTTCAATTAATTATCTACTTGATAACAAGTTTACTAATTAACATATGACTTTATTAACTAAATTTTTTATTATTTACTAACTTAAATTATTATAAAATAATTAACTTTATATTACAAAAAATTAACAACACTAATTTTAGACTAAATATTGGGCGATAGGAATTACAATATAAGATTTATCATGTTGACCTGATTTAAAAATGAAGGAGGATTAAGTTTTAAAGTTTAAAGACTTTGAGATACAAAACCTATTTAAAATACTATCTTTATAAAATAGCTACCACCCAGTTTTCAGCCCAGGCCCAAACTTTTCTTCTCCTTCACATTTTTTTAAAACGAAGCCGGCCCATACGTCCTCAAACCTGGCCCAACGATTCAAACCTGTGCCTCAAAACAATTTCCTTCTTCCTCCAATTATTCTCAAGTTTACCTTTTTCTTTCTTCCACTTACACATACATGAAGACGTGCACACCCTTATGCACATACGCACCTGCCCCCGGCCAAAACCCTTACCGCAACCCTACACGCACGTCACCCTTGACCCCACGTCAACGTCCACTCACACGAAAGCCCACGGCTGAGCTCAGTTCGATATTCGAACCTTCCATCGAGACCCTACAACCAAGCCAACCCACTTAAGACCTTCGCCACGCCACCACGTCCCATCAGCAGCCACCAAACTTCACCCACAACGACGTCATGACCTTTTCTATCTATTCGCGCTGGACCGCATGTCCAACTTCACCTCTCCACGTCGCCATTGCCTCGAAACCGAGCTCCCACCAAAACAAGCCTAAAACCCTAAAATGAACTCGCCATGTCACCACACGCTTCAGAAAAATCACCTTCCATTTTTCTCGAGTTCGCCATCACCTAACGCCCCTCCACGCCAAGTGTCTAGGGTTTCCAAATAAATATTCACATAGCCGAAATTGTTACATTCATTATATTCCAGCATACATAGGTATACAATCAAGTCCGATGTCACTTATTGGAAGTTGGATTTACATACAATGGCAAGGCTACTGGGGTACCGCCCATCATAGTACGTGGCCTAGATCAATGTACCGAGGATCACTCCCGACCCCCTGCAATACAAAGCCAGAACCATCCCTTACTGGATAGTCCCGAATAAGACAACCCCGCAGTTGTTTCGAACCAACTGCCCAAACAGCCAAATAAAAAGAAACTTCTAGACAGGGGAAAATCTCATCCTACTTGGGTGCTACCCACTTAGCCTTGCTGCACCTCCCCTGTTTTAGCCATTCCCGGTTGATGAGGCTTGAGGCTACGATTACCTTTAACAGAACACATCTATCTTAGAATTCTTATCGTCCACTTGACAATGTTCTGAAAGCATTCAATCCATAAAAGTTCGTTTCGGGTTCAAACGAAACCGAAGGCATTATCTCGTTACTCTCATTTTGGAATCACCCTCGGAGTTAACGACAATAACCCTTTCACTTTAAACCTCCATCTCGATCTTCACTTTGAGATGTCACGACCTATCGTTTAACTTGGATCGATGTGTTTTTCGGATAATCAAATTTGATTTCCGATCCCGGTCTCATCGAAATCCAAACGTATCTTAAAGGCTAAGTTGTTTAAGATTTAAACAATTCAATTCAATTTAATACTTGAATTCACACGGCATTAACATAGATAAATATCACATTTATCACAAATATATCCAATATCACATAACAGAATATCATAGCATATCATCCAATAGATATCAACTAAATCATACATTTTACTCAAACAATCATCCATAAGCAACCATTATTAATCCATATTATAATTAATTTAATCAACTTAAATTAAATTAATTACTTAAGAATTAATTCCTAACCTTGCTTAATCAACCATTAATTAATTTCAACCTTTTAATTAATTAATCATTCCTTTAAATATTAATCATTCTTGATTTATTTTTCATCAATTACATAAAGTAATTATCCTTTAATTAATTTCACAAATTAATTATCCTTAACCATTTACAGTAATTAACATTTAATTACTCTCATTAATTATATTAATTAATGATCCTTAATTAATTACTTTCATTAATTAATTAACCATAATTAATTACATTATTCCTTAATTAATTACATTAATTAATCATGCTTTAATTAATTACTTTCATAAATCAACCTTAAAAATCATAAACAGTAATTAACTATTCTTAATTACTTCTTAATTACTTTAATTTCTTTTATAAATCTTTTTGATTGATTACACCAAGTAATTAATCCTTAATTACTTGTACCAAGTAATTATTCTTTTAAATTACTTCCCATTAATTAATTTCCCTTATATCAATTACATCCAATAATTCATTTATCAATTACTTACACTAAGTAATTACACTTAACAAATCTTATTAAGTAATTATACTTAATCAATTACCAAGTGACTATCTTTAATTAATTAACAAATTAATTAACTTAAATTAATCACATTCATTTCATAAATCATAACTGAGTAATTCACCCCTTAATTACCCTTTAAACAAATTAATTAATCCTTAATTACAGATTAATTATTCTTTAACTATTAATTAATAAACCTTAATTATTAATCAATATCCTTTAATACAAAGTAATCAATCCCTAATTACTTTTATAATTAATTAATTAACCTTAATTAACTAATTAATTATCTCTTAATTATTAATTAATAAAACTTAATTATTAATTAACAACCTTAATTACAAATTAATTAATCCATAATCACCTATTAATCAATTCTTAATTACCATTTTATTAATATTTAATTATCCTTTGATTAATCCATTAATTAATCTTTAATTATAGATTAATCATCCTTTAAGTATTAATTAATAAAACCTAATTATTAATTAATAAAACTTTATTAAGTACTTCCTAATTACCATTTGATTAATCACTTAAAACCCTTAATTGTTAATTAATAAATCCTTAATCATTTACAGTAATTTAATTAATTAATCACTCTTTAATTATCTCATTAATTATCAAACTTTAATTAAGTTTTTAAGATAAAAACATTTTCTTATTAATTACCTTTTTACATTTCAAATTAAGTTTGAAAATAACTTAAGGTTTTAACTTAATACATTTAAGTTAAACAAATCATACAAACTAATTTATACAAACTATTCATTACAAAGAAATGGATTTTCAAGAAAATGATTTAACTTGATTATTTAAAGTTTTAAAAACTTATTTTTATTTAAATTTAAAAACTTATTTAAACATTTTACTTTGGGTTTAACTCATATGTACTTGAACCAAAACCAAGTACACCTTCATCTTCATTTTTTTCTTCTTTTTAAAACAGTTTGATTTAAATTTGAAAACTGTTTGGTTTAAAAATTTAAAACTGTTAAAACTTAACAGTTCACTCAATCTCGGAAACGACCCAGAGACAAGCTCGAGCCAAAACTAAATCCACGCGAGTACCTCCCCGAGGCAATCTTCCATTCCAACATCCACCAACACAACCTTGCCACCGTGCAACCTGCACCACCCACGGTGATCTTCCGACCATCGCCAGAACCTCCTACATATCCACGATTGTTCCAGCAACCTACCCCGATCATCAAAGCACCACCATAAGCCATGATCCCAAATCGAACTATCCAGTTGAAACTGGAATCTCAAAAAACTGCCAGAAAAAGCTTCACCCCATCGATTCTGACCACCGGAAAATGATCAACCTCGAGCCACTCGATCATCCATAGATGAAGCAACGATCACAAATCAGACCCTCAACCAAACTAGGTTTAAAAAATTAGTTCGACCTGCCGTCGGCACCACGGCGAACTATCACCACCTCTACTATTTTTCCTTACTTCCTTGATCATACATCTAGCTTCAGCAAGAACCTCAATCACCAGAAACACTCCAGTCACCAGAGATCATCAAAAGACCAAAATCTAGAACTCTAAGAACTGTACCCTCAAAGCCACACTAAAAATTATGATTTCTGTTTTAAAAATCATGATTTGGGACAGTGATTCATATTATCAGAATAGATCAAAGAAATCTGATACTTGAATTTAACATGTTTTGGAAGTTTTTACTGGAATTCTTGATTTCCAGATAATATATGTACCAAACATATTGAGATTATTTTTAAAATGCTAGTTTCTGTTTCAAACAAACTTAAATTGTTTGAAAACTAAGCTAACAGTGAACTGGAGAAGAGATTTTGGAATTTTATCAAAATCAAACTCTGTAATTATGAATAGAGATTCACACAGACAAATCACACATGCACACATGGTTTCAACATTCATATATACATGAATTCAGGTCTAAAAACAAACATGCATATATATTTCAAACATACATTCCAAATTTATTTCCAACATATATCATCTGCATCAAATCTAAAGGGGGTTTCATGTTCATAGTTTAAAGGCAGAGGATTGGACTAAGAATAAGATGTTTAAAATCAACAGATATGCACACCTTAAAAATATACAAGGGCTTACAGAAATACAGACATGCAAAGCAATCATCAACACATTAATTCACATGCAACGGATATTTGATACTTAGGTTTTTAATTTAAAGGTTTACTCACCTATTCAAAGAGGCAGAGCTTTGAAAAACTGGAAGCTTTAAACTGCATCAGTTTTGAAATTGAAATACTTGCTTTGAAAACTGAAATGCTAGCTTTGAAAACTTGAAAACCATGGCCTCTGGAATTTGTAAGCTTTGAAAACTTTGCTTTGATTTACTTGCTTGAATTCTTGACAATGGTTACAGGTTTGATTGTTTACAGGGCTTAGTGTAAAAATGGTTACAGGTTTTGAAAGAACATTGCATATTGGTTTGAACTTGTACAATGTTTTACAGGGCATTGATTTGGTTTGAGGAGATGATTTCAAGTTTGAGACAAATGATTTCTGGTTTTGGTTTTTGTTTTCGCAAATGTCAAAATAAACAAAGAAAATGGAGAAGAGAGGGAAGATGTAAATTTATATAGATTCATTTAGATTTGTTTTAAAATTAAAGAAAAATAAAAATTGAATTATGACACTTGTCATTAAAATCTCAATTATCTTACACATGTATGTAAGATGCATATAAAATTAACACTTGTAATTATTTATTTTTATATTTAAATGATTTGAAAGCTTTTGAATTAAATTTCCTAATTAATAAATATATTTTAAATGCCTTTCTAATTTATATAAATAAATCTTTAAAAAAATATGTATAAACCAATTTATAATTTAAATAAAATCATATACAATATACATTTAATCCATTTTTAAATGCAAATATAACTTTTGTATTTATTTACTATTAAATAAACACTTCCTAAATTTATATAAATAAATTTCTTTTAAAGAAAATATTATAAAACAAATCTTATTTTAAATAAAAGCCCTGTTCATATATTTTATACCTAAATATATTAAAATAATTATCTTTTAAAGATTCAAATTTAAATCCAGATTCAAATTCAAATTTTACTTTTAAAAATCCAATTTAAGAATCAACTCAAACATATATAATTTACATAAGCACATTATTAAGTTTGAAAATGATAAGTCTATTTAAAATCAAATTTATAAAATAACACAAATTAAATAATTATTCTTATTAAAAATCAATCTATAACCATAATTAAAACATCACATTATTATTATTTTGTTATTTATATTTGAAAATAACAATTTTATCAATTTAAAATAATTTAAATTAAGAGATTATCACATTTTAAATTCCTTGAAATTCTGGGATATCACATATATTTTAAAAAAACCATGAACAGAGCCCTTTCCTGGAAGAAGAACAATATTCAGGTGGAAATTCTCATGTCTAATACACATACTGTAACGCCCCACCTCTATGCTCATAATAACAAAGAGTATTAAAAGAAATACTGTCTATTATTACGAAGAATAAGGCTGGATAGGAGCGACCATCCGTAATTGGCCTTACACTAATATTGGTTATCTCGATAGAAGTGGTATATATTTTTTATTTCTCATCTATTATTTATTTACTCCCATCGACATATCCAATTATCAGTATAAAACAAACTACGATAGTTCATAATAGTTTAGGACATTAGATATAACAATAACACAGATAATATAAATGCGGAACACAGAATAACAAAAATCTCATATATATATAACCGATGTCAGTTACAATATAGATGACACGATACATATGATACAACTACAACTGTCGACTCTAGAAGTTATATATACAAGTACATTATCAACTAATATACATAAATACATATCGTTTTATACAATGACACGACTACTACAAAATGACACTGACAACTTCAGAAGATGTGAAAAGTCTTCATATCCTGAACAGCAACTCAAAGAAGAAAATCTACAACCTGAAATAACTCGGGTCTGACCCGAGTATTACATTCAAAAGAAAATAATACACGGGTCAGTCTAATTCAAACTCAGTTATTAGTGCATAGAAGCAATAGTAATCAACATCAAATAGACGACAGTCACAGAAATCTCGTATATCCGACTCCTCGATAAAAGAATCGAATAACAGCAGATATAACACTGAACAGTGTTAAACAACAAATCAGCAATCCAAATCAATTTAAACAATTGAAATGTCAATTTAAAAACAACGATGCTGATTGGCTGCAGTACACGCTAACGTGTACTGCCTCGCCAATACAGTCTATGAAATACTCAGAAGATCAATGAATCCAAAAGCCAACGGATACAACTCAAATCGAAGTGAACCATTTCAAATACAACTTCAAAATATTGAATTGAACCAATGAAATAATTTAACAATCGAAATATCAACCAAATCTGTCAATCCTACTAGGGCTGCAGTACACGCACGCGTGTACTGCCTCGCCTCTACAAACAACTCTAAACAAAATAAGGTCACCGGTGAAGCACGATGACCAAATGCAATTGGATACAAAGCATTAATGCAATGTATCAGATTCGAGCAGAAAGGCACAGACTCGAGTGGAAGTGAATTAATTGACACAAATCAATGCCAACAACATGAACTGGACAGTGTACCAAGGATAAGGCAACAGAGGAATAATTAAAACAATGAACCAGCCTACAAGATGAATGCAAGCATCATAACCAAAGTCGAAGTCAAATAGATCGAACAACAAGTAACAGCAGATACAAGTGACTCAGGCAATGAACTCCATACCAATATCAAAGACTCAACCAACTGCACATAGTCACGAACCAGTGCCAACGTCATACCCAAGTTAACAATATCAATGAAGACTGCATCAAGAAGCCAATGCCAGAAATCAAAGATCAAAACAAATGCAACATCGTACCATAGATTAATGCAGACTTGAGTAAACAAGGAAAAGGGCATATATCAAGTACACCAGACTGCAAGACCAAGTGTGCAGATGATCAACCAAGTTCAACGGTCAAAGCATCATCAACACAGTGAAACTACAAAAACAATGCAAGTGCAGACAAATATGATCTCCTTCAAAACTATATGATTTCAGGTAGACCAGCTACAATGACTAGAAGCATATACAGGAATGCTACTCTAAAACACAATGTTCAAGTCTACATGAGCAACTCTATAGTGCAACTGTACAAATGCCAAAGTCACAAACTAATCAAGATCAATCCCAAAGCAACCCAACAGCATTGCAAGTGCATCAGGCAAGAGATGAAGCACACAAAGCTAATGTACCAGTGAACAAGGATGCACCAGTGAAAACAAAGGCCAGTGGACCATAATGCAGACAAGCCTATATATGCACAGTGAAGCCAAAGACTCAAGCTAAGGGACATAAAGTGTAACTATCAAAGTACACAAAGCATGAAACCGGACTCAAGTGAAACCAACCCATCAGCCAACTAAACTGCATACTACAACGTAACAGTGATGAACACAGCAACCTAAACCAATGTACTGCAGTAGCTACAAAATGCAGAATCATCTACATGAATCAAAATGCACATGAGCAAGTGAATATCAAAAGAAAACCCACACTTCAAAATAAATGCAGAGACTTGATGACTTAATTTAGATGTGAGAATAACTCACGCATATCACATGACTACCCCTCTGTTTAACTTACACATACCTGAACCCATGTTAAGCCATGCATGCAACTAGGAGCAACATTTTGATATTGCAAAATACATACATACGCATGTAGCTAGGAGATAAAACACTTCAACTTTGCAAAATGCTTCACACGTATGTAATAGGACACATGCAGGCATTGAAACTACAGGCCACACATTTTCACCTTTTTAATTTACAAAGTATTTTCAAATGCAACTGTCAATAAACACTTTTCGAAATTTCATACTGCCTATAATTTCCACTGTGAAATATAACAGAGGCAAGAAGTTTGACACTCTCAACTATGTTTTGTGCAATTTAGCAAAGCAATTTGAATTATGAAATGAAGTTTATACGGCACAGGTCAGGGAACGTGTGCATCGTATACTGCAGTAAGGACGTAGTTGGAACTTCTACTTAAGCATAAAAATATCTATATACTATCACTCAAGTGCTGCCTCAAAATCTCTGTGTGAAGTCGCAGTGTAAAGGCTCAGGAAGAAAAGATGTGAAAAACATAACCAAAGAGAACTTGAAAATCAATGAAATGCAGCGCAGATGTATACATGTTGAAGCAACAGTCTATAGTTTCACAAAACCGAAGTCAACCCCGAAATCATCAGAAATTCACCAATCCAAACAGTGAAACCCAAAGTCACAAAATATACGAATTCGAACAAATTCAAGTAAACAAAACTTGAACAAATCAGAAATCGTTTAAAAGTCGAATTAGATGTGAGTGGAAGACACGCACCTTGTTTACGTAGCAGAGACGAGCATCTCCGAGACGAAGCCGGGGCGATCGAAGAATCGAGCAGCCATCTTCGAATTCACGGAAGCCCCAATTTTCAGAACGAAGAGCCAAAGTAC
Organism: Allium fistulosum; assembly: GCA_030737815.1. Taxonomy (NCBI): domain Eukaryota; kingdom Viridiplantae; phylum Streptophyta; class Magnoliopsida; order Asparagales; family Amaryllidaceae; genus Allium; species Allium fistulosum. Next base: position 941,170,359 of record CM060907.1, on the reverse strand, counting down.
AAATCACAGAGGAACGAACTAACTTAGCCTGAGGTAGCCGTGAGCGAGCGAGGAATCATCGATCGCCAGGCCATCAACTTCGATCATTGACAAGCCCTAATTTTTGGAAGCGACGAGGCCGAAGCCCTAATTCTAGAGGAGCCACCATTTTCACAAGCCAAAATTGAATCGGGCCGAAGTAAACAATAGAAACAAAGGGGGACGAGATCGAACAGAGCGAAGCCGCTGAGCCACCATTTTCACTCGTTTGATTTGTTTCGTTTAGGGTTTGGAATGAGAATAAAATAAAGAGGGACCGTTTACAAGGTTATCACGGCAGTCAAAAGAACAAAGGGCTAGCTTTTCTTTAAAGCCCAACAACATTTAACTCAACATCTTAAAGAATTTTACAGCCTAAAAAGTATTTCAATATGATTAAAACTGCTGATAGAAATTTTGTTATCAATTTCAATCGTCTAGTGACGATAACAAACTTTTACAAAAAGGATTCCGACTCGATTAAAATCTACATTAGCAATTAGCAATGACTTAATCGTCATTTATACTTACGCGAAAAACCGGGTTGTTACAGACTCCCCTCCTTAAAGAAATTGCGTCCACGCAATCATAGGGAATAAATGGGTAAAAGGTAACAACCAAAAGAGCATGGCAATGACGAATGTATAAGCAAAGCAAGTGTCAGCGGGGAGGTATTAGATAAGAAATCGAAAGGTTCGACTGCTTCACATCAAAAGAATCAACCTCGTGGGAATCAGGGATCAAAATCAGACGACTAACAAAAGCAAGAACAATCGAGTTCCAGCAACTAAAAGAGAAGGAAAAACAGAGCAGAAATCCCATACAGAGCACGAATTGAATGTGAGTAAATCAAATTACTCACCTGAATTGCCAGAGAAAAAGATGAAGCTCAAATCTCAAAAATCGCAAATATTTACTTATCTCAAACGATAGTCAGAAAACAAATATTCAATTATCCAAAACGCTAATCAAATTTCTCAAATCAACAAATATTTAATTATCTAAAGCGATAATTAAATCTCAAAACAGAAAATATTTAATTACCTCAGGCGATAATTAAATTTTAAATCAACAACTATTTAATTATCTCAGACGATAATTAAATCTCAATCAATAAATATTTAATTATCTCAAGCGATAATTAAATCTCAAAACAGCAATTATTTAATTATCTAAAGCGATAATTAAATCTCAAATCAGCAAATATTTAATTATCAAAAGCGATAATTAAATCTCAAATCAGCAAATATTTAATTATCAAAAGCGATAATTAAATTTAAAATCAACAAATATTTAATTATCTAAAGCGATAATTAAATCTCAAATCAGCAAATATTTAATTATCAAAAGCGATAATTAAATCTCAAATCAGCAAATATTTAATTATCTAAAGCGATAATTAAATCTCAAATCAGCAAATATTTAATTATCAAAAGCGATAATTAAATCTCAAATCAGCAAATATTTAATTATCTAAAGCGATAATTAAATCTCAAATCAGCAAATATTTAATTATCTAAAGCGATAATTAAATCTCAAATCATCAAATATTTAATTATCTAAAGCGATAATTAAATCTCAAATCAGCAAATATTTAATCATCTCAAGCGATAATTAAATCTCAAATCAACAACTATTGAATTATCTTAAAGTGATAATTCGAAACAACAATTATCTGATTATCAAAAACGATAATCAGAACTCATATCAACAAATATCTAATTATCACAAGCGATAATTAGAAACAACAAATATCCGATTATCAAAAACGATAATCAGGATCTCAAATATTTAATTATCGATACGATAATTAAATCTCATAACATCAAATATCTAATTACCTGCAGATAATTAGAAACAACAAATATCTAGAAATCAGTTAAGAAGACTAGAAAATCAACATAAAAGCTTGGATCGATCCCATCAGATGGCGAGTTTTTAATTCACCGCACGTGCATCAACAAATGGCCGAAGCCTACCAAGTACTCAACATAATTTTGGCACCCATCAGATTGACCCTGTAACGACCCAGAATTTTGAACGAATTAAATTGAGGATATTTAATTAATTTTAAATATTTGAACGATGATTTAATTTGAATCCCGATATAATTTTGAAATTGACGATTAAATTATAAAGTTTAGTCTGTTGATAGTTGAATAAAAATTTGAATCTTTAATTTTAAGCCGAAGAAAAATATTTTGAAAGCTTTTAAAATTCATATTGACAATACTGAAGATGATAGAAGCTTCAGAATTTAATTTCGAACTGTTCTGTTCAGTTTTGAAATTAAATCGTTCGAATCAATATTTAAAAATAGTCATTTTTCAAACAGTCTCGGAATTCGACGAAACCAGTTCCATTGGGTCCGTAACATTAAATTATTGCCGGATTTCAAATTTCGAATTTTTTGGAACTGATATGAGAGCACACGACGTATAAACGCGTCGAAATAAAATCAAATTCAAATTTGTATAATATTTAAAATTTAGTCAACACATCAGTTACTTTCCCCCTGTAAACACGCCTTTGAACACGCCGAGAATCACGAAGTCGTGCAACCCATTACGCAACCCTCCTCCTTCCAATTTTAAATATTCCTCTTCCTTCGTCTATTCTAAACAAATTTTCACAGAAGAAAAAAAATGGCCGTGTTCTCCCCTCGTTATTCAATTTAAAACGAACGAAAACAAACCAACCTTTCCCCTTTATCAGAAACGAAATCAAATCCTCTTCCTTCAGCCTTAATTCGAAATCAACGCCTTCATTATAATCGCTATATACTCAGCTATTCCATCCTTGCTCCTATGCGATACTTTCTACTACTGATTTGAAGACCGGCTACTGTCTCTCTTTACTTCCACTGCTAAATTGATGGAGACGAGGGCTCGATTCGCGTGAAGCAGAGTTGCGGCGGCAATGGCAACTTTGGGCGCTGGGATTCGCGAGGGCGGAGGCGAGGTACGGTTGGCAACCGCGAACGAGGGCGGCACTGGGGAAGACTCGCGATTGGAATCGCGTTCGTAGGGAGCGGTGTCGACAGCGAGTTCGCGCTCGCGTGCGAGTTGACCGGAGGTGAGTCGCGACGTGGAGGGTGAAGATTGGAGAGGTGTCGTTCGATGATGGAGGCAGCGTCGTGGCAGTGGCGAAGCAAAACTGGAAGAAGGAACTCGGCGACTGTTTGATTTGGGTTTCACAATGATGGTTGTGGCGTGCGATTTCAAGAAGGAGGGCGATGCTTTGTTCGAAGTCGAACGTTTCGTCGTGAGTAAGGGCTGGAGCATCGATCAAAGCTGTAAGATGTTCGATTTATTTATTTCAATATATAGATTGACAGCATCGATCAGTAAGCATATATGCGAAATTTTAATTTATAGATTAAAGAAAAAAAAAATGTATATATTTTAACTACATATTGTTTAGGAGATTTTTATAGTAAAGTATAAAAAAAAAATCTGTTTGTTATCTTTCAATTTAAACATTTGTATATGTAAAATGTGTTATGTTCAGGTTAGTATATTTATCTATATACAGATAGGATTTTTGAAGTTATGTATATACAGTCTTTAAATTTATATATATATACATTTTACAAAAAAATGATAGTAGCAAATTTATTGCATAAATTTTTGGAGGGGTTTAAATTAGAAGCAGAAAAAGATAAAAGGAAAATTTATTTACAATTGTTTTCATTTAATCAAGTAAGTATATATGTATGTATAAAGTTTTAATCTGGACTGTTTTAAAATTTAAAAGTGTGTATATATCAGACAAGAAAATTTAGTGGAATATTTATTTAAAGGAAGAATAGTTTTGATTTAAAATTTTGTTAGATAAATTTATTAAAAGAAATGGGGACAAAATAAAATCTTAGTTAAATAAGTTTATTTCAAAACGGAAATCAGTTAGAATTTAAAATTAACTGTTTAAAATGAAATCATCGATGAATCAAAATTATCAAATGAAAATTTATTATTCGATCTGTTCGAATATTAATAAATCGTATAAATGTTTATACAGTTTGAAATCGTAAAGGGAACAAGACGAATTGGATTGGATTGCAAAATTAAAAGCTAAGGTGAGATTTTCTCACTCGAAGGAAATTTGAATTTACAGTTATTATTGATTGATGATTGTTATTGGATTGTTGATATTAGATATTTTAGGATATATCTATTATATATAGCAATATATACATATTGGCATATGTATATATTGGATTGATGATTTCCCGCCTCGTATAGCGGATGAGACCCTATTGCGCCGTTAGTAAGCGGATTTATAAAAACCTATATACCGTGATAATTCCGTACTGGAGCGGAATTGGTATTGTGCTAACATCTTTGGATGCAGGGAAACAGGTTGGAGGGATCCAACTGGACCCCTCACATTTATTTAATTCATTTCTATTGTGATATGAATCTGTGAATGATTATAGTGATGCTATTAATCATATTGATATCTGGAAATTGTTTGAAAGCTAAAATTTAGCTGAATGGATGTTTGACATCATTGGATTCCAAAGATAAACGAAATTGAATTTTTGAAATTCAAGTAGAAAATTTCTAAGTGAATCAATTTTTGAAATTTAAGAAATTTTGAAGAAAGGAATTTTTAAAGTATAAAAAGTAAATTTTTATAATCGTATTGAATAAATTCCAGAATCAAGTGAAAATGTTAAATAAATGAATTTCGTATAATAGTGATTTTTAAATTGAAGAATTTAATTAAAAATTGGATTTCTAAATAGTTTGGGAAAAAATAAAGGAATTTATTTTCTTTAAAAGGAATTTATTTAAAAAGAAATAAGTGGGAAGTCCAATTAGAAATTTAACTGGCAAATTGAAACGAATTTGGAAAATCGATATGAAATTTATAGATGTATAAATTGTAAAGTTAAAAAGAATGAAATTTATAGATTTATAAATGGTGAAGTTAAAATGAATGAAATTGTAGAATGGAGGATTTATAAGAAATTAACTTATAAAACTGGATTTTTGCCTTTAATGGGAGTATTGATCGAACTTGTTAATAAAGGGGATTCATAAATCAAAGTTATTGTGAAATATAAGGTTGAATTTATAAACGTTGTTTTATAAATCTGAAATCACTTATTTTAAATAAGTGTATTATAGAAATTAATAAAAGGAGATTTATAAACCGAAGTTGTTATAAAACAGAAATGGAATTTATAAGCGTTGTTTTATAAATTCGAAATAAATTGAATTTGATGAATTAAATAGTGAAATGTGATTAGTGAAGTATATTCACGATTTTGGACGGTGAATATATTGTTAAGTAAAATGGATATTGTTTGGGAAAGCGACATTATAAATGAAGTTGATTGTTTTTAACGATGTTTTAAAATGTATTATGAATCGAAAGCATAGATTTCAACATACTTGTTGAAATAGACGTTTTCGAGAAATTTAAGGAAATGGTGGACTATAACACTGTTGTTATAGTAAATGGTTTCCGAAAGGAAATGTTTTTATGTAGTATTGGGATTTATAAATATCTATCTTAATTTTCAAATCCCTATACTAGTGGTTTTGAGTCGTCGTAACGATGTTTTACGTAACATTCGTTTTGACTCAAACAAATGTCGTCAAAGTAAATGATTTCCTTAAAAGAATGAAATATATATATACTTAATTTGATTTAAGTATATCGAATATTTTCCAAGTGTTGAAAATAAATGGATTGTGAATTGCTGACTTATTTTTAAATAAGTATGGAAATGTTTTCCAAAATGAAATGAAATGTTTTGAGGATTTATCTTTTTAAAGATAAATTGAAATTGAATATTGAAAACGATTTGAAAATCGAATATCAGTAGATATTCGAAAGTATAAATTCAATACGGAATTTATAAAAGAAAGCGAAGTTGTTTAAAAATAAATATTGATTTATTTTTGAAGTGTGGAAATTTGATTTGAAATTGTTTTCAAATGGTTAAGTGTGGAAATTTTATATCTAGTAAAGATATTTTTGAAGATGAAATAATTTGGAAAATTATTTGGAATCTGATGATGTTGCGCATTTTTATTGATAGTTAAATAACCGACTATCAATAATTACCTTTAGATAGGTATTTGTTGTGAATTGGATGAATTTGAATGCCACACTTATTTTTGAATAATCGCTCACTATTCGGGTTAGCCGGGAAAGGACCATGGGGTCGTATAACCCATTCCGAATATGTGATACGTCGTTATGAATTGCATTCGAAGACCGGTGTTGAAGACCGGATATTTTTGAAAACGGAAGGATTACCGTCGAGTTACTCTACATCGACTGATCTTCGATTTAGAGGTTTTATCACCCTTAGTGACGGGAAGTCCTGACGTGATGGAAAATTATCCGGATATGCAAGGGCTTCGTGAGAAGTGCCTTCGGTTCTGTTCGATCCCGGAACAGACTTGTATGGATTGTGTGTCTGACGTTACAATTTGAGATATAAAGCTGATTTCTTTCAAATACATTTCTGTTGGTGGCGGAGAATTTATTCTCTTAGCTTAACACCCTTCTCTGAGACGTACGAGCTCAGAGGTTATGTAGTTGAAATTTATCAGCGATATATCCCAATTTGGTAACGTGGCATACTGAGTGTTGCTGTGAAATGGTCAGTGTTTGATCATTTGTGATATGATCATTTGTTTGATCTTATATCTTTGTGATCATAGGTTGATCATTTTGTTCGACCCGAAGCAGGGCTTTTTGAGAAAGCGTAGCTTTGTGGACGAGACTTCGTCGAGCCTCACACCCCGGAAATGGTCGAAACAGGAAGGATGCAGCAAGGTTCTAGGGAGTAGCGCCCCTTAGTGTATGTCATTCCTTCTGGATAAAGGTGGTATCATGGTATGGAGCCCAGATACTTAACCTCTGTGGTTACTGCATTATTATTATCTATGTGGTTTGTTGCGAATCGGGGATCCTCGGGAAGATCGGTGACGATCGGGGGATGGCATACGCGTGTCAGTAGTTACCTACTTTTGCAGAGGTAACCCGGCCTTGTGTTGGCAGAGATCTAACCGTAATGTTAGGTTATTTCTCGGGTCGTCTATTCCAGGGACGTACCCATCGTGGAAAAGGAAGTTCCTTAGCCTGACCATTTGTTGGAAATCCAAAGAAACAATACGAGCCTTTACGATTTCAATTGTATAACCTGTCTCCTCAGGAGGCAGCTATAGCAGGCATAATATAATGGTACCTATGCTGGCTAAGATTAATATTCTACTTTCGAAATGTTTTCCACTATGCACTAATAATAATATCCAAAATGATTTGATTTTGCGTAGTAAGCATCTTCGACTATCATAAGAAGAAATCTCCTCCAAGTCTGCGTTTGCATTGTGTGTGTGGTGGGAGGTCTTATGGTAGTTTCATTTTCCAAAAATCATTGCGAATTGACTTTAAAATTCCCTGCTATTTATTTTAAAGATAAACTGTTTTACGATCTCACACCAGTCACCATGACTGACTCGGAGTTTATTGTTCCCTTCTAAACTCTGGGTGCCCACAAATTTCCACACGGGCAGTCTAGAGTTAGATCATCAGGATATTCTGGATATTCTGGAGCTTTGGAAGCAAGCTGGAGGACGAGACGTAGTATTTGTATCTGATAGTATTTATTCCGCTGTGTATTCTGTATGAGGACAAGTTATATAACTGTCCATTGTTGTATTGAGTTGTATATTGACTCTGATGATTGATGTATGTATAAAATGATATAGTTCTTTGTTTTAAAAGACTAGTAATTATCTATTGTATATTGTTCCGCTGCGATGTGTAAGATTCTGATATTGTTTTCTGTTCTGATGTGTTTTCTGTTTTTCTTCTTCTTTCTTTCTTCTCTTTTTCTTCTATCTTCTTTTTCTTCTACTTTTTCTTTTTCTTAAAACCCTCACTATTGGAGTTTCCGGCACTCGATTGCTCGGCAGTCGATAAAGTGAGTATCGAGGTTGAATTTTCGAAAGTCGAAAAATCCGGTATGTGACAGCGTGGTATCAGAGCATATGGTTAAGCGACAACCCTGCTCTGTTGGGTGTTACTCATTAGAGATAGAGTCAGCAGTACTCTAGAATGAGTTGAGTGTAATAATAGATATGAGTGCGTATTTGTTATTTAATATAAAATTGTTTTGTATTGTGATGATTGGTTTATTGAGTGGTATATGAACCTTCCTCGGCACAGTCTTGCAAAACTGTATCGAAGGGGTTTCTAAACGCTCGAATAGAACTGTTCGGCACAGTATTGTTTTAAAATTGGGTGAATGAAATAATTTTACCCAAACTATTTTTGTATAGAAAAGAAATGATTTTTCTATGAATTATCATAGTATATGGTTGCATGGTTGTTAGGAAAGTGATAATATTGAAATGTTATCATTTTTATATGAAATTGAATAAGAAATGGAAATTGTAACTCCAAAGTTAAGAAATGAATTCGTATACAAATGAAATTTGAGAATATAAATTATAAATGTGATTTGTAATTTAAAACGGGATTCCAGAGAAGTTTTTGGAAATGTTTTGAAAAGAATTTGTAAATTTTGGAGATTTGGAAAGTTTAAATCATTTTTGATTTGAAAATGGATTTCAAGGGTTTTGAAAAATGTTTTGAAGGAATGAAAAGCTCTAAACTCTTTTCGGTCGCTGGAAAATAACTTCGATGATGACCGCGGCATCGTTAGTGTTCATTTTCGGGTTTCCAAAAGAGAAATTGCTGCCAAGTTGTTTTAAATGAAAGTTGTTTGAAAAATTTGGGTTTTGTTTTGAAATTCAAAAGATAATTTGATTTGTTTTCAAAATGGCCTTGAAATGTTGGTAAACTCTGGAATGCTATATAAAGATATTTATGAAATATTACTAAGTTGATAACTTATACCAATTGAATTTTGATAGAATAAATTTAACTTAAAGATGAAGTTAAATAAATGTAAGTACAAGTGAATCAATTGTGATTTAATGAAAGCGAAATTGAAAGTTAAATTAGTGAAATTAAACCTTGAATTGTGAACTAAATGAAAGAATGGTTTGAAATTGCAAATAAATTCAAGTAAGTAGAAATAAATTTCAAATGAACGGAATTTACAATTGTAAGTGAATGAAGTATTAAACTGAAAGTTAGTAAGTGAAGCTAATTGATTATTGACCAAATGGATAAGGTTTGAACGAATTAAATTCAATGATCATAAATGAAGATAAATTGAATTCCAATAGAATTGAAAATGTGAATTATAAGTTCAAATGAATGTGAAATGAAAAATTGAACGAAATTGAATATGTAACTTCAATAGCGAATTTAAAGATGGTATAAGTAGTTTATATTGGAAAATTTGTAATCAAATTTGCAAAATGATTTGAATGCTGTAACTAGATATAATGGCTAGTAGGATATACAGGTATAAAGGAATTGGATTTGATTTTCAAAGATGAATTTGAATTGCTCGAAAAAGGTATGTATTTGAATTTCAAATATGAGTTTTTGATGATTTCTGGTCTAGCCGCTTGGCTTTTTCTTTTTCTTTTTGAAATCTGAGAGTCCGTAGGGACGTTTTGTAGTCGTGCCGTATTAGCCGCGGAAAGGAGACGCTGGCGAAATTTTTCGGAAATTTAGGGCGTTAGAAAATTTTTGAGAAATTTTGGAAGTTTAAATTTAAAATTTGAATTTGAATTTGAATTTGAATTGTTAAGCAAACAATGTTGTTTTGAACTTAGAGTTGAAGTTGAAATTTAGTTGATGAATAACGAATCTTTAGTAGAAAGATTTGTTTCGATAAATTGATAAAACTATTTAGATTGTGAAAAATAGTAGACGAGTTAAGGATCATTTTTTTCCTAACTTGTAATTTTGGGACGAAATTCTTTTAAGGAGGGAAGTTTGTAACGACCCAGAATTTTGAACGAATTAAATTGAGGATATTTAATTAATTTTAAATATTTGAACGATGATTTAATTTGAATCCCGATATAATTTTGAAATTGACGATTAAATTATAAAGTTTAATCTGTTGATAGTTGAATAAAAATTTGAATCTTTAATTTTAAGCCGAAGAAAAATATTTTGAAAGCTTTTAAAATTCATATTGACAATACTGAAGATGATAGAAGCTTCAGAATTTAATTTCGAACTGTTCTGTTCAGTTTTGAAATTAAATCGTTCGAATCAATATTTAAAAATAGTCATTTTTCAAACAGTCTCGGAATTCGACGAAACCAGTTCCATTGGGTCCGTAACATTAAATTATTGCCGGATTTCAAATTTCGTATTTTTTGGAACTGATATGAGAGCACACGGCGTATAAACGCGTCGAAATAAAATCAAATTCAAATTTGTATAATATTTAAAATTTAGTCAACACATCAGTTACTTTCCCCCTGTAAACACGCCTTTGAACACGCCGAGAATCACGAAGTCGTGCAACCCATTACGCAACCCTCCTCCTTCCAATTTTAAATATTCCTCTTCCTTCGTCTATTCTAAACAAATTTTCACAGAAGAAAAAAAATGGCCGCGTTCTCCCCTCGTTATTCAATTTAAAACGAACGAAAACAAACCAACCTTTCCCCTTTATCAGAAACGAAATCAAATCCTCTTCCTTCAGCCTTAATTCGAAATCAACGCCTTCATTATAATCGCTATATACTCAGCTATTCCATCCTTGCTCCTACGCGATACTTTCTACTACTGATTTGAAGACCGGCTACTGTCTCTCTTTACTTCCACTGCTAAATTGATGGAGACGAGGGCTCGATTCGCGTGAAGCAGAGTTGCGGCGGCAATGGCAACTTTGGGCGCTGGGATTCGCGAGGGCGAAGGCGAGGTACGGTTGGCAACCGCGAACGAGGGCGGCACTGGGGAAGACTCGCGATTGGAATCGCGTTCGTTGGGAGCGGCGTCGACAGCGAGTTCGCGCTCGCGTGCGAGTTGACCGGAGGTGAGTCGCGACGTGGAGGGTGAAGATTGGAGAGGTGTCGTTCGATGATGGAGGCAGCGTCGTGGCAGTGGCGAAGCAAAACTGGAAGAAGGAACTCGGCGACTGTTTGATTTGGGTTTCGCGATGATGGTTGTGGCGTGCGATTTCAAGAAGGAGGGCGATGCTTTGTTCGAAGTCGAACGTTTCGTCGTGAGTAAGGGCTGGAGCATCGATCAAAGCTGTAAGATGTTCGATTTATTTATTTCAATATATAGATTGACAGCATCGATCAGTAAGCATATATGCGAAATTTTAATTTATAGATTAAAGAAAAAAAAATGTATATATTTTAACTACATATTGTTTAGGAGATTTTTATAGTAAAGTATAAAAAAACAAAATCTGTTTGTTATCTTTCAATTTAAACATTTGTATATGTAAAATGTGTTATGTTCAGGTTAGTATATTTATCTATATACAGATAGGATTTTTGAAGATATGTATATACAGTCTTTAAATTTATATATATGTACATTTTACAAAAAAATGATAGTAGCAAATTTATTGCATAAATTTTTGGAGGGGTTTAAATTAGAAGCAGAAAAAGATAAAAGGAAAATTTATTTACAATTGTTTTCATTTAATCAAGTAAGTATATATGTATGTATAACGTTTTAATCTGGACTGTTTTAAAATTTAAAAGTGTGTATATATCAGACAAGAAAATTTAGTGGAATATTTATTTAAAGGAAGAATAGTTTTGATTTAAAATTTTGTTAGATAAATTTATTAAAAGAAATGGGGACAAAATAAAATCTTAGTTAAATAAGTTTATTTCAAAACGGAAATCAGTTAGAATTTAAAATTAACTGTTTAAAATGAAATCATCGATGAATCAAAATTATCAAATGAAAATTTATTATTTGATCTGTTCGAATATTAATAAATCGTATAAATGTTTATACAGTTTGAAATCGTAAAGGGAACAAGACGAATTGGATTGGATTGCAAAATTAAAAGCTAAGGTGAGATTTTCTCACTCGAAGGAAATTTGAATTTACAGTTATTATTGATTGATGATTGTTATTGGATTGTTGATATTAGATATTTTAGGATATATCTATTATATATAGCAATATATACATATTGGCATATGTATATATTGGATTGATGATTTCCCGCCTCGTATAGCGGATGAGACCCTATTGCGCCGTTAGTAAGCGGATTTATAAAAACCTATATACCGCGATAATTCCGTACTGGAGCGGAATTGGTATTGTGCTAACATCTTTGGATGTAGGGAAACAGGTTGGAGGGATCCAACTAGACCCCTCACATTTATTTAATTCATTTCTATTGTGATATGAATCTGTGAATGATTATAGTGATGCTATTAATCATATTGATATCTGGAAATTGTTTGAAAGCTAAAATTTAGCTGAATGGATGTTTGACATCATTGGATTCCAAAGATAAACGAAATTGAATTTTTGAAATTCAAGTAGAAAATTTCTAAGTGAATCAATTTTTGAAATTTAAGAAATTTTTAAGAAAGGAATTTTTAAAGTATAAAAAGTAAATTTTTATAATCGTATTGAATAAATTCCAGAATCTAGTGAAAATGTTAAATAAATGAATTTCGTATAATAGTGATTTTTAAATTGAAGAATTTAATTAAAAATTGGATTTCTAAATAGTTTGGGAAAAAATAAAGGAATTTATTTTCTTTAAAAGGAATTTATTTAAAAAGAAATAAGTGGGAAGTCCAATTAGAAATTTAACTGGCAAATTGAAACGAATTTGGAAAATCGATATGAAATTTATAGATGTATAAATTGTAAAGTTAAAAAGAATGAAATTTATAGATTTATAAATGGTGAAGTTAAAATGAATGAAATTGTAGAATGGAGGATTTATAAGAAATTAACTTATAAAACTGGATTTTTGCCTTTAATGGGAGTATTGATCGAACTTGTTAATAAAGGGGATTCATAAATCAAAGTTATTGTGAAATATAAGGTTGAATTTATAAACGTTGTTTTATAAATCTGAAATCACTTATTTTAAATAAGTGTATTATAGAAATTAATAAAAGGAGATTTATAAACCGAAGTTGTTATAAAACAGAAATGGAATTTATAAGCGTTGTTTTATAAATTCGAAATAAATTGAATTTGATGAATTAAATAGTGAAATGTGATTAGTGAAGTATATTCACGATTTTGGACGGTGAATATATTGTTAAGTAAAATGGATATTGTTTGGGAAAGCGACATTATAAATGAAGTTGATTGTTTTTAACGATGTTTTAAAATGTATTATGAATCGAAAGCATAGATTTTAACATACTTGTTGAAATAGACGTTTTCGAGAAATTTAAGGAAATGGTGGACTATAACACTGTTGTTATAGTAAATGGTTTCCGAAAGGAAATGTTTTTATGTAGTGTTGGGATTTATAAATATCTATCTTAATTTTCAAATCCCTATACTAGTGGTTTTGAGTCGTCGTAACGATGTTTTACGTAACATTCGTTTTGACTCAAACAAATGTCGTCAAAGTAAATGATTTCCTTAAAAGAATGAAATATATATACTTAATTTGATTTAAGTATATCGAATATTTTCCAAGTGTTGAAAATAAATGGATTGTGAATTGCTGACTTATTTTTAAATAAGTATGGAAATGTTTTCCAAAATGAAATGAAATGTTTTGAGGATTTATCTTTTTAAAGATAAATTGAAATTGAATATTGAAAACGATTTGAAAATCGAATATCAGTAGATATTCGAAAGTATAAATTCAATACGGAATTTATAAAAGAAAGCGAAGTTGTTTAAAAATAAATATTGATTTATTTTTGAAGTGTGGAAATTTGATTTGAAATTGTTTTCAAATGGTTAAGTGTGGAAATTTTATATCTAGTAAAGATATTTTTGAAGATGAAATAATTTGGAAAATTATTTGGAATCTGATGATGTTGCGCATTTTTATTGATAGTTAAATAACCGACTATCAATAATTACCTTTAGATAGGTATTTGTTGTGAATTGGATGAATTTGAATGCCACACTTATTTTTGAATAATCGCTCACTATTCGGGTTAGCCGGGAAAGGACCATGGGGTCGTATAACCCATTCCGAATATGTGATACGTCGTTATGAATTGCATTCGAAGACCGGTGTTGAAGACCGGATATTTTTGAAAACGGAAGGATTACCGTCGAGTTACTCTACATCGACTGATCTTCGATTTAGAGGTTTTATCACCCTTAGTGACGGGAAGTCCTGACGTGATGGAAAATTATCCGGATATGCAAGGGCTACGTGAGAAGTGCCTTCGGTTTTGTTCGATCCCGGAACAGACTTGTATGGATTGTGTGTCTGACGTTACAATTTGAGATATAAAGCTGATTTCTTTCAAATACATTTCTGTTGGTGGCGGAGAATTTATTCTCTTAGCTTAACACCCTTCTCTGAGACGTACGAGCTCAGAGGTTATGTAGTTGAAATTTATCAGCGATATATCCCAATTTGGTAACGTGGCATACTGAGTGTTGCTGTGAAATGGTCAGTGTTTGATCATTTGTGATATGATCATTTGTTTGATCTTATATCTTTGTGATCATAGGTTGATCATTTTGTTTGACCCGAAGCAGGGCTTTTTGAGAAAGCGTAGTTTTGTGGACGAGACTTCGTCGAGCCTCACACCCCGGAAATGGTCGAAACAGGAAGGATGCAGCAAGGTTCTAGGGAGTAGCGCCCCTTAGTGTATGTCATTCCTTCTGGATAAAGGTGGTATCATGGTATGGAGCCCAGATACTTAACCTCTGTGGTTACTGCATTATTATTATCTATGTGGTTTGTTGCGAATCGGGGATCCTCGGGAAGATCGGTGACGATCGGGGGATGGCATACGCGTGTCAGTAGTTACCTACTTTTGCAGAGGTAACCCGGCCTTGTGTTGGCAGAGATCTAACCGTAATGTTAGGTTATTTCTCGGGTCGTCTATTCCAGGGACGTACCCATCGTGGAAAAGGAAGTTCCTTAGCCTGACCATTTGTTGGAAATCCAAAGAAACAATACGAGCCTTTACGATTTCAATTGTATAACCTGTCTCCTCAGGAGGCAGCTATAGCAGGCATAATATAATGGTACCTATGCTGGCTAAGATTAATATTCTACTTTCGAAATGTTTTCCACTATGCACTAATAATAATATCCAAAATGATTTGATTTTGCGTAGTAAGCATCTTCGACTATCATAAGAAGAAATCTCCTCCAAGTCTGCGTTTGCATTGTGTGTGTGGTGGGAGGTCTTATGGTAGTTTCATTTTCCAAAAATCATTGCGAATTGACTTTAAAATTCCCTGCTATTTATTTTAAAGATAAACTGTTTTACGATCTCACACCAGTCACCATGACTGACTCGGAGTTTATTGTTCCCTTCTAAACTCTGGGTGCCCACAAATTTCCACACGGGCAGTCTAGAGTTAGATCATCAGGATATTCTGGATATTCTGGAGCTTTGGAAGCAAGCTGGAGGACGAGACGTAGTATTTGTATCTGATAGTATTTATTCCGCTGTGTATTCTGTATGAGGACAAGTTATATAACTGTCCATTGTTGTATTGAGTTGTATATTGACTCTGATGATTGATGTATGTATAAAATGATATAGTTCTTTGTTTTAAAAGACTAGTAATTATCTATTGTATATTGTTCCGCTGCGATGTGTAAGATTCTGATATTGTTTTCTGTTCTGATGTGTTTTTTGTTTTTCTTCTTCTTTCTTTCTTCTCTTTTTCTTCTATCTTCTTTTTCTTCTACTTTTTCTTTTTCTTAAAACCCTCACTATTGGAGTTTCCGGCACTCGATTGCTCGGCAGTCGATAAAGTGAGTATCGAGGTTGAATTTTCGAAAGTCGAAAAATCCGGTATGTGACAGACCCGAAGGTCCGCAGAGTGACCCGAAGGTCTAGTACTGGTATTTGACCCGAAGGCCCGCAGAGTGGCCCGAAAGCCCAACAAATGACCCGAAGGTCCAACAAATGACCCGAAGGTCCAACATAGTGGCTCGAAAGCACACGAAATCATCAAATATTTCAATTAACGAGTCCGGAATTAACCGAAATAGTAAAAGTGTGGTTCCATACTCCGCACTTTTGCTAAATCGTTTAAATCTCTTCATCGTTTCCTTGAAAGTGCAAAATTGTGTATTCTGTAAAAATACACTTTACATTCTCAAACGGACAAGTCCGGAATTAAGCGAATCAGTAAAAGAAAGGGGTCATAGTCCTCGATTTTGCTGAAACGTTTAAATCGCTTCCTCATTCTTTTGAAAGCGCAAACTGTTAAAATTTCTGAAAACAAATTTTTTTTTTTAAAAAAAATAACAATTCACATTCTCAACTGGACAAGTCCGGAGTTAAGCGAAACAGTAAAAGAAAGGGGTCATAATCCTCGATTTTGCTGAATCGTTTAAGTCGCTTTCTCATTCTTTTGAAAACGCAAACTGCTAAAATTTTATAAAACAGTTTTCATTTTAAAACGATTTTCCAATCACGTGATTAAAACAGCAAATCGGTAACAATTTCGATAAGGAAAATTTACTTCTCAAAATACCGTAAAAACGGTTACACATCAGCATTGCGGAATAACCGCTTGAAAATCTACTTTTAAAAATTTGACTGTTACTGAAGCCAAAGCGACAGTAATTTTAAAACGTCAAAATCACATAAAAACAATTTACATCAAAATGTAATATCAGAGAATTTTCATTCATCAAAATGCCATAAAACACCGTACTTCAAAATATAGCATTGGTGTAAAATTCCGTTGTAAAAATAACGGCAACAAAATACGTTTCATAACCAAGCATCGGTTCAACGTAAAATAAATGCAATAACGTGCAATTTAAATTTTTGCACGTACTACAAAATGGACAAAGAATCATTTAAATGTATCTTCAATGAAGATAATTTAAAACAGCAAAAATCTAATCAATAGATGATTAGTACAAAAGAAAGCCAGCGGAAATTTCAACAAAAATCACATATCTGCAATTTCTTCGAATCCTCAATTCGGATTCGAAGTTCTCAAAGAAATAAAATAATTACAGCTATGTAAACAACAAATGAAATTCATATCAATTTCGTATTTTGATTTATTGAATCAAAAGATTGTCAGTTGTACTCAACGAAGACAGTTTCAATGTTTCCGCTGCGCACTCTAATAAACAGAACGCAATTCAATCAAATCAACAAAACACAGTTTCACTTTTTATTTTTAAATAATGATATTTAAAAACTCGCATCAAAATTTCAAAACTTTAGTTTTGACTCAAATCACAATAAAACATCGACTAATAGTTGTAACATATGTTCCATCCAAGTTATGTTTTATTTTATGTCCATAAACCCCAAGCTCTGATACCAACTGTAACGCCCCACCTCTATGCTCATAATAACAAAGAGTATTAAAAGAAATACTGTCTATTATTACGAAGAATAAGGCTGGATAGGAGCGACCATCCGTAATTGGCCTTGCACTAATATTGGTTATCTCGATAGAAGTGGTATATACTTTTTATTTTTCATCTATTATTTATTTACTCCCATCGACATATCCAATTATCAGTATAAAACAAACTACGATAGTTCATAATAGTTTAGGACATTAGATATAACAATAACACAGATAATATAAATGCGGAACACAGAATAACAAAAATCTCATATATATATATATATATAACCGATGTCAGTTACAATATAGTTGACACGATACATATGATACAACTACAACTGTCGACTCTAGAAGTTATATATACAAGTACATTATCAACTAATATACATGAATACATATCGTTCTATACAATGACACGACTACTACAAAATGACACTGACAACTTCAGAAGATGTGAAAAGTCTTCATATCCTGAACAGCAACTCAAAGAAGAAAATCTACAACCTGAAATAACTCGGGTCTGACCCGAGTATTACATTCAAAAGAAAATAATACACGGGTCAGTCTAATTCAAACTCAGTTATTAGTGCATAGAAGCAATAGTAATCAACATCAAATAGACGACAGTCACAGAAATCTCGTATATCCGACTCCTCGATAAAAGAATCGAATAACAGCAGATATAACACTGAACAGTGTTAAACAACAAATCAGCAATCCAAATCAATTTAAACAATTGAAATGTCAATTTAAAAACAACGATGCTGATTGGCTGCAGTACACGCTAACGTGTACTGCCTCGCCAATACAGTCTATGAAATACTCAGAAGATCAATGAATCCAAAAGCCAACGGATACAACTCAAATCGAAGTGAACCATTTCAAATACAACTTCAAAATATTGAATTGAACCAATGAAATAATTTAACAATCGAAATATCAACCAAATCTGTCAATCCTACTAGGGCTGCAGTACACGCACGCGTGTACTGCCTCGCCTCTACAAACAACTCTAAACAAAATAAGGTCACCGGTGAAGCACGATGACCAAATGCAATTGGATACAAAGCATTAATGCAATGTATCAGATTCGAGCAGAAAGGCACAGACTTGAGTGGAAGTGAATTAATTGACACAAATCAATGCCAACAACATGAACTGGACAATGTACCAAGGATAAGGCAACAGAGGAATAATTAAAACAATGAACCAGCCTGCAAGATGAATGCAAGCATCATAACCAAAGTCGAAGTCAAATAGATCGAACAACAAGTAACAGCAGATACAAGTGACTCAGGCAATGAACTCCATACCAATATCAAAGACTCAACCAACTGCACATAGTCACGAACCAGTGCCAACGTCATACCCAAGTTAACAATATCAATGAAGACTGCATCAAGAAGCCAATGCCAGAAATCAAAGATCAAAACAAATGCAACATCGTACCAGAGATTAATGCAGACTTGAGTAAACAAGGAAAAGGGCATATATCAAGTACACCAGACTGCAAGACCAAGTGTGCAGATGATCAACCAAGTTCAACGGTCAAAGCATCATCAACACAGTGAAACTACAAAAACAATGCAAGTGCAGACAAATATGATCTCCTTCAAAACTATATGATTTCAGGTAGACCAGCTACAATGACTAGAAGCATATACAGGAATGCTTCTCTAAAACACAATGTTCAAGTCTACATGAGCAACTCTATAGTGCAACTGTACAAATGCCAAAGTCACAAACTAATCAAGATCAATCCCAAAGCAACCCAACAGCATTGCAAGTGCATCAGGCAAGAGATGAAGCACACAAAGCTAATGTACCAGTGAACAAGGATGCACCAGTGAAAACAAAGGCCAGTGGACCATAATGCAGACAAGCCTATATATGCACAGTGAAGCCAAAGACTCAAGCTAAGGGACATAAAGTGTAACTATCAAAGTACACAAAGCATGAAACCGGACTCAAGTGAAACCAACCCATCAGCCAACTAAACTGCATACTACAACGTAACAGTGATGAACACAGCAACCTAAACCAATGTACTGCAGTAGCTACAAAATGCAGAATCATCTACATGAATCAAAATGCACATGAGCAAGTGAATATCAAAAGAAAACCCACACTTCAAAATAAATGCAGAGACTTGATGACTTAATTTAGATGTGAGAATAACTCACGCATATCACATGACTACCCCTCTGTTTAACTTACACATACCTGAACCCATGTTAAGCCATGCATGCAACTAGGAGCAACATTTTGATATTGCAAAATACATACATACGCATGCAGCTAGGAGATAAAACACTTCAACTTTGCAAAATGCTTCACACGTATGTAATAGGACACATGCAGGCATTGAAACTACAGGCCACACATTTTCACCTTTTTAATTTACAAAGTATTTTCAAATGCAACTGTCAATAAACACTTTTCGAAATTTCATACTGCCTATAATTTCCACTGTGAAATATAACAGAGGCAAGAAGTTTGACACTCTCAACTATGTTTTGTGCAATTTAGCAAAGCAATTTGAATTATGAAATGAAGTTTATACGGCACAGGTCAGGGAACGTGTGCATCGTATACTGCAGTAAGGACGTAGTTGGAACTTCTACTTAAGCATAAAAATATCTATATACTATCTGTAACAACCCGCATATCTATCGATTTTATATTTAAATATTTTATCGTTAGTCGGATGTTAGTCCGAAAAGCTACTTTTTGCATACGGTCAAATTAGGACTCGAGACCACTCCCATTGAGTTCAAAATGACGTTTGCGATCTTTTTGAGTGTAAACTTCGATATGTTTGGAGATAGTGAAATTTTCGACACTTTTTCCCGCCTTTGACTTTGGATTGGACTGCACCCCTTTAGTTCAGCCCAACCCTCTTCCTCATTTGTTCAAACACTTCAAGCTTTGTCAAAAATGGTGGTGGGAAAGAGAAATTAAAACTCCCAACTCAAATTCTATTGCAAATCCAAGATTCAACATCAAATTCAAGTAGAAGATTGTGGATTCAAGCTTTGGATTGCTTCTCCTTGCTTTCAATCTTCATCTTCATCAATTTCGTGGAAAAGGTGAGATTTTTGATCTCACATCTTGCCTATATCTATCTTGGACTGTTGGGAATGATCCCCTATTGCATTTGCATCAACAATTGCATTTGGTTTGGATTGGATTGGCGAAAAACTTCAATTTTCAGCGTTTTGGTGATTTTTCTGGCCTTAAGTCGTTTCTGGCCATCCCTAGGTCGTCCACGAGTTAACTCCTTAGGTCGTCCAGGCTGCTAGCTCGCGTGTTGAAAAGTCTCCAAAACCTTAGGTCGTCGCCGACCTATAATCCCCAGGCAAAAAGTTAAGTCGTTCGCGAGTTAAACCTTAAGTCTTAGGTCGTTGCCGACCTATAATCCCCAGGCAAAAAGTTAAGTCGTTCGCGAGTTAAACCTTAAGTCTTAGGTCGTTGCCGACCTATAATTCCCAGGCAAGATGTTAAGTCGTTCGCGAGTTAAACCTTAAGTCTTAGGTCGTTGCCGACCTATAATTCCCAGGCAAGATGTTAAGTCGTTCGCGAGTTAAACCTTAATTCTTAGGTCGAAGCATTTTAGGTCGCTTCCCCTGGACCTCGTTAGGTCGTTCACCTCTAGGTCGCGTGCCTTTAGGTCGCAAGCCTTTAGGTCGCGTATCCTTAGGTCGCCAGTTTTAGGTCGCTGGTTCCCATGCCTCTTAAGTCGCTCGACTTTTGTTAAGTCGTAGGTCGTTGCCGACCTATAATTCCCCAGGCAAACTTTAAGTCGCGAGTCTTAGGTCGCGAACCATGTTAGGTCGCGTACCCTTAGGTCGCGAATCACCTTAGGTCGCGCCTCACTGATAGGTCGCGCACATCCTTAGGTCGCGCCTCACTGTTAGGTCGCGCACTTCGTTAGGTCGCTCGCATTTAGGTCGCAGACCTTAGGTCGCTCGCGAGTTAGCACTTAGGTCATTTTACCTGTTCTTCAGCTAGGTCGCACGGCAGTCTTCCCTTAGGTCGTATGACTCTGCGTAGGCAATCTCTTCTGAAAAACATTTATCAGAATTTCTACTTTGATGATTTTGGGACTGACTTCTTTGGACTTTACTCATGTCTTCGAACGTGAATTGATTTGTTTCTACAATCGTTTTATGACTTGTCACTTTAAAGATATATGAAGGTTTCAATACTAATAGTAAATATCAAAACTCTTTCATCAAAGCGATTTCAACACTATTTTAAATATCAAAAGTTCATTTTCTCAAACCGATTTTCAATCTACTAGTATATACAAGCCTTTACTTCACTCGAATGAGAAATCGACTTAAACGACTTAGTAAAACGGGTGGTATGAAACGCTTGCGTTCACTTCGTCGGTTAGCTCTTGGACTTGTTCGATTGAACCCTTTTTGTGACAATTTCCTAGTGAAGATTTACAGCTTGTTCGTAAATATTTAAGTTAAGCAAGTGGTTATGGGACATGAAGCTAAACTCATATATTTACTAGCTTGGTGTGATTGACACTTCCTTATGATCATGACGATCATTTTTGTGATTTAGACTAGCGATTGAGCGATGTCTCTTTGTCTACGTGGGAGACTATACCCCGATTATGTGATGTTTCGCCATCACATTTCCTACGGTCTTCGGGCCATTCCTGTGTGAAAATTTAATGGATAGCTTCCATGAGATATCTTCTCGTCATGTGTTTACGCGTAGGTGAGTTTTCATGCTCCCATTCATGTGTTAGGCCTCCCCCCTTTTTTATGTGTTTTCTGGATTTCTGATGATGATTTCTGGAATTTTTGTGCTTCACCAATTTTCATGATTTTCATTGATATGATATCAGTTTTTGTGCATTGGTGAATTCATGTGTTATTGACTTGTTATGAATACAAGTTTAGGGTATGATACCCTACCTTATCTTTGAGAAGATTCTTGTGATATTGATTAATCTTTTGTTGATTATCATTTACATACTTATAGTAGTATGTCGTAATAGTTATTTCATGTTCATGTCATGCCATTTACTTTATACCATATCATCTGATAATTATAGTTAGACTGATCCGTTTATTTGTTATTAGAATTTATTAATGTATTTTACTTTATATTATACAATTTATCTTATATATATATTAAATTCTAACTTATATATCTATTGTCTACATATATATTTATTTTTTATAGTTTATATAATCCTAGAATTACTTAATATGTTCATTTCACATTTTATATAACTATAAATTTATTTGAAATATTTGTTTAACATCAACACTTATTTGAATTCTATAAATATATTTTTATAAACTCAAATTATTATTAAACCATTTACTTTAAATTTAAATCCAAATCACATATATACAATATGTAAATCCATATGATTTAACACATATTCTATTTGAATTAGGGGAAACTCGCTTAAATTAAAAATTAATTTACAATTTCAATTCAAAAATCACATTAATTATCAATTTAAATTATATATAAAAATTCGAGGTCGTTACATATCCAATGCAAGGACTATTCGCTACTAATCCTAGGGATTTCCCGACAGGATGTGGTAGGAAAGTACCTTCGGTTTGTCCTGCTCCTGGATAACTTGTATGGATGAGTGTCTGACATTGCATTTCTAATGATTACGTACATTGTTTTTACAAACGTACATTTGTTTGCTGGCGGAGAAGGCAAATTCTCTTAGCTTAACACCCTTCCTTGAGATATACGAGCTCAAGGGTTGTATTTTTGTGAAAGGCAAATAGTAGTTAACGGAAATGGCAAATGTGGCATTCAAAGATGATGTGATGTGATATGCGAAAGGTAATCGATACCTTTTTGGCCTCACTCCCCCGAAAATGACTAAAACAGGGATAGAAGCAGCAAGGCTAAAATGGGTCGCTCCCATTAGGAGATGTCATCACTCTTCTAGATATATCTTTACACGCTATGACGTCGTGCATCTGATTATTATTGTGCATGCTTGTGGCCATGGATTTTAGGTCGATAACGACCGAAGTGATGACATATTCGGTACTATCCAGGGATGGGTAGGCCAGTCTTGCATTGGTTTAGGCGGTCAGTAACTACCCCCTAGGTACATCCCTCTAGAGGTGTACTGTGTTGGTTCGGAAAGGTAGTCCCTTTACCTAGTCATTTGTATGGAAATCCAAAATCCAATACGTGCTTGCCATTTTCTATTGTAGAAAGCTTTGTATTACAAGGTTTATTCTGGAATTTAATCATGTAACAATTTCAGCTATTTTAATATTATTTGTGTGCAATAGACACTATTATAATATAATGAGAATTTGATATGAGATGTTTTGGTTATCCTAAGGTAAAAACCTTGTCGGTTTTTATTTGCGACTCGGTCTTACGGGATACCCTTTGTTTTGACAAAGGAAAAGTTTTGATAACTTTATAAATTCAGTTGAGTGTGTTTTATCACGCTGGTTTACCAGACTGATCCGGGCGTTCTTCCCTTTCAATGCTCGGGTCAGACCGAGTATATTTACAGGTTTAGATTTGGTGCTTTTGGAGCTTCAGCAGGCGAGCTGGGGATCTTCATGTCGTATACACGTATCTATTTATTATTCCACTGCATTGCTTTGCATTGTTGTTGTTGTAAATCATCAGCATTTGTGAGGACAAGTTATTATAACTGTCCAAGCTAATGATTATTTATTGTGTATTCTGATATTGATTATGTATATTATAGTTTCTATTTAAAAAGATTATTGATCTATATTATATGTTATTCCGCTGCGATGTGAGATTCTATATTGTTTTGGTTCTGCTTCTCTCCTTTTCTTCTCTTCACTTCTTCTTTCTTCTCACCCTCTCTTTTCTTTCTCATGATTATCTGCAATCGGTGTACTCATGTTCGGACATGTGTGGTTTATTGTCGGATTCAGAGGGTGTCGATTTCGAGTCATCACATTTGCGGTAGGAGAACTATGTTGGCTTGATCCTATATCTAATTGGGTACCCAATTAGATAGGGGTACATAGGTAGTCACAAGTGGTAGTGATACAGCCCCTAAAATAATATAACCATTTTTCTGTTTATCTATTATTGGTTGTTGTTTATCTTGTGTTGTATCTTTTCCTGCTTACTATTTTATTTTGCTTTTGACATGTTTATTGAGTTAGCAAGAATGGCATTGATGTCTCTCTCATCCGGGTTGTGCAGCGGTATATTTATTTGTATTTATTTGGTTTGTATTAAAGCACACTGTAGAATAAATGATTACTCTGATAACTTGTACAATTGAAATTGTATCCTATATATTTAATAGTGTTAAATATTTATCAAATATAGTGTATTAAGTTGGTAGTTTTCATCCGTAGTTTTACAACGGAAGGGTTTTACAGCAATTTTGACTATTCCGTATCAGAACTTAGGTTAGGTGCCTAAGTAAAAATTTGTCTAGGTTAGTAAATCAACCTAGGAATTTTTAAAATGAAACTCCCTTAATTTGATAAATAAAAATGGATAGGATAAGGCACCGTACCTCCGACCGGGGTTATGGGCGATAATAATTTTTAGGTGTACTTAATTTTTTGGTTTCGTTATATTTTTCCGTCCTTGGAATTTCAGGGACGAAATTCATTTAAGGGAGGAAGTACATAACGACCCATAATTTTATCACTTGGAAAATAGGAATATTTGATTTTAAAAATATTTAAATATAGGTTTATTTCAAAACAATAATCATTTTTTATGTGATAAATAAGAATGATAAACTTATTTTTAGAATTTGATTACAAAATCAAAAAGTTTGGATTTTCGTCGAAAAGTGAAAAAAGCCGATTTTCGATAAAAATTAAAGTACATTCGAATAATAGTTGTAAATGGTAAATAACTCTTCTTAATGATTATATAATGATATGATAATAATATAAATTTGATTTATATTGATTTTATAAACATATATACTTGTTTTATAAAAATCGACAAATTTCGTCGGACGTTGACAAATCGACGTCGTATTTTTATAATTGAATTTTAATATTATTAAATATAGTTTTATAACTCAAATGAACTTGTTTTAATTAATTTAATATGATAAGAAAGTTATTTTCAAGTTTTGTTTACATAAATAAATAGTTTAACAAAAACGTCAAAATATGACCGTAAAACGTTTTGTCGAAATCAACGTTTTGTTCAAAATAAGTTATCGCAACGTTGTTGCACCGTTGTTAGCATGTTTTAACATATATATTACACATTTTAATAATTAAACAAGTTTACTTTTACTAAATACGATTAGGAAACTTTTTGAATATAATTAAGAAAAGTAAGTAAGGAAAAAAGTAAACATGAAATCAAATCACATCAAAAATCTAAACAAATCTTCTCTATAATCAACTTTTCCATCCAAATACATTTACTTAAGCCTTAAGTGACTAAGACATAAAGTAAGGTGTGGAAGGTTATTTGAAAAAGTAAGTTTACTTTAAGTTGAAGTAAAGGTATTTTTGTTATTTCACATAATATTATTTTATTCTAAACTTTTCCTATAAATACCTACCACTTTTTTCAAAAATTCCACACACTTTCCATTCTTCTTCTTCTTCCTTTTCTAAGCTTCTCCTTCTTCTTTCTTAGAGCTTTAATGTAACGACCCGCTATTTTGGACCATTCAAATCGACAATAAAACCACACATGTCTGACTTGAATAATTCAAAATACCGAAT
Source organism: Allium fistulosum (assembly GCA_030737815.1). Taxonomy (NCBI): domain Eukaryota; kingdom Viridiplantae; phylum Streptophyta; class Magnoliopsida; order Asparagales; family Amaryllidaceae; genus Allium; species Allium fistulosum. Next base: position 941,144,236 of record CM060907.1, on the reverse strand, counting down.
TGTTAATTTATATTTGGTAAAACTCAGAATATACAGTAAATAAATAATCACAGATCACAGACACAGAGTAATATAATGCAGCGGAAACAAAGAAATAGTAGTTCATGAAGCTACTATATAAATACATCAGAGTTAAGTAAGATACAATAGGAATACCAAGATAAAACAGGAGTGACAGTATGATAATCAGGTACAACTCAAAATACAACTGGAATCAACTGGATAACAAAATGAATAGATATCTGGATCTTCAAAGCAAAACTCTAGCTCCAAAGGTGAGTCTCAAATGCTGTATCACTCAGGCTGACCCGAGCGTAAAGCAAAACACAAAACACTCGAGTCAGAACATACATACTTATACAATGTAAACCAACTCAAGTGAACTGTAATAAAGGTACAAGTAACTTAAAGAAGGCTTGGGATCACCCATTCTTTAAGGATCCGTTAAACTATCTACTATGTAGTAATATTCGCTATTATAATAATGTCTAATATAAAATAAACATACTTTTAAATAGCATTAAGGCTTTACATTTTCCACCTTAACACGTAATAGTCCCAGTAGTATATCCAGTATTAGCATACTCCCAAAAATGGGGGCTACCCTCGATACTCCACAGGCTACGGGAGAAATCACAACTCGTAGTAAAGCTTGATATGGTAGGTGACACGACACACAAGGCAATGCCAGGGTAGATATACCAATTACGCATCCGGACTGGTGGTGACGCATAGCAGCCACTACCGCCCACCTCGAACATCACTCCCAAATCAAGGGGTGCACCCAATCAATCACAAAGTAATAGAATGGTATCGAAGAAGTGTGTCCGATCAGAGGTGCTACCTCATTGGCCCGTCGATCGCTCCTGTTTTAGCCACCTTATGCCAACTCATGGGAGTTGGGTCCACGCAAATACCTTTAGGATCGTCGCCACCATCCTACTTCATTCTGGAAACTCCACCATGTACACAGTTGTTAAAGTGGTTTTCGGTATCAACAGAGAGTATGTCCATATTCGATCCCAGTCTCTTTAACAACCAATCGTTATTATAACCCGTGGTTATAAATTTTAAAACAATTTATATTTCAAATCAAAATACATCCTTTAATACATTTCAAAATCATATCATTTATTTCAAAATAATACATACTTTCAAACCCAAAACATATCCATTTCAAAACCAATTCAAAAATATATCATTTCCATTTCAAAACCAATTCAATAATATATCATTTCTATTTCAAAAATCAAAACAATAATATATCATTTAAATTCCAAAACCAAATCAATATATCATCTATTTTTCAAAAATCAAAGCAATAATATATCATTTAAATTCCATTACCAAATCAATATATCATTTATATTTCAACCCAAATTTCCAAATCACTGAAAGTTTCTTTCAATTTATTAAACTTGAAATATTCTTTTAAATCATCTTAAGTCAAACCACCTGATAAAGTCATATCCTTAAATCTTTAATTTCAACAAGTTTCAAATTAATATATATATATAAAGACAATTCTTAATTAAATACAATTCCAATTAATTTCATTTCCAAACCATAGTACTTTCAAAGTCATAACAATTCTGAAACCAAACTTTTTGAAACCAAAATACTTGGAAATCATAACATTTGAAATATTGTCATTAGGACCTCATAATACTTAGAAAAATCATAATACTTCTAAATTAATATTCATTACCAAAGTTATAACATTTTAAGTTCATTCATTCAATTATACCAATTTCAAACATTGTATTAACTTATAAATTTCAAAGTGGTTTATATTCAAATCAAAATAATTCATTTACACCATTTAAATATGAAGTCATTATACTTACAAATCAAATATTTAATTTCCAAAAATTTAGCCTTTTCTGAGCTCATTTATTCACTTAAATACTACAAACAATTTAAATTTTAGCTTTCGCAGCACTTAGAAAATGCTACGGTAAGTTATATTTGAAAACAATTCAATTCAGCAAAGACAGCATTTATAAACTGCTGTAATAGTTCAGTTTTAGAGGAAAAATAGTTCAATTCAGAAAAGACAGCATTTACAAAACTGCTGTAATAGTTCAGTGTTCTTTTTAAAGATTTTAGTTCAATTCAGCAAAGACAGCACTTGTAAAGTGCTGTGATAGCCCTTAGTTAAATTTCCTTTTAGTTTACTTCTGTGACTATAGCACTTACAAAGTGCTGCAGATTCTATTTAGTTCAGATTTTAGTTCATTTCCAGAAACGATAGCATTTCTGAAGTGCTACTAAATGAATTTCCAGATTTTATATAGAATACAGCCATAAATAAACTTCAATTTAAATCATTTTAAACTTATAAAAATCATATTTTTCCACATAAAAATGTTCATTTAAATACCTTTAACTTATGATTTTTATAAAGTGAATTTTTACAATAAAAATCAAATTTTTACAAAATTTAATTCAAGTGTACCATTTTCTTATTCTTTCCATCTTTAACAATTTCTCTTTACACTTAAATTTAAATTTCATTTCATAAATAAAACTTAATTTCCATTTTTATTTAATTAACTTAAACTTTCATTAAAAATCAAATCACAAATTTCCAAATTAAGTTAGGTTGAAAATCACAAATTTTCCATTCATTTATTTAACATATTTAACACATTGAAAAATCATTTTTCACCTTATTAAATCATTTTAAAAACCAAATTTAAATCAAAATATCAAAATTTACATTTTCAAAATACTTAAAACTTCCAGAAAAATATATAAAATAACCACGGGTCTGTATAATATTTTTTAGCCTAAGTCAAGTGATACGGATAATATATCATTTCAATCCGTAGTTTACAAAGAAAAATCTAGGTTTTATCATTTCAAACCCGCAATCCCAAGTCATAATATATGATAAAAATCGCTCAGGCTTATCATTTTAGCCCATAACGATTTTTCCCTATTCTAAAGTCCGTTCGGGTATGTATCATTTCAACCCATAGTGATTCTATTCTATAGGGAACTTGTAGTGTGAGAACAGAATATAAATAAACAGTAAAATAAAATATAACAAGTGATGTGACAAGTTAATTACAGGGTTTAACATCATATAATATACATTACAGGCAGGTATAACATGATATAATAATTTATACATATCCACTTGTTGTCACTTCACAATTTATATAAGTATGAATGTCAGGTGTGATTACTCACCTTTTTACGCTGAAGTTTTGCAAAACAAACACACAAACAAAAATCAAGAAAGCACGACTAGATTTGGATGGAGAGAGAGCCAAGATGTAAATCTTGTATTCACAAAATAAACAAAGCAAGATGTAAATATGAATACAATACAAAAGAATATATTGAAACAAATTGAAATAGAAATAGACAATTGACTACACAAAGCTTTTAAACCATTTTTTGCTTAGTCTCCACTCAACTTTGCTCGACCATAAAGCTTTATAGGTTCAGCCACAACATGGTTTTGGTTTAGGTTTGGACCTAAAAAGGCATGGCTACTGGGAATAGGAAGTGGTAGAGGTTACATAACATGAATGCAATGAGTTAAGGCACTAAGGTGGAGTTTTGGTTAACTTTTTGGGCTCGGCTACATGGGTCTATGGCTCGACCATGGCATGCATAGGTCAGGCCAGATCCGGACAGAGGTAAGGCTGAGAGTAAATGGTCATATCATGGTGGTGGTGGAGCATGGGGAGGTGGCCAAGGCAATCTAAGGTGATGGTGATGAAGACTAGGCTCAGTTAGGCATGTTTTAAGGAGTTTGCAACATTTTTTTGTGGAGTTTTTGGTCATGGGAAAGGTATGGCCAGATCTGGTCAGAGGAAGAGGAGGTGATAGGCGGTGGATGGTGAAGAGGAGGAGGTGGTGGAGGGTATGGCCGAGGCATATATGTGAAGAGCATGGCCAAACAATGAAAAATCAATAGATAACAATGGAAAAAAGTGAAGAGAAAAAGTAGAAAAGAGGAGAGAAGCCATTACCTATTTTCAGATCTGAAATGATGGCTGCAAATTTGTGAATGAGGAAGTGATTTCACGTGAAAAAAAAGGAATAAAAGTCATGGCAACAAATAAGAAAGGAACGGCCAAAATTGAGGAGTTATGGTATGAAATAAATGGATAGAAAGCTAAAGAGGTAATAAATCAAAACGTAACGTATGCCTCCCCTTAAAAATAGATAACGTATCTTAATTTGATGTGTTACCTATATATTAAATAAAGTGTATACAAGAAGCTTTCACAAACGAATAAATACAATAACGTTAAATAAATACGCTTTAAAGATATGCCTTTAAAATCAAAAGGTATATATATTGATACTAGACTTAAAATTTCAAACAAAATGCAATTAACTTTGGAAAATTATAACAACAATTCTAAAAAATAAAAAGTCAAGTAAATAAGATAAATGCTGTACAAAATAAAGTGGAAATGAAAATAAAATAAGGTTTTGAGAAAATAGAAAAATAAATAAAGAATTGCTTTAATTAATTGAAACTAGAAATTAAAAATTGTAAACAAAATACAACTGACATTAGAAAATTTCAATTACACTTTTTAAAAATGTTTTAAAGCTAAAATATATATACATAACATCATGTTACACATGTAAACATAAATTAGAACATGACATGACAAACAAAAATATTATTTATATAAAATTAAAATAACAATTTTGTTAAATACAACAAATTACATCCAATAGTGTAAAAGGCATAACTTTCACAATATAAATCAATATTCAACGAAACGAAAAGCAGTATTCTTAAAATTTTATTTACTTTCATAATAAAAGATAAATTTCAAAATTTCAAACTTTAAAAATTAAATTTTAAAAGCCAAAGTTTGACCATATTGACCAAAATTCACTGTTCAGGAAAATACTCAATTTATTCATGTTTGGGATTATAATTCACATACAAATCATAATTAATATTTAAAATAACAAAATTTCCCATTAAATAAATAAAATAAAGTTTTTAAATCAGGAAATTCAATTTAAAATAATTACAAAATACAGGGTTGTTACATTTAGTGGCTTCCATGCCTCTCTAAAAACAATTTCAAAAGGATAACAAAGTTATGGCAAAAATAAACGACAAAAAAATTATACCACTTAAGTCAAGCTCAAGCTAGTAAGATCCATCCACCCAAGACTGTGCCCACCTAGAAGCCATCTTCACCTCTTTTCATCTCAACTTCTAGGACAGCGGAGCTATAGCTGGATTTCAAGAAGTTTCGAGAAATAGTAGTGAAGCTATAGTCAAATCCGTAGTGACAAAGTTAGCAAAATTGGTAGGAAGTATGGTTTAGATCTGGAGTTCCTTGCCTTAAAGTTTGATGGAGTGGAATCCATAGTGAGTTATTTCTTCCTATAAATTCATTAAAACCATTACTAAGTTGAAGGAACTTTAAGTGTTAAGTGTTTCTCGAAAACCCTTATTGAATGCTTATTTACTTTGTTTGATAAAACAATGGTTTTATTTCCTTGTTTGACTATTTGGATGGTTAGTTAAATAATTTAAAATTTAGAAGTTAAATACTTAATAGGGTATGCAGAAACTAATAGTACATGTGTTTCATCTGTGAGATCCAAGAAGAGTTAGCCGAAGGACTGAACATGTCGAAGGGAAAGCCCGGATCCTCCAAAATAAATATCAAACCATTTTAACCTAAGATAAAATAAAAAGTGTTATAAATATTTGATAGGATGAAGCATTGATTTATCATATATTGTAGTGTTTATTTTATTGATTATTGACTTTGCTCCCCCAGTTTATAAGCAATTAATTATCCACATGCATGGGTTGGGTAGAAAATATTTGTAGGCTAACACCTTGTGATTTATTTCATGATTTGACTATAAGGTGTTTAGCGGTAATATTTGGTTCACTTCAATTTAATGAATATTTTTGAAAATTGGTTTTCAAGTTGAAATGTTTTCCTTTAAAAGAGAAAAAATGAGATATTTGAGAATAAATATTTTGAAGTGATTTTATATAAAAGTGATTTATATAAAGAATGATTTTATAAAAATGTTTTATAAAACTGAAAGAATTTTGAGGACTAAACCCGATGGTTTTAAGATGATTTTTGAAAGGACTTGAAAATGGAAATTATTATAGATTCGAATTATTTGTAATTATTAGTGTAAATGATTTTGCCACTTCGGGATATAAAGTTATTTGTTATGTTACCGATGATTCGTGTGACGACCTTGGATTTTGGCAATAATTATTTTAATAAGCATCTAATCTGATTAATTAAAATATAACTTAGCATTTTAAAAACAAATAAGACTTTTGGCGATTTACCATTTATTTATATATATACGTGTGTATTTGTGAAGAAAACTATGATTTGAAAATTCAAAATAAAGTCTCTAAAAAATATTTAAAATAAAATCTATCTTATTCACACTGAATATAAGTATAGATATATATATATATATACACAAGGATATAAATTAAGTATTGATAACTTAAACTCAAAATATCTGTGTATAAGGATAGAAAAATATATATAAGTGGTTATTGTGTGTATGCAACATAAGTAAAAACCTATAACAATAACTATAATAACTTTATAATATGCACATCAGGCTAACAGCTTTTCAAAACAGAAGTGTGTTCTCTGTTCAAACTTTTTACTTGTGAGTATTCCAACCTGGTTTCCTCTGTTTATTTTTGAAATTCCTGTGAGTAACATTTTCTTCTAAAAGCTTAAGTACAAAATCTGGTTGCATGTAATTTCTAAGATGAAGTATGAATTGTGTGTGAATATATATGAAATACCTGTGTATACACGAATGTATAGATGGATGCTTTGCTGTTGTATTTATTTGCTGCCTGTTCTTAGTTTTAGAAGCTAAAATTATGATCAAAATTCATTTCCTCTCGAGCTAATCATTATTAGGACTTAGGTTATAAACAAAAGTTGTTTGTCTCATCTTAGACTATAGCTTAAAATTTTATTCAAGTTAAAATAAATTGAAAATGCCTCTGGGAACCAAAGGACAGTGAATGTAAGTCATTGCTAAAAATTCAAGCATCTAAATTTAATAATTCAGGTATATGATCTGAATCCCTAAATTAAATCATGATTTTTGGAAGTGAAATCACAATTTTTAGCAGAGGATCGAACGAGCAATTCGTGTTGAACTAAAATTGTTGTTTTGGGTGGTTTCTGATGATCGAAATGATTTGGGAGGTCGCGGTCATCAGTGGAGGAAGTGGGATGATCAGAGAGTTTGGGGAAAATATCAGGACGACGATCAAGGCAAGGTGGCGACGATGGTTGATCGATGAAGTTAGTTGACCTAGTTTTGGCATGGTCGGGTTTTTGGGGTTGGCACGATCCCTCTGGTGGATCGAGTTTCACGATACTTTGGGGAATGGAAGCTTGGGAGTTGTCGAAGACGTGGTTGAAGCCGCTGGCACTCCGGTGGTCGGAGGAGCGAGAATGAGGTGTTTCCATATTTTGATTGTTGTTCCAATTTTGCGCCAGGTTGCTCGATCTTATTTCCGAGTGGGAATCGAAGCGGTGATGGTCGGAATCTTAAGGGAGGTTGGTCGCCGACTTGTGAGGATCATCGCTGATGGTCGGAAGCGACGACATCGCTAGTACATGTGCACGGCGCACATTTTGATCTCTGATGGAGTTTTGGGTTGAAGCAGGGGAGTGGACCTGAGTTTTCTCGAGTGAGTTTCAGGGACAGCTCGAAGATGTGGGATGTTTGCTCGAAGATTTTTAGGTGTGGCTCGGGTCAAACTGTTGGTTACAGTTTTTTTAGCCTGTTAGCGTTTTAAATTCGAAATGAATCTGGAATTTAAGGCAAGCTCTTAAATAAAGTTTTAAAACCCAGTTAAAGTATGGATTCAAATTTACTTTTGTATCCTAGTTTTAAAAATAAATAAAGTTGGAAATTTAAATTGTTTAAACAAGTTAAATGTTAAGGTGTATTTTTTTCCAATGAAATGTTTAAAACTTTAATTTCATAAAATTCTTTATAAAAGTTTCTTTAACATTTGTCTTAAAAAGGTTTATAAAATTGATTTAAAATTTGGTTAAGTTTAAATTTGTTAATCATTCTAAACCTTAAATTTGAAATGAAATTTGATAGTAGATTTTAAAATGAAATGTTTAAATGCATATGTTAATGAAATTAAGTCATTAATAAAAGAATGATTTATCTTAAAAATAATTTAGGTTTAATGATTAATGTTGATTAAGTTAATTAATTAATGGTTTAGTATTGATCAATTAGTAATTGTGGATTGTTAGTTAGTAAATTAAGGGTTAATTAGTTAAGTAATTAAGGATTAAAGGAATAATTAATTTGTAATTAAGAAATCATTAATTGGATAAGATTTGATTATTAATTAATGATTAATAATAATTAATTTAAGTTTAAGTTTAATTACTTAAGAGGAGTAATTAAAGAATTATTAATAGTTAATGAAGATCATTAACTTGGGATTATTAAATAATTAATTAATGTGGTTAATTTTAATAATTAATTAGATTAATTAATAAAAGATAATCATTTGTGGAAATTGTTTAAGTATAATTACTTAATGTATAATTACTTAGTGAAGTAATTCGTGATGATAATTACAGGTGTAATTAATTGTAGATTGAAAATAGTTTTGGGTTGGAATGGTTAAGAATAATTGATCTATGTGGTCAATTAAAGTTAGATTAATTAATGTAATTAAAATTAATCAAGGAGGATTAATTAAGATAAATGATTATTGGATGATAAATTAATTGATTTGTAAATAATTAATAAGCAGGATTTAAAGGTAATTAAAGTAATTAATTTAATTAAATTGAGGTTAGTTAAATTAATTAAAGATGGTATGGTTGATTAATCTTGCTTATGGATGATTGAATGATATTGTGTGCCTTATATTAGATGATATCTATGAAGTGATGTGTGATGCTATGTGATAAAATATGTTGGGAACAACAGTGACATCCTCTATTTAAAGTTGAATTGTTTATTTATTTTAATAACTTGGTTAAGATGACATGGGATTCGAAGGGACCGGAGTCGGGTATTTGAAAATACCTGAAACCATTTCTATTAGAAATTTGCAATAATTCTTTATGTGGGAAATCAATAGACTGAAATGGAATATTATGGACCTTTGAACCTAGTTAGAATACTTGGAATTTGAGTTGTAAAATAAGCATTGAGTATAACAAGTAATAAACTCGTAGTAAAGTACAAGTTGCCTGGGTTTCCTTTTATGGTTTGAATTTAGAATTTCTAATTTTAAGGGTTTACTCACGCTGGTTTCCAGCCTGACCCGGGTGTTACTTGATGTAATACTCGGGTCAGACCGAGTATTGCAGATTTTCAGGTAAGGACGTTCTGGAGCTCAGGAGACGAGCTAGGTGGCAGGAGCGTATGGGGTGTTTCCGCTATGATATATTTCTGTTTATCTGAGATATGTTGATTTGTATATGTCCAGTGATTGTGTATGTGTGAACTCTGATGTATTAAAATATAATTGACAAATACAGTATTCTTTGTAAACTGGTATTATTTGATATTATATTTTGATCTGCTGCGAATGTGAGAATCTATGTTGTGTTTCTGTTTCTTCTTCTGTCTCTTTTTCTTATTAACCTTAACGGTCTTGGATTTCCGGCACTCGATTGTTCGGCGCTCTATACAGTGGACGTATTAGTGTCGATTTTCGGGGTCGAAATTTTCGGGCCGTTACAATTCGGTTAACCCATAACTAAAAAGTGGGCAAGGGAGGTGCAAATGTTCTATAGCCTCAGTATAGTCTGCTCTCGTTGTAGAGGGATATACATATCTATATTTATTTTCAGAAGGCTAGGACCCAGTTGCCATGTTATGGCTTGAAACCTCCCGACCAGGTAGCATATAGTTTTGCATGCTTGTATATTGATATCGTTTCAAAAAGGTGATTTGTTTTCAGATCCCGAAGTAAAGGACTAGTTTGAATATAAAAGATAGATATATATATATATATTTCAAAAGTTTTGAAATAAGAATTCAAGAATAAAGTCCAAAGAGATAATTTCCATAAAGTTCATTAGATTTTGAAAATCTAAATTTGAAGATTAAGCCTAAGTGGGTAGTTTTGGGAATTGCATGTTGTTTGTGCATCGTAGGCTCCATAAGTCCTATTTGCGGTAGGAGAACTACGTTGGCTTGATCCTGTCTCTAATTGGATACCCAATTAGATAGGGGTATGTAGGCAGTCACAAGGGGTAGTGATGCAGTCCCTAAAATAATATAACCATTTTTCTATTTATCTGTTATCGGTTGTTGTTTATCTTGTGTTTTTGTATCTTTTCCTGCTTACTATTTTATTCTGCATTTGACATGTTTATTGAGTTAACAGGAATGGCTATTGCTGTCTCTCTCATCTAAGTTGTGCAGCGGTATATTTATTTGTATTTATTTGGTTTGTGTAAAGCACACTTTAGAATAAATGATTAATCTGATAACTTGTACAATTGAAATTGTAACCTATACATTTAATAATGTTAAATATTTATCAAATATTGTGTATTAAGTTGGTATTTTTCATTCGTAGTTTTAGAACGGACGGGTATTTCTGCGATTATGACTGTTCTGAAAACCCGGGTCATTACACGGGGCCTAACAAAAATAAATAAACCCCACCATATACCGCAATAGTCTAATGAAAAGAAATAAACTACCAGGTATAAACCCCGACTCCTAACGAAAAGAAATAGGTAGCCATGTTTATGACAGAACTATGTGAATTTACCTAATGAAAATAAATGGGTAAATATTGTATAGCTATGAAATAAACTAATAGGCCTGCATATAACACCTGTCCAAGAAAGAAAGGGCAACCGTGTCATAACATAACAAACCTAGCTCCCAAAAATAGGTCTACCTATCCAAATCTAAGAATATATCGACTCTTAGGTCGATGAAAAATGAGTTATCGTCTCTCAGGGATCTATCAACCTAAAATCCGAACAACCTAGGATAATACAAATCTATGTGTTAATTATTGTCGCTCAAGTAATCGCAAGAATTTAACTAACTGTCCCATACCAGATACTAAATTCAAGTATTTACTAAAACCTAGTAAATTCCACTCAAACTCTATTTAACAAATTATAATAATAAGCAAAAGAATTGAATGAAATGTCCATACCAATCGACAATTCAATCATTTGTTAAATTCTTTGTTTCATAGAAAAGCAGGAAATCTCATTAAAATCTCAAATCCATAATAAATAAAATAGAAGCGTTTTAAAATAGTTTTATATATACAAAAGTATAATTTTCCAAAATAATTTTTAAATCGATAAACTCATTGTAAAGAAGAGTTGGTTATTTACAAAAGCTTTTGAACTCTATCAAAATCATTTAAATTTCTTTTATAACAAAATCACTTGAAATTAAAAATAACTTTCATAACAGCTTTTATAAAATAATACTATAATTTTCCTCTTTCATCTAAAACAGTTCCAAAATTATATACTTATAGTAGATTTAAAAAGTTTTTACAATTAAATATTACTCATTTTTAGAAGGTTTGAATAGAAATTTTGAAATAAAAATAAGTTAAAGAATGTAATAAAAATTTAACTATATTTAATAAATTAAATTCCAATAAGGACCAAAATAGATAAAATCTCATTTCTGAAAATCTTTTAAAACATTTAAACAATTCCAATAAACCCAACGAAAATTCAACATCTAGAGCCAACATCGCTCTATAAAATATAAATTGATAATATAGAATTATTCAGTGACCCGAGTTGCTTTCTGACAAACTTGGTTACACAAACAATACACAACAACTATATGATTTAGCTACAACTGATCAAACATATTTTGAAGGTATTCAAAATCATGTAATTTCATAAACGATAATGCAATTGAACCTAATATTTTGAACACACAAGTCAACAAATTCATTCATCAAACAAATTGAACCCATAGCATGCAATTTATTTCAATAATTTTATCCAATCGCTACTAAAATTTTACACAATTCATAAGTAATTCCTAAGCTAAACAAAGCATGCAAAGTGGGATATTCTTATTTAAATACAGCAGTACGAGTTAGGAGGATAACTCACCAAATATATTGTTCCAAACTGTAACAACTTGCCAATCCGCATGATTCAAGCTGACAATAAACCACACATGTCCAACCCAAATCGAATGAAAAGATGGATAGTTATGGGAAAGAAAGAAGGAAGAAGAAAAGAAGAGAAACGAAATTGAAAACAACATAGAATCTCACAATCGCAGCAGAACAATGTATAGTATAATATCAATGATCTTTACAAAAGAGAAATTGTTATATACATTGTAACCCCTAATTTTTAATAACATTATTCAGGAAATTTAATTAGATAAATTAAATAGAATAATGTAAACATCAGAGTGATAAGGGGATCAAGATTTGAACAAATAATTTAAAGGTCATGCTTAATTATTTAAATAGGCTTAAGAATGGCTTATGGGCTAATTAATTTACACAAGGGCATATTGGGAAATAGCCGCACCTTATTACCATAACCCTTATATATCCACGGCTATACTATTCATTCACATTCATTTCTCATTTTCACAATACATAAAATGCAAACATAAAAGAGGACCCGACCATTGTTAAGGAAGAAAAAGAAGAGAAATTCAAATCAAGCTAAGGATCAAAGCAAGGGGAATAAATCTTAATCTCAATCCAATCTGCTTATAATAATCAAGGTGAATAATAACCTATATCATATCTATTTTGTGTTATGATCATTTTTTTCGGATTTAAGATTAAATCCATTTTAATGATGATTTGGATGATGATATACTTGGATTATAACATGTTTGATATAAACAAGAATTGTTTAAATATGATTTTACATGGTTTTAGGGGCAAAACCGATTATAATGATTTTCATATGCCATGAAGAATTTATATGTTAGATAAAACATGATTTTGGAGTTGGGTTTTAATTTTCATAATTTTCCAAGTTATAGAGAATTTATTATGAATTTTCAAAGGAAAATATGGTTAATTGGGTTTAGAAATTTATTTCAGAAATTATATTAAGAATTTGGTCTAAAATTTAGATATGTTAGATAACATATATAAAGTGAATTTTTGTGATTTTTGGGGATTTTTCCTAAGTGATTTACTATGGGAATTAAATTATTTTGAAAGGAGGACCTAAATGATTTAATTGTTTTGCTTAATGAAGGGCTTATTTGTTAAATTAATCTTTATTTAGATCTGATATTATGCAGCAGTTATTTTTGTAAAGGAATTGAACAGTTGTGGCAACCAATCACATGTTTACAAGTAGGCAGGTTAGTTAGAAAGTATTTGCTTTAATTAGCAATAAATCAGATTTACCCAAAAAGGTGAGTTCCGCCTCTTTCTGAAGCACATTTCGACCTTATGCTTCTGCCTTCAATAAAATCGAAACCCCACAAAGCCAAAACCAATACAAAAGGTATTAACATGGGTACGTAATGGATTGGAGAAAGACGGAAGGCATGGTGTCGAAAGCATAGCTTCTAATGGGATCAAAACCTTTGCTTTGTTTTCAAATGTTAAACGACTGCTTTGTTTTACTAAAGCTTTCGAAGCAGTTGAAACATATGCTATTAAAAGGGGTTTTCTAAATAGCTTTCGAAGAAGGTTTCCATCTTTCATTTTTAAGTATAAGCTTTCGAATGAGTCCCTTGTTTATAAAAGAGTGCTTTCGAAAATGGTGGTTCCAACTAGTCGAAGCCTTGCTGCCGTTCTTTTGCCTTCCGAGTGTATTGAAGTCATCAATGCTTTCGAAGGGTAGCTTTTGTTTTAAAGATGTACTAAGCCACTTCCTAAATTCTTTCGTAAGGGTTCAAGGGTTTCGAAGGCAATAGCTTCAAAAGGGGGTATCGATGCCAACCTTCAATGTTTTACTTAAACGTTTTGAAGCTTTCGAAAGAATGGTGCTGATGCCATCAAATTTTCCCCAAACAATTTTATATGAAGATTAAAGGTTTCGAAAGGGATACTTACGTATATATTCACTTTGACCCAAAAGATGTTTTTGAGTAAATCCAATGGTTTCGAAAGGGGTACTTTCATTAGTTTCGAAGCTATGTTTCTAAGGATTATTAAGCAATGTTTTGCTACTTTCGAAAAATATATTTTGGTTTCAAAAGAGATTATTTAAAGTGCTTCGAAAGGTTTATATGTAATGTTTTGAAAAGAAGTTTTCTATGCTTTCGAAGGAGGTTATCCAGGTGGTTTGAAAGTAATGTTTTAATGTTTCGAAAGCCTTAGTTTTCACAAAAAATAACTCAATCTCATTTTAAAGGAAAACCATGGCATAAATAAAGAGTTTTGAAATGATTTTGAGTATGGACTTTCTAAAAAAGTTTTTCCTTGATTAACATGTTAAAGGGATTAACCAAGTTATTATGTTTACTTCTTCATATATGTATATATTCACATTGTAATGGACCAATGATTGTACTTTAGGGAAGGGCAGAATAACCAGCTAGGTTGACACAGTGGTGAATATAAATTGAATTACCACTTGATTGAGTAGAATAGCATCCATGAGGTCAGATAGACAGAATGTAGGATGTCTAAATATTGAAGTTGTCAGATAGACTGGATCATAGTAAACCCATGAAAACTATATTTAGGAAAAGTTATTGGTAGGGGCCAATAGGTTCATAGTAAACCCATGAAAACTATGTATAAAAGAAGTTGTCAGGGAGATAGGTTCATAGTAAACCCATGAAAACTATGATTAGGAAGAGTAATTGGCAGGGGCCAACAGGTTTGTAGTGAACCCATGAAACTATATCCAGATTAAGTTATTGACAGATGTCAATAAGTTCCTAGTCAACACATGAAACTAGGATAAGAGGGAAGTTATTGGAGTTACCAATAGATTCAAGGAGAACACATGAAATAATGAAGTTATTGGAAGGGCCAATAGATTCTTAGTGATCCCGTGAAAACTATGAAATAGGACAGGGAGTCCATAAATTTAAATAGGTTATTAGTAAGCCCATGAAAACTAATAAGTTAAAAGTGACCCTAGGAACTATAACTGAGACAGATAGTCAAAAATGAATTGGGATAGGTAATATAGAATTGATTTACTTGTGTAGCATATCATCATAGTACTTGGAACCGTTATGTTTTAACCATTGTGGATGCAGGAGCACAGTATATGGTTTTACAAAGTTTTAAGGATACTAGTGAGGGGAAAACCTGTTCCGCTAAGTGGCGTGGTCTCACTAGATATCTAAAATCTAAATGGTTTGAGATGGTAGATTATTATTCATACCAGGCTTTATGTCTGACTCGAAGTTTATGTTTTCCACTTAAATCTCGGGTACTTAATTGATTTTGAGTAGTTTGAGAGTTGAGGTTTTCAGGTACCTCTTTAGACGAATAAGCTTCCAAAGACGTGCAGGAGGCATGATAGCTGCATAGAGTTCTCTTTTATTTTGATTCCGCTCTATTGTATCTGTAAAGGCAAAGCTGTTTAATTGCCTATATATATATACTCTGATCATCCAAGAGGGCATCTTCATATGTCGCTCTTGGCATGTGTTGTAATAAATATATTTTCTATTAACGTGGTTCTCGTATTGGGATTATGTAATTAATTAGAAACTTTTTGAAATGGAATGAGAAAGTTGTTTGTTGATTTTTAAAATTTTCCATATCCATGTGTTTTTGTTATATCAATGTATTTAACATTACTGCATTTGGTCGCCGAGGATTAATAACTATGGATGACTGCAGCATCCATAGCCATTAGTTATGGGCCTCCAAGTAGGGGATGTTACAAGTTGGTATCAGAGCATAGGTTTATGAAATCTAAAAGGAATTTAAACCTAAAATATTTTCAAACATAATCCAATGAATCAGAAAATAAGATGGGGATTTGGGTTGACGCTATAGTAACGTACATGTATTTGGTATATAGATATATATAAGTACGTATTCCACTCTCTCTTAGACCATTCTTCTGTATCTTACTAAAACTCGTATGCAGATTTACGATAAAGAAGATATAGAGGCAGGAAACGGAAGGGGAAATCTCGATGGAGGAAGCACCATAACCAATGGAAATACTCGACCCACCAAAAGGAACCCGGGTTGACAGGCTAATACTTATCAAAATGCTGATGCCAATGTGGGTGCTGGAAATCCACCAGTGGATATGGGGTGATGTATCAGTTCTTCATCAATATGATGCAAGTGGGAGTTGCTGGAAATGTTGGAGGAGCTAATCCTATGGCTCCAGTTGGGAATAATTATGCTAAGCTGAGCAGAGATTACACCAGTCTTGGTGGAAAGCCATTCATGGGGACGGAGAATGCCATGGAGGTAGAGAATTGGTTGTTGCATTATGAGCGTATCTTTGCTGATTTGGGTTTAGATGATGAGATAAAGAGAAGATTGGCCTCTAGGCTATTGCAAGGGTCAGCACTTCATTGGTGGAACAATGTTACTGTCGGAGTTCAGGAGGAGAAATTGACTTGGGCTGATTTTCGAAGGAGATTCGAACAGAGGTTTATGTCTGAGGTTGCTAAATCAGTGCTGCTGAGGAAGTTTTTGGATCTATAGTAGGAAGAGATGTCGGTTGTTGAGTATGCTGCTAAGTTTGATGAGTTGTCCCGTTATGGATATAATACTATAGACACCATCATTGGGAGAAATGAGAGGTTCATTCGGGGATTGAGACCTGAGCTTGCTAGGGCAACCCTGACACATATCCGTGATCCTAGTAATGTAGTGGTGGAGATGGCAATTGGCCATGAAGAGATGCTTGCTGTTTGTGCTAGAGAGAAGCCAGTTGAAACCCAGGGTTCTCAGGGAAAGAAGAGAAAGTTCTTTATGAAGAAGGGAGCTCAGAAGGGGGAGGCTGCCAAGAAGGCTAAAGCTAATTTAGTTTGCTTCAAGTGAGACAAGAAGGGTCATTATGCTCATGAGTGTCGGTCTGGCAAGGGGAAGAAGGCTGCAGATAAGAAGAATGTGAAGTGCTTCAATTGCGATCAAGTTGGGCATTATAAGAACTAGTGTCCGGAGCCGGTTAGGGCGGAAAAGGGATAGGTTTTTGTTGTTGGACCATCATCTGCTAGGCCAACTACAGCTGAAAAAGGGAAAACTATGATGGAAGGTATGTTTTTGATTCAGAGTATGCCAGTTATGATACTATTTGATACCGGTGCATCACATTCATTTATATCTCATAATTTGGTTGATAGGTTATGCTTAGAACCCACATACCTTGTTACTTCCTTTAGGGTTGCGAATCCAATAGATGGGTATGTAACTCCAGGGATGAGATGTGACCAGTTTGAACTTGATTGGTTAGGTCATAAGTTTCACTACAAGAAAATGAGTCATCCATAGCGACATATAACCACTGTAAAAGAAAACCATAAAGGTTCGATAAACGCTATATATCGACATGTTATAAAAAAACGAGTGGCGTATTCATAACACAAAAAATGCCGCTATAAAATTGTAAGCTTTCATAGCACATATAGATCGCTTAATATTCTTTTTCTATAGCGCTATATATCCACTATTTACATATTACTGCATCATGTATATGCCGCTATAAAATGCATGGATAAAACAGCGCTTTTCCGCTATCCTTCAATGGTAAGCACCTGCGTTATAGTAACATTTTATAGCGTTTGTATTATATAACTATAACTCTTTTTAAGCGCTGGTATATTTTTCTATGTGTTTGATATATCCTGCTATATATTACAGTTTAGTAATAGCATATCAAAAATGAATCTTCTTTAAACACATAACAATATGAACAATGTAAGAGTCAAAGAATATAATAATCAGAAAATGTCATGCATTATGTCAAACATACAAAATATCCATAGATATTGTATTAAACATGCTCAAACATACACACAATATCCATTACATATGTTTTCAACACATACCAAAAATAACATCAAATGTTTTAAGTACACCTAAAAAGATTTCACATTGTCAGTTTAGTGCACACGCTTATGGAGCATCTTTCATTCACAAAAGTTTCCTATCAAAAAGGAAAAAACATGATTAATGACACAACGGACATACTATTATCCCACAGAGGACATCTATCTTGTTGAATTATTTCTTTCTAGCTAACCTGAGACTATGAATTGTTCCAAACAAATGATAATGAAAGAGCACAAAGCTGCTAAGACATCATTCTAATTTCATTTGTAGTAACATATGAGGTGGGCACATATCAACCACTGTTATACAGAGGTATTGTTAGATAAAGAGGAATTGTAAAATGGTACGAAGATTGCATGGAAGTTTTGGAAAATTCACTGTAATTCTTAATGCAACTAACCAAAGACAAAGTGAACAAAAATAAAAAAAATGAACAAAAAGGAACAGAAAATGAAAATGTATATGACAGATTAAACTTACACTAGAAGGACATGTAGAACATAAAACATTCTATTTGGTCAATTTGTATTGCTCTCACTTGCAGTTTTTCATTCCGTTATGTCACAAACCTGATAAATGAAAAAAAATTAAGCAACTTAGATTTGAAATAGTTTACCAAAAATATAAATGAATACAGAGATAAGTAAACTAAATCACATCACAAAACTATGTTCATTGTCCAAAAAAAAAATCCATATAATTTTGTGAAAGTTGAATTTATGATGCAAAAGCGTCCAAGATGTGACGACCGCCCATGACCCCTGCACTGAATCTAGAGATAGTGCGCTGTAAAATGTGCCAGGCGACCATGGACGATTGTCAGGGTCGATCAAAATAACAGGATCTATCGTATTACTCACAGCGCATGGACAAAATACAATAGAACATATGTATAGTGAAGCTTTATAGAATAAAATGCCATCATATAAAACTCCATAATAATTGAATACAAGCATCCAAATAGTCAAAACATCAAGCCTCACTACATAACACTCAGAGATTATACAAACAGCGGAACATCCAGTACATATAAGAAGATAATATGCAACCCTCTAGCTCGTCTTCGTTATCAGCATCGTGAGAAGAGAACAGCACCTGTCACCTGCTACCTAGTCTGCCCGTCCCAAAATGGACGAACAGCCCAAGGCAATAAGAATTAAAACATAAAGCCTTGAGTCAGACAACAGTCTTAGTGAGCAGTAAATTAACTAACAACATACCAAAAGAGCATAAAGGAAAAGGAATAGGAATACAACCCTCCCACTTCCAACCTCATTCTACAGTGATAGCCCCCCCAGACACACACTAAGCAGAAGCAAGCATAGCAAAGCATACAATTTAAAGTAAAGCAATTATCACTCGAGTCAAGAGCGATGTTTTCCAAGTACAAATCCCAAGGTCTTAAACCAAGGTCAGATAAGCACCCAGGAAATACCGCTCTTGAGACCGAATGACGATACAACCAAACATCCATGACTTGGCTATCACTGTTATCCTTGCTTCGATTTCACCGTTAATTGAATGACCGGCACATTCTTTCAGCCGTCCGTCAAGGGCTAATGGTAACCCCGATTCTAGACATAACTCCCGCACGTCGTCGCAGCCCGTGCCAAGGATTTTCGCAACTACCTAGAGTACTCGACTATCAACAGTTAGTCTTTTAGGCGTCCCCATGTACTCTTGCTTAGAGCATGCTAGAACCTTCAACAACGATGAGATCTCAGCCTTCTAGTCATCCTCCTCGACGACTATTTCCATACTAGCTCAAGCGCCTCTCAAGCATCCATTACCCTTAACTCGAATCATATCACCGAGTTACCAACGTGCTTGGAATGATCCCGTCTGGATTAGACCAAGTCTTCATCACATGATGCCTCGCTTCATTACATCCTTGCAAAGCCTCATCTCAACATCACATCATCAAATCTATGCATAAGAGCTTCATCATCCTGCTACATATGCCACGAGCAACTTTCCCAATTCAAGAGCCTTTCCCTTAGCTTTTGAATCATCTTCGACCACCTTGTCTAAAACCAATCAACAATCATCTAATTCACAGCAATCAATCATGTCAAACATCAATCCAAGTAACCAAGCATTCAAATATAAGCAAAATGGACAATTATAACAATAATGGCAATTTCGTAATTAAGGAGTTAAAAGTCTAACAAGCATGAAAACATGAGAATTATCTCTACAACTTGATGGATGAACTTGCATAGGTTAATCATATACAAAAAAAATGGTTGTCAAATCATCATGAACAATGGATCTACATGGATCTACACTTAGGTTTACAAAAATGCATAGAAATCACTATTTTAACACCAAATCAAGCCAACAATCCGATATACTCCTTTGGATCCGTGTGAGAGATAATCACCACTCACCAAATCACCTAAACAACCTCAAATCAACACGCTTCAGATCTGGACAGCGAAGGAACAAGCTTGATCTATCACGAATCCGCTTCAAACGAAGAAATCTCACTTCAATGGATGAAGATCTTCAATCTAAGCTCTTGAATCTTCAATTTGATCTTCAACTTGGATGGATGGAAGCACTAGATTAGAGTGGAGAAAAGAAGTGAAGAAGTGTAGAAGTCGAGCTCTCTAAATGGCAGCACTTCGTCGCTTCGAAATCCGGATCCCAAAAAGTGAGAACAACCCTTCCTATTTATAGCTGAAAATCCACTAACTCGGCCGTCTCCATAAGTCGTCTCCGACTTATCTCCCTCCGACTTACGATCTACCGACTAAGCAGAGGCTCCGACTTAACAACTTCTGGCTTCTACGACCTAATGCTCACCTGTCTATGACTCACGACATAACTTCTATCTCCTAAGTCGATCATGACTTATAGCATGCGCGCCTATGACTCAACAAAACCCAAATCCCCTACAACTTAAGACTTAACTCCCTTAAGTCGTCTACGACTTAAGTTCATGCGCACCTAGCGACTTACCACTAGTCACGACTTATGACTTGGCAAAAGATACGACTTAACAGATCTATGCTTCTACGACTTAACAAACAACTGGGTTACGACTCAACCCCTAAGTTGTCTACGACTTAACACATAGGCTACGACTTAACCGGGGTAAATTCTTAAGTCGTCTACGACTTAAAACAGATCAATTCTTAAGTCGCTCGCGACTTAACAACTACTAAGTCGCTCACAACTACTTAGGTCGTTGCCGACCTAACTACACTAACTCGCTAACCTTCTTAAGTCGCTGCCTATCCTTAAGTCCTTAAGTCGCTCAACCCTATAGGTCGCTAACTCCTATAGGTCGCTAACTTCTATAGGTCATCCCAACCGACCTAATAACCTAATCACTAAGTCGCTAACCCGGAATCACTAGGTCGCTAACTCTTCCAGCCGACCTAACACTTAACCAATACTTAGGTCGCATAATTCTATAGGTCGCTTTAACTAACCCACGACCTAAACCGCCATACAACTTAAGACAATACGACCTATTTCTTAACTCGGTCAAAACCTTAAGTCGGCAACTCGACCCAGACTTTTATCTCTTAACTCGTCCAAACCGACTTAGGATTTAGAAAAATTCTGAACGACTTATCAACAATGCAACCAATTGTTAATTATTTTACGATGTTTCGATCCGTAAAATACGGGTCGTTACATTCTCTCCCCCTTAGGAATTTCGCCCCCGAAATTCCAAACAAACAAACAATCAAGGACTATTCTGCACGCCTACCATCCATAACAATCAGCAAACCATGCATCCAATTCTAGCTTAGCGTACAGAATTCTAAAAGTAGAACAAGTTACAATATCGCGAGATGACACGACACCTTAGGGCCATACCTTGAAGAGTTCAGGATGAGATGCTTTCATCCTCTCTTCCTCCTCCCACGTACAGTCGTTATCATCGTCACTCCATTGTATCTTGAGCAACTTAACTACCTTCCTCCTAAGCTGTTTCGTGTCGGTTTCCACAACACGAAGCGGCTTACGAGGTCTTATATCGACTGGATCAACTTCAAAGTCTTCACAGCTATCAGCAGAAACCACCGTACTCGAGTCGTGCACATACTTCCGTAGATACGATACATGAAAAACATTGTGCACACCCGACATCTTCTCCGGTAACTCCAGTCCATAGGCGAGCTTTCCAATTCGCTCGATGATCGGGAATGGTCCAACAAATCTCGGAGTCAATTTTCCTTTCTTCCCGAATCGGATAACATTCTTCAGTGGAGAAATCTTCACAAAAACCATGTCTCCTACGTCGAATTCCAAATCCTTTCGACGCTTATCGGCATAACTCTTCTGACGGTCTTGGGCTGCCTTCATTCATTGCCGAATGATCTCTATACACTCCGTAGTCTGTCGAATCATCTCTGGCCCAAGCATCAGCTTTTCTCCAGTTTCCAACCAACATGTCGGAGAATTACACGGTCTTCCATACAATGCCTCATACGGTGCCATACCAATGCTTGACTGGTAACTGTTGTTGTATGAAAACTCCACCAAATGAAGGTGATCTTCCCATGATCCTCCGAAGTCCAAAACACATGCTCTAAGAAGATCTTCCAAAACTCGGTTGACTCTCTCGGTCTGACCATCTGTTTGAGGGTGATAAGCTGTACTCAAACACAACTCGGTTCCCAAAACTTCCTGGAAGCTCTTCCAAAATCCACTAGTGAACAATGGGTCTCGATCGCTCACTATACTCTTCGGAATACCATGGAATCGAACTATCCACTTAACATACAACTCAGCCAACTTTGATGCAGTCCCAGTCGATCGAACAGGAATGAATCTTGCGCTCTTAGTCAGACGATCCACAATGACCCAAATCCCTTCATTTCCCATTCTGGTTCTAGGTAATCCATCAATAAAGTCCATCGATATTTGCTCCCACTTCCATGTAGGAACTTCTAATGGCTGAAGTAATCCACTTGGCTTTTTTTGTTCAGCCTTTACCAACTGGCAGTTCATGCACTTGGAAATAAAATTTCCAACATCCTTTTTCATGCCTTCCCAGTAGTAGGTTCTCTTCATATCCCGATACATCTTATTTCCACCTGGATGAATTGTCAGCTTCGAGTGATGACTTTCCTTCAGGACTTCACTCCTCAATCCATCTATATCGGGAACAACTAGTCGTCCTTGCTTTCGAAGCCAACCCTCTCGATCGACCTCGAATCCTTTATCCTTTTCTGGATCCAATCCAGATTCCAATTCACGGATAATCTTGACAAGCTTATCATCTCGCTTCTGACTCTCGCCAATCCTCTCCACAAGAGTCGGTCTTATCGATAAGTTTGCCAACATCTCAGGTTCCAATTCGCATCTAGGCCTGAAGTCAAATCCAGCTAAATACTCGAGATTCTTCCATTCTGAAAACATGGCTCCCAATCCTGCATGTCTTCGACTTAACGCATCTGCCACTGCGTTACCCTTTCCTGGAGTATAAGCTATACCAAAATCATATGATTCCAAAAACTCTAGCCAACGTTGCTGCCGAAGATTCAAATCCTTTTGGGAGAAAAGATACTTCAACGACTTATGATCCGTAAACAACTCGAATCGAACTCCCAACAGATAATGTCTCCACATCTTCAGAGCAAATACAATCGCCGCTAACTCCAAATCATGAGTCGGGTAATTCCTTTCACGCGGCTTCAATTGTCGACTTGCATACGCAACAACTTTTATCCCTCTACATCAGCACTGCTCCAAGTCCAGTACCACATGCGTCGGTGTAAACCACCATCTCATCATTCCCACTTGGAATAGTCAAAACAGGAGCACTTGTCAATCTCTCTTTCAGGATTCCGAAAGCTTGCTCACACTTAGCATCCCAACTGAACACTCTATTCATAAGATCCACAAAATATGCTGGCGCGTTAGTCAATCCAAACGGCATTACCAGCCACTCAAAGAAACCGGATGGTGTCCTAAAAGCAGTCTTCGGCACACTATCCTTAGCCACTCTCAACTGGTGAAATCCCGTTGCCAAATCCATCTGAGAAAACACCTTAGCCTCGTGAAGCTGATCAAACAAGTCATCTATTCTCAGCAATGGATACTTGTTCTTCTTTGTCACCTTATTCAGCTCACGATAATCCACACACAATCTCAACGATCCATCTGCCTTGGTTGCGAACACAACTGGTGCACCCCACTCGGACACACTACGCCGAATGAATCCTTCCTGAAAAAGGTCATCAACTTGCACCTTCAACTCATGCTGTTCCTTAGGCGCCATCCGCCTAAGAGGCATCACAACAGGTCTGGCTCCTTCAAGTAGATCTATACGAAACTCGATCTCTCTATGCGGCGGCAACCCTTTGACTTCATCAAAGACATCCTCGAATCCATTAGCGATTGGCACCGATGACAGTCCATCCCGTGGAACAACCAGCGAATACATGAAGCTCATGAAGACGCCTTCCTCATGCTTACATTGTATCACAACCTTTCGCCCCTCCACATTCTCGACTGTCACTTCCAACCTCTCTCAATCAACCTTTGCCGCATACTTCCTAAGCTAGTCCATACCCAAAATAATTCCGTACCCCGCAAAGTTCAGAACAAAGCAATCACAAACAAAAGAGCAACCATGACTCGACACAATCAGACCACGGCATAACATACACAAACAAGACGAACCCCCAACTGGATTAGTCACAATCAATGGCCTATCAACAATATCCGGCTTCAAATCTAATCGGCCTACGAGTTCACTACTAACAAACGAATGCGACGCTCCAGTATCAAACAGAACTCTAACTGGAACACCACATAGGAAAAGAGTACCTTGAACCACCACACTCTTTCCCTTCTTTTCAGCGGTAGGAGCTTTCGAAGACGATGGAACAGCTCCCAAAGCATAAGCTTGCACAACCTGCTTGTCCTTCATCGGTTCTGGACAATTCTTCCTAATATGCCCCGGCTTGTCACAGTTGTGACACTTCATCGGTGTCTTCGGATTTTTACAATCCTTAGAGAAATGGCCCTTCTGCTGACAATTGTAGCAAATCACCTCGCCTTTCGGCTTCTTCTGGCCATCCTTACCCTTCTGCTGTTGCTGCTTCCTCTTCTTGTTTCCACCCTGTTGGGGTTTAGACTCTTCCCTGGTCACAGCAACAACAGATCCTTCCCTAGGAAACAGATTCTCGTGTCTGAGAGCTTCCTCCACAAGCTTCTCAAATGAATCATCCAAATGGCCTACCGGTCTTGGAGCCTGAACTTGATCTCCAATATCTACTGATGGCCTCGGGGCTGACATCCTTCTCATGATCGAAGTCATCATGGCTTCGAACATAGCAACATAATCAGCAGTTCCTTCAGTAGCACGGCCTTCCCTAGCAGCTGGTCTCCCTCTTCGACTCATTCTCAATATCTATAAAAAGGAATGATTAGAGCATCTTAGAGAAACAACTGCATAAAGGACTCAAACTCTACTAATCTACTATATTATATATAGTAGTCATCCATCAAAATTACAATTACGTCTCTCATACATAGTTACGTCAGCGAGCGTTGGGTAAAATCGATTAACCAATGCTCTGATACCAAATGTGACGACCGCCCATGACCCCTGCACCGAATCTAGAGATAGTGCGCTGTAAAATGTGCCAGGCGACCATGGATGATTGTCAGGGTCGATCAAAATAACAGGATCTATCGTATTACTCACAGCGCATGGACAAAATACAATAGAACATATGTATAGTGAAGCTTTATAGAATAAAATGCCATCATATAAAACTCCATAATAGTTGAATACAAGCATCCAAATAGTCAAAACATCAAGCCTCACTACATAACACTCAGAGATTATACAAACAGCGAAACATCCAGTACATATAAGAAGATAATATGCAACCCTCTAGCTCGTCTTCGATATCAGCATCGTGAGAAGAGAACAGCACCTGTCACCTGCTACCTAGTCTGCCCGTCCCAAAATGGACGAACAGCCCAAGGCAATAAGAATTAAAACATAAAGCCTTGAGTCAGACAACAGTCTTAGTGAGCAGTAAATTAACTAACAACATACCAAAAGAGCATAAAGGAAAAGGAATAGGAATACAACCCTCCCACTTCCAACCTCATTCTACAGTGATAGCCCCCCCCAGACACACACTAAGCAGAAGCAAGCATAGCAAAGCATACAATTTAAAGTAAAGCAATTATCACTCGAGTCAAGAGCGATGTTTTCCAAGTACAAATCCCAAGGTCTTAAACCAAGGTCAGATAAGCACCCAGGAAATACCGCTCTTGAGACCGAATGACGATACAACCAAACATCCATGACTTGGCTATCACTGTTATCCTTGCTTCGATTTCACCGTTAATTGAATGACCGGCACATTCTTTCAGCCGTCCGTCAAGGGCTAATGGTAACCCCGGTTCTAGACATAACTCCCGCACGTCGTCGTAGCCCGTGCCAAGGATTTTTGCAACTACCCAGAGTACTCGACCATCAACAGTTAGTCTTTTAGGCGTCCCCATGTACTCTTGCTTAGAGCATGCTAGAACCTTCAACAACGATGAGATCTCAGCCTTCTAGTCATCCTCCTCGACGACTATTTCCATACTAGCTCAAGCGCCTCTCAAGCATCCATTACCCTTAACTCGAATCATATCACCGAGTTACCAACGTGCTTGGAATGATCCCGTCTGGATTAGACCAAGTCTTCATCACATGATGCCTCGCTTCATTACATCCTCGCAAAGCCTCATCTCAACATCACATCATCAAATCTATGCATAAGAGCTTCATCATCCTGCTACATATGCCACGAGCAACTTTCCCAATTCAAGAGCCTTTCCCTTAGCTTTTGAATCATCTTCGACCACCTTGTCTAAAACCAATCAACAATCATCAAATTCACAGCAATCAATCATGTCAAACATCAATCCAAGTAACCAAGCATTCAAATATAAGCAAAATGGACAATTATAACAATAATGGCAATTTCGTAATTAAGGAGTTAAAAGTCTAACAAGCATGAAAACATGAGAATTATCTCTACAACTTGATGGATGAACTTGCATAGGTTAATCATATACAAAAAAAATGGTTGTCAAATCATCATGAACAATGGATCTACATGGATCTACACTTAGGTTTACAAAAATGCATAGAAATCACTATTTTAACACCAAATCAAGCCAACAATCCGATATACTCCTTTGGATCCGTGTGAGAGATAATCACCACTCACCAAATCACCTAAACAACCTCAAATCAACACGCTTCAGATCTGGACAGCGAAGGATCAAGCTTGATCTATCACGAATCCGCTTCAAACGAAGAAATCTCACTTCAATGGATGAAGATCTTCAATCTAAGCTCTTGAATCTTCAATTTGATCTTCAACTTGGATGGATGGAAGCACTAGATTAGAGTGGAGAAAAGAAGTGAAGAAGTGTAGAAGTCGAGCTCTCTAAATGGCAGCACTTCGTCGCTTCGAAATCCGGATCCCAAAAAGTGAGAACAACCCTTCCTATTTATAGCTGAAAATCCACTAACTCGGCCGTCTCCATAAGTCGTCTCCGACTTATCTCCCTCCGACTTACGATCTACCGACTAAGCAGAGGCTCCGACTTAACAACTTCTGGCTTCTACGACCTAATGCTCACCTGTCTATGACTCACGACATAACTTCTATCTCCTAAGTCGATCATGACTTATAGCATGCGCGCCTACGACTCAACAAAATCCAAATCCCCTACAACTTAAGACTTAACTCCCTTAAGTCGTCTACGACTTAAGTTCATGCGCACCTAGCGACTTACCACTAGTCACGACTTATGACTTGGCAGAAGATACGACTTAACAGATCTATGCTTCTACGACTTAACAAACAACTGGGTTACGACTCAACCCCTAAGTTGTCTACGACTTAACACATAGGCTATGACTTAACCGGGGTAAATTCTTAAGTCGTCTACGACTTAGAACATATCAATTCTTAAGTCGCTCACGACTTAACAACTACTAAGTCGCTCACAACTACTTAGGTCATTACCGACCTAACTACACTAACTCGCTAACCTTCTTAAGTCGCTGCCTATCCTTAAGTCCTTAAGTCGCTCAACCCTATAGGTCACTAACTCCTATAGGTCGCTAACTTCTACAGGTCGTCCCAACCGACCTAACAACCTAATCACTAAGTTGCTAACCCGAAATCACTAGGTCACTAACTCTTCCAGCCGACCTAACACTTAACCAATACTTAGGTCGCATAATTCTATAGGTCGCTCTAACTAACCCACGACCTAAACCGCCATACAACTTAAGACAATACGACCTATTTCTTAACTCGGTCAAAACCTTAAGTCGGCAACTCGACCCAGACTTTTATCTCTTAACTCGTCCAAACCGACTTAGGACTTAGAAAAATTCTGAATGACTTATCAACAATGCAACCAATTGTTAATTATTTTACGATGTTTCGATCCGTAAAATACGGGTCGTTACACAAGAGGTCGTTTTGATAAATATCCCAAATCATGAGAAGAATGAGGGGCTTCAGAACCCACTCATCCCTTCATACGTTGAGGTTACAAAGCCAATAGCAAAAGTTCACAATATTATTAAACATGCTTCAAAAAATTTCAAGAAAACAAATCAAAAATGATATAATCTCTAGTGAAAACTTTAAGAAATGTTACAGCAATGAGAACCATAAGCCACTAAACCAGGAAATGATGAAGGACTTGCCAATATGGTGAAGAATAACCCACATTACCTGAATTCCATCAAAGTAGGTTATTGAAGCGTTTCAAAGAGGTACTCATTGCGGTATAAAGTTTAAGCATCTTGCAAGTATTTTTATGCAAATGCTGTAATTCACAATATTGCGAAACACATGATGAAGAATGACAAAAAACATATATGCAACAACTATGGCATCAAACACCATGTTGCAACTCTGTTATCTTACTAAGTTTTTGCTTGTCTTTGTTTATTTCTCTAAAGTCACTACACTTGTGTGCTTTTGCATGTTACACAACACATCTATAATTATAGTTTTGAAAATGCACTTAGCATACACCCAAATATGATGGCTCATGAAAAACTTACACGGTCTTACTAGTTGACTTATTAGAGGAACATGTCTATGTAACTACTAAATCGGATTGCAATTGATTTTAGTCAGCGGATACGAAGCAATTCTAAGCCTAACCTGTAATACAGGTTAGAGTGTCACTATTATAGTACTTTACTATTTGCAAGTTGTTCTTACTTTCTTGTTCTAGTATCATTAGATTCATTACTATATTACTTTTTAGAGTTTGAGTGTCACTATTTATATAAACTTAGTTAATTTATTATTTTATTATTATATAAATAACTTTAGTTAATTTTTATAAAACTTAGTAAATTTAGTTAATATTCTATAATGTATTATAAGTATTAGTATTATTATTATTATTTTAAACATAGTTAATGTTTAAACCTTAGTTCTAATTGCAATAAAGTGTTATGAAATGAAGTGTTATCTATTGGCGTTATAAAATTCAACTTTTCTTGTAATGTATAAAATTAGTTAATTTATTATTTTTATTATTATATAAATTTAGTTAAATTTTATAAACTAAATTGGTTAATACTTTATCATTTATCATTAGTATTGTTGTTGTTGTTGTTGTTGTTGTTATTCTAAACTTAGTTATTTTTTATGAAACTTAGTTAATTTTATAATTTATTAGTATTGGTATTATTATTATTATAAACTTAGTTAATAGTTATGAAACTTTATAGTTAATTTATTATTTATTGTTGTTGTTGTTATTGTTCTAAACTTAGTTAATTATTATGAAACTTGGTTAATATTTATAAAATTAGTTTGTTTATTGTTATTATTACTACTATGGCTCTTGTTGTTGTTGTTGTTAATATTACTATTTTAAACTTAGTTGATTTTTATAAACTAAATTAACTTATTATATTATTATTATTATTTAAAACTTAGTAAACTTGATCACTGTTTATAATTTATTACTTTATTATAAGCTTAGTTAATTTTCATAAACATAGTTAATTTATTATTATTATTATTACAAATTTAGTTAATTTTTATAAAACTTAGTCAACGAAGTTAATTTTTATGAACTTAGTAAATTTATTATTATTATTATATAAATTTAGTTACATTTTATAAAATTTAAATATGGTTAATATTTTATAATTTATTATCATTATTATATAAATTTAGTTACATTTTATAAAACTTAGATAACTTGGTTAATATTTTATAATTTATTATTAGTAGTAGTAGTAGTATTATTAATATAAACTTAGTTAATTTTTACAAAACTTACAGTTAGTTTATTATTTATTATTTTTGTTGTTGTTATCATTTTAAACTTAATTAATTATTATGAAACTTAGTTAATACTTACAAACTTAGTTGTTTATTGTTTTTTTTTTAAAACCTAGGAGAACCCGACGGGTCGGTAAACTCTCTAGGAGGGTACAGTAAAGCCATCCGCTGATCCAAGCCCCCATACCTCCCGGTAAATTTATATAGGATAGGGAAGCACAAGGTAGAAATCGAACCTGGGTCTTTTTACCAGAACCCAAGCCTCCTTTATCATTCTAAACTTAATTAATTAATTGTTTATTGTTATTATTACTACTTTGACTCTTGTTGTTGGTGTTGTTGTTAGTATTATTATTTTAAACTTGGTTAATTTTTATAGACTTAGTTAATTTATATTATTATTATTTATTACTTTATTATAATTATTATAAACTTAGTCAATTTATTATTATTATTATTATAAATTTAGATAACTTGGTCAATATTTTATAATTTATTATTATTAGTAGTAGTAGTAGTAGTATTAATATAAACTTAGTTAATTTTTATAAAACTAATAATTAATTTATTATTATTATTATTATTATAAACTTAGTTAAGTTTTATAAAACTTAGTTATTGTAAGATTAAAGAATATACTAGTTCTAGAGCCGGTTCATGTTGTTGTTCATTTGTACGAATCATTTTTACTTGTAATTGTTATTTCATAGTAGTAACACAACAAAGCCATCCTTAATAATGTAACAAGATGTCAAGAACTTTCTACAGTGTACTACACATTACATTTGCATGAAATTAATTGAAATTACATTTCACAATGATCACACCGATCAAGATTTGTAAACTTTTGCTTGATGATTATGAATTATAAGCAACTGCGAGGTAGAAACTAACCTTTGTTGGACCACAACAGCACCGGAAGTGGGCTTTTACTGATGAGTTTGAAGATATATAAATTGGTGTTCTAAGAGGGAAGAAGACTGGAAACCTACACATAACGAGATTTTAAATAGGGGCATTTCACTAGAAGGACAAACTTTGCAGTCCAATTAGTTTCTAGGACACACATCTATAGAAATTAATTTTAAGGCCAAAGTCAGCAGAATAATTACTTTTAAGGACAAAGTCAGTAGTCCAATTACTTTCAAGGACATAATTTCATAGGTTTTTAGGCCTTAGAAACTAATTATTTTGCATTTTGTCCTTAAAAGTAATATTTTAGTTGTGCGTCCTAGAAACTAATTGCACTAGCTAAAGAGGCCCTTGTGGCTAATTTCCACTTTTAAATATTTGTCACTTTCAGCAGTAGTCAATACATAAAGGTATTGTTTTGAAAAATATGGGCATACCAGCTAAACATGTTTAGTGTTGCTGTAGTAGGTTCCATACCAAGATGAACATCCTTGTATAGAACTGAATTGAAGTAGCTAGCAAATCCTACAGAAAAAAGTATAACCTAATACTTCATTAGCATCGTTTGTACATAAATGCATGCCATGACAATACTACTCTAGCTTAATAGTAAGAATCTAAGATTAACTTTCCTTCATGCAGCAATGCCAATTACCAATAATCATCTCATGGTATTAACATAACCTCTATGAATCTCATTTTAGCTTTTGATGGATCATATTGATCATGTAAAGATATTGCTTGAAATTTCATTCCCAACTGTTGAATAATGATCATTTTTCTAAAATTATTGTAGTTCATGGTGGCAATTTGTTTGTTCTATAAACCGGACTTCTATCAAGATGGTGAACTAGTTTTAACGTTTCATGCCTCCTTTTATCACTTATATAAGGGATGACTTGCCCAAACAAACTCTATAGGAGGATTTAGCAAACATACCATGCACCATAGCTGATCCTGTATCTGAAAGTAGTTCAAAATGCATTTTCTTGTATCTTTGATTGTTTTTCTTATCAGAAAAGTTTGGGTGTGAAAATGTGAATAGCTAAACAAGATTCATGATTGAAATGTAAGAAAAACATAACTCGGATAATTTGACAATAAAAAGGTCAAAGTAATATATAGTTGAACTAAAATATAGAAAGTTATAGAAGAATATATGCATAAACATCAAAGCATATAAAACAGAGAAATACAAGAAGATTCAAAGATCTCACTTCACACAATTGTAAGCTCAAAACTTGTTATTCAGCATAGTTTCGATCAAAACATACATTACATTGTTAACTAGAGTAAGGAGAAGTGACTTTTTTTTGTTTCTGCTATATAATTCACAATAATAAAAAACATATCCAATAAACTCCTATCTGAATTAACTTCACTCAAATTACGGTTCATTCTAAATCATATCCAAGGTTCATAGGTTGTCATAAGGACCTATCCTAATTTCTTGTCCATATATCATGGCTAAATAGTTCACTTGTAAGATCCTACTTGAGTATTTATCTAATGAATTTTGAGCAAACATATAACCAAAAGGGTATGTTCTTATTTGCTTTATTTGACCACTTTTCATTAGTAGATATGGTCATTCAAGTTGTATAATGCTATCATCTTAACCTTAAGCCAAGCACATCATATAAGATAAGAGTTGTTTTAGTTGTTTGTTTAATCAAGCTACTGAATGCAATAAAGGAAAAACAGATATACACAACCGAAAGACCAAACGGAAATACAAATCAGTCCACTTGTTAAGAGCAAGGATACATAAATTTAAATGTAATGTCAAAGAATCGACAATCATCGACTTCAAGACATATTCTACTGCATAACATACCATACCGTTTCTCAATCTCGAAGCTACCAAATGAAAAATTGAATAGTTTTCTATTTTTTTCAAATAGGGTTGATCAAAGACAAGGATTTATCAATTGATTTTATCAACTACAAAACTTATAAGAATTAAAAGATTAGGGCTAACAGCTACTTACTTGATTTTGGGTATCCACCTGCCTGTAACATGATCGTGACCTTTTCTTATGGAATAGAGGCATTGAACAGCACGTAGTCAAGCAGATGAGGGCTTGTTCGGAGTCTTCGAAAGTGGCAGGGAGGTGGTGTTCAAGGATGAGATTGTACTCGACAAAGTGGACGACGGCGGGGAGGGTGGAAACGCGGTGGGATACCGTCAAATTGAAGAAAGAGGTAGTAGGCGAATAAGAGTGGTCACAAAATTGTGGCCTAGAAAATAAGATTGAGGATTGGAGGAGATAATTTGAGGAAGAGGGAACGGAAAAATAATTTAGGAAATGGCGGCCACAAAAATGAGTAAGAGGGAAGGAAAAAATAATTTGGGGAAACGGTAGAAAATAAGAGCCCGCTCATTCAATGCATTATGCTCCAATCCCAATTAAAACAAATTAAGTGAAATAATAATGCAATAGAATAAAGCGTTATTTATTGTCATTATAAAAAGTAACTTTTCTTGTAGTGTTTGCATGTAGTCTGCATGTTTTCGATTTCGTAGATCTCGGAATCATTTTGGGTATGGATTGGTTGAGTAAGTATGAGGTTAGGATATTTTGCCAGGATGGGAAGATATCACTAAGACACCCTGATAGTCATAACTGAATTATATTCTCAGTGGAGAATTCTAACCAAAGTAGTTGTGCATTGTTAAGTGCAATGGAAGTGGGAGAAGAGTTATGTCAGGTTCGAGTAGCAAGAGAGTTTGCAGATACCTTTGAGCCAGTCATAGGACTACCCCAGAAACGAGCTGTTGAGTTTCAGATAGATCTTATGCCAGGAGCTGAACCTATAGTAGACCACCTAACAGGATGACACCATCTATGATGAAAGAATTGAAGGTGCAGCTGGTGGATCTAGAAGGAAGGAATTTTATTAGACCAAGCAGTTCGTCTTGGGGAGCGGCCACGGTATTCGTGAAGAACCTAGGTGGGTCGTCGAGGATGTGCATCCACTATCGTAAGTTGAATGAGAGAACGATTAAGAATAAGCATCCTTTGCCAAGAATAGATGATCTATTTGATTAGTTGTGTGGAGCCAGAGTATTTTCCCAATTGGATTTGGCGACAGGTTTCCATCAGTTAAGAGTGGCAGAGGATAGTATTCCTTTGACAACATTTCAAACTAGGTATGGTTCGCATGAGTGGTTAGTAATGTCATTCGGGTTAACGAATGCACCTGCTTTCTCTGTGGAATTGATGAACCGAGTTTTCCAAGAGTACTTGGATTGGTTCGTGTTGGGGTTTATAGATGACATTTTAGTATACTCTAAGGATGAAAGGGAGCATGAAGATCATCTTAGAGTGGTGCTTGAGATGCTGAGGCAGCATTAGCTAAAAGCAAAGTTTTCCAAGTGTAATTTTTGGAAGAAAGATGTTAAGTTTCTTGGTCACATGGTTTCAAAGAAGGGCTTGTCAGTCGATCCAGATAAGATCAAAGTTGTTAATAATTGGAAGAGGCCAGAGACGATGACTGAGATTAGAAGTTTTCTTGGACTTGCTGGCTGTTACCGGAGATTCATCAAGGATTTCTCGGGGATAGCAACACCTTTGACGAAGCTAACCTGGAAGGAGGTAAAGTTTGTTTGGTTCGACAAGTGTGAGGAAGATTCCTTAAGTTAAAGCATTTGTTGACCAATGCACCTGTGTTAGTAGTTCTGGACAGAAACCAAGGGTTGGTGGTATATACCGATCCATGTGGAACTGGATTGGGAGCTGTGTTGATGCAAAAGGGTAAAGTGATTGCCTATGCTTCACAACAGCTTAGACCGCATGAAGTGAGATATCCTACTCATGATTTGGAGTTAGATGCGGTGATCTTCACATTGAAGATTTGGAGACATTATCTCTTAGGGGAGAGATTTGAGCTATATGCGGATCATAAGCCTTTAAGGTATTTATTCTCTCAGAAGGAATTGAATATGAGACGGCAGAGGTGGCTGGGATTTTTGGCTGCTTATGGTTTTGGTATATAGTATACTCCTGGAAAAGGAATTAATTTAGTGAATGCTCTTAGCAGAAGACATCAGTATGTGGTGTTAGTTTTGTTGGAAGAATGGAAGGATTAAGAAGCTTTGACTACTTGTAGAGTGCAGTTAAGCTCGAGTGCTAGTTCTAATCAAAGTACCGCTATGTTATCCTGTTTGGAAGTTCGACCAGTGTTGATCAAGAGAATTGCTTCTAAGCAGAAGGAGGATCCATTATTAGCTGAGAAGATTAGAAGGCTTGAGGTTGGAACTGAGATCATTGATCTAAAAGATTTTAGTCTTGACCAGAGAGGATGGTTGAGAAAGAAGGGACGATTATATGTTTCGAATGTCGAGGACTTGAGGAAAGAACTTCTTGGAGAATGTCATCGATCTAAGTTCACGATTCATCCTGGAGGAACCAAGGTGTATCAAGATATGAAGAGGAACTTCTATTGGGAAGGTATGAAGAGGGATGTTGGCTTGTCGGTTAGGCAGTGTGCAAACTGTTAATAAGTGAAAGCCAAACATCAGAAGCCGAGTGGATTGCTTCAGCCTTCAGAGATTCTAGTTTGGAAATGAGATTCGATATCCATGGATTTTACAAACGGGTTGCTAAGGTCAAATAGGGGAAATGAAATTATATGGGTTATAGTGGACAGGTTGACCACGAGTGCCCATTTCATTCCATTAAAGTCAACCAGGACGGTACCTGTTTTAGCTAAATTGTTCATGAAGAACATAGTTAGACTACATGAGATTCCTAGTAGTATCGTCGGTGACAGAGATGCTTTATTTACTAGTGAATTCTGGAAGAGCTTACAAGATGTATTAGGTAACAAACTCAAGATAAGTACCACATATCACCCTCAGATGGATGGGTAGACAGAGAGAGTCAATAAAGTACTCGAGGATTTACTAAGAGCTTGTGTATTGGACTTTTGTGGATCTTGGGGAGATCACCTAAATTTGGTTGAGTTTTCCTATAATAATAGTTATCAGACTAATATAGGAATGACACCTTTTGAAGCTTTGTATGGAAGGCCATGCAAATCACCAACATGTTGGTTAGAGACTGGAGATAGATTAGTCTTAGGTTCGGATTTGGTTAGGGAGGCGTTAGAAAAGATTGAGTTGATCCGAGAAAGGATGAAGGAATCTCAGTCCAGACATAAGAGTTATACAGATAAGAGGCGTAAAGACCTAGAGTTCTCGGTTGGAGATAAGGTTTTCATTAAAGTATCATCGATGAAGGGTGTGGTACGATTTGGAAAGTCAGGGAAACCGGCACCGAGATATGTTTGTCCATTCCAGATTATAGAGAGGATTGGAAAGCTCGCATACATAGTACAGTTGCCGAGCAGTATGGCAGGTGTCCATATTGTGTTTCATGTGTCTCATCTTTGCAGGTATGTGCATGATCCAGAGACTACTATTCCTCCGACAGGGTTGGAAGATTTGATAGTAGAGCCTAATTTGACGTTTGTTAGACAACTAGTTCGGGTTGTAGCGAGAGATGAGAAAAGATTAAGAACAAGACAGTCAAGTTGGTGAAAGTTCAGTGGAGCGACAACAAGAAGGACTGTATTTGGGTGGCAGAAGACAGGATTAAAGATACTTATCCTGATCTGTTTTGAGGGTATGCCTATATTAGATTTATATTGATAATTGCTAGTCAGCTAGGCTAGTATGGTTGTTAGGAGTGGTTATAGATGATTGCTATGTTTAGTATTTAGTCCTTACTGAATTTCAAGGATGAAATTCATTAAGGAGGGGAGCTTGTAACACCCCTAATTTTTAATAACTTTAATCAGGAGATTTAATTAGATAAATTAAATAGAGTAATATAAACATTAGAGTGATAAAGGGATTGGGATTTGAATAAATAATTTAAAGGTCGTGCTTAATTATTTAAATGGGCTTAAGAATGGCTTATAGGCTAATTAATTTACACAAGGGCGTATTGGGAAATAGCCGCACCTTATAACCATAACCATTATATATCCATGGCTATACCATCCGTTCATGTTCATTTCTCATTTTCACAAAACATAAAACACAAACATAAAAGAGGAGCCGTCCATTGTTAAGGAAGAAAAAGAAGAGAAATTCAAATCAAGCTAAGGATTAAAGCAAGGGGAATAAATCTTAATCTCAATCATATCTCTATATCCTAATCAAGGTGATTAATAATCTATATCATCTCTATTATATGTTATGATCATTTTTTTGGATTTATGATTAAATATATTTTAATGATGATTTGGATGATGATATGATTGGATTATAACATGTTTGATACAAACAAGAATTGTTTAAATATGATTTAACACGGTTTTAGGGGTAAAACCGATTATAATGATTTTCATATGTCATGAAGTATTTATATGCTATATAAAACATGATTTTGGAGTTGGGTTTTAATTTTCATAATTTTCCAAGTTATGGAGAAATTATTAAGAATTTTCAAAGGAAACTATGGTTAATTGGGTTTAGAAATTTATTTCAGAAATAATATTGAGAATTTGGGTCTGAAATTTAGATATGTTAGATAACATATACAAAGTGAATTTCTGTGATTTTTGTGGATTTTTCCTAAGTGATTTAATATGAGAATTAAATTATTTTGAAAGGAGGACCTAAATGATTTGATTGTTTTGCTTAATGAAGGGCTTATTTGTTAAATTAATCTTTATTTAGATCTGATATTATGCGGCAGTTATTTTTGTAAAGGATTTGAAAAGTTGTGGCAACCAATCACATGTTTACAAGTAGGCACGTTAGTTAGAAAGTATTTGCTTTAATTAGCAATAAATCAGATTTACCCAAAAAGGTGAGTTCCGCCTCTTTCAGAAGCACATTTCGACCTTATGCTTCTGCCTTCAATAAAATCTAAACCCCACAAAGCCAAAACCAATACACAAGGTATTAACATGGATACGTAATGGATTGGAGAAAGGCGAAAGGCATGGTGTCGAAAGCATAGCTTCTGATGGGATCAAAACCTTTGCTTTGTTTTCAAATGTTAAACGACTGCTTTGTTTTACTAAAGCTTTCGAAGCAGTTGAAACATATGCTATCAAAAGGGGTTTTCTAGATAGCTTTCGAAGAAGGTTTCCATATTTCATTTTTAAGTATAAGCTTTCGAATGAGTCCCTTGTTTATAAAACAGTGCTTTCGAAAATGGTGGTTCCGACTAGTCGAAGCCTTGCTGCCGTTCTTTTGCCTTCCGAGTGTATTGAAGTCATCAATGCTTTCGAAGGGTAGCTTTTGTTTTAAAGATGTACTAAGCCACTTCCTAAATTCTTTCGAAAGGGTTCAAGGGTTTCGAAGGCAATAGCTTCAAAAGGGGGTATCGATGCCAACCTTCAATGTTTTACTTAAACGTTTTGAAGCTTTCGAAAGGATGGTGCCGATGCCATCAAATTTTCCCCAAACAATTTTATATGAAGATTAAAGGTTTCGAAAGGGATACTTACGTATATATTCACTTTGACCCAAAAGATGTTTTTGAGTAAACCCAATGGTTTCGAAAGGGGTACTTTCATTAGTTTCGAAGCTATGTTTCTAAGGATTATTAAGCAATGTTTTGCTACTTTCGAAAAGTATATTTTGGTTTCAAAATAGATTATTTAAAGAGCTTCGAAAGGTTTATATGTAATGTTTTGAAAAGAAGTTTTCAATGCTTTCGAAGGAGGTTATCCAAACGGTTTGAAAGTAATGTTTTAAGGTTTCGAAAGCCTTAGTTTTCACAAAAAATAACTCAATCTCATTTTAAAGGAAAACCATGGCATAAATAAAGAGTTTTGAAATTATTTTGAGTATGGACTTTCTAAAGAAGTTTTTCCTTGATTAACAGGTTAAAGGGATTAACCAAGTTATTATGTTTACTTCTTCATATATGTATATATTCACATTGTAATGGACCCATGATTGTACTTTGGGGAAGGGCATAATAACCAGCTAGGTTGACACAGTAGTGAATATAAATTGAATTAACTCTTGATTGAGTAGAATAGCATCCAGGAGGTCAGATAGACTAGAATGTAGGATGTCTAAATATTGAAGTTGTCAGATAGACTGGATCATAGTAAACCCATGAAAACTATATTTAGGAAAAGTTATTGGTAGGGGCCAATAGGTTCATAGTAAACCCATGAAAATTATGTATAAAAGAAGTTGTCAGAGAGATAGGTTCATAGTAAACCCATGAAAACTATGATTAGGAAGAGTAAATGGCAGGGGCCAATAGGTTTGTAGTGAACCCATGAAACTATATCCAGATTAAGTTATTGACAGATGTCAATAAGTTCCTATTCAACACATGAAAACTAGGATAAGAGGGAAGTTATTGGAGTTACCAATAGGTTCAAGGAGAACACATGTTATAAAGAAGTTATTGGCAGGGGCCAATAGATTCTTAGTGATCCCGTGAAAACTATGAAATAGGACAGGGAGTCCATTAATTTAAACAGGTTATTAGTAAGCCCATGAAAACTAATAGGTTAACAGTGACCCTAGGAACTATAACTGAGACAGATAGTCAAAAATGAATTGGGATAGGTAATCTAGAATTGATTTACTTGTGCAGCATATCATCATAGTATTTGGAACCGTTATGTTTTAACCATTGTGGATGCAGGAGCACAGTATATGGTTTTACAAAGTTTTAAGGATACTAGTGAGGGGAAAACCCATTCCGCTAAGCGGCGTGGTCTCACTAGATATCTAAAATCTAAATGGTTTGAGATGGTAGATTATTATTCATACCAGGCTTTATGTTTGACTCGAAGTTTATGTTTTCCACTTAAATCTCGGGTACTTAATTGATTTTGAGTAGTCTAAGAGTTGAGGTTTTCAGGTACCTCTTTAGACGAATAAGCTTCCAAAGACGTGCAGGAGGCATGATTGCTGCATAGAGTTCTCTTTTATTTTGATTCCACTCTGTTGTATCTGTAAAGGCAAAGCTGTTTAATTGCCTATATATATATACTCTGATCATCCAAGAGGGCATCTTCATATGTCGCTCTTGGCATGTGTTGTAATAAATATATTTTCTCTGAACGTGGTTCTCGTATTGGGATCACTACACCAAATAAGTGATTTTGCAACATTTTATATCTGTCAATTGCTAACACTTATAAATGTCACAGACCGCTAACAGTAAAAAAGTGTTAGGATATCTAAAAAGTGTTAGTAAAAATAAATGGTCTTCTGCATTAATTTTGCTAACGCATATAAGTGTTACAACAATCGGTAAAAGTGTAAATAATTTAATAACAAAAGGAGTCTTTTGTAATTTTTAAAT
Organism: Allium fistulosum; assembly: GCA_030737815.1. NCBI lineage: Eukaryota > Viridiplantae > Streptophyta > Magnoliopsida > Asparagales > Amaryllidaceae > Allium > Allium fistulosum. The sequence goes on along the minus strand of CM060907.1, from coordinate 941,103,728 downwards.
ACAGCCCTTTTTCCCACGCTTGCCCATTCAGATTTTGGCCGCCTAAAATTTAATTTAGGGTTTGCTCTTGCTCACAAAAAAACCAACGTCCTTCTTCTCCCTCAATCGCAATTTTTATTTCTCAAATTTTTTGAATCTCCTATATCTCGAATCGAGTTTATTTCCGCAATTCAAAAACCTGTCTCCTTTTTTTGTGGTTCGGGCTCTGGGTGATTTCGTTTGTGGTGGTTAACTGTTGCAATTTGGGTCGTGTCAATTCGTGATTTTGTCAGGTGATTGAAGTGGTTGTGGAATTCGAATGATGTGGCTACTGCGAGTTGTTGTGGAGTCGATGAGGCCAGAGGTGACTTTGAGTGGATTGCAGATTGAGGCGTTTGACTTGCGAGGATAGATTGAAGCCGGCGATTTTGGGTATGAGGAGACTTTGGGATAGTTCGATTTTATGGTCAGTCTGGGTTTTTTTTTCTTTTTTTTCTTTTGGAATGGACTGGTGGATGGTATGCTTTAATGAATGGTGGTATGCGGTGAGGTGCTGGAAGCTTATCAGTGATTTGGTTCGACAATGGTGGTGTTTTGATGGGGATGTAGTGGATGGTATGGGAATTCTCAAGTGATGGTGAAGATGGTCATTGCAGTTTGAATTTGTGGTCAAGGCAAGTTGCAGCAGTCATGTAAGGCAGTGGGTTAAAAGGAGTTGCGGTGAAGTAGGGGATGATGGAGCAGTAGCAGTAGTTTGCTCTATACTGCTTAAGACTTAAGACATGAAGTACAACCAGGTATTACCAAATAATCATCATTTATATTATTGTCGTCGTCATGTAATTCAACGTTTATTTATGTCTAAGAGCATCTGCAAATGTTATGGGGTTCAGAACTGCATTTTCATTGATTACAAAATTTACTTGTGTATTTTTCAAACAAAAACTAAGACAAATATTCGTTCAGCTTTTTGAACCTTTTGCACTAATCAATTACAAAATATAACTAATGTTAGAGTCAAGTTTGGGATACATCTTAAACATTTTAATTTTGAATCTTTTTCCATGGAGGTTCTAAAATCCCATTCAATGGTCGCTAACCAAGAGAGTTTACTGAAACTAAAACCATTGGCACGAAATAGAAATTGCCCTAATTCAATATTACTGAAGACGATATCACACACAAATTGCTGTTGAACTTGTTTCTTTTCTTTATTTAGTTTTCTTCTAACTGATAAAGGCTTATGCTAGAAACAAATTATCATACAGAGGATATGTGTAGAAAGCCTATAACATTCTAGAAAAAAATGAATGTAGACGTAACTTGAATATATATATGCACACAGTATATTGACGAATGGTTAAGAAGTTGTATATTACCAACATGTGTTCTAATGGATAGTCAAACAAGGCCAAGAGGAAATCAATCAAACATACGCTAAAATCACTTGGTTTTGGTTCACATATTGATACAGAGAAAAGACCAAAACATAAGAGAACACTAAGAAAAAGTTCGTACCAATTCCATAATTTGTAAGTTTAAATTGTGCAGTAAACGGCATGAATGGTAATTTTAAAATAGACGAGAAAGATCATTTTATTTTAAGTGATCGTATTTTCTTTGTTTTAACCGAGTGATGGATGATTAAATTTATGTAACTGTTTTCTTTGATAGTGTCGATCAACGTCTATGATTTAGGTATTAGAGATCAGGAAATTTGCATTGATTATTTGATGTTCAAATTAATTTCAGAGATATTTGATTCATTCGTATCACAAACTATGTACTGTATATGATTTTTTTTTTCTTACTAATTCTAAACTTTACTCTTAGTTGGAGTGATTTGGTTTACAATTTGAATTTTTGATTGATAATAACTCTATTTTTAGGTTTACAATTTGAATTTTTTATTGATATAATAACTCTATTTTTTAAATTAATTTTTTATTGATGATAAGAGTTTCTCTATTTGCAACTTATATGCTAATGTCTTTACAATCTTCATCAGAGAATCTGAGAGTGAAGAAGATCGTACCTATGACAGTGCAGCTCTCTTCACTCCAATCGAGGTATTATTTAAATTTAACTAATATTTTCTGTTGAAAACTCCCTCGCTTATTCTGTTCTAATCAGCAATGAAACATTCCCGTTCTTCCAATAAACAAGGTATACATAGGAATAATCAACACACAAAAATATAAATAAAAAATAGGATTCCCATTAATATAAATGTTTTGTTATTATTGCCTGTCCAGCTTGGGTTTTCCTACCAGTTAATAGTTGAAAAGTATTATCCTTCTACCCAAATCATAAATCCGTGCTACTTTCAATTTCAGTTTCCATTTTTACATTGGTTTATATAATCATATATGCACTTGTTATTATAGTATTGGAATATGTTACCATTAAATCATGTAGAAAATGTAGTATGCTGTTAGTACAAATTAAGTAACCTTTGACGAAGGCTCTTTTTCTCTTGTTTTTGGTAGAGAAATAGTTATCAGAGAAAATGTGTATATGACATGCATGGTTATGTGGATATGGATATGTGCACATAGATGCACAGAGTATCTAATGATAAATGTATTAATTAATTTTTAGTTTTATTTACAGATTTATAGATTACAGCCTTATTTGCAATCTGTTCATCGCAAATTTGACATTTTTGGCTACAAATATGATTTTATACATGATGCTTGATTTATTAATTTTTCTTTTGTTATATTGTGCCATAAATAACATTTGCAACTTGAAACTGATACTGTAGAAAATTTAATTTCTATAGCTGTATGCAGTTGCTAATAATCATTTCTTACTAAAAAGTAATCATATTTGATACGAACTGGGTACATTTATATTGACCAAATTAGAAATGATATAAAGATTAAGAACGAACTTTAGAAGCTTTATTTTTAGAAGTTTACCTTTTAGCTTGAGTGGCGATTATTTCCAGTAGTTATAATATGAATGATGTCATGCATTTTTTTGATTTAAATGTGAAAAATCAAATAGAAACTAAATGGGGAATTATTTGACAATCATGTATTTGATCTTGAAACAATTGTGGCTGCAACTGACTATTTTTTAGTCATTAAAGAACTGGAGGAAAATTTGGCCCTATTACAAGGATAACACTTTGTTTTCTCTTATACTGGAAAAACTTGAAAACCATCAAAAAATAGCACTGTAGAGACTGTCGAAAACATTTCTCCCCCTTTTTGTACTATCTGTACAGTTTTTTTTAACTGTTTGTAAATTTATTTTAGTCTGTTGGTCATTGTTGTAAAAAATTACAGTGACTACTTATACTTTACTATTTCCAGAAATAATATGTTATGCATTATGAAGCAATTATCTAACTACTTGATTTCTTGATTGGATCGCATCAAATGCTATGAAGTCAATCCCTGATTTGCCAGCAACCGAATTCATTTCAGTCGAGGTAATTCATCGTACTTCACCGAATTATTACAAGATTTTTTGTATTTATGAGACTGGATATTTTGTTTGCTATATATTGTCATCCATTGATCGTTATATATTATTTAAACAGTGTAACTTTCAGTTAGCAGGTGCATACTCCCAACGCAGGACTGTTGAGAGTATGTTTCTCTATTTATTTTCTTTCCTTGCTATATATTTTCTTTCAGATCTGAAATAGCTTCTCTATTTAAATGTTATATATTATTTTCTTTCAGATTTAGTTCGAGGTGGTGGGATCGTTTGATTTTTGTTAGCAATTCGAAATGGTTTGGAGTCGCGGTTCGATACAAGGTAGTGACAGCGGAGTTGCGGTGGATTGCCGGGGCTTGGGTCGTGGTTTGGTCGCTGCTATAACTGCTGTTAGAAGTCAGTAGGCGATGTTGAGGAAGAATTGAGGCTCGGTAGGTGGTCGTGTTCGATTCAGGCGTTGTAGGGTGCTTTCGATGTTTGCAGTGTGAAGAAAGGCTGTTGTGGAAAGAAAAAAACTTGTTCGACGAGGTGTTTGGTTGGCTGTAACAGGCAGTGAATGAGGGCAAGTTGATGGTTTGGAGGAGTGTGGAATCGATCAGTATTTGGTTGAGGTGAAGGAGGATGTATTGGAAGTTGACAGATAAGAATATGCAGTGACAAGGAGTTTTAGTGACTGTTTGATTTGGGTGTGATGACAGTGGGCAGGAATGGGTTTTTGAAGTGTTGATTGCTGGAGGATGGTTGACAATGGCGGATGGTTGAGGGCAATTTGTATTGCATGGGGTGGAAAGTGAGCAGTCTGGTGATGCTTGCGGGCTGTCTGTGTAGAAATTAAGTAGGTAGGGGGGTTTGGCAATGAAATAGTGGTTTTGAATTGCTCGGAGGAGGTGAATGCAAGTGGTCGGAGGGTAGTACTGGCAGGAGATTGTTGATATGTAGATGATGTTGAAGGGAATAGTGATGAAGGTGATAATGATGGAAGTAGACATGTAAGGAATATGTAGATAGTTTGATGTGGTGAACTTGCAGTTTGATGTAGCAGTGGAAGGAATATGAGATGAACTTGCAGTTTGTTTGTGGATTTATTAGTGAAGTGTGATCAATGACTGGTTATTAGAGAAGTGTGGTCATGAATGTTGATGTATGGTTGATTAGGCAATTGAGAAGGGGATATGAAGTTGTTGTGATGTTAAGTAGTTTGGGTGGTTGACAGTTTTTTGTGTCAGTGTAACAGTGGAGCGGGCAGATATATGCAGCAATCGAGTTTGTTTGATATTGTTTTAGTTATCACGGTTATAAGTGTTAGAAAATAACCTTTCTGGTGTTGTGATTGTGGTATTTTAGATATGTAAATAATTATTTGTGATATATTATACTACATTTGCAGAGCGTTTAAACTTTGCATTGAATATGTATGATGAATTATTTGTGATATGGAACCATTATTTGCAGTGTGTTTATATTTAAACTTTGCGTTTAAGTTTTGGTATATATGTGTGTGTGTGTGTGTTACTAAATAATCATTTTCCAACACTTATAAGCGTTACCGTGTATTTCCATACCAACACTTATAAGTGTTATCGTATATTTTGTTACCAACACTTATAAGCGTTACCGTATATTTCGTTACCAACACTTATAAGCGTTACCATATATTTCTGTACCAACACTTATAAGTGTTACCGTATATTTCGTTACCAACACTTATAAGCGTTACCGTATATTTAGGTACGAACACTTATAAGTGTTAGTAATACGTATGTTTGTAACACTTATAAGTGTTACAAATTTGGCCGCTCCATTCCTCACAGTCCATTAGTAACACTTAAAAAGTGTTACTGAAATTATTTTTAACAATTATAAATGTTAGAATTTGCCTGTTTTGGTGTAGTGGATTATGTAATGAATTAGAAACTTTTTGAAATGGAATGAGAAAGTTGTTTGTTTATTTTTAAAATTTTCCATATCCATGTGTTTTTGTTATATCAATGTATTTAACATTACTGCATTTGGTCGCCGAGGATTAATAACTATGGATGACTGCAGCATCCGCAGCCATTAGTTATGGGCCTCCAAGTAGGGGATGTTACAAGTTGGTATCAGAGCATAGGTTTATGAAATCTAAAAGGAATTTAAACCTAAAATATTTTCAAACATAATCCAATGAATTAGAAAATAAGATGGGGATTTGGGTTGACGCTATAATAACGTACGTGTATTTGGTATATAGATATATATAAGTACGTATTCCACTCTCTCTTAGACCATTCTTCTGTATCTTACTAAAGCTCGTATGCAGATTTACGATAAAGAAGATATAGAGGCAGGATACGGAAGAGGAAATCTCGATGGAGGAAGCACCATAAGCAATGGAAATACTCGACCCACCAGAAGGAACCCGGGTTGACAGGCTAATACTTATCAAAATGTTGATGCCAATGTGGGTGCTGGAAATCCACCAGTGGATATGGAGCGATGTATCAGTTCTTCATCAATATGATGCAAGCGGGAGTTGCTGCTGGTGTTGCTGGAAATGTTGGAGGAGCTAATCCTATGGCTCCAGTTGGGAATAATTATGCTAAGCTGAGCAGAGATTACACCAGTCTTGGTGGGAAGCCATTCATGGGGACGGAGAATGCCATAGAGGTAGAGAATTGGTTGTTGCATTATGAGCGTATCTTTGCTCATTTGGGTTTAGATGATGAGCAAAAGAGAAGATTGGCCTCTAGGCAGTTGCAAGGGTCAGCACTTCATTAGTCGAACAATGTTACTGTCGGAGTTCAGGAGGAGAAATTGACTTGGGCTGATTTTCGAAGGAGATTCAAACAGAGGTTTATGTCTGAGGTTGCTAAATCAGTGCTGCTGAGAAATTTTTTGGATCTAGAGTAGGAAGTGATGTCGGTTGTTGAGTATGCTGCTAAGTTTGATGAGTTGTCCCGTTATGGATATAATACTATAGACACCGTCATTGGGAGAAATGAGAGGTTCATTCGGGGATTGAGACCTGAGCATGCTAGGGTGACCATTACACATATCCGTGATCCTAGTAATGCAGTGGTGGAGATGGCAATTGGCCATGAAGATATGCTTGTTGTTTGTGCTAGAGAGAAGCCAGTTGAAACCCAGGGTTCTCAAGGAAAGAAGAGAAAGTTCTTTTTGAAGAAGGGAGCCCAGAAGGGGGAGGCTGCCAAGAAGGCTAAAGCTAATTTAGTTTGCTTCAAGTGAGACAAGAAGGGTCATTATGCTCATGAGTGTCGGTCAGGCAAGGGGAAGAAGGCTGCAGATAAGAAGAATGTGAAGTGCTTCAATTGTGATCAAGTTGGGAATTATAAGAACTAGTGTCCGAAGCCGGTTAGGGCGGAAAATGGAAAGGTTTTTGTTGTTGGACCATCATCTGCTAGGCCAACTACAGCTGAAAAAGGGAAAACTATGATGGAAGGTACGTTTTTGATTCAGAGTATGCCAGTTAGGATACTATTTGATACCGGTGCATCACATTCATTTATATCTCAGAATTTGGTTGATAGGTTATGCTTAGAACCCACATACCTTGTTACTTCCTTTAGGGTTGCGAATCCAGTAGATGGGTATGCAACTCTAGGGATGAGATGTGACCAGTTAGAACTTGATTGGTTAGGTCATAAGTTTCACTACAAGAAAATGAGTCATCCATAGCGGCATATAACCACTGTAAAAAAAACCATAAAGGTTCGATAAACGCTATATATCGACATGTTATAAAAAGCGAGTGGCGTATTCATAACACAAAAAATGCCGCTATAAAATTGTAAGCTTTCATAGCGCATATAGACCGCTTAATATTCTTTTTCTATAGCGCTATATATCCACTATTACATATTACTACAGCGTGTATATGCCGCTATAAAATGCATGGACACAACAGCGCTTTTATTCCGCTATCCTTCAATGGTAAGCACCTGCGTTACAGTAACATTTTATAGCGTTTGTATTATATAACTATAACGCTTTTTAAGCGCTGGTATATTTTTCTATGTGTTTGATATATCCTGCTATATATTACAGTTTAGTAATAGCATATCAAAAATGAATCTTCTTTAAACACATAACAATATGAACAATGTAAGAGTCAAAGAATATAATAATCAGAAAATGTAATGCATTATATAAAACATACCAAATATCCATAGACATTGTATTAAACATGCTCAAACATACACACAGTATCCATTACATATGTTTTCAACACATACCAAAAATAAAATCAAATGTTTTAAGTACACCTAAAAAGATTTCACATTGCCGTTTTAGTGCACACACTTATGGAGCATCTTTCATTTACAAAAGTTTCCTATCAAAAAGGAAAAAACATGATTATTGGCACAACGGACATACTATTATCCCACAGAGGACATCTATCTTGTTGAATTATTTCTTTCTAGCTAACCTGAGACTATGAATTGTTCCAAATAAATGATAATGAAAGAGCACAAAGCTGCTAAGACATAATTCTAATTTCATTTGTAGTAACATATGAGGTGGGCACATATCAACCACTGTTATACAGAGGTATTGTTAGATATAGAGGAATTGTAAAATGGTACGAAGATTGCATGGAAGTTTTGGAAAATTCACTGTAATTCTTAATGCAACTAACCAAAGACAAAGTGAACAAAAATAAAAAAATGAACAAAAAAGAACAGAAAATGAAAATGTATATAACAGATTAAACTCACACTAGAAGGACATGCAGAACACAAAACATTCTATTTGGTCAATTTTTATTGCTCTCACTTGCAGTTTTTCATTCCGTTATGTCACAAACCTGATAAATGAAAAAAAATTAAGCAACTTAGATTTGAAATAGTTTACTAAAAATATAAATGAATACAGAGATAAGTAAAGTAAATCACATCACAAAACTATGTTCATTGTCCATAAAAAAGTCCACATAATTTTGTGAAAGTTGAATTTATGATGCAAAAACGTCCAAGAGGTCGTTTTGATAAATATCCCAAATCATGAGAAGAATGAGGGGCTTCAGAACCCACTCATTCCTTCATACATTGAGGTTACAAAGCCAATAGCAAAAGTTCACAATATTATTAAACATGCTTCAAAAAATTTCAAGAAAAAAAATCAAAAATGATATAATCTCAAGTGAAAACTTTAAGAAATGTTAAAGCAATGAGGACCATAAGCCACTAAACCAGGAAATGATGAAGGACTTGCCAATATGGTGAAGAATAACCCACAGTACCTGAATTCCATCAAAGTAGGTTATTGAAGCGTTTCAAAGAGGTACTCATTGCGGTTTAAAGTTTAAGCATCTTGCAAGTATTTTTATGCAAAAGCTGTAATTCACAATACTGCGAAACACATGATGAAGAATGACAAAAAATTATATATGCAACAACTATGGCCTCAAACACCATGTTGCAACTCTGTTATCTTACTAAGTTTTTGCATGTCTTTGTTTATTTCTCTAAAGTCACCTCACTTGTGTGCTTTTGCATGTTACACAACACATCTGTAATTATAGTTTTGAAAATGCACTTAGCATACACCCAAATATGATGGCTCATGAAAAACTTACACGGTCTTACTAGTTGACTTATTAGACGAACATGTCTATGTAACTACTAAATCGGATTGCAATTGATTTCAGTCAGCGGATATGAAGCAATTCTAAGCCTAACCTGTAATACAGGTTAGAGTGTCACTATTATAGTACTTTACTATTTGCAAGTTGTTCTTACTTTCTTGCTCTAGTATCGTTAGATTCATTACTATATTACTTTTTAGAGTTTGAGTGTCACTATTTATATAAACTTAGTTAATTTATTATTTTATTATTATATAAATAACTTTAGTTAATTTTTATAAAACTTAGTAAATTTAGTTAATATTCTATAATGTATTATAAGTATTAGTATTATTATTATTATTATTTTAAACATAGTTAATTTTTAAAACTTAGTTCTAATTGCAATAAAGTGTTATGAAATGAAGTGTTATCTATTAGCGTTATAAAAATCAACATTTCTTGTAATGTATAAAATTAGTTAATTTATTATTTTTATTATTATATAAATTTAGTTAAATTTTATAAACTAAATTGGTTAATACTTTATCATTTATCATTATTGTTGTTGTTGTTGTTGTTATTCTAAACTTAGTTATTTTTTATGAAACTTATTTAATTTTATAATTTATTAGTATTGGTATTATTATTATTATAAACTTAGTTAATAGTTATGAAACTTTATAGTTAATTTATTATTTATTGTTGTTGTTGTTATTGTTCTAAACTTAGTTAATTATTATGAAACTTAGTTAATATTTATAAACTTAGTTTGTTTATTTTTATTAATATTACTACTATGGCTCTTGTTGTTGTTGTTGTTAGTATTACTATTTTAAACTTAGTTGATTTTTATAAACTAAATTAACTTATTATATTATTATTATTATTTAAAACTTAGTAAACTTGATTACTGTTTTATAATTTATTACTTTATTATAAGCTTAGTTAATTTTCATAAACATACTTAATTTATTATTATTATTACAAATTTAGTTAATTTTTATAAAACTTAGTCAACGAAGTTAATTTTTATGAACTTAGTAGATTTTTATTATTATTATTATATAAATTTATTTACATTTTATAAAATTTAGATATGGTTAATATTTTATAATTTATTATCATTATTATATAAATTTAGTTACATTTTATAAAACTTAGATAACTTGGTTAATATTTTATAATTTATTATTATTAGTAGTAGTATTAGTATTAATATAAGCTTAGTTAATTTTTACAAAACTTACAGTTAGTTTATTATTTATTATTTTTGTTGTTGTTATCATTCTAAACTTAATTAATTATTATGAAACTTAGTTAATACTTATAAACTTAGTTGTTTATTGTTTTTTTTTTGAAAACCCAGGAGAACCCGACGGGTCGGTAAACTCTTGAGGCGGGTATAGTAAAGCCATCCGCTGATCCATACCCCCCGGTAAATTTATATAGGATAGGGAAGCTCATGGTAGAAATCAAACCTGGGTCTTTTTACCAGAACCCAAGCCTCCTTTATCATTCTAAACTTAATTAATTAATTGTTTATTGTTATTATTACTACTTTGACTCTTGTTGTTGGTGTTGTTGTTAGTATTATTATTTTAAACTTGGTTAATTTTTATAGACTTAGTTAATTTATATTATTATTATTTATTACTTTATTATAATTATTATAAACTTAGTCAATTTATTATTATTATTATTATAAATTTAGATAAATTGGTCAATATTTTATAATTTATTATTATTATTAGTAGTAGTAGTAGTAGTATTAATATAAACTTAGTTAATTTTTATAAAACTAATAATTAATTTATTATTATTATTATTATAAACTTAGTTATTGTAAGATTAAAGAATATACTAGTTCTAGAGCCGGTTCATGTTGTTGTTCATTTGTACCAATCATTTTTACTCGTAATTGTTATTTCATAGTAGTAACACAACAAAGCCATCCTTAATAATGTAACAAGATGTCAAAAACTTTCTACAGTGTACTACACATTACATTTGCATGAAATTAATTGAAATTACATTTCACAATGATCACACCGATCAAGATTTGTAAACTTTTGCTTGATGATTATGAATTATAAGCAACTGCGAGGTAGAAACTAACCTTTGTTGGACCACAACAGCACCGGAAGTGGGCTTTTATTGATGAGTTTGAAGATATATAAATTGGTGTTCTAAGAGGGAAGAAAACTGGAAACCTACACATAACGGGAGTTTAAATAGGGGCATTTCACTAGAAGGACAAACTTTGCAGTCCAATTAGTTTCTAGGACACACATCTAAAGAAATTAATTTTAAGGCCAAAGTCAGCAGAATAATTACTTTTAAGGACAAAGTCAGCAGTCCAATTACTTTCAAGGACATAATTTCATAGGTTTTTAGGCCTTAGAAACTAATTATTTTGCATTTTGTCCTTAAAAGTAATTATTTTAGTTGTGCGTCCTAGAAACTAATTGCACTAGCTAAAGAGGCCCTTATGGCTAATTTCCACTTTTAAATATTTGTCACTTCAGCAGTAGTCAATACATAAAGGTATTGTTTTGAAAAATATGGGCATACCAGCTAAACATGTTTAGTGTTGCTGTAGTAGGTTCCATACCAAGATGAACGTCCTTGTATAGAACTGAATTGAAGTAGCTAGCAAATCCTACAGAAAAAAGTATAACCTAATACTTCATTAGCATCGTTTGTACATAAATGCATGCAATGACAATACTACTCTAGCTTAATAGTAAGAATCTAATATTAACTTTCCTTCATGCAGCAATGCCAATTACCAATAATCATCTCATGGTATTAACTTAACCTCTATGAATCTCATTTTAGCTTCTGATGGATCATATTGATCATGTAAAGATATTGCTTGAAATTTCATTCCCAATTGTTGAATAATGATCATTTTTCTCAAATTATTGTAGTTCATGGTGGCAATTTGTTTGTTCTATAAACCGGACTTCTATCAAGGTGGTGAACTGGTTTTAACGTTTCATGCCTCCTTTTATCACTTATATAAGGGATGACTTTCCCAAACAGACTCTATAGGAGGATTTAGTAAACATACCATGCACCATAGCTGATCCTATATCTGAAAGTAGTTCAAAATGCATTTTCTTGTATCTTTGATTGTTTTTCTTATCAGAAAAGTTTGGGTGTAAAAATGTGAATACCTAAACAAGATTCATGATTGAAATGTAAGAAAAACATAACTCGGATAATTTGACAATAAAAAGGTCAAAGTAATATATAGTTGAACTAAAATATAGAAAGTTATAGAAGAATATATGCATAAACATCAAAGCATATAAAACAGAGAAATACAAGAAGATTCAAAGATCTCACTTCACACAATTGTAAGCTCAAAACTTGTTATTCAACATAGTTTCGATCAAAACATACATTACATTGTTAACTAGAGTAAGGAGAAGTGACATTTTTTGTTTCTGCTTTATAATTCACAATAATAAAAAACATATCCAATAAACTCCTATCTGAATTAACTTCACTCAAATTACGGTTCATTCTGAATCATATCCAAGGTTCATAGGTTGTCATAAGGACCTATCCTAATTTCTTGTCCATATATCATGGCTAAATAGTTCACTTGTAAGATCCTACTTGAGTATTTATCTAATGAATTTTGAGCAAACATATAACCAAAAGGGTATGTTCTTATTTGCTTTATTTGACCACTTTTCATTAGTAGATATGGTCATTCAAGTTGTATAATGCTATCATCTTAACCTTAAGCCAAGCACATCATATAAGATAAGAGTTGTTTTAGTTGTTTGTTTAATCAAGCTATAGCTAAAGGTATTCTACTGAATGCAATAAAGGACAAACAGATATACACAACCGGAAGACCAAATGGAAATACAAATCAGTCCACTTGTTAAGAGCAAGGATACATAAATTTAAATGTAATGTCAAAGAATCGACAATCATCGACTTCCAGACATATTCTACTACATAGCATACCATACCGTTTCTCAATCTCGAAGCTACCAAATGAAAATTTGAATAGTTTTCTATTTTTTCAAATAGGGTTGATCAAAGACAAGGGTTTATCAATTGATTTTATCAGCTACAAAACTTATAAGAATTAAAAGATTAGGGCTAGCAGCTACTTACTTGATTTTGGGTATCCACCTGCCTGTAACATGATCGTGACCTTTTCTTATGGAATAGAGGCATTGAACAGCACGTAGTCAAGCAGATGAGGGCTTGTACGGAGTCTTTGAAAGTGGCAGGGAGGTGGTGTTCAAGGATGAGATTGTACTCGACAAAGTGGACAACGGCGGGGAGGGTGGAAACGTGGTGGGATACCGTCAAATTGAAGAAAGAGGTAGTAGGCAAATAAGAGTGGTCACGAAATTATGGCCTAGAAAATAAGATTGAGGATTGGAGGAGATAAGTTGAGGAAGAGGGAACGGAAAAATAATTTAGGAAATGGCGGCCACAAAAATGAGTAAGAGGGAGGGAAAAAATAATTTGGGGAAACAATAGAAAATAAGAGCCCGCTCATTCAATGCATTACACTCCAATCCCAATTAAAACAAATTAAGTGAAACAATAACGCAATAGAATAAAGCGTTATTTATTGTCATTATAAAAAGTAACTTTTCTTGTAGTATTTGCATGCAGTCTGTATGTTTTCGATTTCGTAGATCTCGAAATCATTTTGGGTATGGATTGGTTGAGTAAGTATGAGGTTAGGATATTTTGCCAGGATGGGAAGATATCACTAAGACACCCTGATAGTCATAACCGAATTATATTCTCAGTGGAGAATTCTAACCAAAGTAGTTGTGCATTGTTAAGTGCAATGGAAGTGGGAGAAGAGTTATGTCAGGTTCGAGTAGCAAGAGAGTTTGCAGATATCTTTGAGCCAGTCACAGGACTACCCCCGAAACGAGCTGTTGAGTTTCGAATAGATCTTATGCCAGGAGCTGAACCTATAAGTAGACCACCTAACAGGATGACACCATCCGTGATGAAAGAATTGAAGGTGCAGCTAGTGGATCTAGAAGGAAGGAATTTTATTAGACCAAGCAGTTCGTCTTGGGGAGCGGCCACGGTATTCGTGAAGTAACTAGGTGGGTCGTCGAGGATGTGCATCGACTATCGTAAGTTGAACGAGAGAACGATTAAGAATAAGCATCCTCTGCCAAGAATAGATGATCTATTTGATTAGTTGTGTGGAGCCAGAGTATTTTCCCAATTGGATTTGGCGACGAGTTTCCATCAGTTAAGAGTGGCAGAGGACAGTATTCCTTTTACAGCATTTCGAACTAGGTATGGTTCGTATGAGTGGTTAGTAATGTCATTCGGTTAACGAATGCACCTGCTTTCTTCGTGGAATTGATGAACCGATTTTTCCAAGAGTACTTAGATTGGTTTGTGTTGGGGTTTATAGATGACATTTTAGTATACTCTAAGGATGAAAGGGAGCATGAAGATCATCTTAGAGTGGTGCTTGAGATGCTGAGGCAGCAGTAGCTAAAAGCAAAGTTTTCCAATTGTCATTTTTGGAAGAAAGATGTTAGGTTTCTTGGTCACATGGTTTCAAAGAAGGGCTTGTCAGTCGATCGAGATAAGATCAAAGCTGTTAATAATTGGAAGAGGCCAGAGACGGTGACTGAGATTAGAAGTTTTTTTGGACTTGCTGGCTATTACCGGAGATTCATCAAGGATTTCTCGGGGATAGCAACACCTTTGACGAAGCTAACCTGGAAGGAGGTAAAGTTTGTTTGTCCGACAAGTGTGAGGAAGATTCCTTAAGTTAAAGCATTTGTTGATCAATGCACCTGTGTTTGTAGTTCCGGACAGAAACCAAGGGTTGGTGGTATATACCGATGCATGTGGAACTGGATTGGAGCTGTGTTGATGCAAAAGGGTAAAGTGATTGCCTATGCTTCACAACAGCTTAGACCGCATGAAGTGAGATATCCTACTCATGATTTGGAGTTAGATGCGGTGATCTTCACATTGAAGATTTGGAGACATTATCTCTTAGGGGAGAGATTTGAGCTATATGCGGATCATAAGCCTTTAAGGTATTTATTCTCTCAGAAGGAATTGAATATGAGACAGCAGAGGTGGCTGGAGATTTTGGATGCTTATGGTTTTGGTATATAGTATACTCCTGGAAAAAAAAATTTAGTGGATGCTCTTAGCAGAAGACATTAGAATGTGGTGTTAGTTGTGTTGGAAGAATGGAAGGATTAAGAAGCTTTGACTACTTGTAGAGTGCAGTTAAGATCGAGTGCTAGTTCTAATCAAAGTACCGCTATGTTATCCTGTTTGGAAGTTCGACCAGTGTTGAGCAAGAGAATTGCTTCTAAGCAGAAGGAGGATCCATTATTAGCTGAGAAGATTAGAAGGCTTGAGGTTGGAACTGAGATCATTGATCTAAAAGATTTTAGTCTTGACCAGAGAGGATGGTTGAGAAAGAAGGGACGATTATATGTTTCGAATGTCGAGGACTTGAGGAAAGAACTTCTTGGAGAATGTCATCGATCTAAGTTCACGATTCATCCTGGAGGAACCAAGGTGTATCAAGATATGAAGAGGAACTTCTATTGGGAAGGTATGAAGAGGGATGTTGGCTTGTCGGTTAGGCAGTGTGCAAACTGTTAATAAGTGAAAGCCAAACATCAGAAGCCGAGTAGATTGCTTCAGCCTTCAGAGATTCCAGTTTGGAAATGAGATTCGATATCCATGGATTTTACAGACGGGTTGCTAAGGTCAAATAGGGGAAATGAAATTATATGGGTTATAGTGGACAGGTTGAGCACAAGTGCCCATTTCATTCCATTTAAGTCAACCAGGATGGCACCTGTTTTAGCTAAATTGTTCATGAAGAACATAGTTAGACTACATGGGATTCCTAGTAGTATCGTCGGTGATAGAGATGCTTTATTTACTAGTGAATTCTGGAAGAGTCTACAAGATGTATTAGGTAACAAACTCAAGATAAGTACCACATATCACCCTCAGATGGATGGGCACACAGTGAGAGTCAATAAAGTACTTGAGGATTTACTAAGAGCTTGTGTATTGGACTTTGGTGGATCTTGGGGAGATCACCTAAATTTGGTTGAGTTTTCCTATAATAATAGTTATCAAACTAATATAGGAATGACGCCTTTTGTAGATTTGTATGGAAGGCCATGCAAATCACCAACATGTTGGTTAGAGACTGGAGATAGATTAGTCTTAGGTCCGGATTTGGTTAGGGAGGTGTCAGAAAAGATTGAGTTGATCCGAGAAAGGATGAAGGAATCTCAGTCCAGACATAAGAGTTATACAGATAAGAGGCATAAAGACCTAGAGTTCTCAGTTGGAGATAAGGTTTTCATTAAAGTATCATCGATGAAGGGTGTGGTACGATTTGGAAAGTCAGGGAAACTGGCACCGAGATATGTTGGTCCATTCCAGATTATAGAGAGGATTGGAAAGCTCGCATACAGAGAATAGTTGCCGAGCAGTATGGCAGGTGTGCATATTGTGTTTCATGTGTCTCATCTTCGCAGGTATGTGCATGATCCAGAGACTACTATTCCTCCAACAGGGTTGGAAGATTTGATAGTAGAGCCTAATTTGACTTTTGTTAGACAACTAGTTCGGGTTGTAGCGAGAGATTAGAAAAGATTAAGAACAAGACAGTCAAGTTGGTCGCAGCCCTACTGTCGTTCTTTTGCCTTCCGAGTGTATTGAAGTCATCAATGCTTTCGAATGGTAGCTTTTGTTTTAAAGATGTACTAAGCCACTTTCTAAATGCTTTCGAAAGGGTTCAAGGGTTTCGAAGGCAATGGCTTCGAAAAGGGGTATCGATGCCAACCTTCGATGTTTTACTTAAAATTTTTGAAGCTTTCGAAAGGATGGTGCCGATGCCATCAAATTTTCCCCAAACAATTTTATATGAAGATTAAACGTATCGAAAGGAATACTTTCATATATATTCACTTTGACCCAAAAGATGTTTTTGAGTAAACCCAATGGTTTCAAAAGGGGTACTTTCATTAGTTTCGAAACTATGTTTCTAAGGATTCTTAAGTAATGTTTTGAAACTTTCGAAAGGTATTTTTGGTTTCGAAAGATATGATTTGAAGAGCTTCGAAAGGTTTATATGTAATGTTTTGAACAGAACTTTTCTATGCTCTCAAAGAAGGTTATCTAGGGGTTTCGAAAGTAATGTTTTAAGGTTTCGAAAGCCTTAGTTTTCAAAACGAATAACTCAATCACATTTTAATGGAAAACCATGACATTAATAAAGAGTTTTGAAATGATTTTAAGTATGGAGTTTCTAAAGAAGTTTTTCCTTGATTAATAGGTTAAAGGTATTAACCAAGTTATTATGTTTACTTCTTCATATATGTATATATTCACATTGTAATGGACCCATAACTGTATTTTGGGGAAGGGCAGAGCAACCAACTAGGTTGACCCAGTAGTGAATATAAATTGAATTAACTTCTGAATGAGTAGAATAGCATCCAAGAGGTCAGATAGACCAGAATGTAGGATGTCTAAAAATTAAAGTTGTCAGATAGACCGGTTCATAGTAAACCTATGAAAACTATGTTTGGGAAAAGTTATTGGCAGGGGCTAATAGGTTCATAGTAACCCATGAAAACTATGTATAAAAGAAGTTGTTAGGGAGACAGGTTCATAGTAAACCCATGAAAACTATGATTAGGAAGTGTTTTTGGCAGGTGCCAATAGGTTTGTAGTGAACCCATGAAAACTATATCTGGATTAAGTTATTGACACATGTCAATGGGTTCCTAGTCAACCCATGAAAACTAGGATAAGAGGGAAGTTATTGGAGTTACCAATAGGTTCAAGGAGAACCCATGAAACAATGAAGTTATTGGCAGGGGCCAATAGGTTCTTAGTGATCCCATGAAAACTATGAAATAGGATGAAGAGTCCATAAATTTAAACTGGTTATTAGTAAGCCTACGAAAACTAATAGGTCAATAGTGACCCTAGAAACTATAACTGAGACAGATAGTCAAAAATGAATTAGGATGGGTAATCCAGAATTGATTTACTTGTTTAGCATATCATCATAGTATTTGGAACTGTTATGTTTTAACTATTGTAGATGCAGGAGCATAGTATATGGTTTTATAAAGTTTTTAGGATACTAGTGAGGGGAAAACCCGTTCCGCTAAGCGGCGTGGTCTCACTAGATATCTAAAATCTAAATGGTTTGAGATGGTATATTATTATTCATACCAGGCTTTATGTCTGACTTGAAGTTTATGTTTTCCCCTTAAACTCTCGAGTACTCAATTGATTTTGAGTAGTTTGAGAGTTGAGGTTTTCAGGTACCTCTTTAGACGAATAAGCTTCCGGAGACATGCAGGAGGCATGATAGCTACATAGAGTTCTCTTTTATTTTGATTCCGCTATGTTATTGTTGTAAAGGCAAAGCTGTTTAATTGCCTATATATACCCCGATCATCCGGGGGGCATCTTCATATGTCGCTCTTGACGTATGTTGTAATAAATATATTTTCTTTGAACGTGGTTCTCGTATTGAGATTATGTAATGAATTAGAATTTTTTTGAAATGGAATGAGAAAGTTGTTTGTTGCTTTTTAAAATTTTCCTTATCTATATGTTTCTGTTATATCAATGTATCTAACATTACCGTATTTGGTCGTCGAGGATTAATAACTATGGATGATTGCAGCATCCATATTTGTTAGTTTTAGGCCTCCAAGTAAGGGATGTTACATACATACATCCATTAGAGTACAACAATAAATCACAATCATCAGCCTGGACAGTTATAATAACTTTTCCTCACAAATGTTGATGATTTCAACAAAAAAAAGCGGAAAATAAACAAATACATGCATACGACTAGGAGACCTCCAACTCATCTCCTGAGCTCCATCATTGCATCCAAAGAAATCTGTAAATGTGCTCGGTCTGACCCAAGCATTATAATAAAATAACACTCAGGTTAGTCTAGAAAATCAGCATGAGAAAACACACCCAACCGAATTTTAAAGTTATAAAAACCTTTGAAAATCGAAAGTGTTTCATAGGACCATGCCGCATATAAACATGGACGAGTTTTTACCTTACAATAACCAAAACATTTCATATGAAATTTTCTGATATTATAATAGCGTCTAAGAAACAAATACTTATTAATCTTAGTCGAAATTGTTACATTGATTAAATTCCAGTATAATAGGTATAAAGCTAAAACCATAAAGGCTCGTATTGGAAAATGGATTCCATACAATGACTGGGCTACTAGGGTACCGCCCGTCATGGTGTATCTCCAGATAAAATAACACTGAAAACCTTGCATGGATCCCCTACAACACAAGACCGGCCTACCACTTGACTAGTGGTACCGAATATGATCACCCCTTAATTAATGGGTCCCGAAGCATACAAATGAGATATAATATCGATTCTAGATAGGGATGATCATACCATACTTGGGAGCGACCCACCAAGCCTTGCTGCATCTCCCTGTTTTAGTCACTCTCAGCTGATGATGCTTGAGGTTACGTTTTACCTTTTAAATAGCACTTCCCACTTGGAATGCTAAAACTGCCCACCAAGCAACAAATGCAATGCTAGCATTCATCTATACAAGTTCGTTCTGGGACTGAACGAAACGCTTGAGAGCTCCGTCTTCAATTCCATCATCTTAAAGATGCCTTCACTTCGAAGCGCCTGAGTTGAATCGAAGTGGTTTTCGGATAACATATCCAATCCTGCTCTCTTCGAATACAACTTTTTGATAATTTCCGTAAACTCAACCCCGGTTCTTTAGGAAATAAACAGTCAAAGATAAGAGCGGAGATCACCTCCTAACCGTTAGTGGACAGATTTCCTTATCATTGTCCTAGGAAAACAAAACGAGATTTATACGCATAGCACAGCATCATCGGTAGGCCTGTCAATGAGTACCCGAAATATCTGAAATCCGTCCGCATCCATATCCGAAAACATGAAAAATATCCGATATTCGAAAAGTGGATGCGGATATCTGATATCCGAAACGTATTTCGGATACGGATACGGATATGGCTGTATCCGTATCCGATAAATATACGTCCAGTTTGAAATTAAATATATATATTAATATGTTATTTTATATCCATAAATTTAATATAAATATACTTCATTTTACAAAAATACAACCCATTATCCCTTGGCCCTGCCCAAATTCCCAAAATACAACCCATAGTTCCATTCCAATTTCCACATACCGCTTCAAACCCTAGATCTAGATGTACGGTGAAAAAAGAAAAAAAAAGCCGACCGTTCGTTCAAAGCTTCAAACCCTAGATCCCATAATTCCATTCCAATTTCGTTCGACCGCGGCTGCCATTTGCCAACCCTAGTTCCATAATTCAAACCCGTAGTTGTTGCATCCGCAGCCACACTCAGATCGACCGCCGCCGCGCTCCGATCGACCGCCGCGGCACTCCATAAGCTTTCAGCCTTTTGTTTTTGTTTTTTTTATTACACTGTTCGTAATGGTGCATAATACATTAAGGTAATGTTAATATTATAGTGATATGCATCTGGTTAGCTATACATGATTAGTTGGTTATCTGAATAAATCTAATTTATGATACTGGAAGCATAAAATATATACCTTGTGTGTTTCAATTGAAACTCTTTTGCTTGTTGGAGAAACTCTAACTTGCTGAACTGGAAGTTTTTATTTTTAGGCTATATGTATGTTATGAAGATGAATTTTATTTTTTGGTATTTGTTACAATTAAGAAGACGTGTGATGCATGTTTGCTTTTATGATTTGCTATGATTCAATTAGCCTATGGATTTTGCGTATGGATTATATTTATATATGCAATATTATTGTACAGATTTTGTGTGATTGGATTAGCTATTGTTAATTTGATGTAATTTATGTATTACAAGGTTTTTTCATCTTTTTTTCAGTCAAAAAAAAATGAAATATGCATTATATTGATTAATTTTCGGATATTTTCGGATACATTTTGAGGTTCGGATACGGATATTTTCGGATATCCAAAAATATCCGTATTCGCTAAGCCGGATACGGATATTTTCGGATATCCAAAAATATTCGCGGATATGGATACGGATAATATTCAACGGGTATTCGCGGATATTGGATACGGATTCGGATACGGATTTTCATTTTCGGATACGGATACAGCACTATCCCTATCCGATTGCATCTGTTTACAGGCCTAATCATCGGAGATGACTGTGCCATATTACTCACGTGTTTCGCATAGATATTTCTGAAGTTACATTTTGGGTCCATATTTGATAGTCGGTTATTTAACTATTAATAAGCACACATTCAAATCAGGGATTTAATTCCATAAGGAAAACCAACATTAGTTAAGCACATAAGCGACTACTAACCTCTTTAATAAATCTTTTCATTAATTAAAATCACTTTATAATACTTGCATAAAAGTACTTTCACAAAGATATATTCATAAATCCCTATATTTTTTAATTTTTTGAAAATATCCACACACTTATCTCAACGATATAAGTATATTCACAAAATAGAGAAAGATTCCCCTTTTACACAATTCTAGAACAGATTCATAAATTCTTTTATAATCTCTAAAACCCGTTTATAACCCCATTCATCAATTTCTAAAATCAATTATAAACTCCCTTTTATAAATTCCTAAAATCATTTATAAACCTTTTAAAAATCCAAAAGAAAATTTATAAAGCTCCTTTTATAAATCTATAAACCCATTTCTAAAATTCTTTTATAAATACCTAAGACCATCTATAAATCTTTTTTGCCCTTAACTGATCTTCCTTTAAGTTTCCAAACCATGTTATAAGATTCCTCTTGTTAAACCCACATATGTTTATAAAATCCTATTTATAAAACTCAAAACATTTATAAATAAATTCTAATCATTTACTTTAAAACATGATTATATAATAATGAACATTATAAATAAATAATAATAATTTGAAAACATTTTTAAAAATAATAATTAATAATTTCAAAACATTCTTAATAAAACTATAATAATTTATCTTCAACATTATTATAAATAATAATAATAAATTTCCAAAACCTTATTGATAAATAATTATAATTAATTTCAGACCATACTAATATTTTAAATAATTAACTTCTCAAAATATTAAAATATTGATAACAACTTTAAAACAATATTAATATAAAAAACAACTTTTAAAAGCATAAATATATTTCCTTGATAAAATCCATACTTAAAGTTTCAACATAATCATTTCTATATTTATAAAACTATATTTATAAATCTCTTTCTATTTTATAACATACCGTTTAACATCTCCAAATCTATCCCCACTTTTAATTCCCAAAATAGAATCAACTATTTTTCTAAAACAACATCCCACGTATTATCATAAATCCACAATTTGACTTATTTTCCCAATCTATCTAATGATAATGGTTTCCTTTTATTTATAAACACCGCTTACAAATGTAAAGACCCGCAAATCCGTCTTCCGAAAACCCGACACTGCTACGTCCACTGTAGCAACTGCCGAACAATCGGATGGTGGAAACGCGAACTTTAATTTTTAAAAGAAGAGGAAGAAGAAGAGATAGAAGAAAAAGAGAAGAAAGAGGGGATAGAGAAGAACAACAACACGGAAGAACAACAGAACAGAAAACAATATCAGAATCTTACACATCGCAGCGGAATAACATATAATAGATAATCAATAGTCTTTTAAAACAAAGAACTATATCAGTTTATACATACATAAATCAGAGTCAATATACAACAATGGACAGTAATATAAACTTGTCCTCATACAGAATACACAGTGGAATAAATACTATCAGATACAAATACTACGTCTCGCCATCCAGCTTATCTCCAAAGCTCCAGAATATCCAGACTATCCTGATAACATAACTCTAGGCTGCCCGTGTGGAAAATTTGTGGGCACCCAGAGTTTAGAAGGGAACAATAAACTCCTAGTCAGTCATGGTGACTGGTGTGAGATCGTAAAACAGTTATTCTTTATAACAACAAAATAATTTTTTTTAAGTCAATTCGAAATGCTTTTGGAAAATGAAACTACCATAAGACCTCCCACCACACACACAATGCAAACGCAGAATTGGAGGAGATTTCTTCTTATGATAGTCAAAGATGCTTACTACGCAAAATCAAATCATTTTTGATATTATTATTAGTGCATAGTGTAGAAAACATTTCGAAAGTATAATATTAATCTTAGCCAGCATAGGCATTCCGCACTTATGCCTACTATAGCTAACATCCAAACAGTGGTGACCACCATAAGTGAATGATAGGTTCTACAACTAAAACCGTACAAGATCGTATTGTTTCTTTGGATTTCCAACAAATGGCCAGGCTAAGGAACTTCCTATCCACAATGGGTACGTCCCTGGAATAGACGACCCGAGAACCTAACCGGATCTCTGCCAACACAAGGCCGGGTTACCTCTGCAAAAATAGGTAACTACTGACACGCGTATGTCATCCCCCGATCGTAACCGATCTTCCCGAGGATCCCCGATTTCCAACAAACCACATAGATAATAATGCAGCAACCACATAGGTTAAGTATCTGGGCTCCATACCATGATACCACCTCTATCCAGAAGGAGTGACATACACTAAGGGGCGCTACTCCCTAGAACCTTGCCGCATCCTTCCTGTTTTGACCATTTCCGAGGTGTGAGGCTCGACGAAGTCTCGTCCACAAAGCTACGCTTTCTACAAAGCCCTGCTTCGGGTCAAACAAAAATGATCAACCTATGATCACAAAGATATAAGATCAAACAAATGATCATATCGCAAATGATCAAACACTGATCATTTCACAGCAACACTCAGTATGCCACGTTACCAAATTGGGATATATCGCTGATAAATTTCAACTACATAACCTCTGAGCTCGTACGTCTCAGAGAAGGGTGTTAAGCTAAGAGAATAAATTCTCCGCCACCAACAGATATGTATTTGAAAGAGATCAGCTTTATATCTCAAATTGTAACGTCAGACACACAATCCATACAAGTCTGTTCCGGGATCGAACAGAACCGAAGGCACTTCTCACGAAGCCCTTGCAATTCCGGATAATTTTCAATCACGTCAGGACTTCCCGTCACTAAGGGTGATAAAACCTCTAAACCGGAGATCAGCCGATGTAGAGTAACTCGACGGTAATCCTTCCGTTTTCAAAAATATCCGGTCTTCAACACTGGTCTTCGAATGCAATTCATAACGACGTATCACATATTCGGAATGGGTTATACGACCCCATGGTCCTTTCCCGGCTAACCCGAATAGTGAGCGATTATTCAAAAAATAAGTGTGGCATTCAAATTCATCCAATTTACAACAAATACCTATCTAAAGGTAATTATTGATAGTTGGTTATTTAACTATCAATAAAGATGCGCAACATCATCAGATTCCAAATAATTTTCCAAATTATTTCATCTTCAAAAATATCTTTACTAGATATAAAATTTCCACACTTCAAAAATAAATCAATATTTATTTTTAAACAACTTCCCTTTCTTTTATAAATTCCATAGCGAATTTATATTTCAAAAATATCTACTGATATACGATTTTCAAATTGATTCCAATATTCATTTTCAATTTATCTTTAAGAAGATAAAATCTCAAAACAGTTCATTTCATATTGGAAAAACATTTCCATACTTATTTAAAAATAAGTATTTCACAAATCTATTTATTTTCAACATTTGAAAATATTCAATATACTTAAATCAATATTAAGTATACATTTAATTCTTTTAAGGAAATCATAAATTTTAATATCTATTTGAGTCAAAAACGAATGTTGCGTAAACATCGTTACGACGACTCAAAATCAATAGTATAGGGATTCGGAATTTAGATAGATGTATAAATCCCAATACTACATAAAAACATTTCCTTTCGGAAATCATCTACTATAACAACAGTGTTATAGTCCACCATTTCCTTAAATTTCTCGAAAACGTCTATTTCAACAACAAGTGTTGAAATCTATGCTTTCGATTCATAATACATTTTAAAACATCTTTAAAATGTTTAACTTCGTTCTAAAGTATCACTTCTTCAAAAAAATGAATCCATTTTATTCAATAATACATTCACTGTCCAAAATCATGAATATATCTTTTTTTTTATAATCTTCTATATTCAATTTATCAAATTCAATTGATTTTAAATTTATAAATACAACGTTTATAAATTCTATTTCTGTTTTAATAACAACTTCAGCTCATAAATCTTCTTTTTATTAACCTCTATATTTTACTTATCAAAATAAGTGATTTCGGATTTATAAACAACTTTTATAAATTTCAATTCTATTTATAAAAACTTCAATATCAATTCAATTTCAATATTGATTTCTGAATTTATTTTCAACTTTTGATAAAAGATTCCATACTGATTTCTCAAAGGTTCTTTTTCCAAATATTACATCAATTACAGATTAATTTCTAATTTTATTTATCTCTACTAGAATAAATTCCTTATTTTCCTTCAAATCATTCAATATCCTGTTTTTAAATGGATTCTTTAAATTGAACTCATTTTACATTGATTTCCCAAATCATTTCAATTTACCAATTAAATTTCTAATTGGATTTCCAACTTATCTCCTTTTAAATAAATTCCTTTTTAAGGAAATAAATTCCTTTATCTTTTTTTTCAAACTATTTAGAAATCCAATTTTTATTAAATTCTTCAATTTAAAAATCACTATTATACGAAATTCATT
The DNA here is from genome assembly GCA_030737815.1 of Allium fistulosum. Taxonomy (NCBI): domain Eukaryota; kingdom Viridiplantae; phylum Streptophyta; class Magnoliopsida; order Asparagales; family Amaryllidaceae; genus Allium; species Allium fistulosum. The sequence continues at coordinate 941,077,933 of CM060907.1, read as the reverse complement.
TATTTAACATCTTCACTTTATTCTGGAATTTATTTAATACGATTATAAAAATTTACTTTTTATACTTTAAAAATTCCTTTCTTCAAAATTTCTTCAATTTCAAAAATTGATTCACTTAGAAGTTTTCTACTTGAATTTCAAAAATTCAATTTCGTTTATCTTTGGAATCCAATGATGTCAAACATCCATTCAGCTAAATTTTAGCTTTCAAACAATTTCCAGATATCAATATGATTAATAGCATCACTATAATCATTCACAGATTCATATCACAATAGAAATAAATTCAATCAATGTGAGGGGTCCAGTTGGATCCCTCCAACCTGTTTCCCTGCATCCAAAGATGTTAGCACAATACCAATTCCGCTCCAGTACGGAATTATCGCGGTATATGGGTTTTATAAAAATCCGCTTACTAACGGCGCAATAGGGTCTCATCCGCTATACGAGGCGGGAAATCATCAATCCAATATATACATATGCCAATATGTATATACTGCTATATATATAGATATATCCTATCATATCTAATAGCACATTCAAACAAATCAATCAATAACTGCAATTCAATCATAAATCTGAGTGAGAAGATCTCACCTTAGCTTTTAATTTCGCAATCCATTTCCAATTCTTCTTTCGTTTTCTCGACTTTAACCTTGTATAAATAATTATACAATTCTATTAATATTCGAATTGAAATCGAACAATTAAATTTTGTCAAATAGATTAAATTTCAACTAATTATTATATTTGAACAAAATTTCCTTTGATAATTTATTTCTAGTGTCTAAACGAATCAAATAAACTTATCAAACAAATCAATTTCCATTAATAAATTCGTTTAGCTAAAATTTTAGTTTAAAACTAAATTTTCTTTAATAAATTCTACAACATTTAAAAAATCTCTATATTTTCATTTATAAATCTTTGCTGTAAATTCCATCATCAACTAATTTACAAACTTTAAACTATCTATCTATTTATTTTAAATACTTCTGCTTATAAACAAAAATTATTACAGTATCATTTTTTTCTTTTACTGTTAACAACTTAACATTTTTAGAAAAAGAATCTGAATTTAAAATTCATATATATATATATATATATACGTATACATGTATCTTTCAGATTTTAAACTTGAAATAAATTTGTTAACATATGTTTATACCTTAAACCCGAGATCAAACTTTCCTAGCTCGTCGACCAGCGCTTGCCTCCACCGGTCCTCGCGAGCACCTCCACGCTAACGACTTTGCCACGACGCCCAACGAACGCCACCTAAATCGCCGCTGCCACTTTGACTTCGACCTCCACGCTAGACCATCGCGAGCTGTCACTCCATTGCCATCGCGACGCCTCGATTGAAAACCCTAATCGCGAGCTGCCGCGAATCCTCCAACCTCGTCGCTGCCAGCCTCCCATTGCCCAGTCGCATCGCGACTTCTACTCGACTCGCCTGCCGCTCGAACGCGAGCTCCACGCGAATCCAATTGCTCGAGTTCAGTCACGCGCCTTGCCGCCTTCGCCTTTGAATGATACCTCGTCGACCACTGCAGGTCGAACGCGTCGCCACTCGAAACCTCGCCTCGATTGTCGCTCTTCCCCTTTCGCATTTGATTTCTGAATCGAAGACCCTTTTCAATTTGAAAAAATAAGAGGCATGCGATTTTTTTTCGTTTGTATCGAGCTGAAGATAAAGGGAAAGTTCAGTGTGGTCTCGAATGCGAATGAAGGGAAGAGGACGTATTTGAAAAGGAAAGGGGATGGTGGCGTGATGGGTTGCACGATAAATTCTCGTGAATCTTCGGCGTGAATTAAGGGAGAACGTGTGAATATATATGTATATAAATAAGATTTGTAAATTTGAATTTTCGATTTATTTCCAACGCATTTACCTACCGTACGGTCACATATCAACTCTGAATGCTACGAAATTTGAAATCCGACAATAATTCAATATTCCGGATCCAATGAAACTGGTTTCGTCGAATTCCGAGACTGTGCCTCGGACGGCTATTTTTTTAAATATCGATTCGAACGATTAAATTTCAAACTGAACAATTCACTCCCAAATTCGATTCTGAAGCTGCTGTTATCTTCAGTGTTATCAATCTGAATTTTAAAAGCTTTTGAAATATTTTTCTTCAGCTTAAAACCGAAGATTTAAATTTTTATTCAATTCAATAGATTAAATTTTTATAATTTAATCGCCAAATTCAAAGTTATATTGGGAATTCAAATTAAATTATCGTTCAAATATTTAAAATTAATTAAATATTTTCAATTTAATTTATTCAAAATTCAGGGTCGTTACAGACTTCCCCCCTTAAAAGAATTTCGTCCCGAAATTACAAGTTAGGAAAAATGATCCTTAGCTCGTCTACTGTTTTTTTTTCACAATCTAATAGTTTCATCTAATTTATCAAAACAAATCTTTCTACTAAAGATTCGTTATTATTTCAACTAAATTTCAACTTCTACTTTAAGTTTCAAACAATCGTTGTTTTACTACTCAACTCAATTTAAATTTCAAATTCAAATTTAAACCTTCAAAATTTTCTCAAAAATTTTCTAACGCCCTAAATTTTCGAAAAATTTCGCCAGCGTCTCCTTTGCGCGGCTAATACGGTACGACTACAAAACGTCCCTACGGACTCTCAGATTTCAAAAAGAAAAGAAAAATGCCAAGCGGCTAGAGAAGAAATCAGCAAAAACTCATATTGTAATTCAAATACTTACCTTTTGTCGAGCAATTCAAATTATCTTTGAAATCAAATCCAATTCTTTTATACACCTGTATATCCTACTAGCCATAATATCTAGTTACAACATTCAAACCATTTTGCAAATTCCATTACAAAATTTCCAGTATAATCTGCTTATACATTTTTACTTCACTATTGAAGTTACATATTCATTATCATTCAATTTCACATTTCAATTTTATTTGAATTCAATTTCACAATTCCAATCTAATTTGGATTCGGTTTATCTCCTGAATATTGAATTTTATCAATTATCTTTTATTCATAACTGCACTATTTTAAATTAGTTTCATTTACTAATTCATTCGTCTTCAATTTGAATTTCATTCCAATCAGATTTCAAATATTCTATAAGTTATCAACTTATTTACATCTTGATTTATACAATCATTTATACATTCACATTCACAATTCCATTTCATTAAGGAATTTTATTATCAATTATCTTCTTGGAATTCTATTTTCATTTATAAATTCATTTACAATTTATATTCACCATTTTATTCATATATGAATTCATCTCTTTATATTTCAATTCACACTTATAAATTTCATTCGTTAAATGGATTTTTATTTAAACTTTAAACTTTACAAGTTATCAACTTCATAATATTTCATAAATATTTTTATATAGCATTCCAGAGTTTACCAACATCTCAAAGCCATTTTGAAAACAATTCAAATTCCATTTGAATTTCCAAAACAAAAACCCAAATTTTCCAAACACTTTCCGTTTAAAACAATTTGGCAGCAATTTCCTCTTTTGGAAACCCGAAAATGAATTCTAATGATGTGGCCACCATCATCAGGATTATTTTCCAGCGACCGAAAAGAGTTTAGAGCTTTTCATTCCTTCAAATTACTTTTCAAAACCTTTGAAATTCATTTTCAAATCAAACAAATTTAAACTTCCAAATCCTCAAAATTTTCAAATTCTTTTCAAAACATTTCCAAAAACTTCTCTGGAATTCCGTTTCAAATTACAAATCACATTTATAATTTACATTCTCAAATTTCATTTGTATGTGAATTTATTTCTCATCTTTAGAGTTATGATTTCAATTTCTTATTCAATTTCGTATAATGATGATAATAATTCAATGTTATTGTTTTATAACAACCAAACATCCATATACTATGATAATTCATAGAAAATCATTTCTTTTTTATACAAAAATAGTTTTGGGCAAAATTATTTCATTCACCCTATTTAAAACAATACTGTGCCGAATTGTTCTATTCAAGTGTTTAGAAACCCCTTTGATACAGTTTTGCAAGACTGTGCCGACGAAGGTTCATATACCACTCAATAAACCAATCATCACAATACAAAAAAAATTTTATATTAACTAACAAATACGCGCTCGTATCTATTATTACACTCAACTCATTCTAGAGTACTACTGACTCTATCTCTAATGAGTAACACCCAACAGAGCAGGGTTATCGCTTAACCATATGCTCTGATGCCACCTGTAAAGACCCGCAAATCCGTCTTCCGAAAACCCGACACTGCTACGTCCACTGTAGCAACTGCCGAACAATCGGATGGCGGAAACGCGAACTTTAATGTTTAAAAGAAGAGGAAGAAGAAGAGATAGAAGAAAAAGAGAAGAAAGAGGGGATAGAGAAGAACAACAACACGGAAGAACAACAGAACAGAAAACAATATCAGAATCTTACACATCGCAGCGGAATAACATATAATAGATAATCAATAGTCTTTTAAAACAAAGAACTATATCAGTTTATACATACATAAATCAGAGTCAATATACAACAATGGACAGTTATATAAACTTGTCCTCATACAGAATACACAGTGGAATAAATACTATCAGATACAAATACTACGTCTCGCCATCCAGCTTATCTCCAAAGCTCCAGAATATCCAGACTATCCTGATAACATAACTCTAGGCTGCCCGTGTGGAAAATTTGTGGGCACCCAGAGTTTAGAAGGGAACAATAAACTCCGAGTCAGTCATGGTGACTGGTGTGAGATCGTAAAACAGTTATTCTTTATAACAACAAAATAATTTTTTTTAAGTCAATTCGAAATGCTTTTGGAAAATGAAACTACCATAAGACCTCCCACCACACACACAATGCAAATGCAGAATTGGAGGAGATTTCTTCTTATGATAGTCAAAGATGCTTACTACGCAAAATCAAATCATTTTTGATATTATTATTAGTGCATAGTGTAGAAAACATTTCGAAAGTATAATATTAATCTTAGCCAGCATAGGCATTCCGCACTTATGCCTACTATAGCTACCATCCAAACAGTGGTGACCACCATAAGTGAATGATAGGTTCTACAACTAAAACCGTACAAGATCGTATTGTTTCTTTGGATTTCCAACAAATGGCCAGGCTAAGGAACTTCCTATCCACGATGGGTACGTCCCTGGAATAGACGACCCGAGAACCTAACCGGATCTCTGCCAACACAAGGCCGGGTTACCTCTGTAAAAATAGGTAACTACTGACACGCGAATGTCATCCCCCGATCGTAACCGATCTTCCCGAGGATCCCCGATTTCCAACAAACCACATAGATAATAATGCAGCAACCACATAGGTTAAGTATCTAGGCTCCATACCGTGATACCACCTCTATCCAGAAGGAATGACATACACTAAGGGGCGCTACTCCCTAGAACCTTGCCGCATCCTTCCTGTTTTGACCATTTCCGGGGTGTGAGGCTCGACGAAGTCTCGTCCACAAAGCTACGCTTTCTACAAAGCCCTGCTTCGGGTCAAACAAAAATGATCAACCTATGATCACAAAGATATAAGATCAAACAAATGATCATATCGCAAATGATCAAACACTGATCATTTCACAGCAACACTCAGTATGCCACGTTACCAAATTGGGATATATCGCTGATAAATTTCAACTACATAACCTCTGAGCTCGTACGTCTCAGAGAAGGGTGTTAAGCTAAGAGAATAAATTCTCCGCCACCAACAGATATGTATTTGAAAGAGATCAGCTTTATATCTCAAATTGTAACGTCAGACACACAATCCATACAAGTCTGTTCCGGGATCGAACAGAACCGAAGGCACTTCTCACGAAGCCCTTGCAATTCCGGATAATTTTCAATCACGTCAGGACTTCCCGTCACTAAGGGTGATAAAACCTCTAAACCGGAGATCAGCCGATGTAGAGTAACTCGACGGTAATCCTTCCGTTTTCAAAAATATCCGGTCTTCAACACCGGTCTTCGAATGCAATTCATAACGACGTATCACATATTGGGAATGGGTTATACGACCCCATGGTCCTTTCCCGGCTAACCCGAATAGTGAGCGATTATTCAAAAAATAAGTGTGGCATTCAAATTCATCCAATTTACAACAAATACCTATCTAAAGGTAATTATTGATAGTTGGTTATTTAACTATCAATAAAGATGCGCAACATCATCAGATTCCAAATAATTTTCCAAATTATTTCATCTTCAAAAATATCTTTACTAGATATAAAATTTCCACACTTCAAAAATAAATCAATATTTATTTTTAAACAACTTCCCTTTCTTTTATAAATTCCATAGCGAATTTATATTTCAAAAATATCTACTGATATACGATTTTCAAATCGATTCCAATATTCATTTTCAATTTATCTTTAAGAAGATAAAATCGCAAAACAGTTCATTTCATATTGGAAAAACATTTCCATACTTATTTAAAAATAAGTATTTCACAAATCTATTTATTTTCAACATTTGAAAATATTCAATATACTTAAATCAATATTAAGTATACATTTAATTCTTTTAAGGAAATCATAAATTTTAATATCTATTTGAGTCAAAAACGCATGTTGCGTAAACATCGTTACGACAACTCGAAATCAATAGTATAGGGATTCGGAATTTAGATAGATGTATAAATCCCAATACTACATAAAAACATTTCCTTTCGGAAATCATCTACTATAACAACAGTGTTATAGTCCACCATTTCCTTAAATTTCTCGAAAACGTCTATTTCAACAACAAGTGTTGAAATCTATGCTTTCGATTCATAATACATTTTAAAACATCTTTAAAATGTTTAACTACGTTCTAAAGTATCACTTCTTCAAAAAAATGAATCCATTTTATTCAATAATACATTCACTGTCCAAAATCGTGAATATATCTTCTTTTTTTTAAAATCTTCTATATTCAATTTATCAAATTCAATTGATTTTGAATTTATAAAAACAACGTTTATAAATTCTATTTCTGTTTTAATAACAACTTCAGCTCATAAATCTTCTTTTTATTAACCTCTATATTTTACTTATCAAAATAAGTGATTTCGGATTTATAAACAACTTTTATAAATTTCAATTCTATTTATAAAAACTTCAATATCAATTCAATTTCAATATTGATTTCTGAATTTATTTTCAACTTTTGATAAAAGATTCCATACTGATTTCTCAAAAGTTCTTTTTCCAAATATTACATCAATTACAGATTGATTTCTAATTTTATTTATCTCTACTAGAATAAATTCCTTATTTTCCTTCAAATCATTCAATATCCTGTTTTTAAATGGATTCTTTAAATTGAACTCATTTTACATTGATTTCCCAAATCATTTCAATTTACCAATTAAATTTCTAATTGGATTTCCAACTTATCTCCTTTTAAATAAATTCCTTTTTAAGGAAATAAATTCCTTTATCTTTTTTTTCAAACTATTTAGAAATCCAATTTTTATTAAATTCTTCAATTTAAAAATCACTATTATACGAAATTCATTTATTTAACATCTTCACTTTATTCTGGAATTTATTTAATACGATTATAAAAATTTACTTTTTATACTTTAAAAATTCCTTTCTTCAAAATTTCTTCAATTTCAAAAATTGATTCACTTAGAAGTTTTCTACTTGAATTTCAAAAATTCAATTTCGTTTATCTTTGGAATCCAATGATGTCAAACATCCATTCAGCTAAATTTTAGCTTTCAAACAATTTCCAGATATCAATATGATTAATAGCATCACTATAATCATTCACAGATTCATATCACAATAGAAATAAATTCAATCAATGTGAGGGGTCCAGTTGGATCCCTCCAACCTGTTTCCCTGCATCCAAAGATGTTAGCACAATACCAATTCCGCTCCAGTACGGAATTATCGCGGTATATGGGTTTTATAAAAATCCGCTTACTAACGGCGCAATAGGGTCTCATCCGCTATACGAGGTGGGAAATCATCAATCCAATATATACATATGCCAATATGTATATACTGCTATATATATAGATATATCCTATCATATCTAATAGCACATTCAAACAAATCAATCAATAACTGCAATTCAATCATAAATCTGAGTGAGAAGATCTCACCTTAGCTTTTAATTTCGCAATCCATTTCCAATTCTTCTTTCGTTTTCTCGACTTTAACCTTGTATAAATAATTATACAATTCTATTAATATTCGAATTGAAATCGAACAATTAACTTTTGTCAAATAGATTAAATTTCAACTAATTATTATATTTGAACAAAATTTCCTTTGATAATTTATTTCTAGTGTCTAAACGAATCAAATAAACTTATCAAACAAATCAATTTCCATTAATAAATTCGTTTAGCTAAAATTTTAGTTTAAAACTAAATTTTCTTTAATAAATTCTACAACATTTAAAAAATCTCTATATTTTCATTTATAAATCTTTGCTGTAAATTCCATCATCAACTAATTTACAAACTTTAAACTATCTATCTATTTATTTTAAATACTTCTGCTTATAAACAAAAATTATTACAGTATCATTTTTTTCTTTTACTGTTAACAACTTAACATTTTTAGAAAAAGAATCTGAATTTAAAATTCATATATATATATATATATATACGTATACATGTATCTTTCAGATTTTAAACTTGAAATAAATTTGTTAACATATGTTTATACCTTAAACCCGAGATCAAACTTTCCTAGCTCGTCGACCAGCGCTTGCCTCCACCGGTCCTCGCGAGCACCTCCACGCTAACAACTTTGCCACGACGCCCAACGAACGCCACCTAAATCGCCGCTGCCACTTTGACTTCGACCTCCACGCTAGACCATCGCGAGCTGTCACTCCATTGCCATCGCGACGCCTCGATTGAAAACCCTAATCGCGAGCTGCCGCGAATCCTCCAACCTCGTCGCTGCCAGCCTCCCATTGCCCAGTCGCATCGCGTCTTCTACTCGACTCGCCTGTCGCTCGAACGCGAGCTCCACGCGAATCCAATTGCTCGAGTTCAGTCACGCGCCTTGCCGCCTTCGCCTTTGAATGGTACCTCGTCGACCACTGCAGGTCGAACGCGTCGCCACTCGAAACCTCGCCTCGATTGTCGCTCTTCCCCTTTCGCATTTGATTTCTGAATCGAAGACCCTTTTCAATTTGAAAAAATAAGAGGCACGCGATTTTTTTTCGTTTGTATCGAGCTGAAGATAAAGGGAAAGTTCAGTGTGGTCTCGAATGCGAATGAAGGGAAGAGGACGTATTTGAAAAGGAAAGGGGATGGTGGCGTGATGGGTTGCACGATAAATTCTCGTGAATCTTCGGCGTGAATTAAGGGAGAACGTGTGAATATATATGTATATAAATAAGATTTGTAAATTTGAATTTTTGATTTATTTCCAACGCATTTACCTACCGTACGGTCACATATCAACTCTGAATGCTACGAAATTTGAAATCCGACAATAATTCAATATTCCGGATCCAATGAAACTGGTTTCGTCGAATTCCGAGACTGTGCCTCGGACGGCTATTTTTTTAAATATCGATTCGAACGATTAAATTTCAAACTGAACAATTCACTCCCAAATTCGATTCTGAAGCTGCTGTTATCTTCAGTGTTATCAATCTGAATTTTAAAAGCTTTTGAAATATTTTTCTTCAGCTTAAAACCGAAGATTTAAATTTTTATTCAATTCAATAGATTAAATTTTTATAATTTAATCGCCAAATTCAAAGTTATATTGGGAATTCAAATTAAATTATCGTTCAAATATTTAAAATTAATTAAATATTTTCAATTTAATTTATTCAAAATTCAGGGTCGTTACAACAAATCTATCATTTTATTAATAAAATTACAATTTTGCAAATCATCACTTTATTTGTAAAATGCTACAAAAATACATTTTCACCTTTATAATTTTCCATAATTACAAAAATAAATCTTAATATATGTATATGTGTATCTATCACTTTATATAAACGGTTAATAAATATTTATACCAAAATATTTCCATCTTCTTTACGAAACCATACCCATTTATTATAAAAGATGGACTTATTTTTAAGATTTTAGAAAAATCTTTAATTATAGTTCAAAATCTCTATTTAAAATAATTTATAAAGCTATAAATTTATAATCTCTAAAATTCATACTTTTTATTTTAAAATAAATTTCTTCTTTAAATAATTCAAGAAAAATTATTAAAACATACATAATTTCCAAAATCACTTTGAAATCCTTTTAAATCAAATCATTAGTTTATAATATTTTAAAATACCAAAAATAAGGCTCAATGCTACTAAAGCACTAAATAAGCAAAATCATTCATGTCATCAAATATGGCATCCAACATATCATATATCAAATTATATGAAAAATAAAATCAAAAGTGTGAGGAATCCTGTTGGATCCCTCCAACCTGCCACCTGCATCCCATACAGCATATAATCAATAATATAAATCAATCGCTTCGACGTGGGATCGTATACAAAGGGTCATCCGCTCTTACGCGGGAATGTAATAGGGTCTCATCCGCTCCAGGGGCGGAAATATATCCAAACCAACTAATAAAATATTAAATCATCCAAACAGTCAATAACAATCAACAATAAAATATCCACACATCCAAAAAAATAATTTTTATGGATTATAATATTTCTGGTTAACAAAAAATGTGAGTTGAACTCACATTGATTCCAATTTCGCCCAAACGCTCCAGTTTGAATTAAAATTGAACAGTCGTCCAATTTTAACCAAAATTCCAACTAGCTCCAAATTCATCCAACTCTATATCGTAGTATTCTTTGTAACGAGCGCAACGTAACTTGTCGCGTTCAATTTGGACCTCTATGAATGAGTTATGAATTTATTAACTTTTGAAATAATAAAATGGTAATTAACTTTATGTTAATAAAAAATTTAAACCTTGATTACTCTTTTTTTCCTCTCGTTCACGCTTCGCTCGAACCCAGGCAAAATATCTCGACCACGCCAAAATCCCTTATTGCCCACCCCATCGCACCGCCGCCGTCGTGCGCGCCCATCTCCGCTCGCCGCCATCACCATCGCTGACCCCCGTGTTTCGCAGATTTCCGCAAATCCAGAACCCAAAAGCCCATGAACACGCGAGATTTTCGGCCACTACAACATGCATTTCGACGAACCCACCATTGAATAGGTTCACGGGGGTGTGCTCTACGCTTCTCTAGTTATGGTCGAAGGCTGATTTGGCTTGTGGTGATGTCGATGGAGGAGAGCCGTTGGATTGAAGGAGGGGGATTTGAAAAATAATAACGAACCTATCCTCTCTGATTTCACGTGATAATATAGCTGAGGGGGGATGGGCTTAGACGTATGAGATATGGGCTAAGCATGGTGATTGAAAAAAAAATATTAATATATTATTTTAATTAGAAAATATCTAGCTATAAACATCTGAAAATCTCAAACTCTGAACGAGGCCTGCCAAGTGGCGTTCTATATATAATACTCTTATTCCGAACACAAAGGAACTAGCCTTGAGACTTAATTCGATAAACCCAATTATTATATAAATTTCTGAAATTAATTTCTACGCGTTTCGATCTCGCATGCCCAAACGATACGTCTAATCATCATAATTTACTATTACGGATCGAACAACACCGGTTTCATCCAATTTCGAGACAGTGCCCCGGAAGGCTATTTTCACGTTAATTAAAAAGAATTATTATAAAAACCAAATTAATCGCTTTTAAATCTAAATTTAAAAGTTTACTATCTTTATTCTTATTTAAATAGAATTTTAATTCAACTTTCAAACTCATTTTTTTATTCACATTAAATTCAGGATTAAGTTATCTAAACAATTCCAAATATTAAATTCAACAATTTTTTTTGAAATGGTACTTAGATACAACATGTCACTGGGACAACATAACACAAATCACATATCAATAAATGCTCGAATCACGCTACGCAAGTTTCGAACTTGTGACATCTCGCACCAAAGTCAAATCACTTAACCACTAGGACAATGGTGCTTATCGATTAAATTCAACAATTTAATTACCCAATAAATCGCTATATTTGAAATCCAAGTTATTTAATTTATAAAATTAACTTTTAAATATTTAAAATTAAATAAATATTCCAAATTCAAATGACTCAAATTCTGGGTCATTACACAAACCCTATTTCCAGCTATGCAAGCCCTTGCTGCCTATGCACAAACATCCCAAAATTTTGTTTGAACCTTTCCTGTTGTCCTCCAGACACGATGCATGCTGCCAATGCCCTACCCTGACTACCTAGTTCCAACCTCGACCACCTTGAAATCGGCATCCTCGCTCGACATCATGCGATGCTCCGTCATCGCTATTAGCACAGTTGCTGCTCCTTATCAATTGCGATGCCGCCTCAAAGCTTGCTAGGCCACATGAGCTCTAATACATGATGCGATCGATAATGCCAACTCCGAGTACCACCTACATTCGTATAACAGCTGCGTCACATTATGGACCTCCTTCAACTACTATTCCAATTTGTTTCACTTTTGTTTGTATTTATTTTTTATATAAGAACTTATTTGGGGAAAATTGAAGTTAGGGCTAGGATTGGGTTGAAGAGATGAAGTTTGATTCTCACTTGGACTTTGGGCTTTGAAATGTTAAAGAAGGGAAATAAAATAAATTAAATCCATAACCAATCTTATTCTCAATCAAATCCTTATATTAATCAATTTCCATTACTTTCTTTAAATGTCAAATTTGAAATCCTTTTATTCGCATATCACTGATTCTATCATTGAATAATAGATTCATTTCCAATTGTAATTGACATATCGTATAATTTACCGAAATTATTTAAATTTAATATGTATTCATCTTCATCGATTTATTGATTTTATTGAATAACAAATAAAACTCATTTTCATCAATTTCAAGTATATTAAATTTATTACACATTAAAATATTTTATTTTTCTTAAAACATTTTATTCGAATTTTAATATATTATCTAAAACGGGATTTATTACCTAATTCAACTTTTTTATTATAACTAAATTCTTCATTAAATAGACTTTACTAAAATAATAATTTAATTCCAAAAATGATAATTATCAAAATCAAATTCAAACACTTCTATTTTAATTGATTAGTTTAATATCACGGTTTCGAAAATAAGGCTGTTACAAACTTCCCCCTTATAAAAATTGCGCCCTCGCAATTTCTTATATGAAGATGTCACACATACAAACAAAAATTAACAGTACTCGAAATATACAATCAAATTGAAACATGCTTCATTATCTATAAGTTAACATAAGAATCAAGCTTATTTGTATGTCTTGAATTTAAATACTCATTTATTGATTTACATTTCTTCAAATATGAAAAATTATTGAAAATTTTCTAAGTGTTAAAATTTTCATAAATTTTCGACAGAGTCTCCTTTGTACGGAGAGCCGTTTGTAATTTCACAAATATAATATAAACAATATGCATCGACCACATGGTCGAAAACGAATAATTTATGTATTTTAATCTGAAAGCATATCTTTATTTTATGATTTAAAGCAAGTTTGGTTATTATTAAGCGAGCAGAAGCAAGTGTTCACTAAAATCTTATACGTAGCCACTTCATGTACCTATGCTAAGCTTGTATATAACATATGTGATCATATCTTATATTATAAAGTAATATGGCATTAATATAATAGATTAACAAAGTTTCATTTTCAATTGGAATAAAATTAAAATTGTTTACTTTCTGAAAATATTCCAGTCACAAGTATTTTATATGCAGAATGCAAGAGAACTGCACATTTTAATGGAAAACATAATACAAATCAACTGTCTATTCACCATAAGTTGATATCCTTTTGACAATGATGGCTCTAGATTTATAAGATGGACAAATATAGTCTCTGATTTAGAAGGGTTTAAGAAAATTGTTAAGAGGTAGACCAAGCTTTGAAATGATGCAAAATAATGATGATGATGATGATGATGATGATGATGATGATGATGATGTTTGATAAAAATATACATAGGCAAGTTAACTACATTCAAATTATCTAATAGCTCAAGTTATAGGACAAAACATAATTCACAAGCCACTAGTAGATTTTGAGTAGCCTTTGCACATAATATGTATGTGACATGACTTTATCCAAATTTGGAATAGTGCTGCATTGAAAAAATTATTTCATTATCTACTAGTTTAGAGGTTATGACCTACTTTTTTATTTACTATTTTACTTTCTAACATAATATCATTTTAGCTTTTATAAAATATATTTCAGAAAATACCAATCAGATTTATCTTGCAAAAATTGTAATATCTACCGATACACATAGTGAACACATGTATATTTTCAAAGAATTGGAATTTCATTTGCTGTGAATATTTTTCCATTGTATCTTCTAAATAAGTGTAAAAGAAAGAATTTTCCGAAGTGGACATAGATCGAACGACAAACCACAGTGATAACTGTGATCTTTACTCTTAGCATTGCATTATTTTTATTTGATTCTTTGTTTGTTTTTATTTTCTCGGTGTACAATATTATTTTCTACTATTTGCCAAAAAAACCATAATGGAGCTTTAAAACTATAGCTGAACGTCGAAAAACTTAATATTAAACAAAAAAAATTCCTTCAAAAAGTTGGGTCAACAATTAGGTTAAATACAATTGCGGTTATTTATATTTTATTAACATTAGTGTTTTGAATATTTATAGTTAATCAATATGTTTAATTATATTTCTATTTAATATAAGTATTTCTATTGAAAAAATAATAATACGGAAACCAAAAACTGGAACACTAAAATAATATATCCAAGTTTTTGATACTAATCAAAAGTTGAAAATCCCACAAGATAAAACCAAAGATCTTGAACCTAGAATTATTCCATGTAATTAAAGTTATATTTTTTTCATTAAGTACTATTAAATGAACTCCAACATATGAAACCTGGCCAACAAAAGATGTTACTACAAGATATTTTAAATAATGGGAATGTTACAAACTACTACCTTTATATATTATGATGACTTAATTTTTGTTCAGATTTCTATCACATATTAGGACTGAATGTACATAAGAAAACAAAATAAAGCAAGGCAACGTCTACTTTGAACCTAACACCAAGTCCTATTTGTTCACTATTTATAGGATTTGCAACTTCATGTACATATAACAGTGTATATATACTTAATTCAATCACTAAACCATGCTAGCTTACCATCTTAAGTAAACCTTTATGTCTAATGAATCAATGGTAGAGCAAGTAGAACATCAAAATGATCCAAATTCATATAAACAGATATTTTCATTTAAATAGAAGTTTAACTCGGTGTAATTTTTCAACAACTTAATATGAAGTTAATATGGGTTTAAATTCACTTATAGTTCTATTAAAACCAAGTTAGAAATTAATTTAAAAAACAGGAAGTTAACTCACTTTACCTTTTATTCAACTAAAAATTCTAATATTAATTCTAACCACAATATAATATGCATTAGCATCCAAAAGGTATCACCCAAAATTTGTTCCACGGCATCTATGTAGTTGAATATATAAATTTTTACCAATACTAAATAATACACCATTATCCAAAATTTTATAAATATCAAATCAGATTTATTTTATAAAACATTATTTTCAAGTAATACTTTAGTTTTCCCAAATACTACAGGCTCTCAATTTAAATACTTTATTTTATTTATCAAAATACCCCAAGGCATCTCCCTCAAAACAATCTTTATAAATGGTCCATTTTAATATATATAATATTTAACTTATTTTGAAATTCTATCTTCTTTAAAAATATTATATACTTACAAAATATTATTACAAAAAATATTTTATTGTCCGAAACATTGTTTCCAGCTACGCAAGACTTTGCTGCCTATGCACAAACATCGCCAAACTACGCTTGAACCTTTCTTGTTGTCCTCCAGTCACGACACTTGTTGCCAAAGCTTTGCCCCGACTGCCCAGCTTCAGTTGTAAATGTGACGACCGCCCATGACCCCTGCACCGAATCTAGAGAAAGTGCGTTGTAAAGTGTGCCAGGCGACCATGGACGATTGTCAAGGTAAATTAGAACAACAAAATCTATCGTATTACTCACAGCGCATGGACAAAATACAATAGAACATATGTATAGTGAAGCTTTACAGAATAAAATGCCATCATATAAAACTCCATAATAGTTGAATACAAGCATCCAAATAGTCAATACATCAAGCCTCACTACATATCACTCAGAGAATACAAAGCAGCGGAACATCCAGTACATAAAGTAAGAAAGAAACAATATGCAATACTCCAGCTCGTCTTCGATATCAGCACCGTGAAAAGCTAGAACAGCACCTGTCACCTGCTACCTAGTCTGCCCGTCCCAAAATGGACGAACAGCCCAAGGCAATAAGAATTAAAACATAAAGCCTTGAGTCAGACAACAGTCTTAGTGAGCAGTAAATTAACTAACAACATACCAAAAGAGCATAAAGGAAAAGGAATAGGAATACAACCCTCCCACTCCAACCTCTTTCTACAGCCCCCAGACACACACTAAACAGAAGCAAACATAACAGAGCATACAATGTAAAGTAGAGAAATTATCACTCGAGTTAAGGGCGATGTTTTCCAAGCACAAACCCCCAAGGCCTAAACCAAGATCAGATAAGCATCCAGAAAACACTGCTCTTGAGGCCGAATGTCGATACAACCAAACATCCATGACTCTGGCTATCACTGTTATCATTGCTTTGATATCACCGTTAATTGAATGACCGTCACATTCTTTCAGCCGTCCGTCAAGGGCTAATGGAAACCCCGGTTCTAGACATAACTCCCGCACGTCGTCGTAGCCCGTGCCTAGGACTATCGAATCTGCCCAGAGTACTCGACCATCAACAGTTGGCCGTTGGGACTATCGAATCTGCCCAAATGTACTCTTGCTTAGAGCATGCTAGAACCTTCAACAACGATGCTATCCAAGCCTCCTAGTCATCCTCCTTGACGACTATTTCCATACTAGCTCAAGCGCCTCTCAAGCATCCATTACCCTTAACTCGAATCATATCACCGAGTTACCAACGCGCTTGGAATGATCCCGTCTGGATTAGACCAAGACTATCTCATATCATACTTCGCTTCATCACATCCTCGCAAAGTCTCATCTCAACATCATCATCATCGAATCTATGCATAAGAGCTTCATCACCCGCTACATATGCCACAAGCAGCTTTCCCAATTCAAGAGCCTTTCCCTTAGCTTTTGAATTGTCTTCGGTCTAAATCAAATCACCAATCATCTAATTTATAGCAATCAATCAAGTCAAACATTAATCCAAACAATCAAGCATTCAAATAAGATCTAAATAGACAATTATCACAATAATGGCAATTTCGTAAATAAAGTGTTGAAAGTCTAACAAGCATGAAATCATGAGAATTACCTCTACAATCTTGATGAATGAACTTGCATAGGTTAATACTTAGTAAAAATGGTTGTCAAATCATCATGAACAATGGATCTATATGGATCTACACTTAGGATGAAGAAAATGCATGGAAATCACTATTTTAACACCAAATCGAGCCAACAATCCGATATACTCCTTTGGATCCGTGTGAGCGATAATCACCACTCACCAAATCACCAAAACAAACTCAAATCAACACGCTTCAGATCTGGACAGCGAAGGATCAAGCTTGATCTATCACGAATCCGCTTCAAACGAAGAAATCTCACTTCAATGGATGAAGATCTTCAACTTTAGCTCTTGGATCTTCGATCTTGATCTTCGATTTGGATGAAAGGAAGCACTAGATTAGAGTGGAGAAAAGAAGTGAAGAAGTGTAGAAGTCGAGCTCTCAAAATGGCAGCACTTCGTCGCTTCGAAATCTGGATCCCAAAAAGTGAGAAAAACCCTTCCTATTTATAGCTGAAAATTTGCTAAGTCGTAACTCGGCTATCTCCTAAGTCGTCTCCGACTTACGACCTAAGACCCCTCCGACCTAAAGACTTAACAACCTAAGCTATAGCGACTTACGACTTAACAGAAATACCTACCTACGACTTAGCACCCCATACGACCTACGACTTAAGGAAATCTCAAGCGCGCGACTTAACTTACACGCGACTTATTAAGTAGGCTACGACTTAACAAATAATTGGGGCTACGACTCAACTACTAAGTCGTCTACGACTTAAAACAGATCAACTCTTAAGTCGCTCGCGACTTAACAACTACTAAGTCGCTCACGACCTAACACTCAGGCAGAAACCCAGCGACCTAACACCTTAAGTCTTCACGCGACCTAAAACATGTTACGACTTACAACTTAACTCGTACGACATAACTCCCATAGGTCGTATACTCCCTAAGTCGCTAACCTATAGGTCATACCAAGACACTAGGTCGCCACACAGCTATCTCCAAACTCCTTAGGTCGTTGCCGACCTAACAATGCTAACTCGGAACCACTAGGTCGCTAACTCCACTAGGTCGGCCAACCACTATCTTCTATAAGTCAGTAACTACTGGGTCACTCCTCTCCTAAGTCGTATACGACTTAGGACCTATACTAAGTCGTGAACGACTTAGGACTTAGCAATTCCGCCAAAACTCATATGTCGCCAATTTTCCTTAAATCGCCTACGACCTATCTCTAACTCGGTCACGACTTTAGATCGCTCCAATACCCTACGACCTAAGCCACCACGACTTAATTCCTATACGACTTAAGCTTCCAAACGCTCTCTTAAGTCGTTCAATCTATAAGTTGGTTACGACTTATTTCTTAGGTCGTTCACGACCTAGGACTTAGAAAAATCATGCCCAAAATCTGAAATGACTTAAAATGCTAAATTTTCCAGATTTTGACGAACTTGTCGATCCGTAAAAATACGGGTCGTTACATGACCACCTTGAAATCGACCTCCTCGCTCAACGTCATATGATACTCCATCATCGCTGCTATCCCAATTGTAGCCTCCTTTTCAATCGCGATGCCGCCTCAAAGCTCACTCGACCACGCGAGCTCCAGTACATGATGCGATCACCGACGCCAGCTCCTAGCGCCACCTCCCCTCATACAACTGTCGTGTCGCGACATGGACCCCCTTCAACCATGATTCTAATATGTTTCATTTTAGTTTTTTACTTTTTTATATAAGAACTAATTTGGGGAAAATTAAAGTTAGGGCTAGGATTAGGTTTTTTTGCTTTGAACAGAAATTGAGTTGGTCTATGGGCTAATGGAAGTTAACGGTTGAAGAGATGGAGTTTGATTCTCACTTGGGCTTTGAAATGTTAAAGGAGGGAAATAAAATGAATTAAATCCATAACCAATCTTATTCTCAATTAAATCCTTATAATAATCAATTTCCATTACATTCTTTAAATTGCAAAATTGAAATACTTTTATTTGCATATCACTAATTCTATCATTGAATAATGATTCATTTCCAATTTTAATTGATATATCGTATAATTTACCCAAATTATTTAAATTCAATAATTATTCATCTTCGTCGATTTATTGATTTTATTGAATAACAAATGAAATTCATTTTCATCAATTTCAGGTATATTAAAATTATTTACACCTTAAAATATACTATTTTTATTGAAATATTTTATTTGAAATTTAATATATGATCTAAAATGGACTTTATTAACTAATTTAATATTTTATTATAACCAAATCCATCATTAAATAGACTTTACTTAAATAATAATTTGATTCCAAAAATGATAATTATCAAAATCAAATTTAAACACCTCTCTTTTACTCGAATTAGTTTAATATTACGGTTTCGAAAATAGGGTTGTTATATGTTAGCACCAAAATTGGTCACTAACCTCGTTCAGAAAGATTGTGTAGAGATATAAGTGATGAAAGTAAATTAAACAGAGAAGACAATGCTAATTTAAATGCAGAAAGTAAGAACACCAAATTTATAGTGGTTCAGCGTAATTGCCTACGTCCACTTTGTTCAACTTTATTGATTTCCTTTATAGTTGATTACAAATACAATTCGTCAATCAAATGCTTGAGTAAAGTTGTTAAGTAGAGAAGGTGAGTCTTGAAAATGGCAGAGTCTCCCCGGTGTTTTCTCTCCAAAAAAGGATCCATTTCACTGTGACCCTGCCCCTCTATTTATAGGCAAAGATGGGCTGGACTTCCCAAGCGGGCTTGTTAGCCGAACGTTCGAGCCCAGGCGCTGCGTGCCGAACTAGGTACGCCGAACGCTTCTGTGCCGAACGGTCCTTCCCATGCCGAACGGTCCTTCCCATGCCGAACGGTGCTCCTGATGTATGGGAAGTGTAGGGTGATTGCAGTGAAGCCGAGCGTATCTCCCTTTGAAGCTCTTGACCAACCAATGTATGTAGTTCGAACGCTCTCGTTGCCGAGTTATCCTACTGCCGAGCTCCACTGATGCCGAGTGCCTCTGAATGCCGAGTACAGTGGGATGCCGAACACTAGTTGACGCCGAGCATAGGTTGTTGCCGAGTGCTCTCCTTGACGCCGAATGCCCTTACGCCGAGTACCTTGTTATGCCGAGCAGTCTTGACGCCGAGTACCTTGTTATGTCGAGCAGTCTTGACGCCGAGTACCTTGTTATGCCGAGCAGTCTTGACGCCGGACACTAATGGATGCCGAGCATACTTTTCGCCGAGCGCTCATGGATGTCAGTTGCTTCGCCGAACACTTCGGATACCAAGTGCCTCGCCGAACACTCTTCGATGCCGAGCACTGATTGCCGAGTACTAGTTGCCTGGTCAAATCCCCAGGAAACACTTGCCCCCCAAAGTGTATTGCGTGGCCGAACGTGATGCGCTTTGAATCTGGTACAATCTACCTCGGAGGTACCTTCTCGAGAATGCTAGCGAAGGAGGTGCAAGACGAACGAGATGCAGACGCCGAACGATACGCTCGAAGCCGAACGTACCTCGTGTGCCGTACGTCACACTGCTACGATGTCGAACACTTCGGTGATGACCGGTTCTACCGGGTATAGCCTCTTCAACTTCTACCTTCCTCTATATAACCAGGCCCTCACCGTCTCTCTTCCCTTTACGCCTTCTCTTCAGCCATTCCTTAGAGACTTTCAACTCTTCCCATCCTACCAGATATAAAGCCTTCATAACATTTTCAACTTCGATCGTCGAATTAGGTATCCTTCCTCTAACAATCGCACTACTTCCATTTTAGGTTCATCGTGGTTTGCTCGTTTTGAGTTGTCTAAGTAGCTCATCCGTGCCGAACGATAGAAGGGTAGATGGGGTGTCGAACAGCGTAGTCTTTGCCGGGCGATCCGTCTCTGTCGTTCGGTGTGGATGGAGAAGGTGTAGGGTAGAATTGAAATCGTGGCGGAGCACAACTTTTAGCCGAACGATGACATTAGCCGATCAATACGATTGATACGCCGAACCCTGATTTTAGCCGAACAACATACTTGACATACCGAACAATGACTCTAACCGAACAGCATATTTGACATGCCGAACGATGACTCTAGCCGAACAGCATATTTGACATGCCGAACAATGACTCTAGCCGAACAGCATATTGACATGCCGAACGATGACTCTAGCCGAACAGCATATTGACATGCCGAACAATGACTCTAGCCGAACAGCATATTGACATGCCGAACGATGACTCTAGCCGAACAGCATATTGACATGCCGAACACTGACTTCAGTCGAACAACCCCTAGGTCGAACCATTACCTTAGTCAAACAAAGCAACTGCCGGACAATTCTTGGGCCGGGTAATGTCTTTAGCCGGCCAATACAAATGCCGAACAACATTAAAAATGCCGAACAGGATAGGTGTCTAACTACATTTTAAGTCGGTCACTCTAGAAATCATATGTCTTCTGAATCTGGGACTATAATCCCCTCAAGGCGAGCTTTCTGAGACGGTCAGCGATGACGGTCTTCGAAGGCGATGATTCGAAGCTAAATATTACATCCTTAGAACCTTTAGATTCTTATTGCCTGCACACAATCGCTTGCACTAGTTCACACACCACATGGGGGGGGGGGGAAAGTGTTGCTAATTCTAACGTTCAACGTTTTTCAAGTATAGCTCTCTCAAGCATTTAGCCAGGTTCATTATTTATTCGGGATGTCGGGAAAATCTAGTTCTGCCACCATATCTGACAGGCCTGGGCCGTCAGCAAAGCAAGGAGCCGCAGATTCTTCCAACCCGTCAATCTCTCCCGCTCATAACTTGGCGCCCGATGCTCTGGAGTCAACCATCTTACTGGACAATCCGGTCGATTCTCAAGCCTCGAAGATCAATGAGGCCGCTCTGCGACGGATATGTTCCATTCACGGGATTCCCTTTGCTGACGTGTTAGTTCCTTCGAGACACGACCGTCCTCATCTGCCCCCAGTCGGGTACACGGCCTGCAACAAGTTCATGTGCTGGATGGGCAGCGTGCCTCCATTTAACCTATTTCTCCGGGATGTGCTGCAGTATATAGACATTGCTCCGTCGCAGCTGCACCCGAATGGTCATGCGTTCCTATATGGGACTTATTTACTCTTCATGGCTGTCTTCTCCAGACCTCCAACCCCCGGTGATATCCGATACATTTATATGTTCAAGAGACGGAAAGATAGCCCTTCCTTCATATTCCTCGAGCCATATCACAAGTGCCAGATCTTGACAGGGGCCTGTAGCAAATTCGCCCTGTACAAACAGGAATGGTTCTATGTGCGATGCCCGTCTGGTTTTGCTAGGAGATGGGTTGAAGGCAGTAAGTCTCTCTGCTGAACCGTTATTTGTACTTAATGGGAGTCATGTTTTTCCTAACTCTTCATTTCATCTTTTCAGGTATTAACCCGCGTCCGGAAGGCCGAGGATATTCTGACGCTGTCGACGCGATTAGAGCTCTTCCGGCCAAGGATCGAGATATTCGAGCTATCATTTCAAATGAATCGCTGTCGGGGTTCGGCTTGCTAGCTCCTGATCGTCGGATCAGCCTTCCAGAAGGTGTTACAATTCCCAAACCTCCATCTGGTAAATGGAAAAAACTTGCCGGCCCGTCGTCGCGTCGCGCTCCCGACACGCACGAAGAAGGCGAGCGCAAAGAGGATGATGCACTCGAAACTCAGGGCGAGAACGTGGGTCCTGCTTGGAATCCGGCAATCGAAGTTCAGGATATTGAGACGTCATCCTCCCCTTCGAAGGGAAAGAAAAAGCTGAAATATACGGTTCAGAAAAAGAAAGTTGGTGACACCTCAAAATCTACGCCTATCCCTCCTGAGAAAGAGGCTTCTTCGCAGCATCTGGAGAGTTCTCTGAGGGGTCTCTCGAACCTCTCTATTCCCGAAGACATACTTAATTACGGGTTCGATGATCCTGAAGCTCTCAAATTCTCCTCGCCCGCTAGAGGCAATGTAGGAGTTCAACTCCCGGCTCACAGAGACAATACTCCGATTAGCAAAGATAAACGAACGGGTCCGTCGGGGGGAACACTTAGGACACACACGCACATGCGCATTCCATAACATACTTCAAGTCTTTTTAATTCGTGAATTCTCCTTAATTCGTTGTTATCTTCCTTCTTTGCAGGTGATATGGGCCGCTCCCACGGACTTGATCGCCTTCAGGGGTCTTCAATATTCCATCACTCCGGACGGGATTCCGGTTCAGGCAGACGCCGGGACCGAGGTGATTATGAAGATAGGGACAATCGTCCGCGCGAGTCGTCTCACCGCAAGAAAGCACACTATCAATCTTCCCAGTCCCGCGATCTTCCTCCTACAACTGAGCCGGATAAAGAAAAGTCTTTGCAGAAGGGTTATCAGTCTGATGCTGCTCGAGAACAACATTCCAGTTCATCGAGTACGAGGCAAGTTCGAGAGCCGCGTAAAAGAACGGAATTCTCTAAGCCTCCTCCTCCTGCTCCTGCCGTGGACCCAACTGTTGCGGAAAAGATGGTCGACCTTAAGGCCAAGTTTCCGAAAATTTGTTTTGACGGTTTGAAATTTCTCCCGGCCATCCATCACATTCCTGGGCACGTGAAGCAAAGTGCCATTGCCTGCAACAATGACGTCTATGTTCAACATGACGCATTCGTGCACTTGGTGGAGAAGATCTCAGAAGTATCTGTCGAGCGTCAACACGAGATTGACCGTCTGAATCTGGAGGCTGACAGCGATAAGAAAATCATCAAACTCCAAGACGAAGAGCTCGCCTCTTATAAGTTAAAGCTAGAAGTCGCTGAACAAGGTGCAAAAGATACTGCCGAGGCAGTTACTCGCTTAGAGGTGGCTCACAAAAAGGAGCTTGACGAAGCAGTTCAGCGCAGCGGCGCCCTTGCCCTAGAAAAAGACTCTGTCCAAAAAGAAAGGGACGCGCTTGCTACTCAAGTCAAAGAGCTGAAAGAACAACTCTTCAAGGAGAAAGAAGACAAAATAGCCGCTCAGGAAGAATCACAGCGGTATTGTGATGAGATTGTTGCTACCCGGCTCCTGAAGGCAAAGCTCGACGGTGAACTTGCCGGGGTCGAGAAAATGAAGGATGAGGCCCGTGAGGAGGGCAAAAGAATAGCTGTGGAGGAGCTTGATTCTCGCCTTGAGGCGGCCGCAGAGGCCGGCAGGGAAGAGATCAAAAGTATGTTTGACCCGTTGATCGCCGAGTACGGAGCCCGCGTCCTTATGCACCGTGACCTAACATTCTTGGGCGACGGCTACCATGAATCCCTGGCTGAGGCATGGGAAACTCTGATAAAGATCAAGAAAGTCGAGTCAGGCTCCGAAGAAATCGACAAGGATGCACTGGTGAAGGAGTTCCTGAGGGGGAATGAGCCATCGGATTTATCTGCAGCATTGGCTCTCTATGGCAAAGGCTCTTCCCCTTCAAAAGAGAAGAATGACGAGGCTGGCCCATCAGAGGCCGACGCTACTACTCCTCACATCGCCGCTCCTTATGCTGCTCAATCGGCTGGTCGGTCGACGCTTGATCCATTCGAACAGCATGCCAGTTACGATCCCGAAGATCCCGGGCTCGGCGTTCATGTGCTGTCACTTATCCTGGAGGGTGAAACCCCGCGCGCCACCGATAGTCAACCTGATCCTGGTAGGAGACTCTTCTTTCTCTAGAAGTCGAAGAGATCCCGTCATTTTTCAGCAGTGGTTATTCGTTCTAATGCCCACTTCTTATATTTTCTCACAGGTTGTTCTGACACCGAGCTAACTCCGAGGAGCGATGACGCCAAGGAGGAAGCGGGGAAAACAAGCGACGTTGCTCACGCAGAGGTAACTCCCGGCCCAGACGCTCAAGTGATCGGGGCGCTTGATGATGACAAACTTGATACTTCGTCTCCTGCCGAAGGAAGCGACGAAGTTAAAATCACTGGCGCCTCTGAACATACTTCAGAGATGAGCATGAAGGATCGTCTTGCCGACGAGGAGAAGAGAAAGGTCAAAGTCAAAGTTGAATCTGAAGTCCTGGAACTTACTGTCCCGCGGAACAGACCTTTGAAAACCACTAGATGTTCCGTCTCCTACTCCTGACTCCGTCTCTCTAGCAAGCAAAAAGTCCAAGAAGAAACGTGAGGGAGAGGAGTCGTCGGAAACACCAAAGGCAGACAAGAAGAAGAAGTCGAAGAAATGATCGATGCACTTGTTCAACAAGTTTTTGCTTAAGTTTGTAACAGTTTCCATCTTCCATAACTTGTAGTTTGTATAGGCCCGAATTTTGTAGGAGTGATCTTGTATCCCCATTTTGGACTTATCGAATAAAATTTTAGTTTCTTCTTGTTTGAATGATTCTCTTGTCTTTATTTGGTTTGCTGATACTGTGCTCCGAGGACTCGGAGACTTGAGACTGTTCGTACTCTAGTCCGCGCTCTGGGGACTTGGAGACTTGAAATCGTTCATACTCTAGTTCGCGCTCTGGGGACTTAGAGTACTCCGCTTCGCACTCTGGGGATTCGGAGATTGGAAGTCGTTTATACTCTAGTCCGCGCTCTGGGGACTTAGAGTACTCCGTTCCGCGCTCTGGGGATTCGGAGATTGGAATCGTTTATACTCTAGTCTGCGCTCTGGGGACTTAGAGTACTCCGTTCCGCGCTCTGGGGATTCGGAGATTGGAATCGTTTATACTCTAGTCCGCACTCTGGGGACTTAGAGTACTCCGTTCCGCGCTCTGGGGATTCGGAGATTGGAATCGTTTATACTCTAGTCCGCGCTCTGGGGACTTAGAGTACTCCGTTCCGCGCTCTGGGGATTCGGAGATTGGAATCGTTTATACTCTAGTCCACGCTCTGGGGACTTAGAGTACTCCGTTCCGCGCTCTGGGGATTCGGAGATTGGACTCGTTTATACTCTAGTCCGCGCTCTGGGGTCTTAGAGTACTCCGTTCCGCGCTCTGGGGATTCGGAGATTGGAATCGTTTATACTCTAGTCCGCGCTCTGGGGACTTAGAGTACTCCGTTCCTGGCTCTGGGGATTCGGAGATTGGAATCGTTTATACTCTAGTCCGCGCTCTGGGGACTTAGAGTACTCCGTTCCGCGCTCTGGGGATTCGGAGATTGGAATCGTTTATACTCTAGTCCGCGCTCTGGGGACTTAGAGTACTCCGTTCCGCGCTCTGGGGATTCGGAGATTGGAATCGTTTATACGAGCCTGTATGTCGCGCAGAATAGTGTAATTTATCATCCAATTAAGAGATATAGAAACTTCATAGAAAATGTGGCTTCAAGCCTTTATTAATGAAAATCAACTAAATTGCTCGATTACAACTTTAAAAGGAAACTAAATCATTATTGAATGGAAACATGCAGGAAACAATAGTGCCTATAGCAAGAAAGGGAAACATGCTAAATGTAATAGTGCCGCAAATGTTCACTGTTCCATGCTCGGGGGAGTGTCGCGCCATCAACGGTCGCTAGCTTGAATGTTCCTTCTCCAAGCTTCCGTTCAATGGCGTATGGACCTTCCTAGCTGGGATTCATGCGTGATGGTACCGGGAAGACTCGTTTCAGAACGAGATCTCCCACATCAAAGATTCTTGGACGGACTCTGCCGTCATAGTAACGCTTGACTCGATGTCTGTGCGCCGCCGCCCTTAATTCCGCTTCTTCCTGTTTTTCATCGATGCAGTCCAGTGACTCCAGCAAGAGGTTTTGGTTCGCCTTGGGATCGTAGTACGTCACTCGGTGCGATGGAACTTCAAGTTCCACAGGTATAACGGCTTCAGAGCCGTATGCCAAGGCGAACGGAGTGTGGCCGGTCGCGGACTTGTGGGTAGTTCTATACGCCCATAATGCTATCGGGAGTTCATCTACCCATTTGCCTCCAACCTTCTCCAGACGCTTCTTTAGTATGGACTTGATTATCTTGTTAACGGCCTCGACTTGTCCGTTAGCTTTTGGGTGTGCAACGGCGGCGAACTTTTTCTCGATGCCGTACTTTAAACAGAACTCTTTGAACTCTCTACTTTCGAATTGTGTTCCGTTGTCTGTAATGATGGTGCGTGGAAGGCCAAAGCGGCATATAATGTTTCGTACAACGAAGTTAATGACTTTCTTAGAGGTGATAGTGGCCAAAGGTTCTGCCTCAGCCCATTTCATGAAATAGTCGACTGCAACTATCGCGTATTTCGCACCACCTTTGGATAGAGGCAAAGAGCCGATTATGTCGATTCCCCAGATCGCGAATGGCCAAGGACTGATCATTTGTGTGAGTTCCGTTGACGGAGCCCTCGGGATTTTTGCATATCTTTGACACTTGTCGCATTTTCTTGCGTAGTCTGCGGCATCCCGGTTTACGGTGGGCCAGTAATACCCATAGCGGAGGATCTTCTTTGCTAGCGTTTGCCCTCCAGTATGGTCGCCGCATTCCCCTTCGTGGAATTCCCTCAAGACTCGCTTTGTTTCATCATGAGAGATGCACCGTAACAATGGGACTGAGAATCCTTTCCGGTACATGGATCCATCCTGCATTACGTACCGCGCAGCCTTTCGAAGGACCTGTCGTCTTTCGCTTCTTCTTTCTGGTAAAGCCCCGGTTGTCAGGTACAGTTTGAATGGGGTTATCCATGAGTCCTTCTCGATCTCTGTTTCCAACACAAGATTGATTTTCATCTTGTCCGCACTCGGGGCATGCAAGACTTCCACGGGATACAATCCCATTTGTTGAACATCGTCGGTACTTGCGAACTTAGCCAACAAGTCGGCTTCTTTGTTTTGTTCTCGCGGGATATGTGAAATGTCATAACGCTCAAGATTTGATAGTAGTTCTTGGACCTGAACGAGGTACGGAGCAAGCTTTCGTCCTTTTGCTTGGTAGTCTCCTCGTACTTGGTAAACCACTAACTGCGAGTCACAAAAGATTTCGACTGATTTGATTCCGAGTTCTTTGATAAGCTTCAAGCCAGCGATCAATGCTTCATATTCAGCTTCGTTGTTTGTAGCCGGAAAATCGAGCTTCAGGGCATAACAGATTGATCGGTTTTCCGGAGTTATAAGAACTACGCCCGCGCCGGAGCAACGGTCGTTTGATGCACCGTCAGTGTATAATTTCCATCGAATGGGGGGAATGATGTCGTGATCGTCCGGTTTGATGGGTATGGTAAATTCAGCGATGAAGTCTGCTAACGCTTTCCCTCGGATGGCTCTCCGTGGTAAGTACGCGATATCGAATTGGCTCAACTCGATGTTCCATTTTAGCAATCTTCCAGAAGTTTCCGGTCGTTGAAGTACCTGCCTCAGGGGTTGATCGGTATAAACGCCGATTGAATGCGCTTGAAAGTACGGGCGCAGCTTGCGTGATGCAATCACCAAGCAATAAGCCAATTTCTCAATTTTAGGGTAATTCTTCTCTGCCCCCGTTAAACGCTTGCTAACATAATATACCGGCTTCTGGACTCTATCCTCCTCACGGACCAAAGCTGCGCTTATCACATGAGGGGATATAGCCAAGTAAACGTACAGCATCTCATGGTCAACTGGTTTAGATAGCATTGGTGGGCTCTCCAGATGCCTTACCAGGTTCTGGAAAGCTTCCTCGCAGCTAGACGTCCATTCAAAATTTCTCTTTCCTTTCTTTATTATGTCGAAGAACGGGATGCACTTGTCAGTTGCCTTGGATATAAATCGACTCAGCGCAGCCACTTTTCCGTTCAAGCTCTGTACTTGCTTTATAGTCCTGGGCGCTTGTACATCTCGAATGGCTTGGATCTTTTCTGGGTTGGCTTCGATTCCCCTAGCGTTGACGATGAATCCTAAAAACTTCCCTGATGCAACGCCGAAAGAACACTTCAGCGGGTTGATCTTCATTCCATAGGACCTGAGTATGTTAAACATTTCAGCTAAGTCTTGAATGTGGTCGTTTGACTGCCGTGACTTCACGAGCATGTCATCCACATAGACTTCCATGGTTTTGCCCAGCTGGTCCTTGAACATTCGATTCACCAGACGTTGGTAAGTTGCTCCAGCATTCTTTAATCCAAAGGGCATCACTACATAGCAATACAGCCCGACATTTGTAACGAAGCTGGTGTGTTCTTGGTCCGGAATATGCATTGGGATTTGGTTGTATCCCGAGTACGCATCCATGAATGACAATAATTCGTGTCCTGCTGTGGAATCGACCAACTGATCGATCCTAGGCAACGGGAAACTGTCCTTAGGGCATGCTTTGTTCAAGTCGGAATAATCTATGCAAGTCCTCCATTTCCCATTTGCCTTCTTTACTAGCACGGGGTTGGAGACCCACTCCGGGTAGAGGGCGTCACGGACGAACCCATTTGCTTTGAGTTTGTCCACCTCCTCTCCAAGAGCGGCGGATCTCTCTGGATCCATTCCTCTCCTTTTTTGCTTGACTGGGACGTATTTCGGGTCTACGTTCAACATATGACTTGTGATGGCGGGAGAAATCCCACACATATCAGAATGTGTCCAGGCAAAAACATCAAGGTTTGCCCGGAGGAAGTCGCTAAGGTCTTCTGTCATTGCGGGGCCTAACTGTGATCCGATCTTCAGTATTCGCGAAGGGTCGTCACGGCTAACTGAAATGTCAATTGTTAATTCAGCCGGTGCCGCCTTCTCTTCCCTGGGTTTCTCATCGTCGTCTCTCGGATCTATATCTCCGTAGATCCGAGAACTATGCCCGAGCCAGGGCTCGGGCACTACTTGTCAATTATTCGTATTGAGGATACGGACGGGATTGTCCACAACCTTTCCTTTCTCCCTCCGGTGGGCTTCTCGGAGCTCGGCCACATAACAAGAACGACCAGCTGCTTGGTCACCGCGAACAATGCCTACTCCTTTGTCAGTCGGAAACTTCAAAGTCAAGCACCACGGGGCTAGTGCCGCCCTAAATTCAGCCAGGGCCGGCCGACCCAAGAAAACATTATATGGAGAGTCCACATCCAAAACTACAAAGGGTAGAATTCGTACCCTCCGACGCTCGCCTTGTCCCAGTTCAACTGGTAACTCGACATATCCTACTGCATCAGTCGCAGCGCCGTTAAAGCCGTGGATACGAGCTTTGGATGGTTTCAAGTCTTTTGTCTCTAGCTTCATCTGATCATAGGCCTTCTTGAAGATGATGTTGACTGAACTTCCACAATCAATCAAAATTCTTTTTACATATGCTGGTCCGATTGTTGCAGATATGACCATGGGATCGATGGTCGGAGCCTCTACCTGATCAGCGTCTCTGTTTCTGAACACAATATCGTCTGTCATCACGCGCTGCTGCTTAGCAGGGGCCCCGTCCTCTACGTTCGAACAGCACTCAAAATCTGCATGCTTCAAGGAGCTCGCATATCGTTCCATCTCTTGCCAGTTCTTATCTGCGGGATGAGGTCCGCCGATAATTGTATTTATAACCAGTCTTCCAATAGTCCGGGCAGGTTCCTCTGGATGACGTGGAGCCGGTGCACGACCTGGGTTGGACGTTCCCTGTCCTCCTTCCTATGGATCCTTTACAAATTCTTGCAACTTCTTTTGTCTGATCAATTTCTCGATAGCGTCATGCAGGTGTCTGCATTCTTCCGTGTTGTGTCCATAAGTTTCATGGAAGCGGCAATATTTCCCAGTCCGTTTCTGTTCTTCAGTTGATTCTTTCGGACGTGGTTTTCTGTATTGAAAAGTATTGCATGTGGATAGGTAAATGTTCTCAAGTGGGGCGTTTAGCGGAGTGTACTCGCTGTAGCTTGGAATTCTCAACTTCCACTTTCCCGCTTCTTTCCTCTTTCCTTGACTTCTTCCTCCGGACTCTTTGGGCTGCACAGGCTTACTCTGGACGTTGACTTGGACCTTTCCTGAATTGTCTCCAGATTGCTTCGCAGCAATGTTGCTCTTAATTGACTCTTGGGCAGGTCCCGGTGCCTTGTCTCGTCGTACCCACCTAGCTTCCTCTCTTCTTATGAACTGGTGTGCCTTGGAGTAGAAACGCTCTAGCGTAGTCGGAGGTTTTCCTGCCAGCCAATCTCCGAATTCAGAATCCGGATCTACACCTCTCATTACAGCCATTAGAATTGCATGGTCGTTGGGATTACTGACTTCAGTTGCCGCAACGTGGAATCTTTGTAAGTACTCCTTCAGCGACTCTCCGGGATTTTGGATTACACTTGACAGAGACATCACGTCCTTCGGGCGTGTAGTGTGTATCCTGAATTGCTCAATAAACTTCTTTGCCAACTCCTCGAAATTTGATACGGATCACGGAGGAAGTCGGGTGAACCACATAGTAGCGATCCCAGATAGAGTAATCGGAAAGCACCTACACTTGGTGGCATCATTTGCTCTGGCTGAATCCATCATCCATTCATACCTCATTACATGTTGTCTGGGGTCAGTCTTTCCTTCGTATGCAGGAATGGTTGGCATGCTAAACTTCTTGGGGTAGGCCGCTTGCAGCACAACATCCGTGAACGGAGTATGACTTCTTGACACTCCCCAATCGTCATTTGATAAGCCCTGATTTTCTTTCATCAGTTGCCTGATCATGGCTGTCAGATCGGGTGTCTGTATGGAAGCTGGGAGGTTGGAGTCAGTTCTACGCGCCTGTCTATGCTGATGCCTCCTTTCCTGGCGATCTGCCAATCGTGCGTCATGAGGTTCAACATTGTTAACATCTTGATGATCTGGAGCTCCCTCCTCCATCTGTACTCCGGTTCGGAAGTTTCCAGTTCTGGCTTGGTCGCGGTCTCCTGCTGTTTGAACAGCAGCATCTGCCCTTGCAGCTTCAGTCTTACGGCGTCTGCGCCTGGGTGGCTCATCAGAAGAAGTTGAGCTGTCAGAAGAGGAATAAGCAGCTGGATTGCCCCCAGCATTCTGTTGCTGCTGTTGAGTGAGTTGTGCCATCAGGTTGGCATTAGCTTGCATCTGTTCTCCCAGTTGTCTCCTGCTTTCCCTAAGTTCTCTCATCAAGTCGTTGAACTCCACTCTGGTGACAACTGGAGTCTGTTCTTGAGCGGCAATCCCTGCACTCGGGATCGCTGGTTGATTGCTAGGTCCTGCTTGTTGCACGCTAGCAGTCTCTCGGGCATCCGCATTAAGAGAAGCTGACCTGGTACGTGGTCTTGCCATTGTAGAGTTTTTGGTATGAACTCTGAGTAGAATCAGCGGATGTTCTATCAGTAAGTCGGATCTTCTTTGGGGGATTTGCTCAATCCAGTAGCTTCAAAGCAGATCCTTGAGGTCTGAGAATTCGATTCTCAGTGAAAGCACCAAAGTGTTAGCACCAAAATTGGTCACTAACCTCATTCAGAAAGATTGTGTAGAGATATAAGTGATGAAAGTAAATTAAACAGAGAAGACAATGCTAATTTAAATGCAGAAAGTAAGAACACCAAATTTATAGTGGTTCAGCGTAATTGCCTACGTCCACTTTGTTCAACTTTATTGATTTCCTTTATAGTTGATTACAAATACAATTCGTCAATCAAATGCTTGAGTAAAGTTATTAAGTAGAGAAGGCGAGTCTTGAAAATGGCAGAGTCTCCCCGATGTTTTCTCTCCAAAAAAGGATCCATTTCACTGTGACCCTGCCCCTCTATTTATAGGCAAAGATGGGCTGGACTTCCCAAGCGGGCTTGTTAGCCGAACGTTCGAGCCCAGGCGCTGCGTGCCGAACCAGGTACGCCGAACGCTTCTGTGCCGAACGGTCCTTCCCATGCCGAACGGTCTTTCCCATGCCGAACGGTGCTCCTGATGTATGGGAAGTGTAGGGTGATTGCAGTGAAGCCGAGCGTATCTCCCTTTGAAGCTCTTGACCAACCAATGTATGTAGTTCGAACGCTCTCGTTGCCGAGTTATCCTACTGCCGAGCTCCGCTGACGCCGAGTGCCTCTGAATGCCGAGTACAGTGGGATGCCGAACACTAGTTGACGCCGAGCATAGGTTGTTGCCGAGTGCTCTCCTTGACGCCGAATGCCCTTACGCCGAGTACCTTGTTATGCCGAGCAGTCTTGACGCCGAGTACCTTGTTATGCCGAGCAGTCTTGACGCCGAGTACCTTGTTATGCCGAGCAGTCTTGACGCCGGACACTAATGGATGCCGAGCATACTTTTCGCCAAGCGCTCATGGATGTCAGTTGCTTCGCCGAACACTTCGGATACCAAGTGCCTCGCCGAACACTCTTCGATGCCGAGCACTGATTGCCGAGTACTAGTTGCCTGGTCAAATCCCCAGGAAACATTATAATACTTTTCTCGATGGTATAAGTATATTCACAAAACATTACACTTTCAATACTTTGAAAATGTAACCATATACTTATCTCGATGGTGTATGTATATTAACAAAATCTTTAGAAAGATTTCACTTTCAAAACCATACTTATTTGGGTTAAAAAAAGTCATTTAGAAACGTTGACAACGATAACCCAAAACACTTTTTGTGTAAGTAACATGGTTGTATAGATATTAGACCAAATATGCTTACCACCGCTTTCTGATTTCAAACTTGTATTATCCATCGATTGACAATGAAGTCGAACAAGTTAGAAAAATATCTTTGTTTATACATTCCTAATTCTCACAGAAAGAGACGAGTTTCCATATCTTGGAATTTGATGTTAAGTCTGAAAAGAATACTTCCTATACCACCAAAAGTTAGAAACAGCTTTTATGGAAGTTGAATCTTGTTCCTTTTATAAAAGTTCCTTTTATAAAAGTCCCTTTTATAAATCTCTTTTATATTTATAAAACTTCTTTTATACTACTCCGAAATTTATTTATAAACTTCTTTTATAGAACCCCAAATTTATTTATAAACTTCTTTTCTAAAACTCCAAATTTAAATCGCACATACTTTTTACAAATTTTCGGTTTTGAGATAGGCCAAAATACTTTCCATAAAGCGATCATTCCATATATCACTATCACTTCCCTTTTTATAAAATATCCTTTATAAATCTATTATTTAATTTATAAAATACCATTTATAAATCTATCTTTCTATATAACATTTTATATTAATCATCCTACAAATATTTGTTCTAAAATATTTCTATCTTATTTTAAAAGATTTATAATCACTTTATTATAAATCATAAATTTTCCTTAAAATAAACATCCGTTATTATATCAACTTTATGTAAAATAAATACTTCACCAAATACTTTTAAAACATTTCCAAAAAGGATAGTAAAATAGAGAAGTTCCAAAAACCATTTCTACAAAAATGCCATAGAAACTTCCAAAAATCACATTTAAATCACTTGGAATCAAAAACATTTTCAAATCAATACAATAAATATTATTATTTCCAAAATACTATAATGAGGCCTAGAATTACAACAGCACTTAAAAAGTGCTTCAGTGATCACACTAAAGAGTTAAACTTTTGTGACATATCAAAGTCACATTAAAAAAGGTATCTACCATGCTTTGACATCCAACAATTTATAACATAAGTATATAAATGAAATTAACATCAACAGTGGTGAGGAATCAGGATCCCTCTACAAAATTCCCTAGGGCACATATATTTCATTTTATATATCATCTGTTTTTCAAAATGGAAATTCAACCAAACCAAACCAACAAATCATTCAAGCATTCAAACAATAATTTATATATACTATATATCATACGGTGTTCATCTAAGGGTGAGTTAACTCACCAAACTTTCAGTTGACGCTTACGTGTTCCATTTTGATTTAGCTCAAAATTATGCTTGCTCAAAACTTGATGAAATAAACTCCAATGCGTAGATAACGCTCCTACGAGCATAATGCAGATGACTGCATCTTGATTGGACCTTATATGAAGAAGTTATTGATTTTTATAAGTTTTAAGATTAAATAATTACTTAATTAAACTAATCACCCTTAATTAACAACTTCCTCCTTAATCACTTTCTTCCTCATCTCCCCGTGCACAAGCCGTGCATGCAAATGCACAAACCCATAAAGTCGATCCCTTCCCTCCTCCCATTCTCGCTCCACACACGACGAAACGACGCCACACCTCCTCCAATCAACTCCACTTTGTGAGAGATTGGCAGCAAGTCCCACATCATCAAGCTAAATCATCTGCATCAAAACTCGACCTGACATTCAATTGCGACTATAGCAAGTGTCGCTTTCTTCCATATGCGACCGCACCTCCCCAAACTACCACCAATCGATGCCATTTCCCATGAGAAACCCATCCCCACCTTCTGATTCACCTAACATCGCCCAAATCGCCTCCAAGTCTTGACCACTACTATGTCGAATAACCCAGCTCGGCCATTACTATGTCGAATAACCCCAACCATCATCGCACTCGACAACGCTCATATGGATTCGAAGCTCATCTCACCATGAGTTCAACGGATCCGATGCATTAATTTATTATCGAGCGTAGCTCCAGGATATGATTTGAGAAGGTAGAGGTTTAGTTTTCTTTTTACATAAGAGGAAAGTGAAAAGTAAAGAGGGAAAAGGAAAAGAAATGAAGAATAGTCTAAGGGTGGGATTTATTTTATGTTATAATTTCCAACACTTTGCTACATAATATCCCATTGGCATACAAATCGCGAACAATAGAAGAAAAAAATGATCGCACACAATAATGCGACACGATCATAAAACAACAATAAAATAAACTGGTTCTTACTCTGTCAAATTTCAGAAAATACCAACGTTTGCCACAAAATGCGTCAAACGATAATTTAAATATTTTTCAAATTAAAAATTATGAAAAAAATCCTATAATTCATTTAAAAATACGAGCCTAAAATCGATTCATTTTATTAGCAGCTGATTTCTTATTAGTTATTAAATTTAAATCTAATTTGAATATTTAAATAAACTAATATTCTCATTTGAAACGTTAAAGATTATGGGTCATTACATAAACTAATATTATTATTTTAAAAGTCAAAATTAGAATTTAAAATACTATACATATTAGTTTTTAAAATACCAAAAAAGTGTTTTTTGATTATCGAGAAAATATTATATTTTCTGTATATACAACACACATACTACTCAATGATTAAACTAAAATAATATTGAATTTAAGATATTATATTTATAGATAAATATATAGACATATGCATATATATATATATATATATTCAAATTTAGGCCATATAAGATTATACGTATTACAATATGGCATATTATATTTGCCTCATTGCTTGTATGATGACACAAACAGATCATATGTTATTTAGTTCGTAGTATAGATTTAATGCTTTATGAGATCAATACCATATACATTATTATTCAATATATGATGTTTAACTACTAAACTCAATGCACATAAATAAAGTAAATATAAAATTTAATTTAATAATGTCAAGCTAGAAATTAAAAATTTTAATTAAAATTTATCGGAAGTAAATTAGATTAAATTAAGTTTTACTCTTATAACGTCATAACAACTTAAATATTATCTAATGTTACATAATTATTCATGATGACATTAAGTGAAGACCAAATGCAATAATTAATAAAAGTATTTTTCTTGCTCCTTTTGCCCTACTATCAATCCACTTAATCCAACATTAGGCCATATTTGGGTGTCGTTTGAACCACTTGAAGTGAAAAACTATTCAAGAGAGGGTTCACTTTCTTCAAATAGAAGTTTAGTACCATTATAATCAACATAAAGTCAAGGTCCTTTTGTCGAAACCAAATATGTTAATTGATAAATATTATCCAATCGAATCATGGACTTTAATGTTGAACTTTGCAATTACTAGGAAAACCACCAGAGCTTTGACCATTAACTAAGCTCTAGACATCTGTGTGATATAGTGATGACGAAGAGAAAATGTGGATATTCTATCATTGCTTGTGGTTGTCGCTTCAAAAAAGTAAGAAGTTGGATTTCACTTAAATAATCTATAATAAATTGAATTTGTGTCCACTACTATGCTTTAGCAACGTATTATAGTCTCCGTTATTTTAATAGTTAACACAACATCAAGGATCGAGTTCGCGCCTAATAGTCACAAAACTGCAACTCTTAATTTTCTACTGATTATAATTTAATGAAATGATTTAAAAGTTATAAATTATTATAGAGATACTTATATAACTATTATAATAATTTAATTATTATTTTATTAATATTCCTAGAGGGCTATAAAATTAACTAAAAATATATATAATTCTTATATATTTTTTAAATTATTTATATAGGCCAAAAATAATATTTATTAAATTAAAAATATTATATGGTAGTCAAGATTATTAGTATTTATTAATAATTTGAGGACTAGCCTTATGAAAAATAGTTAAATGGATTTATTTGATTGGGTTGATGAACTTAATTAATAAATAAAATATGGCATGAGGAAATATATTAAGGAGATATTTTTATAGCATATAATGTTGTAAAAAACCTATATAGCCTTAATCCAAAATGCACAAAATTTCTTCACTCCTCGTTCATATAATATTAATGATGAACTTTGCAACTCCAATGTTGAGTTGGAGATCTGTCCTTTTGGAGGAAAATCTGATGGTTCATGGTTTTATCTACCAGTAGGATTATCGAGTAAATCTAATTTTCTTATTATTGTTCACTTTAATATATTCACTATGCATAAAACGGTTTTAAAAAAAGGGTTGAAATTTTTGAATTAAAATCGATTTTATACCTCGGTGAATTAAAAAAAATTGATAATAAATACAATGGTGCACGTATCTATTTGTGCACATGTGCACATCACCATAACTATCTACGACACATCAGGATTATCGACTATTCACGAACACCATTTTCTCACTCAACACTGATTAGAATTAACATCATTTAGGGACCACTGATTAAGGTAGCATGTAGAGGCACAGTAGTTTGATGGAGATTAAAACTTCAACCATCTTTGGTGCAACTTGTGGAAAAACTAGGTTTTCTACAAAAGGGATCGGAGGCAAACATAGAGGCAATGGTAGATTTCACCAAATAAAGGGAGCATGATGATGTAGCTAGTGTCGATCATAGTGGTCTCTTGCAGTATAGGAGATTCGATGAAGAATATCGATGGAAACGGCTGGGTTAAGCATATGAAGGAGAAAGCTAACATTAAGTCCTTGTACTATTATGAATTGCGATTTGGAACTTTAAATTTTCAAACTCGTATAACTCGCACATATAAAATCCATTTTACATGCAACTTGTAATCTTGGGTTCATATTGAAATACCAAACTTACTGATAATATTTAATAGAAAATGTTTTACTTAGATTACCAAAGAAAATTGGACCTTAGACTGTTAACTTATTATTTCAATAATTATACATCAGCAATATCAATTAGAAATTAACTCGCACATAGGTTAAACGATCTCGTGCATAATAAAGAAAAAGGATTTTTATTGGAAATTTGCCCATTTTATCCCACTGCTTGATGCACATAATCCTATAACTATATCAGAGCTTGCATTGTGTTATTATGAATAATTAAGCAACACCTACGTAGGGAAACCTAATGAAATGTCTGATTACATGGGTATCTAGGAAAGGGTGTTAAACTAAGGAGAATGTTACTCAAATTAGGGGACATTCTTACAGATGAAAAATCTCCCTATGCCTAGCCCTTTCCAAGGCTGGTCGAAGTGTCCTCTTTCTAGGGAATGTTCTTTGGTTTGACCCAAATGTGTTGTGTCTTAGTTGATTCAAATAAATATATTTGAATTATATATAAAATTAGTGTAAATTAAAGAATTAAAATTAAAACTTATTAAGTTTATGAATAAATCAAAATTGTTATAGTCAAGAACCACTAGCTCAAGTGGTAGGTGTATGGTGCTTTAGGCTGA
Source organism: Allium fistulosum (assembly GCA_030737815.1). Classification (NCBI taxonomy): domain Eukaryota; kingdom Viridiplantae; phylum Streptophyta; class Magnoliopsida; order Asparagales; family Amaryllidaceae; genus Allium; species Allium fistulosum. The sequence goes on along the minus strand of CM060907.1, from coordinate 941,038,657 downwards.
GGTTTCAAAAGTCATGAGTTCGAACCCTCAGAACATCAAAATGAGTGCTCCACTTGAATAAAGTACCACTCTTGTTCTCAAAGAATATATTTTTTTAATTTTAAATTCATAAAAGTTATAAATAAATAAATTTTAAATTATTTTAAATTTAAACTTAAAATTATAATATAATAGACGAACATTTTGAAATTTTTTCGAATTTAAAATTATAAAAATTATCAATAAATAAATTTTTAAAAATTTCAAATTCTAATATGAACTATAAATGTAATAGTCCATAAAAGGTTATAATTAAGTTTTCATATTAATTAAAGGTTTATTTACCAATGTATATATATATAGATAAATATAAAATATAATATCAAAATGTTATAATTAAATAAGAGAATCTTATATAATTCATATAAAATAAAAATAGTATTATTTTGAAGGTCTAAATCGAAATAAAACTCATCATGATTATAAGGTATGAATAAATATGTTTATAGTTGTATAAAAATAATGTCATTGAGTATTACGAACACCCATCGTTCCTTACAGATAACAATATCTGTTATTATTATTTTGAAATTTTGAATCAAAAATAATGCTACTCTCATAGTTCACAATATAAATTGCCTAGTATAAATACTTATGGTTGTTAAGCACCCTCTGGCCATAAACTGTTTATATGATGTTTACATTGACCTTGGATTGGTAAGGACATTTTTTAACTTTATTGAACATCCTCAAGGGTTTTAGAATCATCCTTACGTAATCATGAAGTGATTATAAGTGGCTAATGTACTTTATGGTATATTGAGCAGCCTCAAGGTCATAAAGATGATATAAAGCAAAGTATGTACAGTTAAGAGTTATATACGAGATATAACTAATAACATTTTATTTACAATCATGGGGACTACAATTTGTTGAGCACCGTAAAGGTTGTAGTAACGTGAAAATAAATTCTCGCCCACACGAGAGTAATTTATAAAATTAGAATCTCTATTAAGGTTTCTAAGAGATATAAAATCTAGTGGGAGGCTTATTAAAGAAATATAACAAATCGTTCTAATAAGTATAAGAGCATATGTAATATTATTATAATATACATCAATAAATTTGCATAACTCAAAATAGTTTATTGATTAAAGCACACTAATTGAAATGAGTTAAAAATTGATGAAGAAATGTATATATTTACATAACAATAAATTAATCTTTTGGCATGTTGTTGCATCCATGCAAGAGCCGAATGATACAACCAATTAATACTTTTTATTCTTGGTTACTTAAATGTTAATTTTCCCTAGGCTTTGTATTGTCATACGTGATTTTTGAACTACAAACATACAAGAGTATGATATTCGATCCATATTTGATCACATACAAAAGTTGTATGATGATCATTCAAATTCCATAAAATACGTTTCGGTGAAACTGTTTCATTTGAAATGAGAAAGTAAGCAAAAGTGTGAGATCATGTGCTCAATTTGGTTAAATACAATGAGGACCTTGTTGTATTCACAACAACACTAGATTAAGGGCTATAGATAGTCCTAAGAATTAGATTAGTGAAATGTCATTTTTGATATATTTACTAAAATTTAATTTATCTGATCTCCTTAACTTGTTAATGATGAGAAAATTCATTTATTGTAAAGGAACTCAGTGCGATCTTATAGTAAAGGGTCAAAAATTTAAAAGAGAAAGCGAAAGTTTGAGAGTGAATTCATGTTCGAAAATATAATTGAATAAAATATTTGTGAATGCTTAATAAAGAACAAAGATATGATTTTATTCCAAATGTGCTTTTCTTATAAAAAAATTGTAATAACCCTTCTGATTACCATATTTTATCGATACTTTTTTATATTTGTACTTGGCAATTTTCCATTTGATGTTTAAGATGCGATTAACGAAAGATGAAAAGTAAACAAATTGAAGTAATCTGTATATAAATATTATTTATACATTGAGTTGATCAAACATGTAAATTTATGTTAACGAAAGGAAGGATGAAAACAAATGTAGCATGGATTGAATAAATCGTTAATGGGCCCATATATATAATTATAAATATAAAAAACTATTAGTTTCCACTCATATAACACATATATGTGTGTATGCTCTATAACAACCCGCACTCCAATAGGCCTGAATTTTAGCTAAATCAAAAATCCAAGTCCACCGAAGTACGGATCATTGGTTTGGTATCCTACAAATAGACAAATAAAAGCATATCAGAGCATTATCGATATAACTCATAGTGGAATAATAAAGTATAATAGAACATATAGTTACTGACCAAGGTTGACACTTCAAATGTTTAATGTCTTTCTCAGTATCTGTAACGACCCAGAATTTTGAACAAATTAAATTGGAAATATTTAATTAATTTTAAATATTTGAACGATGATTTAATTTGTATCCCGAATATAATTTTGAAATTTACGATTAAATTATAAAATTTAATCGACTGAAGTTGAATAAAAATTTGTATCTTCAATTTAAAGCTAAAGAAAAATATTTCAAAACGCTTGTAAAATTTATATTGAAAACACTGAAGATAACAGAAGCTTCAGAATTGAGTTTGAAAACGATTTGTTCAATTTTGAAATTTAATCGTTCGAATTGATATTGGAAAATAGCCGTCCGAGGCGCAGTCTCGGAATTCGACAAAACCAGTTCCATTGGGTCCGTAATATTGAATTATTGTCGGATTTCAAATTTCGTATTTAACAGAGTTGCCGTGTGACCGTACGATATGCAAACGCGTTAAAATAAAATGAAATTCAATTTAAAATTTAAATTTATATTAATTTACATCAGCACGTTCTCTCCTAAAATCACGCCGAAGACCACGAAAGTTATCGTGCAAGCACGTTCTCCTGTCGCCCTCGTTCTCTTTTAAAAATCACGCAGGCAGTAAAGAGAATTCCATTCTTGTTCAAAAGGAAACTATGGCTTCCTCCTCTTTCATTCAATTCAAAATCAAACGAGATCGATAAAAAAAAAAATATAGACCGAAAGCATCTCGTTCAAAGTGGAAAATAAATAGCGGCTCAAATCAAATTGGGGCCGAACTCTTCATTCAAATTTTTCCCCATCCCCTTCTTTCAAATATCAACTCACGGAAAGAAAAATGGCAGCCGAGTCTCTCTGCAAACAGTAGTCGAATTCAAATCAAGGGACGAAGTCTCGAGGCGACTCGCGTAAGGGCGGTTCGTCGCTTGCGTAGGGGAGGGCAGAGATTGCGACCGTGGAATCGAGTCGAAGTCGAGATCGACTGGGCGATTCGCGAACTTGAGGGGGAGGGCGACTCGACAACTAGGGTTCGCTCGCGTGATTTCTGGGTCGCCGCGTGCGTGCGGTGCGTGCACGATGGCATTCGTCGCGTGCGATGGTGGCGAATGCGACAGATGACCGGAGGCAGTTCGATTGGAGGCATTGGCGATCTGGAGTTTTGATCGACAGTAAGGTAAATTTAAATGTGTTAAATTTAAATGCAGTAAGTTTTTTTAAGACAGTAAATTTAGATATGTTTAATCCTAATTTATTTTATATATATATATATATTTACCAGGGAATAGGAAAGTTATTTTTGATAAATTAGGTTTGAAAAGAAAAAAAATAGGAATTTGAAAATGTTTACAGTAAATAGAAAATTAATAAAGGGATTTATAAAAGATTTGATTTTTAATATAGTTTATTTTTATAAGTATATATATATATATATGGTTTCAAAAGAAATTATACATTTATATATATAACAGAAAGATTTAAAAATGTTGGAAGTTATATAAATTAGATTTGTAAATCTATAGATTTTAAAATAGAGATATACGTAGGTAGTTTCAAAAGGAAATAAATATACCTGTATACATTTTTAATTTACTTGTTTACTTTAAACAATGGATCTGTTGATTAAATTGGTAAAGTGACTAATTTGAATTATTTTAGTTACTAAAATACTTTTTCTAAAAGAGAAAAAAAAATCATTTGTTTAAGATAAATTACTAGTTAATTTAAATTATTAAATGGAGATGGGTTGTTCGATTTTATTTCGAATATTGATAAACTGTATAAAATTGTTTATACAAGGTATAAATCGAGAAAACAAGTCAAGATAGAAAATGGATGGCAAATTAAAGCTAAGGTGAGATTTTTCTCACTCAAATTGAATGTGGAATTTTTGCAGTTATTGATTGCTATTGGATGTGATATTAGATATAGTAGGATATATCTATATATATATAGCAATATATACATATTGGCATATGTATATATTGGATTGATGATTTCCCACCTCGTATAGCGGATGAGACCCTATTGCGCCGTTAGTAAGCGGATTATTTTTATAAAACCCATATACCGCGATATTCCACCTCGAAGTGGAATTGGTATTGTGCTAACGTCTTTGGATGTAGGGAAATAGGTTGGAGGGATCCAACTGGACCCCTCACATTGATTGAATTTATTTATACTGTGATATGAATCCGTGAATGATTATATTGATCATATTGATGCCTGGAAATTGTTTGAAAGCTAAAATTTAGCTGAATGGATGTTTGATATCATTGGATTCCAAAATAAACGAAATTGAATTTTTGAAATTCAAGTAGGAATTTTTAAGTGAATTAACTTTAGAAATTTAATAAATTTGAAGAAAAGAATTTAAAAGAATAAAGGCTGATTTTTAAAATCTTATTGAATTTGTTCCAGAATCAAGTGAAGATGTTAAATAAATGAATTTCGTATAATAGTGATTTTTAAATTGAAGAATTTAATTAAAATTTGGATTTCTAAATAGTTTGAAAAAGATAAAGAGATTTATTTTCTTTAAGAGGAATTTATTTAAAAAGGAAATAAGTTGGAAGTCCAACTATAAATTTAATTGGCAAATTGAAACGAATTTTGAAAGTCAATATAAAATGAGTTGGGATGGAAAATAAATTTTTAAATCAATATTGAAATTGATTTGGTATTGAAGTTTTTATAAATAGAATTGGAATTTATAAAAGTTGTTTATAAATCCGAAATCACTTATTGTGATAAGTAAAATATAGAAGTTAATAAAAAGAAGATTTATAAGTTGAGGTTGTTATTAAAATAGAAATAGAATTTATAAACGTGTTTATAAATTCGAAATAGATTGAATTTGATAAATTAAATATAGAAGATTTTTAAAGAAGATATATTCGCGATTTTGGATAGCGAATCTCTATTGAAATAAATGTATAGAAAAGACTGAAATTTGGTTAGTATATTCACGATTTTGGGACAGTGAATATATTGTTAAGTAAAATGGATTTATTTTTGAAGAAGTGATATTAAAAATGAAGTTAAACATTTTAAAAAAAATGTTTTAAAATGTATTATGAATCGAAAGCATAGATTTCAACACTTGTTATTGAAATAGACGTTTTCGAGAAATTTAAGGAAATGGTGGACTATAACACACTGTTGTTATAGTAAATGATTTCCGAAAGGAAATGTTTTATATAGTATTGGGATTTATATATCTATCTAAATTCCGAACCCCTATACTAGTGATTTTGAGTCGTCGTAACGATGTTTTACGTAACATTCGTTTTGACTCAAATAGATGTTGTTAAAATAAATGATTTCCTTAAAGAATGAAATATATACTTAATTTGATTTAAGTATATCGAATATTTTCAAATGTTGAAAATAAATAGATTTGTGAAATACTTATTTTTAAATAAGTATGGAAATGCTTTTCCAATATGAAATGAACTGTTTTGAGATTTTATCTTCTTAAAGATAAAATGAAATTGAATATTTGAAATCGATTTGAGAATCGTATATCAGTAGATATTTTGAAAGATATAAATTCACTATGGAATCTATAAAAGAAAGGGAAGTTGTTTAAAAATAAATGTTGATTTATTTTTGAAGTGTGGAAATTTTATATCTAGTAAAGATATTTTGGGAGATTAAATAATTTGGAAAATTATTTGGAATCTGATGATGTTGCGCATCTTTATTGATAGTTAAATAACCGACTATCAATAATTACCTTGAATATGGTATTTGTTGTGATTGGATGAATTTGAATGCCACACTTATTTTTGAATAAGCGCTCACTATTCGGGTTAGCCGGGAAAGGACCATGGGGTCGTATAACCCATTCCGAATATGTGATACGTCGTTATGAATTGCATTTGAAGACCGGTGTTGAAGACCAGATATTTTTGGAAACGGAAGGATTACCGTCGAGTTACTCTACATCGGCTGATCTCCGGTTTAGAGGTTTTATCACCCTTAGTGACGGGAAGTCCGGACGTGATTAGGAATTTATCCGGATATGCAAGGGCTTCGTGAGAAGTGCCTTCGGTTCTGTTCGATCTCGGAACAGACTTGTATGGATTGTGTGTCTGACGTTACAATTTGAGATATAAAGCTGATTTCTTTCAAATACATATCTGTTGGTGGCGGAGAATTTATTCTCTTAGCTTAACACCCTTCTCTGAGACGTACAAGCTCAGAGGTTATGTAGTTGAAATTTATCAGCGATATATTCCCAATTTGGTAACGTGGCATACTGAGTGTTGCTGTGAAATAATCAGTGTTTGATCATTTGTGATATGATCATTTGTTTGATCTTATATCTTTGTGATCATAGGTTGATCATTTTGTTTGACCCGAAGCATGGCTTTGTAGAAAGCGTAGCTTTGTGGACGAGACTTCGACGAGCCTCACACCCCGGAAATGGTCAAAACAGGAAGGATGCAGCAAGGTTCTAGGGAGTAGCGCCCCTTAGTGTATGTCATTCCTTCTGGATAGAGGTGGTATCATGGTATGGAGCCCAGATACTTAACCTATGTGGTTGCTGCATTATTATTTATGTGGTTTGTTGGAAATCGGGGATCCTCGGGAAGATCGGTTACGATCGGGGGATGACATACGCGTGTCAGTAGTTACCTACTTTTGCAGAGGTAACCCGGCCTTGTGTTGGCAGAGATCTAACCGTAATGTTAGGTTATTCCTCGGGTCATCTATTCCAGGGACGTACCCATCGTGGAAAAGGAAGTTCCTTAGCCTGACCATTTGTTGGAAATCCAAAGAAACAATACGAGCCTTGTACGGTTTTAGTTGTAGAACCTGCCATTTAATATGGTAGCTATATCAAGCATACTATAATGGTACCTATGCTGGCTAAGATTTATATTCTACTTTCGAAATGTTTTCTACACTATGCACTAATAATAATATCAAAAAGAATTTGATTTTTTTGCATAGTAAGCATCTTTGACTATCATAAGAAGAAATCTCCTCCAAGTCTGCGTTTGCATTGTGTGTGTGGCGGGAGGTCTTATGGTAGTTTCATTTTCCAAAAGCATTGCGAATTTGTTTTATTTTCTTTGTGAAAAATAACTGTTTTACGATCTCACACCAGTCTTGCTATATTACAGCATGATAGGGGATTCTCGCTTCGCAGTTTGGTGGCGAACGGGAGACTCTTACCCCTACATGTCCCTGAGAGGGATGGGTTGGTTAGGCAGAGGCCGTGACAGTCGAGAGGCTGGCCGTAAAAGCAAGTTTGGGGTATCACTGTCAGCCACGGTGGGGCTGGGATGGTTGAAAAGCCTACCGGTTGTGACCGCTTACTTCGGTATGTGACAGCGTGGTATCAGAGCATATGGTTAAGCGACAACCCTGCTCTGTTGGGTGTTACTCATTAGAGATAGAGTCAGTAGTACTCTAGAATGAGTGTGAGTGTAATAATAGATATGAGCGCGTATTTGTTATTTGAATATGAAATTGTTTTGTATTGTGTTGACTTATCGGTTGATTGTTTATGGATTCTGGTCGGTGCAGTCTAGCTAACTGTAATCGATAGGGGTTTCTAAACTCTAAACAAGATAAACCGACACAGTATTGTTTTAAATGGGGTAAATGAAATAATTTTACCCAAAACTATTTTTGTATAGAAAAGAAATGATTTTCTATGAATTATCATAATATATGGATGCTTGTTTGTTAGGAAAGTGATAATATTGAAATGTTATCATTTTTATATAAAATTGAAAAAGAAATTGAAATCATAACTCCAAAGTTAAGAAATAAATTCACATACAAATGAAATTTAAGAATGTAAATTATAAATGTGACTTATAATTTGAAACGGAATTCCAGAGGAGTATTTGAAAATATTTTGAAAAAGAATTTGAAAATTTTGGAGATTTGGAAAGTTTAAATTCCTTTTTGATTTGAAAATGAATTTCAAAGGTTTGAAAAGTATTTTAGAGAGATGAAAACTCTAAACTCTTTTCGGTCGCTGGAAAATAACTTCGGTAATGACTGCAGCATCATCGATGTTCATTTTCGGGTTTCCAAAAGAGGAATTACTGCCAAATTATTTTAAATGGAAGTTGTTTGGAAAATTTGGGTTTTTGTTTTGGAAATTCAAAGGATAATTTGAATTGTTTTCAAAATGATTTTGAAGTTTGGTAAAACTCTGGAATACTTTATAAGAATATTTATGGAATATTATTGAATTGATAACTTATACAAATAGAAATTGTTAATGTAAAATATGTAAATGTGATTGGAATTAAAGTTCATTAACAAATGAAATCTATAAATGTGAATTGAAAGTATAAGGAAATAAATTCATATATGAATAAAAATTTTGAATATGAATTGTAAATATGATTCATAAATGAAAATAGAATTCAAAGAGGATAATTGAAAATAAAATTCATAATGAAATTAGTAATGTGAATGGATAAATGATTTTATAAATCAAAATGTAAGTAAGTCAAAGACTTATAAAAATATTTGAAATTTGATAGAAATGAGATTCAAATTGTAAATGAATGAATTTGTGAATAAATTTGCAATTTCAAGTGCAAGAAAATGAAATTCAATATTCAGAAGTTGAATTGGATCCAAATTAGAATTGAAATTGTGAATTAAAAATTCAAATGAATGTGAAATGTAAAATGGAATGAAAATGAAGATATATAACTTCAACAGTGAAGTAAAGATGGTATAAGTAGTTTATATTGAAAATTTTGTAACAGAATTTGCAAAATGATTTGAATGTGTAACTAGGTATTATGGTAGTAGGATATACAGGTGTATAATGGGATTGGGATATTAATTTTGAAGATAAAATTTGAAATTGCTCGACAAAAGGTAAGTATTTGAATTTTGATATGAGTTTTTGCTGATTTCTTGTCTAGCCGCTTGGCTTTTTCTTTTTCTTTTTGAAATCTGAAAGTCCGTAGGGACGTTTTGTAGTCGTACCGTATTAGCCGCGCAAAGGAGACGCTGGCAAAAATTTTCGAAAATTTCGAGTGTTAGAAAATTTTTGAGAAATTTTGACAGTTAAAATTTGAATTTAAACTCAAATTTGAATTTTGAAGTAAACAATGATATTTGAAAACTATAGAAGGTTTAGAAATTTAGTTGAATGATAACGAATCTTTAGTAGAAAGATTTGTTTTGATAATTTGATAAAACTATTGGATTGTGAAAAATAGTAGACGAGTTAAGGACATTTTTTCCTAACTTGTAATTTCGAGGGCGAAATTCTTTTAAGGGGGGAAGTCTGTAACGACCCAGAATTTTGAACAAATTAAATTGGAAATATTTAATTAATTTTAAATATTTGAACGATGATTTAATTTGTATCCCGAATATAATTTTGAAATTTACGATTAAATTATAAAATTTAATCGACTGAAGTTGAATAAAAATTTGTATCTTCAATTTAAAGCTAAAGAAAAATATTTCAAAACGCTTGTAAAATTTATATTGAAAACACTGAAGATAACAGAAGCTTCAGAATTGAGTTTGAAAACGATTTGTTCAATTTTGAAATTTAATCGTTCGAATTGATATTGGAAAATAGCCGTCCGAGGCGCAGTCTCGGAATTCGACAAAACCAGTTCCATTGGGTCCGTAATATTGAATTATTGTCGGATTTCAAATTTCGTATTTAACAGAGTTGCCGTGTGACCGTACGATATGCAAACGCGTTAAAATAAAATGAAATTCAATTTAAAATTTAAATTTATATTAATTTACATCAGCACGTTCTCTCCTAAAATCACGCCGAAGACCACGAAAGTTATCGTGCAAGCACGTTCTCCTATCGCCCTCGTTCTCTTTTAAAAATCACGCAGGCAGTAAAGAGAATTCCATTCTTGTTCAAAAGGAAACTATGGCTTCCTCCTCTTTCATTCAATTCAAAATCAAACGAGATCGATAAAAAAAAATATATAGACCGAAAGCATCTCGTTCAAAGTGGAAAATAAATAGCGGCTCAAATCAAATTGGGGCCGAACTCTTCATTCAAATTTTTCCACATCCCCTTCTTTCAAATATCAACTCACGGAAAGAAAAATGGCAGCCGAGTCTCTCTGCAAACAGTAGTCGAATTCAAATCAAGGGACGAAGTCTCGAGGCGACTCGCGTAAGGGCGGTTCGTCGCTCGCGTAGGGGAGGGCAGAGATTGCGACCGTGGAATCGAGTCGAAGTCGAGATCGACTGGGCGATTCGCGAACTTGAGGGGGAGGGCGACTCGACAACTAGGGTTCGCTCGCGTGATTTCTGGGTCGCCGCGTGCGTGCGGTGCATGCACGATGGCATTCGTCGCGTGCGATGGTGGCGAATGCGACAGATGACCGGAGGCAGTTCGATTGGAGGCATTGGCGATCTGGAGTTTTGATCGACAGTAAGGTAAATTTAAATGTGTTAAATTTAAATGCAGTAAGTTTTTTTTAAGACAGTAAATTTAGATATGTTTAATCCTAATTTATTATATATATATATATTTACCAGGGAATAGGAAAGTTATTTTTGATAAATTAGGTTTGAAAAGAAAAAAAATAGGAATTTGAAAATGTTTACAGTAAATAGAAAATTAATAAAGGGATTTATACAAGATTTGATTTTTAATATAGTTTATTTTTATAAGTATATATATATATATATGGTTTCAAAAGAAATTATACATTTATATATATAACAGAAAGATTTAAAAATGTTGGAAGTTATATAAATTAGATTTGTAAATCTATAGATTTTAAAATAGAGATATACGTAGGTAGTTTCAAAAGGAAATAAATATACCTGTATACATTTTTAATTTACTTGTTTACTTTAAACAATGGATCTGTTGATTAAATTGGTAAAGTGACTAATTTGAATTATTTTAGTTACTAAAATACTTTTTCTAAAAGAGAAAAAAAAATCATTTGTTTAAGATAAATTACTAGTTAATTTAAATTATTAAATGGAGATGGGTTGTTCGATTTTATTTCGAATATTGATAAACTGTATAAAATTGTTTATACAAGGTATAAATCGAGAAAACAAGTCAAGATAGAAAATGGATGGCAAATTAAAGCTAAGGTGAGATTTTTCTCACTCAAATTGAATGTGGAATTTTTGCAGTTATTGATTGCTATTGGATGTGATATTAGATATAGTAGGATATATCTATATATATAGCAATATATACATATTGGCATATGTATATATTGGATTGATGATTTCCCGCCTCGTATAGCGGATGAGACCCTATTGCGCCGTTAGTAAGCGGATTATTTTTATAAAACCCATATACCGCGATATTCCACCTCGAAGTGGAATTGGTATTGTGCTAACGTCTTTGGATGCAGGGAAATAGGTTGGAGGGATCCAACTGGACCCCTCACATTGATTGAATTTATTTATACTGTGATATGAATCCGTGAATGATTATATTGATCATATTGATGCCTGGAAATTGTTTGAAAGCTAAAATTTAGCTGAATGGATGTTTGATATCATTGGATTCCAAAATAAACGAAATTGAATTTTTGAAATTCAAGTAGGAATTTTTAAGTGAATTAACTTTAGAAATTTAATAAATTTGAAGAAAAGAATTTAAAAGAATAAAGGCTGATTTTTAAAATCTTATTGAATTTGTTCCAGAATCAAGTGAAGATGTTAAATAAATGAATTTCGTATAATAGTGATTTTTAAATTGAAGAATTTAATTAAAATTTGGATTTCTAAATAGTTTGAAAAAGATAAAGAGATTTATTTTCTTTAAGAGGAATTTATTTAAAAAGGAAATAAGTTGGAAGTCCAACTATAAATTTAATTGGCAAATTGAAACGAATTTTGAAAGTCAATATAAAATGAGTTGGGATGGAAAATAAATTTTTAAATCAATATTGAAATTGATTTGGTATTGAAGTTTTTATAAATAGAATTGGAATTTATAAAAGTTGTTTATAAATCCGAAATCACTTATTGTGATAAGTAAAATATAGAAGTTAATAAAAAGAAGATTTATAAGTTGAGGTTGTTATTAAAATAGAAATAGAATTTATAAACGTGTTTATAAATTCGAAATAGATTGAATTTGATAAATTAAATATAGAAGATTTTTAAAGAAGATATATTCGCGATTTTGGATAGCGAATCTCTATTGAAATAAATGTATAGAAAAGACTGAAATTTGGTTAGTATATTCACGATTTTGGGACAGTGAATATATTGTTAAGTAAAATGGATTTATTTTTGAAGAAGTGATATTAAAAATGAAGTTAAACATTTTAAAAAAAATGTTTTAAAATGTATTATGAATCGAAAGCATAGATTTCAACACTTGTTATTGAAATAGACGTTTTTGAGAAATTTAAGGAAATGGTGGACTATAACACACTGTTGTTATAGTAAATGATTTCCGAAAGGAAATGTTTTATATAGTATTGGGATTTATATATCTATCTAAATTCCGAACCCCTATACTAGTGATTTTGAGTCGTCGTAACGATGTTTTACGTAACATTCGTTTTGACTCAAATAGATGTTGTTAAAATAAATGATTTCCTTAAAGAATGAAATATATACTTAATTTGATTTAAGTATATCGAATATTTTCAAATGTTGAAAATAAATAGATTTGTGAAATACTTATTTTTAAATAAGTATGGAAATGCTTTTCCAATATGAAATGAACTGTTTTGAGATTTTATCTTCTTAAAGATAAAATGAAATTGAATATTTGAAATCGATTTGAGAATCGTATATCAGTAGATATTTTGAAAGATATAAATTCACTATGGAATCTATAAAAGAAAGGAAAGTTGTTTAAAAATAAATGTTGATTTATTTTTGAAGTGTGGAAATTTTATATCTAGTAAAGATATTTTGGGAGATTAAATAATTTGGAAAATTATTTGGAATCTGATGATGTTGCGCATCTTTATTGATAGTTAAATAACCGACTATCAATAATTACCTTGAATATGGTATTTGTTGTGATTGGATGAATTTGAATGCCACACTTATTTTTGAATAAGCGCTCACTATTCGGGTTAGCCGGGAAAGGACCATGGGGTCGTATAACCCATTCCGAATATGTGATACGTCGTTATGAATTGCATTTGAAGACCGGTGTTGAAGACCGGATATTTTTGAAAACGGAAGGATTACCGTCGAGTTACTCTACATTGGCTGATCTCCGGTTTAGAGGTTTTATCACCCTTAGTGACGGGAAGTCCGGACGTGATTAGGAATTTATCCGGATATGCAAGGGCTTCGTGAGAAGTGCCTTCGGTTCTGTTCGATCCCGGAACAGACTTGTATGGATTGTGTGTCTGACGTTACAATTTGAGATATAAAGCTGATTTCTTTCAAATACATATCTGTTGGTGGCGGAGAATTTATTCTCTTAGCTTAACACCCTTCTCTGAGACGTACGAGCTCATAGGTTATGTAGTTGAAATTTATCAGCGATATATTCCCAATTTGGTAACGTGGCATACTGAGTGTTGCTGTGAAATGATCAGTGTTTGATCATTTGTGATATGATCATTTGTTTGATCTTATATCTTTGTGATCATAGGTTGATCATTCTGTTTGACCCCAAGCATGGCTTTGTAGAAAGCGTAGCTTTGTGGACGAGACTTCGACGAGCCTCACACCCCGGAAATGGTCAAAACAGGAAGGATGCAGCAAGGTTCTAGGGAGTAGCGCCCCTTAGTGTATGTCATTCCTTCTGGATAGAGGTGGTATCATGGTATGGAGCCCAGATACTTAACCTATGTGGTTGCTGCATTATTATTTATGTGGTTTGTTGGAAATCGGGGATCCTCGGGAAGATCGGTTACGATCGGGGGATGACATACGCGTGTCAGTAGTTACCTACTTTTGCAGAGGTAACCCGGCCTTGTGTTGGCAGAGATCTAACCGTAATGTTAGGTTATTTCTCGGGTCGTCTATTCCAGGGACGTACCCATCGTGGAAAAGGAAGTTCCTTAGCCTGACCATTTGTTGGAAATCCAAAGAAACAATACGAGCCTTGTACGGTTTTAGTTGTAGAACCTGCCATTTAATATGGTAGCTATAGCAAGCATACTATAATGGTACCTATGCTGGCTAAGATTTATATTCTACTTTCGAAATGTTTTCTACACTATGCACTAATAATAATATCAAAAAGAATTTGATTTTTTTTGCGTAGTAAGCATCTTTGACTATCATAAGAAGAAATCTCCTCCAAGTCTGCGTTTGCATTGTGTGTGTGGCGGGAGGTCTTATGGTAGTTTCATTTTCCAAAAGCATTGCGAATTTGTTTTATTTTCTTTGTGAAAAATAACTGTTTTACGATCTCACACCAGTCACCATGGCTGACTCGGAGTTTATTGTTCCCTTCTAAACTCTGGGTGCCCACAAATTTCCACACGGGCAGCCTAGAGTTATATTATCAGGATATTCTGGATATTCTGGAGCTTTGGAGATAAGCTGGATGACGAGACGTAGTATTTGTACCTGATATTATTTATTCCGCTGTGTATTCTGTATGAGGACAAGTTATATAACTGTCCATTGTTGTATATGACTCTGATTGATGTATGTATAAACTGATATATTCTTTGTTTTAAAAGACTAGTGTTATTTATTATATATTGTTCCGCTGCGATGTGTAAGATTCCGATATTGTTTTCTGTTCTGATGTTGTACTGTTGTTCTTCTCTTTTTCTCCTTTTCTTCTTCTTCTGCCTTTTTCTTCTTTCTTAAACCCTCACTATTGGAGTTTCCGGCACTCGATTGCTCGGCAGTCGATAAAGTGAGTATCGATGTCGAATTTTCGAAAGTCGAAAATCCCGTATGTGACAGTATCAAGCATGCATTAGGAAACCTGAACTTCCATCGTTCCCGCTTTGCACCAGTACCTATCCCTATAAAGCTATCATGTGAGTTGTAATAAGCAGGGGGTTAGAATAACATTCTGGTGACTGAAGAATTATACAATTTACATATAACACTAGCTTATGTCGATTGTCCTCCATTTCATGTTATGTCTTTTAATTTTACTTAGTCATCTCAACTCCACGTACGTGTATGATATGCCCGATCTACCTAAAGTAAACCATAACTATATATATATATATACACACACACACACATACCCTAGTCTCACTTTGGACCAAGATACTATCCCAACTAGTATCCATAATCTGGCATCGCGTTAGGATCCATCATCAACGCGATATCACGTCCGTATGGAACTATATCTCATATTATAATTACCCATACAACTACGCATTTGGGGGAACCTGATATATCATGTAACATCCCGCCTTTTTGTACGCTTTAAGAAGACACACGTGCCAACTCAAACCATACAGAAGGGCGAATTGTTATTGGGGTGAATAAGAAAAAGGGAAAGAAATAAAAGCAAAACAGAATTTCGCAGCGGAATGACAAAATATAAAAATCAAATAACAGTTCATGAAGCTGTATACAAACCATTTGATTATACTTATCCAATACAAAAATCAGAGTTACACATATCAGAGATAAATACATAACATTGCAGCGGAACAGTATGATGTAGTGGAATAATATAGTAAATAATAATAATACAATCTTCGTCTTCGTCCTTCGGAAATAAGGTCTTCAAATCCTGAAATGCTCAAGCTGACCCGAGCGAATTGAAAAGACAAAACACTCGAGTCAGAACTAAAAGATCTTATGTGAGTTAAATCAATGGTAAATAAATATGAGTGTAAACGGCGTCGGAGATGTTTACGGGTTTTGACATCTCCTATCCAGTGTCTAACGTGAGTGCAGTAACTTAAGAGATGTTCGGGATTCACATCTCCTAAGAATCCGTTAAACTATCTACTATATAGTACAATACGCTATTATAATATGTCTAAAGTAAAGTATGCTATTTAAAAATAGCGTTAAGGCTTTACATTTTCCACCTTAACACATTTTTAGGGTATGCCAATAGTCTATACAGTACCGTAGCTCACCGTAAACTGGAGCCGCCAGAGGATATGACATAAAACAAACTCGCAAAAGGCGCGCTAGGGTAGGTGACACGACACAACTAGGTAATGCCAGGGTAGATATATCAATTACGCATCCGGACTGGTGGTAACGCATAGCAGCCACTACCGCCCACCTCGAAACACACACCCGAGTAAAAATCGAAGGGTGGCCACCAAATAAATTGCAAGTCAGAATATAGTATCGATGGAATGAGTCCGCACAGAGGAGCTACCTCATTGGCCCAGAATCGCTCCTGTTTTAGCCACCTTATGCTAACTCACGGGAGTTAGATCCACGTAAATATACCTTTAGGATCGTCGCCACCATCCTACTTCATTCTGGAATCTCCTCCGCGTACACAGTTGTCAAAGTGGTTTCGCTATCGACAGAGAGTATGCCCATATCTGATCCCGGTCTCTTTAACAACCAATCGCTTATTACACACCGGATGGTTCTTTTACATTTCCAAAATCGTTTCATAATTGATATCAAAATATTATATTCGATTCAAACCATATCACTTTCAAAATCATTACTTACTTTCGAAATCATATTCACCTTTGAAATCATATCGCATTTGAAATCATAGTTCGATAATTATATTTCCTTTCAAAGTCAAATTCACAGTTTATATTGAAATATCGTATTCTCAAAATTATATCACTTTCAAATCATATCGTTTCAAAAATTGTAATTTCTTCCAAAATCAAATTTCCCAAAACAGGTTAAGTCCTTGCTTAAAAATCATCATTTCAATTTATTATAACATTCAAAATTCCAACTTAAGTTATAACATCATTTAGCCTTATTCTATTTTTAAACCAAATTGAAATAAATATAAACTCTTCCACGTACTTAGTTTGGAAATTCAGAAATTTGTTTAAATAGTTATAAATAGTTAAAAGCTCTAGAATAGTTTAATTATAGGTAAAAATATTTTAATTTGATTTAAGATAGGTAAATAGATTAAATTTAGATTAAATATAATTTAAAATAGATTAAATAACTTTAAAATAGATTAACTAGATTTAAAATAAATTAATAGGGTTTAATTAGTTTTAAAATAAATTAAATTGGTTTAAAATAGAACAAAATAATTTATATAGTTAATATTAGTTAAATAGTTAAATAAATTTGAAAATCTTAATAATTAGAAAATTTACAATAATAATATATTTTAAAACAGTTTACTTAAAAATATGAGTTCGAAATTAATAACAAATTAAACTATTCATTTCGTTCCAACATATTTGGACCATTTCAAATTTCCAAATCAACGAACCAAATTTCAATAAACTATCGAAATTCATATCGTTATATCCGTGTTCAAAATATCAATACGGACTACTCCAATCTCCAAATATTTCAAAGTTATTTTCAAACAAATTTAATAACTCAATTTCGATAGAATTTCATTTACGAAAAAGTTTAATTTTTAAACTTCCCATTTAATTCTTAAAGAAATTCCTTTTTAAACCAATTCACATTTCATCATAAAACTCGATTTTTTCCAAAAATACTTCGATTCATATAAATCAAATTTTATTTCGAAATATCATTTAATTAAATTTGAAAATTAAGGATTTTAAAATCATTTAATTTAACCAATCCGGTGTCCGTATATAATTCTCTACCCTTGGGTCAAGTGATACGGATATTTATCATTTAAATCTGCAATTTAAACATTTTACGGTTGTATATCATTTCAAACTGCAATCCCGAATTAAATAAAAATCCATAACGAACTTGTAGTTTATAACAGTATAAAATACAACATCCATTCAACCAACATCAACAATCAACATACATCAACAATCATCATCCAAATCAATCAATAAATATCAATATAGAACTGATAATCAATAATGGGTATTAAACTGGCAATTTATATTCAATAAATCATTAAATGACAATTTAATTCAAATAAATTCAAATTAACTGAGATGATGATTTAAAATATACCAAAAAGTCACAAATAAATTTCTAATCACATCATAAATTTAATTTAACAAACATAAGAAATTTTAGAAGTTGTGAGTGGGTTAAAACACTCACCTTTGAATTTAAATTTATTTAAAATCAAATTTAAACCCAAAATTTGAACAGTCTCAGAATTCGTCCAAACAAGTGTCAAAATGTCTGGAATTTTATTACGATCCCAGCGGATCGAACCGCACGTGAATTGGACCTCATATGCGAAAGTTATTGATATTAGAACACTTTGAATTGAAATTTAAACAAATAAGTAAATAAAATAAAATAAAAATATATATCCAGACATCATCGTCCACGTCAACGTCTCGTGCCCAAAACCCTACCGATCCAGAACGCGAGCTGCCACCTTCGACTCGATGCCGCGCGGCCATCTTGCGCTTGACCTTCATCAGGCAACGTCACGAAGCAACCCCCCAGTGAGCCGCACCTTGCCAACCCCACGACTTCGCCAGAAAACGCGACCAGCCTCCGCCGTTACCAACCCTTGATCGAATTTTCATGGCCAATCTGATCGTCGAATCGACGAACGAACCATACAGATGAAGTCCCCTCTACAAAACCCCTCAGACTATTTGACGATCGGTCACAGTTCATCACGACGCGATGAACGGTCGAAAATGAATTACAGTTTTCTGGCCAAATGATGCATCGAATTGAAAAATGAATCACAGAATTGAGATGCGCTCGTCGAGAGCTTCAGATCGATATATAATTTGATATATATTAAGGAGTTTGATTTTTTTGATTTGAATTTGATTTGCAATTGGATCTAGAATTTGTTTGTCTGCCATTGAAAAGAGGAGAACAGAAAGAATTGTACGTACAGACAAATGAGAACAAGGGATAGCTAGGGTTTATAATGATATATATATAGGCAGCACAAAATAGAAATGAATGGGCTCGATTGGTTTGAATTGGAACGATAAACGACCCGAAAAGCCCGTTCTGGCTCCGGAGCGAAAATGGGTCATCCCATATATCAAAATAGATGCTTTCGATAATTTTAAAATCAATGGAACTGGTTTCAAGCCCAAATTCCATCGTATGAAGAAGTTATGTTAAAATCAATTTATTTCAAATTGATTTCAATTAAATTGATTTCTAGGCGTTTCGAGCCCGTACAATCCAACGACAAATCTGATCATTACGAAACTTAAAATCCTAAAATAATTCACCGTTACGGATCCGATGAAACTGGTTTCGTCGAAATCCGAGTCAATGGCCAAAATGGCTATTTTTCAGTCAATTAAATTAAATTAATATTAAATTAATTAAATCACATTTTCAGTTAAAATTTTAATAATTTACAACTTCTATCATTTTTGATTTCTTAATCACTTACAATAATTTAAACAAATTTAGATGTAAATTTAAAGTTGATTAATCCATCAATTTCAGTGTTAAATTTCAATTTTATTAAATTCAGAAATTATAAATTAAAATTCCAAAATCCACTTATTAAATTTTAAACCTTGTTATTCAAGTCTTATTACAATAAGAGTATAACTAACATTGGTTTACCTCTTAGCACATTAATATTTCCCAATTTCATCTTAATTTCAATTAACGTAATATTTAAATATTCAATTTCATTTAATCCAATTATTATAATTTGAATTCTAATAAATTAATAAATCTTTATTTCCATTCTTTTATTCAACCAATCGTCATATTATGAATAAAATTAACATTATTTCCAAGTATTAACTTAATTTACATTAACACAATATTTTATTACATTTATTGAAATTTATTTCCAATTTAAATTTAATAGCCTAAATAAATTGGTAACATATAATAATTGTCACTATTGACCAATAATCACATTTATAGGTTTATTATTCACAACAATTACTTTCATAACACTAAATTTTTCCAAATACCATTAACTATATACTAGTTCATAAGTCTATACAACATTTACATTTATTTACTTACATTCAATTTATAGCCAAGTTATAACATTTACATTATTTCAATTAATTGGAATTTCATTTCAATTGTTAATATTTAGCTTTAATTAACATTGTTACTTTTTCATTTTTTGTTATTATTTCATTATTAATTAACAAATTTTTATTTCTTTCAGTATTTAATTTCCAAAATCTTATTAAATCAACAAATTTAATTACCGAAATTTACGGGTAATTACACTCTCCCCCACTCAAAACTTTTCGTCCCCGAAAAGGAAAAAGAAGGGAAAGGAAGGAATCAAGTAGTCAATATATCTTATTCAAAATATTAACTTTATAACAAGTAAATTTACAAAATTAATTAAAAATTAAATAAAATATATCCATTTATAACCATTAAATCCTTTTAACTCAAATTGATAAAGTTTGGAAAACTTATCACAAAATTTTTCTAAGTCCAAAAATTTTCAGAAAATTTCGGCAGAGTCTCCATTGTATGGAGAGGCTCGGAAGAAATCATAATATAAATAAAACAATATATAACATATATTTTCCCAAAATAATATAATATCGCTATAAAACCGTAATCCGACAACGTACCTATTTGTCGGGCAAATAACGCTTAAATTATGAAACCAAAAGCAGTAGGAATTGCTTCCATAACCTGTATTTCACTTATATAATCCAAAAAGAGTTAATAATTATATAAAATGAAATATTTAAAGTTGTTTCAACCACTAACAACCAAATCAATATAAACAATAATCACTTGCAACCACAACATACAATCATCATATGAAATCAATACAAATCAATCATCCATCCATAGCAAACAAAACAAGTAGTTTTGTAACATCCTGCCTTGTTGTACGTTTAAGCAGACATACGTGCCAACTCAAACCATACAGAAGGGCGGACTGTTATTGGGGTGAATAAGAAAAAGCAAAGCAAGAAAAACAGGGAAAGAAAGAAAAAAAAACAAAAACAGAATCTTGCAGCGGAATGAAAAAATATAATAATCAAATAAACAGTTCATGAAGCTGTTTTACAAAACATTTGATTATACTTATACAACACAGATCAGAGTTCACATACCAGAGAATAATAAATAATGCAGCAGAATACATGATGTAGTGAAATAATATAGAAAATAATAATAATACAATCTTCGTCTTCGTCCTCCCGAAATAAGGTCTTCAAATCCTGAAATGCTCAGGCTGGCCCGAGCGGATTGCAAAGACAAAACGCTCGAGTCAGAACTAAAAGATCTTATGTAAGTTAAATCATCGGTAAATAAATATGAGTGGAACGGCGTCAGAGATGTTTACGGGGTTTGACATCTCCTATCCAGTGTCTAACGTGAGTGCAATAACTTAAGAGATGTTCGGGATTCACATCTCCTAAGGATCCATTAAACTATCTACTATGTAGTACAATACGCTATTATAATATGTCTACAGTAAAGTAAAAGTATTAAAATAGCGTTAAGGCGTTACCCATATCCCTCTTAACACATTTTTATATATTCCCATAGTCCATACAGTACCGTAATTCCTCCGTAAACTGGAGGGCTATCAAAGGGCACTCCATATGTAACAACCCTAGATTTTTGCATATATTTTAAATTTGACTTTATTTTATTTTGAAATTATTTTTAAACTTGTTTTATTTTCAATATTTTATTTTAAATAAAAATCTTGATTATTATGTGAATTATAATTTCAAATTTGTATAAATTGAATATTTTCCTGAAAAGTGGATTTCTGGTCAAACTTTGACTTTTAAATTTTAAATTTAAATATTTAAATTCTTAAATTTTATCTTTTATTATAAAAATAGATTTAATAACATGAATACTGCTTTTCGTTTCGTTGAAAACGGATTTAAATTGTGAAAGTTATAATGTTTTCAATATTGTGTGTATATTGAGTTATTTAACAATTTTCTTTATATTTAATTTATATAAATGAAATTTTTTTTATATATCTTACTCTAATTTGTATATTTAGGTTATATCATATATATTTTTACTTTTAAATATTTTTAAAGTGATTATAAAATTTTTCTAAAGCTTATTGAATTTATTTTTAATTTTTAAAGCCTGTTTGCATTTTTAAGCTATTTTCTTAATTTAAATTCTATTTAATTAAGATTTAATTATTTATTTTATATATTTACTTTCATTTCTGAGTTTTTATCTTTATTTATCAGTTTTATATGTATTTTAAATGACAAAATAAATAATGGAAATTTGAAGAGTTTTGAGACCTTTTATTTGCCTAAGTCCTTTTGTATTCCACCGTTTCATTTTCAATCAATACATCAATTATTTTGGCCGACTTCTCTTCTTTGCTTCAGCTGATTACTTTCTCATTTCTCATGCACAAAATAAACTTCTCATCCCTCAAAAAATTTCGGCCATTACCTGAGCAAAAGGTTTGGTTAATCTTCTTATTTTTTCTACTCATTTTCTCCTTGTTTTTCTCATTTTCTTTGCACTTGCCTTCATCTATTTGCTTGGCCATTCCTCCTCCATCACCTTAGCTGCCTCCACCACCACCACAACCAGTCACTACCTCCTCCAGCACCTCTGTCCTACCTGGCCATGGCCATCCATGATAAAGATCCACCAAAAATTTGAGCAAACTCCACCTATACATGCATTGCCTAGCTCCTATGCCTTCACCACCTCACCACAACCCCTTGGCCGCCACTTGCACCACCACCACCAGCCTATACCTGACCTGAGACCTCTGCCACATCACCCTCTGACCCCACCAGGCCTGGTCATGACCATGCTTGCCTTGGCCATGAGCATATGTTGCATTGAACCATTGTTTTGTGGCATTGTCTTGTACTTTTCATGCATATCCATCTTTGCACTATCTTTTCCCAAGCTAGGCCGACCCTATGGAACCCAAAACCAGATCCAAACCCACCCCTTAGCCATGCATTTCAGACCTGTAGCTGAACCATAAGTGGTTGAAGGCAAGTGCAATAGCTTTGGTTTTGTTTTATTCAATCATTTCTAGCATTGTTTATTTTATTTTGGTTTGAAATTCATGTTATATATATTGTTTTGTTTCATATGCACAAGACAATTAGCTTTGGCTCTCCCAATCTCAAATCATTATCATGCTTTCATGCCTCTGGAAATCTTTGTTGTGTGTTTGTGGTTTTCATCTCCAGCTTATACAAGTGAGTAATTCTCACCAGACGATGTGCACTTATATAACTAGTAAACTGACATCTTTTGAATCTGTAAAATTATATCATCCTGTTATAACTGTTATATTATGATCATATAATGCTCACCCCTGTTATTACACCTGTTATATCATCAGTTACTTTTATATGATGCTATTATGTTCATTCATATCTGTTTATCACACTGCAAGTTCCCTGTTAGTATAGAAATCACTATGGGTTGAAATGATACATACCCGAACGGACTTTAGAATAGGGAAAAATCGTTATGGGCTGAAATGATAGGCCTGAACGGTTTTTATTTATTTTATTTAACTTGGGATTGCAGGTTTGAAATGATAGAACCCGGTTTTTCTTTGTAAATTACGGATTGAAATGATATATATCCGTATCACTTGACCTAGGCTAGAAAATTATATACAAACCCGTGGTTTATATATTTTTCTGAAATTTTTAAAATATTTTAAAAATGTAAATATTATGATATTTTGATTTAAATTTTATTAAAATGATTTCTATAAAATATTTGTGATTTTCTACAAATTAAATAAGTGAATTAAGTAAATGGTGAAGTAGAATTTGAAATATAAGTTAATTTTGGAATTTATGATTTTGTTTATAAATGGAATTTATGTAAAGTAAGAAAATATGACAAATTTGATTTAAAAGATGAATTTAATGATTTTTTTAAGTAATAATAAATTTTTAAAAGTGTTAATGATTTTGTATAAATTAAAATATGGAATAAATGAATGTTTAAGTTGAAAATTTTGAAATATAACTTAAATTGGGAAATTTTGAATTTTGTTAAAAGTGAAATTTTAATTAAGTAAAATAAATGGAAATAAGTTATAATTTGGAAATTTAAACTTAGTTGTTAAGTTAAGAATTTAATTAAAGAAATGAAAATTTAATTGTTATTTAATTTGATTTTTGTATGGAAATTTGACTTTATAAAATCATAGAAATAAAGGTATTTAAATGATTGTTTTTAAATGTGAAAATATATGATTTTATAAGTTAAAATGATTTATATTAAAAGTTAATTATGTGTGAAATTGTAAATAAAACTCTGAATTTGATTTGACAGCATTTTTGAAATGTAATGTAAAGATATTACAGCATTGGAAAATGCTGTAGTTGTTGTAAATGAACCAAATAGCAAATTTGAACTAAGGTTTATTATAGCACTTTGTTAGTGCTATAGTTGTTAAATTAATTGAATCTAAATTAAGATATTACAACATTTTAAATGCCGTCTTTTGTTAATGAACTGTTTTTAAACATAACATTTCGTAGCATTTTCTAAGTGCTGCGAAAGTTGAATTTTCTTTGTTTAATAAATTCAAACGAATAAATGATCTTTGAAAACGATTAAATTTTGGAAATTAAATATTTAATTATTAAATATAATGAATTGACTTTAAATGATTTAAATGGAATAGTTGATTTGGGAAATACAACTATTTTGAAATGTGATTAAATGGTATTTAAATTTAAACTAAATAAATGATGTTTTGATTTGATATTTTGATATATTAAAATGATTTGAAATGAAGTTTGGAAAGATATGATATTTTGATATATTAAAATGATTTGAAATGAAGTTTTGGAAAGATTTGATATTTTGATATTTAAATGATTTGAAATGAAGTTTGGAAAGATATGATATTTTGATATACTAAAATGATTTGAAATGAAGTTTTGGAAAGATTTGATATTTTGATATATTAAAATAATTTGAAATGAAGTTTAAAAGGATATGGTATTTTGATATATTAAAATGATTTTAAATGAAGTTTTGGAAAGATATGATATTTTGATTAATTAAAATGATTTGAAATGAAGTTTTGGAAAGATTTGATATTTTGATATATTAAAATGATTTGAAATGAAGTTTTGGAAAGATATGATATTTTGATATATTGAAATGATTTGAAATGAAGTTTTGAAATGATATGATATTTTAAATATATTGAAATGGTTTGGAATTGATTTAATCTTTATTTTGATAAAGATTTGGATTTGAAATGATATTCTATTTTGAAGTATAAACTGTTATTAAATTATAACCACGGGTTATAATAACGATTGGTTGTTAAAGAGACCGGGATCGGATATGGACATACTCTCTGTCGATACCGAAAACCACTTTGACAACTGTGTACGCGGTGGAGTGTAACATCCCGGAATTTTGAAATAATTTAATTCATTAAATTGTTTGAATTTTTGGATTTAAATTTGAGGATTCCGAAAGCAATGAAGATATTGTTAAGATTTATATTATAAAAAATTATATGAGTTATAAAATAAAATATGAATAAATTTAATCTCTTTAGTTAAAACTTTTAAATAGAACTAAAACAAATTTTGTGATAAAAATTTACCTAGTTATAAAATGTTAAGGACTATAATTAAAACCACTTTTCTTTTAGCAAAGAAATTAAAACAAGTGGTAAGAGAAAAATACATACCAGGCCTATACAAATGATCACATAAATAAGAAACTAAGGCAAAACCTTTTCATTTAGAAAAACAACAAGATAACAAAAGTGTTCAAACTTAAAGAAATTTGCTGAAACAAAATAAACTAAGGGGATAAAGTAACCAAATAAAAAGTAAGTACATATATATAAGAAGGAACAAAACAGCAAATAGCAAGGAAGGAAGAAAAGATTATATACGAAATGTACTTGCAAGAAGAAAAAATTTATATGTAAACATAAGAAGAGACCAAGGCATTTAATGCCATTGCCTTTAGTACATCAAGCAAGATTTTCAGCCTCCAAATTTCAAAATCTTCTGACCAAATAAAAGAAATTTTTGTACTCCCTGTACACAACCTTCCCCATATATACATACACATTCATAAAGCTTTGGTTTATTTTCGTTCAAAACAACTCAACAAAGAAAAAGAAAAAAAAACTAAGTACACTAATATTATCAGCAAGCAAGGAGGTCAAGGTATTATCATCTCCTAAGCAAAACAAAGACAGACTTCAAACTGCAGGCTTTCAAAAGAAATAACAAGCAACTCTCTGTTTCCAGATCTACAAGTGAGTAAACATGATTTGGTAAAGAATTTCAAGTTTATTTAAAACAGTTTGAACTTTAATTATAAACTACTTATTCATGTTTCAGTGTGATAATATCCCAGTAATGCTCTGTGTTCCCTGTAAACATTTATACAGGAATTATAATTGTTTCAAAACTAAAGTCTATTTGCTTTAATCACTGACAAGTTTGGGTTTTTCAAATAAATCAAGTTGTTTTAATCCTCAAACAAGATTTTGTAAGGTTAATTAAACATACAGTAAGTTGTCATCACTGTAAACTTCAAATTTACTGTAAAAAGAAATTTTTATGAGAAACTCGAATACTTTAATTTGTTGAATAGATTGTATAACTTGAATAAACATAAAGAAATAAGATTTTTGAAATAAAGATAGTGATTTTTAGTTAAGTATTCACAGAGTATTTGGTTTTTGAACAAAAATAACACTTTTTCGAATTACCACTAATTTAGTTAATGATAAATGTTGAAATTTGAATTGAAGCTAGTTTGAACCTCAATAATGATGAGAAAAATAATAAATGATTTTTCGTATGGATGAAATTGCCGTTCGAACCCAAAGTAGGGTTTAAGATGGAGTTTTGCAGTGGGTCGAAAGTGAGGTGATTTCATCACCTAGGAGTGACCGAGTGACACGCGACGATGGGGGAAGGTAGCGTGGGGTGTTGACAAGACATGGCCGAAGTTACGGCGTCGCAGGTGATCTGTGCGGCGATGGCGAGGGGGATATGCTCGTTTTGGTTGAACTTCAGTTTCGACCAGGAGGCTAAAATTCGATTTGGATTGTTGAAGGCGATTTGGGTTCTGGTTTACGTGTTGATGGGGGATTTCCGACTTGCCGATGATCGTAATGATCATCGGAGTCGCGACGAACCACCGTGCACGTGCACGGTGGCGTGAGTGTGTCAGCGATATGGGAGGGCGCTTCGACTCGAAGGAAACTCGAGAAAATGGAGGGGATGCTTCGAAGTAGACTGGGTGCCTGCGTGTGTTTGTGGTATAGTGCTGCAGTTTTAAGTTTTAGCTTAATTTAAACTAAGAAAAAAAAAGAGAAAAGAAACAGGGACGAGGGGAGGAGAGGAAGACGCGGGAATATTGCTGGGAACACTCGAGTTTTACTCGTGTCAATTATCATTTTACTCGGGTTGGCTTGAAATTGGGTTAAGCCCAAATTATTAAAGTTTATAATGTCAAATTTAATAAAGTTGACCATTTTTAAGTTGAGAATTTGTTTAAGTTATCGACTAAGTATAAATATAAATGCTTATAAAAACCTTAACTAATATTTAAATTTAGCATTTAATTTTTAGTAAATTAACCTTAAAACTTTTTATAATTAAAATAAATTGATTTCCAAACTGTAAAGCAGATCTTCAAATGATAATTAAAGTAAATAATTATATTAATAAATGATTAACAATTTTTAATTCAATCGATTTATAAACAATTAAGAGTTCAAAAAATTCATTTGTAAATTAAGAAATTGTTATGCAGATAATTTAAAAATCGACTAATCAAAGTTGACGGATGATTAAATAATAATTATGAAAACAATTAATCGAGTTAATCAAGATTTAATTTCTTTATCAAAATTTTAACCCTTGATTTTGAACATCACTACGAATAATTTTGTGGTAAATATATTTAAACCACATTGGAAAATAATTAACTATTGCTGTTCACTGTATTGATATTTCTGTTCTGATAGTGATACTGTGTGATATATATTGCCATGTACTGTATTGTGATTATGGTTTGTTCTGTATTGGTGTGAAAATCCTGTTTGCCCGTAAAACGGCACTTAAACCTCGATGCGACAGGGGATCGGATTTCAGTAGTTATCCGAAACCCACATCGAATTTATGAATTTTTTGTGAACAACATATCCACACGTTTGAAATTAATGCTCACTATTCGGGTTACCCATTCCGAATAGTGATACGTCGTATATGGATGGCATTTGAAGACCGGTGTTGAAGATCGGATATTTTCAAAAATGAAAGGACAACCTGTCGAATGTCTCTGCACCGAGTTGCTCCGGTATAGAGATTTATATCACTCTTTTGTGACGGGAAGTCCGGACGTGATTAGAAAATTATCCGGATTGCAAGGACTTCTTTGGAAGTGCCTTCGGTTCTGTTCGAACCCGGAACAGACTTGTATGGATACATGTCCGACATTACACTTTGAGATATAAAGCCGATTTCTTTCAAATACATTTCTGTTGGTGGCGGAGAATTTATTCTCTTAGCTTAACACCCTTCTCTGAGACGTACGAGCTCAGAGGTTATGTAGTTGAAATTTATCAGCGATATATCCCAATTTGGTAATGTGACATGCTGAGTGTTGCTGTGTGATGATCAGTGTTTGATCATTTGTGATATGATCATTTGTTTGATCATTTATCTTTGTGATCATAGGTTGATCATCTGTTGACCCAAAGCATGGCTTTATGACAAAGCGTAGCTTTGTGGATGAGACTTCGTCGAGCCTCACACCCCGGAATGGTCAAAACAGGAAAGATGCGGCAAGGTTATAGGGAGTAGCGCCCCTTAGTGTATGTTCATTTCCTTCTGGATAGAAGTGGTATCATGGTATGGAGCCCAGATACTTTACTTATGTGGATATCGCAGATATACATTTATTATCTTTGTGATTTGTTGCTCGGGGCCCCGGTTAAAGGTTGGTTACAACCGGGAGATGGCATACTCGTGTCAGTAGTTACCTATTTTTGCAGAGGTAACCCGGCCTTGTGTTGGCAGAGATCCGGTTAGGTTCTCGGGACGTCCTTCCAGAGGCGTTTCCATGTGGCAATGGGAAGTTCCTTGGCCTGACCATTTGTTGGAAATCCAATTACCAATACGAAACCCTGTACGGTTTTAGTTGTAGAACCTGCCATTTACTTATGGTGGTCACCACTGTTTAGATGGTAGCTATAGTAGGCATAGTTCGGAATGTCTATGTTGGCTAAGATTAATATTCTACGTTTAAAAGGTTTTCTACACTATGCACTAGTAAAAATATCAAAGAAATTTTCTCGTATCAAGCATATTTAACTATCATAAGAAGAAATCTCCTCCAATTCTGCGTTTGCATTGTGTGTGTGGTGGGAGGTCTTATGGTAGTTCCATTTTCAAAAGCATACCGAAAATTCTTTTAGAAAATCTAGTTTATGTAAATACAACTGTTTTGTTTACTCACACCAGTCCCATGACTGATCCGGAGTTTATTGTTTTCTTTCCTAAACTCTGGGTGCCCATTATTTCCACACGGGCAGCCTAGTAGCAGGTTTTCCGTATTTTGGAGTTAGCTATATTTGGAGCTCTTATCTTGGAGATATTCTTAGGAGCTTTTTGGAGATATCAGGTGTTTAGCTTTTGGGAGTCCGTTATCACTTCTTTCATCTGGAGACTTTTGGATATATGATTACTGTTGTATTATCATGATGTTGTATTTGGAGTTGTAGTATATGTATTAAATACTCTGATGAAGTATGGATTATGTCGATGTTGTATCTGTGATGATATTTATGATATTGATTCTGTTCCGCTGTTTTATATTCATCTAATTGTTGTTATAAGCTCCATCCGAACTAAAATTTGACGTTTGAAATTTGGCAGTCGAATACAAGTGAAGTATTTGATGTCTATTTTCGAACGATGAATTTTGGGTCGTGACAAATTGGTATCAGAGCTTTTGGTTGAGTAAGAACTTAAGCTACGGAGTATAACACATTAGATGGCTCATTAGAGATAGGGTGAAGTATATCCTAGAATGAGTATAACCAAGACTGTAACTCAAAAATTTGTTAGTCTATTTCTTTTACTGCTGATATTCCTTAAGATATTCGTCCGTATATCTAAATCAATTTTCTTACTAATTTCAGATAAGTAAGAATGAGCGGACGCAGAGGAAGACCAAGGGGTCAAGTAAATGCCCCAGCACAAAACCAAGGTCCTCCAGCAGTAGTCGCAGCAATGGATAACCAGCAGCAGCCGGATCTGGCTGATTTGAATAAGAAATTCGAAAGGCTTGGTGGCAAACCATTCACTGGCAAAGAGTCAATTATTGAGGCTCAAGCTTGGGTCAGATTATGTGAGAAAATTTTTAAAGGGCTTAAGCTGCAAGACGAGCAGAAGAGACTTATAGCTTCTTGGCAAGTCCAAGAGGAAGCTTCAGCCTGGTGGGAAACAGTCATTGTTGATGAATCCGAGGAAGAGTTTTCTTGGGATCGTTTTAAGGAGGTGTTCGAAAAGCGTTATATGCCTTCGGCGGGAATTTCCAGAATGTATCAAGAATTTTTGGATTTAAAGCAAGGAAGCCTGACATTTGAAGAATACTTAAACAAGTTCAACGAACTATCCCGTTTTGGTCCAGAATTGTTAAGCACACCTCTTAAGAAGAATGAAAGGTTTATCCGGGGAATGAACCAGAAGTATCACGAAAGGATGACAGCTCACGTCAAGGAATCTTTTTCGGATCTTATTGATATGGGATACAGGTATGCCACATTGGATATGCAGGAGATTCCAAAGGAAGGAGGAAATTCAAATAATCAGAACTGGAAGAAAAGAAAGTTTGGGGGCAAGAAGCCACAGCAAGGCAATGATAAAAAGAGCAATCAAGGAAATTCGGCTAGCAACATAACTTGTTACAATTGCAATGAGAAGGGCCATTATTCAAACAGCTGCACAAAACCAAAGAAGCAAGTTAACAAGGAACAACCGGTGAAGAATGAGCAATATAAGCCCAGGAAATGTTACGCCTGTCAGGGAGAGGGACATGTTATCAAAAACTGCCCAATGATGAAGCAAGCACAGGTGGCAAATGTTTACGCGATAAAGAAAGATCCTTCCACTTCGAAAGCTGATAAAGGAAAAGGTGTTCTGGAAGGTAACCTTACTATTAATGGTAGAACTGTTAGAGTTTTATTTGACTCGGGAGCTTCACATAGTTTTATCTCCCAACAAACCGTAAAAGAATTAGGACTTAAAGCTAGATTTTCTGTCGATCCTATTTGCGTGAAAAATCCGGTTGGAGGTCCCGCAAATCTTTGTTTATATTGCAAGAAAGTTCCTATTTCATATGATAGTTATCGATTTCCTATCAACCTTTATATCCTCGAATTTAATGAATTTGAAATCATACTCGGAATGAATTGGTTATCGAAATACGAAGCTATATTGGAGTGTAATGATCGGACCGCTTTGGTCAAAACGGACTTTGGAAATTTTATTGAAATCTCTTGTGAGAATCCGAGTCCAAGAAGAGATGGATTGATGTATACTTTGGGATATCCTGAACCCACTTTGCTGTCTATACCTGTTGTTCGGGAATTTTCCGACGTATTTGAAGAAGTAAATTCCTTACCTCCGCACAGAGAAATAGCATTCCGAATTGACTTAATACCCAATGCTCGTCCTGTTGTTCACGCAAGTCGCAGGATGGCACCTAAGGAAAAAATTGAATTAGTCAATCAAACTCGAGATCTGCTGAAGAAAGGATTGATTCGCCCTAGTGTTTCCGAATGGGGTTCAGCCGTCGTATTTGTAGCTAAATCAGACGGATCTTTGAGATTGTGTGTAGATTACCGTGATCTCAATAAACAAACTCTCAAGAACAAATTCCCTTTACCTAGAATTGACGATCTATTTGATCAACTTCATGGCGCTCGATTCTTTTCTAAGATGGATCTAGCTCAGGGATTCCATCAACTGCGAATAGCTGAGGATTATGTTCATTTTACTGCTTTTAGAGGTCCAGATATGTTCTACGAGTGGTTAGTTATGCCTTTCGGACTGACCAACGCTCCTGCGTACTTCGTGGATTTAATGACCTGAGTATTTCGAGAAGTGTTGAACAAATTTGTCCTTGTATTTATTGATGATATCTTAATTTTCTCCAAAACTGAAGAGGAGCATTCTGAACATCTCAGAATCGTTTTGGAAATATTGAAGACGAATGTCTTATTCGCTAAATTTTCTAAGTGTCACTTTTGGGTCAAAGAGGTCAAATTTCTCGGTCATATTATTAATGAAGAAGGAATTTCTGTTGATCCAAGCAAGATTTCTACAATCCTGGACTGGAAGCAACCCACTACTCCTAGAGAAGTTCGAAGTTTTCTCGGTTTAGCGGGATATTATAGAAAGTTTGTACAGGATTTTTCTAAGTTGGCTAGCCCATTGACTAAGCTGACAATGAAGAATGCTAAATTTGATTGGACTTCAAGATGTGATGAAGTTTTCCAGGAATTGAAAAAGAGATTGACTACTGCTCCTGTTCTCGTTATTATTAATGGGAACCAAGGCTTATCTGTCTATACTGATGCGTGTGGTGATGGGGTAGGTGCAGTATTAATGCAGAATGGAAAGGTAGTTGCCTACGCGAGTAGACAATTACGTCCGCACGAGAAAAACTACCCAACACATGATTTGGAGCTTTTGGTTGTTGTTTTTGCTTTAAAAATCTGGCGACACTTTGAAGAAAGGAAGGATCCCAAAGAATCGATCTTTCTTTTAGTTGCTGAATCTCTGTTTGATCGATCTTCTGGGTAAGAATCTTTTCAGCTTCTTAACAATTTACGAAATTAACTAAATAAATATACTTAATAAACTCTTCTTATTTTAGGTGAAAAATTTGAATTATTCACCGACCATAAATCCTTGAAATATCTTTTCACCCAGAAGGATCTGAATTTGCGACAGCAACGTTGGTTGGAATTTCTGGCATCCTATGACTTGGATATTCTATACACTCCGGGAAAAGCCAATGTAGTTGCTGATGCCTTAAGTAGAAAGCACGCTATTCTTGCTCATCTAATTATCACTCCTACTCTTCTTAAGAAGATCGCGAGCAAGCAATACGAGGATGAGTTTCTTCGGGGAATTTATAAAAGAATTTGCCAAGGAGAAGATACAAGTTTTGGGATGGATGATAGAGGAGTTATAAGATTGAAAGGCAGGATTTGTGTTCCAGATTTCCCTGATCTGAAGCGTGAAGTTTTAGATGAATGTCACAAATCCAAATTCAGTATCCATCCAGGAATAAATAAAATGTATCGAGATATTAAAAGAACATTCTGGTGGAAGACGATGAAGAGAGACATATCGATATATGTGAGTCGCTGTGCTACTTGTCAGCAAATCAAAAGCGATCGAAGGAAAGTGGCCGGTTTACTTCAACCTTTGGAAGTACCAAAATGGAAGTGGGATCAGGTATCGATGGATTTCATCGACGGATTGCCACGAACCAAGAAAGGAAATGAAGCGATTTGGGTTATAGTGGACCGTTTAACCAAAACTGCTCACTTTATTCCAGTAAAATCCACTCGAACTGCAGAAAGCTTAGCAGGTATATACGTAAAAGAAATTGTTCGCCTCCATGGTATTCCCAGTAGTATAGTGAGTGATCGTGACCCGATCTTCACTAGTAGATTTTGGGAGGCATTTCAGGATGCTTTGGGAACGAAATTAAATTTCAGTACTGCTTATCACCCGCAAACAGATGGACAGACTGAAAGGGTCAACCGAATTCTAGAAGACTTATTACGTTCTTGTGTTCATGATTTTGGTGGTTCATGGGAGGACCATTTGCATCTGGTTGAATTCTCATATAATAACAGCTATCAGGCCAGTCTGGAAATGGCTCCTTTCGAAGTTTTATATGGTCGTCCGTGTCGATCACCTATATGCTGGATAGAATCAGGTGACAGACTCGTCTTAGGACCGGATATGATCAAAGAAGCCACTGAGAAGGTAGATTTTATTCGAAAGAAATTATTAACTGCCCAAAGCCGTCATAAGAATTATTATGACCGCCGAAGAAGATTTTTGGAATTTCAAGTCGGAGATTCTGTATTTCTGAAAGTATCTCCGATGAGGGGTGTATTGAGATTCGGGAAAACTGGAAAGCTAGCACCGCGTTATATTGGTCCTTTTCCTATTCTGGAAAGGATTGGTCCTCTAGCATATCGAGTCCAGCTACCCGACTGGTTGTCTGGCGTCCATAATGTGTTTCACATTTCTAATCTTCGGAAGTATGTGCACGACCCAGATGATATTATTGAAGAAGCTGCTCAGCAGGATCTAGAAATCACTCCTAATTTGGCAGTAAAGAGGGAACCGATAAAAATTGTTGATCGTGAGGAGAAGCGATTGCGAAACAAAATTGTGAAGCTAGTCAAAGTTCAATGGAGTGGCAATCCAAAGGACTGTACTTGGGAGACTGAAGATAATATGAAGAAATCATATCCCAACTGCAGAATTGACATCTCGGCTTAAAATGTAAGTCATTTCCTTGTTTTTGAATTCGCGTATTCTTTGTTGCATTCTCTCTCTTTCAATTTCGAGGACGAAATTTTCTTAAGGAGGGGATATTGTAACATCCCGGAATTTTGAAATAATTTAATTCGTTAAATTGTTTGAATTTTTGGATTTAAATTTGAGGATTCCGAAAGCAATGAAGATATTGTTAAGATTTATATTATAAAAAATTATATGAGTTATAAAATAAAATATGAATAAATTTAATCTCTTTAGTTAAAACTTTTAAATAGAACTAAAACAAATTTTGTGATAAAAATTTACCTAGTTATAAAATGTTAAGGACTATAATTAAAACCACTTTTCTTTTAGCAAAGAAATTAAAACAAGTGGTAAGAGAAAAATACATACCAGGCCTATACAAATGATCACATAAATAAGAAACTAAGGCAAAACCTTTTCATTTAGCAAAACAACAAGATAACAAAAGTGTTCAAACTTAAAGAAATTTGCTGAAACAAAATAAACTAAGGGGATAAAGTAACCAAATAAAAAGTAAGTACATATATATAAAAAGGAACAAAACAGCAAATAGCAAGGAAGGAAGAAAAGATTATATACGAAATGTACTTGCAAGAAGAAAAAATTTATATGTAAACATAAGAAGAGACCAAGGCATTTAATGCCATTGCCTTTAGTACATCAAGCAAGATTTTCAGCCTCCAAATTTCAAAATCCTCTGACCAAATAAAAGAAATTTTTGTACTCCCTGTACACAACCTTCCCCATATATACATACACATTCATAAAGCTTTGGTTTATTTTCGTTCAAAACAACTCAACAAAGAAAAAGAAAAAAAAAACTAAGTACACTAATATTATCAGCAAGCAAGGAGGTCAAGGTATTATCATCTCCTAAGCAAAACAAAGACAGACTTCAAACTGCAGGCTTTCAAAAGAAATAACAAGCAACTCTCTGTTTCCAGATCTACAAGTGAGTAAACATGATTTGGTAAAGAATTTCAAGTTTATTTAAAACAGTTTGAACTTTAATTATAAACTACTTATTCATGTTTCAGTGTGATAATATCCCAGTAATGCTCTGTGTTCCCTGTAAACATTTATACAGGAATTATAATTGTTTCAAAACTAAAGTCTATTTGCTTTAATCATTGACAAGTTTGGGTTTTTCAAATAAATCAAGTTGTTTTAATCCTCAAACAAGATTTTGTAAGGTTAATTAAACATACAGTAAGTTGTCATCACTGTAAACTTCAAATTTACTGTAAAAAGAAATTTTTATGAGAAACTCGAATACTTTAATTTGTTGAATAGATTGTATAACTTGAATAAACATAAAGAAATAAGATTTTTGAAATAAAGATAGTGATTTTTAGTTGAGTATTCACAGAGTATTTGGTTTTTGAACAAAAATAACACTTTTTCGAATTACCACTAATTTAGTTAATGATAAATGTTGAAATTTGAATTGAAGCTAGTTTGAACCTCAATAATGATGAGAAAAATAATAAATGATTTTTCGTATGGATGAAATTGCCGTTCGAACCCAAAGTAGGGTTTAAGATGGAGTTTTGCAGTGGGTCGAAAGTGAGGTGATTTCATCACCTAGGAGTGACCGAGTGACACGCGACGATGGGGGAAGGTAGCGTGGGGTGTTGACAAGACATGGCCGAAGTTACAGCGTCGCAGGTGATCTGTGCGGCGATGGCGAGGGGGATATGCTCGTTTTGGTTGAACTTCAGTTTCGACCAGGAGGCTAAAATTCGATTTGGATTGTTGAAGGCGATTTGGGTTTTGGTTTACGTGTTGATGGGGGATTTCCGACTTGCCGATGATCGTAATGATCATCGGAGTCGCGACGAACCACCGTGCACGTGCACGGTGGCGTGAGTGTGTCAGCGATATGGGAGGGCGCTTCGACTCGAAGGAAACTCGAGAAAATGGAGGGGATGCTTCGAAGTAGACTGGGTGCCTGCGTGTGTTTGTGGTATAGTGCTGCAGTTTTAAGTTTTAGCTTAATTTAAACTAAGAAAAAAAAAAGAGAAAAGAAACAGGGACGAGGGGAGGAGAGGAAGAGGCGGGAATATTGCTGGGAACACTCGAGTTTTACTCGTGTCAATTATCATTTTACTCGGGTTGGCTTGAAATTGGGTTAAGCCCAAATTATTAAAGTTTATAATGTCAAATTTAATAAAGTTGACCATTTTTAAGTTGAGAATTTGTTTAAGTTATCGACTAAGTATAAATATAAATGCTTATAAAAACCTTAACTAATATTTAAATTTAGCATTTAATTTTTAGTAAATTAACCTTAAAACTTTTTATAATTAAAATAAATTGATTTCCAAACTGTAAAGCAGATCTTCAAATGATAATTAAAGTAAATAATTATATTAATAAATGATTAACAATTTTTAATTCAATCGATTTATAAACAATTAAGAGTTCAAAAAATTCATTTGTAAATTAAGAAATTGTTATGCAGATAATTTAAAAATCGACTAATCAAAGTTGACGGATGATTAAATAATAATTATGAAAACAATTAATCGAGTTAATCAAGATTTAATTTCTTTATCAAAATTTTAACCCTTGATTTTGAACATCACTACGAATAATTTTGTGGTAAATATATTTAAACCACATTGGAAAATAATTAACTATTGCTGTTCACTGTATTGATATTTCTGTTCTGATAGTGATACTGTGTGATATATATTTCCATGTACTGTATTGTGATTATGGTTTGTTCTGTATTGGTGTGAAAATCCTGTTTGCCCGTAAAACGGCACTTAAACCTCGATGCGACAGGGGATCGGATTTCAGTAGTTATCCGAAACCCACATCGAATTTATGAATTTTTTGTGAACAACATATCCACACGTTTGAAATTAACGCTCACTATTCGGGTTACCCATTCCGAATAGTGATACGTCGTATATGGATGGCATTTGAAGACCGGTGTTGAAGACCGGATATTTTCAAAAATGAAAGGACAACCTGTCGAATGTCTCTGCACCGAGTTGCTCCGGTATAGAGATTTATATCACTCTTTTGTGACGGGAAGTCCGGACGTGATTAGAAAATTATCCGGATTGCAAGGACTTCTTTGGAAGTGCCTTCGGTTCTGTTCGAACCCGGAACAGACTTGTATGGATACATGTCCGACATTACACTTTGAGATATAAAGCCGATTTCTTTCAAATACATTTCTTGTAACATCCCGAAATTTTCGACTTTCGAAAATTCAACATCGATACTCACTTTATCGACTGCTGAGCCATCGAATGCCGGAAACCCGAAAAGTTATGGTTTTAAGAAAAAGAAAAGGTAGAAGAAGAAGAAGATAGAAGGAAAAGAGAAGAAAGAAAGAAGAACAACAACAGAACAAGAACAGAAACAGAAAACAATATCAGAATCTCACATATCGCAGCGGAACAATATATAATAGATAAATGAATAATCTTTAAAACAAAGAACTATATCATTTTATACATACATCAATCATCAGAGTCAATATACAACAATGGACAGTTATATAAACTTGTCCTCATACAGAATACACAGCGGAATAAATACTATCAGATACAAATACTACGTCTCGTCCTCCAGCTTATCTCCAAAGCTCCAGAATATCCAGAATATCCTGAAAATATAACTCTAGGCTGCCCGTGTGGAAATTGGTGGGCACCCAGAGTTTAGAAGGGAACAATAAACTCCGAGTCAGTCATGGTGACTGGTGTGAGATCGTAAAACAGTTATTTTTTTAAAAATAAACCACAGGAAAATTTTAAAGTCAATTCGAAATGCTTTTGGAAAATGAAACTACCATAAGACCTCCCACCACACACACAATGCAAACGCAGAATTGGAGGAGATTTCTTCTTATGATAGTCAAAGATGCTTACTACGCAAAAGAAACAAATTCTTTTTGATATTATTATTAGTGCATAGTGTAGAAAACATTTCGAAAGTATAATATTAATCTTAGCCAACATACGACCAGTATCGTATGCCTACTATAGCTACTATGTTCAATAGCAGGTTACCGCCACATTCCATAGCAGGTAATACAACTAAAACCGTACAAGTCACGTATTGTTTCTTTGGATTTCCAACAAATGGTCAGGCTAAGGAACTTCCTATCCACGATGGGTACGTCCCTGGAATAGACGACCCGAGAAATAACCTAACATTACGGTTAGATCTCTGCCAACACAAGGCCGGGTTACCTCTGCAAAAGTAGGTAACTACTGACACGCGTATGCCATCCCCCGATCGTCACCGATCTTCCCGAGGATCCCCGATTTCCAACAAACCACATAGAAATAATAATGCAGTAACCACAGAGGTTAAGTATCTGGGCTCCATACCATGATACCACCTTTATCCAGAAGGAATGACATACACTAAGGGGCGCTACTCCCTAGAACCTTGCTGCATTCTTCCTGTTTCGACCATTTCCGGGGTGTGAGGCTCGATGAAGTCTCGTCCACAAAGCTACGCTTTCTCAAAAAAAAGCCCTGCTTCGGGTCAAACAAAATGATCAACCTATGATCACAAAGATATAAGATCAAACAAATGATCATATCACAAATGATCAAACACTGATCATTTCACAGCAACACTCAGTATGCCACGTTACCAAATTGGGATATATCGCTGATAAATTTCAACTACATAACCTCTGAGCTCGTACGTCTCAGAGAAGGGTGTTAAGCTAAGAGAATAAATTCTCCGCCACCAACAGAAATGTATTTGAAAGAAATCAGCTTTATATCTCAAATTGTAACGTCAGACACACAATCCATACAAGTCTGTTCCGGGATCGAACAGAACCGAAGGCACTTCTCACGAAGCCCTTGCATTTCCGGATAATTTTCAATCACGTCAGGACTTCCCGTCACTAAGGGTGATAAAACCTCTAAATCGAAGATCAGTCGATGTAGAGTAACTCGACGGTAATCCTTCCGTTTTCAAAAATATCCGGTCTTCAACACCGGTCTTCAATTGCGATTCATTACGACGTATCACATATTCGGAATGGGTTATACGACCCCATGGTCCTTTCCCGGCTAACCCGAATAGTGAGCGTTTATTCAAAAATAAGTGTGGCATTCAAATTCATCCAATTCACAACAAATACCTATCTAAGGGTAATTATTGATAGTCGGT
Organism: Allium fistulosum; assembly: GCA_030737815.1. NCBI lineage: Eukaryota > Viridiplantae > Streptophyta > Magnoliopsida > Asparagales > Amaryllidaceae > Allium > Allium fistulosum. The sequence goes on along the minus strand of CM060907.1, from coordinate 940,998,713 downwards.
TATTTAACTATCAATAAAGATGCGCAACATCATCAGATTCCAAATAATTTTCCAAATTATTTATTCTTCAAAAATATCTTTACTAGATATATAAAATTTCCACACTTAACCGTTTGAAAAACAAATTTCAAATCAATTTCCACATTTCATTTTATCTTTAAAAGATAAAATTCAAAACAGTTCATTTCATATTGGAAAAGCGTTTCCATACTTATTTAAAAATAAGTATTTCACAAATCTATTTATTTTCAACACTTAGAAAATATTCGATATACTTAAATCAAAATTAAGTATATATTTCTTCTTTAAGGAAATCATAAATTTCACATCTATTTGAGTCAAAACGAATGTTGCGTAAAACATCGTTACGACGACTCAAAATCACTAGTATAGGGATTCGGATTTAAATAGATATATAAATCCCAATACTACTTCAAAACATTTCCTTTCGGAAATCATTTACTATAACAACAGTGTTATAGTCCACCATTTCCTTAAATTTCTCGAAAACGTCTACTTCAACAAGAACTGCGGAAATCTCTGCTTTCGATTTATAATACATTTTAAAAACATCTCTAAAATGTTTAACTTCATTTTTAATATCCCTTTTCCAAAACTATCCATTTTACTTAACGATATATTCACTATCCAAAATCGTGAATATACTTCACTAACCTCATTTCAATATTTTCTACCCATTTTTATTTCAATAAATATCCACTATCCAAAATCGCGGACATATCTCCTTTATTAAACTTCTATGTTTAACCTATCAATTTCAATTGGTTTTGGATTTATAAAACAATGTTTATAAATTTCACCTTTTATATTTTATAACAACTTCGATTTGTACATCTCCTTTATTAACCTCAAAAATTCACTTATAAGAATAAGTGATTTCGGATTTATAAAACAACGTTTATAAATCACATTTGTACTTTATAACTATTTCAACTTACAAAATCATTTCATTTTGCAATTTCTATTGATATCCCATCTAAGTGCAAAAGTCAAATTTATAAGTAAATTTCTTATAAATCTTTTATTCTACAATATCTATTCACTTTATACTTCACGTTATAAATCTATTAATTTCATTCACTTATGAAATCTTTTTTTTTTCTTCTTTTTAACACTTATAAAAATTCGTTTTATAAGTCCAATATTTTGATTTATACATATCAATTTTATAAATCTTTCTATACAAATCGTTTATAGTTATTCAAAAATCCCAACTTTAATCATTTTATAAATAAATCAACTATTTATTTCAAAAATCACACTTTGGTTAAATTTCACCAAAAAATATAACTTTTATAACTTTAAAATTTAACGTTTATAAATCGATTCAAAAATCCCATAGAACGTATATTTTCAAAAATCACTTTAAAAACCTTTTTAAAATAACAGTCGTATATTTTTTTTCATTTCAAAACTGAATCCGATGATGCAACAGCATCAATTAGTCCATCACAACAGTCAAATATCATATATCATCATATGATAACAGAATATATCAAAATATCTGTAAATAATCAATACGGTGAGGAATCCAGTCGGATCCCTCCAACCTGTTTCCCTGCATCCACAGATGTTAGCACAATACCAATTCCGCTCCAGTACGGAATTATCGCGGTATATAGGTTTTTATAAATCCGCTTACTAACGGCGCAATAGGGTCTCATCCGCTATACGAGGCGGGAAATCAATCAACCCAATATATACATATGCCAATATGTATATATTGCTATATATATAGATATATCCTACCATATCTAATAGCACATCCAATAGCAATCATCAATCAATAAATAACTGAAAATTCCACTTTTCAATTTGAGTGAGAAAATAATCTCACCTCGATTTTAATTCTGATCCAGCGTTTTATTTCGAATAAAATTAAACGGGCGTTTAATTTTACCCGAAATTTTCATTGACTCCAAACGACTCCAAACCAATTGCATCGCGAAGAGCTCGTCAATACGATCCCATCGCAAAAAATCTCGTCGTAATCTGATAACGTATGACCAAGATACATTATTTTAAACATACACGGATTATAAAACAATTAAATTTACATTTTCTATTTTATTTCAAACCCACTCGATATCTGCCGTTCGTTTTCTTCTTCCCAGATCTGACCGTGTGAAGCTTCTTCCCCCCAAATCACGTACGCATTCCAGGCCTCACGTTCGAAACAACGTACCCATAGCCGCCCTAAAACCCTAAAGCTCGAGGCCACCACACGCGACCGGACTTTGATCAACAACCATCCCTTCGAGCGCCTCTACGCCGTGCACCACCATGCCAAGTATGGCTGAGCTCGGTCCCTTCCAACGCACGCAAATCGAGGACGAACGGCCACCAAACGCGACTGCCTCCTGCCTTCAAACGACGACGATACGAAAAATCTACCGTTGGATGTATCGATTGCATTGCCCTCTACAAGATTGTAGTTGACCACTTCGCGTGGATGTCGACAGATTGGGAGATAAATGAGGATGAACGTGGGAGCTTCCTGGCCGTGGGTTTCAATGGAGGCGGCTGCAGTTTTTAAAAGCCCTAGGGTTGAATTTTCTTTGCAAATGAAAGAGTGGAGGAGTTTATATAGAAAAAACGACGAACACTATTCACTCCGGATTTTCCGAACTCGAAATCGAGCGTGCCGGTTAGCGTTTCTAAGGTTTACCCCGCGTTCCGAACGCAATGGAACGTGTTTCGGAAGCTAATTCGGACATCTATGCGAGATACGGAGAAAAACGATCAATTTAAATTAAACCGATTTAAATCGATTTCGAGGCGTTTTAATTTGTACCGGACAAACGGTAATTCCAAAAATTATGAAATTTGAAATTTTACAATAATATCACAATACGGATCCGATGAAACTAGTTTCGTCGAAATCCGAGACCGTTTGAAAAATGACTATTTTTAACTCGACGAATTAAATAAAAATGATATCGATGCGTTTCGAGCTGCCACGGTCAAACGATAACTCCGATGGATACGAAAATTGAAATCCGATAATAACTAACTATTACGGATCCAATGGAACTGATCTCGTTCAATTCTGAGACTGTTCGAAAATTGGCTATTTTTCAGTCGATAATTAAATATTAAAATAATCGATTTCCACAATTTAACTCCAAATTCAATTTTGAAAGTTCTATAACCTTTCTATAACTCCAGTATGATTAAATAAAATTTCCCAATTCAATTTCAATCATATTAAACTCGATTTTTCAATTATCTCTGGAATTTCACTATTTATATTATCGATTTAATTATCAAATTAAATCCAATATTCGAAAAATAAATCATTCGACTTCTAAATTCCATTATTAATATTTAAAATCAATTAAATATTCGAATTTTAATTATCAAAAATTCTGGGTCGTTACAGACTTCCCCCCTTAAAAGAATTTCGTCCTCGAAATTACAAGTCAGGAAGAAAAAGTTCTTAACTCGTCTACTATTTTTCACAACCTAATAGTTTTATCCATTTATTAAAACAAATCTTTCAACTAAAGATTCGTTATCATTCATCTAGCTTTCTAACTTCAATTATAAATTCCAAACAACATTGTTTACTTCAATTCAAATTTAAATTCAAATTTCAAATTTAAACTTTCAAAATTTCTCAAAATTTTTCTAACGCCCTAAATTTTCGAAAAATTTTGCCAGCGTCTCCTTTGCGCGGCTAATACGGCACGACTACAAAACGTCCCCACGGACTCTCAGATTTCAAAAAGAAAAAGAAAAAGCCAAGCGGCTAGAGAGAAATCATCAAAAACTCATATTCAAATTTAAATACATACCTTTAGTCGAGCAATTCAAATTTATCTTCGAAATCAAAATTCCAATTTCCTTTATAACCTGTATATCCTACTAGCCATAATATCTAGTTGCATATATTCAAACCATTTCGTACATTCAATTACAAAATTTTCAATATAAACTGCTTATACCATCTCTAATTCACTATTGAAGTTATATATTCAATTTCGTTCAATATTTACAGTTCACATTCATTTGAATTCAATTCCAACATTAAATTGGATTCAGTTAAATTTCTGAATATTGAATTTTATTGATTAGCTTTCATTCATACTGCACCATTTTAAATTAGTTTCAGTTACTAATCCATTTCAAATTGGAATTCACTTATTCAAATTTGTTTTCAACATTCAGTTTCAATTCCAGTTTTATTCTTTCGTTCATTCCCAAAATTTATTTTCAATTTGCCATTTTGGTTTATAACCACTCATATTAAACTGGATTTCAAATTCCATATGAATTTAATTCATTTCAAACCATATTAATTTGTCATTTCTTCAATTAGTTTCAGTTACTAATTTTATTTCAATACTTTACTCTACAAATTCGAAATGAATTTTCTTAACATTCAATTTATTAAGTTGATTCACCTGTACTTGCATTAATTTAACTCCATCCTTTAAGTTAAATTTATTCTATCAACCTTTCAAATGGTATAAGTTATCAACTTGATAATATTTCATAAATATGGTATCCCAGAGTCTTACCAACATTTCCAAAAACCATTTTTGAAAACAGTTCAACTATTCTTTGAATTTTCTAAAACAAAATCCAAATTTTCAAAACAACCTCCTTTTAAAACAATTTGGCAGCAATTTCTCTTTTGGAAACCCGAAAATGAACACCAGTGATGCTGCAGTCATTACCGAAGTTATTTTCCAGCGACCGAAAAGAGTTTAGAGCTTTCAACTCTCTAAAACAATTTTCCACAATATCAAATCCTTTGAAATTCATTCTCAAATCAAAAAGATTTAAACTTTCCGAATCTCCAAAATTTTCAAATCCTTTTCAAAACATTTCCAAATACTTCTCTGGAATTCCGTTTTAAATTACAAATCACATTTACAGTTTACATTCTCAAATTTCATTTGTATATGTGAATTTATTTCTTAACTTTGGAGTTATGATTTCAATTTCTTATCCAATTTTAATGATAATAGATTAACATTATCACTTCTAACATCCATGCAACCATATACTATAGTATTTTATAGAAAAACATTTCTTTTCTATACAAAAATAGTTTTGGGCAAAATTATCTCATTTACCCTATTTAAAACAATACTGTGCCGAATTGTTCTATTCAAGTGTTTAGAGATCCCTATCGATAGAGTTGTACGGACAATACCGACCAGAATCCATATACCACTCAACAAACCAATCATCACAATATAAAACAATTTTATATTCACTAACAAATACGCACTCGTATCTATTATTACACTCAACTCATTCTAGAGTACTACTGACTCTATCTCTAACGAGTAACACCCAACAGAGCAGGGTTGTCGCTTAACCATAAGCTCTGATACCAAATGTAACATCCCGAAATTTTCGACTTTCGAAAATTCAACATCGATACTCACTTTATCGACTGCTGAGCCATCGAATGCCGGAAACCCGAAAAGTTATGGTTTTAAGAAAAAGAAAAGGTAGAAGAAGAAGAAGATAGAAGGAAAAGAGAAGAAAGAAAGAAGAACAACAACAGAACAAGAACAGAAACAGAAAACAATATCAGAATCTCACATATCGCAGCGGAACAATATATAATAGATAAATGAATAATCTTTAAAACAAAGAACTATATCATTTTATACATACATCAATCATCAGAGTCAATATACAACAATGGACAGTTATATAAACTTGTCCTCATACAGAATACACAGCGGAATAAATACTATCAGATACAAATACTACGTCTCGTCCTCCAGCTTATCTCCAAAGCTCCAGAATATCCAGAATATCCTGAAAATATAACTCTAGGCTGCCCGTGTGGAAATTGGTGGGCACCCAGAGTTTAGAAGGGAACAATAAACTCCGAGTCAGTCATGGTGACTGGTGTGAGATCGTAAAACAGTTATTTTTTTAAAAATAAACCACAGGAAAATTTTAAAGTCAATTCGAAATGCTTTTGGAAAATGAAACTACCATAAGACCTCCCACCACACACACAATGCAAACGCAGAATTGGAGGAGATTTCTTCTTATGATAGTCAAAGATGCTTACTACGCAAAAGAAACAAATTCTTTTTGATATTATTATTAGTGCATAGTGTAGAAAACATTTCGAAAGTATAATATTAATCTTAGCCAACATACGACCAGTATCGTATGCCTACTATAGCTACTATGTTCAATAGCAGGTTACCGCCACATTCCATAGCAGGTAATACAACTAAAACCGTACAAGTCACGTATTGTTTCTTTGGATTTCCAACAAATGGTCAGGCTAAGGAACTTCCTATCCACGATGGGTACGTCCCTGGAATAGACGACCCGAGAAATAACCTAACATTACGGTTAGATCTCTGCCAACACAAGGCCGGGTTACCTCTGCAAAAGTAGGTAACTACTGACACGCGTATGCCATCCCCCGATCGTCACCGATCTTCCCGAGGATCCCCGATTTCCAACAAACCACATAGAAATAATAATGCAGTAACCACAGAGGTTAAGTATCTGGGCTCCATACCATGATACCACCTTTATCCAGAAGGAATGACATACACTAAGGGGCGCTACTCCCTAGAACCTTGCTGCATTCTTCCTGTTTCGACCATTTCCGGGGTGTGAGGCTCGATGAAGTCTCGTCCACAAAGCTACGCTTTCTCAAAAAAAAGCCCTGCTTCGGGTCAAACAAAATGATCAACCTATGATCACAAAGATATAAGATCAAACAAATGATCATATCACAAATGATCAAACACTGATCATTTCACAGCAACACTCAGTATGCCACGTTACCAAATTGGGATATATCGCTGATAAATTTCAACTACATAACCTCTGAGCTCGTACGTCTCAGAGAAGGGTGTTAAGCTAAGAGAATAAATTCTCCGCCACCAACAGAAATGTATTTGAAAGAAATCAGCTTTATATCTCAAATTGTAACGTCAGACACACAATCCATACAAGTCTGTTCCGGGATCGAACAGAACCGAAGGCACTTCTCACGAAGCCCTTGCATTTCCGGATAATTTTCAATCACGTCAGGACTTCCCGTCACTAAGGGTGATAAAACCTCTAAATCGAAGATCAGTCGATGTAGAGTAACTCGACGGTAATCCTTCCGTTTTCAAAAATATCCGGTCTTCAACACCGGTCTTCAATTGCGATTCATTACGACGTATCACATATTCGGAATGGGTTATACGACCCCATGGTCCTTTCCCGGCTAACCCGAATAGTGAGCGTTTATTCAAAAATAAGTGTGGCATTCAAATTCATCCAATTCACAACAAATACCTATCTAAGGGTAATTATTGATAGTCGGTTATTTAACTATCAATAAAGATGCGCAACATCATCAGATTCCAAATAATTTTCCAAATTATTTATTCTTCAAAAATATCTTTACTAGATATATAAAATTTCCACACTTAACCGTTTGAAAAACAAATTTCAAATCAATTTCCACATTTCATTTTATCTTTAAAAGATAAAATTCAAAACAGTTCATTTCATATTGGAAAAGCGTTTCCATACTTATTTAAAAATAAGTATTTCACAAATCTATTTATTTTCAACACTTAGAAAATATTCGATATACTTAAATCAAAATTAAGTATATATTTCTTCTTTAAGGAAATCATAAATTTCACATCTATTTGAGTCAAAACGAATGTTGCGTAAAACATCGTTACGACGACTCAAAATCACTAGTATAGGGATTCGGATTTAAATAGATATATAAATCCCAATACTACTTCAAAACATTTCCTTTCGGAAATCATTTACTATAACAACAGTGTTATAGTCCACCATTTCCTTAAATTTCTCGAAAACGTCTACTTCAACAAGAACTGCGGAAATCTCTGCTTTCGATTTATAATACATTTTAAAAACATCTCTAAAATGTTTAACTTCATTTTTAATATCCCTTTTCCAAAACTATCCATTTTACTTAACGATATATTCACTATCCAAAATCGTGAATATACTTCACTAACCTCATTTCAATATTTTCTACCCATTTTTATTTCAATAAATATCCACTATCCAAAATCGCGGACATATCTCCTTTATTAAACTTCTATGTTTAACCTATCAATTTCAATTGGTTTTGGATTTATAAAACAATGTTTATAAATTTCACCTTTTATATTTTATAACAACTTCGATTTGTACATCTCCTTTATTAACCTCAAAAATTCACTTATAAGAATAAGTGATTTCGGATTTATAAAACAACGTTTATAAATCACATTTGTACTTTATAACTATTTCAACTTACAAAATCATTTCATTTTGCAATTTCTATTGATATCCCATCTAAGTGCAAAAGTCAAATTTATAAGTAAATTTCTTATAAATCTTTTATTCTACAATATCTATTCACTTTATACTTCACGTTATAAATCTATTAATTTCATTCACTTATGAAATCTTTTTTTTTTCTTCTTTTTAACACTTATAAAAATTCGTTTTATAAGTCCAATATTTTGATTTATACATATCAATTTTATAAATCTTTCTATACAAATCGTTTATAGTTATTCAAAAATCCCAACTTTAATCATTTTATAAATAAATCAACTATTTATTTCAAAAATCACACTTTGGTTAAATTTCACCAAAAAATATAACTTTTATAACTTTAAAATTTAACGTTTATAAATCGATTCAAAAATCCCATAGAACGTATATTTTCAAAAATCACTTTAAAAACCTTTTTAAAATAACAGTCGTATATTTTTTTTCATTTCAAAACTGAATCCGATGATGCAACAGCATCAATTAGTCCATCACAACAGTCAAATATCATATATCATCATATGATAACAGAATATATCAAAATATCTGTAAATAATCAATACGGTGAGGAATCCAGTCGGATCCCTCCAACCTGTTTCCCTGCATCCACAGATGTTAGCACAATACCAATTCCGCTCCAGTACGGAATTATCGCGGTATATAGGTTTTTATAAATCCGCTTACTAACGGCGCAATAGGGTCTCATCCGCTATACGAGGCGGGAAATCAATCAACCCAATATATACATATGCCAATATGTATATATTGCTATATATATAGATATATCCTACCATATCTAATAGCACATCCAATAGCAATCATCAATCAATAAATAACTGAAAATTCCACTTTTCAATTTGAGTGAGAAAATAATCTCACCTCGATTTTAATTCTGATCCAGCGTTTTATTTCGAATAAAATTAAACGGGCGTTTAATTTTACCCGAAATTTTCATTGACTCCAAACGACTCCAAACCAATTGCATCGCGAAGAGCTCGTCAATACGATCCCATCGCAAAAAATCTCGTCGTAATCTGATAACGTATGACCAAGATACATTATTTTAAACATACACGGATTATAAAACAATTAAATTTACATTTTCTATTTTATTTCAAACCCACTCGATATCTGCCGTTCGTTTTCTTCTTCCCAGATCTGACCGTGTGAAGCTTCTTCCCCCCAAATCACGTACGCATTCCAGGCCTCACGTTCGAAACAACGTACCCATAGCCGCCCTAAAACCCTAAAGCTCGAGGCCACCACACGCGACCGGACTTTGATCAACAACCATCCCTTCGAGCGCCTCTACGCCGTGCACCACCATGCCAAGTATGGCTGAGCTCGGTCCCTTCCAACGCACGCAAATCGAGGACGAACGGCCACCAAACGCGACTGCCTCCTGCCTTCAAACGACGACGATACGAAAAATCTACCGTTGGATGTATCGATTGCATTGCCCTCTACAAGATTGTAGTTGACCACTTCGCGTGGATGTCGACAGATTGGGAGATAAATGAGGATGAACGTGGGAGCTTCCTGGCCGTGGGTTTCAATGGAGGCGGCTGCAGTTTTTAAAAGCCCTAGGGTTGAATTTTCTTTGCAAATGAAAGAGTGGAGGAGTTTATATAGAAAAAACGACGAACACTATTCACTCCGGATTTTCCGAACTCGAAATCGAGCGTGCCGGTTAGCGTTTCTAAGGTTTACCCCGCGTTCCGAACGCAATGGAACGTGTTTCGGAAGCTAATTCGGACATCTATGCGAGATACGGAGAAAAACGATCAATTTAAATTAAACCGATTTAAATCGATTTCGAGGCGTTTTAATTTGTACCGGACAAACGGTAATTCCAAAAATTATGAAATTTGAAATTTTACAATAATATCACAATACGGATCCGATGAAACTAGTTTCGTCGAAATCCGAGACCGTTTGAAAAATGACTATTTTTAACTCGACGAATTAAATAAAAATGATATCGATGCGTTTCGAGCTGCCACGGTCAAACGATAACTCCGATGGATACGAAAATTGAAATCCGATAATAACTAACTATTACGGATCCAATGGAACTGATCTCGTTCAATTCTGAGACTGTTCGAAAATTGGCTATTTTTCAGTCGATAATTAAATATTAAAATAATCGATTTCCACAATTTAACTCCAAATTCAATTTTGAAAGTTCTATAACCTTTCTATAACTCCAGTATGATTAAATAAAATTTCCCAATTCAATTTCAATCATATTAAACTCGATTTTTCAATTATCTCTGGAATTTCACTATTTATATTATCGATTTAATTATCAAATTAAATCCAATATTCGAAAAATAAATCATTCGACTTCTAAATTCCATTATTAATATTTAAAATCAATTAAATATTCGAATTTTAATTATCAAAAATTCTGGGTCGTTACATTTCTGTTGGTGGTGGAGAATTTATTCTCTTAGCTTAACACCCTTCTCTGAGACGTACGAGCTCAGAGGTTATGTAGTTGAAATTTATCAGCGATATATCCCAATTTGGTAATGTGACATGCTGAGTGTTGCTGTGTGATGATCAGTGTTTGATCATTTGTGATATGATCATTTGTTTGATCATTTATGTAATATCCCGGAAATTTTAACAATATCAATTTAATAATCTGTTGAATAATTAAATTGATATGGATGATCTTTGATAATAAAATTTGAATTTAATTTAATAATCTAATTAAATAAGTGTCAAATATGTTATTTCCAAATAATAAGTATAATGTATTATTTTTATAAATATGAATGGATTTTAAAGACTATGGAATTGTTATTTTAAATTGATAAGTAGTTGTATATGAATATATATATAACTTAATTTTTAAATTGAATCTTAGGATTTAATTTGATTTGAATTTAATTTAAGTTTTGAAATTCAAAAGAATAAATATTTAAATTGTTTGGATATTATAATATTTGTATAAACTTTTATTTATAAATATAATTAGCTTTTGTTTCTCTTTTAAAAGTAATATATATATAGATAAGTGTTTAAATAAATAAGAAAAAGGCATTTTATACACTTTTAAAATAAATAGAATTTTTAATAATTACTTAAAAGACATGTGTCTTTATCTAATGCTTTGTTTTAACATGTGTTAAGAAGTGGATTAATCTATGTGACAAGTGTCTTAATTAATTTCATTTTCTTTTATTTTATAAAATCAAAATTTACTTACATATATACATTTGCTTTTCTTCATTTCATTCTTTCTACTCTTCTTTTTAAAATCAAGAGAAACTCAAATCTTTCCCTAAAACTAAAATCTGATCAGTAACCTTTCTCTAAGCAAAAATCTGAAATCAATACTCAAAACTCCTCATAAAAACCACAATCTCAAATCAATTTCAAAGCTTGCATGTTTAATCTGAACATCTACAACTTAGTTTTCAAAATTCCAAAAGCATGCAAATCATTTTTCTTCAATCTATGAAGTATCCTCAAAATCAAAAACCTGTAAATCTTCTTCAACCAGAAATTTAATACCCTGTCTCATTTTCAATACCAAAACAAAGCCCTGCAACATTTTCTTTTCAAATCTGGAATCAATTCGAGAAGCCTGGCTGCATTCATTTTCAACCTGGAAGCAAGCATGCATGTAGTTTAAATAAGTAAAGCTCCTGCAACTCAAGTTTTAGAATCAAATTCAAAGAAGCATTTCAGTTTAATAAGGATCAAGGCAATTCAAGTTTCTCAGTTTCAAAAGCTTCTCAAATTAAATGTGCTCTGTTCATCTTTATGCAGGTGAGTAACTTTTAAAAACTTAAAGTAAAATATGGTTGCATGCTAGTATGGTTGAAATGAATAAGTATTGCATGAATAAGTGAGAATCTGATGTGAATGTTTATAGTGTGTATGCTGTTAACAATTAGATGCTCTGTTCATCTTCTTTAAATGGTGAGTAACATCATTTTTAAAAGCATAAGTATTGAATATATGTCTGCATGTTGATTACTGGAATGAGTATGCTTTGCATGTATATATTTTGGTGAATCTTCTGTGTGTATGAATGCATATATGGGTGTTTGCTATGTATATATGCTCTTGTCTGTTCTTGGTTCTAGATTCAAGAATTTGGTGAAAACCCATTATCACTAGATCTGATCTTTATTAGTGTTTAGGACTCAAACAGAAGTTGTTGTTAAATCATGAAGTAAAGTTTAAATTTTTAAATCAAGTTAGAATAAAAACTTGAGTGTCTCTGAAAATTTAAAAAAAAAACAGAGTTAACTTAAGATAAGTAAAAAATCAAACATTCTAATTTATTAAGTCAAGTGTATAATCTGAAGTCTTAATCAAAGACTTGATTTTTAAAACTAAAATCACGATTTTTAGAAATGGAATTAGGGAGCAGTTTGGATTGAACAGATTTTGCATTTTTGGTGATTTCTGATGATCTCAAGGGTTTGGGAGGTCGAGGTTTCTTCTGGAGGTGGAAAGATGATCAGGGTGGTCAGGAAAAATGGTTAATGAGTGATCAAAGGACTATGGCGGCGATGGTTGATCGTAGAAGTCTGTAAACCTAGTTTTCTGGTGGTCAAGAATTCAGGCACCACGAATTCTCTGGTGGATCGAGTTCCACCAGGCTTTGGAGAATTGAAACTAGAGTGTTGTCGATGTCGAGGCCGGAGGATCTAACATTCTAGTGGTCGGAGATGTATAGGCGTGGCGTTTCTAGGTTTGGATGTAGTAGTTCCAGTTGTTCCAGGTTGGGAAAGCAATCTCGATTTTGTTTTCGAATTCGTTTTGACAATTCGATGATCGGAATGGTATTGGGTGATGGTCGCTGACTTGGGAGTGTCGTCGCGATACGCTGGAGATGGTTGCAGCGTTGGTGCAGGTGCACGAGGAAGTTGGTGTGTCAACTGTTTTAGGGAAGAAGCATACTCGCGTTTGTTTGTGTTATTTCGAGAGAGACTCGAAGTTTTAGGGTAATCGACTCGAAGTAATCTAGGGTGGGCTCGAGTACAGTAGATGTTGCCAGGTTTTAAAACCTGTCAGTTTAAAATTTTAAACTAGAATTTAAATCAAAAATTTAACTATGTAGATTCAAGCTAGTTTTGAATCTTAAAGGTATGAAATAAATAAGTTATAAATTTATATGTTTTAAATAGGTTTTAAATGGTAGTTAGATTTAATTAAATGTTTAAAAATAAAAAGGAATTTGGTTTAAACTCTTCTTAAATTTCTTTTATAAGAGATAAGAATTTTTAATAAGTAAAAGTTTTTAAATTGGTTTTAAAAAAACTTAGTTAAAAATAAATTGGAATTCATTTTAAATACAGAATTTAAAATGAAATTTAAAAGTAGATTTGAAATGGATGTTTCAAATATAAATTGTAAATGATAACTTGTTTATCAATAAAAATAAAGTTTATCTTAAAATAATTAAAGACTTGTGTTTATTTAATTTATTAGGAGATTTAATAGATAATTAATTTAATTTGATTAATTAATCATTTGGATTAATTAAATAGGTAATTAAAGGATTAAACTAATTTATTTATGATTAAGATAAATTAATTAGGGATGATTAATTTGTAGTTAGGAATTATAAATTAGAGTATTAATTAATGGTTAGGAATTAATTAATAAGTAATTAAATATTAATTAAGTTATGGTTAACACTTAATTAATTTAGTAATTAGAGATTAATAAATTGGTTATTAAGATTTATTAATTTAGAATTAATAAAAATTAGTATAAGTTAATTACTTAAGGAAAGTAATTAAATAGTAGTTAATGAAGTCATTAACTATGGATTATTAAATAATAAATTAATAAGATTAATTTTAATAGTTAATTAGATTAATTAATTTGAAGATAATCATTTATGAATTTGTTTAAATGTAATTACTTATTGGAAGTAATTAAGAATTAATTACTTATTGTAATTAATTGAAGTTAATTTGATTTAGTTAAGTTAATTAATTAAGTTTAATTAATTTAGGATAATCAAGAGATGATTTGATAATAATTACTTAATGTAATTATTAAGGTAAGATTATTTAGGGAAGTAAATAATATGATAATTACTGGAAGTAATTAGTTGAATAATGATTTTATTAATAAAAGTAATTTGAGTTAATTACTTTGAATAATTAATCAAGGGATTAATTAAGAAATTAATTAAGGAAGTAATTAATTTAGTTAGTGAAAGTAATTAAGGGTAGTTAATTACTGATTAAAGATTAATCAAGGTGATTAATAAATGTTGTTTAATTAAAGATTAATTACTTAATGTAATTAATTTAATTGAGTAATTAATAATTAAGTTGTAATTAAGGATCATAAATTAATATAATTAATGATGTAACTAAGATTGATTAATTTAGTAATAATTAATAATTGAAGTGATTAATTAATGTAATTAATTAAGGATTAATGTAATTAATTATAGTTGATTAATTTAATTATATTAGTAATTAAAGGTTAATTACTATAAGTGGTTAAGGATAATTAATTTAAGTAATTAATTAAAGATAAATTACCTGAATGGAATTAAAGGGTAATTAAAGGATAATTAATTAATTTGTAATTAATTAATGATTAAGTAAGCAGGATTTATAGAATGAAGTAATTAATTTAATTCATTTTAAATTAATTAGAAATGGTATAAATCATTACTTAAGAATGGATGATAATATTGAATGCTTTGCATTGATTGATATCTCTGATGAGATATATGCTGTGTGATATGGATGTTTAGTTGAATTGTGATGATAATATGGATTATCTGATAATGTTGATTATCTATTGTGAATTATCCTTCTATGTGTATAAAGATAATTGAATTGAATTGTTTTAACTTTAAAACAACTTGGCCTTAAAAGATACGCTTTGGATTTCGATGAGACCGGGATCGGGTTTCCGTATACCGGATTTCCAGGTCTGGAGACCCGAATACCACATCGATCCAAATTAACGATAGGTCGTGAATCAAGTGAAGATGAAAATTCAGAGTGCAAGGGTTATTGTCGTTAACTCTGAGGGTGATTCCAAAACGAGTGTAACGAGATAATGCCTTCGGTTTCGTTCGAACCCGGAACGAACTTGTATGGATTGAATGCTTTCAGCACATCGTCAGGTGGACGATGAGCATTCTAAGTGATGTGTTCTTTTCTAAGGTAATCGTGACCTCAAGCCTCATCAACCGGGAATGGCTAAAACAGGGGAGGTGCAGCAAGGTTAGTGGGTAGCACCCAAGTAGGACAAGATTACCTCTGTCTAGAAGTCCCTTCTTATTTCGGCTTAGTGTGTGCGGTTGCTGATCCCAACCGTGAGGTATCTTGTGCGGGAATTATCCAGTAAGGGATGTTCCGGCCTTGTGTTGCAGGGGATTGGGAGTGATCCTCGGTACGGTGATCTAGGCCACGTACTGTGATGGGCGGTACCCCGGTAGCCCTGCCATTGTATGGAATCCAAACTCCAATAAGTGCCGTACGTATTAGTTGTGCCCAACTATGTTGAAATGTGAGATGTAAGCATTTCAGCTATTTCTGTATTTTACTTGAAAACCCTAGACCCTATTATAATACAATCGAATTTCCTATCAAATGTTTTGGTTAGCGTAAGGTAAAAACTTACCCATGTTTATTTGTGGGAAGTCTTACGTGATACCTTTTCTTTCAAAAGGTTTTGAAGTTAAACAAGTTTAACCTGTTACTCACACCAGACCCATGTCTGACCCAAGTTGTTTATTTCTGTTTTATAAACTCTTGGGTACTCAAATTTTTACGAGTAGCCAAGGGATTCAGGTTAGCCTTGACGAATTGTGGAGGAGCAATGGAGCAGGAGGCTTCAGCGTTGTAGATATAGATAGTAGTTTCCGCTGTGTTGATCTTGTTTAGATCTTTGTTTTGTATTGAGTTGTAATAACTAGACAGATGTTTATAACTGTCTAGTATATGATGTGAATCTGTGTAACTCTGATAAGTGTTGTATATGATACTATGTAATATTTATGTGATATAATATATTTTGTTTCGTTTCGCTGTGAGATTCTGATATTGTTTAGTTCTTTCTTTCTCTTCTTTTCTCTTTCTATCCCTTTCTTTCTTATTAGCGATACGACTTTCTATGGAGAGAAAGTCGTTGGTCGTTACAATTTATCTTTGTGATCATAGGTTGATCATCTGTTGACCCAAAGCATGGCTTTATGACAAAGCGTAGCTTTGTGGACGAGACTTCGTCGAGCCTCACACCCCGGAATGGTCAAAACAGGAAAGATGCGGCAAGGTTATAGGGAGTAGCGCCCCTTAGTGTATGTTCATTTCCTTCTGGATAGAAGTGGTATCATGGTATGGAGCCCAGATACTTTACTTATGTGGATATCGCAGATATACATTTATTATCTTTGTGATTTGTTGCTCGGGGCCCCGGTTAAAGGTTGGTTACAACCGGGAGATGGCATACTCGTGTCAGTAGTTACCTATTTTTGCAGAGGTAACCCGGCCTTGTGTTGGCAGAGATCCGGTTAGGTTCTCGGGACGTCCTTCCAGAGGCGTTTCCATGTGGCAATGGGAAGTTCCTTGGCCTGACCATTTGTTGGAAATCCAATTACCAATATGAAACCCTGTACGGTTTTAGTTGTAGAACCTGCCATTTACTTATGGTGGTCACCACTGTTTAGATGGTAGCTATAGTAGGCATAGTTCGGAATGTCTATGTTGGCTAAGATTAATATTCTACGTTTGAAAGGTTTTCTACACTATGCACTAGTAATAATATCAAAGAAATTTTCTCGTATCAAGCATATTTAACTATCATAAGAAGAAATCTCCTCCAATTCTGCGTTTGCATTGTGTGTGTGGTGGGAGGTCTTATGGTAGTTCCATTTTCAAAAGCATACCGAAAATTCTTTTAGAAAATCTAGTTTATGTAAATACAACTGTTTTGTTTACTCACACCAGTCCCATGACTGATCCGGAGTTTATTGTTTTCTTTCCTAAACTCTGGGTGCCCATTATTTCCACACGGGCAGCCTAGTAGCAGGTTTTCCGTATTTTGGAGTTAGCTATATTTGGAGCTCTTATCTTGGAGATATTCTTAGGAGCTTTTTGGAGATATCAGGTGTTTAGCTTTTGGGAGTCCGTTATCACTTCTTTCATCTGGAGACTTTTGGATATATGATTACTGTTGTATTATCATGATGTTGTATTTGGAGTTGTAGTATATGTATTAAATACTCTGATGAAGTATGGATTATGTCGATGTTGTATCTGTGATGATATTTATGATATTGATTCTGTTCCGCTGTTTTATATTCATCTAATTGTTGTTATAAGCTCCATCCGAACTAAAATTTGACGTTTGAAATTTGGCAGTCGAATACAAGTGAAGTATTTGATGTCTATTTTCGAACGATGAATTTTGGGTCGTGACATGGAGTTTCCAGAATGAAGTAGGATGGTGGCGACGATCCTAAGGTATGTACATGGACCTAACTCCCGTGAGTTGGCATAAGGTGGCTAAAACAGGAGCGATCGACGGGCCAAGGAGGTAGCACCTCTGATCGGACACACTTCTTCGATACCATTCAATTACTTGTGATTGATTTGGTGAGCACCCTTGATTTGGGAGTGTTGTTCGAGGTGGGCGGTAGTGGCTGCTATGCGTCACCACCAGTCCGGATGCGTAATTGGTATATCTACCCTGGCATTGCCTTGTGTGCCGTGTCACCTACCATATCGAGCTTTACTACGAGTTTCTACTTGTGTCGTACCTATGGAGTATCTTCGCATAGCCTTGCGAGGTATGTAGGTACTATGTAGACTATTGGCATATTACATGTTAAGGTGGAAAATGTAAAGCCTTAATGCTATTTTAAGGTATGTTTATTTTATGATTAGACATTATTATAATAGCGAATATTACAACATAGTAGATAGTTTAACGGATCCTTAAAGAATGGGCGATCCCAAGCATTCTTTAAGTTACTTGTACCTTTATTACAGTTCACTTGAGTTGGTTTACATTATATAAGTATGTATGTCCTGACTCGAGTGTTTGTGTTTTATTTACGCTCGGGTCAGCCTGAGTATTAACAGATTTGGATTCCACTTTCTGGAGATTGGAATCGCTGGAGATTATCTGCTTATCTAGTTTCATCTATCTCAGTTCTGTTGTTCTATTCATCTTGTACTTGGTTATCATATTGAGACTTCTGTTGTACTTTATTTCTTCTGTTGTATCTTATTTAACCCTGATATATTTACATAGTAGCTTCATGAACTACTATTTCTTTTACTTCCGCTGCACTTCTTACTCTGTGTCTGTGATCTATGATTATTTATTTACTGTATATTCTGAAATTTGCCAAATTTTATTTACAATCCATTGTTTTGAATTATTCAAGTCCGACATGTGTGGATTTATTGTCGATTTGAATGGTCCAAAATATCGGGTCGTTACACCATAGGTATGGTACAAAACAAACTCCTAGAAGCCACGCTAGGGCATGTGAACACGGCACACGAGGAGATGCCAGGGTAAATATACCATTTGCGGATCTGGACTGGTGGTAACGCATAGCAGCTACTACCGCCCACCTCGGAACACACTCCTAAATTAAAATCGAAGGGTGGCAACCAAAACAATCATAAATCAAATATCGAAGAAGTGTGTCCGATAGGAGGAATGACCTCACTTGGCCCGGCATGGCTCTTGATTTTAGTCACATCTATGCTGACTCATGGGTGTCAGGGTCACGTCATACCTCATACAGAAATCTTTCACCAAACCATCGTACTTCATTTCTGGAATCTCCACCATGTACACAGTTGTTAAAGTTGTTTTCGGTATTGGCAGAGAGTATGACAATATCTGATCCCGGTCTCTTTAACAACCGATCGCTTATTACACACCGGATGGTTCTTTTACATTTCAAAAGTCAATTCGCAATTGATATCAAAATATCATATTCTCAAAATCATAATACTTTCGAAATCGTATTTACTTTCAAATCATATTCACATTGAAATCATATTTTGGAATTATATTTTCTTTCAAAAAGTCATAATTTCTTCCGTAGTCATATTTCCAAAATAGGGTAAAACCTTACTTCAAAATCATCGTTTCAATTTATTCTCTTTTAAAACAATGAATCGCATTTAAGCACTTCCACTTTACTTAGTCTCGAAATTTAGAAATAGTTTAAATAATTATAAATAGTTAAAATAGTTATAAATAGTTTAATTATAGGTTAAAAATACTTTTAAATTGATTTAAGATAGTTAAGTGGATTTAAATTAGATTAAGTATAATTAAAATAGATTAAATAGCTTTAAAATAGATTAATTATATTTAAAATGAATTAAAATGGTTTAAAACAGATCAAAATTATTTTATATAGTTAATATTAGTTAAATAGTTTAGTAAATTTGAAAATCTGAATAATTAGAAATTTTAAAATGATATATTCTTTTAAAACAGTTTATATTAAAATATAAGTTTGGAATTTATATCCGGTTAAACTATTTATTTCATTTCAACACATTTAGACCAATTTCAATTTCCAACTCAACAAACCAAATTGCCCTTTCATACATAAACTTGATTTTCCAAAAATACTTCAATTTATATAAATCAAATTTTACTTCAAAATATCATTTAATTCCATTCAAAAATTAAGGATTTTAAAATCATTTAATTTAACCGATCCGGTGTCCGTATATAATTCTCTACCCTAGGATCAAGTGATACAAATATTTATCATTTCAATCCGCAATTTAAATTTTACGGTTATATATCATTTCAAACCGCAATCCCAAATAAATATAAAAATTCATAAAATCGCTCGAGTCTATCATTTCAACCCATAACGATTTTCAAATAATAAAAATTTAAGGAACTTGTAGAGTGATAACAGTATATGTATATATATATAAAAATAAATTAACATAACATCTAATCATCCAATATCAACAATCAACATCCATCATAATTATCATCCAAATCAACCAAATAAATATCAGCAATTTACTAATTTACAATAATAGGTATTCAAGTGGCAAATAAATTTCAAAAATAAATTAAATAACAATTTAATTCGAAAGGATACAAATTAATAGGGATGGCAATTTAAATATATCAAACAGTCATAAATAATTTCCTTATCACATCATAAATTAATTTAACAAACATAAGAAATTTTAGAAGTTGTGAGTGGGTTAAAACACTCACCTTTGACTTTAGCCCATAAAAATCCAAACAGAAGCGAAAACTCAACAACCTCCAAATTCAACTAAATCAATTTCATGTTGTCCGGAATTTAAATTTGAATCCAACAGAAGAAATCGGGCGTGAATCAAAGTTTATGTGCAAAAGATATTCATGTTATAAGAAATATTATTAAAATAAAATTTTAGTACACGTAAAAAAAATAAGCAAATTTTAATACTTACGTTTTTCTAAAGATGAGGCTTCAGGAAAAGATTGAAGAACAACTAAGATGAGGACATGGAGTGTATGAAAAATGAAAAAATCATGTTTTATAAAAGAAAGCTTTTGGATTTCCAAGAATAAGAGCTTTTGAATATGAGTTGTCAGGAGAAACAAAACGCAAATGAAGAAATAAGCTGTAGGTTATTAATAATTAGGAAATGAAGGTGGAGGGACGAAAATAAATGTCACATTTTATTTTGAAAGCTTCAGGCATTAAAAATGCATAAGGAAATATACGTAGGAATGGAAAAGTTTACAAACGAAAGTAAAATTTTATATACGTGAAAATGAGGTAGCAAGGATTAAATACAACCTAAAAGTCTAGGCTCAGGTATTAAACAGAAGGAGAAATAAACGGATCAAGTATTAATAATAAGGTAGCTATTTTAAAACGTTCATGCAACAATTAATAATAAAAGAAATGGAGGGACCATGTACGTCGCACAACCTTTTGAAATTCAATTTTTTTTTAAACTTACCCAAATTAACTTCATTAACTCAAATAATATTCAAATTTGTACGCATTTAGGTTTTTATCTATGCATAATAAAAAATTTATACTTACCTTAAAAATAAAAATGTTCAATTTGGTTTTCTCAAAATGATCTTTTATTTCCATTAAAACACCCTTTTTGTTTAACACAAAACTTGTGTTTCTTATATTAAATCTATTAATTGCAACCAACATTTTTCTTTCCTTTTAATTGAAACATTTGAATTACATTAATTGCAATTACTTACAAAGTTAAATTTTAAAACAGACAACTAAAATGGATGAAAAAAATAGAACAATTGTTTATTAAAACACGCATATAAATTTGTTGTTTATACACAAGAGTAATAAATAACTTACTGAAATAGATTATTTTCCTATTCTTGTAATCAATCAAATAAACATATATTTCTTTCTTTAAAATCAATCATTCTATTCTTTATTTTTAATGAAATTAAACCTACAGTCACAATTGAAACATTCATTTTATTTGATGAAAATGTTCTTTTCATTAAATCAAACTTTCCTTATATTTTCACAAACATAAGCTGCTTTTAATTACACATATTAATTTATAATTAGTATTCTCTCTCTTATTAATTGAAAATTTTCAATTACGTTAATTTCAGTTGATTTAGTTTCAAAATAGACTAAATGAATGTAATGAGAAGTAGAACAATTATTTCTATCTAATAGTAATTTAAACATATTTACACTATTGGATACAAATAGTAATTACATATTTCTCACTAAATAATAGTTTCTCATCTCTATAATCAATATTTCAGCTAACAAACATTTCAAATAAATTGAAACGACCCGCAGTTCTGTACCCCTTAAAATCGACACTATTCTCCAACATCGACTCAAAGTGAACGGAAATACGAACCATTTGGGTTAAAGAAGAAAGAGGTAGAAGAAGAGAAAACAACACAACATCAGAATCTCACATCGCAGCGGAATAAAATATAATAGATAATAACCGATCTTTACAGAAAAGAAAACTATATCTGTTTTATACTTTACATCTTTAGAATCCAACATCAGAGTTCAACAACATCTAACACACAACTGTACAATAATCACTACATGTCCTCACAAAACTGAATACACAGTACACACAACACAGCAGAATATACATCAAGTACGAGTGATATGTCTCGCCATCCAGCTCGTCTCCTGAGCTTCACAGCATCCTATCCTGTATCTATAATACTCTGTCTGACCCGAGCATTATAATAAAATAACACCCGAGTCAGTCTGGAAAACCAGCGTGAGAAAACACACTCAATTGGATTATTAAAGTTTCAAAATCCCTTTAAAATCAAAAGCATCTCGTAAGACCACGCCACAAATAAACATGTCGGGTTTTTACCTTACGATAGCTAAAATAATTTTATCAAATTCATCTGATATTATAATAGTGTCCATAGAAAGTAAAATAGAATCTAGCTGAAATGCTTGCATCTCACGTTTCAGCAATAGTTGGGCACAATCAAAACCGTACAGGCGCGTAGGGAGAATGGATTTCCAACGAATGACTAGGCACTGGGGTACCACCTGTCACAGTACCTGGTCTAGATCAGCGTACCGAGGACCACGCCCGATCCCCTACAACACAAGACCGGAAATACCTAAGGGTAATTCCGAGTAAGATCACCCCACGGTTGGCGCGACCAACCGCCACACGGCCGAAATTAAAAGGGACATCTAGACAGGGATGATCTCACCCTAATGGGCGCTACCCACATAGCCTTGCTGCATAACCCCTGATTTTCAGTCATTCCCGGTTGATGAGGCTTGAGGCTAAGCGTTACCTTTATAGAACATATCCCTTAGAATGCCCATCGTCTACCTGACGATGTTCCGAAAGCATTCATCCATACAAGTCCGTTCCGGGTTCGAACGGAACCGAAGGCACTACTCCTACTACATCCATTTTGGAATCACCCTAAGGATTAGTAGCGATTAGCCCTTGCACTTCACTGCTCCATCTTCGACTCCAAACTCATTTTCCCCACGAAAACGTACAAACCAGATCGAAGTGTTTTTCGGAAAATAAATCTCGATCTCGGTCTCTTCGAAACGATCAGCGCATTGGCCAATATTGATAGTCGGTTATTTAACTATCAATTAACATTCACAAACATCCATCAAACAATAAATAATTCTCCAAATTATTTATTTAAAAATATCTTCGCAAGATATTTTCTACACTTCAACCTTTTGAAAACAGTTTCCAGACCACACTATTCTCATGGAATCTATTTCCCAAATATTTTCTATTTCCACTGAAATTTACCAAGTACAAATACTTTGACTTTAAAAATCATTTAAAACACTTAATTATAGAATATACTTTTAACCATTTAGATTTAAAACTACTTTAATACTTTATTTTATAAAAATATACACTTTAAGAACATTTAAAATAAAGCTACTTTATAAAATATAAAACTAAATTTTTATCTTTTTAAAACATAATACCAAGTCACCTTTATATATTTACAACTGAAATAAATTTGAAAAATTCTTACTTTAAATTTTAAACATTTAAAAATAATAGATTTTCTGAAACATACCTTTAAAACAACCTTGAAACTTTAACTTATACTTAAAAAATTGCTTTGAAAACGTACTTGCCTATCCAAGGAAATATACTTCTCTTTCACATCTTTAAAAAAAATCACTATTTATTTTTAAATAAATTTACCCATTTCTTTAATAAATTTCCACCGTGAATTTATTCTTCCAAATATCCACCGATATATTACTTCACTTTTATAAACCCAGTTTAAAAATTCTATAGTCTCATCTTCTTCTTAAAATTCCAATTCCAAACATTTAATCAATTTTCAGTTTGATTTTCAAAATCAACCTATTTTATAATAAATTCCTTTATTTACTAAATATCATTCCAAACCCCATTAATTTCATTTATTTCAAACTTACTTCTTAACTAGGATTTAAAATCTTATTTAAACTGGAAATACCAATTTCATAAAATCCTTTTATTTCTTCCTATCCCACTTAAATTCTGAATTTAAAATAAATCTTTTATTCCTTTAACTTGACATCACTTAAGTTTTTAAGATTTATTTATTCCCATTTATTCAAAAATCCCCTTTTCCATACTTGGAATTTGATTTATTAGAATTTAAAAATCATTTTATCCTTTCCCAATTCATTCTTAAATTTATTCAAATTTTCTATAATTACTTTACTTAAACATTCTCTCATATAATTATTTTTCAAAAATCCGATTTAATATATTTTGATAACTCAGTATACTGAAGGGTATATTCAATCAAACCATAGCATCCAATATTCCCAATTACCAATGGAATTTATCACAGATTTATTAAATAAATCATATCACAGAATATTAAACAATCTAAATATTTTGAGGAATCCAGTTGGATCCCTCCAACTTGTTTCCCTGCATCCACAGATGTTAGCACAATACCAATTCCACTTCGAGGTGGAATATCGCGGTATATGAGATTTATATAATATCATCCGCTATTATGCGGCGCATAGGGTCTCATCCGCTATATAATGCGGGAAATCAATCACTCCAATATATATATACTACTATATATATAATATCACATCCAATTAATTTCAACCAATCAACCAGTTATTTAAATTTAACCATTTAAATTTAATAATAACCCAGATGAGTGAGATTAACTCACCTTTGCTTTTTAATTTGCAGTCCAAACCAACCAGCTTGTTTCCATGATTTTAAACCTTGTATAAACGTTACACAATTTATTAATATTTGAATTAACTTAATAATCAATTTCCATATAATAATTTTAAATGGCAAATGATTTAATCTTAACTAATGATTAAATTTTTAATGAATAATTAAATTTCAAACTAATTTCCTATAATAATTAATTTTTTTGTAACTAAAATAATTTAATAAGTTTATTAAACAATTTATTCTGCATAATACATTATTTTAAAATAAATCTAGTAAATTAAAAATGCGTATACATATATCTGTTTCTTTTCCTTTCTAGTTTAATATAATTGCAAAAGGGGTATATAACTTCATTATAAATTTCAATTCACCTCTTAATTACTGATGTATATATATATATAACTTCCAAAAATCTTCCTGTATAAACATATAGATATTTATTAATTCAAAATTAACTGGAGAAAGTATATATATAAATTCGAACCTCACTGTTGAATCCTTTAAACTGATTTCTCTTTTTAAAACCTTACTGTAAATAAATTTATTCCGTATGAACAAATTAAAATGTTAATGAGTTAACAACTTTAATAAATCAACTCAGGGCTTAAGTTAACCAATTACTCACTGACCATTCCTTCGTTAAATTTGAGTAAAAATTAAAGCAATAAATTTCCTTTATTTACTAATTACCTTACGAATGATTCCAGTCACCATGGCAGGCTCCTCAAGGCCAACTCGATCTTGCTCTAACTGCTAATGTCACCGTGGCCTACACCAGACTTCCTGCAGCCGCTAAATTCAATTACGCCTTCATTCCCACTGTCCACATCGACAAAACTGCCTTCGAACGCCGCCATCTAACTCGCAAAACCCTTGCTTGTTCAGCCACCTCCTACCGCCGTGACTCGCCATCGAGTCTCCCCAATCCAATCGCCTACCAACAGCTACCTGACTCGAGCCTCTTCGTGACCTAGCTCACTGTCGCTCCGCCACTGCTCGCAAAACTCGCCCCCAAAACAACATGAACCAACAGGCCTCGCGCTCACGATCTCCCCTTCGACATCACCGTGCTCGAGCTCGCTTAGGAGACGCAATCGATCGTTCCTCTAGAAATCGAGTCGACTTCGATTTTCAACTGATTCTTTTGAATTAAAACCGGGGAAAGATTTTCAATTTAGGTTCGAAGAGAGATGGAGATTTCGTTTTTGTGATAACCCGGATTTTTGAACATCTGTTAATTTATAATTAACTGGTTTAATTAATAAAAATATTGATTTTATTTGGATTAATAAATGAAATTCTGATATATAAATCTGGATATGTATATAGAAGAATCTGAACTATAATAAATGTTGGATTTTTATATTTGGATAGATATTTATTTGATAATCACCTATCATAATTATTGAAGTTGACAATATTAGTCTAATAATCTTCTTTTATAATTATTTAATTAGACAAAAATTTATCTTCTCAAAATTTATAAAAATGATTTTTCTAATCATAATATATATATATTGAATTGGAAGTTATGTTTTTTTTATGATTTTCAAGATTTATTTAAAAATTGAGTTCTATATTTTTCTAACACTAAATAGTATCTGTAAGATATATATTTATTAATTTAAAAAGTATTTTAGTTTAAAGTAAGATTTGATAAAAGGTATATATATATTTCTTTAAAGGCTATACTTAAAATAAAGGTAGTTTGTAAATATATATAAGGTTAAAACATACATGTATAAAGGTATTATATAGATTTAAGAAAGTAATAAATACATAAAACATATTAGGTACATTATAATTACAAATGTAAACAAATTCACCATGCATTTTAACAAATGTAAACTATTTATAAAACAATAATGACAAGTGTAAGTTAATTCATACAAGTGTCTTAATTTTAATAATTTTTTTTTAAAAATGATAAAACTGAGTTATAGGAAAACTCTCTACTTTCTCCTCTCATTTTATTTTCTATATTAAATATCAAAACAAAGAAAAAGAAAATCTGAAACCAAAAACTAGTAAACAAATCTAAAGGAAGCAAACAATTATCAGCTTCTCCAAGTTTTCAAATCTGAAGCAATCTAAGATCAACTCAGAAATTCAAGATTCAATTGAATAATCAAGTTAAAATTCAGATTCAGAAAAGAAAATTCTAGTTTCACAAGCAGGGCAACATACAGTTTACTTAAAGCCTTCTCTGTTTCTTAAGTCACGGTGAGTAAATTTTATCTTAAAGCTTAATCCACTTATATATGTGATTGCATGAGATAATTCTTGGAATTATGAAGTGAGATATGTTTGCATGATAGTTTAAAGATGAATGAATGTATCTATTGATGTTGATATTGTGTGCATATCTGTGTTCCAGTTCATCTGCCCTGTTCTTGATATTACAAGTTTAAATTAGGTTCAAAATCTAATTTCTTTTCCCTGATTCTCTTTGGACCCTAATGTTTAAATAAAATTCGTTAGAACAAACAAGTTATAATTTTTAAATATATTTTCAAGGTGAAACCTGATGTTAGTTTTAACAAAGAGGAAATTTCAGTAAAACTAACATATGAAAAATCTCGACTTAAATAATTTGAGGATTCAAGTATATGATCTGATAAATCTTTGGAAGTTATGATTTTAAAAAAATATAACCATGAATTTAAAGACGGGAATTTGAGAGAAATTCACAGCTGATCGTGATTTTGGTTCTGGACATTTAATGGTGATCGGGGTGATCTGGGTAGCCGGAACTACTGCTGGAGGTAGCGGTGGAGTTGATGAGCTCGGCAAAAATGGTGTTTCATTTTATCTGACGTCGAGGTGGTAGGATGGAGGAGAACTAGGGTTTAGGCCGGGTTTGAGTAGTGGTTGTTTTCGAAGCAAATGGGGCGTCGTCATTGATTTGGTAGTGATCAGTCATGGAGGAAAAGGCAGAGGGTGGTCAGACGAAGCTTTTGGCAATAGGCCATGGTTTCCAGTGGCTTGTGGTGATCGATCGAGAGGAAAGAAGACGTGGTTTTGTTTCCAGCGATGATCGGCATTGTTCGATTTTGTTTTACAGCTCGATCGGAAGTTCTAGGGGGTCGAATCGACTTAGGGTTGTGTCGCAGACTTGAAGATGGCCTGAGAGATGATCGGAGAGGAGGGGACGCCGTGTGCACGTGCACGGCGTTGGCTGTGTATCGGTTTTGTTTCGAGAGAGGAGAAGATGAAGTTCTTTCGGGTGGAAACTCGGGAAAATGAGGATGGAACTCGAGTTGTTTTCGAAGTTATTGTGGGTGTGTTAGCAGAGTTGAATTTAAGTAAGCATTTAAATTAAAAAGGAAGGAAACGAAATGACTCGGGTTGGGTGTGGAATTGCACGAGTTTTACTCGGATAAAATGTTTTCAAGTTTATAAATGTTAGGATCAACTTTGAACCAATTTCTTAAAAACTAAATCCTTTTGGATAATGATGTTATTTAAAAATTTGATTTGTTAAGTAGTAATTAAGAAGACGAAGTGATTATCACCAATCAAACTTAAGAACTTGTGTTAATGATTTTAATTCCTAAGCTTATAAAATTCTAATGATAATTAAGGAAGTAATTAGGATAAATGGCTTATCTTAAAGGTAAATCAAGGTCTTGAAAATTTATGATTAATTAAATTAATGAAGAGAAATTAATTAATTAATGATTAAGGATAAATTAATTAGGAAATAAATTAATTAAAGAAACTAGGGATTAATTAATTAGAGATTAATTACTTAAATGATTATTATTTAATGTAAGTAATTGAAGGATTTATTTGTTAAGGGTTAATTAATGAGATTAATTAAGAGATAAGTAAGTAATTGAGGATAATTACTTAAGATGGATAATTAAGGATGATTAATTAATTTCATTAATAAATAAAAGTAATTAGTGGTTAATTAATGAAAGTAATTTAAGGATAATTATTTAATGAAAGTAATTAAAGATTAATTTGAATGATTAAAATGATTAAAGAATAATTAATTAAATGTTTTAATTAATGTTAATTAAGCAGGATTTATAAAAGTAATTAATTTACTTCGTGTTAATTAAATTAATTAGAAATGGACTAATTAAATCTTGCTTATGGATGATTGAATTGTATTGAAGGATTGGATTAATATCTAGTCTGATAATTTACCGTGATATGATAGATTGGTTTGAATTGTGATAATGTGGGTTATTTATCGATGATAAATTGTTGTGTGAATGTGACACCCTGTATTTAAAATTAAAATGAATCCACTTAAACAACTTAGGTTAAGATGATATTGTATTCGAAGAGACCGGGGTCGGATATCAGTAATATTCGAAACCACTTCGATTAGTGATCTGCTATAATTCTTTGAAAATTTGATTATAGAATCAAATAGGTTGGAATGGAATAAATTAAGTAATATAACTATTTTAACTAAGTAACGGTACTTAGATATTGTTGTGTGAAAATAAGTGTTGATTATATAAGTTGTTTACTTGTAGTAAAGTACGAGTTACCCCGGGTTTAAATAAGTTCTATGAATTGAAATTTCATGTTAGATGAGTTTACTCACGCTGGTTTCCAGCCTGACCCGGGTGTTATTTTGATGTAATGCTCGGGTCAGACCGAGTATTACAGATTTTCAGGTAAGGACGTTCTGGAGCTCAGGAGGCAAGCTGGATGGCAGGAACGTATGGAGTGATATCTGTTGTGTATATTATTGTTAATTATCTCAGACATGTTTTCAAATTGTCCTGTGTTGTGTAATAGCGTAACTCTGATATATACTTGTATAAGTGTATTGATACAGTTCTTTTTTGTAAAACTGTTATTTATGTGATATTATATTTTGATCCGCTGCGAATGTGAGAATATGTGATTCTGTGTTTCTGTTTTCTTCTTCTTCTTCTATCTCTTTCTTTTTCTTTTCTTTTTCTTCTAACTTTCTGGACATTTCGGATTCGAAATTTCCGGATCATTACAGTTTTACAGGAGGATATGTATATATATATATATATATATATATATATATATGTGATTTTGTTCGGCCGTCATATTTTTGATTTTGAACTTATCTGTTTTGCGTGCACTATAAAAAGAAACCGGGGGAGACAAGAGAACACGTTCACGTGCTCAATCGACAAGCTACAGTGCTTCTAAGGTGATAAAAAGGCGGCTGATGTGAGGCAATTACAGCTGAGGGTTGACTGGTCAAACAAATATATTTTCTATTCAAATTTGAATTTAAACCGTCTCGAAACCATAACCTAAAATTTCAATCTCCTAACGAGGCATGTCGGTAGGCATTTATAATGTTATACCCTCATTTCGAACGCAATGGAAACGGTTTCGAGTCCTAATTAGATTGTGTGGAGAAGATAGCTTTTTGGACCCAGTTATATTGAATTTTCGATATAGATTTTTAACGCATTTATATATCGTATGCTCACACAACAACTCCACTCACTACGAAATTTGAAATCCGATAATAATACAATATTACGGATCCAATGGAACTGGTTTCGTCGAATTCCGAGACTATGCCTCGGAAGGCTATTTTTAAATATCAATTTAAAGGATATATTTTTAGAACTAAACAAACCACTTTCAAATTCAATTTTAAAAGTTCTATCACCTTCAGTATTATTAACATGAATTTTCCAAGCCTTTAAACTATTTTTAACAGGCTTAAAACTCCAAATTCAACATTTTACCCAACTCCAAATCATTTAATTTAGTAATTAAATTACTCAATAAATAGTGATATCTGAAAATTCAAGTCAAAAATTCACCGTTGAATATTTAAAATCAATTAAATATTCCAATTTCAAATATCCAAAATTTACGGGTCATCACATAAATAAACATATGTTTACTCTTTTACAAAACTTATTCATTTTTATTCTTTTATTTTGATTTACACTCCTACTATTAAAGCAATCATTACATTATGAATACAATTAACATTCCTATTTCTTTTTTATTACATTCACACTACAGTTATGGTCTTATTCCACATTAATGTAACATTTTGTTGACATTTATTTGAAATTGATCAGTTAAATTGGTAACAACACCAATTGTCACCATTATACATTTTATAATATTTGTAAGTTAATTTTTTACAAACAATTATTACAACAACTCTCATTACACTACACTTATTCCATTTCCATCCATTACACATTGTTTTATTAATAAAGCAACCTTTAAATTATTAATTACCTTTTATATCCTACTATAAATCAATGCACGCATTTATTAAAATTTATACTCCTAATATATTTATTCATCTTGATTTCATTCTTTTTATTAAATCCATTATTACTCTATGAATAAAATTTACATTATTACCAAATATTACCTAAATTTACATTAACGTAATACTTAATTACATTTATTGCTATTGGTTTCAAATTTTAATATAATAGGCTAATTAAATAGGTAACGTATATTAATTATTACCATTAACTTTAAATCACACTAATAAATTCATTATTCACAACCAAGTGTTATAACAGCCTATACAATTCAAATTCCATTCAATTTCTATTCATTGCACCTTATGCAATTAATTAGTGGAAATTAGGGAGGCATCCTATCATACTTTCATATTGTAAAGTGGGTCCCTGTCAAAGTTTCATTGTAAATCCGGTCCATATTTTCTAGAAACAAAGAAAATTTATTGCTGAAATGTCAGCAACTTTTATGAATAAGTGCTGATATTTCAGCAACTTTCCCTGTCAAAGTTTCATTGTAAATCCGGTCCCTATTTTCTAGAAACAAAGAAAACTTATTGCTGAAATGTCAGCAACTTTTATAAATAAGTGCTGATATTTCAGCAACTTTCATACACTATGTTCACAGTGTACATAAATGTTGCTGAAATGTCAACAACTTTTATAAATAAGTGCTGATATTTCAGCAACTTTCATACACTATGTTCACAGTGTACATAAAAGTTGCGGAAATGTCAGCAACTTTTATGAAAAGTTGCATCATGCTCTGCAACAATCGTGAATAAAAAACAGGGACCTAATTTACACTGAAATTTAATGAAGGACTTTTCGTGTATTTTGAACTTTAATAAGGACCTGTGCCAAAAGTACCCAATTATTTAATACATTCTTCACATTATCAATTTCTTCTTAATTCAATTATCAAATAAATGCATATATTAATAAAATTTATTTACGACCTATGCCACTTATAACTCTTTAACTCTTTCAGTTGTTTGGAATTCCATTCAAGTTGTTGATAGTCAACTTATATTAACATTATTACCTTTTATTCTAGTTATTATTTCATTTATAAACCATTAACAATACATTATTTCATTAGTAAATTAAATATTTTCATTTGCTTTCTTACATTTCATTTATAACCAAGTATAACATGCATTATTTCATTTATTGGAATGACATTCAAGTTATTAACAATTAACTTACATTTATACCGTTGCAATTCATTTTAGTTACTATTTCCATTAACAATTCACTAATTTTTATTCCCTTCAATATTAAATTACCAAAATCTTATTAAATTAACAAATTTAATTATTGAAAATTTACGGGTCGTTACAAGTTTGTTCGGGTTAAGACACCTTTAATCACATAGAATGTCAAATAACTACTAAGTATACCATTTACTCAACAGTCTTAGATAAAACTCAATAGATTATTTGTCACATCCCGAAAGTTTCGACTTTCGAAAATTCGACATCGATACTCACTTTATCGACTGCCAAGAAATCGAGTGCCGGAAACTCCAGTAGTGAGGGTTTTAGATAAAGAAAAAGGTAGAAGAAGAAGATAGAAGAAAAAGAGAAGAAGAACAACAAACAACAACAGATACAGAACAGAGACAATATCAGAATCTCACATATCGCAGCGGAACAATATATAATAGATAAATGAATAATCTCTAAAACAAAGAACTATATCATTTTATACATACATCAATCAGAGTCAATATACAACAATGGACAGTTATATAAACTTGTCCTCATACAGAATACACAGTGGAATAAATACCATCGGATACAAATACTACGTCTCGCCATCCAGCTTATCTCCAAAGCTCCAGAATATCCAGACTATCCTGATAACCTAACTCTAGGCTGCCCGTGTGGAAAATTTGTGGGCACCCAGAGTTTAGAAGGGAAACAATAAACTCCGAGTCAGTCATGGTGACTGGTGTGAGATCGTAAAACAGTTATCTTTAGAATAAACAACAGAAAAATTTTAAAGTCAATTCGCAATGCTTTTGGAAAATGAAACTACCATAAGACCTCCCACCACACACACAATGCAAACGCAGACTTGGAGGAGATTTCTTCTTATGATAGTCAAAGATGCTTACTACGCAAAATCAAATTCTTTTTGATATTATTATTAGTGCATAGTGGAAAACATTTCGAAAGTAGAATATAAATCTTAGCCAGCATAGGTACCATTATATTATGCCTGCTATAGCTGCCTCCTGAGGAGACAGGTTATACAATTGAAATCGTAAAGGCTCGTATTGTTTCTTTGGATTTCCAACAAATGGTCAGGCTAAGGAACTTCCTATCCACGATGGGTACGTCCCTGGAATAGACGACCCGAGAACCTAACCGGATCTCTGCCAACACAAGGCCGGGTTACCTCTGCAAAAATAGGTAACTACTGACACGCGTATGTCATCCCCCGATCGTCACCGATCTTCCCGAGGATCCCCGATTCGCAACAAACCACATAGAAAAAAATAATGCAGTAACCACAGAGGTTAAGTATCTGGGCTCCATACCATGATACCACCTTTATCCAGAAGGAATGACATACACTAAGGGGCGCTACTCCCTAGAACCTTGCTGCATTCGTCCTGTTTCGACCATTTCCGGGGTGTGAGGCTCGATGAAGTCTCGTCCACAAAGCTACGCTTTCTACAAAAAGCCCTGCTTCGGGTCAAACAAAATGATCAACCTATGATCACAAAGATATAAGATCAAATAAATGATCATATCGCAAATGATCAAACACTGATCATTTCACAGCAACACTCAGTATGCCACGTTACCAAATTGGGATATATCGCTGATAAATTTCAACTACATAACCTCTGAGCTCGTACTTCTCAGAGAAGGGTGTTAGGCTAAGAGAATAAATTCTCCGCCACCAACAGAAATGTATTTGAAAGAAATCAGCTTTATATCTCAAATTGTAACGTCAGACACACAATCCATACAAGTCTGTTCCGGGATCGAACAGAACCGAAGGCACTTCTCACGAAGCCCTTGCATATCCGGATAATTTTCAATCACGTCAGGACTTCCCGTCACTAAGGGTGATAAAACCTCTAAACCGAAGATCAGTCGGTGTAGAGTAACTCGACGGTAATCCTTCCGTTTTCGAAAATATCCGGTCTTCAACACCGGTCTTCGAATGCAATTCATAACGACGTATCACATATTCGGAATGGGTTATACGACCCCATGGTCCTTTCCCGGCTAACCCGAATAGTGAGCGTATATTTAAAAACAAGTGTGGCATTCAAATTCATCCAATTCACAACAAATACCTACTCAAGGTAATTATTGATAGTCGGTTATTTAACTATCAATAAAGATGCGCAACATCATCAGATTCCAAATAATTTTCCAAATTATTTCATCTTCAAAAATATCTTTACTAGATATAAAATTTCCACACTTCCAAAAATAAATCAACATTTATTTTTAAACAACTTCCCATTTCTTTTTATAAATTCCATAGTGAATTTATATTTCAAAATATCTTCTGATATACGATTTTCAAATCGTTTTCAATATTCAATTTCAATTTATCTTTACAAAGATAAAATCTCAAAACGTTCATTTCATATTGGAAAAGCATTTCCATACTTATTTAAAAATAAGTATTTCACAAATCATTTATTTTCAACACTTAGAAAATATTCGATATACTTAAAATCAAAATTAAGTATATATCTCATTCTTTAAGGAAATCATTCTTAAATCACATTTATTTGAGTCAAAACGAATGTTGCGTAAAACATTGTTACGACGACTCAAAATCATTAGTATAGGGATTCGAAATTAAGATAGGTATATATAAATCCCAATACTATATAAAACATTTTCTTTCGGAAATCATTTACTATAACAACAGTGTTATAGTCCACCATTTCCTTATTTTTCGAAAACGTCTATTTCAACAATAAATGTTGAAATCTATGCTTTCGATTCATAATACATTTTAAAACATCTTTTAAAACAATTACTTCATTTTATAATATCGTTTCTCCAGAACATATCCATTTTCCTTAAGAGTATATTCACTGTCCAAAATCGTGAATATAATTCACTTAACTAAATTTCAGCCATCTCTACACGTTTTATTTCAATAAAGATTCGCTATCCAAAATCGCGAATATATCTTCTTTAAAAATCTTCTATATTTAATTTATCAAACTCCATCGATTTTGAATTTATAAAACAACGTTTATAAATCCTATTTCTATATTTTTTTAACAACTTTGATTTATAAATCTTCTTTATTAACGATCCGATCAATATTCCATTTAAAAGCAGAAATCCAATTTATAAGTAAATTTTCTTATAATCATTCATTCTACAACTTCATTCTTTATAAATCTATAAATTTCATATCTTTACAATTTATAATTCTATACATTTCATATCTTCACATTTTATAAGTATAAATTTCATATCTCTTATAAAACTTATTTTAAAATTCCAATAACTTTAATTGATAAATATCAATTTGATACATCTTTTTATATACATTGGTTTAAGAATTCAAAAATCTCAACTTAAACCATTTCATAAATTTCTTAACTCTTTATTTCAAAAGAAATTACTTCTTTATTAAAATTCACAAAATCTCAACTTTTATAACTTAAAAGTTTTAACGTTTATCTTTTTAAAGTAAATCAATTCAACAATTTAAATAAACGTATATTTTCAAAGATCACTTTTAAAATTTCACTTTTAAAATCAACATCGTTATTTTTAAATTTCAAAATTTTGAATCCGATGATGCAACGCATCAATTAGTCAATCACAACAGTCAATATCATATCTCAACGTATGACAACAGAATATATATCAACATCTGTAAATAAATAAATACAGTTGAGGAATCCAGTTGGATCCCTCCAACCTGTTTCCCTGCATCCAAAGATGTTAGCACAATACCAATTCCGCTCCAGTACGGAATTATCGCGGTATATAGGTTTTTATAAATCCGCTTACTAACGGCGCAATAGGGTCTCATCCGCTATACGAGGCGGGAAATCATCAATCCAATATATACATATGCCAATATGTATATATTGCTATATATATATAGATATATCCTACTATATCTAATATCACATCCAATAGCAATCAAATCAATCAATTCAATATTTGCAAAACAAGATTTTCCTTCGAGTGAGAAATTCTCACCTTAGCTTTTATTTTGCAGTCCATTTCCATTCTTCTTGGATTTCTCGTTTTGACCTTGTATAAATATTTATACAATTCATTAATATTCAATAAAAATCGAATAACCAATTTTTTTCGTTTGGTAAATCAAATTAACTAATTGTTTAGTTTTAAATCAATTTTGTCTTTAACAAATTTATTGAACTATTAATCAAATTTCTCTTTTAATAAATTTATTTGAACTAATTTATTTTACTGTAAATTAGTATCTTTAAATCAATTTCTTTTAATAAATCTGCTTAACTAGAAATTTAAATTATTACTTCTCCAAAGTCTTATTATATTTTTTTTTTTGTAACTACTTATAAATTTGGAAAAACTGTATTTCTTTTATTGTTAAAATTTTAAAACCTTATTTATATATCTATATATATTATTTTCCAAAAAGGTTTTTTTTTTTTATTTACATATATTTAAAGTGAGATGTTTAAATCAAAATAGGTTTGTATATTAAAACTGCATTTATACCTTTCTGTTACAATTTCCTGGAAGAAAAAAAATAGAATTTTACTCTTTATTTATATACATATATGTTTAGATATATATATATATATATACAATAAATAAATAAATAAATAGCATATGGATACCTCACTGCTGTGCCCAACTCGAGCACAAGTGCTCGCAGCCCTATCAGCCGCCGCCGTGGTCACCATCTCACGAAACCCCGCGCGCGCAACCAAAATCAATCGCGCCGTCGCCCTTCCATGGTCGTCGCTACCAACCCCGCCGCACTTGGCTCGATTCGAAGCAGCCCCCTCTCCTATCGCGACCCCTGCCTGAACGCCGCGCCCCAAAACCCACACGTGCCACAAATACGAGCCCTAGCTCGATCGCCTCGTCGCCGTACACCCCTATGCGCGCACCCACGAAACCGCCCCTCCCAATTGTGATGAAGTGGTCGATCTGCAGTCGGGTACAGACAAGGAGGAACCTCGATTCGATCGTGCTTCGGTCTAGAAGAGAAAGGCCACAGCTTTGGGTTCGAAATCCAATTCGACTTTCGGTATTTAGGCTGCGTTCACCATTTTTTTTTCTCCTTTTTTTTTATATCTGTTTGATTTTTTGAAGGAAGGGGGAATCGGGTGTTTTAGAAAGAGAAGGGAAGGGGATGGGAGAGGTACGAAGGTATGGGGGAGGCATGGGAGAACGTGGGAAGGAACGTGTGTTGTTATTTTATTGTTTTTTTTTTCTTTATTTTTCAAAAATATCTCTAATCGTATAACTCACAATATTGAACTCCGATTTCAGCGTGCCGCCAGGCGTTCCTAATGTTTACCCCCCATTCCGAACGTGTTGGAAAAGGTTCCGAGTCCAAATTCGATCATATGGAGAAGATAGCATTTTAAATCAAGCAAATTTAAATTTAAATTTCAGCGCGTTTGCTCTTCGTACGATCACGTATTAACTCCGAAAAATATGAAAATTGAAATCCGACAATAATTCAATATTACGGATCCAATGGATCTAGTTTCGTCGAATTCCGAGACTGTGCCTCGGACGGCTATTTTTAAATATCGATTTAGACGTATAAATTTCAAAACCGATCAAATCACTTTCAAATTCAATTCTGAAAGTTCCAATGCCTTCTCAATTATAAATATAGTTTTTCTAAGGCTTGAAAATATTTTTAACAAGCTAAAATTTGAAGATTCAAATTTTTATTCAACTATCAACAGATTATTTTTATAATTTAATCGCCAATTCCAATCTGATAATTCGAAATTCAAGTTAAATTATCATTAAAATATTTAAAATAAATTAAATATTTTCAAATTAAATTGTTTAAAATTTCTGGGTCGTTACATTATTCATACATTCAAACAATTAGAAGTATCATTTCCCAAACAATCCATAAACCAAAACAAACAATAATTTACAATGTACTTGAGTTATTCTTATTAAATTTCTTTCACAATATTTACAGTTTTTTTTCTTTTCATTCATACAAGGATTATTTCTTTAACATTTATCTCTTACAAAATTTTATTCCCATTCATTCATTTAGTGTTTATTTCATTTATTTATTTTTATTTTTTTTTCTTACAAAAATTCAATTTCATTTATTCATATAATGCAAATTTCTTTTATTGCATTACATTCATTTTATTATTTACTTTAATTATAAATAGTTTCAATATTAACTTAAGTTCAAAATCCTTTACTTACAGTACTCATTTTCTATTTCATTTAATTAGTAGTATTACAAATTTTAACTCAAGTTTATAACTATGTTCATATCAAATTTCTTATTTATAAAAGTAAATTTCATTGAACATTTCCATTACATAAGTTTTACTTGTAAAAATTCCATTACATATTCTTTTAACATTTCAACTTTTTATAATTGGTAAGTTAAATATATATATATATATATCTTAAGAATGCAATTGAAAGTTACACAAGTTTGACTTACTTATTTTAATTAACTTAAGGTTCAATAATTATCATTTTTTATTTACATATTCTTATTATTTACAGGTTACAAATTTCAAATTTCTAATATATTTCAGTTATAACTTAGCATATAATTTCTTATTTTCATTTAGAAGTTTCAATTATTAAATAGTTAACATTTTATTCCATTTCAATAATTGAAATCTCAAATTCATAGAAATTTAAGAACTAAATGCCGGGTTCCTTTTTAAATCATATAAAATAACAATATCTATATAATCATATCCTTTATATATATATATATACATATATATATATCAAATCAAAATTGGTATTAAAAAACAAGATTATAAAAACAATTGTGCAGTAAAACTACTACAATAGTCTTCCCACTTTGAAACTCGAATATGAACATCGATGATGCATGCACTCATCACCGAAATTATTTTCCAGCGATAGAGAGGGAAGTACAAAACTTATTTCTTTCCAAAATTTCTTTAAAACAATTCTTTCAAATTATATTGAAATATTTATATCAGAAAATACTTCTAATAATATAAGTATTATATTCCAAATCATTCGATAGAAATTTTCAAAAACCCCGGAACTTAAGTTCTAAATTTCCAAATTTCATTTATTTTATTTTCAAATCTTATTTCTAACTACTATTTATAAATTTCACTACCTAACAACCAATATATTACAACCAATATAAAATTTATAAATCATTATTTTATATATAAAATATACAATAGGAAAAATTATTTCATTTACCTACATTTCAAAACAAATATTGTGTCCGTGAGTCCTATTAAGTGTTTAGAAATCCCTATCGATATCATAGCATCCTATGTACCGACCAGAATTTATAAATACAAAATGGAAAAAATTAACACAATATAAAACATTTTATAACACTAACAAATACGCACTCTCATATATACACACGCAATGACTCATCATAGGGTATTACTACCCTATTAATAAAGAGTCAGACCCCACAAAGCTAAGTTTATCGCTAAACCAAAGCTCCGATACCAACTGTAACATCTTACCTTTTTCTACGCTTTAAGCAGACACACGTGCCAACTCAAGCCATAAGAAGGACGAATTGTTATTGGGGTGAATAAGAAAAAGGGAAAGAAATAAAAGCAAAACAGAATCTCGCAGCAGAATGACAAAATATAATAATTAAATAACAGTTCATGAAGCTGTATACAAACCATTTGATTATACTTATCCAATACAAACATCAGAGTTACACATATCAGAGATAAATACATAACATTGCAGCGGAACAGTATGATGCAGTGGAATAATATAGTAAATAATAATAATACAATCTTCGTCTTCGTCCTCCGGAAATAAGGTCTTCAAATCCTGAAATGCTCAAGCTGACCCGAGCGAATTGAAAAGACAAAACACTCGAGTCAGAACTAAAAGATCTTATGTGAGTTAAATCAACGGTAAATAAATATGAGTGTAAACGGCGTCGGAGATGTTTACGGGTTTTGACATCTCCTATCCAGTGTCTAACGTGAGTGCAGTAACTTAAGAGATGTTTGGGATTCACATCTCCTAAGGATCTGTTAAACTATCTACTATATAGTACAATACGCTATTATAATATGTCTAAAGTAAAGTATGCTATTTAAAAATAGCGTTAAGGCTTTACATTTTCCACCTTAACACATTTTTAGGGTATACCAATAGTCTATACAGTACCGTAGGTCACCGTAAATTGGAGCCGCCAGAAGATACCACATAAGTACGACATAAAACAAACTCGTAGAAGGCGCGCTAGGGTAGGTGATACGGCACAACTAGGCAATGTCAGGGTAGATATACCAATTACGCATCCGGACTGGTGGTAACGCATAGCAGCCACTACCGCCCACCACGAAACACACTCCCGAGTAAAAATCGAAGGGTGGCACCAAATAAATCGCAAGTCAGAATATAGTATCGATGGAATGTGTCCGCTCAGAGGAGCTACCTCATTGGCCCGGAATCGCTCCTGTTTTAGCCACCTTATGCTAACTCACGAGAGTTAGGTCCACGTAGATATACCTTTAGGATCGTCGCCACCATCCTACTTCATTCTGGAATCTCCACCGCGTACACAGTTGTCAAAGTGGTTTTCGGTATCGACAGAGAGTATGCCCATATCCGATCCCGGTCTCTTTAACAACCAATCGCTTCTTACACACCGGATGGTCCTTTTACATTTCCAAAATCGTATCATAATTGATATCAAAATATCATATTCGATTCAAACCATATCACTTTCAAAATCATTACTTAATTTCAAAATCATATTCACCTTTGAAATCATATCGCATTTGAAATCATAGTTCAATAATTATATTTCCTTTCAAAGTCAAATTCACAGTTTATATCGAAATATCGTATTCTCAAAATTATATCACTTTCAAATCATATCGTTTCAAAAATCGTAATTTCTTCCAAAATCATATTTCCCAAAACAGGTTAAGTCCTTGCTTTAAAATCATCATTTTAATTTATTATAACATTCAAAATTCCAACTTAAGTTATAACATCATTTAGCCTTATTCTCTTTTTAAACCAAATTGAAATGAATATAAACTCTTCCACGTACTTAGTTTGGAAATTCAGAAATTTGTTTAAATAGTTAAAAATAGTTAAAAATCTCTAGAATAGTTTAATTATAGGTAAAAATATTTTAATTTGATTTAAGGTAGTTAAATAGATTAAATTTAGATTAAATATAATTTAAAATAGATTAAATAACTTTAAAATAGATTAATTAGATTTAAAATAAATTAATAGGGTTTAATTAGTTTTAAAATAAATTAAATTGGTTTAAAATAGATCAAAATAATTTATCTAGTTGATATTAGTTAAATAGTTAAATAAATTTGAAAATCTTAATAATTATTAAATTTACAGTAATAATATATTTTAAAACAGTTTACTTAAAAATATGAGTTTGAAATTAATACCAAATAAAACTATTCATTTCGTTCCAACATATTTGGACCATTTCAAATTTCCAAATCAACGAACCAAATTTCAATAAACTATCGAATTTCATATCGTTATATCCGTGTTCAAAATATCAATACGGATTACTCCAATCTCCAAATATTTCAAAGTTATTTTTAAACAAATTTAATAACTCAATTTCGATAGAATTTTATTTACGAAAAAGTTTAATTTTTAAACTTCCCATTTAATTCTTAAAGAAATTCCTTTTTAAACCAATTCACATTTAATCATAAAACTTGATTTTTCCAAAAATGCTTCGATTTATATAAATCAAATTTTATTTCAAAATATCATTTAATTAAATTCGAAAATTAAGGATTTTAAAATCAGTTAATTTAACCAATCCGGTGTTCGTATATAATTCTCTACCCTAGGGTCAAGTGATACGAATATTTATAATTTAAATCCGCAATTTAAACATTTTACGGTTGTATATCATTTCAAACCGCAAACCCAAAATAAATAAAAATCCATAACGAACTTACAGTTTATAACGGTATAAAATACAACATCCATTCAACCAACATCAACAATCAACACCCATCACAATCATCATCCAAATCAATCAATAAATATCAATATAGAACTGATAATCAATAACGGGTATTAAACTGGCAATTTATATTCAATAAATAATTAAATGACAATTTAATTCAAATAAATTCAAATTAACTAAGATGATGATTTAAAATATACCAAACAGTCACAAATAAATTTCTAATCACATTATAAATTTAATTTAACAAACATAAGAAATTTTAGAAGTTGTGAGTGGGTTAAAACACTCACCTTTGAATTTAAATTGATTTAAAATCAAATTTAAACCCAAAATTTGAACATTCTTAGAATTCGTCCAAACCAGCGTCAAAATGTCTGGAATTTTATTACGATCCCAGCGGATCGAACCGCACGTGAATTGGACCTCATATGCGAAAGTTATTGATATTAGAACACTTTGAATTGAAATTTAAACAAATAAGTAAATAAAATAAAATAAAAAGAATATACCCAGACATCATTGTCCACGTCAACGTCTCGTGACCAAAACCCTACCGATCCAGAACGCGAGCTGCCACCTTCGACTCGATGTCGCGCGGCCATCTTGCGCCTGACCTTCATCAGGCAACGTCACGAAGCAACACCCCAGCGAGCCGCACCTTGTCAACCCCATGACTTCACCAGAAAACGCGACCAGTCGCGGCCGTTACCAACCCTAGATCGAATTTTCATGGCCAATCTGATCGTCGAATCGACGAACGATCCATACAGATGAAGTCCCCTCTACAAAACCCCTCAGACGATTTGACGATCGGTCACAGTTCATCACGACGCGATGAACGGCCGAAAATGAATTACAGTTTTCTAGCCAAATGATGCATCGAATTGAAAAATAAATCACAGAATTGAGATGCGCTCGTCGAGAGCTTCATATCGATATATAATTTGATATATATTGAGGAGTTTGATTTTTTTGATTTGAATTTGATTTACAATTGGATCTAGAATTTGTTTGCCTGCCATTGAAAAGAGGATAACAGAAAGAATTGTACGTACAGACAAATGAGAACAAGAGATAGCCAGGTTTTATAACGATATATATATATATAGGCAGAACAAAATAGAAATGAATGGGCTCGATTGGTTTGAATTAGAATGATAAACGACCCAAAAAGCCCGTTCTGACTCCGGAGCAAAAATCGGTCATCCCATATATCAAAATAGATGCTTTCGATAATTTTAAAATCAATGGAACTGGTTTCAAGCCCAAATTCCATCGTATGAAGAAGTTATGTTAAAATCAATTTATTTCAAATTGATTTCAATTAAATTTATTTCTGGGCGTTTCAAGCCCGTACAATCCAACGACAAGTCCGATCGTTACGAAACTTGAAATCCAATAATAATTCACCGTTACGGATCCAATGAAACTGGTTTCGTCGAAATCCGAGTCAGTGGCCAAAATGGCTATTTTTCAGTCAATTAAATTAAATTAATTAAATCACATTTTCAGTTTAAATTTTAATAATTTACAACTTCTATCATTTTTGATTTCTTAATCACTTACAATAATTTAAACAAATTTAGATGTCAATTTAAAGTAGATTAATCCATCAATTTCAGTGTTAAATTTCAATTTTATTAAATTCAAAAATTATAAATTAAAATTCCAAAATCCACTTATTAAATTTTAAACCTTGTTATTCAAGTCTTATTACAATAAGAGTATAACTAACATTGGTTTATCTCTTAGCACATTAACATTTCCCGATTTCATCTTAATTTCAATTAACGTAATATTTAAATATTTAATTTCATTTAATTTCAATTAATCCAATTATTATAATTTGAATTCTAATAAATTAATAAATCTTTATTTCCATTCTTTTATTCAACCAATCGTCATATTATGAATAAAATTAACATTATTTCCAAATATTAACTTAATTTACATTAACACAATATTTGATTACATTTATTGAAATTTATTTCCAATTTAAATTTAATAGCCTAAATAAATTGGTAACATATAATAATTTCACTATTGTCCAATAATCACATTTATAGGTTTATTATTCACAACAATTGTTACAATTACTTTCATAACACTAAATTTTTCCAATTACCATTAACGAGATACTAGTTCATAAGTCTATACAACATTTACATTTATTTACTTACATTCAATTTATAGCCAAGTTATAACATTTACATTATTTCAATTAATTGGAATTTCATTTCAATTGTCAATAATTAGCTTTAATTAACATTTTTA
Organism: Allium fistulosum; assembly: GCA_030737815.1. Classification (NCBI taxonomy): domain Eukaryota; kingdom Viridiplantae; phylum Streptophyta; class Magnoliopsida; order Asparagales; family Amaryllidaceae; genus Allium; species Allium fistulosum. The sequence continues at coordinate 940,954,030 of CM060907.1, read as the reverse complement.
CTTTTTCATTTTTTGTTATTATTTCATTATTAATTAACAAATTTTTATTTCTTTCAGTATTTAATTCCCAAAATCTTATTAAATCAACAAATTTAATTACCGAAATTTACGGGTCTTTACATATCGACTCGTCGGTGTATCTCATCGTCTTCATCTGTTTCCACCTCTCAATGGTAGTTTATGCCTCGTCGTGCATCTCGTAGTCCCTATTATGGCATCATAATCGATTAGCCGTATTTTATCTTGCCTTAGGGATTTACTACTTGTTTGCTTCCTTTTGATTATAGAGGACTTGTGTGAAGACCCAAAAGTTGGCCTTCGAAAATCGGCACCCGTACTCCACTTGTACTCAAAATGCCGTAGATTCAAATGCCAAATCTGGTTCTCCGGAGCTTATAACACAGTTAAGTAAATAACACAGCGGAAGAAAAGAATAATACATTGATATACAATATCTGATACAACAGAGTGATACAATGAATATCAATATACATCAGAGATATGATACAACAAATAGCAGCGGAAAAGAAAATGATAACATCAGCAGCGGATAATCTCCATCTCCAAAGCAGCAATCCAGATATAGCTTGAACTCCCAATAACGATGCACAAAGATAAGTAAGTGCAGTCTGATCCAAAGACTGAACTAGCTCCAGAAAATCTACTAATCTGACTATCTGAAAAACCCAACTCTAGACTGCTCGTGTAGAAAATTTTTGAGCACCCAGAGTTTAGGAAAGAAACAATAAACTCCGGATCAGTCATGGGACTGGTGTGAGCAACAAAAACAGTTTATCTTTAAGACAAATAGCAGAGAATTTTAAAGTCAATTCGCAATGCTTTTTGAAAATGAAACTACCATAAGACCTCCCACCACACACACAATGCAAACGCAGAATTGGAGGAGATTTCTTCTTATGATAGTCAAAGATGCTTACTACGCAAAAATCAAATCATTTTTGATATTATTATTAGTGCATAGTGTAGAAAAATCATTTCGAAAGTATAATATTAATCTTAGCCAACATACGACCAGTATCGTATGCCTACTATAGCTACCATCTAAACAGTGGTGACCACCGTACGTAAATGGCAGGTTCTACAACTAATACCGTACAAAGTTCGTATTGGAGTTTGGATTTCCAACAAATGGTCAGGCTAAGGAACTTCCTATCCACGATGGGTACGTCCCTGGAATAGACGACCCGAGAACCTAACCGGATCTCTTCCAACACAAGGCCGGGTTACCTCTGCAAAAATAGGTAACTACTGACACGCGTATGCCATCCCCCGATCGTCACCGATCTTCCCGAGGATCCCCGATTCGCAACAAACCACATAGAAAAATAATGCAGTAACCACAGAGGTTAAGTATCTGGGCTCCATACCATGATACCACCTTTATCCAGAAGGAATGACATACACTAAGGGGCGCTACTCCCTAGAACCTTGCCGCATTCTTCCTGTTTCGACCATTTCCGGGGTGTGAGGCTCGATGAAGTCTCGTCCACAAAGCTACGCTTTGTTCACAAAGCCATGCTTTGGGTCAACAGATGATCAACCTATGATCACAAAGATATAAGATCAAACAAATGATCATATCGCAAATGATCAAACACTGATCATCACACAGCAACACTCAGCATGCCACATTACCAAATTGGGATATATCGCTGATAAATTTCAACTACATAACCTCTGAGCTCGTACGTCTCAGAGAAGGGTGTTAAGCTAAGAGAATAAATTCTCCGCCACCAACAGATATGTATTTGAAAGAAATCGGCTTTATATCTCAAAGTGTAATGTCAAACATGTATCCATACAAGTCTGTTCCGGGTTCGAACAGAACCGAAGGCACTTCTTACGAAGCCCTTGCAATTCCGGGTATTCACAATCCCGTCCGGACTCCCCATCACAAAGGGTGATAAAATCTCTATACCGGGGACCAGTCGGTGCAGAGACATTCGACGAGTTGTCCTTTCGTTTTCGTAAATATCCGGTCTTCAACACCGGTCTTCAAATGCTATCCATATACGACGTATCATTATTCGGAATGGGTTATATGACATAAATGTCTTTTCCCGGCTAACCCGAATAACGAGCGCAATATTCCAAAACATATGGATATGTGATTTCAATTAAGTCACAACTTAATAATTCAATTTCTTTTTAAATGGTTTCAATCGATTACCATTTCAAATCTTTTAAACAAAAAGATTTATTTACAGAGTTCACTTAATTTTCACAAAGATTCATTCACAGTTTTTCCCAAAACAATTTCTGTTTCAATTGGATTAACTCGTTAAATCTTTAAAATAAAGATTCAACTTATAGCTTTCAAAACAATTTCATTTCGAATGGTTTAAACAAAACATCATTCTAAATCTGTTAAAAATAAACAGATTCAATTCATAGCTTTCAAAAAGAATTCATTCATACTTGGAAAACCATCTTTCAATTCATACTTGAAATTCCTTTAAATTGGAATTTCATTTTATATATATATATGAAAGCTTTTATCATTTGAAAACAAACAGTTTTCATTTAAGAAAAATCCAATTTTATTTGCACGGGTTAAAGTCCTTGAATTATATTCATATTCCAAAATCACTACTTTTAAAATGGTTTAACCCTTATATAACGATATAACTTCTTTAATCCCTAGTTTCAAATTATAGAATTCGATTTCAAATCTTGAATTTAAGTTTAAATCAAATTATTTAAACTTCCAAAACTTTATCAAGTTATTCAAAAATAAATTTCATCTTTGAAATTCCATTTCAAAAGCTTTTTTACTTTTAAACCGAAATTTCCAATTTCAAAATCAATTGAAATTAAAATTTCAATTTCAAAAACATCCAATTTAAATTATCTGTGACTTAACCGATTTCCACGTGAAATCCATATTTGTGTGTGTATGGTGTAGTCCAAGGGTTTCACACACAATAGTGCAACACAATGAATCATCACAGATCAAAATATAGGATATAGATGATAAGCGATATAAACTATAACGCTTATCGTTTATGCACAGACCACAGATATATAAATATCACAGATAATAAATCACAGATCATAACATAAATCAGGGTGTATCACAAAGCATCATAAATCAGGGATATCAACAATCAAGTCATCCAATAGAATCCAAATATTCGTAAGTAAGATCAGTTAATTTTCTGATTAAATTCCAATTAGATTAATTTCTGATGAATTACTAATCCCGGTTAATTAATCATTAATAAATTCCAAATCATTTGATTTATTATCCTTTAATTATATAAATTAACCTTTAATCATAAATTAATTATCATTTTCAAATCTTTATTTAATTAACCTTTACTTATTTAATTAATCTTTACTTAATTTACTTTTGATCAATTATCCTTAATAAATCAAAATAAGTAATTGTCTCTAATTACTTAATCAACTCTAACCATTAATTAATTTCTTTTAACTAAATAATTATCTTTAAGTAATTTATCATTTTTAAATTTCATGAATTCGCTTAAGACCTTCAGATAAACTCTTTATCCTTATTTAACAATTAATTGTATTTAAGTTTATTTAATAAACTTTTGCGATAATTCTTCATGACACACACTTCAACTTAAACCTTGTAATTACTTAAAGCCATTACATCACATCCTTTAAACTTATTTAACATCTAAATTTATAAAACTCTATTTTATTTCAAATCTGGAATTGTTTACATTCTTCCTTTACAAATTCAAATTCCATTTTAAATTTAAGTACTTTTAAAATCCACTTAATTACTTGAACACTTTTGGTTACTAAAACAATTTAAAAATTTAAAACCTGGTTTATTCACAAACTAAGTTTTCAACTAAACTTGAATTTAGTATTTTAAACTTTGATTTATAAACTCAGTTTAAAACTTAATTCATAATTTTTAAACTTTAATTAAATATTTCAAAACAGCAAAACAGGGTTCAGGTTGAAGAGCCTGTACATATTTTCGACCCGAGCCATTACCCTATTTACTTCGAGTTGCACGCTAGTTTCCCCGAGTCTCTCCCCTGTCATTCACGCAACACCTTCTTCCCTGATCCCATCTCCTTTCCCTGCTTTCTCTCTTCTTTTCTTACTTAAGCCAATACGTGAAATACTTACTCACGCACCTGTTCAAACTCGAAGCAGGCTCTAAAATTTTCGAACACTTCCTCGAGACTACCAAAAACGAACCGCTGACATTCATTCACCGCCGTGCACGTGCACGGTGGTTCGCCTCACATCCGGTGGCTCGCACTACCCCCAGCAAACCCCAAATCGACCACGTTTCCGAGTACAACCCCCAGCAAGTCGCGAAATCCACGATTTCGAAAAATCACCTGTAACTCGAACCCACATTCGCACCCCTGACATCAAATTCGCCACGTCCAGCCATCTACGACCACCGTTCGCCACCAAACACCGGCCGCAGCTTCGACTATGCCCCAGCATCCATCTCCCCAAGTTCTAGCGAACTCGATCAACCATAGTGATCGAACTGACCAACCTCATCAACCCAGACCAAAACTAGGTTTACAGAACGAATTAGACCCCCACCATCACCACAGTGACCAACCACCACTTCCACCATTTTTCCCTTAGTCACTGACCACTCCACCGTCATCAGAGAGAAACTCGGCCTTCCAGACGATCTAGATCAACAGAGACACTCGAATTTCTATTTTCTGGTAAACCCAGAATTTCTATCAATCCCCTCTATTAAACACTTCCATTTTTGTTTCAAAAATCGATTTTTGTTTTAAGTATTTGATTCCTATACCTGATTCAAAGACTTTTGACAATTTATTTTCTTCCTTATTTTTAGTTTACTATGAAGTTCTGTATTTCCAGAGCTAAATTCAATTTGTTTTAACTTAAACAAATTAAAACTAAAGCCTATGACATTACAAATATATTTGATTCAACACTTAAGTCATAACATAGATTGGATTATTAGCAAATGATTTTTTTTTTCTTCTTTTGAACCTGGAACTAAAGCCAGAGACAAGAAATTAAACACACAGCATTTCACACACTAACATACCACCCATATCCAAGTTATCATTATCACAGACTTAAGATAATAAGGAAGATCAAGTAAAAAAAAATGGAAGTTTGCTCACAAACAAAAACAAACAGGTTCAGGAAGGAGATTTGCTCACCAGAGATTGAAGCAGAGAAGAACAGAGAAGAAGCTTATGCCTGGAAGTGATTTTGTTTGAAAAAAAACTGGAAACTGATTGCTCTACCTTAAATCTTGCGACTTGATTTCTTGTTTTATTTGTTTGATATTCCTTTACTTTGAATTGAGTTTGTTGTTTTAAATTGAAGTTGGTTTCAGTATTTTCTTCTTTCTTTCTTCAGTTTTGAAATGGAACGAACTGGAATGAGGATTTGATGCATATAAAAAGTAAGTATGCACTATATTATTTGTACAAAAAGCATGCTGGAGACATTTGCATTAAATGCATGAAGCATGTTGCATTTATTGCTTTGAGTACTTTCTTCTCTTTTGTTCTATTTTACTAATATTTTGCTTATTTACTTATCTTCATTTCGGCTGAGAGGATTTGTTATGTACAATATGAATGATATTTTGTTGCAGCCTACTACTTGTCTTCATTTGTTTATACATAGATGCTTTCATATTTCTTTTCTGTTTTGTATTTTCTTGCTTTTGTTTAGTTAATCAACTTGAATATGTTTGACTGTCTAGTGCTCATACTTCAGTATATTTTGTTTTGCTTGTTGACTATGCTTTTGTACATAGATGTTTGTTTTAATATGTTGTTATAGTTTACCAAGTTTGTTTACTTTATGTATAATTTATAAAGTTGTTTTAGTCGGATTCTTATATTTTATTTGCTCATTATTTACCTTTTTATATTTATCTTATATTTCTAGCTTAAATTATCTATTATTGATATTCTTACTTAAATACCAATTATATTGTATTTCTCTATATATTTATTTTACTGTAATATTATCATCATCATTTATTTACACTTCAAATCAAAAATTAATATATATATATATACTTATATATAAGATTTCCAATTCACTCATATTCGAGTCGGGGAAACTCGCTCCAATTAATCCAGTTATTTCACAATTTTTATTCAGAAATTTATTTAATTACTCAATTTAATCCAAAAATTCGTTTAATTATTAATTTAAATAAATTAAAATTTCGGGGTCGTTACAACTTGGCTCCTCGGACTAACCCATTCGTGTTTGAAAGAAATATTTTATTTGTTTACTAGCCTTGCCCTAACAAACAAAGTAGCAAACAACTCTGGCAGTGCATTACCTAACGGGACCTACGCTAGTTGGAGGCGTGGTCTGCTAGGTGTAACCCTGTCTTTCCCATTGAACATGCATGATCGATGATGCACTCAACCTATGTACAACTCCTACTCCTAATTTGGTACAAACACATAATGACATAGCGTCGAACCGCTCACCATCCTATTTAGATTACCGAACGCAACCAAGGCAATATTCTGTCAATTTATTGAAGTTGACTCTACTGAGGGTATTCCTTCACCTATATGAAAGCATATATACTCAACGGGTCCTACATTTGGATATGTTCCACATTAGTATAATGTATACACAACTGCTGGCGGCCCCTTGCAATGGGCAGACTTCTATTGTGTAACACTATTCACCTGGCGTTCCAACCCATTCTTGTTGTTTCATGTCAGCAATTCGGACTACAAGTGACAAATTCGTGTTTGAAAAGAACACACAAAGTCTAGTTAATTCACGGATCTACGACTACGACAACATCCAGACTCAACGACTCAAAGTATGGTTCGTATAGTTATATATTTTCACAAGAGTCATCAAATGTGTATATAGAATCGAGTTTAGTGCTTTGTTAAAATCTTTCCTCAAGAATCATCATTCACATTCAAATAAAATTGCATGCATTTTATAATCAAAATCAAGTTTCCGAAAAAATGCATGGAGTCACTAGTTTAGAAGGCAAGTGCTTTAACCAAATGAGCTATGGTAATTTTTGTTTATCAATAGAATTCAGTCGATTGAACAAGGTCATCAGTCGACTGAATATCTATAAACAGCTTATTGAACTTGTGCACTTTCAAATGCACATGCACGATTTAAATTCAGTCGACTGAATCTTCTAAGGCAGTCGACTGACCACTTTATAACTGCCATATTTTTTGAATAGACACTTCCTTTCGTGAACAGCCTTCTCCTACGTGAAGAGTTGCAGCCATTGCTGTTCGTAGAGATCTCTTTACCAGCAGTTGCAACTCCTTAACTACTATATATATGTTTGTTTTCTGATGATCAAATAACTTAATTTTCCTATGTCTTTTGATCTAACGTGAATAACATTCTTTGAATCTATTGCTTACATAAGTTCATAAATTCATTGCGTACAATCTCACTTCCATATCTTATAAAGCAATTCTAATCTTCCTATTCTTCATACACGCACAATCATTCACACTACTCTTGAGGAAAAGATTATAGGAAGGGTATACATTATTGACTTATCAGTGCTATTCAAGAGCATACACAGTTAGAAACAACTTTACTATTTGTATTGGAAGTCCTGTTCGGTTGCTCAGGCGGTAGAAGCCTATTCGGTTGTTTAGGAAGTAGAAGTCCTGTTCGGTTGCTCAGACGGTGTAATACCTGTTCCTCCGGGTTAAGAGAGGGTTAATAGTTAAATTCTAGAAGGAGTCTGGGACTGGACGTAGAACGAGAGTTCGAACTAGTATAAAAATCCCCGGTGTCATTTACTTTACTATTTACTTTTTATACTCATATTCTGCATCAGCAGATAACTTAGTTTATATCGCACTACCAGTGCATTTACATTATTTACAACTGTTGGCCATTTCGATCCTATAGCATAGTCACTTTCGTTTGGTATCAAAGCCTGAAATTCTATCGATCGTCACAAGATCATAAAATAATGGCCAGAAAATGATCCAATCGAAATACAACAGGCAAAATCCCTGTCAAAGCCACCAGTGAGGACAACAAAAAGTTAATTTCTGATTTACAAATTTCAGTAAATGGTAATAATGAATTAGTCAGTATATGTGATAAAATCTCAAAGCATAATTTTTTTATTTTAGAAAAGATGAAATCAATCAAAATTGAAAATGCGAAATTGAAAAATGAGAAAATAGATTTAGAAAATCAACATGGTGTTTTAAACAATAATTTTGAGGCTCTTAAAGATTTTCTAGATGAAAAAAATACTATGTTTGAAAAAGAAAAAGAAATTTTTTCAAAAGAAATTACGGATTTGAAAAGACAAAATGATTTATTACAATCATCTTTAGATAGTTCAGAACCTTGAATTTTTCTTCTCGAAAATGAGAACTGTACGTTAAAAAAGGAGAACTCTGAATTAAACAAGCAAATTGATATTTTGAAAAACAGTAATATTTCTTTTGGAAATAATAATTGTGACTTTAAAACTAAATTTGATAAACTTAACACTGAAGTCACAAAATTTAGTAAAGGTCAAAACGATTTAAACATGATTTTATCTAGTTCTAGACCTTTACATGATAAAAGTGGTTTAGGATATAATAAAACTAATCGTAGAAATAGCACTAGATACTCTTTCATGTATAGTAAAAATGTTAGTGCTAGTACTAAATTTCGAGTAAAGTCTAAATCCAATTTTAATAGAGATTCAAATACTGCTATGACCAATAATGTTTATAATTTCTTTAGAAGTACTAAATCATTGACGGGAAATATGAATAAAAATTATCTAAGTATTTGGGTTCCTGTTAATTGGAAAAATAGAGAAAAATACGTTGATGATTATTTTGATATGGTAGCTAATAATGAAAATTATATTTATAAAGGTTCAACCACACCCAAATGGGTATGGTTTCCTAAATTAGGAAATTATAAGAACCTTGGGTATCGCATGCTTTAAATGTTTTTTTATTATACCTTACATTATAAGTAGTAGTTATTTTGTTCTATATTGTTCTATGTTAACACTTATGTGGAATATAATTTATGTCATCATATAAACTCTCCTTTTTGTCGATGACAAAGGGGGAGAAAGATATCGCTCTAACACTATTTGCAGGAAAAAATGATGCAAGCACAGAATAAGGGGGAGAAAAGGTTAATTATTTAACGGAATATATAGTATAGATTCAGAGGGAGAAATCTATAGCACAATTACAGGAATATATTCAGGGGGAGAGATAAGTCAACAAAGCTTGTCGAAGATTCGTGTAACGACCCGATATTTTGGACCATTCGCGTCCATTATAAGTGTATAGGTAGACACTCATGCCGGAGTTGAATTGCTCAAAATACCGCGTTGTTAATTTAAATTTGGCAAAACTGAACATATACAGTAAATAGATATAATCACAGATCACAGACATAGAGTAATAAATGCAGCGGAAATAAAAGAGATAGTAGTTCATGAAGCTACTATATGAATATATAAAAATACATCAGAGTTTACAACAGAAGAGTAATACGATACATCAGAGTTAAACCAGATACAATGGGAGAGTAACACGATACATCAGATACAAATCAGAATGCATCACTGGAATCATCGAATACTGGAAGTAGAATAGATGGCTGGATCTTCAAGCAAAGCTCCAACTCCAAAGGTGAGTCTCGAAAGCTGAACTACTCAGTCTGACCCGAGCGTAAAGCAAAAACACAAAACACTCGAGTCAGGATTAACATTCTTATATTAATAAATCCAACTCAAGTGAAATAGCAATTGAAATACAAGTAACTCAAAGGATGTTTGGAATAACCATCCTTTAAGGATCCGTTAAACTATCTACTAGGTAGTAATGTACGCTAAGTAGATAATGTCTATCAGTAATATAAAGATATCAAAGTAGGGTTAAGCAGGGCCCATACACCTCTTAACCTGTTTATTCCCAAAAGCATATACAAGACCGTAGTTTCCCCAAAACCGGAAGTCACCAGAGGGCAATCCATATACTAAAGGTACAAATCAAAATCGTAGTGGTCGCGAATAGGATAATCAGTATGACAAGGTACATGAGGCGATACCAACTAGGATACTAGTAGTTGCCTGATCCGGACTGATGTTGGGCATAGCAGCTACTACCCCAACACCGCGAACAACACTCCCATAATCGAGGGGTGCACCCAAATCGAATCACAAAAGTAATAGATATGGTATCGAAGAAGTGTGTCCGCTAGAGATGGCGATCCTCAATGGCCCGGCGCGGCTCCTGTTTTAGTCATGTCAAGGGTCATCCAAAATCGTTCTCTTTCTTCAGTCAACGCGTTCATCAAAACCATCCACTTCGTTCTGGATCAACACTCCGCGTATAGTTATTAAAGTGGTTTCGGTTCAGATAGAGAGTATATCCATTACCGATCCCGGTCTCTTTAATAACTTTCGTAATTATTGCACCGATTGGTCGGTTATATATTTTAAAAACCAAATCAAATAAATTTCAAATAGAATTCGTAAATCAACATTTCATTTGTCTTTCTAAAACAATTTCCAAATTTTCGTTTCAAAACATTCAAATTTTCCGTTTCAAAATCTTATAATTCAATTTCAATTTCTATTTAAACAATTCAAATATTGATTCGAGTTCGTATATAAGTTTCATTCCGAAATCATTTAAATAAATTCTATTTAACATTCAAATCAATTTAAATTCATTTATCAATTTCATTCAATATCGTTAAATTAATTTATCATTCAAAACAATTTCTATTAAATTTCCTAATCATTAAATCAATTTCTTAAATTCAACTTCATTAAATCAAAACTTACAAATTTAATTAAATTAAATTCATCAAATCAAATTCTTTACATTTCAAGTCTTACATTAATCACATTTTCATTTCTTGTTAAAGAAATTCCATTTCACTTATTTACTTACTTAAATAATTTTCCAAAACTTAATTTATAAAGAAACTCAATTTCAATTATTTACGAAGTAAAATTCTCTTATTCAAAAGTTCAATTTTTCTTATTAAAGAATTCAATTCAATTTAATCATTAAATAATTCAATCTTATTTAATTATTAAATAATTCAAACTTAATTATTTAAATAATTCAAAGTTTAATAATTTCAAACTTAATTATAATTTCAAACTTAATTATAATTTCAAACTTAATTATTAAATCATTTCAAAGTTAATGATTTCAAACTTAATTATCAAATCATTTCTTTCATTTCTCAATTTAAACAATATTCTTTCATCAATTACAACGTTAATATTTTATTTCAGATTATTAAATATTAACATTTTCCTTTCATTAAAATTCAAATTTCAACTTTATTTCAAACCATATTATTTATTCCAATAAAATCTTCGTTTATTTTTAAATCAAATTATTGACCAATCGGGTTTTATTTAATTTCCTATCCTAGGTCAAAGTTCAATTTGGGTATTTATCATTTCAACCCGATTCCAATTCAATTCGAAAATCAAAGCATATAAAGGGAACTTGCAGTGTGATAACTGGGATGGTGTCAAAGTAAATAAACAAGCAATAACATCAAACAATAACAATCCAATAATCAATTCAAATAATCCCGAAATAACCGTATTAATTCGCATTGTTATTTGTACGAATTAATATAATTATTTCTAGAATCTACACTATCATTTCATGTAGATTAAAGATTATTACATTACGGTTTTCACTTGTCATCTATTACAATTCCATCCATCATCAATTTAACAACATACATTCAGTGGTTCAAATTGTAATTAAACAAATCCTACGTGTCAATAAATTCAACAGTTAAAGGGGTCATATTATACAAATGTCAGTTAATCAAATTTAACATTTAATTATCCTATATCAAGTTCAATTTCATACTATTTATCATTTCAACATTTACAATTTAACGTCCAATATAAACATCAACAATCAATCAATTATCAACCAAACTGTATTATCATCACATAAATAATTAACAGATAATGGTGTTAGGTGTCACAGGTGAACTGATACAGGCAATAGCATATATAACAGTGTAAATATCAAACAGCAGCAATATTTCAATTGTCGTTTCAATTGAAATCAAATTTAATAAATAAAAGAACGTTAATCGTGAGTGAGTGCTCACCTTTCGAGGCTTGAGAAGTTTGAAACACAACCAGCTACGAATTGGATCACGATCAAAAAAAGTCGAACAATCCAAACAACGGTCTCAAAGTGAAGTAAGCTGAAAGCGGACTTGACGGACAAAGCTGATAGATAAGAATCGATGAGAAACGAATCAGAATCAATTTGATAGAACAGCAACGATATATTATTATTATTATTATCATTTTTATTTTTATTCATGAAATCAATATTAATTTAAACACATATTAAATATATTATACCCAAAATCTTTATTCAAAAAAAAAATCTTTTATTGAAGTTATTATTAACATATGTAAAAACTGTTTTGAAACCAAAACCAAATGATATATATAATATACTTTACAACAACACTTAAATATATGCAATATATACTTAAAACTACTATATTCACCTATGCAGATGATGTAAAATAAGTAATATAAATAAAATTGCAAGTCTGAAAAACTGTAACTATGCAGCCAACGTGTACGTGTTGTAACATGTAAAACACGTATCTCACAACTTGTCTACAATATATATAACATAAATCTGTTTATATATAATATCTTACGAAACCATCACATAGCTTAAAATACACATTTTAAAATAGCGTACGTGTATATATATATATATATATATATATAATATCTATATTTCAAAATCGAATAGCGTGCAACCCATCAATAATATATAGAACTACAGATCTCAATGCACAAAGATGATATGCAGACCTATATGATACTTAAATATTTATATACAACTAAACTTATAAACTTATACTAGAATCCCAAACGTTCATACGCAAGTAAACTATTATATCTATATAACTTTATGTAACTGTCGAAATATACAACTTACCCACTGCCACAGTTAATATATATGAAAGCATAAAATTTTATAAACATATATTTATATATAGCTAGTAGTATATATAATAACAACATAAGACAAAAGACTGCAAACAAATATGAACATAGAATGTAAGTCTTATATACAATATACATTGGCTAAGATATAAGTAATATTATACTCAACACATATATTACTACTAACATATTATATACGAACATGCCTTGGCAGACAAAAAGAAAAAAAACAAATATACATATAGATATAGGGCAACAACCAAATTACTAACAAAACTCAATTTTTATAAATATTGCAAACATATATATACGGTGTAGCTTTATAACAAAGTTTATATACAAACCCTATGTTAAATTCTACCTGCATACCGCCGAAGGGACAGCCGAGGTGAAAAGAAAAAAAAACTGGAAGCTATGGCGGTGGACATAGGAAGGCATGGGGTGGCAGAAACTGGATCGATGGCAACTAGGACGGTGGCTGACTGGGTGGAGATGGAAGAAGGCGCTGGCTCTGGTCGGGGTGAGTGAGCAGACGTCAGGTGGAAGAGGAAGGGAGATGAACGGCCTCGGTTGTTGGTTACGGCGATGGAAAAGTGGAGGAGTGGAGCGATCGAACAGTGGGATGGGAAGTTGACTTGGAGGGGTTGGTGACAGTCTGGTTGCTGTCACGTGCAGTGGTGGAAGGCAGGATGGTCGTGAGGCCGTGGGAAGGCGGGTGGTGGTTGACGTTGATGGGAGGGAGGAGGTATGGTGATCCGGTCTAGGTCGGTTGCGGTCGCAGCAAATGATGGAGGCGGGTAGGCGCGCTATTGCCGTGGAGGTGCTACACGAGGAGAGGCAGCCCGGTTGAAGTGGGTTCGTGTGTCTGTTCCTTTGTAGAAGAAGGAGGAAGTGAGAATTGGGTTTGAGCAAGCAGGCTAAAGAAATGGCAAGCTTCCAGAGCAAAAGATTTTATAATTTCTAATTTCCTATGAACGGTAGCCAAAGGAAAAGAGAAACTGGTGAGATGATGTAGTAAATTGATATCGGGAATAGTAAAGGTCTAAGGAAATGAATTTATTAAGTGGCTATTGGTTTCAGGTTGAACAGCGAATAGTCACCAGAAATCCAAAAGACTCGAATCTGGGTACCGATATGGTTATCCGTTGGACAGATCTCGCCGCGTACCGGACTCCCAAAATTTAGAAATAAATATACCGTGGTGATCAGCGCGACGAGATGATCAAAACGGTATATGGATATCAGTGGTACGATCATCCGATAAAAATCGATATCGGTACCAGAATACTGCTATTTTGCAGAAAATAAGAACGACGGAGCCAAAGATGTCCAAATTTGGAAAAACAACAAACTGATATCTTGCTCAGAAGATGGTTTAGAATTTTTCTATGTAAAAATATTTAGATTTTGGAAACATTTTATTTCATTGCTTTTTAACTGATTAAAATGAAGTGAATTTACGCGCGAAATAAACTTTCATATTTTCGGACGAAAATTTACCAGTTGCTATGTTTAACTAGACGTATTTCAAATATTAAATTTTTATTTCAAAATTTTATCGTTTAAATTTTCACAAAATTTCAACTAATTATGTTATTAAAACAGTTGAAATTTACGGGTCGTTACACTCTCCCCCACTCAAAACTTTTCGTCCCCGAAAAGGAACGAGGTAGGAGAATAGAAACAACCATAAAGGAAACAGATTTGAAAACAAAATAACAATTAATTTAAACCCTATAAATTCAAATTTATATTAATTTTTATTCAATAATTGATTTAATCCATTTGATTTTTACTAAAATCAATCTCACTATTTCTAAATTCATTATCTTACTATCCAATTATCCTCAATTTACAATTTCTAAAACCATAAATTTGAATAGTCTTTTATTATAATCATATTTTTTTCCAGCAATTTAAATTCTTCTTTATTCCAAATTATTATTAAATTTGTTCCACTTAATATCTTATTACATATATTTAAACCATATAAATTAATTTAAACCATATAAATTTCAATTTAAATTAATTTATATTCATTAATTGATTTTAAATTCAAGGTATTTCCATAAGTTGATCTAATTTCAATTTTTTTTTTCTTCAAAACAAATTTATAAACTTTTTCAAAACAATTTATTTCATTATGAACTGAGTTTTACTTATTATCCTATCTAACTCTATTAACATCTTCATCATCAAAATTTAGTGTATAACATTTATTATAAACACTCAAATTTTATTTATAAATTCAATTTATCTTATATATTATCCAATTACATATTCAACTTCTGAATGATTTAGGTAAGTTGTATTAGAATGCAGTTGAACAATATACAAATAAAATTTTCCCAATTCAATTATTCAAGTTTAAATATTTATCCCAAATTTTGGTTTTATTTATAATTAAAATCATCGTTTAACAAAATTTAAGAATTAGATTTCCGATTAACTTTAAACAATTTAGAGATATATATAATATATTTATATCAAATCAAATTACATTTTTAAAATAAGATACTTATATATATATAAATAAAATTATACTGAAGAAATTCGAATCAAAATATTTTTTTTTTCCAAAACAAACCGTAGCAAAGCTACAGAATGGTTTCTCCACTTCGAAACTCGAAAATGAATGTCGATGATGCGGCCGCCATCACCGAAATTATTTTCCAGCGACAAAGAGAAGAGCACTGGTTTGAACATTAAAAAAAATCTTTGAAAACGATTTCTATTCGAAAGTACGTTCAATAATATACCTTAAAATTTTAAAACCCAAAGTTCGAAATCACCGGAAACTAATAAATTCTCAAATTTCTGAATTAAATTTATTTCAAATTCCAAATCAATTTATAAACCATATTTATAAATTCATTTAGAACAATAAATGATAATCAAATATTATCATTTCAAACAACAATTTAATTTACCTATTAAATTCCAGAAAATTTTTACTTATATTCTTATAATATAATCATACAATTTATTACATTTACCAAATTTGAAAATAATATTGTGTCAGTCTGCTCTGTTCAAGTGTTTTGGAAATCCTATCGATAGCGTTGATCAGACGAACCGATCGAAAACCCAAATCAACATCAACAACTCAAACAACACAGCATATATTAAAACATTTTTAAATATTAATTTGCAAATACACTTCTTTGCTCGACGATACAGGAATGAATTTTCAAAATAAGGATAGGGATTCAATTTTGATAGAAATCAAATCAAAGAGAATTTTTTTGATTCGAAGATAAGTCCGAAACAGAAGTTAAGATGATTTAAATAACAAATAAGAAGATAGATGAGTTTATATAAATCGCGGGCAACCTTAACCGGGTCAACCATGACTTCAAGAATAAGATCGTTGTAGAATTTCGAGGTAAATCGACATTCGATCTCAAGAAATAAAATTCAGGTATAGTAGGAGATAGATAGCATCGTAAACCGAGGATACGGAAATCTCCAGTAAATCGATGCCTATTATAAGGAGTTTTGCTCCTTTACGAATCATTCGAAGATTGGCGAGACCGCCGATCTATTATAGATATCATACAAAATGGAGTTATGGGGTGCTCCAGAATTGAAAGAAGACGAATAGTGAGGGACACGAATGAATTTTTGGAACCGCAGGGAACGTTCCATAATTCAAAGAAATCGAATCAAAACGGAAGAGATTGAAACTCGAAATGAAAGTGATTCTGTAAATACATTTACCCTACATGTTGAGTTTTGCCTAGAGCTACCAAAGCTCTGATACCAACTGTAACGACCCGATATTTTGGACCATTCGCGTCCATTATAAGTGTATAGGTAGACACTCATGCCGGAGTTGAATTGCTCAAAATACCGCGTTGTTAATTTAAATTTGGCAAAACTGAACATATACAGTAAATAGATATAATCACAGATCACAGACATAGAGTAATAAATGCAGCGGAAATAAAAGAGATAGTAGTTCATGAAGCTACTATATGAATATATAAAAATACATCAGAGTTTACAACAGAAGAGTAATACGATACATCAGAGTTAAACCAGATACAATGGGAGAGTAACACGATACATCAGATACAAATCAGAATGCATCACTGGAATCATCGAATACTGGAAGTAGAATAGATGGCTGGATCTTCAAGCAAAGCTCCAACTCCAAAGGTGAGTCTCGAAAGCTGAACTACTCAGTCTGACCCGAGCGTAAAGCAAAAACACAAAACACTCGAGTCAGGATTAACATTCTTATATTAATAAATCCAACTCAAGTGAAATAGCAATTGAAATACAAGTAACTCAAAGGATGTTTGGAATAACCATCCTTTAAGGATCCGTTAAACTATCTACTAGGTAGTAATGTACGCTAAGTAGATAATGTCTATCAGTAATATAAAGATATCAAAGTAGGGTTAAGCAGGGCCCATACACCTCTTAACCTGTTTATTCCCAAAAGCTTATACAAGACCGTAGTTTCCCCAAAACCGGAAGTCACCAGAGGGCAATCCATATACTAAAGGTACAAATCAAAATCGTAGTGGTCGCGAATAGGATAATCAGTATGACAAGGTACATGAGGCGATACCAACTAGGATACTAGTAGTTGCCTGATCCGGACTGATGTTGGGCATAGCAGCTACTACCCCAACACCGCGAACAACACTCCCATAATCGAGGGGTGCACCCAAATCGAATCACAAAAGTAATAGATATGGTATCGAAGAAGTGTGTCCGCTAGAGATGGCGATCCTCAATGGCCCGGCGCGGCTCCTGTTTTAGTCATGTCAAGGGTCATCCAAAATCGTTCTCTTTCTTCAGTCAACGCGTTCATCAAAACCATCCACTTCGTTCTGGATCAACACTCCGCGTATAGTTATTAAAGTGGTTTCGGTTCAGATAGAGAGTATATCCATTACCGATCCCGGTCTCTTTAATAACTTTCGTAATTATTGCACCGATTGGTCGGTTATATATTTTAAAAACCAAGTCAAATAAATTTCAAATAGAATTCGTAAATCAACATTTCATTTGTCTTTCTAAAACAATTTCCAAATTTTCGTTTCAAAACTTTCAAATTTTCCGTTTCAAAATCTTATAATTCAATTTCAATTTCTATTTAAACAATTCAAATATTGATTCGAGTTCGTATATAAGTTTCATTCCGAAATCATTTAAATAAATTCTATGTAACATTCAAATCAATTTAAATTCATTTATCAATTTCATTCAATATCGTTAAATTAATTTATCATTCAAAACAATTTCTATTAAATTTCCTAATCATTAAATCAATTTCTTAAATTCAACTTCATTAAATCAAAACTTACAAATTTAATTAAATTAAATTCATCAAATCAAATTCTTTACATTTCAAGTCTTACATTAATCACATTTTCATTTCTTGTTAAAGAAATTCCATTTCACTTATTTACTTACTTAAATAATTTTCCAAAACTTAATTTATAAAGAAACTCAATTTCAATTATTTACGAAGTAAAATTCTCTTATTCAAAAGTTCAATTTTTCTTATTAAAGAATTCAATTCAATTTAATCATTAAATAATTCAATCTTATTTAATTATTAAATAATTCAAACTTAATTATTTAAATAATTCAAAGTTTAATAATTTCAAACTTAATTATAATTTCAAACTTAATTATAATTTCAAACTTAATTATTAAATCATTTCAAAGTTAATGATTTCAAACTTAATTATCAAATCATTTCTTTCATTTCTCAATTTAAACAATATTCTTTCATCAATTACAGCGTTAATATTTTATTTCAGATTATTAAATATTAACATTTTCCTTTCATTAAAATTCAAATTTCAACTTTATTTCAAACCATATTATTTATTCCAATAAAATCTTCGTTTATTTTTAAATCAAATTATTGACCAATCGGGTTTTATTTAATTTCCTATCCTAGGTCAAAGTTCAATTTGGGTATTTATCATTTCAACCCGATTCCAATTCAATTCGAAAATCAAAGCATATAAAGGGAACTTGCAGTGTGATAACTGGGATGGTATCAAAGTAAATAAACAAGCAATAACATCAAACAATAACAATCCAATAATCAATTCAAATAATCCCGAAATAACCGTATTAATTCGCATTGTTATTTGTACGAATTAATATAATTATTTCTAGAATCTACACTATCATTTCATGTAGATTAAATATTATTACATTACGGTTTTCACTTGTCATCTATTACAATTCCATCCATCATCAATTTAACAACATACATTCAGTGGTTCAAATTGTAATTAAACAAATCCTACGTGTCAATAAATTCAACAGTTAAAGGGGTCATATTATACAAATGTCAGTTAATCAAATTTAACATTTAATTATCCTATATCAAGTTCAATTTCATACTATTTATCATTTCAACATTTACAATTTAACGTCCAATATAAACATCAACAATCAATCAATTATCAACCAAACTGTATTATCATCACATAAATAATTAACAGATAATGGTGTCAGGTGTCACAGGTGAACTGATACAGGCAATAGCATATATAACAGTGTAAATATCAAACAGCAGCAATATTTCAATTGTCGTTTCAATTGAAATCAAATTTAATAAATAAAAGAACGTTAATCGTGAGTGAGTGCTCACCTTCCGAGGCTTGAGAAGTTTGAAACACAACCAGCTACGAATTGGATCACGATCAAAAAAAGTCGAACAATCCAAACAACGGTCTCAAAGTGAAGTAAGCTGAAAGCGGACTTGACGGACAAAGCTGATAGATAAGAATCGATGAGAAACGAATCAGAATCAATTTGATAGAACAGCAACGATATATTATTATTATTATTATCATTTTTATTTTTATTCATGAAATCAATATTAATTTAAACACATATTAAATATATTATACCCAAAATCTTTATTCAAAAAAAAAATCTTTTATTGAAGTTATTATTAACATATGTAAAAACTGTTTTGAAACCAAAACCAAATGATATATATAATATACTTTACAACAACACTTAAATATATGCAATATATACTTAAAACTACTATATTCACCTATGCAGATGATGTAAAATAAGTAATATAAATAAAATTGCAAGTCTGAAAAACTGTAACTATGCAGCCAACGTGTACGTGTTGTAACATGTAAAACACGTATCTCACAACTTGTCTACAATATATATAACATAAATCTGTTTATATATAATATCTTACGAAACCATCACATAGCTTAAAATACACATTTTAAAATAGCGTACGTGTATATATATATATATATATATAATATCTATATTTCAAAATCGAATAGCGTGCAACCCTTCAATAATATATAGAACTACAGATCTCAATGCACAAAGATGATATGCAGACCTATATGATACTTAAATATTTATATACAACTAAACTTATAAACTTATACTAGAATCCCAAACGTTCATACGCAAGTAAACTATTATATCTATATAACTTTATGTAACTGTCGAAATATACAACTTACCCACTGCCACAGTTAATATATATGAAAGCATAAAATTTTATAAACATATATTTATATATAGCTAGTAGTATATATAATAACAACATAAGACAAAAGACTGCAAACAAATATGAACATAGAATGTAAGTCTTATATACAATATACATTGGCTAAGATATAAGTAATATTATACTCAACACATATATTACTACTAACATATTATATACGAACATGCCTTGGCAGACAAAAAGAAAAAAAACAAATATACATATAGATATAGGGCAACAACCAAATTACTAACAAAACTCAATTTTTATAAATATTGCAAACATATATATACGGTGTAGCTTTATAACAAAGTTTATATACAAACCCTATGTTAAATTCTACCTGCATACCGCCGAAGGGACAGCCGAGGTGAAAAGAAAAAAAAACTGGAAGCTATGGCGGTGGACATAGGAAGGCATGGGGTGGCAGAAACTGGATCGATGGCAACTAGGACGGTGGCTGACTGGGTGGAGATGGAAGAAGGCGCTGGCTCTGGTCGGGGTGAGTGAGCAGACGTCAGGTGGAAGAGGAAGGGAGATGAACGGCCTCGGTTGTTGGTTACGGCGATGGAAAAGTGGAGGAGTGGAGCGATCGAACAGTGGGATGGGAAGTTGACTTGGAGGGGTTGGTGACAGTCTGGTTGCTGTCACGTGCAGTGGTGGAAGGCAGGGTGGTCGTGAGGCCGTGGGAAGGCGGGTGGTGGTTGACGTTGATGGGAGGGAGGAGGTATGGTGATCCGGTCTAGGTCGGTTGCGGTCGCAGCAAATGATGGAGGCGGGTAGGCGCGCTATTGCCGTGGAGGTGCTACACGAGGAGAGGCAGCCCGGTTGAAGTGGGTTCGTGTGTCTGTTCCTTTGTAGAAGAAGGAGGAAGTGAGAATTGGGTTTGAGCAAGCAGGCTAAAGAAATGGCAAGCTTCCAGAGCAAAAGATTTTATAATTTCTAATTTCCTATGAACGGTAGCCAAAGGAAAAGAGAAACTGGTGAGATGATGTAGTAAATTGATATCGGGAATAGTAAAGGTCTAAGGAAATGAATTTATTAAGTGGCTATTGGTTTCAGGTTGAACAGCGAATAGTCACCAGAAATCCAAAAGACTCGAATCTGGGTACCGATATGGTTATCCGTTGGACAGATCTCGCCGCGTATCGGACTCCCAAAATTTAGAAATAAATATACCGTGGTGATCAGCGCGACGAGATGATCAAAACGGTATATGGATATCAGTGGTACGATCATCCGATAAAAATCGATATCGGTACCAGAATACTGCTATTTTGCAGAAAATAAGAACGACGGAGCCAAAGATGTCCAAATTTGGAAAAACAACAAACTGATATCTTGCTCAGAAGATGGTTTAGAATTTTTCTATGTAAAAATATTTAGATTTCGGAAACATTTTATTTCATTGCTTTTTAACTGATTAAAATGAAGTGAATTTACGCGCGAAATAAACTTTCATATTTTCGGACGAAAATTTACCAGTTGCTATGTTTAACTAGACGTATTTCAAATATTAAATTTTTATTTCAAAATTTTATCGTTTAAATTTTCACAAAATTTCAACTAATTACGTTATTAAAACAGTTGAAATTTACGGGTCGTTACAATTCGTCCGTAGCAAATGGAGTTGTCATCATCAAAAATGGGGATTATTGACATGAAACAACAATTCACGAATCTACCACTACGACAACATCCGTACTCAACGACTCAAAGTATGGTTCGTATAGTTATATATTTTAACAAGAGTCATCAAATATGTATATAGAGTCTAGTTTAGTGCTTTGTTAAAATCTTTCCACAAGAATCATCATTCACATTCAAATAAACTTGCATGCATTTTTTAATCAAAATGAATTTTTCGAAAAAATGCATGGAGCAGGGTTCGAACCTGGGTCACTAGTTTAGAAGGCAAGTGCTTTAACCAAATGAGCTACGGTAATTTTTGTTTATCAATAGAATTCAGTCGACTGAACAAGGTCATTTAGTCAACTGAATATCTATAAACAGCCTATTGAACTTGTGCACTTTCAAATGCACATGCACGATTTAAATTCAGTCGATTGAATCTTCTAAGGCAGTCGACTGACCATTGTATAACTGCCATATTTTCTGAATAGACACTTCCTTTCGTGAACAGCCTTCTCCTACATGAAGAGTTGCAGCCATTGTTGTTCGTAGAGATCTCTTTACCAGCAGTTGCAACTCCTTAACTACTATATATATGTTTGTTTTCTGATGATCAAATAACTTAATTTTCCTATCTCTCTTGATCTAACGTGAATAACATTCTTCGAATCTATTGCTTACATAAGTTCATACATTCATTGCTTACAATCTCACTTCCATGTCTTATAAAGCAATTCTAATCTTCCTATTTTTCATACACGTACAATCATACACATTACTCTTGAGGAAAAGATTATAGAAAGGGTGTACATTGTTGGCTTATCCGTGTTATATGCAAGAGCATACTCAGTCAGAAACAACTTTACTATTTGTATTGGAAGTCCCGTTTGGTTGCTCAGGCGATAGAAGTCCTATTCGGTTGTCTAAGCGGTAGAAGTCATGTTCGGTTGCTCAGGCGGTGTAATACCTGTTCCTCCGGGTTAAGAGAGGGTTGATAGTTAAATTCCAGAAGGAGTCTGAGACTGGACGAAGAATGGGAGTTCGAACCATTATAAAAATCCCTAGTGTCGTTTACTTTACTATTTACGTTTTATACTCATATTCCGCATCAGCAGATAACTTAGTTTATATTGCACTACCACTGCATTTACATTATTTACAACTATTGGCCATTTCGATCCTATAGCACAGCCACTTTCAATTCTAACGACTATGTGATTCTTATCCATTTACGTTATTTACTAACTTTTAAGAACTCATGCCCGTCATAAACACATACTTGAGGCTACATGTATATATATATAACTTTATGTATATCATCATTCATTCTTGTTTAATTATTGTGCCTCTGCTGTTTGCTTTTTAATAATATATCTTTACTTTTCTATGCATTTACATCCTACTTAATTTAAGGTCATTTGCCGCTTTCTTTTAAATATCTTTTCTCATTTACTTCCCTTTACCCTCGTTATTTAACTTCCTATTTCTATTTCTTTTTAACTTTTAATTCCCTACCTTGTTTTAGAGGACCGTCTACTCTTTTATTTTCAATTATGATTTGTTTATCTTTACATTTCTTTTTATTTCATTTCTGTTTTACTTGTTTTGCATGTATTCTTTTCTTTGACAATTTTTATCACATTTATAATTCTTTTAATTCATCCTTAGGGATTTTTGTATTATAATGCATTAGAATTACATTTCTCCTAAATGGAATGATTAATGCTGAAATTTTATGTATCCTCTCCAAAATGGGAATGGTGTTACGTTTGAAATTATAAGAAATTATCTTTTTATAGTTATTGAAATTGACCGTACAAAGTATGGTAAATATCCCTATTTTGTACATCTCTTTGTTTTTAGGTGTTCTCCTTGTTATTTCAACTGTTAGACTTTTATTTATAAATATGAAACTTGATAATGTATAGAAATTCACAATGCAACACACTATAATCTAGTAAACTAAAATATTACTTAAATCCCTATGTTTTTCTATGATGACTCAATTTACCATTTTATTTGCACAAGTCACATTAAATTCAGAAATTTGGAACTATCACATATTCTATAAATTTCAAAGACTAAATTCAAGGACTATTAATACTTAATATTTTCGAGAAACATGCAATATACAATTTCATATTATCAATAACAGAATATGTTGGTAGGTTTATAATTTTATTTCATGTATTCAATTTTTAGCCTACAACTTCAATTTACATTTTAGGCATACAGGAATAAATCTATAATGATACAAATCTAATATTATACAAAAATGTATAATTTTCCACTCACCTTTTTAGCTTTCCAAATCTCCAGATCAATTCCAATTTGACTCCCTTTTCTCCCTATTTGGATTTATACTCCGCAAGCATACACAGATTTATCAAAGATCTAGATTAGAAAAGAGATTTGGATTTGATTTACAATTTAGATCTGGATTTACGGTTTACCTTGGCTTTGGCGATTTGATTTGATCTTATTCCTCTCCACAATCATCTTCTAAATTCTCTAATTTGTATATACATATAAACTGTAACTATTTCTAAGAAATTTAGAATTTGGAGGAGAAGAGAAAATGGCAGAGTTCTGGCATCACTCTGAAAATATGAGTTTAGAAGTGAGGGTCTAGGTCTACATTTATAATTGTTTAAATTAATGTCAGCCATTCAATCAAAATAAATTGAATTGGAGCTGTTTGGATATCCTTTACTGTCGAAATATTCCAAATACGGTCGACCGCCCCTTGCCTAGGGTCGACCACTACCTATCGGCCTGGGTGCATCAGGGGTCGACCTGTGGTGTGTTCTTGGCGTTAATTAAGCAGCGTGTTTTATTTGTTTGATTTGATTCCTATTTAACCGTATCGATATAATTTTCTTCCTAATATATACTTTCTTATCGTTTAAGCAACCTCAATTATTAGTTAAGTATAACCGACGTTAATTAACGTTGTGTAATTATTTTTACTTCCTTAATTACGTATATAATTATTTTCGACTCTAAAACTTCAAACATTAATAACTTTTCCGTTTGAACTCCGATTGTAAAACTTTACATATGAAAAATTGATTAGAAAATCGCCACGAACCCAACGGTGCAAGTTCGTAGCCAAATTCTAATGTTTATAAAATTTCTATTTTCTGATGTTATCATTTATTAATTATTTTCTTTTAATTAATTGTCGTAAAATTACAGGGTGTTACATGCTCCTCCTTTACATGATGACCATGGAAAAATTAGGATTTTTTTTAACACATGGATGTTGATATCGGTTAAGGTACTTTTGCAAATAGAAAATTATAAGGACTAAATTGTGAAATCCACACTACTATAAATAAGTAAGAGTTTTGCTCATTTCGATCATCGTTATTACCCGAATACAAATCACTACTACTACTCTTATCATTTTCCTTTCCACCATTATGAAATAAGAAAAATATGATACAAAGAAGGAAATAGACAATGGCTTATAAAACATGAAATATCAACTTCCACATGAAAACTTTATCTTCTAAACACCCTTCACATAATAAGAATTTGCCCGTGAGACGTGATGGAGATATGTAGAGAATGACCTAAACAACCTTCTAGTATCATTCATTTTAGAGTCCTAAAAGAGGATAAATGGTGGTGGTGAGTTCATCCATGACCATATCCATACGCAAAAGCTCGACCATCGCCAGATAGTCACTTCAAGGTACTAATGAACTCATTTTTCAAGGTTGAATTTTTTGTTAAGGGTTTCACGACATCATATGGCCAGAGTTGGATGTGGGAGGAGAAAGAATGGTCATAGTTATGGGTTTATATGTCCATTATGGTGAGCATAGAAATGGAAGGCGATGGTACCACGACGTTGTCTGTAAGAGAGAGCAAAAAGGGTTTTGGTTTTAATGAATAACTTTGCCAGAATTGGTCATATGAGGCAGTG
The DNA here is from genome assembly GCA_030737815.1 of Allium fistulosum. NCBI lineage: Eukaryota > Viridiplantae > Streptophyta > Magnoliopsida > Asparagales > Amaryllidaceae > Allium > Allium fistulosum. Next base: position 940,927,957 of record CM060907.1, on the reverse strand, counting down.
GCCTGGTTAGAATTTCAGGTTGAGGTGATATGCACCAAAGGCAATGGAAAAGGTATCAGATGGTGAGTCTCGGTGAGACAAAAATGATGGTGATGTTCTCGGCCTATAGTTCGATCAGAGGATGGTTTAGTTGATGGTAAGACAGATTGGATTTCAAGATCGATGGTCGCTGGAGAGCATTACAACTGGTTCGGTGGGGATTATCCAACTCAACTGGTGATGAGGAGTTGAACTATGATGGTGATGTGGGCTTTATGGACCGGAGGTAAGAAAGGAAATGTGGAAGATGGGTTATTTGCATATAAATCCTCAGAATTTAACAAATTACACTCGAGTATATTATTTTAGTTAAATTTACTATTTACAAATTAATCCCTAGACTTTAAAATACAATATCTTATGCATACTTAACCCATTCGAATCATCGTTCATGTTCTTTTGATCGTTGCAAAATTTAGAACATTTTGATATAATTTACTTGACCATTTAAAGAAGGTAGAAATTATTGTCTTGAATGATAAATTTTTTGAATAATACATTAAAGTGACATTCTAATGAAACTTTTGATGGTATAATTGCAATCACGATCCACTAATGATATAATTATGAATTGGTAAACTTTAAATCTTGGTTAGGTATGATTTCGAGGTTATGTTAAGGATATTAACTTGTATTAACTAAGGGAATTTGTATAATAAATTTTAACCCTTAAATATTATACTATAAAAATTCTTAGAAATTAATAATGTAAAATTATGTGAATTTTTGTTGAAAAATTTATAAGTGGTTAAGGGAATTTTATACAACCTATTTTGATATGTTTGAAGAAAATAAATATGAATACTCCCTTGATGACCTTTTATATTATGATTAAATTAATGAACCAAGAGTTTAAAATTATGAGTGGGTAAACCCTAAATAATTGCTAATCTACAATTTGGGTAATTTTTACAAGCTAATGGTTTAAAATTTTAACAAGTTAATGGTCACACTTGCATTTAATTAATTGAGGGAATTTTTATAAGAATTATTTTACAATTATCCCTTAATATTTTGTTCGATAACCCTTAAGTATTAGTTTAAATGTGAACTTATAATTGGGTCCACTTCTTATTTGTTATATGACCCATTGAATGTGATAATAAGGTTATTATTGCTATGTTATCCCTAAAGACTCTAACATATAATTTAGAGAATATTATTTTTCATTATGAATTTTGTTAACTGAATTAGTATAAATATTTTGGTGGGATTAATCTGATATGTGTGATAAAGTTTCCCCATCTGTGAGGCTACCAGCACCCACAAATACATCTATGATAGAAGTCTACCCATTTCCATGGCTATCATCAGTCATCAATTTTATGATACAAGTTTGCCCACTAGTATGACAACCAACAATTGCAAATATTAGTAGATTCTCCCCAGAAAAGAATCGGGTAGAGAACTTGACATCTGAATAAATAATTTAGCGACTGAGATTTAAGATCTTGTGTAAAGCGGTAGATAAGCTACGGGTGACAACCCACACCCTAACAGGCCCGAATTTTTACTGAATCAAAAATCCTAGTGCACCAAAGTATGGATCATTGATTTGATATCCTCTACATAAATGAATGCATACCAGAGCATTATTGATATAAACTCATAGTGGAATAGTAAAGTATAACGAAACATATAGTTATTGACCAAGAGTGACACTTCCAATATCTAGTGTCCTTGTGCCGAGCGTGCATAAGGAAACCTGTCCTTCCACTGTTTTCGCCCTGTACCGGTTTCTGTTCCTCTAAACTATCATATGGGTTGTAATGAGGAGGGGTTCAGAACAACGTTCTGGTGACTAGTAAATTGCACACTTTATACATAACACTAGTTTATGCTGATTGCCTTCCATTACATGTTAAATCTCTTATTTTATTTTTACCTAGTCGTCTCGACTCTACGTAAGCGTATGATATGCCCTACCTACCCTAGGTGAACAATAACTACACACATATGTGTGTCTGTGTATAAGTACCACAGTCCCACTTTGATCAAGATACTATCTGTGATGACCGCCCATGACCCCTGCACCGAATCTAGAGACAGTGCGCTGTAAAGTGTGCCAGGCGACCATGGACGATTGTCAAGGTAAATTAAAGCAACAAAATCTATCGTATTACTCACAGCGCATGGACAAAATACAATAGAACATATGTATAGGGAAGCTTTACAGAACAAAATGACATCATATAAAACTTCATAATAGTTGAATACAAGCATCCAAATAGTCAATACATCAAGCCTCACTACATATCTCTCAGAGAATACAAAACAACGGAATATCCAGTACATATAAGAAGATAATATGCAACCCTCTAGCTCGTCTTCGATATCAGCATCGTGAGAAGAGAACAGCACCTGTCACCTGCTACCTAGTCTGCCCGTCCCAAAATGGACGAACAGCCCAAGGCAATAAGAATTAAAACATAAAGCCTTGAGTCAGACAACAGTCTTAGTGAGCAGTAAATTAACTAACAACATACCAAAAGAGCATAAAGGAAAAGGAATAGGAATACAACCCTCCCACTCCAACCTCATTCTACAGTGATAGCCCCCAGACACACACTAAGCAGAAGCAACCATAGCAGAGCATACAATTTAAAGTAAAGCTACTATCACTCGAGTCAAGGGCGATGTTTTCCAAGTACCAAGGCCTCAATCAGATAAGCACCCAGAAAATACCGCTCTCGAGTCCGAATGACGTTACAACCAAACATCCATGACTCTGGCTATCACTGTTATCATTGCTTCGATATCACCGTTAATTGAATGACCGGCACATTCTTTCAGCCGTCCGTCAAGGGCTAATGGAAACCCCGGTTCTAGACATAACTCCCGCACGTCATCGCAACCCGTGCCTAGGACTATCGAATCTGCCCAGAGTACTCGACCATCAACAGTTAGTCGTTGGGACTATCGAATCTGCCCAAAACGTACTCTTGCTTAGAGCATGCTAGAACCTTCAACAATGATGCTATCCAAACCTCCTAGTCATCCTCCTCGACGACTATTCTTATATCCATTCATTATCCTCAACTCGAATCATATCACCGAGTTATCAACATGCTTGGAATGATCCCGTCTGGATTAGACCAAGTCTTCATCACATGATGCCTCGCTTCATTACATCCTCGCAAAGCCTCATCTCAACATCACATCATCAAATCTATGCATAAGAGCTTCATCATCCCGCTACATATGCCACGAGTAGCTTTCCCAATTCAAGAGCCTTTCCCTTAGCTTTTGAATCACCTTCGATCTAAATCTAATCATCAATCATCTAGTTCATAACAATCAATCAAATCAAACATCAATCCAAGCAATCAAGCATTCAAAAAAAAATGATCTAAGTAGACAATTATAACAATAATGGCATTTTCGTAATTAAAGAGTTGAAAGTCCAATAAGCATGAAAACATGGATTATATCTCTACAAACTTGATGAATGAACTTGCATAGGTTAACATATGATAAAATGGATGTAACATCATCATGAACAATGGATCTATATGGATCTACACTTTGGATGAAGAAAATGCATGGAAATCTCTATTTTAACACCAAATCGAGCCAACAATCCGATATACTCCTTTGGATCCGTGTGACGACCGCCCATGACCCCTGCACCGAATCTATAGATAGAGCGCTGTAAAGTGTGCCAGGCGACCATGGACGATTGTCAAGGTAAGATTAAAACGACAGAATCTATCGTATTACTCACAGCGCATGGACAAAATACAATAGAACATATGTATAGTGAAGCTTTACAGAACAAAATGACATCATATAAAACTCCATAATAGTTGAATACAAGCATCCACATAGTCAATACATCAAGCCTCACTACATAACTCTCAGAGAATACAAAACAGCGGAATATCCAGTACATATAATAAGAAGATAATATGCAACCCTCTAGCTCGTCTTCGATATCAGCATCGTGAGAAGAGAACAGCACCTGTCACCTGCTACCTAGTCTGCCCGTCCCAAAATGGACGAACAGCCCAAGGCAATAAGAATTAAAAACATAAAGCCTTGAGTCAGACAACAGTCTTAATGAGCAGTAAATTAACTAACAACATACCAAAAGAGCATAAAGGAAAAGGAATAGGAATACAACCCTCCCACTCCAACCTCATTCTACAGTGATAGCCCCCAGACACACACTAAGCAGAAGCAAACATAGCAGAGCATACAATTTAAAGTAAAGCTATTATCACTCGAGTCAAGGGCGATGTTTTCCAAGTACCAAGGCCTAAATCAGATAAGCACCCAGAAAATACCGCTCTTGAGTCCGAAATGACGTTACAACCAAACATCCATGACTCTGGCTATCACTGTTATCCTTGCTTCGATATCACCGTTAATTGAATGACCGGCACATTCTTTCAGCCGTCCGTCAAGGGCTAATGAAAACCCCGGTTCTAGACATAACTCCCGCACGTCGTCGCAGCCCGTGCCTAGGACTATCGAATCTGCCCAGAGTACTCGACCATCAACAGTTGGCCGTTGGGACTATCGACTCTGCCCAAACGTACTCTTGCTTAGAGCATGCTAGAACCTTCAACAACGATGCTATCCAAGCCTCCTAGTCATCCTCCTCGACGACTATTCTCATATCCATTCATTATCCTCAACTCGAATCATATCACCGAGTTATCAACATGCTTGGAATGATCCCGTCTGGATTAGACCAAGTCTTCATCATATGATTGCCTCGCTTCATTACATCCTCGCAAAGCCTCATCTCATCATCTCGTCATCAAATCTATGCATAAGAGCTTCATCATCCCGCTACATATGCCACGAGCAGCTTTTCCAATTCAAGAGCCCTTCTCTTAGCTTTTGAATCACCTTCGGTCTAAATCTAATCATCAATCATCTAGTTCATAACAATCAATCAAATCAAACATCAATCCAAGCAATCAAGCATTCAAAAATGATCTAAGTAGACAATTATAACAATAATGGCATTTTCGTAATTAAAGAGTTGAAAGTCCAATAAGCATGAAAACATGGATTATATCTCTACAACTTGATGAATGAACTTGCATAGGTTAACATATGATAAAATGGATGTATCATCATCATGAACAATGGATCTATATGGATCTACACATAGGATGAAGAAAATGCATGGAAATCACTATTTTAACACCAAATCGAGCCAACAATCCGATATACTCCTTTGGATCCGTGTGAGAGATAATCACCACTCACCAAATCACCTAAACAAACCCAAATCAATACGCTTCATATCTGGACAGCGAAGGATCAAGCTTGATCTATCACAAATCCGCTTCAAATGAAGAAATCTCTCTTGAAAAGATGAAGATCTTCAATCTAAGCTCTTGAATCTTCAATCTTGATCTTCGATTTGGATGGATGGAAGCACTAGATTAGAGTGGAGAAATGAAGTGAAGAAGTGTAGAAGTCGAGCTCTAAAAATGGCAGCACTTCGTCGCTTCAAAATCCGGATCCCAAAAATGAAGAGAAGCTCTCCTATTTATAGCAGAAAATACCCTAAGTCGTAACTCGGCTATCTCCTTAAGTCGCTGCCGACTTAACACTATGCCGACCTACGACTTAAAGCTATGCCATCCTACGACTTAAGGCAACGCTATCTCCTTAACTCGGCTACGACTCAACCAGGTTACGGCCTCACTGGGTCTCCGACCTACGACTTACGAAAGGAGTACGACTTACGACTTAACTCTTTAAGTCATCTACGACCTAACACTTAACTGGGTTACGACTTACCCCATACGGCTTAAACAACTGCCGACTCAAAACTCACTTGTCTAACTTCTAACTCGGTCACGACTTAACACAGCAGCTTTGCCGATCTATCCGGATAAGACTCAATCTCCTAAGTCGGTCATTCCTATAGGTCGGTCATTCCACGGAGTCACCCCACCGACCTAAACTCCACACAAGCTAACTCTAGGTCGTCCCTTCCTATGAGTCATCAACTCTTAAGTCGGCTGACTACTTTAACTCGGCCACACTATTAAGTCGGTCCTCCCTTAACACGCTCACCTTCTTAGGTCGGTCACCCCACTAGGTCGCTAACTCGAACTGCCGACCTATCACTTATCTCACCCAAACACTTAGGTCGCTCACAACATTCTCTTAGGTCGGTCACGACTTAAGTCGGTCAACCATACTCCCTTAACTCGGTGAATTCCTTGAGTCGGCAACTCGACCCAGACTTGTTGCTTAACTCGTCCAAAACTCCTAAGTCGGCTACGACTTAGGACTTAAGCAAAAATTCTGCCAAAACCTGAAATGACTTAACAACCATACAACCAAAGGTCAATCATTTTAGAATGTTTTGATCCGTAAAAATACGGGTCGTTACATTCTCTCCCCCTTAGGGATTTCGCCCTCGAAATTCCAAACAAACAAGGCAATCAAAGCTATTTTGTACGCCTATCATCCATAAAAATCAATAAACCATGCATCCAATTCTAGCTTAGCGTACAGAATTCTAAGACTTAGAACAAGTTACAATTTCGTTAGATGACACGACACCTTAGGGCCATACCTCGAAGAGTTCAGGATGAGCTGCTTTCATCCTCTCTTCCACCTCCCACGTACAGTCGTTATCATCGTCACTCCATTGTATCTTGAGCAACTTAACTATCTTCCTCCTAAGCTGTTTCGTGTCGGTTCCAACAACACGAAGCGGCTTACGAGGTCTTCTATCGACTGGATCAACTTCGAAATCTTCATAGCTATCTGCAGAAACTACTGCATTTGAGTCGTGCACATACTTCCGTAGATATGATACGTGAAAAACATTATGCACACTCGACATCTTCTCCGGCAATTCCAATCTATAAGCGAGCTTTCCAATTCGCTCGATAATCGGGAATGGTCCAACAAATCTCGGAGTTAATTTTCCTTTCTTCCCAAATCGGATAACATTCTTCAGTGGAGAAATCTTCACAAAAACCATATCTCCTACGTCGAATTCCAAATCCTTTCGACGCTTATCGGCATAACTCTTTTGACGGTCTTGGGCTGCCTTCATTCGTTGCCGAATGATCTCTATGCAATCCGAAGTCTGTCGAATCATCTCTGGCCCAAGCATCAGCTTTTCTCCTGTCTCTATCCAACATGTCGGAGAGTTACACGGTCTTCCATATAACGCCTCATACGGTGCCATACCAATACTTGACTGGTAACTGTTGTTGTATGAAAACTCCACCAAATGAAGGTGATCTTCCCATGATCCTCCGAAATCCAAAACACAAGCTCTGAGGAGATCTTCCAAAACTCGGTTGACTCTCTCAGTCTGACCATCTGTTTGGGGATGATAAGCTGTACTCAAACACAACTCGGTTCCCAAGACTTCTTGGAAGCTCTTCCAAAATCCACTAGTGAACAATGGATCTCGATCGCTCACTATACTCTTCGGAATACCATGGAAACGAACTATCCACTTAACATACAACTCAGCCAACTTTGATGCAGTCCTAGTCAATCGAACAGGAATGAATCGTGCACTCTTAGTCAGACGATCCACAATGACCCAAATCCCTTCATTTCCCGTTCTGGTTCTAGGCAGTCCATCAATAAAATCCATCGACACTTGTTCCCACTTCCATGTAGGAACTTCTAATGGCTGAAGCAATCCACTTGGCTTCTTTTGTTCGGCTTTAACTAACTGGCAGTTCATACATTTGGAAATAAAATTTCCAACATCCTTCTTCATACCTTCCCAGTAGTAGGTTCTCTTCATATCCCGATACATCTTACTTCCACCTGGATGAATTGTCAACTTCGAGTGATGACTTTCCTTCAGAACCTCACTCCTCAATTCATCTATATCGGGAACAACTAGTCGTCCTTGCTTCCGAAGCCAACCCTCTCGATCGACCTCGAATCCTTTATCCTTTTCTGGATCCAATCCAGATTCCAATTCACGGATAATCTTGACAAGCTTATCATCTCGCTTTTGGCCCTCGCCAATCCTTTCCACAAGAGAAGGTCTTATCGATAAGTTTGCCAATATCTCAGGTTCCAATTCGCATCTAGGCCTGAAGTCAAATCCAGCTAAATACTCGAGATTCTTCCATTCAGAAAACATGGCTCCCAATCCTGCATGTCTTCGACTTAACGCATCAGCCACTGCGTTACCTTTTCCCGGAGTATAAGCTATACCAAAATCATACGATGCCAAAAACTCTAGCCAACGTTGCTGCCGAAGATTCAAATCCTTTTGGGAGAAAAGATACTTCAGCGACTTGTGATCCGTAAACAACTCGAATCGAACTCCCAACAGATAATGTCTCCACATCTTCAGAGCAAATACAATCGCCGCTAATTCCAAATCATGAGTTGGGTAATTTCTTTCATGCGGCTTCAGTTGTCGGCTAGCATACGCAACAACTTTATCCTTCTGCATCAGCACTGCTCCAAGTCCAGTACCACATGCGTCGGTGTAAACCACCATTTCATCATTCCCACTTGGAATAATCAAAACAGGAGCACTCGTCACTCTCTCTTTCAGGATTCCGAAAGCTTGCTCACACTTAGCATCCCAACTGAACACTTGGTTCTTCTTCGTCAATCCTGTTAACGGTGCAGCTACCTTGGAGAAGTCTTTGATAAACCGTCGATAATATCCTGCTAATCCAAGAAAACTTCTCACATCAGATGCATTCTTAGGTCTAACCCAATCCTGGATTGCTGCCACCTTAGCGGGATCAACCGCTATTCCATTTCCAGAAATCACATGGCCTAAGAACCTCACTTCCCTCTTCCAGAAGTGACACTTCGAAAACTTAGCCTTCAGCTGATGTTTCCGCAAGATTTCCAAAACAATACGCAAGTGCGTCTTGTGCTCTTCTTCAGTTCTGGAATAAATCAGAATATCATCCACGAACACAAGTACGAACTTGTTCAACTGATCTCTGAACACTCTATTCATAAGATCCACAAAATATGCTGGCGCGTTAGTCAATCCAAACGGCACTACCAGCCACTCAAAGAAACCGGATGGTGTCCTAAAAGCAGTCTTCGGCACAATATCCTTAGCCACTCTCAACTGGTGAAATCCCGTTGCCAAATCCATCTGAGAAAACACCTTAGCCTCGTGAAGCTGATCAAACAAGTCATCTATTCTCGGCAATGGATACTTGTTCTTCTTAGTCACCTTATTCAGCTCACGATAATCCACACACAATCTCAACGACCCATCTGCCTTGGTTGCGAACACAACTGGTGCACCCCACTCGGACACACTACGCCGAATGAATCCTTTCTGTAAAAGATCATCAACTTGCACCCTCAACTCCTGCTGTTCCCTAGGCGCCATCCGCCTAAGAGGCATCACAACAGGTCTGGCTCCTTCAACTAGATCTATACGAAACTCGATCTCTCTATGCGGCGGCAACCCTTTGACTTCGTCAAAGACATCCTCGAATCCATTAGCGATCGGCACTGATGACAGTCCATCCCGTGGAACAACTAGCGAATACATGAAGCTCATGAAGACGCCTTCTTCATGCTTACATCGTATCACAATCTTTCGCCCCTCCACATTCTCGACTGTCACTTCCAACCTTTCGCAATCAACCTTAGCCGCATACTTCCTAAGCCAGTCCATACCCAAAATAATTCCGAACCCCGCAAAGTTCAGAACAAAGCAATCACAAACAAAAGAGCAACCATGACTCGACACAACTAGACCACGGCATAACATACACAAACAAGACGAACCCCCAACTGGATTAGTCACAACCAATGGCCTATCAACAATATCCGGTTCCAAACCTAACCGGCCTACTAGTTCATTACAAACAAACGAATGCGACGCTCCAGTATCAAACAGAACTCTAACTGGAACACCACATAGGAAAAGAGTACCTTGAACAACCACACTCTTTCCCTTCTCTTCAGCAGTAGGAGCTTTCGAAGACGACGGAACAGCTCCTAAAGCATAGGCTTGCACAATCTGCCTGTCCTTCCTTGGTTCTGGACAATTCTTCCTGAAATGCCCCGGCTTGTCATAGTTATGACACTTCATCGGCACCTTAGGATTCTTACAATCCTTCGAGAAATGGCCCTTCTGCTGACAATTGTAGCAAGTCACCTCGCCTTTCGGCTTCTTCTGGCCATCCTTACCCTTCTGCTGCTGCTGCTTCCTCTTCTGGTTTCCACCCTGCTGTGGTTTAGATTCTCCCTTGGTAACAGCAACAACAGGTCCTTCCTTAGGAAACAGACTCTCATGCCTAAGAGCTTTCTCCACAAGCTTCTCAAATGAATCGTCCAAATGATCCACCAACTGTCTCCCAAGATAACTATCCAAGCCAGTCACAAACTTCTCATTCTTCTGATAAGCAGACTCAATATATGACCGGGCATACTTGGACAAAGCTTCAAACTCAGAAACATACTCAAGAACAGATCTTCCATCCTGCTTGAGCTCTACAAACTTCTTGAACAGAACAGACTTCTGAGCTGTAGAAATGAACTTAGCTTCAAATCTAGCTTGGAATTGATCCCAAGTAATCTCTTCCTCCGCAGTATCGATGGTAATAGAGTTCCACCAATCAGAGGCTCTCCCTTGAAGCTGTCTTGATGCCAACTTCCTCTTAGTTGCATCATCAATTCCCAAATCACCAAAGATCCTTCTACAAGCATCTATCCATCTCTGGACCTCGATAGTTGATTCTGTTCCCAAGAAAACCTTCCCTCCAAGAGCAGTATAATCCTTGCACAACTTAGCAAAATCCACTGGTTTCGGAGTTTGGACTTGAACTCCAACATCTACTGCTGCCCCCGGAACTGGTATCCTTCTCATGATCGAAGTCATCATAGCTTCGAACATGGCTGCATAATCAGCAGTCTCTTCAGTAGCACGGCCTTCCCTAGCAGCTGGTCTCCCTCTTCGACTCATTCTCAATATCTATAAAAAGGAATGATTAAAACATCTAGAGAAACAACTGCACAAAGGACTCAAACCCTACTAAGTTACTATATTATATATAGTAATCATCCATCAAAATACAATTACGTCTCTCATACGTAGTTACTTCAGCGAGCGTTGGGTAAAATCGATTAACCAATGCTCTGATACCAAATGTGACGACCGCCCATGACCCCTGCACCGAATCTATAGATAGAGCGCTGTAAAGTGTGCCAGGCGACCATGGACGATTGTCAAGGTAAGATTAAAACGACAGAATCTATCGTATTACTCACAGCGCATGGACAAAATACAATAGAACATATGTATAGTGAAGCTTTACAGAACAAAATGACATCATATAAAACTCCATAATAGTTGAATACAAGCATCCACATAGTCAATACATCAAGCCTCACTACATAACTCTCAGAGAATACAAAACAGCGGAATATCCAGTACATATAATAAGAAGATAATATGCAACCCTCTAGCTCGTCTTCGATATCAGGATCGTGAGAAGAGAACAGCACCTGTCACCTGCTACCTAGTCTGCCCGTCCCAAAATGGACGAACAGCCCAAGGCAATAAGAATTAAAAACATAAAGCCTTGAGTCAGACAACAGTCTTAGTGAGCAGTAAATTAACTAACAACATACCAAAAGAGCATAAAGGAAAAGGAATAGGAATACAACCCTCCCACTCCAACCTCATTCTACAGTGATAGCCCCCAGACACACACTAAGCAGAAGCAAACATAGCAGAGCATACAATTTAAAGTAAAGCTATTATCACTCGAGTCAAGGGCGATGTTTTCCAAGTACCAAGGCCTAAATCAGATAAGCACCCAGAAAATACCGCTCTTGAGTCCGAAATGACATTACAACCAAACATCCATGACTCTGGCTATCACTATTATCCTTGCTTCGATATCACCGTTAATTGAATGACCGGCACATTCTTTCAGCCGTCCGTCAAGGGCTAATGAAAACCCCGGTTCTAGACATAACTCCCGCATGTCGTCGCAGCCCGTGCCTAGGACTATCGAATCTGCCCAGAGTACTCGACCATCAACAGTTGGCCGTTGGGACTATCGAATCTGCCCAAACGTACTCTTGCTTAGAGCATGCTAGAACCTTCAACAACGATGCTATCCAAGCCTCCTAGTCATCCTCCTCGACGACTATTCTCATATCCATTCATTATCCTCAACTCGAATCATATCACCGAGTTATCAACATGCTTGGAATGATCCCGTCTGGATTAGACCAAGTCTTCATCATATGATTGCCTCGCTTCATTACATCCTCGCAAAGCCTCATCTCATCATCTCGTCATCAAATCTATGCATAAGAGCTTCATCATCCCGCTACATATGCCACGAGCAGCTTTTCCAATTCAAGAGCCCTTCTCTTAGCTTTTGAATCACCTTCGGTCTAAATCTAATCATCAATCATCTAGTTCATAACAATCAATCAAATCAAACATCAATCCAAGCAATCAAGCATTCAAAAATGATCTAAGTAGACAATTATAACAATAATGGCATTTTCGTAATTAAAGAGTTGAAAGTCCAATAAGCATGAAAACATGGATTATATCTCTACAACTTGATGAATGAACTTGCATAGGTTAACATATGATAAAATGGATGTATCATCATCATGAACAATGGATCTATATGGATCTACACATAGGATGAAGAAAATGCATGGAAATCACTATTTTAACACCAAATCGAGCCAACAATCCGATATACTCCTTTGGATCCGTGTGAGAGATAATCACCACTCACCAAATCACCTAAACAAACCCAAATCAATACGCTTCAGATCTGGACAGCGAAGGATCAAGCTTGATCTATCACAAATCCGCTTCAAATGAAGAAATCTCTCTTGAAAAGATGAAGATCTTCAATCTAAGCTCTTGAATCTTCAATCTTGATCTTCGATTTGGATGGATGGAAGCACTAGATTAGAGTGGAGAAAAGAAGTGAAGAAGTGTAGAAGTCGAGCTCTAAAAATGGCAGCACTTCGTCGCTTCAAAATCCGGATCCCAAAAATGAAGAGAAGATCTCCTATTTATAGCAGAAAATACCCTAAGTCGTAACTCGGCTATCTCCTTAAGTCGCTGCCGACTTAACACTATGCCGACCTACGACTTAAAGCTATGCCATCCTACGACTTAAGGCAACGCTATCTCCTTAACTCGGCTACGACTCAACCAGGTTACGGCCTCACTAGGTCTCCGACCTACGACTTACGAAAGGAGTACGACTTACGACTTAACTCTTTAAGTCATCTACGACCTAACACTTAACTGGGTTACGACTTACCCCATACGGCTTAAACAACTGCCGACTCAAAACTCACTTGTCTAACTTCTAACTCGGTCACGACTTAACACAACAGCTTTGCCGATCTATCCGGATAAGACTCAATCTCCTAAGTCGGTCATTCCTATAGGTCGGTCATTCCACTGAGTCACCCCACCGACCTAAACTCCACACAAGCTAACTCTAGGTCGTCCCTTCCTATGAGTCATCAACTCTTAAGTCGGTTGACTACTTTAACTCGGCCACACTGTTAAGTCGGTCCTCCCTTAACACGCTCACCTTCATAGGTCGGTCACCCCACTAGGTCGCTAACTCGAACTGCCGACCTATCACTTATCTCACCCAAACACTTAGGTCGCTCACAACATTCTCTTAGGTCGGTCACGACTTAAGTCGGTCAACCATACTCCCTTAACTCGGTGAATTCCTTGAGTCGGCAACTCGACCCAGACTTGTTGCTTAACTCGTCCAAAACTCCTAAGTCGGCTACGACTTAGGACTTAAGCAAAAATTCTGCCAAAACCTGAAATGACTTAACAACCATACAACCAAAGGTCAATCATTTTAGAATGTTTTGATCCGTAAAAATACGGGTCGTTACAATCCGTGTGAGAGATAATCACCACTCACCAAATCACCTAAACAAACCCAAATCAACACGCTTCTGATCTGGACAGCGAAGAATCAAGCTTGATCTATCACGAATCCGCTTCAAACGAAGAAATCTCTCTTGAAAAGATGAAGATCTTCAACTTTAGCTCTTGAATCTTCAATCTTGATCTTTGATTTGGATGGAAGGAAGCACTAGATTAGAGTGGAGAAAAGAAGTGAAGAAGTGTAGAAGTCGAGCTCTCAAAATGGCAGCACTTCGTCGCTTCAAAATCCGGATCCCAAAAATGAAGAGAAACTCTCCTATTTATAGCTGAAATCCCTATCTCGTCTGCCTTAATGAGTCGTTTACGACTTACGACTCAAAGCCCTACGACTCAACGACTTCTGGCTTCTACGATCTAACCAGACTACCCTTAGCGACTTGACACACATCTGCCTACGACTCATGACAAAACAGCTATCTCCTATGTCGGTCACGACTCATAGCGTGCGCCTACGACTCAACAAAAACCCAGATCCCTTACGACTTAACAGTTAACTCGGCTACGACTTATCAACCTCACGACTTAGCTAGGCTACTGGGATACTCGTCTACGACTTAACTGGATATACGACTCAACTACTAAGTCGTCTACGACTTATCAAATCCCACTATCCTACGACTTATAACCTAGCAGCCAACTACTGAGTCGGTCACGACTTAACAAATAGCTGGGGTTACGACTCAACTGGTCAGACGACTCATCAGATAACTAGGATACGACTCATCAGATAACTTGGGTACGACTCATTAGATAACTTGGGTACGACTCATCAGATAACTTGGGTATGACTCATCACCTTAACTCGGTCACGACTTAACTGTTACAACTTAAGCCTTATCTCGCCCAGTCCTTCAGTCGCGCCTACCCCTTAAGTCATTCAAACGACTTATCCTTACACCCTTAACTAGCCAAATCCCTGAGTCGCTCCTATCCCCTAAGTCGTATACGACTCACGACTTACACTAAGTCGTTCACGACTCAGGACTTAGCCATTTTCGCCTAAAATCTGAAATGGCTCAAAAACTCTAAAATTCCAGATTCTGACGAACTTGTCGATCCGTTAAAAATACGGGTCGTTATTCTATCCCCGCCAGTATCCTTAATACAGCACCTCATCAAGCTCCATCATTAACGCAGTATCACATTCTCGTCATTGTCCATACCAAGTAACTCCCGTAGTTTCTAATAATGGCATCATAATTGTTAGCCGTAGTCTATTCGTTTTTGAAAGACTCCATAAATAGTTATCTAGCCTTGCCCTTAACAAACAATCTAGCAAACAACTATGGAGATGCATGACCTAAACGTGATCTACACTAGTAGAAGGTATAGCCGTTTAGGTTTAACCCTTGTCTTTCCACTAACCACTCAGGTTGATGACATTCTCGACCTATGCATAGGTCCTACTCCCCAATATGGTGCCAAACACACACTGACATAGCGTTGAGCCTTGCTCACCATCCCATTTAGATTGCCTAATGAAATCAAGGTAATAACCACTTGTTACTGAATACCCACTAAACGGTTGAAGCAGACTGTACTTGTTGATTGACACTTCGACCGAGGCAAACCATCCTACTTAGGTATCCATCATCTATACGTGAAAGATATAATATCACGGGTCCTATAGTTGGATATGTCCCATATCCATATAATGTATACACAATAGCTAGTTGCCTCTTGCGGTGGGCAGACTTCTATTGTGTAACACTATTAGCCTTGCATTCCAACCCACTTTAATGACCATGTCATTCTTATCTAATCTAAGTTATTAGCTAACTTTGATAATTCACACTCGTCATATATGCATACATGAGGCTACGTATAGTATGTGTATTCATACTGTTTAATTATTATGCCTCCAATGTTCAACTATTAGTAATATTCTTCACTTTTTAATGTGTTTGCTTCTTATTCCATCAATATCAATTTAATATCTTTTACCTCTTTCATTAAAATATCTAAATATCTTCCCTACTTACTTTTTTATGCCTTATTGAATTTCTATTTCTATTCTTTTTAACCTTTACTACCCTCCCTCATTTAGTGGAATTTCCCTACCTTTTTTAATTAAATTATTACTTGTCTACCTTTTTACTATTTATGATTTGATTTTTGTCTTGCCTTTATTGTATATATATTAATTCTTCTCTTAAACAAATATTATTATCACATTTACAATCATTTAATTAATCCTTAGGAATTTCTTCCTTTTAATGCATTTGAATTACATCTCTTTCAAAAGAAAAGATTAACACTGTGAATTTCTATATCTTATCCAAAAGAATAATTTGTGTTACATTTGAAATTGCAAGAATTATATTTTCATAGTTATTGAAATAAAAAGTACAAAATATGGTAAATATCCCTATTCTATACATCACTTTCTTTTAGATGTATTACTTATTATTTAAAACGACACACTTTCATCTATGAATCTGAACTTGATAATCTATAAAAATTTACATTGCAACACTCATTCAAATGAATTAAAATACCACTTAAATCCCCAAGGTTTATTATGATAACTCTAATTTACATTTCCTTGCATAAATCATTTAAGTCTGCAAATTTGGAATCACCGCATAATTTATAAATTTCAAGGACTACTACCATCCAATACTTTCTAAATTCACATACATGCAATATTAAAATTAAGGTATCAACCATAGATATGTAGGAAGGATTTCTAAGTTCGTTACATGCATACAATTTTAGCCTACAAATCCAAGTTTACATTTAGCATATGGTAATAGATTTACAACGATATAAATACAATATAATATAAAAATATATAATTCCACTCACCTTTTTCCACATCTCCAGATCTAATCCATATTATTCTAATTTAACTCCCCTTATTCTCCTTACTAACATATACCTATCAGAAATATAGATCTAAGGAGAGATTTGGATTTAAAATTTAACCTTATCTTTGACAATTTGATTCAACTTGATTCTTCTTCTAAATTATCATATGCTATCCTCTACTTGTATATACATATATAAACTATAATTTTATTTAGAATTAAGAATTCGTGGAGGAGAGAAAATAGTAGACCTTCGCCATCGCTTCAGAAAATATGAGAAGAAAAGTGAGGGGTTAGGCTCGTATTTATAAGGATTCGAATCAATGTCAGCCATTAGAATAAATTCTTTTAAATCTGGGCCGTTCGGCCACGTCAAAATTCTACAATTGACATCACAACCAATCGACTGCTAGCGGTCGACCGACCAAGTTAGGGGTCGACCGGTCGTCAATTTTTGTTAATTATTATCTGCATTAATTATTTGTTAATTTCATTCATTAATCAACCTAATTTATATAATTTCTTTCTGCTTTTCATTAACGTTAATTTACTTATATGTTAAGTAACCATTAACATTAATTTATTTTGTTAATTACATTTTATTTCATTAATTATATATATAAATATTTACGATTTGAAATATTCAAACATCAATAACTTTTCTGTTTGAACTTCGATCGTAAAAGTTTATATATGAAAATTGATCAGAAAATCATGACGAACCCAAAGATTTAAGTTTCGTAGCCAAATTCTGACTTTTGTAAAAATTCTATTTTTTGGTATTATTTATTTATTTATTTTAATTAATTATCATTTAAATTATGGGGTGTTACATTTTCTTCCCTTAAAAGAATTTCATCCTTGAAATTACTCAAGTGTTTAATCATGTAACATAACACGAAATCATTCTAGGTTAACCAACCAATTAGAATTTTGCAACCAATTTGTTAATTACATTTTATTTCATTAATTATATATATAAATATTTACGATTTGAAATATTCAAACATCAATAACTTTTCTGTTTGAACTTCAATCGTAAAAGTTTATATATGAAAATTGATCAGAAAATCATGACGAACCCAAAGATTTAAGTTTCGTAGCCAAATTCTGACTTTTGTAAAAATTCTATTTTTTGGTATTATTTATTTATTTATTTTAATTAATTATCATTAAAATTAAGGGGTGTTACATTTTCTTCCCTTAAAAGAATTTCATCCTTGAAATTACTCAAGTGTTTAATCATGTAACATAACGCGAAATCATTCTAGGTTAACCAACCAATTAGAATTTTGCAGCCAATCGTGTATAAGTGCACGGTGTAACAAATACATATGATATGTATATATGGAATAATTCTAATCGGTGTCTCTTATATGAAAAAACAATTTTGAGAATATGGTGTAAACAACCGATATAAAATGGCAGTTCTATATGTATGCAGATTTTGAAAATCTAAATCTTTGTTTCCGCATCCAAATTTTCCTATACTTTTACGAGTAGAAGTAGAGTTCAACCGATTTTGCATCCAATTATTACCATCCAATACCTTGCATACAATTTTCAAACATCAAAAATTTTGAAAATCCGGTTTTCTAAAATTATGCTCTTATGCCGAAAAAGAGTCTAGATGGAGAATTTTATATTTCCATCCTTCTTTTGTGTACCATTTTCCACTGTACCTTAGAACTTCTCTTTTGCCCCCAAACCTTTTCTAACTTTTTCAAGTACAGTCCACAAAAGGAAATTACTTCTAAATTTTTAAAATTTTAAATTTTTTTAAAATAGTTATTTTAAAACAAGTTTGGTTCACCAATAGACAAGGTATGGAAAAAGAGATTCCATAGCTAAAACATCCTTTTCCATTGTCACTAGTTATAGCTTATTTTATTGTCACTTCTGCTGCACAGTAAAATCTCAACTTCCTAATTCGTCGACTTCTTCCCTTACCATGCATGTGGCATTTCAAAGATAAAAAATTTCCTCTTTTTGACTCAAAATCCTTTAAAATTAAACCTAGAAATATTTGGAAAAATTTCACCATTTTTTTTCAAAACTTTTCATAAAAGTATTTTATCTCTAAAAGCATGAATTTTGACCAAAACTTTCAAAAGTGTATATATATATATATATATATATATTTTAAAACAATTCATACCACATCCTACGCAGTCGGAGTTGAATTAATATTCTAATGTCCATGATGGACTTACACAATAAATGTCAATTTTAAAAATAAAAAAATTTCTTTTAATTTTGAATAACAACCAGCATACAAATTCCTTTATAAATTTTAGCTTTTAAGGCTTAGGGATAGTGATCCGTGGTTTCGCAACAACATTTTCCCTGTCATTCGCTCGCTAAAATTTATCTTTCAAAATTTTTAACACTTTTTGTGAATTAACTTTACTTTTCCCTTAGTAGCTAATTAAATAAATTTTCTAATTTATTTTATGAACTTTCAGTCTTACTTTGCATTCGTTAAGTGTCTACATGAGATTTACTTGCTTACATAGTTTTCCAATTAATATAGCGGCCAACCCGGAAAACCAATTTCAAAAAGAACATTTCTCATAATATCATAATCATTTTATACAATAGAAACAACTGACATTTACAACCCAGAATCTAAAAGAAACAATTGCTGGAAGCTTTCCTTCAACATCAACAACACTAATGATGTTGCTACCCTCTCACTCTGTAACGACCTGCCTTTTTGGACGCTTTAAGCAGACACACATATCGGACTCAAACCATTCAAAAGGGCAGATTGTTATGGGGTAAATAAGAAAAAGAGAAAGAAATAAAACAAATACAGAATCTCACAGCGGAATGATAAAATATAATAATCAAGTAACAGTTCATGAAGCTATTTTATAAATACATTTGACTATTCTTTTACACAGAGAATCAGAGTTACAGAAACATGAAGAAATAATAAATGCAAAGGAACAATATGATGTAGTGGAGTATAACAAATAATACTAGTACAAATCTTCGTCTTCGTCCTCCAGAAATAAGGTCTTCAACTGTAATAACCCGGTAATTTTGGCATTTAAAAAAAAGTAAAATAAAAGAAAGGGCACGTGCATTCACAATATTATCACTCATTGGATATTAAAACCCCGTTTACCCCTTTTCCTTTTCATTTTTTCGTTCGACCCGAAAAGAAAGAAAACCCTAACCTTAAATCGATTCGCCTCTTCTTCAAATCGATGGCTGCTCCTCAAATAGATTTTCGATGCTTTTACCACCCACGCTAATGCTATCAGCTGTCCATCGTGCCAGCTGCATCGTCTTCTACCCCAGCTAGCAACAGTGAGTTTTTCTCACGATTAATCTTATTCAAGTTTTTAAATTTGGTTGAGTTGGGTGTTTGGTTGTATGCTATTATTTGTGTTGCTTTGGTCTGATGGTTATGCGAGTGATTCACTTATATATATGGATATTTGGTTGCATTGATTCTTACGCATCACTGTGTTGAATAAGAAATAATATATGATGAGGACAGACACTACATGTATGATTTTTGCATAGACCCATGTGTTCATGGGTGTATAAATGGTTGTTGGGTGTTGTTTGCTTCCATTTTCTCTGATACCACTTTGTAACAATCCATCATTTTGAACGTTTCAAGTTGGTTAGCTTAGTTTATGGCGTTTAATATGAATAGTCACTAGAATCACTTTAAAGAAAGCGTATTTTGGAAACAAAGCGTTTTTCAAATCTAAGAAATATAAAAATCCCCCCCTCTAAATTTAGGTTTACGATAGTTTCTCTTTGATAAGGTCTCCTTAGATTTGAGTCCCGATTTAATTCGAAAAACCATTATCGAGTTGCTGAGGTTTAAGGAAAATAAAATATAAGTTAAGAGAATTAATGAATTGGGTTAAATCAAATATTTTGAATATCTCCAATTCAAGAACAAAAGATAATGGAAAAAGAAGATTTGTTAAAAATCTAAAGTAATATAACGGGAATCGCGATTAATGAGACTTATTAGAAACATCAATAAGTATAAAAGAAAGAAAAAATGGTTGCTATGGAATTTTTGAAGTGCGAATTCAAACAAATGAAGTAATAATTGGGAAATAAAATGACATGTCAATTTAGTTATAGCCAAGGGGGTCATTGAACTACAACTTGGGAATTAGATTTCGAATTCTTTTGAAAATTGATCTCAAATGTTTTGAAAAACAATACTAGTAGTATATAAGAAGAAAAAAATTCAAGTAATTTTTCAAAGTATTTTTGAAAAAAAAAAGAAAAAAAGATAACAATTTTTCTTTGTTTTTTTTTCTTTTCTTTATTCAAGCAAGGTTTGATATGCAAGCATGTATATATATGTTTGAAATAAAATCCGGAGTTGAATCTCAAGTTGGTTGAATAATAATCCTATATATCACGATAATGTAAATTTACAAATTGTCTTAGGGAAATGATTGAATAATCCAACCTTTGCTAATAAGGATTGCAAATTTTGATAGGAAACTTCGAAAACATCTTGTTAATTACAATGGCGAAAACTGAAGCACAAAAAGCAGCACGCGTGAACAAAGAGCAATTGCCCGTAGAGAAGCAGGAGTGGCACATGCGGAAATTGAAAGAAAAATCAGTGAAAGGCAAGGACCTGGTCCCTATGATGATGTTATCTGTTACCGATGTCATAAAAAGGGACAATATGCCGTTACGTGCCGAGAGAAGAGAAAGAAAAGGAGTGTGGATGACCGGTTCGCTCGTCCCGAGATTGTGTGTTTTAAATGTCAAGGGAAAGGGCATTTCCTTAGTCATTGCCCTGAAGTGAAAAGGAAGAAGCGCGCACTCGATTTACCAGTCGACAGATTAACAATCTACTATCATTGTCGCCAGACTGGACATATAGCCAGAAACTGCACCGAAAGACAGCATGGAAAGAAAGCTATAGCCCGATCAGCTAGAGCGAAAAGTGTAAGGACGATAGATAAGGATGGGAACATCTCATATTTTTGCGGGAACTGTAGGAATTGGGGACATGTTGACTTTGAATGTGTTAATCCTCCTATAATACAATCTGAAATAGTGCAAACCGAAGAGGGAAGTTTGGCAAAGATGCGTGCTACCGAACAAGAAGTCGATAGTCCTCAATAATTCTGAATCTTAAAGTGATCAGTATATTTTGTAATACTATCTTTTGTAACCCAAAATCTTCTATGTATGTATTATAAAAGTCTTAAGCTATGTATAGTTTTGCACGTAAATGTTTATGGAAAGATTGGAAAGAAGTATTTTAGTAAAATAGCATCTTGGGAAGAAAATCTATTTGTCGACTTAATTTTATGAATCAAACTAGTTTGATGTAAAGCTTATATTTCAAGTTTAGACTAATGCCTAAAAAAGTTAATGTGGAGATATAAATCTAATGGAACCAATTCAATGAATGATTTACTAAAGAACTAGTTGATTATTTTAAAAATAGAAAGAAAATGCAAGGTTCAAATGGGATTTAGATTTGAAATTTGAAGTTTGTCAACATGACAATTCATAATAAATTAATAGATTCAGTGATGAATTTAAATTTGAACTTGCAGAGAATTAAGTTAAGTGAAAAACTTAATATTAGAAAATTTGAAGTTGGTTTAAAACCAATATTGTGAAAAGTATGCAGAATTCAAACTATGAATCAGAACGAAATTGAAAAAAAATTAAATGGGAAATTTGAATAATTGGTTCAACTTGAAATTTTACGAAAAGATTGAATCTTGAGTAAAATTGAGTTTAACTTCAACACCAAAAGCAATATAAGTTGAGCTTTGAATTTCGGATGGTTGGTTTGGATTATATGTCTAACATTGTGAATTGATAACATAGCAATTGATCTCTATTAAATATATATCTGTTTGGTGGCGGAGAATTTCTTCTCTTAGCTTAACACCCTTCTTTGAGACGTATGAGCTCAGAGGTTATATATTGGTAGACATCAATTATGTGTTGTGAATTGACAAGGTAACGTGTAATCCAAATCGAGTGTGAAGTCGATAATAATTTGAATTATGAATATGAATTGGGTTTGAGATAACCTTAAACTTTCAAATCGACTTAGAGGAAAATTTTGAATTGGTAACGAGATGGAAAATTCAGGAATCCTCTATTTGTTATGGGTATGGGATATGGATGTTTTCAGAACTTATATATGAGAATGCAGTAAACTCGAAAACCATCAGTTTGGACGGTAATTGTTATGGAAATCTTATGTAAGTTTACATAGGTATGATATGTACGAAATGTGAAATGAAGTACTATACATATATGACATATTAAGAAAACTAAGGATATGGAAAAGTACCTTCCAATGAAAAATTGTGAAGGTGTTGGAACTCGGTATGAGTGTCCATTTGAAATTCGTAGCTACGTAGAATTTCCATTAGTTGGAGTATCCATTTGAGTTGAAATCCCTCGTGATGGGATCATGTTGATGGGATCATGTTTATTGATCATGATGTATGCTAGCGTAATTCGAGGGGTGTGATGCCTACAGTCACAAGCGATTCCACTGGGATAGTGGCGCAACCGCCGTGTAAACTGCGATCTAGATGCCATAGCGAAATTCGAGGGGCGAGATGCCTACGGTTACAAGCGATTCCACTAGGATAGTGGCGTAACCGCCGTGTGAACTACGATCTATGGCAACAACCATGGCGAAATTCAAGAGATGTGAAATCTACGGTTACAAGCGATTCTACTGGGATAGTAGCGTAACCGCCGAGTAACTGTGATCCATGGGGGAACGTGCTTTCCATATCCATTTTTAAAAGGATTTTTAAGTATTTTCACTGGGAGTTGAAACAAGTATATTTAGTACTTGGAGATTTTAGTCCTGCGCCTGGCCAGCGTATGCCTAATGTCTGTGAGAACGACGATAGACTTGTTAGACTTCGAGTTAGTAAGTATTTTCAAACTTTAAATAGCAAGTAAATGGCCTGAAATTAAAATTACATAATTCCAACCTAATAAACTAAGGAAGAAGATTTTTAAATGTCTTGAAAGTCCACAGCTTTAGAAAAGATATAATATGCAAATCTCCAACATAAAGAATTTCAAGTTTAAATATGAGTTTTGTAAGTCGAAAATTTTGGTAAAAGACTTTTACGTCTTGATTGTAGAAATTAATGAACAAAGGAGATAATGAACAAAGCTAGTGAGATAAAACAAATGGAATGAATCCTATATTTATTTTTGATAAGTTTCGAGCTTGGTAAAATTGTGTGGGTAAGAATATGTTTGGTTATAAATATCGATGAGATTTTAACAACCTCTCCTTTTCGAGGATGAAAAGTTTTAAGGGGGGGAGATTGTAATAACCCGGTAATTTTGGCATTTAAAAAAACGTAAAATAAAAGAAAGGGCACGTGCATTCACAATATTATTACTCATTGGATATTAAAACCCCGTTTACCCCTTTTCCTTTTCATTTTTTCGTTCGACCCGAAAAGAAAGAAAACCCTAACCCTAAATCGATTCGCCTCTTCTTCAAATCGATGGCTGCTCCTTAAATAGATTTTCGATGCTTTTGCCACCCACGCTAATGCTATCAGCTGTCCATCGTGCCAGCTGCATCGTCTTCTACCCCAGCTAGCAACAGTGAGTTTTTCTCACGATTAATCTTATTCAAGTTTTTTAAATTTGGTTGAGTTGGGTGTTTGGTTGTATGCTATTATTTGTGTTGCTTTGGTCTGATGTTTTTGCGAGTGATTCACTTATATATATGGATATTTGGTTGCATTGATTCTTACGCATCACTGTGTTAAATAAGAAAAAATATATGATGAGGACAGACACTACATGTATGATTTTTGCATAGACCCATGTGTTCATGGGTGTATAAATGGTTGTTGGGTGTTGTTTGCTTCCATTTGCTCTGATACCACTTTGTAGCAATCCATCATTTTGAACGTTTCAAGTTGGTTTAATTACCGACTAGGGGCGGTCAAAAGGACGGGTCGTTACATCAACCATAAAATGCTTAGGCTGACCCGAGTGAATTGAAAAGATAAAACGCTCGAGTCAGAACTAAAAGATCTTATGTAAGTTAAATCAACGGTAAATTTGAGTGTGACGGCGTCAGAGATGTTTACGGGGTTTGACATCTCCTATCCAGTGTCTAACGTGAGTGTAGTAACTTAAGAGATGTTCGGGATTACCACCTCCTAAGGATCCGTTAAAGTATCTACTATGTAGTACAATATGCTATTATAATATGTCTACAGTAAAGTAAAAGTATTAAAAATAGCGTTAAGTCGTTACCCATATCCCCCTTAACACATTTTATATATTATCATAGTCTATACAGTACCGTATGCTCCTCCATAAACTGGAGGTTTACCCAGAGGGCACTCCATAGGTATGGTACAAAACAAACTCGTGAAAGGCGCAATAAGGCATGCGACAAGGCACTCGAGGCAATGCCCAGGGTAGATATACCAATTGCGTATCGGACTAGTGGTAACACATAGCAGCTACTACCGCCCACCTCGGAACACACTCCCAAAATCAAATCAAGGGGTGGCCACCAAATCAATCACAAATTAATAGAATGGTATCGAAGAAATGTGTTCGATCGGAGGAATGACCTCACTTGGCCCGGTGTGGCTCCTGATTTTAGCCACATCAAGCTGACTCACGGGAGTTAGGGTCACGTAAATACCTCATACAGAATCGTTCGCCAAACCATCCTACTTCATTTCTGGAATCTCCACAATGTACACAGTTGTTAAAGTAGTTTTTGGTATTAGCATAGAGTATGACAATATCTGATCTCGGTCTCTTTAACAAACAAACGCTTATTTCACACCGGATGGTTCTTTTACATTTCAAAACGGTCAATTCACAATTTATATCAAAATATCATATTCAATTTCAAATCATATCTCTTTTGAAATCATATTCACTTTCAAACTATATTCACTTTCAAATCATATTTCACTTTCAAAAATCATATTTACTCAATATGTAAATTTTCAAAAAGGTAACAATTCCAAATTACTACTTAGGTTGTATCATCATTAAGGGTTTAAATATAAATACTTCAACTTTACGCATTCTGAAATTTTAGAAAATAGTTAGGTAATTATAAATAGTTTATATAGTTTAAATATAGTTTAAATAGGTTTAAAATAGTTCAAATGGTAAAATTGGTTTAAATAGATTTAAATTTGATTTAATTAGTTTTAAAATGATTTAAATAGATTAAATATAGATTAAATAGATTTAAATTATATTAAGTAGATTTTAAATAGATTAAATAAATTTAAAATAGATTAAATAGATTTAAATTATATTACGTAGATTTTAAATAGATTAAATAAATTTAAAATAGATTAAATAGATTTAAATTATATTAAATAGATTTAAAATAGGTTAAATAAATTTAATTAGTTTAAATTAGATTAAATTGGGTTAAATAGGTTATAATAGATTAAATAAATTAAAATAGTTTAAATTGATTAAAGTGGTTTAAATTAATTTAAAATAAATTTCAAAGTTATATTTGAACATTTCCAATAACTCAATTCCGATTAATTCATTTCTATTTCGACACTTCAACTTTAAAAATTCCAATTTAAATCCTTTGAACAATTCATTAAATCAATTCCAATTTCAGCATTAACGCTTGGATTATCGAAAATAATTCAGTTTACATAAATCAATTTCTATTTCAAAATGCCAATTAACTGAATTCAAAATTTAAAGAATTAAAATCATTTAATTTAACCAATCCGGTGTCCGTATATAATTCTTTACCCTATGGTCAAGTGATGTGGATATTTATCATTTCAATCCGTAGTTTAAAATTTTACGGTTATATATCATTTCAAACCGCAATTTCGAATTAATTAAAAATCCATAAAATCGCTCGAGTCTATCATTTCAACCCATAACGATTTTTCCCTAATCTATAGATCATTCGGGTATGTATCATTTCAATCTATAGGGAACTTGCAATATTATAACAATATAAAATACAACATCTAGTCATCCAATATCAACGATCAAACATCCATCACAATCATCATCCAAATCAATCAATAAATATCAACAGATAACCGGTAATCAATAACGGGTATTAAATTGACAATTTAAATTCGATATTAGATTAAACGATGATTAAATGCAATAAAAGTCAAATTTAACTAGAATGACAATTTAAATATACCAAACATCGATAAATATATTTCTAATCACATCATAAATTTAATTTAACTAACATAAGAAATTTTAGAAGTTGTGAGTGGGTTAAAACACTCACCTTTGAATTTCAGTCGATTTAAAATCCAAAATAGGGCTCAAAATTCAACAGTCTCAAAAATCGTCTAAACCAACGTTAAAAAGTCCGGAATTTCGATACGATCCCAGCGGAGCAAACCGCGCATAAATCCGAGCATGTATGCAAAAGTTACATGAGTTAGAACATTCAGAAGTTTTAATTTAAATTAAATAAAAAAAAGAACCAGCTGCCACCACGTCATCATGTAATCTCCTTCGAGAATTGCCGATCGAACCCTACAGGTGTCCATTGTTCGAACATAGCCACCACCTCCTTTGCAATTTCTGCCGCAACTACGTCGACTATCGCAACCATCAGGGCACACCGCAGCTAAGCCCCCATCCAGGCGCCTCTAAAGGTGGTGGTGCGACCACCACCAAGCCTTCGGGCATTCGGCGCCACCGCGACCTTCAATGGCCAATCACAGTGAATCTAAGCCACCTTGCGACGAACGGCCACATGATCTAGGACCTGCATCGCGCCACCTTCACAACGCCGCCTCCCGATCGTCGATCGGACGACGATCCACCGTTGGATCGTCAAAACCCTAAAACGAACGGCTGCGGTTCATCCTCGATTTCTGGACAAACTATGATTCGGATTGAAAAACGCACTGCACCCGAGGATTATGCTCGTCGAGAGCTTCGAATTGATGTATAATTTGATAGGGTTTTGAGGAGTTTGATTTTGGAATTGAATTTGCAATTTGGGAATTAGGGTTTTGCTATTGGATTTGGTTCTGCCATTGAGAAGGAGAAGCAGATAGTTGAATTGTACGTACAGATAAATGAAAATAAGAAGTAGCTAGGGTTTATAACGGACTATTTATAGGCAGATTGGAAATAGAGATGAGTGGACAAGATAGATTTACAAGTTGAACGATAAATGACCCGAAAAGTCCGTTCTGTCTTCGGAACGAAAATGGGTCATCCCATATATCAAAATAGATGTTTTCGATAATTTTAAACTCCATGTAACAGGTTTCAAGTCCTAATTCCATCGTTTGAAGAAGTTATGTTAAAATCAGCTTATTTCAAATTGATTTCAATTAAATTAATTTCTACGCGTTTCGAGTCCGTACGATCAAATGACAAGTCTGATCGCTACGAAACTTGAAATCTTACAATAATTCACCATTACGGATCCAATGAAACTGGTTTCGTTGAAATCTGAGTCAGTGACCA
Source organism: Allium fistulosum (assembly GCA_030737815.1). NCBI lineage: Eukaryota > Viridiplantae > Streptophyta > Magnoliopsida > Asparagales > Amaryllidaceae > Allium > Allium fistulosum. The sequence goes on along the minus strand of CM060907.1, from coordinate 940,899,712 downwards.
AAATGGTTATTTTCACGTTAATTAAATAAATTAATATTAAATTAATTAAATCACTTTTTCAATTCAAATTCAATAATTTACTATTTCTGTCATTTTAGATTACTTAGTACTTTATAATCTTTTAAAAAAAAAATCTATATCAATTAAAATTCAATATTGCACAAATTACATTATTTAAATTCAATTTCAAATAATTCAGTAATTATAAATTTAAATTTCAATGAATCCATTTATTTGATTGTCAATCTTGTTATTCAATCAATTATCATCTTATGGGTATAATTAAAATTGGTTTATATCTTAGTACATTAATATTCCCCAATTTCATCTTAATTCCTATTAACGTAATATTTAATTTCATTTAATTGTAGTTGGTTTCTAATTCAATTTAATAGACAAAATAAATAGGTAACCTATAATAATTGTTACCATTAACTTTTAACCACACTTATAAGTTCATTATACAAACAAATGTTACAATTTCTTACATAACACAAGTTTTATTCAATTTCCATTAATTATATACTAGTTCCTTAGTTTATACAACATTCACATTTATTTACTTATATCCAAATTATAACCAAGTATAACATTTCAATTTTTTCAATTGATTGGACTATCGTTAAAATATTTAATAGTTAACTTAAATTTACATTATTACATTTCACTCTAGTTATTATCTTAACTCACCTTAATGTAACATTTATTTACATTCATTTGTAATTGATTAATTAAATTGGTAACAAATAACAATTGTCACCATTTCTACATTTAATAACATTCGTAAGTTTATTATTTACCACAATTGTTATAACACTTATACAACACTACTTTATCAATTGCAATTAATCACACCTTATTTCATTAATTAATCAACATTTGAATTATCGATTACTCCTTAAATCCAATTATTAATTAATACATACATTACTATAATTTATTTACAACCTATATCAATTATAACTCTTTAATTCTTTTAATTAATTGGAATTACATTTAAAGCAGTTATCAATTACCTAAATTTAATACTATTACATTTCATTCCAATTACATTCTTATTATTTAATCACAAATTTTTATTTCTTCCAACCTTAAATTACAAAACTTTATTAAATTAACTATTCTTTTATTATCGAAAATTACAGGTCTTTACACACTCCTTACTTAAATTAAATAGACCTTTGTAACATTCCATTTTACTATAACCCGAGTTCTTAACATACCATTTCGGTTTCTAATAAATAAGGTCCACTCATTACTTTTAACTACTACCACTAATTGTAGGTTGAACTATGCATTTCCACATTGTAGTGGGCTAAAGAATACAAACTATGCACATTTAGAATAACTTATCGAAAAAATTGGCTCGGTGAAATAACTTTCCTACTTTCCATCCTGTCCTCTTTAATCCTGAGCCAACCAACATCCTCCATGTGTGTTTGTCATCTCGTTGACCTTTATTACTATCTTCTTTTAATCTAATCTTCTTGGTAGTATTCTCAAATTTTGGTACTTACTTTCTTTATCATTGATCTTTCATGTGAGCATACTCTAGAACTCATAGAAGAGTACTTTTATCATTTCTTCGGGGGTTCTAACGGCTTTCATTACATGTCCTATAAAAAATGTTGATTTCTCACCAATATTCCATACACTCTACGGGATTTCTTATTGCTACTCTATGGGCAATCATCGCTACTTTTCTCATTGTCTTATCTTTTACCACACCTTACCCACGCAATCATCACTATCTACTCAATATTTAAATTTTGGTTTGGTTTTCACCACTTTTCCAAAAATTAAAACTTCAAAATTTTGAAGTATTTAATCTTGAAACATTTATCTTTAAAAGTACAAACTTAGAAACCTTTTTATTAAATTTAGATATAGCTTAATGTCTCAACTTTTAAAACTATAATTTAGGATTTTTGAATTAAGCTTATTCATCAAGTCCAAAGAAAATGTTAGAAATTTAATTTTAAAAAACACTTTCCCTTTTCATTCAATCCAGCCTTTTAAAGCCCTTTTTAACAAAAAGGATTTTTACTTCCCAAAATTGGATTTAACTCAAATTGTTTGTTAAGTTTGTTTTTAAAAACTCAATTCTTATACCAAACCATTTCTTTTAAAATACACTTTACAGCGTTTTCAAAAAATCTTATACAATTTTGAACAATAAAACCGTAGTAGACAAGGACACTTACATCCTATTATTTTCCTACTACTCATTCTATTTCCAATCCTTGGGGAGTCTAATGGCATGAGAGGGTGGTTTTTTTTAAAGATACGTGCAATGAACGGGCACAATTACGGAAAATATCTATTTTCCTTTGTCTTGCCTTAAATTTTCTATATTGCTTCCAATAAGATTACTAGCATTATTTTTAATATGATCTCCTAAAGTTATTTCTAATTACTCACATTATTTTCTACAAATTTCTAATATTATTCTTACTTATATTTCATAATTTTACTACAATTCATTTTTCCTCTACCCGAACTGCTCTTATTATAATTGCTTCTATTTATTTAGCTTTCCTCTCAACTTACTATCTTCCTGCTGAACCATTGCAGTGCATTCGCATACTGCTTTATTTTCGGCTTCTAATGTTCTTTTCCGTATTATTTATCCCATTTAAAATTTGCACAACTGTCAGTTGTCCACCCCTAAAAAGAATTTTACCACTTAAAAATTTTCTTCGTCTTACAAAATCAAGTAGCTATGTACGCTCTACCATATACACACGCGCGCACATGCACGCGCGCGCGCACACACAAATATATATATATATATACATATACATACATATATACATACATACATATATATAAGGAAAACTTTTTATCAAAGCCCATATACTGAAGTTTTACGATTTATTAAGATTTTAATTTCTACTTAAAATTATTTATTTACAGAAATATAATACTTTATTTTTTCCCAAAATTTAACATTTACTTCTTAAAATTGGATTTTTCTACCTTCAAATAATTCATTTGAAAATTATTTCAAATATATTGTTAATATATTTTCCTCAACTTTTATATGAAAATGATTTCAACTTTTATTTCAAATTCTTTCGTATGGGGTCAAATTTAGGTTGGATTTTTACTTGTCTCTTCTTTCAGACTTTTCTTCTTTTCTATTACTTGCTGACTTATCTGGTTCCAAAATATTAAAATCTGGCTATCTTCTTGGAGTGACTGCTGCACACTATCCATTAGGAACGTATTTCTTCCGGGTATCTACAATATATAGACTCTTACTTTTCCTTTATTTGGGCCTAATGTACATCACCAATCGACAATTCTACGAGGCTCTACAACCATTTGGCTATTGGGGGCCCAACTAGGGAGTCACAGACCATCTAGCTTCAAGGACCTTCCATATGTTGCACTCATGCTCTTCTTAAGTCATCATCTTTCCATTTGACCTTCAGCTTCATTCATTGTTCTAATTCATAGTTGACTTATCCATCTTTTCAGTGTATGGTTACAACTACTCTATAGTAGGAATTTATAGGATTTGGCATATAGTATATTTGTAATTATAGGCAAAACACAAATAAGTTAGCTCAACGTTTCCTAATTTTTCAAGATCGACCAACCTAAGCTCCGATACCAAATATGACAACTCGCATCCCAATAGACCGAATTTTCGCTAATCGAAAATCCAAGTCCATCAATGTAGGAATTATTGATTTATTATCCTGTAAACAAAAAAATGCATATCAGAGCACTATCGATATAAACACACAGTGGAATAGTAAAGTATAATAAAACATATAATTACTGACCAAGAGTAACACTTTCAATATCTAGTGTCCTTGTTAGTGTCGAGCATGCATAAGGAAACCCGTTCTTCCACTATTCCCGCCTTCTTTAAGTTATCCTATAGGTTGTAATGGAAGGGTCAAAACAACGTTTTTGTGACTGGTAAATTACACACTTGATACATAACACTAGTTTTTGTCGATTGTTTCCATTATATGTTATGTCTCTTATTTTATTTTTACTTAGTCGTCTCGACTCCACATACGCGTACGATACGCTCCATCCACCCTACGTAGACAATAACTACAAACATGTATATATATAAGTACCACAGTACCCCTTTGGACTAAGATACTATCCCCGCTAGTATCCTTGGATCCATCATAAACGCAATATCACGTCCTCGTCATGCATACTAAGGAACTCCCATACTGCCAAATAATGGCATCACAATTGTCAGTCGTATTCTATTCGTTGTTGAAAGACCTCCATAAAGGGTTATCCAGTCTTGCCCTTAACAAACAATCTAGCAAAAAACTATGGTGGTGCATGACCTAAACATGATCTAGAATAATATGAGGTATACCCGTTTAGGCGTAATCTTTGTCTTTCCGCTGACTACTCAGGACTGATGACATTTTCGACCTATGTACAGCTCTTACTCCCTTATATGGTACAAAACACACACTGACATACTGTTGAGCCTTGCTCACTATCCTATTTAGATTGCCTACCGTAATCAAGGTAATACCCACTTGTTACTTAATAACCCCTAAAAGGTTGAAGCAGACTTTACTTGTCTTTTGACACTTCGACCGAGACGAACCTTTCTATTTGGGTATCCCTCACCTAAATGTGAACATCTATAATTTCATGGGTTCTACAGTTAGATATGCCCCCATACCAGTATAACGTATACATAACTATTTGTAGCCCCTTATGTTGGGAAGACTTCTGTTGTGACACTACTGACCTCGCATTCCAACCCATTTTAATGACTATGTCATTCTTATCCGATCTAAGTTATTAGCTAACTTTAATAATTCACACCTATTATAAACACATACTTAAGGCTACGTTTGTCTGTGTGTATCTATATATATTTATGCATGTTTAATTATTACACCTTTAATGTTCAACTGTTAGTAATATTCCTTTAATTTTTCGTGCGTTTACTTCTTATTCCATCAATATCAATTTAATGTCATTTACCGCTTTCATTAAAAGGTTTAAATATCTTTTCTTATTTACTTTTTCATGCCTTATTGAATTTATATTTATGTTCCTTTTTAACCTTTACTTCCCTCTCTTGTTTAGTGGACTTTCTATATCCTTTTTATTAAATTATTACGTGACCACCTTTTCATTGTTTATTATTTGATTTTTTTTTCTTACCTTTATTGCATATATATATTAATTCTTTGCTTAAACCTTTGTTATTATCACATTTACAACACTTTAATTAATCCTTAGGGATTTCTGCATTTTTATGCATTGGAATAACATCTCTCAAAAGGAAAGGTTAGCACTATAAATTTCTATGTATTATCCTAAAGGAGAATTTGTCTTACGTTGGGAATTCCAAGGAATTACCTTTTCATCGTTATTGAAATATACGATACAAAATATGGTAAATATCTCTATTTTATACTTCTCTTTCTTTTAGGCGTATTTCTTGTTATTTCAAATGGTACATTTTTATTTATGAATCTGAACTTGATAATCTATAGAAATTTACATTGCAACACTCATTCCAATGAATTAAAATACTACTTAAATCCCCATGATTTACTGTGATAACTCTAATTTACATTTTTCTTGCGTAAATCGTTTAAATCTACAAATATGAAATTACCACATATTTATAAATTTCAAGGACTGCTACTATCCAATACATCCAAATTTATATACATGTAATATTAAAATGAAGTTATCAATCACGGAATATGTAGGCAAGATTTATAAATTCATTACGTATATACAATTTTTGCCTACAATTCCAAGTTTACGTTTAAGCATATAGGGATTGATTACAACGATATAAATCCAATGTTATATAAAAATATATAATTTTTCACTCACATTTTTGGTTTCCAAATCTCCAGATCTAATCCCAGTTATTCTAATTTGACTCCTCTTATTCTCCTTATTTGAATACATATACCACAAGCATAAATATATGTTAGTATCTTAGGCATTGGTTTTGATGACAATAACTATATGACATTATATAAAATATAGATACTAATTTTCTTATAAAGATATATATATATATATAATGTAGGATATTGGACATGTGTTGACTAAGAAAACTGTACAGTATCAAAAGCAGATTCAAGAGACTGATATAGAGACTCAAGAATTAGAGATTGAAGACTCGTGAGTTTTAAAGATTCGATATTAAGATAAGTAATAAAGTAAAAGATTATTTTGTTAAAACCCTGGAAGCACCTCTTTGATCTCTCTCATTTTTCAAAAGGTATTTAAATCTATTCTCTGGTTTTCTAAAATGAATTTTAAAGAATCCCTGTTTTCAAAATGATTTTTCAAACATCTTTTGAAAATAGTTTTCAAATGATATTTAAACTTCTTTTTATTAACAAGTTTGCTATATTTTGAGTAATTAAGTTTTTAAGCATTTTATATTTTAATATACTTTTAATTTATTGTATTTAGATATATTGGTTTTATATTTTCTAAATAGTATGGTATTCAAAAGTATATTTTTGACATTCAACATATATTCACTTATACTTTATATATATATATATTATTTTTGTATATATTATTTATATTTAAATCCTTTATTTTAAAATATTTCAAAATAATTTTATAAAATTTCTTTAGTTTTATTATGATTAAAATGTGTATAAACTATGCTTGAATGATTTTACAAAATATCAAAATATTTTACAAAACTTAATATTTAAAAAAAACAAATCAAAATAAATGTTTTTCAAAATTACAAAGGGTATGTCGACATACACATATAGCATATGTCGACATATAGTCCGATATTTTTTAAATTCAAATATTATATGGAAGTGTCTTTTCGTTATGTCTCTTCGCGAATGAATATGACTGTTGATCCTTGTATAAATAGAGGTTCTCTCAACGAATTTTGGTGAACTATTTTCTCATATTTTCTCTCCTCTTTCACTCACATGATTTTTAAAATAAATTCTACTCAAAATGTTCTCAAATTCAATCAAAATCAAATTTAAACTCTATTGATTTGATTCCTTATTGTATACTCTCTGATCTCTTTCACTCAAATCAAGATTAAAGTGTTATTCAAGAGGTTATAGGATTATTTTTACTCAAGATGAAGAAATTGACTTTGTAAACTCTATCAAATCATATTCAAATACTCTTCGGTGTGCTTGGTGTCCTTGAAATCCAATTGGATGTGCTTGTGTCCAGACTGAATTAAGTTGGTGTTCTTGGTGTCTCGTTTGAATCTAAGTGGTAGTGTTGGTGTCCCATTCGAATCCAGTTAGCTTACCGGAAGCTCGAAAAATCTGGAGGGTGTGCCTCGTGGCCTTGAAATCGAGATTGTATAATCCTGGATATTTGAAAAGAAATCTGTACAAGAAATTGTATGGAAATGGATGTAGGGTAACTGCGAACCACTATAAAAATCATGGTGTGATTTCTCCAACTCTTTACTTTTTACTTTTACTGCATTTATATCTATCTGTGTTTGCATATATGATTGTCAATTTGCATTGTTTAAACTATAATCTTAAAAGAATTAAAAATTATTCATAAAAGTTGTTACATACTATTCATCCCCCCCTCTAGTGTTAAATTAGCCTTAAGATCCTTACTTTTACAAATTAACATTTGGTATCAGAGCACTGGTTTTCAAAAGTTTATGATTTGATTTTTGAAAATTTTTAATGGCAAAAGTTATTGATAGTATTTTTAACACTATTTTTGAAAAGCAATTTTGCATAATCAACATGACATTGTTTCATAAATTTCCATCTATTCATTATGAAAAGTCACATGATCTTTTGAAAAGGTATAATTTACAGGAACAAATGTGTTACATGGCTTTCGATGAAAAGACGTCTAATGATCAAACTTTACAAATCAAAAAGGATAAGTGGATATTGGATAGTGGATGTTCAAGGCACATGATGGAAAATTCGAAGATCTTGAAGGATATTATTTACAAAGATGGCGAATCAGTCAATTTTAAAGACAACTCTAAAGGATATGTGATTGGCACCAGCAATTTTGGTAATTCTAAAACTCCTACTATTTCTAATGTTTTGTTAATTAGGAATTTAAAACATAACCTACTAAGTATTAGTCAATTATGTGATAAGGGCTTTAAAATTAAATTTGAAAAAGGCAAATGTCATATTGAAGATAATGGGTCAAACATCATCTTCGAAGGCATTAGAAAAAGAAATAACTATATACTAAATATGAATGTGCCAAATGATAATTTATATCTTTCGGCTGAATCAAATTAACCTTGGATTTGACACAAAAGATTTGGTCATTTGAATTTCAAACACTTATCTAAAATTCCCAAATATGATCTAGTTAGAGGTCTTCCTAAAATGAGATTTGATGTTAATAATCTATGTGTTGTGTGTCAATTAGGAGAGCTTAGAAAAAGTTCTTTTAAGCTATATGGTTTCTACCTCTCAACTCCTTGTACTTCTTCATTTCGATCATTTCGGTCCATCGCAAATACAATCTATAAATCATAATAGATATGTTTTTGTAATCATAGATTATTTTTCTAGGTTTACATGGACGATTTTCCTAAAACTTAAAAGTGATGTTTTGGAAATGTTTAAAACCTTTGTTAAAAGAATTCAAAATCAAATGTCTATTAAAATTAAAACAATTCAAAGTGATCATGGTGGGGAATTCGAAAATGAAAATTTTGAAAATTTTTGTAACAAGAAAAGTATTACACATAATTTTTTATTTCCAAGAACACCTCAACAAAATGGAGTAGTAGAACATAAAAGTAGAATGATTCAAGAGTGCGCTAGAACTATGTTAAATGATAGTAATTTACCTAAAACCTTTTGGGCTGAAGCAGTTGCTACAACGTGTTATATATTAAATAGAATTTTAATAAGTCCTTTGACTAAGAAAACTCCGTATGAATTATTTTATAATACAAAACTTAAAAATATCATATTTTAAAGTTTTTGGTAGTAAATGCTTTATATTGAATACTAAAGAAAATTTAGCTAAACGAGTGCAAACCCGTGCTACGCACAGGGATTATTTTGAAAAACTTGTTATAATGAATAACATAATAGTTGTATACTCAACATTAGTTGTATGCAAAGAAAAGATTTTTGAATGGAAAAAAAGATTGAATTGAATTGTACGCAAATTTTATGGGGCATTAACTAAAAGTTTTTGCATGCCCTATATGAGGATGATACGCAGCTAATAGATTTTTCAGGAAAAGTAGACGTTGGCTGCATACAACTGTATAACTATGTGGTTAGCTTTAGCTATTGTTGAAAGGAGAGGGCAAGGCTAATGATATCAGTATGTATTCTACTTTCATTCCTATAAAAAAAATAAGTACAGAAAACAACTCAGTAAACAAAGTTATAATTAAACGGTTAACGTAACGGACCGTTTTTCCGTACCCTTTAAATCGACAATAAACCACACATGTCAAACTCAAATTGCACGAATAAGCGGATCATTAAGGGTAGAAAGAATAAAGACAGAACAGAATCTCACACGAATGGAATAACATATATTATTTCAGTAATAATCTTTACAGCAGAAAATTTTAAATACAACATCAAGGTCTAACCTAAATTCAGCTTGGAAAGTTATAAACTCATGTCCTTACAATTGCTGAAAACATCAAAACAAATGCAATAGATGCAGCGAATAATGGAATACGTTCATACGATGATGAAGATCCCCAGCTCTTCTCTGGAAACTTTAAGCGTCTTTAGCTAAACCTGAAACTACTCGGATCTGACCGGAGTACTAAAAATACCCGGATCAGGCTTAATAAACTAGCGTGAAATACTCGAAATTTTAAATGTATAGATCATGCTGATGTAAATCAAAACCTTTGAAAAGAAGGGTATCTCATAAGACCACGCCCACACATAAATATAGATGGATTTTACCTTATGATAACCAAAACACTTTTATTACCAAAATAATTTGATATTATCTTTAATGACATTCTTTTAAAAACACCTTTCAAACAAACTTATTCAAATAAGGTATCAATACCTAGACTAAGTCTATGGTAATATATCCGGACTGGGTCAACGGAATATAAGATACCAGAAGGGGTAGCTGAAATGTTTGCAAGTCATTACACCTATTTTGGGACTACAATCAATACCGTAAAGCTCGTATTGGAATTGGATTTTCCAACATGATATGGAACCTCGATAACCACGCATAGCAACTGAAACCCGGTGGTTTTTCGTGTTTATCGTGCAAGGACTCGCACGCCACTATTCCTCATATTGCCACACTTCTTGATATCTATTGGCTTCTCATGCAAGGACTCACACGCCACTATATCATACAATAAGGGTCCCGTCTGGACACCTTGGTGACCTAGATCATACGCTGCCAGTCACCTTGAGTGTAACGACCCGTATTTTTACGGATCAAAACATTCTAAAATGATTGACCTTTGGTTGTATTGTTGTTAAGTCATTTCAGGTTTTGGCAGAATTTTGCTTAAGTCCTAAGTCGTAGCCGACTTAGGAGTTTTGGACGAGTTAAGCAACAAGTCTGGGCGAGTTAATGACTAAGGTGTAGGTCGGTGACGACCTAAGGTAGATAGGGGAGTGGTTTAGGTCGGTTGACAGTTTGGGGCGACTTAAAGGTTGTACCGAGTTAACGACTCATAGGATGGACCGACCTAAGATTTAGACGACCTAAGAGTTTCTCCGACTTATTGTAGTTAGCGGTTTACCGGGGTAAGCGAGTTAGTGGGATGACCGACCCATAGGAGTACCGACTTATAAGCGAGTTAAGGATAGGTCGGCAGAGTAATTGAGTCGGTAGGTCGCCTCCTGTGTTAAGTCGTAACCCAGTTACGAGTTAAGTCGTAGTTGTATTCCTTCGTATGTCATAGGTCGGCAAGGCACTTAGGTCGGCAACGACCTAAGTTAAGTCGCGCCTATGTGTTAAGTCGCAGATGCGCATTGTTGTAGGTCGTTAGGACTTGGGTTTTGAGGCTGTATGATGAGTCTGAGACTTCGTTAGGTCGGCAAAGCTTTAGGTCGTAGGTCGGCATGGTGTTAAGTCGGCAGCGACTTAAGAAGGCAGCCGAGTTAAGGATTTCTGCTATAAATAGGAGGGGGTTGGCTTCATTTTTGGGATCCGGATTTTGAAGCGACGAAGTGCTGCCATTTTGAGAGCTCGACTTCTACACTTCTTCACTTCTTTTCTCCACTCTAATCTAGTGCTTCCTTTCATCCAAATCGAAGATCAAGATTGAAGATCCAAGAGCTAAAGTTGAAGATCTTCATCCTTTGAAGTGAGATTTCTTCATTTGAAGCGGATTTGTGATAGATCAAGCTTGATCCTTCGCTGTCCAGATCTGAAGCGTATTGATTTGAGGTTGTTTTGGTGATTTGGTGAGTGGTGATTATCTCTCACACGGATCCAAAGGAGTATATCGGATTGTTGGCTCGATTTGGTGTTAAAATAGTGATTTCCATGCATTTTCTTCATCCCAAGTGTAGATCCATATAGATCCATTGTTCATGATGATGTTAGATCCATTTTATCATATGTTAACCTATGCAAGTTCATTCATCAAGTTTGTAGAGATATAATCCATGTTTTCATGCTTATTGGACTTTCAACTCTTTAATTACGAAAATGCCATTATTGTTATAATTGTCTACTTAGATCATATTTGAATGCTTGATTGTTTGGATTGATGATTGATTTGATTGATTGTTATGGACTAGATGATTGATGACTAGATTTAGATCGAAGGTGATTCAAAAGCTAAGGGAAAGGCTCTTGAATTGGGAAAGCTGCTCGTGGCATATGTAGCGGGATGATGAAGCTCTTATGCATAGATTTGATGATGTGAAGTTGAGATGAGGCTTTGCGAGGATGTAATGAAGCGAGGCATCATATGATGAAGACTTGGTCTAATCCAGACGGGATCATTCCAAGCATGTTGATAACTCGGTGATATGATTCGAGTTGAGGATAATGAATGGATATGAGAATAGTCGTCGAGGAGGATGACTAGGAGGCTTGGATAGCATCGTTGTTGAAGGTTCTAGCATACTCTAAGCAAGAGTACGTTTGGGCAGATTCGATAGTCCCAACGGCTAACTGTTGATGGTCGAGTACTCTGGGCAGATTCGATAGTCCTAGGCACGGGCTGCGACGACGTGCGGGAGTTATGTCTAGAACCGGGGTTTCCATTAGCCCTTGACGGACGGCTGAAAGAATGTGCCGGTCATTCAATTAACGGTGATATCGAAGCAATGATAACAGTGATAGCCAGAGTCATGGATGTTTGGTTGTATCGTCATTCGGACTCAAGAGCGGTATTTTCTGGGTGCTTATCTGATTTAGGCCTTGGTACTTGGAAAACATCGCCCTTGATTCGAGTGATAGTAGCTTTACTTTAAATTGTATGCTCTGCTATGTTTGCTTCTGTTTAATGTGTGTCTGGGGGCTATCACTGTAGAATGAGGTTGGAGTGGGAGGGTTGTATTCCTATTCTTTTTTTCCTTTATGCTCTTTTGGTATGTTGTTAGTTAATTTACTGCTCACTAAGACTGTTGTCTGACTCAAGGCTTTATGTTTTAATTCTTATTGCCTTGGGCTGTTCGTCCATTTTGGGACGGGCAGACTAGGTAGCAGGTGACAGGTGCTGTTCTCTTCTCACGATGCTGATATCGAAGACGAGCTAGAGGGTTGCATATTATCTTCTTATTATATGTACTGGATATTCCGCTGTTTTGTATTCTCTGAGAGATATGTAGTGAGGCTGGATGTATTGACTATGTGGATGCTTGTATTCAACTATTATGGAGTTTTATATGATGTCATTTTGTTCTGTAAAGCTTCACTATACATATGTTCTATTGTATTTTGTCCATGCGCTGTGAGTAATACGATAGATTCTGTTGTTCTAAATCTTACCTTGACAATCGTCCATGGTCGTCTGGCACACTTTACAGCGCTCTATCTTTAGATTCGGTGCAGGGGTCATGGGCGGTCGTCACATTGAGGGATCATACACCACCCTCGTCATACTCAGCCTGAAATATGTAACATAGTTCCCTTATCATTTCCGAGATGTGAGGCTTGGGAGTGTGGTTACGCTCAACTTAAACAAAGCCACGCTTTTCATACAAAACCACGCTTTGATCATAACACGTTCCACTTTGAATGCCACATTGTCATTCCACGTCACATGACTGATTTCTAGAAAAGTATAACTTCCTGAGTTCGTATGTCTCAGGAAAGGGTATTAAGCTAAGAGAAGTTGCCTTCTCCACGACCAGTTGATATACATTTTTAGAAATCACTCAATTGTGATTTAGAATACAATGTCAGACAAACATCCATACAAGTTCGTTATGGAACTGAACGAAACCGAAGGCACTTCTCCTACTACATCCTTTTTGGGAATTACCCCTAGGATCAGTAGCGATTAGTCCTTGTTATCCGAAGATTTCAAAATACGACAGGACCACTGCTATAATAAATGTCTCTATATTAGGAGCTACCCAGAGAATGTTAACAAGCAGTCCATTCGCAATGAAGATCTCCGGTCTTCAATAATCATCATCTTCAACATGTCTTCACTTTCGAACGTATGCATTGGTTCGAAGGTGTTTTCAGATAGGAATCACCCAAATCCGACCCCGGTTCCTTCGAAGCCAATTATCGATTTAAAAATGTTAAGCTCATATGATTATCAATCATCAATCAATTACTTCATCTTTTATTTAAATCAAATATCTTTCTTAGATATATTCTTTTCAATTTATTCCAATTTCTTTTCAAGAGTATATGGAATCATTAAGCCTCATTTATTAAATTATTTGATTTATTAAACTTCTTTAGATCTTGGAATAATTTCAATCATTTTCTCTTTTACTTAGGAAAACCTTTCCAAATCATTCATTAAATCTTAATCAAAGATTTCTTATATTCAAGTTATAACTTTTAACTTAGGGAAAATATTCCCAAATCATTCATTAAATCTTAATCAAAGATTTCTTTCTTAACTTCAAATCATATTCTTGAAAATCGAAGATTTTCGTAACAGAGCATTACTGCAGCCTTAGATATGGTAAATTTCACCTCCAATGACTAGTGGAAAACAGTCTTACATCATGAAGGTCTTTGTCTTCAATATGTTTTATTTCGAAAATTAGTTTGAAGGGGTTTTCGAATAGGAATCACCCCAATCTGATCCCGGTTCTTCGGATAGGAATCACCCAAATCTGATCCCGGTTCTTTCGTACTAATCATCGATAAAAAGGTGTTAATTAGTTAATTAATATTCTAAAATTTGTTTCTTTTTATCTTGGAAAAACTTAAATATGATCTTTTTAGAGCATCCGGACTTTCCTTTCGATATGTTCCACCCCTCGCCTAAGAAGAGAAAATATAGGCCAGGTAAGTAAAGGGCACTGGTTGCTCCATTCCTAACCTTAGTTAAATACCTTGTTTTATCTTCCTAGATCTCACAGGTGGGACAAATGTACTAGTCGTTTCCGCATACTCGGTTTGTTGTTATATTCAATATTCTTCAATTATTGTTTAAGTGAAACGACCTGCAGTTCCGTACCCCTTGAATTGACATTAATCTCCATCAAATCAACTCAAGAAAAACGGAAATACGAACCATCTGGGTTAAAGAAGAAAGCGGTAGAAGAAAAAATAGAAGACAACATCAGAATCTAACCATCGCAGCGGAATAAAATATAATAGAGAATAACTAATCTTTACACAAAAACAAATCTGTTTATACATTACATCATCAGAGTACATATAACACACAACTGGACAGTAATCACAACATGTCCTCACAAAACTGAATACACAGTACACACAACATAGAGGGATATACATCAAGTACGAGTGATACGTCTCGCCATCCAGCTCATCTTCTGAGCTCCACAGCATCTTATCATGTAATCTATAATACTCGGTCTGACCCGAGCATTATAGTTAAATAACACCCGAGTCAGTCTGGAATACCAGCGTGAGAAAACCACACTTAAATTGATTATTAAAGTTTCAAAATCCGTTGAAATCAAAAGCATCTCGTAAGACCACGCCACAAATAAACATGTCGGGTTTTTACCTTACGATAGCCAAAACATTTTTATCAAATTCGTCTGATATTATAATAGCGTCTATAGAAAGTAAAATAGAATCTATCTGAAATGCTTGCATCTCACGTTTCAGCAATAGTTGGGCACAATCAAAACCGTACAGGCGCGTAGGGAGAATAGATTTCCAACTAATGACTAGGCACTGGGGTACCACCTGTCACAGTACCTGGTCTAGATCAGCATACCGAGGACCACGCCCGATCCCCTGCAACACAAGACCGGAACTACCCCTTACTGGATAATTCCGAGTAAGATCACCCCATGGTTGGGATCGGCAACCGCACCACTAAGCCGAAATAAAAAGGGACATCTAGACAGGGATGACCTCACCCTAATTGGTGCTACCCACATAGCCTTGCTGCATAACTCCTGATTTTCAGTCATTCCCGGTTGATGAGGCTTGAGGCTAAGCGTTACCTTTTTAGAACACATCTCTTAGAATGCCCATCATCCACTTGACGATGTTTCGAAAAGCATTCATCCATACAATTCCGTTCCGGGTTCGAACGGAACCGAAGGCACTACTCCTACTACATCCATTTTGGAATCACCCTCAGGATTAGTAGCGACTAGCCCTTGCATTTCACTGCTCCATCTTCGATTCAAACTTGTTTCCCCACGAAACGTACAAACCGGATCGAAGTGGTTTTCGAGAAATAAATCTCGATCCCGGTCTCTTCGAAACGATCAGCGCATTGGCCAATATTGATAGTCGGTTATTTAACTATCAATTAACATCCACAAGCATCCATCAAACAATAAATAATTACCCAAATTATTTATTTACCTCACAAATATCTTCGTAAGATATATTTCCATTTTCAACTCTTTTTGAAAACAGTTTCAAACCATTTCCACTCACGGAATAAATTTCCCGAATATTTTCTATCTCCACTGAAATCACCAAGTACAAACACTTTAGATTTCTAAAATAATTTAAAATGTTATATTATGAAATATGCTTTAAACATTTAAATTAAAAACTACTTTAATACTTCATTCAAAGGTATATGCTTAAAGAATATTTAAAATAAAGCTACTTATAAAATATAACACTAAATTTTATCCTTTCTAAAACAAAATACTACGTCACTTTTAATAATTACTACTATAATAAATTTGAGAAATACTTACTTCAAAATTTAATCATTTGAAAAATAATAAATTTTCTAAAACACACATTGAAACACTTTAAAACCTTTAACTTATACTTAAAACTTTGTTTTGGAAACGTACTTGGCTATTCAAGGAAATATGCTTCTCTTTCACATCCTTTTAAAAATAAATCACTATTTATTTATTTTTTTCTCTTAAACAAATTCACATTCCTTTATAAATCCCCACCTTGAATTTATGTTTCCAAATATCCACTGATATTTGCTTCACTTTATAAACCCAGTTTATAAATTCTAAAATCTCACTTCTCTTTTAAATTCCAATTCCAAACACTTAAATCAATTTACAATTGATTTCCAATTTACTTCACTTTGAAATAAATTTCCTTGCTTACTCCATTTATTTCAAAATCCATTAACTTTCAGATTTTATTTCTTTATTATGATTTAAAAAAATTAAACTGAAAATATCCATTTCCAGATTTTTCCCAAATTCCTTTCTTATCCCTTTTAAATAAATTTACCTTGAATTTTAAAATAAATTCTCTATTTCTTTAAGTAATATTACTTAAGTTTTAAAATTCGTTACTTCTCGGTTTACTTAAAATCCCTTTTCCATACTCGGAATTTATTTATTAGTATTTTAAAATCACTTTAATTCCTTCCCAATTTATTATTAAATTTATTCAAATTCTCTATAATTATTTTACTTAAAAATTCCCTCTTTTATTTTGTTCCCAAAAACCCAATCTATATATTTTGGTAACTCAGTGCACCGAAATATATTCAAACAAACCATAGCATTCAATATTCCAATTATCAATATAATTTGTAACGACCCAGAATTTTGAACAAATTAAATTGAGAATATTTAATTAATTTTAAATATTTGAACGATGATTTAATTTGAATCCCCGATATAACTTTGAATTTGACGATTAAATTATAAAATTTAATCTATTGATAGTCGAATAAAAAATTTGAATCTTCAATTTTAAGTTGAAGAGAAATATTTCGAAAGCTTTTAAAATTTATATTGATGATACTGAGGATAATAGAAACTTCAAAATTTAAATTGAAAACAGTTTTGATCAGTTTTGAATTTATATAGTTTAAATCGATATTTAAAAATAGTCATTTTTCAAACAGTCTCGGAATGTGATGAAACCAGTTCCATTGGGTCCGTAATATTTAATTATTACCGGATTTCAAATTTCGTATTTTTTGGAGTTGATATGTGAGCACACGACACAAAAACGCATCAAAATTAAATTGAATTGAATTTAAATTTAAAATTTAAATTTATATTACTTAACGTCACCACGTATCCCCTAAATTTTTGCCTAAAAGCACGCCGAGAATCACGAAGTTTATCGTGCAACCCATGTTTTCCTGTCTCCCTCTTCCTATTTTTAAATAATCGATCATTCAGTTCAAAAATCAAACGAAGAAAATTTCCAAACAATGGCAAACGAAAACTATTCTCGTGCTAAAATTTAAATCGAACTTCTCCTACTTCCAGAACAAAAACAAAAGTAAATCTCTCGTTTCTTTTTCAGTTCGAAACCGTCTCCCTCTTTAAAAATTAATTGCCGCAGTCTGATCGCGAGCCTCTTCGCGATATCTGGTGTTGGCGGCATCGAGTTGGCAATTGGAAGGGGGAGGTTGCGTTCGAAATGAGGGCGACTCGCGATATCTGTTGGTGGCCGTTAGTTCGTCGTGGCGCGCGCTCAATTTGGGGGGAAAGTCGCGACGAGGTCGCGAAATCTAGGGCAAGCGAGGCTGGGGTCTCTCGGTGGCGACGTTCCAGTGGACGCGAGCACGAGGTTATTAGGGGCGATGGTGATGGTCTCGTGATGCAACTGGGCTAGGGCAGTGGGTTTCGCGCGCGAGGCGATGGCAAGGGGGCTTCGCGGTGGCTCGTTTTGACTGGAGGGGAGTTCGACGATCTGCATTTTGGTGGCGGCGTCGTGGGTTATCGACAGCAACGTGGTGAGGATCTCTCTCGACTTATAGTTCAATTTCAGCTTTTCTCCTTCAATTCAAATTTAAATAAAAAAAAACAGCAGTTTAGTTTTAATAATAATATATATAATGACATAAAGAAAAATAAATGAAATAAATATACATTTTACAGAAAGAAATATAAATATATATATGCAGCAAAGTATTTATTTAGTTTTGAATTGATGAATATATGCGTATATATATATAGAAAACAGAAAAAAATTATTTTGTTTAAAGGATGGTTATTTAAAATTGAATTATTGGATAAATTAAATTCATTTGTCAAATAATTTGTTAATAAAACTTATTTATTTGTTTTAGTTACCGAAGGATATTTTTATTAAAAAGGGAATTTGTTTTAAAAATAAAAGTATTAGTTTAAAACCAGATGATTTGTCTAGATTTAAATTATTGGTCAATTTAAATTTATTAGTTAGTAAATTTTTGTAGATTTTCTCTAATGTTAATAAATCATTAGATTAAAATTTTTAAATTGAAAATATAAAATTATTAAAGGAGAAGTTGTTAGTTAAAATTATCAAAACGAAAAGTTGATTATTCGATTTATATTGAATATTAATAAATTGTACAATAATTTTACAAGGTCAAAGGATCGTGAAAACCAAATTGGAATCGAAGTGGGATTGCAAAATAAAAGCTAAGGTGAGATCTTTCTCACTCAAATTGAATGTGGAATTTTTGCAGTTATTGATGATTGCTATTGGATGTGATATTAGATATAGTAGGATATATCTATATATATAGCAATATATACATATTGGCATATGTATATATTGGATTGATTGATTTCCCGCCTCGTATAGCGGATGAGACCCTATTGCGCCGTTAGTAAGCGGATTATTTTATAAAACCCATATACCGCGATATTCCACCTCGAAGTGGAATTGGTATTGTGCTAACGTCTGTGGATGCAGGGAAACAGGTTGGAGGGATCCAACTGGATTCCTCACCAGTATTTATTTATTTAAAGATATTGTGATGTATTCTGTTATCATATGTTGATATATGATGTTTGAATGTTGTGATTGACTAATTGGTGCGTTGCATCATTGGATTCAAGTTTTGAAGTTTAAAAATAACGACTTTTACTTTAAAAGGATTTTTAAAGTGATTTTTGAAAATAGACGTTTTATTGAATTTTTGAATTGATTTATTTCAAATAAATAAGCGTCTAAAATTTTAAAGTTATAAAAATTAAGATTTTTGGTGAAATTTAACCAAAGTGTGATTTTTGAAATAAACAGTTAAGTAATTTATAAAATAGTTTGAATTTGGATTTTCGAAATATTAAAAACGATGTACATAACCGATGTACAAAATTGATATTTATCAATTAAAATTATTGGAATTTTAAACGAGTTTTTATAAGTGTTAAATTTGTAAAGATATGAAACTTATAGAATTATAAGTTGTAAAGATAGGAAATTTATAGAATTATAAATTGTGAAGATTTGAAGTTTATAGATTTATAAAATTTGAGGTTTATAGATTTATAAAGTATGAAGTTATAAAATGAATGAAATTGTATAATAAAAGATTATAAGAAATTCACTTAGAAATTGGATTTTTGCCTTTAAATGGAATATTTTATCAAATTGATTTATAAAGGAGATTTATAAATAAAAGTTGTTATAAAAGAGAAATAGAATTTATAAACGTGTTTATAAATTCGGAATCAATTGAAATTGATAAATTAAATGTAGAAGGTTATTAAAGGAAATATATTCGCGATTTTGGATAGCGAATTATCCTTAAATTGAATGTGTAGAAAAGACTGAAATTTGGTTAGTGAAGTATATTCACGATTTTGGGACAGTGAATATATTGTTAAGTAAAATGGACTTATTTTCGAAGAAGGGATATTAAAAATAAAGTTAAACATTTTAAAGATGTTTTAAAATGTATTATGAATCGAAAGCATAGATTTCCGCAGTTCTTGTTGAAATAGACGTTTTCGAGAAATAAGGAAATGGTAGACTATAACACTGTTGTTATAGTAAATGATTTCCGAAAGGAAATATTTTTATCTAGTATTGGGATTTATATATCTATCTTAATTCCGAATCCCTATACTAGTGATTTTGAGTCGTCGTAACGATGTTTTACGTAACATTCGTTTTGACTCAAATAAATATTGTCATAGTAAGTGATTTCCTTAAAGAATGAAATTATACTTAATTTTGATTTAAGTATATCGAATATTTTCAAATGTTGAAAATAAATAGACTTGTGAATTTCTTATTATTAATAAGAATGGAAATGCTTTTCCAAAATGAAATGAAACGTTTTAGAATTTATCTTTGTAAAGATAAATCGGAAATGAATATTGAAATCGATTGAAAATCGTATATCAGTAGATATTTGAAATATAAATTCGCTATGGAATTTATAAAAGAAATGAGAATTCGTTTCAAAAATAAATATTGGTTTATTTTTTTTGAAGTGTGGAAAATTTTATATCTCGTAAAGATATTTTTGAAGAATAATTAATTTGGGAAAATTATTTGGAATCTGATGATGTTGCGCATCTTTATTGATAGTTAAATAACCGACTATCAATAATTACCTTTAGATAGGTATTTGTTGTGAATTGGATGAATTTGAATTCCACACTTATTTTTGAATAATCGCTCACTATTCGGGTTAGCCGGGAAAGGACCATGGGGTCGTATAACCCATTCCGAACATGTGATACGTCGTTATGAATTGCATTCGAAGACCGGTGTTGAAGACCGGATATTTTTGAAAACGGAAGGATTACCGTCGAGTTACTCTACATCGGCTGATCTCCGATTTAGAGGTTTTTATCACCCTTAGTGACGGGAAGTCCGGACGTGATTAGAAAATTATCCGGATATGCAAGGGCTTCGTGAGAAGTGCCTTCGGTTCTGTTCGATCCCGGAACAGACTTGTATGGATTGTGTGTCTGACGTTACAATTTGAGATATAAAGCTGATTTCTTTCAAATACATTTCTGTTGGTGGCGGAGAATTTATTCTCTTAGCTTAACACCCTTCTCTGAGACGTACGAGCTCAGAGGTTATGTAGTTGAAATTTATCAGCGATATACTCCCAATTTGGTAACGTGGCATACTGAGTGTTGCTGTGAAATGATCAGTGTTTGATCATTTGCGATATGATCATTTGTTTGATCTTATATCTTTGTGATCATAGGTTGATCATTTGTTTGACCCGAAGCAGGGCTTTGTAGAAAGCGTAGCTTTGTGGACGAGACTTCGTCGAACCTCACACCCCGAAAATGGTCGAAACAGGAAGGATGCGGCAAGGTTCTAGGGAGTAGCGCCCCTTAGTGTATGTCATTCCTTCTGGATAGAGGTGGTATCATGGTATGGAGCCCAGATACTTAACCTATGTGGTTGCTGCATTATTATTTATGTGGTTTGTTGGAAATCGGGGATCCTCGGGAAGATCGGTTACGATCGGGGGATGACATACGCGTGTCAGTAGTTACCTATTTTTGCAGAGGTAACCCGGCCTTGTGTTGGCAGAGATCTAACCGTAATGTTAGGTTATTTCTCGGGTCGTCTATTCCAGGGACGTACCCATCGTGGATAGGAAGTTCCTTAGCCTGACCATTTGTTGGAAATCCAAACTCCAATACGTGATCTGTACGGTTTTAGTTGTAGAACCTGTCATCTAATATGGCAGCTATAGTAGGCATAGTATAATGGTACCTATGCTGGCTAAGATTTATATTGTACTTTCGAAATGTTTTCTACACTATGCACTAATAATAATATCAAGAAGAATTTGATTTTGCGTAGTAAGCATCTTTGACTATCATAAGAAGAAATCTCCTCCAATTCTGCGTTTGCATTGTGTGTGTGGCGGGAGGTCTTATGGTAGTTTCATTTTCCAAAAGCATTGCGAATTTGTCTTATTTTCTTTGTGAAAAATAACTGTTTTACGATCTCACACCAGTCACCATGACTGACTCGGAGTTTATTGTTCCCTTCTAAACTCTGGGTGCCCACCAATTTCCACACGGGCAGTCTAGAGTTATGTTATCAGGATATTCTGGAGCTTTGGAGATAAGCTGGACGACGAGACGTAGTATTTGTATCTGATAGTATTTATTCCGCTGTGTATTCTGTATGTGGACAAGTTTATATAACTGTCCATTGTTGTAGATTGACTCTGATTGATGTATGTATAAAAACTGATATAATTCTTTGTTTTAAAAGACTAGTAATTATCTATTGTATATTGTTCTGCTGCGATGTGTAAGATTCTGATATTGTTTTCTGTTCTGATGTTGTTCTTCTTTCTTTCTCTTCTATCTTTTCTTCTACTTTTTCTTTTTAAACCATAACTTTTCGGGTTTCCAGCATTCGATGGCTCGGCAGTCGATAAAGTGAGTATCGATGTCGAATTTTCGAAAGTCGAAAATTTCGGGACGTTACATTTGGTATCAGAGCATATGGTTAAGCGACAACCCTGCTCTGTTGGGTGTTACTCATTAGAGATAGAGTCAGTAGTACTCTAGAATGAGTTTGAGTGTAATAATAGATACGAGCGTGTATTTGTTAGTTAATATAAAATTGTTTTATATTGTGATGATTGATTTGTTGAGTGGTATATGGATTCTGGTCGGTATTGTCCGTACAACTCTATCGATAGGGATCTCTAAACACTTATATATAACAATTCGGCACAGTATTGTTTTAAATAGGGTAAATGAAATAATTTTGCCCAAAACTATTTTTGTATAGAAAGGAAATAATTTTCTATGAATTATCATAGTATATGGTTGCATGGTTGTTAGGAAAGTGATAATGTTGAAATGTTATCATTATCATCACTAAAATTGAATAAGAAATTGAAATCATAACTCCAAAGTTAAGAAATAAATCCATATACAAATGAAATTTAAAGAATGTAAATTATAAATGTGATTTGTAATTTAAAACGGAATTCCAGAGAAGTTTTTGGAAATGTTTGAAAAGAATTTGAAAATTTTGGAGATTTGGAAAGTTTAAATCTTTTTGAATTTAAAAATGAATTTCAAAGGTTTTGAAAAGTATTTTGGAAAGATAAAAGCTCTAAACTCTTTTCGGTCGCTGGAAAATAACTTCGGTAATGACTGCAGCATTATTGATGTCCATTTTCGGGTTTCCAAAAGAGGAATTGCTGCCAAATTGTTTTAAATGGAAGTTGTTTTGAAAATTTGGATTTTGTTTTAGAAAATTCAAAGGATAATTTGAACTGTTTTCAAAAATAGTTTTTGAAATGTTGGTAAACTCTGGAATACTATGTAGAAATATTTATGAAATATTATTAAGTTGATAACTTATACAATTTGATTTTTGATAGAATAAATTTAACTTAAAAGATGGAGTTAAATAAAAGTAAGTACAAGTGAATCAATTAAATGAAAGTAAAATTGAAAGTTGTAATTCATTTAGAACTTGTAAGCAATAAATTGAATTGAATAATTTTAAATGAAAGATGAATTAAAATTCGTATGGAAATTGGAAATCCAATTTAAAGATAAGTAGATTTAACCGAAGTAGAATTAAAATAAATTGAATTGATATCAATTTGAATTAGTAAATGAAACTAATTTAAAATGATGCAATTGTGAATGAAAGATAATTGATAAAATTCAATATTCAGAAGTTAAATAGAATCCAAATAAGGTTGGAATTGTGAATTAAATTCAAATGAAATTTGAAATGTGAAATTGAATGAAAATGAATATGTAACTTCAATAGTGAAGAAAAAAATGTATAAGTGGTTTATATTGAAAATTTTGTAATAGGATTTGCAAAATGGTTTGAATGTGTAACTAGATATTATGGCTAGTAGGACATACAGGTGTAAAGGAATTGGAATTTTGATTTCAAAGATAATTTGAATTGCTCGAAAAAGGTATGTATTTAAATTTGAATATGAGATTTGATGACTTATTTCTCTAGTCGCTTGGCCTTTTCTTTTTCTTTTTGAAATCTGAGAGTCCGTAGGGACGTTTTGTAGTCGTGCCGTGTTAGCCGTGCAAAGGAGACGCTGGCGAAATTTTTCGAAAATTCCGAGCGTTAGAAAATTTTTGAGAAAATTTGAAAAGTTTAAAATTTGAATTTAAACTCGAATTTGAATTGAGAAGTAAAACAATGCTGTTTGAAACTTATAATTGAAGTTGGAAATTTAGTTGAATTAGTAACGAATCTTTAGTAGAAAGATTTGTTTCGAAGAATTGATAACACTATTGAATTGTGAAAAATAGTAAACGAGTTAAGGATCTTTTTTCCTAACTTGTAATTTCGAGGACGAAATTCTTTTAAGGGGGGAAGTTTGTAACGACCCAGAATTTTGAACAAATTAAATTGAGAATATTTAATTAATTTTAAATATTTGAACGATGATTTAATTTGAATCCCCGATATAACTTTGAATTTGACGATTAAATTATAAAATTTAATCTATTGATAGTCGAATAAAAAATTTGAATCTTCAATTTTAAGTTGAAGAGAAATATTTCGAAAGCTTTTAAAATTTATATTGATGATACTGAAGATAATAGAAACTTCAAAATTTAAATTGAAAACTGTTTTGATCAGTTTTGAATTTATATAGTTTAAATCGATATTTAAAAATAGTCATTTTTCAAACAGTCTCGGAATGTGATGAAACCAGTTCCATTGGGTCCGTAATATTTAATTATTATCGGATTTCAAATTTCGTATTTTTTGGAGTTGATATGTGAGCACACGACACAAAAACGCGTCGAAATTAAATTGAATTGAATTTAAATTTAAAATTTAAATTTATATTACTTAACGTCACCACGTATCCCCTAAATTTTTGCCTAAAAGCACGCCGAGAATCACGAAGTTTATCGTGCAACCCATGTTTTCCTGTCTCCCTCTTCCTATTTTTAAATAACCGATCATTCAGTTCAAAAATCAAACGAAGAAAATTTCCAAACAATGGCAAACGAAAACTATTCTCGTGCTAAAATTTAAATCGAACTTCTCCTACTTCCAGAACAAAAACAAAAGTAAATCTCTCGTTTCTTTTTCAGTTCGAAACCGTCTCCCTCTTTAAAAATTAATTGCCGCAGTCTGATCGCGAGCCTCTTCGCGATATCTGGTGTTGGCGGCATCGAGTTGGCAATTGGAAGGGGGAGGTTGCGTTCGAAATGAGGGCGACTCGCGATATCTGTTGGTGGCCGTTAGTTCGTCGTGGCGCGCGCTCAATTTGGGGGGAAAGTCGCGACGAGGTCGCGAAATCTAGGGCAAGCGAGGCTGGGGTCTCTCGGCGGCGACGTTCCAGTGGACGCGAGCACGAGGTTATTAGGGGCGATGGTGATGGTCTCGTGATGCAACTGGGCTAGGGCAGTGGGTTTCGCGCGCGAGGCGATGGCAAGGGGGCTTCGCGGTGGCTCGTTTTGACTGGAGGGGAGTTCGACGATCTGCATTTTGGTGGCGGCGTCGTGGGTTATCGACAGCAACGTGGTGAGGATCTCTCTCGACTTATAGTTCAATTTCAGCTTTTCTCCTTCAATTCAAATTTAAATAAAAAAAAATATAAACAGCAGTTTAGTTTTAATAATAATATATATAATGACATAAAGAAAAATAAATGAAATATACATACATTTTACAGAAAGAAATATAAATATATATATGCAGCAAAGTATTTATTTAGTTTTGAATTGATGAATATATGCGTATATATATATATAGAAAACAGAAAAAAATTATTTTGTTTAAAGGATGGTTATTTAAAATTGAATTATTGGATAAATTAAATTCATTTGTCAAATAATTTGTTAATAAAACTTATTTATTTGTTTTAGTTACCGAAAGATATTTTTATTAAAAAGGGAATTTGTTTTAAAAATAAAAGTATTAGTTTAAAACCAGATGATTTGTCTAGATTTAAATTATTGGTCAATTTAAATTTATTAGTTAGTAAATTTTTGTAGATTTTCTCTAATGTTAATAAATCATTAGATTAAAATTTTTAAATTGAAAATATAAAATTATTAAAGGAGAAGTTGTTAGTTAAAACTATCAAAACGAAAAGTTGATTATTCGATTTATATTGAATATTAATAAATTGTACAATAATTTTACAAGATCAAAGGATCGTGAAAACCAAATTGGAATCGAAGTGGGATTGCAAAATAAAAGCTAAGGTGAGATCTTTCTCACTCAAATTGAATGTGGAATTTTTGCAGTTATTGATGATTGCTATTGGATGTGATATTAGATATAGTAGGATATATCTATATATATAGCAATATATACATATTGGCATATGTATATATTGGATTGATTGATTTCCCGCCTCGTATAGCGGATGAGACCCTATTGCGCCGTTAGTAAGCGGATTATTTTATAAAACCCATATACCGCGATATTCCACCTCGAAGTGGAATTGGTATTGTGCTAACGTCTGTGGATGCAGGGAAACAGGTTGGAGGGATCCAACTGGATTCCTCACCAGTATTTATTTATTTACAGATATTGTGATGTATTCTGTTATCATATGTTGATATATGATGTTTGAATGTTGTGATTGACTAATTGGTGCGTTGCATCATTGGATTCAAGTTTTGAAGTTTAAAAATAACGACTTTTACTTTAAAAGGATTTTTAAAGTGATTTTTGAAAATAGACGTTTTATTGAATTTTTGAATTGATTTATTTCAAATAAATAAGCGTCTAAAATTTTAAAGTTATAAAAATTAAGATTTTTGGTGAAATTTAACCAAAGTGTGATTTTTGAAATAAACAGTTAAGTAATTTATAAAATAGTTTGAATTTGGATTTTCGAAATATTAAAAACGATGTACATAAACGATGTACAAAATTGATATTTATCAATTAAAATTATTGGAATTTTAAACGAGTTTTTATAAGTGTTAAATTTGTAAAGATATGAAACTTATAGAATTATAAGTTGTAAAGATAGGAAATTTATAGAATTATAAATTGTGAAGATTTGAAGTTTATAGATTTATAAAATTTGAGGTTTATAGATTTATAAAGTATGAAGTTATAAAATGAATGAAATTGTATAATAAAAGATTATAAGAAATTCACTTAGAAATTGGATTTTTGCCTTTAAATGGAATATTTTATCAAATTGATTTATAAAGGAGATTTATAAATAAAAGCTGTTATAAAAGAGAAATAGAATTTATAAACGTGTTTATAAATTCGGAATCAATTGAAATTGATAAATTAAATGTAGAAGGTTATTAAAGGAAATATATTCGCGATTTTGGATAGCGAATTATCCTTAAATTGAATGTGTAGAAAAGACTGAAATTTGGTTAGTGAAGTATATTCACGATTTTGGGACAGTGAATATATTGTTAAGTAAAATGGACTTATTTTCGAAGAAGGGATATTAAAAATAAAGTTAAACATTTTAAAGATGTTTTAAAATGTATTATGAATCGAAAGCATAGATTTCCGCAGTTCTTGTTGAAATAGACGTTTTCGAGAAATAAGGAAATGGTAGACTATAACACTGTTGTTATAGTAAATGATTTCCGAAAGGAAATATTTTTATCTAGTATTGGGATTTATATATCTATCTTAATTCTGAATCCCTATACTAGTGATTTTGAGTCGTCGTAACGATGTTTTACGTAACATTCGTTTTGACTCAAATAAATATTGTCATAGTAAGTGATTTCCTTAAAGAATGAAATTATACTTAATTTTGATTTAAGTATATCGAATATTTTCAAATGTTGAAAATAAATAGACTTGTGAATTTCTTATTATTAATAAGAATGGAAATGCTTTTCCAAAATGAAATGAAACGTTTTAGAATTTATCTTTGTAAAGATAAATCGGAAATGAATATTGAAATCGATTGAAAATCGTATATCAGTAGATATTTGAAATATAAATTCGCTATGGAATTTATAAAAGAAATGAGAATTCGTTTCAAAAATAAATATTGGTTTATTTTTTTTGAAGTGTGGAAAATTTTATATCTCGTAAAGATATTTTTGAAGAATAATTAATTTGGGAAAATTATTTGGAATCTGATGATGTTGCACATCTTTATTGATAGTTAAATAACCGACTATCAATAATTACCTTTAGATAGGTATTTGTTGTGAATTGGATGAATTTGAATGCCACACTTATTTTTGAATAATCGCTCACTATTCGGGTTAGCCGGGAAAGGACCATGGGGTCGTATAACCCATTCCGAATATGTGATACGTCGTTATGAATTGCATTCGAAGACCGGTGTTGAAGACCGGATATTTTTGAAAACGGAAGGATTACCGTCGAGTTACTCTACATCGGCTGATCTCCGATTTAGAGGTTTTTATCACCCTTAGTGACGGGAAGTCCGGACGTGATTAGAAAATTATCCGGATATGCAAGGGCTTCGTGAGAAGTGCCTTCGGTTCTGTTCGATCCCGGAACAGACTTGTATGGATTGTGTGTCTGACGTTACAATTTGAGATATAAAGCTGATTTCTTTCAAATACATTTCTGTTGGTGGCGGAGAATTTATTCTCTTAGCTTAACACCCTTCTCTGAGACGTACGAGCTCAGAGGTTATGTAGTTGAAATTTATCAGCGATATACTCCCAATTTGGTAACGTGACATACTGAGTGTTGCTGTGAAATGATCAGTGTTTGATCATTTGCGATATGATCATTTGTTTGATCTTATATCTTTATGATCATAGGTTGATCATTTGTTTGACCCGAAGCAGGGCTTTGTAGAAAGCGTAGCTTTGTGGACGAGACTTCGTCGAACCTCACACCCCGGAAATGGTCGAAACAGGAAGGATGCGGCAAGGTTCTAGGGAGTAGCGCCCTTAGTGTATGTCATTCCTTCTGGATAGAGGTGGTATCATGGTATGGAGCCCAGATACTTAACCTATGTGGTTGCTGTATTATTATTTATGTGGTTTGTTGGAAATCGGGGATGCTCGGGAAGATCGGTTACGATCGGGGGATGACATACGCGTGTCAGTAGTTACCTATTTTTGCAGAGGTAACCCGGCCTTGTGTTGGCAAAGATCTAACCGTAATGTTAGGTTATTTCTCGGGTCATCTATTCCAGGGACGTACCCATCGTGGATAGGAAGTTCCTTAGCCTGACCATTTGTTGGAAATCCAAACTCCAATACGTGATCTGTACGGTTTTAGTTGTAGAACCTGCCATCTAATATGGCAGATATAATAGGCATAGTATAATGGTACCTATGCTGGCTAAGATTTATATTGTACTTTCGAAATGTTTTCTACACTATGCACTAATAATAATATCAAGAAGAATTTGATTTTGCGTAGTAAGCATCTTTGACTATCATAAGAAGAAATCTCCTCCAATTCTGCGTTTGCATTGTGTGTGTGGCGGGAGGTCTTATGGTAGTTTCATTTTCCAAAAGCATTGCGAATTTGTCTTATTTTCTTTGTGAAAAATAACTGTTTTACGATCTCACACCAATCACCATGACTGACTCGGAGTTTATTGTTTCCTTCTAAACTCTGGGTGCCCACCAATTTCCACACGGGCAGCCTAGAGTTATGTTATCAGGATATTCTGGAGCTTTGGAGATAAGCTGGACGACGAGACGTAGTATTTGTATCTGATAGTATTTATTCCGCTGTGTATTCTGTATGAGGACAAGTTTATATAATTGTCCATTGTTGTAGATTGACTCTGATTGATGTATGTATAAAAACTGATATAATTCTTTATTTTAAAAGACTAGTAATTATCTATTGTATATTGTTTCGCTGCGATGTGTAAGATTCTGATATTGTTTTCTGTACTAATGTTGTTCTTCTTTCTTTCTCTTCTATCTTTTCTTCTACTTTTTCCTTTTAAACCATAACTTTTCGGGTTTCCAGCATTCGATGGCTCGGCAGTCGATAAAGTGAGTATCGATGTCGAATTTTCGAAAGTCGAAAATTTCGGGACGTTACATAATTAATCACAGAATATCAAATATTCATAACACAAAATATTAAACAATCTAAATGATTTTGAGGAATCCAGTTGGATCCCTCCAACCTGTTTCCCTGCATCCACAGACGTTAGCACAATATAAAATACCAATTCCACTTCGAGGTGGAATATCGCGGTATATAGTTTTATAAAATACCATCCGCTATTATGCGGCGCATAGGGTCTCATCCGCTATATAATGCGGGAAATCAATCACTCCAATATATATATACTACTATATATAATATATCACATCCAATCAATTTCAATCAGCCATTCATCAATTTAAATTTAACTATTGAATTTAAATTAAACCCAGATGAGTGAGATTAACTCACATTTGTTATTGATTTGCAATCCATTGCATCTCGACTTGTTTTCCATGATTTTCAGACCTTGTATAAACATTATATGGTTTATTAACATTTGAAGTAATCGAACATTCTATAACATTTTATAATTTAATTTAAACTAATTTCCCTTCGAATAATTTTTTAGTAACTAAAATAATTAAATAAGAAAATTAGTCACCAAATCTATTATCCTAAAATAAACTCGTAAATTAAGAATGTGTATAAGTATATTATTATTATTTTCCATTTTGAAACTTCAATATATACAATTTTTAAAATAATTTGTGGGTTCCAAAAATCTAACTTTACATATCCTTAAACACATTTTAAAATTCACAAATATATATATATATATATATATATATCAAACCTTACCTTTCATATATATATTTTACTTTTATATCAAAATCAAGATATGCATATGTATTTATGAATTCAAATTCTGTAATCAACAAGACAGCACCCTGTTTTCCCTCCCAGACTTTACTTACTACATATATAGATTAAAACAAAATTCCTTCGTCACAATCTTACTGTTTATATTAATATAAAAGTATGGTTTCTTCTTTCCAAATTTAAACTGTGATTGTAAACCCCTTTTTTTCTATATATATATATATATATATATATATATATAACTAAAATTAACTAACTTAGAAATTAAATAACTTAAATTGATGGGAAAAATACCTCTCCGCGACAACTCGAGCTCTTCGCTTCCATGATGCCTCCCATTCGCGACTTGCGGTGCATTCGCCATCGTCGGTGATTTCGAATCGCAATTGAGGACGCCAATGCTCAAAATCGAAATCGCGACCTGATTATGTTTTCCCTTCGAAATGCTTTCCCAGTCGATCGAGCACTGTGACGCGAGACAAAATTCAACGAAGTCAGCAACATCTCGATCGACAACAACCCCGACGTCACGACGCCCCGGCCTCCTCCTCCTTCTACCAAAAAGTCCAGGCCACGCGACTCATCCCCAAACCACCCTACGGCGACATCGTGACAAACAAAAGCGAACGAATCTCGTTCAGTTTCTTCATTTCTCGAATTTTATTACTGCTGGGTGAGTTCGAAATAATTTGAGAATGGAGGGGAAAGGGGAACGAACGAATTGAATTACAGTAGGAAGGTGCTCGGCCGTTGATTTTATTTTTCTCTCTTATGCTTTTCGATTTAATGAATAAAAAGGAGATGTCGCTCTGCTTAAAAAAATGGGATGTTGGCTTGTCGAAGAAGGAATTGCTACATTGATTTGAAGAGAAACGAAAAAGCTCTGATGTGACAGAAATTCAGCTGTAGTTGACCATTATAAAAATATATATATTTTAAATTTAAATTCAAATTGTTTCTAAATTTGCAACTCAAAATCTCGACCTCCTATCGAGACGTGCCGCTAGGCGTTTATAAGGTTATGCCCCTATTCCGAACGCAATGGAAAAGGTTCTGAGTCCAAATTCGATCGTATGGAGAAGATAGCTTTTTGGACCCAGTTATATTGAATTTTCGATTTAGATTTCAGCGCGTTTATATATCGTACGCTCATACGACAATTCCAATCACTACGAAAATTGAAATCCGATAATAATACACTATTACGGATCCAATGGAACTGGTTTCGTCGAAATCCGAGACTGTGCTTGGGAGGGCTATTTTTAAATATCGTTTAAACGATATATTTTCAAAACTGAACAAAACACATTTAAATTCAAATTTAAAAGTTCTATCACCTTCAGCATTATCAAAGTAAATTTTCCAAGCCTTTAAATTATTATTAACAGGCTTAAAACTGAAGATTAAATATTTTACTCAACTTCAATAATTAAATTTAATAATTTAATTGCCAAATTCATAGTGATATTTGAAATTCAAGTTAAACATTAACTTTTAAATATTTAAAATCAATTAAATATTCCAATTTCAAATATCCAAAATTCTGGGTCGTCGCATTAGGTGTTATAAACAATTCATCTTAACTATTTATTCAAACTCTTATTAAAACTTCCAAACATCTTCAAATTACTTAATTATTCTTTAAAAATCATTCACAAAAGATTTAGGAAAGAATTGTTAAGTTTAAAACTACATTTCAAAAGTTATTTAAAACTGCTGCGAAAAGCGTTGCAAATAGTGTTTTAAAAGCTATATACTTCAAAATGACTTTTATATCATTTAGAAATCCATCTTT
Organism: Allium fistulosum; assembly: GCA_030737815.1. Classification (NCBI taxonomy): domain Eukaryota; kingdom Viridiplantae; phylum Streptophyta; class Magnoliopsida; order Asparagales; family Amaryllidaceae; genus Allium; species Allium fistulosum. The sequence continues at coordinate 940,866,927 of CM060907.1, read as the reverse complement.
TCAGCTTAAATCTCTTTTAAAACATTTTAAAAGATTTTTAGAATTCATTTCATATTTTTAAAACATTTAAAATATCATTTATAAAGATGGATTCCGAACTGCAAAACCGCAATGTTTTTAGAAAATTATTTTGGACATATTTCAAAATCTACTTAATGAAATCTTGATTTTCTTTCTTCATTAGGAAACTATGGATATAATAGACCGAAAAATTCTTATCTCGAAGAATTCCGATCTATATTCCACTTTGTACACTCATTTAACTTTTATGGCGCGAAATCGCGAACTACCGTTACGCGACGCGCCTAGTTTTGACTTGATTTTCAATTCCTTTTCAAACTTCATTAAAACACTTTTAAATGTTTATAAAACATTTATAAATCATTTTAAACTCATTTTAAACTCATTTTAACAATATTTTTATATTTCAAACTCATTCCATTTCATTTCATATTATAATATTATATTATTATAATATCATTTTTAATCTTTTTAGAATCATTTAGAGGCTAAATCACTCCATACACATATTATTATGGATTTAATCTCCATTAAATTAAATATGGTTAATTACCAATCATTTCTCTTATCATTTATCAAACCAAGTTATCAACCATTTCACAACCATAATATCAACCAAGTTATCATCTAATGTCAACCAATATTCAACATATTAATTTCTAATTTAACATGTATATTATCAACTTAAATTTTATTTAAATAAACTAGGATTTTGAGTACTCACGATTAGTTCCACTCCACCAATCTTTTTCATAGAATTTCCTTTTGATTTCGACAGCACTTCCTTTTCTTTTTTTCGCTCCGGAGCTTCCCAAACTTGCTCCTTTCTTCCTTTTAGGCTCGGCTTGGACTTGGGAGGGCTTGGCAATGCTTCTTGGGGGTTGGTGTGCTCGGTTAGGGTGGTTGGAGATGTGGGCCGTGAGTTGTGGAGGTGAAAAGGAGTTTGCACTTGGTTTTGAGGTGGAATACTTTATTTTTCCTTTACTTTTATTTTTTTCTAATTTTTTTCCATTATTTTCCTAAGGCATGGAAGCCATTAAAGTGGAGAGAAGAAGCTTGAAAATGGAGAAGAAGAAGCTATGAAAGAAAGTGAGAAAGTGGATGCTTATTTATAAAAATTGTTTTGGGTTAAAATAATATTATGTAAAAAGACCAAAATACCCTTACTTGTAAATAAAGTAATCTCATTGTTTTCAACACTTACTATCACCATTTCAAACCATGCTTTATGTCACTTTCACTTAAAGAGTAAGAAAAGTAAAGTAATAATTATGTTTGGTTTGATTTGACATGTTTTGGAATTTTGTGCTTACTTTTTCTTAATAAAATTCTAGAATTTTCTAAGTATGTTTAGTAAAAATAAACTTGATGAGTGAATTAATTAATACTTATATTATTTGAATATATGTTTATATATAAGAAAATAAAGGTACGACAAAGTTGCGACAACTTTTAATCGACAAACGTTGATTTTCAACAAAACGTTTTACATTCACATTTTGACGTTTTAGTTAAACTATTTATTTATGTAAACCAAATTTAAAAATAAATTTGTATAATGTTATTTAAAAATATAAACAGTTATAAATAAATCAAAATAATTTATTTAACCATTGAAACTTACTTTTCTGAAATCAGCATTTTGTCACTTTGTCGATATAGGCAAATGTTACTATTTTTGTGTATACTTCTCTTTCCAAATCCTATCTAATATTCTTTGAATCATATAACCTTACCTATTTTATATTTAAAATCACTTTAAATAGTATATTTTAAAGTGATCAAATTCTGGGTCGTTACATTCTCCCCTACTTAAAAGAATTTCGTCCTCGAATATACTCAAAACTAAAGTTTGCCCAAAACATTTATCTTTAAACTTAATTACATATAATATACACAGATCATCTGTATGAAATATCTTATTCGATCTCCTATTCGAATACACAACTTTATTTCCGAATTAGTATCGATCCCCCGATCCTCTAGTGCGGACTCTAATCAAGCTTCTAGATCAGAACCTTTGCTTTTCTTGCATAGTTCTCAACTATGATAGAAAACTCAAGTACATAACCACAAACCCTCATCAATGTTCGCCGTCAAGAATCGAGTGATAAATCCTTTTTTGGACCGGTGTAAACACCTCAAGGTCGCGAACTCGAATCTTAGATCAAAATTTGTGCGACGAAATGATCTACATATAATATATGTATTTATTAACTTCCAAAAAAATTTCATAAAACTATTATCTTAAGTTCAAACATTTTATAAAGGTGCTTCTTTATATAATCTCTTTAATTATTTATTTCCAAATACTTTTACTAAAGGAAAATATTCCAAAGGAACCATTTTTCACTCAAAAGATAATTCATCTTTATAAAAAAAATTCCCCACAATCTTTTAACTCAGCATATTTCCGTTAACACTAATATTATATATGAATCGTAAAACTATTACTTGAGTTTATTACATCTTATAACTTATGTAAATCAATCACTTTTAAAGACTTAAGTCCAAAATCCTTAATTAATGTTGGAATTCATTAATAAAACATTTTCCAGGTTATAATTACCTTTTTGAAGAGTCGTTATTTTACTTAAGTGTATTAATAGTTCATGACTTAAATCTATATTTATATGATATACCTTTACATCCTAAGAATATATAAAAATCCCAAATTTCAAATTGGTTTTACTTAAATCCGTCTGTTTAACAAGTTTGGACTTTGTAGTAATTTACTATTATATCAAATTCATAAGTTATACAACTTATTTCTTATTATTATTTTTCAAGCTTTTAAAAAAAACAAATTCAAAATTACCGATATTAAATTCTCTATTCTTAGATCCTTTTATTTATAAATCACATTTATAAATTATGCTTATCCAATTTAATTTACTCAAAACATTTCTCAATTATTTATCTTTACCAACTTCTTAGCTCTTAGTTAGGTGTGATTCAGAAATTTTCGATTGACCAAAATCGTCGAGAATTTTGTTTTATCATATCAATTAGTGATCCAAATTTATCTTTGGCTTAAACACTTTTATAAAGATTACTAATCAATTTATTAGTTAATGATTCGGATTATTTCTTTAACTTAAGAAAATTATATAAATCGAGTAACTCCAAAACAATACCAAGGAACTGGGTACTACCAATAGTATCATATATCCTTTTAACAAGAAGAGTAATACTTAAAAGAAGTGTTTACCATCTGAACACATCTTTTGCCCATTTTTAGTTTATTTTCGATCCAATCAAACTAGTTATCATAAAATACCTCTTTTTATTTGAAATAATACCATTTTCAAAATCCTTTAGAGATTACTTTTGTTTATAAAACCTATTTTATAAATTCTTTTTATCTCATATTAATTAAGTTCATTTAAATTACCACAATTCTTTTAAATTACTCGAATTTAAACCTTCGTTTCTTTTATATATTTTTTCTTTTTACATAATCATTTTCTATTATTTATCTTATATCATTTTTATCATATATGTCCATTCCTTAAATAAATATTATTATCAAACACGTTATAGTCAAATCGTGAAACTTAATTCACAAGGTATTTGTACTTAAACTTTTGAATCAAATAATTGATCAATTTATGATAATAAGCTTAACATTATCATTTCTTAATTTATTATTTTGGAATAAGTATTAAAGATCTTAATTACCTTATCGGATTTCTTACTTATCGATTATCTTTATGAAACATCTTATAGTCGAACTGTGAAATTCTAATCACAAGATGTTCATATTTAAATTTCACTAACCTTGATCATTCATTTCTAACTATATAGCTTTTCAAAATATATACTTTATATTCAAAATATAATCCTTTTAAAACAGTGTGTCAATGTGCCTTATTAAGAGTTTAGAAATACCTATCGATATAATTGTACTTCCCATATCGACCGTTTTGAGATGCAGGATATTAAAGTTATAAATAGCAATAATGTTTAAAAATTTTGATACAAATAGGAACAGAGCTTCAGGTTTACAAATTTGATAGGTTTGAACTAAATTTTGTATTTCATTGTTTGTTGACTAAAGTAGCCTTTAACCCAATGAATGATATTGTATTTCAGGTGTAAATGGTTTGTTTTCCGCTACCTAAGAGTGAATGCGACTACCTATTATATGAATGCATTTGAAGAGCTTAAGTTGTAGCCTTCATAATTTCTCCCTATCATTGTTTCCTTTGCTTTTTCTTTTGCAGTCCCACCTTAGTATCATTGCTAGTTTTATATAGTTGCACTGTTGGAAGTGCAAGTAACAAATGTTACAGTAAAACTGAACCGAATAATAAATAGTATAGTAACATCAATACAAATTATATATGTAGTAGTAATAAATAGAAAGTGCAAGGAACAATTGTTGTAGCAAAAAAGTGCAAAATACAAATAGTACAATGATATGTTATTACAGTTACTTGTTGTGTAATAAAATGAATGAAGCGAATTAATGGGTGGAATTTTGTTATTCCTATTTTTTTATAAATCGAACTTCAGCATAGAGGCGACATTTAAATTATTTTAGAAACTTTATAGTATATCATAACTTTCTCTTAAGCTTTAGGTCACTTCTCTTATTTGTCATAATAGAGGACACCAAAGCACAATCAACATTTTCCAAATATTTTAGAAATATGCAAATTATAAAAACCACTAAGAATCTTCAAACATCACATATTTGTTCTACCCATATATATCATGTGTTTGAAAATGCATAAAGGAGATTAAGATATAAGAAAAACATGCAAGTATGGAACTAACCCAAAACTTAACAGTAGAACGAAAATATTATATTATGGGCATAAACAGTAAATCTCAGAGAGGGGGTCCTTAGCTACTGTAGGACAACCATATAGATGAAGCATAACAGAAAAATTGTTAAGAATGAAAATAGCGGAAAACATCGATTGTGTGCCAAGAAAGGAAAACTATTTGGATTACGAATGTGCAATTTGAATGCATACTCTTTATCATTTGAGAATTACATTATAAAATAATTATGGATATTTATACAATTGTCTTTAATAAGGGAAATCATTTGAAAAAACAAGATATCTTTTGGGAAAATAGAAAGGTAGATTTCCATCATTGTATTTATACATAACATAAATAATAAATGTCAGCTTTATAATAGATCTGGTGTTATTATTTTGGAAAAAAACAATAAAAGCATTACAAATACATACTATACTTACCTTCTTTAATTTGTAAACTGGCTTACAATTGATCTGAAGCAACTGCCTAATTTTTCCACATACATTGTGTATTGTTAAGTGAATATTTTATGAGTCTTCAATTATTACAATGTAATATTAAAGTATTAGACTTTTTTGTGTAAAAAGATTTAAATTTTCTTTTTATGGATAAATTTTTTAATAGTTGATGACGAAGCTTATATAGAAAATAGGTATAGTGAGAGAGAAATTCCAGTAACATATAGGATATAAAACTTAGCATAAATTAGACAACCCATTATCTAGTAGCTTATAAAAGAGTTCAGTAGTGATCATAAGTCAATTCCTATGCACTACTAATATGTGGCTTATTAAATTATTCATGTATGAAATAGAATAAGCAAATAAATTTATCTAAAAAAATTTAATTCAGGTAATAATAAACTTATAAACAATTATAAAAATGTGAATCATAATAATAAACCTTTTCTTTTCATTTTTGAGTTCATTACAACATTTTAAATACAACAAAAATATTATTTTTTAAACCTATAACTATTTAAGAATACATTAGTTTCTGAGATATTGCATAGCATCAAGTTGAATTTTTGTAAACATATAAACTTAATAATGCTCTTATTTTCAAAATTTGACAATTTCAGTACCTTAAATTATATCGCTTAACGGTTCCCTTTTTTGAGAATCTGAACGCGATTTGTAAACTTTGTCATTTAATACATAAACAGAAACAATGTAAGGTTATTTCGGGCATGTAATAATAGTAATATACCATAACCAACATATTCATTTTCCCTTATCTTGAACTTATATTTTTCAAATAAAGGTAGGTCATACTTATCATTTCAGTCTTTGAATGTTCTCTGCATTAAAGGAAAAAGCATTATAATATGTCATCATAACCGACAACTACAGGAGAAAGAAAGAGATATTTTGGATAAAATATAACAACAATAACTAAGCCATTATTCCCAAACAATTTAGGCTCGGCTAAAGATGGAACCCAAAACTAAATGACAAAGTCAATTTAAAAGTCATAACAATAACAATAACAATAATAAAATAAAGTCAAATAAGTAAATTAATAATAATAATAACTAAGTAAAATAAATATATATATATATGTATAAAAAAATGATAATAATAATACTAATAGTGATAATGGTACTAATAGTAATTTTGGTCAAAGACCAAACGCTACGTCTTAGGCTCCTGTTTCCTAGTTCTATAATCTAAAACTTATAAAACTCATAGCTCATGGTTCCGATACGTGGATCGCTAACTTCCACGCGCTCCTGTCCGACACCAGCTCTTCGGATATACTCCAATCCTTCAAGTCCATTTTTACTTCTTCCTCCCATGTCAACCTTAGTCAACCTCTACCTCTCTTTGAGCATTCGACGCGGCCTATAATTCCAGCACGCACAGGTGCCTCAGGCGACCTCCGTTGAAGATGTCCAAACCATCTTAAGTGATGTTGAATTAGCTTCTCCTCAATTGATGCTACTCCAAGTTTATCACGTATATCATCATTTCTAATTCGGTCTCTTCTTGTATAACTGCGGCTCCATCGCAGCATACGCATCTCTGCTATGTTTATCTTCTGGACGTGTTGGCTTTTAGTTGGCCAACATTCTGCACCATACAGCATCGCAGGCCTGATTGTCGTTCTGTAGAACTTTCCTTTAAGCTTCTGTGGGACTTTCCTATCACAGAGAATGTCAGACGCTTGTCACCATTTCACCCATCCCGCTCGAATTCTAAAACTAACATCTTTATCAATCTCACCATTATACTGCAACATTGATCCTAAATATCGAAAAAATTCCTTCTTGGGAACTACTTGTCAGGCCAGAGTGACATCTCCATCCTCTAACCTGACACTGTTGAACTCGCACTTCATATACTCTATTTTAGTTCTACTAAGTCTAAATCTCTTTTATTCTAAAGTCTGTCTCCACAGCTCTAGTTGTCTATCAACCTCAATCCTACTTTCATCAATTAGCACAACATCATTAACAAATAACATACACCAATGAATCTCATCTTGTATATCTTTCGTAACCTCATCCATTACTAGGGCAAAATTATAAAGGCTCAAAACTAACCCTTGATGTAATCCAATGTTAATGGGAAAGTCACTGGTTTCACCATCGCATGCTCTGACACTAGTCACAACATCATCGTACATATCCTTGATAAGGGTAATGTACTTTGTTGGGACTCTCTTCTTTTCCAGAGCCCACCACATCACTTTTCGCGGTACTTTGTCATAAGCTTAGGGATAAATGATGCTCTTGCATTCATAAACAAAATGAGAAAATCATTCGAACACAATTAAACAAACACAAATGGTAATAACTTTTGATTGATTCTTGATGGATATTACAATGAAAAATGGATATCACAATTAATAATGGACTTCGCATTGAAGGAAGAAACTTTTTCAACAAAGTTTTTGGCATTTGTTTTCTAGATAATTGAATGGTTATAGAACTTTTGATTCCAAAAAAATTCTTAAGGATAACGCTATTTGAACACGCAAATGGGATATAAGAAAAGGCTGGATGATGAATATGTAATTTTATACATATCTTGAATGTGTCGGAACTATCGAAAAAACACCCACGATACATCATTAAATATTTCAAAAGTCATTTACAAAAGTAAATCATTAAATCTTGTTTTCTAGCTACGGTGGTCACCATTCACTTTACCGTATAGGAAAATTTAAGAACCATTTATTATATCATTGCATGTCCACCACTTATTCTAATCGTTAAATCTCAATTTTCTTGGATTTTCTTGGATTATTAAGACATGAGCATCAGGTAGACCAAAAGGAAAAATGGTTTGGATGTTAGATAAATTGATAATAACTATAAGGTGATGCTTACTTTGTATTTCTATCCAATATAGAGTAATGCAAGCTTTGGAATTTATCACCAAGTAAGCGAATAATTTGTGAAGCATGCAATGTGGTTTGATTGTAGGTAGGCACATAAACACAAATGTTATATTTTTACACATACTGCCAATATTGTCCAACACTTTTGTATAAACTGCCATTATTTTTAGACATTATTTAACCGTATATGTGTGTATAATTAATTTTAGACACTATCTAATATATAAGCTATCAATTGACTAACGAATCAACATGGTGTATAGTAAAAGTTTAATGTAGTACAGTTCCTTTAATGCATAAAATTAGTCACTATTAATTCTCACTATAAATCAAACAGAACTCAATTATAATAACGTAGATAAATATGCATTGGAAATTTGTGATTAATTTAAGGTTAGGATTAGATGAGAATTAGTTGTAATGACTTTGCACTTACCAATGTCTCTTTTCACTATAGTTGAAGTGCGTATTATGGTGGTTGGTCCGGTAGGCAGGTTGACATTTTCATCGGTGAGCAAGTTTGCTTCATCAGCCCAACGTGTAGCCACAATCTCACTTTCACTGGGAGTAGTGCAACCAAAAAATTTATGTAAAATCAGTGAATAGTTAATTGGGCAGTTAGTGTCAAAATGCATCATAATGTAATACCATTGAAGCAGAATCTTTATTTCCTTTAGCCAGGTTGTACGACCACTCTTTTGTTGCTTGGTATCTTTGTTGTCTGAAATTTCTATTAGTACGCCACATACATCTGCAATGTATTTGTGCATGTAATTGGTAATTTTTACGTTGCGGTTAACAATTAATGTATGCACAATATCGACTTTGTTGTGAATAATTTGCGTAATGTGCAGTTCTGAATGTATTCTGGTTTTGGTTTACCTGTTAAAGTGCCCAAACTGCCAAGCCTTAAAACTGTTGTTTGGTATGAAGTTATAGAAAAATGATGCATTGGTATTTATTACATGGCAAAAAACCCAAAAATACGATGCATTGGTACTTATTTCTAAAATACTGATGCATTGGTTTTTATTGCATTTGTATTTATTCGTGGCTGAATAATTACCAATACTCAAAATTTGATTTCAATAAATGGCAAAGATAAGACTTGTTGATATCTATTACATAGAACGGTCACCGGAAAATTAAAATGTTCTGCTGTGGAACAAACATCCATAGTCGTCGTAAAAAGTATGCTGAAAAGTTAAGTTAAAAATCACCTCTTATTAAAGCAGCCTTTCTCTAATCCTTGCTGAATTCAAAGTTTGAGTATTTGTAACTATTCAGCTAGCCATGTTGTGAGAGAAACAGAAGACGAAAGAAATTTGCCATCATTATCTCTACTAATAATACAAATACCTTTTTTTGGTGAAGCTTTTTTGAACTTCCCAATAATCCCTTCCCCCAACAACGGCCACAACCACACATTTTAACTTAACGACCAGGGCAAATGCGTCCTTTTCCACGCCCACTTCTTATTCCCACAACACTACCCGTTCTCATCCATTCCTGCAACTTCTCTCCTCCCCTCACTTTCTCATCTTAATGTTTTCCACAACCTTTCAACCGCATTCTCCCCAAACTCTCCTCCTAAACCTTCTCTCCTCTCACTCGCCCTACAACAATCACTGTCCAACTTACCGGCGCCCTTCACCTTCCCGAAGGGAAATTGAGCCCACCTCCAACGGTACCCGATGTCGCTTCGCCGCCTCAATTTCCGACTGCTATTCGCAACTGCACTTCCAATTTCACTCGGGTCGACTCGGTTTCAACGGATGTTCAAACTGAAAGGCTTTCTTCCCCAATCGACACTTACGGATTCAAAGCAGGCGATTTGGTTTGGGGCAAAGTAAAATCTCATCCATGGTGGCCTGGTCACGTGTTCAACGAGTCATTTGCATCTTCATCGGTTCGACGAACTAAAACCAAAGGTTTGTTATTAGTCGCTTTTTTTGGTGATAGTAGTTATGGATGGTTCGATCCATTTGAGTTGACCTACTTCTCCGCTTCTACAGGCCAAACAACAAATTTGGGCGACATCACCAAATTTGGGCGACATCGACCTATGTTGCGGTGGCGCCACGACTTGACGGCAGCTAAAATCTACACCGGTTACTCTAATCTTGGGCCGACGATTCAAGACAAGGAAAGCCTTCCACCAACAAACTACATGAAGTGGAGACGAGTATGTGCACTTATTATTACATGTTTATGATAAGTACTCCATACTTGGATTTCCATTTTAAAAGGACCCATGACTACAACAAAGAATCTCCACTTTGAAAAAGGGGAGGTTTGCAAGTTATTTTTTTCCCCTTCTCCTGATTACCGTCACATATACCCACCTTAATTAGCATCATGCATTCAAATTAATTGCAACTGACCTTTGAGAAATATTTCAATTAATTGCAGAGGCTGCGCAGAAGGATTTGAGAAAGAGAGGAATAGTGCTTGCATCAAAAAAATCTTCCCAAACTGCCAGGTCCACTGAATTTTCTTCTCCAACGATATTTGACACTCTACTGACGATATTCAAAGTATTAGAGTTCCCCCCAAGTCGACTTCAGCCGCGCGTCCACCAATGTCCGCCAACGTCCGGTCAGTCGCTCAACCGCTCAGTTTGCAATTCCAAATCCCTCGGCTTTTGAATAGATTCAATTTGGATATTAGCAAGCTATAATCGAAGAAATCTTTTTAGGTACTGTTTATTGATTTGTGGATTCTTTGTGAATAGAAACTGAGTTTTCAATCACTTATGGTATAAAATACTTTAGGCCATTCATTTTTGGATGCTATTCTTTCACTGTTTATGGTATAAAATACCTAGCGAAAGTTTTGTTTTTTAATTGAAGTTTTATTTAAATTTTGTTGTTATGGAAACTTATCTACATTGCATTAGAAATCAAATTAAAGCAAATATTTAATTTTGTATATACGTTCGTGAATTTAGTCATTGATTCATTGACTTGGTAAGGTTGTCCATATTGGTAACAAAGCATTAAATTAAAATTCCATTTTATCACGGTCTTCCATAAGTGGATAAACAATGAAATGGTAAAATTTTGTTATAATATGAAATGGTTGCTTAAATTACATGCACCCACATTAACTTATATCAAATGAAAACCTATCATAAATTTTCACATTAATGTACATGCTATTTTTCTACACATCTCAAAATAAGCAGTTCTGACATCATGTGTATGTGTACTGATGACTTTTGGCTTAGAGATGAAAGCAAATTCTCCTTCATCAAATAGAAAGACGGGAGAGGGCAAAAACAACAAATAAATGTAGTGAAGATAACATATGTTGTAGATGTTGGATGTGTTAGTACTAAATGTATAGCAATGTTCTTTCATATCCAGTTAAAATGTTAGATTATTCATCAAGGTTGATGATCTTCGTCAATGTTAAACCACAATCAATTCAAAAAGTTAATGATCTTCGTCAAAGTTTAGTTAAGAGTTAAGACAGCTGTGTTAGCCTGGAAGCTGATAAAAGAAGTTGATTATTTCCCAGGTTCCCAGCAATGAATGTAGTCGCATATTTATTAGCATATTCTATCGCACTTCACTATCGTGTCTTTGAGTGAAAAACATGGAAGAGATTTGCAAACTTATTTATTAGCATGCTCTTGTGAAACACAACTCCTAACAACAGTATCACCTCTCCAATCCAAAACCTAATGTTGAGGTATGTAATGCGAAATTTTTTATTTTTGTAGGATATCGTTAAGTTTCTAATTTATGAATACACATCCTGTTGTAGTTGGAATTTGCATTTTTTATGATTACCAGTAATAAAAGTCTGATTTCTGAACGCAAAACCTTAATTGAAAGTATCAGAGTATTGAATTACAATCCTTTTCATGCCTCAAACCTTTCTTCCCTATTTGAACATGATTAGATGTAAATTGAAATTATTATTTATTCATTTCCTCTATTTTTACCAAAAGATTAGGAAAATTCTATAGAGTGAGATTTTGGCATGTGTAGCATTTGAATTCAAACATGTTTCGGACAACCATGCATATCTTATTCGAAATTTTTCTTCAATATTTGTTTCCATTTATTCTATCCCTTTTTAGCATTAAGCAATATAGAATAAAAATGGATTTTTATATGTTGATATAGCATGACATGGTGGTTTTTTATAATGTGTTATGACAAAGATTATTGTTTAACGTGTAACACGATACTGTAAATCATGCATTTATTTAGTTATACTCACTTTGCAGACATCATCATAAGTGGATAATTATAAAATTAAGATGGATATTGATATGCTATAATTAGCTTCTAAATATGTGTGCACAAATTGATTATTCAGTTATGATCCTTTTCTTCATCCCATGCTCTACCAAAAAAATTATCCACACTGTATATTATTTTCTCATGACATTTTTGTTTTTTTCCAAATTATTCATTATCAAATCCAATTTTTATAGGAAGCTACAGGAGAGCCCGAATACAAGCAGTACGAAATGTGCAAATTTTGGATCTAAGGGTGGAATTTAGGGGAAGCCGTGCTATTTGACGATGTAAATCACTTCACATAGGTTTTGGACCTTCAAGACTTGCTGATTCTTAAATGACATGCTTTGTGCTGGCGAATCTGATGCCTCCACCTACAGGACTCATTCTTATTTTGTAGAACTACGTTTGGAAGCAATGGCTATTGGAGAAATGAATGAATGTCTTGCAAATGAGAGTAATTTAAGAGTTCAAGTTTGAGGAAGACGACCATATCACCTGCTAGGCACATGAGGTTAAAGGGAATCGGTTTCTATGAGATAACGTGAATACAATTTACCGTGAAAGTGGTATTTAACCATTGATTAACATCTACTAGATTTGGGCGTAGTAATTAATGTATGATATGTTTTGTATGAACATATTTTTGTAGGCCTTGATTATATGGTCATTGAGATTTTGAAGCTTTGTATGTTTGGAAATTAATCGTTATAATGTGATATAAACTACTGATAGGGAGTAATAAATTATAAATTGACGTGGATTGAATAATGTGTTTATGTTATAATATTGTACTAATATAGGTTGTATTGATCCGCTCTTTCCATCAATTCCAGCGGTTTGTTTTGTAAATATCCAAAACAAACAAGTCAATATTCAACTGTTGATATATACACGCACTGTACGAGAGCAAAAGATGCATATTACAAACAATCTATGTATCTATATTGTACTGAATCAGCTATGAAGCAATTATGGTCAAATTTTTCTATGGTTAAACTATGACAGCAACAGTACAAGTTTAAACTCATTTTAAACCATGGTCATATTTTTCTATAACCACGTCAAAAGATGCATATTACAATCAACCAATTATAATTATTTACTCTTCAACATTAAATTAATCAACTTATATTTGTTTGATTTCTGGCTGCAATCTGGGAAACATGTCACCTGTACCAAAATTAAGATGCTAAATACACTATGATAGCTTCACGACATGTAAGTTGAAGCTTAATTTCACAATAATAACATACTCAACAGTTGCAAATAACTAGCATAATATTTTACTAATAACCCAAAAATACCTTCTGTTACTATTTTGGGCATCTACATGCAAAAAAAATGCATCATAACATACACGTCAAAGTCATTTTATAAAATCAAAAAACTTACAAACAACATTTTTTCAATGCTAATTCCTCTTGCGCACATATTGCCTCACCCATATACACGTCATCCGTACACAGCACAACATCAGCTATCTATATGAATATATACGTCTAATTTACTTTGCGCTTTTTATGAACTCACTTTAACGCAGACGTACAAATGCACTTGCCTTCTCTGCCATAAGTATTATTACCATTTATCTACTACCAAATTCAACGCTACAGCTCTTACTGCACACTGCAACCAAAAATTACCCACAAACCAACTGTACATCCCAACATATAAGTTTGAATACGTCCTTGACTACGTTCAGTCACAACATCATTACCAACTCTTAAACTGAAGAAGGTATTTCACAAATTTCCAACAGACATCGCTAAACCTTTATTCATTGAACTCTCTTTCTTACAACTATATACAGCGAAAACAACGACCGGTATCACGCCGAGGAAAGATACCGACTAATTTAACTGCGGTAATTTCCTTTCTTCATTCCCCCAATCGATTTTCGATATGAAAAATGACAAAATATGCATGTTGCACAACAAATTGAATTCGCAGGTAATAAATTTTCTCCACATCAGACATTTCACACAGCTCTCTTCGCACCCTACCAAATTTACAACATCTTGCCTTGCTCACGTCCAACGGACGTGCCTTCGTACTTGTTTATGTAAAGAGAATTAATAGGAATTAAAATTTAAATCTTATAAAATAATGAATCTAAATATACCAAATATACCAAACATCCCAATCAGCGGATGCAAGATTTTGAAGAAAATATAGCTAGAATGCAATAAACCAAAACTAGTTATAAAATTGGAATAAATTATGAACATACATGCCTTGAATTTTTTTTGTGTGGATGCATTGGAGGTGAGGTTATACAAACCCTGAGATTTCTTTGTAAATGCACAAGAGGTTTGACTGAAGGAAACAACAATGAATAAAAGCACCAAAATGGAAGTTATATTTGACTGGAATGCTAGAAACTTGAATTATATTAGGAGTTAATGGTAAATTAGATGTGGGTAAAGAACATGGATAGTGTTTTATTGGATCTTTTATATATCAGAATTAATAAAATAGGTAGAAGGAAATTGTTCACAAAAGTTAGTGTTACCCAAAAATAAAATACAGTTGATGGCTGTAAAACTTTTATTTTCTTGAAATGGAAAGTATTTTCTTGAAATGGAAAGTATAAAAAATAAAATACAGTTGATACTGCTGTACAAAATTAGGAGATATATCTTAATGGATAATCAGTGTACAAATAAAGGATTAATTGCAAAACAATAGAAGAACATGTCATATGTATTAATAAAATTTTCCATATAAGATATATCTTAAGTGATAATCAGACTTTAAAAACACTAAGCACAAAGCAAAAACTAATAGGACGGAGAACACCACACTCTAAACATAAAGAAAATTATAAATGGTGTTAAACGCTAAAAGTTCTTTTTCAGTATACGTAGATGAAGTTTTAAAACATCGACTGCCAAACTAACTTGAGAAAAAATGATGACGTATTAATTGCCAAAGAATGAATAGATAGAATTGGACAGTTAAAATAATAACCAGTCAATAATGGAGAAATAAAGAAGCAACAATGCAAAACCATGCAAATTTGTAATAAAAGTATGTAAGAAAATGTGTGATAAAACAATGTACGAAAGCAGCCACCAACAGACCTGCTGCAAGCCATAGGAATCCACAAAACTATGATATTACGTAAGAAATTAGACAGTAGAGAGCAGCGTCAAACTGGTAACAGTTGAAATAAAAAATTTTGAAACTCACCACCAATTTTTTGTATATTATATTACAACTAAACATTAAAGTAAACCAATGTAATGATTTTTCATAAATAGGAATGAAGCAGCACCGTTTAACTGAACATCTGAAACAATAATGGAATAAAAATAAGAAAGAGAAGCAGAAAGAGAGAACATCAACGAAAACTATAACCCAACAGCAACCAAACAATATCACAGAGGACGGAAATTCAAAAAAGTACCTGAAACAGAAGTGAAGAAGAAAGCAGTCGAATAGGGAGAACAACAACATTGCACCTGAAATGCATCAGATCAAATGCTCTGTATCTTCATGTAAATCGAAATCAGCAGTTAAAAATGGGTAATGTAATTTCGCAGTAGGGATTGATGCTTACCTTAAGCGGAAGGCGATGCAAAGTAGAAAGGGGAAAGAGCAGGCGAATAGCGCCTATATAGGGGGGAGAGGGGCGGATTTTGATCCGTGCGACCCCCAACTTCGTGGGCGCCATTAATTAATTTTGGCATTAGGGTTTAGGTGGAAGAGAAGGGGATTTAAGATATAAAATGACACATTTATGTGTGTTTAGAGTAAAGGTTATAGGTTGCAAAAATGAGATTGTCAAGGATGGTTAAAGTGAAAAGGTGCTTCAAATGGCTGGGAGCAAAGAATTAGAGTTGAGATGGAAGCAAAAAGTCAGCACCCGTGTTTACTTTTATATATAATAGAATAGATTTGATATTAAGGCAGATAAAGTTATTTTTATTTATTCAAACAGAAGTAAAGCCTATAGATTTTTCAATATTAGAACTAACATAGTTGAAGAGACAATACATGTTACATTTGATATAAATGTTAAAATTGATAATAACAATTGTGATGAAGAAGAAAATTGAAATAATGAAGTCACAAATAACAAAACAAATAACGATAATAATAATACTGAAAATATATATCCAAATAAGAGAGCTAAATTATTAAAAGATCATCTTATAGAAAATATCCTAGAAAATATAGAATCAGTAGTGAAAATAAAAAATCAATTGAATAAAATGAGTAACGTAGCATTTATCTCAACTAATGAACCTATGAATCCAAAAGAAGCACCATTAGATGATTTATGGATTCTTGCTATGTAAGAAGAATTGAATCAATTCATTTGAAATGATGTTTAGAAACTTGTTCCTGGACCAGAAAATAAATCTATAATTGGAACAAAATGGGTATATAGAAATAAATTAAATGAACAAGGAGAGGTCATTAGAAATAAAGCCTGCTTAGTAGCACAAGGATATAGAAGAAGAAGGCATAAATTTTGATGAAACTTTTGCACCCATAGCCAGATTAGAAGCAATAAGAACTTTACTTTCCTCTGCAAATCATAACAGTGTTAAATTATTTCAAATAGATGTTAAAGGTGTTTTTCTAAATGGTTTTATTAAAGAAGATGTTTATGTAAGACAAGCTCCTAGAGCATGGTATGACAGACTTAAATCATATTTATTACAATCTAATTTTGAAGTTGGGGAAGTAGATAGTACATTATTTATTAAAAGAAATAACAATGATATTCAATTAATACAAATATATATAGATGATATTATTTTTAGATCAACAAATAAACAACTAAATAAAGAATTTTCAAATATTACGATGAAAGTAATTGAGATGAGTCATATGGGAGAATTAACATTCTGTTTAGGATTACAAATAAGACGAATAAATAATGGAATTTTCATAAGTCAAAAAAAAATATGCCAAAGAATTGGTTAAAAAATCGGTATGTCTAACACCAAAGGTAAACCAACTCCTATGGAAACCAATGAAAAATTAAATAAAGAAGATAACTCAAAGGATGTAGATCAAAAAATTTATAGAGGTATGATAGGATCTTTACTCTATATCACTGCAAATAGACCTGATATAATGCATATGTTTGTCTTTGTCAATATATCAATCTCAACCTAAGGAAACTTATCTTAAATCTGTAAATGAATATTAAGATATTTAAATAACACACTAGACTATGGATTTTTCTACCCAAAAGAAGATTCCTTTGATTTAATTTCATATAGTGATGCTGGTTATGCTGGTTGTAAATCAGACGGAAAAAGTACAAGTGGAACTTGTCACTTTTTATGACACTTTCTAGTTTCTTAGTTTAGCAAAAAGAAAAATTATGTATCTTTGTCCACAACAGAAGCAGAATATGTTTCAACAGCATTAGCATGTTCCCAGCTTATTTATATACAACAAAAATTAAATGCTTTTGGGTTAAATTTTACTAAATCACTAATATATCGCGACAATACTAGTGCGGTTAATTTATCTAAAAATTCAACTCATCATGCTAGAAACATATAGATATACGACATCACTTTCTAAGAGATAATGCAAATAAAGGAATAATTTCACTCGAATTTATAAATACTGAAAATCAAATAGCTGATATATTAACAAAACCATTAAATCAAACATTGTTTATTAAGCTAGAAGAGAGTTAGGAATATGTTCTTTCTCAAAAATATAAAAATAATAGCATATAAATAAAAAATAAAAAATAAAAACAAATCATCAAAATTATACTATATATGTTGACATATCAACATCTTATTTGTCGAAATATGCAATTATTTTTAGAATTTAAATTTCTCTCCTTAATTCAAAACTTGAAATGGCTATATATAACCACTTTACTTTGAAAATAAATCCATTTCACTATCTTCTTCTTTCTAGAAATCAAAAAATAAATTAATAAGATCCTACTAATTCCAAACATCCAAGACATGAAATCCACATCGTTTTCCTTCGATTCTCCCACACCAAGCCCTTTCCAAACCTCTATATTGGCTAAGTGACTAAGATTGAGAGTGATCTGAAGCATGCTCTCAATATGCTTTAGACGTCGTTCAATCGAGAATGATGAACGAACAAGAGAAACAAAGCCGAATTCTGCAAAATCTTCAGAAATATCTATTGGATAATCCAACAAATTCAATCGTGATTGAAGAGGATGAACCTAGTCCCATGGATAAAGAAGAGGAAGAAGAGGAAGAATAAGAGGAATACGAGGAAGAGAAAGAGGACGACGACGAAGTCAAATGTGTTAGTGAAGTATGCATCGATCCAAATAGAAATCTCGTCGAACAAAAGGGAACTTTTGTCTTCATTATCCTTTCTGTCTCATCTACAAGTCCCCCATTATCAAGAGAAAACCTTAGGACTTAGGATTACTACACTATAGTTTGATTTGTTAGGATTTGGATTTGGTCTCATGTGCTTTTTTTGTTTTTATTTGTGTGCTTTTAATTTGGTTTGCATATAGATTTGTATGTATTGTATTGGTTTGATTAATAATATTGGTTTTTCTTATTTATCAACATATGACTCTTATATATCATGTAATACTTTAGTTAGATGGAGTTTTAGTTATGTTTTTGTTGATGACAAAGGGGGAGAAATACAGAAAATATCCAGGCATAGATTAAGGGGGAGTTTTGTAACTCGGGGGGAGTTATATTATATATATATATAGTTGTCATTATCAAAATGAGGGAGATTGTTAGTACCTTAGGCATTGTTTTTTATGACAACAACCATATGACGTTATACAAAATATAGATACTAATGTTTTTTATCAAGATATATCTAGTATATAGTGCAGGATATTAGACAGGTGTTGATTAAGAAGACTGTATAGTATCAAGAGCAGATTCAAGAGGCTGATATACTCAAGAATTAGAGATTGAAGACTCATGAGTTTTAAAGGTCCAAAGTATCAAGATAAGTAATATAGTCATAGATTATTTTGTTAATCCCTGGTAGCACTTCTATGATCTCTCTCATTTTTCAAAAGGTTATTAAGTCTATTCTCTAGTTTTCAAAAATGATTTTTAAAGAATCCTAGTTTTCAAAATGGTTTTGTAAACATCTTTTCAAAGTAGTTTTCAAAAGATTTTTAAACTTCTTTTTATTAACAAGTTTATTATATTTTGAGTAATTATGTTTTTAAGCATTTTATATTTTAATATACTTTTAATTTATTGTATTTAAATATTGTTTTTGGTTTTATATTTTATAAATAGTATGGTATTCAAAAGTATATTTTTGACATTCGTTAATACTTTGATTTTAACATAATTCACTTATACTTTATATATATTATTTATATTTAAATCCTTTATATTAAAATATTTCAAAATAATTTTTTAAAGTTTTCTTAAGTTTTATTATGATTAAAATATGTATAAACTATGCTTAAATGGTTTTATAAAGTATCAAAATATTTTACAGGACTTAATATCTAAAAAAATGTTTTTCAAAATTACAAAGGGTATGTCAACATATAGTCCGATATTTACAAAACTCAAATTTCGAAAGGAAGTGTCTTTTCATCATATCTCTTCACGAATGGACATAACTATTGTTTCTCTATAAATAGGGGTTCTTTCAACGAATTTTGGTGAACTACTTTCTTATATTTTATCTCCTCTTTCACTCTCTTGATTTCTAAAAAAACTCTGCTGAAAATCTTCTCAAATTCAATCAGAATCAAGTTCAAACTCTATTGGTTTGATTCTCTATTATATACTCTCTGATCCTCCTCATCTCTTTCACTCAAATCAAGATGAAAGTGCTATCAAGAGGTTATAGGATTATTATTTTTTTGAGCAAGACGGGTGTGTAGCGTGTCACTACACAGCCGATTAATAGCATATATATATATATAATAATGATATTTCGATCAACAGGCCTGATCGATGGCGCATAGCATTAGCATAGTAATCATACTAACCACAAATACAGACAAGACAGAGCAAGAGTAAATGCAAGAACAGCAATACAAAAAACCAAAAAACCAACATGAACGACAGGGCCCCGAGTGCTTCAGAGCCTACCAGCTACGGCCATGGTTGTTGGCCCGCGGGAAACGCCGAGCTGCTCCCTTGAGATTCTGTCGGAGAAGAGCTCCTCTGAGGAAGGCGGAGCCTAAAGGGAGCGGAGAAGCTTTGACCTGTAATGGAGGTGAACATGGAAGTTATGCGTCTACAAATACCTTCAAAGCGGATTCTAGGATTATTAAACACGATTGCATTACGTTCTTTCCAAATACCCCAACAGTAGAGGGTGATAAAAACATCAAGGTGGAGATTGGGAGGGTTATATTGCCAATGATCGAAGATGATAGGTGGAACAGGGATATAGCCCAGGAGGTGGGCGCTGGAAGCAACCCAAATAGCATAAGCATAGTCGCATTCTTGAAACAAGTGAGGAATATCTTCAATGTGATCAGAGCAAAAGACACAGAATGGGTCAACCGGAATATGCAAGCGGAGGAGTCTCTCTTTGGTGTTGATTCGATCATGCGCCAGACACCATTGGAAGAAGGCAATACGTGGTGGGAGCGGACATTTCCAAAGCCTAGGGAAGGCAAAGAAGCGACCCGGGTTGTTGAGGAGGGAGTAACAGGAGGCGACCGAGAAGCCTTTGGCAGGAGCGGGGGCCCAGACAACTCGATTCGGCAGGGTGGAAAGCTGAATAGTTTGAAGAAGATTGGAGGCAGAGATAAGGTCGGAAAAAGTGTCAGTGTCAAATAGAGATGGGGGGCAAAGGAAGTCAGGACCGAAGTTGACACAGTCCCTGACCGAGATGGAAGGGGAACACGAGTGGGAGAACAGATGGGGTAAGGATTTGGCGAGGGGAAGCTGATTATGCCAAGTATCATGCCAAAAAATGCAATTGATGCCATTTTCGATGGCTACATGAAAAAGGAGTCTGATACGGGGAAGGGTTTGGAGCACACCGGCCCAGAACGGGGAAGGCCTACTACGCGGAGGGAAGTGAAGGACGAGATGGTGGTTAGAATGATAATGAAGCGAGAGAATCCAATCTTTCCAGAGAGAGTTACCAGGGGTAAGAAATCTCCAGAGCCATTTTGTTAAGAGCGCGGAATTAAAGGCAGCGAGGTTCGTGATACCAAGACCGCCCTGATTTTGATGTAAACAGGCGGTTCTCCAATTGACAAGTCTTTTGATGCCACCACCATTCCAGAGAAAGGTACTACGGATTGAGTCAATTTTGATGATCACCCAGGAGGGAAGTTTGTGGAAAGACATCCAGTAAGATGGGATGGCAGAAAGGACAGATTTGACTAGGACAAGGCGACCGGCTGCTGTGAGGGAATGGGCCTTCCAGCTTAGGAGTCTCGATTCAATTCTGGAGATAAGGGGGGACCAGTCAGATCGAAGAAGCTTGGTGGGACGCAGAGGTATACCGAGATAGGACAAGGGGAAGGCTGAAAGGCGACAGTTAAGAAGAGATGCTATAAGTGGGCCGAGGTAGTGAGAGTTACCTAACATGATGATGGAGCTCTTACTGAAGTTGATGGAAAGGCCGGAAATAAGCTCAAAGGAGTAGAGGGCCACTTTTAGGCAACGAATGTATTCGGTCTGGGGTGAGGCAAAAAGAATTGTATCGTCGGCAAACTGCAGGTTAGAGATTGATAAGGAGGAATTTGGTAGGTGAAGTGACCCACTTAAATTTTTTTTTAAAACAGTCAGTGGCCATTTAATCAAGAAAAATATTTAATTCAATTTTTCTTCTATCCAGGACCTTTCTGCCAATATAAAAATATTGGTTTATTCATTTTATCGTGAACTTATATATATGAAGATATATAAGTCATCTTCTATCTAAATCAGAGTACAGAAATTTTGAAGGTAGAAATCTGTTTGAGTATTGCTTAAAAGAAATACTCTCTTCATAGCAATAGTGTTTTTCAAAACTAGGTTTTTTTTTTCCAAATGACTTGGGTTAATGCATTACTATTGATTTTATGTCTTAAGGCTCCTTATTTTTCATAAATTCTTCTGATTTTATTACTGGGTAAACTGTGCTTTTACTTGTACATGTGTGTGTGCATGTTTCTGTGCATGTGTGTGTCAGTGAGCAGTTCATTGCTTTATTTTTCCTTGTTAACAAAATTGTCTGAATCTATTTTATACTTTGGGTTATGAAACAGTTCTGAACACTTGATTTAAAACCCTTGGTTGCTGGCTTAACCCATGCTTAAGAGAAATAGCTATGTTAGCCCTATTCAGGTTTGCACCATTTTGTAACAAAATACATGCTATTTCATTTTCTTTTTAAAGCAACTCAAGCCCTTTCTATCAGATTTTATTTTTGACTTAACATGGGTTTTCTTATGTCAGTTTTTTAGATATACATACAAACCACAAATTCTTTCAATCTCAAATTTACTACCAATGTAGCCTAACTGTTCTTGAAGTTTAAAATTCATTTTTCCTTAGCAAAGCATTTTGCAAAACAAAGCACATGGTTTCAGCTGATACACATAAATTCAACAACTACAAAATAGAAATTAACAATACATTGGTTTCTCAAAGTAACTTTGAACAGTAGGTCTTAATCTAGTTCATCATGAAGGTTTGGTTTACTTCAGCAAAGTCTTTTAAAACATAGCATCCAAATCTTAAGCAGTTAAACATCCAAAGCTTGATCAAAGCAATTCCTACTTTCCTGCAAAATCACCATGAGCTGCCCCATAAGAATATGGGACACCCAATGGTGCATTAACACAAAAGGGTCAGACTATTTGTCTGGTGTGAATAATCTAGCTGAAAACATGATCTCATTCAATTCTCTTTATATTTTAATACTTTGCATGAATAAGAAATTCAATATCTTCTTTGTGCTTGTTTTTGTGAAGCATGTGCCTTCATCTCAGTGTTAACAGATTATTTATATATAATCACAATGACTTGATTCATAGAAAACAATCATGAGATTCATCAAAAAAAACATCAAAACCAACCAAATACAAACATCAATTTAGTTATCATGCCCTTTTCAACTTTTCTGGCCATCAGGGATTTTTGCCCAGGCCTCTCCTGAATCTATTCCTAGAATTCATTATCAAATATAATAGGGTCTTTAGCTACTTTCTCCTTTTTAAACACACACTGCCTGGGACATCTCTCTGTTAACCCAGCACACTCAGGCCCCTGGGTATAAACATACCATGTGTGAACTTGCAATATTCCCCTTGCCAAGCTATACTTTGGTAGCCCTAAGATCCTAAGTCCTTAGTTAAATTACTAAGTGTTATTATTATTTTTCATAGCAAGGCTAATCCCTTCTGCATCTCACTTCTTAATCAGAGAAATATAGATAATGCAAGCAACATGTATTCATTCAGAGTTTAGTAAGTTATATTCTCAGAAGCAAACATTTAATCATGAAAAGGGAGGTGACTTCTTAGCACATTATTTTGCCTATGGGTTTCACTGGATCAAGATGTAAGCATATGGTCCTGAGTAATTTACTAGATATATATATATTTTTTTTTCCTTACCTCTGGTTCAATCGGATTCATGATCTGGCTAAACCACAAGTATATTTGATTTGGGTATTTCATAAAACATAGAAGCTCGGCACATGTACAACATTGCACTTCTACATTTTCTTTTGTTTTAATTAACATGAGACATAAGCAACAACACAATGTTACAGCCCCATATTTCTTTCTACCTTCAGACCATATACCCACCACTTGAATCCGGGGATTTTTATAAACAACTTTATAAAGAAAACTTATAAAAGAAATCACTCAATCCCTAAGCTAGCCCATATCACAGACAAACATTTTAAATCATGAATCCATGACTCTTATTTTTCTGGGTAAATCATATAGAGGTTTTTACACTTAAACAAATCATTAACAAACCAAAGTAATCCAATCATAAAACATAACTTGTAAAAGAAAATTGGTTCAAACAGGCTGCCTCAATATTCAGGTCTTAATGCCAAAGTTTTCAGTGAGGTTACTCACATTAATCCTTCTTCTTCCTATGCCTTATGAACCCCCTTTTAGTCTTCTGCCTTCTCCTATTTTTTTTTCTCTGGTTTATGTCTTGTATATATTTTTTTCTCTAGGTTAATGAAGAACAAAATGTGTATGGTCTTACTATACTAGTCCTTTTATATAAATCTTGGCTGTTACTAGGGTTTATGGATTTACCCAATGTTAGTTCTACCCCATCCCAAACATAGCCTGCCTCTGGTTTGATTCAAGAAAATAAAGGGGTATGTGGTCCTTGTCTTCCTTTCCAGAAATCAGTTCCTCTCTTTTAATTTTCCCTGGTCATGTCATATGCATGACTTCTTATTATTATTATTTTTTTCTTAATAAAAGAAATTACTGAGAATAGATAAAGTGCTTGTTTAGGGACTCATGCCATTTTCATGCAACTTCTGTTTTCTTCCAGAAATTGATTGACTGTATACATGTATAACCTATGTATACTTAAGCCTTTTATTTTTCTTTCTTTCTTTAAATAATTTTAAGTTTATTTCAGCCTAGCTCTTATTTTCTTTGTACTATATTTTATTTAAAGACAAAGTTCTATCTTTATGCATATGTATTTCTAAATCAGTTATTTTATTTTATCTATTAATTTCTGCCAAATTTTGTTACACAGAAATCTGTGTGCATGTGTACACTGTCTTGTGCACATGTACATGTTTTATACTTTATATCTGCAAATCAATTTCCTATTCTTATTTTTTTTTTCAATGTAATTTCAAACAAATACAAACTAAATTAAATAATGAAATTACTCACAAAAATCAGGGTTATCACAGTAGGTTGATGCCGGAGAAGAGGTTGTTGGATGTAGCTAACTTGATCATCCTGTTAAAAACGTCTGCTACCAAGACGAAAATGAGGGGTGAGAGAGGATCACCTTGCCTCAGACCCCGAGCCGATTTTATGTGACCCCCAGACAAGCCGTTGATCGAAATCGAGGACAGACTAGAGTTAAGAATATGTTTGATCCAATTGCACCATCTTGGAGGAAAACCTCTATGTTCCATGAGTTCAAGGGTAAAATTCCAATTCACCGAATCAAAAGCCTTTGAGAAATCAAGCTTCAGCAGGACACCTGGGGTCAACGTATGATGGCAAAAGGAGATGATTTCTTGCGTTGTGGCTACACAGTCCATGATGTTTCTGCCGAGGATGAAGGCTGACTGTTCGATCCCAACCATGGGGGCTAAGACAGTTTGGAGGCGGCTGGCCATGACCTTGGTGATGATTTTGAAGGTTGTGTTGAGTAAACTGATGGGCCGGAAGGAGGAGAGGGAGTTGGCGCCTGGTGATTTAGGGAGAAGGATGATGCTCACATAGTTCAGTCTGGAAATAACTGCCGGATCGGATTGAAATTCGGCACATAAGTCCAAGATATCGGCTTTAACAGTTTCCCAGAAATACTTGAAAAAGAGTGGGCCAAACCCGTCTGGGCCGGGCGCCTTGTCATCGGACATATCTTTCAACACGGCCCAGACCTCGTCTTCAGTGAAAGGGTGGTCAATAGGGATGGGGGAAGGAGCTGGGTAAAGGAGGGACCAATCAATGTCAGGAAGAGCTGGGGATTGCTTTCCCAGGATGCTACGGTAGTAGTTGGTAAAAAGGTGGAGGTGGTCAGAGGGGTCAGTGTAGGAACAGTTATTATGGGAGATTTCGGAAATTAGGGTGGATCTGCGACGGCCACTTGCTAGTCGGTGGAAGTAAGAGGTGTTTTTATCCCCCTCCTCAATCCATTTAGCCTTGGAGCGTTGTTTCCAACCAATCTCCTCCTGTTTCAAAAGTCTATCCAGTTCCGTTTCGAGGTCTCTCAGGCGAGACAGTTCGAGATCTGAAAGAGGACGCGCTTCTTCAAGAATATTGAGATCCAGGATCTCGTCTTGAGTTGAAGAGATACGCGAACGAAGAGACCCCCAAACGGATCTGGCCCATGGACGGATAAGTTTCCTAAGGGAGCGGAGCTTGAAGACAATCCTGGCGGAAGCAGATTGGATTTGTGAGGGTTGGGACCAGGCATGCTTGATGAAAGAGTCAAAGGACGGTTCCAGGAGCCAAAGACGTTCAAATCTGAAAGGGCGTCTGATATTGGGCAAAGATCCAGTGTCCAAGATGAGTGGGCAATGATCCGAGATGGACGAAGCGAGACCGGTGACCGATGAAAGGGGGTGAAGGTCATCCCATGTTGTATTGAAGAGAAATCTGTCAAGTTTTGCTAAGGCCGGGTCAGCTCTGCGGTTGGACCAGATGAAGAGGCGGTTGCAGATAGGAGGGTCGATAAGGGAGAAAGAATTGATGAAGGAATTAAAGGAGTCAGAATCATGCGAGTTGAAGCCAGAGTTAGGCTCTACGGCCGATCTAGTGGTGTTGAAATCACCTCCTATTACCCAAGGGCCATTGAGATATGAGGCAAAGGTGAAACAGCTAGCCCAGAGCTCATTTCTCTCAAGGATGCTTTGTGGGCCATAAATGTTCGTGAAAAAGTATATTGCACCAGTTTGTATGTGGCGCAAGATTACATGCAATGCAGATGAGTGAGCAACGGTTTGACAGTGGGACTATACTACTTCGTTCCAAGCAGTAATAATACCTCCTCTAGAACCTTCAGCGTTTATGTGGGCCCAACCCGTTAGAGCGGGCCCCCCAGATGGCAAATGAGAGAATGAGGTGGGTCGATCAATTTGGATTCTTGTAGGAATAGAATGTCTGCTTTATGAGGGGATAAAATAAGGCTGATTGCGTGCCTTTTGGATGGGTCCCCCAAACCCCTTACGTTCCATGAAATTACTTTCATTGAGAAAAAGACAAACGCTCCGATTCAAGTTCTTGCACGGCAATGTAGTGTTCATCACACAAACCCACACCCATGCAGCCATTTTTTTGTTAAGACTTTTATTAGCTGAAGAAAAAACAACAGTTTTATAATAACTACCCGGGAGAGAAGCTGCTCGGTCAAGTCTGGAGCTTCTGTGAACAGTGGCTGGAGTGATCAGGAAAGACCTCTGTGGGGGCACTGGTAGAGCTGGAGTAACTTCCTGGACAGAAGCTGGGGGAGCTGGAACCGAGGTCGGAGGTTGGGGCTGCTGCGGTAGGGGTGTGGAAGGGTATGTGTCAACAAGAGGGTCTGCAAGTGGAACATCTGGCCAGGCCTCCCAGTCCTCGGGGCCTACCCCCCTTGGATCTTGGAGTTGGGCGGACGGAGGAAGCGGTGGGAGAATATCGGGGTCATAATACAGAGCATCGAATCTGGCTTCGTCCGAGTTCTCAAGAAGAATGGGTTCGTAATAGCAGCCAAAATCTTTCTTGTAATCTACTCCCAGATACATCGTTTCTGGTCTACGAGTGGGGTGAGCATGTTCCCATTTCTCCACCGAAATGAGATGATCCTCATTATTTAAGTGCACAACGAAAGAACTCGGGGTGGAGACTCCGCCGAAGAATTGCATTTTGACGTACAGGAACTGATGATCGAAGTTGGACCAGTCACAGTCATCGAATTCGATGAAGCCCCCCATGGGGCTAAGGGCGCTATTGACAGCTAGTGCATTGTACCTGAGGAATTCGGGGAAGCCATGTACCCGAGCCCAAGTAGCAGGTTCCAGTGTAGGGGACTGATGTTCGAGCTCTGACCATTGTTGTAGCAGGACAGAGCCTCCTGGCTTCGAAAGAGTTTTCATTGCAAGGGCTTGATCTCGAATTGAGTACGAAGGGTAGCAGAAGATGAAACTGCTATCAGACATGATCCAAAGCGGCCAGTCTTGTTGCTGGAAGGTTCGTGATAGGGTGAGATGGAGGGTTTCGATGGACCAGAATCCATCAATAATTGTAGCCGTCAGGTAGAGAGAAGAGTCGGCCATTGAAAAGGTCTGGGGGGAGAAGGGTTTTGATTGGGGAGAAGAAAATTTGGAATGAGGAACGGGAGGGGATCGAGGAGATTGGTTTTGAGAAGAGTCTCGAGTGGCGCCTCGTTTCCTGGGTAGAAGTGATGGGGGTGGGGTCCATTCTGAGTGCGCAGAGATTTTGTTTTTAGCGGGAGTGGCAGAGTCTTTTTTTAGGGAAGAGGAGTCATTATTCTTTTTCTTGGAACAGAGCGAGTGTGCATGCCCAAAGAAACCGCACAGATAGCATATCTTAGAGTCCCTACAATCTCTCACCACGTTTCCAAGTCCTGCACACCTGAGACAGCGGTTTTTCTTTTTCAAAAATTCAATAGTGGCGCGAACGTTGATGAAGTCAGGCAAAATACGTCGACGACGCTGGGAACGAGGGGGTTACCAGAAACCTGTGGGGTGGACAGAACCGCTTGAGCGTAGGATTTCTTGGTGAGATCAGGAGGAGATAGAGGAGGAGAAAGAGGAGACGCCGGAGATGGAGGCGACGAGGTGGGAGGAACACGGCCAGTGCCAGGAGACTGGCGAGAGCGTGGTTTGGACGGAAGCTGATGGGTGGAGGCTAGAGAGCTGAACATCGATATGTATTTGCGTGGAACAAAAGCGATATGTATTTAGTTATAGGATTATTTGTACTCAAGATCGAGAAATTGATTTTGTAAACTCTATCAAATCATTTTTAAATACTCTTGGGTGTGCTTAGTGTCCTTGAAATCCAAATGGGTGTGCTTGTATCCCATTTGAATCAAGTGGGTGTGCTTGGTGTCCCATTTGAATCCAAGTGGGTGTGCTGGTGTCCTATCCGAATCCAGTGAGTATACCCGGAGCTCGAAAAATATAGAGAGTGTGTCTCGTTGCCTTGAATCGAGACTGTGTAAACTTTGATATTTGAAAAGAAATATGTACAAGAAATCTATACGGGACTAGATGTAGGGTAACTTCGAACTAGAATAAAAATCCTGATGTGATCTCTCCAACACTTTACTTTTTACTTTTACTACATTTATATCTATCTGTGTTTGCATCTGTGATTGTCAATTTGCATTGTTTAAACTATAATCTTAAAAGAATTCAAAAATATTCATAAAAGTCATTAAACACTATTCATCCCCTCCTCCCCTTTATGTTAAATTAGCCTTATGATCCTTACTTTCGCAAAATAACAATATACTTATCAGAAATCTAGATGTGAGGAGAGATTTGGATTTAATTTAAATTCGGATCTAGATTTAAAATTTTACCTTGTCTTTGACGATTTGATTCAACCTTATTCTTCTTCTCATTTATCCTCTGCTATCCTCCACTTGTATATACGTATATAAACTATAATTTTATTTATAATTATGAATGTGTAGAGGAGAGAAAAAGGCATAGCTTCGTCGTTGCTTTAGAAAATATAAGAAGAAAAGTGAGCGGTTAGGCCCGTATTTGTAGGGTTCAAATCTATGTCAGCCGCTATATTAAATTATTTTAAATCTAGGTCGTTCGATCACATCAAAATTCCACAATCGACTTCACGACTAGTCGACCCCCCCCTTGATCGACCGCTAGCGACCGGACCAAGTTAGGGGTCGACCTATCATCGATTTTTGTTAATTAATATCTATGTTAATTGTCCGTTAATTTCATTCCCTAATCGACCTAATTTATATAATTTCTTTCTGCTTTCCATTAACATTAATTTATTTATACGCTAAGTAACCATTAACGTTAATTAACATCAATTTATTCTGTTAATTACATTTTATTTCCTTAATTACATATATAATTATTTACGATTCACAATATTCAAATGTTAACAACTTTTTCATTTGAACTTCGATCGTAAAATTGTATTATGAAAATTGACAAGAAAATTGCCATGAACCCAACGGTGCAAGTTTCATAGCCAAATTTTGACATCTGTAAAAATTATATTTTTCGACATTATTTATTTATTTATTTCTTTATTTCTTTTAATTAATTTTCATTAAAATTACCGAGAGTTACACTTCTGGCATCAGATGGTATGAGTTATCTATATGTTAGTACTTTATTTACACTATGCTTTGTATTTTGTAATCAATAAATTATGAATTAAATATGAGAATAATATGAGTAGTGAAATCTCATAAGCTACTCAAGTTGTTTCACTTGTAACATTAATATAAATTTAATATCGGGATTAAATATTTAAATGATATAAGTTACTATAAATATGATTGCTTTCTTTATAGTACAATATTGATAAGGACAATAAGTTGAGGAATTATAATGACCGGGATGGCGATTTTGTGATGCACACTTGAGAAAGCTAAATATGTTTCACACTAAAGATTATGTGCCTTGCATATACTGAGAATATACATTATACTATTGTCACTAATAACATTATTGAGATTTTGCAAGATAATACCCCTTTTAACATTACAAGGAATAATGATAAGTTGGTTTATTACTTTAGTGTGATATTACTTTATATATTAATGTTCTTTTTTATTACCACTTATTGACTATTTATAAGTTCCCAAATGTTTATATAATTAATACCCTTTATGATATTGCAGGGGTTGGTTAGTGATCACGATGAGACGGAATCTATATGGTTAGAGCTAGTAGATCTTGTGAGATCCATTCGATGTGAGAGTGTTTTTGGTGGTAAACCTTAATATAAAACTAGAGAGGCTGATATCCATTTTAGCCGACTGACCTTGGGATTGCGCCTCAGGTCTACTAGAAGTAGCCCTTTTGTCACCAGTCAAATAGTTTGATATTCTAGCTTATCCTAGGAATTGTGAATCTAAACATTAGTTAAATTAATGGAAACATGTGAATTGTGATTTGAGTTTTATTTGGGGGTAGGATTTATGTTTCGTCTTTCTTTTTGTTTGTTTCGAGAAAGATATCGATCAATTCTGATTCTCTCATTTTCGGTTGATTTTTTCCTATCAAATGCATGGATCCAAGTGATGAGTTCAACGGAGCCATGGCAAAGATCAAGGATTTCTAGAATATGTGGGAATGCCTAAAACGTAACTGAGTATTTTCTCATATTTGTTTACTTAGTCTCCGGTATAGATTTCCAACAAATACAAGTTTGTATAAATTTTGGGAAATTTAAGGAATACATTTTGGAAATTATTTAGGAAATGATTTTTGAAAATAATAGAGCCTAAATGAGAAAACTAACCTACGAATAGGTGTAGGCATTAGAGGTAATAGTTGGGTATTATAACTTGAGTTGGGTATATTAGTATGTTGTGTTACATTTACCAATGTACCATAATGATTTGATTATGCATTGATTACCTACATTATTATAGTGCGAAATAGGATTAGAGTGAAATTTTGAAATGTGGTAACTTTTATTCAGTCGTGTAACTATGCAACTTCTATATTATCAATGTACTTCATACTAGTAGATGTCTTATTATTGTTCAAGCATAGCAGATTCCCTCATTCCATGTTGGGAGTCTAGTTAGCCTTTGTAGTCCATGCATATCACAATAGAAAAGCATGTAGATATAAATTTTATAACTTGAATCATTGTCATCTACATTATGTTGATGGTATGTTATATGTTATTGTGTATATGTTCTAACTCTATGGTTTAAGAGAAGAGCAAGAAAACAAGTATTTACGAGTTATATAACTGATATTGTTGTTGTTTATGTTACATTGATTATATGTTATATTACGCTCTTCTTTTATTACTATATATTATATGTGCTACCACTTTGGTTCAGGAGAAAAGTAGTGTTGGGTATGATTTCTAAACCCCCATTGGGTTGGTTAGTAGGTAGGAAAAAAACGTGTGTGCTTGATACTGTAATAGGTACGTAGGCAGTCACATTGGTACCATAACGCGATCTGTCCATCTAATACCATATGCATTATGTGCGTATTGGTATAAATAGATTTCAGGTTAGGTTGATATTGATTTCTACTTGGAAAGGATAGTAGGAAACAACTTTGTGAATTTTATTCTCATGGATATGATTTTATATTATGAATTAATTAAAATACGCCTATTAAGTTAATACACCATTCTGATATATATATAGTATGTTATTGACTAAGCAAATCTTATCACATCTTACCTGAACACCTTATAAGTTATGCTATATCTCACAGTTATATTATGTAATTAATGGTTAGTTGAACATGTTGTTTTGATTAACTCTTTAGTTTTCAGTGCTTTTTTACCAAGGCCGAAAATCAAGGTATCATGGAAATTGTACGATGTAAGGTCTATTTCTCTGAGTTCAAAATGATAGATCTGAAACTCTAAACTCTAAATTGGTTATAGTAGAAGAAATAAATAGTCCATAGCAAGTGATTGAATAGTGCCTTGTATTAATGTTGCTAAATAGTAGAAATGGTGAGGCATACCATATAACACTTGATAATGCACTCCTCAAGTTTTTAATGTTACTTTCATGTATACAAAATATTAGTTATGAAATGATAACCTTTTTCAGGTTTGGTCAAATATAGACAAAACTTTGTTTTAATATGGATATTATAAAAATTGGTTATGAAGTTAATCACTTTTTGGTATTTCAATTATGGTATTAGTTTTCCATAAAAATAGTGTTGCTATAGAAAATACAGAAGTATATAAATATTTAATGATTATTTTGGAATCATAGACTAAGCGACATCTTTAAGAACCTTTTCTTTAATTATATAATTATGAATCATATAGTACTTGTGAATTTTATCGTAAAGAATTAATGACAAAGCACCTATATAGTGAGAGCAATAAAAGAGTTATTGAACTTTGAGGATTGATACATGCTTGTGTAAAGTCCAAGGTCTAAAGAAACCGAATGCGGATTCACTTACTTTGTAAATTCATTGATGGATTATCTAAGATATGAACATATGTATTTTGATACATGAGTATGTCTATGATTATTTCATAGAATATAAAGCCAAAGTAGAAAACCATAACATGCAAAATAATTAAAACAATTTGATTTGAATGAATAGGTAAGTATCTTAGATATAAGCTCAAAGAGATCCTAAAAGAGATTATGATTTACTCTCAAAGTCACTCCTTCTTATGCTACATAATGATGTATGATAATGAGTGAAGTGATTTAATTTTCATATAAGGAATATGCCCATATGTTAAATTTGGTTTAATCAAGATTTTATATATGTTTTATGTAAGTCTATAGGAGTATCATAAAATCTTATGAATGCTTATTCCATCGTGCTAAGAATTTAATTGTTGTTTGAAAACATGCTATATTCTTACCGAAAGAATTTATTTCTAGAGAATTAGTGGTAGTGCGACGGACTTGGATGTGATCCAAAATTCTATCGAAATTTATTATGTAGATGATATAAATATAACCAAGCCTAAAATGAAATAATTTATTAGAGTGTCTAATAAGAACTCTAACACATTAAAGAGAAACTACGAATTTCTTATCGATTTTGAGAAAATGAATTATTCGTAATGAAAAATCTCCTCGGTTGCCGACAAGCATGGAGAGTATAGACTCTGCCATATGGAATGATGTTTTTAATTGAAAATGAATTCCAAGTACGCTAACAAAATTTAATTTTGGAAGATGCATCCAAAAGGATACGATATATCGATCTCAAGTGAGTCTTCGAGAAGAAGATCAATGCAGTTGGAAATGTATAAAGCAAGGTTTATATGAAATAACATAGTTGATTTCAAACGTTGAAATTATGAAGCAATTCTTTTAGTCAACATGCTTAAGTCCACTCAGATTCTGCTTGCAAGTTATCACATAATATGATGATAAGTTTTGGCATATTGACTTTGAAATGGACCTTCTAAATAATGATTCAATGGAGACTATTTGCGCACCATAGGCAAAATATCTCGAAGTTAGTTGGAACATAACAAAGTTTGTGGACCTTTTAAGATCAATATATGATCTTAGTCAAGCATCTAAAGGTTAAGGAAATAATTTTTTAGAGAAATGAAATGGTTTGATTTCAATCAAAATGAAAAAGAAGCATGTGCCCATAAGAAAGAAAATAAAAGGTACTAATACATTTCTAATAATATAATTAAACATCATGGTATAAATTTATAATGATGTACCTATGTTAAAATCAGTTAAGCTTGGTTGATCAATTCTCAATGATGAATTTGATTATATTTTGATGTACCCATGTTAAATATCTATATTTTGATTTTTTTTAATTGACTATCTAATTAATTCCAGAATATATATTTATTATTTGTTATCCTATTCTAAGTATTAATTATGTCATATAAAATTATATGTTGCAATTATTTTATTATTGAATATTGATTATTTTGTTCTATTCTTATTTGTCTTTTTTATTATTATATTTTTTCTTTTTTTTCTTTTATAGATATTGAAATGTATTGTATAAATGATTCACAGTTGATATCAGTTTGATGGTGTTTTAATATGATACGGTGATGTCATCTTTGTCTCCGAGTTATGTGATTACATTTTGTGTGACGAGAAATTTGAATAAATAGTTTAGTGATACCGTCTGGTATGGGACTTTCGGTAACAAATTTTCGGTTATTTATCGAACTTGTTATATAAAGATATCTAGTGTGGATTGAGTGTAGTTTATGAGCATTGAATAATTATTTGAGTAACATGCGGTGGTATGAGATGATGTTATGTTATTTGTTTGATTATTCATTGTAAGTAAGACTCGCTCAAATTGGGATTACTCGTGTATGTGATGATACTCGATGTGGTAAGTATATTATAGCCAATTATAGCCATGTGTTGGCTTATGGTTAGAGCTATATATAGGTGTAGGAATAGAGCTCTAGTATACTATTATCACATGGTGACTTATACGTAGCCGTGTGTCAGCTTATGGCTAGAACTATATATGGATATTGGATATGAGTATTATATGTCATCCAATTGTTTTCCAGCTTCTTTTATGGTTTGGTAGTGAACCTACTTGGCCAGTATCCACCCTTGTGGCCTGATCAAAGGGTCGTGCCCTAAAGCCGTGACATAGTTGTTGGATATTTTGAATGTGCATCATAGGATTGGTAGTTGGTAGGGTAGGTGTCCTACAGCCCCTTATGTCGCATAGGCTAGCAGTTTGTTACCTATAGGGGCAAAGCAAGGTTATGAACAAAGCTACGCGTAGACGAGCCATATGCGGATGGGGTCATGATGTTCATCAAGGTAACTGATGACTGTAGGGACATACGGTACTCTATGGAAGGCAAGTAGTCCTGGATCTTTGGAGCATGTTGTTTGCTATCTGTCTCCCTTTTTGGTTCGGGGTTATGCATATGATGTGGATTGACATATACTATTCGCTATCCTATGAGGTGGCTATACTAGAGACTATATCTAAAGTGTAGTCAGTCCCCGTATATCCATACTATTTTAATTTATTCATTTATGAGGAAATGAGATTATATCTGGACAGGTGTCCAGAGTATGGTAGATCATTATTTCTTTACTTACGTATTAATAGGCAACTTATCTTATTTGGTATATTGACGATGATATTTTATTATTGAATGATGTTATATTTTGGGTATGATTGTAAGATAATTTGATGATAGCATTAGTAATTTCTTGGTTTAAATGTGAATATCTGGACTAAAAATTCACTTGTTTTGTAGTTGATCCTGTAAATTATTGATTTACTTTGAGATGTATGATGATGTATGTGTGTGTATATAATATGTGATATTTGGAATTTATAAATATATTTGAGATCATCTATGATATTGTGATTAAATACTTGACATATTTTATTAAGGGTTTCATTACAAGATGGATATTTTATAGTATTATAGTATATTTGCACATAATATATTAAATATATGTTAACCCTCGATATAGACCTAAGCACTATTTATATCACTTAGGTAAGTTAGAGACATTTCAGGCACAATGACGATGTGACCAGCATTAGTTTTACTGGGTTTAGAGGAGTTTTATTTTAAGATTGTTGTATGAAATTTATATGATATTATGACATCGAACTGCATATTGATTGTTTATTATATTATTTTAAGATATTTGACATTTTTAGTTGTGTTATACTTTTATAACCCTATTGTATTATTTATTATATGTTATTGCTGCGACTGACCCCATGATCTCCATTATCTATTGATATTGTGTATTGTTCAGTCCTGGAGGTACACATGTTTATTTTTCTAATACTGTGTATGTAAAGATGAATTATTCATTGGATATTTTCAAATGTACCAGTGTTAGTCCAAGACCCAAGAGACTATTCACGTGTATACCCCATATAGCCTTATTCTCCATACTATTTGACAATATTACTCTGTAATACTCTTGGATAGTATGAGTGTAGAGATGGGGCGCTACATCTGGCCCTAGCCTATATATCCACTCTAAAACCCTTGCTCTACAACTTCGAACTCATATATGGCTTAACAATCAATTTTGAAAAAAGCTTTATTGTAATGATGGAACCAGACTTTGAATTGGGTACTCATGTTGCCTTTACGCTCAATTGTTGCCTCTCCTCATTCCCTCTCAAATACCATAGTCTCACCATTAGACCAACCAAGCTCCTTCATGATGACTGGAACTATCTGGTTGGTAAATTTACTTCAAGATTAGCCTACTGGAAAGGAACCTCCATGACAAGAGCTGGTGGGCTAACCCTAGTTAATTTTGTCCTTTCCTCCTTGTCGATATTCTGGATGTCATTCTACAAGCTATCAGTGTAGGCCACTTATAGGCTTAACAATATTAGAAATTCTTTCCTTTGGAAAAGTCATGAAAATATTTCCTCCACCAGTTGCCTTGTTTCTTAGGACACTATTTGTAGATCTAAAAGCCAATGGGGCCTTGGAAATATAGGCATAATTCAATGAGGCCCTTCTATGCAAATTGGGACGGGTGATGCTAGTCTACCATGACAAGCACTGGATATAATGGATCAATAACTGCTAATAGAAAGGTAAATTCACTTTATTTGACCTAAGATTCATTCTAATAGAGTTAGGGGTATGTCCTAGGGGCAATTATGTAATTTGTTATATATATCCAACTCGATAACCAATCTTGTTTGAAATAAAAGGTATTTCATTCTATTATATACTTGAAATAATGTATTATATCAATTAATTAATTTAATTAAAAGTATATTTAATAAAAATCCATAAATGGTATGTTTTATGATAGTAGTTACGAAGTGTTATAACCATGAGTAATCTATCATAACGAAATTAAACATATCGTTTTAAATATTCTTAGTCAAGATGTATCAAGACTAAATATCGATGCATCCGTTGAGACTAGAGTATGTAACGATCTCCAAATGTTGGGCAGTATATTACTCATGACTGCTAGAGGCACCAAGAGGTTACGTACTGATAGCTATTGGATAATTATGGAATGACTCACTCAATAGTTTTCTGTTGGTTAATATAACTAAGGTCAAACAGAAAATATCAATGTGATAAAATTACACGGTCTCTCGCCTTGAAAATACCGTTAATTTTCAAAATTCCTCTTTGATTATAGTTAAATCATTACACGATGTCCATCGAACGACTATAGTTGGGTCCTGTAACAACCCGGAGTTTTATAACAATTAATTATCGTCAAATGACGATTAAATTGTTTGTTAATTGCTGTTTGGAATTTTAATCGGTTGGTATTCTTTTGAAAATTTATTAGGAGTTAAGCGTACTTTAAAATCGAATCTGGCCCATGTTTTATTGTTGTTGCCGTGATAGTTATAAATGCCTGTTCTTTTTCACCGACCCATTCATTTTCGTTCAAACCCTAAACCAAAAAAGCAAAACGTACGAAAGAAAATAAATGGCGGCTTCGTTCCTCTTGGAAAATTTAGGGATTTTGCGTGATAGATTGTTCTCATTCGAGTTCCACTCGGTTGCTTCGATGTTGGTCGAGTTCGATTGATTCTGTTTTGGTTTCGAGACAACCACGACTTCAAATTTCGTCGAAAAAGGTGAGTGTTCCACTCACATCTAATTCATGCTTCGTGCTTATTTAAGGTTCGAGTTCTGTGATTTTGTTCGTATTCAATTATTGAGTTTGTCGATTCATTTTGTTCGCCGATTCGATTTATGTTGGTTGCTTGAGATTTATTTCTGACTGTTTCAATTCACTTGAATAAAATGGTTTTGATTCTTTGGAAATTTTGGTTCCGTGAACTTTTGATGACTTCAGCTTTAACTTTGATTTTGAATTTTACCCCTTAATTTAGTTTAAGGTTCGGTGGTAATATATTTTGTTTTCTGCTTCACTTGATATCGTGATAATGTGTTTCACTGGTTGACATTGTTTTATCTTCTTCTGAGTGTTGGTACCACTCTTGTTTATGAAAGTTTGGTCATAGTACATACATATGCAGTTTGCTGCTTGACTTCATATACTTTGTCTTTGATCAAAATTGCTTATATGTATTTGTCTGTTGCATACTTGTACATATTTTGATCGGGTATCACTGACTTTGTGTTGCGTTGAGCAATTGGGTTATGTTGTAACTTGTTGTATTAGGTGGCACCCTCTGTTGTATGGTGTTGTTTCTTCGAGCCAATGTCTTCACTTTTAAATTTATCTAGTGC
Organism: Allium fistulosum; assembly: GCA_030737815.1. Lineage (NCBI taxonomy): Eukaryota > Viridiplantae > Streptophyta > Magnoliopsida > Asparagales > Amaryllidaceae > Allium > Allium fistulosum. The sequence goes on along the minus strand of CM060907.1, from coordinate 940,828,023 downwards.
ACTCTTGCAAATTGATGTTGTTGAGCCACCGAGTCAGTTTGCATTATTAATCTGGTTGGTCTGCAGTTCCATGTTGCCACCTCTGTTTCATCCTTATTCAGGTTGCATTTACTGCTTTACTGCATCATGCTTGGGTAGCCTTTGCCTGTGCATGTTTGTTATGTCACCTGGCCCTCTTACTATTCACTTGTAGTTGAAGTATCCCGCGAGTTTGATCATTCATTGTAGTTGTCTTGACCAATTGAGACAGTTATATTAAACTGCTTCGTTGTGTCATTGTTATCTGTTACATGTGATGTTCGATTCAATTGAGCTTGCACTTGTACCATTCTGTCTCACTTATTGCCAATTACTTGATGTTGTAGTTTGCACTGTGCATTCCTGTATATGTACTAGAGTCTGATACTTTTTGAAGCTTGCACTGTCAAGTTTCACTGTCGCTTACATGTTGTATCTTTTGGGAGCTCAAGTTGCCTAACCATATCCTTTGTGTACTGTTTGGTTCCATTAATGATGCTGTGCACCTGCATATTCATGTGCCATTTCTTTGCTTACATCTGCACATCCCTGTCATACTTGTTGATGTCTTTATATTGCTGTTCGCTTTGTGGTTGTGGTATATATGAACTTGGTTCATGTGTATGCTGGGCATTTGTATTTGGTTTCGTCTTGAACTGTGCAGTAGGACCCTTCCTTCAGCATAAGGTTGAAGTTCCATGATCATCACTTCCCTTTTCTTCTGCCTTTTGTTTCTAGAAGTTGGATTGATCACATTATGTTGTCTTCATATAGTGTATTTGAGTATTTGTGTTGTGTTGAGTTTATGTGGTCTTTGCATATATGTAACCTGCACTTGCATTGCCTCTGACCTTTTGGCATATAGTCTTCATTTACTTCGAGACAGTTTTAGTTGCAAGTGCAATTGCAGTTTGCTTTTGTTTGATTTGAGGACTTTTGGGTTCGACTCTGTTTTGATGGCTTTGTTCGAATTATTTTTGGCATTTGCTTATGCTAAGTGTTGTTTCATTTGGTGTAGATATGTATGTGTATTCATACATATGCATACATGCACCCTTGTTGATTTCGATTATCCTATGTGCATTTATTTGGGCTTGTCTGATCTGGAATTTGCCAAGTGCATACTTGTTTGCTTTTGTTTGCAGTTGTGTTGAGTCATGCTAGCGTGACTTGACCTTTGCAGTTTCGACGTACTGTAGTGGCGAGGCAGTGCACGCGTGCGTGTACTGCAGCCACACAGAAATTTGATTTGATTGATCATTTTGAGATTTGTCTAATTATCCATTTGATAATTAGATTATGAGTTTCTAATTATTTATTTCATAATTAGATTTTGATGTTAATTGTCATTTAGACAATTCTATTGTTTTCAAAGTATCTTCATTGATAATCTTTTTATTTATCTTTGTTGATGATTTGAATTTGTTGATTTGTTGTTTAACACTGTTTCGTGTTATATTGACTGTTATCCGATTTCTTATTAAAGGAATTGGATAGACGAGATTTATTGTGACTGTCGTCTATTTGATTATTTAATTATTATTGCTTCTGTGCATTAATAACTGAGTTTGAATTAGACTGACCCGTGTATTATTTTCTTTTGAATTTAATACTCGGGTCAGACCGAGTTATTTCAGGTTGTTGATATCTTGCTTTGGGTTGCTGCTTGAGCTATGAAGTCACTTCATATCTTTTGGAGTAGTCGTGTCATAGTATAGGATGATATGTATCCATGTATATTATTGTCAATAATGTACTTGTATATGTAACTTCCAGAGTCGACAGTTGTAGTTGTATCATATGTATTGTGTCAAATGTATTGTAACTGACATCAGTTATATATATATATATGAGACTTTTATTATCTGTGTTCCGCATTTTTATTATCTGTGTTATTATTATATATATTGTCCTAAACTATTATGAACCATCGTAGTTCGTTTTTATACTGGAATTGGGTATGTCGATGGGAGTAAATAAATAAGAGATGAAAAATAAAAATATATACCACTCCTATCGAGGTAACCAATACTAGTGTAAGGCCCAACTACGGATGGCCGCTCCTATCCAGCCTTATTCTTCGTAATAACAGACAGTATTTCTTTTAATACTCTTTGTTATTGTGAGCATAGAGGTGGGGCGTCACAGTTGGGTCGAGTGGAAGCATTAGAAGTGAAACTTTATTCAAGAGAGGATTCGTCTCCTCGGTACTATGAGGTTAATATCACAGGCAACTGAAGTTAACTCAAACTCAAAGTCTCTAGCCAGAGTAGTATGGTTAATAATAATTGTTTTTATTGAACCAAGGATTTTTTGTTTGGACTATAGAGTTGAATATGGACGATATTGAAATTTTGACCATTACCAAATTCCATAAGTCCAGAGTGATATAGTTTTGAGGAAGAGAATTGGTGTAAATGATTGTCACTACCGGGTAACGGCTAAATAAGTAGAATTGAATTTTACCGAAAGGAAAGCAATAAGTTCAACGAAAATGTCACACCACCAGCTAATGCGACTGGTGAACGTTAATATTTGAATTGTTCAATATTAATCGCTAACTGAATTTACATCATGAATCGCACAATCATAACGATGAATATTCCAAATAAACTGCATGATTTAATTGATTTATAATCATTGTAAATTTATTAAATTAATTAATATTTTCGAAATATTGACTACTATGTTTTATTTGATTTGTTTGTATACCATTAGCATTCAGTAAAGCACATAAATAATTGATATATGATCTCGATTGATTGTTTAAATTAGATTTAAATGAAATAAATGCTAAATGGGTTTGGGATCATTTGAGGCCCATGTTGCCTCCATGTTTGGCCGACCACAAAAAGAAGAGGAGATGATAAGTTTTGAATTAATTAATCAAGGGAAAAGAATAATATAAAGAAGGAAAATAGTCTCTCTTTAATTGGGTATTGATTACCTTCTTTATTTTAATCTTTTCATAACCTTTTTGGCTATTCATTCCATTCAAAAACTTTCTAGTCCTATCCTTCCTCTCTAATGGCCGAATTTTGAGAGCTCCCAAGGCTAGAAATATGCCAAAACGAATACAAATAAAATTAGTTCATTAAAAGTGGTTTATCCCTCTTCATCCTTGTAAAATCCAAAGATCGATTTTTGAATTTAGAAGCTTTGATTCATTGTTTAGGTGTGATTTATTGGCTACATCCAAAGGTAATTCTCTTATTTAAATTCACCTATATATTTATATCATTGGTATAATTAGACTTTTATGATTTACTTCATGTTATAATTATTCATCTTACCACTTGTAAATTCAAACTCCCTTATGACTATTTTGATTAAAACATGTTTATCATATTGTCTTGATTCAAATCAATGTTTGTTCATCATCTCCCTTTAATGTATGTTCATGATAAATTGATTTCTATTGAATCCCATTTTACTTTTGATAGCTTCTTATTATTCTTTGTATTGTTTAGATCTGTAAATTATTATCACAAATTTACACTTGCTTATTTTGCCAAAATTTCTTTATTTTGTTTTGGAAATTTGTGAAATTGAAAGCTAATTTTGAATGAGATTTTTTAATATAATTATATAAAATTTACATATTTAAAAGAAAATGAATTATATCTACTATTTTGATATTAATCTTTAATTTCATATGGTAAACAGTTGAATATAGTTGTTTCAATCCTTATTTATAAAAAAACTTGATTTAAGATTAATGAATGGACTTTAGTTCAAATTTTAACTCTTTGTGTTTTTCTATTTTTAAAATCTCATGTAAAATCTAAAGTATTGTTTCATTCCTAAATTAAAAGTTTAATGAAAACTGTAAACCTTAATTCGAAACTTATTTTCATAATTGTATATATACATAAATCATATGCTATAATTTTTGCAAATATGTTGTTTAGATCTAAATTAATAAATTGTAATAATCATGTATATGAAAATATACATGTTTATTTTAATATAAATTTGAAAAAGGGTTTTGTGCAATAATGTAACCTTTTGTTGTCAAACCTTTCTTTAGTTGAAATCATTCCCATTAATGTTAATTTTGTATTTCAAATTATTTTTAAAAACTAAAAGAATTTATATATGTTGTGTGTGTGTATGTACCGGCATGTGTAAACTTAGTTGGTAAGTTATAAATGTCATTTAATATATTAACTATTACAATTGAAGAGGGAGAGAAATGAAAGGCTTCTGTCTTTTCATATATTGTCATATCTTCCCTTTATTAATTGCATAAGGTAAGAGAGGGAAACAAAAGATTTCCTTCTCTAAATTCATTTATACATGTTTCATTTACACGTATATATACCACTTATTTACTACACTTACACTTCACACATGGTACATTCATTATAATACCTATAAATTTAAGTTATATTTAAATCTTCATTTTAACAATTTAAACAAAATAAGATTTTACTTCAAATTTAATTAGATTGGATGCAATATAACTATAGACTTCATAGGCCCAATGTGATCCAAATAGGGAATTTTTTTGAAATTTACCTATTTAACCCACTTCTAACTGGCTCGGTTCCTTCACATCCTCCAATGGAAACTTCCTATTCCTGGAATGACATTCTATATTTTTTCTTTGGGCAATAACTTTGCACCATGATACCAGTCTCCTAAGGCAACAAATCATTCTTTTAGATGGATCATTGGCTCATCCCAGTGTCATTTTCTTCCATATTCCTGTATCTCTTAAGCTCGGCTTCAAATAAACACATATTTGTTAAGGATGCTTTCAAAGACAACAGTTTCTCAATCTCCTTAGAGATTCTTTTTTTCTAATGAAGGGGTTTTTTCTTTCATTAAAAAAAGAAAGTTACCCCTTCCCTAAAAAAAAGAATTTACTGAACTTATTTAATTAACCTCTCATTGATGTATTGTTTCGTCGAGATTTAAATCACGATGTCATTTTCTTGTTCCTGAATGGGCCTTTGTGAGGAGGCACCCCTTCTCTCGAAGTTACGGGGCTATTTTGTCGAGTTCCTTAGAGAGAGTTGTCTCGCGCCCCTAGGTATTCTCTACCTACCCACCTGTGTCGGTTTCGGGTACAGGTACCCTTTTGTTGAAGGTCATTCGAGCTTTTCCTGGGAGTTGGCATGGGTTACTTCAGCGACGTAGCGCCTGGTACTCGGACGTTGGCTCGAGCGAGCTACTCCGATCATTAAGGAAATTTCCTTCCGACTCAACAACCTTACAAGTAAATCGCTTAGTCAACTCTTTAAGCAGTTGAATTTAACTAAGGACTTCTAATTTGGAACGGATATAGATACTTATTCATGGGGATTCGAGAACAAAAATAACTACATGGTTAAATCATTCTATGATTTACTCAACTTCTCAAGTAAGTCCTTCAACTTTACCACACTTTGGAACCTCAATGTACCTCCAAAGTACAAGCTACACATGCGGCTACTTGTGCATGGTACGTTAAACCTACCACTAAACATCTAAATAAAAAGAAGATCGAGACCTAGCATACAGGCTTCTTGTGTATTCCGGATGTTGATAGTATTCAATATTTATCCTTCGACTATGACATTTCCTTTCAAATCTAGACGATGTTACATCAAACATATCCACTTTTAGGGCTGTCAATAGGTAGGGTTGGGTTCGGGTCGGGTCAAGTCGGGTTCGGATTGATTTTAAATGGGTCGGGTCAACCCGTTTATTAAACAGGTCAAAAATAGCTTAACCTGAACCCGACTCGATTATAAACGGGTTGACCCGATTTGACCCATGTAACCCGATTATAAATAGGTCGGGTCGGGTCGTAAACGGGTCGGGTCAACCCATATATGGTATAAATGGGTTATAAACGGGTCGTAAACGGGTTATAAATGGGTCAAATTCGGGTTCACGGGTTGGGTCAACCCGTATAACGTATAAATGGGTCACAAACAAGTTATAAATGGGTCAAATTCGGGTTCACGGGTTGGGTTAGGTTATAATCAGGTCGGGTCAATCCATATAAGTATAAACAGGTTATAAATGGGTCAAATTCGGGTCCACGGGTCAACCCAAAACCCACGTGTTTATAAACGGGTCAAATTCGGGTTGACCCAAAAATGACCCACGCACTTAACCGGGTCGGGTTAACCTGCTAATTTCCGTGTAATCTTCGAGTCGTGTTTCGGGTCATGCTGGAAATTGATAGCCCTATCCACTTTCATAAATTATGAATCATAATGTTCTTTAGCATTAGCTTTTTTAACTACTGGGAATTCAGTAGAACACAATATTTTACTAGCTCCAATATCAATGATTTTTTATTTCTTGCATACGCTTGGTTTGTTTGGATATAAAAAAATAACAGACGTTTCGCTATAAACAATAAAATTATCTGCTAATTCTTCAAGACAATCATCGCTCTTGTTAAAATTGTGACAAGTCGGGAGGATAGAGCACTACAACTACGGCTTGTAGGACTTTTTCATGTCGAAAGTGAAGAGTCTGTTGGTAATAACAGCTAGATTTTAGTTTAGGTGTATCTTGCTTCAGATTGTCTTTGTTGAATTACTATATTGTCTATCATTATGTATGTAGTTTTGTGACCCGATTATTTTTAGCTATCGATAGGACTTGTTAGTTGAGCATTATGTATTTTGAACTACAAATATAATTTATGACATGGCTGTGTAGCTTCATGCTACATACTCAAAAAAATGGGCTTTAGGTTGGAAATGTTCCAAATAAGAGGTTACGACAGATTCAACTACGAAGACTAAGAATATGACCTTGAACAGTGATGCAATAAAAATGACATGTATGTGCAAATTTTGAAGAAAATTAAGAACGGTTTTCTCCATTGGGAATCCAATAATGTATTATGATAACAGTGATGTAATAAAGATTTCAATAGGAATTGACAGTGCAATAAGAGATAGAAATACTGTGTGTAACGGGCCTGAATTTAATCGCTATTTAAATGAATATTTAATTATTTTTTAAATAATTAATAAATGGATTTTTTTAATAAATAAAACTATTTTAAATAATAATTAATGATGATAAAATCATTTTCAAAATTTGTTTACCAATATATATAGTTCATAGAAAAATAAAAATGTGACTGGAAATTATTTTCCGAAATATCGATTTTTCATTAGTTAAAATTATTCAAAATTTCATAACACTATTTTAAAACACATATGCACACACTACAAACTATTTATATATGATAAATATATGTGTACATGTGCATGTATATGCTCTCTTTTAAGTGTGTATATATAAGGATAAAAAAAATATTTTATAAAGATATATAAATATATGCACTCCTTTTCAACAAAAGTACACAAGAATATGACAAGAATAGTGGAAAGCAAGGGGAGGGGGTAGTATGAATGGTTTTGAAGGAGAGGAGGAGGTATGGCTATGCATGCACGTATATATTTAAATATAAATCACTTATTATTATTTTAATCAAATCCTATGCCTATATATACCCCTTTATCTTCATGTTTTTCATTTTACAATCCTCCTTCTCCGTTTCAAAATCCTAAGTGCTTAAGAAACGTAGCCATGGCATCCTCTTCATAAATTCTAAAATAGGAAATATTACTTCTTTCACTAAAAATCACTTCTTTTTAATTTACAAAGTCACTTCTACATCTCCTACAACACTTTCACTTCCAAAATACAACACTCCATCCACCAAAACTGTAACACCCTGCACTTTAATGACAAATAAAATCAATTGAATTAACATAATTGCAAAACAGTGAAAAATATAAATGTCAAATATATGCATTTAAAAATTAAGAGGTTCCATAGGTATATGCAACCAATGAGTGTGTGATTAATTGATACATCAATCAATTAAAAGAAGAATTAATTAAGAGACGTAGAGGCATCAATTAGTCAGAGAATATGTCACTTTTATAACATTAATTAATTAAGGGATCTTTTAAAAAAGGGAAATGTATGTGGGGAATGAATTAAATGATAACATACATATATTAATTTATAATCGACACAATCAATTAATTGAGAAATTAATTAAAGACATTAACTAAGCGTCAATTAATAAAAGAGGGAAACTTATATGTCAATTAATTGGGTAAGAAATTGACGGTTTAAATATGTACAACTAATAAATGTGAGATTGAGTGACACATAGGAATTAATTTGGATATCGATTAAAATGGGAAAACGTGTCAATTAATTAATTGGCAATTAGTTGAGCGTTTTAAAAAGGGTGTCAATTAATCAAAGAATATGCCATCTTTACAATTGCTAATAATGTAAATTAATTAGCTAGAAGAAAACGCCAGTTATAGGATTATTTGTTTTCAAGCTAAAAAAAATTGGAACGCGTACAAAAATCAAACAAAGTAATTAGGTTTATGATGTAGGTAAATTAATAAGAATAAATTAAAAAGTAAAACTTTTCTATGCATTCAATTAATAGAGGTATTAATTGACGTGTTCAAATAGGTAAGAAATTATAACGTATAAGAATAAATCAATATTATATATATATATATATATATGATCTAATTAATTGGATGATTAATGGGAGAATCTTATTTAGAAGGTAACATGAATTAATAAGGTCATATAACAAAGGAACAAATGAATAAAATTATAGAGTTATATGTTATAAGCAAACATAAACAAATCAAGTTCTAATGGTGATGATTGGTTTTATGATTAATCGGATGGTTCCTAGTTGATCACTGCTGTAACGACCAAGACTTTCTCTCCATAGAAAGTCGTATTGCTAATAAGAAAGAAAGGGATAGAAAAGAGAAAAGAAGAGAAAGAAAGAACTAAACAATATCAGAATCTCACAGCGGAACGAAACAAAATATAATATATCACATAACTATTACATAGTATCATATACATCATCTATCAGAGTTACACAGATTACACATCACATACTAGACAGTTAAAAACATCTGTCTAGTTATTACATCTCAATACAAAACAAAGATCTAAACACGATCAACACAGCGGAAACTACTATCTATCTACAACGCCGAAGCCTCCTGCTCCATTGCTCCTCCACAATTCGTCAAGGCTAACCTGAATCCCTTGGCTACTCGTAAAAATTTGAGTACCCAAGAGTTTATAAAACAGAAAATAAACACTTGGGTCAGACATGGGTCTGGTGTGAGTAAACGGGTTAAACTTGCTTAACTTCAAAACCCTTTTGAAAACAAAGGTATCACGTAAGACTTCCCACACATAAACATGGAAAAGTTTTTACCTTACGCTAACCAAAACATTTGATAGGAAATCCGATTGTATTATAATAGGGTCTAGGGTTTTCAAGTAAAATACAGAAATAGCTGAAATGCTTACATCTCACATTCCAACATAGTTGGGCACAACTAATACGTACGGCACTTATTGGAGTTTGGATTCCATACAATGGCAGGGCTACCGGGGTACCGCCCGTCACAGTACGTGGCCTAGATCACCGTACCGAGGATCACTCCCAATCCCCTGCAACACAAGGCCGGAACATCCCTTACTGGATAATTCCCGCACAAGATACCTCACGGTTGGGATCAGCAACCGCACACACTAAGCCGAAATAAGAAGGAACTTCTAGACAGAGGTAATCTTGTCCTACTTGGGTGCTACCCACTAACCTTGCTGCACCTCCCCTGTTTTAGCCATTCCCGGTTTGTGAGGCTTGAGGTCACGATTACCTTTAAAAAAAGAACACATCACTTAGAATGCTCATCGTCCACCTGACGATGTGCTGAAAGCATTCAATCCATACAAGTTCGTTCCGGGTTCGAACGAAACCGAAGGCATTATCTCGTTACACTCGTTTTGGAATCACCCTCAGAGTTAACGACAATAACCCTTGCACTCTGAATCTTCATCTTCACTTGATTCACGACCTATCGTTAATTTGGATCGATGTGGTATTCGGGTCTCCAGACCTGGAAATCCGGTATACGGAAACCCGATCCCGGTCTCATCGAAATCCAAAACGTATCTTTTAAGGCCAAGTTGTTTTAAAGGTTAAAACAATTTAATTCAATTATCTTTACACACAAAGAAAGATAATTCCCAACAGATAATCAACATTATCAGATAATCCATACAATTCAACTAACATCCATATCACACAGCATATATCTCATCAGAGATATCAATCAAAGTCAAGTATCCAATACTAACACCCATTCATAAGTAATGATTTATATCATCTCTAATTAATTTAAATTGAATTAAATTAATTACTTCATTTTATAAATCCTTCTTACTTAACCATTAATTAATTACAATTTAATTAATTAATTATCTTCTAATATTTCATTTCAATTAATCATCCTTGATTAATTATCTTTTAATTACATTCAAGTAATTAGCCTTAAATTAATTTCACAAATTAATTATCCTTAATCAAATATAGTAATTAACCTTTAATTATTTCATTAATTAATTAACTATAATTAATTACATTAATTCTTAATTAATTACATTAATTAATTACTTTTTAATTACTTATTATTTGATTAATTAGTCTTAATTAATCAACTTTTAATTACATCATTAACTATATTTAATTAATGATTTCTTAATTACTTCTTTAATTAATTACTCCATTTAATTTAATTACATTTAATAATTAATCTTTAATTAGTCACATTTATTAATCACCTTTGATTAATCTCATTCAGTAATTAACTTCCCTTAATTACTTCATTATATAAATTAATTATTCCTTAATTAATTATCTTTAATTAATCCCTTGATTAATTTCAAAGTAATTTAATCCCAATTTCTTTCATCCTTAAATCATCTTTCATTAATTACTTCCAGTAATTATCATTAATTATTTTACTAAAGAATTATACTCCATTAATTACATTAAGTAATTATTTATCATATCATCAAGTGTTTAAATTAATTAAACTTAATTAATTAACTTAAACAAATTTCATTTAAACTTAATTAATTACATTGAGTAATTAATTCCTTAATTACTTCCATTAATTAACTCTAATTACTTCATTAAATAATTATCCTTTATTCATTAATTAACCACTAATTACTCATACTAAGTAATTCTACCTTATTAATTATATTAAGTAATTATCCTTAATTTAAATTAATTAACCTCTAATTAATTAACTTAACCCTTAATTATTAATTTTAAATAAATTAATTAAATCAATTAATTATTCTTAAGTAATTTCTTAATTAATTCTTTATCATTATTAATTAAATGAATTACTTATACTTAATTTACCTTAATTAGCTTAATTAATTTCAAGACATTAAAAATCTTAATTATTTTAAGATAAAACATTCTCTTATTAATACCTTAATTACCATTAATCATTTTATCTTAATAATTAATTTTACTTAATTAAATCATTAATTAAGTTTCTAAAATACTCATTTAACTAGATAAATTAAAGTTACAAAACATAACTTACCTTAAATGCTTTAAACATTTTCAAGTAAAAGTTTAAATCTAGTTTCAATTTAAATTTTAAAACTTCCTTTTTATAAAAATCTTTAAACTTTTGAAAACTGTTTCTAAACTTACTTTGGTCAAATCCGACCATTTACTTGAGAGCCACCGAGTTCTCTTCTTTCTTTTATTTCAAAACTTGTTTAAATTTTAAAATTTTAAAACCTGTATCCACTAAACTGTTATCAGGCTAAAAATTTCAATCTACTCGAGTTCCACTCCAATCACACCCTCAAACACACGAGCATCACCTTGAGTAAAAAACCCAAACGACTCGAGAAACCCGAGTATTCCTCTTCTTCCCCAAACAAGCGAAACCAGAACCAAATTACCTCGTGCACACGTGCACGTGTACGCAAGCTCGCCGCTCCTCCGATCAACCCTTCCGCCTTCGACAAGTTGCTGATGACCTCGCCGTCCCACTCGAAACCCTAGCTCCGACGATCTCGCCTTCGATTCGAAATTGAACACTTCGACACACAGGAACCCAAAACTCGATCGACTAAACATCTCGCCGATGACGAAACCCACCACCAGAAATCCTGCCACCATGTCCAGAGCAGCACTACGCCACCACGCTTCCATTCCTACCCTTGCGATTGAACACGAAGCATCACCGACGTCCCAGTAACCTCGACCATCGACATGATCAAAACTACCCCTTAAACCCTACAATGACTCCGATGAGCCGCCACAATCATCAGGAAATTCTTCACTCATTTTTCTGATGATTGTCAGCCTTCAAACCACCTTCGACCACGGTATCGACTCCATCCACCATGCCGATCATCGGAAAAGCCTAAAAACCCAAATCCCGATCAACCTCGTTTTCCTCCCTCAAAACCACACTAAAAATCTGGATTCTCATTTTAAAATTCATGGCTTGTGAATTTAAATCAGATGATGTATAAGAACTCAGAAATCAATACAATTAAAATTTGAATGTTTTTGGTTTCTTACTGTATTTTCTAAATTCCAGATTAATTTCAAAACTATTATACTTAATTATATTTTTAGACTTAATTCAAGTTTAAACAAACATAACTCTTTTGAATCCCTAGGCCTATCAGAGATTAGATGATGAGATTATGAAATTTGATCAAATTTTAACTCTGTAGCTTTACAGAGGTGATATCCAAACATGCACAACATATACATCCCATCCTACTTAAAATAAACATGCAAGCATTATATCACATCATAGATTTAAGAATTTTAGCAAGCATCAGACCATCAAACAATAATTTAAACTTGTTAATTTTTTTCTCTGGATAGAATGTTGAACAGAGGTTAAATAACAGAGATGCTCTTGTTTTTGAACAACAGGAATCACTTATACATGCAGGAATATATATTCATAGAACTATTTATATCTATGTACATACATCTATATCCATGAACACATGCATCCATATTTTTCAGAAATTCATAACAACATATAAACATAGGTTTAAAACTGTTTTTAAAATTCAAAAGTTTACTCACCAGTTTTTGTTGAACAGAGAACTGGAAATGCTTGGTTTTGAAAACTGAAACTATGAATTTCTTTTGCTTTTGAAACTGCATGCATGCTTGTTTTAAAACTTGAGTTGCTTGTCTTGATTTATCTCAGAATTGAAGAATACATGCAGGTTTGCTTATGCTTGATTTAACACTGCTGCATGCTTCCAGGTTGCATTTGAAATCTTTAAATTTTGAATGCTGCCTCCAGATTGCAAATGAATGCAGGCAGGCTACAGACTTGATTTTAGATTTGAAAAGAATTTGTTGCAACCCTTTTTGATTTCAGATTTGCAACTTGGTTTACAGGTTATTGATTTGGGTTACGGTTACTTTTGGTTTGAACAATATTGATTACTGAATATCAGATTTTTTTAGAGAATTTGCATTTGAGAAGGTTTACAGGTTTGTTTTTTTTTCTCTTAGCTTTTGAAAAGGAACATAAGAAAAAGAATGAAGAGAGGAAACATGTTTATATAGGCTGAATTGATTTTAATGAAAAAAAATAAAAGAAATAAATTTTAAAAATGCCACTTGTTATCTTAATTAGACAAATGTCAATGTATAAATCTCTTTAGCTTACACATGTTAAAGTAAAATTATGTTTAAATCCTTTATCTAAAAATAATTATGTTTTATTATTTATGTAAATGTGAATTTAGTAATTTATGTTTTATTTATTTATATTTATATCCATTTATATGTTACTTATGTTTTACAAACTATTTTTAGTTCAAAAGATATTTAAAAAGAAAGCTTATTTCAAACCATTTTAGTTTAATTACTTTTTTAAAAGAAAACAAATTAAAACCTTTATTAAATCTTATCTTTTGAATTTTCATTATAAATCCAAATTCATATTTAAAATTAAAATTGAAAATCTTATTTAAAAATCAAGTTATATATATATATATATACATATATAACTACACAAATTCAATTTGAAATAACAATTTATCAAATCTTAAATAATTTACAAAAGAAATTATCCCTTAATATAAATTACTTATTTTACTTATCTTACCAAATCAATTAATGTTTCTTTTATAAAATTGTATTTTAAACTATATATATACATTATTAAAATCATATTTAGCAAGCTATATTCAAAAATAAAACAAACCTTTTAGTTAATTCATTTCTATTTTGAACTTAATGCTAAAAATAAATTTAAACAATTAATATTTATCTTGATTATTTTAAAACCATATAATTTATTTATTAAATAACTTTGAAAAGCTTTATATTAGATCATAAATCCCAAATTACCAAAATACATTAAAATTTGAAAATTATGTTTTTATTTGTTAAATTCAATCCAAAGCTTTTCTATTTACAATATATACAATTATATATATACATTATAAATAGAAAACAATTTAATTAGCTTTTAAAAGATAAACATTTACCAATTAAATATTTATAAAAGAATTTTATTAAACCAATTTAAATCTTTATTAACAAAGATTATTAAATCAATTTAATTTTTAAACAGATTATTAAATTGATTATTGCCCAAAATTTCCGGGATATCACATTCCTTCCCCCTTAAAATAATTTCGTCCCCGAAATTAAAAACAAAGGTAATTTAATAATCTACTTAAGATTTTAATTTTAAAAACACAACCATATGTTAATAACCATAGCAACCAATCATCCAAACAAACAATTCTAACTATCTAGACTAAATTCTAGATAAAATTCCTCGAGTTTCCCCAAGTATATATATACCGGGATACTCGCTCTACAAACAATCTAAACTACTAAGCTATAGATCTCCTACTCATCTAGATCTACAGAACTAAACAGAATATCAGACTACAGACGAGTCTGACTCAACTACCAAACTTCCCAAACTGCAGATTCTACAATCAAAGATAGATCAAATACGTATTCCCTCAGAGATACGTAAAACACAATGAATTCCAGTTATCCAAACTGACAATTCAATTCCGAAGACCAAATACTTATCCAGGTCAGAACACAGAAGAGATCCAAAACACAACTCTACTTCACAACAATCAGTAGATTCCAAACTTACTTCTCCCATCCAGAGATACACTCCAAACTGCTTTCGCTGCTCAACTCTGATCTGAGGTAGAACACAAGCACAGACTGGACACTCACTTCTAGAAATAAGGTTCACTGATCCATAAATAAAACTCAGATATTCCAGCAAAACTTGAGCTGCTTCACCAAACTCTATCTCTAGGAAAACATCCTTCCACTAGACTGAACCATCGGTATCACTCCTGGAATCCAGTCGATAAGAAAACTCAACCTTCAGATGCGGACAAACTTCTGACTTCTCTGAAGACATCCAGAAAATTCTGACAACCCAAGAGAACACTCAGCAATCGCAAGTCACTTTTGCGATCAACCCATCCTAATTCCAAACAGACTGTTCTCTCTTTACCAATCAGAACAGCTTACACTTATTTATCCAATTTATCGAAGAAATGGATCCCCTCTGCTGCTTCTGAACTTCACTTCCAGAAAAACTGCTCATTCAGAAAACTTCCTGCCATCACAGAATACTCCGAGCTGCACTACTGACACTGATGCTCTTATCCAAAGCTCTTCGAGAAACTCGGACTCTAAACCAAAGCAGAAACTTCATGCTGAACTCAGCCACAACACCGAAGCATACACACTTCCTTAAACTTGTTCCAAAGAAAACATCTTCGGGAACATCCATATTCACTGCATCTCATCACACAGCTACTTCTTCCAGAAGATACCAAGATACCATCACTTACTTCTGCACAACTGATAGATTCAACTCTAGAAAATCTGCTCACCCGAGCTCAACCAATCTTACATTCCAATAATGGACTCCGAATCTTGAAAAGGATTTTCTTCAGAGATCCGAGACATCCTTACTCCATACTGCCAATTTACTCGAGACGATATTGGGTTTACAGTCTCGATATATACTTCCAACCTCAAACATTCAAACTCCAACTATTGGTAATTGTGTTACACACACTACCACCTTATCTACCTTTATAACTTATATTGGAAAACCCGAACAGGTAACCCAATAAATATGTAGAAATACATAAATATATATATTTAAAATGATATATTTTTTTTATATAGAAATTATTTCTGGGTAAAATTATTTCATCTACCTCTTTAAAACAATATTGTGTCCGTTGGCCTGGTTCAAGTGTTTAGAGATCCCTATCAATAACGTTAGCTACTCGTATTGACCAGAATCCATATACCACTCAACCGATCAATTAACACAATATAAAACCATTTTTATATAACTAACAATTACGCGCTCTCAAGATAGACACCACTTCAGAGCCTAGGTATTCACTCAACCTACTGCTCTGATACCACTGTAACGACCAAGACTTTCTCTCCATAGAAAGTCGTATCGCTAATAAGAAAGAAAGGGATAGAAAAGAGAAAAGAAGAGAAAGAAAGAACTAAACAATATCAGAATCTCACAGCGGAACGAAACAAAATATAATATATCACATAACTATTACATAGTATCATATACATCATCTATCAGAGTTACACAGATTACACATCACATACTAGACAGTTAAAAACATCTGTCTAGTTATTACATCTCAATACAAAACAAAGATCTAAACATGATCAACACAGCGGAAACTACTATCTATCTACAACGCCGAAGCCTCCTGCTCCATTGCTCCTCCACAATTCGTCAAGGCTAACCTGAATCCCTTGGCTACTCGTAAAAATTTGAGTACCCAAGAGTTTATAAAACAGAAAATAAACACTTGGGTCAGACATGGGTCTGGTGTGAGTAAACGGGTTAAACTTGCTTAACTTCAAAACCCTTTTGAAAACAAAGGTATCACGTAAGACTTCCCACACATAAACATGGAAAAGTTTTTACCTTACGCTAACCAAAACATTTGATAGGAAATCCGATTGTATTATAATAGGGTCTAGGGTTTTCAAGTAAAATACAGAAATAGCTGAAATGCTTACATCTCACATTCCAACATAGTTGGGCACAACTAATACGTACGGCACTTATTGGAGTTTGGATTCCATACAATGGCAGGGCTACCGGGGTACCGCCCGTCACAGTACGTGGCCTAGATCACCGTACCGAGGATCACTCCCAATCCCCTGCAACACAAGGCCGGAACATCCCTTACTGGATAATTCCCGCACAAGATACCTCACGGTTGGGATCAGCAACCGCACACACTAAGCCGAAATAAGAAGGAACTTCTAGACAGAGGTAATCTTGTCCTACTTGGGTGCTACCCACTAACCTTGCTGCACCTCCCCTGTTTTAGCCATTCCCGGTTTGTGAGGCTTGAGGCCACGATTACCTTTAAAAAAAGAACACATCACTTAGAATGCTCATCGTCCACCTGACGATGTGCTGAAAGCATTCAATCCATACAAGTTCGTTCCGGGTTCGAACGAAACCGAAGGCATTATCTCGTTACACTCGTTTTGGAATCACCCTCAGAGTTAACGACAATAACCCTTGCACTCTGAATCTTCATCTTCACTTGATTCACGACCTATCATTAATTTGGATCGATGTGGTATTCGGGTCTCCAGACCTGGAAATCCGGTATACGGAAACCCGATCCCGGTCTCATCGAAATCCAAAACGTATCTTTTAAGGCCAAGTTGTTTTAAAGGTTAAAACAATTTAATTCAATTATCTTTACACACAAAGAAAGATAATTCCCAACAGATAATCAACATTATCAGATAATCCATACAATTCAACTAACATCCATATCACACAGCATATATCTCATCAGAGATATCAATCAAAGTCAAGTATCCAATACTAACACCCATTCATAAGTAATGATTTATATCATCTCTAATTAATTTAAATTGAATTAAATTAATTACTTCATTTTATAAATCCTTCTTACTTAACCATTAATTAATTACAATTTAATTAATTAATTATCTTCTAATATTTCATTTCAATTAATCATCCTTGATTAATTATCTTTTAATTACATTCAAGTAATTAGCCTTAAATTAATTTCACAAATTAATTATCCTTAATCAAATATAGTAATTAACCTTTAATTATTTCATTAATTAATTAACTATAATTAATTACATTAATTCTTAATTAATTACATTAATTAATTACTTTTTAATTACTTATTATTTGATTAATTAGTCTTAATTAATCAACTTTTAATTACATCATTAACTATATTTAATTAATGATTTCTTAATTACTTCTTTAATTAATTACTCCATTTAATTTAATTACATTTAATAATTAATCTTTAATTAGTCACATTTATTAATCACCTTTGATTAATCTCATTCAGTAATTAACTTCCCTTAATTACTTCATTATATAAATTAATTATTCCTTAATTAATTATCTTTAATTAATCCCTTGATTAATTTCAAAGTAATTTAATCCCAATTTCTTTCATCCTTAAATCATCTTTCATTAATTACTTCCAGTAATTATCATTAATTATTTTACTAAAGAATTATACTCCATTAATTACATTAAGTAATTATTTATCATATCATCAAGTGTTTAAATTAATTAAACTTAATTAATTAACTTAAACAAATTTCATTTAAACTTAATTAATTACATTGAGTAATTAATTCCTTAATTACTTCCATTAATTAACTCTAATTACTTCATTAAATAATTATCCTTTATTCATTAATTAACCACTAATTACTTATACTAAGTAATTCTACCTTATTAATTATATTAAGTAATTATCCTTAATTTAAATTAATTAACCTCTAATTAATTAACTTAACCCTTAATTATTAATTTTAAATAAATTAATTAAATCAATTAATTATTCTTAAGTAATTTCTTAATTAATTCTTTATCATTATTAATTAAATGAATTACTTATACTTAATTTACCTTAATTAGCTTAATTAATTTTAAGACATTAAAAATCTTAATTATTTTAAGATAAAACATTCTCTTATTAATACCTTAATTACCATTAATCATTTTATCTTAATAATTAATTTTACTTAATTAAATCATTAATTAAGTTTCTAAAATACTCATTTAACTAGATAAATTAAAGTTACAAAACATAACTTACCTTAAATGCTTTAAACATTTTCAAGTAAAAGTTTAAATCTAGTTTCAATTTAAATTTTAAAACTTCCTTTTTATAAAAATCTTTAAACTTTTGAAAACTGTTTCTAAACTTACTTTGGTCAAATCTGACCATTTACTTGAGAGCCACCGAGTTCTCTTCTTTCTTTTATTTCAAAACTTGTTTAAATTTTAAAATTTTAAAACCTGTAGCCACTAAACTGTTATCAGGCTAAAAATTTCAATCTACTCGAGTTCCACTCCAATCACACCCTCAAACACACGAGCATCACCTTGAGTAAAAAACCCAAACGACTCGAGAAACCCGAGTATTCCTCTTCTTCCCCAAACAAGCGAAACCAGAACCAAATTACCTCGTGCACACGTGCACGTGTAGGCAAGCTCGCCGCTCCTCCGATCAACCCTTCCGCCTTCGACAAGTTGCTGATGACCTCGCCGTCCCACTCGAAACCCTAGCTCCGACGATCTCGCCTTCGATTCGAAATCGAACACTTCGACACACAGGAACCCAAAACTCGATCGACTAAACATCTCGCCGATGACGAAACCCACCACCAGAAATCCTGCCACCATGTCCAGAGCAGCACTACGCCACCACGCTTCCATTCCTACCCTTGCGATTGAACACGAAGCATCACCGACGTCCCAGTAACCTCGACCATCGACATGATCAAAACTACCCCTTAAACCCTACAATGACTCCGATGAGCCGCCATAATCATCAGGAAATTCTTCACTCATTTTTCTGATGATTGTCAGCCTTCAAACCACCTTCGACCACGGTATCGACTCCATCCACCATGCCGATCATCGGAAAAGCCTAAAAACCCAAATCCCGATCAACCTCGTTTTCCTCCCTCAAAACCACACTAAAAATCTGGATTCTCATTTTAAAATTCATGGCTTGTGAATTTAAATCAGATGATGTATAAGAACTCAGAAATCAATACAATTAAAATTTGAATGTTTTTGGTTTCTTACTGTATTTTCTAAATTCCAGATTAATTTCAAAACTATTATACTTAATTATATTTTTAGACTTAATTCAAGTTTAAACAAACATAACTCTTTTGAATCCCTAGGCCTATCAGAGATTAGATGATGAGATTATGAAATTTGATCAAATTTTAACTCTGTAGCTTTACAGAGGTGATATCCAAACATGCACAACATATACATCCCATCCTACTTAAAATAAACATGCAAGCATTATATCACATCATAGATTTAAGAATTTTAGCAAGCATCAGACCATCAAACAATAATTTAAACTTGTTAATTTTTTTCTCTGGATAGAATGTTGAACAGAGGTTAAATAACAGAGATGCTCTTGTTTTTGAACAACAGGAATCACTTATACATGCAGGAATATATATTCATAGAACTATTTATATCTATGTACATACATCTATATCCATGAACACATGCATCCATATTTTTCAGAAATTCATAACAACATATAAACATAGGTTTAAAACTGTTTTTAAAATTCAAAAGTTTACTCACCAGTTTTTGTTGAACAGAGAACTGGAAATGCTTGGTTTTGAAAACTGAAACTACGAATTTCTTTTGCTTTTGAAACTGCATGCATGCTTGTTTTAAAACTTGAGTTGCTTGTCTTGATTTATCTCAGAATTGAAGAATACATGCAGGTTTGCTTATGCTTGATTTAACACTGCTGCATGCTTCCAGGTTGCATTTGAAATCTTTAAATTTTGAATGCTGCCTCCAGATTGCAAATGAATGCAGGCAGGCTACAGACTTGATTTTAGATTTGAAAAGAATTTGTTGCAACCCTTTTTGATTTCAGATTTGCAACTTGGTTTACAGGTTATTGATTTGGGTTACGGTTACTTTTGGTTTGAACAATATTGATTACTGAATATCAGATTTTTTTAGAGAATTTGCATTTGAGAAGGTTTACAGGTTTGTTTTTTTTTTCTCTTAGCTTTTGAAAAGGAACATAAGAAAAAGAATGAAGAGAGGAAACATGTTTATATAGGCTGAATTGATTTTAATGAAAAAAAATAAAAGAAATAAATTTTAAAAATGCCACTTGTTATCTTAATTAGACAAATGTCAATGTATAAATCTCTTTAGCTTACACATGTTAAAGTAAAATTATGTTTAAATCCTTTATCTAAAAATAATTATGTTTTATTATTTATGTAAATGTGAATTTAGTAATTTATGTTTTATTTATTTATATTTATATCCATTTATATGTTACTTATGTTTTACAAACTATTTTTAGTTCAAAAGATATTTAAAAAGAAAGCTTATTTCAAACCATTTTAGTTTAATTACTTTTTTAAAAGAAAACAAATTAAAACCTTTATTAAATCTTATCTTTTGAATTTTCATTATAAATCCAAATTCATATTTAAAATTAAAATTGAAAATCTTATTTAAAAATCAAGTTATATATATATATACATATATAACTACACAAATTCAATTTGAAATAACAATTTATCAAATCTTAAATAATTTACAAAAGAAATTATCCCTTAATATAAATTACTTATTTTACTTATCTTACCAAATCAATTAATGTTTCTTTTATAAAATTGTATTTTAAACTATATATATATACATTATTAAAATCATATTTAGCAAGCTATATTCAAAAATAAAACAAACCTTTTAGTTAATTCATTTCTATTTTGAACTTAATGCTAAAAATAAATTTAAACAATTAATATTTATCTTGATTATTTTAAAACCATATAATTTATTTATTAAATAACTTTGAAAAGCTTTATATTAAATCATAAATCCCAAATTACCAAAATACATTAAAATTTGAAAATTATGTTTTTATTTGTTAAATTCAATCCAAAGCTTTTCTATTTACAATATATACAATTATATATATACATTATAAATAGAAAACAATTTAATTAGCTTTTAAAAGATAAACATTTACCAATTAAATATTTATAAAAGAAGTTTATTAAACCAATTTAAATCTTTATTAACAAAGATTATTAAATCAATTTAATTTTTAAACAGATTATTAAATTGATTATTGCCCAAAATTTCCGGGATATCACAACTGCACCTATAAATTGAACGTAACTTAACCATAGCCCGCACTATTTTCTCTGAATCAGCTGCCGTCGTTTACAGCAAACTCCTATTCTCTTCTCCCTCTTCCTTTCTCCTCTATTAATCAAATCTTTCCCTAAACCAAAAATAAAATTAAGCAAGGAAATACATACAAACAAATCAGATAATTGCGCAAACAAATCTGAGAATTTACAGCAAATCAAAAAAGGGAAAAAACGGAGAAAAGCGTAGCAAATTAAAAGGGATAGAGATTGAAGTTAAGTACAACATGTGAGTGGATTTAATTATATATCTTTTACGTTTATGATATATTATCGTTAGATTCCCATTAAATAATTTTATTTAGTATTTATTTCAGTAATTAATTCAGTTAATTAGTTATGCTGAGACTGTAAATTGTATAAGAGAGCTTATATTTAATTAATATTAGGCTTGATAGTTAGAGAAAGACGTAAGCCTAAAAGTAAGAAGTTTACAGTTGATTACATCTATTTTAAAGTAGAAATTTAGTCTGTAAATGTTAACTTCTTTTTATTCCTTTTTACACTAATAAAATAGTAAAGAGAAGAATTCGCAAATACGGACTAAAATAGAAGAATACTATATTTATAGAAATTAGATGTAAAATAAGAAAAGCTGAAATAAAAGGAGAAAGATAGAAATTTACAGTAATTATGCTAAAACGGGAGTAATAACTTAAAGAAAAATCTAATAACTTGGTTTGGAAGTACGTGACAGATTAATTGGTTGGTTTAGAAAATAGAATACATTTCTATAGTTTAATATTTAAAAAGATAACGATAAATGTAATTGCAAGAATATGTAATATTTAAAATGACCCGAGTGAATTGAAAGACAAAACACTCGAGTCAGAACTAAAAGATCTTATGTAAGTTAAATCAACAATAAATAAATATGAGTGTAACAGCGTCAGAGATGTTTACGGGTTTTGACATCTCCTATCTAGTGTCACGTGAGTGCAATAACTTAAGAGAATGTTCGGGATTTCCATCTCTTAAGGATCCGTTAAACTATTTACATACATAGTAGAATACGCTATTATAATAGTGTCTACAGTAAAGTAAAGTATTAAAATAGCATTAAGGCGTTACCCATATCCCCCTTAACACATTTTTATATATTCTCATAGTCTATACAGTACCGTAATTCCTCTGTAAACTGGAAGGCTATCAGAGGGCACTCCATAGGTATGGTACAAACCAAAATCGTAGAAGGCCCGATAGGGCATGTGAACACGGCACTCGAGGCAATGCCAGGGTAGGACTCTACCGTTTTGTAGAACCGGGCTAGTGGTAACACATAGCAGCTACTACCGCCCACCTCAAAACACACTCCCATAATCAAAATCGTGGGTGGCCACCAAATCAATCACAAAGTCATAATATGGTATCAAAGAAGTATGTCTGATCGGAGGAATGACCTCACTTGGCCCAGGTATAGCTCCTGTTTTAGTCACATCTAAGTTGACTCACGGGAGTCAGGGCTACGTAAATACCTCATACAGAACCATTTGCGAAACCATCCTACTTCATTCTGGAATCTTCGCCATGTACACAGTTGTTAAAGTGGTTTTCGGTATTGGCAGAGAGTATGACAATATCCGATCCCGGTCTCTTTAACAACCAAATGCTTATTTCACACCGGATGGTTCTTTTACATTTTAAAAATCATTCATAATTGATATCAAAATATCATATTCTCAAAACCATATCGCTTTCGAAGTCATATTCACTTTTGAAATCATATCACTTTGAAATCATATCACTTTTGAAACCATTTTCACAAAATAGGTTAACTCTCATTTCAAAATCATAATATTTACTCAAATATGTCATTTCACTAGCAAATATTATTTCAAATCTCAACTTAAGTTATAACATCATTTAACTATATTCACTTTAAAATCAAGGATTTAAATATAAACACTTACACTTTACACAATCTGAAATTTTGAAAATAGTTTAGATAGTTATAAATAGTATAAAAGGTTTAATAGTTTAAAATAGTTAAAATACTTTAAAATAGTTTAAAGATAGCTTAACGTAGTTTAGGTGGATTTAAGATAGTTTAAATTTAATTTAAAATAGATTAAATAGATTTAAAATAGATTAAATAGCTTTAAAAATAGATTAAATAAATTTTAAAATAAACTAAATAGATTTCAAAGTTATATTTGGACATTCTCAATAACTCAATTCCGATAAAATTCATTTATATTTGACAAATCAACTTTGAAATTCCAATTTAAATCCTTTAACAATTCATTAAATCAATTCTAATTTCAACATTAACGCTTGGATTTTCGAAAATAATTCAGTTTATATAAATCAAATTCTATTTCAAAATATCATTTAACTGAATTCAAAATTTAAAGATTTAAAATCAATTAATTTAACCAATCCGGTGTCCGTATATAATTTTTTACCCTATGGTCAAGTGATACGGATATTTATCATTTCAATCCGCAATTATTTTTAAATTTAAAGGTATATATCATTTCAATCCGCAATCCCAAATTAACTTCAGATGCATGAAATCGCTTGAGTCTATCATTTCAACTCATAACGATTTCCCTTAATCTATCAGATCGTTCGGGTATGTATCATTTCTACCCATAGGGAACTTGCAGTGTTATAACAATATAACATTCAGTCATCCAGCATCAACAATCAAACAACCATCACAACCATCATCCAAATCAACCAATAAACATCAATAGACAACTGATTATCATTAACAGGTATTAAATTGACAATTAAATTCAACATTAAATTAAACGATGATTAAATGCAATAAAAGTCGTATTTAACTGGAATGATAATTAAAATATACCAAACATCAACCAATCAATTTCTAATTACATCATAAATTTAATTTAACTAACATAAGATAATTTAGTAGTTGTGAGTGGGTTAAAACACTCACCTTATGGATTTCCTTTTTCTAGTCGGATTTGGATCCGCTACTACTTCCTCCTTTTGATTTGTTTCCTTGCTATCTTAATCTTCTATTTTTTTATAGAAAGTTTTGGAAGAGACAGAGAAGTTTGTATAGATCTGGATTTGAAGAAAAGGATTTGGAAAAAGAAGAATGTTTGGAAAAGAAGAAGAAAATTTAAAGAAGATGAAGAATTGAAAAAGAAAAAGAAAAAGAAAAAGAAGAAGAAGATTTGAAGAATAAGAATAAGAAAAGGGAAGCTTTGAAAAGAAAAAAAAGAAGGAGATTTGAGGAAGAAAAAAAATAAAGGAGGAGGAAAATGAAGAGAGAGAAAGAGAAAAAAATAAGATGGAAGTTTGTTTGGAGGAATGAAGCTGCAGAAGATGAGATTTGAAAAATGAAATGAGGCTACAGGGATGAAGATGGAAACAAATGAAAAGCTAATAAAGTATATGTAAACAAACTAGTAATTGAAATAAAGTAAGAATATGAACAACCTTAAAATGGTAGTATTGAAAGAGGAAAAGTAAAGGAATAAATATATGAATAAAGATAAAAATAAATCTTCCGTTCTTTAATACGAAGCTTCGGAAGAAAGAGTTGCTAATGAAAGGTAACTACAAGAACTAATAACGCATGAACAAAATAAACTTCAGAAATGGAGAATAGTAAATGCTAATTAGATGGCATGAAAATAAATTTGGATGTTTACATTAAAAATGGAAAAAGAAAAAGGAAAAAAAAACTCCAGGTAAAGCACTTGAAAGGAGCAAACGAACAAATGAGAAACAAATGAAAAGAATGAGGCAATTATTAATTAATAAGAAACGAATGAGTAGTCTAATAATTAAATGGATGCTCAAATGAAACCTACACAAAGAACTTGAAAATGAAAAGAAAGAGAATGGGGATGTGATAATAAATGCAAAGTAAATGAAGGGACCACTTATATACTATAAACAAACCTTTGGGATCTAAATTCCAAAACTTACTCATATTAATTCACTTCAACAAACCCAAATATACACATATTTATCATTTAATTCTTTATTAAAACATTCGTTTTACATTAATATATGTGCACACTCCATTAGCGCAATCAATCAATTAACAATCAATCAATCAATCTATTCATTTGTTTATGTCACTCAAACCAATTTTATTAATTAATGAATATATATGTAACAAACGGATTTTTCGTCGCTCGAAAATCGACATTAATACGTCCACTGTATCAACTGCCGAGCAATTGAATGCCGGAAAACCGAATTGTTATGGTGAAAAAGAAGAGGTAGAAGAAGACAGAAGAAAAAGAAAGAAGAAACAACAGAAAAACACAGAACAATATCAGAATCTCACATTCGCAGCGGAACAACATATAATAGATAAATGAATAATCTTTAAATCAAAGAACTATATCATTTTATACATTACATCATCATCAGAGTTTACACAACAGTATACAACACTGGACAGTTATATAAACTTGTCCTCATACAGAATACACAGCGGAATAAATAATATCATATGCAAGTGATACGTCTCGCCATCCAGCTCGCCACTGAGCTCCACAGCATCTCCTAAATCCAGAATGACCTGATAACCTAACTCTAGACTTCCAATGTGGAAATTGGTGGGCACCCAGAGTTTAGGAAGGAAACAATAAACTCCAGGTCAGTCATGGTGACTGGTGTGAGAACTAAAATAGTTATTTATCTTTAAACAACAACAACAATAGAAGTGGAAAATATTCGCAATGCTTTTGGAAAATGAAACTACCATAAGACCTCCCGCCACACACACAATGCAAACGCAGAATTGGAGGAGATTTCTTCTTATGATAGTCAAACATGCTTACTATGCAAATCATTGGATTATTATTATTAGTGCATAGTGGAAAACATTTCGAAAGTATAATATTAATCTTAGCCAACATAGGCATTTCACACTATGCCTACTATAGCTACCATCTAAACAGTGGGGCGCCACCATAAGTAAATGGCAGGTTCTACAACTAAAACCGTACAGGGTTCGTATTGGAAGATGGATTTCCAACAAATGGTCAGGCTAAGGAACTTCCTATGCCACGTAGGAATGCCTCTGGCGGGACGCTCCGAGAGACAACTTGCTCTCTGCCAACACAAGGCCGGTTACCCCCTTCCCGAGTAGTAAACCTGAGATATGCCACCCCGGTCCTTTGGGACCTTTATCCGAGCGCTCGGTAACCAACATCACACATAATAAATTAAGTGTGTCCACATGAGTAAGTATCTGGGCTCCATACCATGATACTACCCTTTTCCATAAGGAATGGTCATACCCTAGGGAAGCTACCCCTGAAACCTTGCCGCATCTTTCCTGTTTCGACCATTTCCGGGTTGTGAGGTCTGACGAAGTCTCGTCCACAAAGCTACGCTTTGATCACAAATGATCAATAAATGATCATCACACAGCAACACTAAGCATGCCACACTACCAAATTGGGAATATATCGATGATAAATTTCAACTACATAACCTCTAAGCTCGTACGTCTCAAAGAAGGGTGTTAAGCTAAGAGAATAAATTCTCCGCCACCAACAGAAATGTATTTGAAAGAAATCAGCTTTATATCTCAAAATATAATGTCAGACATGTAACCATACAAGTCTGTTCCGGGTTCGAACAGAACCGAAGGCACTTCCGAACAAGCCCTTGCAATCCGGGTATTCACAATCCCGATAAAACTTCCCATCACAAAGGAAATCTCTATACCGTAGCTAACGGTGCAGAAACAATCAATAGGTCATCCTACCATTTTCACAAATACTCGGTCTTCACCACCGGTCTTCAATACGATCCATATCGTCGTATCACTAATTAGGAATGGGTTATATGACACAGTGGTCTTTTCCCGGCTAACCCGAATAGTGAGCATAATATTTCAAATATATGGATATAGGGATTTCAATTAAGTCACAACTTATTACCCAAATCCTTTCCTTTAAATGGTTTAAACAAATTACCATTTCAAATCTTTAAACAAAAGATTTACTTCACAAAGTTTACCCAGTTTCACAAAGATTCATTCTCAAATTCCCAAATCAATTTCCATTTCAATTTGATTAACCCATTAAATCTTTAAATTAAGATTTAACTTATAGCTTTCAAAACTATTCACAATTCAAGTCTTTTATAATATAAAAGATACACCTTTTAAAATCTTCTTTGATTTCAAAATAAAGTTTAATCATCTTCACAAAGGTTAATTCATAGTTTTTCCAAACTATTTACAATTTCATTTCAACTTGAATTGTTTCGATACAAATTGGAAATCTTTTCACTTTATGAAAGTTATTATTATTTGAAAATAGATAGTTTTCGTTTTGGGAAAAACTGATTACAGTTACACAGGTTAAATCCATTCAAGTATAAAACCTGAATTTAAATTTAAATCAAAACCATATTTTAATTGGTTAAAAACCCATATAAACACCTTTTATACTTATAAAATCGTTTAAACCAAAATTCCCAATCCATTGAATTTAATTTCAAAATATTGAATTCAAAATTAAATCAAATGATTTAAATTCCAATTCTATTAAGTTATTTAAAATAACTTTTATTTTTGAAACTTATTTCAAAAACTTTCAATTCCAATTCCAAAACTATTTTTGGATTCAAAAACTCAATTTTTCAAAATTGATAAAAATCTGTGACTTAACCGATTTTCACGTGAAATCCACATTTGTGTGTGTATTGTTTAGTCCACGGGTTTAACACAATAGTGCAACAACATTCAACCATCACAGATCAAATATAACAATATAATTGATAAGCGGTATAAACTATAATGCTTATCTTTCATTCACAGATCACAGATATATATATATATCACAGATAAACAAATTACAGATCACAACACAAATCAGGATATATCACAAAGCATCACACATCAAAGATGTCAAACAATTCAACATCCAATAAAATCCAAACATCCATACGTAGGATTAATTAAATTATCTGATTAATTCAAATGAGATAAATTTCTATAAATCAATTTTACTAGTTATAGTAAATTAATAATCAATTAATTTCAAATTTATTTCAAAACACCAAATCAAATTTCCAAACATTTTCAAATTATTTCCCTTTTAAAATAAATCTCTTTATCTCTTTAAATCTATTTAAAAATACAAATTTTAATAAATTCTTCAATTTATAAATAATATTTTCAAAATCCATTTATTAAGCTCTTTTTTCCAAATTTGAAATTTAATTCAATACAGTTCAAAAATAAGACTTTTATCTTTTAAACTCCTTTGAAATTAATCCAATTATCAAAAATAAATTTTTTGATCAAATTTCAACTTATATTTTCAAAAATCAAATTTTACTTATTTCTGGTATCCATCGATACCAAAAAAAAATATATACGGCTAAATTATAGCCGTCAACAATTTCAATCACAATTATAATCACACGGTGATTATAAATAAATCAACACACAACATTGAAATAAATTCAATAATTTGAGGAATCCAGTTGGATCCCTCCAACCTGTTTCCCTGCATCCACAGATGTTAGCACAATACCAATTCCACTTCAATGTGGAATATCGCGGTATATGGGATTTATAAAATACTATCCGCTATTATGCGGCGCAATAGGGTCTCATCCGCTATATAATGCGGGAAATCAACTCCAAATACATATATAATACCAATTCCACTTCAATGTGAAATTGTCGCGGTATATGTTTTTAATAAATAACATCCGCTTAATATACGGAGTATAGGGTCTATTTAACATAATAGATAACAATTTATCATCCAATTCACACAGTCAACACTATCAACAATTTTAAATCTAACTATTTAAAATTTAAATCGAAACAAAATATTCGATTGAGTGAGGAGTTCTCACCTCGCTTTTATGACGGTTGCTGCGTTTTATTTCGAATAAAATTAAACACGCGTTTAATTTTCCCCAAAATTTTCACTAGCTCCAATTGACTCCAAACCAGCTCCATTGCGTAGTGCTTGACAAAACGAACCCGACGCAATTCGTTTCGTCAAAATCCAACCTCGTATGACAAAGTTATCAATTTTTAAAGTTCGTACGAGTTTAAATATAAATCAATTTCATTTCTTTTTATAATTTATTTTTAACCTTTAATCTTGTCCGCTCATTCCCATTGCCCTAGATCATGACCGCGTGAATCTTTCTTCCTCCCACCAGTTTTTTTTTGTTCGACGTGAAAACCCAACAAGCCGCCTCTTCTTCACGAATTTCCACAACCACCTCGCTTGTTTAAAATTTGATTGAGACCCACCATTCGAAACGCCACGTCCAACTCCACACTCGGCTAGAACGCACGCGAGCGCGGCCTACATCTCGTCTCGAACGACGTGAATGAACGTGCGACGTTCATTCCCACTTTGTCGTTGATCCGTCACGTTAAATTCGATCGTGGCCGTTGGATTTGTAGAACTCAATGCCCTCTACAAATCTCTAGTTGAAGATTTCTTGAATTGATGCGTGGATTAGAAGGAAATCTAGGAGGAAGAAGGCACATTTTCGGCCATTGAAGATAGAGGTGGCGGCTGAAACCCTAAGGTCGTTTGGTTTGCAAATGGGAAAAAGTTAGGTCCTTTTATAGAAAATTCTCCAAAACACTATTCATCCGAAAATTTTCGAACTCCAAATCGAGCGTGCCGGCTGGCGTTTCTAAGGTTTACCCCGCATTTCGAACACAATGGAACATGTTTCGGGAGCTAATTCGATCGTATGTGAGAGTTACGGAATTAAACGATCAAATTTAAATTAAACCGATTAAAACGATTTCGATGCGTTTTGGCTCGCCCCGGACAAACGACAACTCCGATTGACACGAAATTTGAAATCTTACAATAATATCACATTACGGATCCGATGAAACTAGTTTCATCAAAATCCGAGTCTTTTTGAAAAATGGCTATTTTCACTAGTCGATTTAATATTAAAATATTCAATTTTCACAAATTAACTTTTAATTTGATTTTAAAAGTTTACAAACATCATTTTAACTCCAATATGATTTATTATAACTTTATAAATCATTTTTAATCAGATTTAATCCAGATTTCAATTATTTCTGGAATTTCAAATATTAATTATCGATTTAATTAAACAATTAAATCTCTATATTCGAAATTAATTTTATTCGGCTTACAAATTCCACTTACTAATATTTAAAATCAATTAAATATACGAATTTCAAATGACAGAAATTCTGGGTCGTTACAATATATCTATCTGTGCATTATAAAGTGATTTAATTTGCTTTTTTATTACTGTAACGATCACATTAATGCAACAAATTTACAAGTTTTAACCATATATGAAATGGAAAAATAAATATACGTGAACATGTGTAATTAATGTACAATTGTTATTTAAAGTTAGTTCTAATTGATTCCACAACATTTACACAACCATGAACCCTCTGATATATTTAAAATTTTGGTTATTAATGTGTGTGTATATATATTATCCTAAAATTCAAATTTTTTTTCCAAAATCATACTTATTCAAAATGAAAGTTTTATTTTTATACATCTCAAAAGATGCAATTATCTTAATTAAAATGTTCATTCCATATTGACACAAAATGCAAGTTTCTATATTAACTCATTCATTACAATTTCATTTATGTTTCCTTTTAATTGAAACATTTCAATTAATCTAATTCCAATTCATTTCATTGCTAATTTCAACAAATTCTAATTATAAACACTGTTTTCTTTTCATTTATACTAATTCAAACATGTTTTATAAAATTTCATAAACAACAAAATTTATACACTATTTACAAAGTAAATGATTTTATCTTATTGAAAATCAACTTCTCCAAGATGCGTTTCAAATAACAAATTATGTTATTCTTTCATTAAAACATTCACTCCATCCTTTATTCAAATTGAACATTTGTTATTCCGGTTAGAAGCAAACATACAATTTATTCTATTCAAGTCAAAGCTTAAATTTCATTAAAATCTTTATCTTAATTTAATTTAAAATATAAGTTCTTATGTTGAACTTATTAATTACAATGCACTTGTCTTTTCTTTTCAATTAAAGAATTCCAATAACTATTATTGCAGTTTATATTCAATATTAGATTTCAAACGATATCTCATTATACCACAACTATTTACTGTTCATTTCATATTCCAACATTTATTTCTTAAATTATTCCATTCTTATATTAACATCTATTATTACAATCAATCATTACCCTATGGGCATAGTTAGCGTTGGTTTATATCTTATTACATTAATATTCTACAATTATCATCTAAATTTACATTAACGTAACATTTAATTACATTTAATTGCAATTGATTTCCAATTTAATTCAACAAATAAATAAATAGGTAACATATCACAATTGTCACCTTTTACTTAATTTAATTACATTTATAAGTTGATTGTCTACACAATTGTTATAATTATTTGCACAACACAAATTTTTATTCAATTACAATTTATTACATACTATTTCATTAATTAATACAACATTTAAACTATCAATTACTCTTTTAATCCAATTATCAATTAATACACACATTATTTCATCAATTAATATAACATTTAAATTTATTCCTTATTTTAAATTTATAATCAATTATATCTTACAATTATTACAATTACTTGAGATTACATTCAAATAGTCATCCATTACATTAATTTACATTATTAAACTTCATTCTAGTTAGTTTTCCCATTCCTATATCATAAATTTTATTTCTTCCAACATTAAATTACATAATCTTATTAAATTAACTATTTTTAATTATCGAAAATTACGGGTCGTTACACTCTCCCACACTCAAAACTTTTCGTCCTCGAAAAGGGAAAGAAGCAATCAAGAAATTAATATATCTTATTCAAAATATTAAATTTATAAACAATTAATTTACATAATTAAATAAAATATATTAATTTATAAACAATTAAATCCTTTTATATTCAAGTTAATGAAAGTTTGAAAAACATTTCACAAAATTTTTCTAAGCCCAAAATTCACATAAAACTTCGGCAGAGTCTCCTTTGTACGGAGAGGTCTGGGAGAAATAATAATATCAATAATAACAAGAGGGAATTAATGTGAAGGAAAAAGCTGAAAGTAATTTTAGTCTGGAGGACACAACTTTTAAAATTTAGTCCTAAGGACAACGAAATGATATATTCATATAGCATTATATATATAATAAAATATGATATATTCATATAGCATTATATACATAGAATGCTATTTTCATATAGAATGCTACCCAAACTACGATTCATGACGCATTATACACTATATATTTCAATTAGTAAAATCTACTGTGAACACAGTGAAGCTCTTTCTATCTAAACAGAACAATGCCAGCTTCTATTATAGCTTTCTATCTAAATTTATGTTTATCTAAATGATATTCTATAGACTATAATCAATTTTTATGTAGCCGTATTACATAATATACTTTTTTTACAAAAAGAATTTGCAAAAGAAAGCTGATTTCCTCTTTTCCAATTTTTATTCAGGTATTATTACTACAATAACATCAACAACAATAACCTATATGTACATTGAAACAATAACCCATGTTCTGTTCTCAAAACATGTCAATGCAATGATTAGGAAATTTGACCTAAGTTACATCATTTGGAGCTTTATTTGCACTGTACAAATCAATTAATACGAATGTCATAAAAAGCAGCGGTACCAAAAGTGTACTGTTCATAAAGCATGCGACTCATACTTTAGTAAATGCTTTTAATATACAAGGAAGATAAGTTATGCATTTCCAAATTCTTTTGACTACATCAATATAATCATATATGATATATAATTTATTTTATTAAAAAATCAGGCAGTTGGGAATCATATCGGATTAAATCTATATTGGATTAAATCTATGTGTAATGCTATATGAATATAGCATTTTATATATGTAATGCTATATGAATATATCATTTCGTTGTCCTTCAGACTAAATTTTAAAAGTTGTGTCCTTCAGACCAAAATTATTTTCAGATTTTTCCTTCAGACTAATTCCCTGTAAATACAATATATATCACATATTTCAAGATAATATATCCCAAACCACAGGAAAAACAATATAATATCGCTATAAAACCATAATTCAAAAACGTACCTATTTGTCGGGCAAACAACGCTTAAATTATGAAACCAAAAGCAGTAGTAATTGCTTCCATAACCTGTATTTCACTTATATAATCTAATGAAGTTAATAATTATGTAAAAGAGAAATATTTATGTTGTTTCTATTAGTCACAACCAAATCAACACAACATACAATAGTCACAAGCAACAAAACCATACAATCATCACATGCAATTAAGAAAGTCAACCATCCATCCATGGCAACCAAAACAAATGGTTTTTTCGGGTTTAGAAACTTTAAATCGTGTAGAATAATAAATAAACTACTAAGTATACTATACACTCAACAGTCTTAGATAAAACTTAATATATTATTTATACATCCTAAACAATTTAAAGTATCACTTCCCAAGCATCCCATAAGCCAACACAAACAATAAATTCAACACATATTTTAAGTTTATTCTATTAATCTTTTTTCACATCTTTTTTTTTCTTTCATACAATGATTTTTCTTTAATTCACGTTCATTACTTACAAAATTTTAATTCTCATTCATTCATATAAGGCTTATTTCATTAATTTACATTCTTTACTTACATAAGTTATATCTATTTCAATTATTTGGATCATAAATTAATTCATTATTGAAGTATTGTATACACTTTATTTCAGTTTACTTCACATTTACTATTTAGTTTGATTTCCCTTTTTATATAAATATCCATTTGTGAAACAACTCATACTTATAAAAGATTTTCACCTTTCACTTTGATTTCTTTCACATATAGTATCCACTTTTACTATTTACTCTAATTATAATTGGCTTCAAACATTACCTAAGTATATAATCATTTACTTACAGTATTCCTCCTTTTTATTAAATTATAACTACTAGCATTTTCAAATTATTAACTTAATTCATAACATTTTTATACACCTTAATTCTTCACTTATAAGCATAATTCCATTGAACACTTCATTTCCTAAGTTTACTTGTATAATATTCTATTACAAATTCTTATTAAACATTTCAACTTTTAATATTTGGTAAATTATACATTTTGTCTTTTAGAATGTAATTGAATGTTACACAAGTTTCTCTTATTTATTTAAGCTAACAAAATGTTCAATATTTCATATCTTCCGATTTACAAGTTACAAATTTCCAATTTCTTATACATTTCATTAATCACTTAGCATCTACTTTTCTTATTTCTCATTTTAGAAGTTCCAGTTATTAATATAGTCAAGATTTCATTCATTACCATAACTGAATTCTATAATTTATAGAAACTTAAGAACTAAATGCCGGGTTTATTTCAAATCATATGAAATAATATATATACTCATAGCTATATATATCGAATCACATTTTTAAATTAAAAATTAAGATTTGTTTATCAAACAAAGATGTAGTAAAACTACTACAGTGGCCTTCCCATTTCGAAACTCGAAAATGAACATCGATGATCGTGCACTCATCACCGACAATATTTTCCAACGATAGAAAGGGGACTACATAACTAATTCCTTTTCAAAATTTCTTTAAAAAAATTCCTTCAAATCACATTTGAGAATATTTATCCAAAATACTTCCAAATAATATTAGTATTATATTCCAAGTCTCTTGAAATAAAATTTCAACCCGGAACTTAAATTCTAAAATCTCCAATTCACATATTCATTTTATTTACAATCCCATTTAACCAATGTTCTAAAATTTCAACTAACAAACAAACATATCACATCCAACTATATTATTTATAAAAATTATTCTTTTATATGCAAAATATAATACTAGGTAAAATTATTTCATTTACCCATATTCCAAAACAAATACTGTGTCGGTCTGCTCCATCAAGTGTTTAGAAATCCCTATCGGTGTAATAGCGTCCCATGTACCGATCAGAATTTATAAATACAAAACAGAACAAATTAACACAATACAAACCTTTTATAACACTAACAAATACGCTCTCTCATATATATACACTCAATGACTCATTCTAGGGTTTTATTACCCTATTTCTAATGAGTCGGACCCCATAAAGCTAAGGTTATCGCTAAACCTGGCTCTGATAACAAATGTAACAATCTGCCTTTTTGAATGGTTTGAGTCTGACGTGTGTGATTTATCGTCGATTTAAACCGTCCAAAAAGGCAGGTCGTTACATATTAATTGACATGTTCAAATAGGTAAGAAATTATAACATATAAGAATCAATTAATATTGGATGTGTGTGTGTATATATATATATATGATCTAATTAATTGGATAATTAATGGGAGAATCTTATTTAGAAGGAAACGTGAATTAATAGGGTCATATAACAAAGGAACAAATGAATAACGTTGGAGAGTTATACGTTATAAGCTAACGTAAACAAATCAAGTTCTGATGGTGAGGATTGTTTTTAGGGTTAATCGGATGGTTCCTAGTTGTTCACTACACCTATAAATTGAACGTAACTTAACCATAGCCCACACCATTTTCTCTAAATCAGCTGTCGTCGTTTATAGCAAACTCCTCATCTCTTCTCCCTCTTCCTTTCTCCTTTATTAATCAAATCTTTCCCCAAACCAAAAAAAATTTAAGCAAGGAAATACATACAAACAAATCAGAGAATTGCGTAAACAAATCAGAGAATTTACAGCGAATCAAAAAGGGGAAAAAGCGGAGAAAAGCGTAGAAAATTAAAAGGGATAGAGATTGAAGCTAAGGATGACATGTGAGTGGATTTAATTATATACCTTTTACGTTTATGATATATTGTCGTTAGATTCCCGTTAAATAATTTTATTTAGTATTTATTTCAGTAATTAATTCAGTTAATTAGTTATGCTGACACTGTAAATTGTATAAGAGAGTTATATTTAATTAATATTATGCTTGATAGTTAGAGAAAGACGTAAGCCTAAAAGTAAGAAGTTTACAGTTGATTACATCTATTTTAAAGTAGAAATTTAGCCTGTAAATGTTAGCTTCTTTTTATTCCTTTTTATGCGAATAAAATAGTAAAGAGAAGAGTTCACAAATTCGGACTAAAATAGAAGAATACTAGATTTACAGAAATTAGATGTAAAATAAGAAAAGCTGAAATAAAAAGAGAAAGATAGAAATTACAGTAATTATGCTAAAATGGGAGTAATAACTTAAAGAAAAATCTAATAACTTGATTTGGAAGTACGTGACAGATTAATTGGTTGGTCTAGAAAATAGAATACATTTCTATAGTTTAATATTTAAAAAGATAATGATAAACGTAATTGCAAGAATAAAAGAAAGAAAAAGGGAATTAGTGTAAAATAGAGAAAC
This sequence comes from Allium fistulosum, assembly GCA_030737815.1. Classification (NCBI taxonomy): domain Eukaryota; kingdom Viridiplantae; phylum Streptophyta; class Magnoliopsida; order Asparagales; family Amaryllidaceae; genus Allium; species Allium fistulosum. Next base: position 940,790,454 of record CM060907.1, on the reverse strand, counting down.
CACTGTATTTTGCACTATCTAAAAAGTAAAGAGATAATAAAAGATATATCTTGTAGTTACGGATTATTGTTTATAGCATTATTTAGTATTAAAATATGGAAATGAATTTTTAGCACAGTTTTCATAACAACCAAATAGAATAGAACTGCTTCCTATAATATAAGAAGATAAAGCAAAGAATTGAAGGAATCAAGTTAATTATTAGATAAGACTAGAAGCTATAAACAGAAATGTACCTAGATCTGCATTTACTGCACAGACAATAGAATAAAAGTAAAGTAGTTATTATGATATGTAAATTTGTGACAAGCGGAAGTAGTCCAAAGCTAAGCTTGTCATATAATATAAGAGAATTAAAGAGAATTCAACATCATAATAAAAGAAGACAGACTAGAATAGAAAAGAGACGCTTATAATTATATTTATAATGTACCGATTATAAAAGAAAATAAAAGCGACAATTACAAGTGAAATTATAACATAGGTTATAGTTAAGTAGAAAGAACAGAAGAGGATTATTTTAATAAACTTAAGACTTAAATTAAGTTAATAAGCAAGATAATAGAAGTGGCCCATACCAACATCATTCCCTTTCAGTTGGGAACTGATAGTCTCACAATAATTAGGTGAGGCGGGACAAGATTATGCTAATTAGGGTAAATAAGTAGCCAATGGAATAAGAAAAGTAAACTAAATGCAAATTAAAAGATTAGACTTAGAGTCTAATGAAAGAGTGAGATGTGTTTGGAGCAGCCCAAAGGATGAAGAGCCTAACGAAGCAGTTCATCACAGATTTCAGTACAGAAGCACGTCCAACTTAGTTATTTTGGGCTAGAAGGAAGTACGAGACTTCAACGGGACGTGAGGGTACTCTAGAATGGCCCTTTGGAGTAGGCGTAGTGAAGCAGTCCTCCAGAGGCAGGTCTGTAGGTGTTCCATCAAAAAATTATGCCTAGTCTGCTTTTTGCATGGCAGGATCGCTGTAGGCAGTCAAAAGTGGTTGATATTTGGAGTAGGATATTCATATGTCCCAGTACTTGCAAGTAAGTTTAGTGGGCAGGACCCAAAAGGATAGTCGCATGCGGATATCAGGCCAGCATCAAAACCAAGAGCGAGTTCGAGAAAGACTAGAGTTAAACCAACAGTCCAATGATACTTTCACTACCGAGACATTGGATGAGGGGCGTAGCTAATTGGATGTTTAGATTTTTTGCAGTAGTGTGACGACCCGCACTTTCGACCCTCGAAAATCGACATAAATACGCTCATTGTATAACCCGTCGAACGATCGAGTGCTGGAAAGACAGATTGTTGGGGGAAAAAGAAGGTAGATGAGAGAAGAAACCAAACAAAAACAGAATCTCACAGCGGACTGAATAACATATAACATGAATAGTTCTTTACATAAATCAAAACTGTAACATACATATCTCACATCAGAGTACACAAATCAATAATTACCAGCCTGGACAGTTATAACAACCTGCCCTCACAATTGCTGGTAATTTCAACAAAAACACTGCAGCGGAAATAAACAAGTACGAGAATACATCTCGGTCTCCAACTCGTCTCCTGAGCTCCATAGCATCTTAACCTGAACCTGTAATACTCGGTCTGACCCGAGCATTATAATAGAATAACACCCGAGTTAGTCTGGAAAACCCGCGTGAGAAAACACACTCAATTTGAATTATTAAAGTTTTCAAAATCCTTTGAAAATCAAAGGTATCTCGTAAGACCACGCCACAAATAAACACGATGGGTTTTTACCTTACGATAACCAAAACATTTCATATCAAAATCCTCTGGTATTATAATAGTGTCTAAATGCAAATACTTATTCAAATAGCTGAATGCTTGCATCTCATGTTTCAGCATAGTTGGTCACAATCAAAACTGTACGGCGCTTATTGGAGAATGGATTCCATACGAATGACTAGGTACTGGGGTATCACCTATCACAGTACATGTCTAGAAACAATGTACCGAGGACCACGCCGAGATCCCCTGCCACACAAGACTGAACTATCCCTAACCTGGATAGACCGAATATTCTATCACCCTGGGTGTTCCCACTCTCTCTCGAGCTCCTTCCATATACCGTAGTAACAAATAATATCCGAGGTTTTCTAGAAAGGTGATAAACATACCTTAATTGGGTGCGACCCACTTAGCCTTGCTGCATCTCTCCTGATTTTCAGTCATTCCTGGTTGGTGAGGCTAGAGGCTACGCTTACCTTTTAAGGAAATTTTCACATAGAATGCTCATTGTCCTCCAATGACAATGTACTGATAGCATTCATCCATACAAGTCTGTCCTGGGTCCGAATGGAACCGAAGGCACTATTCCTACTATATCCATTTTGGAATAATCCCTAGGATTAGTAGCGATTAGCCCTTGCAATTCACTGCTCCATCTTTGACTCCATGCTCTTGTTTCACATCTAAAACGTCCTCGTTGGATCGAAGTGGTTTTCGAATAACAAATCTGATCCCGGTCTCTTCGAAACAACGTTCGCTATTTCCGGTAAACTCAACCCCGGTTCTTTAGGAATAAATAGACGAAGTAAAATCGGAGATCACCTCCTAATCCTTAGTGGATGGATTTCCTTATCATCGTCCTAAAAGAATGAAACGAGTTAATACGTACAGTATAACACCTCGAACGGTAACTGTACCATATAATCCCTGCGCTTCTTCTAGATATTTCCAAAGTTATATTTAGGTCCAGATTTGATAGTCGGTTATTTAACTATCAAATAACAATCATTCAACCAAATATTTTCTTTTCCACTGAAAAACACCAAGTCTTATTTAATTTAAAATTCCAAATAAGTTACATCTCTTAAATCCCAAAAGTATGTACTTATCTTATCGAATTTAGTATATTCCAAATTTATCCTTCTCAAAAGTATTTAAAAAAAACTTTTTAAAATAATATGGAAAGTACCAGTGCGGTATCACCATGGATTCACAGCTTACGTTTCTATCCCAGAGAAATCCAAGACATAACTGTAGGCACTCACTGCCTCCGATTACGCCTTACGAGTATACCATTACTTCTCGAAACTTTATTTAAAAATTTCCGCAAAATAATGTTTATAAGTTTCTCAAATAAATTTCCAAGTTTAATCTAGGTAAATATACCCAAATAAAAGTTATTATACAAAGCCATATTAATATTTAATAATTCATCTTTTAAAACAGCAATGTTGACTAATTTTTAAATAATAAATAATAATACCCAGTTACTAACTTAAAATCCACTTTTTAAAACAAGTCCAATTCCTCGATTTTAATTTCACTTCGTAAATTTGGAAATCTTACTTGAGTCCAGTATAACTAATTTTATACTTATTTCCAATTTCACTTTTATCCTTCCATTCTATAAAAATCTCGATTTTTAAAACTTTTCACATTTAAACAAGTACTGCTTAAGGATTTATTATTTAAAAATCCTTTTATATATATATATTTCATTCCAAAATCCCTGTTCACAATCTTCTTAAATAGTTTAATACAACTTCAAAACATTTTATTTATCCAATTAGTTTATCCAAAACTCTATATAAATATTTTACTTCAAAATCCCTATTTACAATTTCTTTATCAATTCAAAACCATATTTTATTGGTATTTACAAATACCAAAATCCAGGCTAAAACTGTCATAACATTCAATCAATTTAATGTTTGATGTGTGTTTATTGTTTGATGATAACAAAATATATATCGATTTATAGATGTGTTTGCAGATCTTACTATACAAGAATAAATATTCATAATTGAATAATAATACTATTGCACAGAATTTAACAAATTCAATCAGTATTTTTATTTCAATAGAATATTTTATTCAGTACAAAGTTTTCAGCTCATACACTAATTTATAACATTACACTAATTTCATACATTTCATATTTACATTACACACTCATACACTGATTTACATTACACACTCATACACTCAGTCTTCTGCATATCTGCATCTATCTGCATTGTCCAGTTCCAGTATTTGTCCTGTCTCCTGTGTACCTGCATAATTAACAACTACAGCAGTAATATGAAAATAAACAAATTTGAATTTGCAAAAATATAAAATTTGTTTTTATCGTTGTCTCAGATATATGGGTTATTGTCATCATCTTTGATTATGTAATATCTGTGCATATCAGTATTTATATCAGGGACAGATAATCTTGAGTGGCTGCAATACACACGTGTACATTCGTACACGTGTGCACTGCCTCGCCAACTCGTGCGCACAGTCAACCAATAACAAGGTCAAATCCAAATCAGATTCAACTCAGGTGAAATTGGAAAAATCAAGTGGCCAAGACAGTGGAAATTACTCAACTGAGGGTGCAGATACAAAATGACCAAGTATAACTGCAACAACAAAAGACCACTGACTCAAGTACACTAGCGCACAACAATATCAAGTGAAGGAAACAGCAGTACAAAGAACTAACGAATTCAAGTTCAATGAATCAAGTGAACAAGTCCACACTGCAACTCCAACATACCAGAAAGTAGCATGACAGTACAACAGCAGCATGAAGACTACTTGAAGTATATAGTCAACTGATCAGAGACCAGGCATGTTGAAGACAAAATGAAGACTACAAGTTCAAGTTCAGTTACAACAAAAATGTGGCAATACAAAAGTTCTCAACCCAAATGTACATGACCAGACACAGGAGCCAGGATGAACTCAACAAGACTACACAATATATCACCAATCCAGAAATCAAGAACCAAGCATGTATATGCAGTATGCACATGAACCAGACTACATGAAAATGCAACACAGGTGAAGTGCAACAGGGATCAAAGATCAGGTAGTACAAGTATCACAGACCAGAGTTCAAGTGACAAATAGACATAGCAATGAACTCAAGTCATAGGTGATACCAGACTACACAAATGTTACGTGTCAATGAAACTGTAATAAGTGAAACTGTACATGAAGCATCAAGTTCAAACATCAGGGTACAAGTCAGTAGTGAAGATCAAAGTAAGGTGATGACAGAAAGCATGCACAAGTCAGGAAGCCAGAATATCATCACCGAACAGATGATTAGAGAAAATGTTAAATACAAAGCAAAACCAAAGTCACAGTGAAACAACATCAACTACACTAAGCTTCAAGAGGTATCAATGACAAGTGCAGCAGCAACTTGTCAATGAAGCTTCAAGTAAAGGCCGAAGCATAAAAGTCAACCCAAAATAAGGTCGCAGGGATTACAAACAAGAAATCAAAGTATGAATGCAGAAAAATGAATTAATAATGTCAAGGCCGTATATTTTAGAAAATCAAGTTAAGAAAATATTGAAACAAGTCAAAGCCGTATATTTTCGTTAAAGGAATCAAAGTGAAAAAGTCAGAATTATAAGTTAGGAAAGATTCTGGAAAAGAAAGGATCGAACGTTGTTAAATCAAAGCCGTGGAATCAAAGTAATTTCCCAAAATATCACCGTAATAAAAAGGGAAAGGTTCAACAACGTGAAAATCACGTAAATCAAATCAGGCAAGTTTAAGGGATTAGAAAACCCTATAAATACAGAACCCGATATCATCATCGATGGAGTAAAGCACAGAGCAAGGAAAAACCCTAATCATCATTGACAAGCTCAAGCAACCAAGGTAAACAGAATAGAGAAATAATCACATACCGAAGCCAACAATCGATCAAATCGATCATCGCGAGAAGTATCTTCACAAAAGCCCTAATTCCAGAATCGAGCAGGCCCTAAATCAGAGCAACAGAGCAACGAGATCGAGCCGAAGCTCCAATTCCAGATTCTCCAGCTCTAATCTCAAAAGGAAGACGAAGCCGAAGCCCTAGTTTTTAGAGTCGCCATTATCTCAACAAAAACAAGCGGGTCGACAAAAGTGAAAAGGGGCCGGCCTTGTTTAAACTAGGGATTTGTTTTAATTTTTGGGCCAGGGTTTATTAAGAAGGGCAAAATTGTTTTAACATTTTCAAATTAATTTTTGCCCTTGTTTTTCTTTGGGTTTTAGTTTTAAAGTTTGTACTTTTTGAATCAAATCAGGGTAAATCACCACCTAGGGTTTAGGTAGTGTCAGATTGTCTAGATAGAATTAGTTCAGTGAGCAGGGTGTGCGAGTTTACAAAACTCTATAGGCGGTAGCAGGGTGTGCGAGTCTGTTAGAGTGTTTGTAAGCGGGATATTGTTTAATTCTAATAGAAATCTGGGAATGTAGCAGTAGGTAGGGGTTGCCGAAGCTGGGTAAATTTTGTGTGTGATTTACTTTTCAGCATATTTATTTATCTGCAGTTTGATTTCGTATTTAATTCAAGAAAATCTGCTATAACCCTATTCACCCCCCTCTAGGGTTAATCTAGATCCTACATTTAAATCACACAATAACTTGTCATAGATTATTCCAACAAAACATATATCACTATATATGAAATTAAATTCAACATTTTTGAGGAATCCAGTTGGATCCCTCTAACCTGTTTCCATGCATCCATAGATGTTAGCACAACATAAAAATACTAATTTCGCTTCGAGACAGAATATCGCGGTATATAGGGTCATCCGCTATTATGCGGGGTGCATAGGGTCTCATCCGCTATATAAATGTGAGAATATCAATCACTCCAATATATATACATACTACTATATATAATATCACATTCAACTGATAAAAATGTATCCATTCAACCAATCAAACATTTATTAATTTTAGCTATTTAAAATTAAAGCCAATAGTCCAAAATTGAGTGAGATTAACTCACCTTGAGTTTTTTATTCGCCAAACGTTCAAATTTTAAACTAAATCGAACACGTTCAATTTAACCCAAAATTTTAACTTGCTCCAAACGTTCCTAGATAGTTTCTAGAGCGTAGTATTCGTCGCTGCGATTCCAACGCCGCCTGTTTCGTCCGATTTCGACCTTGTATGACACAGATACAAATTTTTAAAGTTTACATGAGTTAATTTATAATTTAATTTACAAATTAATTTAATAAATAACCTTAAACCAATATCAGCCGTTGGTTTCAAATTCCAAAATCCAGGCCGCGATCTTCCTTCTTCCCTCACATTCGAACGCTAATTGAAACCAACGAACCCATACGCCGCCGCTTTGACAAACCAAGACTCCACGAAAGCTCATCGAAAAATCGACCGGCCACCTCCATTTGAAGCCCCTACTAACGCCACACCATCGCCTGGAACCTAGTGATGCTCGACATCCCCTATTACTCGGAAAACATGAATGAATGCACGCCGTTCGTGACAATTCTACCGCCGCCTCAAGCCGTTATAGCCTAGATCCACTGTTAGATGTATCGAGCTCGGCAAGCTCTACACTTTTGTAGTTGGAAATTTTTGACAATATTGCATGGATGGAGAGATTAGAGGGGAAGAAGAGTGGGATGTTTCGGCCATTGAAATAACCAACGGCGGCTAGGAAATTAGATTAGGGTTTTACTGTTTGCTATGTATATATACACGTATACAAATATTATTTCCAAAATTTACATGCTTTTTCAAACGAACTCCAAACGAAGCGTGCCGCCTGGAGTTTATAATGTTTTACCCCTATTTCGAACACAATGGAACATGTTTTGAGGCATGATTCAATCGTATGAGGAAGATAGCTTTTTGAATCGAATTAAAATATTAAATTTTCGATACTTATTTCAACGCGTTTTTATCCCGTACGACCAAACGGTAACTCCAAATGCTACAAAATTTGAAATCCGATAAAAATACACTATTACGGATCCAATGAAACAGGTTACGTCGAATTCCGAGACTGTGCCCCGGAAGACTATTTTAACGCGTCGATTTAATCGAGCGATTTTCAAAATCGTCGAAATCGTTTAAAATTTCAATTTTTAAAACTTACTAACTCCATTATAATTCAAATAGAATTTAAATCCATATTAGAAATCATTTCGATTTATATTAAATCAAAATTCAATTATTCACACTATTTCCATATATTGAATTTCACTATTAAATTAATATATAAAATTCCAATTTTAAATTTATCGACTTTTAATCCCATCCAAAAGTCTGATATCATCACTCTAATTCAAATAGAGTGTTAAATCAACTTAGAAATCATTTCTATTCACATTTAACTCCAGATTCCCATATTTGCCCAATTTCAAATATTAAATTACCATTTACTGAATCCGTTAATTGCTATATTTGAAATTTAAACTATTTCACCGATTCTTCCATATTCAAATCAATTAATAATCCAAGTTCAACATTTAAAAAAATAAATTAATGTTCAAAACTAAAAGACCAAAATTCCAGGTCGTTACAAGTAGGGCACAACCACTTAGCTCTTTAGAAGTCTTTCGATTAGTTGAGGGGTGGCTGCGTGGGACTATAGCCACGATAAGAATAAAGACAGACCAAATAGAATATCTGTATTGTAGGCCTAACGAGACAGTCCTTTACAGAAATAGAATATCTGTATTATAGGCCTAAGGAGGCAGTCCTTTACAGAAATAGAAAATCCCCGATTGAATTCCGTACAAGGTAGACCTTGTTAAGCGAGATTCAGGGAGTAGACAGAACGATTACATATAGTCCTCTAGGTACGCACTCGATGGTACATTGAGGATGTCCAAGCATTAGTATAGACTAGTGCGGACGCCGTTTTATGTTTTCATAGTAGACGACGAAACATTTGTATTGTAGGCCTTATGAGGCAGTCCTTTATAGATGTAGTCACAGAATGCCTTGGAAGCAAGACGATGGAATCCTTTGCGAGGAGGATACGGAAGGTACTATGGGTAGTACCTAGGACCAATGCGGTCATTAGGGATATAGCTACGTGTATATATATATATATATCAGTTATTAGGTTTTAATCTACTAAGGAGTAGATGGGCAGGATTCACGCACAAAGGCGAGAGTATTATAAACCCAATGAACCTAACATAACAGTAAATGGAAATAAAACGATATATGTAGAATTAAGCTTAGAAGTGTATAATTTGTCCATTCACCAGAACTTTAGTTCTGATCCCCTCCTCATAACATCCTACATGTTAGGTAGATGGCAAAGACTTCCCAACTTTGGGACACTTGTTTAGAAAGTGTTATTTTATTGGTGAGTATTTGCTTACTATTATATTTTAGTCTGTTTCGCTGTGGGATATTTATCTGAGCTCTGATATATTTGTCTTTTCCTATTTGTAGGATACTAGATACCTAACTCGGTCTTTAGTGGGCTTGGGTTTTAGCATTTTTTGCGAATAATCCGGACATAGTGGAACTTGGGTTGTTACAAAAACACACCATGGCCGAGCCAAAACCCATGATGGCCATACCCTACAAGGCCTAGGTCGAGCCTAAACCCAATTGGCCAAGCCCATTCCAAGTGTTCAAGGGTCTAAAAGTTCTATTTTTGCAAGTTTCAAAAGTGTTTTCAAGTTCCGGCAAAAGTTCGCTTTGATTTAGAAAAAATTTCGGTGAGTAAAACTTTTGTTTTTGGAAAAGTAATTTACTTGATTTTGACGGACAATATGTTGCTAAAATATGGTGATTGTTGTGTTGAATTATCATGTCGTATTTATGGCATATGATGATATGTTTATGTTTGAACTTGGATTTGGTGATTGGTTGATACGTGGATATGTTTGGATATGCATATGGATATGGATATGTGATATTAGGTATGATATTATGGTAGTATATTTTTGAAACAAAACCATGTGTTTGTGATGTAAATATTGTGAAGTTTGCACCTTGAAAAGTTGCAAAGGACTTAAGATCCGATTTGAAAACGAAAGCTCTTTTCTAGCTTTGGATTTTTGAAAATGTTTTACAAGTTCTCACCTTTGTTTAAAGATTTCAAAAATTTTCCATTTGTGTTTTCAAAGATGAATTAGCTAGAGTTAAAGTGAAGATTCCACCTAGAAATCAATAGCGATAGTCGCTTTGGATGTAGTTTAGAAAAATTTCACGATTTCAAGTTTTAAGTTTTTTCTTTTGGATTGTTTTTTTAAAACTCATTTCAAATTAATTAAGTTAAAAAGTTTAAGTTTTAAATTATTTAATTTAATTAATTTGGGTAATTATTAATTAATTAATTAAGTAATTAGGTTAAATAATTCGAGTTTAAAAAATTATTAATCAAGTTAATTATTTTCAATTAAGCAAGTTTAAAATAATGGTTAATTAAGGTAAAAAGGAAATTAATTTTTATTTAATAAAGTTTATTTTATTTAATTAATTATTTAATTAGAGTTAGTTATTAAATTAATTGTTATTTAATTAAAGGTTAATTATCCACCTAAATTGGGTTTAATTTTTTTTAAAAATGTTATTTAATTAAAGTATAATTAAGGTTTAATTATAAATAAAATTAGGGTTTTAATGATTTAATTTTGATTTAGTTAAGATTAATTAAGGTTTAATTGAGTTTTGAACTTATGATTTTATTAAGGTTTGTTTATTTTTAAGTTTCATTTAAAACCCTATCGGTTATTTATTTTTAACCAAGTTTCTTGTTTAAGTGAATTGTTTTGACCCAAGGATCTCTTGTTCATGCTATTAAATAGCCAAATGAATTAAAGTAGTTGTAGTAAAACGTTGACACGTTTTATTGAAAGTAAGTCGACTTGTACTTATCACAATATACCGCACTTCGGGAACATGATGAATACAAGGGGATTAATTTCAATAAGCGGGTCATGATAATCTAAGCATATGGAACGTAAGTTCATATGTAAATCTTTACACCCTGATAGTGGGATAGTCCACTATAAACAACCTGACCATTTAAAATTATCAAATGTTGGAGAGACCGGGATCAGATATTAGTTGTTATCCGAAAACCACTTCAAACTAACGTAAACGTTCTGTAACGACCCGCCCTTCTCAGCCCTCGAAAATCGACACAAAATACTCAACAGTATAATATGCCGACGATCGAACGCCGGAAAAGACAGATTGTAGGAAAAGAAAGAAGGTAGAAGAAAAAGAATGAACTAAACAACATCAAAACCTCACAGTCGCAGCGGAATAAAATATAATATATAGAACAGAACTTTACACAAATCAAAACTATATCTGTTTATATACAATACATCATCATCAGAGTATATCAATACAACCAACCATAGCCAGTCAAACAATCTCAACAATCACAGCAGCGGAATAATACAAGTACGAGAAATACGTCTCGGACTCCAGCTCCTCTCCTGAGCTCCATAGCAACCTATCCTGAAATATACTCGGTCTGACCCGAGCATTATAATAAAATAACACCCGAGTCAGTCTGGAATACCAGCGCATCATAAATACATCCAAGCTGATTATTAAAGTTCAAAAATCCTTTGAAACAAAAGCATCTCGTAAGACCACGCCACAAATAAACATGTCAGGTTTTTACCTTACGATAGCTAAAACACTTTTTATAAAAATCCTCTGATATTATAATAGTGTCTAGATACAAATACTTATTAAAATAGCTGAAATTGTTACATGATTAAATTCCAGCATACTAGGTATACAAACAAAACTCGTACAAGGCACGTAGGGAAAATGGATTTCCAACGAATGACTAGGCACTGGGGTACCACCTGTCACAGTACGTGGCCTAGATCACAGTACCGAGGAGTACGCCCGCTCCCCTGCAACACAAGACCGGAATCATCCCTTACTGGATAATTCCAAGTAAAATCACCCCACGGTTGTGATCAGCAACCGCACCACTAAGCCGAAATAAAAGGGACATCTAGACAGGGATGACCTTACTCTCAAGTGGGGGCTACCCACGAAGCCTTGCTGCATAACCCCTGATTTTCAGTCATTCCCGGTTGATGAGGCTTGAGGCTAAACGATACCTTTATAGCACATTTCACTTTGAATGCCCATCGTCCACCTGACGATGTCACGAAAGCATTCGTCCATACAAGTCCGTCCCGGGTCCGAACGGAACCGAAGGCACTATTCCTACTACATTCATTTTGGAAATATCCTTAGGATTAGTAGCGACTAGCCCTTGCACTTCACTGCTCCATCTTCGAAATCGTTTTCGTGAAACGTACAAACCGGATCGAAGTGGTTTTCGAGTCTCCAGACCTAGAATCCCGGTATACGGAAACTCGATCCCGGTCTCTTCGAAACGATCGCGCATTTGGCCAATATTGATAGTCGGTGATTTAACTATCAATTAATGTTCACAAACATCCATACACATCCATCACACAATAAATAATCTCCATATTATTTATTTCCTTCTAATATCTTTCAAAGATATATTTTCACATTTTCAAAACTCATTTGAAAACAATTTTCCAAAACTCTTCCTTTACAAGGTAAATCTTTTACCCTTTATTCCCATCGGGAATAACCAAGTATAAAACAATTTGCATTTAAAACAGTTAAAAATACTTTTACTGAAATATACTTTAAAATATGAAAATTACTTCTATTTATTTACTCAAAATATAAATTTAAAATATGTGAAGAAAACTAGTTATTAACACATAAACTTTGATTTAAAAATAAGGGTTTTAGTTTAACTAAATTCAAAATAGCGTTATAAGAAAAAAAAATGCTAATTTTAACAACTTAAACTAAAACCAACTTTTAAATAAATCCATTTGTAAAAATAATTGCTAATATACTCCCAAATTATTATGGTATTAAAATTATTAATTTATTTCTTTAAAAATAACGATTTCTTAAAAATACTTTTTAAAACGATTTAAAACTTAACCTTAGTTAAATAAAATCTTTTGTAAAACATTTACTTGGTTTTCCCAGGGAAACACTTTCCCATTTCTAAACATTCCAAAGTACTCTTTCATATAAATCCACTGATTTATTTCAAGTCAATTTATGTTTTACAACATAAATCCCAAATCCCATATTTAACTATAACTTCCTCTGAAGTTAAATCACAATTTTTCATTTCCGGAAATTCATTTTTAAATATAGTTTAAACATTTTGGTGAATTTTCAATGGAAGCCAAATTCCCAATTTACTTAAATAAAATCCCAATGAAGAAACGGTATTTTAAAATATTCTATTAACACTTAAAATTGTACATTTAAATTCGGAAGCTTCATTTTAACATATTTTACTTTTTCCGGATATCACTATTCATCATTAAGATAAACCGCTGTTATTTTACTCAATTTATAACTTCATAGAATTCATTTCCAGAAAACTCATATTTCACATTTAACGATTGATAAATTTTCCACAATATTTAAAATCCCAATTTTTTTTACCAATTTACATTTTCCATTCCAAAAACAGAATTCAATTTTAAATTCTTTTAAATTCTTATTTATCAATTTCTTTGATTACCCTTAAATCCCAATTTACTCATTTAATTAAATTCTGGATTTACCATTTATCCAACAATATCATATTCACAATTTAATGTCAGATTTATCAATCCCAATACATAAACAGGCATCACTATCAATTATAAAATAATTGCTACATTGCGAGGAATCCAGTTGGATCCCTCCAACCTGTTTTTCCCTGCATCCACAAATATTAGCACATCTCAATATAATATCATTCCAAACTGATAACAACAGTTATAATCAACCAATCACACAGATATTTAAGTATTAACTATTTAAAATGCCTAGCATCCAGATGTGAGTGAGAAAAACTCACCTTGAGTTTCAGCGAGCGTTCGAATTTCAAATTAAACCGGACGGCGTCCGATTTAACCCAAATTTCTACTTGTCCGGAATGAATCCGGATCTACACCATCACGCAGCACGCGTTTCTGCGATTCCATCGCTTCCAGTTTCGTTCGAATCTGAGTACGTATGAGTTCGTTATGATATTACAAAGTTTTGAAATTAATTTAAAAACAAATTTCTTTTTCTTCTTTTTTTTTTTAAACAATACCAGACAAATCCTGACCACACATCACGCCAGCAAGCAATCCCGTTCCCACCCTTCTACTTGTTCGCGACATCTCCAGGTGATAGAAACAAATCGAACCCATCTTCGTCGAATACTAGGGTTAACAACCACAACCACCACGCTCCGCTAGGGTACGATCGGCGACTGCCAATCTCTTCGTCTACGAGAACGCCACCTACGCCTGAAAGCTAGGCGAGCTCGGTCGCCTATAATGGCCACGAAATGATGATGAACGGTGACGACATCGACCCCGAGATCTCCCTCTCCGCTTCACAGAACAACATCACTACCGTACAGATCTGAAGCTGGTTTCACTCTCTTCGATTTTCATGTAGGAAGATTTCGAAAATAAAGCCTGGATTTCGAGAAAACTGAGGAAGAACGGAAGGTATTTTCGGCCATTGATATAACTCGTGGCGGCTGTAGGAGATAGATCTAGGGTTTGCAAATGTAAATGTGTATATATTGTAATTTAATATTATTTAATTAATAAAATTCTCGATTTAACAGTTTTCACTAACGAACTCCAATTTACGCGTTCCGACAGGCTATCCTGGGGTTTTCCCATGTTCCGAACACAATGGAACAGGTTTCGTAAGCTGATTTGATCGTATGCGCGAGATATGGAATTAAACGATCAATTTAAAATTAAATCGGTTAAATCGATTTCGATGCGTTTCGAGCTGCCACGGTCAAATGACAACTCCGATGGCTACGAAAATTGAAATCCGATAATAAATAACTATTACGGATCCAATGGAACTGGTTTCGTTGAATTCCGAGACTGTGCCCCGAAAGGCTGTTTTAACTCGTCAATTAAATCGGGCAATTTCCGAATTTATCGAAAACGCTTAAAATTTCACTTTTAAAATTTTATTAACTTAACAATAAATCATATAAAATTCATAAACATGTTAAAAATCATTCTGGCTTATTCCAGACCACAATCTGATTAAGTTGCATTTTAATAATATTAAATTCATTTTAAAATTAATATAAAATCCGAAATATTAATTTATTCACTTTAAAATTCATCTAAAATTCCAATAATATTATTTATAACCAATCGAACCTAAAAATACATTTAAACAACATCTTTATAATCATTTACCCCAAATTCACCTTTTTATCCCAATCCCGAATATTTAATTATTATTCAAATATAACTGATTTACCATATTTAATACCTATAACTTGTTTTACACATTTGAATTCGATTCTCTGTGTTTTCAAAATTAATTAAAAATCTTCAGTGAACACTTAAAATGAATCAAATGTCCACAATTTAATAGCTCAAAAATCTGGGATGTCACACGTTCGAATTGGAAATAGTAAGGCAAATGTCCAAGATGAAGACTCTGAAGTGCAAGGGTTGTTTGCTACTAACCTCGAGGGTGATTCCAAAATGGGTGTAGTGGAAATAGTGCCTTCGGTTTTTTCATCTCCTGAACGACTTGTATGGATGAGTGCCGACATTGTGTCAACATATGGAAGGCAATGTTAGCATTCCAAGTGGCAATGCTATAATAAAGGTAAACGTAGCCTCAGGACTCACCAACCAGGAAAATATGGGAGATGCAGTAAGGCTTGGTGGGTTGCTCCCATGTGGGTAAGGTCATCCCTATATAGAGTCCCTATTATTAACTCATTTATGCTTCGGTACGGTTGTTGATCCTAACCGAGGGGTGGTCTTATTCGGTACTGTAATATCCCAGAAATTTGAGCAATATCAATTTAATAATCTGTTAAATAATTAAATTGATATTGATGATCTTTGATAATAAAATTTGAATTTAATATAATAATCTAATTAAATAAGTATCAAATATGTTATTTCCAAATAATAAGTATAATGTATTATTTTTATAAATATGAATGGATTTTAAAGAATATGGAATTGTTATTTTTAAATTGATAAGTAGTTGTATATATGTATAACATAACTTTTAAAATTGAATCTAGGATTTAATTTGATTTGAATTTAATTTAAGTTTTGAAATTCAAAAGAATAAATATTTAAATTGTTTTGGATTTTAGAATATTTGTATAAACTTTTATTTATAAATATAGTTAGTTTTGTTTCTTTTAAAAAGTGATCTATATATATAAATAAGTAATAAGTATTTATTAAATAAAGAAAAAGGCTTTTTATTTACATTTAAAATAAATACTAATTAATTAAAGAGACATGTGTAAATTCCTAAGGCTCTAATATTACATGTGTTCTAAGATTAGGATATGAGAAAGACAAGTGTCATATTTAATTTTTGTTTTCTTTTATTTATTTTTTTTAAAAATCAATTCAGCCTACATATGCATGTTTTCCTCATCTTCATTTCTTTTCTAACCTTCATTTTCAAGAAGAAAATCTGAAATCAATACCACCTCAAACAAAACATGAAATCAATATACTCCTCAAACCAGAAAATAAATTCAATAACCTGTAATACATTCTTCAATCTATAAATCAAAAATCTGAAAACAAAGCCTGCATATTTTCTTTAATCTGGAATCAAATTCCAGTCTGCATGCAAGATTCTGTAAACAAGCAACTCAAGTTTTAAATCAAAGAAGCAAGGCATCTCTGCATACAAATTTCTATAGCTAGCATTCCAATTTTCAAAGAAAAATCAAGCATTCAGTTTTAAAGGTTTCAAAATCAAGGCTATTTCAAAGAATAAAGCTCTGTTCTCTGCTTTTAAAAATAGGTGAGTAACACTTTCTAAAAAAACTTAAGTATTCTATATAATCTGGTTGCATGCTTATCTCTGAAATAAGTTGTCTGTGAATATATTCTAAGTATATCTCTGTGCATGTATGTATATATAGGTTGGTGTGCATGTTTGTTAACTATGATATCTCTGTTTCCAGTTTCAAGCTCAGATTTGATTTAAATTTTGTATCTATTGACCTAGTCATTATCATGATTTAAATTATAAACAATAATTGATTGTTTTATCATATATTAGAGTTTAAATTTTTATTTAAGTTAAAATAAAATGAGGATTTCTCTGGAAAATAGAATAGAGCAGGAAAACTTAAGTTTTGTTAAAATTCGAACCTCTTAATTCATTGATTCAGGTATACGATCTGAATCCCTGATTGAAACCATGATTTTTAAGATTCGAATTATGATTTTTAGAAGTAGGTTGAAGGAGCAGTTCGAGGTTGATCAAAATGAGTGTTTTGAGTTACCTCTGATGATCTAGTTGGTCGGAGTAGTCGAAATTTTCTCTGGTGATAGAGGAGTAATAAGGGATTGTGGGAAAAATGTCAGATGAATGTTCTAATCATTGGGGAGGCGGCGGTGATCATTTTATGCCTGTAGACCTAGTTTTTGATGTGGTCGGAATAATTGTCGTCAAGTTGTCTCTGGTGGACCGAGTTCCACCATACTCTGGAAATTGAAAGCAGGGACGTTGACGTAGACAAGACCGGAAGATCAGACGCTCAGGCGATCGGAGAGAAGAATTCGAGTGATTTCCAGGCTTTGGTTCCTGTTCTTGATGGTGATGGGATACTCGTTTTCGAATACGAGTAGATGTCGAAACTTTGGTGATCGAGTTTGGATATGAAGGTGAATGTTGACTTGAGGAGATCATCGGCGGTGATCGAAATGGAGCGGCGTCACCGTGCATGTGCACGGTGATGATTTGGATTCTGGTGAGTTTGGGTTTTTTTGATAGAGGAGTGGTACTCGAATTTTCTCGAGTTAAATGCGTGAGAGACTCGAAGAAAATAGGATTTTGACTCGGGGAAAATTTAGTGGGCTCGGGTAGATTTTGTAATTGAAGTTTGATAAAGAGGGGAAGGGAAAACTCAAAGACGACTCGGGGTTTCTGTAATTTTTCTCGGGTATTCTGATGTCTGGCTCGGGTCAATTATGATGTTTCAGTTTTTAAAGCCAGACAGGGTTTTTAAATTTTAAATTGAGTTTAAAATGTTAAGCAGGATTTAAAACAAAGTTTTAAATCAGATTTTTAAAGTATGGATTCAATTTAAATTTGAATCTCAGTTGTGAAAATAAATAAGTCTTATTATAATATTTAAACATCTTTAGAATGTTTAAAGTATATTTTAAAAAGGTTTTGAATTTAAATAAATTGGTTTAAAAATCTTTTAAATGTTAAGTGTTTCTTTAACATTTGGTTTTAAAAAGGGAATGGTAAATTTGTTTTAAACTTGGTTAAAGTTAAATTTGAAATTTATTTAAATCTGTAATTTGAAATGAAATAAAAGAAAGATTTAAAAGTAAAAAATTTCAAAGCTTTTGTGAATGATAATTAAAGTAGTTATAAATGTTAATACTTTAATTTAGAGGTTTAATGATATAGGATTCATTAAATTAAAGAATAATTTAATAATTTAATTAATTAATGATTTAGTGTTAATAAATTAAATAACTAGGATTATAAGTTAATTAATTAAGGTTAATTAATTTGGGATTTAGAATCATTTATTTAGATAAGTATAGATTTTTAATAAATGATTAGGAATTTATTAATCAAGTGATTAAAGATTAATTAGGAAATTAATTAAGTAATTAGAAATTAATTAATTGGTAATTAAGAATTTATTAAGTTGTAATTAATAAATAGTTGATTAAAGCTTAATTACTTTAAGAAGTAATTAAAGGATTGTTAATAATTAATGAGGGATCATTAATTAGGGATTATTAAATAATAAATAAATATGATTAATTTTGATAATCAATTAGATTATTAATTATTGATAATCATTTATGAAATTGGTTAAGTATAATTACTTAATGGAGGTATTTAAGGGAATTAATTACTTAAGGTAATTAATAATTAAAAATGTAATTAAGGGTCATTGATTAATATAATTAATAATGTAATTAAGGATTGATTAATTAAGATTAGTTAATCAATAATAAGTGATTAAAGTAATTAATTAATTATAATAAATTAAGGATTAATGTAATTAAGTATGGTTAATTAATTAATGAAGTAATTTAAGATTAATTACTGTAATGGTTTAAGTTAATTAATTTGTGAAATTAATTAAGAATTAATTACTTAAAGTAATTAAAGGATTATTAATCAGGAATGATTAATTAAGATGGATACTTAGAGTAATGATTAATTAATTGGTTTAATTAATAATTAAGTAAGCAGGATTTATAGAATGAAGTAATTAGTTTAATTCACTTTAAATTAATTAGATGATATAAATCATGGCTTAAGGATGGATGAATGAGATTGAATGTATTTCATTGTTCGATATCTCTGATAAGATATGATTGATATATGATATGGATGTTTGGTTGAATTATAATGATAATGTGAATTATCTATTTGGGATGATAATGTAGATTATCTATTGAATTATCTATCTTTGTGTATATAGATAAGAATTGAATTGTTTTAACCTTAAAACAACTTGGCCCTTAAAAGATACGTTTTGGATTTCGATGAGATCGGGATCGGGTTTCCGTATACCGGGATTCCAGGTCTGGAGACCCGAATACCACATCGATCCAAATTAACGATAGGTCGTGAATCTCAAGTGAAGATGAAGATTCAGAGTGCAAGGGTTATTGTCGTTAACTCTGAGGGTGATTCCAAAACGAGTGTAACGAGATAATGCCTTCGGTTTCGTTCGAACCCGGAACGAACTTGTATGGATTGAATGTTTTCAGCACATCGTCAGGCGGACGATGAGCATTCTAAGTGATATGTTCTGATTAAAGGTAATCGTAACCTCAAGCCTCATCAACCGGGAATGGCTAAAACAGGGGAGGTGCAGCAAGGTTTCGTGGGTAGCACCCACTGAGAGCAAGATAGATCCCTGTCTAGAGGTCCCTTTTCTTTTATTCGGCTTAGTGTGTGGTTGGTCGCGCCAACTACGGGATTGTCTTGTTCGGGATTATCCAGTAAGGGATGGTTCCGGCTTTGTGTTGCAGGGGAGCGGGCGTACTCCTCGGTACGGTGATCTAGGCCACGTACTGTGACGGGCGGTACCCCAGTAGCCCTGCCATTGTATGGAATCCAAACTCCAATAAGTGCCGTACGTATTAGATGTGCCCAACTATGTTGGAATGTGAGATGTAAGCATTTCAGCTATTTCTATATTTTACTTGAAAACCCTAGACCCTATTATAATAAAATCAGATTTCCTATCAAATGTTTTGGTTAGCGTAAGGTAAAAACTTACCCATGTTTATTTGTGGGGAGTCTTACGTGATACCTTTTCTTTCTAAAGGTTTTGAAGTTAAGCAAGTTTAACCTGTTACTCACACCAGACCCATGTCTGACCCAAGTGTTTATTTCTGTTTTATAAACTCTTGGGTACTCAAATTTTTACGAGTAGCCAAGGGATTCAGGTTTAGCTTTGACGAATATTCTGGAGGAGCAATGGAGCAGGAGGCTTCGGCGTTCGTAGATATAGTATTCCGCTGTGTTGATATCTGTGATAGTGTCTTGTCTTGTATTTGAGTTGTAATGTCTAGACAGATGTTTATAACTGTCTAGTAAGTGATGTATATGCTGTGTAACTCTGTAAATTGTTGTATACTATGTAATAGTTTATGTTATTAATATAATTTATTCGTTCCGCTGTGAGATCGTTGTTGTTGTTTCTTTCTTTCTTCTCTTCTTTTCTCTTTCTATCCCTTTCTTTCTTATTAACGATGCGACTTTCTGTGGAGAGAAAGTCTTGGTCGTTACAGGTACTATCTAGTAAAGGGTGGCCCGGTCTTGTGTTGGCAGGGGTCGATAGGTTCGACCTTGGTGTTATTTTATCTAGAGATGCATCGTGATGGACGATGCCCCAGTAGCCCAGTCATTGTATGGAATCCATTTCCTAATAAGTGCCTTCTGTTTTAGTTGTATACCTATTATGTTGGAATTTAATTAATGTAATAATTTTGGCTATGTGAACTATTTATTTGGAAACCCTAGACATTATGATAATATCACTGGATTTCTATATAAAGTGTTTTGGCTATTGTAAGGTAAAAACCTATCCGTGTTTATGTGCGGCGTGGTCTTACGAGATACCTTTGATTTTCAAAATATTTTACAAAAGTAAGAATTAAGTTGTTTGAATTTACTCACACCAGACCCATATCTAATCTGGAGTTTTATTTTCTTTTCCTAAAACTCTTGGGTACTCAAATTTTTATGAGTAGCCAAGTGATCCGGGTTTCTTACGGAAGCATTTTCAAGGGGTAGGAGCAGGTGGCTTCATCGTAGCTAGTTATTATCTTATTCCGCTGTGTATTTATGTATGATATATGTATTTTGTAATGGACCAGTAGTTATAACTGTCTAGTTGAAGTTGTAATGCAATAACTCTGATGTATTATTATTATGGTAATGGCAATGTAATATCCTATGTTATCTATTATATGTTGTTTTGATTCGTGGTGAGATTCTGTGATTGTGTAGTTTCTTCTTATCTTTCTTTTTCTTTTACCCTTAATGGCTTGTCTTTCAGTGCAAGAAAGGTGGTCGTTACATTGTGGTATCAGAGCCTAGGTTAAGCAAATACTTAGGATTTGGGTTAAGGTCAACTTCAAGAGTGCGTATTTGTAATTTTTATTCGTGTATATATATATATATCTAATAGATAAGTCAGCTTGATATGTTTGATTAGTACCATTTTTTCAAGATTGATCTCATCCAAGTATTTTAAAATTATCTTACTATGTCCAGCTAGTATGACATGAGTAACAAAGGCAGACGCGGTAGGGGAGCAGGTAGCACTACGACTACAAATGGTCGAACCCAAAATTCTGGAGGAGTTCGGATTACCGAAGAGGCAGCGCTCGAGCAGCCAAGAGTGAATTTCACAACCTTATGCAAGGATTACACTAACCTCGGAGGGAAACCATTTAAAGGAACCGAGTCTATCATGGAAGTGCAAGCTTGGTTGCAATCTTGCGAGAAGATTTTTAAAGGTCTTTAGTTTGTCAGATGAGTAAGAAAGATTCTTAGCAGCGTGGCAACTGCAAGAGGGAGCAGCAGCTTGGTGGGACTCTCTTACTGCAAATATCCTTGAAGATGATTTTTCGTGGGCCGGACTCAAAGAAGTTTTTGAAGACCAATTCTTTCCAACAGCAAGAAGGACCCGAATGTACCGAAACTTTATGGATTTAAAGCAAGGGGATCTGTTTGTAGCAGAGTATGAGACGAAGTTCAACGAGTTGTCTTGTTTTGGACCAGAATTGATCAACACCACGTTAAAGAAGAACGAGATGTTTGTTTTGGGTATGAGGGAAGAATACAATGAGAAAATGACTGCTCATATCAATGGTACTTTTGTGGATTTCGTTGACATGGCTTTGAGGTACAAGGCATTAGAAAAGAAGAAGCCTACTCCAGTAGCACCTAGTGGAAATACCAGTAGGAATGGTTCTAAAAAGAGGAAGTTCAATCCAAACTGGAAGAATCAAGGAAAAGGGAAACTAGGAGGAGGTTAAGGAGGCAAGTTCAGGAATATTAGTTGTTATATTTGCAAGCAAAGAGGTCATATTTCAAGGTCCTGTCGGAACCATGAAGCTCCAAAGTAGTAAAGTGGACCCATCTCTCCAATTGTCCTGAAATCGCTTTTTTTCAATTATCATCAGCTGGGCCATATGATTAGGGATTGCCCACTCATGAAGAAGGTGCAGCAGCCCAAGATGTACACCATTAAGAGTGAACTGTCTACTTCAACAGATGTGAAGGGAAAAGGCGTCTTTGTAGGCACCTTATTGATTAATGGTAATTTTGTTCGAGCATTATTTGATACTAGTGCCTCTCATAGTTTTATCTCTTGTGAATCAGTAGGTAAATTTCATCTTGTTCCTAGTATCGTAGAAACCCCATGTGTGTGTCTAACCCCATAGGTGGTATAACCCATTTGAATATGATTTGTGAGAATGTGCCAATTTCATATCTTTCTCATCACTTTTCTTGCGACCCGTATGTCTTAGACTTTAAAGGATTTGATATTATTCTGGGTATGGATTGGTCATCGAAATATGGAGCTATTTTAGATTGTGCTGAAAGGACTGTATCATTAGAAACTAAGTTGGGTAGAATTGCTAAAGTACCATGTAAGGAACCCAGTATTAATATGTGTAGTTTCTTGTATGCCCTAGAACCATCCCAAGATGAGTTAAGTTTTGTAGAAGTTGTTAAGAATTTTCCCAATGTGTTTGAAGAAGTCAATAGTTTATCCCCACACTGAGAGATAGAGTTCTGTATTGATTTGGTTCCTAGTGCTAGACCTATGGTTCAACCCAAGAGAAGGATGGCCCCGAAAGAGTGGAATGAATTAGAAAATCTAACCAATGACCTGTTAAGAAGTGGGTTGATAGACCCAGTCATTCGAGTTGCGAGTCTACTGTGGTTTTGCGGCGAAGTCTGATGGATCTTTAAGGTTATGTGCGGACTATAGGGAGTTGAATAAGTTGACCATTAGGAATAAGTATCCCTTACCCCGCATCGATGATCTTTTTGATCAACTTCATGGAGCTATGGTATTTTCTTAGATGGATCTTGCTACTGGATTCCATCAATTGAGGGTTGCTGAAGATAGTATACCCTTAACTGCTTTTAGAGGTCCTGATTGTTTTTCTTTGAATGGTTGGTTATTCCTTTAGGGCTAACCAATGCACCCGCATATTTTGTAGATCTCATGAACCGTGTTTTTCGAGACGTTCTTAACAAGTTTGTGCTAGTTTTCATCGATGACATCTTTATTTGCTCCAAATTCGAGGAGGAGAATAAGCATCATTTGGAAGTGGTGTTGGAGACATTGAGAAGACATGTCTTGAAGGTGAAAATTTCTAAATGCCATTTTTGGAAATCAGAAGTAAGATTCTTAGGACATATTTTGACAGAAGAAGGTATTTCAGTGGATCCAGTGAAGGTGGAAGCTATTTAGTAATGGAAGCGACCGTGGACTCCTACCGAGGTTCACAATTTCTTAGGTTTGGTTGGATACCATAGGGGGTTTATTCAAGATTATTCCAAGATTTCCTCCCATTTGACTAAGCTGACTAAGAAGGAGGAGAAGTTTGTATGGACCCCTAAGTGTGAAGAGGCATTTTTGGAATTGAAGAAGAGATTGACCAGTGCACCAGTTTTGGTTGTTCCAGATGGAAATAGTGGGTTCACAGTTTACACGGATGATTGTGGAGTGGGGCCCGGTGTTGTTCTCATGTAGCATGGTAGAGTGATTGTGTATGCAAGCAGGCAGTTGAAGCCTCATGAGAAAAACTATGCTATGCATGACTTGGAGTTCCTAGTTGTTGTCTTTGCATTGAAAATGTAGAGACACTACTTGCTGGGTAAGGATCCTTCTATTCCTCTTAGTTTCTTGCTAACCTTTGAAGATTTTAGGAGTAAGTTTTCTTTCTTAAATTGGGTGAATAATTCGAGCTCTTTACGGGTCATAAATCTCTGAAGTATCTTTTTACTCAAAAGGATCTGAACTTGAGGCAACAGAGGTGGTTAGAGTTTCTGGCGGCTTATGACTTGGATATTCTATATACGCCAGGGAAGGCTAATGTGGTAGAGGATGTCTTAAGAAGGAATGCCGTTTTGAGTCTTTTGGAGGTTACCCCGACTCTCCTAGAAAGAATAGTGAGCAAGCAAAGAGAGGATAGGGGCTTAGTGGCGATCATCCGGAAGGTTGAGGAGAGGTAGTGATGCAGCGCAGCTCACATTTGTCAAAGGCATAAGTCGTGACCGACTCAAGGAAGACAAAGACATAAGTCGAGTAAGTAGTGAGGAAGGTGAAGGCATAAGTCATAACCGACTTAAGGAAGGAGGTATAAGTCGTGACCGACTTAAGGAAGGAGCTATGAGTCGTCAACGACTTAAGGGACGTGCTGGGTTACGACCTAAGACTACATGAAGAGCAACACAAGTTGAAAAATGCGAAGGTTTAAGTCGGCAGCGACTTAAGGGAAGTGTTTTGGTGAGTGTACGACTTAACGAAGCAGGGAATAAGTCGTTGCCGAGTTACGACTTAGTTGTGTCACCTGAACGACCTATTAAGTCACGCAGAGAAAAGGAAGAGCAAATTGGTGAAGTGTTAGGTCGTGAACGACCTAACGAGTCAAGAGTTAAGTCGCTGAAGCTCCGGATGCCGTTGAATCTCATGCCGAGTTAATCTAAACCGCTGTTTCTTAAGTTGCTACTATGGATGAATCGTGAACTGGGTTAAGTCGTTAAGTCGTCTACGACTTAAATGTTGAGTCGTTGTATGGTATTATGTTGCATTTCTTTAAGTCGTATGTCGTATGTACTTAAGTCATAGATCGTAGACTTGTGTTTCTGTATTGTAACTCGTAAGTCATATGCTGTTTGTAAGTCGTAAGTCGTTATGTACATAAGTCGTGAGTCGTGTTTGTTAAGTCGGCTGAGGCGGGTTGTGTTGTAAACTGTTAAGTCGTAAACGACTTATGGTAGGTCGGCTATTTTGAGTCGTTTGTTATAAGTCGGAACCGACTTAGGAGATGATGAAATTTCTGTTGTAAAGTCAAATGCCTATAAATAGGCCGTGTAAGTCATTTGTAAGTGGTTGTTGATTTTTGAATAAAATTCTCTTTTGTTAGCTTTGTGCTTTCATTCCAATTGGTAGTTGAGTGTGATCTCCTATCTCCTCTTTCGGTTAATCGAGTGCGCTCGATTCAACAATTGCAGAAGCCGATTCGCGGAATCAAGTGCGCTTGATCAATGCTTGAAGAATTGAAGATCTTTGAACCCGGTATCGTGCGCGATCAACGAGTTCGGTATAGCTAGAATTCGGTATCTTCGGATCAACGAATTTGGGCATTTCAGTATCTTCCAATCCATCGATTACTACATTCATCGATCTACATTGTTTTGATTAATCCGCTGCGTCAGTTTTGGTATTAAAGCTTGTTTTAGCCAATCATAGCTAAATCGAGTCTTGGAGCCGATTTATTTGAAGTCGAAGTATTGATTTGATCACGGCCAAGAGCAACTAGTTGAAGTGTGTGCATACTTTTGAAGTTTGGAGATCGGATCTTATCTTTGGAGAAGTTGTTGTTCATCGTGTTCATCGCAAATTGCAACAAAGTGGGAGTTTTCGATCCATATCATTTTGGATCTAAGTTCGAATTGTGTTTGAATTTTGAAGTGTTGAAGAGTTTGTAAAAGTTTGAATCATGCCGCCAAGGAAAGCTAATCGACATCAAAACGTTGAAGCTTTGTATCAAAGAGAAGAAGCTGATGAGATGGAACAAAGAATCAATGAAAACATTAGTGAAAAGCTTAACGAAGGAATTGGTCGGTTAGAGAAGATGATGTTAGAGATGAATCAAAATCGGAGACGGGTTTCACCTGAATCTAACCATGGGGGAAGTCGAGTCTCGCCACATTCCAATCGAGACAGAAGTGTTGAAAATGATCAAGGGCGTGGGAGGAACGTGAATGATCGTGAACGGAGGAATGTAGATAGAAGGGATGATGGTGGTAGACGTGATGGTAGTAGAGATGTGGGTGGACGAGATAGACAACGATATACATCTGATTTTGAAGAAGAGTATGATGGTGGTAGTGTTCGAGGACAAGGGCGAGGACAAGGAAGAAATTACTCTGAATATGATCACAAGTGGGAGTCGGGGATGAAGACTGAAATTCCTGAATTCAAAGGTGGTATGCAAGCGGAGGAGTTTCTAGATTGGGTGGCTAATGTCGAGGAGATTTTTGACTTCAAAGAAGTTCCAGAACATCGTAGAGTGAAGTTGGTTGCTACAAGGTTGAGGAGTAGAGCTTTGGCATGGTGGCAGCAAACCAAACTTACACATGAACGGATGGGAAAGTCAAAAGTTGAATCTTGGGAGAAGATGAAGAAATTGATGAAAGCAACGTTCTTACCTTACAATTATCAATCTTTGATGTATCAACGTTTGCAGAATTTGAGGCATGGCACAAAGAATGTTAATGATTACGCAGATGAATTTTATCAGCTTATTGCAAGGAATGATATTATGGAAATGGAAGAGCAGCTGACATCTAGATTCATTGGGGGATTGCGAATGCAGATTCAGGATATGGTTAACATGTTTGATTCCAGATCTGTAGCGGAAGCACATCAGAAAGCGTTGGCTTGGGAGAAACAGGGACGACGAGGAAGTGGTGTGTTTACTAATTCTAACAATCAAGTGAAGGGTGTTGGTGGGAGTTCTAATGTTTCTAAACCTATCAGTAGACCAGTAGTGAAGGAGGCTGAGAAGACAAAGGTTAACAACGGTTTCAAATGTTACAATTGTCAGGAATTTGGTCACAAAAGTAGCGAATGTCCAAAGCCGAAGAAGAGAGCTATGATAGCAGAGGTTGAGGATGAGGATGAAGAAGCTGAATGTTCCAATTCACCACCTGAAGAGGGGGAAGAAGAAGTGTCGGGAGACGAAGGTTATAATCTAATCACTACGCCATAAATGACCTTCTGCAACATTTTTGCAAGGTGTTGCCAGCTAAAATGTTGCGATAGATATAAAATTTTGGTCCTACTGCAACGTTGTATTTATGGTGTTACCTTAGCCATAAAAATGTGTTGCTCTAGCTAAAAAAGTGTAACACGATGCAACATTTTTATATAGTGTTGCTATAGATGTATTCAGATTAAAAAATAAATAAAATTAGCAATCCGCGTGAATACGATCCAACGGTCTACATTTAATCTGATTGTTAAACTGGATCACCGCTACAATTTGCCCCAAATTTCGTTTTCCCGCTTTACTTTTCATATTATTTCGTTCTCACCCCCAATTTCCAAATCCCTAATTTCGTTCTCACCCCCAATTTTCAAATCCCTAATTTCGTTTTCCCTAATCTGTATAGAAGATGTTCCCTTTTAACCCAATCGGATCTGATGCTATTACATTTCTATTCAATCTTCCACTCCAGTATTCAGAGGACACAACTTCGTTTTCTCTTCGCTCTTATGAGTTTAGATCTGGATGCGGTGCGAATATAGGCAGTGGCGATGTATTTGGATGCGGTCGGTGAAGTGATGTAGCGGGCTATGGTTGTTCCAGTTTCAGGCTTAAGTGAAGTGTACTCCTGATTTCAATGCCTCATTCTTCTCGACCAACCATGCTACCGTCTGATTTCTTAGCTTCTGACAATGATTTCCCGCTGCTAGGAGGCTCTGTTACTTCTCTCTTGAGTCCGCCTGTTATACCTATTACTCCAGTTCCTCCATTGATGTATGTATTCGTTGTTCTTGAATCGACCTTGAATTGCATCGACCCTAGTTGCTCTCTACTGTCGGGTTTTCCTATAGCTGCTATTGTCGAAGGTAA
This sequence comes from Allium fistulosum, assembly GCA_030737815.1. Classification (NCBI taxonomy): domain Eukaryota; kingdom Viridiplantae; phylum Streptophyta; class Magnoliopsida; order Asparagales; family Amaryllidaceae; genus Allium; species Allium fistulosum. The sequence goes on along the minus strand of CM060907.1, from coordinate 940,762,255 downwards.
TTCACCTATTTCACCACTGTTGGCTGCTGATATGATAAGGGCAGTGGATTATCACTGATAACTACATTGTAGTGTTACTTTGGGTAAGAAGGTTATGCTTGATGGTGTTGGTGAAGTCAAAGGGTCGAATAAAGCGAGTTATGTTATATGCTTGCAATTTATTTGTTTAAATGCCTAGCTCAGTACTGCTATTGCTTCTGATGTTTTGCCTAGAACTACTGCAGTTTTTACTTCCCTTAAGCCTGAAATTGATCCAGGTCCTTCTCATATGCCCGGTAGCAAATGGTCTTCTCTTTTTAGTATAATGCCAAGGAATGCGGGTGAATATGTTCCCCATTCATTTGATATTGAGTTCATTTGATATTGAGTAAACGAGTTTGGTTTTTCTTTTGTAGGCTAATGATGGTCCAAATCTGAAGATATATAGCTTGGTGCTTTGAACTAATCTACATGTATGAACTGACCTTTGATTCTCTTGTTGATGAAAGGCGAAGCAGTCTGCTTAGAGTTGATGGTCCAAACTGTAGATATATAGCTTGAAGTGAGAAGAAATGTTGTTTGCTATCAGCCAAGGGTGGTGCTTGGTTTTGTTGCGAATTTGCAGTGTGAAAGTTTGAAGATGTTTGGGTTGTCGGAATGGGTAATCAGCGATTGTGATTAGGTGATTAGACGATTTGGCAACTGAAATAGTTTGTTGGTGAGGCAAGTAGAGGATGGAGGCTGGTGGTTTAGAAGTATGTGTGGTGCATCATTTTACGTCGTTTCAAAGAAGGCTCGATCTTCCAAAATCGGATGAATCGGGCGGTTAGGTCGATCCCCGCCGGGACTGCGGTGCCCCGGACTCCCGCCGGCGCTGCGCCCGGACCCGCTTCTCGGCTCGCCTTCGGCTCGGCACTCGGCTCGCCTTCGGCTCGGCATATATTTGTTAGTGTCGGTGTCTGTATAAATTGAAACTGCATATGTAATGAGTGAACTGAGTGATGTAGTGAGGAATATCTGTATATGTGAATATCAGTGTTATATATCATTGAATTGTAAAATAGTGGAGTCAGGAATTTATACTATTTCAAATGTTGAAATAAAATATTTATTTAAATAAATTACTGTTTAAATATCAAATTCTATGCAATAGCATTTTATTAAATAAAAATTTATTTTTATTAAAAAATCAAATATGCTCTACATTGTGGGCCCCACAAATTCAGAAAGTTAATATTTATAGCAACATTTTGGAATGTTGCTACAGATACCTATGGGTGTTGCCATAGACCCAAATAGGGTTCTATTGCAACAATATTACTTATGTTGCCTTAGATAGTCAAAATGTTGCCTTTGAGGTCTAAGGCAACGGCAAAAATTGCATCACCCTAAAAGTGTTGCCATAGACCTATGGCAACATTTTTCGGGCCTGAGCCAACATTTTTTTTGTGTTGCAGTAGGCCATTTATGGCGTAGTGAATGATGAAGAGGTCCTGTTTAACACCAAAGCAAGAGGAGGATTGTAGTTGGTTGAGGAGCAATATTTTTCAGTCAACATGTACCATTCTGGGGAAGGTTTGCAAATTTGTTATTGATGCTGGAAGCTGTGATAATATAATTTCTTCAGAAGCTGTGAGGAAGTTGGCGTTGAAGACTGAGAAACATCCGAAACCGTACAAGCTAGCTTGGTTGAGGAAAGGCGGGGAGGTGAAGGTTGGACGAAGGGCTTGTGTGAAGTTTTCAATTGGGAATAAATATAAAGACGAAATCTGGTGCGATGTGGTAGATATGGACGTTTGTCATTTGTTGCTGGGGAGACCGTGGCAGTATGATAGGGCGGTGCAACATAATAGGCGTACCAACAGTTACAGTTTCATGTTTGAAGGCACAAAGATTACTCTAGTTCCAAAGAAGCGACAACAAGAGGAAAACAAGTTGGAGGAGATTGAAGAGCTCAAAACTTTGTTATCTTTGAAGGAGTTTGTGAAGGAAGTAGAGGAGGAGCCTGAAGTGTTCTTGTTGATCGGGCGAGAGAGTCAGGAAGAGGTTGAAATCCCAGAAGAAGTAAAACCAGTTTTGAAAGAATTTGACGATGTATTTCCAGAGGAGTTACCAACGGAATTGCCACCGTTGAGGGATATACAACATCAGATAGATCTTGTTCCAGGTGCTGTGTTGCCACATAGACCACATTATCGAATGAGTCCGAAGGAACATGAAGAGTTGCGGAGGCAGGTGGAAGAATTGCTTGAACAGGGGCGTGTGCAGGAGAGTTTAAGTCCTTGTGCTGTACCAGCTTTATTGGTACCCAAAAAGGATGGAACGTGGAGGATGTGCACAAATAGTAGAGCATTGAATAAGATCACAGTCAGATACAGATTTCTGATGCCGAGGCTTGATGATTTATTAGATCAAATTAGTGGGTCCGTAATCTTTTCTAAGATTGACTTGAAGAGCGGTTATCATCAGATTCGCATTAGACCAGGGGATGAATGGAAGACAGCATTCAAGACAAGGGAAGGATTGTATGAATGGCTGGTAATGCCGTTTGGTCTATCGAATGCACCAAGTACATTCATGAGGGTGATGAACCAAATTTTCAGACCGTACATTGGAAAATTTGTGGTGGTTTACTTTGATGATATTCTGATCTACAGTGCTAGTAAAGAAGAGCATGTTCAGCATTTGAAGAAAGTGTTAATTATTCTTCGTGAAGAACAATTCTATGCTGCTACAAAGAAATGTGTTTTCATGGCGAGGAGTGTTCTATTTCTGGGGTATGTTGTGTCGGAAGAAGGAATACAGGTTGACCAAAGTAAAATCGAAGCAATTAGAGATTGGCCGCAGCCCAAGACGATAATGGAAGTTCGTAGTTTTCACGGGTTGGCTTCATTCTATCGAAGATTTATTCCACACTTTAGTAGTGTGATGGCACCTGTAACGGATTGTATGAAGGGTAAACAGTTTTCATGGACAGAGGAAGCAGGGGATGCTTTTGAAAAGATCAAGGAGTTGCTGACGTCTGCACCAATTCTAGTATTACCAGATTTTCAGTTGTTGTTTGAGCTACACACTGATGCGTCAAAGGTTGGAATTGGAGGGGTGTTGAGTCAGAGGGGATGTCCGATTGCATACTTTAGTGAAAAGTTATCAGGAGCGAAAATGAGATACAGCACATATGATGTGGAATTCTATGCTGTTGTGCAATCTATTAAACATTGGAGACATTATCTATTTCAGAAAGAATTTGTTCTTTACACTGATCATGAAGCATTAAAACATTTGCAAGGGCAAGACAAGATTTCAGCGAGACATGCATCGTGGATTGCATATCTGCAACAGTTTACTTTTGTTGTTAAACACAAGTCTGGAGTAACGAACCGTGTAGCGGATGCATTGAGCAGAAGGAATCATTTGTTGACTACAATGAAGGTCGAAGTGACAGGGTTTGATATGTTGCCAGAATTATTTGTCGATGATCCTTACTTTGCAAAGTTTGTTGATAAAGTCAAGGAGGGAGAGACGGATGAGTTTATGATGGTAGATGGTTTTCTGTTCAAAGGAAATCGATTGTGCATACCTAATTGTAGTTTGAGAATGAAGATTGTAAAAGAGCTACATGAAGAAGGACATGTTGGGAGAGACCGTACCTTACAGTTGATTTCACAGTCTTACTTTTGGCCATCGATGAGGAAAGAGGTGGAGAGGTTTGTGGAGAGATGTCATATCTGTCAAGTTTCGAAAGGAACTGCAACTAATGCTGGGTTATATATGCCGTTACCTGTACCAACCAAACCTTGGGTTGATGTGAGTATGGATTTTGTGTTGGGGTTGCCAAGAACACAGCGTGGAAACGATTCCATTTATGTGGTGGTTGATCGATTTTCGAAAATGGCACATTTTATTGCTTGTAAGAAGACGGCGGATGCTGTTCATGTTGCTCAACTATTTTTCAAAGAGATATATCGACTTCATGGATTGCCAGAATCTATTGTGTCAGATAGAGATACCCGTTTTCTAAGTCATTTTTGGCTAAGTTTGTGGAAGATGGTGGGAACGAAGTTGAATTTCAGCAGCGCTTATCACCCACAGACGGATGGACAAACCGAGGTTGTGAACAGATCATTGAGAAATTTGTTGAGGTGTCTTGTGCAAGACAATCTGAAAAGTTGGGACATGAAGTTATGCCAGGCAGAGTTTGCTCATAATCATGCGGTGAACCGTAGTACCGGTTTCAGTCCATTTCAGATAGTATATTCAAGCTTACCGAAGGGACCGTTGGATTTAACGGTAGTGCCACAATCAAAGAAGACAGTTAAGAAAGCTGCTGATTTTGTTGATGGGTTGACGGAATGTCATAAAATCGTTCAGGAACGATTGGAGAAAGCGAATGAGAAGTACAAACGAGCTGCAGATTTGAAACGAAGGAATGTTGAATTTCATGAAGGTGATTTGGTTTATGCAGTGTTAACGAAAGATCGTTTTTCAGTGGGTGCGTATAACAAGTTGAAAGCCAGAAAAATTGGTCCTGTAGAAGTCGTGAAACGAATTAATGAAAATGTTTATAAGTTGAAGCTGCCAGAAGATGTGTACACTTCTGATGTGTTCAATGTTAAACATCTCGTACCATATCATGGGAATGAACGAGCTGATGTGGAAGAATTTACAAATTCGAGGTCGAATTTTTCTCAACCTGGGGAGGATGATGCAGCGCAGCCCACATTTGTCAAAGGCATAAGTCGTGACCGACACAAGGGAGACAAAGACATAAGTCGAGTAAGTAGTGAGGAAGGTGAAGGAATAAGTCGTAACCGACTTAAGGAAGGAGGTATAAGTTGTGACCGACTTAAGGAAGGAGCTATGAGTCGTCAACGACTTAAGGGACGTGCTGGGTTACGACCTAAGACAACATGAAGAGCAACACAAGTTGAAAAATGCGAAGGTTTAAGTCGGCAGCGACTTAAGGGAAGTGTTTTGGTGAGTGTACGACTTAACGAAGCAGGGAATAAGTCATTGCCGAGTTACAACTTAGTTGAGTCACCTGAACGACCTATCGAGTCACGCAGAGAAAAGGAAGAGCAAATTGGTGAAGTGTTAGGTCGTGAACGACCTAACGAGTCAAGAGTTAAGTCGCTGAAGCTCTGGATGCCGTTGAATCTCATGCCGAGTTAATCTAAACCGCTGTTTCTTAAGTCGCTACTATGGATGAATTGTGAACTGGGTTAAGTCGTTAAGTCGTCTACGACTTAAATGTTGAGTCGTTGTATGGTATTATGTTGTATTTCTTTAAGTCGTATGTCGTCTGTACTTAAGTCATAGATCGTAGACTTGTGTTTCTGTATTGTAACTCATAAGTCATATGCTGTTTGTAAGTCGTAAGTCGTTATGTACATAAGTCGTGAGTCGTGTTTGTTAAGTCGGCTGAGGCGGGTTGTGTTGTAAACTGTTAAGTCGTAAACGACTTATGGTAGGTTGGCTATTTTGAGTCGTTTGTTATAAGTCGGAACCGACTTAGGAGATGATGAAATTTCTGTTGTAAAGTCAAATGCCTATAAATAGGCCGTGTAAGTCATTTGTAAGTGGTTGTTGATTTTTGAATAAAATTCTCTTTTGTTAGCTTTGTGCTTTCATTCCAATTGGTAGTTGAGTGTGATCTCCTATCTCCTCTTTCGGTTAATCGAGTGCGCTCGATTCAACGATTGCAGAAGCCGATTCGCGGAATCAAGTGCGCTTGATCAACGCTTGAAGAATTGAAGATCTTTGAACCCGGTATCGTGCGCGATCAACGAGTTCGGGATAGCTAGAATTCGGTATCTTCGGATCAACGAATTTGGGCATTTCAGTATCTTCCAATCCATCGATTACTACATTCATCGATCTACATTGTTTTGATTAATCCGCTGCGTCAGGTAGTGTACGAGTTTTAAGATTGATAACCAAGAAGTTTTGAGGATGAATGGACGGATCAATGTACCGAATATCAATGGTCTTAGGCAGGAAGTTTGTCGAAATACCATCGTTCTATGTTGAGTATTCATCCAGGTGTCTCAAAGATGCATAGAGATATAAAGCAGATGTTCTTATGGAAGGGAATGAAGAGATATATCTCTATCTTTATTAGCAGGTGTTCGTGCTGTCAGTAAATCAAAGGTGATCATCAGAAGACATTCGGATTATTACAACCTTTGGAAATACCCAATTGGAAATGGGAAATGATATCAATGGGTTTTATTGATGGTTTACTTAGAACCATAAAAGGAAATAAAGGATTATGGGTTATCGTAGATCGGCTAACGAAGAGCACACATTTTATTTCGGTGAAACTAACAAGGACCGCTGTTTCTTTAGTAGAAATTTTTATAAGGGAGATAGTCAAGATGCATGGAGTTCCTGTGAATATTGTAAATGATCGAGACCCCATATTTACTAGTCATTTTTGGGAAGCACTTCCAACAACCCTTGGAACAAGGTTAAGCATAAGCACATCATATCACCCCCAAACCGACGGACAAAATTTAATAAATTCTGCAGGCGTACAGGTGTGTAGTATGCAGGTCGAACACAGGGAATTGTATTTTAAAACAATTGAAATCCATATTTAAATCTTAGGCATGTTAAACGAATTTGACGGTGAATTTGAACAGAAAATAAAAACAATAATATACTCCGAATCAATTCCGAATCTAATCGGAGTTACAACCAAAATATAAAATTGTAAAGATCAAAACAGAAATTAAAATTACGGAAAAGGGAAATGACAGGGTAAACAAGTGAAATAGAGAAGAACTAAATTTATTAACTAACTGAAATGAGTATCGAAAAGAAATAAGAAAAGAAATAAGAACAGAAATAAATAAACAGCTAAAACTAATTAACAATTATATCCACTCCGACTGACATAAAAACATTGCTAAAAATAAACTAGTAGAAAAAATGACGGGGTATGAGATGATATCCCTCTGGTTGCTATCTCCTTCTCTATTTATAGACTTTCGTTGCCAAAATAAGTCTTGTTGCCGAAAATATATGTGGCCACGTTGCTTTGAATTGGTTTGCCCTTGAATATATCAAACTTGAGTTGCACGTAGTCATTGTTTTAATTGGTAAAAGAAGTAGTCTGGTGGCATTCACATGACTATGCTGAGCTTTGAAATTGGAGAATAATGGGGCCATGTCACTGCTTGAAAAATATATGCTGAACATTTGGTTGGTCCACATTGCTTGAATTAATCATATTCGGTCCATGCTTTGAATTGACACATGATGGTGAGTTGCTACTTTGAATTATTTTCTTATGACTTATTAAATTGCCAGCACGTAGCCTTGCTTTGAACATGAGTTGCTATGTATTTCTTTATGAACTGAAGTCCACGTGATGCACTTTGAACTATAATATATGCTTTGGAATTGGAAATGTGACTTGCTTTATTGAATTGGAACGGAAGTAAATTGAGATATATATTTGAAAACATGAGATGTTTCCCACGTTGCTTACACCCATATGCTGAAGTGAAAACGTGAACTGACTCATTTCGCATAAATTGAAGTGTGACATTGCTTTGATTTATTTGGTGCTCAAAATGTTGCACTTCATGCCGCTTGTCTTTTGAACCTAAGGACGCCACAACCGATTAATTTCAACGTTGCACTTCGGAATCTATAATCTGCAAAACCACAACAAAATACCCGTATAATACCGCTTTATTAAAATAAAAATATATGAAACGAATGGTTTAAAATGCAGAAAAATACATTCATCAAAGCACTTCCAATAACCCTTGGAACAAGGTTAAGCATAAGCACATCATATCACCCCCAAACCGACGGACATACAGAGCGAGTAAATCAGATTCTAAAGGATCTCTTGAGGGCGTGTATTCTGGATTTTGGTGGATCATAGGAGGATCATTTGCATTTGGTTGAGTTCTCCTACAACAATAGTTTCCAAGCAAGCATCAGAATGGCAGCATATAAAGCCCAGTATGGAAGACCGTGCAAGTCACCAGTATGTTGGGCTGAGATGGAAGATAATTAGTCAATGTTGATTCAAATTAACAGTATACCTGGCAAGTATGATTAAAAAACTAGACACAAAGTAATAATATTACATATCCGCTCACTATGGCACTTTTTAGTTTAGTCCATAAATATCGATCAAGAGCAGGGTTAGGAGTCACCATAACTGGCCCTAAATGCAAGTGGTGATAGAGTTAAGGGCGTTCCATAGGGTAATTATTTATTAATTATATAACTTAATCTAGTAGCGAATTTTATTCAAAAAAATAAGCATTCAATTTTGTTTTCTATTATATATATTATTGTATTGGGACATAATTAATGTTCAAATACATTTACTATATACAGGATGTAATCCTTTGTAATTTGATCGATTGTAATTACTAGTACATTCATAACCATGAGAATTGAACCTTACAAATAATTCTTATTTTTAAATCTTTCTAATCTAGACATGTTGAAAGTAGATACCGATATATTTGTTGAGACTAGTGTTTATAATGCTCTCTATACGATGGACGGTGAATTAACCATGACATTGAGGTCACCAATGGGTTGTATACATGTAGTAACTAGGAAAATTATAGGACAACTATTAGGATTTCAATATACTTTAGGATTGATTAATCATGAAACCCTAGATCTAAATAGGTGACCCATATTGATTTGATTGAGAAGAAATCAGAGGAAGATAAATAAATTAGCAAAAGTCATACCTGAGTCCATAGTCGCTGATTGGAAAAGTAAATTTGATTTGGTTTTCCATATTGACATAAGCCCTGGATCTTATATTAAATTTAAATCCATAGTTGCTACTTTCATATTTCATAAACTGATTAAGAGAAAGAGATAGATCTAAAAGATAAGAGTTAGATCCGATCTTTCAAATTGACATAATCCTAGATTTGAATTATTTCCATAGAAGAGATTATGAGAATAACTAGAACTTAAGTAATTTGGGGACCATAACCCATTAGTATAATGTTGGCATTTTCTAGTTTGGTCCTTCAACAAATTAGAATGGCCCCGTTATCTACACATTAATGCCATGACAATTAAAGTTTTAAGTCTTTTAACTTAAATTCATAAATTGATCACTTTAATTAGGCTTTACACCAAAATAGCACAACACATGTTATTTTACAAATGTGGCCCAAATATTGGAATTTTCCAACAATCTCTCCTTGGGCCATATATGTAAAAACATTATAAATGTGTGTAACTTTATGAGCTCCAAAATTTGCTATTTATAACATAAGATGTTTCCAAAACAATTTCGTCCATTAACCATGCTGGCAAAGGATCAAAGCGGCTTTTGTTACTTTTAGCGTAACTACACCCGTCAATGGTTACATATAACAACATAATTAAACGACATAGATCAATTATGGATGCGTAGCATGAAAATTACATGAGTTGTGATCTATACATGTCTATTTCCAACTGGTCCTACTTTAGTGAGATCAAAATATTCAATATTTAAACAACCTAGAGTGCAAACAAAACTTTATTACTTTATTTTTGACCATAAAAAAAAGAATTTGATAGTCGGTAACTAAGTATAAAGTAATGTGTCATATGATGGTACCAAATACAAACTCCCCTGAACCAAATTATTCTTACATAAAAGTTACACAATTGAGCAACATGCTCATGAATGACCTTGAATGATAATCCTTTTGTAAGCAGATCCGCCATAATAGAGTTTTCACAACATGCTCAATAAATTACAATTTATTTTGCACTCTCCCCTTATTGGAAAATAATATGTTGTTTATTGTCACAATTTTACTTTAATGTTCTTTCAATTCATTTATTCAATAGTCCATAAGTTTGTGACAAAACTTTACAATTATTTTCCATCGTCGAATGCCTCATAATAGAAAATAGTAAAGAAAGCTATAAGTGTTTATATGACAACTTTTCTTATATAGCTTCAACCAAAAAAAATAACAATAACAATATTATTATTATCTGAAGTGGAACTTGTGTACTCTTAGCATCCAAAATATTCGGATTGTAATGCTTTATGATCTCCAACCAATTCGATCTTTTATTTATGAGCATATAATCATTTTGTTCCTTAAAGATATCTCGTAACCATTTTGATTACTAACCGTTGATCCACTTTCAATGTCAATAAGATATCTACCAAATAATGCATGCAATATCCATATATGTATATTCCTTAACATGCATCAGACTCCATGCCGCAAATGCATGAGGAATATTTTGCATTTCTTTAGCTTCAAAGATGTTCTTATATTACTGTATAAGACAACATTTGTCTATTTTAGCAAAAGAGAATCAATTGATTCGCAGTTTGCATACCAAAACCTTTTTTTAAAATTTTAAGCCTTATCTACATAGCCCTTTTGTGATAATCCAAATATCACCCCATGAATAATAATGGTGTATTTCAATCCCTAATACAAAAGAGCAATCCCTAATACAAAGAGTAATCCCTAATACAAATGCTATATTTTAAACATTAGGAGTTTTAATTCCAACCATGTTTGAATTTATTCATAAATAATCTTATTATTTCTAAAGGTACAATAATAACCAAATTTGTTCATATCAAAATTAGAAACCAAAATCTGTCTAAGTGACAACATGTAACGACCCGACTTTTTCTCCACAGAAAGTCGTATCATTAATAAGAAAGAAAAGGGTAGAAAATAGAAAAGAAGAGAAGAAAGAAAGAAACAACAACAACGATCTCACAGCGGAACGAATAAATTATATTAATAACATATACTATTACATAGTATACAACACTTTACAGAGTTACACAACATATACATCACTTACTAGACAGTTATAACATCTGTCTAGACATTACAACTCAATACACTACAGAGATACAGACACAGCGGAACTACTTTATATATATACAACGCTGAAGCCTCCTGCTCCATTGCTCCTCCACAATTCGTCAAAGCTAAACCTGAATCCCTTGGCTACTCGTAAAAATTTGAGTACCCAAGAGTTTATAAAACAGAAATAAACAACTTGGGTCAGACATGGGTCTGGGGTGAGTAACAGGTTAAACTTGCTTAACTTCAAAACCTTTAGAAAGAAAAGGTATCACGTAAGACTCCCCACAAATAAACATGGGTAAGTTTTTACCTTACGCTAACCAAAACATTTGATAGGAAATCTGATTTTATTATAATAGTGTCTAGGGTTTTCAAGTAAAATATAGAAATAGCTGAAATGCTTCCATCTCACATTCCAACATAGTTGGGCACAACTAATACGTACGGCACTTATTGGAGTTTGGATTCCATACAATGGCAGGGCTACTGGCGTTCCGCCCGTCACAGTACGTGGCCTAGATCACCGTACCGAGGATCACTCCCAATCCCCTGCAACACAAAGCCGGAACCATCCCTTACTGGATAATTCCGAACAAGACAATCCCGTAGTTGGCGCGACCAACCACACACTAAGCCGAATAAAAGAAAAGGGACCTCTAGACAGGGATCTATCTTGCTCTCAGTGGGTGCTACCCACGAAGCCTTGCTGCACCTCCCCTATTTTAGCCATTCCCGGTTGATGAGGCTTGAGGTTACGATTACCTTTAATCAGAACATATCACTTAGAATGCTCATCGTCCGCCTGACGATGTGCTGAAAGCATTCAATCCATACAAGTTCGTTCCGGGTTCGAACGAAACCGAAGGCATTATCTCGTTACACTCGTTTTGGAATCACCCTCAGAGTTAACGACAATAACCCTTGCACTCTGAATCTTCATCTTCACTTGAGATTCACGATCTATCGTAAATTTGGATCGATGTGGTATTCGGGTCTCCAGACCTGGAATTCCGGTATACGGAAACCCGATCCCGGTCTCATCGAAATCCAAAACGTATCTTTTAAGGCCAAGTTGTTTTAAGGTTAAAACAATTCAATTCTTATCTATATACACAAAGATAGATAATTCAATAGATAATCTACATTATCATCCCAAACAGATAATTCACATTATCATTATAATTCAACCAAACATCCATATCATATATCAACACATATCTCATCAAAGATATCAACAATGCAAAGTATTCAATATCATTCATTCACCCTTAAGTAATGATTTATATCATCTCTAATTAATTTAAAGTGAATTAAATTAATTACTTCATCTTATAAATTCTGCTTACTTAATTATTAATTAAACCAATTAATTAATCATTACTCTAAATATCCATCTTAATTAATCATTCCTGATTAATTATACTTTAATTACTTTAAGTAATTAACCCCTAATTAATTTCACAAATTAATTATCTTAAACCATTTCAGTAATTAATCTTAAATTACTTCATTAATTAATTACTTTAATCCTTTATTATTTATTAATTAATCTTAATTAATCAATTCTTAATTACATCCTTAATTACTATTAATTAATTATCTTATTTAAATTAATTACATTTAATAATTAATTCTTAATTAAACCACATTTATTAATCACCTTTGATTAATCACATTTAGTAATTAACTTCCCTTAATTACTCCACTTCATAAATTAATTACTCCTTAATTAATTATCCTTTAATTAATCCTTTGATTAATTATTCAAAGTAATTAACTCAAATTACTTTCATTATTAAATCTCCTTTAATTAATTACATCCAGTAATTACCTTTAATTACTTCCTAAGTAATTACACTTCATTAATTACATTTAAGTAATTCTACTTAACCAATTTCATTTTGATTAATAAATCTAATTGATTATTAAAATTAATCATATTAATCAATTATTTAATAATCCCTAATTAATGATCTCTCATTAATTATTAACAATTCTTTTATTTAAGTAATTAAACTTAAATCAACCATTATTAATTAATACTTAATTACCAATTAATTAATCTCTAATTACTAAATTAATTTCTTAATTAATCTTTAATCACTTGATTAATTTCTAATCATTTATTAATAATCTATACTTATATAAATAAATGATTCTTAATTCCAAATTAATTAACCTTAATTAATTAATTTATAATCCTAATTATTTAATTAATTAACACTAAACCTTTAATTAATTAAATTATTAAATTATTCTTTTATTACCTTATTAATTTAATGAATCTTTAATCATTAAACTTTAATTAATCTCTAAATTAAAGTATTAACCTTTATAACAACTTTAATTATTATTAACAAAAGGCTTTAAAACATTTTACTTTAAAAGTTTCTTTTTAATTCATTTTAAATTAAAGATTTAAAATAAATTACAAATTCAACTTTAACCAAATTTAAATCAAATTTATAAAATCTTTTTAAATCCAAATGTTAAGAACACTTAACATTTAAAAGATTTTTAAATCAATTTATTTTAAATTCAAACCCTTTTTAAATTATACTTTAAATATTTTAAAGTTGTCAAAACATTTTAAATTTAATAAAAACTTATTTATTCCAAAACTGGGATTCAAGTTTAAATCCATACCTAAAATTTTTATTTTAAACTTTGTTTAAATTTCTGTTTTCAAATTTTAAATCAATTTAAAAAAAAAAAACAAACAAACAGGCTTTAAAGCCTGTAACCATTCAATTTACCCGAGCCAGACATAAAAATACCCGAGAAAAACTTCAGAAATCCCGAGCCGTCTTCGAGTTTTTCCTTCCTTTTCTTTTTAACTTTGTTATGTTTAATTTTTAAAAACAGTTTAAACCCCCACACGAGTCTCCCCTTCGAAATCCCTAGCCAAGTCCCTATTTCCACGAGCACGACTTCGAGTCAATTCTTCGACTTACTCGAGATCATCTTCTTCTTCCTCTTAACTCAACTCTCAACCCAAACAGATACCACGTGTGCACGTGCACAGGCGAAACGATCGCCTCCGACCATCGATGCTATCACCTGCATATCGTCTACGACCACCCCTTACGATCGCGACCTCCAGAACCACGAACAAGCATCACCATCGAATTCGAGAAATCTCGATCACAAAACTGGAAACAGACCCAAACCTGGAAACTTCCTCGAACTCACTCCTCCGATTGCCTGAGCACCAGAACCTCTGACCACGTCTTCATCATCCATCGAGCTGCCGATTCCCAGAGTTCAGATGAACTCGATCACCTCTGGACGTCGTGACGAACGTATTTCCCAACCTCACTAAAACTAGGGTTATAAACTTCCCTGATCAAATCCCTTCGCCACAATGCTTTTCACCATCATCAGATAATTTTCTACAACTCTCCGATCATCACTCTATCTCCAGAGAAGATCACGATCTTCCAGATTTCATTGATCGCCAGATTTTCATCATTTTCCCATTTCCGTTCAAACTAGCATATCTCACCATTTATAAATCTAAAAATTTTGATTTCTCCTCTAAAAATCATTATTTGGTTTAAAGATTCAATTTATAATCCTGGAATGTTAAATTATCATCTTTGAATTTTATTCAAAACTTAAACTTCCCTGTTCCTTTTTATTTACAGAGTAGTTTTCTTTTTATTTTAACTTAATAAAAATTTAGACTCTAATCCATGATTTAACAAACAAATATAGTTTGAATTCTAAGTCCTATCAGGGATTATAACAAGAGGAATTAAATTTGATCATGATTTAACTTCTAAAGGTAAGAACAGGTAAGAACTGGTAAACAGCAACATGCATTTATACATCCAAATATATATACAGAAATTCAATCATGTACATATACTAAATAAACATTTATTCCAGAAATTTACATGCATACAGATATCTCTAAACTTAAGTTTGAGAAAGATGTTACTCATAGATTAAAATGAAGAACAGAGCTTATTCTTTGAAACAAAAATGTACAGGTAAACAAGCATGCACACATATATTCATACATATAAATATTCACTGCAAATTTCATAAAATATATTCATTTCAGATTAAATCCTGAAATCAACCTTTACCTATTTAAATTTTAAAAAGAGGAGTTACTCACAAATTTTAAAATGAACAGAGCCTCTTTGAAACTGCATTTGAAAAGCCTTTGAATGCTTTTAAACCGAGATCCCCTTTTTATCTTTAAAACTTTTAAACTTGAATACTTTCTGAAGAAACTTGCATGCATGTCATGATTTCCAGGAAGAAATTGCTCTTGAACTTTAAAATTTGAAAGCTGCTTAAAACTCAGGTTTGCTTGCTTCCAGAAAAGAAATTTCAGTCTTTTGTTCCAGATTGAAAATGCATTACAGGGATTGAAGAAGAGGTTTCTGGTTTGAGAGATTTTTACAGATTTTTTCTTCTGGGAATTTTTTGTTTTGAAAAGATGCTTTAAGTTGCAGATTTAGTTTTTGAGAATTTTGTTTGAGTATACTTCAGATTTGGTTTTTTTTTTGAGTATATTTTGTTTACAGTTGAATTCACTTATCTTTTGAATTGAAGAGGATAGGAAAAAGAAAATGGAAATTTAAAAAATGGACACTTGTCTTTCTCATGCCTTAATCTTATAACACATATTATATTAAAGCCTTAGGAGCTAACACATGTCACCATGGTTACTTAATAAATTAACACTTGTCTTTTTAATTAATTTTATTTATTTTAAATGTGAATAAACCTCTTTTTCTTTAATTAAATAAATACTTATTACTTATTTATATATATAGATAAAGTATTTTAAAGAAAATAAAACCAATTATGTATATAAATAAAAGCTTATCCATATATTTATACAAATCCAAAACTATTTAAATATTACCTCTCAAATTCTAAATTCAAATTCAAATTAAATTTTAAAAATCTAATTTAAAGTTAATTTAAAACAACACATTCAATTTGAAATAACAATCCTATTTTATTAATCTCATTTCAAAACCATATAGTTATTTGGTTTAAATAGCTTTGAAAAGCTTATATTAAAGAAATCATAAATTCCCAACTATAAGAATATACATTAGAAATTTAAAACAAGATTTCATTTATTAACTTTCAAATCAAAGACAATCTATTTACAATATATACTCATATATATATATTATAGATAGAAATCATTTTATTAACTTATAAAAGATAAAATTCACCAATTAATTATTTAATTAGATTATTAACCAATTCAAATTTATTATCAAAGATTATCAATCAATTTAATTATTTAAACAGGTTATTAAATTGATATTGCCCCAAATTTCCGGGATATTACACAACATAACAAAAATATTAAATAAATCCAAACAATATAACCGAAATCTCAATAATAACTTAAAAACATCTAGTATACTTTACTTTATATGTCCACGGATTTCTTAAATGAAACAAGTATAAATATTTCCTTATGTTATTTCTTTTGTTTAGGTCCTTAGCGACTTTTTTATCCTTATTTATACATTTATTTACAATGTATGTTAAATGAGTACTTTCAATCTTACATGCATCAATCTCCCTTCTTCTTAATACAATGCTAAATGAACTCAATAAGAGATCATTTTATCCTTAAAAAATAATTTAATAATAATCTTAAAATGGTTATATTGTGAATAAAGAGAGTACCAAAAAAATAACAATAACTAAAGTTCCTTAAACTTTTGAAGCAATATTTTCCATATAGTACTCATTTATATTTCCTTTATTTTGACTTTATAAGATCAAGCAATATAAAGCGTGCTTGTTACTCCTTACCATTGTGACAAAACGCTTTTCATTCTCAGTAAAGAACCCCTTAAAATTGGTTATCCCCACATACACCACATCCTTGAAAGCTTCTAAAATATTTTACTTTATGATCTTTTGACTCTTGCCTTTTTTTTTGAATTATCCCACCTCTGAATGTTCTTCATAACATTATAAGAACATTCAACCATAATATGGGTGGGTGTAACCCTTCTAATTGCAAGAGCTAGATCTATGAATTTAAGAACAAACAACATGTTCTCTTAATAATCCTTAGAGTTAGTCTCAAACAAGATGAGAACATTAAAATTGGTAGACACTTTAGTCAAACTAGTTGAAAATCGAACAAAAATTAAGGATTTACTGTATATGATCATATCTAATATCAGCCATGGTAAATTCAAATAATTGGTAAGTCTCTTCTCAAGATACCTATCACAACATTAATATCAAGTCTTTTGATGGTAATGCTAACTGTAAGTGGTAATCTTGTTGTAATAATCAAACACCGACAATAAATTCAAGTTAAATAACAATTTTCCTTTGGGCCGATTAGTTATTCACTTGTAAAATCTTATAATTGTCACATATTTATCATCACACATGTGTAAGTTATTCGGCCAAATATTAGTCTTCTTTTGGGCCGGCTAACATCCGCATGAATAAATATACACAAATATCAAACATTTTCATGAACAACTAAAATAAGAAAGGTCGCTTTGGTGACATGTTATTTCAATTAGCTCACTTGGAATGTGGGATATTTACAATTAGTTTGCAAAGAGACACCAAATATATTTCTTAGTGTATGTACAATATTTCGAGTGCTATAAAACACTCCCAAAAGTACTTTAAGTCCATATGGCACTTGAAAACCTCAAAATTATAACTATGGCACAACATGTTTTAATCATAGTTATTATAATCTTTTACTTTAAGTATGTGGTTACATTCATGGTATTTCCTAAATAAATATAAGGACAAATTTTTAGAAGAGGCTGTTTTTTCAAACTATTGACATAAATAGGCTAGTTTACAAACTATTTGCAAGTTTAGGCTAGTTTTGACCAGCTCAGCGATGAGCTGGCCAGTATTTAAAAAACAATATTACGGGGCGCATCTATGAAATGCGCCCATACAAAATTACACTGGCGCATTTGCCAAATGCGCCAGGGTAATTTTTTGTCCACACCTGGACAACAAGCAGCAGCATCCTTCACCAATTCCTTCACCGTCAAACAATCCAATTTATACCACACAATATTCCAATCTTAAATAATAGCAAACATTTATCCATATAAAAGCCGATAAATAAAATTACCATTAATCAATTTCAGCCATAACATAGTTAGAATTCGATTACATTCGCATTAAAGTAGAAGTTCTAGTTCGATTACAAAAGAAAACTAATATTAAACTAAAAATAGTAATATTCATAGTGGAGTTGGATCGTCTTATGTAGGTGGTGGTTGAGAAGATCCAGTTGTGATTGGTGTGTATCCTGCCTTCTTTTAGTTCTTCGCTCTCTAGTCTGCATAGCTTGTTCGGAAGGGCTTGGTCGTGCTAATCGATTTCTAAAAAAGAGTGTATCAATAAGTTTCTTGAAATCAAGACATCGTGGTTAGACTTCTCGTTCGGGTACTCTACCATATCTGATATCGTCCAACCCTCTTCCTACCGTCTCTAATACATCGACCTACAAGTTATAATTATTTATTCAAAATTAGAAACATAATTCAAGTGAACAAACAATTCAAACCAATGAACTAAAAATATCATGATAATATGAAGATTTACCACATCTCGCTCAAGCGGTGCACGAGCGATGTATGCACGTTCGTGAGAAGTCCGATCTGCAACAATGAATCTTCAAGTAATCAACCAATACCAAGTCATGTATCTCGAAATAGGAATGGTAGGAAATTGTTGGTGTACGATACAGTTAAGTCTATTGTTCCACTGAATGATAGCAAACTCCAAATTTGGCTTTGGTTCGCATTTCCATGTTTGGACAAAAAATTACACTGGCGCATCTGGCAAGTGCGCCAGTGTAATTTTGTATGGGCATATTTCACAAATGCGCCGCGTAATATTTTTTTTCAAATACTGGCCAGCACATCACTGAGCTGGCCAAAACTAGCTTAAACTTGCAAATAGTTTGTAAACTAGCCTATTTATGCCAATAGTTTAAAAAACCAGCATCTTTTGAAAATTTGTCCTAAATATAATACAAGGCATCCTAAATAAACCACATAACAAATGTCATGGATGAACGAAAGAATTATATGTCATATAAAATTATACATAAATGACATAGTAAATATCTTACTAAATAACATGAATGAATGTAGTAGCTATGATGTATATCTGAACCATAATATAGCTATACATAATGCTACTATATCACTTAATCTTTATTTTATTATTTGAATACTTAATTAAGGCCAGTAACCATGCATTTTGGCAAAATATGAAAACTACTGCTCCATTTGTTTTATGATAACCAAAGCATGAAAGTAAAACATGTTTTCAACGAGCATGGGTCAAGCATATAAAATATCTGTAACTATCACTACACCAAACATGTCTTTTTATAAAACTTTTTTCGTTTCAGTTTGTAACGGTTATAACCGTTACAAATTTCTAACGATTATTTCCGTAAGAAGCATTTACCACGGTTATTTCCGTTACCAAATCTGGTAATTTCGTAAATAGGTAAAAGTGGTATGGATAGGATTGTCATTTTTCCTATTATTATTAATCATCTCATCTCTCACGCTTCTCTCTTTTCTATTTTTCTATAAGTCAAAATTCCATTCTAGGGTTTTCGCCTCCTCGCACCTTCGCCCCTTAACACACCCTCCACCCTGGACTTTCTTCCGTTGCTTGTAGACGCAAAAAAAATGCCGTGTTGCTAGTCTACATCCTGAGTGCTTTAGTGCTTGTGTCAGGTGGTCAATGGGTGGCTCGCCATCACAATATTCATCGATCTAATTGTTGAGATGCTACCTATGATTGATGAATGTGATGCGGTCGAAGTTGCTGGAACAAGACCCGAAACAATAGCCACTACTGTTAGCAAAAATCGCGATCTAGAACTCGAGTTTGCCTATCGCTTGGAGCTGTTGTTGAATCTGAAGCTAATCGTATAGCATAAGACTATCAGGCGGAAGTCGTCGAAAATTACTGATGTAGGCCAAACTATAATTGCCCAAGGCATAAGTCGTGACCGACTTATCAAAGCTAAGGACATAAGTCGTGACCGACTTAAGGAAGGCGAGGAGATAAGTCATCCACGACTTAAGGCAGAAGCTATAGGTCGTCCACGACCTATGGAGCCATGTGAGGGAAAGCGGCGAGTTAACGAATCGGCATTGAGTCATCTACGACCTATCAGTTCAGATGGGAGGGAGTTACGACTTAAGGAGAGCATAAGTCGTTCGGTGTTGATGAGTCGTATACGAGTTAACGGTGCAGCTATAAGTCGTCCACGACTCAACTGGAAACCAGGGGAAGGAGTTAACTCGAGTTCGCGACCTAACGAAGGTTTTAAGTCATCCCAACGACTTAGTATAACTCGGCAGCGACTTAGTGAAAGGCCACGACTTAACAAAGCTGAAGGTATAAGTCGTCCACGACTTAACAAAAGGAGTAAAGAGGAAGCGAGTTACGACTTAGTTAAGTCTCGTGAACGACCTAATGAATCAGGACTTAAGTCGCTGAAGCACACTGCCGTTGATTCTTCTACGAGTTAATCTCTACCGTTGTTCTTTAGGTCGCTGATATGAGATGCACATGTTCTTAAGTCGCTAAAGCCTGTTGCCGTAGATTCTTATGCGAGTTAATCTACACCGTGGATTCTTAAGTCGAAGGAAGTGGCTGTTGTGTTGGTTGTTAAGTCGCATCTGTTATAAGTCGTTTGTAATTTTGTTTTTAAGTCGTAATCTGATAAGTCGTAAACGACTTAAGGGGAGTCGTCTGTGAGTCGTTTACTTTTGAGTCATGTACTTTGTAAATAAGTCGTGAGTCATGTTGTATGTTGATAAGTCGCTAAAGGCATGTAGTGTAACTGTTTGTCTTAAGTCGTCTCCGAGTTAGGATGGGTCGTAGGTCGTAAGTCGGAACCGACTTAGGAGTTAGTGAATTTTCTGTTGTGTTGAGTTGTAGCCTATAAATAGGCGTGTGTGGTCATTTTGTAAAGGTTGTTTAATATTGAATAAAATTCTCTTTTGATTGCTTTGTGCTTTCATTTAAATTGGTAGTTGAGTGTAATCTCCTATCTCCTCTTTCGGATAATCGAGTGCGCTCGATTCAACGATTGTAGAAGCCGATTTGCGGAATCAAGTGCGCTTGATCAACGCTTGAAGAATTGAAGATCTTTGAACCCGGTATCATGCGCGATCAACGAGTTCGAGATAGCTAGAGTTCGGTATCTTCGGATCAACGAATTCGGGTATTCCAGTATTCTTCCAATCCACCGATTGCTACATTCAACGATCTATATTGTTTTGATTAATCCGCTACGTCAGTTTTGGTATCAGAGCTTGTTCTAGCCAATCATAGCTAGATCGAGACTTGGAGCCTATTCATTTTGAATTTTGAAGTTGAGATTAGCAAGCTTGAAGAGTGAGCCGTGAGCAAGTAGAAGTGTTCGACTTATATTGAAGTTGTTTGATCGGATTTGAATTGGAGGCCGAAACTTTGTCCATCGTGTTCATCGCGATTTGCTACAAAGTGGAAGTTATCGATCCGTTTCATTTTGGATCAAAGTCCGAATTGTGTTTGAATTTTGAAGTGTTGAAGTGTTTGCGAAGTTTTCAAGTATGCCGCCGAGAAGAGCTAATCGTCATCAAAACGTAGAAGCTTTGTATCGAAGAGAAGAAGCTGATGAGATGGAGCAAAAAATCAATGAGAACTTTAGTGAAAAGCTTAACGAAGGAATTGGCCGGTTAGAGAAGCTTATGACAGAAATGAATCAAAATCGGAGAAGGGTTTCACCAGAATCTAACCATGGGGGTAGTAGAGTCTCGCCACATTCCAATCGAGACAGAAGTGTTGAAAATGATCAAGGGCGTGGGAGGAACGTGAATGATCATGAACGGAGGAATGTCGATAGAAGGGATGAAGGTGGAAGGCGTAATGGTAGTAGAGATGTGGGTGGACGAGATAGACAACGATATACATCTGATTTTGAAGAAGAGTATGATGGTGGTAGTGTAAGAGGACAAGGAAGAAATTACTCTGAGTATGATCACAAGTGGGAGTCGGGGATGAAGATGGAAATTCCTGAATTCAAAGGTGGTATGCAAGCGGAGGAGTTTCTAGATTGGGTAGCTAATGTTGAAGAAATTTTTGATTTCAAAGAAGTTCCAGAACATCGTAGAGTGAAGTTGGTTGCTACAAGGTTGAGGGGTAGAGCTTTGGCATGGTGGCAGCAAACCAAGCTTACACGTGATCAGATGGGAAAGTCAAAAGTTGAATCTTGGGAGAAGATGAAGAAGTTGATGAAAGCAACGTTCTTACCTTACAATTATCAATCTTTGATGTATCAACGTTTGCAAAACTTGAGACAAAGGACGAAATCTGTGAATGACTATGCTGACGAATTTTATCAACTTATTGCAAGGAATGATATTATGGAAACGGAAGAGCAGCTAACATCTAGATTCATTGAGGGATTGAGAATGCAGATTCAGGATATGGTTAATATGTTCGATCCAAGATCTGTGGCAGAAGCACATCAGAAAGCGTTGGCTTGGGAAAAGCAAGGGAGACGAGGAGGTGGTGTGTTTACTAAATCTAACAATCAAGCGAAGGGTATTGGTGGAAGTTCTAATGTTTCTAAACCTATCAGTAGACCAGTAGTGAAGGAGGTTGAGAAGGCAAGGGTTAACAATGGTTTCAAATGTTACAATTGTCAGGAATTGGGTCATAAAAGCAGTGAGTGTCCAAAGCCAAAGAAGAGAACCATGATTGCAGAAATTGAGGATGAGGATGGTGATGGGGATTGTTCTAGTCCAGTTGAGGAGGATGAGCAGGATATTGCGTCAGGAGATGAAGGTTGTAATCTAATGCTGAGGAGATCGTGTTTAACACCGAAGCAGGAAGAAGCTAGTTGGTTGAGGAGTAATATCTTTCAGTCAACATGTACTATTCTGGGGAAGGTGTGTAAGTTTGTGATCGACGCAGGAAGCTGTGACAATATTTTTTCAACCGAAGCTGTGACAAAGTTGAAATTGAAGACAGAGAAACATCTGAGTCCATACAAGTTAGCATGGTTGAGAAAAGGAGGAGAAGTGAAAGTGGATAGACGAGTTCGTGTACCATTCTCTATCGGGAAGAAATATAAAGACGAAATCTGGTGTGATGTAGTGGAGATGGATGTTTGTCACTTATTATTAGGAAGACCATGGCAATATGATCGAGCAGTACAACATGACGGTCGGACCAATAGCTACAGTTTTATGTTTGAAGGCACGAAGATTATCTTAGTTTCAAAGAAGAGACAACCGGGAGAAAGTAAGTCAGAAGAAATTGAAGAGCTGAAAACTTTATTATCTTTGAAGGAGTTTGTTAAGGAGGTTGAGAAAGAGCCTGAGGTATTCATGTTGATTGGACGAGAAAGCAGTGAAGAGATTGAAATTCCAGAAGAAGTTAAACCAGTATTGAAAGAATTTGACGATGTCTTTCCAGAGGAGTTACCAACGGAGTTACCACCGTTGAGGGATATTCAACATCAAATCGATCTTGTTCCAGGAGCAGTGTTGCCACACAGACCACATTATCGAATGAGTCCGAAGGAACATGAAGAATTGCGGAGGCAGGTAGAGGAATTGCTTGAACAGGGGCGTGTGCAGGAGAGTTTAAGTCCTTGTGCTATACCAGCTTTATTGGTACCCAAAAAGGATGGAACGTGGAGGATGTGCACAGATAGTAGAGCATTGAATAAGATCACAGTCAGATACAGATTTCCGATGCCAAGGCTTGATGATTTATTGGATCAAATCAGTGGATCCGTAATCTTTTCTAAGATTGACTTGAAGAGCGGTTATCATCAGATTCGCATTAGACCAGGGGACGAATGGAAGACAGCATTCAAGACGAGGGAAGGCTTGTATGAATGGCTGGTAATGCCGTTTGGTCTATCGAATGCACCGAGTACATTCATGAGGGTGATGAACCAAATTTTCAGACCGTACATTGGAAAATTTGTGGTGGTTTACTTTGATGATATTCTAATCTACAGTGCTAGTAAAGAAGAGCATGTTCAGCATTTGAAGAAAGTGTTAATTATTCTTCGTGAAGAACAATTCTATGCTGCTACAAAGAAGTGTGTTTTTATGGCGAGGAGTGTTTTATTTTTGGGGTATGTTGTATCAGAGGAAGGAATACAGGTTGACCAGAGTAAAATCGAAGCTATCAGAGATTGGCCGCAGCCCAAGACGATAACGGAAGTTCGTAGTTTTCACGGGTTGGCTTCATTCTATCGAAGGTTCATTCCACACTTTAGTAGTGTGATGGCACCTGTGACTGATTGTATGAAGGGTAAACAATTTACATGGTCAGAGGAAGCAGGAAATGCTTTTGGGAAGATCAAGGAGTTGCTGACATCTGCACCAATTCTATTATTACCTGATTTTCAGTTGTTGTTTGAATTACATACTGATGCGTCGAAGGTTGGAATTGGAGGAGTGTTGAGTCAAAGGGGTCGTCCTATTGCCTATTTCAGTGAGAAGTTGTCAGGAGCGAAGATGCGATACAGTACATATGATGTGGAGTTCTATGCTGTTGTACAATCTATTAAACACTGGAGACATTATCTATTTCAGAAAGAGTTTTTTCTGTATACTGATCATGAAGCATTGAAGCATTTGCAAGGGCAAGATAAGATTTCAGCGAGACATGCATCGTGGATTGCATATCTGCAACAGTTTACTTTTGTCGTTAAACACAAGTCAGGGGTGACGAATCGAGTGGCTGATGCTTTGAGTAGGAGGAATCATTTGTTGACAACAATGAAAGTTGAAGTGACTGGTTTTGAATTATTGTCGGAACAGATTGCAGAAGACTCTTATTTTCAGAAATTTGTTGAAGGGAACAATGAAGGGAAGACGGTTGAGTTTATGTTGGTTGACGGTTTTCTTTTTAAAGGAAGTCGATTGTGCATACCGGAGGGTAGTCTGAGAATGAAGATTATCAAGGAGTTACACAAAGAGGGACATGTTGGGAGAGACCGTACTTTACAGTTGATTTCACAGTCCTACTTCTGGCCATCGATGAGGAAAGAAGTAGAGAGGTTTGTGGAGCGTTGTCATATTTGTCAGGTTTCGAAAGGAACTGCGACTAATGCTGGTTTATATATGCCGTTACCTGTACCGATTAAACCATGGGTTGATGTGAGTATGGACTTCGTGTTGGGATTGCCAAGAACACAGCGAGGAAACGATTCCATCTATGTGGTAGTGGATCGATTTTCGAAGATGGCACATTTTATTGCTTGTAAGAAGACGGCAGATGCTGTTCATGTTGCTCAGTTGTTTTTCAAGGAGATCTATCGACTTCATGGATTGCCAGAATCTATTGTGTCGGATAGAGATACTCGATTTTTGAGTCATTTTTGGTTGAGTTTGTGGAAAATGGTCGGAATGAAGCTAAAATTTAGTAGTGCTTATCATCCGCAAACTGATGGACAAACGGAGGTGGTTAATCGATCGTTGGGAAACTTGTTGAGGTGTCTTGTACAAGATAATCTGAAGAGTTGGGATATGAAGTTATGCCAGGCAGAGTTTGCCCATAATCATGCTATGAATCGAAGTACTGGGTTCAGTCCATTCCAGATTGTTTATTCGAGCTTGCCGAAGGGACCGTTGGATTTAATGGTAGTGCCACAATCAAAGAAGACAGTTAAGAAAGCTACTGATTTTGTTGAAGGGTTGACGGAATGTCATAAAGTCGTTCAGGAACGATTGGAGAAAGCAAATGAGAAATATAAACGAGCTGCAGATTTGAAACGACGAAATGTTGAGTTTAACGAAGGAGATATGGTTTATGCAGTGTTAACAAAAGATCGTTTTCCAGTAGGCGCTTATAACAAGTTGAAAGCCAGGAAAATTGATCCGGTGGAAGTTGTGAAACGAATCAATGAAAATGCTTATAAACTGAAGCTGCCAGATGATGTGTATACGTCTGATGTGTTCAATGTTAAACATCTCGTACCATATCACGGGGATGAACGAACTGATGTTGAGGAAGATGCAAATTCGAGGACAAATTTTTTTCAACCTGGGGAGGATGATGTAGGCCAAACTATAATTGCCCAAGGCATAAGTCGTGACCGACTTATCAAAGCTAAGGACATAAGTCGTGACCGACTTAAGGAAGGCGAGGAGATAAGTCATCCACGACTTAAGGCAGAAGCTATAGGTCGTCCACGACCTATGGAGCCATGTGAGGGAAAGCGGCGAGTTAACGAATCGGCATTGAGTCGTCTACGACCTATCAGTTCAGATGGGAGGGAGTTACGACTTAAGGAGAGCATAAGTCGTTCGGTGTTGATGAGTCGTATACGAGTTAACGGTGCAGCTATAAGTCGTCCACGACTCAACTGGAAACCAGGGGAAGGAGTTAACTCGAGTTCGCGACCTAACGAAGGTTTTAAGTCGTCCCAGCGACTTAGTATAACTCGGCAGCGACTTAGTGAAAGGCCACGACTTAACAAAGCTGAAGGTATAAGTCGTCCACGACTTAACAAAAGGAGTAAAGAGGAAGCGAGTTACGACTTAGTTAAGTCTCGTGAACGACCTAATGAATCAGGACTTAAGTCGCTGAAGCACACTGCCGTTGATTCTTCTACGAGTTAATCTCTACCGTTGTTCTTTAGGTCGCTGATATGAGATGCGCATGTTCTTAAGTCGCTAAAGACTGTTGCCGTAGATTCTTATGCGAGTTAATCTACACCGTGGATTCTTAAGTCGAAGGAAGTGGCTGTTGTGTTGGTTGTTAAGTCGCATCTGTTATAAGTCGTTTGTAATTTTGTTTTTAAGTCGTAATCTGATAAGTCATAAACGACTTAAGGGGAGTCGTCTGTGAGTCGTTTACTTTTGAGTCATGTACTTTGTAAATAAGTCGTGAGTCGTGTTGTATGTTGATAAGTCGCTAAAGGCATGTAGTGTAACTGTTTGTCTTAAGTCGTCTCCAAGTTAGGATGGGTCGTAGGTCGTAAGTCGGAACCGACTTAGGAGTTAGTGAATTTTCTGTTGTGTTGAGTTGTAGCCTATAAATAGGCATGTGTGGTCATTTTGTAAAGGTTGTTGAATATTGAATAAAATTCTCTTTTGATTGCTTTTTGCTTTCATTTAAATTGGTAGTTGAGTGTAATCTCCTATCTCATCTTTCGGATAATCGAGTGCGCTCGATTCAACGATTGTAGAAGCCGATTCGCGGAATCAAGTGCGCTTGATCAACGCTTGAAGAATTGAAGATCTTTGAACCCGGTATCGTGCACGATCAACGAGTTCGAGATAGCTAGAGTTCGGTATCTTCGGATCAACGAATTCGGGCATTCCAGTATTCTTCCAATCCACCGATTGCTACATTCAACGATCTATATTGTTTTGATTAATCCGCTGCGTCAATTACAGGCATTGCTACTACCAAAAGAAAAGCTATAGATTGGGTAACAAGATGCTTAAGATGCTGCCAATCTGGATACTGATGTCGAATTCCCTTCCTCGGTCGCTGCTGCTGTTTTGGTCCTATCAAAGAATACCGATGCCTATAGCCTTTTCATAAGTAGGAATTGCTTTGTACACCTTCAGGTATAGCAATTTGATAAAAATTATACTTGAATAATCAATTTATTATGGGTATTGATTAAATACAGTGGTTCAAGAGTCACTACCAGGTCTAGCCATTTTTTTTCTCAATGGACTGGTTTGTGCCTCTCGGTCGGTTCATCTAGGAAAACCCCGTTTGCTGTATGACATTCAAAGCCTTTGCTTTCATACATTGATTTTTGCTTAACAATTTTTATTTTGGTTGATTTTAGAGGAAAATATGGAGTTGGATCGATTCAAAAGCTGAAATTGGTAATACAGTAAGTATTTTTGTACCGAGGGTAAAGATGTTTGGGCAATTGACTAGTGGACTTGAAGCAGCATGGTCCAAACTTAAAGGAGAAGATCATTTTATTTTGTTATTTTGGTATAGTTTCTGCAATTAGTATGTTTTTTTCATTCATGACAAGAAAATATATAGCATTGATGTTTGTTGAAATTACAATTCATGATGTCCACACAGTTGAAACTTTTAACGTAGTGTAGAATCAATGGCTACACGTTCAATTAACAAAATGTTTTTTGGACTTGATGTTTTTGAAGAAATCCACATTGTCCACATTCTATGATAGGGTAATGGTTCTTGGGGTTCTACTTAATCTTAATGACAACAATAATGCTATTTTTTTTAGGTTTACTTTTATCCAGCAAATAGCATGGATAAAGATAAATAAAGGGGAGTGTTCCCACATAAACGGTTTCCACATTACTATTTCTATTTTTACCTGTGCCGGTTTATCGAGTATAGATCTGGTAAGTTTAATAATGTTCTTAAAAGCCCCTATATAGTTACCTCGTTATCTAAAATCTCGAGTTCAAGCTCCTATAACGGAGATGGGTATAAAACCATGTAAATAACCCGGATTACGTCTTGTGGGTTCATTGCGTACTCCTTAGAGTTTACAAACTATTGAGTTTTTTGGTATAAATAAATAACGTTCTACAAATAAGGCATTTTACCACTAAGAAAATTAGGCCGAACTTGGAAAATTTTCAATCTATATAAAATAATTTATACAAAGAAATGATATACTGCTCACTTGTATTCGATATGGCAATGTACATTTTTTTTAAAATATATTACACGAGATGGAATATCCACATGTCTAAACTAAAAACTAACTTTAAAAAATAGTACAATTTAAATGTTCGCAATTTTTATTGATGTCCATCCGTTCCTTCAGCTTATTCGAATTTGAACGAGTGTTGTTTCAATCCAATCTTTTACAGCAGTCACCCTAAAAAATTAATTATATTAACCTCACGCTAAAGTAGGAGGCAAAATAGAATGGATTCCTAACTAGTAATAAAACGTCAAAATTGCACTGCCCCAAATCCCAAGGTGCTTGTGAAGATATTAGGAAGCTCGTTTGATAAAGAACTGTAAGTTGAACTAACATGAGTCATATGACTAGATGATATTTATTCACAAATCAATTGCAATGCGTTCTATACTATCAGAAGAAATCTCTTTATCTCTTTTTTTGCAATATACATTATAGTTATATTATCTCTTATAAACTAGACTATAAAAATCATTAAATAGATAATGTAGCTATTGTAATTTAGCATTAAGCTTAGCAAGAGCCATGTAATCTGCCTTTGCAAAAGATCGAAAAGGAGCAGGTTGTTTTTACTATCACCTAGTGAAACAATTGGTTGTACAACGAGTAAAAGGGTAACCAACCCAATGTGATTTAGTATATCCTTGAAAGGAGAAAATATACTATTAGAAGATAAAAGAATATCATGACCAATAGTTTGTTCTAAATAATGAATAATATGTAAGTCTAGTATGCGATAATGTAATGTATTTAGATTGTTTATCTAGAGGTAGTGAAATCAAATTTTAATTGCATCAATTTTCCATGTTCAAGATAATATAAAATAATAAATTTATTGTTCAAACTGAACCACAAAAAGTGCAAGTAAACAAAAACAAGCGGAAACCTGAAAACCCCGACAAAAAAAGATTATATCACAATCTTTCAAATTTGTCAAATTTAAAATTAGTATTGAATTTATAATTTTCTATATTATCAAATTAGTTTGATATTAATGTTATAATGGTTGGTGAATATAAAGTTTATATGGTCTTTGTTTGTTTCATGAGTACTATTGATACTTGATTGTTGATACTGTTGTGTTATTTTCTTTTGTAGAAACATTCAAAGTTTACTTGCTGTTGACCATGAGTTGGGTCAGAATGCTAATATCTTGGCCAACACCTTTATAAATTTTTGATAAATGCAAGCAATTGTCATGTTGAATAGTAATTTGTAATTTCATGCATGAATGATGCATTCAATTTTATGGTGCACGTAATTTTGAACTGATAAAATTTTGCACACGTGATTTTTAACTGATAAAATCGCTTCAGTCAGCATGGGAAGTTGTATTAATTACAGATAGGGTAACATAAGATGACATCCAGTCAGTATCCTGTATTAATTATTCTTCAAAAATAAATATTTTGAAGGAAAAGAACTGCATTCATATTACAATTAATAAATGTTATATAGCAGACACTGAATTATTTTGACTTAGAACGCACAATTCAAGACATTATAACACACAACTTCTAATGCACATCAAAAGACATTATAACACACAACTTCAAGGTTAATCAAATTTATCATCCTTATAGACTAATGCAATGTGTTTTAAGCCACTATGTTAAGTTTTCTGTAATTTTTTGTTATTATGAATTGATTTGTGATCTGATCTCAATACCAGATGTGACTTTGTTTAATGCATCAAATTTTCAACAAGTTTTTTAATCCTGTGTATTTAGTGTTGTTTTTTTTAATCAAACTAGGATGTTAAAGAGGAGAATGTGTGGCATCTTCGTAAATTTTGATGTGGCTAACACATGCTTGGTTCAATCGGTTTAGGTCAAAAAGGTACAATTGTAATTGTTCACTTCCTTATTCTTTGTATACACTTTAAACTTAATTTGATGTAACTTGTGGTGGTATTAAAAAATTGTAGTGGTTCTTATAGATTTCATCAGTTACTTAAATTTTAGAATTAGTTACTACATGTATTTGAAATAGGTATATTTTCTTTTCTATTTTAGCTCCTCTGTCAATACTACATGATATTCTTAATGCTTTCTATGTACCATAACTATAGTGCTGCAAAGGCAGAAGTGATTGGTCTAACCAAAACTATAACAAAGAATATGCAAACAGAAATACTACAGTAATTCCTACTACTACTTTCCCCATTTATCAAAAATGATTCTTAGATGAGTTACGTCAAAATGTTATGGTATCTAACAATTTCTGCTTAGGTCAATGATGTTGCTCCTGGGTTTAGATTCGCTGAGCTCTGCACTAAGTTTTGTAAAGTGAGTTCTGCGCTCAGTTTGTAAACCAAGTCCAGCTCAGTTTATATTAACTGAGCCCGGCTCAGTTTTTATACTGAGCTTGTCGCTCAGGTTATAACTGAGAGGTAAAGCTCAGTTGCTCAGATACAAACTGAGTAGTGAGCTCTGTAAACCGAGCATTGCTCGGTTATAAACTGAGTGCTTTGCTTAGTTATAAACTAAGCAGTAAGCTCGGTTAAAAACTGAGCTTATCCCTATTTATAAAATGAGCCGTAAAGCTAGTTTTAACTAAGCAAAGTGCTTAGTTTTTATTATTAGATTTGATGCGATTTGATCTTCAAGTACAATGAAGCTTTCCTTCTGTCTTTTTAATAAACTGAGCATGGTTTCTGAATATGCAGGTTTTAATAGAAGCTGCAGAAGAAAAGCAAAAATCAGAAGTTGAGCGTTAATGGTAATGGAGTAATAAGTTTTGTACTAGTAAAATTTGAAGTTATCATCCAATGAACTTTGTAGAATTTGGTATAAAGTATTTTGTATGTTTGATGTTTGTCTTGAAATTTTGTGATACGTTGGTTTTGAAATTTAGTTACATGTTTTCTGTTACTATAAATTTGAATTTGTATTGTTGAATGAAATAACGTATGATAGTATAAGATGTTGAAAGTTATGGTTTGCAACACTTATAAGTGTTATCGATCAAAATGGTTACTATTTATCATAGTTATAACTGTTTGTAAATGATGGTCAGTAAATATATTACTTTCCAATGGTTATAACCGTTGAGAATATGAAAATTTCCAACGGTTATAACCGTTGGGAGTATGGAATTTCCCAACGGTTATTGGGAAATTCCATATTCCCAACGGTTATAACTGTCGGGAGTATGGAAATTCCCAACGGTTATAACCGTTGGTAATATGTTGTAAATTTTGTCACGTACCTATTTGTAACGCTTATAACTGTTACAAATTTGATTTGTAACAGTTATAATCGTGATAAAATGACAATTCAGGTGTTGTGTATCAAACATAAATGCATCAAATAATAAACTATAAACCTTTTCTCATTCCAAATGCAAACATGCTGCATTCTTAAATTAATTGTAACCGATGCAGTTAGTGCATTTATGATAACAAATTAATTCATTATTACTATAACAACCACATTTAATGCATTTGTGATAAAAATAAATGCAATTGACCATTATGTGATCCAAAATATAAATTAGCGTCTTGTTAAAATTTATTTCAATAATAAAATAAACATTAGCACTTTAAAGGAGCATACTTTATTTCTAATTAATCAAAATTTCTGAAATAACCAAAATTCATTATATATATATCCAAATTACTTAACTAAAAGATGATTAATAAAGTAAAATAATCATAGAACTGGATTTATATTACTTGCATAAATGGTTTTTAATTATACATATCTGTTTATACCGTTTACAAACATTAAAGAAAATGACTGTACATATTAGATCCAAAATATTCCTCACATTAAAATTTACAACTTAATTATAAAATATACAATAATAAATATGTGAATGCTCTAACCAATATGAGTTGTTTTTGAAATTTGGAGAAAGTTAGATTATTTCTCATAATTTAATGATTTCAAAATTCTATCTAATTTCATAAATACATATCATTTAGATCTATCTTTCTACACCAAAACAGTTTCACGAATCAGTCTTTCAATTTAAAATAAAAAATACTAAACCAAATCCAAAATTATCACCAAAGAAAAATAATTGATACGCAGATCAAGCAGATTTGAAACTTAAATTAATTTAACGACTTCTAAATGAAGTTTAAATCAAAACCTACTCATAATAAAAAAAATCCAAACGAAATCAATGATGGGTGGCTTTGATACCACTTGTTAGGATTTCAATATACTTTAGGATTGATTAATCATGAAACCCTAAATCTGCATAGGTGATTCATATTGATTTAATTGATAAGAAATCAGAGGAAGATAAATAAATTAGCAAAAGCCATAATTGAGTCCATAGTCGCTGATTGAAAAAGTAAATTTGATTCAGTTTTCCATATTAACACAAGCCCTGGATCTTATATTAAATTTGAATCCATAGTTGCTGCTTTCATATTTCATAAACTGATAAGAGAAAGAATAGATCTAAAAGATAAGAGTTGGATCTGATCTTCCAAATTGACATTAAAGCCTAGATCCGAATTATTTCCATAGAA
This sequence comes from Allium fistulosum, assembly GCA_030737815.1. Classification (NCBI taxonomy): domain Eukaryota; kingdom Viridiplantae; phylum Streptophyta; class Magnoliopsida; order Asparagales; family Amaryllidaceae; genus Allium; species Allium fistulosum. The sequence goes on along the minus strand of CM060907.1, from coordinate 940,729,260 downwards.
AAGATTAGAAAAATAACTTGAACTTATGTAATTTGGGGACCATAACCCCTTATTTATGATGTTAGCATTTTCTAATTTAGCCCTTCAACGAATTAAAATTGCTCCGCTATCTACACATTAATACCATGACAATTAAATCTTTAAGCCTTTTAACTTTAATTCATAATTTGATCATTTTAATTAGGCTTTACACCAAAATAGCACAACACATTTTATTGTACCGTTATCCACATGTTGGAATTTTCCAACAACTCACCGAGAGTCTTTTATATATTAATTATTAAGTCAAATTGAAGATCTCATGTAATGTTGCGCAATAATTTTTCGAATGGAGAATGCCATGAATTTTAAATGTCTAAGCTATACTATGATTGTGGTCAGTCGGATGACGACAATGATCATGTTAAGACCATAGTTGGGTATCAGTTGGACTACTTGAAATGAAACACTATTCAAGAGAGAATTCCCTCCTTCGAATAGAAGATAAATATCCCCGTAATTAGTAGTCAACTTAAAAACAAAATCTTTGGCAAAACTAAAATCGTTAATCGATAAATGTTATCGGATTGAATCGTGGACTTTAATGTTGGACTTTGCATTTAAATACAGATATTATTTGAGTTTAGACAATTGACTAAGCTTTATTTATCTGTGTGATATAGTGATGATAAAGAGAAAACATGCATAATATATTATTGCTTAAGGGTATTGCTTTACAAGATAAAAAATTAGATTTCATCAACTAACCTATAAGCAACTAAACTTGTATCCACTACCGTGCTTCAGCAAAGTCGGTATAAGATTTATTATTTAATTAGTTCAAATATCACCAGGGATTGAGTTCACAATTAGGAGTCACAAAACCGCAACTCTTAGTTTTCGACTGAAAATAATTTAAAGAAATAATTCACACAAATTATGAACTATTGTGAAGAAATTAATATAATTGTTATATTGATTTAATTATTAATTTATTAATACTATTAGAGGGATTAAAAATCAATTAATAAAATATATAATTTGTTATATTTTTATTTAATTATTTATATAGGCCAAAAATAATATTTACTAAATAATAAATATTGTATGGTAGATAAAATAATAGTTACTAAATAATAACTTGTTATTCAAATAATTATACATCAACCCTATCAATTACAAATTAATATACTATATATATACACACACACATACAGTATATTTAATATATTTGATTGTAACTTCGACTTCAGATTTGTTTTCAATGTTGACGTCATTCCATTCCAAATGAGTGGTATACACCCATATAAAAATATGCTTTACTAAATTTCAGGTATTTTTTACTAATTCCAAAGTTCATGTAACTCTAACTTTCACCAAAATTTGGATCGGTGTAATTTTGTAGCGAGGACCTGTTTTATATCTGATGATTTTTGCCATATCTATATCGGTGTAACTTTCATGTAACTCTAACTCTAACTCTACGCAGCATCTTTGAGAAATTTTAGAGTAAGAACCCCCTTCAATGTTTTAGTAAAATATAAAGAGAGAGCACTTCCATTGCTGGTAGACCAATAAAAATTTATTCGTTATCAGAAAGAGAACAACTTGCACAAGAAAGCAAATCAAATACAGTAGCACACTTAAATATTTAAAAAGATAATGACTGATATATAAGGTTTAGTTCAACCATAAATAGTTCGGCCTCCATCAGGATATATGATCTGGCCAGTGGTATAAGAAGAAACCGGCATGCACAAAAAAGCAACTAATGGCGCAACTTCCTCCACTTCACCAAAGCGACCTAATGGTGTGCGCGACACGTGCTTTCCATAAAACTCTTCATCGTCCATGACCTTGTAATAACAGTAACAACTTACCATTAAGTACAGACATTACTGTATTACTATATCGAATTATCTCAAATTTAATACGCCTGAATAGCCATAACATATTACATACAATCTGCGCCATGGGCGTTTTGATGTATCCAGGCGCAACAGCGTTTGTTCTGATGTTGTCTTTCTCCCATTCGCATGCTAAACTTCTTGTAAGTTGATCAATAGCTCCTAAACAAAGATATATATACATATATAGACTGTATATTTTTTATTTTTTATTTTCTTTCATTAATTGTTTCATTTATATAGGTTGGGATACCTTTAGTAGTCGAATAGAGAGTCATATCATGAAGGGATATTTTGCCAGCAATGGATGACAGGTTTATGATGCTTCCACTGCCCGATGCTTTTAGAAGAGGGCGAGCGAGTTGGGACAAATGGAAGACTGATTCAACATTGTAGTCATAAGAACTGAGTAGTCATCAGCTGTGCACTCCACTGTTGCCTTGTACAGAGCCACTGCTGCATTATTAACCTCCAAAAAATATACAATTTGGTGATATAAGAGAGATTTAATTATAGTAACTACGCTACCACCCAATTCCAAAGAGTTTTTAAAGAAACCTCCAAAAGTATATAAGTGATTTCCTGTGTTATGGACTTATAAGCCTGTTTGCCAGTTTGTCTAGATAATAACAGTTACTTACGAGTATGTCAAGCGTCCCATTGAATATTGCAAGAGACACGTTTTCCATTAGTCTTTCTCGATCAATCCGAGAAGTTACATCACAGACAGATCCAGAGACGTTAAACTTCAACTTTTTCCACTCTTCCAAACACTTTGTGAGTTCTGTTTCGTTCCTAGAACAGGTGTAGATTTCAGCACCAAAGCGAGCAAGTTCTTCAACAATTTCATGTCTTCGGTGAACATATAAAAAAGAAATTCAGATTCGGTCTGTGTGGTTACTACAGAAAATAACTAAAATAGTAAGGGATGTTCACCCAATTCCTTTTGTGCCTCCAGTGATTAGAGCTGTTTTGCCTTGAAGAGACCATCTCATCTTTTTATTGTTTTCATTTCTTTCCATTATTCTTCAATTCTTCTTCGTCAAATTTAGAATTCTAAATAGATATGGTGCTTTAAAGTCTTAGTCCACAACACTAGCCAAAAGATAAGCGGCTGAAGCTCTTTAGCCCTCTTTATATGAAAGTTACAAGCACTAATGTATTACATTCCAAAAAGAAAAACATAAAATAAACCTTTGGATGATTATCTTATTTGCTGAAGTAAATTTCATACCTAAAAGACTTTGAATAAGAAAAGTATTGTGAGAGCAATTTGATGAAGAAAAAATGAGAAACGGAATTTTATTGATGATATTGATTAATTGTTACAATGAGAATGCTTTGCATTTATACAAGACGTCTTTAGAGCAGCATGCAGTTATAAATGGGCTGAAGACCATGATCATGAACCCGAATCAAAAAGTTTTTTCTTCAGAGAAAATTGATGGTCCAGATTGAAAGCAGCATGAATCTAGTGGTTGAGCAGAAATGAGAAGCAGCATATATACAGTGTTAAGATGAAGGGTTTACTTTCTTATTTCATTACGCCCCCGTAAACCCTTCATCGATTAGGGTTCGGAGAAAATATTATTCCCAAATCACTTCAATTCCCGAAATAAATCATGAAATGGCTGAAATTGATGTTGTATATCCTCAAAGCAACTCTATTTATCTTTAGAAGAGCGATTTCAGAAGGTCGATTTTGTCACAGCAACAGTCGAGCTTGAGCTTGATTTCTTCTCTTGGCTGTGTGTTGTTTGAGACTCGAGGTCATTCAATTCTGATACTTGTTGAGATTTATTGAGGCTAGAATCGCTTTGAAAAACTTGAGCTTGAGTCCTTTTAGTGGCATGATGTCTTAAGCTTGAGATTTTGCAACTTTGAGGCTTATTAAGTCCTGTTGAAGCTGTGTTTGCTTTGAGACGATCTCTGGTTAAGGATTCCAGTGAGTCTCCTTTGACAATCAACTGCTCATGTGATCTCTGTGAGTTGTTCATTTTTAGCTTGTCTCTGAGATGCACAAAATTGGCTTTGGACAGTGCCTTGGTTAGAATGTCAGCAATTTGGTAAGAAGGTATATGATTAATATTTAATTTTCCTTTAGCCACTTGTTCACGAACAAAGTATAGGTCGAGTTCCATATGTATTATTCTAGAGTGTAGAATAGGATTTGCAGTAAGATGAACCGTGCTTAAGTTATCACACCATATTGTTGTTTTGCTATCTGTCTTGAATTGTAGTTCATCAAGTAATGATTATATCCACATTACTTCTGCTGTTGCATTAGCTACACTTCTATATTCTGCCTCTGTACTTGATCTGGACACAGTAGGTTGTTTTTTTGAACACCAAGATATAGGGTTGTTGCCTAGAAATATACAATAGCCAGTTGTTGATCTTCTATCATCAGGATCACTGGCCCAATCAGCATCTGCATATCCTATAATATTAATGTATTTGCTTGAATTTAGAGTCAGACCAAAGTCTGTAGTCCCCTTGAGGTATCTTAATATCCTTTTCACCATTTTCCACTGTTCGGTTGTCGGTCTTTGCATAAATTGGATGACTTTATTAACACTATAGGCAATGTCTGGTCTTGTAATGGTTGCATACTGAAGAGCACCAACAATACTTCTATATTGTTTTTCGTTGGGTATTGCATCACCTTTGAACTTTGACATATGTAGATTACTGACCATGGGTGTTGATATAGAGTTGGCTTGATTCATTTTAGCTCTATTCAGTATCTCATGAATGTATTTCTTATGGCTCAATTGTATGGATAAATCTGAAAACCTCCTGACTTCAATGCCAAGGAAATAGTTTAAGTTGCCAAGATCTTTAACACTGAATTTCTGATTAAGCTGATGTATGAGACTATTGATTTCCTCTGCATTGTTACCTATAATAATAAAATCATCAACATATATTAGTACATAAACTATTATGGTTTTACTAAATTTTGTAAATAGAGAGTTGTCAAATTTTGTAGATTTGTAGCCTAGTCCAATGAGAGTTGTCTTGAGCTCTTCAAACCACATTCTTGGAGCCTGTTTAAGACCATAAATAGCCTTATTTAGTTTGCAAACCAGATTCTCTTTTTCTTTTTGCACAAACCCATGTGGCTGCTCCATGTAAACTTCTTCATGTAAACCACCATTTAAGAAGCATTATTCACATCAATTTGTTTGATGGTCCAATTTCTATACAAGGCAATTGTAATAACTATTCTTATAGTAGTGGGTTTCACAACAGGTGAAAATGTATCATTAAAATCAAAACCACTATGTTGTGAGAAACCCTTAGCTACTAATCTTGCCTTATATTTAGAAATTATACCATCAACATTCTTCTTTAATCTAAAGGTCCACTTGCACCCAACAACATTTTTATTCTTTGGTAAAGGGACTAGACTCCAAGTCTTGTTTCTTATGAGAGCATTGTATTCATCTGACATGGCTGATTTCCAGTTTTGATTTTCCATGGATTGATAATAAGTGCTTGGCTCTTTAGTATCTAAAGTTGTATTATAAATTTTGGGTTTGAAAATACCACTTTTAGACCTTGTGACCATATGATGACATGCTCTAGTGTTTTGTTGCTGAAGAACACTCTCATCTGGTTGATGTTGTTCATTGTGAGGCACTGTATCCTCTGATGTTTATTGTGAAACAGATTGTTCAGTTACTCTTTGTTGAGGTGTCTGAACAGGTGTATCTACATCAGTTACCTCATGACCTGGTCCATAACTAGACACTGTGTGTTGTGAGTTGACATTATCTTCAGCCAATTCTCTGGGAGCTTGTATCACTTCCTCAGGTAAAGCAGGTATAGAAGGTAGTGATTCTTTTGAGTTATATACTTTCTTGGATGTTTTGATTTCTGATTCTTTAAAAGGAAACGCCCTTTCATTGAAAAAAACATGTCTACAGACAAATATTCTACCAGTACTGTCTAAGCATTTGTACTACTTTGATTAGTGGCATAACCAAGGAAAGTACAAGGGGCCGATCTAAAGTTTAACTTATGAGTGTTATATTGTCTAAGATAGGGAAAACACAAACAACAAAACACTCTCAAGTTTAGAATATCAGGCTTGACAGTGTACAACATTTCCAAAGGACTTTTAAACTTTTAAACTTTTATTGGTAGTCTATTAATTAAATAAACAGTTGTAGTAAAAGCATCAGGCTAAAATTTTAAAGGCATAACTACTTGAGCTAATAATGTGAGACCTGTCTCAATAATTTGCCTATGTCTTCTTTCAATTATTCCATTTTGTTTAGAAGTGTAGGGACAAGTTGTTCTGTGAACTATCCCTCTCTTCCGAAAGTAATGCCTTAATGGCATGTACTCTATTCCACCATCAGATTGAATCATTTTGACTTGGCAGTTGGTTTGTTTTTCTGCTTGAGAAATAAACTGTAACACAGCACTGTGAGTTTCATTTTTGGATTTCAAAAAATATATCCAAACATATCTAGAAAAGGCATCAATAAATGATATATAATATTTGTACCCATAATCAATGTGAATAGGCTCAGGCCCACATAAGTCTATAGTAATTAATTCAAGTGGTTTACTATAAGTAGTTTTAGAATTCAAAAAAGGTAATTTATGCGCTTTACCCATTTGACAGAATGTACATATATATGGCATGGAGATATCTTTGAAAGAAATATTATTATTGCTCAATACATGTCTTAAAATTGTAGCATTTGGATGTCCCAATTTATAATGCCACATATCAAATGCCTTACAGTTTTCTTCCTGTTTGTATTCAGAATTATTACACCAGTTTCTTCTAATTTATGAATTTCTTGAATTAGCCACATTGAACTTGTACAGCCCTTTATGTTCATTACCCCACAAGAGAATTTCTTTAGTTAGGATATCCTTAACTAAATAGTATTGTGGGTAGAATTCAAAATACACACTGTTATCCTTGGCAAACTGTGACACACTTAAAAGATCTTTCATGATTAATGGTCTCTAAGCAAGTTAGTTAGATATAATTGCCTTTTCCCATAATATATGATCTGCCAGTGTGGGTAATAGCAATAGACTTACCATTACCCACAGGTATAGAGTTCATACCTTTATACTCCCTGTTTCCAAGATTCAAATTGCTCAAGTTGTTTGTGATGTGGTTGGTTGCTCCAGAATCTGGATATCAATCTTCATCATGTATATGCTCTGGCTTTGCTGCTTTTGTTTGCTGATAGTCTTTGTTGTCAGATTGATTGTTTGAATTGTACTGAACTTGAGCAACATTTGCACCAAGACTTTGACTTCTTTGATTCTTTGAATTTTGTCTTGGATCATAATTCAGATTTAATCTGAAATAATACTTAGCAGTAGTGTGGCCTAACTTTTCACAAATCTGACATCTTGGTCTGTTGTTATTGTTCCATTTGCCTCTGCCTCTGGCTCGGTTAGAATATCCATCCCTTTGCATTATTTGATCAGTATTTTTACTATTTTGATTTTTGCCTCTATAATTTGCTGCATAGTTGACTGTGAAATCAGAATCTTGAGTTTTCTTATTATCAATTCTTGCCTAATGAGCAAGTAACACAGAGTGAACATCATCTAGCAGAATTTTTTGAGATGATATTACAGCAACTACAGCTTCATACTCATCACTTAATCTATTTAGAACTGTCATGATTTGTTCTGACTCACCGACTTTATGGCCTGCTGCCTCAAGCAGGTCATAAGTAGTCTTGATTTTAGAGAGATATTCTCTCATATTTTGGCTGTCTTTCTTGATATTGTGCAACTGTCTTTTGTAGAACACGACTTTAGTTGCAGATTGTGTATTGAAAACTTTGTCAATAGTTACCCAGTTTTCATTGGCAGTCTTGCATCCAATAACATGTGATAGAAGATTCACATTTATTGAAGACAATAGCCAAGAACATATGAGTCTATCTTGTCTATGATATTTGACATATTCTTCATTCCTGATTATTTTGTTTTCTTTATCAGTGATACAAACAGAAGGAATCTGTATTGTTCCTAAAATATAACTTTCAAGTCCATATCCTTGTATGGCTGTTTTGATTTGAAGCTTCCATAGAAGATAATTATATTCATTTAGATGGACAGTAACCAACTGGCTCTGAGGACTGATGATGGTTTTAATCAAACTCTCTACAGTGTTAGCAAGTTGAGAACTGTTGGCATTTGATGATGTCTCTGAGTTGCCTTCTTCGGCCATGATGATTCTGAGACAATCTAATCAGGAGGAAAAGGTAAAAGAATAATGCAGTCAAAGCAAGGATTGAGTTCAAGAACTCGGAATGAAATGCAGAACAGGTAAAATGCAACCAAAAAAATGCTTCGATGATGACTTTCTGATAAGATTTCTTTCTAGATGGCACTTTTTTGTTTCTCGTGTTGTTTTTTCTGGTTTCTTGATCTGAATTTCTGAGAATTTGATTGCAATCTTTCAAGATTCAGTGATGAATCTTGCTGCAGCCAGTTAGATAGAAACTGAGGAGGCATAGGATTTAGAACCGAATCAATCCTTTAGGTGATGAGATACTGATTGATGCAGATCTCTGATAAGGGATAAACTAAAATGATGAGATTATCCTCTGATGAGAATTTTTGTTGCTGTTAAACAATTTCTGAATGCTCTGATACCATAAAAGACTTTGAATAAGAAAAGAATTGTGGGAGCAATTTGATGAAGAAAAAATGAGAAACATAATTTTATTGATGATATTGATTAATTGTTACAATGAGAATGCTTTGCATTTATATAAGACGTCTTTAGAGCAGCATACAGTTATAAATGGGCTAAAGCCCATGATCCTGAACCCGAATCAAAAAGTTATTTCTTCAGAGAAAATTGATGGTCCAGATTGAAAGCAGCATGAATCTAGTGGTTGAGCAGAAATGAGAAGCAACACATATACGGTGTTAAGATGAAGGGTTTACTTCTTTATTTCATTAATACCACTGTCTGTGGTAATCTAGTATCTATAAAGTAAAACCAATGTTGAAGAATCATTCATTTCTATTATAGATTCTTTTTCAAACACACAGTTTCACTTACATGCAACCATATTTGCCTTAATTTTAAACTTCTGATAAATGTGGAAACTTGCAGGCTGTGTCAAAGTTGTCCGGTTCTGATGATTCCTGGTGCAACAGTATTTGCTCAGATGTAATTGCCTTTCGTGCCCACTTGCATGCCACATTTATTGTAACATGATACACACACCATAACTGAAACTATAACATAAATAATCACATATTATAATGTGTACACATATACACACATACATATAGAGAAGCATTCAATAGCACCCCAAACAGTACATCACTCCAATTGCTCCCTGATTTCTACTCCAAGTTTCTATTTAAATAATGTAGTCAATGGAAAAAGAGAGAAAGAAGTATTATTTAAATAGAAACTTATGGTGGAAATCAGAAGGCAGTTGGTTTGCTGCACTGAAATTATAACATAGATAATCACATGTGTGTGTATAATGCTTCTATATACACACACCAGAACTGGAATTATAACATAAATAATTACATATGATAACATTTACATATAATTCTAGTCAAATACCAAAGATATAAAACATGAACCAACTCTAAAAGAGTGCAGATATGATGTCTATTATGTGCCTTATTTTTAGGAAGCCTTTGAGAATTATATCGCTTTACATGTTAAGACTTTATACAAAATATCATATTTGTAGTATGTTATTATATAGTACTAGTACTTAGAGCATCTACAACAACAAGTTGCATACTACAAAATGTAACATGTAACTCCAAACGATGTAGAATGTAGATAATGTAATTGATTATAAATTTCAAGGAAATGGTTTTAGATTTGTAATCTATATGAGCATTTGTTCAACAAACGTCCAGTCTTCAGACGCTTGTTCAAGAAACTTTCAATCTTCAAACGTCCATTGAACAAGATCTTCAGGCATTTGTTAAACAAACACCTAATTCTATTTTCCTTGAAAATTAAATTGAATTGCATTTTGTAACTCTACAAACTGTGATTTTGAACCAATAAATTGTTGGAGATGGTCTTAGCTCTAATGTGGATAAAAATTTAATGGATATTAGTGTATTTTGAAACTTTTTATGAGAGTAGATGAATGCTACTTACAAATATCGTTGACAAATTCATACTTCAATTGAAAAAATATATATTAGATGCATATGTATTTCACGTTATGTGTGTGTCTATACTAGTAATGTGGTAAAACGCATGTCGTGCATCGTCTCGTGGGAAGATGGGTATGATGACATTGGGTGGGTTTAGGATCCAAACAAGGCACAACCCCTACCCTCCTCCTATTTTGACCCATCAAAACCCGATCCGTTGGGTCATTGGAGCGGATGAACCCATGGTCCGCTCATGAAAGCTCTGGATCACGGGTTGGGTTTGGACTTGGCAAACCCGTCTCAACCCAACCCATGTTCTTGGAACCTCAGAATATCCATTAATTATGATTTGTTGATTTATTTGAAAAAAAAATTATACAATGAAGGTATTGTAATATTTTATTTAATAAATTCTAGTATTTTAAAACACTATTTTGTATTATCACTAATTGTATAACAAAATATGCACATTGTTTAAATTGTAATTGAGCAATTCATTTTTTTTCTTCTTATTGTATACTCAATATTATGTGAAATCAATATTTTTTAATATCTACCTTTCTTACACATAAAAATATTAGTATGTGTAAATCAAAATACAAATTTTGAGAAAATAAATCTGTAAATAATTAAATAATAATAAATAATGAACTTATTTGGGATATTAGAATTATGGTGGTAATTTTGGAATTGAAAATAATAAATCTATAACGCCACCACTTTTGTACCCATATTACCCAAGAATATTACTAAGTAATACTATTGAGTAAAATGGAGAATGAAGCGATATGGGACACATACGTGAATATTCCCTTAGACCAACACTGGTATGTATCACAATAATGAGTTGCTTACCCTATTCATACTCGGTCTCGGTACAACCAATAGACAAACGTACCTCTAGGATGAACAATACTTAATCACGAATAATAAATATCAATCAGAGAACATAAAGTCAAAACGTATTAGATAAAATTATATATATATATATATTACATAATACAGTACATAAGTCCATAGGCTACAAAATGAAAGTTTCTAACACAGTACATAAGAGATATAGGGAATGTGTCATCCTATATCTCTTACTAGCCTCCCATAAGTCCATACCATGCTCCATTAACCCTAAGTACCTGCACTAGAAGTCTCTCAGACTGACCCAAGTATTACAAAGAACACATGAGTCAGACTATGTCTATTTATAATGTCAAATAGTATAGTGATAAGGGAACATTCATAATAGAATGAGAATATCATATAAGGCAGAATAAAATGTGAGATAACCTATCAAATCATCCGAACAAAATCCCACATCATATAAATCATATGGACAAATAATCACAATCCAAACCACAAACAATACACAAAGGCTATCTCTAAAATATCAAATATCAAGAGTACGGACATAATAGGGACTGACTACACTATAGACACATAGTCTCTAGTATAGCTAAATCATTGGATAATGAATAATATATGTCAATCCATAATACACACATATACCAAAACTAGACGGAAAACTGACAGACACACTTGCTTCAGGAGACTACACATGTAACCGATGAACACGACACACATCCCATCCAACACGACTCCTACAGTCATTGATAACCATTACCTCTCTGACTCCAGTATCGTGACAATGATCCACCATAGGCTCGACTATGCGTAACCTCTTCGATCAGGACTATCGACATGTGCCTCTATGGCAACTGGCAACTAGCCTTTGTGACAAAAAGGGGCTACATGTCACCGACACACGGCTCTAAACACTGCAGATCACGACTATAAGAAATAGGTGTCACAGATCCAGGGCGTGACCACTGCGATCAGGCCAACAAGGAGGATTCTGGCCAATAAGGTTTACTGACGAAAACAAAGGGAGCTGGACAATATGGATGACATATAATATTCATATCCGATAAATTACATAGCTCTAGATGTAGGGCGACACACGATTCCATATACATACATATATACATATATATATATATATATATATTTTAGTTAACACACGACTATGTAGTATTAGAGCTCTTATCCTATTGCCGCCACACAACTCCAACTATTAGTCAACACATGAATGTACTATACTCACCGTAGTGAGTATCATCTCATACACATATATATGAGCAAATCCCCATTCTTTACTTACAGGGAATAATCGAACAAATAACATAACCGCATCCTATACCACTACATGGTATTCGAATAATTATTCAAAGCTCATAAACTGCATTCAATCCACACTAGTTATCTTCGTATGACAAGTCCGATGAATAGCCAAAAAAATGTTACCGAAAGTTCCATACCAGATTGTATCACTAATCCATTTATTCAAATTCCTCATCACATAGAAGTAGAAAACAATTAAACACTATTAAATGTAAAAATATAATCTTTACACAAAAAAATAATATAATAATAGTTTACTAAAACAAAACAAAACAAAATATTAATGGTATAAAAATAACTTATAATATATATATATATATATATAAACTTTCTTTATTTATAAATCTTTATATATATAACATTTTCATTTATAAATACATTGTATACATATAAGTTTATAATTATATATATACTTATATTTACTTAGTTTATTATATTTTAATATAAATATAAGTTGCAATTGAAATATATGTATATAGTTCCCAATTCTTTCTATCTCTCATAATTGTTCACCTTCCTTCCCATATTTGGCAAACACACACACCTATACTCAATCACGTAAACAGAAACCATCTCGGTATTATATATATACTTTCATATATTCATCTTCAATAATTCACATATAGGAAGAAGCAAGGAGGCATGTACATGCATGCACTCATCAAAGACACAACTACACGCTTAAAGAAATGGCTGCGTACTCACCTAAATTCTCAGCCATGCACGCACAAAGTAACGCGTAGGCGGTATCTACCGGTCTCCTCCACCGGATGACCGCTATAGATCGACCGGTGGCCACGTTAGGTCGACCGGTCGGTAACCCAAGCACGCAAATCTGTTGCATGTTCCAGTGCAAACTCGATCATTTTCTTCCTATTTCTGCCTATTACACTATGCACTAATAACTTACAACTTTCTACTACATACTAGGATATGATCAGACCCATATGCAACCAATTATCAGTACAAATTCAGTGAACGGTGTTTCAATATCACTGTGTATGGATTTAGCTAGATATAGAGACAAGCAATTTAAACTAGAAACGAGATGTAATTGTGAGCGATCTACTCGTCTGAAATGAAGAATTATACTTATTCTTCAATCCTTCTTCTTCCTTTCACTTCCTTGTTATTCCCTTTGCTCTTCACTGTAACCCACTACTCTCTCAAATTAATGCTCAATTCTTTGATTATTTGATTGAGAATCAGTGTAGAGTTATTGAGAAGCTATGGCAGAGAGCTATTTTAATTTATAGGAATTTAATTTGATTTTTAATTGAATTATTTAGTTGGTAGGGGAAGGGGATGGATTCTCTAAAGTCATTAAACGTAAATGCTTAGAGTTTATTTATAGTTGCGGTAGAAAAGTCGAGAGAAATGAATTATCTGGAGTTTGGAAATCTCTGGATATAGAAATCTTAGGAAACAATATGTAGGGTTTGGTCTTGAGTAGTTGGGCTTTGGGCTTCATTTTTTTTATTCTTTTCTTATTTTGTTTGTTTTATAAAATGAATACATTCAAGTCCAATATAATTTAATTACTTTACCAAATCATTTCTTTTATAAAAAAATCACTTTTTAATATATTACAACTTTGTTTATTTTATAAAAGCAATTTCCCATAATTTTATTTAATTGATTAACCATTTTATTTAAATTATTTACCAATAAAATATCCAAAAAAATATTAATAAATTTATTCTTTTTAGTTTCAAAACTACCCCCACAATTCTAATATCCCAAACAAATTCATTATTTATTATCATTTAATTATTAATTAATCGCTTCTCAACTACGGGTTGTTACATTGGTTCCACTATTTTAAATTTGGTATGGATTCTATTTTATATAAGTCTATTGATTAAATTGTGGATATTAGATATATGTTATATTTGCTGATATGGAATTGGACTTATATAAATTTGAAGTTTTGACTTTTAAACGTTAGTTTAGGGTGCAATCTTCGGACGCTTAGAAATATTTTAGACACATATTTATGTATGTTAGCAGGAATAACATACAATTCTAGCATATTAATTACATAGTTAATAGCCTATTAATTAGTACTAAATTCCTCTTAGGAAAGAAGTTAATTGTAATGGCGAAATAAGAGTTTTCTTATAAGACCTTGATATGGAATGTGATAAGATGTGTGATAATATGTTAAAGAGAGTGTTGCAAATTATGACTAAGTTATAGAGATGCAAGGTCAGTCAAAAGCACATAGAAGTCTACCCAGGTAATCTGTCTACCAACAGTGTGACTTTGGAGTTGATGTGAGACACCGCCTATACTAAGTACACATGAAGGATGCGAGGTTAGTCCCAAATTCTATAGGATAAACCTACCCAGCTAATATGGCTGCCAGTATTTACGAATAGTCGAACTAATGTGAAACACCACAGTTGGGTTAGGGTCATAATATGAAGGTCCTGCTTCAGGGTTGAAGGTATTAAGTGGCTGATTGAGGGCCCGCCTCTTCCTTATGTAGAAACTATTAAATGGTCAGGGTTAGTGGTTAGGCATGGTAGAGGATATCTTGCGGAGGGTCCGCTTCAGATTTAAGGTATTAGGTGGCTATTGTGGGGGTACGCCTCTCCTATAAAAAGAAGTATTAAGTGACCTAAAGAGATTCTGGGCAATATCAACTAGATAGTACCCGAGAGGAGGCCGCCTTGGGATAGGTATTAAATGATGGGAACCAAGCTTGAATGAGGAATTAAATGGTCAAAGTCTATCTGGTTCCTATTAAAAAGTTATTAAGTGGTTTGGGTGTTATCTCTTACATTGTTAGGACATTACTAACTATAGATACAGGTTATTGGGTTGAAAGAGTAATGGTTATGGAATTGGATTGGGAAAGCCTTTGCACTTATAGTTGGATGACTTACAACATAGTTAGGATACATAAGACATATTCTTGTTTAAATTATATTGTCCAAGTACTATTATAGAAAGGCTCGAGATTTTCATTCACCAAACTTTGTTGTTCTGACTCCCTCCTCATTACAACACAGGTAGGAGATGATGATGCAGATATTTGGAGATGGTGGCAGAGACGCAGACTTATGGCAGTTATTTAGTTATCTATGTTATTTTTATATTTAGGATGTAACCATTGAGACAGGATGTATTTTGAGATATTATGCCATAGATAATTGGCATTTTTATGTTGGATTATGTTGTTTGCTTCTGACGTTTGAATTTTTAAATAAATGGGTACCGATTTGATATTATATTTTAATCTTTCACTGTGAGATTCTGAATGTGCAGATAGACGGCTCTACGTGTTATTCTTTAAATCAATTTTACCAACTAATATCGAGCTTTGGAATGAGCCTAAGGTTTGATGGGCCTTTTCTGGATCAAAAATCAGGCCCGTTTCGAGGTGGGTTGTAGCAGTTAGTGTAGACGTTTTGGGTTCGTAATGATTGGTTGTTACAACTGGTATTAGAGCTGAAGGTCAAGCGAGAACCCTGGTTTTGCTAGGGTATAACTCATTAGAGATAGGGTAAGTGATTCCCTAGAATGAGTTGAGTGTATTATACGTATGAGAGCGTATTTGTTTTTGTTATAAACGTAGGCCTTTAAGGTATTCCAACTATGAAAATTAAAGATCTTATATAAGGTAACTTATATGTATGAATTATTAAAGTGTAGTTTAATTTATGTAGGGATTAATAATGTTCATTCATTATCCCTTAATGATTAGCTTAGCGATACTCGACCAGTTTATGAGCGTTATTATCATTTGTAGGTTTATTAGCTATGTCTTGCTCAGCCAGTTTATGAGCATTGTTATCATTTAAAGATTAATTAGTTATGCTCGACCAGTTTATGAGAAATATACCTTTTTACTACATGGGTTAGGTATATAGTATTTGTAGGTGCGTTGAAAGAATACCTTGTGAATTGAGTTCACAGTTTAACTATAAGGTGTTCGGTGATAATGTTGGGTTAACGGTCATCTTTAATAAAAGAAGTTTAGAATAAATTTTCTAAGATAGTGATTTTATATAAATATAGTTTATAAATATGGTTTAGAAATAAAAAGGATTTAAACTGATATTTTGAGAACTTAAATCCCGGTGTCAACAAAAATGGTTTTCAAGATTTTAGAATATAAAAGTAGAATTATAGGAAAGTATTTATCAATAATAAATATTTGAAAGTAGTTTAAGATTTGTTCGAGTTTGAGATTGCACTTGGAATCGACGAATCGATTTGAAAACAAAGTATTTTTATGTTATCTAGATCAAGTGGCTCGAAAGTGGCTAAAAATGGGCAAGAGATGTGTTCGGTTAGTAAGCACTTCTCGTGGCATTACCCTTCTTAGTTAGGGGATATATGGTACGACCTAGTAGGACCCATTTCCGTGGTATCATTTTTTCATTACTTGATCTATATCATATATTTTCTATGGATTTTAAAGTAAATATTTTGGAAATTGGTTTATAAATTAAGATCATGATACTTAGTACTATTATACGAAGTATTTAATATTGCTTTGAAAAAACGATTTTTTGTTGATCCCATACTAATATACAAAATGTATATGTATATATTATTATTTCAAAATGATTTGAAATAAAACCCGAAGTTCAATTCTGAAGTTTTCTTTAAAGAAGTTTGATATAAAAATATAGGATAATTTGATAAAGAGTATTTTTGGGTAATACAGATTTTGATATAAGCTTTCTATAGAATTGTATGTATGCTATGCAGGGAGCCCAAGTGGTAGTGGCATAACCAGAATAGTTATGAAACTATTTATTGTTTATCTTTTAAGTAACACTACACCATAAATGACCTTCTGCAACATTTTTGCAAGGTGTTGCCCGCTAAAATGTTGCGATAGCTATAAAATTTTGGTCCTACTGCAACGTTGTATTTTTGGTGTTACCTTAGCCATAAATATGTGTTGCTCTAGCTAAACAAGTGTAACACGATGCAACATTTTTATATAGTGTTGCTATAGATGTTTTCAAATTAAAAAATTAATAAAATTAGCAATCCGCGTGAATACGATCCAACGGTCTACATTTAATCTGATTGTTAACATGGATCACCGCTACAATTTGCCCTAAATTTTCGTTTTCCCGCTTTACTGTTCATACCATTTCGTTCTCACCCCCAATTTCCAAATCCAAATCCCCAATTTCCAAATCCCTAATTTCCAAATCATATTTTCGTTCCCATTTCGTTCTCACCCCCAATTTCGCTGCTGTTTGCCTACATGTCGATACGCAACCTCTCCCAAATCCTACCAACCGCAGCCCCCAACAAAACTCCACTACCCCCCTCCGTTTCTACAGCCTGATTCCGATGGTCATCGAGCACACATCCCGTGGCCAGCGTGCCTGCGATATCTTTTCCCGGCTTCTCAAAGAGCGCGTCATCTGCCTTAACGGACCCATCGAGGAGGATACGTCGGCGATAGTTGTGGCTCAGCCGCTGTTCCTCGAATCTGGTGGTTTCGTGACGGCAGGGTTGGCAATTTATGATACTTTGACCAGATCTGATGCTTGAATCTTTCTCGCCAATGTTCAGAAGAAGTTCGATTCTGATGAAGCTTTGCTCGATTGCTTCAAAAAGTACCATTTTCGGATTCAAGGAAGATGTCAAACGCAGATTTCTTGTTTGAGAGAATGCCGCTTAAATTTTCAAATTGGCCAACAATCATAAAACCAGTTTCAATTCCTTGATTGATTGCTCGAATTGCTTTGACTTCGTCGTCGTGTGTGATGTGATATTATTTGGTATGTTTTATGCCTTCTGGTTTACTTGATTATTCTCGATTTTGGTTACACTCGCATGCTTTTGCCGATGATGAATTGGGATTTATTTATAGGCTTTATTTCCTATAATCTCGGGTTTAATCTTTCTGTTGGACTTTGATAAATCTGGTATGTTGGATTGCGATGATGTATTGGTATGTTGGATTGCGATGATGTATTGGTATGTTGGATTTTGGTTCACTGGCTTGATTTTGCTTTGCCGATGATGAATTGCGATGTGATATTATTTGGTATGTTGGATTTTGATTCACTGGCTTGTTTTTTATTTATGGTCTGAGCTTGTTAGCTCCTTTCTGCTGCATTTGTTAAACCAGAACATGAACTGGTGCTCCAAGTCCTCTGTATATCATATTACTGCCTATGTTTCTCTTGTACATGCCTGATGCATTCACTGTTTTTGCTTGATGGGCTGCCTATGTGTACTGCTGTGTTTCTTGCACTGGCTTGTCTATATTTTGCTAAACCTGGTTCTTGTTTGTTTTGTTGGTTGCTTGGCCCTGAGTTGAATCCAGTCGATGACTCGGGTTTGACCTTGTGTCGTGTCCTTGTATCCATGTGTTGCATTCATGTTTGGCTTATGCACTTATGAAAAGAAACAACCCAAATACCTGAGGCAAATATTATAACAAAAATATTTTCATTTTCTGTTTGAGTTAAATATTATTTTCCAGATTACTGCTTTTGAATTATATATGACAGGTATTGAAGACTGGACAGCTGGATACAAGCTTGAAGACAGAGTCAAATCAAATGTGCATGAGTGTATGAATGCATGAGCTGAAGACAGGTTTCAAAGAAGGCTCGATCTTCCAAAATCGGATGAATCGGGCGGTGCCCCGGACCCCCGCCGGCGCTGCACCCGGACCCGCTTCTCGGCTCGCCTTCGGCTCGGCACTCGGCTCGCCTTCGGCTCGCCATATATTTGTCAGTGTCGGTGTATGTATAAATTGAAACTGCATATGTAATGAGTGAACTGAGTGATGTAGCGAGGAATATCTGTATATGTGAATATCAGTGTTATATATCATTGAATTGTAAAATAGTGGAGTCAGGAATTTGTACTATTTCAAATGTTGAAATAAAATATTTATTTAAATAAATTACTGTTTAAATATCAAATTCTATGTAATAGCATTTTATTAAATAAATATTTATTTTTATTAAAAAATCAAATATGCTCTACATTGTGGGCCCCACAAATTCAAAAAGTTCATATCTATAGCAACATTTTGGAATGTTGCTACAGATACTTATGGGTGTTGCCATAGACCCAAATAGGGTTGTATTGCAACAATATTACTTATGTTGCCTTAGATAGTCAAAATGTTGCCTTTGAGGTCTAAGGCAATGACAAAAATTGCATCACCCTAAAAGTGTTGCCATAGACCTATGGCAACATTTTCCGGGCCTGAGCCAACATTTTTTTTGTGTTGCAGTAGGCCATTTATGGCGTAGTGTAAAATTTGTTTAATAAATAAGTGTAACTTTGAGAAGTTATTATACTGGCACATGTATCCTATGCATTAGGACAGTGTGATATGTTCATCTTGTTATAATATGATTATTTGATAGTTTTCATTTGTTAGAATGGAATGGATATTTCAGCAATTTTTAACAGCCTGAAACTACTGAATCGTTCTAGAACTTACTGTAAAGTGTTTTTGAAAATAAAGATGAGTTTAGATAAAACTTTAATTGAGAATGTAATAAGTTAACACATATTTTTAATTGGTTGAACATTCATGTTAAGTAATCATTCGATGTTATTAGGCCAAATAATAAATGTCTTTACCTTAGGGTTGCCTAAGGAAAGTAAACTCTAGGCGTAAGTTTGGATACTAGTGTCCTACTCATCCTAGCTTCTAACCTAACTGACGATTAAAGAAATCTAAAAGGTTGACTCAGTTATAAGACCCAAATTTATTTTAGGCATTTGTTAAGAATTTAAATAAGTAAAATGAATTTGATGTTTATGTATACTCTTAGGATGTAGTGGAGTATTATGCGACTAATAACTTGAAGTAAGTTGTAACGAAATGTTTTATAAATAAAGTTATGTCTTTATAAAATGTTTATAAACTTGAGTTATGTTTTTATGAAATGTTTCATAAGTGATTTTAGTATTGAATGATATACTAAGTGTGTAAAGGAATGAGATTAAATATATTGTTGTAGTTAAGAAACCAATAAGATAAAATACTTAACTTGTACGTAGATTGTTTTATTCGCATGACAGTTCTTGATCTAGGATTTGAGAACATGGTTTCTAGGTGATTTACATCAATCCAAACAAGGATTGTTTACTCGATTCTCAATGGTGAACACTTGATATAGATTATTGATATGATCCTGAAGTTTTCTATCATAGTATATGACTATGTAAAGAAAGTAAAAGTTTCTAATCATAAAACCTTATCGGAGTCCGCACTAGAGAGGTCAAGATCTATACTAGTTTGGAAGTGGAATTTATGCGATCGAGCAAGTGATCAGATCAGATATTGTGTACAGATTATCCATGCACATTGTATAGGCTTAAGTATATATATGCGTGTGTGTGTGTATTACGTTTTGTTGGATTATGGAGAGTTTAGGGGACGACTCTTCGATTTGTTCTAGAGTAGCATGAATAATCGTCTAAGTAATAACCTGAGGCTATTGAGCGTAAGGTACACTTAATAGATTGTTTACCATCTCTGTGCGATGAGAGGATTTTTGAACCTGAGCAAACCGTGAGCTTTGTTTGCTAGTTAATTTTAGACGTTGTAATGTGTTGATTTTTACTTGTTGCTTCCTGTGTGTTACTCGTGTTGGAATTTCAGGGGCGAAATATTTTAAGTGGTGTAGAATGTAATGATCTGGAATTTCAAACACTTCGTGTTTAAATATCTGAATTATTTAAATATTCGAATCTTGGATTTAATGTAATTAAATTGACTTAGTAACCTTGATAACCTCCTTTTAATTAATAACTAATCATAGTAAACTTATTTTTGCAATTTTTCTAGAAAAACAAATAATTTGAAACAATATTCATAATGTGACTGAAAATCGTTTTATAATAAAAAGCTTTTTATTCAATATAAGTTGTTCAAACTTTGTGTATATGTCTAAATAATATATGAAGTCACTAATAACTAATAAAAATATTTTGAGTTAATATGTTTAACTAAATCTCTCTTAAGAGCTTCTAGAAGGTCATTAGGTGGAGACATTTTAGTGGAGATAATTTCTATGGTTCATGAGGTGGAAAGTAAGTAACATGGAGGCACATTGGGGGTGATACTTGGCCGGTAAGAAGGAATGAAGGGTGTTGGATCTGGGCTAGCCCACAACAGAAGATATAGGTGAATTTAAACATAAAAAATCTCTTATTGGATCTGTATTGGGCCTGTGTAGTCTATTTTATTTTGAACATTTCTAAATTTAATTTAAATAAAATCTCATATTTCATTTAAATTTATAAATTGTTGATAGAAATTTATATAATTTATAATCAATCAAATATATAAGTATACATCTATTTTGGACAAGACACGCTGCTATGGCAAGACCCCTGGATTAACAATGAATTATTAGTTAATATTCTTGGGTGGGATGCTCTTGGATTAAATGGTGGGGACAATATGAAGGTCAGTAGTATAATACAGAATAACACTTTAAGGCCACAGATTCTACATTTTACTAGACAAGTAAATCAAATTAATGAAGTAGAACTGTCTACTACACATGAGTCTGATTTCTGGAGCTGGAACAACAAACCAAATGGATTTTATTTCTACTCTGCATGGGATAGTGCCAGAATACATTTTCAGCCTAATATTTGGTCTAAAATTATATGGAACTACTGCAACAGCCCTAAAATGAGTTTATGCACATACAAAGTTATGCTAAATAGAATTCCAACCAAAGACAAACAGATGGAATGGGGTTTCTCTGTAGATCCTACATGTGTGTTATGTAAACGCGAACCAAAAAATAGAAATCACCTGTTTTTCCAATGCACATACTCGGCGTACCTATGGACTCGAAGTAAATTGAAGCTTGGGATGAATCGGGTCAGCTCGATGCTGGTTGAAGAGGAAGTGATTGATCTATACGACTTGTTCAAAACTAAAAACCAAATCAAAGACCTCTCTTTTTGCAGTTTTGTCACGATAATATTCCATATTTGGTTGGAAAGAAATGCTAGAATCCATGAAGGCAAAGAGACTGACAAGTTTCAACGATGGAATTATGTGGAGATTGATGTCAAATATTTGATGTCGAAAAGCAAGAGGAAGACAAAGAGATCTAAAGAAAACGAGGAAATTTTAGAGAGGTGGGGCATTGACTTAGTGGATACCTGTTAAAAGCATCAACTTGTTTTCTGTTTTACCTGGTTTTGTGTATGATATGCTTTATATCAGAATGCATCGGGTACACATTCAGTTACCCAGTAGGCAGTTTAATTTTGTTTTGGTATTAGCACTGTTGCTGATTTGTACATTATTATATTCAATGATATATTAATAAAGCACCACACTCTTTTTTCCTTACCAGGTATCACGATGATAACTAGTAAGGTTTTTAATGAGGCGGTTTACCCAGTTTCAAAAAAAAATCATATACATATATGTATGTATGTTCATGTGTAACATGATATTTAGTGCAAGGTATAAAATGGCCGCATATAGACGTTGGGATTTACATCCCAACAGACACGTTAGCTCATCATATATGTATTGTATGTTGTCCAAATATATGTACGTGCCTATACTTATTATTTATAAATATTAAGGTATGTAAATATATGTTTATATTATAAGAAAATATTAATGATTTATATATATGTAAATATTATTATATTAAATATTAAGTAAACGTACAGATATATATATACATAATATGTAAGTTTTTTATTAATTATTATAATATATATGTATAATAGTAACATAATTATATATATATATATATTTTAAATATACAAATATAATATATATATATATAAGTATATATGTAATATTTGAATATAAATATGTACTTATATAAAATATGTGTGTGTGTGTATGTATATGTATATATGAATTATAAAATTATAAAATATTAAATTATTCCAGATTGAAAACACAGTAGAACCCAAATTTTATTATGACTTTATTAGGGCCGGCTATTTGAACATAAATTAAAACACAAATGTTGACACAAAAGATCTAGACCGTTGGATTTTTTGTCCTTATATGGGAAGGGGAATTCATGGGGCAATCTAATGGTAAAGATCCATTATGTCACCAATTATGTCATCAAGTGGTGTCCAAATAGATTTTTCCAATTTTATTACATTACTATATATATATGAATTAATTAGTGAAACAACAATAAATTAATGATTAATATTTTTTGAATTTTAAACTTTCAGAAAATCAAGGATGATATTTTAAGGTTCAGGGAAAAATTCCATATTTTTCTTAGCTAAAATATTATGTTTTATTAATTTAATAGTTTTGATTGAAATATATAATGATTTTCTAAAAATATAAAATATGATTTAAAAGTTGATTTTTTAAACGAGAGTTTTTATGATGAAAAAATAATTAATAAAATTTGAAATCTAATTTTCGAGGCATAA
Source organism: Allium fistulosum (assembly GCA_030737815.1). Classification (NCBI taxonomy): domain Eukaryota; kingdom Viridiplantae; phylum Streptophyta; class Magnoliopsida; order Asparagales; family Amaryllidaceae; genus Allium; species Allium fistulosum. The sequence continues at coordinate 940,705,651 of CM060907.1, read as the reverse complement.
TTTATTTCGTATGAATTTTTAACTAATACATTGATTTAAATAATAATAAAATTATTAAAAAGTAGTTAAAAATTATTTACAGTCACTAAGAATTATAATTAATTTAAAGTGGAAATTAGTCATAAGGGCCTCTTTAGTAAGTGGAATTAGTTTCTAGGACACACAACTGAAATAATTACTTTCAAGGACAAAACGTAAAATAATTAGTAGCTAGAGCCTAAAAACCTATGAAATTATGTCCTTGAAAGTAATTGGACTGGTGACTTTGTCCTTGAAAGTAATTATTCTGCCGACTTTGGCCTTGAAAGTAATTTTTTTGAATGTGTGTCCTAAAAACTAATTGGACTTCAAAGTTTGTCCTTCTGGTGAAATGCCCCTAATTTAAATATACGTTTATAAAATATAATTTCAATTATTTACGTAATATAACATATAATTAAATTAAGTAACATATTAATATATGTATATATATATATATATATTAATAAAATAATGATAAATATTTATTTGGCTATGTACATCAGATCTACTTGTAAAAATTGTTGTTTTTTTTAATTTAACAAATACATACACATAACCAATCTAATATGTGAGAGCATCCATACTTACAAGAATCTCAACTAACTAACAATATATATATATATATATGAACAATATACTGTTATTCGAAGATTATATATCATATGGAAAAGTAAACACATACCTAAAACTAACGCCCTTAAGTACACCTTGTAATGATGAATTCTCCCTCTTTTGAAACCTTCTCGATTCGGCAGATTGCTAATTCTTGAACCGTATATCCTTTACTATCAAATAGTTGTTGCTTTGAATTAATTTAATTTGAATACTGATCAAGCTCTTCTAAATTTAGTGTTAGGGGTCTTTTTATAATGGATGAAATAGAGAGAAAAATGTATCACATCTCATACCATCTCTCATCAAATCTCAACCATCCATCTTCAAACCATCATGTATAGATCTGCCAGCAAAGGAAGAACGGAGGTAGCATAAAATTCTTCTAAATTTAGGGTTAGGCGTCTTTTCATAATGGATGAAATAGAGAGAAAAATGTATCACATCTCATACCATTTCTCATCAAATCTCAACCATCCATCTTCAAACCCCTCTATCCTTTTTTAGCCACCCATATACTTCATGTTGCTACCAAAATTTACTTCCCAACATCATGGGCTAACAACCCATTTAAGTCCAAATAAATATATTTAATTAAATCTAATTTAATTCCTTGTTGATATCTCATATCGATCGATATATTTATAAATTATAAATATATACAACAATATTTATTCCTAAAATCATATTCAAAATTTTATAATTAATATTTCATAAACATTAATTAATTTAATTAACTTTATAACAATTATAAACTAATTAAATCATTTGGTTTAAAGAGAATTCATCATTTCGGTTGTGTGACCCGTCGAGTGTAAATTCGATTAGCGATTAACATCGAACAATTCAAATGTTAATGTTCACACTTCACTTAGTAGGTGGTGTGACATTTTGAAAAAATTTATCGCTTACTTAGTTTTAATAAAAATCAATTTTACATTATCAAGCATTACCCCGTTTTGACTTTTATTTACACCAATTCTCTCTATAGAACTGTATCACTTTGGATTTATAGAATCTGGTAATGGTCAAAATTCTAACATCGTCCATATTCAACTCTATAATCCGAACATGTAGTCCTTGGTCAATAATAACAATTATTATTAACTGTACTACTCTGGCCAAAGATTTTGACATTTGGTTGACTTGAGTTAATCGTGACACTAACCTCATATAACCGAGGAGATGAATCCACTCTTGAATAGTGTTTCACTTCCAATACTTCCACTCGACTCAATTATAGTCATCCAATGGAAACCATGCCATGATTTGATTATAATCAAAGTGGAGCTTTTATATTGAAGATCGATCGAGAGAACTATGTGAATCAATCACGTCGATATTTTCTGTTTGACCTCAATTATATTAACCAACAGAAAACTATCAAGTGAATTGTTCCACAGCTATCCAATAACTATTAGTACCTAATATCCAAGTGCCTCCAGTAGTCATGAGTAATTCATTACCCAACATTTGGAGAATATTACATACTCTAGTCTCAACTGATATATCGATATCCTGTCTCGATGCATCTTGACTAGGAACATTTTAAAACAATGTGTTTTATAATACTGTGACAAAATACTAATGATTACAACCATTTTGTAATTGCTATCACAAAGCATACCATTTATAGAGTTTCTATTAAATATATTTCAATTAAGTATTTAATTATTTACAACACATTATAACAAATATATAACATAAAGAAAAACCCCTTTATTACGAACGAGAATTGATTACAGAGTGAAGTAATTTACAATAAATTATAGAATTGCCCCTAGGGCATGCCCCTAACTCTACCAATCTCCTACTTGCACTTGGGGTCAAATTTTTAATCCCGATCCCATCCCTTCAATCAACTTCTCGAGAGTTGATCGATCAGGCCTTTAGTGAATGTATATGCTATATTGTCCATGATATCTACCCTTTGTATTACGACTTCATTCTTCTCAATGAATTCTTTAATTAGGTGGAACTTTCAAAGAATATGCCATGATTTCTTATGTGTTCTGGGATCCTTTGCGTTTTGTATCGCTACATTTTTATCATAGAACAATGATATATGATTCTAATATTCAGAATCACTCTAAGCTCACTCAAAAACTTGCATATCCAGACTGCCTTTTTGGCTGCTTTATTAAGGGCGATGTACTTTGTCTCCATCATGGAATCAACAACTATTTCTTTCTTGGAACTTTTCCAACTATTGGGCTCATGTTAAGCATAAAGACATAATCGGACACCGATTTACTATCATCTATATCACTTCGAAAAGTTGAATCTGTATATCTCTTTATAAGGAGGTCTTCATCCCCGTATATGAGGAATAAGTCCTTAATATTTCTTAAATACTTAAGTATACATTTTACTGTTGTTTAATGTTTTTTTCTGGAATTAGATTGGTATCGGCTTATGCATCCTAATGCATATGCCACATCTGGTCTAGTACATAGCATAACATACATTATGGATCCTTTGGTTGAAGCATAGGTAATCCTCTTCATACTCTCCTTCTCCTCATCGGTATGAGGAGCATCCTTCTTAGAAAGGACGATTCCAGATTACGTTGGAATGTTTCTACACTTGGAATTCTTAATACCAAACCTTTTTTGTATGGTGTCCATGTAGGGATTGGGATACCAACAGTCTCTTAGATTTATCTTTATAGATCTTTATATGAAGTACATAGGTTGCTTCTTCCAAATCCTTCATGGAGAAGTTTTTAGAAAGCCAAGCTTTTATTTATTGCAACAACGAAGTGTCATTGCCAATCAATAATAGATCATCGACATAAAGCACTAAGAAAACTATAGTGTTGCCTTATTCCTTTTGTATACGCATGATTCCTTTATGTTATGATAAAAACCAAACTTTTTGATTACTTTATCAAAACACTTGTTCCAACTCCTCGAAGCTTATTTAAGCCCATAAATGGACTTTAACAACTTACAAGCATTGCTCTCACTCCTACTGACCACAAAACACTCGGGCTACGACATATAAACGGTTTCTTCTAAATCACTATTTAGAAAAGCCGTCTTTACATCTGTTTGCCATATTTCATAGCCATGGAATGTAATGATAGCTAGCATGATTCAAATATATTTAAGCATGGCTACGGATGAGAAAGTCTCACCATAATCAATATGTTGAATTTGACAAAATATTTTCACAACTAGCCTTGCTTTATAAGTCTCCACTTCCCCACCTGCATTTAGCCTTTTCATAAAATTCCATTTGAAGCCAATGGGTTTTATCCCTTCACGTACGTTCAACAAATTCCAAACTTTGTTTTCATACATAGAATCCATCTTAGATTTTGTTGCTCCAAGCCATAGTGTAGAGTCTTTACTTTGCAATGCTTGTTGGAAAGATAGAGGAGTGCATCTTTTAAGACACGGTCCTCCTTCTCGCCATCCACAAGAAAACCGTAGCATCTCTCTAGTGCATGAGATTCCCATGCTATATCTCATATGGCATCTTTGGCGTAGATTTAGTTGGCAACAAATTCAACATATGCGCTACGGTTTCTAGTGCATATCCCTAATAGGATAAAGGTAACTCGGCCTTACTCATCATGTAACGAACCATATCTAATAGAGTTTGGCTCCTTCGCTTCGACACATCATTGTGTTGCAGATATAAGGAGGAGAAACCTAAGAGATAATTCCATTATCTTTTATGTATTACTGGAAATCCTATCCAACATACTCACCTCCTCGATCTGATCGAAGAATTTTAACCTTGTGGGTTGTTTGATGTTCTACTATATTTTTTCATTCAACAAATTTCTCATAGACGTCGGATTTATTCTTCATAAGATACACATATCCTAGTCTCGAGAAATCATCATAAAGGTAACAAAGTAAGAACTATTATATTTAGTAGCTATAGGCATCAGGCCATATATATCACTATGTATTAACCGTAAGAGTTCATTAACTCTTTCGTTGCTCCCACTAAAGAGGCGCTTAGTCATTTTACCTTTGAGACACGACTCACACGTGTCAAATGATTTAGAATCAATTGATGATAGAAAATATTTGGTTATCAATTTGTGTAGTCGTTTCTCACTAATATAACCTAGACTACAATACCAAAAGATAACTATCATTTATATTGTAGAAATATTATTCACAATATTAATCAAATAAATACCATTTTCAAGGACACCTTTGTAGACTTTATTTCCATCCAAACTAATGTTCATAACATTATTTGCATAATGAAATATATATCCGGTCTCAAACAATCTAGAAATAGAAATAATCCCACAAATAAAGTATTTTACATAATAGCAATTATTTAATACTAATACTAATCCACTTGGAAAAACTAAATGATAGTCTCCTACTACCGTTGCATCTACCATAGATCCATCAACAACTTGGAGCCTCATCTCTTATTTTGCCTCGCGTTGCTAGTTCCTAAGCCCTTGTAACGAATTACATATATGAGTACCGGATCTAGTATCTAAAACCTATGACTTTTTATTAATTACAAAACAATTTTGAATCATAAATGTACATGATGGAGCCATAGAACCATTCTGCTTCCTTTCCCTAATAATCTTTAAGTATTCAGGATAGTTCCTTTTCTAGTGACATTTCTTGTGGGAGTTGTGATATTAACCCTTGTCATCTGTCTTCTCACTTTTCTTTTTCTTTTTACCTTCTCTTTTCCGCTTCTTCAAACTCTTCGAAGATGATGCACTACCCTTCACAGCAAGTACCACACCTTGATTTTTAGATGTAGACTCGGTCGACCTCAACATATTAAAGAGCTCCACGAGATTCACATCTAGCTGGTTCATGTTATAATTCAATATGAACTGTTCATATTTGGGAGTAAAGGAACCGATGATTAAGTCAACTTGTAGTTCATTGCTTATTTGTACGTCCAACTGTAAAAGCCTATCAATATAGCCCTTAATCATTAGCACATAATCATCCACAATCTGTCCTTTAGTTATTTTGGTATTGGACAGTTTCTCTGCAAGCTCGTACCTTGCGGAACGTGACTGTTCATTAAATAGGGCCTTGAGACTATCAAATATCTCACGGACATACATATTTTTGTGTTGCCTTTGCAATGGCTTGTCTAACATAGAAGCATGAAAACTTTGGCAATTTATAGGTCTGACACCCATTTTGAATAAGCAAGTTATAGTTCAGGGTCCACATCATTAGTGGTTTCCACTTTGGTTTCTTATGTAATCGTAGTCCAAAGGCTCTCGTAATCCAATGCTATTTTGATTGCTTATAGCCAATTGGTATAGTTAGGTCCGGTAAGTTTGTCGTTTTCAGAAAATAGATTTGGCATTGTCATTTTTTGCAAGTTTAAGTGGTAGATAATTAGGATAATTCATAGTAGATGTTCTTATAATATTATTAAGGTTAAAATTTGCATTTCATTTTACTAATAAGCTCCCACTATTCTTTTATGCTTTACTAAACCCTAAGTCGAAACATAAAAGTCTTTCAATTTCACTAGTAGGTTTTAGGACTCATATGTCATGGAACTCTAACCTAGAGGAAATCTCCACAAATCATACTTCCACATACGATGGATAATCTCCTTATTAGTTGTATCATATATAACTCCTAACCCATGGTACCTTGTCCTAATCCACCTTTACCTTGAGGAAAACTCAACAAATAAAGTTGGATTATTCACTCGAACCTACCATTTCACGAGGACCTAAGTATAATGCACATTCCTTGAGGATAGCTCAACAAATATGTGCAGTTATCTTACCCCGTCTATTTAATATATTAATAGTACTATATATAACATCCTTAGCTTGAGGAAAGCTGATCACTAACTAAAGAGTATGTTTGTAATCTATTAATAGATAAATGGTAGAGGACAACATTACACTAAAGATTCCTAGTCTTCAATATATTATACTGAGTGATATCAACTTACAGAATAATGTAATTCTTATGAATTACCCTCGTGATTCAAGTATCACACACATCTGAATTCACGGTATATGTATGTTTACGTATGTATTTCTATTTGGGTTTCTTTAACATTCCACCTTTAGTTTATACATTCATATTATATAAGTTCTATTATTATATAACTTTTATATTTCATATACTTATATAATAGTCTTATGTATAATATTATATTAAATAAATCTTATTTAATTAATCAAAATTTTAATTAATTTCATATTAATACAACATTTATATTCATTAATTCTTATATAATATAACTTTTATAGGATGATACATATATAATATATACGAGTATATATGCATGCCCAGATGAGCCTGCATTTAATAACAATGTGCATGCATTTATAGTTGCACCCCTGAAAGTAGATTTGACAGTATCATTGCCAGCATAAACTGTACCTAAAGCAGCGTCCGAGAAGACCGAAACAACTAAAGAACAATCATAGAACCAATTTTTTTGTAATGCTAAAGTTATATCATTCGTTTCTTTTGTTTTAGTTTATTTTATACTACTAGAAATGGAAATAATACTTGTGCTTATACTGCGCTTTTAGCTAATGTGGGCTGTGAGTAAAAATGTATCTAAATACATCACCACTTCACAACATGGCTTCATCTCTTTTATTTATTAATTGCGAGAATTCAACGAATAGGATTTACAACGTGGATTTTTTAAATTACAAAGTTGAAAGGTTATCATGATATATAACCATGTTTATATTTTTAAATTTGAAAGGTAGCTTCTAGTAAATTATTATTCTACCCAGTTTGGGATGCATCACTATAAGATCCCATCAGAGTCATTGGTAGTTTTTATGACTGCAAATGTCAATGAAAGATCCAAGTGGTAACTTCTAAAACAATGAAACTGTTCATGACTTAATCTGACATTGTTCCCATCAGTATTTATCAATGTATTTTTAGGCCTGCAAGCGATCGAATACGGATTAGATAGTGTCATATCTGTATATCCTAACCCATTTTCGGATATCCGTATCCATGGATGCGAATATATATCAGATATTTATTGGATATTTTTCGACTAATTCACAACTCATAAATCTAAAAAAACAAATAGAAAATTTGACTCATTATAAATCCATTTCATTACTAAAAATATAAAAAATAATAAATATACTAAGAAATATAATTTTAAGCAGCCGATATTGAATTTTATATACATATCTTTTTTACTTAGATAAAACGGTAAATTACGATCATTCTATGTACTAAAATACATAAAAAATTACTATAATGTTTATAAACACCGAAAGGATAATTATCGGATATGGGTATGGCCCGTTCTATTTTTCAGATATCGGATAATATTTCATATGTTGAATACAGATACGGACGGATTTCGAATTTTTCGGTATTCATTGACAACCCATTTTAACCATGCAAATTAATAGTACTGCTTTTATTTTGTTCTAAATTATTAATCATCAGTGGAATCATATTGTTCATCTTTTTTTTAGGTTTTGGATTCGTTGTCTTGCACTTTATATGATAGATGATTGATAGCACTATAGCAGCAATTAGATGAGTAAGGGGTGCATCATAATTAATTTGCTAACCATTCAAATTCACGTAACAGAATGATAAATTTTTCAGGTTGTGTGTGTGCGCGCGCACGTCAATACACGTATTATTGTAATATATATCAATACTCAATTTAAACAAACAGTAGCTAAACACCCAACATTTATCCTACATAATTTGATGCCCAATCATACAGTAATTTGCATTAAAACTAAAAGGCAAGTAAACTCAAAAAACAACGTAAGTTTGACGAAGCAAACAATAATGAGAAAACTAAAAGACACATAATAATTGATGCATTACTTTTAACTCAAGAACACAATTCAAAAGATGAAGTTGTTATTGAAAGCACTCATCTCTGGCAAGTCCATCTCCCACTTTTCATTTTCAAACATCATGATGGATGAAGACACTGCTCCGGACCAATCGATTCCCATGCCAATTGCACTGTTGCTTTAATTATTGCTACTGCTAGTTCCTTGATCATCATAACTTATTAGCTACACAACATCGGGCATGTTATCACTTTCATCAATGGCAGGAAACTGTGCTAAGCTCTATGATATGTATTGCTAGCTTCCCATGCCTGATGGATGATGTTATTTGCAGTGGTCTGATAATTGTGTAGGAAGCTCCAGGGTTGGAGCTGTGTTTTGGGGAGCAAGGGCCATGGACCTAGCTGAAAAAATCAAAAAATCACACAATAAATTGGATTTGTGATAGTAGGCCCTAGCAAAAATATAATTTGGGCCATAGCAGGAAAATAATTTAGAGAAGGAAGCCCATGTTCGTAATTAAATTCCCCCCCTGTATCACGTTTGTCCTATATTAAAAGCCATAATTTATATTCCTATTGCATATAGTCCACATTCATTTATATTTTCTTTTCTCTGTACTCCATCGCTACTTGTTGTTCATCATTATTTAGTGATCATATAAAAGAATATAGGTAAACCATCAAATCATGCTGTCATACATTATATTTAAAAAGGTAAAAGTTTTTGATCGGTTATCCAAGTACGAGTTTACCTTAGAATCCAAGTGTTACAAGTACAATAGCAAAACAGATGTTTTTATATATATGCTGGACTCATTATTGATAAATTTGTAACCATTTTACACCTTTAGTTAATCATCTCGGTTGCCATTATGCATTGAGAGAAATTTTAACAAAAAAAGATGTAAAGAAATGATACCTGCTTTGTAGTAAGTTTAATTTCAGACTCTTTGATTTCCTCGTTATCTTCTTCCTTGAAATCCGCCAATTGGCATTCATCATGATATTTTAACTTTATACATCATGATATTTATATTATTATTTCCAATAAACACATTGTTTCCAATTGAGTATATATGCATGCCCAGGTGGGCCTGCATCTAATTAGTGCATGCATTAATTCAACAATGTGAATATGTAGTATGTTTTAAAGCATGGATATTTTTGTTTGTAGATATAGTACACACTTATTCTTGTCATATTGCCAATGAATTTCTAAGTGAGATTCACGGTATGAATGGAGGCGGTTTTGTTAGAAAGAGATATATGAAGTGTAGGGTAAATATAGATGATTGTTGTCGAGTAAGAGATATATGTTGGCTCCTTGGTATTTTTCATCATATACCTACCTAAAATTGATGATAGGCACAAATATAGGCAATAAAATTAAATGATGTAACCACACAATAAAAATACATAGGAATCAACCAGAATCAAAATACATACATGGTTATAAGGACAATAAAAATTTGTAAAGTCCAAAAATGAAAAGAGAGGATGCATTGTTCTCTGCATGAGAGTACAATATACAACCAAGCATTTTCTATTGTGAGATGCAAATGGTTATACATGCTTAAAAGGTTCAAGGACCAATAAGACGACGTGGCTCAAACAATTATTCTCGTTCTCTTCGGAATTGAACCTCTCACTGGCTACACGTATGCAGCCAAGGCAAATGAAAATTCTGGCACAGTAATGATAGAGAGCTTTTCTTCAAAGTCAGGCAACAAACTACGCATATATAACATTAGCTTGAGCTTATTTTATAAACTCAAGTACTTAAGAAAGAGCAAACCATACACCTAAAATACTGAAAGTTACATTAACCACTATATATATGTACACTACATATGCAAAAAGATAAAAATGGTTGTTTTCAATAATTCTTACTTTCTTTATGATGGTGGTAGCATTCAAGTGGAACATAATCGTTAATTAACCGTGTTTAGATTTTAAACTAAAATGTGTTTTAACACAGTTATGTTTCAGTGAAGAATCACTTTTACTCAAAACTACTGATTTGATACTAATCACAAAATAGAATGTTCCATGCCTACATGGTTTTTTCAAGATTTATTTTCCTTGCAAATCATTCTAGTCCTATAAAAAGCACACCCAATAGAAGTAACCAATTTATATTCAATATTTAGTACAAATTATATTTCAAAAAATTGTACTGAAAAGATGCATTTAACAACCTACCAAATGTAAGAATTTTCCCCTTGTGTAGCTTGGCAACCACTTTCATATATTAACCTTGCTTCTCCAAATTTTCAATAAAATGAAGAAAAGGAATTGTTCAGTTAGAATATTACTATATTGCTATAATCATGAATGAACCTTTTACTGTAATCAGAAAGGAAAGTTAATGACTGTTGGCATCAAAATTGGCCACCAACACCTAGGTTATAAGTGAAAGCACCAATATCCAATCACAGATCACAGATAGAATATATGTAGTGAATATAATATAAAGAATAACCAAAATTAAAATGAAAGCAAGTAAAAAAGAGATAGGATTTATAGTGGTTCGGCTAACTCTGGCCTATGACCACTCTAGAACAATCCTTTTTATTATCAGAAATATGATTACAGTTACAATCTAGAATTCCAGAATAAAAATGGCAGAGTAGCCTCTAGGTAGAAGACAAAGAGAAACAGAATCCCGAAGAAGATCCCCTTTTGAAGCCAAGCCTGCTATATTTATAGGTGAAACTTCAGCTACAAGGCCTTCTCGCCTACATGGGCCCACCATAACGATCGTCGAGCCCAACTCGTCCATCCTATGCCGACTCGAAGTAGATCATATGCCGACCCAAAGCAAACCCTACGCCGACCCGAAGTAGTCCTCATGCCGACCTGAAGCAACACTATATGCCGACCCAAAGTAGTTCAACCCTTGCCGACCCAAAGTTGATCTCATGTCGACCCGAAGACACACCAATGCCAACCTGAAGTAAAGCCTATGCTGACCCAAAGTCAACCCCTTCTCAATGCCAACCCAAAGTAATACAACCTCTAGCTTATGCCGACCCAAAGTAATGCCTACGTCAACCAGAAGCAGACTCTGTGCCAACCTAAAGTAAAGCCAATGTCGACCCGAAGTAACTCAACCCTTGCCAAAATCCATATTCCAAGTACCCTGCATCATTTACCCATCGACCATGCTTAATCATAGCTTTATATTATTATTCATAATTGATTATCCATCCATCCATTTGAACCAAATCCATAATATTACAGCCTCGATGACCGTGAAGTCTATCGAGTTAAATCCGCTTGTATACTGCTTTTCCAAAAGGCAGGTTAACACATTGCACCCTAAAACATGCCTTGCGATAGGAAGGCATGTTTTGTATTGCCATAAGTTTGATGTTCGAAACCTATGGATGATCTGTGAAGAGATCAATGATCTTGCCTGATTGTTAGTAACGATCATTCGGGACCGTTAATAAAATTCGTAGCCGTCCCAGGCTGATGATGTTCGCGTGGGATCAAGCGTCTGTTCGAGGCGAAATATGATCATCCGAGATCGTGTGCCGCTCGAAGTGAAATGCGAATGTTCGAGATTATGTGCCGCTCGAGGCGAAATGCGATCGTTCGAGATCGTGTGCCGCTCGAGGCGAAATGCGATCGTTCGAGATCATGTGCCATTCGAGGCGAGATGCGATCGTTCGAGATCGTGTGCCGTTCGAGGCGTGATGTGATCGTTCGAGATCGAGTGCCGTTTGAGGCAATATGTGAGTGTTCGGATAGGACTCGGGATTATAATTATTGGATTTCACATTCGAGTGAGTTTTATAATTGAAATATCCAAGTAACAATATCAGAGCATCCGGTTAAGCGACAACCCTGCTCTGTTGGGTGTTACTCATTAGAGATAGAGTCAGTAGTACTCTAGAATGAGTGTGAGTGTAATAATAGATATGAGCGCGTATTTGTTAGTGAATACAAAAATTTGTTTTGTATTGTGTTGACTTATCGGTTGATTGTTTATAGATTCTGGTCGATGCTGGGTGGCCAACTGTAATCGATAGGGGTTTCTAAACTCTTAAACAAGATAAACCGACACAATATTGTTTTAAATGGGGTAAATGAAATAATTTTGCCCAAAACTATTTTTGTATAGAAAAGAAATGATTTTCTATGAATTATCATAGTATATGGATGCTTGGTTGTTAGGGAGAGATAATATTGAAATATTATCATTGTTATATGGAATTGAATGAGAAATAATTGTATAATAATAATAAAAAAAAAGATTTGAAGATAAATTCATTTGACAAATGAAATTTATAAATATGAATTGAAAGTTAAGGAAATAAAATCCATATACGAATGAGATTTGAGAATGTGAATTGTAAATGTAATTTACAAATTGAAATAGAATTCCAAGAAATTATTTGGAATAAAAAAATTCATCAATGGAATGTAAATAAGTTGATAACTTATGAAATAGTTGAAATTGGATTGGAACAAGATTCGAATTGAATAATGAAATGAGATTGATTTGAATCAAGTAAATAAAAATCCAAACTTGGAGGAATAAAATGAAATGGATTGAATTCAAGTAAACTAACTTGATAAATTAATAATTCATGAAGTAATGAATTGGAGGTTTAATTGGTTGAATTGTGAGTTGAATGAAATGGTTTGAATTTGTATATAAATTCAAGTAAGTAAGAAAGAAATATAAATTGAAATTTCCTTGTTATTGATAAAATAAATTCAGGATGAATTGAATATGGGAAATTTGAAATTTAAAAAGAAACTTCGTGAAATGGTTTCAAATGAAATGAATGTGAATATGAACAGAAATAGAAAAGAATATTTTTTTTTCAGGAAAACAATTCTGTTTTAATATATGTATAAGTTGGAAGGAATTTTATTTGAATTTAATGTATATAGATTGAATATAATATATATATGTATATATATATACATATTTTTAATTTAAAGGAAATTGTTTGAAATTAAATTTGATTGGATAAAGAGAAATTTTACTAAATGAAATTTAATCATTCGATTGATTCGAATATTAATAAATTGTATAAATTGTTTATACAAGGTTTGAAACCGTGAAGAAATGGTCAAAATGGAAAATGGAAAATGGACTGCAAATTAAAATCAAAGGTGAGATCTTCTCACTCAAATTGAAAAGTGGAAATTTTCAGTTATTGAATTGATTGACTGTTTGGATTGTGATATTAGATATAGTAGGATATATCTATATATATATAGCAATATATACATATTGGCATATGTATATATTGGATTGATTGATTTCCCGCCTCGTATAGCGGATGAGACCCTATTGCGCCGTTAGTAAGCGGATGATATTTTTATAAAACCCATATACCGCGATATTCCACCTCGAAGTGGAATTGGTATTGTGCTAACATCTGTGGATGCAGGGAAACAGGTTGGAGGGATCCAACAGGATTCCTCAAAACATTTGAATTGATTTCATATGTTGTTTGATTGATTATTTATAATCTGCGTATGATTATATCTGTGATTGAATGTATTGAGAGCTAAAATTTAGCCGAATGTATTTTTGGTATCGTTGGATACCAGAAATGAATGAAATTGGATTTCTGAAAGTAAAAAATTGAATTTTAGATGGTTTGGAAAAATAAAAGAATTTATTTAAAAGGAGATAAATTTGTTTGAAATCAAATTGATAATTGAATGGGTATTTAAAATAAATCTTTGAGGAATCGATATGAAAACTTATTTAATGTTGAATGAAAAATTGATTTTTGTGTTGAAAAATAAATTTGGAAATCGATTTGTGACAACGATTTAGTCTTTGAGATTAAAGTTAGAATCAATTTGAAATGTGATTCGGTGTTGAAGTAAATTCAGAAATAAATTTGAAATTCGATTTGGAATTTGAAATAAAATTTAGAAATCAATTGGGAAGTTGATTCGGGGTTGAAATGAATATTTGGAAAACGATTTGAAAATCGGGTAAAAGTGGATTTTTAGGAATGTAAATTCCGAATAGAATTTGTAAAGAAAAGGGAAATTTGTTTTAAAAATAAATATTGATTTATTTTTAAAGTGTGGAAAATATGATTTGAAATCGGATTTTCAAAGTGATGAAGTGTGGAAATAAATTTACAAATTTGAAATGTAAATTTGAAATAAATCGATAAGGATTTATCAAATTGGTTTAAATGGACCATAAAATGATTTGAAATTGATTTTCAAATGTGAAGTGTGGAGAATATATATCTGGTGAAAAGATTTGAAATTTAATAAATAATTTGGGAAAAATTATTTGAATTGGATGTTTGTTGTGAATGTTGTTTGATAGTTAAAGAACCAACTATCAATATTTGCCTTTGAAATGACACTTGATTTGTTTTTAAAACAAACGCTCATTATTCGGTTAAGCCGGGAGAGGACCTTTGTGTCATATAACCCATTCCGAATAATGATACGTCGTGAATGGATTGCATTTGAAGACCGGTGTGAAGACCGGATATTTGTGAAAATGAAAGGACAACCTGTCGAATGTCTCTGCACCGAGTTGCTCCGGTATAGAGATTTATATCACTCTTTTTGTGATGGGAAGTCCGGACGTGATTAGTGAATATTCAGATTGCAAGGGCTTCTTTGGAAGTGCCTTCGGTTCTGTTCGGACCCGGAACAGACTTGTATGGATGTGTGTCTGACGTTACACTTTGAGATGTAGAGCTGGTTTCTATCAAATACATTTCTGTTGGTGGCGGAGAATTTATTCTCTTAGCTTAACACCCTTCTCTGAGACGTACGAGCTCAGAGGTTATGTAGTTGATGGTTACTAGTGATACATTCCCAATTTGGTAATGTGGCACACGAAGTGCTGTTGATCAATTGTGGATCAAAGCGTTGCTTTGTGAAGAAGCGTGGCTTTGTGAAAAAGCGTGGCTTTGTGAAAAAGCATAGCTTTGTGGACGAGACTTCGTCGAGCCTCACAACCCGGTAATGGTCGAAACAGGAATGTTGCGGCAAAGGTTTGTAGGGGTAGCGCCCCTAGGGTATGCCATTTCCTTCTGGATAAAAGGGATATCATGGTATGGAGCCCAGATATTTTACCTATGTTGATTATATTTTGTGGCTGTTGCTTTTCGATTGAGGATCCTCGGATAAAGGTCGGTAACGACCGGGGGATGGCATAGCTCGTGTGTTAGTTACCTAGTTACAACTCAGTTAGAGCGTGAGGTAGCGTCGGCCTTTTGTTTGCGGAGATCCGGTTAGGATCCGGGGCGTCTTTCCAGAGGCGTTCTATTTCGGTATAAGGAAGTTCCTTAGCCTGATCATTTGTTGGAAATCCAAAGAAACAATACGAACCCTGTACGGTTTTTAATTGTATTACCTGCTATGGAATGTGGCGGTAACCTGCTATTGAACGTAGTAGCTATAGTAGGCATACGACAATTGTTGTATGTTGGCTAAGATTGATATTATACTTTCGAAATGTTTTCCACACTAGACATTAATAATAATATCAACTGATTTGCGTAGTAAGCATTTTTGACTATTATAAGGAGAAATCTCCTCCAATTCTGCGCTTGCATTGTGTGTGTGGTGGGAGGCCTTATGGTAGTTTCATTTTCCAAAAGCATCGCGAAGTTGTTTTATTTTCTTTGCGAAAATAACTGTTTTACGATCTCACACCAGTCACCATGACTGACCTGGAGTTTATTGTTCCCTTTCTAAACTCTGGGTGCCCATAATTTTCCACACGGGCAGCCTAGAGTTATTTTATCAGGATTCTGGATATTCTGGAGCTTTGGAGATGAGTTGGATGGCGAAGCGTACTATCGTACTTGTTATTTATTCCGCTGTGTATTCTGTATGAGGACAAGTTTATATAACTGTCCATTGTTGTAAACTCTGATGATTGATGTATGTATAAACTGATATAGGTTTTTGTTTTAAAGATTATTGATTTATCTATTATATATTGTTCCGCTGCGATAGGTGAGATTCTGATATTGTTCCTGTTCTGTGTTTTCTGTGTTATTCTTCTTTCTTTTTCTTCTATCTTTTCTTCTACCTCTTCTTTTAACCCTAAAGTTTCGCGTTTTCGCCATTCGATTTTTCGACAATTTGGTACAGTGGACGTATCGGTGTCGAGTTTTCGGAAGACGGATTTGCGGGTCTTCCGAAAATTCGACACCGATACGTCCACTGTACCAAATGTCGAAAAATCGAATGGCGAAAACGCGAAACTTTAGGGTTAAAAGTAGAGGTAGAAGAAAAGATAGAAGAAAAAGAAAGAAAAACAACACAGAAAACAAAGAACAGGAACAATATCAGAATCTCACATATCGCAGCGGAATAATATACAATAGATAAATCAATAATCTTTAAAACAAAAGACTATATCAGTTTATACATACATCAATCATCAGAGTTTACAACAATGGACAGTTATATAAACTTGTCCTCATACAGAATACACAGCGGAAATAATAAACAAGTACGGTAGTACACTTCGCCATCCAGCTCATCTCCAAAGCTCCAGAATATCCTAATAAAAAAACTCTAGGCTGCCCGTGTGGAAAATTATGGGCACCCAGAGTTTAGAAAGGGAACAATAAACTCCAGGTCAGTCATGGTGACTGGTGTGAGATCGTAAACCAGTTATTTTCGCAAAGAAAATAAAACAACTTCGCAATGCTTTTGGAAAATGAAACTACCATAAGGCCTCCCACCACACACACAATGCAAACGCAGAATTGGAGGAGATTTCTCCTTATGATAGTCAAAAATGCTTACTACGCAAAATCAATTGATATTATTATTAATGTCTAGTGCGGAAAACATTTCGAAAGTATAATATCAATCTTAGCCAACATACAACAATTGTTGTATGTCTACTATAGCTACTATGTTCAGTAGTAGGTTACCGCCACATTCCATAGCAGGTAATGCAATTAAAAACCGTACGGGGTTCGTATTGTTTCTTTGGATTTCCAACAATGGTCAGGCAAAGGAACTTCCTTATACCGAAATAGAACGCCTCTGGAAAGACGCCTCGGATCCTAACCGGATCTCCGCAAACAAAAGGCCGACGCTACCTCACGCTCTAACCGAGCTGTAACTAGGTAACTAACACACGAGCTATGCCATCCCCCGGTCGTTACCAACCTTTATCCGAGGATCCTCATCGAAAAGCAACAGCCACAAAATATAATCAACATAGGTAAAATATCTGGGCTCCATACCATGATATCACCTTTTATCCAGAAGGAAATGGCATACCCTAGGGGCGCTACCCCTACAAACCTTTGCCGCACATTCCTGTTTCGACCATTACCGGGTTGTGAGGCTCGACGAAGTCTCGTCCACAAAGCTACGCTTTTTCACAAAGCCACGCTTTTTCACAAAGCCACGCTTTGATCAACCAATGATCATCAGCACTTCGTATGCCACATTACCAAATTGGGAATGTATCATTAGTAACAATCAACTACATAACCTCTGAGCTCGTACGTCTCAGAGAAGGGTGTTAAGCTAAGAGAATAAATTTTCCGCCACCAACAGAAATGTATTTGATAGAAACAAGCTTTACATCTCAAAGCGTAACGTCAGACACACATCCATACAAGTCCGTTCCGGGATCGAACGGAACCGAAGGCACTTCCAAAGAAGCCCTTGCAATCCGGATATTCACTAATCACGTCCGGACTTCCCATCACAAAAAGAGTGATATAAATCTCTATACCGGAGCAACTCGGTGCAGAGACATTCGACAGGTTGTCCTTTCATTTTCACAAATATCCGGCCTTCACACCGGTCTTCAAATGCTATCCATTCGCGACGTAACACTATTCGGAATGGGTTATATGACACAAAGGTCCTCTCCCGGCTTAACCGAATAATGAGCGTTTGTTTTAAAAACAAATCAAGTGTCATTTCAAAGGCAAATATTGATAGTTGGTTCTTTAACTATCAATAACATTCATAACAAACATCCAATTCAAATAATTTTTCCCAAATTATTTATTTAATTTCAAATCTTTTCACAAGATATATATTCTTCCACACTTCACATTTGAAAATCAATTTCAAATCATATTTCATACTTCACGTTTGAAAATCAATTTCAAATCATATTTCATACTTCACGTTTGAAAATCAATTTCAAATCATATTATGGTCCATTTAAACCAATTTGATAAATCCTTATCGATTTATTTCAAATTTGTAAATTTATTTCCACACTTTAAAAATAAATCAATATTTATTTTTAAAACAAATTTACCTTTCCTTTGCAACTTCTATTCGGAATTTACATTCCTAAAAAATCCACTTTTACCCGATTTTCAAATCGTTTTCCAAACATTCATTTTCAACTCCGAATCAACTTTAAAAATTGATTTCTCCATTTTATTTCAAATCCCAAATCGAATTTCAAATTGATTCTAACTTTTAATCCCAATTACCAAATCATTTTACAAATCGATTCCCAAATTTATTTTCAACACAAAAATCAATTTTTCATTCAACATTAAATTAGTTTTCATATCGATTCCTCAAATTTATTTTCAACACAAAAATCAATTTTTCATTCAACATTAAATTAGTTTTCATATCGATTCCTCAAATTTATTTTCAACACAAAAATCAATTTTTCATTCAACATTAAATTAGTTTTCATATCGATTCCTCAAAGATTTATTTTAAATACCCAATCAATTGTCAGTTTGATTTCAAATAAATTTGTCTCCTTTAAAATAAATTCTTTTATTTTCCCAAACCATCTAAAATTCAATTTTAATTTCAGAAATCCAATTTCATTTATTTCTGGTATCCAACGATACCAAAAATACATTCGGCTAAATTTTAGCTCTCAATACATTCAATCACAGATATAATCATCTACAGATCATAAATAATCAATCAAACAATATATGAAATCAATTCAAATGTTTTGAGGAATCCTGTTGGATCCCTCCAACCTGTTTCCCTGCATCCACAGATGTTAGCACAATACCAATTCCACTTCGAGGTGGAATTATCGCGGTATATGGGTTTTATAAAATATCATCCGCTTACTAACGGCGCAATAGGGTCTCATCCGCTATACGAGGCGGGAAATCAATCAATCCAATATATACATATGCCAATATGTATATATTGCTATATATATATAGATATATCCTACTATATCTAATACACATCCAAACAGCAAACAAACAATAACTGAAAGTTCCACTTTCAATTTGAGTGAGAAGATATCACCTTTGATTTTAATTTGCAGTCCATTTTCCATTTTCCATTTTGACCATTTCTTCACGGTTTCAAACCTTGTATAAACAATTTATACAATTTATTAATATTCGAATCAATCGAATGATTAAATTTCATTTAGTAAAATTTTTCTTTATCCAATCAAATTTAATTTCAAACAATTTCTTTTAAATTAAAAATATGTATATATATATACATATATATATATTATATTCAATCTATATACATTAAATTCAAATAAAATTCCTTCCAACTTATACATATATTAAAACAGAATTGTTTTCCTGAAAAAAATATATTCTTTTCTATTTCTGTTCATATTCATGAAAACAACTGTATTTATATATCTCACTTTATATTTTCTGTATATAAACAACATGATTTTCCTTCACTGTAATTTATTTTTATATACATATATATTTATAAAATGAAGCAAATCTTATATAGATACCTTTCTTTGCTCCTAATTCCTCCGGCCAAATGTCGCGACCCGAAGTCGATGACGACTGCCAACCCCGATCTCGATATGAAAATGATATTCGATGCGAATACTGGAACGATGTCAGCCCCACTTCGAGTTCACTGCTCAACCATTGAAGTTCGTGCCAAGCTCTCGAACGACCATCGCGACTGAAATGCTTCCTTCCCAAATCGCACGCCAAGACCAGATCTCCGCCATCACGTGCTCGCACGCGCTCGCGATCCGCCTTGACTTCCACGCGCGCGAGCCTGCCTTGCTCTCGAACTCGGTCCACGCCCCCCTTGCAAAAGTCGCTCGACGACGTAGCTGTTCTTCGTGAATCGAGATTGCCACCGCAACCACCTAAGACCTCGAGCTTCCCTCTCGCGACACAGATCTCCTTTCCATTTTTATTTTTTGTTTCGAACGAAATCATCCCCTGATGAATTTGAAGAGGAATTGGATTTGAAGATTTGAAATGAAGGCGTGGATTTTCCTTCGTGATTTTGAAAAGGAGGAACGGGAAGAAATACGAAATTGAAGTGCTCGTATTTTCCTGAGAATTCGATTTGAACAAATTCGAAAACAGAGGGAGGAAAGGAAGAAATGCGCGACTTCCTTTATGATTTGCTCGGCCATTATTGTCTTCGTTTGTTTTTGGATTTTAACTGAAAAGGGGAACGAGATACTCGAGTGTTTTTTTATTTTAGAACAGGAGAAAAAGTTGCGTGTTTTAAACGAGAAAAGGGGACAATAGCTCAGCGCGTTCAGATGTAGGGTGGCTGGAGTACGTGATTTTGCATTACCTCTACAGTATTTTGAGTTGAGGCCAAAAGTGCTGATGTTGACCAAATTCAGATTTTTAAAATTAAATTGAAATTGATTAAATTTCAACGCGTTTATACGTCGTATGCTCGCATAACAACTCCGATTAATACGAAATTTGAAATCCGATAATAATTCAATATTACGGATCCAATGGAACTGGTTTCGTTCAATTCTGAGACTGTTCGAAAATTGGCTATTTTTCAGTCGATAATTAAATATTAAAATATTCAATTTTCACAAATTAATTCCAAATTCACTTTTAAAAGTTCTATAACCTTTTTATAACTCCAGTATGATTAAATAAAATTTTACAAATCATTTTCAACCATATTAAACTCGATTTTTCAATTATCTCTGGAATTTCACTATTTAATTTATCGATTAAATTATCAAATTAAACCCAATATTCGAAAAATAAATCATTCGACTTCTAAATTCCATTTATTAATATTTAAAATTAATTAAATATTCGAATTTTAATTATCAAAAATTCTGGGTCGTTACAAGATACAAAAAAGAGAAACAAAAGAAAAAACTAAAACATCGATGTGCATGCATCTCCGGGTGTGACGGTTCATTGTCATCTCGGAGCATGCCCGAGGACCGTTCATAATCCCATGCATGTGTAAGTGACTTAGCCATTTTATTATGGAGTTTATTACTTATCCTTTTCCATTCTGATCAATTGATGACAAGTTGACGCCTCGATCCAGGACCGTTTCCATTTAATGCGGATGGCGGTTTCTCCTATTCGACTCCCGCTGCTCGCGTTCTTACATATTGTAACAACCCACCGTTTCGGATATGTCCCTCGATCTCATCCTTCAAGTGCCTGCAATCGTTTGTACTATGGCCGTCTAGCTCGTGGAACAGGCAGTTTTGTCTGATTTCCTTTCATTATTGGTGGGTTCCCTCATTATTGGCCATCGATATGGGATTTTCCCCTAGTGTCCAGATATATTCGTTCTAATGTTTCAGTCAATTCCATGTAAGAGGTGAATCTTAGTTCCCTTCGTGGCCGCTTCGGTCCATCAAAGCCATTCTCTGCTCTTCATTTACCTTTGTCCTTGTTCGAATCTTCCCTGGGCGGATCTCCGCCTTTGACCGCATAAACCTTAATTTCCTCTCTTCCCTCTCTATCAGCTTTTGCATCTTCCTGTTGTAGAAACCTTTCTGCTTCATGGTAAAACTTCTCTAAATCCATAGGTGGATTTCGTGCTAGTAAATCCTTTAATTTTGTGCCATCAGCAATGCCAGATACAGCTGCCATCAAAATCATGGATGGATCTAGACGATCTACTGATGCCGCCGCAGCATTAAACCATGTTAGAAAACTCCTCAGAGACTCTCCAGTCCTATGTTTCAGTGTTGCCGAACTCATCACATTTTTGGATCTCGAGATGTGAACTCTAAACTGCCTCATAAACCTTTCGATCAATTCTATCCACGTACCAATAAAGCCACTTTCTAATAGTCTGAATCATAGTGCTGCTATATCCATCAATTACAAAGGGAAACACCACACCATGACCTCCTCCGATGCCCTTAGTACTTCCATATGCCTCACATACCTTGTCAGATGAACAGTGGGATCCGTCCTTCCATCATATGTCTCCAGCGCTAGTAGTTTGAATTCTGGTGGATTTCTAGTTTGCCTAATCATAGGAGCGAAGAGGCTCCTATTCATATCCTACAAATCTCTATTTACAAATCCTCCTCTCATGGCCCGTTTGATCATTTCCGCTAACCTGTCGTTATCAACGAGTGGTAGTTTTTGTCCATTGTCTCCAACCTGCCACCCGAGTCCGTGAGGGAGTCCTAAAATCTGCTCTCCCAAATGAGCACCCATATCCCAATCTACGCCAAACTACATAGCACTGCCTAGTATCCTGCTTGGAGTGGAGCCAATATGATCCGGGGGCTTGCCCCCAAGTGTGGAATGATCAGGGGCAGCTCTCAGTGGTTTCATTTATCCCGTGTCCTGGTTGTTCCATTTCCTTGGTTTTGATTTTGAACTTCCTCTTCTTCTGCTGCTCCAGTTCCATGATTCATATTTCCAATATTTCTTGCTACTCCATTCCCTTGGCTTTGCATTCCAGCTTGTCCAATCCGTCGGAGTATGTTTTGCATCAAGTCCTCTTGTCTTTTCAGCATCCTTTCCTGCATAGCATCCATCAACATTTCCATCTCGTCCCTGGTAATGAAGATTGAGGTCTGATTAGCTCCTGAGGAAGCCTCTTGACTTCCTTTATGATGGCTCCTCTCTGTTCTCTGTCTCCTTGTTGATTGCCTAGCCATTTATTCCTAAATTCGAGTTCACAAGCTTTAAAATCCAAGATCCAAACTTCCAAATCCCTAAGTGCTAGCTTTCTTAAGAAATGTACCAAAATGTTGGCCTCAAAATTTGCCACCAACACCCGATTATAAGTGAAAGCACCAATATCCAGTCATAGATCACAGATAGAATATATGTAGATAATATAATATGAAGAATAACCAAAATTAAAATGAGAGCAAGTAAAAGAGAGAAAATATTTATAGTGGTTCGGCTAACTCCAGCCTACATCCACTCCAGAACAATCTGTTTTATTATCAGAAATATGATTACTGTTACAATCCAAAATTCCAAAATAAAAATGGTAGAGTAGCCTCTGGGTAAAAGACGAAGAGAAACAGAATCCCGAAGAAGATCCCCTTCTGAAGTCAAGCCTGATGTTGTTTGTACAAAAAATGGACAAACACCTCGAAGTTGTATGATTTAGTAGATCTTATGTTATTCTTAGTGATTTGAGCGGTTTATGCAAATATATGAAAAACAGGGGCTAAACTGTAAAAAGACACGCAGATTTATAGTGGTTCAGCCAGAATGTGCCTACGTCCACTTTATATGTTATTTCTCTTCTCTTATTCTGATTACAAGTACAAAGCTTTGATACAAGTAAAAGAAAGTTGTTTGAAAGTTCCTTCCGTGCTTGAGCTCTCAAACTTGTCCCCATTGCTGTACCCCTGCCCCTCTATTTATAGAGTGAGGCTAGGGGTAGGGGTCCAGGATGTGTATAGTCGCTGATGGGCCCGGGCTGATGTGATCTGGCTTGGTACGTCTTGGTTCGGCCTCGCTTGGTCCGGAGGTGGTTGGAGTGTAGAGTGGACCGGTAGTTGCTTGGACCGGTGGTGGGATGGTGGAGATGGAAGTAGGTTGGTTCGGCAGGAGGATGGTTCGGTGGGAAGCATGGTCCGGTGTGGAGATGGAAGTAGATTGGTTCGGCAGGAGGATGGTTCGGCGGGAAGCATGGTCCGATGTGGAGATGGAAGTAGGTTGGTTCGGGGTTGCATGAGACTGCCGAATAGGCTCTGTGAGACATGGATGCCGGACGATTTCCTGCCGAATGGGCTCTGGAGAACGAGAATGCCGGATGAGTTAAGCTCCTTGGTCTCGAGGTCTTCTGGGTGAGAACACGCCCAACATTTGCCCCCCAAAGTAGGGCATATATCTGTATATGGCGTGCTTTGTTTTAAGTTGGGTATTATGGATAGCTTCGTTCGGCCCCTAGGTGCCGATCCAATTGGTCCGGTGTCCAACATTTGTTTATAAATAGGGGCCATACACCCTCGTCTTTTTTTATCAGCCGAACCATTTCCTAGCCTTTTCCGAATCAAAGTCCCTGCCGAATCAGGTGAGGAGCCGAATGTACTTGTGCTTGTATTGCCGAACGAGCTTTCTGAAAATTGCCGAATGAATCTTCGTACTGTACTACCGAATGTGCTTCTAGATTATAATACCGAATGAACTTTCACATTATAACACCGAATGAACTCTCGTATGACAATACCGAATGGACCTCCATACTATAATACCGAATGAACTTCATTTATTTGTTTACATCCTCTTGCTCTAACAATGTGTTTTTCCGGTGTTGCAGATAATGTCTCGTAAAGCGGAAACTCGATCAGACAAAAAGAAATCCGGGGGTGAAGGAGGTTCCTCTGCCGTGCCCCCAGCTCAGCCGAATCCAGAACGTCACGGATCTGCCCCGAGATCACTAGTGGACGGGTACGGCCCTCAGGAGCTTTTGAACTCCCCGCCCGATTGCTTTCCTAGCTCCCTCAAGGAGGAGCAGCTTGATGTCATCTCTCGTTCTTTCGGAATTGACAGGGCGCGAATGCTGTTGCCAAGGAGAGATGTTATGCCGTACGACCCTCCTGAAGGGTACTTTGCTTACAGTAGGTACCACTGCATGTGTGGTGCCATCCCGCCTCTTAACGCTTGGGTAACCAGCTTCCTCACATATCTCAAGGTGGCCCCATTCCAGCTTCAACCCAACTCCTATGCTATACTGGTGAGCCTCTTCGTCATTTTCCAGAGGAAGTATGGTCATGCTCCTTCCAACCGGGAGATCCGGTACTTATATAATCTGAGGGGCTATAAGAAGGGGTCCCCATACATTAGCTTGGAGTCAGCCGTGACCTTCAAGCCGGTCTTGGATCTGTATTCTAAATTTAGCATGTTCAAGAAGGAGTGGTTCTTTGTCAGGGACGACTCCGTTTCAATTCGGCGCTTTACTTCTGGATGTAAGTTGATGCTTTTACTTATAATTTCTATTCCGATTGCGATGCTTCTTCTCATACTTTCTCATTTTTGCTAGCGACAGGTGGCTTTGCGATTGTGGAGACTGACCGCCTGGTTCAGAAGGCGGCTGAGATAGAAGCTATTCTCGGGAAATATAGATCATCTGCCTTCTTGATCAGAAATGTGATCCTTCTGGAGTATAACTTAATCCTTCCACAGCAGTCAGTAGTTAAGCTGAGGGAAACGGCGGAGGAGAGGGCGGCTACTCAGACCAAGGAAGGTGTTATGGTAGAGAGTAGCAAGAGGTAACCTTTCACAAAACCTCCAGCCGTCGGAGGTAAGAAACTCAAGAAGTCGGACGGTCCCTCCCCCAGCAATTGTCCACTTACCCAGGAGGAGGAAGACATAGAGGAGGAAAGAGGTGAGGGTGGAGATGGTCGGGAAGGTGATAAAGGTGGCGATGGCATCGGGGCCTTGCTTCCTGGGCGAGCGGGCGAGATTCAGGAGTGGACGGATGATGCGTTCCACCAGGCTTTCGAGGGGCTGGACGAAGATCCAGCTTTGGTTGAGAAAACCGGGAAAGCGGACAAGGCCGGGACCGGTGCAAGCGAGTCTTCTCAGACCCTTCCAGCCAAGGTGGCTCCGACAACTCAAGGTGAACTCTTGACTCCTGCATGCTTCATTAATGATAGGGACTTAGGAATATTTTATGACCCGCTCCCGTCCTGGAATGAAATCCAGGACTTATTGCAGTATCCTACTCCTCCCCAGGGTTTGTACAACCACAGATGTGTTTCTTTTCTTTTTATCTTTTAATTTGCCGTGTTTTCTCGAATTATATAGTGATGTAAGTTTGTGACACTTGTTCTTCATATCAGGAGCAGGTAAGACATCCAAGGCCTCGGATCTTCGGCACAGGCTTGAGCAATACAAGCTTTCAAAAACCTCCGCTGAGCCGAAGCCTTCGACCCACCGCTCCGGGGATGTAGTCGGCTACCGTCCTCTTCTCGGGGTTATTGAAGAGGGTATTCAACGGAGAAAGAGGAGTCATCCTTCATCCGAACCTTCACTTGGTCCTCAGTTCCCGGCTCAGCCTCTTCATGATATCACGGGGGAGGATAGCGAGTTTGCACTCTCTCCGTGCCCGCCCGGAAACCCTACCGTTATTCATATCGACCATCCTGACTTGGCTCGTAATCCATTTGCGGGTCATCCTGACCTGGATCCAAGCTCCCATGATATTACCTTTGACGAGGTCACCGGTGAACACCTTCTTCCCCGCAACCCCATGGTACGAGTACTTGATGAAGCTAAGTCCTTAGATCTCGATTTACTCACTACTCGTATAATCACTATGGGAGACGAGGCCAAGGCTAATATTGATCGGGTGGCGGAGGAGACTAAGAAGCTGATGGGGCATCATGCCCGGCTGGTTAAGGCCGGAGAGGAGATTGGGAGCGCCAACATCCGACTTCGATTGGTGGTTTCGGATCAGGCCAAACAGCTTGCGGATCAGGCTATTCAGATTTCTCAGCATGAGGCTGCTTCTGGACGACTAAGGAAAACCATGGAAGAGGCCAGTCGGGCCGAACTGCGGAAAATGGAAGCTACTTGCAAAGAACGGATTGACATGGCTATTGCCACGGTGGACGAGGTTCGGAAAGCGGATCTTGAGCAGGTGGAGGAATTGTCCGGGAAACTTGAGGCTGCAGAGCTTGCTCAAGCCAAGTTGAGGGAAGAGATGGAGGCAATGCGGGGATCCCTTCTGGTTGACGGCTCGAGATACCGATCGGAGAGAGATGCTGCCGTTGGGAGGTTGTCGGCTTCCGAGGCCCGGATGAGGGAGTTTGAGGAGAATGAGGGGATGATGGACGAAATGCTTCAGGACATGTACTTCCGAACCTGGAAGCAGGGCAACCTCTCCTGGATGGATGATTATCCCAGGGTCATGGCTAAGATCTATCTTCGGGCTCTGGAGGAGGCCAAGGCCGATGCGGATAAAGATGGTGGCGTGGCCTTCAGCATGGATGCGGTCACTGCCCAGTTTGCCAAGGGGGAGAAGGTGGCGGTGAAGGAGGGTATGCGGTTGCTTGCTGCTGAGGAGGCAGGGGTGCAAGTGGATGATGACGACCAGGATGGCCAATAAGCTTATGCTGGTAAGTCTTCCTTTTTAGTTTCCCTATTAACTTGGTTGCTTATCACTAATGAATCCTTTCCTTGACTGGACAGGTGGCCAACAGGACAAGGATAAAACTCCAATGCAGCCGGCCCCTTGATTAGACCTGGAAAAAACTCTTTTTTGTGGACTTTGACAGGGTTGTATATGTTAGTCTTAAAACAGTAAAGTAGCTTTTAGGTTGTATTATTTTGCTACTTGTAATAAATAGCTCCATTCTTGATGTGTAATTCTTTAACTTAAGCTGATTTTGTCGTTTTCTGAATGTTTGTTGCCATTTTGACATGTCGCATGAGAAATATAGCTATGTATATTCTTGTAATTGAATTGTGTTTGATGTCAGATTCTGGTTCTAAATCATAATTCCATGACTTGCAATATTAGCGTGTGGTGTGAACAAATTATAGTCATGTATTTGTACACAAAAGAAGAAAATACCGCCTTTCATGTTTTAATCGTAGATGGTAGTCTTGAATATCTTGTATGACCGAGCATGGAATGCAGTCGAATGCCCTGCCATCCAACTGTGAGTCCCTACACCCATTGGCGAGTATCTCCTACTCTGTATCCTGTACTTTAGGGATTGTTATAGAGGATAGGGAAAAAGCTTTTTAAGTAAAAATTGAAATATGTGAAAAGGTAAAACTTCCAATCACGGAAGGCCTTCGACGTGCTTAAGTTCGTGGCAAACGGGTTTTGTAGTCACTTTCCCTAGCTGTGGGTCTTGGAGACATTTGTCACCCATCTTACGCCTCCGCGGGGAGTTAATTCTTTTTTTCCACAGCCGTACTTAAGACACATCGGAGCCGAGATCGCGCACAGTAACTACCCGGGCCATTATGGTCCGTAATCGTGGGTACTATTCGATTTACTGTGGCCGGCTAGCGTGGGTGCCGATCATCAACTGTGAACTGCCCCTGGCTGGCCACACCTTATGTTGGGGCTTATAGTCGGTTCACAGTTGCCAGCGAGCCTAACGCCGTAATGAGTTGCCTCGGCTATAGTCGGCCTTCTCGGTGGCTTATAATCGGCTCATTACAGTTGGCTTTGAGGGCCGTCGCGAGCAATGAGTTAACCCGCAGCAGAGGGATGCCGGAGCAAAAGTGTCTCATTGGCGAGGGCATAGATTCACATAGTACCTGCTAGGTCTTGTCCAGGTGAAGTTGCGTTGTGGAGTGCTTTGAATAGAAATGCTATATGCTCAGGATTTTGTTCAACAAAAAAGGATAAAGTTAACAAGCAGCCAAGATACAAAGGAACAAGTTAAAAAAGAGACAAGGTTTTTTAAAGTGGTTCGGCACGAAAATGCCTACGTCCACTGATTCTCTTTGTTAATTCACTTCATATGGGCAATACAAGTTAAGAAAAGTATCGACGAAGGTGTTGGATGTTCCATGCCCTCTGGAACACCTCTCCGTCCACTGTTGACAAAATATAGGCTCCGTGGTGGAGATCTTTATGAATTACATATGGTCCATCCCAGATTGGGTCTAGTGCTCCGGGACGAGGGAAGATTCGCTTGAGGACAAGGTCCCCTTCCTGTAAGGTACGATGCTTGACTTTGGAGTTGTAGTGTGCCGCCACTTTTTGTTTGTGGGCTGCTGCTTTAAGGACTGCATCATTTCTTCTCTCCTCGACTAGATCCAAAGACATGTTGAGGAGCTCTTCATTCTCTTCTGGGTTATAGTGGATCCTACGGTGGGAAGGCACAATGGTTTCAACCGGGAGCATAGCCTCCGATCCGTATGCCAAAGAGAAAGGAGTGTGCCCTGTTGATGTTCTGAAAGATGTGCGGTAGGCCCATAGTGCCATAGGGAGTTCATCCACCCAAGGGCCCTTTGACTTTTCGAGCTTCTTTTTTATCAGAGTTTTCAGAATTTTGTTGACTGCTTCGACTTGTCCGTTTGCCTGGGGATATGCTACGGATGAGAAGCTTTTATGAATTCTGTGTTCTTGGCACCAGTTGGCGAATTCCTCGCTGTCAAACTGAAGTCCATTGTCTGATATGATTTTGAGTGGGACTCCGTACCTGCATAGAACATTTTTGATTAAGAAGTTAATAACTTTTTCTGAAGATACTTTATTTAGAGGTTCCGCTTCCACCCATTTAGTGAAATAATCAACTGCCACTATAGCATATTTGGCCCCGCCTCGGCCCATTGGTAGCTCGCCGATTAAGTCAATTCCCCATATTGCGAAGGGCCAAGGGCTGGTCATCTGAGTAATCTCGGTTGTTGGTAGCTGAGGAATCTTAGCAAATTTTTGGCATCTGTCACACTTCTTGACGAAATCTAAGGCGTCCTTGCTCAAGGTGGGCCAGAAATATCCGTATCGGAGTATCTTTTTTGCTAACGTTTGCCATCCGGTGTGATCTCCGCAGCTTCCTTGATGAATGTTAGATAAGATTTCCTTGGCTTCCCTTCCGGCGACACACCTTAATAATGGGTTAGAGAACCCGCGCCGATAGAGGATGTCTTCTTGCATTGTATAGCGGGACGCTTTCCTCAAGATTTTCTTGACTTCGTTACGCCCGTCGGGTAGTATGCCACTTTGTAGGTAGTCTCGGATGGGAGTCATCCAAGTTGCTTCTTCGGTTGCAGCTATCAGATTCACTTGCTCAAAACTTGGGGCCAGTTGCTTTGAGATGGTCACTGCCCCAAAGATGGTGATGTCTCTCACACTTGCTTGCTTTGCTAATTCGTCGGCCTCTCGGTTCTCCTCCCGAGGGATGTGTTTGACTAAGTAGTGGTCCAATCGGCTGAGAAGCAACCTGGTCTTCATTAGATATGCTATGAGTCGTTCTTCTCGAGCTTGGAATTCTCCTAGTATTTGATTAACAATAAGTTGAGAATCGCTGTGAAGACACAAAGAATTGGCCCCGATTTCTATGGCAATTTCTAGTCCAGCTATAACCGCTTCATATTCTGCATCGTTGTTGGTGGCAGCGAACTCCAACCTTATAGGATAGTGCAGTTTGTTTCCCCTGGGAGTGATTATTACCACACCTGCCCCCGAGCCTTGTTCGTTTGATGCACCATCCACAAAGAGATTCCACTTGATATCTTCTGTTATTTCCAATTGCTCCTGATCTTCGTTGGTAGTGAACTCTGCAATGAAATCAGCCATGGCCTGTCCCTTGATGGCGGTGCGAGGGTGATAGGTGATATCATACTGACTCAGTTCTATGCACCATTTGAGTAATCGCCCAGAAGTGTCGGGACGATGGAGTACCTGCCTCAGTGGTTGATCGGTCAGAACTTTGATGGAATGGGATTGGAAGTAGTGACGTAGTTTTCGTGAAGTGATTAGTAAACAGTATGCTAATTTCTCAAGTTTAGGGTATCTAACTTCTGCCCCAGTAAACCTTTTGCTGACGAAGTAAACTGGCCGTTGCGTGCGGTTGTCTTCCCTTACCAAGGCAGCGCTTAGGGCGTGGGATGACACAGCGAGGTATAGGTATAATTCTTCTCCTTCGCTTGGAGTTGAGATCACCGGTGGTTTCTGGAGGTGTTCGATTAAGTGAAGGAAAGCGGTCAGGCATTCGTCAGTCCATTCGAACTTTCCCTTGTCTTTCTTTAGGGCTTCAAAAAAGGGGACGCACTTGTCCGTCGCCTTGGAGATGAATCGGCTTAGAGTGGCCACTTTTCCGTTCAAACTTTGCATTTCCTTCCGAGTGGAAGGTATCTTGATATCCCTTAACGCTCGGACTTGTTCAGGGTTTGCTTCTATCCCTCTGGCATGAACGATGAATCCTAAGAACTTTCCAGATGACACTCCGAAGGAGCATTTTAGCGGATTCAACTTCATTCCATATTGTCGAAGTACCTAAAACATCATGCCTAGGTGGCTTACGTGATCTTTGGCTTTCCTTGACTTTACCAGCATGTCATCCACATATACTTCCATAGTTTGTCCTATCAGCCCCGCAAACATCTTGTTGACGAGGCGCTGGTAGATGGCTCCTGCATTTTTAAGTCCGAAAGGCATTACCTTATAGCAGTATAAACCTCGATCGGTGATGAAACTAGTGTGGTCTTGGTCGGGAGCATGCATAGGAATTTGGTTATATCCTGAGTATGCATCCATAAAAGATAGGAGTTCGTGCCCGGCTGTGCTGTCTACAAGTTGGTCGATTCTGGGAAGTGGGAAGCAATCCTTTGGGCAGGCGTCGTTTAGGTTGGAAAAGTCAATGCAGGTTCGCCACTTCCCATTAGCCTTTTTTACCAGCACCGGGTTGGCGATCCATTCCGAGTAGATAGCTTCTCGTATGAAGTCATTGGCGAGTAGGTTTTTTACTTCTTCATCGAGGGCTGCTGATCGCTCTGCCCCCATACTTCTCTTTCTTTGTTTTATAGGTGCCTTGGTAGGATCAATGTTTAATACGTGGCATGCTATGTCGGGGGAGATTCCGGTCATGTTAGCGTGTGACCAAGCGAATACATCCAAGTTGTGGCGGAGAAAATCGATGAGTTGTGCCTTCAATTCGGCTTTTAGTTGGGACCCAATTTTCAATAGTCTACTTGAGTCGTGCTTGTCTACAGATATAAACTCCATAGCCTCTGCAGGCTCAGCGGTGGCCTCCTCCTCTTTGTCCCTAGGGTCTAATTCATTGAAAGGGTCGCTGGTATATCGAAGAGGAGGGGCTTTCTTTAGTTGCTATGCTTCCAGACTTTTTGTGCAGAGGGCAATCTCTACACCCTTCCCTTTATCCTTCCTGTGGTTGTTGCGAAGTTCAGTCACATAGCAGTCTCGAGCAACGTCCTGGTCTCCTTCTACTTCCCCTACTCCATTGTCCGTTGGAAATTTCATCTTTAGGCACCATGGGGCTAGGACAATTTGGAAATCAGACAAAGCTGGCCTTCCTAAGAAGGCGTTGTAGGCTGAACGGTTTTCTATTAGCACAAATGTCTGTTTCCGTACAACGGAGCGGGGATGGCTTCCAATCTCGACGAAGAGGTCCAGTTGTCCGAGAGGCATCTTCCATTCTCGGGGGGTGATAGCAATTTCAATGTTGCGGGCGAAAGGGCTGGTTACCCTAGCGCCTATCCCTTGATCTCTTTGCTCCCGTTGGACACACTCTCTGAATAAGCGTGCCATCCTTTCATCAGAACTTGGAGCAGATAGAAAAGAGTTTGGTTCTGTTCTGTGGGATTGATTCCGTCCAGATGACCTGTAGGGATGGTATCGTCTATCATTCCTCATATTTTCCAGTGGCTGCCTTTGATCTTCTGGGAGCATGCTTGGGTCAGCTACAGTTGGCCCTTGCCTTGATCTCCCCCTGTTGGGTTCTGATCTAAGCACTTCCTCGGGTCCAACTTCGGGCTGGACTCTAGCTCGGCCCCGTTCACTGGCATTTCTATGGTTAGGCAGCATGACAGGCTCAGCCACAGTTGACCTTCGCCCGGTACCTTCCCTGTTGGGTTCGGTACCAAACGTTTCCTCAGGCCTAACTTCGGGCTGTGCTCGGTCTCGGCTCCTACCACGGCTACTTCTGCCGTTAGCTCCTTCGAAGAAGGAAGATCTTTGTTGTCTCTGAGATCCTCCAGACTGGGACTCGCCCCATGATTCAGTGTTGCGGTTGGATTCTTCAGCGTCCCTTAAGCGTGACATGAGATGGTCCACCAAGGCTTCCTGCTGGGACGTGAAGCGGTTAGTTACTTCAACAACAACTCTGTCCAAATCTGCCCTAGTAATTGCTGCAGGCTGTTCTGTGGCAGGAGTGGTTGGGTTAGCCTGTCCTTCATTTGTTACCGTTGCTGGAGGAGGACGATTTACTTGATTCGTGACAGCTGGATCTGGCAGACTGCTGGATGCGATGATTTTTCCTTTGTTAACATCTTTTCTCTGTTTGGGAGGCATGTTTTCCAAGTGGCGGACGATGATGTTAGGAAAACTTGTTAAGTGGATGAAGCTGAAGCTTCGAGCTTCTAGCTCTCAGTGAAAGCACCAAAAATGTTTGTACAAAAAATGGACAAACACCTCGAAGTTGTATGATTTAGTAGATCTTATGTTATTCTTAGTGATTTGAGCGATTTATGCAAATATATGAAAAACAGGGGCTAAACTGTAAAAAGACACGCAGATTTATAGTGGTTCAGCCAGAATGTGCCTACGTCCACTTTATATGTTATTTCTCTTCTCTTATTTTGATTACAAGTACAAAGCTTTGATACAAGTAAAAGAAAGTTGTTTGAAAGTTCCTTCCGTGCTTGAGCTCTCAAACTTGTCCCCATTGCTGTACCCCTGCCCCTCTATTTATAGAGTGAGGCTAGGGGTAGGGGTCCAGGATGTGTATAGTCGCTGATGGGCCCGGGCTGATGTGATCTGGCCTGGTACGTCTTGGTTCGGCCTCGCTTGGTCCGGAGGTGGTTGGAGTGTAGAGTGGACCGGTAGTTGCTTGGACCGGTGGTGGGATGGTGGAGATGGAAGTAGGTTGGTTCGGTAGGAGGATGGTTCGGTGGGAAGCATGGTCCGGTGTGGAGATGGAAGTAGATTGGTTCGGCAGGAGGATGGTTCGGCGGGAAGCATGGTCCGGTGTGGAGATGGAAGTAGGTTGGTTCGGGGTTGCATGAGACTGCCGAATAGGCTCTGTGAGACATGGATGCCGGACGAGTTCCTGCCGAATGGGCTCTGGAGAACGAGAATGCCGGATGAGTTAAGCTCCTTGGTCTCGAGGTCTTCTGGGTGAGAACACGCCCAACAGCTGTATTTATAGGTGAAACTTCAGCTAAAAGGCCTTCTCGCCTACATGGGCCCACCATAACGCTCGTCGAGCCCAACTCGTCCATCCTATGCCGACCTGAAGTAGATCATATGCCGACCTAAAGAAAACCCTACGCCGACCCGAAGTAGTCCTCATGCCGACCTGAAGCAACACTATATGCCGACCCGAAGTAGTTCAACCCTTGTCGACCCGAAGTTGATCTTATGCCGACCCGAAGCAACACCAATGCCGACCCGAAGTAATACAACCTCTAGCTTATGCCGACCCGAAGTAATGCCTACGTCGACCTGAAGCAGACCCAATGCCGACCTGAAGTAAAGCCAATGCCGACCCGAAGTAACTCAACCCTTGCCAAAATCCATATTCCAAGTACCCTACATCGTTTAGCCATCGACCATGCTTAATGCTAGCTTCATATTATTATCCGTAATTGATTGTCCATCCATCCATTTGAACCAAATCCACAATATTCCAGCCTCGATAACCGTGAAGTCTATCGGGTTAAATCCGCCTGTATATTGCCTTGCCAAAATGTGGGTTAACAATGACATGCCCACAACTTCTCCATTGCATATACTATAGATTCAAAATGGCACAAAAAAATCCCAGAAGCCATGGAAATGTTTAAATGAAACTTCTCCATTGCATATACTATAGATTCACCTATAGGTAGCATAGAAGAAGATGTAAATACTGCGAAGATGTACCTTGGAAAGTTGATGATATATGTAAGTGAAGACTAAATTAAGTACCTTTATTCCTAGCTAGTCAGTAAAACATCTTTGTAGATGACATTTTTAGTGAAATTTCTGGTTCGTCCAACAACATGCCCCTTTTCTACCAACACCTTCATACTAGCACTTGAAACTCCTCGTGAAAGTGCCACACATAGTTGTCCATGACCAAATACATTCTCAGGTAGAAAAATACTAGCATTTTTTATTGTTTGCCCTTATGCCTTATTTATAGTGAAGGCAAAATACAAACGAATTAGAAATTGTTTCTGTATTAACATAAATGGTAAATTCAAATTTTCAGGTGGCTTTAGTGGGATTCTTGGAATGAAAACTCTAGTACCAACATACTGTCCAGTGATGATTTCAGCATCAATGCAATTCGTATTGAGTTATTTACATATAAGCCTCATTCCATTACATAATTTAATTTTTGGATTCGAATTTCTTAACAACATTATCGGTACTCCAAGCTTCAATTTTAGACAATGTGGAGGTAACCCTCCAGGAGAGATTGTGTTTAGAAATTCTTATTGGTATAAATTACGAGCATCGTCTTCTACTGCATCATATGAATAGCGATTCCATTTCCAGGAAATATATTGAGTACATGTTCATTGAGCTTGTCGAAATATTCATTTGATTGTGTACTAATGCTCTATTAACTCTGTAATCTTTGTCGAATGCATTTTTTGATAAGTTGGGAAAAAATGTAACTATCAACTTCGACAATGGATTATCATCATTTTTTGATGTTATGGCCATATTTGTTGGTACTTGAATCATTTCTTCATTGGTTGAAGGTTCGGTACCATCTCCAATTTGAATTAGAAATTTTGAATATGCGATGTCATTTGCCACTCGCATGTTTTACTTTAAATGCAAAATTATAAATTTTTCGATTAAAATGGTTAAATGATGCATGCATTAATCGCTTCATTTCTTATAGCTTTAGGCACAGCCGGCAATACTTGTCGAAAATCTCCTCCCATAATAAGGATTTTACTGCCAAATGGTTTATCTACATCCATTATATCTCTCATAGTTCTATCAAATGCCTCAGAAGCATAACGATGTACCATTGCAGCTTCATCCTACATAAGAACAGTTGATTGTTTTAAAAGTTTGGCTAATTTTGATTGTTTGCTTATTGAGTATGTTGGTGTTACCTTTGGTTGTAATGGGAGTTTAAATCTTGAATGTGCAGTACTTCCACCAGGTAGTATAGTTGCAGCGATACCAGATGTAGCTATTGCAATTACAATACCACCATCTTTTCTAGCCGTTGACAAAATAGCACGGTATAAATATGTTTTTTCCATCCCTCCAGGACCATCTATAAAAAACAAACCTTTTTCTTTTTTCACAATTACATTCCTAATTGTATTGTAGGCTCTTAATTGATCCTCATTCAATTTTTCAACAGCCAGTAAATCATCCTCGAAAATAGGAATCGCTGGCTCTTCTTCAATTAGCTCTGAAATATCATCACATGCACTTCAATCATATGCTCTTGAGATATTTGGAAAATCATAATCAGTTGTGCTTTTGTTGTGTTGGAGAAGTAACATGTTTGAATCTTTCATAAGACGATTTGTTAGAAGCATTTGGTTAGTAGTACTTGAATTTTGGTAATCTTCTACCATATGATCGAAAAACTCATTCCACAACCTTCGCACACCTGATGGATTGTAGAAAACAAAGATAGTAACAAATAATGCTCTTAAAGAAATTGGCATCTTTGTACTTGAGGCTTTGGTCAAACATGCTTTAATACTATCATCGTTTTCTAAAAGCCCTCTTTTCTCAACGGCTTCTTTAAATGTTCGACTCCTAACTTCGTCAACTGTAAGTAAATCATTAAAAGAAGTCGGTCCTCTAATATGATTCAAAAGTATTCTCAAGAAAAAACAATGTCCTTCTGAAGGTAGGACTATGTATATTTTACCAATCACCCTTAAATTAGTCTCTTCTTTTCCATTTTTTCCATCTTTAATCCAACGATAGTGCTTTGGAAATTCATGATATAAAAGTTGTCTTGCATGTTCATCAACGGAATTTGTATAGAAGAACTCTGTCAGCATTGTTTGTAGGTTGCTTTCATCAGCCAAAACTTCATTGATGGTCTGATCATTGGAAAACATAACACTTTGTTTATTTGGAAGATGTATTTGAAGACATTCAACTAATAGATATATCTTGCTAAGAGAGAACCTAAAAATCTTCCACAATGCTTCCGGAGCAGAAATCTACATTGCATATATAAATCGTTGTATCTCATCATAGTTAGGCCCAGGTCAAATGCGATCTGGACCTTTGTAAACATATTTGTAAAGATATTTAACACTTTTTATACTACTAAATATCTCTACAATGATGTGACAGTTATATTTACGTAGTAACCAAGGATTGTAAGGTACAACCCATCTGTTATCTACCATCAACTTTTCATTTCTATCAATAGGAACAGATTTTCTAGTGTCGCATCTTCATTAAATTGGGTATGAATTTGTACCTTGAATAGTCACATTTGAAAATTGTTTTGGATACACTCTTTTGCAACTACCATTTTTCATGCAAGGACAATTTTGATTTTGAGTACCGCATGATCCATGAATCATCCACTTCATTACTGCCATATGTAACTCCGATTCTTCTTTAGAATCTGGTATTTCTGCTCTAACAATTTCATCATATTCATCTGTATTAGTTAATTTGTCATCATCTTCGAAGATAATTAGCATATGAACATGTGGTAAACCTCTTTTTTGAAATTCAATCACATGGGCGTGAGCAGCTACTTTTCCAAGTGCTCCTTCAGTAATAATATCTTTTTTAATTCCTCGTATTTTGCATGAAATATCCTTGTCGTCAAATCCAATTTGTCTTGGGGGTCTTGACCAGGTAGTAATTCGCTAACAATTTCATGACAAAGTAGATTTCATGTCATTGTAATAAATAAATTGGGTTTGCCATACTTATGCACTAAAGCCATTGCATCTTGATATCGTTGATGCATATCACATGGACAACCAATATAAGAAGAAGGTAGTACTGTTTATGTTCTAACATTACCTAAATAAGAGAATTTGTTAAAAATTTCATAAATATGTAATATAAGAGCGGGTTTTCAAATTCACAAACTACGCACTTGCATCATTTTCCCCAACGTCTAAAGCATCTTGTAATCCTTGGTATATTTCTGCTCTGATGGTTTTTTGATTACTCCTATACCATCTTAGCCTGCTGGTATCAATCTTAACATGGTTATCAACCACGTATTGTTGAAACAATCGTCCGCCTCGAAGAAAAAGCGATTTATCATTTTCTCGAATCTATAAAAGAATATTAGATATTGATGAATATTAAGAAGTAAAAAATATAAATATATAAAACGCGTAATATATTAAATTTTATATACTTGTAGAATATTAGCATAATACTAATGACATGAAAATTTATTGTCATTTTAATCTTGACTATTTATATCCCATCTGTACTTCCATATAGTATTAAAAGTGGATACTACAATGGATCATAATAACTAGCTGTTTTAGATATAGTTATGAGTTGTCCATAGTTTGTCTCAACTACAATATCTCTTTCATGTATTTCTTCATTTTCAGCCCCTTCTACCCAAATTCCAGCAACCTATGAAGAAGTTGGGAGAGTATACTGTTTTTGATTTGAAGATTGTTCTTTTATGACCAATTTACAATGTCGGATATTTGGTTTTTGTCCAACTTGTCGAAATACAACTGCAAATTTTATATGTGTAAGAGTTTTTCTGTAATTTCTCCACGATATCTAGACTCAAAGTATTATTTTTAGGCAATCAGTTATCAATTTTGTGCTCTGTATCATAAATATAAAATTGAAGAAATCTTGGACGATCATCAGATGTAGGTACCAAACTGCCTACTTTATGATAGATACTTCCTTGAGCACGAAATGTGTATACTCCATCTTTACTGGTAGCCAAGTTCTCGTCAACGTGAACTCCCATCGTTGTAAATGCAAACATGTGGTTATAAGCTCGTATCTTTTTCTCAATATTTTTTCCTTCATTTGATTGGTCATTGTATAAATCAAAGATCCCATCGGGTGAAGAAATTGATTGTAAAATGATTTTTCCATTTAGACAACAGAAGTTATTTGATTCTCAGTGAAAGAGTTTTGCTTGACAATGTCTGCATATTCTTGATTGTGACAAATAGAATCTTTGAAAACCAAAATGATCTATAAAGCTTCTTGCACAATTATGTCTTGCTGTAGCACTTCGACATGGTTGAGTAACTCTATGTGTTCTGTTTCTATTGATGTTGCCTCTTTGTTCAAAAGATAGCGTATTAGTGTTTTTTTATCTTCATTGTTCATCGACCCATCGAAATGTTGATTTACTCAAATTGTTGATAAATAAATTTATAAGTATTTATTAACATGAAATTCAAATAAATTTTTTATTGTACTTAATATATATATATATATATATATAATAAAGAATTATAGTAAATGGTTCCCTTAGTAATACCAAGTATATTTCGAGTGCAAGGTAAAGAAAAGAAACTATCTGTGCTTGTTTGTGATTCGTGACCATTGATATTTTCTTCACATCTTCTGGATTTTCTAATATGATAATTAGAGCGAACTTGCTTTCTTTTTGCTTCTCTTTCAGCTTCTGTCGTTGAATTTCTTTTCATTCTATCATGAATGTTACAACGCTCTAATTGTTAAGCCATTTGTTTTAGATTTAATTTAGATCGACATTGTCTTTTTCTTTCTGCCTTGATTTTAGCATCTAATAATGGTAGTTTTTGAGCTTTCTCAATGATTCTAGGGCTTCCACAAAGTATTAAAGATGGAGATTGGTTAGATTTTCCTACTTGACGTTGGTTTCTTTCAAGGATTCTTGACTTCTATGGAGTTGTAACTGAGAACTGTAGTCTGATTCCATTGGGTTATATTGAATTCTATTGGTATTTATTTCCCTTTGTAAGTGAACAACTTGGTTGGCTTCCATTGCTTAAAGTTGAGCTTTCTCGATTATTCTAGGACTTCTACATGGTTTTGATTCGGATGGTTGATTAACTTCCATAGTTTGGTAGTGAAATGCACAGATTCAAGATTGGAGTTAGTTTGACACACAATCATAAAAATAGAACATTTACTTTGTTTAATTTATCAAAAAGTAAAGATTATAAACCATTATTGTGTAAGAGCTAAGGTATGTACAAAGATGATAACAAATACATAATTGTTAAGTAAACTATGGTGTTCACTTAATTTGAGACGATAACATAACCATTCCTTGTAAGAAAATATTTATATAATGTTTATGTCACAGCCCGCAAGCCCGTACCCCTTGAATTGACATTAATCTCCATCAAATCAACTCAAGAAGAACAGAAATACGAACCATTTGGGTTAAAGAATAAGGAGGTAGAAGAAGAACAGAATCTAACCATCGCAGCAGAATAAAATATAATAGATAATAACTGATCATTACACAAAGGAAAAATGTATCTGTTTATATATTACATCATCAGAGTACAGAATCAGAGTATAATACAATTAACATCATGATTTAGGACAGTTATAATAACTTGTCCCACAGAATACACAACATACACAACACAGCGGAATATACATCATATACGTGTGATACATCTCACCATCCAGCTCGTCTCCTGAGCTCCACAGCATCTTATCGTGTATATTATAATACTCGATATGACCCGAGCATTATAATAATATAACACCCGAGTCAGTCTGGAAAACCAGCGTGAGAAAACACACTCAATTGGATTATTAAAGTTTCAAAATCCTTTGAAATCAAAAGCATCTCGTAAGACCACGCCACAAATAAACATGTCGGGTTTTTACCTTACGATAGCCAAAACATTTTTATCAAATTCGTCTGATATTATAATAGTGTCTACTGAAAGTAAAATAGAACCTAGCTGAAATGCTTGCATCTCACGTTTCAGCAATAGTTGGGCACAATCAAAACCGTACAGGCGCGTAGGGAGAATGGATTTCCAACTAATGACTAGGCACCGGGGTACCACCTGTCACAGTACCTGGTCTAGATCAGCGTACCGAGGACCACACCCAATACCGTGCAACACAAGGTCGGAACTACCCCTTACTGGATAATTCCGAGTAAGATCACCCCACGGTTGGGATCAACAATCACACCACTAAGCCGAAATAAAAGAGACATCTAGACAGGGATGACCTCACCCTAATGGGTGCTACCCACATAGCCTTGCTGCATAACCCCTGATTTTCAGTCATTCCCGGTCGGTGAGGCTCGAGGCTAAGCATTACCTTTTTAGAACCTTTCACTTAGAATGCTTATCGTCCGCCTGACGATGTTCTGAAAGCATTCATCCATACAAGTCCGTCCCGGGTTCGAACGGAACCGAAGGCACTATTCCTACTACATCCATTTTGGAATCACCCACAGGATTAGTATCGACTAGCCCTTGCAATTCACCGCTCCATCTTCGTTTTCAAACTCGTTTCCCCACGAAAACGTACAAACCGGATCGAAGTGGTTTTCGGGAGATAAATCCCGATCCTGGTCTCTTCGAAACGATCAGCGCATTGGCCAATATTGATAGTCGGTTATTTAACTATCAATTAACATTCACAACATCCATCGAATAATAAATAATTTTCTA
This sequence comes from Allium fistulosum, assembly GCA_030737815.1. Lineage (NCBI taxonomy): Eukaryota > Viridiplantae > Streptophyta > Magnoliopsida > Asparagales > Amaryllidaceae > Allium > Allium fistulosum. Next base: position 940,663,802 of record CM060907.1, on the reverse strand, counting down.
AATTATTTATTTACCTCACAAATATCTTCGCAAGATATATTTCCATTTTCAACCCTTTTGAAAACAGTTTCCTAACCACACTCTTCTCATGAAATGAATTTCCAAATATTTATTTTCACTGAAAACACCAAGTACAAAAACTTTAGATTTTTTTAAAATAATTTAGAACACTTTATTATAAAATATACTTTAACATTTAAATCAAAAACTACTTCAATACTCAGCCGAAAATATACTTTAAGAATATTTAAAATAAAGCTTCTTAATAAAATATAAAACTAAATTTTTATCCTTTAAAACAAATACCAAGTCACTTTTAATATTTACTACTATAATAGATTTGAAAAATCCTTACTTTAGAATTTAAACATTTTGAAATAATAAATTTCTAAAACATGCTTTTTAAAACAACATTAAAACTTTTAACTTATATTTAAAAATTTGCTTTGAATACTTGGCTATCCAGGGAAATACACTTCGCTTTCACATCCTTTAAAAATAAATCATCATTTATTTTTAAGCAAATTTACCCATTCCTTTAATAAATTCCCACCGTGAATTTATTCCTCCAAATATCCACTGATATATTCCTTCACTTTTATAAACCCAGTTTATAAATCCAAAGTCTCACTTCTCTTTTAAAAATCCCGGTTTAAACACTTAAATCAATTCCTAAATTGATTTCCAATTTACTTTACTTTTAAATAAATTTCCTTACTTACACCATTTATTTCAAAATCCATTTTTAAATTTCATTTCTTTATTATGATTTAAAAAAAAATCTCTTTTATTCTTTTTAAATTCATTCCTAAATTTATTCAAATTCTCTATCATTATCTACTTAAAAATCTTCTCTTATATTTCCTTTTCAAAAATCCGATATATATATTTTTGGTAACCAAGTATACCCAAATATATTCAATCAACCCGTTGCATCCAACATTCCAATCATCAATATAATTCATCATAGGATATCAAATAATCATAACAGAGAATATTAAACATTCTCAATAAATTTTGAGGAATCCAGTTGGATCCCTCCAACCTGTTTCCCTACATCTACAGATGTTAGCACAATACCAATTCCACTTCGAGGTTGGATATCGCGGTATATGGGTTTATAAAATATCATCCGCTATTATGCGGCGCATAGGGTCCCATCCGCTATATAATGCGGGAAATCAATCACTTCAATATATATATATATATATATATAATATCACATCCAGACTGATAATAAATCATCAATTCAATCAATTAACCTATAATTTAAATTTAACAATTTAAATTCACTAGTAATCCAATTTGAGTGAGATTAACTCACCATTGATTTTTGTTTTGCAATCCGATCCAAACCGGCTATTTCCTTCATGATTTTAGACCTTGTATAAACATTATACGATTTATTAACATTTTAAATAATCAGAAAATCAATTACCATTTATTTATTCAATTTAAACCAACGATTTAATTTTAAACTAATTTTTCCCTAATAAATAATTTTTAGTGACTAAAATAATTCAATAAGTTAATTGAACAAGTAAATCACCATAATCCATGATTTTAAAATAATCTAGTAAGTGGAAATATGTATGTATATTTTTATATAGATAATTTATATTTATATATATTTTTTCTCTTTGAAACCCATACACTTATAAAAATTTATTTATATGGATTCAAAAATCTAATTATATATATAAACTCTTCAACCCTTAAAATTCTTATATATTTTTCAAAATCTTTTCTATATAAAATTTTCCTGTTTACTCATATATAATTAAATTAAAATAGGCCTGTGCACATATATATATATATATTTTTATATTAATATTACACTTTTTCTTTACTGTATGTATATACATATATATATAAATCTTTTTTTTTCAATTGTTCTATATGCCTGACTGTTACTATTTTTTTTAACATATATGTACATATACAAATTAAAGCTGAAATTGGTTTATACCTCACGGTTCCCTAAATTGCACATAACAAAATCGTAATAGAGCACAAACCCATCGCGACCGCACCCAATCGTCGCCACCTTCCATGCCTCTGCCCCGCGAACCCACCACCAACTGTCCCTTCTCCGCTCGGCTCCATTTACCCAGTACGCACTCGAACTCGTCCATCCTTTCCTCATTCGAATACGCACTCGCTAAAGCCCAAAATCCCATCGCCGATCTCTAACTCCACCAACCCAGTCGCGCTCGCAGTCGCTACCCCATTACCGTGACCCCTACCTTCGAACGCGGCCATCACATACGCCTGTTGCGATTTAGTCGCAGAAATCCCCCATATATATATATATATTTTTATTGAGGAGAAGGCTTCGGCCATTTTCTTTGAACGATTAGGGATTTCGAAATCGAAAATATAAGAGAAGAAGGGAAGACATTACTATGTATTTAGTTTTGTTCGGCATCTTATTTTATATATATTTTTGTTTTATCTCGTTTAGAAAGTTTTAACTGGGGATAAGGGAGAAGGTTGCGTGAAAATGAAGGCTGTAGTGATTCTGAAAAAGCAAAAGCCACTGAGGAGAAAAGCCTTGATGGTGAAAGAATTACGGTTGGAAATTTGACCAGTATATAAAAATGTATATATATTTAATTTAAATTCAAATTGTCTCGATAGGTGCAACTTAAAATTTTGAACTCCTATCGAGGTATGCCGCCAGGCGTTTATAATGTTATACCCTTATTTCAAACACAATGGAAAAGGTTTCGAGTCCTAATTCGATCATATGGAGAAGATAGCCTTTTGAACCCAGTTATTATATTGAATTTTCGTTATAAATTTCAACGCGTTTATATAACGTACGATCACACGACGACTCCAAACACTATGAAACTTGAAATCCGATAATAATACATATTACGGATCCAATGGAACTAGTTTCGTCGAATTCCGAGACTGTGCCACGGAAGGCTATTTTTTTTAAAATATTAATTTAAACGATATATTTTTAAAACTGAACTAAACACTTTGGAATTCAATTTTAAAAGTTCTATTATCTTCCGCATTGTTAATACAAATTTTATAAGCCTTTGAAATATTTTTAACAAACTTAAAACCCAAGATTCAACAATTTCCCAATTTCCAATTATTTAAATTCAATAATTTAATTACTAAATAAATAGTGACATTTGAAATTCAAGTTAAAAGTTAACTTTTAAATATTTAAAATCAATTAAATATTCCAATTTCAAATATTCAAAATTCCGGGTCGTCACATTCCTCCCCTCTTAAAAGAATTTCGTCCCTGAAATTGCTAGTTAATAAGGATGGTCCAACACCCGTTAACTCTTTCCCAAGACCAAATAGTTTTTAAACATCTTTTCAAAATAATCCTTTCATTAAAGACACATTATTACTTACTAACTTCCCCGACTCTTCCATGGGTTTCAAACAATACTATTTACTCAACCATTCAAATTTCAATACAAATTCAAATTTTAAATTATCAAAAATTTCTCAAAATTTTTCAAACTCCTCAAATTTTCGAAATTTTTTGCCAGCGTCTCCTTTGTGCGGCTAGCTCGGTACGACTACAAAATTGCCTCTACGGCTGCCAAATTCTAATAGAAAACAAAATTTCAAGTGGCAAAATCAGAAACCCATCAAATTTCATACTGAAATTTTAAATACATACCTTATTGTCGAGCAAATTCTAATTTATCTTCGAAATCAAAATCCAATTCCATTTTCCTATAGCCTTTATAATCCATGTATACTTTACTTAACAACAATGTCCAAATTTACTTAGTGTATTCTCAATACTAATTTTACTTAAGAATTTCATCATTCATTTCTTAAGTCCGATATAAATTTTCTTATATTTATTTTTTTACTACTTCACTACTGAAGTTTATATTCAAATTGAATTCCAATTCCATATAAAATTAATTTGCTTCAATTTATTAGTTATTTTCAAATCTAAATACTCTCTCCCGATTTTCATTCAGATTTTCATTTTCAATTTTGCTTGGATTCAATTTATCTTCAACTTTGAATATTGAATTTTATTTACCTTTATCTCAAATTCCAATTTTTTTTTAAATCATTTGTCATTAGTGAAAATTTCCAAAAAATTTCAAAATTTTTCTAACTCCCAAAATTTTCGAAAATTTTCGGCAGAATCTCCTTTGAACGGAGGAGCTTTTGCAATTTGACAAGTGATATAAATATATATACATCGACCCACACGGTCGAAAAACAAAAACAGTTCATATTTCCTATTTTTTATTGCGTAGGCGTACCTTATTTAGAATTTTTAAGCAAGCGGATTATTATTTTAGTATTTTGCATGACCCAATCCAGCCAAACGGCTTCCCTGAACCTGTACTTACTCAATTTAAATATGTAAGTGACATATATAGGAAATTCATTTACATTTCACTTATTTTCAACAGTAAACACATAGTTTTCATAAGCAAAACATTCAAAATTCTTTCCATTAGTAATTTATATGGTCTCGATACAAATTAAATTGCTTACAACTACCTCACACATCATTCTATTCAATTCAAGTGATTTACAACTCATTTTCTTACATTCTATTCATTTTTAAGCGAAACGAATTCATATCCATTTCAATTGATTCAAAAATCAATTTTATTTTCTTTTATTAACTCGTAGAACTTTATACAATCTCGTTTACGTTAAACGACAACCATTTCTATGCAAGTTTCGACGATATTCACTTAATAGAATATCCATTCTAGTTTATAACTAATTTAAATCTTTGATCTGATTTTTCATTTATCAAATCCATTCCATCTACTGATTTAATTCAATTAGTATATTCACTTATCCTTTTTAAATTTCAAATTTCCATATTCAATTCATCCTAAATTTATTTTATCTTTAACAAGGAAATTTCAATTTATTTTTTTCTACTTACTTGAATTTATATGCAAATTCAAACCATTTTTAAATTTAGTTCACAACTCAACTTTAATTTAACTAATTCAACTTCAAATTCATTATTTAATAAATTAATAAATTAATAAATTATCAAGTTAGTTTACTTGAATTCAATCCATTTTATTTTATTTTTTTCCAAGTTTGTATTTTTCTTCAACTTGATTCAAATCAAATCTCATTTCATTATTCAATTTCCAATTCATTTATTTACAAATGTAACCTCATTTGTTCATTCACAAATTTATTCCTTTTCAATTTGAATTTTATTCCAATCAAATTTCAAATATTTTTATAAGTTATCAAACTTATTTACATTCCATAACATTTTAAAGAAATTCCAGAGTCTTTTGAACAATTACTCACATTTCAAACTAACTTTGAAATCAATTATGTCTCTTCAAAATATTTTCCCAAATATTTTTAAATTTCAAACCCCACCAGATTTCATATCCAACTCAAAAATACTTCTCAAATAATTATTTTCCAGACTTTTGGAAACCATTTTCAAATTAGGAAATTTAATCTTTTGAAATTTCAATTCAAATCCTTTAATCCGTATTGCAAAAATTACTCTGGCATCTCATTTCAATTTATAAAACTCCTTTATAAATTCACATTACCAATTTCATTCCATTAATGAATTTTATTTCAAATATTTTCCTGGAATTCTATTTCAAATTATAAATCACATTTACAATTTACATTTACAAATCTCATTTGTATATGAATTCATTTCCTTATACTTTCAATTCATATTTATAAATTTCATTTGTTAAATGAATTTATCTCCAAATCTTTGGTTATACCATTATTTATTATTTAATTTCCATACTTTCATCCATTTACAATCAACCCCATTCACATTTTACTTTTTAACTCGGAATTATATATTTTATTTAGCCAAGTATATTTTTTATTATTCCATAAACATTTTAAATAAGACTCCAGAGTTTAAACAATTTCCCAAAATTTCAAAATCACCTTTGAAATTAATCATATCCAAACTTCTTGGGTATATCCAATTATCCCTTTGAATTTTAAAACCAAACCCTGTTTGCAAACAATTCCAATTTTAAAACAATTTGGTAGCAATTTCTCTCTGGGAAACTCGAAAATGAACATCAATGATGCTGCAGTCATCACTGAAGTTATTTTCCAACGACCGAAAGAGAGTTAAATGCTTTTATCTCTTTTAAACCCCTCCAAATATTTTTAAATTCCAAATCTCTCCAGATTTCAAATCCAATTCAAAAATATTTCTGAAATAATACTATTATTTCTCCAAAACCTTTGAAACCATTTTCAAATCCAATGGAATTTAAACCTTTTCCAAAATTTCAAAATTTTAAATTCTTTCAATCTATATTCAACATTACTCTGGAATTTACCTCATTTCAATTATAATTCACATTTATAATTCACATTCTTAAATCCCATTTGTTATATAAATTTATTCCTTAAATTTGGTTATAATTCCCAATTTCTTATTCAATTTTACACAACAATGATAATAATTTAATATTATCATTTCCTAACAACCAAGCAACCATATATATCTATAATAATTTCTGAAAATTATTTCTTTCGTATACAAAAATAATTTGGGTAAAATTATTTCATTTACCCTATTTTTAAAACAATACTATGTCGGTTTACCTTATTTAAGAGTTTAGAAACTCCTATCGACAGCATGGCGTCCCACATATCGACCATAATCCATAAACACTCAACCGATAAGTCAACACAATATAAAAACAATTTTTATATTCACTAACAAATACGCGCTCATACCTATTAATACACTCAAACTCATTCTAGAGTACTATGGACTCTATTTTCAAATGAGTAATCCCCTCCAGAGCCAAGGTTATCGCTAGCCTAAGCACTGATACCACTATAACAACCCGCAAGCCCGTACCCCTTGAATTGACATTAATCTCCATCAAATCAACTCAAGAAGAACGGAAATATGAACCATTTGGGTTAAAGAAGAAGGAGGTAGAAGAAGAAGAAATAAAATAACAACAGAATCTAACCATCGCAGCGGAATAAAATATAATAGATAATAACTGATCTTTACACAAAGGAAAAATGTATCTGTTTATATATTACATCATCAGAGTACAGAATCAGAGTATAATACAATCAACATCACGATTGAGGACAGTTATAATAACTTGTCCCACACAGAATAAACAACATACACAACACATCGGAATATACATCATATACGTGTGATATGTCTCACCATCCAGCTCGTCTCCTGAGCTCCACAGCATCTTATCCCGTATATTATAATACTCGGTCTGACCCAAGCATTATAATAAAATAACACCCGAGTCAGTCTGGAAAACCAGCGTGAGAAAACACACTCAAATGGATTATTAAAGTTTCAAAATTCCTTGAAATCAAAAGCATCTCGTAAGACCACGCCACAAATAAACATGTCAGGTTTTTACCTTACGATAACCAGAACATTTTTATCAAATTCGTCTGATATTATAATAGTGTCTACTGAAAGTAAAATAGAATCTAGCTGAAATGCTTGCATCTCACGTTTCAGCAATAGTTGGGCACAATCAAAACTGTACAGGCGCGTAGGGAGAATGGATTTCCAACTAATGACTAGGCACTGGGGTACCACCTGTCACAGTACCTGGTCTAGATCAGCATACCGAGGACCACGCCCGATCCCCTGCAACAGAAGGCCGGAACTACCCCTTACTGGATAATTCCGAGTAAGATCACCCCACGGTTGGGATGAGCAACCGCACCACTAAGCCGAAATAAAAGGGGCATCTAGACAGGGATGACCTCACCCTAATGGGCGCTACCCACCTAGCCTTGCTGCATAACCCCTGATTTTCAGTCATTCCCGGTTGGTGTGGCTCGAGGCTAAGCGTTAACTTTTTAGAACGTTTCACTTAGAATGCTCATCGTTCGCCTGATGATGTTCTGAAAGCATTCATCCATACAAGTCCGCCCCGGGTTCGAATGGAACCGAAGGCACTATTCCTACTACATCCATTTTGGAATCACCCTCAGGATTAGTAGCGACTAGCCCTTGCACTTCACCGCTCCATCTTCGTTTCCAAACTCGTTTTCCCACGAAAACGTACAAACCGGATCGAAGTGGTTTTCAGGAGATAAATCCCGATCCCGGTCTCTTCGAAACGATCAGCGCATTGGCCAATATTGATAGTCGGTTATTTAACTATCAATTAACATTCACAACATCCATCAAACAATAAATAATTTTCCAAATTATTTATTTACCTCACAAATATCTTCGCAGGATATATTTCCATTTTCAACCCTTTTGAAAACAGTTTCATAACCACACTCTTCTCATGAAATGAATTTCCAAATATTTATTTTCACTGAAAACACCAAGTACAAAAACTTTAGATTTTTTAAAGTAATTTAGAACACTTTATTATAAAATATACTTTAACATTTAAATCGAAAAATACTTCAATACTCAGCCGAAAATATACTTTAAGAATATTTAAAATAAAGCTTCTTAATAAAATATAAAACTAAATTTTTATTCTTTAAAACAAATACCAAGTCACTTTTAATATTTACTACTATAATAGATTTGAAAAATCCTTACTTTAGAATTTAAACATTTTGAAATAATAAATTTCTAAAACATGCTTTTTAAAACAACATTAAAACTTTTAACTTATATTTAAAAATTTGCTTTGAAACGTACTTGGCTATCCAGGGAAATACACTTCGCTTTCACATCCTTTAAAAAAATAAATCACCATTTATTTTTAAACAAATTTACCCATTCCTTTAATAAATTCCCATCGTGAATTTATTCCTCCAAATATCCACTGATATATTCCTTCACTTTTATAAACCTAGTTTATAAATCCAAAGTCTCACTTCTCTTTTAAAAATCCTGGTTTAAACACTTAAATCAATTCCCAAATTGATTTCCAATTTACTTCACTTTTAAATAAATTTCCTTACTTACTCCATTTATTTCAAAATCCATTAACTTTAAATTTCATTTCTTTATTATGATTTAAAAAAAATCTCTTTTATTCTTTTTCAATTCATTCCTAAATTTATTCAAATTCTCTATCATTATCAACTTAAAAATCTTCTCTTATATTTCCTTTCCAAAAATCCGATATATATATTTTTGGTAACCCAGTATAACCAAATATATTCAATCAACCCGTTGCATCCAACATTCCAATCATTAATATAATTCATCATTGGATATCAAATAATCATAACAGAGAATATTAAACATTCTCTATAAATTTTGAGGAATCCAGTTGGATCCCTCCAACCTGTTTCCCTACATACACAGATATTAGCACAATACCAATTCCACTTCGAGGTGGAATATCGCGGTATATGGGTGTATAAAATATCATCCGCTATTATGCGGCGCATAAGGTCCCATCCGCTATATAATGCGGGAAATCAATCACTTCAATATATATATATATATATATATATATATAATATCACATCCAGACTGATAATAAATCATCAATTCAATCAATTAACCAATAATTTAAATTTAACAATTTAAATTCACTAGTAATCCAATTTGAGTGAGATTAACTCACCTTTGATTTTTGTTTTGCAATCCGATCCAAACCGGCTATTTCCTTCATGATTTTAGACCTTGTATAAACATTATACGATTTATTAACATTTTAAATAATCAGAAAATCAATTACCATTTATTTATTCAATTTAAACCAACGATTTAATTTTAAACTAATTTTTCTTTGATAAATAATTTTTAGTGACTAAAATAATTCAATAAGTTAATTGAACAAGTAAATCACCATAATCCATGATTTTAAAATAATCTAGTAAGTGGAAATATGTATGTATATTTTTATATAGATAATTTATATTTATATATATATTTTCTCTTTGAAACCCATACACTTATAAAAATTTATATATATGGATTCAAAAATCTAATTTTATATATATAAACTCTTCAACCCTTAAAATTCTTATATATTTTTCAAAATCTTTTCTATATAAAATTTTCCTGTTTACTCATATATAGTTAAATTAAAATAGGCCTGTGTACACACATATATATGTATAAATATTTTTTTTATATTAATATTACACTTTTTCTTTACTGTATGTATATACATATATATATAAATCTTTTTTTTAAATTGTTCTATATGCCTGACTGTTACTATTTTTTTTAACATATATGTACATATACAAATTAAAGCTGAAATTGGTTTATACCTCACGGTTCCCCAAATTGCACACAGCAAAATCGTGACAGAGCACGAACCCATCGCGACCGCACCCAATCGTCGCCACCTTCCATGCCTCTGTCCCACGAACCCACCACCAGCTGTCCCTTCTCCGCTCGGCTCCATTTACCCAGTACGCATTCGAACTCGTCCATCCTTTCCACATTCGAATACGCACTCGCTAAAGCCAAAAATCCCATCGCCGATCTCTAACTCCACCAACCCAGTCGCGCTCGCAGTCGCCACCCCATTGCCGTGATCCCTACCTTCGAACGCGACCATCACATACGCCTATCGCGATTTAGTCGCGGAAATCCCCCATATATATTTTTTTTATTGAGGAGAAGGCTTCGACCATTTTCTTTGAACGTTTAGGGATTTCAAAATCGAAAATAGAAGAGAAGAGAGGAAGTCTACTCTGTATTTAGTTTTGTTCGGCATCTTATTTTATATATATTTTCATTTTATCTCGTTTACAAAGTTTTAACCGGGGATAAGGGAGAAGGTTGCGTGAAAATGAAGGATGTAGTGATTCTGAAAAATCAAAAGCTGGTGAGGAGAAAAGCCTTGATGGTGAAAGAATTACGGCTGGAAATTTGACCAGTATATAAAAATGTATATATATTTAATTTAAATTCAAATTGTCTTGATATGTGCAACTTAAAATTTTGAACTCCTATCGAGGCGTGCCACCAGTCGTTTATAATGTTATACCCCTATTTCGAACACAATGGAAAAGGTTTCGAGTCCTAATTCGATCATATGGAGAAGATAGATTTTTGAACCCAGTCATTATATTGAATTTTCGTTATAAATTTCAACGCGTTTATATAACGTACGATCACACGACGACTCCAAACACTACCAAACTTGAAATCCGATAATAATACAATATTATGGATCCAATTGAACTGGTTTCATCGAATTCCGAGACTATGCCCCGGAATGCTATTTTTTTTTAAATATTAATTTAAACGATATATTTTTAAAACTGAACAAAACACTTTGGAATTAAATTTTAAAAGTTCTATTATCTTCAGCATTGTTAATACAAATTTTATAAGCCTTTGAAATATTTTTAACAAACTTAAAACCCATGATTCGACAATTTCCCAATTTCCAATTATTTAAATTCAATAATTTAATTACTAAATAAATAGTGACATTTGAAATTCAAGTTAAAAATTAACTTTTAAAAATTTAAAATCAATTAAACATTCCAATTTCAAATATCCAAAATTCTGGGTTGTCACAGTTTATAAATCCTACTTCAAAATATTTTCAATGGTTCAGCATACAATAGGAGTTAAAATCGGTGTAGAAGAATATCATTAAGAATCTCTCAAATTCCAGGCTATTCTACAATAATACAAATTATGTTCAGTTCAAAAGTTGTTATTCCTATTAAGGATTGATTAACAAGTTTAATCATTACTGGGCGTAGATTAGTGCGTTATTGAACAAACTGTTTTGTCTTTTTATACAAAGTATTGTTTCCAAAGTGCTATCGTGAAACTATATTATATATTTATGTGAAAAATGTTTTTAAGGTAATAATCCATGCGTAAGTTTGTAATTTTTTTTGTTTTCAGTTACAAATAAATATCCTTTTTAACGCATGTATCAGTAGATGTATCAACTGTAAGCACTATCCCAGATTTATTAATCCCAACTCATGTATTATATAATTGAGTGCAAAAGAGGATGCACGTTAAAAGAAGTATAGCTGTTTTCGTTGAATGAAAGATATTTGGTTGCCTTGTTTGTTGATGTCCAAACACTTTTGTTAAAATGCATACAACACCTCACTTCTGTCTAAAACAAATTAAAGCCTTCTGGGACTAAATGCTTTAATTTCAACAACACTTCACTTCTTTCTCTTGTACGCATAACTTTGCATCCAAGAGGTGTGTTGTTGTTGTTGATTTTCTAAAACAAATCAAAGCCTTTTGGGAATAAAGGCTTTAATTTGTTGTATTTATTAAAATAGTATTTAAAGTTTATTTTCAAATAAACAATATATTCTTTTCTTAATTTAACGAAATGAAATTTTGTCTGTACTTTGCAATTTCTTATAATATCATCGATTAAGGAGTATCATCTTTTTTATACGCGCGCGCGCACACACACACATATATATTTCAAAAATGATAGTATAAATGTTAAATTCATTTGCAATACTTACTACTAAATTAATTTCCATCTTATTTCATAAAATAAAATAATGTTTTGAAATTTCAAATAATAAGGTAGTAAATATGATGGTTAATCTCATGATATAAGATGATAATTAAATTTCGTATATATATATATATATATATATATATATATATATGAAATATCACGCACAATATAGGTGTAGTTTTTTTGCTTTTACAGCTTCATTATACAAATCAAATTTTGTATGCTTATATCATTGCCCCTGAGAGTTGTAAAATGCTTTTTAGGTTATATATATAGGCCTGGCATAATTTTATCATCAATTATTCAACAGTGTATGTGTGTGCATGCATATATATAATTAATTAACCAATTAAAATGTGCGTGTGCACACACACGTGTGTATGTGTGCGTTTATGTGCTATAATCGAACATTTTTTGGGCGAAATGCTATTTATACTTTAAAATAAATGCCAAAAGCTATTAATAATTATCGACAGATAAAGAACTAACCTTGAATTTAATTATAGCACAACCCAGATACAACTCAAAATCCGAAAGAATTAAAATAAATCAGTGATTTATTACCTGATATTGATGTGTATATTGAATTAGTGATGATTGATCTTGATTGTTTATATGCAATCAACAATTCAAGTTAATTATGTGATCAAATTACTGAGTCAATTTAAGCACTATCCAATTAAAACAGCAAATGCTACCATTCTACAATCTAGTACACCATGATAACATGTGATTCATTCAAACACTAAAGTGCATCACATGAATAGATAAGAGGTCAGATATACATGGTATAACCTAATAAACAAAATCATTACATTCACGCACGCACACACATCATAAATTGATGAATAGACTCAGTTTCATTGTAAGATAATGTGACCAAAGTTGTTCGTTAAAATACATTCAAATTTAAATTCAAGTTGATGAATAAACCGCGTATATGTGCATCTAATATGTAAAGATATTTACACTTTATATGTAATAAAAGAATGAGTGGATGGATGTGTATTGTAAATGTAAATGTTCTGTTAGTCATAACATTTTTATTTGAAGTTGTTTTATTGGTAGCGTTGGAGAAAAAATTGATAGTAAAATTCCATTGATAAGTAATCAGAAAGAAGTTGATGGTGGAGTTTGCAAATCGGTTATTACATGTAATTTCCCCTACTTACTTACCTAAATTGGCTATTACTTATAACATGTAAAATTCCATGTAAATGGAAATTATATGTAACATAAATTCCATTGATAAGTAATCTTATTTGTCCAACTGCTTTCCCCTGTTAAATGAATCAGCCAACCTAAAATATGCAATCCGAAACTTCTGTATTTTCCAATCTTAGGCCTCACCAATTCACATTCGAATTTTCGAGTATTGTACCTTATTTCTAACATAAATCGTAGAAATAAATCAACTATTTGCTAATCCATATCAAAACATAAAGTTGCAAACACTAATAATTGAAGTACAACTACCTCTTAATACAAATAACAAACATATTTTTCTTGGGAAACAAAGAAGCCCTCACATGCGTTATTGCAAATTCATTGGAAAATTGATCCACTAAGATCTATCTAATCTTTTATCTGATATGAAGCTCAGGGCTCAACACAAACAATCCAAATCGTGCATACTTAATTCTATTACAAACTCAATTACACTCCACATCTGCATACTTAATTCTATTACAAACTCAATTACACTTTTTGTTTTCTTTTTCAACTTTACTTGTTTTTTAACCCTTTACGTTATTGGCCAATAAATAATAATTGCATCGCCACTTGCTATTTGACTGTCAGTAATTTATATATGTTTTCCACTACACATTCAAACTCCTGCATGGTCAGTTAATGAATGAAAATGAACTTTATTTGTATATATACTTATTTCGGGGTAAGGATATTTACAGATCAGTACATTGCACTGAACATCTGTACATAAAAAACAAACAAAGAGAAACAATACCTAGTGATTCTCCACCATTTAACCAAACGAAATTTTGTATTTTTCATCAATTGAATCGAAATCAATAGGGATTTTAATGGCACACTTCTTTATTATCTTACTTAGATAGACAAATTTATTCTAGCAATATTCTATATGTGTACAAATTAGCTATAAAAGCTTTGATGATATTTATAATTCATATCTATAAATTAACTTTAAGCTTAATGATACACAATTCAAGGTTATGATGTTATCTGTAATTTTTTATTATCATGTTCAGGTTTAGAGGAAAACAGCTCTAGAAAGCACGAGTGTGTTTGTGTATCTATGTATGTTTATGTGTGTGGATATTCTATATAATACAAAGTGTTAATGAGAGCCAAAAGAAATCTACCAGAGAAACTTTATCAATATCGACGATGAAAGATATGGAATATGCACCACTTTATCCTGTAAAAGAACATAAAAGATGAATATCAATGTAATAAGGAGAATAACGCCATTAAGAAAGCTCGGTATGGCTTTATTCCATATAATCCTTGATTGTTTTACTATAAATGAATTTAGAAGTTGGTGAAATATTAAAGTAGAATTGATTTCATCGATGACATATAAGAAACATTCTCATTTCCCTAACAAAGAATTACACTTTAAAAAACAATCAGTTAATTCTTTTATGCACAAATCTAATAGATGGGACATGTAATTAGAAGTAAATTACAACCTGATTGGTACATGAAAGATACATTTAAAGCGCAAATACCAGAAAGGAACAACTATAGGCACAGTTAAACCTTTGATTGATACATGAAAGCAACTCGATAAATCGTATCACCAAGCATTCAAAGTTAACACATGGAACGCATAAAGGTACAGCCTAGCACCATGATAGCTGAAATTTCATTCAACATAAAGTTCATATAAATATTAAAACAAAGTATGTCAGAATAAAATAATGAATGAAATTTCATTCAACATAAAGTTCATACAAATATTAAAACAAAGTATATCAGAATAATATAATGAAGTTCTTCATGAATTAATTAACATTCACGACATTGTGAAGGAAATCATTCTGCTTAGATTTTTTATCAAGAACAGGGGGAAAATTCTGAAATCTCAAACAATGTAAAAATGATAAAATTATAGGTTGATGGAGAACAAAGAACTATGTAAAGTTATTTCTTGAAAGACAACATAACTATGTTAATTATGTACAATATTATAAGAACCCTTGTTATTTCTCTTATTTATTAATGTGAATATGTAACCAATGCTCGGAAGTTAAGGGCCTTGATTATTAGTATACATAGATAGAACTAATTACTACTCTATTTTCGCATTCACTTGTTATCCAGTATATTTCTCATCAAATTCTCTGCATAGAGAAATGAAATAGTCAATGGCATATCGTACAACATCGGAAACATGATATTTATGTTGAGAACAGAAGTTAACAAAGATTTTGAGAATATAAAAAGAGAGATGGTGCAATTATTAACCCTATAAAATAATAACCAACTCACCAGATGTTTATTTCAAAAACATTCTCCAGAATCTGACGTACTGTAACATCCCCTATCTGGAGGCCCGAAGCTAAGAGCTACAGATGCTGCAACCACCCATAGTATTAACATCCGGTGACCAAATACGGTAATGTTAATAGTATCCATAATATCAAAAGCACTTGAATATGAAATAAAATCATTACAGATTAAAACAATTTTCTGATTACATTTCAAAACAAAATTTCATATCGAAGTTACATAATACGAAATGTTTCCCAGGTCCAGATCAAATATAATTATTACAAAATACGCTAAGAGCGACATATGAAAATGCCCCATTGGTTGACCAGAGTACTAAATAGTCATAACCGACTTAATGCACCATAGCGTAATCAAACAAAACAAAACACCAACTCCTAAATAGCTATTCGTCGGTCACCTACTCGTCTTCGGAAGCTTTATTCACCAACCTACTAAAAACCTGAAAACCTCAACCCTCAGCCTACTCAAATCAATTTTGAGCACCCGAGAGTTTAAGGGGAAACATAAACTTCGAGTCAGACATAAAGCCTGATGTGAATAATACAATACATCTCGGTTATTTGATATTAAGTGAGACCACGCCGCTTAGCGGAACGGGTTTCCCCTCACTAATATCCTTTTAAAATATATCTTTTGCAAATCATAATCCTGCAACCAAAACTGGTTAAAACTTTAAAGCATTATCATGTAAACATAAAAATCAGGTAACAAATGAACTAGCCCGAACACTATAGTTTTGTTTGGCTAACTACTAACCTTTGGTTGACTCGGGCCTACTAGACAATATAAACAAATAATCTAACATCTGTTAGATACACCTCTTCTAGACGATCAGTCTCTAACTTACTTTCTCCAGGTCAACTGATCCTAATGGTTTTGCGGGTTCACCAATAACCTACCCTGTACAAATATATTCACTTCTGTGTGTAACATTATTTTATTCTTACATGTGACAAAGCCTTACACGCTGGAATTTTGGACTAAATTAGCTGGGGTTAATAGCTAATGTATAGGGCGCAACCCTATACCAGTCCCATCTGGTATATAAATATGTGAGTCATTTTACTTAGGGTAATCTTCCCTTAAATTTTCCTTGAAAACCTTTTCTTCTCAAAATGATTTAAACTTTTAAATCAAACTTAAGCAAGGAAAATATAAACTCTATGCTTTACTCAAAATCACCTTGCCATGTTATATATGCTTTACTCCAAACATTGTTGATGAAAACATTTAAAACTTTGAAAGTACCCTTTTCGAATTCTTTGAAAGTACCCCTTTTGAAACCAAGTAAGCTCCTTTCTTTCACCTAGGCCGAAAGGTCAAAAAACTCCTTTTGAAACCATTCACATAAACCTTTCGAAAACACTTGAAAAACCTTTCCTTCGAAAGCTATAAAAACCTTAGACATCCTACACTTAAAACATTTAAATATTGCCTTTCGAAAACATTGGAAAACCTTTCCTTTCAACCTTTCGAAACCATTGGGAACCACCCCTTCGAAATTATTATTCAAAACCTTTCAAAAATATCAAAACCTTTACAAGTAGCAAACCTTCCGAAAGTATTTAGCGTTCAATTTAGAGCATGTGGAAACCTTTAGAAATCATTTAAAATTAACTCTTTTGAAACCTTTGGGTTCTACCTTCAAAAATAGCAAAAGAACATAAAACATTTAAGTCGAAAGCATTTCCTAAGTAAAGGAGTGATGGTGTCGAAACCAATCCTTCTGAAAGCATTGGAGAAGTGGCTTGGGTTTTAAAACAAAGTATACCTTCCTAAAACCATTGACTTCGAAAGGTAGAAAAGCGGCAGCTAGGGGTTTCGACCTTACTTAAAACAAAGGCGCAACCCATTTCGAAACCATTCCTTAAATCGATTTTACCCAATCGGAAGCCAACCAAGTCGAAAGCATATCTTTCAAAAGAAAAGTGGGTACGTTTTCATTTGAAAGCAAAGTAGTGCTTCGACCCCTTCGGACCTCTGGTTTCGACCCAATACCTTTCGCCTATATCCAATTCACTGTGCACCAAGTCTTTGATGCCATTCGCATTGGTTTCTATTGTGATGGTGGCGGAAATACCAAGTTAGGACCTAGGTGCCGAAAGTGGCAAAACATGCTAAAAACATATAAAAACTAATTTTAACTTTAAAAAATCCTTTTCAACTAACCTGCCTTGTTTGTCAAAATATTATCGGTTGCTAATTTCTTTTCTAAAAGAACTGCCAAAATTTCAGAATTAAACAAATTAAATAATTTACAAAACAACCTTCTCCTTTCATAAATATATAAAACATTAAATCTCATACCTTAAATAATTTTATATATCTACTAAAACACTTAGGAAAATTCTACAAAAATTCTAAAAAATCATTTTTAATATGTTTTCCAACATAAATTAATTTTAGACCCAAAACATAAATAATTTAGCCGTAAATTATTTTAAACCCAAATAATCATTTTCTTTTCTAAAAAATTAATATAAAATCCACATTAATTCAGAAAATTATGAAAATTGAAATCCATCTCTAAAATATCATTTATGATCTAAATCTAAAATCGTAAGGCATTTGGATGTCATTAAATAGAGTTTTCATATTAAAACATATCATAAAACCTATATGATTGAGCATAAATCATCAACATGCATATATAAACATTTTATCCTTCAAAATTCATGGCATAACATTGTAGAATACTTCAGATTCATCTTAAAACCAAAAACAATTAGAAAAATGAGATGTAGTCATTATTCACCTTAGCTTTGAGATTAAGGAGTTGGAGATTTGAATATATTTGATTTTGATCTTGCTTCTTCCTTTGCTTTTCTTCCTCTTGTCTTGCTAATGGTGGCCGACCTCTAAATTTAATTTTTTCAAATGAATGTGTGTGTTTTACCCTCACCTATTACCCATATCTATTTTAATTCATGTTAGCTCATTTTGGTTTATTCATTAACATGGCATGGCTACCCCTTAGTTTAATCACAAATATCAATCCCCTAATCATCATATTATTTAATTTAATTTTGCTAATTAAATATCCTAAATAATGTTACTAAAAATTAGGGTCACTACAGACTCCCCTGAAGAATTTCGTCCTCGAAATTATGCTAAGGTCCCCAACAAATCAATCAAAAAGGTAAAACATACCATCAAACAAATTAGTTTAAGTGTCTCTAATCCTGCTCCCAGTCTCCCAAGTACAGTCTCTCTCATCGTCGCTCCACTGGACCTTCACTAATCTGACTGTCTTGTTCCTTAGCCTCTTCTCATCTCTCGCGACTATACAAATTGGCTTTCTAACTATAGTCAAGTCCAGCTCTACTACTAACTCATCTAACAGAGTCGGTGCAACAGTAGTCCACGTATCTCTAACACACTTCCTTAGATGAGAAACATGGAAAACATCATGGACTCTTGCCAAACTATTTGGTAACTCTAATCTATATGCGAGTTTACCGATCCTCTCTACAATAGGAAATGGTCCTACGAATCTCGATCCCAACTTCCTTGATTTTCCAAATCGAATTACACCCTTCATCGGTGACAACTTAATAAAAACATGATCTCCAACAGAGAAACCTAAGTCTTTCCGTCTTCTATCTGCATAACTCTTCTGCCTAGACTGAGCTTCCTTCATTCTAGCCCAAATCAACTCAATCTTCTCTGCAGCTTCTCTAACCAAATCTGGATCAAGTACTAACCTATCCCCGGTCTCTAACCAACAAACGAGACATTTGCATAGTCTTCCATACAAAGCTTCAAACAAGCCATCCCAATACTAGCTTGATAACTGTTGTTATACAAAAACTCGACTAAGTGTAGATGGTCTTCCCATGATCCTCCAAAATCTAACACACGAGCTCTTAACAAATCTTCCAAGATTTTGTTAACTCTTTCCGTTTTCCCATTAGTCTGCGGATGGAAAACGCTACTCATCATGAGCTTGGTTCCTGAAATCTCCTGTAGACTCTTCCAGAACTCACTAGTGAATAAGGAATCTCTTTCACTTACTATACTACTAGGAATTTTGTGCAGTCTAACTACATTCTTCATAAATAACTTAGCCAAAACAGGTGCCGTCCTAGTTGACTTAACTAGAATGAAATGGGCACTCTTGGTCACTCTATCCACTATGACCCATATACTTTCATTTCCTCTACTAGATCTTGGTAAACCATCTATAAAATCCATAGAAATGAAATCCCACTTCCAAATTGGAATATCCAATGGCTGAAGCAACCGACTTGGCTTCTGATGTTCGGCTTTTAGCTGTTGACAGTTCAGACATTGTTTTACCCAAAAGCCTACATCCCTCTTCATACCTTCCCATAAGAAACTTCTCTTTATGTCCTGATACATCTTAGTTCCTCCTGGATGAATAGTGAACTTTGAACGATGGCATTCTTCAAAAACTACCTTCCTTATGTGTCCTACATTCGGAACACATAACCTACCTTTCTTTCTCAACCACCCATTCTGGTCCAGACTGAAATCTTTCAAGTCATCGCCCTCCATTCCATCCCTTAACTTCCTGATCCGTTCAGCCAACATTGGATCCTCCTCCTATTTAGAAGCAATTTTTTCGATCATTACCGGTCGAACTTCTAAACAAGATAACACAAAAGATCGCCACTAGACCAAGCTATAGATTTCCACTGCACTCTACAAGTCGACAACGCCTTGAAATCTTTCCACTCTGCTATCATTGCCAACACATTCTGATGCTTCCTGCTAAGTGCATCTGCAACCTTATTACCTTTCCCTAGTTTGTACTCGATTCCAAAATCATAAGCCGCAATAAACTCTAACCATCTTTGCTGTCTCATGTTCAGCTCCTTCTGAGAGAACAAATACTTCAACGACTTATGATCTGTATATAACTCAAACCTCTCTCCCAAAAGGTAATGTCTCCACACCTTCAACGCAAATATTACTGCGACTAATTCCAAATCATGCATTGGATTTCTAACCTCATGCAGTATAAGCTATCGAGAAGCATATGCAATCCCTTTATCTCTCTGCATTAACATAGCTCCTAACCCAGTTCCACACGCATATGTATAAACTACCAAATCCTGATTCCCTTCCGGAACAACTAGTACAGGTGCATGGGCTAATAATTGTTACAAGCTCTAGAATGCTTCTTTACTCTTATCGGTCCACACAAACTTCACATCCTTTTGCATTAGCTTGGTCATCGGTGTTGCTATCTGCAAAAATCCTTTATGAACCTCCGATAATATCCAACCAATCCAAGGAAACTCTTTATCTCAATCATTGTCTCGGGCCTCTTCTAATTATTCACCGCTTCAATCTTAGTCGGATCTATAGACAACCCTTTCTCTGAGACTACATGACCAAGAAACTTCACTTCCTTCTTCCAGAATGACACTTCGAAAACTTTGCCTTCAGCTGATTCTGCCTCAGCGTCTCAAGTACAATTCTAAGATGAACTTCATACTCCTTCTCATCCTTAGAGTATATCAAAATATCATCTATGAAAACCAACACGAACCTATCCAAGCGCTCTCGAAAAACTCGGTTCATCAAGTCCACAAAGAATGTCGACGCATTAGTTAGTCCGAATGGCATCACTGACCATTCGTACGATCCATATCTAGTTCTGAACAAAGTCAAGGGAATACTATCCTCCGCTACTCTAAGATGATGAAACCCTGTTGCCAAATCCAACTGACAAAATACCTTAGCCCCACTCAACTGATCGAACCAATTGTCAATTCTAAGCAACAGATATTGATTCTTTATCGTCTTCTCATTCAACTTACGATAATCGATACATAACCTCAATGATCCGTCTGGCTTCTTTACATACACTACGGCTGCTCTCCAAGATGAACTACTAGGTCTGATAAAACTCTTGCCTTCAAAATCCACTAACTGCATTTCAGCTCTCTCATCTCTGTAGGTGTCATCCTACTTGGCGGCCTACTCACTGGTTCTGCTCCAGGCACCAAATCTATCCGAAACCCAATGGCTCATTTCGGTGGCAATCCTATTACCGGCTCAAACAGAGCTGCAAATTCTC
Organism: Allium fistulosum; assembly: GCA_030737815.1. NCBI lineage: Eukaryota > Viridiplantae > Streptophyta > Magnoliopsida > Asparagales > Amaryllidaceae > Allium > Allium fistulosum. Next base: position 940,641,875 of record CM060907.1, on the reverse strand, counting down.
TAACCATGAAAACTTGATTTAACTCATCCTCTACCTCCAGAACACCCAACAAGGCATTCACCTCACAGTTGGGGTTTTCTACAGTATAAACAATCCGATCACTACAATCAGGGTGTCTAAATGATATTTTCCTATCATGGTAAAATATCATAGCATCATACTTACTTAACCAATCCATACCCAAAATAATTCTGAACCCTACAAAGTCAAATACGTGCAAACTGCAAACACAGGTATGACCTAACAAATCAAACTCTAGGTGGTTACACTTCATCCCAAGTGCCGCATACCTTCCTTTCGCATTTGCAACTCTTAAGGAAGTAACTATATATGAGGGTTCTAGGTTAAGCTTATCTACCAAACAATGAGATATAAAAGAATGTGATGCACCAGTATCAAACAGAAAGCTAACAGATATACCATGAATCTGAAGCGTGCCTCCCAACATAGCGTTTCCTTTCTCCAGAGCTGTTGAACCTGATGCAGTAGGCTCCAATGCAAATACTTTTCCCCTTCCATCCTTACCAGGCTCTCTGCATAGATTCGTATAATGACCAATCTAATCTTAGTTGAAGCATCTGATATTCTACTTCCCGATCACTTCCTTCGCCTTTCCAGTACGACACTCATTAGCAAAATGTCCCTTTTTTATCACATTTGAAGCAAACAACCTTTGACTTTCCTTTCTTCACCTGGACCTGCCCCACCTGGGCACTTTTTATGAAAGAACTTCCTTTTCTAACTCTGCCCCACCTGGACCTCCTTCACCTTATTCTTCTCCAGTGAAGCAAGCTTCTATTTATGTCTTAAAGAAATTTCCACCACAACATCATAAGGATCTCCAATATGAGGTAATGAAGCCCTTGCCTACTTAGGCTTCAACCCCTGATAAACTTCTCATTCCTCTTCATCACAGTATCCACAGTGGCATGTCCATACCTAGCCAACTCCTTAAATCTTCTAGAATACTCCAACACAGACATCTCCCCCTGCTCTAACTTGGCAAACTTTCTTAGGAAAGTAGACTACGCCATCACAGACATGAACTTCTGCTGGAACCTCCTCCTAAACTCAGCCCAGGTCATTGTCTCTTCATTTACTCCAGCCATCACACTATTCAACCAGAATAAAGCTGCTCCTTGAAGCTGTATCAAAGCTAGCCTTCTCTTCTGCTCATCATTATGCCCCAAGTCTACAAAGATTCGCTCACAATGCAGCAACCAGCTCTCCACATCAATAGCATCCTCAGTTCCAATAAATGGCTTCCCTCTAAGCCTAACATAATCTCTACTCAAGATAACATAATTGTTGACCACCGGAGCTTCCTGATCTCCTCCTCCAACAACTCCAGCAGCAACTCCTGCCTGCATCATGTTGACAAAGAACTAATACATTGCTCCCACGTCAACTAGTGGGACTCCAGCACCCACATTTTTGTGTGTGCCTGACCTGGGTTTCTCCTTGTATTTGGTATAGCATTCCATTTGTTGTGGTGCTTCCCCCAAGATTCACTCTTCCACTTCTACAATCCATATCCGTATTCAAGCCTCATGAGATATAGAAGAATAGCCTAAGAGAGAAAGTAGAACAGAGATATAACATATACTTATATATAGCAAATACAAGTACATTATTATAGCATTATCCCATACCCCAATCTTATCTCTAATTGCTTAGGATTATGTTTTCAAAAATCATTTTCGTTTAAAGTTTTTCATAAATCTATGCTCTGATACCAAGTTGTAACATCCCTTATTTGGAGGCCCAAAGTTAAGTGCTATAGATGCCGTAGTCATCCATAGTATTAACTTGTGGTGACCAAATACGGTAATGTTAATGGTATCCATAATATCAAAAGCATTTGAATATGAAATACAATCATCACAGATTAAAATAATTTTCTTATTACAATTCAAAACAACATTTCATATCCAAGTTATATAACCCTAAACGTCCCAGGTTCAGATCAGATATAATTTTTACAAAATACACCAAGAGCGACATATAAAGATGCCCCTTGGTTGACCAAAGTACTAAGTAGTCATAACTGACTTAATACAACACAGCAGAATCAAACAAAATAAAACAGCAACTTCTAAATGACTAACCATCAGCCACCTGCTTGTCTTCGGAAGCTTTATTCACCAACCTACTAAAAGCCAAAAAACCTCAACCCTCAGCCTACTCAAATCAATTTTTAGCACCCGAGAGTTTAAGCGGAAAACATAAACTTCGAGTCAGACATAAAGCCTGGTGTGAATAATATTATACACCTCAGTTATTTGATATTAAGCGAGACCACGCCGCTTAGCGGAATGGGTTTCCCCTCACTAATATCCTTTTAAAACATATCTTTTGCAAATCATAATCCTACAAGCAAAACTGGTTAAAACAGTAAAGCATTATCATGTAAACATACATATCAGGTAACAAATGAACTATTTGTCCGAACATACTGTTTTTTTGGCTAACTACTAACCTTTGGCTGACTACCAGACAGTATAAACAAATAATCTAACATCTGTTAGATACACCTCTTCTGGATGGTCGGTCCCTAACTTACTTTCTTTAGTTCAACTGATCCTAATGGTTTTGCTGGCTCACCAATAGCCTACCTCTGTACAAATATATTCCCTTCTGTGTGTAACATCATTTTAGTCTTACCTGTGATAAAGCCTCTGTTTCCTGGAGATTTGACCAGGCAACTAGTGCTCGGCATCAGGTAGTACTCGGCGCCCAGTAGAACTTGGCGACAGGAGTACTCGGCGTAGTACTCGACGCCCAGTAGAACTCGGCGACAAGAGTACTCGGCGTAGTACTCGACATCCAGTAGAACTCGGCGACAGGAGTACTCGGCGTAGTGCTCCACATCAAGTAGAACTCGGCGATAGTAGTACTCGGCATCCAGAGGCACGTTCGGCCTCGACTGACAACCATTATGCACTTCCCGCACATCAAACATACCGTTCGGCATAGAAAGGATCGTTCGGCATTATGGTGTTCGGCATATCTGGTTCGGCATGCAGCGACCACTATGCTTGGGCTAGAGTGTTCGGCTACCGAGCCCACCTGGGAAGTCCAGCCCATCTTTGTCTATAAATAGAGGGGCAGGGTCACAGTGAAGAGGGATCCTTTTTGGAGAACACTGGGGAGACTCTGCCATTTTTGAGACTCATCTTCTCTTCTTAACAACTTCATACAAGCATTTGATTCACGAATTGTATTCGTAATCAACTATTAAGAAGATCAATAAAGTTTAACCTCAAAGTGGACGTAGGCAATTACGCCGAACCACTATAAATTTGGTGTTCTTACTTTCTGCATTTAAATTAGCATTCTCTTCCTTGTTTAATTTATCTTCATCACTTATATCTCTACACAATCTTTCTCTACGAGGTTAGTGACCAATTTTGGTGCTAACAGCCTCACACACTGAAATTTTGGACTAAATTAGCTAGGGCTAATAGCTAATGTATAGGGTGCGACCCTATCTTAGTCCCATCTGGTATACAAATATCTGAGTCATTTTACTTAGGGTAATCTTCCTTAAATTTTCCTTGAAAACCTTTTCTTGTCAAAATGAATTAAACCTTTAAATCAAACTTAAATAAGGAAAATATATACTATATGCTTTACCCAAAATTACCTTACCATGTTATATATGCTTTACTCAAAACTTTGTTGATGAAAACATTTAAACCTTCGAAAGTACCCCTTTCGAATTCATTGAAAGTATCCCTTTCGAAACCAAGTAAACCCCTTTCTTTCACTTAGGCCAAAACACTCCTTTTGAAACCATCCACATAAACCTTTCGAAAACACTTGAAATACCTTTCCCTCAAAAGCTATAAAACCTTAGACATCCTACACTTAAAACATTTAAACATTGGTAAACCATTCCTTTCAACCTTTTGAAACCATTGGGGAACCACCCCTTCGAAACCATTATTCAAAACCATTCGAAAGTATCAAAACCTTTACAAGTAGCAAACCTTTCAAAAGCATTTGGGGTTCAATTTAAAACATCTGGAAACCTTTCAAACCATTTAAAATTAACTCTTTCAAAACCTTTGGGTTCTACCTTCAACAGAGCAAAAGGTTCATAAAACATTTAAGTCGAAAGCACTCTTTGAAAGCATTTCCTAAGTAAAGGAGTGATGGTGTCGAAACCAACCCTTCCAAAAGCATTGGAGAAGTGGCTTGGGTTTTAAAACAGTGTATACCTTCCGAAACCATTGACTTCGAAAGGTAGAAAAGCAGCAGCTAGAGGTTTTGACCCCTTCGAAAGCATTTACTTGAAACAAAGGCGTAACCCATTCCGAAACCATTCCTTAAATCAATTTGACCCAGTCGGAAGCTAACCAATTTGAAAGCATATCTTTTGAAAGCAAAGCATGCGCGTTTTCATATAAAAGCAAAGTAGAGCTTCGACTCCTTCGGAACCCTTAGTTTCGACTCAATACCTTCCGTCTATATCGAATTTGCTATGCACCAAGTCTTTGATGCCATGCGCATTGGTTTCGATGGTGATGGTGGCGGAACTACTAAGTCAGAACCTAGGTGCCGAAAGTGGCGAAACATCCTAAAAGCATGTAAAAACTGATTTTAACTTTAAAAATGAATCCCTTTCGACTAACCTGCCTTGTTTTTCAAAATATTATTGGTTTCTAATTTTCTTTTCTAGAAGAACTGCCAAAATTTCAGAATTAAATAATTTAAATAATTTACAGAATACCCCTTCTCCTTTTATAAATATATAAAACAAGTCCCATACATTAAATAATTTTATATATCTATTAAAACATTTAGGAAACTTCTACAAAAATTCGTTAAAATCAATTTTAATATGTTTTCCAACATATATTAATTTCAGACCAAAAACATAAATAATTGAGCCGTAAATTATTTTAAATCCAAGTAATCATTTTTTCCCTAGAAAATTAATATAAAATCCGCATTAATTTAGAAAATTATGAAAATTGAAACACATCTCTAAAATATCATTTTTGATCTAAATCTAAAATCGTAAGGCATTTGAATGTCATTAAATAAGGTTTTCACATTAAAACATTATTAGAACCTCTATTGTTGGATTTTAACGACAACAACTATACAATTATGCCAAATAATCTCTAAGCTAATTTGCAGGTACATAAACATAAAAAAGAGACAAACAAATATGTTCAAAATGAAGATACACAGTATAAAAAAGGATGAAAGTATGTATATGAGATACAAGAAGAGATACACACGATAGAGACAAGACAAATGTGACAAACAAAGTATCATTAGTCATAGAGTGTTGTGTATAGAGTTTACAAATGTTAAAATCTTCTCAAAATGGTATACACACATATACATTCATATTTTAAATGAAAAATCAAGTTTTCAAAAATTGCATGGAGCGGGGCTCAAACCCGGGTCATTAGTTTAGAAGGCAAATGTAACAACCCTGTATTTTTCAAATATTTTTAAATTGATTTTTCCAGATTCAAAAGCTTTATTTATGAAAAAGAATAAATTTTGTTGTTTTAAATATAAACTTTGACTTTGATGTGGATTAGAATTCCAAATATGACTAAATTTAATATTTCCTGAAAATGTGAATTTTGGTCAATAGTCAAACTTTGACTTTTAAGTTTAAATTTTTAATAGTTTGAAATTATAAATTTTATCTTTTATTATGAAAATAGATTTAATAACTTGAACACTACTTTTCATTTCGTTGAAAATGGAGTTAAAATGTAAAGGTTATGTACATTTCAATTTTAGTATAATTTGTTTTATTGTGAAATTTTGCCTATTTTAAATTTTATAAATCATATTTTCTTTCTTATATTTTATTTGAATATGTGTCAATATGTTAATTTATGTAAATTTTCATCTCTAAATATTTTTAAATTGATAATAGAATTTTTCCAAAATTTACTATGATGATTTCCTATTTTTAAAGGCTGTTTTCCTATTTTCTGCTATTTTCTTCATTAAAAATTATATGTAAATTAAATTTTAAATATTTATTTTGTGAATATATTTTTATTTTATGTTATTATTTATGTTTAAAAATATATTACAAGCTCATATGAAATTTCTAAAGTTTATACCATTTATTATAAAATTTTCTAGCCTAGTTGACAATTTTTGCTATTTTCTTAATTTAATTATTTATAATTAATATTTATTTATTTATATTTTTTTATTTGTTATATTTTCGTATTTTAACTGAATTTATATATGTTTTTCAGTTATATAAAAATTTAAAAAGAAATGGTGAATATATGAAGAGTTTGAAAACCTTTTGTATGCTTAGTCCTTTTGGATTCCACCGTTTCTTTTCAATCAATACATCAATTATTTTGCCGACCTTCCTCATTGCTTCAGCCGTATCTTTTTCCTCACATTTTCACGTATCAAAATGTTTCTCAACTCACAAATTTTCGGCCATTAACCTGAAGCATAGCTTGGTAAATTTTTTTTCTTCTTTTCTATGCAAATTCTTATTGTTTTGTTGTTCTATGCACTTGCCTTCACCTATACGCTCAGCCCTTGCTCCTCCTTCACCATGGCCACCTCCATCACCACCACACCTGACCAACACCTCCTCCATTCCAAACCCTTGCAACTGGCCGTGCCCCATGTTGAAATAGATCCACAAAAAAAAAACTAAACAAGCACTACCTAAATGTACATAACCAAGCACCATTCATATCCACCACCTCCAAACCTCTTTGGCCACCCCTAGAACCACCACCACCAGCAACTACATGACCTTTGGCCACTTATGCACCATCACTCTCTACTGTCCAGATCTGGAGTAAGTATAGCCGAGCCCAAGTGTGCCATAGGTCGAGCCAAATATGGACCAAAACCCTTGCTTTTACCTTGTAGCATTAGATCTTGCTTCACAAACCTTTGCACCACTTCCTCTAGGTTAGGCCGACCCCTATAGGTCCACAACTAGACCTTAGAACATGCCATAGTCATGTACTTTCCAGCCATGGCTGAGCTTATGCAAGATGGAAGCAAGTGAAATTGGTTTGAAAAGGTTTTATGCATGTATTTGCAAGTTATTTATATTGTTGTGATTTGGTTATTAACGTATATTTGGTTTGGTTTGTTTCTTGTATTCAAGGAAGTTAACCTTGTCTCTCCCACACTCATCATCATCATGGTTGAGAAAATGAACCCCTTGTTCGAGCTTTTGAATGGTTAAAGCACATTCAAGTAATCTATTCCGTTGTTGCTTCTTATCTTCATTGTTTCAACATTTTTTTGCGTTGAATATTTATGTGTATATGGTCTTGTTGGGTTATTGTTTACAAGATAAATATCAAGGCTCTCCATTCATTCAAATCAAAATTCATGCTGTATCGTGCTTGTTGTGCTTTCTGGAATCTATTATGTGTGTTTTGATCGCTAATCTCCAGCTTTAACAGGTGAGTTATTCTCACCAGACAATATGTACCTATATAACTGATAAACCGACACCATTCGAATCTGTAATGTATATTATCATGTTATATATGCTTATATTATTATCATATGATGTTCACACCTGTTATTACACCCGTTATATCATATGTTACTATTATTTAATGTTATTCTGTTATTTATATCTGTTATCACCATTGCAAGTTTCCTGTAGATTAGAATCACTATGGGTTGAAATGATACATACCCGAACGGACTTTAGAATAGGGAAAAATTGTTATGGGCTGAAATGATAGGCCTGAACGATTTTTATTTAATTTAATTTAACTTGGGATTGCGGGTTTGAAATGATAGAACCCGAATTTTTCTTTTTTCTGCGGATTGAAATGATACATATCCGTATCACTTGACCTAGGTTAGAAAATTATATACAGGCCCGTGGTTATTTTATAAAGTGTTTTGGATATTTTTAAGTATTTTAAAAATTATAAATTTATGAAATTTGATTTAAATAGATTTTGAAATGTTTTGAAATAAAGAAATTATGATTTTTTCTATGTGTTAAAAATGTAATTAATGAATGGTTTAACTGGATTTTTGAAATATAACTTAAGTTGGAAATTTGGAATTTTGGTTAAAAATGATATTTAAAGTTATATAAATAAAATGGATATTAAATTTTATTTGGAAATGGTAAATATGATAATTTGATTTAAATTTGAATTTAAGTGATTTATTAAAGTATTAATGATTTTTCTATGAATTTAAGTGGTTAAATAAATGAATGTTTAAAAGTGATCTTTTAAAATATAACTTGACTAGGAAATGTGAAATTTGGTTTTAATTAAAGGTTTAAGTTAATTAAATAAAACTGGAAATTTTGTTAAATTGTGAACTGGTAATTTAAATTTGAAGTGTTAAGTCTATTTGTTGAAATGTGAAGAATTGGAACTTTTACACTTAAACTTATTAAGTAAATTGTTGAAAATTGGATTTAATTATAAGAAATTTATTGTGAAAAAGATGTATGTTAAATGATATGTAAATGAACATTTTAAACGTTAAAATATGATTTTTAAAATGTTTATGTGTTTTAAATAGAAGTTATTTAATTGCTGGAAATACACTAACACCTGAAATCTACTTTTAATAGCATTCGGAAATGCTATAGATTCTGTTTTGAACTAAATTTGTGTAAAAAGAGCTATCACAGCATTTCTGAAATGCTATAGTTGCTGTAGTGGAACTTATAGGCTAGTATTGAACTTAGGCATATTATAGCATTCTCTGGAAATGCTATAATGGTCTGCAGTCTTTGCTGAAACCAAATTTAACACTTGTTTTGAAATCTGAACTACCACAACACTTCTGAAATGCTGTCTTTTCTGTTTTAAACTATAATTCAACTAAAACTGAGTTTTAACAGCAGTTTTAAGTGCTGTCTTTGCTGAATTAAAAATGTTTTCAAATATAACTTATAGCAGTTGTTTTTAAATGCTGAAATTTTAATAATTAAGGTTTTTGACTTAGTAAACGAACTCAGAATGGTTTGAAACTTTGGAAATTGAATACTTGATTTGAAAATATAATAATTACACTTTTAAAAGGTTTAAATGAATTATTTTGATTGGAATATAAACTATTTAAAGGTGATTTGAAATGATAGCAAATGAACGATATCTTTGAATTTAAAGGTATTTGAAGTTGAATATTTGGATTTGAATGGATATGATATGTTATTATATTAAAATTATTTGAAATGAAGTTTTGAAAATGATATGAAAATTTAAATATATGGAAATGGTTTGGAATTGATTTAATCTATATTTTTATAAAGATATGGTTTGAAATGATATTTTATTTTGAAGTAAAGTATTGTTTTTAAAAGTTATAACCACGGGTTATAATAACGATTGGTTGGCAAAGAGACCGGGATCGGATATGGACATACTCTCTGTCGATACCGAAAACCACTTTGACAACCGTGTACGCGGTGGAGATTCCAAAATGAAGTAGGATGGTGGCGACGTTCTTAAGGTATGTTACGTGGACCCAACTCCCGTGAGTTGGCATAAGGTGGCTAAAACAGGAGCGATCTCGGACCAGTGAGGTAGCACCTCTTCTCGGACACATTTCTTCGATATTATACTCTTACTTGTGATTGATTAGATGGCCATCCTCCGATTTGGGAGTGTTGTTCGAGGTGGATGGTAGTGGCTGCTATGCGCTCCATCAGTCCGTGTGCGTAATTGGTATATCTACCCTGGCATTGCTTAGTTGTGCCGTGTCACCTACCATATCGAGCTTTACTACGATTTGTGATTTCTCCCGTAGCCTGTGGAGTATCGAGGGTAGCCCCATTTTGGGAGTATGCTAATACTGGATAGACTACTGGGACTATTACGTGTTAAGGTGGAAAATGTAAAGCCTTAATGCTATTTAAAAGTATGTTTATTTTATATTAGACATTATTATAATAACGAATATTACTATATAGTAAATAGTTTAACGGATCCTTAGAGGATGGGCGGTCCCAAGCATCTTCTAAGTTACTTGTACCTTTATTACAGTTCACTTGAGTTGGTTTACATTATATAAGTATATATTGTCCTGACTCGAGTGTTTTGTGTTTTGCTTTACGCTCGGGTCAGCCTGAGTTATTCACAGATTTGAATTTCCACTCTCTTGGAGATTTGAATCGCTGGAGATTATCTGCTTGTCATGTCCTATCTATTTCAATTCCGTTGTTCTACTTAGCTTGTACTTGGTTATTTTATTGAGACTTTTGTTGTACTCTATTTCTTCTGCTGTATCTTATGTAACACTGACATATTTAGATAGTAGCTTCATGAACTACTATTTCTTTTACTTCGGCTGCATTATTTTACTCTGTGTCTGTGATCTATGATTATATTTATTTACTGTATATTCGGAGATTTGCCAAATTTTAATCACAACGCGGTATTTTGAGCAATTCAACTCCAGCATGAGTGTCTACCTATACACTTATAATGGATGCGAATGGTTGAAAATATCGGGTCGTTACAGTTGGTATCAGAGCTTTGGCTTTGAGGCAAAACTCAGCATATGGAGTAGATTTATTTACAGAGTCACTTTCGTTCGAGTTTGAATCTTTTCCTCTTGATTCGAATTTCCTTTGAATTTTGGAACGTTCCCTGCGGTTCCAAAATCCATTATCGTGTCCCTCACTATTCATCCTCTTTTGATTCTAGAGTATCCCATGACTCCACTTCGAATGATCTTTATAGTGAATTGGCGGTCTCGCCAATATTCTAAATTTCTTATAAAGGGGTGAAACTCCTTTACAATAGCATCAATTCACCAAAGATTTTATATCCTTGGTTTAGATGCTAATATCTTTTATTATTCCAAACTCTATCTCTTGAGATCGAATGTAGATTTATCCCAGAAAAATCCACATCGATCTTATTCTTTAAGTCACGGTTGACCCGGTTAAGGTTGTCTGCGATTTACCTAAGCTTACCCATCTCTCTACTCTGTTTAACCATCTTGTCTTTTGTTTCTAAACTATCTCCAAACATTTTGAATTTTACTTGTAAATCTATGTTTTGTTTTATATATGGAGTTGTTTGAGTTGTTGATGTTGATTTGGATTTCCGATCGATTCGTCTGATCAACGCTATCGATAGGATTTCTAAAACACTTTGACAGAACAAACTGACACAATATTATTTTAAATTTGGTTAATGAAATAAAATTTTGATATATAAGTAAATTTATGGAACTTAATAAATTGATTTAAATTGATAATTTGAAATGATAATACTTGATTTATCATTTATTGTTCTACAAATGAATTTATAAATAGTTGTTTATAAATTGATTTGGGAACTGAAATGAATTTGAATCAAGAATTTGAGAATTCAAGTTTCCGATGGTTTCAAACCTTGTGTTTTCAAGTTTAAAAGGATATATTATTTAAAGTATTTCGAATAGAAATTTTGTTTTCAAAGAATTTTAAAAGATTTAAAATTTAGTGCTCTTCTCTTTGTCGCTGGAAAATAATTTCGGTGATGACTGCAGCATCATCAACGTTCATTTTCGAGTTTCGAAGTGAAGAGACCGTTCTGTTGTCTTGCTACAGCTTTGTTTTGGGAAATTTAATTGATTTGAATCTCTAAAATATGACTGAATTTATAATATATAGATATATGATTTAAAATTTGATTTGACATATTATGTATGTATAATTACTTATCGCTAAATGGTTTGAAAGGAATCAGAAGTTTAATTCTTAAATTTTATTTTAAAGTATAATTTCAGTTAAAAGAAAAAAATTCAAAAATTTGGATAAATGATTCAAACTTGAGATAATTAAATTGGAAAGTTTTATTTGTATAACACACAATTTCATTCCAATATAACTTACCAAAATTACATAGAAGTTGAATATGAAATTGGATAATATACAATATAGAAAGGATTTTTATAAATAAAATTTGAGTGGTTATAATAAATGTTATACACTTAAATTTTAGTTATAAAAGATTAACAGAGGTAAATAGTGAAAAAGGGATTTAAAGAGATTTTATTTAAATAACTTAATAATCAAATTTGATTTAATATGGAACCTTAAGTCTAACCTAGGAATTTTAATAATGGTTATTTCCTGAAATGAATATGTTGTATAATAAATAATGTATCTTTGAATAGATAAAATAAAATACATTGGAATTGGACATTTTGTAATAAAGTTTATTTAACTTGAATTCATAGTTTAATTGATGTCTAAATGAATAAATGTGTAAAGAAATTTGAGTGTTATATTTGCTATATAAATGTTTTATTTATGAAATAGATATGTCTTGAAAAATGAATAATTATGATTTAAATAGTTAAAATGTATTTTAACATCACTAAAACTTGATAATTGAGAATTTGGTTTTCAAATGGAATTTTAAGTGTAACTTATTGAAGGAATATCTATTTATGAAAAGGGCATCTTAAATAAAGTGTTAGGTTATTTGTTAAATGAAGAGCTAAGTAAAATAATGAACTTTTGACTTAATAAATGAAGTATAGTTTGATTTGAATATTCCATTCATAAAAGTTTGTTTTAAATAAGTCATAAGTTAAATGATATCCAAATGAATATTTCTGATATTAAACTGATTTGAAATATTAATATATCTACTGTAGCATTTTATAAGTGCTGCTATTATGAAAATACAATGTTTTGGAAATTTTATAATTGAATGAACTTAGAAATGTTACAACTTTAAAATGAATATTGTTTGATCTTGGATTCAAATGGTTTAAATGAAGATTATTTTTAAAAGGTGTTATGATTTTCTAAGTATTGTGTTTTTTTTAAAGAATAACATTTCCAAAGTGTTATGATTTTAGTAGTATGATTTCCAAATGATAAACATCCCTAAATTGTTATGATTTCAAAGCATTATGGTTTCAAATTTATTATCTTATTTTTTTTTCCAAACTATCTTTTGGTTGTCCTTATTTCCCTTATCTTGTTACAGAATGGGAAGGCTATTGCTTATACCAGTCCGTTTAGAAATCTTTCTGTAATCTTTGATAATTTTTGTTACTCATCTGGATCAGAACACTGTTTTTCCATTCATAGACCGTCGGTCAAGTGAAAGGGGTGATTCAGACTCTAGAGGATCTTTTTCGTGCTTGTATTCTTGATATGATCACCTCCATCTTGTTAAACTTACATATAACAATAATTATCAGGTGTAATTCCAATCTTCTTATCATCTTGTCTTAATTCTATTTCATTCTATCTTTTTATGTGCTTCCCCGTACCTCGTTCCTTTTCGGGGACGAAAAGTTTTGAGTGGAAGAGAGTGTAACAACCCTGTATTTTTTAAATATTTTTAAATTGATTTTTCCAGATTCAAAAGCTTTATTTATGAAAAAGAATAAATTTTGTTGTTTTAAATATAAACTTTGACTTTGATGTAGATTAGAATTCCAAATATGACTAAATTTAATATTTCATGAAAATGTGAATTTTGGTCAATAGTCAAACTTTGACTTTTAAGTTTAAATTTTTAATAGTTTGAAATTATAAATTTTATCTTTTATTATGAAAATAGATTTAATAACTTGAACACTACTTTTCGTTTCGTTGAAAATGGAGTTAAAATGTAAAGGTTATGTACATTTCAATTTTAGTATAATTTGTTTTATTGTGAAATTTTGCCTATTTTAAATTTTATAAATCATATTTTCTTTCTTATATTTTATTTGAATATGTGTCAATATGTTAATTTATGTAAATTTTCATCTCTAAATATTTTTAAATTGATAATAGAATTTTTCCAAAATTTACTATGATGATTTCCTATTTTTAAAGGCTGTTTTCCTATTTTCTGCTATTTTCTTCATTAAAAATTATATGTAAATTAAATTTTAAATATTTATTTTGTGAATATATTTTTATTTTATGTTATTATTTATGTTTAAAAATATATTACAAGCTCATATGAAATTTCTAAAGTTTATACCATTTATTATAAAATTTTCTAGCCTAGTTGACAATTTTTGCTATTTTCTTAATTTAATTATTTATAATTAATATTTATTTATTTATATTTTTTTATTTGTTATATTTTCATATTTTAACTGAATTTATATATGTTTTTCAGTTATATAAAAATTTAAAAAGAAATGGTGAATATATGAAGAGTTTGAAAACCTTTTGTATGCTTAGTCCTTTTGGATTCCACCGTTTCTTTTCAATCAATACATCAATTATTTTGCCGACCTTCCTCATTGCTTCAGCCATATCTTTTTCCTCACATTTTCACGTATCAAAATGTTTCTCAACTCACAAATTTTTGGCCATTAACCTGAAGCATAGCTTGGTAAATTTTTTTTCTTCTTTTCTATGCAAATTCTTATTGTTTTGTTGTTCTATGCACTTGCCTTCACCTATACGCTCAGCCCTTGCTCCTCCTTCACCATGGCCACCTCCATCACCACCACACCTGACCAACACCTCCTCCATTCCAAACCCTAGCAACTGGCCGTGCCCCATGTTGAAATAGATCCACAAAAAAAAAAAAACTAAACAAGCACTACCTAAATGTACATAACCAAGCACCATTCATGTCCACCACCTCCAAACCTCTTTGGCCACCCCTAGAACCACCACCACCAGCAACTACATGACCTTTGGCCACTTATGCACCATCACTCTCTACTGTCCAGATCTGGAGTAAGTATAGCCGAGCCCAAGTGTGCCATAGGTCGAGCCAAATATGGACCAAAACCCTTGCTTTTACCTTGTAGCATTAGATCTTGCTTCACAAACCTTTGCACCACTTCCTCTAGGTTAGGCCGACCCCTATAGGTCCACAACTAGACCTTAGAACATGCCATAGTCATGTACTTTCCGGCCATGGCTGAGCTTATGCAAGATGGAAGCAAGTGAAATTGGTTTGAAAAGGTTTTATGCATGTATTTGCAAGTTATTTATATTGTTGTGATTTGGTTATTAACGTATATTTGGTTTGGTTTGTTTCTTGTATTCAAGGAAGTTAACCTTGTCTCTCCCACATTCATCATCATCATGGTTGAGAAAATGAACCCCTTGTTCGAGCTTTTGAATGGTTAAAGCACATTCAACTAATCTATTCCGTTGTTGCTTCTTATCTTCATTGTTTCAACATTTTTTTGCGTTGAATATTTATGTGTATATTGTCTTGTTGGGTTATTGTTTACAAGATAAATATCAAGGCTCTCCATTCATTCAAATCAAAAGTCATGCTGTATCGTGCTTGTTGTGCTTTCTGGAATCTATTCTGTGTGTTTTGATCGCTAATCTCCAGCTTTAACAGGTGAGTTATTCTCACCAAACAATATGTACCTATATAACTGATAAACCGACACCATTCGAATCTGTAATGTATATTATCATGTTATATATGCTTATATTATTATCATATGATGTTCACACCTGTTATTACACCCGTTATATCATATGTTACTGTTATTTAATGTTATTCTGTTATTTATATCTGTTATCACCATTTCAAGTTCCCTGTAGATTAGAATCACTATGGGTTGAAATGATACATACCCGAACGGACTTTAGAATAGGGAAAAATTGTTATGGGCTGAAATGATAGGCCTGAACGATTTTTATTTAATTTAATTTAACTTGGGATTGCGGGTTTGAAATGATAGAACCCGAATTTTTCTTTTTTCTGCGGATTGAAATGATACATATCTGTATCACTTGACCTAGGTTAGAAAATTATATACAGGCCCGTGGTTATTTTATAAAGTGTTTTGGATATTTTTAAGTATTTTAAAAATTATAAATTTATGAAATTTGATTTAAATAGATTTTGAAATGTTTTGAAATAAAGAAATTATGATTTTTTCTATGTGTTAAAAATGCAATTAATGAATGGTTTAACTGGATTTTTGAAATATAACTTAAGTTGGAAATTTGGAATTTTGGTTAAAAATGATATTTAAAGTTATATAAATAAAATGGATATTAAATTTTATTTGGAAATGGTAAATATGATAATTTGATTTAAATTTGAATTTAAGTGATTTATTAAAGTATTAATGATTTTTCTATGAATTTAAGTGGTTAAATAAATGAATGTTTAAAAGTGATCTTTTAAAATATAACTTGACTAGGAAATGTGAAATTTGGTTTTAATTAAAGGTTTAAGTTAATTAAATAAAACTGGAAATTTTGTTAAATTGTGAAATGGTAATTTAAATTTGAAGTGTTAAGTCTATTTGTTGAAATGTGAAGAATTGGAACTTTTACACTTAAACTTATTAAGTAAATTGTTGAAAATTGGATTTAATTATAAGAAATTTATTGTGAAAAAGATGTATGTTAAATGATATGTAAATGAACATTTTAAACGTTAAAATATGATTTTTAAAATGTTTATGTGTTTTAAATTGAAGTTATTTAATTGCTGGAAATACACTAACACCTGAAATCTACTTTTAATAGCATTCAGAAATGCTATAGATTCTGTTTTGAACTAAATTTGTGTAAAAAGAGCTATTACAGCATTTCTGAAATGCTATAGTTGCTGTAGTGGAACTTATAGGCTAATATTGAACTTAGGCATATTATAGCATTCTCTGGAAATGCTATAATGGTCTGCAGTCTTTGCTGAAACCAAATTTAACACTTGTTTTGAAATCTGAACTACCACAACACTTCTGAAATGCTGTCTTTTCTGTTTTGAACTATAATTCAACTAAAACTGAGTTTTAACAGCAGTTTTAAGTGCTGTCTTTGCTGAATTAAAAATGTTTTCAAATATAACTTATAGCAGTTGTTTTTAAATGCTGAAATTTTAATAATTAGGGTTTTTGACTTAGTAAACGAACTCAGAATGGTTTGAAACTTTGGAAATTGAATACTTGATTTGAAAATATAATAATTACACTTTTAAAAGGTTTAAATGAATTATTTTGATTGGAATATAAACTATTTAAAGGTGATTTGAAATGATAGCAAATGAACGATATCTTTGAATTTAAAGGTATTTAAAGTTGAATATTTGGATTTGAACGGATATGATATGTTATTATATTAAAATGATTTGAAATGAAGTTTTGAAAATGATATGAAAATTTAAATATATGGAAATGGTTTGGAATTGATTTAATCTATATTTTTATAAAGATATGATTTGAAATGATATTTTATTTTGAAGTAAAGTATTGTTTTTAAAAGTTATAACCACGAGTTATAATAACGATTGGTTGGCAAAGAGACCGGGATTGGATATGGACATACTCTCTGTCGATACCGAAAACCACTTTGACAACCGTGTACGCGGTGGAGATTCCAGAATGAAGTAGGATGGTGGCGACGTTCTTAAGGTATGTTACGTGGACCCAACTCCCGTGAGTTAGCATAAGGTGGCTAAAATAGGAGCGATCTCGGACCAGTGAGGTAGCACCTCTTCTCGGACACATTTCTTCGATATTATACTCTTACTTGTGATTGGTTAGATGGCCATCCTCCGATTTGGGAGTGTTGTTCGAGGTGGACGGTAGTGGCTGCTATGCGCTCCATCAGTCCGTGTGCGTAATTGGTATATCTACCCTGGATTGCCTAGTTGTGCCGTGTCACCTACCATATCGAGCTTTACTACGATTTGTGATTTCTCCCGTAGCCTGTGGAGTATCGAGGGTAGCCCCATTTTGGGAGTATGCTAATACTGGATAGACTACTGGGACTATTACGTGTTAAGGTGGAAAATGTAAAGCCTTAATGCTATTTAAAAGTATGTTTATTTTATATTAGACATTATTATAATACCGAATATTATTATATAGTAAATAGTTTAACGGATCCTTAGAGGATGGGCGGTCCTAAGCATCTTCTAAGTTACTTGTACCTTTATTACAGTTCACTTGAGTTGGTTTACATTATATAAGTATATATTGTCCTGACTCGAGTGTTTTGTGTTTTTCTTTACGCTCGGGTCAGCTTGAGTTATTCACAGATTTGAATTTCCACTCTCTTGGAGATTTGAATCGCTGGAGATTATCTGCTTGTCATGTCCTATCTATTTCAATTCCGTTGTTCTACTTAGCTTGTACTTGGTTATTTTATTGAGACTTTTGTTGTACTCTATTTCTTCTGCTGTATCTTATGTAACACTGACATATTTAGATAGTAGCTTCATGAACTACTATTTCTTTTACTTCGGCTGCATTATTTTACTCTGTGTCTGTGATCTATGATTATATTTATTTACTGTATATTCGGAGATTTGCCAAATTTTAATCACAACGCGGTATTTTGAGCAATTCAACTCCAGCATGAGTGTCTACCTATACACTTATAATGGATGCGAATGGTTGAAAATATCGGGTCGTTACAGCAAATGCTTTAACCAAATGAGCTATGGTAACTTTTGTTTATCAACAAAATTCAGCCGGCTGAATAATACAATTCAGATGGCTGAATGCTGAAATATTTCATAAACTTATATGAAGTTTCAGCCGGCTGAATGGTTTCATTCAACCGGCTGAATTAGGCCTGAAAATGCCTATTTCTTTGTTGTTTTCGAAATTAACAAATTCAGAAGGCCGAATTATTATTTCAGCCGGCTATTTATTTGTAACGGTTATTTTTTATGAGAAGACACTTCTCTTCATCGAAGAGAAACATCTTCAAATCAATAGTTGCACCTGTTTCTTTTCAATGTTATCTTTCATGAATGATTGTAACCGTTTAATCTCTATAAATAGGTTTCATAATTCAACAAACAGCGAACCTAACTAATTTTAGTATTCTTGAATTCTTATCTCTTACTCTCTGTTTTCAATTTGCACTCAAACTACATAAAATCTTTGATCGTTGATCACTCTATCTTCCGCATTTCTCAAACACATTACACTATATATCATAAAGGAGAAGATTATAGGAAGATTGTACTTGATTGATTTATCAGTGCTATTTAAAGATCATACTACAGTCAGATACTTTTGTTTATTTGTAAAGAAGTCCTTTTCGGTTGCTCAGGCAGTAGATGTCCTATTCGGATGCTTAGGCGGTAGAAGTACTGTTCGGTTGCTCAGGCGATGTAAACCTATTCCTTTGGGTTAAGTGAGGGTATCTAGTTTAATTCCAAAAGGAGTCTGGGACTGGATGTAGAATGAGAGTTCGAACCGGTATAAAAATCCCTGGTATCATTAACTTTACTACTTTAATTATTTACTTACTTAGTTTATTTTCCGCATAAGTAGTTTATCCATATTACATGATCGTATAGCACAGTCACTTTCAAACATATCATAAAACCTAAATGAATGAGCATAAGTCATCAATAGGCGTATATAAACATTTTATCCTTCAAAATTCATGGCATAACATTGGAAAATACTTTGGGTTCATCTTAAAACCAATAAAAATTAGAAAAATGAGATGTAATCATTATTAACCTTAGCTTTGAGATTAAGGAGTTTGAGATTTGAATATATTTTATTTTGATCTTGCTTCTTCCTTAGCTTTTCTTCCTCTTATCTTGCTATTGGTGGTCGGCCTCTAAATTTAATTTTTTTTCAAATGAATGTGTGTGTGAGAACGACTAAGGGTTTAGGGTATAAGAATATCCTTTTTTCTATTTTACCCTCACCTATTACCCTTATCTATTTTAATTCATGTTAGCTCATTTTGGTTTATTCATTAACATGGCAAGGCTACCCCTTAGTTTAATCACAAATCTCAATCCCCTAATCATCACATTATTTTATTTAATTTAGCTAAATAAATATCCTAAATAATGTTACTAAAAATTAGGATCATTACACCAACACTTTGTATGCATACATGATTGATAAAGAACATGTAATTAAAGTCCTAACAAATTAACCAAATATTTTCATGAAAGACTACATATAGTAGTCAGTTAGAAATATTGATACTGAAAGAAATATTTAATTTCAAAGTTGTTTCCTAGTAATGTAATATCAATTTGTATTTTGTATGAAAAATTAAGATCATATATAATTTTTTACATGGCCATATTTCATTATTTTGTATCTTAAGATTATAATTTGGTGAAAAATGCTCAAGCTGCAATTGAAGTAATTACCAAAAGGAACTCCACTGAGATGAATTAATTGCCTTTTCTATCTGGCAACCTTCCTTGTTGCATAATTTTAAAAAATGATTAAACAAAAAAACCAAATGTCATAAAACTTGCAATTGATACAACTACTGTTGTCATTGCTAGCTGTAATGAAGTTAATCTCAGTTACGATCAATTATGACTCAGGCATATGAAGTAAGAGATTTCTGTATGAAGTTGCTTGTTATGATAAAACTAAAGTCAGTTAAACTTAGTAAAGCTTATGTTATAAATAGCACGATCTATAAAATCAAAATAGATACAAGCATTTGCAAATATAGCATTGTCAATAAAAATGTTAGTATGGCAACAACAAAGCAAACATAGAAATGTTAAGCATAATAGTATCATGGTGATTAGGTTACTCAAATTTGTATGCAGTCATTCTAACAGTTTAAAAATTCAGCCTCTAATGGAATATAAAATCTAGTTTAGAGCAGTTTGGTTAGATATGAAAAATCAATTCACCTAAATCTATATGAACCACATGAATGTACTTGAATTAGTGATTAAAAATCAAATCGATTTGGAGTGAGCGAAATACTTACACGACATGCAAAGAGGAAAGTTAATCGAAAGGAATGTAGGTGGAGATCTATGACAGAAGGTGGCGACGTTGATGGAAGGTGACGATGGTGCTAGGATTTACATAAATTATATGAAAAACGTTATTTCTTCACAGGTTTAGACGGTGGATTATTGGAGAAGACGTCGAACAAAAATTATTGGTTGTTGAGCTAACCTTAGCCGATATTCTGGAACCGGGCTGAAGTAGCCCTAGTCTGTGTGGTTCTGTGGATCAACATCATAGATTGTTGGAGAAGATGGTGGATCTATAATCGCATTGCATTTGGAATTGCCTCTACCTCTTTTTGCAGCGAGGCAGATATGAGAGTTAGGGTTTTATGAGAGACGAAGAACAAAATGTAGAAGCGTAGTATGGGAATTTAAAAAAGACGCGGTTGATTTTATGTTCATTGAATTATTATTATTAGTAGTAGAGCTAAGTATATTGTTCGGATGGATTTTCTACCAATTAGAAAACCGTCGAATTTAATAAAATAAAATACTACAAGCGCACGACGCACAGTCATAGTATGTATGCGAGTACGGACCGATCCCACGCGGTAAGCACTAATTTCAAAATTACTCAATCAAATTATTCCAAGAGTTTGAAAATGTGTTAACTAAAAAGCGTAAAAAACTAGAGAAAATTGAAATAAAAACTATGAGATTAAAAGGCAATTTAGAGGTAAATCCACTTTCACTTTCATTTAAATCTACACAAAATAAATTTATAATCTCTCTTTTCTACCATATGTAGAATTAGTTGATGTATTTATTATAAGTATGGTCTATGTAAAAACCTAAAATTTAACCCATAATAATTAATTAGTTAATTAATGAAATAATAAAATAACTTTGTGAAATTATCAAAATTGAGCCACGGGAGTTGCACTATTGTGTCCGTGATAATTTTCTGCTCAATTTCCATATATAGAACGTCAGAATCCGAGTTAATAAGAGCGAGATACGAAGCAAATAAGAATCAAAGAATATATATATTGGGCTAGGTCGACCAAGAGGTCGACCTAACCACGCCCTAGGTCGACCGACCGGTCGACCTAGGAGGAGGGGCGGTCAACGGCCTAGTCGACCCACCTTGGGTAATGAACGAAGGAATTTTCCTTCGTTCCTGTAACGTTCGTGGCCAATTTTATACGTCATTTTCATTCTTTCAGCTCATCTAGTCCCTTTGTGCTTCCATCTGATGGCTCCTATTTAGCCTATGACGTGGTTGCATCCTATTCAATCTCCAAATCC
Organism: Allium fistulosum; assembly: GCA_030737815.1. NCBI lineage: Eukaryota > Viridiplantae > Streptophyta > Magnoliopsida > Asparagales > Amaryllidaceae > Allium > Allium fistulosum. Next base: position 940,619,979 of record CM060907.1, on the reverse strand, counting down.
AACGGTCTAAGATCCATTTCTACCCCTATAAATAAGACCCTAGGCCTAACACCTTTTCTCATTCTAGATTTTCTCCGTTTGGGTTCACCTTTTCAGGAAGGACCCTAAAAGGAATAATTTTTCAAGGAGAGAATCTTTTTAATAAAAATATTTTAATACCCTCAAGTGGATTTGGGAAGATCAAAAGGGAAGAGCTTAGGACCATAGGTGAGTGATTTGAATTATTTTAGATTTCTTTAAGTAATTTAAAATAATAGGGTTTCCAACTGTTGTGGTTTTACTACGATTTTTGGAGTAACCTTTTTAGTAGTTTATTTACAGTTTTTAGAATTATTTTAAGTCTATTTCATTTAGGTATTCTTTTCAGTTAATTTTAGTTTATTTCTATTAATTATAGCTTTTTTCATTTATTTATAGTTTATTTATAGTATTTTAATTTATTTACTGTTATTTATGCGTTATTTACATCTTTTTCCTACGCTTTGGATTTTCTTCTATTTCAGTTTTCTTTTACTTCTCCTTCTTCTTCGCTTATGAATTAGATTAGATTAAATGCGAATATGGATTAAAATTATAAGAATATTGAAATAACGGAAGATAAGATGTAAATTGTAAAGACTGTAATAAAAATGGAATTAAGACTGAAATTGAGCCTAATTATGATATTGATGTTAGAATTGGACTAATTAAAGATAATTGGCCTAGTTATAACTTAGAATTATAAATAGAAAGAGTATAAGATGAAAGGAGCTTATTTTTACACTTAGACCTTGGGTTAAGTAATAAGCATGATCATAACATAGGTTATAATAAGAAATAGAACAGAGTGAGGCTTATTTTAAGACTTAAGATAAATTAATAAGCACAGATAGTAAGAACAAAAGTAAAGGCTTATTTAAATAATTTATCTAAGTTAATAAGCAAAGAATTAAAGTAGGATCTGTACCAAATAACATTCCCCTATTTCTATGGACACGGTGTTTCACATAATCCTGAAGTGAGACGAGGGGCACGCTTATGTTAATAACGGTAATAAATGGTCAATAAGTAGAAGTCCAAATCATGGGGATTTGGGCAAGGGGCGCAACTAGATATTGTTTGGATGACGGGCCAGTATCAACAGCATTTCCCCTATTATTTCTATAGACACGGTGGTTCACGTAACCCTGAAGTGAGACGAGGTGTCTCACATAACCCTGAAGTGAGACTAGGTGTCTCACATAACCCTGAAGTGAGACGAGGTGTCTCACATAACCCTGAAGTGAAACGAGGTGTCTCACATAAACCTGAAGTGAGATGAGGTGTCTCACATAATCCTGAAGTGAGACGAGAGGCACGCTTATGTAGGAGTTTGAGGTAATAAGAAGACCCAATAAGTGGAACAATAGGTAACATGAGCATGGTGGCGGTTACGCGTGCGACTTCCATTCGGGTGCTCAGTAATCATTTTGAGTTCCAAGCGCTTAGTATGTGTGTCTTTCGTAGACACCATTGCCTTCTATGTAGGGAGCTATATAGCGTCTAATCCGCAGTAGGTCTATGGAGTAGCAGGCCGATCAAATGGTAGAATTAGGATTTCAGCCTAATTATAGGATTAGGAATTCAGACTAATCAAAGCAGCTAACAAAGACAAGTGCAAACAATCAAAGTTAATCAATAATGTCAACTTAGTTAATTCGTATTTATTTTCAGCTTATTCCTTCTCTCTATTTCCTTTCTTTCCTTTTATATACTAGAACTGTTGTAAAGTCTATTACTTTTACTTTGCTTAAAGATTCTAGTAATTACTATCATTCACCAGACTTTTAGTCTGACCCACTCCTCTATTTTCCCATTTTCCCCCCATAGGCTAGCAAGCGCAAGGACGATAGATTGCAGACACTTGGAGACTTCTTTGGCAGAGATTTCTCATATATTTCTCTTCTTTATTTTCAGTTTTTAGCTTATTCCATGTACTGGCACTTTGTGAGGGATAGTTTGTATTCTGATATTTATGAGACCGAGGTTTTGATTTCATGAGACATATATTTGTATTTTGAGACATATGATGTAATTGGTTTTATAATTCTATATTATGAAGTATGACTTTTAGCAAATTATTATTACAATTGTTTCTGCTGTTTATAAATTTTTGTCTTGTGAACCTCAGTCTTTGCTAGTTTTAGTTATACCAATAACGCGCCATGCCTTTTAGTGTGTCCCTATGGGTATACTAAGGGGTGTGGGGTGTTACATTTGGTATCAGAGCTAGGTTACAGGATTCCTAAAAATTTATTTTGCAAGTAAAGTATTTTTCAAAATAAATTGTTTAAAAGATGTTTTTTAGAAATAAACTCTTATAAAAGCAGCAGTTTTAAGTATGAGAGAGTTTTTTTTATAAAAATCCCCAAAAAGTCCAGTTCATCCTTCTTTCGATTCTTTTGAGCCTAAATTTTCTTTTCTTTGCATAGTATGGCTGACTGGTTCCGTAGAGCTACGGTACTAGAGGTGGATGTGCAAGCGCCCAATACAACACCGGTAGGTGGAAATCCCTTTAGCCCACCTACATCAGCCAACTTTTCTAACCTATGCAAGGACTTTGCTAGTATAGGAGGCAGAACTTTTTTTGGCATGGAGTATTCAGAGGAGACGCGAGCTAGGTTGGAGAATATGGAGCAAATGTTTAGTCGGTTAGGTTTGGAGGACCGACAGAGCGATCAACCTACATCGTGGCAGCTGAAGGGAGAGCTCGAGAAGGTTCTTACAAGCTCTAAGAAGCAGTGGGGGAAGGACAAGGAGGATAAGGATAAGGACAAGAGGAAGGAGGGAGGACCTCAGAATTGAATCAAGAAAAGTGGGAGATGTAAGCGTTGTAGAATGACTGGTCATTACGCAAAAGACTGTAAGAAGGCAGGAGTGAAGGGAAGATGTTTCAATTGTGGACAGCTTGGTCACTTTAGTAAGATTGTCCTTAGAAAACGGGGCAGATAGCGAGCGCACCTGCAGCACAGATTCGGGTTTTGGATACAGCACCTTCCAGCAGCAGACCAAATCGAGGTAGGAAAATTTGATTTCTATTCCTGATGTTTCTCATTTGGGCTCCTTTTCGATTCTAGAACATCTCACTCTCTCATCTCTAGTTCTCCAGTAGATTATTTGCACTTAGAAATCTCTTTAGTAGTAAACCCCATCGTTGTTTCGAACCCCATAGGTGGATCGGCACACTTGTCTATGGTTTGTAGGGGTTTAAAGTTTTTTATCCTAGGTGTAGAATTTGACTGCGATGCCTATGTTTTGGGATTTTCGGGGTATGGGATGATTTTGGGAATGGATTGGTTATCCACATATGGATCTATATCAGATTGCGAGAGGAGAGTCGTTAGGCTAGAGACATGTAGTGGTAGGACTCTCGAGGTTTCTTATGACCCGCAAGGGTCAGTTATGTTGAGCTTCCTTGATTCCCTCGATTCATCATCATCAGAGTTAGATTCGGTTCCTGTCGTCAGAGATTTTCCAAACGTCTTCGAGGAGGTTAGGGGACTATCCCCTAAGAGAGAGATTGGCTTCAGGATTTATTTGACTGATAATGTTAGACTAGTGGCATTACCCGTTAGGCACGTGGCACCTAAGGAGAGGATGGAATTGATCAAGCAAATCCGTGAGCTTTTGGAGAAAGGTTTCATAAGAAGGAGCATATCAGAGTGGGGAGCGCCAGTCGTCTTTGCTACTAAGGCAGATGGTTCTCTTCGACTTTGCATGGACTATAGGGAATTAAATAAGCTTACAAAGAAGAACGTTATCCACTCCCTAGGATAGATGATGTTTTTGATTAGCTAGTTGGCTCTTCAGTATTCTCTCAGCTTGATTTAGCCACAGGATTTCATCAGCTTAGGGTCGCTGATGACAGCATTAATAAGACCGCATTTAGGACTCCAAATAGATTTTATGAGTGTTTGGTTATGCCTTTAGGGCTAACCAATGCCCCAGCCTACTTCGTAGATTTGATGAGCCGCATCTTTAGAAAAGTCCTAAATAAGTTTGTGGTTGTATTCGTGGACAACATTTTGGTGTTTTCCAAGAGTAAGGAGGAGCATGCTATTCATCTAGAGTGGTCAAAGCCGTTAGCTTTGAGTATCCTCTATTGCCGGTCCTTTTGACTTGAGTATTTCCTTAGTGATCTGAATACTGTAAGGTAGGAACTTTATAAAATTTAGATTTTAATAAATTTTGTTTACTAAAGGAATTTGGAATATTTTAAATATATATTTTAGGAGGATTTTTCATAGATAAAGGCTAATTTTATAATAATTGATTTATAAAAGAGATATTTGAGGATTAAAAACTCTGGTGATTTCGGAAAATTTGTTTAAAACAAATTTTTGAGGAAAATGATTTTGGAATTACTTAAGTAAAGTTTTTGAATGGAAGCAACTTAAAAAGGAAAAGTTATTTGAAGTGTGAATCTATATATGTACTCTTTTTCATATATGAATTCCTGAAACCTTAGGATCTCATTCTTGGTTTTGTTAATTGATTGTAGAGAACCCTTAGTATCATCCGAGGAGGAGCACTTTTGAAGGCTAGGAGAGATGGCGATCATGACTTAGTTAGAAGGACTCTGAAGAATCTTAACGAGCCATTGATATATGAGGAAGAGCTAGAGGAGGAAATAGAGCCTATCGAGCGGCTATCGCATCAAGAAGAGGAGCCCAATGAAGAAGTAGAAGAGGAGCCCGAGGAAGAATTCGAGGACGAGGAAGAATTCGAGGATGAGGAGGAATTTGAGGATGAAGTGGAATTTGATGCAGAGGAAGAACCCGAATCAAAAAATGATGACGCTGCCATCTGGGAAATGGGTGAAGTTGAAAATGAGCCAGTTGTAGATGGAGTAACCGTCAGAGGGAACCAAGCCCGGTGTTTGCATGGGTTCCGGATAACGATGTTGAATCGATGGAGCTAAAGGGACCCAAAGTGGAGGACTCGGATGGAGAGAGTCCGCAGTGAGTGTTGGTTTGGGTTGAGTGGTCTCTTGGTAGTGTATACCCAATTAGTATGTATTAGTAACCCGTAGATGTCGTGGTTGTTGGATTGTAGTCCAGTAAAGTATCTCAGTAAATGTTAGGATGACTATATATATGTGTATGTGTATGTGATGACAGTAAATGTGGAAGTATTCTAGTTGATACTAGGTGTAACTGATATTTGAGAATATATATAAATATATATACAAACTTGTGTGATATAGGTATTTATTAATTCGTTAATAAGTTAAAATTCGGTTACTTTTTTTTACTAGCTTGGTTATGGAAATTTCAGGGACGAAATTCTTTTAAGGGGGGAGAAATGTAACGACCCGGGATTTTTAACGTCTCGAGTTTTGAATATTTATTTTTAATATTCAATAATACGGTATTTTAATCATATAAAAATTCCCGTTAAATAACAATTGGTAACGATATACAGTTTTTCAAACCAAGATAATATTTGAATTTCCAGATTTTTATTTATAAAATAGGGAATTGGTTTAATAGGAATTTCTTATATATATATATATATATATATATATATATTCGGGACAACAAACATATATATATATATATAATTTGGAAACAGATTTCATAGCAAATAAAAATGAATAAGAGGAATATTATAAAAGGGGATGATTTTGGGCTTATGAACAATATAATGTAGCATAATTAGAAAGAATTTAAATTTGGATTTTCTTATAGATACACACACACACACATATTAATTAAGAAGAATGCATATATATATATATATATATATATAAGTGCAAAAAGGGAAAATTATAGTATTCATAAACATATAAATATTGTATGCTATAAACTAAATAAAAATAGTATGTGAAAACAAAATAGGTAATGGTAAGTGAAATATGTATATATATGTATAAACTAAATAAATATAGTTATTTAAAATAATACATACATACATACATACATACATACATACATACATACATATATATATATATATATATATATATATATTAGAAAATGGAAAGAAAAGATATATATGAAAATATATGATAATAGGAATGAGAAGAATTATAAAATCATTTAAATTATTGGAAAAGTAAATCTTCAACAAATCATGTTTTAACAAATATGTTATTTTTATAAAAATGAAATGACAAGAATTTTAAATGCCTTGAGTTATATATTTAATGGAAGTGTGTGTATATATATACACATGAAGACGTGAAGTTGTTTTAAAACCACTTTATATCTCTTATTTCCAGAACACGTTTATATATATATATAAATGTGTGTGCATATATATATATGTATATAAAAGCATGTTAAAAAAAATCAAGTGAAGGTAAAAAGTAAATAAAAGAAACAAATTGACCAAAGTAAACCAAGTTAGGAAAGTAAAAAAAAGATAAACAGGTAAAAATTTGTAGACAAGAAACATTGCCTGGAAAGGTATAAGTATACAACAAAGTATAAACATATAAAAATGCCTGGCCAAAAGGAGTAAAAACTAAAACATTCATCTTAACCTGTTTTCAACTCAAAACCATATATCATCCCAAACATTTTATCACTGCAGCCACCTCAATTAAACCCATCAAAACATTTGTGCAGGTCTGTATTTTTCTTAAGTCGAAAATTATTACGTATGCATCATCACATACTTGTATGTTTATATATAGGCTTGTAACTGAGTGTAGGCTTCAGTTTCTAAAGTCTGAAAACTAAAAAATGTAAGAAGAAAAATAAAAGAAAAGAAATATCCTCTGTTCAAAATCAAAACCAAAGCAAAACAAGTACTTTTCAAGATTTCAAAGTTGAGATCATAAAGGAAAGAGAAACTTGAGGTTTTTCAAAGAACCAAGCAATGTGGAAGGTGGGAGTTAAATTTAATGCCTAGAATGTTCAACTGTTACTCTGTCAATGTAATAGAGTTAAAAGAAATCATTTTACCCTAGATTTTCTAAATCAGTATCACTCTTTCCAATTCGAATTGGTTAATGATGTAAACTAATGAATTGTTGGTTACTGAGCATAGAGCACATTAAAAGTAGTTTGGAGCTTGTTAGTTTTATATATTGTGAGAAATAGTCGATTTACAGTAAATAACCTAATTTTTGTCAAATTTCACCATGCTTAAAACATGAAATCGAGTATGGATTCATGATTGTGGGATGAAGTTAGTAATTTTAGTAAAGAAATTTTGATTTTAAAGTATTAGATTGAGAGAAATTTTGGGTTAAACGTTTTTCACAAAAAAAATTATTTTTTGGGATTGTGGTGATCGAGGCGGCGGTGCGTCGACTTTGGGTTGGCCGTGGGGTCGAGGGCGAGCTTTCGACTGTGGAGTTTTTGCTCTGGCATGGTGGTTTGGGGTAGCATGGCAGTTTTAGGGTTTAAGGTCTGTGTATTTTTAGGTTCGGTCATCTCATGACTGGCGAAGAAAGGAGGCGTCGAGCTTGGCTGGGGTTGGCGTGGAGATAGGGGAGGCCGTGGGGTCACGGTGGTGGTGGAGGTGTGTGTTCTGGTGGTGGGATGAGGCAGGACGAGGTCGACTTGGGGTCGGTGGTCGAAATCTGGGTTTGGGCATGGGTTCGATTTAGGACAGAGAGTGTTAGAGGTGGCGCTATGGAGTGGAGATAGTCGAGTTTGGGTAGGGGCGTTTGCGAGTTGCCTCGGTTAGTCGAACTGCGGCGGGGTTTGCTCGTGTATGTGCACGTACACTCGTGTACAGGAGGGGAAGTTCCAAGTCGATGGGTGGAGGAGGATCGAACTTTGGGAGGTGATGTGCTGAAGCTCTGGTTTGGGGGTCTCGAGTCTTGTGAGGAGATTTGGAGATCGATGATAGCAGCGGCGTTGATCAGAGAATTGAGGCGTTGGTTTGGGTCTCTGGGTTCGGCTGAAAATTTTAAAAGGAGAGGTGAAGAAGGGAGGAAAGGAACATAGGAAGAGGAAAGCGGGTTTCTTCACTTTGTTTTGTGGTTTGTGCTTTGGCCCAAGTATAAAAAAGGAAGGAAAAGAAAAATAAAGATGGAGGGGAGTTTGAATTTGAAAAGATAATATATATATATGATTTGAAAATTTTAAAACGTGATAACAAATGCGTACGAATTCCGATTAACGCGGAGTTTATTGCGACTGGTTCATATCGACGAATACTACGTCGTCGAGCACCTTGTTGCTGAATTTGAACCAGTGAAATTTTACGGTATTTTCAAATGGATAGATTTTAAGTACCGTTTAAAACCAAATATCGACATTAAATTTATATTACCATATATTGAAGATATTTTCCTGATAAAAATAATGGCTAGTTAATTTAATTTAATTACGATGTTTTGACATCTGTTTAGCGGAACAAAACACTGTTCCGCTAATTGTTTTAATTGGACCTCTGTTGGCAGAATAAAACACCGTTCTGCCATTATTACTGGATATATATGTTTTTGGACGTTTACTTGTGGAAATAAAACCCTGTTCTACTATTATATTTATACGGACACCTATTTATTTTCCTGATTAATTATTTTGGGAAATATGATGTTGCATTGATTGTTTAAAACGGTTTGATGTGCACATCTTTAACTGTTGTTCTGGATTGTTATGGAAGGAATGGTTATTTGATTATTTACCATTATAATTTATAAGTTTTTTCCTTTTTGGGGTTGACTTTTGAACCAAAATTGTTTAGAAGGTGATTATTATTTATTAATGATATTTTAAAGTTAATTGGTGAATATTTTGATAATGATTTAAAGTAACTATTTTATTATTCTTAAAAATTATATAAAAAGTATTAATTATTGTATTAAAGTTATTAATTATCTAAAATGTTTAAGGTATATTACTTATAACTTAAAATTATTTTATAGTGATTATTTAAATTTAATTATTACTTGAGGAATTAATTAGTATTAAAGTATATTTATTTCAAGGATAAATTTATTAAATATTAATATTGTTTTAGGAATAATATATTATATAGTAAACTTTTATAAAAGAGCATTTTACTTAAATAGAACTTGGAGAATTTATATTGAAACTTTATAAGCATTATTTTGAAAATTTTAAAATAAAGATTTTCAAAAAGTAATGGTATGCTTTCATGGTGTAATCGGAGGCAAAGAGTGCTTGTAGTTAAATTTTGGATTTCTCTTAGACAGAGACGTAACCATTGAGCTGTGAATCCATGGTTGATACCGTAGTGGTGTTTCCATATTTATTTCAAAGGGGGTTTCAAATATTTTGAATGAATGGTTTGTGAATATACTTATCCGGTGAGATAAGCATATGCTATTTTTATTAAGTAATTTTAATTTGTTAAAATTTAAATTAAATAAGGCTTAATGTTTTCAGTGGGAAATGAGATATTTGATTGAATGATTGTTAATTTGATAGTTAAATAACCGACTATTAAATCTGGACCCAAATATAAATTTGGGAATATTTAGAAGAAACATCGGAATTATGTGGTAAAGTTACCGTTCGAGGTGCTATACTGTACGTATAAACTCGTTTCGTTTTTCTAGGATGATGACAAGGAAATTTGTGCACTAAACGGTTAGGAGGTGATCTCCGATCTTATTTTCGTATGTTTATTTCCTAAAGAACCGCGGTTGAGTTTTCCGGAAACATCGAAAAGTTGTTTCGAAGAGACCGGGATCGGATAAGTTATCCGGAAACCACTTCGATCCAACGAGTACGTTTTCGTAGGGAAAACAAGAGCATGGAGTCGAAGATGGAGTAGTGAAGTGCAAGGGCTAATCGCTACTAATCCCGAGGATGATTCCAAAATGGATGTAGTAGAAATAGTGCCTTCGGTTCCGTTCGGACCCAGAATGGACTTGTATGGACGAATGCTATCAGTACATTGTCATTGGAGGACAATGAGCATTCTAAGTTAAAATTCCATTAAAAGGTAATCGTAGCCTCTAGCCTCATCAATCGGGAATGACTGAAAATCAGGGGAAATGCAGCAAGGCTAAGTGGGTCACATCCAAGTAGGGTATGTTTATCACCTTTCTAGATACCCTCGGATATCATTTTATCACCACGATACATGAAAGGAGCTCAAAATGGGTGGGAACACCCGAGGTGATAACATATTCGGTCTATCCAGGTTAGGGATAGTCCGATCTTGTGTTGCAGGGGATCCCGGCATGGTCCTCGGTACGCTGTTTCTATACGTGTACTATGACAAGTGGTACCCCAATGCCTAGTCATTCGTATGGAATCCATTCTCCAATACGTGCCTTTATGGTTTTGGTTGTAGAGCCTAGTATGCTGGAATTTAATTAATGTAACAATTTCAGCTATTTGAATAAGTATTTGTACTTAAACACTATTATAATATCATCGAATTTTCTATAAAAGTGTTTTGGTTACCGCAACGGAAAAGCCCGTCGTGTTTATGTGTTGCACGGTCTTACGGGATACCTTTGATTTTAAAAGGATATTGAAAGTTATAACGAATAAAATTCCTTGTGATTTAAATTCTCACGCTGGTTTTACCAGACTGACCTGGTCATGGTTTTTCCTATATGCTCAGGTCAGACCAAGCATATTTCCAGGTTCAGCTGGAGGGACATGAGCTTTAGGAGAGGAGCTGGAGGGCCAAATTCGTATTCACGTAGATGATTATATTCCATTGCATTTAGTTGTGTTTATCAAAAATGTAATGACCCAAAATTTTCGACCCCGAAAATTCGACATTAATACGCTCACTGTAGAAATGCCGAGCAATCGAGCGCCGGAAATTTCAGATTGTTAGGGTAAAGAAGAAAAGTGGTAGAAAAAGAAACAGAAAACAAAACACAGAATCTCACATTCGCAGCGGATCAAAATATAATATCAAATAATAGCATTTATACAAAGAAAAGCTGTACTTGCCAACTCATATACAATACATCAGAGTCACAACCACTCACAAATAAACTGGACAGTTATAAATAACTTGTCCTAGTCTACAACAATATAACACCAATACACAGCGGAAAATACTCCATACGTTCCTGCCATCCAGCTCGTCACCTGAACTCCAGAACGTCCTTACTTGGAAATCTGTAACACTCGGTCGGACCCGAGCATTACATCAAAGTAACACCCGGGTCAGGCTGGAAACCAGCATGAGTAAACCCATTTAAATTGAAATACTAAGGTTGTAAAACTTCTTTGAAAACCAGGGTAACTCGTTCATCACTACGAGTTCTTATCTTATTATAGTCAACAATTATTTCACAAAATAATATCTAAGTACCATTACTTAGTTTCAAAGGTCTAGTTTCATTAATTTATTCCATTCCATCCTATTTGATTTACAAATCAAATCTATAAAGAATTATAGATTACTAATCGAAGTGGTTCCGGATATTGCTGATATCCGATCCCGGTCTCTTCAAATTCAATACCATCTTTTAAACCAAGTTGTAGTTAAATAATTGAATTAAACTTCAGAACAACACATTCACGCAGCAATTCATCACAGATCGATAACTTACATTATCACAGTTCAACCAAAACATTTCATATCACAGACCACCATAATTTATCGGACTAGAGATATTAATCAATCCAAACATTCAATACAATTTAATCATCCATAAGCAAGATCAATTAGTCCATTTCTAATCAATTTAATTAACACAAAATAAATTAATTACTTTTATAAATCCTGCTTAATTAACATTAATTAAACCATTTAATTAATTATTGAAATTAATTAGTTATTCTTTAATCATTCACATTAATTAATTAACCTTTAATTACTGACATTAATTAATTATCCTTTAGTTTATCACACTAATTAATGATCCATTAATTACATTAATCAATTATCTTTTAATTTATCACACTAATTAATGATCCTAAAATATAATTATTCAAAACCAAATCAATTAATCTTCAAAACACATTTGACTTTAAAATTTAACTTTTGAAACTTGTTTGAAAACTTGATAACTACTTTTACTTTGAAAACTTGTTCATTTTCCTTTGCTTTTAAAACTTTGTTAATACATTATTATTTTAATTTAATTTAAAAAACCCGGCCCAACGCCCAACCTGATCCAATCCTTCTTCCTCCCATCTCTTCTATTTACTTCCTCTTCTCTTATACCTGATCCTTGGCCTTTACCTACAAACTCGACTAATACCAGTGCACCGTGCACGTGCACATCGCGTCGGAACCCCTCCGACCAACGTCAACACCTCCGATCAATCACCGACGTCATGTTCGACTTCCCTAACCACCCAGAACCACTCACGACCCCGCAAATCAAAATCGAGCGAGTCGAGCACAACATGAACCAAACTCGATCGCACAAACCACCTTGCACCGCCTAACTCCGACCACTAGAGACATCATCGTCGAGCACAGACCTTTGCCACAGTTCCACACTCCTTTTCCCCCTACTCCGGTCCAACCCGACACCGCCACGCCGCCGCATTCACCTCGACAACAACGTCGACCCGAACAGGGTCTTAAACCCTACATCTCCTTCGCAGCGCCACCACGGCAATCTAAAAAATCAGTGACCAATTTTCCTATACTCCCTTACCCTCGAGCTACCTCTAGCCACGATCCCGACTCACGATCTCCCTTCGATCGCCAGAAATCGAAGAAAATCCTGATCCCGTTCAACTCATGATATCTCAACCCATACTAACCTAAAAATCATGATATTACCACCAAAAATCATCATTTTTAAAAACGAGTCTGACTATATATGTGAAACTTGAAATTATGATGGTCGAATTTTCTGATATATTTTGTTTTTACTGTAAATTCGTTCTTACCTGATACTTACTTAATAACTTCTCTTGAAAACATTTTTAATAATATTTCATCCTTACAAACAACTTTCCATTAGATATCATAATCTATAATTGTTTAAATGAAAAGAAAAGAATTTTTGAATGAAATTTGGGTCTGTTATATCAACCAGAACATGCACATACATACATACAGTGATATCAACTTATACACCAGGCAAACACTTTTATACCTCCATGAAAATCATATTCAAGTCATTACCACTACTAGATCTTACATGCACACATAAATAAAGTAGATTTAGCTTTTTAAAAGTGAAGTTTACTCAACATTTTTGTTTGAATAGAGAAGCTTTGTTTTTGAGAATCTGGAAACAGATTTTGATGGTTGATTTGAATCTTTGCTAAGTTGATCTTGCTCTTGAATATGTTTGCTCAGGTTACAAGTTGAAACGGTTTTGATTTTTATTGTTAGTTTTATTTCTTTTTAGTATTTTGTTTAGAAGATAAGTGAAAGAAAATTGAGAAAATAATCTCAGCCTGGTTTCAAAACAGCCAAATAATTTACAACTTAAAGAAACTAAGGTCACTTGTTTATTTGCATGGCATATAAAAGTTACAAGTGTCAATACATGAATTACTTAGCTTACAAATGTTTAAATGCAAGAATTTAATGTTTACAAATGCTTAAACCTTTATTAAATATTTTTCTTAATTCTTATTTCAAACTTAAGCTTAAATACCTTTTAAATTAATAAATATTTATTCTTAGTGTTTTGAAAATATAAAATTAACTTTAACTAGCTTTTGAACCCAATGCTTCCAAAACACAATATATATACATACTTATATACTTGTATATGTATACACTTTAAAATTTTCAACATTATAAAGCATGCATATATCTGTATATATGTATGTTAATTTCCTATAAGATTTATCATTTCCAAACATCTATAATTCAACATTTACTATAGATTCAAATTCATTTATATACATATCCATATATTTTTTTAAATTATCAGAATTCTATTTGTTTAACACAATAAAATCAATATCTCAATAGTCAAAATCAGTTAATTATCCAATTAACAGATGTCCAAAAATCTGGGTTATCACATTCTTCCCCCCTTTAAAACTTTTCGTCCTCGAAAAGGAACAGGGCCAGAATTTATTAAGATGCTTATTATCAATTAAATTACTCTTTGAACATTTTTAACTCTTAACTCTTTTTATTTAAAAGTTTCAAAACACTTTAAAATCTACATAATATTATCCAAATAGTTTTATAAAAATACTTTTTATAACTCGATGTTTCAACAAATCCATCCTTGTTCTCACAAAAATTCGGTCATACGTTGATCAGGCGCAGGACTGAAAATCTATAAGTACTTAGCAGACCTGTTTTCAACACCCAGATAGAATACTTAGAAAACTTTTGTGAAAATATAGAAAACATTTTTTGTGAGAATGCTCTGGAAATCATCACCACCCTCGTCGCAGTTAACCGATGATTACGTCACCATCACGGCAAAACCATAGAAAACTGTAGGCACTCCGTGCCCCTCGACTACACCATGAAACCCGTCACAGATTGCAGCTACACCTAGGGTTCCGTTGCCATCCCGGTAAAAACCATGTAACTATAGGCATCAGCGGCCTCGAATTTCGCTGCTAAATGAAACTTCTCCACTCCTACCATAGATCGCAGTCTACCGATGTTACGTTGCCATCACGGCAAAATCAAACGTAAACCGTTGACACTCACCTCCACACGATTTTCGCTATGGTCCACAGTAGATCGCAGTGACTCCGAGTTACACTGCCGTCACAGCATAACCCAAATGTCTCTGTAGGCATCAGCGCCCTCGACTTTCGCTACCCATTTAAATTGAAATACTAAGGTTGTAAAACTTCTTTGAAAACCAGGGTAACTCGTTCATCACTACGAGTTCTTATCTTATTATAGTCAACAATTATTTCACAAAATAATATCTAAGTACCGTTACTTAGTTTCAAAGGTCTAGTTTCATTAATTTATTCCATTCCATCCTATTTGATTTACAAATCAAATCTATAAAGAATTATAGATTACTAATCGAAGTGGTTCCGGATATTGCTGATATCCGATCCCGGTCTCTTCAAATTCAATACCATCTTTTAAACCAAGTTGTAGTTAAATAATTGAATTAAACTTCAGAACAACACATTCACACAGCAATTCATCACAGATCGGTAACTTACATTATCACAGTTCAACCAAAACATTTCATATCACAGAACACCATAATTTATCGGACTAGAGATATTAATCAATCCAAACATTCAATACAATTTAATCATATGTAAGCAAGATTAATTAGTCCATTTCTAATTAATTTAATTAACACAAAATAAATTAATTACTTTTATAAATCCTGCTTAATTAACATTAATTAAACCATTTAATTAATTATTGAAATTAATTAATTATTCTTTAATCATTTAATCATTCACATTAATTAATTAACCTTTAATTATTGACATTAATTAATTATCCTTTAGTTTATTACACTAATTAATGATCCTTTAATTACATTAATTAATTATCTTTTAATTTATCACACTAATTAATTATCCTAAAATATAATTATTCAAAACCAAATCAATTAATTTTCAAAACACATTTGACTTTAAAATTTAACTTTTGAAACTTGTTTGAAAACTTGATAACTACTTTTACTTTGAAAACTTGTTCATTTTCCTTTGCTTTTAAAACCTTGTTAATACATTATATTTTTTTTATTTTAAAAACCCGGCCCAAAGCCCAACCCGATCTAATCCTTCTTCATCCCCTCTCTTCTCTTTACTTCCTTTTCTCTTATACCTGATCCTTGGCCTTTGCCTACAAACTCGACTAATACCAGTGCACTGTGCACGTGCACATCGCGTCGGAACCCCTCCGACCAATGTCAACACCTCTGATCAATCGCCGACGTCATGCTCGACTTCCCTAACCACCCAAAACCACTCACGACCCCGCAAATCAAAATCGAGCGAGTCGAGCACAATAGGAACCAAACCCGATGTAACGACCCGTAAATTTCAACTGTTTTAATAACGTAATTAGTTGAAATTTTGTGAAATTTTAAACGATAAAATTTTGAAATAAAAATTTAATATTTGGAATACGTCTAGTAAAAAAAAGAGCAACTGGTAAATTTTCGTCCGAAAATATGGAAGTTTATTTCGCGCGTAAATTTACTTCAATTTAATCAGTTAAAAAAGCAATGAAAATAAAATGTTTCCGAAACCTAAATATTTTTACATAGAAAAATTCTAAACCATCTTCTGAGCAAGATGTTGGTTGTCGTTTTTCCAAATTCGGACATCTTTGGCTCCGTCGATCTTATTTTTCAGTGTTTTTCTTGCACTTTCTGCTAATAGAAAATTTGAATTTTTATAATTCAATCATACCACTGATATCTGTATACCATTTTGATCATCTCGTCGTGTTGATCTCAACAGTGTATTCATTTGTGTATTTCGGAAACTCGGTACGCAATACAATTGATGAAACGGTTAATTGTACCGATACACATTTTAAACTTTTGAGTTTCCAATGTATCGTTAATACAAACGGTCACCAATCTTTTAATATTTCTAGATATTAACATCAAACTTTTACAATTCCCGGTTACAACATTTTTCTACTTTCAGTCTTGATTGTTTCGGTTCATACTAAAAATATATTAATACAGAGCATTGAACGTTACTTGTCCCCAAGCATTTCCTCACTTTCCCATGCTTTACTTTCCAATATGTGATTCATTTCCACCTCCTTCTTCATATCTGCTCACCTCTCCTATTGGAAACTCTTCTGCATATCTTAAAATTGTAAATTTATGAACCCATCTCCATCTTCCTTTCCCCTTTCTTCTCAGCAACGCAAACATCCACTCATGAACCGATGTTGTCCGACCCTCCAACTCACCGCACCGAGCTTGCCTACCGTTCCACTTCGCACTGAGCCTCAGCGCCACCATCATCAGCCCGCCAACTCCACTCACCACCGACCTGTCGTGCAACCCGAGAACCGCCCAATATAGTAGTGACCGCCTCTTCTTTTTCCCGTTCTCTCTGTTCGACCTCTACCATCAGCCGCCCTCCCTCCTCCGCGTACATCGCCAACCCGCCATTGCTCCGCCTCTCTCTGACAGCCCACGCCTATTGCCAACAGATCATTCCCCACCTGCCCTCTCCACATCACCTCGCAGCTCGCCGTTCCCTCCAACTTCTTCCCCTCCTCATGTTTTGTGTTCCGCCTTCTACCCTTCCAGCCTTGCCACCGTTCAACCACCCGAAGCCCCATCATCATCTTGCTGTCGTGCGACTTTGCAGAGCACAGCCAAAGTTTGAAACAAAATTTTGGTAAGGAGAGTTCATTTTTATGCTCATATAATTATATATAGCACTGTTTATTTCATAAAGTATGTATAGTATGTTGTTATTTGAGTTCTTTTAACACGTCAGTTTTATATTTTATTACGTTTATTTTATATAAATCTACTATATACATATGAGTTTATAAGCTTGAATTGATATATTAGTATATAAGTATATATATGGCTTTTATAAGTTCTGTTTGTAAAAGTTATATATCTAGGCCTGTAGTGTTTGCTGTTTAATTTGTATATATATAAACATTCTTTTAAAATGTTGTTTTATACTGTTTATTTTATATATACTTAAGTGCTATTATATTTTGATTTTTTTTAGTATATTTATAAAATTATACAAGCTGTTGTTTTATCCACATAACAGTACAGTATAGAAAGCTTATACATGCTAATAACTTGTTTATATATATACTCGGATAAAGTTTAAAAAAAACTAAAATGTATAAACTTTTGTTTTAATCTGTTAAGTTTACTTATAAGTTAAGTATATATACAAATAACAGTGTCGCTTATATTTTTGTCTATTTAGTTATAATGTATGAAGTTATACAGTTAGTATGTATATGGATATGTTTTGGGTTATATATACATCTTATATAAGGTTATAAATATATAAGTTAATTTGTTAAATTCCAATGTACTGATACAAAATTTATTTTATATATATAGGGTTGACTTTAATATTTGTGTTTAGTACAATTATCTTCATCGATTCGGTTCTAATTTGGATTTTTCGTCTATTCTGTTATCAGCTTTATCCGTCGAATTCGTGCCAATTTCGACTTGCTTTGAAAATCGTCATTTGGAGCAGTCATTTTGCAATTCAATTCTTAGCCTGTTATGCTGACTATATCCCCTCTACCCTGGAAGGTGAGCAATCACTCACGATTAACGTTCTTTTATTTATTAAATTTGATTTCGATTGAAACGTCAATTGAAATATGCTGCTGTTAGATATTTACACTGTTATTACCTGTATTAGTTCACCTATGACATCTGACACCATTACCCGTTATATATGAAATGATAATCCAGTTTGGTTGTTAAATGATTAATTGTTGATGTTTACAATTGGACGTTAAATTTGTAAATGTTGTAAGTGATAAATAATTTGAAACTGAAATTGACGTAGGATAGTTAGATTTGATATATGTGTTAAATTTGATTAAATGACATTTGTATAATATGACCCCTTTAACTGTTAAATTTATTGACACGTAGGATTTGATTAATTACACCTTGAACCACTGAATGTATGTTGTTAAATTGATGATGTATGAAATTGTAAATAGATGATAAGTGAAGAACCGTTATGTAATAATCTTTAATCTACATGAAATGATAGAGTAGATTCTAGAATTAATTATATTAATTCGCACAAATAACAATGTGAATTAATACGATTATTTCGGGATTATTGTATTTATTATTGAATTTTTATTGATGTTTATTATTGTTTATTTACTTTGACACCATCCCAGTTATCACACTGCAAGTTCCCTTTGTTATGCTTTGATTTTGAATTTAATTGGAATCGGGTTGAAATGATAAATACCCAAATTAAACTTTGACCTAGGATAGAGAATTAAATGAAAACCCGATTGCTCAATAATTTTATTTAAAAATAAAATGAAGATTTTATTTGAATAAACAATATGGTTTTAAAACGAAGTTGGAAATTGAATTTAATGAAATTTAAATGTGAATATTTAAAAATCTGAGACAAAATATTTATAAAGAAATTGATGAAAGAATGTTGTTTAATTTAAGAAATGATTGAATTAAGTTTTGAAATTATTTAATAATTTAATGAGATTGAATTATTTAATAATTAAATAAAATTGAATCCTTTGATAATTAAAATTGAACTTTGTAATTAGTGAAATTTAGTTCTTTATTAAGAGAGCTTTGAAATTGTAATTAAGTAAATAAATAAATGAAATTGGATTTCTTTAACAAAAATAAAAATGTGATTTATTGAGATTAATGTAAGACTTGAAATTTAAAGTAATTGTTTTGACAAATTTAATTTAATTCAAATTTGTAAGTTTTGATTTAATGAAGTTGAACTTAAGTCATTGATTTAATGAATTGGAAATTTAATATAAATTGTTTGAATGACAAATTTAGTTAAATTAATATTGAATGAAATCGGTCAATGAATTTAAATTGATTTAAATGTTAAATTAAATAAATTTAAATGATTTGGAATGAAACTTATTTACGAACTTGAAAATATTTGAATTGTTTTAAATAGAAATAGAAATTGAAATATAAGATTTTGAAATGGTAATTTGGAAGTTATGAAACGTAAATTATGGAAATTGATTTAGAAAGGGTAATGAAATGTTGATTTACAAATTTTAATTGAGATTGTAATTGATTTGGTTTTGAAATAAATAAACGACCAATCGGTGTAATAATCACGAAAGTTATTAAAGAGACCGGAATCGGTTAGGGACATACTCACTGTCTAAACCGGAAACCACTTTAATAACTATACGCGGAGTGTGATCCAGAATGAAGTGGTTGGAATGATGTACGTGATGACTGAAGAAAGAGAACGATAATGGATAGCCTTGACACTTGTGTCAAATTGGAAATGACTAAAACAGGAGCCGTGCCGGGCCAATGGAGGTCAGCTACCTTAAGCGAACACACTTCTTCGAACTACACATTACTTGTTGTCGATTGGTGCACCCTTGATTTTGGGAGTGTTGTTTCGTGGTGTTGCAGTCGCTGCGGCGATGCGTTCTCACCAGTCCGGATCAGGCAAACGGTAGTTTCACTACCTTGGGTATTGCCTCATGTGCCTTGTCATACTTGGATTCCTATATACGCGACCACTACGAATTTGTTTTGTGTTATACCTATGGAGTACTCCCTGATAGCCCACTAGTTTACGGTGGAGTTTACAGTGCTGTATAGACTATAACGCTTGTATAAAATGTGTTAAGGGGGATAATGGTAACGCCTTAACACTATTTTGATATCTTATATTACTAATAGGCATTATCTACTTATCGTACACTACTACATAGTAGATAGTTTAACGGATCCTTAAAGGATGGTTATTCCAAACATCCTTTGAGTTACTTGTATTTCAATTGCTATTTCACTTGAGTTGGATTTATAAATATAAGAATGTTAATCCTGACTCGAGTGTTTTGTGTTTTACTTTACGCTCGGGTCAGACTGAGTGTACCAGTATTCGAGACTCACCTTTGGAGTTGGAGTTTGCTTGGAGATCCAGCCATCTATTCTGCTTTCAGTATTCGATGATTCCAGTGATGCATTCTGATTTGTATCTGATGTATCGTGTTACTCTTCCGTTGTATCTGGTTTAACTCTGATGTATCGTATTACTCTTCTGTTGTAAACTCTGACGTATCTTATATATTCATATAGTAGCTTCATGAACTACTATCTTTTGCTTCCGCTGCATTTATTACTCTGTGTCTGTGATCTGTGATTATTTATTTATTGTATATGTTCAGTTTTTCCAAATTTAAATTAACAACGCGGTATTTTGAATTATTCAAGTCCGACATGTGCGGATGCGAATGGTTGAAAATACCAGGTTGTTACAGTTGGTATCAGAGCTTTGGTAGCTCTAGGCAAAACTTAGCATATAGGGTAAATGTATTTACAGAATCACTCTCATTCGAGTTTCAATCTCTCCCTTGACTCAATTCCTTTGAATTTTGGAACGTTCCCCTCGGTTCCGAAATTCATTCGTGTCCTTCAATATTTGTCTTCTTTCAATCCTGGAGCACCCCATAACTCCATTCTGAATGTTATCTATAATAGATCGGCGGTCTCGCCAATCTTCGAATGATTCGTAAAGGATTAAACTCCTTTATAATAGGCATTGATTTACCGGAGATTTCTGTATCCTCGGTTTACGATGCTATCTATTACCTGCTATACCTGAATTCCATCTCTTGAGATCGAGTGTTGATTTACCTCGGAATTCAGCATCGATCTTATTCTTGAAGTTATGGACGACCCGGTTAAGGTTGCCCGTGAATTAAATAAACTCATCCATCTCCCGATTGTGGTAACTGAATTATCTTATCTTCTATTTCAAACTTATTTTTGAATCAAAATTCTCTTTGATTTGAGTCAACAAAATTTGAATCCCTATCCTTATTTTGAAAATTCATTCCTGTATCGTCGAGCAAAGAAATGTATTTGTAAACTAATATATAAATGTTTTAATATATACTGTGTTGTTTGAGTTGTTGATGTTGATTTGGGTTTCCGATCGATTCGTCTGATCAACGTTATCGATAGGATTTCCAAAACACTTGAACAGAGCAAACTAACACAATAGTATTTTCAAAATTTGGTAAATAAAATAATCTTGTATGATTATATTTTTTTTATAAGTACACATTTTCTGAAATTGAATTATTAACTGAATTGGTTGTCAGAAAGGTAATATTTGATTTTTCACTATTTGTTTTGTAAATCATTGATTATTCCAACATAAAAATAAATGGAATTATAAAAGTTGGTTTATAGATTTAGTTAGAAATTTAACTGAATTTAAAGTAAGAATTTGAGAATTTAATTTCCTAAAGTTTCAAGCTTTGGTTTTAAAAAAATTTTAAAATATATATTATTGAACATATTTTCAAATAGAAACCGTTTTCAAAGAATTTAAATATTGAAATCAGTACTCTTCTCTTTGTCGCTGGAAAATAATTTTGGTGATGGCGACTGCATCATCGACATTCATTTTCGAGTTTCGAAGTGGAGAAACCATTATGTAGCTTTGCTGCGGTTTCTTTTTGGAAAAATATTTTGGTTTGAGTTTCTTAAGTATGACTTGATTTTTATATATATATGGGTATATTATTTTAAAATTTAATTTGATTTAATATATATAATATATACATAATTATTTCTAAAGGGTTTGAAATTAAACGAAAATTTAATTCTTAAAAATTAGGTTAAAAGATGTTTTCAATTATAAATAAAACTAAATTTTGAATAAGTATTTAAACTTGAAATAATTGAATTTCGAAATTTTATTTGTATAGTACTAAATTGCAATTCAAAATAACTTACCTAAATTATTCAGAAGTTAAAATATAATTGGATAATATACAATATAAAATAATTTTATAAATAAAATTTGGGTGTTTATAATAAATGTTATACACTAAATTTTGATTATAAAGATGTTAATAGAGTTAGATAGGATAATAAGTAAAACTCAGATAATAATGTAATAAATTTGTTTTGAAAGAATTAATAAATTTGTTTTGAAAGAATTAATAAATTGAAATTTGATCAACTTATGAAAATACCTTGAATTTGAAAGCAATTAGTAAATATAAATTAATTTAAATCGAAACTTTTGTGGTTTAAATTAATTTATATGGGTTAAATATATGTGATTAGATATATTAAGTAGAATAAATTTAACAATAATTTGGAATAAAGAAGAATTTAAATTGTTGGAAATAAAATATGATTATAATAAAATATTATTCAAATTTATGGTTCTAGATATTTTAAATTGAGGATAATTGGATAATAAGATAATGAATTTAGAAATAGTTGAGATTGATTTTAGTGAAATCAAATGGATTAAATCAATTATTGAATATCAATTAATTTAAATTTGAATTTATATGGTTTAAATTAATTGTTATTTTGTATTTCAAATCTGTTTTTCTTTCTGGTTATTTCTATTCTCCTACCTCGTTCCTTTTCGGGGACGAAAAGTTTTGAGTGGGGGAGAGTGTAACGACCCATAAATTTCAACTGTTTTAATAACGTAATTAGTTGAAATTTTGTGAAATTTTAAACGATAAAATTTTGAAATAAAAATTTAATATTTGGAATACGTCTAGTAAAAAAAAGAGCAACTGGTAAATTTTCGTCCGAAAATATGGAAGTTTATTTCGTGCGTAAATTCACTTCAATTTAATCAGTTAAAAAAGCAATGAAAATAAAATGTTTCCGAAACCTAAATATTTTTACATAGAAAAATTCTAAACCATCTTCTGAGCAAGATGTTAGTTGTCGTTTTTCCAAATTCGGACATCTTTGGTTCCGTCGATCTTATTTTTCAGTGTTTTTCTTGCACTTTCCGCTAATAGAAAATTCGAATTTTTATAATTCAATCATACCACTGATATCTGTATACCGTTTTGATCATCTCGTCGTGTTGATCTCAATAGTGTATTCATTTGTGTATTTCGGAAACTCGGTACGAGATAAAATTGTTGAAACGGTTAATTGTACCGATACACATTTTAAACTTTTGAGTTTCCAATGTATCGTTAATACAAACGGTCACCAATCTTTTAATATTTCTAGATATTAACATCAAACTTTTACAATTCCCGGTTACAACATTTTTCTACTTTCAGTCTTGATTGTTTCGGTTCATACTAAAAATATATTAATACAGAGCAAACGTTACTTGTCCCCAAGCATTTCCTCACTTTCCCATGCTTTACTTTCCAATATGTGATTCATTTCCACCTCCTTCTTCATATCTGCTCACCTCTCCTATTGGAAACTCTTCTGCATATCTTCAAATTGTAAATTTATGAACCCATCTCCATCTTCCTCTCCCCTTTCTTCTCAGCAACGCAAACATCCACTCATGAACCGATGTTGTCCGACCCTCCAACTCACCGCACCGAGCTTGCCTACCGTTCCACTTCGCACTAAGCCTCAGCGCCACCATCATCAGCCTGCCAATTCCACTCACCACCGACCTGTCGTGCAACCGAGAACCGCCCAATACAGCCGTAACCGCCTCTTCTTTTTCCCGTTCTCTATGTTCGACCTCTACCATCAGCCGCCCTCCCTCCTCCGCGTACATCGCCAACCCGCCATTGCTCCGCCTCTCTCTGACAGCCCACGCCTATTGCCAACAGATCCTTCCCCACCTGCCCTCTCCACATCACCTCACAGCTCGCCGTTCCCTCCAACTTCTTCCCCTCCTCATGTTTTGCGTTCCGCCTTCTACCCTTCCAGCCTTGCCACCATTCAACCAACCGAAGCCCCGTCATCATCTTGCTGTCGCGCGACTTTGCAGAGCACAGCCAAAGTTTTAAACAAAATTTTGGTAAGAAGAGTTCATTTTTATGCTCATATAATTATATATAGCACTGTTTATTTCATAAAGTATGTATATTATGTTGTTATTTGAGTTCTTTTAACACGTTAGTTTTATATTTTATTACGTTTATTTTATATAAATCTACTATATAGATATGAGTTTATAAGCATGACTTGATATATTAGTATATAAGTATATATATGGCTTTTATAAGTTCTGTTTGTAAAAGGTATATATCTAGGCCTGTAGTGTTTGCTGTTTAATTTGTATATATATAAACATTGTTTTAAAATGTTGTTTTATACTGTTTATTTTATATATACTTAAGTGCTATTATATTTTGATTTTTGTTAGTATATTTATAAAATTATACAAGCTGTTGTTTTATCTACATAACAGTACAGTATAGAAAGCTTATACATGCTAATAACTTGTTTATATATATACTCGGATAAAGTTTTTAAAAAAAAACTAAAATGTATAAACTTTTGTTTTAATCTGTTAAGTTTACTGTATAAGTTAAGTATATATACAAATAACAGTGTCGCTTATATTTTTGTCTATTTAGTTATAATATATGAAGTTATACAGTTATTATGTATATGGATATGTTTTGGGTTATATATACATCTTATATAAGGTTATAAATATATAAGTTAATTTGTTAAATTCCAATGTACTGATACAAAATTTATTTTATATATATAGGGTTGACTTTAATATTTGTGTTTAGTACAATTATCTTCATCAATTCGGTTCTAATTTGGATTTTTCGTCTATTCTGTTATCAGCTTTATCCGTCGAATTCGTGCCAATTTCGACTTGCTTTGAAAATCGTCATTTGGTGCAGTCATTTTGCAATTCAATTCTTAGCCTGTTATGCTGACTATATCCCCTCTACCCCGGAAGGTGAGCAATCACTCACGATTAACGTTCTTTTATTTATTAAATTTGATTTCGATTGAAACGTCAATTGAAATATGCTGCTGTTAGATATTTACACTGTTATTACCTGTATCAGTTCACTTGTGACATCTGACACCATTACCCGTTATATATGAAATGATAATCCAGTTTGGTTGTTAAATGATTAATTGTTGATGTTTACAATTGGACGTTAAATTTGTAAATGTTGTAAGTGATAAATAATTTGAAACTGAAATTGACGTAGGATAGTTAGATTTGATATATGTGTTAAATTTGATTAAATGACATTTGTATAATATGACCCCTTTAACTGTTAAATTTATTGACACGTAGGATTTGATTAATTACACCTTGAACCACTGAATGTATGTTGTTAAATTGATGATGTATGAAATTGTAAATAGATGACAAGTGAAGAACCGTAATGTAATAATCTTTAATCTACATGAAATGATAGTGTAGATTCTAGAATTAATTATATTAATTCGCACAAACAACAATGTGAATTAATACGATTATTTCGGGATTATTGTATTTATTATTGAATTGTTATTGATGTTTATTATTGTTTATTTACTTTGACACCATCCCAGTTATCACACTGCAAGTTCCCTTTGCTATGCTTTGATTTTGAATTTAATTGGAATCGGGTTGAAATGATAAATACCCAAATTAAACTTTGACCTAGGATAGAGAATTAAATGAAAACCCGATTGGTCAATAATTTGATTTAAAAATAAAATGAATATTTTATTTGAATAAATAATATGGTTTTAAAACGAAGTTGGAAATTGAATTTAATGAAATTTAAATGTGAATATTTAAAAATCGGAGACAAAATATTTATAAAGAAATTGATGAAAGAATGTTGTTTAATTTAAGAAATGATTGAATTAAGTTTTGAAATTATTTAATAATTTAATGAGATTGAATTATTTAATAATTAAATAAAATTGAATCCTTTGATAATTAAAATTGAACTTTGTAATTAGTGAAATTTAGTTCTTTATTAAGAGAGCTTTGAAATTGTAATTAAGTAAATAAATAAATGAAATTGGATTTCTTTAACAATAATAAAAATGTGATTTATTAAGATTAATGTAAGACTTGAAATTTAAAGTAATTGTTTTGACAAATTTAATTTAATTCAAATTTGTAAGTTTTGATTTAATGAAGTTGAACTTAAGTCATTGATTTAATGAATTGGAAATTTAATATAAATTGTTTGAATGACAAATTTAGTTAAATGAATATTGAATGAAATCGGTCAATGAATTTAAATTGATTTAAATGTTAAATTAAATAAATTTAAATGATTTGGAATGAAACTTATTTACGAACTTGAAAATATTTGAATTGTTTTAAATAGAAATAGAAATTGAAATATAAGATTTTGAAATGGTAATTTGGAAGTTATGAAACGTAAATTGTGGAAATTGATTTAGAAAGGGAAATGAAATGTTGATTTACAAATTTTAATTGAGATTGTAATTGATTTAGTTTTGAAATAAATAAACGACCAATCGGTGTAATAATCACGAAAGTTATTAAAGAGACCGGAATCGGTTAGGGACATACTCACTGTCTAAACCGGAAACCACTTTAATAACTATACGCGCGGAGTGTGATCCAGAATGAAGTGGTTGGAATGATGTACGTGATGACTGAAGAAAGAGAACGATAATGGATAGCCTTGACACTTGTGTCAAATTGGAAATGACTAAAACAGGAGCCGTGCCGGGCCAATGGAGGTCAGCTACTTTAAGCGAACACACTTCTTCGAACTACACATTACTTGTTGTCGATTGGTGCACCCTTAATTTTGGGAGTGTTGTTTCGCGGTGTTGCGGTCGCTGCGGCGATGCGTTCTCACCAGTCCGGATCAGGAAAACGGTAGTTTCACTACCTTGGGTATTGCCTCATGTGCCTTGTCATACTTGGATTCCTATATACGCGACCACTACGAATTTGTTTTGTGTTATACCTATGGAGTACTCCCTGATAGCCCACTAGTTTACGGTGGAGTTTACAGTGCTGTATAGACTATAACGCTTGTATAAAATGTGTTAAGGGGGATAATGGTAACGCCTTAACACTATTTTGATATCTATATATATGTATGTTAATTTCCTATAAGATTTATCATTTCCAAAAATCTATAATTCAACATTTATTATAGATTCAAATTCATTTATATACATATCCAGATATTTTTTTTAAATTATCAGAATTCTAGTTGTTTAACCAAATAAAATCAATATCTCAATAGTTAAAATCAGTTAATTATCCAATTAACAGATGTCCAAAAATCCGGGTTATCACAAGAAATTGTAAGGACAGGTTGTTATAACTGTCCATGCTGAATAGGTTGTATACTCTGATTGATGTATGTATATGTTTAAGTTACAGTTTTTGTTTTATGTAAAGACTTGTTCTATATTATAGATTATTCATTTCCACTATGAGATTCTGTGTTGTTCTATTTTCTTTCCATCTTCTTCTATCTTCTTTCTATTTCCTTTTCTTACTATCCACCTTTCTGTTCAATTTGGACTGGACAAGTGTGGTAAAGTGTCAGTTCGAACTGTATGGAAAAGTGGGTCGTGACATCGTGGTATCAGAGCTTAGGTTGAGCGAATACCTAGGCTTTGGTGGCATTACTCATTAGAGATAAGGTCAATAGTACCCTAGAATGAGTTTGGTTGTGTGTATATATATACAAGAGCGTGTATGTAACGACCCGTAAATTTAACCGGTTTTTAATAACGTTATTAATTGGAATTTTGTGAAACTTTAAACGATAAAATTTTGAGATATAAATTTGATATTTGAATTGCGTCTAGTTAAACATAACAACTGGTAAATTTTCGTTCGAAAATATGGAAGTTTATTTTGTGCGTAAATTTATGTAACGACCCGTAAAATTTCAACTGTTTAATAACGTAATTAGTTGAAATTTTGTGAAATTTTAAACGATAAAATTTTGAAATAAAAATTTAATATTTGGAATACGTCTAGTAAAACATAGCAACTGGTAAATTTTCGTCCGAAAATATGAAAGTTTATTTCGCGCGTAAATTTACTTCAATTTAATCAGTTAAAAAGCGATGAAAATAAAATGTTTCTGAAACCTAAATATTTTTACATAGAAAAATTCTAAACGATCTTCTGAGCAAGATGTCAGTTTATCGTTTTTTCCAAATTTGGACATCTTTGGCTCCGTCGATCTTATTTTTCAACGTTTTTCTTGCATTTTCCGCTATTAGAAATTTCGAATTTTTTTATAATTCAACCGTACTACTGATATCCTTATACCGTTTTGATCGTCTCGTTGTGCTGATCTCTGAAATATATTCATCCCTATGTTTTGGCATCCGATACTGAACGAAATAAATAAAACGATTTTTGTAACGGTACTCGTTTAAAACACTTTTTGATTCTGTGACGTTTTCCACTTATTCACGAAATCAAACAGTCATTGACAATTCTTATTTCAGCTCTTGACTTTATATCCCACCATTTCAAATTTGCCCAACTTATATTATGTTCGTTCATTTCTACACTAACTTAATTGCATGACAGCCTGCCTCTTTATTTTCCCGAAGCAACCGTTCAACCTTCCATTTGCTCTATTCAAAACTTGATAAATACAAAGTAACTTTCCTATACGTCTTCTTGGACCATTTGGAAGGTTATATAAAATAAAGGCAATAAATGATACAGCAGCTTACATTATAAGGCTTAGAGCATTGTGAAGCCTGTAGCCTATTTTGAATTGCATAGAATATATATTAAGCTGAGACTAAAGTGACAAGTCTATTCCCTTTGTTTATTTTTGCTGTCACTCCTCCTTCCATTTTCTTTTTCATTTTGTTTTGCAAGCTCTTCATCATTTCTTCCCCTTTAGCCCATCCCCACGCTGACCTCATCAACACAGCCCATAGTCGCAGCCATGGCCACTCGCCTCCACTTCGGCCGCAACCGCCTCCCGTTGTAGTGACTGCTTGCCTCGGCTGACTACCGAGATCCGCACCTCCTTTTTCCCCTTCTTCTTTTGCCGTACACCAAGCTCGACCAACCGAGATCCACTGGCCGACCCCACATCACCACGCGCACCCGCTTCCACCTTCAACCATAGCCCGCACTTCCTCCGCTTTCGCACCTCCACAACAGCCTCCTCCACCGTTCGACCCAACACCCGCCTCCGCGTCGAGATCCTCCTCAAATCTGTGTGACCTGCTTTTGCTTGCCTCGTCCACCATATTCCTCCACTGCCGAACATTTTAAGCCGAGATTCCCTACCAGATCTTCCCGCATAACAGTCTCACTCACCCCAGTCACGTCTCTTGCAACTGCCTCCACGCATCGCCATCATCTCCTTCGTTCTGAGGCGCTGACCGACACCTTGAACTGCCTTATGTCTTCACGACGCATCCCACCTTCAGCAAAGCATTCCTCCTCTCTTCTTTTTATAGGTACTATATAAATATTTTATATTGTAAGTTGTTAACTGTATACGATTTTACAGGAAAAAATAAAGAAATATATATATGTTAAATAAGTATGCAGAGCAAGTCTGTTAGATTTTGAATTAAGGTATATATATATTTTGTTATAAAGTTACATGTAGCTTATAAAGTTTATATAAGTATGGTTTTAAAATAAATATACAAAGTGGTTTGCCATATGTAAGATATATAATTTGTGTACGTATATAGTTGTTCGCATGCATCCCATGACCTTCAGCATTACTTTGCCTTATTGAAAGGTATATTGAATTTGAGTATCGATTTAAATATACACATAAGTATCTTTGATTTTTTTTATGTACGTTTTAGTTTTTTTTTAAGTTGGATCTGTCATTGGGGTAGATGAATGTCAGTATATATAGCTATATATCTAGTATATTGAAAATCTTGCTTTTACTATGGGAAGAAAAAGGTTTAGTATATATACTTTTAAACACGACAGATTTCCAGTTTCGATTTATTTTATTTTTGTATAATACATATTATGCCAGTTTTCGTTGTTAGTTCATGTATGTTTGAAAAAGAAGTTCTGTTTTATATATTGCTTTATATATGGTCTTATTGACTTTTAAAAAAAAAACGTGTACATACATATTTCTATGTAAGCATTAGTTATATATGTTTATATATGGGTTAATTTGGATTGTATAAAGATTTAAATTATATAATATATTAGTTGTATATATTGATTAGTTTTAAGTGTTGAATTGAAATATATACATAGATTTTTCTAATTCGTTTATATCTTGGGTCTTAATTTGTTTAAATATAATAAGTTGAATTCATTTATATCAATTATCTCTTCGATCCAGTTTTTAATTTGATTTCGTTCGGTTCTTTGTCGTCAGCTTTGATCGTCAAATTTGTGTTCAACTTTCTTCGTTGTGAAATATTGTCGGGATCGGTCGATTTCGTGATTCAATTCGTAGCTTGCTGTGTTGTTTATCTTCTCTGACCTCGAAAGGTGAGCACTCACTCACGATTAACGTTCTTTTATTAATTAAATCTGATTTCAATTGAAACGACAATTGAAATATGCTGCTGTAGTTGTTTACACTGTTATTTATGTTATTACCTGTATCAGTTCACCTGTGACATCTGACACCATTATCTGTTAACTATTTATGCGATGATAATACAGTTTGGCTGATAATTGATTTGATTGTTGATGTTTATATTGGACGTTAAATTGTAAATGTTAAATGATAAATAGTATGCAATTGAAATTGATATAGGATAGTTAAATGTTAAATTTGATTAACTGACATTTGTATAATATGACCCCTTTAACTGTTAAATTTATTGACACGTAGGATTTGTTTAATTACACTTTGAACCACTGAATGTATGTTGTTAAATTGATGATGTATGAAAATTGAAGTTGAATAACAAGTGAAAAACCGTATAAATAATTGGTGTAATAATCTTTAATCTACATGAAATGATAGTGTAGATTCTAGAAATAATTATATTAATTCGTACAAACAACAATGCGAATTAGTACGGTTATTTCGGGATTATTTGAATTGATTATTGGATTGATATTGTTTGTTGTTATCGCTTGTTTATTTACTTTGACACCATCCCAGTTATCACACTGCAAGTTCCCTTTGCTATGTTTTGATTTTGAATTGAATTGGAATCGGGTTGAAATGATAAATACCCAAGTTGAACTTTGACCTAGGATAGAAAATTAAATAAAACCGATTGGTCAATAATTTGATTTAAAAATAAAAAAAGGATTTTATTTGAATAAATATTATGGTTTTGAAATGAAATTGAAATGT
The DNA here is from genome assembly GCA_030737815.1 of Allium fistulosum. Taxonomy (NCBI): domain Eukaryota; kingdom Viridiplantae; phylum Streptophyta; class Magnoliopsida; order Asparagales; family Amaryllidaceae; genus Allium; species Allium fistulosum. The sequence continues at coordinate 940,588,461 of CM060907.1, read as the reverse complement.
GAATTTTAATGAAAGGAAATTGTAATATTTAATAATCTGAAACAAAATATTTACAATGTAATCGATGAAAGAATGTTGTTTAATCTGAGAAATGATTGGATTAAGTTTTAAATTATTAAACTTTGAAATGATTTAATAATTAAGTTTGAAATTATAATTGAGATTGAAATTATTAAACTTTGAAATTATTGAATAATTAAGTTTTGAATTATTGAATACTTAAATAAGATTAAATTATTTAATGATTAAATTGAATTGAAATTCTTTAATAAGAAAATTGAACTTTTGAATAAGTGAATTTTACTTCGTAAATAATTGAAATTGAGTTTCTTTATTAATTAAGTTTTTGGAAAATTATTTAAGTAAATAATTGAAATTGGATTTCTTTAACAAGAAATGAAAGTGTGATATTTTTGGAATTAATGTAAGACTTGTAATTGAAAGAATTGATTTGACGAATTTGATTTAATTCAAAATTGTAAGTTTTGATTTAATGAAGTTGAACTTAAGAAATGGACTTAATGAATTGGAAATTTAATAGAAATTGTTTTGAATGGAAAATTTACTTAACGAATATTGAACGAAATCGATAAATGAATTCAAATTGATTTGAATGTTGAATTAAATTAATTTAAATGATTTTCGGAATGAAACTTATATACGAACTTGAATTGATATTTGAATTGTTTTAAATGAAGATGAAAATTGAATTATAGGATTTTGAAATGAATTTGGAAGTTGAAACGTAAATTATGGAAATTGATTTAGAAAGACAAACGAAATGTTGATTTACAAATTGTAACTGAAATTGAATTGATTTGTTTTTGAAATATATAAACAACCAATCGGTGTAATAATTACGAAAGTTATTAAAGAGACCGGGATCGGTAATGGGTATACTCTCTATCTAAACCGAAACCACTTTAATAACTATACGCGGAGTGATGATCCAGAATGAAGTGGTTGGAATGATGTACGTGTTGACTGAAGAAAGAGAACGATAATGAATAGCCTTGACACTTGTGTCAAATTGGAAATGACTAAAACAGGAGCTGTGCCGGGCCAATGGAGGATTAGCTACCTCAAGTGGACACACTTCTTCGAACTACTTATACTTGTTGTCGATTGGTGCACCCTTGATTTTGGGAGTGTTGTTTCACGGTGTTGCGGGCGCTGCGGCGTTGCGTTCTCACCAGTCCGGATCAGGCGAACGGTAGTATCACTACCTTGGGTATAGCCTCATGTGCCTTGTCATACTTGTATTCCACTTATGCGCGACTACTACGAATTTGTTTTGTACCTTTAGTATATGGATTGCCCTCTGGTGACTTCCGGTTTTGGGGAAACTACGGTCTTGTATATGCTTTTGGGAATAAAAATGTGTTAAAGGTGGAATGGGCCATGACTTAACGCTATTTTGATATCTTCTTATATTACTGATAGACATTATCTACTTAGCGTACATTACTACCTAGTAGATAGTTTAACGGATCCTTAAAGGATGGTTATTCCAACATCCTTTGAGTTACTTGTATTTCAATTGCTATTTCACTTGAGTTGGATTTATTGATATAAGAATGTTAATCCTGACTCGAGTGTCTTGTGTTTTTGCTTTACGCTCGGGTCAGACTGAGTGGTTCAGTTTTCGAGACTCACCTTTGAAGTTGGAGCTTTGCTTGAGGATCCAGCCATCTATTCTGCTTTCAGTATTCGATGATTCCAGTGATGTATTCTGATTTGTATCTGATGTATCGTATTACTCTTCTGTTGTAAACTCTGATGTATTTTATATATTCATATAGTAGCTTCATGAACTACTATCTCTTTTATTTCCGCTGCACTTATTACTCTGTGTCTGTGATCTGTGATTATTTATTTACTGTATATGTTCCGTTTTGCCAAATTTAAATTAACAACGCGGTATTTTGAGCAATTCAATTCCGGCATGAGTGTCTACCTATACACTTATAATGGATGCGAATGGTCCAAAATGGCGGGTCGTTACAATTTACTTCAATTTAATCAGTTAAAAAGCGATGAAAATAAAACATTGTCGAAACCTAAATATTTTTACATTGAAAAATTCTAAACCATCTTCTGAGCAAACGTCATTTTTCATTTTTCCAAATTTGGACTTCTTTGGCTCCGTCGATCTTATTTTTCTACGTTTTTCTTGCATTTTCCACCAGTAGGAAAATTTGAAATTTTATAATCCAATCGTACCACTGATATCTGTATACTATTTTGATCGTCTTGTCGTGCGGATCTCTACGGTATATTCACTTCTGTGTTTTGAAGTTCCGGTATGCAACGAAGCACGCGAAACGGTTAACCGTAACGGTCCGTCTTTTTGTTTCCGTGTGACCATACCAACGGTCACGGCTTTTATTATTCTTGGTATTCACGTCTGAATCTTTTTGGTAATCGCAGTTGATATTTATTTCTGGTTCATTCACGGTCCTCTGGCCTTCTATGCATTCTGCTCCAACAAACTTTATATATGTAAATGTAATAATAGGTAACTGTTCATATCTATAATTGAGAAGCGTGCTCCTCCACCTAGCCTATTTCTTCTTTTCACCTTTCCCATGGCCTTTTTCCTCTGCCATTATATTATCTCCAATTCATCAACTTTTCCCATCCGCATCTTTGCATCGCCGGCCTCGACCCTCTCTCTTTCTCTTCTCCTCTGCGCTACTCTGTCTATCTTTTGCCTCACCCACCCCGCTCGTGCCACCATATGGCCGAAACCCACCTTGGCCGAGTATTTTCGCTCATCAACAGGCCGAGATCCACCTTGCCCAGACCCGAGGCCTCAGTGTTCTTCCCTCATCATTTTTCTACCCGTTCCCTTCCGACCACGCAAGCAGCCCGCCACCCGTTCCCATCGCCTGTAGCCTAGCCGAACACCATGTGCCGCCTGCCTCTCTTCGCCCTCCAACTTCCAAGCACGAGCCGACCATCACCTTTCTTCTCCAAGCTTCCAACCATCGGCCAGCATCCGCAACCTCCTCGTGGCCGAAATCCATCACGCCCTCACTTTCTCCTACTAGACCCATAGCCGCTTCTTGCCTCCACAGCTTCTTCTCCTTTGCCGAGCTTCGTTTAGCAGCCATAAGTATCATATAGAATTTGGAATTCTATTATATGTATAAACAATGCCTAACTACAAGAGTCTGTTATATATCTTTTGTTATGAAAGTTAGTTTTTATATATATATTCTATTTTCTTCGTATATTTAAAATAAGTAATGATATGTATATTTTGTATTTGCGGCTGATGTTTATATAGAGATGAAGATTATATAAGTTATGTTCGGCTGTATATATTTATGACAGAGATTGTATAAAGCATAAGTTATATATTTAAGTGTGAGTTGTATGCCTGTATACATGTTACAGTATTGTAGATTTTAGGTGAAGTATTGTATGTCAATTTTTTTTACATAGTATGTATATGGGTACAAGTTTGAAATATATACTAGTCTATTGGATTTTGAATGTAAAATCTATATATATGTTCGGCTACCCATACTGTTCGGCAAAAGGCATATAGTTTATTCATTTAAAACTATATTATTTACGTCTTATATAGATTTCATATATATATGTTGCTGATAGAAGTCATATTTTTCTATTTAGCCCAAGCTTATATATATGTTGCTGTAAGCTCTATACAGCATATGCATGTTTTGAAGAGGTATATTTTTGAGCTATATATATATATATATAAAATTTATCTGTTTTTTTTTGCATGAGCCTATATATAATTGTATGTATATGAGTCCATTGGTTTATATATTTATTTGTTTATTGATTTTGAAGTATATTTTAAAAGGGTCTTATTTGGTTTATATGTACATATCGACGTGTCCATTTATATACTTCGACATATTCTATTTCATATTATACATATTACACATATAAATTATATACATTTTGTTTGTTAACAGTTTGAACAGGATTTTCAATAACATGTATTATGTTCGAATAAGATAATGATGTTTGTACTTTGTTTTCAAAACTATATTGATTTAAACCATACTCTATGTGTAATATATAAATATGGTAATTTAATATATATATATATATATTTAAAATTTAAGATTGATTTAAAAATGTATATGTATTTTAAAATTGAATTTTGGTTTAAGGAAAATTTTATTATAATATACATCTCGTTTAAATTTTCATCAAACCAAATTTGATTTGTTCTCATCGATTTCTGTTAACAGCTCTATTCGTTGAATTCGTGCCAATCCTGCTGTGCTTTGAAATTCGTGCTTGGATTCGTAACTCGACTCCATTCTAGTTCATCTCTCTTTAGCCTCGAAAGGTGAGCAATCACTCACGATTAACGTTCTTTTATTTATTAAATTTGATTTCAATTGAAATGACAAATTGAAATATGCTGCTATTAGTTATTTACATTGTTATATATGTTATTACATGTATCTGTTCATGTAACAACCCGGTTTTCGCGTCAGTTTTTAAATGACGATTAAATCATTTTTAACTGCTAATGCAGATTTGATTCAAGTTTAAATTCATTCGAAAATTTGTTAAAAGAATTGTTTGGGCCTTTAGATGTAAACGGGTCCATTTTGTTTGTTTGCCTGACCGGGGTTATTACCTAGGGCATAATTGTTCCCCCTGATTCATTCTTTTAGCAACCACAAAACAAACGAAAGAATTATAAATGGTGGCGGCCTCGTTTACCTCGTTCATCCCCAAAAATTAGGGCTTCCTGATATCTCGAAGTGCTGGCTTAGCTTAATCGAATCAGTGAGTATTCGCGTGGAGCCTCGTCAATCGTTCATCCACGTGAGCGCGTTCGGCTGCTCCAATCCGTCGAAGGGGAATTCGAGCTTGGCTTCGATCGACTGAGAGGTGCCACAGCTTCAACTCGGAGGTGTTCAATCCTCAAATTCGTGTCGTTCGAGTTTGATTCTTGCTCTAAGTGATCATTGTCCCTTTGAGATCGCTCGACAGCAAATCTGAGTGGTTCGTCGAAAATAGGTGAGTGATAATCTCGCTCACATCTAGTTCAACTTTATGTTATTTCTGAGTTGAGTTCTTGTTCTCGTTCATATGATTTTCTGAATTGTTTTGGGTTTTGCTGATTTGAGTTACATTGTAACATTCGCTTTGAAATACCGTTGTTTCATTGTTCTTGACTAGTGCTAGTTCGATTGAGCGTTGTTCGATCTCATCTCGGTCATTCGAGTATATTTTAGTGTTGATGATTTTTGGGTGTCGACTTTGGCCATTCTTCGGCCACTCGATTTTGTTAAAACTGTACCCTGATCTTCAATTGCTTTGTTGTCTTCAGCCTTAACTCAAATTTTGTTTTCATCCGTGACTTCGGCAGTATCATTGATAGTGGATGTTCCCTCTGTTTTTGTTCGAGACTGCTAGGACTGGTTGGTATTGGTGTTTCGTCTATATTTGTTGTTGAGGCTTTCAATTGTATTTGAGTTGCAACTGTCATTCGATTTCGGTGGGTTGCTTACGACCTCAATTTTGAACTAATTTGATCTGTAGTACTGTTACATTTGAGATAGGTATGTATGTGTATGCACATATATATATATATATATATGCATACATGTAAAAATTGCATCTGTTTAACTTCGAATTTTCCCTGACTTTTGCTCTGAGCATTTTTGTGTTCTCCCCTGACATTTTGGCAGCTCTGGTTTTGATACTTCACTATCCAGTTTTTATCCTTGTTCTTGAGCACCTCAGTGTCGTTAATGAACTGTTGTGATGTGGTCTTGCATTGCTGTCTCTCATGTGGTTGTCTAGTCTGGGCTTCTTGATGGTTGTTGTGCATTCTATTTTCATGAGGCAAGTTTGCAGACTTGTATGGTCCACTATTTTATTCCAGTCTGCATTATATGGTACCTACCTGCTTACATTTGCAGTCACTAGTATCACTGGTTCATACTGGTGCATTGGTTATCTTATTCTTGTCTTCCTGTATGGTTACTGACACTTAATTGTTCATTGATTTCAATTGTTATAGACATGAATGTCTACACTTGAACTCTCTGTTACTCCTGGCTTCACTAAATCTGGATTGACTTATACACTGGTTGTATACATTTGATTTCTCTGTCCATTACTCGACTCGAAATCTATTTGCTTCATATGCATTGATCTCGGGTTGTTTACATGTTGTACATGCTTATGAACATTCATACCTGCTATACTATGCATATTTTCTATATAAAATTTAGAAACGAAGTTGTATTTTAGCTTGGCAAGTTATGTTTGCAAAATTGGTTCTTTGGTTCTCTGTAGCACATTTGGATGTCTTCACTGTTGACTGATGCTTGTGTATTTCTGCTGTTTTGAATTATGAAGCTTTGGTTAGTTCTGTGTGTTGTTCATTTTATTAGCAGTCTTGCTCATATTTTTGTGGGTCCTCATATATGTGCATACATACCATTGTATGTGTGCATGCATATGTTGTTGAATCTACGCTTTTGGCTTCATCTCTACATGGTCGCCAGATCATTTGGGCTTTGCCTTTGCTGGTACACCTTGTCCCCGTGCACATTGATGTATACGCATTTATTTAGCACTTACACTTGGATTTTCATATGTGCACTCATTATCACTTGCTGTGTGGTTTTGTTACTTCACCATATCTCAGTATTTCCATTTAGTGTGATTCTTGCATTGCCCAGTTTCACAGTTGCATCCCATATATGTGTGTTCATGTAGGTATACATGTTGTTGAAGGGTTAGCTTTTGAATTGAAATTCTCTTGTCGTTTTAGTGGTCATCATAGCTTCGACTTTGCTCACTGTTCTATATGTTCCCTTCAAGCTACCTTGTGTCTAGTTGCACATGAGTCTGCACTAGTATTGACCACTGATGCATTTAGTTGTACATCAATAGTTTGCCTCTTCTATGGCCTGTTTTCGAGGCAGGTTATCATGAGTATTTGATTATGGCTCCTTCATTGTCACCTGACTTTTGTTTCACTTGAAATAGCACTGTCTCTGTTTTGATCAGAACTAACATTTGATTCTAGTTGCGTATGAACATGGTGCATTGTTCGAGTTGTATCACTTGAAATTTACTATACTTGTGTTGTCACTGCTGCATTTCGTCGCTGAGACTATACTTGTACCGTCCACTGTTTCTAATTGGACCTGCACTGTCCATTGTTGTATTTACTTTGACATGTTCACTTGTAGTTGAAGTTTTTCGCGAGTTTGATTATTCATTGTAGCTGTCTTGACCATTTGGGACAGTTACATACCTGTTTCAAGTAGTATTTGGGTTTCCCTGACCACGCATGCTTATTAGTATCGACCGATACTTTGAGGCGTGTTTTACCCTGCTGTCTCTGTGCAGCCATTGTTTTCTGTTGATTGATTTGAACTTGGGCCGAGATTTAATTTTATGTCTCGACCATTTATTTGAATCGCATTTGAGTTGAACCCGACTTTCTCTGGGTTTGGCCTTATGCGCGTTTCGTGAATTTCCGTTGATCTTTTATGCATTTCGTATGATAGTGGCGAGGCAGTACACGCGTGCGTGTACTGCAGCCCTATCAGATTTGACAGTTTTAAATTGACTTAGTCGATTTGATAAATTGTTTATTTATCTCTGTTGATGATTTAAATCTGCTGATTTTTGTTAAACACTGTTAAGTGTTATATTGACCGTTATCCGGTTTCTTTGTTTAAAGAATCGGATAGACGGGAATTATTGTGACTGTCGTCTATAAAAATTATTACTGCCTATATGCACTAATAAACTGGTTTGAATTAGACTGACCTGGGTATTATTTTCTTTTGAATGGAATACTCGGGTCAGACCCGAGTTATTTCAGGTAGTAGAATTCCTTCTTTGAGTTGCTGTTCGGGATTTGAAGACTTTTCATATCTTCTGAAGTTGTCAGTGTCATTTTGTAGTAGTCGTGTCATTATATAGAATGATATGTATTCATGTATATTAGTCGATAATGTACTTGTATATATAACTTCTAGAGTCGACAGTTGTAGTTGTATCATATGTATAGTGTCAACTATGTATTAACTGACATCAGTTATATATATCTGAGACCTTTGTTTTTATCCGTGTTCCGCATTTATATTATCTGTGTTATTGTTATATCTAATGTCCTAAACTATTATGAACTGTCGTAGTTCGTTTTATACTAGTATTGGGTGTGTTGATGGGAGTAAATAAATAATAGAAGAAAAATAAAAAGAATGTACCACTCCTATCGAGATAACCAATATTAGTGTAAGGCCAATTACGGATGGTCGCTCCCATCCAGCCTTATTCTTCGTAATAATAGACAGTATTTCCTTTAATACTCTTTGTTATTATGAGCATAGAGGTGGGGCGTTACAGTTCACCTATGACACCTGACACCATTATCTGTCATTTATGCGATGGTAATACAGTTTGGTTGATAATTGATTGATTGTTGATGTTTATATTGGACGTTAAATTGTTAATGTTAAAGTGATAAATAATATGCAATTGAATTGATATATGATAGTTAACCATTTAAATTGAATCTATATGTTGAATTTGATTAGTTGAATTTTGTATAATATGACCCCCTTTAAATGTTAAACTAGTTGACACGTAGAAATTTTGTTAAGTACAACTTGAACCATTTAATGTTTGTTGGGAAATTTATGTAGTATGGAATTGAATAATTGATATCAAGTGAAGAACCGTTTTAAATATTAATGTAATAATCTTTAATCTACATGAAATGATAGTGTAGATTATAGAAATAATTATATTAATTTGCACAAACAACAACGTGAATTAATACGATTATTTCGGGATTATTTGAATTGATTATTGGATTGTTATTGATTGTTGTTATTGCTTGTTTATTTACTTTGACACCATCCCAGTTATCAAACTGCAAGTTCCCTTTGCTATGCTTTGATTTTGAATTGAATTGGAATCGGGTTGAAATGATAAATACCCAAATTAAAGTTTGACCTAGGATAGAGAATTAAATAAAACCCGATTGGTTAATAATTTGATTTAAAAATAAAATAAAGATTTTATTGAATAAATAATAAGGTTTTAAAATGAAGTTGGAATTTGAATTTTATGAAAGGAAAATGTTAATAAGTAATAATCCGAAATAAAATATTAACATAGTAGTTGATGAAAGAACGTTGTTTAAAATTTGGAATTATTAATAATTAAGTTTTTGAAATTATTTAATAATTTAATAAGATGGAATTATTTAATAATTAAATGAAATTGAATTCTTTATTAAGTGAAATTGAACTTCTTTAATAAGTAAAGTTGAGTTATGAAATAATTAAGTTCTGAAATTTGTAACTAAATAAATGAATAAGTGAAATTGAATTTCTCTAACAAGAAATAAAATGTGATTTATTGAAATTAATGTAAGACTTGAAATTTAAAGAATTTAATTTGATGAATTTGATTTAATTCAATTTGTAAGGTTGATATAATGAAGTTGAATTTAAATAATGGATTTAATGAATTGGAAATTAAATAGAAATTGTTTGAATGATAAATTTACTTAGCGAATATTGAATGAAATCGATAAATGAAGTTAAACTGATTTGAATGTTAAATTAAATAAATTTAAATGATTTCGGAATGAAAATTATATATGAACTTGAATCAATATTTGAATTGTTTTAAATAGAAATTGAAATTGAATTATAAGATTTTGAAATCATGAATTTGGAAGTTTTGAAACGTAAATTATGGAAATTGATTTAGAAAGACAAATGAAATGTTGGTTTACAAATTCTAATTGAAATTGAAATTGATTTGGTTTTGCAATTTATTAAACGGCCAATCGGTGTAATAATCACGAAAGTTATTAAAGAGACCGGAATCGGTTAGGGATATACTCACTGTCTAAACCAAAAACCAATTTAATAACTACACGCGGTGTGTAATCCAGAATGAAGTGGTTGGAATGATGTACGTGATGACTGAAGAAAGAGAACGATAATGGATAGCCTTGACACTTGTGTCAAATTGGAAATGACTAAAACAGGAGCCGTGCCGGGCCAAATGGGGGCTAGCTACCCCAAGCGAAAACACTTCTTCGAAAACTACTCATTACTTGTTGTCGATTGGTGCACCCTTGATTTTGGAAGTGTTGTTTCGCGGTGTTGCGATCGCTGCGGCGATGCGTTCTCACCAGTCCGGATCAGGCAAACGGTAGTTTCACTACCTTGGGTATTGCCTCATGTGCCTTGTCATACTTGGATCCCTATATACGCGACCACTACGATTTGTTTTGTGTTATACCTATGGAGTACTCCCTGATATCCCACTAGTTTACGGTGGAGTTTACAGTGCTGTATAGACTATAACACTTATATAAAATGTGTTAAGGGGGATAATGGTAACGCCTTAACACTATTTTGATATTTTATATTATTGATAGACATTATTTACTTATCGTACACTACTACATAGTAGATAGTTTAACGCATCCTTAAAGGATGGTTATTCCAAACATCCTTTGAGTTACTTGTATTTAAATTGCTATTTCACTTGAGTTGGATTTATTGATATAAGAATGTTAATCCCGACTTGAGTGTTTTGTGTTTTGCTTTGCGCTCGAGTCAGACTGAGTGTACCAGTATTCGAGACTCACCTTTGGAGTTGGAGCTTTGCTTGAAGATCCAGCCATCTATTCTGCTTTCAGTATTCGATGATTCTAGTGATGTATTCTGATTTGTATCTGATGTATCGTGTTACTCTTCCGTTGTATCTGGTTTAACTCTGATGTGACTTATATATTTATATAGTAGCTTCATGAACTCTATCTCTTTTATTTCTGCTGCATTTATTACTCTGTGTCTGTGATCTGTGTTCTATTTATTTACTGTATATGCTCAGTTTTGCCAAATTTAAATTAACAATGAGGTATTTTGAATTATTCAAGTCCGACATGTGCGGATGCGAATGGTCAAAAATACTGGGTCGTTACAGTTGGTATCAGAGCTTTGGTAGCTCTAGGCAAAACTTAGCATATAGGGTAAATGTATTTACAGAATCACTCTCATTCGAGTTTCAATCTCTTCCTTTTTGACTCAATTCCCTTGAATTTTGGAACGTTCCCTGCGGTTTCAAAATTCATTCGTGTCCCTCACTATTCGTCTTCTTTCAAATTCCGGAGTACCCCATAACTCCACTTCGAATGATCTTTATAATGAGTCGGCGGTCACGCCAATCTCAAATTGATTTGTAAAGGGGTAAAACTCTTTTACGATAGCATCGATTCACCGGAGATTTATATATCATCGGTTTAATTAGATGCTGACACCTTTGGTTATGCTGAATTCTATCTCTTGAGATCAATGTAGATTTGCCTCGGAATTCTACATTGATCTTATTCTTGAAGTCACGGTTGACCCGGTTAAGGTTGCCCGCGATTTATATAAATTTATCAATCTTCCTACTTTGTTATTAATCATTATATTTTTGTTTCGAACTTATCTTCGAATCAAATTTCTCTTTGATTTGAGTCCATCAAAATTTGAAACCCTATCCTTATCTTGAAAATTCATTCCTGTATCGTCAAGCAAAGAAATGTAATTGTAAACTAATATATAAATGTTTTAATATATGCTGTGTTGTTTGAATTGTTGATGTGATTTGGGTTTCCGATCGATTCGTCTGATCAGCGCTATCGATAGGATTTCCAAAACGCTTGAACAGAACAAACTGACACGATGTTGTTTTCAAATTTGGTGAACGAAATAGTTTTGGATGATTATATTATACATAAATATAAGTTTTCTGAAATTAAATTGTTAATGAATTTGTTGTCAAAAATGATAATATTTGATTTTCATTTATTGTTTTGTGAAGCATTGACTATCGCATAATATAAATAAATAAATTTATAAAACTAGGTTATAATTTGATTTGAAATTAGAAATGAATTTAAATCAAGAATGTGAGAATTTAATTTCCGGTGTTTTCAAACGTTGGTTTAAATTTTAAAATGCATATTATAAAAAGAAATTTCGAATAGAAATCAATTCCAAAGAATTTTAAATGATTAAATCAGTGCTCTTCTCTTTTGTCGCTGGAAAATAATTTCGGTGATGGCGGCCGCATCATCGACATTCATTTTCGAGTTTCGAAGTGGAGAGACCATCAGTAGCCTGCTACACTTTTGTTTTGAAATGAATTTGATTCAAATTTCTAAAAGTATGACTTGATTTATAATATATATTGAAAATTTTAAATTGGTTTTGATATATATGCATATATATATTTATTTTATCTCTAAATTATTGAAGATAATCGGAAAATTTAATTCTTAAATCTTCTTAAAGGATGATTTCAATTATAATTGAAGCCAAAATTTTGAATGAATAGTTAAAGTTGAAATAATTGAATTAGAAAATTTACTGGTATAATACTCAACTGCATTCAATATAACTTACCTAAATTGCTAAAAAGGTTAACTGTGTAATTGAATATTATATATTATAAAATGATGTTAAAAGAATTTTACATAAATTTGAGTAGTTAGAATAATTGTAGATATACTTATAGTAAGAGAAGTAAATAGTAATTTTGAATAAAGAAGAATTAAATTTGTTAAATAAAAAAAATGATGATTATTCAAATGTATGATTTTAGAAATTTTTAATAGAGAATAACTGGTTAACAAAACAATGAATAAATGAGATAAGTAAATAATTTTTTTTAAGGAATCTTTTGGAATCAAATATTAAGAAATTGAAATTAAATTAACTTATTGAAATACCTTGAATTTTAAATCAAGTCTTGAGTATTAATTAAGGTAAATTGAAATTTATATGATCGAATTAATTGTTTTGCTCTATTTTCAATCTATTATCTTTCTGGTTGTTTCTATTCTCCTACCTCCTTCCTTTTCGAGGGCGAAAAGTTTTGAGTGGGGGAGAGTGTAACTACCGGTAAATTTAACCGGTTTTTAATAACGTTATTAATTGGAATTTTGTGAAACTTTAAACGATAAAATTTTGAGATATAAATTTGATATTTGAATTGCGTCTAGTTAAACATAACAACTGGTAAATTTTCGTCCGAAAATATGGAAGTTTATTTTGTGCGTAAATTTACTTCAATTTAATCAGATAAAAAGCGATGAAAATAAAACGTTGTCGAAACCTAAATATTTTTACATAGAAAAATTCTAAACCATCTTCTGAGCAAACGTCATTTTTCGTTTTTCCAAATTCGGACTTCTTTGGCTCCGTCGATCTTATTTTTCTACGTTTTTCTTGCATTTTCCGCCAGTAGGAAAATTCGAATTTTTATAATCCAATCGTACCACTGATATCTGTATACTGTTTTGATCGTCTTGTCGTGCGGATCTCTACGGTATATTCACTTCTGTGTTTTGAAGTTCCGGTATGCAACGAAGCACGCGAAACGGTTAACCGTAACGGTCCGTCTTTTTGTTTCCGTGTGACCATACCAACGGTCACGGCTTTTATTATTCTTGGTATTCACGTCTGAAACTTTTTGGTAATCGTAGTTGATATTTATTTCTGGTTCATTCACGGTCCTCTGGCCTTCTATTCATTCTGCTCCAACAAACTTTATATATGTAAATGTAATAATAGGTAACTGTTCATTTCTATAATTGAGAAGCGTGCTCCTCCACCTATCCTATTTCTTCTTTTCACCTTTCCCATGGCCTTTTTCCTCTGCCATTATATTATCTCCTCTTCATCAACTTTTCCCATCCGCATCTTTGCATCGCCAGCCTCGACCCTCTCTCTTTCTCTTCTCCTCCGTGCTACTCTGTCTATCTTTTGCCTCACCCACCCCGCTCGTGCCACCACGTGGCCGAAACCCACCTTGGCCGAGTATTTTCGCTCACCAACAGGCCGAGATCCACCTTGCCCAGACCCGAGTCCTCAGTGCTCTTCCCTCCTCGTTTCTCTACCCGTTCCCTTCCGACCACGCAAGCAGCCCGCCACCCCTTCCCATCGCCTGTAGCCTAGCCGAACACCATGTGCCTCCTGCCTCTCTTCGCCCTCCAACTTCCAAGCACGAGCCGATCATCACCTTTCTCCTCCAAGCTTCCAACCATCGGCCATCATCTGCAACCTCCTCGTGGCTGAAATCCATCACGCCCTCACTTTCTCCGACTAGACCCGTAGCCGCTTCTTGCCTCCCCAGCTTCTTCTCCTTTGCCGAGCTTCGCTTAGCAGCCGTAAGTATCATATAGAATTTGGAAATCTATTATATGTATAAACAATGCATAACTACAGGAGTCTGTTATACATCTTTTGTTATGAAAGTTAGTTTATATATATATATATATATTGTATTTTCTTCGTATATTTAAAATAAGTAATGATATGTATATTTTGTATTTGCGGCTGATGTTTATATAGAGATGAAGATTATATAAGTTATGTTCGGCTGTATATATTTATGATAGAGATTGTATAAAGCATAAGTTATATATTTAAGTGTGAGTTGTATGCCTGTATACATGTTACAGTATTGTAGATTTTAGGTGAAGTATTGTATGTCAATTTTTTTTACATAGTATGTATATGGGTACAAGTTTGAAATATATACTAGTCTGTTGGATTTTGAATGTAAAATCTATATATATGTTCGGCTACCCATACTGTTCGGCAAAAGGCATATAGTTTATTCATTTAAAACTATATTATTTATGTCTTATATAGATTTCATATATATAAGTTGCTGATAGAAGTCATATTTTTCTATTTAGCCCAAGCTTATATATATCTTGCTGTGAGCTCTATACAGCATATGCATGTTTTGAAGAGGTATATGTTTGAGCTATATATAAAAAAAAATTATCTGTTTTTTTTGCATGAGCCTATATATAATTGTATGTATATGAGTCCATTGGTTTATATATTTATTTGTTTATTGATTTCGAAGTATATTTTAAAAGGGTCTTATTTGGTTTATATGTACATATCGACGTGTCCATTTATATACTTCGACGTATTCTATTTCATATTATACATATTACACATATAAATTATATACATTTTGTTTGTTAACAGTTTGAACAGGATTTTCAATAACATGTATTATGTTCGAATAAGATAATGATGTTTGTACTTTGTTTTCGAAACTATATTGATTTAAACCATACTCTATGTGTAATATATAAATATGGTAATTTAATATATATATATATATATATATTTAAAATTTAAGATTGATTTAAAAATGTATATGTATTTTATAATTGAATTTTGGTTTAAGGAAAATTTTATTATAATATACATCTCGTTTAAATTTTCATCAAACCAAATTTGATTTGTTCTCATCGATTTCTGTTAACAGCTCTATTCGTTGAATTCGTGCCAATCCTGTTGTGCTTTGAAATTCGTGCTTGGATTCGTAACTCGACTCCATTCTAGTTCATCTCTCTTTAGGCTCGAAAGGTGAGCAATCACTCATGATTAACGTTCTTTTATTTATTAAATTTGATTTCAATTGAAATGACAAATTGAAATATGCTGCTATTAGTTATTTACACTGTTATATATGCTATTACCTGTATCTGTTCACCTATGACACCTGACGCCATTATCTGCCATTTATGCGATGGTAATACAGTTTGGTTGATAATTGATTGATTGTTGATGTTTATATTGGACGTTAAATTGTTAATGTTAAAGTGATAAATAATATGCAATTGAATTGATATATGATAGTTAACCACTTAAATTGAATCTATATGTTGAATTTGATTAGTTAAATTTTGTATAATATGACCCCGTTAAATGTTAAACTAGTTGACACGTAGAAATTTGGTTAAGTACAACTTGAACCATTTAATGTATGTTGGAAAATTTATATAGTATGGAATTGAATAATTGATATCAAGTGAAGAACCATTTTAAATATTAATGTAATAATCTTTAATCTACATGAAATGATAGTGTAGATTCTAGAAATAATTATATTAATTTGCACAAACAACAACTTGAATTAATACGATTATTTCGGGATTATTTGAATTGATTATTAGATTGTTATTGATTGTTGTTATTGCTTGTTTATTTACTTTGACACCATCCTAGTTATCACACTTCAAGTTCCCTTTGCTATGCTTTGATTTTGAATTGAATTGGAATCGGGTTGAAATGATAAATACCCAAATTAAAGTTTGACCTAGGATAGAGAATTAAATAAAACCCGATTGGTTAATAATTTGATTTAAAAATAAAATAAAGATTTTATTGAATAAATAATAAGGTTTTAAAATGAAGTTGGAATTTGAATTTTATGAAAGGAAAATGTTAATAAGTAATAATCCGAAATAAAATATTAACATAGTAGTTGATGAAAGAACGTTGTTTAAAATTTGGAATTATTAATAATTAAGTTTTTGAAATTATTTAATAATTTAATAAGATAAAATTATTTAATAATTAAATGAAATTGAATTCTTTATTAAGTGAAATTGAACTTCTTTAATAAGTAAAGTTGAGTTATGAAATAATTAAGTTCTGAAATTTGTAACTAAATAAATGAATAAGTGAAATTGAATTTCTCTAACAAGAAATAAAATGTGATTTATTGAAATTAATGTAAGACTTGAAATTTAAAGAATTTGATTTGATGAATTTAATTTAATTCAATTTGTAAGGTTGATATAATGAAGTTGAATTTAAATAATGGATTTAATGAATTGGAAATTAAATAGAAATTGTTTGAATGATAAATTTACTTAACGAATATTGAATGAAATCGATAAATGAAGTTAAACTGATTTGAATGTTAAATTAAATAAATTTAAATGATTTCGGAATGAAACTTATATACGAACTTGAATCAATATTTGAATTGTTTTAAATAGAAATTGAAATTTAATTATAAGATTTTGAAATCATGAATTTGGAAGTTTTGAAACGTAAATTATGGAAATTGATTTAGAAAGACAAATGAAATGTTGGTTTACAAATTCTAATTGAAATTGAAATTGATTTGGTTTTGCAATTTATTAAACGGCCAATCGGTGAAATAATCACGAAAGTTATTAAAGAGACCGGAATCGGTTAGGGACATACTCACTGTCTAAACCGAAAACCACTTTAATAACTACACGCGGAGTGTAATCCAGAATGAAGTGGTTGGAATGATGTACGTGATGACTAAAGAAAGAGAACGATAATGGATAGCCTTGACCCTTGTGTCAAATTGGAAATGACTAAAACAGGAGCCGTGCCGGGCCAAATGGGGGCTAGCTACCCCAAGCGAACACACTTCTTCGAAAACTACTCATTACTTGTTGTCGATTGGTGCACCCTTGATTTTGGAAGTGTTGTTTTGCGGTGTTGCGATCGCTGCGGCGATGCGTTCTCAGCAGTCCGGATTAGGCAAACGGTAGTTTCACTACCTTGGGTATTGCCTCATGTGCCTTGTCATACTTGGATCCCTATATACGCGACCACTACGATTTGTTTTGTGTTATACCTATGGAGTACTCCCTGATATCCCACTAGTTTACGGTGGAGTTTACAGTGCTGTATAGACTATAACGCTTATATAAAATGTGTTAAGGGGGATAATGGTAACGCCTTAACACTATTTTGATATTTTATATTACTGATAGACATTATCTACTTATCGTACACTACTACATAGTAGATAGTTTAACGGATCCTTAAAGGATGGTTATTCCAAACATCCTTTGAGTTACTTGTATTTAAATTGCTATTTCACTTGAGTTGGATTTATTGATATAAGAATGTTAATCCTGACTCGAGTGTTTTGTGTTTTGCTTTACGCTCGGGTCAGACTGAGTGTACTAGTATTCGAGACTCACCTTTGGAGTTGGAGCTTTGCTTGAAGATCCAGCCATCTATTCTGCTTTCAGTATTCGATGATTCCAATGATGTATTCTGATTTGTATCTGATGTATCGTGTTACTCTTCCGTTGTATCTGGTTTAACTCTGATGTGACTTATATATTTATATAGTAGCTTCATGAACTACTATCTCTTTTATTTCCACTGCATTTATTACTCTGTGTCTGTGATCTGTGTTCTATTTATTTACTGTATATGCTCAGTTTTGCCAAATTTAAATTAACAACGTGGTATTTTGAATTATTCAACTCCGACATGTGCGGATGCGAATGGTCCAAAATACTGGGTCGTTACAGCGTATTTGTTAGTGATATAAAAATGTTTTATATTGTGTTAGTTGATCTATTGAGTGGCTTAGGATTTTGGTCAATACGAGTAGCTAACGTTATTGATAGGGATCTCTAAACACATGAACAAGGCCAACGGACACAATATTGTTTTAAGTGGGTAAATGAAATAATTTTACCTAGAATATATTTTATATATTAAAGGCATGGTTTTCAAAATATATATAGTATTTTGAGGTGTTGTTTGATAAGTGATGATAATATTTTATCATCTAGAAATTGAGTGGTCATAGCCGTTAGCTTTGAGTATCCTCTATTACTGGTCCTTTTGACTTGAGTATTTCCTTAGTGATCCAAGACCTGTAAGGTAGGAACTTTGGAAAATTTGGATTTTTAGTAAATTTTGTTTACTAAAAGAATTTGGAACATTTTAAATATTTATTTTAGGAGGATTTTTCATAGATAAAGGCTAATTTTATAATAATTGATTTATAAAAGAGATATTTGAGGATTTAAAACTCCGGTGATTTCGGAAAATTTGTTTAAAACAAATTTTGAGGAAAACGACTTTGGTATTATTTAAGTAAAGTTTTTGAATGGTAGCAATTTAAAACGGAAATGTTATTTGAAGTGTGAACCTACATATGTACTCTTTAGCATATACGAATCCTGAAACCTTAGGATCTCATTCTTGGTTTTGTTAATTGATTGTAGAGAACCCGCAGTATCGTCCGAAGAGGAGCACTTTTGAAGGCTAGGAGAGATGGGGATCATGACTTAGTTAGAAGGATTCTGAAGGATCTTAACGAGCCATCGATATATGAGGAAGAGCTAGAGGAGGAAATAGAGCCCGTCGAGCGGCCATCGCATCAAGAAGAGGTGCCCAAGGAAGAAGCAGAAGAGGAGCCCGAAGAAGAATTCGAGGACGAGGAGGAATTCGAGGATGAGGAGAAATTTGAGGATGAAGAGGAATTTAAAGCAGAGGAAAAACCCGAATCGAAAAATGATGATGCTGCCATCTGGAAAATGGGTGAAGTTGAGAATGATCCAGTTGTAGATGGAGATAACCGTCAGAGGGAACCAAGCCCGGTGTTTGCATGGGTTCTGGATAACGATGTTGAATCATGGAGCTAAAGGGACCCAAAGTGGAGGACTCGGATGGAGAGAGTCCGTAGTGAGTGTTGGTTTGGGTTGAGTGGTCTCTTGGTAGTGTATACCCTATTAGTATGTATTAGTAACCCGTAGACATTATGTTTGTTGGATTGTAGTCCAGTAAAGTATCTCAGTAAATGTTTGGTATGACTATATATTTGTGTATGTGTATATGATGACGGTAACCGTGGAAGTATTTTAGTTGATACAAGGTGTAACCGATATTTGGGAATATATAAATATAAATATAAATATATATATATATATATTGACCTGTGTGATATGGGTATTTATTAATTCGTTAATAAGTTAAAATTCGATTAGTTTTGTTTACTAGCCTGGTTATGGAAATTTCGAAGACGAAATTCTTTTAAGGGGGGAGAAATGTAACGACCTGGGATTTTTGACGTCTTGAGTTTTGAATATTTATTTGTAATATTCAATAATACGGTATTTTAATCATATCAAAATCCCCGTTAAATAACAATTGGTAACAGTATACAGTTTTTCAAACCAAAATAATATTTGAATTTCCAGATTTTTATTTGTAAAATAGGGAATTGGTTTAATTGGAATTTCTTATATATATATATATTTAGGACAACAAATATATATATAATTTGGAAACATATTTCATAGCAAATAAAAATGAATAAGAGGGATATTATAAAAGAGGGATGATTTTGGGCTTATGAACAATATAATGTAGCATGACTGGAAATAATTTAAAATTGGATTTTCTTATAGACATATATATATACACACACACACACACATTAGTTAAGAAGAATGCATATATATATATAGATATAAGTTCAAAAGGGAAAAATTATAGTATTCATAAACAAATAAATATTGTATGCTATAAACTAAATAAAAATAGCATGTGAAAACAATATAGGTAATGGTAAGTGAAATATGTATATATATGTATGAACTAAATAAATATAGTTATTTAGTAATATATATATATATATATATATTTGAAAATGGAAAGAAAATATATGTATGAAAATATATGATAATAGGAATGAGAAGATTTATAAAATCATTTAAATTATTGGAAAAGGAAATCTTCCACAAATCATGTTTTAACAAATATGTTATTTTTATAAAAATGAAATGACAAGATTTTTAATGCCTTGAGTTATATATTTTAATGGAAGTATATATATATATATACATACATATATATATACATGAAGACTTGAAGTTGGTTTAAAACCACTTTATATCTCTTATTTCCAAAACATAGATATATATATATATATATATCTATATATATATATGAAAGCATGTTAAAAAAAATCAAGTGAAGGTTAAAAGTAAATAAAAGAAAGAAATTGACCAAAGTAAACCAAGTTAGGAAAGTTAAAAAAAGATAAACAGGTAAAAATTTGTAGATAAGAAACATTTACTGGAAAGGTATAAGTATACAACAAAGTATAAACATATAAAAACTTGCCTGGCCAAAAGGAGTAAAAGCTAAAACATACATCTTAACCTCTTTTCAACTCAAAACCATATATCATCCCAAACATTTTATCACTGCAGCCACCTCAATTAAACCCATCAAAACATTTGTGCAGGTCTGTATTTTTCTTAAGCCAAAAATTATTACGTATGCATCATCACATACTTGTATGTGTGTATATAGGCTTGTATATGAGTGTAGGCTTCAGTTTCTAAAGTCTGAAAACTAAAAACTATAAGAAGAAAAATAAAAGAAAAGAAACATCCTCTGTTCAAAATCAAAACCAAAGCAAAACAAGTACTTATCAAGATTTCAAAGTTCTGATCATAAAGAAAAGAGCAACTTGAGGTTTTTCAAAGAACCAAGCAATGTGGAAGGTGGGATTTAAATTTAATGCCTAGAATGTTCAACTGTTACTCTGTCAATGTAATAGGGTTAAAAGAAATCATTTTACCCTAGATTTTAAAAATCAGTATCTCTCTTTCCGATTCGAATTGGTTAATGATGTAAACTAATGAATTGTTGGTTACTGAGCATAGAGCACATTAAAAGTAGTTTGTATCTTGTTAGTTTTATATATTATGAGAAATAGTCGATTTACAGTAAATAACCCAATTTTTGTCAAATTTCACCATGCTTAAAACATGAAATCAAGTATGGATTCATGATTGTGGAATGAAGTTAGGAATTTTGTTAAAGAAATTTTGATTTTTAAAGTATTAGATTGAGAGAAATTTTGGGTTAAAATTTTTTCACAAAAAAAATTAATTTTTGGGATTGTGGTGATCGAGGCAGCGGTGTGTCGACTTTGGGTTGGCCGTTAGGTCGAGGGCGAGCTTTCGACCGTGGGGTTTTTGCTATGGCGTGGTGGTTTGGGGGTAGTATGGCAGTTTTAGGGTTTAAGGTCTGTATATTTTTGGGTTCGATCATCTCATGACTAGCGAAGAAAGGAGGCGTCGAGCTTGGCTGTGGCTGGCGTGGAGATAGGGGAGGATGTGGGGGTCACGGTGGTGGTGGAGGCGTGTGTTCTGGTGGGGGGATGAGGTAGGACGAGGTCAACTTGGGGTCGGTGGTCGAAATCTGGGTTTGGGCATGGGTTCGATTTAGGACAAAGAGTGTCAGAGGTGGTGCTATGGAGTGGAGATAGTCGAGGTTGGGTAGGGGCGTTTGTGAGTGGCCTCGGTTGGTCAAACTATGGCGGGGTTTGATCATGCACATGCACGTACACTCATGTATAGGAAGGGAAGTTCCAAGTCGTTGGGTGGAGGAGGATAGAACTTTGGGAGGTGATGTGCTGAAGCTTTGGTTTTGGGGTCTCGAGTCTTGTGAGGAGATTTGGAGTATGTGATCGATGATAGCAGCAGCGTTGCTCGAAGAATTGAGGCGTTGTTTTGGGTCTCTGGGTTTGGTTGAAAATTTTA
This sequence comes from Allium fistulosum, assembly GCA_030737815.1. Classification (NCBI taxonomy): domain Eukaryota; kingdom Viridiplantae; phylum Streptophyta; class Magnoliopsida; order Asparagales; family Amaryllidaceae; genus Allium; species Allium fistulosum. The sequence goes on along the minus strand of CM060907.1, from coordinate 940,566,251 downwards.
AAAGGAGAGGAGAAGAAGGGGGGAAAGGAAGAGAGGAAAAGGAAAGCGGGTTTCTTCACTTTGTTTTGTTGTTTGGGCTTCGACCCAAGTATTAAAAAAAAGGAAAAGGAAAAGAAAAATAAAGATGGAGGGGAGTTTGAATTTGAAAAGATAATATATATATGATTTGAAAATTTTAAAATATGATAACAAATGCAACAAATGCATACGAATTCCGATTAACACGGAATTTATTGCGATGGGTTCGTATCGACGAACACTACGTCGTCGAGTGGCTTGTTGTAGAATTTGAACTAGTGAAATTTTACGGTATTTTGAAATAGACAGATTTTAAATACCGTTTTAAAACCAAATATCGACATTAAATTTATACGACCATGTATTAAAGATATTTTCCTTATAAAACTAACAGCGAGTTAATTTAATTTATTTACGATGTTTTGACATCTGTTTAGCGGAACAAAACACCGTTCCACTAATTGTTTTATTTGGACCCCTACTGGCAGAATAAAACAGCGTTCTTCCATTATTACTACATATATCTATTTTTGGACGTTTACTAGCAGAAATAAAACCCTGTTCTGTTATTATATTTGTACGAAAACCTATTTATTTTCCCGATTGATTATATTGGGTAATATGATGTTGAATTGATTGTTAAAAACAGTTTGATGTGAACATCTTTATCTGTTATTCTGGACTGTTATGGAACGAATGGTTATTTGAATAATTACCATTATAATTTATAAACCTTTTCCATTTTGGGGTTGACTTTTGAACCAAAATTGTTTAGAAGGTGATTATTATTTAGTAATGATATTTCAAAGTCAACTGGTGAATATTTTGATAATGATTTAAAGCAACTATTTTATTATTCTTAAAAATTATATAAAAAGTATTAATTATTGTTTTAGAGTTATTAATATTGAAACTTTTATAAAAGAGCATTTTACTTAATTAGAATTTGGAAAATTTATATTGAAACTTTATAAGCATTATTTTGAAAATTTTAAAATAAAGATTTTTGAAAAGTAATGGTATGCTTTCGTGGCGTAATCGGAGGTAGAGAGTGCTTGTAGTTAAATTTTGGATTTCCCTGGGATAGAGACATAACATTGAGTTGTGAATCCACTGTTGATAACGCAGTGGTGTTTCCAGATTTATTTCAAAGAGGGTTTGAAATATTTTGAAATGAATGGTTTGTGAATATACTTATCCGGTGAGATAAGAATATGCTGTTTTGATTAAGTAATTTTAATTTATTGAAATTTAAATTAAATAAGGCTTAATGTTTTCTGTGGGAAATGAGATATTTGATTGAATGATTGTTTATTTGATAGTTAAATAACCGACTATCAAATTTGGACCCAAATATAACTTTGGGAATATCTAGAAGAAACAAGGGAATTATGTGGTAAAGTTACCATTCGAGGTGTTATACTATACGTATAAACTCGTTTTGTTCTTCTAGGACGATGATAAGAAAATCCGTCCACTAAATGGTTAGAAGGTGATCTCCGATCTTATTTTCGTCTGTTTATTTCCTAAAGAACCGCGTTTGAGTTTACCGGAAATATCGAAAAGTTGTTTCGAAGAGACCAAGATCGGATAAGTTATCTGAAAACCACTTCGATCGAACAAGTACGTTTTCGAAGGGAAAACAAGAGCATGGAGTCGAAGATGGAGCAGTAAAGTGCAATGGTTAATCGCTACTAATCCTGAGGATGATTCCAAAATGGATGTATTAGGAATAGTGCCTTCGGTTCCGTTCGGACCCAGAATGGACTTTTATGGACGAATGCTATCAGTACATTGTCATTGGAGGACAATGAGCATTCTAAGTTAAAATTCCTTTAAGATGTAATTGTAGCCTCTAGCCTCATCAACCGGGAATGACTGAAAATCAAGGGAAATGCAGCAAGGCTAAGTGGGTCGCATCCAAGTAGGGTATGTTTACCATCTTTCTAGATACCCTCGGATATCATTTTATCACTACGATACATGGAAGGAGCTCAGAAAGGGTGGGAACACCCGAGGTGATAGCATATTCGGTCTATCCAGGTAAGGGATAGTCCGGTCTTTTGTTATAGAGGATTTGCTGTTTCTAGATGTGTACTGTGACAGGTGGTACCCCAGTGCCTAGTCATTCGTATGGAATCCATTCTCTAATACGTTCCTTTACTGTTTTGGTTGTAGAGCCTAGTATGCTGGAATTTAATTAATGTAACAATTTCAGCTATTTGAATAAGTATTTGTACTTAAACACTATTATAATATCATCGGATTTTCTATAAAAGTGTTTTGGTTACCGTAAGGTAAAACCCATCATATTTACGTGTGGCGTGGTCTTACGAGATACCTTTGATTTTAAAAGGATTTTGAAAGTTATAAGGAATAAAATTCCTTGTGATTTAAATTCTCACACTGGTTTTACCAAACTGACCCGAGCGTGGTTTTTCCTATATGCTCGGGTCGGACCGAGCATATTTCTAGGTTTGTTTAGAGAGATAGGAGCTTCAGGAGAGGAGCTGGAGGGCCAGAGTCATATTCACGTAGATGATTATATTCTGTTGCATTTAGTTGTGTATATTAGAAATTGTAAGGATAGGTTGTTATAACTGTCTGTGCTGAATAGTTTGTATACTCTGATTGATGTCTGTATATGTTTAAGTTACAGTTTTTGTTTTATGTAAAGACTTTTTCTATATTATAGATTATTCGTTTCTGCTGTGAGATTCGGTGTTGTTCTATTTTCTTTCCATCTTCTTTCTATCTTCTTTCTATTTCCTTTTCTTACTATCTGCCTTTCTATTCAGTTTGGACTGGACAAGTGTGGTAAAGTGTCAATTTGAACTGTACGGAAATGTGGGTCGTGACAAGTAATAAGAATGATCATAACGCAGGTTATGATAAGAAATAGAACAGAGTGAAGCTTATTTTAAGACTTAGCATAAATTTATAAGCATAGATAGTAAAACAAAAGTAAAGGCTTATTTAAATAATTTATCTAAGCTAATAAACAAAGAATTAAAGTAGGACCTGTACCAAACAACATTCCTCTATTTCTATTGACACGGTGTTTCACATAATCCTGAAGTGAGACGAGGGGCACACTTATGTTAGTAATGGTAGTAAATGGTCAATAAGTAGAAGTCCAAATCATGGGGATTTGGGCAAGGGGCGCAACTAGATATTATTTGGATGACGAGCCAGTACTAACAGCATTTCCCCAATTATTGCTATGGACACAGTGTTTCACATAACCTTGAAGTGAAACATGGTGTCTCACATAACCCTGAAGTGAGACGAGGTGTTTCACATAACCCTGAAGTGAAACAAGGTGCCTCACATAACCCTGAAGTGAGATGAGGTGCCTCACTAACCTTGAAGTGAGACCAGGTGTCTCACATAACCTTGAAGTGAGACGAGGTGTCTCACATAACCCTGAAGTCAGACGAGGTGTCTCACATAACCATGATGTGAGACGAGGTGTCTCACATAACCCTGAAGTGAGACGAGGGGCACGCTTATGCTGGAGCTTAAGGTAATAAGAAGAACCAATAGGTGGATCAACAGGTAACATGTGCATGGTGGCGGTTACGCGTTCCATTCATGTGCTCAGTAATTGTTATAAGTTCCAAGAGCTTAGTATGTGTGCCTTTCGTAGACACCATTGTGTTCTGTGTAGGGAGCTATATAGCGTCTAGTCCGTAGTAGGTCTATGGAGTAGCAGGCCAATCAAAAGGTAGAATTAGGATTTCAGCCTAATTATAGGATTAGGAATTCAGCCTAATCAAAGCAGCTAACAAAGACAAGTGAAAATAATCAAATTTAATCAATTATGTCAATTTAGTAAATTCATATTTATTTCCAGCTTATTCCTTCTCTCTATTTCCTTTCTTTCCTTTTATATACTAGAACTATTGTAAAGTCTATTACTTTTACTTTGCTTAAAGATTCTTGTAATTAATATCATTCACCAAACTTTTAGTCTGACCCACTCCTCCATTTTCCCCTTTTCCCCCATAGGCTAGCAAGAGCAAGGACGATAGATTGCAAACATTTGGAGACTTCTTTGGCAGAGATTTCTTATGTATTTCTCTTCTTTATTTTCAATTTTTAACTTATTCCATGTACTGGCACTTTGTGAGCGATAGTTTGTATTCTGATATGTATGAGACGGAGGTTTTGATTTCATGAGACATATATTGGTATTTTGAGACATATGATGTAATTTGTTTTATAATTCTATATTATGAAGTTTGACTTTTAGCACATTATTATAATAATTGTTTATGTTGTTTATATATTTTTGTCTTGTGAACCTCGGTTTCTGCCAGTTTTAGTTCTACCAATAATGCTCCATGCCTTTTAGTGTGTCCCTTTGGGTATACTAAGGGTATGGGGTGTTATAGTCTATTTGTAATATTAAATAACACAGCTTAAACCATTAAACTTTAATACATCATCTAAACCCACTCGTCAAATCTAATGAAAATGATTATGAAATTAAAAACAAAATCTAATTTAAGCATGATCTATTTACCTTTTTGTGGTCAAGTAACATAGGACATAAAATTTTGATTCTCCTCTCACTTTCATTATCAAAATCAATTAGTTAGATGAAAATATAACTTGTGTTTATATTTGATTAAGTATAGCCTATTGTAATTAACAACATATGCTATCGAATTCACTAATAAACAACAAACTTCCATTAACATCAAAATTTACATTAAGCACCACAGAAGAGATCATAAATAAAATCATTATGTTGATTTTACATGATTCATGATGTAACACCCCACCTCTATACTCACACTAACCAAGGACACTACTGGGTAATTCCGTCAATTAGTACGAAGAAAAAGGCTGTTGAGGAGCGACCATTTGTGTAATTGCTTTGTGCGAGTACCGGTATGTCAGATAGTGTGTCATGCATTTCATTTCAGGAGGAAATCTGACATATGAAATACAAACTCAAAGCTACTACACAGTGGCTATGCGGCCTTTGGAAACAAATATAAAATAAGCATAACATAAATCAGTCACAGATATTCATATCACAAAGGCGGAAACAGATATTAATATAACACATAGAAGTGTACATCAAAGTAGTGGTCATACAAGATCCACTACATCACAAAAGAATAGGTACAAGTTCTGGACAAAAGAATATGTATACATAAGGGTGTCTCTATCTCGAACGTATAAAAACAAAAACTACTAAGCTAAAGTAGTTAGTCAAAAGTCATATGACGATCCCTGATAAGAAGTCAAGTGGAAGCACCTGAAACACCTCGGTCTGACCCGAGTATTATTTAAGAAGAAAAATAATAAACGGATCAGTCTAGCTATAAATATCAGATAAGATGAGATAGGATAAGAGATATGACAAATATATATGATAACCACAAAAATCATACAATATCTCAAATTTTCTCATACACCAAAAAGAATGTCATATTCTTTATTTTTATTCACCAAACTACAAATATTGATAGGGCTTATCAAACAAATCACAAAAATTGGTGAAACACAATTTCCAGAAATCATCAATTAGAAATCCAGAAATCATAAAGGGAGGGAGGCCTATCATAAACGGGAGCATGAAAACTCACCAACACGTGTATCATAAAACGGGACGTTATCCCATAAGTCGCTAACCCATAGAGCTGGTGCAACGACGTAGTACAACGGTACGCCCGAGGAACCTGAAACTCAAATAAGCCGGAACAACGACGTAGTACAACGGTACGCCCGATGAACCGAACTCCATACAGCCCGTAGATCGCTAGCTTATAAAAATGAGATGAAGCTCAACATAACAAGGTACAATCCCCCACGCGGACAAAGAGACATTGCATATCGCTAGTCTAAACCATAAAATGATCATCTTAGATCAATAAAAGTGTAAAATACACCAAGCTAGTAAATAGATGAGTTTAGCTTCATGTCCCATAACCACTGGCATTAACTTAAATATTTATGAACAAATTGTAGATTTCCACTCTAAAATTGTCACGAGATTTCAAACGAACAGGTCTAAGAATTAACCGACGAAGTAAACGCAAGCATTTCATACCACTTGTTTTGCTAAGTCGTTTAATTGGATTTCTCGTACGAATGAGGAAAAGTTTTGTATATACTAATAGATTGAAAAACAGTTTTAAAAACGAGCTTTGTATTTAAAAGTAGTGTTGAAATCGTTTTTGTGAAAGAGTTTGAGTATTTACTGCTAGTATAGAAACCTTTGTATTTTAAAGTGACAAATCATAGAAATGATTGTAAAAACAATCAATCACCAAAAATTCACATTCGACGACGTGAATTAAAACCATAAAAATCGATATCAAATCCATCAAATGGATATTCCCAAAAATCCAGAAAAGAAGTCATCAAAGTCGATAAATAGTGATAACAACTAATCGGATCAACCAAAAATCGATATAAATGGAAAGCCACATAAAAATAGGCAATTTCCCTGAATTTAACAGCGATAGACGTCTGGGAATTTTCCCAGACGTCTGAGCTGAAGGTCTGGAAATTTTCTTCCAGCTCGCCTAGACGTCTTGTAAATAACCTTAGACTTCTGAGCTGTAAAACTGGAATTTTTATTCCGTAGCATCAGACGTCTGAGCTGAAGCTCAGGGCACATTTTTGCCTAGGCCATTGATGGCCAAATCAACTTCGACGCAATCGAATGAGCGACTATGGCTTGGGATTTATGTCAAGTGACAACCCAACCCTATAGGCTCTTCAATACACTCCAAACAACATGTCCAAACATCTATAGTAGGATTTTCATAGATTTTGACTTCAAATACCAAAATTTGGAAAATTCACGAAACCAATTCAAATCAAAGGCAAATGAACATGAGATAGATGTTAGGAATTCATACCTAACAACTATCAAAGGTATAGACATAGATGTGAGTTCAAGAACTCACCTTTAAACCCCAAAAACAACAAGTGAAGCTCTTAAAACAGGGAAAGATCAATTCCTCTTCAACTAAACCTCTAGAATCTTCAATTTATTATCAAATGAAATTAATTTCCTAAGTTAGGTTATAGGAATTTATGAAAATTGAAGAGAGATTGAGATGGAGAAGATGACGAGGATGCTTACCTAAGCTTCTCTTTGATTTTGGAACTAGAACTTGAATTTCCTAAGAAAACTAGGGCTTAGGAATTTTAATTTCCCATCTTTTCCCCCATTCTTTCCTTTAGCTTGAGTGTTAGGAAATGTTATGAATGAATGAAGAGGAGTGGAGTGGGAGTTATTAGGTAGAGGAATTGGGGTTGCCTTGTTAGGTTAGTGGGCTGAAACCCAAACCCAAAGCCTCAAATGAAAATATCAAAATTCTAATCAACTCCAAACATATCGATGTTTATACTCAAAAAGGTCGCAAACGTCATTTTGGACTCAATGGAAGTGGTCTCGACTCCAGATTCAGTCGTTTACAAAAAATCATATTTCGGACTTCAAATTCAACTAACGATGCTATATTTAAATAAAACATTTAAATATATAATCGTAAAATATGCGGGTTGTTACATACTCCCTTCCTTAAAGAAATTGCGTCCTCGCAATAATTAAGAAGAAAATAAAGAGTAACACCCATACTAAGGTATAACAACACAAAAGAAAATTTTGAAGTGAGAAGTTCACCTTAAGGAGCACGAGAGATTAAGTTCGGATGAGTTCGCTCGATGAATTCTCTGGATTCCCATGAACAATCCTTAGGATTTGAGGACCATTGAACTTTCACAAGCGGAACATTTTTATTATGAAGGTGTTTAACCTCCGTAGAAATGATACGAATATGATGTTGCTCATAAGTCAAATTAGGTGAAACTTCAATTTCTTCAATAACACCGGGCTCAAGAATAGATTTGGAATCTCTAAGGCATTTCCGTAGTTGAGAAACGTGAAAAACGTCATGAATAGCAGAAAATTGAGCTGGTAATAAAAGGCGATAAGCCACGGAACCAATGCGTTCGGTGATGGGAAATGGGCCAATATATCGAGGTGCTAACTTCCCCGATCGACTGAAACGCACAACACCCTTCATAGGTGAAACACGAATGAATACCAAATCTCCCATAGAAAATTCCAAATTCCTTCTTCGGTTATCGGCATAGGATTTTTGTCTACTTTGAGCTTCTTTCATCCTATGACGAATAAGATCAATCTTTTATGTGGCATCGCGAATAAAATTTGGACCTAAAACCAGCCTCTCACCGTCTTCAAGCTAACACGAAGGACATTGGCTTGGCCTTCCGTAGAGAGCCTCGAAAGGTGCCATACCAATACTAGATTGGAAGCTATTATTATAAGAAAATTCAACAAGAGAAATACGATCTTCCCAACTTCCACCAAAATCAAGAACACATGCACGAAGGAGATCTTCAAGAGTTTGATTCACATGCTCCATCTGTCCATCAGACTGAGGATGATAAGCGGTGCTAAAATTAAGCTTCGTTCCCAAAGATTTTTGAAGACCCTTCCAAAATCCACTAGTAAATAATGGATCACAATCGCTAACAATAGAAGTAGGGACTCCATGAAATTTAACAATTTCTTTAACATAGAGTTTGGCCAAAAGTGGTACGGTCCGATTGGACCGAACGGGAATAAAATGGGCGGATTTTGCAAGTCTATCTACAATCACCCACAAATATTCATGACCCGAACGAGAACGGGGAAGACCGTCAATAAAGTCCATGGAGACTTGATCCCACTTCCAAACTGGAATATCCAAAGGTTGCAATAACCCACCGGGCCTTTGATGCTCGGCCTTTACGAGTTGGCAAGTCATGCAACGCTTAATGATGTTAGCAATATCAGATTTCATCCCATCCCAATAATAAAGTCGCTTAATGCCCACGTACATTTTACTACTACTGGGATGAATGGTAAATTTAGAATGATGAGAATCTTATAAAATGTCTTTACGAAGATCAATAATATTTGGCACAATAAGTCTACCAAATTTTCGAATGCCTCCATGAGCATCGATTTCAATGTCTTTCAGACCATCAATATTATTTTTATCCCTACAACTTTGGCTAAGATGAACCAATTTAGGATCATGCTTTTGAGCTTCAAGGATGCGGTCTAAAAGGGAAGGATGAGCCTCAAGGCTACATAAAACAAGAGATGAACACGAATCAGATTCACGATCTCGAATCTCACAAGTGGACAAAGTCTCAATATTATTCCATTCATATATCATCATGGAAACAACCGCTTGTTGCTTACGACTAAGGGCATCAGCAACACGATTTCCCTTTCCGGGAGTATAGAGAATACATAAGATGTAAGGAATTCGAGCCAACGTTGCTGACACAAATTAAGTTCCTTTTGAGAAAATAAATACTTCAAGAATTTATGATCAGTGTAGAGAACAAATTTCTCTCCCAGAAGATAATGACGCCAAATTCTAAAGGTGAAAACAATGGCCGCAAGCTCTAAATCATGAGTGGCATATCTAGTCTCGGCAGGCTTTAATTGCCTAGAAGCATAAGCGATAACACGTTCCCTTTGCATGAGAACGACTCCCAAACCAACACGACTAGCATCGGTATAAACAATAAAGTCTTGGTTCCCTTCGAGAATCACAAGAATAGGAGCATCGAAAAGGAGTTCTTTTAATTTCTGAAAAGCAGCTTCACATTTGTCTAACCAAATGTACTTAACTCCCTTCTTTGTCAAACTAGTAAGAGGCACGAAAATTTTAGAAAAGTCTTTTATGAACCGACAGTAATAGCCCACCAATCCAAGAAAGCTACGATTTCCATCACACTCTCCGGTCTCTTCCAATTTTGAATCACCTCAATCTTTGAAGGATCCACGGATATTCTGGATTCAGAAATAATATGTCCTAAAAATTTCACACGGGATTGCCAAAAGTGGCACTTAAATTTTTTTGGTTTCAATTGATTGCTCCTAAGAGTTTCCAACACAATCCGAAGATGTTGTTCATGCTCTTCCTCGGTTTTAGAATAAACAAGAATATCATCAATAAAGATGAGAACAAATCGATCGAGGAAGTCTTTGAAAACTCGATTCATAATGTCAACGAAATAAGCTGGAGCATTCGTTAAACCAAATGGCATAACAAGCCATTCATAAGATCCATAACGAGTACGAAATGATGTCAAAGGAATGCTATCCTCTGCAATACGAAGCCGATGAAAACCGGTTGCTAAGTCTAACTGTGAGAAGACTCTAGCACCGCTAAGTTGATCGAATAGATCATCAATTCGAGGTAAGGGATATTTATTCTTAATGGTTAGATCATTAAGCTTGCGGTAGTCAACGCAAAGCCTAAGTGTACCATTGGATTTCTTCACAAAGATAGCTGAAGCTCCCCAAGGAGAGGAACTAGATTGAATGAACTGTTTTTCTTCCAATTTGGATAATTGTTTATGCATCTCCTCATTTTCCTTATTGGACATACGATATGGAGGATGAGTGATAGGTAGAGCTCCGGGAATTAAGTTAATTCTGAACTCAATTGCCCGCTTAGGTGGTAATCCTAAAAAGGGCTCAAATATGTCGGGAAATTCACGAACAACGTGAATGAGGGAAATAACATCTTCTTCATCATCAGTATCGTCATCATGTGGGTTTAGAGAATATAAGGATGCCACTGAATTGGAATCTGAATATTTAAGAACAATAGAAATCTGCTTAACAGATTAGGGATGTCGAAGATGGATAGTCCTCTCGGGACATAGGATGTAGGCTTCATAACGATTAAGCCAATCCATTCCAAAATCATTCTGAAACCTAAGTAACGCATAACATGCTAATCGGCTTGGAAAGCATAATCACATAAAATAATCTCGACATCTATACAAAGTAAACTGAGTGTTGCAGATCCACCAACCGGATTTGCAATTCTCATTGAAGTCATCAAGCCCATAACATTTAGAGACAAAGCACCAACAAGTTCTTTTGATATAAAAGAGTGAGATGCACCCGTATCAAAAAGAACTCGAATAGGACGATCACGGAATATAATAATGCCATCAAGGACAGAATGAGAAATACCTTGATCAAGAGAAGTGTTACTAGGAGCTTGCACAACATTTAGCTTTCCCTCTTTCTTGCCTTGAAGTTTGGGACATGAGGTTAAAAGATGACCTGAACTTTTGCAATAACGACAGAAAAGGGGTTTCGGACACCTATTTGCATAATGGTCTTTAGAACCACAATTGTAGCATTCCCCACGATTAGGGGTAGGAGTCTTTGCTTCCGAAGTTGCTTGCTTTCCTTTCTTATTGGGAATAGGCTTAAACTTAATAGGCCTCTTCTTGTTGTTGTTGGAGTTCTGTTTGGCACACACAACTTCAACATCACTTTCCTTATTGGCCTCTCCAAGTCGAAGAGCGATATCTACAAGCTGATCGAAAGAAACTTCTAGTTTCAGAAGTAAAGGCTTTTTGAGGTTCTTATTCAACCCATATATAAACCTCTGATTTTTCTTCAATTGGGTACTAATATACTCGACCCCATATTTAGAGAGGGATTCAAAAGATGCGACATACTTTGTCACAGAAGATTCACCTTGAACAAGGTCAATAAAGCGTCAGGCTAAAGTTACTTTTTCAGCTTCCGGCACAAACTTTAACTCGAACCTTTCCTGGATTGCTCCCAAGTAAGATCCACTTCAATAATTTCTGAAATCAAAAGCTTATACCAATCTAATGCTCTCTCCTGGAGCATGCTAGAAGCCACTTGGACTCGATATAGATCCATAAGATTCATGCGATAAAAGATGCGATCGCATGATCTAAGACAAGATTGGACTTCTATAACTCTTTTGGAACCCTTGAATGGCCTTCCACCTAAATTGGTGTAATCACTGCACAAGCGTGCCAATTTGGATTTAGGATGAGTACGCTCTGGAATGGGTCTGACAGCTTGGACATTCTTTACAAGATCCAAAAGCTGTTGGGCAGACATGAATACACCATCCTGAGGAGTAGCACTGGATTGACCTGCGCTGGGACGGTCAGGTCTAACCATTACTCTTCTTTAAGAAAGAAAGAAAGAAGAGGAAAAAGGTTATTATCAGAATGAATATCAAACAAACTTGATTGATAAAACAAGGCATCATAAAAGAAAATAGGATAGAACGGGTCCTAAGACTCGGATTAAATCCTAAGGCACGATTCCTAAGAGAGACTTAGGACAATGATTCTTGGCATAATATTCTATATTGTTCTGAAGTTTGGCTTTGATACCAAGCTGTGACGCCCCACCTTTATACTCACACTAACCAAGGACACTACTGCGTAATGCCGTCAATTAGTATGAAGAATAAGGTTGTTGAGAAGCGACCATCTGTGTAACTGCTTTGTGCGAGTACTGGTATGTCAGATAGTGTGTCATGCATTTCATTTCAGGAGGAAATTTGACATATCAAATACAAACTCAAAGCTACTACACAGTGGCTGTGTGGCCTTCAGAAACAAAAATAAAATAAGCATAACATAAATTAGTCACAGATATTCATATCACAAAGGTAGAAACAGATATGAATATAACACATAGAAGTGTACATCAAAGTAGTGGTCATACAAGATGCACTACATCACAAAAGAATAGGTACAAGTGCTAGACAAAAGAATATGTATACATCAAGGAGTCTCTATCTCGAATGTATAAAAACAAAAACTACTAAGCTAAAATAGTTAGTCAAAAGTCAGATGACGATCCCTGATAAGAAGTCAAGTGGAAGCACCTGAAACACCTCGGCCTGACCCGAGTATTATTTAAGAAGAAAAATAATAAACGGATCAGTCTAGCTATAAATATTAGATAAGATGAGATATGATAAGAGATATGACACATATATATGATAACCACAAAAATCATACAATATCTCAAATTTTCTCATACACCAAAAAGAATGTCATATTCTTTATTTTTATTCACCAAACTACAAATATTGATAGGGCTTATCAATACAAATCACAAAAATTGGTGAAACACAAATTCCAGAAATCATCAATTAGAAATCCAGAAATCATAAAGGGGGGAGGCCTATCATAAACGGGAGCATGAAAACTCACCAACACGTGTATCACAAAATGGGACGATATCCCATGAGTTGCTAACCCATAGAGACGGTGCAACGACGTAGTACAACGGTATGCCGAGGAACCTGAAACTCAAATAAGCCAGAACAATGACGTAGTACAACGGTACGCCCGATGAGCCGAACTACATAAAGCCCGTAGGTCACTAGCCTATAAAAATGAGACGAAGCTCAACATAACGGGGTACAGTCCCCCACGCGGACAAAGAGACATCGCATATTGCTAGTCTAAACCATAAAATGATCATCTTAGATCAATAAAAGTGTAAAATACACCAAGCTAGCAAATAGATGAGTTTAGCTTCATGTCCCATTACCACTGGCATTAACTTAAATATTTATGAATAAATTGTAGATTTCCACTCGAAAATTGTCACGAGATTTCAATCGAACAAGTCTAAGAATTAACCAACAAAGTAAACGCAAGCGTTTCATACCACTTGTTTTGCTAAGTCGTTTAATTGGATTTATCGTACGAATTAGGAAAAGTTTTGTATATACCTGTGCAGTTAATGCCCCGCTATATCCCCGCTATAACTCCGATATATCTTATAGCGGATTCCTACCGCTACGATTTTTCCATATATCCCCAACATATAGCCTTTCCGCTTTAATCCCCGCTATTTCCGCTATATCCCGTTATTTCCGCTATATTCCGCTATTTCCGCTATATCTTCTATAAAAAATTGGATTGAAAAATGATATTTATACGCTATAAAAATTAGGAAATTAATTAATTTCATTGAATTTTTGATATATGTTTAGAAATGATAATACTCTAATATTCTACTAAATTAAATTAAGTTATATAACAGTTTTACGTTCATTTACAATACATTTGCACATATTTTTATTTAAAATTATTTTTGTATTAATTATAATTCAATTGAATGTTAATTTTTCACATAATTACTATCTATATATTTGTAAAAACAACAAGTATGGGATTTATATGCTATTTTACAGTAATCCGATATATCCCGCTATATCTTCGCTACATCCCCGCTATGACTTTTTGCACCTCTACCGCATTGAATCCACCGAGCGCTTTAACTGCACAGGTATATACTAATAGATTGAAAAATAGTTTTAAAAACGAGCTTTGTATTTAAAAGTAGTGTTGAAATCGTTTTTGTGAAAGAGTTTGAGTATTTACTGCTAGTATAGAAACCTTTGTATTTTAAAGTGACAAATCATAGAAATGATTGTCAAAACAATCAGTCACCAAAAATTCACATTCGACGACGTGAATTAAAACCATAAAAATCGATATCAAATCCATCAAATGGATATTCCCAAAAATCCAGAAAAGAAGTCATCAAAGTCGATAAATAGTGATAACAACTAATCGGATCAACCAAAAATCGATATAAATGGAAAGCCACATAAAAATAGGCAATTTCCTTGAATTTAACAGCAACAGACATCTGGGAGTTTTCCCAGACGTCTGAGCTGAAGGTCTGGAAATTTTCTTCCAGATCGCCCAGACGTCTGGTAAATAACCTCAGACTTCTGAGCTGTAAAACTGGAATTTTTATTCCGTAGCATCAGACGTCTGAGCTGAAGCTCAGGGCACATTTTTGCCTAGGCCATTGATGGCCAAATCAACTTCGAAGCAATCGAATGAGCGACTATGGCTTGGGATTTATGTCAAGTGACAACCCAACCCTATAGGCTCTTCAATACACTCCAAACAACATGTCCAAACATCTATAGTAGGATTTTCATAGATTTTGACTTCAAATACCAAAATTTTGAAAATTCACGAAACCAATTCAAATCAAAGGCAAATGAACATGAGATAGATGTTAGGAATTCATACCTAACAACTATCAAAGGTATAGACATAGATGTGAGTTCAAGAACTCACCTTTAAACCCCAAAAACAACAAGTGAAGCTCTTAAAATAGGGAAAGATCAATTCCTCTTCAACTAAACCTCTAGAATCTTCAATTTATTATCAAATGAAATAAATTTCCTAAGTTAGGTTATAGGAATTTATGAAAATTGAAGAGAGATTGAGATGGAGAAGATGACGAGGATGCTTACCTAAGCTTCTCTTTGAATTTGGAACTAGAACTTGAATTTCCTAAGAAAACTAGGGCTTAGAAATTTTAATTTCTCATATTTTTCCCCATTCTTTCCTTTAGTTTGAGTGTTAGGAAATGTTATGAATGAATGAAGAGAAGTGGAATGGGAGTTATTAGGTAAAGGGATTGGGGTTGTCTTATTAGGTTAGTGGGTTGAAACCCAAACCCAAAGCCCCAAATGAAAATATCAAAATTCTAGTCAACTCCAAACATATCAATGTTAAGATAAATCTAATCTACTAACATGAAATAAAAAGATATGAAATAAAATAGCATAACAAAAGAGTATGAAATAAGAGTGCATAAAATAAAAGAGAAAGCTAAGAAGCCATTAAAGATAAGAGAATTTTTATTTGGTGGCTAAACTACGCATAAAAGATGAGATCCATTACATGAAACATAAAAGGAAATTTGTACAAGTCTAAAACTGTTTGCACAAAAAATGGACAAACACCTCAAAGTTGTATGATTTAGTAGATCTTATGTTATTCTTAGTAATTTGAGCGACTTATGCAAATACGTGAAAAACAGGGGTTAAACTATAAAAAGACACGCAGATTTATAGTGGTTCAGCCAGAATGTGCCTACGTCCACTTTATATGTTATTTCTCTTCTTTTGTTATGATTACAAGTACAAAGCTTTGGTACAAGTAAAAGAAAGTTGTTTGAAGAGTTCCTTCCGTGCTTGAGCTCTCAAACTTCTCCCCATTGCTGTACCCCTACCCCTCTATTTATAGAGTGAGGCTAGGGGTAAGGGTCCAGGATATGTATAGTCGCTGATGGGCCTGGGCTGATGTGATCTGGCCTGGTATATCTTGGTTCGGCATTGCTTGGTTGGAGCGTAGAGTGGACCGGTAGTTGTTTGGAAGTAGGTTGGACCGGTGGCAGTTGGTCCGGTGGGATGGAAGGAGATTAGACCGGTGGCAGTTGGTCCGGTGGGATGGAAGGAGATTGGACCGGTGGCAGTTGGTCCGGTGGGATGGAAGGAGGTTGGACCGGTGGCAGTTGGTCCGGTGGGATGGAAGGAGATTGGACCGGTGGCAGTTGGTCCGGTGGGATGGAAGAATATTGGTTCGGTGTTTGCCTAAGACTGCCGAATGGGTTCCTGCCGAATGGGCCTTGGAGGACGTGAACACCGGATGGGCTTAGGCGAGCCTGGATGGATGAGTTACTCTCCTTTGTCTCAAGGTCTTCTGGGTGAGAATGCGCCCAACATTTGCCCCCCAAAGTGGGGCATATGCCGGAATGTGCCGCGCTTTGTTTAGAAGATGATGATGTCAGTCTTGGATGCTTTCGCCGAATCAGACGGTCCGGTTGTCTACAGTTGCCTATAAGTAAGGGCCCAGGGCTCTATTTCCTTCTACCGAACGAACAGCCAAGCCAAGTTAGTCACATAGCCGAACCAAATTCTGATCCTCTGCCGAATCATCCCAGCTTGCCGAACCATTTCGCTTGCCGAACCAGGTACTCAATTTCCCTTAGCCGAATGGTTTTTTGTCTGTGTCCACCGAATGAAGTGCATATGCCATACGTGCCGAATGAAATTTTCCAGATGAGAACGCCGAATGAGAATGCCGAATGGAATCTTATATTCAGTTTTTCCGAATGATAATGGGATTTTTAAGCATTTTGACTTTCTGAGTGAAATTACATATTATATACTTACTTGTTTACATCCTTTGTTCTAACACTATGCTTTTCCGATGTTGTAGATAATGTCCCGTAAAGCGGAAACTCGATCAGACAAAAGGAAATCCGGGGGTGAAGGAGGTTCCTCTGTCGTGCCCCCAGCTCAGCCGAATCCAGAACATCACGGACCAACCCCGAGATCGTTAGTGGACGGGTACGGTCCGCAGGAGCTTCTGAATTCTCCCCCGGACTGCTATCCCAGCTCCCTTAAGGAAGAGCAGCTTGATGTCATCTCTCGCTCTTTCGGAATTGACAGGGCGCGAATGCTGTTGCCAGGGAAAGATGTTATGCCATACGACCCTCCTGAAGGGTTCTTTGCTTACAGCAGGTACCACTGCATGTGTGGTGCCATTCCGCCTCTTAACGCTTGGGTAACCAGCTTCCTCACATATCTCAAGGTGGCCCCATTCCAGCTTCAACCCAACTCCTATGCTATACTAGTGAGCCTCTTCGTTATTTTCCAGAGGAAGTATGGTCGTGCCCCTTCCAACCGGGAGATCCGGTACTTGTATAATCTGAGGGGCTATAAGAAGGGGTCTCCATACATTAGCTTGGATTCAGCTGTGACCTTCAAACCGGTCTTGGATTTGTATTCTAAATTCAGTATGTTCAAGAAAGAGTGGTTCTTTGTCAGGGACGACTCCGTTTCAATTCGGCGCTTTACTTCTGGATGTAAGTTGATGCTTTTACTTATAATTTCCATTCTGATCACGATGCTTCTTCTCATACTCTCTCATTTTTGCTAGCGATAGGTGGCTTTGCGATTGTGGAGACTGACCGCCTGGTTCAGACGGCGGCCGAGATAGAAGCTATTCTTGGGAAATATAGATCATCTGCCTTCTTGATCAGAAATGCGATCCTTCTGGAGTACAACTTAATCCTCCCACAGCAGTCAGTAGTTAAGCTGAGGGAGACGGCGGAGGAGAGGGCGGCTGCTCAGACCAAAGAAGGTGTTTCGGTGGAGAGTAGCAAGAGGAAACCTTTCACAAAACCTCCAGCCGTCGGAGGTAAGAAACTCAAGAAGTCGGACGGTCCCTCCCCCAGCAATTGTCCACTTACCGGGGAGGAGGAAGACATAGAGGAGGAAAGAGGCGAGGGTGGAGATGGTCGGGATGGTGACAAAGGTGGCGATGGCATCGGGGCCCTACTTCCTGGGCAAGCGGGCGAGATTAGGAGTGGACGGATGATGCGTTCCACCAGGCTTTTGAGGGGCTGGTCGAAGATTCGGCTTCGGTAGAGAAAACCGGGAAGACGGACAAAGCCGGGACTGGTGCAAGTGAGTCTTCTCCAACCATTCCAGCCAAGGTGGCTCCGACGACTCAAGGTGAACTCTTGACTCCTGCATGATTCATTAATGATAGGGACTTAGGAATATTTTATGACCCGCTCCCGTCCTGGAATGAAATCCAGGACTTATTGCAGTATCCCACTCCTCCTCAGGGTTTGTACAACCACAGCTGTGTTTCTTTTTCTTTTTTTAACTTGTAATTTACCACGTTTCTCGAATCATATAGTGATGCAAGTTTGTGACACTTGTTCTTTATATCAGGAGCAGGCAAGACGTCCAAAGCCTCAGACCTTCGACACAGGCTTGAGCAATATAAGCTTTCCAAAACTTCTGCTAAGCCGAAGCCCTTGACCCAACGCTCCGGGGATGTAGTCGGCTACCGTCCTCTTCTTGGGGTCATCGAAGAGGGTATTAAGCAGAGGAAGAGGAGTCATCCTTTATCCGAAACTTCGCCCCGTCCTCAGCTTCCGGCTCAGCCTCTTCATGATATCACTGAAGAGGGTAGCGAGTTTGCACCCTCTCCGCACCCATCCAGAAACCCTTCCGTTACTCATATCGACCGTCCTGACTTGGCTCGTAATCCATTTGCGGGTCATCCTGATCTGGATCCAAGTTCCCACGACATTACCTTTGATGAGGTTACTGGTGAGCACCTTCTTCCCCGCAATCCCATGGTACGGGTGCTTGATGAAGCTAAGTCCTTAGATCTTGATCTACTTACCACTCGGATAGTTACCATGGGAGATGAGGCCAAGGCTAATATTGATCGGGTGGTGGAGGAGACTAAAAAGCTGATGGGGCATCATGCCCGGCTCGTTAAGGCCGGAGAGGAGATTGGGAGCGCCAATATCCGACTTCGATTGGTGGTTTCGGATCAGGCCAAACAGCTTGCGGATCAGGCTATTCAGATTTCTCAGCATGAGGCTGCTACTGGGCGACTAAGGAAAACCATGGAAGAGGCCAGTCGGGCCGAATTGCGGAAAATGGAAGCTACTTGCAAAGAGCGGATTGACATGGCTATTGCCACGGTGGACGAGGTTCGGAAAGCGGATCTTGAGCAGGTGGAGGAATTGTCCGGGAAACTTGAGGCTGCAGAGCTTGCTCAAGCTAAGTTGAGGGAGGAGATGGAGGCAATGCGGGGATCCCTTCTAGCCGACTGCTCGAGATACCGATCGGAGAGAGATGCTGCCGTTGGGAGGTTGTTGGCTTCCGAGGCCCGGATGAGGGAGTTTGAGGAGAACGAGGGGATGATGGACGAAATGCTCCAGGATATGTACTTCCGAACCTAGAAGCAGGGCAACCTGTCCTGGATGGATGATTATCCCAGGATCATGGCTAAGATCTATCTTCGGGCTCTGGAGGAGGCCAAGGCCGATGCGGATAAAGATGGTGGCGTGGCCTTCAGCATGGATGTGGTCACTGCCCAGTTTGCCAAGGAGGAGAAGGTGGCGGTGAAGGAAGGTATGCAGTTGCTTGCCGCTGAGGAGGTAAGCGTGCAGGTAGAGGATGACGATCAGGATAATCAAGAAGCAGGCGCTGGTAAGTCTCTCTTTTTAGTTTCTCCATCAACTTGGTTGCTTATTGCTAATGAGTCCTTTCTTTGACTGGACAGGGGGTCAACAGGACAAGGATAAAGCTCCACTGCAGCCGGCCCCTTGATTATATCTGAAAAAACTCTTTTTGTGGGTTTGACAGGGTTGTATATGTTAGTCTTAAAACAGTAGAGTAACTTCTAAGTTGTAATTCTTGCTACTTGTAATAATCAACATTATTCTTGACGTGTAATTTTTTAACTTAAGCTGATTTTGTCGTTTCTTGAATATTTGTTGCTATTTCGACATGTCGTATGAGAAATATAGCTGTGCGTATTCTTGCAATTGAGTTGTGTTTGATGTTAGGTTTTGGTTTTAAAACATAATTTCATGCCTTGTAATATTAGTGTGTGGTGTGAACAAATTATAGTCATGCATTTGTACATAAATGAAGAAATTACCGCCTTTCATGTTATGTTTGTAGATGGCAGTTTCGAATATCTTGTATGACTGAGCATGGAAAGTAGTTGAATGCCCTGCCATCTGATTGTGGATCCACGCATCCATTGGCGAGTGTCTTCTACTCCGTATCATGTACTTGACGGATTGTTATAGAGGATAGGAGGAAAGTTTTTTTTTTAAGTAAAATTGAAATATGTGAAATAGTAAAACTTCCAATCACGGAAGGCCTTCGATGTGCTTAAGTTCGTGGCAAACGGGTTTTGTAGTCACTTTCCCTAGCTGTGGGTCTTGGAGACATTCGTCACCCATCTTACGCCTCCGCGGGGAGTTAATTCTTTTTTACCACAGCCGTACTTAAGACACATCGGAGCCGAGATCGCACACAGTAACTACCCGGGCCATTATGGCCCGCAATCGTGGGTATTATTCGATTTACTATGGCCGGCTAGCGTGGGTGCCGATCGTCAACTGTGAACTGCCCCTGGCTGGCCACACCTTATGTTGGGGCTTATAGTCGGTTCACAGTTGCCGGCGAGCCTAACGCCGTAATGAGCTGCCTCGGCTATAGTCGGCCTTCTCGGTGGCTTATAATCGGCTCATTACAGTTGGCTTTAAGGGCCGTCGCGAGCAATGAGTTAACCCGCAGCAGAGGGATGCTGGAGCAAAAGTGTCTCATTGGCGAGGGCATAGATTCGCATAGTACCTGTTAGGTCTTGTCCAGGTGAAGTTGTGTTGTGGAGTACTTTGAATAGAAATGCTGTATACTCAGGATTTTGTTCAACAGAAAAGGATAAAGTTAACAAGCAGCCAAGATACAAAGGAACAAGTTAAAAAAGAAACAAGGTTTTTTAAAGTGGTTCGGCACGAAAAGCCTACGTCCACTGATTCTCTTTGTTAATTCACTTCATATGGGCAATACAAGTTAAGAAAAGTATCGACGGAGGTGTTGGATGTTCCATGCCCTCTGGAACACCTCTCCGTCCACTGTTGACAAAATATAGGCTCCGTTGTGGAGATCTTTATGAATTACATATGGTCCATCCCAGATTGGGTCTAGTGCTCCGGGGCGAGGGAAGATTCGCTTGAGGACAAGATCCCCTTCTCGTAAGGTACGATGCTTGACTTTGGAGTTGTATTGTGCTGCCACCTTTTGCTTGTGGGCTGCTGTTTTAAGGACTGCATCATTCCTTCTCTCCTCGACTAGATCCAAAGACATGTTGAGGAGTTCTTCATTCTCTTCTGGGTTATAGTGGATCCTACGGTGGGAAGGCACAATGGTTTCAACTGGGAGCATAGCCTCCGATCCGTATGCCAAAGAGAAAGGAGTGTGCCCTGTTGATGTTCTGAAAGATGTGCGGTAGGCCCATAGTGCCGTGGGGAGTTCATCCACCCAAGCGCCCTTTGACTTTTCGAGCTTCTTTTTTATCAGAGTTTTCAGAATTTTGTTGACTGCTTCGACTTGTCCGTTTGCTTGGGGATATGCTACGGATGAGAAGCTTTTATGAATTCGGTGTTCTTGGCACCAGTTGGCGAATTCCTCGCTGTCGAATTGAAGTCCATTGTCTGATATGATTTTGAGTGGGACTCCATACCTGCACAGAACATTTTTGATCAAGAAGTTAATAACTTTTGCTGAAGATACTTTATTCAGAGGTTCTGCTTCCACCCATTTGGTGAAATAATCAACTGCCACTATAGCATATTTGGCCCCGCCTCGGCCCATCGGTAGCTCGCCGATTAAGTCAATTCCCCATATTGCGAAGGGCCAAGGGCTGGTCATCTGAGTAATCTCAGTTGTTGGTAGCCGTGGAATCTTAGCAAATTTTTGGCATCTGTCACATCTCTTGTCGAAATCTGAGGCGTCCTTGCTTAGGGTGGGCCAGAAATATCCGTATCGGAGTATCTTTTTTGCTAATGTTTGCCCCCCGGTGTGATCTCCACAGCTCCCCTGATGGATGTTGGATAAGATTTCCTTGGCTTCCCTTCCGGCGACACACCTTAATAATGGGTTAGAGAAACCGCGCCGATAGAGGATGTCTTCTTGTATTGTATAGCGGGACGCTTTCCTCAAGATTTTCTTGACTTCATTACGCCCGTTGGGTAGTGTGCCACTCTGTAGGTAGTCTCGGATGGGAGTCATCCAAGTTGCTTCTTCGGCTGCGGCTATCAGATTCACTTGCTCAAAACTTGGGACCGTTTGCTTCGAGATGGTTACTGCCCCGAAGATGGCGATGTCTCTCATACTCGCTTGCTTTGCCAATTCGTCGGCCTCTTGGTTCTCTTCCCGAGGGATGTGTTTGACTAAGTACTGATCCAATCGGCTGAGAAGCAACTTGGTCTTCTTTAGATATGCTATGAGTCGTTCCTCTCGAGCTTGGAATTCTCCTAGTATTAGATTAACAATAAGTTGAGAATCGCTGTGAAGACACAAAGAATTGGCTCCGATTTCTATGGCAATTTCTAGTCCAGCTATCACTGCTTCATATTCTGCATCGTTGTTGGTGGCAGCGAACTCCAACCTTATAGCATAGTGCAGCTTATTTCCCCTGGGAGTGATTATTACCACACCTGCCCCCGAGCCTTGTTCGTTAGATGCACCGTCCACAAAGAGATTCCACTTGATATCTTCTGTTATTTCCAGTTGCTCCTTATCCTCGTTGGTAGTGAACTCTACAATGAAATCAGCCATGGCTTGTCCCTTGATGGCGGTGCGAGGGTGATAGGTGATATCATATTGACTCAGCTCAATACACCATTTAAGTAGTCGCCCGGAAGTGTCGGGACGATGGAGTACCTGCCTCAGTGGTTGATCGGTCAGAACTTTGATGGAATGGGATTGGAAGTAGTGACGTAGTTTTCGTGAAGTGATTAGTAAACAGTATGCTAACTTTTCAAGTTTAGGATATCTGACTTCTGCCCCAGTAAACCTTTTACTGACGAAGTAAACTGGTCGTTGCGTGCGGTTGTCTTCCCTTACCAAGGCAGCGCTTAAAGCGTGAGATGACACAGCAAGGTATAGGTATAATTCTTCGCCTTCGCTTGGGGTCGAGAGTACCGGTGGTTTCTGGAGGTGTTCGATTAGGTTAAGGAAAGCGGTTAAGCATTCGTCCGTCCATTCGAACTTTCCTTTATCTTTCTTTAGAGCTTCGAAGAAGGGGACGCACTTGTCCGTTGCTTTGGAGATGAATCGGCTTAGGGTGGCCACTTTTCCATTTAGGCTTTGCATTTCCTTTCGGGTGGAAGGTATCTTGATGTCCCTTAATGCTCGGACTTGTTTAGGGTTTGCTTCAATCCCTCGGGCATGGACGATGAACCCTAAGAATTTTCCCGATGACACTTCGAAGGAGCACTTTAGTGGATTCAACTTCATTCCATACTGTCGAAGTACTTGGAACATTTCGCCTAGGTGGCTTACGTGATCCTTGGCTTTCCGTGATTTCACCAGCATGTCGTCTACATATACTTCCATAGTTTGTCCTATTAGCCCTGCAAACATCTTGTTGACGAGGCGCTGGTAGGTGGCTCCTGCATTTTTAAGTCCGAAGGGCATCACTTTGTAGCAGTATAAACCCCGGTCGGTGATGAAACTAGTGTGGTCTTGGTCGGGAGCATGCATAGGAATTTGGTTATATCCTGAGTATGCATCCATAAAAGATAGGAGTTCGTACCCGGCTGTGCTGTCTACAAGTTGGTCGATTCTGGGAAGCGGGAAGCAATCCTTTGGGCAGGCGTCGTTTAGGTTGGAGAAGTCAATGCAGGTCCGCCACTTCCCATTAGCCTTCTTTACTAGTACCGGGTTGGCGATCCATTCTGGGTAAACAGCTTCTCGTATGAAGTCATTGGCGAGTAGATTCTTTACTTCTTCATCGAGGGCTGCTGATCGCTCTGCCCCCATACTTCTCTTTTTTTGTTTTACAGGCGCCTTGGTAGGATCAATGTTTAATACGTGGCATGCTATGTCGGGGGAGATTCCGGTCATGTCAGCGTGTGACCAAGCGAATACATCCAAGTTGTGGCGGAGAAAATCAATGAGTTGTTCCTTCAATTCAGCTTTCAGCTGGGACCCAATTTTCAGTAGCCTACTTGAGTCGTGCTTGTCTACAGATATAAACTCCATAGCCTCTGCAGGCTCGGCGGTGGCCTCCTCCTCTTTGTCCCTAGGGTCTAATTCATTGAAAGGGTCGCTGGTGTATCGAAGAGGAGGGGCTTTCTTTAGTTGCTATGCTTCAAGGCTTTTTGTGCAGAGGGCAATCTCTACACCTTTCCCTTTATCTTTCCTGTGGTTGTTGCGAAGTTCGGTTACATAGCAGTCTCGTGCAATATCCTGGTCTCCTTCCACTTCCCCTACCCCATTGTCTGTTGGAAATTTCATTTTCAGGCACCATGGGGCTAGGACAATCTGGAAGTCAGACAAGGCTGGTCTTCCTAAGAAGGCGTTGTAGGCCGAATGGTTTTCTATCAGCACAAACGTCTGTTTCCTTACAACGGAGCGGGGATGGCTTCCAATCTCAACAAAGAGGTCCAGCTGCCCGAGGGGCATCTTTGCATCTCCAGTGAAACCATGTAGTGGTTTATCGCAGGGAGATACATCCTTCATTGATAGCTTCATTTTGTTGAATGCGTGTTTGAACAGGATATTTATAGAGCTTCCAGTGTCTACCAGGATTCGGTAAACTTCGGCGAGACCGAGTCGGGCAGAGATAACCATGGGATCCATGTGAGGGTACTGTCTTCCTTCTAGGTCGCGTTTACTGAATGTGATGTCATCACTTTCTTTCCGCTTTGGGTGGCACTCTTCTATAACCGTATTGACACAGTCTTTATTGTCTCTAAGCGACTTCCCATATCTTTCCATCTTTCTCCAACTTCTGTCTGCGATGTGCGGACCTCCTGAGATGGTATGGACCACTATCTTCTCTTGACTAGAGCTGCTAGCGTTGCGGTTCCCTCTGTCGGTCCCTGGTGAGGGTAGCCTTGGGCTTTCATTGGCAGGAGCTGGAGTCCTGTCTTGACTTTTTACATAACGTTCCAGTTTCTTCCTTCTGATGTGTTCCTCAATCAGATCTCGGAGATGATGGCATTCGTTGGTATCATGTCCGTGAGATTCGTGGAAGCGGCAGAATTTTCCAGACTTCTGTGCGTTATCTGATTCCTTCTTGTATGGTGGGCGTTTGTATCTAACTTCGCCTTGGGTGGCAAGGAAGATATTTTCGACGGTCTCGTTCAAAGGGGTGTAAGTGTCGAATCTTGGTCCTGGCCGATATAGGCGCTTTTCTACCTTCTTGCCCCCAGCATTGTCTCTGGAATCATTTCTTCGAACGTCCCTCGCCACAGCAGGGGCGTTGCCATGGGTCGTCTTACTTTGCTGTCCTGACTGCCCCTCAATGGCAGCATCCTCAAGCCTCATGTATTTCCCGGCTTCATGGAAGAAATCGGGTAAAGTAGCTGGTTTTTCTTTTGTCAATCTTCTAGCAAATTTAGTGTCCGGATGCACCCCACTGCAGAGGGCCATTAGGATAAGCTTCTCATCGGCATCTTGAACTACGGCTGCTGCGGCGTTGAATCTGGTTAGGTATTGCTGCAGCTTTTCTCCAGTTTTCTGTTTGACGCTGGATAAGGAATAAGCGTCCTTAGGTTGCTCCACATGAATGCGGAACTGACTGATAAATTTTTCTTTCAACATTTCCCATGAGCTGATGGATCCTTGGGGTAGATGACAGAACCAGGAGGTAGCAAGATCTGCTAAGAAGAGCGGAAAGCATTTGCACAGTACTCCCTCTGTTGCTCCACTCATGAGCATATGCTGCGTGTACCTCTGTAAGTGTACAACGGGATCGGAGGTTCCTTTGTAGGGTTCCATTGTTGGCATCTTCCATTCTCGGGGGGTGATAGCAATTTCGATATTGCGGGCGAAAGGGCTGGTTACCCTAGCGCCTATCCCTCGATCTCTTTGCTCCCGTTGGACACACTCTCTGAATAAGCGTGCCATCCTTTCATCAAAACTTGGAGCAGATAGAAATGAGTTTGGTTCTGTTCTGTGGGATTGATTCCGTCCAGACGACCTGTAGGGATGGTATCGTCTATCATTCCTCATATTTTCCAGTGGCTGCCTTTGATCTTCTGGGAGCACGCTTGGGTCAGCTACAGTTGGCCCTTGCCTTGATCTTCCCCTGTTGGGTTCTGATCTAAGCACTTCCTCGGGTCCAACTTCGGGCTGAACTCTAGCTCGGCCCCGTTCACTGGTGTTTCTGTGGTTAGGCAGCATGACAGGCTCAGCTACAGTTGACCTTCGCCCGGTACCTTCCCTGTTGGGTTCGGTACCAAACGCTTCCTCAGGCCTAACTTCGGGCTGTGCTCGGTCTCGGCTCCTGCCACGGCTACTTCTGCCGTTAGCTCCTTCGAAGAAGGAAGATCTTTGCTGTCTCTGAGATCCTCCAGACTGGGACTCGCCCCATGATTCAGTGTTGCGGTTGGATTCTTCAGCGTCCCTCAAGCGTGACATAAGATGGTCCACCAAGGCTTCCTGCTGGGACGTGAAGCGGTTAGTTACTTCAACAACAACTCTGTCCAAATCTGCCCTAGTAATTGCTGCAAGCTGTTCTGTGGCAGGAGTGGTTGGGTTAGCCTGTCCTTCATTTGTTACCGTTGCTGGAGGAGGATGATTTACTTGATTCGTGACAGCTGGATCTGGAAGACTGCTGGATGCGATGTTTTTTCCTTTGTTAACATCTTTTCTTTGTTTGGGAGGCATGTTTTCCAAGTGGCGGACGATGCTGTTAGGAAAACTTGTTAAGTAGATGAAGCTGAAGCTTCGAGCTCCTAGCTTCTCAGTGAAAGCACCAAAAATGTTTGCACAAAAAATGGACAAACACCTCAAAGTTGTATGATTTAGTAGATCTTATGTTATTCTTAGTAATTTGAGCGACTTATGCAAATACGTGAAAAACATGGGTTAAACTGTAAAAAGACACGCAGATTTATAGTGGTTCAGCCAGAATGTGCCTACGTCCACTTTATATGTTATTTCTCTTCTTTTGTTATGATTACAAGTACAAAGCTTTGGTACAAGTAAAAGAAAGTTGTTTGAAGAGTTCCTTCCGTGCTTGAGCTCTCAAACTTCTCCCCATTGCTGTACCCCTACCCCTCTATTTATAGAGTGAGGCTAGGGGTAAGGGTCCAGGATATGTATAGTCGCTGATGGGCCTGGGCTGATGTGATCTGGCCTGGTATATCTTGGTTCGGCATTGCTTGGTTGGAGCGTAGAGTGGACCGGTAGTTGTTTGGAAGTAGGTTGGACCGGTGGCAGTTGGTCCGGTGGGATGGAAGGAGATTGGACCGGTGGCAGTTGGTCCGGTGGGATGGAAGGAGATTGGACCGGTGGCAGTTGGTCCTGTGGGATGGAAGGAGGTTGGACCGGTGGCAGTTGGTCCGGTGGGATGGAAGGAGATTGGACCGGTGGCAGTTGGTCCGGTGGGATGGAAGAATATTGGTTCGGTGTTTGCCTAAGACTGCCGAATGGGTTCCTACCGAATGGGTTCCTGCCGAATGGGCCTTGGAGGACGTGAACACCGGATGGGCTTAGGCGAGCCTGGATGGATGAGTTACTCTCCTTTGTCTCAAGGTCTTCTGGGTGAGAATGCGCCCAACAAAAACCCTAATATCTTTTTAGGAAGCAACCAAAAATGCCTTTGAATTTGTGTGGCCTTCAAGTCATCATTAATGTTTAGTTAGTCTCCCACTAATATGTATTTGTGCTTTAAAATGTGGTCCATTAACAAGTGAGTAAATGGGCTCCTTTATGTTGATTTAATTCCTTCTTTTCTTCATTCTTTTGGCTTCCACTACTTGTGCATGCATGTATCCATGAATCCCCTTCTAATTTACACTCAATTTCCTATAAAATTAAATTAAATTTTGAAAATAATTTTTTTCAAAATAACTGCATACAAAAAATCATTTTTCCTAAATGTAGATGAGTGAATGATGATTTGAAAACTCTTTTGTATTTTGGTTAAAACATGTAAAAATACCGTAATATGTCCTTTATTTTAATAATATAAGATTGAGCATGAGAGTAAAAATATACATTTTTACATGCACATCAAATACCCCAATACTTATCTTTTTATTTGTCCTCGAATAAACTAAAACTAAGAAAAATCCACTTTCATAGGAAGTATGATTGCTGAGCATATGCAACAAGCCATTAAACCTTTAGGTGTCCCTGGTAGGATGAGTATTGTCTCGTGAGGGTTTTGAATGGATACTACGCACAAAATCCAAATGGATATGCAAAGTTCCTAATGCAAGTTTTATTTACAGAGATATGAATACAAGTTTTTATTTACAAAATGAAATACTTACTTTTTAAATTGACATGAAATAGTTATATACAAGTCTCAGTCATCACTAATAAATTTCAATCTTTAACTAATCAAAACTTCTAACAAAAATTAAGTTATCATCACAATTGGACTCTAGCTTGACTAGTTGTTTCAGTTGATAACATAGTGCAACCAAGAAATAAATTCTCTAATTGATTGTCAAAGTATGCAAAGTGGTATCTTAATTTCCTTTTGGAAAACAAGTCAAATTGGTAAAGTCGGGATTATTCTTGGGTTTCAATTGCTTAAACTCTCTTTATTTAAAAATATATCAGCATTACTATTATTTACATACACCTAACTTGGAAAATCAAGGTTAGCTATACCATCCATGCACTGCCTTGTGGGCTTACGTGAGAAGAGTACAAAGCGTGGCGAGTGTACACACTTAAGTGTGAACACCTGACTCTAGTGTTTATTATTATTATTGTTATTATTATTAATATTATTATTATTAGTATTATTATTATTATTATTTATATACATACACCTAACTAAGAAAACTGAGGTCGGATATATCATTCATGCACTGCCTTCCGACTTACGTGAGAAGGGTATAAAGCGTGGCGTGTGTATACACTTACATGTATACACTAACTCTAGATGTTTTTTTTAAAATTATTTTTTAAAGAAAAGAGAGAGTTATGGAAAATTGTCTTAGCACCACTTAACTTTAAAGATTAAAAAGGTTAACGCATGTACTTTAAATCAACCATTTTTTAAACGAAGATTACAATTTAGAATAACTACATAATCATCGCTTATGAATCTCCCTATATACTAGTTACACCATAATTGCTTGAAATTTAAACTTTTCTTTTTATTATTCGTTGGAGTTAAGTAATTTTCCAAAAATTTCAATCTCATGGCCAAAACTGCATGCTTACTCTATCGTGCCTATTCAAAAGTAAATTTTGATGCAAAAAAAAATTTGGAATTTTTCTTTATGAAAATTAAAATGCATTTTTTTGAGTTTTTTTTGTTTGGGAAGAAAGGTAAAGAAAAACACAAAATCAAAGCATGTAAAATCAAAATAAACATGAGACTCCCCATACATTTGATTTTGACTGTGCCCCCACAGCCAATGGGTGGTATAATGAGTGTAAAGGAGAACAATATATACATATTTACAAAAGAGGGTTATAATTCTTTACTAGACGTAGTGTGGCTCATGAAGAATCATGAGCTCCTCCTATCGGTCACTTGCCAATTCTAAGTAAGGCTTTAGACGATGATCATTGACCTTAAAAATCGATCCATCTCTAGGGTTTTCAATTTTTATAGGACCATGTGGAAAAACAATATGTACCACATATGGTCCTGTCCATCTCGATTTTAATTTCCTAAGGAATAAATGAAGTCGAGAGTCATACAAAAGAACATTCTGATTTGGCAAAAATGTTTTTCTTAGGATTGACTTGTCTTGAAAAACTTTTTAATTTTTCCTTGCAAATTTTCGCATTTTCATACACATCTTTCCTAATCTCTTCTAATTCATTGAGTTGCAATTTTCTATTTTCCCCAACCTTTTCAAGACCAAAGTTTATGTTCTTTATTGCCCATGATGTTTTATGTTCAAGCTCGACTGGTAAGTGACACGCTTTACCATATACTAATTGAAAAGGGGACATCCCAAGATTAGTTTTAAAAGCATTTTTGTAAGCCTATAGCGCATCTGTTAATTTTTAGATAAATCTTTCCAATTTGTATTAACAACTTTCTCCAAAATTTGTTAGATTTATCGATTTGAAACTTTGATTTGATCACAAGTTTTAGGATGATAAGGAGTGGATAACTTGGAGATTATCAAGTATTTCTTCATTAAAGATCGGAAAGATTGATTACAAAAATAGGTTCCGTTGTCACCTATTATCATTCACGGTGTGCTAAACCTAGCAAAGATGTTTTCTTTTATGAATTTCACAACTACTTTATGATCATTTATTTTACACAGAACGGCTTCAACCCATTTGGAAACGTAATTGACAGCAATGAGAGTGTAAAGATATCCGAAAGAATTAGGAAACGGTCCGATAATGTCAAATCCCAAAACGTCAAAGATTCGAGCATAAGGATAAAGGTTAAAGGCATCATGGTTCTTTTTGTGATTTTTCCCAACATTTGACAACGATAACATGTTTTACGAAACTCGAATTCATGTTTGAAAAGTGTAGACTAATAAAAGCCACATTGAATCACCTTTTCCGCTATTTTCTTAGGACCGAAATGTCCACCATATGCTTGGTCATGATAGAACAGAAGAACACTCTTGATTTTGCTATCCAGGTCACATCATCGAATGATTGGGTCGGAACAATACTTAAACAAGTATGGATTATCCCAATAGAAGTATTTCACTTGGTAAGAAATTTGTATTTGTCTTGTTTAGACCAAAATGAAGGAGTTTCTTTAATGACTAAATAGTTCACAGTATCAGCAAAACATGGACCTATGGAAACTTAAAAGAGTTTTTCTTCCGAAAAGTTATCATTAATAGGTAAAGAAGATAGTGCGTTTGGAAGACGAGACAAGCGATCAACTATGACATTGTTGGACCCTCTTTTATCTTTGATTGTAAGACCAAATTCTTGAAGTAATAGGATCCAACGAATCTAATGATACTTCGCATTTGTTTAGCAAAAATGCACCTAAGAGTGGAATGGTCAGTGTAGACCATGATGTGTGAGCCTATCAAATAAGGTCTAAACTTGTCTAATGCAAAAAATATAGCTAGAAATTCTTTTTCAGTGGTTGTGTAGTTAAGTTGAGCAATATTCAAAGTCATACTAGCATAGTATATGACGTGAAGTATTTTGTCGATGCGTTGTCCTAAGATAGCACCAACTGCAAAGTTAGAAGCATCACACATTATTTCAAAAGGAAGATCCCAATTGGACGAGTAAATGATTGGAGTAGAAATGAGTTCACTTTTAATACATTCAAAAGAAGAGACACAATTATAATTGTGTGAGAAATGCGGATTACGGATCTTAAGGCTAGAATTAACACTGGAGGGGGGGGGTGAATTGTGTTTTAAGGAATTACTAATTTTTTTTGAGTTTATATTAATTTGAACACAAATGTATGCAATATTCAGACACAGATATGATCATAGAATCAAACAAAGATGCAGATATAAAGTAAAAGCAATAAAGGAAAGAACACACCGGATTTTATACTGGTTCGGAGTTACCCTACATCCAATCCCACAACACAAGTACGGATTTCCTTTCAAAATCAATTCTTACAATTACACCCTCGATTTCAAGGCCACGAGGTACACCGCTCCAGATTCACAATCCTCTGGGTAGAGATACTTGATTTTATAGGCAACAAGTTCACCCGATTGATTTTCCAGGCTACAATCACACCTTTTCTTACTCGATTGAATACAAAGAAGTCTATAACTCTGAATAGCACTGGGATCTTGTTGAGATAGTGATAGAGAATCAAACCAGAGATGATCTAGTTAGATTCAATGGTGATTTCGGCAAAGTAATGATAAAAATGTATATAAAGAAATGTGGAAGAAGAAGAGGAGTGAAATCAGAGAAAATATGATTATAAATTCGTTTAAAACAGCCCATATTTATAGTAGAACAACAGCCATGTCCATTCGTGAAAGGATATGACGAATAGACACTTCCTTTGAAATTCAAACTTTTGAAATAAACTGTCACCTTGTCGACAAGGGGTACTTGGGGTTGTCGACAAGCCTAAGTTATTTTTGGTAATTTGTTTTTCTTTGAAAATAGCTTCTATCTTGTATTAAAACTATTTTAAACTTTATAAATATACTTAACTATAGTTAAAATACATAAATAAGTATAGAGAATAATATTTTAGTATATATAAAATTTTACTATAATTTTATATTTAAATCTAAGTATAAATATTAAAAGTTAAATATATTATAATTAAAAGATAGTTTAAAACCAAGGATAATTTGATATTGAAAATAAAGATTATTTTGAGGCTAAAAGTATTTTAAAACCAGGATAGATGTTTTTGATTTAAAAAGGAAGATTTTGAAATCATTTTGAAAACAAGATTTAATTTTGTAAAACATTTGAATAAAAGTTAGTGGATACAAAACAATGTTCCACTAGATCTTTCGTAGGTTCCATCCTACTTAGGGTTCAATCCCTTTAACAGGCTCGAAATGGATTCCATTCCACGAATAAAATGGATTTTAAGATGTCAGTGCTTTTCTAGGAGTTTTCACAAAATTATTAACTAAATTACTTATCTTGAAATCTTGAACTCTTGATAATCTTGATACTCATGAGTCTTGAATCTTGATATCTTTGATTTTGAGTTCATCAGTTCTTGAATCTCTATACTGTACAGTCTTCATTCTTTGGTACATGTATATATATCCTCCATATACATATATATCTAAACAATAATGTTAGTATTTATATTTTATAATCTTATTCTAAGGTTGTTGTCATCAAAACCAACTTCTCAGGGACTAACAAATTGAAATCGAACGGAACATCTTTTTCCAAAAAAGTAGTCAAAAGTCGAGCAATTTTGCTAAAGTCTTTTACAAAGCGTCAATAAAAGCCAGCGTGTCCTAGAAATGATTGAATGTCCTTGTAGGATTTGGGAATGGGCAGATTTGAAATGACATCAATTTTTACTTTATCTACCTCAATGCCCTTATTTGAAATGACATGTCCGAGGACTATGCCTTGTTTGACCATAAAGTGGCATTTTTTCCTATTCAAAGTTATATGTTTCTCTTTACATCGATTTAGAACTAGCTCGAGATGATGTAAGCATTCAGAAAAAGAATCTCCAAAGATAGATAAATCATCCATGAAAACTTCTAGAAAGTGTTCAATCATGTCGGAAAAGATGCCAACCATGCATCATTTGAAAGTCGCAGACGCATTACAAAGTTCGAATGGCATACGACGATAAGCAAAGGTTCCGAAAGGACATATGAAGGTTGTTTTTTCTTGATCTTTGGGATAAATTTGAATTTGGTTATAATCGGAATAACCATCAAAAAAACAATAGAATTCATGACCGGCTAATCATTCAAGCATTTGGTCGATGAATGGAAGAGGGAAATGATCTTTACGTGTTGCAGAATTTAATTTTCGATAGTCAACGCAAACACGCTAGCCTATTTGAGTACGTGTTGGAGTGAATTCGTTAGCATCATTCGTGATAATGGTGTGTCCGGATTTTTTAGGCACGATATGAATTAGGCTAGCCTACAAGCTGTCAAATATGGGATAAATGATACCATTATCCAACAGGTTAATAAATTCTTCTCGAACCGCATCTTTCATTTTGGGGTTAAGCCTTCTTTGCGCATCACTAGTAGGCTCGGCTTTGTCAATTAAGTTAATGTGATGTTAAACATTTGTAGAGCTAATTCCCTTAATATCGATAATAAACCGCCCGATTGCTTCTTTGTTTTTCGAAAGAATTGAAAGAAGAGATGCTTCTTGGTCAAAAGAAAGATCAGAAAAAATAATGATGGGAAAAGTGTCGTTTTCACTTAAGTATGTGTAATTAGGACGAGAAGGAAAAGGTTTGAGTTCTAACCTAGGAGGTTTCTTCATCGAAGAATCAGTTGAGTTTCGGACTAAACCATGAGTGGTTCGAAAGGAAGTGTGTCTTCAATCTCGTTTGGCACTTCTTGAAACAATTGTTCATACTCCACCTCGTGTTTGTTATTAAGGTCAATTGTCACATTTTCAAAGTTTTCATGAATAGCGCTAACTTCCAAATCTGATCAAATGGTTCGTTTGATTGATTTTCTATATTGAAGATGTTAAGATCTATGGTCTTATTACCAAAAGAAATTTTCATTGAACCATTTCGACAGTTGATCAAAGCATTCAAAGGAATATGAATTCTCCTACTTTGATTAACACATCATCAGTCTCACCTATTGGTTTTTTTACAGAACGATCTACCAATTGAAGGGTGAGTTTTGTCGGTTTATGCTCACCTAGACCTAGTGGCTGGTAAACTGAATATGGGAGCAAGTTTTCGCTAGCACCTAGATCTAAAAGACATTTATTGATTTTCTTGTCTCCTATCGTATGCAAGATTGTAGGGGCAACCAGGATATTTTTATTTAACAGGAATAGATTGAGACAAGAATTCACTTAGACCGGCCGCTAAGAAGACTTTTTTAGGTACTTGAATGTGTCGTTTTTGAGTGCATAAATCCTTCAAAAATTCGGCATAGGTTGAGACTTGTTGAATTATGTATAAAAGAAAAAAGTTGACATTGACTTGCTTAAAACTTTCTAATACTTTTTTCATTTGTTCCGAATGTTTCTTAGCATGAAGTTTATAGGAAAATGGAGCTAGCAACTCAGTAGGTCGGTCTACTTGGGTTGGTGAAGGATGAGATTTAGAATTGGATTCAATGTTTGGGTTGGACTAAGTTGAGGGTATTAGAGATGTGGTAGAAATTTCCAGTAAGTCATTAGGATTGACAATTTGGTTATCGATTTGCATATCGGATCGCAAAGTGGTAAGAGCATTCATTGATTCAAATTGCTATCCTGAATGACATGATCTTGGTTAGAGTTTGTGTTTTGATTTCTAGGGTTTGGAATAGGTTGACTCAGGAATGTATCTCTTTCCCGATCACTCACAGTGGTAGCTAATTGACTCATTTGCATTTTGATTTTAGTGATCGATTGACTCGTATTTTGCATGTACGATGTTAACAAATTTTGCAAATTGTTGTTCAATTGAAGATTTTGAGTGATTGCTTTAGCCAAAGTTTTCAACTTTTTTCAAGAGATGTAATTCATTTGATGTTTGCGCCAAAATTGGTCACAAACCCCAAATGTAGTGAAAGCACCAGTTCGCAATCACAGATCACAAATATCAAATATGTAGAGAAATACAAATGAAGAACTCTCCGAAAAATTAGATGAAAGCAGTAAATGACACAGGATTTATAGTGGTTCGGCAATCTTGCCTATGTCCACTCTGAAGTTGATGATTTTATTGATGTTCACTTGATGATTACAATTTCATCTGATATTTTACAACTGATTATCTAAGCTAAGTCTGAATCTAAGGAAGCAGTGGTTATCCTGAGTAA
Source organism: Allium fistulosum (assembly GCA_030737815.1). Classification (NCBI taxonomy): domain Eukaryota; kingdom Viridiplantae; phylum Streptophyta; class Magnoliopsida; order Asparagales; family Amaryllidaceae; genus Allium; species Allium fistulosum. The sequence continues at coordinate 940,530,601 of CM060907.1, read as the reverse complement.
ATCTGGCAGAGTCTGGGCGCTCTTTAGCTCTTAAAATTGTCCGACCCCTTTTCTGAATGACCAGGGGCTCTATTTATAGGTGTAGGAGGCTGATATTTTGCCTAAATTTCGAGAGACTAGTTCTGGCATGTGAGGGGGGCCCACATGTCCGCTTTCAAGAAATCTGGGCCCACTCTGGGATCGATTCGAAGTCCATTCGAATCGATCAAGAAATTCTCCAATCAAGCTGAAATTTGGTGTGGACATTCTTCAACATGTGCTCTAGCTTCTATGAAAATTTCATGGCATTTGGACTTATAGATCTCGAGTTATGATCGATTCAAGATAATGATTCTCGCTAGAACATCTCGTTCAAATCGATCGTTTCGAATCGATGGTGCTGCGCGCCTCCTTGATGACGTGGAGCGCAATCTTCGTATCGATCCACTTTTCTCGTCGAGTGGATCGAGTCGTTCCATGGACTTCGCTGCTTTGACTTGGTGGGTTTGAAGCAAGGCACCTTGATGGATTCGAGTATATCTCTTAAGCATGGAGTCGAGGTAGAGCTTTGTTCGTATCGATCATGATTGGATCCAGTTAATCGATACGAACTGGTGGGGTTCGGATGGATTCGAAGAGAAGTGGTTTGATGGATTCGAAACAGAGCGTTCTGCTGGGTACGAAGCGTGCAAGTGTGAGGTTAATTCCTTCTGCCGATGGATACGAACGCTATGGATTCGTATACTGATGGATTCGAGCACACCATTGTCCATGGATTCGAAGTGAAACGTTCTGGTCGATTCGAAATCGAAGCACGTGAATAGCCCAGCCTGTGATCGATGCGAACCTGATGGGTTCGACCAGATTGATTACTTTTTCTCTAAATTGTGTGGATCATAATTTGAGCATACGAACTCGGATTGACTTGAAATTTGGAACGTTGGCTTCCCTGGCTTTGCTTGTCATGTCTTACCAATTGTAGCCAGAACCGGACTCGGAAAAATTTCATTGATATCCATAGTGTTCTTGTGATGTAACTAATTTTCAAGACAGATTGTCATTGATTTCTAGTCAGTTTCTTGGTGTCACGGCCTTGCCAAAAGGCGGGATAACATTTGCCCCCCAAAACATGCTTTGCGATAGGAAGGTGTGTTTTGTAGTTTCATAAGCTGGATGTTCATATCCTATCATCGACCTGTAAAGAACTTGATATTCTTTCCTGACCACGAATGACGATCGTTCGTGACCGTATGTCGTCTGAGGTAATATGGGACCTTTCGAGGTCGGATGTCGTTCTAGACGAGTTGTGACCGTTCGCGATCGGGTGTCGTTCTAGACGAATTATGATGGATTGTGACCGTTCGTGGTCGTATGGTGCACGAGATAAAATGTGATCGTTCGCGATCGGGTGCCGCACGAGGCAGAATGTGAACGTTTGCGATCGAATGTAATATTAAATGAAGTGTGACCGTTCGTGGTCGGGTGCCGTTCGAGGCAAATGGTGACCGTTCGTGGTTGGGTGCCGTTCGAGGCAAATGGTGACCGTTCGTGGTCGGGTGCCGTTCGAGGCAAATGGTGACCATTCGTGGTCGGGTGCCGTTCGAGGCAAATGGTGACCGTTCGTGGTCGGGTGCCGTTCGAGGAAAATGGTGACCGTTCGTGGTCGGGTGCCGTTCGAGACAAATGGTGACCGTTCGAGGTCGGGTGCCTTTCGAGGCGAATGAGTGTGCCCGAGGGGGACTTACTATTATCAATGTCGGGTTCACGTTCGGGTGAACTTCTGAATCAGGGATCGTGGCGGTTCGTCGCCATACAAGGTGTGCTTGTGGACCGTTCGCGATCCAAAGCATACGCAAGTAACTTCTTCTTCAGGATTGCAAATATCAAATTAGCGTTCACATGAATTCCATAACAGAAATATCCAAACAAGCAAAGTCTAAATATCCAAATCAACATGAAACGAAAGCAAAGCAAGGATGTCGAAGTGTAAATTCTCACTACGAGACGGTCAATAATCATTCAGAGTATGCATGTGGATCGTTCGCGATCTCATACATGTGTAAATGGTTTGATGGTGTTAGTGAGAAGTTTACGACTTGTTCATCGTTATTTAAATCAATTGATAACCATACGGTGCCTCAGCTCGGGGTCACCCCTAGCTGATGTAGATGGTGGTCGCTCTGGTTCAACTGCTGGAGCTCGCCTCCTCACAGACTGAAGTAGCCTACCGTTCCTGATATGCCCTTCTACCTCATCCTTCAGGTATCTATAGTCATTTGTGCTATGTCCATTCAGCTCGTGGAATAAGCAATATTTGTCTGATTTTCTCTCGTCGGTAGTTGGATCCCGTCGTATTGGTCTACGATAGGCAACTTGTTCTCGGGTGTCTTGGTAGATTCACTCCAAACCCTCGTTGAGCTCTGAATAGGTGGTAAATCGTGGCTCTCTCCGTTGCCTCTTTGACCTGTCATCGTTTTCTTCAGCCTTTTGCTTCCCTTTACCAGTCTCTATACCTTTTCCAGGTGAATTACCGCCTCTAACTGTTTAAACATCGATTTCTTCTTCTCTCTCCGTACGAGCATCCTCTAATCGCAAAAACTTTTCGGCTTCATGATAAAACTCCCCCAGGTTTGTAGGTGGATCCTTAGTTAGTGAATTCTTGAACTCCGTGCCATCAGATATTCCAGATGTTGGAACCTGCCTTCTTTGATTTTAATGCGACAACTATATATCTCAACCTATATACTATAATGTCAAATATTCTTGCGGGAATCTACAAGAGAAGCTATTATCATATCATCAACAAAGATCAAGTTCTCAAATTTTATTATTTCTAAGTTAAATATTCTTGTACAATCTCTGATATGAGGATAAAACACACAGACACAAATATACTTTTATCATGTTTTAAAATAATAAATATCTTTAATTATTTAAAGATATAAAAAGGTATTTTCAAAATTATATAATATCTCAAGTTCAAAAGTGCTAAAACAAAGGAAGGAACAAAACAGTACAGGTTTAGACGTCTGTATCTTAATTCAGACATCTGACATCAATGTTAGACGTCTAAAGATAAATAACAGACGTCTGAACCCTCAGTATAAAGTGCTTCTATTTCCATATGAAATAGACGTCTGTAAATTATATAATAGACGTCTGTCATCATAGACAGACGTCTGAATTAAATTGCAGACGTCTAAAATGACTAGTTTTTGTTTTTTCTATTTTTTGAATTTTAAACTTTATTCAGACATCTGTCACTTTTTTCTTAGACATCTGAACTTGACGAACTGAAGCATCTCTTCATGAAATATCAAATTCTGAAGAGTTGTCTTCTTCATCAACAGTTGCACTTCTTCTAAAAGTTGCAACTATTAAATTAAAACTATTCAATACTATAAATAGAGATGAAAATCCACTATTTCAATCACCAATTCTTTCTATCTATTCTGATTTTATATTGTTATAATATCAAAGTAATTTTCAACTCTCTACTTCCTATCTTTGCACATTCAAATCATCATATCAAGAAGATTATAGGAAGGGTGTACTACATTGACTATATTCGTGTTATTCAAAGAACACACAAGTCAAGAAACATTTTACCAAATTGTATTAGAAGTCCTATTCGGTTGCTTAGGCGGAAAAGTCCTGTTCGGTTGCTCAGACAGTGTAATACCTGTTCCTCCGGGTTAAGTGAGGGTTATTCGAAGAATTCCAGAAGGAGTCTGGGACTGGACATAGAATGGGAAGTTCGAACCAGTATAAAAATCCCTGGTGTCATTTTTATTACTGCTATTTACTATTATTTATAATTCAGCACTTGCTAGACTAGTCCTACTATATATTATCGATCCATATAAACTTTCATTTGGTATCAGAGAAAGGTTATCACATAACTATAACACAGTTATCTGATTTTTTTTAATAATATGGACAATAACACTAGCAACAGTTTTACTGAGGGAAAAGCCACTACATGACCACCATTGTTTAACGGATTAAATTATAGTTATTGGTCAACTAGAATGAGAATTTTTATGCAAGCAAGTGGATTTGAAACCTGGAATATCATTCAAACTGAATATAATATTCTTACTACAGAGTATGTTGCATGGTCTAATACCCAAAAACTAGATGCTACTGCAAACACAAAAGCAATGAACATGTTATTTTGCGCTTTAGACAAAAATGAATTCAATCGAGTCAGTATTTGTAAAACTGGATATGAAATTTGGAATACTCTTAAGGTTACACACGAAGGAACAAATAAAGTAAAACAAAGCAAGATTTCTATGCTTAAAAACCAATTTCAAAATTTTAGGATGAAACAAGGAGAAAGTATTAGTGAAATGTACTCTAGATTCCAGGATATTTATCACTCACTATTAGCTTTAGAAGTTACTTTTACTGAATCTGATGTTGTATCAAAAATCCTTAACTCTTTAACTGATGAATGGGAACGAAAAGTCTTAGCTATCGAGGAAACTAATGATATTTCAACCATAAAAATAGAAGAGTTAATAGGAAATCTAATGTCCTATGAAGTAAATTTACAGTCAAGACGAGCACAAGCACAGGACAAGAAAACTATCGCTTTTCAAGCAGAAAAAGAAGACACTGAATCAGAAGACGATATGGCATTTATAACTAAGAATTTCAAAAAGTTTTTAAAATTCAAAAAGGGTAATAAATTTGGAAATAACAAGGGTTTCAATAAGCCATCAAGCTCATCTCTTGAATGCTACGAATGTCACAAGAAGGACCACATAAAGAAAGATTGTCTTGATCGGAAGAAAGAAAATAATCTCAAAAAGGACAAATATAAAAAGAAACAAGCCTTCTCAGTTACATGGGATGATACGGAATCTTCTTCGTCAGATAGTGATAATGACAGTGATTCAGAACAAGCCAACGTTTGTTTTATGGCAACAAATGATGATGTAAGTGATCTAACTTTTGACGATTTAATAGAAATAAACTCTGAATTGTTAGATAAACTTAGAATCCTAAAGAGTAAATATAAAGATGCTTTAGGAAAATTAAATAGAACCGAAATAGAAACTGACATGTTAAAAGATGAAAAGAAAATATTAGAGGAAGAGTTAGTAAAATCTCAAGAATCTTATGTTAATATAACATCTCAATTCACTGATTTAAGCAGTGAAATAGAAAGACAGAAATATGAGAATGTTAAATTAGCAAAAGAGAATTATGATTTAAACTCTAATATTAAAACACTTGATATAGAAGTATCAAATCTTAAAACAAAACTGGAAAATATTTCTAAAAACGTTTCTAAATTTAACAGTGGAAGAGAGAGTCTCTCTAAAATAATTGAGAGTTCTCAAACTTGTTCAAATAAAAAGGGGTTAGGATATAAAAAACCAATACAAAAGCTTTCTAAAAATAATGGTTCTTTATATACTAATTTTAAGAAAAAGGAATCTATATCTGCTTAAAAATCTTCTTCAAAAGTTATTCATCCAAAATCAATTATGATTTGGGTTCCAAAAACTAATAATAATTTGATTAGGAATAACTACATTAAATCTTTCATTAAGTCTGTACATAAGAATGAAAATTTTATTTTTAAAGGGAACTCTAAACCCAACTGGGTTTGGCTTCCTAAGATTTAACCCTTAGGACCCTAACAGAGGAAGTGGGTACCAATAGAATTTCAATATTTTTTGCAGGTACCGATTAAGAAAAGAGGAAAATGGATTCTAGACAGTGGTTGCTCAAAACACATGACAGGGGACAAAAATATGTTAACTAACATTATCTACTCAGATGGAGGATCTGTCACTTTTGGAGATAATTCCAAAGGTTACATCATTGGCAAAGGCGATGTGAGCAATGACGGTACATCTAATTTACCTCTTATTACAAATGTTTTATTAGTTAAAAATTTAAAACATAACTTACTAAGTATTAGTCAATTATGTGATAAAGGTTTTAACATAGTATTTTCTGAAAATAAATGCAATATTTTTTATCATAACAAAAATCTTATTTTCGAAGGAGTTAGAGATCGTAATATTTATATTCTGAATATGAAAATAAATCATAATACAAATATGTGCTTATTAGTCAAAGAAAATGATCCTTGGCTATGGCATAAAAGATTTTGTCATATAAATTTCAAAGCTATTAATAAATTATCCAAAAACAATTTAGTAAAAGGTTTACCTAAAATGAATTTTAAGGTAAATAGCATTTGTGATGCTTGTCAACTAGGAAAGCTAACTAAATCTTCTTTTAAATCTAAGAAGATCATCTCAACATTACAACCTCTTGAGTTGTTACATCTAGACTTATTTGGACCAACTCAGACTCAATCTATTAATCACAATAGATATGTTTTTGTAATAGTTGATGACTTCTCTAGATATACATGGACCTTTTTTATGAAAAACAAAAGTGATACATTTGAAAATTTCAAAATCTTTGCTAAACGTATTCAAAATATTAAAAATCTAAAAATTAAAAACATTAGAAGTGATCATGGAGGTGAATTTGAAAATGAAATGTTTGAGAAATTTTGTAATAAGAAAGGAATATTTCATAATTTTTCATTTCCAAGAACGCCTCAACAAAATGGAGTTTTTGAATGTAAAAATAGAACACTTCAAGAATGTGCTAGGACTTTATTGAATGGAACCACTCTTCCAAAACAATTTTGGGCAGAAGCCGTTGCTACTGCTTGTTATGTCCTAAATCGTGTCTCTACTCGACCTTTAACTAAACATACTCCATATGAACTCTTCAACGGTAGAAAACCTAATATATCTTACTTTAAAGTTTTTGGTTCGAAATGTTTTGCCTTGAATACGAAAGATCAATTAGGAAAATTTGATCCAAAATTGAATGAATGTATATTCATCAGATATTCAGAACGAAGCAAAGCATATAGAATCTTTAATAAAAGAACTAAATCTATTGAAGAAACACTTCATGTATCATTTGATGAAAATTTCAAAATTAAAACAAATGACGATGAAGACATTATAATAAATTCAAATTCCAATTGTGTCAACAATACACCTGACAATACTTCTTCTTTACATCAAATTGAAACTGAACTAAAATCCCCACCAAGAATTTTAAAAGATCATCCAATTCAAAATATAATAGGAGAAATTGATGAAAGAGTTAAAACAAGGAATCAACTAAATCAAATGGGTCATATAGCTTTTCTTTCTAATATAGAACCTAAAAATATTAAGGAAGCCTCAACTGATGATTATTGGATTATTGCGATGCAAGAAGAACTAAACCAATTCGAAAGAAATAACATTTGGGATTTAGTTCCACGATCGAATGATCAATCAGTTATTGGCACTAAATGGGTTTCTAAAAATAAAGCTGATGAAAATTGTAATATCACTAGAAATAAAGCTAGATTAGTTGCACAAGGATATAATCAGGAAGAAGGAATTGACTATGAAGAAACGTTTGCTCCTGTCGCAAGATTAGAAGCAATACGAATCCTATTAGCCTATGCTTGATTTCATGATTTCAAATTATATCAAATGGATGTTAAAAGTGCTTTTTTAAATGGGTTTATTAAAGAAAATGTTTATGTTGAACAACCTCCCTTGTTTATACACGAACAATTTCCAGACCATGTTTATAAACTTAAAAAGGCTTTATACGGTTTAAAGCAAGCACCTCGTGCTTGGTATGATCGTTTAAAAAGTTATTTAATCGACTCTGGTTTTGAAATTGGAAAGGTTGATCAAACTCTTCTTATTAAGAAAAAGAAACATGATATTTTAATTGTTCAAATTTATGTAGATGATATTATTTTTGGATCAACTAATGATAAATTATGTCAAGAATTTTCTAAAATAATGACAAATGAATTTGAGATGTCTCACATGGGTGAATTAACATATTTTCTTAGACTTCAAATTAAACAAGTTAATAATGGCATTTTTATAAATCAAGAAAAATATTGTAATAATTTAATCAAACGCTTTGGTATGGAAAATACTTCTGCCAAACCAACTCCTATGAGTACAACTGTACATCTTGAAAAAGATGAAAATGGCAAGAGTGTAGACCAAAAATTATATCGAAGTATGATTGGATCATTATTATATTTAACCGCTAGTAGACCCGATATAATGATGAGCGTTTGTTTGTGTGCACGATTTCAAGCCGATCCTAAAGAATCACACATTAGAGCAGTAAAACGTATTTTACGTTATCTCAACAAAACCAAAGATTTTGGACTATTTTATCCAAAAGAATGTCCTTTTGAATTAGTGTCATATAGTGATGCTGATTTTGGAGGAAGTCGGACGGATAGAAAAAGTACAAGTGGGACTTGTCACTTCATTGGACGGTCTCTAGTATCTTGATTCAGTAAGAAACAAAATTGCGTATCACTTTCTACTTGTGAAGCAGAATATATATCTGCAGCTTTGGCATGTGCTCAAGTAATTTATATGCAACGAACTCTTCAAGATTTTGGTTTTAAATTATCTAAATCTACAATCTTTTGTGATAATTCTAGTGCTATTAATTTATCTAAAAATCCAGTAAATCATTCACGGACAAAACATATTGATATTCATCATCATTTTCTTCGTGATAATATTGAAAAAGATATAATACATCTAGAATTCGTATCTTCGGAAAATCAATTAGCAGATATTTTTACCAAACCATTAAATGAAAACACTTTTGTAAAATTGAGACGAGAACTTGGAATCATCTCATTCAAAAATTTATGAAGTTTACTTCAACTCATTTCTGTTTTTATTTAAAGGTTATTATAAACTTGGTTTTTGTCCACATTTTTCTTCTGGTTAAAATTAAATTATTCTTCTTTTACTCTTAACCATTCATTATTTAGCCTTCAGTTTATATATAAATTCTTTCATTCAGAAGAAAATTTTCATTCAGCTTATTTCAAATAGAAAGGTGAAAGCAGAAAATAAATTATGCTTTTTAATTTTGCATTATTCCTATATACCATGGTCGGTTCATCTTCAGATGAGCCTTCCTATTCATCTGGATATTCGTTAATTGACTTTGAAACACCTAGTTCTGGGTCTTCCGAACTTCCAACTCCAACTCCAGCTTATATTCTGATATGTCCAACACAAAGTCATCATACGGGATATACGCCAGAAAATAAATGCACGCGAAGAAATTTATTTCCATCTCCAACTACTAAGGAAAAGATAGATGACTTACATCACTATCAGAGGGAAACACTTAATCTTCAGCGTGAAATGTATTTTGAGCAAAAGAGTCATGGTAGACGACTCAGTTTTCTTGAACGTTGTGCTGCAAAAATATGTGGTTCATCTTCGATCAACACAAATGCACATATTCATTCACCTCAACGTCCTCATGTTTCTCCAAATTCGTGGGATCGTCAGCCTCAATGGTCTCCCATTAAATAGTTTGATGAACACAATCAACACGAATCATCTAAAGGGAAGTCTCCGAAGTCTCCAAAAACACCGAAGACTCCTAAGTAGATAATATATATATATATATATGATTGTACGTTGATTTGGTTACTCATTTTTGCTTTGTATTATCTTCAAAATAAATAAATATTTGAATAATTTCTTTTATCATTAAACAGAGCAAAAAACACTCAACATCAGACATACAGACGTCTATATTTTTACACAGACGTCTATAAAACATTTTTTTTATTGTTTTCAGTCACACAGACGTCTGGAGTATTTATCACAGACGTCTAAATTCAGCATAAAAAGTTTCAAATTCTCTGTTATACAATTAGTCGTCTGTATGAAAATAACAGACGTTTGTTCTCTAATATAGACGTCTATCATAAAATATTCAGACATCTGATTTTAGTTCAAAATGTTTTTTACTCTCTGTTTCAAATTTAGCCATCTGAGCCGTCTGTCATTATTTTTTAGACGTCTGTCCTTCATTTTAGCCGTCTGCTATAAAATTTTAGACGTCTAAACTCCTCTTAATTGTTCTTTATCTACAGGACTTCAAACATCTGTATATTTTTTAGACGTCTGAAACCCTGTTAGACAGAAAACAATATAAATCCAACCAACGGCTTCCCTTCTTCAACTCGACTATTTTCTCAAAATCAAAATTCAAAACCCTAGCCTTCTTCAAAATAAACAATGGCGCCCAAATCAAAACACAAGAAACAAAAAGGGGATTCTTCTCAACAGGCTCCTCATATTCTCCCTACAGAAGATCAAATTGCCGCTTGGCTCTACCATGAACCCTGAAGTATGGCTCGTTACAAACATCTGTCTTCTCTGCCATCATTTCACAGTATTTTTCATAACCTTGATCATTTTCCTACGTACAAAATTAGGTTCTTTACTGATAGATCTCAGATCACTAGTCTTATTGATTTCAAAGACAATCAAGTGAACATTTGTAGACTTAGTGTCTTATTATTTCTTGCGAATGTCAACAATCCCAAAATTAGGCTTCATAGAGATAAAGGAACGCTTTGGACAAGCGTATTTGGAAACATTCTACAAATAACTCCTACTGACATTGGACGAATTTTAAAATGTAGCTCGGATGGGGTCGATTTAGATGATTTTAAGTTAGAAGGTGAGGATCTTAAACACATAGAATATCATCTTTTTGAACCAGGAAAGTCCACAGATAGATCAAATCATCTTCGTCCCTGACCTCGATTATTGCTTAGAATGCTAATAAAAACAATATTTCCCCGGCAAGGAAGCCATGAGATCATTTATGATGATGAAGATAAGGCGCTTCAAGCAATATTATCAAAATCACAAATCAATTGGGCACAATATTTTTACGATTCATTTTGTACTTATCACGACTCGAAGAAGCGATCAATTGTCTATGCCCCTTATATTACTCGAATACTAACTGACTTATCTATTCAAAGTCCGGCAATTGAGTTTGAAAAGATTAAGGTATCCAATATTCGCTTTTTTTGTTTGATGGGATTACTGGAATCTCCTCCGTCGTTTCCAACATATCCTGATTATAAAGCGGAACAACTGGCTTTACAAAAAGAAAAAGGAAAAACAAAGGTAGGCAGTTCCGGACACGATGGAGATGAAGGAGATACTGAAAAAGAAGGGGATGATAGAGATGAAGGGGAAGATGAAGGGGAAGATGAAGAAGGAGAAGACGAAGCCTTTGAGCAAACTTTTATCCAAAGTCCAATCCCGGAAAATTACGAGATTGAACTAATTTCTGGAACTTCACGCACATATACAAAAATGAAAAGCTCAAATCTGACATCACCATCTCTAAAAATCAAAAGAAAATCTATCAACAAATTGCACAAGGCTTTTCTTCCATCAATTCTAGATTCGATCATTTAGATGCCAAAGTTGAAGAGAATGCACGAGAATTGAAAAATGTCAAGACAATTCTTCGTCAAATATGGAAATATTCTCATGGATCTTCTCCTCCTTCCTCTCCAACTTGGGGAGAATGGTGAAAGAAGATGATTTCTTTTGGTTTGTCTTTTGGTCCAAAAACTTCAGTTTCATAAAATTCTGTATCTTTTTGTGGTGTTTAAAACTTATATGTTGTTATTTGTATAATTTTCTATGTCTCTCTGAAACATTTGGTTCATTGTGTTTTGGTTAAACAAATGCTCTGTCCTAAAAATTGATTTGTTTTTATCATCTTGGTACACGCTTGGTTGATCAACTATGTATTATCTACACTTCTTATCAATCTTGTTATTCACAGTTTTGTCATCTCTTGATATCTTTTTGTTAATGACAAAGGGGGAGAAATAATAACATTTCTGCTATATAAATTGGTCATATTGACAGGGGGAGCAAAAGGTATGGTTATACTAACCGTTGAATTATATAGTTGTCATCGTCAAAAAGGGGGAGAATGTTGGAACATGCCTTCTTTGATTTTAATGCGACAACTATATATCTCAACCTATATACTATAATGTCAAATATTCTTGCAGGAATCTACAAGAGAAGATATTATCATATCATCAACAAAGATCAAGTTCTCAAATTTTATTATTTCTAAGTTAAATATTCTTGTACAATCTCTGATATGATGATAAAACACACACACACAAATATACTTTTATCATGTTTTAAAATAATAAATATCTTTAATTATTTAAAGATATAAAAAGGTATTTTCAAAATTATATAATATCTCAAGTTCAAAAGTGCTAAAACAAAGGAAGGAACAAAACAGTACAGGTTTAGACGTCTGTATCTTAATTCAGACATCTGACATCAATGTCAGACGTCTAAAGATAAATAACAGACGTCTGAACCCTCAGTATAAAGTGCTTCTATTTCCATATGAAATAGACGTCTGTAAATTATATAACAGACGTCTGTCATCATAGACAGACGTCTGAATTAAATTGAAGACGTCTAAAATGACTAGTTTTTGTTTTTTCTATTTTTTGAATTTTAAACTTTATTCAGACATCTGCCACTTTTTTCTCAGACATCTGAACTTGACGAACTGAAGCATCTCTTCATGAAATATCAAATTCTGAAGAGTTGTCTTCTTCATCAACAGTTGCACTTCTTCTAAAAGTTGCAACTATTAAATTAAAACTATTCAATACTATAAATAGAGATGAAAATCCACTATTTCAATCACCAATTCTTTCTATCTATTCTGATCTTATATTGTTATAATATCAAAGTAATTTTCAACTCTCTACTTCCTATCTTTGCACATTCAAATCATCATATCAAGAAGATTATATGAAGATAATATCAAAGTAAGATTACATTGACTATATTCGTGTTATTCAAAGAACACACAAGTTAAGAAACATTTTACCAAATTGTATTAGAAGTCCTATTCGGTTGCTTAGGCGGAAAAGTCCTATTCGGTTGCTCAGGCAGTGTAATACCTGTTCCTCCGGGTTAAGTGAGGGTTATTCAAAGAATTCCAGAAGGAGTCTGGGACTGAACGTAGAACGAGAAGTTCGAACCAGTATAAAAATCCCTGGTGTCATTTTTATTACTGCTATTTACTATTATTTATAATTCCGCACTTGCTAGACTAGTCCTACTATATATTATCGATCCATATAAACTTTCACCAGATATAGCTGCCAACATGACCATAGATGGATCTGGTTGATCCACTAATGCTGCTGCCGCATTAAATCGCATCAGAAAACTCCTCAAAGATTCCCCAGCTTTCTGCTTTAGAGTCGCCAAACTCATCACGTTCTTAGGTCTCGAAATATGAACTCTGAATTGTCTCATAAACCTTTCTGTCAAATCTGTCCAAGTCCCAATGGAGCCACTCTCCAGTTGTCTAAACCATAGCGCTGCAATGTCCGATAAATACAATGGAAAGCACCAGGCCATGACTTCCTGTGATGCCCCCAGCACTTCCATGTGCCTCATATACTTCGTTAGATGGACCGCTGGATCTGTTCGCCCATCATACATTTCCACCGATGGTAGCTTGAAGTCTGGTGGATTCCTGGCCTGTCTGATCGTAGGAGTAAAGGGACTCCTATGTACATCCTCCAGATCTTTATTGACTAGTCCGCCTCTCATGGCCCGTCTGACTATCTCTGCCAATTTGTCGTTGTCATTAGGCTGCGATCTTTGAGTGTTACCTTCGTTCTGCCCCCCTGGCTGAGCGTTCATCCCTCTATTGCTACCAGGTTGCTCGGATGTCCCTGAATCTCTTCCCTGGATTGGATCAACATGCTCTAAGCGTGTGCCCCCCAGTTCTGGCGCTGTGCCAGATGGTCCTGCTCCGTTTTGGACTCCGGTTGCTCCTTGATTTTGCGCTCCAAGTTGCCCAATCTGTTGAAGCAAATTTTGGATCATTTCCTCTTGTCTTCTCATCATTGCCACGATCTCATCCCTGGTGATGAAGGATGAAGCTTGGTTTGCTCCTGAGGAAGCCTCTTGACTTCCTTCGTGCTGACTTCTCTCAACTCTTTGCCTTCTACTTGTTTGTTGGGTCATTGTCTTTCAAATCTTCAAGCTTTCAGATCTGAACTTCAAATCCTGAGTAGCGGGTGCTAGTCCTTCTCAGTGAAAGCACCAAAGTGTTTGCGCCAAAATTGGTCACAAACCCAAATGTCATGAAAGCACCAGTTCGCAATCACATATCACAAATATCAAATATGTAGAGAAATACAAATGAAGAACTCTCCGAAAAATTAGATGAAAGCAGTAAATGACACAGGATTTATAGTGGTTCGGCGATCTTACCTACGTCCACTCTGAAGTTGATGATTTTATTGATGTTCACTTGATGATTATAATTTCATCTGATGTATTACAACCGATTATCTGAGCTAAGTCTGAATCTAAGGAAGCAGTGGTTATCCTGAGTAAATCTGGCAGAGTCTGGGCGCTCTTTAGCTCTTAAAATTGTCCGACCCCTTTTCTGAATGACCAGGGGCTCTATTTATAGGTGTAGGAGGCTGATATTTCGCCTAAATTTTGGGAGACTAGTTCTGGCACGTGAGGGGGGCCCACATGCCCGCTTTCAGGAAATTTGGGCCCACTCTGGGATCGATTCGAAGTCCATTCGAATCGATCAAGAAATTGTCCAATCGAGATGAAATTTGGTGTGGACATTCTTCAACATGTGCTCTAGCTTCTATGAAAATTTCATAGCATTTGGACTTATAGATCTCGAGTTATGATCGATTCAAGATAATGATTCTCGCAAGAACATCTCGTTCGAATCGATGGTGTTGCGCGCCTCCCTGATGACGTGGAGCGCAATCTTCGTATCAATCCACTTTTCTCGCCGAGTGGATCGAGTCGTTCCATGGACTTCGCTACTTTGACTTGGTGGGTTCGAAGCAAGGCACCTTGATGGATTCGAGTATATCTCTTAAGCATGGAGTCGAGGTAGAGCTTTGTTCGTATCGATCATGATTGGATCCAGTTAATCGATAAGAACTGGTGGGGTTCGGATGGATTCGAAGAGAAGTGGTTTGATGGATTCGAAACAGAGCGTTCTGCTGGGTACGAAGCGTGCAAGTGTGAGGTTAATTCCTTCTGCCGATGGATACGAACGCTATGGATTCGTATACTGATGGATTCGAGCACACCATTGTCCATGGATTTGAAGTGAAACGTTCTGGTCGATTCGAACTCGAAGCACGTGAATAGCCCAGCCTGTGATCGATTCGAACCTGATGGGTTCGACCAGCTTGATTACTTTTTCTCTAAATTGTGTGGATCATAATTTGAGCATACGAACTCGGATTGACTTGAAATTTGGAACGTTGGCTTCCCTGGCTTTGCTTGTCATGTCTTACCAATTGTAGCCAGATCCGGACTCGAACAAATTTCATTTATATCCACAGTGTTCTTGTGATGTAACTAATTTTCAGGACAGATAGTCATTGATTTCTATTCAGTTTCTTGGTGTCACGGCCTTGCCAAAAGGCAGGATAACATTTGACGTCTTAAGGAACGAAAAATTGCTACGCTTGGTTTTGAGAAGGTGATGTAAAATTTTGTTGACGTTGATTTGGTTGAAAAGGAAGTTTAAAGCATTGTTCGGAAATGCTTGAAAAGATGGCCGAACCAAATTCATTTTTGATTTTTTTTTGGTTCCAAGCGAAATTAGGATGATTTCTCCAATCGGGATTGTACGTTGGAGAGAACGGATCATTCCTTACTTTGTTAAAAGCGTTGATTTATTCTAACGAGTGTGGACATTGATTGACAATGTGATTTGGAACATTACATTAATAACATGAGATTTGAGAAGCTTGGTTCATTTGATTAGATGAAAGAACATTATGAAATTTATTTATCATCGCATCGATTTTTTCTTCTAAGGCTAATGATGATCCTATCGAATGCACGCTCGACCATGAATAGATTGATTTCTCATTAGATCGTTCCAATTGAGATGACTTTTCAGTTAGGTTTTCAAGAAATTGCCAAGTGGCATTGTGATGTTGTGCTAAAAACTTTCCTTGGCACATTGATTTAAGCATCGTTCAAGAGCTATTTTCACATATAAAATTGGGCAAAGAATCCATTTTTCAAAATTGTGATGTGAACATTTAATCAAAAGTTCCTTAAATCTTTCAAAATATTTTCCAAAGGATTCGCTTTCAAATTGATGAAAATTTACAATTTCATTTCGAATTTTGGTTGTCTTTTCTAAGGGGTAAATTTCTTTAAGAAAACTTCTACAAATTCGTCCTAAGTTCTAATCGAATTTGAAGGCAAGCCATACAACCATTTTTTGCTGTAGTCGGTAAGTGCGAATGTAATTAACCTAAGTTTTGTTCCATCGTCGCATAATTGTTGAAGTTTTATAGTTGCACAAACTTGTTCAAATTTCATTAAAAAGATGTAAGGATCATCATTTTAAAACTTGCCAAATTTTGGAAGCGTGTTAATGTGACTTGAATGGATTCCAAAGTGATTGCCCGTTGGGGCGAGTAAAGTAATGCAAGAAGGGACAGGAACTCGATCAGGGAAATTTCTGTCCATGTGAGCACGTGGTGGATTTTCGCCATTATGGAAAGGTTGTTTGTTCGAGCTAATTGATTTGTTCAATTATCATGAATCCAAACACTCAAGAGAGAAGATTAAGGAGAGAAAGAAGTGAACAACATGTGTAAGAGAATAAGAGTGAAAGATTTTATTTTAAGAGAGAGGGAGATTTTTTTATTTTTTGTTTTTTCTACTAAAAAAATATGTTTTCTGGATTTTTTTTAAAAGGTGTTTTTTCCTCTTTTTTTGAGTTTTTTTCCCTTTTTTAAGAGAAATGGTAAGAAAACTATTTTTTTACAAAAGGAACATGCTTTTTTTAGGATTTTTTTTGTTTCTTATGTATATTCATGAAACTAATGCAACTACATAAATGCAAGGGCTTAATTTAAACTTTTCTATCATTAGTAGATATTAACCCAAAATTGTATTATGGAACTTTGACTTAATTCAATGAAGAAATTCTTAATCAGGTAATGGACATGATTTATCAGTGCACCACAATCACCGTAGCAATATAGTTGAAGGTGTAACACCCATAATTTTATTGACATTATCCAGGAGATTTAATTAGAATAAATTAAATATAATAATGTAGATAAGGAGATTGAGGTTGATTAATAAACCAAGTGGTCGTGCTTAATTAAATCAAATGAACTTAAATAAATGTTTAGGATATTAAATACAAGGGCATTAGGGTAATTAGCAGCCATATTTCCCACCCTTATACCATCCCCTTAGTCATACACGTTCATATTGTCTCAAATAAAATTTTAAACATAAGAAGCAAGCAAGGTCAGCCATTAGAAGAGAAAATCAACTAAAAGCTAGGATTCAAGTTAGAAGGAATCAATCTCAATCAAACTTCAATTTCCTTATCCAATCTAAGGTGAATAAAAGTTTCTACATCTCTATTTTTATTTTAAACATCATATGGTTTCGGATTTAAGGATAAATCGGTTTTTATGATATGTTGAATGATGATATGCTTGGTTATGATTTATATGTGTTTAAACAAGGTTGTTTAATAAAGGATTTACACGGTTTAGGGCAAAACAAAGATGAAATAATTTTAAATGCCATAGGAAAATTTTATGCTATAGAAAACATGATTTTGGTGATGAGTTTCCATTTTCATAATTTTCTGAGTTTATATGGATTTTATACGAGTTTTCTAGTGAAGAAAATGATTTATTGGGTTATAAATTATTTACGGAAAAAATAAGGATTATCTGGGTTTGAAATTTTTATGTGTTGGCAAACATATTAAAATAGATTTTCTGGGATTTTTCTAGATTTTCCTAAGTGTTTCGTTGAATATATAAAATTATTTAAGGTATGTGACTTAAATGTTTTATATATTTAATTAAGGAGAAGGGGCATTGTTAGCACTAAAATTGGTCACTAACACCCTTGAATAGAATTGTATAGAGAGATTAATGAAGAAAGTAAATTAAAATAGAGAAATAATGCAATTGAATGCAAAAATAACAACAGAAAAGGAAACACTAGATTTATAGTGGTTTAGCGTAATTGCCTA
Source organism: Allium fistulosum (assembly GCA_030737815.1). NCBI lineage: Eukaryota > Viridiplantae > Streptophyta > Magnoliopsida > Asparagales > Amaryllidaceae > Allium > Allium fistulosum. The sequence goes on along the minus strand of CM060907.1, from coordinate 940,512,616 downwards.
CGTCCACTTTGAATAACATCTTTATTACTTTTCCAATTTCTTGAGTACAGATACAATCCGTAAACAAACAACTTGAATGCAAGTTTGAACTGAAAGAGGCGAGTACAAAAAAAATGGCAGAGTCTCCTTGGAGTTTTCGAAAAAAGGCTATTTCAACTGTACCCCTGCCCCTTTATTTATAGACGAAGATAAGCTAATCCCCTACACAGGCCCAAGACCGAGTTAGTTTGTCCCACATATGATAATTTTGAGTCAGCCGACCTAGGTATGCCGACCGACTTTGGCCGAGCGACAAGTGCCGTACTGGGGTGTCTTGATAAATGACTCGAAGCAAACCCTCAAGGAGTTCGAAGCAAAGGAACATTAGTTGTGTCACACTGTAGTAGGTCAAAGAAATTGTTTATCTCCGCAGGGTCCACTGACCCGCGTATGCCGAACGACCCATGCTGAACCATCAAAGCCGAACCATGATCAACCGAACTGTCTTGCCTTTCGTTCCTTGGCCGAGTGATGCATGACTTAGTACCTCTATGGCCGGACTACAATTGGTCGAACGACCAGGGCCGACCCTTCCACACCGACCCACTAAGTCCGAAACCATACCAACCGAACAGCTTTGTCTCACCCATTTTGGCTGACCCACCATGTCTCCACTCTGATGCCGAACCGGTTCGGCCGAGCCAGTGCTAAGCATACCGATCCATGTGCATAGGCCGACCCAACCTTAAGCTACACCGGTCTCTTATACTTTCAAGCCTCTCTTAGCCCGATTCCCTTCTGGATTCATCCATAGGCTCTACGTCTATCGCCATGTAGCCGGGCCAAAGTTTCCGGTAACATTTTCCCCCAAAGTGTGTCGTGTGAATCAACACGGTGTGCTTTGAATCAACAATCAGTCCTTGCTTTCAGGAGCTATTTTATTCAGAATGATAATCATCTGTCGTTTAGATCCTTTTCTTAACTTTCCAAAATCTAAATGTATACGACCTCTTGGAGGTTGAATCACACTGGGTTTTCCCAACCCATGCTTCTCTTCCTATCGGGCGAAATCCATCGCTTCATTGCACTGTCATCTTCGATTAACATTACAGGCATATATATATATATATATATATGCACATCTCATTTTAATATTATTTTCATTCATTTATTATTTTATTATTTTTTATTTTTTATTTTTTTCTTCTTTTTTTTAACAAGGAAGGGGTCGACATATGAAGACCGAACCACTCAGTCGGCTTACCTGGGCCGGGTCGGCATATCACCTTGCCGACCCCGTGAAACATGGTGACCGGGTCTTTAAGAAAACACCGACTCACATCCCCCTCTCCATATAAAAGCCCAAGCCTTTACTTTTTTCTTCCTACTTTTACTTTATTATTCTCTTCTTTCGGTTCTGCTCAAAACCCAAGCTCCATCTTTCTACCAAATTGCCACACTCCGCTGTTCAATCATCTTCCCCAACACGTTCCCCCATCATTCTCGACTTCAAGTCCCAGAAATCACTTGCCCTAGCTTCAAACTACTGCATAGGTAAGGATCCACGCTCCGCTTAGAACTATTAGGGCTTGCTTTCCTGGACTCAACCTAAGTTCGAGCCGTTTATGCATACGACTCTTTGTGGTGAGTAAGAGAGGAGAGAAATACGAGGAGTGAAAGGGTAGACAAAGGTAGTTGAGAGAGATTTTGAAATAGGTGTTTTTAGAAAGGGAGGTGGGTAAGTTTGGGATCGGTGCATAGGCTATAGATTCGACTCGGCATACTGATAGATCGAAGGAGAAAAATCGGTAGGTTCATGGTGTAGGGTTGGATCTATAGGTATTTGATGGAAGTCTGGGTCGGTAGGAAACGTGAGCGGTCGGTCGGTAAACCTTTGTCGGAAGTCATGCTAGAGAGAGGCTCAGTACTCTGAGAGGGAGTGTCGATCGTTTTTGATGAGAGAGAGAGGGAGAGTGGGTCGGTCAACACGTACTTAGGAGAGTGGGTCGCTCGGTATTCAGAGAGTTGCTATGGGTCAGCGGGAATCTAGGGTAGTGGCTCGGTACATACTGAGTAAGGCGAGGGACGGAGTATAGTGAGTATGGCTCGTCATCTAATGAAGTGATGTAGGTTGGTAGAAGTCCGAGTGGGGTCGTTCGATAATTAGGGGGAGGTAGCGAGTAAGTGGATCGGCATTGGCAATCAAAATTGTTTTAACTCGAACATAATACACATTTTGGTAACTTACCTCCACAACCAACCACAACATATCGGACAATGACAAGCAATAAAGCATATAAGCCCAAGGACTCAATGTGAACTAACTCCCCCATAGCTTGAACAATCTTAAATGCAAATTTAACTCAACAAATGCGAACAACAGCGTTCACACTCTATGATGCCAATTTTTGATTCCAAGACTTCTACTGCCAATCACATGATAAACTGCAGGAGACGGTCAGCGATGAGGGTCTCTAAGGACAACAACTTAAAGTTATATCGCACTACACTTCACTACAAAAAAAAGTCCCTACTACAACTGTATTTTTACAACCGTCATAATTTGTCAATTGTAATAGAGGTTTTTTACAACTCTTTTTTTCAGAAAGTTGCAGTAAACTTACTTTCAACAACTCTTCTTTTTTGCCAGTTGTAATAGATGCCTATTGCAACCTTTCTTTTTTGTCAGTTGTAATAGATGTCTATTTTTAACAACTCTTCTTTTCTGTCAGTTGTAATAGATCCATGTTACAACATTTTTTTGCTAATTATAATAGATGCCTATTTTTTACAACTCCTTTTCTTATCAGTTTTAATGGATGCCTATTACAACCGTTTTTGCTAGTTGCAATAGACGCATATTTTTAACAACCCTTTTTTCAGTTGTAATAAGTGTCTATTACAACTTTTTTTTACCAATTGTAATAATTAATTAATAATTGTAATTAAATATTAATCCTTAATAATTAATAATAATTACTATTATATAATGATAATTAATTTAAAATATGAAATATTAATATTAATAATTAATATTCAATATAATTAATATAATAATTAATAATTATTAAATAAATAATAATCAATAAATTAGAATTAATTTTTAATTATTAATAATTAACATTGATAATTAATATTAATTATTAATATTTAATAATTGATATTTAAAATACAATAATCAATAATTAATAATAAATATTGATTGCTATTAACACTAATAATTAAGAAATAAAAAATAACATTAATTATTAATATTTAATAATTGATATTAAAAATATAATAATCAATATTGATAATTAATAAGAAAATTAATAATAAACAATAAATACTATTAAATAACAATAATTAGTTTGAAATATGAAGTAATTATAACTAATAATTATATACTAACTATTTAATTGATAATTTATAAATAATAATTACTATCGAATAATAGTAACTAATTATTAATAATAAACTTTTTGTAATAAGAATAATTAGCTAAATAAAAATTAAATAGTAATAATAAAAGCTAAAAATCAATGTTAAATAATAATAATTAATAGTCAAATTAAATATTAGGAAGTAATATCTAATATTTAGTAATTAATTTTTGATAATTAATAATTAATAATTATAATGTTTTTTTAGGAAGTTTTAGAGACTTATATTCAACCGCTCTTTTTTCACCAATTGTAATAGAGACATACTAAATATCAGTATAACTAATATTTAATAATTAATTATTGATAATATTAATACTTAATAAAAACCTTATAAATTAACAATTAATACGTAATAATTGATAATTAATATTCAATTATAACTAGGAAGTAATAAGTTATAATTAATAACAATTAAGAAGTAATATTTAATATTTTAATAAAAATTAATTTCAAGAAATTCATATTATATTTAATATAAATTTTCACTTGTTGATATAACTTATAATATTCATTTTTATAATTTTGGTGAAATTTTGATAAAGACCCATGAAAAATTAGCGGTAAGTCATGAAATGTTAACACAAAAGCATGAAATTTTAAGCGGAAAAAGTGAAAATTTGGCTCCAAAACCTTTCGTGTCTTATATTTCTACACTCTTATGCGAGTCTGCCTCCTCCCATACTCTTCCTCCCTAAATCAAAATCAATCCCAAATTCTTCCTCTCTCAAACAAAGTTGCTCCTCAACAAAATCAAGCAGCCTACTGGAGTTTCTAAAGCTTGATCTATCATTTTAAATTACTGAGTCTAAAGCCATCGTTTATTCAAACCTATTTTTCTCTCAATTGGAGATGCCATTCGCACCTAGATTCGTGATAATACCCGAAAGTAATTGTCTCCTCTACTTTCTCTGTGCATCCAGGTACGAATGAAGATATAATCGCTTTGATCATTGTAAAAGCTATTGAAATATATGTAGTTTGATTTCAATTGTTGTTTCACCTGGAAATGAAGGCAGCCGATTCTTACTGCAATGGTTGTCAATAGAGGTACAAGACCCAGCTCTGCCGTATGATGCATGCAAGCAGTGGCTGCCCCAATGGTCACCGCTGCCATTTCCAACATGCTCTTGCCCCTTGCCCTCATGACAATTAAACATATACCATATCATATTAGACTGTTCTTTTACTTGTTTCTAATTTGGATTTATGGGATGCTGTTGTATCAAAATAAGAAGCGCCCTTATGATAAACTCTTCTATTCTCTCTCTTGTCTGTTACAGTATATAGAACATATAATTTAAGTCTAGTCTGACCTCATTTGTGTTTTACTGTTGTTATGTACTGCAAATGTAATAACATTGTTTCTTTGGTATATATGAATGTGTATGTTTCGTTGTAGCTGTTCTACTGCTGATCGGTTGCCTAAAATTATATGCTTTTTTTGTCAATGTCATCTTTTTAACAGGTATATATGAATGCTCTTGCTTCCCGTGATGGTGGCGTTGTTGATATACTGTTGTCGATAGGAAGATGTTCGACTAAAAGAGATTGAAGCAGCTGTTATACTGTCGTCCATAGGAAGATGTCCTTTATGAAAAATAAGAGTATGTAAAACTATATTGGTAATTATCATTTATTTTTCTTGCTATTTAATTTCTATTGATATAGAAGCCAACTGGGTGATTCTACTTCACCCTTAAATTTCCCACACTTGAATATCTTTTATATTTTCATTTGGTTATTGAAAACTTCTGATATAAAAAATTTGATTTATCGTATCCATATTTTTCCTGTAGTCTTCTATTGAGACGGGAATGTTGCTCGTTTATCAATGCGGAGTATGTAAAATTTGGTCGGACTTATTTGGAACTGTGGTGTGCACAAGTAAAAGTAAAGGTTGTCTGAGATCTTTGAATTTAATTTTATTGTATTCTACTTTGTCTTTGAGTTTATCTAATGTATTTTCACATTGTAGTGCTCTGGATCATCTTGGGATGAGCTTGAGCACATAAGCCAGGCTGTGAGTTTCTTGGTATGTTATTTTTCTCCTTCTTAACATTCTGTTAGATAAACATTGTTAATATGGTTGCTGGTTTATTGAGCTTAGGGATTCATAGTCCATCAAAAAATTTGGTTGACATTATATCCTACATATAGTGGATCATATTTTTGAAACGAGATGCAATATTATGCTACAAGCAAGGCAGGGTATGATATTGCAATGGATCGAGGACATGATATATTAGTAAAACATGTAGACTTAAATTAGAAGGAAAAACATTCTTTATTTTTAAATTGTCATTTTTAAGCAACTGTCGGATAATAATAACTTTTGTAAAACACCCTCTTTATGTATGGTAATTAAAAAAATGTTTTTGAGAATTATTTTTCACCTATGAAACTTGAAAATAAGGGGTAGATTCTAATTTCTACGTACGTAAATGCTACTAACATTTTAATCACTATTCCAAATTTAAACACAGCAACGTAATATTGACAATAATACAGTAAATGTATAAATAACCAGGCATAGCCTGTTGATGGCCATTTCTCTTGAGGTTTTTAGCATTGTTTGTGAGCTAACAGATGAAATAGTAGCAGTGGCAATGACGAACAGAATGATTGAAAAATGTGTGGATGGACTCTAGTTCAATAACAGAAAACATGAGCTTATGCACTATTTCAAGTGGTCCGAACATCTGTAGCACCTATCAGTATGTTGGCATTATATCATGTATGATTTATAGTCTGTATTTTGCTCTAGACAGATTTAATTATATAAGAGTTTTATAATAAGTTGTAATTTTATGCAGTTTTTATATAGTATATGCTTTATTGTTTGTATTTTGAATATAAAAATGTGATGTCTTCTCTATAAATGGATTATGATTTCTTTGAATTTATATCATTTTTGTTGCTTATCCTAGAATGGATTATGATGTGTTTGAATTAGTATTAATTTTTTACTGTTGCCTGCCTGTTCCTTGTTGCACTTGCAAACTGTATTTAGAATTTTTATTTTTTTATTTTGTATTTTTTACCACAACTTCCAATCACAGTTGTTAAAATGTCTTTTGCAACTGCTAGTAGCAGTTGTGAAAAATCTTTTACAACAGCCTACTATAGTTGTGAATAATATTTTGCAACTGTCAAGAGCAGTTGTAAATTAATTTTTACAACTGCGTTAGACAGTTGTAAAAGATTATTTTACAACTGCCGTAGACCGTTGTAAATAAATATTGACCTATTACAACTCCTGATATAACAACAGACGGTTGCCCGTTGTATTAGACCTATTACAACTGTTTTTAGCAGTTGTGAAAGGGTGTTTTTGTTGTAGTGCTTGTGTTTAAAACTTTAGTTTTTTCTGCATTCGCGTTTGAGTCGTGGCACTAGTTCACACACAACACGGGAGGATACATTATTGTCATTATATCTGATATCGATTGTCTTTCAAGTATAGCTTAAACAAGTATCTATCCATACTAAATGCTTGTTGAAGATGTCAAAAAAATCAAGCTCTGCTACAGTTTCTGATAAGCCTGAGCCAAGTTCTCGGCAGGAGGTAGTGGGAACTTCGGATCCACCATCAGTCCCTGTACCTGGCATCTCAGACCCGCCTGTTGCGGTTATAGACCCGGCTCCTGACGCCGTAGATGGAGCCGTTGTTCTAAATAACCCCATTGATTCACAAGCCTCAAAAATTGGCGAAACAGCCTTTCGTCGGCTGTGCTCAATCCATGGAATCCCCTTTGACGACATTTTGGTTCCGTCAGGACAAGATCAGCCTCACCTGCCCCCAGCTGGGTATACAGCATGCAACAAATTTATGTGCTGGGTCAAAAGCGTGCCACCTTTCAATTCATTTCTCTATGAAGTGTTGCGATATATCGGGATTGCTCCGGCACAGCTACACCCTAATAGTCATGCCTTTATTCATGGCACCTGTGTCCTCTTTATGAGCACCTTATTCAAACTCCCTACTCCCGAGGATATCCGTTATATCTACCACTTCAAAAGACGGTCCGACGGTCCATCCTTCATATTTCTCGAGCCACATTCCAAATGTCAAATTCTGACGGGGGCGTGGAGTAAATTTTCCCAGTATAATCAAGAGTGGTTTTACGTACGCTACCCCCTGGTTTTGCGAGAAGATGGCTGGAAGGGAGTAAGTTTCATTCCTAGACTAATGTTTGTCTAAGGCTCGAAGTGCATCCTTTCTAAACTTCTTTCGACTTTTATAGGTATCCGCCCACGACCTAAAGGCGCTATGTATTCTGAGGCCGTCGACGCCATTCGAACTATTCCCGTGAGAGACCGGGACATTAAATCCGTTATATCCAACGAATTGCTTTCGAAGTTCAGATTACTGGTGGAGGGTCGTCGAACTAGCCTTCAATTGGCGCCCTTACAACCGGATCCGCTGTGGAAAAAGGCAAAGAGCAGGTCGGACCTTCGGTGCCCCCTACAGAAGGGGCCCTGATACAAATAAGGAAGGTGAAATTAAAGAGACCGGGGTGCCAAAAGCGACTGACGAGAATATAAGTTCCGACTCAGCAACAGTAACTGACGCACCCGGCATCAATGAACCGCGTCCCCCTTCAAAGAGGAAAAAGAGCTAAGCCTACAAGCTAAAAAAGAAAACAGTAGGCGAAACTTCAAAAGTTACAATTACTCCAGTTGAAAAAGAGTCGTCTCCCCAAAATTTAGAGGGTTCACTAAAAGGTCTATCAGACCTGCCCATCCCTGACGACTTACTAAATTATGACTTCAACGACCCAGGGGTTATGGGACTTAATTCGCCTGCGAGAAGCGATGACGGCGATCAGGCTCGTCACCAAGGAGAGAAAATTCCAATAAGTAAAGCAAAAAACACTGGTCCATTGGGGGGAAGCATTATGACACACAAAAACACTTACACTTCACCCTACACTAAAATTTTAGTCATCATTTGATTCCCAATAACTCGTCCGTACTTGGTTTCTGTTCAGGTGATATGAGGCGTACACACGGCATTGACCGTCTTCACGGATCCTCTATCTTCTACCATTCCAGTCGGGATTCAGGATCAGGTAGACGCTAAGATAGGGATGACAGCGGCGATAGAGACTACCGTCTCAGAGATTCATCATCTTCCCGAAGAAGAACTTATAGTCATTCCTCATATCCAAATGACCCCCCAATCAAAGCACAGTAAGGAGAAATTTGCTCAGAAGGGATCTCAATTCGAAGGTCCCCGCGACCAACATTCTGGCTCGTCGAGCACCAAGCAATCCCGTGAGCCCCATAAGAAATCCATGACTCCGGCTAGGCAAACTCCTCCGGCCTCCGCACATGACCCATCGACAGCAGACAAACTTAAGGCCACATTCCCGAAGATATGCTTCGATGGATTGAAATTTCTCCCTGCGATTCATCATATTCCCAGACATGTCAAACAAAGCGCCATCGCCTGCAACAACGACGTTTATGTCCAGCATGATATGTTTGTACATTTGGTAGAGAAAGTTTCAGAGGTTTCCATGGAACGTCAACACAAAATCGATCGCTTGAAACTTGAAGCCATTCACAACAAAGATATCATCAAAGCCCAAGATAAAGAGCTATCCTTGTACAAATCTCAACTTGAGGCCGCCTAGAAAAATGCCAAGGAAACGGCCGAGGCAGTTAGTTGCTTGGAGGCCGCTCACAAGAAGGAAATCGATGAGGCAGTCCAACGCAGTGGTGCTTTAGCTTTAGAGAGAGACTCTATCCAGAAAGAAAAAGATATTCTCGCTCGACGTGTTAAAGAATTGGAGGAGCTACTTGCCAAAGAGAAAGAAGAGAAAACTACCGCACAGGAAGAGTTACAATGATATTGCGATGAAATTATCGCAACACTACTCCTAAAGACGAAGCTCGATGAGGAACTCTCCAAGGTTGAAGCGCTAAAGGAGGAAACTCGCGAGGAGGGTAAGAAAATGGCGCTCATAGAAGTCGACTCTCGTCTCGAGGCTACTACCGAGGTCGGTAGAGAGGAAATTAAATGCTTATTTGATCCGCTCGTTGCCGAGTATAATGCGCGAGTTCTCATGCACCGCGACCTATCTTTCCTAGGCGAAGGTTTCCTTGAATCATTGGACGAAGCGTGGGATACTTTGATAAAAATTAGGAAGGTTGAGCTAGGCGTCGAAGAGGTCGATGAGGGAGCTCTCATGAGGGAAGTGCTTTGAGGAATCGAGCCTTCAGACTTGTATGCAGCAAAAGCCCTCTTCGGTAGAGACTCCTTGTCATCAAAGGGTATAGATGATATTGTTGGCCCGTCCGACACTGAGTCTCCAGTTCCTCCTCCCGCTCAGCCAGGCAATAGCTCGTTACTCGATCCTCCCAAGTAGCATGTTGGTTATGACCCGGAGAAGCCTGGGCTCGTTGTTCACATTCTATCCCCTATTCTTGAGGGTTAGACTCCCAAGACAGTTGAGAGTCAACTGGAAGCCGGTATGTAGCTTTTCCTTCTAGAGCTCAAGAAATCATTGTTGTTGGTGATAATAGATGTATTCTAACATTTATCTTTCATGACTTCATGTAGGCCATTCGGATCCCGGACCAACTCCAAGGAGCAATGTCGCCACGGAGAGGGAAGAGAAAGTGGTTGAGACACTCCACGCTGGGGATATCCCTGGACCCGATGCTCAAGTGATCGGAGTGCTAGATGATGATGATAAACTTGAAAATACCTTGCTTGTAGATGAACATGACGAGGTCGAAATCACAGACGCCTCCGAACATACTTCGAAGCTTAGCATGGAGGAACAAATCATGGAAGAGGAGAAAAAGAAAGCCGAAGTTAAGGTTGAACCTCAGGTGGTGGAACTTGATGATCCTCTAAATAGGCCCCTAAAGATAATTCTCCCCGTGGGGACCACACCTCTAGATGTCCCTCTTCCTCCCCCCGATACCACCTCACTGGGAAGCAAAGGGTCCAGGAAAAAACGTTCGGCTGAGGAGCCTTTGGAGAAGCCGAAGAAGGAGAAAAAGTCAAGAAGTAGCTATCATCTTGTCATACCTCGTTCAGCCTGAATATACCTAAGTCATGTAGTTATTTATTTTTTCTTTTTTATAGTCGTCGTAGATAGATTTTGGTTTCGGACTTCGGAAAAGTAGTAATGGAACTTAATTTTTGATTAGCAGATAAAATTGTGTTTCTTTGTATTCCACGACTCTCATTGTTTAGCTTATCACCTAATCATGTAGTTGAAATTCAGAGTCTTGTGGGATATGTAAGCTCCAGTTCGCTTTCATATGACTTAGAGATCTTCGAATTATTTATACTCTAGTCCGCACTCTGGGGACTCAGAGTACTCTAGTCCGTGCTTCGTGGACTTAGAGATTTTTGAATCTTTTATACTCTAGTCCCCACTCTAGGGACTCAGAGTACTCTAGTCCGTGCTCCAGGGACTTAGAGATTTTTGAATCGTTTATACTCTAGTCTGCACTCCGGGGACTCAGAGTACTCTAGTCCGTGCTTCGGGGACTTAGAGATTTTTGAATCGTTTATACTCTAGTCCGCACTCTGGGGACTCAGAGTACTCTAGTCCGCGCTTCGGGGACTTAGAGATTTTTCAATCGTTTATACTCTAGTCCGCACTCCGGGGACTCAGAGTACTCTAGTCCGCGCTTCGGGGACTTAGAGATTTTTGAATCGTTTATACTCTAGTCCGCACTCCGGGGACTTAGAGTACTCTAGTCCACGCTTCGGAGACTTAGAGATTTTTGAATCATTTATACTCTAGTCCACACTCCGAGGACTCAGAGTACTCTAGTCCGCGCTCCGGGAACTTAGAGATTTTTGAATCGTTAGCCGATCGACTTTTAGTTTTGCGTGTACGTTCGTACGCTAGACAAATTAATGCAATTCTATTTTGCCATGAAATTACAAAATACAAAACACTAATAGCTCATAGGAAAACAGCTTTAAGCCTTTATTGATTGTAGAAAATAATGACAACTGAATTGTCTTATTACATGTCGGAAACCGAGAACAACAAAAGAAACATTTATTGAAACAATTGCTACTAAAATGCGAAAGAAATGAACTAAGTGTAATAACGACACAAATGCCCCCTATTTCATGCTCTGGAGAGTGTCATGCCATCAACAATCGCTTGCTTGAAGGTTCCTTCTCCAAGCTTCCGTTCGATGACGTACGAACCTTCCCATGTGGGATTCATATGTGATGGGATTGGAAAAACTTGCTTCAAAACAAGATCACCCACATCAAAGATTCTCGATCGAACTTTTTCATTATAATATCGAGTGACTCGGTGCCGATACGTAGCCGCCCTTAAATCAGCTTCTTCACATTTTTCATCAACAAAGTCCAGTGATTCCAGTAAGAGATTCCGATTCGTCCTAGGATCATAATGAGTCACCCGGTGAGAGGGAACTTCAAGTTCCACGGGTATAACAGCTTTAGTGCCGTATGCCTGGGTGAATGGAGTATAGCCAGTCACATACTTCTGAATGGTTTTGTAGGCCCAGAGTGCTGCCAGAAGCTCATCCACCCACTTGCCTTTGGCCTTCTCCAAATGTTTTTTTCAATATGGACTTGATTATTTTATTTACGGATTCAACTTTCCATTGGCTTTAGGGTGAGCTGCTGCTGCAAACCTTTTCTCAATGCAATATTTTTATCAAAATTCCTTGAACTCCCAACTCTCAAATTGAGTTCTGTTGTCCGTAATGATAGTTCATGGGAGGCCAAAACGGCATATAATGTTTCGCACAGCCAAATTTATGACCTTTTTGGTGGTGATCATAGCTAAGGGCTGGGCTTCTACCCACTTGGTGAAATAATCGACCGCGACAATTGCATATTTCGTACAACCTTTGGAGATCGGCAAGGAGCCGATTATATCGATCCCTCATATTGCAAATGGCCATGGACTAAACATTTGCGCGAGTTCTGTCGATGTGGCTCTTCAGATCTTAGCATACTTTTGACATTTGTCGCATCTTCTTACATTGTCCGCGGCGTCTCGATTCACGGTCGGCCAATAATATCCATAGCGGAGGATCTTTTTGGCTAACGTTTGCCCCCCAATATGGCCGCTACATTCTCCTTCATGAAATTCTTTTAAGACCCGCTTTATCTCATCGTGGGCGATGCACCGAAGTAAGGGAACTGAGAATCCTTTCTGGTACATTATTTCATCCTGCATTATATACCGCAAGGCTGAGCGAACAACCTGTCGTCTCTCATTCTTTCCCTCAGGAAAGTTTCATGTAGCAGGTATTCTTTGAACGGGGTCATCCACGACTCCCTTTCAGTTTCTGTCCCTAACACAAAATCTACTTCCATTTTGTTTATACTCGGGGCATGTAAGGTTTCGAACGAAACCAAGCCCATCTGTTGTGCATCACCTGTACTTGCGAATTTTGCCAATGAATCGGCTTCCCCATTTTGTTCACGTAGGATATGCGAAATATCGTAATACTCAAGATCCGACAATAGTTCTTGAACCCGAGCAAGGTATGGGGCAAGTCTCTACCCCTTTGCTTGATAGTCTCCCCGTACTTGGTACGCCACTAATTGTGAGTCACAAAAGATTTCAACCGATTTTACTCCAAGTTCCTTGGTAAGTTTCAAACCAATAATCAATGCTTCATATTCAGCTTCGTTATTCGTAGCAAGGAAATCGAGTTTCAAAGCATAACAAATTGATCGGTTTTCGGGAGTTACAAGAATAACACCAGCCCCAGAACAATGGTCGTTGGATGCCCCATCGGTGTATAGTTTCCATCGAACGATGGGGACTACATCACTACTGCTTGACTCATCTGATATTGTAAATTCTGCAATGAAGTCTACTAGTGCTTTCCCTTGGATAGCCCTCCATGGTAGGTAAGTGATATTGAACTGGCTCAGCTCAATATTCCATTTGAGTAACCTCCCAGAGGTTTCTGGTCGTTGGAGCACCTGCCGTAGAGGTTGATCGGTATAAACACTGGCCGGGTGTGCTTGAAAATATGGATGGAGCTTGCATGATGCGATCACCAAGTAGTAGGAGGCTAGCTTCTCAATCTTAGGATAATTTCTCTTTGCCACCGTTAAACGTTTACTAACATAGTACACTGGCTTTTGGACTCGGTCCTCTTCGCGAACCAAGGCTATACTGACGGCATGCTGAGATACGGCCAAGTAAACATACAACTCCTTATGGTCTACAGGCTTTTATAGAACCAAAGGCCTCTCCAAGTGTCTCACCAGATCTCAGAATGCATCCTCACAGTCCGTCGTCCATTCAAAATTTCTATTCCCTTTTCTTATCACATCAAAAAAAAAGGAATACACTTGTCGGTCGCCCTGGATATAAATTGACTCAATGCGGCGACTTTTCCATTTAGGCTTTGTACTTGCTTTATAGTCTTGGGTGCTTGTATGTCCCGAATAGCCTGAATCTTTTCTGGGTTGGCTTCGATCCCCCATGCATTGACAATAAAACAAAAAACTTTCCCGACACAACACCGAAGGAACATTTCAGTGGATTGATTTTCATTCCGTAGTACTTGAGTATATCAAACATCTCCGCTAAGTCTCGAATGTGGTCGTTTGACTGTCATGACTTCACGAGCATGTCATCCACATAAACTTCCATTGTTCTACCAAATTGGTCTCTAAACATTTGATTTACCAAACGTTGATAAGTTGCTCCTGCGTTCTTCAACACAAAAGATATCACTACATAACCGTACAGTCCAACGTCCGTGACAAAACTAGTATGTTCCTAATCTGGAATGTGCATCGGAATATGATTGTTTCCTAAATACACATCCATAAATGACAATAATTTGTGTCCTGCCGTCAAGTCGACCAACTGATTGATTCTGGGTAAAGGGAAACTATCTTTACGGCATGCCTTGTTCAGGTCTGAGTAATCAACACAGGTCCTCCATTTCCCGTTTTCCTTCCTTACCAGTACATGATTAAATACCCATTTAGGATAGAGGGCGTCGCGGATGAACCCATTGGATTTGAGTTTATCCACTTCCTTTATGAGAGTAGCAGACCTCTCAGGGATCATGCCTCTCCTTTTTTGTTTCACCGGCACATATTTCGGGTCAATGTTCAACATATGACTTGCGATGGCGGGAGAAATACCACACATATCAGAGTGGGTCCAAGCGAAAACATCCAGATTCGCTCGGAGGAAGTCAGTAAGATCCTCAATCATTGAGGGGTTGAGATGTGATCCAATCTTAAGCACCCATGGTGGGTCATCATGGCTGACTGGGATGTCAATCGTCAGTTCAGCTGATGTTGCTTTAGACTCCTTGGGTTCTTCATCATCGTCTCTTGGATCTATGTCTCTATAGATCTGACCCAGTTGCCCGAGCCAAGGCTCGAGCATTACTTGTCAATTTTTAGCAACGCGGATGCAGACAAAGTTGTCCATACCCTTTCCTTTCTCTCTTCACTGGGCCTATCTCAGCTCAGCCACATTACATGCACGACCAGTCGCTTGATCGCCATGCACTACATCAATTCCTCTATCCATCGGAAATTTCAAGGTTAAAAACCACGGGGCCAAAGCTGCCCTAAACTCTGCCAGGGCCGGTCGGCCCAAAAACACATTATACGGGGAATCAACATCCAAAACAATGAACGGTAGGATCCATACCCTCCTACGTTCACCTTCTCCTAACTCAACTAGTAATTCAACGAAACCTATCGCATCAGTGGATGTGCCATTAAAGCCGTGAAAGCGGGCTTTAGATGGTTTTAGATCCTTCGCCTCCATCTTCATTTAATCATACGCCTTTTTGAAGATAATATTAACAGAACTCTCGCAATCAATCAGTATCCTTCTCACAAACGCCAGCCCAATCGTGGCTGAGATGACCATGGGGTCAATGGTAGGTGCCTCTACCTGATCGGCATCCATGCTTCTGAATACTATATCATCCATCATCATTCACTGCTGTTTCGCTAGCATCCCATCATCTGTGTTTGAGCAGCATTCGAAATTCGCATGCTTTAGGGAACTAGCATAACGTTCCATTTCTTACCAACTCTTGTCTGCCGGATGAGGCCCACCGACTATCGTGTTTATAACCAGTCTACCTCCAGTCCGAGCCGGTTCCTTAGGTCGATGTTGAGTCTGCCCGCGATTGGGGTCGGAGGTCCCCTATCTGCCTTCCTGCAGTTTCTTAACAAACTATTGTAACTTCTTCTATCAAATCAGTTTTTCTATAGCATCATGGAGGTGTCTACATTCTTCAGTATTGTGCCCATAAGTCTCATTGAAGCGACAATACTTCCTAGTCTGCTTTTGTTCCTTAGCGGATTCCTTTGGGTGCAGCTTTCGGTATTGGAACGTATTACAAGTCGATAAATAAATATTCTCCAGAGATGTGTTCAGAGGAGTGTATTCGTTATAGGTTGGGATCCTTGGTTTCCACTTTCCTGCTTCCCTCTTTCTTCTAGAATTTCCTCCTCCGGTTCCTTTAGACTGCTCCAGCTTATTTTGAACATTGACCTAGACCTTGCTAGAGTTGTCACCAGATTGCTTTACCGCAATGTTGCTTTGCACCGCTTCCTTACTGGGCCCTGGCGCGCTGCTTTGCCTCGTCCACCTGGCCTCTTCTCTTCTCATGAATTGGTTCGCCTTTGAATAAAAGCATTCCAGGGTAGTCGGTGGTTTTTCTGCTAGCCAACCACCAAACTCTGAGTCCGGATCTACCCCTCGCATCATGGCCATAAGAATAGCATGGTCATTCAGGTTGCTAACTTCGGTAGCAGCAACATGAAATCTTTGCAAATATTCCTTTAACGATTCCCCCTGAAGCCTGGATTACACTGGATAAAGACATCACATTCTTTGGGTCACGGTTCCAAGTAGGGGACTCGGACCATCTCTGTTGGATTGTTCTACTGCAGCTGTTTGTGCCGTTTCAATCCTACAACGTCTACGCCTGTGATGTTCATTAGACGAAGCAAAGATGTCAGATGATGAGTAGGAAGCGGTGCTTCCTCCAGCATTCTGATGCTGTTGCTGAGCAATCTGGGTCATGTGATTGGCGTTAGCTTGAATTTGCTCGTTAAGCTGTCTCCTGCTTTCCACGAGTTCTCTCATAAGCTCATTGAACTCTGCCTTGGTGACAACTTCTGATTGGTTTAGGATGGTGGCGGTCCCTGCACCTGGATTAGCTTGTAGATTACTAGGTCCCACTTGTTGGACGCTGGCGGTCTCGTTAGCATCCGCATTGTGGGAAGCTGATCCGGTACGTGGTCTTCCCATTTTAGAGTTATCCGTCAGAAATCAGAATAGGATCTATGAACTCTTGAGAATAAGCTTGGATCTCCTTTGGGGGATTTATTCAATCCAGAGTGACAAAGTAGATCCTAACAGCCTAAGAATGCACCTTCTCGTTGAAAGAACCAAAATATTAACACCAAAATTGGCCACTAACACCCTTGAATAGAATTGTGTAGAGAGATTAATGAAGAAAGTAAATTAAAATAGAGAAATAATGCAATTGAATGCAAAAAGAACAGTAGAAAAGGAAACACCAGATTTATAGTGGTTCGGCGTAATTTCATACGTCCACTTTGAATACGATCTTTATTACTTTTCCAATTTCCTGAGTACAGATACAATTCGTAAACAAACAACTTGAATCCAAGTTTGAACAGAAAGATGCGAGTACAAAAAATGGCAGAGTCTCCATGGAGTTTCCAAAAAAAGGTCCTTTCAACTGTACCCCTGCCCCTTTATTTATAGACGAAGATAAACCGATCCCCTGCGCAGGCCCAATGCCGAGATAGTTTGGCCCACATATGGTAATTTTGAGTCAGTTGACCTAGGTATGCAGACCGACTTTGGCCGAGCGACAAGTGTCGAACCGGGGTGTCTTGATAAATGACTCGAAGCAAACCCTCAAGGAGCTCGAAGCAAAGGAACGTTAGTTGCGTCACACTATAGTAGGTCAAAGAAATTGTTAACCTCCATAGGGTCCACCGACCTAGGTATGCTGGACGACCCATGCTGAACCATCAAAGTCGAACCACGATCTACCAAACCGTCTTGCCTTTCCTTCCTTGACCGAGCGATGCATGACTTAGTACCTCTAAAGCTGGACCACAATTGGCCGAACGACCAAGGTCGACCCATCCACACCGACCCACTGAGTCCGAAACTATATCGACCGAACCACTTTGTCTCACCCATTTTGGTCGACCCACCATGTCTCCACTTTGATGCTGAACCAGTTCGGCCGAGCCAGCGCTAAGCATACCGACCCATGTGCATAGGCCGACCCAAACTTAAGCTGCACCGGTCTCTTATACTTTCAAGCCTCTCTTAGCCCGAGTCCCGTCTAGATTCATCCATAGGCTCTACGTCTATCGCCATGTAGCCGGACCAAAGTGCAGGGTAACATGCATTTTATAAAATAAAATTATTCTTTAAATATGAAAATAGTGGCAGCATTTTCTGAAAAGAAATTATTAACCAATGAGAATTTGATAAACAGAGGAAGTTTAGTTGAAAATTTAACCTTTTTAAGTTAAAAACAAAGAAATCATACTTTTTGCATGTTTCAGCCTTTTACGGCAGTAAACCTTTCGACCTAGACCTTTCGACAAGGTCGAGAGGTTCATAGCTTTCGACAAGGTCAAACCAATGCATATGATATCAAGTTACTTGGTGCGTAATGAATTGGACAGAGTCGAAGGGTTCGTAGTCGAAAAGTTGATGGCCAAAGAGGTTGGGGTATGTTGTTTTATAAACTTAAGCTTTTACCTGCTTTGCTTTCGAATTAGAGCTTTTGACTTAGTTGCTTTCGACCAGGTCACATGTTTAAAAATAAAGGTTTTAAACCTTTCGACAAAGATGAAAGGTTGCTGTTGCTTTACTTCTATTTTGTTTTGAAACCTTATGACACAGTCTAAAGGTTACTGCCACTTATCATTGTTTTGTTTTGAACCTTCCGACACAGTTGAAAGGTTATTGCCACTTTTTCCAACCTTTCTAAGTCGTTACTTTCGACAAAGACGAAAGGTTTACTTGTTTTAAAAAAACCATCCGCTTCTCCTATTGCTTTCGAAAGGTTTCAAAGCTTTCGACTTTTATGATTTATCCTTGTTTTATAATTAAAGTATAATCCAAAGCTTTCGAAGAAGGTGTTTTAAAGGCGGAGGCCTATTGTTTTAAATTGAATGAGTTAAAGCTTTCGAAGCAGACCTTCCGACTAGGTTGAAAGGTTGCTTTCATTGTAGTCGAAAGGTTTTAAAAGAGGAACTTTCACATATTTTAACTTGAACCTAGTAAGTCTTCGAAAGGTTTATGTTTTAAGAGTTGAATGCTTTCGAAAGGTTTAAATAGTTGAATGTTTTCAATGGTTTTGTAAGGTTAGGACTCAATTGGTTGTTTTGAAGACCTTTCGACAAGGTCGAAAGGTTTGGTTTTGATAAGTTTGAATACCCATACTCTAAATTTTAAAGGAAACACCACGGCTTACATATAAAGGAGTTTTGTAATGGCTCTAAGAATGTGATTTAGAAGAAGTATTTCCTTGATAAAAATATAAGTTAAGAATGCTAACTATGTTATGATATGTATTTCAAGGACTTAAACCCACAGGAGCGATACAGTTAAATTGTTGTTTTGCTTCTTTGATTATGAGTATATTCACATGATAACCCATAACTATATTTTGGGTAAAAGGGGTAGAAGTACCAGTGGGTTAACGCAAATTGTGAATATAAATTACTTAAACTCCGGAATGAGTAGAATTGCATCCATGGAGTCAGGGTGACTAAAAATATAGGATGCCTAAACTTTGTAGTTATTGGTGCATACCAAAAGGTTCATAGTAAACCCATGAAAACTATGATAAGGTAGTTATTGGTGCATACCAAAAGGTTCATAGTTAACCCATGAAAACTATGTATTAAGAGTAGTTGGCAGGGGCTAATTGGTTTGTAGTGAACCCATGAAAACTATATCCGGATTAAGAATTGACATCAGTCAATAGGTTCCTAGTAAACCCATGAAAACTAGGATAAGTTAGTGGTTAATGGATGTATCAGTAGGTTCCTAGTCAACCGATGAAAACTAGGATGTGCAGTGAGTTACTGGATAAGTCCATAGGTTCCTAATCAACCCATGAAAACTAGGATTAGGTGATTAGTTATTGGAAAGACCAATAGGTTCGGGAGGACCCATGAATCAATTAAGTTAACTAGCAGAAGCCTATAGTTCTTAGTGATCCCATGAAAACTATGAATAGGACAGGGTTTCCATTAATTTTAATAAGGTTATTAGTAAACCCATGAAAACTAAAAAGGTTAATAGTGACCCAGGAACTATAACTAAGACAAGGTGTCAGTTTAAACTGGGGAAGGGAAATATTATTTATTTTCAAATATGCATATCATCATAATGTTTTGAAATGTATGTTTTAACCATTGTGGATGTAGGAGCACAGAATTTGGTTTTATAAAAGTTTTAGGATGCTAGTGACGGGAAAATCTGTTCCAATAAGTGGCGTGGTCTCATTAGATATCTAAAAGGATTGAGATATTAGATTATTATTCATACCAGGCTTTATGTCTGACTCGAAGTTTTTGTTTTCCCCTTAAACTCTCGGGTACTCAATTTATTTTGAGTAGTCTAAGATTTAAGGTTCTCTGGTTTTCTTCTCTGACGAATAAAGCTTCCGGAGGCGTGCAAGTGGCAAATAGTTATTTGGAGTTTTCCTTTCCATTGTGTATTTTGTTTGTAAAGGAAGATTTATTAGCCTTTCTATATACTCTGATCAAACAAGGGTGCATCTTCATATGTCACTCTTGGCATATTTGTAATAATTATATTTTGTTGAACGTGGTCAATTTAATTTGGGATTATGTAATGAACATGAAATGTTTTAATTTGAAGGTGGAAATGAGTTTTTGAGTTGTTAAAATTTTTCTATATTTCTGTGATATATGTATCAATGTATCTAACGCCACCGTATTTGGTCACCGAAGATTAATAACTATAGATGACTGCAAGATCCGTAGCCGTTAGTTTTGGGCCTCCAAGTAGGAGGATGTTACAAGTTGGTGTCAGAGCAAAGGTTTGTGAAACTTTAAAAGAAAAGATAAACCTAAAAGCTTTTTCATACATAATCCAATGAATTTAAAAATAAGATCGGGGTTTGGGTCAACGCTATAGTAACGTACTTGTATTTGATATATAGGTATATACCTAAGTACGTATTCCCCTCTCTCTTAGACTGTTCTTCTGTATCTTACTAAGGCTCGTATGTAGATATACGAGAAAGAGGATACGGAGGCAGGAAACGGAAGAGGAAATCTGAGTGAAGGAAGCACCACAACCAATGGAAAAGCTCGACCTAATACTCGGAGAAACCAAGATCGATAGGCTAATGCTAACCAAAATAATGAGGCCAATGTATGTGCTGGAAATCCACTAGTAGATGCGGGGATGGTGTATTAGTTGTTGGCTAATCTTTTGCAAGCGGGAGCTGCTGGGAATGTTGGTGGAGCTAATCCTGTAGTTCCGGTTGGATATAACTATGCTAAGCAGAGTAGAGACTATGTCAATCTAGAAGGAAACCGTTTGCTGGAACGAAAGATGGTGTTGAAGTAGAGAATTGGCTTTGAACTGTCAAAGGATCTTTACAGACTTAGGCTTGAATGAAGGAGAGAAGAGAAGGCTAGCCTCTAGATAGTTGCAAGGGTTAGCGCTTCATTGGTGGAACAGTGTGACGACCGGATTGCCTGAGGAAGAATTGACATGGGAAGACTTCGGGAGGAGGTTTGAGCAGAGGTTCTTGTCTATGGTTGCCAAGTCAGCATTGATGAGGAAGTTCATGGACCTTGTCCAAGGACAAATGTCTGTGATCGAGTATGCTGCTAAGTTTGATGAGCTATCTCGATATGGTTATGCTTTGGCTGACACTGATGTCAGGAGGAATGAGAGATTCATTAGAGGTTTGGGGCCAGAGCTAGGTAAGATGGCTATGACTCATATTAGAGAGCCTTATCATGCGATGGTAGAGATGACCATTCGCCATGAGGAGATGCTTGCTGTTTCACCAGGGAGAAGCCAGTTGAGTCCCAGGGTTTTCAAGGAAGAAAAAGTAAATTCTTTAAGAAGAAAGGAGTCCAGAAAGGGGAGGCTGCTAAGAAGGCGACGACTGATTTGGTGTGTTATAAGTGTGAAAAAGAAGGGCCATTATGCCCACGAGTGCAGAACTGTTAAAGGAAAGAAGCCTGCTGAGAAGAAGAGTGTGAAATGCTTCAAGTATGATCAAGTTGGGCATTATAAGTACCAGTGTCCAGAGCCAGTCAGGGCGGACAGAGGGAAGGTGTTTGCTATTGGACCACCGTCTTCTTCTAAACCTACTGCAGCAAAGAAAGGAAAAACTGTGATGGTAGGTACGCTTTTGATTTAGAATATACCAGTTAGGGTACTTTTTGATACCGGTGCATCACATCCATTTATATCTTAGTATTTGGTTGATAGGTTAGTTATAGAACCCACATATCTTGTTACTTCCTTAAGGGTTGTGAATCCAATAGGAGGATATGCAACTCTTGGGATGAGATGTCATCAGTTAGAACTTGAGTTGTTAGGTCGTAAGTTTGCATGCATCTTGTGTGTTTTTGATTTCATAGATTTTGAGATCATCTTAGGTATGGATTGGTTGGGTTAGTAGAGGTTAGGATATTTTGCTAGGATGGGGAAATATCATTGAGACACCTAGATAGTCATAACCGAATCGTTTTCCCGGTGGGGAATTCCAGTAAGAGTGTTTGTGCTTTGTTGAGTACCATGTAGGTAGGAGAAGGGCTTAGTCAGGTTCGTGTGGCTAGAGAGTTTGCAGATGTTTTTGAGCTGGTTACTGGATTACCACGGAAACGAGCTGTTGAGTTTCAGATAGACCTTGTACCGGGAGCTGAACCTGTCAATAGACCACCTAGCAGAATGACACCGATAGAGATGAAGGAATTGAAAGTGCAGCTAGTGGATCTTGAGCGAAGGAATTTTATTAGACCAAGCAGTTCGCCTTAGGGGCAGCTGCAGTGTTTGTGAAGAAACCAGATGGGTTGTTAAGGATGTGCATCGACTGTTGTAAGTTAAACGAGAGGATGATCAAAAATAGGTACCCTCTTCCAAGGATTGATGATCTATTTAATCAGTTGAGTGGGGCCAAAATGTTTTCCCAATTGGATTTGGCGACGGGGTTCCATCAGTTGAGAGTGGCGGAGGATAGCATTCCTTTGACGACATTTCAGACTAGGTTTGGTTCATATGAGTGGTTAGTAATGCCATTCGGATTGACGAATGCACCTAGTTTCTTCGTTGATTTAATGAAACGTGTTTTCAGAGAGCACATGGATAGGTTTGTGTTTGTGTTCATAGATGACATTTTGGTGTACTCTAACGATGAGAGAGAGCATGAAATTCATCTTAGAGTAGTGTTAGAGACGCTGAGGCAGAATCAGCTAAAGACGAAGTTTTCCACCTATAACTTCTGTAAGAGAGAAGTTAAGTTTCTTGGTCATGTGGTTTCAGAGGAAGGATTGGCAGTTGATCCAGTTAAGACCAAGGTAGTCAATATTTGGAACAGACCAGAGGCAGTAACCGAGATCAGGAGTTTTCTCGGACTTGCTGGCTAATACCGGAGATTCATTAAGGATTTCTCGTGGATATTAGCGCCTTTGACTAGGTTGACCAGGAAGAAAGTGAAGTTTGTTTGGTCCAACAAATATGAGAAAGCATTCCTTAAGTTAAAACATTTGTTAACCAATGCGCTAGTGTTAATAGTTCCGGATGGTAAGCAAGGGCTGGTAGTATACACTGATGCATGTGGGACTGGATTGGGAGCGGTATTGATGTAGAAGGGCAAAGTTATCGCTTATGCATCTAGACAGCTTAGATCGTACAAAGTTAGATATCCTACTCATGACTTGGAGTTGGCTTCAATGATTTTTGCCTTGAAGATTTGGAGGCATTATCTGTTGGGAGAGAGATTTGAGTTGTATACCAATCATAAGTCATTAAAGTATTTATTCTCTCAAAAGGAGTTGAATATGAGACAATAGAGGTGGCTGGAGTTTTTGGCTGCTTATGATTTCGGTATAGAGTATACCCTAGGAAAAGGAAATAAGGTAGCAGATGCTCTCAGTAGAAAACATCAGAATGTGGTATTAGCAGTGTTGGCAGAATGGAGGGATCTAGAAGCTTTAGCCAGTTGTGGAGTGCAGTTGAGATCTACTGCTAGTTCTAGTCAGGGTACTGCCATGTTGTCTTGTTTAGAAGTGCGACCAGTGCTGATTGAGAAGATAGCTTCTAAGCAGAGAGAAGACCCAATTTTAGATGAAAGGATTAGAAAGCTTGAGGTTGGACTAGAGATTGATGACCTAAAGGATTTTAACCTTGACCAAAGAGGATGGTTGAGAAAGAAGGGATGGTTATGTATTCCATGTGTAGAGAACTTAAGGAGAGAAGTTCTAGAAGAGTGTCATCGATCGAAGTTTATGATTCATCCTGGAGGAACCAACATGTATCAAGTATGAAGAGAAGCTTTTATTGGGAAGGCATGAAGAAGGATGTTGGCTTATGGTTTAGGCGGTGTATTAACTATCAACAAGTGAAAGCAGAACATCAGAAGCCAAGTGGGTTGCTTCAGCCTTTAGATATTCCGGTTTGGAAGTGGAATTCGATATCGATGGATTTTATAGATGGGTTTCCAAGGACAAATAGAGGAAATGAAAGCGTAT
The DNA here is from genome assembly GCA_030737815.1 of Allium fistulosum. NCBI lineage: Eukaryota > Viridiplantae > Streptophyta > Magnoliopsida > Asparagales > Amaryllidaceae > Allium > Allium fistulosum. Next base: position 940,488,436 of record CM060907.1, on the reverse strand, counting down.
GGGTTATGGTGGATAGGTTGACCAAGAGTGCACATTTTATTCCGATAAAGTCAACCAGGACGGCACCTGTTTTAGCAAAGTTGTTCATGAAGAACATAGTTAGACTTAATGGGATCCCTAGTAGCATAGTCAGCGACAGAGATGCATTGTTCACTAGCGAATTTTAGAGGAGTCCGCAAGAGGTATTAGGAACCAAGATCAAGATAAGTACAGCTTATTACCCATAGACGGATGGGCAAACAGAGAGAGTCAACAAGGTACTCAAAGATTTGTTGAGGGACTATGTATTGGACTTTGGTGGATCTTGGGAAGATCACCAACATCTGATTGAGTTTTCCTATAATATCAGACTAGTATAGGAATGACGCCTTTTGAAGCTTTATATGGAAGACCATGTCGATCGCCAGCATGTTGGTTAGGGACCGAAGACAGATTGGTGTTAGGTCTAGATTTGGTAAGAGAGGCGTCGGAAAAGATTGAGTTATTCCGAAGATGGATGAAGGAAGCTCAATCTTGGTAGAAGAGTTACGGAGATAAAAGGTGTAAGGACTTAGAGTTCTCAGTAGGAGACAAGGTTTTCATTAAAGTATCACCAATGAAGGGTGTGGTACGATTTGAAAAGCCGGGAAAGTTTGCCCCGAGGTACGTTGGTCCATTTCAGATTGTAGAAAGGATTGGAAAGCTCTCTTATAGAGTAGAGTTGGCAAGCAGTTTGACAGGTGTCCATAATATATTCCATGTGTCTCATCATTGTAATATGTGCCTGATCTGTTTTGACAGGTGTCCAACTATTCCCCAGACATAGTTGGAGGACTTGGTAGTAGAGCCTGATTTGACTCTTGTTAGACAACCAGCTCAGATTGTAGCGAGAGATGAGAAAAGATTGTGAACTAAGATAGTCAAGTTGGTGAAGGTTTAGTTGAGCGACAACGAGAAAGACTATACTTGGGAGACGGAGGACAAGATTCGAGAGGCTTATCTTGATCTGTTTTGATGGTACGTCTATAGTAGATTTACATAGATGGGTTGCTAGGAGATGTTATAGATGATTGCTATGTTTGCTAGTTAGTCCTTACTGAATTTCGAGGATGAAATTCTTTAAGGAGGGGAGCCTGTAACACCCCTAATTTCACTGACATTATTCAGGAGATTTTATTAGAATAAATTAAATAGAATAATGTAGATAAGGAAATTGATGTTTATTAATAAACTAGGTTGCCGTGCTTAATTAAATCAAATGAACTTATATAAATGGTTAGGATATTAAATACAAGGGTATTAGGGTAATTAGCTGCCCATATTTCCCACCTTTATACTATCTCCTTAGTCATACATGTTCATTTTATCTCAAACAAAATTTTAAACATAAGAAGCAAGCAAGGCCGGCCATTAGAAGAGAATAGAAAATCAACTAAAAGCTAGGATTCATGTTAGAAGGAATCAATCTCAATTAAACTTCAATTTCCTTATCCAATCTAAGGTGAATAATAGTTTCTACATCTCTATTTTGATTTTTAACATCATATGGTTTCGGATTTAAGGATAAACCTGTTTATATGATATGTTGAATGACGATATGCTTGTTTATGATTTATATGTGCTTAAACAAGGTTGTTTAATAAAGGATTTACATGGCTTAGGTCAAAACCAAGATGAAATGATTTTTAAATGCCATGGGAAAATTTTATGCTATAGAAAACATGATTATAGAGATGGGTTTCAATTTTCATAATTTTCCGAGATTATATGGATTTTATACGAGTTTTCTAGTGAAGAAAATGGTTGGGTTATAAATTATTTACGGAAACAATAAAGATTATCTGGGTTTGAAATTTTTATATGTTGGAAAACATATTAAAATAGATTTTTCCGGGATATTTTTAGATTTTTCCTAAGTGGTTTGTTGAATATATAAAATTATTTAAGGTATAGGACTTAAATGTTTTATATATTTAATTAAGGAGAATTGGCGTTTTATAAAATAAAATTATTATTTAAATCTGAAAATAGTGACAGCATTTTCTAAAAAGAAATTATTAACCAATGAGAATTTGATAAACAAAGGCAGGTTAGTTGAAAAGTTAACATTTTTAAGTTAAAAACAAAGAAATCATACTTTTTGCATGTTTCAGCCTTTTACGCCAGTAAACCTTTCGACCCGGACCTTTCGATAAGGTAGAGAGGTTCATAGCTTTCAATAAGGTCAAACCAATGCATATGGTATCAAGTTACTTGGTGCGTAATGAATTGGACAGAGTCGAAGGGTTCGTAGTCGAAAGGTTGATGGCCAAAGAGGTTGGGGTATGTTGTTTTATAAACTTAAGCTTTCACCTGCTTTGCTTTCGAATTAGAGCTTTCACCTTGGATACTTTCGACCAGTTCACATGTTTAATAATAAAGGTTTTAAACCTTTCGACAAAGACGAAAGGTTGCTGCTGCTTTACTTCTATTTTATTTTGAAATCTGCCGACGCAGTCGAAAGGTTACTGCCACTTATCATTGTTTTGTTTTGAACCTTCCGACACAGTCAAAAAGTTATTGCCGCTTTTTCCAACCTTTCAAAGTCGTTACTTTCGACAAAGATGAAAGGTTTACTTGTTTTAAAAAAAAGCAGCCGCTTCTCCCATTGCTTTCGAATGGTTTCAAAGCTTTCGACTTAGATGATTTATCCTTATTTTATAATTGAAGTAACCCAAAGCTTTCGAAGAAGGTGTTTTAAAGGTGGAGGCCTATTGTTTTAAATGAAATGAGTTAAAGCATTCGAAGCAGACCTTCCGACTAGGTTGATAGGTTGCTTCCATTTAGTTGAAAGGTTTTAAAAGAGGACCTTCCGCATATTTTAACTTGAACTTAGTAAGTCTTCGAAAGGTTTATGTTTTAAGGGTTGAATGCTTTCGAAAGGTTTAAATAGCCGAATGTTTTCAATGGTTTCGAAAGGTTAGGGCTCAATTGGTTGTTTTGAAGACCTTTTGACAAGGTCGAAAGGTTTGGTTTTGACAGGATTGAAAACCCTTACTCTAAATTTAAAAGGAATAACCCACGGCTTATATATAAAGGAGTTTTGTAATGGCTTTAAGGATGTAATTTTGAAGAAGTATTTCCTTGATAAAAATATTGCAGGATCGATTTCACCCTAGAGAGGGGTGAATAGGGTGATACTATTAATTATAAAAATTATTTTGGAAGTTTATATAAAATAATTGCAGCACTGATCACAGCAGAATAATAGCAGTACAGATAATGGCAGAATATAAAAAGCAGAAAATAGAACACACAGATTTACCCAGCTTCGGAAAAACCCTACCTACGTGCTGCCCCCAAGGTTTCTACTAGAAATTAAGTACTCAGATGCTTACACACGTAAACTCGCGACACCCGCCATCGACTAACCTAACTCTACGCTCAAAACCCTACCACAACTCAGCCACTGAGTTGCGAATTCTCAAACTACGCCACGTAGTTTGTACCCTAGTCACATGATTAGAAAATACAATGGCTTAAAATAAAAATACAAATTTAAAAAAAAATAAACAATAAAACCCTAATTTAAACTAAAGCCTTTATATAATTAAAACAAGTATAAAAACAAGGCCGGCCTCCTTTTGCTTCCTTTTATATTATTCGGCCCGCTTTCTCCTTGTTTGTGAAAAATGGCTTCTTCAATATTCTTTTGTTCCTCTGTGATAAAATTAGGGCTTCGTGAAATTTCGAAGAAGCCGATTTATTGTTGATCGATTACAATTGGTGTTCTTCTGATTTGCTTCGGCAATCAAACGTCTCCTCGATTCGAACACAGCTCCTTCGATTTTGATCGAGTTCGACTATGAATTCGGTATGTAATTTATGCCTTTTGCATTTTCTGATTTGCTTGCTTGAACTCGACGCATTTACGGCCGATGATGATAGGGTTTATATAGGGTTCGAACCCCTTGATTTTCGTTCGTATATTTTATAAAAATTCGTCTGATAATTATCAACTTGGCCGTTTGATTTTGTTTTGATGCTGGTGATTGTTCTGACTTGTTCAATTTTGTATATTTGATTGCTTGATTTTCACGGCTTCGATTTCTGACTTGGTTGATTTCCTTGGCTATCACGGCTTTGACGAGTTCGAACTTACTCTGTGCATTTCTCTTTTGACATCGGCCTTGACTTTGAATTGATTTCTACTGTGACTTTGTTAATTCACTGTGTTACTCATATTATCTGACTTCGGTCATTCCTTGTGAAGTGCTTTGTTGTTGCCTCTGGTTTCACTGCTATGTTTTACCTCTGATAGAATTCGACATGTACTTATGCATTGCATACATGTGTGTTCATATATGTATGTGTTAGCTTTGCTTGCATTGTTTAAGTTAGTCTGCACTTCCCTGTCTATACTGCCTCTGGTTTCACTGCATAGCTTTGAGTCTTCTTGCTTATGCTCTGATCACTTCGAGTTTTGTGCTTGACCATATGCATATTGCTGCTACTTTGTACATGCTTCGAAGTCTGGTGTATATATAGTTCTGGCCTTTGTACATTTGTTTGTACTGCTTCTCAGTTTTATATGTTGGTGACTTCGGTTATGCTTTGACCTGCAGTGTGCACTGCTTCCATGTTCTCTCGAGTACATGTACAACTCTGTATGTATGTATGGTAGTAGTTGAGCTTGTACTGTCCACTATTGCATTGACTTTGTACTTGTCGTGCTTGTATTTGCAGTGCACCACTTCTTATGTGCATGTTGCATATTCTTTTGAGTTTGGTTGCTTTGTTTATTGGTTTTTGTCTTTGTGCCATGCTGTTCATTTCTGTAGCATACTTCTGTTTCATTTTGTTCTTGTGCATTGTCAACTGCTTGGACCTTGTTGTGTATATTATATGCTGGCTCGAGTTGCTTCACCATTAACTGTTGCATTGTGTTCATGTACATTGATGGTGGTCTGATGCACTTGAATATGCTATGTTGCACTACTCCATGTATTCATATAGTCTGGTGTGTATACACACATCTTAGTTGTTCATTAGCTTGGTATGGTGTAGTTTCATTGTGCGTTGTGCACTTTTCAAGTGTACGCATTGAATTTTGGTCGAGCTTGTTTTTGTTGTCTTGACCATATTTTGATTGCACCTATGTTGAATCCAGCTTATAGCTCGGGTTTGACCTTGTGTTGGTGTCATGATTTTATTTGTATTTCACTTGAGTTGAACTCGACTTTTGATTTGGGTTTGACCATGTGCTTACCTGTCCCTGCAATTTTATCAAGTGTACGTTGGTATGCACAGCCTTGTGGCATGTACAGTGTGATACACTGTGCATGTCACTAGCTGTTCGTGTATGATGAATTCAAAATTAAATGATGACGAACTACCCAAATTAACTAAGGCAAATAAATTTTTTAAAATACATTTTATTTTACACTGCAAAAATATTTTATTTTCAATTTTACTGCATCAGTGTATATTTTTGCAGATTGCTCAGATGCTGGATTCAATCTGGACTGGAGTTGAAGATAAATTACGAGTGAATGAGCGATATGTAGTGAGGACATTTGTAAATGAAAAATTGTGATGTAATCAAAATTATATTGTTTGAAAATTGTGTATATAGTGAGAGCTCAAATTTGTACTATTCAAAATTGTAATAAATATTTGTTTGAATAAAATATCAGTTTGAATTTAAATTCTATGTTATTTATTTTATTCAGGAAATATTTATTTAATCTGTGAAAATAAAATAGTACATTAACATACATTTAAATGAATATATATATATATATATATGTTTATTATCATCAAACAAAAATTATATACTCGCATATTCAACAAACTCCCCCTTTTGATGATAACAAACATATATTTAAGATTTTGAATTTATTAAATATATTTGATCATTCAATTTGCTTCCTCTATTTGAATGCTCCCTCTCTACACATAGCTCCCCCTTCATATATGCATGTAAATAAATAAAAATATGCAAATGAGCCTAGATGCAAATAGAAAGTACAAAATAAAATATTTGACCTTTATTTATCAAAATCTTAACTTTTCTCCCCCCTTTTATTATCAGCAAAAGAGTAATAGTGTTAGAAAAATAGAGATAAAGTGATAGACATTAATACAACATTAATACTCAATCGAGTATAAATATTAAATTTCAATAAAAAATCAAACAAAAATCATAAATACTCTGTTTGATGCATATTCCACTTTAGAATGATAGGGATAACGTCATCATATAAAACCATATAGTTGTGTCTATTTGTGGTATATTTATTTCAGGAATTTGAATATCTACTAAACATGCATAAACGTTAGGACTTTTAAATGAGATTAGTAGTATTCCAAATTTTTATTAAAAATGAATTCAAGTATCTTCTAACCACGCATAACCGTGAGAACTTTTAAATGGGATTAGAATCAACTTGTCTATTTAATCAATCAATTTTGATATGCGTTCCATACATGCATAACCGTGAGGACTTTAAATGAGCATGGAAGTACATAATCAAAAATCCAAGTAATTCACCCATGCATAACCGTGAGGACTTTTAAATGAGAGTGAATACTTTGGATGTTTTTATTTCTTAATAATATAATGAAATGAAAGCGCATAATTTCCCGTTTAAAATACCACATATTGACATACTATGTTGGATTTTGATGAGTGATGGTCGATAGAAACATGATAGAAATAGAAATGGTCATGGAATTTTTACCAACAAAAAGTTTTTATAACCCTTGTTTAAATTTCTAAAGAAATTTTCTAATTATACCATCTCAAGTTATATGATTAATATCAACACTCATCACTTTTTCAATCATTGTTTATCTTTTTGATAATCAATAGGGAGTCAGATTAGTTAATGCAGTCATTTAAAATCAAATCCAAAAATAATTATCAAAATTTTCAAAATGACTAATCTAAAACAAGGTCAACAGAAATTATTTTCTGGAAGGGGTTTTATAAGAAAAATGTCTGCTATTTGAAAACAATTTCAAGTGAAAAATATGCAGACTTTTCTTTGAAAATCCAATGCAACTAATAAATGTCTCAACATAAGTCACGTTCCACTAGTAATTTTTCTATCAACTAGATTACTAGTGTAATCTGCATCTGAATTTTTCTTTCACTCAAGATTATTATTAGTTTGATGTTATAGACCAGACTGTGAAGTTGCAACAATTTCTTGAAATCCTTTTTACAACTTTTAAATGAAATTCTTTTGGATTTTAATTGAAGTCGTGCCAATAAACAAAAAACCGTGAAAATTGAGTCAACCGAATATATTATCATCAAATAAAAAAACACCATCATTAATCCAAACTAATCTATATGAAATAGTTCAAAGACTCAAGAGATTTTTAAAGTGTTCTTGACATAGGAATATAATTAGCCAACAATTTTGAAAAAGTCAGAATCATTATCAACGTTCATTTCATTATCACATTACTGGCTGATTTAATTCAGATTATGGTGTAGATTATCACATAAATATACCATTACCTGTCTTACCTTTACGATAATTTTTCGTTGTTGCCCATGTGATTCTGCCACCTTTATACTAGGCTAAAGAGCTTTAATTAGTCGCCCGTTGTGTGTCTGGAACAACCAGAATCCAGATGACACTTTAGCTGTTCCTTAGCCTGCCACCACACCTACAGGATGAAAGATTTTGGTGACCTATTTGTTTTTATAGGTCTATGATTGTTAGTGGCAAATGATTTTGAAAAATAATTTGGTGGAGACCCAAAACTATTTATATATGTTCCTTTTGGCACCCAGATTTGTTTAACTTTGAGGGATTTTATATTCGTGCCTTTTGGAACCCAAATTGGTATAGTTTTCACGTGTTTGGGTCTATACCAACAATTATTTTGATTGCATCCAAATTTTCTACAAATTATGCATTTTGAATTGACTTGATTAATTTCGTTTCTAACATATTCAGAGTGAGTATACCCAAGTCCTTGTCTATCCGTACTAACAGTTTGTTTTCCTAATAGCATATTTAATGATCTTTCGCTTTTGGAAAATTTTCCCAAAGTTGTAGACAATTGTTGGACTTGTGTTTTGAGAGATTCATTTTCGTTTAATAATTGAGTGCATTTTTAATAGAATTCTCTCCTAGTATTTTCACTCTCTTTCAAAATCAGAATTTCATTTTCAAGCAAAATAATTTTAATTTCTGGTTTTTTAATTTCTTCTTCGAATAATGGACACTTATCACACTTAGGGCTCCTACTTTGATTGTTTTTAGCTAATTGATCAAGCTGTTTATTTAAATCTATCAAAGTATCTCTTTGTGATTCAATTTTGGCGTATCTTTCCCTAAGTCGTTCAAAACAGCCATTTACTTTGTGGAAATATATAAGTAATTCTAAGTGAGTGAGATTTGATACCTCGCTTAGCTCATCATCATCATCGCTATCAATTATATCACCTCGAAGGCACAGATCTGCATTTTCACTCTCACTACTAGTATTTTTATTATCTACATCACTTGTATTCCACGTGGCTGCAAAACTGTAACGATCGCGATCTTTCGACGCTCGAAAGTCGACATTAATACGTCCACTGTATCAAATGCCGCACAATCGAATGCCGGAAAACCGAACCATTAGGGTTAAAAAGAAGAGGTAGAAGAAGACAGAAGAAAAAGAAAGCAGAAAAACAGAAATAGAAACAATATCAGAATCTCACATTCGTAGCGGAACAATATATAATAGATAATCACTAGTCTTTTAAACAAAGAACTATCTCAGTTTATACAATACAACAATGAGAGTCAATATACACTCAATACAACAATGGACAGTTATATAACTTGTCCTCATACAGAATACACAACGGAATAAATGAACAAATACGGAAGTACGTCTCGCCATCCAGCTTGCTTCCAAAGCTCTAGAATATCCTGAAAACATAACTCTAGGCTCCCCGTGTGGAAATTATCGGCACCCAGAGTTTAGAAAGGAAACAATAAACTCCGAGTCAGTCATGGTGACTGGTGTGAGATCGTAAAACAGTTATTTTCACAAAGAAAATAAAATTTATTCGCAATGCTTTTGGACAATGAAACTACCGTAAGGCCTCCCGCCACACACACAATGCAAACGCAGAATTGGAGGAGATTTCTGCTTATGATAGTCAAAGATGCTTACTACGCAAAAGAATCCTCTTTTGATATTATTACTAGTGCACAGTGTGAAAATCCTTTCGAAAATACAATATTAACCTTAGCCAGCATACAACCATTATTGTATGCCTACTATAGCTACCATCTAAACAGTGGTGACCACCATAAGTAAATGGCAGGTTCTACAACTAAAACCGTACAAGGTTCGTATTGTTTCGTTGGATTTCCAACAAATGGTCAGGCAAAGGAACTTCCTTACACCGAAATGGAAACACCTCTGGAAGGACGCCCCGAGAGTCAACCTGCTCTCTGCAAACACAAGGCCGACGCTACCTCACGCTGTACAGCTGTAACTAGGTAGCTAACACACGAGCTATGCCATCCCCCGGTCGTTACCGACCTTTATTCGAGGATCCTCAACCACAAAGCAACAACCACAAAGTATAATAAATTTGCAGCATCAATATAGGTAGAATATCTGGGCTCCATACCATGATATCACCTTTTATCCAGAAGGAAATGACATACCCTAGGGGAGCGACCCCTAACAACCTTGCCGCAACATTCCTATTTCGACCATTACCGATTTGTGAGGCTCGACGAAGTCTCGTCCACAAAGCTACGCTTTTTCACATAGCCATGCTTTGATCAACAAATGATCAACAGCACTTCGTATGCCACATTACCAAATTGGGAATGTATCACTAGTAACCATCAACTACATAACCTCTGAGCTCGTACATCTCAGAGAAGGGTGTTAAGCTAAGAGAATAAATTCTCCGCCACCAACAGAAATGTATTTGATAGAAACCAGCTTTACATCTCAAAGTGTAACGTCAGACACACATCCATACAAGTCCGTTCCGGGATCGAACGGAACCGAAGGCACTTCCAAAGAAGTCCTTGCAATCCGGGTATTCACTAATCACGTCCGGACTTCCCATTACAAGAAAAGTGATACAAATCTCTATACCGGAGCAACTCGGTGCAGAGACATTCGACAGGTTGTCCTTTCATTTTTTAAAATACTCGGTCTTCACACCGGTCTTCAAATGTTATCCATTCACGACGTATCACTATTCGGAATGGGTTATATGGCACAAAGTCCTCTCCCGGCTTAACCGAATAATGAGCGTTTGTTTTAAAAACGAATTCAAGTGCCACTTCAAAGGCAAATATTGATAGTTAGTTATTTAACAATCAATAACATTTACAAAAATCAACCAATTTAAATAATTTTCCCAAATTATTTATTTTCAAATATCTTCACAAGATATATATTTTTCCACACTTCAACCCTTTGAAAACAAATTTCAAATCACTTTTCACCTTTCAACTTTTGAAAATAAATTTCAAATCAATTTCCTTACGCGGAATATATTTCCAAATATTTCTTTTCAAAACCAACTTTAGAATCTTTAATTTATATTTTTAAAAGCAACTTTGGAAATATACTCGGCTTTATAGTGAGAATACACTTTCACTTCAAAATGGTCCATTTAAACCAATTAAATAAATCCTTATCGATTTATTTTAAATTTACATCCCAAATCTGTAAATTTATTTCCACACTTTAAAAATAAATCAGTGTTATTTTTAAAACAAATTTCCCTTTCCTTTATAAATTCCATTTGAATTTACATTTCCAAATATTCACTTTTTTATACGATTTTCAAATCGATTTCTCAAATATTTACTTTCAACTAAAAAAATCAAATTCCAAATTGATTTCTAAATTTATTTCAACACCAAATCAATTTTATTTTTCAAACACTAAATTGATTTTCCAAATTTATTCCAAACATTAAATCAATTACAAATTGATTTACAAATTTATTTCAAATAACAACTAAATTACCATTCAAACACCAAATCAATTATCTTATAAATTTCCTAAATTATTTGTTTAAAATTCTATTTTCAATAAATTCTTCAACTTTTAAACAATATTACTAAAAATCCTTTTATTAAAATCCTTTCCCATATTTAGGAATTTATTCGGTAAGATTTCAAAAATCAACCTTTTACCATTAAATTCTTTCTTTTAAATTTATTCAACTCTTAAAAATAAATTTACTTAAAGTTTTCCACTTTAATTTCAAAATCCAATTTATGTTTATTTCTGGTATCCAACGATACCAAAAATACATTCGACTAAATTTATCCTTCAACAATTCCAATCACACATATAATCACACACATATTATAAACAATCACATCACAATATATGAAATAAAATTCACATAATTTGAGGAATCCAGTTGGATCCCTCCAACCTGTTTTCCCTGCGTCCACAGAGGTTGGCACAATACCCATTCCACTTCGAGGTGGAATATCACGGTATATGGGATTTATAAAATATCATCCGCTATTATGCGGCGCATAGGGTCTCATCCGCTATATAATGCGGGAAATCAACAACTCCAATATATACATATTCCAATATATACACATTGCTATATACTACTATATATACTATCACCCAAACAGTCAATCAATCAATAACTACAAAATCAAATTTTCATTTGAGTGAGAAGATCTCACCTTAGCTTTTATTTTGCAATCCATTTCCATTCCAGTTTGTTTTCTCGACAATTTTGACCTTGTATAAACAAATTTGTACATTTTATTAATATTCGAATTTACCAACAATTAATCAATAAATTTTTAATTCCAAACTAATGACTTAATTAAGTAATTATTCAATTAAAAATCGAATTCCCTTTAACATTCAAAATCCCTTTTAAACTGGTAATAGAGATATTCTTATACTTTATTGTAAAACAAATTCCATTTTTATATATAAATTTCAAACATTTTTAAAATTTTCCTTTCAAAAATTCTATTCCTATATATTAAATAAGACAAATTTCTCATTTATCTTACTGCAGAAAAAAAATTTCTCTTCAGTAATTATTTTCTTTTATGCCTTCTGTTTATAACAATCATCGCAGCAATTTCAAATAAAATAAAAATGCTATACCTAACCACCAACGCAGCCTTCACCACGACCACTGCATCTCGACCTACTGCCAACGAACCCCGCCTGAACTCGTCAGTAATTCGAGAGCCCCCCTTCATCGATGCTTTCAAATTCACAAGCCACCAAAATCATCGTGCGCAGACCTCAAAAATCTGCTCGCGACATCCAGCCATCGCCTGCCGCGATGTCGCGACTCTGGCGCCACCACGAAAATCGCGAGTTCTACATCTGCTAGCGATGACCACGATCCCTCTGCCTCTCCGGTTGCTCGTACATACTGGCGCCCTCTCTCACGCGCTCGATTTTGATCCTCAATCTGAAAGGAAATGCCTCGTTTTCAAACGAATTGAAACTAGATCGGGATTTCGATTTCGAAGTTGTCGCGACCTGTCTTTTCTTTCTCGAGTTCAGATTTGAGTGAGGAAAGGAAATGGATTTGATTTCCTTGTCTGCTTTGATTGGGTTCGACTTAAACGAGGGATTCCGAATGGGACGTTTCGTTCGATTTAGCCTGGCGCCATTTTCTCAGCTTCGTTCGAATGAACTGTTGAAGTGGAATATGTATTCGTTTTTTCTTCGAATTAGTGGCGAATGAAAGAGGAACGAAGTTAAACAGGAGATAAAAGTTTTTATATTTCTTAGCTCTGCCATTTAATTGATTTGAACGAGATTGTTTTTGTTTTTCATTTCCAAATGCTCGGCTTTAAATAATTAGAGAGGAAGGAGACACGATGATGTTGGCGTGTACGAGTGCAGACAGTGATTTGAAGGCAAAAAGTTGTGATGTGAATGAAATACAGCTGAAGTTGACTAACAGATAAATATATATTTAAATTTAAATTCAAATTCTCTCGATAAACACAACTTGAAATCTCGACCTCCTATCAAGGCATGCCGCTAGGCTTTCGTAATGTTATACGCCTATTCCGAACACAATGGAAAAGGTTTCGAGTCCAAATTCGATCGTATGGAGAAGATAGCTTTTTGGACTCGGTTATAATATTAAATTTTTGATTTAATTTCAGCGCGTTTTCTTATCGTACGCTCACACAACATCTCCAAATGCTACGAAAATTGAAATCCGATAACAATACAATATTACGGATCCAATGGAACTGGTTTCGTCGAATTCCGAGACTGTGCCCCGGAATGCTATTTTTAAATTCAATTTAAACAATAGAATTTCAAAACTGAACAAAACAGTTTCAATCTCAATTCTAAAACATTTATTATCTTCAGTATAATCAATATGAATTTCCTAAGCCTTCATATTATTTTTAATCTGCTTAAAACTCCAAATTCAAAATTTTACTGAATTTTAACAATTAAATTCGCTAATTTAATTGCCAAACAAACTCTGATATTTGAAATTCAAATTAAACCAACTTCCAGATACTTAAAATCAATTAAATATCCTGATTTCAAATGTCAAAAATTCAGGGTCGTTATAATCTTCCCCCCTTAAAAGAATTTCGTCCCGAAATTACAAGTTAAGAAGAATGTTCCAATACCCGTTTATCATTTTACCAAAACCAAACAGTTTTATCAAATTCTCAAACCAATCTTTTTATTAAAGATTCATTATCACTTTAATTAACTTTTCATAACCACCCATAAGTTCCAAATAATATGGTTTTCTTAACAATTCAAATTCAAAAATTTGAATTCAAAATTTTCTAACTCTCGAAATTTTCCAAAAATTTCGCTAGCGTCTCCTTTGCGCGGCTAACTCGGTACAACTACAAAATGTCCCTCCGGACTCTCAAATCCCAATAGAAAACAAAATGCCAAGTGGCAAAATCAGAAACTCATCAAATTTCATACCAAAATTCAAATATATACCTTATTGTCGAGCAAATTCAAATTTACCTTCGAAATCAAAATCCAATTCCAAATACCCTGTATACTTTACTCAACAACAATATCCAAATTCACTTATTGGATTCCCAATACCCATTTTATTTAAGAATTTTCCCAATTATAAATTTTACTTACGAATTCCATTATCCATTTCTTAAGTTTAATATAAGTATTCACATATTTCTTATATCTATTTTCACTTCACTAACAAAGTTATATATTCATTTCCATCCAACTTTGAATTTTCAATTCCATTTGAGTTCAATTCTATTTGAATTCATTTTATCTTCAGAAACCAAAATCCCTTTTCTAGTTCAGTTCCTATGCTTTCATTACAATTTGAAAATCAACTTTTCATTAACAAATATTTTCCAAAATTTTCAAAATTTTTCTAACTCCCAAAATTTTCAGAAAATTTTGGCGGAGTCTCCTTTGTGCGGAGGAGTTTTTGCAATTTGACAAAAGATGTAAATATATATACATCGACCCACTCGGTCGGAAAAGCAGAAAAACAGTTCATATTTTCTATTTTTATTGCGCAGGCGTACCTTTTTAGTATTTTTAAGCAAAGCGGCTTATTTATTTAGCTATTTGCGCAACCAATGCAGCCAAATGGCTTCCAAAAACCTGTATTTACTCAGTTTAAACACGTAAGTGACATATATATAAAATTCATTAAGATTTCACTTATTTTTTAACAACAAACAAATAGTTTCCATAAACAATACACTCAAAATTATTTCCATTAGCAATTCATATGGTTTCAATTCAACTTTAGTCGCTTACGACCAATTCACATACCATTTCCATTTAATTCAAGTGATCTACAACTCATTTTTCTTCATTCTATTCATTTTTAAGTGAAACGAGCTCATACCATTTCAATTGATTCAAAAATCAATTTTTATTTTCTTTTAATAACTCATAGAATTTATATAACCCCGTTTGCGTCTAACGACAACCATTATTATGCAAATTCAACAATATTCACTTAATAGAATATCCATTTTACATTATACTAATTTAAATTGATACCAACTCAATTTATTTTAAATTCATTTCATTTTCAATTGATTCCATTCAATTCAATTTGCATTCTATATTCACATTCGGTTTATTTCATTAACCAAACAAATTCTATTCAAAACCATTCAATAAAAGTCGACGACGACCATTTCACAACTTTTCTTTTTAAATTTCAAATTTCCATATTCAAGTCATTTCGAATTTATTTTATCAATAACAAGGAAATTTTCAATTTATTTATACTACTTGAATTTATATACAAATTCAACCCATTTCAAAATCTAGCTCACAATTCAATTTTTTTTATTCAACTAATTCAACTCCAATTCTTTTTATTTCATGAATTAATAAATTATCAAGTTTATTTACTTGAATTCAATCCACTTTATTTTATCTTTCAAAGTTTGGATTTTATTTCTTCAACTTGATTTAAATCAAATCTCATTCCATTTTTCAATTTCCAATTCATTTATTTACAAATGTAAACTCATTTGTTCATTCACCATTTTTATTCCAACTTAATAAATTTTATTCCAAATTATTTAGTCCATTAGATTAAATTCTCAAATTTACTTTTATTCAAATTAATCCAAGTTAAATTCAATTCTAATTTGAAATTTTTTTTAAGTTCCCAAATTCATTTCAATTTATAGAACTCATTTATAAATTCACTCTACCATTTCATTAGATTAATGAATTTATTTTGTCAAATATTCTTCTGGAATTCTATTCCAAATTATAAATCACATTTACAATTTATTTTTACAAATCTCATTTGTATATGGATTCATTTCCTTATCTTTCAATTCATATTTATAAATTTCATTTGTTAAATGTATTTATCTCCTAATCTTTAATTATACCATTATTTCTTATTCAATTTTCATATAACAATGATAAAAATTCAATATTATCACTTCCTAACAACTAAGCATCCATATACTATAATAATTTATAGAAAATCATTTCTTTTCTATACAAAAATAGTTTTGGGTAAAATTATTTCATTTACCCCATTTAAAACAATACTGTGTCGGTTTATCTTGTTTAAGAGTTTAGAAACCCCTATCAATTATAGTTGGCCAGACTGCACCAACCAGAATCTATAAACAATCAACCGATAAGTCAACACAATACAAAACAAATTTTATATTCACTAACAAATACGCGCTCATATCTATTATTACACTCACACTCATTCTAGAGTACTACTGACTCCATCTCTAATGAGTAACACCCAACAGAGCCAAGGTTATCGCTTAACCGGCTGCTATGATACCACATGTAACGATCGCGATCTTTTGACACTCGAAAGTCGACATTAATACATCCACTGTATCAAATGCCGTGCAATCGAATGCCGGAAAATGGAACCATTAGGGTTAAAAAGAAGAGGTAGAAGAAGACAGAAGAAAAAGAAAGCAGAAAAACAAAAACATAAACAATATCAGAATCTCACATTCGCAGCGGAACAATATATAATAGATAATCACTAGTCTTTTAAACAAGGAACTATCTCAGATTATACAATACAACAATGAGAGTCAATATACACTCAATACAACAATGGACAGTTATATAACTTGTCTTCATATAGAATACACAGCGGAATAAATGAACAAATACAGAAGTACGTCTCGCCATCCAGCTTGCTTCCAAAGCTCCAGAATATCCTGATAACATAACTCTAGGCTGCCCGTGTGGAAAATTATCGGCACCCAGAGTTTAGAAAGGAAACAATAAACTCCGAGTCAGTCATGGTGACTGGTGTAAGATCGTAAAACAGTTATTTTCACAAAGAAAATAAAATTTATTCGCAATGCATTTGGAAAATGAAACTACCATAAGGCCTCCCGCCACACACACAATCCAAACGCAGAATTGGAGGAGATTTCTCCTTATGATAGTCAAAGATGCTTACTACACAAAAGAAACCTCTTTTGATATTATTACTAGTGCATAGTGTGGAAATCCTTTCGAAAATACAATATTAATCTTAGCCAGCATACAACCATTATTGTATGCCTACTATAGCTACCATCTAAACAGTGGTGACCACCATAAGTAAATGGCAGGTTCTACAACTAAAACCGTACAAGGTTCGCATTATTTCTTTGGATTTCCAACAAATGGTCAGGCAAAGGAACTTCCTTACACCGAAATGGAAACGCCTCTGGAAAGACGCCCCGAGAGTCAACCTACTCTCTGCAAACACAAGGCCGACGCTACCTCACGCTGTATAGCTGTAACTAGGTAGCTAACACACGAGCTATGCCATCCCCCGGTCGTTACCGACCTTTATCCGAGGATCCTCAACCACAAAGAAACAACCACAAAGTATAATAAATTTGCAGCCTCAACATAGATAGAATATCTGGGCTCCATACCATGATATCACCTTTTATCCAGAAGGAAATGACATACCCTAGGGGCGCAACCCTTAATAACCTTGCCGCAAAATTCCTGTTTCGACCATTACCGGGTTGTGAGGCTCGACGAAGTCTCGTCCACAAAGCTACGTTTTTCACAAAGCCATGCTTTGATCAACAAATGATCAACAACACTTTGTATGCCACATTACCAAATTGGGAATGTATCACTAGTAACCATCAACTACATAAACTCTGAGCTCGTACGTCTCAGAGAAGGGTGTTAAGCTAAGAGAATAAATTCTCCGCCACCAATAGAAATGTATTTGATAGAAACCAGCTTTACATCTCAAAGTGTAACGTCAGACACACATCCATACAAGTCCGTTCTGGGATCTAACGAAACCGAAGGCACTTCCAAAGAAGTCCTTGCAATCCGGGTATTCACTAATCACGTCCGGACTTCCCATCACAAGAAAAGTGATATAAATCTCTATACCGGATCAACTCGGTGCAGAGACATTCGACAGGTTGTCCTTTCATTTTTGAAAATACCCGGTCTTCACACCGGTCTTCAAATGTTATCCATTCATGACGTATCACTATTCGGAATGGGTTATATGGCACAAAGTCCTCTCCCGGCTTAACCGAATAATGAGCGTTTGTTTTAAAAACAAATTCAAGTGCCACTTCAAAGGCAAATATTGATAGTTGGTTATTTAACTATCAATAACATTCACAAAAATCAACCAATTTAAATAATTTTCCCAAATTATTTATTTTCAAATATCTTCACAAGATATATATTTTTCCACACTTCAACCCTTTGAAAACAAATTTCAAATCACTTTTCACCTTTCAACTTTTGAAAATAAATTTCAAATCAATTTCCTTACGCGGAATATATTTCCAAATATTTCTTTTAAAAACCAACTTTAGAATCTTTAATTTATATTTTTAAAAGCAACTTTGGAAATATACTCGGCTTTATATTGAGAATACACTTTCACTTCAAAATGGTCCATTTAAACAAATTAAATAAATCCTTATCGATTTATTTTAAATTTACATCCCAAATCTGTAAATTTATTTCCACACTTTAAAAATAAATCAGTGTTATTTTTAAAACAAATTTCACTTTCCTTTATAAATTCCATTTGAATTTACATTTCCAAATATTCACTTTTTTTATACGATTTTCAAATCGATTTCTCAAATATTTACTTTCAACTAAAAAATCAAATTCTAAATTTATTTCTAAATTTATTTCAACACCAAATCAATTTTATTTTTCAAACACTAAATTGATTTTCCAAATTTATTCCAAACATTAAATCAATTACAAATTGATTTACAAATTTATTTCAAATAACAATTAAATTTCCATTCAAACACCAAATCAATTATCTTATAAATTTCCCAAATTATTTGTTTAAAATTCTATTTTCAATAAATTCTTCAACTTTTAAACAATATTGCTAAAAATCCTTTTATTAAAACCCTTTCCCATATTTTGAAATTTATTCGGTAAGATTTCAAAAATCAACCTTTTACCGTTAACTTCTTTCTTTTAAATTTATTCAACTCTTAAAAAAATTTACTTAAAGTTTTCCACTTTAATTTCAAAATCCAATTTATATTTATTTCTGGTATCCAACGATACCAAAAATACATTCGGCTAAATTTAGCCTTTAACAATTCCAATCACACATATAATCACACACAGATTATAAACAATCACATCACAATATATGAAACAAAATTCACATAATTTGAGGAATCCAGTTGGATCCCTCCAACCTATTTTCCCTGCATCCACAGGTGGAATATCGCGGTATATGGGATTTATAAAATATCATCCGCTATTATGCGGCGCATAGGGTCTCATTCGCTATATAATGCGGGAAATCAACAACTCCAATATATACATATTCCAATATATATATATATATATATTGCTATATACTACTATATATACTATCACCCAAACAGTTAATCAATCAATAACTACAAAATCAAATTTTCATTTGAGCGAGATGATCTCACCTTAGCTTTTATTTTGCAATCCATTTCCATTCCAGTTTGTTTTCTCGACAATTTTGACCTTGTATAAACAATTTTGTACATTTTATTAATATTCGAATTTACCAACAATTAATCAATAAATTTTTAATTCCAAACTAATGGCTTAATTAAGTAATTATTCAATTAAAAATCGAATTCCCTTTAACATTCAAAATCCCTTTTAAACTGGTAATAGAAATATTCTTATACTTTATTGTAAAACAAATTCCATTTTTATATATAAATTTCAAACATTTTTAAAATTTTCCTTTCAAAAATTCTATTCCTATATATTAAACAAGACAAATTTCTCATTTATCTTACTGCATAAAAAAAATTTCTCTTCAGTAATTATTTTCTTTTCTGCCTTCTGTTTATAACAATCATCGCATCAATTTCAAATAAAATAAAAATGTTATACCTAACCACCAACGCAGCCTTCACCACGACCACTGCATCTCGACCTACTGCCAACAAACCCCGTCTGAACTTGTCAGTGATTCGAGAGCCCCCCTTCATCGATGCTTTCAAATTCACAAGCCACCAAAATCATCGTGCCCTGACCTCAAAAATCTGCTTGTGACATCCAGCCATCGCCTGCCGCGACGTCGCGACTCTGGCGCCACCATGAAAATCGCGAGTTCTACATCTACTAGCGATGACCACGATCCCTCTGCCTCTCCGGTTGCCCGTACATACTAGCGCCCTCTCTCACGCGCTCGATTTCGATCCTCGGTCTGAAAGGAAAGGCCTCATTTTCGAACGAATTGAAACTAGATCGAGATTTCGATTTCGAAGTTGGCACGACCTGTCTTTTCTTTCTCGAGTTCGAATTTGAGTGAGGAAAGGAAATGGATTTGATTTCCTTATCTGCTTTGATTGGGTTCGACTTTAACGGGGGATTCCGAATGGGACGTTTCGTTCGATTTAGCCTGGCACCATTTTCTCAGCTTCGTTCGAATGAACTGTTGAAGGGGAATAGGTATTCGATTTTTTCTTCGAATTCATGGCGAATGAAAGGGGAACGAAGTTCAACATGAGATAAAAGTTTTTATATTTCTTAGCTCTGCCATTTATTTGATTTGAACGAGATAGTTTTTGTTTTTCATTTCCAAATGCTCGGCTGTAAATAATTAGAGAGGAAGGAGACACGATGATGTTGGCGTGTATGAGTGGAGACAGTGATTTGAAGGCAAAAGGTTGTGATGTGAATGAAATACAGCTGAAGTTGACTAATAGATAAATATATATTTAAATTTAAATTCAAATTCTCTCGATAAACACAACTTGAAATCTCGACCTCCTGTCAAGGCGTGCCGCCAGGCGTTCGTAATGTTATACGCCTACTCCGAACACAATGGAAAAGGTTTCGAGTCCAAATTCGATCGTATGGAGAAGATAGCTTTTTGGACCCAGTTATAATATTAAATTTTTGATTTAATTTCAGCGCGTTTGCTTATCGTACGCTCACACAACATCTCCAAATGCTACGAAAATTGAAATTCGATAACAATACAATATTACAGATCCAATGGAACCGGTTTCATCGAATTCCAAGACTGTGCCCCGGAACGCTATTTTTAAATTCAATTTAAACGATAGAATTTCAAAACTGAACAAAACAGTTTCAATCTCAATTCTGAAACTTTTATTATCTTCAGTATAATCAATATGAATTTCCTAAGCCTTCATATTATTTTTAATCGGCTTAAAACTCCAAATTCAAAATTTTACTCAATTTTAACAATTAAATTCGCTAATTTAATTGCCAAACAAACTCTGATATTTGAAATTCAACTTAAACCAACTTCCAGATACTTAAAATCAATTAAATATCCTGATTTCAAATGTCTAAAATTTAGGGTCGTTACAAAAACTTCTCCTTTTCGATTTCTTTTCTTGGCCGAGTCGATTTCGAGGACAATTGGGCTTGATGTGGCCAGGTTTATTGCACTTATGGCAGATAATCTCTTGCTCGTCTGAGTTGTCCAGTGCTTTGTCTATTCTGCTTTCCAGTCTTTGATTTAGAGCTGGATTTCCATATCTGTGATTCCACCTTTTGAATTTCTTCATTAATAGTGCCAGTTCAGCTGTTCCATCATCATCATCATCATCATCACTTTCGGTTGTTCCTTTGAGAGCTATTGATTTCTTTCGAGTCTCTCCTCCTTCACGCTCTTCCTTGAATTTCATTTCTAGCTCATAAGTGGTAAGATTTCCGATGAGTTCTTCAACTTTGATTTGTTTCAAATCTTTTGATTCTTGAATGGCAGTGACTTTGGCTTCAAAATTCCGTGGAAGGACTCTGAGGATTTTTCAGACTATTTCCAATTTTGTTTATGATTTTCCAAGAGCTTCTGATTTGTATACGATATTGGAAAGTCGTCCATACATCTCCTTGACATTTTCTTCCTTGGCCATTGTGAAATTCTCGTATTCGCTACTCAGCATGGCAAGGCGAGATTCTTTGACTTGAGATTTTCCTTCGTGAGCCACTTCGAGTGTGTTCCATATTTCCTATGCAGTTAGACAATGTGAGACATGATTAAATTCAATTTGATCGAATGAACAAATAATATAATTCATAGCTTTAGCATTAACATTCTGTAGTCTATTTTCTAGATCGGTCCATTGATCAATTGGTTTATCTATTTCCTGATTATTTACCACTATAGTTGATGTCCTATATCATGTCTCAACTATATTCCAAGCAACAATGGTTTTTAGAAAAAATTTCATCCTTTTTTTCCAGTAAGCATATTCACCATTGAACATTTGTGGTCTAACTATGGACTTACCCTCAACAAAAGCATTACTAAAAGAAGGCATTTTAAAAATTCAAATTTGTAAAATAAAAACTGGTTTTTGAAAAATCAAACTTTTTAAAACAAAATTGGCTTTTGTTCCTAGCTCTGATACCACTTGCAGGATCAATTTCACCATAGAGGAGGGTGAATATGGTGATACTATTAATTATAAAAATTATTGCGGAAGTTTATATAAAATAATTGCAGCACTGATCACAGCAGAATAATAGCAGCACAGATAATGGCAGAATATAAAAAGCAGTAAATAGAACACACAGATTTACCCAGCTTCGGCAAAACCCTGCCCACGTGCTGCCCCCAAGATTTCTACTAGAAATTAAGTAGTCAGACGCTTACACACGTGAACTCGCGACACCCGCTATCGACTAACCTAACTCTACGCTCAACCCTGCCACAACTCAGCCACTGAGTTGCAAATTCTCAAACTACGCCATGTAGTTTGTACCCTAGTCAAACGACTAGAAAATACAACGGTTTGAAATAAAAATACAAATTTAAAAACAATAAAACCCTAATTTAAACTAAAGCCTTTATATAATTAAAACAAGAATAAAAACAAGGTCGACCACCTTTTGCTTCCTTTTATATTATTCGGCCTACTTTCTCCTTGTCTGTGAAAAATGGCTTCTTCAATATTCTTTCGGTCCTCTCTGATAAAATTAGGGCTTCGTGAAATTTTGAAGAAGCCGATTTATTGTTGGTCGATTACAATTAGTGTTCTTCTAATTTGCTTCGACAATCGATCGTCTCCTCGATTCGAACACAGCTCCTTCGATTTTGATCGAGTTCGACTATGACTTCGGTATGTAATTTATGCCTTATGCTTTTTCTGATTTGCTTGCTTGAACTCGAGACATTTACAGCCGATGATGATATGGTTTAATAGGGTTCAAACCCCTTGATTTCGGTTCGTATAATTTATACGAATTTGTCTGATAATTATCGACTTGGCCGTTTGATTTTGTTTTGATGCTGGTGATTGTTCTGACTTGT
The DNA here is from genome assembly GCA_030737815.1 of Allium fistulosum. NCBI lineage: Eukaryota > Viridiplantae > Streptophyta > Magnoliopsida > Asparagales > Amaryllidaceae > Allium > Allium fistulosum. The sequence goes on along the minus strand of CM060907.1, from coordinate 940,465,191 downwards.
TCAATTTTGTATATTTGATTGCTTGATTTTCACGGCTTCGATTTCTAACTTGGTAGATTTCCTTGGCTATCACGGCTTTGACGAGTTCGAAGTTACTCCATGCATTTCTCTGTTGACATCGGCCTTGACTTTGAATAGATTTCTACCGTGACTTTGTTAATTCATTGTGTTACTCATATTATCTGACTTCGGTCATTCCTTGTGAAGTGCTTTGCGGTTGCCTCTGGTTTCACTGCTATGTTTTACCTCTGACAGAATCCGACCTGTACTTGTGCATTGCATACATGTGTGTTCGTATATGTATGTGTTAGCTTTGCTTGCATTGTTTAAGTTAGTCTGCACTTCCCTGTCTATACTGCCTCTGGTTTCACTGCATAGCTTTGAGTCTTCTTGCTTATGCTCTGATCACTTCGAGTTTTGTGCTTGACCATATGCATATTTCTGCTACTTTGTACATGCTTCGAAGTCTGGTGTAGATATAGTTCTAGCCTTTGTACATTTGTTTGCACTTCTTCTCAGTTTTATATGTTGGTGACTTCGGTTATGCTTTGGCTTGTAGTGTGCACTGCTTTCATGTTGTCTCGAGTACATGTACAGCTCTGTATATATGTATGGTAGTAGTTGAGCTTGTACTGTCCACTATTGCATTGACTTTGTACAAGTCGTGCTTGTATTTGCAGTGCACAACTTCTTATATGCATGTTGCATATTCACTTGAGTTTGGTTGCTTTGTTTGTTGGTTTTTGTCTTTGTGCCATGCTGTTTATTTCTGTAGCATACTTCTGTTTCATTTTTGTTCTTGTGCATTTTCAACTGCTTGGACCTTGTTGTATATATTATATGCTGGCTCGAGTTGCTTCACCATTAACTATTTCATTGTGTTCATGTACATTGATGTTGGTCTGATGCACTTGAATATGCTATATTGCATTACTCCATGTATTCATATTGTCTGGTGTGTATGCACACATCTCAGTTGTTCATTAGCTTGGTTTGGTGCAGTTTCATTGTGCGTCGAGCACTTTTCAAGTGTACGCATTGAATTTTGTTCGAGCTTGTTTTTGTTGTCTTGACCATATTTTGATTGCACCTGTGTTGAATCCAGCTTATAGCTCGGGTTTGACCTTGTGTTGGTGTCATGATTTTAATTGTATTTCACTTGAGTTGAACTCGACTTTTGATTTGGGTTTGACCTTGTGCTCACCTGTCCCTGCAATTTTATCAAGTGTACGTTGGTATGCACGGCCTTGTGGCATGTACAGTGATACACTGTGCATGTCACAAGCTGTTCGTGTATGATGAATTCAAAATTAAATGATGACGAACTACCCAAATTAACAAAGGCAAATAATTTTTTTAAAATACATTTTATTTTACACTGCAAAAATATTTTATTTTCAATTTTACTGCATTAGTGTATATTTTTGCAGATTGCTCAGATGCTGGATTCAATTTGGACTGGAGTTGAAGATAAATTACGAGTGAATGAGCGATATGTAGTGAGTACATTTGTAAATGAAAAATTGTGATGTAATCAAAATTGTATTGTTTGAAAATTGTGTATATAGTGAGAGCTCAAATTTGTACTATTCAAAATTGTAATAAATATTTGTTTGAATAAAATATCTGTTTGAATTTAAATTATGTGTTATTTATTTTATTCAACAAATATTTATTTAATCTATGAAAATAAAATAGTACATTAACAAATACATTTAAATGAATATATATATATATGTTTATTATCATCAAACAAAAATCATATACTCGCATATTCAACAAATATAAGTTAAGAATGTTAACTATGTTATGATATGTATTTCAAGGACTTAAACCCACAGGAGTGGTATTGTTAAATTATTGTTTTGCTTCTTTAATTATAAGTATATTCACATGATAACCCATAACTATATTTTGAGGAAAAGGTGTAGAAGAACCAGTAGGTTAACTCAAATCGTGAATATAAATTACTTAAACTCCAGAATAAGTAGAATTGTATCCATGGAGTCAGGGTGACCAAAAGTATAGGATTCTTAAACTTTGTAGTTATTGGTGCATACCAAAAGGTTCATAGTAAACCCATGAAAACTATGATAAGGTAGTTATTGGTGCATACCAAAAGGTTCATAGTTAACCTATGAAAACTATGTATTAAAAGTAGTTGGTAGAGGCTAATTGGTTTGTAGTGAACCCATGAAAACTATATCCAGATTAAGAATTGACATCAGTCAATAGGTTCCTAGTAAACCCATGAAAACTAGGATAAGTAAGTGGTTAATGGATGTATCAGTAGGTTCCTAGTCAACCCTTGAAAACTATGATGTGCCGTGAGTTATTGGATAAGTCCATAGGGTCCTAGTAAAACCATGAAAGTTAGGATAAGGTGATTAGTTATTGAAAAGACCAATAGGTTCAGGAGGACCCATGAATTAATTAAGTTAACTGGCAGAAGCCTATAGGTTCTTAGTGATCCCATGAAAACTATGAATATGATAGGGTGTCCATTAATTGCAACAAGGTTATTAGTAAACCCATGAAAACTAAAAAGGTTAATAGTGACCCAGGAACTATAACTAAGAAATGGTGTCAGTTTAAACTGGGGAAGGGAAATATTATTTATTTTCAAGTATGCATATCATCATAATAGTTTGAAATGTATGTTTTAACCATTGTGGATGCAGAAGCATAGAATTTGATTTTATAAAGGTTTTAGGATACTAGTGAGGGCAAAACCCGTTCCGCTAAGCGACGTGGTCTCACTAGATATCTAAAAGGATTAAGATGTTAGATTATTATTCATACCAAGCTTTATGTCTGACTCAAAGTTTATGTTTTCCCTTTAAACTCTCAGGTACTCAATTTATTTTGAGTAGTTTGAGATTTAAGGTTCTCAGGTTTTCTTCTCTGAAGAATAAAGCTTCCGGAGGCATGTGTTAGTCCATGAGGAGTTGGTTTTGATGACAACAACCTTAGAATAGATTATAAAATATAAATACTAACATTACAAGTTTATATATATATATTTATATGCAGGATGTAACCATGCAGGTACCATGAATGAAGACTGTACAGTATAGAGATTCAAGATATAGAGGTAGAAGACTCATGAGTATCAAGATTATCAAGAGTTCAAGAGTTCAAGATTTCAAGGTTAAGTTTGTTTTATTAGGAATATTTGTTAAAACTCATAGAAAGGCACTGACATCTTAATATCCAATTTATTCGTGGAATGGAATCCACTTCGAGCCCGTTAAAGGGATGGAACCCTAAGTAGGATGGAACCTACGAAAATCTAGTGGGACATTGTTTTGTATCCACTAATTTTAATTCAAATGATTTTTCAAAATTATTTCAAAACTTTCCTTTTAAAAAGATTCAAAATCCTCGATTCCGTTTTTAAATAATTTTAGCCTCAAAAACATCTTTATTTTCAGAGTCAAAATTACTCCTGATTTTAAACTATCTTTTCAAATAATATATTTAACTTTTAAATATTTATACTTAGATTTAAATATAAAATTATAGTTAAATTATGTATATATTGTTCTTTATATTTACTTATGTATTTCAACTATATTCAAGTATATTTATAAAGTTTAAAATAATTTTAATATAAAATAGAGGTTATTTTCAAAGAAAATCAAAACACCAAAAATCCCTTTGGGATGTCGACATACTCATATACCCCATGTCGACATAGTGTCAGTTGGCTTCAAAATTCAAATTTCAAAAGAAGTGTCTATTCGCCATAACTCTTCACGAATGGACATGACTGTTGTTCTTCTATAAATATGGGTCAGTTTCAACGAATTTTATATCATATTTTTCTGGTTTTCACTCCTCTTCTTCTTCCACATTTCTTAATACAAAATCATACCATTACTCTGCCGAAATCAACATCGAATCATACTCGATTATTTCTAGTGTGATTCTCCATCACTATCTCTACAAGATCCAATTGTTAATCTGAGTTATAGACTTCTTTGTAATCAATCGAGCGATAAAAGGTGTGATTGTAGCCTTGGAAATCAATTAAGTGAGAAAAGGTGCGATTGTAGCCTTGGAAATCAATTGGGTGAACTTGTTGCCCCGGAAATCAAGTATCTCTACCCAGAGGATTGTTATTCTAGAGGGTGTACCTCGTAGCCTTGAAACCGAGGGTTGTAATTGTTGAATTGGCTTTGAAAGGAAATCCGTACTTAGTTGTGCGGGACTGGATGTAGGGTAACTCTGAACCAGTATAAAATCCGGTGTGTTCTTTCCTTTACTGCTTTTACTTTATATTTGCATCTGTGTTTGATTCTGTGTTCATATCTGTGAATGATTAGTGCATACATCGTTAACAAATTAAGATAAACTCAAAAAGATTAACAGATTTCTTAAAAACACTATTCACCCCCCCTCTAGTATTAATTCTAGCCTTAAGATCCTTAATTCGCATTTCTCACATTTGGTATCAGAGCTTTGTTTTCAAAAGTTTCATAATCTGAATTTTGAAAAGTTTTAAAATGGCTACTAACACTAGTACTGCTATTTCCACCAACACTAGTTCATTTAGGTCAGTCTACTGCCAGACCACCACTTTTTAATGGTAGTAAATATGCATATTGGGCATGTAGGATGAAAATATATTTACAATCTGTAGGATTAGATACTTGGAATATCACACAAACTGAATATTCTGAACCCACAACTAATTTTGCACAGTGGACCACTGAGCAAAAGACTGTTGCACAAAATAATTCTAAAGCAATGAATATTCTGTTTTGTTCACTTGAAAGAAATGAATTTAATAGAGTGTCAGTTTGTAAGTCTGCATATGAAATCTGGAAAACTTTGCAAGTAACTCACGAAGGAACAAGCAAAGTTAAACAGACCAAAATTTCCATGCTCACAAATTAGTTTCAGTTATTTAAAATGAATACTAATGAGTCTATTTCAGATATGTATAGTCAATTTCAAGATATTGTGCATTCTTTAATATCTTTGGGAAAGGAATTTCGGAAGAAGATCAAGTCAGAAAATTTTTGAATTCTCTCACTCCAGAATGGGATCAAAAGACACTTGCGATTGAAGAGGCAAATGACATCCGTACTTTAAAGATAGAAGAATTGATTGGAAATCTAATGTCATTTGAAGTTCAAATGATCAGGAGAAGAGAAAGCAAAGCATCTGAGAAGAAATCAATGGCATTCAATGCATTAACCGATGGATCAGATTCAAACAGTGATAATGATGAAGAGATAGCATTTATGACCAGGAATTTTCGGAAATTTCTGAAATACAGAAAGATGAATAATCTCAAGAGAAACAACTTTAAGAATTCCGGTAATCAGACTACAGTACCAAACTTTGTCAAATGCTTCAATTGTGACGAACCAGGTCATATCAAAAGAGACTGTCCGTATCTAGATAGGCAGAATCCTCCTATGAACAATGAACCAGCAAAGAAACGGAAGCATGCATTTACTCCTACTCTAGATGACTCAGACTCGTCCTCAAGTGATGATGATCAAAAGACGGATAATTCGAATTTGTGTTTCACTGCAGTTCACGACTCCGATGAATTCATAGAAATGGATTCAGAAAAAGGTACACGTTTATAATACAATTGGTTGAAATTGCTTGCATAGAATTAGTTGCTTGATTGTTTGATTGATTGATTTTGAATTGATATGTTGTTTGAATTTTAAAATTTATTTTCTATTTTTACTATTATTTTATTATTTTATTATTATTTTTATTATTTTTGACACATTCTGAAATATATTATAAGTATAATAATATTTCAGAAATATGGACATTAATAATAATATTTATATATATATGTATATTAGATAACAAAGGAAAATCATGTCATGAAAATTCAAAGACACATGTCGACATGGCCCCTACCACGATGTCGACATGCCTACCTGAATTTGAATTTCAAATTTTGAATTCAAATGTTTGAATTTCCCTCCACCTTTTCACTTCATATATTTCTCTGAAAAGATACCTTTTGACCAGAGAATATGTCCTTTGAAAGTCTATTTTTTCACTATCTTTTATCATATCTTTCAGTTTCAAATTCAAACTCTCTCTTCATATCCTCAAGCTCTCTACTCTCTACTCTAATGGCTTCTTCAAGCAACCCCTCAACCATGAGAATTTCCAGAAAAATCAAAGAGCAATTACTCAATGATCCGGAGGCAATTAAAGCATACATTAGTTATGCTAATTATGCTAAAGTCCATCCCGGAAAATTTGCTATTTTTCAAGATTTTTCTTCTTATGAAATTGATTCTCTTTTTGCAAACAATGGTGTTTTAAGTCTTATTGACTCATCTCAAAACAATTTTGTTTGCTATCCCAATCTTGTCAAAATCTTTTATGCTAATTTAAACCGTGGTTTTTATAATGGAAATGAGAATGAAATTTGGAGTAGTGTCAAAGGCACTCAAATTGTTTTGAATTGTGATCTTTTGGGTACCATTCTTATTTGCAAAAGCACGGGAATGGATCTTTCTAGTTTTAAAATCGATGAACATGATCGTGAGACATTTCATCATATTTTTGAAGGAGATGAAAACTTTGAATTTAAAAACCGAAACTTTCGTCCTAAAGCAAGGATTGTCAATCTTCTCTTACATCATACTTTGACCCCAAGATCGGGAAATTTTAACAATCCTACCTCAAAAGTGTGCAAAGCACTTTTTGCTATTTTCGAAAACTATGATATCAATTGGGCGCAAGTTATTTTGGATGAACTTCGTCCTAAAAGTTTTGAAATGGGAGAAAACACTTTATATCATGGAATTTACCTTACTCGGATTTTCAACTATTTTGGAGTGGATTTCAAAGGTGAAGAATTTGTCTCTAAAAAAGTTTTTAATATTTCAAACATTTCTCTCATGAAAATCCCATATGTTTTTCAACCTTATGAGACTCTTACCGAAAAGGAAGAGCGTTTGGCTCATGAAGAAATGGAAGAGGAAGAAGAAGAAGAAAGGGATGAAATGGAAATAGAAGAAGAAGAAGAAGGTGAAACATCCTTAGAAAGTATTGAATATCCTTCCAATCCATCCAACAAAACCCTTCTCAAAAACCAAAAGATGATTGTGGAGAATCAATGGATTTTAAAACGATCCGTTAGTAAGAAGTTGGATAACATGTCTTTAAAGATGAACAAGTTCTTTTCAAAAGTCAGCAAGAAACTTGGATTATCTTCATCATCTTCATCCTCTAACTAGTTTTATCTTTTAGTATCTTATTGTATTAGTTTGTTTTAATTTGAATGTTCGTGTAGTTCTTTATGTTTAATCATTGTATTATCCTATTAAGTAATGAAATTGAATTTCCTTCCTGTCATCCAGCTTATTTTATATCTTGAATAAATGTTAGTATAGTATAGAAATATATATACATCATTATTCACAAAATAAAATTATCATCAAAATTCACTATAGTACGTCGACATACCCCTCTAGACCATGTCGACATGTACTGGTCAGAAGTGATTATTGATTTTGAATTTGAAATTGGAATAACTACCAAATGTCTATTCATTTCAAACGAATTTCTACACCTATATATACCCTTTTCTTCCAGAAATCTTCACTGAAATTTATTTTTCATTCTCTATATCCTTCATTTCTTTCTCTAATTCAATTATGGCCAATCCTATTCACAATCTATCTGAAAATCTTAAAGAAGCACTCAATTAATTCAAGAATATTCTCTCTATCATCCTCCGTAATCAACGTCACTTAGAATTGAGTCAAATGCAGATGATCAAGGAACAAGAGAGACACTTCGATGCAATTCGTTGGATGATCTCCTCCCTGCACAAGGATGATAATGAAGCACATCCTCCCGTTTCTCTATCTGTTAATAATGAGAATTTGGATGCCATTAAACAAGACTCAATCTTTGGAGAAGAAGGATGGGTTGATGTTCCTCGTAACGTTTAATTTTCTTTCTTTGTTTGATTTGTCTGAATTAATTTGTTTGATTTAATTTAGTTTGATTTTATACTTTGTGTGGATTGATTTTATTTGGTTTGAAGATTGGTATGTGAAACATATATATATATACACACTGAAATGAATATAGTCTTTAATTAAGTTATTATGCTCATAAGTATCATATTTCTTAATCTATATATTATATATTCCGTTGTATAGTTTATCAATGCAGGTACTAAAGTCCAAGAGTAAGGGGGAGTAAATTTTTGTTGATGGCAAAGGGGGAGAAATATAAAATAGTGTAGTTAAGCATAGATTAAGGGGGAGCTGTTAGTTTTAGGGGGAGTTATTAGGATAGAAGGAATATTTTATAAACAAAGGTTGTCATCATCAAAAAAGTGGATGTAATGCCCCAGAAATTCATGGAATCTTATTTTGGTTAGATTTTGAAAATATATGAATTTAATTGCATAGGAATATATGGAATTAATGGTGTACAAGTATGTGTGCACGTGCACACTGATATGGCACAAGGAAGAACTCCAGATTTCCTGAATTTAAAACAAGAATTAAAAAGCATTACAAACATGATTTTGTGATATGGATATTTGATTTCTGGAATTATATAAATCATCCCAGAAAATAAGAAAAGTAAGTTTTGATTTGAATTCAGTAAATAGATTTTATTTAAAACCCAAAAAAAAATATAGATATATGTCACAAGGATTTGAAAAAAAAACCTGGATGCACATATAGGTGAATATCTTTCTGAAATTAAGGAGGAGTTAAATAAGCCTAGATAAGATATGTATGCATATGTACATTTCTATAAGTATTGAAAGTATTAAAAAGAAATAAGCAAGGAGAAGTTTAACACTAAAATAGCAAAAGACAAATTGCAAGCAAAATAATTGCTTTAGGCAGAAAATAGAAAATAAACAAGTGACAATGTCACATACAATTAACATGACTTGATAAGAATATGATATTTTGGAGAAGTAAAAAGGGGAGGTAAGCATCAAATGGCTGGAGTATTAAGGGTGAAAAATAAGCAAATCTGAAATGCAGAATGCATGAGTCTTGGCCAGGGTAGGAATGGGATTTTACAATGATAAAACCCTAGAAAAAAACCTCTCTTATAAATCCAAGTATAAACCAGAAAGATCATTTGCTACCTGAGACATTTAAGAAAACAAAGAAGAAAATATTTGCAAGCAGGAAAGCAAGTTTTAAAAAAGGTTTCTTTTCTGGATTAAGCAAGAGAAGCATTTTTCTGTGAGTAATCTCACTAAACGCATGGCATTAAGTCCTGTTATGAGGCAGCCAAGCTTGTATTATTTTCTACATATTTTGGATTTTATTACTATGGTTTTAATGGATGCTTTAATGGGTGTTTCTGAATGCTTTTGATTGTTTTGATAGTTGAGTATTTTGCTCTGTTTAGCTATATCCAGAAATGTTAAAGTGTGAAATTATGAAAGTAAATAGAGAATACTTGTAACTGGTTTGGATATGGCATGACAAATATAGAAATCAAAAATATATATATGAGTTGCATTACACTTATGTAAGTGCGGAAGCTCAAATGAAAGATTCAAGGTTGCAATGGAAATACCCAAAAGTGCTGAACCCTTGATCAAATAGAAAACCATGAGCCAGAAATCTTGTTTAAGCTAGATCTTGAATTTAGTTCAAACATGGTTGCTTATGAAACAACAATAACCCACATGCCTAGTCTCTATTCACAGTTATAAATATTCTTGTATTTTCTTTAAGCCAGAATATTTGAAAATATGATTTCCCTGGATATGAAAGTTAGCTTGTTCTTGAATTATGCTTGTAAGCTCTATATAATATTTCATGAACACTGCGATTCGGTCATCTAGCTATCTTATGATAGGATCAAACATGAACACTTAGTAAATAAACTAAGGATTATGAGCCAAGAAGACTGCTGGAATGCTTGTTGTATTTAAAGTATGCAAGTTGGCACATGGCTTGTTTAAGCCCTGAGATCTTTATGCAATATTGTGAATTATTTTATTGCAATGTGTCCCCGTGATTCCTTTATGGCAGATGAGGCTAGGAAGAAAGTTGGTAAATGCAACCTCAAATTGATGAAGTAGGAACTTGTGTTATTCCTAGGTTGGTTGGACTGGTGCTATGACAGTTCCTGAGTATTTCTATTTGAAATATATGTTTGCATAGTTGAATGTGTGTACATAATTAGTTTTAAATACTAATCATATATGCACAATATATCATAAACAAGTCAGGCAAATTGATCAAAGAAGCTATGCCAACCTATACAAAATGTTTATGTCTCACTTATTTACTTAATATCATGGAATTTTTGATATTGCTCATACCAGATCTTGTATCTGACCCTTGTTTGCTTATGGCATCTGGGGTGTCTCATTTAAAATGAGGCAGCCTCTAATGCTCTTACAGGGAATGCTGGATCTAAATAGGAAGCTGCTATGGCTAATGAGAATGATTGGATAGGCATGCTAAATTAGAATTAAATAAGAACTTAGAATGAATTATTTGCATGTAATCTGGGAAGTTTTTATAGTTCTGCTTTGGTTGTTATGTAATGATCTTGAATGTTTGGATTTATTTAGTTGTTTTAGTTGAATCTAGCAATGCATTGAGTTTGGGATTAACCAAAGACTTAGTTGAATCTATGCAAGAAAATATATACTTGAGTATCATGGTGGAAATCTGTAATTGACATATGCCTATATTTGAGAAATGGATATGTACATACATATACTGTATTAGTTAATTACAAGTTACATAAAACTTTAAGTTTGAAGGTTAAAAATCTGAATTTTTAGCTAGAAGTAATATTTCAAGAATTTAGTAATAATATGCAGAAGTGTTTTGATAAAAGAAGAAACTATATATATAATTGTGTATTTTATAAAAGAGGTGTACATGTTCTAAGAGATTTTCTAAGTGTCTTAAATATAAATTCACCTTGCAATAGTCAGGCTCTAATGTTTTGATGATCCAGTCATGAAGTTAACCCACTTCAAAATAGTGAGGTCTGGGTTGATCAAGATGACCAGAGTTTTTGGGTGTAAAAGAAGGAAATGCATTTGTAAAAATCTGAAGCTTCCTTTGCAATTGCATGTACAAAGACATTTTCGAATACTTGAGCCATTCTCTTTTATTCTTGAGAAGCTTTCTTAGTCTAGAGAGTATAACACAGATGATATGCACACATTTTACTTAACTATTACTTTTACCAAGTGACCATAAGATCTGGATTCTCTAAATCCAGCAAAGCAACCTGTAAATTAGATGCCAACTGAGGTAACTCAGGGATTAGGGAATAAATTTGGTCCAGAAAAATACAACCATATAGATCATGAAAGAATTACTAAACTGGCTTGGTTATAAGTAAAGGAATTTGGACAAAAATCACTTGTGTTGAAAATGATAAATGAATATATCATTTTCCTTTCTGGCTTTGATCAAATACCAAATAATCAAACTAAACTTATGGTGGCTTGCTATATATAATCTGAGATCACTTTGCTATCTCAAACTAACAGACAACCACTATAGAAATGGTCAAGAATTAGTAAGTATGGATTACATATGATTATGGGATTCATTACCCTGACTCAAATATCAATATTTTGGAAAAATGAGCTATGAACTGGTTGATTAGAAATTCAAATTCAATCAGGATGCACTCTTTCTAAACAACACTCTGATCCAAGCAAGGGGGGTCACATACATCTTCATATGTATGTGAATATATTTATTAACAAACTGATATAAATATATTAGTAGAAAAATTAGGATCCTGGATAATTTAGTAAAAAGGCTAAATGACTTTAGGAAAAAAAATTAGGTGAAATAACTAGAGTCATTTCATTTGGTATCAGAGCTATGTTAAAATTATACATAGCTAAGAATGATTGTATTGATTGATTGAAGTATTATAACCATATGTATACACTGATTGTTTGTTTGAGTAAAATAATAATTCAGATAAAAAAAAATTATACCCATGATAAACTAACCCCATTTACCCATATTCTAGTTATCCAATCATGGTAGGAAGAGGATCTCATCACAATGCAGGATCAAGTACACCACAAATGCTTGATATGCAAGACTTTATGAGGGCTTTAAGGGATGGTGTAAGGCAGAGACTTGAGAACCCACATGAGGAACTTTCCAAACTATTAAAGACTTATACCAATTTAGGAGGCAAGAGCTTTAAAGGAACTGAAAATGTGATGGAAATTCAAGCATGGTTGAGAACACTGGACAGAATTTTCAATGACATGCAATTGGATGATCAAAGGAAGAGGCAAGTGGCCTCAAGACAACTGAAAGGTGTGGCTTTAAGCTGGTGGGAGGTAGTCATAGCTGGGAGGATTGAGAATGAAATCACTTGGAATCAATTCAAGGAGATGTTGGAAGCTAGATTTGTTCCAACATCAGCCAAAACTCTATTGCTTGAAGAATTCATCAGGCTTAGGCAGGGAACTTTTAATGTGACTGAATATAATCATAGGTTTGAGGGCTTGTCTAAGTATGGAGCTATGCTTGTGGCTGATGAGGCATCAAAGAATGATAGGTATATTAAGGGTTTAAACCCAGGACTTAGTAGGGCTATGTTGCCATATGTAGATAAAACTTTTGATCAGATCATTGATCTGGCCTTAAAATTTGAGCAACATGACAAGGAAAAGGAGAAGTATAACAGTTTTAAGAATAACAACAATAAGAAAAATAAGGGAAGGTATCACCCCTATGACAAAAAGAAGGAGACAGAAAGCAAGAAAACCCATGATACTAAGACCACTGATACAAAGAGGAAAATAACATGTCATCATTGTGGAAAAGAAGGACATATCAAACCAAGGTGCCCAGAATTGAAGGGAGGAGCTTTCAAGTGCTACCTATGTGGTAAGGAGGGACATATCAAGAGGAATTGCCCTGAGCATAAACAGCAAGGGAAGCTAGCAAGTTTGGAGAGCAAAAGCAAATCCACAGTAGAAGCTATTGCAGAAAACCATGGTCAAGTGGAAGGTACCTTATTTATTTGTACCCTACCTATATCAGTAGTGTATGACACAAGGTCAACACATTCTCTGATTTCCCATGAATTAGTTGCATTGCTTAAATTAAATTGCATACTGGTTGAAACTCCTTTGTTAGTGCAAAGCCCATTGGGGAGTTCTAGTGTTTTAAACATGATTTGTGTGGATGTGGAATTAAACATAGGAGGAAATGTTTTTATTTCCAATTTATATGTTTTAAATTACCCAAATATAGGTATTATATTGAGTGTAGACTGGTTAAGGCAATACAAAGCCATAATTAATTTAGACTCATCCACCATATCATTACAAAATTCTAGAGGTCAAAGAATCACAATTTTGTGTGAAATAGCCAAAGAAAGAAAATTATATCACTTGATTGACTTAAATAAGGATTCCAGTGAGCCTTCTATTGAAGAAATCCCCATAATTAACGAATACTTAGATGTGTTTGGAGAAGTTGAGGGAGTTCCATACCACAGACCAGTGGAATTTCAGATTAGTCTGATACCAGGAGCAAGTCCAATTATTAAGAAACCCACTAGGATGGGGCCAAGTGAGTTGAAGGAATTGAAGAAACAATTAGAAGAGTTGGAAAGCAAAGGATTTATAAGACCAAGTAATTCATGCTGGGGTGCCCCAGTAGTGTTTGTAAGAAAACATGATGGCACTTTGAGAATGTGCATAGATTACAGGGAGCTAAACAAAGTCACTATCAAAAACAAGTACCCCTTACCTAGAATTGATGATCTTTTTGATCAACTTAGTGGGGCAAAAATATTCTCTAGATTAGACTTGGCATCTGGATTTCATCAGATGAAGGTTGAGAACTCTAGTGTTAAGTATACAGCCTTTAACACTAGGTATGGTTTATATGAGTTTCTTGTCATGCCATTTGGGTTGACAAATGCCCCATCATACTTTGTAGACTTAATGAATAGGATATTCAGGGATTATTTAGACAAGTTTGTATTGATTTTTATTGATGATATTTTGATTTATTCTAAAACAGTAGAGGAACATGAAAATCACTTACACCTTGTTTTGTCTAGATTAAGAGAAAAAGATTTAAAGGCAAAATTTTCTAAGTGTGCATTTTGGAAAGAAGAAGTGCATTTCCTTGGGCATGTTATATCTGCCAAAGGCATTTCAGTAAACCCCAATAAAATTGTGGCTATCCAAGCATGGAAAAGGCCAAGCACAGTAGGAGAAGTTAGGTCATTTATGTGAATGGCAGGGTATTATAGAAGATTTATAAAAGATTTTTCTAAGATGTCATCACCTCTTACCAACCTAACTAGAAAGAACCAACCCTTTATATAGACTGAGAAATGTGAACAAGCCTTTAGTAAAATCAAGGAGGCCTTAGTCAAAGCACCAGTATTGAGAGTACCAGAAGGAAATGAGGATTTGATTGTTTATACTGATGCAAGTGGTTCTAGGCTAGGAGCTGTATTGATGCAGCAAGACCAAGTTATAGCCTATGCATCAAGACAATTGAAGCCACATGAATCAAAGTATGCAACCCATGATCTTGAGTTGGCAGCAGTAGTGTATGCACTAAAGCTCTGGAGACATTATCTCCTAGGTGCTAAGTTTATTTTATACACTGACCATAAGGCATTGAAATATCTCTTTTCACAAAAAGATTTGAATATGAGGCAGCATAGATGGGTTGAGTTTCTAGTAGCATATGATTTAGACATACTTTATACACCAGGAAAAGCTAATAAGGTTGCAGATGCTTTGAGCAGACAGCATGCTAAAGTAGCCATGTTAATGATAGAAGAATTCAGAAATTTATCTCTACTTACTGATTTGGAAATTGAGGAAAATAATAAGGTAAACATGGAGATGATTGAAGAAGGGAGTAAAGGAAAATTAAGTTTGATAACTCTGCAATCAGATTTAATTTTGAAAGTGGGGAAAATGCAAGAGGAAGATCCTGATCTATTAGAAAAGAAAACTCTAATAGAAAAAGGAGAAGAAGTAATAAACTACCACATTGATAAGAATGGTTACTTAAGGAATAAAGGTAGGATATGTGTTCCAAAGGATATGGGATTAAAGGAAGAGATACTTAATGAATATCATAGGAGCAAATATTCTATACATCCCGGTAGTACCAAGATGTACCAAAACTTGAAGAGGGATTATTGGTGGAGAGGGATGAAAACTGATGTTGCTAAACATGTTGCAAAGTGTATGACTTGCCAACAAGTCAAGGCAGAAACCCAAAGACCCTCAAGCCTATTACAACCTCTAAGCATACCACAATGGAAGTGGGAAGATATATCTATGGATTTCATAGATGGTCTGCCTAGATCAAAGAGAGGAAATACAAGCATTTGGGTAGTAGTTGATAGACTGACTAAAGTAGCACACTTTATACCAGTGAAGGCAGAAAGAAATGCACCTAAACTAGCTCAAATATTCAT
The DNA here is from genome assembly GCA_030737815.1 of Allium fistulosum. Taxonomy (NCBI): domain Eukaryota; kingdom Viridiplantae; phylum Streptophyta; class Magnoliopsida; order Asparagales; family Amaryllidaceae; genus Allium; species Allium fistulosum. Next base: position 940,449,738 of record CM060907.1, on the reverse strand, counting down.
GACAGAAGTAGTAAGGTTGCATGGAATCCCTAAAACTATAGTGAGTGATAGGGACACAATCTTTACATCTAGATTTTGGAAGAGCTTTCAGAAAGCAATGGGGAGTGAATTATGTTTGAGTACTGCATACCACCCCCAATCAGATGGTCAAACTGAAGTAATAAATAAAGTTTTGGAGGATTTGTTGAGGGCATGTGCATTGGACTTTGGAGGTAATTGGGAAGATCACCTCCATTTGGCTGAATTTACATATAACAATAGTTATCAAAGCACCATAGGCATGGCACCATTTGAAGCCTTGTATGGCAAACCATGTTTGTCACCAATATGTTGGGTTGAAGCAGGAGAAAAGGCTGTCTTAGTGCCTGAGTATGTTAAAGAGACTACAGAGAAAATTGAACTGGTGAGGAGAAGAATGGCAGCAGCTCAAGATAGGCAAAAGAAGTTTGCAGATGAAAGGGGGAAGCAGGTAGAATATGAAGTTGGTGATTATGTTTTCATCAAAGTTTCACCTATGAAGAAGGTGCTAAGATTTGGCAAGCAGGGAAAACTTACCCCAAGATATGTTGGACCTTACAAGATTTTGGAAAGAATAGGTTCATTAGCATATAAGTTGGAGCTACCAGAACAGATGAGTGCAATGCACAATGTATTTCATGTGTCACAACTTAGGAGATGGGTGCATGATAAAGAGGAAATTCTAGAGAAACAAACTCAAGTCCAAATAAATCCAAATTTGGTCTATGAGAAAGAACCAGTGGGGATTTTAGCTAAAGAGGAAAAGAAGTTGAGGAGCAAAACTCTGAAATTGGTAAAGGTTCAATGGAGCCTAGACCCTAATGATTGTACATGGGAGTTAGAGGATAAGATAAAGATGGATTACCCTAAGCTTTTTGCAGTGGAAGGTAAAATCTAAATTCCTAAAAAGTTTAATATGTATGGTTGTTTCGACTAAATTGTTTGCTTATGCAATGTTTGATAGATTTTATAAAATCTGGAAATGTTTAAAGTCAAAATGAGAAAATTGTGAGGACACAATTCCTAAAAAGGTGGGGTGATTGTAATGCCCCAGAAATTCATGGAATCTTATTTTGGTTAGATTTTGAAAATATATGAATTTAATTGCATAGGAATATATGGAATTAATAGTGTACAAGTATGTGTGCATGTGTGCACGTGCACACTGATATGGCACAAGGAAGAACTCCAGATTTCCTGAATTTAAAACAAGAATTAAAAAGCATTACAAACATGATTTTGTGATATGGATATTTGATTTCTGGAATTATATAAATCATCCCAGAAAATAAGAAAAGTAAGTTTTGATTTGAATTCAGTAAATAGATTTTATTTAAAACCCAAAAAAAAAATATACATATATTTCACAAGGATTTGAAAAAAAAACCTGGATGCACATATAGGTGCATATCTTTCTGAAATTAAGGAGGAGTTAAATAAGACTAGATAAGATATGTATGCATATGTACATTTCTATAAGTATTGAAAGTATTAAAAAGAAATAAGCAAGGAGAAGTTTAACACTAAAATAGCAAAAGACAAATTGCAAGCAAAATAATTGCTTTAGGCAGAAAATAGAAAATAAACAAGTGACAATGTCACACACAATTAACATGACTTGATAAGAATATGATATTTTGGAAAAGTAAAAAGGGGAGGTAAGCATCAAATGGCTGGGGTATTAAGGGTGAAAAATAAGCAAATCTGAAATGCAGAATGCATGAGTCTTGGCCAGGGTAGGAATGGGATTTTACAATGATAAAACCCTAGAAAAAAACCTCTCTTATAAATCCAAGTATAAACCAGAAAGATCATTTGCTACCCGAGACATTTAAGAAAACAAAGAAGAAAATATTTGCAAGCAGGAAAGCAAGTTTTAAAAAAGGTTTCTTTTCTGGATTAAGCAAGAGAAGCATTTTTCTGTGAGTAATCTCACTAAACCCATGGCATTAAGTCCTGTTATGAGGCAGCCAAGCTTGTATTATTTTCTACATATTTTGGATTTTATTACTATGGTTTTAATGGATGCTTTAATGGGTGTTTCTGAATGCTTTTGATTGTTTTGATAGTTGAGTATTTTGCTCTGTTTAGCTATATCCAGAAATGTTAAAGTGTGAAATTATGAAAGTAAATAGAGAATACTTGTAACTGGTTTGGATATGGCATGACAAATATAGAAATCAAAAATATATATATATGAGTTGCATTACACTTATGTAAGTGCTGAAGCTCAAATGAAAGATTCAAGGTTGCAATGGAAATACCCAAAAGTGCTGAACCCTTGATCAAATAGAAAACCATGAGCCAGAAATCTTGTTTAAGCTAGATCTTGAATTTAGTTCAAACATGGTTGCTTATGAAACAACAATAACCTACATGCCTAGTCTCTATTCACAGTTATAAATATTCTTGTATTTTCTTTAAGCCAGAATATTTGAAAATATGATTTCCCTGGATATGAAAGTTAGCTTGTTCTTGAATTATGCTTGTAAGCTCTATATAATGTTTCATGAACACTGCAATTCGGTCATCTAGCTATCTTATGATAGGATCAAACATGAACACTTAGTAAATAAACTAAGGATTATGAGCCAAGAAGACTGCTGGAATGCTTGTTGTATTTAAAGTATGCAAGTTGGCACATGGCTTGTTTAAGCCCTGAGATCTTTGTGCAATATTGTGAATTATTTTATTGCAATGTGTCCCCGTGATTCCTTTATGGCAGATGAGGCTAGGAAGAAAGTTGGTAAATGCAACCTCAAATTGATGAAGTAGGAACTTGTGTTATTCCTAGGTTGGTTGGACTGGTGCTATGATAGTTCCTGAGTATTTCTATTTGAAATATATGTTTGCATAGTTGAATGTGTGTACATAATTAGTTTTAAATACTAATCATATCGCACAATATATCATAAACAAGTCAGGCAAATTGATCAAAGAAGCTATGCCAACCTATACAAAATGTTTATGTCTCACTTATTTACTTAATATCATGGAATTTTTGATATTGCTCATACCAGATCTTGTATCTGACCCTTGTTTGCTTATGGCATCTGGGGTGTCTCATTTAAAATGAGGCAGCCTCTAATGCTCTTACAGGGAATGCTGGATCTAAATAGGAAGCTGCTATGGCTAATGAGAATGATTGGATAGGCATGCTAAATTAGAATTAAATAAGAACTTAGAATGAACTATTTGCATGTAATCTGGGAAGTTTTTATAGTTCTGCTTTGGTTGTTATATAATGATCTTGAATGTTTGGATTTATTTAGTTGTTTTAGTTGAATCTAGCAATGCATTGAGTTTGGGATTAACCAAAGACTTAGTTGAATCTATGCAAGAAAATATATACTTGAGTATCATGGTGGAAATCTGTAATTGACATATGTCTATATTTGAGAAATGGATATGTACATACATATACTGTATTAGTTAATTACAAGTTACATAAAACTTTAAGTTTGAAGGTTAAAAATCTGAATTTTTAGCTAGAAGTAATATTTCAAGAATTTAGTAATAATATGCAGAAGTGTTTTGATAAAAGAAGAAACTATATATATAATTGTGTATTTTATAAAAGAGGTGTACATGTTCTAAGAGATTTTCCAAGTGTCTTAAATCCGAATTCACCTTGCAATAGTCAGGCTCTAATGTTTTGATGATCCAGTCATGAAGTTAACCCACTTCAAAATAGTGAGGTCTGGGTTGATCAAGATGACCAGAGTTTTTGGGTGTAAAAGAAGGAAATGCATTTGTAAAAATCTGAAGCTTCCTTTGCAATTGCATGTACAAAGACATTTTCGAATACTTGAGCCATTCTCTTTTATTCTTGAGAAGCTTTCTTAGTCTAGAGAGTACAACACAGATGATATGCACACATTTTACTTAACTATTACTTTTACCAAGTGACCATAAGATCTGGATTCTCTAAATCCAGCAAAGCAACCTGTAAATTAGATGCCAACTGAGGTAACTCAGGGATTAGGGAATAAATTTGGTCCAGAAAAATACAACCATATAGATCATGAAAGAATTACTAAACTGGCTTGGTTATAAGTAAAGGAATTTGGACAAAAATCACTTGTGTTGAAAATGATAAATGAATATATCATTTTCCTTTCTGGCTTTGATCAAATACCAAATAATCAAACTAAACTTATGGTGGCTTGCTATATATAATCTGAGATCACTTTGCTATCTCAAACTAACAGACAACCACTATAGAAATGGTCAAGAATTAGTAAGTATGGATTGCATATGATTATGGGATTCATTACCCTGACTCAAATATCAATATTTTGGAAAAATGAGCTATGAACTGGTTGATTAGAAATTCAAATTCAATCAGGATGCACTCTTGCTAAACAACACTCTGATCCAAGAAAGGGGGGTCACATACATCTTCATATGTATGTGAATATATTTATTAACAAACTGATATAAATATATTAGTAGAAAAATTAGGATCCTGGATAATTTAGTAAAAAGGCTAAATGACTCTAGGAAAAAAAAATTAGGTGAAATAACTAGGGTCATTTCAGGGGAGATTGTTAGTCCCCGAGGAGTTGGTTTTGATGACAACAACCTTAGAATAGATTATAAAATATAAATACTAACATTACAAGTTTATATATATCTGTATATGCAGGATCTAACCATGCAGGTATCATGAATGAAGATTGTACAGTATAGAGATTCAAGATATAGAGGTAGAAGACTCATGAGTATCAAGATTATCAAGAGTTCAAGAGTTCAAGATTTCAAGGTTAAGTTTGTTTTATTAGGAATATTTGTTAAAACTCGTAGAAAGGCACTGACATCTTAATATCCAATTTATTCATGGAATGGAATCCAATTCGAGCCCGTTAAAGGGATGGAACTATAAGTAGGATGGAACCTACGAAAATCTAGTGGGACATTGTTTTGTATCCACTAATTTTAATTCAAATGATTTTTCAAAATTATCTTGTTTTCAAAATGATTTCAAAACTTTCCTTTTAAAAAGATTCAATATCCTCGATTCCGTTTTTAAATAATTTTAGCCTCAAAAACATCTTTATTTTCAGAGTCAAAATTACTCCTGATTTTAAACTATCTTTTCAAATAATATATTTAACTTTTAAATATTTATACTTAGATTTAAATATAAAATTATAGTTAAATTATGTATATTGTTCTTTATATTTACTTATGTATTTCAACTATATTCAAGTATATTTATAAAGTTTAAAATAATTTTAATATAAAATAGAGGTTATTTTCAAAGAAAATCAAAACACCAAAAATCCCTTTTGGATGTCGACATACTCATATACCCCATGTCGACATAGTGTCAGTTGGCTTCAAAATTCAAATTTCAAAAGAAGTGTCTGTTCGCCATAACTCTTCACGAATGGACCTGACTGTTGTTCTTCTATAAATAGGGGTCAGTTTCAACGAATTTTATATCATATTTTTCTGGTTTTCACTCCTCTTCTTCTTCCACATTTCTTAATACAAAATCATACCATTTCTCTGCCGAAATCAACATCGAATCATACTCGATTATTTCTAGTGTGATTCTCCATCACTATCTCTACAAGATCCAAGTGCTAATCTGAGTTATAGACTTCTTTGTAATCAATCGAGCGAGAAAAGTTGTGATTGTAGCCTTGGAAATCAATTAAGCGAGAAAAGGTGGGATTGTAACCTTGGAAATCAATTCGGTGAACTTGTTGCCCCGAAAATCAAGTATCTCTACCCAGAGGATTGTTATTCTGGAGGGTGTACCTCGTAGCCTTGAAACCGAGGGTTGTAATTGTTGAATTGGCTTTGAAAGGAAATCCGTACTTAGTTGTGCGGGACTGGATGTAGGGTAACTCCGAACCAGTATAAAATCCGGTGTGTTCTTTCCTTTACTACTTTTACTTTATATTTGCATCTGTGTTTGATTCTGTGTTCATATCTGTGTCTGATTAGTGCATACATCGTTAACAAATTAAGATAAACTCAAAAAGATTAACAGATTTCTTAAAAACACTACTCACCCCCCTCTAGTGTTAATTCTAGCCTTAAGATCCTTAATCCGCATTTCTCACATTTGGTATCAGAGCTTTGTTTTCAAAAGTTTCATAATCTGAATTTTGAAAAGTTTTAAAATGTCTACTAACACTAGTACTGCTATTTCCACCAACACTAGTTCATTTAGGTCAGTCTACTGCCAGACCACCACTTTTTAATGGCAGTAACTATGCATATTGGGCATGTAGGATGAAAATATATTTACAATCTGTAGGATTAGATACTTGGAATATCACACAAACTGAATATTCTGAACCCACAACTAATTTTGCACAGTGGACCACTGAGCAAAAGACTGTTGCACAAAATAATTCTAAAGCAATGAATATTCTGTTTTGTTCACTTGAAAGAAATGAATTTAATAGTGTCAGTTTGTAAGTCTGCATATGAAATCTGGAAAACTTTGCAAGTAACTCACGAAGGAACAAGCAAAGTTAAACAGTCCAAAATTTCCATGCTCCCAAATCAGTTTCAGTTATTTAAAATGAATACTAATGAGTCTATTTCAGATATGTATAGTCGATTTCAAGATATTGTGCATTCTTTAATATCTTTGGGAAAGGAATTTTCGGAAGAAGATCAAGTCAGGAAAATTTTGAATTCTCTCACTCCAGAACGGGATCAAAAGACACTTGCGATTGAAGAGGCAAATGACATCAGTACTTTAAAGATAGAAGAATTGATTGGAAATCTAATGTCATTTGAAGTTCAAATGATCGGGAGAAGAGAAAGCAAAGCATCTGAGAAGAAATCAATGGCATTCAATGCATTAACCGATGGATCAGATTCAAACAGTGATAATGATGAAGATATAGCATTTATGACCAGGAATTTTCGGAAATTTCTGAAATACAGAAAGATGAATAATCTCAAGAGAAACAACTTTAAGAATTCCGGTAATCAGACTACAGTACCAAACTTTGTCAAATGCTTCAATTGTGACGAACCAGGTCATATCAAAAGAGACTGTCCGTATCCAGATAGGCAGAATCCTCCTATGAACAATGAACCAGCAAAGAAACGGAAGCATGCATTTACTGCTACTCTAGATGACTCAGACTCGTCCTCAAGTGATGATGATCAAAAGACGGATAATTCGAATTTGTGTTTCACTGCAGTTCACGACTATGACGAATTCAAAGAAATGGTTTCAGAAAAAGGTACATGTTTATAATACAATTGGTTGAAATTGCTTGCATAGAATTAGTTGCTTGATTGTTTGATTGATTGATTTTGAATTGATATGTTGTTTGAATTTTAAAATTTATTTTCTATTTTTACTATTATTTTATTATTTTATTATTATTTTTATTATTTTTGACACATTCTGAAATATATTATAAGTATAATAATATTTCAGAAATATAGACATTAATAATAATATTTATATATATATATATATATGTATATTAGATAACTTAGGAAAATCATGTCATGAAAATTCAAAGACACATGTCGACATGGCCCCTACCACGATGTCGACATGCCTACCTGAATTTAAATTTCAAATTTTGAATTCAAATGTTTGAATTTCCCTCCACCTTTTCACTTCATTTATTTCTCTGAAAAGATACCTTTTGACCAGAGAATATGTCCTTTGAATGTCTATTTTTTCACTATCTTTTATCATATCTTTTCACTTTCATTTTCAAAATCAAACTCTCTCTTCATATCCTCAAGCTCTCTACTCTCTACTCTAATGGCTTCTTCAAGCAACCCCTCAACCATGAGAATTTCCAGAAAAATCAAAGAGCAATTACTCAATGATCCGGAGGAAATTAAAGCATACATCAATTATGCTAATTATGCCAAAGTCCATCCCAGAAAATTTGCTATTTTTCAAGATTTTTCTTCTTATGAAATTGATTCTCTTTTTGCAAACAATGGTGTTTTAAGTCTTATTAACTCATCTCAAAATGATTTTGTTTGCTATCCCAATATTGTCAAAATCTTTTATGCTAATTTAAACCGTGGTTTTTATAATGGAAATGAGAATGAAATTTGGAGTAGTGTCAACGGCACTCAAATTGTTTTGAATTGTGATCTTTTGGATACCATTCTTAATTGCAAAAGCATGGGAATGGATCTTTCTAGTTTTAAAATCGATGAACATGATTGTGAGACATTTCATCATATTTTTGAAGGAGATGAAAACTTTGAATTTAAAAACCAAAACTTTCGTCCTAAAGCATCTTCGGCCGTTCATTTTAGGGCTTAGTGATCGACGACTAACCTACGATCGGAGGGTACTATTAGCCATAAAATCCACTTAAAGAGCAAAGGAATGAAAGAAGATAAGAAAAACGCTAGCTCCTATTGAAATTATAGATATAGGTTTCGACAATGACCATGAGAGAAGGTTCCGAAAGCATTGGAAAGGATTTCGAAGGAGTCGCAAGCAACAGAGACCCTCACAAGTGATAGACAATGTAAAAGCCATTGAAAATGATCGAAAAAGATGGAAAAGAGGAACATGGCTATATTTCCACCTCTTCCAGACCTTCCGACACGGATGGATTAGCAAAGACAGCTTCAGAACCCCTTTCGAAGGAAATGAATGTTAATATCTCATTTGCACGCCAAACCCTTTAGAACCAAAAGTTTCGCCTTTATAACAACCCTTTCGAAAGCATACCTAAGCCTTTCGAACCGGTTGGGGCCAATGACATCAGGAAAAGGTTCCGCATCAACCAACAGGCATGCATTTGGAAACTATCTACTACATCGAAACCATTGGTGCTTCAATATCTTTGAAGCCCCTATGAACAACCTATTGATAGAGTCTAAGGGCTCCCATCTTTACTTCCGATGACAGCAAGGCAACATGAAGAGAAAGGCGCATTTGAGGACCTTTCGACAGTGTCGAAAGTAGTTCTGGAGAAAGCAAAGAAAAGGAATACTAAAGACTCAACAAAGGAAAAAGGTTTCGACTTAGTCGAAAGGTCTGGAGAAAGATAAGGAAGGCATAGGGTTAAGTTAAAGGACTTGAAAGAGATTCCTTTCGACCGCGTCGAAGGCAGACAAGGCCTTTCTACCTAGTCGAAAGGCATGAATCGGCATATAAAAGGGACCTTTCGACTATTTTGAAGGAATAGGCGTGGAAGGGGGCCGACCTGCATCTATAAATAAGACGAAAGGGGTCCAGTTTTGGGGACTGGATTTTGGGAATCCTAAACTCATTTCTTTTACTCCAATTTCTTAGCTACAACAAAATACTTGTAAACCCTAAATCGATTTGGAGAAAAAGCTCTCATAATTGTAACTCATTTTGAATTTATAAAGATGGAGAGATGGCAGATTCATAAAGGATTTCGATTATGAGGAAGATCATTATGATCATTAGCTAGACTAATGATCCATTGCACATGATTTTATCTTATTCTCTTAACTTCTTTTTGTCTATGCAATATATAGGATCAACTTGGATATTCACATTTGAAACACATCGCTGTCGAAACCAAATATCAATCAATGGAAGTAAGATGGGTGATGGGGTTTCGACATTGATGAATTTATAAACTTAGAAGTATCCATGCCGATCTTATATAGGGTAAACTGAATAAAGCATAGGCAACTGCAATCTAAACCTGTTTAGAAAGGATGAAGCTCCTTTCGAGTTGGTCGAAAGGGGCGTTCCGAAAGGAATCCAATGTGTAGTTGGCAAGTGAATGTCAAGAAAAGAATTCATTTGAAAGGGGTTTTCCCCCCACTACACCTTCAACCCTTTCGAAGGGGTTCATCAATCAAAGGGGCGAGACCAATGAAGTCGAAAGTAGTTATCTCATTTTAATAATACGTGCATACCTTCTGATGGGGTCGAAAGGATCAAAACGAACCTTTCGACTTGGTCGAAAGCTTCTATAAATAGATGACTTTGACTCTTTGAAAAGAAAGGTTTCAAGTTAAATGATTTTTCCTTAGCCTACATTTCTAATTTAACCATCAAATCTATTTCAACTTGGTTAATCGGGTCGAAAGGTGGGTTTCGAAAAAATCAATTTCTTTGACCTCCTAATCTTATATTACTTATCTGGTTATTCATATAGTTTTGGGGATGTTGACAAGATTTCTTGTTAACATTTTTGGCACTAGAAGGAGGGCTGGAACCTCCGACCTCTTTACTATCTTATAGATTAATTTTAGATCATTTGACTTGGCGTAGGAAAATGAAATCTAAACGACTAAGCAGAATGGAGGAAGGGGTTATCCACACAACAACTCTTGAGGAGAACGCAGCTCCGTCCTTTAATATGGATGGGGTTGTTCAAGGGCAACCTTCGTCACCGGCTCAACAAGATGAAAATACTGCAAAGGTCAAACTCTTAGTGCAGCAGCTGCAAGAAATGCAAGAGCTCCTCAAAATGGCACTGTCTCGGAAATCTTCAAAAATGGCTAAGCCAACACAAGGGGATGAGGTAATCTCCCCTAGAAAGAACTTGAAAGCTAACTCTAATGAAAATAAAAACAAGATATATCTAACATCCTCGAGGAAGAAGGAGCGCCCTCAAACTAAAGCTAATCATCAATGGAGAATGCTCAATAAATCGCTTGAACAATCCGGTAGCTCTACATCGAAATAATACTTTCCGAGCTAGAAAACCTATCAAGATGTTGAGGCCTATCTGAAGGACGCTGCAGAGAAAGCAATCAAGGGTGCAATGAATACCAAGGGGAAGAGGACCATGGATGAAAATGCCAATAATAACGAGCGAGTGCCGCCCTTTACTGATGAGATTATGGCAACTGTCATCCTGTCTTACATGAAGATTCCAACAATGAAATACCATGGAGTCACAGACCTGGATGATCATTTAATGCCTTTTGATAGCCAAATGGATTTATATAATGCATCAGCAACTCTCAGATGCCGATTATTCCCGGTCACTCTCCAACAAGCTGTAGCCAAGTTGTACAGACAGTATCGAGAGAAAACCATCTATTCATGGAAGTAGTTCTCCTATAAATTCTCCCTCTAGTTCTGCATTTGTAAAGATCCCACTATAGATTATACAGTCTTGGCTAAAATAAAGCAAAGGCAGGAGGAATCCTTGGGAGACTATCCGAGGAGATTCAACGCTGAACCACTAAAATAAAAGGACATGAATGACCTAGACAAGCTTGTTGCGGTAAATTCCGGTTTAATAAAGAACACCCCCTTCTGGAAGCAGCTCTTCATTAACGGGTGTAAAGATTTACAAGATTTCCACTTCCAGGCTGACAAGTTCATTCGGAAGGATGAGCTTTACTATGCTAAGAGGAAAGCTATCCCCAAGAAGGAAGGGGGGAGATTTGGTCAAGACTGAGGACATAAAAGAACAAAATGGGAGGAGCCAATTGCTAACGTAGTCTCTTTGAACAAGCCACTATCTTACATGTATGCTGTAGCAAAAGAAACAACTTCTCGATTTCTTTCAAAGCTCAGAACAACCCAGAATAAAGAAAGGGAGGCGACTACTGCTCATATCACAAGGCAAACGGTCATAAGACCGATGAGTGCAGGGTTTTGGCTGGAATCATCCAGAAACTAATCCACGAGGGTCATTTGAAGGAATTTATTCAGGATTAGCAAAAACCTCAATGGATAGGGGATGTTCCACATAAGCACCCTGGCAATGCCTTCAATATACTGGAAGATGAATACCTATGAGTTTGAGCCCACCGATAAACAGAATTGATGTAATTCATGGAGGGCCGCATCAGGCGGGGAACAACAAAGGGTCCTGAAACAGATACATCAAGGAGGCTAAAGAAGGCATCTTTTCTATCTAAGATCCCCCATTGAAGAATCCATAACTCAGTATTCAAATGTCGAATCTTGTTGTTACTCCTCAAGGGCTAAAAAGGAGGGTTCACCATCTGCATAATGATCCATTTATGATTACTGCTCAAATCGGATTGTCCATCATCTCCAAAATCCTTGTAGACACAGGCAGTGCAGTCAACGTTATCTTCAAGCATGCCTTCGATCAAATGAACATTCCCGAGGACAAACTGGAGCCCAGCATGGAACCCATCTTTGGATTCAATAATAAAGGGTCGACACCGGTGGGGCAAGTTAAGCTGCTTGTGCAAATGGGGGTGCCACCATCTTGCAGAACTATCGAGACTATTTTTGTGATTATCAACCAACCTTCTTACTACAACGCCATCTTTGGCAGGCCGACACTTGATGAAATATATGCATTTTCTCCCCAAAGTACTTAATGGTAAAATTCTTGACAAACGGAGGATGGGGCACCGTCCGTGGGGAGAAGTTCAGTTCCCGAGAGATGTATTTTGCTACCTTAGGTCAATATAAAAGGGGTTATTCCACTTACTTTGATTCTTCCACTATTTTACAGCCTTTGGATGATTTATTTTCACATCCAACATTCGAAGCAAAAGTTAAATTAATAAGTCTAACAAGCGCATGTATGAAAGGTACCTTCCTCTTAGAGGCAAAAGGAAGAGGGTTGGTGCCTATTCTACCGAAGAAAGCCCAATCGTCAAAGAATTCGATTGCCGAGGGGAAACAGAAAGGATAAAACCAATAAAGGATCTTGAGGAAGCATACATAAATTCAGATCATGTTACTAAAGTGATCAAAGTGGGAAAAGATTTGATTAGTGACTTGAAGAAGGATTTGATTCAATTTCTTAAAGTCAACAAGGATGTATTTTCCTGGTCACATTCTGATATGGCGGGGATCGATCCAACAGTCATGTGTCATGCAATCAAAATCACTCCAGAAGCAACCCCCATTAGGTAGAAAAAGAGATAGTTAGACAAGGTACGATCAGATGCTTTGAAAGAAGAAGTTAACAGACTCCTTGAGAATGAGTTTATTCGGAAAATATACTACCCAAAGTGGTTAGCCAATCTAGTTTTGGTAAAGAAATCAAATGGAAAATGGAGGACTTGCATTGACTATATAGATTTGGACAAAGCATGTCCGAAATATTGCTTCCCGCTACCACGAATTGATTAGTTAGTAGATGCAACAAGCGGGCACAAATTATTGCCTCTCATGGATGCCTATTTAGGGTACAATCAAATACCAATGTTCAAGCCAGATGAAGAACACACTAGCTTCATAACTGAATGAGGAATTTATTGCTACAAAGCAATGCCATTTGGACTAAAGAATGTGGGGGCAACATACCAAAGGCTGGTCAACAGAATGTTTAAAGAGCAAATTGGCTGGAATATGGAGGTTTATGTAGACGACATGCTAGTAAAATCCGGCGAGGCTCAGAATCACCTTAAGGATCTAGAAGAGATGTTCAGGATATTGCGGAAATATCAAATGAAATTGAACCCACAAAAGTGCTCTTTCGGAGTCCATTCGGGAAAGTTTTTAGGCTACCTTGTAAGTACCCAAGGGATTGAGGCTAGTCTTGACCAGATTCAAGCCATTAAGGACATGGCCGAATCCAAAACCATCTAGAAGGTAATGAGCTTGAATGGAAGGGTGCCCACCCTAAGTAGGTTCATTTCCAAAGCTACAGATAAATGTATTCCCTTCTTTGACGTAATCAAGAAGAAGAAGAACTTTGAATGGGGGGAAGATTGCAGAAAAACTTTTCAGGAATTGAAAAGCCATCTGGAAAAGCCACCAATACTTTCTAGTCCCGAGAATGGGGAAGTCTTATACTTATATATGGCGGTTTCAGAACACACGGTCAGCTCAGTATTGATTAGAGAAGGAACTGGAGCTCAACATCTAGTATACTATGTAAGTAGATGATTAAAGGATATGGAAGTCCGATACCCAGTGATAGAGAAGCAAGCTTACTGCTTGATTCTCATAGCGCGAAAACTTAGAGCATATTTTCAAGTGCATCTGATCAGGGTATTGACCAATTTCGCCCTAAATCAAGTTTACAGTAAACCAGAAACTTCAAGAAGGTTGGTAAAATGGGGAATCGAGCTCAACCAATATGATATAGAATTTCAGCTGCGAGCCGCAATCAAGGGGAAGGCATTGGCAGATTTTATTAATGAATGCATTAACTTCATTAAAGAGCAATCAGAAAAGGAAAGGGATCAGAAGCCTATGTGGCAATTGTTCGTTGATGGTGTGTCAAATGAATAGGGGCCGGGCGTGGGATATGTGATAAACTGATAATAACGCCAGACAGGCACCGCCTACATTATGCCATGAAATTATGGTCCCCCGCAATAATCAAATGTGGCAGAATATGAATCTATGGTAGCGGGGTTAACCTTGGCATTGGAACTCAAGATTCCACAAATTCAGATCTTTAGTAATTCCCAGCTAATGGTAAATTAGATGAAGCAGATATATCAAACAAAGGACTCTAAGTTATCTTTATACGTGAAGAAGATATCGAAAATGCTTGCTTTATTTGAAGACTTTTCAATACATCAAATCCCAACAGCGGAAAACTCACAAGCAGATTCGCTAGCAAAACTAGCCAGCTCAAGGGGAACCCCGAAAACATGAATTGTTCCAATAGGATATTTAGAAATTCCGAGCATTGAAGAGGAAATATCCAAACGAGGGAAGTAGTTATTAGTTCTGACAAGGTCCTGAGCTATATAAAAAGTGAAAATGGCAAGAGAAATTGATAGAGAAATATCAAATGAGAAGGATGACCAATCGACAACAAGTAACCCGTACGATAACACTTGGATGTCACCCATCATCGAATATTTTACTAAAGGAATACTCCCCCTTGACAAGGGTGAAGAAATAAAAATCAGGCGACAAGCACCAACTTTTACAATAATGGATGGGATCCTTTATAAGAAGGGGTATGCGCTTCCCTATTTAAGATGCGTAAGTCTGGATGATGGAGTGAAATTGCTAGCAGAATTACATGAGGGATTCTATGGGGACCACTCGAACAAAACAAAATAGACAAAAAAGATATTGAGGCAAGGTTTTTATTAGCCTCATATGGTAAGCCAAGCCATCGAATATGTGGGAGGATGTGAGAAATGCCAAAAATACTCAAAAATTCCAAGATTACCTCCAAGTCAGTTAACTCCAATAGCGAGTCCATGGCCCTTTGATGTATGGGGAATAGATATAATCACCCCATTACCAATTTCAAAAAGGGGAGTAATTTCTATAGATTACTTCACTAAATGGGTAGAAGCGGAGCCACTTCCAAAGATTACTTCTAGGAAAGTACTCAGATTCGTCATCAAAAATATCGCAACCAGATTTGGAATTCCTAGAAGATAATTTTCGACAACGGAACACAATTTGAGAGTGAAGAATTCTCTCACTTTTATCACACACCCAAAAGCAAACGGGGTAGTAAAGGCTGCAAACAAAACCATAAAGACAATTTTGAAAAAGCGACTAAACAAAGAAAAAGGAAATTGGGTACAAGAACTACCACTTGTATTATGGGCTTATCGAACATCTACTAAAACGGCAACAGGACATACCCCTACTCTTTGACATATGGGTGTGAGGCAATGTTACCAATCGAGATTGAAATACCTCACATCAAAGAATCGCCTATGCATTCGATATGAATCAAGAACTAAAAAGAGAATCCTTTGATTTGATAAATGAGCTGAGAGATGAAGCAGCAATAAGAACATCAGGGTACCAAAGAAGAATTTCAAAATACTATAACTCAAAAGTGAGAACACGATTATTTCAAGAAAAAGATCTGGTACTCTGAAGAGTAATGGCGAATAAAAGAAACACCGCAGATACTTGGGACCGAACTGGGAAGGACCCTTAATCATTTGCAAAGTAATCTCCCCAGGAGCTTACAAGTTATGCCGACCGGACGACAATATGGTCCCGAGAACAAGGAATGCCAAAAATTTGAGACAATATTTTCCAAAGATGAATGAATAAAGCATCTCTTTCTTCAAAAGGAAAATTTACTTGGTTGGGAGTGAAATACTCCTTGCATTTGGATACCACCTAAGATGGTTGTCTACCTAAGATGGTAGAAAGCCTATGTCCGTGCCGAGTTGGCCAGTGCAGAGCACCTCCTGGAGGGAGGGCGGAGTAAGCCTTTAACCACGCTACGCTATGGCCAGGTTAAAGCACCGGACAAGCCATTGGCCGCGTCTCTGGTCAGGTCAGGGCACCTCCTGGAGGGAGGAGGAAGTAAGCCTTTATCTGCGCCACACTATGGCTAGGTTAAAGCACCGAACAAGCCCCTATCCATGCCATGCTATGGCCGGGGTAGGGTGCCTCGTGGAGGGAGGACGGAGTAAGCCTTAATCAGTGCCATGCTATGGCCAAGTTAAAGCATCGAACAAGCCCATGTCCGCGTCACGTTATGGCTAGGGCAGGGCGCCTCCTGGAGGGAGGTTGGGTAAGTCCTTGGTTCCAACCTCTAAGATGAGCTGACCAAGAGCACCAGACAATAATGGACTAAGATGTCCAAGCCCAAGAAGAGGCTCATTAAGTAATGGACTAAGATGTCCAAGCCCAAGAAGAGGCTCATTGAATAATGGACTAAGATGTGCTCATTGAATAATGGACTAAGATGTCCAAGCACAAGAAGAGGCTCATTAATTAATGGACTAAGATATCCAAGCCCAAGGAGAGGCTCATTGAATAATGGACTAAGATGTCCAAGCCCAAGAAGAGGCTTATCGAATAATGGACTAAGATGTCCAAACCTGAGAGGCGGTATATCTCCAATAGACTAAGATGTCCAGGCCCATGAAGTGGCGCATTAGATTATGGTCTAAGACGTCTAAGCTTGAGAAGCAACCAATCAGATTATTACTATATACAAGGCCAAAAGGCTTTTTGCATGTCAAAGGAGATAAAATCGAAGGAGTAAAGCAAAACTCCATCTATTAAATACTCGAATCTGGGTTTCGGGACTTTCATTTCTAAACTTCATCTATTAATACCCGAATTTGGGTTTCACGTCTTTATCAATCACTTACACCCTTTATTATATCCGAATCTGGATTTCTGGATTATCATTCAACTTCACTTCGACGCTCTAATCTGGGCCGAGGATTTCTATTATAAAAACAATTACCATGAATTTCTGCTTATTTAATATATGCCCTAATCTGGGCCGAGGATTCATATTATGAAGATGATTATTATGGGATCCTGATTATCCCACGTACGCCTGAATCTGGGCTGGAGATCCCTATTACAAAGATAAATGTTGATAATTCTAATTATCTGATATATGCCCTGATCTGGGATCGGGATTTTTTAACATGAAGACAACCCTAATCTAGGTTTGAGAATTCCATTCTGAAAATTATTTCTAATTCTTGCTTATTAAGACCCGAATCTTGGTTCTAGATTTCTTACTATTAATCTGGGTTAGGTTTCATAACCTCCTAAATTCCTATGGAATCTCAAGCCTAGGGTATAAAGTAGTAGAGTTGAAGTTGCAATAAATGTTAAAATCATCAACCAGAAACTTCAAACTGGTCTTCTTAATAACCAAATTACGGTTAACGATTTATTATTCTAATTGATGCTCACCAATATCTAGATGAAGACTTCGGGATCATCCTAATTTCCGGAAAAATTTCCAAATATATATATTAAGATTGATGGGTTACAAAGGTTTATTTTCAAATAATAGCTTATAGTCCCTATTTACAGCCCTTTGTTGTTTCCCATAAGAAGTTCGAAGACTACAATATCATATGCATAAATGGCTATCGATTATAGACCTCGTATCCTTTATTGAATTAGGATTATGATCAACCAACTATCTAAATATAGAAGTACTAATATGTTGACTTATTATAAAGCATGCATAAATATGATAATGAGTTAGCAATAGAAAATGTCACTTACTTTGAATTTTGCAGGAAAAATCAAGTTATAAAGAGCATGGAAGTTCTAAAAATTTTGTCCTAAAGAACAAAGGCTTCTTTCATACACCGGGGGAGAGGGGTGGGGGAGGGGCACAAAATGTTAGCCATAAAATTCACTTAAAGAGAAAAGGCATGAAAGAAGATAAGAAAAACGCCAACTCCTACAGAAATTATAAATATAATTTTCGACAAGGACTATGAGAGAAGGTTCTGAAGGCATTTAAAGGCTTTCGAAGGAGTCGCAAGCAGCAGACACCCTCACAAGTGATAGACAATGTGAAAGCCATCAAAAAAGATGAAAAAGGAGGAACAAGGCTATCTTTTCTTCTCTTTCAGACCTTCCGACATGGATGGATTAGCAAAGACAGCTTCAGAACCCCTTTCGAAGGCAATGAATGTTAATCTCTCATATGCGCACCCAACCCTTCAGAACCAAAGGTTTTGCCATTATAACAACCCTTTTGAAAGAATACCAAAGCCTTTCAAATCGGTCGGGGCTAATAACATAAGGAAAAGATTCCACATCAACCAACATGCATGCATTTGGAAACTACCTACTCGATCGAAACCATTGGTGCTTCAGTATCTTTGATGCCCCTATGAACAACCAATCGACAGAGTCTTAGGGTTCTCATCTTTACTTCCGATGATAGCAAGGCAACATGAAGAGAAAGGTGAATTTAAGGACCTTTCGACAACGTCGAAAGCAGTTCTAGAGAAAGCAGAGAAAAGGAATACTAAAGACTCAACAAAGGCGAAAGGCTTCCACTTAGTTGAAAGGTCTAGAGAAAGATATGGAAGGCGCAGGGGTAAGTTAAAGGACTCGAAAGAGATTCCTTTCAATCGCGTTGAAGGCAGACGAGGCCTTTCTACCTAGTCGAAAGGCATAAAGCAGCATATAAAAAGGGGCCTTTCGACTGGGTCGAAGGCATAGGCGCGGAATAGTGCCGACCTGCATCTGTAAATAAGACCTAAGGGGTCTAGTTTTAGGGACCAGATTTTGGGAATCCTAAACTCATTTTTTTTACTCCAATTTCTTAGCTACAACAAAACACTTGTAAACCCTAAATCGATTTGGGGAAAAAGCTCTCATAATTGTAACTCATTCTGGATTAATAAAGTTGGAGAGATGGCAGATTCATAAAGGATTTCGATTATGAGGAAGATCATTATGATCATTAGCTAGACTAATGATCCATTGCACATGATTTTATCTTATTCTCTTAATTTCTTTTTTTCTATGCAATATATAGGATCAAGTTGGATATTCACATTCGAAACACATCACCGTCGAAATCAGTATCAGACAATGGAAGTAAAAAGGGTGATGCTGTTTCGACATTGATGATTTTATAAACTTAGTGGTATCCAGGCTAATCTTATACAGAGTAAACTGAATGAAGCATAGGCAACTGCAATCTGGACCTATTTAGAAAGGATGAATCTCCTTTCGACCTAGTCGAAAAGGGCATTTCGAAAGGAATCAAGTATGTAGTTGGCACGTGAATGTCAAGAAAAGAATTCATTCAAAAAGGGTTTACCCCCCCCCCCCACTACATCTTCAACCCTTTCGAAGGGGTTCATCAATCAAAGGGGCGAGACCAAAGAAGTCGAAAGCAGCTATCTCATTTTAATAAAACGTGCATATCTTTCGATTGGGTCGAAAGAATCAAAACGAACCTTTCGACCTGGTCGAAAGCCTCTATAAATAGCCGACTTTGACTCTTTCAAAAGAAAGGATTCGAGTTAAATGCTTTTTCCTTATCCTGCATTTCTAATTTAACCATCAAATCTGTTTCGACTTGGCTAATCAGGTCGAATGGTGGGTTTTAGAAGAAGAGATTTATTTGACCTCCTAATCTAATAAGACTTATCTGGTTATTCACATAGCTTTGGGGTTGTTGACAAGATTTCTTATTAATAGGTACCATTGGGTAGAGGGTGATAAATGGAGGTCATCCATGGTGGCCGATTATCTATACAGTTTCCAGAATCATAAGAACTAAGCATAGAATGTAACGACCCGGATTTTCCGTCGTTCAATTTTGAATATTAAATGGTTCAAATATTGGATTGGAATTTTAATTTAGTTAGTAAGATTTTAAAAATGGAATTTCAAGCGATTTCGTAAATTTTTGAAATCATCGATTTAATCGACGCATTAAAATAGCGATCCGGGGCACAGTCTCAGAATCCGATGAAACTAGTTCCATTGGAACCGTAATAGTGTATTATTATCGGATTTCAAATTTCATAGCATTTGGATTTTATCATTTGGTCATGCAATCTAAAAATGCCTAGAAATAATTTAATTTAATTTAATTTAAGTAGTCGATTTAAAAAGCTATTTTCCACGTACGATTGAATTGAGGCTCGAGACTTGTTCCATTGCGTTCGGAATAGGGATATAACATCAGGAATGCTAGGCGGCATGCCTCGATAGGGATTCGAAATAAATATCCTAGTATTTGGAAATTTAATAACATATGGTCATATCAATTTAATATTTTTGGTTATTTGTTTCATTCAAAGCCACCCTACCTTCTAAATTAAGCCGACCTATCTGTACATAGCTGCTCCCCTTCGATTTATAAACGCGACCTCTCTTCCTTCTGGAGTTCGAATACGCAGCGAGCAAAATAAAAAAGGGGGGGAATCAAAATCAAATTTCGAAATGGGGTTTATTCAGTAGTTGGTATTTATAGAAATTCTCAAAAATGAAATTTAGGAAGAAGTAAGAATTTTTTTGAAATAGTTAAATAAAAGTGAACTTCAAAAAATGAATTAGGGTTCATAAAAGAAGTTAGAAATGGATATTTGGAATTTTAGACAAGTGTTTTGACTTGGAAATATTAAAGGAAATTAATTATGGAAACTGGAACTTATAGAATTCGTTATAAACGAGTTAAGGAGTTTACAATATAAATTGTGAAGGATTTTGAGGAAGAGAAATAAATGGAATTTCCTATGTATTGAGAATTAAGGAGTTAGAAAAATATATTTTTTAAATGTTAAGATAAGAGATGGTTTGGAATATTCTGATATGTATATAAGTATTTGAGTTGTCCCAATTATTGAAAATTTGGAAGGGATTGTATATATATCTTATAAGATATTTTGAAAAATCTATAATAAGGCCTGATGTCTGCTTATGGATGTTTTATTGATAGTTAAATAGCCGACTATCAATTTTGGCCAAATTCGCTGATCGTTTCGAAGAGACCGGGATCGGGTTTAATTATTCTAAAACCACTTTGATCTGGTTTGAAAATTACAAATGGTGATATCATAAAGATGGTGAAGATGGTGACTCGGTTTGTCCAGACCCATGACAACTTGTATGGACAAATGCTTTCATTTCATCGTTGCCTGGACGGCAGTATTAGCATTCCAAGAATGAATGTTATTATTCTAAAGGTAAACGTTAGCCTCAAGCCTCATCAACCAGGAATGACTAAAACAGGGGAGATGTAACAAGGCTAAGTGGGTCGCATCTAATTAGGGAATGTTATCGCCTTTCTAGATGCCCTCGGATATATATGGATATGGTTATGCATGGAAAAAGTGAGCGCTCGATTTAAGTGTGGGAACACCCGGGGTGATAACATATTCGGTACTATCCAGGTTAGGGTGGGATGGTCTTGTGTGGTAGGGGATCCCGACGAGGTCCTTGGTACATTTTTCTAGAGGTGTACTGTGATAGGCGGTACCCCAGTAGCCCAGTCATTGTATGGAATCCATTCTCCAATAAGCGCCATACGGTTTTGATTGTGCCTAAATATGCTGAAACGTGAGATGCAAGCATTTCAGCTATTTTCTAATTTACTTCCTGTAGGCACTATTATAATATCAGATGATTTTGATATCAAATGTTTTGGTTATCATAAGGGAAAAACCCGTCGTGTTTATGTGCGACGCGGTCTTATGAGATACCTTTATTTTTTTCAACGAATTTTGATAACTTTCGTAATTCAAATTGAGTGTGTTTTCTCACGATGGTTTTCCAGACTGACTCGGGTGTTATTTTACTATAATGCTCGGGTCAGAACGAGTATTACAGATTCAGGATAGGATGCTATGGAGCTCAGAGGACGAGCTGGATGACGAAGACGTATTTCCGTACTTGATTTGTATTTCCGCTATATGAGGACAAGATATTAAACTGTCCAGATTGATTATTGTCTATTATACTCTGATAATGGTATGTATATTAACAGTACAGTTCTTGTATTTAAAATATGTTATTATATATTATATTTTGTTCCGTTGCGATTGTGAGATTCTGTGTTGTTGTTCTATTTTTCTTCTATCTCTTTCTTCTTTACCCCTAATTGTTTTCTGTTTCTTCTTCTACCTTTTCTGCTTCACCCCTAGCAATCGGTGTTTTCGGCACTTGAATATTCGGCATGCTATACAGTGAACGTATAGATGTCGATTTTCGAGGGTCGAAAATCCCGTTTTTTACATAGAAGGTGGAGGTGGTCATTGGCGGCACTGGTGGGTATGGCGACTGCGGGGTGGCCATGGGTGTTGCAATCGGTTCGGTTGGTGGCACGGTTCTTAGTAGTTGCTTCTGATCCTCAGCATGGTGCACGGTGTGGTGGTGGGCGGTGGTTAAAGGCAACGTGTTATGGGTTGTTGGGGTTGCGTGTGTAGTTGTAGGATGAAGATAAAAATGCGTACAAGGTTATAAGTTGATTGTTTTTGTTCATTATTTAATTCTTTTCAATTTTATAATTTCAAAATATGTTCTAACCTTGATTAACTTTTGCATATGAATTCTAATTCACGTGTGGTTTCTTCCATTTGAGTCATATTAAAATTCTGAAAAATAAGGAACTTACTCGGTTGAATTCGGAGACTTTTGAGTTTTTGGACTTTTGTTGGATTTTTAATGGGCATAAATTAAAGGTGAGTGATTAAATTTACTCACCTGATACTAAATTTACTGATATTAGTTGAATAGTAATCATAAAGTGATTAATTATATTGATTGTTGTTTGGAAATTTAATTTGACATTTGAATTGATATTGAATTTGAATAGACACCAAAATTGAATTGATTTTTAATATGAAATTAACAACAAATTGAATTGACCTTTAAATTAATATTGAAATTGATTGCTAGTTAAACACCGGATATTTGATAACTAGTAACTGTTGTGATATATTTATTGATTTAGATGTTGATTGCAATTGGATGCATATTGATTGATATGTTGTATGTATGGTTGTTTTTTTATTTTGGCATATCCCTGGTTATCACCCTATATATTATTGACATCATATAAATTGTCATTTGGATTATTTAAAATGAACTAAGAAATAGGTTAAGATGATATATACTTATGTCATTTAAATATGGGTTGAAATGATATATATCCATCCATGAAATTAAAATTGAAATAACTGATCGCTTGGTGTTTCCTGGAGATTTGACCAGGCAACTAGTACTCGGCATCAGATAGTACTCGGCGTCAGATAGTACTCGGCGTCAGATAGTACTCGGCGTCAGATAGTACTCGGCATCTAGAAGTACTCGGCATAGTACTCGGCATCAGATAGCACTCGGCGTCAGATAGTACTCGGCGTCAGATATTACTCGGCATCAAGGAGTACTCGGCGTAGTACTCGACATCCAGTGGAACTCATCAACAGAAGTACTCGGCGTCGAGAAGGACTCGGCATCAAGGAGTACTCGGCGTAGTACTCGGCATCCAGAAGTACTCGGCATTAGAAGGCACGTTAGGCCAAGGAGGATCGTTCGGCCAAAGGGATCGTTCGGCCAGAATGCATCGTTCGGCCAGAGAGCATTGTTCGGTCAAGCGCTTCGGACATAGGCACGTTCGGCTTCGACTGACAACTATTCCACACTTCCCACACATCAAACATACCATTCGGCATAGAAAGGGTGGTTCGGCATCATTGTGTTCGGCCTACCTGGTTCGGCATACAGCGACCACTATACTTGGGCTAGAGTGTTCGGCTGCCAAGCCCACCTGGGAATTCCAGCCCATCTTTGTCTATAAATAGAGGGGCAGGGTTACAGTGAAGAGGATCCTTTTTTCAAGAACACTGGGGAGACTCTGCCATTTTTCAGACTCATCTTCTCTACTTAGTAACTCCATTCAAGTATTCAATCTACGAATTGTATTTGTAATCAACCATTAAAGAAGATCAATAAAGTTTAACCTCAAAGTGGATGCAGGCAATTACGCTGAACCACTATAAATTTGGTGTTCTTACTTTTTGCATTTAAACTAGCATTCTCTTCCTTGTTTAATTTATCTTCATCGCTTATATCTCTACACAATCTTTCTCTACGAGGTTAGTGACCAATTTTGGTGCTAACACTTTGGTGCTTTCACTGGGAATTGAATTCTCAGACCTTAAGGATCTGCTTTGAAGCTAATGGATTTAACAAATCCCCCAAAGAAGATCCAACTCATTGATATGACATCCGTTGATTCTACTCAGAGTTTCAACCAATAACTCTACAATGGCGAGACCACATACCAGGTCAGCTTCTCATAATGCGGATGCCCATGAAACTGCTAGCGTACAACAAGCAGGACCTAGCAATCAACCAGCGATTACGGGTGTGGGAATTGCCACCCAGGACCAAACTCCAGTTGTCACCAGAATAGAGTTCAACGACTTGATGAGGGAACTCAGGGAAATTAGGAGACAACTAGGAGAGCAGATGTAAGCTAACGCCAACCTGATGGCACAACTCACTCAACAGCAGCAACAGAATGCTGGGGGCAATCCCGCTCCTTATTCCTCATCCGATAGCTCAACTTCCTCTGATGAACCTCCCAGGCGCAGACGCCGTAAGACTGAAGCTGCGTGGGCAGGTGCTGCTGTTCAGACAGCTGGAGACCGTAACCAAGCCGGAGCTGGAAACCTAGGAACTGGAGTGCAGGTTGAGGCTGGAAGACCAGACCATCAAAACGCTAATGATGTCGAACCTCAAGATGCACGTTTGGAAGATCGCCAGGAGAGGAGGCATCAGCCTGGCCAGTCACGTAGAACAGACTCCAACCTTCCATCTTCCATACAAACACCATATCTGACAGCCATGGTCAGGCAATTGATGAAAGAAAATCAGGGCTTGTCGAATGACGATTGGGGAGTATCAAGGAGTCACACTCCGTTCACAGATGTTGTGTTACAGGCGGCGTACCCCGGGAAGTTTAGTATGCCAGCTATCCCTGCGTATGAGGGAAAGACTGACCCCAGATAGCATGTCATGAGGTACGAATGGATGATGGATTCAGCTAGAGCAAATGATGCCACCAAGTGTAGATGCTTTCCAATTACTTTATCTAGTATCGCTACTATGTGGTTTACCCGACTTCCTCCGCGATCTGTATCCAATTTCGAGGAGTTGGCAAAGAAGTTTATTGAGCAGTTCAGGATACACACTACTCGTCCAAAGGACGTAATGTCTCTGTCAAGTGTAATCCAAAGTCCTGAGGAGTCATTGAAGGAATATTTGCAAAGATTCCATGTTGCGGCAACTGAAGTCAGTAATCCCAATGATCATGCAATTCTAATGGCTATAATGAGAGGTGTGGATCCGGATTCTGAATTTGGAGACTGGTTGGCAGGAAAACCTCCGACCACACTAGAATGTTTTTACTCAAAGGCACATCAGTTCATAAGGAGAGAGGAAGCTAGGTGGGTAAGACGAGATAAGGCCCCAGGACCTGTCCAAGAGTCTGTGAAAAGCAACGTTGCTGTGAAGCAGTCCGGAGACAACTCGGGAAAGGTCCAAGTCAATGTCCAGAACAAGCCTGGGCAGCCTAAGGAGTCCGGAGGAAGAAATCAAGGGAAGAAGAGAGAAGCGGGGAAGTGGAAAACGAGAACTCCAAGCTACAACGAGTATACCCCGCTGAATGCATCTCTTGAGAACATTTACCTATCTACCTGCAATACTTTTCAGTACAGAAAGCCACGTCCAAAAGAATCAACCGAGGAGTAGAAGTGAACCGGGAAATATTATCGCTTCCATGAGACTTATGGGCACAACATGAAAGAGTGCAGACACCTGCACGATGCTATCGAGAAGTTGATCAGGCAAAAGAATTTGCAAGAATTTGTGAAGGATCCACAGGAAGGAGGACAGGGAACGTCCAACCCAGGTCGCGCACCGGCTTCGCGTCATCCTGAGGAGCCTGCCCGAACTGTGGGTAGACTGGTCATAAATACAATTATCGGTGGACCTCACCCCGCGAATAAGAATTGGCAAGAGATGGAGCGGTACGCAAGTTCCCTGAAGCATGCAGATTTTGAGTGCTGTTCGAACGTGGAGGATGGGACCCCTGCTAAGTAGCAGCGCGTAATGACAGACGATATAGTGTTCAGGAATAGAGATGCTGACCAAGTAGAGGCTCCAACCATCGACCCGATGGTCATATCTGCGACGATCGGACCGGCTTATGTCAAAATAATTCTGATTGATTGTGGAAGTTCTGTCAACATCATCTTCAAGAAGGCTTATGACCAAATGAAGATGGAAACCAAGGACTTGAAACCATCCAAAGCTCGTATACACGGCTTTAATGGCGCAACGACCGATGCAGTGGGGTTTGTTGAGTTACCAGTTGAACTGGGACAAGGCGAGCGTCGGAGGGTGCGAATCCTACCCTTCGTAGTTTTGGATGTGGATTCTCCGTATAATGTTTTCTTGGGCCGACCGGCCCTGGTTGAGTTTAGGGCAGCATTAGCCCCGTGGTGCTTAACTTTGAATTTCCCAACTGACAAAGGGGTAGGTATTGTTCATGGCGACCAAGCAGCTGGTCGTTCCTGTTATGTGGCTGAGCTCCGAGAGGCCCATCGGAGGGAGAAAGGAAAGGTTGCGGACAATCCCGTCCGCATCCTTAACACGGATAATTGACAAGTAGTGCCCGAGCCCTGGCTCG
Organism: Allium fistulosum; assembly: GCA_030737815.1. Taxonomy (NCBI): domain Eukaryota; kingdom Viridiplantae; phylum Streptophyta; class Magnoliopsida; order Asparagales; family Amaryllidaceae; genus Allium; species Allium fistulosum. Next base: position 940,422,949 of record CM060907.1, on the reverse strand, counting down.
GGCATAATTCTCGGATCTTCAGAGACATAGATCCGAGAGACGACGATGAGAATCCCAGGGAAGAAAAGGCGGCGCCGGTTGAACTAACGGTTGACATTTCAGTTAGCCAAAACGACCCTTCGCGAATACTGAAGATCGGATCACAGCTTGGCCCCGCAATGACTGAAGACCTTAGTGACTTCCTCCGGGCGAATCTTGATGTTTTCGCCTGGACGTATTCTGATATGTGTGGGATTTCTCCCGCCATCATGAGTCATATGTTGAACATAGACCTGAAATACGTCCAAGTTAAACAAAAGAGGAGAGGAATGGACCCGGAGAGGTCCGCTGCTCTCAGAGAGGAGGTGGACAAACTCAAAGCCAATGGGTTCGTCCGCGACGCCCTCTATCCTGAATGGGTATCGAACCCCGTACTGGTGAAAAAGGCAAATGGGAAATGGAGAACTTGCGTAGACTATTCCGATTTGAACAAAGCGTGCCCCAAGGATAGTTTCCTGTTACCAAGGATCGATCAGTTGGTCGACTCCACCGCAGGACATGAGCTGTTATCATTCATGGATGCATACTCGGGATACAACCAAATCCCGATGCATATTCCGGACCAAGAACACACCAGCTTCGTTACAGATGTCGGGCTATATTGCTATGTAGTAATGCCCTTCGGACTGAAGAAAGCAGGAGCGACTTATCAGCGTTTGGTGAATCGAATGTTCAAGGACCAGCTTGGTAGGACGATGGAAGTCTATGTGGATGACATGCTCGTGAAGTCACGACAGTCAAACGACCACATTCGAGACTTGGCAGAAATGTTCGACATACTCAGGTATTACGGGATGAAGATAAACCCTCTGAAGTGTTCCTTCGGCGTTGCGTCGGGGAAGTTTTTGGGATTCATCATCAATGCTAGGGGAATTGAAGCTAACCCCGAAAAGATCCAAGCTATTCGAGATGTGCAAGTACCTAGGACTACAAAGCAGGTACAGAGCTTGAATGGAAAAGTAGCTGCGCTAAGTCGATTCATATCCAGGGCAACTGACAATTGCATCCCTTTCTTTGATATAATAAAGAATGGGAAGAGGAACTTAGAATGGACGTCTAGTTGTGAGGAAGCATTCGGGGATCTGGTGAGGCGTCTGGAGAGTCCACCAGTGCTGTCAAAACCAGTAGACCACGAGATGTTGTACGTATTCTTGGCTGTATCCCCACATGCGATAAGTGTGGCTTTAGTTCGCGAGGAGGACCGAATCCAGAAGCCGGTGTATTATGTTAGCAAGCGTTTAACGGGGGCAGAAAGAAATTACCCTAAAATCGAGAAATTGGCCTATTGCTTGGTGATTGCATCACGTAAGCTACGCCCATATTTTCAAGCGCACTCAATCAGTGTTTACACCGATCAACCCCTGCGGCAGGTACTCCAACGACCAGAAACTTCCGGAAGACTACTAAAATGGAACATTGAGTTGAGCCAGTTCGATATCGTCTACTTGCCACGAAGGGCCATACAAGGACAAGCATTAGCAGATTTCATCGCTGAGTTTACCATACCCATAGAACCAGATAATCATGACGTCATTACCCCCGTTCGTTGGAAATTATACACTGATGGGGCATCAAACGACCGTTGCTCCGGCGCGGGTGTAGGTCTTATAACTCCGGAAAATCGATCAATCTGTTATGCTTTGAAGCTTGATTTCCCAGCTACAAATAACGAAGCAGAATATGAAGCACTGATTGCTGGCTTGAAGCTCATCAGAGAACTCAGGATCAAATCAGTTGAGATCTTTTGTGACTCACAGTTGGTGGTTTACCAAGTGCGGGGAGATTACCAAGCAAAGGGACAAAAGCTTGCTCCGTACCTAGTTCAAGTCCAAGAAATACTGTCAAATCTTGAGCGTTATGACATTTCGCATGTCCCGCGCGAACAGAATAAAGAAGCCGACTTGTTGGCTAAGTTTGCAAGCACAGGCGACGCGCAGCAAATGGGATTGTATCCCGTTGAGGCCTTGCACGCCCCGAGCATAGACGAGATGAAAGTTGATTGTGTATTGGAAACGGAAATCGAGAAGGAATCGTGGATAACCCCGTTCAAACTGTACCTGACAACCGGGGCTTTACCAGAAAAAAGGAGCGAAAGACGTCAGATCCTTCGAAAGGCCGCGCGATACGTGATGTAGGATGGATTAATGTATCGAAAAGGGTTCTCAGTCCCCTTATTACGGTGCATCGCTCATGACGAGACAAAGCGAGTCTTGAAAGAGGTTCACGAAGGGGAATGTGGCGACCATACCGGGGGGCAAACACTAGCAAAAAATATCCTTCGCTATGGATACTACTAGCCGACCGTGAATCGGTACGCCGCAGACTACGCAAGAAAATGTGACAAGTGTCAAAGATATGCGAAAATCCCGAGGACTCCATCAACGGAACTCACACAAATGGTTAGTCCCTAGCCATTTGCAATCTGGGGAATCGACATAATCGGCTCTTTGCCTATATCCAAAGGTGGTGCGAAATACGCGATAGTTGTAGTCGACTATTTCACAAAATGGGCTGAAGCAGAACCTTTGGCCACAATCACCTCTAAAAAGGTCATTAACTTCGTTGTACGAAGCATTATATGCCGCTTTGGCCTTCCTCGCACCATCATTAGAGACAACGGGACGCAATTTGAAAGCAGAGAGTTCAAAGAGTTCTGTTTAAAGTATGGCATCGAGAAGAAGTTCGCCGCTGTTGCACACCCAAAAGCTAACGGACAAGTCGAGGCCGTTAATAAAATAATCAAGTCAATACTGAAGAAGCGTCTGGAGAAAGTCGGAGGCAAGTGGGTAGATGAACTCCCGACGGCATTATGGGCTTATAGAACTACCCACAAGTCCGCGACCGACCACACACCATTTTCCTTGGCATACGGCTCTGAAGCCGTTATACCCTTGGAACTTGAAGTTCCATCGCACCGGGTGACATATTATGATCCCAAGACGAATCAGGACCTCTTGTTGGAATCACTAGATTGTATCGATGAAAAACGTGAAGAGGCCGAATTAAGGGTGGCAGCACATAGGCACCGAGTCAAGCGTTACTACGACGGCAGAGTCCGCCCAAGGATATTTGATGTGGGTGATCTCGTTTTGAAATGAGTTTTCCCAGTACCTTCGCGTATGAATCCCAACTGGGAAGGTCCGTACGTCATTGAACGGAAGCTTGGAGAGGGAACGTTCAAGCTAGCGACCGTTGATGGCGTGACACTCCTCCAGGCGTGGAACAGCGAGCATTTGCGACATTATTACATTTAGTATGTTTCTTTCCTGTTTTAGGCACAGTTATTTCCTGTATGTTTTCATTCAGTCGCAACTTAGTTTCCTTTTAACTATGTAATCGAGCAGTTTAGTTGTTTTTCATTAATAAAGGCTTGAAGCCGTATTTTCCACGAATTACTAATGTTTCTATATCTCATAGTCGGTTGATGAATTCCTAGAACTACATTATCCTGTACGATGCACGAACTCGTATAAACGATTTCAAATTTCTGAATCCCCAGAGCGTGGATCGGAGTACTCTAAGTCCCCAAGAGCGCGGACTAAAGTATAAACGATTTCAAATCTCTGAATCCCCAGAGCGCGGATCGGAGTACTCTAAGTCCCCGGAGCGCGGACTAGAGTATAAACGATTTCAAATCTCCGAATCCCCAGAGCGCGGACCGGAGTACTCTAAGTCCCCGGAGCGCGGACTAGAGTATAAACGATTTCAAATCTCCGAATCCCCAGAGCGCGGACCGGAGTACTCTAAGTCCCCAGAGCGCGGACTAGAGTATAAACGATTTCAAATCTCCGAATCCCCAGAGCGCGGACTAGAGTATAAACGATTTCAAATCTTCGAATCCCCAGAGCGCGTACCAGAGTACTCTAAGTTCCCGGAGTGCGGACTAGAGAATAAACGATCTCAAATCTCCGAATCCCCAGAACACGGACCGAAGTACTCTAAGTTCCCAGAGCGCGGACTAGAGTATAAACGATGCGAACCTTCGAATCCCCTGATCAACCTACTCTAAATCCCCCGAGCACAGATTTAGAAAAAAGTCCAAGTACTCGAGAAATGTGGAACAAGAAGTATGCCACGTGTGGAAATGTTTGAACAACACGAGAATGGACTAGGAGATAATGCAACTCATAAGAACTTGAGTTATGACTACAGTTAGTCAGCAAACCAAAGAAAAGCAAGAGAATCATTCAAACGAAAAAGAAACTAAACTTCATTCAATAGTTCAAAATGGGGTTACACAGTTACTCCTACAAAACTCAGAGTTAAGAACCTATCTATACAAACTACAAGCGACAAAAGATAAAATCAACTACAAGACTTAAGCAAGAAGCTCGTTGAACGAGTATATCGATTATTTCTTCGGTTTCTTCTTCTTGTCATCCTTTGTTTTTTCCAACGAATCCTCTCCCTCACGCTTTTTCTTGGATTTCTTGCTTGCTAAAGAAGTGGAGTCAGGAGTAGGAGACGAAACATCCAGTGGTTTGAACCTGCCTAGGAGAATAATTTTCAAAGGTCTGTTTCGCGGGTCGGTAAGTTCCAGTATTTCAGGTTCAACTTTGACCTCGACCTTTTTCCTCTCCTCTTCGGCGAGGCGTTCCTTCATGCTCATCTTTGAAGTATGCTCAAAGGCGCCAGTGATTTCGATTTCATCACTCCCTTCGGCAGGAGATGAAGTGTCAAGCTTATCATTATCTAGCGCCCCGATCACTTGAGCATCAGGACTAGGAATTACTCCCGCGTGAACATCGCTTGTTTTCTCTGCCTCCTCCTTGGCGTCATCACTCCTCGGAGTTGGTTCGTGGTCAGAGCAGCCTGCATGAAAACATAAAGAATGAACATTAGAACGAATAACCACTGCTGGAAAATGACAGATCTTTCAACTTCTAGAGAAGAAGAGTTTCCTACCAGGTTCTGGTTGGCTATCGGTTGCACGCGGGGTTTTACCCTCCAGGATAGGAGATAGCACATGAGCGCCGAGCCCGGGATCTTCAGGATCATAACCGGCATGCTGCTCGAATGGATCAAGTGCCGACCGACCGGCTGGTTGAGCCGCGGGAGGAGCAGCAATATGAGGAGCCGTAGTCTCAACCCCAGATTGGCCAGCTTCATCACTTTTCTCTTTTGGAAGGGGAGAGCCTTTGCTATAAAGCGCCAAAGCTGCGGATAGATCCGCTGGCTCATTCCCCCTAAGAAACTCCTTCACCAAGGCATCCTCATCGACCTCTTCGGAGCCCGACTCGATTTTCCTAATCTTTACTAAGGTTTCCCAGGCCTCAGCTAGGGATTCGAGATAGCCATCGCCTAAGAATGTTAAGTCACGATGCATAAGGACGCGAGCTCCATACTCAGCAATCAACGGGTCAAACATGCATTTGACCTCTTCCCTGCCGGCTTCTGCGGCCGCCTTGAGGCGAGAGTCAATCTCCTCCGCAGCTTTTCTTTTGCCCTCCTCACGGGCTTCGTCCTTAATTTTCTCAACCCCAGCAAGTTCGTCATCGAGCTTCGTTTTCAGGAGCCGAGTAGCAACGATTTCATCACAGTATCGCTGTGATTCTTCTTGAGCAGCTACCTTGTCCTCTTTCTCCTTGGTGAGTAATTCTTTCAGCTCTCTGACTTGTATGACGAGCGCATCCCTTTCTTTCTGGACAGAGTCTTTTTCTAAGGCGAGGGCACCGCTACGCTGGACTGCTTCGTCAAGTTCCTTCTTGTGAGCCATATCTAAGCGAGTAACTGCCTCAGCAGTATCCTTTGCGCTTTGCTCAGCGGCTTCCAGCTTCGACTTATACAAAGCGAGCTCTTCGTCTTGATGCTTGATGATGTTCTTGTCACATCCAGCCTCCAATTTCAAACGATCAATCTCATATTGACGCTCAACGGACACCTCCGAGATCTTTTCAACCAAGTGTACGAACGCATCATGTTGAACATAGACGTCGTTATTACAGGAAATGGCACTCTGCTTCACGTGCCCAGGGATATGGTGATTAGCCGGGAGGAACTTCAGACCATCGAAGCAAATTTTCGGAAACTTGGCCTTAAGATCGACCATCTTTTCCGCTACAGTTGGATCAACCGCGGGAGTAGGGGGAGGAGGCTATGGAAGTTCTGCTCTTTTTCGTTGCTCCCGAATTTGCCTTGTGCTCGATGAACCAGAGTGTTGTTCTCGAGGAGCGTCAGGTTGGTAACCCTTCTGTGAAGACTTCTGTCTATCCGGCTCAGTTGGAGGAAGAGGATCACGAGACTGTGAAGATTGAGAATATGCCTTCTTACGGTAAGACGAATCGCGGGGACGATTGTCTCTATCTTCATAATCATCTCTGTCCCTACGTCTGCCTGAACCTGAGTCACGTCCGGAATGATGAAATATGGAAGAGCCATGAAGGCGATCGAGTCCGTGAGAGCACCCCATGTCACCTGCAAAGAATGGAGATAACAACGAGTTAAGAAAAATCCGGGAAATAAGAAAAACTTGAAGTGTATGATGGAATGCGTATGTGCGTGTGTGTCCTAGTATTCCCCCCGATGGACCAGTTCTTTTATCTTTATTAATCGGAGTATTGTCTCCTTGGACCGGGAGTTGAACTCCCGCATTGCCTCTAGCGGGCGAAGAAAACTTGAGGGCTTCAGGATCGTCAAACCTGTAATTAAGTATATCATCAGGAATACAAAGATTCGACAAACCCCTCAGGGAACTTTCCAGGTGCTGTGAGGAAGCCTCTTTCTCGGGCGGGATAGGCATGACTTTTGAAGTGCCACCAACTTTCTCCTTCCGAATTTTGTATTTTAACCTCTTCTTTCCCTTCGAAGGGGAGGATGACGTTTCAATGTCGTGAACTTCGACAGCCGAATTCCAAGCAGGACCCACATTCTCGCCTTGGGTCTCAGGAGCTTCATCCTCTTTGTGCTCGCCTTCTTCGTGCGCATCGGGAGTGCGGCGTGATGACAATCTAGCCTGTTTTTTCCCTTTACCGGACGCTGGCTTAGGAATGGAGACGCCCTCCGGGAGGCTAATCCGATGACCAGGGGCTAGCAAGCCGAACCCCGACAATGATTCGTTTGAGATGATGGTTCGGATGTCTCGTTCCTCGGCAGGAAGAGCTCTAATGGCCTCAACAGCCTCAGAATATCCTCGGCCTTTCGGACGCGGGTTGATACCTGAAAAGATGAAACGAGGAGTTAGAAAAAGCATAACTCCAATTAAATGCGAATAATGACTCAGCGAAGAGACTTACTGCCTTCAACCCATCTCCTCGCAAAACCAGGAGGGCAACGCACGTAGAACCATTCCTGTTTGTACAGGGCGAATTTACTACATGCCCCTGTCAAGATTTGGCATTTGTGGTACGGCTCGAGGAACATGAAGGAAGGGCTGTCTTTCCGTTTCTTGATCATATAGATGTATCTGATGTCGTCTGAGGTTGGAGGTCTAGAGAAGACGGCCATGAAGAGTAGGTAGGTCCCATATAGAAACGCATGACCGTTCGGATGCAGCTGCGATGGAGCAATGTCAATGTACTGCAACACGTCCCGAAGGAATAAATTAAATGGAGGCACGCTGCCCATCCAACACATGAACTTGTTGCAGGTGGTATATCCGACTGGGGGCAGGTGAGGACGATCGTGTCGCAAAGGGACTAGCACATCGGCGAAAGGAATCCCGTGGATGGAACATATTCGTCGAAGTGCGGCTTCATTGATCTTCAAAGCTTGCGAATCGATCGGGTTGTCTAAAAGAATTGTTGCCTCCAGGGCATCGGGTGCTAAGTTATGGGCAGGAGATGTCGACGGATTAGAAGTATCAGCGGCTTCTTGCCTTGACGACGGCCCAGGCCTGTCGGATATAGTGGCGGAGCTAGACTTTTTTGACATCCCCAATAAATAATGAATCTGGCTAAGCGCCTGAGAAAACTATACTTAAAAAACTTTGAACGTTAGAATTAACAACACGAATATTCCCCCCACGTTAGAATTCTACATCGATCTTATCTATGAAGTCACGGCTGACCCGGTTAAGGTTGTCCGCGATTTATACAACTTTATCCATCTTCCTGTTTGAAATACAATCATCTAACCTTCATTTTGAGCCTATCTATTTTTAGATTAGAATTCTCTTTGATTAGAGCCCTTCTATATTTGGATCTCTATCCATGTGTTGGAATCCAATTCTGAAATCATCGTGTGAGGGAGTGTATTTGTAATTAATATAAAAATAGTTTATGTTTATAGTGTGTTGTTTGAGTTGTTGATGTTGGTTTGGATTTTCGATCGATTCGTCTGATCAACGCTATCGATAGGATTTCCAAAACACTTGAACAGAGCAAACTGACACAATATAATTTTTAAATTTGATAAATGAAATAAATTTATATGATTATATTATAAATATATAAGAAAAATTTTCTAGAATTGAAAGTTAAATAATTTGGTTGTTGAAATGATAACATTTGATTATCATTTTATTGTTTTGTAAGTCATTGACTATTGCAAAATGATAACTGTTTTGAATTTATTTGGAATTGAAATGAATTTAAATTGAGAATTTAAGAATTAAATTTTTGGTGATTTCAAACTTTGTTTTAAGTCTTAAAATGTATATTAGTTAAAGTATTTTCGAATAAAATGGTTTTCAAAGAATTTTAAAATGTTGAAATCCGTGCTCTTCTCTTTGTCGCTGGAAAATAATTTCGGTGATGGCGGCCGCATCATCGACATTCATTTTCGAGTTTCAAAGAGGAGAAACCATTCTGTAGCTTTGCTACGGTTTTGTTTTGGAAAAAAAAATATTTCAATTTGAATTTCTTCAGTATAATTTGATTTATATATATATAGGTATCTCATTTTAAAATTTAATTTAATTTGATATAAACATATTATATATATCTCTAAATTGTTTGAAGTAAATCGGAGATTTAAATTCTTAAATTTTAGGTTTAAAGATGATTTCAATTTTAAACTGAAGCCAAAATTCTTGGATAAATATTTAACTGAGAATAACTTAATTGTAAAATATTATTTGTATAATACTCGATTTCATCTCAACATAACTTACCTAAAATTTTCAGAAGTTAAAAATGTAATTGGACAATATACAATATAAAATGACTTTATAAGGAAAGATTTGAGTGTTGTAACAAATGTTATACACTTAAATTTTATTATAAAGATGTTAATAGAGATAAGCAGAATAATAAGTTAATTAAATAATAGATGAGACAAATAAAGTGTTTTGAAGGAACTAATAAATTGAAATTTGATTAAAGTATGGAAATACCTTGAAATTAAAATCAATTTTGAATATAAAGTAATTTAAATTGAAATTTTTATGATTTAAATTAATTTATATGGTTTAATATATGTGATAGGACATATTAAGTAGAATAAACTTAATAATAATTTGGAATAAAAGAATTTAATTTGTCTAATAAAACATGAGTATAATAAATGATGATACAAATTTGATGACTTAGAAATTGTTAATTGAGGATGACTAGACATAAGGTAATGAATTCAGAAATAGATGAATTGATTTAACTTAAGTGAACTCAGTGGATTAAATCGAATTGTTAAATATAAATTAGTTTAATTTGAAATTATATGGTTTAAATTAATAGTCTTATCTTGTCTTTTAAATCTACTTTTCTTTCTGGTTGTTTCTATTCTCCTACCTCCTTCCTTTTCGGGGACGAAAAGTTTTGAGTGGGGGAGAGTGTAACGACCCGTAAATTTCAGTGGTTTTATTTATTTAATTAATTGAATTTGTGTGAAATTTTAAAACAATAAAATTTTGAAATATAAATTTGATATTTGGAATGCGTCTAATTAAACATAGCAACTGGTAAATTTCATCCGGAAATATGAAAATTTATTTCGCGCGTAAATTTACTTCAATTTAATCAGTTAAAAATTGGTGATAATAAAATGTTTTCCAAACCTAAATATTTTTCTATAGAAAATTTGTAAATCATCTTCTGAGTGAGTCGTCATCTTTCGTTCCTCCAAATTTGGATTTCTATTGCGCCGTTTATCTTAATTCTGGCAAAAATAGCAGCATTTCTGGTACCGATTATCGACTTTCGACCGGATGATCGTACCACTAGTATCTGTATACCGTTTTGATCGTCTCATCGCGCTGATCACCACGGCATATTTATTTCTGTATTCTGAAGTCCGGTTCATTAAAGAATCAATAAAATGATTTCGTATCGATACCGAATTTTAACACTTTTGGTTATCATCTACATATCTGTCCAAAAATTTATCTGCCACCTGATATTTACTTCCTTAAATTTAATATACGTTGTGATTCTATCCTTTCAGCTTATACTTGTCGGTTCATATTATTTGATTTGTTGGCCTGCGTTTTCGTTTGTGAAGTGATACGAACGTGTATATATAACCCGTTCATCTACTTTTATTTACTCCATAAATCCTGCTACTGAACTACCACTGTTCATATCCTTTTATCTTAATTTCTTGGAAACCACGTATTGATTTTTGACCGGTTCATGCTCCTTCCGTTATTGCCTGTTGAAAAGAATTTATATGGGTATAAACAATATTATAGGCTATACCCTGTGTGCTGTCCTTTTCCTCTTCCAATTTGTCATCCCATTTCAAACCCATCTACCTTTTCGTTCACAAAAAAAAAGATAAATAATTAAACAAGCAAACATCAGAATCGAAAGCTACAATTGCCGAGCAGCCAACTTCCACCATCGTCGATCTTCATCCTTTCTCTCTTACGCGTGCATCACCTACGACCAATCGAGATCCAACGTTCTTCCACCTTCACCTTTGCAACCACCATGCTCTCGCTCTCCCCACTAGCTCCTACCGAGCCCAAGTTCGCAGCAACTCGCCCGAGCCAGGTCTCCGCGCACCTGACCTCGACCACACACCTTCCTCAGCTCGTCTCGCCACCTTCACCTTCCCGGCCTCCCCCTATTTCATGCCTCACAACCCACGACCGCCCTGCCTCCACACTTTCCCCACGTCTCCAGGTCGAGAGCCTCCTCCAGCCTTCCCCTCTACCACGGCCTCCGCCACCCTCCACCGTGAAACGCCTCCACTTGTTCCCTTCCCCTCACGTTCTCGTCTTCCCTCTGAAATGACCCTCCTATTTTCATTTCTAATTTCATTAGTGATTTTTTTTTAGAGATGATATATAGATATATCATCCATTACAAATATATTTCTCAGGGTCATTTTCTTTCTCTAATAAACAAAATATATCCAGGATCTTTCACAATATAAAAATATTGTTTTAATTCTAAATCATTCTTAACATACATATATGAAGATATCTATGTTATATTCTACTTGAATCAGAGCATGATAATAAGTAGAAATCCTTTTAAATCTATTAAAATGTGATAAATTCCCTTTTTAAAAGATTACTTATTGTATCCTGATTTTTGACTATAGTGTCCACTGGAAATATGTACTTTAGGCTGTTAATATAATTAAGAAATGATCAAGCAATAATCAGTGGAAAGCAAGCTTATAATATAGATGATTGTCTTAAACTCTGGATAGTATCAAACTCAGGTTAAAAGAAAGTGGATCATAAGTGAACACAAGCAACATCTAGGCGTAATGGAAACGCGCCTAACTTATACATGAGAGGTCACGAGTTCGAGTACTATGCTGGTCGGTTCAAACACAATTTTTGTTTTTCTTTTTATATTCTCCTGTATGGTTTGAAATCTGATACCTACCTATATCTGCCCATATATACTCAATTTTTACTTATAATCTATCATACAAAACAATATTTCTTGCTTTATTATTTTTGAAACCCTTTCCTACAACTGTTCTAGGAATTCATATTTATATTTTTGCCCAATATCAACATGTACACAGATATACATGTACATGTCAGTGTCTTTGTTCATTTTCCAGAAAACTGAGCTCAAATGTTCCCTTGCTTCATTGATTTGAAGTGAATCATTTGGCCTGACCTATGGTCTAACCATGTGGTTAATCTGACCATTCTTTTGTTTGCATTTTACAACCCAGAATATACACAAAACATTGATACCTCTCGTTTTCAAAAGCATGTTTATATATATTTGTATGAATCAGACACCTTGTGATCAGATATATATCATTCTTCCTAACCATAATTCTCTCTTAAAAATACATCTTCAGAGTATATACACTTTTTCTTGCATTTGGACATATATCAATATCATGAATTGAAAATATAGCAGTTTAATCCTTTTCTGGGTTTTCCCAATATAATTTTCTACATATCTATTTTTTTTGAAAGGACTCAGGATTAACTGAAATCATCATAAAATGATTATGCTTATAAAATCCAGGTTTTTCCCTCTAAATCAAAACAACTTTAGCAAATAGGTTTTCAAATCAGTTTAACATCAATATCCTTAATACATACCAAATCAGAAATAACCAGAAACAACATAGCACATGTCTCTTACAAGTTCTTCCTACTTAATACATTTAGATAGCCATATCAATCAGGGAATACATGCATGAATTAACACATTCTAGCTTTTATTTCTAATTATCTTAGCATCCTCTATTCCATATCTTTTTAATCTTGCTTACTTAGCTCCATCACAACCTGCAAAAGCATTAGTGGCTGCCCCATTATAAATGAGACACCCCCATGTGCCATGAGCAATAAGGGTCAGACCTATGATCTGGTGTGAGCATTTCTAACATATCCATGATATTAAGCTAAGGATACAGCATAAATATACTTTGCATACTTGACAGGTATTATCATGTACAATACATAAGAGCAAACATATGCATTAAAACAACTTTTATCTGGAACTACTAAGGTTGCCTTTTCTTCTTCTTATAAATTCCTGGCCTCATCTACTATAAGGAATCAAAGGGACACATTGCCATGAACTAATTAACATCATGGCACAAAGATCTCAGGACTTAAACAAGCCATGTGCCAACTTGTCTACTTCAAATAGGACAAGCATTCCAGCAGCCTTCTTGGCACAAAATCCTTAGTTATATCACTAAGTGTATTTATGTTCATTCTATCAATGATAGCTAGGTGTACAAACCACCTGTACACATGAAGCATACTAGTTACCTTGCAGACATAATATTGCAAGCAAGTTAAAGGTTACTTTCTAGAGGTATAACACCCCAGTCATTCCATCTCACATTATTTAGCATATAAACACCCTATTCAAGCATATACCAGAATGTTTGCAACTGAGAATAAATGCATGGCTCTATTGGGTTTATTTTGATTTTGCAAGCAACTATGTTTAGCCAGATTTTTAATCTTGTTTAAACATAGTTTTTAGGCTTGTAAATTTCTGTTTGGTTTAGGGCTCAGCACTTATAGAGAAAGACTCCATTGCACCCTTAACCAATTATTTCAAGCCTCAGCACCATACCAATGTATATGCAGCTCATAGTTTTTTTTTCATTCTTTGTCTTAAGCCATGATTCAGACTAGTTACAAATACTCTATTATATGTTCTTTAAGGTTTTGGTATAACATACAGAGATGGAAATAGAACAACAAAGTTATACATCCAGCATAGCAGATCATATCTCATCAAGCATTCATGAAACCATCAGTAGCCAACATAGTTTGTAAATCAAAACATGCAAAATATAGCATATAAAAGCTTGGCTGCCTAATCCCAGGTCTTAATGCCATGTATATGAGTGAGGATACTCACCTAAATGCTTACACAAGCTTAATCCAGAAAACCCCTCAAATCTTTAGCCTTTTCTTCCTCTTCTTCCTTAGGTTAATTAATTAGTGAGAGAGCAGTTTTCTGGTTAGGCTCTTGGTTTAAATAAGGGTTCTATCTAGGGTTTTGGGGTGATGCAAAATCCCTATTTTAGCCCAGACCAGAATCATGCATTTGGCATTGCATATTCCCTCCCTCCTAACCCTTAATGTCCCGGCCAATATTTTAAAACAAGGCTAAATTGTGCCCATTTTCTTTTCTTTTCAGAAAGTGATTACTTTAAGTATTTTTATTATACTTACCTCAAACATGATAATGGTGTGACTTTCTATTTTCTGCCTATGTACATTTGCTTTCTTGCACTTTGGTTCTTACTATTTTAGTGATTCCTTTATTAATTTTCTGCTCAAATAATATCTGGATATATATATATACATTTATACAACTATGGGTGTTAATTTAACTTTAACCTTTTATTTGCAGAAAACATGTGCATACTTATGTGCATTTCTACACCTATTATTCAAATAAAATTTCACTTATTCATTATAAATCAATGTTCTCTTCTGTCTTAATTTTCAGACAAGTCATACATATGCATATATATAGATATATATATATATACACACACATCCTCAGGAATTTTTAATATTCATGTCTAGGCCTATATTTCCTTTATTTAAAACATTTTATCTAAATGTTTTCCTTCCTTGTTTTATCATTCAGGAATTCTGGATTTTCTCTTAGTGCCATAACTAGTGTGCACGTGCACACATGCACACAACCTTGCACCACTGAAAATCCCACCTATATAATAATTCTGATTTTCCCCCAGAATTTTAATCATTTATTTAAAAGAATTTTCCTCAAAATCTTGGGGTATTACAATCACCCCTTCTTTTAGGAATTGTGCCCTCACAATTTGCAACATATTCTTTGAGTACTCCTACTTTCTTAGGGAAAAATTATTCAAATATGCATGAGCAAATCAATTAGTCACTGTCTATCATACATATCAAACTTTCTTAGTAATCTAAGAATTTACCTTTTAAATTTGCAAAGAGCCTAGGGTAATCCATCCTGATTTTATCCTCTAGCTCCCAAGTACAATCACTAGGATCTATACTCCATTGAATCTTTACAAGCTTCAATGTCTTGTTTCTTAATTTCTTTTCTTCCCTTGCCACAATTCCCACTGGCTCTTTCTCATAGATTAGATCTGGAATAATCTGAACTTCAGTAGGCTTTTCTAAGATTTCCTCCTTGTCATGCACCCATCTCCTTAGTTGTGACACATGAAACACATTGTGCATTGCACTCATCTTCTCTGGAAGCTCCAGCTTACAGGCTAGTGAGCCTATCCTCTCCAAAATCTTGTATGGTCCAACATATCTGGGTCTGAGTTTCCCCTGCTTGCCAAATCTCAAGACTTTCTTCATTGGTGAAACCTTAATGAAGACATAATCACCTACTTTGAATTCCACTGACTTCCTCTTTGCATCAGCATACTTCTTTTGCCTATCTTGAGCTACTGCCATCCTCTTTCTCACCAGTCCTATTTTCTCTGTGATGTCCTTGACATATTCTGGCCCTAGGATAGCTTTCTCTCCTGCCTCAGCCCAACACATAGGTGATAGACATGGCTTTCCATATAGGGCTTCAAAGGGTGCCATTCCAATTGTACTTTGGTGGCTATTATTGTATGTGAACTCAGCCAAATGGAGGTGGTCCTCCCAATTTCCTCCAAAGTCTAACACACATGCTCTAAGCAAATCCTCTAAAATCTTGTTTACCACTTCTGTTTGCCCATCTGATTGGGGGTGATAAGCAGTGCTTAGGCACAATTCACTCCCCATAGCTTCTTGGAAGCTCTTCCAGAATCTTGAAGTGAAGATTGTATCCCTATCACTCACTATAGTTTTAGGAACACCATGCAATTTTACCACTTCTCTCATAAAAGTTTGGGCTAACCTAGGTGCATTTCTGTCTGCTTTTACTGGTATGAAGTGGGCTACTTTAGTCAGCCTATCTACAATCACCCAAATACTTGTATTTCCCCTCTTGGATCTAGGAAGACCATCTATGAAATCCATAGATATGTCTTCCCACTTCCACTGTGGTATGCTAAGTGGCTGCAACAACCCTGAAGGTCTTTGGGTCTCAGCTTTTATTTGTTGACAAACCATGCACTTAGCAACATATCTAGCTACATTAGACTTCATTCCCTTCCACCAATAGTCCCTTTTTAAGTTTTGGTACATCTTGGTGTTGCCTGGATGTATGGAATATTTGCTCCTATGGTACTCATTAAGGATTTCTTCTTTCAATTCTATGATGTTTGGGACACATATCCTACCCTTGTACCTTAAGTATCCTTTTACATCAATGTGATAATCCTTCACTTCCTCCTTCTTTAATAGGAGAGACCTCTTTTCTGCTAAGTCTTGATCTTCTTCTTGCATCTTTGCCACCTTCAAGGCCAAATTTGATTGTAAAGTAATTAAACTTAACCTTCCTTTACTCCTTTCTTCCTCAATTATCTCCATACTTATCCCACTGCTCTCATCTATTTCCAAATCAGTGAGCATGGTCAAGTCTCTAAACTCCTCCATCATCAACATGGCCACTTTTGCATGCTGCCTACTCAATGCATCTGCCACTTTATTAGCCTTGCCTGGTGTATAAAGTATATCTAAGTCATAAGCAGCAAGAAATTCAACCCATCTGTGTTGTCTCATATTCAAATCTTTCTGTGAAAAGAGATACTTTAAGGCCTTGTGATCAGTGTATAAAATGAACTTTGCACCTAATAAATAATGCCTCCAGAGCTTCAAGGCATATACTACTGCTGCCAACTCAAGATCATGAGTTGCATATCTAGTTTCATGGGGTTTTAGTTGTCTAGATGCATAGGCTATGACCTGATCTTGCTGCATCAACACAGCCCCTAGCCCTGACCCACATGCATCTGTATATACAACTAATCCCTCATTGCCTTCTGGTACTCTCAACACTGGTGATTTTACCAAAGCCTCCTTGATCTGGGTGAAAGCTTGTTCACACTTATCAGTCCATATAAACTTTTGGTTCTTCCTAGTCAGGTTAGTGAGTGGCATTGCTATTTTAGAAAATCCTTGTATGAACCTCCTATAGTATCCTGCCATCCCCATGAATGACCTAACTTCACTAACATTGTTAGGCTTCTTCCATGCTTGGATTGCTACTATCTTATTGGGGTTTACAGAAATCCCTCTAGCAGAGACAACATGTCCAAGAAAATGTACTTCCTCTTGCCAGAACACACACTTAGAGAACTTTGCTTTCAAATCTTTTTCTCTTAATCTAGATAAGACCAAATGTAAGTGGTTCTCATGTTCCTCTATTGTTTTAGAGTAGATTAGAATGTCATCTATAAAAATCAGAACAAACTTGTCTAAGTAATCTCTGAATATCCTATTCATTAGGTCTACAAAGTAAGAAGGGGCATTTGTTAGCCCAAATGGCATAACCAGAAACTCATACAAACCATATCTTGTGTTGAATGCTGTATATTTAACACTTGATTCCTCAACCTTCATCTGATGAAATCCAGATGCCAAGTCTAGCCTAGAAAACACTTTAGCTCCACTGAGTTGATCAAAGAGATCATCTATCCTGGGTAATGGGTATTTGTTTTTGATGGTTACTTTGTTTAATTCTCTATAATCTATACACATTCTTAAAGTACCATCATGCTTTCTAACAAATACTACAGGAGCACCCCAGCATGAATTACTTGGCCTTATAAACCCCTTGGCTTCTAATTCTTCCAGCTGGTTCTTTAGCTCCTTTAATTCACTTGGCCCCATCCTTGTAGGCTTTTTGATAACTGGGCTAGCCCCAGGCATAAGGTTAATCTGGAATTCAACAGGTCTATGGTGTGAGACACCTTTTACTTCCCCAAATACATCCAAGTATTCTTTAACTATGGGGATTTCATTAATAGCTATTTCCTTGGGATTATTTTCTAATTCAATTAAATGATTTAGACTATTTTCTTTGATAGGTTCACATAGAATTGTAACCCTTTGGCCTTTAGAATTTTGTAGTGAAATGGTGGATGCATCTAGGTCAATTATGGCTTTGAATTGTCTTAGCCAATCTGCCCCTAATATAACTCCTATATTTGGGAAATTTAGAACATATAAATTGGAAACAAAAGTGTTTCCCCCTATGTTCAAATTCACATCCACACAAATCATATCTAATACACTAGAACTTCCTAAAGGGCTTTGTATTAACAGAGGTATTTCAGCCAAATTGCAGTTCATTTTCAACCTTTTAACTATTTCATGGGAAATGAGTGAGTGGGTTGCCCCGGTATCATATATTACAGCTAAAGGTATGGTACAAATAAATAGTGTACCTTCCACTTGACCATGGTTTTCAGCATTAGCCTCAATTATGGCCTTGCCCCTACCTTCCAGGTTTGCCACTTTCCCTTGTTGCTTGTATTATGGGCAATTTCTTTTCATATGCCCTTCCTTCCCACATAGAAAGCATTTGAAAGCTCCCCTTTTAAGCTCTGGGCATCTTGGCTTAATATGGCCTTCTTTCCCACAATGGTTGCAAACTATTTTTCTTTTGGCTTCATTGGGTTTTGCATCTACTGCCTTCTTACCATCTGCCTCTCCTTTCTTCTTATCATAAGGATGGTACTTCCCTTTGTTCTTCTTGTTGCTATTGTTTTTGAAGCTCCTAAACTTATCTCTTTCCTTGTCATGCTGCTCAATCTTCAGAGCCAAATCTATCACTTGATCAAAAGTTCTGTCAGCATAAGGTAATATAGCCCTGCTAAGCCCTGGGTTCAATCCCTTGATGTATCTATCATTTTTGGATGCTTCATCAGCCACTAACATTGCCCCATAGGTTGAAAATCCCTCAAACTTCTGGGTGTATTCTGTGACATTCATAGTCCCCTGTCTAAGTTTGATGAACTCCTCAAGTAAAGTGGTTTTTGCTGAGGCTGGAACAAACCTTGCCTCTAACATCTCCTTAAATTGATTCCAATTAATATCATTTTCATTCCGGCCAGCTATGATCACCTCCCACCAACTCAAAGCTGCACCTTTTAATTGCCTTGAGGCCACTTGCCTCTTCCTTTGGTCATCTAGTTGCATATCAGTGAAGATCCTCTCTAATGTCCTCAGCCATGCTTGAATCTCCATTACACTTTCAGTTCCTTCAAAGCTCTTGCCTCCCAAGTTGGTATAAGTCTTCACTAACTTGGAGAGCTCCTCATATGGGTTCTCAGGTCTGTGCCCAATTCCATCTCTCAAAACTCTCACAAATTCCTGCATGTCAAGCATTTGTGGTGTGCTAGATCCTCCTTGATGATGAGACCCTCTTCCTACCATATTTCTAAAAGTATATGTATTTCATCTTATTAGTTTATAACACTTAGCTTTAATTTTAAATTGGTTGTATCTTTCCTATTTAATCATTGTGTATGTCACATGCACACACATACATACATTCAGGGAATACTTATAAACAGTCAAATATACAAACAAACCTAGTATAAACATAAGCATACAAACATTTTGCTATGTTAATTAAAACATAGCTCTGATACCAAATGAAATGACCCTCCTATTTTCATTTCTAATTTCATTAGTGATTTTTTTTAGAGATGATATATAGATATATCATCCATTACAAATATATTTCTCAGGGTCATTTTCTTTCTCTAATAAACAAAATATATCCAGGATCTTTCACAATATAAAAATATTGTTTTAATTCTAAATCATTCTTAACATACATATATGAAGATATCTATGTTATATTCTACTTGAATCAGAGCATGATAATAAGTAGAAATCCTTTTAAATCTATTAAAATGTGATAAATTCCCTTTTTAAAAGATTACTTATTGTATCCTGATTTTTGACTATAGTGTCCACTGGAAATATGTACTTTAGGCTGTTAATATAATTAAGAAATGATCAAGCAATAATCAGTGGAAAGCAAGCTTATAATATAGATGATTGTCTTAAACTCTGGATAGTATCAAACTCAGGTTAAAAGAAAGTGGATCATAAGTGAACACAAGCAACATCTAGGCGTAATGGAAACGCGCCTAACTTATACATGAGAGGTCACGAGTTCGAGTACTATGCTGGTCGGTTCAAACACAATTTTTGTTTTTCTTTTTATATTCTCCTGTATGGTTTGAAATCTGATACCTACCTATATCTGCCCATATATACTCAATTTTTACTTATAATCTATCATACAAAACAATATTTCTTGCTTTATTATTTTTGAAACCCTTTCCTACAACTGTTCTAGGAATTTATATTTATATTTTTGCCCAATATCAACATGTACACAGATATACATGTACATGTCAGTGTCTTTGTTCATTTTCCAGAAAACTGAGCTCAAATGTTCCCTTGCTTCATTGATTTGAAGTGAATCATTTGGCCTGACCTATGGTCTAACCATGTGGTTAATCTGACCATTCTTTTGTTTGCATTTTACAACCCAGAATATACACAAAACATTGATACCTCTCGTTTTCAAAAGCATGTTTATATATATTTGTATGAATCAGACACCTTGTGATCAGATATATATCATTCTTCCTAACCATAATTCTCTCTTAAAAATACATCTTCAGAGTATATACAC
This sequence comes from Allium fistulosum, assembly GCA_030737815.1. Taxonomy (NCBI): domain Eukaryota; kingdom Viridiplantae; phylum Streptophyta; class Magnoliopsida; order Asparagales; family Amaryllidaceae; genus Allium; species Allium fistulosum. Next base: position 940,402,535 of record CM060907.1, on the reverse strand, counting down.
TTTTTCTTGCATTTGGACATATATCAATATCATGAATTGAAAATATAGCAGTTTAATCCTTTTCTGGGTTTTCCCAATATAATTTTCTACATATCTATTTTTTTTGAAAGGACTCAGGATTAACTGAAATCATCATAAAATGATTATGCTTATAAAATCCAGGTTTTTCCCTCTAAATCAAAACAACTTTAGAAAATAGGTTTTCAAATCAGTTTAACATCAATATCCTTAATACATACCAAATCAGAAATAACCAAAAACAACATAGCACATGTCTCTTACAAGTTCTTCCTACTTAATACATTTAGATAGCCATATCAATCAGGGAATACATGCATGAATTAACACATTCTAGCTTTTATTTCTAATTATCTTAGCATCCTCTATTCCATATCTTTTTAATCTTGCTTACTTAGCTCCATCACAACCTGCAAAAGCATTAGTGGCTGCCCCATTATAAATGAGACACCCCCATGTGCCATGAGCAATAAGGGTCAGATCTATGATCTGGTGTGAGCATTTCTAACATATCCATGATATTAAGCTAAGGATACAGCATAAATATACTTTGCATACTTGACAGGTATTATCATGTACAATACATAAGAGCAAACATATGCATTAAAACAACTTTTATCTTGAACTACTAAGGTTGCCTTTTCTTCTTCTTATAAATTCCTGGCCTCATCTACTATAAGGAATCAAAGGGACACATTGCCATGAACTAATTAACATCATGGCACAAAGATCTCAGGACTTAAACAAGCCATGTGCCAACTTGTCTACTTCAAATAGGACAAGCATTCCAGCAGCCTTCTTGGCACAAAATCCTTAGTTATATCACTAAGTGTATTTATGTTCATTCTATCAATGATAGCTAGGTGTACAAACCACCTGTACACATGAAGCATACTAGTTACCTTGCAGACATAATATTGCAAGCAAGTTAAAGGTTACTTTCTAGAGGTATAACACCCCAGTCATTCCATCTCACATTATTTAGCATATAAACACCCTATTCAAGCATATACCAGAATGTTTGCAACTGAGAATAAATGCATGGCTCTATTGGGTTTATTTTGATTTTGCAAGCAACTATGTTTAGCCAGATTTTTAATCTTGTTTAAACATAGTTTTTAGGCTTGTAAATTTCTGTTTGGTTTAGGGCTCAGCACTTATAGAGAAAGACTCCATTGCACCCTTAACCAATTATTTCAAGCCTCAGCACCATACCAATGTATATGCAGCTCATAGTTTTTTTTTCATTCTTTGTCTTAAGCCATGATTCAGACTAGTTACAAATACTCTATTATATGTTCTTTAAGGTTTTGGTATAACATACAGAGATGGAAATAGAACAACAAAGTTATACATCCAGCATAGCAGATCATATCTCATCAAGCATTCATGAAACCATCAGTAGCCAACATAGTTTGTAAATCAAATCATGCAAAATATAGCATATAAAAGCTTGGCTGTCTAATCCCAGGTCTTAATGCCATGTATATGAGTGAGGATACTCACCTAAATGCTTACACAAGCTTAATCCAGAAAACCCCTCAAATCTTTAGCCTTTTCTTCCTCTTCTTCCTTAGGTTAATTAATTAGTGAGAGAGCAGTTTTCTGGTTAGGCTCTTGGTTTAAATAAGGGTTCTATCTAGGGTTTTGGGGTGATGCAAAATCCCTATTTTAGCCCAGACCAGAATCATGCATTTGGCATTGCATATTCCCTCCCTCCTAACCCTTAATGTCCCGGCCAATATTTTAAAACAAGGCTAAATTGTGCCCATTTTCTTTTCTTTTCAGAAAGTGATTACTTTAAGTATTTTTATTATACTTACCTCAAACATGATAATGGTGTGACTTTCTATTTTCTGCCTATGTACATTTGCTTTCTTGCACTTTGGTTCTTACTATTTTAGTGATTCCTTTATTAATTTTCTGCTCAAATAATATCTGGATATATATATACATTTATACAACTATGGGTGTTAATTTAACTTTAACCTTTTATTTGCATAAAACATGTGCATACTTATGTGCATTTCTACACCTATTATTCAAATAAAATTTCACTTATTCATTATAAATCAATGTTCTCTTCTGTCTTAATTTTCAGACAAGTCATACATATGCATATATATAGATATATATATATATATACACACACACACACATCCTCAGGAATTTTTAATATTCATGTCTAGGCCTATATTTCCTTTATTTAAAACATTTTATCTAAATGTTTTCCTTCCTTGTTTTATCATTCAGGAATTCTGGATTTTCTCTTAGTGCCATAACTAGTGTGCACGTGCACACATGCACACAACCTTGCACCACTGAAAATCCCACCTATATAATAATTCTGATTTTCCCCCAGAATTTTAATCATTTATTTAAAAGAATTTTCCTCAAAATCTTGGGGTATTACACCCTCTCTCCGATTCAGCGGTGCCGCCTCTTCCTTGTCGCCGACATTTAGCCACCCCATTGACTTTCTCTGCCGATGCCAGATTTTATAGGTTAGTATATTTATTTGGTTAAGCTATATATAAAGTTATTAGTTTAGTGTTATAATATATATAAAGTTGTCTACAGTACATAAGTCCTATTTGATATCTCTTAGTATACAAATTTTATTAGTTAAGTTATATTATGACAGAAATATATAGGTTCGTATGAGTAGTTTGGGTCTGGTGCTTACATATTATAAGTTGTAGGTGTATCATAGTTAATGTTTTAAGTATAGGCTACGGTATGTTTATGTGCTGGCTTCGGGTCTGCTTGTAATGTATATAAATCAAAATAAGATGTATACAATATGTTTGGCCGCTTATACATAAGTTTACACATCTAATATATGTTAATAAGTGATGATACGTATATGTTGTCGTATATAATATTGTACAGCTCATTTAGGTATATAATTACTTGCATATATATTTTACAATTTACTTTATACGATTAGCAAATGTATCTTTGTTCAAATCTGTTTTACAGTTATATAGTATATGTGTTTGTTAATTTTATATCACAGTTGCATGTACATTATAGGAAGGAAGTTTTTATGTAAAATGTTATGATTGTGTTTTCAGAGAATAATATATGATAGTTTATAAATATTATAATAAAGTAAGTTGTATTGTTTATAATAAATATTGTAAAGTAAATATATATAATACGAATGTAAGTTTCGATATATGTTATATTTTCGTCCTAGGATTGTTAAGTTTCTAAGCAGTCTATATAAGTTTCGATATAAGCATAGTACGGTTGTCTAAAATCTGTAGTTTATTTATATTTTATGTATATGTATATATATATATATATATATTTATATATTTCGGCCAGTTGTATTGTTCACAAAAGTGTTGATTTTATAATATAATATGATGTATGAAAGTATATGTATAAAGTCATATAAGTATTTGGATAGTATACGTACTATATAACAGTTTTAAGAAATAATTTATTGTACTGAATTTTAATATAATGCATACGTTTTAAATATATATGTCTGTATTGATTTTGAAATGTACGTTCAGAGAAGTTTATGCATTTATATATATATAGTTTATAAAAGCGGCTTATACATTTGTTTACTAGTTAGGACATGCTCTGTTTTGCTTTATATTTGGGTAAGTATACCCAGTTATGTACATTGGTTGTATAGGATATGTTCTATTTTTAGGTATTGTTAAGGGTGTATGAATGTGTATACTAGCGTAAGGGTTGTTTTTAAATATAAATATGTATATATATGTTTAAATTTAAGATTGATTTTAAAGTGTAGTTGTATTATAAAAATCGAATATTGGGTTTAAGGAAAATAATAATATAATATCATCTTGTTTAAATTTTATCAAGCTAATTGATTCTGATTCGTTCCTCATCGATTCTAATCTATCAGCTTTGTCCATCAAATCTGCTATCAGCTTACTTCACTTTGAGACTGTTATTTGGATTGTTCGATTTTCTAGATCGTGATCCAATTCGTAGCTGGTTGTGTTTCAAACTTCTCTAACCTCGAAAGGTGAGCAATCACTCACGATTAATGTTCTTATAGTTATTAAATTTGATTTCAATTGAAATGTCAATTGAAATATGCTGATGTTAGTTATTTACATTGTTATATATGTCATTATCTGTATATGTTCACCTATGACATCCGACACCATTATCTGTTATTTATATTGATGTTATATGCCTGTTACTATTGTTATATTATTATCATATCTGTTATCACTCTGCAAGTTCCCTGTTAGTATAGAATCACTATGGGTTGAAATGATACATACCCGAACGATCTGTAGAATATGAGGAAATCGTTATGGGTTGAAATGATAAACCCAAGCGATTTTCAATTGAATTGAATTTGGGATTTCGGGTTGAAAAGATATATACCCGAATATGTTTTAAATTGCGGATTGAAATGATAAATATCCGTATCACTTGACCATAGGATAGAAAATTATATACAGGCACCGTTGGTCTATATATAAACGTTTTGAAAATGATTTCTATGGTTTTGAAAAAAAAAATGGTTTGATTGATATTGATTTTTAAGATTTATTAAAGTTGATTTAATAAAGTTGATAAATAATATGATTAAGTAATTATTTAATATCTATATTTTCAAATATAGAATTTGTAATGATTTGAAATTGATTGAAATTGTATTTATTTAAGAATTATACTTAAATAAGTTGATTTGAAATGTATTGAATTTGAAATTTAAAGAAGTGATTTACAACTTGAAATTTGAAAAGGTGACTTAAATGGATATTTCAAACGTATAAATATTTAAATGAGATCTTTTGTTTATTTAAATTATAAATTGAAATTGTATCCAAATGTCGTGGAAATGTTAAGTTAATATTTCAAAACTAAATAATTGTAAAGTGAATCTGATATGTATATAAATTATCGAATTTAGTTATGAAATGTTGAATGTTTAAAGCTTTGAAATATATTCAAAAATTGAAATGGCTTATTTTATGGTTTGATAATTTGAAATGGTTTATTTAGAAGCTAAATCGAGTTGTAACGGATGATTTGAGATTTGATTAAATTAAATTTTTGGAATTTGAGTTAATTTGAATCGATTTGTGAAATTTGAGGAAATTAATTTATTTTATAACGAAATTTTAATATCTAAACTGTTAAAAAGGAAAGTGCTATGATTTCCAAAATACTGTGATTTCCAAACTATGATTTCGAAAGCATTATAACTTTGGAAAGTAATACGATTTTGAAAATGGATATATTTGAAATGAAATGATATCATATTAAATTGGGTTTTGAAATTATAATGATATTTTGGTTTTGAAGTATAAACTATTTTGAAATGACCACGGTGTTATAATAACGATTGGTTGGCAAAGAGACCGGGATCGGATATGGACATACTCTCTGTCGATACCGAAAACCACTTTGGCAACCGTGTACGCGGTGGAGATTCCAGAATGAAGTAGGATGGTGGCGACGTTCTTAAGGTATGTTACGTGGACCCAACTCCCGTGAGTTGGCATAAGGTGGCTAAAACAGGAGCGATCTCGGACCAGTGAGGTAGCACCTCTTCTCGGACGCATTTCTTCGATATTATACTCTTACTTGTGATTTGACTAGATGGCCATCCTCCGATTTGGGAATGTTGTTCGAGGTGGAACGGTAGTGGCTGCTATGCGTATCCATCAGTCCGTGTGCGTAATTGGTATATCTACCCTGGCATTGCCTAGTTGTGCCGTGTCACCTACCATATCGAGCTTTACTACGATTATGATTTTAAGATCCGACCGCGTTAAGGTTCTCCATCCCCTTAACGCTATTTTCCGATATGATTGTACTTTACTTATTTAGACACTATTATAATAGCGAATATTACTACATAGTAAATAGTTTAACGGATCCTTAGGGGATGGTTATCCCAAACATCCTTCAAGTTACTTGTATTTCAGTTGATATTTCACTTAAGTTGGATTTATTAATATAAGAATGTTAATCCTGACTCGAGTGTTTTGTGTTTTGCTTTACGCTCGGGTCAGACTGAGTGATACAGCATTGGAGACTCACCTTTGGAGTTGGAGCTTCGCTTGGAGATCCAGCTATCTATCGATCCTGCTTTTAGTTATTCCGTCGATCCAGTGATGTATTCAGATCTGGTATTTGATTATTGTATTGAGACATCTATTGTATTCGAGACCTCTGTTGTATCTTGTTTAACTCTGTTATATATATAGTAGCTTCATGAACTACTATCCTTTGTTTCCGCTGCAGTATTGTTATATTACTCTATGTCTGTGATCTGTAATTATTTTATTTACTGTATATGCTGAGTTTTGCCAAATTTTATTTACAACGCAGTATTTTGAGCAATTCAACTCCGGCATGAGTGTCTACCTATACACTTATAATGGATGCGAATGGTTGAAAATACTGGATCGTTACAAATGTAGAGGTTGAATTGGCGGTGTTGACTGGAATGAAGAAAGAGAACGATGATGGATGATTCCGACACTTGTGTTAATTTGAAATGACTAAAACATGAGCCTATGTCTGGCCAAAGATTAGCTACCTTTAGGGGCCATCACCCATTCGTATTACTATATTGATGTTGACTCGATTAGTGCACCTTGATTTTATTTTAGGAGCGATGGACTTGGTCGGCTGTCGTTGCTGCGATGTGTTATGAACATCCAGAAAGGGTAAACTGGTAGAATCTTACCTTAGGCATTGCCTCACATGTCTTGTCATATGATTAGCCTTATACGAGCCCACTACGATTTTGTTTTAGTACGGTACCTATAGGGGACTTACTGACTACCGACGTTACTAGTTGTATTACAGGACCTACATAGACTACCTTCCTAAAAATGTGTTAAGGGGGATCAATGTAAAGCCTTACTGCTGTTTTAATACTTTACCGATAGACATTACATATATAGCGTATCTTATTATATATAGATAGCTTAATGGATCCTTAGGTGATGGAAAATCCCATAACATATCTTAAGTTATTTGCACCTATATTTCATTGGTTATTGATTTAACTTACAGAAGAATTTTTAGTTCTAACTCGAGTGTTTTGTCTTTTCATTACGCTTGGGTCAGCCTGAGTATTTCAGTATTTGAAGACCATTATTTCTGGAGGACGAAGACGGAGTTTGGTATATTACATTACTAATATCATCCAACTGCATCATTCTGGTTATGCTATCTTATTCAATTATATATGTTGTATGTAGAACTCTGATTGATGTTGTAAAAATGTGTAATCAACTGTATATTGTAAAATAGTTTCATGAACTATTTATTTGATTATTATAGTTTGTTATTCCGCTACGAGATTCTGCGTACTGCTTTCCTTCTTTTCTCTTATTTTCTTCTTAAACCCATGATAATCTGCCTTTCGAATGGTTTGATTTAGACATGTGTGGTTTATTGTCAACTTGAATTGTCCAAAAAGGTGGGTTATTACAGTTGGTATCAGAGCTTTGGTTTAGAGGCACCTAAGCCTATTGGGTAACTCATTAGAGATAGGATTAGTAATACCCTAGAATGAGTCTGAATATATATATATATATATATATATATATATACAAGAGAGCATATTTGTTAGTGCTATAAATATGTTTTTGTATTGTGTTAATTTGTTCTATTGAGTATTTATGAATTCCAGTTAGTACATAGGATGCTATGACAATCACGGGGATTTCTAAACACTTGAATAGGGTAGACCGACACAATATTATTTTTGAAATTAGGTAAATGAAATAATTTTACGTAGTATTATATTTTTTATTTAAAAAATTATTTGTCATAAATTGATATAGTTATTTTTGGTGTGTTGTTTATTAGGAAATGATGATATTCGATTATTGTATTTTAGTATTGGTTAGTCAAGGTTCTTATAATTATTGACAATGGTATGTTATAAGAAAATGTAATTTTATAAATATAGTTTATAAAATATAATTTACAAATAAAATGAATTTAAGTTGAAATTTTGATAACTTAAATTTCGATGTTTGAAATTGGTTTTGGAGATCTTGGAAAAATAATATTAGTATTATTTGGAAGTATTTTCGAATAGAAATATTTTCATTGGGATTTGAGAGAAATGTTTTAAAAGAATTTTAAAGAAAATAAGTTCTGTACTCCCTTCTTATGTCGCTGGAAAATAATTTCGGTGATGACTGCGACTTCATTGATGTTTATTTTCGAGTTTCAAAGTGGGAAGACCACTACTGTAGCTTTGCTACACAATTTTTTTTAATAAACAAATTTTGATTTGAATCCATTAAGTATGAGTTGATGTATAAAAGAAATAAGTATATATTATTTCAAGATGATTTGAAATGAAACCTATTATTTAGTTCTTAAGTTTTCCGGTAGTGATTTTCATTTATTGTAATGGAATGGAACCTTCGACTAATTTAATAAGTTGGAAACTTCCAGATTAAAATCTCAAATTAAAAGCTAAGTGTTTAATAAAAATATAAAAGCGGAAGTTTGGTAACTCTTAAATTAAAAGATAATGAAAATTAAAACAGGTTTAAACTATTGATCATTCTTGTTTAGTAAATGAATAAGATTAGATATATATGCTTCTTGGATGTAATGGAACATGATACAAGTAAAAACTTAAGTAATAAATATGCTTAAAAATGAAATTATGTCTATATATAAATAAAGAATTAAGATGTTACAAGAAATGTTGTGAACTTAAGTTAATGTTTTTAAATGCTTAATAATTAAATTGAATAGTAAAAAGAGAATACCATCTCAGTAAATGATTATAAACTTAAGTAAATGCTGAAATGATTCATAAATAGATTTGATATTAAATGATACTATATATGAGGGAATAAATGTGAATTAAATTTAGATGAACTTAAATAATGCTTTATTAATGAATATTAATATTAAATGGAAATCAAGTTATATAAGTAAATAAATGTGAATTAAACTGCAAAGAAACATATGTAATACTTTAAGAATTTATTCATTGATGATTTTATATATTTAATGATAAGTAATTTATGTAAGTAAATGAATGTAAACTAATAAAAGATGATCTTGTATGATGAATGAGAATTGAAAATAAATGAAAAGTAAACGATGTGTTAAAGAAACCAATAGAATAAAATATGTAAGTTGTGCGTAAATCATTTTATTCGCATAACAGTTCGGGTCCAGATTTGAGTACATGATTTGTGGTAATACACACCAGTCCGAGTTAGGATTTTTCGCTCGATTCTTGATGGCGAACACTTGATACGAATTTTTGATATGATTTTGAAGTTTTCTATCATAGTTTATGGCTATCAGGGAGAATGGAGATTTCTAATTAAGAAACCGGATCAAAGTCCGCACTAGAGTGGTCTGGTTATCAATACTAGTTCGAAAGTAAAATTTGTGTATTCAAGCATGTGATCAGAATTGATATTGTGTACAAATGATATATGTACATCATACGAACTTAAATAATATTTAAATTCTATGTTGTTTGGCTTATAGGAAGTTTAGGAAACGACACTTCAAATCGTTTGAGGTTGTATGAATAATCTATTGAGTAATTACCTAAGGTGGTTAAGCGCAAGGTACACTTGGTAGTTTATTTATCACTCTTGTGCGATGAAAAGTTTCTGAACCTGGGCAAACCATTAGTTTTTGGTTGCTATGTATGTGTGATGGATTCTTTGGTTGTATATAATGGTTGTACTGCTTTTGTTTGCATATGATTATAATATATGTTGTGTTGCTTGTGCTATTGATTGGAACAATTAATATATTGCTCTTTTTTATGGTTTAACTCTCTTTTGGATCATATAAGTGAAATCCAAGTTTAGGGAAGCAATGGCTGTTGCTTTTGGTTTCGTAGATAGAGTCTTGTTTGCCCGAAAAATAGGTACGTTTTCGAGTTACGGTTTTTGTAGCGGTATTTTATTGTTTTCCCCATGGTTGGGATTCTTCATTATTAAAATAAGATGTATATCATGCAATTATTGATATTGTTATTTTTTCGGATCTAGCAGCGCAAAGGAGACACTATTGAAATATTTTGTAAATTTAGGACATAGAAATTTTTTTCATGGAAATTGGGTTATTTTCAAATTTATATTAAAACTAACTAAGTAAGTTTAAATTGTTTTATAAATTAATTCTTTCTTGTTCCTTTTCGGGGACGAAAAATTTTGAGTGGATGAGATTGTAACGACCCATATTTTTAACAGTTAAAAAAATTAAATTAAATAAGACTTTGAAATTCAATATTTTCAGAAATTAAAAAGTTATGATTTATTAACATGAATTTTGACCTTAAATAAAATTCTAAAACAAACTACAATGAAATGGAAGGTGGTAACCCATATTAGAATATAATTTAATAATATTGATTGAATGTAATTAACAATTGTTTTAATGTAATTTCAATTGATTGTAATAATAAGGAATAAAATAAATGATGTATTAAAGGAGAAATCATATGTTATTTAATTAAAATTGGTTTTAGCATAGAATAAGAAATCACTTATTTGGTAAGTAAATTTATAACCATTGTTGTAAACAACAAATGTATAGGTATTCAAATTACTATAAAATGTAACAATTGTTTTATTTCTCACTCATTTAGTTAATCCATTCTAAAATTTAATTTTGTAATCAATTAAAATTAGTGGAATTTAATATTTTAGTTAATATGAGAGAAGACGTTAACTGTAGAGTAGTGAGTGTAATAAATGGAAACTTATGTTTAATAAAATACATAAGGGAATGATTGATTTAATATAAAGAACATTTAAATCAAAATAAAAGAATTTGTTGGAAATTAAAATGTAATGAGCTAGGGTTTTATTATGGCTGTAATTAAATGTTGAAATTAATTTAATATTTAAATCTTGGGTTTAACATGAAAAATTGGATTTCAAAGGATTATTAAAATTCGGTTTAATCAAGGATGATGATAGAAAACTTTTAATTTAGAATTTGAAAGTGATTAAATAAGTTTAATAATAATTTGTTTAATTAACGTGTAAAAATAAGTATAATTTGATTTTAAAGCTAACTTTTATATACAATAGAATTAGGTTCTGAAACTAGTTCCATTGGGTTTAGAAATATTGAAAACCTATATATCAATATATAGGATGATCTATTTTCGTTTCGGGAACAAAACATGTTTTCGGGTCTTCATAACCACTTTGGCCTAAATCAACCTTTCTCTTGTTTATAAATAGATTGTTACTAAAACCCTAGCAGCCTCTATATCTTCATATTTTATTATAATTACTTCCTTTTAGATCTAGCTTCTTCCTTTTAATGGAGGTTATCCTAAATCTCTAATTACCGATTTCAAAATCAATTAAAAGTTCATACTATTCAGATTATATAAAATTATATATCGTTGCGAAGCTCTCGACGAATGGAACTAGTGTATGTAATTAGTTTTTGCATTCGAGTCTCGATTTGATCAGAACTGGAAAAAACATTTTCAGCCGTTCATTTTAGGGCTTTGTGAACGACGGTGAAACGATGACTAATCTACGATCGGAGGGTACCATTCGGTAGAGGGTGATAAACAGAGGTCATCCATGGCGGTCGATTATCCATACAGTGTCTAGAATTACCAGATCTGAGTGTAGAAGCTGGCGGTGGTTATTGCCGGCACTGGTGAGTAAGGCGACTGCGGGGTGGCCGCGGGTAATGTAGTCGGTTCGGTTGGTGGCACGGTTCTTAGTAGTGGCTTCTGATCCTTGGCATGGTGCACGGTGTGGTGGCAGGTGGTGGTTAAAGGCAACGTGTTATGGGTTGTTGGGGTTGCGTGCGTAGCTGTAGGATGAAGATAGATATGCGTACAAGGTTATAAGTTGATTATTTTTGTTTATTATTTAATTCTTTTCAATTTTATAGTTTCAAAATATGTTCTAACCTTGATTAACTTTTGCATATAAACTTCAATTCATGTCTTCTCTTGGACTCATACTAAAATTCCGAACAATATAGAACTGGTTCGGTTGAATTTGGAGACTTTTGAGTTTTTGGGCTTTTGTTAGATTTTTAATGGGCTTAAATCAAAGGTGAGTGATTAAATCCACTCACGCAATACTAAATTTTCTGATGTTAGTTGAATCTTAATCATAAAGTGATTAATTATATTGATTGTTGTTTGGAAATTTAATTTGACTATTGAATTGATATTGAATTTGAATTGACCCCAAAATTGAATTGATTTTTAATATGAAATTGACAACAAATTGAATTGACCTTTAAATTGATATTGAAATTGAATTGCTAGTAAAACACCCGACATTTGACAACTAGTAACTGTTGTGATATATTGGTTGATTTAGATGTTGATTGCAATTGGATACATATTGATTGATATGTTGTATGTATGGTTGTTATTTATTTTGGCATATCCCTGGTTATCACCCTATATATTATTGACATTGTATAAATAGTCATTTGGATTATTTGAAATGAACTAAAAAATATGTTGAAATGATATATGCCTAATTCATTTAAATATTGGTTGAAATGGAATATATATCCATCCATGTAATTAAAATTGAAATAACTGATCGCTTGGCCATAGGGTAGAAAATTATATACGGACGCCAGATTTGGTTAAACTAAATAGTTTTAAAATTTTGAATTTGGATTTGTTTAAATGATATTGTTTTAAAGAAAATAGAATTTTGATTTATATGAATTGAATTATTTTCTAATTTGAGCTTGAAAAGTTGAAATTGAAACAGTTTAAATAAAATTGTTTAAAAGATTTAATTTGAAATCTTAAAGTTGAAATTGAGATATGGTTTAAATTTATCGAAAGTGAATTATTTACAAGGTTTAAATTTTAATTTAACTTTGAATTTACTTTTATTAAAATGGTTTAAATTGGTATTTCAAAGTTTGGACGTGAAATGGATTTAAACTTAATTGTTTTAAATGAGAATTTGAATTGAAACTTTCAGCCATTTGAATGGAATCGTTTAAATTGAATTTGAAGTAAAGTTTGAAGTCGTTTTGAATTGAGGTTGATTCAGATTGAATTTTGAATATGAAGTTGACTTGAATTGGAAGTCGAAAAATTGAATTCGTTTTGATTTAGAATTTGAACCTGAGTGCAAATTGTTGTGAAAGAAAGAAACAGTTTTAATATAAACTATTTTAATATATAAACTATTTAATTAATCAAATTATTTTAATATATAAACTATTTTAATTTTTCAAAACTATTTTCAATGTTCAAACTATTTTAATTATCAAAACTATTTTCAATATTCAAACTATTTTAATTATTCAAACTATTTTCAATATTCAAACTGTCTTAAAAGTGGAAACTATTTAGATTTAAATCATTGATTTTAATACAAATCTTTTGTTATGAAAGTATGGCCTATTTTTGAATTTGAAATGATTTTTGAAGTGAATATGATATTTTGATATGAAATAATTCGTTCTTGAAATTTAAAAGAATCAACCTATGTGTAAAATAGATGTTTAGTTATTAAAGAGACGGGGGCCGGATGAATGACATACTCTCTGTTATTCTACCGGAACCACTTTAATAACCATGTACGCAGTGGATGTTATCCAGAATGTAGAGGTTGAATTGGTGGCATTTATTGCAATGAAGAAAGAGAACGATGATAGATGACCCCGACGCTTGTGTCAATTTGAAATAACTAAAATAGGAGCCTATGTTTGGCCAAGGGTTTAGCTACCTTTAGGGGCCATCACCCTTTCACTATATTGATGTTGACTCGATTGGTGCACCTTGATTTTATTTTAGGGGTGATGGACTCGGTCGGCAGTCGTTGCTGCGATGTGTTACGACCAACTAGAAGGGGTAAGCTGGTAGAATCTTACCTTGGGCATTGCCTCACGTACCTTGTCATACGATTATCCTTATACAAGCCCACTACGATTTGTTTTAGTGTGGTACCTATAGTGGAATCACTGGCTACCGACAATACTGGTTGTGTTACAGGACCTGCATAGACTAATTGCTTAAAAATGTGTTAAAGGGGATCAATGTCAAGCCTTAACGCTATTTTAATATTTTACTTTACTAATAGACACTACGTATATAGTGTATCTTACTATATATAGATAGTTTAACGAATCCTTAGGAGATTGAAAATCCCGTAACTTCTCTTAAGTTATTTACATCCATATTTCACTTGTTATTGATTTAACTTACATAAGAATTTTTAGTTCTAACTCGAGTGTTTTGTCTTTTCATTATGCTTGGGTCAGCCTGCGTATTTCAGTATTTGAAGACCACTATTTCTAGAGGACGAAGACGGAGATTGGTATATTATATTACTAGTATCATCCCATTGCATCATTTTGTTTATGATGTATTATTCAATTACATATGTTGTATGTATAACTCTGATTGATGTTGTAAAAATGTGTAATCAAATTTATATTAAAATACAGCTTCATGTACTATTTATTTAATTATTATATTTTGTTATTCCGCTACGAGATTCTGTGTATTGCTTTCCTTCTTTTCTCTTATTTTCTTATTAAACCCCATTGATAATCTGTCCTTTGAATGGTTTGAGTTAGACATATGTGGTTTATTATCGACTTGAATTGTCCAAAAAGGTGGGTCATCACAACGACTCTTCATCAAACTCTAGCATAAGGCTTATAAAAACTTAGCAACACCTATTAACAACATGGAGCTTGAATAATTGGAGCACACAAGCCCCTACACATCAATACCATTATCACTTTAAGGGTATTTTACGCTAGGCCGAGTGCAAGGTGAAGGTAGGAAGCGATTTTCGGAGCTCGCAGTGTTGAGGTAGGAAGTGGAAGCTAGTTTGTAGCTTGTGCTTGGTTTTCTACATGATGAAGGGTGAGCGACCTCACCATTTGAATGAATATGAAGTGTATATGTTCTTGTTTTAAACTATTATTATGTTTTTGACTTTATATTGCTATATCCTTTGTGATTCTTGTTTTGGAAAGCAGATGGCATATGTAATTGATGTATTCGAATTCATATGACTTTCTATGACTTGTTGCGTAGCCTTGGCATAATGCACACAAGGTTTGGTTGGACTTTGATTGAATCATTGAGTATTGGAATGGTTTTATAGCGACTAGTCACTATAAAAGCACTTAGAAATGCCTTCTGCTCAACCTTTTCTATAATAATTTGTAGAGGAATCCCTAGGGGTTTCTTACCATGATATGATATATATTGTGTATATTGATTACTGCAAAAAGATGATTAATGCAAAATTATTGGACCTTTAAAGGATTATTAGCATATCAAAAAATGACAAAACTTTCATATGTTTAAAACTGCCCCAGTTCACTGCCTCTTAAAACATTGAACAATAGCATTTTGTGGCCGCTATAGTATCTTTGAACCATTTTACGACATTATGGAAATGCTATAGTTTTTGTTTTGAATTTTTATTGTTCAAAATGACTTTTAATTTAAGTGTTTCTCTTCAATCTTCTTAGTAGCATTTCTAATTTATATTGGAATATTATAAAAGTGGTTTGAAATTTAAATATATTTTTAATAGTTAATTATGAATTATTAAAGTAGAAGTTTTATTTTAAATAAACGAAAACATGCTTTATGAAGTTTTTAAATAATTTAGGAATTAGTTATTTTTTAGTAATATTTTAAATAAATGTTTAAACCATAATAACAAGTATTTTAAATTATTTTTATTTATATATAGTTTTTAGATAATTAGTTTATTATTTTATTAAGGTATTAAAAAGCTTATGTAATATAAATATCTTTTAAATTGATTTTAAAATTTTATTAAATAACTTAGTTTATAGATAAATTAGTATACATATATTTTTATCATTTTATAAAAGAATAAAGAAGTTTTGAATTATAACACTTATGTTTACAATAAATGGTTTTGTAAAGTTAATTAAAAGTATATTACTATGGTGACCCTCCCTCTAAAACACATAGATTTTTTTTTCCTAAACTTTCAAGAGGAATTCACCACTAAACCCCATTTCTTTTATATTTGAATATTTATATAATTTCCAAATATTTTTCCCAAGACCCTGGACTTACCAATATAATCATATCAGTGTACAAACAAATTAAGACAATCATATATTTGATGATATACAATTGTTTCTCTCTTTTTTTTATCAGAGGGAATTTAAATCAAACAGAAATCAAAATACCATACAAGTTATTGACATAGCCATTTATTTCTTTTCTAAGTCTTGTTCTACTGCCAGAGGTACATTTTGGCAAATTATAACACTATATATATATATTTGACTTGTAGAGCACAGTACATCTTTTTTTTATGCCATTTAGGCTTTCTTCCCAACTAATTCTATTAACACTAAAATAATATTTAATTGACCTTATGATAGTCATCAAGTGTTTACATGAGATTACTTACAAATTATACTTGCAGGCATGGATATTGGAACTAATTTCCATTTATCATTTCAGGTTGAACAATTGAAGTCATTTTTGCATTTTTAAGTTTAACATGGTGCAGACTTAAATACTTGGTGTTTTACTGGAAATGCTTGGTGTTATTTAAGGACTGCTTGGTGCTTTCTTTGTTTTGTCCCGGAGCACTTACACTTCATTAATTGAAATGAAGTGGTTCCAGGCTCAAAGAGTTTGACCCATGGCCATCTAGGCCGGCCATAGTCCCTTATTTACCACTTTTAGACCCATGTTTCTCAAATAAACTTCTTCAAAAGCTTTTCCTAACACCAGCATATTTCTTCCTTATGTATGTTCCTGGGAATTCATCCATTTATGCTAACAACCAAAAACACAAAATGCTTCCAGGTTTGTTTCTTTTATAATCCCTTTTTTTTAATCTTGAAATCAGGTACATTAATGCAATGTTACAGACTCATCATAATATATGCACAAATTAGTATCAATTATCTGCCATGCATACATTTATTCCACTTGAATATTTCTTATCCAAATCTTGTCAACTCCATCATTTTTTTTTCAAAAATTATATAATAAGCTCAGGCAATAAAACCAGAGATCATCACATACACATTTTATATTTATGTGTTATGCCCATCCCCTTGTTTTCTCCAAATCAGATAATCATAAAATCAATAGGTAATCAAACTCCATCAAAAATCATTTAAAATAAGTTTTACTTAAGTACAAGTTTTAATCCAAATACTCAAAGAAAAACTCCCTACAATTAACTCCAACTACCACATGTGATCTGACTATTAACATCATTACAAGCATCTGCAAATTTAAAACAAGTCTCTTTTATATATACTAGCAGCTAATGCCTTCTTCACTCATCAAGCCAACTTCAATTTCCTGCAATCAATTCATTTAGCTGCCCCAAAGAATTTTTGAGACACCCAGATGATTGCAAGGGCAACCAAAAGGGTCAGTTTACACTGGTATGAACATTAATCAAAATTTTATACACATATTCATACTTCCATTTCTAGATAAATAAACTCAGATTTTATTCTCCCAATCTCACCCAGCAATTAATCAGAACATCACATTAATCCTGATTAATTTAACTCCCTGTCTAGATATTCATAACCCAAATTTATAAATCCCATTCCTTATTTATTTTATGGTCTACATCTCCTTGACAAATGAACACTATGTATGCATTGTGAAGGAAACTCCCAGGTTACTTAATTTATTCCAACACACAAAGGCCTCAGGGTGCAGTTGCACCATGCATATACTTGCTCCCACCTAAAGCAAGCAGATCATTGACTAACTCCCAAGTGACCAATTTAGTTTCTCTTTCATTCATTCATATTTCAGAAAGATATAACTGCTTGTATACTTTCTGGTTCAACCCCATGATTTTTATTTATTAGCCTTATTACAGGAAATACAACATTCCTTTGGTCTTCCTAAAAATAATTTGAGCATCATGATCCTGCTATATTATTGTGAATAAATGGATAAGGGTTTTATTAAGGAAGTCCCTCAAAAAAAACCAGAAATTCTCTTCTGACTTGTGATATGAATATTGAGCTTCATGCTTCATTATCTAAGAAATAGACATAAGCTAGATCATTGTCTTGCTGCCTATTCCCTAAATAATGTAGATCCATACTTCATAATAATAAAGCAGAACAAAAGTGCCCAAACCAGTTTGTCTTTGAAAAACCCACATATAGATTTAAAAACTCCAAACAATAAAGCACAACCAAACAAGAATACACAACCAAACATCCATCTCACCCATAATAAATCATTTCAAGGATCTTTTTCTTTTAAATGAATCATAACATTATAGGCTGCCTACCAGAGGACTTAGTGCCATAGCATAAAAAAGGATTAATGCTCACCTAGTGTTTTCTTTTACTGTCTTGCTCCTCTGAACAGCAGATCCTTTCAGTGTTTTAAGCTATTGCTTCTCCTATATATTTTTTTGTTTTGATCCCGAGAGAATTATGGATATGGTTATGTGCAGTTATTTATAAAATCATTCTAGGGTTTAAGAAAATGGGTAATTCCCCTGATACCCTTAGATGTTCATGTACATATCACACTCCTGTGTGGTCCTAAATTGGAAATGCACACATTAGGTTACTTTAATTTGTTATTTCGGGAATCAAACATTTTAAACACTGCATGCTTTTTTCATGTCTCCATTTTATTCATGCCATATGCATGTGATCCGTTATTCATTTTTTTTTCTAAGTTTAAAGAATTGTAAACTTCTTGTGTTTTCTCTCTAGCTATTATCTCCATTTAATCATGAATATTATCATACCTAATCATGTAATGTAAAATCATTCACCCATATTATTTGCTTGAAATAAATATAAGATATGGAAATTTTTATTTGATCCTGTATGTATATATATATATCTCTGCCTCTTTGTCAAAACAGTAACTCCTCCTATATCTAAATAAAAAAATCACATATATTATGCTAATTATTTCTAGCACAATTATAAGTCATTTGGTCCTTATAAAACTCTATTTTATTTTAGTTTTAGATAAAACAGGAAACTCCTCATATATTAAATATATGTATTTATGTAATTCTTTAGGCTTGAAACTATATTTATTTTAAATCCCAATTTTTTTTAATCACCTTAACCCTTGAATTTTTATCCAGCAGAAATCCCATGCATATTTAATTTATTAACAAGCTTTTCCATTTTTAATATGTCATTTAATATATATATATATATATTTCTCTACTTTTTTTCTTTAGAAATTCTCAAAGTAAATATAACTTTCATTTTTAGGGTCATTACATACCCTCCCCCTTAAAGGAATTATGTCCCCATAATTTCACCTAATTTCTCCAATTAAAAGCACTAATCTATAGCCTGTTTTAACTCCATAACCCCATACTCACATTTTATGAAAGCAAACAATATATAAGAATATTTAGAAAAATCATCATAAGCTGCTTAAACATACCTCTCCATTAGTAAACAAATTGGGGTATTTAGCCCTCATTTTATCTTCAACCTCCCATGTACAATCATTAGTGTCCAAGCTCCATTGAATTTTTACCAATTTGATCACTTTGTTCCTCAACTTTTTCTCTTCCTTGGCAATTATCCCTACTGGTTCATTTGTATAAACCAAATCCTTTTGGACTTGAATTTGAGTAGGTGACTCCAGAATTGCCCCTTCATCATGCACCCATTTTCTCAATTGAAAAACATGAAACACTGGATGCACACCACTCAACTCCTCAGGTAACTTAAGTCTGTAGGCCATAGCACCGATTCTTTGCATAATTTCATATGGTCCTACAAATCTTGGTGATAACTTACCAGATTTCCCAAACCTGAACACCTTCTTCATTGGTGATACCTTCAGAAAAACATGCTCTCCTACTTCAAACTCCATTGGCTTTCTCTTTCTATCTGCATAAGACTTTGTCTTGATTGTGCTGCCTTCATTCTATGCCTAACTAATTCAATCATGTTGGAAGTTTCTTTAACATGATCTGGCCCCAATATTACACCCTCTCCTGCTTCCAACCAACAGGCAGGAGACATGCAGGGTCTCCCATACAAGGCTTCAAAGGCAGCCATTCCTATTGTTGATTGATAGCTATTGTTGTAAGTGAATTCTGCCAGGTGGATATGATCCTCCCAATTACCCCCAAAATCAAGCACACATGCTCTAAGTAAATCTTCCAATATTTTATTCACTATCTCTGTTTGCCCATCACTTTGAGGATGGTAGGCAGTGCTTAAACAAAGTTGTGTTCCCATTGCTTCTTGGAAGCTCTCCCAAAATCTTGAGGTGAACAAAGTGTCTCTATCACTTACAATAGTCTTGGGTATACCATGTAGCCTCACCACTTCCTTAATAAATAATTGTGCAAGCCTAGATGCATTTCTATCTGACTTGACAGGGACAAAGTGAGCTGATTTGGTTAGTCTATCAACAATTACCCATATACTATCATTGCCTTTCTTAGTTCTAGGCAAACCATCCACAAAATCCATGGAAATACATTCCCATTTCCACTGAGGTACTTCCAAAGATTGCAACATGCCAGAGGGCTTTTGGTAGTCTGCTTTAATTTGTTGACATGTGAAACACTTTGCCACATATCTTGCCACTGCTTGCTTCATTCCTGGCCACCAGTAGCTTCTTTTTAAATCATGATACATTTTAGTACCACCAGGGTGTATGGTGTACTTGGTCTTGTGATACTCATTCATGATTTCTTCCTTCAACTCTGCAATGTCTAGTACACAAAGCTTATCATTTTTCCTCAAATAACCCTGGGAATCTATTTTAAAATTCTCTGACTCAATGTTATTTAATAACATTTCTTTCTTCTCCTTTAGACTTTGATCTTGATCTTGCATGTCACCAATTTTCTCCACCAGATTAGATTTCACTGTGATTATTCCCAGTGTACCATACTCCACCATATCATCATGTTTTCTAAAATTCTTCTCATTCTTGCTATATATATCTGCCTCCCCAAGCATTACAAGGTTTTTAAATTCATCAATCATTAGACTTGCTAACCTAACTTGATGCCTACTCAAGGCATCTGCCACCCTATTGGCTTTTCCAGGGGTGTACAAAATATCTAAATCATATGCAGCTAGAAACTCCAACCACCTTGCTTGCCTCATATTTAAATCTTTTTGATAAAATAAATATTTCAATGCTTGATGATCTGTGAATAATTCAAATTTTGCTCCAATCAAATAATGCCTCCAAAGTTTTAATGCAAACACTATTGCAGCTAATTCTAGATCATGAGTTGCATACTTGGTTTCATTGGGTTTAAGCTGTCTTGATTCATATGCCACCACCTTGCCATGTTGCATAAGCACTGCACCTAACCCAGACCCACTAGCATCAGTATATACAACCATTCCTTCATTTGCTTCTGGGATTTGTAGGACAGGAGCTTCCACCAGTGCTTGTTTCAACTTCTCAAAAGCTTGTTCACACTGCTCAGTCCACACATATGGTTGGTTCTTCTTTGTTAGCTTGGTCATTGGTGCGGCTATTCTTGAAAAATCCTTGATGAACCTCCTATAGTACCCTGCCAAACCTAAGAATGACCTCACCTCAGTCACTGCTTTGGGTCTACTCCATGATTGAACTGCAATGACCTTGCTTGGATCCACACTCACCCCTTGCTGTGACACTATATGTCCTAAGAATTTCACTTCATGTTGCCAAAATGTACACTTTGAATACTTGGCTTTTAATTCATGTTCTCTAAGCCTGGATAATACTAAATGTAGGTGCATGGCATGATCATTTTCTGTTTTTGAATAAATTAATATGTCATCTATAAATACCAAGACAAACTTATCCAAAAAGTCTCTAAAAATTCTATTCATCAAGTCTACAAAATAGGAGGGAGCATTGGTCAAGCCAAATGGCATTACTAGAAATTCATAAAGGCCATATCTTGTGTTAAAGGCTGTGTACTCAATGCTTTCCTCTGCAACTTTCATTTGGTGAAATCCAGAGGCTAAATCTAACCTTGAAAATATTTTAGCTCCATGCAATTGATCAAATAGGTCATCTATTCTAGGCAGTGGGTACTTATTTTTAATGGTAACCTTGTTTAAATCCCTATAGTCTACACACAACCTCATTGTTCCATCATGTTTCTTGACAAAGAGCACCGGGGAACCCCAACTGGAACTACTTGATCTTATAAATCCTTTCTCTTCTAATTCTTCTAGTTGATGTTTTAATTCTACTAACTCTTTTGGACCCATCCTATAAGGCTTCTTAATGATTGGATTTGTTCCTGGCATTAACTTTATTTTAAATTCTACTAGTCTATTCTGAGGAATTCCTCTCACTTCTCCAAACACATCTATAAATTCATTAACTACCGGAATTTCCTCTATTTTTAATTCCTTTTGGACTTCATTAATACTCCAGATTTTATTAAAACATGTTTTCTTTGCTGTTTCACTTAGAACTGTGATTCTTTTGCCTTCATTTGTCTCCAAAGAAATAGTAAGGTTTTCTAAATTTAAAATTGCTTTATTTTTCATTAACCAATCTACCCCCAAAATAATCCCAATACCAGGATAATTTAAAGTATATAGATCTGAATCAAAGCCATAACCCCCTATAATTAATTTCAGACCCACACACTTCATTCCTAATATACAATGACTCCCTATGGGGCTGTGTACAGTTAAGGGTTGCTCAATAAAAACACAAGCAAGTGTTAACTTCTTTACAATTTCCAAAGATATTAGTGAATGTGAGGCACCAGTGTCATATATTACTGATATTGGTTGGGTATTAATTAGAATTATACCTTCAAGTTGCCCAACATTCCCAGTGTTGCTTGCTGCCAAAGCTCCTACCCTTGTTGTTCCCCTATTGGTCTCTGGGCAATCCTTCTTGAGATGACCCATCTTTCCACAATTATAGTAGCCTCCTCTAGGTATTTTAGGGTCAGGGCAATTGTTACTATAATGTCCAGCTTTTCCACAATTAAAACAATGAGTGAATTTCTTGCTTTTTGGTGCTATTGCTCCTTCCCCTTTCTTAACTCCTTTACTTGCATTTCTCTTGTCATAAGGTTGCACTTTGTTCTTACCACCCTTCTTCTTATTGAGCTTCATATTCCTGAATTTCTCCCTTGCGGTGTCATGTTGCTCAAATGAGAGAGTTAGATCAATTACTTGATCAAAGGTTTTGTCCTTGTATAGCAACATTGCCCTTGACAGACTAGGGTTCAAGCCTTGAATGTACCTTGCATTCTTTGCTTCTGCATTCCCTATTAACACCATTCCATACTTGGATAATGCTTCAAACTTCTGAGTGTATTCATTTACACTCATGCCTCCTTGCCTTAACCTAATAAAGTCTTCAAGCAGTGTGGCCTTGGCAGATGCTGGGACAAATCTGGCCTCAAGCATGTCCTTGAAATTATTCCAAGTGATGGTATCCTCTTGTCTTCCTGCTGTCACAACCTCCCACCAATCCAGTGCAACCCCCTTCAATTTCCTTGAAGCTATTTGTCTCTTCCTTTGGTCATTGATTTGCATATCTGTGAAGACCCTCTCCATAGTTCTTATCCAAGTTTGGACACCTATAGCTCCTTCAGTGCCTTCAAAATCCTTTCCTCCCAAAGTAGTACATGTCTTAAGCAGTTTGGAGAGTTCCTCATGAGGATTGTCTTGCCTTGGTGCCATTCCATCCCTTAAAGCTCTCACAAAATCCTCCATGCTCATCACAGGTGGCTCACGTGATGATCCTGCACCTGTGTGATGCCTTGGTCCTACCATAATGCTATAAATGTGATTTTTATGTTAGTTTATTTACCCCCATCATTCTTGGTGTCTTTACTTTGTTCATTTTTATTCCTGTGCACACTGTGCATGTATCACATGCACTCACATTTTTTTTTTTAACATAAAACAAAAGCATTCAACACCAATAATTCAAACAATGCATTCAAACATCCATATGCATACAACAACATTTACTATGTTATTTAAAACATAGCTCTGATACCAACTGTGGAGACCCTCCCCCTAAAACAGATAGATTTTTTTTCCTAAACTTTCAAGAGGAATTCACCACTAAACCCCATTTCTTTTATATTTGAATATTTATATAATTTCCAAATATTTTTCCCAAGACCCTGGACTTACCAATATAATCATATCAGTGTACAAACAAATTAAGACAATCATATATTTGATGATATACAATTGTTTCTCTCTTCTTTTTTTTATCAGAGGGAATTTAAATCAAACAGAAATCAAAATACCATACAAGTTATTGACATAGCCATTTATTTCTTTTCTAAGTCTTATTCTACTGCCAGAGGTACATTTTGGCAAATTATAACACTATATATATATTTGACTTGCAGAGCACAGTACATCTTTTTTTTTATGCCATCTAGGCTTTCTGCCCAACTAATTCTATTAACACTAAAATAATATTTAATTGACCTTATGATAGTCATCAAGTGTTTACATGAGATTACTTACAAATTATACTTGCAGGCATGGATATTGGAACTAATTTCCATTTATCATTTCAGGTTGAACAATTGAAGTCATTTTTGCATTTT
Source organism: Allium fistulosum (assembly GCA_030737815.1). Taxonomy (NCBI): domain Eukaryota; kingdom Viridiplantae; phylum Streptophyta; class Magnoliopsida; order Asparagales; family Amaryllidaceae; genus Allium; species Allium fistulosum. Next base: position 940,377,978 of record CM060907.1, on the reverse strand, counting down.
TAAGTTTAACATGGTGCAGACTTAAATACTTGGTGTTTTACTGGAAATGCTTGGTGTTATTTAAGGGCTGCTTGGTGCTTTCTTTGTTTTGTCTCGGAGCACTTACACTTCATTAATTGAAATGAAGTGGTTCCAGGCTCAAAGAGTTTGACCCATGGCCATCTAGGCCGGCCATAGTCCCTTATTTACCACTTTTAGACCCATGTTTCTCAAATAAACTTCTTCAAAAGCTTTTCCTAACACCAGCATATTTCTTCCTTATGTATGTTCCTGGGAATTCATCCATTTATGCTAACAACCAAAAACACAAAATGCTTCCAGGTTTGTTTCTTTTATAATCCCTTTTTTTTAATCTTGAAATCAGGTACATTAATGCAATGTTATAGACTCATCATAATATATGCACAAATTAGTATCAATTATCTGCCATGCATACATTTATTCCACTTGAATATTTCTTATCCAAATCTTGTCAACTCCATCATTTTTTTTTCAAAAATTATATAATAAGCTCAGGCAATAAAACCAGAGATCATCACATACACATTTTATATTTATGTGTTATGCCCATCCCCTTGTTTTCTCCAAATCAGATAATCATAAAATCAATAGGTAATCAAACTCCATCAAAAATCATTTAAAATAAGTTTTACTTAAGTACAAGTTTTAATCCAAATACTCAAAGAAAAACTCCCTACAATTAACTCCAACTACCACATGTGATCTGACTATTAACATCATTACAAGCATCTGCAAATTTAAAACAAGTCTCTTTAATTTATACTAGCAGCTAATGCCTTCTTCACTCATCAAGCCAACTTCAATTTCCTGCAAGAAATTCATTTAGCTGCCCCAAAGAATTTTTGAGACACCCAGATGATTGCAAGGGCAACCAAAAGGGTCAGTTTACGCTGGTATGAACATTAATCAAAATTTTATACACATATTCATACTTCCATTTCTTGATAAATAAACTCAGATTTTATTCTCCCAATCTCACCCAGCAATTAATCAGCACATCACATTAATCCTGATTAATTTAACTCCCTGTCTAGATATTCATAACCCAAATTTATAAATCCCATTCCTTATTTATTTTATGGTCTACATCTCCTTGTCAAATGAACACTATGTATGCATTGTGAAGGAAACTCCCAGGTTACTTAATTTATTCCAACACACAAAGGCCTCAGGGTGCAGTTGCACCATGCATATACTTGCTCCCACCTGAAGCAAGCAGATCATTGACTAACTCCCAAGTGACCAATTTAGTTTCTCTTTCATTCATTCATATTTCAGAAAGATATAACTGCTTGTATACTTTCTGGTTCAACCCCATGATTTTTATTTATTAGCCTTATTACAGGAATACAACATTCCTTTGGTCTTCCTAAAAATAATTTGAGCATCATGATCCTGCTATATTATTGTGAATAAATGGATAAGGGTTTTATTAAGGAAGTCCCTAAAAAAAACCAGAAATTCTCTTCTGACTTGTGATATGAATATTGAGCTTCATGCTTCATTATCTAAGAAATAGACATAAGCTAGATCACTGTCTTGCTGCCTATTCCCTAAATAATGTAGATCCATACTTCATAATAATAAAGCAGAACAAAAGTGCCCAAACCAGTTTGTCTTTGAAAAACCCACATATAGATTTAAAAACTCCAAACAATAAAGCACAACCAAACAAGAATACACAACCAAACATCCATCTCACCCATAATAAATCATTTCAAGGATCTTTTTCTTTTAAATGAATCATAACATTATAGGCTGCCTACCAGAGGACTTAGTGCCATAGCATAAAAAAGGATTAATGCTCACCTAGTGTTTTCTTTTACTGTCTTGCTCCTCTGAACAGCAGATCCTTTCAGTGTTTTAAGTTATTGCTTCTCCTATATATTTTTTTGTTTTGATCCCGAGAGAATTATGGATATGGTTATGTGCAGTTATTTATAAAATCATTCTAGGGTTTAAGAAAATGGGTAATTCCCCTGATACCCTTAGATGTTCATGTACATATCACACTCCTGTGTGGTCCTAAATTGGAAATGCACACATTAGGTTACTTTAATTGGTTATTTCGGGAATCAAACATTTTAAACACTGCATGCTTTTTTCATGTCTCCATTTTATTCATGCCATATGCATGTGATCCTTTATTCATTTTTTTTTCTAAGTTTAAAGAATTTGTAAACTTCTTGTGTTTTCTCTCTAGCTATTATCTCCATTTAATCATGAATATTATCATACCTAATCATGTAATGTAAAATCATTAACCCATATTATTTGCTTGAAATAAATATAAGATATGGAAATTTTTATTTGATCCTGTATGTATATATATATCTCTGCCTCTTTGTCAAAACAGTAACTCCTCCTATATCTAAATAAAAAAATCACATATATTATGCTAATTATTTCTAGCACAATTATAAGTCATTTGGTCCTTATAAAACTCTATTTTATTTTAGTTTTAGATAAAACAGGAAACTCCTCATATATTAAATATATGTATTTATGTAATTCTTTAGGCATGAAACTATATTTATTTTAAATCCCAATTTTTTTTAATCACCTTAACCCTTGAATTTTTATCCAGCAGAAATCCCATGCATATTTAATTTATTAACAAGCTTTTCCATTTTTAATATGTCATTTAATATATATATATATATATATATATATATATATATATTTCTCTACTTTTTTTCTTTAGAAATTCTCAAAGTAAATATAACTTTCATTTTTAGGGTCATTACAATTACCTTGTTTAATAAGTGTAAATATACTTAGATATTTAATGATGAATGTTTTTAAAGATAATGAAAAGTATAAAATGGTCTTGGGTATATAGTAGATAATGTTTAAGCAACCTTTGTTTTTAATCCTGTAACAACCCAAAATTCCGGTCATTTGGTTTTAAATGTTTAATTAATTTGAAATATTTAAATAATTGAATTTTAGAATTTAATAACTTATAATTCAAATATAAGGAATAATTAAATATTTGAATTGTGAATTAAATGTTAATTAAATGGATTTAATAATTTTATTTAACTCCTTTTAATTAATAAATAATATTGGTGAATTCAATTTGTAAATTTATTTACAAATATAAATAGACCGGATAAATATCAATAATTAAATATTTAAATCTGTGAAATTGTCGTTCCGAGGCAAAATCTCAGATTTCGACGAAACTAGTTTCATTAGATCTGTACTAGTAAATTATAATACACCGTCGGATTTCAAGGCGATCAGACGTATCGTTTAGTCGTGTGAGTTCAAAACGCGTTGAAATTAATTTCAGAAATTTAATATAATAATTGGGTTTAAAATCTATATTCTGCATACGATAGAATTAGGTCTCGAGACAAGTTCCATTGTGTTTGGAATAGGAGCATAACATATAAAACACCAGGTGGCATGCCACGTTTGGAGTTCGAGATTTTTGGTTATGTTTTGTGGAATAATTTAAAATTAAAATTATATATATATATATATATATATATGAATAAATTCACCTTAATCTTGACCTTACCTCCCACTGTTCATGCCATACTCAGCGTTACCCTATACGTACACCATACCCATACTCCTTCTCCTATATAAATAGAGCCAGTAAACCATTGGAGCTCCCTCTTTTGTAAATTTAAAATTCAAAAATAAAAATTCAAATATTTAAGCATTGAAAAATCATGGAAAATATATATTTAAATTCGTATGGCCATAGGCTTCAACCCCATTCCCATGATAGAGCTCGTGGCAATGATTTGGGGGATGTCCGAATTTACTTAGCAGGTAGGGTTCTGATTTTTGCTTAATTCGTGAAGAATTCGAAGAATTGGAGCTTGGTTTTGGAATTAGCAATGGAAGAAGTCGCTAGGGCTCAAGTTTAAGGGGGATTGGTGGCGGTTTGGAGATCGCGACGTGATGGCAGTAGCGAATGTCATGGGTCAGGTCGCTTTTTGATGGAGGTGCGCGCGTGAGGCGTGATGGTGACCGTCGGGTCATGTTCGAGGAGAGAAAGCCGTTGGCGAAGACGGAATTCGATTTCGTCGACAAATGCCCCATGTCAGAGGATGGCCATACACGTTTTTTGGTTTGATGGTATCTGCTGTGCATGATTGATAGGGGAAGGAAGAAGAAAGGTAGTGGAGGGGCAGATAATATAAATTAGTTTTGATATTAATTCAAAGCTATCGATAACTTATAAAATGTTTATCTCGCTCAAACGAGGTCGGATTCGAACGTCATTTTTTGCGTTGGACTCATGTTGTTGAGATCTTTGCGATGGACTAGGTTTGGTTGGATTTGGAGCAAGTGAGAATTTAGGCTAAAATTGGATGATCGTTCGGTTTTAGTTCAAAATCGGGACATTTCGGCGAAAATGAAAATCAATGTGAGTTTAACTCACATTTAATTTTATTATATCATACCAATGATGTTATAAACATTTGTTGATTGTTTGGATTTTAGTTAAATTGTTTGATGGCTTATTTGGTTGAATTTCCGTTTGGAAAATGGATGACATATTAAATTGATCAATATAAACTCATATGATTATATATATATATATATATATATATATTATCCATAACCATTGTTTTGCAAGGAAAATCTGTAGAGAGACCCAAAGGGGGTTTCTTGCCAATAATTATTTATTTACATCCTTATGCCATTATATTGATGGTTAATTAAAATAAATCCTTATATTCCATTTAAATTGTTAAGTGCCATTATAGCAATTTCGCTACATCATCATTTATTTAGCTTCATCCCCAAAACCCTGTCATATGAACTTGAGCATATTTTTCGCTAAACAGGATATTGAAAATTCATTAATCATTTTGATTAATGATAATTTAAATTGATTTATCGTTTTAGCTAATGATATTGAAATTAATTAACCAATTTAATTAATGGTGTTTTAAAATTGGTTTATCTTTAGATTTAATTATCTTTTTTGCTAATGATGTTTATACTTGATTAATTGTTTTAACTAATGATTATTTGAGTTTAATTAATTAATTATTTTAATTAATGATAATGGAGTTTAATTAATTAATTTAATTAATGATAATTGAAATTATTTATCATTTTAATTAATTATATTTAAAAGTAATTAATTATTTTAAATAATGGTATTTGAATTTAATTAATCAATTTAAGTTATGATTATTTTTAATTTAATTAATTGTTTTAACTAATGATATTTGGAATTTAGTTAAATCATTTTAATTAATGATGTTTTATATTTAAATAAATCAATTTAACAAATGATTTTTTTAATTTATTGTTTTGAATAATAAAGTTTGAATTTAATTAATCCAATTAATTTATGATTATTTGAACTTAATTAATTTTTATAATTAATGGAATTTAAAATTATTTATCATTTTAATAAATGATGTTTGAGATGACTTATTCATTTTTAACTAATGGTTATTTGAATTTAATGAATCTTTTGGACTAATGGTATTTAAAGTTAATTAACTAATTTGATAAAAGGGATTTAAGTAAATTAACTAATATAATAAAATTGCTTTAATCAACTGATTTAAAGTTAATAAACTGATTTGATAAAGAATTTAAAGTTAATTTACCAATGTTATAAAAGTGTTTGGAAATAATTATCTATTTTATTAAAGATAATGGATTTGTTTATTTAAAGGAGATTTTTAATGTGATTAATTATCTTTTGGGATAATTAATATCGTTTTAAAGTTATAAAAGGAATTGGAACTCGATTATTGGGAGGTTAAGTTGGATAATCTTCTGGGTGTTCGGTCCGATGTTGGTGTAGGCCTTCGGGCTCGCGCACTTGGAATAATTATTCTCTTAACGTTTTAACAATTAGGAACTAATTCTAAAAGTGTTTTACCAATATAGATATATGGAAATCAAGCACAAGTTTAGTTCATCTTTAAAAGAAAATGTTTGATTCGTTTATGGAAATGAATTATTTTTGTAAAGCGAATCACTTAAATGGAAACGATTTATTTATGTAATTAGTACTAAACATGGAAGAAGTAAACTTGTCGTTATTTCAAAAGTTAAGAATAATCGTTGGACATGTCTTTGAGGTAAGACTACCTTAACTTGTCCGGTATTATTGTTAACCAAGAAAAGGTACAAGTTTGAATTCAATGAGTGGTGATAAGTATACAAGACTTAATTTCCATATACGATCATTTAATATCCTTGATAGTTGGTATCTTAGCTATCGGTTACTTCAGCTACTTTATTAATGTCATTCTAAGACGATTTATGGCTCCGTTGAACGTTAATTATTGTTTGCCCGAAATGACTAAATCAAAGCGCGTGGTTTTTAATGGCCAAGTTATGTAGGGTTGCTCCCATTAGGATATTTTCACGTCATCTAGATTTTTGTGTACGGTCACGTGAAAAACAGTTGAGAGTTTTTGGATGTGAAATATTTGAATTCTCGATAAAGTCTGGCGGGGTCCGGCTTGGAGTTCCCAGTGTTTTTAAGTATATTACTAGAGGTATACTTCTTTTAAGGGGGATGCACCCTCCATGTCATTTGTTGGAAATTTCCTTTCCTTGATTGATTCGAAGACCCTGAATCTATTTTAGCTTTAAATTTCCTTGAGTAGAGCCAACTTTTCATCACGACATTTAATTATTGATTTAGTCCATTCTGTCAAGTTGGACTATTTTCCTTGTTATATCCATTTTGTACAGTTTGGATTTTACTCTGATTTATTCCCATTCTTTCAAGTCTGGTTTAATATTATTTATACTCATTCATATTTGGATTTGTTTCTAGATATTTATTTTTTCTCTTGCCTGTATGGATGTTATTCTTGTGAGGTAAAAACCCATTCTGCGTTAGCGGCGTGGTCTCACGGAACCTTATATGTCCCCATTACTTGAGTTATCTCACACTGTTATTTCCAGACTGATCCGGGTGTTATTTTATTATAATGCTCGGGTCAGACCGAGTATTTTCCTTAGTTGTCTTTGAAGTTTTGGAGATTGTGGAGGGGAGCTGAAGATTCACCTATCGTAGTATTTTATTTTCCGCTGCATTATATAGTATACTATCGGCATTTGTAAGGTTAGGATTTTTTAACTATCCAGCTGATAAGGTTTGTTTTTAACTCTGATATACCCTGTATGTTCGGAGTGATAGTTTCTACTGTCCTTGTTATATTATATGTTGTCAATTCCGCTGTGAGATTCTGTTTTTCTCTGTTCTCTGTTCTTTTCTTTTTATTAACCCTAACAATCTGCCTTTTTGTCGATTGGATGTCGACATTGGAACACAATGGTAGTGTTCGGTGTCGACTTTCGATGGTCAAAAAGGTGGGTCATTACAAAGTGGTATCAGAGCGTGAGGTTAAGCAAGAACCTTGGCTTTGGTAGGGTTTGGCTCATTAGAGGTAGAATAAGCGACACCCTAGAATAAGTTTGAGAGTATTATATATACGAGAGCGTATTTGTTAATGTTATAAAAACGTATTATGTTAACTGGTCTATTGAGTTTTTATGAATTATGGTCGAGATGTGAGATGCCACGGTATCGATGGGGATTTCTAAACACTTGACCAAGGCCAACGGACATGGTATCGAAATTTTTGAAAATTTGGCAAATTAAATATTTTTCCTAGGATTATATTTTATATATATATAAAGGAATAATTTTCAAAACTTTATATAGTTATAAAGTGTGTTGGTTCAAATGTGATAATATTTATTCTTATCACTATTGTTTGTTAAGTTATGCTTAATTTAAATAATAAGCATCCACTGTTATTTGTTAGTTGAAAAATTATGCTTGGTTTATTTAGGAGCATTTATCGCTTTGAATTAAAACGAACCCTCTATGGATTAATTTTCACGATCTGACTATAAGGTGTTTAAAGAATACGTTAACTTGAAAATTTCACCTTTTAATAATGGTGGATTAAGGATTAAAATTTAATAAAAAGTTGTTAATATAATCTAAATGGTAGGATAAGACCTTCAGAGTATAGGTATTTGAGATAATTTTATTATAATAAAGGAGGATTATTATAATATGAAATGATTTTTATATAAAGAAAGTTCTAAATTTAGTTTGTAAAATATGTTTAAAAAGGATTTTTGAATCTAAACCCTCGGAATTTTTGAAAATAATTTCGAAAGAATTTTGAGGAATGAAATAGAAGTATTTCAAGTTGTAATTGAAAGTGAAAATATTTTGGAAAGAAAATTTTTAAATGGAATGCATTTTTCTTTGGGATAATTAAAGGGAAATCGTTTCGATTAGCTTTGTGGTAATCTGAATAATCTTCTGTGTGACGATCGGATGCTTGTTTAGACGTACGTTGTGGAGTACTTAGTAAATTATTCTCTTTATCATTGTGTGATCGAAATAAGTTAAAAATCTAAATAAACCAAGAGTGAGTTTTAATAAATAAATTGTTTGAAGTTATTATATATAAAATTTATGCAATATGCTTTTAAAAGAATGAGTTTTTGGAATTAAAACTGGGTATCTAATTTTAAAAGTTCCCTAATAGGGAATTGGTTTCATAAAAAAAGGTATTTATGATAAGAGATTATTTTAATAGGTAAGGCATTTCCCTTAGATAAGATAGGGAAGAATTTAACACGGGCAAATTGGGTTAAATTAAATAAGAAATTTTTATTAACATTGTTTTTATTAAAACCATATGGTTATTTAAGACATCTAAGTAATATGAGCTATTTGTTGATTGGTTCAACCTATAAATATTATTTGTTTTAACACTCAAAGTTAATAAGGTTGATAGGTTAACTCGGTTTTGAGAAACCATAATTTGATTTGATCCCCATCTAGCTCTTTGAAAAAAAGTAGAATAAAATTTGTATGTATTCTTAGGATAGAAAAGAGTATTATACAAGTAAATAAAGGGAAATAAGTTATGATTTGATTCTTTATAAAGAAATGACTCTATAGAATATTTTAAAAATTGGGTGTGAATTTATGAAATAATTCATAAATAATTTTAGTATTGAATAAAATACTAAGTGAAAACATAAGTGATTAGGCAATTATCTGAGTATAACTTTAGAAAAAAATTAATGTAATTAAGAAAAATAATAAAATATAGAGTATAACTTTCCATTTTGTCCGAGTTAGTTTGGATAATTTTCTAAACAATAACCAAAGGCTAATGGCTAATGACTGAAAGGATACGCTTAGATAATTATCTATATTTTTGGACAATTAAGAAAGTTTTGAATCTAAGTTAAAATTTATTTGTTAGTCATTTGACATTTTGAAACATTATTAAGTGATAAGTGTTCCCTTATGGAATTTGATTGACTACTACTGTTAGTTTATTCCTTCATGGAATCTGATTGATTTGATTGGATTGAGTTAAATTGATTGGTTGTGTGATTTCATATACTATTGTGTATAATGTTTAAATTTATAGATAAAGGATTTTGAATTGTTGTTATTAGGAACTAAATCCCGGTGATTTTGAAAAAGGGAATTTTTTGATGATTTTGGGAGAGGAATGATGTTTATTCTCTATAGTTGATGTTTTTGGAGGAACCGAAATACCAGTGGACGCTCCATATTGTTTTGATTCTGGAGTTTCACCATACTTTATAAGGAGGAGTTCCCTTCTATCATTTTGATTTTTATCTTTGATTTTTTCGTCGGAGAAATTTGAAGAAAATAAATTTTTGAATCGAAAAACCCAGGGTATTTAGATCTAAATTATCATTTGAAATAATTGAATGCATAACATCTATTATAGAATATTCTTTATATTTTGTCGCATATGATTGAGATATGGTTGTTGATTGCATGAAGACTTATATCAGACTACTTTTTGCATATAGAATTACATCCATTACTTTTGTCAACCTGGTTTTATTTTAGATTATGTAAGCATGGGTAAGTAAGAGATTCCGACTTGACTTCTTGCGGACCTGAATTTGCATAGAGGTAATAAATTACTTGCTAAAATAAAAATCAAATGCAAAAAAGGTACGTAATAAATTCAGAAAATTTAAATTGGTGTTGATGATTTTATGTGCCAGATATAGAAGACCACTTAGCTTTTGTTTTCTTTGATTTGTTTGGAGCCCGTAGAGGCCATTTGTAGTTGTACCGATCGAGCCGCACAAAGGAGACTGGTGAAATTATTTGAAAATTTAAGAGTTGGAAATTTTTTAATAATTTTGGAAAATGTTTGATAACTAAAAGTTTGATTTTTGGGTTATATCTTGGAATAAATAAATAGAAGGTAATTAGTTGGTATAGACGAGTGAATTTAAAAAATTAGGAAATTTTGGAATCTGTTCCAACTAATTGGTTTTGAAAATAAGTTTAATAACTCATTTTAATTAATAGTTTTAAACTTAAGGGTTTGGAAACATTTTCTTCCTTAGGATTTTCGGGGACGAAATTCATTTGGAGGGGGGGGGGAGAATGTAACAACCCAAAATTATGGTCATTTGATTTTAAATGTTTAATTAATTTTAAATATTTAAATAATTGAATTTTAGAATTTAATAACTTATAATTGAAATACAGGGAAAAATTAAATATTTTAATTGTGAATTAAATGTTAATTAAATGGATTTAATAATTTTATTTAACACCTTTTAATTAATAAATAATATTGGTGAATTCAAATTGTAAATTTATTTACAAATATAAATAGACCGGATAAATATCGATAATTAAATATTTAAATTTGTGAAATTGTTGTCCCGCTGCACAGTCTCGGATTTTGATGAAACAAGTTTCATTAGATCCGTAATAGTGAATTATAATACGATGTCGAATTTCATGGCAATCAGACGTATCGTTTGGTCGTGCGAGTTCGAAACGCGTTGAAATTAATATCGGAAATTTAATATAATAATTAGGTTTAGAACGCTATCTTTTGCATACGATCTAATTAGATCTCGAAACAAGTTCTATTGTGTAACAACCCTGGTTTGGAGATTACCTGTATATATTAAATTATAATAGAAGTTATAATTTAATATTGTAAATTAAAATATAATCTGAAATTTTAAATTGTTTATTTGGAATAAACAATGAATTTTGTAAATAAAATGGGAAAAAAAGTTTGGAACTTTATTTTGTTTATTTGGAAATAATATGGGATTAAATATTGATTGGATAAGTATTTGGTTTAAATAAATTGAAATATTGGGTATTTATTAGTTTGGAGCTAATAAATTAATTAGGTGATATATTTCAACATTTAATTGTTGAAATAAATCCAAATTGATGGAAATAAAGTTTTAAAGACTTTATTTTGAATATTTGGAGTGAAAATAATCAATTATTGAATTTTATTTGAGCTAATGTTATAATATTGGTAATTATTGCCAATATTAGCCTTTTATTGAATATAAAAGGAGAATTATGAAGAAAACATGTCTTTTATTAAAGTAAAAGATGAAATATTGTTTGAAAATATTATTTTGATGACTTAAAAGTGTTAGAATGATTTATTGTAATTTATTTGACAAAGAAAATAAATTTTGAACAAGTTATGATTTAAAAAACAGTGATTTTACACTAAAATAGTGTAAATTGTAAAATACTGTTAAAAATAAGGTTTTATTTGTACTTTTTATTGTTAAATTAAATTTTATTTTGTTGTAATAACAATTTTATTGCAATACAAATAAGATGTATACATTTTTGTTGACTTTAAAATGTAGTATGGTGTGTATATAGTGTAAAATAGGTTATTCATGTACATAACTTTGCATTTTTTTTCACTAAGAGCTTTATTTGGGCTTTTTGGGTTGAGGTTAAGTCCTTTAACCAATAACTAGAAGCTTCTGGTTAAGAGAATTAGCATGTACATAGAAAACGTTCACCTTCTCCTTCTCAAATTAGCTTACAGTAAGAAACAAAAGAAAAGGTCATGGCTTTCTCCAATTAAAACCAAAATTCACCAAATCTGTTGCGAATTAAAGAAGATAATCAATAAAACAAGAATCTACAAGGTAATCTCTATCCAATACTATGTAAATTTCATCAAAAAGCTTTGAATTGTGATATGAATTGGCTGTAACCAATTCTTTGTTACTACATGTTCTTGTTTTAGCATTTTCAGGTGCTGAAGCTAACAAAGAAGTCTCAAAATCATCAAATTAATCCAAATCGGTGAAGTTTTCAACCCAATCTTTTCTGAATATCTAAGGTGAGGGTTCCCTCAGGCTTTCTAATTTGAATTCATGCGTTTAATGTTGATTTACAGTGATGAACTTGCTGGACGAAATAAAAATCATTTACAGTAATATTTGTTTTGAGATTGAAGCTGAAACGAATTTGGCCATATCTCTCACGTTTCTTATCCAAATTCATTAACTTTAGATGTTCTGGAAATCTTAGACTTTGTACTAAAAGTTTTATGTTTTTATTTTTCTTAAATTTCGAAGTTGGCTTGGTCAAAACTATGTTAGTTTGTTGCTATCCCGAGAGCAAAATGACGGCAATAATGATCGTTGATCTGAGAATTGTTTTGGCCGTATCTTTTGATCCGTAAGTCCAATTTTGGTGACTATTTTTTTATTTTCAAGCTAAGAAAATCACCTTCAACTTTTATATTTTGGGTTTTGTCAAATTTTAAAACTTACTTGTCGAAAATTTAATCTAAAGTCGCTGTCCCGAAACCAAAATGACAAAAGTAGTGAAATTCAAATCTCAGAATTGATTTAGCCATAACTTTTTCAATTTTTATCCGAATTCAATAATTTTTAATGTTCTGAAAAGCATAGGATATCTTCTATAACTTTCATGTTTTGCGTTTTCTTAAATTATGTGTTTAAAAGGGGCAAACTGGCCAAACAAAACACGGGCCCGGGCAAAACGCCCAGGTTTCTTCCCGTGTGTCTTGAATTGTTGCACCAGTTTTTAGTGCTTTCTCTTGTATTTTCCGAGCATGGTTTTAATGCTCATTTCAGTGCAAATATTGAGAGCTTTATATCATATATGCTCTAGTATTGAATCATGTATTTCCTTGGATTGTTCGGGCAAGGTTTTGATGATGAATTTTAATATAGATCTTTAGTGTTGTATTAACTTATTCAAGGGATAAATCATGCTTCTTGTGATTATTTTTGGGTTGCTTCTACTATATAGCAGCCCAGATTTTCATGAATCCGTTATTGGGATTTTAATGAATTTTGATGATTCATTCTGCGATGTTTTCATTGTGATTCCGAGCACACATGCACGTATTTTCAAACTATTTTTCCAAAAGTGTTTATATTCTATCTATTGTTCTAAGAAATATATTTTACAAAGTGATTTCACATAAAACATGATATAATTAATATTTCTAAATTATAAAGAGATTTTCAAAGTTGATTTTTTAAATAATTTCTAAAATTTATTTCAAATCCCGATTTCGCTAATATATTTTCTATATAACAATACACGTTTTTGCACTTTTCGGATTTATGAGAAAAAGAATAATGATTTAGTAAAACACGTAGTATGGGACACGTGAGTTTACCTTTTCGATTAATTCCGCACTTGTACGATCAAAACCTCTTGAGTATTGTATTTCGAGTTGATATTTGAAATTTATAATTCCTATTATAGGAATTATCTGAGTTAGCCAATATTTGGCGAGTTGAGACATTCAATATCTCCTATTATAGGAGTAATAATCGATGAGAACCACTTATAGATGTTGTTTTACTCGCCGATGTGACGAGGCGAGTCTTGAGATGAGATTTCCCTTTTCGGGAATTATGGTTTATGAGAAACCATTATGAGATTTATTTGCACTTGTCGATGATACGAGGCAAGATATATGAGTATTCTAAGATTTCTGAGATTTGAGATTTTATTTTTATGATGTGAAGTTAACTAGCGGTTAGTAAAACGTTTACTTCGAATGTGCGGTATGGGACGCACGTTAACACTTTTCGGGTTCCTTTTTGAGCATTTGTGACACATCCACGAGTATGCCAGTGTTATAGACCTTCGGGTCATCTGAGTTATGTGACTTCGGTCACCACGAGTTATGCGACTTCGATCACCACGAGTTATGTGACTTCGGTCACCACGAGTATGACCTTCGGATCCATGAGTTAGGTACCTAAATTATAAATAGCACTGGACAAGAGTTTAGCACTTGCAGCATTGCTTCGGCATTGTAATCGGGGATCTGGCCAATCCGGGTTTTCTGAGTTTTCTGAGATTTATACGATTTCACCATTTTGAGATATTTTTGTCACATCGATAGCCTAGTGCTACATAAGATGCTATATATGGTGATTTCATTTTTATGAGTTTTGAACTCCTTTTGAGGGTTCCATGAGATTTGAGTTTTGAATTTTGATGGGTTTCTCTTATGGCTTTTGTATGGTTACTTGCATTTATGTTGAATGCCTTGAGTATGGATTTCTTATGTTGAATTAAACCTAATTATGCAACAACCCTTTGTGAATCTATACTATGGCATTATATTTGAAACATATGTATACCATTCCTTTATAGTTAAAGGAAGAATTCCCTTATGCACTTTTATTCCTCTTAACTTTTACTAATATCAAGTTCTAGCTAGCCCGACCCGTGTATTTTTTACTCGGGTCAGACCGAGTTGCAGGTTAGGTAGTTGGACTCTTAGCTTGCTTACCTTTTGGACTCCATCTTCGGCTTTGGATATAGCATAGTTTTTGTATAGTAGTCTTTTGTTTGGGAAACTTATGATGTATCTATTCTTTTGTGGGGATGTATGTATATATTGTGGTTGAATACCACTTGTGGCATGTTGTATTACATTTGATGTAAGTGTATATGTATATTATCTATGTTGCTGTTATGTGACTGAGATTGTTATTGTTATCATATTTTGTTCTGAATCGATCTTGTAGCCACCATAGTAGTGTATTAGAAAGGAATTAAGTATGTCGAATACTCGAGATGAAATGAAAATAATAAGTGCCAAAACCGACATACTTAGCTCTTATCTAATGCAAGACTATGATGGTCACCCTTAACCAGCCCTATTCTCCGCATTAGCAGACAGAGTTACTATTTAATCCTCTTTGTTAATGTGGGTCTCGGGGTGGGGCGTCATAGCTTGGTATTAGAGCAGGATTCAGAATGAAATGTAATAAATACAGAACAATATACATGATTATCATACATCAAGTATAATACACTCGTAAACATCATCCCCAAATCATAACCAAACCCGACCTTGTCCTTAACCTTTTGATTCCTTTGGGGGTAGAGAAAGGAATATATCTAGGAATGTTAATTTTAATTTTATAGTATTCCTTAATTACTGCATTTGAATTTCTAATATCTACCCCTATGAATAATCCTATCTTATCTTATCTTTCAACAATGTTTGAAAGAGGTAAAGGTCGTAGTTCGGTGGTGGGACCGTCCAATGGTTTTCGTCCCGAAGGAGTTTATAATTAGACCGACCAGATTCTTGAGCTTCTTAGGAGCACTCAGCCTCCTGCTCCTACTCATTCCTCTCCTCCGTGCAAATCTGCGTTTGCGCCTATGTGCAGCGACTTCACTCATCTCGAAAGCAAGCCATTCAAAGGCTTCGAGACAGTTTTAGAAGTTTAGGCTTGGCTCCGAACATGTGAGCGCATCTTCACTCGCATGGAGATTTCTGATCATCACCGTGTTCTTGTGACATCGAGTATGTTGCAAGAACGAGCATTAGACTGGTACGAGCTCCTTATAGCTGAGATAGACGAGTCTACTCTTACATGGTGACATTTTCGAGATTGGTTTGAGCTTAAGTTCGTGCCAGAATCCGAGAAGGCTTTCCTTGCCCGTCGCTTCCTTGAGTTGAAGCAGGGAAAATCCTCTGTGTTAGATTATGTATCCTCCTTCGAGTCTCTATCCAAGTATGGGCTCGAATTCATTGGTACCCCATACAAGAAGAATCTTAAGTTCGTATCTGGACTTAAGAAATATTTGAAGAAGTCGCTCATGCTTCAGCTTAAGCTCTCGTTTGAGGAGCTTGTCGATTCGGCACTTCACCTCGAAGCCATCGAAAAAGAAAAGGACGGTAGTGACGAGGCTGAGGTTCGAATGAACCCAAATAAGAAGAAATTTCCCTTTTAGAAATCCCAATCATTTCCTCCTAAGAAGATGAAGCACGACAATTCTGGTTCTCATTCCGGTGTAGCACCTCCTTCAGCTAGAGTATTGGCTTGCTTCAATTGTGGTTCTAAAGAGAATCTAGTTAGAGAATGTCCTCAAACCCCTAAGTGCCATTATTGCAAGAAGGAAGGACATATAGTTTCAGCATGTCCTAAGAAGGGGAAGAGTTCAGGTTTGGGGAATCTGAATGTGGCTCAGGCTTCTAGTAGTGCATCTCAGTCGCGAGGTATATCTCTTACTATTTTAAAAGGTTCTATTCTTTTTCATGACTGTCCTATTCAAATCCTCTTCGATACGGGTGCTTGGCATTTATCCGTACTGGAGAAAATTGTTATTGCTATTAGATGTTCTGATCTTGTTGCTTACTTGAGGATTGCGAATCCTTTTGAGGGGATCCGCAATACTTGACGTGAGAATTTTAGGATTTGTTCCTTGTAGTTTATCTTTGCGTGCGTATTAGCACGCTATATTCTATCTTGAGTTTGGAGTAATTTGAGAGGGAGTGGCTTGCATTTTATCAAGCCACATTCTGTGATTTGAACGGTCCTATATTTTGGTATCCTGATTCAATTTGTTAGTTAATTCTTGTCTTCGAAATATTGATTATGATTTCGAAGTCTCTGTATTCACTCTTGAGTATCGAGATGTTGATGATATATCTTGAATTCCCATCATTGTGACTCTGTTGATTTTTGTAAGTCCGATCGGGTATGACACACAATTGGGCAATCGAATATTGTATTGACCTCATTTTTGGTTCTTAGCCTTTCAGTCATTCTTCCAAGAGGATGCCCACTAAGGAAATGAGGTGATCCTTGGAATTTAATTGATATTTCCATTTTTACCTCTTTTTGAGAAAACCTTTTTGGATACTCATTTATAGGCTTAGTAATAATACTTCACCCAAAGTAATGATTTGCCGTTTCTGTTCTTCTTCTCATTTGAGAAAATATTTTACCCTTACCCTTATATCTCGCTGATTTCTTATTCGATCTATTGGTGATGCTAGGGTCTTTCTTCAGCTTGACCCTACACCGATTCTCATTAGCTTCGAGTTGCACAGGATAGTGTTCTTTTATCGCATTCCGCACTCGTTATGAGTTTCTGAGTAGTTCATTATACCGTTAGGAACGACAAACACTCCAATCTATTCCCTCAATCTTGTGAATCGAGAATATTCAGGGAACATCTCGATGCGTCCCTTTTTGTGTTTTGATCTTGGGTATATGTAATGAATTGTGTTTTCAATTTTTTTTTTCAAAAATTGAGGATATATTTCTAAGAGGAATTGGATTTGGTCTTGGGATAAATAAAGAACATTTTGAGAACTAAATATGAGATACTTCATTATAGAAGATGATTTTTGTGTTGGGTTGTCCATCAGGTGCTTTAAGAATTCTGGTCGATGCGCCTGATCAACGTTATCGATAGGAATTTCCTAAACGCTATGATGAGACAATCAGACACGATAAATTGAGTTTTAATAAGACTAAATTTGAAAATAAATTAAAAATATTTGAGAACTAAATTTTATTCTGGATGACATATGCAGCCATTGAACCATAGTGGGATAGGATGAGTGGCAAGGTGGTTTTGATCATTTGGTCAAAGCTGCAGCCAATCGATAGGGTTATTTATTATAAATCAATTGCGAGGCAATGTCATTATGATAATTGAAATGTATGAGTTTGAATATAATTATGTTTTATTGTTGAAATGATGAGATAATACTTTGTTTGAAAAATAAATGGTTATTGAATACTTTAAAATAAGTTATTCATGTTAAAGATGGAGTTTGTTATGAGAATTTGGGTAATTGAAAATAAAGAGTAGTAAATTTTAAAATTTTATCTTAAGAATTGTTGAAATGAAATTACAAAAATTATTTCGAAATTTTAATTTTTGAATAAAAAAGGGAATATGAGTTGAAATTATTTGTCCTTTTTTTATAAGAACTATATGAAGAAGTTTGGAAAATTTCTAAGTGTTGAAAATTGAGATTTTGAATTTAAAGGCGGTGAGTTTTAGAACTTTAAGAAGTTTAATTGTAAACAAAAATTTAGATTATGGTTTTGAAGATAATTAATTTCGAACTCTAATAAATTTTAATTGTAAATTAAAATTTATATCTATTGTGTTTCTCGTGATTGTCTTGACTTAGTGCATTAGTCCAACGACTAGCATTTTGCGGTCGTTTGAGTAAAGCGATCTTTGAAGTAACCATCTCTCATCGGGTCTTCTTACCTCAATTATTGTTATCTTAGTAGCAGTATGAATCCTTCCGTAGTGACATACGGAAAATCATCAGTTTGTTGTTGGAGTTTGGATAAAGCAATGCTAAATCCCAACTTTATTCGAGAAACTTTTGTGAAATCATTCTCCTTCGATAGATTTTTGAGTAGCACCCCACTGTGGTTTTGTTTCGGAAGTGGGATAATTTTGAAATCATGATGCATTGCTCAAGAAATTCAATGGTCCACAAATCCTAGTATTTATACTTAGGAAAATCATTGAATTTACCGAGCAATTTTATCTTGGTCTTCTTTTATATTGAGTAGAGAGTGAGGAATTTTGATCTCGTGCTTGTCTATCCTTCCTTTGTATGATGAAATAAATGTGTTGAATACAAACTCTTTTCTAGAAATTGCGAGGATGCAATTTTGTTAAGGGGGAGTCTGCAACAACCCAGGTTTGGAGATTACTTGTATATATTAAATTATAACGGAAGTTATAATTTAATATTGTAAATTAAAATATAATTGGAAATTTTAAATAGTTTATTTGGAATAAACAATGAATTTTGTAAATAAAATGGGAAAAATAAAGTTTGGAACTTTATTTTGTTTATTTGGGAATAATATGGGATTACATATTGATTGGATAAGTATTTGGTTTAAATAAATTTAAATATTGGGTATTTATTAGTTTGGAGCTAATAAATTATTTAGGTGATATATTTCAACATTTAATTGTTGAAATAAATCCAAATTGATGGTAATAAAGTTTTAAAAACTTTATTTTGAATATTTGGAGTGAAAATAATCAATTATTATATTTTATTTGAGCTAATGTTATAATATTGGTAATTACTGCCAATATTAGCCTTTTATTGAATATAAAAGGAGAATTATGAAGAAAACTTGTCTTTAATTAAAGTAAAAGATGAAATATATTTTGAAAATATTGTTTTGATGATTTAAAATTGTTAGAATGATTTGTTGTAATTTATTTGATAAATAAAATAATTTATTTGACAAAGAAAATAAAAGTGTTAGAATGTCGAATACTTGAGATGAAATGAAAAAAATAAGTGCTAAAACTGACATACTTAGCTCTTATCTAATGCAAGACTATGATGGTCAACCTTAGCCAGCCCTATTCTCCGCATTAGTAGACAGAATTACTATGTAATTCTCTTTGTTAGTATGGATCACGGGGTGGGGTGTCACACATTGTGTTTGGAATAGGGGTATAACATATAGAAAGCCAGGCGGCACGCCTCGTTTGGAGTTCGAGATTTTTGGTTAAGTTTTGTTGAATGATTTAAATTAAATAATATATATATATATATGAATAAATTAACCTTAATCTTGACCTTACCTCCCACCGTTCATGCCATACTCTACCTTACCCTTCATGTACACAATACCCATACTCCCTCCCCTTTATAAACAGAGCCTGTAAACCATTGAAGCTCCCTCTTTTGTAAATTTAAACTTCAAAAATCAAAATTCAAATATTTAAGCATTGAAAAATCATGGAAAATACATTTTGAATTCGTATGGCCATAGGCTTCAACCCTATACCGATGATGGAGCTCGTGGTTATGATTTGGGGGATGGCCGAATTTACTTAGCAGCTAGGGTTATGATTTTTGCTCAATTCATGAAGAATTCGATGAATTAGAGCTTGGTTTTGGAATTAGCAATGGAAGAAGTCGCTAGGGCCAAAGTTTTAGGGGGATCGATGACCGTTTGGAGGTCACGACCTGATGGCAGCAGCGAACATCATGGGTCAGGTCGCTTTCTGATGGAGGCGCGCACGCGAGACGTGATGGTGACCGTCGAGCCGTGTTCGAGGAGAGAAAGTCGTTGGCGAAGACAGAATTCGATTTCGTCGACAAATGCCTCGTGTCAGAGGATGGCCATACACGTTTTTTAGTTTGATGGTATCTGCTGCGCATGATTGATAGGAGGAGGAGGAAGAAAGGTAGTGGAGGGGCATATTTGTAATTTAATATAAGTTAGTTTTGATTTTAATTCAAATTTATCGATAACTTATAAAATGTTTATCTTGCTCACACGAGGTCGGATTTGAACGTCATTTTTTGTGCTGGACACGTATTTTCGAGATCTTTGCAATGGACTTGGTTTGGTTGAATTTGGAGCAAGTGAGAATTTAGGCTAAAATCGGACGACCGTTAGGTTTTAGTCCAAAATCAGGACGTTTCGGCGAAAATGAAAATCAATGTGAGTTTAACTCACATTTAGTTTTATTATATCATACCAATGATGTTATAAACATTTATTGATTATTTGGATTTTAGTTAAATTGTTTAATTGCTTGTTTGGTTGAATTTCCGTTTGGAAAATGGATGACATATTAAATTGATCGTTATAAACCCATATGATTATATATATATATATATTATCCATAACCATTGTTTTGCAAGGAAAATCTGTAGAGAGCCCAAAGTGGGTTTCTCACCCATAATTATTTATTTACATCCTTAGGCCATTATATTGATGGTTAATTAAAATAAATACTGATATTCCATTTAAATTGTTAAGTGCTGTTATAGCAATTTCGCTATACCGTCATTTATTCAGTTTCATCCCTAAAACCATGGCATATGAACTTGAGCTTCTTTTTCCGCTAAATAGGATATTGAAAATTCATTAATCATTTTGATTAATGATAATTTAAATTGATTTATCATTTTAACTAATGATATTGAAATTAATTAACCAAGTTAATTAATGGTGTTTTAAAATTGGTTTATCTTTAGATTTAATTAATCATTTTTGCTAATGATGTTTATACTTAATTAATCATTTTCACTAATGATTATTTGAGTTTAATTAATTAATTAATTAATTAAATTAATGATAATGGAGTTTAATTAATTAATTATTTTAATTAATGATAATTGAAATTAATAATCATTTTAATCAATGATATTTAAAAGTAATTAATCATTTTAAATAATGATATTTGAATTTAATTAATCATTTTAATTTATGATTGTTTTAAATTTAATTAATTGTTTTAACTAA
Organism: Allium fistulosum; assembly: GCA_030737815.1. Lineage (NCBI taxonomy): Eukaryota > Viridiplantae > Streptophyta > Magnoliopsida > Asparagales > Amaryllidaceae > Allium > Allium fistulosum. The sequence continues at coordinate 940,356,570 of CM060907.1, read as the reverse complement.
TGATATTTGAAATTTAGTTAAAACATTTTAGTTAATGATTTTTGATAATTAAATAAATCATTTTAACAAATGATGTTTTTAATTTATCGTTTTGACTAATGAAGTTTGAATTTAATTAATCCAATTAATTTATGATCATTTGAACTTATTAATTGTTTTGATTAATGGAATTTAAATTACTTTTCATTTTATTAAATGATGTTTGAGACGACTTATTCATTTTAACTAATGGTTATTTGAATTTAATAAATCTTTTTAATTAGTGATATTTAAAGTTAAATAATTGATTTCATAAAAGTGATTTAAGTAAATTAACTATATAATAAAATTGCTTTAATCAACTGATTTAAAGTTAATAAACTGATTTAATAAAGAAGTTAAAGTTAATTTACCAATGTTATAAAAGTATTTGGAAATAATTATCTATTTTATTAAAGATAATGGATTTATTTATTTAAAAGAGATTTTGAATGTGATTAATTATCTTTCGAGATAATTAATATTGTTTTAAAGTTATAAAAAGGAATTGGAACTCGATTATTGGGATGTTAAGTTAGATAATCTTCTGGATGTTCGGTTTGATGTTGGTTTAGGCTTTCGGGGTCGCGCACTTGGGAAAATTATTCTCTTAATATTTTAACAATCAGGAACTAATTCTAAAAGTGTTTTACCAATATGGAAATATGGAAATCAAGAACAAATTTAGTTCGTCTTTAAAAGAAAACGTTTGATTCCTTTATGGAAATGAATTATAGTCGTAAAGCGAATCACTTATATGGAAATGATTTATTTGTATAATTAGCACTAAACATCGAAGAAGTAAATTTGTCGCTATTTCAAAGTTAAGAATAATCGTTGGACATGACTTTGAGGTAACACTACCTTGACTTGTCCAGTATTATTGTTAGCAAAGAAGAAGTACAAGTTTGAATTCAATGAGTGGTGATAAGTATATAAGATTTAATTTCCATATACGATCGTTTTATATCCTCGATAGTTGGTAACTCAATTATCGGTTACTTCAGCTACTTTATTAACGTCATTCTAATACGATTTATTGCTCCGTTGAGCATTAATTATCCTTTGCCCAAAATGACTAAACCAAAGTGCATGGTTTTTGGGGGCCAAGTTATGTGGGGTTGATCCCATTAGGATATTTTCACATCTCATCTAGATTTTTGTATACCGTCACGTGAAAAATGATTGAGAGTTTTTAGATGTGAAATATTCAGATTCTCGATAAGGTCTGGCGGGATTCGGCTTGAAGTTCTTGGTGTTTTTTAAGTATATTGCTAGAGGTATACTTCTTTTAAAGGGGATGCACCCACCTTGTCATTTGTCGGAAATTTCATTTCCATGGTTGATTCGACGACCCTGAATCTGTTTTAGCTTTAAATTGCCACGATTAGAGCTAACTCCTCATCATGGCATTTAAGTATTGATTTAGTCCATTCTATCAAATTGGACCATTTTCCTTGTCTATCCATTCTGTCCAGTTTGGATTTTACTCGGTTTATTTCCATTCTGTCAAGTCCGTTTTAATATTATTTATGCTCATTCATATTTGGATTTGTTTCCTGATATTTATTTTTGCTCTTGCCTGTATGGATGTTATTCTTGTGAGGTAAAAACTGTTTCGCGTTAGTGGCGTGGTCTCACAGAACCTTATATGTTCCTCATTATTTGAGTTATCTCACGTTGGTATTTCCAGACCGAACCGGGTGTTATTTTATTATAATGTTCGGGTCAAGTCGAGTATTTTCCCATGTTGTTTTTGAAGTTTTGGAGATCGTAGAGGGGAGCTGAAGATTCATCTATCGTAGTATTTTTTTTCTGCTGTATTATGTAGTATACATATCGGCATTTGTAAGGTCGAGATTTTTTAACTGTCCAACTGATAAGGTTTGTTTTTAACTCTGATATACCCTGTATGTTCGTAGTGACAGTTTCTACTGTCCTTGTTATGTTATATGTTGTCGATTCCGCTGTGAGATTCTATTTTTCTCTGTTCTCTGTTCTTTTCTTTTTATTTACCCTAATAATCTGCCCTTTTGTCGATTGGATGTCAACATTGGAACAAAGTGGTAGTGTTCGGTGTCGACTTCCGATGGTCAAAAAGGCGGGTCGTTACAAATTCCTTTCCATTATACTTAGTAATATAATTAGATCTTTGAAAAGAATGTTTTAAAGATAATTATGAGGGAAAGGGTTTTGGTTTGTAATAAAAATGTTTTTAATGGCATTTTTTCTTAACCCATTTAATTATACTTTTGGAAATATGAAATATTGTTTAAGATTTGTGAATATTGTTATACCATTTGGGATAAGAACATGAATACGATTCTATGTATTGATGAGAGTAGAAATGAATAGTGAAATAGTAGTATACATGAATATATGTTTTATAAAAGGTATTTTAAATATATATATACAAGTATTTAGAAAGAGGTTTTAATTAATAAAAGAATTAATCAAGTAAGAAGGGGATTAGAAGTCGTTTATGTGACTGAATCGTGCTTTGTGTGAATTAATCGCGCTTTGTGTGACTTAATCATGCTTTGTATGTTTACTTGTTTATGGAAAGTATTTAGTCATGTACTTAGCACTAAAAGCCAACAAAGTTGATTTATTCTATCTATAAGAGTTAAGAATGACACTCCATTAGGGTTTATAAACAATTGTGCTCTAACCTACTGGCTTCACTCTTGACCGAAGGATGGTATAAATTGATAAAGTCGAAAACATGATAAGTATATGACACTTGGTTTCATGCGATCTTTCTATTTTATACTTGATAGTCTATTAGTCGCCTATTGAAATTGCACAAATTAACTTTAGAAGTATATGTAAGATCATGTATTGATACGGTTTGAGATCCCTCATGAAGGACTCGTTCATATGAATCGTCTCTTGGTTTAAAAATGTGTGTGTATATATATATATGAGATCCCATGGGGAGGGCTCCTTTATATCATTCGTTTACTTCTTAAAGAACTAGAATTGAGTTAACCGGAAATTCATCGATTTAGTTTTGAAGAGATCGAGATCGGATAAATGTATTACTTATCGAAAACCGCTTCAAAACTGATATACGATTTCTACGTATTGAAAGCGATTATGGAGAGGGCTACTATAGAGTTGCACTATCTATCCTAAGGTTTAGTCCAAGGGAGAGGTTAGCGTTAGTATTCATCAAACGGCTTATGATGGGATCCATGGAGAGATTTGTGAACTGTTCGAGAAGCTAGAATCTAGAGAGAGATTCAAGATCTGTTCGTGTGATGAAGACTTGTGTGTTGAGATGCTGAACATGACTTCACCATTGGAAATGGCTAAAGACATGGTAGAATGCATAGCCGGGGTTTAGCCAACCCAAAGGGATATATCAATGCCATATCTAGGGATGCTTATTAATGTTGCGTGCAGGAATTGATGATACTTAGTTCCACATGTTCGGACATGGGCCAACTATGTTTACCTTATGGTATATTTTATCTGGAGATATATATGATGCTCGAAAAGTATTTTCTAATCCTTGTTACGGAGGCTGCCTTGGTTCACTGAGGGCACATCCATAGAAAATCCATATACCAATGTACCTTAGCGGTTTTAGAGGTACTTCTAATACCGTTGTGTTGTGAGATGCAAGCAACATAGCTATTTTTTGATTTATATTCTTCACCCTAGACAATATCCATTATATCACCTTATGTAATTATTAGATGGTTTCATTCTTTTGAGGGGAAAACCAATACGGTGATTCGACAGTCTTAAAAGTACCGTTATATGTTGATTGCATATTTCTTGAGTTTTTCATACCAGACTTATGTCTGACTCATGGTTTTATATTTCTCTTATTTCCATGGGTGCTCTTTCGAGTAAACCGAGGAAGGAAAGTTTTCATTGATATTCTTTGGAGCTCGAAGAGACAAGCTAGATGCTTTTACCTACCATAGTATTCTTATTTTCGCTACACTACTATATTGTACATATCAACATTTGTGAGGACAGGTTGTTATAACTGTGTAGCCGATAATAATACTTTGCATTGTGACTCTAATATGCTATGTATCTTAGAGCGAGTTTGTACTATCTTTTGATATCGAATGTTGTCGTTCCGCTAGAGAGATTCAAATTTTATGTTTTTTCTTCCTTATTAATTCCTTTTCTTTTCCTTTTTATTTTCCCTAATCAGTTGTCTTTCCGACACTTGAGTGCTTGTGTAGCGACCCGACCTTCCACTACCGGAAAATCGCATCACTATGAAGAAAGAAAAGGGTGAGAAATAGAAAAGATAGAGAAGAAAGAAGAAAACAACAACAGAATCTCAACAGCGGAACGAATGAAATATAATATATCACATAAAAGATTACATAATATCATATATATCAGAGTTACATAGATAATACAACACATACTAGACAGTTATAAACACCTATCTAGTTAATACAACTCGATACATCTCAATACAATACAGAGATACAACACAGCGGAATACATATAAATACTAACACAGCGGAATCACTATATATCTATACGCTGAAGCCTCCTGCTCCATTGCTCCTCCAGAATACGTCAAAGCTAACCTGAATCCCTTGGCTACCCGTAAAAAATTGGGTACCCGAGAGTTTAGGAAAAACAGAAAATAAACTCCGGGTCAGACATGGGTCTGGTATGAGTAACAGGTTAAAGTTGTTTAACTTTGAAAATCCTTTGAAAACAAAAGGTATCACGTAAGACATCCCACACATAAACATGGAAATGTTTTTACCTTACGCTAACCAAAACATTTGATAGGAAATCCAGTTATATTATAATAGTGTCTAGGGTTTTCAAGTAAATATGAAATAGCCGAAATTGTTACATTCATTAAATTCCAGCATACTAGGTATACAATCAAAACCGTAAGGTCACGTAGGGAAAATGGGTTTCCATCAATGGCAGGGCTACTGGGGTACCGCCCGTCACAGTACGTGGCCTAGATCACCGTACCGAGGACCCACCCTAAGTCCCCTACAACACAAGACCGGAACCATCCCTTACTGGACAATTCCAAACAAGACAACCCCGGCGGTTGTAGCTACTAAACCGCCCACACAGCCGAAATAAAAGGGACTCTAGACAGGGGTATATCTCGCTCTCAAGTGGGTGCTACCCACGAAGCCTTGCTGCACCTCCCCTGTTTTAGCCATTCCCGGTTGATGAGGCTTGAGGTCACGATTACCTTTAGAGAACACATCTCTTAGAATGCTCATCGCCCGCCTGACGATGTTCTGAAAGCATTCGATCCATATAAGTTCGTTCCGGGTTCGAACGAAACCGAAGGCATTATCTCGTTACACTCGTATTGGAATCACCCTCAGAGTTAACGACAATAACCCTTGCAATTTGAACCACCATCTCGAATCTATAAGTACTATCTCCGTCAAACTCATTACGGAATCACCCACAGAGTTATACTGACGAATAGTTCTTATACCTCGAGTCTTCACTTGCTCCATTTGGATTTCACGACCTAACGTTATTTTGGATCGATGTGGTATTCGGGTCTCCAGACCTAGAATCCCGGTATACGGAAACCCGATCCCGGTCTCATCGAAATCCAAACCGTATCTTTTAAGGCCAAGTTGTTTTAAAGGTTTAAAACAATTCAATTTATTATCTATATCAACACAGATAGATAAAACACAATATAACAATGGAGAATAACATCATCATCATAAACAGATAATCCATATTATCTACTCAACAGATAATCAATATCATCATACTTAACCAAACATCCATAACTCAATAGATATATATCTAAGATCACAATCAATCATGGAAATCAATATCATCCATCATATATAAACAAAGATTAATAATCACCTCATTTTATAATTAATTTAAAACGAATTAAACTAATTACAAATCTTTAATTAATTTAATGTGAATTAAATTAATTACTCCACCATTATTAACTTGCTTATATTTCTATTAATTAATTATCAATCAATTAATTAATCATCATCCAATTATTCTTTTTAATTAATCGTCCTTGATTAATTATCTTTAATTACATTTAATAATTATCCTTTAATTATTTTTACAAATTAATTATCTTAACCAAATATAGGAAATAACCTTTACCTTACTTCATTTATTAATTAATTACATTACTAAATTAATTTCATTAATAAATCTATTCATTTATTAATTATTTCCAAAAACCATTCTAAGATTTCAGCATTTATAACAAATGATCTCTAATTACATTTACTATTTAATTCTATTACATCAAGTAATTAACTTTTAATTAGTTATTTTATTTCTTAATTTTTATTAAGAAAACTAATTTCCAAATCACATATATTAATCACCTTGATTAATAACATACAGTAATTAATTATCCTTAATTAATTACTCCCAATAAACAGATTTAATTAATCCCTTGATTAATTTCAAGTAATTATATCCAAATTACTTTTATTAACAAAATATTATCCAATTAATTACATCCTGTAATTATTCATCAATTACTTTCCTAAGTATTATATCTCCCAATTTTCAAGTGATTAATCCAAATTAATTAAACTAAATTAATTAACTCAAATAAATCAAATTACCCAATTAACTAAAGTGAGTAATTAGCTCCTTACTTAATTCCCATTAAGTAATTACACTTAAACAATTACAATGTTGATTATTAAATTAATTAATCTAATTAACTATTAAAAATTAATTATATTAATTAATCATAAAATAATCTAGTTAATGACATTCATTATTATCTATTAATTACTTTATCTTAAATAATACTTACAATTTCCTCATTTTTAATTATAAGTTCAATTAACTATTCATTAATTAATTTAAGGTCAAATCTATGATTCTTATCTACATATTAATTTCTTAACTCATTTTTTTCTTTAATTAATACATTTCAACTTATAATTACTAATTAAATCAATACCGTTTTATCGATTATCATTCTAATTATTTCAATGGACAATGCATTTAAATCTTTAATCTTTATTTACTTAAAGAAAACTCCTTTTTCAATATTGATTAAATTTCATTTAAATATGTTCGAAACATATATTCCATTTTTCCCCTTTGAACTTTCATTTTAAACTCCAAGTTTAAACTATCACTAATTTAACTTAAATCACTTTAAACTAACTTTAAAAAACTTTAAATTATAACTTAAAGCAATACCTTAGTTATGAAGGGGTTTTAAAACAAATCCCCTTAAGTTCAAATATTTAAATTTAATTAAAGTATTTAAATTTTAAACTTTTCTCTTCATTCCAAAAAATCTGGAATTCAAATATTTAATTAAACTCAGTTTTTAACATTGGTTACAATTTAAAAACCAACACTTTAAAATCTGCAAATCTGGAACAGGTTAAAAGCTCTGGGAACAAAACTACCCGAGTTCCCTTATTTTTGCTTCGAGTAAAATATGAATTTACTCGAGCCAACCAGGAATTTTACTCGAGTAAATCTCGAGTCTTTCCCACCCTAAATTCGAACCCACCAAAACAGTTCACCAGAAAAAGCGCTCCACCGTGCACGTGCACAGCGTCGCCGAGCAACATCTGGTGGCTCCAACTTGTCGAGCAAGTCGACCACCATCATCCCATTGTTTTCCGACCATCGATTCGTCACCACCTTCTCGAGTTCGAGATCGAGCATCACACCCAAAACTGGAATGTTACATCACCGGAAACGTCCCTCGTAACGCCACCACCAATCACCAGAACATCCCCTACTTCGGCTACGACTTCAACCACATCTGAGCTTCAACTTCCCGAAGCATCTCAACGCTCGATCAACTCGTGTGGTCGATCCAAACTAAAATACACAACCCAGAAAAATTAGGTTTACAGATGTAAATCCTCGATTCCAAATTCTTCAACGTATAAATCATTGATACAATATTTTTCCCAACACCACCCATCATTCCCGCATCTCCAGCCCCAACCCTGACCTCTCCGACTAACGAGACCGACCTAGACGACCAGAAATGACTAATATAGGCAAACCCAGATTGCTCTTCCCTCCTTTCCTTAAAAATCATAAATCTTGTTTTAAAATCCTGTTTTTGTATGAACTTTCACTTTATACACCTGAATCCCTTAAACAAGAAATTTGTTTTAAACATAATTAAAGTTATACTTAGTTTTCTTGAGTTACCAGAGGTAATTATAGGTTGTTTTAGCTTTAACACATTTTTAACACTTAGACTACAACCTAACAAACAGTTTTTGTTTACAACCTAAGTTCAACCAGTTGATAGATCAAGAGATGGAGGTTGGTTTACAAATCTACAAAAACATAAACAACAGATAACAGGGTATTAAAGAAACAGATGCACACAGATTGCACACTCACATATATACAAGATACATATCATCACAGAGAAAAAACATGCCATATTAACTTAAGTTATAAATTTTAAATAAAATGTTACTCACAGGTTTAAAGAGATGGACAGAGCACAACTTTTTGAAACAGCTTGAACTTTAAAACTTGTGTATGCTTTTGTCTAGCAACAGGCTTTACACTTTCAAGTTGAAACCTTCCCTCTTGCTTCTCTGTTGTATTGAGTTGCTTGTTGTATGTTTAGGTTTTAAAAATGAAGTTTTTATCTTGGTTTTCATTTAGTTCGAATGGAAATGAAAACTGGTATGGGAAAAAAATATCTTACAGGTTGATATATGAAACAGGGTATCACAAACTTTAGACAAAATAGTGTACAAGCTGTACAAAATTTCAGAGATAGTTTTATAGTTTATGGCCGAGATTACATCCCTTTGTACTTAGAAAAGATATTGCCTTACTATCATTTAATGCTATGTCCTTTATGCATGCTATTTACCTTACCAGCCTACATTTTATTTGATTTTGTTGTACTTAAAACTGCCTGCCCATGTATTCGAGCCATTGTTTTCATCCTTATCCTATGCAAGTTTACTTTTCAAGCTTACTTAGCTATGCAGTTTTCAAGTTTGAATGCAAATGAATGTTATCCCTTCCAGGTTGTTTGATTTGTTTTATAGTGTATTTATTTCTTTGACTATGCAGATTTAATTTGAAGGCTGGGAAATCATTCTTATGTATTTTCTTGCCTGGTTTACAATTTGAAATGTAATAGAATGTTGTTTTCTTTTGTTTGTTTCCTTGCTTATGCAGATTCTTGGTTTGAAAATGAAATGTCAGTGAATGATATTTCTAACATGTTATTTGATAATTTAGTGTATTGGTTTTATAATTTACAAACAATAAAATTTAACTTATGTATATTTTATATTTCCTTGTTTGATACATTTACTTTGTTACTTGCTTTATATTTTCTTGTTATTTTTAGTCGAGTTGCTTTAAAATATAAGTGAAGTCCTATATTTTTCTTTCATCTATTTATCTCATATGTACATTCTTATTTATTATTTTAAAATAAATAACACATTTAACAATTTGAAATGATTTATAAAAGAAACCATTTCTTACTATAAACTACTTCTTTTATAACATATACTAAAGTATCATTTGACCAAAATTGAATTTAAAACTTATATACATTTTTAAACTATATTTATCAAGCTAAACTTACAAAGAAAATAAAACAAATCTTTTTGTTAATTAAATTTAAATTTAAACTAAAGCTAGAACAAGTTTTAAAACTATTTAAACATTTATCTTATATATTTAAAACCCACATATTTATTTATTAGCTTTGAAAAGATTATTTTAAATAAATCAAAATTCCCAAATCACTAAAATATATATTAGAAATTTGAAAACATAATTTATTAGTTGCATTTAAAACAAAGCTTTCCTATCTACAATATATATAAATATATACATTATAAATAGAAAATAATTTATTAGTTTTAAAAGATAAAACTCACCAATACGATATTTATTAAAAGAAAAGTATTTATTCAAGCCTTATGAATCAAAGATATAACAAAACAATTAAATATTTAATATAAATTATTAAATAGTTATTGCTCGAAATTCCGGGTCGTCACATTCCTCCCACCTTAAAAGAATTTCGTCCCCGAAATTTAAAACAAAGGTAATTTAATAATCTATTTAAAATTTTAATTTTTAAAACACAAGCATTTATCAACTATATACTAACAACCATATCAACCAACTCATCCAAACAAACAAATCTAACTATCCAGACAAAATTCTGGATAGAGTTCTCTCGAGTTTCCCCAGTATAAGTATCGGGATACTCGCTCTACAGAATCCAAACAATCTATACAACTAAGCTACAGAACTCCTACTCATCTAGATCTACACAACTAGACAGGATATCAGACTACAGACGAGTCTGACTCGCAACCAAACTTCCCTGAACTGCTGGTTCCAACACCAGAGATAGAATCTTACACGTACTCCCTCAGAGATACGTGAAATACAACGAATCCCAGCTATCCAAACTGGCAATCCAAATCTGAAGACCAAACACCTACCCTCTCCAGAACACAGAGAAAATCCAGAACATCTCGGAGCTAAGTTCCCAGACTTACCAAATTATAGAGCTCCTTTGAATTAGAGAAAATTAACCCAAAATCAAATCTCCAACTCTGAAATCCAAATCCCTCCGTCTCTTATCCACCAACTCTTCGGACGATCCAAAGCTGCCTCCATCCCTACTGATCAGCTAAATCTCCGCAAATGCCTTTCTGAATCATCTGAATCCAAAAACAATCCAGTAGAATGATCTTCTCAAAACCAACTAAAATCAAGAACACAACCTTTACTATCATCCGTAGAAAACAACTTCTCTTTTCCAGGAAAGAAAAGCAGATGCACTCCCAACTGCTTCCGCTGCACAACTCTGATCCGAGTAGATGACAATGCTGATGACGAACACAAACAAACACGGGACAACAAATTCCAAAAATATGGTTCAACAGATCCAAAAATAAAACTCAGAAGTTCCTCCAAAACCTGAGCCGCTCTACTAAAAACTTCCTCCAAAAATAATTCTACTACTAAGCTGAACCATCAGTACCACTGTTGGAATCCAGTCGATACCAAACTCAATCTCCAGATGCTAACAAAACTCTGACTTCCTGAAGTCATCTAGAAAAATATCTGAAACACAAGAAAACGCTCCAACTATCGCAAGTCACTTTTGCGATCAACCCAGCCTAATTCCAAAGAAAAACTATTCTCTCTTTACCAAACAGAACAGCTTACGCTTAACTGGCCCATCCAACGAAAGAACGAAACCACTCTGCTGCTTCTGAATCTCTACTGCTAAGCTAGAAAGCTTCTTGCCAATACACAGAACACTCCGAGCTGCACTGCTGACACCAATGCCAAAGAATTCCCAATCTAAAGCTCTTCGAGAAACTCGACCCTCAAACCAACCAGAAACATCCTGCTGAACACAGCCACAACACCGAAGCAGACTCACTCCCTTAACTTGTTCCAAAGAAAACATCTTCGGAGACATCCATAGTCACTGTGTCTCATCACACAGCTACAACATCCTGAGGTATCAAGATATCATAACTTGCTGCTGTCCAACCGACAGATCCAAACTATACTCATCCGAACTATACACTACAAAAATGATCTCCAAATCTTAACAGATTACCTTCAGATACTTGGTGAAATCCTTTCACCACAAATTCACTCGAGAAGGACTGTAGACCCAATACCGTCTCGGTCGATACACTTCCGACCTCAACAAATTCAACCATGGGTAGTCATGTTACACACCAATACCTTATCTACCTTTATAAATTATATTGGAAAACCTAAACGGGTAACACAATAAATAGGTAGAATATATAAATATATATATATATATCAAAATACAAATACGCTCTCTCAAGAAAGAAATTACTTAAGAGCCTAGGTATTCGCTCAACCCAGCGCTCTGATACCAACTATAGCGACCCGACCTTCCACTACCGGAAAATCGCATCACTATGAAGAAAGAAAAGGGTGAGAAATAGAAAAGATAGAGAAGAAAGAAGAAAACAACAACAGAATCTCAACAGCGGAACGAATGAAATATAATATATCACATAAAAGATTACATAATATCATATATATCAGAGTTACATAGATAATACAACACATACTAGACAGTTATAAACACCTGTCTAGTTAATACAACTCGATACATCTCAATACAATACAGAGATACAACACAGCGGAATACATATAAATACTAACACAGCGGAATCACTATATATCTATACGCTGAAGCCTCCTGCTCCATTGCTCCTCCAGAATACGTCAAAGCTAACCTGAATCCCTTGGCTACCCGTAAAAATTTGGGTACCCGAGAGTTTAGGAAAAACAGAAAATAAACTCCGGGTCAGACATGGGTCTGGTATGAGTAACAGGTTAAAGTTGTTTAACTTTGAAAATCCTTTGAAAACAAAAGGTATCACGTAAGACATCCCACACATAAACATGGAAATGTTTTTACCTTACGCTAACCAAAACATTTGATAGGAAATCCAGTTATATTATAATAGTGTCTAGGGTTTTCAAGTAAATATGAAATAGCCGAAATTGTTACATTCATTAAATTCCAGCATACTAGGTATACAATCAAAACCGTAAGGTCACGTAGGGAAAATGGGTTTCCATCAATGGCAGGGCTACTGGGGTACCGCCCGTCACAGTACGTGGCCTAGATCACCGTACCGAGGACCCACCCTAAGTCCCCTGCAACACAAGACCGGAACCATCCCTTACTGGACAATTCCAAACAAGACAACCCCGGCGGTTGTAGCTACTAAACCGCCCACACAGCCGAAATAAAAGGGACTCTAGACAGGGGTATATCTCGCTCTCAAGTGGGTGCTACCCACGAAGCCTTGCTGCACCTCCCCTGTTTTAGCCATTCCCGGTTGATGAGGCTTGAGGTCACGATTACCTTTAGAGAACACATCTCTTAGAATGCTCATCGCCCGCCTGACGATGTTCTGAAAGCATTCGATCCATATAAGTTCGTTCCGGGTTCGAACGAAACCGAAGGCATTATCTCGTTACACTCGTATTGGAATCACCCTCAGAGTTAACGACAATAACCCTTGCAATTTGAACCACCATCTCGAATCTATAAGTACTATCTCCGTCAAACTCATTACGGAATCACCCACAGAGTTATACTGACGAATAGTTCTTATACCTCGAGTCTTCACTTGCTCCATTTGGATTTCACGACCTAACGTTATTTTGGATCGATGTGGTATTCGGGTCTCCAGACCTAGAATCCCGGTATACGGAAACCCGATCCCGATCTCATCGAAATCCAAACCGTATCTTTTAAGGCCAAGTTGTTTTAAAGGTTTAAAACAATTCAATTTATTATCTATATCAACACAGATAGATAAAACACAATATAACAATGGAGAATAACATCATCATCATAAACAGATAATCCATATTATCTACTCAACAGATAATCAATATCATCATACTTAACCAAACATCCATAACTCAATAGATATATATCTAAGATCACAATCAATCATGGAAATCAATATCATCCATCATATATAAACAAAGATTAATAATCACCTCATTTTATAATTAATTTAAAATGAATTAAACTAATTACAAATCTTTAATTAATTTAATGTGAATTAAATTAATTACTCCACCATTATTAACTTGCTTATATTTCTATTAATTAATTATCAATCAATTAATTAATCATCATCCAATTATTCTTTTTAATTAATCGTCCTTGATTAATTATCTTTAATTACATTTAATAATTATCCTTTAATTATTTTTACAAATTAATTATCTTAACCAAATATAGGAAATAACCTTTACCTTACTTCATTTATTAATTAATTACATTACTAAATTAATTTCATTAATAAATCTATTCATTTATTAATTATTTCCAAAAACCATTCTAAGATTTCAGCATTTATAACAAATGATCTCTAATTACATTTACTATTTAATTCTATTACATCAAGTAATTAACTTTTAATTAGTTATTTTATTTCTTAATTTTTATTAAGAAAACTAATTTCCAAATCACATATATTAATCACCTTGATTAATAACATACAGTAATTAATTATCCTTAATTAATTACTCCCAATAAACAGATTTAATTAATCCCTTGATTAATTTCAAGTAATTATATCCAAATTACTTTTATTAACAAAATATTATCCAATTAATTACATCCTGTAATTATTCATCAATTACTTTCCTAAGTATTATATCTCCCAATTTTCAAGTGATTAATCCAAATTAATTAAACTAAATTAATTAACTCAAATAAATCAAATTACCCAATTAACTAAAGTGAGTAATTAGCTCCTTACTTAATTCCCATTAAGTAATTACACTTAAACAATTACAATGTTGATTATTAAATTAATTAATCTAATTAACTATTAAAAATCAATTATATTAATTAATCATAAAATAATCTAGTTAATGACATTCATTATTATCTATTAATTACTTTATCTTAAATAATACTTACAATTTCCTCATTTTTAATTATAAGTTCAATTAACTATTCATTAATTAATTTAAGGTCAAATCTATGATTCTTATCTACATATTAATTTCTTAACTCATTTTTTTCTTTAATTAATACATTTCAACTTATAATTACTAATTAAATCAATACCGTTTTATCGATTATCATTCTAATTATTTCAATGGACAATGCATTTAAATCTTTAATCTTTATTTACTTAAAGAAAACTCCTTTTTCAATATTGATTAAATTTCATTTAAATATGTTCGAAACATATATTCCATTTTTCCCCTTTGAACTTTCATTTTAAACTCCAAGTTTAAACTATCACTAATTTAACTTAAATCACTTTAAACTAACTTTAAAAAACTTTAAATTATAACTTAAAGCAATACCTTAGTTATGAAGGGGTTTTAAAACAAATCCCCTTAAGTTCAAATATTTAAATTTAATTAAAGTATTTAAATTTTAAACTTTTCTCTTCATTCCAAAAAATCTGGAATTCAAATATTTAATTAAACTCAGTTTTTAACATTGGTTACAATTTAAAAACCAACACTTTAAAATCTGCAAATCTGGAACAGGTTAAAAGCTCTGGGAACAAAACTACCCGAGTTCCCTTATTTTTGCTTCGAGTAAAATATGAATTTACTCGAGCCAACCAGGAATTTTACTCGAGTAAATCTCGAGTCTTTCCCACCCTAAATTCGAACCCACCAAAAAGGTTCACTAGAAAAAGCGCTCCACCGTGCACATGCACAGCGTCGCCGAGCAACATCTGGTGGCTCCAACTTGTCGAGCAAGTCGACCACCATCATCCCATTGTTTTCCGACCATCGATTCGTCACCACCTTCTCGAGTTCGAGATCGAGCATCACACCCAAAACTGGAATGTTACATCACCGGAAACGTCCCTCGTAACGCCACCACCAATCACCAGAACATCCCCTACTTCGGCTACGACTTCAACCACATCTGAGCTTCAACTTCCCGAAGCATCTCAACGCTCGATCAACTCGTGTGGTCGATCCAAACTAAAATACACAACCCAGAAAAATTAGGTTTACAGATGTAAATCCTCGATTCCAAATTCTTCAACGTATAAATCATTGATACAATATTTTTCCCAACACCACCCATCATTCCCGCATCTCCAGCCCCAACCCTGACCTCTCCGACTAACGAGACCGACCTAGACGACCAGAAATGACTAATATAGGCAAACCCAGATTGCTCTTCCCTCCTTTCCTTAAAAATCATAAATCTTGTTTTAAAATCCTGTTTTTGTATGAACTTTCACTTTATACACCTGAATCCCTTAAACAAGAAATTTGTTTTAAACATAATTAAAGTTATACTTAGTTTTCTTGAGTTACCAGAGGTAATTATAGGTTGTTTTAGCTTTAACACATTTTTAACACTTAGACTACAACCTAACAAACAGTTTTTGTTTACAACCTAAGTTCAACCAGTTGATAGATCAAGAGATGGAGGTTGGTTTACAAATCTACAAAAACATAAACAACAGATAACAGGGTATTAAAGAAACAGATGCACACAGATTGCACACTCACATATATACAAGATACATATCATCACAGAGAAAAAACATGCCATATTAACTTAAGTTATAAATTTTAAATAAAATGTTACTCACAGGTTTAAAGAGATGGACAGAGCACAACTTTTTGAAACAGCTTGAACTTTAAAACTTGTGTATGCTTTTGTCTAGCAACAGGCTTTACACTTTCAAGTTGAAACCTTCCCTCTTGCTTCTCTGTTGTATTGAGTTGCTTGTTGTATGTTTAGGTTTTAAAAATGAAGTTTTTATCTTGGTTTTCATTTAGTTCGAATGGAAATGAAAACTGGTATGGGAAAAAAATATCTTACAGGTTGATATATGAAACAGGGTATCACAAACTTTAGACAAAATAGTGTACAAGCTGTACAAAATTTCAGAGATAGTTTTATAGTTTATGGCCGAGATTACATCCCTTTGTACTTAGAAAAGATATTGCCTTACTATCATTTAATGCTATGTCCTTTATGCATGCTATTTACCTTACCAGCCTACATTTTATTTGATTTTGTTGTACTTAAAACTGCCTGCCCATGTATTCGAGCCATTGTTTTCATCCTTATCCTATGCAAGTTTACTTTTCAAGCTTACTTAGCTATGCAGTTTTCAAGTTTGAATGCAAATGAATGTTATCCCTACCAGGTTGTTTGATTTGTTTTATAGTGTATTTATTTCTTTGACTATGCAGATTTAATTTGAAGGCTGGGAAATCATTCTTATGTATTTTCTTGCCTGTTTTACAATTTGAAATGTAATAGAATGTTGTTTTCTTTTGTTTGTTTCCTTGCTTATGCAGATTCTTGGTTTGAAAATGAAATGTCAGTGAATGATATTTCTAACATGTTATTTGATTATTTAGTGTATTGGTTTTATAATTTACAAACAATAAAATTTAACTTATGTATATTTTATATTTCCTTGTTTGATACATTTACTTTGTTACTTGCTTTATATTTTCTTGTTATTTTTAGTCGAGTTGCTTTAAAATATAAGTGAAGTCCTATATTTTTCTTTCATCTATTTATCTCATATGTACATTCTTATTTATTATTTTAAAATAAATAACACATTTAACAATTTGAAATGATTTATAAAAGAAACCATTTCTTACTATAAACTACTTCTTTTATAACATATACTAAAGTATCATTTGACCAAAATTGAATTTAAAACTTATATACATTTTTAAACTATATTTATCAAGCTAAACTTACAAAGAAAATAAAACAAATCTTTTTGTTAATTAAATTTAAATTTAAACTAAAGCTAGAACAAGTTTTAAAACTATTTAAACATTTATCTTATATATTTAAAACCCACATATTTATTTATTAGCTTTGAAAAGATTATTTTAAATAAATCAAAATTCCCAAATCACTAAAATATATATTAGAAATTTGAAAACATAATTTATTAGTTGCATTTAAAACAAAGCTTTCCTATCTACAATATATATAAATATATACATTATAAATAGAAAATAATTTATTAGTTTTAAAAGATAAAACTCACCAATACGATATTTATTAAAAGAAAAGTATTTATTCAAGCCTTATGAATCAAAGATATAACAAAACAATTAAATATTTAATATAAATTATTAAATAGTTATTGCTCGAAATTCCGGGTCGTCACAGCTTGACACATGAATACCGTGGATGTATTAGTGTCAACATTTGATGGTCGAGAAGGCTGGTAGTTACATGTATTGTGATTTAATTGATTGTATATTGATGTATTTTTATGTCTTTCAAACTTTGTAAGTTAATGTATGGATGTACTATATGCTCTTTTCCACTACAAGACACCCACATAGGTATAGGGGTTGTGAGATTTTACTGAGGTATATTACTGAAGTATTTGATTAATTTTTAGATATAATAGTACCAATGTTCATATATATATGTATATATATATATGTATGTATGTATGTGTATTTTTTAATCCATTTTCAATATATATATATATATCCATTTTCAATTATATGTGTGTATATAGTCCTCACTCCTCACTATATAGATGTAAATGAATCATAAAGTTATTATCATTATACTTTAAAATTTTCCTCGAATAGATACTATCATAAAAAAATTATTTAACATGGTTTTCTTATGCCAAGAAGTGTCGATCTCAAGGATCGAACTCGCAATGTTTAATGTCGTAGTCTAAACTACCAATCAATTAAGCCAAACCCGTTGGCATAAAGTTTACTTATTATCTAAATATTTTTGATGTGTTTTGAATTTTATTCCAAATCTAGTCATGCTTTTTGGAAATATTTATTGTCTCGATTTCCAAAATAAAATTACACTAATATATGAATATATATTACATAGTGGAAGTTAGTGGGGCACATTTATTTCCAAACTTAATTCACTTCTGCCCCAGCCAAAAATGCTTGAAACACCCAAAAATGTTTTTCGAAAATCTACAGTTTTTAATGAAAATACTAGTTTTATTTTAAAATTTACAGTTTTTAGTTCAAATATTTGCAATTTTCAATGTTGATATTTTTTAGCAGATATTTGCTTTTCTTGCAAATATTTGACGTTTTTAGTGCAAATATTTACGGTTTTTAGTTCAAATATTTACACTAGAAACCATAAATTTTCATTAAAAATTGAGCTTTTTTAAATATTTTTTCAAATTAAGTTGCAATTTAATGCATATTGAGAGGGATATTGATGACGATAATTCTATTGGTGTTCTATAAAACGTGTTTTTAAGAAGGATATTTGACATATTTTGAAATTTTTGTAGAGTGTTTGACATATTTTGAAATTTCTGTAGAGTGTTTGACATATTTTGAAATTTTTGTTAATATCAAAGAGATTTGATGGTTTTTTCTGAAATTGGCAACACTTGTTAAAATCACTTATCACCTTAAACCCAATATAAAAAGAGATCTAAATAGAAATTACATTATTATACAAATATTACGCGTATTCCATATGATAAAGATTCACAAACGTTAGCCAAATTAAAAAAGTTATCACTATCTTCTTGTCGAAAAAAGGAAGAGCTTTTCTTGTATTACTAATGTTAACAATTTATTTCAAAATAACTATGTGTATAAAACTTCTTTACTATTATATTGCCCAACCATAAAAAGTACTCAAACTAAACAATGTTTATAACTGTTCCCACATACTATAAGCATTTTTGAGTATTGAATAGTTTATCATATCACTACAAAAATTACACTATTTATCGATACCATAAAGGCATCGACGAGGTATCGGTAAACTATTTTCCGACGTCGTGTCGACACCTCGGTAAAAGGGGCGATAGAAAATAATTTTTAATGCCTTGAAGAAGAATTCCATGGGGTACTTACCGACGTCATGCCAACTCCTATTACCGACATCTCTTTTTCAATGCCTTTGTGATGCCATACCGATGCCTTTGAATGCTAGAATTGGATTTCAGACGCCCTACCGACGCCATAAAGACTCTTAATTAAAATGTTAAAATTGGATTTTTCGATGATCTTGCTTAAATATTTTTGCAGCATTCAATTGCATTTCTCCCCTAAAACACAAATTTATATATATATATATGTGTGTGTGTGTGTGTGAGAGAGAGAGAGAGAGTGTGTGTGTGTGTGTGTGTGTGTTTATGTGTTATTTAGTCATACTAATATAACACAATTATTTCATAAATTCATATATCACAAATATCATCCAACATCATAAAGGCACATATATCACCAAACCATATCATCCAACATCAGAAATATCCAACCAATACAAATGCCTACATACATACAAACATAAACACACATTTGGAAACATAAATATCCTACGTACAAACATACAAATGTCCAATATAACCATCATCATCAGTAGTAGACATGTCCACCATCTAAATATCCAAACAATACAAACCATAACATGGAAAATATACTACCAATACAAATATTCCCTACTCTCCCGAACCCTGTCCACCACCATCATCAATTGAAATGTCATCATCTAGAAAACATCGCATAAATGAATCGATAAGCTTACCGAGCTTCTTCTCTAGCTTACCAACGTGTAACTTCAACTGTCGGTTTTCTTCTTCTACCACATTACTAAATGTTGCATCTCTATCTAATGATGATCTTTGAATTTTAACCAAATTTGTTTGTTAATACTAAGTAAAATTTGATTTCAGCTATTATATTTGTACATTTAACAAACTCTATATTTAACTCAAATAAACTTTTCTAGTTTATTGAAACAAATTTATATTTTAAATATTATACAATTGTTCAACTTTATTAGTAATTAACTTATATACTTATTTAATTTATTGGGTAGTTTAACAAAATCTACAGTTTAACTCGAATAAATTTGTTTAATCTATTGAAAAAAAATTATAATTTAACTTAGTTATATATTTAGTTAATTCATTGTGTGATATAACCTATATATTTGTTTAATTTATTCGATGATTTAAAAAAAAATTAACTCGAATAAATTTGTTTACTTTATCGAAACAAAATTTATAGTTGAACTTAATTATATATATTTTTAATTTATTGAGTGACTTAACTTATATAATTTTAGCTAAATCAATTTATTTTTACGATAACGGTTTTTAACATTTAATAGAAAATGAGTACATAATTATACTTGCTTGCGTATAAAATACATATATACAAATATGGTTATTGAGATTTAATTTAATACTATAGTATAATAGTTTATAAGTTTCAAGCATCGACATTTTGAACATGGACATCAAACTTCTTTCATACTTGTTTTATCACAAGATGCCATTTTCACGAATGCATTCAAACATTTCTAAAGTGCACTTGTATCGTTCCTCTTTTTTACCTTTTGTGTTTATCCAAGTTCGATCTTTCAAATAATCTATCTTTTATACTCCATATGTATACAAAAATTACATTATTTTTCACACAATAATATTTTATTCTTAATTTTTTTAGTAATGCTAAACATTAGTAGTAACATTCCTATTATTAATTTAATAAAACCAAACATTAACAACATTTTTAATTTTATTATTAGTTTAAATAACAACAAAATTAATTTAAATAACATTATTAATTTTATTTTTATATTTAGTAAAATAATAACTTTTATTATTAATTTAAATAACATTATTAATTTTATTATTACATTCAACAACATTATTAATTTTATTAATAATTTAAATAACAATATTAATTTTAGATTTACATTCAATAATATTATTAATTTAAATGACATTATTAATTTTATTATTACATTCAATAACATTGTTAATTTTATTACTAATTTCAATAACATTATAAATTTTACTATAAAATAATGTAATTTACAAATAATTTCAAAGCAATATGATTTGTGGATTTCTACACTTTTTAAATGGCTGGTCATCCCGTTTCCCATTATAAACGCAATGATATACATTTCGTAAATCATTTCAAATCGAACGGTTAACAAAATTTCGATAGCACTTACCCTTATTCCTCGTATTATATGCAAAATAGTGAATATAGGAAATAAGAAGAAAGTGCTGTTGAAATTTTGTTAATCATTCCATTTAAAATATTGATTTATGAAACAACAATATCATTGCATTTATAACTTCTCCAATACTGGGCGAAGATAAATAACATATCAAATGAATATCGATTTCTGTTTTAGTTAAAAGATGAATAACTATATACTGATCGCATATGGTACTTGTCAAACAGGGCCTAAGTGAACATATAAAGGTTTTCATTAATAATATCATATCGACAACAATGAGCTTATCGAACAATTTCATAACAATACCAATGATAAAATTATATATGAACGATCATACTAAATAATTTACACCAAATACCATTTACCAACGAATTTATAACAACGAATCTATATCAAACAGTAGCATTGAATTGAAAATGAATCGGAACATTAAATCATACTAATGGAGGTGGGGTACTTGCGGCGGTTGCTTGAGGTGAGCGATGTCGGGATGCTTGCAGGTAGCTGGGGGAGGGGTCCTTGTGGGTAGCTGGGGAAGGGCTAAGCGATGGGGGAGGGCTAAGTGATGCTTAAGACAGTGCTTGCGATCGACGATGGGGAGGGCTAAGAGATGCTTGTGATCGATGATGGGCGAGGCTAGGGCAAGGCAATGAGGGGAGGCTTTGACTAAGTGGGGAAAGCAAAGACGTGGGGTGGTTTTTTTCTATTTGTGAACAGTGTAGGAGAAAACAACACTGGCGGAGATATAGTTAGGTGCGATGCCAAACCAATGCTTTATCGACAACCTATATAAGGTGCCAATAATTTTTTATAGGTAGTAAACTACTGATACCCTATTGACTTCGTGCTGATGTCGATAACTAGGCATCGACGCAACGTCGGTATCTCCTAGTCAGTATCTATGCCATTTTCTAGTAGTGTATGGATATTCCTAATCTAAGAATTAAATCTTAACCGCGATTTATTATTAATTTGGAACTATATCTGGATTATTTTGTGAAACAATTGTAAACTCTTCTAATATAATTTATAATGTATTCAAGCGGTGACTAAACGATTAATAATTTTAAAAGGAGATCTCATGTTCTTGCATGACATTTTATTCCTTTTTTGTATTCCGTGCTAAAAATGCTTAGGCACTATTTGCCTCCAATTTGAGGTGGATTATCGTTGACTACACGTCGGACACATTTGACGCCTAAACAGTCCAAATTCCCAAGATGGAATGTTGAGGAAAAGTAGGAAAATGAGGAATTGGCATCAGAAGCATTCTACGATTTAACCCCCCCCCAACGGTTCTCACTTCTTCCCCCTCTCTCCTTCTATTTATTCCTCCGTCCCCTCTTCCACCTCCACACAACCAAATCCAAAAATTCAACAATTTATGCCAGCCAATCCAATTACCCTTTTAGGTATATTTTTACATTTTTGTGTTTATTTTGTTCGTATCTATAGCATATATTTTTCTGAGAATATTTTGCTATATTTATCATTTTTTTGTTTTCAAAATGTCATACGGATCTTCTACCTCTGCTTCCTCTGAGCCTATTACTTTATGGACATCTGAAAGGCTTGCGGTTTTCATAAACTTGTTCATGAAATTTTTACCGAAAAAAGGAATTCCATCAGCTAGATTTATGGATCGATGACATGTGCATTTAACGACAGATTAAAACTTGATTGGTCCGAGACACGATTAAAGAACAAATGGGACAACATGAAGTATTGTTGGGTGAATTAGGACAAATTACTAAAGTTAAGAGGAGGGTTTTGAGATTTGAAGAACAATTACATTAACGGTCCTAAGAAGTGGTGGAATATGATGGCACGAAGATTCAAAATACAAAGAATAGAGTCCGTATTCAGATTCAGGCTATTTGATCAACTTTTTGGAGGCTGCATAGGAAATTATATTGGATGGCATATAACCCACCCACTCAGCCTTTTACTGCTGTCTATACAAATTATTACCCTGATTGCATAGCCCGTGACATCGACACTCCAATTACTCAATCCCCTAGACGTAGTAGGCATCCGCGTAGGGAAGTTTGAATAGGCATGATGTAGGAAGGTCGATTAATACAAATCATTTCAACAATCTCGTGCAACATTGTTTGCTTTACTGACTCCTATTCTACTTGTTTAGTGGTGGGAGGTTATGTTATTTTCCATAAGCAATCCACAAACTTGGATATCGTGGAAAAGTTTATCGATGAAGAAGTAACAGGATTTATAATATTTGTGTTGGAATTGTTGCGTGGTTATTATCAGTAGTTTTAGTTTGTTTTTGAATGTATATGTAAATGTATTAGTTTATTTTAATGAAATTATGTAATTTGTTTCTTATTATTTGCAATTATTAAACGCATATTACACAATAAAAACAAATAATTAATTAATTATAAATTAATTAAATTAAAATTCACATTTTAAATACTTTGCTCAAATACCCCGTTCGCATCATCGAACATATTCTCGTTTCAACCAATTCCTCCGTTAAAATGCCCCGCTCAAATGCTCCTGTCAATGTCATGCTCACTTCATGTAGAACGGGCATTTAGACTTTTCACAATTTAGAATGTATTGCTACAATTGATTTATTATTTATTTGGATTGATTTTAAACATAATATTGTACCGTAAATATTATCGCAAAGTTATTAATAGAGGTGTCAATTTGACTGTCGGACCTGTACCTGAACCCGATCCGGCAGGTCTCGGTTGGAGGCGTATTGGGTTTGAACGGGTCTAAACTATTCATTTTGAAACCTAGACCCAACCGGTCGGTGTTCGGTTTTGATTGGATCTTATTGGATAATTATACTTAAAATATGCATAACTTTATGTTTTTTTTGTTTTGTATTTCGAGTCGAATCAATTCAATTCGAGGTTGATTGGGTTTAAATGGTGTTTTCACTCATCTAAACCCAATTTGAAACCCATCGGGCTCAGGTTTAATTCTTCTCGAATCCCTATGTAGTCTCGGGTGGATTGCAAATAAAGTGGGAAATTCATGTGCTTGGATGAAATTTTCCCATCACAAAATTTCATGAACAAGTGTAACGTATTCCTATTGGTAAACTTGGAAGTTAAAGTGGGAAAATACCTAAAAGTTGGTAATGGTTGTCTGAAAACCGCTGCAGGAAGTTTTGATTTTCCTATAAAAACTGAAACAACTTACAGCTAGATAATACTTTACCCAATATTTTATTACAACACCACTGCACATGTTTAACCAAATTGGGACCAAATTCTTAAGCAACGTCATATTTTAATAAAATTTAGGTAGTGTTTGGTTTGTTGTTTTTAGTTTTGGGTTTTTGTCCATACATAAATGCACATGACGTATGTATATTGCCAAAAACGACTAATTTAGAAAACAAAGTTAACATACAAAATAGAAAACATTTTTTTTTTATTTTTCGTGTTTTGGGAAATAACACAAACACGTAAAACAATCCATTCATCTGTCATCCCTCTATCCCCTTCGTCCTCTCATCCGTCTTTCTTTCATCCCCTCCGTCGTCCCTCCATTCTTCTCATATTTGACATAAAAATTGAAAACTGAAAACACAAAATTCGTTTTTAAACCAAACACTACCTTAAAATTTGTATTAATATGAGTGGATTGTGACAAATGAATTAGTGGAAACAGCTCAAATCTCTTAATTACATTCTTCCGTGTCATAGTATGCCGCTTGAATTTATACCATCCATTAGTAATAAATTTAATTAAATAAATAAATAATATTACAATTGGACGGTTGGACAGTTATAATGGAAGGAGTACACGGGATAGAAAATTACACGATTAGAGGATCTGCCTCACAGTGAAATCACCCCTAGAAAATAAACTCATTGTCTGTATCTAATCGTTTATTAATCTGATCCTCTCTCATTTGAATAAATTTTTCTAATTAATATATTTATATATTTGATTAAGGTTGAATTTTCGTTTGAAATTTAAAGAATTAATTAGCAACTTTAGGTGAATTTATTATCTGATTTGGCTTAAATAAATTTTCTGCAAGTATGGTCAATAAAATTGGGTCTTCCAAGTTGATCCACCTTTAATTATTTTGTATCGAATACTGGGTGAAAGTTCTCATCATTTATACGCGATTTTTTTCTATTTTATTTGTTTGAATTATTGGTAAGGATATTGCTTGAATCATTTGTTATGTTGTGCTTGGTTTTAGTATGTTTCCATTGGGTCTGGATCAACGAATGATAACATTTAACAATCTTATAGCAATTGTATTAACTACATGTTAACTCATTTTTTGCCAAGCCAGTAGATTGGTGGTTTAACCCAACAAACTCCACGATTATCAAAGGCAATAACCTAGAACGATGATTATGAGATCTAGAAATCAAGTGCAGGCAATGATATGAAGCAACAATCGATCGAAAACAAGAGATGGAATTAGTACCTCCCCTGGTAGGGGATTGGTGCCTATCCCTTCCCCTAGGGGATCACTACATGTCCTCAATTTTTGTCCCAAACTGGGTGAGACCGGTATAAAGTGACAAAGAAGGCCTCATGAGGCTACATTTCAAATTTCAAGTTGTTTGTATTTTGTATGCTCAAGTTATGAGCAAATTACTTCACCTAAAAAAGTAATCAATATAACGGAGATCGGTATAAAATGGATCGTATAAAAAGGGATTGGTATAAAAAGGTCGGCATATTTCAGCAAGCAAGCACAACTCAATGGAAAACAATCAATATTTCAACATCTACACATCCAATTGACATAAAACTTGGAGGACAAGCTAATTACAGCATGTGGAACACTCCATATGAATCGCACATCATTCGGAGCAAGCTGGAGGGGTCGGCCCTTATTCCTCCATAAGGATCAGTTATAATCAGCCTTCGCACCATATTACAGCAAAGATCGATCAATAACTTAAGTTCTACTAATCCAATTGGCATGAAACTTGGAGGCTATATATAATATAACATGGATAATCTCCCTTAGGGATCGCATGCCATTTGGAGGAGTTTGGAGGGATCGGCTCCTATCCCTCCAAAGGGATCGATTGAAATCAGAATATATACAACACCACTTCAGGGAAATCGCGATATTTCACAAACCGTAAGTCGAAATGGTACGAAATTTGGAGGGAAATTAGCTAACATCATTGGGAACCCCCCTAGAGGGATCACACCCCATTTGGAAACCAAAATAGGGATTTTTACTGATCTCTATTATGGTCCCCAATGGGCTTGAAAATTCTTGGGTGGCCTCGTCATGGTCTGGAGGTTCTTCTACCGAAATTTCAGTCCTATCCGTGCACGTCTTCCCCTATAAATATTGCAGGCATGGCATCAGAAAAAGAACCTTCTTTTTTCTTCTCTTTATCTTCAACTTAGGCTAAACTCTGCCAATTTTATTTTTGGATTTCAGATTGTAACTATAAACAAACTACAGTAAAATAAAAAGGATTATTCTGGAGCGGACATAGGCCGGAGTTGGCCCCACCACTACAAATCTTGTCTCTTTTTAATTGCTTTCATTTTTAATCTGTTCGTTCTTCATATTTTATTATGTACATTAGATACTATCTGAGATCTGTGACTGGATATTGGTGCTCTCATACAACTGGGTGTTGGTGGCCCATTTTGACGCCAGTGTTTTGATGCTTTCACTGAGAAGACTTGCACCCGTAGATTTGTATGCTAGGATATTATATTTGGAAGCTTGGCTACTTAGATCTAGGAAGCAATGGCCAGACAATCAACAAGGAGAGTGCTACCGAAAAGGAGCCACTATGGAGAGAGGTAGGAGGCTTCCTAAGGAGTTAGAGCTAATCAAGCATCTATCTACATCACCAAAGATGAAATGAAAACAATGATGGTGTTATGCAAGAGAGGATGTTGAAAAGAAAGGAGGAGATAATGTAGAATTTACTCCAACAGATTGGACAAGCTGAAGCACATAATTAAGGGAATAGTGCAGCAGGAGCTAATGATAACTTAGATCAAGGAGTTAAAAGTAGCAGGAATTGTTGGAAATTAGAACTAGGAACATGGAAATGGAGTAAATGGACAAAAGAATGGAATAGATCAGTTGGGGGCAGTCCCCAGCCAGCTTAGAGGGATCGGCACTGATCCCTCTATAGGGATTGTCATCGATCCCCAAAGGCTAGGGGGCATGCCCTTGGGTTTGGTTGATCATGATGCTGGAGGACCTGCGATCAATCTCATGGAGCTTGGTGCGAATCAGAATTTGGATGCTCGTCTGGAGGAATACATTTCAGGATTCCCTTATAGACCCGGGGGTAGCTTGGACGTGATGATAGGAGACTACCACTAAAAGACAATGATAGGTTTGAAGAGATGATCAGACGAGGTATGCGTGTAGGATTAGTCAATAGGAATCTGGAGAATGTAAAATAGAAGTTCATTCGCTCCTAATATCAGGAATGCTATGAATCCACCAGAATTCAAACTACCAACACTGGAAGTTTATGATGGAAAGTTAGATCTGACTATGCATATAATGAGCTATATAGGGTACATGGAAGTACTGGGGGAATCAGAAGAAGTCTTGGCACGATGCTTCCCCCGTACTTAATGGATGTAGCTGCACTATGGTTCAAACAGTTGGAAAGCGGTTCTATTAGCACATGGATGGAAATGGTCGAAATATTTATGGAGCATTTTTGAGTTCACATTACGAGTCCCAAGAATGTGATGACATTGACATCAGTAAAGCAATGGATAGAAGAATCTCTCAAAAATTTCTTAGCCATGTTCAATGCGGCAGTTGTTTCGGTGGATCGACCAGATCCATCGATGGTTTTGATGATGGCAGTGTCAGGAGTTGCAGATAATACAAATTTTAAGATACACTGATATGGGATCCACCAATGGATCTTGGGAATTCTATTATTAAGCAGAGAGATTTCTACAAAAAGAAGATGCGTGAGCTGATAAAGAGGCAATGGAAGTTAATACGATATGGGGTGGAGAACCGCGTGGTGAATGCTCATGAAAGGACAAGGGAAAACGAAACATGGACAATAACTTCGATGGATTGAAGCGGCAGAGTGGAGAACCCAAATTCTCTTCGTACTCGGAATTGAATGGAACCCTAGAATGGATATATCTAGATACTCAAGGACACCTTTTGTATCGAAGGCCGACAATGAGGGAACTCTTTGAACGCGAATGGACATCACGTGAATGGGCATCAGGAAAGCACTGCCTACTTGATAAGCTAGATGAGTATAATACAAATTACTATAGGCATTTAAAGGATGGAACACATGAGGAATGGTCAGTTATAATAATATCTAAGGACTCAGGATGCGGAGGTGGAACAGGAGCAGCCACCGTCCACCTCGAATGAAAATGGCCCTGGGTCAAGGCATCATCATCAACTTGTCATCAATTGATTGGGATGGCATGGAATAAGTAACAAATTCCGCAGTAGGATGGCTAAGTCACTTACACATGTACAGGATCAAGGATGGTCCCTAGACATGCTCTGAGATAATGATAAATCATCATGCTAGGGTTTATGAAATTTGTTTTTTCTTCTTGTTTGCTTTGAACTCTTATGTTTCTAGTTTTATTTGAAATCTGGTTTATTGGTCGTATGGACTCTTATTTTATATTTTGGCAAATGGACTTAGGAACGCTTAAATTTGGATCGATGTAATAGATAACATGGGTCGCGATTGTGGTCCTATCTGCAGAGACGAGATAACAATCGCAAGGTATAGGTATTTTCGTTGGGCAAACACAACGAAACAGTCTCACGCATCATGGATTAAGTCCTCAACTAGGTATCGAGGTCGAAGAATAGAACCCAACAAGTCATCGGGTATGGACTATGCCTAGCAAGGGATAGTTCGCTTCGCTCGAACGCGATTGATCGGCCTGCTAAGGTCGTCGAGTATGGATTGTGCTCGGCAAGGATCCGGAGAGATCAAGGTCATCAGAAATGGACTATGCCTGGTAAGGTGTAGGTCGCTTTGCTCGAACGCGATGGATTGGCCTACTTAGGTCGTCGAGTATGTATTATGCTCGGCAAGGATCTGGAGAGATCAAGGTCGTCGGGTATGGACTTTGCTTGGCAAGGGGTAGGTCGCTTCGCTCGAACGCGATGGATCGGCCTACTTAGGTCATCGAGTACGGATTGTGTTCGGCAAGGATCTAGTGAGATTGAGGATTTGGATTAGGATAACAACCCGAAGAGGTTATGGATTTGGGTATCAGTTTCGAACAGCAATGGATTTGGTTTTGGATGGATATGATTCGGGCAGAACGATTCAGAGAGACTATGGATTTGTATTGGATTCTGGATTGGAAAATACGGCTATCAATGGGTTATGGATTTCAGATTTATGGCAATTCAAAACATACCTTCCTATCACAAGGCATGTTTTGGGGGCTAAAGAGTTAATCCACCTTTTGCTAAGGTAGAAGAAAGGTGGATTCAACCGAACAAACTCCCTGATTATCAAGGCTAGTAGCCCAGAGCGATAATTGTGAGGTCCAAAAATCAAGTGCAAGCAATGATATGAAGCGACGATCGACCGGGACCCAGAGATGGACTCTTCAGAAAATTCTAAGTATGGATTAGTACCTCCCCCAAGCAGGGGATCGGTGTCTATCCCATCCCATAGAGGATCCATACGTATCCTCAATTTTTGTTCATAACTGGGTGAGGCCAGTATAAAATGACAAGGAAGGCTCCACGAGGCTATGTTTCAAATTTCAAATCATTTGGAATTTATATGCTCAAGTTATGAGCAAATTACTTCACCTAAAAAAGAAATAGGTATAAAAGGGATCGTATAAAAAAGGATCAGTATAAAAAGGATTGGCATATTTTAGCCAAGCAAGTACAACTCAATGGAAAACAATCAATATTTCAACATTACACATCCAATTGACATGAAATTTGGAGCACAAGCTAACTACAACATGTGGAACTTTCGAAGCTCACCTTTTTCGATTCCATCAGGGATTGGTATGATTGATCGACTTTAAACTCCTTGAATCTGTTCACATATCGCACATATCGATATCAATCAGTTTCATTGTATACTTAGCATAAAATGCAATAACAGTAGCTTATGTAAAGGAGGCTCAAGATTTTATTCATCGTATGAAAAGGAACAAAATAACTTGTCTTATTACACATCAAAAAGATCAAACACTAAAGTAAATGCCGAAAGTAACTGGTACCGGAATATAAAAGAAATATTCTAGGTGAAATAACGTCGTAAATGCTCGCTATTCCACGCTCTTGGAAGTGTCACGCCATCAACAGTTGCTAGCTTGAAAGTTCCTTCTTCGAGCCTCTATTCAATGACGTATGTTCCTTCCCATGACAGATTCATATGCAATGGGACTGGGAAAACTCGTTTCAGGACAAGATCGCCAACTTTGAAGGTTCTCGATCGGACTTTCGTGTTGTAATATCGAGCGATTCGATGTCAGTGTGCACCAGCTGTCAAATCGGCCTCCTCGCGCTTCTCATCGATAAAGTCCAAAGATTCCAATAGAAGATCTTGGCTTGTTCTGGGGTCATAGTAAGTCGCTCGATAAGAAGGGACTTCGAGTTCTACTGGAATAACTACTTTGGCTCCGTAAGCAATAGCGAATGGAGTATGGCCAGTCGCGGACTTGTGAGTGGTCCCGTAGGTCCAAAGTGCCGTAGGAAGTTCATGCACCCACTTGCCTCTAGCCTTCTCCAAACGCTTTTTCAGAATTGATTTGATAATCTTGTTTACAGCTTCAACCCGTCCATTCGCCTGAGGGTGAGCGACCGCCGCAAAGCTCTTTCAATAAGATATCTTTGACAAAATTCTCTAAACTCAGCACTATCAAATCGAGTCCCATTATCTGTCACGATAGTTCATGGAAGACCGAAATGACATATGATGTTTCGAACAACGAAGTTGATAACTTTCTTGGTTGTAATCATGGATAACGGCTCCGCTTCGGCCTATTTGGTGAAGTAGTAAACCACGACAATCGCGTATTTTGTGCCACCTTTGGAGATTGGTAAAGAGCCGATGATGTCGATAACCCACATAGCGAATAGCCATGGACTGACCATTTGTGTGATCTCTATCGGTGGGGCTCTTGGGAATTCCACATATATCTGGCACTTGTTGCATCATCTCACATAATCAGCATCATCCTGGTTCACAGTTGGCCAGTAGTATCCATAACGGAGTATCTTTTTTGCTAAAGTTTTCCCCCCAGTGTGATCGCCACATTCCCCCTCATGGACTTCTTTCAAGACATCTTTATCTCGTCATGAGCTATACACCAGAGTAAGAGAACGGAAAACCCCTTTCTATGCATAGTCCCTTCTTGCATAATATACCATGAAGCTTTACGAACGACTTTCCGCTCTTCGTTTCTCTTCTCAGGCAGGATTCCGTGTAACAAGTATTCTTTAAATGGAGTCATCCATGATTCCTTTCAGGGTCCGCTTCAAGTATTTGATCAAGTTCCATCATATTTATGCTTAGGGTATGCAATGTCTTGACTGGAAATAAGCCCATATGTTGTGCATCACCAATACTCGCGAACTTTGCCAATGAATCGGCTTCTCCATTCCGCTCAGGTAGAATATGCGAAATATCATAGTATTCGATATCCGCCAACTGCTCATGAACTCGGGTAAGATACGGGGCAAGTCGTTGTTCTTTAGCCTGATAATCTCCTCTTACTTGATACACCACCAGTTGTGAATCGCAAAAGGTTTCAAGAGACTTTACTCCGAGCTCTCTAGCAAGTTTTAGCCCAGCGATCAATACTTCATACTCGACTTCATTGTTTGTAGAAGGAAAATCATGCTTTAAAGCGTAGCAAATTGACCGATTCTCGGGGGTTACAACAACAATTCCAACTCCGGAACAATGATCGTTAGATGCTCCATCGGTGTACAGCTTCCATCGTACAGTAGGGGTTACACCACTCTCTGGGAGCTCGTCCTGCATGGTTAACTCTGCTATAAAGTCTGCCAATGCTTGTCCCTAGATAGCCCTTCGCGGTAGATATGTAATGTCGAATTGGCTGAGCTCGATGTTCCATTTAAGCAACCTTCCAGACGTTTCAAGTCGTTGCAAGACCTGTCATAACGGTTGGTTGGTGTAAATGTTGATTGGATGTGCGTGGAACTAAGAGAAAAGTTTGCGCGACGTGATTAGCTAGCAGTACGCCAATTTCTCTGCCTTTGGGAAGCTTCTTTCTACACCCGTTAATCGTTTAATGATGTAATACACTGGTCTCTAAATCCGGTTCTCCTTGCGAATCAGGGAGGCACTTATAGCGTGCGACGATACAACATAGTAAATATACAACTCCTTGTGATCTACTAGCTTTGAAAAGAAAGAGGGTCTCTCCAAATGATCCACCAGAGCTTGGAATGCGTCTTCACAATCTTGCATCCACTCGAAATTCCTTTTTCCGTTCCTTATCAGGTCAAAGAAAGGAATGCATTTATCAGTTTCCCTGGAAATGAATCGACTCAAAGTAGCAACCTTCCCTTCAGGCTCTATACTTGTTTACCGGTTTTAGGCACTTTTATATCCCGAATGGCTTGAACCTTTTCTTGATTAACTTCAATTTCTCGAGCATTGACAATAAAGCCCAAGAACTTCCCTGACACAACACCGAATGAGGACTTCAGATGGTTGATTTTCATGTTATAGAATCGAAGGATATCGAACATCTCCGCCAAGTCTCGAATGTGGTCATTTGATCGTCGTGACTTCACGAGCATATAATTCACATAGACTTCCATTTTCCTCCCAATTCGATCCTTTAACATTCGATTAAGCAGGCGTTGATAGGTTTCTCCAGCGTTCTTTAATCTGAATGGCATCACCACATAACAGTATAATCCAACATCCGTCACAAAACTAGTATGTTCTTGATCTGGGACATGCATCGGGATTTGATTATACCCCGAGTACACATCCTTAAATGACATAAATTCGTCCCCTGCAGTTGAATCAACTAGCTGATCCATTCTACGAAGGGGAAAACTATCTTTAGGGCACGCCTTGTTCAAGTTCGAATAGTCAATACATGTTCTCCACTTCCCATTTGCCTTCTTCACCAGCATGTGATTAGATATCCATTTGGGATAGAGGGCGTCGTGAATAAACCCATTGACTTTAAGTTTATCCACCTCCTCTTTAAGAGCGACGGATCTCTCAGGATCCATGCCCCGTCTTTTTGTTTCATTGGGACATATTTCGGATCAATATTTAATGCATGGCTCGCAATGGCAGGCGAGATCCCACACATGTCAGAATGAGTCCAAGCGAATACATCCAGATTCGCTTGGTGGAAATTGGTAAGTTTTCTCTCATCAAAGGGCTGAGTTGCGATCCAATCTTCAACACCCGTGATGGGTCGTCGTGCCTGACTGTTATATAAATCGTCAGCTTAGCCAGTGCTGCCTTAGTCTCCTTGGGTTCCTCGTCATCATCCCTCGGATCTATATCTCTATAGAACCGACCGTGGTGCCCAAGCCAAGGCTTAAGCGCAATTTTTCAATCTTCAGTAACTTGGATGTGGACAGACTTGTCCACACCCTTTCCCTTCTCTTTTCGCTGATCCTCTCTCAATTCAGCCATATAACAGGCATGTCCAGTTGCTTGATCACCATGCACAACACCTACTCCATTATCAGTCGGAAATTTCATGGCCAAACACTATGGGGCAAGAGCTGCCCAAATTTCAGCCAGGGCCGGACGGCTTAGAAAAACATTGTACGGTGAATCAACATCCAAACCAATGAATGGTAGGATCCACACCCTCCTACGTTCACCTTCCCCCAATTCAACCAGCAATTCGACATAACCTACCACCTTAATAGCTACGCCATTAAAACCATGTATACAAGCTTTAGATGGCTTCAAATCCTTAGCCTCCATCCTTATTTGATCGTATGTCTTCTTAAAGATAATGTTCACAGAATTTCCACAATCAATCAAAATTCTTCTCACCAGAGCAGGGCCAATCATGGCTAAAATGACCATCGGATCAATAGTAGGGGCCTCTACTCGATCGGCATCCTTGCTCCTGAATACTATATCATTAGTCATCATACACTGTTGCTTGGCCGGAGTTCCGTCCTCCATATTCGAACAACATTCAAAATCGACATGTCTCATCGCGTTGGCATACCGCTACATTTCTTGCCAACTACTATTCGCATAATGCGGTCCACCAACTATCGTGTTTATTACCAATCTTCCACCGACCCATGCAGGCTCTTAAGCCCTACGTAGAACTTGTCCTCGGTTGGGGTCACACGTCCCCTATCCACCGTCCTACAGATTTTTCACAAACTGTTGCAACTTCTTCTCCCGAATCAATTTCTTAATAGCATCCTGGAGAAGCCTACAAACTCGTTCGTATTTTGCCCATAACATTCATGAAACCGCCAATACTTTTTAGTTTGCTTTTGCGTCTCCATCGACTCTTTCGGATACGGCTTCTTATATTGAAAAGTATTACAGGTGGACTGATAATTGTTCTCCAAGGATGCATTCAGAGGTGTATAACTATCATAATTAGGTAACCTGGGCTTTTTCCTTCCGAGCTCTCTCTTCCGGTCTCGATTACCTTCACCACATCTTTTTTGTTAATTCGGCTTGTTTTGAATATTGACCTAAACCTTCCCGGAACTCTCATCAGACTGCTTTATTGCGATGTTTCTTTGTACGGCTTCCCCACTCGGCCATGGAGCATTGTTTTTTCTAGATAATCTGGCTTCTTACTCCCTCATAAATTGGGCCGCCTTTGAATAGAAATGTTCCAACGTGGCCGGTGGTTTTCCAGCTAGCCAGTCGCCGAACTCGGATTCGAGGTCAACCACTCTCGTCATAGCCATAAGTATCGCATGGTCATTTGGGTTACTAACTTCAGTGGTAGTAACAAGAAATCTCTACAAGTAGTCCTTCAGAAATTCCTCTGGAGCCTGGATTACACTAGACAATGATATCACATCTTTAGGGCACATAGCATGAATCCGGAACTTTTCCACAAACCCGGTTTCCAGTTCATCAAATCTTGAGATTGATCGTGGGGGTAATCTTGTGAACCACATCATGGTGATCCCAGAGAGAGTTATGGGGATCATCTACATTTGGTGGCATCATTCGCTCTCACTGAGTCCATCAACCATTCATACCTTATGATGTGCTACATGGGGTCGGTTTACCCTTCATAGGTAGGCATCATAGGCATGTTAAACCTTCTAGGAAACTCCGCATGTTAAACACTCAGTAAATGGGGTGTGGCATCTCGAGACTCCCCAATCATTATTTGTCAATCCCTGGTTCTCCCTTGCCAGCTGTCTAACCATCGCCGATAAGTCTGGTGTCTGAATAGGCCGTTCTAAGTGGTGGTAGCGCTCCACCTCGCATGAATGTTCTGATTGGTTTCTATGGGCCATCTCACGCCTCCTTGGCCTATCATCCTCCTTATGTGCACCATGATCATTCGCCTCGCCATCATTCCAAAGAGATAGTTGGTTAGCATCTAAACGTACTCCAGCATCCAAGTTTCCGAACCCAACACGAGCATGACTCCCCAATTGCACTTGAGGAGCAACCCCTCTGGCTGAGGGATCGGTACCGAACCCTAGGGAGGGATCGACACCGATTCATCTTGGCAGACCATGTTGGTCTGCCAAGCGTTGCCCCGATATCCTCGTTCGTGCCAGTTCAACTCTATGACGCCTACTCCTGTGATGTTCTCTTGATGAAGTTGAACTATCTGATGCCAAATAAGAAGCAAAATCCCTTCTAGCGCTCTGGCGCTGCTGTTGAGCAATCTGGTTCATCAAGTTAGCATCGGTTTGGAATTGCTCGTTCTGCTTCCTACGACTCTCCATCAGCTCTCTCGTCAATTCATTCAATTCAGCTATAGTTATGGAATCAGCAGGGTTCTGAACTTCAGCAAGCTCCACATTCACATTAGCAGGCTGGTTGCTTGGAGCCCCTTGTTGGATGATGGCAGTTTCATTTACATCAACATTCTGGGAAGTAGATCTGGTATGCGCGCCTCACCATTGTGGATTTCCTTGCTCAGATCTTTGTAAATATGAGTAGTATCTCCAAGCTTTTGAAGATGAATCTGGATGTCCTTCGGGGGATTTTCTCAATCCAATAGCAACAAAGGTGATTCT
The DNA here is from genome assembly GCA_030737815.1 of Allium fistulosum. Taxonomy (NCBI): domain Eukaryota; kingdom Viridiplantae; phylum Streptophyta; class Magnoliopsida; order Asparagales; family Amaryllidaceae; genus Allium; species Allium fistulosum. The sequence goes on along the minus strand of CM060907.1, from coordinate 940,319,854 downwards.
GACAGGCCGAGAATCAAGCTTTCGATGAAAGCACCAAAATGTTTGTAACAAAATTGGCCACAAACACCCAAGAACAGATTTAAGTAGTGAAATAAATGAAGAAGTTAAATGAAAACAGAGGAAAATCATAAAATATCATGAAAAATGCAATGGAAAGCAGAAACAACAGGGTTTATAATGGTTCGGCGTTAATGTAGGAAATTCGGATTACGGATCTTAAGGCTGGATTAACACTAGAGGGGGGGTGAATACTGTTTAATAGATTTTATGGAATTTTTGAAATCTTTTCAAATTAAACACAAACAGATGCAATTCACAAACACAGAGACAATCACAGAACTAGACATAGATACAAATAGTAAATAAAAGAAGTAAAGGGAAGAACACACCAGAATTTTATACTGGTTCGAAGTTACCATACATCCAGTCCCATTCAATTTCTTGTGCAGATTTCTTTTCAAATATAATGTCGATATTAAAACCTCGATTTCAAGGCCACGAGATACACCCTCCTGTCTTTGAGTCCAGGGCAAACTCTCTTGATTTAACCAGGCTACAAGATCACCCAATTGATCTACGGGCCACAATCACACCCAATTGATTTACGGGCCACAATCACACCGTTTCCAATCATACTTTGATAGAGAGAGACTCGATACACTTTGATCTTTCGATCTTTGATTACAAATGATCCTATAACTCTAAATAGCACTGAGATCTTTGAAAGAGAGTGGAAGAGAATCAAACTAGAGATGATCGAGTTTGATTCATTTAGAATTTCGGCAGAGTTTTGTTGAAGCATTTGAAATATAAGAGAATATTTGAGTGGAGAAGGAGTGAAGAAATGAAGAAAAACTAACTTAAAATTCGTTGAAAATAACTGGTATTTATAGGAGAACAACGGTCATGTCCATTCACGAAATGTTATAACGAATAGACACTTCTTTTGAAAATTTGAATTTTAAATTCTACGGCTACTATGTCGACATGGGGGATGAGGGATGTCGACATGCCTATGTTAATTTTGAAAATAGATTTTGCTTTAAAATGATTTCTATTCTAAAACTTGTCAAAACAATTTCTAAACTTTGTAAACCATTTTGAATATAGTTTAAATTTATAAAAGAGTTTTAGAAAGTAATCTTAAGAAATATAGAATCTATAATATAAAATTAATATTTAAAACTAAGTATAGGTTTCTTTAATAAAATCAAGAGATAGTTTAAAAACAAGAGATGATTTTGAAATTAATATGATTCAAAATAGTTTTTGAATTAAGGCTAAAATATTTAAATTGATAGAGATGACTTTAAAAGGATAGTTTTGAAGAAATAAATCATTTTGAAATTTTCGAGGATTTCATTACACTAGAGAAGGTCGTGGGTTCCATCCCACTATTAAAGCGAGAAGGTGTTCCATTCCACAATAAAAATCTGAATAAAGATTTTAGTGCTATTATGAAGTTTTAACATAAATTTAGACTCTATTACTTATCTAGATATCTTGAATTCTTGATAATCTTGATACTCATGAGTCTTCATTCTTGATTTCCACAATCTTGAATTTGTTAGTCTTGAATCTCTATACTCGGTCTTGAATCTTTATACTGTACAGTCTTCATTCTCGGTACCTGCATAAATATATACTGCATATACATATATATCTAGACAAGAATACTAGTATTTATATTTTATAACAAGTCCTAAGGTTGTTTTCATCAAAATCATTATCTCAGGAACAAAGAATCTTCCACTTTTTGATGATGACAACCTTTGTTTATAAAATCTACTCCAACTCTCCCTTATTCCAACAACTCCCCCTTAATCTACTAACTCCCCCTTAATCTAAGCCTATCTAACCTATTTTATAATTCTCCCCCTTTGTCATCAACAAAACTAATCTAAACTATAAAACTCCCCCTAAATCTTATACTATAGCACCGTATAGGATAATAACACGGTATAGTAAGATATAAATGAGACAAATAATAATAAAATATAGTAAGGTAAGTGTGAGAGATATGAAAATTTCAAACATAATCAATCAATATATACATCATGTTCTTATCAAACCACGCCATGTTCAATCATATATTATACACCATATTCAAATCAATCCAAACCATATCAAATCAAATCAAACCAAACAAAATCAAAGTAAATCAAACCACATATGTCAAATCAAATATTGCTTGGAACTTGAACCCATCCTTCTTCACCGAAGATAGGATCTGCCTTTATAGCATCCCATTCTTTATTATCTTTGTTCAGAGTTCCTTTTGGATTCGCTTCAAGTTCTTCTTTGTTTAGGGCTGAGATCATCCATCGAATAACATTGAAATGCCTTTCTTATTCTTTTATCATCTTCATTTGGCTTAATTCTAAGTGACGTTGATTGCGAAGGATAAAAGTAAGTATGTTCTTGAAGGAATTGAGAGTTTCTTCAAGATTCTCGCTTAAATTATGAATAGGAGAGGCCATTTTTTGATAAAATATGAAGAAATTCAACAGAAAATAAAGATAATTGAAAGTATGCATTTTTCTAGAAGAAATAGGTATTTAAAGAGTTAGAAAGTCGTTTGAAATGAAAAGACACAAGGTAGTTATGTCAATTTCAATTTCAAAACAAAAACCATTTTCTGGCCGTTACATGTCGACATGGGGGGTAGTGGGATGTCGACATGCCCCTGTTAATTTTGGCAATTTACTTTGCTTCTTTATATTATTTACAAGTCTATATATAAACTTATATAATATAATAACAAGCATTCCAGAGATATTTTAGAGCTAATAAGCAGACACAAAAGATTTTCATTGATAAATTTAGTTCACATTACATAAACGATACATAACATTAACTAAAGAGAGATACAAACTAATACAACATGAAATGAAACTAGTATTATTTAGAGGATGATGAAGATGAAGATAATCCAAGCTTGAGACTCACTTTCCCAAAGGACTTGTTCGTTTTGGTGGAAATCTTGTCCAACTTTTTACTAACGGATCTTTTGAGAATCCGTTGGTTTTACACGATAATCTTTTGATTCTTGAGAAGCGTTTTGTTGTATGGATTGTTAGGAGTGATAGGGTATTCGATGCTTTCCAATGAAGTCTCTTCTTCCTCCTATCCTTCTTTTTCAATTTCTATCTCCTCTCCTTCCTCCTCCTCCTCCTCTTCTTCCATCTCTTCATGAGCCAATCTCTCATCCTTTTCGGCAAGTGTTTCATATGGTTGAAACACAAACGGAATTTTCATGAGAGAGATGTTATCATGGTTAAACACTTTTCTAGAAACGAACTCCTCCTTCTTATAATCAACACCAAAGTAATTAAAAATCCGAATGAGATAAATCCCAAGATACAAAGTGTTTTCACCTAAAGTAAAAAATTTGGGACGAAGTTCATCCAAAATCACTTGCGCCCAATTAATGACATAGTGCCCATAAATAGTAAAAAGAACCTTAAAAACTTTTAAAGTAGGATGATTGAAATTTCTCAATCTTGGAGTTATGGTATGTTGCAAAAGAAGGTTTACAATTCTAGCTTTTGGACGGAAATTTCGGTTTATAAACTCAAAGTAATCATCTCCTTCAAAAATGTGATAAAATGTCTCACGATCATGTTCATCAATTTGAAAATCCGAAAGATCCATTCCCGTATACTTACAACCAAGAATGCTACCCAAAATCTCACTATTTAAAACAATACGCGTTCCTTTAATGCTACTCCACACTTTCCCTTCATTTCCTTCGTAAAAACCACGATTCAAATTTGCATAAATTTTTTTGACAAGATTCGGATAACAAAAAAAATCATTTTGAGAATCATCAATTAAGTTAAGAATTTGATTCTCTTTAAAAAGAACATTGATTTCATAAGAAGAAAAATCATTAAAGATAGCAAATTTTTTCGTATGGACCTTTCCAAAGTTTGCATAGCTTATGTAAGCCTTGATAGCTTCCGGATCATTATAGAGGAACTCTTTGGTTGCCTTGGACAGTCTAATGGTTGATGGAGTGCTTGAGGAAGCCATTTTTAAAGAAGGTAGAGAGCTTGAGAGTTTGGATTTTGAAATGAAAGTGAAAATATAGGATAAAGTTAAGAAGATAAATAGATATCCAAGAGCCATGTTCTCAGGTCAAGAGACAACTTTTCAGTGCTTTAGAGTTGGTGAAAAGGTGGAGGGAAATTCAAAGTTTTGAATTCAAATATGAATTTCAAATTTTTGGAGGGATGTCGACATGGGGGGTAGGGTCATGTGGACATGGGTCCCTAAAATCATGTGACTTATTTTTCTTATTTTATTAATATCTATATATATCCTATAGTCTAATTTATATTTTGTCTGAAATAATATTAAATATAACAACACTTTAATATTAATATTTTAATATTAAAATATTATTAAATAATATTATTTTGAAAAACAAAAATTTTAAATTCAAACAACAAACAATTTCAAAACATGCAAACAATCAAACATTCAAACAAGCAATTTTAATCAATATAATTTAAACGCATACCTATTTTTGGATCCATATTTCCGAGATCATCAGAATCGTTAATGGCTGTAAAGCACATGTTTGAATTTTCCATATCTCTATATTCATCACTAGAGGATGAGTATGAATCTTCCAGTGTAGCAGTATATGCTCTCTTTCTTTTCTTTGATGAATCATTACTTAGAGAAAATTTCTGTTTATACGGATGCTAACAATCTTCTTTTAAGTGGCCTGGCTCATCACAATTGTAGCATCTGTCGTTGTTTTGAGTTTCATTTTTATTTCCAGAATTCTTGTGATCATTCCTCTTGTAATTGTTCATCTTTCTATATTTTAGAAACTTTCTAAAATTCCTTCTCATCAAGACTATTTCATCGTCGTCACTATTTGAGTCTGACCATCTATTATTGCATTAAACGCCATTGACTTCTTTTCTGAGGCCTTGCTTTCTCTTCTCCCTTGCATTTGTACTTCAAACGACATCAAATTCCCAATCAATTCTTCAATTTTCAGAGTACTAATATCATTAGCCTCTTCAATTGCTAGAGTCTTCTGATCCCATTCCGGAGTAAGTGAATTAAGAATTTTTCTAACTTGATCTTCTTCGGACAAGTTCTTTCCTAATGCAATTAGTGAGTGCACAATGTCTTGAAACCTACTGTACATGTCTGAAATTGACTCATTTGAATTCATCTTGAATAATTGAAACTGATTGGTCAAGATAGATATTTTGATCTGTTTAACTTTTTCTTGTTCCTTCCTGAGTAACTTGCAAAGTTTTCCAGATCTCATATGTAGACTCACAAACAGAGACTCTATTAAACTCATTCCTATCAAATGAACATAATAGAATATTCATGGCTTTGGAATTGTTTTGTGCAATAGTATTTTGCTCAGCTGTCCACTGTGCAAAATCAGTTGTGGGTTCAATGTACTCAGTTTGTGTCCTATTCCAAGTGTCTAATCCTATTAATTGCAACATCCTACATGCCCGATATGCATAGGTACTGCTATTAAAAAGTGATGCTCTGGCACTAGACTGACCCTCTACAAATGAACTAGTTATATTGTTGACATTACCAGTGTTGGAAGCCATTTGAAAACTTTTCAAAAATCAGGTTATGAAAACTATGAAAACCAATGCTCTGATACCAAATGTAGGAAATGCGCATTACGAATCTTAAGGCTAGATTAACACTAGAGGGGGGTGAATAGTGTTTAATGGATTTTATGGAATTTTTGAAATCTTTTCAAATTAAACACAAATAGATGCAATTCACAAACATAAAGACAATCACAGAACCAGACACAGATGCAAATAGTAAATAAAAGCAGTAAAGGAAAGAACACACCAGAATTTTATACTGGTTCGGAGTTACTCTACATCCAGTCCCACACAATTTCTTATACAGATTTTTTTTCAAATATAATGTCGATATTACAACCTCGATTTCAAGGCCACGAATGCACCCTCCTGTCTCCGTGTCCAGGGCAAACTCTCTTGATTTAACCAGGCTACAAGATCACCTAATTGATTTATGGACTACAATCACAGCCAATTGATTTACGGGCCACAATCACACCGTTTCCAATCACACTTTGATAGAGAGAGACTCAATACACTTTGATCTTTCGATCTTTGAGTACAAATGATCCTATAACTCTGAATAGCACTGAGATCTTTGTGAGAGAGTGGCAGAGAACCAAACTAGAGATGATCGAGTTTGATTCATTTAGAATTTCGGTAGAGTCTTGTTGAAGCATTTGAAATATAAGAGAATATTTGAGTGGAGAAGAAGGAGTGAAGAAATGAAGAAAAACTAACTTAAAATTCGTTGAAAATAACTGGTATTTATAGGAGAACAACGGTCATGTCCATTCACGAAATGTAATAACGAATAGACACTTCTTTTGAAAGTTTGAATTTTAAATTTTACGGCTACCATGTCGACATGGGGGGATGAGGGATGTCGACATGCCTATGTTAATTTTGAAAATAGATTTTTTTTTAAATGATTTCTATTCTAAAACTTGTCAAAACAATTTATAAACTTTATAAACCAATTTAAATATAGTTTAAATTTATAAAAGAGTTTTAGAATATCTTAAAAAATATACAATCTATAATATAAAAGTAATATTTAAAACTAAGTATAGATTTCTTTAAAATATATTAAAGCTAAAATATTAAATCAAGAGATAGTTTAAAAAATAGGAGATGATTTTGAAATTAATATGATTAAAAAAAGTTTTTGAATTAGGGCTAAAATATTTAAATTGATAGAGATGACTTTAAAAAGACAGTTTTGGAAAAATAAATCATTTTGAAAATTTCGTGGATTCCATTCCACTAGAGAAGGTCGTGGGTTCCATCCCACTAAAGAGGTCACGGGTTCCATCCATTATTAAAGCGAGAAGGTGGATTCCATTCCACAATTAAAATCTGAATAAAGATTTTAGTGCTATTATGAAGTTTTAACATAAATCTAGACTCTATTACTTATCTTGATATCTTGAATTCTTCATAATCTTGATACTCATGAGTCATCAGTCTTGATTTCTACGATCTTGAATTCGTCAGTCTTGAATTTCTATACTCAGTCTTGAATCTTTATATTGTACCATCTTCATTCTTAGTACCTGCATATATATATATATATATATATCCTGCATATACATATATATCTAGACAAGAATATTAGTATTTATATTTTATAACAAGTCCTAAGGTTGTTATCATCAAAACCATCATCTCAGGAACTAACAGTTGATTGCGTACGTCCACTTTGAATATTCTCTTTATTGCTTCCCAATTAACTTGATTATAGTTAGAAACAGCAAGTAACAGTAAGAGTTCAAGAAGTATTGGAGGAAGTTGATTACAACAATGGTGTTATCTAACCAACAACATAAAAATCCCTAGGATGGCTCACCGTGCCTGTATGAAGGTGGCCTCCAATCTGACTGAAACTTCGACAACAGGACCTCCTCAACCATATGGGCCCACCATAGGAAGGGTTAGGCCCAACTCTCAATGGATAGGGATCGGTACCGATCCCTCCATGTGTCGAGTTTGGACTAGCGATCCTTATGATAGCTTCTTTATGCTCCAATATGACGGTGCTTTAAATATCAAGGTGTTTGGATATGTGGAGCTCCTGCTTCGTCTCAATTCATGGTTCAGCTTCATAATAATCTAAAGAATGTCGATCCTTCCATGCGTAGACCCTATCAAACCCTCTCATTGTTCTAAGATAGGCCGAACCATCCATTACATGCTAAGCCGACATCTCCATGCGTTGCACACAATGCCGATCCATATCTCATGATCAACATCATGCAGATCCATTGTCTCACGAGCCACTTCGTGCCTACCCATCCTTTGTGAGCAATGCCGATCCATAATCCCTGAGAGATGCATGCTGAACTTTATGGAGACCCTTAACTATGCCGATCCCTTCTTGATTCCGTCTACACTAACCATCCACCTAACTTATCACACCGATCCATATAGCTTCTCAATTACATGCAGATTCATACACTCTCTTCATGTTATACCGAACCCAACATCATGTACCAACCAATATGCTAACCCCTCTTTCACATAAGCCAACTTCCATCTTTCAAACATTCTACATTGTCTATCCATCAACTCTGTCCCCTCTGGGTTCCGTATAACTGTCCGAGCCTTATATCTTTGTCATGCAGCCATTGCCCCATGATCATCCTTCTCATCAACAGTCGAGTATGGCATGTGCGATCAGCCCGATATAGCCGGGTCATGACACCCGATAACAGGCATCACGTGTGTCTTCGATAAATTGTCGTGTTTGTTTTGCCATGAAAGTTTATACCGACATCGGTAATGTCATCGGTACGTTGTCAAATGTCTTATCGACGATAACCCAATGACTTTCTGACTTCATCAAAACGCTGTAACTCTAGAGGTACATATATTAAAATAGTTAAACTCTAGTATTGAATAGTTGCGTATTAAAATAGTTAAAATTTGTCGAAATTTTGTACCGTAGTCAGTAGGTTATGCGGTGTGGTAGGATTGTGACGTAAATATTATGTAATTATTTACATAGCTTACAATTTTTATTAAAAAACAAAAAGCATTGTCAACTACGTGAATCTGATTTCTCACCATGGGAAAAAGAAATCCACTGCAACATGCCATTCATTGCACTACTGTATTGACTATAGCAACTCCTACCAATTTGCTCTCTAAAGTCTAGACCACTTGTATTTGTGCAAATTGATAAAGATTCTCCAAGAATAAAAAGCTTCAAGGAGGAGATAAAAGGAGAATGTGTCTAGAAATCAAGAAATAGAGCAACAAAAGAGGAAAAAGACATTTTATTACATTTTGATTACATTTCATTACTTCAATATCATATTATATAAGATTGCATGATACTAACACCTTCATTTAGTTACTAATAAGACAAATTACTTTTATTGAAGGAATACATTAGAAATAATCGAAACTTCTATAAGTAGCATATAGCATTCTAAGGTTATGCATTAATTTAAAACTTCATGATCATTAAGTTGCAATCTCAAGGATGAACATTACTGAGACTGGTACAGGTATAACACATAAAATGTATGTAATACTCATCGCAAGAACGCTGTACATGAAATATGATATGTGAACCTTTTGCAGCTTTATATACAGCCTAGTATCAAACCAAAGCAAACTGCTAATAGATGATCGCATAAACAATACTACCATTGCCTGATGCTTTTAGAAGAGGATGTGCTAGTTGGAAAATACGGAAGACTGACTCGAAGTTTTTGGTTATGAGGTATGAGTAGTCATCGGACGTGCAGTCTACGATTGGCTTGAACATCATTGTAGTTGCATTATTGATCTGCAGGAAAGAAAACCTTTGTAACTTCAATTTTTTGGACACTAAATTTCTATAACAAGCACATAGATAAATCCAATTATAGGCTTCGTGTTCCATTTTGGATGATGATTACAACTATATCGAGTTTCCCATCGAACGTGGAAGCAACATTTTCCACTAGCTTCTCTCTTTCAACTCTAAAAGATACATAACACACACACCCTGAAACATTAAAGCGCACGTCTTTCCACTCTTCCAAGCACTTGTCCAGTTTGACTTGGTTTCGAGAACAAGTGTTGACAGATAGTTGCCTTAAATCTAGCGAGTTCTTCCAAAATTAACGTTTATCTGTGCGCGCGCGCAGATCCATGGTTAATTTTATAGATACAGACCCAAAAAAATCCAACCCGTCCATTGCAAAATACAAATCAAACCGATTAAGTAAATACAGATATAAATCTTTGAACACTAAACTAAACAACCCTTACTGTGCATCTATCGACTTTCCAATTTTTCGACTTTTCGTCTCGGTACATCTATGGAGGTCGATAATATGTGACGAATGCATTTTTAGACCCCCAAATGTCAACGCTAATACATATACGGTATTTACATGCCAGACATCTAAGTGCCGAAAAGACAGAAGTTAGGTTAAAAAAAAGAAAAAAAGAAAACGAACAAGAAAAGAGAAAAAAATCAGAATCTCACAGGCAGAATGATAACGTATAATATCAAAAGATAAATCACAAAGCTACTCTAATATTCATAGTATGTCAGAGTTACTAATTAAGTATTATCATCAGCCAGATAGTTATAATAGCATGTTCTTACAGTTGCTGATACCTATACATAAAGTATTGTAGCGAAAATAAGAATACTACGGTAGGTAAACATCCAACTCTTCCCCAAAAGCCAAATGAAACCTGTCTTTCTCAGACAACTCGAAAGAGCATGCATGAAAATAAAGAAAAAGTAAAACCACGGATCAGACATAAGTTTGGTTTGAAAAACTCAAGAAATATATGATCAACATATAATAGTACATTTCAGATCGTCGTAACGATTATCCTCTCAAAAGAAACAACCATCTAATAAGTACATATTACACACTACCGAAATTCAAAGATACAAAGGCATCTTACTACTGAGATTAGAGGCCAAATTATAATTAACAAGGCCTCTATAACAATAAGAAGCATATGTACGTCCGCTTCTAAAAACGTAGCCCCTAAAAAGAAATAGAGGCGTGTTTGCATCTTTATTTTCCTTTAATACTACGTCCTCCGAAACATTATTCATACCCGTTAGAAGCAATAGCCTCTAAAAGGTTTAAAATAATAAAGGCTCTCATAAATGCCTCCAATATATGAGTATCATACATGAAGAACAAACGCCAGCTATAATTGCCCCTAATAAATATGTTACCATATATAAATGCCTCTAATTTATATTAAATATAATGCAACGTTTATGCATTTTTCTATTGAACTAACATCACAATGCATTTTTCTATTGAACAAAAAACACAAAAGGACATCTATATATTTACTGTAACATATATACAAAAGAGATGGAATTCATATTGCTCAATCCAAGGTTCAAGAACTCGGTTTCGGTCTTGATTTCGACCATTTGAAATTTTATTGGTTTCAGTCAATTTCGAAAATTTCGAAAGTTTTGGTTTCGGTCCTAATATCGAATTTTTTCTATTTTTAATGAAAAGATAACGATAAACGATGAAAATCATTCAAAAATATATACTACATATTCTAAGTCGGACAAACTCAAGTACGTATTCAAGTCTAGTACACGGATCCATATTCAAGTTAACATATTCAAATCCTTTGATATTTATTCAGCCCAAACATATTAAATTTCAAATCCAAGCCCATCTATTTCGAAACATCTCTTCATTCACATTAAAAAAAACCCTAGCACATACATCAGGAGAAAACCCTCCACACGTGGAAATAAAAAGCGAATGGAAAAAAAAAGCGAACAGAAAAAATGACGAATGACAAAAAAAATTAGCGACGAATAAATCGAACTCTCTACAATGTTTGAATTTGTCGAAGCTAATCTTTGATGCTCGAAAATGATCAACAACGCTCAGATTTGTTGAAAGTTTAAAGATCGATTTATCGAAGCTCAAATTTGTGGTAATTTTTGTTTTTGATCGTATTTTTCTTGTCCTTTCCCTATTCTTCCTCTGATTATACTACAAGAAAAGCTGCCTTTAGCTGCAGCCTTTTGCGTCGGCCGGTGATGGCTAAAATAATAGCTGACACTAGCCAACGTTAGCCAATGCACAATCTGATATACAGGTTCAAACCCACGAACTGGAAAATGTTATTTACTACCACCAAAAAAAGAACGACACTACAATTGAAGCCATCGTCGCCTACCCACGTCAGCCGCCGCCAACCACCTCGATCATCTAAGCCCTCCAAAGCTCATCGGTATCTCATTCCTCTTCAATTTCAGCTTAATCTGCATATGATTAAAACCCTAATTTTGAAAATTGATTGATTAGGGGTTAGAAATTGATGATTATTCCATATTAGTTGACGATAATACTGTAATAGTAGATTTGGGGATATAATTAAAACCCTAAGTTCGAAAATTAGTAGATTATGGATTTGAAACTGATGATTATTGCGTATTACTTGACGATAACAATGTACTAGTTCATTTGGGATATTAATTAGTGGTTTGATTGTTTAATTTATAATTAAAAATTAAGGTTGATTTCAAATCCGAAAATTATTGTATAACTTTTGATTAATATGCTTATTGATAAGTTTACGCGAAAGTTTGTTATATTAGAACAATGTTTGTTATAATTTACATCAAAATTAGTGTATAATTATTGATTAATATGTTGCTAGATTGGTACGGTCAAACATAAATAATATTTTATAATTAATTAGTGTGTGTTAATTATAAGTGTTAGTGGTTAGTATAAAATAAATTTATTTTAATTTATTATAAGTGCAAACTTCAAATTTTAGTTTACAAAATCTGTAAATTGAAATTTTAAGTAGTTAACTGAATTGTAAAATCTGTTTTGAAATTTCAAAATTTAGTTAATAAATTTTTTGAATAGTTTAATGAATTATAAAATTAAGAAATTAAGTGAAGTGAAATAATAAAATAATAAATAATAAATTTTAGTTTGAAATAATAAATTTCTTTTGAAACAAATATTGTACTAAAAACGACGCTAGCTGTTCGCGTCGGCCGGCGACGGCTAGAATAAGCGGCTGGCACTAGCCGTCGCTAATCGACGCAGATCTATGTACACAGATCAAAAACCCACGAACTTGAAAACTTTTCGTTCTTTCACACCAAACAGTAAGGTTGATTTAAAATCCGCAAATTAGTATATAATTATTGATTAATATGCTTATTGATAAGTTTACGCGAACGTTTAGTATGGTTTAAAGCAATGTTTGTTATAATTCACACAAAAATTAGTGTATAATTATTGATTAATATGCTGCTAGATAGTTAAATGAATTGTAAAATATGTTTTGAAATTAGTGTATAATTATTGATTAAAATAAGTACAAAAATTAGTGTACGATTTTTGATTAAATTTAGTGCAAACTTCAAATTTTAGTTTACAAAATCAGTTCAAAATTTAAGTAGTTAAATAAATTGTAAAATATTTTTTAAAATTTCAAATTTAGTTGATAAAATTTTTGAATAGTTGAATGAATTGTAAAATTAAGAAATGAAGTGAAGTGAAATAATAAACTAAGAAATAATAAATTTTAGTTTGAAATAATAATTTTTTTTGAAACAAATATTATACTAAAATCGATTTTTTTAAAAACTAAGAAATGAATATAATGTTTTAAAGTTTACACAAATATTTGTTATAGTTTAGAACAATGTTTTTTAGTCTACGTGAAAATAAGTGTATAATATGTTTTAAAATTTTAAATTTAGTTAATAAAATATTTAAATAGTTGAATGAATTATAAAACTGAGTAATGAAGTGAAGTGAAATATTAAATTAAGTAATAATAAATTTTAGTTTGAAAATAAGCGTTAAGTGTTCTCTTAACAAATACAACAACAACAAATTAATGCCTTTAGTCCCAAAAGGCTTTGATTTATTTTAGAAAATACAACAACAACAATATACCCCTATGATGCAAAATTATGCGTAGAAGAAAAATAAAGTGTTGTCAAAATTAGATAGAAGTCCGGTGTATGAAGTCTTTAGTTCCAAAAGGCTTTAATTTTGTTTTAGACATAATTCAGGTGTTGTCGAAATTTCTAACATATATTTTTAAGTTAGGAACAATATTCGATTATTTTCTCGACCATACTTGGATATAGGAAGTCAGAACTGATATGAAAGGTTCGGTGAATGAACATTTCTATAATGGTGTACATGAATTTATTAGTTTCGCCACATCTAACAATCGAAATAACGAAGAACCTCATTGCCCTTTAGTAAGTGCCAACATTTGAGGCATTGAAAACCAAATACAGTTAAAGTACATTTGTATAAATCTGGTTTTGTGCCAAAATATTATTTTTAGGATCGCCACGGAGAACTTGTCGCACTTACACTTAATTTGTAGTGTCAAAGAACGGTTATGTTATGACGAATCCAATAAAAGATACGATGGAAGATGCAGCACATCAATATTCCCTACCGTTCAAGTTGACAATGAAAACGTAAATATCTAAGAAGAACTGAATGTAGGAGCGAAAAGAATTTACGATTTGTTGGATGCTGCTAAGAGAACGTTGTGGGATGGTTGTAAAAGCGGAACTGAATTATCGATAACCGCTGAATACAGCACTATGAAATCAAAAATCAGCTTTACAAAAACTGGATTTACAGTAGTTTTACAAGCTGCAAAATGACATATACCACCCAATAATCTGATGTACGATAGTCATTATAAAATGAAAAAACTTATGTCGGCTTTCGATCTGCTGTATCAAAAGATAGATACTATAAAAGGTCGCATGTTGTATTGAAAAGATGACATTAACCTAAGGAACTGTAAAATATGTAATGAGGAAAGGTACAGGTCAAGAAAAAGAAAGAAAAAGTTCTATACATGAGAATGCATTATTTACCCATCACTCCTAGACTTCAAAGGTTATATGCGTCTTCAGCTAAGGCATTGTCATATGCGATGGCATATGTAAGTACATAGGAAGATGGAACTTTGACACATCCATTTGAGTTAGAAGCATGAAAACATTTCGATAAGATGTATCCCGCGTTTTCTGTAGAGAGTCGTAATGTTAGACTTGGTTTATATACGGATGGATTTTCACCATTCTCTCAATTTAGTAGTAAATATTCATCTTGGCCTATTATCGTTAGTCCTTATAATTTACCTCTGTGGATGTGTATGAAAACTCTATATATGTTTTTCACTATTGTCATCCTTGGCCTGATGATCCGACATAAGGAATCGATGTTTATTTACAACCATTGATTGAAAAGTTGAAAACACAGTGGCATGAAGGAGTTGAAACATATGACATTTAAAAAAATAGAATTTTCGTATGTTTGCTTCTTTGTTATGGACTTTTAGTGATTTTTCTGCAATGCTTTCAGGTTGGAGTACGGCCGGTCGTCTAGCTTGTCCTTATTGCATGGAAAAAACACGAGCATCTTTTTGATGGTATGGAAAGAAAATTTCATAGTTTGATTGTCATCGGTGTTTTCTCTATCTCAATCATACTTTTAGAGGAGATAAAAAAAACTTGAAAGCTAACAGAGAAGAGAGAATGTTACCACCAAAGATTTGGTCAAGCGAAGAAATATACGAAATTGTAAAGGACTATCCAAAGATACATGAAACTAGAGTACAGACTGAAATTTGAGGTAAATCAGACATTCTTAATTGGTGCAAACAAAGTATATTTTGGGAGTTGCCTTATTGGAAAGATCTCTTACTTCGACATAATAGTGACGTGATGCACAAAGAAAAAATGTGGTTGATAATGTGTTTAATACAATTTTGAATGTTAAGCGGAAAACTAAGGACGATCTGAATTCAAGACTTAATATAACACACTTTTGTAAACGTCCCGAACTTAATATGAACCCAATGACATTAAAAAATCCAAAGCATGCTATGAGCTAGACAGCAAGCAAGTAAAATGTGCTAAAGTTGGTGGAAGGACTAAAATGTCCTGATAGATTTTCTTCTAATCTCCGTAGATGTATTGACTTTAAAAGCAATAAAATGAGTGGGATGAAAAGTCAGGATTGCCATATCATGGTGGAATATTTGTTACCTGTGGTTTTCAAAACACTGTTGCTTATAAAAGTTGGAGTGTTGTAACATAATTAAGTTTGTTTTATAAACAGCTTTGTTCGACGATGTTAAAAGTCGACCGTATATGTAAAATTGAAGTAGAAATCCCTAGTCGATTGTTTATGTAAAATTGAAGTAGAAATCCCTATACTACTGTGCAACTGGAGGAAAATATTTTCGCCAGTTAATGTAATGGAGCATTTACATGTTCACCTTCAATCCGAAGCACTTCTTCGAGGTCTTGTGCAATATGGATGGATGTATCCATCTGAGAGGTAATATTGAATATCCGTAATATTTATTTTAGTTTAAAATTTAGATTTACATAGGTAAATTTAAATTGAGTTAATTTTGTAATAGGTACTTGAATCATCTGAAGAAAAAAGTTAGACAAAAAGCACGAGTTGAAGGTTCAATTTGCAAATCATATCTTGAAGAAGAAGCTTCATTCTTTTTCTCTCATTACTTCAGTGACCATGTGAACTTATCATTTGTAAGTGTTCCTCGTAATGATGAAACCATTAAACAAGATTCTTCTCAAACAATGTTATCTATTGTTAGACAACATGGCCAACCTATTGGAAAATATGTGAAAATATGGTTAGATGATATAGATTACCATGTAGCACACACATATATTCTTCTTAATTGTGTGAAAGTTGCACCATTTGTTAGGTAATAATAAATTCATATTTATTTCAATTATACTCACCTATTAATTATAATGGAACATATTATATATACGTGTAGTATTTATGAATCACAACATCCATCTGGTGATCTTAGAAAAGAATTTGCTAAATGGTTTTCGAACTTCGTTTACGATCCAAGAAATTGTAACGTTGATGAACGATTACAACATCTTTTGCTCGGATCAAAAAGATATGTTAAGATTTATCTGATATTCTTCATCAATGGATTTAAATTCAAGTGCTGAAAAATTAATATATAATAGCGGTGTATTTGTCAAAGGTAGTGATGATCTAGATGAACATATATAAGATTTTTACGGCTTCTTAACACAGGTTTTAGAGTTGATGTATAATATACAACCCGCAGAAATATTTTTATTCAAATGCAATTGGTTCAACAATTTTTTTGGTTCTGGAATCAGCGTATATAAAGATTAAAGCTTATTGAAATAAAGCATACCTCACATTACTGTAAGTATGATCCTTTCGTATTAGCCAAGTAATCATTACAAGTTTATTTTCCTCCTTATCCATCCTTAAAACGAGATAAAGCGGATTGGTCAGCTGTTTTTAAAACAAAGGCAAGGTTTACGTTTGATGGAAATAATATTTCATACGAAGCAGCATATCAAGCAGATCTTGAGCCAAATAATGAAATAATAATAACTGATGATATTGATTTAGGGTCGTCGAATGATGAATCAAATGTTTTAATAAAAGCATTTGAAAGAAAACGATATAGAGTACGAGACCGAGTCCTAATCAAAAAACGACAAAGACTGATAATTCTGAATATTTGTATCGCTTGTTGTAAAATATATTCTGAGTTTCCGTTGTTATTAATAATGATGACTATGTTATGAGCTATTTATTATTCTATTTTGTTAATTCTATATACGTATTCAGGAGATCTTGTTTCATTTATGATGTTTTAGTGGAAGTTTTATGTGATGATTGATCAAACATGTTTTTTAATAATAAATTGATATTTTTTTCATTATATGAAATGATATGTTTGTTGTAGATGTATATGTCTTACAAGAGGCATTCCAGCAGATCTCGGCCTTCTCCTTCTCCTGGCGCAGGTACCAGCGGCACGACGCTGGATTTAAGTCCAGTAGCGGAGGTCGTTCCCAGAAGTGCAGAGTAAGTACCTAATTTATTGCATGTCTATTATTTAAAATTTATTAAATGACTAAATCTAAATTTATACAGGGGTTTCGAGGTGGAGCCTTCAAACTACATTCTTTAAGTCTCTATGAAGGCATTCAAGAGTCAGATGTTGTTGATGTTGGGCTCATTGGGATGACATCCTAGACCATGTTATGAACGCTAAATAGGCCGACTTGATAGTAAGTATAAATTTATAATTCATTTGAAATTTAATATAATGTATATAACTAAAATTAATTTCAATATGCAAGCTGCGATCTGTGTTGATCCAAAAGATATGGATGTTTTTACAAATCACTGGAACCAAAAGACGCAGAAATATTATAGGGACATTTTCTCAAAAGCAAATAATGCGAATAAAAAGCTCTCTTTGATGAGCGCTGATATTTGGACTAAATTTTTCTGGCTCTGGGATACTCCTGAATTTAAGTAAGTTATTTAATTTTATATTATTATTATTATAATTTGTTTAAATTTCGTATATTAGTTGCATTAATTTAGTTAATAATATATTTAAATTTATAGGAAATAACATTGAGGAGCCATGCAAAAAGGAATAAAATCCTGCTGTACACCGCGGTTGCTCTAAATCCTTCTAACAACATCGGAAGGAATAGGTAAATTTATAAATTGCGATTATAAATAGATTATTGATATTTAATCATATTGGTAACATTGTTTATTCATATATATAATTTCAGTATAAGAAATATAATCGTGAGCCTAAAATGGCAGAGGTCTTCACATGCACGCATGTCGTTGAGCAGACAAATGAGGATGACAAAGTTTTATATGTTTGGACAGACAATAAATCTCAATCCATAAGGTAAAGATGCTTATTTTTTTTAACTTCATATTTCATAAGTTTTAAATTGAATATTTATTGTAGCAAACTTCTTTTCGTCATCGCATGAAAGATATAAAGCGGAGCAAGCTCGAATGGTGCAGTCCACTAGCCATGAGTTGACCTTGGAGGAGTCGAACCGTATATGGGATGCTCTAATTGATCCTACTTCGTGAAATAGGCATTATAGTTATGAAAATCAGAAGGTAAACTGCTTCATTAACTAATATATAAATTTTATTTAAGATTAAACATAAATTATAACTCGCTATTAACTATTTTACAAGCGGTAACGACCTAGACGGCTTATAGGATATCCCAGACGGAGGAGGAGATAGCTCAGCTGAAACAGCAGATGGCAGAGTTCAATGATTGGCGGAAGAGCAAAGGATTGGCGCAGCTGCTAGATGAGCGGATTGTGGCATATTTAGCAGAGCACGAGAGAATGTTTGAGGAGGATGGGTCGAGAGATGATGATGAGTAGGTATGACTATGGTGTTTAACGGATTTTGTTCATTTTATTTTGTATTTATTTGACATTTGATGGATTTGATACTTGTTTGACGATTGTGTTGCTTGATGGTTTTGTGGATGTTTTGTTTGATGGACATGGGTATTTCGGTATGGTTGTGCTGTTTGAAGGATTTATGGATGTTTTGTTTGATGGACATGAATATTTTTAAGTATGATTGTGTTGTTTGATGGAATATAGACATTGCTTGATGGAATGTTGATGTAGATATTGATTTTTGCATTATATACTTGCTTATGTGTTATATGCGATGGTTGTAGTTGCAAAATTGGATTTATATATGTAATAAATGAGATGCATAAAGATATGATGATATTTGCACGATTGGATAGCTCAAATAGAAGCTGCAGATTAAAAAATACTCAGTATTGTGACGGCTTGCATCGGTTGACGACGACCCACTTGTCCAGGCTTGCGTTTCGGCTAGCGACGGCCTGCTACAACCAATTTATCCAGTTTTGTGTTGGCTAGCATCGGTCAGCAATAGTCCAACGACCGCTCTAGATTTGCCATGTGTTTAACATAGCGATGCTAGTCGTCGCTAAATTGCGACGACGTCGTCGCTAAAGCCTTCACTAAACCTATTAGCGTCGATTGTTTTTGCATCACCTTTTAGCGACGGCCGACGTCGGATTATAGTCGTTGCTAACGGCAATGCCTTTTGTTGTGTTATAGCAAATCCATGTATTTTTTTTACATTCACGATAATAGGACGGGATTTTGCCCTAATCCTGACTCGCCACCGGGTAGAACCGATATGAGTTGGTCGGTATCTCGTGGTTTCGATCGAAACCTTACACCTTGATATAAACACAATTTCAATGTACTTTTTTTTAAATCTAGACACAGTTCCATAAAATTTAAACTATTATAGGTAACACAATTTCAAATTTGAAACATAGAATATCACAAAGAAGCTTAAAATTTAAATAAAATGAAAATAAACAGTAGACCTTTTTTAATATTTTTCTTCTTTATCTTGGTTCTCTTGTTTTCTAAAAATTAATCATTGAAATCAAAATTTTATTTCGAATTAAATTCAACTTTGAAATTGACATACTAAGTCAAATTCTATAATTGATTTTTAAATCAATTAATTCAATCAAATTTGAAATTAAATTCGAAAATCAAAAAATTGTTTGAGCATGCCTCAAAGCGTTTAGCCCCCATCTTGCTTTGAGACTGTCTAAGGCATGATTTTTAACCAGTGTTTTCATGATCAGACCTAAGCGTGATCCGATATCGAATAACCCTGGACTAATTCAGTGTGGAAATCAATTAGACCTCAATTGCACACGAATCCATATCAGACCTTTGAACTAGTGGTCCAACCGTCCATTTTACCTTGTTAAACTATAGTTTTTTTTATTTTCCCCTTAATTTATTACCATGTCTTTCTTTCTCATTCTCATCATCTATACTATTTTAGAAAAAATAAATAAATCCACATTGCAAAAATTGCCATTGTCCCAAAATCTAAATGGTATTACTATTTACACCCACCTAAACATTTACTAATGTCACTTATATATTAATAAAAATAAATTGTGAATTCTACTTCAAAAACTCATCTTAAGTATTTGAAAATAAATGATAATCGAACAACATATAAATAATGAAATCTAAACTCGAACATAATTATTTTCAATCCTATTTATTGTTAATGACAAAAAAATGAAAAACGTATGCAATTTTCTTTTATGAATTTTAGATTAAAAATTGATTAATTAAGATATTTAATTCTGTTTATAATATGAATGTAAATCGATATTTTTGTAAACCTATTAATTTTCTAAGAAATAAATTATCATAAATAAATATATTTGACTACATCATATTGTTTTCTACTACAATTGGTTTCATCGTTTTTTCATTTTTTATTCAACCAACAACAAAAACAATAATTAGATATTTTTGATCGAAATAGTAATGAATGCTCTTTAATATGGTGAGCTGCAAATTATTCTTACTATGTTAATTATAGTTAGGGTTAAAAAATTTAAAAAAATAGAAATTTTAATTATAATTAAAGTCGATAACAACTTAATTGTAACAAAATTAGTTGGATTTATACATGCATGTGAATCATTAAATTAAAGCAAGATCGGGTATCGAGAAATTGGATGGAGAAATGCTGATTTTGTTGTTTGAAGAAAGATTGAGAGAAGAAATTCAGTTATGCTTTTGAAATAATAAAAAGATTATGAAAAGATGGACGTGGATGAATGATTGAAGAAGATAAGTGGGTGAGAAAAGAGTTTAGGTGGGTATAAATAGTAACACCCAAATCTAAATGGTAAACTCTACCACTTTGTTCTCCGCCGGTGCATGTTCCTCCAAACCACTGTAAACTTTGTCAAGTTCGACGTCGCTAAATTTATGTTATTGTGCATTGCTGCTTTGTACACAATTGCAGTGTGTTGATGCAGTTGTGCACTGCAGCATTATATAACGTCAATTGAAGACCTTGTACACAACTGCAATTTTATTGGTGCAGTTGTGCACTGCAGTAGTATACAATGTCGGTTGTAGACCTTAAAAACTCAATACAACTCGTCTATCTAGGTATACAATGTCGGTTGTAGACCTTAAAAGCTCACTACAACTCGTCCATCTAGTATTTTTATTTCAATATTTTTGTGTGTAGATGGTATTTAAATTTGTTACTGACAGTTTAACCGGTTGAATCATCAAAATCTTAAATCTTGAATCATAGCAGTTCGAGTAACGGACTGGTCATGAAAACTATGCTTTTAACCCATTGCTAGTATATTTACTCACATTGTGCCAATATATACACACATGATTTTGTCTAAGATATTCAAATGCGGCATTCTTCCACTCTCATAAAAGTTAACTTGCACTAGCATCCATTAGATTTTTATCCACGCTGGAGCTACGTGCTAGTATTGTTTACATATTACAAACATTATATTTGATAAAGTGTAACATGTAAAGCAATATGTTTCTAAGAGTTTTCTTAAAATTTTTGCTGCTGGAGCCGAGGAAAAAAACAAAACTATCAACTTTAAGTCTTGTTCAAAAATTATTACAAAAATATACATTTTTATTCATGTAACAACATTTTATATTCACGCAATCCAAATTTACGGAAGCATAATTTTTTTTTTAAATTACACTTGTACAACTCAAATTTGCACGCACAATTTTTTTGTTAAAAGTAACATTTGCGCAATTCAAATTTGCACAATTGCAAATCCCGACTTAGCGAAAACTAGGTCTAATTTATGTATTAATTTTTGTTTGAGGTTTAAAGTTGAAATATGGGTCTTTTTGGGGCCTAAAAGAAAAATTTGTTATGTAAATGTTACAATATGCAACTTTTTATGTTATGATTCTAATTTTGGTGTTTACATATACTAAATAACAGTTGGACTTTTTATATACCTCTAGGAGCATTAAATCAACTTAAGAGAAATTTGGCATGCAAGTGGATTGAGCAAACGCTGTTGCACCAGGAATCATTAAAACACCTTTGACGCAGCCTGTTAGTTTCCACATTTATGTAAAAATTTCAAAACCAAGGCAAATATGATTGATTTTAAGATGAATAGTATTTTAAAAGAAATCTGCGAAAACTATATATGTGTTGCATGTAAATGTGGTGAAACTATGAGTTTGAAAAAGAATCTGTGATAAAAATGAATTATTCTTCAGCATTGGTGTTCCTCTGTAGATACTAGATTACAACAGACGGTAGTATACAATTTACTTCAGCAAATAAGACAAGAATCCTACTGTGCATTTCTGTTGTTTTAGGAATGTAATACGTTAATGCTTGTGACTTTCGTATAAAGAGGACCATATCTTTTGTCTACTGTTGTCGACTAAGACTTGGAAGCGCCATATCTATGTAATTAGAAATCTAAATTTGACGAAGAAGAATTGAAGAATAATGGAAAGAAATGAAAATAATAAAATGATGAGATGGTCTCTTCAAGGCAAGACAGCTCTAGTCACTGGAGGCACAAAAGGAATTGGGTGAACATCCCTTGTTATTTTAGTCACTTTCTGCAAATACCTATAACTACATAGACAGTTTCTGAATGTCTTTTTTAAATGTTCAATGAAGGCATGAAACAGTTGAAGAACTTGCTCGCTTGTTGAAATGTGATTCAAACCTTCTGTGCACGTGTGGAATTGCAAGATTTAAATAAATAGACTTAGTAAAAATATGTTGCTATTGTTTAGCATATGCAGTACTAAGTTAGTGGTGAGTGGGACATTGCTCTACAAGCTCACGATCCTAGTTTATAGCCTTCAATTATGTTGTTTCGTGTCTATTTAATGTACTTTGTATTTCCTTTTCAATGAATGAGAACGTTGTGGTTATTGTCCAACATCTCTGTTATTTTTAGTTATCTCCATTACTCTCCTTCTCTCTCAAAATTCCAACATGGTATCAGAGCCAAATGATCCTTAAGGCTTGTGAGGTTAATAAAAATTGTGAGTGTTCTTCAAATATCTACTTTAAACAAATTTTCAATTTTCATTCCTCTATTCAAAGGAGAAAATTATCAATCATGGGTTATCAAAATGAAATCATATCTTAAAACTTTAAGTTTATGGGATGTCATTGAGAGTGATATTGATTTCACTCCTCTTTCACAAAATCCAACAGCCACCCAAGTCAAAATATATGACAAAGAAATGTCGAGAAAGCCAAGGGCACTTTCGTGTCTACATGGGGCCGTGTCGAAAGAAATTTTCACAACTATTATGGGTTGTGAATCTCCCAAAGAAGCATGGGAGAAAATCAAAGAGGAGTATGAAGGAAATCACCAAACAAAATTAATGCAAATTTTGAATCTTAAGAGGGAGTTTGAAATAATGGAAATGAAAAGTAATGAAGGTGTTAAGGAGTATGGGAGTCGGTTGATGTCCGTTGTAAACCAAATCAAGCTACTTGGTGGAGAATTTACTAGCCAAAGGGTGGTGGACAAACTTCTTGTCACTCTTCCGGAAAAGTATGAAGGTAAAATTTCTTCACTTGAAGATACTAAAGATTTGTCTAAGTTAACATTTTCAGAATTGGTCAATTCGCTTCATGCGGTGGATCAAAGGAGGGCCATGAGAAATGACGACGGTGAAAACAATAGTGAAAAAGCTCTTATAGCAAAGTTTTCTAATCAAAAGATGAAAGGCAAATCCCTCCAATGCAACAATTGTCACAAAATTGGTCATGAAGAAAATGATTGTTGGCATAAGGGAAAACCTAAGTGTTTCAAGTGTCAAAAATTTGGACATATGTCAAGGAATTGTAGGTTCAAATACGAAGAGCAAGAGATCATGACACAAGTGGCTGTGGAAGAAAATTTATTTTAGAGTTGTGGGTGAGAAGTGCACCATGGAGAGAAGTGCTCCAATATTCAAAGAGTAGAGTTGATGAGAAGTGCGTCAACAATTGAAGGTGATGAGATGTGCATCACAAATCAAAGAGAAGTGCTTCATTTATTATCATAACAACTTTGAATCAAGGGAAGGTGTTGAAATGTGATTCAAACCTTCTATGCACGTGTGGAATTGCAAGATTTAAATAAATAGACTTAGTAAAAATCTGTTGCTATTGTTTAGCATATGCATTACAAAGTTAGTGGTGAGTGGGACCTTGCTCTACAAGCTCACGATCCTAGTTTATAGCCTTCAATTATGTTGTTTCGTGTCTATTTAATGTACTTTGTATTTCCTTTTCAATGAATGAGAACACTGTGGTTATTGTCCAACATCTCTGTTATTTTTAGTTATCTCCATTACTCTCTTTCTCTCTCTCAAAATTCCAACATCGCTTTGGTGCTGAAATCTACACGTGTTCCAGGAATGAAACCGAACTCAAAAAGTGTTTGGAAGAGTGGAAGAAGCTGAATTTTAACGTCTCTGGATCTGTTTGTGATGTAGCTTCTCAGGTTGATCGAGAAAAACTAATCGAAAATGTGTCTCTTGCATTCAATGGGAAGCTCGACATACTTGTAAGCATATACTATTATTTAAGTTTTAAACAAACTAGCAAGCAGGCTTTTAACTTTACAACACAGGAAATTACTCAAATACGTTTGTAAGTTTCTTAAAACTAAGGTGTAGTTACTACTTACTATATAAGTAATTTCCATGTTATATCACCAAATTGTTAATTATTTTGAGACAGGTTAATAATGCAGCAGTGGCTATGCACAAGGCAACGGTAGAGTGCATAGCTGAAGACTACTCGCTCCTTATGACTACAAACGTCCAATCAGTCTTCCATTTGTCCTAGCTTGCCCACCCTCTTCTAAAAGTATCAGGTGGTGGAAGCATCGTAAACTTGTCATCTATTGCTGGTAAAATATCACTTCGTGATTTGACTCTCTATTCAACTGTTAAAGGAACCACTGTTGAATAATTTTTATGAGAAAGAGGGAGAGAATATAAGAAACGGAGGTTTTTTTTGTTGTTGAAAACTTTTCTTTTATTGTTGGTAGGTTTCTTATTTGATTGTTTGATACAAAATGATGAGAGAGCTCTTCTATTCATAGGACTCCATAGACTATTCTATAAACATGATTCTCTAAACAGTTCTAAAAACATGGCTTCATACATAATTCATATTTCTGCTAGAAAATTCAAGAGCTCTCAACAAACTACAGTAAATGCAAGAAGACTCTGAAAACTATAATAACAAGAAGCTTCTAGAAATTAACCATAACAAATCAAGTCTAATATTTCAACACCCCCCTTTAAACTTGATTTGTGACTTCAAGCAGATTCCTCAACCTGACAAAATTCTCATGCTTAAGAGGCTTGGTGAAGATATCAGCTACTTGATCATGCGTCTTCACGTACTCTAGTTGCATATCCTTTTTGGCGACACGATCTCTAATATAATGATAGCGTGTATCAATATGCTTGCTTCGATCATGAAAGACTGGATTCTTTGCCAAAGCAATTGCTGACTTGTTGTCCACGAAAATCTTGGTCGGCTTGTCTTGTGGTAATTTCAACTCCTTTAGCAGATTTCGTAACCAAATTGCATGACAAACACATGAAGTAGCAGCTACATACTCTGCTTCGCATGTGGAAAGAGTGACAATCGATTGTTTTTTTCGACAACCAAGTGAAGGCTGTGTCTCCCATGTAGCATACGAAGCCACTAGCGCTTTTTTGGTCATCCATATCTCCACTCCAATTGCTATCGCTATATCCAACAAGCTCGTAATTATCAGAAACAGAGTAGTACAAGCCAAAGTTTGTTGTGCCTTTAACATAGCAAAGAATCCTCTTTGCTGCCTTCAAAGGAGTTGTTGGGTTCTCCATTTATCGACTCGCAACTCCTTCCGCATATAGAATGTCGAGTCTTGTGCACGTTAAATATCGCAAACTTTCAACCAAACTCTTGAATAGTGTTGAGTCCACTTTTTCTCCTTCCTCATGCCTTGATAACTTGATTCCATACTCAATCAACATGCAAACTGGGTTAGATTCATCCATCTTGAACTTCCTCAATACTTCCTTATCATAACCTTCTTGAGTGATTATGATGCCTTTAACTTCTTGTTTTACTTCAATGCCAGGGTAATAAGACATGAGCCCAATATCAGTCATCTCAAACTCCTTCGTCATCTCTTTCTTAAACTCTTTATACATGCTTGGATTGCTACATGGACATTTGATGAAGTTTCTCTCTTGGAGGTACTTATCAATTCGAGCATTCTAAGCTCTTGGAGCTTGTTTCAACCCATAAAGTATCTTCTTTAGCTTCAAGACCTTGTCTTCATCTCCCTTGACTTCGTAGCTTTGTGGTTGCTCGATATAAATTTCTTCTTAAAGAACTCCATTTAGGAAGGCAGATTTCATAACCATTTGATGTATCTTCCAACTGTTTTGAGCTGCTAAAGAAATTATTAGTCTAACAGTTTCTAGTCGAGCGATTGGAGCGAATACCTCATCATAGTCAATGTCAGCTCTTTGACTACAGCCTTTTACCACCAATCTCGTCTTATATATTTTGACTTCTCCTTTGGTGTTTTTCTTTGCTTTGCACACCCACTTCACACCAATTGCCTTGTGTTCTTTTGGAAGTGAAGCTAACTCCCATGTGTCATTCTTTTTGATGGCCTTGATTTCGTCGTCCATGGCATTTTTCCAATTCTTCTTTTGCAAAGCTTTTTGGAAGTTTATACGCTCGCAATCCGAAAATAGACAAAAAAGAGTAAAATTGTCTTGATTTTTTGTTACCTCGTAAATTTCTTGAAGGCTTTTAAAGCGTGGAGCCCTTTCACTTGAGCTCTCATCTTCTTAACAACTTGTGGTTGCTGAAGCTAGTGGGGAAGTGGGCTCCTCACTTGATTGTTCGATCCTTGCTTGTTGTATTTCATCTCCTTCAAGGTATGGAAAGAAATTGTAATTGACATTATGTGATCTCCATTCTCATTCTCCTTCTTCATCGAACACAATATCTCGACTAATTATTATCTTCCTCGTATTGGGATTGTAAAGCTTATAGCCTTTGAAATTGGTGTCGTAACCAATGAAAATATACCTCTCACTTTTGTCATCCAATTTGCTTCGCTTCTCGTCTGGTATATGTACATGAGTTATGCTTCCAAAGACTCTTTGATGAGACATACCAGGCTTCCTTCCACTCCATGCTTCTTGTGGTGTTTTTCCCCCACACACTTCTTGTTGGAGATCGGTTTGATAGATAAACCACACATGCCACAGCTTTCGTCTAAAATTCCTTTAGCAGCCTTTTACTTTTAAGCATGCTCCTTGCTATCTCAAGAATTGTCCTATTCTTCCTCTCTGCTACTCCCTGGGTGGATCTAGACACTGTCAGTTGTCGTTTGATTCCATTATTTTCATAATACTTTTGGAATTCTTTTGATGTGAACTCTCCTCCACGGTCAGATCTCATGGCTTTAATCACAAGGTTACTTTCCTTTTCAACTTGGGCCTTGAACTTCTTGAAGTTCTCAAAAACCTTTGATTTCTCCTTCAAAAATTACACCCATGTTTTTCTTGAAAAATCATCGATGAAAAGAAGGAAATAGTTACTCTTACCAAGTGAACTTGGCTTGATCGGACCACACAAATTCGTATTTATGAGTTCCAACAGCTTTTTACCTCTTGAGTATGACTCCTTTGGAAAGCCCATTTTGAATTGCTTTCCAAGTAAACATGCTTCGTATACTTGATTAGGATGGCTTATGCATGGTAATCCTCTCACCATTTCCTTCTTGGAGAGCAATTCTAGTCCTCTGAAGTTAAGATGTCCAAAACGAAGATGCCAAAGCCAAGAGGCATCTTTGTAGCACACCTTAAGGCATTGTGCGACATCATTTTGAATGTTGAGCACAAACATTCTATTTCTTGACATTAGTACCTTGGCAATGTTTTACTTGCACCGTCTCTTATAAAAAGATTATTATCTTTTAATCGAGTATCATAACCTTTCTTTAAGAGTTATCCTAGGCTCAAAATGTTGCTCTTCATGTTTAGCACATAATAAACATTAGAATTGAATTGGTGCTCTTCATTCTTCAATCGGATAAGTACCTTTCCTTTACCGTTCACTGCTATCTTTGATTCATCTCCAAATGCGACGTTGCCCTTCACCGATTCATCAAGCTCCACAAATATATTTTTTCTTCCACACATATGGTTGCTTGCACCGCTATCTGGATACCATTGATTTTCCTTACCTTTTTCATTTTCTTTGTGAGCCTGTAGTGGTGTACCATCCTCTTGATTTTTTTCTTCAATGTAATTGGTCTTCTCCTCAATTTAATTATTTCTTAGAGCTTTACATTCGAAAGCATACTATCCAAATTTCTCACAATTGTAGCATTTAACGCGTGACTTGTCATACCTTAAATTTCCTCTCCCACGATCTCTTGTTGAGCTTTCTCCTCTTTTACTATTGTTGCTGTTGTTGTTTTAATCGTTGGACCTCCAACCTCGTCCATGTCCATATCCACGACCTCTTCTTTTTTTTTGGCCACAACCCCATCTTTCTTGGCTTCGATTATTTTCTTCCTTTTTTGAATCAATCGTGTCTTAAGAACTTGCTCCACGGTCTCTTCCTTCTTCTTTTTCTTTTCTTTATAAGCTTGCAATGAGCCTAGAAGTTCCACTATTGTCATGGTCTTCAAGTTTTTTGTTTCTTCAATAATGGTGACAATATGTTCGAACTTTGGATCTAATGATCTAAGAATCTTCTCCATAATTCTTACATCATTTAACTTCTCACCATTTCCTTTTAGATTATTACTAACCACTAGAACTCTTGAGAAGTAATTAGAAACAAGCTCACCTTCTTTCATATGCAAAGTTTCAAACTCCCATCTTAAAGTTTGAAGACGTATCTTTTTGACTTGATCAGCTCCCTTGTAAGATGTTCGAAGCTTCTCCCATGCTTCTTTTGCTGACTTCGATTCTGAAACCTTCTCAAAAGTATCATCATCCAATGCTTGATAGATTAGACAGAGAGCCCTTTTGTTTCTCGTCCTTGAGTTTCTCAAACTATCCCTTTGAGTTTCAAATAAGTTACCTTCATTTTCTTGTTCAATATAGTCTTTCTCCACTATTTCTCATACGTCATGTACTCCAAGGAGAGCCATCATCCTTAAGGTTCAATTGTCATAATTTTTCTTGGTGAGCATTGAAACTTGTAAGGAAACACCATTATTCGTTCTATCTTTTTTTTGAAAGAATCTCAAAGCTCCGATACCACTTTGTTGAATATTTTTTATGAGAAAGAGGGAGAGAATATAAGAAAGAGGTTTATTTTGTTGTTGAAAACTTTTTTTATTGATGGTAAATTTCTTACTTGATTGCTTGATACAAAATGATGAGAGAGCTCTTCTTTTTATAGGACTCCATAGACTATTCTAGAAACATGATTCTCTAAACAATTTTAGAAACATGACTCCATCCATAATTCTTATTTCTACTAGAAAATTCAAGAGCTCTCAACAAACTACAGTAAATGCAAGAAGACTCTAGAAACTATAATAACAAAAAGCTTCTAGAAATTAACCATAACAAATCAAGTTTAATATTTCAACAATCCTAACATATATAAATGAAACACCTAACGAAAAAATAAAATATGAAAATATAGTGTATATATTTATACGTATCTTTCTGTAGGGGCTATTGATCAACTTACAAGAAGTTTAGCATGCGAATGGGCAAAAGGCAACATTAGAACAAATTCTGTTGCACCAGGATACATCAAAACGCCTATGGTGCAGATTGTTTGTAATATATTATGGATATTCATGCAAATTAAATTTGAGATAATTCAATGTAGTATTACAGTAATGTTTGTACTTAATGGTACGTTGTTATTGTTATTGCAAGGTTATGGATGATGAAGAGTTTTATGCAAAGCATTTGTCCCGCACACCATTAGGTCGCTTTGGTGAAGTTGAGGAAGTTGCGCCATTGGTTGCTTTTTGTGTATGCCAGTTTCTTCATATTATACTAGCCAGATCATATATCCTGATGGAGGTTGAACTATTTATGGCTGAACCGAACCGAACCACATATATATCAGTCATTATCTTTTTAAATAATTAAGTGTGTTGTTGTATTTGATTCGCTTTCTTGTGCAAGTTGTTCTTCTTCTAATAACGAATAAACTTTTATTGGTCTACCGGCAACTGAAGTGCTCACTTTATATTATACTAAAACATTCAAAGTGGGTTCTTACTCCAAAATTTCTCAAAGATCTAGCATAGAAGGCATTTACGTCTAAACCCCATGGACACCTTTGGTGTAGATGGATATTGCGTCTCAAGCCATCAATACCAAATAATTCAGAAAACATTATCTGGTATACAATAGGTCCTAGCTACGAAATTACACTGTTCCAGTTTTTTATGAAAGTTTGACTTGCATGAACTTTGAAATAGGTAAAAGTGGACTCGAACAATGTGACCGGTGTAACAACACGTCATCTACGATGTCTCAATTCGTGTATAAAATGAAATGGACATCACAAGCCTCGCAGACGACATATCATTTTGAGATAAAATATAAATAAATCACAGAGTTATCTACAATATTTTGTATACTTTTTGAAACTAACAGTGAAATGAATAAAATATAATAGTGATCAGTAATACAATTTTAGACAAATATAACAATACAAAATCAAACAAATTCCACCTGCAACATTTCTCTATATTGGAAATGGAAATAATATAATATCTGAGAATAAATGAAATATAACTAGTAGTTAGCTAATGAATGAAGACGCGTCTCCATCACAACATCGCATCTCCAAGCCATCACAAGTCCTCTCTTTTGACCTATCAGTGTATAATGAAAAAGAAGAAAATGATAGAGTGGTCAGACATACGTCTAGTGAATAAAAGGCATCATACAAGTGTATGATACTAATAAGCTAGTAAAACGAAACTTATGCTCGAAAACCATACATTAGCATGTATCACCTGCACCAAACAAGTCAGCTAAACATATAATAATACTATAATGATATCATATACTATGCTCATTGTAAAATTTAACCCATATCTAATCATATGGATACTTCCAAGCCTACAACCCCAACTCGCATGTCGAAAATATATGCAACTAGATATTGATCATCTATGTGTCTTAACCTACAATCGCCAAATCATATGTGACTCAATACTGAAGATCTATGTGTCTCAGCCCACTATCGCAAAATCGTGTACAACTCACTATTGAAGGTGTACATATCTCAACTCGCTATCACAAAATCGTATGTACACTATTGGGCTCAAAGTCCCAACTCGTGCACTGCTAACTGCGACACAATTGGGCTTAAAATCCTAACTTATCATCGCTAAACATCAGTAGCCCCACCAAAGTGCACTTGGCGGCTACCATATATAACAATATTGAGCTCAAAATCCCAACTCGTTTGGCCTGTACGCGAACTGTCGCAGAAGTCGCACGTAACCATTGAGGCCATGTCCAAACTAGACATTCACCTAACAGTAAATGACACTATTAGGAGCAAGCTCATAACTCGTTATTGCCCTACCATTTATGAAGCTACTAGACCAAGCCCCAACCTGTACGCACAAAATCATATAACGAACTTGTCCAACTAAGATAATTGTCTTAAATATCTCAAACCAAAGAAAAAAATATATCAAAACATTCATCGTTTTGTTGCGATCCCGAGGCAATGTACCGTGTATGAAACAGAGGTCGTATGTGAGTGTTATAAGGATTTGAAGTTAAAAGGCAATATCGTAATTTATAATTTAATTATATCTAATATTATATTTCAAAACCTTATCGCTACAATACCCATATTTGCATGATATCTCATTCGTAACACATAGTCGCATCTTCCATCATCGCCACCATTCACCACATGCTACTTTTCAATCATCCGATGCCAGAAAAAGCTTCTACACGCCGAGACGTCCTTACTGCCACCAAAAACCCCACTTCCAACGACCCTTTGATGGATGATGTAGCTCAGCCTCCTCATCGATTTTCGATCACTTGACAACGAACTGGGTCAATTGAAGACCATTAAGAGGACTAGCTCGACCTCCTCTATGCATCCATGCTTCATGATCATGGTATGGTCGATGTTTTTCCGTGGGTCAAAACGAACGGTCTACATTTTTCGAACCTCCAACATGTTTTCTGATCAATTTGTACACTCAATCGACGAACGAATACTAGTGGATTCATATCGTTGAGAACTGCGATTTTGATATATAATATGTCTGATTTGGAACACTTGTATATTTTGCATTTTATAAATTAAAATGAGATTAACTTTTGCTAATTAAAATTGATAAAAATTAGATTTTTAATTATATAGCCATGTCATATTATATTCTAATCGAGTGTACATATAAAAAAAATCAGTTTTTAATTATTAATTACATCATTATAACTTGGTTTTAGATCATAAGAGGTGAATTACTAAAACCTATCAATATATAAACAAATATAATGAATCTCACTCATCGATTAGCCGTGCCTCATCCCCGATTTGATATGGATCATTCCTCGTCTTCGCTGTTCAAAATTTCCATGTCTTAAAAACTGAAAATTCCTCGATAGCTTCGATTTATTTGCGTAGATCTCTTCGCGGTGATCGGTTTCATATACAAATTTTTTAATTTGGATTTTATTTGGTGGATTAGGAATTGATTTAATGATCATGGTTTTATAAGTGGAGATAAGATTACTAGAGTAAAAGGAATAAAAAGAATAGGGCTAGAGATTTATTTATAGGCTGAAAAATATAATATCCAGGCTCAAATCTTGTAATCAATATATTACAAAGTGCCACTTGGTTTGACTTTTTCTAATTTCTAACCCATTTAACCAAATTCAGTAAGTTATATATGATTTCTGACTGGAACGACACTTTGAACGCAATGAAATAAGTCCCGAAGCCTAATTGCAGATCTTATAAAAATTTACTATTTTATCCTTTATGTAAAATTACGATTTTACCCTTTTAATTTAATTATTTAACTTTCGTAAAATTACAGGGTGTTACAATGGGTCTACCGGACTAACATTATAAAGTATAATGGTGTTAAGAGAAGTATTTGTGATTCTGGAGAGAAATTTGAATTTTGTTTTAGTGAAAAATAAATTTCCAAAACATTATGGATATAAATGGTTGTTGAATCAGGTGCACCTTAGAACGGGGTAAAATAGGAAAATTTTAGAAATATTCATTTTTCATTATTATGCACGAGATCATTTGACCTGTTTTATCATGAATAATATCTTGAATAATATAGATCTTAATTAATATTTATTAGGATTAAGGACAATTTGAATTTTACTTGATTTTAAATGTGTTATTGTATATATAATTTAAAATTTGTTATCATACACACACACACACATACACATACACACATATAATTCTTTCAAATTTGTATATCAAATATTCAAATGAAACAAATAACATTCTAATATATTAATTTGTAATTGATAGTGTTAATGTATGATTATTTCAATAACAAGTTAATATTCTAAAGTCCAATATTTTGTATCTATCAAAGTAGAATATTCATTGTTATATAATATCTTCATCATTTCAATACGAACTGAAACATCTCACCACTATACCCATATTATCTAAGAGTAATATTCGGTGATACTGATAGATAATATGGAGAATGGGGTACACATGTGACTATTCCTATGGACTAACATCGATACATATTTCTTGACATATAAAACTTACCATAGGCATACATGGTCTCAGCACAAAAAAAATCACATATGCTTCAAGGAAAGAACAATACACAATCACATAATGAAAAATAGAGTACACGGAGTCAGAACGCAGTAGATAAAATATAATATATATAACATATACATAGTCTAGTAGGTTACAAAATGGTATACGTTGACCCATATTATACATACATTACTACATCACATCATAGTATATACATCACATACACAACGAGGCTACAAATACACAAGAGAATATATCATCCTAATATACCTACCAGCCTCCAAAAAGTCCATAAGTCCATAGAAGCTACTACATATCTGCACCCGAAATACCTCAGGATCCTGATCTGAGTATTGTATTAACACATGGCTTAGGTTGTGTCTATAATGATATATCGGTAATGATCATAAATGTGATATATTAATATGTCACTAAAAAGGTATATAAATGTGTATTATTATTAAGATGATAAGTTTTTACCATTTAATCCCATATATCAAACGCATGTGAATGTAAATAGAGTATCCCTTAATCATAAAGAAATTATAAATGTATGTCCAAGTACTCATAATCATATACATACATAGACACATAACTAGTGATGGGTGATGACTATACGATGGACACAAGGTCCCAAGTATAATCATATTTATATATGTAGTTCTCCTAGCATATAACCATATCCAGGTGAGGGTATAAATAGTATATGCCTATCTATCGCTCCGTTAGAACCAAACGGGAGACTAGTAGCATGGAGCCAGCTCCATAGTCACATAGACTCTACAGCCTTTGGTTACCTCGACAATCAATGTGACACGTATCCACTAGTTGCTCGTCTACGTGAAGCCTAAGTCACGACCCTGCACTTGCCCTTATAGGTAATAGACTATTAGCCTAAGTGACACATGGACGAATGCACACATCGATATTATGGAGCTATATAAGTATAACGTGTAACAGATCTGGGGCATGACCCTACGATCAACTCGCAAGGGTGGATGCTAGCCTAATCCGGTCCTCTCCAATACTAATAAAAGGAGTACATGGTGATAGACGGTGCATAGTATCTATAATATAGGCACAAAGCATAGCTCACTTATTAGCATGAAGTCTAACGTATCTCTATGAGCTCCCTTACATAAACTCTATCTCGATCTCACTATCCCGTCACTTGAGTGCCATCTATTTGTAATGAATAACCGAATAAGTATCCCATTAACGTCCCATACCATCGCGTGATAATCAATCGTTTATTCAAAACTTGTAAACTGCACTCAATCTCCACCACATCTATGCAATAAGTCCTAATAATAACCGGAGAAATATTACCGAAAGTCCCATACCATATGGTTTTATAACTCCATTTATTACAAATTCTCATAGCATAGCATATCCCAATATATATATATATATATATATATATATGATTTATGAATATTATGTTTTATTTCAACATTATTGATATCTTTTGAATTTCTAATTTAGAAATTAATTGTCTAATACATAAAATATTGTTACTATGCTTCCTTGGATTATGTTTTGAATAAGCTTAGATTTATAATATTTTTAGTATAATTATATTTTAGGTATTTTTACTTTTAATTTTATAACATTATTTTAAATTATATATGTTGAATTCACAAATATATTTATGTATTAAATTCATATAATATCATTATATTATAATGTTATTTATTTCAAACAAGATTCAATCTATATTCAATTTTATTTTATTTATATTATTATACATTTCCTTTATCTATATTTATTCATATTTATTTATTATATATTTTTATTTCTATTTTATTCATATATATTATCTATATATTTATTCTTTTATCATTATTTTATTTGTTATTTTAAATAGGTCATCGCATTTTTCACCACCGGAGGGACTAACCGGTCGATCGGTAGGCTGTCGATAGGGGTCGACTAGCCTCCCTAGGTTCGTGATGCCTACAAACCATTTTCATCATCTTCAATCAACTTTGGACTACTTCTATCAATCCATTCGATACATGCAACAACATATACCCATACCTTAATCCAACCATATCCAAACACAATCAAATACATCATAGAATCCAAGATCATCAATAACATGGTTAAGTTCTATTGTCAGTTCATGATGGCACACATATAATAATCATGTTTCGGGCTTTAGTCATCAAAATTTAAGCATAAATGTGAGCTAATTTACTCACCTTGAGATGAAGAACTTCACTTACTCCTTCTAGCTCCTCTTTTTCCTTTCGTATTCCTTATTGTAAAATGTTAATACCCAAAATTAATAATTTGAAACTTATATTTCACTTTACTAGTTGGTATAGAGATATGTCAGGAAGCTCACATCAAATTTAGGGATTTTTAATATTTGATTTAATTTTATTTTTAATTTGGAAAAGAAAGTGGAAGAAGGTAACAGTATGAACATAAGAAAATTAGGTTTCGGCTTATCTTCCTATGCACAAATCCTTATATTTATAAAATAGGGGTAGAATCTACAGAATTTTGGAATACTCTAGATTTAGGATTATTAAATATAAGGTTAATTATATGTGGATTTATGTTAGTTAAATATGAGCTTAGTTAATTAATTTTTTCCCTATTCTATTTCCATTTTCCTTTTTATAAAAACCATCTTTATATATTTCCAACTTACTAATTAATCAAATAAAATTATTTTCAACCTTTCTAATCCTACACAAAATTATACATATCATACTATAAAACTATGCACTTCAATTTCAATTTATTTGTCTTTATTGTTCACTGTAAATATTGATTTAAATTTTTGTTTATATAAATTATTAATTAAAATATAGTTTCTTTTATAAGAATAACTTTCTATTCTTATTTATTTCATTTACTATTCTTTATTTAATTAATCACCGCCCTTCAAATCAAAAGAATTCATAATTAATAGGAATTAAACACTCAAATACTCATTAATTAGAATTCTTTTCACCTTATAAAATACAAGTATGGTGGCACGTCCGTTGGACGTATGCAAAGAAGGAAGTGACGTATTTTGTCTTTGTTACAATTATGATATTGTGAGAGATTATAGTAATGTTTTCGTTATTTACGGGAAAAAAGAGGAAGATGATATGACAAATGAACAGAAATAAGGTGTTGTAAGAAAGACGATAGGTAAACCCGATAATGATGAAGCACCTTTGTAGGAGTTATTTGGCACGTGCGATGCACGTGCGCAGGAGGAATTGGTATTATGAAACATTGTTTGTTAGTTTTTTTTGTCACCTTACGAAATGACATTGTATGTGATGTTGCATTTTTATGTGTGTACATGCACAATTCTTTTTTTTTTACATTAACGTTGGTATTTTTGATCATTTAACCACCATCTTCTCAGCTGCACTTCGCTTTCAAGTCCCATAGCACAAACCATAGCTTCTTTTGCATTAATATCTACAAAGCAATACTTTCAATTTTGCACAGAATTATATTTCTAGTGAAAACTGATATTAAGTTGCATTACTTTTCTTTGTAAAAGAAATCTAATAAAAGTACAGTGTATAGCATCTACAGGAATTCAAGACTTAAATGCTAATGATCAAAATTGAAGAACTTAGCATGTACAGAAGAAAATTCTAAATAATATAGGAAAAAAAAGCAAACGTTACACTATAAAATCTAAAATAGAATAACTGGCCTAATAGGAATCAATATCGAAATTGAAATGTAAGACAAAAACCTATTATTAAACTATTCAAAATCCAATTGACATCCTTGTTCAACAAAGCTACATGTTTAAGGGTACAAAAATGGAAATTCTAAGTATGGTAAAACACTTTCCTCCCTTTCATGTTTACATCAATACCCTCATCAACATATAATAGAATTATATCTGCTTTCCTCAGACCTTATGTGCATGCGAATGCAAACAGTGCTATAAACAGCAAATTGTTGGTCTATCCATGCAGGATACAATAGTGCAGTTGTTCTAACGTGTATTGCAACCTTACTAACTTCCAAAATATAGTGGGACTTTCATACTTACCAATGAAAAATGTAACTGCATGTGATTCTTCACGTTTTTGAGGTTTGAGGTATTTCATTGCTTTCCTCTTATCATCTTCTGCAAAGTGCTTTACAAATAGTTCCTCGACCTCGTCCATTAACTTAATTGCCTGTTACAGTTTAGTTTGGTTGTTAAAATTTTACATTTGAATTTCATTTGTGTAATAAGAAATGAATACATGCCTTATCCGAGCTGTTGAAGTATGAACTTTCTACAACTTTGAGATAGATGGACAACACTTGTTTTCCTGTCACCTGAAATACACCACAAATTAATAACACAAAAACTGTTATGAATTTTGCTTGAATCTTATAAATAAAAATTAACAGTGGATTTATATGATTGTGGGAAATCAGCCATAAGCATATACATTTGACAATATACTTGTCATGTGTGAATTCAGCTGGGATCTATGAATTTTTGGTAAGAACATGTCTTATAATACATCTTCATTTTTTTTCTTCTTAGTATACTTCTAGTAACAATGTAGGAAAATTCTATTTCATCTCCAACATATACTGAGTAAGCCCCCCAAAAAACTGTAAGAATTATATACTCAATTATTTTGGTGTTACCCCAGAAAAGAATAACATTTCCAAATGGCCCCACTTTTCTAATCAGTTCTTTCATCTTAATACATTTTTCTTATTTGTAATTTTTTAAACCCTATATTTACAAACAGGGGTAATTCAAAATTCTTAAACTAAGTGCTAATGGTGTATATATTTTGTTTCTTAGATGAAAATTTCCATTTTTCTTCTCTAGTTCTTTAATCCAATACATTCTTTCTGTCAAAAATTTTATAAATCATTGATTTTCAAACAGTGGCAATTCAAGATTCTTATATTAAGTGCTAATGGTGTATATATTTTGAAGACTTTGCATTGTTTTTATCTTTAATTTGATTAGAGTACATAATTGGTTTTATATAAAAAAATCAAGTACAATGGGTTAAGTCAGCTGTTGAATTTGTCAATAGAGACGGAAAAATTATTGTAATTTCAGTAATCTTTTCCTTGCATAATTATGCGGCTTTTTCTCTAATATCTGACATGCAGCAGGTGTATAAACGACTAAAGCAATATTATAATTTATATCCACTAATAGAGAAAACTCATAAGAGAAATGGGTAATCATGTGGTAGTTTGAGATATTTTAGTTTGCATATGATAATTTTTAGAGCTGAAACATACAGTAATAGGAAGCATCGACAACAAAGTAAACTCTACGACAGTAAACTGATACAGCTCTAGCATCGTAAAGGATTTGAAAGCATGAAAAGCATATCTTAGTGAATGAAATACATAATAGTTTTTCAAAAGAAAACCAAATCACGAAATATATCTCATGGAAACACAGGAAAATAAGGCAAAATTTTTTAAAATTTAGATAATATAATTTTATTAAACATGAATATATTACAATTATAATTTGAACAAAAAAAGTCAAGCTTAATGAAAAAAGAGAAAGGAAACCTTACCCATAACCGCAGTTAACAGACATAGATCCAAGCTTCTCCATCAATATCTCATAGAAACATAAGAAACTGTATGGAATAAAATTACAAACTCAAATAACCAATAGATTTAATATACTACCGAACCACATGAAAGGCCAGAGAGGAAACCTTACCAAGCCTTGTTCACCATTCTTAAACCTAGATCAGTATACAACCCCATAGGGAATGATATTCCTCAATTCTGAATAATTTTTTGTCAAATTTACCCTAGTAAATGAGTTTGGAGAATGTGCTCAAAAGGGAACCAAGTGAGATACCAAAGAAATGCGTACGCACTATGAAATGGGTTGAAAACTGTTCAACGAAACTTCTCAGATTAAAGAACAATGCAAATGTTAAATAAACTGATCATCTTTTCAGTATTTTATTATACACATGTATGTAGGCAGGCTGTGACAAAGTAAATAGAGTTACTGACCTTGGTTATATGAGTTGTTGCACCTATCTTCATATCAATCTATTGACCGTCAATCAACTTGAAATCTGTAGGATACAAAAATATCACAACTCGTTATGATAGCTCCCACCAATGCAAATGTTAAATAAAATGCTTCCAGCAATGCAAACGACCATATAAATTAGAGTTGTGATATATATAATACCCGCAAATAATTATTTTACAATGTAAAAGAAGGGGATGAATAAATAGTAACCTTATCTTGCATATTACTCCAATAATCATGCCGCCTTTCACTTTCAAGTAATCAACCACTGATAGTTAACTCAAATTCAATATGAGAATAAATCCAACAAAACTAAACAAATATGCATGCTATCTTACAACATATAACTTATTCAATGGGTTCTTATAATATACAAATAAATAAGATCAACTATAATCAAAGATAACTTGGGTCAACTATGAATTCTTTTTTTTAGGAAATAAAATTTTGGTCAATGCTGTAAGAATGGAGAAAACATAAAGATGCTATTTCTGCAAAAACCTAGTGACCGCTGAGGAAAATCAACTAAAATTATTGCTTAAAATACAGGAACGATGTAAAAAAATTCAGTCTGATAAACTGTTCGCCTTTTAATTCCTTATTTTGGAGCTAATTTCCATATTGCCAACCACTACAAACATAGGATTGAAGAGATAAAAACTTTTTGAATAAATAACCAAATTAGTGTTAATGATTACTGAATTTTTATATATGAAAGTACTAATGAATTTAAGATTGAATTCATATCTCTTTCCATCAATGTATCAGCCATTTAAAATGAATAAAGTAATGATGAATTTAAGATTTGAATTCACATATTACTGCAATAAGCATGCCACCTTGCACTTTCAAGTAATCAATGACTGATAGTTAACTAAAATTCAATATGGGAACAAATTCAACAAAACTAAACCAATTGCATGTTATCTTACAACATATAACTTCTTCAATGAGTTCTGATAATATAAAAATAAATAAGATCAAATATAATCAAAGATAAGTTGGGTCAAATATGAATTCTTCCTTTTTTAAGAAAATAAAATCTTGGTCAATGGAGAAAACAGAAAGAAACTGTTTCTGCAAAAACCATGTGACTGCTGAAGAAATCAATTAAAATTCTTATGGAGCTAATTTCCATATTGCCAACAAATCCAAACAGAAGATTGAAGAGATAAAATCTTCTGGAATAAATAACCAAATCAAAAACTTCTGGAATAAATAACCAAATCAAAATTTTTTGGAATAAATAACCAAATCAAAAACTTCTGGAATAAAAAAAATTGCATTCAAAAATCTAAGGTATAGAATTTACTTGATATTTGGGATGGATGTAGATCGGCAGTCTTCTACTTCTCAATTTAGGCATCTTGTCTTGAGATCCGATTTCTAATTCTGGAGTTGAAGAACCATTTTTGATCTCCTTGCTAAACGTCCGTAAACACCTTCAAGGAAGAGAAAAGAGATCGCATCGACTGTCTTCTACTTTTCAATTTAGGCATCTTGTCTTGAGGTCCGATTTCTAATTCTGGAGTTGAAGAACCATTTTCGATCTCCTTGCTAAACGTCCATAAACACCTTCAGGGAAGAGAAAAGAGATCGCATCAATTTCGTAAAAAAGAAGAAACAATAGCAAAAAAAACCATCATACCTGTAGGAAGCTTAGATTAAAGACCAACCTCCAGCCTGTCGATCTTCTTGCAC
The DNA here is from genome assembly GCA_030737815.1 of Allium fistulosum. NCBI lineage: Eukaryota > Viridiplantae > Streptophyta > Magnoliopsida > Asparagales > Amaryllidaceae > Allium > Allium fistulosum. The sequence continues at coordinate 940,278,017 of CM060907.1, read as the reverse complement.
GCTGGTTAAATACCGATTATGGAAATATGAAAATTTATATGAATCTCATGACTAATTAGAAAAGGAGAGAACATATGAGAAGCAGTTGCTGAGTGTGTGGAGTGGTTGACGATGGGAGAAATAATGGGATAAAGGGACCGAGAAAAATGAGGAGTAATGATGATCGTGCAAAATGAAAACAATTATGAGTGACTCTTTTGCCCTTACCGAGATAAAGGACGTTGGTTAGTAACCTTGGTCATTTTTGGAATAGCCAAAAAGGCTTCACTTTGACCGGTTGACCAAAGGTTTTTTATTATAGTATAGATATATTTTTAATTATATTTCTCAATTATTCACTATTATTCCATATTTATTAATTTAAAAACTCATTTGATTATTCAAATCTTATTATTTAATTCTTAATTAAATACTTCCTGATACCGGGTTGTTATGGACTTCCCCTTAAGAAAATAGCGTCCTTCCAATTCTTTCTAAAAGAAATTCTATAACTAGCTAGTTAGATTCTAGCTTAACTATTCCATTTATTTATAATTGATAAGAAACATAATACGTACCAAACTCATATGCATCAGAAAATATCTTAATGTAAGCTCGTTTATATGCTTCTGAGTCTCCTAGCTACATTCCAATGGATTATCGGACCATCGTACCTTTACCAAAGGAACTCTCTTGCTCCTGAGCTGTCGAACTTCTAAATCAACTTTTCGAACATGATGCTACAAATAAATCAGATCTGGCGATATCTTAAGCTCTTGTGTAACATCCCGTAAAATTAACAGTAATTAATAAATAATTATTAAAGCTCAAAAATGGAATTTTAGAAAATGTTAAGATTATGCCACGAAGCTTGCACCATTATGTCCATGATCATTTTCCGAGAAACTTTCATATTTGGAGTTTTGCGATAAGAGCTCAAATGAAGAAGTTATTGACGTTTGAAGTTTTTGAAATAAAAATAATTAAAAAGGAAAAATAGGAAATAAACTATATTAAATGTGGGACCTCACCGGTCGACCCCATCCATGGCTCGACCGCTAGCAACCAACCATGTATAGGGGTGCAGTCGACCAGTCCTGAAGTGGCGGCTAGGGTTGAACCTTGGCCGAACGTCCCGAATTTAATTATTTAAATCTAACGGATCGATTGATTAGCGCCTATATATATAGGCCTAACCCCTCACTTCACTTCTCATATTTTCTAATCAAACCAGCGAAGCTTTACCATTTTCCCATCTACACAATTACTATTAATTATAAAATATTATATTATGTGTATGTGTATCGGAGAAGGGTGGAAAACAAAAGAGAAGAAGAAAAGAAGCAAATCAATACTGCGAAAAAAGGTAAATTTCTTAATTATAAATTTACATTCCCCTTAACCCAAATCTCTTCTCAGATCTTTAATTCTAATAGTATGTATATACCTTGTTATACATATTCTTTTGGATTAGAAAGGAAAAGGAGTCAAGTAAAGGGATGAATTCAGATTTGGTAGATATGGAAAGCTTAAAAGGTGAGTGGAAAATTATATAATTTATTTATAACAATAAATTTATATCGTTAAATTTTATTTAATTATTGTGCCTATATAGGATCTAATGAGTTGTAGGCTTAAAAGAAATAGGAATATCGTCTATATATTTTGTAAGATAGATGATTGAAATAGGAATGGTATTTACACCCTAATCTAGAAATTTTGAAATCAGTCCCTAAATTTGTTAAAATTGAATGTTGATAAAGTTGTAAATTTTATTCCACATTTATAGTTGGGTACAAAAAAACTAGTATTAGTTTAGATTGCCCTAATTTGACTTGGAATGTGAATATTTATGTTTCAATTTATTGGGAGCGGGGTATAATTCAATTGTATCTAATTTCCATAAATTATCTAATTCCACCAATGTATAAAATGTGTGTCATTTGAAATAATAAAGAATATACCAAATGAAAGAGATGTGTAAAGTACGTATGTTCTTCCCTTAGATTGCACTTTCTATTTCAATAAAAGAAAAGAGATAAATCTTTGAAATTTCAAACGAAGCAAAGGTCCCACTTTTGGTTAATTTATGGAAAGTTATAACGGAAATCTAGAAGGATAGCTTTGATAGGTTAAAATGAAGAAAGGAATGTTCTAGTTTAGGAATTAATTTTTAAAAATAGTAATATATATGTATGTATGTATATACACACACGTATAACCGCACTTACTGATAAAAATAAAAATATATTTATATAGCGTAATATACGTTGATATTTGCATTTGTTATAATTAGGACGTATAGTTATAAATAGTATAATGAATTATAGGATTAGGAGGTGTAGATGGAAAAGTGATAGTAATTCCAAAATTAATAAGGAAACATATATATGTAGTTAATGGGGAGTTACAAGAATTAAACATGGGAATAAATGTGTTTAATGGGATTAATTAAAGGATTTAATATGGCATTTATGCGGAAATGAAATAGGTCCAATAGGTTGAATTAGAACAAATAAATAAATGTTATTAGAGGTTGTCCAATTAGAATAATAATGACCATTTATTATAGACAAATGACATTTATGGAATATAGTAAATAAGCATATAAGATAGGAATTAAATACTATAAGGTAGTATAATTTCCAAAGCGAGAAATTATATGGCCTTATTTATACGTTTACAACAAGCATAAATTAATGGGCCTAGTCCAACATTTAGAATTAGGATGTTTGGTTTGGTTTAATGGATTGGGATGCAAGGCCAGTAGAGTTATACAACAGAAGCTTTTCCTTCACCTAGAGGCTACCGGCAGTTATGTATACTTACTACTAATTGGGACATCTCCAACTATAAGACCCGTAAGGAAGGGGATACATAGTAGCAGTATATTCGTAGAGGAAAATATACCAAGAATTCGTCTTGGATTTGAAGTATTAAATGACCAAGTACTTTTAAGAAAATTGGTTCTGCTTCATTTCTAATAATAGGTATTAGGTAACTAAAAGTGGCATTTTCCTTGAATTACATTAGGTTAGTTTAATTGGGATTTGGGCCGTGGAAGGTCGGTGGGCTATTTTAGTATTGTTGTTGGAACGGTATTGAGTAGTAGGTCATGCATATAGGCTATGACCACCAGCGATCCTGAGCTATCGGTAGCAAAGACTCGGGTTATGCCCTGATGGATTTTGCTTTCTACTAGTGTAGAATACGTATGGGATACGCATAGACCTCAAAGTTTAATTAGTTAGTTGATTGTTTGTCGGAGGTGCGCTAGTTAACGCTTAGATGGGTTTATAAGGTGCGTTAGTAATATGGAAATTATACTATAAAGCCATGGACAGAGGTCAATGGTCTCTGTAGTTAAGATCGACTGACTAGCGTTTACATTGCGGAGGGCCTACTTCGGGGTTGAGGTATTAAATGGTTGTTGCTTCTGCCTCCTCCCTATTAAATAAATATTAAGTTGCTAGGGTTTTTGGGTAGTACATCATTTAGATATATATATATATATATATATATATATATATATATATGTATATAGGCATATATATATATATAGTTATACCACGGAGAAGGTTAGACATATCGCAAGAGCATATAGAATTGAATGAATTAGCCATAAATAATAGAAATAACACTTAAATAGGAATTAATCAGCCTAAATTAGTGTTATAGATAAAGTATATAATATTTCAGTCACCAGAACGTTGTTCTGACCCCTCCTCATTATAACCTACAGGGTATATTTAGTGGGACAGGCTACTGGTGCAAGATGGGAACTGCGGATGGTGGAGTCTTCTCTTTCATGCTCGACACTGACACAACGACTAGATATCCAAGGAGTAATATTGGTTCTAAGGTAGTAGCCATAATTGGTATAAATGTTCTATTGTATTTTTCTATTCTGCTATGAGTTTATATTGATCGCTCTCTAATATGCTTATTTACTGCAGGTTACCAAAACCAACAATCCATGCCCTAACTGTAACGACCCGCATTTTCGACCCTCAAAAGTCGACATTAATACATCCACGGTATTCACGTGCCAAACATCTAAGTGAAGAAAAGATAGATTGTTGGGGTAAAAGAAAGAAAAGACTGAATAAAATCTCACATCATGACGACTAACATATAATATACAACGAATCTTTACAAAAGAAAATTGTAATATACATACATCAATCAGAGTTAACTAACCTATCATCAGCCTGGACAGTTATAACAACCTATCCTCATAAACGTTGATAACTACAAAACAACCATGTAGCAGAAAATAAAATATATGTGAATACGTCTTGGAGGCAACCAGTTCGTCTCTTGAAGCTCCAAAGCTAAATCTAAAAATATACTCAGTTTGAATCAAGCATTATAAGAAAATAAAGCACAAATCAGTCTGGTAAACCAGCATGATAAACATAAATCGAATGGATTTTTACTGTTATAAAACCTTTCAAAAATAAAGGTATTTCGTAAGACCACGCCGCATATAAACACGAATGGGTTTTTACCTCACGATATCCAAACCATTTCAAATAGAAAATCCAGTGATATTATAATAATGTTTAGGGTTTAAAATAAATACATAATATAGATGAAATGCTTGCATCTCACATTCCAGCATAGCTAGACATAACTAAGTCCATAAGACACTTATTGGATAATGGATTCCATCAATGATAAGGATACTGGGGTACCACCTATCATAGTACATCTCTCGAAAAATGTACTGAGGGCCTCACATGGACCCCCTGCATGGCAAGACCGGCCTACCCCTTACTGGATAGTACCGAATAGGTCATCACCTCGGTTGTTGGCCAACAACCGTTCTAAGTCACTAGCATACAAAAATAGGTCTATATCGATATGGATCGGATAATGACTATACCCTAATGGTAGCAAACCACATAGCCTTATGGAAGATACCTTGTTTTAGTCATTCTCGGTTGTGAGGCTTGAGGCTACGTTTTACCTTTTTAGCAAATCCCACTTGGAATGCTAACACTGCCCTTTAGGCAACAATGCAATGTTAGCATTCATCCATACAAGTTGTTCTGGGACTGAACAGACCAAAGGCACTACTTTAACTACATCTATTTGGAATCATCCTCAAAATCAGTAGCAAGTAGCCCTTGCACTTCAAAGAATTCCGTCTTCAATTCCATCATCTTCAAGATGTTTTTGATTTGAATGCTTATGTCGGTTCGAAGTGGTTTTTGGATAATATATCTGATCCCGATCTCTTCGAACCATAAAAATAGTTTTAAAAACTGGCCAAGATTTGATAGTCGGTTATTTAACTATCAAATAAACAACCAACCAATAAGAGATTTAACTAAGCATGGTTAAGCACAAAGCAACCACTGAACTTCTTTAATTAATCCTTTCATTGATTAAAATCACTTTTTAAATATTTGTATAAAAATACCTTTTCAAAGATATGTTCACAAACCCTCTCTACTCTTTTCAATTCTAGACAAATACTGATATAGTTATCTCAATTGTATAAGTATACTCCCAAAACATTTCACTTTCAATATTTAGAAACATTTCCATATACTTATCTCAACAATATAAGTATATTCACAAAACACTACATTTCTAATACTTAGAAAATGTACCCACATACTTACCTTTACAATATAAGTATATCCACAAATCTTAAGAAAACGATTTCATTTCTAAAAACCGTACTTAATTGAGTTAAAACAAATGTCATTCAAAAATATTGGTAACAATAAACCCAAACACTTTCTTTTTGGTATAAGTCAATAGATCATATAGAAATTAGACCAAATATACTTACCATCACTTCCCGATCTAAACTGCACCATCCCTCGATTAACAATGTAGTCAGATAAGTTAGCGTACTATCCTTACTTGACATATATTCTTAATTCTCAGGATAGGGATGAGTTTCCCTACCTTAGAATTTAGTGTTAAGTATGAAAAGAATACTTTCCATGCTACCATGATTTTAAAATGATCTTTTATAGAAATCAAATTTCATTTTCTTTTTTAAAATTCCTATTTATAAACCTCTTTTATATTTACAAACTGTCTTTTATACATTCCTTTATAAAACTTTCTTTATAAATCTCCTTTATAAAATATCATTTATAATTCTCTTTTTTATAAATCTCCAAGTCTAATTATAAACTCCTTTTATACTTAATACAAATCTTTGTTTTCAAAATAGGACCAAATACTTTTCATAAAACAATCATTTCATATATCACTATAAATTCACAAATGTGATTTATTTTCCAATTTATCAGAATGATATTAATTTCCTTTGTATAAAATATCACTTATAAATCAACCCTTTTATTTATAAAATACTCTTTATAAATCCATTCATTTATTTATAAAATACCATTTATAAATCTATTCTTTTGTTTATAAAATACCATTTATTATATATTCTTTTATTTATAAAATACCATTCATAAACCTATTCTTTTATACAAAATTTTATATTAAACATTTCACAAATATTTATTTCAAAATATTTCTGACTACTTTTAAATACAAAATCACTTTATTATAAAAGTTATATTCCCCTTTATTTTCCTTTAAAATAAACATTCATTATTATAATAATTTTTCTATAAAAATAAATACTCCTCGAAATACTTTTAAAACATTTCCAAAAAAAGGTTGGAGTAAAATAGAAAAGTTCAAAAATATTTCTAAATAAAATATCATAAAAAATCCAAAAAGTCACATTTAAAAAGCTTTCTCTGAATCAAAACCAATTTCAAATCCAAACAACAATATTAGTTTTTCAAATATTATAAAGGGGCCTATAGCTACCATAACACTTAAGCAATGTAATTACTACCTTTATAATTAAAAGGTTCAACTTTTAACATATATAAATGTCACATCCAATATGGCCAAACTACCAACTTTTAGCATTCAACAATTATATGACAGATATATATATGGAATTAAAATCAACTGGTATATAACTAAAATTTAAAATCACAATGGTGAGAAATTCAGATTTCTTTACAAAATTCACTGTATTTCATTTTAAATGTCATTCGCTTTTTAAAGTGGAAAATTCAACCAAACAAAACCAATAAACCATTCAAACAAAAAAACAATAATTTTTATCTACTATATATCATATAGTATTCAATCGAAGGTGAGATAACTCACTAAAATTCTAACGGACGCTTAAACGTTTCAGTTTGATCTAAAATCGAACAACGTTCAATTTTAGCTCAAAATTCCACTTTCTCCAAACTTGACGAAACCAATTCTAGTGCATAGATAATACTTCTACGAGCGTAGGTCAAAAGACTGTGTCTCGATTAAACCTCGTATGTAATAATTATTCATTTTATAGGATTTTGAATTTAAAAATATAATTAAATATATTAATTACTTTACATAACTTAATCACCCTTACCCTAACCCTTCTTCCTCGATTCCCCCAAATCACTTCCTGTACACGAAATGGTGCACAAGTGCACACCATGCACTCTCCCTCCCATTAAGATCAACTATTCAACGAACCGACACCACTGACGAGCTTCTCTTCATGTGAGCACTCGATCCCACACACCCACGCCGAACTCGATCTCCTCTTCCACATAGCGACCCACCAACACCTGTACGCGAACCCTAAATGTTGCGTTCTACCAATCACCACCGCACACGCCAAAACTTGACCACTAGATGCAACACCAAACGAGAAACCCATTGCAATCATTCCCATGATCTATCATCGCTTAAATCACCAATCCTGCCAAGCCCTAGATCATGACTTCTTGCTCGATCAATGCCAACCATCACCGCGCCTCCCATCTCCCTATAGATCAAAGCTCTCATCACTACAAACTCAATGGATCTAACGCTTCAATTTTTCTTTGCTTAAATCTTTTGATTTTAATTTTTAAAGGAAGAGGTTGATTTTCCTTTTGGTTTACAAGAAATGATAAAATGAAAGAGAGGAAAGAAAAGTAAAAGAGGGAAATGAAAACTAGAGAAAAGTCTTAGGGTAGGATTTTAGTTTATTTTGCAATTTTCAGCACTTCGCTACACAGAACATCATTCGCATAAAAACTGCAAACGGCAAATCAAAAATACGATCACGGCCAAAAATATGACACGATTCTAAAATAACAATAAAACACACCGGTTATCTTATTCTGTGAAATTTCAAAAAACCATCATTTGCTGAAAAATACATCGATGATAATTTAAATATTTTTCAAATTAAAAATTATTGAAAAATCCTATAAATTATATTAAAAATACAATAAAAACTGAATTGTTTTATTAACAATTGATTTTTTTATTATTTATAGGTTGGAATCAAATCTAAATATTTAAACAAAATAAATATTCCAATTTGAAACATCAAAAATTTTGGGTCATTATACTAATGGTCTTGGATTTTGATTTAGTCGAAATTCAGGCCCATTTAGGTGTGGATTGTTACATTTGGTATCAGAGCTTAGCTTTAGTCGACTATAAGAATTATGATACACTGATAGAACATATTTGTATTTATACCTATAATTATATATATATATATATATTATATGCCAAACTCTATAAATCCCGACTATAGAAGTAGTTACCATATACTGAAAAGATGAATGAGGAAACTATAAGTTGGAACAATAAGTAGAGTTAAATTTATACACCTACCTCGATTACCCCATGGTGTGTAGGCCATACCGCTAGGTTTTGACCAAGAAGAGCATGAGCACCATATATAGAAGGATTCTTGAGGCTAGATGATACTTGACTCCTTTGTTTGGCCTAAGGCACCTTATGAGCATGGATTTTGATAGATTATCGATTGAAGATGTAAATTTCATCTAGACAGATGGAAAGTAAGAACCTATATGTTGTAAGCATCCGAAAGCAAGATGTGAAGAAGGATTGAGTAAGTTCCTGCAAGAAGGTGTGTGGTAATCACCTTAAGAAGATAGTTGTATTTCCATTTATTAGAAAGTAGTTGTTTTGAAAAAGCAAGGAAATTTTGAAAGTTTATAATTGATTGAGTCAAAAAAATTTGATTTAAAGGTTTTTGATAAAAGTATTTTTCATTTTAATAAATGGAAAATAGAGCGTAGGTTTGGCTCCATGATTTTTCTTATTTTTGTAAATTTGAAAGTTCGTTTCTAAAAATTTATTCCGAGGGGTTGAAAAATAAAAATGGTACTTGATTGAAATGGGTTAAAGACAATAGAAAGGTAAGAATGGTCGACAATGAGGGTAGGAGCAACATTCTCTACAAGGAAATATGGAGAATAACACCTAAAATAGATTTATATATATCTCTTTTTATCTTGATGAAGAAAAGCCCAATGACTAAAGCATTAGGCGAACACACTGCAATGAGTTAGTGGGGAAAACAATAATAAAGGAAAAGAACTACGTAAGGAGAAGCCAGCTAAAGGCAATTTAGGTAGGAGAAACTTTGATTGTAAAAATATTAGGGAATTTAGATAGAAATAGCGTTAGGAATATATAATAAGGTTTGCAATCTAAATAGAAATAATATAGGAGTAAAACAATAGGAATAGGATATGAAGAATGGATAAATTTCATAGATATGTGTAGTAGTTGTGCATTTATTTTAGATAGGCGCTTAGATAGATGTAGCAATTACACGTATCTTTTAGAAGTCTCCTTCATGTGCTATTAGAATCCCCGCTAAGGGTGAAAGTGGAAATAACATGAGTAGTAGAAAAATAATAGAATGTAAATTATTTGTATCTACTCCAATTTTCATTGTTTAAAGCTGTAAAGGATGTTTTTGGAAAAATGGTATGGTATGATAATTGAGTTTTTGAATGCTTTGGTTTAAAAATCCTACATTTGAAGAAGTAAATCTTTTTTATAGAAAGACTTTGGAAAGAGAAATTTTTCATGGCTCCATTTTTGAAACCAAGCAATTTTTGAAGTTGGTAAAAAGATTTCTAAGTTTATATTTTCAAAGATAAAGTTTTTGATTTGGCACTTCATGATTATGAAGTTTTAGTTTTATAAAGAGTGGTGAAAACCAAACCAAATTTTAATATGAAGTGGATATGATGACTGCCTAGGTAAGATGGGTAAAGGTTTAGGCTATGAATAAAATAGCCATGGTTGTTCATAGGGTAGCAATAAGGAATCCCCGTGAAGTATAAGGAATATTGGTATGAATGTAGAAATATTTTATTAGAAATGTGTGAAAGCCGTAGACAAAACTCTCAAAAGAATTGGGAATGGTATCAATGTAAAATTTTGCGAGTCCTAGGGTATGCTCGCACGAAAGGTCAAGGATAGGAAAAGTAAATACCAAAGTTTGAGGATACTATCAAGAGATTTTGATTGAAGGAAGATAGTGGTATGATGGGAGAAGAGAGTGATGAGATGGCAAACCTGTATGAACGATGCTGGTTGACTCAAGGTTAAGGAAGGCAAAATAGGTGGTAGAGGTTATTCCACTAAGCCAATTTTCCGATGAGTTATTCTGAATGTGCATAGCTTATACTTCTTACCTAGTGTGGTGTGGGAATGCACAATTTATCCCTTAATCAGATGTAATGATTGATGTAATGGATTGACTTTAATTATTAAGGGCCAAGGAGGTAAGTTAAGACATGCATATTATAGTAGAATAGAATTCTAGAAATGTCTATCTTAATTGAGTAAGAAGTGATATGACTACAACATCATTAACACTAGTTGATGTTGAAGGGAAACTTCCAATAATCATTTTCTTTTAGGTTATTTGAGTTATAATCGACAGTTGTCTCTTTTTAGGCATTGGAAAAAACATACGATATGATATGAGATATGTTTTTATTTGATCACTGTGTTGATTTTCTGGATGAGCTTAGATCGCCATACATATATTGGGAAACAGTCTAAGTAAGAAAACTTCATAGGGACACTTAACTAGCGATGAATGTAATTAAAGTTGGTAGTTTATTAGGAAATAGAATTAGCAACTAGAAATAAAGAACGCTTAGATCCCAAAACTTTATAATTTTGGAAAATGTAAATTTTAGCATGTAGAGGTCAAGGAAAGGTTGTTGCCAAATCATGGGTCACTATTCCCATGCCTTAAAAGCTAAAATTTACAAATATACTTGTTGGTAGTTTGTTGTTTTAAAGTAAAAGGAAGGGCACTCCAAATCTAAGATTAACCAAGCAATGTTAGGGTCAATAATATACAATAACTCATAGACTAAGTCTCGATTACGTTAAGATGTGGCTTGATTGTTTTAATGGTGGAGCGACAAATGTTTTGAAAAATTATGTTCGAATGCTTCTGAAATTTTTTGTTTAAATTCTTTTGAGAAGTTAGGTTCAAACGCCTTTTGAAAATTTTGTTTAAGTGATTTTGAAAAAAAATGTTTTTTAATCCTTTTGGAATTCCGGTTTTTCAAACTATTTTGAAAGCCTGATTAAAAAGGGGAAAAGACTTTTGATGAAAAATGAAAATTTTCCAATTTTCTAATGCTACATGCTTAGCATAGGAAGGGTTGACGTGTTTGTGAATATGAATTTTACTGTCCAACAAGGGTGATAGTACACAAAACATAAGGAATAACAAGGGAAAAACTATTTTAACTTTGGAATTTCTATTTTCATATATTGTCATAGTGAACAAAACTTGAGTTTAGAATATTTCTGTTTTAACATCTAGAAATAAACCTCCTTATGCAAATAGAACTTGGAAAAGTTAGAAAAGTTTTAGGGGGAAAAGAGAAGGTTTCAAAGTACAACGTAATAGGTATCCAAAAGAAGGGTGGAAATGTAAAAAATTTCGTCTAAATTCTTATTCCGGTATAAAAGTAAATGAAAAATTAGATTTTCAAAATTTTGGATGTTAGAAATTATGTTATAGCTATTGAATGGTTGGGATTGAATGCAAAATTGGTTGAACCATATTCTTACTTGTATAATTGTGGAAAATATTATGTGAAAAAGGATTTTTGATTTTTGAAAACTTGCATACAGATAGAATTGCCAGTATATATATAGGTTGTTTGCATCATATTTTCAAAAAACTATTTAGAAAGTTCATTCATATAGGAGGCACTAATTTAGAATATATTCAACATGCATATCATATATGTTGTGATACACCAGACACTTGTACACATTTAGCTACGAGATTGGTTGTACACAATTGGTTGGATAGCTTAGATTGGTTGTGTGCTATGTTACATGATTCAACCCATAAGGAATTTCGAGGATGAAATTCTTTTAAGGGGAGAATGTAACACCTCGTAAAATTAATAGTAATTAAAAAATAATTATTAAAGCTCAAAAATGGAATTTGAGCAAATTTTATAATTCAGCCACGAAACTTGCACCATTGTGTTCATGGCGATTTTCTGTACTTTCATATTTGGAGTTTTGCGATTGGAGCCCAAGCGAAGAAGTTATTAGCGTTTGAAGTTTTCGAAACGAAAATAATTAAAAAGAAAAATAGGAAATAAACTATATTAAATGTGGGATCCCATTGGTCGCTCCCTCCTTGGGCTGGTCGACCGCATATACGGGAGCGGTAGACCGATCCTGAAGTGGCGACTACAGTTAAACCTTGGTCGAACAACCCCGATTTTATTATTTTAATCTAACGGATACAATTGACTCGAACACCTATAAATATAAGCCTAACCCCTCACTTCTCTTCTCTTATTTTCTAATCAAAACAGTGAAGCTCTACCATTATCCCTTCTCCACTATTTCTATTAATTATAAAATATTATATTATATTTGTGTGTCTATTGGAGAAGGATAGAAAATAAAAGAGAAGAAGAGAAGGAGCGAATTAATACTACAGAATAAGGTAAGCTTCATAATTATATATCTATATTACCCTTAAGTCTAAATCTATTCTCAGATCTATAATTCTAGTAGTATGTATATACCTTGTTATACATATTTTTTGGATTGGAAAAAAAAGGAGTCAAGTAAAGGGATGAATTCAGATTTGGGAGATTTGGAAAACTTGAAATGTTTGTGGAAAATTATATAATTTGTTTATAACCTTGAAATCTGTATCGTTGAATTTTATTTAATTATTATGCCTATATAAGGTCTGATGAGTTGTAGGCTTAAAACGATCGTATAGAAATATCGCTTGCATATTCTGTAAGATAGGTAATTGAAATATGAATGGTATTTACATCCTAATCTAGAAATATGGAAATCAGTCCCTAAATTTGTTAAAATTGGATGTTGATAAAGTTTTTAATTTTATTCTTGATTTATAGTTGAGTCGAAATATGTTAGTATTACTTTAGATTACCCTAATTTGATTTGAAATGTGAATTTCTATGTTTTAGTTTATTGGAAGCGGGGTATGAATTAATTGTATCTATTTCCGTATAATTTTCATAAATTATCTAATTACATCAATGGAAAAAAGTGTGTCGTTTGAAATAATAAAGAATATACCAAAAATGAAAGAGATGTGTAAAGCACGAATGTTTTTCCTCGTAGTTTGCACTGTCTATTTCTATAAAAAAGATAATTCTTTGTAATTTCAAACGAAATAAAAGTCCCACTTCGGGTTAATTTATGGAAAGTTATAAGACTAATCTTTTTTGGAAGGATAGCTCTGATAAATTAAAACGTGGAAAGGATTGTTCTTGTTTAGGAATTAATAGTTAGGAAAAGGAATATATATATATATATCTGTGTGTGTGTAATCACGCTGTAACAAACTGTTTTTCCACACATGTCCAACTCAAAGTGAACGAAAAGCCGTATTGTTAGGGTAAATAAAAAGAAAAGAACAGAGAATAAGGAAAAACAGAATCTCACAACAGAATCGACAACATATAATATAATAAGGACATTAGAAACTGTCCCTCCAAACATACAGAGTATATCAGAGTTAAAAACAATCCTTATCGGTTGGATAGTTATAAAATCCTGACCTTACAAATGCCGATATACTATATAATACAGCGAAAAATAAAAATACTACGATAGGTGAATCTTCAGCTCCCCTTCAAGACCTCTATAACACCATGGACAACCTAGGAAAATACTTGGTCTGACCCAAGCATTATAATAAAATAACACCCAGATCAGTCTGGAAATACCAGCGTGAGATAACTCAAATAATGGGGAACATATATAAAAGTTCTATGAGACCACGCCGCTAACGCGAAACGAGTTTTTACCTAACAAGAATAACATCCATATAGGCAAGAGCAGAAACAAATATCAAGAACAAATCTAAATAGGAATGAGTATAATTAATTAATATTAAACCATAATAGAAAGAATTGAAATGAACCGAGTAAAATCCAAACTAGACAGAATGGATAAAACAAGGAAAACAGTCCAACTTGATAGAATGGACTAAATAAGGTAACAATCCAAACTTGATAGAATGGACTAAAAAACTATAATAAAACATCATAAAGGGTGGTTGACACTTCCCGTTGCAATTACAGAAAAACCGATTCAAAGGTTCGAATCAAATCAGTAAAATGAATTTATCCAACGTAACTAGGAGGTTGCTCTCCCCTTTCCACGAAAGTATACCTCTAGATAAAATATACTTGAGAGCATATGCGTCTCTCTCAGGAACTTCCAAGCTGGACCCTGTTTCACACGAGCATCTGAATATTTCACATCAATGCATGCATTTCGAAACCTCTCTAGATGATGTGAACATACCCTGATTGGTGCGACCCACATTGCTTGGCTCCCATTCGCGCCATGGTTTTAGTTTTTCTGGTGTTGGAAATCAATGATAAACCGTCTTAGAATGACGAAGCACAATAATGACTTGGAGGGTGCTCCCCCCCTTTTCACATCTTGGTTTTAGTCATTTTCGATAAAGGATAACAAAGCTCAACGGAGCTATAAATTGTCTTAGAATGACAATAACAAAGAAGCTGTAGTAACCGATAGCTGAGATACTAACTATCGAGGATACAAAACGGTCGTATATGGAAATTGAGTCTTGTATACTTATCACCACACATTTAATTCAAACTTGTACGTTTTCTTGGTTAATAGTAATGCCAGACAAGTCAAGGTAGTGTTACCTCGAAGTCATGTCCAACGATTATTCTTAACTTTTGAAATAGCGACAAGTTTACTTCTTCGATTTTTTGTGCTAATTATACAAGTAAATCGTTTCCATATAAGTGATTCTCTTTACGGAAATAATTCATTTCCATAAACGAATCAAATTTTTACTTTTAAAAACGAACTGAACTTGTACTTGTTTCCATATTTCCACCTTGGTAAAACACTTTTAGAATTAGTTCCTGATTGTTAAAACGTTAAGAGAATAATTTTTCCAAGTGCGCGACCCCAAAGGCCTAAACCAACATCAGACCGAACACCTAGAAGGTTATCCAACTTAACATTCCAATAATCGAGTTCTAATTACTTTTCATAACTATAAAACAATATTAATTATCCCGAAAGATAATTAATCACATTCAAAATCTCTTTTAAATAAACAAATCCATTATCTATAATAAAATAGATAAATATTTCCAAACACATTGGTAAATTAACTTTAAAATCTTTATTTAATCAATTTATCAACTTTTAAATCAATTAATAGACTTAAAACACTTTTATTATATAATTTCCTTTATTTTAATCATGTTTGTTAAATCAATTAATTAATTTTAAATATCAATAGTTAAAAAGATTTATTAAATTCAAATAATCATTAATTAAATGAATAGTTAGTCTCAAACATCATTAATTAAAATGATAAGTAAATTTTGAATACCATTAATTAAAACAATTAATTAAATTAAAATAATCATAAACTAATTGGATTAATTAAATTCAAACTCCATTAGCTAAAACAAATAATTAAAACATCATTTGTTAAAATGATTTATTTAATTATAAACATCATTAATTAAAATGATTTAACTAAATTCCAAAAATAATTAGTTAAACAATTAGTTAAATTCAAAACAATCATTTATTATATGATTAATTAAATTCAAATATCATTATTTAAAATGATTTATTACTTTTAAATATCATTAATTAAAATGATTATTAATTTCAATTATCATTAATTAAATTAATTAATTAATTAATTAAACTCCATTATCATTAATTAAAAGAATTAATTAAACTCAAATAATAATTAATTAAAATGATTAATTAAGTATAAAACATCATTAGTGAAAATGATTAATTAAATCTAAAGATATACCAAATTTTAATCATTAAATAAATTGGTTAATTAATTCCAAAATCATTAGTAAAAATGATTAATTATTTTAAATTATCATTAATCAAAACGATTAAGGAATTTTCAATATCCTGTTTAGCGGAAAAACAAGCTCAAGTTCATATGATAGGGTTTTGGGTTAAAATTTAATAAATGATGATATAGCAAAAATCGCTATAACGACATTTAAACTATTAAATGGAATATCAGGAATTTATCTGAATTGGCTATTAATATAACAACATATGGATGTAAATAAATAATATATTGGCGAGAAACCTCCTTTTGGTCTCTCTATAGATTTTTCCTACAAAACAACGGTTATGAATAATATATAGATAATCATATGCATTTATAACGATCAAATTAATATATAATCCATTTTCCAATCGGAAATTCAACCAAACAAGCAATCAAACAATTTAACTAACATCTAAAAAATCAATAAATGTTTATAACATCATTGATATGAGGTAATAAAATTTAATGTGAATTAAACTCACATTGATTTTCGTCTTTGCCGAGCCGTCTTGATTTTGGACTAAAACTGAATGGTCGTTCGATTTTAGCCTAAATTTTCACTTGCTCCAAATCCAACCAAACCAACTCCATTATGTAGATCTCGATGACATGAGTCCAACGCAAAAAACGATGTTCGAATCCGACCTCGTATGAACGAGATATGAATTTAATAAGTTATTGAGAAAATTTAAATTAAAAATTACATAACTTGGTAATAATTACAATTATACCCCTCAAATCACCATATTCTTCTTCCCTGAATTAAAAACCAACATGCACAGCGATGGCCTCCATTCATGCATGCACGCACCACTAACACGACCACCTGCTCGTCGAAATCACAAATCGAAGCCGCCAACAACCTTCTCCCATTGATTTCCACCTGCCCCCCACCACGGAACGAAGCCAACACGCCTCCATCAAAACGCGATCTGCAGTAGGTCCCCTGTTCATGTCCAATCGCGATCTCCAAATGCCAGCCGCTACCTACAAAATCAAATCCATACGCCCGCCTAACCATCCCGAAGCAAAAACAATCACCCCTAAACTCTCTCGTTACCTTAATCACAAGAAAATCAAAACCTTAGATCACTGCCCCTAAAACGACCACCACCAAAACACAGCTGCAAGCTCCATCAGGGGTATGGGGTTGAAGCTTACGGCCACACGAGGCTAATGAATCAAGAATTTTGATTTTTAGAGGAGTGTATATTTTTATGTTAATTTTTGAATTCTTAGATCAAAAGAAAAAATGCCTCTATTGATAACAGTGAAGCATATAAAGGAAGATGAGGGCATGGGTCAACATACAAGAGTATGGGCATGGGTATGGTTTGATAGTGATGGGGTATGGGTTAAAATTAAGATGTATGTGTACATATACATATTTTTTTTTTAAATTTTCAATAAAACATACCCGAAAATCTCGAACTCCAAACGAGGGGTGCTGTCTGGCATTCTATATGTTATACCCCTATTCCGAATATAATGGAACTTGTTTCGAGACCTAATTCGACCATATGCAGAAGATAGGTTTTTGGACCCAGATATTATATTAAATTTCCGATATTAATTTCAACACTTTTCGATCTCGCACGACCAAACGATTCATCTAATCGCCACGAAATTTGACGGCGTAATAAAATTCACTATTACGGATCCAATGAAACTAGTTTCGTCGAAATCCGAGACTGTGCCCTCGGAACGATAATTTCACATATTTACAAATCGCATTGCAAATTATATGATTTGGACATGTAGATGAAAGAGATAGTAACTACAAAGTTAATAAGGCAATAAATATGTAGTCAATTGGGATTTACAGGAATTAATTGGGGACATAAATGAGTTTAATGGGACTGGTTAAAGGATTTAATATGACATTTATGGGGAAATGAAATAGGCATAATAGGTTGAATTAGAACGAATAAATAAATATTATTAGAGATTGCCCAATTAGAATAATAATGACCATTTAATTTGGACAATTGACATTCATGAAATATAGTAAATAAATGTATAAGATAGGAATTAAATGCTAGAAGGTAATATAATTTTCATTGCAGGGATATACATCGTTAATTATACGTTTATAACAAGCGTAAATTAGTGGACCTAGCCAAAATTTAGATTTAGGATGGTTGGTTTATCTTAGTGGGTTGGTATGTGAGGTAGGTAGAGTTACACAACATAAGTATGCCCTTCATTTAGGGGCTACCAGCAGTTGTGTATACTTACTACTGATGTGGGACATCTCCAACCGTAGGACCAGTGAGGAAGGGATATGTGGTTGTGTATAAGCAGAGGAAAATATTGGTCTGGTACTTTTATGGAAGCGGGGTCTACTTTATTTCTAGTAAGAGGTATTAAGTAACTGAAAGGGCCACTTTACTTACATTAGGTTAGCCTAAATGAGATTTTGGGTGTGGAAGGTCGGTGGGCTATGTCATTGTTGTTGTTGGATCGGTATTGAGTAGTAGGGCTGGCACATAGGCAACGACCACCAGCTTTCCCGAGCAGTTGGTAGTAAAGACTTGGGTTATGCCCTGATGGATTTCGCTTCTTACTACTGTAGAATACGATGGGATACACATAGACCTCAAAGTTTAATTAGTTAGTTATTTGTTTTTCGGAGGTGGGCTAGTTAACCCTTAGTTTAGTCATTGAGATGCATTAGCAATATGGAAATTATTATAATAGCATATATATGGGTCATTGGTCTCTGTGGTTAGGACCGAGTGATTAGCATTTAGGCATAGAGGGCCCGCTTTGGGGTTGAGGTATTAAACTACCGTTGGATCTGCCTCCTCTCTAAGTGGCCGGGGTTTTTACGTAGTGCATAGCTTAGATATATATATATATATATGTATGTATGTATATGTATATAGGCATATATGTATGTGTGTGTAGACATATACCTCGAAGAAGGTTGGATATATCGTACGCGTACATAGTTGAATGGATCAACCGTAAATAATTGAAATGGCACTTAAATAGAAATCAATCGGCATAAATTAGTTTTATGGATAAAGTTTGTAATTTTCGAGTCAGCAGGATGTTGTTCTTACCTCCCTCATTATAACCTATAGGATATATTTAGAAGACAGGCTACTGGTGTAAGATGGAAACTGCAGATGGTGAAGTCTTTTCGTTCATGATGGACACTAACAAGGTGATTAGATATCCAAAGAATAACATTGGTTCCAAGATAGTAGCCTTAGTTGGTATATACGTTATATTACATTTTTCCATTCTATTATGTGTTTATATTGATCGCTTTCTGAATTCTTATGTTTATTATAGGTTACCGAAACCAACGATCTGTGCCCTAATGGACTTGGGTGTCGATTTCATCTAAATTAAAGCCCAGTAAGATGTGGGTAGTTACATCCTGTATGTCTCCTGCCTCTACAACAATCTTTATATCCGGTAAATGCTTCCTTAATTAAGATACATAAAAGACATTATGTTTTCTTATAAAGTAATCTGGAAGTGAAACTCTATAAGAAAATTTCCCTATTCGTTCAATTATAGGATACGAACAATTATAACAAGTTGCTAACTTCCCTGATTTACTAAATCTCATAACTCCCTTAAAAGGGGACATCTACACATATACAAGATCTCTAACTCCGAATTCAATTTCCTTTCTTCTACGATCATCATATGATTTCTGACGATCTTGTGCTTCTTTCATCCTTTGCTTAATTGTCTCAATCTTATATGTTGCTTCCCTAATTACATCTGGTCCCAAAATGAACTTATCTCCAGTTTCAAGCCAACAAGATGGTGATCGATAAGGTTTACCATATAGGGCTTCAAATGAAACCATTCTTATATTGGCTTTGTAGCTGTTGTTATAAGCAAACTCAACCAAACAAATGTGATCTTCCTAATTACCACCAAAGTCGAGAACATAAGCTCGAAGAAAGTCTTCAAGAATATGATTCACCCGCTCCGTATGACCATCGGTCTGTGGATGATAAGCTGTACTAAAATTAAGCTTCATTCCCAAAGTTGATTGAAGACTTCTCCAAAATCTACTGGTAAATAAAGGATCAAGGTCATAAACAATAAAGCTAAGAACTCAATGAAGTCTAACCACCTCTTTCATATATAGCTTTTCCAAGTATGGTGTGAGTCTGTTCGACTTCACGGGTATAAAATATGATGATTTAGTTAAACGATCGACTACTACCCATATCGCTTTGTGAACGAGGTAGCCCATCAACGAAATCCATAAATACTTGCATTCACATAATATTTTCATAGACATTTGTATAAATAAGTCATTATTATCTAATGTTGAATTCACTTGTACTTGATCCCATTTCCATTCAGGAACTTCCAGTGGTTGAAATAAACCACTTGGTTTTAGATGTTCAGCTTTTACCGGCTGATATGCTAGACACTCCTCCACAAACCTACTATTATCATGTTTTATTCCTTCCCAGTAGTAAAAACATTTCATGTCTATATACATCTTCCTACCACTTGAGTGAATAGTGTAACGTGATCAATGGCAGTCATCTATTACTTCTCTACGAAAACCAGGGACTACCAATCTATTTCTCCTCCACAAAAAACCATGCGAATCATGAGAATACTTAACCAAATATTACCCTAATCTCCAGTTTCCAACCTCTGAATAAGTACAAGTATTGCTTGATCTTTTTTTTGTGTTCCCACGATCCGATCAATCAAAGAGGCCTAGCCATAAGACTAGCCAACATTGCTCTAAGTTTGCTAAAGACTCTCTGGGTCGAAGCACACACATAGAAAGTGTCTCGAGATCCCTCTATTCAACAATCATCATTGAGACTATTGCTTGATGTTTTCTACTTAGTGCATCTGCAACACGATTACCTTTCCTAGGCATATATTGATCTCAAAATCATATGCAGCTAGAAATTCCAACCACCATTATTGCCTTATATTAAGATCTTTCTACGTAAACAGATACTTCAGTGACTTATGATCTATGTACAATACAAATCTTTCTCCAAGTAAATAGTGATGTCAAATCTTCAGTGCGAAGACTATGGCAGCTAATTCCAAGTCATGAGTAGCATATCGAGTCTCCTTAGGCCTTAATTGCGTTGATGCATATGCCACTACTTTGCCATTTTACATAAGAACTGCATCCAATAAAGAATTACATGCATCTGTATAAACATGTAAGTCGTAGTTACCTTCTAGAATGATAAGCACATGTGCATTTATGAGTAATTCTTTCATCTTTTGATATGCCTCTTCATACTTAGGTTTCCATTGAAATTTTACTCCTTTTCGTGTGAGATTTGTAAGTGGTTATGCAATCTTTGAGAAATCTTTAATGAATTGCCGATAGTAATCAGTTAATCCCATAAAACTCCTAATCTCAGTAATCATCTTAGGCCACTTCTGATTCTAAATAGCCTCAACTTTGGTTAGGTCTACCCGAAATCTCAATTTCTAAAACAACATAGCTTAAGAATTTAACTTGCCGTAATGACCGCCCTACACCTATGGTGCAGAACGGTAGTCAAAGGAAAGAAAAAGAAATAAGATGAAGAAATAGAAGAGAAAAGAATGGAAAAAGAAGAAAAAACGAAGCATTGACTAACCAAATTACCCGTCGCATATCTCACATTGCATCAGAGTAAATATAATAATCAATACGGGTATAAAACAATAGAGACGTTAATAACAATGTGAAATAATCATCTAAATAAAGATCCACAAAGTTATACAACACCATAATAGAGTTTATACAACGGGAAAGTAAACTCAATTGGTACACTATCTCATAAACACCGACAAGGCTCCATAATGTCACACAGCGAAAATAAAATAACAAATGCACATATAAGTATAGATTACCGTCACCTCTTGTCGATCCACCTGTAGAACACCATAATCATCCACCTGCTCTCAACCTATTCATTTGAGAGTACCTGAGATAATAAGAAGCAAAACATAAAACCTCGTATCAGACAACAGTCTGGTGTGAGCGATATCAAATCTCAATATACTATAAAACTCGATAATATACGGAATAGAGGGTATATAAATCATACCTGACTTGTCCTTGCAACCACAGAGTCAGCATATAAACATAAGTATTATTCTACTCTATAACATCGTAAAAAGAGTATACCATACTCAGTATCTATCGAGGTGCCTAAGTATCACCACCTATAGTCCCTACTCCATACTAAGTAAACTTCAAGTATCTAGGTATCTCCATCCATACCTACTCCCACTAAGTCAAGTTAGGGTATCTAGGTATCCCTACTACAATACCTACCTAGTGTGACATCCCTTGGGTGACAAGTGACTATGGAGCAACCATAACAAACATTGCATCAAACAATACTAACTGTCACCCAATGTGCCAGATATATGATGACTCATATGATCCCCTGCAACTGTCAAGGACTAATAGAAATCCCGGTTCTCTGTCATGCTCCCCTGTACTTTTAGGATCGAAACCTTGCACGGT
Source organism: Allium fistulosum (assembly GCA_030737815.1). Taxonomy (NCBI): domain Eukaryota; kingdom Viridiplantae; phylum Streptophyta; class Magnoliopsida; order Asparagales; family Amaryllidaceae; genus Allium; species Allium fistulosum. The sequence goes on along the minus strand of CM060907.1, from coordinate 940,255,332 downwards.
TGTCTCCTACAGTACCTCTGTATCATCTAACACTAGACCCCCTCGAGGTGGTCCTGGGTACACGACCATCGCTACTAGCCCTCGGGTATCACCCGCATATAGTACCCCTGCCCTGAGCACGATAGAAAACACTCTGAGTCATCAACGATCCCTAGGCACAAACACATCCATCGAGCCCTACTCACTCGATACGGATTCGAACCCTACTGGCTCACTATAATTTCTGGGCACGAGCCGTAACACTCAACCCAGTCCATTATCTGCAGCTTCACTCCAAACCGAGTTGCCATCCTCAATCCTACTCTCCACCTGAGCTCTTGCTCGAAGAACCCTGCTATCATGCCATCTGAAGCCCGAGGTCTAGAATGATCCATACAGTCCTGATACTATCATCCCGGTGCCTACTCCATACATCATCAAGTCGCTAACTACAGTATCAGTCTACTAGGTCGAAGCACCACATCCCTGCCTCACCATCAAAATCACCAGGTCCAAGCATCATATCCCTGCCTCACCATCAATATCACTCGTCATAGGGTAATAACATCCAATTTCTAAACTGGTCGCACGAACAAACCATCATATCGCGCACCATGATATATCATCAATGTCCAAGCCACAGATCGGCCAAATCGCCAATCGACAACAGTGATGGACATTGACCACTCTACTATGGTCAATACCATCTACCTTGTTCTTGTACTTAACTGAACGGTTAAGTACTGACCAAACGGAAACGTCTGGCATCCACTCTAAATCCTAAATCCATCGGCACATATCCCAAACCCTCTTCTACAGGTCATCTTGTTCATTAGATTTTCGCGTGTGCAGAACTCCAACGTACAAGATGCTACCTAAAATCAAATCACCGCTAATCGGTGTTTTTAACCAAAACAGCCAAATAACAAACAAGCCAAACAATCAAACATACATCCAAACATCCATACATCAAAACAACCATACATCCATCCAAAACAACATACATACAACATAAACAATCCATCCATATCAATTAATGTGGGAAAATAACATCAATAATGGAACTAATCTTATAAATCACTAACTATGGCACGGCGATGGAAAATACGTGATATTCTTTATAAATCATTTTAAAATAATTATATATTCTTTTTTTTATAAAAATATAGCTGCGGTATAATAATAATATCACATTTTAAAATCAAAAATCATTGTCGGGCATCAATATAATACTAAACAACCAATCATAGTATAGTGAGAGATAATATCACTCACCTCCATAAAATCTATCCAAACCAGTGTCGATCTCGCCATCATGAGCGCAACGTAAGAAACCGCCTCCAAAATGGACCTTGTATGAAAAAGATATGGATATAATAAGATTCAAGATTAATTAAACAATTACTTAACCAATTTAATTAACTAAGTACCTTATTAATCACTAATCTCTTCTCCTACACACGCCTATATACGAACGAAAGTATCAGGCCATGCACAAAATCAAAGTGATATAGAGCTATACTCGATGAAATTTGATCCGTCTTCACCATCGTCTTTCTCATCGCGTACTTGACTAATCCATGCCAAGGTCCTCCCATTTGAAGCCTCCTAATAAATTGTGACCTAATACCCATTTTACAGCCTTCATACTGTCCCGATCTAACCGCGGCGATCGAAGCTCAGGTGAGTGTCACAACAAGGTGCTAAACGTCGAGGGCAACACGACTACAATCTTTAATTCACCTAAATCTGCCTCAAGGTCCGTGAAATGGAAACCCTAGATCACTGGAAATAATCGTGGTCGACCAACGATGATCGCACATAAAATCGAGGGTATGAGATCGAAGCCCTCATCGATACGAACACTCTAGAGTTTGTTTTATGATTTTTAGCTAAGTATTTCACTCGATCTCGATTTCTAAAGATAAAGAAGGAAGCAAATATTAATCTCTAATGAAATAGTAAAGTAAGAAAATGATTTTAGAGGGAGAGATGGATTTGGGATTTAAATAATAATATTGTATTCCATTTATTTAGATTCTCAAATAAATAGTCGCATGTTTCGAGTCCATACGATCACACTACATGTCCGATCACCATGAATCTCGTTTACATGCATCACCTCATTTTTTTGGATCCAATGGTACTAATCTCGTCACCAATTGAGACTGCACCCTAGATGGCTAATTTCGTGTATTTCAAGATCGTTTTGGCCATCGGATCGTCCGATCTCAAAATATAGCGATCCTTATACTCGTTTCAATTAGCAATGTCAATCTGAATTCAATGGAAGTGGTCTTGAGTATTAATTCGACCGTATGTGAAATATTACATTTTTGGACCTTCATTCAATTAACGATTAAATATTTAAACAAACTATTTAAATATCTGATCTTTAAAAATACGGGTCATTACATTCTCACCTCCTTAAAATGATTTCATCCCCGAAAACACAAAGCTAAGAGAATGTCTCCTAACCCATCGGCCCTAAAAAATCTGCCAGATTTCGGGAAAATTCAGCAGAACCTCCTTTGGACGACTAAGTCTGAAAACCTCTACTACAACAAAGATACGTATACAACTCATATCTTTAACTATACTAGATCATCTATAGCAATCATCAAACAAGAATGATATACCAAACAATAACTATCCCGCATGCCTAACAACCATACAACATAAACTATCATCTCAAATGCTAACAATCAAATCAAACATGCATACATAAGATCTAACATCCAAAAATAACATCCATGCCTATCATAGCATGAGGAATACTAAACCATCTAGTATAAAATATCCAATATGATATCTACAATAAAAGATGACGATACAAACAAAGTCTCATTGTCTAAAGAGCTCCAGACTAACGGTCCTCATGCTCCCTACAGTTTACTATACCCTATTGCCTTGCTTTCATTCCACTGAACCCCTACTACTCCACTGTCCTCCTTCCAACCTGATTTGTATCACATATATCGATACGAATATGCCTATGAGGTCTCCAAGTCTATGGTTCAATCTCGATATCATCTAATCCATTTAGTGCCAAATATCCAAACGCCTCTTGTAAGTTCTCCTGAAACCCATTATCGAACAATGAGTCTTGGCCACTTACAATGCTCTTGGCACATAATGGAATCACACCAACTACCCCTCAACCAACACAACAAAAATAGATGCCATACTACTGGACTTAAGGAATACAAATCTTGCATCATCTGTCAACCAATCGACTATGACTCAAATACTATCTCTCTATCCTTAGTCATCGGCAATCCATCGATCCAGTCTATAAGTATATGGTCTCACTACTCGAGAACAAACAATCTCTCTTCCCTACGGAGCCAACAGTCTCGGTCGGGTCTGCACTGCATCACCTCTACATACACTACTTACTATTCTAATTTAGCGACGATCTCCAATAGTCTATCCTACCACCTCCAACTAGTACCAATCCGCTAAATCAAAGTAGGTCTAAAGGTTAAACTAGTCGTCACACTTGGCCATAACTCATCGGGTCCTGGAGTCGTAACCAGCGATAAGCTCGGTAAATACCCACTCTAGGAATATCGCTTACAAACTGGTACATCTCCCACTTGAATACCAACCACCACATTTCCCTTCAAACGTCTAGGAAATGTCAAACCATAGGAAGCTAAGATCTCCAACCATTGCTACAGGCGAAGGTCGAGATCCTCTCAGAGAAGAGATACTACAATGACGTGGAATCATTAAACAGTTAGAACTCCTCTCCTAATAGATAGTGCCTCCAAATCCCTAAAGTGAACTCTATCGCCTCAAACTCTAAATCAAGAGTTGGATATTACCTCTCGACATCAATACCATACCTAGTTAAGTACCATAGGCAACTGTGTACTATCATCTCTTCATTCCCGCTCGGAATGTGTACCATCAATATACTCGTTAACCTCTCGGTCAGACTCACTAACGCGTGTCTACACCTAATGTCTTAAACAAAAGTACTGGACTGCCATAACTAAAGGATCTACATCGACGTCCTATTTTGAAACAACAAGACCCAAGCATCTCACTCCTCTTCTTCAGGAGTGATACCATCAAAATCTCATCACTAATCGTGTCTTGTGCTTCTCTTCCATCCATGGGTAGACAAAAGTATCATTAACGAACACAAGCATAACCTACTCAAGCGACCACTCTAATCATGGTCCATGAGATCCACAACATATGCCGACACATTGGTTAGCCCGAACGGCATAACTAACCTAAAATCAAGGTAGTGTGTGAAACACTATAATCAGCACACTCACCCAAATTACTCTCATTTGGTGCAACTAAGATAACTTCCTCATGCTATAGAGCTAATCGAACAAGTCATCAACAAGTGGGAGTACAAACATGTTCATCATCTCATCTAGCTCACAACAACCAACATACAACTCCAAAGAGCCACCCGTCTTGCTGACGAACACAATAGGTGCATCCTACCCAAAAATACTCCCATGGATGAACCATCACCTAAATAGGTCATTTGCTCGCACCTCTAATCTCCTAAGCTCTTTGGACACCCTATGCCTTAAAGGCATATCTACTGGTCCAACTCTTCCGACCAGATTGATACGGAACTCTATCTCTATATAGTGGTATTATGATGACCTCCTCGAGTATGTCCGAACACTCTCCAGCTGCAGACACAGATGACATCCTATCATGTGGAATATCGAGCGAATATATAAGACTCCTCTACTGGCAGCCAACCATTACCATTCGCTTCTCCACAACCTTGATCGTCATCAACGACCTCTCTCAGTCCACCACTATTCTGTATCCCCTTCAACTAGTCCATTCTTAAACTATAATACCAACCCAACTAAACCCTAAACAATCAATGCCTAACAAAAAAACAACCATGACTCAAAAAGGGTAAGGTATTGACAAACCACGTATATGCTGGCTAAGCCCCTAACTAGGTCTGTCACGATCAAAGATCGGTAATTATCTCGAGTCTCTATCCCAATATCTAACCATCGGGTCTAGATATGAAGGAATACGAAACCTCGACATCAAATAAAACATGTATGAAACCATCATATGCGGAAAGCATATCTCAAATGGTGATGCCATTTCCCTTCTCTTTCATTGATGGAGTAATCGATGAAATCGGAACGACGATCAATACATATGCTTCCCGATCCATCCCTACACAACTGGTACGGAATAACTCTTCAATACCAAGTACTTCTCAATCATCCTCTCGAAGCCCTCATCAATGTGATGAATCAATCGACTCCCAAGATGATCTCCCTACCCAATGATGAACTTCAATCCTTTCTGTATAGAGTATCAACGGGAATAGACAGTACCTTGATATCATATCTAATTCGATCATATACTCCAACACAGCTATACCACCGTACTTCAAATCGGCGAACTCTCTAACCATCCCCGACTTCAGTAAAGTCAAGATAAATTCTCTTCGAAGTGAATTATGAACTAGTCCCAAGGAAATCGGTCCTCGGGAACCAGAGCTACAGAAACACTCCACTAGTTCCTCGTCCGTCCTTGGAGTCATTATTCAAAGGCTAACTTCTACCTCGTGCATCATCTAACTCTAAATCTTCGAAGATCCTTTTGCAAGCGACCAACCAAACTTGCCTCCCAATAGCCGACTCCGTTCTAAGGAATGGCCTACCACCTAAACTCTCATGGTCTATGTATAGCTCGGCAAAGTCGGCTCTAGTCAATTGCATTTGAGCACCATAACCATCCAGAACAAACTGGACATCCAGGAAATGATCCGCACCAACTCTACGAACTTATCCTATCAATCAGGGATAGCGGTTCTAATCTTTCCCAATACTCAACTATAAAGATAGAGTCAATAGCAGTTTTTCTTCCATGCCAGATCATTCCTATTCTAATATAAGGATGATCCATCTCTCATAAAGAAAACTGCATCAATAGTGCTCATGTGTGCACCCAACTCATATACTATATAGACTACTATAAGGTTTTGGAAACCAAAATATATAACAAATACGAACTCACTTGTATATAAACACTCTCTAGGTCCAGTCTAAGGCGACAACTCCTACCCTTTCTCTATTGGATTGCAGTATCAACTAAGGTTAATTGGTAAACCTTTGCTCTGATACGAAATGTAACAACCGCCCTATACCTATGGTCCAGAACGATAGTCAAAGAAAAAGAAAAGGAAATGAGATGAAGAAATAGAAGAGAAAACAATGGAAAAGGAAGAAAAAAAGGAAGCATCAACTAACCAAATTACCTATGACATATATCACATCGCATCAGAATAAATATAATAATCAATACAGGTACAAAACAATAAAGAAAGTAATAACAATGTGAAATAATCATTTGACTAAAGATCCACAAAGTTATACAACACCATAATATAGTTTATACAACGGGAAAGTAAACTTAACTGGTACACTGTCTCATAATAGCAAATCAACACCGTCAAGGATTTACAGTGTCACACAACAGAAATATAATAACAAATGCACATATAAGTATAGATAACTGTCACCTCTTGTTGGTCCACCTTTAGAACTCCATAATCATCCACTTGCTCTCAATCTACTCATTTAAGAGTACCCGAGATAATGACAAGCAAAGCATAAAACCTTGGGTCAGACAACGGTCTGGTGTGAGAGATATCAAATCTCAAAATATTATAAAACTCGATAATATACGAAACATAGAGTATATAAACCATACCCGAGCTGTCCCTGCAACCATAGAGTCAGCACATAAACATAAGTAATATGCTACTCTATAACCTCGTAAAAAGGGTATACCATACTCAATATCTATCAGGGTGCCTAGGTATTTCCACCTACAGTCCTTACTCCATATTAAGTAAACTTCAGGTATCTAGATATCTCTATCCATACCTACTCCACGCTAAGTCAAGTCAGGGTATCTAGGTATCCCTACCATAATACGTACCTAGTGTGACACTATAACAACCCGGAATTTGCATTACCAATTAATAAATAAAAGTTAGGATTTTTATTTATTTTAATGAAGCATAAAAGGATTTGGAATAACAAAATTTATTTGAAAAAGGCTATTTTAATTAAATGGGAAATATGGGATTTTAAAATGAGGATGAAATGTTATTTTGGAAAGTTAAATATTTTAGGAGAGATTTTAAAACGGGTTTGGGTAAGAGAAAAATGAGTTTTATAAACATACATGAACACTTAGACTAATTTTTAGAAACATGTAAATAACTCTCTTCTTATTGGGTTTCTAAACCTAGCCCAATAACCCACCCTAAACCTCCGCTATATATTATCTCAAACTCTCCTAACCTCATTCATTCATCCCTAATCAAAACCCTAATCATTTCCTAAAGATTTCATAACAAAAATGACCTCCATCTTCATCTCCTTCTAGTTTTAGCTTATGCAAGTCATTCTATGCCAAGGTAATGCAAATACCCACCTCAAATCCATTTTTATATCTTTCCCATTTCTGAAAATTTATTTGGTAACACATGTTTTATGTGTTTTTTTGATCCTATAGCCTCCTAATCATCTTTTGCTAACTTGGGTTGATGCTATAGTAGTCTTTGTTGCTTTCAAGAGAGGTATATTGCTAAAAACCTCATCTATTATGTGTTTAATCATCTTTTGATCTTAGTAATTATTTAGTAACACATGTTTTATTATGTAACATGTGAATCATAGCTCTTTGATCCTCTTTGCTTTCATTTTGGATGTGCATACAAGTTGCTTGCTATATTGGTTGAGGTAATATATGCTTGCTGAAATTATAATTAGTTTATTGCTGTTAGTAAATTAGGCATATCTCATTCATCTTAAATCGAAATTAAGATTTTCTTGAAGTTCTGGAAATCTTATTCTGTACCCTATAACTTTTATGTTTTGTGTTTTGCCTAATTTTGAGGTTTGAATGGTCGAAATCATGCTTGTTTGTCGCTGACCTGACAACAAACTACAGGGTTGATAAAATAAAAACCTGAAATTGATTTGGCCATAAGTTACTCGTTTCTTATCCAAATCTAATAACTTTGGATGTTCTGGAAAGCTTAGATTTAGAGCTAAAACTTTCATGTTTTGAGTTTCATGTAATTTCGAAGTTAAGGTGGTCAAAACTGTGCATTCTTACCACTGTCCCGAGAGCACAACGACAATGATATAAAATTTAGATCTGAGAATTGTTTTAGTCATAGAATTTTCATCTCTGATCGGAATTTGACGATCTTGGTCATTCCGGAAAGCATAGAAACTAAGCTACAACTTTCATTTTATTCATTTTTCCAGAATTTGAAGTTTACTATGCCAAAATTGTGGTTTTTCATCTCTGGCCATTTAGTGCATAGCTATAGGCCTTAGTCTCTTTTCTCCCGTTGTTTTCAGCGTAGAACCCCGACTTTGCGACGCCAACCCGGGCTCGTCCTTTGTCGGATTTCATCGTTTTTGGTCTCGTTAAAAAGATGAGATCGATATCTTTAACCATGCAAAGTTTGGTTTAGATCTGGGTGCATTAGATACTTCGTTTCTATTGCCGAATTAGCACCCGGAAACTGTTTTACAATAGTGATCATTTTCAGTTATCGTCGGACCAACTTTGAAACATTGTCGTTTCTTCGTTTCAAGTAAAAACCAAACGATTTATGTTGCATATCAAAATAGGAGTAATTTACTACGCTCCTGCAAATTTTCATCAAGATCTGAGTTCATGTGACCCTTCGACTATGTCGTCGAAGTGGGACCTTTACACTGTTTTGACACAGTAAAGTTTTATGATTTTTGTCCGACTTTGAGACGACGCCGTTTCTTCATTTCAAGTCGGAATTTCCCGATTCTTTTTGTAGTTCGGAGCAGGGATGTTGGACTATATGTCTACCAATTTTCATGCCATTCGGATTCAGTTTGCTTGTCCGAATAATTTTACGAACTTGGGTTCGCGTCATTTTTGGACTATTTTCCAACACTTAGAATATTTTCAGTGATTTTCTGGTTTTATTGATTTCTTTGAGATTTGTCTCTAGATTTCGTACACGGGTTTTATGAATTATTTTCAAAGGATTTTTCACTCCTAAATGGCTTTCGAAATTATTATATAATATTATTTTTAATTATTAAATTAATTACTCCATAATAGGAGAGTTTTCAAAAGCCGTTTTAAAGTCATTTCAAAATCAATTATAAATCCGTTTCGCACCATTATTTTCTATAATAAAAATCTCACACTCACTTTTTAGCACGTCGAGCGAAGTGGAAAGTTGCTTAAACGGTTAGGAAATCTCCGGCCTATGGAACCGTGTGTATTTTCTTTCCGGTTAATCCCCGACCTATTCGATTGATCGTTTTGACCTTTGGGTCTAGTTTACCGATGATACGAGGTGGACTTTTTATTGTTTGGAGTGTGAGCTTGCTATTGGTTAGTAAACCGTTTAGTGCGAACGTGGGGTATGGGACTCATTGTTAACACTTTACGGGTTCCTCTCCAAAAAGTTTGTGACACATTAGCCTCTGGCGGCCAGTACTGGACCTTTGGGTCACCACGCCTCTGGGCAACCGTCTCTGGACACCTGCTCTATGGAGAAGTTTATTTTTCGGTGTGCGCCTCTGGGCCTTTATCCTTCTGGGAAGGATCTCGCTGTCTCGCGCGTTCCGCATCTGTGCGAGTGATCGATCACAACTCTACAGTACTTGGCAACAAAAACTCCGGTCGGTGCACGTGCAATACTGGTATTATTTGATGATTTTTATATCCATTCGAGTACCGCCATTCGGTGTTGGTTCTATGGAACCTTACGATGTAAGTGCGATTGCCTTGTGGATTCATAGTGTCTCTAGACACTTCTTTTCAGTGTTGGATTTCATTGACTTTTCAGTATATCCCCATTGCTCTTTGGAGCATCGATCTTTGCTTGGGCATTGATTACAGACTCTGGTCACTCTTGGGATTATTGCCTATGGGCATCTTTTTATAGCTTTGGCTACGCCGATGATATGAGGCGATTTTATTTATTCTACACTTTGGTGTGGATTTCTCTTTGGAGATTTTTATTGTTTATTGATGATTAGGGATCGTCATTATATTCATGTGGTTCATAATATACTTCTCTTTGGATAAGTACTGTTTTATTTATGTACCACATTATTATATATCTCAGTTATTACTGATTGTTTAGCTAGCCTGACCCGAGTGTTTTCGCTCGGGTCAGACCGAGTTGTTTTAGGTTAGGTCTCTGGACTTAGCTTCTGTGCTTCCGCTTGGACATTATCTGCTATGCTGATAGATATCGCTTTTATTTGTCCACTATTCCGCTACTCTGTTATTCTTCAGACTTTGATATGTACTTATTTTTGACTCACATGTGTGAGCAGTGGCTTTGTACCCACTTATAGTATTTGGATCTGTATTGACGATGTATTGTTCTGGGATTTTATATCTGTTATGTGATTCTGTTCTGTGATGTTTTATCATTTATTACAATGCTTGTTTCTGATAGGTCTTTAGCCATTGTAATTTGGCTAAAGACCTATCAGAAACAAGCATAGTACTAAATGATAAAACATCACAGAACAGAATCACATAACAGATATAAAATCCTAGAACAATACATCGTCAATACAGATCCAAATACTATAAGTGGGTACAAAGCCACTGCTCACACATGTGAGTCAAAAATATGTACATATCAAAGTCTAAAGAATAACAGAGTAGCGGAATAGTGGACAAATAAAAGCGCTATCTATCAGCATAGCAGATAATGTCCAAGCGGAAGCACAGAAGCTAAGTCCAGAGACCTAACCTGAAACAACTCGGTCTGACCCGAGCGAAAACACTCGGGTCAGGCTAGCTAAACAATCAGTAATAACTGAGATATATAATAATGCAGTACATAAATAAAACAGTACTTATCCAAAGAGAAGTATATTATGAACCACATGAATATAATGACGATCCCTAATCATCAATAAATAATAAAAATCTCCAAAGAGAAATCAACACCAAAGTGTAGAATAAATAAAATCGCCTCATATCATCGGCGTAGCCAAAGCTATAAAAAGATGCCCATAGGCAATAATCCCAAGAGTGACCAGAGTCTGTAATCAATGCCCAAGCAAAGATCGATGCTCCAAAGAGCAATGGAGATATACTGAAAAGTCAATGAAATCCAACACTGAAAAGAAGTGTCTAGAGACACTGTGAATCCACAAGGCAATCGCACTTACATTGTAAGGTTCCATAGAACCAACACCGAATGGCGGTACTCGAATGGATATAAAAATCATCAAATAATACCAGTATTGCACGTGCACCGACCGGAGTCATTGTTGCCAAGTACTGTAGAGTTGTGATCGATCACTCGCACAGATGCGGAACGCGCGAGACGGCGAGATCCTTCCCAGAAGGATAAAGGCCCAGAGGCGCACACCGAAAAATAAACTGCTCCATAGAGCAGGTGTCCAGAGACGGTTGCCCAGGGGCGTGGTGACCCAGAGGTCCAGTACTGGCCGCCCAGAGGCTAATGTGTCACAAACTTCTTGGAGAGGAACCCGTAAAGTGTTAACAATGAGTCCCATACCCCACGTTCGCACTAAACGGTTTACTAACCAATAGCAAGCTCACACTCCAAACAATAAAAAGTCCACCTCGTATCATCGGTAAACTAGACCCAAAGGTCAAAACGATCAATCGAATAGGTCGGGGATTAACCGGAAAGAAAATACACACGGTTCCATAGGCCGGAGATTTCCTAACCGTTTAAGCACCTTTCCACTTCGCTCGACGTGCTAAAAAGTGAGTGTGAGATTTTTATTATAGAAAATAATGGTGCGAAACGGATTTATAATTGATTTTGAAATGACTTTAAAACGGCTTTTGAAAACTCTCTTATTATGGAGTAATTAATTTAATAATTAAAAATAATATTATATAATAATTTCGAAAGCCATTTAGGAGTGAAAAATCATTTGAAAATAATTCATAAAACCTGTGTACGAAATCTAGAGACAAATCTCAAAGAAATCAATAAAACCAGAAAATCACTGAAAATATTCCAAGTGTTGGAAAATAGTCCAAAAATGACGCGAACCCAAGTTCGGAAAATTATTCGGACTAGTAAACTGAATCCGAATGGCATGAAAATTGGTAGACATACAGTCCAACATCCCTGCTCCGAAATGCAAAAAGAATCGGGAAATTCTGACTTGAAACGAAGATACGGCGTCGTCTCAAAGTCGGACAAAAATCATAAAACTTTACTGTGTCAAAACAGTGTAAAGGTCCCACTTCGACGACATGATCGAAGGGTCACATGAACTCAGATATTGATGAAAATTTGCAGGAGCATAGTAAAGTACTCCTACTTTGATATGCAACAAGAATCGTTCGGTTTTGACTTGAAACGAAGAAACGACAATGTTTCAAATTTGGTCCGACGATAACTGAAAATGATCACTATTGTAAAACAGTTTCTGGGTGCTACTTCGGCAATAGAAACGAAGTACCTAATGCACCCAGATCTAAACCAAACTTTGCATGGTTAAAGATCTCGATCTCATCTTTTTAACGAGACCAAAAACGATGAAATCCGACAAAGGACGAGCCCGGGATGGCGTCGCAAAGTCGGGGTTCTACGCTGAAAACAACGGGAGAAAAGAGACTAAGGCCTATAGCTATGCACTAAATGGCCAGAGATGAAAAACCACAATTTTGGCATAGTAAACTTCAAATTCTGGCAAAATGAATAAAATGAAAGTTGTAGTTTAGTTTCTAAGCTTTCCGGAATGACCAAGATCGTCAAATTCCGATCAGAGATGAAAATTCTATGACTAAAACAATTCTCAGATCTAAATTTTATATCACTGTCATTGTGCTCTCGGGACAGTGGTAAAAATGCACAGTTTTGACCACCTTAACTTCGAAATTTCATGAAACTCAAAACATGAAAGTTTTAGCTCTAAATCTAAGCTTTCAAGAACATCCAAAATTATTAGATTTGAATAAGAAACGAGTAACTTATGACCAAATCAATTTCAGGTTTTTATTTTATCAACCCTGTAGTTTGTTGTCAGGTCAGTGACAAACAAGCATGATTTCGACCATTCAAACCTCAAAATTAGGCAAAACACAAAACATAAAAGTTATAGGGTACAGAATAAGATTTCCAAAATTTCAAGAAAATCTTAATTCCGATTTAAGATGAATGAGATATGCCTAATTTACTAACAGCAATAAACTAATTATAATTTCAGCCAGCATATATTACCTCAACCAATATAGCAATCAACTTGTGTGCACATCCAAAATGAAAGCAAAGAGGATCAAAGAGCTATGATTCACATGTTACATAATAAAACATGTGTTACTAAATGATTACTGAGATCAAAAGATGATTAAACACATATTAGATGAGGTTTTTAGCAATATACCTCTCTTGAAAGCAACAAAGACTACTATAGCATCAACCCAAGTTAGCAAAAGATGATTAGGAGGCTATATGATCAAAAAAAAACATAAAACATGTGTTACCAAATAAATTTCAGAAATGGGAAAGATATAAAAATGGATTTGAGGTGGGTATTTGCATAGAATGACTTGCATAAGCTAAAACTAGAAGGAGATGAAGATGGAGGCCATTTTTGTTATGAAAGCTTTAGGAAATGATTAGGGATTTGATTAGGGATGAATGAATGAGGTTAGGAGAGTTTGAGATAATATATAAAGGAGGTTTAGGGTGGGTTATTGGGCTAGGTTTAGAAACCCAATAAGAAGAGAGTTATTTACATGTTTCTAAAAATTAGTCTAAGTGTTCATGTATGTTTATAAAACTCATTTTTCTCTTACCCAAACCCGTTTTAAAATCTCTCCTAAATTATTTAACTTTCCAAAATAACATTTTATCCTCATTTTAAAATCCCATATTTCCAATTTAATTAAAATAGCCTTTTTCAAATAAATTTTGTTATTCCAAATCCTTTTATGCTTCATTAAAATAAATAAAAATCCTAACTTTTATTTATTAATTGGTAATGCAAATTCCGTGTTGTTACAGACACCCCTAGGGTGACAGGTGACTAGCGTAGCATCCATCAAACAATACTAACTGTCACCCTATGTGCCAGATATATGATGACTCATATGACCGTCTGCAACTGTCAAGGACCAGTGGAAATCTCGGTTCTTTGTTGTGCTCCCCCGTACTTTCAAGTCCGAAACCTCGCACGGTTGTCTCATACGGTACTTCCGTACCATCTGACACTAGACTCCCTCAGGGCGGTCCAAGGTACATGACCATCGCTACCAGCCCTTGGGTATCACCCGCATATAGTACCCCTGCTCTAAGCACAACATAAAACACTTCGAGTCATCAACGATCCCTAGGCACAAACACGTCCATCGAGCCCTACTCACTCAATACAAATTCAAACCCTACTGGCTCACTACAGTTTCTGGGCATGAGCCTTAACACTCAACCGAGTCCACTATTCGCAGTCTCACTCCAATCCGAGCTGCCATCCTCAATCCTGCTCTCTACCCGAGCTCTCGATCGAAGAACCCTATTATCATGCCATCCAAAGCCCGAGGTCCAGCATGATCCATATAGTCCTGATACTATCATCCCGGTGCTTACTCCATACATCATCGAGTCACTATCTGCAGTATCAGTCTACTAGGTAGAAGAACCAAACCCATACCTCAGCATCAAAATCATCAGGTCGAAGCATCACAACCCTGCCTTGCCATCAATATCACTCGTCGTAAGATAATAACATCCAATCTCTAAATCGGTCACACAAACAAACCATCACATCGCGCACCATGATATCTTATCAATGTCTAAGCCATGGATCGGCCAAATCGCCAATCGACAACAGTAATGGACATTGAGAACTCTACTATGGTCAATACCATCCATCTTGGTCTTGTACTTAACTGAATGGTTAAGTACAGAGTAAACAAAAATGTCCGGCATCTACTCTGAAACCTAGATCCATTGGCACGTATCCTAAACCTTCTTCTACAGCTCATCATGTTTATTAGATTTCCTCATGTGCGGAACTCCAACGTACAAGGTGCTACCTAAAATCAAATCACCGCTAATCGGTGTTTTCAACCAAAATAGCCAAATAACAAGCAAGCCAAACAATCAAACATACATCCAAGCATCCATACATCTAAACAACCATACATCCATCCGAAACTACATACATATAACATAAACAATCCATCCATATAAATTAATATGGAAAAATATTATCAGTAATATATCTAATCTAATAATTCACTAACTATGGCACAACGATGGAAAATATGCGATATTTTTTATAAATCATTTTAAAATAATTATATATTATTTTATAAAAATATAGCTACTGTATAATAATAATAATATTACATTTTAAAATAAAAAAATCATTCCCGAGCATCAATATAATACTAAACAACCAATCATAGTATAGTGAGAGATAGTATCACTCACCTCCATAAAATCTGTCTAAACTAGTCCCAAAGTGTAAATCTCGCCATCTTGAGCGCAACGCAAGAAACCGCATCCAAAACGGACCTCGTATGCAAAAGATATGGATATAATAAGATTCGAGATTAATTAAACAATTAATTAACCAATTTAATTAACTAATTACCTTATTGATCACTAATCTCTTCTCCTACATATGGATGTACACGAATAAAAGTATCAGGTCGTGCACGAAATCAAGGTGATACAGAGCTATACTCGATGAAATTTCAATCCGTCTTTGCCGTCGTCCTTCTCATCGCGTACTCGACTATTCCATGCCAAGATCCTCCCATTTGAAGCCTCCTAACAAATCGTGATCTGCTACCCATTTTACCACCTTCATACGATCGTGATCTAACCACGGGGATCGAACCTCAGGCGAGTGTCACGGCAAGTTGCAAAACGTCGAGGCCAACGCGACTACAATCTTCGATTCACCTAAATCTGCCTTAAGATCCATGAAATGGAAACCCTAGATCCTTTGGAAATGGTCGTGGTCGATCAACGATGATCGCACATAAAATCGAGGGTATAAGATCGAAGCCCTCATCGATACGAACACTCTAGATTTTGTTTTATGATTTTTAGCTGAGTATTTCACTCGATCTCGATTTCTGAAGATAAAGAAGGGAGCGACCATTAATCTCTAATGGAACAGTAATGTATGAAAATGATTTTGGAGGAAGAGATGGATTTGGGATTTAAATAATAATATTATATTCCATTTATTTAAATTCTCAAATAAATGGTCGCACGTTTCGAGTTCGTACGATCATACGACGCATCTGATCACAACGAAACTCGTTTGCGTGCATCTCCTCATTTTTTCGGATCCAACGGTACTAATATCATCGCCATCTGAGATTGCGCCTCGAAATGCTAATTCCGCATATTTCGAGATTGTTTCGGCCATCGGATCGTCCGATCTCAATATATAACTATCCTTTTACTCATCTTAATTGGCAAAATCAATCCGAGTTCAACGGAAGTGGTCTTGAGTACTGATTCAGCCGTATGCGAAAAATTATATTTTTGGACCTTCATTTTATTAACGATTAAATATTTAAATAAACTATTAAAATATCCAATCGTTAAAAATATGGGTCGTTACACCTTCTTCTACCAAAAATGACATTTAGAAAATTAGGCCTTCAATTTATTCTACCTTAAAGTCTCTAATACAGTCCTAAGATGCTTCTTGTGTTCCTCTTCGGACTTGGAATTTAACAAAATATCATCTATGAAGACAAGAATAAACTTATCGAGATAATCTCTGAACACTGTATTCATCAAGTCAACAAAATATGCAGGAGCGTTCGTCAGCCCAAATGACATTACTAGTCATTCATAAGGTCCATGTCTAGTTCAAAATGTTGTTGGAGGAATACTATCTTCTATAATCCGAAGCTAATGTAAACCAGTTGCGAAAATATCATAGCTTCACTCAGCTGATCGAACATATCATCAATTCTTGGCAAGGGGTATTTATTCTTGATGGTTAACTCATTCAACCTACAATAATCTAAGAGATCAATTTGCATTCTTTAAAAATACTACAGCAGCACCCAAGGAGAATTACTCGAACTGATAAAATGCTTAGAGTCCAAATTTGATAATTTCTCCTTAAGCTCTTTATTTTCCTTTACAGAAATCCCAGTCGGAGGTCGACTAACCGGTTGAGCTTTGGGAACAAGGTCAATTTTGAACTCAATTACCGCTTAGGAGGAAGATTAGTAATAGGTTGAAAGATATCTGGGTATTCTCTAATAATAGGAATCTGAGCAATCTTATCATCATCTCGGTTGTTAAGAGCATAAAGAGATCCACTCGAATTTTCACTGATATTCCTATGAACTAAGATGATATGTCCTATCGAATCTGGATGCTAAGGGTTATGATTCTTTTGGGGCAGAATAAATGTGTCTCATATCGATCCAGCCAACCCATAACAAGGATGATGCCAAACCCCAAACATTGGAATACATACAAGTCGCAGTAAAAATATGTCACACAATAACAACTCAACATCCTTACACATCCTCTTAATGGTCACATATCCTCTGAGAGGATTAGCAATCCTTAAAGATGTAATTAAGTATATGACATCCAAATAAAACATATCAACAAATTCCTTTGATATAAAAGAATGAAATTCTCCTGTATTAAACAGAATTCTAATAGGTAAATTTCTAAATAAGATCATACCTTCTTAAATAGCTGGTTCTTTCCCTTTGGTCTGGGACTGCTCACTAATAGTTCTGAGAGTATTCAGCTTGCTATATTTCTTTTAGCAAATACATCCACAATGTCTAAGTTCCTCACAAACATTGCATCTGGGTAGAGAAGATCATGGCTTGGTACATTCCCTAGAATAATGGCCTTTTTCACAATCACAGTACACCTGATGATCTCTGAGATGCATCTTATCTCCTGCTATACTGCCATGTACCTGCTTCTTACTAAACAACTTTGGTCTTTGTCTCTTGAAGGGAAATTTTAGCTTCTGTTTATAGTTGGCTTTGGTCTTTGGTTCCAACTCTTCACTTTCTTTCTCTGCATCTTCTAACCTAAGTGTTGTATCGAACAGCTTCTCTAAAGTCACATCTAACTGTGGAGGAAGAGCTTTCCTCCAAGCTTTATTTAATCCATAGATAAACTTCTAGTTCTTCTTTAGCAGTGTATTGATCAAACCAATTCCATACTTTGATAATGATTTTAAAGTGGCAACATATTCAGCTACTGACATATGAGCTTGCTTCAGATCAATAAATTTCTGAACTATTACCGCTTTCTCGGTCTTTGGTAGAAATTTCTACTCAAATCAAAGCTTGAATTGATTCTAAGTTAATTCTCCTTCATCTATCTTCGCTACTAACAGCTCATACTAATCTAATGCTCTTTCCTGTAAATGGCTCGAGGCAATCTGAACTTTCTACTGATCGGTAATGCCTATACTCATTCCTTTGGTTCCTTTGGAATTATGTCCATCGAGACTAGCATAATCACTACACCTAGCAAAATCGAAACAAGGAGTGGGAGGATTAGGAGTTGTGGAAGCATTGGACTGTAGGATGCTGCACAATAACTCCATTAGCTGCTCTATAGTCATATATACTCTCCTAGATCCACTAGACTGTCTGGGGTCAACTGGACTAGACCAAGGTCTAGCCATACTCAATATAACAAAGAAGTGAGATTCAAATTAAGTATAAACCAAGAATATATATATATATATATGATCTGTCATAATGGTAAAAATACACACCCAATTGATTATACACAACAATAATGTAACAACCCTGCTTTCTATGGCGTATAAAAAAATAAATGTAATTGAAATAAAACGGTTAGAATTCGATATTTGGTGGTAAATCTTTTGAAAATAAATTTCTAGTTAATTATATTATATTTAATAAAAGATTTTTTTAAATAAATTGAATTGAATTAAATTAATTGAATTAAATTTGGGTAATTGATTGATATTGAATATAATGCTTTAATTAATTATAAATTTTTTAAAGTATAAATCAATTTATATTAGATTGAAATTTATATACAAATAAATTTAAGGAGTCATTAAAAGAAAAGGATAAATGAATTAATTTAAAACTAGAGACTAAAATTAAGTCCAAGCCTACTCACTTATTTTTCCCTCTCCTTTACTTATTCCAAACCAATAACCAGCCCATGCTTTGTCATATTTTCTCTTCGATACCCTTAATCCAAAAAACCTCTAGAAACCGAAATAATCAAATCGCGATTACCACATAAAAAAATCGGGCCGCACTCAAAGGCACCCAAGCCTAGGCACTCATCACCAACTAGGAGAGGTAGTCACAAGCATCGGGTGACATCGCAATGAAAGGTGCATAAGAGGATCAGTCAGCGACGTGGGGAAGTCGCGATGGATGATGGACGACGATGGTACTCTGGCAAGGCTAGTGGCAGTTGGAGACTCGAGAGAAACATCGGCTAATGTTTGTTATAGGTTGTATGGCAATGATGAAGTGGTAGAGGAGCTCAATGGACTGTTTTTGAAGTTGTGGTCTAAGTGTATGGTAGCAGAGTTGTCTGTGCGTGAGTGTTGGAGGTCGTAGTGACGAAGTGGCTGCTTTTGTAGTGCTAGCGTGCAATGAAGACAACAAAATACTTCACTTGATTTGGTGAGTTTTCTCACTCACATCCATAACTATTTCATCGTCCGCTAATTATATAAATATATATCCCAATTAGATTACATTGCTTGAATTAATTGATTGCATAGCATGGTTGAATAGCTTGTGAATAATTATTGAATAGCTTGGATAAATTGTTTGATCGGGATATTCGTTTGGTTGTGTGATATTGGATGTGTTTTGATTGGTTGATGTGATTTTGTTTTTGGTGGATGTCCAAAATACAAAGGAAATACTGTTTCTTTGCATTCTAAATTTGTGTTATTATTTAAATTGTGAGTACATTGTTTGATGATCGAAATTCGATGGAATTCGACTCGATCATACATTAAAATTTATATTGTTGTTTTGTTTATGAATTTTGTTGAATTTTACTCCATGGATTTTATTTTAGATGATTTATTGATTTTCCTGTTTATAAAAGAGTTTTGAAAACTTTGGAAAATTATTTATGGTGGTATAAATTTTAGTTTGAAATAGTATTTTATTTTTGAAATAATGCAATGAATTAGAAGTAATATTGAGTGATTTTGACATGTGTTATCATAAATTTTGAATATATAGTGAAGGCTTTGAATTATAAATCATTAGTTGAAATGAAAAGGGTTATTTTTGAGATTTATTAATTTGTTCCAAAGTATTATCTAGTTATAGAAAATTATGAAATAGTTATATAATTATTTTTGAATTATAAAGTGAATTTGGATGTTGTGGAAAAATATCTATAAAAGATTTGGAAATGGAATTGATATTTAAATCTTTATTTGGAATCATATTTTGTAATTAGTAACAAATATAATTTATTTGAAGTTTGTGTGTGTGTGTGTGTATATATATATCTTAATTATAAAATAACAACAAATTAAAGAAAATTATATTGACTTCTATAAAGTTATTTTAAAAGTTATATATATATGTGTGTATATATATATATATGTATATGTATATACTTGTTTTAATTGTTAAAGAAGTATTTTGTTGAACTTTATTATTTCATTTTCAATTTAAATTGTGATTTTTATAAATAATTTCTACGTTTTTTGATTTCTTATTTTTCTGTACTGATTTCGGGATCATGAATGATTCACCATGGATATTGATTTGATTTGTGATTTTGTTATGATACGGAGATGACATCTTATTGTTTTATTTTGTGATATCTCATTCCGTGTGACGATGAATCTAAATAAATGAATTTATAATACCTTCTGGTATAGGACTTTTGGTAATATTTCTCCGGTTATTCTAAGGACTCATCATATAGAATATTGAAGGGCGAGTGTGATATGTGAGCATTGAATAAGCGGACTAGTAACACGTGGTATGCGACATCGTTGTGTTATTTATTCAGTTATCTTTTTGAAGCAACCCTCCCTAAGTCTTCATATTGTTTGAGTGACTCAATTTAGTTTATGCTAAATTCAGGGCTACTTTCTTTTAAGACCAACTATTTTCTTTCTTCTATTGGATTTTTTTTATTTCTTTTATTTATTTAATTATTTTTCCCAAGATCCAATCTGATCAATATAGAAATTATGATATACTTCTTTATAAAACTATTTGTATGTACGCGTAAACATACAAATCATTTTTAATTCTTTTATCAGAGTTTTTTTTGAATAAAGAATAACTCAGTTTATTCTAAACAAAATAACTATGTTTTAGCCACAGTAAAAAGGATTGGGAAAGACCCTCTCCCATTTGAATCTTTGTGCAATTTTACTAGCTAATTCTTGTTTGTTTATTTGTGTTTAAATCTGTATATTTAATAAAACATGTGAGTTGAGTCATAACATTTAGACTTTTGCAATATGGCTTTTCAAATAACAAAGCATGAGGTTGTGCATGCTTCTGTACACCTGTGTGCACATAAACATGTACATCTGCTATTTACTACACTTTAGTTTGAAGATTGATCAACTTGATTAGGTTGGATCCCTATATTGTCTTGTTATAATTTACTCTTTGCTCATTCATTTACAACCTCAAACTCATGTAAATCTGGGTTCATGCTTCTTATGTTTTTTTCTTCTTTTACTACCTATGGGTTTATCCTTACTTCATAATATTTACAGTTAATTTGTGAATAGGTTCTAGCCTCTAAACAATCTAATACATATGCATACATTACTGGTTCACATATGCTTCAGATTTACTACTAAACTCATTACTTGATTCATGAAAATTTACATACTTACAGGTTACGATATAAAGCTAAACACACTTATCTTTTCTACTGAAAACAGTTCCACCCCATAATAATCTTTTTAGACCTTTCATTACATCACAATTAAAGTTTCAGCATAATGCAAACACTAATACAGAGAAGTGTTTCAGTTAAAAAAAAACATAAGGAGACATTCTTTCACAAAAGTCCTAGCTTAGTTAATTAGCAGTTTTCTTCTTAGCATCACACAACTGCTCCTTAATTCCTAGCTTCCTCTTTCCCTGCAGACATCTCATGACCTACTCCATAAGGCATATGAAGCACCCATTTGATGCAAGCAACAAACAGGTCAGACTGAAGTCTGGTGTAAGTAAAATCATTTGACAATGCATGAAGACTAATAAAATAGATTCCACCTTACCTTTCTGTTTTTAGAGGTTAAGCGTTACACTCAAGTTATTAGATCACTCCCTCAGGTTCAGATTGCCAAGTGTTATATCAGTGGTGTGTGTGTACTGCTAATTACATGTACATATGCTTAAACTAATTTTTCATCAGAAGTTTTAGTCCATGCAATCATAACAGCCATCACACTAGTCACACAGGTTAGTGTTAACACCCAAACTTTGCACAACATACCCTTGCAGTATTCATGGTACTAAGCTAAAGTATCAACCCTGAGTCTACATGTTAGGACTCCCACATACTTCTAGCCTATTTACCCTTGAATGTATGATTTCTTCATGTCATTTTAAGGTCCAGTATTTCATTCATGGTTGCACTGGTGCACACTGCCTGGAACTACTACTTGGTTTCCAGTGCACTACGAGCTATTTGGGTATAAACATGCCATGTGCATACTTACACCCCAACCTTGATGAAAGCCAACCACTATGTCATACCCACTTCCCTCATACCCAACCTGATAGAGGTGACCCAATTCCTTAGTTTAGTTACTAATTTTTTCTTTCATATGACCCCATATTATCTATACAGTGACACTCCTATGTACTCAAACTAAGATATGCTGTCAGATTTCAAACAGCAGTTAATCTTTCATCCATTCATGCATTCAACAACTGGTCAGTTATACTTGCATATCATTACAAGTCTATTTCACATAGAGACATATCCTTAGTTAAAGCATAGGTTAAAGCATTTTCAGAGGATGAAATGCCAATATGGTTTTCCAGCAATATGGTTCTCACAGTCAATCCATACATTAAAATGTGTTTGCTTGTTACTCAACCTTATTTCTAGAGAACACTTAGTGATGGATTAAGGCTCAGCACATGGAAATTCCATTGCACCCTAACCATCCTTTCAGTTGCAAGACATAAGCCAGAGAACTCCTTCCTCTTACTGCCTTGCACCCTACCTTTCTTATTAATCTATGCTTTAACTGAACATATTTCTTAAGTTCATAAACATACAAACAAATCAGTTATTATTCCATCATTTAATTAACATGTATAAACAAGCATGGGTCAAATGACATCCAAGCAATACAAGTCACATAATCTCAGAAACAACATAAGTTTGTTAAACTAAAAATGCAAGTAAAACATCAAACAGAAGTTAAAATAACTAAAGGTTAAATGGCTGCGTTTCATAGGTCTTAATGCCTTGCCAAGTGAGGGTTTACTCACCAAAGTTCTCCTCCCCAAGTCTTGGTTCAGGTCTGCCATTAATTTTCTAAACTGCTGCCTGTTTTCTTCTTTTTTTTCTATATTTTGTTTTCTGGTTCTAACATGTAACCGTGGGAGATAATGATGTATATAGGGGAGTTGCTAGGGTTTTAAGGTTAGTTAAGTAATTTATTTTCACCAGGAATCCCTTCATCATTTCTGGTTTCACCCCACTGTTCACCCTCTCCGCTTTCCTTTCCCACCATTTCTCTTTTTCCCTTGTCTTGGCAAATTTCTTCACACAATATATACATGACTTTGGCTTGGGCATTACTCTGTCTTTTCTGGGGTTTTTTTTCTCATGCATATAAACTTGTTTGTATAGCCAACTATGTGTGTGTATTTACCAAATGTTGTGCATATGTATATGTTCATGTGTATTTATATTTTTTTTCTACCCACACAAGTTACTGTGCTTATACTTATTCTTTGGAATTTTGGGCAAAAACTGCCTAAGTTATTTATGCATTATATTTAAGCTATTGTGTACACACACTTAACAGGTCATGCACTAATTTATTTCATATTTACTTACAAGGTCTTTACTTACTAAAGTACCTTGCTCAGGTAGTATACTGGAACAGTGTGCACATGCACAAGGGCATGCACACTTATTCTCATACACATGCATTTCCAGAAAATTGTGTTTTCAACCAACTATCTTTCTTTTATAAAATATTTAAAAATTTATATATATATATATATATATATATATTTTTTTACCTAAACTACGGGCTGTCACATACACCCCTCCTTTAAGAAATTATGTCCCACAATTTAACACTTCTTATTGTGTTAGTTATATAGCAAAACTAAACATGCACACATATTCTTAATTCAACCAAAACATCCATCAAGTAAACATATTCAACATTGAACACTATATTTAAATAGGTCAATTCAAGCATGAATAATGGATTACCTCTACTCTAATTGTCAGTTGCAAATAGTTGAGGGTACTGGACTTTTATCTTGTCCTCAACCTCCCATGTGCAATCATTAGGGTCTAGACTCCACTGCACCTTTACCAGTTTAATAGTTTTGTTCCTCAATTTCTTATCTTCTTTAGCTATAATTCCCATTGGCTTCTTCTCATACACCAAGTCTGGTCTGACTTCCACTTTGTTTTGTGACTGAATCACTGAAGCTTCATCATGTACACATTTTCTCAATTGTGATACATGAAATACATTGTGTATTCCACTCATTTCTTTTGGCAACTTCAACTTGTAAGCCATCTTTCCTATTCTTGCAATGATCTCATATGGTCCTATATATCTTGGGGTTAGCTTCCCTGCCTTGCCAAATCTCAACACCTTCCTCATAGGTGAGACCTTCAAATACAAAAAATCTCCTACTTCAAATTCAAGTGGTTTCCTTCTTCTATCTGCATATGATTTCATTCTGTCTTGTGCTTCCTTCATTCTCTGTTTGATCAGTGAAATCTTAGCATTTGTCTCTTTCACATGATCTGGTCCTAATATCACCTTATCACCTACCTTTAACCAGCAAGCATGTGACAAACAAGGCCTCCCATATAGAGCTTCATAGGGAGCCATCCCTATACTACTCCGGTAGCTGTTGTTGTAAGCAAATTCTGCTAAATGAAGGTAGTCTTCCCAATTGCCACCATGGTCAAGTACACAGGCTCTAAGTAAATCCTCCAAGAATTTATTAACTACTTCTGTCTGGCCATCAGTTTGGGGATGGTAGGCTGTGCTCAAGCACAACTCAACCCCCATTGCCTGTTGAAAGCTGCTCCAAAACTTTGATGTGAATATGGTGTCTCTGTCACTAATGATAGTGGTAGGAACTCCATGTAGTTTCACTATTTCTTTCATGAAAACTTGTGCCAATTTTGGTGCATTTCTATCACTCTTCACTGGTATGAAGTGTGATGATTTAGTCAATCTATCTACCACCACCCAAATACTGTCATTACCTCTCTTTGATCTTGGCAAGCCATCAATGAAATCCATTGATATGCTTTCCCATTTCCACCTTGGAACTTCCAGAGGTTGCAACAGTCCACTGGGTCTTTGGTACTCAGCCTTGACTTGTTGGCAAGTCATGCATTTTGCCACATATTCACCCACACTCCTCTTCATTCCTTTCCACCAATAGTTCCTCTTTAGATCATGATACATTTTAGTACCACCTGGATGTATGGTGTACTTAGACTTGTGATGGACATCCATGATTTTCCTTTGTAGTGCTTCTGTGTCAGGCACACACAGTCTTCCCTTGTATCTTAAAAATCCTTTTTTATCCAATTCAAACTTATCAAGCTTTGAACCATTCCTTAACAATTCCTTCTTCTCTCTTAGGAATGCATCCATGTCTTGAGACTGGTTCACTTCTTCCACTAAGTCTGATTTTATTGTGATGAGGCTGAGCTTGCCATAGTGCTCCATGTCCTCATCTATCACCATAGTTTGCTCTCCCATGCTATCCACTTCTACATCAGTTAGTGTTAATAGCATTTTAAACTCCTCTATCATCAGTGTACCCAACTTGGCATGTTGCCTACTCAATGCATCTGCCACTCTATTTGCTTTCCCTGGTGTGTACATAATGTCCAAATCATAGGCAGCAAGGAATTCCACCCACCTATGTTGTCTCATGTTCAAATCTTTTTGAGAAAATAAGTATTTCAAAGCTTTGTGGTCAGTATAAAGCTCAAACTTTGCTCCTAATAGGTAGTGTCTCCAAAGCTTTAATGCATACACCACAGCTGCAAATTCCAAGTCATGTGTTGCATACTTGGTTTCACTTGGCTTCAGTTGCCTTGATGCATAGGCTATTACACTACCATCTTGCGTAAGAACAGCTCCTATACCTGACCCACATGCATCAGTGTACACTACCAGATTATCATTGCCTTCTGGAATTTTCAGCACTGGTGCCTCCATCAATGCCTTCTTCAATTGGTTGTATGCCCCTTCACACTTCTCAGTCCATAGGAAAGGCTGGTCTTTCCTTGTTAGCTTAGTTAATGGGGTTGCTTTTTTAGCAAAGTCTTTTATAAATCTTCTGTAGTATCCAGCCATGCCTATGAATGATCTTATCTCAGTAACACTGCTTGCTCTCTTCCATACTTGCACTGCCATGACCTTACTAGGGTCTACTGAAATTCCTTCTTGAGAAATTATGTGGCCTAAGAATTTTATTTCATTCTTCCAGAAAGAACACTTTGCAAACTTGGCTTTAAGGCCTTGTTGCCTTAGTCTACTCAGTACCATGTGCAGATGTTTCTCATGTTCATTAACTAATTTAGAGTATATTAATATATCATCAATGAAAATCAGTACAAATTTATCTAAATAATCTCTAAAGATCCTATTCATTAAATCCATAAAATAGGATGGTGCATTGGTCAAACCAAATGGTATTACTAAGTATTCATACAAGCCATACCTGGTATTGAAAGCTGTATACTTGATACTTTCTTCTTCCACTTTCATTTGATGGAAACCAGATGCTAAGTCGAGTCTGGAAAATACCTTAGCACCATTTAATTGATAAAAAAGATCATCTATTCTAGGTAGAGGGTATTTTTTTTATGGTGACTGAGTTTAGTTCCCTATAGTCTATGCACATTCTCAAGGAACCATCATGCTTCTTAACAAATACTACTGGTGATCCCCAATTCGAACTACTGGGCCTAATGAAGCCTTTTTGTTCTAATTCTTCTAATTGTTTCTTCAACTCAATCAGTTCCTTAGGACCCATTCTGTTTGGTTTCTTAATGACAGGGCTTGTTCCTGGCTTAAGTCTTATTTCAAATTCTACTGGTCTATTATGAGGAATGCCATTCACTTCACCAAACACATCGGTGTATTAGTTAACTATGGGTATCTTCTCTAGGCTTGATTCAACCTCACCATTGTTCAAGTTAAACATCCTGCCCATACCCTTATCTTTGGCTGCCTCATACATGACCAAAACTCGTTTTCCATCAGGAAGTTGTAATGAGATTGTGGAATTCAAGTTAATGATAGCACAAAAACCTTTTAACCAATCCATTCCCAGTATAATATCCAACTTAGGGTAATTCAACACATATAATTCTGAAATAAAGGTGTGACCACCCATACATAATTCTACTTGCAGGCATTTCATATTTGTAATGCAAGAACTACCTATATGACTATTAACATGCAATGGCTTATCAACAAGAACACATGTTAACCCTAGTTTCTGAACTATGTCACATGAAATAAAAGAGTGTGTAGCTTCTGTGCCATAAACAACTGATATGGGTATGCCTTTAATAAATCATATACCTTCCAGTTGGCTAGGTGCTTCCATGGCCTTGCCCTTTCCTTCAAGTACAGCCACCCTTGCCATCTCTGGACACTGCCTTTTCATGTGCCCCTCTTTACCACAGTTGTAGCACCTAAGAACAGGTGACTTGGGTGCTTGGCATTTGGTCTTTATATGGCCTTCCTTCCTACAGTTGTAACATATCACTTTAGGTTTCTTATTGTCAGAGCTTGCCACCTTACTTCCTTCTTTGTTCATTGCTTCTCCCTTCTTCTTCTCATATGGGTGTGCTCTATTCTTCCCTTTCTTGTTATTCCTGAAATTCTTAAATTTTTCTTTGGCATTATCATGATACTCAAATGACAATGTCAAGTCCATAACTTGATCAAAGGTTCTGTCTTTGTATGGTAACATGGCTCTACTCAATCCAGCATTTAATCCCTGAATGTACCTTGCATTCCTTGAAACTTCATCTGGGATTAGTACTGCCCCATACTTGGACAACCCTTCAAATTTCTGAGTGTATTCAGTGACACTCATAGATCCTTGCCTCAACTTGATAAACTCCTCAAGTAATGAAGCTTTTGCTGAGGTTGGGACAAATCTGGCTTCTAACATTTCTTTGAACTGATTCCATGTGATCTCTTGCTCTTGCCTGCCTGCAATGATCACTTCCCACCAATCCAAAGCAATGCCTTTTAGTTGTCTTGAAGCTATTTGCCTTCTTCTCTGGTCATTAACCTGCATATCTGCAAAGATCCTTTCTATTGTTCTTAACCATGTCTGGACACCCATGACATTTTCTGTGCCATCAAAGCTACTGCCTCCTAGATGTGTATGTGTTTTAAGCAATTTGGACAGCTCTTCATGTGGATTATCTACCCTAGGTGCCATTCCATCCCTCAGTAATCTAACAAAATCTTGCATGTTAATCATTGGGGGACCAGCAGCCACTCCAGTTGCTTGTTCAGTACTACCAAAGAATTGGTCATTCTCCCTTTCTCCAGCAGCCTGGGGATTGTTTCTAACTGCTCTTGATCTCTATTGAACATTTCCAATGTAGTTAGTTCTAATTCCTATTCACTACTTTACTTTTTAAAACTAGCAGTGAACTCATTCATTCATAATATGTAAAGCAACCAAAGCAAACAACAACAATGCAAACAATGCACACAGATTCAATCAAGTATTTGTTTTGGCTAAGTATCTAATAACATAGCTCTGATACCAACTGAAGCAACCCTCCCTAAGTCTTCATATTGTTTGAGTGATTCAATTTAGTTTATGCTAAATTCAGGGCTACTTTTTTTCAAGACCAACTATTTTCTTTCTTCTATTGGATTTTTTTTATTTCTTTTATTTATTTATTTATTTTTCCCAAGATCCAATCTGATCAATATAGAAATATTGATATACTTCTTTATACAACTATTTGTATGTACGTGTAAACATACAAATCATTTTTAATTCTTTTATCAGAGTTTTTTTTGAATAAAGAATGACTCAGTTTATTCTAAACAAAATAACTATGTTTTAGCCACAGTCAAAAGGATTGGGAAAGACCCTCCCCTATTTGAATCTTTGTGCAATTTTACTAACTAATTCTTGTTTGTTTATTTGTGTTTACATCTGTATATTTAATAAAACATGTGAGTTGAGTCATAACATTTAGACTTTTGCAATATGGCTTTTCAAATAACAAAGTAGGAGGTTGTGCATGCTTCTGTACACCTATGTGCACATAAACATGTACATCTGCTATTTACTACACTTTAGTTTGCAGATTGATCAACTTGATTAGGTTGGATCCCTATACTGTCTTGTTATAATTTACTATCTTTGCTCATTCATTTACAACCTCAAACTCATGTAAATTTGGGTTCATGCTTCTTATGTTTTTTTTTTCTTTTACTACCTATGGGTTTATCCTTACTTCATAATATTTACAGTTAATTTGTGAATAGGTTCTAGCCTCTAAACAATCTAAGACATATGCATACATTACTGGTTCACATATGCTTCAGATTTACTACTAAACTCATTACTTGATTCATGAAAATTTGCATACTTACAGGTTACGATATAAAGCTAAACACATTTATCTTTTCTACTGAAAACAGTTCCACCCCATAATAATCTTTTTAGACCTTTCATTACATCACACTCAAAGTTTCAGCATAATGCAAACACTAATACAGAGAAGTCTTTCAGTTAAAAAAAACATAAGGAGACATTCTTTCACAAAAGTCCTAGCTTAGTTAATTAGCAGTTTTCTTCTTAGCATCACACATTTGCTCCTTAATTCCTAGCTTCCTCTTTCCCTGCAGACATCTCATGACCTACTCCATAAGGCATATGAAACACCCATTTGATGCAAGCAACAAACAGGTCAGACTGAAGTCTGGTGTAAGTAAAATCATTTGACAATGCATAAAGACTAATAAAATAGATTCCATCTTACCTTTCTGTTTTTAGAGGTTAAGCGTTACACTCAAGTTATTAGATCACTCGCTCAGGTTCAGATTGCCAAGTGTTATATCAGTGGTGTGTGTGTACTGCTAATTACATGTACATATGCTTAAACTAATTTTTCATCAGAAGTTTTAGTCCAAGCAATCATAACAGCCATCACACTAGTCACACAGGTTAGTGTTAACACCCAAACTTTGCACAACATACCCTTACAGTATTCATCGTACTAAGCTAAAGTATCAACCCTGAGTCTACATGTTAGGACTCCCACATACTTCTACCCTATTTACCCTTGCATGTATGATTTCTTCATGTCATTTTAAGGTCCAGTATTTCATTCATGGTTGCACTGGTGCACACTGCCTGGTACTACTACCTGGTTTCCAGTACACTACGAGCTATTTAGGCATAAACATGCCATGTGCATACTTACACCCCAACCTTGATGCAAGCCAACCACTATGTCATACCCACTTCCCTCATACCCAACCTGATAGAGGTGACCCAATTCCTTAGTTTAATTACTAATTTTTTCTTTCGTATGACCCCATATTATCTATACAGTGACACTCCTATGTACTCAAACTAAGATATGCTGTCAGATTTCAAACAACAGTTAATCATTCATCCATTCATGCATTCAACAACTGGTCAGTTATACTTGCATATCATTACCAGTCTATTTCACATAGAGACATATCCTTAGTTAAAGCATAGGTTGAAGCATTTTCAGAGGATGAAATGCCAATATGGTTTTCCAGCAATATGGTTCTCACAGTCAATCCACACATTAAAGTGTGTTTGCTTGTTACTCAACCCTATTTCTAGAGAACACTTAGTGATGGATTAAGGCTCAGCACATGGAAATTCCATTGCACCCTAACCATCCTTTCAGTTGCAAGACATAAGCCAGAGAATTCCTTCCTCTTACTGCCTTGCACCCTACTTTTCTTATTAATTTATGCTTTAACTAAACATATTTCTTAAGTTCATAAACATACAAACAAATCAGTTATTATTCCATCATTTAATTAACATGTATAAACAAGCATGGGTCAAATGACATCCAAGCAATACAAGTCACATAATCTCAGAAACAATAGAAGTTTGTTAAACTAAAAATGCAAGCAAAACATCAAACAGAAGTTAAAATAACTAAAGGTTAAATGGCTGCCTTTCATAGGTCTTAATGCCTTGCCAAGTGAGGGTTTACTCACCAAAGTTCTCCTCCCTAAGTCTTGGTTCGGGTCTGCCATTAATTTTCTAAACTGCTGCCTGTTTTCTTCTTTTTTTTTCTATATTTTGTTTTCTGGTTCTAACATGTAACCGTGGGAGATAATGATGTATATAGGGGATTTGCTAGGGTTTTAAGGTTAGTTAAGTAATTTATTTTCACCAGGAATCCCTTCATCATTTCTGGTTTCACCCCACTGTTCACCCTCTCCACTTTCCTTTCCCACCATTTCTCTTTTTCCCTTGTCTTGGCCACTTTTGGCAAATTTCCTCACACACTATATACATGACTTTGGCTTGGGCATTGCTTTGTCTTTTCTGGTTTTTTTTTCTCATGTATATAAACTTGTTTGTATAGCCAACTATGTGTGTGCATTTACCAAATGTTGTGCATATGTATATGTTCATGTGTATTTATATTTTTTTTTCTACCCACACAAGTTACTGTGCTTATACTTATTCTTTGGAATTTTGGGCTAAAACTGCCTAAGTTATTTATGCATTATATTTAAGCTATGTTGTACACACACTTAACAGGTCATGCACTAATTTATTTCATATTTACTTACAAGGTCTTTACTTACTAAATTACCTTGCTCAGGTAGTATACTGGAACAGTGTGCACATGCACAAGAGCATGCACACTCATTCTCATACACAAGCATTTCCAGAAAATTGTGTTTTCAACCAACTATCTTTCTTTTATAAAATATTTAAAAATTTATATATATATTTTTGCCTAAACTACGGGCTGTCACACTTTTGCTCGTGGATGACATTCAATACAAGGATACGGTATGTGATATTCGTTGCAGTGAATATATTATGGTCACGTGTGACTTGTGTGAAGCTGTATGTCGGCGATTATATCAAGCCGTGTGTTGGCAATATACAAAGTCGTGTGTCGGTTATATGTATTTAGTTGTGTGTTAGCGTATGTATAGTACCATGTGGGGATATTTGTATATAGCTGGGTGTCGACTATTATATATATTTATAGTATTTGTTTATCACCGTCTAATTCCATTTATGTTTCAGGAGTGAACCATCTTGGCATGTATCTATCCTAGCGGCCTCATCGAGGTGGTCACGCCTTGGATCTATGACACCCCAGTGTCGTGTGTCGGCAATGTTCTGGTCGTGTTTCGACAATCTTTATAGTTGTGTGTCGATAACGTATAGAGCCATGCGACGACAATTGTAGAGCCATATGTCGGTAATATATAGCCCCTTGTGTTACCTAAGCCAATAGTGTATTTCCAATTAGGGGGCGCATGTAGGGTCGTAACCAATGAAGAGTGTAGTCCTATAGAATCTTTATGACATGCGATGGATAAGGAGACATGATGTCCGTCGAGGTAACCAAGACTGTAGGAGCCATGCTGGATGGGAACCTGTGTCATGTTCACCAGTTATGTGTATAGTCTCTTGGAGAAGATGTGTTATGTCGGTCTTCCCTCTAGTTCTGGTGCGTTGTGGTATATTCAACTACTTATTCTCCTTCTGGAGAAGAAAAGTTGTGATTATACCAGTGACTGTGTCCTGAGTATGATCAATTCCCGATCCTTCTTTGGCGTGTGTCGCCTATTATCCTTTTTTGATGTATATCGCTAACTACTATTCATTGGCATGTGTTGCCAATTATCTTTCCTTGACGTGTGTCGTCGATTATACTTTATAGGCACCAACTATATTTTCATGGGCGTGTGTCGCGAATTATATCTTCCTTTGGTGTGTGTCACCATTACTATGTTTTGATTGTGGATGTTTAATGATGTTGTGGATTTTTATATTGAGATTGAGTAATATATCTAGGCTAAGTTATGTGTCAGCCTGATTATAATGGAGATCAGGCTTTTAAATCTCCCCGAGATGGCCGAGATGAAAAATCCGAGATATCAGCCAAAATCCGAGATTTGGCAGCCTTTTTAGTTATAAGTGTTTTAAATATCGCCCGAGATAGCCGAGATATTTTCCCGAGATATTGGCCAAAATCCGAGATTTAAAACACTGATGGAGATATCTCATTATCGTTGATTTCTAGATTTTGATGATAATTTTTGGACATGGATGATTCGCCCATTTAATGTTGTTTTATGGTTTCTGATTTTGATGAGCTTTTATATGAACGATGACATCTTTATATCTGGTATTATGGTGTTCTACATATATGACGAGACATTTCGACATAATGGGTTGAAAAAAATAATATGTTTTGGAAAAACAATGCATTGAAAATAATACAAAGCTTGGAAAATATATATACAATGTTTGAAAAATGAGGAATTGCTATTTTGGAAAAAATGTTTTGGAAAAAAATATAAAGGGAGAGCAAACTTTTTCCAATTAAACCGTTGATGTAATAGATACATTATACATAATCTTGGTACCTCCGACGTAACCCCCACTCTTCACTTTTTCCAAAGAATTTTCTTTATCCTTGAACGGGCCTTAATGTAGATATAGTTAGATTTAGTGGGAATTTTCTTTATCCCAAAGCATTTTCTTTATCCTCTTTTATATAATACCTCACGTCTTAAATATAATCAAAGAGAACACACAGCCATCAATGCAGCGATATAGATATAATACATCACATAAGTCTGAGTGGGATACAAAAGTCAAATTCCCACTAAATCTCAATTATATACATGATAAATCCAATACAACTAATCCAACATCATATACATACATGAGTCCATTTAATTTAAGGGTTTATTTAATTAAATTTCACTTCATTCTCTTCCTTTTATAAAAATACATCAATTTAATTTAACATCAAAATTCTCTTTTATTTATTTCCCACTTGTTAAAATAATTGGTTCTCAGATCTAATTCAAAAATCCATATTTCAAAATAATTTATTTGGTTCCAAAGAAACCTTTTATCTAAACCCATGAGTAAAATTTAAAACCTCAAAATTACTTTCACTTCAAATGTCCTTTTTATTAATATAGAAATACTTCAAAGGAATTTATACTTTCAAATTACTTAAAATCTCATCGAAATATTCTCGATTTAAAATATTTGCAAAACCAAATACACCGTTTCGAAATCATTTTTTTAAATCCACATTTACTTTCAAACCTCTTTAAAACTAATATTATTGATAAATAATCCATCATACTCGAATTCTACTTCATATAATTTATTCTCGAAATACTTCGATAGTTAAACCCAAATACACACACAAACACACATATACATACATACATACATACATACATACATACATACATATATATATATATATATATATTTCTTCCAATTAACTTGACATTTTATAATAAATGCTACTTTTCACTCAATAAATAAAATAATTTGCATACATCTAACCATTACTTCAAAATATCATTTTATAAATTTTCTGTATTTTAATTATAATTATTCATCATTTTATAAATATAGATTTCAAACTTTATTTTACAAATATCCTCTAAATATTTTTATAATCATCGGTGTATAAAATATAAATCTTCAAAATTTCCTTATTTTATCAAAATCCCAAAATTTATCATTTTCCTAATTAATTTCCATTTACAAACCTCAAAATTATTTCACTTATTATTATTTTTCCAAAATCATTCATCTTTCAAATTTTCCATTAATCATAATTAATCTCAATATAAAATAAAATGTTATTCCATAATTCACTATATTTCAAATAATATATTTGATTCAAATTTACGTCTTACAATTTATTTTCCTCTTTTCCAAACAATTTCCAATATCATTCAATAATTTGCAATCATCAAATTACGACTTAAACAAAAACGACCATCTAATTGTAATCGTCGCAACAATAAATAATCGTAGTTCGCAACGCTATTCTATCCAATTCAAGCAACATCAAACATCAATCATCTACAAACATCTAGTTCCATCTAATAATCAACCATCAATTCAACCAAGCAATCAAATAAAATAATATATGGGGATTACACATCAAATGAAAAGAAACAAACATAGTTGTGAGTCAAATTAACTCACCAAAACGACGCCCGAGTTCCAAAATAGTAACTACTCTCGTCTTCATCACCACCGGCACCAAACCCGCCTACTTCATCATTAACAAATTCACGCGCACAACCTCATATGATGTTGCCAGCAAAACCCAAGAATGCAATCCCTGTGTATGCACCACCACGCCAGCTCATATCACTCAGCCCTTTGTCGTCGATGCTCTCTTCCACCTCGCAGCCCTAAACACGCAACCTCCCTCCCCATATTGTCACTGTTAGCTTAGGTCGAGCTGCTCCAAATCATGTCGCATCTCTACCATCGGCCATCCCTAAATGTCCTATTGTGACATTGCCAAATCACGGTCAGACATCAGGTCGCGACTTCCCTTAACCATCGACGCTTTCATGCATCTCTCCAGATCGAGACGTCAGGCTCTCACCATCACACATGTATAGCATTACGACCACCACTCATGGCTTCCTTCTCCCATCAGCAACGTTCGCCAAGCGTGCACCTCCAAGTCGACATCTTCTTCCCCCGCACGAGCCTAGGTTGCTAGTGATTTTGATTTTGTCTCCTTTTTTTTAATTGAGTGCTTGGTTTATTATTTGGAATTCTTAAGGGTTAAAAACAAGATAAGGGGTTCTATGAAGAAGCGATAGACATTTCAAGAAGCAGGGAGATAATGGAAGCGGGTTTTGGGCTTAACCTATTTGGGCGTTGATTTTGGGTTCAATTAAAATTAAATGAAATATATATATATATAATGATTTAAATCTAAATTTTACTCTTTGAAATAAATTTCAATTCAATTTAAATCAATTTACACTTCGTTGGAATGAATGTTGTTAGCGTTAAAATTGGACACCAACACCTAATTATGTAAAAATACCAATATCCAATCCAATCACAGAAGTATGAAGAGAAATAAATGAAGTACAAAATTAAAACAATCAGAAAGCAAGTAAAAAGAGACAAGATTTATAATGGTTTGGCTAACTCCAGCCTACATCCACTCCCAAATAATCCTTTTTATTATACTGAAGTTTGTTTACAGTTACAATCCAAAATCAAGAATAAAATTGTCAGAGTGTAGCCTAGGTTGAAGATAAAGAGAAGCAGAAAGAAGATATCTTTTCTGACCCTATGCCTGTTGTATTTATAGGAAAAGACGTGCATGGATTGGGTTGAAATTTTGACAGAAGGTTCGGAAGACCAAGACGACGTTACCCAAAAATTTCAAGGCCCATTGGGGCCCATAATAAGTATCGGTACCGATCGCTATTAATGTGTCCAAATGGGATGTGATCTTTATGAGGGGTGCCCCATGATCTTAGCTACTTGTCGTCCAAATTTCATGCCATTTCGATTTATGGTTTGTAAGATATCGCGCTTTCCATGAAGTGGCGTTGCTTGAATTCTGATTTCTATTGATCCCTCTAGAGGGATAGGTACTAATCCCTCCAATCTTCCAAATGCCATGCGATCCCTAAGTGAGCTTCTCCATGTTGTATTATGCTTAGCTCCAAGTTTCACGCCAATTAGATTAGTAGAACTCGAGTTATTGATCAATCTTTTTTGCAATAAGTTGTGAAGGCTGATTATAGCTGATCCCTATAGAGGGATGGGTACCGATCCCTCCAACGTGCTCCAAATGATATGTGATCCTTAGGTGTTTCATATGTTGTATTTAGCTTATGCTCCAAGTTTCATGTCAATTGGATCAATATATATTGAGATATTGACTAATCACTATCAGAATTTGAATATAGTCGACGCCTACAAGGGAAGAGTGTCAACCAATATGGAGGGATCGGTACTGATCCCTTCAAGTTGCATGTTTTAGGGTGCAACCCCTAGGGTGAACTCCCTAGGGTTCCCCCTCCTATTTCTAGAGTTTCACTTCGATCCCTCTGTAGTTGTTGAGTTATTAATTATTTTCTATCGAAATGCACTTGCTTATATGTGCTAAACTATATTCATACTTCGAACATTCTACCTTGCATCTATCAATTCTATTCAATCTGGACTTCATGTTACTATCTATACTTGATTTTTGGGTCCCACAATCATCACTCTGGACTCATCGGCCTTGATAATCATGAAGTCTGTTGGGTGAAATTCGCATGTATACTACCTTGGCCAAAGGTGGGTTAACACTTTGCCCCCAAAAACATGCTTTGCGATAGGAAGGTGTGTTTTAAATTGCCGTAAATCCCAAATCCGAAATCCATAATCCATTGATAGCCATATTTTCCAATCCATAATCCATTCCATTGCCAATCCAAATCCACGATCTCTCCGGATCGTTCGCCAAATCTAAAGCCTCGATCTCACCGGATCCTTGCCGAACACAATCCATATTCGTTGACCTGAGTAAGCCGATCCGTCATGTTCGAGCGAAGTGACCTACCCATTGCCAGGCATAGTCCATACCCGACGACCTTGATCACTCTGGATCCTTACCAAGCACAATCCATACTCGACGACCTAAGTAGGACGACCCATCGCGTTCAAGCGAAGCGACCTACCCCTTTCCAGGCATAGCCCATACTTGACGACCTTGATCTCTCCGAATCCTTACCGAGCATAATCCATACTCGACGACCTAAGTAGGATGATCCATCGCATTCGAGCGATGCGACCTACCCCTTGCCAAGCATA
The DNA here is from genome assembly GCA_030737815.1 of Allium fistulosum. Classification (NCBI taxonomy): domain Eukaryota; kingdom Viridiplantae; phylum Streptophyta; class Magnoliopsida; order Asparagales; family Amaryllidaceae; genus Allium; species Allium fistulosum. The sequence goes on along the minus strand of CM060907.1, from coordinate 940,217,205 downwards.
GTCCATACCTGATGATCTTGATCTCTTCGGATCCTTGCCGAGTACAATCCATACTTGACGACCTGAGTAGACCGATCCATCGCGCTCAAGTGAAGCAACCTACCCCTTGCTAGGAATAGTCCATACCTGATGACCTGTGTTATCTACTACATTGATCCAAATTTAAACATTCCTAAGTCCATTTTCCAATATAAAATAAGAGTCCGTACAACCAATAAACCAGAGTTCGAAGCAAACAAGAAGACAAAATAAGAAAAAGACAAACCAACTTTACAAACCCGAGCACTATGGTTTATCATCATCTCAGAGCATGCCTAGGGATCGTCCTCGATCCCATACATGTGCAAGTGACTTAGCCGTCCTCATGCAGAGTTTGTTACTTATTCCATGCCATCCTGATCAATTAATGAAAAGTTGATGATGATGCCTTGATCCAGTGCCATTTTCATTCGAGGTGGACGGTGGCTGCTACTGTTCCACCGTCGCAGCCTGAGTCCTCACGTATTGTTGTAACTGACATCCCTCACAGGTTCCTCAATTATATCCTTTAAATAACGACAGTCATTTGTATTCTGCCTATCCAGCTCATGGAATAGGCAGCGCTTTCCTGATGTCCATTCACGTTCGGAGGGTTCCCTCCTTACCGGCCTTCGATACGGAAGGAGTCCTCGAGTATCCAGATATATCCGTTCTAGGATTTCATTCAATTTCGAGTAAGAAGATAATTTGGGTTCCCCCCTCTTTCGCTTTGATCCATCAAAGCTATTATCCATGTTCCATTTACCCTTGTCCTTTCCTAAGCTCTCAATGGGTGGTTCTCCACCCATACCGTATTAACTTCCATTGCCTCTTTATCAGCTTTCGCATCTTTTTGTCATAGAAACCTTTCTGCTTTATGGTAGAGTTCCCCGAGATCCATTGGTGGAACCCGTATGAGTGATATCTTAAAATATGAATTACCTGCAACTCCTGAGACTACCGCCTAAAACCATCGATGGATCTGGTCGATCCACCGAAACAACTGTTGCATTAAACCTAGTTAAAAAATTCTTGAGTGATTCTCTTACCCACTGCTTTACTGGTCAATGTCATCACATTCTTGGGTCTCGTAATGTGAACCTGAAACTGCTTCATAAATCTTTCGACCAATTCTGTCCATATGCTAATGGAACTACTCTCCAATTGTCTGAGCCATAGCGCAACTACATCTGTTAAGTACAGGGGAAGCATCGTACCAGGACTTCTTCTGAAGCCCCCCAATACTTCCATGTACCATGTATACCTCATCCTATGCATAGTTGGATCCAAATTTCTGTCATAAGCTTCTAGTGTCGGTAGTTTGAATTTTGGTGGATTCCTAGCATTCCTGATATTAGAAGCAAATGGACTTCTATTTACATCCTCGGGATCCTTGTTCACTAATCCTCCACGCATAGCTCACTTATCTCTGCAAACCTATCATTGTCCTCCAATTTTAGTCTCCGATCATCGTGTCTAAGCTCCCCCTGAGTCTATGAGGGAATTCTGGAACGTATTCCTTTGGACGAGCATCCAAATTCTGGTTCGCACCAAGCTCTATGGGATTGACCGCAGATCCTCCAGCATAACGATCGACTAGACCCAGAGGCATGCACCTATGTCTTTCTGGATCGGTGCCGATCCCTCTAAGATGGCTGGGGACTGCCCCAGCTGCTCCACTCCTTTGTCCATTGGCTCTATTTCCATATTCCTGGTTATGATTTCCAGCAATTCATGGAGCCTCAACTCCTTGATCCATAACTCTGGTGGTTCCTATTGTTCCAACTCCTTGGTTTTGCATTCCAACTGCTCCTATGGCTCCAGCCTATCCGATCTGTCGGAGTAGATTCTGCACTATCTCCTCCTGTCTTTTAAGCATCTGTTTCCGCATAGCATCCATCATTGTTCCCATTTCATCTCTAGTGATGTAGATAGATGTTTGATTAGCTCCAGCTCTTGAGGAAGCCTCATGACTTCCTTCATGATGGCATCTATCTACTACTTGTCTCCTTATTGATTGTCTCACCATTGCTCCAAATCTAAGCTCTCTAACTGATTCCAAATCTGAACTCCAAATCCACAAGGGCTTCAACTCTCAATGAAAGCACCAAAATGTTGGCATCAAAATTGGCCATCAACACCCAATTATGTAAAAGTACCAATATCCAATCCAATCATAGAAATATGAAGAGAAATAAATGAAGAACAAAATTAAAACAATCATAATGCAAGTAAAAAGAGACAACATTTATAGTGGTTCGGGTAACTCCACCCTACGTCCACTCCTAAATAATCCTTTTTAATATACTGAAGTTTGTTTACAGTTAGAATTCAAAATAAAGAATAAAATTGGCAGAATGTAGCCTAGGTTAAAGATAAAGAGAAGTAGAAAGAAGATCCCTTTTCTGATTCTATGCCTGCTGTATTTATAGGGAAATACGTGCACAGATCGAGTTGAAATTTTGACAGAAGGTTCGGAAGACCAAGACGAGGTCACCTAGAAATTTCCAAGCCCATTGGGGCCTACAATAGGGATCGGTACCGATCTCTATTAGTGTGTCCAAATAGGCTGTGATCCTTATGAGGGGTGTCCCATGATGTTAGCTACTTGACCTCCAAATTTCGTGCCATTTCTACTTACGGTTTGTAAGATATCGCGTTTTCCGTGAATTGGTGTTTCTTGAATTCTGATTTCTACCGATCCCTCTAGAGGGATAGGTACCGATCCCTCCAATCTCTTCCAAATTCCATGCTATCTCTAAGGGAGCTTCTTCATATTGTATTATGCTTAGCCTCCAAGTTTCACGCCAATTGGATTAGTAGAACTCGAATTATTGATCAATCTTTGTTGCAATAAGTTGTTAAGGCTGATTATAGCCGATCCCTATGGAGGGATAGGTACCGATCCCTCCAACTTGCTCCAAATGATATGCAATCCCAATGGAGCGTTCCATATGTTGTAATTAGCTTGTGCTTTAAGTTTCATGTTAACTGGATTAGTAGATATTGAGATATTGACTAATCACTACCAGAATTTGAATATAGCCAACCCCTACAAGGGAAGAGTGCCGACCCCTATGGAGGGATCGGTACGGATCCCTTCAAGTTGCATGTTTTGGAGTGCGACCCCTAGTGTGACTCCCTAGGGTCCCCCCTTCTGGTTCCTAGAGTTTCACTTTGATCCTTCTGGTGGTTGTTGAGTTATTAATTGTTTTCTAGCGAAATGCACTTACTCCTATGTGTTGAATCATATTCCATACTTCGAACATTCTGCCTTGCATATCTATCAATTCCATTCAATCTCGACTTCATGTTATTATCTATACTGGATGGGTCCCACAATCATCACTCTGGACTCATCGGCCTCGATAATCACGAAGTCTGTTGGGTTAAATCTGCTTGTATACTGCCTTGGCAAAAGGTGGGTTGACAAATATATTTTGATTACTACCCAATTTCATTCAATCCGATGTTCTCTTATTTTTATTGAATAATCCATCATCCAAAATAAATTTATTTTTTAGCTATTTCAACATATTTAAAATTATTTATACTTCAAAATATTTCATATTGATTAAACACCTTACTCAATTTAATAGATTATTCAAAAATTATTTATTAATTCAATTCAATCTATTATGAAAAAAACTTTTATTAACCAGAATTTAGTTAACTAAAATTCTTTTTAAAAATTATAATCGTCACAATTCAAATTCAAGCACCTTTTATTTTAATAAAATTTATTAATTTTTACAACACAAAAAGTTAGGCTATTACAGTAGTTGTGTTTGATGGAAGAGTGTTGGATACGAGAAAAGTTATGATATGAATTGGGTATGATGTTTCTCCTATAAGAAATTACAAGGACGTAAATTTCTTAAGGGGGGACTCTGTAACAACACTGCTTTCTACACCTTATAAATAATAAATTTAATTGAAATAAAATTAGTAGAATTCTGTAATTGATAGTTAATCTTTTTGAAAATTAATTTCTAGTTAATTATATTATATTTAAAGATTTTGTTTTAAATAAATTGAATTAAATTAAAAAAATTATTTTAGGTAATTGACTGATATTGAATAAAATGCTTTAATTAGTTATAAATATTTTAAAGTACAAATCGATTTATATTAGATTGAAATTTATATACAAATAAATACAAGGAGTTATTAAAAGAAAAGGAGAAATGAATTAGTTTAAAGCTAGAGCCCAAAATTTAGTCTAAGCGCACTCTCTTATTTTTCCCTCTCCTTTACTTATTCCAAACCAAAAACCAGTCCATGCTTTATCATATTTTCTCTTTGATACCCCTCCTCTAGAAAACTCAGGAAATCAAAATAATAAAATCGCGATTACCACATAAAAAAATCGGGTTGAGCTCGAAGGCACCCAGGCCTAGGACTCATCGCCAACGAGGAGAGGCAGCCGCAAGCATAGGGTGATGTCGCAATAGAGGCACATTAGAAGATCAGGCAGCAAGATGGGGATGTCATGATGAATAACAAATGGCGATGGTACTCTGGTGAGGTTGGTGGTGGCTGGAGACTTGAGAACAACATTGGCTGATGTTGGTTACATGTTGTATGGCAACGATGAAGTGGTAGAGGAGCTCGGATAGACTATTTTGGAAGCTGTGGCCTAAGTGTATGGTAGCAGAGCTGGTGTTTGTGTGTGAGTGTTGGACGTCATAGCGATAAAGTGGCTACTCGTGTAGTGCTAGCATGCAATGAAGACAATAAATACTTCGCTCAATTTGGTAAGTTTTCTCACTCATATCTAAATCTATTTCATCGTTCGCTAATTATATAAATACATATCCTGATTAGATTACATTGCTTGAATGAATTGATTGCATATGCTTGGTTGAATAGCTTGTGAATAATTATTGAATAGCTTGTATAAATTGTTTGATCAGGATATTCGTTTGGTTGTGTTTTGATTGGGTGATGAGATTTTGTGTTTGTTGGATGTCCGAAATGCAAAGGAAATGCTGTTCTTTTTCATTTTAAATTTATGTTGTTATTTAAATTATGAGTGCATTGTTTGATGATTGAAATTCGATGGAATTTGAATCGATCATACGATAAAATTTATCTTGTTGTTTTGTTGTTGATTTTTAGAGAATTTTACTCTATGGATTTTATTTTAGATGATTTATTGATTTTCCTATTTGTAAAATATTTTTGAAAACATTGGAAAAATATTTATGGTGGTTTGAAATTTATTTTGAAATAGTATTTTATTTTTTAAATTATGAAATGAATTTAAAGTAATATTGAGTGATTTTGATAAGAAATATCATAGATTCTGAATATAAAGTGAAGGCTTTGAATTGTTAAACATTTTTTGAAATGAAAAGAATTATTTTAAGACTTATAAATTTATTTCTAAGTATTATTTAGTGATAGAAAATTATGAAATTGTTTATAGAATTATTTTTTAATTGTAAAGTGAATTTGGATGTTTTGCAAAAATATATATAAAAGATTTGGAAATGAAATTGATATTTATATCTTTATTTGGAATCATATTTTGTAGTTAGTAACAAATATAATTTATTTGAAGTATGTATGTGTGTGTATATATATTAATTATAAAATAACAACAAATTACAAAAAATTATGTTTGAATTCTATCACATGATTTTGAAAGTTATATATATATATAGAGTTGAATATTTGATTTAATTTTTAAAGAAATATTTTGTTGAACTTTATTATTATTTCATTTTGAATTAAAATTGTGATTGTTATGTATGATTTCTACATTTTTCGGTATCTTACATTTCTGTAATGATTTCGATATAAAGAATGATTCACCGTGGATATTGGTTTGATTTGTGATTTTGTTATGATACGGTGATGACATCCTTCCATCTGATTTTGTGACATTTCATTCTGTGCGATGAGGAATCTGAAGAAACGAAGTTATAATACCGTTTGGTATGAGACTTTCGGTATTATTTCTATGGTTATTCTTTAGACTCGTCATACATAATATTGAAGGGCGAGTGTGATATGTGAGCACTGAATAAACGGACCAATAGCACGCAGTGGTATGGTACACCGTTATGTTATTTATTCAGTTATCTTCTTCTCATGGATGACACTCAATACGGGGATACGATGTGTGATACTCACTGAGGTGAATATATTATAGTCATGTGTTACTTGTATGAAGCCATGTTTGGGGGATTACATCAAGCCGTGTGATGGTAATACATATTTAGCTGTGCGTCAGCGTATGTACAATACTATGTAGCGGTATGTGTATATAGTTGTGTGTCAGCTATTATATATTTATAGTGTTTTTTCTATCATCATCCAACTCCCTTTATATTTCAAGAGTGAACCATATTGGCTAGTAACCATCCTAGCAGCCTGATCGCGGTGGCCGCGCTCTAGGTCTGTGACACCCCAGTGCCGTGTTCCAGTAATGTTCTAGTCGTGTGTCGGCAATGTTTATAGTCATGTGTCTGCAATGTATAGAGAAGTGTGTCGGCAATTGTAGAGTCATGTGTCAGCAATGTAAAGCTCCTTGTGTCACCTAGGTCAATAGTTTGTTACCAATTAGGGGGCGTGGTTAGGGTCATGACCAATGTTGAGCGTAGTACAACAACATGTTTATGACATGCAATGGATTGGGAGTCACGATGTTCGTCGAGGTAACCAAGACTATAGGAGCCATGTTGGATGGGCACGTGTGTCATGTTCGCCAGTTACATGCGTAGTCTCTTGGAGCAGTTGTGTCCTATAGCTCCTATCTGGTTCAAGGGTGTGTTATGATATAGTCAAGTACTTATTCTCCTACTAGAGATGAAAAGTTCTGATAATACCAGTGATTGTGTCCTGAGTATAATCATTCCCCATATCCTTCATTAGTGTATGTCGCTTATTATCCTTTTTAACGTAACTACTATTCATTAGCATGTGTTTCCAATTATCTTTCCTAGATGTGTGTCATCGATTAAACTTTGTAGGCGTCAACTATATTTTCATAGGCGTGTGTCACCAATTATATCTTCCTTTGGCGTGTGTCGCAATTAATATGTTTTGATTATAGATGTCTACCGGTGTTGTGGATATTTTTCTTAAGATTGAGTGATGTCTAGGCTAAGTTATGTGTCAGCATGATTATACATGATCATATCTCATTATCGATGATTTTTAGATTTTGATGATGATTTTTGGATATGGATGATTCACCCATTTATTGTTGCTTAATGGTTTCTGATTTTGATGAGCTTCTATATGGATGATGACATCTTTATACTGGGTATTGTGGTGTTCTACGTATAAGATATTTGGATTTTTTGAGTTAACATTATTATTATATTAAATTTATTTATACCCAGTCTATACATAGTTCCACATGGTTATTGACATTAAATTTAGATACAGTCCGACCTGTTTATTATTTATATAATACTCGGGTCAGTCCGAGACATTTTAGGTTCAGGGATGATGATACCAGCTTGTATTTTATGGGCATAGAGGAGACTAGATATTTTATAATTTAGATTATCATCCTATATTGTATAGTCTCTTATGTGTATATTGTTGTGATTTGTATTGGACATATATTACATATTGTATATTATATATTATCGTAGTGATTGACTCTGTGATCTCTGATGTTTACTGTATATTGTGTATTGTTCTATTCTAGAGCACAAGTGTTTAATGCTTTGTGCTGAGACTGTGTATATATAGGTGAGTTACTTATAAGAAGTTTTATCACATACCAGTGTTAGCCCAATGGAATATTCATGTGTGTACCCCATACCGCCTAATTTTCTGTATTATCCAACAGTATTACTCTGTAGTACTCTTGGATGGTATAGGTATAGGCGTAGGGGTGCTCTAAAATGGTATCAGAGCAGATTTAGAATAATAAATTATACATGAGACATGAGTCATGGCTTTAGATAAGACTTAGAATCCCTATCCCTGTGGGTGTGTGGTAGATTGTTGTTATACTTATATGTTATAGTAGGAGTATACGATGACTACTGCGGTAATCACCTAGGGACGTACTTGTTATTTTGCCTACTATATATATATATATATTCCTTATCTCTACCTCTTTTGTATTTATTTTCTTTTTGTGATGTAATGATTTGTTAGCCAGACCAGTAGTGTTGAAATTGGTGTTATTGAATAAACCTCCATGTGGCAAGTTAAATAGAATGATCCAGCAGTGATCAGTGCGCAGCGGATGCTAAATAGCTTTTTGCTGAAGTCAGTTGTTTATTTTATATGTGTTTAGTTGATTTAATTTTTGTTTTGATTTGGCTTAGTCTATAATTTCGAAATTAAGTAGGAGTTGTCGCTCCAATATTTATTAATCTGCTTGAACTTGGATGGAGCTAGATATTAATGGAAGCCAGCGGTTCACCCAAATTTGAACAGCTGAGATAATAAAATTATTTGAGAAATTAATAATAATAATGGTAATAACATATAACTAAAATGTCAAATGAAATAAATTAATTAAATTGAATGCTTGCTTATGGATGAATATAGTTGGTTTTTGGATGTTTGTTTACTTAATTGCGTATAGATAGTAATAGATTATTTGGGTATTAATGTAATCACCATTAATATGTGAACCGATTATAAGCAAGCAGTGATTTTAACAAAGTAAGAAAATTAATTATTTATATTAAAGTACTTAAAAAAATTTATAATTAAATTCGTGTTAATTTGTCCGTTGAGTGCTTTAAGAATTCTGATCGATGCGCTTGGCTAACATTATCGATAGGGATTCCTAAACGCTTAGTTAAGACATTTCGATAGAATGAGTTGAAAAAATAATATGTTTTGGAAAAAATGTTTTGGAAATAAAACAAAGCTCGAAAAATATATATACAATGTTTGGAAAAAAATGGTTCGGGAAAAAATTATAAGGAGTGCAAACGTTTTCCGATTAAACCATTGATGTAGTAGATACGTCGGACATAATACCGGTACCTCCAACATAAACCCCGCTCTTCACTTTTCCCAAAGCATTTTATTTATCCTTGAACGGGTCTTAATCAAACCGACCATTAGGGAGGTTTGCTTACTTTCATTGGACAAAATCAAATAGTCTGAAGCCAAAATATTCAGCCCCCTTCTTCTCTTTGCTGCTTTCCTTCTGTCACTACGCCATAGATGGCCTACTGCAACGAAATTACATGGTGTTGCTAGCTATAATGTAATGATAGGTATGCTGATTTTTGTCTATTACAACACTCGCTTCAAGGTGTTAGCATAGGTATCAACAAGATGTTGCAGTAGCTATAGATGTATTCAAATTAAAAAATTAATAAAATTAGCAATCCGCGTGAATACGATCCAACGGTCTACATTTAATCTGGTTGTTAAAATGGATCACCGCTGCAATTTGCCCCAAATTTTCGTTTTCCCGCCTAGTTCAGAGTAGATCCCCTTTTGGTTTTCATTCCAATTCGCCTCCTCCCATTCGCCTCCGCCACCAAATTATCACCCTCCTCTTCTTCTGCTTCCTCATTCGCCTCCGCCACCAAATTGTCACCCTCACCCCCAGCTACCCCCTGACCCATCGCGACCATCTAGCTCCAACCAGAGCCCCGTCACGACACCAAAACCCGAAGCCAAACAAAGTTTTCCATTCAAACCCCTTTTGCCACCGCTGTCGTCGCCATCAGCTCTCACCTCCAACAGAAGACTTGCTCGCCACCAACCCCTCTACCTTTCTCCTTTAGACTACTTCACCTGAAAACCCTTCTAGTGCCTTAATTTCTCCCAAAACCCGAACTGCTGCCCTCGAGATTTTGGTTCACTTCGTACTTTCCATCGCAAGTTCAGAGCAGATCCCAGGCTGATCTCTTCGTACTTTCCCCTATGATTGCGGTTGCTTCACTTGGTACTGGTAATTTCAATAAGATAGTACGCCCCCCATATGTTTGTGCTAATGCTCCTTTGGAACTTGTTAATGTTTCAGAATCTGGCTGTTGTTGCAGCTTGCGGCTATGTGAGCTGAGGAATTATTTGCAAAGACACGAATCGATTTATTCACTGCTAGTTGAACAATTGTTGAGTGAAAGGATTGTGTGAGCTGCACAGGCAGATTCATAGACAGTCGAGCTTGTGTGTTGGCAAGACTGGAAGGACCAAGTTTCATTGATGCAAGCTTTGAGTCCAACGACCAAAAGGAAACGGTAATGGATGCAAGCTCTGAATGAACAGGCAGGAACTATTCAGTGGTGTAGGTCATAAATGCATAGGTCTGGAAACGTACAAGGAAGTGCGAAGATATTCAGTGATGCATATGTCAGAAGAAATGTGCAAAGCTATCGATATGGAAGAAACATACAAGGAAGTGATAGAGTGCGTTTGAAATGTAGGTCTGAAGTGCAGTATTTGCAGGGAGTGAGAGAAGGTTGGTTGGTTGGTTGGTTCACCATTGAATCTGGATGTAGTTGTATTGGTTGAAGGTTGGTTGGTTGGTTTGGTAAGTTATGGAAGTGATGGTGGAAGTTGGTGATGCAGAGGAGTTTCAGTTGGCAATGTGATGCCTGAATGTTGGCAGAGAGATGTAGACAGAGTTTGGAGTTTGACAATGGTAGAGTGCTGCTGTGTATTGGTTACGGAGAGAAGCTAATGTGGTGATTGGAAATTGAAAACAGTTTGCAGTAGAGTTTTGTTGTTTGGCCGTAGGGGATTCAAGCAGATTTAGGCGAGGAGATGGAGAATAGGAATTAAGCTCAGTCTTCATTTGTGCATCATTTTACGTCATTTCAAAGAAGGCTCGATCTTCCAAAATCGGATGAATCGGACTGCGGTGCCCCGGACCCCCGCCGGCGCTGCGCCCGGACCCGCTTCTCGGCTCGCCTTCGGCTTGGCACTCGGCTCGCCTTCGGCTCGGCTCGTCATATATTTGTCAGTGTCGGTGTCTATATAAATTGAAACTGCATATGTAATGAGTGAACTAAGTAATGTAGTGAGGAATATCTGTATATGTGAATATCAGTGTTATTTATCATTGAATTGTAAAATAGTGGAGTCAGGAATTTGTACTATTTTAAATGTTGAAATAAAATATTTATTTAAATAAATTACTGTTTGAATATCAAATTCTATGCACTAGCATTTTATTAAATAAATATTTATTTCTATTAAAAAATCAAATATGCTCTACATTGTGGGCCCCACAAATTCAGAAAGTTAATATCTATAGCAACATTTTGGAATGTTGGTACAGACACCTATGGATGTTGCCATAGACCCAAATAGGGTTCTATTGCAACAATATTTCTTATGTTGCCTTAGATAGTCAAAATGTTGCCTTTGAGGTCTGCGGCAACGCGGCAAAATGCATCACCGAGAAAGTGTTGCCTTTGCCCTTTTTTAGCCTATAGCAACATTTTTTGGCACTTCCTGCATCACTTCTTTGGTGTTGCAGTATGCAATCTATGGCGTAGTGTGTGTTTCGCTGCTTATAATTAGCCCTTTGCTTTTCTTCATTTTTTCCATTAATCATCCGCCAGCACTAATCTCTACTGGACTTCTTCCACTCTATTGAAAGTACTGCTATGGATCGTAATATGGAATATAATCTAAGTTATCTACTAGTGCGAAATATAAATATAAAAAGTAAACGGTAAAGTAAATGACACCAGGGATTTTTATACTGGTTCGAACTCTCATTCTACGTCTAGTCCCGGACTCCTTCTGGAATTTAACTATCAACCCTCACTTAAGCCGGAGGAACAGGTATTACACCGCCTAAGCAACCGAACATGACTTCTACCGCCCGGACAACCAAATAGGACTTCTACCGCCTGAGCAACCGAACAGGAATTCAACAATACAATAAGTTTTCTTGACTAATTGTGCTCTGTAGATAGCATAGATATGTCTTTAGAGTACAACCTTCATATAATCCTCTCCTTTGTGGTATATACTGTAGCACATGAAGATTGGAAGTAATTTTAATCACAAATAAATTTGTGCTTGAATGTGCAAGTGATTTGAATGCGTTTATGAAAGCAAATGGTAGAATTTAGATAGCAAGAACATAGAATAGAATTAGAGAATTAAGTTGTTTAAACAACTGAATTCAAGGCTATATATAGAGTTTAAAAGATGTAATCATTCGTGAAAAATTTTCGGCCGAAATATATGAAAACAACTATTGGATTAAAAGTTGTTTCTGTTCGTTAAAAGAAGGTGACCATTCAGAAAATTGCCATTATGAATATTCAGTCGACTGAGGAAAGAAATTCAGTCATCTGAAAATTCACACAATTTTGAATTTTAAATTTATTTTAAAAAGACACTTGGTTCCGTCAACTGAATGGGGGTATTTAGTCGACTAAACCTTCAATGTTACTTGTGCACCTGTGCATGTTTCAGTCGACTGCACACCTCTATTTAGTCGACTGAAATAGGTGTTTTCTGCCTTATAAACTTTTTGTTGAAAGGTTTTTGTTTAGTAACTTATTATAATTAATTTCTGTGCATATACAACTTAGGAGAGACTTTAACATTGATTAACTATTAACTAGACTATAGACAAACCATTTATAAAATTCAAAACTTTCTCTTTGAAATCTTGGTCTTCGATCTATCGTCGAGTAGAATAGTATCTTCTCCTGCAAATTTGGTTAGTTCATATAATATATACTTATATGGTTGTCAAGATCAAAACATCAAAATACAAGGTTTTAACAATCTCCCCCTTTTTGATGATGACAACTATGTAAATTTAAAAGTTTATAAAATTTATAAAAAGCAATTAAAACTCCCCCTGAATCAATGAACTACCTGCTTATCTTCTTATTTCTCCCCCTTTGTCATCGACAAAAAGGAATATCAATTGTATAACCATGAGAATATGGATGAATATGAATATTACTTAACAATGATAACATGGTAAACATGAATAATGTGAATCAAGAACAAAAGAAATTAAACATCATATTACTTAACAAAACATCAAGAGAACAACATTGATTTAAAAACAAACAACATACATAACAATAATTGTTCATGGATAAATCATAACAAACAACAATAAAAAATAGAAAAACATACATAAGCGTAAGATAAAATAAAAATGTACTAAACTTCGTCGCTATCGGATTCTTCCTTTTCCTCTTCCTCCTCCTCGGATGTCGTCCAAGAGAAAGGAGCGAGGGGATTTTCGGCAATACTAGTGGAAGTAGAGCCGGTGTAAAAAAAATTCTCCAAAATTTTATTAAAGAACCCTTGATGGAGTTGAGTTTATTATTGGTCTTGACTACGGTTTTCTTGACGTTGACCAATTGTCGATTTAGCCTACTTTGATTCCTTGAGAGAGTGATTAAACCTTGTTTTAGAGGAAAATCACCGTGAAGCTCTTGAATCTCGTCGTCTTCTTGTTCCTCGACTTGGTGGGAAGGTTGAGAGGAGGAGGAGCCGATATGTGCCTCATAGGTTTGTGGAATTCCTTACGCGTGATTAGCCGCCCATTGTTGGTAGCTAATGATTTGTTAAGGCGGTTGGAGTTTTGGCAAGCCCATAAGGCGTAATGTCTTAGTGTTTAGCTCACTGACGATAATGAAATCAACATCGAGGATGGTGACACCGAAGTTCATGAGGATCTGCATAATGTAGGCTCTGTAGAAGATGGGTTTGTAGCTCCGCTTGTGGTTGACCATGAGAAATTCATCAAAAATCACTTCGACCCAATTGATGTTTTAAGAGGAGTAGATGGCATAGAGGGCTTGGAAGTCGTATTTGTAGACTTTCTCGTAGCTTCTGGTACGAGGTTGAATGGAGCGGATGAGAGCATGATGAAGGATCTGTGTCTTTGGTCACAAGGCGACGGATTTAAGAACGGTCATGTCGTCGGAGAGGAAAGGATGAGAGACCTCATTGCGATTGTCCATGTCGACTTCAACGTTGTTGATGTCGATTCCTTCGAAAGGGCAATGGAGAATATGACCAAGACGTTGGAGAGGAAGGTAGATTCGAACGTCGCAAACTAATGTCCAGATGCAATCGTCCTTGTTTCTTGGATCTTGGTGATCCAAGTTCATACTGGCAAAGAAGAGTTTAATGAGGAGGGGGTAGATTTTGACATTGTTGGTCGCAAAACTAATCATGCTTTCAAGATCGCTTGCTTCCGCCGTTTCTCGAATGGTGTAAGCATTGAAGTCTGGATAATTGACGAAAGAGCCATCAAAGATTCGGGAGCTTCTCATGGCATTGAAACGGGTGACGACAGTTTCATCGTGAATCCATGACCTAATTTGGCTTTCGTATGGTCTGGCCGATGATTGTTGAGCTCTTTTTTTAGGGGCCATTTGATTTGAGTTGATTTGAGATAGTAGAAATTGGATTGAAGAAAATGGGGGCTAGGGTTTGTTTGCAGAATTGAGGTAGGGTTTTGGAACGAAGGAGATGAATATATAGGGTGGGTGAAAAGATGGATTGGGAGTTGTGTAATATTATTTTAAAAACCCAGAAAACACCAATTCAGTCGACTGAATTGGTTGGAGCAGTCGAGTGAACGTTACAGGTTTTCAACTCGAAAGTTTTTGCCTAAAATGATTAATTCAGTTGACTTAAAATATAGGATCAGTCGACTGAAATCTAGAAATTTTCAAGTGCTCAAGAATGTTCAGTCGACTGGTATTAAAATTCAGTCGACTAATGTGCAAAGAAATTTTTCCAGCATCAAATAGCCTGAAAAAGTCCCAATTCAGTCACCTGAAATAGCTAAGGCAATCAACTGAATTTCCTTATATAAAAAATGTTGCATTGCAGTTTCAGTCAACTGAGATAGTCGATTGAGTCGACTGAATCTATGCTTATATGTCTTTTCAACCTATGTACTTAAAGATTTTCTTATAAAAACAAAATAACAATAAAACTTGTTAATTTTATAATTGTTATATATTAAAAAATTTATTTTAAAACATATAACACATATAAAAATACAACATTCATTTAAAAAAATATACATAAATTCCTAGTTTCTAGAATAGTGTGAATCACTAGAGTGCGGTTCAACCTTCGTTATTTCTTGTAATGGTTGGATTGGAGACCAAACATTACTGCATTCCCAAGAGTTCGGAGACACCTGAGGACGTTGTGGTCTTCGTTCCCAAGAGTTCGATGGAGCTTGAGAACGTTGTGGCGATGGTTGATGTATGCACTGTTTCGATGAAGACCCGTAAAACTTTAACGCAACTTGTTCCAGAAAGCTTAAACGTTTAGCGTTTACTTTCTGTTCATAGTACAGTTCACGTTGCAGTTCCAAAGTCTCTCTCTGGTTGTGATGAACATCGTCAATTTTCTCCTTTGTTGATGGAGAACCAAAACATAAAATACGTTTAGTTCGTTTTCCTTGAGGAGTATATCCAGTATGATGTGTAGGTGATGGTATGATTTTAACTGGAATATAAACCAGAGTGGAGTTGTTGGATTTCCTTGACGATTCAGAGGAGGGTGTGCTAAAAACGATGGATGACTGATTTTGAATCTTGCTGTGAAGACATGTTGGTGTTTGTAAACAAGAATTTCAAAATAATTGAGCTAAGAAATTGTATTAAGAGGATTGATGTGGAAAAGGATTGAAATATGAGCCTTTATATATAGGAGCATGTACTATTTCAGATGAAAGAAATTGGAGGAGGAAAATAATTGAACGATTGTGGCCAAGAAATAATATGAGGTAGAAAATGTTGAGGAATAAGAACCGTACAGGTGATTTGAGGAAGATATTAGTTGGTATAACAAGAAATACTATAGCACAATGGAAAGACATACAACTACCTTACCAGCAACTCGAGTTCGAGTGCTAGCAGTAACATATTTTTGGCAAAAATTTATTTTTTTTAAAAAATTTAAAAAAATATTTATTTGAAATTATAAATCATGTAAAGACATAATACCCAATTCTCAATGTAATTTTATAAATATATTTTCATTTAAAGGTTTTGTAAATATGTTAGCTATTTGATTTTCAGAAGATACAAATTCTAATGAAATATTGCCTTTTTTATATTATCTTTGAGAAAATGATGTCTTATATCTATGTTTTTAATTCTAGAATGGTTTATTGGATTTTTAGATAAATTTATTGCACTTGTATTATCACGGTAAATTGTTGAATTTGAAAGATTTACGCCAAAATCTTGTAGTGTTTGCTACATGTAGATTACTTGAGCACATGCTAAAGCAGCAGAGATATATTCCGCTTCACACGTCGAAAGTGAAACACAATTTTATTTCTTACTAAACCAAGATACTAAAGATTGTTCAATAAAATGATAAGTACCACTAGTACTCTTCCGATCCGTTCGACATCATCCAAAATCAGCATCACTATATGATACTAACTCAAAAGGACATTCTTTTGGATAAAAGAGACCGTAGACTTTAGTCTTTCTTAAGTATCTCAAAATTCGCTTCACTACCCGCACATGTGATTCTTTGGGATTTGCTTGAAATCGGGCATACAAGCAGACACTCATCATTATGTCTGGTCTACTAGTAGTTAAATACAATAAAGAACCAATCATACTACGATATATTTTTTGGTCAACACTTTTGTCATTTTCATCTTTATCGAGATGTATTGTAGTACTCATAGGAGTAGGATTAGCAGAAGTATTTTCCATACCAAATCGTTTTATGATATTATTACAATATTTTTCTTGATTAATAAAAATTCCATTTTAATTGTTTAATTTGTAAACCAAGAAAATATGAAAGTTCTTCCATGTGAGACATTTCAAATTCTCTTGTCATAATTTCTGAAAATTCTTGACATAATTTTCCATTTATGGAACCAAAAATAATGTCATCTACATAAATTTGAATTATTAAAATATCATTTTTATCTTGTTTCATAAAGAATATTTGATCTACTTTACCAATTTTAAAACCAGAATTAATTAAATAACTTTTAAGACGGTCATACCAAGCACGTGGTGCCCATTTTAAACTGTATAAAGCCTTTTCTAATTTATAAACATGATCTGAATATTTTTCTTGTGTGAATAAAGGAGGTTGTTCTGCATATACATTTTCTTTTATAAAACCATTTAAGAAAGCACTTTTTACATCCATTTAATAAAGTTTAAAATTATTAAAACATGCATATACTAATAAAGTACGTATAGCTTCTAGACGAGCTATGGGTGCAAATGTTTCATCATAGGCTATTCCTTCTTCTTGATTATAACCTTGAGCAACTAGCCTAGATTTATTTCTAATAATATTTCCTTGCTCATCAGCTTTACTTTTATAAACCCATTTTGTTCCGATAACAGCTTGATTACTTGGTCTAGGAGCTAAGTCCCAAACGTCATTACATTCAAATTGATTTAATTCTTCTTGCATAGCTATAATTCAATAATCATCAGTTGAAACTTCTTTAGCATTTTTGGGTTCAATATTTGAAAGAAAAGCTACATGACTCATTTGATTTAGTTGATTTCGAGTTCTTACGTTGGTATGAATTTCTCCAATTATATTTTCAGTACGGTGATTTCTTAGAAGTCTTGGTGGGGATCTTATATCTTATTGTTTTGTAAATTATTGTTTGTATTTATTTCAATATCATTTGAGTCATTGATTTAGAAATAATTTCTTCATCTTCTATTTTATGGTTAACTTTGAAATTTTCATCGAATGACACATGAAGTGTTTCTTCGATTACTTTAGTTCTTTTATTATAAATTTTGTAAGCTTTTCTTCATTCCGAATATCCAATGAATATTCCTTCATCAGATTTTGGATCGAATTTTCCAAGCTTATCTTTTGTATTTAATAGAAAACATTTTGAACCAAAAACTCTAAAATATGATATGTTAGGCTTTCTTCCATTAAAAAGCTCATAATGAGTATGTTTAGTTAATGGTCTAATGGAGACTCTATTCAAAACATAACAAGCAGTTGCTACAGCTTCTGCGCAAAAATGTTTTGGCAGAGTACTTCCATTTAATAAAGTCCTAGCACATTCTTGAAGTATTCTATTTTTCCTTTCTACAACACCAGTTTGTTGTGGAGTTCTAGAAAATGAAAAATTAAGAACAATTCCTTTCTTATTACAGTAATTTTCAAAAGATTCATTTTTGAATTCACCACCGTGATCACTCCGGAAATTTTTAATTTTTAAATTCTTAATATTTTGAATTCTTTTAGCAAAATATTTTGAAGTTTTCAAAAGTCTCACTTTTATTTTTCAAAAATATTGTCTAGGTATATCTTGAAAAATCATCTACTATTACAAAAACATATCTATTATCGTTTATAGATTGAGTTTGAGTTGGTCCAAATGTAATAACTCAAGTGGTTGTAATGTATAAATCATTTTCTTTGATTTAAAAAAAGATTTAGTTAATTTTCTTAATTGAAAAGCATCACAAATATTTTTTACTTTAAAATTCATCTTTGGTAAACCTCTAACTAAATTATTCTTAGATAATTTGTTAATAGCTTTAAAATTCATATGACAAAATCTTTCGTGCCATAACCAATGATCATTTTCTTTGGCTATTAGACACATATTTGTGTTGTGGTTGACTTTCATATTTAATATATAAATATTTCTTTCTCCGGTTCCTTCAAAAATAAGATTATTATTTTGATCAAAAATGTTGCATTTATTCTGTGGAAAAGTTATATTAAAACCTTTATCACATAGCTGACTTATACTTAGTAAATTATGTTTTAAGTTTTTAACTAGTAAAACATTTGTAATAAGAGGTAAGTTAGATGTACCGTCATTGCTCACATCGCCTTTATCGATGATATAGCTTTTGGAATTATCTTCAAATGTGACAGATCCTCCATCCGAGTAGATAATATTGGTTAGCATATCTTTATTTCCTATCATATGTTTTGAGTAACCACTGTCTAGTATCCACTTTCCTCTTTTCTTAGTCGATAGTTGCAAAAAAAATATGAATGACGTTGGTACCCAAATTTTTATTAGGGTCCTAATAGTTAGATCTTAGGAAGCCAAACCTAAGAGGGTTTAGAATTCCCTTTATAAGTAAAATCTTTATTTTTATGAACTGTAGTTATAAAAGATTTTATATACTTGTCTCTGATTAAATTATTATTAGTTTTTTGTACCCAAATTTTTATAGTTTTAGTTTTACCAATTTCATTCTTTTGAGTAATAACCTTTGGCTTTGTTTTTGCTTTTACAAAATTATTATGCAAATTGATGTTTTTATATGATATACTATTCTTCTTTGAAATTGTTTTTGAAGAACTTTTATATCCTAATCCATTCTTATTAGAAGTAGTTTGAGAATTACCAATAATTTTAGAAAGATTTTCTCTTCCTTTGTTAAAATTAGTTAAATTTTTAGTAATATTCTCTAACTCAGTATTGAGACTAGTATTTTTTAATTTTTTTCAAGAATTTTGACATTTGATTTTAGATCATGATTTTATGAAGCTAATGTCATATTCTTTTCTTTTTGTACTTCTACTTCATTTGTTAGCATAGTGAGTTGAGAAGAAACATTAGACAAAGATTCTTGTGTATTAACAAGTTCTTCTTCTAAAATTTTCTTTTCAACTCTTAGCATATCAACTTCTATTTCAGTTCTGTTTAATTTTTCTAGTGCATCTTTATACTTTCTTTTAACTTCTTTGAGTTTATCTAACAGTTCTGAATTTATCTCAATTAAATCATCAAAAGATAAATCATTTACATCGTTGGTTGTAGCCATAAAGCAGCCGTTAGCTTGTTCAAAATCGTTGTCTCTGTCACTGTCTGATGATGAAGACGATTCTGAATCATCCCATGTAACTGAGAATGCCGCTTTCTTTTGTACTTGTCCTTATTTTTGAATATGTCTTTCTTTCTATCAGGACAGTCTTTCTTTATGTGACATTTCTTATGACATTCGTAGCATTCGAGATTTGAGACTGGCAGTTTGTTAGAGTGGTCTCTCCTATTGTTTCCAAACTTCTTATTCTTTCTGAATTTTAGAATCATTTTGAAATTCTTTGCGATCAATGCCATGTCATCTTCATCTGAATCCCCTTGTTCAGCTTTGAATGCAATATTCTTTTTGTCTTGTGCTTGATCTCGCTTAGCCAAATTCCCTTCATATGACATGAGATTTTCAATTAACTCTTTAGGTTTGATGGTAGAAATGTCATTAGCTTCTTCAATAGCTAAGACTTTTCGTTCTCATTCATCCGTTAAAGAGTTTAGAATTTTAGAAACAATATCAAAATCTGAAATTTTTTCTCCTATTTCCAATAGTGAATGATGTATGTCTTGAAATCTAGAATACATGTCATTTATAGTTTCATCTGGTCTCATTCTAAAATTTTGAAACATTGATTAACTATTAACTAGACTATAGACAAACCATTTATAAAATTCAAAACATTCTCTTTGAAATCTTGGTCTTCGATCTATCGTCGAGTAGAATAGTATCTTCTCTTGCAAATTTGGTTAGTTTATATAATATATTGTTATATAGTTGTCACGATTAAAACATCAAAATACAAGGTTCTACCTTGCGATAACTTGGATCACCCCCAAAATACTAACTTTCTTCTGATCTGTTCTTTTTGATCTCATCACCCCTATCAATTCGCATCTCCCCTAAAATTTTCATTTACTTCTCCATTCCCCCAAATCTCCTCCGCCTTTATTACATCACATCTTCCCCTAACTTGTCATTTTCTCCTCCTTTGTTCTCTCTGATCTCTTTCCCTAATCAAGTGGAGATTGTTAATCTCGAAGAGCATATCAAATCCCCAACCACCAATAAACTCAAATTTCAAGCACCGAATCGAACTTCACCTCCAACACATCGAAGAGCATGCCCTTCCATCAATAATGGAAGCACTGGATTGAGATACATGGGTGCGAAGAGGATTCCTAAAGATACATTGAACTAAGCTATGTTATTGCTTGGTGATTGTTTGATTCTATGTTTCAACGATTTTTTTCCTGATTATGAAAACTGATGAATTACTTATACTTTTGAAGTATGTTGATACTGAAGAGAGCCCATTTATATCCAAATTAATTACTATTATTTTGTTCTTTCATTGGATTAATTCACTACAAGTTAATTAGTCTAGCTATAACGCTAGAAACATACGAAACAAAGTACCAACATATGCTTATAAAGATTGAGGTAATAATACTTATACATATTTGTCTTGTCTAATAACATGTGACTTATGAGTGTGATGAATATGTAAATAATACTATATTATTTAGCAAATATTTAACTAGCTACCTAGATTATTATGATTATTTTGTGAGCATGTAACTTATTGTTCAATTATACTAACCTCCAGCTTCTACTTTGCAAATGTCAAGTTGCTACTATGTGAATCTCTGGTTACTAATATGCATATGATTATTTACCATATATGTATTCCTAAATTTATCCATTTGGGTGAAAAGTATAAGGGGTTTTCGAAGTCAGTGTTTATTTTTGCTTTTCTTGTTGTCTTAGCTTTAGGAGCTTTGCAAGTGTTATATTTTTTTATATGTATCGGTTTTCAGTAACACTTTTATCGTCAGAGCTACAGAAATCATAATTGATGTTGTCATTACATAATTATTACAACTTTCACATTGGAATTTGTTATGCAATATGATGTTTATAATGATTTGCTTTTTATTATGAGAATTTAAAAATATAGCAATCTTAATCTACGTATACTATATATTCGGACTGACACTCAAAATTCTAACGTATCCACAATAAGTTTCTCTGCCATTTATTTGTATATGTAGAGCGATGATCATAAAATATGTGTAACTTATATTTGAATTTTTGTGCGCAAAGCAATTCTTTGGCACAAAATCACTTGTATCCATCACTCTGAATGCCAAATGGTCGAACACATAACTCAACTACGTTTAAACGGTAGAATTTAAGTGATCTGTTTTTGAGTAACCTGTTAAATTTTAGTTGTTTGAAGAGGGGTACGAACAAAATGTACGATATGAGTTAGAAAAGTTTCTCCGAAATGTGCAGCAGTTTAAATGTTTACAACACAGGTTTCGCTATTAGCCAACTGCTTTTTGGGGAGATTTGGAATAATATACCCGACAACATTCGAGGATGAATGTAGACCCAATTTCGCAGGATATTCATAATAAACTTTTTCTAGAATTGGTACATGCTCCTGATTTTTCTTATAAGAATGCTAATTTATTAAGATCCAAAGGAAAGCTCCAAAATGCTATAAAGACCCGCATTCAGCCTTGTCATATCATTGTCAAAGATAGTCAAATTTCATTCCCTTACCTTCTTATTTGGTTGAAATTTGACAACGAGGATGGAAGAGTTAAGGACTTGATGGCAAGTCAGTTGTTTGATTCACAAACAAGGCCTGAAATTTTTCCTTTTGCTTTATTGTAAAGTTAATGTTTGTATATATGCTGTCATTTGATTGTTTGTTTATTGATCATAAGATGAAATGTCCATAACTTAGTTTCAACCATGTATCCATCCTTCTTACAGTTAATTGAATATGAATGAAGGAGTTAGTGCATGATAATTATTCGCCTTATATTTGTTTAATGAACTTACTTTCTTCCTTTTCTTTTCTTGAATATCTACCTACTACAAATGCGCTTAATGCATAGGATATTGGTTTCTATTTGCTGTTTTCTAAAGACAATAAAGAACATGATGGTTGGTCAGTCAATAAAATATCCATTAAGCGTCTAAGACTCTAAATCCCCTAAATTATTTTAATTCATGCTATGCTTTCTCAACATTTTTTGTACTCGAGCTAGCCTTCAAGCAAAATATACAAAACTTCATAACTACAAGCTTGTAGATTGATCCTACTACTCAGTCCCCTCTATTAAATCGATATTCTAACTATTTTTATTTATTTCTTCGTCTGAACTAACATGTAATATGTGCTTTACTCATTTTGCCCCTCAAATTCTTATTCTTTATTATGCAGTAAGTAATGTTTCCCTTCTTTTGTTTATGTAGCAATGCCATAGAGGTACAACCTAAAGTATCCGCAATGAAGCTAGCAAACTGAAGCTAACCTCTGCAAATTTGCAATGAGTTGTGTACATATGTATAATTAGCTAGGTTCAATCTTTCAGTTCATTTCCAAATATATCTGGTCCACTAGAATAACCAAAAAAGCATTTAATTACCACTTCATAATTTGATTAATAGTTATTAATTTTAGAAATGTGATCCATAAAATGTAGTGAACAATGCATTATATCTACAACATGACAAAAGAGTGTGTGGTAAGGACTACTTAAACTTCTGTGTTATGTCTTTCTATTTACAAGACTAATGTTTTTGTATCAAAGGTTTAAAGATTGTAAACATATTTAGTTTGTGAATGTTGATTTTTTATGAAGTTCATTTCCTATCTCTCGACGATGATGTTGGTCTTGCATTATTAGTTGCCTAAATCATGCTTAACTTACACTTGACTTTAGTTTCAAAACATAGTTTTGTTCTTTTTGTTTGTTTAAGTTTATCTCATGAGATAATTTTTGTTTCCCTTCAAGGTCGATGTCTTTAGGCAATAACATTTTTTGGTTATTAGGCTCTCTCTAATCAGGTTTTGACGTATAGCCATTGATGATATTTGTCTTTTGTTGGCTTCAATCTTAAATTGTTTGTCTAAAGTTATTGTCTATGCCACCGAGAAGTATACGAGAATTACTAGGTGAAAAACTAACCAACAGGATGTATGATAGTGTTGAAAATGTAGACCATCAGTATTTTAGAAGGGAAAAAGATGCAAAGGAAAAAAACATTTCTAATGTCAGCTATCAGCTGCACTTGTAATATTAAGGAAATTGTGCATGAAATTTGAGTAGATTTACTGAATTTTGATACCGAAATTAAAAATTCATCCTTTTAAATGTAAAAGTTTCAAATTCAAATCCATATTCTAATTCTTTTTCAATATTTTACATTTTTATGTTTAATTGAAATTAATGAAAATTTATAATAAATATTCTTTCCGAAATTTTATAGCCTTACGGTCGGTTTCTCCATTGTTATGCGGTTATACTAGTGTAGATAGAGTTAGATCTAGTTGTTGGCTTTGCTAATATTTCACCTTTGCTGACTTGTTTTATGACATGTAACATTGGTATCATGAAAACAGTATCAAAAGGAAATTATGATACTAGGTCATCAGCTTAAAAAGCTATTTAAAAATTTGAAATCTTTTGTATAACAATATCTGAAGGCATGGTTGCTAGTTTTGCGAACAGACCTACTTAAACAAGGGAAACAGATGATATTTGGAACTCAAAAGAGATGACTGGTTAAGCAACAATCTTTGCTTTATTATTTACATAAGTGCAACTATAACATGAACTGTATGTTAGAAGTCCAAACATTGGACCACATAACTGTTAGCAAAATGAATGAGAAAGTGTTTAGGGAAGAGAAAGATATTTTGGTATTGTGTGTATTGAAACAAAGTTCCACATAGTGGAATATTTGTTTCAATACCACCATATATACTACAACTCAATATACTAAATCAAAAGAAAAGAAGAAGGAGACATGAAGACTTGTGGCAAGTGGGCTTTGGGCCTCATATTAATATTAAAATGTCAAAGATTGGGCCTTGGGCCTTGGGGCTCTTTAATCGGTAATACCATTTCAGACATATCTAGTCACGCTTTTTGGTGTTACATTTTCTCAAAATTAGTGACAATTTTTTTCGTTACTATTTCTGCATTATTTTGTAACTGTTGCTGAAGTTACAATTTGGTTTTGTAACACTTCTTGTAGTTGCGGATAACAATCTTGAAACAATATTGATTGTTGTAGACGACGATGTCTCAAAATAGCAACAACAATAACGCTGCACCTACGCAGACGGTGACAAACGCTCAGCCGACGCCTCTGGTTCCGACAATGGCACCGACTCATGGAGAAAGGCCAGAAAAGTTCAACGGTACAGACTTCAAGCATTGGCAACAGAAGATGTTGTTTTATCTAACAACATTAGGCCTCGCCAAGTTTATAACCAAAGATGCTCCTGAAGTTTCCGAACTCGAACCCGATGCAATCAAAGTGGAGGCCGCAAATGTCTGGAAAAATTCAGACTTTATGTGTAAAAACTATATTCTCAATGGTCTGGACAATAGCCTCTACAATGTCTATAGTACTATTGCAACATCCAAGGAACTCTGGACGGCCTTGGACAGAAAGTACAAAACTGAAGATGCAGGCATGAAGAAATTCATCGTTGGCAAATTTCTTGACTTCAAAATGGTAGATTCAAAGACTGTGATCAACCAGACTCAAGAACTACAACTGATCATCCGTCAACTGCAAGATGAAGGGATGATACTTAGCGAATCTTTCCAGGTTGCCGCAACCATTGAGAAACTTCCTCCATCATGGAAGGACTTCAAAAATTACCTTAAGCATAAGCGTAAGGAAATGACAATGGAAGAACTCATAGTTCGTCTGCGAATTGAGGAAGATAATAGAAATTCTGAGAAAAAGATCTCTCAGAATATGGCTGCCAAAGCAAATGTTGTTGAGTCAGATAAACCTAACAAGAGAAAACGTGAGAATGCGCCTCAGAAGTCGAAGAAGAAATTTCAGGGTTCTTGCCATAACTGTGGAAAGAAGGGGCATAAAGCAGCAGAATGTCGCGCTCCCAAAAAGAAGAAATCAGAAGCAAATATGGCTGAAGTTACAGATGGCATTTCAGATATGGATTTATGTGCAGTAATATCAGAATGCAACCTTGTTGGTAACTCAAAGGAATGGTTTGTAGACACGGGAGCCACTCGACATATATGTGCTAATAAGTGGATGTTTACAAACTATAAAACTGCAACTGATGATGAACAACTTTTCATGGGAAATTCATCTGTATCAAAGGTCGAAGGCAAGGGAAAGGTTGTGTTGAAACTAACTTCTGGAAAGGAACTTACTTTAAGTTACGTTCTCCATGTTCCAGAAATTCGCAAGAACCTGATTTCAGGGTCATTACTCAGCAAGCATGGATTCAAATTAACTATTGTGGCTGATAAGTTTGTATTATCAAAGAATGGAGTTTATGTAGGAAGAGGATATGTGTGTGATGGTTTATTTAAAGCAAATGTAACCACTATTGTACCAAACACTTATATGAATAAAAGTGAATCTTCTGCTTATATTGTTGACTCTTCTAACATATGGCATTCTAGATTAGGGCATGTAAATTTTGATACATTGCGAAAATTAATTAATCTAGATTTTATACCAAAATGTAACATAGACTCCAACTATAAATGTCAAATTTGTGCAGAAGCAAAATTGACAAGAACCTCGTTTCATCATGTTGAACGAGAAACTGAACCTCTAGATCTAATACACACAGATGTATGTGATTTGAAAATGTGTCAAACTAGAGGCGGAAAAAGGTATTTCATTACCTTTGTTGATGATTGTACTAGGTACTATCATGTGTATCTCCTTAGAAGCAAGGATGAAGCATTCGATATGTTTAAACAGTATAAAGCAGAAGTTGAGAATCAACTCAACAAGAAAATTAAAGCTTTAAGAAGTGCTAGAGGAGGAGAATATGAATTTCCTTTTGAATAATTTTGCACTGAGCATGGCATTATACACCAAACTACAGCACCATATTCTCCTCAATCCAACGGTATAGCCGAACGGAAAAATAGAACTCTTAAAGAAATAATGAATGCTTTATTAATAAGCTCTGGATTACTAGATAACTTTTGGGGAGAAGCTATTCTTTCGGCAAATCATATTTTAAATAAAATACCATGAAAGAAAACATCCAAGTCTCCTCATGAACTCTGGAAAATTAGACCACCGTCCTACAAATACTTAAAAGTGTGGGGGTGTCTTGCTAAAGTAGAGATACCTAAACCAAAGAAGGTCAAGATAGGACCAAAAACAATTGATTGTGTATTCATTGGATATGCACAAAACACTGCTGCTTATCGATTTTTAGTACACAAATCTGGAATTGATGATATTCATGAAAATACCATCATTGAGTCAAGAAATGCAAGATTTTTTTGAACATATATTCCATTTAAAGCAGGGCACTGACAATGATACTCATAAGAGACCAAGGGAAGATGAAATCTCCAATTCTCTTGAGGATACTGAAGATAACCTTCAGCAAATTAGTGTTGATCAATAAGTGGAGGAGCCAAGAAGAAGTAAAATGTCTAGAACCTCAAAAACCTTTGGACTAGACTTCTATACCTTTATGTTAGAAGATGATCCATTGACATACAAATAAGTTATGTCCTCCAGCGATGCCCTTACTGGAAAGAGGCTATTAACAATGAGATAGAATCCATTATGGCTAATCATACCTGGGAGTTAGTTGATTTACCTCAAGGATGCAAGACCTTAGGTAATAAATGGATATTTAAAAAGAAATTGAAACCTGATGGTTCAATAGACAAGTACAAAGCTCGTCTTGTAGTCCAAGGATTCAGACAAAAGGAAGAATTGGACTATTTTGATACATATTCACCAGTGACGAGGATAACATCAATTAGGATGCTTATTGCAATCACATCTATACTTGATTTAGAAATACATCAAATGGATGTAAAAACTGCATTTTTGAATGGTGAACTAGAGGAAGAAATATATATGAAGCAACCTAAAGGGTTTCTGAGCTATGGGAAGGAAAATAAAGTATGCAAATTAGTAAAGTCGCTTTATGGCCTTAAACAAGCTCCAAAACAATGGCATGAGAAATTTGATGAAACTATGTTATCAATTGGATTCACAATAAATGAATCAGATAAATGTGTCTATATGAAACACACACATTTAGGATATGTCATTGTTTGTCTTTATGTTGATGACCTGTTGATCCTAGGAAATAACAAGGCCATAATAACATCTACAAAGGAAATGTTATCCTCTAGATTCGATATGAAAGACCTAGGACTGGCTGATGTGATATTGGGCGTCAAAATTTTGAGAACAACACAGGGATATGCATTATCCCAATCACATTACATCACCAAGATACTTGAAAAATTCAAGCAATATAATATAACTATTGCAAAATCACCAGTAGATATGAACCAAAATTGGGTGAAGATGGTGATGGCATCTACCAGCTTGAATACTCTCGTATACTAGGAAGTATCATGTATGTTATGAACTGCACTAGGCCAGACATCGCATACGGTGTAAGTAAGCTGAGTAGATTTACCAGCAATCCTGGTAAATATCATTGGAAAGCGATAATCAAAGTTCTAGGATACCTAAAGTATACACAAGACTATGGTCTACACTATACAAACTATCCTTCAACAGTGGAAGGATACAGTGATGCAAATTGGATAACTGGATCACATGATACAAAATCTGCAAGTGGATATGTGTTCACATTAGGAAATGGAGCAATATCATGGAAATCATCCAAATAGACTTGTATAGCTAGATCTACGATGGAATCAGAGTTTATTGCACTAGATAAGACCGCAGAAGAAGCAGACTGGCTTCGAAGTTTCTTGGAAGATATTCCAAATTGGAGCAAACCTGTGCCTCCAATATGTATACATTGTGATAGTCAATCAGCAATTGGAAGAGCTAATAGTACACTATACAATGGTAAATCTAGGCATATTCGTCGTAGACATAAAACAATAAGACAACTTCTCTCTAATGGAATTATCACTATAGACTACATAAGGTCTAAAGATAACATAGCGGATCCACTAACAAAAGGCTTGCCAAGAGAGAAAGTTCAAACCTTATCGATGGGAATGGGGTTAAGGCCCATAAACTAAAAGTTTTTCTAAAATGGAAACCCAACCTAGTTGACTGGAGATCCCAAAATCTAGGTTCAAAGGGACAACTAAGTTTAAGAGAAACTTGATAGCACTGTTACACTCAAACCATTCCTATGATAAGTCAGTGCTTTATTTGTTGGAAAATAGGATAAGTATTGATACTTTTAATAATGACTGTACTTGAGGAATTGTGAATACCCTTTACAGAATCACCTACGTAAGTGCGAAGGCGCCGCTTCAAAGAGAATTATGAGGCCAAATTCTCTAAGCACTTATGAGACCAGGCAGGTGTTCAAGGCAAAAACAAACACATACAGAGAACGAAGGATTATAAGAAACATTTGTCGTGTGTTATTTATTGTAGAATTACACAAAAGGCTTACAGATCAAGGGCATTCTATGTCTACTGATTCGCCTGTAATCCAAATAGGTAAACACTAGGAAAGTTCAAGGCCCCTGTGCTACTTTAACCAATACGATAAATGTCTCGTGAAACTATGAACAACTACTCATTCATGTGGGGGATTGTTAGCAAAATGAATGAGAAAGTGTTTAAGGAAGAGAAAGATATTTTGGTATTGTGTGTATTGAAACAAAGTCCCACATAGTGGAATATTTGTTTCAATACCACCATATATACTACAACTCAATATACTAAATCAAAAGAAAAGAAGAAGGAGACATGAAGACTTGTGGCAAGTGGGCTTTGGGCCTCATATTAATATTAAAATGTCAAAGATTGGGCCTTGGGGCTCTTGGGGTCTCGTGATTTGATGGGCCTCCGTCTGCCACTCGGGCCTGCTGCGCTGAAACGGCTAATTTTGAACTTCAAAATTAGAACGTTGCGCCTGTGCGCACGCGTCTGTCGGTTAAAGGGTCGCAACCTTTCCAACAGTCACGACCGCTCCGAATAGGCACCTCCTCCAGCCTATATATAGGGGCCCACAAAACGAGATTAATTACCGATAATTAATTTGTTTCTTCATTCTCTTCCTCTTCCTAGGACTTTGTTCACAGTTCAATAATCTCTTCAGTTCGTCGGCGCTCCGTTTGCAACCACCACGCTGCGTGGCTGGTCCATTTCATCCTGGGAAATAAATTGCTAACATCCGTGAACTACGTACGGCAGCAATATTGTTTCAAGGAAATAGTTTATACTGGACTCGGACACTTTAATCGGTAATACCTTTTCAGACATATCTAGTCACGCTTTTTGGTGTTACAATTTCTCAAAATTAGTGACAATTTTTTCCGTTACTATTTCTGCATTATTTTGTAACTGTTGCTGAAGTTACAATTTGGTTTCGTAACACTTCTGGTAGTTACGGATAACAATAACCATATGCAGTATTACGATTTTTGGCTAAATACAATAATCCAATTATAGTACCATGTGTGTTATACTTGCTATATCCTCATTTTGGTTGATGCTATTGAAGGTGATGAAGTACCTGATGTAGATGGGAGTTCGTAATAGGTATGATTGTAAATTTAGCATAGTCATTTACTGAAGATTACAAAGTGTATTGGAGTCAGGTGCATTCATTATTTCTGAACTACACTGGTTGCTGTAAAAGTTTGATGTACTTTTAGTTGGATGGTTTAGGTTTCTATATTTAACTAACATATGAATACATGGATCAATATGGCGTCATCCATATACTGCACCTTTTTATAATTTTGTTGAAATTCAAAAAAATGGAAGGAAATATATGAATGGAATAAACATGTTTTTTGTTAAAAAAAGAAAGAAAAGTTATTTGCTTTGAATATGCCAAGTAATTTGGCAATGCATTGAAATTTTTTAAAACAACGGTTTAATTTAACTATAAATCTCAAACCATAGGTTCAATTTCGACAATTTTAAATCTGTTGGAAAGCTAAGCTATAAGAGAGAATTTTTTTGTAATGCAATGCGAAAAATTTGAAGATAACATTGATTTAAACATGAATTAAAAGCAATGTGTATCACTGTTCACAGATTTAAAACTTCGTGTGACAGCATTGAACTGTTTTGATCATAACTTTCTAATAGTTTATCTAATTTTGATGATTTTGCCTATTTCGGAAATCTAAGAGTATAAGTAACAAATTTTGTTTTAAATGTTTTACAAAATTTTGAAGGTTTCAAGGGCAAAAATATGTGTTTTTAAAGTGGACCTACTATAAAGTCCGATTTTCTGAATTGATAGTATTGAATAAATTGACTATAACTTTTGTTAAACATCGTATTTTAAGATCCGAAAGACGTTTTAGGAAGCTAATTTATTATGCAATAACTTTACTTTTGAAATCATCAAATAATTTTGTGTTTTTGATCTTTTAAACTTTGATGAAAAAGTGACTAAATTAGAATGTTATAGTGTTTATCTTTTATATGATGCAATGCACCTTCACACTTATATCTGATCTCACATGAGTTATTTAAGTTGGGTTTAGGTACATGAAGATGACTAATTGGATTGAGGTGACTTTAGCTTGCTTTTGCAACATAAAAGTAAGAATAGCCCGTTTAAATGTGTTTGCACCAAAATTTGGCACAGACACCCAATAGTGATTTTGTAGAGAAATAAACAAAGAATGTAAAATGAAAATAGAGGAAACAAGCAATTAAATAACGGAAAATTAAAGCAAGAGCACAACGATTTATAGTGGTTTGACATTGTTAGCCTACGTCCACTTTGAATAGATAGCTTTATTATCACTTTGTAAACTGAGTACAATGAGGATCAGATGAAAATCCTTATCTACAATAGAGTAAAAAGCAACCAGCAACGTAAAGTCCCGAAAGTGAAAAATCAAGCCTGTATTTATAGAGAAAGATGGCAAAATATCTCCCTGCAAATTCGGCAGAAAGATCTCCAAAACCATATAGACTGATCGCTATGAGTGAGAGGGATTGTAGCCGATCCCTTTTCTATGTTAAACTATATTCCAAACTTTAAACATTCTGCATTGTATGTCTCTCAATTTTGTTCGATCATGACTTCATATTAGCATCTGTACTTGATCTTTGGATCCCATAATCATCACTCTAGAGCTGTGCGATTATAGTGCTAGGCAGATTCAATGCGGCGGAGGTGCAAAAAGTCATAGCGGGGATACAGCGAGGATATAGCGGGATATAGCTGATGACTCTAAAATAGCATATAAAACTTGTACTTAATGTTTTTACAAATATATAAATGGTAATTAAATGAAAAATTAACATTCAATTGAATTATGATTAATACATAAATAATTTTAAATAAAAACACGTGCGAATATATATAAATAAACGTAAAACTATTATATAACATAATTCAATTTAGTAGAATATTAGAGTATTTTCATTTCTGAAAATATATTAAAAATTCAATTAAATAAATTAATTTAATAATTTTTATAATGTATAAATATCATTTTTAAATTCATTTCTTTTGAAGAAGATATAGCGGAAATAACAGATTATAGCGGGAATAACGGGATATAGCGGAAATAGCGGGGCTTAAAGCGGAATGACTATATTTGGGGCTATATGGAAAAATTGTAGCGGTAGAAATCCGCTATGAGATATAGCACAGTTATAGTGGGGTAATAGCGGGGTATTAACTGCACAACTCTAGAGTTACTTGCCTTGATGACAATCAAATATAACTTGTCCAATTAGTTCGGAATAACCGGATCAAAATGCCGGATAACACTTGCCCCTCAAAGTATGTCTTGTGCTGAACATGATGTGCTTTGATCGAAGCAAGTTAGAGTTATCAAAAAGAAATCCATCCAGTTTTTCGAATATTCGTTACCCTTCCGTCGAATTATTTTCACAAAGTGTCGTATCTCCCTTTGATCGTCATGCTACTTGGTCGATTTTCAGTAGTGTGAATTCAAGGTCATATTCCGTTAGCTGATATCTATGTCTAGTTCTACGAGACTAGTAAGCTTTGGCTATCTAATCCTGTCTCGACCTTGAAAGCTTTAGGTTTGAATTCTATTTATGTCAATTTCGAAAACTGAAGTTTTAGAATATACGCATGCATGTTCTCGCATATGTTCTTGTCGTTAGCTCTCGGATGTGTTTGCATGCTCACGGTTCATCGTCGATTTTTGTTGAATTAGATGCAGTTTCATTGCATTATATATATATATATATACTTTATATAATTTTTATGTCTATGTTTGCATGAATATAAGGTTCGTAACCGATCCCTTCTCTTTTTCTTTCTCTTTTTTTTGTTTATAAGGATCAGCATTCTTCTAGCCGATCCACCCTTATTTTTTTAATAGGGATCAGATTGGATCCCCAAGTTGAGGGATCGTAGCTGATCCCTTCTTATGTTGGCCACTTAATCTTTTTGTCCTTGTGGAGAATGAAAAGGCAAGCCGATCCCTCTAGACTGGTATATAAGCTAGCGCTTTCCTCTCCACCCTTCATTTTATTTCATTTTACTTTCATTCACCTTTATTTTCTTCAAGACCGAACCCTTCTTTCCTATTTCCTTCAAACTCGCCTCCGAACACTCTCCTTCCAACTTGAAATCTGATCCCTTCCCTTAAAACCCAACACCGCCTTTGTCCTTAAACTCACCATTCTTTCCTGCTTCAAACCAGCACTCCGTCTTCGATTTAAATCAAAATACAACATCTCACTTCGAGCAAATCGTATTTTAAACATTTAGGTGAGTTCCCTTGCATTTACTCTTTAGTTTGTGATGAGATGATGGGTTCAGTTGAGTTTTATATTTCGAGCATGTGTTAAGCTCGGAGAAGATGAGATGGACGGTGGAGAGGTAGGGTTTTGCGTGATGGTAGAGGAGGAAAGAGAGAAGTGAAGTGTAAAGGATGTAAGGGGATTGGTTGTTAGTGAAGTAAAGATGGATCGGTTATTTGTAGAGCAAGGAGGGATCGCTATTGAAGTTCGAAGAGGGATCGTTGATGGAGTACTTGCTAAGGGATTTGTTATGTTGGGTTTGGCACAGGGGTCAATTGTATTGGTGGATGAGGGTTCGATTTTTGTGGATTCTGGAGAAGTGTGAATGCAGCTAAGTAAAGGGATCGGTGGTGGTGTGTTTGAGGATGGAGGGATCGATCATAGGCTTTTCGAGAGGGATTGGTTTTTTTGCTTCATAAGAGGGATCGACTATGGGTACTGAGCCGATTCTAAGCTTTTTGAATTGAACTTGAATATTTGAGCAAACCAAACCATATTCACTTACACAAACAATCAGAACCAATCTTGTTTTAACGAACTTGAACATATGACGATAACGAACAGCAGGACTTACTTATCCAACTTTTAGTTTGAAATTGAACAACTAAACTCCTGGGACTTAGAATATGAACTAAAACTTAACATAAGGACTTCAATAATGGACTTCACACTTCGATATGTCGATGGTCAATCCTAAAGCTTACACAACTGATCAATCTAAACATCAGTTGAGACGATCGCGATGACGGTCACGCTGGTCGGAATCCAAAGTCTTGTCGGTTACTTTTGCTTTTAATTTTGAACTGTTTATCTCTGCACAACATAACACTACACCACACTAGCTTACACTTAGCATGAGGGGACATGTAAAATTTATAATCTCGATTTACTGAGTTTAGTTAATATGACTTCTGACGTTTAGAGCATTTAGCCACAATTCCTTTTAGACAACCTTCACAATATAGCAGTCCCGGAGCTGAGTCATGTTCTACAACTATATTTGGTAGACTTTCCCCTGACCATCGAACTGAGCAACCGGAGGTTTCTAGCTTGTTGGTCGACCTTTTCCCTAATGTTCATATCCTTCCGATGGAGGAGATAAGTCATGTCCCTGACACTGTAGATAGTGCTATATTTTTGGATAACCCAACGGGTTCCTAAGCCTCCAGAATTAGCGAGGCTTCTCTCCGTAGAGTATGCTTTAAACACGTGATTCCGTTTGAAGATGTTCTAGTCCCTTCAGTGAATGACATGGCTCATTTTCCCATAAAGCGATATACGACATGTAATAAATTCATGTGTTGGGCCGGATGTGTGCCTCCTTTTAATTCTTTTATCCGAGAGATGCTTAATTATCTAGGAATCGCTCCTGGTCAACTGCATCCAAAAACTATGGTTTCTTCATGGCACTTTCTTACTATTTATGGATGTTTTGTTCCATCCACGATCTCTTAAAGACATCAGGTTCATCTACAATTTCAAATGACGGACGGGGAGGCTTTCTTACACTTTCCTCGAGTCTTCTCCCAACTGTCAAGTTCTTACTGGTACTTGGAATAAGCTGGGTATCTTTAAACACAAATAGTTCTACGTCCGTTGTCCACCTGGCTTCGCGAGGCGATGGTTGGAAGGACGTAAGTGTTGTCTTCACTTTATTCTCAAATTCTTTAGCCCAATCGCAACCTGAACTAACCAATACTTTGGAAATTTATAGGTGTCCATCCACGGCCTGAAGGCAACAGTTTTTCAAGTGCAGTTTCTACAACCCATGCCACAACAGTCGACGACAGGGACATCAGATCCCTTATAATCGATGAACGGTTATCTCTTTTCGGGCTGTTAGAAGAAGGTCACAGCATCGGTCTTTCAGGAAGTATTGCACCACCAACAAATGTGGCGAAACAAGAAGGCATCACTAATAGCCCTATCGTGCTCCAGTCGAGGAGGCTCAGGATGATGTCGAAGAGGGTGAAGTTAGTGGTGATGAAGCCAACAAGCCT
Organism: Allium fistulosum; assembly: GCA_030737815.1. Lineage (NCBI taxonomy): Eukaryota > Viridiplantae > Streptophyta > Magnoliopsida > Asparagales > Amaryllidaceae > Allium > Allium fistulosum. The sequence goes on along the minus strand of CM060907.1, from coordinate 940,181,732 downwards.
GGCAATGCTAATGTAGGTCCGGGCAATGCACCTATGGTCGAACCATCACAAGGCGTGCAATCTCTTATGCCAATAAGGAGAGGAAAAAAGCTTGCTTATAAACTCCGTAGGAGAAAAACCACTAAAGAGCTCGAGTTTATCATCACCTCTATGGAAGAAGAGTCTTCCTCTCAACATTTAGAAAGTTCGATGGAAGGGTTCTCAAATCTCTCGATCCCCGATGATATCATGACCTATGACTTCCCCAACATTAGTATTTGCGGGCTAAATTCTCCCACCAGGACTGATGACGACATTCCTCCCACTAGCAAAGGAGAAAACACTCCTATAAGCAAGGCTATAGTAATTGGTCTATCAGAAGGACACTAGGACACTCACAATCATGCGCACTTTATTGCACGATTTTCGTCTATCTTATATTCGATGGTCACTTATACGCTGTTGTTTGATTTGTAAGTGCTATGGATCTAGTCACAGTCCAGACTCAGGCAAGCATGGAGAAAGAGATGACAAACGGGAAAGAAATCATCGTTCAAGGGAGTCTTCATCTTCTAAACATAAGTCCCAATCTCAATTGCCTCATTAGGAAGTTCAGCCCAATCTTCCTGTACATAGCAGCGATCAGACTTCTTTCCATGCTCCCCAAACTACTATGCCACTTGAGCATTATTCAGGTTCATATAGTTCTAGAGAGTCCTGCGATCGTAGGTCAAGCAAAATGCACAATTGCTACTTTTGATCCATCTTTGGCTACTGCAGCTCTTGAGGCCTCTACGGAGGAAAGATTAGTTGAACTTAAGGTTAATTTCTCAAAAATCTTCTTTGATGGGCTAAATTTTCATCCTTCTATCCATACAATTCTAGGGAGTGCTAAAGCGAGTTCACTTGCATGTGTCAATGATGTTTTTGTGCAGCACGAATCATTCTATCATTTAGCCGAGAAAATCTCTGAGGTATATATTGAGAGACAACATGAAATCGATCGTCTTAAGCTAGAGGCGATCCATGATAAAGACATAATTAAACACCAAGATGATGAGATCATGGATTGGACAATGAAGCTAGCTGCGGTAGAGAAGAGTACCAAGGAAGCATCTGAGGTGGTTAGTCATCTGGAAATGGCTCACAAAAAGGAGCTGGATGTTGTCCTCAACCGCAGTGATGTGCTTGCTTTAGAGAAAAATACATTGCAAAATGAGAAAAAACTCTAGCCTGCCGTGTTGAGGAACTTGAAGAACTCCTTAAGAAAGAGAAGGAAAAAAAATCAAAGCTTAGGAGGAGTCTCAAAGATACTGTGAAAATACCGTCGAAGCCCGAGGACTGAAAATCAAACTTGATGAGCAACTCACTCAAATTGAAATCCTCAAGGAAGAAGCAAAGGAAGCCAACCGTAATGAAGTTAAAGCGCAGATTAAGGCCCGGTTGAAGGATGCCAAAGAATCTGGTCAAAATGAGATTAAGGATATAAAGATAAAATCCTAATGCATCGTGATTTGAGTTTTCTTGGAGAGGGCTACCTCGAATCACTCGTCGAGGCTTGGGAATATATTGTTGAAATAAAGAAGAAAGCCCATGGTGAAGCTAATTTAGATGAAGAGAAACCGGTATGAGAGATTCTTCATGGAGATGAACCTTTGGACCTTACCGCTACAAGGCATCGATATTTTGATATTCTAGTACCCTCAGGAAAAGGGAAAAAACATCGCTGAAGGTTCAGAGCCCGATCCCAAAGGTCCCACTTCACTTCAAACAACCGGAGCATCAGTTTCACTTGGGCCGGGACAGAATTTGAGCTATGATCCGGACAGACCCGGTTATCAATCAAAGGTGCTGACTCCTATTCTAAGCACTCCGACGACAACTAAAAGTCAGTTGGACATAGGTTTCCCTCTTTATTCTCCATTGTACAAGAGATTTCGTTCCTCATGCCCAATAGTTATGGGCTTATTTTCTTGTTTCAGCGAATCTGTAGGTCTTTCGAGTCCTAGTCAAACTCCAGGAAGCGGTGCCGCTGTGGAGCAATAATTGACATTTACTGAAATTCCGATGACCATCGACATTCTAGGGCCCGATGCTCAAGTTATTGGAGCACTTGATAATGAAAAAGCCGACGACCAGCTACTGCCAGATGAATCGGATAACGTTGTGATTGCTAGTGCCTACGAAAATACCAACGAGCTCAGCTTGAAGGAGTGCATTGAGAGAGGAGTTATTGAAGAAAAAAACTAAACTAAATCCACTGACATAGACGTCGATGATTCGAATCTCGCCCCAAGGTAAGTTATTCCACTCGGGGGGTCGGTTCCCAAAGAACCCCCTCCAGCCTCTGAAAGCTCTCCTGCGAAGGGTGGTGTAGGATCAAAGAGAAGGACAAGGCAGAGGCTCGGGTGGTGCCACTCCCTAGAAATCCAAAAGAGAAAATGGGCAAAAGAAATAGCCATCACTTCGGGTTAGTTTGTATATAGCTTTTTTCTTTTTGTTGGCCGTGATCGTGCAGGCAAGACCCCAGTTTTTAGATAAACTTGTATCACGATTTCCATGTTTAATGAGCAAATAAAAGTTCTTTATTTTCTATCAAACTCTTATGTGAATTTTTTTAAGTAGTCGAGCTATTACTTTTCCATTCAATGTACTTGTAATTCATTGCTTGTTAATTCGGACAATCGTCCATTAATTTTTACTCAATGCCTCTATGTGGTCGTGGCCTTAAGTTATATCAAACACTGGGCTCGAGACCTAGTGTTACGCCATCGGATTTAGTGACTTGAGTGATTATACTCCTGCCCCCAGTCTCGAGCTTGCGAAGTTAGATAATGGATGGTCGAACTCTATCCTTAGTGAGTTTATACTCCTCTTGTGGATTTCAGGTCAGAGTTTATGGAATAGTGAGTCATCGAACCACACCGATCTATTTATTTATATTGATATCCGCACTCTAGGGATAAGCATTAGTTGGGGGCAATCGGATTGCACCCAATTCGTGTTTATACTCCAGTCCACACTCAGGGGACTTAGAGTTGAAAATAATTGGACCGTACTTCCCGTAATTGGTTGATTTGCCCTCGAGTCCGGGGTTTAACTTAGCGAGTGATCGGTCGTATTACGCTCGCTTTTGATTCATGTCTGTCCCATCACTCGGTAGGATTAATTTGGTTATCAAATGGTGAAGTCACATCCATTCCGCATTAGGTATTCCATCCATCGGGTTGTGAGCGAGAATCATCAAATGAATGGTGGGACCAGACTCATTTTGTTTAGTTCAATCGTGAATTTATGTAATCGGCTAGCTCCAAACTCTGGGAACCTGCTCAGACATGTCAATATTAGTTAGTCGGGTATCATAACTAATGTGTAATGCTATAATAATCACAAATATGAAGGAAATTTCAAAATTTATTTGCCAAATGGAAAGGAATGATATAATTTGTCTTATTGCATATTTGGAAACTTAAATGCTAAAGCAAATTCAAAAATTGAATACAACTGAATGAAAAAGAATAAACTATATGAAATAGCATCATAAATGCTCGCTATTCCATGCTCCTAGGAGTGTGACACCATCAACAATGGCTAGCTTGAAAGATCCCTCTTTAATCCTCTATTCAATGACATATAGTCCTTCCCAAATAGGATTAATGTGGGACGGGGCAGGAAAAACCCGTTTTAAGATGAGATCGCTGATTTCAAAGGTTCTAGGTCGGACTTTATTGTTGTAATATTGGGTTTTTCGGTGCCAACGTGCAGCTGCCCTCAAATCAGCTTATTCGTGCTTCTCATATACAAAGTCTAAAGATCCTAAGAGGAGATGTCCATTCGTTCTGTGATCATAGTAGGTTACTCGATGAGAAGGGACTTCGAGTTCAATAGGAGTGACGGCTTCGGAGCCGTAAGCAAAGGCAAATGGAGTATGGCCAGTCGAGGACTTGTGTATGGTTCTGTAAGCCCATAATGCTGTTAGGAGTTCATCCATCCACTTGCCTCTATCCTTTTAAAAATGCTTCCTTGGAATGGACTTTATGATTTTGTTCACAACTTCAACTTGTCCATTTGCTTGACGATGAGAAACTACCATAAATCTCTTTTCAATGTGATGCCAACGACAGAAGTCTTTGAATTCAGCGCTGTCGAATTGAGTCCCATTATCAGTTACAGCGGTTCATGGAAGACCAAAATGATATATGATGTTTCAAACAATGAAGTTGATTACTTTCTTTGTCATGATCGTGGCTAAAGGTTCCGCTTGGCCCATTTGGTGAAGTAATCAACTGCTACGATGGCATACTTCACACCACCTTTTGAGATTGGTAAGGAAATAATAATATCTATGCCCTATATGGAAAACGGCCATGGACTGACCATTTATGTGATTTCTGTTGGCGGAGCTCTCGGAACTTTTGCATAAATTTGGCACTTGTCACACTGCTTAGCGTAATCAGCAGCATCTCATTGAAAGTCAGCCAATAATATGCATAATGAAGTATTTTCTTTGCGAAGGTTTGCCCTCCAGTGTGATCGCCACATTCCCCTTCATGAACTTCCTTTAGGACTCATTTTATTTCATCATGAGGGATGCACCGGAGCAAGGGAATGGAAAAACCCTTTTTATACATGACTCCTTCCTAAATGGTACACCATGAAGCTTTATGGAGGACTTATCGCCTTTCATCCCTCCATTTAGGATGGACTCCCTATAGCAAATAGTCTTTAATCAGAGTCATCCATGACTCCTTCTTAGGCTCTGTCTCTAGTACCCAGTCTATTTCCATCTGTTTTATGCTCGAAGCGTCTAGTACTTCAACTTGAACCAAACTCATTTGTTGTGCATCCACAGTGCTAGCAAACTTTGCCAATCAGTCAGCCTCTTTGTTTTGATCCCGGGGAATGTGCATGATGTCATAATACTCAAAACTAGTCAATAGCTCTTGGACTTTGATAAGGTATGGAGCGAGTTGTTGTCCTTTAGCTTGGTAATCTCCCCTGACTTGGTATACTACCAACTGTAATCGCAAAAGATTTCAAGAGACTTTATCCCCAATTCTCTGGCAAGTTTAATCCAGCAATCAGGGCTTCATACTCAGCTTCGCTGTACGTTACAGGGAAGTCGAGCCTCAAAACATAGCAAATTGAACGTTCTTCTGGAGTTATTGGCACGATTCCGTCTCCAAAATAATGATTGTTGGATGCTCCATCCGTATACATTTTCCATCGAATGGTAGGGGCTCCACCGCTCTCTGGGAGATCATCCTGTGCAGTGAATTCTACCATAAAGTCCTCCAGTGCATGTCCCTGGATGGCTCTCCAAGGGAGATGAGTGATGTTGAATTGACTTCTTTAGATATTCTACTTGAGTAACCTTCCAGACATCTCAAATCGTAGTAGGACCAGTCATAATGGCTGATCAGTGTAAACGTTGATGGGATGGGCCTAAAAATATGGGTGGAGCTTTCATGAAGCAATCAACAGGCCATACGCCTATTTCTCTATCTTCAGCTAATTCCTTTCAGCTCCTGTTAATCGCTTGCTAACATAATAGACCCGTCTCTAGATCTGATTCTCCTCGCAAAGCAGTGCGACACTTATAGCATGTACCGACACAGCCAAGTAAATATACAAGTGTTCATGATCCATCGACTTTAACAAGATGTGAGGCCTCTCTAAGTGGTTCACTAAAGCTCGGAATGCATCTTCACAATCCCGTGTCCATTCAAAATTCCTTTTTCCTTTCTTGATCAAATCGAAGAAAGGAATGTATTTACCGGTGGCTCTGAAAATAAATCGACTTAGGGCGGCAACCTTCCCATTTTGGCTTTGTACTTGTTTGATGGTCTTTGGTGCTTGAATATTGTGAATTGCTCGAAGCTTCTTAGGATTAGCTTCGATTCCACGAGCATTGATGATGAAATCCAAGAACTTTCCTGATGCAACACCAAAAGAACATTTTAGAGGATTGATCTTCATTTTGTAATATTGGAGGATATCGAACATTTCTGCCAAGTCTCTAACGTGGTCGCTTGATCGTCATGATTTTATGAGCATATCATCCACGTATACCTCCATTGTTTTTCAAATCTAATCTTTAAACATTCAGTTAACTAGGCATTGATATGTTGCTCCAGCATTCTTTAATCCAAATGGCATTACCACATAATAATACTATCCAATGTCGGTAATGAAGCTGGTATACTCCTGGTCGGGGATGTGCATCGGGATTTGGTTATATCCAGAGTATGCATCCATGAAAGGTAACAACTCGTGTCCTACTGTTGAATCTACTAACTGGTCGATCCTTAGAAGGGGTTGGACATGCCTTGTTTAAGTCTAAGTAATCAACGCATGTCCGCCATTTTCCATTTGCCTTTCTCATAAGTACATGATTGGATACCCATTAAGGGTTGAGGGCATCGCAAATAAACCCATTGCCTTTGATCCTATCCTCCTTTTGTTTAAGGGTAGCAAATCTCTCTGGATCCATGCCACGCCTTTTCTGTTTCACTGAGACATGCGTCAAGTCAATATTTAATGTGTGACTCGCTGGTAGGAGAGATCCCACACATATCAGAATGAGTCCAAGCGAACACATCAATATTCGCTCGAAGAAAACCAGCAAGTACTTTCATCATCGGGGGCTGAGCTGTGATCCGATCTTTAGGACCCATGACGGGTTGTCCACTAATCGTGATGTCAATCGTCAACTCAACCGGTGCTTTAAGAATCTCATATAAGCTAGTAGTGATTTTGACAAAGTACGAAAATTAATTTTATATATTAAAGTACTTAAAAAAACTATTGTAATTAAATTCATGTTAATTTTTCCATTGAGTGCTTTAAGAATTCTGAGCGATGCGCCTGACCAACATTATCGATAGGGATTCCTAAATGCTAAGACAAGACATTTACAAACAACGGGTTGAAAAAATAATATGTTTTGGAAAAAAAATGTTTTGAAAATAATACAAAGCTCGAAAAATATATATACAATGCTTGGAAAAAATGGTTTGGAAAAAATATATAGGGAGTGTAAACGTTTTCTGATTAAGCCGTGGATGTAATAGATACATAGGACGTAATCCCGGTACCTCCAATATAACCCCCTTTTTTCTGGCCTTTTGACCCAGCAAAACTCAGTCATATTAGATAGGTCACACGAAGAATATCTAGGCAAGAAACTTGAGAGAATAGCCAGAAGGCTCAAGGAAGTGGGTGAACCAAGCCTGGGAACCAAAGCAAAGAACACCACTCACAAAACAAAGGGAATTTTCCCTAAGTTTATGGTTCGGTACCAACCCATTATATCTTATAGGGATGGTTCCATCTTCTCACAGCATGCTAGTTAAGGTCCAAAAACCCGTTCCCAAGCTCCAATTATCATTCACAGGCTAAGCTCCATCATTCTCCATAAGCAGTTCAGATAAGTAACTTCAACCTTTCACCGACCCAAAAACTAGACTTATAAACATGTCAACAATGACTCAAACAAGTATGAGGCCATAAAGCTAACGGTATGGCAATCAATCTCCAAAAGTCCAAAGCACCAAATGATAGAGTTTTACGGGATGGTACTGACCCATAGCTATGGTTAGGTATGGACCCATAGAAATTGTTGAGTTGGCCACGTCTTCTTCTTCAGGAACTACCGGAGATCATGGAGAATTTGGATTTGGATATGCTTGAGGCTTTCCCTCCAATCTAAACCAATATATAGACCATGGGAGGCTTCATTTAGAGGATATTTTTCGACTTTCTCACATTTGTATTAATTTTTTGTGGTAGCTTATCGTTCGACGATGAAGCATAGGAACATCAGTTTTCTTTTCAGTTATAAAACGAGAAGAATTGTTAAGTGGACGTAGGCACATTACGTCGAACCACTATAAATTGTTTGTCCATTGTTTATTGCTCATTTTTCATTTATAATTCATCCTTTTATTTCTCTACATATCCTATTAGGTGTTTGTGCCAATTTTGACGCAAATATTTTGGTGCTTTCACTGAGAATCAATATTCTTAAGCTTGTTGGATCCGTCATCTACTGTTGGATTGTCTAAATCCGAGAGATAGATCCAGTTCTTCTACTTTTTCAAGTTTCTTACTACTCGGATTTTGAGAAATCTACCTAAGTTCTTACTACCATGCCTACTAGAATAGACCATTCTACCACCTCACATGCTGCAGATGATGTTAAGGACATTGACCCTCAGCTTGCTGGAGAGGCTGCACAACCAATTGCTATAGATGTTTAAGAACCTGCTAATGTGGTTACTACAGTTGAAATGAACCATATGATGAAACAAATGGAGGATAAGCTTCAGGAGAGCCGCAACGAATTAAATGCACAGATGAAGTAGAATTTGGATTGATAGAATGAATTAAGCAACAGTCATAGGAGAAATAGGAGGGACAGAACTCCTTCCGATTCAGAGTCGGATTCACCATCCTTGGAGCATAAACATAGGGATGGAAAACATAAAATGCTAAGAAAGGATGCCAGGAATTTAAATGGATGCCCGGTTGAAGCCACGACTAAGGGAGATGCATCGATTTGGAACCATCAAGACCGTTCGATATTGAACCATTTATTGTGAACCATGGAGGTTAACTCCTGAGAGATATTGCTGGTTTGACTTCTGGACATGTTTCAGAAGTTCAGAATGTTGAAGGAGGGGCATGTACTATAGATCTGCCATGAAGGAGTTATCTAGCTGTTGAACGAATGGTTCTCCTAGAGTCAAGGAAACCCTTGTATTATGAAACAACCCAAGGGTGTTTGCTGGGCTAAACACTTAGGGCTGAACCAGTTGAACCAGATTTGACCAAGATGGTCAGGAGGCTTATTAGTGAAAGCCAACATCATACCAATGAGGATTGGGGTTCTGCTCCCAACCAAAATCCATTTATAGAGAATATTTTACATGAAGAGTACCCACGAAGGTATCATATGCCGACGTTGCCGACATATGATGGAAAGACTGACCCAAGGCAACATTTGATGAAGTATGTTTGGCATATGGGCACTGCCTGAACTAGCGATGTAGTTAAATGTTGATGCTTTCTTATCTTTCTCAAAGGGGTTGCGACGATGTGGTTTACCTGGTTACCGCCAAGATACATATTGTCTTTTGATCGGTTGGTGCGAAAATTTACAGAACAGTTCTGTATGCACACTACGCGTCCAAAAAATGTTATGTCTCTTTCTAACCTTTTTCAGCGAGAGGAGGAGTCATTAAATTTTTTTTACATAGATTCCATACGGCGACCGCAAAAGTGAGTAATGCATATGAAAATATCATTTTGATGTCATTAATTTGAGGTATCCATCCTAAAACTGATTTTGGAAAATGGCTGGAAATGAAACCCTCACCAACGATGGACATTTTTTATAAAATGGCTAATCAATTCTTGTGCTTGGAAGAGGCATGCAGTCGACCCAAGAGGGTTGATGTTGGGCCTTTATCTGAAATGATACGGAGCAATGTCGTCTTGAAACAATCTAGAGGATGTTCCGGAAATGCGGATGTGAGCATTGGAAACACAAATGATAATCAGAAGCAGAGTGATGATGGAGCTAGAAAGCATAAACTAGACAATAAAAATCACCCCAGGATTCCTAAGTTCGATAGCTACACCCCGTTGAATAATTCTATTGAGAATATTTATTTAGCATCTCAAGGGCAAGAGCAATACAGGAAGCCGACTCCTAGGAAGTTGACCGAGAAAGAAAGAATGTTTGGAAAAAATGTCAGTTTCCATGAGACTCATGGTCATAATACCAACGAGTGCCGACATTTGCAAGATGTAATTGAGGAATTAATCATGAAAAACAAATTGCAGCAGTTTGTTCAAGTCCCGCAAGATGGTGGGCAAGGACCTTCTAACCCCCAGCAGGGGTAAGTAGAGCCCGGTGTTGATGAGACCAGGCAGATTGATTGTAATAAATACAATCATAGGTGGACCACATCCACTTGAGAAAAGTTGGGGTGATATGGAGCAGGACGTTGGTGCTCTGAAGCATGCAGCGAGTGATAATTGTTTTACCGTTGAAGATGGAACCCCAACGAAACAACGTAGAAGTGTGACTGATGATATCTTCTTTCGTAATAGAAATTCAGATAGAGTGGAGGCTCCAACTATTGATCCACTGGTTATTTCGGCCATGATTGGCCCGACCATGGTAAGAAAAATTCTGATTGACTATGGGAGTTCGTTCAACATTCTATTTAAAAAGGCCTATGATCAGATGTTTATGGAAGCAAAGGACTTAAAGTCATGAAAATCTCAGATCTAAAGATTTAATGGGTCAGCTACTGAGCTAATGGGTTGCGTGGACCTATTGGTGGCTCTCGGAGAGGTTGATCGCAAGTGAGTGCGAGTCGGCCTTTTATTCCGTCCAGCCCTTGCTAAATTCAGAGCGGTCATCGCTCCTTGGTGTTTAGCAATGAAGATCAATACTAAGAATGGTGTAGGGATTGTTCAAAGGGACCAAGGGCTTGGCCGTGAATGCTATGTCGCTAAGCTTAAGGAGGCGAAGTGTAAAGATATAGGAAAAGGTGTGGACGGAATGATTCACATCATGGCTTTAGATGCATAGCAACCACCGACTAAGCCCTAGCTCGGGTAACATAGTCGGCTCCATAAGGACATGGATCCAAGGAAAGGGCCATAGCATGGAAGAGCTGCACCAGCCGAGCTAACGATCAACATCCCAGTCAGTTAGGATGATTCTACACGGGTCCTGAAGATTGGATCACAGCTTAGCATAAGGATTATGAAAGAATTGGTTGGTTTTCTCTAGGCAAACCTGGATGTGTTTTCCTGGACTCACTCTGATATGTGTGGAATATCGTAGGAGATAGCGAGCCATGTATTAAATGTTAATCCGAAATGCATTCCTATAAAATAGAAATGACCATAGCCTAGGTCCAGAAAGATCCACTGCACTTAAAGAAGAAGTGGAGAAGCTGAAAGATAACATCTTCATTCGCGACACCCTATACTTGGAATAGGTATAAAATCCAGTTTTGGTAAAGAAATCAAACGGAAAATGGAAGACCAATGTAGACTATTCTGATCAGAATAAGGCATGTCCTAAGTATAACTTCTCGCTTTCGAGGATTGATCAGTTGGTAGATTCGACCATTGGGCATGAACTATTATCATTCATGAACGCATACTCTAGATATATAGAACTCCAATGCACATGCCAGACCAGAAGCACACTAGCTTTTTAATAGATCGGGGTTTTACTGTTTTCTTCTTATGCCCTTTGGATTAAAGAACGCTGGAGCGACTTACCATGGGCTAGAGATCAGATCGGATGATCGATGGTGGTTTACATGGATGATATGCTCGTCAAGTCTAGGCGATCAGGGAACCACATTGATAATTTAGTTGAAATGTTTGGTGTTCTTTAAAAATACGAGATAAAGCTCAACCCCTTTAAATGCTCATTTAGAGTTGCGTTAGGATAGTTCTTAGGCTTCATTATGAACTCTTGTGCGATTAAAGCTAATCTAGAGATGATAAAGGTACTAAAGTACATGGAAGCTCCAAAGACGGTTAAAGAGGTCTAGAGTTTGAATGGAAAAGTTGCTACCCTAAGCCGACTCATCTCAAGAACCATATATAAGTGTATTGCTTTCTTTGATGTAATTAAGAAGGTAAAAAGTCCAAATGGAAGAAGAACTTTTGCTTGGATGTAGGAGTGTGCTGATGCATCCCAGGACCTGGTGAATCGCTTAGAAAGACCACATATTTTGTCAAAGCCGTTGAATGATGAGGATTTATTTCTATATTTGGCAGTGTTAGTACCTGCTTTGAGTGCCGCACTCGTTGGAGAGGAATCCTGAATCAAATGACCAGTCTATTACATCAGCAAGCGATTGACAGGAGCTGAAAGAAATTATCCAAAGCTGATAAAGCTCGCATATTGCCTGTTAATCGCTTCAAGGAAGATGTGTCCCTATTTCTAGGCTCTTTCGATCAAAGTTCTTACCGACCAGACTTTACGACAAGTCTTGCAATGCCTCGAGACTTCTGGAAGGCTATTGAAACAAAACATTGAATTGAGCCAATACGACATATCTTATCACCCTCGGAGAGCAATTCAGGATCAGGCTTTGGCGGATTTTATAGCTGAGTATATTGCAGGAGATGATGTCCTGGAGAGCGGTAATAAGCAAAATTCTAGATGGAAAATGTACACATATGGTGCGTCTAACGAACAATGTTTCAGCACCGGAGTGGTATTAGTCAATTCTGATGAACATCTAATTTGGTACGCCTTGAAACTCAATTTTCCTGCAATAAATAATGAAGCAAAATAAGAGGCCTTGATTGCAGGACTCACGATTGCCAAATAACTTAGTGTTAGAACCTTGCATATTTTCTGTGATTCCCAACTGGTGGTGTACTAAGTGTAGAAGGAGTTTTAAGCAAAAGGAGCAAGGCTAGCTCCGTATCTAAACAAAGCCCTTGAGTTGCTCAATGATATCGAGTACTACACGATAACGCATATTCCTAGAGAGGAAAATGCAAAGGCCGATTCACTAGCTAAGTTGGTCAGCTCGGGAGTTGCGTAGCTCATGGGCCTCGTATCGGTGGACCTATTATCAACACCAAGCATCAACGGTATGGATTTCGATTGGATCTTGGAAATTAAAGCTAAGGAGTCATGAATGACTCCAATAAAAACTGTCCACAGAAAGGAATCTTGCCGGATAGAAAGAACGAAAGGCGACGGCTCCTTCATAATGCTGCCAGATTCATCATGCAAGAAGGAGTACTATACCGAAAGGGATTCTTAGTTTCCTTGCTTCGATGTGTTGCCAACGATGAGGCCAAGTGAGTCCTGAAGGAAGTCAATGAAGGGATTTGTGGTGAATACACCAAGGGGCAAACCCTAGCCAAAAAGATTCTTCGCAATGGGTACTTCTGGCAACAGTCAACCGAGATGCAGCTGATTGCAGAAAAAGGTGAGATAAGTGCTAGAGGTTTGCTAAAATACCGAAAGCCCCGAGAAAAAAAATTACTCAAATGGTCAGTCTATGACTATTTGCGATTTGGAGAATTGATATCGTTGGTGTTTTGCTAATAGCCAAAGGTAGTGCAATATATGCTATAGTTGTAGTTGATTACTTCACTAAATGGGCTGAAGCAGTCATTGGCCATGATCGCTATGAAAAAGGTAATAAAATTTGTCTTCAAAAACATTATCTGCCATTTTGGGATTCCAATAATGATCATATAAGACAACAGAACCCAATTTGATAGTACTTAGTTCAAAGACTTCTACTGTAAGCATTGTATCGATAAATGGTTTGCTGTGTAGCATACCCCCAAGCAGATGTGCAGCTCGAAGTAGTGAATAAAATCATTAAGTCCATTCTGAAAAAGCGACTGGAGAAGGCCAAGGGCAAATGGATTGATGTACTACCCTTAGCGATATGGACTTATCGAACGACCTACAAGTTAATGACTGGTCACTCTTTATTCGCTCTAGCATACGGATCAAAGGCTATGATCCTGGTTGAACTCAAAGTACCTTCTCATCAAGTGACTCATTTTAGCCCATAAACCAATGAGTAACTCCTATTACAGTCTCTAGACATGATCGATGAAAAACATGATGAGGCTGAGTTGAGAGTAGCTGCACATCGAAATTGAGTCACCCGACATTACAACACTAAGGTAAGAACTCAAACCTTTGAAATTGGTGATCTCATTCTTAAACGGATCTTTTCTAGCCCTAGGAACTTACGTCTAACGTGGAAGTTCCGTATGTAAGTGAGTAAAAGCTTGGAGATGGCACGTTCAAGCTAGCAATAATAGATAGGATCTCACTCCCACGAGTGTGGAATAGTGAACATTTATGATGCTATTTACTTGATTGTAAATGTGTAAATATTTTTTCCATGTAATCAAAGAGAATCTGTCATTTTTGACGTTCTATTAAAGGAAATGACATTCGAAGCTCGTTAAATCTATTTATACATGATCTAACACTGCATATATTGTTGTATTTACATAAGTTTACATGTGAAAAATGCAAATATATAGGTAACCGGGAATAGGTGCCAGCCAAACTTTCACAGTCCATGATCGAATGTGCAAAGTACAGTTGCATTTGGTATTCAGAAATGGATGTCGAACAACTACTCCAACCATTGAACTGGTGGTAGGAGTGTGTGTAGTGTATATACATACACACATATATACATACATACATACATATATATATATATATAAGCCCAAAGGTTGAACAAGATAGTTCGCTTATATAACCATTCCCAGAATAGGCAAGAAAAAAGGTCTACGCCGGGAGATAGGCGAGATCCTATACACAAATGTCCTGGAAACGGATATTTAAACCGCTATGCTAAGTGGTTAACTTCGATCGATGCCAAGAGTTTCAGATGGTCATGAATGTCTAGAGAGACATACAACGATGATTTACATTAACAATAACAATAAGAAATGAATTGGAAAGATATTGAATATAAAAGTCATTTCTCAAACATCAATACAAATTTCCACAATATTTAAACTAGAAACAAAAGTCTTTTCATTCCATAACTAAAATAACTACAAGTGTTATCAACAAATAGCAAAAGCGCATGTCAGGTCTGCATAACACTGGCCAGAAAGCAAAAAGAATCAAAAGTGCTTAATTACGACAACAAAATCATAAAGGAGGCAGATGATTATTTTTTCATGTGTTTCTTTCCCTTTTGCTTTCCCTCACTTGAAGACTGCCCACCTCCTTTTGCTTCAAGGTTTCTCATGTCACCTCGCCCTGCACTTCCTTGGCCTTTAACCGAAGTATTCTGTGATGAGGAAATGAATACACTCTGAGTATTACCGCCCACACGAATGGAATCAGAAGGCGAAGCAACAGATAGCATAATTGGAGGTGGGTCGATCTATTCTTGCTTGATCTTGATTTCTAGTGGTTGTTTGTCATAAATTTCCTACATGGTGGGCTTTTGTAAAAACTCCAAAGTCACCATCATTAACACATCTTCATCAATCTATAACTCTTGTAGATGACCAGTTTCTTCTTCTTCCAAGGCTTGGATTTTATGTGCACCATGACCGGGGGCATCACCGACCAAGATGCTTGGAATTGTCCCATAAATAGACATGATTATTGAGTTGGTCATTGTCGCATGCGATCCAGGCTGAGAATTGTTCTTTGGAAAATCTAAAATGGAAGGTTGACCTATAATTTCAGAAAGATAAAATGAGAGACTAGCAATGTCGACTGGCGACATGTGTGCCCTCTCAAACAGCGGTGAAGTTAATGATATACCTCTACCATAGTGCGGTTCCGAGCGGGCAGGTGTTCCATCAGAATTACCTTCTTGATTAGGAGTTAACATGCTAGACTAGTGATAGTGTGGATCATCCGGATTATATCTAGGATCCGATGAAACAGTAGAAGTAGCTGGTGGCCCGAAGGTAGGATTTGTGGAAGCATCATTAGGAGTGGTGCCGGAGCCTTCACATTGATACTTCTGGGTGATTACGGTTCATTTAGGATGTAGGATAAGCTCACCAGCTGTGAGTACCTCAATTTCTTCTTCACTCGGAAGTTTTTTCTCCAACTCCTCCGCGTTCAGCACTCCTTCCTAAGAATGCTTTCTTTTTTCATCTACTAACTTCTCTCATGCCATGACTAGAGTGCGAGGATAAGCCTTACCAAGCCAGGCCAAATCTATAAAATTGAGAACATTAGCATTGTATTTTGTGATAAGTGGATTGAAGCCATCTTTGATTCTTCTCGCTATAGAGGCCACCAATTCATCAACGCTCTTTGATTTATCTAGTGCTTCATCACATTCTTTACGAGCGTTATCTCTATCCTTTTCCGCATCCAGTTTGTCACTACAGTAATTATGGGCCGTCATAAGCACCTCATCATTCTCCTTCTTTTCCCTCCCTAGTTAAGCTTTCAACATCTTGACTTCCTCAGCTGGATCATGATTCCTAAGGTGAATGGATTCCACCTCGATCATGTGACTTTTCCGCTTCTGATCAAGAGTTGCTTTCAATCCCTTAATTTTCTCATCAGCCCCCTCTTTCTCCTCCTTCAATTCAACAACTTCCTTATAAAGATGAGCGATGGTCGAATTATTTTGATCCTCAATAAGCTTCATTCCGACAATCTCAACTTCCAACCCCTCTGAGTATTCCGATATCCTTTCAGCTAACCTCCTCTAAGTGAAATACTGATCGTAGATGTTATTGACATAAGCTGTCGTCTCGGTCTAGTATCGCATAGGAATATCCTTTATATTTAGAACAAATTTTCAAGCTTTGAAATTGATTTTAGGAATGCGACGCTGCAAGTCAGCTACCAAAGGATTTAAAGATATCAAACGCTCAGCTTGTACAATGGGCTGCTCATCAGGTTGTTTGACTGGTTTCTCCATAGGTGCTTTGTCATGTTTCGATCGAGAAGAATCAAACGTAGTGGATTTTGTATGATGCTAAGATTGGTAAGAAGTATGGGACATTGTCGGCTGCTTGGCAGGAAGAGAAACATAAGACATATACTTACGTAAACGATTGTCCTAGCGACTAGAGTGCTATCTTTACCCCTAGATGGGGGAGATATGGATCTTGAGCGATGCCTTGTAAAGAATGTTGAAATGGATTTTGGAATGGAATGTGAAAGTTATTTTGAAATTTTAAACTTTTCCATATCCATGTGTTTTTGGTATATCAATTTATCTAATATTATCGTATTTGGTCGCCAAGGATTAATAACTATGGATGAATGCAGCATCTGTAGCCGTTAGTTTTGGGCCTCCAAGTAAGGGATGTTACATGCCTAGACGACGAATCATATGGCCTATGTTCCTTCTCTTTGCTTCTACAATATCAGCTCGAGTGCTGGCTAGACTCAGATCCATAACTAGGCTTGTAGGATAGAGAGGTTGGTTCGCATCTCGGATGATATCCTTCATGCTCCTAAAAATCACATATAACCCGCGTCGATCCATCGAATCTACAGATAGAATAAGAAAAAATTAGTCTTGACTAAATCCAAACACTACACAAATAGATTGGAGTGTGTGTGTGTGTGTCCTAGTGTCCCCTCGATGGACCACAGGTTCCAGTTTTGCTAACAGGGGTAATCTCCCTTACCTTTGTTGAAGGAATGTATTCATAGAGGCGAATAGGGGATGCAACATCCCCGAGACTTATGTTGGCCAGAGGATATGATTTGATCACATCTAGAATGTCCCTAGAAGCAGAATAAGGGTCTTCAAAAGTTTATATAGGAGTCTTGAATGTGGATGTAGATGGAGGAGGCAGAATCAGAGTCTTCTTTTTACAAAGCTTAATCTAAAGGCTTTTCCTCTAAAGAGGTCGTTAATCATTATCATCGTCACCTTCCTCATCCTGCCCTCCTGCTTCTTCATCTCCACCTTTGATTTTAGCCTTTCCATTAGGCTCCCGGACATCGCCTGTTTCAACCACTGTACTTTGGACCGGGGGCAACGGTGATTCGTCTCTGTTATTCCCAGCTACTGGCTCATCTTCTTCAATGTCTTCCAACTCATCTTATTCACTGTCTATGAAAATTAAAGTTGGATCGACACTACAATTAGGAACCAATAAGTTGTGAGCCAAGTAATTTTTGTCAGTAAGTAACAATTTAGCTCTTCTCTCCATTACGAGGAGTGCTTGGAGCTGCCGTACAGTATCAACCAAGGTAGCATTCCTAGCTTTATGGGGAACATCTGCGAAAAGCAGAAAGCCAATTAGAAATCATAAAGTCAAGGATACAGAATTATATCTAAGAAAAACAAATGGAGCTTACTTCCAAATAGCCACCGTTATGCAATCGCAACGGGACAGTGGATAAAAAGGAACTCTTCCTTGAAATAAATCAATTTATTCTAGGTTTTAACCACCACTTTGCACATCCTGGACGACTCTAGGAAAATATGAGAAGGGCTTCCCTTGTGACGCTTAAAGATGTGCAAATATCAGATCTCTTGAAAAGTCAGGACCTGTCAAAAATGACGAGCAAAGATGATATATAAGCAATTTAAAAAAGCATAATTATTTAGGTGGAGTTGGGTAGGAGCTGACTACATTTGATGCAAAATCTATCTTATGAATGGGTTAAATGGTGGAACTTCCCACAACATGCACATATACTTGTTACAGGCTGTATATCCTTCGGGAGGATGATGTGCCCTCTGGTGACAAGTTGGGACTAACACATCGTCATATGGGATATTATGTTTCTCGCAGATCCTCTGAAGCGACGCTTCGTCAACTTTAGAGGCAATTGAGTCAATGGGGTCTTCCAATATGATCGCGTCCGAAAGCGAGTCATGAGCAGGTTGCACTTTCAGTCCATGTAAAGGTTCTTTCAGGAATCCCTAAGCAGGCTGATCTCCTTGAAGAATGTTAGGTTGGATATCTGGTTATGCCGGAGTTTATTGCTTTGGAGATGCTCTCGTAGTGCTAGATTCTGTATCAGATTCATTATAATGTACCTTTGGTTGGTCTTCGACCATAGCAGAGAGACGTTGTGAATGTCTGATGTCCATAGCTATAAAAGAAAACTCAACATGATAATTAACATTAGATGAATTAAAAGTCAACATCCATGTGCCATAGTGAATCTAATGTAGTGTAGTGCAATGCCGTGAAGTGCAAATATCCGATATAGTGTAACAGTCCATTTCAAAAACTGCAGATCACTATAAGTGACCGTAATTATCGACCTTTTCAACATGCTTCATATCTTCAGAAGCATACATGGAGAGCATTGGAACTTGGAGTATCGAGACTCAATGGAGTTTTGCATATTTGAACAAGAAGAAATTCAAAAGTCAAAATCCCACTAAGGGAATGGTTCGACGCCGAACCATCCCGCATAGGAAATTTCCTATTTTCCCTCTTTCTTTTACCCTTGTCATAAGAACTTCAACTCCATCCACTACATCTAGGCATGCTCCCCGACGTCGTTCATCTCCAGCGATTTTTCACCCTCGTCGCTCACCAAAATAGGCTTATGTTTAAAGTTCTATAGTTTGGAGAATGGATCATCCCCGTATGGATCGGATAGGGACAAAGGGCAATGTCAGGCATCGTTCAATTAGAAGGATCAGGGCAACTGACGGCAGTCAGATTAAGATGTAGGAGGTGGTGGTGTTCAAGTTTCTATCTTGGGTTTCGAAATTTTTCAATGGCAGAGCTCAAGATTGAAAAGGATAACAAAGCAAAGTGAAGGAGAGAGGAGAGAGGAGATAGGTCATTTTTTTATAAAGACCAAACCAAAATTCTCAGCTATAGATTCGCTCAAATCTTAAATCTATGGGTCAATACCGAACCACATGGTTTGATACCGAATGATCCAATAATAAGAAAAAAAAAAGAGAAGATAGAGGAGCATAATCCAACATGTATACGCAGTTATCTATGCTTGCATACTCTAGAACCTTAGTAATCAAATACATGTACGTGTGCACAGTCATGTATACGAAATGATTATTTCAAGATTTGATCAATGGAAAACCCTATCTTGGAGATTCTAAAAATAGAAATATTCAAGAATATTGAACTTGGATTGACAGTTCATGGATGCAGATTCCAATTTTATAATCATGGATGCCGTTGAAATGTCACGGCGAATGGGAATAGATATGGCTATTCACAGAAACGGATCTGAGAAATAATAACAACTATTCAAAACATAAATTGGGATTTTATATGACGATCCTAATTTACATCAATTCAAATCACAAAACGTTTGAAATGAGATGTACTTTGGGGGCAAGTGTTATCCGACCTTTTGACCCAGCGAAACTCAATCAGACTAGCCACATCATGCACGAAGAATATCGAGGCAAGCGACCCGAGAGAATAGCCAGAAGGCTTAAGGAAGTGGGTGAACCAAGCCCAGGAACCAAGGCAAAGTACACCACTCACAAAACAAAGAGAATTTTCCCTAAGTTTATGGTTTGGTACCGAACCATCTATGGTTCAATACCGACCCATAATATCTTATAGGGATGGTTCCATCTTCTCACCGCATGCTAGCCAAAGTCCTAGAAACCTATTCCCAAGCTTTAATTATCGTTCGCAAGCTATGCTCCTGCGTTCTCCATAAGCAATTTGGATAAGCAACTCCAACCTTTCACCGGCCCAAAAACTGGACTCAGAAACATGTCAACAATAACCCAAACAACTATGAGGCCATAAAGCTAACAGTATGGCAATCAATCTTCAAAAGTCCAACACACCAAATGATAGAGTTTTATGGATCGGTATGGACCCATAGAATGGTTAGGTACCGACCCATAGAAATTACCGAGCTAGCCACGTCTTCTTCTTCAGCAACTGTCGAGAGATCATGGAGAATGTAGGTTTCGACTTTCTAGCATTTGTATTAATTTCTTGTGATATCTTATCGTTCGACGACCATAAGAACATCATTTGTACTTTCAATAATAAAAAAAGAAGAACTATTAAGTGGACGTGGGTACATTACGCCGAACCACTATAAATTGTTTGTCTATAATTTTTTGCTCGTTTTTCATTTATAATTCATCATTTTATTTCTCTACATATCCTATTGGGCGTTTGTGCCAATTTTGAAGCAAACATCCCTGCTCTTCACTTTTCCTAAAGCATTTTATTTATCCTTGTACATGCCTTAATGTAGATAGAGTTAGATCTAATTTTTGAGTGTGTATGTAATTTTCAGAGAGCTCTCAGCCATGGCTACCATGACCATAAAAAATAACCCAATTTTTGATGACAACTCTGATCAGATCTCTTGGGGATCTTCACCTCCTCTTCTCAATTCTCCGACTCTCCCTCCTCATTCCTCAATAACAAATCTAAAAGACAAACCTCCTGATCAAGAAAATAATGGCTTTCAATTAGTTAAGAATCGGCGCAAGAATTTTCCAGCAAGATCTCTGAGGTTTTTAGAAGGGTATTTAGGGAAATTTCTGGCCAGACCTCTTATTAGTGGACGAAGACCTATCCAGAATAATAACAGTGATTAGTCAAGGTCCGACCAAGCCCCAAAACCCCCAAGATCTCGCCCATCAGAAAACCCTAATCCATCTAAACCATCATCTTCTTGGGCAGATTTAGTCAAGAATGGTGGTTTCAAATCTAATGTAGACCTGAATTACTCTGCTCCTATCAAGTTAGGAGATAAGAAGATTGTTGTTGTCAAGGATGAGATTAGCCGAAGAACTGAGAATAAGTGGAGCAACTATATAATAGCTTATGTATATAGATCTCGTCCCTACTATCATCATTTTAAGGATTTTTTATCTAAAACTTGGAACCCGATTGGTAATTTTGAAATCTTCACAAGAAATAACGGTTTTTTTATTATTAGATTTTCAGAAGAACAAGACTACAACAAAGTTATTCAAAATGGTCCATTTTTCATTAGTGGCAAACTTATCATCTTGAAAAAATGGGACAAGAAACTGGTTCTTGATCGAGATCTTCTTTCTACCTATCCAGCCTGTATTAGGTTTCCTAAACTAAATCTCAGACTATGGGATAGGGAGGCTTTTGCTACCATCGTTAGTGTGGTGGGAAATTCGCTAAAGCTGGACGAGCCTACGGCCAACGAGACTCGTCTCAGCTATGCAAGAATACTTGTTGAAATAAAAGTTAATAATGAGCTTCCAGACTTAGCTTACATTACTATGAATGATGGTGAAAGTATTATACAGAAAATTGAATATGAATTTATACCACCTCGATGTTTGAAATGTGCTTGCTTCGGACACCTCAAAGAATCTTTCTCATGGAAAATTGTTAGGAAAGAAAAGAAGTCTTCAAATTTCAGAAATGATAAAAGTAAACCATCAGTTTCAGAAAACCCAAGAAATGCATTTCAAGAAAATCAGATTTTGAAAGAGGTTATTTTTGAAGCAAATAGTATTTCTAATTCTTCCTTTGTTCTTGAAATCATTTTAGACTCTGAAAACTCTCTTCGAAACAAAGAGCCCATTCTGAACTCAAATCCAGTTTTCTCAAAAGATGTTATTGATATGGATATTATTGGTATTAACGAGCAATCTAAGAGTCCTATTTTGCAAGCGCCTTCAAAAAATATCAAGGAGAAAGATTCTAATCTTAATGTCGCCATGGATACTGATCAGCAGAAGGCAATATCAGATTCTGCTGTTATAGATCTAGTTGGCAATATCATGGAAATTATAGATAATCAATCTCAGAGTAATGGAGATAATAAAGTATAGTTCTTTCTTCCTCCTCCCAGCAGGAGAAAGCAATTTTAGTTACAGACAAATATTCAAATGTTTCACAAAAAGAAAATGTTATAATTCCTGCTAAAAACTGTATCGCAAAAAGCTCTGTCCTGTCTGATTCTATGTTAGAGAATGCAGGTCTGCTCCTCTCATTCTCTTCCTCCCCTGTCAACAGCAAAAGGAAAAAAGGCTACAAAAAAGAACATACATGATATCATGAATAACAATGCTGCTGACAATTAAAATTCTCATTCAAAATCATTTGAAAAGAAATATATTATCAAAAATCCTGAATGGGAGGAGTTCCTTAAAGTTCAAGGCAAAAAAGACTGCAAAAAATAGAGGAGGGAAAGCTACAAAAAGCATAGAAATTAGCAGCAATTATACACTGTAACTGCTGTGATATCCTTACTTATATCCTTTATTTTATATTTTATAATGTCTATTATCACTTGGAATGTTAGAGGACTTAACTCCCCTGAAAGGAATTGGATCTTTCAAACTTATTACTTTCATATAAGCCTTCTTTAGTTGGCATTTTAGAGCACAAGCTTTCTGATAAAAACATTAATCTTCTAAAACTTACTTATTTTAACAACTGGAATCTTATTCATAACAATTCTATGGGGAGAAATGGTAGGATCATTGCTATATGGGATCCCAACATTTGGGATTTATGTAATTATTCCCTTAACCTTCAATTTATTCATTGCAATTTTAAAAATAAAGGGGGTCTCCAAATCTATGTCTCTTTTGTTTATGCTTCTAATTCAGAAAATGAAAGAATTCAGCTTTGGAATTCTTTGGAACATTTAAATCTTAACATTAATTTACATTGGATAATTATGGGGGATTTTAACACTATTATGAAAGCTTTTGAAAAAAGAGGAGGAATTCCAATCCCTTTTAAGAAATTGAAATTCCTCTCTAACTTTCTCCTCAAAACTGGATTAATTGAACCCATCATCAAAGGCAATAAATTCACCTGGAAATCAAGTGAATTTAGAAATATTCATTGTAAACTTGATAAAATTTTAGTTAATCATGCTTTCATAAATCATTTTCCCAACTTTAAATGTTATACTCTAACCCAATACACTAGTGTTCATACCTCTATTCAACTTATTTTCTCCCATAACTGTTCTATTAAGAAAAATTTCCATTTAGATTTAAGAATGGGTGGGTTCATGATAATGACTATAAAAATGTTATTCAAAATTATTTTCAATTCTCAACTGAGGGCTCTGCCCAATACAAAATGCGAAAATTTTTGCATCATACAAAAGATAATCTTAAAATCTGGAACCTCACTAAAACCAAAAATGAAATAAATCTTATTAGACAGGAATGTGTGAAATTGAAAGATAGTGTTGACTTAGATAACTCAGACCAGACTTCTGTTAAAAAAAAATCATATGCAAAGAAAGCTTTCCGATTCTCTTCACATTGAGGCTATTAATCTTAGGCAGAAAGCTAAAGTAAATTGGCTTTCTTATGGGGACTTGCCAAGTAAATTTTTCTATGCTAAAATGTCATATAGAAAACATTGTAATGACATAGGAAAATTACTTAACAGCAATGGATCTATAATCAATAAAGCCTCTCTTTTAGAGAAGGAAGCTATTATGTTCTTTTCTGATCTGTTTAATTCCGTGAGAGTCCAAGTAATTTTCCTAGTATCACCCCCAAAATTTTACTTCATGCTAATAGTGAGGAAATTTTACTTGCTCCTATTTGTTTAGATGATATTAAAAAGATTATTTTTTGCAAAAGATGTCAAAAGTCCTGGCCCTGATGGATTTGGGGCCAAATTTTATAAAACTCATTGGAATGAAATGAAATGCATGATTTTTGAGGCTGTCAATGAATTTTTCTCAATTGGCAAACTTTTGAAAAATATAAATCATACTTTTATTACTCTAGTCCCCAAAACCAAAAATCCTAATTGCCTTGGAGAGTATAGGCCAATAGCTTGTTGCAATTTCCTATATAAGATTATTGCTTCTATTTTAAGTAAAAGATTCAATTTTTTTTAAATTTCTCATATCTGAAAATCAATGTGCTTTCATACCTGACAGATACATTGTTGAAAACACTCTTCTTGCACATGAATTATTAAGAAATTTTAATCAGTCTGGTAAAAATAACATGTTCATTAAAATTGATTTACACAAAGTTTTTGATAAAATTAACAGGAGTTTTATAATTCATATGATGAGGCAACTAGGTTTCAATGAAATTTTTTGCAACCTAGTTAAAGAATGTATTTGTAATGTATCATATTCCATACTCATTAATGGATCTCCTTGTGGATTCATTCATAGCAATAGAGGAATAAGGCAAGGAGATCCCTTATCTCCTTACCTCTTTACAATTTCTATGGAATATCTTACATTACAAATAGAAATAGAGCAGTTTAATAAAAACTTAAAACCAGTTAATTCAATTGTTCCTTGTATTACTTATTTATTAGATGCTGATGATTTATTAATCTTTTTAAATGCAGACTCTCTAAATGCAGTTACCTTTAAGAAAATATTTAACAGTCTCAGTCATCATGCTAGTCTTCAAATCAATGAGAATAAAAGCAAGATATTTTCAATAAAGAATGTAAGAATAAGGAGGGAATACTCAACATATTAAAGTTTCAACAAAGTGGCCTTCCTATCAAATATCTTGGACTCTCCCTCAGTTGCAATCAGATCAAAGACAAAGACTGTGTCAAATTATATGATATTATCCAAAACAAAATAAACAGTTGGTCAAGTAAATTGTTATCAACTACCAGAAGAGTAGAACTCATCGATACGGTCATCACTACAGTAGTCATGTACTGGTTACAATCTCACAACATCCTAACCAAAAAAATGGAGAAAATTGAAAAATTATGTGCTAACTTCATTTGGAATGGAAAATTTCACAAAATCTGTTGGAATAAAATTACAAAAACAAAGAAAGTTGGTGGATTGAAAATCAGAAATTTTGCTGACATAAATGAAGCATGCAAGTATAAGCTTTTCTGGAAATTCATAGAAGGGAAAACATTGTGGGCCAAATGGATGAAAGCTAAATATGTCAAAAACAAAAATTTCTGGTCCATGCCAATTGAAAATCACTATTCTTATGCTTGGAAAAATATTCTAAAATGTAGGGAAACTGGTGCAAAATTAATAGAGAGAAAATTTAAAGATGGAAGTCTAACAAGCCTTTGGTTTGATCCTTGGATCAATGGTAACTCTCTTATTAATCTATTAGGATGGAACAATCTCTATTATTTTGGAAAAGCCAATGCAAAAGTGGATAGCATTATACAAAATTCATCTTGGAACACACAAGCCCAACCAGCAGCTTCTATCTTCAACTCCACTATATTCAAAATTGAAATTGATTCAAGTCAAGAAGAAGATAGTTGGAGTTGGAAATTATCTTCAAAAAGGAAAATTATCTTTCAAAAACACTTGAGAGTTCTTAAAGAGAGGTGAAATGGAAGTAGAATGGTTTAAAACTGTTTGGAACTCAGTCAACCATCCAAAAATGGCTTTCTGCACTTACATTGCCATATTAAATCGTTTACCAACCCGAGAAAAGTGTGGAAAACAGAACAAAAACATTGGAAACACCAATTGCCTTTTTTGCAAAACTGAAACTGAAAATATAGATCACCTTTTTTGATTGCCAATATTCAAGGCATATTTGGTTCATTGCAAAAAAGAAACTCAATCTAAATCAATATTTGGCTCTCCAAAACATTAGAGACAACATTCAATATTTTCAGAAACTTTCAAAGGAAGGAGAACAGAATTCAACAAAGCAACTATAGTTCTTACTACAGTAATCTACTTTATTTGGAAAGAAAGAAACAATAGACTTCACAACAAAGTTGAAACAGATAGCATCCAAATATGGAAGACTATTGAAATTGAATACAACATTATTCTTCAAATAGCTTCCAATTGGAACAAAAACAGCAATCAAAGTCATAATCTTTATGATGCTGATAACAATGAAGAATCAGTTGAGGAATACTTATAAAGAGGGGAATTTCCCACTGATTCCTCGTTTCAACATAATAGCAATGGCTGCTTGAGAAAGCCGTTAAAATATACTAGTTCTGGTGCTCTAGTTGAAGGTGGCTACTCTAGTATCCATACCAGGAAAAATTCCTATAAGGGAAGTGATCATAATATTATTAGTCATATTTCAAGTAATGAGAATATTTCAACTACTAATTATAATACTCGTTTACCTGATATGAATAGGAACTGTTGTTTATTCAACTCAAAGCCTCAGCATAATTATATCTGCCACATTCCTAGCAATAATACCAAGTCAAGTGCTGTTGTTTCCAGTGCTAAAACTAAAACTTTAGCAAGCACTTATCTTTTCTAACTCAAGAGAATGGTGCAGACAAGTTCACCGATGACAACCCTCCTGATTTTTAACTCAAAGCTTGTAAGGAAGTAACAAGGCATTTATTAATAACAAGTCCATATTTGATACTGAATCCTATGCTAATTTAAATTATTTCATACTTTATTCTAGCAGGAGGAGATGCAGTCATTCAGATATTGATAACAAATTTCTCCTGGCCATCAGCGAACAAAGATTAGGAGATTCCTTCTATTTAACCCAGTTAAACAAGCAAATTTATCACTTATTTGTCTGGGTTAGAGGAGAATCCAGCAGCGTCTCCTCTGATGCTATTTCGAGCTTCCAAGGTCAAATTCTATAGTGAATCAAGCTACACGCCCCACTATCTCCTCAGATCTAAAGTCTGGAGTCATCTTTGATAGAAAAGAGGATAGCTTCATGGAAACGAAGACAAAAGTCGAGCTTCATCGCCATTTTTTCCTTTTTCCAGAGTCAAATAGGCTTCAATCTAAAGAAATCAAGGAGTGGAAGCCCCTTGAAGCCTATTTCTCTTTGATTCGAATTTCGTCTTGCTAGCGGTGATCACCATTTTCAATTCTTTTGTTATTTTTGAGAGATGGAGGCGCTGTAATACCCTAGATCTGTTTCTAGGGTTATAATATTGCGAGTCTTATTGTATCAGGTATTTTACCCGCTATTTAATTTATGGGCCTGGGCCTTATTTACCCATTTTAAAAAAACAATAGATCTAGTTGTTGGGTTTGCTAATATTTCACCTTTGCTGGCCTTTTTTATGACATGTAACATTGTATCATTAAAACATTAACAAAAGGAAATTATGATACTAGGTCTTCAGCTTAAAAAGCTATTTAAAAATTTAAATCATTTGTACAACAATATATGAAGACATGGTTACTAGTTCTGGGAATAGAACTATATAAACAAGGGAAACTGATGGTATTTGAAACTCAAAAGAGATGACTGGTTAAGCAACAATCTTTGCATTATTATTTGATTACATAAATGCAACTGTAACGTGAGATGTATGTTCAAAGTCAA
The DNA here is from genome assembly GCA_030737815.1 of Allium fistulosum. Classification (NCBI taxonomy): domain Eukaryota; kingdom Viridiplantae; phylum Streptophyta; class Magnoliopsida; order Asparagales; family Amaryllidaceae; genus Allium; species Allium fistulosum. The sequence goes on along the minus strand of CM060907.1, from coordinate 940,154,037 downwards.
AACATTGGACCACATAACCATGTGTAGTATTATAATTTTTTGCTAAATACAATAATCCAATTATAGTATCATGTGTGTTATACTTGCTATATCCTCATTTTGGTTGATGCTATCGAAGGTGATGAAGTGCCCGATGTAGATGGGAGTTTGTTAGGTATGTTTAGAATTTTAGTGTATTCTTTTATTGAAGATTACAAGCGTTTTGGAGTCTAGTGCATTCATTATTTTTGAACTACACGGGTTGCTGTAAAAAGTTTGATGTGCTTTTAGGTAGATGGTTTAGGTTTCTAAATGTAAACAAACATCTGAATACATAGATCAAAATGGTGTAATCTATCTACTGCACCTTATCTATGAATTTGTTGAAATTAAAAAAAAACTTAGAAGGAAATATATGAATGGAACAGAACATTACTGTTATCCCGCCTTTTGGCAAGGCCGTGACACCAAGAACTTAACTGGAAACCGAGGACAGTCCGTCCCGAAGATCGGTTATACGCAAGCTCACTATGGATATCGATAAATTTTGTCTGATTCTGGATCAAGCTACAATTAACAAGGCACGACGTGCGAAGCTATGACAACATTCCAAATTTCAAGTCAATCGGAGTTCGTATGCTCAAGATACGATCGATGCAAACCAAGGAAATTAACTCACACACATCCATCATTTCGCATCCATCTGTTCGCGTCCATCTGTTCGCATCCATCTGTTCGCATCCATCATTTCACATCCATCTGTTTGTGTCCATCAAGTATCCATCTGTTTGTATCCATCACGTACACTCAACTTCATGTCCACTTGGCTTGGTTCTACTTCGTATCCATCAAATTGGCTCGACTTCGTATTCATCAATTGGAGTCAATTCGTATCGATCGATCAACAATCGATACGAATGAAACATCGAACGAATGATATGAAAATGACCCCCAACTACCGATACAAAATGACCCCCAGCCATCGATACAAAATGAGATGCAATCGATTGATACGAACAGAGTAAAGACAATCGATACGAACAGAACAGTTGCGATCGATGCGAACATGGCTCAACTAGATCGATACGAACATGATACACCCCTATGAAAGACTCAATCACTCGGCATGAAAAGTGGATCGATCCGAGGAGTTAGCGCCATGTCAACATGTTGGCACGTGCTTGGATTGATACGAACAGAGCAATACGAATAGCATCGATACAAAGGACATAGCCTTTAATAAATTCAAACTTGCATCGATCATAACTCAAAATCTACATGTCCAAAGGCCACCAAATTTTCACAGGAGCTTGCGTACATCCTTAGGAATGTTCATGATCGATTTCGACTCGATTGGACGAAGTTTTGATCGATATGAAATTCGTTCATATCGATCACGGACCGAGTGCAAATGTCATGGGATCGATCGTGAGGGCCCACCCACGTGCAAGAAGAGGTCTCCCGAGATCTAAGCAAGATATTTGCAGCCTACGCCTATAAATAGCAGAGCAGAACCTGAAGAAAAGGGACTTTTGGCTCTCCGACGTCCAGACTCTGCCAAAATCAATATTGCACTCGAAAATCACTGTTGTACTCGAAATTTACTGCTGTAATCTGCTGTAACCAGCAAGCAAAAGTTAATAAAAGTCAATCATTTCATAGTGGACGTAGGCAACACGCTGAACCACTCTAAATCTCTGCATTCTATGTTATTTTTCTTATTATTTTTGGAGTGTTTGTTAGATAATCCTCTTTTTACATTTACTTTCTTCACTTTATCTCTTCAAACACTTCCAAAGATTGTTGTGCCCAATTTTAGTACAAACAGTTACATTTTCAAAAGAAAAGGAAGTTGTTTCTCTGGACAAGTGAAGTAATTTGGCAATGCATTGAAAATCTTTATGATAATACAATGATTTAAGTTTACTATAAATCTCAAATCATAGGTTCATTTTCAACGATTTTATATTTGTAAGAAAGCAACACTAGAGATATTTTTGTTTGTAATGCACTGCAAAAAATTTGAAGATAAAATTGACTTAAAGATGAACTAAAAGCAATGTGTATCACTGTTCACAAACCGAAAACTTCGTGTAACGGCGCTGAACTGTTTTGGTCATAACTTTCAAATTGTTTATCCGATTTTGATGAATTTACCCATTCTGGAAAGCTAAGAGTATAAGTAACAATTTTTGTTTAAAGTGTTTTGCAAAATTTTGATGTTTTCAAGGTCAAAAACGTGTGTTTCTTAAGTGGACCTGCTATGACGTCTGATTTTCTGAAATGATAGTGTTGAATAAATTGACTATAACTTATGTTATGCACCATATTTTCTAGGTCCAAAGGATGTTTTCCAAAGCTAATTGATTATTATATAACTTTACTTTTGAAAGCATCAAATAATTTTGTGTTTTTGACCTTTTAAACTTAGATGGAAAAGTGACTAAATTTAGAATGTTATATGTTTGTTTGTTATATGATGCAATGCATCTTTACACTTATATTTGATCTCACATGAGTTATTTAAGCTGAGTTTAGGTACATGAAGATGATTAATTAGATTGAGTTTGGTGACTTTAGCTTGCTTTTGCACCATAAAAGTAAGAATAGTTCGCTTAAATGCAAACAAAATGGTACGTTTTTACAATATATCGATATATTGTGATATTATCATGTTTCATCATGTTTGGGGATGCACCATGTTGGGATGCCTCTTCGAAGATGTATATCATGTAATTATATTGTGTTTGATTTTTCGGAACCCTCTCCATACAAAGGAGACTCGGTCGAAATTTTCTGAAAAATCTAACACTTGGAAAATTTTCATAATTTTTTTATCGTATGTGAGAAATAGAAAGTCGTGAATTGAATCTATTTAAATTGTAGCATACGATAAGAGAATTAAAGGAAGAGCCACATAGAGGGTTGAGTAGTTGTGTTCGATGGAAGAGTGTTGGATACGAGGAAAGTCAGGATATGAGTTGGGTATGATGTTTCTCCTATTAGAAATTACATGGACATAACTTTCTTAAAAGGGGAGTCTGTAATAGCCCTGCTTTCTACGCCACATAAATAAATAAATTTAATTGAAATAAGATTATTCGAATTCGGTATTTGATAGTTAATCTTTTAAAAATAAATTTCTAGTTAATTATATTATATTTAATAAAAGATTTTTTTAAATAAACTGAATTAAATTAATAAATTTATTTTGGGTAATTTATTGATATTGAATAAAATGCTTTAATTAATTATAAATATTTTAAATTATAAATCAAATTATATTAGATTAAAATTTATATAAAAATAAATATAAGGAGTTATTAAAAAAAAGGAGAAATGAATTAGTTTAAAACTAGAGCCCAAAATTAAGTCCAAGCCTACTCTCTTATTTTTTCCCTCTCCTTTACTTATTCCAAACCAAAAACCAGTCCATGCTTTATCATATTTTCTATTTGATACCCCTTCTCCAGAAAACTCGGGAAATCGAAATAATCAAATCGTGATTACCACATTAAAAAAATGGGGCCGCGCTCGAAGGCACCCAGGCATGGGCACTCATCGCCAACAAGGAGAGGTAGCCGCAAGCATAGGGTGACGTCGTGATGAGATTCGCATGAGAGAATCGGGCAGAAACATGGGGAAGTCGCGATTAATGACGGATGGCGATGGTACTCTAGCAAGGTTGGTGGCGGTTAGAGACTCGAGAGCAACATCGACTGATGTAATTAGTTACAGGTTGTATAGCGATGACGAAGTGGTAAAGGAGCTCGGGAGCACTATTTTGGAAGTTGTGGCCTAAATGTATGGTAGTAGAGCTGTTGTTTGTGCGCGAGTGTTGGAGGTCATAGCGCTCAAGTGGCTGCTCATGTAGTGCTAGCATGCAATGAAGACAACAAATACTTATCTCGATTTGGTGAGTTTTCTTACTCACATCTATATCTATTTCATCATCCGTAATTATATAAATACATATCCCGATTAGATTACATTGCTTGAATGAATTGATTGCATATGCTTAGTTGAATAACTTGTGAATATTTATTGAATAGCTTGGATAAATTATTTGATCGAGATATTCGTTTGGCTGTGTGATATCGGATATGTTTTGCTTGGTTGATGAGATTTTGTATTTGTTGGATGTCTGAAATGTTGCCCGTTTGCATTTGAAATTTGTGATATTATTTAAATTGTGAGTGCATTGTTTGATGATCGAAATTCGATGGAATTCGACTCGGTCATATGATAAAATTTATATTGTTGTTTTGTTGTTGATTTTTGGAGAATTTTACTCTATGGATTTTATTTTAGATGATTTATCGATTTTCTTGTTTATAAAATGTTTTTGAAAACTTTGGAAAATTATTTATGGTGGTTTAAAATTTATTTTGAAACAGTATTTTACTTTTGAAATTATGAAATGAATTAAAAATAATGTTGAGTGATTTTGATATGAGTTATCACAGTTTTTTAATATAAAGTGAAGGATTTGAATTATAAATCATTGTTTGAAATGAAAAGAATTATTTTTGAGATTTATAAATTTATTTCAAAGTATTATTTAGTTATAGAAAATTATGAAATAGTTTATATAATTGTTTTGAATTGTAAAGTGAATTTGGATGTTTTGGAAAATTATCTATAAAAGATTTAGAAATGAAATTGATATTTAGATCTTTATTTTGGAATCATATTTTGTAGTTCGTAACAAACATAATTTATTTGAAGATTATATATATATATATATATATCTTAATCATAAAATAACAACAAATTATAGAAAATTATGTTTGACTTCTATAAAGTGTTTTTGAAAGTTACACACACACACACACACACATATATATATATATATATATATATATATTTATATATTTGAGTACTTGATTTAATTGTTTAAGAAATATTTTGTTGAACTTTACTATTATTTCATTGTGACAAAATTGTGATTGTTATGTTTGATTTCTACATTTTTTTATTTCTTATTTTTCTATACTGATTTTGATATCATGAACGATTCACCATGTATATTGATTTGATTTGCGAATTTTTTATGATATGATGATGACATCCTTTCATTTGATTTGTGACATTTCATTCTGTGCGACGAGAAATATGAATAAACGAATTTATAATACCGTATGGTATTTGACTTTCGGTAATATTTCTCCGGTTATTCTTTGAACTTGTTATATAGAATATTGAAGTCTCATACCAAATAGTATTAAAACTCCGTTCATTATAAATTCCTCGTAGCAATCCAATACATATGCATACATACATATATACATATACATGCGCACACGCACAAACACACACACACACACACACACACTTATATCTGTGTGCATGTGTATGTATATCTGTATGTATGTATGTGATATATGAAAACTATGTTTTATTTCAGCCTTATTAATATCTTTTGAATTTCTAATTTAGAAATTAATTTTTTAATAATTAAAATATTACTGCTAAACTTCCTTGTATTATATTTTAAAATATATTTAGATTTATAATATTTTCAATACAATTATATTTTAGATAATTTTTCTTTTAATTTTCTAACATTATTTTATACTATCTTTGTTTAATTCCCAAATATATTTATGTATTAAATTCATATAATATCATTATCTTATAACATTATTAATTTCAAGTTTCAATCTATATTCAATATTATTTTATTTATATTATTATACATTTCATTTATCTAATTCATATTTATTCATTATATATTTTTAAATTTATTTTATTTATATATATTATCTATATATTTATTATTTTATCATTATTTTTTGTTATATTTTATAGCTTACGGCATTTTTCACCATCGGAGGGACTAAATGGTCGACCACAGCCGGTCGATACGGGTCGACCGACCTCCCACGGTTTGCAATGCTTGCAACCCCTTTTTAATTGTCTTCAATAACTTCGGAATACTTCAGTCCAACCATTCGAGACACGCAACAACACATACCCATACCTTAATCCAACTATATCCAAACATAGTCAAATACATCATAGAATCCAAGATCATCAATAATATGGTTAAATTCCATTGTCGTTTCATGATGATACAGCATAATAATCATGTTTCAAACTTCAGTCAAAATTTAAACATAGATGTAAGCTAATTTATTCACCTTAAGATGAAGAACATCACTTACTCCTTCTAGTTCCTCTTTCTCCTTGCATGTTCCTTACTATAAGATGCTAATACCCAAAGTCAATTATCTAAAAGTTGGATTTCACTTTACTAATTGGTATAGAGGTATGTCAAGAAGCCCATCTTCAAATTAAGCCCATCTTCAAATTTAGGGATTTCAAATAATTTATTTGATTTGATTTTTTAATTTGGAAAAGAAGGTGGAAGGTGGTGATATTATGAATGTAAGAGAATTAGGTTTCAGTCTATCTTCCTGTGCACTAATTCTTATATATAAATATATATATATATATATACATATATATATATATAATAGGGTGAAATCTCTAGAATTTAGAAAACTCTAGATTTAGGATTATTTAATATAAGGTTAATTATATTTTGATTTAGATTAATTAAATATGGGCATAGTTAATTATTATTTTTCCTGCTCTATTTCCATTTTCCTGTTTATACAAATCATCTTTATATATAATCAAATAAAATTATTTTTAACTTTACTAATGCTAGACAACATTATACATATCATATTATTAAACTATTCACTTCAATTAAAATTCATTTATCTTTTTTACTCACTTTAAATATTTATTTATATAAAACTATTTCAATTTCCTATATTAATTAAATATAATTCTTTTATAAGAATAACTTTCTATTCTTATTTATTTCATTTATAAGTTGTTATTGAATTAATCAATTTTATTCAAATCAAAAGAATTTATCATTTATAGCAATTAAATATTAAAATAATCATTAATTAGATACTTATTATTAATTTAAAAATTGATTTGATTATTCAAATCTTATTATTTAATTCTTGATTAAATACTTTTTGATGCCGGGTTGTTACACGAACCAGTGATATGAGTTCCGAGTAAAAAAATATTGTATGTGAGAGTTAATTTAAGTGGTTAAAATGCAGTTTATAAAAAGTACTTAGAAACAACGTTACCTTCATCTGTCAACTACTTAACCTAGTCACTGCCATCGAGATTCTTCATTGAATTACCGCACTGCCAAAAACTAAGCGATCGACGCTAGCTCAATCATCACATCCCCCTCTTCGAGAGCAATCAGTCGCCGTCTCTTTGTTTTCCTATGGTCCCTTCAAGTTAAAACCGTAATTTTACCACAGGCCGTACCAGAGATGATCGATGCTAACATCTCCATCAAACAATATTACCTTACTCTTTGAATTACTCAACCTAGTGTCCAAATGATGATAATTCCCATGGGTGTTGATTGATAAAATGGTGGTAATGATTAGTCGATAATCATTGCGTGTGTTAGAGATGGTGATGACATCGTACATAGGAGGATAAGTGCATAGTTGTATTTTTTTAATCAAACTAAAAATCATATTAATTCATAAATTAATTATAAATCAATTTTAATTTGAAATAATTCAATCCATTTTTCTAAAATATTTTATGCATGGTAAATAAATTTAACTGAAAATTAAAAAATATATATATACTTGATAATCCTATCGGTCGATGACACCATGAGCAATCAACTTTGCCTTTGAGTGAACATTTCTCTAACTTAATGATGCAGTTACAAAGTCCACGTATAAGATATAATTAACGAATGGAGCGAGAATACAAAATTTTGAATTTTAAATTAAGGCTATGTGGGTTTATTTACATCATATGCTCCAAAAGTATCTTTTTGATATATTTTCACATATAATATTTTATTCATTAATTAAATCCATTAACCCAATTAAATCATATACTATTTAATTATAACTAATATGGATAGTCCTCTAAATATTGATAAATATAATTTTTTGAACTATCAATTAGTAAATATTATTTTTGGCATATATAGATAATTAAAAAATATATAACATTTATATATTTTATTAGTTAATTTTTTAGCCCTTTAATAGCATTAATAAAATAATAATTAAATCATTATAACAACTATATTGATTTCTTCATAATTGTTCATAATTTGTGTGAATTATTTCTCTAAATTATTTTTAGTCGAAAACTAAGAGTTTTAGTTGTTTGACTCCTAGGCGTGAATTTAGCCACCATTGGTATTTAAACAATTTAAAGAATAAAGGTTGTACAGACATTGCAGAAGCATAATAGTGGATACAAGTTCGGTTGCTTACAGGTCGGTTGGGTGAAATCCAATTTCTTACCTTGTAAAGCAACACCCTTAAGCAACAATATATTATGCATATTTTCTCTTTATCATCTCTAAATCACAATGATAAATAGAGCTTGGTCAATTCTCCAAAATCAAATAATATCTTCATTTAAAAGCAAAGTCCAAAATTAAAGTCCATGGTTCAATCCGATAACATTTACCAAATAACGATTTCAGGTTTGCTAAAGACTTTGTTTTTAAGTAGACTACCAATTACGGTGATACTTACCTTCTGTTCGAAGGAGAGAATCCTCTCTTAAATAGTATTTAATTTCAAGTAGTTTTGCCCAAATATGGCCTTAACATTATCATCATCATCATCTGACTGACTGAAATCAAAGTATAGTTTAGAAACTTAAGTCTTATAGTATTCTCAAGTTAAAAAAACTACTACACATCATAACATGAGATCTTCAATTTAACTTATAATTAATATATAAAAGAATGTCGATGAATCGTTCTATAGTTTTCCCAATTAACTACATGTATATAACCCCTTAGTGATCCCTAACGTCATGAGTAATTCAACGTCCATCGATTGGAGAGCATTATAAACACTAGCCTCAATAGATATATCATTATCTTATTTTCAACATGTATTAATTAGAAATATTTAAGGATGAGTAGTTATTTATACGGTTCGATACTCATGGTTACGAAATACTAGTAATACAATCAATCAAATTCCTAAGGATTTTCATCAGGTATATATTAATTGTATTTAAACATTAATCACATCCCATTATAACAATATATAAAATAGAAAACAAAATCAAATGCTTATTTTTTTTCAAAACCGTTTAATTCTCTTTCTCATACGTTCGAATAGTGTAAAAGTGTATGTTTTATATTTAAAATAGTTTACTAGAGAAAACAAGCTTTTAAAACTTTTCCCGAAAAGATTAATAAAACCAATATTTGAAATTCCTTTATTATAGGAAATAAATATATTTTATATTAGAAAAATAATTTTAAAATACTATATAATAAAAATTTGAAATGTCCATATATTTCAAAAATCACTTCAAAAATGGTTTAGTGAAAACCATGCTCGAAAATAATGAAAAACAAGAAAGATAACTTGAATTCAATACAAATTCAATTCAAATTTAACCCAAAATCAATTCAAATTCTATTTAAATTTGAATTTCAAATTCTCCAAATATAGCTAGCTTATTGATAGGCATCATAGCTCTCAAAACATCTCAAAAAAAACATCAAAATCGAGCAAGAATGAGAGCAAAATTAAGCTAATACAATTCTCAGGTCAATGATTGTTATTGCTGTCGTTTTGCTCTCGGGACAATAACAAGCAAACACATTTTTGACCAAGCTAACTTCGAAATTTCAGAAAACTCAAAACATGAAACTTTTAGCAAAAAGTCTAAACTTTCCGAAACATCTAAAATTATTGAATTTCAATAAGAAACGTGAAAGATATGGGTCTGTAACAGCCCTGGTTTGGATATTACCTATATATAGTAAATTATAACGGAAGTTATAATTTAATATTGTAAATTAAAATATAATTGGAAATTTTAAATTGTTTATTTGGAATAAATAATGAATTTTGTAAATAAAATGGGAAAAATAATGTTTGGAACTTTATTTTGTTGATTTGGGAATAATATGGGATTAAATATTGATTGGATAAGTATTTGGTTTAAATAAATTGAAATATTGGGTATTTATTAGTTTGGAGCTAATAAATTAATTAGGTGATATATTTCAATGTTAAATTGTTGAAATAAATCTAAAGTAATGAAAATAAAGTTTTAAAAACTTTATTTTGAGAATTTGAGTAGAAAATAATCAAATTGCAAATTTGATTTGGGTAAATACAACAATATTGGAAAACATTGTCAATATTAATCTTTTATTGAATTTAAAATGAGAAATATGAAGATAATATGTGTTTTATTAAAATAAAAGATGACATATTGTTTGAAAATAATATTTTGATGATTAAAAAGAGTTAAAATGGTTTATGGTAATTTATTTGACAAGAAAACAATTTTTGTACAAATTGTTGGATTGAAAATAGTGGTTTTGTAATAAAATAGTGTAAATTGTAAAATATTGTTGAAAATAAGGTTTTATTTGTAAAAATAACTTCTTATTGTTAAAATAGATTTTATCTTGTTAAAATAAAATTTTTATTTGCAAACAAATAGATGTATACATTTTATTTGGCCTTAAAATGAAGAAAAGTGTGTATATGTTGATTATATAAGATACAATTGTGCACAACTCTATTTTCTCTAAGTATTATAAGGTTTGGGCCTTATGGGTTTGGTATTTGGATCCATCTGATACTTCTGGTGAGATAGGAGACTAACAGTATGTTAGTTTTCTCATCTTCCTTCTCAAATACAATTTACAGTAAGTGAAAATAAGAAAAACAATGGCTGCCTTCCTCTAAAATCAATTCCTACTCCAAATTTGTTGTTAATTCAATAAGAGAATCCACTAAATAACATAACACAAGGTAATCTCCTCCAATACTAGAGTTATATCATCAAAATTCTTGAATTAAGGTATGAATTTGTCTGTAATGTTTTTGTTTTCTGTTGCATGCCTTTCTTTCTGCTTTTACAGGTTCTAGAGGCACTTCTTCATCTTTAAAGCTTGTGTCTTGACTCCAAAATTATCCAAATCTTTGCCAAATTGGTTAGGTGAGTACAAGCTCATGAATTGCTAGTTAAAAGTTGAAGTTCCTGTGGATAAAATTTGCAAAATCGTTTACTATAATATATATATATATATATATATATATATATATATATATATATATATATCGACATACTTAGCTCTTAGCTAATGCATTATCATGAGGGTCGCCCTTGACCAGCCCTATTCTCTGCATTAGCAGGCAGGATTACTTAGTAATTCTCTTTACTAATGTGGGTCTTGGGGTGGGGCGTCACACTGCCGGATTTATTTTGTTTTGTAGACCATATTTTGTAGATTAAGCATACCAAATTTCAGGTCATTTTGACTTATATAGCTTATAGAAATAGTCTGCCGAACTTTGATTCGGAGCATGTTTTTCCCCAGATTTTTACAGTGAAAACACTATTTGGGTTCAAATTTGAGACATCATAACTTTCTCATACCTTGTCTAAATTGCATGATTCTTTTTACAGTTTAAAGTATAGTTGTTGAACTTTATGGATGTTAAATTTCAGTTCATTTCAACCTATAAATTTTGATGTTTGCTTGATCAAAATCGTGCTTGTTTGTTACTGTCCAGAGAGCAAATCGACAGCAACAGCAATCACAGGTCTGAGAATTATTTTGGCCATAACTCTTTCGTTTCTTAACCAAATTCAATAATTTTAAATATTCTGGAAAGCTTAGACATAGAGATACAAGTTTTATGTTTTGTCTGAAATTTTGATGTTTGCTTGATCAAAATCGTGCTTGTTTGTTGTTGTCCCGAGAGCAAATCGTTAACAACAGCAATCACAGGCCTGAGAATTGTTTTGGCTATAACTCTTTCATTTCTTAACTAAATTCAATAATTTTGGATGTTCTGGAAAGCATAGACGTATAGCTACAAGTTTCATGTTTTGAGTTTTCTGAAATTTTGAAGTTTGCTTGGTCGAAATTATGTTGTATGTTGTTGTCCTGAGTGTAAAATGATAGCAATACCAATCATAAACCTTAGAATTGTATTAGTTCGTTTTTGCTCTCATTCTCGTTCGGTTTTGATGTTGTTTTTGAGATATTTTGAGAGCTATGATGCCTATCAGTAGGTTAGCTATATTGGAAGAATTTGAAAATGAAATTTGAATTGATTTTGGGATAAATTTGAATTGAATTCGTAATAAATTCAAGTTATTGGTTTTGAGATATCCTTCTTAGTTTTTATTATTTTCGAGAATGGTTTTTACTAAACATTTTTGAAATATATGGACATTTCAAATTGTTATTATATAATATTTTAAAATTATTTTTCTAAATAAAAATATATTTATTTCCTATAATAAAGAAATTTAAAATATTGGTTTTAATAATCGTTTTCGGAAAATCGTTTTAAATTCCTGTTTTTCTCTAATAAAATTACTTATTTTTATGAATTTCGGACGTATGAGAAAGGCAATTAAAAGGTAAGGTAAAACATGTGGTATGGGACACATGGATTTGCTTTATCATTTAATATCGGACTTATACGATCGAAACCCTTTCGAAGAACTATTTGAGATGATTTAAGATGTTATTAAATTTTGGGTAGATTATATGGTCCGAGAACTTCAATTTAGGAGTATATTTGATGAAGGACCATTTTTAGATGTATTTCTTAACCGCTGATGAAATAAGGGGAATTAAGAGCTAGAAATTCCTATTTGGAATTATGGTTATAAATAACCATCTAGATGTTATTTTTACTTGTCGATGAGATGAGACAAGTCACGATGCCACTAGTACTCATCAATGAGATGAGACAAGTAGGGCATTGTATTTACTCGCCGATAAGATGAGGCAGGGTATATTTTCATGATGTTTATGATGTTTTACTAGTGTGGTACCAACTAACGGCTAGTAAACCATTAGGTGCAAACGTATGGTATGGGACGTACGTTAACACCTATTGGGTTCCTATCTGAGAAGTTGAGACACATTCATGATGTTTACTAGTACTATAGACCACTAGTACTCAATTGGAGTCATCACGATATTAAAATGTAACAGCCCGCACCTCACTTAACGTATATATTGTCCCTAACTTAGTCACCTCCGCCTCATAGGCCAAGCCAAGATGTGGGGTTTTGTTCCTCCAAAGGCCTCGACGTTGTTATGAGGTAAAGGCTTTGGTATATAAGCACCCACTTCATAGTGTTTTTCCGCGATGTGGGACTATTATTCCCATTTTGAAGGGGTGTTACAATCTCCCCCCTTTAGAGCCCAACGTCCTCGTTGGCTCATGAGCACAACACCACCTAGGCGTCGTGGCTGTAACACGTACATACCACAATTCCGGCTGGGTATGGCTCTGATACCAATGTAACAGCCCGCACCTCACTTAACGCAGATATTGTCCCCAACTTAGTCATCTCCGCCTCATGGGCAAAGCCAAGGTGTGGGGTTTTGTTCCTCAAAAGGGCTCGACGTTGTTATGAGGTGAAGACTTTGGTATATAAGCACCCACTTCATAGTGTGTTTCCGCAATGTGGGACTATTATTCCCATTTTGAAGGGGTGTTACAATTTAAGTCATATAACCACATCACATAATTACCCCTACGGTATGCCCTTAACTCTATCACCACTTGTATTTGGGACTAATTACGGTGAATCTAACTGTACTCTTAACCTGTATTTACAAACTGAACTGAGAAAGGACCTTAGTAAGCAGATCTATAATATTATTATTTTGTATCTAGTTTTTCAATCATACTTGTCAGGTATATTATTAAGTTGTATCAACTTTTTCAATTATACTTGTTCATCGTTGATAAATTGTTTTATCACACGGTATTTCGACATATTATTGCAATGTCGATTCCTGTTGAAATCTATATTGCATCAATATTACTGTAATACATTATTGGATTCTCAATAATGGAAACCATTCTTAATTTTCTTCTAAATTTTTGCATGCATATTGCTTTTACTGCATCATTGTTCAAGATGATATTTTTAGCCTTCATAATTGAATCTACCACAATTTCCAACCTAAACCCTTTTATTAGAATGTAACGTGAAGCTAGAGAGCCATGTCATAGATTATACGTAAGTTGTTTAAAATACATACTGCTTGACTAACAAATCTTATCAATAGCTAAAAATAATCGGGTCACATAGCTACATACACAGTCAGAAACAATGTAGTAATTTACATATGGAAATCTAAAGCAAGATATATCTAAATAAAAACCAAGCTATTACTGCAAGCATATTCTTCACCATTGGGATGAAAATATCCTACAAGTTGTAGTTGAAGTGCTCCATACTCCTGAACTATCAATTCAATAAGAGCGACGACTGTCTTGCATAATTAGCAGATGGTTTTTTTTGTTTATAATGAAACATCTATTGTTTCTTTATGTCCAAACAACCGAAGCATATGCAAGAACTAAAAACTCATTGAGCCAGTGGAATATCGTGTTTTACTAAATTCCTACTAGTAAAAAATACTTGTGCTAAAGTACATTATGAAAGTGGATATGTTTGATGTAACATCATCTAGATTTGAAAGGAAATGTGGTAGTCAAAGGATAAATGTTGAAAACTATCAACATCCAGAATACATAAGAAGCATGTGTGCCGGATGTCGATCTTCTGTTTGTTTAGAGGTTTAGTGTTGTTTAACTTACCATGCACTAGTAGCCGCATCTGTAGTTTGTACGTTGGAGGTATATTGAGATTCTATAGTGAGTTAAAGTTGAAGTACTTACCTGAGAAGTTGAGGAAGTCATCGAATGGTTTAACCATGTAGTTATCATTCTTATCGAGTCCCCATGAATAAGTATCTATATATTTTCAAGATTAAAAGTCCATAGTTAAATTTAATTGCTCGAAGAGTTGACTAAGCGAGTTACCTTTAAAGTTACTGTTGAAGGAGATTGAGAAGCAGCCATCTCTAAAAGCATCTTTGATAGATATGTGTTTATTTAAAGGCGAGTTAAAGAGATACAGAAATATGGAAGAGAACGGTGCTGGGATAAGCCAATGATCCATCTAATAGGATGTTTTGTTGCCTTATGAGACTGATATCATGGTGCAAAAGTTTAGCTCAAAGCAAAAAGGTAGAATGTCCTTCCAGAAATAGGTAGTTTCCATTGAAAGATGAATCTCATGTTAGATAAAAAGAATTTACCTTCATATTAGTAGTTATTGATCCATTATATCCAGGACTTATCATGGTAAGACTAGCATTACCTATCCTCACATAGAAGGGCTTCATTGAATTATGCCTATAATTCCAAAACCTCTTTAGCTTTTAGATCTACATGTAATGTCCCATAAAATATGGCAATTGGAGGGGGAAATCTTATCACAACTTTTCCAAAGAAAAGAGTGAAAAGAGTGTCTAATATTGTCAAGCTTTTAAGTGACCTGCACTGATAACTTGTATAATGGCATCAAAAACGTCAACAAGGAGGGAAGGAGAAAATTAACTAGGGTTAGCCTACAAGCTCTTGTCATAGAGTGTCCTTTCCAGTAAGCTAATTTTGAAGTAAATTTACCAATTAGATGGTTCTAGTCATCGTGAAGGTTGTAATTATGAGAATAAGGTATTTGAGAGGGAACGAGGGAAGGCAACAATTGAGCATAGTGGAAACATGAGTACCAAATTTGGGGTCCGGTCCCTGTTAGTCCTTGAGATGATGGTTTTGATGACAACAACCTTAGAATAAGATTATAAAATATAAATACTAACATTATAGTTTAGATATATATGTATATGTAGGATTTAACCATGCAGGTACCAAGAATGAAGACTGTACAATATAGAGATTCAAGATATCAAGATTGAAGACTCATGAGTATCAAGATTATCAAGATTTCAAGAGTTCAAGATAAGTATTGAGTCTAGAATTATGTTAAAATTTCACAATAGCACTGAAATCTTCACTCCATTTTTCTTTTGGGATGGAACCCATTTCTATCTTTTCAGTGGCTTACAAACCCACGACAAGTAACTTACAAACCTACAACAAGTGGCTTACAAACCCATGAACATCTTGGTTTTGTACAAGTTCTCGAGTCCTGACATGATGAGATATTCTGCAGGAAGAAGCTTGCAAAACTACTTCAAAATGTTTTTCAAAACAACTTCGGAATGATTTTCAAAATTGCTTTTCAAAATGGTTTACCCTTAAAAATTATCTTTTTAAATGATTTTCAAAAAGATGTTTTAGCCTTAAATATGCTTGTTTTTAAACTTCGTTTGTTTTAAACTATCTTTTAATAATAATATATTTATACTTGGATTTAAATATAAAATTATAGTAAAATTATATATATATTGTTCTCTATATTTATCTATGTATTTTATCTATAGTCAAGTATATTTATAAAGTTTAAAATAGTTTTAATATAAGATAAAGGTTATTTTCAAAGAAAATCAAAACATCAAAATTTCCTTTGGGATGTCGACATGCCCTAATACCCCATATCGACATAGTGTCAGTTAGTTTCAAAATTTGAATTTCAAAAGAAGTGTCTATTCACCATAACCTTTCACGAATGGACATGACTGTTGTTCTTCTATAAATAGGGGTTAGTTTCAACGAATTTCATATTAGATTTTCTGGTTTTTCACTTCTCTTCTTCTTCCACATTTTCTTATTCAAAATTCTATCATCACTCTGCCGAAATCAACATTGAATCTAACTAGATCATCTCTGGTTTGATTTTCTATCACTGTCTCAACAAGATCCAAGTACTATTCAGAGTTATAGGCTTCTTTGTAATCTATCTAGCGAGAAAAGGTGTGATTGTAGCCTTGGAAATCAATCAAGCGAGAAAAGGTGTGATTGTAGCCTTGGAAATCAATTGGGTGAACTTGTTGCCCCAGAAATCAAGTATCTCTACCCAGAGGATTGTGATTCTGGAGGGTGTACCTCGTAGCCTTGAAACTGAGGGTTGTAATTGTTGAATTGCTTTTGAAAGGAAATCCGTACTTAGTTGTGCGGGACTGGATGTAGGGTAACCCCGAACCAGTATAAAATCCGGTGTGTTCCTTCCTTTACTGCATTTACTTTATTTCTGCATCTGTGTTTGTTTCTGTGATTATATCTGTGTCTGAATATTTCATACATCTGTGTAGAAATTAACATAAACTTAAAAAGATTTAGTAATTTCTTAATAACACTATTCACCCCCCCCTCTAGTGTTATTCCTAGCCTTATGATCCATAATACGCATTCCTCACATTTGGTATCAGAGCAAGGTTATCAAAAGATTCATAATCTGATTTTTGAAAAAGTTTTTTTAAAATGGCTATGTTTAAGAAATTTGTTAATGCATGTTTAGAAATATTCAGATCATCATTGTTTCTTGAGTCTGCATATAATCAATATTCAAATACAAGTTGTCTACTAAGATTGTTTGATGTACATGAATCATGCTTTATGGGAATTGAGGAATCAATCCGGAACAGACAAACTATGGAGATCAAAAGGACAAATGGATACTCGATAGTGGATGTTCTACACATGACTGGGAATCCAGATATGCTGAATGATATAATATACAAAGACGGAGGACTGGTTAACTTTGGAGACAATTCAAAAGGTTATGTGATAGGCATCGGCAAAGTCGGTAACTCTGAAACTCCTATTATTACTAATGTTTTGCTAGTTAAGAATCTGAAACACAATCTGCTAAGTATAAGTCAACTATGCGGTAAAGGATATAAAATTAAATTTGAAAAAGATAAGTGTCACATTGAAGATAATAATTCAACCATAATATTTGAGGGAATTAGGAAAAAGAATATTTATATTCTTAGTATGAAAATTTCAAATGATAACTTTTGTCTTTTGGCAAATGCAAGTGATCCTTGGATTTGGCATAAGAGATTTGGGCATTTGAATTTCAAACTCTTATCTAGACTGTCAACAAAAATCTAGTAAGAGGCCTCCCTAAAATGAATTTTAAAGTAGATAGTCTATGTGATGCGTGTCAACTAGGAAAACTTAGAAAAAGTTCCTTTAAATTAAAAGATATGATTTCAACTTCAAAACCTCTTGAATTGCTTCATCTTGATTTATTTGGTCCATCTCAAATTCAGTCATTAAATCACAGTAAATATGTTTTTGTAATTGTAGATGATTATTCTAGATTTACATGGAAAATATTTTTAAAACATAAAAGTGATACTTTTGAATATTTTAAGAATTTTTCAAAAAGGGTTCAAAATCAATTTTCTCAAAAAATTATAACCATCCGTAGTGACCACGGTGGTGAATTTGAAAATGAAAAGTTTGAAGAATTCTGCAATAAAAAGGGAATAATTCACAATTTTTCTTTTCCAAGAACTCCACAACAAAACGGAGTAGTAGAACGTAAAAATAGGACGATTCAAGAGTGTGCGAGAACTATGCTTTCTGATAGTAATTTACCAAAGTATTTTTGGGCTGAAGCAGTTGCTACCGCCTGTTATATTTTAAATAGAATTTTAATTAGACCTTTAACTAATAAGACATCTTATGAACTTATTTACTCAAAGAAACCTAAGGTATCTTATTTTAGAATTTTTGGAAGTAAATGTTTTATTTTAAATACAAAAGATAACTTAGATAAATTTGATCCTAAATCCGACAAAGGTATCTTTATCGGATATTCTAATATAAGTAAAGCATACAGAGTATTTAATTTAAGAACTAATACCATCGAAGAAATAATGCATGTTTCATTTGATGAAAATTTCAAAAAATTTGAAGAAATAAATGATGAAGAGGATTTAATCACTCAAAACCAAGAGTCAACTGAAACTAATAATGAATTAAATCATCCTAATAAAAGGATTAAACTTTTAGAAGATCAGCCTATAGAAAATATACTTGGAGATATGCAATCTGTTGTTAAAACTAGAAACCAACTAAGTCAAATAAGTAATGTAGCTTTTATATCAACTATTGAACCTAAAAATCCAGAAGAAGCATCAACTGATGATTCATGGATTTTGGCTATGCAAGAAGAATTAAATCAATTCATTAGAAATGATGTTTGGGAACTTGTTCCTAGACCTGAAAATAAAAAAATAATTGGAACAAAATGGGTTTATAAAAATAAAATGAATGAACAAGGAGAGGTTGTTAGAAATAAAGCCCGGTTTATCGCTCAAGGTTATTGTCAAGAAGAAGGAATAGATTTTGATGAAACCTTTGCCCCCGTAGCAAGATTAGAAGCCATTAGGATTCTACTTGCTTTCGCAAATCATAATAATTTCAAATTATTTCAAATGGATGTTAAAAGTGCATTTTTAAATGGTTTTGTAAAAGAAGAAGTATTTGTTAAACAACCACCACTTTTTGAAAATGATAAATTTCCAAATCATGTTTACAAACTTAAGAAAGCTCTATATGGTCTAAAGCAAGCTCCTAGAGCCTGGTATGATAGACTAAGATCTTACTTGTTACAATCAAATTTTGGAATAGGTAAAGTTGATAACACTCTTTTTATTAAAAGAAATAAAAATGATATTCAACTAGTACAAGTCTACGTAGATGATATCATTTTTGGATCAACTAATTTTGAAATGAATAAAGAATTTTCTGAAATAATGACAAAAGAGTTTGAGATGAGTCATATGGGTGAATTAAACTTATTTTTATGATTACAAATAAAACAATTAGATAATGGTATCTTTATTAGTCAAGAAAAATATGCTAAAGACCTAGTTAGTAAATTTGGTTTGACTACTGTGAGTGGAAAACCCACTCCCATGGCAACCAATGAGTACCTTAGTAAAGAAGATCTCTCGAAAGATGTAGATCAAAAATTATATAGAGGAATGATTGGATCACTACTATATATCACTGCGAGTAAACCTGATATCATGCATAGTGTCTGTCTCTGTGCAAGGTATCAATCCCAACCTAAAGAAACTCACTTAAAAGCTGTAAAACGTATTATAAGATATGTTAAACACACCTTTGATTATGGCTTATTTTATCCTAAAAATGATTCGTTTGACTAAATATCTTACTGTGATGCTGATTATGCTGGTTGTAAATCAGACCGAAAAAGTACAAGTGGAACTTGTCACTTTTTAGGGCATTCTCTGATTTCCTGGTTTATTAAAAAGCAAAACATAGTTTCTCTATCAACAACTGAAGCAGAGTATATTTTTGCTGCTTTGGCTTGTTCTCAAGTAATATATATGCAACAAACTTTAAAAGATTTTGGTTTAAATATTTCAAAATCACCAATCTATTGTGATAATACTAGTGCAATAAATTTATTCAAAAATACTACTCAACATGCTCGAACTAAACATATTGATATCAGACACCATTTTCTCAGAGATAATATAAGTAGAGAAGTAATTACTCTCGACTATATCAATTCTGAAAATCAAGTTGTTGATATCTTAACAAAACCCTTAAATGAATCTACATTTACTAAATTAAGAAGAGAATTAGGTATTTGTTCATTAACTAAAATATAAAATATAAATAATAAGTATAATTATAAATTAATTCAAAACAAATTAAATAGACAAAAATTCAAGAACCATGTCGACATCCCCCCTTGACCCATGTCAACATATAACGTTTTAAATTTTTAAATTTTTTTCCCACCAAAATTCAAATAATTGGTTATAAAATTCTCCTATTTCAAAATTTTCTTCATTCTCTCTGTTCTCTTTCTGTTCTATCTTCTGAAATCATTCTATCAATGGCCTCCACTTCCAAATCAAACATAAAATCAACTTTTTCGTTCCCATCGCCTACTTCTGGTCCGTTTCAACAATCAACGCTCGCTTGTGTAACGAAAATGGAGAAGTCTCTGAAGGATACTCTTAAGTTAATGACTGAAATCCAAGTGATGCAACTTCGAATGGCCAAAGAACAAGAGAGGCAAGGCAAAATCCTTAGGAATTTGCAAAAATTTCTTATGGATAATCATGCTAACCCAATCTTGATTGACGAGGACTCTTCAGGAGATCATAAACAAGAGGAAAGTGAAGAAGAAGAAGAAGTACCAATGGAAGAAGAGCATGCAGAAGTCAACGACAAAGTCGTTTGCGTTGGCGAAGTGTGCTTTGACAAAGATGGAAATCTTGTCGAACAACGTGGAAATTTCTGTTTCCACTATCCAAATTGTTCGGTTCATAGATCTCCTTTGTTCAAAGACACACATTAGTTTCTTCTTTTTCTTTTCTATTTGTTGTTTGTTTTACGATCTCTACGAAAATGTAAATTTAAACAAATATGTAATTAATAAATAATGTATGTTCTTATATATGTTCTATTAAAATTATTATTATATAGATTCTTAGTAAGGAGAGTTTGTAATTTAGGACTAAGTTTTAGGTTTACAAGTAAGTATTGATGATAACACTATCATCATATAGGATATTAGACTAGGAGTTATATAGTTTGGAGTTAGTTTGTTTTTGTTGATGACAAAGGGGGAGAAATATAAAATAGGGTAGCTAGGCATAGATTAAGGGGGAGTTATTTGATTTAGGGGGAGTCAATAGGATAGAAGTAATATTTTATAAACAAAGGTTGTCATCATCAAAAAGAGGGAGATTATTAGTCCTTGAGATGATGGTTTTGATGACAACAACCTTAGAGTATGATTATAAAATATAAATACTAACATTATAGTTTAGATATATATGTATATGCAAGATTTAACCATGCAGGTACCAAGAATAAAGACTGTACAGTATGGAGATTCAAGATATCAAGATTGAAGACTCATGAGTATCAAGATTATCAAGAGTTCAAGAGTTCAAGATAAGTATTGAGTCTAGAATTATGTTAAAACTTCACAATAGCACTGAAATCTTCACTCCATTTTTCTTTTGGGATGGAACCCATTTCTACCTTTTTAGTGGCTTACAAACCCACGACAAGTAGCTTACAAACCTACGACAAGTGGCTTACAAACCCACGAACATCCTGGTTTTGTACAAGTTCTCGAGTCCTAACATGATGAGATATTCTGCAGGAAGAAGCTTGCAAAACTACTTCAAAATGTTTTTCAAAACAACTACGGAATGATTTTCAAAATTGCTTTTCAAAATGTTTTAGCCTTAAAAATTATCTTTTCAAATGATTTTCAAAAAGATGTTTTAGCCTTAAATATTCTTGTTTTTAAACTTCGTTTGTTTTAAACTATCTTTTAATAATAATATATTTATACTTGGATTTAAATATAAAATTATAGTAAAATTATATATATATATATATTGTTCTCTATATTTATCTATGTATTTTATCTATAGTCAAGTATATTTATAAAGTTTAAAATAGTTTTAATATAAGATAAAGGTTATTTTCAAAGAAAATTGAAACATCAAAATATTTTTTGGGATGTCGACATGCCCTAGTACCCCATGTCGACATAGTGTTAGTTAGTTTCAAAATTTGAATTTCAAAAAAAGTGTCTATTCGCCATAACCTTTCATGAATGGACATGAATGTTGTTCTTCTATAAATAGGGGTTAGTTTCAACGAATTTCATATCAGATTTTCTGGTTTTTCACTTCTCTTCTTCTTCCACATTTTCTTATTCAAAATTCTATCATCACTCTGCCGAAATCAACATTGAATCTAACTAGATCATCTCTGGTTTGATTTTCTATCACTATCTCAACAAGATCCAAGTGCTATTCAGAGTTATAGGCTTCTTTGTAATCTATCTAGCGAGAAAAGGTGTGATTGTAGCCTTGGAAATCAATCAAGCGAGAAAAGGTGTGATTATAGCCTTGGAAATCAATTAGGTGAACTTGTTGCCCCAGAAATCAAGTATCTCTACCCAGAGGATTGTGATTCTGGAGGGTGTACCTCATAGCCTTGAAACTGAGGGTTGTAATTGTTGAATTGCTTTTGAAAGGAAATCTGTACTTAGTTGTGCGGGATTGGATGTAGGGTAACCCCGAACCAGTATAAAATCCGGCGTGTTCCTTCTTACTGCATTTACTTTATTTCTGCATCTGTGTTTGTTTCTGTGATTATATCTGTGTCTGAATATTTCATACATCTGTGTACAAATTAACATAAACTTAAAAAGATTTAGTAATTTCTTAATAACATTATTCACTCCCCCTCTAGTGTTATTCCTAGCCTTAAGATCCGTAATCCGCATTCCTCACAGTCCCATCATTACAATAGTGCTTTTGTCAAAAATGATTATTAAACCATAGATGAGTTTGAAGCTGTAAAGCAATGATTTTAGAGTGGTTTTGTAGACTAGGGCTAGAGATGTGAAAGTCGAGGTGTCATTTGCGTACTATAATGAGTTAATCCCACTGGGAATGATTTACGAGCCTGGGTACTTTACTTGGTCAACAAGAGAGACTTTAGTGACAATGGATAGAAAAACATCAACTGCCAGATTAAATAGCAAGGGAGATAGTGATCCCCCGGCATAGCCCTCTCTTGGATTGGATAAGGCTACCTCTTTTCCCATTGCCGAAGATCATGGAGGTTTGGACGATATGACTAACCTAAAAGATGTGTTTTTGGAGAAATCTCTGTGTTTTAGCATCTCTTCAATAAATATCTTGCTGATCAGGTTAAAAGTTTTGGAGAAATCTTGTTTGTTAATAGCACATCTAATTCTTGATCTATAGCATTAACTAATTGCCTCATGTATTATGGAGACGCTTTCTAGAAGGGATTTATCTATATTGAATGCGGATTGGGAGGGGCTATTAAGGAGTTTAGGTGAGATCTTAATCGGTGTGCCCGTACCTCTATGGTTTACTAATTTAAAATTTTGATATAAATATATTATCTGACAAAATAATAAAGTGTTATTTACAATTTGTTGAGGGGCCAAATTGTAAATATTACATAATTGATTTTTGTCCATTAATAAAAACGGTTGGGTCCCCGAGAAACAGTACGTACTTTTGTTTTCTCTTCTTCCCATCAGAGAGAAATAATCGAGAAAAGTAGAAACTGTATTCTTGGAAGATCAGAACCATACATATTGATTCAATGGATTCTGGTATCGATTAGGGCTAAAATTCGGATCAGTTTAATATCAACAATTGGTATCGAAGCAAACCCTAAATTTATTCATGAGGATTTGATATTAATCCTGAAACCCATTTTATACTATACGATAGCATTGCTGGTTATCAGTTTTGCTTGGAATCCTTGAAATATATTTTGTAGTGACTTGCGTTTTGGATCTGCACTTTTTTTTGGGTTCGATTGAATACTCGTTCAATCTTGACTAAATGTTTTGGTACTGCCTTCTGCATGGGCATGTTTCCATTGTTCATTTAGTTATCTTTTATGCCAACTTGGTATGAAATATGGATTCCAACAATTAATGAATGTGTACTGTCAGAGATTGCTATGATGGGAATTCCATTTTTTATTATGTGTAAGCATTTTGTACCAATATCAATGTTAGAAAAGTCAAACTAGTAACATGCTAAATGCCAACATAGGATCTTTGCCAATAATTTACTTACAGATACCAATATCTAGAAAGAATAATAGATTTTGGTCCCCTTGTTGGATAAAATGATTGAATATTACAGGGATTCCGAGACTTAATATACTATTTCAGAAAACGGAATCCATTCAGATTTATCATTAAATCATTTAGTACATGTTGGTATTAGTGAAATTATACAGTCAATGATTCCGTTCTGGCCACAATATGTTTCGTACGGTTTTGTTCAAATTTATCAATTTGATGCAAATCTACACATATGATATGATAATTTAGGATTCGTGGTTTACAAATCATTGCATGATATGAAACTGCAAATGAAAATTTAATTGTCCAGCCATGTTTTCTTTCCAGTTTAGTTCACAAAATCACCCAGTTTAGTTTATTTAATCTAAACGTGGTGTGTTGTATACTGGAATTTGTAAAATTTTATACTAGGTCTACGACTAAATATATAGCGTTTAATATCTGGTAGCTATATACAAAAATGACTTGGTATGTTAGACCACCTAACATATAATAAAACAGTTTGTTTTATTATATGTATTCTTTATCTTTTAAAGGTAAATTCAAATTTGGTTTCCATGGAAATTTGGTGTTTTAAATAGATTAATTGAAGCAAAATATCACCAAAGTGATCACTTTTGTGCAGACTAATCAAATTAAAATATCAAAATAATTGTGTGTATGTAATTCATGCATTTATTAACGAATCCAAAGGTGAATTAATATTTGGCAGAATTTCATGCATACTTGTGGTGATAAATGTGTGACAATTATAAGGTGTTTTATGTAAGCAATGTGTTAGTCCAAAGACTGCATATTGTTTGAAATAATTTATTGTCAACGTTTGATTGCTACAAAAAGAGTACCGCTTACAGTTAATATTACTGTCCAAAGACTTGATATTAATGATGTGTTTGGTATCTTGAGATGTGATTAACCTTTATTTTAATTTATTGTTTTATATGAAGTCGTTAAAGGCATGTAATTATATAATTTTATTCGTTTTCTGTTTCAGCCGTTGCTATTGTATCTGCTAACCTTAATTCAGTACCGGTCCTTAATGGTAATAACTTTAAGGACTGGAAGGAGAACATATTAATTGTTCTTGGTTGCATGGATCCGGACCTTGCATTAAGGATGGATCAGCCTGCTTCTCTTATAGATGCTAGTACCTCCGAGGAAAGAAATTTTTTTGAGAAATAGGACCGTTCAAATCGCATGAGTCTTATGATCATTAAACGTGGCATACTTGAGGCTTTTAGGGTTGCGGTATCCGAAGAGATTACCGATGCCATAAATCTCCTTACTGAAATTGAGTAACGCTTTGCCAAAAGCGATAAGGCGGAAACAAGTACTCTTTTGCAGAAACTTATTTCCATGAGGTTCAAAGGCAAGGTAAACATAAGGGAGTACATTATGGAAATGTTTCACATTGCTTCAAAATTAAAGGCACTAAATCTTGAGCTTTCGGATGACTTGCTTGTGCATTTATTGCTTATCTCGCTTCCTCCACAATTCAGTCAATTTAAGGTCAGTTACAAGTGTCAAAAGGAGAAGTGGACTCTCAATGAGATCATTTCATATTGTGTATAAGAGGAAGAAAGGTTGAAGCAAGATAAGACTGAGAGTGCCCATTTGGCAAGCACCTCTAAAGCAAAGGGCAAGAAAAGAAAATTTAAAAATGAAGCTGCTAAGGTCCAAATCAAAAGAAACAACAAAAGGAAAAAGACGGTTGTTTCTTTTGTCACAAACCTGGACATATGAAGAAGGAATGTACCAAATATCATGCATGGCATGAAAAGAAAGGGTTGCCTGAGCTACCGAAAGCCAAGTGATGGTGAAAGACACATCTTTGTGGGTGATGGACAATCGGTAGAAGTGGAAGCGATTGGACATTTTAGATTGTTGTTAGGAACTGGTTTTTATTTTGATTTAAAAGACACTTTTTTTGTACCATCATTTAGACGGAATTTGGTTTCTGTTTCTGTGTTGGACAAATTTGGATATTGTGTGTTAATGGTTGGGAGAAAGAGAGTTATTCATATGCACTTTGGGCCATTGGTAAAAAGATCACATTCCTTTTTCCCTAATCAACAATTGATTCACTATCAATCGAATCTCTTGCCCCGTCTTTCCCTCCTTGTATGGCCGATTATGATATAGGAAATTTGGGTAGCCATATATTTGGTCAATCAATGATTTAACTTTTAAATCATTTATTTAAGTCATTTAGCCAAAGCCGTTTATTAACCATAATCAAAGTATAGTTTAGCTACATAAGATTGATAGTAACCCTCAGGTCAGAAGAATATTGTATATCATTACCATGATATCTCTCATTT
Source organism: Allium fistulosum (assembly GCA_030737815.1). NCBI lineage: Eukaryota > Viridiplantae > Streptophyta > Magnoliopsida > Asparagales > Amaryllidaceae > Allium > Allium fistulosum. Next base: position 940,127,272 of record CM060907.1, on the reverse strand, counting down.
CAATTTAGTTGTATTAACCTATAGAAGATTCTTGTTGATTATTCTATGGTTGCTTCAAACAACCAGAAGCATGTAACCCATTAGTGCCCTCAACAATCATGAATAATTCACCGTCCATCATATGGAGAGCATTATGTACACTAGTCTCAATAGACATATCAATATTGTTTTCTCAATACATCTTGACTATGAACAACTCATGGTTACGTACACATTTGTAACTGCAGACAATAAATAATTCTCCTAAGGATATTCCACTTATGTATGTTTAATGAGATCATTTCATTATATCTTTGTATAACGGTATATATAAAAGAAAATACAACTAAAAGCATACTTTATTTCGAACAGAATTGTTTACAAAGTTAAGTTTATATAACTAATTACATAATTTACCCTAGAGCATACCCTTAACTCTATAAAAGGTTAGGATGAAGGGAGTGAATGGTCACCTCTTGAAGAGACATCATAAACATAATTTTTTATAATATTTGTTGACACTTAATAAGGGAATAAGAAATCTAATTTCTATTCCAAATGTATTTTTCTTATAGAAACTTTTTCCATACGATTTATTTCTTTGAGTTTAAGATATTTATTTTGAAACTCTTAACTTTAAATTAGTTACATTAAAGTAAATAAATAGTCCATAATAATTTGTTGAATGGAGCATGGTATTCCAAAATATTATTACTGTAAGAGCTAAAAAAGTGGGTGCAACTATATGATACTAGTGGATGCATCAAGTTTTTAAAAATTACATTCATGTACACCAAATATTATTTATGAAATATTTTCGGTTTTGATCGAATGTAGATGTGGGTTTGTTTTAATATGAATATTTTTAATATTCATTATAAAATAAAATAAATTCTATCATTTCGATGATGGTATTTGTTTTCATAACAATAGAGATGCTTTAGCTATAGAAAATACAGAATTGTTGACTATAAATTCCGTTAACCTTAGAACTAAGAAATTGAGTTGATACTAGAAAAGGTTATTCACTAATACCATGGTGAATAAAGTGAAAAAGATGAGATTATAATGTAGTTAATATTTAAGCAAGTAAAGTGACAATATTTAGATTGGTTCGATATACTAATCTATGTCCATTATGGTGGTAATCTTTATTGTTTTGATTTTTTGGTTATAGCTAATTGTTTACAAAAACATTGCAAGTGCAATTAAGGAAAATTCCATCCTTATATAAGTGGATTCAATGCGGTATTTATAGCAGCTGAAATCTGGTTCGAATGAATTGGATTGATATGCCAATCCCTAAGTTTCCTCTTAGAATTGATGGTGTTAAACGATTCAGATGCTGACCAGCTAGGATGCTAATTGGTCTAAATGGCCCAGATGATAGCCAGTTGGCAGGCCATACCAAGGCATGCTATTTTTGGGTATGGCGCCATGGGAAAAATGTTGTTTGAGTAATAACATCATTGCCATGTGGACTAAGAAGGACATGGAAAGGTTACAACAAAGTGATACATTTGTCGGATGAACAATGGCATATATGCCAATCTTTTCAATGGAACAGTGCAGAGTCCTGCTTCTTTTATAGTGGCAGACATGCGCCTTTACAGAGGACTACCAAGCCAATACAATATAACAAAGGCGGAGTGGGTTGGTCGCTGAAAGAAGGCGAGAGGATTGATGACTAAGAGGCATAAATTCGAGAGAGGGTAGATCTTCCATTGTGCGGGCAGGGCAGAAAGACAGGCCACTTACTTGCTTGGGTAGTGTGCATGCAAGGAAGTCACTTATACTTGCTTCCTGCTAATCATGGTGCTGACATTTTGTTGGTCGCATAGGCTTTTGAAAAGACAATGCGTCGGAAGAAGTGAAGTTGAAATCCAGTGGTGCGAGGTGCTGAGAGGCTGGTAAGCCAGCCTGTTTATCTTAATATGAGAAAGCCGATCAACATTTTGCCCCCAAGTTCGCTTCTACGGGTAGAATTGAACTTTTCACTCATGCATTTGATGTTGCTGGCACGTGTCACCCCCTCAATGGCAGTGACGATTAGGTTTTCGTGGTGTTTTAGAGACAGTTCAAAGATGTGACGGTTGATTTTGACAAGGTAATCAATTAAACCTAGACAGACCATATTGCTTCCTGCCCATTCGATCCAATGACCATGATTGAACATAAAAACTATAAGCAGTGGTTGCCCCACTTCTTCATTCTTTACGGAGGTATATTTCTTTTTGCCATTAAAGAGTTTGAACATTCTCTCAGGCTTTTGCAAATCTCTCGGTTTGTTTAACAGTTCTTTGATTTCTGTCGGCAAATTCCTCTTCTTTCTATTTAATTATGCATTTTCTTTTCGATAATCTTATATAGTTGTTGTTTGAAATGCTATTGCATTTGTTCTTCTTCCTCGTTTTAATGGCTTAAGGCGAGATGTTGTAATGTTCGTCCACACCTTTGTGAACAATGATGATTGGTCGACGTTGATCGACCATCGTCAGGAAACCCTTTAGTTACTTGATGAACTTGAACAAAATAAGTTAGAGTTACCGAACTTCCCCTCCACCACTATAAGGAAGAAGATGCTTTTCTAATTGCATAGCGAGTCATGGTCCATATGTAATTCTAAGTATGGAGAGGTAGGATGTGCGGGCCACAAGACCCACTTAGTTTTGAGCCTAGGCAGAGAACATTGCCCTCGATTCCTGCCAACTCCATTGCTTTAGTCAGAATGGTTCAGTAACTAGATTGCTCTTAACATTTAGTCAGAATGGTTCAGTAACTCAGAATAATCCCAATACCCGCAAAATCAAACGTATGTAAATTGCAGGTAAATGTATGACCTAAAAGCTCAAATTCTAAATGGTCACATCTCACCATAAGAGTTGCATAACCTCCTATCGAATTTGCAACCCTTAAGGAAGTAATAAGGTAGGATGGTTCTATATTTAACATATCTACCAAACACCAAGAGATAAAAGAATGTGATGCGCCAGTATCAAATAATACTTTAATAGGTATGTCATGAATCAAAAGCATACCTCCCATCATAGCTTTCCTTTCTCTTCTGCAGTCGGTCCAGAAGCAGATTGTTCCAAAGCGAAAACTTTCTCTCAATCAGCCTTAGTCGGTTGACATTCATTCTTGTAATTCCCTACCTAGTCACAGTCGTAGCACTTCACTCCCTTCTTTCCCACAGCTTTCATTCCGTTACCAGATCGGCACTCATTAGTGAAATGCCCTTTCTTATCACAGTTATAGCAAATAACATTAGCCTTCCCTTTCTTTGGTAGCTCTGCCCTTTTGAGCTCACTTCTTATTAAAAAGGCATCCACTTCTTACCCTAAAAACCTTGAGTCTCCATAGGATTTTCACTTCCAAATGTCAAAAGCATTTCCTTGTTCCTTAACGCTATCACCATGTAACATCCCCTATCTAGAGGCCCAAAACTAAGCGCTACAGATGCTGCGGTCATCTATAGTATTAGCTTTCGGCGACTAAATACGGCTATGTTAATGATATGTATAATATCATAAGCACTTGAATATGAAACAAAACACAGATTTCAAAACAACTTTTCTTCATTGCATTTATGTTCCATATTCTTAATACATAATCCCAATACGTTCCCAGGCACAGATAAAATATACTTAATACAAAATACGCCAAGAGCGGTATATGAAGATACCCCCTTGAATGATCAGAGTCATATAGTAATAATAGACTTAATACAAACACAGCGGAAATATAACAAAACATAAAACTGCAACTACTAAATAGCTATTCGTTTGCCTCCCGCATGCCTTCGGTAGCTTTATTCATCACTCTACTAAACCTGAAAAAGTCCTTAACCCCTCAGCCTACCCAAATTAATTTTGAGCACCCGAGAGTTTAAGGGAAAACATAAACTTCGAGTTAGACATAAAGCCTGGTATGAATAATACTATACATCTCGGTTTAGTATGTTAAGTGAGACCACGCCACATAGAGGAACGGGATTCCCCTCACTAACATCCTTTTAAAACATACCTTTTCAAAACCTTTTTCCTGCAATCAAAACTGGTTAAACACTGTAAAGGATCATTATGAAAACATACATAAATATTAGGTAATATTGAACTATCTGTTCAAGCACATAAGTTTTGTTTGGATAACTTTTAACCTTTGGCTGACTCGGGCCTACCATATAATATAATCAAAATTAATCTAACACCTGTTAGCTATTCTTCTTCTGGACTACCTATCCTTAACTATCTGTTAAATACTTCACTTCTGGACTGTCTATCCTTAACTATCTGTTAAATACTTCACTTCTGGACAGTCTGTCCCTAACTTACTCATCTCCCTAGTCTTCCTGATCCTAATGATTTTTTGGGCTCACCAATAACCTATCTGTAGGCAAACATATATTCCTTTCGGTGTGTAATCATAATTTTAGTCTACTTATGACAAAGCCCAACACACTAGAATTTTGGACAACAATTAGCTGCGGCTAATAGCTAATGTATAGGGCGCGACCCCATACTAGTCTCATATGGTATTCTAATATCTGAGTCATTTTCACTTAAGGATCCCCTCCTATAAATTTCCTTGAAAACATTTTCAAAATTATTTAAATCAACTTATATAAGGAAAAATGTATACTCTTTATGCTTTACTCAAAATCACATTACCATGTTTATATATATTCTTTACTCAAACTTTAGTTGATGATAACATATAACATTGGAAAGTACCTCTTTCTAAACCTTTGGAAGCATCGTTTTTTTCTAACCCAAGTAAAACCCTTTAATTTTCTAGGCCAAGAAGCCAAAACCTTACCTTTCAAAACCATTCATCAAACCTTTCGAAATCATTGATCTCAAACCCTTTGAAACCATTGAACTATAACCTTTCGAAACCATTGAACTCAAACCTTTCGAAACCATTAAACTCAAACCTTTCAAAACCATTGAAACGTTAGACACCCCACTTTATAAACACTTTAAAACATTGCTTTAGAAAACCTTTGGGAAACCTTCCATTTAAAACCTTCCAAAATCATTCAAAAATAGAACCTTTCGACTTTGTCGGAAACTACCTTTCCACCCCTTCGAAAGGTTACCTCTCGACTCCTTTGAAATCATTCAAAGCAAAACCTTGAAAAGCATTAAACTCTTAAAACATAAACCTTTCAAAAGCACACTGGGTACAATTTAAAACATGTGGAAAATCCTCCTTTAAAACCTTTAGACTTCATTGGAAACAACCTTTCTACTTTGTCGAAAGCTCTGCTACGAAAGCTTTAAAACATATTATTTAAAATAGTAGGCCTCTGCCTTTAAAACAACTCCTTCGAAAGCTTAGGTTATACTTGAATTTATAAAACAAGGGTAAATCATCTATGTCTAAAGCTTTCTTTCGGAAGCATGGAGAAGCGGTTAGTTTTAAAACAAGTAAACCTTTCGACCTTGTTGGAAGGTTCAAAACAAAACAAAGCAGCAGTAACCTTTCGACTTTATCGAAGGGTTTAAAACCTTTATTTTAAGTAATTGACCTGGTCGGAAGCAACCAAGTTGAAAGCTCCTTTTCGAAAGTAAGCGGGTGAAAGCTTTTGGTTTATAAAACAAACATACCCCAACCTCTTTGGCCATCAATCTTTCGACTAAGTACCCTTCGACCGTGTCCAATTCATTACATACCAAGTGACTTGATACCATATGCATTGGTTTGAACATGTCGAAAGCTATGAACCACTCGACCTTGTTGAAAGGTCTGGGTCGGAAGGTTTGATGCCTAAAATAGCTGAAACATGCTAAAAGTATGATTTCTTTGTTTTTAACCTAAAAAGGATAACTTTTCAACTAACCTGCCTTTGTTTGTCAAATTCTCATTGGTTAATAAATACTTTTCAGAAAAGTGCTGCCACTAATTCAGAATTAAATAATAATTTTATTTTATAAAATGCCCATTCTCCTTAATAAAATATATAAAACATTTAAGTCTCATACCTTAAATAATTTTATATATTCATCAAATCACTTAGGAAAATCTGGGAAAATTCCAAAAAATCTATTTTAATATGTTTTCCAACATATAAATATTTCAAAGCCAAATAATTATTTATTTAGCCGTAAATAATTTATAACCCAATAAACCATTTTCTTCACTAGAAAATTAATATAAAATCCATATAAATTTAGAAAATTATGAAAATTGAAAGCCATCTCTAAAATATCATTTCGACCTATAATTAAATTTTCAAGGCATTTGGATGTCATTTAATAGGGTTTTCATATCAACCATATCATAAAAACTAACATGAACATATATAATTCATCAACAAGCATATACATAACTTTAATCATCAAAATTATGGCATATACTTGCAAAAACATTTCGGATCTAATCTTAAAACCGAAAACCATAAGAAAATGGGATGTAGTAATTATTCACCTTAGCTTTGAGATTAAAAGATGTGAGATTTGATGTTGAATTAGTTTATTATCTTCCTTCTCTTGAATCCTAGTTTTAATCTTTCCTTGGGAATAATAATGGTGGCCGGCCTTGGTATAATTTTAGTTTGAGTTAAAATGTAACGAACGTGAGTTTCATTTCCTAAGGGTTTATGGTATAAGCCTTTCCTATATCCCATATTGCCCGTACTCATTCCTAACACCTTTGTTTATGTTATTTTAATTAACACACTAACATGGCACGGCTACCCTTAGTCTAATCAAATCTCAACCTATTAATCTTCACATTATTTTATTTAATTTATCCAATTAATTATTCTAAATAATGTTATAAAAATATGGGGTGTTACAGACTCCCCACCTTAAAGAATTTCATCTTTGAAATTACTATAAGGTACACAACTAAACAATCAAAGGTAAAACATACCATCAAACAAATCAAGGTAAGCCTCTCTAATCCTGCTCTTAGTCTCCCAAGTACAATCTTTTGCATCGTCACTCCAATGGATCTTTACTAATTTGACTGTCTTGTTCCTCAACTTATTCTCATCTCTTGCCACAATCCGAATCGGCTTTCTCACTATGGTCAAGTCCGGATCTATTACTAAATCTTGTAACAGTGTAGGTGCTATGGTTGTCTCCGGGTTTCTAACACACTTTCTAAGATGAGAAATGTGGAAAACATCATGGACTCCTACCAAACTATTCGGTAACTCCACTTTATAAGCGAGTTTCCCGATCCTCTCAACAATACGGAAGAGTCCAACGAATCTGGGTGCTAACTTTCCTAACTTCCCGAATCTAATCACACCCTTCATCGGTGAAACCTTAATAAACACATAGTCTCCAACGGAGAATTCCAAGTCTTTCATTGTTCTATCAGCATAACTTTTCTGCTTAGACTAAGCTTCCTTCATCCTAGCTCGGATCAACTCAATCTTCTCTACGGCTTCTTTTACCAAATTCGGACCAAGAACCAACCTATCCCCGGTCTCTAACCAACACACGGGGATTTGCATGGACTCCCATACAAAGCTTCAAATGGTGCCATCCCAATACTCGTCCGTTAACTATTTTTATGTGAGAACTCGACTAAATGAAGATGGTCTTCCCATGATCTCCCAAAATCCAGTACACAAGCTCTTAACAAATCCTCCAAGACTTTGTTAACTCTTTCCGTTTGTCCATCAGTCTGTGGATGGTAAGCGGTACTCATGTTGAGCTTGGTTCCTAATGCTTCCTGTAGACTCTTCCAGAACTCACTAGTAAACAAAGAATCTCTATCACTGATGATACTACTAGGAATCCCATGTAGTCTAACTACATTCTTCATAAATAACTTCGCCAGAATAGGTGTCGTCCTAGTTGACTTTACTGGAATGAAATAAGCACTCTTAGTCGGTCTATCTACTATGACCCATATGCTTTCATTTCCTCTACTAGACCTTGGCAACCCATCGATACAATCCATAGAGATAGAATCCCATTTCCACAAAGGAACTTCCAACGGTTGAAGTAATCCACTTGGCTTCTGGTGTTCAGCCTTTGCCTGCTGGCAATTCAAGCACTGCTTAACACATAAACCAATGTCCCGTTTCATACCTTCCTCGAAGAAACTTCTCTTCATATCCTGATACATCTTCATTCCTTCTGGATGGATAGTGAACTTTGAACGATGGCATTCATCCAAAACTTCTTTCCTCATGTATCCTACATTTGGAACACACAACCTTCCCTTCTTTCTCAACCACCCTTTCTGGTCAAGACTGAAATCATTTAAGTCATCGCTCTTTGTTCCTTCCCTTAACCTTTTGATCCGTTCAGCCAAAACTAGATACTTCTCCTGCTTAGAAGCTATCTTCTCAATCATTACTAGTCGAACTTCCAAACAAGAAAATACAACACTTCCTGCACTAGAACCTACCTCGGATCTAAACTGCACCCTACAAGCTGACAATGCTTCCAAATCTTTCCACTCAGCAATCATAGCCAATATTGCATTCTGATGTTTCCTGCTAAGTGCATCTGCTACCTAATTCCCTTTTCCGGGTGTGTACACAATTCCAAAATCATAAGCAACAATAAACTCTAACCATCTCTGTTATCTCATGTTCATCTCCTTCTGAGAGAACAAGTACTTCAATGACTTATGATCCGTATAAAGCTCAAATCGTTCTCCCAAAAAATAATGCCTCCACACCTTTAAAGCAAATATAACGACAGCTAACTCCAAACCATGCATAGGATACCTAACTTCGTGTGGTCTGAGCTGTCTAGAAGCATACACAATCACTTTACCTCTTTGCACCAACACAGCTCCCAATCCAATTCCACATGCATCAGTATAAACAACTAAATCCTGATTCCCCTCCAGAACCACTAAGACCGGTGCATGGGTCAATAAGTGTTTCAAGCTCTGGAATGCTTCCTCACACTTATCAGTCCATACAAACTTCACATCTTTTCGCGTAAGCTTAGTCATTGTTGCATCTATCCGTGAAAAATCCTTTATAAACCTTCGATAATATCTGGCCAATCCAAGAAAACTTTTTATCTCGGTCACCGTCTTAGGTATCTTCCAATGGTTTATCACCTCAATCTTTATTGGATCTACAGACAACCCTTTCTCTGAGACTACATGACCAAGGAATTTCACTTCCTGCTTCCAAAAATGACACTTCGAAAATTTAGCCTTCAACTGATGCTCCCTCAACGTCTCAAGCACAACTCTAAGATGAACTTCATGCTCCTTCTCATCCTTAGAGTATATCAGAATGTAATCTAGGAAGACCAACACGAACCTATCCAAGTGCTCTTAGAAAATTCGGTTCATCAAATCCACAAAGAATGTCGGTGCATTAGTTAGTCCGAACGACATAACTAATCATTCGTACGATCCATACCACGTCCTAAACGCCGTCAAAGGAATACAATCCTCTACCACTCTAAGTTGATGAAATCCCATCACCAAATCCAACTGAAAGAATACCTAGGCTCCACTTAACTGATCGAACAAATCGTCAATTCTCGGTAATGGATATCAGTTCTTTATCATCTTCTCATTCAACTTAAGATAATCTATACATAGCCTCAACGATCCGTCCGGTTTCATAGCAAACACTGCGGAAGCTCCCCATGGTGAACTACTCGGTCGGATAAAACTCTTTCCTTCCAAATCCAGCAACTGCACCTTCAACTCTCTCATCTCTGTAGGTGTCATCCTGCTTGGCGGCCTACTGATAGGTTCAACTCCAAGCACCAAATCAATCCGAAACTCAATGGCTCGTTTCGGTGGCAGTCCAACCATCGGTTCAAACTCGTCAGCAAATTCTCTAACTACAAAGACTCGTTGCAACTCATCCTCCAACTCCATAATACCCAATAAAGTGTTCACTTCGCAACCAGGTTCTCTATGGTATAAATTATCCGATAACTACAATCCGGGTGACTAAGTGATATTTTCCTATCATGGCAGAATATCCTAGCATCATATTTACTAAACCAATCCATCCCAAGGATAATCCCAAATCCCACAAAATCAAACACATGTAAACAACAATCAAAAGTATGGCCTAGCAAATCAAATTCTAAATGGTCAGACCTCATTCCAAGTGTCACTTACCCTCCTATTGGATTTGCAACCCTTAAGGAAGTAACTAGATATGAGGGTTCTAGGTTAAGCTTATTTACCAAACATTGAAAAATAAAAGAATGTGATGCAACAGTATCAAACAGAACGCTAACAGACATACCGTGAATCTGTAGCGAGCCTCCCAGAACAGCCTTCCCTTTCTCATGCACAACTGGCCTTGAGGTTGTGGGCTCCAATGCATAAACTTGCCCCTTTCCTTCTTTAGCAGGCTCTAGGCATTTGTTCTTGTAATGGCCGATCTGATCATAATTTTAACATTGGATATTCTTCTTTCCAACTACTCCTTTCCCTTTTCCTTTTTCGGTCTGACAATCATGAGCATGGTGCCCTTCTTATCACATTTATAACAAACCACCTCAGCTTTCCCCTTCTTCTGTGCTCCTCCCTTCTGAGCATTCTTCTTCTAGAAAAACTTTCTTTTCAGGCCTTGTCCCCCCGGACCTCCTTCATCTTCTTCCTCAAACAAGCTAATGCCTCTTCCTGCCTCAGCACCATTTCTACCACTACATCACTTGGGTCTCTTAGGTGCAGCAATGTAGCACTTATCAACTCCAGCCTCAAGCCTCATATAAACTTCTCATTCCTCCTAATCACCGTATCAACCAAAGCATACCCGTACCGAGCTAACTCTTCAAATTTTCATGCATACTCAAGAACAGACATCTCCTCTTGTTTTAGTTCCGCAAACTTCCTCACCAATGCCAACTGCACCACCACCGACATAAACCTTTCTTGAAACCTTCTCTTAGACTCCTCCCAAGTTATGGTTTCCTCATCAACACCGGCTACGACAGTATTCCACCAGAATAAGGTAGCTCCCTGAAGCTATCTTGAAGCCAATCTTCTCTTTTGCTCGTCATTCAATCCCAGGTCAGCAAAAATTCTCTCGCAATGCAACAGCCAGTTTTCAACCTCAATCTCATCTTCAGTTCCAATGAACGGCTTCCCTCAAAGCCTAAGATAGTCTCTGCTCAGGTTAGCATACTGGTTGACCATCGAAGCTTCCTGTACTCCACCTCCAGCAGCATTTCCTCCAACAACTCCAGCTGCAATTCCAGCTTGCATCATTTTTACAAAGAACTGATACATAGCTCCCATATCCACTTGGGGAACCCCGACACCAACAGTTTCAGCTTGAGATTGACCAGGACCTCTTCTAGCATTTGGTCGGGCATTTCCATTAGTGGTGGTGCTATCTCCTCCAAGATTAACTATGCCTCTTCTTCCTTCCATATCTGTATTCAAGCTTTGTGAGATATAGATGAATAGCCTAACTAAGATAGGAGTCTAGAGATATAACGTATACTTATATATAACAAATACAAGTACGTTACTATAGCGTTATCACCCCGATCTTACCTCTAATTACTAAGGATTATGTTTTTCAAAAACCATTTTTAGTTAAAGTATTTCATAAACCATGCTCTGATATCAAGTTGTAACATCCCCTATCTAGAGGCCCAAAACTAAGCGCTACAGATGCTGCAGCCATCTATAGTATTAGCTTTCGGCTACTAAATACGGCGATGTTAATGGTATCTATAATATCAGAAGCACTTGAATATGAAATAAAACACAGATTTCAAAATAACTTTTCTTCATTACATTTAAAACAGATGTTCTGTATTCTTAATACATAATACCAATACGTTCGCAGGCAAAGATAAAATATACTTAATACAAAATACGCCAAGAGCGATATATGAAGATATACCCTTGGATGATCAGAGTCATATAGTCATAATAGACTTAATACAAACACAGCGGAAATATAACAAAACATAAAACTGCAACTCTTAAATAGATATCTGTTTGCCTCCCGCATGCCTTCGGTAGCTTTATTCGTCATCCAACTAAACCTGAAAAAGTCCTTAACCCCTCATCCTACTCAAATTAATTTTGAGCAACCGAGAGTTTAAGGGGAAAACATAAACCTCGAGTCACACATAAAGCCTAGTATGAATAATACTATACCTCCCGGTTTAGTATGTTAAGTGAGACCACGTAGCTTAGCGGAACGGGTTTCCCCTCACTAACATCCTTTTAAAACATATCTTTTCAAAACCTTTTTCCTGCAATCAAAACTGGTTGAACACTATAAAGCATCATTGTGAAAACATACATAAATATCAGGTAATAATGAACTGTCTGTTCAAGCACATAAGTTTTGTTTGGATAACTTTTAACCTTTGGCTGACTCGGGCCTTCCAAATAATATAATCAAAATTAATCTAACAACTGTTAGCTATTCTTCTTCTGGACTACCTATCCTTAACTATCTGTTAAATAGTTCACTTTTGGATTGTTTGTCCTTAACTATCTGTTAAATACGTCACTTCTGGATGGTCTGTCCCTAACTTACTCATCTCCCAGGTCTTCCTGATCCTAATGGTTTTTTGGGCTCACCAATAACCTATCTATATGCAAACATATATTCCTTTCGGTGTGTAATCATAATTTTAGTCTACCTATGACAAAGCCCTACACACTGGAATTTTGTACAACAATTAGTTGCGGCTAATAGCTAATGTATAGGGTGCGACCCCATACTAGTCCCATCTGGTATTCTAATATCTGAGTCATTTTCACTTAAGGATCCCCTGCCATAAATTCCCTTGAAAACATTTTCAAAATGATTTAAATCCTTTAAATCAACTTATACAAGGAAAAATGTATAATCTTTATGCTTTACTCAAAATCACATTACCGTGTTTATATATATTCTTTACTCAAACTTTAGTTGATGATAACATTTAACATTTGAAAGTACCTCTTTCTAACCTTTGGAAGCATCTTTTTTTTCTAACCCAAGTAAAACCCTTTAATTTTCTAGGCCAAGAATCCAAAACCTTACCTTTCAAAACCATTCATCAAACCTTTCGAAATCATTGATCTCAAACCCTTCGAAACCATTGAACTAAAACCTTTTGAAACCATTGAACTCAAATCTTTCGAAACCATTGAAACTTTATACACCCCACTTTATAAACACTTTAAAACATTGCCTTAGAAAACCTTTGGGAAACCTTCCTTTTAAAACCTTCCGAAATCATTCAAAAATAGAACCTTTCGACTTTGTCGGAAACTACCTTTCCACCCCTTCGAAAGGTTACCTCTCGACTCCTTTGAAATCATTCAAAGCAAAACCTTTCGAAAGCATTAAACTCTTAAAACATGACCCTTTCGAAAGCACACTGGGTACAATTTAAAACATGTGGGAAATCCTCCTTTAAAACCTTCAGATTTCATTGGAAACAACCTTTCGACTTTGTCGAAAGATCTGCTTCGAAAGCTTTAAAACATATTATTTAAAACAGTAGGCCTCTGCCTTTAAAACAACTCCTTCGAAAGCTTAGGTTATACTTCAATTTATAAAACAAGGGTAAATCATCTATGTCTAAAGCTTTCTTTCGGAAGCATGGAGAAGCGGTTGGTTTTAAAACAAGTAAACCTTTCTACCTTGTCGGAAGGTTCAAAACAAAACAAAGCAGCAGTAACCTTTCAACTTTGTCGAAGGGTTTAAAACATTTATTTTAAGTAATTGACCTGGTCGTAAGCAACGAAGTTGAAAGCTCCTTTTCGAAAGTAAGCGGGTGAAACCTTTTGGTTTATAAAACAAACATACCCTAACCTCTTTGGCCATCAACCTTTCGACTAAGTACCCTTCGACCATGTCCAATTCATTACATACCAAGTGACATAATACCATATGCATTGGTTTGACCTTGTTAGAAGCTATGAACCACTCGACCTTGTCGAAAGGTCTGGGTCCGAAGGTTTGATGCCTAAAATGGCTGAAACATCCTAAAAGTATGATTTCTTTGTTTTTAACTTAAAAGGGATAACTTTTCAACTAACCTGCCTTTGTTTGTCAAATTCTCATTGGTTAATAAATACTTTTTAGAACAGTGCTGCCACTAATTTCAGAATTAAATAATAATTTTATTTTATAAAATGCCCCTTCTCCTTATTAAAATATATAAAACATTTAAGTCTCATACCTTAAATTATTTTATACATTCATCAAATCACTTAGGAAAATATGGGAAAATTCCAGAAAATCTATTTTAATATGTTTTCCAACATATAAAAATTTCAAAACCAAACAATTATTTGTTTAGCCGTAAATAATTTATAACCCAATAAATCATTTTCTTCACTAGAAAATTAATATAAAATCCACATAAACTCAGAAAATTATGAAAATAGAAATCCATCTCTAGAATATCATTTCCGATCTATATTTAAATTTTCAAGTCATTTGGATGTCATTTAATAGGGTTTTCATATCAACCATATCATAAAAACTAACATAAACAAATATAATTCATCAACAAGCATATATATAACTTTAATCATCAAAATCATGGCATAAACTTGCAAAAAAAATTTGGATCTAATCTTAAATCTAAAAACCATAAGAAAATGGGGTGTGGTAATTATTCACCTTAGCTTTGAGATTAAAAGATGTGAGATTTGATGTTGAATTAGTTGATTATCCTCCTTCTCTTGAAACCTAGCTTTAATCTTTCCTTGAGAACAACAATGGTGGCCGGCCTTGATATAATTTTAGTTTGAGTGAAAATGAAATGAACGTGAGTTTCATTTCCTAAGGGTTTAGGGTATAAACCTTTCCTATTTCCCATATTGCCCTTACTCATTCCTAACACCTTTGTTTATGTTATTTTATTTTAATTAACACACTAACATGGCACAACTACCCTTAGTATAATCAAATCCCAACCTATTAATCTTCACATTATTTTATTTAATTTACCTAATTAATTATTCTAAATAATATTATAAAAATATGGGGTGTTACACTCCACTACCATATCACATGGGTCTCTGAGATGTGAGAAAGTTGCCCTGGCAATTTCTTGTTTCAATCCACGAATCAACTTCTTATTCCTTTTTATCGCAATAGCATATCCGTGTCTAGCCAACTCATCAAATTTAGTTGCATACTCTAGTAAAGACATATCTTCTTCCTCTAATTACATAAACTTTCTGAGCAAGGTTGACTTTTTTATCTTGGATAAAAACTTTTCATCAATCCTCCTTCTAAATTCAGCCCAAGTCAAATTATCCTCTGGTATTTCTACAGTAACACTGTTCCACTAATACAAAGCAACTCCTTGTAACTGTCTAGATGCCAACCTCCTCTTCTGCTCACCATTCAAGCCTAGATTAGCAAAAATCCTTTATTAGTGCAACAGCCAATTCTCAACTTCAATAGCACTTTCCATTCCATGAAAAAGCTTTCCTCCAAGATTGGTATAATCACGGCTCAACTTGGCATAATTGTTGCAAACAGGTACCTTGGAATTGGCACCTCCCACATTGTCAGTGTTTCCTCTAACCAAACCAGCTGCTGCTCCAACTAGCATCATATTCACAAAGAACTGATGCATAGCCCTCATATCTACTGGTGGGGTTCTAGCACTCACATTTGCATTTGCATTTGGATTAACATATGCTTGACAACCTGGATTCTTTCTAGTATTGGGTCGAACATTTCCATTAGTTGTGGGGCTTCCTTCACCGAGATTTACTCTTCCATTTCCTGCTTCTATATCTTACTTCCTCATAATCTGCATGTGAGTCTTTATAAGATACAAAAGAATGACCTAAGAGAGGGGGAGAAAAGAGATAAAATATATACTTATATATAGCAATAATAAGCACGTTACTATAGTGTTATCCTATACCCCAATCTTATTTTCTGATTTATTTGGACTATGTTTTCAAAATCTTATAAGTTTAACATAATCTATGTTCTGACATCAAGTTGTAACATCCCCAATTTTGAGGCCCAAAACTAGGCACCACGAATGCTGCAGTCATCCATAGTATTAATTTCCAGTGACGTAATGTAGATCATTTAATTATATCTACAACATCAGGAGCACATGAATATGAAAATTTTCAAAACACATTTCATTAATCTTTCACATTCATTATATAATCTCATCGGTTCCACGTTCAAAGAAAATATAATAATTACAATTATATTCCAAAAGCGACAAATGAAGATGCCCTATTGGATGATCAGAGTCAAATACTCGACAATTATAAATTCTGTCATCACATCCATTCAAATAAATATCAACTTCAAACATAGCAGAAATAAAATCCTAATATTAGTTTGCCTCCTGCACGTTTCTAGAAGTGTATTTGTCTAACCTGAAAACCTTACTCTCGATCTACTGAAATGAGTACCCAAGAGTTTAAGGGGATAAACACAAAATTTGGGTCGACAAAAAGTCTGGTGTGAATAATAATATACCATTTCGAACCAAAATGGATATCTAGTGAGATCACACCGCAGAATGGAATGGGTTTTCCACTCACTAGTATCTTATCAAATATGTCAATCTGAACAGAAATCATGCACCTGCAACCACACTGGTTAAAACGAAACAAGATATGATCATATGCATGCAATATTGGTAAATGTGACTGGTCTTTAATTATAGGGTTATGCATTCTCAAAGTTTACCCATCCCATAAAATGTTTTGTTTGTCTTAGATCGTTGTTTTCCTAGGGTCACTATGAACCTATTAGTTTTCACATGCCAATTAATAACTTATCGGGCTGACTCAGGCCAAAACATAACCAGATGTCCTAAAATCTCCAAACATAGTTAGGAGTAATTCCAATTAACAATACGCCAAGAATATAGAGCTATGAGTTCCTTTCTATATGTACACATCTTTTAGTCTCACTACTAAGAAAGCCCTAAGCACTGGAATTGCGGACCTTTACCAATCGAGGGTGAACGGCTGAAGCATAAGGTGCGACCCTACACCAGTCCCACCTAAATCTTATTTGGTTTTAAATTCGTAAGTCGTACCTTTTTGATCAGCTATGGGAAGCCTAACATAATTGATCTATTTGATCTCCTAGTTGCAAATCTACTCACTCGGGAGTTTAGTTTGACCATACTCACTACTGGAACAACCTAACTAGTTATTATGTTTCTACTCCTAAGATGCAATATTGGACAATACAAATGTGAGTATGACAAATGATAAAATATGTGAATTTAACCAACCAATTGACAACAAGAACATATAACATCATTCATTATAATATGTTCAATAAATAGTATTATTCATAACAAAATTACTTATGTTTAAGTAATATTTTCCTTTGGAAAAATTCATATAAAATTGGGCTAAACAATTATTTTATCTCATTGAAAACATTTTCTTTAGAATTGATAAACCATTTGAAATCATTCTTAAACAAGGAAAATATAGCCCAAATACTTAGCCACAATCTTCTGCCGAAGCACTATCATCTTTACATAGCCTTTAAAACATTTGCTATCAAACCAAGGATGTCGAGCATCTAGAATACATGGCTATCGAGCCTCCAAAACATGGCTATTTGGTTATAAAGCATACGGCTGTTATGCAGCTAAAATATGGTTGTCAAGTCTCTATGTCGAACACTAAAACATAGTTGTCTTATTTGCAAAACATATGGCTATCGAGCCTATAAAACATAGTTATCTTTTTTGCAAAACATATAGCTATGGATCTTATAAAACATAGTTATCGAGTAGATATAAGGAGGCTATCGAGTCACTATAAGACCAGGATGTTGAGTTCTTAAAAACATAAAGTGTCGATTCTTTAAAGCGCACAAGGTTTCGAGCCTGTAAAAGCATAAGGATTTTGATTCTTTAAAACATGAGGGTTTCGAGTCTCTAATAACATAAGGGTTTTGAATAAGTAAAAACACAAGGAGTTTGAGCCTTAAAAGCTTGAGGTCTTGAGCCCTTAAAAACACATGGTGTCGAGTCCTCATAAAAGAGGATACATCATATAGATATTGAGCATCAATCACATGTATCAGCTCTTACTGGTATCAAGCTATTAGAAAATAGAGGTATCGAGTCCCTAATGATGGCACTTCTTTAATAAGTTAAAAACTGAATTGTTTCAATTTAAAGCTAAAACTTTTCATTAATTCTTGCCTCTTGTCATCTTATCATTGGATAGCAAAATACTTTTCATAATCTTTTTAGAAATTCTGGTAGATCACGTTCTACCTTCTCCAACCAATTTTCTAAACCATTATAATTAATATCATTTACTAATATTAATTAAAAACTTTTCTAGAATAATAAATTCATAAAAAATCTTAACCATTTAGGAAAATTCCCCCAAAAAACTAAAAATTTGAATTTCCTTCTTCTTCCTTATACAAAAATTTCAGGACCAAAACATTAATTTAATTATTTTTAATAACTAAAAACCTAGAAATATACACATTTTTCTCTTAGAAAATTCATAAAATATTCATATGAACTTGGAAAATTATGAAATTAAAGACCCATTAACAAAATATTGCTTTATACGACATATTCAAATTTTAAATCAATAGGAGAACAAAAACTTAGGTTTTTCCTATAAAACCTATTAAAGCAATTCTATAAAATCCCGAAAAACCCATCATTTAATCTAACAATGATTATTATCTATCCAAGCATGAACATTATTACAACCAATTTGAAAATCAATCATAAATCCAAAAACAAGACATAAAAAATGAGATGGTTAACTATTATTCACCTTAGATTGGATAAGAGAGATCAAGATTTGATGTAGATTAATTCCCTAAGCTTTCCCCTTTGAATTCCTTAGTTTTCTTCTTCTTTTTAATTAAGTAATGGCCTACCGCTCTTCAATTTTGCGTAGATTTATAAGAATGAAATGAGAATGAATGAGAGAGGAAGGGTTTAGGGAATGAAATATGGAGTTATTCCCATTATGCCCCTCTCATTAATCCCTTTCTATTCTATGTTCAAAACAATCTTATTAATTGATTAATTAAGGCATGGTTCTATTATTTAACAAACTCATTCTCCTTATCACCTCACATTATTCTATTTTATTTACCTAATTAAATTCCATGAATAATATTAAACAAAAATTAGGTGTGTTACAGCCAATTACTTGCCTCTAGTGCCATTTTCATTCCATCAAACATCTCTCCTCCTAAGCTTCGGAAATCCTTATTCATCTTGGCGAAATCCTCCCTAGCTGCCTACACCGGACCCCTGGTACATTTTGGACTAGTGGTGGCTGTACCAAGTTTGCCATAAATTGTTGAAAAAGCACATTCACATCCAGATTCCCAACAGGCGGGGCGGGCATTTCATTGCTGGCTTCTCACGAACTTTCGAGACTGCCTCTTCTCCTTGGTCGTTCGTTTGCATACTATAATCTCCTCTACTAGGATTTGCTCTTATACTTCCTATGCTCAGGGATGTTTATGTAGATCCATTCTCGCCTTTTATAGAAGCAAGGGTTTGTAACAGATGGAAGTAAGGTGAGTGGATTCAGTCGTATAAGGTTGATATAATCTACTATGTATCCATACCAAAATACAAGTGCATTATACATACATACATACATACATATATATATATATATATATATATCATGCACCCTCACCAAGGTGTTCATTTTCTACCAATAAGTTTTTACTTAGCTCTATTTTACTTAAGTGTTCCCCTAACCTAAGCACCAATGCCACTTTGTGACATCCCCCACTTCAAGGCTCAAAAATAGACATTGATGATGCTGTAGTCATCACCGAAATCATTTTCCAATGACAAAGTGAGTTTAACATTATTTTACACAACATAAATAAATAAAGCATATTAATAACTTTTCTATTGCATTAATTTGAATTACATAGTTCATTACATCATCTTTAACCCATTAAGTTCCCTCACAAAGGTAAATACAATAGAAAATAATAATAGTATTGTGTAAGACATATGAAGATGCCAACCAACACATAAGCGGTTATAAATTCTGGTTTTAAACAATGGGAATTTAAAACATTGTTATCCTTTAGACAAGCCTCATGCTTTATCCTTAGAGTCTTTATTTATCCTCCTAATAGATACATGTCTATTCCATAAACTCAACCTACTCGAATGAGTACCCATGATTTTGTGGGAAATAATAAAAACATGGGTTAAACATAAAGCCTGGTATGAGTAAAACCACTACCCTACACAAACAATCACAAAGTGAGACCATTACGCTAAAGAACAGAACGGGTTTTCCACTCACTGTTCTAATCATCGTCATTTACATTATATTATGTAATATCATTTTGTCATGAACAAACATAAATTATCCTTTCATCTCATAATCTCAACTAGTTTCTACAGTCATTCATAGTTTCCACTTAGGCCTTACCCTTAATAGTTCAACAACGGTACTCGACATTTAAGATCTCCACTTATGTGTTTTATCTTATTTTCACTTAAATTTATTGTGAACATATAATTAAGTTGCCACTAAGGCCTTATATCTTTATACACCAGCATAGTGTCGCTAATGGACATCAATCTCGTACATTATCATGAATAGACAATTTGGATGCTACGAAAGCCTTACTCCATCAACCTCAAATGTATGATCGTGAATAGACCTATATTTGCCACTAAGGCCTTCCACCAACGTTATCAAATATATTGTTGTGAATAGACATTTAGTAGCCACACATGCATTTTCATTAAAATATAATGTCATGCTTAAACGTAATATTGCCACTAAGGCCTTGTATTTACATTTCATCATTTCTTATGATTTAGCCCATCATCGTATAACTTAATCATGAAAAATTTCAATCCATTCTTAAAATAAGCTAATTCCTCTTTAACTTGTTATTTTCCAAATGCCATTTCATCTTTAGGGTTAGTCATCTTATTTTACTTAGCATTTCCTTAGCATTGTTCATTAATTCAAACCAACGTATAAGGCCATCGCGTGTTAAGCCTCTTGGGGTCATCGCGAGTTGATATTGCCCTATCCATCGCATAGTTGATATTGCCCTATCCATCGCATATTGATAGTTATTAACTATCTTAGGTTTGCTCCCATAAGCTTTCGCAAGTTGTTAACTTCCCCCAAGCCATCTCATGTTATTCCCCTAAGAGCCGTCGCATGTTATCTCACAAAGCTATCGCATGCTAACTTCCAGATAGTCATCATTTTTTGCCCCCTCCATATACCATCGTGTACTGACTCCTACCAAGCCATCGCATGTTGGGTTCCCATCTAGCTTTTGCAGGTTGATGTCTTTCTAGGTCATCGCGTAATGATCTTCAAGTAGTTATCATGGGGTAACTCTTCTAGAGCTATTGCTTGTTAACTACATCAAATGCCTTCACGCGTTGACCCTATCTAAGCCTTCGTGCATAGAATTTCCTACCAAGCTTTCATGAATTAAGCTCAATAGGGCTTTCGTTTGTTGGAATTTCCAAAGCCATTGTAGGTTGATAGCCTTCCTTAAGCCTCTACATGTTATAACTATACTAGTTATCGTGGATTAATTATATAGCTTCCTAAGTTGTAAAGTGGCAATTTGGCAATTAAATTAAAAATTGGTTTATTGCTTTATTAAGTGATTCCTATACACCAAATCGCACTTGGTGTCGAATTCTCATCGGCTAATCTATCTCTTTAGCGTTCATTTTTAGAATTTGCTAATTTCCTTCTTCGTTCATTAATTAATTTACACTAATTGATTACCTCTTAACTTAGCCGATTAATTCATATAAAATTAAAAATTGATGGGATAAATTCAAAAGATTCATTAAAAATCATATTTATCAATTTTTATCTTATCCCAAAATTTTAGGAACAAAATTAACTTTATTATTTTAATAATTAGTTTACCCGAAATAAAATCTTTTCTCAACTTAGAAAATTTCCAAATAAACTCTGAATAATGTAAAATTAAAAACTCATAATTATTTCATCATTATGAACTTAATATTTCATTTTCAAATCATTTGATTATGATTACATCTTGTTTTACGCTAATACAAGAACTAAATTATTTTATTTAAATTTCTAAGCAAACTAAATAATGTTCATTCAAACAAGTTTTCCATCATCAAAACATCCATACATAGTCAAATCCGATCCTTAGTGGGTTGGGATAGGTTTTAGGGAAAGATTTACTCACCTGGATTAAGAAAACTTTGTATAATCTTCCTTTTTACTTGAAGTTAAAAGCTTGATCTTCTATTTTTTGATTTCTTCTTCTTTATTATGAAATGGTGGTCGACCTCTCTTATTTTCTATCTTTTGTTTTATTGAATAATGAGAGAATGCATGGGGAGCTGGAACATAGAGAGTTAGTAATTTGGGCTTTGGGCTAAAACCTCACTCTAGCCTAATATTAATAAGCCACTAACTATTCTTCCTTCATTCATTCACTCTTTCTAATATAACTTGTCTTAATTTTATTTTATGCTTTAATTTAGTTAATCATATATTTATTTAATTCCTTATATTATGGCTTTCCAAAATATAGGGTGTTATAGTTCCATACCTCATTGCAACATCATCCAGCCCCTAGTGCTTCCTCGTAGTACTAGCGTAGCACTATGACATATATCCATCTAGGGCCACAAAGTGGCTTGATTTTGTTCACTATAAGAAGCAGAGGACTAGTGAGGAAACAGAGAATGCCAACAGGGATCCTACTTTCCATTTTCCTAGGGAGGCGGATTTTCTAGGAGGACCACAAGTGGTGATAAGGGCTACTAGTTTGTTTATGGTCCAGGAGATGGATTAGACTGCTTTGCTCGAGCTTCTCCGAACCTTGGCTAGGATGCCTTTGGTGGTCTAGCCCAGTCTAGCTTGCCAGGTCTATGTGGACCAGCCATGGCCTAGAATCGCTGCTAGAGGTTCTTCGTAAGGTTCTTGTACTTGAGTTTCTTTCCTAATTTCCTTTCATTTACATTGTTTCCTTTTGTAGTCCAGGTCTTATGCCCTTCGATTGCACTAGGAGGTGGTGGCACTAAAGAAGCACACTATGGAGGAAGCCAATTCCCAACAATTAGACTAGGAGAAGCTGGAAAAGTCTGGGAGGCAAGCTGTAAAGGAAGAAGCGATAAGGGATGCAACCATGAGGGAGCGGGCCAATGAGGTGGCCTATAAGGAGAAAGCTTCAGCCGAGTTTGGTCAGTTGAGGACCTAAATTGAGGGCAAAGAGAGGGAGGTAGAGAAACTGAAGGCGTCGCTTCTCTAGCACTGATGATACATAACCATAGAATGCCATGAGAAGAGAAAACTGAACTGGAGGAGGAGTGGATGAGTGGATGACCAAGATGCCTAAGATCATTTTTGATGCCAACAACCATTTGCCTCTGGTTGTCTGCTTCCTCAGTCTCAATAGGTTTGCGATAGTTCAACTTGAAGTTACAAGGAGATGGAAGCGGCAAGCAGGGCACCTCCTTTGATTTTGTTACAGGAGAAGATTGCCTTCCTTCTAGTTTCTTCCGTAAATGCTCCCAGCCGCTATTCTTGAGATCAAGAAACCAATGATCCATGAGGATGATTACCACATCATCTAGCGATGAATGTAGGCTAATTTTGTATGTATTTTTGAAAGGCGAGCTGGACCCTTTTTTGTAATGAGCAAAATATTTCTTATGTAATTTTAATCGATTATGTCTGTTGTGATGTTCAATGTTCACTATTTAATTTTCTACTAGTATATTATAGGCATGCCTATTTGACGTGTTCGTTTATATATATATATATATATATATATATATGGCTTACATTTTATTTTGTGTTGGGTGGCTCAAGCGGTCCCCGACTTTGTTCAGCAAACACGTAGACTTAGGCACTTACGCTCACAATAACAAAATAAGTGAAAAGAAATGATATGTTTGTTCTTTATTATTGAGATGGTTTTTCCCCAATCAGCATATATGTGTGGATATGAGTTTGTGATGGTGAATCCTTTTTTGGATGCCAGGGTCCTAAATTTGATCCGCTTACTGAGTGATTATTGACAGGACATTGATGACCGAATTTAGCTATGATGATGCTGCCTTAATTGTTTGAGGCAGGCAACGCTATGAATACCAAAATTGGGATTATTTCATGGGCAATCATACACATCTTGGCACCAATGCCTTATCCCCCTATAACAACCCGCACTTTAATGTTTCGAATTTCGACTAAATCGAAATCCAAGTAAATTAGGGTATGGATCATTGGTTTTGGTAACCTATAATAAATACAACATATCAGAGAGCGATCAATATAAACTCGCAGTGAAATTGAAAAATATAATTGAACACATATATTTACTAAGGCGACTACCTTTGAATCAATATTATTCCTTGGGTTTTTGGTTGCATTATCAGTGCCGAGCATTAACGTGAATACTTCGCGATCTACCATTCCCGTCTTGCACAAATAGCATGTCCTTCTAAATCTATCCCATGGATTGTAATGAGGATGGGCTCAGAACAACGTATTGGTGACTAGAAAATTATACACTTTACCTATAATATTAATTTATGCCGATTGATTTCCACTTAAGTGTATATCTATTATTTACGGCTAATTCGTTAAATCCTATGTGCATGTACAATATGCCTAACCTCCTCCGAGGTGTAACTATATATGTGCCAATATACACATATATCGAAACATATACTACACAAAAACACCGACCACTTAATACGTCTTAAATAGGCAGGAGGCAGACCCAACGGCCATTTACTACCTCAATCCCGGAAGAGGGCCCTCTACAACATAATGTGAATCGGTCCTAGCTATAGAGACCGATGACCCCTATATACCACTTTATAATTTATAATTTGACTAACGTACTACTAACGTATCTCGAAGACCCATCTAAGGGTTAACTAGCCCACCTCTAATAACAAAAAAACGTTTAACCAACTAACTTTGAGGTCTGCGCGTATACCATATGAATTCTACACTAGTAGGATGTGGAATACGTAAGGGCGTAACCCGAGCCTTTGCTACCGACTACTCGGGACTGGTGGTGGTCATAGCCTATATGCTAGCCCTATTGCAAAATGTAGGTCCAACAAAAATTTGACATAGCCTGCCGACCTTCCTCAGCTGACATCCCATTTAGACTAACCTAAATGTAAGTCAAGAAAAATGCCCTTTTTAATTACTTAATACCTCTTATTAGAAATGAAGTAGGCCTCATTTCCTTAAAAGTACTCGGGGCCATTTAATACTTCAAATCTGAGGCGAACTCTTGGTATATTTTCCTCTACCTATCCGCAAACACATATCACTTCCCCACGAGTCCTACAGTTTGAGATATCTCACATTAGTAGTGAGTATACGTAACTGTTGGTAGCCTCTAGGTGAAGGGTAGACTTCTGTTGTGTAACTCTACTGACCTCGCATTCCAGCCCTTACAAACCAAACTAACCATCCTATGCTTAATGGTTGGGCTAGGCCCTCTAACTCATGCTTGTTCTAATCGCATAATTAAGGCTGTATAATTTTCCACTATGAAAATTATACTACCTTTTAGCATTTAATTCCTATCTTATATGTTTATTTATTATATTTTATAAATGTTAATTATCTGTAATACATGGTCATTATTATTCTAATTGTACAATTTCTAATAACATTTATTAACCCATTTCAAAATTCACCTATTATGTATATTCAGTTTCCCTATAAATGTCATATTAAATTCTCTAATCAGTCCTCATTTAATTCTTTTAACTCATTAGCTACAAATTTATTGCCCATTAAATTTATAGTTATTATCCATTAATTTTGGAATTACTATTCCTTCCATTTTCGGCCATCCTATAATTTAATAAGCTATTAATAATTAATACGAATATCTCGTAATTACGCTATGTATATATTGTTGTTTTTAATTGGTAAGCACGGTTATACGTATATGTGTGTGTGTATATATATACTTCCTATTTCTAACTATTAATTCCTAAACTAGAACATTCCTTCGACATTTTAATTTATCAGAGCTATCGTTCCAAAAATGATTACCACTATAACTTTCAATAAACTACCCAAAATGAGACTTTTGCCCCATTTAAAATTACAAGGAATTATCTCTTCTCTTTATTGAAATAGACAGTGCAAACTATGGAGAAGAATATCCGTACTTTACACATCTCTTTCCTTTATGGTATATTCCTTAATATTTCAAACGACGAACTTTTTATAATTTACGGAATTAGATAATTTATGGAAATTACACTAAAATAGATACAATTAAATTATACCCCACTCCCAATAAATTAAGACATAGAAATTCACATTCCTAGTCAACTAGGACAACTTAATTTATAACCCAGTTATAAATATGGAATAAACTTTATAACTTTACAAACATTATACAATAATTAATATTTAGTACTGATTTCAAATTTCCAATTTTTGTTGCATATACTTTTCCTATTCTAATTACAATATGTATGCAATAATCGTATACATTTGTTTTATGCATACAACTCATCATATCTTATACGACTTATATAGGCATAATAATTAAATAAAATTCAACGATATAAATTTCAATGTTACAAATAAATTAAGTAATTTCACACTAACCTTTTAATCTTTTCAAATCTCCAGATTTGAATCCATGCTTTCACTTGACATCTTTTCCTTTCTAATCCAAAATAATATTTTAACAAGGATATAAATACTAGTAGAATTACAAATCTAAAAAGAGATTTGGGGTTAAGGGGAACATAGGATTTATAACAATGGAATTTACATTTTCAATAGTATTGGTTCGCTCCTTCTCTTCTTCTCTTTTATTTCATAATATTGATATATAATATTTTATTTTATAACTAAATGAAAGTTTGGAGAAGAGAAAACGACAGAGCTTCGCCACTTTGATTAGAAAATATGAGAAGAGAATCGAGGGTTTAGTTATGTGTTCATAAGTGCTCGAATAAATCATATATGTTAGATTAACATAATTAAATCCAGGTCGTTTGACCAAGGCTCCAACCCTGCCACCGGTACTTGACCGATCGACCTCTCCTCTAAAGGAGGTCGACTGCTAACTGTCGACCAGCCCAAGGAGGGGGCCGATAGGTGGGGTCCTGTATTTATTGTTATTTATTTCTTTTTTTGTTTTTTAATTATTTTTGCCCAAGAAACTTCAAACGTTAATAATTTCATCGTTTGAGCCCCGACCGCGAAACTCCAAATATGAAAGTTGCTCGGAAAATTATCATGAACACAATGGTGCAATTTTCGTGGCCAAATTCCAACGTTTCGCAAATTCTACTTTTGTAGCCTTATTAAAGATTTATTAATTATCATAAATTTTATAATGTGTTACATTCTCCCCTCTAAATGAATTTCATCATCAGATTTCCCCAAGGGTTGAATCGTGTAACATAACACACAACCAATAAGAGCTATCCAATCAATTAGTGTACAACTAATTTTGCAGCCAAATGTGTATAAGTGCATGGTGTATCACAACATATAAGACATGCATGTAGAATGATTCTAAATCGGCGCCTCATATATGAATGCACTCTTTCAAAAACATTTTGAAAATACGATGCAAACAACCTATTTATACCGGTAGTTCTATATGTATGCAAGTTTTTGAAATTTAGAAATCCTTTCTCAAATAACAAATTCCTCACTCCTACCAATGGGAGCTACAAGTAGAAGTATGGTTCAACCAATTTGGCATCCAGTCCCTACCATCCAAAACCTAGCGTACAATTTCTAACATCCAAATCTTGAAAATCTAATGTTCTAGATTTATAACTCTATAATGAAAGAGCTTTTAGATGGAAAATTTTATATTTCCACCCTTCTTTTGGGTACCTATTCCATTGTACCTTGGAACCTTCTTCTTTGCCTCCAAAACTTTTTCAACTTTTCCAAGTACAATATGCATAAGATGGTTTATTTTTTGATGTTAAACATAATTATCCTAAACGCAGGTTCCATTTCACTATCAACAATGTGTGGAAATAGAAATTCCAAAAATAAAACAGCCTTTTCTCTTGTTATTGTCTATATTTTACATACCACCACCCTTGCGGATAGTAAAACTCACATTTATTAACACACTAACGCTCCGTACACTAAGCATGTGGTGTTCGAAAATCAAAGGTTTTCTCATTTCAAAAGATTATTTTCCTTCAAACAAACTTGCAAAATAGTTTGAAAAATTGATTTTTCAAAAGCATTTAAACACCATATTTTTTCCAAAAGCACTTGAATTTTTTTTCCCAAAAGCATTTGAACCCATGTTCTCAAAAGCATTTAAACAAAATTCTCAAAAGCATTCGAAAATAATTTTCAAAACATTTGTCGCTCCATC
This sequence comes from Allium fistulosum, assembly GCA_030737815.1. NCBI lineage: Eukaryota > Viridiplantae > Streptophyta > Magnoliopsida > Asparagales > Amaryllidaceae > Allium > Allium fistulosum. The sequence goes on along the minus strand of CM060907.1, from coordinate 940,099,011 downwards.
CTTAAAACAAATTAAGCCACAATTTAATGTAATCAGGATCAGTCAATAAGTTAATGCACATGATTGACCCTAGCAATGTGAAGTTAGTCCTATATTTGGGGAGCCTTTCCTTAATTTCTAAAACAACAAACTACCTACAAACATTTTATAAATTTTAGCTTTTAAGGCATAGGGATAGTGACCCATGACTTTGCAACAACATTTCACTTTCCTCCATTTGCTAAATTTATTTTTCCTGAACTTCTAAAGTTTTGGCGGTCTAAGTATTCTAGTTGCTAATTTAATTTCCTAAACTATTTCATAAACTTCCGACTTCAACAACATCTTATCACAAGTTTAGTATCCTTATGAGATCTCCTTATTTACACTATTTCTATATATATACGAGTACATATGCACGCCCAGGTAGGCCTGCATTTAATCGCAATGCATGCATTTTTAGTTGTACCTATGGAAGTAGATTTGGTAGTAGCATTCCCATATTTGAACCGCACCTAGGCAGAAGCCGCTATTTTTTTTGTTCAGACTGCAATAACTTCTTCATACTAACGCGGAATCAGGCAAAACTTCGATCGATGAACTCCCATCTAAATTACAAACAATAAGGAACACTCGGATTCTTTATCAAGTGAACGTATACCATTGTTCTCTATGGTGATTAACAGTTGTACTTAGAAAATAACGGGCTACATTCCCGTATTTGAACTTCGCCTAGGCAGAAGCAACTATTTTTTTATTCATACTGCAATAACTTCTTCATACTAACTCAGAATCGGGCAAAACTACGACCGATGAACTTCCACCTCAATTACGGACAATAGAGAACACTCGGATACTTCATCTTATGAATGTATACCGTAGTTCTCTATGGTGATTAACAGTTGTACTTAGAAAATAACATGCTATATCCCCACTTCAACGCTCATTGTAGTTCTCCATACTGACTAATAGTTGTACTTAGAAAATAACATGCTACATCCATGTTAACCCTCTCTTATTCACGACTTAGCGACCTATATGACTCAACGACTTAAGGGAATAAGCGACTTAACTATACAAGCAATAAGCGACTTAACGACATAAGAAGCTCCAGCGACCTAACGGCCTAAAGAAAAAAACGGACTCAATGTGGCACGACTCAACGACCTAAGGAACTCCAACGACCTAACGACCTAAAAAACTCCTGCGACTCAACGGGATAGCGACCTAGCAATTCAATGAAGGCAGCAACCTAACAGGTTAACGACCTAACGAGCTATGAAAGAGCGACCTAACGACCTAGCAAGCTCCAGAGTTAAGCCGCGTGCTCACTACCTCTTCCTTTAGGTCGTTAACGACCAAAACCAACCGAGATAACTTCTGAACTACACATGCTAAGTCGCTCACAACATATATCTCGTCCAAGATGGCTCCATTAAGTCGCCAACGACTTATGCTACCTCGGGATGGCTCTTAGGTCGCAACTTCTTAGGTCGCTCATGACCTAAAACATGGCCGACCTAAGCCCAGTTTCTCCTATAAATACCCCGCCTACTCCTCACTCGAGGGGGGACGAATTTTTGGAATGCCAAGACTCTGCTGTTTTCTCTACTTGCTTCAACACTTCAAAGGCAAAAGACACTTCAAAGAACCTTCGGAAAAGATGAAGTTCATTCAACATCAATTCAAAGAGCTTTTCTGCACCAAAGTTCTAACTACTTGTCTTAATTGTGTTGTAATCGAAGAATGATTGTAAAGTTTGTAATCAAATCAGTAGTAGAAGAGATTAAGTGGACGTAGGCTTGACTTTGGGCCGAACCACTATAAAAATTGTTGTCTCTTTACTGTTTTCTGCTATTTTCTGCTTGTTTTTAGTTCCCGTACAAACGGGTGGTGCTTTCGCTATATCACAATTCACACCGGGGTGTTAGCGTACATTTTTAGCATTAACATTTTTGGTGCTTTCATTGAGAGTTGAACTCAGGACCTCCCGCTTACCAAACGGGTGCTCTCATCATTGCTTCACAAAGATTTGTGGAAAGACTCTCCCTAAGAACCAGAAGTCTATCCGAAATTATGGCTCCTGGAAGGAAAAGTAAATCTACTAGATCTGGAGTTGCTCATGACAACATCGCCACTTCCCCCGCATCAAATCAAGTGGCTCCTAGTGTTGGAGTCACAAGGGTTGAATTGGATGATGTAGTGTCGGGGTTGTATCAACAAATGGAAGCCTAGAACGCTTTGATGTTAGACAAGTTGAATGCTTTGCTTGGAGTTAAACAGCCACCAGAAAATAATGAAGAAACCTTTGCTGAGGATGTTCATGATTCCCAAGGGAAAAGTATTCCTCAAAGGGCAGCTGGCACCGCCGAAGGGGCACCTCCCCAAGTTGGAGGTTCATGGCCGCAGCCAACTCTTCGTGAACGTTTGTCCAGGCAAACTTCCGAAAAAGTAGCTGATGTCTATCCCACGGGGCCTCTAAACGATGAGGAGTACCTCTCGGGAATGATTCGACAAATTATGGAGGACAACATGCAAAGGAAGGAAGATGAAAGTGACTGGGGGTTTGCTCCAAGCAAAACTCCTTTTACTGAAATAATTTTGAAGGCTGAATTTCCAAAGAAGTTTGTTCCCCCCACTATTCCAGCTTATCGGGGGACAAGCGATCCTAACCAGTTCTTATACAAGTACGACTGGCATATGACAGGTGCCAGAGCAACAGACGAGATCAAGTGCAGATACTTTCCTATGTACTTAAAGGGAGTGGCCCTGCTTTGGTTCACAAAGCTGCCAGTTCGATCCGTGGATCAGTTCTCCGATCTAACTCGGAAATTCAAAGATCAGTTCAGGTTGTATGCTTCGAAGGCCAAGGACATAATGTCACTATCCAGCCTCGAACAAAGCCCCGGAGAGTCTATCAAATCTTTCTTAAACCGCTTCAATATAGCCTTGGCCGAAGTTGATAATGCAGAGCCTCGGATGATTCTAACTTACTTGATGCGAGCTATTGACAAATCAAGTGAATTCGGAAAATGGCTAAAGATGAAAGATCCAAATTCACTTGAGAAGTTCTACAAGAAGGCCGATGAGTTCATGCGCTTAGAAAGCCATCCTGTGCCAGCAAAAGTAGACGTGGCTGAGGTTAAGAATAACAATGTTGCTTCTAACAAAAAGGAATCTGGTGGCCAGAAGAGGGAGAATGACGGTAGGAAAGAGCAGAAAGATGTGAAGAAAAATCACCGCTTTAGACCTTCAGATTTTACTCACTTAACCGATACTCCAGAAAATATCTTTTTTGCAACCAAGGATGCTATCGAATACCCCAAACCACCTGAGATGAAGCCTGGGAAAAATGCTGCGCATAATGGGAGATTCTGTCGGTTCCACAATCAACCTGGCCACGACACTAATGAATGTCGCCATTTAAAGAATTTGATTGAAGAGCTGTTGAGACAGAATAAGCTACAACAATATGTGAAGAGAAACAGAAGTGACCCGACCTCATCTACTCAGGGGCAGCAAGTTCTTGTTCATCAATCCAACTCAGGTGAGAGGACTGTAGCGCAGGAATCTGAAAGGCCTATCATTAATGTTATCACAGGGGGTCCTCACCCCGCGGGCAGAAGTTGGGGTGAGATGGAGAGATATGCCCACGCTTTGAGATATGCCCCGGCGGAAGAAAATGATTTTGTCTTGGAAGATGCTGCACCTTTAAAACAGCAGAGAACTTTTAACGATGACATCATATTCCGAGCTAGAGACTCTGTTGGCATTGAAGCTCCCACCATGGATCCCTTGGTAATATTTGCTGGTATCGGATCAGCCATTGTAAGAAAGGTGCTTGTTGACTGTGGCGCCTCTTGCAATATCCTCTTTAGAAAGACATTTGATCAGATGAAAATTCCCATGGCTGATGTCCAAGCTTCCTCGTAGAAAATTGTTGGGTTCACTGGAGAACCAAAACAGCCTATTGGGACTATTGACTTATTTGTAGAGCTCGGAGAAGGGGAAAGGAAAGTTGTCCGAAAACAAACTTTTGTGATTGTTGATGAATTCTCCGATTACAATGCATTCTTGGGTCGACCAACTCTTGCCGCATTCAAGGCCATTCTCGCCCCATGGTGCCTAACTATGAAGTTCCCCACTGATAATGGTGTCGGTGTTGTGAAGGGGGACCAAAATTCCGGGCGAGAATGCTATCTCATAGAGTTACAGGAAAAAAGGAAAAGAGAAATGGGTAAAGGTGCGGCAGCTCCGCTCCGCATCAAAGAGCCCACCTTGTAGCAATTACGGGGTGGACCCTGCACTGGTGAGCATAGTGATGCACGAAAAGAGATTGATCCCAGAAAAACTAGTGCAAGGGAGAGTAGAGTGGTGCCGGTGGAAGTAACAGTGCCAATACCTGTTGACCTGAATGATCCAAACAAGGTGCTGAATGTGGGTTCACAACTTGGTATAACGGTTCAGAATATGTTGATATCATTCTTGAAAGCAAACCTGGATGTATTCGCTTGGAGTCATGCCGACATGTGTGGAATATCTCCAGAAATCGCAGTGCATGCTTTGAATATTGATCCAAATTTCACTCCCGTAAAGTAGAAAAGAAGAACCCAGGGTCCTGAAAGGTCGACAGCATTAAAAGAAGAAGTAGATCGGCTCATGGAAAATGGCTTCATCAGAGAATCCACTTATCCAAATTGGGTTTCTAATCCGGTTCTGGTTAAAAAAGCAAATGGGAAGTAAAGAGTATGCATCGACTTTTCAGACTTGAACAAAGCATGCCCCAAAGACTGTTTCCCGTTGCCCAGAATTGATTAGTTGGTGGATGGAACAGCCGGGCATGAATTATTGTCTTTTATGGATGCTTACTCAGGATACAATCAAATCATGATGCATGAGCCAGATCAAGAGGACACGAACTTCATCACTGATGATGGTCTTTACTGCTATAAAGTCATGCCCTTCGGACTAAAGAACGCGGGGGCAACTTATCAAAGACTTGTTAATGCTATGTTCAAACCCCAGATTGGGAAGATTATGGAAGTATATGTTGATGATATGTTGGTAAAATCGAAGAAGGCAGTAGACCACATGGATCATTTGGCAGAAATGTTCGCGGTCCTCCGAAAGTATGGGATGAAGCTAAATCCTCTGAAATGTTCATTCGGAGTAGAGTCCGAAAAATTCTTGGGTTTCGTTGTGAGTGCTAGGGGCATCGAAGCTAATCCTGCTCAGATTACTGCTTTAAGAGAACTCAAAGCCCCTAGAACAAAGAAGGAATTGCAAAGCCTCAACGGGAAAGTCGCTGCTTTGAGTCGATTTATTTCCAGAGTCACTGATAAATGCATTCCCTTCTTTGATGCTCTGAAGAAAGGAAAGAAAAACTTTGAATGGACTCCTGAATGTCAGAAAGCTTTTGATGAACTGATTCATCACATGGAAAGGCCTTCAATACTTTCTCAGCCCAGCAATGGTGAAGATCTCTTCATATACTTAGCGGTTTCGTCTCATGCTCTCAGTGCAGCATTGGTACGAGAAGACGCAAAAATTCAGCGCCCGATTATTACATCAGCAAAAGATTCACTGGGGCAGAGATGAATTATTCAAAGCTGGAAAAGCTCGCCTATTGTCTGTTAATTGCATCCAGAAAATTAAGGCCATATTTCCAGGCTCATCCTATTAAAGTCCTCACTGATCAACCTCTAAAGCAAGTCCTATTTTGCCCTGAAACTTCGGGTCGTCTTCTGAAGTGGAATATTGAACTCAGCCAATACGATATCACCTACCATCCCCGAAGAGCAATCAATGGACAAGCTTTAGTAGATTTCATTGCAGAATACACAGATAAAGGTGGTAATGAGGAAGAGGTGACTGATGACATCCCGATCCGATGGAAATTGTATGTTGACGGTGCAAGAAATGACTATTGTTCCGGAGCTGGGGTTGTGCTCGAAAACCCCGAAGGGCGGTCATTGTGTTATGCATTGAGATTAGAATTTCCTTCGACAAATAATGAAGCCGAATATGAAGCTCTTATTGCCGGCTTGAAGATTGCTAAAGAACTGAACATCAAAGTATTGGAGATCTTCAGTGATTCCCAGCTTATTGTATGCCAAGTCAAGAAAGAGTTTCAAACTAAAGGAGGAAATCTGCCTGCTTACTTGTCAAAGGCCTGGGAGCTTCTCGATGATTTTGATCATTATACAATAAGCCATATACCCCGGGAAGAGAACATGAAGGCAGATTCTCTCGTAAAATATTCAAGCTCTGGCAAAGCTCAATTATTAGGATTGGTCCTTGTGGAAGTCTTGACAGCTCCAAGTACTGATGAGATGGATATTGACTGGATCATGGTTGTATCTCAAGAGCAGGAGTCGTGGATGACCTCGATCAAGTAATATCTACTCAACGGCTCCCTGCCAGAAAACTCAAAAGAGCGCCAGAAGCTGCTAAGAAAAGCCCCGAGATATGTAATTCAAGACGGCCATTTGTACAGACGAGGATTCTCGATGCCATTACTCTGATGTGTAACCAAGGAAGAGGCTAAGACAATTTTAGCTGAGGTGCACGGAGGAGAGTGTGGGGATCATTCAGGTGGCCAAACTCTTGCAAAGAAAATTCTCCGCTATGGGTATTTTTGGTCGGATATTAATCGAGATGCTGCTAGCTACTCCCGAAAGTGTGACAGATGCCAGAGATTTACAAAAATCCCAAGAGCACCTTCCAGCGTGCTAACACAGATGGTCAGTCCATGGCCATTCGCCATTTGGGGGGTAGATCTCATCGGACCTTTGCCGATTGCCAAGTCTGGAATCAAATATGTTATTGTTGTTGTTGATTATTTCACTAAATGGGCTGAAGCTGAACCATTGGCTACTATTACCTCTAAAAAGATGATAAACTTTGTGACTAAAAATATCATTTGCAGGTATGGTGTGCCTCAGAAGATAATCACAGACAATGGTACCCAATTCGAAAGCGAAGAATTCCAGGACTTTTGCAGACGATTCAAGATCCAAAAAAGCTTCTCAGCACTGGCTCATCCGTAGGCAAACGGTCAAGTGGAAGCAGTGAACAAAATTATCAAATCAACCATCAAAAAACAGCTGGAAAGAGCAAAAGGTGGTTGGGTCGATAAGCTGCCACTAGCACTATGGGCATATAGAACTACCCACAAAACTACGACTAGGCACACTCCATTCTCATTAGCATATGGATCAGAAGCAATGATTCCCGTGGAAATAGAGGTCCCCTCACACAGAAGAATTCATTTCAACCAAGCTGAAAATGAAAAGCTGCAACTTGAAGCACTCGACTTTCTTGATGAAAGAAGAAAAGAGGCTGAGCTCAGAGTTGCAGCTCATCAGCAAAGGATAGCCAGGCACTTCAATTCCAAAGTTCGCCAATGCAGCTTTAAAATTGGGGATCTAGTCTTGAAAAGGGTCATGACAGCAACAGGAGTGTTTGGGCCAAACTGGGAAGGGCCATATGTCATAGGCAAAAAAATTCTTGATGGCACTTTCAAGCTCACAACTGTCAAAGGAGATCCAATTCCAAGAGCCTGGAAAAGTAATCACTTGCGTCCATATTTTACTTAGAAGCTATGCTTAAATTTGTAAAATGATTGTGAATGTATCATTGTGAATTAATAATAAGAACTATAAAGTGGATGTAGGCCCAATTCTTGGCCGAACCACTATAAATCTTGTGTTCTCTATTACTATAAAATGCTTGTTTCATTTCAATGTGCAAATATCTTAAACATGTTGCTAAAAAGTCGGTTTAATATTGCAGGCTATAAAAGCAAAGCTTACCTATTTAACACATCACAAGGCCAAGCGATTCCTACAAATCACTCAACAAACAAATAAGAAGTGCTTCTCACAAACAGTTGGTGATTCCACCGAAGGGGCACCTTCCTAACGTGAAGGTTCCAGGCCCTTGCTAACTAATTGCGATCGTTTGTGCAAACAGACATCCGGTTAAGTAGCTTGCGCCTGCCCCGTGGATTCACTTAACAACGAAGTACACTTCTCTGGAAAAATCAAACAACTTGCAAAAGAAAGGAACATGTACTTAGAGGTGATAATGAGGAATCGCTAAGGGATAGATGGTGAAAAGACATGGGCAAGCAGACAAAAACAGCCAGAATGGAATCTTGTCTCTCAACAAAAAGAGGGTTGGTGGAACCACCGAAGGGGCACCTTCCCAAAGTGAAGGTTCTAGGCCCTCGCTAGTTAATTGTGATCGATTGTGCAAACAAGCATCCAGTTAGGTAGCTTGCGTCTGCTCCGTGGATCCACTTAACTGTGAGATGCAACCTTCCTGGCAAATGAAACAAACAAAGCCCTCTCTGGAGGCACACAAAGCCCTCTTCGAAGGCACAAAAAGCCCTCTTCGGAGGCAGACAAACAAAGCCCTCTTCGGAGGCACACTTCACCAAGTTAGAGTGCCAAATAAAGCCCTCTTCGGAGGCACAGTTCACCAAGTTGAAGTGCCAAACAAAGCCCTCTTCGGAGGCATGCTTCACCAAGTTGAAGTGCCAAAGAAAGTCCTCTTCGGAGGCACGCTTCACCAAGTTGAAGTGCCAAAGAAAGCCCTCTTCGGAGGCACGCTTCACCAAGTTGAAGTGCCAAAGAAACCCCTCTTCGGAGGCACACTTCTACAAATTGAAGTGCCAAATAAAGCCCTCTAACGAGGCACACCCAAAAAAGAAGAAATGTCATCTCTTGAAAAAAATCGTTGATGGAACCACCGAAGGGGCACCTTCTCAAAAGAAAGTTCTAGGCCGCAGCTAACTGCTCGCGATCGTTTGTGCAAACCAAGTATCCAATAAAGCAGCTGACGCCTGTCCCGTGGGCCCACTTAGCAATGAGAAATAACTTTCTGGCAAACAAATCAAAGCCCTCTTTCGAGGCCCGCTTCACCGCGTAGGGGAATCCACTTTTCAAAAATAAAAGTGACCATCTCCGAAAGTTGAAGTGTAAAAAAAACTTCTCTGATACAAGGCACGCTCTACTAGAGCAGAATAATATTTCCTCAAAATGGAAGAATTATTCTCTAGAGTAAGAGCACAAGTCTTTTCAAAAAGGAGAAGATTGCAATAAGCCGTGGCATGGGGGCAATATGGCTACATTAATAAAAGCAACACTCAAGCAGCATACCACGAGCTCACTGCAGTATCATACAAAGAAAATAAAGAAACTTGTGCTAAAATAGGGAATAAATGCATTCACAAATACAGACAAAAGATTGTACAAGTAAAATGAGTCATTTTATTCCATACTATAAAAAAATTTACACATGTGCAGGTTTCAAAAAGTGGGGGCCGGTACCCGCACAATCTCCGGTCAATAAAAATCTTTAGATAAAAGTAAAAAAGCAAAACAAGAAGGATAGAACCAGACTCATTTCTTCTTCTTCCCGTCGCCTTTGGAGCCCTCGCCTGGCCTAATGGTTAACTTCGTGAGTCGGCCTGAACGAGTCGTGGAAGAAGGAGAAAGAGGTGCAATTGGGTCCTCTTCCGCTTTCTCATCGCTAGCAGAAGTGCCTTCCTTCTTTTTCTTCGAAACTCCACACTTTCCCCGCTTCTTTGAAGAAGATTCGCTGCCCGGAGTGATAAGATCAATCAGCTTTGTATCATCAGCAGTAAATTTCTCCGGGGTCCTCTCACCCTCCTCAAGTTCCTCAGCTTTCTGCTCTTGTGAAGCGGCTGGATCATCTAAGCCTTGAAGAGCACCTATTTGTTCTTCTTGCAACCCCGGTTGAGAAGCAGAAGAAGGAGTAACTTGAAGAGGTGGAGGAGCAACAGCTGGGGGAGGCGAAGCCTATACAGCACTTGTTTTCGCTACAGAAGAAGAAAAGTTAAAAACATCAGTATTCCTCGCAAAGAGAGGAGAGAGTGGCACGTCGAGGCTTAAGTAATAAGCAAAAAGTTTATCGAACTCATGTGAAGCAAACGAGTAGTTCACTTGAGCTGGATCAGTGTTGAAGTTACCTGGAGAGCTTGGCTTTATCACGTTAATTTCAAAATCTTGGGCTTCGGTGCTTTCATGGGCCTCGTCTTCGGCATGAGCAGTTTTAGCTTCGGTTTCGACTTTGGCAGGAGGCGGAGAGTGGGAACTGGAGCCAATAATATCAAGGTCGACCGAAGTCGAAGGATGAGTTGGGTCGGTCAAAGGTGCCTTCCCTAGATGCCCTCCTTCCGCCGCTTCGGCTCGCTCCTTGGCAAGTTGTTCTTTCCTTCTCACAAGGGCGGCACGACCCTCATCATCCAAATAATGAGTCTCAAAATCCTCCTCTTTGTAGCCAGCGTCTTTAAGCACTTCAACTGCTGCCTCACACACTTCAGCCAGAGTAACCTCATACTTTGGGCCCAAAAATGAAAGACTGCCATGCCCCAAGACGCTGAGAACGTAAAACTCGAATAGAGTGGAGCTAATGTTGGCCTTAGTCGCATCATGTGAGTGTTCAGCTGCTACTTTTGCAGCGATGGCCTCGTCACGCTCTTTTTCAGCCTTAGAAAGATGGGCCTTTAACATTGTAATATCCAAGTCTTGAGAGCTAGTCTTTTCCCGCAGCTGAGCAGCATCTTTGCGGTAGATTTCTACAATTTTCCCCTCCGCCTCAAGTTTAGCCTCAGCATCTCGTTGAGTAGCGTGGGCGTCTCTTACCTGCTTTTGGAGAACCTCTTCCTTTTGTGTATAAGAAGTGGAAGAGGTGGTGAGATCATCTTTAAGTATCTTGACTTCAGCCTCAAGTTCCTCGTTGTGGGCGGTGATGCTTTTCATCTCCGTATCGTGCTGGTCAAGAACTTTTTGCCACTCAGACTTATCGCTCTCCATCGTCAGCATAGCTTCGAGATTTAAGCGATTTACTCTTTGAAGCTCATCAACTAGTTTTTGCCAGCCGGACATTCTTTCAATATCAAGTTTGGCAGCGTCAAGATTTCTTAGCATGGCCTGTTTATCGATTGGAACCAAGTCTAGATCAAAACGCACTCCTTTCAAACACCAATGCGGAAATCGGCTTTGGAGTGCAGGCGGAGGCTTCTCAACTTGATAAGGAGGCCTATTGATGATGGCTTGAATATCAGCTCTTTTAAGGGCAGGAGAGCTGGAAGGGATGTCTAAAGAGATAGAAGCAGCGGGCACTTGAGAAATTTCATATGTAAACTTTTCGTTGAGCTTGGCCCGCTTGCTCGGATCTTCAGCTATATGACTCTCCCCTTATCATCATGAGATTTTCTTTTATGGGAGTCATCATCCCTATGGTAAGAGTCATGTCGGTCGTCTCTTCTTCCATACCGCTCCTCATAAGCCTGCCTTTCACGAGCTTTCCTAGCTGCTCTCTCCTCATCAATCTCCCTAGGGGCAGGAAGATAGCGCCTGGGATCATAAGAATCACGCCTCGCATAGTGTTGAAATTCATCATAATATGAGCCGCTGCGTCCCATGGGAGAACCTGAAAGTAAAGAAGAGACGGACGAAATTTAGAAATCTTCAAAATAAAGAAGCTAAGTGCGCATAATTGCCAAAAATCCTAAGTGCATGTGGCGTGCGAACTACGCGCGTCAAGCTACAAACCACTCTTTAGCTTAGGAGTGATGTCGGCTTTTGCAGCAGGAGTCAACTCTTGGGTTGATGGGATTGGTCACAAGACGGACGTCGCTTCAATTGATGGAGAAACAAGCTTAAAAGCGGTGGTATCATCTTTAAAGAGCTCGTGGGAAGTCACCATAAAATCGCTCAGCCCTCCAAAGATATCGTCACCATCGTGCCCAGCGGAATGGGTCGTATCAGCAGTGCCCTCTTTAGCACGTTCTACACTCTTCGAAATGGAACTTTCTTTCTCAGCTTCCTTATCAGCCTCTTTAGTAGCCTTCCTAGAATATTGAAGAAATTCCTCTTCTTCAATAACTAGGGGAAGTTTAGATTTGCCAGATAACCCCACGCCATCAGCGGAACTGGAGCATTTCACTAATGAAGTCTCCACAATAGGTTTCTTCGATGCGAATTCTTCTGCGGGGGCTGGGGCATTTGACACTTCTGCTTGAGAGCTGGGGGCATCACGGGATTGGATGGATCGAGAAGAGTGCAGGAGTCCGAATTGGTGCAAAAATTCATTCCTCTGTAGAAACTTAATACTTCTCTCATTGGCAGCTACGGCACTCAACCTCTCGAAAGTCGGTTTGTGACTAGAGTCTTTAGAGGGAGGAGGAAGAGCTGCAAAAGTGAAAAATGAAGTTAGCACTTGACAACTCGAATTTTGAAAAGCTCAAAAATGAAGTAAACGGAGATAGGTAGTCTTACTTCCTACTCTCCAGATGCCGTAAAATCACGGGGGGCAACGGACATAGAAGAATTGGTTTAAAAACCCGTGAGCGCTCTCGGGCAGATCCATAATTAACTTGCAGTTTCTTGCGCTCCTTACGAGAGTAATAGAAGGGTGATCTTTGTTCTTCCCAAATGAACACAGGTAGCAGATCTCCTCGAAGCTTAGGAGGCGGTCAAGCGTTCTCCTAAATAGTATGCACAACCCCATCAAAATGGCATAGCCATTAGGGTGCAACTGGAATGGAGAAATAGTTAATCGGAGGAGAAGTGTTCTAAGAAAGTCGTTGAAGGGGGGAATAGCTCCATTCAGGCACATTCGACGATTGACTGCAATGAAGCCATGTGGCGGCCTATCGGCAGTGTCGTTTACCCCTGGGAGTAGAGCATCTACTTCAGCAATGCCAAATTGAATACATAGCTGGTTGAAGGTCCGTTGGTTCAATGAAGTTGGAACTCTTTCCGAAGGATTATCCATAGGGTCAGCAATTGGGAAAACTTCATCGGTCCGATCTACTATCTCTTCTTGTACTTGTTGAGAAGCCATTCTACGCAAGGAACTGTATATTCAAATATGAATGTGCACGTTTCCTAAAAGCGTGTGAAGTGTTGTGCAAAGCTACTGAAATAACAAGTAAATAAAGTAAAACTTGAAATAATACTGGTTGGCGCACGTCAATTCAGGAAGATTCAAGGCTTGTTATTGGATCAAAATTAAGTGTAGTATCAATGCAGATAATATTTAGTGATAAGCAGTTATAACTATATGAATTTTGCGTTGATGCTCCATTTAATTCAGTTGATTCACAGCATTTCACTTTTAATTAGATTCATATTATTTTACTTAAGTAAAATATTAGCTCTTTGACCTAATCCATCACTCGATGTGGGTAGTCGATGATGAGTATATTCGTCCTAGTTTTCTGCAAATGTTGTATTTAACAGGTTGTTAGCTTAAAAGCCAATATAATATGTGAAAGAGTGCAACAAGTTCAAGCAGTTCATTCTGGCAGTTCAAGTTGGAAGTTCAATCAAGTTTTGGCAAATTTTACAAGTGTTCAAGTCCTGTTCATTCCTTAAGTCGTAGGAACGACTTAAGTTAGCTCGAGACTCTTTAAGTCGTCCAGATCATGTCCAAACGACCTAACATAGGTCGGGCTTCCCTAAGTCGCTCTGCTCGAGCTATGGAGTTCCCCAGTCATGTTCCTACGAGTTAAAGCTATGCTGCGGGATAAATTAGGTCGTGCTAATTCTTTAAGTCGTTCTGCTTTAAGTCATATGCTATTCTGGCAAGTTAAGTCGCAGTCCCTTATGTCGTTCAGAGTTCAGATGTTAAGTCGTTAAGTCGTTCACTAAGCTAAGTCGCGCGATTCATGTCCAAACAGCTAAGCCCTAGGTCGTTTAAGGCTCCTAAATCGAGCACTTCCTAACTCTCCTTAACTCGTTAACTTCTCTTCATTCAACAACTCGCCTAACTCACTAACCCGTTAACTAGTAACCCGATAACCCATTAGCATCTCCACCATCTCTCCACACCACCAGATCATCCAAGACCGATTCAAATCGCCTCGGATCCATCATAAATTTGATGCATTACTGTTCTCTCAAGAATTACAACGACAATATGTCCAATAACGATCAAAAATCGATCGTAACATGACTCGTGGTGAAATGTGGCACGTGATATCGGATTAGGGTCGGAAAATGGGGGATTCACGATTCGGTGATGGTCGTGGTTGGATAATGATCGGATTCACTTACGTAGTGTGATGGTGAAGATGATCGACGACTGGTTAGTTTGAATTCTTCTTCGAGAGCTCGAAAATTCTTCAATGGCGGGTTAGAGCGTTAGAGCAGATGAAGGGAAGAAGGAGTGACCTAAGCGACTTATATACAGGGGCAGTGGAACACGAATCGGCACGAACGACCTAACTCTCTTATAAGTCGCTCACGACTTAACAACTCAGGATGGCGCGAGTTAAGAGGTATTGAAGCACACGACCTAGCTCCTAGGCGTATACTTCGAGGGGCAAGTGTTAACCCTCTCTTATTCATGACTTAACGACCTATACGACTCAACGACTTAAGGGAATAAGCGACTTAACTATCCAAGGAATAAGCGACTTAACGACTTAAGAAGCTCCAGCGACCTAACGGCCTAAAGAACAAAATGGACTCAATGTGGCACGACTCAACGACCTAAGGAACTCCAACGACCTAGCGACCTAAAAAACTCCTGCGACTCAACGGGATAGCGACCTAGCAATTCAATGAAGGCAGTGACCTAACAGGTTAACGACCTAACGAGCTAAGAAAGAGCGACCTAACGACCTAGCAAGCTCCAGAGTTAAGCCGCGTGCTCACTGCCTCTTCCTTTAGGTCGTTAACGACCTAAACCAACCGAGATAACTTCTGAACTACACATGCTAAGTCGCTCACAACATATATCTCATCCAAGATGGCTCCATTAAGTCGCCAACGACTTATGCTACCTCGGGATGGCTCTTAGGTCGCAACTTCTTAGGTCGCTCACGACCTAAAACATGGCCGACCTAAGCCCAGTTTCTCCTATAAATACCCCGCCTACTCCGCACTCGAGGGGGGACGAATTATTGGAACGCCAAGACTCTGTTGTTTTCTCTACTTTCTCCAACACTTCAAAGGCAAAAGACACTTCAAAGAACCTTCGGAAAAGATGAAGTTCATTCAACATCAATTCAAAGAGCTTTTCTGCACCAAAGTTCTAACTACTTGTCTTAATTGTGTTGTAATCGAAGAATGATTGTAAAGTTTGTAATCAAATCAGTAGTAGAAGAGATTAAGTGGACGTAGGCTTGACTTTGGGCCGAACCACTATAAAAATGGTTGTCTCTTTACTGTTTTCTGCTATTTTCTGCTTGTTTTTAGTTCCCGTACCAACGGGTGGTGCTTTCGCTATATCACAATTCACACCGAGGTGTTAGCGTACATTTTTAGCGTTAACAATCCACATATTCGAACTCCACCAAGGCAGAAGCCTCTACTTTTTTTCTTCAGACTGTAAAATAACTTCTTTATAATAACTCAGAATCAGGCAAAATTTCGACTAATGAACTCCCACCTAAATTACGGACAATATGGTACACACGGATACTTCATCTAGTGAACGTATACCATAGTTATCCATGGTGACTAACAGTTGTACTTAGAAAATAACAGGCTAAATCCCCGTATTTGAACTCCGCCTAGGCAGAAGCCACTATTTCATTTGTTCATACTGCAATAACTTCTTCATACTAAATCAAAATTGGGCGAAACTATGACCAATGGATTCCCACCTAAACTAGAGACAATATAGAGCACTCGGATACTTCAGCTTAAGAACGTATACCATAGTTCTCCATGGTGATTAACAGTTGTACTTAGAAAATAACAGGCTATATCCCCACTTCAACGCTCACTGTAGTTCTCCGTGCTGACTAATAGTTGTACTTAGAAAATAACAGGCTACATCCTCATATTTGAACTCCGCCTAGGTAGAAGCCGCTATTTTTTTCTTCATACTGCAATAACTTCTTCATACTAACTAGGAGTATGGCAACAGTTCGACCGATGAACTTCCATCTAAATTGCGGACAATATTGTACACTCGGATACTTCATCTTGTGAACGCACACTGTAGTTCTCTTTGGTGACTAACAGTTGTACTTAGAAAATAACAGGCTACATCCCTGTATATGTATTTGAACTCCGCCTAGGTAGAAGCCACTGTTTTTTTTGTTCATACTACAATAACTTCTTCATACTAACTCGGAATCGGACGAAACTTCAACTGATGAACTCCAACCTAAATTACGGACAATATGGTACACTCGGATACTTCATCTTGTGAACGCACACGGTAGTTCTCCATGGTGACTAACAGTTGTACTTAGAAAATAACAGGCTATACCCCCACTTCAACGCTCACTGTAGTTCTCCATGGTGACTAATAGTTGTTCTTAGAAAATAACGGGCTACATCCTCATATTTGAACTCCGCCTAGGCATAAGCCGCAATTTTTTTCTTCAGACTGCAATAACTTCTTCATACTAACTCGGAATCAGGAAAAACTTCGACCGATGAACTCCCACCTAAATTACGAACAAATATGGTGCACTTGGATACTTCATCTTATGAACTCACACTGTAGTTCTCCATGATGACTAATAGTTGTACTTAGAAAATAACAGGCTACATCCCTGTATTTGAACTCCGCCTTGGCAGAAGCCACTATTTTTTTTATTCATACTGCAATAACTTCTTCATACTAACTCGGAATCGGATGAAACTTCGACCGATGAACTCCCACCTAAATTACAGACAATATTGTACACTCGAAAACTTCATCTTGTGAACGCACACTGTAGTTCTCCATGGCGACTAACAGTTGTACTTAGAAAATAACAGGCTATATCCCTACTTCAACGCTCACTGTAGTTCTCCATTGTGACTAATAGTCGTACTTAGAAAATAACAGGCTACATCCTCATATTTGAACTCCGCCTAAGCAGAAGCCACTATTTTTTTCTTCAGACTGCAATAACTTCTTCATACTAACTCGAAATCAGGCAAAACTTTGACCGATGAACTCCCATCTAAATTATGGACAATATGGTACACTCGGATACTTCATCTTGTGAATGCACACCGTAGTTCTCCAAGGGAACTGACAGTTTACTTAGAAAATAACATGCTTCTACATCCCCATATTTGAACTCCGCCTATTACAGAAGCCGCTATTTTTTTGGTTCAGACTGCAATAACTTCTTCATACTAATTCGGAATCCGGCGAGACTTCGGCCGATTAACTCCCACCTATATTACGGACAATATGGAACACTCGGATACTTCATCTTGTGAATGCACACTGTAGTTCCCAATGGGGACTGACATTTGTACTTAGAAAATAACAGGCTACAACATCCCCATATTTGAACTCCGCCTAGTGCAGAAGCCGCTAGTTTTTTTGTTCAGACTTCAATAACTTCTTCATACTAACTCGAAATTAGGCGATACTTCGACTGATGAAATCCCACCTAAATTACGGACAATATAGTACACTCGAATACTTTATCTTGTGAATGCACACTGTAGTTCTCCATGGTGAAAAACAGATGTACTTAGAAAATAATAGGCTATATCCCCACTTCAACGCGCACTGTAGTTCTTCATGGTGACTAATAGTTGTACTTAGAAAATAACAGGCTACATCCTCATATTTGAACTCCACCTAGGCAGAAGCCGCTATTTTTTTCTTCAGACTGCAATAACTTCTTCATACTAACTTGGAATGAGGCAAAACTTCGACCGATGAACTCCCACCTAAATTACGGACAATATGGTGCAATCAGATACTTCATCTTGTGAACGCACACTGTAGTTCTCCATGGGGACCGACAATTTACGTAGAAAATAACATGCTACCACATCCCTATATTTGAACTATGTCTGTTGTAGAAGCCGCTATTTTTTTGTTCAAAGACCAATAACTTCTTCATACTAATTCGAAATCCAGCGAGACTTCGACCGATTAACTCCCACCTAAATTACGGAATATGGAACACTCGGCTACTTCATCTTGTGAACGCATACTGTAGTTCTCCATGGTGACTACTGTTGTACTTAGAAAATAATAGGCTAGCACATCCCCATATTTAAACTTCGCCTAGTGCAGAAGCCGCTATTTTATTAGTTCCGACTGCATTAACTTCTTCATACTAACTCGGAATCAGGCAAAACTTCGACCGATGAACTCCCACCTAAATTACGGACAATATGGCACACTCGGATACTTCATCCTGTGAATGCACATTGTAGTTCTCCATGGTGACTAACAGTTGTACTTAGAAAATAACGGGCTACATCCCTGTATTTGAACTCCGCCTATGTAGAAGCCGCTATTTTTTTGTTCATACTGCAATAACTTCTTCATACTAACTCGGAATCGGACAAAACTTCGATCGATGAACTCCCACCTAAATTATGGACAATATGGTACACTCGGATACTTCATCTTGTGAACGCACACTGTAGTTCTCCATGGTGACTAACGGTTGTACTTAGAAAATAACAGACTATATCCCCACTTCAACGCTCACTGTAGTTCTCGATAATGACTAATAGTTGTACTTAGAAAATAATATACTACATCCTCATATTTGAACTCCGCCCAGGCATAAGCCGCTATTTTTTTTCTTGAGACTGCAATAACTTCTTCATACTAACTCGGAATCGGACGAAACTTCGACTGATGAACTCACACCTAAATTACGGACAATATGGTACACTCGGATACTTCATCTTGTGAACGCACACTGTAGTTCTCCATGGTGACTAAAAGTTGTACTTAGAAAATAACAGGCTACATCCCCGTATTTGGACTCCGCCTAGGTAGAAGCTGCCAATTTTTTTGTTCGTGCTGCAATAAATTATTCATACTAACTCGGAATCGGATGAAACTTCGATCGATGAACTCCTACCTAAATTACGGACAATATGGTACACTCGGATACTTCGTCTTGTGAACGCACACTATAGTTCTCCATGGTGGCTAGCAGTTGTACTTCGAAAATAACAGGCTATATTCCCACTTCAACGCTCACTGTAGTTCTCCATGGCGACTAGTAGTTGTAATTAGAAAATAATAGGCTGCATCCTCATATTTGAACTCCGCCTAGGCAAAAGCCGCTATTTTTTTTCTTCAGACCGCAATAACTTTTTCATACTAACTCGGAATCAGGTAAAACTTTGACCGATGAACTCCCACCTAAATTACGGACAATATGGTACACTTGGATACTTCATCTTGTGAACACACATTTTAGTTCTCCATGGGGACTGACCGTTTACTTAGAATATACATGCAACCACATCCCCATATTTGAACTCCTCCTAGTGTAGAAGCCTCTATTTTTTTATTCAGACTACAATAACTTCTTCATACTGATTTGGAATCCGGCGAAACTTCGACCGATTAACTCCCACCTAAATTACGGATAATACAAAACACTCAGATACTTCATCTTGTGAATGCACACTGTAGTTCTCCATGGGGATTCATAGTTGTACTTAGAGAATAACAGGCTACCACATCCTCATATTTTAACTCCGCCTAGTGCAGAAGCCGCTATTATTTTGTTTAGACTGCAACAACTTCTTCATACTAACTCGGAATTAGGCGATTCTTCGACCGATGAACTCCCACCTAAATTACATACAATATGGTACTCTCAGATACTTCATCTTCTGAACGCACATTGTAGACCTCCATGGTGGCTAACAATTGTACTTAGAAAATAACAGGCTATATCCCCACTTCAACGCTCACTGTAGTTCTCCATGGTGACAAATAGTTGTACTTAGAAAATAACAGGCTACATTCACATATTTGAACTCCGCTTAGGCAGAAACTGCTAATTATTTTCTTCAGACTAGAATAACTTCTTCATACTAACTCGGAAGCACGTAAAACTTCGACTGATGACTCCCACCTAAATTACGGCCAATATGGTGCACACGGATACTTCATCTTGTGAACGTACATTGTAGTTCTCCATGGGGACTGACAGTTTACTTAGAAAATAACATGCTACCACATCCCTATATTTGAACTCCGCCTAGTGCAGAAGCCGCTATTTTTTGTTCAGACTGCAATAACTTCTTCATACTAATTCAGAATTCGGCGAGACTTCGACCGATTAACTCCCACCTAAATTACGGACAATATGGACCACTTGGATACTTCATTTTGTGAACGCATGGTGTAGTTCTTCATGGGGACTGACAGTTGTACCTAAAGAATAACAGGCTACCACATCCCCATATTTGAACTCCGCTAGTGCAGAAGCCGCTATTTTTTTGTTCAGACTGCAATAACTTCTTCATACTAACTAGGAATCGGGAAACACTTTGACCGATAAACTCCCACCTAAATTATGGACAATATGGTACACTCGGATACTTCATCTTGTGAACGCACACTGTAGTTCTCCATGGTGACTAACAATTGTACTTAGAAAATAATAGGCTTTATCCCCATATTTGAATACTATTTCTCTATAAGATGTAAAAGGGTATATTTGGAATTTCAAAAAGACATCGATTTAATCTTTCAATAAATTCTCTTTATTAGTAGTAAAGATATATATATATATATATATGGCAGTCAAAGCTCATCCAAACCATCAACACAATAATAAATAGGAACATATCTCATATCATATCATACGCTTTTCCAATATCAAAAGGGAGACAACCAACGATTACAAGCTAAAAGAAATAATTATTGGAAGCTGCTCTTCATCATTAACTGGTGTTAATGATGTTGTGGCTCTATCACTCATCACTCAATTAAGATGGACATTTCTAGTATGCCATTCAATTATAATCCACAAGTATTCACTTACTTCCTTAGCTTCTAATAAGGTCCATCTATTACTTCAATCATTACAACTGATTATGGGATAAATTGTGCATTCCTACACCGCAGTGGGAAAGAAATATAAACGGTGCACATTTAGAATAATGTATCCTGAAAATTGGTTTGTTGGAATAATTTTCTTATCACCTATCATGCCTTCTTTAACCTTAAGTCAACCAACGTCCTTTATGTATGTTTTTCATCTTAATACTCTATTATCCAGTCATACTACTATCTTCTCTAAATAAAAATCTCTTTGGTAGTATAGTCAAACTTCGATATTTACTTCCTTCATTCTTGATCTTCCATGCGAGTATACTCTAGGACTTGCAAGATTGTACTTCGATAACATTCCCTATTCTTATAAGGGTTCTTCTTATGGCTTCCACACATCTCGAATAAAATATTCCTAGGTTATGACAACCAGCCTCGAAATGGACCAAATTTCGACCAAATAAAAGCCTATTGAAACTTAGGCCCATTTCAAGGCGAGTTGTTAAGTCAATAAAAGTACACAATACACAGTGCATGGAGCTATCTATCTATACTTTCAGAATCTCATGGCGGAATGGATAAAATATAATATCCAAAACAAGTACCCATTTCATAAAAGAAACCATTTCAAAGACGTATCACATTAAATACTACAACATGTCTATATAAAAACTCCATAATATAATATTCCAAAATAACATAACTGTTTGAACCAGATACAATAAAAATATTTAGAAAGCATAAATGGATAGATAAGTACCATAAGTCTTCATCTCCACCTTCAACTCCTAAATCAGTATTGTAATAAGGAGTGGGTCAGAACAACAAAAGTACGGTGAAATGAAAATCTCAAGCCTTACCATAATTGTACTTAGGCGGTATTATTTAGATAAGAAATACGTCTAACATATTTAATACTATGCCGTATTAATAACTTTAACTATAACCCAAAGGCCTTTCCAATCAAATTCCAAAACTCCAATGCAACTAACATCAATGATGCTAGAGAAAGCACCTAAACCAATAAATACCCTTTATTGGAGATTAAGTAGACTATAACCATTTAATAACTATAAAATAGGTAGGCCTCTGTCACTTAATACCTAACCCATTTCCAAATTCTAACGCAACTATCATTAATATTGATGCGAAAACAAGAACCTCAAAATCAATTAATACCTCTTTCCTAGGAACATAGGCAGACTCTAACCATTTAAGACCTATAAAATAAGCAGGTCCCCGTTATTTAAGACCTAACTCGAGGTGGGTCCCTACATGGTTCTCTCTAATTGACATCGTTAGGAATACCATCAGATCACTTAATACTTCTCCTAAGAAAGAGGCGGACCCTAACATAACCACTTAATACCTCTAACCCAAAGCGGACCCCTGCCAAAGATTCCTCCAATTGCATTAATAGGGTAATTATAACCCATAACCCAAACCGTTACGTCTCACATTAGTTCGACTATTCGTCGGTACTGATAACCAGATTGACTAGGCAGACGTACCCTACGGAATTGGGGTTAACCTCGCGTCAACTGAGGTTATATATTATAGGTGATGTCCCACATTAATTTCTAAAGTTACACTGCCGGTAGCCAGATTTAACTACGTTGGCTTCTATGTAACTTTAGACTGACTTCGCATCCCTATAACTTAGTTATACTTCATGTATATATAATTGTATATACCCACTATGCTACACAATTGTTATCCGGGTTTTAACCCAGCAGGATCCAAGAGAATAGGCTACAAGAAAAAGTATTTTTGGTGGGGCACAAAAAATGCTATCAAAACTTATGGTAGCGTTTTAATAAACATCGTGATAAAACCCGCAATTAAAAATCAATGATTTTTAGTTGCATTTATTTCAACGCCACTATAAATCCTTTTATTGCAGTCTTTTTCAAACAATACCATAAACCTTTTTCTAGCATTCTAAAAACGCCACCAAAAGGCTTTTTGGTGCTAATAGAATTTCCAACTTTACCCCTGCTGTACAGTTGCGTTTACTCAACGCCACTATATATATTTCTGTAGCGTTTTTGAGACACTGCTAAAAGTTTTTGATTATTTTGTAGCATTTTCCATATTGTTATTCCCTGTTAATGGTATATTTTGTTTCTACTATATCAATCAACAATCACCCACATAATCATCATATTCAAACAATTAAAAAAACATATTAACCATATAACCAAATAAGATATCCATAACCATTCTAATACAATAGTTTTTTTTAACAAAATGACCAAACTCACATACAATAACCATTCGTATACAAATTTACATACATAGCACTAATAAAATGTTATAAATAGTGCTAACAAAATATTTGATTACCCATAATTCTTTGTTGCATGCACAAGTGAAAGCTAGCACTATAAAAGTCCAACCTTGCTCTCTTCGAAAGTCCAATGCATGCACAAGTGAAAGCACAACGTATAGTCAAACAATCTTACACTTAAATATAAAACTTTGTTAAATTTGTTATATTATTATTATTTATAAAATTTAGTTAACTTAAACTTAGTTAATTTTATAAAACTTGTTTAATTTTAACAAAACTTAGATAATTTTTATTAACTTTGTTAACTTAGTTAATTTATTATTATTATTATTATTATTATTATTATTATTATTATTAAAACTCAGCTAACTTAATAATAATAGTTATTGTTGTTGTTGTTGTTGTTATTATTATTATTATAAACTTAGTTATTTTTTATAAACTTAGTTAATTCATCATCATTATTTATAAAACTTTGTTAAATTAGTTATAATATTATTATTTATAAAATTTAGTTAACTTAAACCTAGTTAATTTATTATTATTATTATTAAAACTCGGCTAACTTAATTATATTATTATTATTATAAACTTAGTTAATTTTTTTTGAACTTAGTTAATTCATCTCATCCTCCTCATCATTATTATTTATAAAACTTTGTTAAATTAGTTATATTATTATTATTTATAAAATTTAGTTAACTCAAACTTAGTTAAATTATAAAACTTGTTTAATTTTAACAAAACTTAGTTAATTTTTTATTAACTAGGTTAACTTAGTTAATTTCTTTTATTATTATTAAAACTCGGTTAACTTGATTATATTGTTATTATTATAAACTTAGTTAATTTTTATAAATGTAGTTAATTCATTATCATTATTATTATTTATAAAACTTTGTTAAATTAGTTATATTATTATTATTTATAAAATTTAGTTAACTTAAACTTAGTTAATTTTATAAAACTTGTTTAATTTTAAAAAAACTTAGTTAATTTTTATTAACTTGGTTAACTTAATTAATTTATTATTATTATTATTATTATTATTATTTAAACTCAGTTATACATATTAAAAAAATAATGATAGAAGTTTGCAAGGTGCAAGAAAATATAACATACAAGAGTAAGTTTTGCAAGGTGCCAACACATACCCGTGGAACAGGGATCATTTGCATGGGTTAAATACATGCCTGCGAAGACATGCGAGTGCATAACAAACATAACGCGTTCAACATATATATATTTATTCTCAATGTCAATGACACCATGCATGGCCACGTGAAAGATATTTATGCTAAGGCAATGTAAAGTATTATTTGTACAAAAATAATATATATGTTATATGGCTCAGCAAAGAACAAAGACTCAGGGAAGAAAATATATAACAAAGTAAGTTAAGTTTAGTAATGCATTACTCATCGGTTCCAGTTTGTTGAATACCCATTTTCGATCCATGTGGCCATGAGTCCATTACAAGGTAAGGCAAGCACTGGACGACAAAAAAAGTAATTAAAAAAAGCATTGGAGCACCCTGGTGATAATAATTCAAACATCAGTTCTTAGTTCTTGAATATTTTAACTTAACCTCAACTTCATGTCTTATGTCAGTATTGAAACAGTACAGGTGGTACTAAATTTATACTTTATATACTCGAATGTTAACATACATGCCCCTTCAAAATTTTAGGCTTTCAGTTATACCCTGTTTTAATACATTCCTAATGTTTAATATATCAAACAGCAAATGCAATTAAACTTAGAGGAGATATTGGGTACAACAATTAAATATATATTTACCAAAGGAAGCGTTAATTTTCTCCTCCCTCTCCTAAACTCTCCTTCCTCTGGTACAAAACGCAGTAGTTCCCCAAATCCACACACACCCCTGCATACTTCACACACTTCCAATACTAAAAAAATACTTCTTCATAGTTATTATCAGTAATCTGGTATTATAAAGCTACCTAGCTAGATTTAACATAAGCCAATGATCTCATAACCAATCTAACATGCTATTCTCGCAAATATTTACTACACATGTTGACAAACATAAATTAGTTTCACTATCACCTAAATAAAATAAAACAAAACCAAAGTAATATAAATAAAATCCAATCACAAACATTGTCAACTAAAGTTCACTGACCAAATCAATGAAAAGATATAAACTCACAGAACATTACACATAAAAGGATAGGCTTTTAAGGCCGTAAAAACACAATTCACTAACAAAACATATGTAATATAACAGCCTGCGCAATATGCATAAATATACAATTTGCTTTACATTGCCTAACTTAACCTACTCCAATCCTTTAATAAATATGACTGTAAATTATATACTATAATAATATATAGTATCAAGTAATTATATTGGAGTTTAAGAATAGATTTGGTTTGGTTTAGTTTTAAATGAACAAATATATTTTAATCATACTTTACAGAAACTTGAGTTTATTCACATATTAAAATTTCGCACCTTTCAAACATACATTTCCGTATTAATTCATGAATCCCTGGATGAAAACATGTGTTGATGTACAATCAGCCTGTTATAGAGTAGGCAGGATAGGCAAAGACATTGATATTATTGATGCACAAAATAGGTTTAAATGAATTTGGAAGTTATATTATTGAAAAAAATTAGGAATAATCACCATACAACCCACAATTACCTTACTCTTTCTCACTAACACACTAATAGGTTTAATGAGCGAAATTTGATGAAAAAAGAACAACTAGTAAGGAATAAATGAAAATAGTTGTTGAAGTCTATGATGGTTATCAAGGCTACATGTGCATCAGCTACTACTAATTTCCCTGGATAGTGTAACACCTACCTTAAGCAAACAATTTCTTGACTATTTAACTTTGAGTTGAGCAACTCAAAGTTGCTTTGTTGAAGCACCTCTTAAGCAAAGCAACTCTCAGAGTTGCTTCAGCAACTCAAAGTTTTTTGGTAAAAGAAAAGCGACCAATGTTGAACATAGCAACATTTGTCTCCCCAATTCCCTACAGGGTTAGCCACTATCTTCAAATTTATCAAACTAATATTTTATTAATAAGAATCTTTAAAAAATGGACAAATATTCCTAATAATGTCACCAACCTATCTTCTCAAATATAATCTCAATTCTTTATCCTCCTACATAAATATGGCTGCCTTAACACAATATACCTGCAAAAAATTTAGAAACAAAGGCGATTTAAAACAATTACAATTGTAATACATGCAATCCCGCTATACACATTACCATTAAGTAGGGGTACACTCCTAAAGCCAGCATGCATGTTGGCATCTCAGGGAGAAATAAAACTTTACGTGAATATCAAGATGTCCATTTTCAGTTACCCATTAACATATGTAATTCAACATCTATACTAGCATGATTTGATACTTTTTGTATTTCTCATTCATTTGAATGGACTGTTATTTTGCATCACAAGGGAAATTAAATCGACTAAAATGAATAATTTGCTCATGAAAGTTATTTTAAACCGTATTACCTAAGAGAGTTGATTTCCTTCACTAATTGCACGTTACAAGTGTTCTCGGTTTGACTACAACACTTTTCATATATTTCTTTACAAAAACAACATATATAATAACAATGGATAGTTCTATCGTGCTGAAATTTAGTGCAAGGCTTGATCAAAATAAATAGTTGAAAAACAAACCAAAGAATGTATAATTTATGTAGAAAAAAAATGTAAAATCCATGGAACCTGTTTAGTAAATTCTCTCTGCAGTTGAAACAGGTCGAAGAAAAACAACATTTACAATGATATTATCTCCACTTCCACATGCAGCATGTTCAGTAACCAATCTCTTAGAACACATTGATGGTTCTTTAACAGTGCTTCAAACTATGGAGATCACATCATCATTGCTCATTACATCCATAACCCATCGCTAGCCATCACCTAAACATTCAGTTCGTTAAGTCCAAATTTACAAAACTTGGATTTAATGAGGTATGGAATAATTGTTGTATTGTAGGAAAATGGTGTTCATAATTCAGCTTATAGAATGAAAGGTGTGAATAAGTAGTTATAAATAAATTATACCAAGTAGTCATCGTCTTCGAACAGTAAAGTTTCGGTTATCTCTGTTTTTGCAATTACTGTAGGCTTTAGGTCATCATCACTAACTGACCTTGTTCACTTTAAAATAACAAAACTTAGCTCTCACATCTGGTATATTGGAGAAATGTAATTTTGAAAAGCTGGTATAAACTGTTAGCAAAAATGCTCACTTTATTATTGAGTAGCTAGAGATTAAGGGAGTATGACTCGTGTGTACTCCATCTGACCAAATCCCATAATCTAACCACTCTAACTCTGATGGTTGTCCAATTAGTTCCAACCACCAAGTTTGACAACAACCGAAAATTCTGGTTCATTGTGCCTGCATGATGTAAAAAGCACTCACGTTCAAACTTTCTAAGGAACTACATAAAAATTGTCAAATGAATAAGTACTAATATCGATTGCTTTTATTTTTTCTTCGGGTGAAAAACGATGTCTTGAATATAGTTTGGATTATATGGCAACGAAATTATGCTAAATGAGATTATGTCAGTGTGAAGTTAGTGGAGAGAATAAGTAGATGTAGCTGGTAAAACTCCCACATCCACTTTTTCCACTAAGTTCGGTTACAAAACATAAACTAATCTATAAATATTAAAAAGTATTATATTAAGAAGCACGTAAGCAGGGTTTAATTAGAGGGATTGCTTTTAAGATTGGACTTTATGTTTTGGTGAGTCGTACATTGTCCTAGATTTGATATTTTTATTGGATGCGGGTTTCGAGCTTGGCAATTGACTTGAGGTAGGAGGTAAAGCTCCAGAAGCATTTTGGACTCATAGTGCATCTGAACTTAGAATTGAAACAAGAAGATTGAATTGACATAGGCTCTGTAATAAAGGCACTTGGAGGTTACAACAAGTAATAATGATGAGCATACATAAAAAACTAGAACATATAAATTTATATTTATAATTTCAAAACTTTAGAAACTTATGCTTTCACATGCAATCCGAATAGAATGAGCTACAAGTAATATATAAATAAGATAGTGTTGCAAGCAATGTCATGCAACTTGTGTTGATATAAGCTTTTATGACAGTTGATAATTTTAGTTTAAATTTTATATAAGCAGTATATGACTTCAAAAATTGCTCCATGCCAAGTTATTGGATCAAAATTAAATACAAAACAAAAGGAACTCAATACAACATCTTGCATATACAATGTGCTTACTGAACAAAAACACTTTATTTGCACGCACGCACTGACGTGCGCAAAAGGGTAAATTTGAGCTAGTTTCTGGAGATGCGGTTTTATTACTATCAAAATCATCTCCATAATTCTTATAGCGATCAAATCTGTTAAACACAAACCAATATTTTACAATCATATTGTAAATTCATGCATCATGCAAGGTGTCTTATACCTTAAGATGAACGTTGGCATGTGTACCAACTAAACAAAACTACTAAACAATGAAAAGAAATATTTCTGTTCTGATCAGATTATTTTTCAAGGTGGCATCAGTCTCACTTTGACACAATTCAAAGAAAACTTTTTAGTTCTACTTGAAGCTTGTGGTTTTGTGATCCAACTGCCATTTTACTTATGAAGAACATTTTGAGAAAACATAAAGTTATGGTCATTTATATCTTTCCATGCAATTTGTATGAATAAAGTTATATTTTCATTGCCATCGACAGTGGGACATGTAACAGGTTGGTGGACATAAATACTTGTTCTATCATTGGTAATTTGTTACAACTTGAAATCATAGGAGTTCGTAGCAGATGCAATGATCCAACAACAGTCAACTTTTATTAAAAGGAGAAAAAGAAAGTAAATTTACCACAACTTCATTAAACATCATAAATTTAAAACTAAAAACATATATTTTCACAGACAGTTAAACAATTATATAGCCAGCCATCAGCATAGTTAAACATTCACAGAAACATATGATAAATTCACAAATTGGTATAAGAACATCACTTCAAATTTCATCACCTCAAAATTACTTGGAAGAAATCACCTCGTTGCCATGTCGAAGTCGCCAGCAGTAAATCCTCGGCCAAGTCTCACCATAAAACCATCCTCATCACTCAGCCGCCTAAGCATACACTTTCTCCTCTGTATGTTTTCCTCATCACGTTGTCGACCTCCTCTATTGCCAGTAGCGCTAACTTTTCTCGCGCATGAAATTATAATATCTTTTCTCTTCATTAATCGATTTTGGGGATGAAGCCTAGGCCTGTCAATGCATATCCGAAAATTCGAAATCTGTATCCGAAAAAATGGATATTATCTGATATCCGAAAAGCGGATGCGGATATCCGATATCCAAAAAGAAAATCGGATGCGGATGCGGATATGGGCATATCCATATCTGAAAAACATCCGTCCGATCCGAAATTAATTATACTAAAAATTATTATTATTTTGTTTAGATTATTAGTTACTTTATATGAGATGGCTAAGATGAAAACATATGAGGACTAAAAACAAATATTATATATTGTTTTAGTTTGTTTGAATTGTTGTAATATCGTACGAACTTTTTTATTTCGGATGCGGATATTCAATTTCGGATGTGGATATTTCGAATATTTTTGAATATCCGGAAATATCTGCTTTTTATTTTCGGATGCGAATATTTTTGGATATCCAAAAAATATCCGCGGATGCGGATGTTAATTCTCTGATATCCGCGAATATCAGATGCGGATTTAAATTTTCGGATGCGGATGCAGATACAGCCATATCCGCATTCGTTTGTATCCATTGACAGCCCTAGTAAAGCCATAGACGAAGTGATTTTGGAAGATGAAGTTACGGGATTTGATGGCGGGAATGATTTGGCTATGTGATACGAAGATTCTGTGAAACTATAAAAGTGGATGAGAATGAAAAAAGGAGGAAGATTTTTTGAGGGTTTTGATTCATTTCTGAGAAGATAAGAAAAATTATGAGCGGCCACATAAAATTTTAGCAAAATTTTACTGAATTAATGGCGGGAATGATTTTGCCACGTTTATACCTTAATTTTTATATTTTAGATAGGTCAATGGTTGCATATAACATGAAACGCCACCAATTAATGCAATTAAAGGCATATTTTCTTGTAGGCGAAACAACTTGATGAAGTCAGAATGGCTCGGAACTCAACCAAAAGGGGTAAAGCAACAAGTTAAAAAGAGCCAAGTCATATTACAAAAGCAACAATCGAGTTTGACTAAACTAAGAAACAAGTATTCGTCCAGTCCAATCAAGAGCTAAATACAACAAAGCGACGTACGAAAAGACTGCACGAACAACGTTGAAACAAAGCAACAAAAGCATGACAGACATCAAAGTTCAGAAAAAAGTCTAAGTGCATTGATCGCTAGCGATCCATACACTATGGATCCCCAGCGATCCATACACTATTTGACTCGAAGCGGATTCTGGAAGTCCTGACTCGAAGTCGAACTTGGGTAATCACCCATTTGACTCGAAGTAAACCTAGGAAATTCTGGCCTGAAATCAGACTCGGGTAAAACCAAGATTTTCTCTATGCAAACATGCAAATGGCTCCAAGCAATGTTTGTCACCAACCCAGCACTTCAAATTCTGTGACTCCAATCGAATCATGTGCTGACCTCAAGAAAATGGCAAATTTTCTCAGGTCGGACTCCAAGTAAAATATCACCAATCCATCAATGCCGATCCAACTTTTTTTTTCCATAACTCGAACGTGCGAACTTCGAATACCTTGCTATTTGGAATGCAACCTTGTGAGGCCTTCTTTATCACCCAGACCAATCTTACCTAGTTTGAAATTTTTTGGGATCGTCACTAATCCATGACTCCATCATAAGTGATTTTTCATTCAATCGACATTTACAATCATTCAAGCATAGACAATCATTCATATATCATTCTCAAACATTATAAACAGCCGTAACTTGAAAACGGACCGATCTGACAATGATTAGAGCATCTTCCCAATCGAAACTCATTCCCTGAAGCCGTTCAACATATAGAATATCCAAAGAAGTTTATCATGCCAACTATACCTTTTATACAACTGTACAGCTGATTCGAAATTGCTTCTTCACAGGTATGACTAGCAAATGGATGAAGCGAGGGCGACGGATGCAGTCTGCTGCAAGTCCCTTAGGAATCATTAAAGGATGAAACAACCTGCTACCCTGGAAGAATTCTATGAAAAGGCAAACCGGTTCTAAAGACTAGAAGTAGTGTGATTAGAAGAAGGCAAACCCGGCAGTGTACCAAAGAACATACCAAACGGTGAAGAAGCTATAGGACCTCGGGGACCTTCTGCCCAAGCAAGGCTACTAAGACCCAATAGAAAAGCGCCCTAACTAACTGACGAAATCAGACGAAAAGATGATTATCAAATAAAACTCTAGCTAGCTAGCAACTAAGGAATGGGATATCAACCTAAAGCGATGCCTTCTCATCCATCCTTGTCTACTCTCCTTTTTCAAATGAGACGTACCGGGACACTAGGGGCATTGCAGATAGCACGGCGAAAGAAATGGTTCTATGCCCTCAATGAGTCATGTCAATCCCCCTTCTGAGAACCGGCATTGCTGGTGGCGTAGAGAAGTCCTGTCCAAAGGATCGTCGAACAAACAGATCCAACACCTTAGCCTATGCGAATGCGAAGGTCTTTTGATGTGCACGTAAATATGCATATTTTTGCTACCATATTTAATCGAATTAAATTAAATAAATGATCATATTGGATGTTTTAATATGTTTAAACCAAAATTCAAATTATTTTCAAATCGTCACATATTCATCTTCATCTAGAGGCAAATTGGTCATTTTTGTGCACATAGTAATTTGAGAAAATTTAATTGGAAATCTCTATATTATTTTGTAGGAATTTAAACTCAAATACAAGTGGTTTCATGAAGATATATGCATGCCCAAAGAAGATACAACGGAATGAAGATGGAAATAATTCAAAGTTATGGATCATGGAGGACCCCACCCACCCACCTACCTTAATGTACAAATTAGAGGCTAATGCACATGCTAATAGAGTTTATAGCTTCATGCACATCTAAATGAGGATTAACACATGTTAATGATTACTTGGCCACCACACTTCCTAGAGGGGTAGTTTGGGTGGTTCCCAAAAAGTGAATTAAGGTTTTAAAACATGTATAAATACCCCATATCTTCATGTAACCCTTCTCTCTTCCCTTAGGCTCTCTTCTTTAGGCTCTCTTCTCTTTAGTTTTACCTTAGAAATAAAATGAGAGCTCTCCTTCTTTTCATGGCTACTTAGCCATTTCTTTGATGTACTTTCTTTTATGCAAGTTAATACATGTTCTTTTCATTTCCTTGTTTATTTATTTTCATGTTAGTAGTGTAGATTTATTTATTTATGCAAGTAGATTAGTTATTTCTTTCGTTTTGCTCTCTTTTTCCTCTTGTTTGTTTAATGTTGCTTTCTACATTTGTTGATTTAATAACAAATATGAGAGGCGGATCCCTTCAATTTAGGGGTAATGAGGCCCTCTAGTATGTAGATCCAACATTTTGATTTTTATGCTCTCTTTTTGTGCTTTAATGAGAATGCATGAAGTGGTTAACTTGTTGTTTTTGCTTTGAATTTGATAGCCTATATTGTTGACACCAAATAGGCTATGCTTAAACAATCACTAACACAAATTACCTCTTCATCTACATATGATGATGTTAATGCAGTGAATGTTGAAATTAAATTTGATGGTCCATATTTCTAATTCATATTTAATAGGCCATGCTTAAAATAGATTTTGCTTTCAACCTTGTTGTCATATTTCATGAAAGTTAAAAGTGTATTGGTGGTTGTGTTAGAGTTTGATGCCTTATGTTGGGATAATTAATAGCACAAATATGTCATTCTTTTGATAAGCACATCAACTAATTACACTAATGACAAGAAAAGAGAGATCATAACTTCATTTGTTGATTTATGTGATATAGAGAGTGGAAATTACCTCTAAATTGTCTTCTACTCTCATATTTTTTATCACTTTCTTTTTGTTAATTTTCTCATTTTCTAGTTTAATTCACTCTCGACTTTGGTATAATTTGATTGAATAGGAAATTTAAAATCAACAATTCCCTGTGGATCGATCTGTACTCACTACGTACTACGATAGTACGCCGTGCGTTTGCGGTTATTTTTATTATAAATTCGTTCGATGGTTTTCTAATCCGATAGAATTTCCGTCGACGAACAAGTTTTTGGCGCCGTTGCCGGGGAGTTGATTTGATTTTAATTTTCTATTTTTGAAATTATTTTCGTTTGATTTATATTGTGTGTTTTCATTTGTGTGTTAATTAGCATTTAAAAAAAATTGTGTGTTTATGTGATTGTTGCTTGCATTTGTTGCTTTTCTATTTAGCATTTGTAATTTTCATTTTAAAAAAAAAAGAAAAAAAGCATGAACAATTTCAAATAAAAATAGTTTATTGCAATTACACTTTTACTTTTACATTTACATTTCATTTTCTCCTTCAATTTACATTTTCAAAAAAAAAAGAGAAAATAAAATTTTGTGCATATAATCAACTTGCTGTCACAAACCTCCCTCAACTGACCATTATCCACATTTACTACATCCCCTACGGTCTTCAAAACAACTCCACACTCTCATCCTCTACCACATTACCATAACCATTTCATCCTCTACAATCATCTCATTAACCATCAAAACTCACCAACAACTTCATCTCCTACCCACCACATCACCTTATCCAAACTGTCTTTACATTTACCAACTACTGCTCAATTAACTGTGCATATCCATCAATAAGCATTCACACTTCCTCATCAACAAGCATTCACACTTGCAACAACCTTCAAACAATCATCAGTGATCATTCCCCAAACACAGTCAACAGCCTAACCAAACCATATTACAAACCATCTTTCCACTGCCAACAACACATTCACTTCACATTTAACTACAGTCACTCCATCACCAGTGACCAAATACCCCCACACGACCTACCATAACATCAAACTGCCTTACCATCTTCATACAATCAGCTACAACTCCAGCAACAAGTCATCATTCACCATCTGCCTATAATACATCCCTCACATTCCTTTTCCCAAACTACCATCATAACGACACCACTCACACTTACATTCAACAACTACTCCACTGCCTGTGTGCAACTTCTCCACTGCCTGTGTGCAACTGCCATATTCAAAATTTATGCCACATTCAAAATTCAAGTAAAAAGAATTTCTGCTACATTCAAATAG
Source organism: Allium fistulosum (assembly GCA_030737815.1). Taxonomy (NCBI): domain Eukaryota; kingdom Viridiplantae; phylum Streptophyta; class Magnoliopsida; order Asparagales; family Amaryllidaceae; genus Allium; species Allium fistulosum. Next base: position 940,064,659 of record CM060907.1, on the reverse strand, counting down.
ACTGTCAACCACTGCCATATTCAAAAATTCTGCTACAGGCCTGCCTGTGTACAACTACTCCACCGCCTGTGTACACTACACTACCCCACCACTGTGCACATCAAATACCAATCATAACCACGGCATATCACAACCCCCTGCCAATTCAACAACACTGCTGCCAAACATTGCATCCATTTGCCTATCACTTGCTCCATTTGCCAATTCAACAAACAAACTGCTTACAAACACAACCACTTCAACTGTGCAGTCATACAAAACTACTCCTCCAATCTCCTCCACACCACTGCAGTCAATTCTTTCATGCCAACAACACCATCCAATCTCTCACAAACCAGTGACATTCACCCTGTACACATAGACCTCGCCGACCACTGCTCTTCTACAACCAAATCAAACGCACATAATTCGACTACAATCCCCCAATAACCCACGAACCACAACCTTCATCACCTGTAGCTGCTCGATTCACTACTGCTGCCTGCGACCATAATTCAAATCAAACAAAACCATCTCCTGCTCCTCGATCGCCTCTGCCCAATCCATATACGAACCCATCGCCTGCAATAATCACGACATCCACTAACCCATCTGCCAGTGACATCCACAACATCATACTTACGAATTTGGAAAGCAACTAATTTTTGTTTCTGTGTTAATTGATTTGGGAAGCGACTTGCGAATTCGAATTTGGGGGATTGAACTGGTGTGTTACGACTTGCGAATTTGAGAACAATTCAGTTGAACGAAGTCTTTTATCAAAAAAAGGATTAGGAGAAGAAGTCGAATAGAAGATAAGGATGCTGGCACTTTTTTTTTCTATTATTTATTTTTGGACTGATTTCAGTAGGCAGGGCCAAAATCAACTAAAGTGTTTTTTTTCTTTCTTCTATTAAGTTACCTTTTAGAGTTCTTTTGTTAGAGTTTAAATTGTTAAATGGTTTTCTTTTTTTTTTTGAAAAAAGTTTAAACATAAAAAAACGAGTTTCAATTGTTTCTAATAACATTAGTTTTGCTTTCCTTTCGTTTTGTTTTGTTTTATCCCTAAAAAAATTATTTTTTTATTTTGATTTGTTTTGTTTCAATTTGTTTTAAGTTCCATCCATATTTGAAAAAAAAACTTGTATATATCTTGTTTTTATTTTCAGGTTGCCAAAGTAGATTGAAAGAGTTGCTTGTTTCGCTTTAGCTTGCCAAAAAAATAACTGCTTGCTTGCTTATAAAATTTTTGCTGCTTTTAACCTCTATTTATTGTTTTTATCTTGCTTTGCATTGTTGATTGTTTGCATTTGCATAAAAAAATTCAAAAACCAAAAATAAAAATAAAAATCCATTCATAGTTGCATTGTTAATACACGTTTAATTTCTGCTTTGCATTTCATCTTAGAATTTTGATTAATTATAACGATTAGACATCAATAACACTTAATTGTATATTGACAATTTGCCCTCTTTGAACAATTTAATTTCTTGGTATCTAGGCTACGATAGAGAAATAATCAGTTATAAATATTATGGTGATTCGTAAAAATTATACTGATTGTTTCTCTGAAGGTACTTAAACATTCGACTGCATTGCTACAGTGATTCGTGGTGCACCGATAAATTCTGTCTGTTACCTGGCTAAGAACTATCTTGTTGGATTAAGACAAGGTGTGATTATACAATTTTATGTTATGAGCTACTTAAGATAGAAAATTTGCAATTAAACCCTTGCATTCATTTAGTTGCATTAGTTCATGCATATTTAAAAAAAACAAAACTAAAAAAACTGTAAATAGTTCTTAACTTCGTTTATTTCTTTTGAAATTTTTTAAATCAAAAATCCAAAAAAACAATTTTAAGTTAGTTTTTTTAAAAACAAAAAAAATCTAAAAAAATATAAAATCTTTTCAAAAAAAATGAAAATCCAAAAAAACAAAACAAAAATCAATTTTCCATTTTGAAAAATAAATTCTATTTGTAAATATTTTTCTTTATAAAAAAAACCCAAAAACATTCTTGGAAATGTCTGAATTTCCATATTCACATGAATTCTACGATAGTTGTGAAAATCAATATAGTCCATATAATTTCACACCAAATTAATATGGATATTTCAACAACAATCATTGTTTAAACGATTCAAATTTTGAACCACAAAATTTTCAAAATGATGACCAACCTTCAAATCTTGAAAATAACATTTCGTCTTTACTTGAAATCTCCACACAACAAAATCAAATGATAAATGATTTGTGTAATTCTTATTTGTGTGATAACTCAAGTCAAAATTTTCATAGTAATCAAGATTTGAATTCACTTCAAAATGCAAACAATTTCGAGTATAACCCATGCCAATTCAATTTTGAACTCCAAAATGAATTTCAAAATCAAAACGAAAATGTGATCCACTTTTCAAATAATTTTGGCAATGGTAATATTCTCGACTACGATACGAGTGAAAATCTTTGTTCTCAACAAATCCAAATCGAAAACTCTCAAGTTAATAACTATAAATTGGATTTTGTTGAACAAATGGATGAAATCTACAATGATCACATGAATTTATTGTTCGAAATATATATGAAACAACGTGAGAAACAAAACCAAATCCTAACATATGACGAGTCAAATGATAATTCATCTTTTACCCAAATCGACGATTTTCAAACAACAACTTTTGAAAATGAAAATAATGATCTTAATGAAGTTGTTGAAAACAGGGTAATCGAGTTGGATTTCAATTCTTTTGTAGGTGAGAAACTAGATTTAAGATTCGATCTTCATTTTCCCGATTTTGAAATTTTGAACACAACAACTTTGGATTTTGAACTTGACACATGTAATAAAGTTGTTGATAATTCAATAAAGGAAGACGAATTCAATGAACACGATTTCTTTGGACTTTTTGAAAATGAGTTGTTAAATTCTAAAGGGGGAGATTTAAATCACCATTTCAATTTTGAAATCTATAATTTGGAATAATTTGTTGATGATGAGCTTAACTTTCAATTTGGTGAAAGTAAACTTGAATTTTAATCAATTGTTTTATCAATCCCAAAAATCATTGAAAATAAAACAACTCGTACGATTTTTAATAAAACGACATTCATTTTTCCAAATCAAATTCAATTTTGAAATCTTTTACGGTTTGGTTTTCCAAGCTTAAGCCGTGTCTCGCATATTTCACGAGACAAATGAATCGATCTTTGGAAGACCATTTCATTTACTTTTTGACTATATACTTTTCGATCTTGTGTAAATACTGCTCATTTTCATGTAAATATAGGTCATCTTTTTATTTTTGTTTATTTCTTCTCCTTCCACTTGGGTTGACTATGGGGACATAGTCAAAATCAAGTGTGGGGGAAGTCTCATCTTCATTTTTAATTTTTCATGGTTTATTTTTACATTTTCTTTCCAAAACTTAAAAAAAAACAAAAAAATCTCAAATTTTTTTAAGCAATTTTGATTTATTTTTAAAGAAATACTATAGGATAAATATACGGTTTTGGTTTATTAAATTGAAACTTTTGAAAATTTATTTGTTTTAACGAAATAAAAATGAAGTTTGATTACAAATAACAATGGTTTAACTAGTATAGGAAGGTTCATACGTGTTGATTATGAAATATATCCTAATTGAAAATCTTTGTTTTAAAAAGTGGTGGATTTAAACTAAAGGATATAACATTTTTTTTGTCTTCTAAGTTAAATGGTGCTAAGATGATTTTGCAAAACTCTCTCTTCAAAAAAAAATTCTTGTATATATATATTTTTTATGAACACCTAGAGTCATGTATTCACACTCGTGTGTTCACTCGCCATGCTCTGTACCCTTCTCTCGTAAGCCCGAAAGGCAATGCACGATCAGTATATCTGGTCTAAGTTTATCTGAGTTAGGTGTATGTATATAAAAATTCTTTTATTAATAACGCCTATAGTCGATAAATGTTCACATTTGTGTGTTCACTCGCCACGCTCTGTATTCGCCTCACATCAGTCCGTAAGGCAGTGCATGGGTAATATATTTGGCCTCAGTTTATCTCAGTTAGGCCTATGTAAATATTGTTAATATCAATAAAATTTTCAAATAAAAAATCAGAGAGAGTAAGCAATTGAAATCCAAGCACTATTTTAACTTGTTTGATTTGACTTGTTATTGAAAAGAAATGAAAATACCACTTTGATAAACTTCGATAATCAACTAAGGATCTGTTTCATAGTTACACTGTATTATCGACCGAAACAACGAGTTAAACTATAGCCCATTTGTTACGATAACTTCGTTTTTATTGGAAATTTTGACGAGTAAATGACTTAAATATCAAGATAATGACCAAAACCTATATTTAACTTATTTGTGTCAATTTAAAAGTAAATCCTTCATTGTAAATATTTTCAAAAATTCGCATTCATCTCTTTGTAAATAAATCTTGCATTTTGTAAATATTTTCATCCTGTATTTGGATTTTGTGGGTAGTATCCGCTGAAAATCCTTACGAGACAACACTCGTCCTATTGGGGACACCCAGAGGTTTAACGGCTTGTTGCATACGCTCAATGCAATCATGTTTCCTACGAAAACGGATTTATCTTAGTTTTTTTCTTTATTCGAGGATGAATAAAAAGATAAGTGTGGGAGTATTTGATGTGCACGTAAATGTGCATATTTTTACTAACATATTTTATCAAGTTAAATTAAAAAAATGACCATATTGGGTGTTTTAACATGTTTAAACCAAAATTCAAATTATTTTCAAATCGTCACATATTCATCTTCATCTAGGGGAAAATTGGTCATTTTTGTGCATATACTAATTTGAGAAAATTTAATTGGAAATTTCTATATTATTTTGTAGGAATTTAAACTCAAATACAAGTGGTTTCATGAAGATATATGCATGCACAAAGAAGATACAAAGAAATAAAGGTGGAAATAATTCAAAGTCATGGATCATGGAGGACCCCACCTACCCACCTACCTTAATGTACAAATTAGAGGCTAATGCAAATGCCAATAGAGTTAAAGCTTCATGCACATCTAAATGAGGATTAACACATGCTAATGATTACTTGGCCACTACACTTCCTAGAGGGGTAGTTTGGGTAGTTCCCAAAAAGTGAATTAGGGTTTTAAAACATGTATAAATACCCCATATCTTCATGTAACCCTTCTCTCTTCCCTTAGGCTCTCTTCTTTAGGCTCTCTTCTCTTTAGTTTTACCATAGAAATAAAATGAGAGCTCTCCTTCTTTTCATGGCTACTTATCCATTTCTTTTATGTACTTTTCTTTTATGCAAGTTAATACATGTTCTTTTCCTTTCCTTTCATGTTAGTAGTGTAGATTTATTTATTTATGCAAGTATATTAGTTTTTCCTTTCCTTTTGCTCTCTTTTTCCTCTTGTTTGTTTAATGTTGCTTTCTATATTTGTTGATTTGATAACAAATATGAGAGGTTGATCCCTTCAATTTAGGGGTAATGAAGCCCTCTAGTATGTAGATCCAACATTTTGATGTTTATGCTCTCTTTTTGTGCTTTAATCAGAATGCATGAAGTGGTTAACTTGTTGTTTTTGCTTTGAATTTGATAGCCTGTATTGTTGACACCAAATAGGCTATGCTTAAACAATCACTAACACAAATTACCTCTTCATCTACATATGATGATGGTAATGAAGTGAATGTTGAAATTAAAATTTGACGGTTTATATTTCTAATTCATAATTAATAGGCCATGCTTAAAATAGATTTTGCTTTCAACCTTGTTGTCATATTTCATGAAAGTTAAAAGTGTATTGGTGGTTGTGTTAGAGTTTGATGGCTTATTTTGGGCCAATTAATAGCACAAATATGTCATACTTATGACAAGCACATCAACTAATTACACTAATGATAAGAAAAGCGAGATCATAACTTCATTTGTTGATTTATGTGATCCAGAGAGTGGAAATTACCTCTAAATTTTCTTCTACTCTCATATTATTTTATCACTTTCTTTTTGTTAATTTTCTCATTTTCTAGTTTAATTCACTCTTAACTTTGGTATAATTTGATTGAATAGGAAATTAAAAATCAACAATTCCCTGTGGATCTACCCGTACTCACTACGTACTACGATAGTACGCCGTGTGCTTGCGGTTATTTTTATTATAAATTCGTTCGGCGGTTTTATAATTTGATAGAATTTCCGTTGATGGACATCTTTCACGAACCAAAGCGTCGTGAAGGTAAATCAGTTCATCAGTGGTTATCTGATCCAAAAAACCCTTCGCGAATAGGAAGGTCTTTCACGAACTAAAGTGCTGTGAAGGTGAACCGGTTGATCAGCGATCATCTGATCCAAAAAACCCTTCGCGAACTAAAGCACCGTGAAGGAAAACTAGTAGATCAGTGGTCATCTGATCCAAAAAACCCTTCGCGAATGCGAAGGTCTTTCACGAACCAAAGCATCGTGAAGGTAAACCGGTAGATCAGTGGTCATCTGATCCAAAATATCCTTTACGAATGCGAAGGTCTTTCACGAACAGAGCGTCGTGAAGGTAAATGGTAGATTAGCGTATCTGATCCAAAAAACTCTTCGCGAATGGGAAGGTCTTTCACAAACTAAAGCGTCGTGAAGGCGAACGCGAAGATCGGCAAAAATTTTGTATGATGATATCCACGTAGGTGAACTGGAAGATCAGCAGTCATCTGATCAGAGCTCCCCGAAGTCACGCTATGGGGCCATAAATCGACAATCATGCCAGTCACTCCACAAAATTAATGGAATCGCCTCCAACGACCAATGAGAAAAACCATGCTAAATTCCAGAGCTTCAAAGTTTCTCAAAGAAACTAAGCCAAAGCTGAACTGACCTTGTGATCAATGAGAGGCCAACTCTAGTCAAGCCAAGATTCGGCACCTGGGAGAACCGCACCCACTGGACCGGGGTAACCAAATGAGTTGTAGAGAGACCATGGATACAGTTCAAACACGCCAAGAGCCCTGTGACATGGGGGGCACCACACACACTTGAATAGCCATAAGAAAGGCCGAGACTAATCTTACCATAGTTTTGTTATGCCCAATCAAAAATTTTGGCATTCTGACAACCGTAGACTTAACGAGCTAGCTAGTACAACAAACGAAATAATAGCATAATACTTGCGAACTTCTTTCCAACCACTATTTTACTGCTCTTGGTGACCAATTCCTCTTCCTCTTAGACCGTATGCTAGTTAAAGACCCATTCTCTAAAGGCAGTTTAGACTAAGAGCTAAGAGTCATGCCCTGAACTCCTAAAGGCTCTTTCTTCAATCCATCTTCATGCGGTCGGCTATAGATCTCTCCACCATGGCAGCCTGGTCTATTTGGATGTGTACATCTTCCAAAAACACGAAAGGATCATCCAAGCCATGGTTACCAAAACCAAAAACTGTGTTCATAATAACTACCCACCGGGTCGACGGAAGCAAGTCGACTCAAACCCCTGGATCAACAGAACCCGATCCTTGCCTTCTAAAATCGGTGTTGCTCCGACAACGTCAGGGAAGGCCCAAAACTTACGCTCCTCCCATTGCTCGGAGATTGACAATGCTGAGGAGCACCAAAAGCTGCGCACTATCAGAAGCCGCGCATCTCATAAGCCACACACTCTCATAAACCACGCATTTCATAAGCCGCGCCAAAACATACGCTCATCACATTGCTCGAAGATAGGAAACACCGAGGAGCATGAAAAGCCATGCATTTCATAAGCCGCGCCAAAACATACACTCCTCACATTGCCCGAAGATAGGTAACACCGAAAACATACGCTCCTCACATTGCCCGAAGATAGGCAACGCCAAGGAGTACCAAAAGCCGTGCATTCCATAAGCCGCGCCAAAACATACGCTTCTCACACTACCCGAAGATAGGCAACATCGAGGAGCATGAAAAGCCGCGCATTTCATAAGCCACGCCAAAACATACGCTCCTTACGTTGCCTAAAGATAAGCAACGCCGAGGAGCACCAAAAGCCACACATTCCATAAGCCACGCCAAAACATACGCTCCTCACATTTCCTAAAGATAGGCAACGTCGAGGAGTACCAAAAGTCACGCCAAAACATACACTCTTCACGTTGCCCGAAGATAGGCAACACCGAGGAGTACCAAAAGCCGCGCATTCCATAAGCCGCTAACTCTTAAAAAACTTAAATTCCCTACGTTTCCCGAAGATAGGGAACACCGAGGAACATCGTCGAAAAATCACGCTCCTAAAGCGTAAAATCCTCACATTGCCCGAAGATAGGATGCACTGGGGAGCATCAGAACCGGATCGACGGGCCATATCGATCCCGAAAACCGCATATCTCGTAAGTCGCACACTCTTATAAACCACGCATCTCATAAGCGGCGCAAACACTGCTCAATGTTGGTCCGGCATCATTGCTGAACTATCAAAATTCTCTAAGTATCAGTGTTGTCTTGACAACACCAGGAAACTTGTTTATTTAAGGATTAACAGGAACCAATCCCTACCACCCAAAAGGACCGACATTGCTCTGGCAATGCCACAAAGTTCCCAAACCAAGATTTCAACAAAGAATTCTGATATTTGACCAAAATTTCCAAAGTTAAGATATCCAAGTCATGAGTTCCCAGAGATAGGAGCTACAACGTACCTTTGACTGGGGGCATCCAGGAAGCTGCCTAGAACATCAAGTCTCACATCAATTGTTCAGAATAATCAGCCCTTTGGACTGAGTGGCACATAACACTTTAACACTTGGTCAGGATAAAAGATCGCTCCAACTTGCAATAAAAGGAAGAACGTACCGTCGTCCAGAGATAGACAACGACGGAAGGCAGTTCCAGAATCAAATCATCAATGCTCCAGTTTCCAAAGACAGAAGTAGGTGCTCGATGAAGGTCTCAAACCTTAACTTATAGAAAAACAGTTATTATCCGAAGACAGATAACGGCAAGGAGAGAAGGCTCAAAATCGAGCAACTAAACCATTAATTCCCGAGGATTGAAACCAACGAATAAGTTGGATATCTGCAATAATGCTATCAGCGCAGCATAACACATATGGCCTGAAACAAGTTAAGGTTAAGTATCACAAATTCAAGAAAAACACTATCAAACTCTACAAGTTCGTGATCAAGATAGGGATGAGCGCGGTCATACCAGGGGCAATGTGATGACTTGCTCCGCAGCTTCTAATTTTCTATATGAACCTGAAATTTGACACCTGGAAATGAAGGGTTCCACAGGTAGTCATCAGAACATAACAAAAACGGTTGGAGGAAATTTGATTTTTCATGAATAAGAATAACTATGGAATTGGTTAAGCAACAGCCTTGCATCTCCAAGGGTAACACTTGACGGTTATAAATAAAGCTAGGCAACGAAAACGCCTGGGACTCTTATCCTTTGAGAACATGACGTATCCTGAAGTTAAAGAACGTCGACATAGCCACATTGGGTTAAAAGGAATCCACTCAACTCTACATGATCAGATGAATGATTCAATCCTCACCAACATGACTTTAACACTGCCCGAAGACAGGCAACACTAAGAAAATACTTCTACAATCCAGTCATCGTAGTGCTAGTTTCCGAAGACCAAAACCGGTACCCAACTGGATTAAAAGCACCGCCGGGTCAATGGGAAAAATCAATCCCAACCTCCTGAGTGTCAGTGTTTCCCATGCAACGTCGAGGCCTTTTCCCACTTTATAAGTACCAGTGTTTCCCCAGCAAAGTCGGGAAACTTTCTACTTCATAATACCGATGTTGCCCCAGCAACGTCGAGAAACTTTCTACTTCATAAGTACCGATGTTGCCCCAGCAACATCGAGAAACTTTCTACTTCATAAGTACCGATGTTGCCCCAGCAACGTCAGAAAACTTTCTACTTCATAAGTACTGATGTTGCCCCGGCAACGTCGGGAAACTTTCTATTTCCTAAGTACCGGTGTTGCCCTAGCAATGTTGAGAAACTTTCTATTCCCTAAGTACCGATATTGCCTTGACAATGCCGAGAAATTTGTTGTTCACTAAGTACCAGTGTTGCCCCGGTAACACCGAGAAAACTTTAATCTATAAGGTTAGTAAGAAACACTCACCATAGTAAACCATCAATGCACTAACTTCCGAAGATAGAAGCTGGTTCTAGACTGAGTTCTACCCTTGTTTTTGGAAAATTACTGTTGCCCGAAGATAGGCAATGACAGGAAGTCATAACCTTTCATAGGTCAATCAGATGGTTCAACAAGACATCGCAGAAATCAACCACTACACAGGAATAAAGCAGCGTCGAAGGGAAATCCTAGAGTTGAATTCTTATGTGCTAATTTCTAGGAATGAAAGCTGGTGCATAACCGAATTTCCTAAATTCAACTTAGAAATAATTTAGATATAGCTAAAAGATAGGCAACCTCGAGGAAATGTTGCTTGAAACCAAGCAGCTAGGTTATCAATTCCCGAAGATAGGAATTAGTGTATGAACGGAACTTCCGTGACCACAGAAATCAAGCAAAGCTTGCACAACTAAGGACGTGTAGGGACAATCGCGGAAGATCGGAACTAAAACCATTGGACTTCCACAATCCTAGAATAGGATCGAGAGCCAGATCGGGAGAAATCAAATCATATGTCCCAAACCTCTCCATCTCTCACAATCACCCAAATACAGGCGTTCGAAATAGCTAGTCCCATGAGCAGGGATAGACGCACAAATACTTGATCGAAAAAAATGTTGCAAAGTCCAAACATGAATAACCACGAGGTTGGTTAGGTAATGGTTCTGTATCGCAAAATAGAGCATTCTGGCAACAAAATCGCCAACAAAGGAAATGAAGGATTTAACGTTCAGAAATCAATCGTCGCTCATAGCCTGGCAATGACGAGAAAGATCGATGACCTACTCAAGGTCTAACTAGATCATTTGGTTCCAACTTGTAGGAATATGCCATTACCCGAAGTTTGGTAATGCTAAGAAGAAACTCCTAGAATGAAACTATCGATACATCGGCTTTCGAAAATATAAGCAAATGCTTGATCGACTCTTTAATCCTACCTTCTGGAATCTTACATTATCCGAAGATCCACAACATTAAGGAAAAATCCACTGGTTTGAGTCATCCGTACATGAGTTTATGAAGACAAAAACCAACACTTGATTAGGATCTCAATGCTGGACTCGGAAGAATTTACTTTAGCAAAAGATGCCAGAAACGCATCTTTCTAATGCCTACCAACATCATTACAAAAACTCAGATCTTGGGTTCAAGCAACAAAGTCCCTAGTTCCCAAAGATAGGAGCTATCATGTTAATCGAACTGGGGTAATCAAACTTATTGCTCAGGAGACCTCGTCTCCCAAAACATGTTGGTTCAGTAGTCAAAGTAATCAGCCCTATGGACTAAGGCATTTACACCAACACTTTGTTGAAACGAACTCAATTGAGCATAAGTAGGGATTAGCTATAGAACTGACTAGACCAAGCTACTTCATAGTTCTGAACAAGGCTATGAAATAGAATATGCCGAAATGACCGCCAAAGCATTGCTTTCATGTATAGAATTACAGTAAACGAGTATGCTGCACATGAACAGAAGAGGTGCAATAGCGAGCAAAAGCAATGCTCGGAATCGAGAAATTAAACCAATAGTCCTCGGAGACAGAGGTTAGTGTGCAGGTTGAATTTCGAAAAACGCAAAGGAAGGATAATCGCAATCGAACAACCCATGCGCTGGTTTCCAAAGATTGAAACTATGCCTTGTAATTTGACTGTAATCAATCATCCCAACATAACAGGAATAATAAGCGAAGCCTAAGTTGCGAAGGACCCAGCTTCTGGAGGAGTATAAGTTCCTCCGCCAGACTAAAGATTGGATGACCGAAAAGTCATTTTCAACAACAAAACTCAACATTCAACCCCGCCAGGTATGTTCTACTTTAAATAATATCCTCTTATAACCAACGCCCGAAATCCAAAGGAAACCGATGTATGTTGACCAGTCGGGTTCTGAGCGATGACCGGGGCAGATGCAGTGTGTTATCTACATGAGAAGAGTCCAGTATCCTGAATACTACAAACAAACAATCTAGTGTAGATCGTCTGCGTACATTTGAAACAATCCATATCATACTTTGAAATTATCTCTTCCACACTTACCCGTTATCGATCAACGATAAAAAACAAAGCTGCCGTCCGAAGCGACGCGGGAAGCTTTTCTTTTCAAGGTCACTGGAGTACAGAAATGGGAAGAGTGATATGATCAAATCATCCACTATATCTGATTTTGGAATAAATCGTCGCATTCGAATTTAAGAACGTCGATGGGAACTTAACCAAGTTCCCGAAAAGGAGAAGTTAAGGACAAAGAGCAAGATTTCGCTCCAAGACAGCGTATAATCGTTCGAGATAAAACTTAGCTTCACCCCCGGTCCAAGACTCCAAACCTACGTCATGCACCCACTTACCGACCTAAACCCTTGTGTAAACTACAGAGCAAAGATTGCATCGTCAATGCCAGGAATTGAAATTTAGATCGAAATCAAAAAACGAACGGCTATCAGAAGTCAGTCAATTGAAAACAACATCTTGAGGTGGACTTCGTGATTCACACTGAAAACTAAACAGACGGCTGAAAATCCAAGGTCAAAAATTTGCATGGTAACCTTGACACGATCAACTAGATTTCATAAAGTGAAAACTCAAAAGCAGTTACTTCCAGAGCATGCTCAACGAAGGCATGCCCTGAGGGGCAAATGTTATTCGGGTTTTTAACCCCAGCAGGATCCAAGAGAAGACAGAACAACTTGATGAAGTCAGAATGGCTCAAAACTCAACCAAAATGGGCTAAAGCAACAAGTTAAAGAGAGCCAAGTCATATTACAAATGCAACGATGGAGTTTGACTAAACCAAGAAACAAGCATCCGTCCAGTCCAATCAACAGCTAAATACAACAAAGCGACGTACGACGAGACTGCACGAACAACGTCGAAACAAAAGAAAAAAAGCATGCCAGATATCAAAGTCCAGAAAAAGTCTAAGTGCATGGATCGCTAGCGATCCATACAATATGGATCCCTAGTGATCCATACTTCATCACTGGATCACTAAGGCATATAGGAAGTGAAGAAAGCCAAAATATGCTAAGTATATGGATCGCCAGCGATCCATACACCATGGATCGCCAGCAATCCATACACCATGGATCACCAGCGATCCATACTTGATCTAGGAATCACGGCGACCTAAACTAGGCGAAGAAGAAGGTGGGCCTAAGAGGTTAGCTCGCACTCGAGCTACTGCTATGGATCACTAGCGATCCATGCTTTTGGCTCGGGTCGTGAGCTAAGCTCTACTGGAGCATCCTGTGTCCATCTGCAAGCAAATGACAAACGGGCCTGACCTAAAAACTCTCCAATCTCTATAAATACCACCCTACCTGCAACATAAACGGGATCTTCTCTGGACTAGTTACGGAAGCTCTACCGGAAACTTTCTTCACTCTTCGTCTCCCTCGCAATAATCTCCAAAGGGATTCACTGTGATTCTCTAGTGGATTCCAACTCTAGGGATTCAATCTAGCTAAGAATAATCAAAAGCCTTGTAATCAAACACTACTTGTAACAGCGATTAGTCATAATAAAATTATAAAGTGGACGTAGGCTTCCTTAATAGCCGAACCACTATAAAAACCTTCTTGTTTCCTTTCTTTTACGGTTCTTTCCTATACCTATTATTTGTATTATTGCTCTGTAAGAATAAGACTGGTTCTTTCACACTCAAACCAGGGTGTTGATCCATCTTTTGGGTTAACAACAATTAATAATTAAGGCTATATAAGGTAACCCCTTATTATGGCTTTAGTTATGGATTAATTAGAATTAACGTTAGTTACCTTTCTACGAAATTAATATTATTTACTACCCTATTAATTCTAATCAATACATTCAATATGTTATAATTATTACGTTATTATTAACTTTAATAATCAATATGTTAATATTATATATGTACACACGAGATTCGAACAAAATATTACCAGTCACAAGCAAAGAAAACACTTATTAATTTAAATGACAAACTCATACAAGTCACAAACTCCAAACACATGAATAGCCAATATCCTTAGCCAACACTTAACTTGTAAACAAAAAGGAATAACACCAAACTTATCTCATATTAATATAATAAAACTAACTACTCTACTCAAGGAACAAACTTTACAATTTAAACCTTTTTATATTTTATCCAACTTGTGCAATTACCACGTTGGAGAGGAAAAAAGATTCATACTTACTTTAATTTAAAGAAATAGGCGGTGCAAACTACAAATAATCAAAATTCATACTTTGCACACAATTTGTAACTTACTTATTTTTAGAATCCTTAACAGTACAAGAGAAACCAAAACAGATGAAGTGAGATAGATTATAAATTGCTTAAATCTCAACACAGATCTGATTCCACTATACAATACAAAATAATCGAAATTCCAACATATTCAGATTAACATTTGTTTAGGAAACTTCTGGGGGTTTTAGATGTTATATTTTCATTTATCAAAATTTTCCAAGGCATACATCAAATCCAAATAAATACAATTCTATCACAAAAATGTGAAAAACTTGGTATTTCCACTCACAGAGAATTGTTTGCTTCCTAACTGGATTTGATTCCACCATGCCTAATTCTCTTTTAGATCTTCCCCTTTTGGAATATATAACAAAGTGAATTGTATATAGAAATTAGATTTAGAATTAGAACTAGAGAGGAAAAGAAATAGAAATCAAAAGAATTAACATCTAAACCTCTTACCTGAAAATCCTAACCGGTTCTGGAATCTAAAGAAGAAGAAGATGATGAGATCTGATTTATACTACTCCTAATTCTTTATTAGTTCTTCCCCCTTTTAATATACAACAAATATATTATACATATAGATTAGATTTCGAAAATTAGAAGATAGAGAGGAGAAAGACTAAGAATTTAATTTAAATTAGGGATTAGAGATTAGAATTACTTACCAGAAAGTTTATTATTTCTGAAAACCTAAGGGGAAAGAACTTGACAGAGCTTTGCCATTGCTACAGAATTTTATGAAGAAAAGTGGAGGATCTAGGAGTCTATTTATAGCTATGGAAAGGAATGAGAGCTGTCAGATTTAAAATAAATGAATCTATGCTGTTTAAACAATCAAAATCCTAGCTACTATTTAGCTTAACCGAACGATTGCCTCTGCCCACCGGTTGATCACTAGCGATCAATCGGTCGTAGTTCAGGGGTCGACCAGTGCCTTATTATGACCGTTGATTTTCTTCTTCCATTTTTATTTTTATTTATTGCTTAATTTACTTTACACGTTACCCTTAATTATGATGCTTAATTAAATAAGTAACCCTTAACATTAATTTTTGAATTAAAATTTTAAACTTTTAAATCCAAATTCAAACGTTTAAATTTCAAATTCAAACGTTTAAATTTCAAATTCAAAGCTTTAAACGTCCATTTCTTTGTTTGAACTCTGATTTTAACATATTACACATGAAAATTGATCAAAAAATTGCCATAGACGTGATGGTGCAATTTCTATGACAAATTCTGACATTTACAAAAATTACATTTTTACTCTTATTTTAATTATTAATTTCCTATTAAATTTTACAAGATGGTACATAGGTTCATTCCAATATTCCTTATAATCAACGAGAATTCATTGTTGCTATCCTACAAGCATCCACAGCTATTTTATTCATAGCGTATACTTTTTTTCCATCTTACCTAGATATTGATCCATATCTACTTCGTATCAAAAATTGTTTCAGTTTTCCATAACTCTTTAAAAATAAAACTTGAAGCTACGAAGTACTTATTCCAAAACCTTTATCTTTGAGAATATAAACTTAGAATTCCTTTTTATCAAATTCAAGAATTTCTTGGTTTCTGAAAGGAGCCATGAAATTTTTTCTTTCTAAAAGACTATTTTTAACAAAGATTTACTTCTTTTAAAAGTAGGATTTTTAAACTCCAAACATTTATCACGTTTGAAGACCCAATTGTCGTACCAAATATTTTTCAAAAACATCTTCCATAACTTAAAAAAATGAAAACTGGAGTAGACGAGGATAACTTTCATCCTATTATTTTCTTACTACTCATGTTATTTACTCTTCCACCTTTGGTAGAAATTTTAACAGCATATGAGGGGGATTTCTGAAAGATACTTGCAATTGCAACATCTATCTAGGCGTTTATCTAAAATATATGTGCAATTACTACATATCTATGGAATTTTATCCATTCTTCCTATTTCTTTTCTCCTATGTTATTTCTAATTAGATTGCTAATCCTAATTTTATATAAATTCCTAATGCTATTTCTATCTAAATTTCCTAATATTGACTCATTTATATTAATCCTACCTAAATGGCTTCTACTTCTGCTATTATTCTTTGTAGTTTGTTTATACGGGAATTGTTGGCATCAAAAATGGCCACCAACACCTAGTTATGTAAAAGCACCAATATCCAGTCATAAATCTCAGATAATATAATGTAGTGAATACAAATTAAAGTATAATAAAATTAAAACAGAAAATAAGTAAAGAGAGACATAAATTTATAGTGGTTCGGCTAACTCCAGCCTACGCCCAGTCCAAAGATTTTCCTTTTATTTGTTTATGCGGCTGTTACAGTTACAAATCCATGAAATCCCAGAATAAAAATGGCGGAGTATAGCCTAGGTAGAAGATAGAATGAAGTCCAAGTCCGCAACCGCTTCGGGTCAATGTCCAAATCCATAGCTGTTTGAAGCTGATATCCAAATCCATGACCTCTCCGGGTCCTTGCCGAGGATAATCCATACCGAACCACCGAGTAAGCCGATCCTGTCACTATTCAATAAAGCGGCATTACTTCTTATACTCTGGTTTAGTGTCCCAGAACATTAAGTGATGTCTAGGCCTAAGTCCTAGGCCAATCGTGGTCTCTCTGAACACTTGTCGAGCATAATCTATATTCGATGACCTGAGTAGGCTGATCATGTCGCTCTCCGACAAAGCAACATTGTCCTTGCCATTTATAATCCATACCTAATGTCCTATTTGGTTTTATTCTCCGGCCTTGACTTGTCGATCGAGGACTTAATCCATGTACTTGTCCATTCTATCGCTCTCCAACGAAGGGACTTGCACCTTGCGGTTACCCCCTCACTCCGGTCAAGAAAATAATCACGTCCTGTTTTATTTATCGCAGTAATGCCGATCTTAAATAACCTAATAAATAAGAGTTCATACACTCAGAAATCCAAAAAACTAAAAAAACCAAAGGGTGCCTCTCCAAGCATGACGGTTCATCATTATCTTAGAGCATGCCACAGGACCGTCCTTGATCCCGTACATGTGTAAGTTATTTAGCCGCCTTATTATAGAGTTTATTATTATTATTATAGCTGGAGTCCATGTCTTGAACTCGGCCCTTACCATCATAATCAGTTGAAGATGATCTGTTACCCTAATCTAGGGCCATTCCTATTTCTATTCCATGCAGATGGTGACTGCTCCTATTCCATCGCCGTTGTTTGATTCCTCATGTACTGCGGCAGTCTACCGTTCCTAACGTGCTCCTCAACCATATCCTTTAAATTCCTGCATTAATCCATGGTGTGCCCGTTCAATTCTTGGAATAGGCAGCACTTTCTAGACATGCGTTCCTATTCCGTGTGATCCCTCCTTACCGGTTTTCAATAAGGGGGTTGCTCCCTAGTGTCTAGATAAATCCGTTCTAGGCTATTCGTCAAATCTGAGTAGGAGGAGAACTTCAGCTCCCACTCTTTCCATCACCTTTTCGTCCTATCATATCCATCATCCAGTTTTCGTTTGCCTTTATCATTCTTCTTTGCATTTTCTAAAGATCCTCCGTTTTGCACAGCGTTCACCTCTAGTTTATTGGCTTGTGCGTCTTCCTGCAGCAGGAACCTTTCTGCTTCATGATAAAACTCCCCGAGATCCATATGTGGATCCCGTGCCAATGAATCCTTGAAATCTGTGCCATTGGAAATTCCTGATACAACTGCCATCGAAACCCCATGGCATTATATCGTGTAAAAAAACTCCTTAGAGACTCTTCGGTCTTTTGTTTTAGTGTTTCTAGACTCATTACATTTATGGGTCTCAAAATGTGAACCCTGAACTGCCTCATAAATCTTTTGACCAATTCCGTCCATGTGCCAATAGAACCGCTCTCCAACTTCCTGAACCACAGTAAAGCTATATTTGTTAGATACATGGGAAAGCATCATGCCATGACTTCCTCTGATGCCCCCAGTACTTCTATGTGCCATATATATCTCATCATATACATAGTTGGGTTTGAATTTTCGTCATATACTTCCAGCGTTGGTAGTTTAAACTCCGGTGGCTTCCTAGCATTCCTGATATTAGGAGTGAATGGACTTCTATTTACATCCTCCAGATCCCTGATCACCAATCCTCCATGCATAGCTCACCCGATTATCTCTGCAAACCTGTCATTGTCATCCAGTGGTAATCTCCCATCATCATTTCCAAACTGCCCTTCGAGTCCATGAGGGAGTTCCAAAATGTACTCCTTCGGACGAGCATCAAAATTTCGATTCACACCAAGCTCCATGGGATCGACCGCAGGTCCTCCGGCATCGCGATCGACCAGACCCAAAGGCATGCCTCTAAGCCTTTGGGGATCGGGACTGATCTTTCTAGAGGGATCGGGGCCAATCCTTCTAAGATGGCCAGGGACTGCCCTCGGTTGCTTTGCTTCATTCCTTTATCCAATTGCTCCATCTCCATGTTCCCGTTTCTGATTTCCAGCAATTCCTGCTACTTCAACTCCTTAATCTAAGTTGTCATTAGCTCCTGCTACTCTATTCCCTTGGTTCTGCGCTCCAGCTTGTCCAATCCATCGGAGTAAATTCTACATTATTGCCTTTTATCTTTTCAGCACCCTTTCTTGCATAGCATCCATCATCATTTCCATTTCATCCCTGGTGATATAGATAGATGCTTGATTAGCTCTAGCTCCTGAGGAAGCCTCCTGACTCCAGCCATGGTGGCTCCTTTCCAGTAGCACTCTCCTTCTTGATTGCCTCACATTGCTCCAAATTTAAGCTCTAGATCTTTTCCAAACCCTGAATCCAAATTCTGAATCTGCGGGGGCTAGCTCTCTCAATGAAAGCACCAAAATGTTGGAGTCAAAAATGACCACCAACACCCAGTTATGTGAAAGCACCAATATCCAGTCACAGATCTCAGATAGTATAATGTAGAGAATATAAATTGAAGAATAATAAAATTAAAACAGAAAGCTGGTAAAGAGAGACACATATTTATAGTGGTTCGGCTAACTCCGGCCTACGTCCATTCCAAAGATTTTCCTTTTATTTCGTTTATGTTGTTGTTACAGTTACAAATTCTTGGAATCCCTGAATAAAAATGATGGAGTATAGTCTAGGTAGAAGATAGAATGTAACATCCCCTATTTTGAGGCCCAAAGCTAAGCGCTACAGATGTTGTAGTCATCTATAATATTAACTTCTGATGACAAATACGGTAATGTTAATGGTATCCATAATATCAGAAGCACATGAATATGAAATAAAATCAACACAGATTTCAAAAACAGCTTTTCTGATTACATTTCAAATCAATATTTCATATTCAATTACATAATCCCAAAATGATTCCAAAGTTTTGATTAAATATAATTATTATAAATTATGTCAAGTGTGACATATGAAGATGACCCCTTGGATGATCAGAGTACTAGATAAATAAACGTATCAGTCATAAATACATCACAATGGAATAATACTAAATAACTCCTACATAGCTAGCTTTTCCTCCTGCACGTCCTTGGAATTTTATTCATCCAACCTACTAAACCTGAAAATTCATTAACTCTCAATCTACTCAAATTTAATTTTGAGCACCCGAGAGTTTAAGGGGAAAACATAAACTTCGAGTCAGACATAAATTCTGGTGTGAATGATTCTATTACATCTCGGTTTACTGATATTAAGCGAGACCACGCCGCTTAGCGGAACTGGTTTCCCCTCACTAATATCCTTTTAAAATCATATCTTTTGTGAATCAAAATCCAGCAGTCAAATTGATTATAACAACAATAGCAATAACATATATGCATATAAATCTGTTAATAATTGGACCATCTGTCCGAACAATATAGCTTTATCAAGCTGACTATTAACCACTGGCTGACTGGGCCTACCAGACATAATAAATATTCTAACTTTTGTTAGATACAATACTGGATGATCTATCCTTAACATACTTCTCCTAGGGTCAACTGATCCTAATTGTTTTGCGAGCTCACCAATCACCTACCTCTACTATGTGTATTCCTTTCTATGTGTAACATCATTTTAGTCTTACCTTTGACAAAGCCTTACACACTGGAATTTTGGACTTATATTAACTAGGGGCTACTAGCCAAATTATAGGGTGTGACCCCATACCAGTCCCATCTGGTCTTCTAATATCTAAGTCACATGCTTAGGGTTAACTACCCTATTCAAATTTCATTTCCTTGAAAACAATCTTTACAAATGATTTACCCTTGAAATCATATCTTTATAAAACAAGGAAATCATACTCTTGGCTTAACTTAAAATACTTATACCATGATATATGCTTTACAAAACAATGATGAAAACCTAAAATCAATAGGGTTATCTATCCCATTGAAATAAGTTAAAGCCATTTTCAACTTAGAAAACATTAGGCTATAAAGCCTAAAAAATACCTTCGAAACCATTGTTTAAAACCTTAAACAATCCCATTCGTAATCATAGAAAGCATCCCTTTCAAAGTCATTGAAATCATCCCTTTCGAAACACTCAAAACATACCTTTCGAAACACTTAAAACACACCTTTTGAAACCATTGGGTTCAAGTAAGGAAGTTATGGAAGCATAGCTTCGACAACATTTAAAAGTACTACTTTTGAAACCATAGTTTGAAAACAAAACAAACTACAATACAAAAGAGGACACATTTGAAAGCTATCCGTTCGAAACCATTGCCTCCGAAACTATTAGTATAAGCAGTTAAGTAATTCCTTTCGAAAACATTGGGGAAGGCGGCTTCAATGGTTGCCGAGGGGTATTGGTTCGAAACCTACCTTCTGTATTCATTGATCTAAGGGTTATAAAAATCATCCTCTTACTAAGGCAAAAGGTTTTAATGCGGCAGCTAGGGTATCGATGGGGTTTAAAGTGGTAACACTTTCGAAACACTCTTCTAAACATAGGCAGGTCTATAGGTTCGAAAGCTTTGAAAGACAACTTCACCACTTTCGAATGCATGCCTTGGACACCATCCTACCTTCCGCCTATCTCTAACACACTACATACCAATGAATTGATACCATATATATTGGTTTCAAATGGGTACGGAAGGGGTTTTGTGTAGGTGTATGACGTCGGAAGGTAGCAAGGGTAGTGGCAAGGATGTAATATTAATAAAAACTGAATTTTAACCTTTTAAAGAAATTCCTTTTTACCTACCACTAATATTCATCGAAATCTTATTGGTTAGAAAACTTTATCAATTCTCTTTTCCAGAATTTGCTTCCGAAATAAAATTTGGGTTATTTGAAACAACTTAACACTTAAGCCCTTCCCCTTAATAAAACGTTTAAAACATTTAAGTCCTCTTACTTAAATAATTTATTAACCATAGTAAAACACTTAGGACAAATCCCCAAAAATCACAATAATTCATACTAAATATGTTTTCTAACATATATAAATTTTAGATCCGAAAACATTATTTAATTGCGTTAAATAATTTAAACCCAAATTAACTATTTTTCTCTCATAAAAAATTAATAATAAACCCATATTCACTTAGAAAATTATGAAACTTGAAGCCCACTTCTAAAATTATATTTTTGGCCTTATATCAAAAACGCAACTTATTTGGATGTCATATGATAGGTTTTATAATCTAAACATACCATAAAATTCTTATTAAATCTCTATAAACCATCAACTTAAAACACATAATCATTTAATTACTATAACATGGCATATACTTGCAAAAGAAAACAGCTTTACCATTAAATCAAAATTATTCATCAAAAATAGAAATGTAAACTAATTATTAACCTTGGCTTTGTGTTAAGAAGGTTTAGATTTGCCTTTAGATTGATTTGCTTAAGCTTTCTACTTGAATCCTAGCTTTTCATCTCCTTGAATCCTCCTAATGGTGGTCGGCAGAGTTCTTTAGGGTTTTTGTTTTGTTTGTGAAAGTTAAAGTGAACAAGGAATAAAGAATGGAAGGATTAAGGGTATAGGAACAAAGGCTATTCCCCTTTTACCCTTACTATATTCCTCCTACTTACTTATTTTTAATTCTCTTTTACCAATACATTCATTAAGGCACGGCTCCTCCTTAATTAACAAATCTCAATCCCTTAACCATTTATATTATTTCATTTAATTTATCTAATTAAATGTTCAATATAATGTTAGTCAAAATTAGGGTCATTACAGACTCCCCTCCTTAAAGAATTTCGTCCTAGAAATTACGATATGGTACCCACAACAATCAAACATAAAGGTAAAATATACCATAAAACAAGTCAGGATAAGTGTCTCTAATCCTGCTCTCGGTTTCCCAAGTACAGTCTCTCTCGTCGTCGCTCCGCTAGACTTTGACTAATCTGACTGTCTTGTTCCTTGGTCTCTTCTCATCTCTTGCAACTACACAAACTAGTTTTCTAACTTTAGTCATATCCGGTTCCACTACTAGAACCTCTAACACGGTCGGTGTAAAGTAGTCTCTATATCTCGAATACACTTCTTAGATGAGAAATATGGAAAACATTATGGACTCCTACCAAACTATTTGGTAACTCTACCTTATACGCGAGTTTCCCGATCCTTTCTATAATAGGAAATGGTCCAACAAATCTTGGTGCAAACTTCCCTGATCTACCGAATCTGATCACACCATTCATCGGTGACACTTTGACAAAAACATAATCTCTGATCGTGAATTCTAAGTTTTTTCGTCTCTTATCAGCATAACTCTTCTACCTAGAATGAGACTCCTTCATACTAGCCCAAATTAACTCAATCTTCTATGCAGCTTCTCTAACCATATCCGGACCAAGAATTAATCTATCCCCGGTCTCTAACCAACAACCGGGAGATTTGCATGGTCTTCCATACAAATACAAAGCTTCAAACGGTGCCATCCCTATACTAGTCTGATAACTATTGTTATACGAAAACTCGACCAAGTGTAGATGGTCTTCCCATGATCCTCTGAAATCTAGCACGCAAGCTCTTAACAAATCCTCTAAGACTTTGTTAACTCTCAATATTTGCCCATCTATCTGCGGTTGGTAAGTGGTACTCATATTGAGCTTGGTACCTAAAATATCCTGTAGACTCTTCCAGAATTCACTGGTGAATAAGGAATCTCTATCACTTACTATACTACTAGGAATTCCATGAAATCTAACTATATTCTTCATGAATAACTTAGCAAATCCGGTGCTGTCCTGGTCGACATAACAGGTATAAAGTGTGCACTCTTAGTCAACCTGTCCACGATAACCATATACTCTCATTTCCTCTATTCGACCTTGGCAACCCATCTGTGAAATCCATTGAGATGGAATCCCATTTTCAGAATGGAACATCCAATGGCTGAAGTAACCCACTCGGCTTCTGATTTTCAACTTTTACCCGTTGACAGTTCCAACACTGCCTCACCCACAAGCCCACATCTCTCTTCATACTTTCCCAGTAGAAACTCCTCTTCATATCTTTATACATCTTGGTCCTCCAGGATGAATCATAAATTTTGATCGATGACATTCTCTAAGGACCTCCTTCCTTAAGTTTTCTACATTCGGGACACTCAATCCTCCCTTCTTTTTCAACCACCCTCTCTTGTCAAGAATAAAATCCTTCAAATCATCAATCTTAATTCTCTGGCCTTCTAATCTTCTCAGCTAACACTGGGTCATCTTTCTACTTATATATAATCATGTCTATCATTATTGGTTGAACTTCTAAACATGATAATATGGTGGTTTCTCGACTAGAACTAGCCTCAGATCTCCATTGTACTCGACATATAGTCAATGCTTCTAAATCTTTCCACTCCGCCATCATTACCAATACTGCATTCTGATATTTTCTGCTAAGTGCATCTGTAGCCTTATTTCCTTTTCCTGGTGTGTACTCAATACCAAAGTCGTATGCAGCTATGAACTCTAACCATCTATCCTGTCTCATATTTAACTCCTTTTGAGAGAGTAAATATTTTAGCGATTTATGATCCGTAAAAATCTTGAATCTTTCTGCTAAAAGGTAATGTCTCCATACCTTCATTGCGAAAATTATCATAACTAATTCCAAAACATGAGTTAGATATCTAACTTCATGGGGTCTGAGCTATCGAAAAGCATAAGTAATCACTTTACCTCTCTATATTAACACAACTCCTAATCTTGTTCCACATGCATCCGTGTATACCACTAAGTCCTAATTCCCCTCTGGAACAACTAACATAGGTGCATTAGCCAATAAACGTGTTAGTTTCTGGAATGCCTCCTCACATTTATCAGTCCAAACAAACTTCACATCTTTCTGAGTTAGCTTGGTCATCGGTGCAGCCAAAGAAAACTCTTTATCTTAGTCGCTGTCTTGGGCCTCTTCCAATTATTCACTGCCTCGATCTTAGCCGAATCTACTGACAATACTTTCTCTGAGACAACATGATCAAGAAACTTCACTTCCTTCTTCCAAAAGTGACACTTCGAAAACTTTGCTTTCAACTGATACTGTCTCAGTGTCTCAAGCACTATCCTAAGATGAACTTCATGATCTCTTTCATCCTTGGAATATATCAATATGTCGTATATGAATGCTAATACAAATCTATCTAGATGCTCCTGGAAGATTCTATTCATCAAGTCCACGAATAATGCTGGCTCATTAGTTAGACCAAACATCATCATTAACCATTCGTATGATCCATATCTAGTCCTAAATGCCTTTAAAGGAATATTATCCTCTACTACTCTAAGTTGATGGAACCCTATTGCCAAATCCAACCGAGAAAATACTTTTTTTTTCACTCAACTGGTTGAACAAAGCATCAATCCTAGGTAACGGATATCGGTTCTTTATCATCTTCTCGTTCAGCTTACAATAATCGATACGTAACCTCAATGATCCGTCCGGTTTCTTAACAAATACTACGGCAGTTCCCCAAGGCAAACTGCTTGGTCTGATAAAATTCTTACCTTTTAAATCCGCCAACTGCACCTTTAGCTCCTTCATCTCGGTGGGTGTCATTCTACTTGGCGGTTTACTCACAGGTTTAGCTCCTGGTACTAAATCTATCCGTAACTCAATGGCTTGTTTCGGCGGTAGTCCTATCACGGGCTCAAAGGCATCTACGAATTCTCTAACAATGAAAACTTGATTCAACTCATCTTCTTTGTCCATAATGCCCAACAAAGCGCAAGAATCTAATTTTGGATTTTCTACAGTGTATATAATCCGATCACTATAACTAGGGTGTCGAAGTGATATTTTCCTATTATGGCAAAATATCTTAGCATCGTACTTACTCAACCAATCCATAGCCAAAATAATTCTGAAATTTACAAAATCAAACATATGCAAACTGCAAGCAAAAATATGACCAAATAATTTAAGCTCTAACTGGTCACATCTCATCCCAAGAGCCGCATACCCTCCTATCGGATTCGTAACCCTTAAGGGAGTAACTAGCTGTGAGGGTTCTAAGTTAAGATTTTCTACCAAACAATCAGATATAAAAGAATACGATGCACTAGTATCAAATAGAACTCTAACTGGCATACCATGAATCAAAAGCGTACCTCCCAACGCAGCTTTTCCTTTTTCCCCTATCGTTGGTCTTGAGGTAGCTGGTTCTAATGCAAACACTTTACCTTTTCCATCCTTGGCTGGTTCCTTGCACTGGTTCTTATAATGTCCAATATGATCACAGTTGAAGCATTTGATATTCTTCTTCCCACTCACCTTCTTCCCATTTCCTGAACGACATTCATTAGCAAAATGCCATTTCTTATCACGCTTGTAGCAAATAACTTATGTCTTTCCTTTCCTAGCAGCTCAACTCTTCTAAGCTCCTTTCTTATGGAAAAACTTTCTCTTCTAGTTCGGCCCACCTTGAGTTTCCACTACTTTATTGCTTTTAAAGAAAGAAAGCATATCCTCATTCCTTAAAGCTATCTCAACAACTACATCACACAGATCCCTAATATGTGGTAAAGTTCTTTAGCAACCTCGGGTCCCAATTCGCGGATGAACTTCTCATTCCTTTTTATAAAGGTATCAACCGTAGCATATTCGTATCTCGATAATTCGTCAAATCTAGTAGCATACTCAAGCACTGTCATGTCTCACTGCACCAACTCAGTAAACTTCCTGAGCAGAGTTGACTTGGCATTCTCCAACATGAATCTCTCCTCAAATCTCCTTCTAAATTCTACTCAAGTCATAGCCTCTTCAGCTACTCCTATAGTAACACTGTTCCACTAGACAATGCTGCTCCTTGCAACCTTCTGGATGCCAATCTCCTTTCTGCTTGTCGTTAAACCCTAAATCAGCAAAAATCCTTTCACAATGAAGCAACCAATTCTCCACTTCAATTGTGTCCTCAGTGCCGACAAACGGCTTTCCTCGAAGCCTAGCATAGTCTCTACTCAATATTGCATAGTTATTGACCACCAAAGCTTCTTGATTTCCTTCTCCAACATTTCCTCTTATTAATCCCGTAGTAGCTCCAACTTGCATCAGGTTGATGAAGAACTGATATATATCTCCCATATCGACTTGTGGCGCTCCAGCACCCATATTAGCATCTTGTGCCCGACCTGAATTCCTTCTAGTGTTTGATCTAGCAATTCCATTGGTTATGATGATTCCTCCATCAAGATTAACCCTTCCATTCCTAGCATCCATATCTTATGTCCTTAAAATCTGCATTCGATTCTTTGTAAGATACAGAAGAATAGCCTAAAAGGGATGGGAGAATAGAGATAAAGCGTATACTTATATATAGCAAATACAAGTATGTCACTATAGTGCTATTCCATACCCCAATCTTTTCTCTAATTCCTTAGGATTATGTTTTCAAAAATCATTTTAATTTTAAAATTTCTTTTAAGTTTTCATAAACCTATGCGTTGATGCTAAGTTGTAACATTCCTTATGTTGAGGCCCGAAACTAAGCGCTATAGATGCTGCAGTCATCTGTAGTATTAACTTCCGGTGACAAAATGCGATAATATTAATGGTATTCATAATATCATAAGCACATGAATATGAAATAAAATCAACATAGATTTCAAAAGTAGCTTTTCTGGTTACATTTCAAATCAATATTTCATATTCAATTACATAATCCCAAAACGATTCCCAGGTTCTGATCAAATATAATTATCACAATTTACGCCAAGACTAACATATGAAGATGCCCCATTGGACGATCGGAGTACTAGATAGATAGACATATCAGTCATAAATACATCTCAATGGAAATAATACTAAATAACTCCTACATAGCTAGCTTTGCCTCCTGCACGTCTTCGGGAGCTTATTCGTCCAACCTACTAAACCTGAAAAGTCCTTAACTCTTAATCTACTCAAATTATTTTTGAGCACCCTAGATTTTAAGGGGAAAACAAAAACTTTGAGTCGGACATAAAGCCTGGTGTTAATAATTCTATAACATCTCGGTAGTTTACTGATAGTAAGTGAGAACACATCGCTTAACGGAATAGGTTTCCCTTCACTATTATCCTTTTAAAATCATATCTTTTGCAAATCAAAATCCTACAACAAATTTATTATAATAATAATAGAAATAAAATATATGCATATAAATTGAGTAATCAATGAACTATCTGTCCAAACAATATAGCTTTATTAGGCTGACTACTAACCACTGGTTGACTCGGTCTACCAAACATAATAAATATCCCGACTTCCGTTAGATACAATACCAGACGATCTGTCCTTAACTTACTTCTCCTAGTGCCAACTGATCCTAATGGTATTATGGGTTCACCAACCAAAGCGTCTCGAAGTCAGTGGGTGCGATGTTGAGTTTATGTGTTTTCCGGTTATGATCCAAGAAATGATACGAAAGTATTATATTATAAGCATTAGAATTGAATAAGTATTTTGATAGAAATATCGAATTGTTTGATTTTAAGTTAAGATGTAGAGGATGCTTGTGTCCAAAAGAAAGAATCACTAAAAGGTACATAAATATTTCTAGATTATGAGTAAATAACATGATGCCAATTGTTAACAATGTATATATGTTGAAATCAGTAATAGTTTGGTTGTTTAGTACTCAATATTGGATTTGTAAATTATATCTTTTATATTAATTATTAAAGATGGAAATGTCCCAAAATGATAAGCAAAGACATCTTGTTAAAATGTTTGATAAGGAACATTAACATGAATTCCTCATGCTTTAGCAATAGGAATTATCATATGTGTTGTATTGTTTACAGTATCATAATTTTCTTACCTATTTAATACATGAAGAAAATATAAGATCCAAACTAAGGTCACTACATGGTAGTTTAGAGTATTCTCGAGTATTTACAAAATACTAGAGAATTGTTTATAGAAACAATGAACTCTTTATGAAGGAGTGTACGAACTCAAACTTCATGAGTGAGATTGAGTATAATTTGTCTATATTAAATTCATGTTCAAACCTTAAATAAGAAGCTTTAAGTTGGAAATGTTCCAAATGAAACATTGTGGATGATTCAACAAAAAGACTAAGTACATCGCCTTGAATAGAGCCATAAATAAATCTTTGTATAAATATAAATGCATAAATTTATAACTGAACTAGGTGTGATTCCAAAGTATTAAGAATACTACATGATTGTTATATGATATTCCAAAGTATTAAGAATACTATATGATTATTTTATGATAATAATGTAACGATAAGAGCTCACTAGAAGTCGAGAAACATACTATGATAATTTCCACATGATAAAGGTAGTTTATCAGCATCAGAGAGAGTTGATTGACAAAGAAGATAATTAAAAAAGCATAGTAGATCCATTTATGAAAGGTCTAACTCAATTAGTTCTCATCAAACTAATCGAAGGTATAGGATAGAGATTTTATAATTGGCTCCAAGTGCAAGTGGGAGATTGATAGAGTTAGGTGTATGCCCTAGGGGAAATCATATAATTGTTACAAATATCTAATCCAATAACCAATCTTGTTCGGAATAAAAGGTGTTTTCTTTCTATTATATAAATATGTTATATTAATTAATTAATTTATTTAAAGTATATTTAGTATAAAATTCATAAACGGTTTTTTTTGCAATAGTAGTTACAAAGTGTTGTAACCATGAGTAATTTATCACAATGAAATTAATCACACGGTTTTAAATATTCCGAGTCAAGATGTATCGAGACTAGATAACGATACATTCGTTGAGATTAGAGTATGTAACTTTCTCCAAATGTTGGGCACTATATTACTCATGACTGCTTAGGGCACCAAGGGGTTACACACTGATAGTTATTAGATAACTATGGAATGACTTACTCGATAGTTTTCTTTTAGTTAATATAACTATGGTCATATAGAAAATATCGATGTGATAAGATTACACAATTCTCTTGACTTGAGAATACTGTTGATCTTCAATGTGGAAGCTTTGCTTTACTTATTGTTAAAACATGGCACGGTGTCCATCGAACAACTATAGGTAGGTTGAGTAGAAGCACTGGAAGTGAAACACTATTCATGAAAGGTTCATCTCCTCAAGTTAGTATCACGGTCAACTGAAGTCAACTCAAAGTCAAAGTCTCTAGCAAGAGCAGATCGGTTAATAATAATCATTATTATTGAACCAAGGACTTTGTGTTTGGACTGTAGATTTGAATATGGACGATATTTGATTTTGACCATAACCAAATTCCATAGGTCCAAAGTTATATAGTTTTGACAAGGATAATTGGTGTAAATAATTATCACTACCGGGTAACACTTAATAAAGTATAATAAAGTAAATTGGATTTTACCAAAACCATGTGTTATTCAGCCTTTTGACCCGGCAATATTTGATTGAACTTGACAAGTCGAACTTGAAAGCTATTAAGGCACAAGTCCTGGAGAGATAGCTGTAAAGTCTAGAAACCAAGTACAAACAAGACGATACCACAAAAGTTCCAATGCAGATCCATCAAAGTGAAGGATCAGTACCGATCTATCCCCATGGATTGGCACCAATCTATAAACTTGCATTTAAAATGCCACAACTTCCTCATGTACTCAAGTATTAATGGTAACAACCCATTCCAAGCTCCACTGATTGATCGCATGATATTTGCTATCATATGCCTCGAGCATCATAAATCAGCAACTCCATTCCTCCACTGATCCATCACTTGTACCAAAAACAGCTTATAACCCTTCAAACAAGATTAGAATCATGAAATAAACAGTAAGTCGATGTCACACAAGGTGTCGAGAGCAATCCATAAGTGAATCTTATGGATCGGTACCGATCCATACCTGCTTATTGACATGGCCACGTTTTCTCATGAGTAACTACCGCTGGATAGTGGAGATCGTGGAGGAAGACGTGGTGGAGTATTTCCTACCAACCTACATTATAAATAGGGGGATAAGGCTCATTTTCGAGGATCTTTTGGCTTCCTTGCAATTTTTACATATTTTCTTTATAATTGCCGATGGAGTGGTACCGAACTATAAGAACTGTACTTGTAGGTCAACAAGATAATAAATAGAAATATCAAGTGGATGTAGACAATGATTAGCTGAACCACTATAAGCATTCAGTGTCTTTTTTTTTACTCATTTTCCATTTATATTTCTTCATTTCATTCTCTACTTTAATTTCTTGGGTGTTTGTGCCACTTTTGGTACTAACATTTTGGTGCTTTCGCCGAGAACCAATTCTCAGTCTGTTTGGATCCATCATCTACTATTGGATTGCCTAAATTCAAGAGACAGATTCAGTTTTCTTTGTTTTTGGAATTTCTAACTACTCGAATTTTCAAAAAATCTACACAAGTGCTTTCTACTATGGCTCCTAAAAGGGGTCGATCCACCACTTCATGTGTTGCTGAGAATGCTGAGAATGCTGGTTCCCAACATGTTGAGGAGGTTGTACAGCTAACGAATACCAAGATCAGAACCCAACAGATGTGATTACTAGGGTTAAGATGGACCATATGATGAAGTAAATGGAAAACAGCCTCCAGAAAAGCCGCATTGAATTGAATCAACAAATGAAGTAGAGTTTGGTTTTGTTGAATCAATCGACAAACTACCATAGGAGAAACAAGAGGGACAAGACACCTGGCTCAGAATCATATAGTTCCTCGTCATCGGAGCAAAGGCAAAGGAACATGAAACATAAGATGGCTTAAATGGAGACTGGAGCATCGAAGCAAATGCCTAGACCAAGCCAGGGGAAAGAACTATGGATTTATACTTATCCATCAAGAGCGATCAGTACTAAACCATCCAACTTTGGCACTGGTGCCTGGTTTTCGAATGATGATATTGAATTGGCTTCTAGTCATGCTGCAAATGGCCAGAATGATGGAAATCTAGCGACTACTATGGACTCACCTTGGAGAAGTCATCAAACTGCTAAACGAATGGTGCTCCCGAAGATAAGGGAACCCGGGTATCATGAAACAAACTAAGAGCATTTGCCGGGCCAAACACTTGGGGTGGATAATGATTACCGTCATTCAGTGGACCCACTTGAGCCATATTTGATTAAAATGGTCAGGAGAATTATAAGTGAGAGCCAATATCGGACTATAATGATTGGGTTTCCTCCCCACGTTGGAATCCGTTCATGAAAGATATCCTACACAACTAATACTCGAGGAGATTTATGATGCCGATGATGCTGTTATATAATGGTAAGATAGATCTGAAGTAGCAACTGATAAAGTACGACTGGCATATCGATTCTGCTAGAGCAACTGATGTCATACGATACCGTTGTCTCCTAATTTTCCTGAAGGGGGTAGTGACGATGTGGTTCACCCGGCTCCTGTCGAGATCCATATCGTCTTTTGAACAACTGTCATAGTAGTTCGTTGAGCAATTCTATATGCATACCACTCATTCGAAAGGGGTCATGAAACTTTCTAACCTCTTCTAAGGAGTGGGAGAATCTTTGAAAGATTTCTTGCACAGGTTCAATACTGCAGTGACCGAAGGTGCGCAATGCTTAAGAAGATATTATTCTGATGGCATCAATAAGGGTGATTCATCCCAAAACTGATTTCGGGATGTGGTTGAAGATGAAATCTCCACCAATGATGTACATGTTTCATAGAAAGGCGAACCACTTCACGTGTTTGGAGGAGGTAAGTATTACCGCCATGAAAGCTGATGTCAGCCAATCGACCGAAGTGATACAAAGTAATGTTGTTGTAAAGCATTTTGAAGGGAATTATGAAAATATTGATGTTAATATGGAAAATAAAAGGGGTGGATAGAGCAAGAATGACAATGGAGTTACAGATAAGAAGTCGGATTAAAATAGGCATCCGAGAATCCCTAAGTTTGACAACTACACTCCATTGAATACTTGATTAAGAATATATACTTAGCTACCTAAGGCAAAGAGCAATACAAAAAACTAGCTCTATGGGAGTCGACTGAAAAGGAGAAAAGGTCTAGCAAGTTCTGTAGATTCCATGAAATGCATGGTCACAACACTAACAAATGTGGGCATTTGCTTTATGTGATCGAGGAGTTTATCAATAAGAAAAAGTTGAAAAAGTGTGTGCAAACCCCGCAGGATTATGGGCAAGGAACTTCAAGTACCTAACAGGGTTAAGCCGGGCCTAGTGTTGATGAGCCCACGCGTCTTGAGAAGCGAATGGTGATCAAACTATTATTGGAGGACCACATCCATATGAGAAGAGTTGGATTGAGGTAGAGCGATATGTAGGTGCATTGAAACACGCAGTGTCACCATTCAAGATGCTTGTCTTGACAAAGCAACTTAGAATCATGACAGATGACATTGTATTTCAAAACAAAGATGCAGATGGGGTGGAAGCCCTGACAATTGATCCATTTGTGATATTGGGCATGCTTGGCCCTGCTTTTGTAAGGAAGGTGTTAGTTGACTGTTGGAGTTCAATCAGCATTCTATTCAAAAGTGCCTACGACTTGATGCTTCCGAAGGCTAATCACTTAAATCCATGTAAATCTTGGATCGAGGGATATAACGGTACTGCTGCCTAGCTAATGGGATGCATGGATCTACATGTGGTACTTGGAGAGGGCGATCGCAAGAGAGTGTGGGTCGTGCCTTTTGTTGTGTTGGACATTTATTCTGCTTACAGCTTTTTTAGGCCGAATGACCATTGTTGAATTTAGAGCGGCCATCGCTCCATGGTGCTGAACGTTGAAGTTCCCGATCGAGAATGGTATAGGAATTGTAGAAGGAGATCAGGAGCTTGGCCGCGAAAGTTATGTTGTCTAGCAGAAAGAGGCCAAGGTAAATAGAGAAAGGAAACGGTGTGGAGATGGCTCTCTGCACCAAGGCTTTGGATGCATAGTAACCACTGCCAAAGTCTTAGCTCGAGCAGCACAGTCGGTTCCATAAGGATATGGTTTCGCAAAAAGTGTCGGAGGATAAAAGGGCAACTCCAACCGAGTTGACAATCAACGTCCCAATCAGCTAGGATGATCCTATATGGGTCCTAAAGGTCGAATCGCAGCTTGGCATGAAATGATGAAAGAGTTAGTTGGTTTTCTCCAAGCGAACCTAGATGTGTTCCCTTGAACTCACTCGGACATGTGTAAAATATTGTCGAAGATAACGATCCATGCATTAAATGTGAATCCTAAATGCGTTCTTATGAAGCAGAAAGGTCACAACCTAGGCTCGGAGAGATCCGCTGCACTTAAAGAAGAAGTGTAAAAGTAGAAAGACAATGGCATCATCCACGGTTCCTTATATCCGAAGTGGGTATCTAATCCAGTCCTAGTGAAAAATTCTAATGGGAAGTGGAGGACATGCATCGACTATTTTGACTTGAATAAGGCATGCCCAAAGGACAACTTCCCACTCCGAAGGATCGATTAGCTGGTAGACTCGATGGTTAGACATGAATTGCTATCATTCATGGATTCGTACTCTAGATATAATCAGATTCGGATGCATGCCCTAGACCAGGAACACACCATATTTATAACCGACCTAGGACTATACTGTTAACTTATCATGCCCTTTGGATTGAAGAACACATGAGAAACTTACCAGAGGTTGGTGAATAAGATGTTCAACGTTCTTTGGAAATACAGGATGAATCTTAACCCTTTGAAATGCTAATTCGACGTTGTGTTAGGGAAATTCTTAGGCTTCAAGTGGACTCATGTAGAATCGAAACCAATCCAGAGAAGATTGAAGTAATGAGTAACATCAAATCACAGGAAACAATCAAAGACGTTCAGAGCTTGAATAGGAAGGGCGCCGCCCTGAGTCGATTCATCTCCAGAGCCACTAACAAATGCATCCCTTTCTTCGATGTTATTGAGAAATGGAAGAGGAACTTCGCTTGTATGCAAGTACGTGTAGATGCATTCCAGGCTCTGGTGGATCGCTCAGCGAGGCCCCATATTCTGCCGAAGCGATTGGAGGATGAGGACTTGTTTATTTATCTAGCAGTGTGGGCGCAAGCTTTGAGGGTCACACTCGTATGTGAGGAGTCCCGAATCTAGAGACCGGTATATTATACCATTAAGCAGTTGACAGGAGTGGAAAGAAATTACCCAAAGCTAGAAAAGCTCTCAAATTGCCTATTAATCACCTCAAGGAAACTCCACCCATACTATCAGGCTCATCTGATCATGGACCTGACCGACCAGCCTTTAAGATAGTTCCTGCAATAGCCTGAGACTTCTGGGAGGCCATTGAAATGGAACATTGAATTAAGCCAGTATGATATAAACTATCACCCTTGAAGAGTGATCCAGGGCCAAGCTTTTGCGGATTTCATTGCTGAATACAATGCACGAGATGATACTCCGAAGAGCAGTGGAGAGCATAATGCCAGATGGAAAATGTACTTGGATAGTGAATCCAATGAACATTTTTCTGGTGCTAAAGTCGTGCTGGTGACTCCCGAGGAACGTTCGATTTGTTACGGACTAAAACTCGACTTTCCTACAACGAGCAATAAAGCGGGGTATTAGGCCTTGATTGTAGGACTCAAGATTGCCAAGGACCCAGGAGCTAAAACTTTGCATATCTTCTATGATCCCCAACTGGTGGTATGTCAAGTAAGAAAAGTATTTAAGGCAAAAGGAGCGAGGCTGGCTCCTTATCCTAATCGAGCAATTGAACTACTTAGTGATATTGAATTTTACACCATAATGCATATTCCTAGAGAGAAAAATGTGAAGGCTGACTCACTGGCTAAGTTAGCCAGCCCTAGATATGAGCAGCTTATGGGCCTGGTCCCATTGGAAGTGCTATCGGCTCTGAGCATCGACCATATGGATGTCGATTGGATCTTGGAGGCCGATTGTGAGAAGGAGTTATGGATGACTCCAAAAAATAATTATCTATAGAGAGGAGTCCTTCATGATAGGAAAAGTGAGCGACATCAACTCCTTTGTAAAGCCTCAAGATTCATCATGCCAGGGAGTACTTTACAGGAAGGGATTCTCAGTTCCTATGCTTCGGTGTGTTGCTAACAATGAGACCAAGCAAGTCCTAAGGGAAGTGCATGAAGAGGCCTGTGATAACCACACTGGAGGGCAAACCCTAGCGAAGAAGATCCTTTGTTACAAGTATTTCTGACCTACTGTTAACCGAGATGCGGTTGATTAAACAAAAAAGTGTGACAAGTGTCATAGATTCACTAAGCTTCCAAGATCCACACTGATAAAGATTACTGAAATGGTTAGTCCCTGCTGTTTGCAGTCTGGGGAATCAATATCATTTGTCTGTTGCCACTGTCCAAAGGTGGTGCGAAGTACACCATCGTCGTGATTGATTACTTCACCAAATGCGCTAAGGCGGAGCCGTTAGCCACAATCACCGTAAAGAAAGTAATAAACTTCTTGGTCAGAAACATCATCTGTCGCTTTAGGGTTCCACAAACAAGTATTTTCGATAATGAAACCCAATTCAATAGCATTGAATTTAAGGATTTTTACCATGGACGTCGCATTGAGAAAAGATTTGCAGCGGTGACACATCCTTAGGTGAATGGAATGGTTGAAATGGTGAACAAGATAATCAAGTCCATTCTTAAGAAGCGATCGGATAAAGCCAAGGGAAAGTGGTTTGTTGAACTTCCATTAGCACTTTGGGCTTATCGAACGACTCATAAGTCTGCGATTGGCCATTCTCCATTTTCCCTGGCTTACGGATCAAAGGCTATGGTCCCAACTGAATTTAAAGTACCTTCTCACCAAGTGACTCACTATAATCCATGGAAAAATGAGGAACTCTTGCTGGAGTCCCTCTATATGATCATGAGAAGCATGATGAAGCGACTTGAGGGCAGTTGCACATCGAAACCGAGTCTCCCGATGCTACAACACCAAGGTTAGGGCTTAGACCTCTGAAATTGGTGACCTCATTCTCAAACGAATCTTCCCAAGCCCTGGGAACTTGGGTTCAAGTTGGGAAGGTCGTATGCGATTAAGCAAAAGCTTGGAGATGGCACGTTCAAGCTAGCAATGGTAGACTGGATCTCACTCCCATGAGTATGGAATAGTGAGCACTTACGAAGCTATTTCACTTGAATTAAATTTGTATATATTTAATTAAAATTGTGTATCCAAACATAATCTATCATTTCCAATGTTCATGAAAGAAGTGACTTCCGGAGCTCCTGAATCTGTTTATAATTGATTTTACACTATGAACAGTGTTGTGTTTAAATGAACCTGCATACAAAATGCAGGTGAGTAGGTACCTAGAGATAAGTGCCAATTAAGCTTCCGCAATCCATGATTGGACGCACAAAGCACGAGCACACTTAGTATTCGAAGATAGATACCTTGCAGCTCCTCTAACCCATGACTTGGGGGCAAGATATAAACATTCAAAGGCTGAACGAGATTGTTCCCCTTTATGGTCGTGCCCAGAGTTTGGCAGAGCATTCATACCTTGCCAAAGTAGGCAAGGTGAAAGATCTATGCTCGAATTTAGGCAAGATCTCCTACAAACTTCGATCGAAGCCCGGAGCTAAGCACGATCGCAAGTAAGCATCGTAAATAGGGATGTTCAAACCACTATCTTAAGTGGTTAACTCTCAACTGATGCTCGGAGTTTGGTGTGGTCAAAGCACACATCTAAATGAGAATGCCCAAATTGCTATCCAGAGATGAATCGTTGCGATTGACACCCAGAGTTAGGTGCGATCGCACTCAAAACATCCCCAAAAGGAATATGCGAATTATTTCTCCAAGCAATCAAAATTTGACCAAGTTCCAGAGTTGAACACGGTCACGTGCAAGCATGTGCAGATAGGTGCTCTGTTAATCGTCCCTTTTCCCGCCTAGACGACATAATGGACTAGAAACTTAGTCCAATGACAATGATGAGAAGTGGATCACAAACATGCTGCGCATTTCTTAAACACTTAGTCAAATTCACACAAGATTTGAGTGAAACAAAAAATTTATATTATTACATTCAACATAAGACCTGGGAGAAAAGTACAAGTGTTATTGATGCCTAAGCTGAAAACGAAAGCGAGGGCCAAACCCGCATAAAGCCAGCCTGAAAAAAAACGCAAAACAGGTCCTATGGCTATACAACCAAAAACACGAAGGAGATAGATGATCACTTCTTGGATTACTTCTTCTCCTTTGTAGAAGACGGCGCTCTGAATCCCTCTGGTTTCTTCCTTACTCTTCATCTACTTCCTTTTCCCTTTGAAGGCGAGCTAAGCAACGAGCAACAAACATGCTTTGAGTGCTTCCGGTCATAGGTAGCATGACCAAAGCAAAAATGGTCTTGCCGGCAATGCTATTGACAAAGGAGAAGGAAAAAAGTCGACTTGCTCTTGCTTAATCTCTGTAGTGGATTTGAGCTGCTGTTTAAAAAGCTCACTCATTGAAAGCCCTTAAGCAAGATTAATCAACCCAGTGATCTGAATATCATTGTCACCTTGCGTACCCTGGAGGTCATCAAGCCCCTCTTCTTGCGAAGCATAAATCACCTATGTGTCAAAAACTAGGTCGCCAACTGGAATGCTCGGAGTCATCTCGGAAATAGTCACGACCGTTGAACTGGCCATTGTCGCTTGTTGTTCGGATAGGGACCCTCCTTTAGGAGACTAGAAATCGTAGGCTAACCTAAAATTTGAGAAAGATGAAAGGAGAGATTAGCACCATCGACCGGTGTTATGTGCGCCTCCACAAATATGGGAGAGGTCAATGATATACCTCCGCCGAATTGAGACTCCATATGGGCAGACATACCATCCAGATTACCTTATTAAATGGGAGACAATATGCTTGTTTTCTGCATTTCCGGTGCATCTGGTTTGTACGAGAAAAAGATAGAGAAATAGATGCAGCTGGAGGCCCATTAGTGAGACTTATAGCAAGCTCCTAAGGAGTAGTACCAAAGCCTTCGGCTTGATCCTTTTTGAACTGTAGTAGCTAACTCCAGGTATAAGATAAACTCACTTGCTCTAAGTGCCTCAATTTCTGCTGGACATAGAATCTTGCTCTCTAGATCTGCCAAATTTATTTCACCTCCTTCTGAATGTTATTGCTCTTCCCGTGCAATCTACTCCCATGCCAATGCTAGTGCTCGGGATAACCCTTACTAAGCTATGCCAAATCACGAAACTTGAGTACATTGGTATTGTAATTAGTGATGAGTGGCTCGAACTTATCTTTAACTTGCCTCTCCGTGGTTACCACCAACTCATCCACTTACTTGGCTTTGTCCAATGCATCGTCCCTCTGCTTATTAGTATCAAGCATTTCTTTATAGTAGTTTTGGATTATTTGAAGGGCTTCATCTTTCTCCTTCTTTTGTTTTTCAAGCTGTGCTTTTAACTCCTTCACCTCTTCAACTAGCTCAAAATTCCTATGATGTGTGAGAAATGCAGATTACGGATCTTAAAGCTAGTATAAACACTAGAGGGGGGTGAATAGTGTTTTAAGGAATTACTAATTCTTTTTGAGTTTAAATTAATTTGAACACAAATGTATGCAATATTCAGACACAGATATGATCACAGATTCAAACACAGATGCAAATATAAAGTAAAAGCAGTAAAGGAAAGAACACACCGGATTTTATACTGGTTCGGAGTTACCCTACATCCAGTCCCACACACAAGTACGGATTTCCTTTCAAAAGCAATCTTTACAATTACAACCCTCGATTTCAAGGCCACGAGGTTTTCACAATCCTCTGGGTAGAGATACTTTATTTCCCAGGCAACAAGTTCACCCAATTGATTTCCTAGGCTACAATCACACCTTTTCTCACTTGATTGATTTCCAAGGCTACAATCACACCTTTTCTCGCTCGATTGATTACAAAGAAGCCTATAACTCTGAATAGCACTGAGGTCTTGTTGAGATAGCGATAGAGAATCAAACCAGAAATGATCTAGTTAAATTCAATGGTGATTTCGGTAGAGTAATGGTAAGAATGTATATAAAGAAATGTGGAAGAAGAAGAGGAGTGAAAACCAGAAAAATATTATTGAAAATTCGTTGAAAACATCCCCTATTTATAGAAGAACAACAGCCATGTCCATTCGTGAAAGGTTATAGCGAATAGACACTTCTTTTGAAATTCAAATTTTTGAAACCAACTGCCACTATGTCGACATGGGTATCTTGGGTATGTCGACATCCCAAAGGAAATTTTGGTGATTTGTTTTTCTTTGAAAATTACTTCTATCTTATATTAAAACTATTTTAAACTTTATAAATATACTTAACTATAGTTAAAATACATAAGTAAATATAGAGAATAATATATATAAAATTTTACTATAATTTTATATTTAAATCTAAGTATTAATATTAAATTTATTATTACAGATAGTTTAAAAATAAGGATAATTTGATTTTGAAAATAAAGATTATTTTAAGGCTAAAAGTATTTAAAAATCAGGATAGATGTTTTTGATTCTTTTAAAAGGAAGGTTTTGAAATCATTTTGAAAACAAGATAATTTTGTAAAATCATTCTAATAAAAGTTAGCGGATACAAAACAATGTTCCACTATATTTTTCGTAGGTTCCATCCTACTTAGGGTTCCATCCCT
This sequence comes from Allium fistulosum, assembly GCA_030737815.1. Taxonomy (NCBI): domain Eukaryota; kingdom Viridiplantae; phylum Streptophyta; class Magnoliopsida; order Asparagales; family Amaryllidaceae; genus Allium; species Allium fistulosum. Next base: position 940,024,295 of record CM060907.1, on the reverse strand, counting down.
TTAACGGGCTCGAAGTGGATTCCATTCCACGACTAAATTGGATTATAAGATGCCAGTGCTTTTCTAGGAGTTTTAACAAAATTCCTAATTAAATTACTTATTCTTGAAATCTTGAACTCTTGATAATCTTGCTATTCTTGATATTCTTGATACTCATGAGTCTTCAATCTTGATATCTTGAATCTCTATACTATACAGTCTTCATTCTTGATACATGCATGGTTAAATCCTGCATATACATATATATCTAAACTATAATGTTAGTATTTATATTTTATAATCTTATTCTAAGGTTGTTGTCATCAAAACCATCATCTCAAGGACTAACATGATGAACCAACACAACTTGGCTTAAGTGGCCTTTTCGTTCCTGCTCGATCACCGCGTTTAAGTCTTTGGCTTTCTAGTCGACTTCCACTTTTGCCTTCTTCAGCTTAGAAACCTCTGCATCAACAGAGCAATAGTCTCATCGTTCTAATTTTCCATAGGCCATAGTCCCACGAGCTCAGTCTCTAAACTCTCAACATATTCCGAGATCTACTCAGTCAACCTCCTCCAAGTGAAGTATCGATCATACACGTCACCAACGTTCGCTACTATCTAGCACTTGATATTGTAAGGAATATCTTTTAAATTGGGGACAAACTTGCAATCTTTAAAGTTGATTTTCAAGAAGGGACAATGTAATTTAGCTATCTTAGGATTTGAAGCAATTGGCTGCTCTATTTCGATAACAGGCTATTCGAAAAGATGCTCGATAGGTGCTTTATCAGCTCTGTGTCGAGAGGAATCGAAAGTAGCAGATTTCGAGGGACAAACAAAATGCCAAGAAGCATGAGACATCATTGTTTTTTTAGTAGGGAGAGAAGCACAAAAGGGGTCATCTTGAGGAATGTTGTCGTGGCGGTTAGAATTCCTTTCCGAACCCCTGCATGGGGGCGACCAGGATCCAGATCGATGCCTAGACGACGAGTCATATCACCTGCAATTCATCTCTTTGGCCCCTCGATCACATCTTGAGTGTCGACTAGAACCAGAATCATGACTGGATTTGCAGGGTCACACGGTTAGTTTGCTCTCAACCAATATGCCATCTGATCTTCGAGATCCTCATACAATCCTCGCCGTTCCATCGAACCTGCCAACAAAATTAAGACAAATCGACTTTGAAAAAACAAGAAAACAACGTAAGCTGAGCAAAGTGCAGCACATGTATGTGCATGTGCAAGTGTCCTGATGTCCCTCTGACGGACCATGGGTTTGAATTTTGCTAACAAGGTTAATCTCCCATCCTTTAATCGAAGGCATATCTTCTTAGAAGCGAATGGGGCATCCAACATCCCTGAGCTCATATCGTTAAGATCGTATAAAGGGACATTGTCCAAAATCGTCCTAAGACCAACATAAGGATCCTCTGAAGGTTGTATGGGAGTTTTAAATGTAGTTGTGGCCAAAGGTTGCAGGGGTGGAGTCAAAATCTGCCTTTAGGCGATTTTAATCTTAAGACTTCTTCTTTGGAGAGGTTGTTGGTCATCATCGTCGCCTTCATCAACAGATGGGTCATGGCCCACAGCAGTACTAGCCTAGTCTTCTCTCCCTCCATTACCTCCTCCTTCACTTCACATTCTTCAGTATGCTCCTGTATATCGCCAGTCTCAACTACTGGACTTAGAACTAGGGGCACCGATGAGTGGTCTCCATTACACAGGATGAAGAATCATCCTTATCACTATCGATAGTTTTTGGAGCAAGACCGACGCTACGATCCGGGTCCAACAAATTATGTGCCCATTGACTCTCATTGCTAAGCAACATCTTAGCTTCTCTCTCTTCCTTTGGTATTTGGTAAAGATGTCGGAGAGTTTATGCTACATTTGCAGTACCGAGCCTGTGTGGTACATCTGCGAGAATAAAAAAGACGTTCAGCGATAAGCAGAACCATGAACCTGGACTTGTACGAAATGGTCAAGAATGGAACTCATAGGGAGCCAACCATTACTGTGCCAACTCAGGAGGATGGGATAGTGAACAAAGAAGAAATCATCTTTGAAATAGCTCAATTTCTTCCAAGTGCTGACCATGATTCGACAACCCTAGATGGCTTTAAGAAAATGAGGGAAGGATTTCCTTTGTGGTGCTTGAATCTAAATAGATATCAGGTCCCTTAATTACTGGGAACCCTATTGAAATGGCAAGCGAAGATTATAAATAATCTATGAAGGAATGCATAGCTGTTCGAATGGAGCTAAGCTTGAGCTAGCCTTATAAAATGTAGAACTCGGCGGATAAACTGATTAAATGGTGGGACGCATCCCCTAAGCATATATATTTATTACATGTTGTGTACTGTTTGCACCAAAAATGGTCACAAACACCCAGTTGTATATGAAAGCACCAATTTTTCTAAAAACAATATCCAAATAGAAATATAAGCACGCGGATCACAGAATAAATGGCAGAAAAAGTAAAGGAACACACGAGTTTTATAGTGGTTCGGAAAACTCCGGCCTACATCCACTCCAATAATCTTTTATTTATAATGTAAGATTATAAGTACAGTTGTTTTTGCCTTAGAAAATTAATGGAGGAAGAGATAAGAAGTGATAAAGGAGAGTGAGTCGAAAAGGTCCCTTGCAATGAGCCAAGTCCATTGTATTTATAGATGAAGACGTGCATGGATCGGGATGAAATTTTAGTAGAAGAACCACCAGGCCCATACGACCCGACCCATAAAAATTGGGATCAATCGGACACCAAAAATTAATTTAGGCCAATTTTTCCATACTAACTCCAATGGGGCTGGAATTATTTTATGGGGTCCGCCATGCCTCTAGTCTTTGCTCCCAAAGTTTCGCGCCATTCCGACTTACCATTTGTGAGATATCGATTGATCTTCGCTATTTTGACTACAAATTGGATCATAAGAGATCATTCCATGCTTCATCCTTTTAAGCTAAGATCGATCATGTGGGTTCCCCATGATGTTAGCTACTTGCTCTCTGAATTTTGTGCAATTCCTACATACCCTTTGTGAGATATAGCGTTTTCCGTAAAACTATGGATCGTTATGCTAATTTGTATGACCGTTCTAATAACAATCGGCCACTTTTTCAAGATTTCATCCTTTTGAGTTGTGATCAATCATGGCGGTGCTCCATGATGTAAGCTACTTGCTCTCTAAATTTCATGCAATTCCGACCTATTTGTGAGATATCGCATTTTCTGCAAAACTATGGATCGTTATATGATAATTTGTAAGATCGTTCCAATAACGATCAACCTCTTTTCCAAGATTTCATCATATTGAGTTACTATCGATCGTGTCAGTTCCTTATGACATTAGCTACTTGCACTTTAAATTTCATGCAATTCCGACGTACTGTTTGTGAGATATCGTGTTTTCCATAAAACTATGGATCGTTATGCTGATTTGTATGATCGTTAAAATAACAATCAGCCTCTTTTCCAAGATTTCACCCTTTTGAGCTGCGATCGATCATGGGGGTGCTCCATGATGTAAGATACTTTCTCTCTAAATTTCATGCAATTTCGACATACTGTTTGTGCAATATCGCGTTTTCCGTAAAACCGTGGATCGTTTTGGTTGATTTGTACGATCATTCCAATAACAATCGGCCTCTTTTTCCAAAATTTGGGAGTTTTGTCATGTGATCATTTTTGTGGGATCCACTCTTCAATAATTGATGCAATGAAAGTTTCAAGTGCATTGGCTTTGTAGATTTTGAGATATTGATCGATCTTCGTCGATTTACACTGTTTTATGAATCGTTCCTAATCGATCCATATAAATTCTTCCTTTGCCTATAACTCGAGCATACGAACTCCGATTGACTTGAAATTTAAAATGTGCCTTATGGGGCCTTACTTGTTGCTTCATATTGACTGCACCCTGATTGGGACTAGGTCCAAATCCACCCAACTATTGTCCATAGTTCCAAATATCATTGATTTCTGAGCCTGTGACCGTCTCTTTGGGCGTCCTACCTTGATGATCACAGAAGCCATTTAGCCAACTTTTATGGTATACTGCCTGGTCTAAAGGCAGTATAACATTTTCCTCCCAAAACATGCCTTGAGGTAGGAAAGCGTGTTTTGAATTGCCTTATGACCAATGTTCGAAACCCGTTGATAACCTGTGAACAAATCCGTGATCTTTCCTGATTGTTAGTAACGGTCGTTCGGGACCGTTAATCAAATTCATAGCCATCCCAGGCTGATGATGATCTCATGGGATAAAATGTCTGTTTAAGGCAAAATGTGATCATTCGAAATCGAATGCCTGTTCGAGGCAAAATGCGATCGTTCGAGATCGAGTGAGGCGAAATGTGATCGTTCGAGATCGAGTTCCTGTTCGAGGCGATATGTGATCGTTCGAGATCGAGTGTCGTTCGAGGAGAAATGTGATCGTTCGAGATCGAGTGCCAGTTCAAGGCAAAATGTGATCATTCGATATCGAATGACTATTCATGGTGTAATATGATCGTTCAAGATCGAGTGTCGTTCGAGGCGAAATGTGATCGCTCGAGATCGAGTGTCGTTCAAGGCGAAATACTTGTTTTTCACATTCAAGTGAGTTCCGAAATCATTTGTTATGGTGACTTATCGCCATCTCAGAGCATGCCTAGAGACCAACCTCGATACTATACATGTGTAAGTGACTTAGCCTTTTTAGTGTGGAGTTTCTTTTCCTTCATGCCATGTCGATCAAGAGATGACGACCTATGCCCTTAAGCCGGGTTCGCTCCAGTTTGTGGCAGATGATGGTTGCTCCTATTCCATCATTATTGTCCATTTCCTTACAAAGCCATTCAAATCCGTGCCCCCAGTTCCATGGGGAGTAGTGTCGATCCATGTGAATATATGCATGCTGATCCATCTTCCACGGTTGGGGCTTACCCCTAGTTTGTTCCAAACCATATCAAGCCAGCTAGTTTCCGCTCCAAGTCCTGATTCTGGTTTTCCTCAGCTCCTGCTGCCCCAACTCTATGATCCATATTTCTAGTGTTTCTTGCTACTCTATTTCCTTAGTTTTGCGCTCCAGCTTGTCCAATCTGTCAGAGTAGATCCTACATCATCTCCTCTTGTCTCTTTAGCATCTCTCCTTCATAGCATCCATCATTGTTCCCATTTCATCTCTGGTGATGTAAATAGATGTCTGATTTGCTCCAGCTCTAGAAAAAGCCTCTTGACTCCCTCCATGATGGCTCTTATCCGCTAATGGTCTCCTTGTTGATTGCCTAGCCAGTGCTTCCTAGATCCAAGTATTTAGGCTTCCAAATCCAAGATCCTAGCTTCTAAACCTGCGGGTGCAAGTCCTTCTTGGTGAAAGCAGCAAAATGTTTGTGCCAAAAATGGTCACAAACACCCAGTTGTATATGAAAGCACCAATTTACAAAAACAATATCCAAATAGAAAGATAAGCATGCAGATCATAAAATAAATAGTAGAAAAAGTAAAGGAACACACGAGTTTTATAGTGGTTCGGCAAACTCCGGCCTACATCCACTCCAATAATCTTTTATTATACTGTAAGATTACAAGTACAATTTTTTTTTCTTAGAAAATTAATGGAGGAAGAGATAAGAAGCGATGAAGGAGAGTCAGCCGAAAAGGTCCCTTGCAATGAGCCAAGTTCGTTGTATTTATAGGTGAAGGCTTGCATGGATCGAGCTAAACTTTTGGCAGAACAACCTCCAGGCCCAAACAACCCAACCCATAAAATTTTGGATCGAACAGACACCAAAAAATAATTAGGCCAATCATTCCATACTAACTCCAATGGGGCTACGATCATTTTTATGGGGTACCACATGCCTCTAGTCCTTGTTTCCAAAGTTTCACTCCATTCAGACTTACCGTTTGTGAGATATCGATCGATCTTCGCTGTTTTGACTAGAAATTGGATCATAGGAGATCATTCCATACTTCATCCTTTTGAGCTATGATTGATCATATGGGTTCCCTATGATATTAGCTACTTTCTCACTAAATTTCGTGCAATTTCGACATACCGTTTACGAGATATCACGTTTCCGTAAAATTATGGATCGCTATGCTGATTTGTACGATCGTTCCAATAATGATTAACCTCTTTTCCAAGAATTCATCCTTTTGAGCTACGATCAATTATAGGGGTGCTCCAGATGTATGTTACTTGCTCTCCAAATTTCGTGCAATTCTGACTTACCATTTCTTAGAAATCGCATTTTCCGTAAAACTATGGATCGTTATGCTAATTTGTACGATCGTTCCAATAACGATTGGCCTCTTTTTCAAAATCATCCTATTGAGCTGCAATCGATCATGTCGGTTCCCCATGATGTTAGCTACCTGCTCTTCAAATTTCGTCCAATTCCGACGTACATTTTGTGAGATATCGCGTTTTCCGTAAAACTATGGATCGTTATGCTGATTTGTACGATCGACCTCTTTTCCAAAATTTCATCCTTTTGAGCTTTGATCAATCATGGGGTACTCCATGATGTAGGCTACTTTCTCTCCAAATTTCGTGCAATTCCGACGTACCGTTTGTACGATATCGCGTTTTCCATAAAACCACGGATTGTTCTAGCTGATATGTACAATCGTTCCAAAAACGATCGGCCTTTTTCCAAAATTTGGGAGTTTTGTCATGTGATCTTCTTTTTGGGCTCCTCTTCAATATATTGATGCACTGAAAGTTTCTAGTGCATTAGCTTTATAGATTTTGAAATATTGATCAATCTTCGTCGATTTACGCTGTTTTATGAATTGTTCCCGATCGATCCATATAAATTCTTCCTTTGCCATAACTCGAGCATAAGAACTTCGATTGACTTGAAATTTGAAATGTGGCCTTACAGAGCCTTCCTTGTCACTTCATATTGATTTCACTTTGATTGGGACCTGGTCCAAATCCTCCCAACTATTGTCCATAATTCCAAATATCATCGATTTCCGAGCCTGGTAACCACCTCTTCGAGCTTTCTACCTTGATGATCACAGAAGCCATTTAGCCAACTTTTATGATATATTGCCTGGTCAAAAGGAGGTATAACATGTATCCATCTGTCGGATGGTCTGCTCTCTGGTGGCGCATTGAAACCAACACATCCTCAAATGTGATTCCATTCTTCTCAAATTCTCCTACGCGACCCTTCTTCGATCTTTAAAGCGGTGGAATCGACATGATCGTCTAATACAACTACATCATCAAGAGCGTCAGGAGCAGCTTTGACTTTTTGGCCTTTTAAAGGCTCTACTGGAACTTCCGGAATAGGTTGTTCTACTTATGGATTTTCAGGTTGAGGTATATACTACACCAGAGTTTCTTGGGAAGATGGAACAAGAGTTGAGCTTGACTCAATGTCTAATTCAACGTATCTTGAAGTCGATGGACCTGCAGCTTGAGCGAAGAGACACTCAGAACATCTACGATCCATAGCTATCAAAAGTCAACACATAATTGATATCAGATTGATTAAAAGTTGTGCCCCGTGCTAAAGAGAAAACCTAGTGCAGTGTCGTGTAATGTCATTTTACGATATTGTGAAACAGTTCACTTTAAAATCTAGAGTCTATTCGAAGTGACCATCATCGCTGACCATCCCAACGAGATTCATGTCAACATCCGTACATGTAACATGTCTTGAAACATGGAAGATGGTGCTTGGGAAAACTCAAATATGCTAAACATTGAAAAGCTCTAAAGTGGAAAGGGAACCAGAAATCCACCAAGGGTTGGAATGGTACCAATCCATCCTCTTGGATGGATTTTGGCCGCTTTCCATCGTCTTCCCCAATCCCAAGCACGAACATCGACATGACATTACCTCTAACCTCTCCATCACCAACACCACCTACCTATGAGTGATAAAGCTTAAGGAAATTGTCGATTTGGGTTTTGAATCAAAGTATTAATATTAATTTGAGATGGATCAGGTCTGATCCAAGCATGGCACTCATCAATGTCGAGTTCAACTGAAGAGTTGGCAGTTATCTAAGTGTAAATGGGCGCCTGTTCAAATTTTGGTGGTAAGGCATGTTAATGAAAGACGAGAGCTTGAGATTGAAAAGAAAAACTAAATTGAAGGAGAAAGGATGCGGGTTGGATGTATACCCCCCGATCAAGGAAAATAGGCAACTAAATTGCCCAATCTCAAGGGCTGAATCGGTACCAATCCATAGGCATGTGATGGAACAATCGTTATATATATGAGGATTTATATGCATGTGCATACGCTCAGGAGACTCCACAAGAGTGTATATATGCATGTGATGGAACAGTCCTTATATATATATATATATATATGAGGATTTATGTGCATGTGTATACACTCAAGAGACTCCACAAGACTGTATGTGCCTAGTGCACATATGCGTATTGACATTCAATAATTGGAATCAAGGAAAAGCAAATCCAGACATGAAAACTCCAGAGAAGGAACTAGTTCGAGATTACTGAGCTCGGAATGACAGATCATAAGAGCGCATTCCAGTTTTATAGTCCCAGATGTTAGTAAAGTATCACAATGAATAGTTAAAGACACAACACTCCATCAAAACAGTCTGAAAGAAAGATACTAACTATTCAAAGTACGGATTAGAATTCGATATGGCAATCCTGACTTTTCTCGATTCAAAGTAGATCATGTTTGAAGCAAGATGAACTTTGAAGGGCAAGTGTTATCCAGGCTTTTGACCAGGCAATATTTAAACGAACTCGATAAGTCGAACTTGAAAGCTATCATGGCAAGAGGCCGGGAGAGATAGCCGTAAAGTCCAAAAACCAAGTACAACCAAAGTCATCAGATGAAAACAAGATGATACCACATAACTTCCAACAAAGGTCCATCAAAATGATGGATTGGTATCGATCCATCCCCATGGATCAGAATCAATCCATTCCCATGGATCAGTACCATAAACTTGCATCCAAAATGCCCCAATTGCCTTATGTACTCAAGTATTGATGGTAACAACCTATTCTAGGATCCATTGATCTATCACATGATGTTTGCTATCGAACGCCTCGAGTACCAGAAATCAAAAACTCCATTCCTCCATCAATCCATCACTTGGACCTGGAAATAAGCTCATAACCATGCAAACGAGATAGGAACCATGAAATAAACAACAAGTCGGCATCACACAAGGCATTGAGATCAATCCATGAGTGACTCTTATGGGTCAGTACCAATCCATGCCCATGGATCGATATCAATCCATACCTGCTTGCTGACATAGCTACGTTTTCTTAAGAGCAACTGCTGTTGGATTGTGGAGATCATGGGGAAGACGTGGTAGAGAATTTCCCACCAACCTACAGCTACAAATAGGAGGCTAGGGATTCATTTTCGAGGATCTTTTGGCTTCCTTGCAATTTTTACATATTTCTTTGTAACTGCCCATCATTCATATAATTTCAACATCAAAAGAAATGCCATATGTGATAAAGTCGCAAAGGAATTAGTGCCATTAGGTTTTATGTCTTAGGTCAATACTGTCGAGTGGGATCAATAATGTATAAAGTCGATGCCACATCTCTTTGGTGTCACCCTTTATCCGCACTGCACTGCATCACGTCGCAATTCGTCAATATCGCATTCCATTGACAAGGAAAAAGGAGAACTTGCATTCGATCGAAGCTGCAAAGGTCTCGCACCGCCCATCATGGATGTCAAATGGTTTGTAGATGATGCATCTCTTTGGTGTCACTTCCAAGCGACGTCACACTTCATTATCCATCAAAAGATACTGCTTATGATAATGTCGCTAATCAATCAGCATCATTGATAGACTATGCCGTAAGTCATCGGATCCACTTCTTATTGATGTCGCCCCATCAATGATAACGAAACTCGTTGAAATAGGTTATCAATACTCCACTTTAGGAGTACCATCATAATCTATCCTTGTGATGTCGATGATGAATATCGTCGATGTCTAGGAATATGAGATGATACTCGATGATACTTCAATTCAACATTGCCATCGGCCAGCGAGAAGCACCAATCAATGACGAGATTCATCGACACCGATACTATTTGAAGTTGCTCTTTCACAACACTACTCTATGTCAATGATGCTCCTCGATGATGCTTAAGGCCACTTTTAGCTGGTACCGCAACAACCAATGGAGAATGCCAAAAAAGACCATCAATGCCTACATGCATTGATGTCGCACTCCTTCACCTATGAGACCGAGCACGCCGAAAGTCAGGTATTCCGATGCCAAGTTGCTACAAAAGCCATTAAGCTCAGGAAGTATATTTCCTAAAAGCATGTCATAAGCTATTAATCAAAGTGTATTTCACGATTATCGATGTTACACAACAACCATGCCAAAGCATGTCAAAGGTCATGCAAAGAAAGGAGAATGAAAACATTTAGAAGAGCAAATTCAAGAGGATTTAGTTTATTTTCCTTCATAAAGCCTCAAAAGCCTTCACATTTCACTACATGCTCCATGGCACCATAAAGTCCCACATCGCTAATTGGAGCAAGTTTACCTCCATTCAACCACTATAAATAGAGATGCACCCCCTTATGGACATGGGCCATTAATTTCTTCCTCTTTCTTAATGCCTCTTCATGGAAAAAGGCTAATAAAGAAGAAGGAAACATATTTGTTAATTAGGGCTTGAACAATTAAGAAATTGCATATTTTCACATTTTGTAAGATATTCATGATTGAATAAAGGATGTGACTTGAAGCATATTGCCCATTGACTATTGGATTTGCCTGTTTGCCTACTTGCCTTTCTAACTTGCCTATCTTATTTTTTAAACTTGTGAGCTATGATTTAAAAGAACTTGTGATTCATCCTAAAATTAAGAAATGAACTTGTGTACAACCTTTAGAGTATTGATGAAAAAATTCATTAACATTTCGACACTGAAAGGAGGGTCTGAACCTACGAGTGATCGAAAAATGACCAAATTACCCTATAAAGGATTTTTGAATTTTAAAGTAATTTCAAATTTAAAATTCGAAATTTGAAATCTAACTTTATTCAAGTTTAAATGTATTATAGGAATAGACAACAGTAATGCCACTTTGATTTTTATCAACATCGCTAGTTTTCGGTGTCAATCACGTACTACATCGCGTTGCCACAATACCACCTCGAACAAATAGTTTATTTCCATCTCTCCCACTTCTCAACTCCACTCTCATTTGATATCATATTTTATCCTATCCATTCGACATCAGTTCATCTTCATTCGACCTCGGCTTCAAATGATGGACATCAAAATATGAGCATCAATCCCCTATAGATCTGGATGAATTCAAAGTAGATCTAGGTGAAGTTGGAGTAGATTAGAAGGGATACGAAGCTAATTTGAATGAAGCTGATGCCAATTTGAATCTCGTCTCAAGGATTTGAATGGGGGGACTTAATGTCGCAGTTAATGATGCTCGAAGTTATTGGATGTGGATTCTATAGAGAAGTAGGCAATATCGAGAATGACTGATGTTGTTAGTATCGAAGAGGAATGACGTCGATTACCATCAGAGAGCAATGTCAAGAATAACTGATGCCGTGAATATCAAAAGGAAATGACATCAGAAACGACCAATAAGCGATGTCGACCGTGTTCAGTGGTGTCGTAGCTAGGTAGTGTCGTAGTAATCGAAGTCGAAGAGGAGTCGGTATCAAAGGTTATAAATGCCGCTAGTGTCAAAGGTAATCATTGCCGCCCATGTCTTAATGTCACCGATAATTTGTGTCGCTGTTCTATCTCAAGGTTAGTCTTAAGTCATCATACACAAGCTTAAAACAGATAACTCGAGGTATGCGACTTTTACTCAAGGTTAGTGGTTTAACTTTAAAGATCTACAGAGTTTAAAAATTAATTATAAAAATGATTTTCCAATGCTTCAGATTTCGACAATAAGATTACAAATTTTGAAAATATGCGAATTAGATTTCAAAATTGATATTGATTTCAAAGGTTTTGATTTCAAAAGGATTTTATAATATAGGGTTTCAAATATGCAGTATCTAGTGTATGTATCTAGCATATGTATAAGTTTTATGTTTTCAAATAGCTCTAGTCTCAAGCGTTTGGAAGAGATAAGCATCAATGATTTTGGATATTAGTTTTGAATAAACGAGCTTTCAATACCTATCAAATTTCCAAAAAACACATGAAGTATCAAGTATACACACATTTAGTTTCAGGTATATCTACTCTGTTTTAGTTGTACATGGGCTTTGAGTATATATTAGTCTATGTATACATATTTTGTACAAATATGGTTTCAAATATTGGTGCTTATAAAGGTGTATCATATATAAGCTTTTGAGTACATATAGCTTGCATATAGACCTTCAACGCACTCCAGTATTGAATTGTATATTAGATTTATACATCAAACTGTTTTAAATTTGTGCAATTTCACATCAGGTTTAGGTTAAAAGATTTCAAATGTTCACTTTGTTGGGTTCAATGTATGGTTTCAAGTATCAAATTTAAAATTCTTAAAAATTTACAAGTATAAGAGTTTCAAAATTAAATTTTTTAGAAAGCATTTAGATTTTGAAAGCAAGTCCAGTTTTGAATTTCTAATGTTTTGTATGCATACACATGAATTCTCAAAGGAGGAAGCCATATTGAATTCTAAAACATATAGGATTTTGTCAACTTTTCAGAAAATAACGTTCTCTATTCATAAATAAGTTTTCAAATGTAATAACAGCTTTTTAGATGTTTATGGTTTAAAATGTGAATTTGATTCGTATCAAAGGATTACAGTGTCATATATACATTTGATTCCATATATATATATATATATATATCACGTGCGATGCACGTGCATATGAAAAATAGTTATTAGTAAATAGTGTTTGTAAGATTTATGGATCTTACTACATGATTTTGAAGTTTATGTAAGGTTGTATGCTTTTAGGTATATGAAGGCACCACTCAATTGTTCGTTAAAATGTAAGTGAGATTAAATTAATTTTAGGAAACGATAAAATAGAGCAAAACATAATCAAGCACTATATTAGTATCTAGAGAAATACAACAAACGTAAAACGCTTAGTGTAGATTAGAATCTGGAAACCATGCGCCATCTCTCTTTAAATTAAACTACAAAACAAAGTGCAAAATGATGCAAACATAAATGATATATATATATATATATATATATATATATATATATATATATATATAACAAAAGTATTGTTGACCAAGCTTCAAAAATGTACCGACTATTAATAATGTTGTTGAAATTTTGTTATAAAATATTTTATTGCAATAGTTAAACATACTAAATTTATTAAGGCATTCATGTAAGAAAAATTACACGTTTCCTTTCCCATCATGCGGTCATTAATAGGAATATTTTCCTTTCCCATTATATGGTAATATGTTAAGAAAAATTAAATGTTTCCTTTTCCTTTTATATGGCCATTAGGAAATCGGTTTTCCTATTAATATGCTAACCAATAAGACGGTTACGATTTAGAGTATTAATTTCTCTTGATTTGATTTTGATGGACAATCAAGATTAAATAAAAATCTGAAAATTGGCCATCTCTCTACCTATAAATATTGACCTTTATCAGTCACCAAAGGTCTGTGAAAGATAATGAAATAAAACACATAACTTAAGCTTATAGGAAAAGAGAAAAAACCAATTTCCTTCTCCATTGAAGCGTTTTCAAAAACAGCTACAAAATTTCCAATTATAGAATTAGATTGCTCTTTTCATTGCACATGCAGTCATAATAAGTTATATATCTAATGGTTGGTTAGGAAAACAACCTAAGGAATGAAATAATTCTGTCTTAGTTTATACTCGTAATTTATGGAGTATCTTTGAAAATGTACTAACTCGTAGCTCGGATTACTAATTTATAAGCTAAAAATAGAAGCATTAGGGGTGAAAATTGCAAAATAAAGGGTAATAATTTAAGGAGGATTAATACGACATATACTAAGGAATAAAAATGGGTAAAAGAAGAATTTCAATTAAGGTTTGTTGTACTGTCAAATGAATGTATAGCTACAAATTTTGGTGGTACGGATATGTTGTTTTGATGAATTTCCGTTTATACTAACTATTAATGTTTATGACCAATTATTGAGTAGGTTTATTTTTATAATTTTTTGAATGTAGATGCAAGTATGAAACTATTTGTATTAATATCCAACTGTTGTTAAAGTTAACATTTAGATAAAAGAATGTAATAAAAATAAGTTTACATTGTCAATTGTTCAGCGAATGTGAGTGCACAAATAAAATCTTCATTTTCTAACCTCGGCCCTAATTACTTTCTTATATAGAAACAACTGTCAAATTAAATGTAGCCATAAATAAATTCAATAGATTAAGTAAACTTGTATTCTTGCTTCTTACATGCAACAAACTAATAATTAATCAGGATAATATTTAGAACTAATAATTAATCAGGACAATATTTGGTACGTATAAGCCTTTTTTATATAATTGTATGTCTTTACTCTTAACATATGTTCTGAGTCACGTCACAAAACATAATATGGTGTAAATACATGAAAGTAGAGGCACACTGCGTTCTTACAGATAAAGAAGAACAAATTTACCGATTAGCATGTATTATTGCTATAATAATGTATAGTTGACTACTTTCTAATTCAAAATTGCATACAACAAAGGAAATTTATGGTAAATTTTTGTTTTGAAAAGATCATATCAAAGAAGGAACCATATCAAATAAAAATCAAAGATTCTTATAACAAAAAGTACACAATTATCCAATTAATTTATCCAATGCAATAAGAATAACTTTGCATCTTAAGAGCAACTCCAGTGGTATCATTTTCTACTAAATTTTGAGAAAATAAGTTTCCAGTCGTCGAATTAAGGCTGAAGATTCAGCTGAAAGTTCAAGATCCAATTCAGGATCCTGAACTGGGCTTGGGTGCCCATTTAATGGGCGCCCAAGCCCTAGCGCCCATTTTATGGGCGCCAGAGGTCTAACACCCATAAATGGGTGCCAGGGCTTGGGCATCCAAGCCCTTTCCCCCCTCAAACCACCACTCAACGGCTACTTCCTGCTCTTCTTCCCGCCCCCTTCAGCTACAAACAGTTATATTTTGAACTGCAATGGTTATAAACGGTCATATTTTGAACTCCAACGGCTATAAACGGTCATATTTTGACCCCTAACGGTTATAAACAGTCATATTTAAAACTACAACGGCTATAAACGGTCATATTTGTGATTTCATTACATATATCGGACTATTTTTCAGATTGTAATATACACATCTCTTCTTCTACTACAATTATATTCTCAATTACATAATATTGAAAGTATGTCTCATCCGTTTCAATCATATACCGAAGCGATGAATATGGATAACTGGGATTTTGATTCCCAACCCGTTCAAAATGTTCATCTCCAGACCGCTCCCCCTCTTTCCTTCCATTCTTCTGCTCCATGGTCTGGCGATGAAGATAAAGATTTATGTTATATTTACTTTCATTTTTCTAACGACTCGGTCAAGGGAAATGACCAAAATGGAGAGGCGTTTTGGGGGAAAGTCATGACTGCGTACAATAAAAAGCATGTTGAAAAGGCGAGGTCAATGTCTGCAATCACCGGTCGTTTTGGGAAGATTAATTGACAAACACAATTCTATGAGTCTCAGATTCATAAAATAAGAACAGCAAATCCGAGTGGAATCAGTGGCGAAGCTAAATTGGTAGCATTTTGAAAAATATCATTTTTAATTTATATTCGTATTTTATCACTTTGTTAATATATCATTTTTTGTTTCTGTTTTTTTAGAAGAGAATGGCGAACGATCAATTCTTGAAATTATTTCCAAGAGAAAATGGTACAAAGTAACCACACTACTATCAGTTTGCAAATTGCTATGACTTGCTTATTAGTCAACAAAAGTGGAGCTCAAACAACGCAAAAAGCTTAAGAGATGTCCAGACGAAGTCGAAGGGCTAGAAAAAAACAAGTCGAACTAATTATATTTCTAGCCCAGGTGATTCTTCTCTTATGGACTCTAATTTAAGCCCAGATAACGAATACGAAGAAGCATAACCCGCATTTGATGAAGATGCCAGACCGATGGGGCAACGAGCAGCTAAGAAAAAAATTGATGTTTAATCCCAAATCGATTCTCGTTTAGCCCTAATGCATGAAAAACATGCGAGAGAAAATGCAGAACGTCAAAGAGGGACTGTAGAAAAGTTTGCCATGTTAAAAGAACTAATCAAGATTGAGAAGGGCCGGTTTGAGCTAGAGCGACAACGCCAATAAACCTTAGTAATGGAAAAGGATGTCACCGAAATGGACCAAATTACAATGCAATATTGGATGGAGTACAAACAACACATTGTTGAGAGTAGATCATGAACGAAACATATGTAGTTGAAATATTCAATTGATATTTTTAGTTATTGCAGTTTAAATATTCATGTACCTTCAGTTTATGTTTTCAATCATGTGCTATTTTCAGTTTTAAAATATTCAATAGTATATCATTTTTTTCGATGCATTCTGTAGATATCATTATAGATTTACTTCACCAAACATAAATACTATTACAAACATCATAATTATAGCATTCTACACTTCGTTGCACAAATAAAAAGGCAAACAGATGTAATTTAACAAAGATCCACCATCACGAACTACTGATTTCCATGAGAATTCGAAATATGCTCCATTAAATCCCTTTGGAGCCTATTATGAATAGCTGCATTACGATATACTTCATGATGATCGACATGAATTGCGTACTGTCCTTCAGTTCGTAACGTGGCTGTGCGGAATAATTCAGGGGTTTGTCTTGCCCCCATCATACTCGAAATCGGGATAGTCCATACCGCATTCGTCTTCAATGATCATGTTATACAGAATTATACAACAGAACATAATTGTAGCCATTTTTGATCTCTTCCATAATCTACATGGATTGCTGACCATTGCAAACCTTGCCTGAAGGACCCCAAATTCCCTTTCTACGTCCTTCCTGCATTGCAGCAAATTGTTTCTATTTTGCCGTCATTGGGTTTGCAAATGTCTTTACAATCGTGCTCCATTTGGGATAAATTCCATCTCCTAGATAGTATTCATGCTCATATGTGTTATGACCAAGAGTAAATGATACAGGAGTTGACTTACCTTGTGCCAAATCATTAAACAAATGAGATCGTTCGACAACGTTTAAGTCGTTAAGAGAACCAGGCATTTCAAAGAAAGCATGATAAATCCACAAATCATGAGAGGCAACTGCTTCTAAGATGATAATTGGTTTTTTTTCTTTGCTGTTATATGCTCCATGAAAAGCTTTTGGACAGTTCTTGTGACGACCCGGAATTTTGTATATTTGAACTATGAATATTTAAGTTATTTTAAATATTCGAAGGTTAAATTTTAACTTTAATTTCAAATATACAGTATTTATTGGATAATTAATTGTTGAATTTAATTATCGAAATTGGTAAATTATTGAATCTGGAGCTTTAAGCCTGTTAAAAATAATTTAAAGAATTGTAAAAATTATATTGATAGTACTGAAGACAGTAAAAGTGTTGAAACTGAATTTGGAAGTAATTTGTTAAGTTTTAAAAATATATTGTTTAAATTGAATTTAAAAAATAGCCTTCCAAGGCACAGTCCCGGAATTCGACGAAACCAGTTCCATTGGATCCGTAATAGTGTATTATTATCGGATTTCAATTTTCGTATTGTTTGGAGTTGTTGTGTGAGCATACGACTTATAAACGCGTTGAAATTATATCGAAAATTTAAATATAATAACTTATTTACTGGTTAAACTTATCATATCAGCCACCCTACCTCTACTCCCTAATTGAAACTTATGACAGGCTGATAGACAATGTTTTATATAAAATTTTATAAATATCAAATCAAGTCCTTTACCTTCTGTAATAAGCCATCGTTCACCTTTACATCGCATGCCACTTCTTTTCCTTACTCTCATAAATCAAAATCGAATGAGAATTGGGGCTTTTTCTCTGTTAAAAAAAATAAAATGAAGGACTGCATGATTTCGTTCAAATCGAACGAATTCATTCGTTCATTCAAGAAAATCGAATGGCTTCCTAAAGAAACCAGCTTCTTCCCAAATCAAAACACGAATTCGTTCGTGTAAATAAAAAAAAAAGGGGGGGGTCTCCTTTCTATTCTAACGAGCGGAAATCATTATCTAATGAAATCAACATCTTTCCTTCTCCTTGTTCGATTTGTTCTGGAGCTCGTCTTCGTCAAGCCGCGTCCAGACTTTGGATTGACTAGGGGTATGGTGGCGCGGTGAGCCTGGGCTCGCGATTAACGAGAGGTCACGGCATTAGAGATAGATGGGGAGGGGAGCCAAGTCGGAGTCGCGGTCGTTTCAAGCAGTGGTGTTTGGTCTCGCAAAAAGCTGAAGGAGGATGTGGGTCAGCGTCGAAGGGTGGATTCGAGCTCGACCTCGAGAGCTTTATCAATTCCGAACTGATCGCGACTGCGACATTGGGATCGGCGATTTCACGGCGTTGGCAATTTCAGTGTTTTCACGAGCAGGGCTTGAGGTAGGGTTTGTTTTCTTTGATTTAATTTTTTTTTTAAAAAAAAGAAGAAAAAAAAAGAGAATACATACAGGGAATAATATGTAGATGCACGAAATTTTGTTTTTACAAGAAGATTTAAAGGAGGATTTTCTAAGATTTATATGTGTAAATATTTATATACAATTATTTCAGTAAAAGCAAAATCGGTTTTGGAAAAAGATATATAATTATTTTAGAAGAATTAGTTTAAGTATATCGAGTTAAAAATTTATTAAATGGAAAATAAATTGTTATATTATCTCCAATATTAATAAATCATGTGACATTTATACAAGGGTTAAAATCTTGGAAGATCAAGCTGGATTGGAAATAGATTGCAAAAACAAAAATAAAAGGTGAGTTAATCTCACTCAGTTGAATTTTATTTTAAATTTAAATGGTTAAATTTAAATAATTGATTGGATGATTGCATTGATTGAATATGCTATATTATATATATAGTAGTATATAGAAATATATACATATTGGCATATGTATATATTTGAGTTGTTGATATTCCCGCATTTATATAGCGGATGAGACCCTATGCGCCGCATAATAGCGGATGATATTTTATAAAACCCATATACCGCGATATTCCACCTCGAAGTGGAATTGGTATTGTGCTAACGTTTGTGGATGCAGGGAAACAGGTTGGAGGGATCCAACTGGATTCCTCAAAATTATTTAGACTTTTGATATTCTGTTCTATGAATATTGATGTCCTGTGATGATTTTATTGATGATTGAAATATTGGATAATATGGTTGGATTGAATATTTCAAAAAGGAGTTATCAAAATATATTGAATTGGATTTTGAAAGAAATAAAAGAGTAAAATTTAAGTAAATAATTCAAGTGAATTGGAATAAGGGAATTTCGAAATAACAAGGGAAATATTAACTTTAAACTAAAGTGATATTAAATTTAAAGAATAAAGTATTTATTTTGAATGTAAGGATTAAATTTAATTAAAAGCTAAAGAAGGAATTTTGGAAGTTTAAAATTGGTATTTTCAGTTAAAAAGGATTTTTAACTCAAATAAAGGAATAAATCTAAAAGTTAATGTATTTTGAAATAAATGAAGTAGTAAAGGAAATTTATTTCAAAGTAAAGTAAAGTAAATTGGAAAATCAATTGGAAATTGATTTAGTTGTTTAAAATTGGAATTTTAAAAGAGAAGTGAGATTTTGGAGATATAAACTGGGTTTATAAAGTAAAATAAAATATCAGTGGATATTTGAATATAAATTCAAGGTGGGAATTTATAAAAAGATATGGTTTGGTTTAAAAATAAATGTTGATTTATTTTTAAAAGATGGAAATGAGAAGTGTATTTCTCTGGATAGCCAAGTACGTTTTCAAAGCAATTTTAAATATAAGTTAAAAGTTTTAAGTATGTTTTAAAAAGCATGTTTTAGGAAATTGATTATTTCTAAATGTTAATTTTCAAAGTAGGTATTTTTAAAAATCTATTATTGTAGTAATTATATAAAAGTGATTTGCTATTCTGTTTTAAAAAGAGAAATTTAGTTTATATTTATAAAGTGGTTTATTTTAAAGTATATATTTTTAATAAAGTATTAAAGTAGTTTGATTTCAATGTTATAAAATATATTTTAAAATAAAGTGTTTTTAAATTATTTTAAAATCTAAAAGTGTTTTGTACTTGGTGTTTCAGAGGAAATAAATATTTGGAAATGTATTCCGTAAGCGGAAACTGTTTTGAAATTGTTTTCAAATGAGTTTTGAAAATTCGGAAATATATCTTGGAAAGATATTTGGGCAAATAAATAATGTGGGAAATTATTTAATTGTGTGATGGTTGCTTGTGGATGTTAATTGATAGTTAAATAACCGACTATCAATATTGGCCAAATGCGCTGATCGTTTCGAAGAGACCGGGATCGAATTTCCGTATACCGGGATTCTAGGTCTGGAGACTCGAATACCACTTCGATCCGGTTTGTACGTTTCGTGTAACGATTTCGGAGTCGAAGATGGAGCTGTGAAGTGCAAGGGCTAGTCGCTACTAATCCTGAGGATATTTCCAAAATGGATGTAGTAGGAGTAGTGCCTTCGGTTCCGTTCAAACCCAGGACGGACTTGTATGGACGAATGCTTGCGAAACATCGTCAGCGGACGATGGGCATTCTAAGGGATATGTTCTCTAAAAGGTATCGTTTAGCCTCGAACCTCATCAACCGGGAATGACTGAAAATCAGGGGTTATGCAGCAAGGCTTCGTGGGTAGCTCCCACTGGAGGGTAAGGTCATCCCTGTCTAGATGTCCCTTTTTATTTCGGCTTAGTGGTGCGGTTGCTGATCCCAACCGTGGGGTGATTTTATTCGGGATCATCCAGTAAGGGATGGTTCCGGCCTTGTGTTGCAGGGGAGCGGGCGTACTCCTCGGTACTGTGATCTAGGCCACGTACTGTGACAGGTGGTACCCCAGTACCTAGTCATTCGTTGGAAATCCATTCTTCCTACGTGCCTTGTACGGTTTTGATTGTGCCCAACTATTGTTGAAATGTGAGATGCAAGCATTTCAGCTAGATTATATTTTACTTTCTGTAGACACTATTATAATATCAGAGGATTTTGATATAAAGTGTTTTAGCTATCGTAAGGTAAAAACCCGACATGTTTATTTGTGGCGTGGTCTTACGAGATGCTTTTGTTTTCAAAGGATTTTGAAACTTTAATAATCAATTTGAGTGTGATTTTCTCACGCTGGTTTTCCAGACTGACTCGGGTATTGTTTTATATGATGCTCGGGTCAGACCGAGTATTATAGGTTACAGGATATGATGATGTGGAGCTCAGGAGACGAGCTGGATGACGATACGTACTCTCGTACTTGCTATTATTTTCCGCTGTGTATTCAGTTGTATGTTATGGATGTTGATGTACTCTGATGATGTACTCTGATGATGTATTGTATAAACAGATATAGTTTTTAATTTGTGTAAAGATCTGTTGATATATATTATTATATTTTATTCCGCTGCGATGGTTAGATTCTGATGTTGTTTTCTATTTTTCTTCTTCTACCTCTTCTTCTTTAACACAAATGGTCCGGTTTTTCGTGTTAGAAAAACTCGGGTTGTTACAGTTCTTCCACTCCTAATGCATACAGTCTAGACTTTCAAGCATGCCAGGCCAGCCTTTGCTTTCATGCATTTCACACAAGTGCGTTACATCTGCCTCGTTTGGAGAACGAAGATATTCAATCCCATAAATGTCCACAACTGATTGACAGAAGTGATATAGGTTTTCCAATGCCGAACTCTTTGCAATATGATATGCATCGTCAAGGGCATCGGCGGGTGTACTGTATGCTAACATCGTCAAAGCTGCGGTCATCTTTTGATGCTCACTCAAACCTTGTTTTTTTGCAGCGTCCTGCTTGTAAACAAAATAATTGTTATTCTGCTGAATACTTTCCAGAATTCTTAAAACAATGTACGACTCATTCTGAATCGTCGTCTAAACATCTCTGGACCGTAAGTTGGATCACGGGCAAAGTAATCTTGCATAAGTGTTTTGTGAAATGCTTGCTAGTTATGGTTGATGTATTTCCGACCCACAACTGAGCTGCCGTGTTTTCTAGAAGTTGAACCGTATGCTTCACGATATATCTCCATCAGTTCCTCCTCCTCTTGTTGATGTGCTAACGCATACGCTTTTTCTTTAGAGTCACTATTGCATAGCAATATAACTTTTAGTAAATTTCCAAACATTATTATTGAGGATAATTGTTTGATTTTTGAATGTTTTGTTAAATTGAATTGTGGTGAACAAGTATGAGATCCATATGGTTATATATAGGACTAATTCTTGAGTAGAGACAAAGTGGCTCATTGTGCGATCATATCATACACTGTAGCCACGTTCCACTGTCGGCCTCAGCTAATATCTTTATTGAGTGGAGACAAGGTGACACAGTGTGTGGTCAAATCACATACTGTAGCCACGTTCATTTGCCAGCCAAGATTCCCTACTTTCTTTAGTGGAGACAAGGTGGCTCAGTGTGCGGTCATATCATACATTGTAGCCAAGTTCCACTGTCGGCCTCAGCTAATATCTTTATTGAGTGGAGACAAGGTGGCACAGTGTGCAGTCAAATCATACACTATAGCCACGTTCATTTGCCAGCCAAGATTCCCTGCTTTCTTTAGTGGAGACAAGGTGGCTCAGTGTGAGGTCATATCATACACTATAGCCACGTTCCACTGTCGGCCTTAGCTAATATCTTTAATGGGTGGAGATAAGGTGGCACAGTATGCGGTCAAATCATATACTATAGCCACATTCCACTACCGACCAAAGCTAATTTATTTAATGAGTGGAGACAAGGAACATCCATTATATAAATTCACAAATCGTTATCTGTTTAAATCATTTAAAAACTTAACATTATTCAAACTACAATGTCCAACATGACATTTACGTCTCATGAATTGAAGCTGCTTATGCAGTACTACATACAAACCGATGAGATGTGTGACAATCAGGAGTTAATGGTAATTCAATTTTGGTACACTCTAGCTGAACTTTACAACAACGACGTGGGCTGTCGAGTCAGACGTATGGCTTAAGTGGTTAGGACTGCATACGGAAACTTTACTATAGGATGCACGCGTTACACAAAGGTTATTAATGAGGGAGTATCAAAAAATGTGTTCGATACTACATGTTCGACTTATGACGGTCGATACAATTTAAAATACTGCACTCCGTTCATTGGCCATGATGCGTACTTCATATGCCAAAATTGGCTAGAAAGATTTGGATGGCCATAAGATTACAGTATTACTAGTTGGTTATGTAATGGTCGTTAATGTGTAGAGAGCTTTCTGAATTGTCTTTTCAAATAATAATGTATGTTGTTGTTGTCAGATCAAAAAGTAGTGGTATCACATCAATTAAATAGACCTGTTTGTTTATATATGTGCTTTCTGATTTACTTCTTCATCATTCATAATCATCTTCTTCCTCACTCACAACAATAACATCTTCATTGCAATGCCTTCTTGGCCTTCTTCTATTGATTCAGATGCAGGTTACGTGCCTATAGAAAGTCCACATACTGATGGGGATTGGCTTATCAATTATCAAGAATAACACTATGAAGATGTCCGCGGTCAGTTTCCAGATCTTGACCAGCTGAGACTTTAGGAGGTGGTTGAACTGCCATACGAACAACAGGTTGTTCATCAGGCATATGAACAACCTGATAACCAGGTTCAAGTTGTTCAACCTCTCACTGAGAAAGAAGTTGAATCGTACCTAGTTTGTTGTCAGTGCGGGTATGGAGTTGAAGTTGTAGTACGTGTGGATGGAGAAAATATTGGTCGTCGAATCCAGCTATGTCAATTCTGGTCGAATGGTTGCAATTACGTGGAATGGTTGGATGATCCTTTATGTCCAAGGGGCATAACATATGCAAACGAGCTAGAACAGGAGATAAGATGTCTTAGACTTTCTTTACAAGTGTTGTAGTTTAATCGTCACGTCTAGTTTCTTCATGTTTGTGTTCTATTATTATCGTGTTGTTTTTTTATCAATGTTCGTATATCTTCAATTCTAATGTCACTACTAGTTTCTTTATGTTTGTATGTCACTAGTTGGTGCTTATCAGTAGGTTAATATAGTAGTGTACCATGTTTGTATGTTTGCAATTGTAGTAGGTTTAACAAATTAATTTACATCAGTGTACTCAAACATATAGAATTCACAGTATACTCGAACATTATCATCCTAAATCAAGGAAAGTGAAATTATATAAACATAAAGAATACACAGTATACTCAAACAATGATATAAGTACATAAGCTATAGGTACTGCAACATATAATAAAACGTCCACTGTGCATAAACTAAAAGGTATAAATCTAAAGGGATGCAACGTCGTCGTTGTCATCAACATCATCACCATCATCCCCATCACCATCATCATCATCATCTCCGTCATCATCATCATCCCCATCACCATCCTCCCCCTCGTCCTCATCATCCCCATCGTCCTCATCCCCATCGTCCTCATCTAAACCACCAGTGTCATACCCACTGGGACCAGCATCACCTCCACCTGGTGGTCCGAAAGGCTCATATACAACAAGTCTAGCTGATAGTTGATCAATCTACGCCTCCAGCATCTATGTATGCTACATGTACATATCATGCATGGTGTGTGTATGTGCAAGAGTCATATCGCGAAACACACCAAGTGAAACTCTAGCCTGATCCAATCTAGCAGCCTACTACATAAAGATGATATTTGACATAGTAAGAAACTAAGCATAAAATAAATGGAAAATGGCAATAAATAACAAACGTACCTCATATGGAGGATATAACCCGACTGAAGGCACACCAGGATAGTCGGGGTGATTTGGAAAGACTAAAAGCTGCTCAATCAGAGTACATGTCACGTTATATGCTCTAAAAGTAGTATCAGGCTCCAACTGCATGGGCGTCTAGGAGAACTGTGACGAAATCGGGTCAAATGAAACCTGCGGTACCTGAACTCTACCGGCTGCAATGTGAGGTTATGATCAGAGTTGACCCCATGAACATAATCTGGTACGATGAATCTACAGGGTGCTACTCTAGCCCAATAAGCATCGTAATCTCCATCGATGAAGAAAGTACTACTATCCACCCACCCAGCCTGTCGTAGAGCATCTAAGTACTGATCGCCAATCACCCTATGTCTACCAAACATGCCCTCACAAGATAAAGGATCATATGGTATACGACGATCACCCGTAACCTGATAAGCACACCTCTCTCCCAAATACCACATAGGCATAAATGCATGTGTATGCAAAGCAACTCTACATCTAGATAGTGAATACGCAACCATCAAGGGATGGTCGTTCGCCATAAGACCTGCATCCGCTAGACGAGTCCAATGTGAGGCCCAAGGAGTCCGAATGATGTTACCCCGACTACACATATCAAGCTGTGACCTAGCCTCCATCAAGTCATGTCATACACCTAAGAGAACATGATGTACGTACTGTATAGTCTCCCATCGTCTCATCCTAGGGAAGTACTGCTCAGTAGCCTGACTAGCCATGTCCTGGATGCGGGGATGTATGTTTGCCGTGTACTCGTAGTACCATAACGGCAAAATATACCAAAAAGCATGCATCTGCTTGACATCACCAAGTGCAAATGAATCTAGAGCGGTATAAAGGGTGCCTAATATCGCTGTGCCCCAATCAATAGTATGCAGCTGGTCTAATCTGGCAAGAGATGTTAAATAGCCTAGTCTAACCGTACCTTTTTGGTTCGAAAAAAGGTCGAACCAGACAAGTACGGCAGAAATGCTCTAGTAACTGCATCCATCATATCTGCTCTAGCTATATAAGTGGTGATGTACTGCTGCAGGTAAGTCAACTTAACAGAACCACTGGTGATGCAGGTAACATCTATCAGTGGTAGAAAAACAGTAAACATATTAGGGGACTTGTATAAATCATCAAATGGAAAAGGTCGAAGGCCATGTCGTCCAATCTCAATGTCAGTGAACATGTAGAAATCAACTTGGATAATACCAAGCTCAAAATCTGAAAAATGAAATGTATGTGTGGTGGGCCACCACCTTTCAGCTAATGCCTGAATAAGAGGTCGATCAAAGGACTGGACAGGCCTGATCGACAAAAAAAAGACCAAAAGGGCTAGCCTGTAGCCTCTTCATAATAGGAGCGGGCAGAGAGTCATAAAACTGGGCAATGCACTTACCCCAACTACCCCGACAATGAATGTAATGGTCCATAGATAATTTATGAATTAATAATTTTAGATAGAGTAACAGTTATTTAATATGATTATGTGATGTACATGTAAAAATAACCAGATATATTATGTGCAATTTATACCCGTACAGTCATCAAAGCGGTTTCAGCTCTATGCCGATAACCATCTGGAAGCTCGTGTAGTACACGTAGATCGTCTGGTGAAAATCCAGCTGGCGGCGGAACGTGTAACGGTCTAGCTTGCTCCGTTGGATATCTATGAACTGTTCTTCGGGCGATTTTGGTTGGACGCGGCGGCATTTCGTTTAGGTTTTCTAATTTAAAAAAAAATTAAAAGTGAAAAAGTAGGTAGAAAGTGCGGAGGGGAGGGGGAGAGGGGTATATGAAGGGGGGTTGGCGCCCATTTTATGGGCGCTTGGCATTCAAGCGCCTATTAAATGGGCGCCTGGCCCCTGGAGCCCGCCCCGCCCTTCAGGGCTGAATATTCAGCCCTGAAGCCACTGGAGTTGCCCTAAGGCATGATATATTTCTTCTGGTTGTACGAAAATTTTCATATGCACTATTTCATCCACCTTTAACTTCTTAATCTTTAATTTCAAAGTTTTCCTCCTTTAGCTTTATATGCCATGCAACTTCCTGCAAGCCACTCTTATTCGGTTGCCTTATGCACAGCTTAATTCTTTACATTCAAACGTGAGTACTCGCACCATCACATATAATTAGCAATCTGCAAGGAATTTCATATGCAATCTGGGTCATTGAACTACACAATCTGCAAGGCATTTTATCATCCACAATTTATTATATATAATTAGCAATGAATGCCAAACATTTAGGCATTTCAGACAGTAATAGATTAGCAACCACATCACTATCTCAAACATCAATTTCACCCACTAAATAGCATCTTTATTACGGCTTATTTGAAAGGAACATGCTATTAAATATATTTTATATTATAGTGAAATAGATTTTGGTTCACATCGATAAATATGTTGAACCAACGTATGTCTATATATCTATATATCCATAAATAAGATGAAATAGGGTAATACTTTAAACATAAAAATTAAAATTGTAATTTATTTCTTACTAAATCAAATACTGGTAAATCATGTATCCTCTGGTCATGATATGCACCAAAAAGGTTGTTAGAAGGAATTTAATATAGATTATGTTTTTGCCAATAATGTGTACATGCCTATCATGTTAGACATTTATTGGTGATGCTAAAATATGTGTGCAATGAAATGTGCTAACATAAATTTATTCAAATACCCATATTTACGTCTCTAAAGAAATAAAATAGTACCTCTACTATAAAATAGGCAGCAAATTTTTTATTTCATTTCATAGTGTGTTTTTTATCAATATGAGAAATCTCTTTACACAATTTACCACTCAGGAATAACAGTGCAATAGTGACAATAAAGTATGATTGTAATTGAAGCACAAAATAGACAGACCTATATTTATCATATTAAAACTTGTAAAAGTATTAAATACTAATAGAGTACATATGAATTTAATGTAAGATTGTTTAAACACAATATAACTTGTATGGAAAGTATTGCCTTTAAGAAGGATTTCTTACTATTAGAAATATGCATAACAAAATTTTACGGTAAGTACCAAGCACAAACTTTCAAATAGAAAAGAGTATTTAATCTTTGTGTTAATAAAAGGAAACAAAGAAAAGGAATTTTATTGAATGAGCAAGTTGTCAAGTGTTATGTCTTGACGAAAATGGTATTATTATTTGAACAACAACAAAAAATATATTTGAAAATGTAAGAGCTAATAAGAGCAATCAGAAACATTTTGGGTTAGATATGGAAATTGGAAAACTATTCTTAAAGGTTATAAATGCATTGGTCACTAAAAATTCAAATGGTGAGGTAGCAATATCATATTATATAACAATTTTAAAGAACACCGAAATGACCTTATAAGTTTAAACGTCTTTTATCATACCATTAAAAGCCATAGCATAAGATTGAGCAATTGTCACTTTTGATAACTCGGCCACTCAGATATTGGATTTGGTAAGAACAAATTATTCCCTTTTATTTATTCTACCATTATGTATAGTTTGCTTATAATGCCTCAACCTTGAATCAAACTATATAAATAACCCTTTATTATCAACTCTCACAAATTTGTTAATTACAAATTTTAAGAATGAAAGGGGATGAGTGAAAAATAAAGTACCTCTATTTTTCAATGTTCATATCAACCATTTTTTTCATCAAATCCTCATTGTCCTCTTCACCATCCATCTGTTTCCTATATATAAATAGCAAATATTTATTACCCAAATGAATAAATAAAATATTTATTCAAATACCAATATTTACGTCTCTGGATAAATAAAATAGTACCTCTACTATAAAATAGGCAGCAAAATTTTAATTTCATTTCATAGTGTGTTTTGATCAGTATGGGAAATCTCTTTACACAATTTACCACTCAAGAATAACAGTGTAATAATGGCAATAAAGTATGATTGTAATTGAAGCACAAAATAGACAGACCAAAATTTATCATATTAAAACTTTGTAAAAGTATTAAATACTAATAGAGTACATATGAATTTGATGTAAGATTGTTTAAACACAATCTAACTTGTATGGAAAGTATTGCCTTTAAGAAGGATTTCTTACTATTAGAAATATGCACAACAAAATTTTACGTAAGTACGAAGCATAAACTTTCAAATAGCAAAGGGTATTTAATCTTTGTGTTAATAAAAGGAAAGACAGAAAAGGAATTATATTCAATGAGCACGTTGTTAAGTGTTATGTCTTGACAAAAATGGTATTATTATTTGAACAACAGCAAAAAATATAACTGAAAAAGTAAGAGTTAATAAGAGCAATCAGAAACGGTTTAGGTTAGATATGGAAATTGGAAAACTATTCTGAAAGGATATAAATGCATTGGTCACTAAAAATTCAAATGGTGAAGTAGCAATATCATATTAGATAACAATTTTAAAGAACACAGAAATGACCCTATAAATTTAAACGTCTTTTATCATACCATTAAAAGCCATAGCATAAGATTGAGCAATTGTCACTTTTGATATCTCAGTCACTCAGATATTGGATTTGGTAAGAACAAATTTTTTCCTTTTATTTATTCTACCATTATATATAGTTTGTTTATAATGCCTCAACCTTGAATCAAACTATATAAATAACCCTTTATTATCAACTCTCACAAATTTGTTAATTACAAATTTTAAGAATGAAAGGGCATGAGTGAAAAATAAAGTACCTCTGTTTTTTCCATGTTTATATCAACCATTTTTTCTTCATAAAATCCTCATTGTCCTCTTCACCATCCATCTGTTTTCTATATATAAATAAGAAATATTTATTACCCAAATGCATGGGTGACTCTGTTCTAAATGAACATAGCTAGAAAAACAATGTGTATATTAAACAGTATTCATTGTTAATACTAAAAAATATTAATTTATTGGCGCATATTGTTGTGTTTAGGAGAACATTCAACACATGCTGCAAAATCAATTTGCTTCTTAAGTTCATTACCTTGAGATAACTTTAGAGTAAATGTTTAAATGTATCATATCTATAGAATAACACAGGAGAATGATACATAACTAATCATACAATAAATTTATAGTATTTTATATTTAATACTAATAAAATCACAATATCCACCGTTGTGCTCTATATCATTGATGGAAATATGAAATGCAAGGCAATTATTTACTTTATCCTAATCTACTTGGGGAAAACTGAATTCTCTATCTTTAATTTGTCTATAGCGAAGATGGAGGTTAGTTTGTGAGGATTTAATTTATGATCACGTGAAACTATATATATATATATGTTGGATTACAAAGCAAATAATTAGAACATGGCTTGATGAACTTAATGTGATTTATAGCAAAGCTTATCCTTTGAGAGTTCTATGAAGAAAGAGTAACAATTTTGTACTTTTACATGTGACTAAACATTCTCCTTGAGTACTATATATATCCTCATTAGTTCTCTTGTATTAAATAAAAAATGGAATAAAGTTTTCAAATAGGGAATCATTGTCACTATAAGTACTCTGAAAGTATCAAAAACACTTGATGAAACTTCATTTCTATGCATGAACAATTTTACATGAGTGAAACTGTAAAGACAAATATTTAAAAAGGCATACATAGGTAACAATCACTTTACATGTAATACACCACAACAATCTATAAGTTATAAAAATGGAAAAAGCCTACCAAGGCCTCAACCGCTTTTTTGGTGAATGTTCGAGCATTCCATCTGCGTTTACATCATAGAAGTAAGAGCCAGTTTAGTAATTCAATAACAGAGGTAAGAGCTAATTTCATTTAAGTTGTTTTAATCCAGGAAACAACCAAATTTCACAAATTCATTAGTATAATTTAATTAAACATAATAATAAGATATTATTCTACAATCAGAAAAAGTTGCCTTTCTTCTTCACTTTTTGTCGATTCAAGTTCTAATTGTCCAAAAAGATGCAGGTGAATTTGCACCCTGAAACGGACTAATACCACAAACTATCTTTGATGGTATAAATTTACATTCCCAAAACTAATAATATGATAAAGGCAACATCTTTACCAACCTTAGAATTCCTTTACTAAGCTTGTTCTCAGATCCGACTTTAATTTGGGACTATTGCACGTGATTACGTCAAATCAACACTAGCCCCACCGCCATTTCTTTCGTTGTTTCATGATCGTTGTTCATATTAAGGTTACCATTTAGAAAAATAAATCGTAAATTAAAATCGATAAAAAGTATAACTTTATGATCGATGTTGTATGAAAAGACCATAGAAAGTCGATTGCCTTACCGAATCCAAAAAGGAGAGAAAGATTTAGACAAATCCTCTTCTACCATGAATCAATCAAACTTCTCCAAGCTACCATTCTCAAAATAGCTTTTGAAGTTGTCTCCATCCTAGGAAATTCTTTGATTTGTCACACTCTGAAAATTGTAAGTTAATTTAATGAACATTTTTTTCTCTTCCGATTTTCAAGGTTAATGAGGAAGAAATAGTTGGGAAAGTGACGTGGTGATGAAATGGATCCTGGCAACCTATTTGGGAACATGGTGGATGTTCGAAAGACAATAATATCGTCATTTTGTTGTAATTGTTGTGGAATCAAGAGGAGATTTTCGGCAATTAGAAAAAGGCTTCACTTTAACCGATTGGCTGAAGTATTTGCTTATATATAAGATATATATATATATATATATATATATATTATAGTTTCTAAAAATAAAGTTTCTAAAGACATACGGAGAATTTCAAGCATGAAAGCTGTATATATGAAGCTTCAGAATGTATACAACTTTATTTATTGAGTTTTCAAATGCATTTGAACTCTAACTATACGAATACCATGATTATTTGATCTTAAAGAAATAGATTTTAAAGCAGATGGTTCTGAAGATATAGTCATTTGTATATTGGAGACTTTGAAAATATATTATATGCAAGCCAAAAAATTCATGACAATATCCTATATTGAAATAGTTTCGGGTGTGTGCATTTATATAAATGATTTTGGAAAAGGTAATTTTTGATAGTAAACACTTTTGAAACACTAAGAGTTTTCATATATCTAAGTATAAAAGATATCTGATACAAGCTTTTGAATCTATTTTGATCTCAAATATATACATGGTTTCATACATATAAGATTCCAAAGGATCTATATTGTTTTGGTAAATAAGGTTTTGAAAATGCAGTTTTAGAGGTATATGTAATATCAAATGTACAAAGTTTCACAATATTTTGGTTTTGAAGTTTTAAGCTTATGTCTAAGTTTTAAACATACACTATGCTAAGTGTATATCCATATGGGATTTGATATAAATAATGTTGAACTAGAATGTATACAATCTTTGTATATGAGCAAATTTCAAATGTACAAGTTTTAAATACCAATCAGTTTCACATATGAATATATGTCTTATGCATTTTGAATTTTACCATGAATATGTATAAATTCTGAAAGATATAAGAATCAAGTTTTGAAAATCATAGATCTCAAGTACATGTTAGCTTTAAAATGTATGAAATCTCCTATGTATATTCAGCTTTAAAGATAAGCACAAATTCTGTGCTTTAATTTCAAGTCCATGTTGGGGTTCAGGAAGCATGAAGTTTCAAGTGCATATTAGATCTTATAAATATAGAATTTTAAATGCATACTGGGTTTTGTAGATAAAATGACTTATATATCATCAAGTGTGCATTGTTTCAAAAATGAAAGATTTGTATAAAGACAGTCCAGTATATATGTGTTTATAGCCTTGGATATATATGATTTCAAATGTATATAAAAGATTTCAAGTGTATGTATTTTTAAGGATAAACAACATTGAATATAAATTGTCCCCAGTTTTCAGATCTACATGGTATAGTATATATAAAAACTTCAGGTAAATGGCTTTGAATATGCATGAGGTTCAAAATTTGTACTATATACATGAGTTTAAGAAAACATAAAAGTTTCCAAAAATATATATTCTAAATTTAGAATATCTATAGCTTTTATGCACATATATAGTTACAATTTTGAGTACACATGGCTTTAAGCATACACATCATAAAAGCTTTGAATAATGCAAGATTTTGGATATGTGTAAATTTTAGATACAAAAAAAGTTTCAAATATATAAGTTTCAAATGCAAGTATCATTAAGTTTTAAAAGTATAAAATTTTGTACATAAGTAATGAGCTTCATATACGAGTTTCACATATTTGAAGTTTTGTAATATTGCTTTCTATACATATCCATCTTCCAGATATATAATTCTTATATAAGAATTTCAAATGAATACATAAGTTATCAGAAATTTCATATGGATTTAGATAAGGTTCAGGCAAAGCGTAGATTATATATATGATTGAGTTTCAAACGGATACCAATTTCTTAAAGAACGATATATACAAGGTTTTAGGATTACGGGCTTCAGTATGGATAAGTGGTGCCATATTGGATAAACGACGCCATAAGTACTGAGAATTCTAGGGCATGTCAAGTGATATTGGATGGAATACATAATGATCGGAGATATTAACCATGGATTAATGTCGCAAATGATGACTTCGACCATATAAGATGACATCAAGGAATGTTGGCTACACTAGTGGATTCATATGCATTAAATGGCTTCATGCACATTGTCCCATATATATTTAATTTCTCATATACAAATTTGTATAATATAATTTCATATATATAAATTTCTATAAATCAAGCTTTCTTATAGCAGTGGATTTTTTGATGATATATAGAATTCTGATCCCCTACCTCAAAACATAGATTTATGCAACAATTCTTCATAGTGAATTATTTTCTAGACAAAAATTATTTCAAAAGAAAGAATTCTTATAAGAAAGCATATTCTTGTCTATAGAGCCTATCAGTTCATGGATCATGACTTTTCAGACTTATAAACAAGATATTTCTTTTCGATAAGTAAAGTTTGAAGTGCTACAATTTTACAAAGATATAATAATATTCATCTTAGCAAGCAATTTTAGAATTTTACCATACATATCTTAGAGAAAAATATTCTTTGCAAATCAAGAGAGTTATTACTAATTATTCCATATGTCTATCTATTTCAAAAAGGAACTTGCAAAGTCCCTAAAAATATATACTATTGAGAACTATGAAAAGTTTTCAGAACTATCATGACCTATTTTTACTATTAAAACTCTAATTAGAAAAGTCTATTCTTAATTAAAGGACTTTTGATTCATGTGTCATGATCGTTCATTCTCTTATTCGAGATTCACGTTTCTATTATGAAATTATAATTTTTACAAAATTTTCTTCAAACTTTGAACATTGGGAATGAAATCTCTTATTCGGACCTTTGGGACACACCAAGTAATTTTTGAAAAGCTAATAAATGAAAAAGCAGCTATCAAGAGCCATGATCACAAGCAGCCAAAAGGGACGAATTAATCAAGCAAATAGTTGATCCAAAAAGGAAGAAAATACATTAAAGGATTTATTCTTATTTCAAACAAAGAAAAAATTAAGAAAGGATTTTTATAGATCATCTTCATCAGGTAAAATAAAGAAAAAGGATAAGAAATTATTGGCAAGGTGATCGATACATCGAGACAAAGCATGCAAGAAACTCAAAAACCTAGAAGTAAAATAATTATCCAACGATGTAATTTTCAAGCTACAAGGTTCAAATTAGATTTATAAAGATCATTCGAAAAAGGATAATAAGATTACAAAGTGGTAAAAGGTACCTCAGATTATGTCTTAATCACAGCTTGGTTCGAATTCCAAAACACTCGCAATTTCGGTTTCTACATGGATGAAATTATTCTTCAAATTCTAAAATAATTCAGCATCCTACCTTTGTATGGATTCAGCATATAATCAATGCAAAGTAACCGGAATAATTATAGGATTTCTATTTACAAGAACGTGAGTGTCATTACCGATGAAACCATAAAGTGCATTGAACATAAAGTGTATCAAAAAGGAAAATTACTCCTTAAAGGCATGGATTCACTAAAGGGTTACATATATAAAGGAATACTCCCCAGCTCTTACTACGTACTTTGTGAAAAGTAAATTGGATGGAATAACTACCACTCACACTTTAGGCATATCAAGCCGCGATAAGATTAGTTTCTTATGCATAAGAAGTAATGCTTCCACTCAAAGTTAAAATTTAATTCCATCAGAGGGTTAAGAGATAAAAGAAAGTCTCCAAATGTGATCAATGAACTAAAATGGCTAAGTAAATGTCCGAACATCAAAGAAGAATATCCAAGTATTACAAATATAAAATGATAGGAAGATCATTTCAAAGAGGAGATCTAGTGCTCTGAAGACTCATGATAAATACTAACAATCCGACGGACGGGCCACTAGGGCCAAACCGGAAAGGAGTAGGGTTCGCCTAAGGTAAAAGACCTGGCCATCAAAGGGCCCTGATCGTAAGAGCTCCCAAGCCATCAAAGGCTCTCAGCCATCAAAGGCCTTGACCATAAGACGTCCCTTGCTATCAAAGGCTTTGGCCATCAATGGTCCTGACTATAAGAGGTCCTAGGCATCAAAGGCTCCTGGCCATCAAAGGCCATGACCATAAGAAGTCCTCAGCTATCAAAGGCCCTATAAAATCTTTAAGTGCTACCATAAAAGGCCTCGCTGAAGTGCTACATACAGGGAGGATGGAGTAAGCCTTTAGTTCCTTCTTCAAAGACCTAACTAAAGCACCGATCAAGCCTTCAGTGTCGTCATCAAAGGCTTCATCGAAGCGCCTCTTAGAGGGAGAGCGGAGTAAGCCTTTAGTGCCATCATCGAAGGCCTCACTAAAGCACCGACCAAGCCTTCAATGCCATCATTAAGGGCCTCATTAAAGCACCTCCTAGAGGAAGGTAGGAGTAAGCCTTGAGTGCCGGTCGTCAAAGGCCTCACTAAAGCACTGAATCAATCTTCAAGAGGAAGATCTATCAAAATCAGAGCCACGTAGTGCTCCAAATCATTTGATCTTCAAGAGGAAGATCTATCAAAATCAGAGACAAATAGTGCTCTAAATCATTCGATGTTCAAGAGGAAGATCTATCAAAATCAGAGCCAATTAGCGCTTCAAGTCAAACCATCTTCTAGGGGAAGATCTATCGAATATGAGCTAATTGTGCTCCTCAACAAACACAATCAACAATTGCCAAACAAAGATTTTTGTTCTTCTTCTATTATTGCCAGATATAGATTTCTGATCTTCTACTGTTATCTCTAGATAAGGATTTATGGTCTTCTTCTATTATTTCCAAATAGGGATTTCTGGTCTTCTCCTGTTATTGCTAGATGTGGATTTCTAGTCTTCTACTATTATCACTAGATTAGGATTTCTAGTCTTCTTCTATTATTGTCAGATAAAGATTTTTGGACTTCTATTATTATTGTCGGATATGGATTTTTGGCCTTCTTCTTTTATCTCTAGATATGGATTTCTGGTCTTCTACTATTATCACTAGATAAGGATTTCTGTTCTTCTATTTTAATTGCAAAATAAGGATTTTTGGTCTTCTATTTTACCGCTATATAAGGATTTCTGGACTTCTATTATTATTTCCAAATAAGGATTTCTGGTTTTCTACTATAATTTCCAGATAGGGATTTCTGGTCTTCAATTATAATTGCGAGATAATGATTTTTGGTCTTCTATTATAATTTCTAGATAAGGATTTCTGGTCTTCTACTATAATTACAGATAGGGATTTCTGGTCTTTTATTATATTTGCTAGATAAGGATTTCTGGTCTTCTATTATGATTGCTAGATAAGGATTTCTAGTCTCTTATTATTATCATATATGGCTTTCTAGTCTTTTTCTATTATTGCTAAATATGGATTTCTGGTCTTCTACTATTTTTGCCAGATAATGACTTTTGGTTTTCTATTATTATCAGATGGATTTCTGGTATTTTATTATTATAAAATGAATCTTTGGTCTTCCATTATTATTAGATGAATCTCTAGTCTTCTATTATTATCAGATGGATTTCTGGTCCTCTATTATTGCCAGAGGGTTTTCTGGTTTTCCATTCGGAATACTATTAACAGTTAGTTTTCCCAGTCTTCTATTATTTCCAGATGTTTCTGGTCTTTTGTTATATCAAAAGGATTCTATGGTCTTCCCTTATTGCCAAAAGATTTTCTAGACTTCTATTCGGGATATTTTTTCTATGGCCAAGATGAATTTCCAGTCTTCACTCCTATAATATTATCAGATAACTTTCGAATTTAGTTATTCAAGAAATTAAGATCACCACATGATTTCCTAAGCTTCTATTCAGAAAATTATTAGTATTCAATAATATATTGAAAATAATCTCGACGCATAAAAAAGAATGCGGAAAATTCCCCAATTATATGTTTATTCATATCCTGTCA
Organism: Allium fistulosum; assembly: GCA_030737815.1. Taxonomy (NCBI): domain Eukaryota; kingdom Viridiplantae; phylum Streptophyta; class Magnoliopsida; order Asparagales; family Amaryllidaceae; genus Allium; species Allium fistulosum. The sequence goes on along the minus strand of CM060907.1, from coordinate 939,987,005 downwards.
GAATCCGAAAAGGAGCATTGAAGATTATACTAAGTTATAATAAAAATTATTGCTTGTTTTGTATTGTGTAGGTAAACAAGATTAGAAGGAAATCCTTATGAAGAATTGGCAATGCAAAAGAATTCTTGTTTTTACCCTAAAGAGTAAAAAGCTTCTTTTATACAAGGAGGGGGCAAATGTTATCCATATAATTTCAACATCAAAAGTAATACCATAAGTGATAGCGTCGCAAAGGAATTGGTGCTGCTAGGTTCTATGTTGTAGATAAATTGTGCCGAGTGGGATCAATATGTATAAAGTTGATGTCGTATCTATTTGTTGTTGCCCCTTATCCACACCGCACCTCATCATTTCGCAATTCATCGGTGTCGCGTTCCATCGACAAGGAAAAGGCGATTGTTGCATTTGATCAAAGCTGCATAAATCTCGCACCAGCCATCATCAAAGTCAAATGGTTTGTAGATGACACATCTCATTGAAGTCACTTCCAAGCGACATCACACTTCATCATCCATCAAAGATACTTCTTATGATAATGTCGCCAATCAATCGGCATCATTAATAGACCACATCGCAAGTCATCATATCCAATTCTTATTGATGTTGCCCCATCAATGATTCCGAATCTCATTGAAATAGTTTATTATCAATACTCCACTTTAGGAGTACCATCACAATCTATCCTTGCGACGTCGATGATGAATATCGTTGACGTCCATGAAGATGAGATGACAATCGATGCCACAATTCAACATTGCCATCAACCAGTAAGAAGTGCCAATTAACGCCGAGAGTCATCGACTCTGATACTATTCGAAGTTGCTCGTTCACAACACTACTCTCTGTCAACGCCGCTCCTCATCGATGCTAAGGCCACTTTTAGTTGATGTCGCCAACAACCAATGGAAAACGCCAAAAAAGGCCATCAATGCTGAGAGGCATTGATGCCACACGCCTTCACCTATGAGACCGAACTCGCCGAAAGTCCGGGATTTTGATGCCAAGCTGCTACACACACCATCAAGTTCATGATGGATATTGCCTAAAAGCATGCCATAAGCTATTAATCAAAGATGTATTTCATGATTATTGATGTTACATAACATCAATGTCAAAGCACGTCGAAGATCATACAAAAAAACGAGAATGAAATCATTTACATGGGCAACTTTAAGAGGATTTAGTGTATTTTCCTTCATAAAGCCTCAAAAGCCTTCACATTTCACTATACATTCCATGATACCATAAAGTCCCACATCGCTAATTAGAGCAAGCATGCCTCCATCCAACCACTATAAATAGAGATGCACCCCCTCATGAAAAGGGGTCCTTAACTTCTTTCTCTCTCTTAATGCCTTTTCATGGAAAAAGGCTAATGAAGAAGAAGGAGATATATTTGTCAATTAGGGCTTGAACAATTAAGAAATTGCATATTCGCACATTTTGTAACATATTCATGACTGGATAAAGGATATAACTTAAAGCATGTTGCCTATTGACTATTGGATTTTCCCACTTGCCTTTTTGACCTGTCGATCTTATCTTTTGAACTAATGAACTATGATTTAAATGAACTTGTGCTTCATCCTAAAACCAAGGGGCGCATTTGGAATTTCTTCGAATATGCAACTTTTTATAACCTTTTGGGTGTTGACAAAGAAATTCATTAACATTGCCTATGGAGTGGTACCGAATCATAAGAACTGTATTTGTAAAATAACAAGATAATCAACAAAAATCTCAAGTGGACGTAGGCAATGATTAGCCGACCCACTATAAACATTTGGTGTCTTATGTTTACTCATTTTCCATTTATATTTCTTCATTTCATTCTATGCTCTAATTTCTTAGGTGTTTGTGCCACCTTTGCTACTAACACCATGTAAGAAATAAATTTGGTCAAAATGTCACACCACCTGCTAAATGACGTGTGAATGCTAATATTCAAATTGTTTGACATTAACCGCTGACCAAATTTACACCTATGAGTCACACAACCGAAATGTTGAATACTCATTTTACCACCTGATTTAATTAATCTATAATTGTTATAAATTAATTAATATTTATGAATTATTAATTATAAAATTTAATTTGATGTGTTGAACAATATTAAATGGTATGTTTATAATAGTTATAAATATATTGATTGATATACAATATCGGTAGGCGTTTAAATTGAATTTAAATGCAACAATTATTATTCAGGCTTGGACTAGTCTTGAGGCCCATAAGGGGCATGTTATTTTTGGCTATGATAGGAACATGAGAGGTTGACCATATGATGGTGGAGAGGGTAGAAATTTTGAATTCAAAAGAGATAGAAATGGTAAAAAAAAGTGGATCTTGATTCACATTTCACTCCCTAGTCTCTCTCTTATATAACCCTATAACCCTCACATTGGCAACACTTTTTGCACTCTTCCTCTACTGTTGATATCTGGCCACCATCAACCCTGATAATCCAAGCACTAATTCATATTAATTTGATTCGATTCGATCGTCGGTGGTAAGACAATTCAAAAGATAACAACTTCAGGATAAGAATTCAATTCAAGGAGTTCACTTCTTCGTTTCAACATGTGAGCTTTGGGCTTTAGTGAAAGGTTCTCTTCTAATTTATGATTGTATGTAAATATTTATAAGAAATTTATTTCATATTTTACTTTGTTAGAAATATCACAAATCGGTATATCGATGGATTATAACGTGTTGATGTTGTATATATAAGTATGTGTATGTACATTTGTGTATGTGCGCGTTTGTGAGTGTGTATGTTTATATTTTAAAATTAGAAAAATATGGATATTTACTTACACGTGCTCTCAATCTGAAAATAAAAAATAAAAATAAAATTATTTTCAAATTTTAAAATAATAATATATTAAACGATTTTAAATATTAAACCTAATTTAAACCTTTAACACAATATAATATATATTTTTAAAACTTTACACCAAATTTATTTTTTTGGAAAGTATTTTGGCAATAACAAGAATAATCAATAAAATTTCGGATATTTATTATATATATAAGTACTATTATTTAATTCAAAATTGATTATATAAATAAAATGCATGTGTCTGTGTCTATATTTATAAATAATATAAATTTTATAAAAAAATTATATAATATAAAATATGCACTATGTTTTCGAAAATGGATTTTTTTTAATTATTAATTCCATATGGTTTTAATTAATTATAACTTTTTAATTAATAAATTACTTAAAATCGAACGAATAAGTTAGAAAAAATATTTGTTTTCTTTGGCCAAAAGTAGTTGCAATATATATATATATATATAATATATAATTAAAACTAGTTATATGTTTATATGTAATATGTATTTAAATTAATTTAAATACACACATACATACATATAATTTCAATTTGAATTTTGTATTACAAATATTCTAAATTATTTTACAAACTAATATTTAAAATAATTTTATAATTTAGTTATATATATATATGTATTATAATAAATGATTTATAACCAGTATTTTATGATAATTATATAATTATTTTTTACACACACACGCGCACGCGCGCGCACACACAGATATATATATATACATACAATATTTTATTGCATACATATATATACACATTTGTATAATCCATTTCTATACACGAGGGGCTAATGTGCCTGTCGTGGTATACATCGCAACATCTATACACGACATGTTAAACCATGGCATTTATCCTATTGCACGTGCATGCACAACATATGTGTATATGGTACACATATATAAAATATTATACAAATTATGTAAAATAAAAAATAATATTTATAATTGTAAATAAAATATTGATTTTATTTAACTGAAAATTTAGAGAAGTTCTGAATGAATTTAGACTACGTAGGCTCATTAAATGTCCAAATAGGTAAAAAATTGAAGTTTACCCAATTACTCTTCTGTGGGCTGGCCCGGTTCCAAAATATGGTACTTGTGAATTGTACCTAAAATGATTATGGGCAAGGAACACATTAGTGAGAGCAACAAAAGGAGTTAACAAACTCTTTCGCACGGATGTATTCAGTCTGAAGTCTAATAATACGAAAAGAGGATCCAATTGCTTCATTAAATCCACCGATGAATTATCCTAGATATGAACATGTGTATTTGATGCACAAGTTAGATTTCTACTCTAAGTCCATGTTCGTCGACGGAAATTCTATCGGTTTAGAAAACCGTCGAACGAATTTAAATTAAAATTTACCGCAAGCGCACGGCGTACACTTGTAGTACGTGGCGAATACGGGTCGATCCGTAGGGAATTGATGATTTTAAAAATCTATTCAATCAAATTAACCAAAGTTGAGAAGTGTGAAGCTAAAAATGTAGAAAACTAGCAAAAGAAAATTGATAGAAAAATGAGAGTTAAATGACAATTTAGAGATAATTCCACTCTCTAGATCATATAGTTCAATAATTTATGAAATTATGATCTCTCTTCTTTGGTCATAAATGAGTTTAAATGATGTGTTTATCATAAGTATGACTCATTTGTGCTATTAATTAGCTCAACATAAGCGATCAAACTATAACACAACCTTTAAACTACTTTTAATTCTCATGAAAATGACAACAAAGTTGAAAATGAAAATCTATTTTAAGCATGGCCTATTAACTATTGTTTAGAAATATAGGCCATCAAATTTTGATTTAAACATTCACTTCTTTGCCATAATCATATATAGATAAAGAGGCAATTTGTGATTCATACGACTAAGCATAGCCTATTTGTTTTGAACAACATAAGCTATCAAACTCAATAATAAGCACAAAATTACATAAAAATCATTTTCCATGAAGCTACATGATTAGAGGCTTCATTACCCCTAAATTGAAGGGATTAGCCTCTCATTTGTGTTATCATAACAACACAAGTAGCTTGCAACATGAATGAAAAAGAAGAGGAAAAGAGAGCTAATTAACAAGAACTAAAACTAATCTACTTGCATTAAAATCAAACTACACTACTAGCATGAAAGGAAATAAACAAGAAAAGAAAAGAGCAATGTATTAAAGTTTCATAAAAATTACATAAAAGAAATGGCTAAGTAGCCATGAAAAGAAAAGAGTAGAGCTTGTTTATTTGTGAGCCTAAACTAACTAAAGAGAGACTAAGGGAGAGGGAGGATAGAGGGGTTACATGAAGATATGGAGTATTTATACAAGTGTTAAACCCTAATTCATATTTTTGGGGAATGCCCAAAATGCCCTTGTAGGAAGTGTGGTGGCCAAGTTATCATTAGCTTCAATAATCCCTCACTTAAATGTACATGAAGCCATTAATTCCATAAGCATGTGCATTAGCCTCTAATTTGTACATTAAGGTAGGTGGGTAGGTGGGGTCCTCCATTATCTTCACTTTGAATTATTTCCATCTTCATTTGTTCTCTTCACTCTTGTGCATGCATATATCATCATGTAACCACTTATATATGAAGCCAAATTCCTATAAAAAAATATAGAAATTTCTAATTAAATTTTCTCAAATTAATATATGCACAAAAATGACCATTTTCCCCTTGGATGAAGATGAATGTGTGACGATTTGAAAATAATATGAATTTTGGTTTAAACAAGTTAAAATGCTCGATATGATCATTTATTTAATTTAAATTAATTAAATATGGTGGTAAAAATATACACATTTACGTGCACATCAAATACCCCCACACTTATCTTTTTATTCGTCCTCGAATAAAGGAAAACTAAGATAAATCCATTTTCGTAGGGAGCACGATTGCATTGAGCATATGCAACAAGCCGTTAAACCTCTGGGTGTCCCAGTAGGACGAGTGTTGTCTCGTGAGGGTTTTCAGCGGATACTACCCACAAAATCCAAATGCAGGATGAAAATATTTACAAAATGCAAGATTTATTTACAAAGATGTGAATGCAAGTTTTTGAAAATATTTACGAATGAAGGATTTACTTTTAAATTAACACAAATAAGTTAAATATAGGTTTGGTCATTATCTTGAAATTTAAGTCATTTACTCGTCAAAATTTCCAACAAAAATTAAGTTATCATAACAAATAGACTATAGTTTTAACTCGTTGTTTCGGTTGATAACAAAGTGTAACCATGAAATAGATCCTTAGTTGATTATCAAAGTTTATCAAAGTGGTATTTTCATTTCTTTTCAATAACAAATCAAATCAAATAAGTAAAAATAATGCTATCATTTCAATTGCTTGCTCTCTCATTATTTGCAAGAAAAACTACACACCTAGCTCAGGTAAACTGAGGCCAGATATACCACCCATGCACTGCCTTTCGGGCTTATGTAAGGGGAGTACAGAGCATGGCGAGTGCACACACTTTCGTGCATACACCTATCGACCGTAGGTGGTTTTTATTAAGTCTGTTCTTTTTTTTACATGTGTTCCATACATGCATAACCGTGAGGACTTTTAAATGAGAGTGAAAGCACATAATCAAAGATTCCAAGTAATTCACCCATGCATAACCGTGAGGACTTTTAAATGAGAGCGAATACTTTGGATGTTGTTATTTTTTTTTTATTTTTTTTATTTTTTTTCTTAAGAGAGAGAGAGAGAGTTTTGCAAAATCATCTTAGCACCATTTAACTTAGAAGACAAAAAAATGTTATATCCTTTACTTTAAATCAACCACTTTTTAAAACAAAGATTTTCAATTAGACCGTATTTCATAATTAACACGTATGAATCTTCCTATGTACTAGTTAAACCATTATCATTTGTAATCAAACTTCATTTTTATTTTTGTTAAGACGAATAAATTTTCAAAAATTTCAATCTAATAAACCAAAACCATATATTTATTCTATAGCGTTTCTTTAAAAATAAATCAAAATGGTTTAAAAAAAATTCTTTTTTTTGTTTTCTTTTAGATTTTTTTTTATTTTGGAAAGAAAAATTGAAAAATGATGATGAGTCTCCCCCCCACACTTGATTTTGACTGTGTCCCCACAGTCAACCCAAGTGAAAGGAGAAAAATAAAACAAAAATAAAAAGATCACCTATATTTACATGAAAACTAAAAGATTATTATTTACAAGAGTTCAGAAAGTATATCGTCAAAAAGTAAATGAAACGGTCTTCCAAAGACCGATTCATTTGTCTCGTCAAATATGCGAGACACAGCTTAAGCATAGAAAACCAAATCGTAAAAGATTTCAAAGTTGAACGTTGATTTGGAAAAACGAATGTCGTTTTATTAAAAATCTTACGAGTTGTTTCCTTTTCGATGAATTTTGGGGTCGATAAAACAATTGATGGAAATTCAAATTTATTTTCACCACATTGAAATTCAAACTTTTCTTTGAAAACATTTTTAGAATTATCGATTTCAAAATAAAAATGGTGATCGAAATCTCCCCCTTTAGAATTTAACAACTCATTTTCGAAAAGTCTAAAGAAATCGTGTTCATTAAATTCGTCTTCCTTTGTTGGATTATCAACAACTTCATTGCGTATCTCAAGTTCAAAATCCAAAGTTGCTGTATTCAAATTTTCGAAATTGAGAAAAGGAAGATCGAATTTTAAATTTGGTTCCACACCCTCAAAAGAATTGAGATCCAACTCAATTACCGTGTTTTCAACAACTTCATTAATATTATTATTTTCAATTTCAAAAGTTGTTATTTGAAAATCGTCGATTTGGGTAAAAGATGGATTATTGTTTGACTCGTTACACGTTGGAATTTGATTTTGTTTTTCACGTTGTTTCATATATGTTTCAAACAACGAATCAGTGTGATCATCATAAATTTCGTTCATTTGCTCAACAAAATCCAATTTATAATTATTAACATGAGGATTTTCACTTTGAAAATGTTGAGAACAAAGATTTTGAATTGTAACGTGGTTAAGATTATTCCCATTGCCAAATTCGTTTGAAAAGTTGTTTACATTTTCATTTTGAGTTTGAAATTCATTTAGGAGTTCGAAATTGAATTGGCATGGGTTATAATCGAAATCGTTTGAATTTTGAATTAAATTCAGATTTTGAAATCCTTGACTCGAGTTGTTACACAAATATGAATTACACAAATCCTTTATCATTTGATTATGTTGTGTAGAGATTTCAAGTAGAGATGAAATGCTATTTTCGAGATTCGAGGGTTGGTCGTCATTTTGAAAATTTTGTGGTTCAAAATTTAAATCATTTAAACCATAGTTGTTGTTAAAATATTCACACGAATTTGGAGTGAAATCATATGGATTATATTGATTTTCACAACTATTGTAAAATTCAAATAAGTGGGGAAACTCGGACATTTTCAAGAATGTTTGTTTTATAAAGGAAAAATACTTACAAAATGAATTTATTTTTTAAATTGGAAAATTGATTTTTGTTTTGTTTTTGGATTTTCAAAATTTTTTTGGCTTTTGAAAAGATTTTATGTTTTTTTTGGATTTTTGAAATTTCAAAGGAAAAGGATTTAAAAATTTCAAAGAAAAATAAAAGGAATATTTACAATTTTTTTAGTTTTGGATTTTTGAAATTTTTTTGTTTTTTTTGTTTTTAAACATGCATGAACTAATGCAACTAAATGAATGCAAGGTTAATTTCACATTATTTATCCTAAGTTAACCCAAAATTGTATAATCACACTTTGTCTTAGTTAAACAAGATAGTTCTCAGCTAGGTAACGGACAGGATTTATCGGTGCACCACGAATCACCGTAGCAATGTAGCCGAAGGTTTAAGTACCTTCAGAGAAACAACCACTATAATATTTACCAATCACCGTAATATTTATAAATGGTTATTGCTCTGCCGTAGCCTAGACACCGAGAAATTAAATTGCTCAAAAAAGACAATTTGTCAATATACAATTAAAATTTATCGATATCTAATCGTTATTATTAATCAAATTCTAGGATGAAATGCAAAGCAGAAAATAAACGTGTATTAACAATGCAACTACGAATGTAATTTTTTGTTTTTTAATTTTTTGAATTTTTTTTAAAATATATGCAAATGCAAGCAATCAATAATGCAACTAAAATAAAAACAAGAGATATATACAATGCAAGGCAAATAAAGAGAAAATTATAAATAAGCAAGCAGTTTTTTTGGCAAGTTCAGCACGCAAGCAATTTATTTTAGCAAGCACTTCTGCTTCTTCTGCAATTCTGCTTTGGCAACCTGAAATTAAAACAAAATATATATACAGATTTTTTTTTTGTTTTGTTTTTTTTTTTTTGAAAAGGAAACGTAAAAGTAAAGTTTTACTTAAAAAAATTGTAAAATTAGAATGGAACTTAAAACTATTGAAAACAAAACAAAACAACTTTAGAAACTAAAAACAAATTGAGCAAACACTCTTTTTTTTGAGAAGACTAAAACAATTTTAACAAAATAACATTAAAGCAAAACAAAAGAGAAGAAAAATAAATTAGGCATAGAATCCAAACCCAGTCCACCAAGTAAACACGTTTTTAAAGAAAAAACACTGTAAACCAAATCGTCCTCTTTCAATTTATTAAAAACACTTTTCAACTCCAGAATCAAAACTAAAGGCCAAGTCGATTTAAACTTGTTCAATTTGAAGGCGGTTGTAGTGGGCTACTGGCAAAGGTGGTGATGAGGGATATGGTCGAGTGTCGCGTAGAGTCGTGGTGATTTCAGGTGAAGTTGCAGCTCTGTGATTCTCGAAGCAGGGTTGTGGTGGTGGCGTGGGGTTGAGGACTTCGGGTTTGAGATTGTGAGGTTAAATTAAAGCTGGCGATTTGGGTACGAGGAGTGTCGCGAATTGTAGTTGGGCGAGAAGATAAAGTGCTCGAGTTGATTGGGGGATTTGTGTGGATTTGGGGTTGTAGTGAGGACGTAGTGGCACTGTTTGATTAGGTCGAAGTGGCAATTTGTATATTCAGTCAGTCGAAGTTTGTGGCAGGGTTATTGCAATCGGGTGGAGAAGACAGCGAACAGGCAGTTGTGGTTTTGATGTCTAGCAGATAACTGGGGCAGATAACTGGCTCAGTTTAGATGAATTGAGATAGTTCACAGTGCAGGCAGGTTTAGACAAAGAGAGTGGGAAGTGAATGCTGCTATCAGTGTGCAAGTGAAAAGAAATGGTTGTTGATTGAGGCTGTTGTTTTGTTGATTGGAGCTGTGACTGATGTTGTGTGAAAAGAAATGGTGAAGGAGGTAATGTTGAGCAGTTGAACAAGAAGTGAGGTGTGGAGGGGTGGTTTTTGGTTCGTATTTGAATGATAGTTATGTTGTATTGGTTGTGAATGTCGGGGAAGGTGATGAAAATGGTGTTGTATGGGTTGGCTGAATTTTGGAGTTGAATGCTTGTGGTTTTGGTATGTGGACAGTTTGAATCGGAGATGTTGTTTGTGAATGACTTATGGCAGAAGGGATGGTTGCGACAGTGTACTGGCAGACAATGGAGTTAGAATGCAGTAAGAAGAGGTTCAAGTCGTATGTCTGGTAGCCTGCAGTTGACTAGTGAGGATGGTGTTTGCAATGGTAGCAAGTGGTAGTATTGTAGTTTGTTGGTGAACTGCTGTGAAGTTAGAGGGATGGTTTATGTGGGTAGTCTGAATGGGGTTGCTGTACAGTTTGTATGTGTGGCAGAGGGTGAGCAAGTGAAGTGAACCGATGGCAATGGTGGAATGAGTACTGATGAACTACAGAGGTAGATGTCAGGTTGAAGTAGGTGGTGTGAATGTAAGTTAATGTGTATTGCAGGTGGTTTCTGATGATGTTGGAAGTGTTTTGTGGGTTTGGTTGATGAAGTGAAACTGTAGTTGACAAATTGAAACGACGGGAGAATGTGCTGGATGTTGGAGAATGAGGTGGTTGTTCAGGTTGTTTCAGGCAGTGGTACATCGATGTTGGTTGAAGTTGGTAATGGAGACAGTCAAGGCTGTAGTAGTAGTAGTAGCAGTTGCACTGTGGTTTAGTTGTTTGTATGTTTGCAAGTCTGTAGTTGTTTCAGGTGGTGTTGTAAGTCAGAGATTCTTATGGTTGTGAGTGTTGTGATATTTATGGCTGTGGTGTCGATAGAAGAGTGTGCAGTGGTATGAACTGCAGTATGGGATAGAATGTGGTGGAGATGCAGGCAAGGGTTGGATGGTTTAGTGATAGTGCAATTAAAGACAGAGTAGAGGGGTGGTGACAATGTTGTAAAGAGGAAGCTTGTTTAGTTGCAGTTTTTGGGTTGTGAAGGTTAGAGGCAGGAGTGTGTAAATGGAAGTGTTGGATATGCAGTTGTGCACAAAAGGAAAGCAAGTAAAATGTGTGATAGTTGAGAAAAATGTGCACAGTTTTGGTTCAGAGGTATGGTGGATTGAAGATGTTTTGACAATGTTATGATTGAAGTGGCGGAAACTGGAGTTGGTGGTTGTAGTGCAGTCTTGTGCACAGTGTGTTGTGAAGAAGTATATGTACAGGAAGTGATAGTAGAAGTGTGTACACTGGAATGTGCACAGATGTGCACAATAGTGGAGAGGAGGTACTTTTGTATGGGAATGGTCAGAAAGGTGGTTGAAAGCGGAAGTGTGCTACTGAAGTTTGGTTGTGAAATGTTGAATTGGGTGTCTGCCGTCAGTAAGCGTTGTTGTGATTGTTTTCAAGTGTGATTGTTTAGACAGGAGGAATGTGAATTGATTGTAAGGTTGTGACAGTTTGGAAGCTGAAGTATAGTTTGATGGTTGGCAGTAGTTTCTGATGTGGTTGTGGAAGAAGTGAGTAAGGTGATGTAGCCGAAGTTGATGGCAGTATGCTATGCTATGGTCTGTCGAAATGATCAGTGTAGTGGTGAGTGAATGGGATGATCAAAGGAGTTGACAAAATTGTAGAGGTGGTGGAACTATTTGTGCACAGTTTGAAAGAGGCACAGTTTTTTTTTTGTCTCTGCAGGGCAGAGGCTAACTTCTTTTTTTTGTAAATGAAACTGTAAACGTAACTAGAAAATTTTGTACAAGTGCTGTAAAAAAGGAGAAAGACAAATGCAATGAATTTTTTTAAATGTGTCTTTTTTTTAAAATAAAATGCAAATGAGCTAAACACTAGAAAACAACAATGAACACACAAACAAAATTACACAACAAACACACAAATTTTTTTTTTACAAACACACAAAAAATAAAAACACACAAAAATAAAAAAAAACAACTAATCCGAAGAATAGAAAACTAAAATCAAGTCAACTCCTCGGCAACGGCGCCAAAAACTTGTTCGTCGACGGAAATTCTATCGGAAAACCGTCGAACGAATTTAGAAATAAAAATAACCGTATTCGCCACGTGCTACATTCGTACACCGTGTGCTTTCTTTCATTTTGCTTTCTTTTGCTTTCTTTTTGCTTTCAAGTTGCATTAGTTTGGTGAATAGTGGTTTGGAGTGTTCTGCTGTTACTGTATGGACAGAGAAGGGGATGTGCAGGCAAGTTTGGCCGAGGAGAAATGAAGACAGTGTGTTGTATTAAGGCAGTGGAAAGGATGTTGAAGTAGGGGATGATGCTTGTAGCTGAAGGTAGAGTGTGGTGATGTGGTCTGGAAGGCAGGGGGATCGATCACTGCAGTAGCAAAATGATGAAGACGATCGCTCAGGTTGCTGGAGAAATGCAGTAGTTTGTGAAATGTGAAGTAGTGGGATTGCAATGAAGTGAGGATATGCTATTTTTACAGAGGCAGGGGAGGTTTCTACTTGTTGGCGTTGGAGATGCTTGGTGCAATGGTGTTGCAGTTGCACTGACTACAAGTGACAGAGGGTGGTGGTCGAAGACAGGCAGTGGTGGGTGTAGAAGTATAGGGAGGGGAAGGAACTGTTTGGTGGTAGAAACAGAAACCGTGAAATAGTGAAGAATGAAGAATGCTTTGTGGAGCAGTAAGTTTGACAGTGTGAAAGTTTTTGTATGTTGTATGGAAACAGAGATGAGGTAGCAATGTATATGCACAGAATTGACAGTTGTAGAGGAATAGAAGTGTAGAGAGTTTGAAATGTATTGCAAATGAGATTTGTAAAAAGAAAAATCTGTAAATATGTTGCAAAAGAGAAAAATTGAAATGGATTTTTTTTCTATTTCAAACGAAATTGTGCTGTTTATATATATATATATATATATATATATATATTAAAACAGAATATGCAATGCAAATGCCAAAGAAAACACAAACACACAAACAAAACGGAAACAAAAATCACTCAAACACACAACACAACACTTTTTTTTTGAAATGAAAATGAACACACAAAACAAACACACAAAAATGAAATAAAAAATAATTCGAAGAATAGAAAATTAAAAATCAAAGCAAATTCCCCGGCAACGGCGCCAAAAACTTGTTCGTCGATGGAAATTCTATCGGTTTAGAAAACCATCGAACGAATTTAGAAATAAAAATAACCGTATTCGCCACGTGCTACATTCGTAGTACGTGGCGAATACGGGTCGATCCGCAGGGAATTGATGATTTTAAAAATATATTCAATCAAATTAACCAAAGTTGAGAAGTGTGAAGCTAAAAATGTAGAAAACTAGCAAAAGAATATTGATAGAAAAATGAGAGTTAAATGACAATTTAGAGATAATTCCACTCTCAAGATCATATAGTTCAATAATTTATGAAATTATGATCTCTCTTCTATGGTCATAAATGAGTTTAAATGATGTGTTTATCATAAGTATGACTCATTTGTGTTATTAATTAGCTCAACATAAGCCATCAAAATATAACACAACCTTTAAACTACTTTTAATTCTCATGAAAATGACAACAAAGTTGGAAATGAAAATCTATTTTAAGCGTGGCCTATTAACTATTGTTTAGAAATATAGGCCATCAAATTTTGATTTAAACATTCACTTCTTTTCCATAATCATATATAGATGAAGAGGCAATTTGTGATTCATATGACTAAGCATAGCCTATTTGTTTTGAACAACATAAGCTATCAAACTCAATAATAAGCACAAAATTACATAAACATCATTTTCCATGAAGCACAAAAGAGAGCAATAATTATCAAAATGTTGAAGCTACATGATTAGAGGCTTCATTACCCCTAAATTGAAGGGATTAGCCTCTCATTTGTGTTATCATAACAACACAAGTAGCTTGCAACATGAATGAAAAAGAAGAGGAAAAGAGAGCTAATTAACAAGAAATAAAACTAATCTACTTGCATTAAAATCAAACTACACTACTAGCATGAAAGGAAATAAACAAGAAAAGAAAAGAGCAATGTATTAAAGTTGCATAAAAATTACATAAAAGAAATGGCTAAGTAGCCATGAAAAGAAAAGAGAAGAGCTTGTTTATTTGTGAGCCTAAACTAACTAAAGAGAGACTAAGGGAGAGGGAGGAGAGAGGGGTTACATGAAGATATGGAGTATTTATACAAGTGTTAAACCCTAATTCATATTTTTGGGGAATGCCCAAAATGCCCTTGTAGGAAGTGTGGTGGCCAAGTTATCATTAGCTTCAATAATCCCTCACTTAAATGTACATGAAGCCATTAATTCCATAAGCATGTGCATTAGCCTCTAATTTGTACATTAAGGTAGGTGGGTAGGTGGGGTCCCCCATTATCTTCACTTTGAATTATTTCCATCTTCATTTGTTCTCTTCACTCTTGTGCATGCATATATCATCATGTAACCACTTGTATATGAAGCCAAATTCCTATAAAAAAATATAGAAATTTCTAATTAAATTTTCTAAAATTAATATATGCACAAAAATGACCATTTTGCCCTTGGATGAAGATGAATGTGTGACGATTTGAAAATAATATGAATTTTGGTTTAAACAAGTTAAAATGCCCGATATGATCATTTATTTAATTTAAATTAATTAAATATGGTGGTAAAAATATACACATTTACGTGCACATCAAATACCCCCACACTTTTCTTTTTATTCGTCGTTGAATAAAGGAAAACTAAGATAAATCCATTTTCGTAGGGAGCACGATTGCATTGAGCATATGCAACAAGCCGTTAAACCTCTGGGTGTCCCCAGTAGGACGAGTGTTGTCTCGTGAGGGTTTTCAGCGGATACTACCCACAAAATCCAAATGCAGGATGAAAATATTTACAAAATGCAAGATTTATTTACAAAGATGTGAATGCAAGTTTTTGAAAATATTTACGAATTAAGGATTTACTTTTAAATTAACACAAATAAGTTAAATATAGGTTTGGTCATCATCTTGAAATTTAAGTCATTTACTCGTCAAAATTTCCAACAAAAATTAAGTTATCATAACAAATAGACTATAGTTTTAACTCGTTGTTTCGGTTGATAACAAAGTGTAACCATGAAATAGATCCTTAGTTGATTATCAAAGTTTATCAAAGTGGTATTTTCATTTCTTTTCAATAACAAATCAAATCAAATAAGTAAAAATAATGCTATCATTTCAATTGCTTGCTCTCTCATTATTTGCAAGAAAAACTACACACCTAGCTCAGGTAAACTGAGGCCAGATATACCACCCATGCACTGCCTTCCGGGCTTATGTAAGGGGAGTACAGAGCATGGCGAGTGCACACATTTTCGTGCATACACCTATCGACCGTATGTGGTTTTTATTAAGTCTGTTTTTTTTACATGTGTTTCATACATGCATAACCGTGAGGACTTTTAAATGAGAGTGAAAGCACATAATCAAAGATTCCAAGTAATTCACCCATGCATAACCGTGAGGACTTTTAAATGAGAGTGAATACTTTGGATGTTGTTATTTTTTTTTATTTTTTTTTTCTTAAGAGAGAGAGAGAGAGTTTTGCAAAATCATCTTAGCACCATTTAACTTAGAAGACAAAATAAATGTTATATCCTTTACTTTAAATCAACAACTTTTTAAAACAAAGATTTTCAATTAGGACGTATTTCATAATTAACACGTATGAATCTTCCTATGTACTAGTTAAACCATTATCATTTGTAATCAAACTTCGTTTTTATTTTTGTTAAGACGAATAAATTTTCAAAAATTTCAATTTAATAAACCAAAACCATATATTTATTCTATAGCGTTTCTTTAAAAATAAATCAAAATGGTTTAAAAAAAATTCTTTTTTTTTGTTTTCTTTTAGATTTTTTTTTATTTTGGAAAGAAAAATTGAAAAATGATGATGAGTCTCCCCCCACACTTGATTTTGACTGTGTCCCCACAGTCAACCCAAGTGAAAGGAGAAAAATAAATCAAAAATAAAAAGATCACCTATATTTACATGAAAACTAAAAGATTATTATTTACAAGAGTTCAGAAAGTATATCGTCAAAAAGTAAATGAAACGGTCTTCCAAAGACCGATTCATTTGTCTCGTCAAATATGCGAGACACATCTTACGCTTAGAAAACCAAATCGTAAAAGATTTCAAAGTTGAACGTTGATTTGGAAAAACGAATGTCGTTTTATTAAAAATCTTATGAGTTGTTTCCTTTTCGATGAATTTTGGGGTCGATAAAACAATTGATGGAAATTCAAATTTATTTTCACCACATTGAAATTCAAACTTTTCTTTGAAAACATTTTCAGAATTATCGATTTCAAAATAAAAATGGTGATCGAAATCTCCCCCTTTAGAATTTAACAACTCATTTTCGAAAAGTCTAAAGAAATCGTGTTCATTAAATTCGTCTTCCTTTGTTGGATTATCAACAACTTCATTGCGTATCTCAAGTTCAAAATCCAAAGTTGCTGTATTCAAAATTTTGAAATTGAGAAAAGGAAGATCGAATTTTAAATTTGGTTCCACACCCTCAAAAGAATTGAGATCCAACTCAATTATCGTGTTTTCAACAACTTCATTAATATTATTATTTTCAATTTCAAAAGTTGTTATTTGAAAATCGTCGATTTGGGTAAAAGATGGATTATTGTTTGACTCGTTACACGTTGGAATTTGATTTTGTTTTTCACGTTGTTTCATATATGTTTCAAACAACGAATCAGTGTGATCATCATAAATTTCGTTCATTTGCTCAACAAAATCCAATTTATAATTATTAACATGAGTATTTTCACTTTGAAAATGTTGAGAACAAAGATTTTCAATTGTAACGTGGTTAAGATTATTCCCATTGCCAAATTCGTTTGAAAAGTTGTTTACATTTTCATTTTGAGTTTGAAATTCATTTTGGAGTTCGAAATTGAATTGGCATGGGTTATAATCGAAATCGTTTGAATTTTGAATTAAATTCAGATTTTGAAATCCTTGACTCGAGTTGTTACACAAATATGAATTACACAAATCCTTTATCATTTGATTTTGTTGTGTAGAGATTTCAAGTAGAGATGAAATGATATTTTCGAGATTCGAGGGTTGGTCGTCATTTTGAAAATTTTGTGGTTCAAAATTTAAATCATTTAAACCATAGTTGTTGTTAAAATATTCATTCGAATTTGGAGTGAAATCATATGGATTATATTGATTTTCACAACTATTGTAAAATTCAAATAAGTGGGGAAACTCGGACATTTTCAAGAATGTTTTTTTTATAAAGGAAAAATATTTACAAAATGAATTTATTTTTTAAATTGGAAAATTGATTTTTGTTTTGTTTTTGGATTTTCAAAATTTTTTTGGCTTTTGAAAAGATTTTATGTTTTATTTGGATTTTTGAAATTTCAAAGGAAAAGGATTTAAAAATTTCAAATAAAAATAAAAGGAATATTTACAATTTTTTTAGTTTTGGATTTTTGAAATTTTTTTATTTTTTTTTGTTTTTAAACATGCATGAACTAATGCAACTAAATGAATGCAAGGTTAATTTCACATTATTTATCCTAAGTTAACCCAAAATTGTATAATCACACTTTGTCTTAGGTAAACAAGATAGTTCTCAGCCAGGTAACGGACAGGATTTATCGGTGCACCACGAATCACCGTAGCAATGTAGCCAAAGGTTTAAGTACCTTCAGAGAAACAACCACTATAATATTTACGAATCACCGTAATATTTATAAATGGTTATTGCTCTGCCGTATCCTAGACACCGAGAAATTAAATTGTTCAAAAAAGACAATTTGTCAATATACAATTAAAAGTTATCGATATCTAATCGTTATTATTAATCAAATTCTAGGATGAAATGCAAAGCAGAAAATAAACGTGTATTAACAATGCAATTACGAATGTAATTTTTTGTTTTTGAATTTTTTGAATTTTTTTTAAAATATATGCAAATGCAAGCAATCAACAATGCAACTAAAATAAAAACAAGAGATATATACAATGCAAGGCAAATAAAGAGAAAATTATAAATAAGCAAGCGGTTTTTTTTTGGCAAGTTCAGCACGCAAGCAATTTATTTTAGCAAGCACTTCTGCTTCTTCTGCAATTCTGCTTTGGCAACCTGAAATAAAAACAAAATATATATACAGATTTTTTTTTGTTTTTTTTGTTTTTTTTTGTTTTATTTTTTGAAAAGGAAACGTAAAAGTAAAGTTTTACTTAAAAAAAATTGTAAAATTAGAATGGAACTTAAAACTATTGAAAACAAAACAAAACAACTTTAGAAACTAAAAACGAATTAAACAGAACTAAAAACAAATTGAGCAAACACTCTTTTTTTTTGAGAAGACTAAAACAATTTTAACAAAATAACATTAAAGCAAAACAAAAGAGAAGAAAAATAAATTAGGCTTAGAATCCAAACCCAGTCCACCAAGTAAACACGTTTTTAAAGAAAAAACACTGTAAACCAAATCGTCCTCTTTCAATTTATTAAAAACACTTTTCAACTCCAGAATCAAAACTAAAGGCCAAGTCGATTTAAACTTGTTCAATTTTAAGGCGGTTGTAGTGGGCTACTGGCAAAGGTGGTGATGAGGGATATGGTCGAGTGTCGCGTAGAGTCGTGGTGATTTCAGGTGAAGTTGCAGCTCTGTGATTCTTGAAGCAGGGTTGTGGTGGTGGCGTGGGGTTGAGGACTTCGGGTTTGAGATTGTGAGGTTAAATTGAAGCTGGCGATTTGGGTACGAGGAGTGTCACGAATTGTAGTTGGGCGAGAAGATAAAGTGCTCGAGTTGATTGGGGGATTTGTGTGGATTTAGGGTTGTAGTGAGGTCGCAGTGGCACTGTTTGATTAGGTCGAAGTGGCGATTTGTATACTCAGTCAGTCGAAGTTTGTGGCAGGGTTATTGCAATCGGGTGGAGAAGACAGCGAACAGGCAGTTGTGGTTTTGATGTCTAGCAGATAACTGGGGCAGATAACTGGTTCAATTTAGATGAATTGAGATAGTTCACAGTGCAGGCAGGTTTAGACAGAGAGAGTGGGAAGTGAATGTTGCTATCAGTGTGAAAGTGAAAAGAAATGGTTGTTGATTGAGGCTGTTGTTTTGTTGATTGGAGCTGTGACTGATGTTGTGTGAAAAGAAATGGTGAAGGAGGTAATGTTGAGCAGTTGAACAAGAAGTGAGGTGTGGAGGGGTGGTTTTTGGTTCGTATTTGAATGATAGTTATGTTGTATTGGTTGTGAATGTCGGGGAAGGTGATGAAAATGGTGTTGTATGGGTTGGCTGAATTTTGGAGTTGAATGCCTGTGGTTTTGGTATGTGGACAGTTTGAATTGGAGATGTTGTTTGTGAATGACTTATGGCAGAAGGGATGGTTGCGACAGTGTACTGGCAGACAATGGAGTTAGAATGCAGTAAGAAGAGGTTCAAGTCGTATGTCTGGTAGCCTGCAGTTGACTAGTGAGGATGGTGTTTGCAATGGTAGCAAGTGGTAGTATTGTAGTTTGTTGGTGAACTGCTGTGAAGTTAGAGGGATGGTTTATGTGGGTAGTCTGAATGGGGTTGCTGTACAGTTTGTATGTGTGGCAGAGGGTGAGCAAGTGAAGTGAACCGATGGCAATGGTGGAATGAGTACTGATGAACTATAGAGGTAGATGTCAGGTTGAAGTAGGTGGTGTGAATGTAAGTTAATGTGAATTGCAGGTGGTTTCTGATGATGTTGGAAGTGTTTTGTGAGTTTTGGTTGATGAAGTGAAACTGTAGTTGACAAATTGAAACGACGGGAGAATGTGCTGGATGTTGGAGAATGAGGTGGTTGTTCAGGTTGTTTCAGGCAGTGGTACACCGATGTTGGTTGAAGTTGGCAATGGAGACAGTCAAGGCTGTAGTAGTAGTAGTAGTAGTTGCACTGTGGTTTAGTTGTTTGTATGTTTGCAAGTCTGTAGTTGTTTCAGGTGGTGTTGTAAGTCAGAGATTCTTATGGTTGTGAGTGTTGTGATATTTATGGCTGTGGTGTCGATAGAAGAGTGTGCAGTGGTATGAACTGCAGTATGGGATAGAATGTGGTGGAGATGCAGGCAAGGGTTGGATGGTTTAGTGATAGTGCAATTAAAGACAGAGTAGAGGGGTTGTGACAATGTTGTGAAGAGGAAGCTTGTTGAGTTGCAGTTTTTGGGTTGTGAAGGTTAGAGGCAGGAGTGTGTAAATGGAAGTGTTGGATATGCAGTTGTGCACAAAAGGAAAGCAAGTAAAATGTGTGACAGTTGAGAAAAATGTGCACAGTTTTGGTTTAGAGGTATGGTGGATTGAAGATGTTTTGACAGTGTTATGATTGAAGTGGCGGAAACTGGAGTTGGTGGTTGCAGTGCAGTCTTGTGCACAGTGTGTTGTGAAGAAGTATATGTACAGGAAGTGATAGTAGAAGTGTGTACACTGGAATGTGCACAGATGTGCACAATAGTGGAGAGGAGGTACTTTTGTATGGAAATGGTCAGAAAGGTGGTTGAAAGCAGAAGTGTGCTACTGAAGTTTGGTTGTGAAATGTTGAATTGGGTGTCTACCGTCAGTAAGCGTTGTTGTGATTGTTTTCAAGTGTGATTGTTTAGACAGGAGGAATGTGAATTGATTGTAAGGTTGTGACAGTTTGGAAGCTGAAGTATAGTTTGATGGCTGGCAGTAGTTTCTGATGTGGTTGTGGAAGAAGTGAATAAGGTGATGTAGCCGAAGTTGATGGCAGTAGGCTATGCTATGGTCTGTCGAAATGATCAGTGTAGTGGTGAGTGAATGGGATGATCAAAGGAGTTGACAAAATTGTAGAGGAGGTGGAACTGTTTGTGCACAGTTTGAAAGAGGCACAGTTTTTTTTGTCTCTGCAGGGCAGAGGCTAACTTTCTTTTTTTTTGTAAATGAAACTGTAAATGTAACTAGAAAATTTTGTACAAGTGCTGTAAAAAAGTAGAAAGACAAAATGCAATGAATTTTTTTTTTAAATGTGTTTGTTTTTTTTTAAATAAAATGAAAATGAGCTAAACACTAGAAAACAACAATGAACACACAAACAAAATTACACAACAAACACACAATTTTTTTTTACAAACAAACAAAAAATAAAAACACACAAAAATAAAAAAACAACTAATCCGAAGAATAGAAAACTAAAATCAAATCAACTCCTCGGCAACGGCGCCAAAAACTTGTTCGTCGACGGAAATTCTATCGGTTTAGAAAACCATCCAACGAATTTAGAAATAAAAATAACCGTATTCGCCACGTGCTACATTCGTACACCGTGCGCTTTCTTTCATTTTGCTTTGTTTTGCTTTCTTTTTGCTTTCAAGTTGCATTAGTTTGGGGAATAGTGGTTTGGAGTGTTCTGCTGTTACTGTATGGACAG
This sequence comes from Allium fistulosum, assembly GCA_030737815.1. Taxonomy (NCBI): domain Eukaryota; kingdom Viridiplantae; phylum Streptophyta; class Magnoliopsida; order Asparagales; family Amaryllidaceae; genus Allium; species Allium fistulosum. The sequence continues at coordinate 939,965,396 of CM060907.1, read as the reverse complement.
AGAAGGGGATGTGCAGGCAAGTTTGGCCGAGGAGAAATGAAGACAGTGTGTTGTAATAAGGCAGTGGAAAGGATGTTGAAGTAGGGGATGATGCTTGTAGCTGAAGGTAGAGTGTGGTGATGTGGTCTGGAAGGCAGGGGGATCGATCACTGCAGTAGCAAAATGATGAAGACGATCGCTCAGGTTGCTGGAGAAATGCAGTAGTTTGTGAAATGTGAAGTAGTGGGATTGCAATGAAGTGAGGATATGCTATTTTTACAGAGGCAGGGGAGGTTTCTACTTGTTGGCGTTGGAGATGCTTGGTGCAATGGTGTTGCAGTTGCACTGACTACAAGTGACAGAGGGTGGTGGTCGAAGACAGGCAGTGGTGGGTGTAGAAGTATAGGCAGGGGAAGGAACTGTTTGGTGGTAGAAACAGAAACAGTGAAATAGTGAAGAATGAAGAATGCTTTGTGGAGCAGTAAGTTTGACAGTGTGAAAGTTTTTGTATGTTGTATGGAAACAGAGATGAGGTAGCAATGTATATGCACAGAATTGACAGTTGTAGAGGAATAGAAGTGTAGAGAGTTTGAAATGTATTGCAAATGAGATTTGTAAAAAGAAAAATCTGTAAATATGTAGCAAAAGAGAAAATTTGAAATGGAATTTTTTTTTCTTTTTCAAACGAAATTGTGTTGTTTATATATTTTTTTTTTTTAAACAGAATATGCAATGCAAATGCCAAAGAAAACACAAACACACAAACAAAGCGGAAACAAAAATCACTCAAACACACAACACAACACTTTTTTTTTGAAATGAAAATGAACACACAAAACAAACACACAAAAATGAAACAAAAAATAATTCGAAGAATAGAAAATTAAAAATCAAAGCAAATTCCCCAGCAACGGCGCCAAAAACTTGTTCGTCGATGAAAATTCTATCGGTTTAGAAAACCGTCGAACGAATTTAGAAATAAAAATAACCGTATTCGCCACGTGCTACATTCGTCGTACGTGGCAAATACGGGTCGATCCGTAGGGAATTGATGATTTTAAAAATCTATTCAATCAAATTAACCAAAGTTGAGAAGTGTGAAGTTAAAAATGTAGAAAACTAGCAAAAGAAAATTGATAGAAAAATGAGAGTTAAATGACAATTTAGAGATAATTCCACTCTCTAGATCATATAGTTCAATAATTTATGAAATTATGATCTCTCTTCTTTGGTCATAAATGAGTTTAAATGATGTGTTTATCATAAGTATGACTCATTTGTGCTATTAATTAGCTCAACATAAGCGATCAAACTATAACACAACCTTTAAACTACTTTTAATTCTCATGAAAATGACAACAAAGTTGAAAATGAAAATCTATTTTAAGCATGGCCTATTAACTATTGTTTAGAAATATAGGCCATCAAATTTTGATTTAAACATTCACTTATTTGCCATAATCATATATAGATGAAGAGGCACTTTGTGATTCATATGACTAAGCATAGCCTATTTGTTTTGAACAACATAAGCTATCAAACTCAATAATAAGCACAAAATTACATAAACATCATTTTCCATGAAGCACAAAAGAGAGCAATAATTATCAAAATGTTGAAGCTACATGATTAGAGGCTTCATTACCCCTAAATTGAAGGGATTAGCCTCTCATTTGTGTTATCATAACAACACAAGTAGCTTGCAACATGAATGAAAAAGAAGAGGAAAAGAGAGCTAATTAACAAGAAATAAAACAAATCTACTTGCATTAAAATCAAACTACACTACTAGCATGAAAGGAAATAAACAAGAAAAGAAAAGAGCAATGTATTAAAGTTGCATAAAAATTACATAAAAGAAATGGCTAAGTAGCCATGAAAAGAAAAGAGAAGAGCTTGTTTATTTGTGAGCCTAAACTAACTAAAGAGAGACTAAGGGAGAGGGAGGAGAGAGGGGTTACATGAAGATATGGAGTATTTATACAAGTGTTAAACCCTAATTCATATTTTTGGGGAATGCCCAAAATGCCCTTGTAGGAAGTGTGGTGGCCAAGTTATCATTAGCTTCAATAATCCCTCACTTAAATGTACATGAAGCCATTAATTTCATAAGCATGTGCATTAGCCTCTAATTTGTACATTAAGGTAGGTGGGTAGGTGGGGTCTCCATTATCTTCACTTTGAATTATTTTCATCTTTATTTGTTCTCTTCACTCTTGTGCATGCATATATCATCATGTAACCACTTGTATATGAAGCCAAATTCCTATAAAAAAATATAGAAATTTCTAATTAAATTTTCTCAAATTAATATATGCACAAAAGACCATTTTGCCCTTGGATGAAGATGAATGTGTGACGATTTGAAAATAATATGAATTTTGGTTTGAACAAGTTAAAATGCCCGATATGATCATTTATTTAATTTAAATTAATTAAATATGGTGGTTAAAATATACACATTTACGTGCACATCAGTCCATAAAATATAAAATGGTAGGAATAAACAACATGCAAAGGGAATAAAACAATTTCAATTTGATTCAACAGGTAAGCATTTTGGATAAGAGTTACAATGGTACCTAAAAGTGAATAATATTCTCTCTCAAACTCACTTCTCCCTATGATACATAATGATGTATCGACAAGGAGTAATCGGACAATGTTTGACAAAGTGCGATTAATAATGTGTGAAGTTGGGTTACTTCTTTCTATTAGGTTATGTACTTAAGAGCAAGGGCTTATGTTCAATTTGATTTCATTTAACATATAGTTTACAAATTCGTATAAGATATGAATTGGAAAGAAAGTGTTAAATAATTTATGATGTGTGGTTGTCTAATTTACGTCATGAACGTAAGTTTCATAAACTCAAAATTAGATATACTATGTAAGTCCGTAGGAAGTTCGTAAAATGTTTGAATGCATATTTAAGTGCACTGAGAAACAAATGGTTTTTTAAGACATACAACCTTTCTACCGAAGGAATTTCTTATAGAAAAGTTAGTGGTAGTGCGATGGACCTGGATATGATCCATGATTTTAACTTAGTAACTAGTTAGATAGATGAAGTAAATTTGACCAAACCTTAATGGACTTTGCATATTAGAATATCTAATAAGAATTCTCACACATTGAAGAGAAACTAAGTTTCTTATTAATGTTGAGAAAATGAGTTGTTAGTAATAATAATGTTCTCAGTTTTTGATAGGACATGGAGACTATAGACTCTACAACATGCCACTATCCTTTAAATCCAAAATGGATTCCAAGTACAATGGAAATATATGATTTTGTTAATTGTACATGAAAAAATGATCCGTCAACCGCCAATGTGTCTTCAAGAAGAAGATCAATGTGGGTAGAATCAAATAAAGCAGTGTTGATAAGAAATAATATCATCGATTCAAATGTTGAAATTAGTAAAGTAATTTCATCAATCAATATGCTTAAGTCCATTCAGATTCTACTCACATATTATCACGTGATATACCTTTGAGGTTTAGCACATTGATGTTGAAACGGAACTTCTAAATGATGATTTAGAACAGACTATTTGCACGTAACAACCAAAATGACTCGAAGTCGGTGGGAGCAATAATTAAGTTTTTGGTTTTTTGGATATGATTAAAGAGTTGGTACAACAATGGATCGAAAAAGCATCTAAAGGTTAAGTAAGTATTTTAATGCAAATCAAATACGTTGGTTTCAATCAAAACACAGAGAAGTATAGTTCTGCAAGAAAGAAAATCAAAACTACTGAATCATTTCTGCAAATTATAAGTATAAAAAATACTATTGATTGTTAACGATGTACCCGTATTAATATAAGTTAAATTATTGTTGTTTAGTTCTCAATGAAGGATTTGAAAGTCATCTCCTAGAGCAATTCCAACGGCTGAATGGGTTAATATTTAATCCACAAATATTATGCCCTTAATTTTCAATGGTTTGACCAACAGTCAAGTGCCTATTTAATGGACGCCATAGTGTGGGTTCTTATTAAATAGATGGTTGAAGTACATGCAATTTTTGGATTGACGCTTATTTATCAGACGCTTATTTAATTGACGCTTGAGCCTCAAATTCCTATTCAATAAGCATCCGAGGCTAAACATATTGGGATTATGGCGCCTATTTAATAGGTGCTCAATTTTTGGGTGCTTATTAAATAGGCGCTTAATGTTGGGTTCCTATTTAATAGGTGACTGACATTGGGTACCTATAAATAGGTGCTTGATACCAATTCAGTATTTGGAATTGGTCCTTAAATATTACATGTAATATTATGCAATACCCCAAATATTTGAAATATATTAAAATTCATATATTAACAAAATAATAGTATTAAATAATTGGATTTAATTTGTAAAATTTAATGAAAATAAGGAGGGGCTGAATGGCTATTTTTCCTACTTTAGAACTTGACAACGAAACTTATGCCATTGCGACTTTTTTTTATTTGTATGCTATAGTCATTTGCCTATTTTGGAGTATGTATGAAGGTGATACGAGTGATTACATATCGACCTAAGCAAGCACCGAAATTTGAATTTGAAATACCCAAAGACCGTTGCCCTTTTCTTCATTTATAAATAGCTAAGTACGTTACTTCTTTTCTATTTTCTGAAAGTACAATCGTTTCCCTCTTTCTTCCCAAAACTTCAAATCACAGTATCTTGCTCGATTCTTGATGGATTCGCACGAAACCAGCGGTATCGCAAAGTATACGGAGAATACTACGCATCCATACTAAATTGAAGGAGAATCTCGAAGGACTGGTGGTGCAGCACTCTAAATAGTGAAAGACTCAAAGTCTAGGCAAAAATAATTATCCTTTTGTTGGAGGCTTATTTAAAAAAAAATAGTTTTTGAATTTGTTTGAAATGGTCAAAAACTATTTAAATTTTGAATTTAAAAAAATATATACACCTTTTGAATTTAATATATAATCTTTATTTAATCCAAACAAATTAATTTAAATATATGTTCAGATATATACACATGTCGAAATTATTTATATATATCATATATATATATGTATATTAAATAACACTATATATATATGTATGGATAAAATATTAACTAAGCAACTGGCTGAAAAAATATTAATTTTTATTATTGTAAATATATTTAATCATTTGATATGCGCGTGTGTATATATATCCTTGACATCGTCAATGACTATAATTTCTATATTCATTAACTGTAAGTCACAATGATTACATTTATATATATATATAACACATGTCATATATTACCCCTAGGTTAGACGATCACTTTTAATATAGATATATGTATGCATTGTGAAAATATACGTAATAAAATTTTAAAACATTAAATAAAATCATAAATAAATTTATAAATTAAATTAAATTATTATTAAAAAATAACAAATAAATAATATTTTTAGTACAATTAAATAAATTGAAAATATTTCATAAACACTTTTATTAATAAGTACTAAATATGATTTTAGTATAAACTTATTATTTCTATAAGCATAAAATATGATCTTGTGCAAATTAATAAAACTTATTATTTATACGAACAATTCTTAAATACATTTATCATTCATCTCAATGTATTTTTATCTCAAAATAAAAGTTGTTATTTATTTATTCTTAAATAAAAATATTTTTCTCTCCATATCAAATTACTTCTCATTTAAATATGCTAAATGAGTTAAACTATCAAATTCAATAATATTAAAGAACATATAAATTATTATCCCTTTATATGTATATGTGTGTATTCCATACACACACATAGAGCTCATCGGTAAATATTTTTAACATTACTTATTAATTCCTATTATCTCAATTTATTACTATTCACACCAACTTATTTAAAACCAACCATTATATATAGTTTCACCAACATGCACATATAAATAAAAAAATCAAAATGCGCATTTAAATTAAATATTGAATATACAATGATCCGTATATAAGCAACTAATGTGAAAATCAATGTTAAATTCACACACCTATGACAAACCACACCTCCAAACACACGATCCAAAGTCTAAGGTGACTTTCTGATTCGTACCCTCTCAAGAAGTACGTGCTATTGGGTTTTTAAACATTAGAGATACTAAAAATATAAGGATAAAATCTAAGACATTCTACACTTTCAGGTCTCACAGCAGAGGGCAGAAGAATATAAATATAGAAAATAATCATCTCAGAAAATATTCCAAAAAACACAGTCTTAAACATACGTAGCCGTAACTTAGAGTTTACAGAAATACAGCATATAGTTTGATAAATGCTAAGTACGATAAATAGTTACACGAGGATTAATGAAAATTAGTAAGAAATGCCAATGCCAAGCTCGTCTCTCCATGTACTAGATCTGGGCCAATAAACTCGTTGCCCTGTCCTCCTATAGTGAGGAAAAAGGAAAGGAGTTGGTTAGACAAAAGTCTGGTAAATGATTTACATCATTAACCTATAGTGAACACATGCAATTGACTTCATTAATATTCTATGTGATCTAGGGTGTCCTGCTTATTTTTATGAACTAATTGCTTAGGTAGGTTTCATTAACCTAAGGTTATAATTCAAAACATAGCTACACTAAACATCTTGTAAAGGTTTGTGCTTAGGGTCAAACAACTAATCAAACCTCAAAACAACTATGGATCATCTAATAACCTAGAACTCTTCAAACATAGGATCTCCTATAGTGTCAATCTTGGGACTATGTTTCCAAATTACTACTACATGTATCATATTTATGCATTGAGGTAGAGCCCACAATGCCAACTCGGCTAAAGAAGTCTTAGGATTCCAGCATCCATGCCCACTCTCCATGGTAATGTAACGCCACTTATTGCACAACATCGGATATCCATCAACAACAACAATATCACGTCCTTATCGCCGTGGATACCAAAGACCTTCCCGTTAGAGCCATGCCACGAACTTCTCCAAGCATCCTCGTCAGTGTTGCATGTACACCATAGAACCTCCTATGAGTGCAATTTGCTATCGAATTGCCCTGTCAAATATCGATTATGCTAAATAAAAAGTGTCTAGGGCTCATTGCCCACATACACATCTATTCAGCCTCATAACGTGTCCAAGAGTCATAAACTTAGGGAACTAATTTCCCTACATATACTAACATCCATATATAAATTATAAATAAATAAACTTATACCATGTGCCTTAGGCCGAGGTTCAGACTATGCCTGTAAACCAATAACCGGTCGACCGCTTGTTGCGACCGGCTCTAGTATGCCTGTTGCCTGGTTAGAGTTGTTTTTATTATTTTTTATTTTCTTCATTCCGTTGTCTATTTTTAATCGTTCTCTATTGCTTATCAATTTATGTTTATTGCAATAAACCCTAATTTGTAAACGTATAATAACTATCCAAGTGTTCTCAATTTGAATTTCTAATCATTTCATAATCTATAACAGTTTTTGTCCTCAATTCCAATTAACTTAGATTTAGGATCAACATGAGTATATCTATCTATATTTAATTTAACAAATGGTGTGTTTAACCTAAATCAACTTTTATCCAACCAGTTTTCCTTTAACAAAATTTAGACTAAAAAGGGGATCATGCTCATATGGGTTAAATTACGATCCAATTTCCAATCCACTACAGTAACTAGATGAACATTAAATTAAACATTTTTGGATCAAATAAGGTATACACAAACTTAATTACGTATAAATCATCATATTAATTATAAACCGACTCGCCTCTAGAAAATTATCCCTTTTATAGTTCGCTTGGAATCACCTCCTTTTTGTTTGTAGAACTCCCCTTGATTTGATTTGATTCTTCCTCGTTTAATCTTTTGAATATAATTTGAATTTTATTTTTGAAGAAAACTGATTTGAAGATAAAGAGTGTTGAGTCTTCAGAGAGATAGAGTTTTGTTACGATTATTATGAAATTAAGGTTCTCAGTATTAGGTTATGGTTCTAATTATAGGGGTTCAGATCGTCATCAGGCATTCGATCGATTTATATAAAATTCGGCCTGTCTAGCCAACACAAACCCTAACATTAACACTTCGATTTATCGACCGCTTGATTTGGATTAGTTGACCACTAGGGGTAAATCGATCCAAGTTGAAACGTCGACTGGTGGATCTTTCTTTATTTAAAATATTTCATTCCCAATTTTATATTTAATTGTTTTCTTTTCCTAATTTTCAAACGTTAATAACTTCTCCATACGAGCTCCGATTACAAAACTTCGTAAATGAAAATTGTCTAAAAAATTGTTACGGATGCAACGATGCAAATTTTGTAGCAAAATTTGGATATTTGTGAAAATTCCATTTTTACCCTTATTATTTTTAATTAATTTCTTCTATTAGATTTTCGATTAATTTTTGCTGGGTGTTACACTCTTCCTCCCCTCCCCTTGAAAGGATTTCATCTGCGAAACCTCCAAGGATGGAAACAAGCAACTCATACATACAAAAGTTAATACCTACAACCATCTACTCATCTATCACCCATTGGCAACAATTTTCCTTAGTTCAAAATTCTAATGCAATATGTACATATAGGCTTGGAATGCATATGAACCTATAATAATGCAAAAATTAGGTGGCCACTTGATCTAGTCGACCTCCTAAAATGCAAGTGCTTATGCCATGTATCCAAACGTATGCAACATCTTATGTAAATATACCAGCAGTTCTATATATATGCGCAACCATTCAATCCATATGCAACAACCATATGCATATAACTCGATAAAGTAAAACAAGTGATGGTGTGAGCGTATGCTAACTCGATAATATATTCGCCTAAGTGTGCAAAGAAAAATTTAATAATTACATCCATTAGCATCAATCATCCAAAACATGTCCTAATGACACGTTCACAACCATTCCTAGCATCCAATTGTTCCTAGCTATGGGGTATACTAACTAAAATCTAAACACATAACTAGCTTATACATATTTAACCAAAATGGAAATGTACCAGAAAAGAGTTCTGGATGGATAGCTTGGATCTTCTCCTCAGGCTCCCATGTGCTTTCTGATGGATCGTCTCCTAACTGGATCTTAACAAGCTTGATAACTTTATTATGGAGACGCTTTGTGCCATGCTCAAGAATACAAATAGTTCCATGGAAAACAAGTGACTCTCTTTCTACCTCCACCTCCTCTAGTTGACAAGGCTCAACTATAGTGGTTGTATCATGTGTAGACACTTTCGCAAGTGTGAGACATGGAAAATGTTGTGTACTCCCACTAACTTCTCAAGAAGTTTCACACTATAAGCTAACTTCCCTACTATACCAGTGATCGGAGAAGGCCCTACAAACCTTTGTTCCTAACTTCCCCGAACTACCAAATCTCATGACATGCCTAAGTGGTGAGATCTTCACAAAAACCATGTCGCCCATTACGAACTCCAACACCATGCATCTCCTATCAACGTAAGACTTCTACCTATCCAGCTTGGTTTTCATCCCTCTATGGATCAAGTCTACCTTCTCTGATGTCTCCCTCGCAATATCTGGTTCAAGGATAATCCTATACATAGTATGCCACCAATAAGATGGTGATCTACAACGCCTCTTGTATAATGCCTCAAACGTTGTTGTCTCAATACTTGCCTAATAGTTTCTTTTATAAGTAAATTCCACTAGTGGCAAGTGATCCTCCCAAGAGCCTCTGAAATCTAAGATACACATCTGAAGTAAGTCCTCCAATATCTAGTTCACCCTCTCCGTATTTCCATCAATCTGTGGATGATAAGCGATACTCGGACTCAACTTAGTGCCTAAAGACTCTTAAAGACTCCTCCAAAACTCACTGCTGAAAAGAGGATCTCGGTTGCTAACGATGCTAGAAGTAACTCCATGTAACCAAACTATCTCCATCATGTATAGTGTCGCCAAGGGCACAGCAGTCCTCATATTCCTAACCAAAACAAAATGAGCGCATTTGGTCAGATGGTCGACTATGACTCAATTACTTTCATTCCCCATACTACTTCTAGGGAGTTCATCGTAGAAATCCGTAGAAACACTCTCCCACTTCCACTATGGAATATCTAATAGCTTTAACAATCCTCCAGCTTCTTCTGCTCCGCCTTTACCCTTTGGAAAGTCATGCATCGAGCCACATACTTTGTCACATGCCTGTTCATACCATGCCAATAAAAGACTCTCTTCATATCATGATACATTTTATTTCCGCCGGGATGAATGGTAATCCTAGAATAATGAGACTCGACTAGTGCCATGTCAATCAAATCCATAATGAAAGGAACACATAATCTACCATCTCTCCATAACCACCCCTTCGGGTCAACGGTATAGTGCCTCAAATGAATCGACTTCTTACCTCTACTAAGCTTCTTGAAAATATCTAATAACTCATTGTCGTGCTTCTGACTTGAGCCAATGCGGTTTATATGTGTAGGCTTCACATCCAATGCTGCTAACAATCCCAAAGTAACGTCTGATGATGGTCGGAAATGGTATGTAGAAATAAACTTCAAGTCCTTCTACTCTAAGAACATAGGACTTAACATCGCATGCTCTCTACTTAAGGCATCAGCTACAGCATTGCTCTTGCTTGGAGTATAGGAGATATCAAAATCATACGATGCCAAAAACTCTATCCACCTCTGCTGCCTTAAATTCTAATCTTTCTAGGAGAATAAATACTTCAAAGACTTATGATCCATATACACTTCAAACCACTCTCCTAATAGATACTGTCTCCATGACTCGAGTGCAAAGACAATGGCCGCCGACTCAAGATCATTGGTACATAGTTTCTTTCTTGGAATTTCAACTATCGCCTGGCATAGCTCACCACTCTCCCTTCCTCCATGAAGACCGCGCCCAACCCCGTACTGCAAGCATCGGAATACACTTTGAATGCCTTCGTACCATCAGGTACAACTAGAACAGGTGCACTAGTCAATGCCTCCTTCAACTTGATAAAAGCATTCTCACACATTGAATCCTACAAAAAAACCAAATTCTTCTTGGTAATGTGGAACAGAGGGATAGAGATTTTAGCGGAGCCCTTAATGAACTTCCTACAATAGCCCACCAAACAAAGGAACCCCACACTTTTGTGACATTTTTCGACACATGCCGATGTCATCCCACGTTTGGAAATAATGTTTCACAAAAAGCATACCTTCTTGCACCAAAAGTGATAGTTGGAAAACTTCGCCTTTAACTTATGCCCATGGAGTGTATTGAGCACTTCTTCTAGATGCAACCCATGCTTCTCCTCGCTTTTCGAATAGACTAATATGTCATCAGCAAATACCATCACGAACTTATTGAGCAACCCTCTATAAACTCAACTTATTGAACAACAAAGTAGGCAGATGCATTGATCAGTCCAAAGGGCATGACTAACAATTCATAAAGTCCATCGGGTGTACGAAAAGTCATCTTCTGAATACTATCCTCAACCACACGCAGCTGGTTAAATCTGATAGCTAAGTCAAGCTAAGAGAACACCATTGCTTCGACTAACTGATCAAAGAGATTGTCTATGCAGGGCAACGGGTAATAATTCTTCTTTGACCACTGTTATCCCGCCTTTTGGCAAGGCCGTGACACCAAGGAATTGACTAGTAAACCAATGACGATCCATCCCAGAGATCGGTTATACACAAGCTCACTATGGATATCGACGAATTTTGTACGAGTTCGGATCAAGTTTAAATTGATATGACATGACAAGCTAAGCTATGAGAGTCAAAGTTCCAAATCTCAAGACAATCCGAGTTTGTATGCTAAAGTTATGAACGATACAAAATTGGATGAAAACCAACCACCGGTCGAATCGCTTAGTTCGAATCCATCAGGGAAGCCAACTTCGACTCGCTCAGTTCGACTCGCTTCGCAACCATCAGGAGTGACTACTTTGACTCGCTTCGCAACCATAAGGAGTGACTACTTCGACTCGCTTTGCAACCATCAGATGCCTTCTTCGACTCGCTCTGCTTCACCTCCATCAGATGCCTTCTTCGACTCGCTCCACTCGAACCACTGTTCGACTCCATTGGCAAAGCCACTGTTCGAATCGATCGAACAATGACCACTTTGTGTCCATCACAGAGCCTTTGTTCGAATCCCTCAGGACGCTCCACTTCGACTCGCTCAATCAATGCACACTTCGACTCACTCAATCAGTGCACACTTCGACTCGCTTGAAACAACATCAAAGGTAGAGTGATCCAAAGATTCAAGCGCCACGTCACCGAGTCGAACGAAAGCGAGTCGAACAGAGCGAGTCGAACAAAACAGCCAACCGAGAATCCCATTTCGTATCGATCATATCTCCTAATATACAAGTCCAAATGCTATGAAATTTTCATAGAAGACTACGTGCATGCTAAAGAATGCCCACGCAAAAATTCGACTCCATTGGATGAAATCTTGATCGATACGAAATCTGTTCGTATCGATCACAGATCAGACCAGAACTTCACGGGCTTGGGCGCGCGGGCCTGGTCACGTGCCAGAGAGGGTCTCCCATGATCTGAGCGAAATACCAGCCTCCTACACCTATAAATAAACCCCCAAAGCCAACAGAAAAGGGGTTCTTCTTCCTCTTTGAGATCTCCAACGCCCAGACTCCGCCAGATCCAGATCTGAACTCCATTGCTGCTGCTACCAACGAATTTTACTACTGAAAATCATTGTTATTCGCTGTAAATTGCTGAAATCAATTGTAAACATCAAATAAAGATCAATAAAGCAAACTACTTCATAGTGGACGTAGGCGATACGCCGAACCACTCTAAATTCTTATGTCTCCTTGCATTTTAATTATTTTCATCTCTGAGATTTGGAGTTTTTATTTGATAATTCCTCTTTTTCCATTTAATTTCTTCACTTTATCTCTTCAAAGACTTCCGAAGAGTGTTGTGCCCAATTTTCGTACAAACACTTTGGTGCTTTCACGGAGAAAAACCCAATTTTTCTCCTGCTCTTTGGATCTCCTATCTATATCGGATTTCATAAATCCAAGAAGAAGATCCAGATCTAGAACTTTGAAGCCCTTCCATTCTATTCAGATTTGCATCAGATCTAGGAAAGGACTTTCATCACCTCACTATGGTAAGTACACGGACTACCTCTACAACTACTGATCAAGGAGGATGGGACAGGAAGAATCCTGCGCAATTGCCTCCATCAAACCAAGATGCCGCCGGACCTTCAGATCCAACAGATTCGGTTACCATACAAGTGTTCCAAATGCTGTTCCAAGAATTGACCTAGAGTCGACAACAGCTAACTGAACAACTGCGCGCCAACGCAGAGTTGACCAACCAACTAAATCGCCAAAGGCGAAGAAGATCCAGAAGAGACCAAGGTTCTTATTCTTCCATAGAGAGTTCAGCCTCCTCCAATGGCCAAACCATATCCACACACCCACGGCTAGGTGTAAGCTACACCCAAGCCACAGGACACCAACCTGCTTCGAATCTTAGGCAACCTAGAGCTGGACGATCCGCTAGTCTCCATACAGAACCTTCAACTCGAGGAGGAGATGCTCCTTACCATGTCACGGGCAACATTGCTACTACCACCACTGCCGGACGAGGAGGTGATGCTAGAAACCAATTTGATCCTCAGTGTAACCAACGAGAGCAGACTCATGTGCCTTATGTCCTTGAGGATGTTGAACCAAGGAGGCGAGGCATGGACCGTCGACCGCGTTCGGTCCAGATTCACGTTGTGGAACCCGACCACACCTTGGCATAACATGCTCTAAGTATCCGAGTGCCGGATATACCAACGATGATCCGTCAAATGATTTGTTAAAGTCAGGGTCTTAGTAATGACGACTGGGGAATCTCTCGAAGTCATACCCCTTTCACCGATGACGTATTATATGCTGAACCACCTCGGCACTTCAGGATGCCAGCTTTGCCAGTTTATGAAGGAAGTTCCGATCCCAATCAACACGTCCTGAAATATGAATGGCTGATGAATGCTGCGCGAGCTGATGACGCAGTAAAGTGCCGTAGTTTCCCCATTTCCCTAGGGGGCATCGCTACCATGTGGTTCACTCGTTTGCCACCACGATCCATCTCTAACTTTGACCAGATGGCCACCAAGTTTGTCGAACAATTCTATATGCACGTGGCGAGGCCTAAGGACGTTAACACTCTGTCTAGTGTTACATAAGCTCTCGGAGAAACACTTAGACGTTACTTGGATCGATTCCATGCTGCGTGTGCAGAAATAAGCAATCCCAATGATAACTCTATCCTAATGACATTGACTAAGGGGATTGATGCTGATTCTGAGTTCGGAAATTGGTTAGCCGGAAAACCACATGCGTCATTGGACCGTTTCTATTCCAAGGCAGCTTAATTCCTGAGAAGGGAGGATGTGAAACAGTCTAGGAAGCAGGATGACGCAGGGCCCAACATCGAAGGAATACAAAGTAACATCGCTGTTAAACAATCCGAAGATAGTTCTAGGAAAATTCAGTTGAACGTACAAAATAAACAGAATCAGCAAAGGGACAATGGAAATCAAAGCAAAAAATGTGATCAAAATCGTGGTTCGCGGCGTAGAGCTTCCATGTACAATACTTACACTCCATTGAACACGTCGTTGGAAAATGTGTATTTGCAGACCTGCAATACCATGCAATACAAGAAACCTGCCCCAAAACCGCCAACCGAGAGACAAATCCAAACAGGAAAATTCTGTAGATTCCATGAGAGTTATGGCCACAACACCAATGAGTGTCGTCACTTACAAGACCTCATTGAAAAACTGATACGTGAGCGGAAGTTGGATCAGTATGTGTGGGTGCCGCAGTCTGGTGGTGCAGGCGCGCCCATCAAATCAGAATCGTGCGCCGAATCAGGAAAGACAGGAGGAACCCGCTCGTACAGGCGGGAGGTTGGTTATCAATACGATAAGTGGTGGTCCTCACCCAGTAGATCGAAGCTAGAAGGATATGGAGTCGTATGCCAGTTCTATCAGGCATGCGGACTTCAAGTGTTGCAGTAACTTTGATGAAGGAGCTCCGGCCAAGCAACAGAAGACGATGATAGATGACATCATGTTCAGGAATAGAGACGCTGATAAAGTCGAAGCCCCCACTATCGATCCATTGGTCATCTCAGCACAAGTAGGTCCCGCTTGGATGAAGAGGATCTTAGTTGACAGTGGAAGCTCTGTGAATATTTTGTTCAAGCGAGCTTATGATCAAATGAAAATTGAAGCCACGGACTTGAAGCCTTGTCAATCTCGAGTCCATGGTTTCAACGGAAGTGCTACTATACCCATTTGAATGGTGGAACAACTAGTAGAGTTGGGAGTTGGAGAACGTCGGAGAGTACGGATGTTGCAGTTCATTGTTTTGGACATAGACTCCCCTTATAATGCTTTCTTGGGCCGACCGGCCCTCGCTGAATTCAGGGTAGCCATCGCCCCGTGGTGTTTGACTTTAAAGTTTCCCACTGATCATGGAATAGGAATCATTCAGGGAGATTAGGCTACTGCCAGAGCCTATTATGTTGCTGAGCTGCGGGAGGCGCAGCGAAAGGAGAAAGGAAAGGGCATAGAGGAATCTCTCTGCATCCGTTTTTCCGATAATTGACAATTAATGCCCGGGCCCAGGCCCGGGCACCCTAGCCAATTCCTCAAGGATCTTGACCCAAGAGAAACTGAAGGCGAAGGAGAATCTAAAGAAAGTCAAGCATCCCCGGCCGAACTGACGATTGATGTCCCGGTTGACAATGACGATGACTCGAAAATGATAAAGATTGGATCTCAGCTAAGCCACTAAACACAAGAGGAATTGGTTGAATTTCTGTGGGCAAATCTTAACGTATTCGCCTGGACGCATTCTGACATGTGTGGGATCTCGCCGGACATCGCGAGCCACACCCTGAACATTGACCCGCGGCATGTCCCGGTCAAACAGAAAAGGCGTGGTATGGATCCAGAGAGATCTGCCACCCTTAAAGAAGAAGTAGAAAAGCTTAAAGCGAACGGGTACATTCGGGACACTCTATATCCCGAATGGGTGTCAAATCCCGTGCTCGTCCGAAAGCCAAACGGGAAGTGGAGAACATGTGTTGATTATTCTAATCTGAATAAAGCATGTCCCAAAGACAGTTTCCCGCTTCCCAGAATTGATCAGCTAGTAGATTCGACGGCTGGGCATGAACTCTTATCCTTCATGGACGCGTATTCAGGCTACAATCAGATATCGATGCATTTACCCGATCAAGAACATACCAGCTTCATAACCAATCTGGGACTTTACTGTTACAAGGTTATGCCATTCGGACTCAAAAATGTCGGGGCTACTTATCAACGATTGGTCAATCGGATGTTTGCCAATCAAATCGAGAAAACAATGGAAGTATATATAGACGACATGCTTGTGAAGTCATGACTCTCCACCGACCATGTTAAAAACCTGGAAACTATGTTCAACATACTTCGAGAATACAAAATGAAGCTCAACCCACTGAAATGTCACTTTGGAGTTGCATCCGGAAAGTTCCTTGGGTTCATCGTTAATGCCCGGAGAATCGAAGCTAATCCTGAAAAGATTTGAGCAATCAGAAATCTTGAAACTCCCAAGACTATAAAGCAAGTCCAAAGTCTCAATGGAAAGGTAGCAGCATTGAGCAGGTTCATTTCAAAGTCCGCCGACAAATGCATTCCCTTCTTCGATATGATCCAAAAAGGGAAACGAAACTTTGAATGGACCACGGAGTGTGAGGGCGCTTTCCAAGCACTAGTTCAACATCTATCCACACCGCCAATACTGTCAAAGCCTATTGATCATGAGAAGTTGTATACATACTTGGCGATATCAGAAAACACTACCAGCACTGCCTTGGTTCGAGAAGAAGACGGGATACAGAAACCAGTATACTACGTCAGCAAACGATTGACTGGGGCTAAAAGGAACTATCCAAAGCTAGAAAAGTTGGCCTACTGCCTTGTAATTGCATCAAGAAAACTCCAACCGTATTTCCAGGCACATCCCATTGTTGTTTACACCGACCAGCCGTTACGACAGGTCCTTTCGCGGCCTGAGACGTTTGGTAGGTTACTCAAGTGGAACATCGAACTGAGTCGGTTTGATATTACTTACACTCCAAGACAAGCAATCCAAGGACAAGTCCTCGCTGATTTCATAGTTCAATTTACCATTCCAAAGGACTTGCTCGAAACCAGTAAATTCCCCGAATACGTCTGGAAGCTGTATACTAATGGTGCATCAAACGACCGGTGTTCGGGCGCTGGTGTTGTACTCGAAACCCCCGAAGGCCGATCCATATGCTATGCTGTGAAGTTCGATTTTCATGCGACTAATAATGAAGCTGAATACGAAGCCCTCTTAGCTGGCTTAAAACTTGCTAGAGATTTGAGAATTATCGCAGTGGAAATTTATTGTGACTCACAATTAGTTGTGTGTCAAGTACGGGGAGAGTATCAAGCAAGAGATCGAAGGTTGGCTGCTTACTTAGCTCGAGTTTAGGAAGTACTGAATCAGTTCGATTATTACGCCATCTATTGTATACCTCGGGAGCGCAACCAAAAGGCCGATTCATTGGCAAGCTAGCCAGCACAGGTGAAGCTAAGCAAATGGGACTCGTTCCCGTAGAAACGCTATCTTCCCCAAGCATCGATCGAACAGAAGTAAACTGGGTCTGTGAAACCGTTCCCGAAAAGGATTCATGGATGACCCCACTCAGAAATTACATTGAGCACGGAACCTTGCCGGAAGGCAGGAGCGAAAAGAGACAAGTCCTTCGGAAGGCCTCACGATTTACCATCCAGAATGGACTCATGTACAGAAGGGGGTACGCAGTCCCTCTACTCTGGTGTATCGCTCACGATGAAATTAAACAAGTATTGCACGATGTGCACGAGGGAGAATGTGGCGATCACACCAGGGGGCAAGAACTTGCCAAGAAAATACTTCGCTACGGATATTACTGGCCGACCGTGAATCGCGATGCGTTGGACTATGCAAAGAAATGTGATAGGTGCCAGAAATATACGCGAATTCCTAGAGCTCCTCCTACCGAGGTAACGCAAATGGTAAGCCCATGGCCGTTCGCAATATGGGGCATCGCCATCATCGGTGCCCTACCCTTGGCAAAAGGTGGTGCAAAGTACGCCATTGTCGCAGTTGATTACTTTACAAAGTGGGCTGAAGCCGAAGCTCTCGCTACCATTACAACGAAGAAAGTAATCAACTTTGTGGTTTGTAACATCATCTGTTGATTTGGTCTCCCACACACCATTATTACGGACAACGGAACCCAATTCGACAGTGCTGAATTTAAAGATTTCTGCAAACGATTTCACATCCAAAAGAAATTCTCTGCAGTTGCACACCCTTAGGCAAACGGACAGGTCGAGGCTGTTCATAAAGTTATAAAATCCATTCTAAAAAACGACTGGAAAAGGTCGGTGGCAAGTGGGTTGATGAACTTCCTATGGCTTTATAGGCTTACCGAACAACCCACAAGACTACGACCGGTCACACTACATTCTCTCTTTCTTACTGTTCAGAAGTCGTTATTCCAGTCGAGCTAGAAGTACCTTCTCATCGTGTGACATACTATGATCCAAAGACGAATGCTATATTACTTGCTGAATCTCTTGATCTACTAGATGAGAAGCGTGAAGAAGCTGATTTGAGGGCAGCTGCGCATCGAAGTCGAGTCGCCCGATTGTACAACGCCAAGGTCCGCCCGCGAACCTTTGAACTAGGCGATCTCGTCCTCAAAAGAATCTATCCAGTTCCTTCGCATATGAAACCGACATGGGAAGGACCATATGTTATTGAACGAAGGCTCGGAGATGGCACATTCAAATTATCGACTGTCGACGGTCTAACTCTGCCAAGAGCCTGGAATAGCGAGAGCCTTCGCCGCTATTACACATGACAGGCTATTTTTAACCATTTAGATTACTTTCCATTTTGCAATTTGTTTCTGCATTTCAAAATTAGAATTTGTAATAAGGCAACTGACTTTTCCATATTTTCTTATTTCAGCAATAAAATGCAATTTCTTCGAGCCAGAGCTGTGATTTACTTGTGAAAGATTGATTATTTTTATTTAACAATAAAATCAAAAATCAGAATAAAATGGGAGTTCCGGAAATTAAATGAAGCCGTTCATTAACAATTCACAGAAAAAAAAATGAAAAAAAAGAAAGCAATACGGGACTGGAAGGGGACCTGAGGAAGGACCATAGGTGCAATGCTTCATATGATCATCACTATGCGCAGAGAGCTAAGTTCTACCATACGGTGGAATTTATTCAAATAGGGAGTGACTGCGATGCAACTAATCACTCGCTAAGTGAAACCCGAGCTCGGGGACCAGCCATCACATCATAGTCAAGAAAGGATTGATACACGACAATCCTTCATCCAACTCCGGGTTCCCAGAGTGCGAACCGGAGTATAAACATCAACTCCACATTCCCAAAGCGCGAATTGGAGTATAAACATCAACTCCGGATTCCCAGAGTGCGAACCGGAGTATAAACATCAACTCCAAATTCACAGAG
The DNA here is from genome assembly GCA_030737815.1 of Allium fistulosum. Lineage (NCBI taxonomy): Eukaryota > Viridiplantae > Streptophyta > Magnoliopsida > Asparagales > Amaryllidaceae > Allium > Allium fistulosum. The sequence continues at coordinate 939,945,873 of CM060907.1, read as the reverse complement.
CATGAATTGGGGTATAAACATCAACTCCGGATTCCCAGAGTGCGAACCGGAGTATAAACATCAACTCCAAATTCCCAGAGCGCGAATTGGAGTATAAACATCAACTCCGGATTCCCAGAGTGCGAACCGGAGTATAAACATAAACTCCAAATTCCCAGAGCGCGAATTGGAGTATAAACATCAACTCCGAGTTCCCAGAGTGCGAAACGGAGTATAAATATCAACTCCAAATTCCCAGAGCGTGAATTGGAGTATAAATATCAACTCCGAGTTCCCAGAGTGTGAACCGGAGTATAAACATCAACTCCGAACTCCCAGAGTGCGAGTCAGAGTATAAACATCAACTACGAACTCCCAGAGTGCAAGTCGGAGTATAAACATCAACTCCGAGTTCCCAAAGTGTGAAACGGAGTATAAACATCAACTCCGAACTCCCAGAGTGCGAGTCGGAGTATAAACATCAACTCCGAGTTCCCAGAGTGCGAAACGGAGTATAAACATCAACTCCGAACTCCCAGAGTGCGAGTCGGAGTATAAACATCAACTTCGAGTTCCTAGAGTGCGAACCGGAGTATAAACATCAACTCCAAATCCCAGAGCGCGAATTGGAGTATAAACATCAACTCCGAGTTCCCAGAGTGCGAACCGGAGTATAAACATCGACTCTGGATTCCCAGAGTGCGAAACGGAGCGTAAACACCAACTTCAAGTTCCCGAAGCGTGAATCGAAGTATAAATATCAACTCCAAACTCCCAGAGCGCGAGTCGGAGTACAAATGCCAATTCCAAGTCCCCAGATCGTGGACATATGATTGAAACTTAAGCCGGCGTGACCAACCGCCGATAAACAAATGGGAATCCCCGGAGTACGGATATGATCATCGATAATCAGACAAGCATGGAAGAGCCGCTCAGTCCCCACTTGACTCAGGCATCCATTTTGTGGCCCTAGACTCAATGTGATGCAAGCAAGAAGCAACCACTGATTGATGTTCAACTACTCACCCCCAAAACTAGGGGGCAGGACTTAAGCATCGACCATTGACTGAAGCGATGCGGCGTAAAAATTCAACTCGCTCCCCGGTTGCAAACTGTGTCCACAATACCCGAACTTGGCGAACAGAAACAAACTTTATTCGGAAACTGAAACTTCACAAGTGCATTTCAGATATTAAAACACTTAGACAAATACACAATGACAGAAAATGAGTCAAAAAAGAGAAGTTTCATTTCTATTGTTTATAAAAGAAGTTCGTGTACAAGTTTCCCAAAAATTCCTACTAGCAGGGGCCAAACCCGCATCTATACATGGCCAACAAAATGCAAATCAAAATAAACCGAGGAAGCATGTTTAATCTTTCTTCTTCCTTGGCTTCCTTCTCGGTGTAGACCTGTTGGAGCCACCGCTAATCTTCCTCTTCGAGCCTTTGCCTTTCGGCGGTTGGTCTTCAGGCGAGGGCATTATATCAACATCCTCCTCCGAACTCGAGTGGATGGGAATGCTCCCTGCGGGCGGAGTCGGAGGGACAGGATCAAGTACGGAAGGTGGAATGGGCACGCTGGTGATGAAAACAGTACTGCCAGGAGATATCATACTAAGCGGAGCAGGTCCCGGTGATGCCATCCCACCTCCAAAATTGCCACCGTGAGCCGCTGCTGTCATTTCAGCATCAATTTGAGCAAACATCTCCTCTTCAGTAACTGCTCGAGCCCCGTTGGGGGCACCAGTAGTCAGCATTGAAGAACTTGTAGCAAGATCGCTTCCACTCATAACAGATGACAAGCGGGCAAGAGGATCGCCGTGACGACGAAAGAGTTCATCCATCAGCTGCTCATCAAACATAATCTTACTCCCCTGCATATCGTTAAGCGGGGCAGCTGTACTCACGGTGATTGCTTCGGTCGCGATAGCCTCCTGCGTTTGATATGGTTCTTGAGTAGCAGGAGGCATGGCCGGTGCAGTGTCGATCACTGGACAAAGAATAAGAGAACTGTTAGAACTTAACTCGATCGAAGATTTTGACTTAGGAAAGATATGTGGAATGTTCAGAATACCTTCCTCAGTTTGACTCATAGGCGGCAGAGTGGCATCAGTGACTTTCGCTGCAGCCAAAGACATATGCGGCTGATCTGGATTATAAGCAGGAACGGCCTGGGGATCGACCGCAGACGAGGATTCGGGCTGGGTCGACGCGGGAACTTCAAGACTTGCTTCATGGTGGTCAACTCCAGAACCCTCTCCCACTTCAAAGTGTTGGGCGCCAAGTCTTTCCTTCTCATGCAGAATCATTAACTCGTGGAGAATCTTCTTTTCATCTTCAGTCAGAATGCGATTCTCGAGTTCAAATTCATCCACAGACTCACCCTGATGTGCCTCCTTCTCTTCCTCAACCAGTCTGCTCCAAGCATTGTAGAGATGCATCGAAAAATCATCGAGCTAGGCTAGACCTCTGTGCCTCAGCACGTTAGCGTTGTAAACAACGAGAAGATCATCGATGTCAGCCTCTAGCCTGGACTCGGCCAACTTTACTTTTTCCTCCACCTCAGCCTCCACCTTATGGACTTTAGCCACTGCCGCATCCCGTTCATCCTGAGCAAGACAGCTTGTTCGCACGCCTCCTAGGCTGCGTTGTTTGCGTCATCTTTTTCCTTGGCTATATCAGCGAATTTGGCCTTGAGTTCATTGAGTTCCTTGACCGCCGTGTCCCGCTCGGCGGTAACTGTAGTGTTCCGGTGGCCCATCTCCTCCACCAGGGCGACATGTGTCTGCCCCAACCTCTCCATTGCCGCCTTCGCTTCATCAGCTTTTTTGGTGTCCTCAATTTCCGATCTACGAGAAGACTCGGCCTCAGCAGTGAGCACTAGAATGATCTGATCCCTTTGAGCGAGCTCGGTCTCCATCTTCTCAAGCGCTTTAGCTCGCTCAAAGGCCACTTTGGAAGCTTTTTCGGCAGCCTTTGCCCACTCTCGGTACTGGGTGTATATGTCGTGAACGTAATTATGCACCGTGTTTTCCACCACTGATGGAATTCTTTTTAAGTGTGGTGGGAAGACATAGCCGTCGAAGCAGATATTTGTAAAATCCTTCCTCATCTGAGCCAACTTAAGAGCCCCTTCTCCTGTGGGTTCAGCTAGGACCTGCTCTGTAATTATGGAGGTGGTGGTCTCAACTCTTTGGAGATGAGTCTCGGATCTAGAAGTATGAGAAGAAGGCCTGTGACGAGAAGGCTCCGGTGGGTGTGGAAAAAAACAGGGGGTGGAGACGGAAGTCTAGGAGGAGGAGAGCGTGATCTAGACCGATGTCTGTACTCTCTATCCCTATCACGCCCGTACCTATCTTGGTTAGAGTACTCACGATCGCGATCTCTATCCGAGTCTCTCCTACCGGACTCATAATAAGAAGAAGCCTTTCGGCCCGAGCGGAGATTCCCAAGCATCGATCCTTTTCCAGACATAGTACCTGACAATGAGAAATGAAGGAAGAGTTAATGATTTCCTAAGTTGGACAATTTACAGTTGTGAATCATGTAGTGTAGTGAAGTGTATGCATGTGCAACCCCCCGACCAAACGGAAATGTCGGCCGCACTCATAGCAAGCGACCCGCTCAGTTCAAGAGCACTATCAAGCTCCTCCATCCCGGCGTCGTGTGGAGACGACACAAAATCCGGAATCGGAATATCAGCAAGCCCTGCAAAAGGACTCTCTACTTGCGGGGGAGGAGCCTCCGAAATTTTAATCCCCAGGAAAGGTAAAGACACAACCACGGATTTAAATCTCTCAGATTTTGAACGTTTGTGAGCAGCAGCCTTGCCTTTTCTTCTTCCTCCCGAATCCTGGACATCGGCAGAAGGCCCAGCTGGGAGCTCGGTATCGGTAGGCGTTCTTTCTGGATCAACTTCTTCGGCTATCACGACTGCGGGCGCTTTGCTCTTCACCCGTTTCTTCGGGACCACTCTATGTGTCCCTTCCAGCTATATGCTCTGCCTCCATTCTATCAGCCCGACAGTCCTCAAATTTCTGTAAGACAGAACCAAGTCGATATGCCTCTCTTCGCCTGGAAACGCTTGGAGGATCCGAACTAGCTCTCTGAAGTATGCACCGTCAGGTCGAGAGATCGCGGCTGTAAAAGAAGAGAAGTGTATCAGTTTTGAAATTGGTTATTATTATCTCAATAACTCAAGAGAAAGATTGCAGCGCTTACGTCTATCCAACCATCGCCTAGCAAACCCAGGGGGGCACCGAACGTAGAACCATTCGGTCTTGAAGTAACTTAGCCTTCCCTAGGAGCCCAATACAATGTGATAGTTTCTGACCGCTTCCAGGAAGGTGAAAGAAGGGCTATCTCCACGGCTCTTGACATTAAATAAATATCTGATTTCGATCGGCTTCGGCTGTCGAAAGAGGATCTCCATAAATAGAATGAAGGTAATGTTCAACAAAGCATACCCGTTGGGATGTAGCTGGGATGGAGCTATTCCAAGGAATGATAACATCTCCCTTATATATTGATTGAAGGGAGGAAGTGTCCCCGCTGTGCAAGCGAGACGGTTGAAAGCAGTAAACCCCTCCGGGGGATCATGTGGCCTGTCATTTGGCCTAGGTAGTAACACGTCGTCAAGCGACAGACCGTGCCTTAAACAAATCCGTCCTAGCATATCTTCGGAGATACCCGACGGCACAAAATCTTTTGGATTACAAATAAACCTAGGACCTAGACGCTCGTCCGAAGCTGGCTCTATAACTTCGGCTTCAATAACCGGTATCTCTATGGTTGGAGGAATAGAACTTGGGAGTTCCGGCTGCTGAGAACTTGAAGGTTCCATGACTAGCTAGCTTATAAAAAATCATTGTTAAACTGACAATAACGCTCATGCATCCCCTAGTGTAAAGTGTGTGAGTGTGTTGTGCAGTGCAATACTGTATATCATTTGAGAATATCAACAGGATTGAAGGAAGCATGTAAACGACGAGACTTCGGAATTCAGTCGGAAGGACCGTCATCGCTGACCGTCACAACCGTACCATCCAGCTATTAACTATCATTCCAAGTTAAAGTTTGTTGTCATTTTGATAAGTTCCGGTTTCATCGACGAGCTTTGATAGGCAATCAAATATGCGGTGAAACGGTTAAGTCCAGTTATGCAAGTTTGAAGCTCGTCGGAGTCAATTGTTCAAATGTGCGAGGAGTTTCAAATTTTTTAATGATCAAATTCGTATCGCTCACGAGAACCGTGTTCGCATCGATAAGTCATGGTCATCTGCCTATGAGTTAGACTCGGTCAAAAGGTTGGCATGCAAGTTCGACTCGATCAAGAGGCTGGGGATTTCGAATCGATCAGAGCGCAACACTTCGAATCGATTAAAAGTCTCCAGTTCGACTCGCTCCCAAGACTACGTAGTTCGACTCGATCCCAAACCTCCAGTTCGACTCGATCCCAAAACCTCCAGTTCGACTCGATCCCAAAACCTCCAGTACGACTCGATCCCAAGACTACGTAGTTCGACTCGATCCCAAACCTCCAGTTCGACTCGATCCCAAACGTCCACTTCGACTTGATCGAAGGCCATCACTTCGAATCGATCAGACGCAACCCCTTTGTATCAATCTACGTATTCAAAGCACTCGATTCAATGAAAGGCTTAACCATCGATCGATACGAAGGCCTCCGTCTTATCATCTCGAAGCCCCAACTCCAGATCGACGCGAAGCTGAGGCAGAGGAATCTCGATCGATCGCAACGGAATCTCGATCAATCACGACTCTGGTTGATCTGGTGTTAAAAATCGAGTCTCATCGTCTAGACGTTGCATTCACTTTGGGGATTACCTAAGACTGGCAGTTAGTTCGAATGATTAAGAATCGATTCGAAGGCAAGAATGTTTCTTCTTTCTTCTCGAGTTTCTTAGCGATACGAAGGTAAGGTAGGAAAGCGAAAGGTAAAAAGTGAAAAAATGGCTTAGTACAGAGTATTTATATGGACTCGAAAGCAAAAGGAATAAACGATTCACATCCCGGTGGATTCGAACACGCTCTGCGACTCCGTCTCCAATGCGTCGATGCGAAGCTCCTCTTCGTATCACTTATCTTTGACTCCCTCTCCGATACAGCAATACAAGCAATCATTTCGACTCCGTCTCCCCTTCGACTCCGTCTCCTGTGCATTTCGACTCTGTCTCCTGTGCGTTTCGACTCCGACTCCTATGCATTTTGAATCCAAGACCGAGTCGAACAAGCAGTTTAAATCCGTCATGTAATGGCTTCCAGAGGCCAACTCCATCGAATCGAAATACTTACTCCGCATCCATAAATTCAATAAAAATCGTCTTCAATGTTTCAACCCTTCACATCGATTCAGGAGAGGATCGTTACGAAGGAACATTCAAAAACAACCATCGAGCGTTGTTACAACGAATTTCACGTCGGTTCAGGAGAGGATCGATACAGAATTCAATATAAAATAAACTGACAACGACTCGTGAACGTACAGACGTCAACGAGAGTCAGGTTAACATATATGCATGTATGTCAGACTAATATTCAATATTCCAGATTTACAGGAATCAAAAGCTCATCTAATAACAATTACAACAGCAAACAGCTAATCGCTAGCATACAACAGTTAGTTTCAACAATACAGGGTACAGCAGTTGACAGTCAACAGTTTACATTATCAAGAAAAACAGTCAAAGGTTACAGCTTTCATCGGAAAGACGATAACTATTCAAAATGAAGACTGCAGCACTTCAAAGCACATCATGTTTCCACAAGAGGGGGGAAATGTTATTCCGCCTTTTGGCAAGGCCGTGACACCAAGGAATTGACTAGTAAACCAATGACGATCCATCCCAGAGATCGGTTATACACAAGCTCACTATGAATATCGACAAATTTTGTCCGAGTCCGGATCAAGTTTAAATTGATATGACATGACAAGCTAAGCTATGAGAGTCAACATTCCAAATCTCAAGACAATCCGAGTTCGTATGCTCAAGTTATGAACGATACAAAATTGGATGAAAACCAACCAGTTGTCGAATCGATCAGTTCGAATCCATCAGGGAATCCAACTTCGACTCGCTCAGTTCAACTCACTTCGCAACCATCAGGAGTGACTACTTCGACTCGCTTCGCAACCATTAGATGCCTTCTTCGACTCGTTCCGTTTCGCCTCCATCAGATGCCTTCTTCGACTCGCTCCACTCGAACCACTGTTCGACTCCATCGAGTTCGACTCCATTGGCAAAGCCACTGTTCGAATCGATCGAACAATGACCACTTCGTGTCCATCACGGAGCCTTTGTTCGAATCCCTCAGGACGCTCCACTTCAACTCGCTCAATCAATGCACACTTTGACTCGCTCAATCAGTGCACACTTCGACTCTCTCGAAACAGCATCAAAGGCAGAGTGATCCAAAGATTCAAGCGCCACGTCACTGAGTTGAACGAAAGCGAGTCGAACAGAGCGAGTTGAACGAAACAGCCAACCGAGAATCCCATTTCGTATCGATCATATCTCCTAATCTACAAGTCCAAATGCTATGAAATTTTCACAGAATACTACGTGCATGCTAAAGAATTTCCACGCAAAATTTTGACTCTATTGGATGAAATCTTGATCGATACGAAATCTGTTCGTATCGATCACAGATCGGACCGGAACTTCACGGGCTTGGGCGCGCGGGCCTGGTCATGTGCCAGAGAGGGTCTCCCAAGATCTGAGCGAAATACCAGCCTCCTACAGCTATAAATAGATCCCCAAAGCCAACAGAAAAGGGGTTCTTCTTCCTCTTTGAGATCTCCAACACCCAGACTCCGCCAGATCCAGATCTGAACTCCATTGCTGCTGCTACCAACGAATTTCACTGCTGCAAATCATTGTTATTCGCTGTAAATTGCTGAAATCAATTATAAACATCAAAGAAAGATCAATAAAGCAAACTACTTCATAGTGGACGTAGGCGATACGCCGAACCACTCTAAATTCTTGTGTCTCCTTGCATTTTAATTATTTTCAACTCTGAGATTTGGAGTTTTTGTTAGATAATTCCTCTTTTTCCATTTAATTTCTTCACTTTATCTCTTCAAAGACTACCGAAGAGTGTTGTGCCCAATTTTGGTACAAACAACCACTTATTCAGCTCACGATAATTGACGCAAAGCCTCAAAAAACCATCTTCCTTGGTGGCAAAGACAACTGGTGCTCCCCATTCAAAAATACTCTTCCTAACTAAAGCCCTACTCTAATATCTTATTTGCTTGCTTATTTAATTCACGTCTTTCTTTAGGAGCATATGCCTTAAAGTTAAGGCAACAGGTCTGGAATTCTCCGCAAGAAAAATCAGAAACTCGATCTCCCTCTAGTGTGGAAGACCGATAACATTGGAAAAGACATCGAGATAGTCTCTAACTATCGGCATGAAGCTAACTCATCGTGTGATAGGTCTAAAGAATATAGGTAACCCAACATAACTGAACCTCTAGAATCACAATAAACCTCTAGAATGCGTCCACTACAAGCACACAAACGAGCAACCTTCCTAGCACAATCAAAGATTGCCTCATACATGGTCATCCAGTCTATACCCAATATCCACCCAAACACAAAAAATCCTAAGACAAAAGCATCGCAATCGAACTCGACCTCCAAAATAAACAATTTCAAACCACAATATATCATAGATAATTAGGCCGATCCTCCAGCAGGGTTTGGTACAACTACTATGTCTATAACTATCCTAGAATCTAAGTGCAACTCATCTGCAAGTCTACTGAAGATAAAAAAGTATGATACCCAGTGTCAAATAAGGTACAACATGTAAATCAGATAAAGTTAACACACGACCTTCTTCCCCTTGTCCTACTTGAAGTGCACTCGAGCTAGGAACAACATCCAGTGTGTAAGCTGAAACTATTTTGTTAGAGCTCTTTGGTGGTGCCGTACACCCCTTTATGTGCCCGAATTTATTGCTATTGAAACATTTGATCTTTAGGATGTCCGTTCTGCACTCCTTTGCAAAAAGCCCCCTCTTACCACATCTTGTGTACTAGAGCTCCTACTGTTTAATTTTCCCTTTAGCCTCATTCTGCCTTTATGTCGATTCTGTTGTGGTGTCTTTCTCCTAAGTTCTTGGGCTCACTCTCTCCTTCGAAACAATGTTCAGCAAGGCCATCTCCATCAAACTCTTGAAAGTCGCACCCGTAGGAATGTGACTAAGAACCAAATCTTTAAGAGGTTGATTGAGCCTCTCTGTAAACTTTATAGCTTTCTTGTGAGGGGTATTTATCAGATTCATACCAAACCTAGCCAACTCATTAAACTGATTTTTATATTCCTTCACCGACATCCCTCCTTGCTCCAAATGTAGGGACTTCTCTAACTATACTCTCTAATCTACCATGGAAAGAAACTTCGTCTCAGAATGCCTCCTGATCCCTAAGTAATCTCTCCCTAGTCGGTCTCTTCCAAAACCACGTTCTACCAATTCGAAGCCACTCCCAATAAATGCCATATGGTAAGATGTCTCCTAATGCCATCTCTAAGACCCATCAATCTAAAAATCATATCATAAGTGTGGATCCATGCCTTCAAGTCCACATATGACTCGGTCCACACATATGCTTTCCTTTTAGACTCACAAAGTTCTTACATAGCATGGCAAAATATGCGACGAGTAGGTAGGTAGGAACAACACCCGGTGCCTGCTGTGTGTGTCCCCTATTAGGAGTAACCTTGGCTTGTCCTCTCCCTTGTAAATACTGATGTAACGATATTTGGACATTCATGCTCGAAATCTCAACTGCATCACCAGAGCAGCAACCAATAGGATCTCTTACCCTCTCTGTCTATGATTTAGGAATTTATTAGCAAATTTTTCACAGATAGTATTAGCAATAATAAGTGATAGCATCCTTTTTCGTATTATACTTATATATGACCTTTGAAAAACTTATCTATACATATATATATGTGTATATATATATATAAATATATATATATATATAAATATATATATATATAAATATATATTTTGGAAGCCCATTTGAAAAACTTTTTGGAAACCTTTTAGAAAATTGTTTTTTCAAAACTTTTTAAGTATGTTCGCTCAATACATACCTAACTCCTAAGGAATCTTAAACCTGGACTGTGATACCAAGTGTGATAACCCACACCTCTAGACACACTGATCCAAAGTCTAGGGTGACTTTCAAATTCGCGTCGTGCCAAGAAGTACGAGCTATCGGGTTTGTAACGAACCATATTTTACATATTGGAGGATCATAAAATATTTTATTTTATTAATATTAGGTCATATGATTCTATAATTTTAGGATATGACTCTTAAGGACATTTTACACTCCTATGATTTTTTTGGAATTTCTATGTGACCATTTAGACCTTTGAAACTTTGTTTGGTCTATACCATTTGATAGGAGTCTAATTAGGGTCTCAAACTAGTTTCATTGCTTTAGGATGATGATTTCACATTCCGTAGAGTGGTCATAGTAGGAATACGAATTTACGATTAGGAAGTTATGCATGATTTCAGTTTAGACAACTCCTGGCCAGTACTAGTGTGTAATTAATTAAGAGAATAAGTAGGCCTAATAGTCTAATTTGATAATAGTATAAATAGGGTATTGTAGGAGTCAAATTAAAACTTTTTCCTCCTTTTCAAATCAGATCTAAACCCCCATTAATCCTAATATCGTCTAAAATCACACAGATTACTCTCTAAACCTACCAAATCACTAATTAGAGAGAAGATTATCAAATAGAAGTTAGAGATCATTGTTTTGATTGATTTGCATTACTTTATACTGCTATCCACATTAGATTTAGGTAAGAATTGGTTGATTTTGGTAATTGATGAGTGGTTTATGCCTTCTCACTATCATATGCATGTTTATATGTTAGAGTTGCATGTTTTAACATGATTTTTAGCCTTAAAACCTTATCTAACTTTAATTACATGTTATCTAATGCTTATGACCTAAATTTGTTAATCTTTGAAATTGTTTTCAAAAATGATTTAGTAATTCTCCTTATTCATATTCATATGTGCATGTAGTATGTAGATTTAGATTAGAACTGGTTTGTTTATCACATTCTTATGAATTGCTCGTATGAATGGATGTATATGCATGTTATTCTATGCATGTATGTTTTGCTTTGATGTCGTTTGCTAGTGTTTTGGATGTTTAGGAACATAGGTTGGTGAATTTGGCAAATCGGAGGTAAAGTTGGTCGGAATTGGAAGAAACTTGGAGGAGAGGCTCTAGAGCATCAGAGGAGCTTGCGGAATGATTCACGCCTGAAATTTTTCTAAAGACTCAACTCGGTACCAAGTTGAATGACTCGGTACCGAGTCATTTTGGTTAGCTAAATGGGTCGATTGATTTCATGGAAGGGTAGAGCATGGCTAGTGGAGGTGGTCCATGGTAAGATGTAGGAAATCGACTAAGTAATGGATGTTATGCCGAGTTGTTTCCTAGAACTTGAAGTTAGATGCTATGGGATGGGATCGAATTATTTTGAGGAATGGATCGAGGTCTGAAGCATCTAGGAAGTACTAGAGGTAGGAGAGTTTACTTAGCCAAAATCGGCTAAGTAAATGGGTCAATATTGAGTTGTTTACGTAGGTCGGGTTAAGGTTGAACTTCTGGGGAATGGAGTAGAGGTTCTATAGAGCATGCTAGAGGTGTTGCCTCATTCGCTTGAGGATTGGACAGCGATGTAACAACATGATAAAAGTTTTGTATCTTTGGTTGGTGATTCGTTAAGCGAGTAGGTAGCAAAGATAACGGCTCAATAAATGAGGGAGCCATGGAATGGGAACGTGAAGGGTTTTGAATAATGGAAACTGAATTGAGCAAAGGAAGGGTTCTTATTTGAATGGAGCAAAGAAGGCTCGGATTTATGTACTAAGGAAATTTTAATATTCGAATTTTTTTCTGTTGTACATGAAGCAAGGGTGTTATAAGTCAGGATGCCCATGGATCAATAGAGTGGATCTGATTACCTTGGACTAGTGGCTTTGGGTCTAGTGTCTAGCTTTAGGCTACATGATACATATCTAGCTTTGGGCTATGTGATATGAGAGTATACTGAAAACTGGAGTTTCCATTAGTATGTGATAGTAAGGAGGCCATACGAGTTGTCATATATTCAAAGCATATGGAGTGATAGTGGGGATTGTTTGATGGAAGCTATGGTTTCTATGGTTGCTTTAGTTGCTTTCTAGGCTATCACTTGGAGATATAATTGGTAGTAGGTATTGGAGAAAGGAATATCTAGAGAGCTGATATCCTTATTTTGAGTACAATACCTTTATGTTATTTGTAGAGTAGCATATTATGTTGTTATGTGCTAACTATTTGGTTGCAGGGACGGGTCAGGTATGATCCGTGTACCTCTGTTCCTTACCATATTTAGCTGCATAGTTGTGATGACCGCCTTACACCATTGATGCAGATAATAACTAAATAATGCACAATAGTCATACCCGATCGATATAGGATGATCATCAAGATGCATAATAATCTGTCATATCTAATAATGTGTGGACAAAATATTATATCATAGATATAACAGAAGAGACAGTAATAACTATATGAATAATCATCAGAATACAGATCCACACAGTTATAAATCAAATGTCATAGAGTTTATATAATGGAAACAAACTCAATAACTATCTTAAATTCAAGTTTAAGCAGTCACTACTAAAGCTCCCCAGTGCTGCACAGCGTATTATGTGTAGAATCCATATGTAAGTATGTAATATGAGATAGCCCCATCCAACTTGTCCTTCGAACGGCTACTGCCTCACCTAGACCTGTTATCTAGTCTACTCATTTAAGAATATCTAAGATAATAAGGAGTAAAGCATAAAACCTTGGTTCAAACAACAGTCTGGTGTGAGCAGTAAATAAATCTCAAAATACTATATAGGTACAATACAAAATACCAAAGTGGATGTCTAAATATCCATATCTCCAGTACTACTCCCAATGACATCCCGGAGTGATAGCCCACTAATGGAAAGCAACCAAAGGGACCATAGCATCCTTCAAACAAGACTCGGTATCACTCACCACTGTGCTCTAAATATATGATAACTCGTATGCCCTCCTTATTGCCAAGGACTAATGGAAATCCCGGTTCTCCATTGTACTTTCGTATCTTACAGCCCAAAGCTGGACATTAGACCAAAAGGCACAGGTCCATGGTATATGGATCCTCGCTACTAATCCATGGGCATCGCCACTTATAATTCCTCTACTTTGTGTACAACAGGAAACACTTCAGGCATCAACGATTCCTTAGCACATACTTCCAAGCCCACCTTTGCTCCATTTAGAAACCGAGCCCTTCTTAATCAATCTGGTTTCCATTATTCATGAGAAACCCATCCACATTCCTCGATCATATGGCTCACACCTTTACGAGCTGCCATCTTTGAAACCTACTCTCAATACGAGCCAACATTCAAATATTCTATCTTTTCATCATGTTGTTACATCATCATCTAACCTGATACGAATGAGCCAACACCTACAGCACGATCGAAAGAGCATCCTTTACCTACCCTAAAATTTTCACACCCATTCTATCTAGTGTGATAACTTGGTATTGAATCATTGAGATAACTCGGTACCGAGCTATACATTTAGCCAATTAGTGGCTACTTTCCTTTCCATGCCTCCAGTGTTCTTCTCTAGGTGCTATAGACTTCGACTCATCGCTCCTTGATAACTCGAACACCAATCTAAAGCCCCATCTTCTAGTTCTAGAGATAACTCATCCTCCAATCCAACACTTAGCCAAATTTTCCAACATCTTGATATAGAACAACTCCTTGGACCATGCTGTATCCAACCATGTAAGAGACCGACTCATAGCTCCTTCCACCATGACTTGGTGCCGACTCATCTCGATAACTCGGTGCCGAGTCTTTCCTTCAACTCCAAATGAAGTGTGACTTATCACATGGCTTCCCACCATGCTCCAGAGCTCATCCACCAAGTTTCGTCCAATTCTGACAAATTTAGCCTCTGATTCGCTCAATTATCCAACCTATCTTTCTATACATGTGCAACACTAACAAACACTATCAAAGCATAACATCCAAACATGTCATAACAAGCAGTTTCATCCATTCAAACATGCAATTCATAGAGATAAGATAAACATGTCAATTTCTAACATAGATCTACAAATAGCATGAGTATATGAACATAAAAAAAGGTGATTTTAATCTATCTATATCATACGCATGGATTAACACATAATTAAAGTTAGAAAAGTTTTTTATAGCCAAAAATCAATTTAAAACATGTTAAATCCTATAATTCTACCATATAAACATGCATAGTATAGTGAGACGACATAAATCACTCACTAATTATGAAATTCAACCAAATCGTGTGTAGATCTAATCCGAATAGCAAAGAAAAGAACTCCAAACAGGCAAATTGATGATCTATATCTTCTAATTGAGGATCTAATCTCTAATCTGTAATGTAGTTTGATTTAGAGATCAATTTGGATGAATTAGAATGAATTTAAGGCTAGTTAGGGTTTAGACCTAATTTGGAATGAGAGGGAAATATTCTAATTTAACTCTTATAGGCCCTATTTATACTAATCTCCAATTAGACAAATGGGCCAATTAACGGGCTTAACTAATTACACACCAATTTTGGCCAACAGCTGTTAAAATTTAAAATAGTCATAACTTCCTAATCACAAGCCCATTTTTCTACTACGACCACTCTACGAAATAGGAAACCATCAACCTGAAGCAATAAAACCAGTTTATGACTCTAATTCGACTCCTATCAAAAGTTATAGCCCAAACTAGTTTTTTAGGGTCAAAATGGTCATATAGAAATTTAAAAAAAATCATAAGTGTGTAAAATGTCCCTAAGTGGAATATCCCAAAACAATAGAGTCATACCTCATACAAATAAAATAAATATATTTTACGATCCTTCGATACGTAAAATACAAGTCGTTATATTCTCCTCCCCATTAGTTATTTCGCCCTCAAAATCCCCAAATAAGCCAAAGTATAAGCAACCATGGTCATCCCATTCGCCTACCATTCATAAGCAGCCATCAGACATCTCAAACAAGCAGCCATGCAATCAATAGTATAGTGAATTTATCCTAGCATGCAGAATACTAAGTTATCAAATATATTATAAAGTGGTGAAAATAGATGCGATAAACATTGGGTCTTACCATTCAAAGAGCTCTAGATACCTATTCCACATGCTCTCCTCCTTCTCCCACGTATAATCGTCGTCACTTCCGCTCTATTGTACCTTAACTAGTTTCACTATCGTTCCCATAAACTGTTTCATATCGTACCCAACAATACGAAGCAGCCTATAAGGTATAGAAACTTCTGGTTCTTCTTCAACATCCGTAACAGCTCGCGTTTTTACGTTAATTGATTAAAATAAAAATTAATTAACAAAAAATAAAATGTGAAAAATGGAATTTTTAAAAATATCAGAATTTGTCTATGAGTACCACTGGATTAAATTCGATTTTCTGATTAATTTTTATATATAAACTTTTTCGATCAGTGTTCAAACGAAAAAGTTATTAGCGTTTGGAATTTTCACATCCAAAATAATTATATATGTGTTGGCATCAAAAATGGCCACCAACACCCAGTTGTGTGTGAAAGCACTAATATCCAATCCAATCACTGAAATATGAAGAGAAATAAATGAAGAACAAAATTAAAACAATAAGAAAGCAAGTAAAGAAAGACACAGATTTATAGTGACTCGGCTAACTCCGGCCTCCGTCCACTTCAAAGTAATCCTTAATCTTTTTATGCTGCTGTTACAATAATAATGATCTGAATTTCAGTAATCAAAGTGATGGAGTGTAGCCTAGATAGAAGATGAGACGAAGCAGAAAGAAGATCCCTTTCTGATGACATGCCTGTTATATTTACAAGAGAAGACGTGTACGGATCAGACTGAAATTTCACCAGAAGAACCTCCTGGCCCAGACAACCCGACCCAAAGAAACTTGGACCGATCGCTCTCCAAAATAAGGATCGGGGCCGATCCCTATTTTTGTCAATTTATGGGGTGCGATCCCTATGGTGGGTCCCCCAAGCCATAATATACTTGTCCTCCAAGTTCCATGTCAATTGGATATGTAGATGTTGAGTTAGTGATTGATC
Organism: Allium fistulosum; assembly: GCA_030737815.1. NCBI lineage: Eukaryota > Viridiplantae > Streptophyta > Magnoliopsida > Asparagales > Amaryllidaceae > Allium > Allium fistulosum. The sequence goes on along the minus strand of CM060907.1, from coordinate 939,929,659 downwards.
ATTGTTACAACATGTTGCCAAAGCTGATTATAGCTGATCCCTATGGAGGGAAGAGGGCTGATCCCTCTAACTTGCTCTATTTGATATGCGATCCCTATGGTAGAATCCTCAGGGTCCCTTCTTCTTGCCAAAGTTTCACTTCAAACTGCCTTGTGGTTGTTGAGTTATGGAGCGATCATCATTGAGTTGTGTTGTGTGCATCCTATTCAATCCGATCCCTCTACTCCGATCCCTCTATTCTGATCCCTTTTTGTAGAGTGAATATTCTGATTTGATTCCTCTTATAGAGGGAGTGCTAGTTCCATACTTAGCCATTTTTTGAGTGCTGCCCATTCAAAACCATTCAACTATAATCCATAGTTTCAAATATAATCGATCTCCAATCCTGGTAACTATCTCTTCGAGCTTTCTACCTTGACGATTATGAAGTCCGTTGGGTTAAATCCGCTTGTGTACTGCCTTGCCAAAAGACGGGTTAACACTTTGGCACCCAAAACATGCCTTGCGATAGGAAGATGTGTATTGAATTGCAATAAATCCGATCCGAAGTCCATAATCCATCAATAGCCATATTATCCAATCCGAATCCAATCCATTGCCATTCCAAATCCATGATCTCTTTGGATCTTTAATGAAATCCATGACCATTCTGAGTTGATAACCAATTTCGAATCCGCGATCTCTTCGGATTGTTTTATCCAAATCTGTATCCATCCGAAGCCAAATCCATTACCGTTCAAGGTTGATTTCCAAATCTGTGACCTCTCCGGGTCGTTAGCCAAATCCGAGACTACTCGGGACCCATATCTAAGTCCGCGACCGCTCCAGGTCAATGTCCAAGTCCATAGCTGTTCAAAACTGATATCCAAATTTGTGACCTCATTGGGTCCTTGCCGAGCAACAATCCAAACTCGACGATCGAGTAAGCTAATCCTGTCACTCTCCGGCGAAGCGGCGTCACTTCATATACTCTGGTTCAGTGTCCCTAAACATTAAGTGATGTCTTGGCCTAAGTCCTAGGCCGATAGTGGTCTCTTCGGACCCTTGCCGAGCGTAATCAATACTTGACGACCTATGTAAGTGATCATGTCGCTCTCCGACGAAGTGGCGTACTCCATGCCAGGCATAATCCATACCTCACATCCTGTTGGGTTTTATTCTCCGGCCTAGACTCTCTGGTCGAGGACTTAATCCGTGTACGATTCCATTCTATCGCTCTTCGACGAAGGGACTCGCACCTTGCGGTTACCGCCTCGTCATTTTGGTCGGGACAATAATCGCATCCTGCTTTATTTATCGCAGTAATGCAGATCATGAATAACCTAATGAATAAGAGTTCATACATCTAGAGATCCAAAAAACTAAAAAAGTCAAAGGGTGACTCTCCGAGCATGACAGTTCATCATCATCTCAGAGCATGCCGGGGACCGTCCTCGATCCCGTACATGTGTAAGTGACTTAACCGTCTTATAATAGAGTTTATTATTATTATGTCCGGAGTCCAAGTCTTGAACTTGGCCCTCACCATCACGATCAATTGATGATGAACCATGACTATGATCAAGGGCCATTCCTATTTCCATTCGATGCGGATGATAACTGCTCCTGTTCCACCACCATTGTCTGATTCCTTATGTACTGTGGCAGTCTGACATTCCTGACATGCTCCTTAATCATGTCCTTTAAATGCCCACATTCATCTGTGGTGTGCCCGTTCAACTCGTAGAATAGGAAATACCTTCTAGACATACGCTCCAGCTCTGTGGGATCCCTCCTTGCTGGTTTCCGATAGGGGAGTTTCCCCCTAGTGTCCAGATATAGTCATTCTAGGGTTTCCGTCAAATTCGAGTAGGAGGAGAACTTTGGCTCCCACTCTTTCCATCGCCTTTTCATCCCATCATGTCCATCATCCAGTTTCTCTTTGCCTTTATCATTCTTGTTTGCATCTCCTGATCATCCACCGCTTTGCATAGCGTTCAACTTTGGTTTGTCGGCTCGTGCATCTTCCTGCCGCAGGAACCTTTCTACTTCATAATAAAACTCCCTGAGATCCATAGATGGATCCCGCATCAATGAATCCTTGAAATCCATGTCATTATCAATTCTCGATACAGCTTCATCAAAACCATGGATGGATCTGGCCGATCCATCGATGCCGCCGCTACATTAAATCGTGTTAAAAAATTCCTTAGAGACTCTCTGATCCTCTGTTTCAGTATTGTCAGACTCATCACATTTTTAGGTCTCGAGATGTGTGCTCTGAATTGCCTCATCTTTCAACCAATTTCGTCCAAGTGCCAATAGAACTATTCTTCAACTGCCTGAACCACAGTGCAGCTATCTCTGTTAAATACAGGGGAAAGCATAATGCCATGGCTTCCTCTAATGTCCCCGGTGCTTCCATGTGCCGTATATACCTCATTATATGCATAATTGGGTCCGACTTTCCTTCATATAATTCCATTGTTGGTAGTTTAAACTCCGATGGATTCCTAGAATTCCCTATATTGGTAGTGATTGGACTCCTATTTACATCCTCCAGATCCTTATTCACCAGTCCTCCACGTATAGCTCACCTGATCATCTCTGCAAACCTGTCATTGTCATCCAGCGGTAGTCTCCTATCATCATTTCCATACTGCCCCCAGAGTCCACGAGGGAATTCCAGAATGTACTCCTCCGGACGAGCATCCAAATTTCGATTCACATCATGCTCCATGGGATCGACCGTAGGTCCTCCAGCATCGCAATCAACCAGACCCGGGGGCATACCTCCAAGCCTTTGGGGATTGGGGTCGATCCCTCCAAGATGGCTAGGACTGCCCCCGACTGCTCTGTTCCATTCCTTTATCCAATAGCTCCGTCTTCATGTTCCCGGTTTTGATTTTTAGCAATTCATGCTACTGCAACTCCTTGATCTAAGTTATTATTAGCTCCTGCTACTCTATTTCCTTAGTTCTACACTCCGTCTTGTCCAATCTATCAGAGCAAATTCTACATTATCTCCTCCTGACTTTTCATTATCCTTTCATGCATAGCATCCAACATCGTTTCAATTTCATCCCTGGTGATGTAGATAGATGCTTGATTAGCTCCAGCTCTTGAGGAAGCCTCTTGACTCCCTCTGTGGTGGCTCCTTTTCAGTAGCACTCTCCTTGTTGATTGTCTCACCAATGCTCCAAATCTAAGCTCTAGATCTTTTTCAAATCTAAATCCGAATTCCAAATCCGTGTGGGCTAGCTTTCTCAATGACACCAAAATGTTGGCGTCAAAAATGGCCACCGACACCTAGTTGTATGTGAAAGCACAAATATCCAATCCAATTACAGAAATATGAGGAGAAATAAATGAAGAACAAAATTAAAACAATAGGAAAGCAAGTAAAGAAAGACACAGATTTATAGTGGTTCGGCTAACCCCGGCCTATGTTCACTTCAAAGTAATCCTTTATTTGTTTATACTGCTGTTATAGTTACAATGGTGTTAAGTTCAGCAATCAAAGTGACAGAGTTTAGCCTAAATAGAAGATGAAGTGAGGTAGAAAGAAGATCCTTTTTCTGATGTTATGCCTATTGTATTTATAGGGGAAGACTATAGGGATCAGACTGAAACTTCGCCAGAATAACCTCCAAGCCCAGACGACTCGGTCCAAAGAAACATGGACTGCTCGCTCTCCAAAATAGGGATCGGGGTTTATCCCTATTGTTGTTGTTTTGTTGGGTACGATCCCTATGGTGGGTCCTTCATGCCATAATATACTTGTCCTCCAAGTTTCATTTCAATTGGATCTATAGATGTTGAGTTATTGATCGATCTTTGTTGCAATATGTTGCGAAAGCTGATTATAGCCGGTCCATATTGAAGGAAGAGGACCGATCCCTCCAACTTGCTCTATTTGATGTGCAATCCCTAAGGTAGACTACCTAGCATCCCTTCTTCTTGCTCCCAAAGTTTCACTTCAATCCGCCTTATGGTAGTTGAGTTATGGAGCGATCATCATTGAGTTGTGTTGTGTGCATCTTGTTCAATACGATGCCTCTACTCTAATCCCTCTATTCTGATCCTTTCTTATGGAGTGAATATTCCGATTTGATCCCTCTCCTAGGGGGAGTGTTAGTTCCATACTTTTCCATTTTTTGAGTGTTGTCCATTTGAATCCATTCAACTATAGTCCATAATTTCACATATAATCGACCCAATCCTGGTAACCATCTCTCCAAACTTTCTACCTTGATGACCATGAAGTCCATTGGGTTAAACCTGCCTGTTTACTATCTTGCCAAAAGGCAGGTTAAAAATATGTAAATATGGTAATAAAATCAATTAAGAATAATTAGATGTTAGTAATTGCTAACATTCAAATTAAGATCTCAAAGATTTATAAAATGGGTAATGATTGATAATAATCAATTAACAAATGAAACAAATGCACATAATAAATTAAACGCAGCAACAAAATCAATGCACATTGATAGTTCATAAAAATAAACCACATTGGTCGACCGTGACCTCCTTAGGTTGACCATGGGTGGTCGATCATGCACCTAGGATGGTCGACTTGAAGGCTTTTAAGCGTGATAGATAATTGTTTGTGTAGTCTTGATCTTATCTATTTCCATCCTACAGTTAGCGCTAATTTGAACCTCTATAAATTGGGACCTAGGGCTTCACTTCCAATTCATTATTTTTCTAATGAGCATAGAAGCTATGCCATTTTCCTTTCTCCTTCAGGATTTCTAAATATGCAAAAATAGAATAGATTTCATGCATACACTTTAGAGAAGAATAGAAAAGGATAGAGAATAGAAGATGGATTCAAATCAGTTTGCTACGTCAAAGGTGTAATGAACCGCCTTTCTTACTTCAAAAGATGAGCCATTAAGGGTAAAAGAAAAAGAAAAGAAAAGAAGAGAAGAAACTATAGCAACACAGAATCTTACAATGCAACAGAGAAATATATATATATATATATATATATATATATTAGTCAACATAATATATTATAAAGTCATTTCAAAAATGTTACATCAGAGTCATACTAATAAAAATTCTACCCTAGGATAGTTGTAACAGCCTGTCCCTACTTAACAGATACAACATACATATAATACAGCAGAAAACAAGGAAAATAACTAGCTATCGATGAAGCCACATGCTCCAAGCTCCTCCAAAATGAATCTAAGGAAGAACCTAAACTACTTGGCTACCCATTCAAAATTGGGCACTCAAGAGTTTAGGAAAAGAAAATAAACTCTGGGTTAGACACGAGTCTGGTGTGAGTAAAGCACAAGCCTTTAACTTTAAAAAAATCTTTAAATCAAAAGTATCACGTAAGACCACGCCGCATATAAACACGGACAGGTTTTTACCTTACGATAACCAAACTATTTCATATGAAATTCTCTGATATTATAATAGTGTCTAAGATACAGATACTTATCAATCATAGCCAAAATTGTTACATTAATTAAATTCCAGCATAATAGGTAAAATACTAAAACCGTAAAGGCATGTATTAGAGATTTGATTCAATATTATGACAAGGCAAGGAACTACCTTCCGATGGTAAATCTCTAAATAAAATGCACCAAGGTCTGACAAGAACACCTTATACCCTTGCCACACAGGACTGGCCTACCACTTGACTAGTAGTACCGAATATAATGACCCCTTTCATTAGTCGGCCCCGAAGCATACATGAGTAGAGAGTAATCGATCTAAATTTTGAATGATCATACCCTAATGGAAGCGACCCACTTGGCCCTACCGCATGCCCGATTTTTGTCATTTCTTGGTTGATGAGGCTTGAAGTTATGTTTTACCTTTATATATAGCACTTCCCACTTGGAATGCTAATACTGTCCTCCAGGCAACAATGCGATGCCAATATTCATCCATACAAGTTGTCCAGAAGATGGACAAAGCAGAGGTGCTACTTCTACTACATCCATTTTGGAATCACCCGCAGGATTAGTAGCAAGCAGCCTTTGCACTTTAAAGAGCTCCATCTTCAATTCCATCATCTTCAAGATGTCTTCACTTCAAAACACTTGAGTTGGATCGAAGTGGTTTGATAACATATCCGATCCCGGTCTCTTCGAAACAACATTCGATAGCTTCCGGTAAACTCAACCCCGGTTCTTTCGGAAATAATCAAACAATAGATAAGAGCAAAGAGCACCTCCTAACCATTAGTGGATGAATTTCCTTATCACCTGTCCTAGGAGAACAAAACAAGATTTATACGCATAGTAAAGCACCATCGAAAATGACTGTACCATATAACTCAAGTGTTTCTCCTAGATATTTCCAGAGTTACGTTTTGGTCCAAATTCAATAGTCGGTTATTTAACTATCGATTAGACAAACAACAACCAATTTCATTTGAGATTTTATATAAATAGAAACCACTAAACTGCAAAACAAATCTTTTTTTAATAAATCAATTTCAAAAATGTTTGTCTAAAACATTCATATACTTTTCTCTCTAACATAAGCATATTCACAAAACATTTGTGAATAACTTCTTACCTCCAAATCATGTTAAAAGGGATTGAACAAATGTTGTTTAAATTGGAGGTAAATACAAACCTAAACACTACTCCCTCGGTGTTAGGTGTGGAACAGACATTCCATACCACCATTTTTAAAAGTCAATTTAGAGAAACTCAGATCTCAAATTCTTATTATTTTCTTTCGATAAGTCCTTTTTAATCAAATCTATTTCATTCAATCTCTTTTACTTGAAATCCAAATCCATGTCAAAATACTTTCCAACTTCCCAAATTCATTTATAAAATCCTTTTATAAATATTCAAAATCATTTATAATAATTGCTTTTTTATATATCCAAAAAATTTATATAAATTCCTTATAAATATCCACACTTTTTTTTACAAACTCCCTTTATGAATGTCCAAATCATTTTCTAAAATTTCTTTTAAAATACCCTACAATCATTTGTAAAACTTCTTTTATAAATACCCTAAAATCATTTGTAAAACTTCTTTATAAACCTTTCTGGTTTTAACAACTTCTTAAATAACCTTAAATCAAATTAACTTCCTTTAATAAGTAAATCTATTTTATAAATCTCCCTTATTTATGAAATCTTCTTTGCTTAAAATCTCAAATCCATTTACCCAAACACTTTATAAATTTTCAAATACCTTTATAAAATTCTTTATAATAACTTCTTTTTGTTAAAAAGACAAATCATTTAGAAAACTCTTTATAAACTTCTTTTTATAACATTGAAAACCATTCGCATTAGTTAAAACATTTTTAATAGAACCATTTTCCAACTCATCCCTTTTAATATCTTGTTCAACATGAAATGATTTTGGAACCATTTCAAAACGAAAATGAAATATTTATGTATACAAAATCAAACGGAGGCTTAACTACCATAATAGTGCTTTTAATTTGGTTTACTTATCCAGTCTAACATGGCATCACATAACAACATGTATATAAGGGATCAAAACATAACAATCTATCAACTTAAGTAAATGTTCAAGCTAATTGTAATAGCAGAATGGTGTTTTGTTCTACTAATAGATGTCATTTAGTTTTCTTAATCATATGGGTTACTTAAGGTTAAGCGACACAGAAATCCCTTGATTTAAAACAATTTTGAAAAGAAAATAGTTTAAAACAAAACTGGTTACTTATACTCAAAGCGATTTTAAGATAAATTAAAACCCTTTTAAATGAGAATCAAATCGCTGTTAAATAGCAATTAAATTCTAATTGAAGGTAATCTAACCTTAATCAAACCTCATTAACATAATTAACTTTAATCAAAGATTAATTAAATAAAACGCCCATTTAAAATAATAATTAATTAATAATTATCTTAAATAAATAAATAATTAACAATTAATTAATCCTTAATTAATAATTAAATTATAATTAACTTTAATTAAGTAACAAATCATGATAAACTTAATTGATTAACACTTAAGTTTAAAAACCATTATTACCAAATGATTAAGTACTAATTACCTTTATTAATTAATTAAATAATCATTAAACAAATAAATAATTAAATAATTTTTCTCTAATTACTTAATTAAAGTTAGAAAACATTTTTAAAAAATATTTCCAAGTGAAAACAAGTTTGGATTAGAAACTAGTTAAATTTTCCGAACTACACGTATAGCAACTATCGCTATACGGACTAGTAATTTCAAAAACTTGAAATTTCCCTTTTCAAACTTTTAAACCATCCCTTTTAAGCTCTTATTCTTTTTGAAACATGAAAATAAACTTTTGAAAAGCAAATCATAGTTTTAAACTTGAAAACATTTTGCTTTGAAACAAAAATCAAACTTTCGACAAAAAGCGGATTTCTACGTCGCTTTTTGTTAGCAAATCGCTACCTTTATGTCATGAACTCATATACAAAAAATAAAACATTCAAACATAATATCACATCATAATATTATTGCACCTTCATAAACAAAGTATTACCTCATAATGTTAACAAACTTTTCCAATATTCATGGTATAATCTTTATCACCTACTCAAATTTCGGCATAAACAATCAACACCAAATCAACATATATGCATACATACACAACATATAACATTACTACATACTTAAGTAACATTTTAACTCATAAATTTTATAACTTTATAAAAAGTTAGTAACTTGAGCTCTAAAACATGAACTTTACTCACCAAAACGCTTACCAACTTAACCGAATTTGCACTAACTTCTCGAACAACACAAGAACCAAGCTTCACTATGCAAATGGCTTAATTTAGTGGACCACAGTGGGATGCTAGGGCTCGACCATGGTCCAAAGTGAGGAGTTAGGGTGTTCTTTTGGATGTATAGAGATGTAGAGTAGTTTTAACTTTGATTTTAGGAATATATAAACTAGTTTCAACTTAGGAATTGAATTTTTGGAGCCGTGAATAGATGATGGAATATATGAAGAAGAGAATGGAAATGAAAATGTCTTGGGAATTTTAGAAAGTGGAGATAAGTGTAAGGGTAGGGGCATTTATACTAACCAATTTTGCAAACTACCAAAAATACACTTAACCAGTGAGATGTTGCCACTTGTCCCTCTTATCCTCTCATGTTGCACACGTTTGTTAAGGTCCCCCTTACCCCCAAATCATGCTAGCCATGTTGTGTGTACTTGTGGTGACTTTAAGGTATGGCTTAACATAATAACTTTCTTATTTTATTTTACTTTCTTTTAAACTTTTTTGATAATTAGTCACATTACTTCTTAGATGTATATAAATATAAGTTAACATATATAAATGTGCTTATTAATACTAATTCTAACATCTATATGTATGTACATGGCGCACTAACATGCATTACATTTCCGACGACTTCTGGGTGTCGAAAAGTCGAATTTTTGGAAAATATTCTTTAGTCACATTTTCTATTTTTATTTGAACTATGGTAAACAAATTTTGAAAACTATTTCATCATCATTATTAAATAATTAAAATAGGTTTATTTTCTAATAAAAATTCATTTATTGATTATTTAAAATATATTTAGAATAGCCTATTTCTAAGTGGTAAAATCCTAGGTCGTTACAAATCTGTTTTACCATCATTTATTATTATTTAACAGAGTTATATTTTAATTATAAAACCTAATATTTTAATATTTAAATTTTGTTAAATATTCGCGAATCAAGGTGGTAAAATTCCGAGTCGTTACACTCTTCTCCCATTAAACGAATTTTGTCCCCGAAATTGTACCACAACTCTAATTCCCAGAACCATTCATCATTCTGTATGATGTACATAGACCATTCTTATATAAAATCTAATTTGATCATTCATTCGAACACATAACTTCACTTCCGAATTAGTATCGCTCACCCGACTTCCTAGTGCGGACTTTGACCAGGCCTCTCGATTAGAAACCTCTGTTCTCCTTGCATAGCCATAAACTATGATAGACAACTTTTGGTTCCACGTAAGAACCCTCACCAATGCTCGCCGTCAAAAATCGTGTGATAAATCCTTTTTCGGAATGGTGTAAAACACCTCCAGTCATATACTCAAATCTAGGATCGAGAACTATGTAAAAAGGAGAAACGATGTTCATACAACCTACGTACTGATATAACGATTCTTACTATCTAACTACTTTCTACTCTCCCACCATGCTTCATAAAATCAATTTTTAGATTTAATTTACTTGCGTAATACTCTTATACATCCTAAGAGTATATACAAGCATCTGTTTTTTATTTCTATTAATTTTAACTATTAGATGTAGGCCAAAATAATTTGGGTCTTGAAACTAAGTCGACCAAATCAACCTCTTTACTCTAATTGGTCAAGTAAGTAGCTAAGAAGAATAGGATGCTGGCATCTAAACTCCATCCTAGATTCTATATTTTCTTAGACACTACTAGGGTATAAATGTCTATTAGCTGGCCTAATAACATCAACTAATTGTTCACATCCTAGATATTAAAATCAAAAGACACGGTTTAAATGAACAAAGTTTATTAAACCTCCTTATTAAATTTAACCCTATTAAAACTTCATTCATTAATCCACCTTCAGAATATCCTTTTATTTTTAAAACTCTTCCTTTTAAGGGATACAAGAACACAATAGAGGGTTTTATTTCAAAAACCTTTTGAAACCATACAGATAGCCCGAGTAACTCCAGAATGATGTCAAGGAACTGGGTGCTACCAAATAGTATCATATACCCCTTTACTAAGAAGGTCAAAACTCAAGAGAAGTGTTTGCCATCCGAGCACATCTCTTACCCATTTTCAGTCATTTCCGAGGCATTCGAACTAGTTAATAAAAATATTTCTTTTTTTCCAAATTTCTTCTTGAAACAATACTATTTATAGACAAATAATTTTTAACAAAATCATCCACTTTCTTTGCATTCATTCGGATTTGAACTTGTTTCGATTTTTACAATGACAAAGAGAATAATTTATTAAGTGCACCATCATATCTGCCTAAGCAAACATTCGATTATCACTTAGAAAATTATTCTAATCATCACAAAACAGATCAAAACTTATTCTTGAACTGTCCAAAGAAAACCTTGCTCTCAAACTTTATTTTAAAATATCTATATCTTAAAATATCCTTAAGAAAGATTACTACTATTTTCCAAAATCATTTGGAATTTACCAAGCCATCGGAATTTAACATTCTCAAAGCCCTTTTCATTTTTAAAACACATTTAATAGTTCTAATTTGTAAAATCATCTCTCTTAATTCATCTTATAAAACTTTCTAAAGATTTTCTTTTAATAAATACATTTATTAAAATTCAATTTTTAACCTACATATCGTCGAACACCTTATAGTCAAATTGTGAAACTTATTTCACAAGGTGTTCGATTCAATGTTCCTACAAATTCTATCTTCCCAACCTATGATGGAAAAAAGAAATCTACTATTAAATTTAACAATAGTCTATGCTCAAAACTGGTAGAGCATGACTAGTTAAACCCTAAATGCTAATAATTTAAATATTATTAATTCCTAAACCACTCTCCTCATAAATAACTACATAGATTTTGGAAATCATCCCTTTTATATATAGAAAATATTTTCATTGGTAAAATTATTTCATCTACCAAATTTAAAACAATATTATGTCAATTTAACTTGTTCAAGTGTTTACGAAATCACTATCTATAATGTTAATCAGGCGCATCGACCATAATTCTTAAGCCACTCGATAGGACATACAACACAATATAAAACATTTCTATTCACTAACAAATACGCACTCATATATATATTACACTCAGACTCATTCTAGGGCACTACTTACCCTATCTATAATGAGTTTACCCAACCAAAGCCTAGGTGATCGCTCAACCTTAGCTCTGATACCAAATGTAATGAACTGCCTTTCTTACTTAAAAAGAAGAGCCATTGAAGGTAAAAGAAAAAGAAACATAAGAAGAGAAGAAATAATAACAACATAATCTCATAATGCAACGGAACAATATATATATTATTCAAACATAATATATTACAAAGTCATTTCAAAAATGTTACATCAGAGTCATACTAATACAAATTCTACCCTAAGACAGTTATAACAGCATGTCCCTACCTAACAGATACAACATACATATAATACAATGGAAAACAAGGAAAATAACTAGTTATCGATTTCGACGTGCACAAAGGTCCTTCAAAATGAATATGTGAAAACTTGAACTACTTCGCTGCCCATTCAAATTTGAGCACCTAAAAGTCTAGGAAAAGAAAATAAACTCCGGGTCGGACATGGGTCTGGTATGAGTAAAGCACAAGTATTTAACATTATAAAAACCTTTAAATCAAAGAAATCACGTAAGACCACGCCGCACATGAACAAGGACGAGTTTTTTAACTTACAATAACCAAACCATTTCATATGAAATTCTTTGATATTATAATAGTGTCTAAGATACAAATACTTATTAATCATAGCCGAAATTGTTACATTAATTAAATTCTATCATAAAAGATATATAACTAAACTATAAAGGCACGTATTGGAGATTGGATTCCATACGATGACAAGGTAAGGAACTACCTTCCGATGGTACATATCTAGATTAAATGCACCGGGGTCTGACAAGGACATCTTGTACCCCTACCATACAGGACTGGCCTACTACTTGACTAGTAGTACCGAATATGATTACCCCTTTCATTAGTGGGCCCCGAAGCATACATGAGTAGATAGTGATCGATCTAGATTGGGAATGACTATACCCTGATGGGAGTGACCCACTTGGCCCTGCTGCATGCCCAATTTTTGTCATTTCCCGGTTAATGAGGCTTGAGTCTACATTTTACCTTTATATGTAGCACTTACCACTTAGAATGCTAACATTGCCCTCCAGGCAACAATGCAATGCCAACATTCATCCATACAGGAGATGGACAAAGTGAAGGCACTACTCCCTGACATTTATATACTTATCTCTCTGACATAAGTATATTCACAAAACATCTGTGAATAGCTTCTTACTTCCAAATTATGGTAAAAGGGTTTAGCAAATATTTTTTTAAATCAGAGGTAAAGACAAACCTAAACACTATTCCCTCAGTGTTAAGTGCGGAACAGATGTTCCATACCACCATTTTCAAAAGTCAATTTAGAGAAACCCAGAACTCAAATCCTTTTTAATCAAATCTATTTCATTCATGAAATCTCTTTTACTTGAAATCCAAATCAATTTCAAAATACTTTCCAACTTCCCAAATTATTTTATAAAACCCTTTTATAAATATTCAAAATCATTTATAACAATTGATTTTATAAATATCTAAACTTTTTATATAAATTCCTTATAAATTTCCAAACCCTTTTTTTTACAAACTCCCTTTATGAATATCCAAATCATTTTCTACAACTCCTTTTATAAATACCCCAAAATCATTTGTAAAACTTCTTTTATAAATACCCCAGAATCATTTGTAAAACTTCTTTATAATCCTTTTCAGTTTTAACAACTTCTTAAATAACCTTAAATCAAATTAGCTTCCATTAGTAAGCAAATCCATTTTATAAATCTCCCTTATTTATTAAATATTTTTTACTTAAAACCTCAAATCCATTTACCCAGACACTTTATAAAGTTCCAAATTCCATTATAAAATTCTTTATAAAATCTTCTTTTTATTAAAATTACAAATCATTTAGAAAACTCTTTGTAAACTTCTTTCTATAACATTGAAACCATTCCTATAGTTAAAACATCTTTAATAGAACCATTTGCCAACTCATCCCTTTTAATATCTTGTTCAAAATGCAATAACTTTGAAGCCATTTCAAAAAGAAAATGAAATATTTATATATACAAAATCACATGGAGGCTTAATAACCATAATAGTGCTTTTAATTTGGTTTACTTATCCAGTCTAATATGACATTACATAACAACAGGTATATAAGGGATCAACTCATAACAATCAATAAACTTAAGTAAATGTCCAGGCTAATTATAATAGTAGAATGATGTTTTGTTCTACCAATAGATGTCATTAAATGACACAGAAATCCCTTGATTTAAAACAATTTTGAAAGAAAAACGGTTTAAAACAAAACTGATTACATATACTCAAAATGATTTTAAAATAAATTAAAACCCTTATAAATGAGAATCAAATCCTTTTTAAATAGTAATTAAATTCTAATTGAAGGTAATCTAACCTTAATCAAACCTTATTAACATAATCAACTTTAATCAAAGATTAATTAAATAAATCCCCTTTTAAAATAATGATTAATTAATAATTATCTTAAATGAATAATTATTTAATAATTAATTAATCCTTAATTGATAATTAAATAATAATTAACTTTAATTAAGTAGCAAATCAGGATTAACTTAATTGATTAACACTTCAGTTTAAAAAAACATTATTAACAAATGATTAAGTACTAATTACCTTAATTAATTAATCATTAAGCAAATAAATAATTAAATAAGTGTTCTCTAATTACTTAATTAAAGTTAGAAAACATTACTAAAAAAGATTTCTAAGTGAAAACAAGTTCGATTAGAAACTAGTTAAATTTTACGAACTGCGTTATAGCGACTATCGCTATACAGACCAGTAATTTCAAAAAGGTGAAATTTCCCTTTTCTAACTTTTAAAACATCCCTTTTGAACTCTTGTCCTCTTTGAAACATGAAAATAAAATTTTGAAAATAAAATCAAAGTTTTAAACTTGAAAACATTTCGCTTTGAAACAAAAATTAAACTTTCGACAGAAAATGGATTTCTACGCCGCTTTTTCTTAGCGAATCACTACCTTTGTGTCATGAGCCCACATACAACAAATACAACATTCAAACATAATATCACATCGTAACATTATAGCACCATCATAAACAAAGTATTACCTCACAATACCAACTAACTTTTCCAATATTCAAGGTATAACCTTTATCGCCTACTCAAACTTCGGCATAAGCAATCAACACCAAATCAACATATATGCATACATACATAACATATAACATTACTATAAACTCAAGTAACGTTTTAGCTCGTAAATTTTACAACTTTAAAAAGTTAGCAACTTGAGTTGTAAAACATGAACTTTACTCACCAAAACGCTTACTAACTTAACCGAATTTGCACTAACTTCTCGAACAACACAAGAACTAAGCTTCACTATGCCAATTGCTTGACTTAATGGACCTTGGTGGGATGCTATGGCTCGTCCTAGGAAAATATGGGGCTCGACCATGGTCCAAAGTGAGCAGTTAGGGTGTTGTTTTGGATGTAAGGTGATGTAGAGTAGTTTTAACTTTGATTTTAGGAATATATAAACTAGTTTAAACTTAGGAATTGAATTTTTGGAGCAATGAATGGATGTAGGAATTTATCAAGAAGAGAATGCAAATGAAATTGCTTAGGAATTTTAGAAAGTGAAGATAAGTGTAAGCGTAGGGGTATTTATAATAACCAATTTTGCAAACTACCAAAAATACCCTTAACTAATAAGATGTTGCCACTTGTCCCTCCCATCCTCTCATGTTGTTGCACACGTTGGTTAAGGCCCCCTTTACCTTCAAATCATGCTACCTATGTTGTGTGTACTTGTGATGACTTTAAGGTATGGCCTAACATGATAGCTTTCTTATTTTATTTTACTTTCTTTTAAACTTTTTTCATAATTAGTCACATCACTTCTTAGATGTATATAAATATAAGTTAACATATATAAGTGTGTTTATTAATATTATTCCTAACATCTATGTGTGTGTACATGGTGCACAAACGTGCACAACATTTCCGATGACTTTCCGGTGTCGAAAAGTCGAATTTTCGAAAAACGTTCTTCTACCACATTTTCGATTTTTATTTGAACTATCTATATTGATAAATAAATTTTGAATACTATTTCATCATCATTATTAAATAATTAAAATAGGTTTATTTTCCAATAAAAATCCATTTATTGATTATATAAAATATACTTAAAATAGCCTATGTCAAAGTGGAAAAATCCTAAGTCGTTACAAATTTATTTTACCATTATTTATTATTATTTAAAAGAGTTATAATTTAATTATAAACCCTATTACTTTAATATTTAAAATTTATTAAATATTTGCAAATCAAAGTGGTAAAATTCTAGGTCGTTATAAAAGGTAAACTTTTAGATCAAGTTCTACTTAATAAATCTAAATCCAAATCCCTTTTCTCTAATCAAATCTCTAATAGATCTGTATAAAAATAATTCCATGGATCTGAAAACGGAGTGAAAAAGTGGATAATGTAGATAATATTGTCAGATCTGGATTAAATCTAGAGATTTGGGAGCACTAATTAAAGGTGAGTTAGAATATTTAATGTTCTTATATAATACTAGATTATATCATTGCAGATCTATTCCTATATGCTTGAGTCTAATAATTTAATTTCAAATAAATTCATATATATGAAATGTTAAAGACTGTAAACTTCCTATAAATATGTAGTGATAATTATAGAAGCGTAATGATTAGTTTTATTTCCGTAATTACGTAATGATTAGTTTTATTTTTGTAATTACGTAATGATTAGATTTAATTCTGCAATTGTGAAAAAAATTTACTTACCAGTTTTATGTCAGACTTATTAACTGAAAATATAATGAATTGAGATTTCATTTTATTTGATGTTGATGAATGAGACTGAAAATAAAACTAACTACACTTTTAGGATTTTGATGATATTTTAATTTATTGGAATGTACGTTATTACAAGGGGATTTCCATATATTATCAAATTCAATCTTAACAAAAGTGTGATGTTTGAAATGACAAATAACCAATATATACTTATAAAAAGTAAGAGATGTATAAAATATAGATGATTACTGTATTTTATACTGTCTATTTTAATGAATAAAAGATAATTTCTTGTAATTACAAATGTCGTACAAACAACCTCTTTAGGATAAGATATGGAAATTTACTGTATAATTCAAATTGTTAAAGTTTGATTCCAATTTCTTAAAATATAGTAAACCCTAAAAGTGGAATATTGAAATAAGAATGTAGCTTAAAGATTAAAAAAATGGAAATTAATGAAAAGGTAAGTCTGGATTATAGGCAAGAAGAAGAAATAAGAATTGGAATATAAAAAAAAGTTGAACTAATGAATGTTGTAGCAACGATATTGATGTCTGAATTTGAGAAGCGATAAATGAAATTAATGAAATAAAAGATAAGTGCATAGTAAGACTGAAGACTTAAATTCGAGCATAACAGATGTTGAGGAGATAAAGAAAATAAAAGAAGAATAAGTATCTGTAAGTCTGAAATATGTACATAAGTAGCATCAGATATGCGTTTATGATGGTTGTGAGTATTATAAATTATCCGATATAATTACAGTGGACCAATGTCTGAAGGTCGTTAGACTGGGTTGGGATGCTAAAAAAATATCCAACCAATAGGACCCATGGTGAGTGTACGATTTCGTACTAGAGGGGTAACCCTAGGTCTAGGCTATGCTTGTTGCCTTGATTATAAATTTTCTATCATAATTATAAATATTTGTGATAATTATGTCAAGGCCGAAGGTGCACAGTCAAATTAGGTTTGCTTCAATGTTTTTAAGTGTGGGTATAGCCTTGATTGCACTAGGAAATCCAAATGGACGGTGAGTGAGATCATACTTATGCAATGTGGCACAAAAAGTCTAGTGTGTCATGGTACCAAAATTAGTTGCAACAAGTGTACATAAAAGACTGGCGTACTTGGGTACCATAAGCTTGGGTAGGAGTTGCATATTTCTCAAGCTCGGCATCGGTCTCTTATGGTCAATAGGAAGGACATGGTACACCTAACTGATCTCTTTTGCCTACCAGGATTGGTTGAATTGGGTTATGCAATGCCATAATTTTTTGTTAGTTTATTTGATAGGGCAAGGCTACTTAACCAATACAAAGGTTCCTTCAAATCATAGACTGGGTGGTGGTGCGTAGAGCCTAAAATCCATGATAAGAATCAGACAACGGTACGAAAAAGGCTGGCATACATGATGAAAAATCCCCAAAGCATTAGGACCTTATGCACTGGAGGTCGTGGACTAGAGGTCGTTGGGGCGCACGGCAGGATTTCCCCAGTGATACGATGGCGATGAATCTTTACATGCTGCTGAGTGATTGATACTAGTGGGGATAGTGTCTAGGTCCATTAGTGGACTTGGGGTGCGTGTGTGAATATATATATATATATATATATATATATATATATATGTCTATATAGACATAGATCTACAGGGTGTAGATGGGTACGGTTTGTACATAGCAATGGTGTTGTAGCGACTAATAATAAAATCCAACATAACATGAAATAGTGAACAATCGGTGTAAGCTAGTGTTATGTATAAGATGTATAATTTACCAACCACTAGAACATTGTGCTGACCCACTCCTCATTACAACCCATAGGATTTAGAAGGGCGGTTACAGATATGGATTTGGGGTTATTGTCTGGCTGAGGCCCTTGACATTTGAGATGTCGACTTTTGGTTAGTAATTATATTGATCTATTAAATTTTCTTATTTCCACTGTGAGTTATTACCATTAGTGCTCTGATATATTTTCCTTTTTGTAGGATAACAAACCAATGGTCGGTATTTTAGTGGACTTGGGTTTTTCTTTAGCAAAAATTTAGGCTCATTGAAGTGCAGGTTATTACATTTGGTATCAGGGCGAGGTTAGTCGATTCCTGAAAAAAAATAGGAAATGAACAGTGAACGTATTTGTATTTTGACTATATGTATAAGAGTGGTATATGCTAAAATATTAGGAATTCGATCTATAGAGTAGTTGCATATGGAATATCACTAAACCTGGATGGTACTTGACCCCTAGTTGGGCTTTGATAGCCTAATTATTGCTGATCCCCATTATTGATTGCTGATTGATGATGTACAATAAATCTAAATAAAGGGAAAATAAGAGTCAATATGTTATAGAAAGTGGAAGATGGAGAAGTCTCTAAAAAGGGTGTGAAATGGTCACACCTAATTTATGACTGGATTTTTGGATCTTTGCAAATGGAATGAAGGATGTTCTTAAGAGAATAGTCAGAAGTCCACTTTGAGTCCAACCTAATAATGAGAAATTTTTGGAAATTAAGGAAAAGTATAAATTCTATACTTTTGTAACACCCCGCGTTAAATTACAATTATATATGAAAATAATTTAATTAAGTTATATACGTTTGAAATTTTAAAACAAAGAAATGTTTGTAAATGGGGCAACTAATTAATATTATTTGGAATACATATATATTTGTGTAACAAATAAATTAGAGAGAGAAATTATATAAAATCAATTGATAGGGAAGATTAATTGACGGTGTTTGTTGAAAAGGGAAATTAATATTCAATTAATTAGTAGAGGTGGTTAATTGACAGGAACTGACAGGAAAGGGAACATATATTGTAGCAACTAATTGATATGATTAGAAACATATATGTTAGTGCAAGAGAATAAAATGGAGGAAGAGTAATTTATACAAGTAATCAATTGTCAATTAATAAACATGGAGACTTATGGTAACACACATTATTAAGATTGTGATTCAAAATTCAATTGTAGAATATATGCTTGCAATAATTATGGGAATAAAATAAATTAATATGCATATATGTGACGAACTAATATGGTGTTGATTGGTATATTAATTTGGTAAGAAATCACAGTACAGGCAGGGAATAATTGGATAGTAAATTAATTCTAGGCATATATGAAATCTACTAATTGGGCGATTAATAGGGGAATCTTATTTAAAAGAAACGTCACATTTAAAAATATATGTTTCCATAGATAGCGAGAGAGAAGAGGAAAGTGATTAATAAAAAGATTGTTGGAGAATCAATTTGAAATAAAAACAAACACAGAAGAACACATATTAATTTAATGTCCATAGACTGAGTGTACGCTTTAGATTTTAGGGTTCATATCTAATGGTTAGCACTGATTGAACCACTATAAATATAGGTGCAGAGCCTCATTTTTCATTATTTTTCTCTTGCCTATAGAAGCTCTACCATTTTTCTATCTCTTCTACACTTTCTTAATAACAAAATATTAGATCTAATTCACACGAATTTAGATCTAAATAGAAAGAGAATAGAATTAATTAGGGAATTAGGAATTGGTTCAAATCAGAAGGCTATGTCAAAGGTAAAACCCTAGATCTGAGTTATATTTGATATTTCTAATCCAAATCTCTTCCTTTTCTCTTTCAAATATTATAGATCTATAAATATATCATTTATAAATCCAAATAGGGATTACAAGGGAGGTGAATATAGATGTTAGGGACAGATCTGAAATAAAAACAGGGAGATTTGAAAAGCTAGCAATGTGAGTGGATTTAATTATATCTTTTACATTTTTGATATATTATCGTTAAATTCTAGTTAAATAATTTTATTCAGTATTTCAAAAATTAATTCTGTTAATTAGTTATGCTATACTGTAAGAAATTTACAGTTATTTACATCTAATTTGAAGTTATAATTTAGCAAAAATGCTAGTTTCTTTTTATTCTCTTTGTACGTGAATAATATAGTTAAAAAGAAAATTCGCGATTATGGATTAAAATGGGAAAATACTTGATTAGATGTAAAATAAGAAAAGTTGGAATAAAGCTAGAAAAATGGAATTCTGCAATAAATTACGCTAAAACGGGAATAATAAGTTAATCTAATAACTTGATTTGGAAGTAAGTAATAAATTAATTGGTTGGTTTAGAAAATATGATACATTTCTATAATTTAATATTCAAAAGATAACGGTAAACGTAACTGCAAGAATAAAAGAAAGAAAAAGGGAACTAGTGTAAAATAGAGAAACCACTGTATTTTACACTATTCCAAAATAATAAAAGAAATACCTTCGAATTGTTGTTTATAATATTATTAAGTATTAAAATATGGAAATGGATTTTTAGTATAGTTTTCATACCCAACCAAATAAAATATAATTACTTCCTAGAATAGAAGAAAATAAAGTAATGTATGAAAGGAATCAAGTAAATTATTAGAAAAGAATTTGAAGCTGTAAAAGATAATGAACCTAAATCTGCATTTACTGCGCAGACTATACAATGAGATAGTTATTATGATAAACGAATTATATAATATAAGAGAATTAAAGGGAATTCTATATCATAATAAAAGAAGATAGCCTTGAACAGAAGAGAGACACTTGTAATCATATATAGATTATAAAAGAAGATAAAAGTGACAATTACAAGTAAAATTATAACATAGGTTATAATTAAAGTAGAAAGAATGGAATGGCTTATTTAAGATTTAAATTAAGTTAATAAGCAAATAGAACAGAGATAATAGAAGATTCTTATTTAATAAACTTAAGACTTAAATTGAGTTAAATAAGCAAGGTAACAGAAGTGGCAGTACCAACAGCATTCCCTATTAGATCAATGGTGGTCTCACAATAGCCAGAAGTGAGACGAGGGCAAGAATATGCTAATTAGGGTAAATAAGTAGCCAACAGAATAAGAAAAGTAAACTAAACGCAAATTAAAAGATTAGACTTAGGATCTAATAAAAGAGTGAGATGCGTTTGGAGTACCCCAAAGGATGAAGAGCCTAACGAAGCAGTACATCATAGATTTCAGCAAAGGAGAAGCACGTCCAACTTAGTTATTTTGGGCTAGAAGGAAGTATGAGACTTCAACGGGATGTGAGGATACTCTGGAATGGCCCTCTGGGTAGTCCTAACGAAGCTGTATCCCCGGTGGCAGGTCTGTAGGTGTTCCATCAAGAGAGTATGCCTTGATTGCTTTTTGCATGGTAGGACCATCGTAGGCAGTCAGAAGGGGTTGGTGTTCGGAGTAGGATATTCGTATGTCCTAGTACTTGCAAGTAAGTTTAGTGGGCAGGACCCAAAAAGATAGTCGCATGCGGATATCGGTCAGCATCAAAACCAAGAGCGAGTTTGGGAAAGACTAGAGTTAAAACCAAAAGTCAAATGATTCTTTCACTATCGAGACATTGGATGAGGGGCACCGCAATTGGATGTTAGATTGTTTACAGTATGGCACAGCCACTTAACTCTTTAGAGGTCTTTCGATTAGTTGAGGGGTGGCTACGTGGGGCCATAGCCATGATGAGAAAAGAGACAGACCAACTAGAATATCTGCATTGTAGGCCTAACGAAGCTGTTCTTTACAGATATAGAAAATCCCCGACTGGGTTCCGTACAAGGTAGACCTTGTTGGCGGGATTTAGAGAGTAGACAGAACGATTACGTATAGTCCTCAATGTATGCACTAGGTGTTACATTGCGGATGTCCGAGCTTTAGTATAGACTAATGCAGACGCGGTTTTACGTTTTCATAGTAGACAACGGAACATCTGTATTGTAGGCCTCACGAAGCTGTCCTTTATAGATGTAGTCACAGAACGCTATAGGAGCAAGACGATGGAATCCTTTGTGAGGAGGATACGGAAGGTACTATGGGTAGTACCTAGGACCAATATGGTCATTGGGCATATAGCTACATATATATATATATATATATCAGTTATTAGGTTCTACTAAGGAGTAAATGGGTACGATTCACGCACAGAGGCGAGAGTATGATAAACCTAGTGAACCTAATATAACTGTAAATGGAAATAAAATGGTATATGTAGAATTAAGCTTAAAAGTGTATAATTTATCCATTCACTAGAACTTTAGTTCTGACCCCCTCCTCATAACATCCTACAGGTTAAGTAGATGGCATAGATTTCCCAGCTTGAAGACACTTGTTTAGAAAGTGTTATTATATCGGTGAGTATTTACTTACTATTATATTTTAGTCAATTCCGCTGTGAGATATTTAATTGAGCTCGGATATATTTGTCTTTGCCTATTTGCAGGATACTAGATTCCCAACTCGGGTTTCAATGGGCTTTGGTTTTAGCATTTTTGCGAAAAATCCGGACCCACTAGAATTCGGGTTGTCACAACTTTAAAAGAACTTTTAATGAAAAAAGTAAGTATTAAATTTTAAATATATATATATATATATTAAAGGTTTCATAAGAAAGTATATATATTTAGATTTCAATAAAGGAAATTTTTGTCTGAGGCTATTTTCTTTTGAAAAGAAATGCTGGAGCAATATAGCTTGTGAAACTTTCTGTATAATGGAAGTATTTAATAAATAAAAAGGTCTGTATGGGTGGACAATATAAGTGGTATGAATTTGGAATAGAGTAAATGGTTTAGAAAAGAAGATGAATTGAGTTGTAAGTGGCTGCACTATAATAATAAAGAGATGGTAAATTAAGAGAAACAATTGGAGTTAGAGCAGTTGTAACAACCCACAGATTTATCGATTTTATACTTAAATATTTTATTTAAATATTTCATCGTTCGTCGGATTTTAGTCCGAAAAGCTACATTTTGAAAACAGTCGAATTAGGACTCGAGACCCCTTCCATTGAGTTCAAAATGCCATTTGCGAACTTTTTGAGTATAAGCTTCATATGTTTGGAGAAATTCGAATTTTGCTACTTTTTCTATTGGGTTTGGGTTCAGCCCAATAGTTAACTTAATACCCTAACTCAGTCCCTCTCCTTCCATTCACTCATTTACATTTCTTTTTGTCAAGCAAAACTGAAAATGGAGAGTGGAATGGGAAATTAAAATTCCAAGCCCTAGCTTCAATTGCAAATTCAAGCTTCTACCTCTAAAATTCAAGAAGAAGCTTTGGTAAGCCTCCTCTTCTTCTTCCCTAACTCGTTCTCCTTTCAATTTCAGAAATTCCTAAACCTAACTTAGAAAATGTTTCTCTTTTAAGCTTAAATTCAAGCTTCTTGAGTTGGGATTGAAGAGTGGTTGATCCTCCTTTGTTTTCAAGCTTCTCCTTCCTTGTTTTTGTGTAAAAAGGTGAGATTTTTATCTCACATCTATGACTATAATTATCTTTGGTTGTTAGGTATGAATTCCTAACACCTCTTCATGTGAATTTGCTCTTGATTTGGATTGGTTTTGTGAATATTCCAATTTTTGGGTTTTTAAGTCAAATTTGTGTGAAAAATCCTTTTATGGATGTTTGATCATGCTTTTGGTGATGCACCGAGGAGCATAAAGGGCCGGGTTGCTGATTGGCATAAACCCTTAGAGCCAATGTTCGCCCGGTTGCATTTTGGAAGAGTTTGCTCTTCATTTTGATAGGCTGAAAAATAGCCCAGGCATGATTCAGTCGACTGAAATCTCTGTTCAGTCGACTGAATCTGGAACCCGAAAGTTTCCAGGCATGATTCAGTCGACTGAAAATCTCTTTTCAGTCGACTGAACCTGGAAACATAAAGTTTCCAGGCAGAATTCAGTCAACTGAAAATCTCTGTTCAGTCAACTGAATTTGTTGTTTCTGCCCAATTTGCCTTTTGGGATTGAATTTCCAATTTAAATCGACTCGTAATGATCCTATTTGTTATTATCATTTATTATGACTTTGATGACTCCTTTTTCGGGATTTTTGAATATCCATTTTGATGGATTCTTTATCGGTTTAATTGGACGTGATTCACGTCTTCGAATGTGAGTTTTAATGATTGATTGTTTCTTCAATCATTTTTGTGGTTTGTCACTTTAAAAATATAAAGGTTTTCTATACTAGTAGTAAATATTCAAACTCTTTCACAAAGATGATTTCAACTCTATTTTTAATACAAAGTTCGTTTATAAAACCATTTTCCAATCTATTAGTATATACAAACCTTTACCTCATTCGTATGAGAAATCTAATTAAACGGCTTAGTAAAACAAGTGGTATGAAACGCTTGCGTTTACTTCGTCGGTTAATTTTTGGACTTGTTCGATTGAAACTCTTGTGAAAATTTTCTAGTGGAGATCTACAGTTTGTTCGCAAATATTTAAGTTAAGCAAGTGGTTATGGGACATGAAGCTAAACTCTTATATTTACTAGCTTAGTGTAATCGACACTTCTTGATGATCGATGATGATCATTTTATGGTTTAGACTAGCAATGTGCGATGTCTCTTTGTTTTGGTTCATCGGACGTTTCGCTGTACGACGTCGATGTTCCGAATTATTTGTGCTTCTGGTTCATCGGATGTTACGTTGTACGACGTCGTTGATCCGGCTTATTGTGTTTTGGTTCATCGGACGTTACATTGTATGACGTCGTTGATCCGGTTTATTGTGTTTTGGTTCATCGGACGTTACGCTGTACGACGTCGTTGTTCCGATTTATGGTGATTCTGGAGCACAGGACATTTCACTGTACGACGTCGTTGCTTCGAATTATTCGATTTCTGGATTTCTAATGGATGATTTCTGGAATTTATGTTTCACCAACTCTTACAATTGACATTGATATGTATGTCATTATTTGTGGCTTGGTGAATTAAATTAAGAATATGACATTCTTTTTAATCTTTGAGAAGATTCTTGTGATATTGATTAATCTCTGGATTGATTTACGATCAGATACTTGTCAAAGTATGGCTTTATGGTTATCATATGTTTTTGTCATATCTCTTATTCTATATCACTTTATCTGATAATTATAGCTAGACTGATCCGTTTATTATTTTCTTCTTAAATAATACTCGGGTCAGACTGAGATTTTACAGGTGCTTTCTCATTACTCCTTATCTGGGACTATCATCTGACTTTTGGCTAACTACTTTAGCATTGTACTTTTTGGTTGTATACATTCGATATATTGACTCATTGATGTATACATATTCTGTTGTCTAGCACTTGTATCTTTTCTTTTGTGATATGGTGGATCTTGTTTGACCACTACTCTGATGTACACTTTCATGTGTTATATTCATATCTATTTCCGCCCTTGTGATATGAATTGTCTGTGACTGATTTGTGTTATGTTTATTTCTATATTTGTTTCCGAAGTATATATATACATAGCCACCGTGTAGTAGCTTTGAGTTTGTATTGGTATGTCGGATTTCCGCTTGAGATGAAAAGTTATATTTTTATCTGGCATATCGATATTCGCACAAAGCAATTACATGGATGGTCGCTCCTCAACAGCCTTATTCTCCGCGCTAGTCGACGTCATTACTACGTAGTGTCCTTGGCTAGAGTGGGTATAGAGGTGGGGCATCACAGCTTGGTATCAGAGCAAAACTTCGGAACAATGTAGAATAATCTAGCAAGAATCTTCGGTAGCAAAGACTCCTACCTCTAGTCGTGGACGATGCTATAATTGTGGTCTTACGGACCACTATGCAAATGAGTGCCGGAAACCATTTTTCTGTCGTTATTGCAAAAGTTCGGGCCATCTTATATCTACATGTCCCATACTCCAAAGTAGGAGAGAGGGAGAGCTAAATGTTGTTCAAGCCCCTAGTGACACTTCTCTTGGTCAAGGTAATTCTCCTTCTATCCTTGACGATATTTCTTTTGTGATTATCTTATTCGAGTTCTTTTTGATATAGGTTTCATCTCATTATTTTTATATCAAAAGAACTTGTGATCCTTTTTCTTTAAACATTTCGGGGCTTGATGACTTCTTTGAGGATTGCGAATCCGGATTGGTGGATCCGCAACACCCAATTTGCTTTTTATTGATGTCGAAATTATTTTATGTGATTTTTCTTTCCGAGCCGATTTCTACATAGGCTTCGGAATTAATTTTTTTAAAGGATTGGCTTAATCATTATGAAGCCATATCCTTTGTCCCGTGTGGACTATTCATCTTCGACATTTTCAATCTGTTAAGCAGATTTCTGTTTTTTCTTTGTGATTTTGATTCCAATTTGATGGCATTATTTTATTCTTTAAGATCACATGATGAGGAAAGTGTTATTTCTCTCATCTAAATAGTTGTGAAGTTTTCCGGTATTTTTGAGCTTGTCTTAGGATTATCACCTAAGCAATCTTTTGAGTGGTGATAAGGTCTTTTTAGCTTGACCTTGCCACCGATTTTCATTTGCTACGAGTTGCGGGAGTTAGCATTCCTTTTACCGCATTCCGCACTCGTTATGAAACTTATGAATGACTTATTGTGTCATTCAGTTTTTCCGGCTTATTTCATCCATTTTGTGAATCGAGTATTCTACAATCTCGATGACTCCATTCTTGTATATATTGATTTTGGATGAAAATAGCAATTTAAAATTTTGCAAATCTTTTTCATAAGATTTATTTATAAGTACAATTTGATTTTTTTTGCTCTTAAACGAGCAAAGAATATTCTTAAAAGTTTTTAAGAAACATGTTTATCATATAGAAGATGATTTAGTGATTGTATTGCCCATTGAGTGCTTTAAGAATTCTGGTCGATGCGCTTGATCAATGTTATCGATAGGAATCTCCTAAACGCTATGATGAGACAATCAGACATAGTAAATTGACTTGTAAAATGTAATTTTTTCTAAAAAGATTATTACATAAAGATAATTGTAATTTTGAAAGTTTTAGCTTTTCGGGAAAGAAGATTATTTAAAAGAACTCTTTCTTTTCAATATTCCTATTCTTGTTGTTCCCATAGGGAACCAAGACTTTATCTTTTGTACCAATGCTAATCGTATTGGTTTGGATGCCGTTCCCTTGCAAAAGAGAACGTGTTATCATTTATGTTTTTAAATCATTGAAGTCTATCGAGACTAGATATGCCACTCATGATCTAGTGCTCGCGGCTTTTGATTTCACTTTTAGAGTTTGGCATCATTGTTTTTGGCAGAGAAATTTGTTCTCCACCTCGATCATAAATCTTTGGAATATTTATTTCTCATAAGAAACTTAATTTGCGTCAACCTCGTTGACTTTAGTTCCTTGTATCTTATGATCTTTTTACCAAGTTCATCGGACGTTTCAATATGCCCCGCTTTATTGAGCTTCGTCTCATTTCTTATATGGACTAGCGCCCGATGTTCTTTTATGGTGTTCGGTTCATTGGATGTACCGTTTTTGTACTACGTCGGTGTTCCGAATTATTTGAGCTTTGGTTCATCTGGCGTACCGTTTTTGTACTACGCCGTTGCACCGGTTCAGTCTTCTGCTATTCATGACGTTTTCCATGTCTTTTATTTACGGAAATGCCTTTGGGATTCCGATTTTTATTCTTGAGCCTGGAGTTATTGTGGAAATTGAAGTTTCGCCTATTTGACTTATGAGCAACATTCTATTCGCATCATTTCTTTGGGGGTTGAGTGCCTTCGAAATAAAGATGTTCTTTTTGTGAAAGTCCGATGGTTCTTAAATCCTAATGATTTCTCTTGGGAATCCAGAGAATTCATCGAGCGAACACGTTCGGACTAACTCTTTCGTGCTCTTTATGGTGAACTTCTTATTTCAAACTTTCTTTTGTGATGATATGCTTTTGTGGTTGTTACTTTTTAGTTATTTCTTAAGATTGCGAGGACGTAATTTCTTTAAGGAGGGGAGTCTGTAACAACCCGCATATTTATCGATTTTATACTTAAATATTTTATTTAAATATTTCATCGTTCGTCGGATTTTAGTCCGAAAAGCTACTTTTTGCAAACAGTCGAATTAGGACTCGAGACCCCTTCCATTGAGTTCAAAATGCCATTTGCGACCTTTCTGAGTATAAGCTTCGATATGTTTGGAGAAATTCGAATTTTGCTACTTTTTCTATTGGGTTTTGGGTTTGGGTTCAGCCCACTAGTTAACTTAATACCCTAACTCAGTCCCTCTCCTTCCATTCACTCATTTACATTTCTTTTTCTCAATCAAAACTGAAAATGGAGAGTGGAATGGGAAATTAAAATTCCAAGCCCTAGCTTCAATTGCAAATTCAAGCTTCTACCTCTAAAATTCAAGAAGAAGCTTTGGTAAGCCTCCTCTTCTTCTTCCCCAACTCGTTCTCCTTTCAATTTCAGAAATTCCTAAACCTAACTTAGAAATTTTTTCTCTTTTAAGCTTAAATTCAAGCTTCTTGAGTTGGGATTGAAGAGTGGTTGATCCTCCTTTGTTTTCAAGCTTCTCCTTCCTTGTTTTTGTGTAAAATGGTAAGATTTTTATCTCACATCTATGACTATAATTATCTTTGGTTGTTAGGTATGAATTCCTAACACCTCTTCATGTGAATTTGCTCTTGATTTGGATTGGTTTTGTGAATATTCCAATTTTTGGGGTTTTAAGTCAAATTTGTGTGAAAAATCCTTTTATGGATGTTTGATCATGCTTTTGGTGATGCACCGAGGAGCATATAGGGCCGGGTTGCTGATTGGCATAAACCCTTAGAGCCAATGTTCGCCCGGTTGCATTTTGGAAGAGTTTGCTCTTCATTTTGATAGGCTGAAAAACAGCCCAGGCATGATTCAGTCGACTGAAATCTCTGTTCAGTCGACTGAATCTGGAACCCGAAAGTTTCCAGGCATGATTCAGTCGACTGAAAATCTCTGTTCAGTCGACTGAACCTGGAAACATAAAGTTTCCAGGCAGAATTCGGTCAGCTGAAAATCTCTGTTCAGTCAACTGAATTTGTTGTTTCTGCCCAATTTGCCTTTTGGGATTGAATTTCCAATTTAAATCGACTCGTGATGATCCTATTTGTTGTTATCATTTATTATGACTTTGATGACTCCTTTTTCGGGATTTTTGAATATCCATTTTGATGGATTCTTTATCGGTTTAATTGGACGTGATTCACGTCTTCGAATGTGAGTTTTAATGATTGATTGTTTCTTCAATCATTTTTGTGGTTTGTCACTTTAAAAATATAAAGGTTTTCTATACTAGTAGTAAATATTCAAACTCTTTCACAAAGATGATTTCAACTCTATTTTTAATACAAAGTTCGTTTATAAAACCATTTTCCAATCTATTAGTATATACAAACCTTTACCTCATTCGTATGAGAAATCTAATTAAACGGCTTAGTAAAACAAGTGGTATGAAACGCTTGTGTTTACTTCGTCGGTTAATTTTTGGACTTGTTCGATTGAAACTCTTGTGACAATTTTCTAGTGGAGATCTACAGTTTGTTCGCAAATATTTAAGTTAAGCAAGTGGTTATGGGACATGAAGCTAAACTCTTATATTTACTAGCTTAGTGTAATCGACACTTCTTGATGATCGATGATGATCATTTTATTGTTTAGACTAGCAATGTGCGATGTCTCTTTGTTTTGGTTCATCGGACGTTTCGCTGTACGACGTCGATGTTTCGAATTATTTGTGCTTCTGGTTCATCGGACGTTACGTTGTACGACGTCGTTGATCCGGTTTATTGTGTTTTGGTTCATCGGACGTTACGTTGTACGACGTCGTTGATCCGGTTTATTGTGTTTTGGTTCATCGGACGTTACGTTGTACGACGTCGTTGATCCGGTTTATTGTGTTTTGGTTCATCGGACGTTACGTTGTACGACGTCGTTGATCCGGTTTATTGTGTTTTGGTTCATCGGACGTTACGTTGTACGATGTCATTGATCCGGTTTATTGTGTTTTGGTTCATCGGACGTTACGTTGTGCGACGTCGTTGATCCAGTTTATTGTATTTTGGTTCATCGGACGTTACGTTGTACGACGTCGTTGATCCGGTTTATTGTGTTTTGGTTCATCGGACGTTATGTTGTACGACTTCGTTGATCCGGTATATTGTGTTTTGGTTCATCGGACGTTACGCTGTACGACGTCGTTGTTCCGATTTATGGTGATTCTAGAGCACCATACATTTCGCTGTACGACGTCATTGCTTCGAATGATTCGATTTCTAGATTTCTAATGGATGATTTCTGGAATTTATGTTTCACCAACTTTTACAATTGACATTGATATGTATGTCATTATTTGTGGCTTGGTGAATTAAATTAAGAATATGACATTCTTTTTAATCTTTGAGAAGATTCTTGTGATATTGATTAATCTCTGGATCGATTTACGATCAGATACTTGTCAAAGTATGGATTTATGGTTATCATACGTTTTTGTCATATCCCTTATTCTATATCACTTTATCTGATAATTATAGCTAGACTGATCCGTTTATTATTTTCTTCTTAAATAATACTCGGGTCAGACTGAGATTTTACAGGTGCTTTCTCATTACTCCTTATCTGGGACTATCATCTGACTTTTGGCTAACTACTTTAGCATTGTACTTTTTGGTTGTATACATTCGATATATTGACTCATTGATGTATACATATTCTGTTGTCTAGCACTTGTATCTTTTCTTTTGTGATATTGTGGATCTTGTTTGACCACTACTCTGATGTACACTTTCATGTGTTATATTCATATCTATTTCCGCCCTTGTGATATGAATTGTCTGTGACTGATTTGTGTTATGTTTATTTCTATATTTGTTTCCGAAGTATATATATACATAGCCACCGTGTAGTAGCTTTGAGTTTGTATCGGTATGTCGGATTTCCTCTTGAGATGAAAAGTTATATTTTTATCTGGCATATCGGTACTCGCACAAAGCAATTACATGGATGGTCGCTCCTCAACAGCCTTATTCTCCGCGCTAGTCGACGTCATTACCACGTAGTGTCCTTGGCTAGCGTGGGTATAGAGGTGGGGGTCACGGTAGTTTAGGCTAAAGGGTTGATTAGTAGGAAGTTTGGAAATTAAATAAAAGAGAGGTTTA
Organism: Allium fistulosum; assembly: GCA_030737815.1. Taxonomy (NCBI): domain Eukaryota; kingdom Viridiplantae; phylum Streptophyta; class Magnoliopsida; order Asparagales; family Amaryllidaceae; genus Allium; species Allium fistulosum. Next base: position 939,898,080 of record CM060907.1, on the reverse strand, counting down.
ATTCATTTAATTAGGTTGGGATTTGACATATTTTAATTAATTGGAATGAAAAGGGATAAAAAAAATAAGTTTCTATGTATCAAGCAAGTTACAAATAAAGGTGTTTTGTTTGAAATAATAAAGAATGTAAGTGCAAAGGAAGAGAGTACAAACTATGGAAACCCGTATTTTGTATTGTCTCTTTGTAATTCACACAAAACATGGACCCACTTTTAAGCAATTCATAGAGAATTATAGAGTTAACAATTTCCCTCGAAGGAGAAATAGTTCTAATGCTTTAAAATATAAGAACATTAAGTGTAATAAAAAATATAGTGAATAGAAATAGGGTCATTAAATTTTATTAAAAAAATGCTGGTAATCTAATTATAAAAGTCCCCCTTTTATAATAATTGAGACTCTTCCTAATATTGGATGTTCGGGAGAGTAGGAAAATAAAGAAATTTATAGGATGAGAGTTGTTCTTATTTACTCCAGTTTTTATAATTTAAAAGTTATGAAAGGTGTTTTAGAAACATGTAAAGTATGTTTTTAGAAGAAATAATTTGGTGAAATGAATAAGTTTTTGAAAAAAGAATTTAATGAATGATTGAATTAAAAATCATAGATTTTTATGAAATAAAAGTCTTTAAAAGAAAAGGCTGATTTGATTTTAAACTTAGAATTGCTGACTTTTCCTTTTAAGTTTAGCGAATAAGTTAAATTCAAAAATCTTAAAATGTAAGGTTTGATCGGAGTTAACAACACCAACTATTTTTGAATTTAATAAATGTTTCTAATTAACACTTTTAAAAACAAGAGTTTTGGGATTATATATTTCAAAAAAAATTGAACTTTTCATTTTTGAAAAAAATTGATAAAGACCAAACCAAGATTTTAAATATGGAATAGATATGAATTAGTGCCTAGGTGAGATGGTGAAAAAGAATAAGATTATGAAGGAGATAGCGATGACTACTGTTGGAAAAGTAACAAGGAATCCCCTTAGAGTGTAAGGACAATAGAAAAAACCTAGTAATATTATGTTGATATGTGTGTAACCCATAAGGATGATATTAAAGGGCACTTCTATTAAGTTTTGTAATATGCTTATAGGAGGCTTATGAATAAAGGAAATACCAAGGACTGAGAATACTATCAAAAGAATGGGATTAAGAAAAGATAGTAATAGATGGTAAAAACATGAAAGATATTAGTAGACTTAAGTTGGGAAGGAAAAGAGGAAATGAGAAATACTATTTCTCTAAGCTTAGTTGCCAATTAGTATAAAGACTTCATAGATCATATTTCTTATCAACTGTAGTGAGAGGAGGCATGGTTATCCATAAATGGGTATGGAATGGAAGAGATGAATAGACCTTATTCATCGTAAGTAATAAAGGAATGATAAGTTTTGAAGATTTTTGCTGAGGGATGGCCTGTTAGAAAGGTCCATTCTAATTGTGATAGTAGTTAGTGGTGTTGTGTTTTCTTCCAGTGTTAGTTTTCTTTTTGTAGGTTGTAAGCATTAGTTGTTGCAATGGATTGCGTACATTTAGGGAAATGTTTCTTTTATGTGTTTTCTAGGCAGACTGCAATGATTTGAGAAAACAGTAAAAATGAGATTTCATAAAGTCATTAAACTAATGCAAGGGAAAAGAAAATAGTAGAAACGGGATGTTAAGTAATAAATTAAGAAGATATATTTAACTAACTTATAAATAAAATAAAAAATAAAATGTAAGTTCCAAAAAATAGAAATTTTTGGATGGTAAGTTTCAAAAGACAAAGGGTAGGATTATGGAGAGGTGAGCTATGGGTCAAGGACGCGAAGACTGAAATATAAAATCAACATGTTTGCCTATTGATATTATTAAGAAAGAAATGTTTTTGAGAACTTAGAAATTTACCGCGCAATTAAGTGAAGTCTGTTATGGATGATGGATGGTTGGCTAAATCATTATGTCAGAAATACAGAAAATTATTTGTAAAATGTAATTACGCATATATTTTGAAAAGGAGAAATTTTATGTAAAATTCATTTATTGGTTAGTTTTCATTATAAGTAGTACGACTTTGGAAAAAAATACACATGTTTTAGAAATTTAAAATACCGCATGCATACATTGGGAATAGTTCGTAAGTTTATTAGTGTAGATTTTACGAAATAGCTGCATTTGTAGTAAAAGGGACATGGTGATCGACAAGGAACCTGTTTTTTCTATGGAAGGTTTTCTAGGATACCTTGTCGATGAGTGGAAAAATTAAAAGGTGGTTTTTGAAACATCAATGTTTTCTAACTTCAAAAAAGTTACTTATGCAAACTATACTTAGGAAGGCAGGAAAAAAGATTGAGGGTAAAGGAGCAGATCCCATGGTGTAGTGGAAAAAGGTTACGTAAGAGAATGGTGGAAAAATGGAATTTTCCATTTAGACCCTTTCCAAGCATAAGAAGATAGGTTTAGATAACTAAATTTTTCTAAAATTGGATGTTAGCAATGGTGTGCTATGAATTTGGATGGTAAGGATTGAATGGAAAATTTTCTGAACTATGCTTCTATTTATAGAAATGTGGAAAAGTTTGGGTGAAAAACCGTTTTGATTTTTCAAAAAGCTGCATTCATGTAGACTTGCATGTACATTTAGGATATTAGCACTATATTTTCGAAGTTGATTCAAAAAGAAATCATTCATATAAGAGCCACCAATTAGAAATTATTGTTCATGCATATCGTATGTATTGTGATGCACTTTGCACATATACATGGATTGTTACAAAATTGGTCGTACACTAAGTGATTGTTAGCGTAGAGTGGATGTGCGATTGTTCACATGGTTGAACCCTTGCGGAATTTCAAAGATGAAATTGGGGGGGAGAATGTAACACCTCACGTTTTTATGTTAATAAATAATAAACTGTGAAAAATGGATTTTACAAATGTTGGAATTTGGCCACAAGACTTATACCATTGGATTCATGGCGATTTTTTGATCAATTTTTATATATAAACTTTTCTGATCAGAGATCAAACGAAAAAGTTATTAGCATTTGAAATTTTATCATCGGAAATAATTATTTATGTAAATATGGATAAAATCAATTAGGACTAACTAGATGTTAATAGTTTTTAACATTCAAGTTAAGAACTCAGAGATTTATAAAGTGGGTAAAAATTGATTAGAATCAATTAACAAATGAAAACAAATGCACACAATCAATTAAACGCAGCAACAAATCAAAGCACATTGATAATTCACAAAATAAACCACATAGGCCGACCGTGACCTCCCTAGGTTGACCATGGGCAGTCGACCATTGGCCTAGGATGGTCAACCCGAAGTGCTTTTGAGCGGTGATGGAGAATTGTTTCTGTGTACTATAGATCGAATCGATTTCCATCTGACGGTTAGTGCTGATTTGAACCTCTATAAATTAGGACCTAGGGCTTCACTTCCAATTCATTATTTTTTTAATGAGCGCAAAAGCTCTACCATTTTCCTTTTACCTCCATAATTTCTAAATACACAAAAATAGAATAGACTCAATGTATAAACTTTGGAGAAGAATAGAAAAGGATAAAGGATAGAAGATGGATTCAAATCAGTTGCTACATCAAAGGTAAACTTTGAGATCTGGTTCTAATTAATAAATCTAAATCCAAATCTCTTCTCTCTAATCCAGTCTTTAATAGATCTGTATAAAATATTGTCCGTGGATCCGAATAAGGAGTCAAAAGGTGGAGAATACAAATAATAGGGTCAGATCTAGATTAAATCTAGAGATTTGGGAGCACTAAATAAAGGTGAGTGGGAATATTATATGTTTTTATATAATACTAGATTGTATCGTTACAGATCTATTCCTATATGCCTAGGTCTGATAATTTAATTTCTTCATATATATGAAATGTTGAAGACTATAATTGCTTATAAATTTGTAGTGATAATTACAGAAGCGTAATGATTAGTTTTATTTCTGTAATTATGTAATGGTTAGTTTTATTTTGTAGTTATGTAATGATTAGATTTAATTATGTAATGTCGAAATGATTTTAATTATCAGTTTTACGTTGGATTTATTAACCGAAAACATAATGAATTGAGATTCCATTTTATTTGAGGTTGATGAATGAGAGGGAAAATAAAGTTAACTGGACTTTTGGGGTTTTAGTGATATTTTAATATATTGGAATGTATGTTATTAGAAGTGGATTTCCATATATTATCAAATCCAAACTTAACAAATGTGAAATATGTATATAAGTAGCCTCGGATATGCATGTATGACAGGTGTGAGTAATTATAAATTATCTAATATAATTACAGTGGACCAATGTCTGAAGGTCTTTAGACTGGGTTGGGATGCTAAAAAAAATATCCAACCAATAGGACCTGTGTTGAGTGTACGATTTCATACTAGAGAGGTACCTCCAAAGTCTGGACTGTGCTTTCTTCCTTAATTATAAATTGTCGCTCATAATTATAAATGACTATTATAATTATATCAAGGCCGAAGGTGCACGGTCAAATTAGGTCTGCTTCAAAATATTTAAGTTTTTAAGTGAGGGTATTGCCTGGATTGCACAAGGCAATCGAAATGGACGGTAAGTGAGATCGGATTTTTGCAGCGTGGCACGAAAAGTCTGGTGCGCCTAGGTACCAAAATGAGTTGCAACAAGCATACGTAAAAGGTTGGCATACTTGGGTACCATTGTTCGGGCGGCTAAATGTCTATCGAGTTAGAAAATAGCCGAACGAATTTTGAAATAAAATTTACCGCAAGCGCACGGCGTACACTTTGTAGTACGTGGCGAATACGGGTCGATCCGCAGGGAATTGATGAGATTTTAAAATTTCCTATTCAATCAAATTAGACCAAAGTGAAATGAAGTTGTTAACTACTAAAGCTAGAATTAAAACATGATTTAAAAACTATTAAACTAGAGAACAATTTAGAGGCAAATCCACTCTAATATTTTTGTAAATCAACAAACATAGAATTTATGATGTCTAACTTTGATATTAAGTGAAATAAGTGTTGCATTTATCATAAGTACGGTTTGTTTATGTTATTAATTAACATAACTCAAACCATCAAACTATAATACAACAATTATACCACTTATAATTCTCATGAAAATGAAGCCAAAGCAAAAGTTATTTTAAGTATGATCTATTTACTATTGTAACTAGTAATATAGATCATCAAATTTCATTTTTACTTTCATTTCAAAATCAATAATGGATTAGCAAATGATGATGAAACTTGTGTTTATGTTGAATAAGAATAGCTCATTTGCAAAAGCAACATAAGCTATCAAACCCACTTATATAAACTTGCATCAAAACTCACTTCATGAAGCATAAACCAAATGAGATCATAAATCATAAAATGTTGAAATTACATAATATTTGAGAGCTTCATTACCCCTAAATTGAAGGGTTTAGCTACTCATTTGTGGCATTGAAGCAACACTTGTAAATTTCAACATGAAAGAGCAAAGAAATGAAAACTAGGCAAAGGAAGAAAGAGAGATTAACTAGTAACTAATTGCATAAAAAATTAAAGCTACACTACTTGCATAAATGTAAATCTAAGCTATGAACATTAAAGGAAAGAGAGCATAGAAATAAACATTAACAATAAAACAAATAAAAGCATGTAGAAAAGAGAGAAGAAAGAGGCTTGGAAGCTATTTTTATTTCATAGAACATTGAGCTTACAATTTGATCTCTTAATTTCCTAAGTAAAATGAAAGAGTAGATGATCTTTTCATGTACACAAGTGGGCTATTTAAACATGCATAAAACCCTAATTCCATTTTTAGGGTGCTTCCCAAAATGCCCTTTAGGAATTGTGGCCACCAAGTAACCATTAGCCACTAATTAATCCATCATTTGTTGTGCATGAAGCTTTAACCTCCACTTAGTTGTCCATTAGCTCATAATTGTACATTTAGGTAAGTGGGTGGGGTCCTCCATTATCTTGAACTTGAATTATTTCCTCTTCATTTCTTTGTATTTCCTTGTGCATGCATATATCATCATGAATCCCACTTCCAAATGCATCAAAATATCCTATAAAAATCATAAACATTGTCCAAGTAAAAATTCTTAAATTAACACATGCACACAAATGACCATTTTGCCCCTGAATGAAGATGAAAATATGATGGTTTGAAAATAATCGAATTTTGGTTTTAACATGTAAAAATGCCCAAATATGATGTTTATTTAAATAAAAAGAGATAAAATATGGATGTAAATATATGCACATTTACGTGCACATCAAATACCCCCACACTTATCTTTTTATTCGTCCTCGAATGAAGGAAAGCTAAGATAAATCCGTTTTCGTAGGGAACACGATTGCATTGAGCGTATGCAACAAGCCGTTAAACCTCTGGGTGTCCCCAGTAGGACGAGTGTTGTCTCGTGAGGGTTTTCAGCGGATACTACCCACAAAATCCAGATGCAAAGAGAAAATATTTACAAAATGAAAGATTTATTTACAATGGGATGAATGCAAGTTCTTGAAAATATTTACAAATGACGGATTTACTCTTAAATCGACACAAAGAAGTTAAATATAAGTCTTGGTCATTATCTTGAAAATTTAAGTCATTACTCATCAAAACTTCCAACAAAAATCAAGTTATCATAGCAAATAGACAATAGTTTAACTCGATGTTTCGGTTGATAACAAAGTGTAACTATGAAATAAATCCTTAGTTGATTATCAAAGTTTATTAAAGTGGTATTTTCATTTCTTTTCAATAACAAATCAAATCAAATAAGTAAAAATAGTGCTAGGATTTCAATTGCTTGATCTCTTATTATTTGTAAGAAGAAAAAAAATTACACACCTAGCTCAGGTAAACTGAGGCCAGATATACCACCCATGCACTGCCTTTCGGGCTTATGTGAGGGGAGTACAGAGCATGGCGAGTGCACACACTTTCATGCATACACCTATCGACCGTAGGTGGTTTTTATTAAGTCTGTTCTTTGTTTTTTTTCTTTTTTTTTACATGTGTTCCATACATGCATAATCGTGAGGACTTTTAAATGAGTATGAAAGCACATAATTAAAGATTCCAAGTATTTCACCCATGCATAACCGTGAGGACTTTTAAATGAGAGTGGATACTTTGGATGTTATATTTTTTTTATATATATTTTTAAGAGAGAGAGAGTTTTGTAAAATTATCTTAGCACCATTTAACTTAGAAGACAAAAATGTTATATCCTTTACTTTAAATTTACCACTTTTTAAACAAAGATTTTCAATTAGAACATACTTCATAATTAACATAGATGAACCTTCCTATATACCAGTTAAACCATTGTTATTTGTAATCAATATTCATTTTTATTTTTGTTAAGACAAACAAATTTTCAAAAATTTCAATATATTAACCAAAACTTAATCTTAACCCATAGTGTTTCTTTAAAAATAAATCAAAATGGTAAAAAGAAAATGTTTTTGAGATATAGGAGTTTTGAGAAAAAAAAATTTTGAAGTAAGAAGATGAAAATTCAAAAATGCCATGAAAAACTAAAAAAAATGAAAATGAGACTCCCCCCACACTTAATTTTGACTGTGTCCCCATAGTCAATGCGTGATATAATGAGTGTAACGGGAAAAATATGTACATATTTACAAAAGAGGGTTAACATTCTTACTAGACGTAGCTTGGCTCATGAAGGATCATGAGCTCCTCCTCTTGGTTATTTGGCAATTCCAAGAAAGGTTTCAAACGATGACCGTTAACTTTGAAAATTGATCCATCCCTGGGGTTTTCTATTTCTACGGCACCATGTGGAAAAACAGTTCGTACCACAAATGGTCCGGTCCATCTTGATTTAAGTTTCCTCGAAAATAAATGAAGTCTCGAGTCATATAAAAGAACTTTCTGGTTAGGCGAAAACGTTTTCCTTAGGATTGACTTGTCATGAAAAACTTTGGTTTTTTCTTTGTAAATTTTCTCGTTTTCATACGCGTCGTTCCTAAGTTCTTCTAGTTCGTTGAGTTGTAGTTTTTGGTTTTCGCCAGCTTTCCCAAGATCAAAGTTTAAGTTCTTAATTGCCCACAACGCTTTGTGTTCGATTTCAACGGGTAAATGGCAAGCTTTACCGTAAACTAAACGAAATGGGGACATCCCAAGGTTAGTTTTAAAAGCAGTACGGTAAGCCCAAAGTGCGTCGGTCAATTTCTGAGACCAATCTTTTCGATTTTTATTCACAGTTTTTTTCAAGATTTGTTTTATTTGTCGATTTGAAACTTCAACTTGGCCACAAGTCTGAGGATGATATGGAGTGGATAACTTGTGGGTTATCGAGTATTTCTTCATTAAAGTTTCAAAAGAACGGTTACAAAAATGGGTTCCATTATCACTGATTATTGTGCGAGGTGTACCGAACCTTGAAAGGATGTTTTCTTTGAGAAATTTCACAACAATTCTATGGTCATTGGTCTTGCACGGAATGGCTTCGACCCATTTTGAAACGTAATCGACAGCGAGAAGGATATACAAGTTTCCAAAAGAATTGGGAAAAGGTCCCATAAAGTCTATACCCCAAACATCGAAGATTTCAATGGTAAGAATGGGGTTTAGAGGCATCATATCTCGTCGAGAAATTCGTCCAAGCATTTGACATCGATCGCAAGTTTTACAAAATTCAAATGAGTCTTTGAAGAGAGAAGGCCAGTAGAAACCACACTGAAGCACCTTTTCCGCAGTTTTTCGAGGACCAAAATGTCCACCGCACGCTTGATCGTGGCAAAATGAAAGAACACTCCTTATCTCATTATCCGAAATGCAACGTCGGATGATTTGGTCAGGACAATATTTGAATAAGTATGGATCGTCCCAATAGAAATATTTCACTTGGGACATGAATTTGTATTTGTCCTGTTTGGACCACGATGAGGGAGCTTCTTTAGTGAATAAGTAGTTCACTATATCAGCGTACCATGGGTCGATAGAAATTGAAAGGAGTTGTTCATTGGGAAAGTTTTCATTGATCGGCAAAGAAGATTGTGCGTTCGGAAGACGAGACAAGTGATCGGCTATGACATTATCGGATCCTTTTTTGTCCTTGATTGTAATGTCAAATTCTTGAAGTAAAAGGATCCAACGAATCAAGCGGGATTTGGCATCCTTTTTAGAGAAGAGATATCGAAGTGCGGAGTGGTCCGTGTACACAGTAATGTGTGACCCTATCAAGTATTGTCGGAATTTTTCGAGAGCAAAAACGACAGCTAGAAGCTCTTTTTCGGTTATTGTGTAGTTGAGTTGAGCGTCGTTCAAAGTCATACTCGCGTAGTAAATCACGTGAAGGATCTTGTTGATGCGTTGTCCTAAGACAGCACCAACAAAAAAATTTGAAGCATCACACATTATCTCGAAAGGAAGATCCCAATTGGGCGCACAAATGATTGGAGCAGAAATGAGTTCGTTCTTAAGACATTCAAAAGAAGAGATACAATCAGAGTTAAAATCGAAAGGAACGTCTTTTCCAAGAAGAGTCGTCAAAGGGCGAGCAATTTTGCTAAAGTCTTTCACAAAGCGTCGGTAAAAGCCAGCGTGTCCAAGAAATGATCGAATGTCCTTAACAATTTTGGGAATGGGTAGATTTGCAATAACATCGATTTTTGCTTTATCTACCTTAATGCCTTTATTTGAGATGATATGTCCAAGGACTATGCCTTGTTTTACCATAAAGTGGCATTTTTCCCAATTCAAAGTCAAATGTTTTTCTTTACATCGATTTAGAACCAACTCGAGATGATGTAAACATTGGGAAAAAGAATCGCCAAAGATTGAGAAATCGTCCATAAAAACTTCTAGAAAGCGTTCAATCATGTCGGAAAAGATTCCAACCATGCATCGTTGGAAAGTCGCAGGAGCGTTACAAAGTCCGAATGGCATACGTCGATAAGCAAAGGTACCAAATGGACACGTGAAAGTCGTTTTCTCTTGATCTTCGAGAGCGATAGGAATTTGGTTATAGCTGGAATAACCGTCAAGGAAGCAATAGAATTCATGGCCGGCTAAATGTTTGAGCATTTGGTCAATGAAAGGAAGAGGGAAGTGATCTTTTCGTGTCGCGGCATTTAGTTTTCGATAGTCAATGCAAACACGCCATCCCGTTTGAGTATGAGTTGGAATAAGTTCGTTTGAATCATTCTTGACAATGGTTAGCCCAGACTTTTTCGGTACAACATGAATTGGGCTCACCCATGAACTATCGGAGATTGGGTAAATGATTCCATTATCGAGAAGTTTAAGAATTTCATCACGTACCGCATCTTTCATTTTTGGGTTAAGCCTTCGTTGCGCGTCACGAACAGGCTTGGCATCGTTGATTAAATGAATGCGATGTTCGACAAGAGCGAGACTAATTCCCTTTATATCGGAGATCGACCATCCAATCGCTTCCTTGTTTTTCGAAAGAATAAAGAGAAGAGAAGCTTCTTGATCAAGAGAGAGAGTTGCGGAAATTATGACAAGCAACGTTTCGTTATCACCTAAGTAAGCATACTTAAGGTGATCGGGAAGTGGTTTGAGGTCCAACTTCGGGAGTTTTTCGATCAAAGAGTTTGATTGAGATTCGGACTCAACTTGAAGCGATTCAAAGGGAAGAGTGTATTCAATCTCGTTGGGAATTTCGTGAAACAATTTTTCGTACTCGGCCTCGTGTTCATCATTAAAATCAAGTGTTTCATTTTCAAAGTTTTCGTGAATGGCACTAACTTCCAACGTTTGGTCACGAGGTTCGTTCGATTGGCTTTCAAGATTGAAAATGTTGAGATCCAAAGTCATGTTTCCAAAAGAGATTTTCATCGATCCATTACGACAATTGATTAAGGCATTTGAGGTGGCTAAAAATGGTCGGCCTTGAATCAATGGAATCTGACTTGAGGGATTTGTCACGGGTTGTGTTTCAAGAACAATAAAATCAATGGGGAATATGAATTGCCCTACTTGAATGAGCACGTCTTCGATTTCTCCCACGAGCTTCTTAATGGAACGATAGGCAAATTGAAGCGTTACTTTTGTGGGTTTGAGCTCACCTAAGCCTAATTGTTCGTAGACGGAATATGGAATCAAGTTGACACTCGCGCCTAAGTCTATCAAACATTTGTTAATCGTCTTGTCACCAATTGTACACGAAATCGTAGGGCAGCCAGGATCTTTGTATTTTACGGGCATGGATTGGGACAAGACTTCACTCAAACTAGCGGCTAAGAAGACTTTTTTGGGCACTTGAGTGTGTCGCTTTTGGGTACACAAGTCCTTAAGAAATTTCGCGTAAGTGGGGACTTGTTGCACGATGTCAAGAAGCGGAATGTTAACTTTGACTTGTTTAAAAATTTCCAGCATCTTTTCCATTTGGTCCGAGTGTTTCTTTGGTCGAAGACGATGTGGAAATGGGACACGATACTCGGTAGGCGGGTCTACTCGAGTAGAAGAAGAAGAGTTTTGATTGGCATTCGATTCAACGTTTGGCTCTACGTTCTGTTCAGATTCATTCGTTGTTTTAGAAGTATCGAGAGAGGTTTCCGGTAAATCGTTTGGATTAACGACTTGATTATCGATTTGTTTCCCGGAACGAAGAGTTGTGATAGCATTCAATTGGGTGACGTTGCTATCTTGAACAACATGGGCTTGATTTGAATTTGCGTTTTGATTTCTGGGATTTGAAATGGGTTGGCTTGGGAATGTTCCTCGTTCACGTTCGCTCATAGACGTGGCTAATTGACTCATTTGCATTTCGAGTTTTGCAATTGATTGGTTCGTATTTTGCATATATGAAGTCAATAAATTTTGCAAATTGATGTTTGATTGAAGGCTTTGAGTAGTTGCTTTAGCCAACGTTTCAAGAGTTTTCTCAAGAGAAGTTAAACGTTTATCGTCTTGGGGAGGATGAGCCGAATTTGGTTGAAAATTTGATTGTTGCGGTTGATTATGAGATGGACCCGTAAAGTTTGGTTGAAAATTGTTGGGTTGAAAGGAAGGATTCGAAGCATTATTCGGAAATGCTTGCAAATTGGGATGAATCGTATTCGTGTTGGGATTGTTTTGGTTCCACGCAAAATTGGGATGGTTTCTCCAACCAGGATTGTACGTTGGAGAAAACGGGTCGTTTTTGGCTTTATTGAAAGCATTGATTTGTTTGACAGAATTGGGACACTGATCGGCTATATGATTAGGATCGTTGCATTTATAACACATCGGTTGAGAAGCTTGGTTCATTTGATTTGATGAGAAAACGTTATCGAATTTTTTAATCATTGCGTCGATCTTTGCTTCCAAAGCAACAGAAGATCCTATCGAGTTTGCACTCGATCGTGAGTAAATTGATTTTTCGTTCGATCGTTCCCATTGGGATGATTTTTCAGCGAGGTTTTCAAGAAATTACCAAGCATCGTCGTGATGTTGGGCAAGAAAGTTGCCTTGACACATTGATTCGAGCATGGTACGTGAGCTATTTTCGAGTCCATTGTATAAAATTTGGCAAATCATCCAGTTTTCGAAATTATGGTGTGGACATTTTATCAAAAGCTCTTTGAATCTTTCAAAATATTTTCCGAATGGTTCTCCCTTGAATTGATGAAAGTTTACAATTTCGTTTCGGATTCTACTCGTTTTTTCCAAAGGGTAGAACTTTTTTAAGAAAGCTTTTACGAATTCTTCCCACGTTTTAATCGAGTTCGATGGTAAGCTGTACAACCATTTTTCAGCGTAATCTGTAAGAGCGAATGGGATTAATCGAAGTTTGATTCCGACATCAGAAAGTTGTTGGAGTTTAATGGTTGCACAAACTTGTTCGAATTTAGTCAAGAAGATGTATGGATCATCGTGTTTGAAATTGCCAAATTTCGGAAGAGTGGCAATATGGTTTGAGTGAATTTCGAAATGGTTACCCATAGGGGCGGGTAACGTGATGCAAGATGGAATAGAAACTCTATCGGGAAAGATTCTATCCATAAGAGTTCGAGGGGCGTTTTCGTTTGCCATTTCGGGAGGATCATCTGTTCGAGTTAAACGGTTTGTAGAAGGGTCGCGAGTCCAACGATTTGTTGTTGTGTCACGAGTCCAAGTACTCATGCACAAGTGAAAGTCGAGAAGAGAAAGAAGTTAAAATCGAGTTTAGTGCATGAAAGAAGATTTGAAAATTGAAGTGAAATTTTTTTTTCAAATTTTTTTTTAAGAAGGTTTTATATATTTTTTTGTGGAATTAAAAACTAAGTTAAGAAAAATTTACAATTTTTTTTTGAATTTTTGATTTTTGAAATTTTTTTATATATATGCATGAACTAATGCAACTAAATGAATGCAAATGACTAAATTACAGTTTTATGTCCTTAGTAGCTCCTAACCCAAAATTGTATAATCACACTTTTTCTTAAATCAACAAAAATATTTCTCAGCCAGGTAACGGGCAGGGGTTATCGGTGCACCACGAATCACCGTAGCAATGCAGCCGAAGGTTTAAGTACCTTCAGAGGAACAACCAGTATAATATTTACGTATCACCGTAATTTTTATAACTGGTTATTACTCTGTCGTAGCCTAGACACCAAGAAATAAAATTGTTCAAAGAAAACAATTGTGAAGATACAATTAAGCCCTAGATGAGCTCGCGACACCCTTAAGTCGAATGTCTAACCTTTATTATTAGTCAAATTCTACGATGAAATGCGTTTGTGGGCTAAGGAAAGGGTGATGAAATCCCTCACCTTATGTGAATTGGGGTATTGCCCTTAGAAAAGAAAATAAGATGAGATGGATGCAAAACAAAAATTAAACGTGAATTTACAATGCAACTAAAATGAAGTTTGTTTTTGTTTTTGGATTTTGTAATTTTTTTTTGTATATATAAATGCAAATGCAAGCAACCAACAATGCACTAGAGATGAAAGCACAATACCAGAGCGTGCAGATTATTGGCATTTTTTTATGCGGCAATTTTTTTATAAACAAGCGGCAATTTTTTGGGCAAGCAGTTTTTCCTTTTAATCTGCTTTGGCAACCTGAAATGAAAAACAAGATATATTCAACAATTTTTATTATTATTATTATTATTTTTAGTATGCTTATCAAAGATGAAAAACAAAATAAGCGAAAAACAAAAAAATTGAAATCTAATCTAAAACAAGTGAAAACAAAAATGAAAATTAAACAAAGTTGAAATTTTTTTTTTCGGTTTTTTTTTTAAAAAAAATTTTGGAGAGGAAACTTAAAAGTGACGTAAAAGAAAACTAAAAATAAAAGCAAAGTAAAAAAAAATTATTTAAAACAACTTCAGCCCAAAACCCGGCCCAATATGCAAAAGAACTCAAACAAATTGCAGCACTGTTCCCAGTTGAATTCGACAGAACGAACTTAAGCACATTTCAAAAGAACGAAACGAAGTCTCGAGAAAAAAAAAAATCATTCGAATTCTATTCCAGTTCAACTTGCGGTTCCTCGTTGGCGATGCTTGCGAGTGGAATGGGCACTGCGGATTTACTATGCAGGCGGATTGGGTTCGCGGGCCGTGGTGGATTTGGAGATCGCGAGGTTCGATTGAAGGTAATTGGGGGAGTTCGATTGAAGGTATAGCTGTGCATGGTGGTTCAATGTTGGAAGTTTGCAATTGAGGATTGCGAAGTGGTTTCGATAGTTGGCGATATTTGGGATATTTGAAGTCGCGAATTGTTGAAGTTCGGTGATTTCAGGTAAGGTCGCAGAAGTGTGGATGTTGGCAGTGGTTCTATTGTAGGCGACGAAGTAGGTTATTACGAATTTGGGGATTGCGTTTTTGTAGAACTGAGGATATAAAGTGGGGTTCAGGTAGTTGCGTTGAGGGCTGCTTTCAGGTGATTGAGTGGAGGAATTTGAGTAGGTTAAGGGATGTGAAGATAACGTTTGGTTTGGTGGTTGAACTGTATGCCGGCAGTGGTGATTATTTTTTTCCTTTTTTTGGTCTTGTGGTTTGGTGAATGATTCAGTTGGTTGTTAGAGGTTGATCAGAGAGAGGTGGAGAGTGCACTGTTGTTGGTGGATGATCAGGGTGGATGCAGAGGTCAGGGACTGCTGTTCGGTGAATTGTTCGATGGATGAACTGTGGTCAGATGCAGTTTAACAACTCAGGTGATGGTGGCAAAGTGGTTATATCAGGGTGTGCTGAAGTGTCTTGGGTGTATGATGTGCATTGCTGGCTTGAATGGCTAAGGTGGAACAACTAGGAATATGACAGAGGTAGAGGATGGTGGGTGAAGAAACAAGGCAGATAGGTGTATGATGGAAAAGACAGTGATGTTGCAGATGGTTTGGTTATGTTGGTTTGATGGTCAGGTATGATGTAGCAGTTTGTAGTAGAAATGTGTAAATGGTAAGATTGTTGACAGAAAGATGAATGGAAATAGCAGAAAGGAGTAGGCAAGTTGTCAGTGAAGTTTGGATGAGATTGTGATTGTTTGTATATGTGCAGTGCACTAGTGAACAGAGAGTTGAACCAGAGAGCTTTTCACAGAGGGCAGTGGAGGAACAGTAAGGTGGAAATGATGGTAGCAAGTAGATGAATGTAAATAAAATGTTATGCAAATGTGAGTGGTGAACTGAAAATGGATCAGTGGGTTAGGATAGAAGTATGGAATTGCTGGTTTGAACTAATAGCAGTAAAGTTGAAGCAGAGGGATTGGGTAATGGGAAGTAGTTTATTTGTTGCTCTGGTTTGAAGAAGTGGTTAGAGGTATAGTATAGTGGTAGTGATATGTGATGGTATGTGGTTGATTGTCTGTGAAGAAAAATGCAGTGGGACCAGTAAATGTGAACAGAGAACAGAAAATGCAAACAGTGAAAGAAAAATGCAATGCAATAGTGTTTTTTTAAATAATTGTAAGTAGTAAATGCAAAATGTAATTGAAAAGGAAATGGAATAAAATTAAAGATGAATGCAATGTTTTTTTAAGTATGATATGCAAATGCAATTGCAATAGAAAATTAGAATAACAAACACACAAATTTTTTTTTTGAAACAAGAAAAATGCAAATGAACACACAAAATAAAAAGCACACAAAAATCTAACAAAGAAAAATAATCCGAAGAATAAAAATTTAAAATCAAAACAGTTCCCCGGCAATGGCGCCAAAAACTTGTTCGTCGACGGAAATTCTATCGGATTAGAAACCGTCGAACGAATTTAGAAATAAAATATACTGCAAGCGCACGGCGTACACTTTGTAGTACGTGGCGAATACGGGTCGATCCGCAGGGAATTGTGAGAGATTAAAAATTTCCTATTCAATCAAATTAGACCAAAGTGAAATGAAGTTGTTAACTACTAAAGCTAGAATTAAACGTGATTTAAAAACTATTAAACTAGAGAACAATTTAGAGGCAAATCCACTCTAATATTTTTGTAAATCAACAAACATAGAATTTATGATGTCTAACTTTGATATTAAGTGAAATAAGTGTTGCATTTATCATAAGTATGGTTTGTTTATGTTATTAATTAACATAACTCAAACCATCAAACTATAATACAACAATTATACCACTTATAATTCTCATGAAAATGAAGCCAAAGCAAAAGTTATTTTAAGTATGATCTATTTAATATTGTAACTAGTAATATAGATCATCAAATTTCATTTTTATTTTCATTTCAAAATCAAAAATGGATTAGCAAATGATGATGCAACTTGTGTTTATGTTGAATAAGAATAGCTCATTTGCAAAAGCAACATAAGCTATCAAACCCACTTGTATAAACTTGCATCAAAACTCACTTCATGAAGCATAAACCAAATGAGATCATAAATCATAAAATGTTGAAATTACATAATATTTGAGAGCTTCATTACCCCTAAATTGAAGGGTTTAGCTACTCATTTGTGGCATTGAAGCAACACTTGTATATTTCAACATGAAAGAGCAAAGAAATGAAAACTAGGCAAAGGAAGAAAGAGAGATTAACTAGTAACTAATTGCATAAAAAATTAAAGCTACACTACTTGCATAAATGTAAATCTAAGCTATGAACATTAAAGGAAAGAGAGCATAGAAATAAACATTAACAATAAAACAAATAAAAGCATGTAGAAAAGAGAGAAGAAAGAGGCTTGGAAGCCATTTTTATTTCATAGAACATTGAGCTTACAATTTGATCTCTTAATTTCCTAAGTAAAATGAAAGAGTAGATAATCTTTTCATGTACACAAGTGGGCTATTTAAACATGCATAAAACCCTAATTCCATTTTTAGGGTGCTTCCCAAAATGCCCTTTAGGAAGTGTGGCCACCAAGTAACCATTAGCCACTAATTAATCCATCATTTGTTGTGCATGAAGCTTTAACCTCCACTTAGTTGTCCATTAGCTCATAATTGTACATTTAGGTAAGTGGGTGGGGTCCTCCATGATCTTGAACTTGAATTATTTCCTCTTCATTCCTTTGTATTTCCTTGTGCATGCATATATCATCATGAATCCCACTTCCAAATGCATCAAAATACCCTATAAAAATCATAAAAATTGTCCAAGTAAAAATTCTTAAATTAACACATGCACACAAATGACCATTTTGCCCCTGAATGAAGATGAAAATATGATGGTTTGAAAATAATCGAATTTTGGTTTTAACATGTAAAAATGCCCAAATATGATGTTTATTTAAATAAAAAGAGATAAAATATGGATGTAAATATATGCACATTTACGTGCACATCAACCATAAACTAGGGTAGGAGTTTCATATTTATCGAGCTCGGCATCGGTCTCTTGCGGTTAATGGGAAGAATAGACCTAACCGATCTCTTCCGCCTACCAGGATTGGTTCAGTTGGGTTATGCAATGCTACAATTGTTTGTTTGTTTGATAGGGCAAGGCTAGTTAACTCATACAAAGGTTCCTTCAAAACATAGACGAGGTGGTGGTTCGCGAACCTAAAATCCATGATAAGAAGCAGACAAGGGTACGAAAAAGGCTGGCGTACGTGATGAAAAGTCCCTAAAGCATTAGGACCTTATGGATTGGAGGTCGTCGGTTTGCACGGCAGGATTTCCTCGGTGATACGATGGTAATGGATCTTTATGAGGTGCTGAGTAATTGATACTAGTAGGTATAGTATCTAGGTCCAATAGTGGACTTAGGTTGTGTGTGTGTGTGTGTGTATGCACTTATATAGACATAGATCTACAGGGTGTAGATGGTTAAGGTTTATATGTAGAATGGAGTTGTAGCGACTAATAATAAAATCTAACATAGCATGAAATAGTGAACAATCGACATAAGCTAGTGTTATGCATAAGATGTATAATTTACCAATCATCAGAACGTTGTTTTGACCCCTCCTCATTATAACCCACGGGATTTAGAAGGGCAGTTACTGGTGTAGATTTGGAGATGTTGTCTGGCTAAGGCACTTGACATTTGAGATGTCGACTTTTGGTCAGTAATCATATTGATCTATTATATTTTCTTATTTTCACTGTGATTTATTACCGTTAGTGCTATGATATATTTTCCTTTTTGTAGGATACCAAACCAACAATCCGTATTTTAGTGGACTTAGGTTTTCAATTTAGTGAAAATCTAGGCACATTGAAGTATAGGTTGTTACAACATCCTTTAGCTGATCGGGTATGATCATCACACCTGAGTCAACCACAAACTTCCGTAGATAAGAGACATGAAAACATTGTGCATGTCCACCATCTTCCTAGGTAAGTCAACCCTATATACTAGCTTCCCGTTTCTCTCGAGTATCGAGAAAGGACTTACGAATCTGGGTGCCAACTTCCCTTTTCTACCGAATCGAACTACATTCTTTAGAGGAGAAACCTTTACAAATACCATATCTTCGACAAAAACCCCAAATCTCGTCTTTTACTCGCATAGCTTTCTGTTGATCCTGAGCAGCTTTCATTCATTGCTGAATAACCTCATTCTTTTCTGAAGTCTCTCTAATCGTATCTAGTCCAAGTATCGGTTTCTCGTCCTCTTCCCACTAACATGAAGGAGCGTTACACGGTCTTCCATTCAATGCTTCACATGGAGCCATTTCAATACTCGACTGATAACTATTGTTGTGTGTAAACTCCACCAAATGCAAATGATCATCCCATGATCCACCAAAGTCTACAATGCATGCTCGGAAGAGAACATTCAATATACGAATTATTCTCTCGGTATGCCCATCCGTTTACGGGTGATGAGTTGCACAAAGATGCAGCACTGTCCCTAAGGTCTCTTATAAGCTCTTCCAAAAGCCACTAGTGAACAACAGGTCTCGTTCTCTCACAATGCTCTTTGGAACACCGTGAAATAGTACTATCCAATTTCAATACAACTCCGCCAGCATCGGTGCCATTTTATTTGACTTGGTGGGTATAAACCTAGCACTCTTGGTCAACTGATCTACTATGACCCAAATGCCATCATACCCTGCTTGAGTCCTCGACAGTCCATCTATAAAATCCATCGGTACTTGCTCCCATTTCCACTCACGAATCTCTAATGGTTGCAACAATCCACTAGGGTTCTTTTGCTCTGGCTTTACCAATTGGCAGTTCATACACTTCGAGATGGATGCCCCAACATCCCTCTTCATGCCTTTGTAGTAGTGAGTTCGCTTTATATCTCGGTAGATCCTTTTACCACCGGGATAAATAGTCAATTTATAATGATGACTCTCTCTTAGAACTTCATCTAGCAATCCATCAACTTCGAAAACAAACAACCTCTGTCTTTACGAAGCCAACCTTCTCGGTTGAGTTCTACTGCTTTATATCTTCAGATTCTACTCCTTCTACAATCTTCGCTATGATCTTCGCCAGCTTAGCATCTCTCTTCTGACTAGTACTGATCCCTTCAATCAAAGTAGGTCTAATCGATAAGCTTGCTGACATTTTAGGTTCTAGCTCGCAATGAGACCTGAAATCAAATCTAGCAATATACTCTATCTGCTTCCATTCTAAGAACATTGCCCTTAACCCGGCAAGTATTCTACTTAATGCATCTGCGATTACATTCTCTTTTCCTGGAGTATAGGAAGTACTAAAATCATAAGAGGTCAAGAACTCTAACCATTGTTGCTGATGAAGGTTGAGATCCTTTTGAGAGAAATGGTACTTTAAGGATTTGTGGTCCATAAACAGCTCAAACCTTTCTCCCAACAAATAGTGCCTCCATATCTTCAAGGCAAAAACAATTGCCGCCAATTCCAAATCATGAGTTGGGTAATTCATTTCGTGCGGCTTTAGCTGTTGACTTGCATAAGCAATAACTTTTCCTTTCAGCATCAATACTGCAGCCAATCTGGTACCACAGGCATCAGTGTATACTGCTAACTCTTTATTTCCACTTGGACTGGTCAACACTAGTGCACTCGTCAACCTTTCCTTCGAAATCACAAATGCATGCTCGCACTTTGCATCCCATACAAAAGTTTGATGCTTCATTAAATTGGTCAATGGTGCCACTACCTTTGAGAAGCCTTTGATGAAGCATCTATAGTATCCACCAATCTTAGGAAACTCCTCACATCCATAACATTCTTGGGCTGATTTCAGTCTTGGACCACTGCCACCATCGCAGGATCTACAGTTATAACATCTTCCAAAACAACGTGACCTAAGAATCTCACTTCTTCTCTCCAGAAGTGATACTTAGAGAACTTCTCTCTCAACTTGTGCTTCCTCAATATCTCTAACACAATCCTCAAGTGCGTCTTGTGCTCTTCTTCAGTTCTGGAGTAGATCAGAATATCAGCCACGAAAACAAGCATGAACTTATTTAGCTAGTCTTTGGAAACCCGATTCACGAGATCCACAAAGTATGCTGAAGCATTGGTTAACCCGAAGGGTATCATCAACCACTCATAAAATCCTGATGGTGTACGAAATGCAGTAGTAGGCACACTCTCTTTCGCTAGTCTAAGCTAGTGAAATCTTGTTGCTAAATCCATTTGGGAGAACACATTCGCACCGTGCAGCTGATCAAACAAGTCATCAATGCATGGGAGTGTATACTTGTTCTTCTTTGTCACTTTATTCAGCTCACGATAATCCACACACAACCTCAAAAAGCCATCTTCCTTAGTCGCGTATACAAAAGGTGCACCACACTCATATATGCTTCTTCGAATGAACTCTTTTCTCAATAGGCAATTAATTGCACCTCCAATTTCTTCTTCTCTTTAGGTTCCATATGCCTTAAAGGCATAACTATCGGTCTGGCTTCCTTCACCAAGTCTATGTGAAACTCGATCTCTTTGTGTGGCAGTAATCTCATCAATTCCTCAAAGACATCTGGATACTCTATAACGATAGGCATGGACGACAATCCCTTCTTTGGAACCTCAAGCGAATATAGAAAGCTAATTATCACCCCATCCGCTAGTAGGTATCTAATCACTACTGTTTACCCATCCACATCTCTAATTGTCACCAATAGCTTCTCGCAATCCACTATTGCCGCATACCTCTTTAGCCTGTCCATTCCCAAGATAATCTCGAACCCAAGGAAATTCAGAACAAAGAAATCACAAACAAAAGAACATCCATGACTCGATAAAACTAAACCACTATAAACAATGCACAGGCTAGTCAAGCTTGCAACAGGGTTTGTCACGATTAAGGGTCGATTTACGATCGAAAAAATTCCAACAAGAACATCATCAATAGAAAGCATACCTTGAATGCCGACTCCCTTCCCCTTCTCCTTCACCGAGGAAGCAATTGACGAAGTCGGAACGGCATCCAAATTATATGTCTTCACCATCTTCTTATCCTTTACCGGTTCTGGACAATTCTTCTTCAAATGCCCAGGATTATCACAATTATAGCATTTCTTCTTCTCACTCATCTTGCTGTCTTTAACTAGATGACCCTTCTCGCTGCAACCATAACAAGTGGGTTCCCATTTACCCTTCTTTTTACCACTCTTTCCTTGGTACTGTTTTCTCTTTCCATTCTACTTCTTCTTGCCTTCATAGCCTTGCTAAGGCTTTAGCTCCTCTTTTTCAGTAGAAACAACAATAGCAGTCTTAGTCATAGGGTACAAACTCTCATGGCGAAGTGCATTCTCTACTAGCTTTTCAAAAAGCTTATCAATATGATCCACAAGCTTCTCCCTCAAGTAGTCATCCAAGCCAATGATGAATTCCTCATTCTTTCTCAAGGGAGCATCAATGAATGACATCCATGGACAAAGTTTCAAACTCCACAACATATTCCAAGACTCACATCTCTCCCTGCTTCAGCTCGAGAAACTTTCTGAACAATACCGACTTTTGGGTAGCCGGAATGAACTTTTCTTCGAACCTTGCCTTGAACTTGTCCCAACTGAATCGATCCTCTTGAGTAGCAATAGTAATAGCGTTCCACCAATTCATGGCTTGCTCCTGAAGTTGCCTAGAAGTCAACTTCCTCTTTATAGCGTCATCCTCTTCCATATCACTGAAGATGCGCTCATAAATATCAATCCAATATTGCACTTCTATAGCTGATTCTGTTCCATGGAATGGCTTCTATCCAAGGGTAGAATAATCCTTGCACAATCTAGCGAAATTAGCCCTAGGTGCTTCATTGGAGCACCTCTACCAACAGCCATACCAGGAGCATTCCTAATCGTAGTTTCCTTTTGAACATAGCTTAGAAATTATGTACAGCAGCTCATGATCCTTCTCCATCTTCAAATCCTGAAGCAGATCTCATAGTATTCCTTATATGCTGGCTCATTCTCATCTATAACAAGGATGATCGGTCTCTCATAAAGTAAACTGTGTCTATGGTGCTCTTGTGCATGCAACTTATACTATATAATATATTACTATATAGTTCTAAAAACCAAACTTATAACAAGTACGCATTCTCTCGTATATATACACACTCAAGATCTAGTCTAAGGCGATAACTTCTTCCTTATCTCTACTAGATCGCGGTATCAACATAGGTTAGTCATGTAACCAAGCTCTAATACCAAATGTGACTATCGCCCTATACCATCGGAAATGATAATAACTAAATAGTGCACTGCAGTCGTGCCTAGTCGTATAGGATGATCATCAAGATGCATAATAACCGGTCATATCTCACAGCGCATGGATAAAATATAATATCATGGATATAATAGAAGAGACGGTAATAACTATATGAAAAAATCATCAGAGTACAGATCCACATAGTTATACATCAAATGTCACAGAGTTTATACAATGGAAACAAACTTAATAACTATCTCAAATACAAGTATAAGCAGTCATTACTAAGGCTCCCCTGTGCTGTAGAGCGAAATAAGCGTAGAATCCATATAAGTATATAATACAAGATAGCTCCATCCAGCTCATCCTCTAAACAGCTACTGCATCACCTGGATCAATTATCTAGTCTACTCATTTAAGCATACCTAAGATAATAAGGAGCAAAGTATAAAACTTTGGGTCAGGCAATAGTCTGGTGTGAGCGATAAATAGATCTCAAAATACTATACAAGTAAATATGGTAAGGACCAAGAGTACACGAACCATATCTGACCTGTCCCTGCAACCAAAGAGTTAGCACATAACAGTATAATATACTACTCTACAATATCATAAAGGTACAATACAGAATACTATAGTGGATGTCCAAATATCCCTATCTCTGGTACCTACTCCCAATGATATCCCCGAGTGATTTCCCACTAACAGAAAGCAACCAATGCAACCATAGCAAACAAACAAGACTCATAATCACTCATCTCTATGCTCTGAATATATGATAACTCAAATGGCCTAATTACTGCCAGAGAGTAATGGAAATCCCAGTTCTCCGTTGTACTCTCGTATCTCGCAGCCCAAAGTTGGACAATAGACCCAAAGCCATAGGTCTAGGTTATACGAATCCTCGCTACTAACCCATAAGCGTCCCCACTTAAAATACCCCAGCTTCGAGTAAAACCAAAAAAGCTCTGAGCATCAATGATTCCTTAGCACATACTTCCGAGCCCATCTTCACTCCATTTGGATACCGAGCCATTCTTGCTCAATCCAATTTCCATTATTCATGAGAAACCCATCCACATTCCCAGATAATATGGCTCACTCCTTTACGAGCCACCATCTTCGGAACCTACACCCAACACGAGCCAACATCCGAAGATTCTAGCTTTTCACCATGTTGTTACATCGTCATCCAACCTGATATGAATTAGCCAACACCTCCAACATGACATATAGAGCATCCTCTACCCACCTTAAAAGTTTCACACCCATCCCAAGCAATGTGATAACTTTGTACCGAGTTATGCACTTAACCAATTATTAGCTACTTTCCTTTCCATGCCTCTAGTACTCTTCTCCAAGTGCTTTAGACCCCGACTCATCGCTCCTTAATAACTTGGCTCCCAATCTAAAGCCCCATCTTTTAGTTCTAGAGATAACTCTTCCCTTAATCTAACACTTAGTCAAATTTTCCAACATCTTGCTATAGAACAACTCCTTGGACCAAGCTCTATCCAACCATGCAAGAGACCGACTCGTAGCTCCTTCCACCATGACTCGGTGCTAACTCACCTTGATAACCCAGTGCCAAATCTTGCCTTCAACTCTAAACGAGGTGTGACTTATCTCATAGCTTCCCATTATGCTCCAGAGCTCATCCACCAAGTTTCATCCAATTCTGACAAACTTAGCCTTTGATTCGCTCAATCCTCTAACCTATTTTTCTATACATGCGCAACACTAAAAAAACTCTATCAAAGCATAACATCCAAACATGTCATAATAACCATTTTTATCCATTTAAACATGCAATTCATAGAGATAAGATAAGCGTATCAATTTCTAACATAGATCTACAAATAGCATGAGTGTATTAACATAAATCAAGGTGATTTCTAACCAGTCTATATCATATGCATGGATTAATATGTAATTAAAGTTAGAAAATGTTTTTATGACCAAAAATCAATTCAAAGCATGTTAAATTTATAATTCTACAATATAAACATGCATAGTATAGTGAGAAGGCATTAACCACTCACCACTTACCAAAATTCAACCAATTTGTGTGTAGATCTAATCTGAACGGTGAAGAAAAGCACTCCAAATCAAGAAAATCGATGATCTCTATCTTCTAATTAAGGATCTAATCTCTAATCCATAATCTAGTTTGATTTAAAGAGCAATTTGGATGAATTAGGATGGATTTAAGGCTAATTTTGGTTTAGGCTTGATTTGAAATGAGAGGGAAAAGTTCTAATTTGACACAAACAGCCCCTATTTATAGTAATCTCTAATTAAACTAATGGGCAAACTAATGGGTTTAATTAATTACATAATAATTTTGGCCAGTAGCTATAAACACTTAAAATAACCATATCTTCCTAACTATAAGTCTGTTTTTCTCTTATGACCCCTCTATGAAATGGGAAACCATCATCTTGAAGTAGTAGAACTAGTTTAAGACTCTAATTCAATTCCTGTCAAAAGTTATAGCCCAAATAATGTTTTTATGGTCAAAATGGTTGCACATAAATTCGAATAAAATCATACTTGTATAAAATGTCCCTAAGAGTCATATCCCAAAATTATAGAATCATACGACCTCATATGAATAAAATAAACATATTTTATGATCCTCCGATATGTAAAATATGGATCTTTACAATAGTATTTTGAAATTCATTTACCACTTACACCAAACCGTTGTATGGCCTAAGGTTTTATGCTTTATTTCTTATGAATAGACTGGATAACAAGTCCTGGTCATGTAGTAACTGTGCAAAGGACGAGCAGGATGGAGCTATCTCATATTATAAACTCATATGGATTTCTACATTTATTCCGCTGTCCAGCACTGAGGAACCTTAGTAGTGGCTGCTTATGTTCTTTTTATAAGATAGTTATTGGGTTTATTTTCGTCGTATAAACTCTACAAAATTTGTATATAACTCTATGGTTCTGTGTATTGATGATTTATTCACAAAGTTATTATTGATGTCTCCATGTATATACATACATATATGTATGTATATATGTGTGTGATTGCTATGGCCGACAACTCTTCTTATGTTGTTGTTTAGCTCTCTGATTAGTCCCACATTTCTACTTAACTTCTCTGGCATTTTTGACTCAAGGTTTTGATTAATCTTAGTAATTAGCAGTCTGTTTTGATCCAATATGCTTTGCACTTGAATAAAAAAATTCTGAAAAGTTTGCAGCAGTTTGCTATTTATTTCTTTTGTTTCTCCTTCCATTTCTTATTTTAAACTTCAAAAATGTCTTCTTTAAATCAAAAGCTCAGCACATAACCTGCATGCTCTGTCCACCCGAGTGCTTGCATTCTGACTTTGCTTACATATATACGTGTATATGCATATGTATATACATGTTACTGTGCTTGTTAGACTAGTTGTGTCTAGTGCACTTGTATTCTCTAGCCATAATGATTTTGTGCTAGTTGCTTTGAGTTAAATTGCCCCTGTATACTTGTTGTTTACTATGTACATATATGTGTGTATACTTGTGCACTTCACGTTGACATCTTCCCTATACTTGGCCTTGAATTCTGATTTTGGTTGAACATTTTGTATACTTTCATGTACATGTTGAAACTGAACTTGATTATGAACTCTGGTTGCATATGAACTTGTTATTTAAGTGTGTTCATGCCTGTTGTTGCTTTGCATACCTGTTAACCAATTTGGACCTGAGCATGACTGAAGCTTTGCATTCATGTTAACCCATTTTGACTTGTGAGCATGTCTGAAGCTTTGCTTGTGTGTTTCCTGCTTTTGCTTTATCCTTTGTACATTTGGTGGTCTGGTTGCATGCCTGAGTTATTGTAGTCTGGTTGCATGTTGTTTTGTATGTTGGTTAGATCTTCATGTGTACATTTGGTTGAGCTGCTGTCATGTTGGTTGGACCTTTGCACATTTGGTTGAGGCTGTTTTTATGTTGGTGCCTTACTAGCTTGATGCTCCTACTTGATTACTTTGTACTGACCATTGCCGTGTTGTTTGTTTTTGCATTGCACCTGAGTTGATTCCAGTCTTGGCTTGGGTTTGACCTTGTGCTCACCTATCCCTGCTATTTTAACAAGCAAGCGTATATCGATGTGCACGACCTTGTGGCATGTACAGTGATACGCTGTGCATGTCACAAGTTGTTCGCGTATTTTTTATTCTAGTTTGAAATAGAAAGATGAATTAAAAAAAATGATGACGAACAACCCAAATAACTGAGGCAAACAATATTTTCAAACACATACTTCATTATGCATTGCAAAATATTTCTTTTTCAATTTTACTGCGTTAATGTTTATTTTGCAGATAGTTCAGATGCTAGATATAGGCTGGAACAAAGTTGAAGATCAAATAATAGTGATGAGTGAATATGTAGTGAGGTGAAATATGTATGTAAAATTTTATAGTGAAAATTGTGTTGTATTTGAAAATTGTATTTGGAGTTGTGTAAATATAGTGAGAGCTTAAATTTGTACTATTTGAATTTGTAATAAAATATTTGTTGGAAAAATATTTGTTTAAATAAGAATTTCGAGTTATTTATTTTATTCAACAAATATTTATTTAATTATGTGGAAAAATAAAATAGTACAATAACAAATATATTTAAACGAATATATATGTTTATTATCATCAAACAAAAATCATACACTAGTATATTCTACAATCTCCTCCTTTTGATGATAAAAACATATATTAAGATTTTGACTCTATTAAATGTATTTGGTCATGATGAAGTTTATTAGCTCCCCCTATTTGAATACTCTCCCAACAACAAAGCTCCCCCTTCACATATGCAAAAAGAATTCAATAACAATAAAAAAACAAATGCAATGAACCTAGATGAGAATATGCAAATAAAAAAAAGACTTATTTGCCAAACTCTTAACTTCTCTCCCCCTTTTATTATCAGCAAAAGAGTAACAGTGTTAGATAAGAGTGATAAAGTGATAGACATGAATCACAACATTAATACCTTATCGAGTATAAATATTAAATTTCAAATAAAAAATCAAACTAAAATCATAAATACTCTGTTAGGCGCATATTCCATTTTAGAGTGATAGGGGTGATGCTGGCATAGAAAACCATATAGTTGTGTCCATTTGTGGTATATTTATGACATGAATTTTTTAAATACTTACTAACCATGCATAACCGTTAGGACTTTTAAATGAGATTAGTAGTATTCTCTATTTTTATTAAAAAAGAATTCCAAGCATCTTCTAACCATGCATAACCGTGAGGACTTTTAAATGGGGTTAGAATCAACACACCTATTTCATCAAATTTTGATATGTGTTCCATACATGCATAACCGTGAGGACTTTTAAATGAGCATGAAAGCACATAATTAGAAATTTCAAGTAGTTCACCCATGCATAACCGTGAGGACTTTTAAATGAGAGTGAGTACTTTTGGATGATTTTATTGCTAATTAAAAAAAATGAATAATTTTCTGTTTAAATACCACATTTTAACATACTATATTGGATTTTGATGAGTGATAGTCATAGAAATATGATAGGAATAGAGATGGTCATGGAATTTTACCAACCAAAGTTATTACAATTTTTGTTTAAATTTTTAAAGAAATTTTCTAAATATACTCTCTCAAGACATAATGTATGATCAAGATCAACTCCCATCACTTTTTTAGTCACTATTTATCTTTTCGATAATCAATAGGGAGTCGGATTAGTTAACATATGCATTTAAGATCAAATCAAAAAAAAATATAAAATCACATTTCTAAAATGCTTAAACTGAGACGAAGTCGACAAAAACTATTCTCTGGAAGGGGTTTTGTAAAAATGTCTGCCAATTGAGAATCATTTGGAATGAAGTTTATGTAGATATTTTCTTTGGAAATGTGATCTCTAATGAAATGATGTCTAACATCTATATGCTTGGTGCGAGAATGATGTACGGGATTATTTGTGAGATCAATTACACTTTTGTCATCACACATAAGTGGAACTCGTTTAAGATTTAGATCATACTCTTGTAAGGTTTGTATCATCCATAAGATTTGAACAGAGCAACTGCGTAGAGCAATATACTCTGCCTCAGTGGTAGCCAATTTTGTTTTTGACTTGACCATGCAACTAACGAATGTCCCAACATAAAACACGTTCCACTAGTACTTTTTCTATCAACTAGACTACCAGCATAGTCTGCATCTGAATACCCTTTTAACTCAAAGTTATCATTAGTTGGATACCATAGACCAAACCGTGAAGTGTGCAACGGATACCTTATAATTCTTTTTTACAGCTTTTAAATGAGATTCTTTTGGATTTGATTGAAATCGTGCACATAAACATACAGATAATATAATGTATGGTCTAGAAGCAGTAAGATAAAGAAGTGATCCAATCATACCTCGATATTTCTTTTGATCAATTACCTTACCTTTTTCATCCTTGTCAAGTTTAATTGTTGTGCTCATGGGAGTTTTTGTAGGTTTAACATCTTTCAATCCAAATTTGTTGACCAGCTCTCTGATATATTTTTTTTGAGAGATGAACGTACCTTTTTTGCTTTGTTTGATTTGAAATCCTAAAAATAATTTCAACTCTCATACCAAGATCATTTCAAACTTTTCCTGCATGACTTTTTCAAATTTCTCATACAAAAGGTTGTTAGTGGCTCCATAAATAATGTCATCAACATATATTTGAACAATCAAAAGCTCATCATTTTCGTGCAATAGAAATAATGTGGTGTCAACACGGCCCTTTTTGAACCCATTTTCAAGGAGATAAGTGCTAAGACATTCATACCAAGCCCTGGGGGCTTGTTTTAATCCATATAGTGCTTTCTTAAGTTTATATACATGGTTAGGGTATTCTTGACTTTCAAAACCTTCGGGTTGTTCAATGAATACATCCTCTTTCAAAATTCCATTAAGAAAAGCACTTTTAATATCCATTTGTCTTAGTTTAAATTCTTTATAACAAGCAAAAGCTAACAATATTCTAATGGATTCTAGTCTTTCTACTGGTGCAAAAGTTTCATCAAAATCAATTCCTTCAATTTGATTATAACCTTTAGCAACTAACCTAGCTTTGTTCCTAATCACATTTCCAGATTCATCAAAATTATTTTTAAAAATCCATTTGGTTCCTACAACTGGATAATCATTAGGTCTAGGTGCTATAATCCAAACATCGTTTCGTTCAAATTGATTTAGCTCTTCTTGCATAACCATAAACCAACTCTCATCATTGAGGGCTGTATCTATGTCTTTGGGTTCAATTTTTGAAATAAATCCACTATATAGACAAAAATCACATAAATTTATAAAGGAGGAACGAGTTTGAATACCTACGGTAGGATTACCTATTACCAATTCTGGAGGATGATCTGCTTTGAATTTCAATCTCTCTGGTTCCAGATTTCTTTGGACTTCTTCTGCGGTTGCAATTTCTTTTTGATTTTCACTTTCGTCTTTTTCGTTCTCTTCTTCGACATTGCTTTTGATTGTTTCCTCGCTTTGATCATCAATGCATTCAGCAAATTTCACATTGACTGACTCCATGATTGTTCTCGTCCTTTTGTTGTATACTCTATAAGCTTTGCTTCTGGAAGAGTATCCCATGAACATGCCTTCGTCAGCTTTTGGCTCAAATTTTCCCATTTGATCACCTGTATTGAGAATAAAACATGGACAACCAAAATTTTTGAAATATGCAATGTTTGGCTTTTTGTTGAACCATAGTTCATATGGTGTTTTCTTAAGAATTAGCCTAATCATGACTCTATCCATTACATAACAAGCTGTATTACTGCCTCTGCCCAAAAGGGCAAGGGTAGTTCATACTCGTTTATCATAGATCTAGCCTACTCTTGTAAGGTTCGATTCTTTCTCTCGACTACTCTATTTTGTTGTGGAGTACGTGGGGCAGTGAATTCATGTTTAAATCCATTTTCATCATAAAATATTTCAAATTCTCCACCATGATCACTTCTTAGCAAAATAATAGAAACTCCTTTTTCATTTTGAACTAATTTTGTGAATTTAGTGATGTATGAGAAAGTTTCTGATTTTTTCGCTAAGAAGTATACCCACGTGTATCTAGAGTAATCATCAACCAATACATAACAATATCTCTTACCACCTAAACTTGCAATATCGTTAGGTCCAAATAGATCCATATGAACTAGTTCAAGGACTCTAGAGGTACTTATAGTGTTCATGGCATGAAAAGATGATTTTTTAAATTTCCCCACAGTACATGCCTTACATAGAGTTTCTGTTTTGAAATCATGAGACGGTAAACCTCTTACCAAATCATTTCTTTTTAATTTGCTTAATAGATTCATGCTAGCATGTCCTAATCATCTATGCGATAAGTTTACTTCTTCATCCTTAGCTACCAAACATTTTAAAAGAGTGAGATCATCAAAAGATAGAGAGTATATATTACCTTCCTCTTACCTGAAAATAAAGTTTCTTTTGATGATTGGTCAACAATGTTGCCAAATCAGAATCAAAAACAACATTCATTCCCTTATCACATAACTCGCTGATTGAAATCAGATTATGGTGCAGATTTTCAACATATAATACATCATTTAAGGTAAATGTGCCATTACCTACTTTACCTTTACCGATAATTTTACATTTATCGTTGTTGCCCACTGTGACTCTGCCACCTTTATACTTCTCTAGGCTAAGGAACTTTGATTTGTCGCCCGTCATGCACCTGGAATAGCCAGAATCCAGGTACCATTCTTATTATTCCTTAGCCTGCTAACACACCTACACGAGGAAAGAGTTTAGTGACCTATTTGTTTTTATTGGTCCATGATTTTTAGTGACGACAAATTTTGAAAAACAAGTTAGCGTAGAACGAAGATAGTCCATGTCTGTTCCTTTTGGCACCTAGATTTGTTTGATTTAAGGGATTTTACATTCATGCCTTTAGGAACCCAAATTGGTATGGTTTTCATATGTTTGGGATATACCAGCAATTGTTTTGATTGTGTCCAGTTTTTTCACAAATCGTGCACTTGGAGTTAACATGATTAATTTCACTTCTACCTTTTCAAATTGAGTATACCCAAGTCCTTGTCTAATAGTATTAACAGTTTGTTTTCTTAATAGAATATTTAGTGATCTTTCTCCTTTGGAGAATTTTTCTCAAGTTGTAGACAATTGTTGGACTTGTGACTTGAGAAATTCATTTTCATTCAATAACAAAGTGCACTTTTTAATAGAATTTTCTTTCCTAGTATTTTCACTTTCTTCAAAATAAGAATTTCATTTTCAAGCGATTTAATTTTAGTTTCTGATTTTTTTATTTCCTCTTCTAATGATGGATACTTATCTCACTTAGGGCTCTTATTTCTATAGTTTTGAACCATTTGATCAAGCAGCATATTTAGTTCTATCAAACTATCCTTTTGTGATTCAATTTTAGCGTACTTCTCCCTAAGTCTTTCAAAATAGCCATTTACTTCATGAAAATATATAAGTAATTGCGAGTGAGTAAGTTTTGATATCTCGCTTGGCTCGTCATCATCGCTGTCACTTGTTTCTCCTAAAAACACAGATTTGCTCTTTCACTCTCACTGCTAGTGCTTTTAACATCATCTTCACCACTTTCATCCCAAGTTGCTGCAAAACTTCTTCTTTTCGGTTTCTTTCCTTTGTTGAATCGATTTTGAGGACAATTTGGCTTGATATGACCAGGTTTATTGCACTTGTGACAAATGATTTCCTGCTTTTCTGAGTTTTCTAGAACTTTGACGATTCTGCTCTTTAGTTGTTGATTTAGGGTTGGATTTCCATATTTGTGGTTCCACCTTTTGAATCTCTTTATTATCTGTGCCAGTTCAGCTGCTCCTTCATCATCACCATCATCATCTTCACTTTTCTTCGTTCCTTTGAGAGCTATTGGTTTCTTTCGCTTATCTCCTCCTTCACGTTCTTCCTTGAATTTGATTTCTAGCTCATAAGTGGTAAGGTTTCCGATGAGTTCTTCAACTTTAACCTATTTCAGATCCTTTGATTCTTGGATGGCAGTCACCTTTACTTCAAAATTTAATGGAAGAATTCTGAGGATCTTTCGAACTATTTCCAGTTCTATGTATGGTCTTCCTAGGGATTCTGATTTGTATACAAGATTAGAAAGTCGTCCATACATTTCTTTGACACTTTCATCCTTTGCCATTGTGAAGTTCTCGTACTCGCTACTAAGCATGGCAAGGAGAAATTCTTTAACCTGGGTGGTTCCTTCATGAGTCACTTCAAGCGTATGCCAGATTTCCTACGCAGTTAGACAATTTGAGACACGGTTAGATTCAATTTGATTTAATGAAAAAATAATAGAATTCATAGCTTTAGCATTAGCAGTTTAGTTTCAAGATCTGTCCATTGATCCATAGATTTATCAACTTCTTGATTATCTACCATTACTGTTGGTGTGCTATATCCTGTTTCAACAATATTCCATGCATCTATGGTTTTCAGAAAATTTTCATTTTAGTTTTCCAATATGCATATTCACTATTGAACATGGGTGGTTTAGCTATGGACCGAGCTTCAGCAAAAGCATTATTAAAAGAAGCCATTGAAAGAAAAAATCAAATTTTTTTTAGCAGAAAATGGTTTTTAATCCTAGCTCTGATACCACTTGTACAATCATTTTCACCCTAGAGGGGGGATGAATAGGGTCTAATAAAAATTAATGCGGAAATAAAAACAAAGACAAAAGGTAATGCAGTAAAGATCACACATAGTTTTACCCAGCTTCGGTAAAAACCTGCCTACGTGCTGCCCCCCAAGGTTTCTACTAGAAATTAAGTAATCAGACGCTTAAAAAAACACGTAAACTTGCGATACCCGCTAACTTGATTAACCTAACTCTAAGCTCAAAACCCTGCCACAAGTCATCCATTGAGTTGCGAATTCACTGAACTATGCCACGTAGTTCGTAACCTAGTTAAAACTAGAGATTTTACGAAGTTAAGAAAGGAAAAATTCAAATTTAATAAAAACCCTAAATTATAATTTAGCCCAAAGCAAAAATAATATCGGCCCAATTAAAAAGTGCGGTCAAATGAAAAATGATGCTCTTATTCTTTTTGTATATCCAGGCTGATTATTCCTCTTTCACTTTTACTATCTTTGATTTAGGGTTTTGTTGAATTGGAGCCGTCACTTGGAAATAGAAATTCAACTCGTTTGCCTTGATGCTTTCATTCCTCTCTGTTGGTTGAATTCGTCGATTCTGATGAATTTGGATTTCGCGATTCTTCGATCAGTGTTCTTGATTGCTCCAGAGGGTTTGAGTTCGAGTTTGGTATAATATCGGTATGCGATTTTTACTTTATTATTCTGTTGATTTGCTTGAACTCGAACTCTCTTGATTTTTTACCGATGATGAATTGGGTATTTATAGGGATCAAAACCCTATAATTTCATTTCGTTTATTTTGATTTGAATTCTTCAATTGCTGCGCTCGGCCATTCGATTCTCGTTGAATGATTTGTGTGATTTCTTACTTTTTCATTGGTTGAATATATTTCCGATATATTTGAATAGGCTTAAATTTATTTGTTCTGGTTCCGTTCTTTGCTGCCAACAACTTGTTCATCATTCGACGTTCCATTTTCTGAAATATGTTTCCTTATGACTTCTGATTGAATTCTCTTGACTTGTTCAAACTGCTACAGATAATTTTTGATTTTTTTGAACACTGCCTTGTACTAGTAATCTAAACATGATGTTTTTCTCGAGTTTAATCTGATGTCTCCATGTATATACATTCATATATGTATGTATATATGTATGTGATTGCTATGGCCGACAACTCTCGTTATGTTGTTGTTTAGCTCTCTGATTAGTCTCACATTTCTACTTAACTTCTCTGGCATTTTCGACTCATGGTTTTGATTAATCTCGGTAATTAGCAGTTTGTTTTGATCCAATATGTTTTGCACTTGAATAAAAAAAATTAAAAAGTTTGCAGCAGTTTGCTATTTATTTCTTTTGATTCTCCTTCCATTTCTTATTTTAAACTTCAAAAATGTCTTCTTTAAATCAAAAGCTCAGCACATAACCTGTATGCTTTGTCCACCCGAGTGCTTGCATTCTGACTTTGCTACATATGTACGTGTATATGCATATGTATATACATGTTACTGTGCTTGTTAGACTTGCTGTGTCTGGTGCACTTGTATTCTCTAGACATAATGATTTTGTGCTAGTTGCTTCGAGTTAAATTGCCCATGTATACTTTTTGTTTACTGTGTACATATATGTGTGTATACTTGTGCACTTCACGTTGATATCTTCCTTATACTTGGCCTTGAATTTTGATTTTGCTTAAACATTTTGTATACTTCCATGTACATGTTGAAACTGAACTTGATTATGAACTCTGGTTGCATATGAACTTGTTATTTAAGTGTGTTCATTCCTGTTGTTGCTTTGCATTCCTGTTAACCAATTTGGACCTGAGCGTGACTAAAGATTTGCATTCATGTTAACCTATTTTGACTTGTGGGCATGTCTGAAGCTTTGCTTGTGTGGTTCCTCCTTTTGCTTTATCCTTTGTACATTTGGTGGTCTGGTTGCATGCCTGAGTTATTGTAGTCTGGTTGCATGTTGTTTTGTATGTTGGTTGGATCTTCATGTGTACATTTGTTTGAGCTGCTGTCATGTTGGTTGGACCTTTGTACATTTGGTTGAGGTTGTTTTTATGTTGGTGCCTTACTAGCTTGATGCTCCTACTTGATTGCTTTGTACTGACCATTGTCATGTTGTTTGTTTTTGCATTGCACCTGAGTTGAATCCAGTCTTGGCTTGGGTTTGACCTTGTGCTCACCTGTCCCTACAATTTTAACTATCAAGTGTATATCGATGTGCATGACCTTGTGGTATGTACAGTGATACACTGTGCATGTCACAAGTTGTTCTCGTATTTTTGATTCTAGTTTGAAATAGAAAGATGAATTAAAAAAATGTTGATGAACAACGCAAATAACTGAGGCAAATAATATTTTCAAACACACACTTCATTGTACACTGCAAAATATTTCTTTTTCAATTTTACTGCGTTGATGTATATTTTGCAGATAGTTCAGATGCTAGATACAGGCTAGAACAGAATTGAAGATCAAATACGAGTGATTAGTGAATATGTAGTGAGGTGAAATATGTATGTAAAATTGTATTGTGAAAATTGTGTTGTATTTGAAACTTGTATTTAGAATTGTGTAAATATAGTGAGAGCTTAAATTTGTACTTTTTGAATTTCTAATAAAATATTTGTTTGAATAAAATATTTGTTTAAATTACAATTTCGAGTTATTTATTTTATTCAAAAAATATTTATTTAATTTATTCAAAAAAATATTTATTTAATTAAATGGAAAAATACAATAGTACAATAACAAATACATTTAAACGAATATATATATATATGTTTATTATCATCAAATAAAAATCATACACTAGTATATTCTACATATACTCCACGGTTTGCATACCAGTGTTCCGCCCTACTCTTCTAGTCTTATTCTATCATTCGCTCCTCCGGGGTAGCTCTGTCACATATTCCTTTGCCGGTTGCACCATATATTCAGATTAGTTCCCTTTCCACTAATTTTAGGAGTTTCAATAGTCACTCCACCGTTGGCCCTTTCGGTGCCAGCTCCAATATTGATCCCATCATCGGCGTTGATCCCCAAGTTGACTTCCATGTTGCCCCTAAGTATCAGTTGTTCTGGACGTAGGGGCAACGTTCTATCTCGTTCTAATCCAACTCTAGAAGCCCATGTATTTTTCCCTAAGGTCTGAATTCCTGCAGCCCCTGCAATTCCTTGTTGTCCCAACCTTTAGAAGAATTCCTCCATCATCTCTTGTTTCGTAGCCAAGATTCCATCCTACATCTCCTTTATCGGCCTTTCCATTTCTTCTCTAGCTACATAGTTGGATTGGTGAGAATTTGAGGATACTTCTTGACTGCCCCCAAGCTCTGGTTGACTTTCTCCAATTTTAGATCTGGTGTTAGACCTCTTCATTTTTCTTCAATCACAGAATCAAGCTTCAAGTTTTTGGATCTACCTTTGTTCTCGGTGAAAGCACCAAAATAATAACCTAAAAAAATGGATCAACACCCTATATCGAGTATGAAAGCACCATCCCTGTATATCAAGGCAAATAAAATAGAAATAAGGAATAATAACTTGCAGATAAAGTAAAAAGACAAGAAATATTTATAGTGGTTCAGCTATTAACGAAGCCTACGTCCACTTTATAACTTTTGTTTTTGACTGCTTGCAATTACAAGTTAAATCTAATTATAATTTGGTTGGATCTTTTGAGTTAGATCAAGTCACCAGTGTTAGAGTTCATTGGAGAATCATGGTGAACCCTTTAGATGACTGCTGTGTGGGAGGAGAAGAGGGAAGAATAGTTTCTGCAGAGTTTCAACAGCCAGTCCAGAAGATCCTCTTTATGTTGCAGATAGGTGAGTACTTATAGGGATTGGAGACTATTGGGCTGGGCCACTTTGCCAGAGACCTAAACTTAAGGATATAAAGGAGCTCCAAAAATTGCACAACGACCTGACCTGACTTGATGGATCGCTAGCGATCCATAGGGCATGGATTTCTAACGATCCATGTAGTTAGAATATTATTGGATCGTTTCACTTGGGTTGCATTCCTTACCTTATGTAGATGCTCTCCATGTGATTTCATAGCTAGTTGCCTTGTTTTGACGATGATCACTCATGAGTTAAATTGATCTATGACTAGAATCAGATGTGTCTTTGCTTCTCGAACTAGGTTGCTTGTAAGGCTATGAAACTTGGCAAACATATTTAGAAGAGACAATGATCAAGATGCAAGAGGTTATGATGACTCGTGAAGCGTCCCTATGGATCACTAGTGATCCGAAGGTGATGGATCGCTAGCGATCCATCTCCTTAGATTATTTTTAGCTGATTTTCCTTGAGTGTTATTCACTTGTTCTTTTGAGTGTGTTGTCCAAGTATCAAGTCGTTTGGAGTTAGTTTGATCATCTGTCTTCATGGGGCATCTGGTCCAGAAGAATCATCCATAACTTGCTCAAAACTTAACGAAATCAGATGAAACTTTACAGGTACAATCTAGAAGGTGTTTGGGACCTACCTTATAAATTTGCGGTGATAGGGCCCACCCTACATGGGTCACCAACGATCCATCATACTAACTCCAATCAATCAAATTTTTCTGTGAGCCTTCTTTAATGTCTTTTAAGTGTTCTCCCAAAATTTCAAGTCAATCAGACTAAGTATGAGTTCTCTAGATCTGTTTTAAGTTAGCTGCTTTGATCAAAAGCGGGTAAACAAGTATTATTGACAATTTTGAAATAAAGGTTAGGTACTAATTAAAATTTATAAAAAGAGTTATAGATTTGATTTAGTATCTTTTGGGATAACTAATGTTGTTTAAAATTTATAAATGATTATAATGATTAATTATCTTCCGGGATAATTAAAGTTGTTTTCAATTTATAAAAAGATTATAAATTAGATTTATTCGGGATAATTAATGTTTTTTTAAATATATAAAAAGATTACAATTTGATTTATTTTCTTTTGGGATAATTATTGTGGTTATGAAATTTATAAACGAATTATATCAATTATCTTTCAAGATGACTAACATTGTTTAAAAAATTAAAAAAGGTATTTAAATTGATTTATTATCTTTCATGATAATAAATGGTGTTTTAATATGTAAATAATAGTTTATAAATGTGGAAACCTTTAAAAAGGAATGTTTCAAAATAAAGCTAAGGGTAAGTTGTTTTGGGTTTATAGTGAACAGTGTTTTAATGATAGTTGTTGTTGACCTTCCATTTAATACACTTAGAAATATATTTAGCTCTTTAAAGGGGTATTTTTAAAGAATATTTTCAAAGTGTTTTACAAATATTTGTGATGTGAAAATCAAAAATAAGTAATAACCAAATGTTCTAAAAGCTTGATTCATTTATTGGTGGCAAGTGTTTTCGATTTAATAGCTATATACAATCATTCGTCTGTTTTCAATAGTTGATTTCTTAACTATCAATTTCAATATCCTTCTTTGTGTTTTGTCGATTCAAGATGATTTGTTTGCTCATTTGGAGCATTTAAACTCTTTCTATTCTTAAGGTTAAGAATGATGTCATGGCAAGATAGATAGCAACACTGCCCTAACTTTTCACGCTTCATTGTTTTCCTTGGGGTAGAATTATTTTGTTTTCGATGGTTGATTCATCGACTATTGATTTTGATATCCGTCTTTGTGCTTCATCAGTCTAAAATGATTTGTTGTCATTTTGAGCATTGGCGTCCAACACCGTGGATAACTAAAACCAAAGAGCAAGTGGTTCCCAAGCCAATTGGGTTGCACCTATTAGGGTATATTCACAGTTATCTAGAGATTTGTTGGTAGCATGCATGCAGTGATGTGAAATATTCAGATGTCGTGTGAGACGTGGTCCAGCTTGGAAGTTCCCGAGAGTGATGCGTGTTTGGTGTGGGCTCTCAAGTATATTTTATCTAGAGGTATACTTTCGACGTAGGGGGCACACCCTTCTAGTCATGTTGGATAAATTTGTTCTCCTTGTTTGATTTGAACCTTAGAGTTTATCTTTTCTTAATTGCATCAAGAAGTGCCTTTAGCTATTCTCTATGTTTAATTATTTTTGTCTATTCTTTAACTTTGGATTTTGATCTTGTCTGTGTCCATCCTTTGTTGTTTGGATTGTTGTTCTTATTTGTTTTCCATTTCTTCATGTATGGATGTTGTTCTTGTGAGGTAAAAACCCATTCCCTGTTTAGTGGCGTGGTCTCACAGAATTATTAAATGTTCACCATATTCCTTGAGTTTTCTCATGCTTGTTTTTCAGACTGATCCGGGTGTTATTTTATTATAATGCCCAGGTCAAACCAAGTATTTTCCTAGGTTGTCATTGGTGGGACATGGAGCTTATGGAGTAGAGCTGGATGTTCACCTACCACAGTATATTATTTTCCAATGTATTATATTGTATACTTATCATCAATTGTAAGTTCAAAATTTATAACTGTCCAACTGATGGGGTTTGTTTTTAACTCCAATGTGTCTTATATCTTGGAGAGACAGTTTATACTGGCTTGATTATATTATATGTTGTCATTTCCGCTATGGAACTCTATTTCCCCTATTAGTTCTTTTTATTTTACCTTAACAATCGCCTTTTCCATTGATTGGATATTCGACATTGGAATACGGTGGATGTATTTGGCTACGACTTTCGATGGTTGAAAGGCAGGTTGTTACATTTAGTATCATAGCTAAAGGTTAAGCGAGAACCTTGGCTTTGTTGGGGTAAACTCATTTGAGATAGAGTAAGTGATACAGTAGAATGGGTTTAAGTGTATTATATTTCCAAGAATGTATTTGTTATTGCTATAAAAACATATTGTGTTAATTCGTCCATTGAGTGGTTTATGAATTCTGGTCGAGATGTGGGACGCCATAGTATCGATAGGCATTTCTAAACACTCGAACATGGAAAACAGACATGATATTGATTGTTGAAAATTGGTAAATGAAATATTTTACCTAGGATTATATATATAAGGAACAATTTTCAAATTGATATAGTTATTTATATTGTGTTTATTTGTTTATTATAATAATAACTCTTTATTATCATTGTTGTCTGATTTTTCATGCTCGAGTATTTTAGGAGCATTGACTATCATTAGTTGGTTATTAATTTATGCTCGAGCAGTTTATGGGCATTTGTTGTTTTGATAATTGCGAGTACATTAACATGAACCCCTTGTGAATTAAGTTTCACAATTTGACTATAAGGTGTTCGGTAATAATGTTAAGTTAAAAATGATCTTTTAACAAAGCTGTTTAATATAATCTAAATGGAAAGATAAGACATTTAGAGAATAAATATTTGTGAGAAGTTTATTATAATAAAGGAAAGTTATATAATATATAAGATAATTTAAAAGAACATTTTACATGAGGATGGTATATAAAATGATTTATATAATTTATAAATGTGTTTTTAAAAAGAGTTTTTGAGAATTTAAATCCCGGTATTGCTTGATAAAATTTCAAAAGGATTTTTTGAAAAGTAATGGTAGTATTACTTAGAAATATTTGTAAGTATAAATACTTCAAAGAGAATTTTTATGAAAGATACAATTTCTTTGGATAGTTCAGGGGGAAACATCTCAATTAGTTTTGTGGTAATCTGAATAATCTTCTAAGTGACGATCTAATAATTGCTTAGGTAAACATTGTAATGCACTTAGTAAATTCTTCTCTTTATTATTTTACGATCGAAATGAGTTCAAATCCGAGCAAACCCGAAGTAAGAGTTAGTGAAGAAATTGTTAGAATTATTTTATATATATATAGAATATACGTAATATGTTTTTCGAAAGGATTTTGAAATAAAAATTGGGTATTTAGTCTTAAATTTCCTTAAAGGAAACTGATTTAAAATAAAATTTATTTTGAATAATAATTTTATAAATGAAAATT
Organism: Allium fistulosum; assembly: GCA_030737815.1. Lineage (NCBI taxonomy): Eukaryota > Viridiplantae > Streptophyta > Magnoliopsida > Asparagales > Amaryllidaceae > Allium > Allium fistulosum. Next base: position 939,856,550 of record CM060907.1, on the reverse strand, counting down.
TAAAATTCTTAGATAGAGAAGAGATAATTTAACTTAAGTTTAAATATGTTAAATTGGATAGGAAGATTTTAATAAGAATTGTCTTATTAAAATCGTAATTTAGTTTAAACATCCAAGTCATATAAACTATTTGATGTTATTGGGCTAACCCGTAAACATCTTTCCTTAGAACACTCAAACGTAAAAGGTCGAAAGGACGACTCGAATTTAAGACCCATATTTTGATTAGGCCTCCATCTAAATTTTGAAAAGCAAAATGAAATGGGTGTTTTGTATGTACTCTTAGGATATAGAAGAGTATTATACAAGTAAATAGAGTGCAGTAAGTTTTATTTGATCTTTTATAAAGAAATGTCTTTATAAAATATTTATAAACTTAAGTGAAAATTTATGAAATTATTCATAAATAGTTTTAGTGTTGAATGAAAAACTAAATGAACAATGTAAGTGATTTAGAAAGATTGGTGTAGTTAAGAAACCAATAGGATTAAGTTCGTAAGTTGTGTGTAGATCATTTCATACGGATGATTTATGTACATCATATGGGCTTAAGTATATTTGTATGCTTTGTTGTGTGGTTTATAAATAATTTAGAGAGTGACTTTCAATTTTGTCTATGGGAGCTTAGATAATCTTCTAAGCAATAACCAAAGGCTGATAAGCAAAATGGTACTCTTAGGGAATTATCAATATTCTTGGACAATCGAGAAAGTTATGGACCTAAGCTAAGATTTGTTTGTTAGTCATTTAACGCTTTACATAATGTTAATTGTTAGCTTATTCCTTTATGGAATTTCATTCGATTCAATTTGATTGATTGTGTGATTTTATATACTATGGCTTATAAAATATGATTTAATAAGCAAAGGATTTTTAAGTTATTGTTTATTAGGACTTAAATCCCGGTGCTTTTGAAAAGTGATTTCGAAAGAATTTAAGAAAGAAATACTAATTGTATTATTTTGAAAACATTAATGAAGTGTTATTATTTTAGAACATTTGAAATGAGTTTTGTGAAGTAATTTTTCAAATGTTTTTGTGTTGACTAAAGCTGGGCGATTGGGGGTTTTCTAATTTGGAAGATCTGCCAAGTATATTTGTTTACTATAGTTGTTGTTTTAGGAGGAGCCAGAATACTACTAGATGCTCTATGTTGTTTTGATTTTAGAGTTATACCATGCTTCGGTAGGAGGAGCCCCTTCCTTGTCATAATTGATTTTGGTTTTGATTTGCTCCTCTTTAGAGGAATTTAAAAAAATATTTCGGATGTAAAATCTTGGATATTTAGTTCTAAATTTATCTTTTGGAAAGATTAGATGCTTAGTATTTTATTACATAGTATTCTCTGTACTTTTATTGTACATGGTTGTTATATTTTTTTGGTTGCATGTCGCTTTATATCACTAAGTTGCATCATTATTATAAGTTGCATCATATTGCCTGGTTGCATTTGGTGGTTATATTGTTTATGTTGATTTTGTTTATGATAGAAATAGCTTGTGTATTGCTTTTTGTCAGCACGGTTCTCTTTTGAATTATGAGTACACGATAGGTACAAGAATGCAAGAGATTACTATTTGATTCCTTGTGCACTTGCATTTGCATCGAAATAGTAAGTTGCTTGCTAACAATCAAACGCAAAAGAGGTATGTAGTAGATTTAGAAATTGGTAATTGATTGATGATTTTATGCCCCAGATATGGGAGGCCTCTTGGCTTTTATTTTTTTTGATTGGTTTAGGCCAGTTGTGGCGAATTGTAGTTTTTCAGATTTAGCCGTGCAAAGGAGGTGCTGGCAAAATTTTCCGTAACATAAGGGACTTTAAAGTTTAAAAACTCATTTTAATTAATAGTTTTTAAAACTTAAGGATTTGAAGACATTTTCTTCCTTTGGAAATTTCAAGAACGAAATTCTTTTGAGGGGGAGAATGTAATATCCTAAAAATTTTATCGTTTTGATTTTTGAATATTTAATTAATTTTAAATATTTAAATAATTTATTTTTAAAGTTTAATAACTTATATTCAAATATAGGGATTATTCAAATATTTGAATTTGTGAATTAAAATATTAATTAAATAGATTTAATAGAATTATTAAACTCATTTTAATTAATAAATAATAATGGTGAACTCATTTTGTAAATTTATTTACAATAATAAATGGTTTGAATGAATAACAAGAAAATTGATTGTTAATAAAACAAGTCGATGTTTATTATAGTATTATAATTTAATTTATAGGATTCTCCATAATTTTTAATTTGGAAGATATTCAAAGTACTATTTGTTATATTTTATGGTAAACGATGGTATTTTTGAAATTTCATAGAATTAAATAATTTGTGTATTTTATTGTTGATTTATGATTGTGCCATATTTTGGTGCATGGTCATATTTTTATTTCTGTCGTTAGCGGTACGTATGCAAATGAATATTGTGTGGTGGGATACTACAAAAAACCTTATTTTCAAAAAAATTTAAAACAAATCAAAAATCAAAATTTTCATTAATGATGATTTGCTTGATAGGATGTGTAACGACCCATAAAAGTTTAGCAATTTTTAATTGGTTTATAACGTATTGAATTGGATTTTTGAGAAATTATTAATAATAAAATTTTGAAAAATAAATTATTTGGATTACATATAATTAAATATAGCAAATGGTAAATTTTCAATTAATTATATGAAAGTTTATTTATTATGTAATTCTATTAAATTCAAATCAGTTAAGAATTGTTGAAAATAAATTTGCATGAAATCAAGGGAATTGACTGTTACCATAAATTTTATTTCTTCCCTGTCCATTCAAGTTTTACATCTGTTACAATCCAATCAATACCATACCTTTATTACTCCCTGTATTCGTGCTGTAGCTCTATAATTTTTCTATCCGTTGCTATTTCATTTCGGGTTTGTTCCTTCCCTATTTATTCCATTTCAAACATTTTCTCTTCTCTCTGGTAGAAACATAATATTTTACATCATTTATATACACACACACATATATATATATATATATCTGTAGCTTGCATTCATTCGTTTATTCACTTTTACGTTTCTCATACTTTCTACTTTATGGTCCTTAATTCCCGTGCTTGACGTTATCATTTCAGTTTCTTTCCATTGAATGTGGCACGTTTCATTGTTAACGTTTTATTCCATTTATATGTGTGGCTTTCCTTTTGCAACCTGTTCCATTTCTATTTTCTTCGTTTTCAAATTTTGAAACGTACAGGCTGGACCACAGTATTAATTGCTTTCCAATTCACGTTCAAACGTTGCTATTCCTAGCTACTAATAAATTTAGAAATCAGTGTCTGTTACTTAATTTATGGCATACGTTCAAAGCATTGGCTTTTATTATTCAGCTCAATTAAGGGTGACCGTTGCCGTCACATAACCGGCAAAAGATTTGTATACGTTTTATTTGTTTATGTGGCAACGATTCACATTTACACTATTATTGCCTTTTTAACTTCACTGGTTTTTCATTTTTTTGTGTACGTTTTCATTCCAATTTTTGTACACATCATGGTTCCTTTTATAAATTCAACACCCATAAATTTGCTACCATTTCACGACTTTGACCACCACCTTTATTTGTTGAATGCCACGAATGCCAAAATGATGAATGATGTTGCAAGTCAGAAGAAAATGCATGCTCCTATATGCGTTTCTTTTTTTTTTACATTGGTGTCTGACATGATTGACGCTAGTTAACGTTAAATGACATTTGATGCCAACAATATTATTATGCATTTTCATTATCTTAATTCTTTTATCAATTAACCTCTCCACTTTTATTTCCAATCTGATTTATAACCTGCCTATTTACTTTTCTTACCGTATTTATTATTTGCTAGAATCTAGCCATTTCATAATTCCTTTTTCAACATTTGATGTGTCTTCTCTAAATCTAAGCGGAAAAATCTGGCTTACCCCTTTTATTCATTTACATTTTCTTCTATTTCAAATTTCATCATGACTGACACGCAACCTTACTTTAATCACTGCGTCAATCAAGCATCCATCTATTAATTTTCATTTATTCTTTATTTATTGCCAACGTTATAAATTTGAAAGATCACTTGCTTCCCTTGTCTCCCTGATTTTACATCTCTGTGCCTATCCTTTTGAGTTTCTTACTTTTATATTCTATCATTATCCTAAACGTGCATTTTGACTGTTGCCATCCCCATATTTATTTCTTTCCTTTTTGAAATTAAAACGTATACGTTTTACATTTTATTTATTTCTAAACCATTCATTGCCTTTCCTTTAAATCAATCCATTCTCTTCTTATTTGCTTTAACTTCTCTGCTGAATCAACGCATGAACGTTGATTTTCATTTATTATTACCTTTTATATTATATTTTTCTCTGTAGCTTTCCACTACCTCTCTCTTCATATATTTCATTGTTGCCTGCTCCTTCTTCATTTTCGAGATCCACTCCCCACCATTGCTTACTTTTCCTCCTCCCAAATTTTTCCATGGCCTACGCCAGATAAAAAAAAAGAAAAAAAAATTTGTGCGACGTATATACCCATCGCCTGAAGCTATCTCCGCCCCTCTTCCCTTTCCACCGCCTACAACCCTCAACCTCCACTCACGTTTCTCCTACAAGTGCATGCTTACTTCCTTTCCTAAATAAGAAGGTATATTTATTGTTTAAAATTTTTCTTATAAACGTTCAAAAGGATTTGAGAAAAATTTGCATTCTTTTGTATCGATCTTGTTATATGTGAAAGTAAATAAGTTATGAAGCTATAAAGGTTTACTTATACAAGATTTATATATATATAAGAGTGTTATATAAATGAATTTTATACTATGCGTTAACTAAATACATTGTTATTTATATGATCCAGTTTTTGAATATATGTTTTGATTTAACGTTCATTTTGAAAGAAAGTAATAAATTAATCATATAATCTTCGTTTCAATTTTATCAAGCTAATTTGATCCGTTCTCATCAATTTCTATCTATCAGCTTTTCCGTCGAAATTGTACCATCTAACTTTGCTTTGGAAGTCATGCTTGCATTTCATAACTCAACTTCATTGTCTATCTCTCTAACCTCGAAAGGTGAGCAATCACTCACGATTAACGTTCTTTTAATTTTTTAAATTTGATTTCAATTGAAACGATAATTGAAATATGCTGTTGTTAGTTATTTACATTGTTATATATATGCCATTATCTATATCTGTTCACCAGTGACATCTGACACCATTATCTGTTATTGTTATTGATGATATATCTATGCCTGTTATATTATTTCTATATCTGTTATCACTCTGCAAGTTCCCTGTTAGTGTAGAAATCACTATGGGTTGAAATGATACATACCCGAATGGACTTTAGAATAGGAGAAAATCGTTATGGGTTGAAATGATAAACCCAAACGATTTTCATTTGAATTGAAATTGGGATTACGGGTCGAAATGATATCTACCCGTATATATTAAATTTCGGATTGAAATGATAAATACCTGTATCACTTAACCATATGATAAATATATATACAGACACCGTTGGTCTATATATATAAATATTTTGAAAATGAATTCTATGGTTTTGGAAAGAAATATATGGTTTTAAAATGTTGAGCCTTAAATTATTATATATAAATGGGAATGATTGATTAAATACATATAATATGGTTGAGTATTTTAAATTTATGTTTCAAAATAGATTCAGTAATAATTTGAATAAGTTAAGGTTGGAAAGATAATTTGAATTTAGTAAAGAATTTTATTTAATTAAACCGATTTAAAACTTATTGAAAAGATATGATTTATAACTTGAGTTTGATTTAAATAATTTAATGAATATTTCTTGTTTAAATAAATTTAAGGAAATATTTAGTAAAAATGAAATTCAAGGCTAGTTAAATGATTTTGAATTTATTAAGTGAATATTCCCTGATTAAATAATAATAAAGTTAAATCCAGAGCTATATGAAACTGTTAAATTTAACTTTGAAAATGTTGAATATTAAAGCTTTGAAATATATTGAAAATTTAAATGGTATATTTAGAACTGAATTGAATTGATGAATTGAGCTTTGAATAAAATTTGAATTTGGAATTTGAAGTTGATGTGAAGCAATTTGTGAGACTTAAGGAAATTATAAATACTTTACTTTTAAATTATTTAACCTATATATATATACTATTTTGGAAAATAGATATATTTGAAATGAAATGATATTTTGGTTTTGAAGTATAAATTAAGTTGGAATGACCACGGTGTTATAGTGTATATTTCCACCTTGTAGATAGTTCCGCAGATCCTAAGAGGATGGTTATCCCAAACATCCTTTAAGTTACTTGTATTTCAGTTGATATTTCACTTGAGTTGGATTTATTGATATAAGAATGTTAATCCTGACTCGAGTGTTTTGTGTTTTGCTTTACGCTCGGGTCAGACCGAGTTATACAGCATTTGAGACTCACCCTTGGAGTTTGGAGCTTCATTTGGAGATCCAACTATCAATTCATCTTTCAGCTTTTCCAATTGATTTGTTTAGAGAGGTCATCTATTCGTACTGAAGACTTCACTATATTTGAGATATTCTGTTGTATTTTATTTTAACCCTGATGTTTATATAGTAGCTTCATGAACTACTATTTTATCTATTCCGCTGCGTATTATTGTATTACTCTGTTTCTGTGATTCTGCGATTGATTTATTTACTGTATATGCTGAGTTTTGCGAAATTTAAATTAACAATCTGATTGTTTTGAATTATTCAAGTCCGACATGTGTGGATTTATTGTCGATTTGAATGGTCCAAAATAGTGGGTCGTTACAGGATGGTTGGCTTGAAATTTTTGGATAGCTTGAAAGAGAAGTAATTGTTTGTTTATAACTTAAGCAACTTCAACACTTACAAAAAGTTTACCTTCCCCTCTTTTATTTTATTTTCATTTCCCTCTTTTTTCTTTATCATATGCTATAAGACTAAGAAACCAAGCCACAGTCTTTAAAATTCAAAATCAAATGATTCAGTCCATTAAAAATCATAAGATTTGATCTATTGTGTTCGTATGAAGTTTAGCTTCGAATCTAGATGGCGTGGTCTTGCACGACGAGGCTTAAGGAGGTGGTCGCACTTGCTACCGAATCTAGGGTTCAACAATGATGAGGCATGGGGAGGAGTTTAGAAAATTAGAGGGTAGCATCGCCTTCCGCTTGGCGAGACGCACTTGTGGCACCAACAGCTCAAGATCTGGTGGAACGTGGTGATTTTCGACTATCGGCTATAGTAAAGGGATTGGAGATGTCGCAATTTGATTGGGACGAGATGGGATGACATGGATGGTGTGGTTGGGTTTGGCACACGAAGAGAGAGTCATTAGTAGTGGTTAGGCGTACTCTGGTGGTTCGTGGCAGCGGTGTGGGGTAAAGGCCGTGAGTGGATATGTGTGTACGTGTGTATGTGCACAGCGCACAGCCTGGAATTGAAATTGGGAAATTGAATTTGGATTTGGTGGAAGGTGTATTAATGTTGGTAATTAACATTTTAGTTAAGTGTTAAGAAAATTTAATTATTTAATTAAATCAAAATCTTATGAACTTAATAGCTATCTCAGACGAGGTCGGATTTGGACGCGGGTTTTTGTGTTGGACTCGTATCAATATTATCTATGCATTGGAGTTGGATTCTTTGAATTTGGAGCTAACATAATTTTACGCTAAATTGAACGCCATTCGATTTTACTTCGAACCGGAATGTGAAAGCATCAACTGGAATTTTGGTGAGTTTACTCATCGCTAAATAAATAATATGATATCTGTGTTGCTATGTGTTAGCACCAAAATTGGTCACTAACCTCGTTGAGAAAGATTGTGTAAAGAGATTAATGAAGAAAATAAACTAGAACAGAGAATTGTATGCTAAGTTAAATGCAAAAACAAGAACACCGGATTTATAGTGGTTCGGCGTAACTGCCTACGTCCACTTTGAAGTTAATCTTTATTGCTTTTCTCAACAGTTGATTACAGATACAATCCGTACCTCCACTCCTTGAATACAATCGCTAAGTAAAAAGAACGAGTCTTGAAAGCGGTAGAGTCTCCCCAGTGTTCTCGAAAAAAGATCCATTTCACTGTGCCCATGCCTCTCTATTTATAGACGAAGGTGGGTTGGACTTCCCTGATGGGCCTAGTAGCAAGATACCTCGGCCCAAAATGAGTAACTTCTCTGTGCCGAGCCATAAATGCCGAGCGACAAATGCCGAGCGACAAATGCCGAACGATGTCTCCAAGCCGATCGAGGCATTACGTTGAGTGGAATGTGCAGGCCGAATGAGATTCGATGCCGTTCGAGGGGAGATGCCAAACGAGCCTGGAATGCCGAACGAGGCATGAATGCCGAACGAGCCTGGAATGCCGAACGAGATTCATGCCGGACGAGACTGAATGTCGATCGAGCCTGAATGCCGAACGGGGCATGGATGTAGGTCGAGGCTGAATGTCGATCGAGGCTAAATGCCGAACGACCTTTGATTGACGAACGAGGCCGGATGTCGAACGAGGTCTGAATGCCGAACGAGGCTTCCGATGCCGGTCGACCTCTGAATGCCGAACGGGGTTGAATGCCGGACGGTCTCTGAATGCCAGTCGAGGATGAATGCCGAATGACCTTTGATTGACGAACGAGGCTGGATGCCGGACGAGTTCTGAATGCCGAACGAGGCTTCCGATGCCGGTCGAGCTATGAATGCCGAACTAGGTTGAATGCCGACCGACCTAGTTGCCTGGTCAAACCTCCAAGTAACACTTGCCCCTCAAAGTGCATCATGTGGCCGATCTTGATGCACTTTGAACCATGAGTTCTCCGTGCTTCCCTTCGAGCCTTGGCTTCGTCTTCTTGATATTGTCTTCTTCTGGATGCCGAACGAGGCATCCTATGCCAAGCGACATGTTAATGTCGAATGACATACGAATACCGAACGACTTAATTGATGCCGAACGACATCAAAGCCGAACGAGATCAATGCCGAGCGAGGGAGGTGTTTTGACCGGTTCCACCGGTCGTTGTCCATTCGACTTCCTTTCTTTCCCCTATAAAAGCCGGCACTTCACTTCTTTTCCTCTTTTTTACATTTACCTTCATCCTATTTACGAACTTGCCTCTTACTTCTACGAATTACATACCCCTTCCTTCTCAAACATCACGCGCTGTCTCACTTCCTTCCCCAGTCAATCGAATTCAATTAGAACCGCACTCCCTATTCCAGAATCTTCCCGAGCTTCTACTCGTTTTTCTTTTAGGTGAGAACCTTTCCCTCTAACAGTCCGCACCGATTTGGAAAACCAGCACAAGGTTCACATTCGTGAACCTCGGCAAAATCGAGGTCGGTGGTACTCATGTGGAACAAGAGTTAAGGGTGAGGCGTTGTTGTTGAGAGGAGTTTAAGGTCAGGCGGAGTGGAGGAAAGGAGTAGACGTTGGAGGTGCTTGAAGGAGCTATGGCTTTATGTGTCGAGCGATACGGCCCGGCACAACTACGGCTCGGCATAGTTTCTGTATGTCGACCGAGACTGGAGGGAAAAGCAGAAAAGAAGTAGTAATTAGGTAGAATGTTGAGCGGCGTGGCTTGGTATGACTTGCCGAAGAACATGACCATGTCGGTCGGCAGGGATGGAGGGAAGGAGCAAAAGTGGTGTTAAGGACAGAATGCCAAGCGATGCGGCTCGGCACGAGCATGGTTCGGCATGATTTGCTGCATGCCGAACGGTGAAGAGGAAGAGTTGGAAGAGTGGTGTGCTGAACGGTGCGGCTCGGCATGTTTGTGGTTCGGCATGATTGTTAAATGTTGAACGATGAAGTGGTTAGGTAGGAGGGTTGTGCACAACAGCAACACCAGCCGAATCTAATGCATAATTGACTAAACACATACTTTATGCCCGAACATAAGATAATGAACAAGGATAGACTCAAACAACAAAGCATATCGACCAATCCGGACTGATAACTCCCATGTTTAAACAACCGAAAACTTAGACTTAACCTGCTTAATAGTTAACAACCTTCCGAATGCAGTGATAACGTCGAGTTCAAAATATAAATCATCTTACGAAAAACCTTCGTAGACGGTCAGCGATGACGATCTTCGAAGACGACAATTTGAAGCTCAAACTTATTTTCTCATTCCAGTGTCTTTTTGTTTGCTTGGCACTTACACTTGAATAATCACACTAGTTCACACAACACACGGGGGAATACTTACGTTGTTAAGTCTAATGTTAATTGTTTTTCAAGTATAGTTCAAACAGGTGCTTTGTTGGATTCGATCTTCATTAGAGATGTCTAGAAAATCTAGCTCTGCTACGATCTCAGACAGACCTGGGCCATCCTCTATACAAGAAGTTGTAGATACTTCGAATCCGTCAACTACCCCTGCTCAAAACTTACCGAGCGGCGCGATAGCATCCGTCGATTTAGCTCCTGACGCTCTGGAGGCAGCTATTTAATTAGATGACCCAACCGATTCACAGTTCTCAAAGATTAACGAAAGTACACTCCGTCAGATATGCTCTGTCCACGGAATCCCTTTCGACGACGTGTTAGTTCCTTCGGGGAATGATCGTCCGCATTTGCCCCGAGCCCGGTATACAACCTGCAATAAGTTTATGTGCTGGGTCGGAAGCGTTCCACCCTTCAACTCCTTCCTTCGCGACTTATTGCAATATATCGAGGTTGCTCCTTCACAACTGCCTCCGAACAGTCATGCTTTCTTATATGGCTCTTGCATCCTCTTTATGAGTGTCTTCTCCAGGCTTCCGACTCCAGGCGATATCCATTTTATTTATCACTTCAAGAGACGGTCGGATAGCCCGTCTTTCATATTTCTGGAGCCATATAGTAATGCCAGATCCTGACTGGGGCATAGAGCAAATTCGCCCAGTACAAGCAAGAGTGGTTCTATGTTCGTTGTCCTTCCAGTTTCGGTAGGAAATGGGTGGAAGGGAGTAAGTTCGTTTTCTAGATCAACACTTGAATTTGGCGGAATCTACATCTTTTCTTACTCTTTATCCACTTTTTCAGGTATCACTCCACATCCCGAAGGCTCTGGATACTCTGAAGCAGTGGCAACTATCCGAGCTCTCCCCGCAGAAGATCGGGACATCAAATCACTCATTTCAAATGAGTCACTTGCGAGATTCGGGCTGCTGGCGGAAGGTCGCCGAATAAACCTTCCCCAAGGCGTCACTCTATCCAGACCTACTTCAGGCAAGGGAAAAAGGGAGGCTGGGCCTTCAACACATAATGCCCCTGACACGCCAGAAGAGGGAGAAATTAGAGAAGGCAAGACGCCCGAAGTACCGGGTGAAGATATTAGTCTCACTCAGGACCCGACGGTCGAAGTCCACGATATTGAGACTTCATCTTCCCCTTCAAAGGGAAAGAAGAAAATGACCTATAAGTTGAGGAGGAAGAAAGTAGGTGGAACTTCTAAAGTTACGCTTATTCCAGAGGAGAGAGAACGTTCCCCTCAACCCTTAGAAAGTTCACTGAAAGGTCTGTCAAACCTTACCATCCCTGACGATCTGCTCAATTATGGTTTCGACGACTCAGAGGCGCTTAAGCTTCATTCGCCCGCCAGAGGCAATACAGGCACTCAAGCCCATGTCCAGGGAGATAAAACTCCTGTTAGTAAAGATAAAGAAACTGGTCCGTCGGGGGGAACACTAGGACACACACGGACATGTGCACTTCACCCTACACTTCAATTTTCGTCATCACCCCGATCTTTTCTAGCTTGTCGTTATTCTCATTCTATGCAGGTGACATGGGACGCTCCCACGGATTCGATCGTCTTCACGGCTCATCAATTTTTCATCATTCTGGCCGGGATTCGGGCACCGGCAAGCGCGGGACAGAGACGACTCTAGATACCGAGACAACCGTCCCCGAGAGTCGACTTATCGAAAGAAATCACACAGCCAGTCTTCATACTCCCGCGATCTCCCTTCTCAAACAGAACAAGGTAGAGAGAAGTCTTCGCTGAAGGGGTCGCAACCTGATGTTTCCCGTGACCAACATTCTGGCTCATCTAGCACACGGCAGTCTTAGGAACATCGTAAGAGAATGGAGCTTTCAAAGCCACCTCCCCTGGTTCCTGCAGCAGACCCGACGATATCGGAAAAGCTGGCCGAGCTTAAAGCTAAATTCCCCAAAATCTGCTTTGATGGTCTAAAGTTCCTTCCAGCCATCCATCATATTCCGGGACATGTTAAGCAGAGTGCCATTGCTTGCAACAACGATGTTTATGTTCAACATGACGCGTTTGTCCACCTAGTCGAAAAAGTCTCGGAAGTCTCTGTCGAGCATCAACAGGAAATCGACCGCCTGAAACTTGAAGCTATCTTCGATAAGGACATTATCAAAAATTAGGATGAAGAGCTCTCTTCGTATAAATCCCAGCTCGAGGCCGCCGAACAAAGTGCTAAGGATACTGCAGAGGTCGTCGCTCGTCTAGAGACGACTCATAAGAAAGAACTTGACGATGCAGTCCAACGCTGTGGGGCCCTGGCTTTAGAAAAAGATTTTGTTCAAAAAGAAAGGGATGCACTCGCCATGCAGGTTAAAGAGTTGAAGGAGCTACTCTCTAAGGAGAAGGAAGAGAAGATAGTTGCTCAAGAGGAGTCCCAACGATACTACAACGAGATTGTTGCTACACGACTCCTGAAAGCAAAGCTCGATGATGAGCTTTCTAAGGTTGGGACAGTGAGGGATGAAGCCCATGAAGAGGGCAAGAAAATTGCTTCCGCGGAGATTGACTCCCGCCTTAAGGCAGCTGCAGAGGTCGGCAGAGAGGAGATCAAGTGCATGTTCGACCCGCTGATAGCTGAATACAACGCCCGTGTTCTCATGCATCGGGACTTGACTTTTCTTGGCGAGGGCTATCTTGAATCTCTAGCCGAGGCGTGGGAAACTTTGATCAAGATTAGAAAGGTGGAGTCGGGTGTCGAGGAGGTCGATGAAGATGCTTTAGTGAAAGAATTTCTCAGGAGGAACGAGCCTTCAGACTTGTCTGCAGCAATGGCCCTCTTTGGCAAAGGCTCTTCTCCATCAAAGGAGAAAAATGACATAGCTGGGCCATCTGGGACCGAGGCTGCGGCTCCTCCTTCTACTCAATCAGCCGATCGGCCAACACTTGACCTATTCAAGCAACACGTTGGTTACGATCTGGAAGATCCCGGCCTCGGCATTCATGTGCTATCCCCCATTCTAGAGGGCGAGACTCCTCGCACGGTTGAAAGCCAGCAAGAAACCGGTACAAAACTCTTCTTCTTAAATTTTAAAGAACCATCGCTTTCGGCAAGAGGTTATTGCGTTCTAATGTTTGTCCTTTGTTTTTTTATGCAGGCCGCTCCGATCTTGAACCGACTCCAAGGAGCGATGACGCCAACGAGGAGATGGGGAAAGCGAGCGATGCTACTCACGCAGGAGTGACCCCCAGCCCTGATGCTCAAGTGATTGGGGCGCTTGACGATGATAAGTCTGAAACTCCATCCCCCGTCGAAGGGAGTTATGAGATTGAAATTACAGGCTCCTCAGGACACACTTCGAAGGTGAGTATGAAGGAGCAACTTGCGGAAGAGAAGAGGAAGAAAGTTGAGATCAAGGTCGAGTCCCAACACTACACCAAAACAGGCAAATCCTAACATTTATAAGTGTTACAAATAATTTTAGTAACATTTTTTAAGTGTTACTAATGGACTGTGAGGAATGAAGTGGCCAAATTTGTAACACTTATAAGTGTTACGAACGTACGTATTACTAACACTTATAAGTGTTGGTACCTAAATATACGGTAACGCTTATAAGTGTTGGTACAGAAATATGCGGTAACGCTTATAAGTGTTGGTACAAAAATATGCGGTAACGCTTATAAGTGTCGGAAAATGATTATTTAGTAACACATATATGCGTTGTTACACATAAAATGCTTTGCTTATCATTTAGGTTTGTAACGTAGATAAGTGTTGTTATCCAAAATATTGGTAACACTTATATGCGTTACTAATTGAAATTATGTTTTTACACTATTTTATACACAATTAATATTAAATTCTTAAAACAAATGAATATAATATCTCATAAATGATGATGTCCATATCATATATAATTCATCATATCAATTCAATATAAAGTCTAAAATGCTTGATTTGCAACTTGATTTGCCACTTGGTTTTGTAATTCCGATGACCATTGACGAAAATCTTCCTTTTTATTCTTATCGGCAATTGCTTTTGAAGCTTGCATCAACTTTACTTGTTTTGCAGAAGAAGTGGAGCTAATTGCACGACAATAGTTTTTCTTTCTATCGGAGCCAAAAACTTTAGAGATGGGATCATTGTCAAGATCGTATGTGTTTGCTTCCTCGTTACCGCTACATTCCAACTTCTGTTTTTCTTCCTCTTCCTCCACAAGTGTCTGCATTCAATACGTGTAGAAGATGAAACAATCAGTGTATGTAACTAGAAATGTAAAATGACTACAGAAGAAATGTAAAGTGAATATACGGCTGCATGACTGTTACTGTATAGCAGTCGATAATTTTCCTCCTAAAATTAAAAAAAAAGTTATGGAAACACATTTCGTTTTGCACTTTGCTATAAATAAATACTAAAAAAAAGTTGCATGCGATCATATGAAGAAAACTAAGAAAATAATTGTGATTTAGATGCACAATTATAAATGTAGAAATAATGGTCGAACAATGATAAGAAAAGCACAGACTATTCAGATAAGGGAAAGAATCATATAGGCTGCACTGCAACTAAGATAGTACTAAGGTATTTGTTTTCAAAATCAGAATAATAATGAGAAGACCTTTATTTTCGAGAGCATTGCTAGGTAGTTTTAATCATATGTATGCAATCATATGAAACAAGATAAGAACACAATTGAATATTATTAAAAATCCATATTCCTAATATGTTTACTCCAGCTATATAATTGATGATGATCTTTACACCTTGCCAAGCTGTTTTAGCAGAGAAGCAACCATCTTTAGTAAGATTCCACCACCTGTAGTTCAAATCTCTATCATTATAAATTTTTACTTGCTGAATTTACTTTTTAATGCCACATGGGAGATCAACATTGTCTAAATTCCACTTCTGGTTGTCAATAAGAAAAGACACCTCAAGTTTATGACCACCATATATTCAGAATTAGCCCATCCTACTTTGTGAAGCAAAGTTTCATTGTTACACCAAGGATCATGCCATAACTTGGTGTTCTCACCATTCACAATTCTTTTAGTTATAGCCCCTTTTCATTTGTCTCTATTTTTAAGCATTACCTAGATTGAGGCTCATGCTACGCACACCTGTTGTTTAGGAAACAGACTTTATTTTGGAAGCTATATTACTGGAAACTCTTTTCCTTTTTATGCATGCGCATTCGGGAATACTAATTTTTTTCAGCAGTAATAGAAAATTGAATAAATGACTTCAGAAGTAAGCACGTGATTGCACAGAAGACAAATTAATATAATCTATCAAATGGTATGAAATAGCGTACAGATAGTTATGTACAGTGGCAAAATGTCAAACTGAAGTATATAGTTTACATATTACTAAGAGCATTCCCAACACTAGGGACAGTCCATGATGCCTTACCTTAATAATATTCAAAATGAAATCTGACAATCTTCCAAGAGGTTTTTTGTTTGACATGTTTGTGGCTGTGATGCCTTACCTTAATAACATTTCCTGTTTAAATTGATCGTATACTTACAAACATATGATATACATACTATAGCAGTTATATGTAGCTAGAATCTGCAGGCTAGTTCCAATGATCAGACCATTTACCCAAAACTCTTCGCATTTTCTTTGTCTTTTGTTTAAGATAGGGCATTGTACTATTATGTACTAGCACGGATGGAATCCAAAGCCTATTATTCAAATTAAGTGTTTTAAACAATTAATATTGTTGTTGGTCATACACACACAATTTGTCTTTTATCTTAAACAATCGTTATTATAAATATATAATTTTTTCTAGTATGATCATGAAATGCAAAAAATGCTTTTAATAGAACAATGGAAATGGTAAAAACTTTGCTTATTGCTGAGAAAACTGATTTACAAATGTATTCACAGGTTAAAATGATCGATGGTCTCTGTTTACAGGTTCGAACTTTATGGTTGATAATAAAATTTACGTTAAAACAGTTGTTTATTGTTGAGAAGATCGAGTATTTTGTATTAAAAATCCATATTTCTTTTTCTCGTTCTATTTTCTCGTATAACTGCTCATATTTAACAATAAGGAGGTGCACGCACTGCTCATATTTAACAACCTAGGCTGATAGTTCATATTTAACAAGAAAAACTTCAATATTGCAGTTCTTGTTTATGGCAATCAAATTGTACTGTCAAAATAATGCTAAATGAATTGTACTGTCAAAATTGTACTTCAATATTGCAGTTCGTGTTTATGGCAATCAAATTGATCAGTAATTCAATTAAACCCAACATATTTTCAATTGCAATTGTTTGTAATCGTATTTGCGATGAGTTCATGGAAATAAAAAGTCCACATATAGTTGCAGTAAATAAACAAATAAACTTTTTAAGTATGCTTATATTTTCTACTTATAGTAGATTCAAAGGATAATACAAGCCATCTTCTACAATGGTCTCAACCCATAGTTTATCATCCAACCCTTGTAGTCAAACTCTCGGCGAAGAGAGTGATTACTGATTATATCTTTACATTATATCCTAAACTATCCAAGATGGACGAATGTTTCAAGGAAATTCTTTTCTTTCTTTCTTTCTTTCTGTCTGTCCCTTTTTCTAAAAAAAAATTAAGTTAATTTATTTTTGTGAAAAAAAGAAAGACGGGATAAAACACCAAAAATAAACTGTTTGTTGCTTGTCAGTTTCCAGAATTGGCATTCAGTGCAGATCAATAAGATTGTCCACTTACCAATCAACACATATTATCTATAAGCAATAGCTAAGCAAGGAAGCAAATAAAATGCAAAAATAGAAGCAAGGTGTTCAGGAAGCAACATTAAAAGAGAGGAAAATATAACACATATTCGGTCACGATCTCGATCTCGGAAGATCTTAAAGCTTGTGATATGATGAATTATTTGCATATATTTTTACTTACAAGATTGAAATTCACCTTGAACAAAGTCTACACCTTGAACATCAATTGTTGTTTTGAGAACATTTATTGCAAGCAAATATCAGTCGTTCCCATCTACTTAATACAATATTAATGCAAGATACTAAAATTCAAAGTCAGCGCTTCTCATTCTCAAAATCCACTGAAACAACAAAGAAAATCAAAATATACATATCACCCGTAGTTTTTATTGAGTAACAGTTATAAACAGTTGTCGATTGTATCGTCTATAATTATTTAGAAATATTCAATAACACCCAACTCTCTCGAAAAATCCCCCAAATCAAAAAATCAATTCATTAAATTTAACGTATGTACAAATAAGTCAGCATGACAATGCAACAAACAAATCTAAACTATCAATGTAGAAGCAATACCCATTGTTAGAAAGAAAAAAAAATCTAGAGTAAATGTAGCATATAGAAATATGTACGTCTTTAACAATACTTAATTTTCTATGCTTCCTAAGTGGTTATCCAGAGATTAGTGATTACAAAGAAAATAATGGTAATTATATCTTTAACATGTACCAAAAAAGTAACATGGTAAACTCATTAAACCAAAATAAGCCATCACAAGTGAAGAGAAAATAAAAAGTTCACAACAGAAATATGAGTACAATTTCATGCATATACACCACAAATAAATAACATGTATAAATATTATATGCCTAATAAATAAATAACAACTTTCAAAATGTTTTAGCTTTTTTATGTTTCAAAGTACTCATTGTTGGACCTTCAGTAACTTTTTAGAAGAACTGAATCCACATAATATTTAGACTATGAAGAACTTTTAATTTTATGTAACAGCAAACTTTTAATTTGGTTTGTAATATAACAGCAACATGTATAGTTATAGAATTTGGTTTGCAATTGCTAAGTAAAAATATACGCAAATAGTGTATCATGTTCATTATCATTATTATTGTATATGATTAAGATCAATTCAAAAATAGATGTTTCAAAGCAAAACTAACAAATCATATTAGTATATATTTTGTGGTAAGTTCACCAATGAATTCTAGACCATGTTTATAAGAATTAGTTGTGTTTATTTTTAATTGATTTGTTGATAATAATGCAGATTTCATTCAAAATAACTCTTAGGGATATTTCATGCAACATGGAACCACAATTCCATTTAATGGAAAACTGTTGCTAGCTTCTTTTTTTTATGAAAAAAACAAAGAAAATCAAATTCCTAACTTTCCTTTCTTTCCAATTCTTTATTTTTGTATTTTCAAAAAAAGTTAGTTTTTAGATATTTTTTTCATACAAACTTAACCAATATAATTCTTGTACATATGCTTAACTCAAACAAACCTTATAAGATCATACATATACATACATATATATAGAATCAACGCATTCACATTCGTTAAACTAAACAAACAACATCGCATCTTTAATTTCCAATTTTCTAACAAATTTTCAATTGTCGATATCACAAAATTATTCATGTTTATCTTCAAGTTTAAAACACTTCAAGTTTTTCTTTGTTTGAACTTAATATAATAATAAAAACAAATTTTATTATGTTTAACTTTTTTTTTTCAGCTGACGCATATTGCAGTAGCCAGCATGCAGCTGCATTATAGCAGCATCAACTTATATGTTTCTGCTCAGTATGAATTTAAAACAAACTAGTCTTGCTTCTTTTTTTTACAACGAACCCATCAATGTTACATTTTTTGGTGGCCAATTACTGTATAATAGCTAAAAAGGTATTCTGCATGTTCATTATTAGATATATCATTCTCTGCAAAATAGGTATACACTTCCCCATTATCATCCATACATTTTTTCCCCATAGATTAACTTAAACCAGAATTACACCCGACAGACCTTAACCCATACAATACTAAATTAATTTTTTGTGTTTTCATATGTTTTATTAGTACTGGTGCCATGTATTACTCTCAGAGGCAACTAATTTTTGATTTCCATATTGCACTTGGCACCAAAATAATTAGAAAGCAATATATTTTGGATTTTAGAAACAAATTTCCTCTCTTTTGCATTTACATATTAAAGCATGAGCATGTATGGATAGCCTAATCAATTAAAAATTATGCCTGAACATAACACATTGAACCTAACCAATATAAAAAATCAATTAAAAATTATGCCTGAACATGGAATCTAACCAATATATAACACATTGAACATAACATATCTCCAGGTCATTACTATGAACACAACCAATATAAAAAAATCAAAATCAAAATCGAACCTAAGATGCCAAAGTCGCCTGGAGAGATGACGTTGATGTCAGGTCTGGTCGGTAAAGCCTGAAGTCGCAAGGGCCTCTGGTCGATGTTGCTTGGAGATGACGCGCCAACTGAAAAGGGGAACCCTAGTCTTAAATTAAGTCGCTCGATGTTAGATGTCTAGTAGCTTGGAGGATGCGCGAATGGCCAAAGTTTTGATCTGTCGACGCCGGTGATGGAATGGGAATGGGAAAGCGTTAGAAAATGGCGATGGAATGCGCGAAGGGTAACCCTAATCTAATTAAAAATTATGCGGCCGACAGTGGTGATGGAAGGGGAAAGCGTTAGAAAATGTAACATAATGCAAGATTACACAAGGGTCCAATTTTTAGTGAGTTATTCACAAATTTACCAACTGTTCTAACACTTTTTTGTGTTGTAAATTATAACTGATGCGTTGGAAAGTTTATAAAAAATATTATTTATGTTTCCCAACACTATTTTGGTGTAGTGCAAGTAATAGAACTTGACGACCCACTGAACAGGCCTCTGAAAGTCATCCTTTCTGGAAAATCCAAACCACTGGATGTTCCTCCTCCCACTCCTGACACCGCTTCCTTGGCGAGCAAAACGTCCAAGAGAAAGCGTGTGGGGGAAGGGTCGTCCGAGGAAACAAAGGAGGAAAAGAAATTAAAGAAATCGAAGAAGTAGCCACTACACTCGTTCAACAAAGGTTAGCTTAGATCATGTAATTACTTTCATTTATTTACCTTCGTAGTCAATGTAGACAGACTTTTGACTCCGAGTTTTGAAGGAGTGGTTGTATAACCCCATTTTGGATTAATAAATAAATTTTAGTTTCTTCGTCTTTTAAATGACTCTTGTTTTTAGCTTTCTGTATAACTGTAGTCAAAACTCAAGTTCTTGTGAGTCACATGAGCCTCCAATCCATTTTCACATTGGTTGGAGATTCTTTAGAATTGTACATCTCTTATTTCACATCTTTGGTACTTAGAACATTTTTTAATCCGCGCTCAGGGGACTTGGAGATTTAAGTTGTTTGTACTCTAGTCCGCGCTCCGGGGACTTAGAGTACTCCAGTCCGCATTCAGGGGACTTGGAGATTTAAGTTGTTTGTACTCTAGTCCGCGCTCCGGGGACTTAGAGTACTCCAGTCCGCATTCAGGGGACTTGGAGATTTAAGTCGTTTATACTCTAGTCCGCACTCCGGGAACTTAGAGTACTCCAGTCCGCATTCAAGGGACTTGGAGATTTAAGTCGTTTATACCCTAATCCGCGCTCCGGACTTTGAGTACTCCAGTCCGCATTCAGGGAATTTGGAGATTCAAGTCGTTTATACTCTAGTCCGCACTCCGGGGACTTAGAGTACTCCAGTCCGCATTCAGGGGACTTGGAGATTTAAGTCGTTTATACTCTAGTCCGCGCTCCGGGGACTTAGAGTACTCCAGTCCCCATTCAGGGGACTTGGAGATTCAAGTCGTTTATACTCTAGTCCGCACTCCGGGGACTTAGATTACTCCAGTCCGCATTCAGGGGACTTGGAGATTTAAATCGTTTATACTCTAGTCCGCGCTCCAAGGACTTAGAGTACTCCAGTCCACATTCAGGGGACTCGGAGATTTAAGTCGTTTATGCGAGTTCGTACGTCAGACAGAATAATGCAACTTCAGTTGTTTGTCACCAGACTATAAGGTATAGAAACAGCAATAATTCATAGAAAGGATGGCTTCAAGCCTTTATTAATGAAAACAAACTAAATCTTCTGATTACATGCTAAAAAGGAAACTAAGAATCAATGGAATAAAAACATACGGGAAATAATTGCACCTAAAACATGAAGGAAACATGATAAATATAATAACGTCGTAAATGTTCACTGTTCCACGCTCGAGGGAGTGTCACGCCATCAACGGTCGCTAGCTTAAAAGTTCCCTCTCCAAGCTTCCGTTCAATGACATATGGACCTTCCCAGTTGGGATTCATACGTGATGGTGCCGGGAAAACTCGTTTCAAAACAAGATCACTCACATCAAAGATTCTTGGGCGGACTTTTTCGTTGTAATATCGTTTGACTCGGTGCTTATATGCCGCCGCCCTTAACTCGACTTCTTCACGTTTTTCATCAACAAAGTCCAGTGATTCCAACAAGAGATCTGGATTCGTCTTAGGATCATAATGTGTCACCCAATGTGATAGAACTTCAAGCTCCACGGGTATAACAGCTTCCGAGCCGTATGCCAATGCGAATGGAGTGTGGCCAGTCGCAGACTTGTGGGTAGTTCTATAAGCCCATAGCGCTGTCGGAAGTTCATCTACCCACTTGCCTCCAGCCTTTTCCAAACGCTTCTTCAATATGGACTTGATTATTTTGTTCATGGCTTCAACTTGTCCATTAGCCTTCGGATGAGCAACGGTGGCGAACTTTTTCTCAATGTCGTACTTTAAACAGAAATCTTTGAATTCTCTACTTTCAAATTGAGTTCCGTTGTCTGTAATGATGGTTCGCGGGAGGCCAAAGCGGCATATAATGTTTCGTACAACGAAATTAATGACCTTCTTGGAGGTGATTGTGGCTAAAGGCTCTGCCTCTGCCCATTTGGTGAAGTAGTCGACTGCAACTATTGCGTACTTCGCACCGCCTTTGGATATAGGCAGAGAACCGACTATGTCGATTCCCCAGATTGCAAACGGTCAGGGACTAACCATTTGCGTGAGTTCCGTTGGTGGAGCTCTCGGGATTTTTGTGTATCTTTGACACTTGTCACATTTTCTTGCATAATCTGCAGCATCCCGATTCACAGTTGGCCAGTAGTATCCATAACGGATGATCTTTTTTGCTAGCGTCTGCCCCCCAGTATGGTCGCCACATTCTCCTTCATGAACTTCCTTCAAGACCCGCTTTGTCTCATCATGGGAAATGCATCGTAATAAGGGGACCGAGAACCCCTTTTGATACATTACTCCATCCTGCATCACATATCGCGCGACTTTGCGAACAACCTATCGTCTTTCGATCCTTCTTTTGGGCAAAGTCCCGTTTATCAGGTATAGTTTGAATGGGGTTATCCACGACTCCTTCTCGATTTTCGTTCCCAATACAAAATCGACTTCCATCACATCTATGCTTGGAGTATGTAAGGTTTCGACGGGAACCAATCCCATTTGCTGCGCATCGCCAGTGCTTGCGAATTTGGCCAACGAGTCGGCTTCCTTGTTCTGTACACGCGGGACATGCGAAATATCATAATGTTCGAAGTTCGACAATAGTTCCTGAACCAGAGCAAGGTACGAAGCAAGCTTTTGTCCCCTTGCTTGGTAGTCTACTCGCACTTGGTACACCACCAGCTGCGAGTCACAAAAGATTTCAACTGATTTTACCCCGAGTTCTCCATCGAGCTTTAAACCAGCAATCAATGCTTCATAATCTGCTTCATTATTCGTAGCCGGGAAATTGAGCTTCAAAGCATAACAAATCGATCGATTCTCTGGAGTCACAAGGACTACACCAGCCTCGGAGCAACGGTCGTTTGATGCCCCATCGGTGTACAATTTCCATTGAATGAGGGAAATGACACTGCGACAATCTGGTTCGTCTGATACAGTAAACTCAGCGATGAAATCTGCTAATGCTTGTCCATGTATGGCTCTTCATGGCAAGTAGGTAATATCGAACTGACTCAATTCGATATTCCATTTTAACATCCTTCCAGAAGTTTCTGGTCGTTGGAGTACCTGTCGTAAGGGCTGATCGGTATAGATACTGACTGAGTGTGCTTGAAAGTATGGACGCAGCTTACGTGATGCAATCACCAAGCAATAGGCCAATTTCTCAATTTTAGGATAATTTCTTTCTGCCCCCGTTAAACGTTTACTAACGTAATACACCGGCTTTTGAACTCGGTCCTCCTCGCGGACCAAAGCCACACTTATAGCATGCAGATATACGGCCAAGTATACGTACAACATTTCGTGGTCCACTAGTTTCGACGGCACGGGAGGACTTTCCAAATGCCTTACCAGATCTCGGAATGCTTCCTCACAGTTGGATGTCCATTTGAAATTCCTCTTTCCTTTCTTTATTATATCGAAGAAGGGAATACACTTGTCTGTGGCTCTGGATATGAATCGACTTAGCGCTGCCACCTTTCCATTCAAGCTTTGCACCTGTTTTATAGTTCTGGGCACTTGTACATCTCTAATAGGTTGAATCTTTTCCGGGTTAGCTTCGATCCCCCAGGCATTAATAATGAATCCCAAAAACTTCCCTGACGCAACACCGAAGGAACACTTCAGAGGGTTGATCTTCATCCCATAATATCTGCGTATGTCAAACATCTCTGCTAAGTCTCGAATGTGGTCGTTTGACTGTCGTGACTTCATGAGCATGTCATCCACATAGACTTCCATCGTTCTACCAATCTGATCTTTAAACATTGGATTCACCAAACGCTGATAGGTCGCTCCCGCGTTTTTCAATCCGAAGGGCATTACTACATAGCAATACAGCCCATCGTTTGTGAAAAAACTAGTGTGTTCCTGGTCCGGAATGTGCATCGGGATCTGATTGTACCCCGAGTACACATCTATGAATGACAACAACTCGTGTCCTGTTGTGAAGTCGACCTACTGATAAATCCTAGGTAATGGGAAGCTGTCCTTAGGGAACGCTTTGTTTAGATTAGAATAATCTACACAAGTTCTCCATTTCCCGTTCGCCTTTTTCACTAGCACGGGGTTTGACACCCATTCAGGGTAGAGGGCGTTGTGGACGAACCCATTGGCTTTGAGTTTGTCCACCTCCTCTCTGAGAGCAGCGGACCTCTCCGGGTCCATTCCTCTCCTTTTTTGCTTAACTGGGACGTACTTTGGGTCTATGTTCAACATATGACTCGTAATAGCGAGAGAGATCCCGCACATGTCAGAATGTGTCCAGGCAAAAACATCGAGATTCACTCGGAGGAAATCATCAAGTTCCTCGGTCATCGAGGGGCTGAGTTGTGATCCAATCTTCAGTACTCGCGATGGATCGTCTCGGCTGACTGAAATGTCAATTGTCAGTTCAGCCGGTGCTGCTTTTTCTTCCCTGGGTTCCTCATCGTCATCCCTAGGATCTATGTTTCTGTAGATCCGAGAATTTTGCCCGAGCCAGGGATCGGGCATTACTTGTCAATTGTCAGTATTCTGAATGCGGACGGAATTGTCCACAACCTTTCCTTTTTTCCTCCGTTGGGCCTCTCGGAGCTCAGCAACATAACATGCACGACCGGTGGCCTGGTCGCCATGAACAACACCTACTCCTTTGTCAGTTGGGAACTTTAAAGTCAAACACCATGGGGCCAATGTTGCCCTAAACTCAGCCAAGGCCGGTCGGCCACATTGTATGGAGAATCTACATCCAAAACTACGAAAGGTAGAATTCGCACCCTCCTACGCTCACCTTGTCCCAGTTCAACTAGCAACTCAACATACCCTACTACATCAGTCGCTGCACCATTAAAGCCATGTATACGAGCTTTAGATGGCTTCAAATCCTTCGTCTCCATCTTCATTTGGTCATAAGCCTTCTTGAAAATGATATTGACAGAACTTCCACAATCAATCAAAATTCTTTTCACAAAAGCCGGCCCGATCGTCATAGATATGACCATCGGGTCAATGGTAGGAGCCTCCACTTGGTCAGCATCTCTGCTCCTGAATACTATATCGTCTATCATCATGCGCAGCTATTTAGCGGGGGTCCCATCCTCCATGTTGGAACAACACTCAAAATCTGCATGCCTCAAGGAATTAGCATACCGCTCCATTTCTTGCCAGTTCTTATCTTCAGGGTGAGGTCCGCCGATGATCGTGTTTATGACCAGCCTGCCCACGGTCCGAGCAGGCTCCTCGGGGCGACGTGGAGCTGGTGCTTGACCGGGATTGGACGTTCCTTGTCCACCTTCTTGCGGATTCTTTACAAACTCCTGCAGCTTTTTCTGTCTAATCAACTTCTCTATAGCATCATGTAGGTGTAGGTGTCTGCACTCTTCAATATTGTGCCGTAAGTCTTATGGAAGCGGCAATACTTCCCGGTCCCCTTTTGTTCTTCGGTTGACTCCTTTGGGCGTGGCTTTCTATACTGAAAGGTATTACAAGTTGATAGGTAAATATTTTCAAGAGATGCATTCAGTGGGGTGTACTCGTTGTAGGTTGGAATTCTCGGCTTCCATTTCCCCGCTTCTCTCTTTCTCCCCTGATTTCTTCCTTCGGATTCCTTAAATTGCCCGAGCTTGTTCTAGATATTGACCTGAACTTTCCCCGAGTTGTCTCCGGATTGCTTCACAGCAATGTTGCTTTTCACGGACTCCTGAACAGGCCCCGGTGCCTTATCTCGCCTTATCCACCTGGCTTCCTCTCTTCTTATGAACTGATGTGCCTTTGAGTAAAAACGCTCTAGCGTAGTTGGAGGTTTTCTTGCCAATCAATCTCCAAACTCTGAATCCGGATCCACACCTCGCATCACAGCCATAAGAATTGCGTGATCATTGGGATTACTGACTTCAGTAGCCGCAACATGGAATCTCTGCAAATACTACTTCAATGACTCCCTAGGAGCTTGGATTACACTTGATAGAGACATCACGTCCTTTGGACGAGTAATATGTATTCTGAACTGTTCTATAAATTTCTTCGTCAACCCCTCAAAACTGGATACGGACCGCGGAGGAAGTCGGGTGAACCATATGGTAGCGATCCCAGATAGAGTTATTGGAAAGCACCTGCACTTGGTTGCATCATTCGCTCTAGCTGAATCCATCATCCATTCATACCTCATCATATGCTGCCTGGGATTAGTCTTTCCTTCGTAAGCCGGGATAGTTGGCATGCTAAACTTTCTGGGGTACTCAGCCCGTAGGACAGTGTCTGTGAACGGAGTATGACTCCTGGATACCCACCAATCATCATTCGACAAGCCTTGATTCTCTTTCATCAACTGTCTGATCATAGCTGTTAGGTCTGGGGTTTGTATGGAAGATGGAAGGTTGGAGTCTGTCCCACGGGATTGATCAGGCTTATGCCTCCTCTGTTGGCGATCTGCCAAACGTGCATCTTGAGGTTCGGCATCATTGGCATCTTGGTGAGTCGGGCGTCCAGCCTCCACCTGCGCTCTAGCCCCTAAGTTTCCCGTTCCTGCTCGGTTGCGGTCTCCGAGGTGTAACTGATCCCCGGTTGTTTGATCGGCAGCGCTTGCCTGCGTAGTTTCAGTCTTGCGGCGTCTACGCCTAGGGGGTTCATCAGATGAAGTTGAGCTGTCAGATGAAGAGTAAGGAGCTGGACTACCCCCAGCATTATGATGCTGTTGTTGAGTGAGCTGTGCCATAAGGTTGGCGTTGGCCTGCATCTGCTCTCCAAGTTGTCTCCTGCTTTCCATGAGCTCTCTCATCAAGTCGTTGAACTCTGTTCTGGTGACAACTTGCATTTGGTCCTGGGCGGCAGTCCCTACACCCAGATTTGCTTGCTGATTGTTAGGTCCTACTTTTTGTACACTAGCGGTCTCATGGGCGTCCACGTTATGAGAGGCTGATCTGGTGTGTGGTCTTCCCATTGTAGAGTTATTGGTAGGAACTCTGAGTAAAATCAACGGACGTCTTATGAATGACTCGGATCTCCTTTGGGGGATTTATTCAATCCAGTAGCTTCAAAGCAGATCCTTGTGGGCTGAGAATTCGACTCTCAGTGAAAGCACCAAAGTGTTAGCACCAAAATTGGTCACTAACCTCGTTGAGAAAGATTGTGTAAAGAGATTAATGAAGAAAATAAACCAGAACAGAGAATTGTATGCTAAGTTAAATGCGAAGACAAGAACACCAGATTTATAGTGGTTCGGCGTAACTGCCTACGTCCACTTTGAAGTTAATCTTTATTGCTTTGCTCAACAGTTGATTACAGATACAATCCGTACCTCCACTCCTTGAATACAATTGCTAAGTAAAAAGAGCGAGTCTTGAAAGCGGCAGAGTCTCCCCAGTGTTCTCGAAAAAAGATCCATTTCACTGTGCCTCTGCCTCTCTATTTATAGACGAAGGTGGATTGGACTTCCCTGATGGGCCTAGTAGCAAGATACCTCGGCCCAAAATGAGTAACTTCTATGTGCCGAGCCATAAATGCCGAGCGACAGATGCCGAACAATGTCTCCAAGCCAAACAAGGAAGT
This sequence comes from Allium fistulosum, assembly GCA_030737815.1. Lineage (NCBI taxonomy): Eukaryota > Viridiplantae > Streptophyta > Magnoliopsida > Asparagales > Amaryllidaceae > Allium > Allium fistulosum. The sequence continues at coordinate 939,828,947 of CM060907.1, read as the reverse complement.
ACGTTGAGTGGAATGTGCAGGTCGAATGAGATCCGATGACATTCGAGGGGAGATGTCGAACGAGGCATGAATGCCGAACGAGGCATGAATGCCGAATGAGGCATGAATGTCGAACGAGCCTGGAATGCCGAACAAGGCATGAATGCCGAACGAGCCTGGAATGCCGAACGAGGTTCATGCCGGACGAGCCTGCAATGCCGAATAAGGTTCATGCCGGACGAGCCTGGAATGCCGAACGAGGTTCATGCCGAACAAGACTGAATGCCGATCGAGCCTAAAATGCCGAACGTGGCATGGATAACGGTCGAGGCTGAATGCCGGTCGAGGCTGAATGTTGAACGACCTTTGATTGACGAACGAGGCTGGATGTCGGACGAGGTCTGAATGCCGAACGAGGCTTCCGATGCCGGTCGACCTCTGAATGTCGAACGGGGTTGAATGCCGGACGGTCTCTGAATGCTGGTCGAGGCTTCATGTCGGTCGAGGATGAATGCCAAACGACCTTTGATTGACGAACGAGGCTGGATGCCGGACGAGGTCTGAATGCCAAACGAGGCTTCCGATGTCGGTCGAGCTATGAATGCCGAACTAGGTTGAATGCCGACCGACCTAGTTGCATGGTCAAACCTCCAGGTAACACTATGGATTATTGTTGAATGCTTGGATGATATTTGATAGTTTTACTAAAGTATAAATTAAAAATAAATTATAGTGATTTAATTTAGTTACGTTTAACGTAGTTAATCTAATTATACTTCATTTGGGATATCTATTTAGAAGAATAAAACACCAATCTACTATAATTAAATTGAATAGATAATTTTGGACATCTACCGAGCAGAATAAATCACTGTTCTATGCTTGCAAAGTCAAAAGATTATTGTTTGATTTTTATTTGGATTCGAAATCCCTCTTGAAAGTGGATGGCATAAATAACCATTGTGTTGCAGGAAAAAAATGCAAGAGGAAGTTGAAGTTTACGTAGCGAATATGTCACTATGGAAAACTTCGAAAATACACATACATATGTGTGATTTACATGGGACTTTTGTAGAGAGACCCAAAGGGGTTTCTCACCATTATTAATTTACTGTTATATGCATTTTACTTATATTCTTAAGTTGCTTATATTGACGTTTGGTTGAAATATTTGTGACCTACTGTTTAATTTGTGTAAGTATCGTTATAGCGATTTTCGTTGTACCGTCGCTTATAAAATATCTTCTCCTTAAACCTTTATGCGTGTTGAACTTATGCTTATATTTTTACAAAATAAATGTTTGGTCGCGTTTTTGCACTTTGAAAGTTGTTTAAACCATATTTTCTAGTATTATCGAGAACTTTGAAATAAAGGTTAAATATTGATTAAAATTTATAAAAGGAGTTATAGATTTGATTTATTATCATTCGATATAATTAATCTTGTTTAAAATTTATAAATGATTATAAATTTGATTAATTATCTTTCAGGATAATTAATGTTGTTTTCAATTTATAAAAAGATTAAAAATTTGATTTATTATCCACCAAATACATCCATGGTAATTTATTATCTTTTCAATTTACCTTGCGGGATAACTAATGTTGTTTTAAATTTAAAAGATTATAATTTGATTTATTATCTTTTGGGTAATTAATGTGGTTTTGAAATTTATAAAAGAATTATATCAATTATCTTTCAAGATGACTAACATTGTTTAAAAATTTTAAAAATTATTTAAATTGATTTATTATCTTTCGAGATAATAATTGTTGTTTTAAATATATAAATAATAGTTTATAAATGTGGAAACCTTTAAAAAAGAATGTTTAAAAATAAAACTAAGTTTAAGTTGTTTTGGATTTATAGTAAACAGTGTTTTAATGATAGTTGTTTTTGGCCCTTATTTTTTATACACTTAGAAATACGATTAGCTCTTTAAAGGGTTAGTTTTAAGGGACAGTTTGGCACAGGTCCCTAATAAGTTTCAAAATACACAAAAACCCCAGTAAAATAAAGTTTGTAAATTAGGTCCTTAGAATTAAGTTACTGAATAATGACATACACTTATGCAATTATTCAGTGAATAATTGCAGACATTTATGCAATTATATTAAAAAATTGCGGAAAATTCCGCAATTATTCACCCAAAAAATTGCGGAAATTTACGCAAATTTTTCAAAAAGTTGCGGAAAATTTTGCAATTATTCACCAAAAAATTGCATAACTATATGCAATTACTTAGTAACTTAATTCTAGGGACCTAATTTACACATTTTTTTTACTGGGGTTTTTGTGTATTTTGAAACTTACTAGGGACCTGAGCCTAATATTCACTATTTTTAATGAGTATTTTCAAAGTGTTTTACAAATATTTGTGATGTGAAAATTAAGCACAAGTAAGAATCAAATGTTCTAAAAGCTTGATTCATTTTTTTGTGGCAAGTGTATGCAATTTAATTCCCATATACAATCACTCATTTGTTTTCGATAGTTAATTTATTAACTACTAATTTCGTTATCCTTCTTTGTGTTTTGTCAATTCAAGATGAATTGTTTGCTTGTTTGGAGCATTAAAACTATTGCTATTCCTAAAGTTAAGAATGCTAATGTGGCAAGGTAGATAACAACACTGCCCTAGCTTGTCCGGCTTCATTGTTTCCCCAGGGTGGTATTAGTTTGTTTTCGATGGTTGATTCATCGACTATAGATTTTGATATCCTTCTTCGTGCTTCATCAATCTAAGGCGATTTGCCGCTCATTTTGGGCATTGGCATCCAACACTGTGGATAACTAAAATAAAAGTGCCAGTGGGAGCCAAGCCAGTTGGGTCGCACCTATTAGAGTATATTAACATTTATCTAGAGATTTGTTGGTGGCATGCATGCAGTGATGTGAAATATTCGGATGCACGTGTAAGGTAGGGTCCAGCTTGGAAGTTCCCAAGAGTGATGCGTGTTTGGCATGGGCTCTCAAGTATATTTTATCTAGAGGTATACTTTCAACGTAGGGGGCACACCCATCTAGTCATGTTGGATAAATTCGTTCTCCTTATTTGATTTGAACCTTAGAGTTTATCTTTTCTTAATTGCATCAAGAAGTGCCTTGAGCTCTTCTCTTTGATTAATTATTTTTGTCCATTCTTTAAGTTTGGATTTTGATCTTGTCTGTGTCAATCCTTTCTTATTTGGATTGTTATTCTGATTTATTTTCCATTTCTTCATGTATGGATGTTGGTTTTGTGAGGTAAAAACTTGTTCTGTGTTTAGCGGCTTGGTCTCACATATTTATTAAATGTTCATCATATTTCTTGAGTTTTCTCACGTTGGTTTTCCAAACTGTTCCGGCTGGTATTTTATTATAAAGCTCAGGTCAGATCGAGTATTTTTTCAGTTGTTGTTGGTGGGATATAGAACTCAAGGAGTAGAGCTGGATGTTCACCAATCATAGTAGTTTATTTTATACTGTATTATAATATATACCTATTAGCAATTGTAATGTCATAAATTTATAACTATCCAGCTAATGAGGTTTGTTTTTAACTCTGGTGTACCTTGTATCTTAGAGTGACAATTTATGTTGTCTTTGTTATATTATATGTTGTCGTTTCCGCTATGAGATTCCGTTTTCCCTGTTTGTTGTTCTTATTTTACCCTAGCAATCTGCTTTTCCGACGGTTGGATGTTCGGCATTAGAATACCATGGATGTATTTGGTGTTGACTTTCGATGGTCAAAAAGGTGGGTCGTTACAGTGGAATTGATCTTTGTCCTTTGATTTCATGCCATTTGAAGTTGCTTTAGATTGTTTAGGGTTTAGGTGAGTGGTTTTTAAACCTCTACTCACTAATTAGCCACTATTGGACGTTTAATGATATTTTAAATGATTTTCAAACTAGAAAACACGTTTTAAACCCTTTTAAACAACATATGAATTTCAAGTAATTTGAATAAGTTATGAAAAATCATGTTCTTAGGGTTACTATGTGTTCTTATGGATACTACCCTTTGATTTAGGACTCATATTGATGTGTTTGCTTGTATGCTTGTTGGTTTAGATTATTTGTGATGATTTCTGGACTTTGTGATGCTTGAATGGTTTAAAACGCTGAACTAATGGCGACTTAGTTCTAGGAACAACTCAGGATCAGCATTAGTGATCAGTATCGATCTGTGAATCATGGCCCAAACTTAACGTGGTCGAAATGGGGTGACAAGGAAGGTCGTATAATGTTATATTCTAAGTTTCAAATCGATTGGAGTTCATATGCTCGAGACGTGGTCGTTTGAAGATGTATCAATAGTGATTTCTGAGCTTAGGGATCGATGGAAACTTGTTTTGGTTTGCGAACGATAAGGATGCTTCGTGAATGAAAGATGGATGGATTGCTTGAGTATGTGGATGGATCCCTTAAGTGTATGCATGAATTGCATGATGAAGCTCGTGTACTAAGCATGGATCAGTGGTGAAGTTTTGGTTGCAAACGATAGTTTGGAGCATGGGATCGTGATGCGAACAATGGTTTGAAGCAAAGGAATGCGGGTGATGGAGATGTAGCCAAAATTGTGAGATTTTGGCTAAGTATGGGATCGGTCCCCATGGATCACTACCGATCCATGGTTATTGACATATACAACTTGCGATCCCTAAAGGATAGCCTAGAGGTGGAAAGCAGCCAATGTGTGAAGTGTGGGATTGGGGTGAGCATGGATCAGTGGTGGTTTGCATGAAGGAGTTGGATGTCGAGTCTTCAAGTGCTTGCTTCAGGGTTCCATACCTATACTTCTTGATGTGATGGGTTTGACTCGAGTTTGGGTATGAGATTACTTAAATTCGAGACCAACCAAGGACTTAGCCAAATATGGCTTAGTACAAGGATTGGTACCGAACCTTAAGTTCAGTGGTGATTTTCGCGATGATGATGCATGGTTTAAAGATGATGACATAATGGGAAGTGATAGCTTCGATGGTGGATAGTTGTACTTCGAGATGCAGAGTAGATGATTATGAGTCAGAATATGGGGACTGTTGTAGGATGGTTGCGGAACGCATGTCGATACTCTATGACTAATGATGGTTGTCTAGAGTAATTACCGACTATAGTGACTTCATGATGGGTGTCGTAGAGACAGTCCAGGATGAGCTCTACTGTTGATGACGTATGCAAAGAGATTGACGATATTTGAAGGTTTAGAGAGTACTTATGAAGCAGGGGTATATATACGATACCTGTTTAAGCCACAATAGGCTCTGATCTCCATAATAGGCAATCTGATTTCCATGACGAGCGATCGTTACCCCGGATCAGCCATGATGGGCGATCTAGCTTCCTAGCCTACCAAGTGGCATGGATTCGAGTACTGAGGAACATGGACATTGAGCAGTCCTTGACTATTTTGGGTCATTTTAGTTATCATGTATCTAACGCACTGAGTGAGTGAATATGAGAATGGATGATGGATCCTATGTTTGTCTGATTGTTTATCACCATAGGGATGCCACCTAATGCTGGTATTATTAACGTGGATATCTAGGCACCCCTTAGAACTTTGATGCATAGTACACCAATGATGACTATGATATAGAGTAGCGTAAATTTTGTATATGTGTTAACTCTTCAGACGCAGGGACGGGTCAGGTATGATCGTTCATACCATTTGTCCTATTATAGTGGTATATTAATATTCAGAGATTTATTACCGCTCACACCAGACTGTTGTCTGGCCCAGGTTTTATGTTATGCTTCCTATTACTTTGGCTACTCTTAAATGTACAGATTAGGGGTATCAGGTCTAGTGAGCACATGGAGCGGGACAGGTGGCGAGCAGGTGGCTATTCTCATGTATTATTATATTTACTCATTTGTTATTCCACTGCGCGGCACATAGAGCTTGCTAGTGCCTTTATTACCTAGAGACTGTTATTTATGAGTTATTATTTGACGTATAACTCTATTTATTATGATGCATACTATATGGATCTATTAATCTGATACTTGATTCATTCAGTTATTTACTGTCTCGCCTATTTTATATTTGAGATATTTACTATTATATTTTATTAAATGCGTTGATAGATATATGACATGTTCTATGTTGTTTTATTTACTTTACAACCCTTTATGGTCATCTTGTATCGACCGGGTATAGCTACAGCGCACTATACATGTATATTGGGTGTCGGGGGTTGTAGGGTGGTCATCATAAGGATTATTGTTGGAGAATTTTATTCACCTAAAATAGAAAGATATGATAGTTAGAAATATATCAGTCAGTTTGATGAGTTGGCCCAATTTGGATTCAAATTAGTGAATACTCCAGCGAAGGAGTTAAAGTTTGCAAAGGGTTTGAGTACACTGTTTGAAGGAATTAGCACTGAATTAGATACCATATGGAGTGACGTTTGAGGGATTGGTAGAGGCAGGATTATTAAACTCTTTAAATGGAAATATAGTCAAGGAACAGAATAAGGAAGTGGAAGGACAAAAGCAGCAGAGTAAGTGCAAGGGAAATGGACCATAAGGAGGTCAAGGCAAAAGACAAGCAACTACTTATAATGGATGTTATAAGGTGGGATACATTGCAAATAATTATAGGTTAAACCTCTCGAAGGGTAAATGCTATAACTGTAACCAGGTGGGACACATAGCTAAGGATTGTAAGGCCGGCCTAGCCTAAAAGAAGTTCAAGTGTTATAATGACGATTAGATAGGACACATGAAGAAAGGTTGCCCAGCTTTAAATGATGAAGATCAGATTGTGAAGGCATATGCTTTAGATGTCGTTCCAACTTCTAGTAAGGCACCACCATCAGAATAGGAGAAAGGAAAGCAAGTTGTGATGAAAGGTGTGTTAATCTTATCTGGTTCTCTTATGCATACTTTGTTTGATACCGATGCATCATATTCATTCATAGCAAGTGCATTAGTTGATGGTTTAGCTCTTAAACCTAACCTTGCACACCAATCCATTATGGTGTCGAATTCTATGGGGGGTTAACCCATTTATCGATGTTATGTCATAATCTAAAGTTGGCCATCTATGGCGTGGAGTTTCTTTATGGTGCATATGTACTAAACTTTTCGGGGTATGGATTGATATTGGGAATGGATTGGATGTCTCTCTATATGGTAGTGTTAGATTCTGATAGGAGGATGGTTTGATTGATGAAGGGAAATTGACTTGATTTGATTCTATGTTATGAGCCCAACACTTCTGTTTTGGAGACATATTTGTATTACTTCAGCCTGTCATAGGAAGAGCTATCGTGTACACCCATAGTAAGGACTATCCCGATGTATTCAAAGAAGTTTCCAATCTTCCTTTCCAAAGAGAAATCGAATTTTATATTAATCTTGAGAAAGATGCAAGGCTGGTTATTGTGCCTCTTAGGCATATGGCTCCAAAGGATATATGAGAATTGGATAAGAAAGTATCATAATTATTGTAGAAATGTTTTATTAGAAGGAGCATTTCAGAATGGGAAGTGTCTATCGTATTCGCTACCGTGGAAGATTGTACCCTTAGGTTATGCATTGATTATCGAGAATTAAATAAGCTGACGAAGAAAAACTGCTATCCACTATCTTGTATTGACAACCTCTTCGATCAATTAGTCGGGAAAATGGTTTTCTCACAGCTTGACTTGGCAACTTGATTTCACCAGTTGAGAGTTGCAGAGGGTAGTATCTAGAACTTTTTTCTGTATTCCTGATAGATTTTTTGAGTGGCTGGTGATGTCGTTTGGATTGACTAATGCTCCGGCTTATTTTATAGATTTGATGAGTACATTATTCCAAGAGCAACTAAACAGGTTTGTAGTGGTCTTCATGGATGATATTCTTGTTTATTCTAAAAGTGAAAAGGAGCATGAAATTCATTTGAGGGAAGTAATGGAAGTTTTGAGAAGGAATCAGTTGAAGGCTAAATTTTATAGGTGTCATTTCTTGAGAGATGAAGTTCATTTCCTTGGGCATGTAGTATCAATAGATGGATTGTTGATAGACCTAGAGAAAGTAGCTGTAGTTAGGGATTGGCAAACGCTGAAGAATGCATCAAAGGTCTATAGCTTTCTTTTGTTGGCTGGATCCTATCAGAAGTTCTTAAGGATTTTACGAAGATATCGGCGCCTTTGACTCGTTTAACTAAGAAGAATTTGATGTATATTTGGGGTTTGGAATGTGAAGTGTCGGTTGCTAAGCTGAAGGAGATATTGGCGAGTGCTCTAGTTTTAGTTATTCCAGATGGTACCAAACCATTTTCCATATATACCGACGCATGCGGTACTAGTCTCGGTACTGTTCTTATGCATGAAGGAAGGGTAGTAGTGTATGCGAGTCGACTGTTGAAGAACCATGAGAAGAATTATCCGATGCATAAGTTGGAGTTAGATGCTATTATGTTCGCATTGAAGTCGTCGAGGCATTATTTTTAGGGTGAGATATTCGAGCTATTTACGAATCATAAATCTCTCAAATACTTGCTTCACAAAAGGATCTGAATCGAAGGCAGTAGTGGTGGATGGAATTCTTATCATCATATGATTTTGTTATTTTTTTACACTCTAGGGAAAGGAAATGTAGTTGTGGAAAATTTGAGCAAAAAGCACGTGGAGACAAAATTCTATGTTGATGGAATGGAGAAGTTTGGAGTTCATATCTGAGTTTGATTTCAGACCAAGATCGGAGTACGCACCTGGATTGTTAGCAGTGATGGAGGTTGGGCCAGTGTTGATGAATTGTATTTGAGCAAGTTAAGGGCAGGATGCGTCATTGGTTAATATTATAGATTAGATGACGAGGTAACCGATTGAGCCATTTGGATTATTACTTCAAAGGTCAAAAAGTTTATATAGGGAGAGATAGAATGCTATGTATGCCACATGTTAAGGAATTGACAAAGAGATCTTAGTTGAGTGTCATCGTTGTAGAATGACTATTCATCCATGAGGGGATAAGATGTATCAGGATGTGAAAAGAATATTTAATTGGTCAGGAATTAAGAGATAGGTAGCCGAATATATGGTGAAGTGTATGACATGCCAAAGGGTGAAGGAGGAACAGAAGAAGCCGAGTGGGCTATTACTTATGTTAGACATGCCACAATGGAAGTGGGAGTGCATATCTATGGATTTTGTGGACATATTACCCTAGGATAGAAGAGGAAACAAGATTATATGGGTAATGGTAGATCGTCTTACGAAGAGTGCACATTTTATTCCAGTAAAGATCATGAGAACTACGACGACTTTAGCGAAACGGTATATTAAAGAAGTGGTTAGGCTATATAGATTTCTAGCTAGTATTGTGAGCTATCTAGATCCACTTTTCACGACTGATTTTTGGAGGAGTTTACAAGAGGCATTACGGAAGGAGTTGAATCTAAGCACCACCTATCACCCATAGGTCGACGGACAGACAAAGAGGGTAAACATGGTTATAGAGGATTTGTTGACGGCTTGTATTCTGGATTTCGAAGTGTCTTAGGGAGACAATTTACCTTTAGCAGAGTTTTCATATAATAACAACTACCAGGCTAGTATAGGTATGGCACCGTTTGAAGCTTCAAATGGAAGACTGTGCAAGTCACATTCTTATTGGTGGGAGTCTATATATAAGATTATTTGGATCCAGAGTTAGTTAGAGATACCAAAGAGAAGGTAGAGCTCATAAGAAGGAGGATGAACTACATAGGACCAAAAAAAACCGGATGCTAATAGAAGGAGAAATGATTTGGAGTTTGAAGTGGGGAATTAAGTTTTTATCAAAGTTTCTCCATTAAGAGGGTAGTAAGATTCGAAAATTCGGGGAAGTTAGCATCTAGATTTGTTAATCAATTCCCAGTTTTGGAACGAATAGGAAGTTTGGCATATAGAGTGGAATTACCAAAGAAGGTGGCGAGAATCCACAATGTGTTTCACGTGTCGCATTTGTGAAAGTGTGTACATGATCTGATGACTTTGATAGCGCCTATCTAATTGGAAGAGGTGGAGTTGGAACCTGAGCCAAGTGCATCCCATGGTCTAACCCGTATTATAGAGCATGGGCTGAAACGACTTAGAAATAAGAGGGTGAAATTGGTTAGAGTGCAGTAGGGAAATGACCCGGCAGAGAGTGTGTGGAAGCCTGAAGAGAAGATGAGAGTACTCATCCTTAGCTCTTTTCGGTACGTTTCTCAATATTGATTTGATTTCCTTAGTTAGATTGCTCTAGGATTAGGATGCTTTGGATGGTTTATTGTTAGACTTTAGATATGGCCGATTTACATTCATATAAGAGTGCATATGTTTATACTAGGATGTTCTGCATAATGCCTAACATGCCATTTTATTCGCATTCATATAGGATGCATTAGCTGCATTTATGCATTTTAGGGTTAGAACTGCAAGTTCATAGCATGCATACCACTATATTGTTCATATCTCATTTTTTATTGTTTGTTTTCTTTAATTTGGATGTTATAACTTGGTTGATGTATGCTGAAGAATAAACATTATATTGTATTCTTCATTCCTTAGGAATTTTAGAGGTGAAATTCTTTTAAGGGGAGAGAATGCAATACCCCTAAAATTTGAGTAATATTTTAGTTTAATAATAATAATAATAATAATAATAATAATAATAATATGAAACTAAATGGAATAATGAATTAATTAAATGAAGTAAATTCTAGGAAGGGCAAAATAGTCAATTTTAAGACATTGAAATTTGATGACGAAATTAGTGTCATTGCGACTGTCTTGTTTTTCTAATACGTGCCTTATATTGGTTTGTGTTGTTTCGAGCTCATATGAAGGATAAATGATCAAAAATATCATCCAGTCGAATGATGCTACATGATATGAATTTAAATTAAAAAATTAGAGTACAGTTAGAATTTTCCCTCCTTTGACTTAAAACTGAAAGTATGTATCCCATTTTCTTATATTGGAAACTAACTCCGTAACTTTTTCCTCTTCCTCCATTCTTCCAATAAACTACATTTGCTGAAATTAATATAACTCACTCAATTCTCCATCAAATCGAAAGAAACCAAAAGCAACGTGAAGCTACAGATGGGGCTACAACCCAACAACCATTTAGAGATGGAAATTTGAGGAGAGGATGTGTAGTAACCCCAGACAACGAAGCTTTGGAATGGAAATAGCAAATTAGTGAGTGATCTATTCTTTCCTCCGCCTACAATGCAATTGTAATATTATAAGATGATTTATAGGCTATATTAGACTAGATAATCATGTATAAACACTTTTAATTCAAAATTATAAGGGTTTGGAAGGGATTTGGTTGATATAAATGTTTAGAAACTAGGTTTAGACATAATCTAAAAATTTGAAAGTTTTACACCAAAATCCATGAAATAAACGACAAAATTTTACTTAGAACCTACTACTATGGTCTAGGCATTTTTATTGATGATCTAAGATGAAATGGTGGTTACTAGAGGTGAGAACGATGAAAAAAATACAAGAAACCAAAACTATAATGCACACCAGTGGACCGATGGCCGTAGACCAATGCACGTTAATTTTGGCTATATGAACCTCGAGCTAATGGCCCAATATAAATATAAATATATAATTCGATTCATGTTTTCTTTTATATTCTAGAAATTGATATGAAATTTGACTAGAGGAAATGACAATGCTACGAAATGAATGGATATACAGATTGTGATGGTGCTACGAAATGAATGGATATAAGAAACGTGGGGGTGATACGAAATGAATGGTTATATGGAATGGTTTGGTTTTTTACATAAAGTGGGTATGTATATATGTGTTATGATATGAGATTGTGATGCGATGATGAATATGGATGGGAATGAGTCTAGAGTGCAGGTAGATGGCCCAGAGTGTGTATGGAAATACAAATGCGGTCCTGTGACACATTTGAGTGATCCAGGCATGACGATTTGTTCCCTGTAGTGCTTTGGCAAACCTGGTAGAGGAGTGGATGTAAGAGGCCCTATATGGCATGAGGTTAGTCCTGGGTGTTAGTCCAATTAGGTAGCATGAGGATGACAAGGGACCATGTAACGCATGAGGCTAGTCTAGGGGGTGAGTGCTATACGTAATTGAGTGATGGTGGACAATAGATGACCATGTGGCACACGAAGTGAGTCGAAGGAAGTGAGTTCACATAGACGTGATGTGATATGACTAGATGTGTGTGACAATTAGGTCTAGAATGGCGACGGAACGTATAGTGGTTGGACGATAGACTTATATCATGTTATAATATTATTTTTATAGTATATATGTATTATTTTTATACATATATATAACTCTGTGTGTGTATGTAGGTTGATAAAGTTTAGAGATGAGACGGTATCAGAAATGGAGATTCATTATGTATTGTGTATATGGTGTAGTTCAGCATTGTACCTGGGTTTGACTTTATGTGTGTGGATTTGGATTGTACTTGTATTTATTCAGGTATGTGTATTTGACATTTCAGACATGTTATAGTGACATGACTATGATATTGACTATGTACTGTATTTTATTTCCTTCCATTGTGAGACTCTAAAAGTAGATACTGTTAGTTAGAATTATATTTAATATCTTATATTTGCTTATGACCATATACATATTTCATCTAACCCTAACGACTCGTCCTTTCGGTTCTCAGGTGTTGGCACCAATTCGAGGATGTTGGATCTTGGGTCGAATAGGTGGGTTGTCATAGGAGTGGTGGTATTACATAGAATTGAGGCTGGTATTATGTCAATGCTGCTGCATGAGAATGTTTATTTAAGAACAATTAGCATCTTCAAATTCGTATAAACATTATTAGATTTTTTCTAATATGGAAAAGGTGCCAAAAAAGGAGTTTGATATGAACTATACAGTTACGCATTTCTTAACTGTTACAGTGTTAATTCCCTAAACCATGAAACACATAATAAATCAAATTTTAGGTGCTCGATAGATTTGCAACTTTGACATTTTGAGTAAATAGTTTCTTGTATCATAGGTCAATCACTTATGATTAGGGTCAATATTTTGTAGATCTTTTCTTATATGGACAAAACATATTTTTTACTATATATATAGTTGTGTTTATTCCTAACATAAATAGAATTGAAAAGCGCAATCTAGACAAAGTTAAATAGAGGAGTGCAAAGAACACATCAATAGGTACATTAAACATGAAACAATAAAGGTAGATTGCATGATTGACCGATGATAGGAAAGGTTGCTATGTTAAAAATCAATAGCAAATGAATAAAACATTTTATGAGTTGAGATAACCCTATATAATATGAGTCGATCTAATCTTACAAGAACGTCAAATTTCATTTTTATTGCTTATTAAATTGAAAAATATTCCGAGTTGAAAGAGTTGAATTTGCCTACTTTTATCAACTGTAATAAATGATATAAAAGCACTTTTAGTAAAGATATTATTTTATACTACTCTTTCGAAACATTCATGTTAACCTTAAACCACATAAGTAGAGGAAAAATATATAGAATATTAATCTCGGATCCCTATTTCAAAATTGAACCATAAAGCAGGTCCCTTAGTCACTAAATATATAAATTAGGTCCCTACTTCCCTAACATAATATCCAATAATTATTAGCATTCATCAAATCATTTATTTTCAATCTTTAAAATGTGAATGTTTTGATTAATCAGATTTGAGAATCGATTTCACCATTAAATCACATATTTAATGAACTTTCCAGTTATATTCATTGTTGATATAATAAAAAAAATGAAACCATAATTTTACATATCAGTTTTTAACTGCATTTTAGTAGTGTAGTTAAAAACTACATTTTTAATTGTGCATTTTTTAACTGCATTACAAAAATGTAGTTAAAACTGCATCACTAAAATGCATTTTATAACATTTAATAATGTAGTTAAAAATTGCATTTAATTATGTTATTTTTAATTGCATTTCTAAATTGCATTTAAAAACTGCACCAACTAAATGCAATTTTAGTTGCATTATTGTAAAGCAGTAAAAACTGTATTTAATTGGTGCAGTTTTTAACTGCATTTCTAAAATGCAGTTAAAAACTGCACCAATTAAATGCAGTTAAAAACCGCACCAATTAAATGCAATTTTTAATTGCATTATAGTAAAGCAGTTAAAAACTGCATTTAATTAGTGTAGTTTTTAACTGCATTCCTAAAATGCAGTTAAAAACTACACTGCTAAAATGTAGTTTTTAACTGCAATTTAGTAATGTAGTAAAAAAAACTGCACTAATGCAGTTAAAAACTATATGCTATTTTGCAATTTTTAACCGCATTTCTAAAATACAGTTAAAAACTACACCATTAAAATTTTGAAATTTTCAAAATTTGTGTTTCGAAATATGAAAAATTATTACGAAATGTAGTGAAAAACTATGATTGTGTTTTGAAATTTGTGTTTTGAATTTCGAAATGCAGTTAAAAAATATGATTCTGTTACACAATTTTCAAAAATTTGAATTTTACATATCCATAATACCTATAATTAGAAAGATAATAAAATTTCTGATTTAACCGTGAAAGCAGTTTTTTAATCCAATGTTTCTAGAAAAAGTTATTGCATTTTAAAATTTGATACTTAATGGGTTGCGAATTTTAAATAAGAATGTGAGAATAACAGTCACATATGATAAAAACGCATACGCAGGGACCTAATTTACATAAATTATTACGTTGGGGTATTTGTTCATTTTAATTAAAAATAAGGACTTGTCGTACAAAGCACTAAAAATATACTGCAAGAAAATCATTTCAAAAGATTTTCTACCATAAATATGTGTTAAAAACAAAAAGACAATCAAAATAAGAAGAATTATTATCATATACAGTCAATTACTAGAACAAGAACGACACTTTCTTCTTTAAGGATCATATTTATATTTTCGATGTAAGCATTCATTCTTAATATTATTTATATAAATTAAATGAAGTTAGTACCTTCCTAGCAATAGAAAGGCTACCTGTTAAAAAATGTACCCTTCTCAATTTCCAAGATCTGAGGTAACCGTAGAAATCTGAAGAGAATCACAATTCAAGATCAAAGGAAAAAATAATGAAAGGAAAATACAGCTTTTCTCAAGCAATGACGATCATGGATAGGGAGATTTAAGGTGCGTTCTTTTGACATACGAAGGAGGCACAAGAAAAGGACATGGGAAAGGGGCATGGAAGGAGAATGGTTCAAGAAAGGGGATTATATTCTTGCATTACAAAAAGGGCATTTGAAAGGGGTAATTTAATTGTTTTTTATAAATAATTATTTTTGTTATTGTGTTTTTATTTTAATTATTTTTTAAGTAAGTAGATAAATAATATAATTAAAAAGACAACTTTCATTAATCACTAGAAAATGAGATAAAAATACAAATAAAACTAGAAATACAATGGAATACAACTAGAAATTGGGTGATGGGTAAGATGGTGGATAGGCAGGTTGATAGGTAGGTAGACAGTCCATAATATACTACTGGTATTTGATTATGTGTTGCAAACGTCCTATCTCCAACCAAAGCCAATTATGGGCTTCGTCATCTTCTAATGAACAAATTGCTTCCCTGTTCTCTTGAATCTTAAGTAGTGATATTGCTTCAGAAAGTTGAATTTCTTCAAACTTCTTCACAAGGTCAATGGTATCCTTGAAGGCCGTAGACGGGCAAGCAGTTGGTACAGTTGGACTAGGATTAAGGAAGATAGTAATATATGGGGAGATAAGGAGAGGGATTATGATTAGGAGATGGATTATCTGTTTCAGAACAATATTTCTTCAAAAAAAATTGATACATTTGATCAATAATCTAGTTTATCTTCTTGTCATTTTCTGCTTCTTCTATTATGAACTTTGGAAGATGAACCTCGGTCGTGTGCTAGTGTAGTTGAGGTCTTCAAGTGGAGTATAAAATCCATCAATTCCCCATGTTGCATCGAACGACATGTTGGTGGTTTGTTTCGGAGGAGGAGAATGCATCCTCTTCACTTCTTCTTCTATGACATTAGGTATGAATGCACTCTCTTCCGTTGTAATAGTACCTAAAATAATCTACATAACTCCATATGGGTTATTGGTTGTTGCGTGTACTTCAGAATTATGGTGTCAAACTTCAAAAAAGTAAAAGAAAAGAGGAACAAAACTTAGTACTGACTCATAATTAAATGAAAAGATGACAAAATTACCTTCACACGATCAGTCCACCATTGCTCGCTTCCGCTAACTATTCCTCTCATTGAATCCTATCTTGAGCCTGTTTTGTAACACAAACTCTGCCATATTGATTATTTTTTCTTTAGTTCATCATATTTATGCGAACTTGATTATCCCTTACCAGTATTTCATTTGAAATAGTCGCCAAAGCCTCATTCAATGTCATTGTAATTTTCTAATGGATGCTTTTTTGTTGTTTTCAAATGCTTCGTAAGCATCAGCGATGCAACGTAAGAATTCTATCATAACTTTTTGGACAAATTCTTAAGATTTCGATGGGAGATTTTTGGAATAGTTTTGGCCAATTTCTAACCAAAAATATTTGAATAAAATTAGAAAATATGTGGAAAATAAATGAAAATGAGATTGTGGTGAGTGTATCAAAAATTACCTCAAAATTCGATTGTTTGTTACGGATATTTTTGTTAAATTTCGAATCATTGGCCTCAAATGCGTTGGATAAGTGACGCGTCGGAAACGTCTAACTCATCTGACGCAAACCGTTCAATTCCAACGATTGAACCAAATTGGGTAAAAAATTATTGCAAATGGTACCTTATTTTTCTAACCAAAGAGAGTATATTAAAAAAATACCTTAAACCCGACATAACCTATAAATTTGGTATGGTTTGAGATTCACATAATTCAAACTTGAAACTAAAACTAAAACGCCGATTATTAGTTTTACCTAGGTATGTTCTTTTTTAGGATAAACTATGTCGATCTTCAATTTGAGAGGTTTTTTCGTTAAATTCTTCTTTTATATAGTAAAAGAGAATCTACGCCATAAGTAAAATTTTACTTCCCTTTGGCAAGGAAAATGAATAATTAATTTTGAATTATTAGAGGAGATTGTAGGGAGTTATTTGAAGAAGAGAGTCGGGAAGAGTGGGAAGTTAGGTTGAAGTGGGGTGTGGGACATTTTTTTCACTGCCCTCTTAACTCCGCTAACCTTGAACATTATATTAGATGACATGTTTTATTTATAGTCACTTGGTATATGTTGTGATTTTTAATCGAGCCGTCCTTTATCTTTCGTTTATCATCGTTAACACTAAACAAATTTATTATCTTTAGTAATACCTTTCATGTTACAATTTTTTGGTATAAACGTAAAACTTTCCAACACACCATTTAAATTCAAATTACATCTTAGTATATTTGAATATACTCCCACCTTAATTAAAATTCAAATTTTTTATTATATTATTTGTCAATCACTCTTATTTTTTAACTAAAATGACTCATATCTTAATCAAAATGCATGTTTTTCATCTACTAAAATTAAGCCAATTAATTATACCAATTAACTTTTAGATTAATGTGCTCCTATGTTAATTAAAATGCAAATTTATCTGTATTAAAATTGAGTCAATCGGTTTATACCTAAAACCGCGCATGCCTTATTTAAAATGCAATATTTTCATTAATTAAAATGCTAATTTTTCATATATTATAAATGAGTCAATCAATTATAACTTAATTTAATCTTTAATAACAGTTGTAATACTTTTAGTATTAATTTTTTTGGTGTAAACGCAAACTTTCCAACATATCTTTAAATTCAAATTACATCGCAATATATCTGAATATACTTCCGCCTTAATTAACATTCAAATTTTTATATTCTATCACTGGGTCAATCATCCTTATCCTTTATCTAAAACTACTCATACTTTAATTAGAATGCAAGTTTTTTTGTGTACTAAAACCGAGTCAAATGGTTTGATACATCAAATTGTGCATGCCTTATTTAAATTGTAAAAAAAAAAATAGTTAAAATTGTAATTTTCCTTATACTATAATTGAGTCGATCGATTGTATTTTAATTTAAGTTTACATTATATCTTAATAATGCACGTTTGTAAAAATCAAGAGCATGCTATTTAATGCTCGTAAAGATAGATGTATGGAAATACTTTAAAATACCTTGAAAATTTGATAAATATTATAATTATTAATAATATAATAATGCAAAAATAAATTAATTTAGTGTGTTAATTAAATAAATTAAAAATAAGGAGGGGCAAAATGGTTATTTTTTCAACTTTGGAATTTGATAACGAAACCAATGCCATTACGACCGTCTCGTTCTTTTGATTAACATGGTATATTGGTTTACCTCATTTAGAGACTGTATAAAGGAACTATGGTTGAATTTGGCTAGAGCTGACTGGGCACCAAAGTTTAAAATTTAAATTTAAGTAGGTCGTTGCTTTTCCCTCCGTTTACAAATACAATATACGTAATTGACATTTCATTTCAGAAACTGACTACTCTTTATCTTTTTCTCCTTCTTCCTCTTGTAGACAAATATTCAAACCACCATATCTTTCTCAGATCTCGACGAAATCGCATAAGATCGGTGGCATTATGATGCTAGCAAGGAGGGCTACTCATCTATAATGATTGGGAGATGAAATTCTGAAGTGTCGTGATGCTGCAGCCTGGACATCAAAGATTCAAGCAATAAAAGGAGTGTTGAATGAGTGATTCATAGTTTCCTCTTCATCTAATGCAATCTTTATCCTACAAACATGATATATATATAGACTATATTACTGTAGATAAACATTTATAATCACTTTAATTGTGGATTAAACAGGGTTTTTAGAGGGAGTTAGGTACGAACAGCAAATAGAAACTAGGTTTTAATCCATTTCATGTAATTTAATGAATATATCACTAAACTAATGAAATAAAGTGTCAAATTAAACACAGAAACATAGGACTATGTCCTAGGGACGTTCTCAGGTAACCGAAGGCGAATTGAAGATGATTGGAGACAAAATGATGTGGTGGAACGGCCAAATCCGCAACCGAGAAATCCCAAACTTTTCACGTAGATCGGTCCACCAATCACTATAATAGGTGCACCAATGGCCTAATTGAAGGTCAGGTTGAACTCAGACCCATATGGGCCTGTATATATAATAAAATTTGTCGCTTTGAGTCTTGTTCCTTTTGTTTTCTAAAAGCGTTGGTAGTCCACCGACGAGGCAAGTGATGACATTACGGATTCAAGTGAATGTGTGTGATGATTGATCGTTGTTTGAGATGGATTTGTATGTAGTCATGATATGGAAATGTGATATGATGGCGACGTGAATATGAACGAGCATGTAGTTCAAGTAGCAAGCCCAGGATATGGATACAGACCCGTGACATAAGTAGGTGGTCCAGGAATTGCGTTGCTCCCCTATAGTGCTTCAACGAACCAGTGTAGAGGATGGATGGTAAGCGAGCATGTAGTGCAAGAGACAAGTCTAGGGCGTGGGTTTCGCTTGTGCACGAGCACAATAAATGACCTTTAGCGCACGAGGTTGGTCCAGGGAAGTGATAACTACATGTGATTGACGTGATAGTGGATAATAGACGACCCTGTAGTGCATGAGGCGGGTCCAAAGAAGTGAGTCCACATAGAAGTGATATGACACGATCAGATATATATGGTAGTTAGGTATGACGTGATCGCCAGGACATGAGGTGACCGAGCGTTAGGCTTATAACATGCTATAGTATTATTTTTATAATACATGTAGAATAAAATATGATTCACTCACTAGACTTATGTCTGACCAACTCCTATTTTTCCCCTTTATTTATATATCCAGCTTAGTAGGGTTTGGAGATGAGTTGGTGTGGAAGACGTGGATTTACTTTTGCTTATTTTATATGGTGTAAATAAGTGTTGTAACCTAGATTTGATTATGTGTATGGTTTGAGTCTGATTCGTTTTGTACATACATATGTATCTGATTGTAGAAATGTTATGGTGATGTGACATGACTATGATTACTCTGTATTATATTTTGTTTCCTTCCATTGTGAGATTCTGAAAGCTGTTAGTTAGAACTGTATCTGCTTATTTTATCATATCCAACGACTCGTCCTTTTCGGTTCTTGAGGTGTTGATGTCGGTTCAGGTGTTGAACTTGGCGGTTGAAAAAGCGAGTTGTTGCAACTTTTAAGACAACTACATAGTATATCAATGCTTAATTGTCTCGGTTGGGCTCGGTGAGCTCCGCCCATGAAAAAAGAAATAAATAAGAAATAGTAACTTGAGTAAGTAACGGTAACATCCAATCAAAGCCGATTATGAATCTAACTTCTGATTAGCTCATAGCAAACCATGGTACATTGTTGTTTATCTTCTTCTGATCATCGTGTTTTTCAAAAGTATTACTATTAATACCAACCTAAACACTTACTAACACCATTTAAACATTTAGTAGAATTAAATCATAAAAATTACTTCAAAACCCAACCTTAAACATTTAACAAAATTAAATCATACAAATTTCATATCAGAAGTTGACAAGTGTAAGTTATTTAATTGTATTTAAAATATGCATTTAAATCAATATGTTTGTGACCCCCTCAATATGCTAGGAAAAATAATGATAGTTAAATATATTTGACTATATTATACTTCTTTCTATTACAATTGGTTTCGTTGTTTTATTTTGTTTTCTTATTGAAACAACAACAAAAGTAATATTATTCGCAAATTTCCGATTGAATTAGTAATTAAAATATTTTATTATGTTCTATAATAACATCAGATTTGAGCTGCGAATTATTCTTTGCTACGTTGGTATTAGTTATGGTTAAACTTAAAAAATTTACAACACAGTAAAAATCCACATACAATTAAAATAACAAACCGTGGTCATAACCAAATTAGATGGATTCTAATGTATTGGTGAAGAAGATTATACTTGGAGAAATTGGATGAATTTTTTTTATTTCATTGTTTGAAAAGAGAGAGAGAAGAAATTGAGTTATGATTATGAGAATAGTAAAAATATAAGAAAAGATTAGGTGTGGTTGGATGAATTAGGTATTTGATTGGGTGAGCGAATAAATAGGTGAAAAAAGTATTTAAGTGTTTGTATAGATAGTACCACTTTTTCCTCAACATCAAAAGCATTTTTGTTCCTTCTTGGGCTATGTTTATTTTAACATAAAATATGTTGAATGTTGAATCCAATAATTGATAAGTGGTTACTAATCTGTTTGTTTTGCAATAAGTGCTTTCAGTAAGCTTTTTTATTCAGTAAATTGATCAAGTAAAATTTTAGTGTTTATTAATAGTACTAATCACTTATTACACTGCATTTTCCCATTATACCAACATGTAACGTAAAATTTATTACTTTTTTAATCGTACTTTAATTATTTTATATTTTGTTTTTTGAAATGGTACTTTATATACAACAAATCACTGTGACAACATATCACATGTCAATAAACGTTCGAATCACGCTGGACAAGTTTCGAACTTGTGACCTCTCACACCAAAGCCAAATCACTTACCCGCTGAGAGAATGGTGCTTGTCTATTTTATAATTTTCATAATTTTTTATTATGTTAGTAAGTTAAACAACGTCAAACATAGCTTGATTTTGTTTTCAGTTCTACCTTCTTTTCATTTGGGTAATTTTTTCTGGTTTGTATATATGTCTACGATATAAAATAAGACTATTAAGTGCGGTTTGAATGGCAGTTGCACCAAAAGATAATCAATTTTAAGACCCAGGGTAATATTGTCAAAAATGATAATTTATGTTTACAAAACAAAATTTTAACCAACGATATTTGGATTCAACAGGATTCTAGGTTTATATGGACAAAAGACTTTCCTTCGCCAATCTGCTCCGCAATTTTGCTCACACAAAGCGTGGTGCCCTAACCCTTGCACTTTCATAAATCGACCTACTGAAATAAAGACCATCGAGGGTAAATAAAACACTAAGATGTGGGATTTAGAAGATGCCAGAATATAATGCTTCTCTTTCGGCAGAATAATTGGTTCTTATGGAACGCGATAATATAAGATAATAGAACCACTTATTCAAGATAGCTGGATGAATTGTTTGTGTTGTCGGTATCTTTCAGTCGATGGAAACAATGACCTTGGAGAAAAGTCCCCTGCGTTTAAACGTTGCACCAACAGAGATAAATCGTAAGAGATTTCGGAGGTAATATTCATGGAGAATACGGAGAACAGCGTAAAAACGAGATGGTCTCTTCATGGAAAAACAGCTCTTGTTACCGGAGGCACCAAAGGAATTGGGTATTTTCCTTCATACTTCTATTGCATCTTATTTTTTACTATTTTTTGTTGCACTTAGTTATTTTACTTTTATTTAATAGATCCCTCATCCCCTTCTAATGTTTTGTTGTACTTCGATATGAACTAGTTATCATGTTCGCTTAGACTGTTGCTATATACATCTAGTTTTTCTTTTTTTTTCCTTCCCTATGACCATACTTGACACAACGAACATTAATTAATTAATACTCTCTAGAAACCTTCACCAGACTTTGTTGACGTGTTTTGAAAAGAAGCCAGTGGCTTACAATAAAAAGGATGCTTCTTTGTGTTCAATACGAGAGCCGAGTTATGCTCTTATGACAGCTCCAATCTTCGTGACAGTATGAATACAATTGATAAGTAAAAGTACGGTGCTATCACGAAAGTATTCGATACTCATTAGCTTTATTAGTTATCGCATTCGTCTGGTCCACTAGGTGTTGGAATTCCTTAAGAAATAAGATAAATGGAAATATACAAAGTCCCACGTGCCAAAATATTGAGAGCTATATTAGTTTATATATGGCTCTCTCATGACGAGGTTGGAGGCCTGGGGCTCCCAAATGTATGCTTCGTTGTGAGGAGCGAGATCATGCATCTCCACTGCGCGTGCCGCCGTCCGACCGACCCAGGCTCGGGTACGGGTACGGATCTTAAATGACCATTCTTTTTGCTAGGCTATTGTTTAACGGTTTTGGGCTTCGACTGAAAACTGGGCTGGGCCTGGAATTTGAAGAGAAACGGACGCGGGTTTTGGACTGAGGAGGCGCGACCCGTTAAAAGACAGCGACGCATGCGAACAGATGTGACTGTACGAAGAGGTACAGACGCGACTGTTTGAGCGAACGGGTGCAGACACGACCGTTCGGAAGAGATACGGACCAACTATAAATAAGGAGGAAAACTGATCACTTTCCTCACTGATTTTTCCAATCCAAAATCTCTTCTCCTCTAAAAACTGCTGTTCTTACTTTCAAATCACAGAGTGATATACTCATTACAATTTCGAGCAGAATTCGTCTGTTGTATCTTGAGAGAATTTTGAAATAAAATTCTTAAGGAAATCGTTACGACGAGCCTCAGACATATTCCGGTTAGAATTCTATTTTATTCTACATTCTATCCTTCATTTTGGTTATACTATTTATTCAAAATAGTGTAACGCTGTTGTTGTAATTTATTTACAACAATCATATTGTTATAATAATTAACACAGAATTCCAGTGTAGTGGAAATCTGAGTTATAAATTTGTGCGACGAGTTTATAATTGATTATTCTCTGTTTTGGTATCCTAGACGTATAACATCTTAAGAATTTTACTGTTTTCACTAAAACAGAAATGGCAACAGTTGAACTATCAACAAAAGCTGAGGTAGAAAATCAGTTAAATAAAAAGATCAAGATATTGAGATCTGATCGACGTGGAGAATATGAATCACCATTTGAACAGTTCTGTGCCGAAAATGGTATAATTCATCAAACAACAGCTCCATATTCACCACAACAAAATGGTGTGGCCGAGAGCAAGAACAGAACGTTAAAAGACATGATTAATGCTATGCTTTTAACCTCTAGTCTACCGACGAACTTGTGGGGGGAAGCCTTAAATATGTCTAATCACATATTAAACAAAGTCCCTCATAATAAAACATGAACAATTCCATATGAGATATGGAAAGGGCACAAACCAAGTTTTAAATACCTCAAAGTGTGGGGGTGCTTGGCAAAAGTTCCAGTTCCGCCTCCCAAGAAAGTCAAACTTGGACCAAAAACAGTAGATTGTTACTATTTAGGGCCAGCCCAAAATAGTAGTGCCTATAGATTTTTTTGGTATTCAAGTCTGATATAACTGATATTCATGTAAATACAATCATTGAATCTAGAGATGCCTCATTCTTGAAGACGTGTTTCCGCACAAAAGGAATGAAGGGAATAATGTCCCTAAAAGGACAAGAGAAGAATCAAGCAATTCACATGAAGATGAAACTCATCATGAGATTGAGGAAGTTGAACCAAGAAGAAGCGTAAGGGCTAGGACTTTCAAGACATTTGGTTCGGATTTTTTCACATGTGTGTTAGAACATGAACCTCAAACGTACAAGGAAGCAATGTCATCTTCTGAATCTTCATGTTGGAAAGAAGCAATCAAAAGTGAGATTGATTCAATTCTAAGTAATAAAACTTGGGAAATTGTTGATATTCCACCTGGAATAAAACCTATTGGCTGCAAATGGATTTTCAAGAAGAAAATGAAAGCAGATGGCTCTATCGACAAGTATAAAGCCAGATTAGTAGCCAAAGGATATCGTCAAAAAGGAGTAGACTTCTTTGATACATATTCGCCAGTAACACGAATAACCTCTATAAGAATGCTAATAGCAATTGCATCAATTTATGGTCTAGAAATTCATCAAATGGATGTAAAGACAGCATTCTTAAATGGAGATCTCGATGAGGAGATCTACATGGAGCAACCTGAAGGTTTTATTTCCAAAGGAAATGAAAACAAAGTCTGTAGATTAGTAAAATCATTATACGGACTAAAACAAGCTCCAAAACAATGGCACGCAAAATTTGATAGTGTCATGATGAGAAATGGTTTTCGTATAAATGAATGCGATAAGTGTGTTTATTATAAATAAATTGGACAATCATATGTGATGATTTGTTTATATGTAGACGATATGTTAATATTTGGTCCAAATACTCAGGTAATAGAGACCATAAAAAAGATGTTAACTAGCAATTTCGATATGAAAGATTTAGGAGTTGCAGACGTTATTTTGGGAATCAAAATAATAAGAACTTCTAATGAAATTGAATTGTCTCAGTCACACTATGTAGACAAAGTGATTGAAAAATTCCAAGACTATGGAATTAAAGGAGTGAGAACACTTTTTAATCCATCAGAAGTACTGCATAAAAACACTAATGAGAGTGTAATGCAACTGGAATACTCTCGTGTAATAGGATGTCTCATGTACCTCATGAATTGCACAAGATCAGATATAGCTTATGCAGTAAGTCGACTGAGCAGGTATACAAGCAATCCAGGAAAGGAACACTGGAAAGCACTAATGAGAGTGCTTGGATATTTTAAAAATAACACAAAGTATTCCTTACATTATGGAAAATATCCTGCCGTCTTAGAAGGATATAGTGATGCAAATTGGATTGTTGATTCAGAGGAATCAAAATCAACGAGTGGTTATGTCTTTACCTTAAAAGGGGCAGCAGTGTCATGGAAATCTACTAAACAAACATTCATAGCTCGATCCACTATGGAATCGGAGTTCATCGCTTTAGATAAAGCAGGCGAAGAAGCAGAATGGCTTCGTCACTTTTTAGAAGATATTCCATTTTGGCCTAAACCTGTACCGGCCATATGCATACACTGTGATAACCAAGCTGCGCTAAGCAGAGCGCACAACTATGTGTATAATGGAAAGTCACGACATATTCGTCGACGCCATAACACAGTTAGGCAGTTACTCTCAAATGGAACTATTTCCATAGATTATGTGAGAACAAATGATAACCTAGCGGATCCATTTACTAAAGGTTTATCAAGAGAGAAAATTGACTGCGCATCGAGGGGAATGAGTTTAAAAGCCTAAACCACCAAGAGTTATCTTATACGGAAACCTATCCTAGCGACTGGAGATCCCATGGACTAGGATCAATAGGCAAACCAGTTCTGAATAACTCAAGACGTAATGCATTTGCATGGATATAGTCCAACTCCATTCCTATGGTGCACAATATAAATGCATGCCTACAGAAGTATTTAAAGGTTAAAACTATGTTTTTTAATGATGACCATATCTTGAAAATAACAAGTGGAGTATATGTAGGATACTCTTAATGGTTGCGATCACCTATGTAAGTATGAGCTGGGTCGGCTCTATGAGAATATTAAAAGGCTTTTATTCTCTAAAACACTCGCAGAACCAAGTACTGTTCAGGACCAAAATGAACACAACCAAGAAATTGGATGAGAAGGGAATTAATGTTTCGTAGAACTTATTGTCTGGATATACAATAAAGGCTGACGGTTCAAGATGAAATATTTCACCGATTAGCCAAGTAAATCCGATAAGTTTTAACTAGGGAAAGTTCAAAGTGAAATATCTACTTATCCACGATAAAGCATTAAATCCATATATACTCTGTGATATTTCGCTTTGTGTGGGGGATATATATATTATCATTCATGTGGGGGATTGTTGGAATTCCTTAAGAAATAAGAGAATGGAAATATACAAAGTCCCACATCGCCAAAATATTGAAAGCTATATTAGTTTATATATGACTCTCTCATGAGGAGGTTGGGGGCCTGGGGCTCCCAAATGTATGCTTCGTTGTGATGAGGGAGATCATGCATCTCCACCACACACGCGCGCCGCCGTCCGACCGACCGACCCGGGCTCGGGTACGGGTACGGGTCTTAAATGACCATTCTTTTTGCTAGACTATTGTTTAACGGTTTTGGGCTTCGGCTGAAAACTGGGCTGGGCCTGGAATTTGAAGAGAAACGGACGCGGGTTTTGAACTGAGGAGGCGCGACCCGACTGAAGCAGACGCGGGCGAATGGATGCGGCATGAGCGGGTGCGACCCGTTAAAAGACAGCGACGCGGGCGAACAGATGTGACTGTACGAAGAGGTACAAACGCGACTGTTTGAGCGAACGGGTGCAGACACGACCGTTCGGAAGAGATACGGACCAACTATAAATAAGGAGGAAAACTGATCACTTTCCTCACTGATTTTTCCAATCCAAAATCTCTTCTCCTCTAAAAACTGCTGTTCTTACTTTCAAATCACAGAGTGATATACTCATTACAATTTCGAGCAGAATTCGTCTGTTGTATCTTGGAAGAATTTTGAAATAAAATTCTTAAGGAAATCGTTACGACGAGCCTCAGACGTATTCCGGTTAAAATTCTATTTTATTCTACATTCTATCCTTCATTTTGGTTATACTATTTATTCAAAATAGTGTAACGCTGTTGTTGTAATTTATTTACAACAATCATATTGTTATAATAATTAACACAGAATTCCAGTGTAGTGGAAATCTGAATTATAAACTTGTACGACGAGTTTATAATTGATTATTCTCTGTTTTGGTATCCTAGACGTATAACACTAGGTACAGTTTTGCTATATCTTCATGACATGTATTTAACAAGTATAAGAAGAAATCATACTAATTTAGACTCAGAGCAAAAATGAATTGATGGATGATAAGGACGAGGGAGCGAAAAGACATCTTTCGTTTGTGCATAAATCTTAAGATCGAGGTTTATATGGATGTTAATGAAAGGGACGCGGAAGATGATCTTAAGGCTATTTAACACTAGAGGAGGGGTGAATAGTATTTTAAGAATTTCTTTAAAACTTCTTTGATTTAAATTGATTTAACTAACTTAATGCAAATACACAATCACAGATCAAATCACAGAATCACAAACAGATGCAAATATAAATAAAAAGCAAGTAAAGAAAAGAACACACCAGGAATTTTATACTGGTTCGGTGTTACCCTACATCCAGTCCCGCACAACTCGTACGGCTTTCTATTCAATAATAATCTAGATTACAATCCCTCGATTCCAAGGCAACGAGGTACACCCTCCAGATTCTCATGTCTCTGGGTAGAACCACTTGATTCACAGGACACAAGTTCACCCGATCGATTTTCAAGGACACGATCACACCTTTATAACCCTAAACAAGTTTCTTTGAGTACAAATGTATCTATAACTCTGATAAGCACTGAGATTCTTTGAAGAGAGTGGCAGAGAATCAAACTAGAGATATTCTGGTTTGATTCACTTAAGATTTCGGCAGAATATGGATAGGATGATTAGAAAATAAGATAAGAGAGTAAAGAGGAGAAAAAATAAAGAAAGTAGTTACTGGAAAACGTCCATAACAGTCTCTATTTATAGAGAATGAATGGATGTGTCCATTCAAAGAGATTTAAACGAATAGACACTTCTTTTGAAAACAACCTTTGCTATAACGGGAAGCATGTCGACATGACGAGTAACTATGATGTCGACATGGTCTAGTAAAAATGATGATTTGCTTTTCTTTGAAAATGATGATTTAAAACATATGCAACTTTATTCAAATGGACTCTATGTATTTGTAGAAGGTATTTAGAAGTAGAAACACTTATGAATATATATATGTATATATACTAAAATATATTTAAAATCAAGGTAAATAAACTAAAGTAAATATAATATTAAAATAGATTTTGAGGCTAAAATATCAAGGACAATTTTGAAATCAAAATATAACAAAATGATAAATATGATTTTGAGGCTAAAACATTTTTGGAAATACGAACGAAGGTTTTTCTTTTGAAAAGGAATATTTGAAAATCATTTTATGAAACAAGAGATAATTTTGAAAATCATTTTGAATCAAAATTAGTGGATAACAAAATAGGGCTACTATCCGTTCCACTAGATATTTCGTGAGTTCCATCTCACTAGGGTTCCATCACTTTAACAATAACGAAGTGGATTCCATTCCACGAGTAAATTGGATAAAAAAGAATGATAGTGCTCTTAAGGAGTTTTAACAAATATCTAACCTAACTATATTATTTGTCTTGAACTCTTGAATATCTTGAATCTCATGAGTCTTCAATCTTGAACTCTTGATCTTTGTCTTCTTTACTGTACAGTCTTCTTTTGTTGATACCTGCATATAGATTTCCTGCACATATATATTTTATAACACTTCTATAGTTGTTGTCATCAAAACCACTATCCTATGGACTAACATTCTCCCCCTTTTTGATGATGACAACCTTTGTTTATAAAATATTTATATTCTTCTTATAACTCCCCCTAAATCTAATAACTCCCCCTTAATCTATGCCTAACTAACCTATTTTATACTTCTCCCCCTTTGTCATCAACAAAAAACATATAACTCCCTAATACTATATAACTCCCCCTGAAACTAAGACTACATTACTTGTGATTATAATGATAGTGTTATCATAAATAATCAACACTTAACTCTAAAAACTAGAACTTAATCCTAAATTACTAACTATCCTAACTAAGAATCTATGATAATGCTTATAATAGTTAGAAATCAAATATAAGAACATAAATTATTTATTAAGTATATTTCAACACACTCATCAAAACCAATCATGTTAGACTAGTCAAACAAATCAATCAAGTCAAACAAGTCAAACAAGTCAATCAAGTAAAACAAGTTAATCAAGTCAATCAAAACATCAAAAACTAATAATCCTATATTATAAGACATTACTACAACCTCCTCCTAAATAAAATACACTCGTTATATATACATGTATGTAATATGTAGTTTGTAATGCAGTATGAAACGTATGACATATGCAATGTAGCATGAGATGATATGCAGAATGAAGTGCAACTTGTGATGCAAATGATTATGATATTTCATGCATTGTAATTTATGATGTAATATGCAATGAAATGTGATATGAAATAGGATGCATAATGATATGTAATAAAATGACAATGAAGTAGAATAATTTGCAAAACGATATGATGATATATATACTATGGTAAGAGATGTTCAGACTATAAGATAAACATGAGTGATAAGTAATATTTAGTTGACAAGCATATATATATATATATATGTGTGTGTGTGTGTATGTCTATGTATGTATACATATATCAACCTATTTATTATAAAACACTTCAACCAAACAAAGGTAAAACACCCCAATTACTAAACCTAAGTTAAGGAAACTAATGAATGTGACTGAAATAGTTGTTAAGACAATAGTTTAAAGGTAATAAATGGTATTAAAACTGTAACATAATCGTGAAAGGTAGTAACCAAACTTAATATCAAAATTAAATGCTAAGGAATAAGGACTTATACTATATATGATCAAATATGGTTTTTATAAAGATTAATAGCCTACTTATTTAATTATAATTATTTTAATTACTATAATCCAAACTTCCATGTTCTTAACTTACTAATTAAAGTCTTTATATTAAATTTCTATTGACTAAAATATTTAGAAACATGTTTAAACATTTATTTTTTTTAAAAAATTATCATAATGAAATATTAAAAACAACAAAGATTAAAAAACTGAAATAAGCATATGTTATATTAATGCCTCTTTCATTTAAATTTTAATTAATTACTAAAGAATATCTAAACATTAATTTTAAATATTCTAATATAAGTTAGAAAATAATTTCTAAAAAGAATAGAGAAAAATACTTAGTTTAAATATCGTTATTTTATAATTTAAAGTTTTAAGTAGAAGAGACAGCATTTACAGAATGCTATAAAAAGTTTTTGCATTAAAATATATATACAAAGCATTATAAAACAGAAACTGCGGTATTTACCAAATGCTGTGAAAAGTTTCAGAAATACTACAGTGTTTCAAAGCACAGAAATGCTATAAAAACGTATTTGCAGTGTAACAAAAGCAAAGACAACATTTCAGAAATGCTATCTAAAGTTCTGGGCAAAAATGATGATTTTTGGCCCAATTTTTATAGTAGTTAATATAATTAAAGTACAAAAAAATAATAATAATGAGAATACATGTGTAAAGATACTTGGCATTATGTATGAAAAAATTGCTTTTATTAAAATGTATGTCACTATCTACTTATATGATAAGTATCATGTGATGTGATGCAATCTTATTAATTGAAGAAATCTATAAATAAAGCCTTGTTCTAACATTCTAAATTCCTTTTATTAATTTCTTAAAAATATAAAATTAGTATCTTAAAAGAAATATAGTACGAGAAATAAAAACAACATTAGATAAGTTAAAACTACGAATGAAGGTATGCTTACTTTCTTAATATAGTTGTAATAAATTAGTTGTAAGATTTTATTAGAAAGAAAACACATTTTAAAAGACTTTTAAAACATTAGACTTGTATATTGATATTTATACTATGGTGTGTCAATATATGGACCAAAATATCAAAACTTATAAAAGTGATAAATTTCTATACCTAACTAAATGCATAGATATATATATATATATTCCTAAATGCAACAATAAAGATGAAATAATAGTAAAGCGTACCAATTTTTGCATTCCATCTTTCTAACTTTGTCGTTCCTCCATTGTCGTGATCCACACATTTATATCTTTCCGAATTTGACGACGAAATCTGTTCTATTGCGACGGGCTCGTTTTTCTGATCAGCGTAGTATATTCATTTGCTGAATTTGAAGACCATATGAGAAAGATACAGATGATTTTGTAGATTGACCAACTTGGCGCCAAAACTTTGAATTCGAATTTTGAATGAATGGACACTTCAACCACTATAAATAGGCCCAACGGTCACCACTTTTCATAAAAAATCCTCTTCTTCTTTTTCTTCCCGTTTTTCTATATACTATCAAACTTCTAGAGGGCATATCTCCTTCGTTTCTTAACGGAATTGGATGAAACCAGCGGCAAATCGAAGAGGAAGGCAAGGACTACGATCTAGTAGTAGTTTGGTGTCGAATTTGGACGGTATTGTGATGCAACAGGCCGAACAGTAGAAGAAATGTTGAAGATCCCGTACACAGTTTTTCAGTTTTGGATAGCCAACTTCAAACTGTCATATCTCACTCAATTTTGATCGGAATTTGAAGATCCACCCATCAAAATAACCACGAGAACAAGAACTATAATCTGAAAAGGAGTGGGAACAAAATATTCAAATCTCTGGATGAATTTTGAAGAATATCTTTGACGGATTTGCCTTCTTTTTCTTTTTGTTCACCAAAACTTCATTTGACCATAACTTGGTCATTTCTTGACGGATTCTCACGAAACCAGTGACATTGCGAAGCAAATAGAGAGAAGTACAGTATCAAATCAAGTTGTAGATGAGAACCCAAAGTTTTGAATTGATCTGGTACCCATTTCTTTGTCGATTTCCATTATATATCCATTTGTACATAACACTTCTCCTGCAAAACAAGATAACAATTTTTAAAGAATCAAGTGACTTTTCAAAATAACTAAATATAATTTTAAACAACAATATCATGATGATTCTGTGACATATTCAAATGAAAACAGTGTTAATAATTTTATAAAAATTTGCCATTTTAAAAATTTTCAAAATTCAGATTATGAAACTTTTGAAAACCTTGCTCTGATACCAAATGAAAGGGACGCGGAAGATGATCTTAAGGCTATTTAACACTAGAGGGGGGGTGAATAGTGTTTTAAGAATTTCTTTAAAACTTCTTTGATTTAAATTGATTTAACTTAATGCAAATACACAATCACAGATCAACTCACAGAATCACAAACAGATGCAAATATAAATAAAAAGCAAGTAAAGGAAAGAACACACCAGGAATTTTATACTGGTTCGGTGTTACCCTACATCCAGTCCCGCACAACTCGTACGGCTTTCTATTCAATAATAATCTAGATTACAATCCCTCGATTCCAAGGCAACGAGGTACACCCTCCAGATTCTCAGGTCTCTGGGTAGAACCACTTGATTCACAGGACACAAGTTCACCCGATCGATTTCCAAGGACACGATCACACCTTTATAACCCTAAACAAGTTTCTTTGAGTACAAATGTATCTATAACTCTGATAAGCACTGAGATTCTTTGAAGAGAGTGGCAGAGAATCAAACTAGAGATATTCTGGTTTGATTCACTTAAGATTTCGGCAGAATATGGATAGGATGATTAGAAAATAAGATAAGAGAGTAAAGATGAGAGAAAATAAAGAAAGTAGTTACTGGAAAACGTCCATAACAGTCTCTATTTATAGAGAATGAATGGATGTGTCCATTCAAAGAGATTTAAACGAATAGACATTTCTTTTGAAAACAACCTTTGCTATAACGGGAAGCATGTCGACATGACGAGTAACTATGATGTCGACATGGTCTAGTAAAAATGATGATTTGCTTTTCTTTGAAAATGATGATTTAAAACATATGCAACTTTATTCAAATGGACTCTATGTATTTGTAGAAGGTATTTAGAAGTAGAAATACTTATGAATATATATATGTATATATACTAAAATATATTTAAAATCAAGGTAAATAAACTAAAGTAAATATAATATTAAAATAGATTTTGAGGCTAAAATATCAAGGACAATTTTGAAATCAAAATATAACAAAATGATAAATATGATTTTGAGGCTAAAACATTTTTGGAAATACGAACGAAGGTTTTTCTTTTGAAAAGGAATATTTGAAAATCATTTTATGAAACAAGAGATAATTTTGAAAATCATTTTGAATCAAAATTAGTGGATAACAAAATAGGGCTACTATCCGTTCCACTAGATATTTCGTGAGTTCCATCTCACTAGGGTTCCATCACTTTAACAAGAACGAAGTGGATTCCATTCCACGAGTAAATTGGATAAAAAAGAATGATAGTGCTTTCAAGGAGTTTTAACAAATATCTAACCTAACTATATTATTTGTCTTGTACTCTTGAATATCTTGAATCTCATGAGTCTTCAATCTTGAACTCTTGATCTTTGTCTTCTTTACTGTACAGTCTTCTTTTGTTGATACCTGCATATAGATTTCCTGCACATATATATTTTATAACACTTCTATAGTTGTTGTCATCAAAACCACTATCCTATGGACTAACAGTTAATAGAGAGTATACAAAAATAGTTGGGATTTACGGACAAGCAACTTTTTTGGATGCTTCATTTCTATTTATTGGATACCTTCTTTTACCGTTTTGTTTAATTTGTACATGAATATGTCACCATGTTTACATACATGTATGTAACGATCGTTTTCAGTACAACAAATCCAATGGGGAATTTGAACCAGTGTGATGCATTGCTTGATTTGAATCAAACTGTCCAGATAACATCAATCAACTCATAAGTTACAAACATGTCATATCAACACCTTCTTATTTTGTATGTTCATATTTGTGTTCTTCAACTTGTTGATTATATTAAAACTTGCTGATTGTTGAACTTAAGGCATGGAATTGTGGAAGAACTTGCTGAATTCGGGGTAATTGTCTACACATGTTCTCGGAACCAAGTAGAACTGGACAAGTGCTTGGAAGAGTGGAAAAACAAGAACTTTAATATCGCAGGGTGCATTTGTGATGTATCTTCTAGAGCCCAACGGGAGAAGCTAATGGAAAACGTTGCTTCCACATTCAATGGGAAACTCGACATACTTGTAAGCATCAACCAAAATGGAACACGGAATCTATGATTGGATTTATCTATCTGCTTGGTATAGAAAATTAGTGTCCAAAAAATTAAATTTATAGAGGTTTTCTTTCCTGCAGATTAATAATGCAGCTGCATTGATGCTCAAGCCAATTGTAGACTACACATATGATGACTACTCGCACCTCATGACCACAGACTTCGAATCAGTCTTCCATATTTGCCAACTAGCCCATCCTCTTCTAAAATCATCAGGCAATGGTAGTATTGTAAATGTCTCATCTATTAGCAGTCTGCTTGGATTCAATGCCGTGGCTGTATATTCAGCCGCTAAAGGTACTGAAATCTCATGTCAAATTTTGTGTGCAACCTTTATATCCCTTTATATATATATATAGCTAAAATCGTATGTAAATTTTATGGTTTCACTGTTTCGGTTACAATGTTCTTATGTAACTTGTAGGAGCAATGAATCAGTTTACAAGAAATTTGGCGTGTGAATGGGCAAAAGATAATATTCGAGCAAATAGCGTTGCACCTGGAATCATCGTAACTCCCATGACACAACCTGTAAGCTTCTACGTTTGTATCAGAAATTCATAATGAAGGCAAAAGGGATATATTTTAAAATGAATAGTACTTCTATCCTAACCTTTTTTTCTGTTTCTTTATGCTGCAACGTGTTTCAAATTTTTATAATAGGTGATCACTGCAGATGAAGAGCTGGTAACACAGCACACATCGCTCATCCCTTTAGGTCGCTTTGGACAAGTCGAGGAAGTTGCATCTTTAGTTGTGTTTCTATGCATGCCTGCTTCTTCTTATACTACTGGTCAACTTATTTGTACTGATGGTGGAAGAACCATTTATGGGTAACATTTTTTAGATTAATAAAGTTTGATATCGTATTATTCATTCCAAGATTCCCAGATTAGATGGTTTGTATGTTCCAGTAATGCACTTAGTAATGTGCTGTGTTGACGTATACCGTGTGTATGAATGAAAATGAATTCTATCGTAAACTTTTGGGATAAACATTGCAGAGGTTGTCTAAAATGATCAAGTCAAATTTGATCTGCTCCTATTTATCATACAATCCATTTGACACATTTAGTAACCGTGCTAAATTTGACTCAACCAACTTAATAAAATTTGACATATAAAATAGATTTGGTTGAATATGGATATGTATAAATAAATAAATAATCAAATTTTGCCTTTTATTTTTTTAATTCTGATTAGAATTTTAAATTCTAAGTTTAAATTCAAATTTTCATATTATCAAATTCAAAAGTTAGTTTCAAATATTTAAGCTTTCAAATTTTGATTTTAATATAAAATTAAGGTAGTGTTTGGTTTGTTGTTTTTAGTTTTTGATTTTCGTCCATACAGAAATGCACATGACGGACGTATATTGTCGAAAACAACCAATTTAGAAAACGAAGTTAACATAAAAAATAGAAAACAACTTTTTTATATTTTCCGTGTTTTGGAAAATAACGCAAGAATGTGAAACAACTAACTCTTCTGTCGTCCCTCTATCTCTTTCGTTTCATCCGTCTTTCTTTCATCCCCTCCGCCGTCCCTCCATTCTTCTCATATTTGACATACATATTGAAAACCGAAAACACAAAATTCGATTTTAAACCAAACACTATCTGAAATTTTCAAAACTAGAACTCAAAATTCAAATTTTTGGAACTCAAATGTTTGAAATTCTAATTTTTTGGGCTTAAATTTCTAAATCCAAATTTTTGGAATTTGGTTTTTGAATTTTAAAAACTTAAACCTCCAAAATTCAAAATTTTAAAACTAAAATTCGAGAATTTAAAATTTCAATATTCTTCTTTTCAAAACTCAAATTTTCAACATTTATATTTTCAAAATTTATATTTTTAAAGATTATTATTTTAAAATTTTAAAATTTTAAAATTCAAAGTTTTAAATTTTAAGTTTATACATTTCAAATTTTCAAATTTTCCATTTTCAAAACTTAGTTGATAAGTAAACAGGTAAAATAAGTTACCTATTTATGACTCTTTTAATAAATGAATA
Source organism: Allium fistulosum (assembly GCA_030737815.1). Lineage (NCBI taxonomy): Eukaryota > Viridiplantae > Streptophyta > Magnoliopsida > Asparagales > Amaryllidaceae > Allium > Allium fistulosum. The sequence goes on along the minus strand of CM060907.1, from coordinate 939,792,411 downwards.
AAACGGATTACATATTTACGCTTTTTACTAAATTGGTTCATATATCCAACCAATGTACAAAATGAATTGATGGGTTGAATCGTATTTTGTCAGGCCTAAACGTGCATACACAGGCGAAAAAGATCTGTTGCACCTCTACACTACACCTTAATGTATTTTTAGATTTACAATTTAAAATGAAACCGAACTTTAAAGATGATTAAGCTACACTACAAACATCAACAACATAAATTTTATGATTATTTCTCTAGTATGTTCCAAACGTTAAGTGTTAGTCATTGAAAGTAACCTTCAATTTTGAATATATTTATAAAAATATATGGATTATCTAAACAGACCAATTTTTTTATATCAATATATGGTCTTTCATTATATCATAACACATTCCCAAAGTTTGGTTCATTTTGGATTGTCTAACTACAAAAACTACAAAGTGTAGCTAGGGGTGGAGCTCTATTCCACGTTCCAATGGTTTTTCGCTCTTTGTTATTTGAAATGAAATAAATTTCGGATTGTTCAATCTACAATATGAACGTCATGTCCAAAAAAGGAGAGATCATGTGAAAGTTATAACATGTTAAAGATGTTAAGTAAATATCAATTGTTAAAATATTTTGTTTACTCAGATTAGGGAGGCACCCTTATTTCAATATTTATATACGTTGTCGTGCCCTCTTGAGATATTGTTATAAGTTAACTCTACAATTATTTTGGTACTTTTTTCACAGCCTGAATTTGCAATAAATCGTGACTTCATCTGAATAAAAGTCAAAAATAAATCAATTTTTTTTTTTGAAAATTTGTTGTTTTATTCCAAGTATCTGCACTCTTTATATATATATTTGCGGTTTAGACTACAAATATTTACAAAATGGAAGGATGAATTATTTTATAGAGTTGATGGTTATTTTTGTTTATTAATGTTTAGTTGATATGCACGTGAAGAAAAAATGACTCGAAGAAACAAGAGGTATTGCATGTTGATTTTCAACCTTTTTCATGGCATGTGCGAGTTTTAGAAAATAAGGGCGTAATTTAAAAGTGAAACGCGTGTACTAAGTGCAATTATGTTACATAACTTAACATAACCGTTGCATCAAGGCTCCACCCCTAATTATGCTACATAACTAACTCTTGTTAATCTTGTTCGAATAAAGTATGTTTTTGGTTTTATTTTCTTTTATATGTGTTGTTATATAGAGATATAAGTATGTTAATAACACAAAACATTTTGTAAGTAGAAATTTTTTTAGAAGTATTTTATTGATTGTTGTTGCGAATGTGTTCATAACCTTGAGTATTAAATCAGTATCCAAATACTTCTTAAATGTTCTTAATCCACTACAAGAAAACTGCGGTTTACCTACGCCAAATTGGCGTAGGCGGGGCGTAGGTAAATGCATTAACTACGTAACGCCTACGCCAATTTTGGCGTGGGTAAAACTTGCGTAGCTAATAAAATACCTACGCTTTACCTACGCCATCCGTTGGGTTGTTTCCTACGCCTTTCCTACGCCATAATTTTCTTACGCCTTCCCCACGCCATGTTATACCTACGGTTTTGTTACGACATTTTTACTTCTTTAAATGCTCACGTCTTTCCTACGTCATTTGTTTACCTACGCCTTCCCTACGCCCAGTTTTCCTACGCTTTCCCTACGCCATTCTTACATATTACGTTTCCTACGTCTTTTCTACGTCATTCATTTATCCACGGTTTACCTACGCCCGTTTTTAATATTTTTCCTACGCCATACACACGACTTTTTGCTGCATTAATATTTCATTTACCTACGCCTTCCCTACGTCTTTTCTAAAGCAATTTTGATATATTACTATTCTATTTCATTTACCAGATTAAATAGAAACTAAAATCAACTTATTTTATATATATACACATTCCAACAGAAAGATTAACGTCAAACCATTCATCTTTAATTCAAAAAACAAATATCTCATTCATATTACAAAGTCAAACAATATTAATCAAGTTCCTACATGTTAAAATAATATGATAATATGTTCATGATACATGACATCATACAAATACCATTAAAAAGTTTTCAATACCCTCATCCCTCATGACGATCATTCGGCTCTTCCTCAAATCGCTGTCGAAGCATCTCGGTGAGTTGTTCATACTGCATCTTCAGCATTTGAATCTCCCCTTCTTGACGCTCCACCTTTTCCTCTAGTTTGGCTCTAGTCTGTGCTTCTCCCATATTGATGCTATAAGTGGCGTCTTCGTATTTCTGCATTTTATCAAATATTGCATCAATTTCTGCATTTTAAACTAATTAAAATAATGTTCTGTTGAAAGTTTAAATACTTACTCCAGGGATATTGCCATAATATGGCCTACGGTCCTTTCTTTTAGCTATAGCACCGGTAAGCTTGTCGAATACTTCTTCCTCGACATCATACGAAATTACTGTGCCCTGGCTTTTCAATTCTTCAATTCTAGCTTGATATTGTGCCTATTATGGCAATACCAATAATAACATATGAGCTAGATTAGGATAATTATAGATGAATAAGCATACAACAATAATAAAACAGAAAATGAACATGCATCACAAAACAATAGTCGATTTTGTATATAATGATACAACAACATGCATCATAAAATGAACATCCACTCTTAGCTCGATTTGAGAAAGAATTGTCTCTGCTCTGAATTCCAAAGGTTGCTACTTTTTGCTCTAAATTGTCAGATCTATTATAGATCTACCTAGATATGTGTTAATATCGAACATGCTAGTTCTTTTCTCAATCATCACTTCAATCACAGATAAGTACCTCAGATATGATGTTACTGATGTTTTACTAAAGTAGCATTGTAAAAAAATTCCATATTGCAGGGAATCAAAAACATAGTAGATCTTTTGTCTGTTTGATGCTTCCTTTGTTAGATATTATTGTTCTTATTTAATATTCCCTATAATTATTTAAGATGAATGAAAGGTAAAACTAAAATAGGTTTTGCCACTTGCTTGAGAGAACGAAGCAAATCGGCCTACATTGGAGTTCATATGACCATACTGTCTTACTACAGTAGGATATTAACCACCATTCAGTGGGTTGGTGAGCTTCTAACCACTCTTTACATGTCATTTTGTATTCATTGAACTACTGGCTCATATGAACTTCGTAGCTTTAATGCTCCACAAAAAAGGCACAAAAGGGCCCATATCTACATCACTCATACCAAATAGGTTTCTCATTCATAGTTATTCTTCATATAAAGACATACACTCAAGACAGAGCATGCACTTGTATTTTGGCTTAACGGGTAATGAAAATAGTCGTTCAAAGAGACTAATGAATGAAGTTTTCACAGGGGTCAACTTATGGAAAACATCAGACAGTGTGTGCGTGCGCATGCAGCAACTAAACAAAGAGATTTTTATTAGGCAAGGCGTATGAGTTTGATGTATTACAAGTTTGAAATTCATTCTACTACTGCAAGTCGCTCAGGTATCAAACTTAGCGGCATTTGAGATCAGAGAGAAGTTGACATACATAATAGCAACAAATTCCTGGACAGATTGAAAACAAACAATTTACTGTTACCAAAATATCAAACGTTTTAGTATCGATCGTTTTACACAAGCACATGCATCTCGTATAATAGAACTTGGTTTTAGTCACCGTCACGTTATTTCAGCTGAGATTTTATACATTCATACATGGCCATGTTGCAATAAATTTGCAGCATTCAAAGCCTAACCGTATTCAGCGTTTATACGTTCACATCACTAGCTACTCTTACTTTGTAACATGTGGCTGCTACTCAGTCCTTTGACTTGTCGCTTTTGAATTTATTGCTAGTATAAAATATCCAAACCACTTGTTTCCTCCTTTAGCGTTTGTGTGTTTTCTCCTAATAATAAAAAGGTTGAAATCTCATTCTCTTCATGTCGAATGATAAGCAAAGTATTTAAAGATCTGAACCATAATTTTCCTGTTACGTATTTTTATTCGATTTTGATCTTAGCATTTATAATTTCTTTTTTAAGTACAAACTTGGATGGTCCTTGCTTCGATGACTAGTTATATAGAAACAATGTACATAGGGTAATGAAGTATACTTTCTTGAGCCGTTCTCTCCGTGTTCGTAGATGGGGAATTCCTCAACTTTTCATTTGGAAACGAAGTAGAAATTTTAGTCCTTTCACGTCAAACACAAAGATCAATTATGTCCATTTTCACACCATTTTTTCTCTTTTCTTTTCTTTCCCACAAATAATTAATCGATTATCCTATCAGGCAAAAAAGTATTTTATTTGTTTAAGTTTACCCTTTTCATTTAGACTTTTTTGTTCCATCGCAAATGCACTCGAGCTCATTAAAGATGCAAACAATTTACCTTGAGTCAGTGAATTTGGATTTTGCTGCTCGTATCTTGACTGCTTTTGATATTTGATGGCATACATATTGCTCTGAATTGTTGTTGTTACTTCATTCTCATATTCTTCAACTTCTTCTCTAATAAATATTCTCCGCCATTTCAACTCTCAGCCATTTAAAATACAATTACAGCAACCACATTTAATTACTTTGTATACATACAGATGCTTTTTGTATTCTAACAATTTCGCAATTCAATTCTCTTTCTATATTTCATTTTAAAGTTTATAAGAAATCAATTAAACCACATATTTCATTTCAACGTAAATAAATATCAATTGATGAAACCACATAATTACCCTGAAATGAAATAGCATAAGAAGCATTACTGAACTGTATCCAACATGCATGAAACCAAACATTTTATCTAGTCCTACTGTTTATCAAACCTAAAATTTCATTTCAGGGTAATTAAACCAAACATATTTTTTCCATCTATATTATTTACTCAAATAAAACATTACAGTCCTAATTAAATTTCAGTTATAAGCCTTTTAGTTAGCTCAATAGTATGAAACAGTAAACATAAATGATGAGTTACAATAGAGCATCAAATACACCTATCAAGATTATGAATCTATTTGTATTTATCTAACAATTTTGTGTTTCATAATTATATTTAACCAGTTATTAAAACCAAGATATAAGAATCACTTACTGCAAATTCCATCGATGCTTCATCAATCCATCCACTAGTGGTAGATCCGTTGTCCGAAGTGACCTTGTGAGTCCTACAATACACTTCCCAAGTAGTTGGCTCCCTATTAAGTTCATCGGTCTAGAAAATAAAGATAAAAATAGAGTAAAAATGTGATAAGCTGGTGTAAATTAACGTTAAAACAAGATTTTAGAGATCAAACCAAATCATTTCGATAATCCGCAAAGGATCTCGAACCACCACAATGTCGCTTTTGGTTTTGAGCCCTAGAGTTTGCAGCTTTTTCTGCCTGAGCTTTTACTTCAGGAAGCTCCCAATATGCCAAAAACTGCTCATATATCTCCTGGGGTAGGTTCGGATGCTTCTTGCCTGACTCTTTCATACTGTGAATCCAGTCCCGATACTTCAAACTTGCTTTTCTATTCCATATCTGCTTCACAATTGCTGGTGAAGCATCATCTGTCCATTGAAACGACTCCTGTACATGTAGTGGAAAATGTAATGACCAAAAAATAGATGTAACACAAATACACTAATATTATTTTACCAGAAACTCCTGAAACATCACTTTCTTAACATCATCGGGTATACTTTTAAAATTGGGCCAAAAATCGTTAACCCGTGCTAACAAACCTACTCGAATAGCATAAGATGTAGCCCTGGAAGTGAACTCATATCTGAAACATATAAATGTAAAGCATGAATATATATTTATGTTCTCACCTAGCTTATTTCAAATTAGTCAAAGTAAATTAAACAGAGTCACAAAAGTCAACATCAATTACTTATTTTGCAAAAGTCAACATCAATTACTTATTTTGCAAGAATTCTTACCCAACATTGACTTGCCAGAAAACTCCGACCCTTGTTACGGAGGAGGAGTCCGACACGGATGCATTAGTCGATGGATTGGTAGCATCAACTTCAAGGGAAGTAGGATGAACAACGGGAGACATGATATGATGCTCTGCTGACTGTGATCCCGATCCATCTTGACCGATAGGAGATGCACTAGGTTGTATTGTGGCAGATGTGTTATTGCTAGAAAGACGTAGAGCGGGTCGTTTCATGGAACGACGATGACGATCAGCTCGAGTAGACATGTCCTGTTAAATGCAAGTACTATAACATAGAGAAATACATATGATTTGAAGAATTAAATATACAACAAACCAATTAAAACAACATGAACTGAAGACTAAATACCCAAAGATAACTAAGCATACAAGATTGATTTGAAGTAAAAATTCATACTAGTGGAAAAATCAAACAAGTATATTAATGAAAGCATGCTACCAATCAACATTATCATCATAACTTCCACTAGTTACACTATCATATTCATCTTCGCATTCATCAACTTCGACATTTTCATCTTCAATATCATTTTCAGCAGCTTCGATATCATAATCAACTTCGACATCATCGTCAACCTCTACTCCATCAAATACTTCATTATGAAGTGGTCCGATGTCGTCAATGTCTTCAGTGATTTGTAGTAGTCCGTTATGGTCCAAATCATTCTGATATGGTTGATCTTCGTTTACGATCATGTTCGAATTGAATGACCATCTTGGCTTTGTTTTAACGACAGCCCACCAATCCGCTTTATTGTTGTTCATAGCAGGATATGGTACATAATAAACTTGAGTCGCTTGCATCGCTAACACAAATGGATCATAACCTTGGTATCGTCTTTTGTGATTTATTTCAATAAGTGGATAATCTTTATGTGCACGACGTATTCCTACATCTTTTCTATTGTCGAACCATTCACATTTAAACAAAAAGGTTTTAAGCTCTGGTGCCATCGAGTAAGTAAGTTCAATTATTTCCTGTAACATGCCATAATAATCTTCTAGATCATCATCCCCGTTGCCTCCTTTAACACACACCCCACTGTTGTAAGTTGTTTTATTTGCTCCAAATTCAGTTGTGTGAAATTTATAGCCGTTAACGTACATAATTGGACATTTTCTATACTTCATCATAGGACCAAATGCAAGTTTTGCATAACAAACATCAGTGATTCCATTATCATCAACCTATTAAAATAAATTCACATACATTATAATATTATAAAGATTTATGATATAAAACGCGATTAATATATAATAAATCATGCTCACATATTTCTTAAACCATTTCTCAAATCCTTTACTGGGCTCAACATCAGGATTTGCTTCTTCAAATTGACTGTTGGATGATTAAAATTAACAAGGAAAATTTATAATATAAAACATAAATCATTTTAATTTATTGAAATTGTGTTACATACCAAATAAGATTTGATAGCTCTTCACAATTGAGAAGCACGGTTGATTTAGCTAAAGTAAAATCTTTAATTGTCTGAAAACCTCCATTTTTCCATTTACCATATGGACGTCCCCGTTTCTGAAATATGGATAGAGATATATCAGATGAATCATCCATTTCATCCTCATTACGGTGGCCACTGTTAGAAATCTTGATATGGTCTTCAAAATAGTAATTGAAAAATGTGGATGCTTCTTCAGTAATGTATGCTTGGCAAATTGAACCTTCAACGCGTGTTTTTTGTTTCACTTTTTTTTAAGGTGACCAAGATACCTTAATATGAATACATGAAATATTAAATATAACATTCTCATAATGATATGATGAAAATATGAAGAAGAAAAAAGTCCACCTTAGTTATATATATATACATACCTCTCAAAAGGGTACATCCATCCATATTGTACCGGTCCTCGCATTAAAGCTTCAGTTGGTAGATGTACAGGTAGATGTTCCATGCTATTAAAAACTCCAGGAGGAAATATTTTTTCCAATTTACACAATAACTTCGGTACATCCTTCTCTAGTTTCTCCAAATGAGCTTTAATAAGAGTAGTCGAACATAAATCTTTGTACATTAAGCTAAGCTCAGTTATGGGCATCCAAACCTTTTGTGGTAATAGTTCCTTAAAAACTATCGGAAATAGAGTCTCAAGAAATACATGACAATCGTGACTCTTCATTCCTGATAGTTGAAGGTCCTTCATGTCAACACATCGTTTCATATTAGAAGCAATTCCATCTGGTAACTTCAAATTTTCTACCCACTCTAATACTTTTTTACGACGAATATTTTCCAACTCATAACAAGCTAAACGTTTGAAATTTGGACGTTCACTATCAATTTTTAGTTCAGGACGATTACAGTAGAATGCAATATCCTTCCTTGACTTCAAATCATCTTTTGTTTTTCCCTTAACATTCATAATTGTGTTAAAGTAGTTCTCAAACACATTTTTCTCATTATGCATTACGTCCAGATTGTGCCGAAGTTTCAGATTCTTCCAATATGGTAGCTCCCAAAATATACTTTGTTTGCACCAATTATGAATTTGTCCTTTACCAGGGATTTTTGGCTCTCTTCCTATCTCATGCATTTTAGGATAATCTTGCACGATCTCGTACACTTGTTCACTACTCAGAATGTCGGGTGGCTCTAAAGTAATAGTTGTATTTGCCCTGAAGTTTTTCTTATCAAATCTAAAACGGTCGTTTGGATGCAAAAAACGACGATGACGATCCCACCAACACTGTTTGCCGCCATATTTTAATCGAAAGGATTCAGTCGAATCCATACAGATAGGACAAGCGAACTTGCCGCTAGTACTCCAGCCAGAAAGCATCCCATATGCTGGAAAATCACTTATTGTCCATAATAAAGAAGCAAACATTCTGAAATTTTTTTTCCTTGACACGTCGTAAGTAACAACGCCATCTATCCACAGTTTTTTCAGCTCATTAACTAAAGGTTGCAAATATACATCTATTCCGTTTTTGGGATTCTTTGGTCCAGGAACAATCACAGTTAAAAACATGTATGAATTCTTCATACACATCCACGGAGGTAAATTATAAGGTGTTACAATAACTGGCCATGTCGAATAAGGTTTTCCGAACGATGCAAAAGGTGCGAAACCATCCGTACACAAACCAAGTTGGACATTTCGTGATTCTTTAGCAAAATCTGGATAAACTTTATCAAAATGTTTCCACGCCTCGCCATCAGAAGGATGACATAAAATCCCTTCCTCTCGTTGTCGTTCATTGTGCCATCGCATGTGTTTTGCGGTAGCACAAGATGCATATAACCTTTGTAATCTGGGTGTAAGCGGAAAATAATGCATACGAGTGAAAGGTACACCTTTTCCATTGGTTTTCATAGACTTATATCTTTTTTTATTGCAGAATTTACAATTCGTAAGGTTTTGATCTTCCTTCCAATATATCATGCATCCACCTGGGCATGTGTCAATTTTTTCATACGGCAAACCAAATGCAGATACTTCCTTTTTTAATGAATACCAATTACATGCCAGCACATTGTCAGGTGGAAGCATTTCTTTACACAAACTTAAAATCGCATTCATCATGTTTTCCGACGCATTGTATTCGGATTTTATAGTGATTAACCTAGATGTAGCCAACAAGTGTGTCATTGTACAACCTTTATAAAGCGGTCGTTTCGATGCTTTTAACAAATCAAAAAACTTTTTAGCTTCCGAGTCAAGTTCTTCTGCTTCAGGTTCATCAGTCCACAAACTTGGACCGGCAGCATCATGGACCATTTCTGTCATTCTATCTTCCATACTATAGTCATCAAAATTAGCATCGATGGTTTCGGTTGCATCTTCAACTACCACTGTCGAATCATGCTTTGTCCCTGATTCACCGTGATATCTCCACACGTAATAATTTGGCATAAAACCATAATTATGCAAGTGAAAAGTTATAGTTTCGTAATCTTGAAGTTTCATGCAATGGCATTTCTTACACGGGCATCGAATTTCTTTCATCTTTGTTTTATTACAAGACGCCACTTTTAGAAATGCTTCCACGCCATTTCTAAAATGCAATGATATTGATCCTCTTTTCCATCCAGGCTCATACATCCAAATTCGAACTTTCATATAATCCATCTTTTACTGCATAATTAGAAATAAATTAAATTATATTTAATTATATTTAATTAGAAAGATTTTCTTTTGGAAGCTGATATAATTACTAAATTGCAACATGAACGTATCGTTCCTTTGTTGGGAATTTGTGTTGAATTGCAACAAAATATGGCAGAATAGACGTGAAAGAATCAGCTTCCAAATATGAAAAATCAAAACAATATTCCCACCTGAAAACTGCTGAATTTGTATGCATTACACACAAAGTCACACGTAAAAGAACCATACAAGGACCAATTCTGCAATGGAAGTTGAAATATCATTTTTTACAATGAGTGTAATATTTAAATTATTCATTCATACATAACAAGAATTTCACACACATGCAATTAAGTTCATAATTTATGTAATATGTGACTTGATCGATTTTATTTTCCATACTACAACCTATGCATACTTTTCAAGAGCATTGATTGCAGGTGCAGCTTGTACAATACTTGCAGCCATTCTCAGCTCCCTCGGTACTAAACTCAATTTATTCTAACTCAAACATATAAATATTTTAGTTTCTTTATAAAGATTATGCTAGATAGATAAGTAATTATTACAAGAACTCCATGTAGTTATGTGTCATTTTTCGTACAAATTAAGTGATAAAAAGTGCAAAATTCTCCCCAGCTGCAGTTGCTTTTACCAACTGACTGTATTATCATTATATAACCATTTGATAACCAAGTTTTTCAGCATTGGAGTTCTTCAAAGATTTACAGTTTTAGTATGCAATTCATTGATATATGTGCCATTATCTACCGAGTTCTCAATACAGACTCATCCTAATTATTTAAACGGAACCAACATATATGACCCTTAGAGAAATTTAGTTATTCTTTTTTGGATTTTTCTTCTTCTCATAATATGAAATTGCTATGGAACAGAGACTAATGAGGAGAAAATCCTTGCTGAGGTGCAACTTAAAGGACCATAGTCACAATCTTTATGAGCGCATCCTCACCAAAATCAGCATGCATTTAAAAATGTTTGTTACATAACAAGAATAACAAGCTATTTCAATCAGTAAACTACCTTGGTAATGAGGACAAAATCCAATCACTCACCGTTTTCTAAAAAGTATACCAACAAAATATACTTTACACTAATCTTGTCCTACCAATAAACAATATTACAATAAACCAACATAAACATCAAAGACCAGTGGTTGAGTGAAATGGTGATTCTTGTAGATGTTAAGCAAGAAAACTTTCACAGTTTTCCATACATCTAACTGTCAACTTCCCCAGCTCCCTACTAATGGGAGAGACGGGTTAGACCAGACCTGTAACCCATCTGACCCACCTTGACCCACCTTCTGGTGAATAGATGGTATGAATAGATAGTGGGTAAATTATATTCCAGATTTCAGTGATTGTGGACTGGTTCAAAAGTTCAAATAGCTTTATTTAGACTGATGGAAATTTTGGCATAAGTTCTATTCCAAAATCTGACATAGTTGTGTAACTTGTGTGGTGGTCTGCCTATATATCACTCCTTTGCACTTTGCTTGGTATGTTTTCGTGAAACAAAGACTTGACAGAAAGGAGATTGACTCCTTTGTGTTCTTGATTTTAGGCATGGACTAAGACCTAGTCTAGGACTCTACTCAGCTAGAATGTAACTTGTCATTTTCAGTCTTAATGTATGCATTGATCATTTTGAAGTGTCAATTTGTAAGAGCTAAGTCGGTTCTACAATGATATAACATATATTATAAATGTTAAAGTGCAAGTAAAAGTTTATTGTATTGACCAATTCCTTTATTTTCAAATCTTATGTATCTCGTATCCCTTGAACACCATTCATTCTATGTAATTAAAAAATTAGCTAAAGCAATACATCTGAAATTAATGGTTATGACAGTGCAAGGACATCTGACACATATACTTGGAGATAAATGAGTTGATCATTTTTTGGTTAGGCCTTCTCCACAAAAGGAGATTACACCTTAATTCAAGCCAACAATCAAATGCAAGCTTCCAACAGGTCAGATTACATTGAATATTCAGTGCAATATACAACTTCGGGTATAGATTGTATTTTGAATGATAATTTAATTATTAATTGTTAGCTTTGTTAAATATATTAAACCAACATGTAACATTTTGATTGTTCAACGAAACGAAATTGTAATAGATTGAAGCATCTTATATAAAGCTATCAGTCTTGCTAATTTAGCATCTCCACTAATGCCATAGTACAGCCATTCTAAACTCATACTATTCTTTAAAGATAGGCCGGAGAGGCTCTAAGCATGATTCGACCGTGTTATACTTAGGATTCTTAGTTTATTAATAACATAATCATTAAACTTTCCAGGAATCTGAGCATACTATTTCTCTAGATGCAAAGCAGTAGAATACATCTTATACGTTTGCGTTTTCCACAAACGACTGAAAAAAAAGCTACCTGCAAGCAGTAGCAATAGGTTGCTGCAAACAGCAGCAGCAGCAGGCTGCTGTAAGAAAAAAAAATTTGTAATTAAATTATATATATAATATGGTGCAAATCAATTTGATGCAATCCCTGGCTCATTTGTTGCAATCAAAATTTTATTTTTGTGCTGACCTGATTACAAACATTAAATTGGATATGCTTAGGCTTGCAATTTAATTGGATCACTAAATTGGACTAGTCCCAGGTTGCAATCTAAAGATAAAATGAGGTCATCCGTAGTAAAGGCCTGCTGCAATGTGCTGCTAAGGCAGCGTCATGCTGCTGAGCGGAAAAAAAACCACTATCTCAACATACCATTTTCAATTAATTATCCGTTGAGAGAGAATCAGGAAAGACATGTTGGGCTCTCTAGTTTGCCCAACCCAGCACTACCATAAGTCAGATCAGACAAGTCAAGGTAGATTGGTCGGATTCATGTCAAGCAGGATTAGTTCAACTATTTTTGTATTTAACTATTGATCTACGAATCTAAAAAGAAATTATACTAGAAATAATATGTTTAAAAAAAAGTCATGTACCATATTTTCATTGTATCATATATCATAATTTTATGTTTTAACTTTTTCTACTATCATTTAATGAAATCAAGCAATGCAAATAAGCTACTAAGTGTAAGTGGTTTGCAGTTAGCGGTCATGATTATTATTTTCTACATACACATGTTCTATTAACATAGTAATACTCCATACTATCTGAGATAGAAATTAAAAAAAAAGTAATATTTCAAAAGGCCCAAAATCATTAGCTGATCAATCATTATTATTTATACAAAAGCAGTATCAATATATGAAAGCACAACCAATTTCAATTTGCAGAAAGACTAGTAAAAATAAAGAGTGGTACCAGGATTCATTACAAAATACCAGCATGTTAATATTTAAATACAGAACGGTAACAAAACATTACAAAATACACTGGATATGTTTGTTACTGAAATGGTGTAATTCTTTGGCAGCATGTGATCTACTTCATGAACTCAACTTTTTTTTTTTTTTGCAAATTGAAACGGTGGCCTTAAATTGTCATTTTCTAAAGATAGTTTAATTTCGTTTCACATTTTCAGCCAATAGGAAATTTTGAGTTTCAATATTTTACTAAAGATATATGCATAGAGAAAACTTGCGATAACAAATCATCAATAGCCATAAGATAATGGTTCTTAACTATACCTTTTGCATAGTAAAAAAATTACAGAAAGGATCTTTCTCCTTGACAATCAAAGTATAAACGTATGATATCTTTTTTTCCCTTGATAGACTTTTGAAACATACCTTTGGAATAGCCGATTGAAAATGCCTAATTAGCAGTGGCAGTATAAAGAGACTGTAGCAGGACTTCAAACCAACAGTAGAAAATATCGCGTAGGAGGCAAGGATGAGCCAACGATGGCTGATGGAATAGCCGAGTATGCAGCGATGATTATTTAGAAGGCGTTGATTTTTGAAACCCTAGTTTTTTTTGGGTTCAGCATCGGGTATTTTTTTTATTCGTCAAAAACTGAGGGTAGGAGAAGGAAGTAAAAGGTAATTAACGTAAAAAAAAAAAAAAATTGCATGCGTAGGGACGGCGTGGGAAATTTCCTACGTCTTTCCTACGCCATTGTGGAAATTGTATAAACTTAACAAAGGCGTGGAAATGGCGTAGGAAATTATCTACGCCTTTTCTACAGTATCATTTTAGTGTAGACGATTTCCTACACCTTACTTACGCCTCGATTTTTTTTCTACGTGTTGAATTTGGCGTAGGAGAAGCGTAGGAAATTTCCTTACGTCTTCCCTACGCCTTTACCTCTTTCTACCAGTTTCCTACGCCTACCCTACGCCCCGCCTTTTGGCGTAGGAAAGACGTCGGAAATTTTGTGTAGGAAACTGCAGTGTTTTCTAGTAGTGATCATGATGGATCGAGAAAAGAATATCGTTACATTTGTTGAGACCAGTGTACATAACGCTCTCTATACGATGAACGGTGAATTACTCATGACCATTGGAGGCACCAAGAGTTTACGTACTTATGCTGGTTTGGAATAATCATATAATAGCTCGACGTGAGTCTTCTATAGGTTAATACTGATAGAGTTAAGGGTTTGCTTTAGGGGCAGTTATATAATTTTTATGTAACCTTAAATGTATAAATAATCATGTTCAAAATAAAATATGGTTTTGGCTTTGTTTTCTATTATATGTGATGTGATATTGTGATATAAATAATGAATTAATAACATTAAACATGTATAAGTAAAAAACCCATAGGGGCAGTGTTTTATCGATTGCGGTTCGAATAAGTTCATAGCCATGAGTATTGAATCGACTGAACAAAATCACTAACTCCTTAAATGTTTCTAGTTGAGATATATCAATAAAAATATATCGATACGTCTGTTGAGACTAGTACATGTAACGCTCTCCGTACGATGGATGGTGATTTACACATGACTATTGGGGCACCAAGGGTTATGTACTTATGGTTGTTTTCTGACTTGAGATTACTGTCGATCTTGAGTATCTAAGATATACTTTGACATTAGTCAACTACATGGAATAGAAAATGTGTTATGACCATAGTTGGGTACATGTTAAACTACTCAAAGTGAAACACAACTCAAGAGAGCGTTCATCTCCTTCGTTATAGTTGGTTAATATCGTCATAATTGATATATGACTTAAAAGTCAAAATCTCTAGCCAGATTAAATCAGTTAATCTATAGATATTATTGGATTGAACCAAGAACTTTAAAACTTGTTTACGCAATTAATACAGATATTAATAGAGATTTTATCATAGACCAAACTCTAGATATCTAAGTGATATAGTAATGATGAAAAGAATATGAGTACAACCTACAGTTACTGGGTGAGTTTATTTTAGATCAGAAATACGATTTCACTTAAATGGTATATAAGCATTGAACTTGACATTGTACCGTGCTTCAGCAAAATCCGTACAAGCTTCAGTATTTAAATTGTTTAAATATTAACCGTGGATCGAGTTCACATTAAAGAGTGAATGGAACCGCGCTGATAATTATTTTCGAGTTTGACCAATGGTAAAATTAATTTACAAATGCTATAAATTAATGATAAATTAATACAAATTTTGTATTAATAATCGTGGCTAATTTTAATTATTTATTTCATGTATAAAATTGGACATAACAGGTATAAAAGTTATACGATGGTTCGATCGATTGAAGAGCTAGAAATTAATTAATTAAATGGTGACTCAAATAGGAGCCAAATAAATGTTTGACCTTGCTTAGTCAACACCAAGGCTGACCATACAGGGATCATTTAAGGGCTTGACTAATTCTTCAGGGGCTTGATAGAATGAAGGAGAAAAAGGTGCAAACTCTTGGTTATAAATACGATACCGTCAACAATAATTATGTACACTTTTTCTAACTCTCTCTCATAACCGCCTATCCCTAGCCCCCATCATTGGTGAAGCCAATTTTTCAACTTTGAAAATAGAAGAGAAGGAGGAAACAAGTAGTTCCAACAGGGAATTCTGAAGAGCAGGATTCTTTAGTGAAAGGTAGACTATCTAAACTAATTTATTAATACATACATACATAAATACATACATACATACATACATACATACATACATACATATATATATATATATATATATATATATATATATCTGTGTGTGTGTGTGTCTGTATGAATGCTTATATTATATCATCATGATCTTATTAAATACATATTCGGCCATATTCACTTGAATAATAAAATATATATTTTAATTCATCAAAATTTATTTTCAACAATAAAAAATTATTTCACCGTCCTCAAAGGTCATGAATAATCCACCGTCCTCAAAGGTCATGAATAATCCACCGTCCATCATATGGAAAGCGTTATGTACGTTAGTCTACGTATCGATATCCTTTCTTGAAACATCTCAACTATGAACATTTCATGATAAGTATTTTAATTACACAGATTGGTACTCATGGTTGCGAACGCATTTACAACTACAATCGATTAAATACTTTTTCCTAAGTATTTTTTACATTTATATATTAATTATTTTTATAGCATTATTTATGTTACAATATAATGATACATACAACAGAAAACAAAACCGAAAAAGCATACTTTATTTCGAAAAAAATCAATATACCCCGAATAAGTTGTATAATAAATTATATAATTTCCCCTAGGATACACCCATAACTCTATAAAAAAGTTGGAAACCAAGTGCATAAGGGTTTGCAATACTGTAACTTACATTGCAAACTAAAACTGAAGAGATAATTGAAGCATACCCATTGACTATGGTATCAAAGAAAATGTAACAGATAAACTTTCTAAAATTATACCATACAAGATTACTGACATGTGCGATCACCGAAGAAAAGATTTTATGATTTATCCCAGTATAGTGATATTAATGTCTTATTGCTACGTTTTTATTTATGTATGTTCCAATAGTTTAGTTTAAACGTTTCATGTCATAATATTTTGTCCAATAACATAATTACAAGACTTTGAAATTTGTCACTATCTATGATGTCTAGCTAATATAAATTGCAAGATATATTTATTGTTTGACACTATTTTTTAAGAGGAGTTTGGTCATCAACATTAAGTTTCTCGATGTGAGAAAAATATTTAGCTCTTAGTTCAGTCATAATGGCTTTATGTTGGCTTAATTATAATTTTAATATATTTTGCATGTCCAATCCTAATATATAAACATTTAAGTTCATGTGGTTTGTGTTATCTAGCATTTAAATCAAGCACCATTCAAGTAAATTTGGATGTCGAGATGAAAACTAAATGGTTTAATAACTTAGGGGCAAGCTTGGAATGATAGTGAAAAGGACTTTTAGGAGTTTGAGGTCCAAATTTGAAAGGCAAAAGAGGTCGGTATCGACATGAATTTGGCTTTTGCTATTTAGACTCTTATGCCATGGTCAAGGAATGGATTGCTAAAGTGGTTGTCTTAGGACCCATATCCGAAGGAGTAGGTGAACAACTCCAAAACTGTGCAGAAAAGGATAAGTACTAGATGAACTAGATCATCTTGGTACAGAGTAAAATTCGTGGATGAAAAGTGCTTGAAGCTTAAAACTTGAAGATGCAAGATGAATTCAAGGAAAGGTTGCAGATTGCCCAAGGCAAATCATCCCAATACTGACATGATTCATGTCGGTACCAACATGATTTAAGCAACGAGCAAACTTCATCTTCCTCACTATTCTCATGGACCTTGATGTTTACCTAGTCTTTCGTGATCTGACAACTCTGACGGGCAGTTCTTCTATAAATATCAAGCATAGAGCAACAATGAAAGGACTTTTTTGGCCTCCACTTTCTTTGTCTTCTATCCTCTATACATCATTTTCATTTTAGAGCTTACTTTTGCTGTTCTAGACCGAAAATCAAGCTGCAAAGCTCTTGTACTCATGACAAATAATTTACAATAAGATTAAAGTAGATGTAGACTAGAATTTTCCAAACCGATATAAAAATCTCTATGTTATTTACAATTTTCTTACTGATTTGCTAGATCTATCTATTTTTTTATAAATTGTGTTCTACTAATTTTTGATTTAACATTTTTGTGCTTTCATTGAGTGCAGAGCTTCTTAGGACTGGATCTAGCTTAGTACTTTGGTTTAAAGTGCTCAGAAGTTAGATCTAAAACGTTGTTTTTGTAGATCTAAAGTAATGGACCCTAGAAGATCCAGATAATATGGAACTGTAGTTAGTGGAGAAGATGAAACTTCTCACCATAATGAAGGGACTAACCAGTCAATATTTGCTTTGCTAGGACCATCTTCTTCACAAGAGATGGTAACAAAAGTTGAGTACAACAAGATGATGCCTTAATTGAAACAGAGGAAGGCGGACAGCTAGAAAGCGCTTCTTGATAAGCTGGATAAAGTATTGCCTTGTTGACTCAGCAATTCCAAAGGTCTAGGAAAAGTCAGAGAGATGTGTCACCTTCTAGTTCTTAAAAAGAGAATGCATCTGCATTCGATTAGAACATAAGGGAAGGGAAGAAAAATAAATAAAGGAAAGACTATTGGAGTATCTATGAAGACCACTGGAGGAAGTGGCCAGATTTTGGCTAATGCAGGAGTGGTTCGTACCGACATGAATCAGGTTACTACCAATATGAATAATGGTGGTCGAGGAGTCCGTTACCTAATGCCGTCAACTTATTGGACATGGAGGATGATTTGCACAACACTAGCAACGACGCTGGGCAAAATGTTATAAAACAAAACACAAGTGCTCAAATGACCACCATGGAACCAGCCAGGCATCATAGAAGATCTAAAGGAATAGTTCCCCCAAAGACAGGAGAGCCTAGATTTCATCGAGCGAACCGAGACTATTTGTAGAATCAAACACTCGAGGCTGCTCTCAATAGTCATTTTTCGGGTCATCGAGCTAGTGAGGAACATGTTGCTGGCATGATAAAGCTATTGATTGAAGAAAACCAATGGAGTAAGAATGAAGAGTGGGGTTCCTCACCTAGCAAAACTCCATTCGTAGAGAACATTCTATAGGAGGAATATCCTAGGAAGTTTGAAATGCTTATGATGCCATCGTATAATGCAACGACGCAGCCTAATAAGCTTCTATTCAAATATGAGTGACACATGAATAGTCCCAGAGCAACTGATACATTTTGGATGGAGTGGCTTCGATGTTGTTTACCCGATTCGCGTCGAGATCCATAGCGACGTTTGATGAGCTAGTAGAGAAGTTTATGGAGCAGTTTAGGCTCCACACTACCCGACTTAAGGATGTAATGTCATTGTTAGATGTTAAACAGGGTCCTGGAGAGATTCTAAAAGGATTTTTAAGTAGATTCAATACTATTGTGGTGGAAGTGAATAACCAGAAATAGGGTATTATGCTAATGGTGTTGGTTCAGGGGATACATCTGGACATGGAATTTGGCAAATGGTTGAAGATGAAACAACCATCTACCATGGAGGAGCTCTATTGGAAGGCCAACTGGTATCTGAGCTTGGAAGAGGTGGATATGGTTCCCGGAAATGCTGGTGGTGGACCATCGAAAGAAGTCGTGCAAAGTAATGTGACAGTTACGAAAACTGGTGAGAGCATCAATGATGTTGCGATAGATGTGGGAAATAACAATAATAGTCAGAGGAAAAGAAATCAGGGATAGGTGGTAGAAGAAATGATGTTAGGAAGCATGCAAGACATCTAAGACCAGAGGATTACACTCCTTTGAATGACACTATGGAGAATATATACCTTGCTACTCAAGGAGCAGAAAGGTATAAGAAGATGCCTCGGAGGGAGTCAACAAAAGCAGAACGACGCTTTAGGAAGTATTGTCGCTTCCATGACACTCATGGACCCAATAATGAGTATCGTCACCCGAGACACTTGATTGAAGAATTAATGTGAAAGAACAAGTTGCAACATTATGTGAGAGATCTGTAGGATGGCAGAAAGGATACTATAACTAATGGGCAGAAGCCAAGTGGGATCGACCTAGGTCTAGTAGAGAGGGACTTAGGCGATCAGATGGTAGGATCATATTTATACGATAATTGGACGACCTCATCCAACAGGGAAGAGCTAAAATGAAATGGAGCGTTATATAACTACGTTGAAGCATGTACTGTAGGAGAGTTCTTTTGCCATCGAAGATGAAGCTCCAGCAAAACAGTTGAGGACAATGAAGGATGATACTATATTTCGTGATAAAGAGTCTGACGGGATCGAATCGCCAATGTTTGATCCTATGGTAATTACAACTATTGTTGGGCCAGCTACTGTATGTTGGGTGTTGATTGATAAAGCAAGCTCGGTTAACATTCTGTTCAAGAAGAATTTGACCAAATGAAAATTAGTCCAAAGGATATCAAGCCAAGTAAACCAAAGATTAAAGGTTTACCGAAGTGGCAAAGAGCCTGCCGGGACTATTGACCTATTGGTGGAGTTAGGTGAAGGAGACTGCAAGATTATGCAGATACAAACATTTGTTATTGCTGATGAGTTTTTGACTTACAATGCCTATTTGGTCCAAAGAGCTCTTACAATTTTAGAATAAACTGGCTCCTTGGTGCTTGATGATGAGGTTTCCAATAGAGAATGAAGTGCGTGTTATCCAAGGACACTGATTTGCAGGTCATGAATGCTACGTCGTTGAGATCAGAGAGGTGAAGTGACGAGAGAAGGGAAATGTTGCAGAGAAAGCTCTCTACATCAAGACTGCAGATGCATAGGAATAAATGCCCAAGCCCTAGCTCGGGAGCCATAGCAAATTTTTCAAGAGTATGGATCCTCAGAACGATCTGGTGGATGTGCATGCAGCGCTGATAGAGCCGACAATCAACATCTCGATAGATATGGATGATCCTACTCGGGTCCCTAATATCGGATCTCATCTTAGCGCCAAATGGAGAAAGGAGTTAATTAGTTTTCTCCAAGTAAATCTGGATGTATTTACCTAGACACATTCAGACATGTATGGAATATCGTCGGAGATGGCGTGCCATGCATTGAACGTGAACCCAAAGTGCCCTTATGTGAAGTAGAAGAGATGCATTCTGGGTTCTGAGCGATCAACTGCATTGAAAGAAGTGGATAAGCTGCAGGCAAATGGCTTCTTCCGCTATGCCTTATACCCTGAATGGGTATCAGATCCCATGTTGGTCAAGAAGGCAAATGGAAAATGGCAGACATGCATCGACAATTTAGATTTGAATAAAGCATGCCCAAAGGATAGCTTTTAGCTGCTGAAGATAGACCAACTTATGGACTCAATGGCAGGACATGAACTATTATCCTTCATGGATGCGTATTTCAGCTATAATCAAATAGCAATGCATATTCCTGATCAGGAGCATACAAGTTTCTCATTGATTTGGGCATGTAATGTTATCAAGTTATGCCATTCGATTTGAAGAGCGCCGAAGCTACCTGCTAGTGATTGGTAAATATAATGTTTGAATCTACGGACTATGAAAGTGTATGTGGATGATATGCTTATGAAGACACAACTATCGATAAACCACATAGACAATCATTCCAAGATGTTCGATGTGCTGCGGTGGTACGGAATGAAGTTGAATCCATTGAAACATTCCTTCGAGATCGCCTTAGGGAAATTCTTGGGTTTTATTGTGAATTACAGGGGCATTGAAGATAATTCGGTGCAGACTAATTCCTTAAAGCATGTAATTGTCCCGATGACAATGAAGGAAATGCAAAGCTTGAATGAAAATGTCACTACGTTGAGCAGATTTATCTTGAAAGCGATCGATAAGTGTATATCGTTCTTGGATGCCCTCAAAAAGGAAAAGGGAAAGTTTGCCTGGACGAAGGAATGGTAGGATGCTTTCCTAGGATTGCTAAAGCACATGGAGAGACCACTATCGAAGCCTTAGAAGATGAATATTTGTATATTTATTTAGCAGTATCTGCTCATGCACTAAGTGCCGCATTTGTACATGAGGGGATGAAGATCCAAAGGCCCATATATTACATCAGTAAGTAGTTTACCGAAGTAGAAAATAACTATCCAAAGTTGGAAAAGCTGGCATATGTTTAGTGATTGCTTCATGGAAACTACGACCATATTTTTAAGCTCACACGATAATGCTGCTGACAGATCATACCTTAAAGCAAGGACTATATCAACCAAAGATCTTGGGAAGACTATTGAAGTGGAATGTCGAGCAAAGCTAGTATGACTTAAATTACCATCCTAGAAGGGTGATAAGAGGATAGACATTGGTTTCATTGTTGAGTTACCATTTGGGTTGGAGAAGAAGAAGATGATATGGTCCAGTTTACACAATGTAAATTATCTATAGACGGCGCTTCTAACGAATGTCACTCTATGGGTAGGAGTGGTTCTCGTAACCCTGGAAGGACAAACAATATGCTACACACTGGAACTAGAGTTTTTGGCAATGAACAACGAAGCTGAGTATGAAGCGTTGGTAGCCGGACTCAAGATAGCAAAGGAACTGTAAGTCAAGACATTGGATATATACAATGACCCTCAATTGGTGATCTTCCAATTAAAAAAGGAATTTCAAGCTAAGGGAGCGAGACTTGCCCCTTGCCTGAAGAAGATGTTGGAACTGTTAAATAACATTGAACATTACACAATACTGCACTTTCCCAAAGAGGAAAATATAAAGGCAGGTTCACTAGCCAAACTAGCCAGCTTTGGAGATGCGCAGTTGATGGGATTAGTTCTAGTCGAAATTTCATCGGCTCCAAGCATCGACTAGATGGATGTTGACTGGATTTGGAAGACCAAAGAGGAAAAGGGGGGCATGGATGACTCCAATCAAAGACTATTTGCTAAAAGGAATTCTCCTGCACGAATGGAATAAATGACAAAAACTCCTTCGTGGAGTGCCATGATTTAAAATGCAAGAAGGAGTATTATACAGGAGAGGCTTCTCTACCTTCTTGTTATAGTGTGTCATCAAGAATGAGGCTAAGAAAATCCTTATGGAAGTACATAATGGAAGCCGCGGTGGCCACAACGGAGGGTACACATTGGCAAAGAAATTCTTCGCTATAGATACTTCTGGCCGACATTTAACCGAGATGCTGCTAATTGCACCAGGAAGTGCGACAGATGCCAGAAGTTTGCCAAGATTCCAAGATCCACATTTTTCAATCTTACACAAATGGTTAGCCCATGGTCATTTTTGGTTTAGGGAATTGATATAATCAGTATGCTACCAATGTCGAAAGGTAGAGAAAAGTATGTTATTGTAGTAGTGGGAAACTTCACAAAGTAGGATGAAGCAGAGCAGCTAGCCTTGATCACTATAAAGAAAGTGATCAACTTTGTGATGAAGAGCATTATATACACTATGGAGCTGAGGCTATGATTCCAATAGAACTTGAAATTCCTTCTCACCGAAGAAAACACTATGATCCCAAGATGAATGATGAACTCTTGCTCGAGTACCTTAATTTGGTTGATGAGAAACTGGAAGAACTTGAGCTAAGGGTAGCTGCTCACTAGAAAAGAGTAGCATGACACTTTAACGCCAAGGTCAGAAACAATACCTTTGAGGTATGTGATCTTGTTTTGAAACGAATTCTCCTGGATACAGGGGCAATATGTTTAATTGGTAAGGTTCCTATGCAATTGAACAAAAGCTTGGAGATGGACTTTAAAGCTAGATATTGTTCATGGGATCCCAATTCCGCACGCGTGGAAAAACAAACACTTATGACTTTATTTCACTTAGATTTAATTACAGTATTTTCTGCAAATAAGCCACCACGGTGAACTGGGGACAAGGTAATAAGGCAGGACTTGGCATTTCCTTTGTTCATAAATATATCTAGCTTCTAGAATCAATTTAACCATGTTCTTATAAGCTAATTCTTATGTTGCATGACCAGCACCGTAATCAGGTATTTGGAATTGGGTACCGATCAACTCTTTTGACCATTATTGGGTTAAGTGAGTATAAACACCTAAGGGTTGATCGAACGATCCACCCTTATTCCTCTGATCTTGACTAATGCCTATAGATAGGCAAAGTCAATGAGGGATGCCCAAAGACAAACAACCGAAGCACCGGTTTCCATGAGATAGGAACTGGTGTGCAATCGAAGCTTTCACAACTACGCTCGCGACCGGTGGGACATGCTTGACCGAGGATAAGCAATGACCGTCAATGAATACTCTCGATCAACACCCGTAATAGTTGAGATTGAGAGCGGATGCCCAGAGGTAGGCACCCAAAATACCCAATCTTGGAGATAAGAATCGATGTATAATCGAGACTTTCACGACTACCTTTACGGTTCGGTGGGACATGCCCGACCGAGGATAAACAACGATGGTCAGGGAGCTTTTTCGATCAACGCCCAAAGATAGGCGAGGTCGAACATCGTTGCTCAGAGATAATGTAACATCCCCCACTTGGACGCCTAAAACTAATGGCTACGGATGCTGTAGTTATCCATAGTTATTAATTCTCGGCGACCAAATACGGTAATGTTAGATACATTGATATAATAAAGACACATGGATATGGAAAAAAATAAAATCATTAAACAACTTTCACATTCCATTTCAAAACATTCCAAATTCATTACATAATCCTAATACGAGAACCACGTTCAGAGAAAATATAATTATTACAACATACGGCAAGAGCGGCATATGAATATGCCCCCTTGGATGATCAGAGTGTATATAACTAGGCAAGTAAGCAACTTTTCATTTACAACAAAACACAGCAGAGTCAAAATAGAAAAGAACTCTTAATAGCTATCTTGCTTCCTGCACGCCTCTGGAAGCTTATTCGTCTAATGAGTTACCTAAAAACCTCAACCCTCAAACAACTCAAAGTTAATTGAGCACCCGAGAGTTTAAGGAAAACATAAACTTCGAGTCAGACATAAAGCCTGATATGAATAATAACCTACCATCTCAAACCATTTATATATCTAGTGAGATCACGTTGCTTAGCATAACGGGTTTTCCCCTCACTAGTATCTAATCCAAAACTTTTTAAAACCATATACTGTGCTCCTGCATCCACAATGGTTAAAACAGAATAATTTAGAATATTTGATGATATGCAAACATGTAAAACAATTCTGGATTAAACATCCCCATTCATTTTGACTATTTGTCTCAGTTATAGTTTCTAGGGTCACTATTAACCTAAAAGTTTTCATAGGTTGACTAATAACATGTTTAATGTTTATGGACTCCCTATCCGGCTTCATAGTTTTGATGGGATCACTAAGAACCTATTGGCCCCTACCAATAACTTCATTCATTCATGGGTTCTCCCTGAACCTATTGGTATCTCCAATAACTTCCCTCATATTATAGTTTTCATGGGTTGACAATGAACCTTTGACTTCTGTCAATAACCTAATCCGGATATAGTTTTCATGGGTTCACAACAGACCTATTGGCCCCTGCTAATAACTCTTTCGAATCATAGTTTTCATGGGTTTACTATGAACTAACATATCTGACAACTTCTTTAATCAGTGTTTAGGCATCCTATGTCTTGGTCTTCCTGATCTCCTGGATGCAATTCTATTAATTCAGGAGTTAACTTAATTTATATTCACTACTACGTCAACGTAGCTGGTTGTTCTGCCCTTTTTCCCCAAAATACAGTTATGGGTCCATTATACTGTAAACATATATATATATATATATTAGAATAAGCAAAAATAATAGCATAATGACATCAAAATCTATGGTTTAATATCCTTAAAAGCATTTTCATATGAAACATGGTTAATCCCTTTGACCAATTATTTTATCAAGGAAAGCTTCTCCAAAAAAACTCCATACTTAAAAGCCATTTCAAAACTCCTTTATTATGCCCTGGTTTTCCTTTAAAAATGAGATTGGGTTCTTCATTTTGAAAACTGAGGCTTTCGAAACCTTAAACTTTTACTTTCGAAACCATTGAATAACCCCCTTCGAAAGCATTCAAATCTTGCTTTCAAAACACTAAGCATATGCCTTTCGACACACTTTAAATCATTGCTTTCGAAACCATCAAACATACCTTTCGAAAGTATTAAAGCATTACTTATTAACTCTTAGAAGCAAAGCTTCGAAACCATTTGAAAGTACTCCTTTCGAAATCATTGGATTTATTCTAAAAATATCTTTTGGGTCAAAGTGAATATAAATGAAAGTACCGCTTTAGAAACCATTAACCTTTAAGTAAAAGCATTTGGGGAAAACTGATGGCTCTGGACCATCCTTTCGAAAGCTTAAATAATTTAAGTAAAACATTTGAAGGATAGCTTCCAAACCCCTTTCGAAGCCATTGCCTTCGAAACCATTAAACACTTTCGAAAGCTTTAGGAAGTGGCTTATATTTATAAAACAAAAGCTACCATTCGATCTAGTTGATGTCTTCAATCTAGTCGAAAGGCATAAAGTCGGCAGTAGGGCTTCGACTGGGTCAAAACTATCCTTTAGAAAGCTTTGATCTAAAAACAAGGCAACTCATTCAAAAGCTATCTTTTCGAAACAAAATGGCAGCAACATTTTCAAAAGCTATTTAAATGGGTTTCGACCCCTTCAAAAGCATCCTTTTGAAAACAAGCCAAGCGCATACGTTTGGAGAGTAAAACAAAGGCTTCGACCCCTTCGAAAGCTATGTTTCGACACCATACCTTCCGCCTTTCTCCAATCCACTACGTACTAACTTATTGATACCTTGTGTATTGGTTTCGACGTGGTGGTTTTGACTTGGTTGAGGCGGAAGTATAGGGTCGAAAGGTACTACTGAAAGAGGCGAAACATAATTCCGAGTAAAGACAGTTTTAATGCCTTTTTTAAGTAATTGCTTTTTAACTAACCTGCCTATTTGTAAATATTTAATTGGTTGCCATAAACTTTCCAAATTCTTTCCAAAATAAAATTGCCGTAGTTACTTCAGATCTAATTAAAACAATTTAGCAAATAAGCCCTTCCTTAAGCAAAACAAATAAAACATTTAAGTCCTCCATCTAGAATAATTTAGTTTCCATAGTAAATTACTTAGGAAAAATCCTCAAAAATCACAGAAATTCACTTTTAATATGTTATCGAACATATAGAAATTTTAGACCCAAATTCTTCCATAAAATAGCCAAAATAATTTTAAACCCAAATTATTCATTTTCTCCTTTGAAAATTCATAATAAATTTTCCATAGCTTGGAAAATTATAGAAAATTAAACCCATCTCCAAATTTATGTTTTACATAACAATAAATTCCTCATGGCATTTGAAATCCATAATAAATGATTTTAGCCTTAAAACCGTATAAAATAATTATCAAACAAACTTGTTTGAATATATCTATTGAGCGAGATTCTACCGGACCAGCTCCACGAAAGACCCACTACCGGACCAGCTCCACGAGAGACCCACTGCCGGACCAAGCTGCGCCCTCACTATCGAACCAACTCCAAACCAACCTCCACCGAACCAGCCTATACCGGACCAATTCCCCACCGGTCCAAACCTCTCCACCGAATGAAGCCTCCACCGAACGAAGCAACCGGGCCACTCATCTCACCACCGAACCAAAGGAAACCGGACCAGATCCACCAGGCCAGATTACGTCAGCCCAGGCCCGCCAGCTGCTATATACCTCCAAGACCCCTACCCCCAGCCTCACTCTATAAATAGAGGGGCAGGGGTACAACAATGGGGGACAAGTTTGAGAGCTCAAGCATGGAAGGAACTTTCAAACAACTTTCTTTTACTTGTATCAAAGCTTTGTACTTGTAATCAAAACAAGAGAAGAGAAATAACATATAAAGTGGATGTAGGCACATTCTGGCTGAACCACTATAAATCTGCATGTCCTTTTATAGTTTAGCCCCTGTTTTTCATATATTTGCATAAATCTCCAAAATCACTAAGAACAACCTAAGATCTACTAAATCATACAATTTCGAGGTGTTTGTCCATTTTTTTGTGCAAACATTTTTGGTGCTTTCATTGAGAGCTAGAAGCTCGAAGCTTCAACTTCATCCACTTAACAGTTTTCCTAACAGCATCGTTCGCCACTTGGAAAACATGCCTCCCAAACAGAGAAAAGATGTTAACAAAGGAAAAAACATCGCATCTAGCAGTCTTCCAGATCCAGCTGTCACGAATCAAGTAAATCGTCCTCCTCCAGCAGCAGTAACAAATGAAGGACAGGCTAACCCAACCACTCCTGCCACAGAACAGCCTGCAGCAATTACTAGGGCAGATTTGGACAGAGTTGTGGTTGAAGTAACTAACCGCTTCACGTCCTAGCAGGAAGCCTTGGTGGACCATCTCATGTCACGCTTAAGGGATGCTGAAGAATCCAACCGCAACACTGAATCATGGGGCGAGTCCCAGTCTGGAGGATCTCAGAGACAACAAAGATCTTCCTTCTTCGAAGGAGCTAACGGCAGAAGTAGCCATGGTAGGAGCCGAGACCGAGCATAGCCCGAAGTTAGGCCTGAGGAAACGTTTGGTACCGAACCCAACGGGGAGGTACCGGACGGAGGTCAACTGTAGCTGAGCCTGTCATACTGCCTAACCACGGAAACGCCGGTGAACGGGGCCGAGCTAGAGTCCAGCCCGAAGTTGGACCCGAGGAAGTGCTTAGATCAGAACCCAACAGGGGAAGATCAAGGCAAGGGCCAACTGTAGCTGACCCTAGCATGCCCCTAGAAGATCAAAGGCAGCCGCTGGAAAATATGAGGAACGATAGACGATACCATCCCTACAGGTCATCTGGACAGAATCAATCCCACAGAACAGAACCAAACTCATTTCTATCTGCTCTAAATTCTGATGAAAGGATGGCACGCTTATTCAGAGAGTGTGTCCAACGGGAGCAAAGAGATCGAGGGATAGGCGCTAGGGTAACCAGCCCTTTCGCCCGCAATATCTAAATTGCTATCACCCCCCGAGAATGGAAGATGCCAACAATGGAACCTTACAAAGGAACCTCCGACCCCGTTGTACACCTACAGAGGTACACGCAACATAAGCTCATGAGTGGAGCAACAGAGGGAGTACTGTGCAAATGCTTTCCGCTCTTCTTAGCAGATCTCGCTACCTCCTGGTTCTGTCATCTACCCCAGGGATCCATCAGCTCGTGGGAAATGTTGAAAGAAAAGTTTATCAGTCAGTTCCACATCCATGTGGAACAACCTAAGGACGCTTATTCCTTATCCAGCGTCAAACAGAAACCTGGAGAAAAACTGCAGCAATACCTAACCCGATTCAATGCCGCAGCAGCCGCAGTCCAAGATGCCGATGAGAAGCTTATCCTAATGGCCCTCTGTAGTGGTGTGCATCCGGACACTAAATTTGCTAGAAGGTTGACGAAAGAAAAACCAGCTACGTTACCCGATTTCTTCCATGAAGCCGGGAAATACATGAGGCTTGAGGATGCTGCCGTTGAGGGGCAGTCAGGACAACAAAATAAGGCAACTCACAGCAACACCCCTGCTGTGGCAAGGGACGTTCGAAGAAATGATTCCAGAGACAATGCTGGGGGCAAGAAGGGAGAAAAGCGCCTATATCGGCCTGGGCCGAGATTCGACATTTACACTCCTTTGAACGAGACCGTCGAAAATATCTTCCTTGCCACCCAAGGCGAAGTTAGATACAAACGCCCACCATACAAGAAGGAATCAGATAACGCGCAGAAATTTGGAAAGTTCTACCGCTTCCACGAATCTCACGGGCATGATACCAATGAATGCCATCATCTCCGGGATCTGATTGAGGAACACATCAGAAGGAAGAAACTGGAACGTTATGTAAAAAGTCAGGACAGGACTCCAGCTCCTGCCAATGAAAACCCAAGGCTACCCTCACCGGACACCGGCAGAGGAAACCGCAACGCTAGTAGCTCTAGCCAAGAGAAGATAGTGGTCCATACCATCTCAGGAGGACCGCACATCGCGGACAGAAGCTGGAAAGAGATGGAAAGGTATGGAAAGTCGCTTAGAGAAAATAAAGACTGTGTCAGTTCGGTTATAGAAGAGCGCCACCCGAAGCGGAAAGAAAGTAATGACATCACATTCGGTAAGCGTGACCTAGAAGGAAGGCAGTACCCTCACATGGATCCCATGGTCATCTCTGCCTGACTCGGTCCCGCCGAAGTTTACCGAATCCTGGTAGACACTGGAAGCTCAGTAAACATCCTGTTCAAACACGCATTCGACAAAATGAAGCTATCAATGAAGGATGTATCTCCCTGCGATAAACCACTACACGGTTTCACTAGGGATGCTAAGATGCCCCTCGGGCAACTGGACCTCTTTGTTGAGATTGGAAGCCATCCCCGCTCCATTGTACGGAAGCAGACATTCGTGCTAATAGAAAACCATTCGGCCTACAACGCCTTCTTAGGAAGGCCGGCCTTGTCTGACTTCCAAATTGTCCTAGCCCCATGGTGCCTAAAGATGAAGTTTCCAACGGACAATGGAATAAGGGAAGTAGAAGGAGAACAGGACGTTGCTCGAGACTGCTATGTGACTGAACTTCGCAACAACCATAGGAAGGATAAAGGGAAGGGTGTAGAGGTTGCCCTCTGCACGAAAAGTCTAGAAGCGTAGCAACTAAAGAAAGCCCCTCCTCTTCGATATACCAGCGACCCTTTCAATGAATTAGACCATAGGGACAAAGAGGAGGAGGCCACCGCCGAGCCTGCAGAGGCTATGGAGTTTATATCTGTAGACAAGCACGACTCAAGTAGACTATTGAAAATTGGGTCGCAACTAAAAGCCGAATTGAAGGAACAACTCATCGATTTTCTCCGCCACAACTTGGATGTATTCGCATGGTCACACGCTGACATGACCGGAATCTCCCCCGACATAGCATGCCACGTATTAAACATTGATCCTACCAAGGCGCCCGTAAAACAAAGAAAGAGAAGTATGGGGCCAGAACGGTCAGCAGCCCTCGATGAAGAAGTAAAGAATCTACTCGCCAATGACTTCATACGAGAAGCTATCTACCCGGAATGGATCGCCAACCCGGTACTGGTAAAGAAGGCTAATGGGAAGTGGCGAACCTGCATTGAATTTTCCAACCTAAACGACGGCTGCCCAAAGGATTGCTTCCCACTTCCCCGAATCGACCAACTTGTAGACAGCACAGCCGGGCACGAGCTCCTATCTTTTATGGACGCATACTCAGGATATAACCAAATTCCTATGCATGCTCCCGACCAAGACCACACTAGTTTCATCACCGACCGGGGTTTATACTGCTATAAGGTAATACCTTTCGGACTTAAAAATGCAGGAGCCACCTACCAGCGCCTCGTCAACAAGATGTTTGCAGCGCTAATAGGACAAACTATGGAAGTATACGTGGATGACATGCTGGTAAAGTCAAGGAAAGCCAAAGATCACGTAAGCCACCTAGGCAAGATGTTCCAGGTGCTTCGACAGTATGGAATGAAGTTGAATCCACTAAAGTGCTCCTTCGGAGTGTCATTAGGAAAGTTCTTAGGATTCATCGTCCATGCCAGAGGGATTGAAGCAAACCCTGAACAAGTCCGAGCGCTAAGGGATATCAAGATACCTTCCACTCGGAAGGAAATGCAAAGCCTGAATGGGAAAGTGGCCGCCCTAAGACGATTCATCTCCAAGGCAACAGACAAGTGCGTCCCCTTTTTCGAAGCTCTAAAGAAAGACAAAGGAAAGTTCGAATGGACTGACGAATGCTTGACCGCTTTCCTTAGCTTAATCGAACACCTCCAAAAACCACCGGTACTCTCAACTCCAAGCGAAGGCGAAGAATTATACCTATACCTTGCTGTGTCATCTCACGCCCTAAGCGCTGCCTTGATAAGGGAAGACAACCGCACGCAGCGGCCAGTTTACTTCGTTAGTAAGAGGTTTACGGGGGCAGAAGTCAGATATCCTAAACTTGAGAAGCTAGCGTACTGTTTACTAATCACATCATGGAAACTACGTCACTACTTCCAGTCCCATTCCATCAAAGTTCTGACCGATCAACCACTGAGGCAGGTACTCCATCGTCCCGACACTTCTGGGCGACTACTTAAATGGTGCATTGAACTAAGTCAGTATGATATCACCTATCACCCTCGCACCGCCATCAAGGGACAAGCCATGGCTGATTTCATTGCACAATTCACTACCAACGAAGATAAGGAGCAATTGGAAACAGCAAAAGACATCAAGTGGAATCTCTTTGTGGATGGCGCATCGAATGAACAAGGCTCGGGGGCAGGTGTGGTAATAATCACTCCCAGGGGGAATAAGCTACACTATGCTATAAGGTTGGAGTTCGCTGCCACCAACAACGATGCAGAATATGAAGCGGTGATAGCTGGATTAGAACTTTCCATAGAAATCGGAGCCAATTCTTTGTGTCTTCATAGCGATTCTCAACTTATTGTTAACCAAATACTAGGAGAATTCCAAGATCGAGAAGAACGACTCATAGCATATTTAAAGAAGACCAAGTTACTTCTCAGCCGATTGGACCACTACCTAGTCAAACACATCCCTCGGGAAGATAACCAAGAGGCCGACGAATTGGCAAAGCAAGCAAGTATGAGACACATCACCATCTTCGGAGCAGTAGCCATCTCAAAGCAACTGACCCCAAGTTTTGAGCAAGTAAATCTGATAGCTGCTCACCGGTGTCCTCGTCGAAGGTAATATCATGGGAACCTGGATCCAGATCAGGATGACCCGCAAATGGATTACGAGCCAAACCAGGACGATCAATCTACGTAACGGTAGGATTTTTAGACGGGTGAGGAGAGAGTGCGAACTCAGTATCCTCCTCCGTGATATCATGAAGAGGCTGAACTGGGGGCTGAGGACCGGGTGAAGGTTCGGATAAGGGATGACTCCTTTTTCTCTTCTGAATACCCTCTTCAATAACCCCGAGAAGAGGACGGTAGCCGACTACATCCCCAGAACGGTGGGTCGGAGTCTTCGGCTTGACGGAAGCTTTGGAGAGCTTGTATTGTTCAAGCCTGTGCCGAAGATCTGAGGCCTTGGCCGTTTTACCTGCTCCTGATATAAAGGGCAAGTGTCACAAGCTTACATTAATCCATAATTCGAGAAACGCGGTAAATTAAAAGTTAAAAGAAGGTAAGAAACACATCTGTTATACAAACCCTGGGGAGAAGTAGGATACTGCAATAAGTCCTGGATTTCATTCCAGGACGGGAGCGGATCATAAAATATTCCTAAGTCCCTATCATAAATGGAGCCTGCAGAAGTCAAAAGTTCACCTTGAGTCGTCGGAGCCACCTTGGCTGGAATAGTCTGGGAAGACACGCTTGCACCGGTCTCGGTCTTGTCAGCTTTCGCGGATTTCTCTACCAAAGCCGGGTCTCCGTCCAGCCCCTCAAAAGCCTGACGGAATGCATCATCCGTCCACTCCTGAATCTCGCCTGCCTGCCCAGGAAGCAAGGCCCCGATGCCATCGCCACCATCATCACCTTCCCGATCATCTCCGCCCTCACCTCTCACCTCCTCTACGTCTTCCTCCCCCTGGGTAAGAGGACAATTGCTGGGGGAAGGACCGTCCGACTTCTTAAGTTTCTTACCTCCGACAGCTGGAGGTTTTGTGAAAGGTTTCCTCTTACCACTCTCTACTGTGACACCTCCCTTAGCTTGAGCAGCCGCCCTCTCCTCCGCCGTATCCCTCTGCTTGACTACTGACTGCTGAGGAAGGATCAAGTTATACTCCAGAAGGGTCGCGTTTCTGATCAGGTAGGCAGCTGATCTATCTCTCCCGGGGATAGCTTCAATCTCAGCCGCCGTCTGAACCAGGCGATCAGTCTCCACAACCGCAAAGCCACCTGTCGCTAGCAAAAATGAAAACGTATGAGAAGAAGCATTGCGACCAGAATGGAAATTATAAATAAAGCGTCGACTTACATCCAGAGGTGAAACGCCGAATAGAAGCAGAGTCGTCCCTGATGAAGAACCACTCCTTCTTGAACATGCTGTACTTAGAATACAGATCCAAGACCGGCTTGAAGGTTACAGCTGACTCCAAGCTGATGTATGGGGACCCCTTCTTATAGCCCCTCAGATTATATAAGTACCGGATCTCCCGGTTGGAAGGAGCACGCCCATACTTCCTCTGGAAGATGACGAAGAGGCTCACCAGTATAGTATAGGAGTTGGGTTGAAGCTGGAACGGGGCCACCTTTAGATATGTAAGGAAACTGGCTACCCAAGCATTAAGAGGCGGGATGGCACCACACATACAGTGATATCTGCTGTAGGCAAAGTACCCTTCGGGAGGGTCATACGGCATAGCTTCTCTCCCTGGCAACAGCATGCGCGCTCTATCGATTCCGAAAGAACGGGAGATGACATCAAGTTGCTCCTTCTTGAGGGAGCTGGGAAAGCAATCGGGCGGGGAGTCCAAAAGCTCCTGAGGACCTTACCCGTCCACCAGTGATCTGGGGGCAGTTCCGTGACGTTCCGGTCCTGGCTGAGCAGGGGGCACTGCGGAAGATTCTCCTTCGCCCTGGGACTTCTTTTTATCCGATCGAGTTTCTGCTTTGCAAGACATTATCTGCAACGTCAAAAAAACATGTTGTTAAAACAGAGAGTACAAACAAGCAAGTACATACAGCCCGGAATTTCGCTCGTGATATAAAAAGTGAAAAAATCAAGTGTATCTAGCCCATTCGGCATTCTCATTATCAAGTTCATTCGGCATTCTCGTTACCCAAAGGCCCATTCGGCATTTTCAAAAAGCTCATTCGGCAATATAAAGCCTAATAGTCATTCGGTGAGGAAAGAAGGCCTCACCTGATCCGGCAAAGTAGCCTAGTTCGGCACTGCAATTGATTCGGTGTTTGAGAATTTGGCTCGGCACTTTTCGATCGGTAGGGAAACAACGAAGGTACGGAGGCCCTACTTATAGAGGGAAGGAAAGATAGCCGGACCACCGTTTCGTTTCTGAGACCGGATGGAAGTGTCCAGGATGAACGACCAAAAACAAAGCAAGACACGTGCATGCACATGCCCTACTTTGGGGGGGCAAGTGTTGAGCGAGATTCTACCGGACCAGCTCCACGAAAGACCCACTACCGGACCAGCTCCACGAGAGACCCACTGCCGGACCAAGCTGCGCCCTCACTACCGAACCAACTCCTAACCAACCTCCACCGAACCAGCCTATACTGGACCAATTCCCCACCGGTCCAAACCTCTCCACCGAATGAAGCCTCCACCGAACGAAGCAACCGGGCCACTCATCTCACCACCGAACCAAAGGAAACCGGACCAGATCCACCAGGCCAGATTACGTCAGCCCAGGCCCGCCAGCTGCTATATACCTCCAAGACCCCTACCCCCAGCCTCACTCTATAAATAGAGGGGCAGGGGTACAGCAATGGGGGACAAGTTTGAGAGCTCAAGCACGGAAGGAACTTTCAAACAACTTTCTTTTACTTGTATCAAAGCTTTGTACTTGTAATCAAAACAAGAGAAGAGAAATAACATATAAAGTGGACGTAGGCACATTCTGGCTGAACCACTATAAATCTGCGTGTCCTTTTACAGTTTAGCCCCTGTTTTTCATATATTTGCATAAATCTCCAAAATCACTAAGAACAACCTAAGATCTACTAAATCATACAATTTCGAGGTGTTTGTCCATTTTTTTGTGCAAACAATATCATATCATGAGATCCTAGCATATCATCATCAAAAATCATCATAATGGATTTAAACTCAAATCCGAAAATCAAATACTCATTAAAATCAAAAATAGAGATGGTTTTGATTATTATTCACCTTGATTGGGATAAGGAATTTGATATTTGATCCTTAATTAATTCCCCTAGCTTGATTCCTTAGCTTTAAATGAATTTCTCTTCTTTTCCTCCTAAGTAATGGCCGACTTGAACTTTAGGTTTTACGTTTTGAGTTTTTGAAAAAAAAATGAATGTGAGAAAGAATGGGAACATGGGTTTTAGGTGTTAAGGTATCATGGTGCGGCAATTCCTAATATGCCCTTATGTTAATTGTTTTCTTATTAATTAACATATAAAACCATTCATAAGCCCATTTATTTTATTAAGCTCGGCCTCTAAATAAATTTTCAAATCTCAATCCCCTTATCACTCTAATATTTACATTATTCTATTTAATTTATCTGATCAAATCTCCTGAATAATGTTATTAAAAATTAGGGGTGTTACAGGCTCCCCTCTTAAAGAATTTCGTCCTCGGAATTTAGTAAGGACTAAATACTAAACGTAGCAATCATCTGTAATAGCTCCTAACAACCGTATTAGCCTACTTGACTAGCAACTATCTATATAAAGCTAATATAGACATACCCACAAAGTAGATCAGGATAAGTATCTCTAAACTTGTCTTTTGTCTTCCAAGTACAGTCCTTCTCGTTGTCACTCCACTGAACTTTCACCAACTCGATTGTTTTGTTCCTCAATCTTTTCTCATCTCTCGCTACAACCCAAACTGGTTGTCTAAAAAAAGTCAAAATATGCTTTACTATCAAATCTTCCAAACCTATCGGAGGAATACTAGTCTCTGGATCATGCACATACTTGCAAAGATGAGACACATGAAACACATTATGGACACCTGCCATACTGCTCGGCTACTCTACTCTGTATGCGAGCTTCCCGATCCTCTCTATAACTTGAAACTGACCAAATATCTCGGTGCTAGTTTCCCTGACTTTCCAAATCGCACCATACCCTTCATCGGTGATACTTTACTAAAAACTCTATCTCGAACTGAGAATTAAAGGTCTTTACGCCTCTTATCTGCGTAACTCTTTTGTCTGGACTGAGCTTCCTTCATCCTTTATCGGATCAACTAAATCTTCTCTATCGCCTCTCTAACCAGATCTGGACCTAAGACTAACTTGTCTCCAGTCTCCAACGACATGTTGGTGACTTGTATGGCCTTCCATACAAAGCTTCAAAAGGCATCATTCCTATACCAGTCCGATAACTATTATTATAGGAAAACTCTACTAAGTGTAGGTGATCTTCCCAAGATCCACCAAAGTCCAATACACAAGCTCTTAGTAAATCCTCGAGTACCTTATTGACTATCTCTGTCTACCTATCCGTCTTAGGGTGTTACGCAGTACTCATCTTAAGCTCGGTACCTAATACATCATGTAGACTCTTCTAGAATTCACTAGTGAATAAATCGTCTTTGTCACTGACTATACTACTAGGAATTCCATACAGTCTTAACTATGTTCTTCATGAACAACTTAGCTAAAACAAGTGCCGTTCTGGTTGACTTAACTTGAATGAAATATGCACTCTTGGTCAACCTATCCACTATGACCCTTATACTTTCGTTTCCTCTATTTGACCTTGGCAACCCGTCTATAAATCCATGGATATCGAATCCTATTTCCAAACTGGTATCTCCAATGGTTGAAGCAACCCACTCGGCTTCTGATGTTCGGCCTTCACTTGTTGACAGTTTGCACACTGCCTAACCCACATGCGAACATCCCTCTTCATACCTTCCCAATATAAGCTCCTCTTCATATCTTGATACATCTTGATCCCTCCAGGATGAATCGTAAATTTGGACCGATGACATTCCCCAAGAACTACTTTCCTTAAGTCCTCAACATTTGGAACACATAACCGTCCCTTCTTTCATAACCATCCTCTCTGGTCAAGACTAAAATCCTTTAGATCATTGATCACAGTTCCTACCTCAAGCCTTCTAATCCTCTCAACTAATACTGGATCCTCCTTCTGCTTAGAAATAATCCTCTCGATCAACACTGGTCGAACTTCTAAATAGGACAACATGGCCGTGCTCTGACTAGAACTAGCAGTTGATCTTAACTGCACACTACAAGTAGTCAAAGCTTCTAAATCTTTCCATTTTGCCAACATAGCTAACACCACATTTTGATGTCTTCTGCTAAGAGCATCGACTACCTTATTTTCTTTCCGAAGTGTATACTCTATACCAAAATCATAAGCTGCTAAAAACTCTAGCCACCTCTACTGTCTTATATTCAACTCCTTCTAAGAGAATAAGTACCTTAAGAACTTATGATCCGTGTATAGCTCAAATCTCAAATCTCTCTTCTAAGAGATAATTTCTCCAAATCTTCAATGCAAAGATCATCGCAGCCAACTCCAAATCATGAGTAGGATATCTCACTTCATGAGGTCTATGTTACCGTGAAGCATAGGTAAT
This sequence comes from Allium fistulosum, assembly GCA_030737815.1. Lineage (NCBI taxonomy): Eukaryota > Viridiplantae > Streptophyta > Magnoliopsida > Asparagales > Amaryllidaceae > Allium > Allium fistulosum. Next base: position 939,754,213 of record CM060907.1, on the reverse strand, counting down.
GACTTTACCCTTCTGCATCAACACAGCTCCTAATCCAGTTCCGCATGCATCGGTATACACCACCAACCCTTGGTTTTCGTCCGGAACTACTAACACAGGTGCATAGGTCAACAAATGCTTTAACTTAAGGAATGCTTCCTCACATTTGTCGGACTAGACAAAGTTCGCACCTTTCCTGGTTAACTTAGTCAAAGGTGCTGCTATCCACGAGAAGTCCTTAATGAATCTCCGGTAATAGCCCGCAAGTCCAAGAAAACTCCTTATCTCAGTCACCGTCTCCGGTCTCTTCCAATTATTAACAGCTTCGATCTTATCTGGATCGACTGACAAGCCCTTCTCTTAAACCACGTGATCAAGAAACTTAACCTCTTTCTTCCAAAAATGACATTTGGAAAACTTCGCTTTTAGCTGACGCTGCCTTAGCCTCTCAAGCACTACTCTAAGGTGATCTTCATGCTCTCTTTCATCCTTAGAGTATACTAAAATTTCATCTATAAATACCAACACAAACCTATCAAGTACTCTCGGAAAACTAGGTTCATCAAATCCACGAAGAAAGCAGGTGCATTCGTTAACCCGAACGGCATTACTAGCCACTCATACGAACCATACTTAGTTTGAAATGCTTCCAAAGGAATATTGTCCTCTGCCACTCTTAACCGATGGAAACCTGTTGCCAAATCCAACTGGGAAAACACTCTGGCTCCACACAACTGTTCAAATAGATCGTCAATTCTGGGCAAAGGATACTTGTTCTTAATCGTCTTCTCATTCAACTTACGATAGTTGATACACATCCTAAATGAGCCTTCTGGTTTCTTCACAAACACCGCGGCCGCTCCCCAAGGCGAACTACTTGGTCTAATAAAATTTCTCCCTTCTAGATCCACTAGCTGCACCTTCAATTCATTCATCTCGGTCGGTGTCATTCTACTAGGCGGTCTACTTACAGGTTCATCTCCTGGCACTAGATCTGTCCAAAACTCAACAGCTAGTTTCAGTGGTAGTCCTGTAACCGGCTCAAAAACATCTGTAAATTCTCTTGCTACACGATCCTGACTTAACTCTTCTCCCACTTCCATAGCACTTAACAAGGCATAAACACTCCGGTCAGAATTCTCCACTGAGAATATGATTCGGTTATGACTATTACAGTGTCTTAATGATATTAACCTATCCTGGCAAAATATCCTAGCCTCATATTTACCCAACCAATCCATACCCAATGATTTTGAAATCTACGAAATCAAAAACATACAGATTGCATGCAAACTTATGACCTAACAATTCTAGTTCTAACTAATCATATCTCATCTGTAGAGTTGCATACCCTCCTATCAGATTCACATCCCTTAAGGAAGTAACAAGGTATGTGGGTTCTAAGCATAATCTATCAACCAAACACTAAGATATAAATGAATGTGATGCACTGGTATTAAATAGTACCCTAACTGGTATACTCTGAATCAAAAGCATATCTTCCATCATAGTCTTCCCTTTTCCAGCAGCAGTTGGCCTAGCAGATGATGGTCCAACAACAAAAACCTTTCCCTTGTCCGCCCTGACTGGTTTTGGACACTGATTCTTGTAATGCCCAAACTGATCATAGTTGAAGCACTTCACACCCTTATTTTCTTCAGCCTTCTTTCCCTTGTCTGTCCAGCATTTATGAGCATAATGACCTTTCTTTTCACACTTGAAGCAAACTAAATCAGCCTTTGCCTTCTTGGTAGCCTCTCTCTTCTGGGCTCCCTTCTTCTTAAAGAACTTTATCTTCTTTCCTTGACAACCCTAGGTTTCATCTGGCTTTTCTTTACCATAAATAGCAAGCATTTCCTCATGTCAGATTTCCATCTCCACAACTACATTACAAGGATCACGGAGATGTGGCAGGGTTGCCCTAGCAATCTCAGGCCTCAATCCCCGAATGAACTTCTCATTCTTCCGGATGACGGTGTCTATGGTAGCATACCCGTATTGGGACAACTCATCAAACTTAGTAGCATACTCGATTACCGGCATCTCTCCCTGCACCAAATCCATAAACATTCTCAACAACGCTGAATTAGCAACTTCAGACAAAAACCTCTGTTCGAATCTCCTTCAAAACTCTACCCAAGTCAACTCTTCCTCCGGTACTCTAGTAGTAACACTATTCCACCAATGAAGCACTGCCCCTTGCAACTGCCTAGAGGCCAACCTCCTCTTCTGCTCGTCATCCAAACCCAAATCAGCAAAGATTCTCTCATAATGCAACAGCCAATTCTCCACTTTTATGGCATCCTCCATTCCCATGAACGGCTTCCCACCAAGACTAGTGTAATCTCTACTCAACTCAGCATATATATTCCCAACTGGAGCCATAGGATTAGCTCCTCCAACATTCCCAGCAACTCCAGTAGCTGCTCTTGCTTGCATAAGATTGACGAAGAAATGATACATCATCCCATATCCACTAGTGGATTTCCAGCACCCACATTGGCATTTGCATTTTGGTTAGCATTAGCCCGTCAACCCGGGTTCCTCCTGGTGGGTCGAGCATTTCCGTTGGTTATGATGCTTCCTCCACCAAGATTTCCTCTTCCATTTCCTGTCTCTATATGTTCTTTCTCGTATGTCTCCATATGTTATTTCTCATAAATCTGCATACGAACCTTAGTAAGATACAGAAGAACAGTCTAAGAGAGAGGGGAATACGTACTTATATATATACATATATCAGATACAAGTATGTTACTATAGCGTTAACCCAAACCTCGATCTTATTTTCTGATTCATTGGATTATGTTTTGTAAAATATTTTAGGTTTAAACTTCTTTTAAGTTTTCATAAACCTATGCTCTAATAACAACTTGTAACATCCCACTTGGAGGCCCAAAACTAAAGGCTACGGATGTTGCAGTCATTCATAGTTATTACTCCTCGATGACCAAATACGATAATGTTAGATACAATGATATAACAGAAACACACAGATATGGAAATTTTTTAAAATCATTAAACAACTTTCACATTCCATTTCAAAACATTCCAAATTCATTACATAATCCCAATACGAGAACCAGGTTCAGAGAAAATATAATTATTACAACATACGCCAAGAGCGACTTATGAAGATGCCCCCTTGGATGATTAGAGTATATATAACTAGGCAAGTAAGCAACTTTGCCTTTACAACAAAACACGGAGAAATCAAAATAGAAAAGAACTCTTAATAGCTATCTTGCCTCCTGCACGTCTCCGGAAGCTTATTCGTCTAATGAGGTACCTAAAAAACCTCAACTCTCAAACTACTCAAAATTAATTGAGCACCTAAGAGTTTAAGGGGAAAACATAAACTTTAAGTCAGACATAAAGCCTGGTATGAATAATAACCTACCATCTCAAACCATTTAGATATCAAGTCAGACAATGCCGCTTAGAAAAACGGGTTTTCCCCTTACTAGTACCTTATCCAAAACTTTTTAAAACCATATACTATGCTCTTGCATCCACAATGGTTAAAACATAAAAATTTGGAATATTTGATGATATGCAAACAAGTAAAACAATTCTGGATTACACATCCCCATTCATTTTCACTATCTGTCTCAATTATAGTTTCTAGGGTCACTATTAACCTAATAGTTTTCATGGGTTGACTAATAACATATTTAATGTATATGGACTCCTTGTTCAGTTTCCTAGTTTTCATGGGATCACTAAGAATCTATTGGCCACTACCAATAACTTCATTCATTCATGGGTTCTCCCTAAACCTATTGGTATCTCCAATAACTTCCCTCATATCATAGTTTTCATGGGTTGCCTATGAACCTAATGAATTCTGTCAATAACTTAATTTAGATATAATTTTCATGGTTTCACTACAAACCTATTGGCCCCTGCCAATTACTCTTTCTAATCATAGTTTTCATGGGCTTACTATGAACCTATCTATCTGATAACTTCTTTAATCAGTGTTTAGGCATCCTATGTCCTGATCTTCCTGCCCTCCTGGATGCAATTCTATTCATTCAGGAGTTAACTCAATTTATGTTCACTACTGGGTCAACCTAGCTTGTTATTCTGCCTCTTTTCCCCAAAATGCAGTTATGGGTCCATCATACAGTGAATATATATATTAGAAGAAGCAAATATAATAACACCAACATTTGTTGTTTAATATCCTTGAAAGCATTTTTATATGAAACAAGGTTAATCCCTTTAACCTATTATTTTATCAAGGAAAGCTTCTTCAAAAAAACTCCATACGTAAAAGCCATTTCAAAAATCCTTTATTATGCCATGGTTTTTCCTTTAAAAATGAGATTGGGTTCTTTGTTTTCAAAACAAAGGCTTTCGAAACCATAAACTTTTACTTTCGAAACCATTGGATAACCACCTTTGAAAGCATTCAAATCTTCCTCTCAAAAAACTAAGCATATGCCTTTCGACACACTTTAAATCATCTCTTTCAAAACCATCTACCTTTTGAAAGTATTAAAGCATTACTTATTAACTCTTAGAAGCATAGCTTCGAAACCATTTGAAAGTACCCTTTTCGAAACCATTTGAAAGTACTCCTTTCGAAACCATTGGGTTTATTCTAAAAATATCTTTTGGGTCAAAGTGAATATAAACGAAAGTACCCCATTCAAAACCATTAACCTTTAAGTAAAAGCATTTGGGGAAAATCTGATGGCTTCGGAACCATCCTTTCGAAAGCTTAAATCATTTAAGTAAAACATTTGAAGGATAGATTCGAACCCTCTTTCGAAGCCATTGCCTTCGAATCCATTAAAACCTTTCGAAAGCTTTAGGAAGTGGCTTATATTTATAAAACAAAAGCTAACTTTTGATCTAGTTGATGACTTTAATCTAGCCGAAAGGCATAAAGTCGGCAGTAGGGTTTCGACTGGGTTAAAACTACCCTTTCGAAAGCTTTGATTTACAAGAAAACTCATTCGAAAGCTATCTTTTTGAAACAAAAAGGCGAAAACATTTTCAAAAGCTATTTAAATGGGTTTCGACCCTTTCGAAAGCATCCTTTTGAAAACTAGGCAAGTGCTTATCTTTGGAGAGTAAAACAAAGGCTTCGACTCCTTCGAAAGCTATGTTTCGACACCATATATTTTGCCTTTCTCCAATCTACTACGTACCAACTTATTGGTACCTTGTGTATTGGTTTTGACTTGGGTGGTTTCTACTTGGTTGAGCCGGAAGTATAGGGTTGAAAGGTACTACCGAAATAGACGAAACATAATTTTCGAGTAAAGACTGTTTTAATGCCTTTTTTGAAGTAATTGCTTTTTAACTAACCTGCCTATTTGTAAATATTTAATTGGTTGCCATAAACTTTTCAAATTCTTTCCAAAATAAAACTACCATAGTTACTTCAGATCTAATTAAAATAATTTAGCAAATAAGCTCTTCCTTAAGCAAAACAAATAAAACATTTAAGTCCTCCATCTAAAATAATTTAGTTTCCATGGTAAATTACTTAGGAAAAATCCACCAAAAATCATAGAAATTCACTTTTAATATGTTATCTAACATATAGAAATTTCAACCCAAATTCTTCCATATACTAGCCGAAATAATTTTAAACCCAAATTATTCATTTTCTCCTTTGAAAATTCATAATAAATTTTCCATAGCTTGGAAAATTATAGAAAATTAAACCCATTTCAAAATTTATGTTTTACATAGCTTAAAAATTCCATATGGCATTCGAAATCCAAAATAAATGATTTTAGCCTTAAAACCGCATAAAACCATTATTAAACAAACTTGTTTGAATATATCATATTATGAAATCTAAGCATATCATCATCAAAAATCATCATAATGGATTTAAACTCAAACCCGAAAATCAAATGATCATTAAAAACAAAAATAGATATGGTTTTGATTATTATACACCTTGATTAGGATAAGGAATTTGAGATTTGATCCTTGATTAATTCCCCTAGCTTGATTACTTAGCTTTAGATGAATTTCTCTTCTTTTCCTCCTAAGTAATGGCCGGATTGAACATTATATTTTTCATTTTGAGTTTTTGAAAAAAAATGAACGTAAGAAAGAATGGGAACATGTGTTTTAGGTGTTAAAGAATTATGCTACGGCAATACCTAATATGCCATTATGTTAATTGTTTTCTTATTAATTAACATATAAAACCATTCATAAGCCCATCTATTTAATTAAGCTCGGCCTCTAAATTTTCCAATCTCAATCCCCTTATCACTCTAATATTTACTTTATTCTATTTAATTTATCTAATTAAATCTTCTGAATAGTGTGATTAAAAATTAGGGGTGTTATAGATAAGCATCTAAACTATTAGTCCTCAAAGATAGGGATCGATTAGTTATTGGATAATCGATCACTATACAGCCTGGTGAGACATGCCCGACAAACGAAGTGATCGAGGTCAAAGAAAAACTCAATCTGTTCTTGAAGATAGGCGATATCGGGATATGATGTCCGATGATAGACACTCAGAATGTTGTTTCCCAAAGATAGGAAATGATAAGAAGTTGAACATCTCTTTGACTATAACTTTGTTTACTGCCGAATGGAACTCGGTCGAGAATATAGAAGGTTGGCCACGGAGATGGCCAAATGAATAACAAGTTATGTTTAGCTAAAATAAAAATGTTTTGGCAGTGATAAATAGTACTATGCAATAGAGTATGACTGAGAAATAATAGAAATTTACTTGTATATACCGAGCAACAGTAAGTAATAGAATTGTATAGACATAACCATGTATAATATATACGATCAAGCATCATAGATAATTATATTATATATGAAAGATATAGTATATAAACATATGAGATAAAAATGCAGACTATAAATTTGATAAAGATTGTACATAAAAACAGTCTTTTATTTAGATTCACCTATGATATATATAGAATTGCAGGGTCGCTCCCACGTAATGTCGGCCTACATGAAAAGAAAACTAAAATGAATCAAAAGGAAATAAAGTTGCTTTTACAAAAAATCAAACTGGAAGCTTTTTTCTTCTTCCCCAGCTTATTGCTTCCTTTGCTATCATCATGTGGCATTTCTTCTCATCCTTGGACTTCCCTTTTTTTTGGAGTACTCCCCTCGAACGGTGTATTTCTCCTTTAGCTATCAATTGGTTGCGGTCCTCGAGTTTGTCAAAAGTAGGGTCAGAAGATAGTGAAGAACCACCAGTGTCGTCGTCTTTTGGAGGTTCAATTTTCAAGTGAAGAAGTTTGGGAATGAGTCTTGGCTTATTAGAGCTAGTGGCAGACATCTCAGTTCCCGCCTCAAGCTTGATTTTAATTTTCTCATAGTTAGCCTTCAGCTTCTCCGCCATTGTCACATAGTCATCTGGGTCTTTCACACTGATAATTATAACGTCTTCCTCTAGAGATTAGCTGATATCCTCTAATTTTTCCAATGCCCTTATTTTCTATGAATCGGGATCAGGGCCAGAGGTGGAAGGAGGAGTTAGGAAGATTGGCTCTATAGCGATGAAGGTCGACATGGTTGAGATAGCATTGGGACCCAAACCCAGAGTAATTGGTGGCTGTAATGACCCATATTTTACGTATTAGAGAATCATAGTATATTAATTTTAAATTCATTTTGGGTTATATGACTCTATAACTTTGGACAATGTTGAGTAGTGACTTTTTACCCTTAGTAACTTTATCGAAGATTTTGATCCTGGATTTATTTTTCAACAATTTCGGTATTTATACATATTACGGCGATATGCATGCACCGACACAACGGAGAATTTGGACGAACGAAAAATGTCCCTGGGTTAAGGAAAAAATGTTCTTGTTGCGTAGTCAAACATTTTTGAGATCAGACGTACCGGCAGCCCATACAACTTAAAAATGATCAAAAATAGCATCTTGGGGCACACTCTTGGATTCTGATGAAACTTATGCCATTATAGTGGGAAAAATAAGACAAGTCACGCCGTCGAAGAATCGTCGCAAATTTATCTTCCTAGAAGCCGTACAGGCACAAAACATATATTAGAATTTCAAAAAAAATAAGAGAACATGGGTACAGATAATCCCTAACCTTTCCTAATACCCTATAAATCTTTGCTTCTTTCTTTGCTCGCACTTTCACACTTCTTCACGTTTTCTCCTTCCTTTTAATGGCAACCCACCTCTCCACTTCTCTTTCTTCTCCTCTTTCTCCTCCTCTTTCTCCATCAAATAATCACTATTTCAAGCAAAATAAAAGTTGGGTCTCTTTATTTTTCCAAGGGCTATGAAGCCATGGCCTCGGATCGAACTAGATTTGACTCTGGTGGGAAATAGTAAATTCGGCAAAGTGATGATTTTTGAAGGAGAACCGAATTAGGTTTGGTTGATATGGGTTTGTTTGTGTTGACGAGAAGATCGTAGAAATGTAAACGATGGAGTTTGGAGATGAACGAAGTGGTGGTGATTCATTGGGAAAGGTTTGGGCATTTTGTGCATGCGAGGAGTACATGGGTGGTTGTTGGTGGCCGAGACAAGCGAGTTAGAGGTCAAGCTAAGTGGTGGTGTAAGGAGGCCAACCGATCAAAGGCTCAGGCGTGGTCTAGCAGTGTTGACTGTATATGTAAAAATAAAGATACGAAGGCAGCAGGCCACGAAACTTGAGATGGTGGTGAGAGGCGGTAGTCGGCGACTATGTAATGGGTTGAGAATGCGGCGATGGCGGGTGGAATTTTGGCAGTTGGTGGCATTGCCGGGGTGTTAGCATATGCATGCGTTGTAGATTGTAGCTAAAATAGTTGCGTGAATATGCAGGATTAGAAATATTGCATAGGAAAAAAATTAGGGGAAGGAAAGTGTACGAACAAAATGAAGTGGAAGGAAATGACATGACCATGAGTAGTTAAGAGAATGAATTATGAAAATAGTTAGTTATGTTAATTATTGATTAGTTAGGGTTAATTAATTAGTTAGTTAATTAAACTTTTATTTATTAATATATATGTGTATATATATAATCGATATCTTATATCGCTCATATCTTTTGCATACAAGGTCTGATTTCGATGTGGTTTCTTGTGTTGCACTCATATTAGAGCCCTCTACAATTTGGCACAGGGTTGGGTAGCTTTTGTGGAGGTGAGAGAAATTGTCTCTCAACATACTATGTTTGTTAGTATAGTATAAAAATGACGTTTTGAACTGATTTCCAACTTCAAAACATGATTTTTAATATATTTAAGTCCACGTCTGATTTTATAAAATAATTTTAAAGTGTTTTAAAATTGTCTTAAATCGGATATCACATATGTTATTGTAGACGTACTATTTTTAGGAAATCACTAGATTTAGATTACCTGTAGCAACTCGCACCTCAGTGGGCCCAAATTTTCACTAAATCGAAAATTCAAGTCCATTATGGATCGTTGATTTTGGTATCATGTAAATAAACAAAAATATATCGTAGCACTATCGATAAAAACTCACAATGGAATAGTAAAGTATGATAAAATATATGATTGCTGATTGTTTGCACAAAAATGGGCAAATAGCTCCAATCGATTTGTTTTAGAGCTGCGAATATATGGTGTATATATGCAGCTGTTATATTTATATTATAATTAATTTTGATAGAGCAGATTGCATATAGGTTATGCGGAAAGTAAATTGTAGTAAAGTAAAGAAGACAAAGATTTATAGTGGTTCAGCCAAAATGTTCTTATATCCACTATCCATTTTCATTATTTTTCATATAGATCTTTGATACAATACTTGAGATAAGAAATGCAATGATCTATACCTCAAAAGACAATAATATATAGCTCAAGGGAGTCAATTCGACTATTGTTATCCATACAATTTCAATATAAAAAATAATGTTATGAGTGATAACGTCACAAAGAAATTGGTGCCACTAGGTCCTATGTCAAAGATCAACAGTGCCGCACTTCATCATTTCGGCATCATGACTCTTCGGTAATGTATCTCCTCAGTGATGTATCCTACCTCATTTCATATACAGTTAGTGACATATCTCTTCGATGTCGACCTTCAACTACTCTACACTTCATCACTTCGCGATTCTCTAGCGTCGCATTTCATTAATAAAGGAATAGGATCAACATCGTCTTATCTTATAAAGAGATGTGAACATGCTGCATTCCATGTTATATTGAATTATGTTATTACCATGATTGTCGTCAAAGGAGTTTGACCAGCTACTTAGCCTCGACGTTGCTTTGATAAGCAGTAGTAGTGTAATAGAGTCATCATCAATATAAGAGCTATGATAGATGAAGTCAAAAACTTACGAAGTGACATGAATATCATAATCTCCAAGGGTAAACAACAGGCACATGAGGGTAGATCGGCATCGAAGTGGTAGGATGATGCACTCCATCAATAAAAGAATACAAGAGTATCGAATATAATCAACTTCGTAAGACGCCAATAAGCATCGGAGTGACCCATAGTACATTTCTTTGAAGCTAAGTTATATCAGCACCGCAACTCGCCTACTGTAATCAAAATGGACTCGTCGTCGATAGCCACAGAAGCCATCAAAATTACATTGAATAGGTACCACACTTCACAAGCACTTAAAGAATATTACTTTAGGGTGATGTCAAAGGAATACTAAGCCATGCTGCTCTTTGACCAATACCGCACTTCGCCTTTTATGCAGCGCAACGCCGCATGTCAAAGTAAAGCGGTGTTAATGGTGAACACCATCGATATCCATAAAGCCCTTGATACTACTTTACGGTTATCATTGCCAAAGTAATCACTCGCTCGTAAAGGACATCGATCAACATGAGTGATACCGTTAGTGTCATGATTCGCCACTGTTGCATATTTCCACTAAAAGAACAAAGGAGAAGCTTAGTTCATGGCACCATTGAGGTCACCGAAGTCGTTGATGACTCTATTGCCGCAACTAATGATGAAGTGCATCGAAGTTAGTGATGAATGCCGTAGATCCTGAAGCTGCTCAGTCCCTATAAATATGGACCTAGGGGTGCCATTTTAGGGGACGATTTTCATTATATATCTCTTTTCTTAAATCAAAGCTTTGTAAACCCTAAATCAAATTGGGGACGAATCCTATTCGATTGTAAATATGCATACTTTATATGAACAAGGACTTGGACTTGCCTATTGACTTCGACTATGACCTTTTTTGAACGTTATTATTATACACTTGCACATATATGAACTCATCATGATCAATCTTGACATAAAAAAATTCAAGGAGCTTTGAACTATAACGAACACATTTATGCATAATTATATGGACCATGGACTTAAAATATATGGATGAGATACATGGCGTATTATCATGCATAATGGACTTTAGCACAAATTCGTCACTTGTCTTCTATATCTATTGGAAATATGACATGACATAGGCCTTTTGGACTATCTTATCTAAAGCCTATTTGAATACATAAATATGTCAACCCTATCGACTTCAAAGGACCTTAAGCATAATGACAAAAGAGAATAAATGGGACTACATATTTTACCTCAAAGGCCTATTGCCATCCATTAATTAATGATTCTATCATATGCTTAGTCTCAAGTGATAAGTCGATCCTTGATACACTAATAAGGCGATATTGATCAAGTTATACTTGACCATATCTCAATACAAGTTCAAATCAAGGGCCAGTCTATTATAATTGGCACCTTGAGTGTTATACCATTTTCTAGTCTAACATTTTTGGCGCTAGAAAGAAGGTTTGAACCCCCCAACTTATTTAACTCTCTCTTTTAACCAATCGAGAAAGTTTTGTTTCAAGAAAATGAGATCAAGATTTTGATGCTCTAAATGAAGAAGTTATTCAAACATCATTAGAAGAGAATGTAGTTCCCAACTTTAACTTGGGAAATGTAGAGCATGGAAAACCGTTAGAGCCGTTACAGCCTACTAGAAAAGAAGCTAAGATTAGCAGCCTAGAATAATGAGTGCTAGAGATGAAGGGATTATTGGAAGTAGTACTTGCTCAGAAATCCTCCAAAACTACTAGGCCTATAGGAGGAGATGAAGCTGAATCTCCAAGAAGAAACTTGAATGCTTCTTTGCTTAGAGGCAAAAGCAAAGACAAACTTACCCTGACTCTACAAAAGAAAAGAGGCGAGCAGCAAGCTAAAGTAAACTATTAAGGAAGATTAGAAGAAAAACCCGTGGAATAATCTGGAAGCTCAACTTCTGAAGGATATAAACCCGAGAGGAGCAACTACCATAATGATGAATCTTTCTTGAGGGACTTGGCAGAGAAAATGGCAAAGGACATGCTTAATCTCAAGGGCTAGAGGACCCTAGACGACAAAGTCAATGATAACCCTCGAGAGGTTCCTTTCAAAGATGAGATTATGGCCGTGAAAATTCCTTCGCACATCAAGACTCTGTCTATCAGATATAATGGAATAACCAATCCAGATGATCATTTATTAGCTTTTGAAAGTCAGATGGACGTATATAATGCTTTTGGTGCTATGCACCGCAGGCTCTTTCCAACCACATTTCAAGGAGCAGTGGCTAAACGGTACCGTTAGTATCGAGAAAGGACCATCTATTCTAGAAGTAGTTTTCTTATGAATTCTTAATGCAATTCTGTATCTGCAAGGATCCTGCTATTGACTACATTGTGACAACTAATATTAAATAGAGGTTGGGAGAACTATTGGGCGACTATCTTTAGAGATTCAATACAGTAGCCCTGAAGGCGAAGAATATGAATGATAGAGATAAGATGATAGCGGTACATTCCGGGCTGATCGAACAAACCCCATTCTGGCGGGAGCTCTACTTTCACAGGTGCAAAGGCTTGCAAGATTTCCATTTTCAAGCTGATAATTTCATTCGCATGGATGAAATGTATCATGCCAGAAAAAAGGCCTAAGGCAAGAAGGAGATTGGAAAGATTAACAACCGCAACCATAAGAAGCCAAGATGGGAAGAAGACTCAAATGCTAACTATGTTGCTTTGAACAAGCCATTATCTTATATATATATATATATATATATATATATATATATGCCACAATGAAGGAAAAAGATGATCGCCCTTTCTCTTACAAACCTAAAACTGATCCTCAAAGGAGATTACTATGCTTATCACAAATCGAACGGTCATAAAACGGATGAATGCTGAGAACTAGCCGGTATAATCCTATATATGATCCGTTCCGGGCAACTAAAAGAATTCGTTAAAGATGGTCAGAAGGCAATCCGTTTAGAAAATAGCAACCAAAGGCTGCAAAGCAACGCTGCAAATATGCTAAAAGATGATATTCAGCCTGAGTTCATTCCACCTCCTAACAAAATTGATGTAATCCATGGAGGCCTACATTTGTAAAGGAGTAGCAAAGGAGCCAGGAGTCGATTTGTTAGGGAAGCAAAGGAAGGGATTTTCTCGATCCAAGAAGAGTCACCACTTAGTAACCCAATATTTCAAATCCAAATGTTATCCCGTCTTTTGGCAAGGCCATGATACCAGGGACTTAACTGGAAGCCAAGGACAGTCCATCCCGAAGATCGGTTATACATAGGCTCGCTATGGATATCGATGAATTTTATTCGAGCCCGGATCAGGCTACAACTAATATGACATGACAAGTGAAGCTATGAAAGCCAAAGTTCCAAATTTCAAGTCAATCCGGGTTCGTATGCTCAAGATATGATCGATGCAAATCAAGAGGACACGTTATTCGCATCCATCAGAACGCATCATTTTGCATCCATCAGCTGAAGAGCCTTGTTCGAATCCATCAAACATCTGTAGTTCGTATCCATCAGGTACCCTTGGTTCGTATCCATCAAGTAGTCATTACTTCGTATCCATCGTGAAACCACTGTTCGTATCCATCAAGCGAGTTGGAATGTTTTTCATTTTTTCAGTGTATCCTTTTCCAGAGCAAGCATATCGCTACGATTGAGGGCAGCATCTAGCTCCTTTTTATGAGCCGTTTCTAGATGTTTCTTTGGCGCTCTTTTCCATCGCGGTTAGCTTTGCTGTCAATTCCGAGATCTCATCATCTTGATGTTTAATTATGTCTTTATCATGGATCACCTCTAGCTTGAGGAGATCAATTTCATGTTGTCTCTCAATAGACACCTCATAGATTTTCTCGACTAAATGCTGGAATGCTTCGTGCTGCATAAAAACATCATTGATGCATGTAAGTGAAATCGCTTTAGCACTTCTTGGAATTGTATGGATGGAAGGAAGAAACTTCAGCCCATCGAAGCAAATTTTTGGGAAATTGACCTTAAGTTCGACCAATCTTTCTACCATGGAAGCCTCAGGAGCTGTAATAGTCCAAGCTGGATTAGAGGTAACAATTGGGCGTTTGCTCGACCTACGATCGCAGGACTATCTGGAACTAGAAGTTGAACCTTAATAATGCTTAGGCAACATAGCAAATTGAGGAACATGGGAAGAAGTATGATCATCGCTATGTACAGGAAGATTGGCTGAACTTCCTAATGAGACTATTGAGATTGGGACTTGTATATAGAAGATGATGTCTCCTTCGAACGATGATTCTTTCCCAACTGCCATCTCTCTCTCGACGCTTGCTCGAGTCTAGACCACGACAGGATCCATACTATGTTGATGAGCCCCTCAAGCGATCGAAGGCATGAGATTGAGACATAGCACCTGCAAACCAAAGAAGAGTGTATAAGTGACTATCAAATAAAAGAGCCAAAAATCATGCAGTGAAGCGCACGTGATTGTGAGTGTCCTAGTGTCCCCTCGATGGACCAATTATTGTAGCCATGCTCATAGGAGTGTTTTTCCCTTTACTGGTGGGAGAAATGTCATCACTAGTCCAAGTGGAAGAATTAAGCCCCCAATACTGATGTTAGGGAAGTCATAGGTCATGATATCATCAGGGATTGGGAGATTCGAGCACCCTTCCATCGAACTTTCTAAATGTTGAGAGGAAGACTCTACTTCAATAGAGGTGATGATAAACTTAAGCTCTTTGGTGAATTTTCTCCTACGGAGTTTACAAGTAAGCTTTTTTCCTCTCCTTGTTGGCATATGAGATTGTGTGTCTTGTGATGGTTCGACCATAGGTGCATTGCTGGGACCTGTATGTGCATCGCCAGGCTTGTTGGCATTATTACCTTTAACTTCACTCTCTTCGACGTTGTCCTTAGCCCCCTCGACTTAGGGCACAATAGGCTATTGGTGCCGCCTTCTTGTTCCACAGCATTCCTTGGTGGCGCAACACTTCCTGGAAGCCTGATGCTGCGACCTTCTTCTAACAGCCCAAAACGAGATAACCATTCATCGGTTACAAGGGATCTGATGTCCCTTTCCTCAACTAAGGTGGCATGGATTGAAGAAACTGCACTTGAGAAACTATTACATTCTGGACGTGGATGGACACCTGCAAATTTTCAAAGTATTAGTTAGTTCAGGATACGACTTGGGCTAAAAAAATTAAGAATAAAGTGAAGACAATGCTTACGTCCTAACAACCATTGCCTCACGAATCCAGGTGGACAACGAATGTAGAACCATTCATGTTTAAATATACTGAGCTTTTCCAAGCACCGGTTAGAACTTGACAGTTGGGCAAAGGCACAAGGAAAGTGTAAGAAAGGCTTCTTGTCCATCGTTGAAATTGTAAATAAACATGATGTCCTCAGGAGATGGCAAGTGGAACAGAACATCAATAAACAACAAGAAAGTGCCATAAAGAAAAGCATAGCTGCTTTGATGTAGCTGACCAGGAGCTATTCCTAGATAATTTAGCATCTCTTAGATAAAAGAATTAAAACGCGACACACATCCGACCAAGCACATGAATTTATTGCATGCCATTTATCCCTATGGGGATAAATTAGCCCTGTCATTCATCGAAGGGACTAGAACATCTCAAAAGAAATCCCATGTTTAGAGCATAGTCTACGGAGAGCGGCTCGCCAATTCTGGAGGCTTGGGAATCCGTTGTGTTATCCCACCTTTTGGCAAGGCCGTGATACCAGGGACTTAATTGGAAGCCAAGGACAGTCCATCCCGAAGATCGGTTATACATAGGCTCGCTATGGATATCAATGAATTTTGTCCGAGCCCAGATCAGGCTACAACTAATATGACATGACAAGTGAAGCTATGAAAGCCAACGTTCCAAATTTCAAGTCAATCCAGGTTCGTATGCTCAAGATATGATCGATGAAAATCAAGAGGACACGTTATTCGCATCCATCAGAACGCATCATTTTGCATCCATCAGCTAAAGAGCCTTATTCGAATCCATCAAACATCTGTAGTTCATATCCATCAGGTACCCTTGGTTCGTATCCATTAAGTAGATTACTTTGTATCCATCGTGAAACCACTATTCGTATCCATCAAGCCAAGTAGAGTCGCCATCTGTTCGTATCCATCACCTCATCATCTGTTCGTATCCATCACATCTTCATTTGTTCGCATCCATCAAGTTGGAGCAACTTTGATCGATACAAACAGAACCACTTCGATCGATACAAATAGAGCCACTTCCATCGATACGAACTGAGTTACTTCCATCGATACTAATTGAACCACCTCCATCTATACGAACAAGGCAACAACTATCGATACGAACAAGGCGAAAATCTTTGAAATACTTGGTCGATTCGGCATGAAATGTGGATCGATCCTGGAAACTAGTGCCATGCCAACATGCAGACACGTGCCTGGATCGATACGAATTTTTCGATATGAAGTGCATCGATTCGAACTGAACAGCCTACCAAAATCTCTAATTCGTATCGATCATAACTCGCAATCCACAAGTCCAAATACTACGAAATTTTCATAGGAGCTTACATACAACGCAAAGAACGTCCATGTTAAATTTCGACTCGATTGGACCAAATCTTGATCGATATGAAATTCATTCGTATCGATCACGGATCAAGTCGAAATCACATGGGATCGATCGTGTGGGCCCGCCCACATGCCAGAAGAGGTCTCCTGAGATCTGAGCGAGATATTTGCACCCTACACCTATAAATAGCACCCTAGAGCTTACAAAAAAAGGATCTTTTGGCTCTTTGACGTCTAGACTCCGCCGAAAGCATTTTTCCACTATAAGGCTGCTGTTGTACTCGAATTTCATAACTGTAATTCGCTGTAATCCGTTCGAATCAGTTGTAATCATCAAGAAAACATCAATAAAATCATCAATTTCATAGTGGACGTAGGCAACACACCGAACCACTCTAAATCTCTGTGTTTCTACGTATTTTCTTATTTGTTTTTGGAGTGTTTGTTAGATAATCCTCTTTTTCCATTTAATTTCTTCATTTTTATCTCTTCAAACCCTTCTGAAGAGTGTTGTGCCCAATTTTGGTACAAAAACGTTGGTGCTTTCACTGAGAAAAACCAGTTTTTTCCCTTCTACTCGTTGGATCTACTGCCGATATTAGATTGCAAACATCCAAGGAGAAGATCCAGATCTCAATTTCAGAAGTTATTCCATCCTATTCATATTTGCTACGAGTCTAGGAGAGAGCTTCATCATCCCTCATGGTTAACACAAGGACTACTTCTACAGCTGCAGATCTAGAAGGACGGGACAGACAGAATCCCATGCAGCCGCTTCCAACCGATCAGAATGCTACCGGACCATCAGATCCGCAAGGCCCTATCACCAGGGAAGAATTTCAGATGTTGATGCAAGAATTGACTCAGAGCCGCCAACAGCTCAGTGCTAATGCGAAACTAGCCAACCAACTGAACCGTCAGCGACGAAGTAGATCCAGGAGGGATCAGGCTTCCCATTCCTCCACTGAGAGTTCAGCCTCTTCTAATTATCATCATAGATCTACACGCCCACGGCTAGACGAAAGCTACACACAGCCCACTGGGCATCAACACACATTGAATGTTAGGCAACTGAGAGTTGGCCCGTCAACCAGCCACCAGACTGGACCTTCCTCCCGAGGAGGCGCTACCCCGCATCATGTTATTGATAACCATACTGTGATAGCTACTGACTTGGGCGCTGAGACCCGAAATCGGACAGATCTAAACCATCACCAACGTGATTACCATCCTAAGCCTTATGTCCTTGAAGACATAGAACCAAGGAGGCGAGACATGGACCGTCGACAGCGACCGGCCCCTCCTCGCATTGTCGAACCCGACCACACCTTGGCCCAACCTGCTCAGAATGTCCAGACGCCCGACTTGTCAGCAATGATCCGTCAAATGATCTGTGAAAGTCAAGGGCTTAGCAATGACGACTGGGGAATATCCCGGAGTCATACTCCTTTTACTAATGAGATACTTTATGCTGAACCACCGCGTCGATTCAGGATGCTGACTTTACCCGTTTATAAAGGGAACTCTAACCCTAATCAGCATATTTTTAAGTACGAATGGTTGATGAACGCTGCACGAGCTGATGATGCAGTCAAATGCCGAAGCTTCCCGATTTCACTGGGGGGCATAGCTACTATGTGGTTTACCCGACTGCCACCTCGATCTATCTCATGCTTCGATCAGTTGGCAACAAAGTTTATTGAACAATTTCATATGCATGTCGCGAGACCAAAGGATGTTAATACCTTATCCAGTATTACTCAAGCTCCTGGAGAGACACTCAGGCGTTATTTAGAGAGATTTCATGCTGCATGTGCTGAGATCAGCAACCCAAATGATAACTCTATTCTTATGGCACTGACTAAGGGAATTGAGCCCGATTATGAATTCGGCAACTGGTTGGCCGGAAAACCCCCTGCATCATTGGACCGTTTCTATTCCAAGGCAGCTCAATTCTTGAGAAGGGAGGATGCGAAACAGTCTAGGAAGTAGGATGATGTGAGGCCTAGTGTGGAAGGAATTCAAAGTAATATTGCTATTAAATAATCCAAGGAGAGTTCTGGAAAAGTGCAATTGAATATTCAGAATAAACAAGATCAGCAAAAAGGCAATGGTAACCAAAATAGAAAACGAGATCAGAACCGTGGTCCACGGCGTAGAGCTCCAATGTTTGATAATTATACTCCTCTAAATACGTCGTTGGAGAACGTATATCTACAAACCCGCAACACTATTCAGTACAAGAAGCCTGCTCCGAAACAGTCATCGGAAAAGCAGGTTCAGACGGGAAAGTTCTGTAGATTCCACAAAAGCTACGGCCATAACACAAATGAATGCCGTCACTTGCAGGATCTCATTGAAAAGTTGATAAGAGAAAGGAAGTTAGAACAGTTTGTACGGGCGCCGCAGTCAGGAGGTGCGGGCCCATCGAATCAAAATCATGTGCCGAATCCGGCTAGACAGGAGGAACTCGCTCGTACTGGCGAGAGGTTGGTGATAAACACTGTTTATGGTGGTCCTCATCCAGTAGACCGAAGCTGGAAGGAAATGGAGTCGTATGCCAGCTCAATCAGGCCTGCAGACTTTGAATGTTGTAGTAATTCTGAAGATGGGGCCCCGGCCAAACAGCAAAGAACGATGGGAGATGACATAGTATTTCAAGGTCGGGATGCTGACAGGGTCGAAGCCCCCATTATTGATCCCCTAGTAATATCAGCTAAAGTAGGTCCTGCTTGGATGAAGATGATCTTGGTAGACAGCGGAAGCTTTGTGAATATTTTGTTTAAACGAGCTTACGACCAGATGAGAATGGAGACTAAAGACTTGAAGCCATGTCAGTCTCGCATTCACGGTTTAAACGGGAGTGCAACTATACCCACTGGAGTGGTGGAATTTCCAGTGGAGCTGGGAATTGGTGAACGCTGGAGAGTCCGGATACTGCAGTTTGTTGTGTTGGATATAAACTCTCCTTATAATGCTTTCTTGGGTCGACCAGCCCTAGCTGAATTCAGGGCTGCCATCGCCCTATGGTGTTTGACTTTGAAATTCCCTACCGACAATGGTATCAGAGTCATTCAAGGGGATCAGGCCGCATGGCGAGCTTGTTATGTAGCTGAGCTGCACGAGGCGCAGCGGAAAGAAAAAGGAAAGGGCGTAGAGGAATCTCTCTGCTTCCGCCTTGCGGATAATTGACAATTAGTGCCTGGGCCCGGGCACCCGAACCAATTCTAAAGAGATCTTGACCTGAGAGATACCGAAAGTGAAGATGAAAGTAAAGACAGTCAAGCTTCTCCAGTCGAACTGACGATCGATGTTCCAATCGACAATAATAATGACTCAAAGATGATAAAGATTGGATCTCAGCTAAGCCAACAAATGTAAGAGGAATTGGTTGAATTTCTCCAGGTAAACCTTGATGTGTTTGCCTGGATGCACTCTGATATGTATGGGATCTCGCCGGACATCGCGAGCCACACGCTGAATATTATCCCGCGATACATCCCGGTCAAGCAAAAAAGGCGTGGTATGGATCCAAAGAGATCTACCGCCCTTAAAGAAGAGGTAGATAAGCTTAAGGCGAATGGGTTCATTCGAGATACATTATACCCGGAATGGGTGTCCAATCCTATACTTGTCCGAAAGCCAAATGGGAAATGGAGAACATGTGTTGACTACTCAGACCTGAATAAAGCTTGCCCCAAAGACAGTTTTCCACTTCCACGAATTGATCAACTTGTAGACTCAATGGCTAGACATGAGCTTTTATCCTTCATGGATGCGTACTTTGGCTACAATCAGATATCCATGCAATTGCCCGACCAGGAGCATACCAGCTTCGTAACCAATATGGGACTCTATTGTTATAAAGTTACGCCTTTTGGACTCAAGAATGCTGGGGCAACTTATCAGCGGTTAGTTAATCGAATGTTCGCTGACCAGATCAGAAAGACCATGGAGGTATATGTGGATGACATGCTAGTCAAGTCGCGATTTTCCACCGATCACATCAGAGACCTGGAGTCAATGTTTTTTATCCTCCGAGAATACAGAATGAAGCTCAACCCATTGAAATGTCACTTTGGGGTAGCATCCAGAAAATTCCTCGGGTTTATCGTCAACGCTCGAGGAATCGAAGCCAATCCCGAAAAGAACTGGGCGATCAGAAATCTTGAAACTCCAAAAACTATAAAGCAAGTCCAGAGTCTGAATGGGAAAGTAGCAGCACTGAGAAGGTTCATTTCAAAGTCCACTGACAAGTGCATTCACTTCTTTGATCTGATCCGAAAAGGAAAACGAAACTTTGAATGGACTACGGAATGTGAGGGCGCATTCCGAACACTAATTCAACATCTCTCCACACCGCCAATTTTGTCAAAGCCTATCGGTCACGAGAAATTGTACATTTACTTGGCGGTATCAGAAAACGCAATCAGTGCTGCCCTAGTTCGGGAGGAAGACCGAATACAAAAGCCAGTCTACTACATAAGCAAGCGGCTTACCAGAGCTAAGAGAAATTATCTGAAGCTAGAAAAACTGGCTTATTGTCTCGTTATTGCCTCGAGGAAGCTCCGTCCATACTTCCAGGCTCACCCAATCATCGTTTATACCGACCAGCCGTTATGACAGGTCCTTACGCGTTCTGAGACGTTTGGTAGGTTACTCAAATGGAATATCGAGTTAAGTCAGTTTGACCTTACTTACACTCCAAGGCGAGCCATTCAAGGACAAGTCCTAGCGGATTTCATTGCCGAATTTACCATCCCAAAGGACTTGTCCGAGACTAGTGAATCTCCCAAGTATATCTGGAAGCTATATATAGATAGTGCATCAAATGACCGTTGCTCCGGTGCAGGGGTTGTACTTGAAACTCCTAAAGGATGATCTATATGTTATGCTCTAAAGTTCAACTTCCATGCAACTAATAACGAAGCTGAGTATGAAGCCCCACTGGCTGGATTGAAACTGGCCAGAGATTTAAGAATCATTACGATGGAAATTTATTGTGATTCGCAATTGGTCATGTGTCAAGTTCGAGGGGAGTACCAAGTCAGGGATTGAAGACTGGCCGCTTACCTTGCTCAGGTTCAGGAGACGTTGAATCAGTTTGACTATTATGCTATTTATTACATACCATGAGAACACAACCAGAAAGCTGATTCGTTGGCAAAGTTAGCCAGTACAGGCGAGGCACAGCAAATGGGACTTGTTCTTATAGAGATATTATATTCACCAAGCATTGATCAAATGGAAACCGATTGGATATTTGATGTCGTTTTCGAGAGGGAATCGTGGATGACTCCATTCAGAAATTATCTCGAGCACGGAACCCTGCCAGAGTGTAGGAATGAAAAGAGATAGATACTTAGAAAAGTTTCACGGTTCACTATTCAAAACGGAGTTATGTATAGAAGAGGATACTCTGTTCCTTTACTCCGGTGTATCGCTCACGATGAAATCAAATGAGTATTACATGATGTACACGAAGGAGAATGTGGCGATCACATCGGGGGGGAAGCACTCGCTAAGAAAGTACTCCAGTATGGATACTATTGGCCGACTGTAAACCGTGATGCAGCAGATCATGCCAAGAAGTGTGATAAATGTCAAAAGCATGCTCGGATTCCTAGGGCCCCACCTACTGAGATAACTCAAATGGTCAGTCCATGGCCGTTTGCAGTATGGGGCATTGATATTATTGGCTCTTTACCTCTAGCCAAAGGTGGTGCGAAGTACGCCATCGTAGCAGTTGATTACTTTACCAAGTGGGCAGAAGCTGAACCCCTTGCTACAATCACAAAAAAGAAGGTGATCAACTTTGTAGTGCACAACATCATCTGCCGATTTGGTCTCCCACGTACTATTATCATTGACAACGGGACCCAATTCGATAGTGCTGAATTTAAGGATTTCTGTCAACGATTCCAAATTCAGAAAAAATTCTCCTCAGTTGCACACCCTCAAGCGAATGGACAGGTTGAAGTTGTTAATAAAGTTATAAAATCCATTCTGAAGAAACGACTGGAAAAAGCCGGGGGCAAATGGGTCGATGAACTTCCTATGGCCTTATGGGCCTACCGTACAACCCACAAGTCCGCAACCGGTCACACTCCATTCTCTCTCTCTTATGGATCAGAAGCTGTTATTCCAGTCGAATTAGAAGTACCTTCTCATCGTGTGACATACTACGATCCAAAGACAAATGCTATATTACTTGCTGAATCTCTCGATTTATTGGATGAGAAGCGTGAAGTGGCTAATTTGAGGGCAACCGCATACCGAAGTCGAGTCGCCCGATTGTACAATGCCAAGGTCCGACCCCGAACCTTTGAACTTGGTGATCTCGTACTCAAAAGAATTTACCCGGTCTCTTCGCATATGAAGCCAACTTGGGAAGGACCATATGTTATTGAACGAAAGCTCGGAGATGGCACATTCAAATTATCGACCGTTGACGGTCTCACTCTTCCGAGAGCCTGGAACAACGAGAGTCTCCGTCGCTACTACACATAACAGGCTCTATTTATTTATTCAGTCCATTTTTCATTTGCAAGTTGTTTCTGCATTTCAAAATTAGAATTTGTAATAAGGCAACTGACTTTGCCATATTTTCTTATTTCAGCAATAAAATGCAATCTCTTCGAGCCAGAGCTTTGATTTACTTGAAATACTTCATATGATCATCACTATGCACAAAGAGCTAAGTTCCATCATACGGTGGAATTTATTCAAATAGGGAGTGACTGTGATACGACCGGTCACTCGCTAAGTGAAACCCGAGCTCGGGGACAAGCCATCACAACAAAGTCAAAAAAGGATTGATACACGACAATCCTTCACCTAACTCCAAATTCCCAGAGTGCGAACTGGAGTATAAACTTACAAATAAGATTTCGAAGAGGGTGGATCTATCCACATAACGACTTCGCCCGTATTTGAACCAAGTTTGAGGAGGGTGGATCCGTCCATCTAATGACCTCACTTGTTAACTCAGGGTGGATGTGATCTGACCATCCACGATCCTGATACACCTTTCGTTCCCAGAGTGCGAGCGAAATTCAAAAACATACAACAAATGTGGCTGACCGTCTATTTACCAACTCTAGATTCCCAGAATACGAACCGAAGTATAAACATCAACTAACTCTAAGTTCCCTGAGTGCGAACTGGAGTATAAAACATCACCTAACTTCGGATTCCCAAAGTGCGAACCGAAGTATAGACATCAAAACGATCCGAATTCCCAGAGTGCGAACTGGAAAGTAAACGTCAACCAACTCCAAGTCCCCAGAGCATGGACTGGATTATAAAATGTAAATCGACTGTAAGTCCCCAGAGCGCGCACCAGATTATAAATTCAAGTCGGGTGTGATTGAGCGCCAACGAATTTATTTAAGTCCCTAGAGTGCGGATGAAATGATAAGTGCCAAGCAAACGTGGCTGATCGCCCGTGAAAATAACTTAAGTCCCCAAAGCGTGGATACGATCATCGACAAAAGAACAAGTGTGATTCGACCACTCGAATTCTCCTTATTTCAGCTTCAATCCAACAATGCTAAGCATGCTGCATTGAAGGCGAAATACGATCGCTACCTGATCTTCTCAATTCATCCCTTAAACTAGAGGTAGGACTAAGTGTTAATTGCTGACTGGAGCGGAACAACATCGGAGTTCAACTTAACATTCTATCATGACTTGTGGCCGTGATTTCAGAACTTGACGGATAAACTCAAACGAGGAAGTCAAATGCTGAAACACTTAAGTAAACACACATCAAGTTCAAAACAAAATAAAGTTTCATTTCAACTATTTGTGAAAAGAAATTATCTACAAGTTGATTCCAAAATTCCCACTAGCGGGGGCAGAACCCGCATCTATACACAGCCTATGAAAGAAAAACGAAAGTAGATACCTATCTATCTAACAAAAATAAACCGAAGAAGCATGTCTACTCTTTTTTATTTTTCGTCTTCCTTTTCGGTGTTGACCCACTGGAGCTGCCACTTATCTTTCTTTTTGAGCCTTTGCCTTTCGGCGGCTGATCTCCAAGAGGAGGCATGATATCAACTTCCTTATCCGAGCTCAAGTGCACGGGAATGTTACCTGAAGGCGGAGTCGGAGGAACCGGATCGACTATAGGAGGCGGGATAGGCGCGTTGGTGTCAATAACTGTACCACCGGGCGATATCATCCTTAACAGAGCCGGACCAAGTGCCGCCATCCCACCTCCAAAACTACCATCATGAGCCGCTGCCTCCATTTCAGTGTCAATTTCGGCCAATATTTCTTCTTCATGAATTTCTTGGGCCTCGCTGGGAGCATTAGCAGTTGGAATTAAAGAGCTGGTAGCGGGTACACTTCCACCCATAACAAATGGTAGGTCTGCAAAGGGGTCGCTGTGTTGACCGAGGAGTTCCTCCATCATCTGTTCATCGAAGATAAGCGTGCCCCCCTATGTTCCATCAATCGGCGTAGTTGTAATTATGGTGGTCGCTTCAGTTATTATGGCCTCCTGCATATGATGTGGTTCATGAGTGGCAGGAGGCACGACCGGTGCAGCATCAATCACTGGACAAAAAAACAAAAGAAAAACTGTTAGTACTTAATTCGGATGACGACTTTGATTTCAGATAAGCATCTAAAATGTTCAGAATACCTTCCTCAATTTGGCTTGTGGACAACTGAACAGCCTCAGAAACTTGTTCTTTGGCCGGAGATAGCTGCGGCTAATCCGGATTATAGGCAGGAATGGGCTGGGGATCAACCACATGTGCAGATTCAGGCTGAGTTGGCGCAGGAACTTCAGCACTCACATCATGATGCTCAACCCCTAAACCTTCTTCGACCTCCAAGTGTTGGGTGCCGAGCCTTTCTTTTTCATGTAAAATTGTCGACTCGTGGAGAATCTTTCATTCATCTTCGTTTAATATATGATTCTCATGCTCAAACTCGTCGATTGGTTCACCCAGATGCACTACCTTCTCCTCCTCAACCAATCGCCCCAAGCGTTATATAAATGAGTCGGGTAGTGGTCGAGCCAGGCTAGATCTCTGTGCCTTAAAACATTGGCATTATAAACAATGAGGAGATCTTCGATATCAGCTTCTAGCCTAGACTCAGCCATTCGAACTTTCTCCTCGACCCTAGTCTCCACCGCTTGGACCTTAGCCGTGGCCGCGTCCCGTTCGCCCCGAAGCACGACAGCCTATTCACACGCCTCCTGGGCGGCTTTGTTTGCATCATCCTTTTCCTTGATGATTTCAGAATATTTAGCTTTAAGTTCAACAAGTTCTTTTAGAGTGGCGTCCCGTTCAGCTGTGACAGTGGTGTTTCGGTGACCCATCTGCTCCACCAAGGCATAGTGTGTCTGCCTCATCCTCTCCATGGCCAAGTTCGCCTCATCGGCCTTTTTGGTGGCCTCTATCTCTGATTTCCGAGAGGACTCGGCTTCATCAGTAAGCACTTGGACGATGCGGCCCTTCTGAGCGAGATCAGATTCTAACTTTTCGATTAATTTAGCCCGCTCAAAGGCCACCTTCGATGCTTTCTCTACCGCCTTCACCCACTCTTTGTACTGGGAGTAAATGTCATAAATGTAATCATGCATTGTGTTCTCCACTTCCGATGGGATTCTCTTTAGATGAGGGGGAAAAATGTAGCCGTCAAAGCATATGTTTGGAAACTCTTTCCTTAGCTGAGCAATTTAAATAGCCCCTTCCCCAGTGGGCTCAGTGATAGCTTGCTCAACAACGACGGGAGGCTCAACCTTAGTTCTATGGCGCTGCGACTCGGATCGAGGAGCATGCGAAGATGGTTTGTAACGAGGGGGCTCCACTGGCTGTCTCCCTTGACCCGAAGGCTATGTAGGGAGTCTAGGAGGAGGAGAGCGGGATCGGGATCGATGTTTGTACTCCCTATCCCTATCCCTCTCTTAACGTTCCTGGCTAGAGTACCCATGATTGCGGTCTCTATCTTCCTCCATCCTGCGTGTTTCATAATATGAAGAAGATCGGCGAGCTGAACGAAGACTTCCTAACATCGACCCTCGTTCGGACATTGTACTTGTAAAAGGAAAAAGAAGCAGACTTAGTGATCTCTTGAGTTGAAAAACTTATGATTGGAAATCATGTAGTGTCATGAAGTGTGTATGTATGTGCAACCCCCTGACCAACCGGAAATGTCGGCCGCACTTATAGGAAGCGACTCGCTTAGGTCAAGAGCACTATCAAGCTCCTCCAACCCGGTGTCTTGTTGAAGTGACACGTAATTCGGAATCGGAATATCGGCAAGCCCTTCAAAAGGGCTCTCTATTAGCGAGGAAGGAGCCTCTGAGATTCTAATGCCGGGAACCGGCAAGGAAACCACAACTGATTTCCACCACGAAGACTTAGGACGTTTGTAAGCAGCGGCCTTGCCTTTTCTTCTTCCTTTTGTCGCTTGAAATCCGGCCGAAGACCCGGCGACAAGTTCATCATCCCTTGGCATTCTCTCTTCGTCAACCCCTTCAGTTATTACGACCCCGAGTGTTTTGCGTTTCAACCGCTTCTTCGGGGCTGCCCTCAGTGTCCCTTCAAGCCTTATGCTTTGATTCCGCTCAATCAGTCCGACAATTCTCAAATGTTTGTCGATTAGAACCGAATCGATGTCCCTCATTTCACTTGGAACTTCTTGAAGGACTCTTACTATTTCTTTGAAGTATCCACCTTCAGGTCGTGAAATTGCGGCCGTAAAGAAAGACGATATTATTTTTACATCAACTACTGTTATCTTGATAACTCTTGGACAAGACTGCAGCACTTACATCGGACTAACCATCGGTTAGCAAATCCTGGAGGGCATCGGATGTAGAACCATTCTGTTTTAAAGTAACTCAGCCTTGTCAAGGATCCGGTTACTACTTGATAATTCCTGACCGCCTCCAGGAATGTAAAAGATGGACTATCTCCCTACTCTTGAAGTTAAAGAGATATTTAATCTCTGTTGGATCCGGTGGCCGAAAGAGATGCTCCATGAATGCAATAAATAAACTATTCAGCGTAGCGTATCCGTTGGGGTGTAGTTGTGATGGATCGATTCCGAGGAAAGACAACACTTCCCTAATATATTGATTGAATGGAGGAAGTGTTCCTGCTGTGCATGCATGACGATTGAAGGCAGTAAACCCATCTGGGGGAGCATGTGGTCTATCGTTTGGTCCTGGTAATAGTACATCGTCCAATGACAAACCATGCCTTAGGCATATTCGTCCCAACGTGTCTTCGAAGACATTGGACGGTACCGAATCTTGAGGATTACAGATGGGCGTAGCATCGGGTAGTTCATCCGGAGCAGGGTCTATAACTTTGGCCGCGATGGCCGGAACCTCTAAGACAAAAGGAGATGGATCCTGAAACTCTTGCTGTTGTGAACTTGTGGATTCCATAGCTAATCAACTTATTAGAAACCATCATTAGACAATAAAAACCCGTGTGTTCCCCAGTGTAACATGCGTAAATGTGTTGTGCAGTGCAATGTTGTAAATTACTTGACAAATTCTACAGAGTGTGAGAAAACATTCGAATAACGAGACTTCGAAATTCAACTGGAGTGACCGTCATCGCTGATCGTCACAACCGTGCCATCCAGATTTTAAAGACCAATTTGAATTATAGTTTGTTAAAATTGTGTTCAGTTACAAGTTCCACCGACGAGCTTCAAAGGGAAGTCAAATATGCAGTCCAATGGTCAAGTCCAATTATGCCAGAGTGAAGTTCGTCGGAGTCAAGTGTTCAAATGCACAAGAGTTTTCAAAATCATCAAAGTTAAACTCGTAGTCGATCACCAAAGTTCAAGTTCGCATCGATCGATGAAGCTGTTCGTATCCATCAGAGATACAAATTCGAATTTGTATCGATCACTTAAGCTACCTTCATATCGATCCCCTGGCACGTAGTTCGTATCGATCGAAGACAGTGGAATTCGAAATGGTAAAATGCAACCTCTTCGTATCGATCAACAAGTCTGAGGCCTTCGTATCGATCATCTCGAGTCGATACGAAAGCTCCATCATCAGTTGATTCTAAGACTTCCACTTCACCATTTCGAAGTCCTATTATCCAGATCGATTCGAACGAACCATTATCCCTCCAAAGATACGAGACAATTTTTCCAACCGATACACAGATGTGTTCCATCTGAATCGATATGAACTCACCCTTTATCCATCATCGATACAATGGCTCCCAGATTTCTTCTTCTTCAAATCGACCCGAGCTCCATCTTCTCCTTCCTCGACCTCACACAAGATCTACTCCTCCAAACAACGTTCGAACATGAATTCGAATGGAATGGCACGAGAATTTGAATCTCATCATTTTAGGATTGAATTTGTTCGATTAATTACCTGATTTCAATGATCAGTTCAGGGGATTAATAAAATATTTGATTTGGAGATGAAGGTATTCTTTCTTCTCGTGTTCACTCCATCGATAGGAAGACAGGAGAAGTAAAGCGAGCAAATAAAATTTCTCTAAGTGTAGAGTTGCGTATATATATGGAGGGTAAAAAATGATTCGACTCCCAGTCATCGTGAGGGCTTCCAACCGGTTCTCCCCAGGTCGATACGAATTAGCTATTCGTATCCAACAGCTCGAGCCTCATCGATACGAAATGTGCAACGGAGTTCTTTCTGAAACATTAGATCCCATCGATACAGAGCACTTATTCATATCCATCGTTTTCGTCTCCATCAGAGGCGGATCGATACGAACTGCATCGTTCGTATCCATCAACAAGCAACCCATGAAGACTTACACATCGATACGAATGGTACCCAGAGGACCAGCTACTTTGTTCGCATCCCTCATAAGACCATCAATGCGAAATCTTTATTCCGTATCAATCAATGCGAATTACATCGATACGAAAACCATCTTTCGACCTTTTACATCGGTCCCGGAGAGGATCGATGGGAAGGGACATTCCAAAACAACCATCAAGCGTTGTTACAACTCTAATTTCACATCGGTTCAGGAGAGGATTATACGGAATTCGATACGAGAGAACTGGTAATGACTCGTGAATGTGCGACGTTAACCAGAGTCAGGTTAACATATATCCATGTATGTCAGACTAATTTTCAATTTTCAAAATTCACAGGTCGAATGCCCACCTATGAACAAGTACAACAAAAAAAATAATCGCCATCATACAGCAATCAGTTACAACAGCACACAGTACAACAGTGGGCAGTCTACAGTTCATAATTTATGTCTCTATGGATCAATCAAAGATTACAACTTCCAACGTGGAGACGATAACTGTTTAACAAGTTAGATGGAACAATTCAGAGTGAAGATTGCGGCTTTTCAAACCACGTCGTGTTCTCATAAGACGTACTTTGAGGGGTAAATGTTATCCCGCCTTTTGGCAAGACCGTGATACCAGGGACTTAACTGGAAGCCAAGGACAGTCCATCCCGAATATCAGTTATACGTAGGCTCGCTATGGATATCGATGAATTTTTTTCGAGCCCGGATCAGGCTACAACTAATATGACATGACAAGTGAAGCTATGAAAACCAACGTTCCAAATTTCAAGTCAATCCGGGTTCGTATGCTTAAGATATGATCGATGCAAATCAAGAGGACACGTTATTCGCATCCATCAGAACGCATCATTTCGCATCCATCAGTTGAAGGGCCTTGTTCGAATCCATCAAACATCTGTAGTTCGTATCCATCAGGTACCCTTGGTTCGTATCCATCAAGTAGTCATTACTTCGTATCCATCGTAAAACCACTGTTCGTATCCATCAAGCGAGTTGGATTGTTTTTCATTTTTTTCAGTGTATCCTTTTCCAGAGCAAGCATATCGTTACGATTGAGGGCAGCATCTAGCTCCTTTTTATGAGCCGTTTCCAGATGTTTCTTTGGCGCTCTTTTCCACTGCAGTTAGCTTCGCTGTCAACTTCGAGATCTCATCATCTTGATGTTTAATTATGTCTATATCATGGATCACCTCTAGCTTGAGGAGATCAATTTCATGTTGTCTCTCAATAGACACCTCAGAGATTTTCTCGACTAAATGCTAGAATGCTTCGTGCTGCATAAAAACATCATTGATGCATGTAAGTGTCCAACTTCAGCCCATCGAAGCAAATTTTTGGGAAATCGACCTTAAGTTTGACCAATCTTTCTACCATGGAAGCCTCGGGAGCTGTAGTAGTCCAAGCTGGATCAGAGGTAATAATTGGGCGTTTGCTCGACCTACAATCGCAGGACTATCTGGAACTAGATGAACCTTAATAATGCTCAGGCAGCATAGCAAATTGAGGAACATGGGAAGAAGTATGATCACCGCTATGTACAGGAAGATTGGCTGAACTTCCTAAAGAGACTATTGAGATTGGGACTTGTATCTAGAAGATGAAGTCTCCTACGAACGGCGATTCTTTCCTAACTGCCATCTCTCTCTCGATGCTTGCTCGAGTGTGGACCGCGACAGGATCCATACTATGTTGATGAGCCCCTCAAGCGATCAAAGGCAAGAGATTGAGACATAGCACCTGCAAACCAAAGAAGAGTGTATAAGTGACTATCAAATAAAAGAGCTGAAAATCATGCAGTGAAGCGCACGTGATTGTGAGTGTCCTAGTGTCCCCTCGATGGACCAATTATTGTAGCCATGCTTATAGGAGTGTTTTCCCCTTTACTAGTGAGAGAAATGTCATCACCAGTCCAAGTGGAAGAATTAAGCCCCACAATACTGATGTTAGGGAAGTCATAGGTCATGATATCATCAGGGATTGGGAGATTCGAGCACCCTTCCATCGAACTTTCTAAATGTTGAGAGGAAGACTCTACTTCAACAGAGGTGATGATAAACTTAAGCTCTTTGGCAATTTTTCTCCTATGGAGTTTACAAGTAAGTTTTTTTCCTCTCCTTGTTGGCATATGAGATTGTGCATCTTGTGATGGTTTGACCATAGGCGCATTGCTGGGACCTGTATCAGCATCGCCAGGCTTGTTGGCTTTACTACCTTTAACTTCACTCTCTTCGGCGTTGTCCTTAGCTCCCTCGACTTGGGGCACAGTAGGGCTATTGGTGCCGCCTTCTTGTTCCACAGCATTCCTTGGTGGCGCAACACTTCCTGTAAGCCTGATGCTGCGACCTTTTTCTAACAGCCCAAAATGAGATAACCATTCATTAGTTACAAGGGATCTGATGTCCCTTACCTCAACTGAGGTGGCATGGATTGAAGAAATTACACTTGAGAAACTATTACATTCTAGACGTGGATGGACACCTATAAATTTTCAAGGTATTAGTTAGTTCAGGATACGACTTAGGCTAAAAAATTGAGAATAAAGTGAAGACAATGCTTGCGTCCTTCCAACCATTGCCTCGCAAAGCCAGGTGGACAACGAATGTAGAACCATTCGTGTTTAAAGATACTGAGCTTTTTCAAGCACCGGTTAGAACTTGACAGTTGGGCAAAGGCACGAGGAAAGTGTAAGAAAAGCTTCCTGTCCATCGTTGAAATTGTAAATAAACATGATGTCCTCAGGAGATGGCAAGTGGAACAGAACATCCATAAACAGTAAGAAAGTGCCATGAAGGAAAGCATAACTGCTCGGATGTAGCTGAGCAAGAGCTATTCCTAGATAATTTAGCATCTCTTAGATAAAAGAATTAAAACGCGGCACACATCCGGCCAAGCACATGAATTTATTGCATGCCATTTATCCCTCTGGGATAAATTAGCCCTGTCATTCACCGAAAGGACTAGAACATCTCAAAATGGAATCCCGTGTTTAGAGCATAGTCTATGGAGAGCGCCATCGCCAATTCTGGAGGCTTGGGAATCCGTTGTGTTATCCCGCCTTTTGGCAAGGTTGTGATACCAGGGACTTAACTGGAAGTCAAGGATAGTCCGTCCCGAAGATCGGTTATATGTAGGCTCGCTATGGATATCGATGAATTTTGTCCGAGCCCGGATCAGGCTACAACTAATATGACATGACAAATGAAGCTATGGAAGCCTATGTTCCAAATTTCAAGTCAATCCGGGTTCGTATGCTCAAGATATGATCGATGCAAATCAAGAGGACACGTTATTTGCATCCATCAGAATGCATCATTTCGCATCCATCAGTTGAAGTGCCTTGTTCGAATCCATCAAACATCTGTAGTTCGTATCCATCAGGTACCCTTGGTTCGTATCCATCAAGTAGTCATTACTTCGTATCCGTCATGAAACCACTATTCGTATCCATCAAGC
This sequence comes from Allium fistulosum, assembly GCA_030737815.1. NCBI lineage: Eukaryota > Viridiplantae > Streptophyta > Magnoliopsida > Asparagales > Amaryllidaceae > Allium > Allium fistulosum. Next base: position 939,721,156 of record CM060907.1, on the reverse strand, counting down.
CAAGCAGAGTCGCCATCTGTTCATATCCATCACCTCACCATCTGTTCGTATTCATCACATCTTCATTTGTTCGCATCCATCAAGTTGGAGCAACTTGGATCGATACGAACAGAACCACTTCGATCGATATGAAAAGAGCCACTTCCATCAATACGAACTGAGTTACTTCCATCGATACGAATTGAACCACCTCCATCTATACGAATAAGGCAACAGCTATCGATACGAACAAGGCGAAAATCTTGGAAATACTTGGTCGATTGGGCACGAAATGTGGATCGATCCTGGAAACTAGTGCCATGCCAACATTCAGACACGTGCTTGGATTGATACGAATTTGTCGATACGAAGTGCATCGGTTTGAACTGAACATCCTACCGAAATCTCTAAATCATATCGATCATAACTCGCAATCCACAAGTCCAAATGCTACGTGATTTTCACAGGAGCTTACGTACAACTCAAAGTACGTCCATGTTAAATTTCGACTCGATTGGACCAAATCTTGATCGATACAAAATTCATTTGTATCGATCACGGATCAAGTCAGAACCACGTGGGATCGATCGCGTGGTCCCGCCCACGTGCCAGAAGAGGTCTCCCGAGATCTGAGAGAGATATTTGCATCCTACACCTATAAATAGCACCCTAGAGCTTACAGAAAAGGGATCTTTTGGCTCTTTGATGTCCAGACTCTGCCGAAAGCATTTTTCAACTACAAGGCTGCTGTTGTACTCGAATTTCATGACTGTAATTCGCTGTAATCCGCTGTAATCAGTTGTAATCATCAATAAAACATCAATAAAATCATCAATTTCATAGTGGACGTAGGCAACACGCCGAACCACTATAAATCTCTATGTTTCTGCGTATTTTCTTATTTTTTTTGGAGTGTTTGTTAGATAATCCTCTTTTTCCATTTAATTTCCTCTTTTTTATCTATTCAAATCCTTCCTAAGAGTGTTGTGCCCAATTTTGGTACAAACACGTTGAATTATCCAAAAATATAGCACCTCGTATAGTGTCAGGGGCAGGACTTATAACTTCCACCAGAAGGGCGGGAACATCAGAGAAAAGTTCGGCCAATGGGCCAGAAACTCCGGTTATTTAGTTTGATGGTCAAGGGAAAGTCTACTGGATACAACTGCCGATTTTGACTCGACTCTAGGATTGATGTGTTATAAAGGTTACCCGGAAGGCATTGTAGCTAAACGCTCTAAACGTCTGGAGCCTATATCAACTAAACTTAGAATATAATCGAGATTAGAAAATTTTACCCGTCCCCTCGTGCTAAGTGTAAGCTAGTGTGGTGCAGTGTTGTGCAGTGCATAAATAAACAGTTCAAAATTAAAAGCAAAAGTAAGTGATGAGACTTTGGATTCTGACTAGAGTTACTATCAGCGCTGACCGTCTCAACTGACGTTTAGATTGATCGGTTGTGTAAGCTATGGGATCGTCCATCGGCATATCGAAGTGGGAAGTCCATTATTAAAGTCCATATGTTAAGTTTTATTCAAGTTTAAGTCTTCGCAGTTTGGTTGTTCAATTTCAAATTCAAAGTTGGATAAGTAAGTCATGCTATTCGTTATCGTCTTATGTTCAAGTTCATTAAGGTAGGAATTGAATCTGATTGTTCATGTAAGTGAATTTGGATTAGTTTGCCCAAGCGTCCAAGTTCAATTCAAAAAGCTTAGAATCGGATAAGTACCCACAGGTGATCCCTCCACTTAACAATACAACCGGTCCTCTTATGAAACAAATAATTGATCCCTATTTGTATTAATACCTTTATCTTATCATAACCGACCCCTCTCGTAAAACTTATAATTGATCCCTCTCAAACACACCACCGCTGATCCCTTTACTTAACCGGATTCACACTTCTCCTAAAGAAAATAGCCAATCCCTCCATACTCCACAAATGACCGACCCCTCACCACATCAGTAAACAACCAATCCCTCCACTTAACAATGCAACCGATCCCTTCCTCCTCAAACTTTAATACTGATCCCTTTCCTTCAACGTTTTGTACTTCCCTCAAACATTCACTCTGATTCCTCTCCTTCACCTACATCCTCTAACCGATCCCTCACTTAATCTATACACCTCGTCTTCCTCAAACAATATCGACCATCTCCACTCCATCTAACTGCAAAATTACGACTACATATGCATCGAGCCCTAACCCATCCACCAATGTGATCGAACCCATCATCTCGTCACAAGTTAAAGGTTAAATGCAAGAAAATGTACCTAATTGTATGGAATACGAGTTGCTCGAGAGAATATTTTCAATTTTAATTCAGATTGAAGATGGATTGGTGGTCTAGAGCAAGAGAAGATGGTGAATCTAAGAAAGGAGGCGATGTTTGATTCGAAGGAACGAGATCGTGTTAATCAAAGTATGAAGGGTTCGGCTCTAAGGAAATAGGAAGAAGGGTTCGGATGTGAAGAAAATAAAGGCGAACGAAAACGAAATGAAATAAAGTGAAGGGTACTCTCAATCTTGGTATTTACTTTCTTTATCCTTGATCTTTCTTGCGAGCTTACTTTAGAACACGTAGAAGTGTACTTTGGTACCATTCGTCATTTCTTTGTAGGTTCTTCTTATGCCTTGCACCCGTGTCTAATTAAACATCCCTAGGTTCTAACCAATATTCCTTACAATCTATGGGGATTCCTTAGTGCTACTTTATGAGCAACCGCTGTTATTTTCTTTATAGCTTAACTTTTCCCCGTCTTACCTACGCAGTCATCCCTATCTGCTCCACACAAAAATTTTGGTTTCGGTTTCGTCGTTTATTTTCCAAAGGTTAAAACTTCAAAATTTTGAAGCGCTTAATCCTAAAACTTTTATCTTTAAAGGTACAAACTTGGATACTTTTTATTAAATTCAACTTCTTCATTTAAAGCCATTTTTCAACAACAAGAAATTTTACTTCGTAAAATTTGGATTTTGAACTCAAACCATTCATTAAGTTTTGCTTTTAAAAACTCATTCTTATACCAAACCATTTCTTTAAATATACATTTCTCAGTTTTTTGCAAAACACCTTTAAAAAATTTAAACAATAAAAACGAGAGTAGATAATGACACTTCCATCCTAATTTTTTTCTTTTTACTTATTCTATCTTCACTTCCAATCTTTGGTGGAGTGTCTAATATCATGTGAGAAGGACTTTTGAAAAGATACGTGCACTAAATGCGCATAACAATGGAAAATATCCATTTTTCTTTGTTTTGCCTTTAATTTCTTTTGCCGCTTCTAATTAGATTACTTACATTATTTTATATAAATTCCTAATATTGTTTCTATTTATAATTCATAATCAGTCTGCGGGCTTGGTCGGGTGGTGGGGTGATATGCCTCCCTTGGGGAGGTTTGAAGTTCGATTCCCACCTCCTGCACCTTATCAACCGAAAGGTCTGGCTAGCTTGGAATAGCGGTTGTGGCGGGCCAGCCATCTATTACCTAGGTTTACTGTTCAGGAATCACAACGTCGGTAATGATTGAACATGTACCCCTGGTTTCAAAAAAAAATTTCATAATGTTAGTACTATTCAACTTTCCTTTATCAAAACTTCTCTTATTTAATTTGTTTCTATTTATATAGATTTCTCAATTGACTGTCTTCTTATTGATTCATGGCGGTGTATTTGCCGACTGCTTTTATTCCTGGGATCTAGTCTTCTTTCCCATACTATTTACCCCATTTACAAATAGTACCACTTCCTATTGTCCACCCTTAAAAAGAATTTAACAACTTAAAATTTTTTCGTTTTAGAAATATCAACGAGGTATACATACGCTATATATTTTTTTCCAAAAGAATTAACTTTTTTTATTAAAATCTCATTTACTAAAATTTCCAATTTAACTAATTTTAATTCCAACTCAAATTTTTATTTAAATGTAGATATATTATTTTTCTTGGAAATTTATATTTACTTTTCAAAAATAGGGTTTTTCTACCTTTAATTAATTCCTCGAAAAATCATTTCAAGTACTATTTCTTTTTCAAGCTTTTAAATAAGTCCCTTAAGAATCATTTCCAATATATTATTTATATATTTTTCTCGGACTTTTATGTTAAAATCATATTAACTTTTTTACTAAATTCTTTCATATGGGGTCAGACTCAAAGTGGATTTTTATTTGTTCTTTCATTTGGACTTTTCTTCCCTCAATTTACTTACCGACTTCTCTTCTTCCAAATATTAAAATCCAGCTTTCATCTTGGGGTGACTACTAAACACCATTCTTTGGGAACTTAATTAATCTTTGCTTCCGGATATCTACAACATATGGTGTAACAACCCTGATTTTTGAGTAAATATAATAAACTTAGTAATGATTTAATTTAGAAAATTTAAATCGTTAATTTGGAATTTGTAGTCTTTTATAAAAGGTAATTTTCTTTAGAATAATCAATTCTAAATCATTATGAAATTTGGAAATATTAGTATTTTCAAAGTGTAAAGTATCATTTAAATTTTTTATTAAGAGTTAGTTGATTTCAATAAATTCTAAACTTAGAGAATATTAAAGAAATTATAATTTAAGAGTTTATTTAGAGATTATTGGAATTGGAGTTTAAACAAGTATAATTATTTACTTTGAACCATTCATTTTTAAATAAAAGAGAATTTAAGACATGTAGACATTTTAATAAAAATGTGTTCATTAATAAAATAGTTTAAAAAGTCAATTCTTTTAATTAAAATATGGGTATTGGGCTTAATGTAAATTTCAGCCCATTAGTGCAAATAAGGGAGAATTCTTATCTCCTTTGTAATTGAGAATGAACTATACATTCATTTCATCTTAGGCAGAAAACAAATAGGTTTCTCAAAGCTAAAAGAAAAACCCTAACCTAGAGCAAAATCTTCAAGATTAATTTGGAAAAATCCTTAGAAAATGAAAGATAAATAAAGTAAGTGTTCTAAATCATATCTCTATCTTTTAGATCCATAAAAGAACGATTTTGATCCTGTTTTTGGAACAATTGCTTGCTGGTTGGTTTCTGTTTTTTAGTTTTTAGGTAATTTTGGTGAACCTAAGAGCTAGCAAGGCTTAATTGAGGATCTAGCAAGGTATAGGCAGTGTAAAGGTGAGTTAAACCTCATATGACCTATCTCTGGATCAATTTGCATGTGTGGTTGAGTGATGTTATTATTGATGGCTATTGTTTTATTGAATCGATTTGTTGTTGTTTAAAATCATTGCATACTGAAAGTATTAGGGGTTGTTTGGTTTATTTTGTATTTTATGTTTTGAGTTTTCAACATTAATTACAAAATATGAGAAGAATGAAGGAAAGTCCAAAGGGATGAACGGAAGATTGGAGGGGACCACGAAGTGGATGGAGGAATGACGGAAGGATGAATTGTTGCTTGTGCTTCCGTTTTTCTCAAAACGTGAAAAATGAAAAAAAGTTGTTTTCTATTTTGTGTGTTAAATTCGTTTTCTAAAATTTTCATTTTTCACAATATACATGCGTCGTGCGTATTTTTGTATGCACGAAAACTAAAAACGGTAAACCAAACATAGCCTTAGTTTTTAGAAATTTGAAAATTGATATTCTAATTAAAATTATGATGTCATGTTTAAGTTGTAGTGGATGTGTTTACACCCTAGATTCCTTGTAATCAATCTAAAATTGAAGGGCTATCATCGGAGTCTGAATGAAGGCTTTCCTAGAGCTCCAGGATTCATCGCAACTGGTGCACCCGTAGGCAACAGCCTGAGGCTGTTCAGCTCTAGGAAACTGCCCCTAGTCCATCTATTCGTTGTCCTGTTTATTGCTGTGTGTTGGTATGCTTTGGATGGATGATGATAATATGTTATGGAGGCAATTTCAACTCATATTTGCTAGTAGAATAAATTTATAACAATATATTTAGAGATGATATAGAAGTCAAACTATATGGACCAATTCATGGCTATAATCTTGTAATGACCTTGGATTTAGTTGTAGGGAATTCTTTTGTGTTCTATGGACTTTGAACCACTTTGATTCAAAGGTTTGGAATATTATAAACTTTAAGTTTACAAATACCAAACTTAATTTCTAAATTATCCAGTTCATTTTACAAATGATTTTTATAAATAATTATATATATAGAGAGTATTGGTATTATAAATGGCCATGGATTTTGGGAAACATGGTTTTGGAAATATAAACCTAATTTATTTCTAAATAAAATGGTTATTTATATAAAAATGAGTTGGGAAAATGAATCTATGGTCTCAAGAATAGATGAGTACTTACATAAGTGGCTTTTGGAATATGGTTTGTGAACTTTGTATATGTATATATATTTTTGGAAATTTGGAACAACAATACATATATATAAGCAAATTGATATATAAATCGGATTATAGTTTAGTTTATTTAAAGAGAAATACATATATATAGTTAAATAATAAACGTTATGGATTTTACTGAGAAGTTTGAAAGTATATTTATACGTAAAGTATTTTGGAAAACATGTTAAGTATGATAGAGTAAAATATTTACTTTTAGAAAATCATTTGGAAAATAAAATGTTTTGAGAACCATATTTCTATAAGGTAGGGAGTATTAATAATCGACTTAGTGTTACCGATTAATTTAAATGCTCTCAAATAACTCTCCATCGAACATAGTATAACTCATTGAGTGGAACTTACTAGCCTATTTGTGAATAGTCGAATTTCACCGGGTAGTATGGGGTGCCTTGGTTAAATCCTTGTAATTACTATTAAGAAGTGTTTAACACTTTAGAGTTTTATTTTCTTTTGTGTTCGGTGGGACCGATAGATCCTTAAGAAGTATACTCAGGGATTTCTTTACAATCATTTATACATAATAACATTGAATAATCTAGTGTTTTCGAGTCATGGTTGCCACGATCATCTTGATCAGTCGAGATTTAGTTTTCCTCGATCCTTATGACCATGTCGAGATTCTGTGTTCCTCGATCCTTGTGATCGTGTTCAGATTATGTGTTCCTACGATCCTTGTGATCGTGTTGAGATTCCATGTTCCCAACCTTTGGTATCAGAACGGTACGAGTGATACCACAATTGTCTGTTTGTCATGGTATGGAATTAGTTTCTTTGTGTTAAGAATATTGTAATTTAGTTTGTGATTCTTTGTTTAGTGATTAATCTGTGTTTGTGACCTAAACATATAACCTTGTGCCTTAAGCTAAATTCTGAGTTAAATTAATTCCATGACTTGTTATATCTTAGACATCTGGATTTATCTATATGTCATTGGTTCTTATGTTATATCTTGTTCTCAACATTTTGGATATTTTTAGATAGTCTGACCCATTTATTTTATAATACTCGAGCCAGGCCGAGACTTTCAGGTTACAGGACAAGTTGACCTTTGGATGGTTGTGCTAGCAAGGAGATAAACACTTTTGACTTTTAGTTTATCTCATTTACGAACTTGTGTATATGTTTATGAGATGTATATTTGAGTTAAAGGTTTGTACTAGATGTATATTATGTGAGTCTAGTGTTATATTTTATAGACTCACGTTGTGTATATGTATGTGATGTTTATTATTCCACTGTGAGTTGTGACTGTTGTTTATATGATATACTGTTTTGGTTCGGAGAAATGATGATTTTATTACTTTGAACTGAGACTGAACACATCAAATTTTATTCCAGAGATTAAATAAAACATTAAGTATGACGTGTGAGTGTTAGTTTAAAGTTATATTCACATTTGGTCATCCTTAACAAGCCATATTTTTTGCATTATTAGACGACATTGTTTATAATGTTCTTTAATAATATGGGTATGGCAGTAGGGACGTTACATATAAACTCTTACTTTCCCCTTATCTGGACCTACTGTACATCATTAATCGACAATCTTTCGAGGATCTACAACCATTGGGCTATCGGAGTTCAACTAGAGAGTCGCGTACTATCTAGCTTCAAGGACCTTCCATTTGTTGCACTCATGCTCTTCATAAGTCAACGCCTTTCCACATAGCCTATTTCCCTTGGGGTAATCGGGATAGGTGTACATCTTCAAATTTATCTATTGTTCCAACTCATAATCAACTTATCCACCTTTTCAGAATATAGTTGCAACTAATTTATTGTTGGAATTTATAGGATTTGGCGTATAATATTAATATTTATAGGCAAAATAGAAATACATTCACTCAACGTTTCCTAATTTTTCAAGGTCGACTAACAAATGCTTCGATATAGAATGTAACAACCCGCACCCCACTAGTTCTTAATTTTCGCTAAATCAAAAATCCAAGTCCACCAAAGTACAAATTGTTGGTTTGGTATCCTGCAAGCAAATAAATAAATAAATGCATATCAGAGCACTATCGATATAACTCATAGTGGAATAGTAAGTATAATAAATCAAATAGTACTGACCAAGATTGAAACTTCTAATGACCAGTGTCCTTATCAGTGCCGAGCATGCATAAGAAATCCCATCCTTCTACCGTTCCTGTAACAACCCAAAATATTTTGTAAATATTTTAAATTTATTTTATTTAAAAACTTTGATTTTTAAATCATTTTAAATTAAAATTTTGAATTTTTCCAATGTATTTGGATTTTTGTTTCTATTTTTAATTCCCAAATATAATTAAAATAAACGATTTTCTGGAAATATTATATTTTGGTCAAACTTTGACTTTAGTTAAAATTTTAAATTTGAATTTGAAAAGTTTAATTTTTTTTCTTTGAAACAGTATTTATTTCTAATTTTTGTCCTGCTTTTTGTTTCGTCAAATTCCGTTTTTTAAACTGTTAAAAAAATTGATAAATCCAGCGTTTTACACGCAAAATTTTATCTGTAATTTCATTATTCATTTTCTATTTTATTTGACATCTTTTATTTTGTTTTGGGCTTGGAATTTTATTTGTGTGAATTTGTTTGGGTTTAGATTTTGATTTGGGCCTTGGAAATACTAAGAGACTTTGTTCATTTGCCTTTTCATTTTCCAAGTCTTTACATTTTCCTCTTGCCGTTCAAACCTGATCAATTCACATACAAAACATGCTTCTTACGTTCCATTTTTCCTTTCATTCACCTGAACAAGAATTTTTGGCAGTAAGTTTTTTTCCATGGCCTTCTCTTTTTCTCTTTTCATTTGTTTTCTTTTGGTTCAATTACAAGGCTCGGCACATACCCATCCTCACCTCCTCCTTCACCTTCCACGGTCAGCACCCCTACCTCCTCCAGCCAGTCATTGTCATGGCCACCATGAAGTCATTCACCACAAAACCATGCAAGCAACACATAGCCAAACTCCTTTATTCCATCACAACTTCCTTCTTTGTAGCCTCGGCCTCCACCTTGCCACCACCTCCTCCATCACGTGACTGACCTCACCATGACCTCTGGCCTACCACTGACCAGACCTGACCCTGTAGTTGCCACCTGACCGAGCCAAGATTGCATTGGTCAAACCCAAAAGTAGTTGCAACCCTTGACCATTTGCCTTCTCCAATTTGTAACTTGCCTATTTCTTCAACTACCTTGCCATAGCCATGAATTTTATGACCTAGGCTGAACCATTTACCTCAGATCTGAACCATGCTAAGCACTACTAGACCATGGCCAAGCCTATAGGTGATGTGGCCGAGCCCCTTGTTGATTTAAAACAAGGTTATGTCATTTTTATTTCATATATTTTCATTGTGCAATCCATCTTTTCTTTGTATTGAATCATACACTTATGTTTGTGATATTTGTTTGCATACAAAATTGGATCTGACTATCCATCTACTCAAAAAAAATCTAGCCGTGCCTTTTCATGCTTTGTGGAGTTTGGATATGTGTTTTGAATTTGATTTCTAGCTTTTAAAAGGTGAGTTTATCACTCTTGACATACGTACTTTTATAATTGTGAAATAATGGCATGTGAATTGTAGAAAATTTATATGTTATGTTGATATGTTCATAATATGATTATATGATGTTAAATTCTGTTTATATATTTGTTACATCATCTGATATGATTATATGTTCTACTGTTCATTTATTTACTGATTCTCACACTACAAGTTCCCTATCACTATGGGTTGAAATGATACATACCCGAACGGACATTAGAATAAGGAAAAACCATTATGAGCTAAAATGATAGGCTCGAGTGATTTTTACTGTATTTGTTTTACTTGGAATTGCGGGTTTGAAATGATAGAACCCGGATTTTTCTTTTTAAACTACGGATTGAAATGATACATATCCGTATCACTTGACCTAGGTTAGAAAATATTATACAGGCCCATGGTCATATTTAAATAATATTTCCCTAAAATATATTAAGTATTTTTAAATAATATTTTCCTAAAAGATTATTAAGTATTTTGGGTTTTATAGATATATGAAATTTTAACTTAAATTTTGATTTAATGCTTTAAATTATAAAGGTGTATTGGTTTTTCTATAAGTTAAATATTTATAAGTTAATAATTGGTTTTCAGTCAAATTAAGGATCTTTATTGATGATAAATAACTTAATAATTAAATTGGACTTAATATGGAAGTTTTAAATCTAACCTAGTAATTGTTATGAATTTTACTTTATGAAACGGACATGTTTTGTGTAATAAATAATGTATTTTGAACTGATAAAATGGAATACAGTTTTAATTGGACATTTTGTAATAAAATTTATTTAACTAGAAAATCATAGTTAATTGATGTCTAAATGAATAGATCTAAAAGAAAAAAAATGGATTGTTATATTGACTATGATAAAATATTCTTTTGTGAATGTTATGTTTTGTAAAATAAATAATTATGATTTAAATGGAAAAATGTATCTTAAATTATGACTTAACTTTATAATGGGAAATTTGTTTTTCTATTAGAAATATGAAGTTTGACTTATTAAGGAATATTTTATTTATGAAATGGATAATTTTAAAATAAAGTATTAAGTTATTTGTGAAAAAAAAGGTTAAGTAAAATGATGTACTTTGAAGTAATAAATGAATTACAGTTTGATTTGGATATTTAATTATTAAAAGTTATTTTATTTAAATCATAAGTTAAATGATATCCAAATGAATATTGTTGAAATGTAAGATATGGTTTTATAAGTTAAAATGGCTAAATATTGAAGTTTTAATGTTTCTGAAATGTTATAATAAAATCTGAAATTTTATTGGTAGCATTTACTAAATGCTGTGGTTTTATAGATAGTATTTGCTAAATGCTATCAATTCTGAAATATAACTAAGTTCTGAAATAACTAAATATCTATTACAGCACTTTATAAGTGTTGCTGTTTCTGAATTTGAACTAGTTCTGATAATAACTAAATAACTACTACAGCACTTTATAAGTGCTGCTGTTTCTGAAACTGAACTGTTTTGCAACACTAAAAATACCTACTGTCGCACTTTATAAGTGCTGCTGTTTTGAATTTGACAATGTTTTTGAAATGTTAATATATTTACCGTAACACTTTATAAGTGCTGTCGTGGTTGAAATTTCAATGAACTTTGGAAATGAATATTATTTTGGAAGATTTTGATATTGAATTTAAATGGTTTAAATGAATATGTTTTGAGGTGAAATATAAACCATTTTTGAAATTTATAAGTTAATACAATGTTTTCGAAATTGGTATAATTGAACGAATGAACTTAAAAATGCTATAACTTTGGTAATGAATATTATTTTTAAGGGTGTTCGGATTTTCTAAGTATTATGATTTCCAAATGATAACATTTTAAATTGATATGATTTCAAAATATTATGGTTTCAAAGGTGTTATAACTTTGAAAGTACTATGATTTTGGAAATGAATTTATTTGAAATAGTATCTAATTAAGAATTTTCTTTGAATATATTGATTTGCAATTGAAGATTTAAGAATATGACTTTTTAAAGTGGTTTTGGTTTAAGATGATTTAAAAAGGAATATTTCAAGTTTAAATAAATTGAAAGAAATATTCAGTGATTGGAAATTTGGGTTTATTCAAATGATATTTTGGTTTTGGAGTATAAACCAGTTTTGAATATGATATTTTGGTTTTGAAGTATAAACTAGTTTTGAATATGATATTTTGGTTTTGAAGTATAAACTAGTTTGAAATGGATATGATATTTTGTTTGAGGTATAAATTATTTCGAAATAAATATCCATGGGTTATAATAACGATTGGTTGGCAAAGTGACTGGGATCGGATATGGGCATACTCTCTGTTGATACCGAAAACCACTTTGACAACCGTGTACGCGGTGGAGATTCCAGAATGAAGCAGGATGGTGGCGACGATTCCTATTGAGGTATATACGTGGACCCGACTCCCGTGAGTTGGCATAAGGAGGCTAAAACAGGAGCGATTGACGGGCCAATGAGGTAGCACCTCTGATCGGACGCATTTCTTCGATACCATTCTATTACTTTGTGATTGATTTGGTGGGCACCCTTCGATTTTGATTTGGGAGTGTGTTCCGAGGTAGGCGGTAGTGGCTGCTATGCGTTACCACCAGCCCGAATGCGTAATTGGTATATCTACCCTGGCATTGCCTAGTTGTGCCGTGTCACCTACCATATCGAGCTTTACTACGAGTTCCTATTTGTGTCGTACCTATGTAGTATCTTCTCGTAGCCTCCCGATCTGGAGGTACGTAGGTACTGTATAGACTATTAGCACTATTATGTGTTAAGGTGGAAAATGTAAAGCCTTAACGCTATTTAAAAGTAAGTTTATTTTACTATTAGACATTATTATAATAGCAAATATTACTGCATAGTAGATAGTTTAACGGATCCTTAAAGAATGGGCGATCCCAAGCATTCTTTAAGTTACTTGTACCTTTATATTACAGTTTACTTGAGTTGGTTTACATTGTATAAGTATGTATGTCCTGACTCGAGTGTTTTGTGTTTTGCTTTACGCTCGGGTCAGACTGAGTGATACAACATTTGAGACTCACCTTTGGAGTTGGAGCTTTTCTTGGAGATCCAGCTATCTATTTCGCTTTCGGTTATCCAGTTGATTCCAGTGATGTATTCTGATTTTTACTTGATTATCATATTGAGACTTCTGTTGTATCTTGTTAACTCTGATGTACATATATATGTAGCTTCATGAACTACTATTTCTTTGCTTCCGCTGCATTGTATATTACTCTGTGTCTGTGATCTGTCATTTATTTACTGTATATTCTGAGTTTTGCCAAATTTATATTTACAATTCGGTATTTTGAGCAATTCAAGTCCGACATGTGTGGATGCGAATTGTTGAAAATATCGGATCGTTACAGTTCCCGCCTTGCACTAGTACATATCCCTCTAAAGCTATTTTGTGGGTTGTAGTGAAAAGGGGGTCAGAACAACGTTCTGGTGAATGTTAAATTATAAATTTTACACATAACACTAGTTTATGCCGATTTCCTTCCATCACATGTTATGTATTTTTATTTTACTTAGTGATTTCAACTCCATGCATGCGTACGATATGCCCCATCCCCATCTATCCGAAGTAGACCATAACTACATATGTATATATATAATATATGTAAGTACCCTAGTCCCCCTTTGGACCAAGATACTATCCCCGCTAGTATCCATAACCCATCACCCAGTCAGGATCCATCATCAACGCAGTATCACATTTCATTGTTGTGCATAGGAACTCCTTGTAGTGCCTAATAACAGCGTCACAATAATTTAGCCGTAATCTATCTCGCCTTGGGAAATTTCTACTTGTTTGCTTCCTATTGGACTCAACTCCATGAACTATAAAGGAGTCATCTCCTCAGATTTTAATGGACTCAGCTCCACGGGCTATAGAGGAAATGACTCTTTGGACTATGGACTCAGCTTCATGGACTATTATGGACTCGGCTCCATGGACTAACCCATTCGTTTTGAAAGAAATCTCTTAAGGGTTATCTAGCCTTGATCCTAACAAACAAACTAGCAAACAACTGTGGCGATGCATGACCTAACGTGACCTATACCAGTAGTAGGCATAACCCATTAGGTGTAACCCTCATCTCGCAGCTGACCGCTCGAGATCAATGACGTTCTTGACATATATACACTTAAACACCCTAATATGGTACCAACACACTGAAATAGCATCGATCTTTGCTCACCGTCCTATATAAATTGCTTAACGAAATCAAGGTAATACTTACTTAAATGATTGAAGCATACCCTACTGGTTATTCCTTCACGTATATGCAAGTGTATATAATTGCACGTGTCTAACAGTTGGATATGTCCCAAATCAGTATAATGTATACACAGCTGTTGGAAGCTCACTGCGATGAGCGGACTTAACACTATCGACCTTGCATTTCCAACCCATTTTAATGACTATGCCATTCTTATCAACTTAAGTTATTTACTAATTTTAATAATTAACACCCGTCATAAACGCATACTTGAGACTTGATAGAGTTAGGGGTATGCCGTAGGGGAAATTATGTAATTTGTTATATATATCTAACTCATCGACCAATCTTGTTCGAAATAAAAGGTATTTTCTTCCTATTATATACTTGATATAATGTGATTATATTAATTAATTAACTTAATTAAAAGTATATTTAATAGAAAAATCCATAAATGGTATATTTTGTGATAGAAGTTAAAAAGTGTTGTAACCGTGAGTAATTTATTACAACGAAACAAATATACCATTTTAAATGTTCCTAGTCAAGATGCATCGAGATTAGATATCGATGTATCCATTGAGACTAGAGTACGTAACACTCTTCAAATGTTGGGCACTGTATTACTCATGACTGCTGGGGGGCACCTAGGGGTTACGTACTAATAGTTATTGGATGATTATGGAACAACTCACTCAATAGTTTTCTGTTGGTTAATATAACTAAGGTCAAATAGAAAATATCGATGTGACTGATTTACACAATTCTCTCGACTTGAGAATACTGTGCATCTTCAATATGAAAGCTCCAGTTTGATTATAGCCAAATCATGGCATGGCGTCCATCGAGTGACTATAGTTAGGTCGAGTGGAAGTATTGGAAGTGAAGCGCTATTCAAGAGAGGATTCATCTCCTCAGTTATATGCGGTTAGTATCACATTCAACTCAAGTCAACTCACAGTCAAAGTCTCTGGCTAGAGCATTTCAGTTAATAATAATTGTTATTATTGAACCAAGAACTTTGTATTTGGACTATAAAGTTGAATGCGGATGAGGTTGGAATTTTGACCATTACCAAATTCCATAAGTCCATAGTGATATAGTTTTGACGAAGAGAACTGGTGTAAAAAAATGTCACAACTGGGTAACGCTTATTAAATTAAAATTGGATTTTACTGAAAATGAGTAAGCGATAAATTTGACCATAAAGCCATACCACCTGCTAAGTTACATGTGAATGTTAACATTAGAATAGTTCGATGTTAATCGCTGACCAAATTTACACCCAAGAGTTACACAGCCGAAATGATGAATTTCCTTAAGACCGAACGATTTAATTAGTTTATAATTGTTATAAATTAATTAAATTAAATAATATTTATGAAATTTTAATTATAAAATTTGAATATAATTTGAGAAATAAATAGTGCTATATATATTTATAACAGTGGTAAATATGTCGATCGATATACAATATCGTCAAGCGATTAAATTAGATTTAATTGCATAGTATTTTGGCTTGGGCCTAGATGGATTTAAGGCTCATCATTAGGGCTGAAATATTTTGGTTTTGGGAAGGTCTAGGGGTGGCTAAAACATAGGAAATTAGCTTGGAGATAATGGGTTGAGATCAAGTGAGAATGGGTAAAAAGGTTTTCCTCGTTTCTCTCTAATACAACCCTACACACACACACACACACACACATATATATATATATATATATATATTCCTCTAAAATAATGACTAACCTTTTTTTTGGCCACTATTACCTTCTACATTGCTGGTTAAAACATAGCACTCAATCTACTCCAAAATTATGAAATATTTCAAATTAAAATAATACTATTCGATAGTTAGAGGTCGGTGATTCCGGACTTGCAATCTGACGAATCAAGAACAGTAAAAGAAGGGAATCATTGCTTCAACGTGGATTCAAAGGCATCATTAAATTGGTAATTTTAATTCATATTACAACAATTAAATAATATTCTATGATCCTAAAATGAGCAATTTCTTATCTGTTTAAATATATTGCTACTATATGTATAGTTAGGTGAGATTTTGTAAGTAGATGTAGTTGTCACAAATAAGTTTGGTTATGTGCATAATTTGTTTATTATACTATTTGATGTATGTATAGACAAATGTTGTTTACTGTTCAAAATCAATTTTTGTCATTAATATAGTTTTATATATATTTATTAATAAATTTATATATATATATATATATATATATATATATATTAGTGTATATTATTCTCTCATAATAGCATATATGCATATATAAGATATATTTATGATATAAAACTTTTAGTACACTTATTTATATATAATATGAATTTACAAATTCGAAAATTAATTATCATACATATATTCATGTTTTTAAATTAACATTTATTGAATTTTGAATGTTTTATTTTATATAAAATAATTATTACATTTAAAATTCAATTATATATATATATTTTAAATATTATATGATTCCAGAAAATTATAGAAAAAATTTATTATTTTTAATAATTAATATTATTTTGGAAAAACTATTTATGATTTATTAAAAATAATAATTTAATTGAAAAATTCTTCAAAATTTTTCATAATCTTTCATTCATGATCCTAGAATTTCTAAAATTTTAAAATTTGAAATTTTAGTAATATATTATTTTATATTAAATAATTATTGCTGAAATCAATGTATTTGTTTTTAAAAATAATATTTCATCTTTGAAAAATCTCCAGATTTTCTCTAAGCTCTATTTAATGATTCTAGATTTTCAAAAATTGTAAAATTTGAATTTTCACCAATATATTATTTTATGTTAATTATTTATGGATGAAAACATTATTTTATTCATAATATATACAATTTAAAATACTAAAATTATTATATTTGCAAAACTAATTATTAAAAATTATTTATAATTCAAAACTAAGTTAGTTTTGAATTATAAATAATTTTTAGTAATTGTTCTCTCTCTCTTTCTATATATATTTACCTATATATAAATGTTTTATGTTCATATATTATATATAATATATTTATACATACATGTGTGTGTGTGTATTTTGTAACACATATACATGCACATATTTGGACAACATACAAAATGAGCTAATATGTCTATTGCGGTATAAATCTCAGCATCTACATATGGGCATATTATACCTTTCACGGATTATTATGCTACACATGCACTCACACATATATGTATATGATACATTTATGTATAAACTAAATCAAATAAAATTAAATTCATATCTTAATAGATTTAAATTTAAAATAAATAAAGGATTTTATTTAAATGAAATTTAAAAATATTCTAATTCAGTTAGACTTCATAGGCTTAATAAAGATCCAATACAGTAAAATTTTTGAAATTCACCCATAACTTCCGCTGCGGACTGGTCCAGTTCGAACAATGGTTTTAGAGCCCAATAGCCTATGCAGTCTAAATTAGTCATATTAGGGCTAACTATTTAAGCTTGCCCACTTAGTACGGTGTCTAGAAAGGTAATATCTAGGATTGGAATCGGGTAATCAAGTACCATGTCCTACCCGGTTATCGGCCTGGTCTGAAAGGTGAAGTGAGCCCAAAGGGTGCCCCCAATAGAAAAGGCCCAACTTTATTTGGGCCTTGGGCTAATTTTCAAAACCGTTTTGAAAAATAATGTTAAAGATTTTAAATTAGTATTTCAATATAAATTTTAATTATAGTTATAGTTTAATTAATTTAAAATTAATATAAATCTTAAAATTAATATAAATGTTATATTGAAATACTAATTGAAATATTGTAAAATTAATCTTCAAAACTAATATATTAGGCTAACATTCCTATTAGTCTTACTATCATATAATTCATAATGCTAATTATTATAAGTTATATTGGGTTAACATTCCTATTAGTCTTATTATCATATAATTCATAATGCTAACTATTATAAGTTATATTGGGCTAACATTCCTATTAGTATTACTAATTTAATCTTAAAATTAATGTTAAAGATTTTAAATTAGTATTGGGCTAACATTTCTATTAGTATTTTAATATATAAAAGTTATATTGAAATACTAATTTAAAATTAATATAAATCTTTAAAAGTTATAGTTTTAAAAATATATTATTAATTAAATCTTATCTAATTAAGATTTTAAACTTAATTAGATAAGATTTAGTTAATAATATATTATACGTAAGACTATCATATAAGTAATATGAAATATAAAAGTTATATAACAATAAAACTTATATGATATGTGTATAAACTAAATATGGAACATTAAAGAAACCCAAATAGACTTGAGAAATAAATACATATGTAAATGTACATATACCGTGATTTCCGATCTGTTTGACACTTGAATCGCTGGGGTATTTCAGAAGAAATATATTATTCTATAAGTCGATATCAATATATATTGAAGATTATGAATCTTCAATATAATGTTGTCCTCTACCATATATATATATATATTAATAAATTACTTACATACTCCTTAGTTGTTGAGCAAACTCAAGCTATGGATGTTATGCGTAGTATTATTAATATTTTGAACATATGAGGTAAGATAACTATATGTATTTGTTGAGCAAACTGAAGGTACATATACTATACTTAGGCCATCACGATATGGTAGGTATGAGTGAATAATCTCTTTCGATATGTTGAGCAAACTCAAGGTCTAAATTAGATTAGAACAAGGAAAAATGGGTTAGGAGTTGTATGTGATACAACCGGTAAGGAGTTATCCATCGTTTGTGGGGCTATGATTTGTTGAGCAAACTCAAGGTCAGAATACAAAAACAAACGAGTCCTAACACCCACTAGTGAAGTTGTAAGACTTCTATGTTTCATCTTAGGGTTTAGAGAAACATAAAAGACTAGTGGGAGCCTTATTAGAAAAATGAAATGGTAACATTTAACCTTTCTAATATTGTAAGAACATATGCTATACAATGTTAAAATTATCTACAATGATAAGTTTGTGCATTTAATATGATTGATAAAACGTTTATCAATTAACATATATAAACAAACTGAATTGAAAGTTGACAAGTAGGAATATAAAATTTACCTACTAATAATTCTAATTGCATGTTATATAATGTTTCTATACCACTGCAAGTGCCTAATTTCAACTACTTAATACATTCGTAAGTTGGTCACTTATATGTTTATTTGGTTTAGACCGTGTACTGCATTTTATGAGTTTTTGAACTCTAAATGCAATTCAAGACTATGGATATTTGATCCATGTACTTTCACATATAAATGTTATATGGTGAACAGTCATAGTTTGTGGGGTACAATATTTCGATGAAGTTAGTTCATTCGAAGTAAGCCAATAAATAGTATTTTAAGATCATGTATTCAACTTGAATGATTTCAAAAGGATCATATTGTGTTAATGTAACACAAGACCATAAACTATGAGATACGTCTAAGAACTCGATCGTTGAAATGTCATCTTGATCGGTTTACATAAAGAGCAACATATTTGATGTCTTAAATGTTAAGAATAATCGAATGCGCTTTTGTAAAAGGTTTGTTATGATATTGTAGTAAGGTTTTCTTTTGAATAGTTTGACCATTTGAAAGAAAAACGAATGTATAAGAATAGATGTAATTTAAGGTAAAGTTGGAATGAAGAGAATGAATAATCACTTCTGCTTCATAGAGAAACA
Organism: Allium fistulosum; assembly: GCA_030737815.1. Taxonomy (NCBI): domain Eukaryota; kingdom Viridiplantae; phylum Streptophyta; class Magnoliopsida; order Asparagales; family Amaryllidaceae; genus Allium; species Allium fistulosum. Next base: position 939,701,340 of record CM060907.1, on the reverse strand, counting down.
TTGGAAACAAGAATTGTAATACTAATTGGTGCTTAATATTTGGAATATGAAATATGATTTTTTTTTCCAAAATGTATTTTCGTATAGAAAATTGTTTTCTATAACATTTATTTCTTTGAGTTCAAGATATTTGATCAAAGAACTCTCCACTGTAAACTACTTACAGCATATGAAATAAGTAAACAATATTAAGTGAATGGTGGACCTTTAAATTTAGTACGCTATTATAGTAATGGAGGAAATAGTGGGAGCATGCCATATAACACCTAATGATTGCATCAAATTACGAAAATTGTTTTCGTTAAATGTACCGAACATTATTTGTGAAATAATGTTTATTTTTGGTATTGACTTAAACATAGATATAACTATATTTCAATATGAGTATTATGAATATTCATTATGAAATAGAACTATATTATGGAATTTGTTTTCATAGTAAAAGTTATGCAACAAAAATACATATGTCTCTAATATTATTTACAATTGTTTTGGAATTATAGACTAAGCCGTAGTTTTGAGAAATAATTTTACTATATGATTATGAATCATATGATACAGGTTAATTATATCTCAAACAATTAATGGCTATGCACCCATTTAGTGGGAGCATCATAAGAGTTGAACTCTTTGAATTAATACATATTGATGTATGCAATCACAAGTCTATTAATACCAAAAGGGTTCCACATACTTTGTTATATTCATCGAGATTTATTACCAACATGTACATATGTATTGGATACACATGTAGTAAGTTTATGATAAAATCATAGAATATAAAAGAAAAGTAAATAAAATAACATGTAATAGAATAAAATGATTTGATTTGGTCGAATAAGTGAGTATATTGGAAAGAGTTCCAAATGTATCTAAAATGAATATAGATTCAATCTCAAAAGTCACTACTCCGTGTGATACATAATGATGCATCGATAAGGAGTAATCGGACAATGTTGGACAATTTACGATTAATTGTGAGTGAAATTGAGTTAGTTTCTTTCTATAAGGTCATGTACTTAAGAGTAGTACATAAGGTTGATATTATTTCATCTAAACAACAGTTTTCAAAATCATACAAGATAATGGTTTGTAAGAAATCCCAACATATCCTAGGCCAAGAAGTTCGCAGGTTGTGCGAGTCGAAAGATTGCACGTAATAATTGTTCATGAGGGATCTTGTATGAATCTCCAAAAAGTTTTTTGGAAAGGTCTGTCATCAAATGACATATTTATGTTTTGAACATAATTTTTGTAAACTAAAATAAGTTTTTAAAAAGGTTCATAAAGCACCCTATTCTATTTGCACTAAGAAACAATTGTTGTTTTAAGATATATCAACTTCATTATGAAGGAATTTCTTTGAGAAATTTTTGGTAGTTAAATGGAATTGGATCCAACCCATAGATAGAACTGATTATATGAGATGAAGTGAAATTACCTAACCTAAATGAACACATAGCATTAAAATGTCTAATAAGTATTCTCATACATCTAAGAGAAACTATGAGTTTCTTATTAATGCCAAAAATATACATTACCCTCGGTTGTTTAATTAAACCATTAAGATTGTGGAATCTATATGGTATGATGCGCAAATCTAAAAGAATTCCATGTACGCTATCAAAATATGATTTTGGTGGTCGTAACCAAAGAGATGTGATCCATCGGCCGAGATTGTATCTTTATTGGAAAGACTAATGTGGTTGGAATTAAATGAGCAATGTTGATAAGAATAATATCGCAAATTTCAATTATTGAAATTAGCATAACAGATTCGGTATTCAACATGCTCGAGTTAATTCAGATTTACTCACAAAATTATCGCTTGATAAGACTTAATGTTTGGTACTTATGTATTGAAACAAAAAATTCTAAATAATGATTTAGAGTAAGCCGTTTACACACATTAACCAAAAATGCCTCAAAGTCAGTGGGAGCGATATTGAGTTTGTGAGTCTTTGGATATGACCCAAGAAATGATACGAATGTATCATTTTATAAGCATCAAGATTGAATAAATATTTTGATAGAAATATCAAATAGTTTGATTTTCAATCAAAAGTGCAAAAGAAGCGTGTGTTCATAAGAAAGAACGTTAAAAGGTACATTGATATTTCTAAACTATAAGTAAACAACACGTTGTTGATTTAACAATATGCTTGTATTAAAATCAACTTTAGTTGTTTTAATACTCAATTTTGGATTGTAAATGATGTCTTTTATGGTGAGTATAAAAGATATAGGGACTGTCCCAAAACGATATACAAAAGCACCCTATTAAAAAGAGAACATGTAAGTTGGATTCCTTATGCATTAGCAATAGGAATTATCATACAGGTTATGTTGTGTATGATATCGTGTTTTTTTATGTATTTGATACATGGATCAAATATAAAATCCAAATTGATATCACTAATTGGTTGTTTGAGGTGTTCTCATGTATTTATGAAATATTAGAGAATTGTTTACAGAAACAACGAAATCGTTATGATGGAACGTTTGGGCACAAACTTTTATAAGTGATATTGAGTATAACATGCAATGATAAAATTCAAGTTAAAATCTTTAATTTGAAAATGTTTCAAAATAAAGGTGATTGTGGTCGATTCAACGAAATGTTGAGAATATTAACTTGAATAGCGCTACAATAAACCAATGTATATAAATATAAATGCACAAATTTATAATTGAGCCAAAGGTAATTCCAAATGTTGAGAATCCCATAATATTGTTATAAGATAATAATGTCGTGAAATTGGTCATGATAGAACTTAAAGCTCACTAGAAGTTGAAATACATACTTTGAATTATTCCACATGATAAAGGCAGTTTATCAGTGTCAGTGAGAGTTAACAGACAAAGTAGATAATTAAAACATAATAGCATACCTATTCACTAAGGGACCGACCTAATTGGTTTTGAGAAAACTGATTGGAGAAGTTGGAATTAGATTCCATAATTGACCCCACGTGCAAGTGGGAGACTGATAGAGTTAGGGGTATGTCTTAGGGACAATTATGTAATTTTTTACATATATCTAACTCGTTGACCAATCTTGGTCGAAATAAAAGGTATTTTCTTCCTATTATATACTTGATATAATGTGATTATATTAATTAATTAACTTAATTAAAAGTATATTTAATAGAAAAATTCATAAATGGTATATTTTGTGATAGTAGTTACAAAGTGTTGTAACTGTGAGTAATTTATGACAACGAAACAAATATACCATTTTAAATGTTCCTAGTCAAGATGCATTGAGACTGGATATCGATGTATCCGTTGAGACTGGAGTACGTAACGCTCTCCAAATGTTGGGCAGTGTATTACTCATGACTACTGGGGGCACCTAGGGGTTACGTACTAATAGTTATTGGATAACTATGGAACGACTCACTCGATAGTTTTCTGTTGGTTAATATAACTAAGGTCAAACAGAAAATATCGATGTGACTGATTTACACAGTTCTTTCGACTTAAGAATACTGTGGATCTTCAATATGAAAGCTTCGCTTTGATTATAGCCAAATCATGGCATGGCGTCCATCGAGTAACTATATTTGGGTCGAGTGGAAGTATTGGAAGTGAAGTACTATTTAACAGAGGATTTGTCTTCTCAGTTATATGCGGTTAGTATCACAATCAACTCAAGTCAACTTAAAGTCAAAGTCTCTGGCCAGAGCATTTCGGCTAATAATAATTGTTATTATTGAACCAATGACTTTGTATTTGGACTATAAAGTTGAATGTGGATGAGGTTGGAATTTTGACCATTACCAAATTCCATAAGTCCAAAGTGATACAGTTTTGATGAAGAGAATTGGTGTAAACAAATGTTACAACCGGGTAACGCTTATTAAACTAAAATTGGATTTTACCGAAAATGAGTAAGCGATAAATTTGGCCATAATGTCACACCACCTGCTAAGTGATATGTGAACGTTAACATTAGAATAGTTCGAAGTTAATCGCTGACCAAATTTACACCCAAGAGTTACACAGCCGAAATAATCAATTCCCTTAAGACCGAACGATTTAATTAGTTTATAATTGTTATAAATTAATTAATATTTATGAAATATTAATTATAAAATTTAAATATGATTTGAGAAATAAATAATGTTATATATATTTATAACAGATATAAATATATCGATCGATATACAATATCGACAAGCGATTAAATTAGATTTAATTGCATAGTATTTTGGCTTGGGCTTAGATGGATTTAAGGCCCATCATTAGGGCTGCAAAATTTCAGTTTTGGGAAGGTCTAGGGGTGGCTAAAACATAGGGAATTGGCTTGGAGATAATGGGTTGAGATCAAGTGAGAATGGGTAAAAAGGTTTTCCTTATTTCTATCTAATACAACCCTATATATGTATACATATATATGTATATATGTATGTATGTATGTATGTATGTATGTATCTCTAAAATAATGACTAACGTTTTTTTGGCTGCCATTATCTTCTACATTGTTGTTTGAAACATAGCTCTCAATCCACTCCAAAATTCTCAAATATATTTCAAATTAAAATAATACTATTCGATAGTTAGAGGTTGGTGATTCCGGACTTGCAATCTGATGAATCAAGAACAGTAAAAGGAAGGAAAGTCATTGCTTCAACGTGGATTCAAAGGCATCATTAAATTGGTAATTTTAATTCATATTACAGTAATTAAATTATATTCTATGATCCTATAATGAGCAATTTCATATCTGTTTAAATATATTGCTACTATATGTTTAGTTAGGTGAGATTTTATGAGTAGATGTAGTTATCACAAATCAGTTTGGTTATGTGCATAATGTATTTGTTATACTATTTTATTTATGTATAGACAAATGTTGTTTTCTGTACAAAATCAATTTTGTCGTTAATAATTGTTTTATATATATTTATTAATAAATTCATATATATATATATTAGTGTATATTTCTCTCTCATAATAGCATATATGCATATATAAGATATATTTATGATATAAAACTTTTAGTACACTTATTTATATATAATATGAATTTACAGATTCGAAAATTAATTATCATACATATATTCATGCTTTTAAATTAACATTTATTGAATTTTGAATTGTTTGTTATATATAAAATAATTATTACATTAAAATTCAATTTTTTTTTTAAATATTATATAATTCCATAAACGTATATAAAAAATTTAGGATTATGAGCTACCACTGGAGTAGACTATTTGATTTTTTATTTTACTTTATCCTTGTATATATTGACATTTAGGAGGATATGTCATGGGTATTATCTAGTAGTCGTTGTGTACTTGATACAGTATTTTGGATGCGATGTATATATTATTGGGGTCTAGCACTAACATTTTGTAGACTCACATTTTATTATGTATATGATGCATATTATTCCACTATGATCCGTGCCTCTGATTCTGATTTATTTATATTATATATTGTTCTGAATATTTTTAATCGGTGTTTTTATTACTTTGTATTATTACTATACATGTGAAAAAATTTCATTTCAGATCCTAAAAAGGTAATGATGACGTGTTAGTGTTAGTATAAAAATATATTCACATTCGATTGCTCTTAACCAGCCGTATTCTCCGTATTATTAGATGACATTACATGTAATGTTCTTTAATAATATGGGTATAACGGTGAATTCATCACAGCTTGGTATCAAGCTGTGTTCAGAATACTATAGAATATAATTGACACAGAGTCGAGATCTAAACCTTGACAGACTTAGAGTCTCGCCCCATGGGTGTGTGGTAGTTAGTGATTTAATTATCTATTTAGGGATAGGAGTATAAACGATTATTCGGAATAATCATTGGGACATATTTGAATTTTTTTTTGAATTATACAAAGTATTGTTATGAAAATGATTTTAAATTTGGAACTCACTTTTGCAAAGAGTGAGAATTAATAGATAACATAAATGAGACCTTAGATGGCTTAGAATTGAATTGTTGTGTCCTGACCAGTTAGTGATCAGAGTTGCGCAATGGAAGTTGGAAGATAGCTTTCCACTGAAGGCAATTGTTTGTTTGTTTGGTTGAAATGTATGTTGTTTGCATCAATGTTGTTTGCATCGATGTTTGTTTTGTTTATGCTTAGTTTAAAATGTGGAATTGAATGAGACATTATCACTCAAACAAATTATAATCCCATTTGAATCTGAATGAACCCAATTATTAATAAAAACCAACGGGTTCTACAAAATAGAATCGCTAGGGAATAATAAAAATGTCTAAGCAATTAATAGTTATAAAATACAAAATGATAAATAATATGTATCTAATTAAATTTGGAATTGTAAAATATACTTAATAAATAAAATAACATATAAAATAATTGATTGGTTGTTTTAAAATTTGCAAGTGATTGTATAAAATTAATATTGAGTAGGAATCACTATTGAGAGTTGAAACCTGTTCGATAATAACAATAAGAACTTGTAGTGTCTTCAGTAGTGTAGTTACTGCAAGAAATATTAAAAGTTTATATTTATATAAAATGAAATGTTAATTCATATTTATGACTAATTAAATGTTAAGATGAATTAAAAATTTGATGTTCGCTTGAAGTATTTATGGATGAATGTGTGTGCTATGGAATTGTTATCGATAAATTATTATTTTTATGATAACACTAAAATTAATTGAAAGAAATTTAATAAAAGCAAACATCTATTTAAATTAAAATCCTTTTAATAAAAGATATACATATGGGTGAAATTTTGATATGTTTATTATAAGCAAGCAAATATTTTGAATAGGCATAAGGCATTAAAAGATATATGTATATCTTATAGAAAATAATTTTGTGTTAAATTGCCCGTTGAGTGCTTTAAGGATCCTGATCGATGCGCTTGATCAACGTTATCATCCTAAACACTAGGATGAGACATTCGGACATAATACTATAAGTTATATCATTTATAATATTATAAATAATTAAGAAAGAATTATAAATATAAAGAAAATGTTTTGGACAGTAAAATATTTTCAGTAATAACACTTAGTAAGTATACAATGTTTTTGTAAAGAAGATAGAATTTTAAAATAAGTTAAATATTTATATTAAGTGGACAGGTTGGAAGGATTGTTTTGAAGGTAATATAATATTTTATAGAAGTGTATAAATTATATTTTAAAGGAGATGCCTTGAGATAATTTGATAAATAAGATAAAGCATGTAAGATAGGGGTAGGATTATAATTTAAAAAAATTGGCATTTGTAAAATCTTATATATTCATTTACAAAGATGCATATTAAATAAACTGGGTATGGTACTATTAAATGATTGTGAATATTGTATTGCGGTTTTAATAAATGTTAGGATTTTTATTTATTGAATTACCAATTTAGCAAGAGTTTGAAATGAAACTAGATTTCAATTACGATTGTAATAAGTTATTAATTGTCGAATATTTTGATTTAGTGGATAAATATTTTTCTCAAATAAGGCTTTGTAGAATAAAATGAATTTAAAAAGTGCTTTAATTAAGCAAAGATGAGAGAAATTCTATGAAAAGAATTTGTAGTGAAAAATATTTTGAGTATAAAGATTTGTTATATACCAAATGTTATGAAAATAGTAGCGCTTTGCAGAAGCTTATATCAACGGATCTTTGCCACCCAAATCACAAAGAGATAACTTGGATTGAAAACAGGACGGAATTGAAATCAAAACACAATAACACAAGATATTCCATCCAACCACCCGCTTTATTGATTCACCAAAGTTTTGTTTACAATTAATAGAATAAAACTAAAATAAACAAAATACCATTGAATCAATAACCAAATTGAGAAAGAGAGCAAATATCTATATGGCTAAAATTATTGGAGAAGAAGAACAAAGATGGAGAAGAGAGAATTAGCAAATAGATTTTTCACACTTTTTACACTCTCTCTACTAATCTCTATTTATAACATCAATTACTTAATGCCCAAGTAAATCAATTACTTAATGCCCAAATAAATATTAAATGGCAAAAAATGGATTAATTAGCCAATTAGAGAGAGAAATAAACATAATCAAATATGTCTATTAATTAGGGAAAACAAAATCTTCTCTTTCTTTCTTTTGCATATTTATTTTTCTCTATTTGTGATTTTGTATCACCAAAATTTAACACTCCACCTTGATGCAAAATCACATATCTCCAACATATCAAGCATGTCATATCTAGATCTATCACAAATCCCCATATCTCAACCACACTAAATTACAAACCTTAACCACCGCCTGCAAGTGATGCATCACTCACATGAGGTGCACCACACAAATCCGGTCACAAAAACGTTTTTAATACCACAAAGATCTCTGTCTTGTCTTTGTGGATTTTGCAACTCGACACTCATCTATCACTCGATCTGAGCTCATTACCTGATCACTATCGATCCCTCGAGCATCATCAACATAAAGACCCCTGTCTAAAATATGATCCTCAATGCTAGAATCATAAGCAGTGACCATATTAACCTCTCCACCTTGCTGTGAACTAGGTCCTTCAACCGTCACTCGCTTTCCATAGTCGACTACAGAATCAACTAAGCTATAAAGGTTTCCTTCTTCCAATACTCCTCTCATCCTTACACGACCACCTTTCTTCACTCTCAAAACTCCACCTTGAGTCTCATAAGTGCAACCACGGCGATCCAACTGACCAAGATAAATAAGATTATGCGAACAAGTAGGTACATGTCTAACTCTAGAGACTTCTTTAACCACATCGTCATGCATACGAAACCGGATAGATCCTATACCACAAATCGATAGCACTTCTCCATTGGCTGTCCTAATCATGCCGACACTCTTCTCATAAGAAGAAAAATAATTCACATCTCTACAAATGTAAAAACTGGCTCCTGAATCCATCTTCCAAGGCTTATTTTCACTAAAGAGGACATCATAAGAAGCATCACTATCGGTACCTTCAGCAAAACCTGCATGTGCATCATCACTACTATCACCATGCGCAGCCTTTTTCTGATCTCTTTTATAAGAATAACACTTGCTGCGTATGTGACCTTTCTTATTACAATAATGACAAGTGATAACACCTTTACAATTAGCATCCTTCTTCTTCCAAAATGTATCTTTCTTCGAGTCTCTTGCCACCATAGCCTCACTTTGAATTGATTTCATACCTAACCCTTTTCTTCTAAGCTTATCATTCAAAAGACTCCTTCGAACAGTTTCTAGAGAGATAGTTCCATTAGCATTGGAATTACTCAATGAAACAACCAAAGTTTTCCAACTTTCTAAAAGCGAACTTATCAATAAAAGAGCCTGTAACTCATCATCAAAATTGACCTTCATATTTGCTAATTGATTTATTACATCTTGAAATTCATTCAAATGCTCTGCAACAGACTTCTTTTAATCTCAGTTGTACCAACTTTCGAACTAGAAAAGCCTTACTAGTAGAACTCTTTGACTCATACAAAGATACCAACTTGTCCCACAAAGCCTTCGCGAATTCACAACTAGCCACATGATGGAAAACTAAATCATCAAGATACTGGCGAATCAAAGCAATCGTCTTCTTATCCATCTTCTTCCATTTTCCCTCATCTACATCAGAGGGCTTCTTTTCATCTACATCAATCGAATCATGAAGATCATTGAGATACAGAACATCCTCCATCTTAGGCTTCCAAATACCCCAAGTTTTCTCATCCAAAATAGCCATCTTCGAAAACGAAATCATATCCGACATCAATAATTTTTCAAACCAAAATTACTCTAAGCTTTGCGATGATCTATGCTCCAATACCAATTTGTTATGAAAAGAGTAGCGCTTTGCGGAAGCTTATATTAACGGATCTTTGTCACCCAAATCACAAAAAAATAACTTGTATTGAAAACAAGACGGAATTGAAATCAAAACACAATAACACAAGATATTCGACCCAACCACCCACTTTATTGATTCACCAAAGTTTTGTTTACAATTAATAGAACAAAGCTAAAAAAATAAAATATCATTGAATCAATAACCAAATTGAGAAAGGAAGCAAATACTATATGGCTAAAATTGTTGGAGAAGAAGAACAAAGATAGAGAAGAGAGAATTAACAAATAGATTTTCCACACTTTTTACACTCTCTCTACTAGTCTCTATTTATAACATCAATTACTTAATGTCCAAGTAAATCAATTACTTAATGCTCAAGTAAATTAATTACTTAATGCCTAAATAAATATTAAATGGCAAAAAATAGATTGATTGGCCAATTAAAGAGAGAAATAAACATAATCAAATATGCCTATTAATTAGGGGAAACAAAATCTTTTTTTTTTTTCTTTTGCATATTTATTTCCCTCTATTTGTGATTTTGTATCACCAAAACTTAACACCAAATTAAAAATATAAGTATATATACGTGTATTTGTATTGAGAATTTATTAAATAAACTAGAATTTATTTATTCTTTGAGGAAAAAACCCTATGATTAAATCCAATTGAAATTCATTTTTTTTCCCAACTCCATATATAAACATTATAGGTTTATAACAAATATACAGGAAGTCCTTCAGGCTTGACAAAATTTATTCTTCCAATTGAAATAAAGAAAAACCCCAATGATAATCTGAAGATTCTATTTGTTAAAGAAACTAATCCTTCGATTATGAATTTATTGATGCAGTTTAATCAATATTCAAAGATCTATGGTATAGCCTATAGGACTCATCCCTTACACCGATTGATCTATAATATTGATAAAGCTACATTACTTATTATCCTCCTCTTCCCTTCAAGTCATGAACTATAATATTGATAAAGCTACATTACTTATTATCTCTTGCACCGATTGATCTATAATATTGATCTATAATATTGATAAAGCTATATTTTTGTTAATTAGTAGTCTTACTAGTCATACATTCTCTTCATAATTACACAGGTTTGTGATATAAGTATCTAATTTTTATAAGTTAGTTTGAATTTGTAGTTCTATTTTGATACTTATTCATGATGATGGATCAACCTTCAGAGTTTCAATATTTGATTATAGTAGTTATGTGAACGCATATTTATATAACACAAGAGAAACCAAGTTCTGTTTAAACATATTTTTCTTTTGCCCCTAAGTTACTATGAACCAAATTTTTTGGGCTTACCTGTATATATGTTCACGATGAAGCACTGTAATATTATGTACGGGTGATGGTGATTTAATCATATATATGTTGTGCCTAAATTTTGTTCTCAATGTAAAAAAAATGTGGCAAGAGCAGCTCTAGCTATTGCTGCTGTTAGCAGTAGTAGGCTCTAGCCCACTTGCAGCTAAGGGGGCAGCAGCAGCAACATCTAAAAAAAAGGCTGCTGAAAGCCAACTAGTTTCCCAGTTCCAGTCCTTTTCCCAACATGTCTAGTGTCTCACATGCGAGTTGTCTTACACTTTGCACATATTCGTATCATTTCTTTGTTTTGAACACATGTTAGTATAAATAAAAATGTGCACATGGGCGAGAATTCTCTATACACATTTTTTTTCTTCTTCTTCTGCATCCAGCTGCTTTGGTTTCAATTAATGGCAGTAACATGTGAGCTGCCATGCCAATAGGAATGATTCACTATGAAAACCAGAAGGGTCATCTTAATTTGTGTAATCTGACACATTTTTTTAGCATATACTTTTAGCATATGATCAAACAACCCATACATTGAAGAAGCAACTACAGAAATCATATATTCCATAGAGCTTCAAAGAAAAAGAAAAAGAAATATAATAAGTTGCTACTTTCAATGCCTACACCTTCGATTTATAAAGTGAAGAATGGAGCCACATTCTTCCTTTTTAAAGATCAAGCATTTTTCATGTTATTATATAGTTTGTTTCTTGAAGATGTTAAGCGTAGATCATATATTATTTGTCAGTTAATGAAATGACTTTGGCAATCAACAATATCTTCAGATGGAATTAAATTGCTACTTCATTTATTAATAAATTTGATATATGAACGTCTTACAAAAGGTTTAAGGTCTAAAGTTATTGTTAGAGAGTTAAATTTGATTGGATGTCCTGTAAGAAATTATATATATTTAGATTGTTTGTTGGAAAGTTGCTTATATTTTAGTTAAATGAATGCATGTTATTATACTTTATATATGTGAGACTTACGGGTTCATTTTGAATTGAGAATAGGTACAAAAGGCTATTTGAATTGGAATGTGATGCAACCTCGCTTTCGCTCGCATAAAAATTTAATAATTTGCTTTAAATGCTAAAATAAAGGCACGCTTTCGGATTAAACATGAAAGTGTTAAAAATATTAATATATATTGTGTTCCGACCGTGTGGTCGATGTATATTGTATATATTATATTTGTGAAATTACAAACGGCTCTTCGTACAAAGGAGATACTACTAAAAATTTTCGAAAATTCTAACACTTAGAAATTTTTTTCAATAAATATCATATGCAAAGAGAGAAAGGTTAATAAATGAGTCTATTTAAGTTTATAACTTACAATAAGTTTGATTTCAACATTAACCAATTAGAGAATTGAACAAGTTTCAATTTGATAGTAGAATATAAAAAGAGTTAATGTTAGAGTTAGTACGACGTCTTGAAGTATTTAAATTCGATTTCGACTATTATTATGTTTGGAATCAAATTATTATTCAATTAAAGTCCATTTAATGAAGAATTGTTATAACAAAATTGAATAGAATAGACGTCGAATGATATTTCGTAAGATGAAGTGTAAATTCATTTAAGTTAGAACGAAATTTATTTACAAATAAATAACTGGGTTGTTTAAAAGAGAAGAAAAGAAAATTATTTATTATTAACTAATGAAAGCCTAGCCCTACAAATAAAGCTGACTCCTTTATCTAACTCAATCACTTAGCTTGTTTCCTTCATTCCAAAAACCCGCTGAAGCCCTATCAAACTTTAAAATCAAAAAAGTAACGTGAAGATCGAAATCACGTTTGAAAGGAAGAGGCACAGCCTCTAGAATTCGTCGACGTCAACTTAGGGTTGAGAAGTGAGGCATAACAGTTGAGGGAGTTGCAACCTTGGCCTTTAATGGAGAGACGCATGGAGATGCGATCAAGAGGTTCAGGCGACGATTTGAGGATGGCACGGTTAGGCCTGGCTGAGGTGACATGCTCGGGAGTACTGGAATGAGGCACGATGAAGTTGGCCAGGCAGGTTGAGATGGTTATGGTGGTGCGTAAATATCATTTTAGGGCTTATGGCATCGTCTTCGAGACATGCGTGCATTAAGAGGTGGATTGAGTCGCTGCCCATGATGCATGAAGCGCTGAGCAACGATGATTCTGGATGTGTGCATGGCTAAAGTAGGTTGGAGGATGAAGGTGATGTTTACTGTGTACGGGCAAGGCGATAGAACTTCAAACAAATCTTGTCAAATTCGGTTAATAATTCTAACTCACACATCTATATCTATAGAAGTATATTCCCTTTTTGTTTGCCTTGTTGGGTTATGAATTGCATTATGATTGAATGAAATTAGTGAAATACAATTGAATACTATGGATTCCTTGGTTTGATGGTTGAATGACTTGTATTGTGTGATTGAAATATTGAATTGGAATCAATATTCGATTAGGTAGTTGCATGCACATGGGAAACCATCAAAATGTATTTGGTTTATGTAGCTTAATCATAAAATGTTCGTGCATTATTTGTATGATCGGAGTTTTCCAAATAGCGACTCGGATTATTAAATTTAACTCTATTTGATGAGTAGTATTATCTAGAGAAATTTATTTTAGAATTTCGATTTCGACCGATTTGTTGTTTTGGTTCGTTTTGAATTTCGATAAATGGTTTTGATTGATAGTTTTAAATTTTTTTAAATTCTCAAGTGTGATCTTCTTTATTAAAAATCATTTTTGAAAATTTTAAACCATTTTAAATTTTTAACTGAATTATTAATTCAAAATTCTGTTTCAAGCTTTTAAACTAGTTTTATTATTCACAAAATCCTCTAAAGACTATTATTTCAACTATATTTTTATTTACAAGATTATTTTAAAGGAAAATAAAATATTTTACTCTTTTATAAAAGATATTACAAAATAAATTATCTTATTTGAAGTGATCTTGATTATAGAAGTTATTTAATATAATTTTAAAAGAGTTTCAAGCCTTTGTAAATGAACTCTTCTTTAAAAATGAAATTAAAGAATTAAAAGTGGTTTTGGGAAATTATATCTTTTAATAGATATAGTTATTTTGAACTCTTTCATTTTACTTATTATGGATTTGAGATTTTAATAAGATTTTGTATTTTTCTATGAAATAAAGAATTTTAATAAATGATTAAACTGTCGGATTAGTATGGGACATTTCGTACAATTCTTTCACTTATTATTATAATTTGTTAAATAGAGTTCGAGTGGAAATTACTAGCTTTTAGTAAATACTTGAATTTACTATCTAGTATAGGATAGCTAGTTAAATTTTTGTGATTACTTGAGTGACTGTAATTAACATTTAGAGTTGTATTATCTTAGGGTGTTCGAATTTCATTTTTAGGCAAGAAGACAACAACCCATTTTCCTCGACCTGAGAGTCGATAAATTTTTAGATTTGGGTAGGCAGACCTATTTTGGAGGTTTAGCTTTGTTATGATGTGACACGACTGCCCTTTTGCCGCTTGGACAGGTGTTTTATGCATGATTGGTTTATAGACTGGATGACTAATACTTATCAGTTTATTTTGTATACCGTAGATGATGTTTACCTATTTTGTTGGTTTAGGTAAATTCACATAGTAGTCTATTTTGTGGGTTTGGACTATTACACTATCTGGCGAGGTCTTTTTGGTTTATTAGACTGTTATTAGTCTATTTAGTTTGTTAGACTCTGTGTCGCTCTTTTTAAACTGATAGTTGACTACCATTATTATTTCATTGGTGATGATTATTCTTCAGAGATGTTGGGATGGATATTTAGTATCTTTTGGCTCTAAAGAACTTTGAATTCTTATCACAATATTTTTTTATGATAGTCCATTTGAGACTTGATATGGATTTGTGAAATGGTAATTTGGTTTGATATGCCTTATTATGGTTAATTTGTTTTAAACATATTTTGAGATGACGTATTTTTTGGTTAAGTCATAAATAGATTTATGAAATAGTGATGTTAATTGATATGCCTTTTTATGATTATTTGATTTCAGGCATATTTCTGTTATAGCTTATTATTATTAAGTCATATATTTACAACATCAATATCTCATCTCTTTATTAAATATAGTCTGACCCATTTATTTTATAATACTCGGGTCAGGTCGAGACTCTATAGGTATAGGGACTCGTTGACTTTTGAATTATGCGCTATCACTATAGTAGACTATTTTGATTGTTTTAGTTTACTTCATCCTTGTATATATTGATATTTAGGAGGATATGTCATGGGTATTATTTAGTAGTCGTTGTGTACCTGATACAGTATTTTGGATGTGGTGCATATATTATGTGGGTTTAGTACTGATATTTTGTAGGCTCGCATTTTATTATGTATATGATGTATATTATTCCGCTAGAATTTGTTACTCTGATTTTGATTTATTTATATTATATACTGTTCTAAATATTTTTAATCGGTATGTTTATTACTTTGTATTAATATTTTACAAGTCAAAATTTTTCAGTTCAGATCCTAAAAAGATAATAAAGACGTGTCCGTGTTAATATAAAATATATTCACATTCGATCGTCCTTAACCAGTCGTATTCTTCATATCATTAGACGACATTAGCTGTAATGTTCTATAATAATATAGTATAGCGGTGGGGTTGTCACAGCTAAGACAGGGATGTGATGTAAAATCTTCACCTTTTTACTACTTCAAACTTGCCATATATGCACAAGCACTGAGTCTGCAGTAACCAAAATATATTAATTGTTATTTCAGGTTAACTTTTTCTTAAGATTTATAGATTTATGTATTCATTTTAGTTGGATTATCGTCTTAAATGTCTATAGTTAAGTAACCTATATTTTAGGATAAATTTTCTATTTAGGCTAGTTTTGCAAACATATTACAAATATAGGCCGATTTCGAAACTAATTACAAAACTAGGTCACTTCTGGCTACATAGACTGCCACGTGTACTGGCGGCATTTCAAATGCCGCCAGTACACGTTATATGGAAAAAAAACAAACTGGCAGCATTTGAGATGCCACCAGTTAGCGGCATTTAAGATGCCACCTTCTTGCGGCATTTTAAATGCTGCCTTGTTACTTGCCAACTGTTTAAGGCAGCCACCTCTATCATTCTCCTAAACACCTTCATTCTCCCAAAAACCCAATTCAAACAAAACTTCCCACCCAACCCAAAATCAATATTTTAGCTCAAAAACTCGTTAAAGTTGGCTAGAAATTGAAGAATGACTTCATCATCCTCTCAAGTACCTCATATAAGTGTGTAATCTTCCAAATGCCTCTCAAATTTTGATTTTATGATTTTAGGGTTTGGAAATAAAATTTGTTTTGTAGGTGTAAATCTTTGTTTCTATACTACAACGAAGTAGTTTGTGCGGTAGAACAATTGTTTGATTGGTTGTTGATTGTATATAAAGATTGTTTAGGTAATAAATTTGATTTGGTTCATTCTAAAAAAATTGATTTGGTTATGTTATTGTGGTAGAATATGAAGAAATGGCACTCGGACCAATTGATGATAGCGTTCTTTACCTACAAGCTCAACACCGCACAAACAACAACGATTTGATGGAGGTACATGTTGATATAATTTGTCTTGCATTTTGCAAAGTGTTAGTAAATGACATAATAGCTTACATTTTATTTTAATTCTTGATAGACAGTTGAGCCGAATGGCATCATTGACCATTCTTCGACCTTAAAGCTTGTCACGTTAGCGCATCCTGGTGTGTTGGAACTTTTAGATAGGGCTGGATTCAGTGTTATTCATAAGTTGGGATACACACAGCTCGATCGTAATCTTCTGAGGGCATTGATCGATAGATGAAGACCCAAGACGTCTACATTTCATCTCAGAGTAGGTGAGATGGCCATCACATTGAAATATGTAGTCGTGTTGCTCAGATTACTGATAAACGGGGATTCCGTTCTAAAACCGAATTTCCCAAGCAATTATATAGATTTGTGAAAGCCCTTGCTTGGCCTGTCTCCTCCCGAAGACGTGAGATAGGGAAATGAGTCGATAGCGGCCACTTGGTTTAGGGAGCAGTTGGTCGATGATATTCCCCGTCGTGCCTCTCCAGTGTAGATGGTCCAGCGCCCCAGCACTATTATGTTGCACATCATTGTGAGAAATGCGGATTAAGGATCTTAAGGCTAGAATTAACACTAGAGGGGGGTGAATAGTGTTTTAAGAAATCTGTTAATCTTTTTGAGTTTATCTTAATTTCTTAACGATGTATGCACTAATCAGACATAGATATGAACACAGAATCAAACATAGATGCAAATATAAAGTAAAAGCAGTAAAGGAAAGAACACACCGGATTTTATACTAGTTCAGAGTTACCCTACATCCAGTCCCGCACAACTAAGTACAGATTTCCTTTCAAAGCCAATTCAACAATTACAACCCTCGGTTTCAAGGCTACGAGGTACACCCTCCAGAATAACAATCCTCTAGGTAGAGATACTTGATTTCCGGGGCAACAAGTTCATCCAATTGATTTCCAAGGCTACAATCACACCTTTTCTTGCTTAATTGATTTCCAAGGCTATAATTACACCTTTTCTCGCTCAATTGATTACAAAGAAGTCTATAACTCAGATTAGCACTTGGATCTTGTAGAGATAGTGATGGAGAATCACACTAGAAATAATCGAGTGTGATTCGATGTTAATTTTGGCAGAGTAATGGTATGATTTTGTATTAAGAAATGTGGAAGAAGAAGAGGAGTGAAAACCAGAAAAATATGATTGAAAATTCGTTGAAACTGACCTCTATTTATAGAAGAACAACAGTCATGTCCATTCGTGAAGAGTTATGGCGAATAGACACTTCTTTTGAAATTTGAATTTTGAAGCCAACTGACACTATGTCGACATGGGTATATGGGTATGTCGACATCCCAAAGGGATTTTTGGTGTTTTGATTTTCTTTGAAAATAACCTCTATTTTATATTAAAATTATTTTAAACTTTATAAATATACTTGAATATAGTTGAAATACATAAGTAAATATAAAGAACAATATATATACATAATTTAACTATAATTTATATTTAAATCTAAGTATAAATATTTAAAAGTTAAATATATTATTTGAAAAGATAGTTTAAAATCAAGAGTAATTTTGACTCTGAAAATAAAGATGTTTTTAAGGCTAAAATTATTTAAAAACGGAATCGAGGATTTTGAATCTTTTTAAAAGGAAAGTTTTGAAATCATTTTGAAAACAAGATAATTTTGAAAAATCATTTGAATTAAAATTAGTGGATACAAAACAATGTCCCACTAGATTTTCGTAGGTTCCATCCTACTTAGGGTTCCACCCCTTTAACGGGCTCGAAGTGGATTCCATTCCATGAATAAATTGGATATTAAGATGTCAGTACCTTTCTATGAGTTTTAACAAATATTCCTAATAAAACAAACTTAACCTTGAAATCTTGAACTCTTGATAATCTTGATACTCATGAGTCTTCTACCTCTATATCTTGAATCTCTATACTGTACAGTCTTCATTCTTGATACCTGCATGGTTAGATCCTACATATACATATATATCTAAACCTGTAATGTTAGTATTTATATTTTATAATCTATTCTAAGGTTGTTGTCATCAAAACCAACTCCTCAGGGACTAACAATCTCCCCCTTTTTGATGATGACAACCTTTGTTTATAAAATATTCCTTCTATCTTAATAACTCCCCCGAAAACTAACAACTCCCCCTTAATCTATGCCTAACTACTCTATTTTATATTTCTCTCCCTTTGTCATCAACAAAAATTTACTCCCTATTACTCTTGGACTTTAGTACCTGCATTGATAAACTATACAACAGAATATATAATATATAGATTAAGAAATAATGATACTTATGAGCATAATAACTTAATTAAAGACTATATTCATTTCAGTGTATATATATATGTTTCACACACCAATCTTCAAACCAAATAGCATCAATCCACACAAAGTATCAAATCAAACTAAATTAAATCAAACAAATTAATTCAGACAAATCAAACAAAGAAAGAAAATTAAACGTTACGAGGAACATCAACCCATCCTTCTTCTCCAAAGATAGGGTCTTGTTTGATGGCATCACAATTCTCATTATCAACAGATAGAGAAACGGGAGGATGTGCTTCATTATCATCCTTGTGCAGGGAGGAGATCATCCAACGAATTACATCGAAGTGTCTCTCTTGTTCCTTGATCATCTGCATTTGACTCAATTCTAAGTGACGTTGATTACGGAGGATGATAGAGAGAATATTCTTGAATGAATTGAGTGTTTCTTCAAGATTTTCAGATAGATTGTGAATAGGATTAGCCATAATTGAATTAGAGAAAGAAATGAAGGATATAGAGAATGAAAAATAAATTTCAGTGAAGATTTCTGGAAGAAAAGGGTATATATAGGTGTAGAAATTCGTTTGAAATGAATAGACATTTGGTAGTTATTCCAATTTCAAATTCAAAATCAATAATCACTTCTGACCAGTACATGTCGACATGGTCTAGAGGGGTATGTCAACATACTATAGTGAATTTTGATGATAATTTTATTTTGTGAATAATGATGTATATATATTTCTATACTATACTAACATTTATTCAAGATATAAAATAAGTTGGATGACAGGAAGGAAATTCAATTTCATTGCATAATAGGATAATACAATGATTAAACATAAAGAACTACACAAACATTCGAAATAAGACAAATACAATAAGATACTAAAAGATAAAACTAGTTAGAGGATGAAGATGATGAAGATAATCCAAGTTTCTTGCTGACTTTTGAAAAGAACTTGTTCATCTTTGAAGACATGTTATCCAACTTCTTACTAACGGATCGTTTTAAAATCCGTTGATTCTCCACAATTATCTTTTGGTTTTTTAGAAGGGTTTTGTTGGATGGATTGGAAGGATATTCAATACTTTCTAAGGATGTTTCACCTTCTTCTTCTTCTACTATTTACATTTCATCCCTTTCTTCTTCTTCTTCCTCTTCCATTTCTTCATGAGCCAAACGCTCTTCCTTTTCGGTAAGAGTCTCATAAGGTTGAAAAACATATGAGATTTTCATGAGAGAAATGTTTGAAATATTAAAAACTTTTCTAGAGACAAATTCTTCACCTTTGAAATCCACTCCAAAATAGTTGAAAATCCGAGTAAAGTTAATTCCATGATATAAAGTGTTTTCTCCCATTTCAAAATTTTTAGGACGAAGTTCATCCAAAATAAATTGCGCCCAATTGATACCATAGTTTCTGAAAATAGCAAAAAGTGCTTTGCACACTTTTGAGGTAGGATTGTTAAAATTTCTCGATCTTGGGGTCAAAGTATGTTGTAAGAGAAGATTGACAATCCTTGCTTTAGGACGAAAGTTTCGGTTTTTAAATTCAAAGTTTTCATCTTCTTCAAAAATATGATGAAATGTCTCACGATCATGTTCATCGATTTTAAAACTAGAAAGATCTATTCCCGTGCTTTTGCAATTAAGAATGGTACGCAAAAGATCACAATTCAAAACAATTTGAGTGCCTTTGACACTACTCCAAATTTCATTCTCATTTCCATTATAAAAACCACGGTTTAAATTAGCATAGAAGATTTTGACAAGATTGGGGTAGCAAACAAAATCATTTTGAGATGAGTCAATAAGACTTAAAACACCATTGTTTGCAAAAAGAGAATCAATTTCATAAGAAGAAAAATCTTGAAAAATAGCAAATTTTCCGGGATGGACTTTGGCATAATTAGCATAATTGATGTATGCTTTAATTGCCTCCAGATCATTGAGTAATTGCTCTTTGATTTTTCTAGAAATTCTCATGGTTGAGGGATTGCTTGAAGAAGCCATTAGAGTAGAGAGTAGAGAGCTTAAGGATATGAAGAGAGAGTTTGAATTTGAAAATGAAAGTGAAAAGATATGATAAAAGATAGTGAATAAATAGACTTTCAAAGGACATATTCTCTGGTCAAAAGGTATCTTTTCAGAGAAATAAATGAAGTGAAAATGTGGAGGGAAATTCAAACATTTGAATTCAAAATTTGAAATTCAAATTCAGGTAGGCATGTCGACATCGTGGTAGGGGCCATGTCGACATGTGCCTTTGAATTTTCATGATTTTCCTAAGTTATCTAATATACATATATATATAAATATTATTATTAATGTCTATATTTCTGAAATATTATTATACTTATAATATATTTCAGAATGTGTCAAAAATAATAAAAATAATAATAAAATAATAGTAAAAATAGAAAATAAATTTTAAAATTCAAACAACATATCAATTCAAAATCAATCAATCAAACAATCAAGCAACTAATTCTATGCAGGCAATTTCAACCAATTGTATTGTAAACGTGTACCTTTTTCTGAATCCATTTCTTTGAATTCGTCGGAGTCGTGAACTGTAGTGAAACACAAATTCGAATTATCCGTCTTTTGATCATCATCACTTGAGGATGAGTCTGAGTCATCTAGAGTAGCAGTAAATGCATGCTTCCGTTTCTTTGCTGGTTCATTATTCATAGGAGGATTCTGCTTATCTGGATACAGACAGTCTCTTTTGATATGACCTGGTTCGTCATAATTGAAGCATTTGACAAAGTTTGGTACTGTAGTCTGATTACCGGAATTCTTAAAGTTGTTTCTCTTGAGATTATTCATCTTTCTATATTTCAGAAATTTCCGAAAATTCCTGGTCATAAATGTTATCTCTTTATCATTATCACTGTTTGAATCTGATCCATCGGTTAATGCATTGAATTCCATTGATTTCTTCTCAGATTCTTTGCTTTCTCTTCTCCCGATCATTTGAACTTCAAATGACATTAGATTTCCAATCAATTCTTCTATCTTTAAAGTACTGATGTCATTTGCCTCTTCAATCGCAAGTGTCTTTTGATCCCATTCTGGAGTGAGAGAATTCAAAAAATTTCTGACTTGATCTTCTTCCGAAAATTCCTTTCCCAAAGATATTAAAGAATGCATAATATCTTGAAATCGACTATACATATCTGAAATAGACTCATTAGTATTCATTTTAAATAACTGAAACTGATTTGTGAGCATCGAAATTTTGGTCTGTTTAACTTTGCTTGTTCCTTCGTGAGTTACTTGCAAAGTTTTCCAGATTTCATATGCAGACTTACAAACTGACACTCTATTAAATTCATTTCTTTCAAGTGAACAAAACAGAATATTCATTGCTTTAGAATTAGTTTGTGCAACAGTCTTTTGCTCAGTGGTTCACTGTGCAAAATTAGTTGTGGGTTCAGAATATTCAGTTTGTGTGATATTCCAAGTATCTAATCCTACATATTGTAAATATATTTTCATCCTACATGCCCAATATGCATAGTTACTGCCATTAAAAAGTGGTGGTCTGGCAGTAGACTGACCTTCTACAAATGAACTAGTGTTGGTGGAAATAGCAGTACTAGTGTTAGTAGCCATTTTAAAACTTTTCAAAATTCAGATTATGAAACTTTTGAAAACAAAGCTCTGATATCAAATGTGAGAAATGCGGATTAAGGATCTTATACTGGTCACTTGATAGCGGCCACTTGGTTTAGGGAGCAGTTGGTCGATGATATTCCCCGTCGTGCCTCTCCAGTGTAGATGGTCCAGCGCCCCAGCGCTATTATGTTGCACATCATTGTGAGAAATGCGGATTAAGGATCTTAAGGCTAGAATTAACACTAGAGGGGGTGAATAGTGTTTTAAGAAATCTGTTAATCTTTTTGAGTTTATCTTAATTTGTTAATGATGTATGCACTAATCAGACACAGATATGAACACAGAATCAAACATAGATGCAAATATAAAGTAAAAGTAGTAAAGGAAAGAACACACCGGATTTTATATTGGTTCGGAGTTATCCTACATCCTGTCCCGCACAACTAAGTACGGATTTCCTTTCAAAGCCAATTCAACAATTACAACCCTCGGTTTCAAGGCTACGAGGTACACCCTCCAGAATAACAATCCTCTAGGTAGAGATACTTGATTTCCGGGGCAACAAGTTCACCCAATTGATTTCCAAGGCTACAATCACACCTTTTCTCGCTTAATTGATTTCCAAGGCTACAATTACACCTTTTCTCGCTCGATTGATTACAAAGAAGTCTATAACTCAGATTAGCACTTGGATCTTGTAGAGATAGTGATGGCGAATCACACTAAAAATAATCGAGTATGATTCGATGTTAATTTCGGCAGAGTAATGATATGATTTTGTATTAAGAAATGTGGAAGAAGAAGAGGAGTGAAAACCAGAAAAATATGATTGAAAATTCGTTGAAACTGACCTCTATTTATAGAAGAACAACAGTCACGTCCATTCGTGAAGAGTTATGGCGAATAGACACTTTTTTGAAATTTGAATTTTGAAGCCAACTGACACTATGTCGACATGGGTATATGGGTATGTCGACATCCAAAAGGGATTTTTGGTGTTTTGATTTTCTTTGAAAATAACCTCTATTTTATATTAAAATTATTTTAAACTTTATAAATATACTTGAATATAGTTGAAATACATAAGTAAATATAAAGAACAATATATATACATAATTTAACTATAATTTTATATTTAAATCTAAGTATAAATATTTAAAAGTTAAATATATTATTTGAAAAGATAGTTTAAAATCAAGAGTAATTTTGACTCTGAAAATAAAGATGTTTTTAAGGCTAAAATTATTTAAAAACGGAATCGAGGATATTGAATCTTTTTAAAAGGAAAGTTTTGAAATCATTTTGAAAACAAGATAATTTTGAAAAATCATTTGAATTAAAATTAGTGGATACAAAACAATGTCCCACTAGATTTTCGTAGGTTCCATCCTACTTAGGGTTCCACCCCTTTAACGGGCTCGAAGTGGATTCCATTCCACGAATAAATTGGATATTAAGATGTCAGTGCCTTTCTATGAGTTTTAACAAATATTCCTAATAAAACAAACTTAACCTTGAAATCTTGAACTCTTGATAATCTTGATAATCTTGATACTCATGAGTCTTCTACCTCAATATCTTGAATCTCTATACTGTACAGTCTTCATTCTTGATACCTGCATGGTTAGATCCTGCATATACATATATATCTAAACTTGTAGTGTTAGTATTTATATTTTATAATCTATTCTAAGGTTGTTGTCATCAAAACCAACTTCTCAGGGACTAACAATCATCACGCAATGTCTATTTTGCGATCGATCGAAGACTATAGTGGCCATTCAATGGCTCCCATTGTTAGAAGACTTTGATTCTTGTCAGCAATATTCATGGGGCAGTGTGGTGCTAACTTTCGTACGAAAGTGGCGTTGGTACAACAACGGTCTTCCGGTGGTTGTATGACTCTAGTTCAGGTACGGACATAGGTATTAATTAATTAATGCATATTTGTGAATGTCGTAAACATTAATTAAATACAACTTACACTCTTGCAGCTATGGTCATGGACTTATCTTCCGGTCGGTCGTATATCTATGAAGAGACAAATAATCGACAATTCGAAACCATATGGATCGATGTAAAATATTGTTGGTTGTATCAACTTATACAGTTTGAATAGTTTGTATAAATTTTTGCTATTATAGGTGGATTGAGCCGAAGAATACCAAAATGACTCCTAGACGAAATTTAGCATTCAACGGGAATGAGTTTGATGTCTTGGACTATACGCAGTCACGTGGACTCCATGCACTAAGGCAGAGCTTGATGCTCTTCCGGCTCTTTGCACAGAGGCTAGGCAGTTATGGCGGACAAGAATGATGATATTTTGCTTTGGCGATCTAGCATACCATCTCCAGATAAAGTCATGAGGCAGTTTGGTCTTCGCCAGCACTTACTGTATCTTGCTCCATATTACACTCTTCCATATGGTGAAGATGAGTTTGAAACGATGATAGAATTATGGAATAACCGTTTCTTAGCTGCGGAAGATGAGCATGAGATTACACTGACTGATGAGGAGTATAATAGTTGGTATTGGAATATCACTTGGCGTTATGTGCTAAGAAGACGAGAGGATGTGCCTGAGCAAGAGGTTGCTCCTTACACTCCAAGAGATCCACTTGAACGAAATGTGGTACGTATTTAAATTGACAACTTTTAAGGTAGTTGTAAAATCAATAATGGTGTATGTTATATGCAGACGGATGATATGTATCGTATGTTGGACATAGTCGATGAGCTTGTGGAGGAGGTTCTTGAAAAAAGCGAGGTGAAATGCTTCTCTCTCAAACAAATTCTACGATCTTATTTGTTGAAGAACAAGATGTCAAGACCAATCCCGCCTCCGCCTCCTCCTCCTCCTGACATGCCACCTCTTATTGAGGACATTGCCCCTCCCGCACCATTTGAGGACATAGCATCTGCCCCACCGACCCCCCGAACCGAAGAGAAAGTATCAAAAAAGGAAGAAAGGTGTGGGCAAAAGCTCTGGGCGATAACTTCCTAACATACACATCTGGTTGGGCTGTCTTAACCCCCTATTGAAGGGATACAAGAGGAGGGCAGTGAAGAAGTTTCGCCTGTAGAAGAGGAATTCATGCTCAAGCCAAGAAAATCGAAAATGAAAACTCCTCGAGAACTAAGAAATTTGAGAGGGTAGTGTACAGTGGATTGTCTTTGGCAGTGATTGTAGTGTTTATATGTTTGTATCGGATATCGGGTTGAAAACTACTTGTGATTGTAGTATTATTTTTCGTTGTGAATGTAGTTCGTGTTGATTATTGTTGTGTTTCTTATGTACGTGGTTACCGTGTAATTGTGTAGCGCGTTTAATTGGGCTTCTAGTGCTATGCAGTGGGCAAACAACAGAGTGGAATTTGAAATGCCGCCTTTGTGCGGCATTTCAAATGTTGCCCATTGTTTAAGTTAAAGATGTCGCCCTCATGTGTATTCTGAAATGGCGCAGGCAGGCGACATTTCAAATGCCGCCATGTTGTTTGTTGTCTATATTTTTAGAGCAACTCCTACTTACCCCACCCTTACTTTACCAAAACTCCTTCCGCAAAATCCAAAAGTTTATGATTTCTATCAATTTTCAATTTATCGCAAATTGTAACAAATAATCAACCGACCTAAAAAAGGTCTGTGCAACCAAAGCTTTAACAAGTAAAGACCGAGCTCCTTTAAGTACCGTTGAAACTTTCTGCGCAGTTAGTTGTCATGACATGAAATCGACTGCCATCATCTTTACACAATGCTCAATTTTCCTCTTTCCCTTCCAAACTCCTTTCTATCCAATTGTGAGCCCTAATGCTTATATTTTTTATTTTTCTCGGATTTTGTTGTACTCGGCTTCCTCCGCAGCACATGCTGCAGCATAAAAAAAGGCCGATCGGTCATTTTTCTCTAAATCCCACAGCTTGAAAATTGGCCTTTAGATGTCTAGCACAAAAGCGGTGTTTATGAGGCAAACCCCATTTCGTTTCCAATGCTGATGGTATTCCTTTCATTCGATCTGAAATGAAGGTAATTCTTCGATTGCTAACATTATGAATGAACCGCCGCATGCAAGAAAAAAACCACCCCCAACTATCACCGGATTCTGACTCTACAATTGCATAGGCTAAAGGGTATAGGTGGTCATCCGCATCAACAGCAGTGGCTATAAGTAACGTCCCTTTGTATTTCTCGTACAAATGTGTCCCGATAATACATAACAATGAACGACAATGAACAAAACCTTCAATACAAGGGCCAAAGGCCCAAAAAGCTCGATCAAACACTCTATATTCATCCGTAGTAATGTGTCTAACGCTTCCCGGGTTCGTTCTAGCAATTTCAGCAAAATACTTTCTTAGAGTGGTATATGATTCCACCTAATCACCATAAATCATTTCCACCGCCTTACTTAAAGCTCTCCAAGTCTTCATATAACTAACTTTTATGAACAACTGTTCTTCCATCAAAACTTGCACCGTCCCGGCTGTTATATTCAAATCGGCTTTCACGAAAGGTAATATCTTTGACACTACAAAATTCAAAATCGCTTGCTTGTGAGTGAAGTTCACCGTTGGGTTAACACAGTTGTGATCGCTCAGATATTCCTTATAATCCACCAGTTATGCTCTGATTTTTTGAACACAATAGCATGAATTCTTCATGGACAGTTGGCATCTATATTACAAACGGCGGTGTATTTGGTTTTATTTGATTTTATAGCTTTAAAAGAAACGGCATGTAAAATTGACCATTCCTCAGCTGTTGTAACAATTTAGCTTTCGTCTCAAAAATCATACCAACTTTGAGTCCACTCTGAATGCTTACAGTTGAGAATAACTCATTGTTGAACTCCAAATTTGCAACAATATACCTAGCCATTATTTGTGCATTGCACAGATCATCATCCCAAGGTACCTCCACCCCATCACTATCTTCGGGAATATTGTATTCGACCGTAAAATCATAGTTCAAAGCATCATTGTTCACTTGCATACTATCGATCCACGACACGCCATTCTCCGTCATAATCACTACATCCATACTATTTACAGGGGGTTTGTCATGTACATCTTCACCTACATCCACGTTCATTTCAATATCAACATCTGCTTCGTTTGCGGTTACGTTCACATTCTCCACTTCGACATTAGATTGTGTAGCAATATCATGTGCGGAAAATATGCAATTCACATATAAGTATTATTTTAAACACCGTACCAGAAATAATAGCTAAAAAAGTTAGTTTATTCCTAACAAATAACTCTAACTTATATCATATAACTCAGATGGAGTTGGATACATATAAGGAGACATATGACAGTTATGGTCCGACAGTACTTGGCGGTGTTGGTCGACAAGGAAGATAACTGCATATACAACGACAAAACTTTTAACTACTACACAACTAACAATGTAATACGACATAAAATTAATAAATAAATGTTTCACCTTACAAGAAAATGTGTAAAGCTTCCTTGACTTGGATATGGATAGGTATACTAACGCCTTGTTGATAACTCATACATGGCAGATATCCATATAGGGCTGGTTGTTGACCGTACATCGCTGTCATTGGTGGATTACTAAGACTCGAAGATGCAGTTCCATGATTAATACTTACTATCTCAACCATTCTTCGGTGGTCCTTAGCTACACTGTTAACTACTTATTCTCATATGGGTTCTTCTTCTTGCAACCGCCTACTTTTCCCAACAAACAGCTCTATTGATTTCGATGTCGTTGAAAACATTAGCTCCACATCGTCATCATCGGCCATTTTAATGGCTTTCGATCCTGAATCCGTAGGTTAGTTACACACTAACTCTATGTCAAATTCATCAGATTTTGTCTTAGTCGCTTTATAATTTGATTCTTTTAACTGCGCCAAATTACAACCTTTCAATACTTTCGCTGGTTTACACAACCCACCCACATATTTGCCACAATTAAGTTCGTCAATAACTAGTTTACCATCAAAATAACAAATCGTTGGTACAAACTTGGGAGTCATTCTACATTTCAATTAATCAACTTGTTAACTACTTCCATAAAATACCAAATGGCAAATGATAATAGAAAAAATAAACTAGGATTTGCAAAATAACATACCAAAATTGTTCAAGAGGCAGAAATAAGTGTTGCTACTCGACTATAGCTACTTTCGATCAAGATTTAACTTAACTTTGAAAAATTTTTGGTTTTTAGGTTTATTCAAGATTTGAAATTTTGGGGGAGGAGCCAAAAATGATAGAGGTGGCTGCCTTAAAAAGTAGCAACATATGGACGACATCTTAAATGCCGCTAACTAGCGGCATCTCAAATGCCGCCAGTTTGTTTTTTCCATATAACGTGTACACGTGGTAGTCTACGTGGCCAAAAGTGGCCTAGTTTTGTAATTAATTTCGAATGTGGCCTATATTTGTAATATGTTCGAAAAACTGGCATAAATAGAAAATTTATAGCTAGTCCGTTGGATAGACAGTCTATTGATCAGGTGGTTGATCATCTTTAATGTTGATCTGAATTTGTAAATTAGATTTATGAGCGGCCTTTTAGTTTTTAAATATGGTAGTAAGTCATTCACTGGATTCCTAATTTCATATTTGATTTTGATAATCCTATAACTATAAAGTGAAACGTGAAATAAGGTCAAAAAAGGTGGGTAACTCTAATTTTTACTCTATTTATGTGCTCTATTGATCAATAACATAGATATTGACTGTCTTGATATTCGTTTTGTTTGCAATGAATTTGATTTATGTATTTTTCCTCTATGAGTGCTTATATTTTATAAAGGAAATTGGTTATGTAAGTCTTTTATTAAAGGTTTTTTTTGAAAGATTGATAAAAGGGCCCATCCCAAAAGATTACATAAGAGAGTCGGGTAACAAGAATACCATACCCGAAAACAACTCGATACTATCTAACCCTAATATGCTAAGGGCAAACAATGCCTCCATCGATTACAATACAAAAAACTCAAAAATGGCGAACTTCCGTGAGAGACTCTTGCTATGGCGGTTTCCAAATCTTCATATCCTCCTTGAGGTTACTTTCAATAGCTTGCTTGGCAAGAGTCTCTTTCAAATTGTTGAAACTGCCTTCAGTTTCTTGAGGCTCTCTCAATTTGCCGTTAAATATGTTGTTTTTCTTTGGATCTTCATTATACTTGACTAAGTTGTGATCTTTATGGCTCCAATTGTTGTTATTGACTTCCAATTCATTCTGGAGGTCAAAATTGTAGTGAAGCTTGCTGCTTTTAGAGTTGGTTTGAGCTTCTGATTCAATCTGGAGGTCAGATTTGCAGTAAAGCTTGCTACTTTCAGCAACATTAGCTGTCTCACATTCCACTTTGCTAGAACGCCGCTTTCACCATTTTCCCACATAGATAAGTGATAAATATTGCCATTCAGTTTACTGATGTAGTGAAAATTATCGATCCTTTGCAGTTATGATCTAACTGCTTTGACTTGTTTTGAATCAAGGGAAACTTCAGCTTCAATGCCTCTTTGCTTGTTGAGCGGTAGTTCCTGCCAATATCAGGTGAGCAATAATTAGAAAAGCTATTCTGTTTATAATTATTAATAGTAATATTTATGCATAAGTCCTGTTTTCTTCCCTTGCAGAGGCATCCTCTGGTATTGGATCTGAAATGGCCGCCTCTAGTAATGAAGTGTTGAGGTTGATAGTATCCTTCCCCAAATATGAAGTCCTATGTTTGATAGTCTGGAGATAATTGCCATGGAAAATAACATTATTGAGTTTCCCATTCTGTAAGTATGATTCCACTCCTGTTTCAAGATCTTCTTGATCATTATTATCTGAGAATAGTTGGTGAGATCGATTTCCATTTCTGCTATCTTTATGGATTAAAATTTGAAAGTTTGATTCAATGCATTTCCAAATTTGGATGGCATCTGTTTCCTTTTTTGTATGCATTCTAGCATTTCTTTCTTTTCATATATAGTATATGGCAGTAGTTAGCATGATGCTAGCTTCATTGAATTCTTTTGATTTGGTTTTGAAGTTTTGTCGGATGTGATGAATACATTCTTTGGTGTTTTGAATTGGAATATTTTTGCTGAATTTGAGCTTGTTTTTGGCAATATACCAGATATGTCTTGAAAATTTGTAATCAAAAAATAAGCGTCCTGCTATTTCAATATTATTCTTGCAAAGGAGACACTTTAACTCATAATTTTTAAACCATTTGTTGCATCTATCTCTAGTTGGCAGTCTGTTCAGTAGAGAAAAGTAGGCACAATGTGCCATTATTAGGCAGTTAGCCCTATTCCAAATGATAGAATGCCAATCCATTTCAGTTTCAAACCCTTTTAAAAAATTCCAAATAGATTTAAAAGAAAATTTGTCTTTCTTTGAGAGTTTCCATCTCCAGCAGTCTTCAGCCATATTTGGATCAATATCAATGCTTTCTATACTTCTTTTAAAAATTGAGGTAGTTGAATGAAGATTTGCATTCCAAATGTGATTTTGAATGATATGATCAACTTTTAAATTTGCACCTCTAAAATTTAGTAGATTATTCCAGTCTAATAAGCTAATTAATGACTTTCCATTGATCCAAGGATCAAACCAAAGGCTAGTGTTTTTGCCATCCTTAAAACTTCTTTCCAATATTTTGATACCAATATTTCTGCTTTTTAAAATGTTTTTCCATGAGCTTGAGTTGTGAGTTTCTGCTGGCATGGTCCAGAAATTTTTGTTTTTAACATATTTACTTTTCATCCACTTTGACCATAAAGATTTTCCTTCTACAATTCTCCAAAAGAGTTTCATATTACAGGCTTCTTGAAGATCCTTGATGTTTCTTAAACTTAGCCCTCCAAACTTTTTTGGTTTGCAGACTATATCCCATGAAACTTTATGATACTTTCCTTTCCATATGAAATTTGCACACATTTTTTCAATTTTATGAATGGCTGTTTCTGGAATATTGTGAGTCTGAATCCAATACATTATGATAGCTGTGATGATAGTGTGTGTGAGATAAGAGTCTGCTGGACCAGCTTTCTAATTTCTTTTGAATGATGTTACAAAGTCTTGAGCAGTCTTTATCAGTTAGTTGATTTATACTAAGAGGAAGTCTCAAATATTTGACAGGCAATTGACCTTCTCGAATTTTAAGAGTGTTAAGAAATTCCTCTTTGTTCTCACAGTTTTTGCTAAAATAAGCTTTGCTTTTACTCTCATTGATTTGCAGACCTACATATTCTTTTAAACATTCAAATACTTTTCCAATGGTATGAGCACTTTTTGAATCTTCATTTATAAACAAAAGCAAGTCATCAACATATAATAAATGAGTGATATTAGACAAGATCCTATTAATATGTTTAAGATTTCCTTTAATTTGTTCAGTCTCCATTTGAAGAGTTAAAAATTCCATAGCAATTGCAAATAAGTAGGGGGAAGAGGGTCCCCTTGCCTAATACCACTATTACTATTAATAAACCCACATGGTGAACCATTAATTAAGATTGAAAATGAAGCAGTTTCAATGCATTCTTTAACTAGATTGTAGAATTTTCCATGAAAACCCAATTGTCTCATCATGTGAAAATAAAAGATCTATTTATCTTGTCAAAAGCTTTGTGAATATCAATTTTAATACATACTTTATTTTTGCAACCTTTGTTAAAGCTTCTAATGATTTCATGTGCCAAAAGATTATTTTCAATAATAAATCTACCAGGGATGAATGCACATTGATTTTCAGAAATCAAGTATTTTAGAAATTTTTTAATTCTTTTACTTAGAATATTAGCAATTATTTTGTAAATAAAATTACAGCAAGAAATTGGTCTTTAATCACCTAGCCCTAAAGGGATTTTAACTTTATGAATTAGAGTGATAAAAGTATGATTTATGCTTTTCAAAAGTTTTCCAGTAGTAAAAAATTCATTTACAGCATCAAAAAATTTATATTTAATATCCTCCCAATGAACTTTGTAAAATTTAGCCCCAAACCCATCAGGGCCACGACTTTTATCATCTTTGGATTGAAAAACAATATTTTTAATATCTTCCAGAACAA
This sequence comes from Allium fistulosum, assembly GCA_030737815.1. Classification (NCBI taxonomy): domain Eukaryota; kingdom Viridiplantae; phylum Streptophyta; class Magnoliopsida; order Asparagales; family Amaryllidaceae; genus Allium; species Allium fistulosum. Next base: position 939,668,624 of record CM060907.1, on the reverse strand, counting down.
TTGGAGCAAGAAGAATATCCTTACTTCTATCATTAAGAATAAACTTTGTTTCAACATTTGGGAACTCCTTCTTATACTCATTAGTATTGTATAAATCAAAAAAATATTTGACAGCTAATTGCTCAGTTGTGAAACATCATTTAAGATATTCTCATTTTTGTCTAGAAGTTTTCCTATGTCATTGATTTTCTTTCTACTAGACATCTTGGCATAGAAAAACTTGCTAACCTCATCTCCATTAGTAAGCCAATCCACCTTGGCTTTTTGCCTCATGCTGATAGCTTGCACATGTAAACTATTACTGAGTATGTTCTAACATTGGAAAAATTGATTAACAATAGAAATGTCTGAGCTATCTTTATCAATAATGTTTTGGAGAGACTCACATTCTTTTCTAATTGTATTAATGTCATTTCTTTTCCTGTTTTTATTCCATTGCTTCAGATTTTCTTTTGTATTTTTTAAAAAATTTCTGAATCTGTATTGAGCTGAGCCACGGTTGGAGGAGATATTACTGTTTTTTACCATATCCATATAATCTTTTTCCAAAGTCCACCCATTGACAAATCTAAATGGAAAATTATTCATATAAGTTTGATTAGGAGAGAAAAGAATATGAATTGGTGTGTGATCACTAGTAGCCTGAGGAAGAGTAGAACATTGATAATTAGAAAATGCTTTTGCAAAATTATGATTAATTAAGATCCTATCAAGCTTGCAAAGAATTTTTCTAAATTCACCAGATTTCCATGTAAATTTATTTCCAATTATGTTGGATTCAATTAGACCTGTTTTAAGTAAGAAATTATTAAGAAATTCCAATTTTCTAAAGGGGATTGGAAGACCACCCCTTTTTTCAAAAGAGTGTAAAACTGTATTAAAGTCTCCCGATACAATCCATGGCTTGCTCAAGTTTTTATTTAAAGTTTCAAGATCATTGCAGATGGAATTTCTAATTTTTTCACTATTTGAAGCATATACAAAAGTTACTTCAATTTGAAATCCTCCCTTATTAGAGAATTTACAATTAATGTATTGAAAATTTAAAAAATGTTGATTTAAACTCCAGATATTTGGGTCCCATATCACCATAATTCGACCATAACCCCCCATAATATTATTATTAAATAAACCTCATTCTTTGAAATTTCTAACATGAAAATTTAGCATGTCAGTATCTTCAAGCTTATGCTCCAGGATACCAACAATGCTTGGTTTAATTGAATAAATTAGATTGTTTAAATCTAATTTTCTTTCAGGAGAGTTCAACCCTCTAATGTTCCAAGTAACAATCGACATAATTAATAGAAATAAAGAAATTTAGGATACACAAAAGGGTATCTCTGCTGGTAAATTGAAAGACTAGGATTGAATTCCTTCGAACTCTCTCTGTCTTTCTTCTCCTCCATGTATTCAATGCCTTCAGTCCCCTTTCTTTTAAGTGGTTTTCTGCCTTGAACTTTTAGATGCTCTTCCCATCTTGGATTTTTCATTATATATTTTTCCTGAAAATCATCCTTTTCCCTATTACCTTCACTATTTTGAGCTATAATGTCTTGTAAGTTTTTTGTTTTGCTTTTCTTCTTTTCTTTAATCATCTTTTTTGCTGTATTGAGAGGTTTTGGGATAAGCTTTATGGCTTTTTGAATCAAGTCTTCTGCTACATTTTGTTGTGCATTGCTTGAATTACCTATTTGATTTGAGAGTTCAGTATTCCCATCTGAGTTGATTTTTTCCCCTGTACTCATGTTGATTTCCATGGCCTCTTCTGTTAAGTCTACTTGTTGTTGAAAAAGATTTGAATTTGTATTTTCTTCTGCATTTTCTATCATTTCTTGATCCGGTAAATCCTTCCCTTGTGAAGTATCAGAGGTTTGGAAGTCACATTTTTTATTTTTAATATTTTCAAAAAATTTAATTTTGCCTGAAAGAGAACTTTCCAGTTTTCCAGAAATGTGAACTTCCTGCTGCTCAGATCCTAGTATAGAATTGTTTTCAGCACTGTTGATTGATTCTTTATTTTGTTCCAACATATTTTGTAGTCGTTCTATTGAATTCTCCTTGTCTTGATTGTTGTTTGAGTCTTTCGCTTTCTCTTTCCAAACCTTTTTTATTGAACAATCCTCTGTGTTATGCCCAAAATATTCACAAATTGCACATTTTGGAGGAATCCATTCATATTCAATTTTCTGCACTATGGTTTCTCCATCGTGCATTGTAATATGTGCTTCCTCAGGAAGATATGTTTTTGCATTGATTTCAACCAGGATTCTAGCATAGCTTAATCTGGTTTCTTTTGTTGTTTGTTCATCCAATTTTAGAGGAGTACCAACTGTACTAGCTATTGCTCCGAAAGCTTCACTGTCCCACATTTTTAAACTGATTTCTGGGAGACGAACCCAAATTGGGATTGTGTTTAACAGATCTTTATCAAAAGCAATCTTATTATTCCATCTTTTCAGAATAATCAATTTTCCATTAATAAAGTAAGGACCTCCATTGATTGTTTTTTCACAATCATTTTTAACAGCAAATTTGATAATAAAGAAACCATTGTTTCTTGTGAAAATTTCGAAATTACCTGTGGGATTCCAAGTTCTTTGAACGAAAGCTTTAAAATGATTATAGAAAGACCTATTGCCATAGACGTATGCTATCACCGAGCAGTCCCATTTGGACTCTGTTCTCTTAGTAACCCCTTCATTTATTATAACCATTTTCTTATTGTTAATGGTTATAGGTGCTTGATATTTCAAGGTATATTCATGTCTGATGCCTCCCTCTTTAATCAAGTCAGCCCAAGATGAAACCTTGTGTGAGAAAATCCCTTGCTTGCCTATTAATTGTCTCTGATTTGCTGTTTCACCATTGTATATTTAATTGTTCTGTAAACTAATAGCAGAATTCGATGTATTCTAAGAGTCTTGCCTTGATTTTTGATTGTTGTAATTGATTCTTGGCTCTCTGTATCCATTATTGTATAAATTCTTGCTGCAAAACAGAGCTGATTTTGATTGAAGAGGGGATTTCTCTCTTATGCGGCGGTTCCTTACCAGTTGGAACCCCTCATTCTCGAATTGAGGTTGTACCACCTTGGGGTTAGAGGAAGAAGAATGGGGAAGAGGAGGAGGAGGCTCGGGCATGATGGATTGAGAGGCCATTATCTGATTAGAGCTTTCTTGATTTTTTTTTTTTTACCAGATTTGAATTTTATTAAAGGTTATAGATAAGCAACATGTATTTTAAGATAATATTTTAGTAAGCTATCTAACGCCTTCCTAATATATTTTGCTCATTTTGTTCAAATTTGATTAACAGTAAGGGAAAGAAAAAGGAGGCATGAGAATAATATGTTTTGTTCTATACGTATTGTGTTATCTTGATATTTGCATTTTACATTATGAACCTGATTTTCTTACAATTTCTGAACTTTTTGGATATGGGTTTTTTTGTCTTTTTATACATTTTTTTTCCTGTTTTTTTTTTTAGAAAAATGTTATATATAAACTTTTTGTTCTATGCATGTTGTGGCGGTAGGAATCCTAATTGGAACGTTACTTTCAACTTTAACGTGGACAGGTGCATATTTTCCAGATTGGGATTTGATATTTATTAGGTTTAATAATTACGAAGTTATACTATAATATCAAAAGCTATTTTTGACTTATTGCGATTCAATTCAACGTCACTTAGAAACTCAAACAACTATTATCGTGCTATTTTAGGAGCAGAAGAGGTATATACTTTGATCATGTGCATCAAAGACCACATAGACTTTATGCATCATTAATGTTTTATTTTCTTATTTTATTTGCAATCGGAATTCTAAGCGCCTTGCGACAATATTAGTAGGAATATCAGGCTATTTTCTCCAGAGGAAGGTAAGTTACTGGGTTAACAAAGTACATCTGCAGCAATCAATAGGCATGTGCAGCTATGCTAGCTATACTACAAAAGTATTTGTTGTGGATGGTATAATTAAAGAATATTTTGCCGTACTTTATAAAAGTGAAAATTATCTTATAAATGACTTCTTTAATATTAAGTTGCTAATAAGTCACAAGTCATAGATATAATAAACTTGTTTTTTCTTTTGTGTTTTTTTACCAAAAGAAATAGCAAGCTTTACTTAAAAAAGAGTCTGCTACAAGTTCATCAACCGTACAAAATTACTAGCATTTGGTAAGCAAAACTTTTGTCTTAACATTTTTTTTTTTTTGCGCTAGCATGGAAAGCAGCCACTTCAATGGAAGCAGCAAGTGTTGTGGTTCCAGTTACAGTACCAGATGTCAAAGCAAAGTAACGACTCGTTTGGATCCACTTAACTAAGCTACCGTTTAACTTTTAGAAAGTCAAAATGAATTAGTTTTGACTTTCAAAAGGCAAAAAAATAGTTTATTTAAGTACATTCAGACGGACTGGTAGTATATGATAATCACACTGAGATTAACATGCTTCTAACTACACTAGGCTGTGAGTTGAAGGCTTATGATAATATTTGTTCTTATGTGTTGCTGCCAGGTTATTTCTTGCAGTAAACAACTAAGAATAAAGGAAGTGTTCAATCGTACCATTCCTAAACAGCAAGCTACATGAAATAAAAATCATGCTCAACAGCTGAATTATGGAGCTCATTGTAGCTACTTTGCAGTGAGCTTAGTAGTAGCAGCAAGCTTGAAATCAAGGAAAAGATCACAAAAGGCTGAATGGATTAAAATGGATATGGTCCTAGATCTTTTGACTAATGTTAGTCATTAAATTATAAGAATTATAAGGCCGTGATAGTTATTTTATGTAATAAGCATTTTATTTTGGATGTGTTCAAATTGAAAACATTGCAGGAGTTAGTTCTAGATTTTAACTTACAATTTTAGCGATATTAGCTGAACTTGAAATCTCTATTTGACGAGTACACATTGCACCTTAGAAGCCAAATTCCTAATGTATCAGAGATTAAAAATTATGATTTAAACCCAACTTAGGGACCCAAACAATAAAAACCATATGAATACAATTTGTTGTCTCCATGCATCATAGAGCGTTTGCCATGATGCATATATAACATTGTCTATATGAGTTTGAGGTGCCTATATATCAATCATCACCACTTTTGTTAACATACACACAAATGCATGTGTACAAATATACATATATGCATAAATGTGTGTGTGTTTATATGCATGTATGTGCGCACACATATAAGAATCAATTATCAAGAAAAAAATGTACATATGTGCACATATATCATTTTCACCATTTAATTGTTAATTCTAATGTATATTCTATTAAATAATTTATTTTTTTGTTTCTAACAAGACAAGTAATTTTTGTTCAATATATCATTATGTGTACGTGTACTTTAAAAAGATGTAACCCAGTGCACGAGACTCTCGCACGATAGCGGGTTCTGAGGAGGTCTATAATGTACGCAGACTTGACTTTTCCTCGCATTGCGAAAAGACTGTTTTCAGACCCAAATCTGAACGTCCAAATCACCATGTCGGTGACCTAACTGTTGCGCCAAGACTCCACTTCATACGTGTACTTTCAAATTAACAAAAAAATTATAATTAGTGTTTTTTTCTAAATTATACAGTCAAACGGTCGGTTTTCTACCGTTATACTGTTGTACTAGTTAAAAGGTGCTAAATGGATAGTTCATTTTACCTGTTTACTTAAAAACTCTGATTTGAAGATATGATATTTGTAAAATTGAATTTTAAAATTTGAAATCTTGAAAAATTTAAATTTTAAATTTTTAAGAAATTTTTTGAAAATACATATTTTGAAAATTTGAGTTTGAAGGAAGTATTTCAAAATTTTGAAACATGAAATTCTAAAATTTGAATTTCAAAAATTCGAATTTCAAAATTCAAAAGTTGAATTCTGAAAATTTGAAATTTACAAATTGAAATTTGAAATTTGAAAATTTGAGCTTAAAATACTTGAATTTTGTATGTGTGAGTTTCATATTTGAATCTGAAAATTGAATTTGTATTTGAAATTTTGGGTTTTGAAATTTTTACTTTGAATTTGAATATTTAAAAATATAAAACTGAATTTACCAATTTGAAAATCTCAATTTTGGATTTGAAAACTAGAATTAGAATTTAAAATTTTAAATAGAAACCGACAAAGTAAAAGGCAAAATTTGATATTTGATATTTATATTTTTATATCCATATTTAACCAAATCTAATTTATAATGTTTAATAGGTTAGGCGACTCATATATTAAATCGGTTGAGTCCAATTGACCATTTTACTAAATGTGTCGAAAGGATTGGATCCTATATAAGATCGGATTAATTTTGACCTGATCCTTTTAGACAAACTCTCCCATGTTTATCCCAAAAGTTGAAAATTGTACAACTGTTTGTGGTACATACAGATCAGTGACATCTATTTGTATCATTCGTTTATGACAGAATTCGTTTTCACAAATGCTAATTAAACATCACCACATCCTTAAGTGCATTACTGGAACATACAAACCATCTAACCTGGGAATCTTGGAATGAAAAATACGACATCAAACTTTATTAATCTCAAAAACGTTACCCATAAACGGTTCTTCCACCATCAGTACAAATAAGTTGACCAGTAGTATAAGACGAAGCAGGCATGCATAGAAACACAACTAAAGATGCAACTTCCTCGACTTGTCCAAAGCGACCTAAAGGGATGAGCGATGTGTGCTTTGTTACCTGCTCTTCATCTGCGATGATCACCTATTATAAAAATTTGAAACACGTTGCAGCATAAAGAAACAGAAAAAAGGTCAGGATAGAAGTGCTATTCATTTCAAAATATATCCCTTTTGCCTTCATTATGAATTTCTGATACAAACGTACGTAGAAGCTTACAGGTTGTATCATGGGTGTTACGATGACTCCAGGTGCAACGCTATTTGCTCCAATGTTATCTTTTGCCCACTCACACGCCAAATTTCTTGTAAACTGATTCATTGCTCCTACAAGTTACATAAGAACATTGTAACCGAAACAGTGAAACCATAAAATTTACATATGATTTTAGCTATATATATAAAGGGATATAAAGGTTGCGCACAAAATTTGACATGAGATTTGAGTACCTTTAGCGGCTGAATATACAGCCACGGTATTGAATCCAAGCAAACTGCCAATAGATGAGACATTTACAATACTACCATTGCCTGATGTTTTTAGAAGAGGATGTGCTAGTTGGCAAATATGGAAGACTGATTCGAAGTTTGTGGTCATTAGGTGCGAGTACTCATCAGATGTGTAGTCTACAATTGGCTTGACAATCACTACGGCTGCATTATTAATCTACATGAAGAAATTACCTCCATAAATTCTTTTTTTATTTTTATTTTTATTTTCCTTTGGCAGTAATTTTTTTGTAACAATCACATAGAGAAATCATTCAATGAGCAATTTTGGTCGAGGCTTACAAGTATATCGAGTTTCCCATTGAATGTGGAAGCAACGTTTTCCATTAGCTTCTTCCGTTGGGCTCTAGAAGATACATCACAAACGCACCCTGAGACATTAAAGTTCATGTCTTTCCACTCTTCCAAGCACTTGTCCAGTTCTACTTGGTTCCGAGAACATGTGTAGACAATTGCCCCAAATCCAGCAAGTTCTTCCACAATTCCATGCCTTAAGTTCAACAATCAGCAAGTTTTAATATAATCATCAAGTTGAAGAACACAAATATGAACATACAAAAGAAGAAGGTGTTGGCATGACATGTTTGTAACTTATGAGTTGATTGATGTTATCTGGACAGTTTGATTCAAATCAAGCAATGCATCACAGTGGTTCAAATTCCCCATTGGATTTGTTGTACTGAAAACGATCGTTACATACATGTATGTAAACATGGTGACATATTCATGTACAAATTAAACAAAACGGTAAAAAAAGGTATCCAATTAATAGAAATGAAGCATCCAAAAAAGTTGCTTGTCGGTAAATCACAACTATTTTTGTATACTCTCTATTAACATCCATATAAACCTCAAAGAATTATGCACAATGAAAGATCGTCCTTTTGCTTTCTCATCCTTGTCATCCATCGATTCATTGTTTCTCTGAGTATTGTTGTCAAAAACCTTATAATCCTACCATTTAAATCCAGATTCAAATTGGATCTCTCTCTTTCCAATTTGATTTATATTTCAATTCAAACATAGTTAAAAAATTAAACAAAACATTCAACATGAAATATATAACATATTTAACATACTTATTTGGATCTACAATTCCAGTTATAATGTTCTCAAAATAAAATAAAAATAGAATAAGAGACAAAATTGAGTTTTAAGTATCGTTGTATAAGTTTAAACATCAAAATCAATTTTAAAGTGTGTACAACCCTTAAAATATGAATCCTTTGAATCCAAGATTTACAATTTGCATTCCGTTTCGATTTAAGGTTTGAACTTTACGATTTACTAGTTAAATCCATTTTGAAAACCTTGCCTCTGAGTCTAAATTGGTATGGTTTCTTCTTATACTTGTTAAATACATGTCATGAAGGTATAGTAGTAGAACTGTACCTAATGGTCTAGACGAATGTGATAATTAATAAAGTGAATGAATACTGAATACTCTTGTGATAGCACCGGATTTTACTTATCAATCGTAGTTGTACTGTCACAAAGACTGGAGCTATCATAAGACCATAACTCAGCTCTTGTATAGAAGAACACAAAGATATATCTTTTTGTTGTAAACCACTGGCTTCCTTTTATTTTCCAAAACATTTCAACAAAGTCTGGTGAAAACATTAAAAGAGAACTGATCAACACATTTTTCTGCTCAGTTTTACGCTGCTGAGTTAAATGAGATTTCTAAAGAGTATAAATTAATTAATTTTCGTTGTGTCAAGTATGGGCATAGGAAGAAAACAAACAAGATGTATATAGCAACAGTCTAAGTGAACATGATGACAAGTTCATATTGAAGTAAAATAAAACATTAGAAGGAATGAGGGAACAACCATATAAAAGTAAAATAATTGTATTTCTAAGTGCAACAAAAAATAGAAAAAATAAGATGCAATAGAAGTATGAAGGAAAATACCCAATTCCTTTGGTGCCTCCAGTGACAAGAGCAGTTTTTCCATGAAGAGACCATCTCGTTTTCATGCTGTTCTCGGTATTCTCCATGAATAGTACCTCCTAAATCTCTCATAACTTGTCTCCGTTGATGCAGCATTTAAATGTACTGGAATTTTCATTTGTTCCCATCGATTGAAAGCTACTGACAACACAAACGATCCTTCTACCTATCTATAGTAAGTGGTTCAACGTATCTTATATTATTACGTTCCATAAGAACCAATCATTCCACCGAAAGGAAGGCATTCTGCTATCTTCTAAATCCCACACCAATACTATTTTACTTACCCTCAATGTTCATTTTTTTCAGTAAGTTGATTTATCTTACTAAACAAATACATGTGCATGATGAGTAGTACAAAACAGACTTATATCTTCGTTTCAACTAAAAATCAAATCTCATGACGACGACGACGGCAGTAACAGAATTGCGGACCAGGTCGGTGAAGTGAAGTCTATATTCACGTAAACCAGGGCAAATCCCCAAATTAGGCAATGCATTATAAGAATATGAACAGGCAAAAAAGTATAATATGCATTAAGTCTGATCAGTATAAGAAGGAATAGTAATGCTACTGATGTTGAAAAATGATGATGATTAGAAGAAGAGGAAAAACAACGAAATACCGTGATTTTGCTGCAAGCAATTCAGAAGTTGGATCCATAATATTAATATGCTTTAATTGGATGTTACCGCAACTTACTAAGTTATTATTTCTTATTTATTTCCTTTTTCATGGGCAGAGCCCACTGCTCCCTTTAAGAGCTAGCGCCCAATAAGAGCTATGCGTCCATATCGTATCTTTATTAACAGTTGTAATAGCTTTGGTGTCACATTTTTTTTGTGTCAACATGAACTACCAAAAACGCCTCTCTATATATTATTAAATCTTAATCACCTAATATTAAATTTCGTTTACAAATTCAAATGCTCCTAAAAGTAAGACCTAACAATAATACATGTTTTACAAATTCAAAACGCTTCTAAAATTAGGATCTAAAATTAAACTTTCTTTACAAGTTCAAAATATTTTTTACAAATATACAAATCTTAATATCATTTGAAAATAAAAAAAATCATTTTTTGACGGATTCAAACATATGCAATTTATAAGAAAAACAATTCACGCGTGAAGTGCGTGCCATAACACTCGTTGATAATAGTTGAAATAGCTTTGGTGTCACACCTTTTGGTATCAATGTGAACTACCAAAAACGTCGCTCTATATATTATCAAATCTTAATCACTTAAAAATAGAATCTTATATTAAACCTTTTGTTTTTCAAACGCCCTTAAAAGTAAAATCTAACAATTAAACATGTTTTACAAATTCAAAACGCTTCTAAAAGTAAGATCTAAAATCTTTAATAATAGTTGCAATAGCTTTGGTGTCACACTTATTTTGTATCAACGTGAACTACCAAAAACACTCTTCTATATATTAGCAAATCTTAATCACTTAAAAATAGGATCTCATATTAAACTTCTTTTATAAATTCAAATGCCCCTAAAAAGTAGGATCTAACAATTAAACATGCTTTACAAATTCAAAATGCTTCTAAAAATATGATCTAAAAATAAACTTCCTTTACAAATTCAAAATATTTTTTTACACATATACAAATCTTAATATCACTTGAAAGTAAAAAATTATTTTTTGACTGATTTAAACATATACAATTTATAAGAAAAACAATGCACGCGCAAAGCACGTGCCATAACACTCGTTTATATAACAAAAAATATGGAAAAGATAAAAGAAGGGTTGAGATTTAATATTGAAGAAAACATCAACGAGCTATCACTTATACGGATAAGCATAAAATTAACAACGTCTGTGTTAATAATCTCCTCTGTTGCATTAACTTTATAGCTCCATCCATTCAACTGTTAACTTTGTTGTTGCACATGATATTAACGCACTCTTTCTTCTAAAATATTAGACCTATCTAATTTGTTCGTGCAACATCCCTTTTAGAAAATATAAATAAAACAAAAAAAATATTCTTTTACCACAGTGGTTAGTTCATGGTGTTGCAAATAAGCCAATGAGAACGTTGGGATTTTTTTCCTATGTTGTAGTCTGTAATATCCCTTTAGTGAAAAAAAAATTCTTTTAACACAATTGTTTGTGCATGATGCCACATTTCGAGCTGGTAGGGTTTCAAATCCAGCACTCGCCACATTTCGAATTCGAATCCCACTGTCGTCACATTTGGTATCAGAGACTATACCCGGTTGGAATTGTATGTTGTAATGCTGTGAATGTTAGACGGTGTGGTAATGATGCGAGTTACAAGCACAACGCCTGAGTAATGCGTGATGAGTTGTAACAAACCAAAATTCTGGTCATTTGATTTTAAATGTTTAATTAATTTTAAATATTTAAATAATTGGATTGGAATTTAACTACTTATAATTCAAAAATAGGGAATGCTTAAATATTTGAATTATGGAATTTAATGTTAATTAAATGAGTTTAATAATTTTATTCAAGTCCTTTTAATTAATAAATAATATTGGTGAATTCAATTTGTGAATTTATTTAAAAATATAAATAGATCGGATAAATATCGAAAATTAATTATAAAACAAAATTTAAATCTGTGAAATTAGTTTTTCGGAGCACTGCCTCGGATTTTGACGAAACCAGTTTCATTGGATCCGGAATAGTGAATTATAATATGCCGTCGAATATCATGGTGATAAGACGAATCGTTTGGTCGTGCGAGTTCGAAACGCGTAGAAATTAATTTTGAAGATTTAATATAATAATTGGGTTTGAAAAATTATCTTCTGCATACGATCGAATTAGGGCTCGGGACTAGTTCTATTGTGTTCTAAATATGGGGTATAAGATATAGAACACCAGACGGCACGTCTCGTTTGGAGTTCAAGATTTTTAGGTATGTTATGTTGAATATTTTATTAAATAAAATTAAAATAATATATATGTGTGTGTGTACCACCATTTATGCCATACCATTTGCTCATAACCCATCATTTCTCAGCCCATGCTTCTCCCATACCCTTTCTCTCTATTTAAGCTTGCCAGTATGAGAATTTGAGTTTTCCCGTTTTGAAATAAAACTTCAAAAATCAACAACCGAAGATCTACTTGTTGAATAATGGCGGAATTTCCTACCGAATTAGAAAACCACCGTTAAAATAAATGCAATAAAAATAACCGCAAGCGCACGGCATACAATTTTAGTACGTGGCAAGTACAGGTCGATCTGCAGGGAATCAAAGTGATTTTAAATTCTATTCAATCAAATTAAACCAAACTTGAGATTGTTTTTAAGCTAAGAAAAATGTAAAACTAGCTAGAACAAAGTGAATGGAAATATGAGATTAAAAGACAATTTAGAGGCAAATCCACTCTCATCTTCTCACATAAATCAACACAAATTTTATCTATGATCACTCATTTTAATCTAAATAGAATTAGTGATGTATTTATCATAAGTATGGTCTATTTATGTTATTGATTAACATAACTTAAACCATCAAACTTTTAATACAACAACTAAAACCACTTATTAAATGTAAATGAAACTAAAACAAAAGTCTATTTAAGCATGATCTATTTACTATTTTTGATTAGTAACATAGATCATCAAATTTTGCTTCTATTTTAATTTCATGATCAAAATCACTTAGTTAGTTAATAATGTAAATTGTGTTTATGTTTGAATAAGAATAGTCTATTTGTGATAAACAACATACACTATCAAATTCACTAATAAACTTACATCATCAGCTAACTTTTCATGAAGCATAAAAAGAGATGATAAATAAACAAATATGTTGAATCTACATGAATTAGAGATCTTTATTACCCCTAAATTGAAAGGGTTTAGTTACTCATTTTTGTTATTATTTCAACACATGTAGATTGCAATATTAAAAAGCAAGGAAAGCAAGAGCTAAAAAAAGAAAAGGAGAATTAAACTGCTTGCATAAAATTAAACTAAGTGCATAAAAAAGAAAGCTAACCGCCAACATGAAAATGAAAAAAGCATGTAAATAAAATGAACACAAAATGAAAGAGCATGTAGAAAAAAAAGAGGCTTAGGAAGCCATTTTATTTCTCATTTGATTTGAGGCTACAACATGCATAATATGATGAGTAGATAAATGCTTTATTACATGAACATAAGAGGCTTATTTATACATGCCTAAAACCCTAATCCATATTTTAGGAGACTACCCAAAATATCTCTTAGGAAGTGTGGACATCAAGTTATCATTAGCATGAATTAATACTCTATTAAGTGTGCATGTGCTTTTAATATCCAGTAATATGTGCATTAGCCCCTAATTTGAAGATCATGACAAGTGGGTAGGTGGGGTCCTCCATGAGTACATGAATTCATTTCTTTCCATCTTCATTTGCCTTCTTCTCTCTTGCATGCATATTTCCATGAAGACTTCTTCTATTTTCCATCCAGATTTCTACAAAACAACATTAAAATGTGCAAGTAAATTTTTCTCAAATTAAATACACGCACAAAATTACAATTTTGCCCCTAAATGAAAATGAATGAATGATGATTTGATGATATTTGAATTTTGGTAAAAACATGTAAAAATACCCAATTATGACATTTACTTAAATAAAAGTAGATTAAATATGAAAGTAAAAATATGCACATTTACGTGCACATCAAATACACCCAGACTTATCTTTTTATTCGTCCTCGAATAAACTAAAACTAAGATAAATTCATTTTCGTAAGAAACATTATTACATTGAGCGTATGCAACAAGCCGTTAAACTTTTAGGTGTCCCTAGTAGGACGATTGTTATCTCGTGGGGGTTTTCAGCGGATACTACCCACAAAATCCAAATGCAACATGAAAAATTCCTAAATGCAAGATTTATTTACAAAGAGATGAATGCAAGTTTTTGAAAATATTTACTAATGAAGATCTTACTTTTAAATTGACACGAATAAGTTAGATATACGTTCTAGTCATTATCATGAAATTTTAGTCCTTTTACTTGTCAAAACTTCCAACAAAAATTTAGTTATCATCACAATTAGACTCGAGTTTGGCTAGTTGTTTCGCTTGATAACATAGTACATATATGAAATGGATCCTTAGTTGATTGTCAAAGTTTTTCAAAGTGGTATTTTTATTTCTTTTGAATAACAAATCAAATCAAATAAGTGAAAATAATGCTTGGATTTCAATTGCTTCCTCTCTCTATTTTTGAAAAGCATTAACATTATTATTTTTACACACCTGACTCGGATAACTGAGGCCAGATATACCGATCATGCACTGCCTTCCGGGCTTACGTGAAAAGAGTACATAGCGTGGTGAGTGTACACACTTGTGTATAAACACATGACTCTAGGTGGTAATTTTTATTAAAATATTTACATACACCTAACTCAGATAAACTGAGGCTAGATATACCGATCTCGCACTACCTTTTGGACTTATGTGAGAAGGGTACAGAGCATGGCGAGTGTACACACTTGCGTGTGAACACATGACTGTAGGTGTTTTTTATTCTTATAAAAACCATTTTTTTAATGTGTTTTTTTAAAAGAGAGAGTTTTGCAATATTATCTTAGCACCATTTAACTTAAAAGATCAAAAATGTTATCGCGTTTACTTTAAATCAACCACTCTTTTAAACAAAGATTGTAATTAGGATATACTTCATAATTAACACCCATGAACCTTCCTATATACTAGTCAAACCATAGTTACTTGTAATCAAACTTTATTTTTATTTTTGTTGAGACAAATAAATTTTCAAAAATTTCAGCTTAATAACCAAAAACATATACGTATCGTATAGTGTTTCTTCAAAAGTAAATTAATATGCTAAAAAGAAAATTTATTTTGGGATTTTTTTTAGTTTTGAGTTTTGGAAAGACAAATGCAAAAAATAAACCATGAAACCATGAAAAATGAAAATGAAGATGAGACCCCCCACCCCCAAACACTTGATTTTGACTGTGTCCCCACAGTCAATGCATGAAATAATGAGTGTAACGGAGAAAAATATATACATATTTACAAAAGAGGGTTAACATTTCTTACTAAACGTAGAATGGCTCATGAAGAATCATGAGCTCCTCCTCTTGATTACTTGGTAATTCCAAGTATGGTTTCAAGCGATGACCACTGACTTTGAAAATTATTCCATCCCTAGGGTTTTGTATTTCTATGGCACCGTGTAGAAAAACTATTCGTATCACAAATGGTCCGGTCCATCTTGATTTTAATTTTCCAGGGAATAAATGAAGTCTGGAGTCATACAAAAAACCTTTTGATTTGGCAAAAATGTTTTTCTTAGGATAGACTTGTCATGAAAAACTTTTGTTCTTTCTTTGTAAATTTTCTCGTTTTTATACGCGTCATTACTATCTCTTCTAACTCGTTGAGTTGCAATTTTCTGTTTTCGCCGGCTTTTTCAAGATCAAAGTTTAAGTTCTTAATTGCCCACAACGCTTTGTGTTTGATTTCAACTGGTAATTGGCAAGCTTTACCATAAACTAAATGAAATAGAGACATCTCAAGGTTAGTTTTAGAAGTGGTATGGTAAGCCCAAAGCGCGTCAATCAATTTCTGAGACCAATCTTTTCGATTTTTATTCACAGTTTTCTCCAAAATTTGTTTTATTTGTTGATTTGAAACTTCAACTTGACTACAAGTATGAGGATGATACAGAGTGGATAACTTGTGGATTATCGAGTATTTCTTCATTAGAGTTTCAAATTACCGATTACAAAAATGAGTTTCGTTATCACTTATTACTGTGCGAGGTGTCCCAAACCTCAAAAAGATGTTTTCTTTTATGAATTTCACAACAACTTTATGTTCGTTTGTTTTACACAGAACAGCTTCAACCCATTTGGAGACATAGTCAACGGCAAGAAGAATGTACAATTTTCCAAAAGAGTTTGGGAATGGTCCCAGAAAGTCAATACCCCAAATGCCAAAGATTTCGATCGTAAGGATGTGGTTCAAAGGCATCATATTTCGTCGAGAGATTCTTCCTATCATTTTGCAGTGATCACAAGTTTTACAAAACTCAAATGCATCTTTAAAAAGCATAGGCCAATAAAAACTACATTGAAGCACCTTTTTCGCAGTTTTCTTAGGACCGAAGTGACCACCACAAGTTTGGTCGTGACAAAACGAAAGAACGCTTTTGATTTTGCAATCTGAAATGCTACATCGAATGATTTGGTCGAAACAGTATTTAAACAAGTATGGATCATCCTAATAGAAGTATTTGACTTGGGAAAGAAATTTATATTTATCTTGTTTCGACCAAAATTAATGAGTTTTCTTAGTGGCTGTTAGCGCCAAAACTGGTCACTAACACCCAAATCTAGTTGAAAGCACCAAATACCAGTCACAGCTCAGAGGTAGAATGTATGTAGAGAGTAATAATGTGAAGAACAGTTAAAACTGAAATGAAAGCAGTAGAGAACAACAGATTTTATAGTGGTTCGGCTAACTCCGGCCTACGTCCACTCTAGAAGTTTGGTTTTTATTGCTGTAATAATCGATTACAGTTACAAAATGGTAGAGTTGCCTTAGCCTTAGAAAAGAGAAAGTAAGAGAGAAGAAGATCCTTTTTCACTATGCCCCTGCCTCTCTATTTATAGAAAAAGATGGGTTGGACTTCCCTGGTGGGCCTGGTAGCTGAATACCTCAGCCCAAATGGAGTGGTCTCCATATGCCGAACCATAGATGCCGAACGCTGAATGCCGAACAAGGTGTGAATGCCGAACGATCTCCTCGTGCCGACCATAAGTGAGGCCGAACACCCTGAATGCCGTGGGAGGCATTTTCGCCGAACGATACCAGAGGCCGATCCAATGTATTCGTGTTGAACGACTGATTGCCGAACAAAACTTAGGCCGGACGATACTCTGGCCGAACGCTATCAAGGCCGAACCATCTCTTGGCCGAACGATACTTAGGCCGAACAATAGTTAGGCCGAACAATAGTTTATGACGAACAATTCTGCCACGCCGAACGTTCGTACATGCCGAACGTTATACCTTGCCGAACGTCTCTCGATGCCGAACGTTCCTTGATGCCGAGCGTTTCCGAGATGCCGAGCGTATCTTGACGCCGAACGCCACCTGGATGCCGAATGCTTCATGGAATGCCGAACCACTCATGTATGCCGGACGCTCTATGTATGCCGAGTACTCTTGAATGCTATTCGAACGTGAATGCCAGACGAACCATATGTGCCGAACCTCCATCATGCCGAACCATGTTTCCTAGACCCAAATTATAGTTGATTCATCTTTATCCAATCATATTTCCATCTCCCAAGCACATTGCATCATCCATCCATCCAGTCGACTGAATCCATCGTACTATAGCCTCGACGAACATGCAGTTGATTAAGTTAAACCCGTCCGTCCGCGGCCTTGCCAAAAGGCGGGTTAACACTTGCCCCCCAAAACATGCCTTGGTGTGAAAGGTGTGTTTTGAATAGCCTCAAGTCCAATATCCTAAGTATGTATGTTATCCACATCCATACTTTCCGATTCATAATCCAATCCATTACCAAGCCATCTTATCCGAGTGCCACGGCCATATCCTGATCCATTTCCGCGATTGTTCCGAGTCGATGTCTGATTCCTATCCAGTAACCAAGTCCTTATCCAATTTCACATCCATCTGAACCCGACTACCGAGTTCCAATCCATCCATATTCAATAACCTATAACCATATCCATGACCTCTCCGGGTCGATATCCAAATCCGGGACCGCTCCGGGTCTTTGTCCGAATCCTTAGCTATTCATACCTAATATCCAAATCCGTAACCTCTCTGGGTTCTTACCAAGCGCAATCCACACTTGACGACCTATGTTAAGTAATTCCATGGTGTTTATGGTTCAGTGTCCCTGAACGTCTAATAATGTCGTGGCTTAAGTCCTAAGCCGAATCCTGGTCACTCTGGACCCTTGCCGAGCATAGTCCATACTCGACGACCTAAAATAGTAACCAATAATATGGCCTAAGTCCTAGGCCGAATCCTGGTCTCTCCGGACCCTTGCCGAGCATAGTCCATACTCGACGACCTTTTAGCCAAAATCTAGAGAAAATCCAATCAAAATCTAATCCGAAATCCAAATCCAAATCCAAACAAAAAACCAGAAATCCATATCAAAAATCCAAACCAAAAAACAAACATCCAAACCTGAATCCAAACCAGAAAACGAGCAAAACAGGGAGTTCAAACCAAACTCCAAAACCAAACCAGAAAAAGCAAATGTCCAAGTCAAAGGAAAAAACAGATTTCACAAACCAGGGCGTCTCGGTAAGCCATAATCTCAGAGCATGCCTGAGGGTTATCTCCGACTCCGTACATGAGTAAGTGATTTAACTGTTTGCCCGGAGTTTGTTACTTATTCCAAACCATCAAGATTAGTTGATGACCAATCGACCACCATTCCTAGGTCTCATCCCCTCGTCGTTCAAGGTAGGCGGTGGCTGCTCCTGTTCCCCCGCCGCATTCCGAGTTTCGACATATTGTCGCAACTGACCATTCCTTATATGCTCCTCGATTATGTCCTTCAAATGCCGGCAGCTGTTAGTATCATGCCCGTCCAGGTCATGAAAAAGACAGTGCCTTCCTGATGCCCTTTCTCGTTCTGAGGGTTCCCTCCTTGCTGGCCTTCGATAGGGAAGGCGATCTCGAGTATCTAAGAAAATCCGCTCCAACGTTGCGTTCAATCCTGTGTAAGTGGAGAACTTTGGTTCTCCCCAGCGCTTCCTTTTCCCTTTATCCTTGCCCCCACCCGGGCTTTCGTCGGGTAGTCCATCCTTAGTCATGTTTACTTCCTTTGACCTCATGTCCAAACATGCATCCTCTTGTCGAAGAAATCTTTCAGCTTCATGAAAGAATTCCCCAAGATCCAACGGTGGGTCCCGTACCAACGATACTTTGAAATCTGAATTATCTCTTACTCCTAATACCGCAGCCATCAGAACCATTGATGGATCTGGCCGATCCACCGAAGCAACTGCTGCATTAAATCGATTTAAGAATGTCCTGAGCGATTAATCTGCTCCCTGTTTAACTGATGTTAGCGTCATCACATTCTTTGGCCTTTTTATGTGAACTCGAAACTGACTTAAGAACTTGTCCACCAGTTCTGTCCATGTTCCAATGGATCCATCCTCGAGCTGTCTGAACCACATAGCAGCAATATCAGTCAAGTACAGGGGAAACATCGGGCCATAACCTCCTCCGCTGCCCCCAGCGCTTCCATATGCCTAGTGTACCTCATCAAGTGGTCGGTGGGATCTGTCTTCCCGTTGTATACTTCCAGAGTGGGTAGTTTGAAATCAGGCGGATTCCTAGCTGTCCTGATGTTCCGGGTAAACGGACTTTTGTTAACTCCCTCTGAATCCCTGTTTGTCAGACCTCCGCGAATAGTTCGCCTGATAATGTCAGCCAATCCAGTGTTTCCAACCAAGGATAGCCCCCTATCCATGTTTCCAGACTGCCCCCTAAGTCCCCGTGGAAATTCTGGCACATATTCTTCATCACGTACTCCTGTATTCCTATGGACATCAGGCCGCGTAGCGTTATCCGGTATCCCTCCATGAGCTGGTCCAGCATCACCTGGTGGTGCGCCCCCGAGTCTAGATCCATCTAGATGGTTAGCTGTTTGTTGATTGGGGGCTGCCCCCTGCTGAATCACTTCATCTGTCCGCTGGTTGAGTTCCCTTGGACCAGTCCCAAGAACTTGAGCACCTACAGTTCCTGGTTGTCTAAATTGTCTAAGAAGAGCCTGCATCATCTCCTCTTGCCGTTTCATCGTCTGCTCCTGCATAGAATTCATCATCACCTGCATCTCATCCCGATTTATGTAGATGGATGCATGATCCTCTCCAGCTCCAAAAGAGGCCGCTTGACTTCCTTCCTGATTGCTTCTTTCCGCTGCTTGCTTTCTCGTTGGTGGTCTAGCCATTGCTTTCTACGGTCCAAGTTCCTAACTTCAAAATTCCTGAGTGCTTCAATTCTCAGTGAAAGCACCAAAGTGTTAGCGCCAAAATTGGTCACTAACACCCAAATCTAGTTGAAAGCACCAAATACCAGTCACAGCTCAGAGGTAGAATGTACGTAGAGAGTAATAATGTGAAGAACAGCTAAAACTGAAATGAAAGCAGTAGAGAACAACAGATTTTATAGTGGTTCGGCTAACTCCGGCCTACGTCCACTCCAGAAGTTTGCTTTTTATTGCTGTAATAATCGATTACAGTTACAAAATGGTAGAGTTGCCTTAGCCTTAGAAAAGAGAAAGTAAGAGAGCAGAAAGAAGATCCTTTTTCACTGTGCTCATGCCTCTCTATTTATAGACAAAGATGGGTTGGACTTCCCTGGTGGGCCTGGTAGCTGAATACCTCAGCCCAAATGGAGTGGTCTCCATATGCCGAACCATAGATGCCGAACGCTGAATGCCGAACAAGGTGTGAATGCCGAACGATCTCCTCATGCCGATCAGAAGTGAGGCCGAACACCCTGAATGTCGTGGGAGGCATTTTCGCCGAACGATACCGGAGGCCGATCCAATGTATTCGTGCTGAACGACTGATTGCCGAACAAAACTTAGGCCGGACGATACTCTGGCCGAACGCAATCAAGGCCGAACCATCTCTTGGCCGAACGATACTTAGGCCGAACAATAGTTAGGCCGAACAATAGTTTATGACAAACAATTCTGCCACGCCGAACGTTCGTACATGCCGAATGTTATACCCAGCCGAACGTCTCTCGATGCCGAACGTTCCTTGATGCCGAGCGCTTCCGAGATGCCGAGCGTATCTTGACGCCGAACGCCACCTGGATGCCGAATGCTTCATGGAATGCCGAACCACTCATGTATGCCGGACGCTCTATGTATGCCGAGTACTCTTGAATGCTATTCGAACGTGAATGCCAGACGAACCATATGTGCCGAACCTCCATCATGTCGAACCATGTTTCCTAGACCCAAATTATAGTTGATTCATCTTTATCCAATCATATTTCCATCTCCCAAGCACATTGCATCATCCATCCATCCAGTCGACTGAATCCATCGTACTATAGCCTCGACGAACATGTAGTTGATTAAGTTAAACCCGTCCGTCTGCGGCCTTGCCAAAAGGCGGGTTAACAGTGGCTAAATAGTTCACTATGTCTGCATACCATGGATCGATAGAAACAAAAAGGAGTTATTCGTCATGAAAGTTATCGTTGATCGGTAAAGAAGATGGTGCGTGTGGAAGACGTGATAGATGATCGGCGATGACATTGTCGGATCCTTTTTTACCTTTGATCGTAAGATCGAATTCTTGGAGTAAAAGGATCCAATGGATCAAATGAGACTTAGCGTCCTTTTAGCGAAAAGGTACCTAAGAGCAGAATGGTCAGTGTAAATAGTAATGTGTGAGCTAATCAAATAAGGTTGAAACTTTTCGAGCGCAAAGACTACCGCTAGAAGCACTTTTACAGTGGTTGTATAATTGAGTTGAGCATCGTTTAGAGTCATACTAGCGTAGTAGATGACGTGAAGAATTTTGTTGTTGTGTTGTCCTAAGACAGCATCAACTGCGAAGTTAGAAGCGTCACACATTATCTCGAAAGGAAGATCCTAATTGGGTGAGCAAATGATGGGAGTAGAAATGAGTTTGTTTTTTAGACTTTCAAAAGCAGAAACACGGTCAGAATTAAAGTCGAATGGAACATCTTTTTCAAGAAGAGTCGTAAGAGGTTGAGCAATTTTACTGAAGTCTTTCACAAAACGTTGATAGAAACTAGCGTGTCCAGGAATGAACGAATGTCCTTGACAAATTTGGGAATGGGTAGATTCGCAATTACGTCAACTTTCTCTTTGTCTACCTCAATGCCTTTATTTGAAATGACATGTCCAAGGACAATGCCGTGTTTGACCATGAAATGGCATTTTCCCCAATTTAACGTTAAATGTTTGTCCTTGTATCGTTTAAGAACCAACTCAAGATGTGTAAGCACTCATAAAAAGAGTTTCCAAAGATAGAAAAGTTGTCCATAAACATTTCAAGAAAGCGTTCGATCATATCGGAAAAGTTGTTGACCATGCACCTTTGAAAAGTAACAGGAGCGTCGCAAAGGCCAAAGGGCATACGTCGATAAGCAGAAGTACCAAAGGGACACGTGAAAGTCATTTTCTCTTGATCTTCGAGAGCGATTGGAATTTGGTTATGGCTGGTATAACCATTAAGAAAGCAATAGAATTCGTGGCCGGCTAAACGTTCAAGCATATGGTCGATGAAAGGAAGGGGAAGTGATCTTTACGTGTTGCAGCATTTAATTTTCGATAATCAATTCAAACACGCCAACCCATTTGAGTACGATTTGGAATGAGTTCGTTTGAGTCATTTTTGATAACGGTAAGTCAAGACTTATTAGGCACGACATGAATTGGGATAACCCACGAACTATCAGAGATTGGGTACATAATTCCGTTATCGAGAAGTTCAAGAATTTCAACACGAACCACCTCCTTCATTTTTGGATTAAGCCTTTGTTGCGCATCACGAACAGGCTTGGTATCGTTGACTAAATGGATGCAATGTTGAACAAGAGCGGGACTAATTCCCTTTATATCGGTGATCGACCATCCAATTGCTTCTTTGTTTTTTGATAGAATTGAAAGTAAGGAAGTTTCTTGATCAAGATAGAGAGAGAGAGTTGCAGAAATTATGACGGGAAACGTTTTGTAGCCACCAAGTATGCGTACTTAAGGCGATCAGGAAGGGCTTTAAGATCCAACCTCGGGGGTAGCTCAATCAAAGAATTAGATGGAAGTTTTGATTCAACGGTAAGGGGTTCAAATGGAAGCGCAATTATGATTTCGTTAGGCTCATCATGAAATAGTTGTTCGTATTCAGTCTCGCGTTCGTTGTTAAGGTCAACTGTTTCGTTATCAAAATTTTCTTGAATGAAGCTAACTTCCAGCGTTTTCTCATGTGGTTCATTCGGTTGATTTTCAAGATTGAAAATATTAAGATCCAAAGCCATGTTTTCAAAAGAAATTTTTATCGAACTGTTTCGACAATTGATTAAAGCGTTTGAAGTAGCCAAGAAAGGTCAGCATAAAATCAATGGGATTTGACTCATTGGATTATTCATGGGTTGAGTCTCCAAAATGATGAAATTGACGGGGAATATGAATTGACTGATTTTGATAAGTACATCCTCGATTTCTCCCACAGGTTTCTTTATCGAACGAGCGGCAAATTGAAGAGTTACTTTCGTCAGTTTTAGTTCACCTAAGCCAAGTTGCTGGTAAACGGAATAAGGAATCAAATTGACACTCGCACCCAAATCTAGCAAGCATCTGTTAATCGTTTTGTCTTCTATCGTGCACGAGATCGACGGACATCCAGGATCTTTGTATTTGATGGGAATTGATTTTGGATAAGACTTCGCTAAGTTCGACGGCTAAGAAAACTTTCTTGGGTACATGAGTGTGTCGTTTTTGAGTACACAAGTCCTTAAGAAATTTAGCATAGGTTGGGACTTGTTGAACGATGTCAAGAAGCGGGATATTAACTTTTACTTGTTTAAAAATTTCCAACATCTTATCCATTTGGTCAGAGTGTTTCTTCGGTCGAAGATGATGTGGAAATGGAACACGATACTCAGGAGGTGGGTCTACTTGAGTAGAAGAAGAATTTGGAGTGGAGTTTGATTCGCTGTTTGGCTCCACATTTTGTTCAGAATCGTTTTTTGTTTTAGAAGTTCGACAGGGATTTTCGATAAATAGTTTTGATTTTCAACTTGATTATCGATTTGTTTACCGGAACGTAAAGTCATGATAGAATTCGTTTGGGTTACGTTGCTATCTTGAACAACATGGGCTTGATTTGAATTCGTGTTTCGGTTTCTGGGATTCGGAACTGGTTGACTTGGGAATGTGCCTCGTTCAAATTAACTTACAGATGTGGCTAATTGACTCATTTGCATTTCAAGTTTAGCAATTGATTGGCTCGTGCTTTGCATATACAAAGTTAACAAATTTTGCAAATTGCTGTTTGATTGGAGGCTTTAAGTCGTTGCCTTAGCCAAAGTTTCAAGACTTTTCTCAAGTGAACTTAATCGTTTATCGTCTTGAGGAGGAAAAGATTGTTGCAGTTGATTTTGGGATGGCCCCACAAAATTTTATTGAAAATGATTGGGTTGAAAGGGAGGATTCGAAGCATTGTTCGAAAATGCTTGAAAATTGGAACAAACCGAAAACATGTTGGGATTATTTTGGTTCCAAGCAAAGTTCGGATGATTTCTCCAACCAGGATTGTACGTTGGGGAAAATAGGTCATTCTTAACTTTATTGAAAGCGTTGAGTTGTTCGATCGAATTAGGGTACTAATCGGCTATGTGATTCGAATCGTTACATTTATAACACATGGGTTGGGAAGCTTGGTTCATTTGGTTGGATGAGAAAACTTTGTCAAATTTATTGATCATTGCATCGATCTTAGCTTCCAAAGCCAAAGATGATCCTATCGAGTGTGCGCTCGATCGTGATTAAATGGATTTTTCATTAGAACGTTCCCATTGGGATGATTTTTCAGCTAGGTTTTCAAGACATTTACAAGCATCGTCGTGATGTTGGGCAAGAAAGTTGCCTTGTCACATTGATTCAAGCATGGTTCGTGAGCTGTTTTCAAGTCCATCGTATAATATTTGGTAAAGGGTCCATTTCTCAAAATTATGGTGTGGACAATTTATCAAAAGCTCTTTAAATCTTTCGAAATATTTTCCGAATGGTTCACCTTTGAATTGATGAAAATTTACGAGTTCATTTCAGATTTTAGTTGTTTTTTCCAAGGGGTAGAACTTTTTTAAGAAAACTTTAATGAATTCTTCCCAAGTTTTGACTGAGTTTGATGGTAAGCTGTACAACCATTTTTCAGCATAATCAGTAAGAGTAAATGGAATTAATCGAAGTTTGTTTCCGTCATCGGAAGTTTGTTGGAGTTTCATTGTCGTGCAAACTTATTCGAATTTCGTTAAGAAAATGTATAGGTCATCGTGTTCAAAATTGCCAAATTTTTTGAGCGTGGCAATATGGTTTGAGTGAATTTCAAAATGGTTACCCGTTGGAGCAGGTAGCGTGATGCAAGAAGGAATAGAAATTCTATCGGGAAAGATTCTATCCATGAGAGTTTGCGGGGCATTTCCATTTGCCATTGTAGGAAGACCGTTTGTTCGAGTTAAACGATTAGTTGTTGCATTACGAGTCCAAGTATTTGTTGTTGTGTCACGAGTCCAAGTACTCATGCATAAGAAAATGTCGAGAACAGAAAGAAATGAAAATCGAGTTTAGAGAATGAAACAAGGTTTAAAAGGTGAAATGAAGTGAAAATTTGTTTGTTTTTTTCTAATTTTTTTAGGGAAGAATATTTACCAAAAGAGATTTCTTTTTCAAAAAGGGAGATTTGATTTTTGTTTTGTTTTTGGATTTTCAAAAAAAAATTCTCTTTTGTTTTTATATGTTTTTGTTTTCGAAAAGATTATAATTTTATTTGGATTTTTTGTTTTTTTCTAAAAAAAACTAAGTCAAATTTTTTTTTGGATTTTTGATTTTGATTGAAAATTTTCAAAGGAAAGGATTTAAAAACTAAGTTAAGTAAAACGTACAATTTTTTTAGTTTTGGATTTTGTTGTTTTTCTATCCTAAATATGCATGAACTAATGCAACGAAATGAATGCAAGGACTTAATTACAAAATTTTCCGTCCTTAGTAAATCCTAACCCAAAATTGTATAATCGCACTTTGTCTTAATCCAACAAGATAGTTCTTAGTTAGGTAACGGATAGGAGTTATCAGTGCACCATGAATCACCATAGCAATGCAACCGAAGGTTTAAGTACCTTCAGAGAAACAATCAGTATAATATTTATGAATCACCATAATATTTATAACTGATTATTGCTCTGCCATAGCATAGACACCAAGAATATAAATTGTCGAAAGAAGACAACTTGTCAAGATACAATTAAGCCCTAGGTGAGCTCGTGACACCCTTAAGTCCGAAGTCTAACCGTTATTATTAGCAAATTCTAATATGAAATGCAATTTGTGGGCCAAGGAAGAGGTGATAAAATCCCTCACCTTATGTTGGTTTAGGTGTTGCCCTTAAAAAGGAAAATAAGATGAGATGTATGCAAAACTGAAAATAAACGTGATTTAACAATGCAACTACGAATGAATTTTTTTGTTTTTTTTTGGAAATTTTTTTAAAAATGCAAGCAATCAACAATAAAAAGCAAATAAAAACAAGAGATAAGGGCACGATACTAGAGCGTGTAGAATTATTAGCAATTTACTTTTAAAGCAGCGATTTTTTTATAAGTAAGCTAGCAGAGCAATTATTTTAGTAAGTTAATCCCCTCCTTTTGATTTTCTGCTTTTGCAACCTGAGAATTTAAATAAGAATATGTATGTGTGTATGTATGTGTGTGTGTGTGTGTGTATTTAAAGAAAAGAAGCTTTTGCTTAAAAAAATAAATCAAACTTAAACTCACACACACATGCATGGCCCAATAGCCCAAAACTCAACAGACACTACTCAGCACACGTAAATCACAATTCACACAACGCATATCAGCAACAATTCACGTAATTTCCAAAATCGATTTCAATTCCAAATTAGATTTCAAACCAGAAAGCAAATAAAAAACACAAGGGAAAGACTTGTTCGTGGTTCGATTTAAGGAAGAGGACGAGGTTTGGGTATGAGGTGTTGCAGTCAGGTCGCGATTGTTCAGGAGGCGGTTTGCAGTAATTTGGCAGAGGAAGATTTTGGGTCGCGGCTAGAATTGATTGTGTCATGTGAGTTGCGGTGAAGGGTTGCGGCTGTTTGAGTGAAGGCAAATTGCAGGAAGGTGATGAATTTGGTCTCTCTTTTTTTGGTTTTGTGGATTTGATTTGGTTGTTGGTTAGCAGGTTCATGGGGATTGATTGGTTGTGATTTTGGGTTGTGGTGAAGGGGTTCTGGCAGAAGGAGGTCGCTTGAGATGGTGGTAGTTTGTATGGAAGAAGAATGATGTTGGTTGATGTTGATGGGATGAATGGTAATGGTGAGGATGAATGGCAATAGAAAGTGTGGATATGATGGCAATGTGCAGTAGTGGGTATTTGGTAGGATGTTGAAGTTGTGAAGACCAGTAAGGCAGTAAGGCAATAGTTTGGTTTGCAGCAGTAAGGAAGTTGCATTGAAGTGTGTAGGCAGTTAAGGTTGAACTGCATTGAAGTGGTAGGATATTTTTTTGTGGTTTGTGGTGGTGGTGTGATGGAATAGGAGGTTGTGAAGGATGTGAAGCAAGTTGTTTGAAGACAGTGGTGAAGGTAGTTGTAGTGTGACAGGTTGATTGTAGTGGCAGTCTCACTAATGTGATTGGCAGAAGTGAATGACAATATGGAGTTTGAGGAAGGTTATGGTGAATGAAGGAATTGCAGTGGTTTGATGGAGGATTATGAAATAGAGGGGATGCAGGGATGCATGGAGAATTAGATGCAGTATGTGGCAGAGGATGGGTTGTATGCAATGAGGAGTTGATGTTTGTAAATGAAGTATTGATGTGAGGTAGTTGTTGTATGGATGATAATATAGTGAAGGTTGATGATACAGTGAGGGTTGATATGGTGGTGGGCAAGTGATTTTGATGTAGGGAAATTGTGGAAGAGCAGGCAGAAGGCACTATGAAGAAATATGCACAGTGAAGTGTAGAAAGGTGTAGTGATAGTAGATAGTGGAGATGATGATGACAGATTGAAGCAAAGCAGTGTAGCAGTGGAGATGATGATGTCTACTTGAGATGAACAGGGATAAGGGGGTGATGGTAGAGGGGACATATAAGTGGAAGAGGAGTATATTGGGCGTTATGTTGATGAAGGCTGTAAGGCAGTGAAATGTAGCAGTGCACAGTACACAGAAAAGAAATGCACAGTTTTTTTTGTGATATGCAAGTTATAACAGTGTACAGTGTCAATGTAACTGTTTTAAAATGTAAATGTAAATGAAAGCACAATATATTTGCACATCCAAATGTAACTGAAAATGTATATGATCAAAACAGAAAATGAAAATGTCATGCAAATAATAAAATATTTTTGTTTTGAAATTGTGTATTTTTTATAGAATTGCAAATGCAAATAGAAAAACAACAAACACACAAACAAAATCAAAATCAAAATTACACATAAACACACAACAATTTTTTTTTAAATGCAACTCAACACACAAGATTAATACATAATAACATCAAACAAAAATAATTCGAATAACAAAACTAAAATCAAATCTATTTTCCCGGCAACGGCGCCAACAACTTGTTGAATAACGGAGGAATTTCCTATCGGATTAGAAAACCATTGTTAAAATAAATGTAACAAAAATTACCGCAAGCGCAGGACGTACAATTTTAGTACATGGCGATGGGTCGATCCACAGGGAATTAAAGTCATTTTAAATTCTATTCAATCAAATTAAACCAAACTTGAGATTGTTTGTAAGCTAAGAAAAATGTAAAACTAGCTAGAACAAAGTGAACGGAAATATGAGATTAAAAGACAATTTAGAGGCAAATCCACTCTCATCTTCTCACATAAATCAACACAAAATTTTATCTATGATCACTCATTTTAATCTAATGGAATTAGTGATGTATTTACCATAAGTATGGTCTATTTTTGTTATTGATTAACATAACGTAAACCATCAAACTTAATACAACAACTAAAACCACTTATTAAACATCATGAAAATGAATATGAAACTAAAACAAAAGTCTATTTTAAGCACGATCTATTTACTACTTTTGATTAGTAACATAGATCATCAAATTTTGCTTCTATTTTAATTTCATGATCAAAATCACTTAGTTAGTTAATGGTGTAAATTGTGCTTATGTTTGAATAAGAATAGCCTATTTGTGATAAACAACATAGAATATCAAATTCACTAATAAACTTACATCATCATCTAACTTTTCATGAAGCGTAAAAAGAAATCATAAATAAGCAAATATGTTGAGTCCATATGAATTAGAGAGCTTCATTACCACTAAATTGATGAGGTTTAGCTATTCATTTTTGTTATCATTTCAACACATGTAGATTGCAACATTGAAAAGAAAGGAAAGTAAGAGCTAAAAAAAGAAAAGGAGAACTAAACTACTTGCATAAAATTAAACTAAGTGCATAAAAAAGAAAGCTAATCTACTAACATGAAAATGAAGAAAGCATGTAAATATAAATGAACACAAAATGAAAGAGCATATAGAAACAAAGAGGCTTAGGAAGCCATTTTATTTCTCATTTGATTGAGGCTATAACTTCCATAATATGATAAGTAGATAAAAGCTTTATTACATGAACATAAGAAGGTTATCTATACATGCCTAAAACTCTAAGCCATATTTTAGGGGATTACCCAAAATACCTCTTAGGAAGTGTGGCCACCAAGTTATCATTAGCATGAATTAATCCTCCTTTAAGTATGCATGTGCTTTTAATCTCCACTAACATTTGCATTAGCCCCTAATTTGAAGATCATGGCAAGTGGGTAGGTGGGGTCCTCCATGATTATGTGAATTCATTTATTTCCATCTTCAATTGCCTTCTTATCTTGTGCATGCATATTTCCATGAAGACTTCTTCTATTTTCCATCCAAATTTCTACAAAACAACATTAAAATGTGCAAGTAAATTTTTCTCAAATTGAATACATGCACAAAATTACCATTTTGCCCCTAACTGAAGATGGATGAGTGATGATTTAATGTTATTTGGAGTTTGGTAAAAACATGTAAAATACCCAATTATGACATTTATTTAAATAAAAGTAGATTAAATATGGAAGTAAAAATATGCACATTTATGTGTACATCACTACTCAACTAAAAATCTTCGTTGAACTCGTACGATGATTATTTTCAACTCTATAGCCTTCATAGTGTGTGCGTTCATGTTTGAGGTTGCTCGAATTTGTGGAGGCTGACTTAGGGCTTGAGGGGATTGGAGATATAGGCTTCGGAGGCTAATTGGAGGGTAGCTTCGAGTTCGTTGAAGAAAATAACACCTCGGCGCAAATTGTCATGAGGTTTGGTGGCCGTTTTGGACGCGCGAACTGGTGGGGTCGGCGACGTTATGTAGCAGGTCGCATCTTATGGGAAGGGTGCGGTAGTTGATCCGAGGTGGCGAGCAAGTGTGGTTCGTCGAGAGCTATTCTTTGGCGAAGACGAATTTGAAAACCGTCGTGTTTTGCTTCATGTTTGTGGATGCTTGTGCACGTTTGTTATGGGTTACTGTTTGGCACGATTTTGAGGATGGGGGGATTGAGGAAGATGATGATTGGTAGGAGGGTAAAATTTTAAATATAAATATAAGTTGTTTGATTTTAATTTAAAAATTTATCGATAACTTATAAAATTCATATCTCATTCATAAGAGGTCAGATTCGAACGCCGTTTTTTGCATTGAACTCGAGTCATCGAGCTCTTCGCTATGGAAATGGTTATGTTGGATTTGGAGCTTGTTGGAATTTAGGCTAAAATCGAACGACCATTCGGTTTTAGTCCAAAATCGGAATGTTTCTGCGATAAATGAAAATCAATGTGAATTTAACTCACATTAAATTTTATTATATCATATCTATGAGGTTAAATACGTTTACTGATTGTTTGGATGTTAGTTAAATTGTTTGATTGCTTGTTTGGTTGAATTTCCATTTGGAAATTGAGTGACATATAAATTTGGTCATAATAAACCCATATGGTTATCTATATATTATCTATAACCATTGTTTTGCATGGAAATCTGCAGAGAAACCCAAAAGGATTTCTCGCCAATAATTATTTATGTACATCCTTATGCTATTATATTGATAGTAATTGAAATAAAATCCCGTATTCCGTTTAATTTGTTAAGTGTCGTTATAGCAATTTCACTAAATCGTCATTTATTCAATTTCATCCCCAAAACCCTATCATATGAACTTGAGCTTGTATTTTCACTAAACAAAATATTGAAAATTTATTTATCATTTTGATTGATGATAATTTAAATTAATTAATCATTTTAACTAAAGATTTTGAAATAAACCAATTTAATTAACGGTGTTTAAAATTGGTTTATCTTTTGATTTAAAGTGAGATTGGATTTATTAATCATTTTAATTAATGATTACTTAAGTTTAATTAATTATTTAAAATTAATGATATTGGAATTATTAATTATTTTAATTAATGATATTTAAAAGTAATTAATCATTTTAAATAATGATATTTGAAATTAATAATCATTTTAATTAATGATGTTTGAAATTAAATAATCTATTTGATTTCTGAGGTTTGAATTTAATTAATTCATTTTAATTAATGATATTGAACTTTAATTAATTGTTTTGAATTAATAGTTGTTTAAATTTAATTAATTGATTTAACTAATACTGTTTGAAAATTAGTTAACCATCTTAATTAATGGTGTTTAAATTTAATTGAATCATTTTAATGAATGGTATTTGAAATGTGATAAATCATTTTTACTAATGATGATTAATCATGTTTAAGTTTTATTAATAATTTTAGTTAATAATGTTTGAGATTAATTATTCATTTTAATTAATGATTATTCGAATTTAAGTTTATTAAAAGAAAATCTGGATACTGGTCAAAGATAACATAAAAAGTTTTGACAAGATAAGGGAAAATTATGGGTAAGTTAAAAAGGAATTGGAACTCGATTGTTGGGACGTTAAGTTGGATAATCTTCTAGGTGTCGATCTGATGTTGGTTTAGGCCTACGGGGTCGAGCACTTTGAAAAATTGTTCTCTTAGCATTTTACAACCAGAAACTAATTCTAATGGGAAAGCAAGGAGTTAAGCAATTAATTGAATGTGGCTTAACAATTCCGTATACATTTGAGATAACGTATATTGTTTTAAAATTTATAAATGATGACTTATGAATGAGAAAATCCTCTAAAAGCGATTATTTATAAATAAAGCTAAATGTGAATTTTTTTTGCGTTTATAGTAAATAATGTTCTAACGACATTTGTTTTTGACCCTTGTTTTAATACACTTAGTATTATAAATGTTTCCTTATAAAAGAACGGGTTGAAAAGGTATTTCTAAAAATGTTTTGGCAATACTATAATATGGAAATCAAGCTCAAGTTCAGTTTGTTTTTAAAAGAAAAAGTTTGATTCGTTTATGAAAATGAATTATTTATGTAAAGCGAATCACTTATATGGAAACGATTTATTTGTATAATTAGCACTAAACATCGAAGAAGTAGACTTGTCGCTATTTCAAAAGTTAAGAATAATCGTGAGACATGACTTTGAGGTAACACTTCCTTGACTTGTCTAGTATTATTGTTAACCAAGAAATAGTACAAGTTTGAATTCAATGGGTGGTGATAAGTATACAAGCTTAATTTCCATATACAATCGTTTTATATCCTCGATAGTTGGTATCTCAGCTATCGGTTACTTCAATTACTTTATTATCGTCATTCTAAGACGATTTAGTGCTCCGTTGAGCATTGCTATCCTTTGCTGGAAAATGACTAAACCAAAAGCACGAGAAGGGGCCAAACTATGTAGGGTTGCTCCCGTTAGGGTATTTTCACATCTCATCTAGTTTGGATTCGGTTGTACATTTAGATGTGGAAATATTCGGTTGTACATTTAGGTGTCACAGAGTAAATGAGCTTCTCAGGAGTATATTACTAAAGGTATACTTCATGGGGGTTGCACCTTCCTAGTCATTTCTTGGAAAAGTTCCTTTCCTTATTTGATTCAGAAACCCTGAATCTGTTTATCTTTAAATTGCCATGAGTGAAGCCAACTCCTCACGGCATTTAAGTATTGATTTGGTCCATTCTATAAAGTTGGACCATTACCTTATTCTGTCCATTCTATCAAGTTAGATGGTTACCTTATATCCATTCTATCAAGTTTGGACTGGTACCTTATTTAGCCCATTCTATCAAGTTTGGACTATCATCTTATTTTGTCCATTCGATCGAATTTGGACTGTTTTCTTGTTTTATCCATTCTGTCCAGTTGGATTTTACTTGGGTTATTTCCATTTTTTCAAGCCTGGTTTAATATTAATTATGCCCATTCTTATTTGGATTTGTTTCCTGATATTTATTTCTACTCTTGCCTGTATGGATGTTATTCTTGTGAGGTAAAAACCTGTTCAACGTTAGTGGCATGGTCTTACAGAACTTTATATGTTTCTCATTATTCGAGTTATCTCTCTTTGGTATTTTCAGACTGATCCGGGTGTTATTTATTATATTGCTTGGGTCAGATCGAGTATTTTTCCAGGTTGGCTTTAGTGATATGGAGATCTGGAAGGGAGCTGGAGATTCGCCTATTATAGTGTATTTATTTTTCGCTGTATTATATAATATCTCTTTCAACATTTGTAAGGTCAGAATTTTATAACTGTCCAGCTGATAAGATTTATTTTAAACCCTGATATACTCTATATTTTGGAGTGACAGTTTGTATTGTCCTTGATATATTATATGTTGTCGATTCCGCTGTGAGATTCTGTTTTTCTCTGTTCTCCGTTCTTTTCTTTTCATTTACCCTAACAATCTGCCCTTCTGTCAATTGGATGCGTGACATTGAAACACGGTGGTAGTGTTCGGTGTTGATTTTCGATGATCAAAAAGGCGGTTCGTTACATCATGGTATCAGAGCTGAAGGTTAAGCGAGAAACTTGGCTTTGGTGGGGTTCGGCTCATTAGAGATAGGGTAAGCGACATCCTAGAATGAATTTGAGAGTATTATATATTCGAGAGCGTATTTGTTAACGTTATAAAAACGTATTATGTTAATTGGTCTATTAAGTTTTTATGAATTTTGGTCGAGAAGTGGAATGCCACGGTATCGATAGGGGTTTCTAAACCTTCGACCAAGGCTAACAGACATGGTATTGAAATTTTTGGAAATTTTGGCAAATTAAATATTTTGCCTAGGATTATATTTCATATATATAAAGGAATAATTTTCAAAACTTTATATAGTTATAAAGTGTGTTGGTTTAAATGCGATAATATGTATTTATTATCACCATTGTTTGTTTAGTTATGCTTAATTTAAATAATAAGCATTGACTATTATTTATTAGTTGAAAAATGGTACTTAGTTTATTTAGGAGCATTTATCGCTTTGAATTAAAACAAACCCTTTGTGAATTAACTTTCATAATTAATTTTCATAATTTAACTATAAAGTATTGGGAGAAAATGTTAACTTGAAAATTCACCTTTTAATAACGGTGGGTTAAGGATTAAACTTTAATAAAAAATTGTTAATATAATCTAAATAGTGGGATAAGATATTTAGAGAATAAATATTTGACATAATTCTATTATAATAAAGAAGTGTTATTAAAACATGAAATGATTTTTATATAAAGGAAATTTTATATAAATTTAGTTTGTGAAATGGTTTTAAAAGGATTTTTGAATCTAAATCCCAGAATTTTTGAAAATAATTTCAAAAGAATTTTGAGAAATGAAATAGTAGTATTTTTGGAAGTAATTGAAAGTAAAAATATTTTGGGACGTAGAATTTTAATGGAATGCATTTTCTTTGGGATAATTAGGAGGAAATTGTTTCGGTTAGTTTTTTAGTAATCTCAATAATTTTTTAAGTGACGATCAGATGTTTGCTTAGACGAACGTTATGGAGTAGTTAGTAAATTATTCTCTTTATCATTGTGCGATCGAAATGAGTTCAAATCCAAATAAACCCAAAGTAGGTTTTAATAAATTAATTATTTGAAGTTATTATGTAAAAAAATATATGATTTATGCTTTCAAAGATAAGCTTTGAAATTAAAATCGGGTATCCAATTTTTAAGTTCCTTTAAAGGGAATTAGTTCCAAAATAAAAAGTATTTCTAGTAAGAGATTATTTTAATAGACAAGATTTTTCCCTTAGATAAGATAGGGGATAATATAACACATGTAAATTAGGTTAAATTGAATAAGAAGGTTTTGATAAACATTGTGTTATTAAAATCCAAATTTTTGTTTAAAACTCTAAGTAGTGTAAACTATTTGCAGTTATTGGGTCAACCCATAAAACATCATTCATTTTAACGCTCTAAGTTAAAGAGGTTAATAAGTTGACTCGGCTTTAAGAAACCATAATTTGATTTGATCTACATCTAGATCTTTGAAAAAGTAAAATAAAATTTGTATGTACTCTTAGGATATATAAGAGTATTATACAAGTAAATAAAGTGGGATTAGTTATTATTTGATGTTTTATAAGGAAATGACTTTATAAAATATTTTAAAACTTGGGTGAGAATTTATGAAATAACTCATAAAAAATTTTAGTATTGAATAAAATACTAAGTAAAAATATAAGTGATTTAAAAAAAATTAATTTTAATATAATTAAGAAAACTAATAAAATATAGAGTATAACTTCCCATTTTGTCCTAGTGAGTTTGGATAATCTTCTAAGCAATAATCAAAGGCTAATGAGCAAAATGGTATGCTTAGATAATTATCTATACTTTTGGACAATCAAGAAAGTTTTGAACCTAAGTTGAGATTTGTTTGTTAGTCATTTGACATTTGGAAACAATGTTAAATGATAAGTTTTCTCTTATGGAATTTGGTTGATTTGATTTGATTGAATTGAATTGATTGGTTGTGTGATTTCATATACCATTGTCTATAAAGTTTAAATTTATAGACAAAAGATTTTGGTTGTTATTATTAAAACCTTAACCCCGGTGATTTTGAAAAAGAAATTTTGGAAGATTGAGGGAAAGGAATGATACTTATTCACTCTAGTTGATGTTTTTGGAGGAACCAGAAATACCACTGGACGCTCCATGTTGTCTTGATTCTAGAGTTTCACCGTACTTTATTAGGAATAGTTTCCTCCTTGACATTTTGATTTTGGTCTTTGATTTTTCTCGCTTGAGAAATTTGAAAACAAATTTTTGAATTGAAAAACCCGGGTATTTAGATCTAAAAATTTCATTTGAAAATTTTGGATGCATAGCATCTATTACAGAATATTCTATGTATTTTGTCGCATATGATTGAGATATGGTTGTTAGTTGCGTGTAGATTTATATCATGCTAGTTTTTGCATGTAGAGTTACATCATATTGTTGTTGTTAACCTGATTCTCTTTTAGATTATGTAAGTACAAGGAAGCAAGAGATTTCCACTTGACTTCTTGCGCACCTGCATCTGCATAGAGATAATAAATTATTTGTCAAAATATAAATCAAATGCAAAAAGGTACATAATAAATTTAGAAAATTAAATTGGTTGATTATTTTATGCCCCAGATATGGGACGCCACTTAGCTTTTGTTTTCTTTGGTTGGTTTTGAGCCATAGAGGCTATTTGTAGTTGCTTCGATCAAGCCACGCAAAGGAGACACTAGTAAAATTTTCCGAAAATTTAAGAGTTAGAAACTTTTTGAGAATTTTGAAAAAAGTTGATAACTAAAAATTTCACTTTCGAGTTATATCTTGGAATAAACGAATGGAAAAGAATTAGTTGGTATAGGTGGATGAATTTAAAAGACTTGGAAATTTTGAAATCTATTCCAGCTGATTGGTTTTGAAAAGTTAATAAGTTTAATAATACATTTTAATTAATAGTTCAAAACTTAAGGGTCTGGAAACATTTTCTTCCTTAGGAATTTCGGGGACGAAATACATTTAAATGGGAGAATGTAACAACCCAAAATTCTGGTCATTTGATTTTAAATGTTTATTTAATTTTAAATATTTAAATAATTGAAATTTCAAATTTAATTACATATAATTCAAAGATAGGAAATGATTAAATATTTGAATTATGGAATTTAATGTTAATTAAATGGATTTAATAATTTTATTCAACTCCTTTTAATTAATAGATAATATTGGTGAAATAAATTTGAAAATTATTTATAAATACAAATAGATCGGATAAATATCTAGAATTAAATATAAAACGATATTTAAATCTGTGAAATTAGTCTTTCGGGGCACTGTCTCGGATTTCGACGAAACTAGTTTCATTGGATCCGTAATAGTAAATTATAATATGCCGTTGAATTTTATATATGATGAGCAGACAAATCGTTTAGTCGTGCGAGTTCAAAATGCGTAGAAATTAATTTCGAAAATTTAAAATAATAATTAGGTTTGAAAAGCTATCTTCTGCATACGATCAAATTAGGGCTCGGGACTAGTTCCATTGTGTTCAGAACAGGGGTATAACATATATAACGCCAAGTGTCGAGATTTTTAGGTATGTTATATTGAATATTTTATAAATAAAATTAAAATAATATATGTATGTGTGTGTGTGTATATATATATATGTACATACCCACCATTTCTGCCATACCATTCGCCCATACCCCATCATTTCTTAGCACATGCTTCTCCCATACCCTTTCTCTCTATTTAATCTTGCCTGTGTGTGAGAATTTGAGTTTTCCCTTTTGAAATAAAACTTCAAAAATCAAAAACCAAAGATCCACTCAACTAAAAATCCTAATTATTGATTCGTTGAACTCGTACGATGATTATCTTCATCTCCATACCCTTCATAGTTCATGTTTGAGGCGGCTTGGATTTGTGGAGGCCGACCTAGGGCTTGAGGGGATTGGCGATATATGCTTTGGGAGGCTAATTGGAGGGTATCTTTGAGTTTGTTGAAGAAAATAGAACCTCGGCGCAAATTGTTGCGAGTTTTGGTAGCCGTTTTGGACGCACGACCTTGTGGGGTTGGTGATGTTATGCAGCAGGTCGCATCTTAGGGGAGGGGTGCGGTCGTTGATCCGAGGTGGCGAGCAAATGCGGTTCGTCGAGAGCGTTCTTTGGCTAAGACGGATTCGAAAAGCATCGTGTTTTGCTCTGTGTCAGTGGATGTTTGTGCACGTATGTTATGGGTTGCTGTCTATGCACGATTTTGAGGATGAGGGATTAAGAAAGATGATGATAGGTAGGAGGGTAAA
Source organism: Allium fistulosum (assembly GCA_030737815.1). Lineage (NCBI taxonomy): Eukaryota > Viridiplantae > Streptophyta > Magnoliopsida > Asparagales > Amaryllidaceae > Allium > Allium fistulosum. The sequence goes on along the minus strand of CM060907.1, from coordinate 939,630,451 downwards.
ATTTAAATATAAATATAAGTTGTTTGATTTTAGTTTAAAATTTTATCGATAACTTATAAAATTCATATCTCACTCATACGAGGTCGGATTCGAATGCAGTTTTTTGCATTTGACACATGTAGTCGAGCCCTTTGCTATAGAATTAGTTTTGTTAGAATTGGAGCTTGTTGGAATTTAAGCTAAAATCGGACGACCGTTCGGTTTTAGTCCAAAATCAGAACGTTTCGGCGATAAATGAAAATCAATGTGAGTTTAACTCACATTAAATTTTTATTATATCATATCTATGATGTTAAAAACATTTATATTGTTTGGATATTAGTTAAATTGTTTGATTACTTGTTTGGTTGAATTTCCATTTGGAAATTGGATGACATATTAATTTGGTCATTTTAAACCCATATGATTATCTATATATTATCCATAACCATTGTTTTGTAGGGAAATCTGTAGAGAGACCCAAAAGGATTTCTTGTCAATAATTATTTATGTACATGCTTATGCTGTTATATTGATAGTAATTGAAATAAAATCTTGATATTCCATTTAATTTGTTAAGTGTCATTATAGCAATTGCGCTATATCGTCATTTTTTCAATTTCATCCTCAAAACTCTGTCATATGAACTTGAGCTTGTATTTTTGCTAAACAGAATATTGAAAATTTATTGATCATTTTGATTAATGATAATTTACATTAATTAATCATTTTTACTAATGATTTTGAAAGTAACCAATTTAATTAATGGTGTTTAAAATTGGTTTATCTTTTGATTTAAAGTGAGACTGGATTTAATTAATCATTTTAATTAATGATTACTTAAGTTTAATTAATTGTTTAAAATTAATGATATTTGGAATTATTAATCATTTTAATTAATGATATTTAAAAGTAATTAATCATTTTAAATTATGATATTTTTGAAATTAATAAATGATGTTTGAAATTAAATAATCTATTTGATTTATGAGATTTGAATTTAATTAATTCATTTTAATTAGTGATATTAAACTTTAATTAATTGTTATAATTAATAGTTGTTTAAATTTAATTAATTGATTTAACTAATGGTGTTTGAAAATTAGTTAACCATCTTAATTAATGATGTTTGAATTTAATTGAATCATTTTAATTAATGGTATTTGAAATGTGATAAATCATTTTTAATAATGATGATTAATCGTGTTTAAGTTTTATTAATCATTTTAGTTAATAATGTTTTAGATTAATTATTTATTTTAATTAATGTTTATTCAGATTTAAGTTTATTAAAAGAAAATCTGGATACCTATTAAAGATCACATAAAAAGTTTTGACAAGATAAGGGAAAATTTTGGGTAAGTTAAAAAGGAATTGGAACTCGATTATTAGGACGTTAAGTTGGATAATCTTTTAGATGTCGATCTGATGTTGGTTTAGACCTTCGAGGTCGAGCACTTGAAAAAATTATTCTCTTAACGTTTTACAATCAGAAACTAATTCTAATAGGAAAGCAAGGGGTTAAGCAATTAATTGAATGAGGCTTAACTATTCTATGTACATTTGAGATAATGAATATTGTTTTAAAATTTATAAATAATGATTTATAAATGAGAAAATCCTCTAAAAGGGATTATTTATAAATAAAGCTAAGTGTGAATTGATTTTGGGTTTATAGTAAATAATGTTTTAACGACATTTGTGTTTGACCTTTGTTTTAATAGTATTATAAATGTTACCTTATGAAAGAACGGTTTGAAAGAGTATTTCTAAAAATGTTTTACCAATACTATAATATGGAAACCAAGCATAAGTTCAGTTTGTTTTTTTAAAAAAGTTTGATTCGTTTATGGAAATGAATTATTTCTGTAAAGCGAATCACTTATATGGAAACGATTTATTTGTATAATAAGCACTAAACATCGAAAAAGTTGACTTGTCGCTATTTCGAAAGTTAAGAATAATCGTGAGACATGACTTTGAGGTAACACTATCTTGACTTGTCCGGTATTATTGTTTACCAAGAAATAGTACAAGTTTGAATTCAATGAGTGGTGATAAGTATACAAGACTTAATTTCCATATACGGTCGTTTTATATCCTCGATAGTTGGTATCTCATCTATCGATTACTTCAGCTACTTTATTATCGTCATTCTAAGATGATTTATTGCTCCGTTGAGCGTTGCTATCCTTTGTCGAAAAATGACGAAACTAAAAGCGTGAGAGGGGGCCAAGCTATGTAAGGTTGCTCCCATTAGGGTATTTTCACATCTCATCTAGTTTGGATTCGATTGTGCACTTAGATATGGAAATATTTGGATACTCGGTAAGGTCTGGCGAGGTCCGGCTTGGAGGGTCCCGAGAAGTGTCACAAAGTAAATGACCTTCCCAGGATTATATTACTAAAGGTATACTTCAAGGGGGTGCACCTTCTTAGTCATCTTTTGGAAAATTTCCTTTCCTTATTTGATTCAAAAACCCTGAATCTGTTTATCTTTAAATTGCCACGAGTAGAGCCAACTCCTCATGGCATTTAAGTATTGATTTAGTCCATTCTATCAAGTTGGATTGTTACCTTATTCTATCCATTCTATCAAGTTGGACGGTTATCTTATTCTATCCATTCTATCAAGTTTGGACTGCTAACTTATTTAGCCTGTTCTATCAAGTTTGGACTATCATCTTATTTTGTCCATTCAATCGAATTTGGACTGTTTTCTTGTTTTATCCATTCTGTCCAGTTTGGATTTTACTCGGGTTATTTCCATTCTTTCAAGTCTGGTTTAATATTAATTATGCCCATTCTTATTTGAATTTGTTTCCTGGTATTTATTTCTGCTCTTGCCTGTATGGATGTTATTCTTATGAGGTAAAAACCCGTTCAACGTTAGCGGCGTGGTCTCACAGAACTTTATATGTTCCCCATTATTCGAGTTATCTCACACTGTTATTTCCATACTTATCCGGTGTTATTTTATTATAAAGCTTGGGTTAGACCAATTATTTTCCTTGGATGGCTGTGGTGATATGGACATCTGGAGGGGAGCTGGATATTCGCCTATCGTAGTGTTTTTATTTTCCACTGTATTACATAATATCCCTATTGGCATTTGTAAGGTCGAGATTTTATAACTGTCTAGCCGATAAGGTTTGTTTTTAAACTCTGATATACTCTGTATTTTGGAGTGACAGATTGTAATATCATTGTTATATTATATGTTGTCGATTCCGCTGTGAGATTATATTTTTCACCGTTCCCTATTCTTTTCTTTTCAACCCTAACAATCTGCCCTGTTGTCGATTGGATGCGCGACATTGTAACACAATGGTAGTGTTCGGTGTTGACTTTCGATGGTCAAAAAGGCGGGTCGTTACATGAGCCAACGAAGATTTTGGACTCTTTAAGGGAGTAGTCTTTAACATCCCTTTTGAAAACTTAACACAAAGAACGAGGATGTTGGACTCTTTAACGGAGTAGTCTTTAACATCCCTTTTGGAAAGTTAACACAAAGATGTGAATTATGTGTTGTAATGTTGTGGATGTCAGTCAGTGTGCTCCTGATGTGGGTTATAAGCACGATGCCTGGGTGGTGCGTGATGATGAGCCAACGAGGACCTTGGGCATTTTAAGGGGTGGTCTATAACATCCCTTTTGGAAAGTTAATACAAAGATTTTTTAGCATAGTGGTTAGTGCATGTTGTTGCTTTTCCAAGCGACAAAAATTCGAATCGTAAGATCATCGCAATTTGATTCCCTCTCCTCTACAAAAATGGGCTTCCTTCTTTCCATAATTGATTTCTCACTTTCTTATTTCTCTAGACCTATTTAGATCGGTTGAAACAAGTGATCATTTTATGTTTATCCCTCTCGTCCAATTCTTTAGGGTACCTTCTTTTACTCAATTTTTTTAGTATAAAATATTTATGTCATCTCTTTTGTGTAGATTTTCACGTGTACGAATGTAGTTTTGCATTTGGTAGTTAATCATGAGGCCTTTATTGTTTGTGGAGGAAATAAGAGTACAAAAATGGCTTAGCTCCTCAGATGGTTCTTCTATTTTTGTTCCTTTAGGGTTTGATACTTCAAATTGTAAATAGGGGAGTGATTACTTCTTTAGTGAAATATATCATCTTTAGAAACTAATAATGAATCCTATTTTAGTTATATTGCTTTTTGTATAGTTTGACAAGTGTACATATGCAACTTTGTAATTGGTTTTGAATCATGGGAAAGTTATTGTTATTTGAGAAGCTGAGAGCAAAAAAAAGATTAAGTTCCTTAGGTTCTACTTTTCATTTCTTTTTCTATGTTCTGATATGCATAAAGAGCAACTGCTGTAATGGTTACTTTTGTATTAGAATATATCTTCTTCAAAAAATTATTTGTCTATTTTATTACAGTTACAAAAAACATTTTTTGATTCCAATATCATAATACCCTCATCAACATTGTTCCTTTTGAATCACTTGCATCTCCTTTTGTCAATCTTGACATCCCATTTTTTGATTTAAATATTTAATTATTCAATAATATGTCTTTAATAAAAATATTTTTTAAGTGTTGCTATCCACCCCATGATATCCACTGAAAATTACCCAAAAAAATTGAATTTTCAATGAGCAGCAAGTTGCAAAAATTGTCGTTCATTACGGCCGAAAACTTGTTGCCGACTGTAATGAAGAAATCTCTAATTTTCTACAATTTCTTCATTACAGTCAGTAGCAAGTTGCTGATCGTAATGAACGACAGTTGAAAACTTACTACCAAATGACGTCGAAATTTTTTTAGGTAAAAATAAGTAAAAAACGCGAGATGGATAGTGATAAAGTTAGAGGTATGCACTAAGGGAAATTATGTAATTTGTTACATATAACTAATGCGTTGACCATTCTTGTTCAAAATAATAGGTATTTTATATTTATAATATACTTGATATAATGTGTTATATTAATTAATCAATTTAATTAAAAGCATATTTAATAGAAAATCCATAAAAGGTAAATTTTTGTGATAGTAGTTATAAAGTATTATAGCCATGAATAATTTACCACGATATATATATATATATATATATACATATACCATTTTAAATGTTCCAGTCAAGGTGCATCGAAACTGGATATCGATATATCCATTGAGACTACATGGCATAAATGTTGGACAGTGTATTACTCATGACTGTTGGAGGCACCAAGAGGTTACGTACTGATAGTTATTAGATAACTATGGAACGGCTTACTCGATAGTTTTCTGTTGGTTAAGGTAATTAAGGTCAAATAGAAATATCGATGTGACTGATTTACATAGTTCTCTTGACTTGAGAATACCGTCAATCTTCAATATGGAAGCTTCGCTTTGATTATAGTCAAATCATGACATGTTATCCATCAAGTGACTATAGTTGGGTCGAGTGGAAGTATTGGAAGTGAAGCACTATTCAAGAGAGGATTCGTCTCCTCGGTTATATAGGGTTAGAATCATGGTCAACTCAAGTCAACTCAAAGTCGAAGTCTCTAGCCAGAGCATTTTGGTTAATAATAATTGTTATTATTGAACCAAGGACTTTGTGTTTAGACTATAGAGTTGAATATGGACAATATTGGAAATTTGACCATTACCAAATTCCACAAGTTCAAAGTGATATAGTTTTGACGAAGAGAATTGGTATAAATAAATGTCACAACCGGGTAACGCTTAATAATATAAAATTGGATCTTACCAAAACTAAGTAAGCGATAAATTTGGACAAAATGTCACATCACCTGCTAAGTGACATGTGAACATTAACATTTGAATAGTTCGTTGTTAATCGCTGACTGAATTTACACCCGACGAGTCACACAACGGGAATGATGAATTCTCTTTAGACCAAACAATTTAATTAGTTTATAATTGTTATAAATTAATTAAAGTAATTAATATTTATGAAATATTAATTATAAAATTTTGAATATGATTTAAGGAATAAATATTATTGTATATATTTATAATAGTTATAAATATGTCAATCGATATGCGCTATCGACAAGTAATTAAATTATATTTAATTAATAATATTTACTTGGGATTAAATGGTCTATTGACCTATGATGTTAAGATGTTATTTCGACAACAATAGGGCTTGTAGGAGGCGGCTAAAAAGGCTAGAGAGGTTTGGAGATGGATTGTAACGATCCAGAATTTCAGTCATTCGAATTTGGAATATTTAACTAACTTTAAATATTGAAAAGTTAATTTTATAAGTTAAAAAACTTGAATTTTAAATATAATGGTTATTTGAATGTTTGGAATTTTTTAAATAATTGAATCTTGAGTTTAATATGAATGAAAATGACTTCGAAAGTTGATTTAAATTCCATTTGAATAAGAATGCATATAGTAAAAATTTAAATTTGAATTTAAAGCGATTAGAATGGTTTTAATAATAATTTGTTTTAATTAACAGGTGAAAATAATCTTCCGAGGTACTATCTCGTATTTGGACAAAACTAGTGTTATTGGATCCGTAATAGTAAATTATTGTACGCCGTCGAATTTGATGGCGATCGGACGTATCGTTTAGTCGTGTGAGTTCGAAACGCGTAGAAATTAGTTAAAGGAATTTAATTTAATATAATTCGACTTTGAAAGCTAACTTCTGAATATGTTGGAATTGGGTCCTGATACTTATTCATTATGATCGGAATAGGGTATTACATATAGAACTCCAGGCGACATGCCTCGATTGGAGTTCAGAAATTTCAAGTGTGAATAGTGTTACGATTATTTTCAATAAGGCCATCATAATTCACAAATTTACAAAACCCCAGCTCTCTAAATAACAACCGTCATTAAATAACAGCTCCATCCAATGGCTCGCAATGATCGACGCCACTCCGTCCACTTTCAGCCCTCGACCCCAACTAACAAAGTGTAGAGCTCAACCCCACGAAGCTAATCAACGGTTGGATCATCGAACGGTAAGCCACGACAGTGGCTAGAGGAGCACGAAGGTGCGCAGCTATTTGGCCAAATTCTGACGATTGGAGTCGAACTTGGAGTCGGCGACGGTGGGGTTAGCAAGGCGAGGATCGGGGCGGTATCCAGCGTGAGTGCGACGACAAACAGCGCAAGGAGGAGGCAGTGGCAATCGATTGAACACGGTCGAGTGGGTTAGCCTGGGTTGTGAATGTGAAATGGAGGGAAGGGTAGTTAAGTTTTAAATTTAATTAACTTAAGTTAATTATAATTTAAATAATCTCAAACGTTCATTAATTCATAACCTTTTCATATGAGGTCGAAATCGAACGCGACAAGTTGTGTTGCGATCGTTATAACGAAATCTACGTTATAGAATTGAAATGGATGGATTTGGAGCTAGTAGAAATTTGGATTAAAACTGAATGCCTGTTCAAATTTAATTCAAAACCGGAATGTTTTGGCAATAATTGGAAATTCTATGAGTTGACTCACCTCTCTGGACCACTTATATTTCTATATGAATGTGGATAATTTTATTGTCGATTGTTTGTTGACTGTTTGGTTGATTTACTATTTTATTAGTTGGTTTATGTTGAAACCTGCATTCTTTGATTTTAATGCGACAACTATATATTTCAACCTATATACTATAATGTCAAATATTCTTGCAGGAATCTACAAAGAGAAGCTATTATCATATCATCAATAAAAGATCAAGTTCTCAAATTTTATTATTTCTAAGTTAAATATTCTTGTACAATCTCTGATATGATGATAAAACACACACACACAAATATACTTTTGAAAATAATGTTTCAAAATAATAAATATATTTAAAGATATAAAAAGGAATTTTCAAAATTATATAATATCTCAAGTTCAGAAGTGCTAGAACAAAGGAAGGAACAAAACAGTACAGGTTCTAAAGATAAAATAACAGACGTCTGAACCCTCAGTATAAAGTACTTCTATTTTTATATGAAATAGACGTCTATCAATTAAAAAACAGACGTCTGTCATCATAGACAGACGTCTGAATTAAATAACAGACGTCTAAAATGATTGATTTTTGTTTCTTCTATTTTTTGTTGTTTAATCTTAGTCAGACATCTGTCACTTTTCTCTCAGACATCTGAACTTGACGAACTGAAGCATCTCTTCATGAAATATCAAATTCTGAAGAGTTGTCTTCTTCATCAAGAGTTGCACTTCTTCAAATAGTTGCAACTATTAAATTAAAACTATTCAATACAATAAATTGAGATGAAAATCCATTATTTCAATTACCAATTCTTTCTATTTATTCTGATCTTATATTGTTATAATATCAAGTGATTTTCAACTCTCTACTTCCTATCTTTGCACATTCAAATCATCATATCAAGAAGATTATAGGAAGGGTGTACTACATTGACTATATACGTGTTACTCAAGAACACACAAGTCAGGAAACAATTTATTATATTTGAAGTCCTATTCGGTTGCTTAGGCGGAAAAGTCCTGTTCGGTTGCTCAGGCGGTGTAATACCTGTTCCTCCGGGTAAAGTGAGGGTTGTTAGAGAAATTCCAGAAGGAGTCTGGGACTGGACATAGAACGGGAAGTTCGAACCAGTATAAAAATTCCTGGTGTCATTTTTATTACTGCTATTTACTATTTTTTATAATTCCGCACTTGCTAGTCGTAGTTTAACTATATTATTGATCCATATACACTTTCATTTGGTATCAGAGCAAGGTTATCACATAACTATAACACAGTTATCTGATTTTTTTTAATAATATGGACAATAACACTAGCAACAGTTTTACTGAGGGACAAGCCACTACACGACCACCATTGTTTAACGGATTAAATTATAGTTATTGGTCAACTAGAATGAGAATTTTTATGCAAGCAAGTGGATTTGAAACCTGGAATATCATTCAAACTGAATATAATATTCCTACTATAGAGTATGTTGCATGGTCTAATACCCAAAAACTAGATGCTACTGCAAACGCAAAAGCAATGAACATGTTATTTTGCGCATTAGACAAAAATGAATTCAATCGAGTCAGTATTTGTAAAACTGGATATGAAATTTGGAATACTCTTAAGGTTACACACGAAGGAACAAATAAAGTAAAACAAAGAAAGATTTCTATGCTTAAAAACCAATTTCAAAATTTTAGAATGAAACAAGGAGAAAGTATTAGTGAAATGTACTCTAGATTCCAGGATATCTATCACTCACTATTAGCTTTAGAAGTTACTTTTACTGAATCTGATATTGTATCGAAAATCCTTAACTCTTTAACTGATGAATGGGAATGAAAAGTCTTAGCTATCGAGGAAGCTAATGATATTTCAACCATAAAAACAGAAGAGTTAATAGGAAATCTAATGTCCTATGAAGTAAATTTACAGGTAAGACGAGCACAAGCACAGGACAAGAAAACTATAGCTTTTCAAGCAGAAAAAGAAGACTCTGAATCAGAAGACGATATGGCATTTATAGATAAGAATTTCAAAAAGTTTTTTTAATTCAAAAAGGGTAATAAATTTGGAAATAACAAGGGTTTCAATAAGCCATCAAGCTCATCTCTTGAATGCTACGAATGTCACAAGAAGGGCCACATAAAGAAAGATTGTCCTGATCGGAAGAAAGAAAATAATCTCAAAAAGGACAAATATATAAAGAAACAAGCCTTCTCAGTTACATGGGATGATACAGAATCTTCTTCGTCAGACAGTGATAATGACAGTGATTCAGAACAAGCCAACGTTTGTTTTATGGCAACAAATGATGATGTAAGTGATCTAACTTTTGACGATTTAATAGAAATAAACTCTGAATTGTTAGATAAACTTAGAATCCTAAAGAGTAAATATAAAGATGCTTTAGGAAAATTAAATAGAACTGAAATAGAAACTGACATGTTAAAAATTGAAAAGAAAATATTAGAGGAAGAGTTAGTAAAATCTCAAGAATCTTATGTTAATATAACATCTCAATTCACCGATTTAAGTAGTGAAATAGAAAGACAGAAATATGAGAATGTTAAATTAGTAAAAGAGAATTATGATTTAAACTCTAATATTAAAACACTTGATATAGAAGTATTAAATCTTAAAACAAAACTGGAAAACATTTCTAAAAATATTTCTAAATTTAACAGTGGAAGAGAGAGTCTCTCTAAAATAATTGAGAATTCTCAAACCTGCTCAAATAAAAAGGGTTTAGGATATAAAAAACCAATACAAAGTATTTTTAAAAATAATGGTTCATTATATACTAATTTTAAGAAAAAGGAATCTATATCTACTCCAAAATCTTCTTCAAAAGTTATTCATCCAAAATCAATTATGATTTGGGTTCCAAAAACTAATAATAATTTGATTAGGAATAACTACATTAAATCTTTCATTATGTCTGTACATAAGAATGAAAATTTTATTTTTAAAGGGAACTCTAAACCCAACTGGGTTTGGCTTCCTAAGATTTAATCCTTAGGACCCTAACAAAGGAAGTGGGTACCAATAGAATTTCAATATTTTTTGCAGATACCGATTAAGAAAAGAGGAAAATGGATTCTAGACAGTGGTTGCTCAAAACACATGACAGGCGACAAAAATATGTTAACAAACATTATCTACTTAGATGGAGGATCTGTCACTTTTGGAGATAATTCCAAAGGTTACATCATCGGCAAAGGCGATGTGAGCAATGACGGTACATCTAATTTACCTCTTATTACAAATGTTTTATTAGTTAAAAATTTAAAACACAACTTACTAAGTATTAGTCAATTATGTGATAAAGGTTTTAACATAGTATTTTCTGAAAATAAATGCAATATTTTTTATCATAACAAAAATCTTATTTTCGAAGGAGTTAGAGATCGTAATATTTATATTCTGAATATGAAAATAAATCATAATACAAATATGTGCTTATTAGTCAAAGAAAATGATCCTTGGCTATGGCATAAAAGATTTTGTCATATAAATTTCAAAGCTATTAATAAATTATCCAAAAACAATTTATTAAAAGGTTTACCTAAAATGAATTTTAAGGTAAATAGCATTTGTGATGCTTGTCAACTAGGAAAGCTAACTAAATCTTCTTTTAAATCTAAGAAGATCATCTCAACATTACAACCTCTTGAGTTGTTACATCTAGACTTATTTGGACCAACTCAGACTCAATCTATTAATCACAATAGATATGTCTTTGTAATAGTTGATGACTTCTCTAGATATACATGGACCTTATTTATGAAAAACAAAAGTGATACATTTGAAAATTTCAAAATCTTTGCTAAACGTATTCAAAATATTAAAAATCTAAAGATTAAAAACATTAGAAGACATCATGGAGGTGAATTTGAAAATGAAATGTTTGAGAAATTTTGTAATAAGAAAGGAATATTTCATAACTTTTCATTTCCAAGAACGCCTCAACAAAATGTAGTTGTTGAACGTAAAAATAGAACACTTCAAGAATATGCTAGGACTTTATTGAATGGAACCACTCTTCCAAAACAATTTTGGGCAGAAGCCGTTGCTACTGCTTGTTATGTCCTAAATCGTGTCTTTATTCGACCTTTAACTAAACATACTCCATATGAACTTTTCAACGGTAGAAAACCTAATATATCTTACTTTAAAGTTTTTGGTTCAAAATGTTTTGCCTTGAATACGAAAGATCAACTAGGAAAATTTGATCCAAAATCGGATGAATGTATATTCATCGGATACTCAGAACAAAGCAAAGCATATAGAATCTATAATAAAAGAACTAAATCTATTGAAGAAACACTTCATGTATCATTTGATGAAAATTTCAAAATTAAAACAAATGATGATGAAGACATTATAATAAATTCAAATTCTATTTTTGACAACAATACACCTGACAATACTCCTTCTATAAATCAAATTGAAACTAAATTAAAATCCCCACCAAGAATTTTAAAAGATCATCCAATTCAAAATATAATAGGAGAAATTGATGAAAGAGTTAAAACAAGGAATCAACTAAATCAAATGGGTCATATAGCTTTTCTTTCTAATATAGAACCTAAAAATATTAAGGAAGCCTCAACTGATGATTATTGGATTATTGCGATGCAAGAAGAACTAAACCAATTCGAAAGAAATAACGTTTGGGATTTAGTTCCACGACCGAATGATCAATCAGTTATTGACACTAAATGGGTTTTTAAAAATAAAGCTGATGAAAATGGTAATATCACTAGAAATAAAGCTAGATTAGTTGCACAAGGATATAATCAGGAAGAAGGAATCGACTATGAAGAAACGTTTGCTCCTATCGCAAGATTAGAAGCAATACGAATCCTATTAGCCTATGCTTGCTTTCATGATTTCAAATTATATCAAATGGATGTTAAAAGTGCATTTTTAAATGGGTTTATTAAAGAAAATGTTTATGTTGAACAACCTCCCTTGTTTATACACGAGCAATTTCCAGACCATGTTTATAAACTTAAAAAAGCTTTATACGGTTTAAAACAAGCACCTCGTGCTTGGTATGATCGTTTAAAAAGTTATTTAATCGACTTTGGTTTTGAAATTGGAAAGGTTGATCAAACTCTTTTTATTAAGAAAAAGAAACATGATATTTTAATTGTTCAAATTTATGTAGATGATATTATTTTTGGATCAACTAATGATAAATTATGTCAAGAATTTTCTAAAATAATGACAAATGAATTTGAGATGTCTCACATGGGAGAATTAACATATTTTCTTGGACTTCAAATTAAACAAGTTAATAATGGCATTTTTATAAATCAAGAAAAATATTGTAATAATTTAATCAAACGCTTTGGTATGGAAAATACTTCTGCCAAACCAACTCCTATGAGTACAACAATACATCTTGAAAAAAATGAAAATGGCAAGAGTGTAGACCAAAAATTATATCGAAGTATGATTGGATCATTATTATATTTAACCGCAAGTAGACCCGATATAATGATGAGCGTTTGTTTGTGTGCACGATTTCAAGCCGGTCCTAAAGAATCACACATTAGAGCAGTGAAACGTATTTTACGTTATCTCAACAAAACCAAAGATTTTGGACTATTTTATCCAAAAGAATGTCCTTTTGAATTAGTGTCATATAGTGATGCTGATTTTGGAGGAAGTCAGACGGATAGAAAAAGTACAAGTGGGACTTGTCACTTCATTGGACGGTCTCTAGTATCTTGGTATAGTGAGAAACAAAATTGCGTATCACTTTCTACTTGTGAAGCAGCATATATATCTGCAGCTTTGGCATGTGCTCAAGTAATTTATATGCAACAAACTCTTCAAGATTTTGGTTTTAAATTATCTAAATCTACAATCTTCTGTGATAATTCAAGTGCTATTAATTTATCTAAAAATCCAGTAAATCATTCACGGACAAAACATATTGATATTCGTCATCATTTTCTTTGTGATAATATTGAAAAAGATATAATCAATCTAGACTTTGTATCTTCGGAAAATCAATTAGTAGATATTTTTACCAAACCATTAAATGAAAACATTTTTGTAAAATTGAGACGAGAACTTGGAATCATCTCATTCAAAAATTTATGAAGTTTACTTCAACTCATTTCTGTTTTTATTTAAAGGTTAATATAAACTTTGTTTTTGTCCACACATTTTTTTTCTGGTTAAAATTAAATTATTCTACATTTAATCTTAACTATTCTTAGTTTAGCCTTCAGTTTTATATTCTTTCATTCAGAAGAAAACTTTCATTCAGCTTATTTCAAATAAAAAGGTGAAAGTAGAAAATCAATTACGTTTTTTAACTTTGCATTATTCATATATACCATGGTCGGTTCATCTTCAGATGAGCCTTCCTATTCATCTGGATATTCTTCAATTGACTTTGAAACACCTAGTTCTGGGTCTTCCGAACTTCCAACTCCAACTCCAACTCCAGCCTATATTCCGATATGTCCACCACAAAGTCATCATACGGGATATACGCCAGAAAATAAACGCACGTGAAGAAATTTATTTCCATCTCCAACTACTAAAGAAAAGATAGATGACTTACATCACTATCAGAGGGAAACACTTAATCTTCAACGTGAAATGTATTTTGAGCAAAAGAGTCATGGTAGAAGACTCAGTTTTCTTGAACGTTGTGCTGCAAAAATATGTGGTTCATCTTCGATCAACACAAATGCACATATTCATTCACCTCAACGTCCTCATGTTTCTCCAAATTCGTGGGATCGTCAGCCTCAATGGTCTCACATTAAACCGTTTGATGAACACAATCAACACGAATCATCCAAAGGGAAGTCTCCGAAGTCTCCAAAAACTCCGAAGACTCCTAAGTAGATAATATATATATGATTGTATGTTCGTTTGGTTACTCATTTTTGCTTTGTATTATTTTCAAAGTAAATAAATATTTGAATATTTTCTTTTGTCATTAAACAGAGCAAAAACATTCAACATCAGACATACAGACGTCTAGACTTTTACACAGACGTCTGTAAAACACCTTTTTTATATTTTTCAGACACACAGACGTCTGGAGCATTTATCACAGATGTCTAAATTCAGTATAAAAAGTTTCAAATTTTCTGTTATAAAATTAGCCGTCTGTGTAAAAATAACAGACGTCTGTCCTCAAATATAGACGTCTAACATAAAATATTCAGACGTCTGATCTCAGTTCAAAATGTTTTTTACTCTCTGTTTCAAATTTAGCCATCTAAGCCGTCTTTCACTAATTTTTAGACGTCTGTCCTTCATTTTAGCCGTCTGCTATAAACATTTAGACGTCTAAACTCCTCTTAATTGTTCTTTGATTCTCTTATCTACAGGACTTCAGACGTTTGTAAACTTTTTAGACGTCTGAAACCCTGTTAGACAGAAAACCCTATAATTCAAACCAAAGGTCTTCCCTCTTCAACATGACTATTCATTCAATCCTCTCAAAATCGAAATTCAAAACCCTAGCCTTCTTCAAAAACAATGGCGCCCAAATCAAAAACCAAGAAACAAAAAGGGGATTCTTCTCAACAAGCTCCTCATATTCTCCCTACAGAAGATCAAATTGCCGCTTGGCTCTACCATGAACCCCGTAGTATGGCTCGTTACAAACATCTATCTTCTTTACTTTCATTTCATGGTATTTTCCATGACCTTGATCATTTTCCTGCTTACAAAATTAAGTTCTTTACTGATAGATCTCAGATCACCAGTCTTATTGATTTCAAAGACAATCAAGTGAACATATGTAGACTTAGTGTCCTATTATTTCTTGCAAATGTCAACAATCCCAAAATTAGGCTTCATAGAGATAAAGGAACGCTTTGGACAAGCGTATTTGGAAATATTCTACAAATAACTCCTGCTGACATTGGACGAATTTTAAAATGTAGCTCGGATGGGGTCGATTTAGATGATTTTAAGTTAGAAGGTGAGGATCTTAAACACATAGAATATCATCTTTTTGAACCAGGAAAGTCCACAGATAGATCAAATCATCTTCGTCCCCGACCTCGATTATTGCTTAGATTGCTAATAAAAACAATATTTCCCCGGCAAGGAAGCCACAAGATCATTTATGATGATGAAGATAAGGCGCTTCAAGCAATATTATCAAATTCACAAATCAATTGGGCACAATATTTTTACAATGCATTTCGTACTTATCACGACTCAAAGAAGCGATCAATTGTCTATGCCCCTTATATTACTCGAATACTAACTGACTTGTCTATTCAAAGTCCGGCAATTGAGTTTGAAAAGATTAAGGTATCCAATATTCGCTTTTTTAGTTTGATGGGATTACCGGAATCTCCTCCGTCATTTCCAACATATCCTGATTATAAAGCGGAACAACTAGCTTTACAAAAAGAAAAAGGAAAAACTAAAGTAGGCAGTTCCAGACACGATGGAGATGAAGGAGATACTGAAAAAGAAGGGGATGATAGAAATGAAGGGGAAGATGAAGAAGGAGAAGACGAAGCCTTTGAGCAAACTTTTAACCAAAGTTCAATCCCGGAAAATTACGAGATTGAACAAATTTCTGGAACTTCACGCACATATACAAAAAATGAAAAGCTCAAGTCTGACATCACCATCTCTAAAAATCAAAAGAAAATCTCTCAACAAATTGCACAAGGCTTTTCTTCCATCAATTCTAGATTCGATCATCTAGATGCCAAAGTCGAAGAGAATGCACGAGAGATAAAGAATGTCAAAACAATTCTTCGTCGATTGTGGAAAAATTCTCATGGATCTTCTCCTCCTCCCTCTCCATCTTGGGGAGAATGGTGAAAGAAGATGATTTCTTTTGGTTTGTCTTTTGGTCCAAAAACTTCAGTTTCATAAAATTCTGTATCTTTTTGTGGCTTTTAAAACTTATATGTTGTTGTTTGTATAATTTTCTATGTTTTTCTGAAACATTTGGTTCATTGTGTTTTGGTTATACAAATGCTCTGTCCTAAAAAAATTGATTTGTTTTTTTTTCATCTTGGTACACACTTGGTTGATCAACTATGTATTGTCTACATTTCTTATCTATTTTGTTATTCACAGTTTTGTTATCTCTCTATATCTAACACCCCCTACAACTCTTTTTGTTAATGACAAAGGGGGAGAAATAATAACATTTCTGCTATATATAATGGTCATATTGACAGGGGGAGCAAAATGTATGGTTATACTAACCGTTGAATTATATAGTTGTCATCATCAAAAAGGGGGAGAATGTTGAAACCTGCATTCTTTGATTTTAATGCGACAACTATATATTTCAACCTATATACTATAATGTCAAATATTCTTGCAGGAATCTACAAAGAGAAGCTATTATCATATCATCAACAAAAGATCAAGTTCTCAAATTTTATTATTTCTAAGTTAAATATTCTTGTACAATCTCTGATATGATGATAAAACACACACACGCAAATATACTTTTGAAAATCATGTTTCAAAATAATAAATATTTTTAAAGATATAAAAAGGAATTTTCAAAATTATATAATATCTCAAGTTCAGAAGTGCTAGAACAAAGGAAGGAACAAAACAGTACAGGTTCTAAAGATAAAATAACAGACGTCTGAACCCTCAGTATAAAGTACTTCTATTTTTATATGAAATAGACGTCTGTCAATTAAAAAACAGACGTTTGTCATCATAGACAGACGTCTGAATTAAATAACAGACGTCTAAAATGACTGATTTTTGTTTCTTCTATTTTTTGTTGTTTAATCTTAGTCAGACATCTGTCACTTTTCTCTCAGACATCTGAACTTGACGAACTGAAGCATCTCTTCATGAAATATCAAATTCTGAAGAGTTGTCTTCTTCGTCAAGAGTTGCACTTCTTCAAATAGTTGCAACTATTAAATTAAAACTATTCAATACAATAAATAGAGATGAAAATCCACTATTTTAATTACCAATTCTTTCTATCTATTCTGATCTTATATTGTTATAATATCAAGTGATTTTCAACTCTCTACTTCCTATCTTTGCACATTCAAATCATCATATCAAGAAGATTATAGGAAGGGTGTACTACATTGACTATATACATGTTACTCAAGAACACACAAGTCAAGAAACAATTTATTATATTTGAAGTCCTATTCGGTTGCTTAGGCGGAAAAGTCCTGTTCGGTTGCTCAGGCGATGTAATACCTGTTCCTCCGGGTAAAGTGAGGGTTGTTAGAGAAATTCCAGAAGGAGTCTGGGACTGGACGTAGAACGGGAAGTTCGAACCAGTATAAAAATCCCTGGTGTCATTTTTATTACTGCTATTTACTATTTTTTATAATTCCGCACTTGCTAGTCGTAGTTTAACTATATTATCGATCCATATACACTTTCAGTTTAGATATATTCTCGACCCTGGAGCGGATGAGACCCTATTACGTTCCCGTGTATGCACAGATGCCCTTTGTATACGATCCCCCCTCGAAGCGGTCGATTTATATTATTTGATTATATATTGTATGTGAAGCAAGGGAACAAGTTAGAGGGATCCAACATGATTCCTCACACTATTGATTTTACTTTTCATATATATTGTGATATATGATTTGTTGGATGCCATATTTGATGACATTGACATGATTACACTTATCTAGTGCTTTAGTAGCACTGGGCCTTATTTTTGGTATTTTAAAATATTATAAAATAATAATTTTGATTTAAAAGGGATTTCAAAGTGATTTCGAAAGTATATTTGTTTTAATGATTTTTAAATTATAAAAAGGAAGGAATTTATTTTAAATAAAATAAAAGTACGATTTTTGGTATTTTAAATTAACTGTTTTTGTGAAGTATGTTAAATAAAGATTTTTGAATGCTTTATAGAAAAGATTTATAAAAGGATATTTTATTAAATAAAGTAATAGATTTTAAACATTGTTTTATAAATATATGAAATGGATTTGTAATTGATATTTATAAAGGAATTTTGATAGTAAAATGAGTTTTTATATAGAAATGAATTTATAAATAAAGAGATTTTATAAAAAGAAGTTTTATAAAATAGAAAAGGAGATTTATAAACATAGTTTTATAAGTATAGAAATGATTTATGTTGAAATTTAAATATGGAGTTAATCGTTTTAAAAGTGGTTTACCTTTTAAAGAAATATTTTGAAAGTGATATTTTCAAAGGAGTTTAAATGGTGTTTTTTAAGTGGTTTAAATGTGTTAAATGATGAAAACATAGATTTCAATATTTATTGTTGTAATAGGCATTTTTGGGAAAGTGAGGAAGGCATGGACTATAATACTGTTGTTATAGTAAATGATTTCCGAAAGGAAATGTTTTATATTATTTACGGGATATATATATATATATATAATTAATTAATCGAATCCATATGCTTGTGTTTTGGGTTGTCGTAACGATGTTTTACACAACATTTGTTTTGACCCAATAAATTTTATTTTGCCCTTCCATTGTGAAATACACAAATTGGTTCTTATGATCGTACTAAAGGCTTGGTAGTATAAGAAGCATTGCTTCTTATACTTACACTTGTCCAGAGGCATATGAACTCGGGAGTTGTATGGTTATAGAAATTAATTTAGTGTGTTTCCAAAATGGTAGTGTTATTAAATATACTTATACTATTGATATAAGTTTATAGAAATGTTTTCTAATTATCGAATAGTGGAAGTGGTTTTGAGAATATATCTTTTTAAAGATAATTTGAAGTAAATATTTGGAAAGTGATTTAATTGATGAAAAGATTTATTAAATGGGCCTAGTGACTGCTTATGTGCTAGATTTTATTTGTTGCTTTGATAGTTAAATAACCGACTATCAAATTTGGCTATTTTTGATTCCTTGACTTGATGTGGAAACTGATTAATCATGCACTTAGCACGAAGTGAACTATGTAGGCTTGATTATCGTTTGCGTTAAGAATGTTGATTCGAGTAGTGCGGAGTGACTATGGTTCTCCAATCTATTGGGCTTCCTTCTTGGCCGAAGGATAGCAAGTTGAGAGTTGGAAACGTGATAAGTCTACGAGACTTGGTTTCCGTATGAGGTTGAGGGCCTCTTATCATTGTTGGTCCGTAAAGACAGGGATCAGATTTATTCGAAAACCACTTATGACCAACGTATGCATTCGAAAGTGCAAGTTTACGATTATGTTTTTTTAAGATGGAGATCTTCATGATGCTGGGCTACTTGCCACTAGACCCGCGATGCATATTATGTATATATGGTGGCAGTAGTGCTTTGTTATGAAAATATTCGATATGCAAGGACTTTTCGCTACTAATCCTAGGGATGACTCCTGACGGGATGTGGTAGGAGATTTCCTTCGGTTTGTCCTATTCTTGGACAACTTATATGGACGAATGTCTGACGTTGCATTCTAAATCACATTGATTGATCTTTATAGAATGTATCATCTGTTTGGTGGTGGAGAAGGCGACTTCTCTTAGCTTAACACCCTTTTCTGAGGCATACGAGCTCAGGAGTTATACATTTGTAGAAATTAGTTGTGTGATTATGGAATGACAATGTGGCATTCAAAGTGGAAATATGTTCTATGAAAGGTAATCGTTATCTCAGGCCTCACATCCGAAAATGACTAAAGTAGGGTAGATGTAGCAAGGCTATGTGGTTCACAATCATTAGGATATGATCACTCCCTTCTAGATATATTTATTCCCGCTATGAAGTCGGGTTTTAAATTATTATGGTATATGCGAAGGAAGCTCTCGGATAGGTCGGTAACGACCTGGGTGATGACGTATTCGGTACTATCTAACTAGAGGTAAGCCGGTCTCGTGTTTGTAGAGGACCATCAGTTGGGCCTCGTTACATTCCTCTAGAGATGTACTACTGGAAGGTAATCCCTTACTTGGTTATTTGTTAGAAAACCATTCTCCAATGCGAGCTTGTGATTTTAGCTGTAGAGCCTAGTATGCTGGAGCTTAATAATAGTAACAATTTCGGCTATGATTAATATTATTTGTATACTAGACACTAGTATAATATAACATAATTTGATTTGAAATGTTTTGGTTATCGTAAGATAATAACCCGTCCGTGTTTTTGTGCGGCATAGTCTTACTAGATACCATTGTTTTGAAAAGTTTTGATAACGTTAAAATCCAATTGAGATGTGCTTTCTCACGCTGGTTTACCAGACTGATACAGACGTTCTTCCCTTTCAATGCTCGGGTCAGACCGGGCATATTTACATATTTAGATTTGGATGCTTTGGAGCTTCAACAGACAAGCTGGAGTTCTTCAAATCGTATTCATGTATATGTTTAATTTTCCACTACATTGTTGTTGAAATTATCTGCATTTGTGAGGATAGGTTGTTATAACTGTCCAGACTGATGATTGTGATTTGTTGTTGTACTCTGATGGATGTATGTATATTACAGTTTCTCTTTTGTAAAGGTCATTGATATTATAATATATGTTGTTCCGTTGCGATTGTGAGATTCTGTGTTGTTTTAGTTTCTTTTCCTCTTCTTCTTCTCTTCTCTTCTTCTTCTCTTCTCTTCTTCTTTCTTCTTTCTTTCCCATAACTATTCGCATCTTTGTTCAATTTGGGTTGGACATGTGTGGATTTGAGGGTCGTTACATGGATGGTTGAGATTTGATGAGAAATGGTATGAGATGTGATCTATATTTCTCTCTGTTTCTTCCACTATAAAAGGACCCCTAATCCTAATGTAAAAAAACTTTTTGATTGCCAATTCCCCATCATTGCTGGACGACCTCATCAACAAGGAGCTCCGACAAATTCATTTATAATCATTTAAAAAGGCGACAACTATTGGATAGCTAATGGTCTACGGTTCAAGGATTAGAAATTTGCTGAATTGAGAAGATTTCCAAGGAGGGAAAATTCATCGTTACAAGGTGTTCTCTAAGACATTAGTATTAGGTATGTACACTACAACAAAAATACCCTATTACAATGCCCTTTTTACAACGGGCATTGGCTGCCCGTTGTAACAGAAGGCTATTACAACGGTCCATTCATGCCCGTTGTGATAGATGCCCTATACAATGCCCTTTTTACAACGGGCGATGATAGCCCGTTGTAATAGAAGGCTATTACAACAGTCCATTCAGGCCCATTGTAATAGAAGCCCTATACAACGCCCTTTTTACAACGGGCGATGATAGCCCGTTGTAATAGAATGCTATTACAACGGTCCTTTCAAGCCCGTTGTAATACATGTCAATTTTACAACGTTCACAAAATGCCCGTTGTAATAGACGACAATTTTACAACTGTCACAAAATATTTAATGTTAAATAATTGTTATTACTATTAATATTTAATAATTAATTTAATAATTAGTAATTAACTATTAGTAATAAATATAAATATTTAATAATTACTATTGGTATTTAATACTTAATTTAATAATTAATAATTAATAATATTACATAATTAATCATAAAATTTAAAAATTGATAATTAATAATAATATTTAATGATTAGGAAGTAATATTTATTATTTAGTATTAAAATTTTAATAATTGTATCTATTATTTAAAGAAAATTGAAATTCATAAAAAATTGAAATTTATAAAAAATTGAATTTTATAAAAAATTAGAAAATATTTATAGAACTTAAAGACAAAATTTTAAAATTTTCTGTAAAAGTTTAAAAATATTCATAATATTTGAAGACAAAGTTTATTGCAAAATGTATTGCAACAAAGTATACAATTTTCTTTTAGTCTCCAAACCAAATTTTTTGGCTCCAACTATGAAATTTTGGCTCTAAACAAATTTTATTTTCATCCCTCCAAAATTTTAAC
Source organism: Allium fistulosum (assembly GCA_030737815.1). Taxonomy (NCBI): domain Eukaryota; kingdom Viridiplantae; phylum Streptophyta; class Magnoliopsida; order Asparagales; family Amaryllidaceae; genus Allium; species Allium fistulosum. The sequence goes on along the minus strand of CM060907.1, from coordinate 939,608,204 downwards.
TGATGTTCGTTTTTTTATTTATTACCGATCCTTTCCTCCTCCCAAACCCTAATTCCTAAATCCCTAAAACTCCTACGCTGGTCCTCCTAATCTCTCCCTCCTCCACCAGATCTACTCCAAAACCCTAGTCGCCTCCCTCTTCCTTCCCTCCGTCAAGCTATTCTCGTCAGATGAAGAAATATTTTTAGATCAAGTAATAGGTCGTTTCATTTTTGCCATAAAATAGAGGTATTTTTCTGATACCATTTTTTTTTCAAACTTTTAATTAGTAGACCAACGATTTCTTCTAATGCATTTTTATTGGATGATTCAATGAATTTTGTATTGCAGATCTCGATATGGATTGTCTAAAAGGATTATACAAATTATTCAAATTAATTTGCAATATTGTCTCTTCTTGATGCAGCGGAAAATAACAGAAATGAATACAACGATGAAAATAGCAATCGGTGGATTGAAAATACCAAATGCCCAAATCCGTTGATCTCAAAGATACCGAATTCTAGCTATCTTCGTCACGTTGATCGCGCACGATGCCGTGAAAGAAGATCTACAATTTTTCGAACGTTGATCAAGCGCACTTGATTCCGTGAATTGGCTTCAACAATCGTTGATTCGAGCGCACTCGAATGTCGAAGGTGGAGATAGGAGATAACACTCAACTACCAATTTCAAAGAGGCACAAAGCACTCAAACAAAAGTTTATTCAAAATCAACTACTTCAAATGATACAACTCACCCGCTATTTATAGAGTTTACAACACACCCAGCCTGCGACATAGCAGTTCAACCGACCTAACACAGGTCGCGACCTACGACCTAAGACAACACGACACAACAACATAAAGGAATTACACTTCAAACGAGCTAACAAAATACCAACAACATACGACCTAATTACAACTCACACGATTTATATCATCATCACACAATACGACCTAACACTTACAGTTTACACAGTATAAGCGACCTAACATAGGTCGTTAACGTCCTAACAGATACAGTGACTTCACGACCTTCATCATCCATTTGGAACGACCTAATCTTCACAGCGGCATAAGGTCGAGCGGCATAGGAAAGCGACCTAAGTAAGATCGCGGCACTAGATCATCCCTTCGTACATAACTCACCGTTAGGTCGCTCGGTGACTTATCATAGGTCGCTGGATCATCTCTTCGTACATAACTCACCGTTAGGTCGCTCGGCGACTTATCATAGGTCGATGGATCATCTCTTCGTACATAACTCGCAGTTAGGTCGCTCGGTGACTTAATGTTAGGTCGTTCGCGACCTACTGTTGCTTCTCGTGCGCGACCTAAGATGAGCGCTGCATCATCCTCCCTTGGTTAAGAAAAATTCATCCTCAAATTTAAAAGTTCTTCCCCATTGGATTGCTCATCTCCATAATAAGGTATAAGATGTTTAACATTAAACACGTCAGAAGTGTACACATCCTCCGGCAGCTTCAACCTATAAGCATTTTCATTGATACATTTCACAATCTTTACAGGACAAATCTTTCGAGCTTTAAGTTTATTGTATGCTCCCACTGGAAAACGATCCTTCGTTAGTACATCATATACTAAATCTCCTTCTCTGAAGTTCACACTCCTTCGCTTTTTATCCGCCCGTTGTTTATACTTCTCCTTTGATGCAAGCAATCGTTCATGAACAGTTCTGTGGCACTCCTGCAACTCAGTCACAAAATCACCAGCTCGCTTAACAACTCCCTTCTGATATGGCACTGTCGTCAAATCCAATGGTCCCTTCGGACTTGCTGAGTATACAACTTGAAACGGACTGAAACCAGTACTTCGATCAACAGCGAGATTATGTGCAAATTCCGCATGACATAACTTCATATCCCAGCTCTTCAAATTATCTTTCACAAGGCATCTCAATAAGTTTCCCAATGATCTATTCACCACTTCCGTTTGCCCATCTGTTTGTGGATGATAAGCGCTACTAAAATTCAGCTTCGTTCCAACCATCTTCGGTAGACTCAACCAGAAATGACTTAGAAATCGCGTATCCTGGTCAGAAACAATGGATTCAGGTAGCCCATGTAGTCGATACACTTCCTTAAAGAATAACTGAGCAACACGGACTGCATCCACGGTCTTCTTACAAGCTATGAAATGCGCCATCTTGGAAAATCTATCAACCACCACATATATGGAATCATTCCCACGCTGAGTTCTTGGTAACCCCAAAACAAAATCCATGCTGACATCTACCCATGGTCTAGTAGGCACGGGTAATGGCATATACAATCCCGCATTCGTCGTTGTCCCTTTGGAAACTTGACAAATATGACATCTCTCCACAAATCTTTCAACTTCTTTCCTCATAGATGGCCAAAAATATGATTCAGAAATCAACTGCAAAGTACGATCTCTACCCACATGACCTTCACCATGCAACTCCTTCACAATCTTCATTCGTAAGCTGCACTATGGTATACACAACCGATTCCCCTTAAAAAAGAAAACCATCCACCAACACATACTCATCCGTCTTCCCCTTTTCGATTTCATCAACCACCTTGGCAAAGTAAGGATCATCAACAAACAATTCTGGCAACACATCAAACCCCATCACTACAACCTTCATTATAGTCAACAAATGATTTCTTCGACTCAATGCATCTGCCACACGGTTTGTAATTCCCGACTTATGCTTCACAACAAATGTAAACTGTTGCAAGTATGTGATCCACGAGGCATGCCTGGCTGCAATCTTATCATGTCCCTGCAAATGCTTCAACGCTTCATGATCAGTGTACAACACAAACTCCTTGTGAAACAAGTAGTGTCTCCAATGCTTCACAGCTTGCACAATAGCATAGAACTCCACATCATAAGTATTATATCTCATCTTTGCTCCTGAAAGTTTCTCACTGAAATAAGCAATTGGTCGACCTTTCTGACTCAACACCCCTCCAATTCCAACCTTAGATGCATCAGTATGTAACTCAAACAACAACTGAAAATCCAGCAATACTAGAATTGGTGTTGTCGTCAAAAGTTCCTTGATTCGCTCAAAAGCTAATACTGCTTCTTCCGTCCACAAAAATTGTTTTCCTTTCATACAATCAGTAATTGGTGCCATCACGCTACTGAAGTGTGGGATAAATCTTCGGTAGAATGATGCTAAACCATGAAAACTTCTAACTTCTGTTATCGTCCTGGGTTGTGGCCAATCTCTGATTGCTTCAACTTTATTCTGATCCACCTGTATACCTCCTTCTGATATAACATATCCCAAAAATAAAACACTATGCGTCATGAACACGCATTTCTTCGTTGCAGCATAAAATTGTTCCTGTCGTGGTATCATCAACACTTCTCTCAAATGATGCAAGTGTTCTTCTGTGCTTCCACTGTATATCAGTATATCATCAAAATACACCACCACGAACTTCCCAATAAATGGTCTAAAGATCTGATTCATCACCCGCATAAATGTACTATGTGCATTCGAAAGACCAAATGGCATAACCAGCCATTCGTACAACCCCTCCCGTGTTTTGAACGCTGTTTTCCATTCATCCCCTGGTCAAATTCGAATTTGATGATATCCACTCTTCAAATCGATCTTCGAAAAGATAGCAGCTCCACTAAGCTGATCCAACAAGTCATCCAATCTGGGCATTGGAAATCTATACCTCACAGTAATATTTTCAATGCCCGACTATCGGTATACATCCTCCACGTTCCATCCTTTTTCGGCACTAACAAGGCTGGAACTGCACAAGGACTTAAACTTTCCTGTACACGCCCTTGTTTAAGCAATTCTTCCACCTGCATTCTCAACTCCTCGTGCTCCTTTGGACTCATTCTGTAATGTGGTCTATGTGGTAACACAGCTCCTGGAACAAGATCTATTTGGTGTTGTATGTCCCTCAATGGTGGCAACTCCGTTGGCAACTCTTCAGGAAATACATCTTCAAATTCTTCCAGCACTGGCTTTACTTCTTCAGAAATTTCAACCACTTCATTACTCTCACGTCCAATCAACAAAAATACTTCAGGCTCCTCTTCTACTTCCTTAACAAACTCTTTCAAAGATGGCAAAGTTTTAAGTTCTTCAATCTCCTCCAACTTGCTTTCTTCTTGTTGTCGCTTCTTGGGAACTAAAGTGATTTTTGTGCCTTCGAACATGAAGCTATAGCTGTTGGTACGTCCATCATGTTGCACAGCTCTATCATACTGCCATGGTGTCCCCAACAACAGATGACATACATCCATATCCACAACATCACACCAAATTTCATCTTTGTATTTCTTCCCAATCGAAAAATTAACACAAGCTCTTCGTCCAACCTTCACTTCCCCGCCTTTTCTCAACCAAGCTAACGTGTAAGGTTTCGGATGCTTCTCAGTCTTTAATGCCAACTTCTTCACAACCTCGGTAGAAATGATGTTATCACAGCTTCCCGCATCAATGACAAACTTGCAAACCCTTCCCAAGATAGTGCACGTTGACTGGAAAATATTACTCCTCAACCAACTAGAATCATCCTCTTGCTTTGGTGTTAAACAAGATCTCCTCATCATTAATGAATACCCTTCATCTCCCGACACTTCTTCTTCCTCCTCAACTTGTGGTAAATAAGAACATTCAGCTTCTACATCCTCATCCTCAACCGCAGCTACCATCACTCGCTTCTTTGGCTTTGGACATTCATTGCTTTTGTGACCAAACTCCTGACAATTGAAGCATTTGATACCACTATTGACCTTGGTCTTAGCAACTTCACTAACAACCGGTTTTGCAACAGCCTTGGAAACATTCTCATTGCTACTAGCCCCTTTCATTTGATTGTTGGAATTTGTAAACACACCACCACCTCTTCTCCCTTGTTTCTCCCAAGCAAGTGATTTCTGATGTGCTTCAGCGACAGATCTCGGATCAAACATATTCACCATATCTTGAATCTGCATTCTCAACCCTCCAACAAATCTAGCGGTCAATTGTTCCTCTGTCTCCATGATATCATTCTTCGCAATCAATTGATAAAATTCATCTGCATAATCATTCACTGACTTTGTCTCCTGTCTCAGATTCTGCAATCGTTGATACATAAGAGACTGATAATTATACGGTAAGAATGTAGCCTTCATTAACTTCGTCATCTTCTCCCATGTAGCAATCTTTGACTTCCCCATTCTCTCCCGTGTAAGTTTAGTTTGTTGCCACCATGCCATAGCTCTTCCTCTCAAACGAGTAGCAACCAACTTAACTCTTCGATGCTCAGGAACCTCCTTAAAGTCAAAAATTTCTTCAACATTAGATAACCAATCCAAAAATTCTTCTGCTACCATTCCACCCTTGAATTTTGGAATTTCCATTTTCATCCCTGATTCCCATCGATGATCATCTTCAACATTCCGATATGCATTTCGTACTTGGTCTCGATCTTGATAATGAACACTACATCTATCACCATCTTCATCAAAAACAGATGTACTTCGATAACGATCTCGGCCATCCACATCTCTATGATCACGCATATCCCTTCTACTTTGTCTTTCAACATCACGATATGGCTCATGTTCAAACTCACGTGGAGTTCTTCTCTCTTCATTTCTATACTCATGATGTTCTCTTCTCGTTGAATCTGAAGATTCTCTTCTTTCTCGGTAAGATTGCGGCGACACCCTCCTCGCTTCCGTAACCGATGGCGACACTCTGTTTCCTCCATGGTTCGAGACTGGCGACCTTCTCCTTTGACCTTGATTCATGTCAATCATCAATTTCTCTAACTTCCCAATGCCTTCATCAAACTTTTCATTGATGCGTTGTTCCATTTGCTCGGCTTCTTCTCTTCTATACAACGCTTCAACATTCTGATGGCGATTAGCTCTTCTCAGCGGCATTGTCAAAACTTCACAACTCCAACACTTAAACTCTTGGCCTTGAACAAATCTGAACTTGAACACTTCAACTTTGCTCCAACAGGCTCGGCTTAGCTATGATTGGCTAAGTCTAGCTTTGATACCAAATGATGCAGCGGAAAATAACAGAAATGAATACAACGATGAAAGTAGCAATCAGTGGATTGAAAATACCAAACGCCCAAATCCATTGATCTCAAAGATACCGGATTCTAGCTATATATCTTCGTCACGTTGATCGTGCACGATGCCGTGAAAGAAGATCTACAATTCTTTGAACGTTGATCAAGCGCACTTGATTCCGTGAATTAGCTTCAACAATCGTTGATTCGAGCGCACTCGAATGCCGAAGGTGGAGATAGAAGATAACACTCAACTACCAATTTCAAAGAGGCACAAAGCACTCAAACAAAAGTTTATTCAAAATCAACTACTTCAAATGATACAACTCACCCGCTATTTATAGAGTTTACAACACACCCAGCCTGCGACATAGCAGTTCAACCGACCTAACACAGGTCGCGACCTACGACCTAAGACAGCACGACACAACAACATAAAGGAATTACACTTCAAACGACCTAACAAAATACCAACAACATATGACCTAATTACAACTCACACGATTTATATCATCATCACACAATACGACCTAACACTTACAGTTTACACAGTATAAGCGACCTAACATAGGTCGTTAACGTCCTAACAAATATAGTGACTTCACGACCTTCATCATCCATTTGGAACGACCTAATCTTCACAGCGGCATAAGGTCGAGCGGCATAGGAAAGCGACCTAAGTAAGATCGCGGCACTAGATCATCCCTTCGTACATAACTCACCGTTAGGTCGCTCGGCGACTTATCATAGGTCGCTGGATCATCTCTTCGTACATAACTCACCGTTAGGTCGCTCGGCGACTTATCATAGGTCGATGGATCATCTCTTCGTACATAACTCGCAGTTAGGTCGCTCGGTGACTTAATGTTAGGTCGTTCGCGACCTACTGTTGCTTCTCGCGCACGACCTAAGATGAGCGCTGCATCACTTCTGCAAGATACCCCTTCGCATTCAGAAAACAGGCACAAAAGGAGAAGATGAATTCAGCGAATTGGTTAGCAATGCTTCCAGAAATAATGGAGATGATATCTGATCGTCTTCCTGTCAAAGACTTTTTATCATTCGCGCCGTCTGTAAAACATGGCAATCTCTTCCATCCGGGCGATCCAGAACTACATCCGCCCCGGAGACGCCATCATACTCCTCCACGTCTGACCGACCTCCATCCTCGTGCCGACTGGGGCCCTCTCAAGTCCTCCGATCAGCAAATCTCTAAAGAAACTCAACAGAGCTCGAAAACGGCTTTGACGTCTTCATCACCACGAAGGCGGAAGCTCTAGCTCAGCCGTTAGTGGACGGGAACATTCTGTTTAAGATTCATATCGTGAAGGAGCACGACATGAAGGAGAGGCTTTACTCAGAGGTGGAGAGGCTTGGACTGAGCGTGGTGATTATGGAGAGTAGAGGGGTTGGTGCGGTGAAGAGAGGTGGGAAGACGAGGTTAGGGAGTGTTAGTGATTATTGCGTCCATCACTGTGTTTGCCCTGTTATAGTGGTGAAGTATCTGGATGAATTGGTACCTAAGAACGTGAAGAATGAGAAGGAGGCGGCGGTGAAGCTGAAGCCTATGCCTAAAGAGAAGCAGGAGTATCATGACGCCGATGAGGAACACAGAGGTATGACTGTTATCACTATGCACACGCATAATGCAATTCAATGTATTGATAGAGTAAAAAAGAAAGGAAAAAAAAACTAATTTAGTAGCAGTAAAAGACGACTAAAGGTTGCTTCATGCAATGATTAAAACAAGTCGGCAACCACGGAGAAAATTTATGCAAAGAAGCATTTATATTATATACATGTACAGTGAATTAATGAATGAAATGAATACTGATGAATGATGTTGTTTTTAATGTATTCCACAAACAAGGGTTCAAGCTCCATGTTTTGATTCTTCAACATTTATTTTGCTTGTTAAATACTCCTGTCATGTTATGTTTTAATATTCTAGCTGTTTTAACTTTCAACTCAGTCTAATTCCAGCAAATGCTTGCTTTTGCACTAACGAGCGGGATGAAATTGTAAAAAAAATTCAAGTTTATTTGTATGAAAGAGAATCTCCAGGTGTAAAACCTAAAATAAAGAGCATATAAAAGATATCCAACGGGTTACCTGTACAATACACTTCCTTGAAATACTGGGCTTTAACCACTTGCATGTTCTAGGTGGATTCTGGTTCATTGACCGAGCCCTCCGAAAATGTTTTAAACTGATTTTATTACAGTCAAAACTGATTTATAAGAGTGGATGTATAAACTATTTGAAGGATAGAGCAAGAAGAGAATCGAGATCAAGTGACAGTAGCAATGGCGGTTCTTGTATTAGCAGAGAAAAGGGTGTCAACATTCAAGTTATACTCAGGTGCAAGTAAACAACTCTTTTTATTACATTAAATATTATAGTTTTGGATGTTGTGACATATTTTGCATTCAAGGTGCATCTACCTAAGAATTGAACTTCCATAAATTCAAAACAGGATTACATGTAGTCCACCTCTAGAGTTTTCTTACATCAACAATCTGGCTAGAAAAACCATCACCCATTCCACTTGTTGTTATTATTAGGTGATGCAGCGCAACCCTTATTTTGGCCAAGGCATGAGTCGTATATGACTCATGATGAGTCGGATGATGCAGCGCAACCCTTATTTTGGCCAAGGCATGAGTCGTATATGACTCATGATGAGTCGTAGGTGATGAGTCGAAAACGACTTAAGACTTATGATGAGTCGTAGGTGATGAGTCGAAAACGACTTAAGACTTATGATGAGTCGTAGGTGATGAGTCGTATATGACTTATGATGAGTCGTAGGTGATGAGTCGAAAACGACTTAAGACTTATGATGAGTCGTAGGTTATGAGTCGTATATGACTTATGATGAGTCGTAGGTGATGAGTCGTATATGACTTATGATGAGTCGTAGGTGATGAGTCGAAAACGACTTAAAACTTATGATGAGTCGTAGGTGATGAGTCGACTTAAGACTTATGATGAGTCGTAGGTGATGAGTCATATATGACTTATGATGAGTCGAAGGTGATGAGTCGAAGACGACTTATGATGAGTCGAAGGTGATGAGTCGAAGACGACTTATGACTTAGAATTTTTTTCTGGATATGTGTTGTAGCCTATAAATAGGCAAGTTGTGTCATTTTGTAAGGTTGTTGAATATTGAATAAAATTCTCTTTTGTTAGCTTTGTGCTTTCAATTTCAATTGGTAGTCGAGTGTATCTCCTATCTCCACTTACGTCATTCGAGTGCGCTCGAATCATCGTTTGCTGAAGCCGATTCACGGAATTTTGTGCGCAAGATCAACGTTGAAGAATCGTAGATCTCTTTCCCGGTATCTTCGGATCAACGAGTCAGAGATAGCTAGAGTTCGGTATCTTCGGATCAACGAGTTCGAGCATTTCAGTATCCATCAATCCACAGATTGCTACTTTCATCGATTGAAGATCGTCTAGAATTATCGCTGCGTCAGTTTGGTATCAGAGCTTGTTTTAGCCAATCATAGCTAAATCGAGTCTTGGAGCCGAGAATTTGAAGTGTTGAGGTTGTGTTCATCGTGTTCATCATATTTTGCAACAAAGTTGGAGTTTTCGATCCATTTCATTTTGGATCAAAGTTCGAAAGGTGTTTGAAACTTGAAGTGTGAATTTGTTGAAGTGTTTGGGAAGTATTCAATCATGCCGCCAAGACGAGTTCAACGTCATCGCAATATTAATGCTTTGTACGGAAGAGAAGAGGCCGATGAAATGGAGCAACGAATCAACGAGAATTTCAATGAGAAGCTTACTGAAGGGATTGGTCGATTAGAGAGGATGATGTTGGAGATGAGTCAAAATCAGAGAAGAGTATCACCTGAATCGAGCCATGGGAGAAGTAGAGCTTCACCACATTCAAATCGAGAGAGAAGTGTCGATAGTGATCATAGAAGCATGGATCGAGATTGTGATAGAAATGTTGATGATCGAGGTCGTGATAGAAATGTGACTGATCGAGATCGGAGGAATGTAGATCGTAGGAATGTTGGTGGAAGAAATGGTGGTGGTAGAGATGTTGGTGGTCAGGATCGACATCGATATACATCGGATTGTGAAGAAGAGTATGATGGTGGTAGTGTTCATGGACGAGGACGTGGACGAGGAAGGAATCAGTCGGAGTACGATCACAAGTGGGAATCTGGGATGAAGACAGAAATTCCAGAATTCAAAGGTGGTATGCAAGCTGAAGAGTTTCTAGATTGGGTGGCTAATGTTGAAGAAATTTTTGATTTCAAAGAAGTTCCAGAACGACTTAGAGTGAAGTTGGTTGCTACAAGGTTGAGGGGTAGAGCTTTGGCATGGTGGCAGCAAACCAAACTTACACGTGAACGAATGGGGAAGTCAAAAGTTGAATCTTGGGAGAAGATGAAGAAATTGATGAAAGCAACGTTCTTACCTTACAATTATCAATCTTTGATGTATCAACGTTTGCAGAACTTGAGGCAGGGCACAAAGACTGTTATTGATTATGCGGATGAGTTTTACCAGCTTATTGCGAGGAATGATATTATGGAAACGGAAGAGCAGCTGACATCTAGATTCATTGGGGGATTGAGAATGCAGATTCAGGATATGGTTAATATGTTCGATCCAAGATCTGTAGCAGAGGCACATCAGAAAGCGTTGGCTTGGGAGAAGCAGGGACGACGAGGAGGTGGTGTGTTTACTAATTCCAACAATCAAGTGAAGGGTGTTAGTGGAAGTTCTAATGTTTCTAAACCTATTAGTAAACCAGCGGTAAAGGAGGTTGAGAAGGCGAAGGTTAACAACAGTTTCAAATGTTACAATTGTCAGGAGATGGGTCATAAAAGCAACGAATGTCCGAAGCCGAAGAAGAGAACCATGGTGACAGAAGTGGAGGAGGAAGATGAGGAAGAAGCTGAATGCTCTAATTCTTTACCAGTTGAGGAGGAAGACTTACTGTCGGGAGATGACGGGTACGCATTGATGATGAGGAGAAGTTGTTTAACACCGAAGCAAGAGGAGGAAAGTAGTTGGTTGAGGAACAATATCTTCCAATCTACATGCACTATTCTGGGAAGAGTTTGTAAATTTGTTATTGATGCTGGGAGTTGCGATAATATTATCTCTACAGAAGCAGTGAAGAAGTTGGAGTTGAAAACCGAGAAACATCTTAAACCGTACAAATTAGCTTGGTTGAGGAAGGGTGGTGAAGTGAAGGTTGGACGAAGGGCTCGTATGAATTTTTCAATTGGGAAGAAATACAAAGATGAAATCTGGTGTGATGTCGTAGATATGGACATTTGTCATTTGTTGCTGGGGAGACCGTGGCAGTATGATCGAGCTGTGCAGCATGACGGACGGACCAACACTTACAGTTTCATGTTCGAAGGTACAAAGATTACTCTGGTTCCGAAGAAACGCCAACAGGAAGAAAACAAACTGGAGGAGATTGAAGAACTGAAAACGTTGTTATCTTTGAAGGAGTTTGTTAAGGAGATCGAGGAAGAACCAGAAGTGTTCTTGTTGATTGGGCGTGAGAGCAGTGAAGAGGTTGAAATTCCAGAAGAAGCGAAGTCAGTATTGAAAGAATTTGAGGATGTATTTCCAGATGAGTTACCTAAAGAGTTACCGCCGCTGAGAGACATTCAACATCAAATTGATCTTGTTCCGGGAGCAGTATTGCCACATAGACCGCATTACCGAATGAGTCCGAAGGAGCATGAAGAATTAAGGAGGCAGGTGGAAGAATTGCTTGAGCAGGGACGTGTACAGGAAAGTTTGAGTCCATGTGCTGTGCCAGCTTTGTTGGTACCGAAGAAAGATGGGACGTGGAGGATGTGCACGGACAGTCGAGCATTGAATAAAATCACTGTACGATACAGATTTCCAATGCCAAGGTTGGATGACTTGCTGGATCAGTTGAGTGGGGCTACTATCTTTTCGAAAATTGATTTGAAAAGCGGATATCATCAAATTCGGATTAGACCTGGAGACGAATGGAAGACAGCCTTCAAGACGAGAGAGGGGTTGTATGAATGGCTGGTGATGCCGTTCGGTCTTTCGAATGCACCGAGTACGTTCATGCGAGTGATGAATCAAATTTTTAGACCTTTCATTGGGAAATTTGTGGTGGTGTACTTTGACGATATTTTGATTTATAGTAGGAGTCTGGAAGAGCATGTTCAACATCTGAAGGAAGTGTTAATTATTTTACGAGAGGAACAATTTTATGATGCGACAAAGAAATGCGTATTCATGACGCATAGTGTTTTGTTCTTGGGGTATATTGTTTCGGAGAAGGGCATCCAGGTAGATCAGAATAAAGTTGAAGCAGTCAAGAATTGGCCACAGCCGAAGACAATTACAGAAGTGAGAAGTTTTCATGGGCTAGCGTCATTCTACCGAAGATTCATTCCACACTTCAGTAGCGTGATGGCACCGGTGACTGATTGCATGAAAGGGAAACAATTTTCTTGGACGAAGGAAGCTGGGATTGCTTTTGGGAAGATCAAGAAGTTGCTGACATCTGCACCAATTCTTGTATTACCAGATTTTCAGTTATTGTTTGAACTGCATACTGATGCGTCAAAGGTTGGAATTGGAGGGGTGTTGAGTCAGAATGGGCGTCCTATTGCATATTTCAGCGAGAAGTTGTCAGGAGCAAAGATGAGATACAGTACCTATGATGTGGAATTTTATGCTGTTGTTCAAGCAGTAAAGCACTGGCGACATTACTTATTCCAGAAAGAATTTGTTTTATACACTGATCACGAGGCGTTGAAACATTTACAAGGACAAGACAAGATTTCAGCAAGACATGCATCGTGGATTGCTTATTTGCAGCAGTTTACTTTTGTCGTTAAACACAAGTCAGGGGTAACCAATCGTGTGGCTGATGCTTTGAGCAGGAGGAGTCATTTGTTGACGACAATGAAAGTTGAAGTGACAGGTTTTGAATTATTGCCAGAATTGATTGAAGAAGATCCTTACTTTGTGAAATTTGTTGAAAAGGTAAAGGAAGGAAGCACTGATGAATTTGTGTTGGTGGATGGTTTTCTGTTTAAAGAAAATCGATTGTGCATCCCAGACTGTAGCTTGAGAATGAAGATTGTTAAAGAACTACATGAAGAAGGCCATGTGGGTAGAGATCGTACGTTGCAGTTAATTTCTCAATCTTATTTTTGGCCGTCAATGAGGAAAGAGGTAGAAAGATTTGTGGAGAGGTGTCATATTTGTCAGGTTTCGAAAGGAACAGCGACGAATGCGGGGTTATATATGTCGTTACCCGTGCCTACCGAACCATGGGTTGATATCAGCATGAATTTCGTGTTGGGATTGCCGAGAACTCAGAGGGGAAATGATTCTATATTTGTTGTGGTGGACAGGTTTTCGAAGATGGCACATTTTATAGCCTGCAAGAAGACAGCGGATGCAGTTCGAGTGGCACAGTTATTCTTTAAAGAAATATATCGTTTACATGGTTTACCCGAATCTATTGTTTCTGACCGAGATACTCGATTTCTGAGTCACTTTTGGTTGAGTCTATGGAAGATGGTGGGAACGAAATTGAAATTTAGTAGTGCATATCATCCTCAGACGGATGGACAAACTGAAGTTGTGAATAGATCGTTGGGAAATTTGTTGCGATGTCTTGTGCAGGACAATTTGAAGAGTTGGGACTTAAAGTTGTGTCAGGCAGAGTTTGCTCATAATCATGCTGTTAACCGAAGCACTGGTTACAGTCCATTTCAGATTGTTTATTCGAGCTTACCAAAGGGGCCGTTGGATTTGACGGTAGTGCCACAATCAAAGAAGACAGTTAAGAAAGCTGCTGATTTTGTTGAAGGGTTGACGGAATGTCATAAAGTCGTTCAGGAACGATTGGAGAAAGCAAATGAGAAATATAAACGAGCTGCAGATTTGAAACGACGAAATGTTGAGTTTAACGAAGGAGATTTGGTTTATGCAGTATTAACAAAAGATCGTTTTCCAGTGGGCGCTTATAACAAGTTGAAAGCCAGGAAAATTGGTCCGGTGGAAGTTGTGAAACGAATCAATGAAAATGCTTATAAACTGAAGCTGCCAGATGATGTGTATACATCTGACGTATTCAATGTTAAGCATCTCGTACCATATCATGGGGATGAGTTTGTTGGGGATGAAGAGTGTGCAAATTCGAGGTCGAATTTCTCTCAACCTGGGGAGGATGATGCAGCGCAACCCTTATTTTGGCCAAGGCATGAGTCGTATATGACTCATGATGAGTCGGATGATGCAGCGCAACCCTTATTTTGGCCAAGGCATGAGTCGTATATGACTCATGATGAGTCGTAGGTGATGAGTCGAAAACGACTTAAGACTTATGATGAGTCGTAGGTGATGAGTCGAAAACGACTTAAGACTTATGATGAGTCGTAGGTGATGAGTCGTATATGACTTATGATGAGTCGTAGGTGATGAGTCGAAAACGACTTAAGACTTATGATGAGTCGTAGGTTATGAGTCGTATATGACTTATGATGAGTCGTAGGTGATGAGTCGTATATGACTTATGATGAGTCGTAGGTGATGAGTCGAAAACGACTTAAGACTTATGATGAGTCGTAGGTGATGAGTCGACTTAAGACTTATGATGAGTCGTAGGTGATGAGTCATATATGACTTATGATGAGTCGAAGGTGATGAGTCGAAGACGACTTATGATGAGTCGAAGGTGATGAGTCGAAGACGACTTATGACTTAGAATTTTTTTCTGGATATGTGTTGTAGCCTATAAATAGGCAAGTTGTGTCATTTTGTAAGGTTGTTGAATATTGAATAAAATTCTCTTTTGTTAGCTTTGTGCTTTCAATTTCAATTGGTAGTCGAGTGTATCTCCTATCTCCACTTACGTCATTCGAGTGCGCTCGAATCATCGTTTGCTGAAGCCGATTCACGGAATCTTGTGCGCAAGATCAACGTTGAAGAATCGTAGATCTCTTTCCCGGTATCTTCGGATCAACGAGTCAGAGATAGCTAGAGTTCGGTATCTTCGGATCAACGAGTTCGAGCATTTCAGTATCCATCAATCCACAGATTGCTACTTTCATCGATTGAAGATCGTCTAGAATTATCCGCTGCGTCATTAGGTTTATCCAATTAAAGTATTTTAAGGAGAATGAAACAATACCGCGTCAAAAAATATGATTTTAAGAATGAGAAAATTAGGATTACTTGGATTACAGAATGTAATTATTTCAACAAAATAATGCATCATCCAAAAGTAAACAGAAAAGGTAGAGAACTTAAAAAGAAAAAGGGAAGAGGAAAAGGGTCTAGCCAGGTATGCTGTCTAATAATATAATCTAAATACTACATTGCCAAATTTATTAATAAATGCATATAATTTTAGTTTCTTACTTTATTGACGGTATGCAACATATTTTTCCGTGCTTCGAAAAGACCATATTAAGGCTGAGTTAATGGTACTCGTTTGCTTGAATATGTTTACTGATCTGTTCATGTTCGTCCCTGACCATGCTGTTCATGCTTATCTTTGACCCAGTATGTATCCCTGCTTCTCCATCTAGTTACTGATATGCAAGCATGCATTTGTTACATGTTGAGTTTTTCCTGTCACTTGTGAATGTACATGTAGATATATATTCATGGGCATACTTAAAGTTGCATTTACATTACCATGTCTTGTTGATGGGTCATTTTGAACAGAGCGAGGAGTTTAAAGCACAGTGCTTGAATTGGTTTGCAACTATGTCATGTGCTATTTCTAGTTTCCAATTACAATACTTTGAATCGTGAATCTCATGCCTGTAGCTCGTTGGTGATTTAGAGAGGTACATCTGTCTTCACAAATTGTTTCCTTGATGGTTTAAACTTAAATTATACACACATGTATATATAAATATATATATACATGTACACATATATATAATTATATAATAATGGTAATAATTTGCTGTTGTTTCCTCTGTTGATGCGTATCTCACGTGTGCGTGTGTTATTGCATGAGGTCTGCATTTCTTTGATTATCTTGACTTATACTATATATAATAGAGTACTAGACCCAGTATCACACCTAGCTTTGTAAGTTGTTTCTTGCTTTTGTTTTTTTAACACCGTTGTTTTTCCTATTTCAAAACTGTTCTAACCAAGTACTTGCAGTAATTCTTTGAGTTTTTACCACTTGCGCAAGGATAAGTATGCATACCAGAATTTATATACATGCAATGTTCTGTGTGTATGTATATGTATGTATGTATATGTATGAATCAACTTGCATGTGTTGTCTTATTTTTGTCTTGCGTTTTCTTCTTTTGCAAAAGAAATGATGTCTTCTTCCTTGCGTGTGCTGTCAACTAGACTACTAATCCTTGTTGCGCTACAGATTCTCATTGAGACGGCCTATATATATATATAAGTATATGGAGGTGACTACATTTTCTTAAGCTTTGCTCTATTGCGGGCATAGTTTTGAAGACCGAACCGTGAATTGAACCGTGATGACCAAAGATCGAAGGTTTCGAAGGTCGGATCGGTTGAACCGTCAAAACCGTATAAATAAATATTGATTATAAATTTAATCTAATTGAACATAACGTATTAATATTAGAGTTTTATTCATGAAAAGTAGAGTAAAAAATGGTAGAAAAAATTTAGATAGCTCAATAATTGAACCAGTAAAACACAAAATCAATGCGTTAATATCTATTGCTCATGCTATATTAATAATGATATATGCTACACAAAGAGTATATATCTGCAAATTTATTTTTAAAAGGGGGTTTAATGTAAAAAGTTAGTGAGAGGAAAAAAAGGAAAGTAAAAAGAGGACCATATAGGAAATAACCCAGCTGATTGTATCATCTTCTTCTTCCACCTTTGAAAACTTACGTACCCAATTTCAAAATCCTACTCGCTTTACAAATCTCAAATTCGCTTTGTAATTAAACATCAAACCGCGGTTCTATGTACTTTACTGCGGTTGATAAGGTTTAACCACGGTTTGATGTTGTTTAAGGTTTGATTGACCTCCGGACCGCCATAGTCAGAGGTCGGCGGTTATTGGGGTTCGACCGGCGGTTCGGTCGGGTCATCAAAACACTGATTGCGGGTCATATTTATTTACTGTTGTTCATATTTGAAGTATTCATTTTTGCTTTGTTGTGTGCTTTGGTCATTAATAGTTTGATCAAACCAGTCGTTAGTGAGGTTTGTCTACTGTAAGGTAGCAAAAATAAAATAGTCTGAAGCTCAAATTAGAAGCACCATATTAGTCTCATTTTACATAATGTAGGCCGTCAAAATAAAATAGTCTTCTAAAGCTCAAATTAAAAGCATCCTGTCACTCTCATTTTCTCTCCATTTACTTTGCAGGCAAACATGTCCACTCCCTTTTCTCTAGAAAAACACAGTGCGCACATTATCACTGCATCCCTAACAAATCCATCTCTAGAAATACTTTCATAACCGATTATTCTTTCACGGATGATTGTTACGAGGAATTGAGTTGTTTTGATGTGGATGATTGATACAAGGAAAAGAGAAAGAGAGCCTAAAAAGAGAAAGCGACAATAAAAAAAAGATGAGTTCGTTGACAAAAGCTTTATGCTTATGTGTTAATGCTTTATGTATTTGGCTGTTATGAAACTAGTTGTCATGTGTATGTTAGAACTATGTCAATGTAAACTTATCTAACTTTTTGGAATGCGTTGGAATTTTATGACTCTAGCTTTTAGTCTTTTCGTATGTGATTTTGGTTGTTTTATGATAATATTTATTACTCGTTAAATTATTCATTATTGGTATGGATGTACTGCATGGATGCAGCTGTGATTTTTTTTTTTAAATTTGCATTTATTTTGCAACAGTCAGAAATCGTTGCAATATCGTGTATTACAACGGGCTATGGCAGTTGTATTATAGTCTATTACAACGGGCTATGCCACTTGTATTATAGGCTATTACAACGGTCAGAACCCGTTGCAAGTTTAACGTTTTACAACGTTTATTGCCCGTTGTAAAATACGGTCGACCTATTACAACGAGGCCTAATACAACGGGCGTATGCCCGTTGCGAAACCCATATTACAGCGGGCATTGCCCATTGTAAAAAGGCTGTTTTGTTGTAGTGATATTTATTATACTATATGATTTATATTTTTTGGATAATACTATATTATTCATATATATATATATATATCATTATCATATTGCCTGTTATGTGAGATTCTTATATGTATCATCAATGTTGTCACATATTAGATTGGTTATATATATGTTTTAATTTATTGAAAAAACAAATTTTTATATATAGATCTGAAGTGCACAACGAAATAAATTTTATTTTAATTATTATCATTCTATTAATTAATCTATATATATGTATTAATATACTACCTAATTTCAATTATATGACTTGTATTTAATTATATCATCATATCATGTTAATAGTTGAACTTATATTTTATAAATTCATATCCACGTATATTATATTTTTCATCGCTGCAAATTAATTTTTAATATTTACTTACTATTATTTAATATTATTTAAATAAAATAAATCAAACAAAATAAAATATGTTTTGAAAATTAAACTTTATAAATTTTTTTATAATCATATAAACTCAAAGCCAAAAAATTAGAATTTAAAAATCATTTTTTTTATTTTAAAAAAATCGGTTTAATAAACGGCCAAACACAATTAATTAATTAAAAGTATTATTTTAGCCGAGAAAATTCTGAAAATAATTTCATAACTTTAAAATATCATGCTTGATTTTCTAAAAATTTAAAATTCGAATAATACTACATGGAAATATTTTTATTACTATTTTATTTTATTTCAAATAATTAATACATATATATATGGGCTCTTATGTATGTGTATATATGTATATTTTAATGCAATAAAATATAAATACATTTTTTTGTGCTTTGCATTTGATTTGGAAAGGTTTAAAAAAATATATATAGCTTAAATACATAATTAATATACTATATATACATTTAGTATTTATATATTATAAATATACTTATATATATATTATAAATATACTTATATATATATATTTAAATATAATAATAATAATTTTGTTATTGTACTTCGTACATATATATGTATAGGTGTAAAATGATTTAATTTTTTATATATTATGTATATACATATATATGTTAATATATATTTAATACTTAATGAAGCAGTATATAAATATAAATCATTAATAGTTTTACATATAAGTTATATATACATATATACATATATATATTTACATAGTTTCTAATATTTATATAAATAATAATTTTACATACATACATATATTTGGAAAACTTAATACATATATGATGAGCTAACATGTCCATTGCGATGTAAATTCCAATATTTATATACAGTCATTTTTATACGCATGGATTTTTATGCAACACATGCACACACATACATTTATGTATATGATACATATATGTAATTTTATATTTACTTGAATATAAACTAAATAAAATATATATATAATTTATAAAGTTAAATAAAATAAGAGATTTTATTTAAATAAAATTTTGAAATGTTATAAGAAATACACTTCATAGGCTCAGCATAGATCCGATAGGGTAAAATTTATTGAAATTCACTCATAACTTATGTTGCGGGCTAGCCCAGTTCCAACAATGATATTAGAGCCTAATAGCCTATGTGGTCTAAATCAATCGTGTTAGGTTTAACTATTAAGCCCACGGCTTAAAGGTTGTTCTTAATAGAAAAGGTCCAAATTTGAATTGGGCATTACGCTGATTTTCAAAATTGTTTAAAAATTAAAAATATAAGATTTTAAATTTAAATGTTAAATTTAAAATAATGTATACATATATTATAAAAGTTGTAATATATTAAAAAATTTAACAATGTTTGAAAATTAATATAAATTAATTTCAAAATTTTAAATTTATTAGTAAGATTAACAAAAATATATTAATTAAATGAGTTAATAAATTAATAAATATATACATGTATTGTATATTATGATATACGTTGTGTTGTTTTAAAATGTTAAATTAACATAAGTATACATGTATATATATGAATTGAATTTTGAAATTAATATAATTTAATTAAAATTGTTTAATTAAATAAATTAATTAAATATTAATTAATAAATAAATTAATTAAAGGTTAATTAATTAAATGAATACACATATATATAAGATATATGTGTAATACTATAAAGGTTATATTATGTAATAAATATTTAACATAATATTATATTAAAATAATATAATATAAAATTAATTAAATAAGATTTAGTTAATATAATATTATACATAAGACTATTATATAAGTAATATAAAATATAAAAGTTAAATATTGATAAAAACTTATATAATATAAATGTATAATAAAAAGCGAAACGGTAAGAAACCCAAAATAGACTTAAGGGATAAATACATACGTATAGTACGTATACCATGATTTCAGATGTGTCTGACACTTGAATCACGAGAGCATTTCATAAGAAATACATTATTCTATAAGTCGATATCACTCTATATAATATATTGAAGATTATGAATACTTTAATATAAAGTTATCCTCTATCATTTATATATTAAGAGATTACTTGCAAACTCTTTAATTGTTGAGCTTTCCTTAAGCTTGGGATGTTATCTGTAGTGCTATTAATATATTGAATAGATGAGGTAAGATAACTATATGTATCTGTTGAACTTTCCTCAAGGTATGTGCATTATACTTAGGCCGTCTTTCGAAATAGTAGGTCCGAGTGAATAGTCTCACTCTACTTGTTGAGCTTTCCTCAAGGTAAAGGTAGGATTAAGACAAGGAACCACGGATTAGGAGTTGTATGCGATACAATCAATAAGTAGTTATCCATCATATGTGGACCTATGATTTGTTGAGCTTTCCTCAAGGTCAGAATCCCAAGGCATACGAGTCCTAACACCCACTAGTGAAGTCGAAAGACTTCTATGTTTCTTTTAAGGTTTGGTGGAATATAAAAGATTAGTGGGAGCCTTATTAGAAAAATGAAATGATAACATTTAACCTTTCTAATATCGTAAAAAAATATGATATATAATGTTATAATAGTCTACATTGATAAATTTGTGCATTTAATATTATTGATAACAATTACGATATACAAATGAATTGAACTGAATATTGACAAATAGAAATATAACATATACTTACTAATAAATGTTTGTTGCATGTTAACGTTTCAATACCAATGCAAGTGCCTGATTTTACAACTACTAAATACATTCATAGTTTGGTCACTTGCGTGTTTATTTGATCGAGATCGTGTATTATATTCTCTGAGTTTCGAAATCTAAACAATACAAGACTATGGATATTTGGTCCATATACTATCACATATAAGCATTATATGGGAAATGGTCAAAGTTCATAATGTACTTGTGCAGTCAATTCTCCGATATTTCCCCTGATATATCTCTGATATATCCCGTAGCGGACTTTTGGGGCAACGATATTCCTATAAAGCGGCCCAATATAGCGGATCCGCTATTATCCCTGATATTACGGCAATAATCCACTATATCCCCGATTTTGTTGCCCCGCTATATCCCTCTTTCCTATAAGTAAGCATTTTGCTTGATGTCTTGCTTTTATGTTTTATGGTAACTTCAAAGTTGATGTGACAATGATATACGTGGTTGGTTATTATAACTAGTTCTAACTTTTTAAGTGTCAACTTTGTTTATCTTTACTTTATTATAACTTGTTTTGCTTGGTGAGAAATAATAAGTAATACTTGTTCCTCTTTTTAATGTAGAATGTTCATCATTCCTCTTTTTAAAATCGTCCGCTATATCTTGATATATCCCCGATATATCTTCGCTACAACTTTTCGCACCTCAAACGCTATGGAGCGGCAAGGCGCTTTAACTGCACAGTAATGTACGATACTCTAATGAATTTAGTTCATTCGAAATAAGCCAATAAACAATATTGTGAGATCAAACATTCAATTTGATTGATTACAAAAGGATCGCATTGTGTTAAATGTAACACAAGACCAAAACTACAATATAAATCCAAGAGCTCGATCACCGAAATGTCTGTTTGATCAGTTTACACAAAGTGCAACATATTTGATATTCTTAAATGTTAAGTATAATCGAGTGCGCTTTTGTTAAGAGTTCGTTATGATGTTGTAGTAAGGATTTTCTTTCGAATGGTTCGACCATTTAGAAAGAAAAATGAATGTACAAGACTAGATATCATTTAAGATATAGTTGGGATAAGAGAGTGAATAATCACTTCAGCTTTATAAAGAAACATCAGAAATGAGAATTGTAATAATAATAATTGATACTTATGGAATAAGAAATACGATTTCTATTCCGAAATAGTTACAGTATATGAAATAAATAATTTATATTAAGTGAATGGTGGACCTCCGAATTCAGTACGCTACTACAATAATGGCAGAAATAGTGGAAGCATGCTATATAATACTTATTAATTGCATCAAGTTACGAAAAATGTTTTCATAAAATATACCGAATATTATTTATGAAATAATGACTATTTTTCAGCGCCGACTGAAAAACAGACATAATTATATTTCAATTTGAATATTATGAATATTCATAATGAAATACAGAAGTATCTAAATTTATTTGCAATTATTTTGGAATTATAGGCAAAGCCGTAGTTTTGAGAAATAATTTTGTTATATGATTATGAATCATATGATATTGGTTAATTATATCTCAAACAATTAAGGGAGTGCACCCATTTAATGGAAGCATCATAAGAGTTGATGAACTCTTCAGATTGATACATATAGATGCATGCAATTGTAAGTCTATTAATACTAAAACGGTTCGATGTACTTTATTATATTCACCGAGTAGTTATCACAGATATGGACATGCGTATTTGATATACATGTATAAGTCTATGTTAAGCCCATAGAATATACAACGAAAGTAAATAATATAACATGCGATAGAAATGATTCGGTTTGGTCAAATGAGTGAGTATATTGGAAAGAGTTCCGAACGTACCTAAAAATAAATAAAGATTCAATTTCAAAGGTCACTCCTCCTTATAATACATAATGACGTATTGATAAGGAGTAATCGAACTTTACTAGACAAAGCGCGATTAATGATGGGTGAAGTTAAGTTAAATTCTTCCTATAAGGTGTGTACTTAAGAATAGCACAGGAGGTTAAAATTAATATCACCTAAAGAATAGTTTACAAAACCGTATAAGATAAGGATTTATAAGAAACCCCTACATATCTTATGCTAAGGAGCTGGCGGATTATGCGAGTCGAAAGACTACACATAATAATTGTACGCAAGAGATCTTGTATGAATCGTGCTAAGAGAGTTACAAGGAATTTCTTTAAGAAATTATTGGTATAAAAATGGATTTGTATACGATCCAATGATAAAACTAGTTACAAGGGATAAAATGAAATTGACCAAACCTAAATGAATACAAATACATTAGAACATCTGATGTGTATTCTTGTACATTAAAGAGAAACTACGAATTTATTGTCAATGTCAAGAATAAATAATCCTTGATTGTTTAATTATACCATTAAGAGTATTGACTCTATGATATAGTACGATGCGCAAATCCGAAATAGATTCCAAGTACATTATCATAATATGATTTTGATAGTTGTATCCGAAAGGATATGATCCTCTTGGCCGCAAATGTGTCTTTAAGAGAAAGACAAATGCAGTTGGAATATAGTGAGCCACATTGATAAGAATAATACCATAAATTTCAATTGTTGAAATTACATAATAGATTCACCATTTGATGTGCTCAAGTAGTTTACTCACAAAATTATCGCATAGTATGACTTTATGTTTTAGTAGGTATGTGTTGAAACAGAAAATTCAAAATAATAATTTAGAGTAAACTTTTACACATTATAACCAAAGTGTCTCAAAGTTAGTGGGAGCGATATTGAGTTTGTAAGTTTTTGGATATGATCCAAGAAATGATATGAAAGTATCATTTTATAAGTATCAAAATTGAATAAGTATTTTGATAGAAATATCAAATAGTCTTATTTTCAGTCAAAATGCAGAGGAAGCGTGTGTTCATAAGAAAGAATGTTAAAAGGTACGTTGATATTTCCAAACAATAAGTAAACAATATATTGCTGATTTTTAACAATGTACTTGTGTTAAAACCAGCCTCAGTTGTATTAACGCTCAACATTGGACTTGTAAATGATGTCTTTTATAATAAGTATAAAAGATATTGAGAATGTCCCAAATCGATATGAAAGGACACCTTATTAAAATGCTTAATGTGGAACATGTAAGATGAATTCCTTATGCATTGGTAATAGGATCTATCATACATGTTATGTTGTCTATAATATTATGATTTATTTATGTACTTGATAACATGAAGCAAATATCAAATCAAAATTGATATTACTAAATGGTTGTTTGAGGTATTCTCGAGTATTTATGAAACACTAGAGAATTATTTGCAGAAACAGTGAACTCCTTATGAAGGAATGTTCGGACTCAAATTTCATAAGTGATATTGAGTATAATATATCAATACTAAATTAAGAATCTTTAAGTTGGAAATGTTACAAATAGAAGAGATTGTGGCTGATTCATTGACTTGAATAGTGCCACAATAAAACAATGTATATATATTAAATGGACAAATTTATGACTGGACTGAAGGTGATTCCAAATGTTGAGAATCGCATAACATTATTATATGATAACAATGTCACAATATAGTTTGTAACAGAACTTAAAGCTCACTGGAAGTCGAGAGCAAATTGTTCCACATAATAAAGTTAGTTTATCAGCATTAGGGAGAGTTGATTGACATAGTAGATAATTGACACATGATAGCGTACTTGTTCACTGAGAGACCGACCCAATTGGTTTTGAGAAAATCAGTTGGAGAAATTGGAATAAGATTCCATAATTGACCCCAATAGAAAGTGGGAGACTAAAATAAATAGGGGTATGCCCTAGGGGCAATTATGTAATTTGTTACATATATCTAACTCGTTGACCAATTTTGTTCAAAATAAAAGGTATTTTCTTTCTATAATATACTTGATATAATGTGTTATATTGATTAACGAACTTAATTAAATGTATATTTAATAGAAAATCCATAAATGGTATATTTTGTGATTGTAGTTACAAAGTGTTATAACCGTGAATAATTTACCACAATAAATATAAATATACCATTTTAAATGTTCTTAGTCAAGATGCATCGAGATTGGATATCGATGTATCCGTTGAGACTAGAGTACATAATGCTCTCAAAATGTTCGATAGTGTATTGCTCATGATAACTTGAGGCACTAAGAGGCTATGTACTGATAATTATTAGATAACTATGGAACTGCTCGCTCGATAGTTTTCTTTTGGCTAATATAACTAAGTTCAAAAAGAAAATATCGATGTGACTAATTTACACAGTTCTCTCGGTTTGAGAATACTGTTAATCTCCGCTTTGATTTAAGTCAAATCATGGCATGACATCTATCGAGTGACTATAGTTAAGTCGAGTGGAAGTATTGGGATGAGCACCATTCAAGAGAGGATTCATCTCCTCAGTTGTATGAAGTTAGTATCACAGTCAACTCAAAGTCAAAGTCTATGGTCAGAGCATTTCAGTTAATAATAATTGTTATTATTGGACCAAAGACTTTGTGTTTTTACTATAGAGTTGAATATGAATGATATTGGAATTTGCACCATTACCAAATTCCACAAGTCCAAAGCGATATAGTTTTGACGAAGAGAACTGGTGTAAATAAATGTCACAACCGGGTAACACTTAATAATATAAATTGGAGTTTACCGAAACTAAGTTGATGATAAATTTGGTCAAAATGTCACCCCACCTACATAGTGACATGTTAACATTAACATTCGAATAGTTCGATGTTAATAGCTGACCGAATTTACACCTGATGTGTTACACAACCGGAATGATGAATTTTATTTAGACCAAATGATTTAATTAGTTACAATTGTTAAAATTAATTTAATTAATTAATATTTATGAAATATTAATTATAAAATTTTGAATATGATTTGAGAAACAAATATTATTGTATATATTTATAATAGTTATAAATATATCGATCGATATGCGGTACCAAGAAGCAATTAAATTATATTTAATTAATAATATTTATTTAGGCTTAAATAAGCTGTTAGCCCATGATGTTTAGATGTTATTTCGATAGCAATAGGGCTTGTAGGAGGCAGCCAAAAAGGCTAGAGGGGTTTGGAGATGGATGATTGAGATTTAATGAGAAATGGTATGAGATGTGATCCATATTTCTCTCTATTTCTCCCACTATGAAAGGACCCCTAACCCTAATAAAGAAGAACTTTTTGGCTGCCATATCCCCATCATCGCTGGCCGACCTCATCGACAAGGACCTCCAACAAACTCATCTTAAATCAATTCAAAGGGCGACAACTATTGGATAGCTAAATGTCTAGGATTCAACGATTAACAATCTTTCGAGTCAAGAAGATTTCCAAGGAGGGAGAATTCATTATTACAAGGTATGCTCTAAGGCATTAGTATTAGGTATGTATTTACTATACTATATGATTTATAATTTTTGGATGATATTATATTATTCATATATATTATTATTATACTGCTAGTTAAGTGAGATTCTTATATATATCACCAATGTTGTCACATATTAGATTGGTTATATGTATGTTTTAATTTATTAAAAAAACTCATTTTATATATAGATCTAAAGTGCATAGCCAAATAAATTTTATTTTAATTATTATCATTTTAGTAATTAATATATATATGTATTAATATACTACCTAATTTTAATTATACGACTCGTATTTAAAATATCATCATATCATATTAATAGTTAAACTTATATTTTATAAATGTATATCCAAATAAAATAAATAAAATGTATTATATTTTTTGATGGCTTCAAATTAATTTTTAATATTTATTTACTATTATTTAATGTTATTTAAATCAGTATACTAATTAAATAAATCATATAAAATAAAATATGTTTCGAAAATCAAAATTAAAATTTTGTAAAGTTTTATTACCATGGTATAAACTATCGACCAAAAAATCAGAATATGAAAATCATTTAAAAAAATTCAATTTAATAAAAGGGCGAAATCAATTAATTAAATAAAAATATTATTTTGATCGAGAAAATTCTGGAAAAAATTTCATAACTTTAAAATATCATGCTCGATTTTCTAAAAATATAAAATTCAAATAATACAACATGAAAATATTTTTTATTATTATTTTATTGTATTTCAAACAATTAATATGTATATATATATGTGTGTGTGTATTTTAATGTAGTAAAATATAAATAAATTTTTTTATGTTGTGCATTCTATCTGTAAAGGTTTAAATATATATATATATATTAAATACATATTTATATACTATATATATACATATACATATTTATATATTATAAATATATTTATTAAAATATATATATATAAATGTAATAATAATAATTTTGTTACTGTAATTCATACATATATGCGTGTGTGTGTGTGTATGTGTAAAATTATTTAAAAAATTTATATTAGGTATATATACATATATATATATATTTAATATTTAATTCAATATTATATAAATATAAATCATTAATATTTTTACATATAAGCTATATATTTATACATACACATACATACATAGTTTTTAATATTAATATAAATAACAAGTTTGCATGCATACATATATTGGGATAATAATACATGTAGAATGAGCTAACATGTCCGTTTTGCGATATAAATCCCAACATTTATATACGGGCATGTTATACCTTGCATGAATTATTATGTTACATAGGCACACACATACATTTATTTATGTGATACATATATGTACTTTTATATTTTTAATTGAATATAAATTTAAAAAACCCTACTCCGGAAAGTAAGCTAGGGAATTCGGTAGGCCCGTCCCAACCAACCCCTGTTTTAGCTGGGCTCTCGCAGTGTCACTTTTCGATCCCGAGATTTTCAACTTATTTGAAAAGATTATAACATGCCTTTGCAAATTACAAGCTGCTAAAATATAGCTGCCAGGGCTCGAACCTTTAAGGGATTAATTGAATATAAATTAACTAAAACTGATATTTTATTTAAATAAAATTTAGAAATGTTCTAAATAAATTAGACATCATAGACCCAATATAGATCCAATATGGTAAAAAAGTTTGAAATTCACCCATAACTTCTGTTGTGGGCTGGCCCTGTTCCAACAAATAGCAACGCTATTATTTTTTAAGATGGTTAACCCAGTCTCTCTGATATTTATGCTAGAACAAATATTCAAATGATGTATATGAAACAATAGTGCATATAAGAAAATATTTTGAGCTATATGAACTAAATCCTCATACAACATTTTTGCAATGATTAGAAATATTTTGCAACCGGACTTGGTACAATGGTTAAGACAAGTGCTTTTTCAATAAAAAAACAAATATTTAGGTGTTGGAAAAATGATATTGTTTTGTATATTGTTATGTTCATGGTAAATTTGGACTAACTGTGTCAAATCTGAAGTAAAATTCTTTATATGTATGAAGGGTCCACCTCCATCTATAATACAATAGTAAGAGTTGAAATTATTGCTGCACAAATAGTTATTTTAGTGCTGCAATGGTACTAACTTCGTGTGATGGTAAGAAATAATACTTACCTTGGAATGGAATTTCCTATGATACTTATATAGGTAGACAACCATTACTTTTGTGCTCATCAATTGTCGATAAATGATAACAAGTCTTTTATTTGTTTGTCATGATTTGACTTTAACCCAAGTCTTAATAATTGTATATTATTATTAAAAAGTATTTATTCTTTGTCTTTCCATTGAATGAGATGATTTTGAACATGGAAGATAATATTACTTTAGATTCTTTTCTCGGCATAAGGATTATTTTATGTTATTTAGTAATAGTTATAAAGGTGCACAAATTTAACTCTTTCCATGTATCTATATGTGTGGACCCTTTACATAATTTTAGTGCACTACTAAGGGCACCTTGATTCATTTTTTCTAATACCATACCTACAAAATACCATTAAATTTACTTATTATGCTCCATAATACCATCAATAATTTTGAGGATACTAATACTTATCAAATTTTATCAAAAATGTATAAATATTCACAAGTATGTAAAATTTGTCATAAACTCGACCGATCCACTCAATCCCTATCAACTTAATCAAATTAAGTGAGCCGATATCATGATGATTATGCTTTAAACAACTCTCGGATCATCGTATGTTTATTAGTGAAAGAAAAAAGTATTTCCTTCCACTTTTTAGAATTCAAGTTTTTAACAATTATATTTTTGGAAAGTCGTAATTATTTCAAAAAATAGTTTTGAAAGATGCTGGGATTTATATATTTTTAAATGGAAATAATGTTCACAATTTGTTTTGCGTTTTTTGAAAAATTTGGCAAGAAGTACTGAATGTCGACAAATTTAATATCAAATGACGTTGAATCTCATCAATAATATCATTCCATTTGGTGGAAAATAGACTATCGATTATAATTTGCAATTATATTTCATTATTTGATGATTAAGTGTTGAGTAGTGAAATAATTATGGTATTAGAAAGAGTACAATTATACTAAATTTTGGCTAAATTCAAATGGTATTAAGAAGAATAAAGAGAGGTACCATTAGAATCATACTAATTTTAAAAATATAAACAAATAGGTATAATTCGGGAATCACATACTTAATTACCTTTTAATTTAACACTGAAATGATGTACAATTTCATTATCTTTCCTTAGTAATATAGAACTTTGAAAAGTAGATATGACAACCAGGATGCAACAATCCGCACCTCTAAACGCACCGATCCAAAACCCAAAAATGACGTCTGGACTCATGTGCGAAGAAGTACGAATCGCTAGGTTTTTGTGGTTTATAAGATACAAAGACAATTATAATTTTAAACAGTCTATACTTTCAGATCTCACAGTAGAAGGAATAAAATATAAATACTAAAATGTCTCAAATTCGCTATTATCTCAAAAACAAGAATAGTCTATACAAGAAATGTCCAAATAATGTCTCCAAATAGAAATATATACAAGTCTGAAGTGAAATAAAATACATAGAGAATGAAAATAATAAATATAGCTCCACGGCACACATCACCTCCTCCACGATCTTATTCTTATCGTATCATCTACTACACTATCATCCTGTAATAGGTATAAAGAGAGAAAAATAGAGGGGATACAAAAATGTTTAATGAGTGAGTAATATCACTAATGGTATGTTGTCAATAGACAATTAAATTATCACTTACACTCTACACAACCTATGGGAGTTTATATGTATATGTATACTATGTACAAGGAATTTGTCAATTTACACAGTATATGGCAACGATCCTTAATATGCTTAAATCCAATAATAATCTACGAAGATTTCTACCTGAAAGTGGGACATCCAAAATTGAGTAAACCTACGTATAACCTGAGTATATGGTCTTGATAGTAAACCACCTAATTATACATTGAGCGAACATTCTCAATGGTAAACCGCTTAAGTTGGACATGTACAAGTATACATCACAACGTCTGAGCACACACAGCAAGCACACAATCCTAATGATTATTTACCACTAAAGCATTGAGTAGCCTCCTCCTTTGTGCTCATATCTTATGCTCTATATCATTCAAACTACAGTAAAAAAGGTCGATCAACAATTCGGCTCTTTTGTAAGTGCAACCGCTTAATCACACGCTCATCCTACTATTGTGGACGTCTTCATCTCCTCTCCTCCAAAGTCAGTAGATGCATGACCAGAGCTGGCTATAGCACTAATAAGAGCATCTAATTAATTGTGATATAATCGCAGGTCACGTTGAGTGTCACATTATGCAACATCATGAAGCATGAATCTTGGTACGTCACCAAGTGTCAAGTCCAGCATGTTACACAACTCCATGCAGTTACGTGAACTCCTAAAATTCAAGGAAGTGGGAACAAGTTTCCCCAAACTATCCTACTTGGCCTGCACTACGTCCATGTTCAACCTGGGCTATGTATAACAATCCAGACGTTTTGAATCAAGTATTCATATAGATCTTCAATTAAAATTATCAATCAAATTAAAAATCATATTTTTAATCCTAAATAGATATATAAATGAAATTTAAGTACTTACCTATATTATACTCATGTCGTAGATAAATTCACTTACCTTATGCATTGTTTTATAGAAATCTCCTACTCTGCTCAGATTTGATTTGGTGTTCTTCCACCTACAACTATTTTTATTTGATTCCTCTCTTTTGTTTAGTTTGCTTCGTATTATTGGACGAATTTGATTGAATTTTTGTTTAGAGATTTGTTTTAGGGTGAAAGGAAGAAGAAAAAGAAAATTAAATATCAAGTCAAGTAGTAGCCAAATGATGCAAATAAATAACATTCGTCCATTAAATCAACATATGCTGTAAATATGACATGTGAATAATGCATAATATTAATGCAATGCCTATATGAATGCAAGATCATGACATATAGACATGGATGCAAAACATCTTAAAATATACTGATAATTTCTGTTTGTATGCAACATAATATATATTGAGTCAAATCACAACATAAGCAACACAACAAAGCATATCACACCATCCAATTTCCTTATTAAACAGGAATAGTCTATAGCAAACATTCATCCATACCTAAATAAGCTAATCATACCAACAAACAAATAAATGGAAAAATCCTCTAGTGAAGGGTCGAAATGAAAAGATCGAATTCTCTCCTTCACTTTCCAAGTACTCTCAACTAGATTGCTCTTCCAACCTTAACTTATCGACTTTGATACTGACATATATACTTAATCCAGACTAGTACAAATGTACATGCAATGGTAAACCTCTGCAATCCATGCTACCCAACTAGATAAACTGATGCCAAGAAGCACCACAACTGGTAACCTAAGCACAATATGCCTCAATGAAAAACGTAGCCTTATGCAACCCTCAATGGACCTACATAGAAAGTGCCTTAAATCATCCCAATGGTATACCAATCAATTCATGTTCTGCATACTAGAGTAAGACAATGCAAAAATGGATAGTGTCTCACCTAGTATAAAAATACTTGAATTTCTTACTATTCCTCAATTTCACCTAAGAGCATCAAAATCTAATGATCTTTAAACTAGTGAAATAACATAACTTCTCTTTTAATTTCGATTCAACTTATGATGTATCATTTCACTTATGATATTCTTCCTCCAATCCTTCACAATCATGATACTAAGGTACCAAGTTTCTAGTCAGTAAGAATTTTATCCTATGTTCTACAGCATACAAGCAACTAAACATTCAAGGATTCAAATAAGGTAATCCTACTCTATTCACCTATTGAAATATAGCAGCCAAAATCTTAAATATAAGCGAAGTCCTAAATTTAAATGAAATTCTAGTCTAAAATTATTTTAGCACTAAAAGTAATCGATTAGGTGATACAGCATTCACGTGCGCCTGTTATGCAATGCAAACTATGTATCCTTAAGTCGATGCTTCACAACAGTTTTTTTCAAATAGAAAGTTCCACTTCAATTCGTGGGATGATTGAGAAGAATCTAAATATTCCTTTCTCAAAATAATACCAAAATCTTCAAATCTCATTTTCCATAAAAATTACCTCGACATTCTCAATGTGTGCAAACGATGGTATCTTGCAATTAACTAAAATTCAAATTCTTGAATTAACCATTCCTTATGTAACCTTAACTCCGATTTCATCCAAGATATCATTTATAGTCTAAAATTTCAAATTTTACCATCCAATATACAAAACAACTAATGACCTTTTTTACACATAAAGTCTCCCCATTTTTCTTCAATATACCATGGTTGAGACATCTCAACATGGGATGACATCTTGCCATATTAGTCCAATAGACATAATAATCAATAACTTAAATAGTAGTACCTAAAAATGTTGAATCATGAGTTTTGATTCATGAAAAAAGCTTAAACGATCAGTGATGAGACTATACGATCAAGCGACAAAAAGAGAATGAGATATGCAAGCCGATTAAACTACAAAGGAGATAAGACTACAAATCTAAGTATAGTATGATTATTTACTGAAGTTTTAGTATTAATATGGTTTATAATTGTTAAAATCTATCCTCAAGTAGTTTGCACATACTCAAAGTTGTTTTAAAGTTCAAAATTTTTAAATATGTGCAAACTGTGCACTGACGACCAGGTCAGTCGACTGACCGAAAACAACCAGTCGACTGAACCTGTTCAGTGCATAGAAATGCACCATTTTACTCTGTTTTCAATATTCAGTTGATCGGTTGATTTTGCTCAGTCGATTGATCGGCTCTAACGGCTATTTTTCCTGTAGTGACACTTCTATTTGCGAAGAGTTTCGATTCAAATTGAAGAGATATGGCTGCATCTTTTGATTGAAACTTTTTGTGAATAGTTGTAACTATTTGTTCACTATATAAACACGTTAGAATCACTTCTCAAATCACAGAATTTTATTTTGATTTCTTGCTATATACTCTAAGCAATATCTTCCTTTCATATCTTCACACACACAATATATACTTAAGGATTTGATTATAGGAAGGGTGTACTATTAAAGACATATCCATGTTATTCAGAACACAAGCGTCAACTATTTACTTGTACCAGTAGAAGTCTTGTTCGGTTGTTCAGGCGGTAAAAGTCCTCTTCGGCTGTTTGAGGCGGAAAAATCCCGTTCGGCTGCTCAAGTGTTATATACCTATTCCTCCGGGTTAAGAGAGGGGTTATAGAGTTTAAATCCAGAGTGTAGTCTGGGACCGGACGTAGAACGGGAAGTTAGAACCAGTATAAAAAGTCCTGGTGTGCTTATTTAATTTCTATTATCTATTATCTTGTTTATAATTCCGCACTATTATAATATTCCATATTACACGATCCTAAGTGTTAACTAGCCATAGCTTACACACTTTCATTTGGTATCAGAGCAAGGACATCCTATAACCGTAACACGGTTATTTGGTATATTTAGTAATATGGAAAGTAACACTAACTCTAGCATTAACATTAACACTAGTTTCACTGAAGGACAGTCAACTGCACGACCACCACTATTTAATGGTCTTAACTATAATTACTGGTCTACTAGAATGAGGATATATATGCAAGCTAATGGTTTTGAAACCTAGAATATTACCCAAAAAGAATATACCATGCCAACAGAAGACTTTTTAACTTGGACTGTTGCGCAAAAAACTGATGCTACTTCAAATGCTAAAGCTATGAAGAAAGATTGTCCAGAGAAAAAGAAAAAGAAATTCAAGAAGGACAAATTCAAGAAGAAAGAATTTTCCAGTGACATGGGATGATTCAGATTCTTCATCATCATCAGATAGTGACAACGACAGTGACACAGAGCAAGCAAGTGTTTGCTTCATGGCTACAAGTGATGATGTAAGTGAATCAAGTTTTGAAGATCCGGTTGAAATTAATTCAGAACTAGTAGACTTAGTAAAACAAATTAAAAAGCAAAATAAAGAGTTATAAGGAAAACTGAATATATCTGAATTAGAAGTTAGTATGCTAAGAGATGAAAATAAAATTCTAGAAGAAGAACTTGAAATGACTCAAGAATCTAATTCTAATTTAACTTCTCAACTTTCTATGATAACTCAGGAATTAGAAATTCAGAAAAATAAAAATGATGATTTATCAGTTAAGATTAATGATTTAAAATCTAACACTAAAGTATTAGAGTTAGATAATTCTAGTCTCAATACCAAGTTAGAAGATATTAATAAAAATATTTCTAACTTCAATAAAGGATGAGAGAATCTTTCTACAATAATAGAAAATTCTCAGTCTACTTCAAACAAAATGAGACTAGGATATAAGAAAATTGAAAATCCAAAGAAATTTGGAAAGTTTAAAAATAAGATTAAAAACAAAATTAAGAAAGATATTAAGAAGACAGTTTCTAAAGATATTAATACTATTAAGATATGGATTCCTAAAATAAATAACAATTTAATTAGGAATAGACATATCAAAACATTTATGGAAACTGTTCATAAAAATAAGAATTATATTTATAAAGGGAATTCTGAACCCGCTAGGGTTTGGTTTCCTAAGACCTAACTCTTAGGACCCTAAAAGAAAAGTGTGTACCAACTTTATCTTTATTTTTTGCAGGTACCACTTAAAAAGAGAGGAAAATGGATCTTAGACAGCGGTTGCTCAAAACACATGACTGGTAATAAGGACATGTTAACTAACATTGTCTACTCAAATGGAGGATCGGTCACTTTTGGAGATAATTCAAAAGGTTATATCATCGGCAAAGGTGACCAGAAAGACTGATAATGCTGAAAAAGAGCATTCAGTCGACTGACGAATTATGGTCAGTCGACTAAATCTAGAAACAGAAAGTTTTGGGAAAATTGATCAGTTGATTGACCAAATTCGATCAGTCGAATGACTGGCTTATCTGGGCCTATTAACCCCTGTTTCACCTACCTTTTACCTATATAATCTATCTTCTTCACTTTTACTCCTCACTTTTACTTTCTACCATCAGAAATTCAATACCCTAGCCCTCCAAATTTTCAAATTCCATTACTCAATTATTCATTCTAATGGCTCCAAGACAACCAAAACGCTCTAGAAATACTTTATCCTCAACCTCTGAACCAATAGACACCTAAATAGCTCAATGGCTTTATGATGCCACCGCTATCCAAAGATGGAACAAGATGAAGGAAGCTCGCTTTCTAGAAGGATCTTTCGTTGTATTTCCTGAATTCGCAGCATATAGAATTCAAGGTCTTGCTAGAAGAAGTCGTCTAGAATCTCTCCTTGACTACAACCGGAACAAACTCAAGATAAATTATACAATGATAAAACTCTTTTACGCTAACTTGAATTTGGGTCATCAAAATCCAAGAAACCATAACAACTGCGTATGGAGTTTAGTTTGTGGTCAATAAGTCTTCTTGTCATTAGATAGAATTGGACACATCCTTATTTGGGAATTTATTCCATGAGAGAAGACGGTTTGAAACTGTTTTCAAAGGGTTGAAAAGTGGAAATTTATCTTGCAAAGATATTTTGAGATTAATAAATAATTTGGGAAATTATTTATGTTTGTTGGATGTTTTGTGGATGTTAATTGATAGTTAAATAACCGACTATAAATATTGGCCAATGCGATGATCGTTTCGAAGAGACTGGGATCGGGATTGATTTCCCGAAAACCACTTCGATCCGGTTTATACGTTTTCGTGGGGGAAACGAGTTTGGAGTCGAAGATGGTACAGTGAAGTGCAAGGGCTAGTCGCTACTAATCCTGAGGGTGACTCCAAAATGGATGTAGTAGGAATAGTGCCTTCAGTTCCGTTCGAACCCGGGACGGACTTGTATGGATGAATGCTTTCAGAACATCGTCAGGAGGACAGTGAGCATTCTAAGTGAAATTTTCTATAAAGGTAACTCTTAGCCTCGAGCCTCATCAACTGGGAATGACTGAAAATCAGGGGTTATGCAGCAAGGCTAAGTGGGTAGCACCCATTAGGGTGAGGTCATCCCTGTCTAGATGTCCCTTTTATTTCGGCTTAGTGGGCGGTTTCTGATCCCAACCGCGGGGTGATCTTACTCGGAATTATCCAGTAAAGGGTAGTTCCGGTCTTGTATTGCAGGGGATTGAGAGTGATCCTCGGTACGCTGATCTAGACCAGGTACTGTGACAGGTGGTACCCCAGTGCCTAGTCATTAGTTGGAAATCCATTTTCCCTACGCGCCTTTTACGGTTTTTGTTTGTAGAACCCACTTTGTGGCTAGTATACTGGAATTTAATCATGTAACAATTTCAGCTATTTGAATAAGTATTTGTATATAGACACTATTATAATATCAAACCGAGTATTACAGATATAGGATAGGATGTTGTGGAGCTTAGGAGACGAGCTAGATGGCAAGACGTATCTCACGTATTTGATGTATCCTGTTGTGTATGGTCAGCTTTGTGAGGACGGATTATTATATCTGTCCTGAGTTGTGATTATGATTGTGTTGTACTCTGATGTTGTATTCTGATGATGTATGTATAAACAGATATAGTTTCTTTTCTGTAAAGATCAGTTATTATCTATTATATTTTATTCCGCTGCGATGTAAGATTCATAAAAATACGAAAAATCTAAATTATCAAAAATTAAAAAAAATCCTTTTTTGATTAGATGGGAATGAATCAAGAAAAATTCTATCGTAGCATATCAAATCTAGAACCTTGGTTTTTCCCAGAATTATTACTACTTTTTAATGCGTAAAAAA
The DNA here is from genome assembly GCA_030737815.1 of Allium fistulosum. NCBI lineage: Eukaryota > Viridiplantae > Streptophyta > Magnoliopsida > Asparagales > Amaryllidaceae > Allium > Allium fistulosum. Next base: position 939,570,769 of record CM060907.1, on the reverse strand, counting down.
TAAAACCGTGGATCATACCTACCAAATTATTCCACTAGAAGATTTGAATGTTGTTTTAGGAGAACGAGATGAAGTGAGTCATAGATTTTTGGAGGACGACATGACAGAATTAAAATCTATCACCTTACGTCCTACTGCCCGAATTATGCATCGAGCCTTAATGCGCACAATCCTTCCTCGTACCGGGACTTACGAGCTTGTCTACCCAGAGAATTATAGAGCTTTATATGCAATTTGGGGTGATGTTCAAATTAATTGGCCCAAGCTTATACTTGATGAATTCCTAGCCTTCAACCAAGGATGGATGAAAAACATTTACTACAGAGAGTATATTATGTGGCTCCTAATGAATCTACAAGTTCCAGTTCTAGAATCCAACACCTCCATAGTTACAACACTAAATAGTCGCACAATTAGTTTGATGAAATTGCCTCCAAGACCGCTCACTATCATGCCATTCCAAGATTGGCAATCAAGGCCTCACCAACAAGCTGCTACTCCACAACAACGAGGACATAAAATACGCACTACCACCCCATCCCAAAGCACCTGAGAGTCCATTGATCTCATTGCACGTAATCAAGTAATTTTGGATTCTCGCATTAAGAATCTCAACAAGAAGATTAACAGGAAGTTTGACAAGGTCAAAAGCTTTTTTGGGATTCTATAGGATGCAGTCTCTTGTTCTTCCTTGACCACTACAGAACCTTCAAATCGTGATCCGGGAAAACGTCCGGCACCTCATTTTACTTGGTCTACATCCGAAGAACATACAAGTTCTGACACTAGTGGAAATTGTGGTGGCAGACAATATATGGAAAGCTCTACACGAGGCAAAGAACCAGCACGAGATGAAGAGGAAGAAGAAACAAATTCAAACTCTGATGAGTGATGATGGTAATTCATGATGGTGGTAGTAAGTTATTTCCTTTTTAATTAAAAAACATTCTAGTATCGTTTAATTTCTTTGATGTTGATAGGGCTTGTATAAATAGCCTGGTAGAATTTAAAAAATATATGTTTATTTGTGATTGTTATATAATATGCTATTAGTTCACAATGCTTCTGTCATAACATATTATATGGTTATTTATGTCCTTTTTGTCAATGACAAAAGGGGATAAATTTGTATGACTAACCATTTTTTGCAGGATTAGATATGTCGCCGCATATTCAAGGGGAGAAATATAAATCTTCTGGTATGTAATTCTTAATATATAGCATCATCAAAAACAGGTTGTCATCAATCAAAAAGTGGGAGAATGTTGAATCATGAGTTTTGATTCATGACAAAAAGCTTAAACGATCAGTGATGAGACTATACGATCAAGCGACAAAAAGAGAATGATATATGCAAGCTGATTAAACTACAAAGGAGATAAGACTACAAATCTAAGTATAATATGATTATTTACTGAAGTTTTAGTCTTAGATATGGTTATAATTGTTAAAATCTATCCTCAAGTAGTTTGCACATACTCAAAGTTGTTTTAAAGTTCAAATTTTTTAAATATGTGCAAACTGTGCACTGACGACCAGGTCAGTCGACTGACCGAAAACAACCAGTCGACTGAACCTGTTCAGTGCACAGAAATGCACCATTTTACTCTGTTTTCGAATATTCAGTTGACTGGTCGATTTTGCTCAGTCGACTGACCGGCTCTATCGGCTATTTTTCCTAAAGAGACACTTCTATTTGCGAAGAGTTTCGATTCAAATTGAAGAGATATGGATGCATCTTTTGATTGAAACTTTTTGTGAATAGTTGTAACTATTTGTTCACTATATAAACACGTTAGAATCACTTCTCAAATCATAGAATTTTATTTTGATTTCTTGCTATATACTTTACTATCCATCTCTGCAATCTAAAAGCAATCACAAGATATGTATTGCTTGAATCTCCGAATTAGTTAATATATTCTTCGATTCTAAGCAATATCTTCCTTTCATATCTTCACACACACAATATATACTTGAGGATTTGATTATAGGAAGGGTGTACTATTAAAGACATAACCGTGTTATTCAGAACACAAGCGTCAACTATTTACTTGTACCAGTAGAAGTCCTGTTCGGTTGTTCAGGCGGTAAAAGTCCTCTTCGGCTGTTTGAGGCGGAAAAATCCTGTTCGTCTGCTCAGGTGTTATATACCTATTCCTCAGGGTTAAGAGAGGGATTATAGAGTTTAAATCCAGAGTGTAGTTTGGGACTGGACGTAGAACGGGAAGTTCGAACCAGTATAAAATGTCCTGGTATGCTTATTTCATTTCTATTATATATTATCTAGTTTATATTTCTGCACTATTATAATATTCCATATTACACGATCCTAAGTGTTAACTAGCCACAGCTTACACACTTTCATTCGGTATCAGAGCAAGGACATCCTATAAGCGTAACACAGTTATTTGGTATATTTAGTAATATGGAAAGTGACACCAACTCTAGCATTAACATTAACACTAGTTTCACTGAAGGACGGTCAACTGCACGACCACCACTATTTAATGGTCTTAACTATAATTACTGGTCTACTAGAATGAGGATATATATGCAAGCTAATGGTTTTGAAACCTAGAATATTACCCAAAAAGAATATACCATGCCAACAGAAGACTTTTCAACTTGGACTGTTGCACAAAAAAACCGATGCTACTTCAAATGCTAAAGCTATGAACATGTTATTCTGTGCATTAGATAAAAATGAGTTTAATACGGTCAGTATGTGTACAACTGCTTATGATATATGGAGAACTCTAAAAGTAACTCATGAAGGAACTAACAAAGTCAAACAAAGTAAAATCTCTATGTTGAAAAATCAGTTCCAGAATTTCAAAATGAAACCAAACGAAACTATAAATGACATGTACTCTAGATTTCAAGATATATATCACTCATTATTGGCACTAGATCAAAAAATTTCCGATTTTGATATTGTTACAAAAATCCTTAATTTTTTAACGGATGATTGGGAATGAAAAGTCTTAGCAATTGAAGAAGCTAATGATTTATCAACCATGAAACCAGAAGAATTGATAGGAAATCTAATGTCATATGAAATGCTTCCACTCTAAATCATTGAACCTAGCATCGCATATCTCCCACTCAAGGGATTAGCTACAACATTACCTTTGACTGGAGTACACGAAATACTAAAATCATATAATGCCAAAGAACTCCATCCACCTCTACTACCTCAATTCAAATCTTTTTATTGGGAGAACAAGCACTTTAGTGAATTATAATCTATAAACAACTCAAATCGTTCCCCTAAGAGATAATGCCTCCAATATTTAAGAGAAAAACAATAGCGATCAAATCAAGATTACGAGTTGGATAATTTTTCTTGTGCACTTTCAACTACCTGCTAGCATAACAAACAACTCTTCCCTCCTGCATCAAAAATAGCACACCATCCTTTACCGTAAGCATAATTAGATACAGTAAATTTCTTCAAACCATTAGGGAGTACTAATATAAGCTCACTAGTCAACAACTTCTTTAGCTTAATAAAAGCATGCTCGCACTTCGAGTTCTGCAAGAAAACTAAATTATTCTTAGCAAGACATGTCAATGGCATAGAAATCACTGCAAAGTCTTTAACAAACTTCATGTAATAGCCAATCGAACCAAGAAAACTCCTTGCCTCTATAGGATTTTTCGGCACGTGTTAATCTTGTATTGCAGCAACTGCTTTAGAATTAAATAAGCCTTAGCCCAATCTCATATTGCACTTAGCTTGGAAAACTCAAGCATGCTTTCTTTGCACCATTGTTTTCACTTTCAAAATATTGCCTCCCTGTCAATCATTTGTTTTTATTAAAGGGGCTTTCCACGAAAGGTCCCTATTTCTGATGGTGTTACAAGAAAAGTCCCTGTAGAAATAAGTACTTAAATTAAGTCCCTGTTTCTTTTTAAAATTTCAAAATTTTCAAAATCAAAAAGCGCAAACTAGCTTGCGCTTTCCTGATAGAAAGCGCAAGTTACCTTGCGCTTTTCAAAAATTTTAAAAGTTTTAAAATTTTCAAAAAATTTTCAAAATTAGAAAGCGCAAACTAGCTTGCGCTTTTCTGATAAAAAGTGCAAGTTAACTTGCGCATTTCAAAATTTTCAAAATTTCGAAAATTTCGAAAAATATTTCAAAATTTGAAAAGTGCAAGTTATCTTGCATTTTCTGTCAGAAAATGCAAGACACTTTGCCTTTTATTATTTTTGAAAAATAGGGATCAAATTTACATATTCATTTCTGCAGGGACTTTTTGTATAACAACATCAAAAACAGGGACTTGTGACTCTTTTCTTGTTTATTAAATGTACAACAACTGTTCGCAACCCACTACCTCATCCAAATTTTATTTCCTTCTTCAATTGAATACGATTATACTCTTTCATGATTTCCTTCAATTTCAAATTTCATACCAACTCTTGGAAGATGTAAGCATTTTTAATCTTCCCCCACCCTAGGTCGATTACCTCCTTTTATTCCTCTCATTCTATGTAACCCTAATTTCATAGCCCTCTCCCCAATCTCAGTCAGTTAATTCGTTTGCTGGTTAAATATACTTCTACGATCCAAATAGTATCTACGTTTCCAAACGGTAGGTTAATCTCATATTACATTAAATTGATCAAGTATTTATCTCAACCATTTCCTAGTTTTTATTTGAGTGGAGATTGCTAGATGTCTTAACATTCAAAAGGAAATTAGATGTAATTTTTACTGCATAAAGTCTTAGTTTTTTTAATGATGTTTACAAAACCTATTATCATACCTCGATAATTGTAACTATGGACTTCAATTTTAATTACCTTTAATTTCTGATGGTAAAGAATGAATTATTGTAAAAAATTAATTTACCATACTCATTCATGGTTGAAAAATAACTTCTTGGTATACAAGAGAACATCCTTAAGTTTCAATTCTTCTACCATTAGGGCATCTCCAATGGTCAGTTACATAGTGAATGTAGGCAAAAATTTCTCCCCAGTCGTCAAATTCAGGCTGAACATTAAGGGTAATGTTCAGGATCCAGTTCAGGATCCTGAACTGGGCTTGGGCGCCCATAAAATGGGCGCCCAAGCCCAACCCCAAACCCCCTCCTCTGCCAAACTCCTCCAATGGCTACAAACGGTCGTATTCTCTGACCTCCAACGGCTATAAACGGTCATATTTTGTCCCCAACGGCTATAAACGGTTATATTTAAAATTACAACGGCTATAAACGGTCATATTTTGTCCCCAACGGCTATAAACGGTTATATTTAAAATTACAACGGCTATAAACGGTCATATTTTGTCCCCAACGGCTATAAACGGTCATATTTAAAATTACAACGGCTATAAACGGTCATATTTGTGATTTCATTATATATATAGGACTATTTTTCAGATTGTAATACACACATCTCTTCTTCTATTACAATTATATTCTCAATTCCATAGTATTGAAAGTATGTCTCATCCTTTTCAATCATATACCGAAGCGATGAATATGGATAGCTGGGATTTTGATTCTCAACCATTTCAAAATGTTCATCCCCAAACCGCTCCCCCTCTATCCTTCCATTCTTCTGCTACATGGTCCGGCGATGAAGATAAGGATTTGTGTTATATTTACTGTCATTTTTCTAACGACTCGGTAAAGGGAAATGACCAAAGTGGAGAGGCGTTTTGGGCAAAAGTCATGACTGCGTACAATAAAAAGCATGTCGAAAAGACGAGGTCAATGTCTGCAATCACCGGTCGTTTCGGGAAGATTAATCGACAAACACAATTCTACGAGTCGCAGATTCACAAAATAAGAACAGCAAATCCAAGTGGAATGGGTGGCGAAGCTGAATTAGTAGCATTTTGAAAAATATCATTTTTAATTTATATTCATTCTGATCACTTTGTTAATATATCATTTTGTGTTTCTGTTTTTTTAGAAGAGAATGGCGAACGATCAATTCTTGAAATTATTTCCAAGAGAAAATGGTGCAAAGAAACCCCACTACTATCAGTTTGCAAACTGCTATGACTTGCTTGTTAGTCAACAAAAATGGAGCTCAAACACTGCAAAAAGCTTAAGAGATGTTCAGACGAACTCGAAGGGCAAGAAAAAAACAAGACGAACTAATTATAATTCTATCCCAAGCAATTCTTCTCAGATGGACTCTAATGTATGCCCAGATAACGAAGACGAAGAAACAGAACCCGCATTTGATGAAGATGCTAGACCGATGGGGCAACGAGCAGCTAAGAAGAAAATTGATGTTCAATCTCAAATCGATTCTCGTTTAGCCCTAATGCATGAAAAACATGCGAGAGAAAATGCAGAACGTCAAAGGGGGAGTGCAAAAAAGCTTGCCGTGTTAAAAGAACTGACCGAGATTGAGAAGGGCCGGTTTGAACTAGAACGACAACGCCAAGAGACCTTAGTAATGGAAAAGGATGTCACCGGAATGGACCCAATTACGATGCAATATTGGTTGGAGTACAAACAACGCATTGTTGAGAGTAGATCGGGAACAAAACATATGTAGTTGAAATATTCATGTGATATTTTAAGTTATTGCAGTTAAATATCCATGTTCCTTCAGTTTATATTTTCAATCATATGTTATTTTTAGTTTTAAAATATGCAATGGGATGTCATTTATTTCAATGCATTCTGTAGACATCAATAAAGATTTACTTCACCAAACATAAATGATATAACAAAGATAAAAATTATAGCATTCTACACTTCGTTACAGAAATAAAAAGGCAAACAGATGTAATTAAACAAAGATCCACCATCCCGAACTATTGATTTCCATGAGAATTCCAAATATGCTCAATTAAATCCCTTTGCAGTCTATTATGAATAGCAGCATTACGATATACTTCATGATTATCGACATGAATTGCGTACTGTCCTTCATTTCGTAACGTGGCTGTGCGAAATAATTCGGGGGGTTGTCTTGCCTCATCATACTCGAAATCGGGATAGTCCATAGCGCGTTCATCTTCAATGATCATGTTATGCAAAATTATACAGCAGAACATAATTGCAGCCATTTTTGATCTCTTCCATAATCTACATGGATTGCTGACCATTGCAAACCTTGCTTGAAGGACCCCAAACGCCCTTTCTACGTCCTTCCTTTGTCCTTCCTGCATTGCAGCAAATTGTTTCTGTTTTGCCGTCATTGGGTTTGCAAATGTCTTTACAATCGTACTCCATTTGGGATAAATTCCATCTCCAAGATAGTATCCATGCTCATATGTATTATGACCAAGAGTAAATGATAAGGGAGTTGACTTACCTTGCGCCAAATCATTAAACAAATGAGATCGTTCGACAACGTTTATGTCGTTAAGAGAACCTGGCATTCCAAAGAAAGCATGCCAAATCCACAAATGATTAGAGGCAACCGCTTCTAAGATGATAGTAGGTTTTTTTCTTTACCGTTATATGCTCCATGAAAAGCTTTTGGACAGTTTTTCCACTCCCAATGCATACAATCTAGACTTCCTAGCATTCCAGGCCAGCCTTTGCTTTCATGCATTTCACGCAAGCGCGTTACATCTGCCTCGTTTGGAGAACGAAGATATTCAGTCCCATAAATGTCCACAACTGACTGACAGAAGTGATCTAGGTTTTCTAATGCCGTACTCTCTGCAATACGATATGCGTCGTCAAGGGCATCGGCGGGTGTACCGTACGCTAACATCCTCAACGCTGCGGTCATCTTTTGATGCCCACTTAAACCTTGTTTTTTTGCGGCGTCTTGCTTGTAAACAAAATAATTATTATTCTGCTGAATACTTTCGAGAATTCTTAAAAATAATGGACGACTCATTCTGAATCGTCGTCTAAACATCTCTGGACCGTAAGTTGGATCACGGTCAAAGTAATCTTGCATAAGTGTTTTGTGAAATGCTTGCTGGTTACGGTTGATATATTTCCGACCCACAACTGAACCGCCTTGTTTTCCAGAAGTTGAACCGTATGCTTCATGGTATATCTTCATCAGTTCCTCCTCCTCTTGTTGATGCGCTAACGTATACGCTTCTTCTTCAGAGTCACTGTCGCATAGCAATATAGCTTTTAGTAAATTTCCAGACATTGTTTGATATTTGAGGATGGTTGTTTGATATGTGAATGTTTTGTTAGACTTAATTGAGGTGAACAAGTATGAGATCCAAATGGTTATATGTATAGACAAATTCTTGAGTGGAGAGAAGGTGGCTCAGTGTGCAGTCAAATCAAATACTATAGCCACGTTCATTTGCCGGTCAAGATTCTCTGCTTTCTTGAGTGGAGAGAAGGTGGCTCAGTGTGCAGTCAAATCAAATACTGTAGCCACGTTCATCTGCCGGTCAAGATTCTCTGCTTTCTTGAGTGGAGAGAAGGTGGCTCAGTGTGCAGTCAAATCAAATACTGTAGCCATGTTCATTTGCCGGTCAAGATTCTCTGCTTTCTTGAGTGGAGAGAAGGTGGCTCAGTGTGCAGTCAAATCAAATACTGTAGCCACGTTCATCTGTCGGTCAAGATTCTCTGCTTTCTTGAGTGGAGAGAAGGTGGCTCAGTATGCAGTCAAATCAAATACTGTAGCCACGTTCATCTGCCGGTCAAGATTCTCTGCTTTCTTGAGTGGAGAGAAGGTGGCTCAGTGTGCAGTCAAATCAAATACTGTAGCCACGTTCATTTGCCGGTCAAGATTCTCTGCTTTCTTGAGTGGAGAGAAGGTGGCTCAGTGTGCAGTCAAATCAAATACTATAGCCACGTTCATCTGCCGGTCAAGATTCTCTGCTTTCTTGAGTGGAGAGAATCAACATCCATTCTATAAATTCACAAATCGTTATCTATTGAAATCATTTAAAAACTTAACATTATTCAAACTACATTGTCCAACATGACATTTAAGTCTCATGAATTGAAGTTACTTATGCAGTACTACATACAAACCGATGAGATGTGCGACAATCAGGAGTTAATGGTAATTCATTTTTGGGAGACTCTGGCTGAACTGTACAACAACGACGTGGGTTGTCAAGTTAGACGTACGGCTCAAGAGGTCAGGACAGCATACGGAAACTTTACTAGGGCATGCACGCGTTATACAAAGATTATTAATGAGGTAATATCAGAAAATGTGTTTGAGAATACACGTTCGACATATGACGCTCGATAAAATTTAAAATACCGCACTCCGTTCATTGGCCATGATGCGTACTTCATACGCCAAAATTGGCTAAAAAGATTTGGATGGCCTTAAGATAACAATATTGGTAGTTACACATGTAACGGTCGTTAATGTGTGGAGAGCTTTCTGACTTGTCTTTTCAAATAATGTCTGTTGTTTTTATCATTCCCCTGCTACCTGTTTGTTTATATATACGCTTTCTTATTTACTTATTCATCATTCATAATCATCTTCTTCCTCAATCACAATAATAAATTCATCATCCAATGCCTTCTTGGCCTTCTTCTATCGATTCAGATGTAGGTTACGTGCCTACGGAAAGTCCACATACTGATGAGGATTGGCTTATCAATTATCAAGAACAACACTATGAAGATGTCCGCGGTGAATTTCCAGATCTTGAACAGCTGAGACTTCAGGAAGTGGTTGAACCACCATACGAACAACATGTTGTTCGTCATGCATATGAACAACCTGAGAACCAGGTTCAAGTAGTTCAACCTCCCACTGAGCAAGAAGTTGAATCGTACCCAGTTTGTTGTCAGTGTGGATATGGAGTTGAAGTTGTAGTACGTGCGGATGGAGAAGATATTGGTCGTCGAATCCAAATATGTCAATTCTGGCCGAATGGTTGCAATTACGCGGAATGGTTGGATGATCCTTTATGTCCAAGGGGAATAACCTATGCAAACGAACTAGAACAGGAGATAAGACGTCTTCGAATTTCTTTACAGGAGTTGCAATTTAATCGTCACGTCTAGTATATTCATATTTATGTTCTATTATTACTGTGTCATTTTTATCCATGTTCGTATATCTTCAATTCTAATGTCACTAGTATACACAAACATATATAATTCACAGTATACACAAACATATATAATTCACAGCATACACAAACATATATAATTCACAGCATACTCGAACATTATCAGCCAAAATCCAAGAAAGTGAAATTATATAAACATACACTCAGACAATGACATAAGTACATAAGATATATGAACTGCAACATATAATAAAACGTTCACTATGCATATACTAAAAGGTATACAACTAAAGGGATGCAACGTCGTCGTCGTCATCATCATCACCATCATCCCCATCACCATCATCTCCGTCATCGTCATCATCATCCCCATCTCCGTCATCATCATCTCCGTCATCATCATCGTCATCCCCATCACCATCCTCCCCCTCGTCCTCATCATCTTCCTCACCCCCATCATCCTCATCTAAACCACCAGCATCATACCCACTGGGACCAGCTTCACCTCCGCCTTGTGATCCGAAAGGCTCATATATAGCAAGTCTAGCTGACAGCTGATCAATCTGCGCCTCTAGCATATGTGTATGCTGCATGTACATATCATGCATGGTGTGTGTATGTGCAAGAGTCATATCGCGAAACACACCAAGTGAAACTCTGGCCTGGTCCAATCTAGCAGCATACTACATAAAGATGATATTTGACATAGTAAGAAACTAAGCATAAAATAAAGGAAAAAGGGCAATAAACAACAAACGTACCTCATACGGAGGATATAACCCGACTGAAGGCACACCAGGAAACTCGGGGTGGTCTGGAAAGACTAAAGGTTGCTCAATCACAGTGCCTGTCATGTCATACGCTCTAAAAGTAGTATCAGGCTCCAACTGCATGGGAGTCTGCGAAAACCGTGATGGAATCGGGTCAAATGAAACCTGTGGTACCTGAACTCTACCGGCTGCCATGTGAGGTCCTATATGATCAGAGTTGACCCCACGAACATAATCTGGTACGATGAATCTACGGGGTGCTACTCTGGCCCAATAAGAATCGTAGTCTCCATCGATGAAGAAAGTGCTGCTATCCACCCACCCAGCCTGTCGTAGAGCATCTAAGTAATGATCGCCAATCACCCTATGTCTACCAAACATGTCCTCACAAGATAAAGGATCATATGGTATACGACGATCACCGGTAATCTGATAAGCACACCTCTCTCCCAAATACCACATAGGCATAAATGCAGGTGTATGCAAAGCAACCCTACGTCTAGATAGAGAACACGCAACCATCATGGGATGGTCGTCCACCATAAGACCTGCATCTGCTAGATGAGTCCAATGTGAGGCCCAAGGAGTACGAATGATGTTACCTCGACTACGCATATCAAGCTGTGACCTAGCCTCCATCAAGTCATGTCGTACACCTAAGGGAACATGATGTACGTACTGCATAGTCTCCCACCTTCTCATCCTAGGGAAGTACTGCTCAGGAGCCTGACTAGCCATGTCCTGAATGCGGGGATGCATGTTTGCCGTGTACTCGTAGTACCATAACGGCAAAATATACCAAAAAGCGCACATCTGCTTGACATCGCCAAGCGCAAATGAATCTAGAGCGGTATAAAGGGTGCCTAATATCGCTGTGCCCCAATCAATAGTATGTAGCTGGTCTAATCTAGCAAGAGATGCTAAATAACCTAGTCGAACCGTACCTTTTTGGTTCGAAAAAAAGGCCGAACCAAACAAGTACAGCAGAAATGCTCTAGTCACTGCATCCATCATATCGGCTCTAGCTATATAAGTGGTGATGTACTGCTGCAGGTAAGTCAACTTAACAGAACCACTACTGACGCAGGTAACATCTATCAATGGTAGAAAAACAGTAAACAGATTGGGGGACTCGTACAAATCATCAAATGGAAAAGGTCGAAGACCATGTCGTCCAATCTCAATGCCAATGAACACGTAGAAATCAATTGGGGTGATACCAAGCTCAAAATATGAAAAATGAAACGTATGCGTGGTGGGCCACCACCTCTCTAATGCCTGAATGAGAGGTCGATCAAAGGACTGAACAGGCCTAATCGACAAAAAAAGACCAAAAGGGCTAGCCTGTAGCCTCTCAGCAATAGGACCGGGAAGAGAATCATAAAACTGGGTAATACACTTAGCCCAACTACCCCGACAATGAATGTAATGGTCCTAAAGATAATTTATGAATTAATAATTTTTGACAGAATAACAGTTATTTAATATGATTATGTGATGTACATATAAAAATAATCAAATATACTAATGTGCAATTTATACCTGTACGGTCGTCAAAGCGGATTCGGCTCTATGCCGATAACCATCTGGAAGCTCGTGTAGTACACGTAGATCGTTTGATGAAACTCCAGGTGGCGGCGGAACATGTAACGGTCCAGCTTGCTCCGTTGGATGTCTGTGAACCGTTCTTCGGACGATTTTGGTTGGACGCGGCGGCATTTCGTTTAGAATTGCTAATTTAAAAAAAATTTAAAATGAAAGGTAGAGAAAAAATGGAGAGGAAAAAGAGGGGATGGGTAGTAGTAGGGGGGATTAATGGGCGCCTGGCATCAGGTGCCCATTTTATGGGTGCCTATGGTCTGGCGCCCATAAAATGGGCGCCTGACCGGTGCGTTCTCCTGTGAGATTACGCACGTAATATTCAGGGTCCTGAATATTACATGCGTAACCCACTGGAGATGCCCTTACATTACTGTTTGTAACGGACAGCTATGGTCTGTATTATGTTACTTTTTGAAATTGCAGTAATTTTAGTGTCCCTATACCATTTTCGGTATATATTAAGTTACTTTTTTATTCATTACAATTATCATTTTAACAGTACTTAATCTTCATTTTTTAGGCTACTGTAGGTTATAGATTCTTTCGATGTATAAATATTCAGTACATTTTTTATATCCTTTTGACCTACTTTTTTGATGAAGAGACGGTAAAAATGGATTGTGCTACTGTTGCGCATGCTAACTTTCTGGTAATCATATATATATATATATATATATATATATATATATATATATATATATATATATATATATATTCATAAAAAGATATGTGGTTTTGTACATATATGCCTACATATATGCCACTTATACCGTATTTATTATTATTTAATTGTGTGCTAACTATCATCATATAAGTAAAATATATATTGCTAAGATTAGTTTGTTAATATTAAATTATATTTCATTTATATATGTAAAATATTCATTGGATTTGAGTGTTCTTTGGGGAAACATATTGAGTGTTCTAAAGAACTCACCTATCTTCTAAGTTTTACCATCAGACCTCACCTATTTATACTAGTCATCATTATTTGCGATAATTCTGATTGTACCATCATATTTTATTCTCCCATATTCCATAGGATAAGGTGTTGATTGTTGTGCTTCTAAGCATAAGTCCAAGGCCCACTTGGATAGACATTTAAAATTGATTTTTGTTCAAAAAAGAAAAGAAATTTAGGTTTGGATGTGAAATTTGAATGATTGTTTACCCTTTTGCAAGCGGTTTTTTTTGTTTTTATAATTGAGCAAAATTTATTTTTCTTTTATAACATTTCTAATAAATTGATTTATTTTTAAAGAACAAATTTTTTTGACTTCTTAAAAGCAAAATATATTTCAATAAAACATAGACATTTGTACTTTGATTGCTAAAAGGACCTAACTGAACATATGTTGGAGGAGAAGTATACATGATAACTCATTGTAAGACTACTACAAGCTTGAAGAGTAAAACAGTTTGTACAGTTCAAGCTTGTAATCTATTTGATTGCCAAAAGGACCCAAAAAACATATGTGGGAGAAGTGTATATAATATTATGACTACTGCACATCCCATAGCTTCAGTAGAACGCTTGAAGTGTACATGTCAAGCTATTAACTTATATGACCAAATCCACCCACTCCTAAAACAATCGCCTTCTTCCTACTTGAGAAACTACATATGCACTAACTTTTGATGCTGCCGTATCCTAGCTCAGGCATTTTCATGATTGCTTACCCTACAATCTAATGCAGCAATAATATTTTATATATCCTTCTAAAATGTGTCTCTACCTGTATTGTAATTAGTATTTTCTGTCAGTCGATAATTATAATTATTATTTTAGATGTGTCTTTGATATACATTAAGTAATGAAGCTTCTCTAGTCAATAACTTCCATTTCAGCCCATATAATGTAAACACAACTATTTATGTATGTATTTTTTATATTTGATAGAATAATATATACATATGTGCTACGCATATGATGAACAAATAAAATTTTCGTATATTTATAATTATTGCTTTTCTTTCAAACCAGGTATTATAAATGGAATACTATGTCTACAATGGACATTACTTATGAAAAACTATGTTTTCATTTTTTTACTTTTAGTTTTCCTTTTATGCCCATCACATTTTTCCGCCTGAACTAAAATGATTATTTAGTATTATTATGATGCAACGCTTCATCGTTGACGTGGTTATCCAAACTGTTGACTATGATGTTTATGGATAACCAAAGCTTATTTCCAAATCTCTATTTTATACAACTACTGGCAAGGACGAAGCTTCTTTGGATTTTGCAAAATGGTTAGTCTATCAGTTTTCAGTAATACATTTTACATTCAACAACTTTTATCCTCTACAAACATGCGTTTAAAAATTTATACATGCTGCTTATCCTCTACATCGTAGTGGTTATTGTTGCAAACACCTTTAGGCATGTTGCTTATGCCCTACATTGCAATGGTTGTTGCACACACGATCCACCATGCATTACATCAAAACCGAGCTACACGTTCATGGTCATCTAACTGTGAACATGTCGACCTATGCGGAACACTATTCGTTTATCAAAAAAGTGGTGCTCAAAAGTGCTATAGCTTAGATATAGTTATGCAAATAAAAGTTTTTGGACGCCATCAACCATGACCTAATTAATTACATAAATGGTGAGAATTTTTGAAAATAAATGAGATACTTACCGTAGAAAGATGGGTAGCTCTGTAGTCGTCTCCAGTATCTTGAAAAATTATTAGTAATATAAAATTTTGACTATAAGACTTCGGGTTAATCAAAATCGTATATTCAATGCTCTTAGGTGTAATATTTTCAAACCATTTTTTCCAAATAGAAAAATCTAAATTTTTTTGTGTTTCGGCACTCCAACACATCCCCATATACGCATGCTTCATTGTCTGTAATGACATCACCTCATGAAGCTTTCAATATGCCAGCATCTCGATTGAACATTCTTTTCATCGTCTTCCGGAATGAGCGCATGCATGGTCTTGAAACCCTTATATGTAGCAAAATGAATTCTTAATGTTACGTGCCACCAATCTCACATGTATATCACGTTATGTGCCATATTTCTTACGATATGAGACTTACTTGTTCAATTCACGCACTTCCAAATGCGAGCCACACTTAACACATTCCTTATATATGGTACCTATATGTACCGTAGTATCATAATTAATTTTGCAAACCACTTTTGATCACTCGGTTTCACTAGAAAAATACTTTTAAATAGAGACGGTAAATTAAAGACAGAAAGCTTTTGGTCTCTACTTAAAGACTACTTATTGACTGATAAATTCAGTCTTTAAATTTTAATATTAAAGACTGAAATTAGTCTTTGATCAGTCCGTAAAATTAGAGGCCGTTCAAATACCGAATTCCAGTCTTTATTTGTTTGGTTATTAATTCATTAAACAATTAAAATTTTTGTAAAAAATACGTTATAATAAATAATTCAGGAAATTATTGTCAAGAACAAAATTTCTCAGCATTTTAGCCTCAAAGACAGACCTTCAGTATTTTAGCCTGAAGGACAACTTTTTTTTAGGTATCAGTTTTTACAGTTTTTTGGTATCAGTTTGTAGTTATCGGTAGCAGTTTTTAGGTATCAGTTTTTAGTTCGGTAGCAGTTTTGAAAAAATGTTTGTCTTTATGAATAATTTTGAAAGAATGTTTGTCGTTATGAATAATTTTTAGGAGATTGTTTGTCCTTGTGGTTAAAATATTGAGGTCGTGTCCTTGAGGCTAAAAATATACAAATTTTTGTCCTTTTAAATTAATTCCCCGTCAAAATTCCTCCACCTCCTTCCCCACTCACGGATCAAACTTCTCCATCTCTTCCATTTCCTTTTACAGACAAACCGCTTCCCCCAATTTTCTTATTCCAAGTAACCGATCCCTTTCCACTTATTTATTTTTAATATTCCTCGAGTCATCTCAAATAGCTTTCCCCTCTTATGCTCTACAGCCAATTTGCTTTCCTCACTTCATTTCACCCAATTTACCTAATCGATTCTTCCGTTCTATTACGATCACCAAAGGCAGCATAGTAATGATTATTGGTGAGTTGTTGTGAGGGTTAGAAGACATTAGTGATTGCCTCTGGTTGGGGGAAAAGTTAGTTATCAACTACTTTAGCTGAGCCTCAACAAACTACTCTCCACTTTTAGCTCAGCCGATACATCACACGCTATATCAACCGAGTAAGATTTAAACAACCTATATGACATCTAGCTTCTCGTTGACCTGGATGAACAAGTATTTGGATCCATATATTAGTTGCAGTCTATGAAATCCAAGAGCCGAGATACCTTATTTGTGAGTTTATTATATTGACTTCTTGTAATGTTGATTTGCATGCATTCTTCATATACAGATTACTAAATTTTGTGCTTTATATTTGTTCAACTTTAAATTTGTTACCTTGAATGGTATATGTTTCTAAATACTTGAAACATTGCATTATAATAATATAATACAACGCTCTACTATTGCATCTTTTCATATAAAATTGACGCGTCAAGTACTTTTATCTTGAAAATAAAATTAATTATGCCTCCTTATTTCATCTTCTTTAGATCTGTCCACAGATACTCTTCCTTTTACAGTGCAATCAAACATCGGGAAACGTGTTATTAGTTTATTACTAATAAGAAAATTGATGGAGATGCCAACAGAGAAGATAATGGTGATGATAGTTCAAAATAAAATGAAATCGAAGTGTCCAAGAATGAAAAGACAAGCCAAGCACAGAGATATATCTTAGTTGGTAAGATATACAACTTAACTCTATAGTAGATGCATTTCTAAACCAGTTTTATGGAACCATAAAAGATAATCCTCCAACTAACAATTTCAGTTCCAAAAGAATTTGGGATTATTCAAATAAGGACTTAACATTTAAAGACTGAAAATTTCAGTTTTTATTCGTTCTTCAACCGTTAATCAGGGATTGAATTACTCAAATAAGGACTCAGTCTTTAATTCAACTTTTTTTAGCAGTGTTTGACAAAGGCATTCAAAGACTTAACCGTATATATTTTACAGTGAAATAAATAAAAATACCGAATTAAAGAGAAACGAATAAACTTTGCTATCATGTGTGAATACATGATCATGAGGAGTATAACAACTTAATGTAAAGTGACACTTCATATTTAATATTATGGCCTGACGAATGAAACACAACTTTGCATGCACTAAATATTACCCGATTACTATTTCTGTCATATTTTTATCATTTGTCCGCTTATTGAACTGCTTATATATATAATTGTCCATTTCAATACTAAATATTACCCGATTACTATTTCTCTCATATTTTTATCATTTGTCTGCTTATTGAACTGCTTATATATATAACTGTCCATTTCAATAATATTTACATCAAATTACTACTAACATGATAATGATGACAACTCCTAAGCCAATGTTTCAAAGGAGCTTGACAGATAATGCAAGAAGAAACTTTGAAAAAAATGAATGCACTTATTTAAAATTGATTATAGTACTAAATGGGTAACATACATTTATTAACCATGAAAAAAATTTGGCAAACCAATACTATAGTTATGATTATTCGTCTAGATCATACATGCATAATATTTAGTCACACGTAGTTAATATGAGTTGACTCTAATGTTTGTATACCTATTTTTATTTTGACAATCTTAACAATTCTTGTAGTTACTTTTGCGCTGGCCGTTATGTGTAACAATTGAGAAATTACTTACCAATGCGTTAATCAATTAATTATGTTGGTTATAAGAATTGAAATTTGATTATTTACTACTAACATAAACATTGATGGCCATAACACTTTGGTATAAAGACAACAATTTATCACTACATGGTCTTCAAAAGGTTAGGGTTTTAATAATGCAGGTTTAATATTTTTAATTAATTACAGTAATTTATGGTTGACTTGGACCGAAAAAATGAGTTATCAACTCTGATCAGAAACTACCAAATGGACATTAGTAGTATATGTTGAGTTAACACCGGCATGCATTGTAGCCAGGCAGATTGCAAAAGAGGATTAATCAACCACATTAAGGTTATCGTGTTAGGAGGTCCGTTTAACATCCAAAAAGTACTAACCAAAAGTCACTTACAATTTTTAACTTAGCTATAATATGTTAATTGCAGTTTTACTGTCAAAGTAGCTTAAATCTAAAAAGAAATAATTTTTGACCACTACTGTCGAAGGTAAATAACATTCCATGCCAACAAAATGTTGTATGACAAATCAACAACAGACAATTACATTCATCCACTTTAAATTTTGCTAGATAAATTATAGAACAATTAAAATACTTCTCTTCATCATTTGGTTACTGATAAGTAAACATTTGAACTATTTATAGCCTTTTCTTTTCTAAGTCTGTGATTCTTGACCCCATAATCGGGTACTGCGTAGAAAATGCACTTGCCCATAGCTTGATCATAAAATGAACCATCTAGTCTGTTCAAAAAATTCGTTAATACTAAATATGTTTACATGGAGCTGTCAAAATATGACCTAATCCATTAACCCAATCCATTTACCCTACTTATAAATGAGACCTAACATATTTATGAATTTTATTAAATGAGTTATGAGTTAGGTTGATCCATTTTTAAAAGGGTTATAAATGAGTAACCCATTTATCCATTTATTAAAAGCTTAAATTTTGAAAATAAGAATTTGAACACATGCTGTAGTTTTCCATGATGACTAACAGTTGTACTTAGAAAATAACAGACTGCATCCGCATATTTGAACTCTGCTTAGGCAGAAGCCGCTATTTTTTTTGTTCATACTGCAGTGACTTCTTCATACTAGCTCGGAATCAGACGAGACTTCGACCGATGAACTCCTATCTAAATTACAGACAGTATGAAACACTCAGATACTTCATCTTGTGAACGCAAACTGTAGTTCTCCATGGTGACTAATAGTCTTAGAAATAATAGGCTACATCTCATATTTGAACTCCGCCTAGGCAGAAGCCGCTATTTTTTTTTCGAACTGCAGTAGCTCCTTCGTACTAACTCGGCATCAGGCGAGACTTCGACCGATGAACTCCCACCTAGATTATGGACACTGTGAAACACTCTGATACTTCATCTTGTGAACGCACGCTGTAGTTCTCCATGGTGACTAACAGTCTTAGAAATAATAGGCTACATCTCATATTTGAACTCCGCCTAGGCAGAAGCTGTTATTTTTTTTGTTCGGACTGCAGTAGCTCCTTCGTACTAATTCGGAATCATGCGAGACTTCGACCGATGAAATCCTACATAAATTATGGACAATATGGAATACTCTGATACTTCATCTTGTGAATGCACGCTGTAGTTCTCCATGGTGACTAATAGTTTCACTTAAATAATATGTTACATCTCATATTTGAACTCTGCCTAGGCAGAAGCCGCTATTTTTTTGTTCGGACTACAGTAGCTTCTTCGTATTAACTCGGAATTAGGCAAGACTACGACCGATGAACTCCCGCCTAAATTACGGATAATATGGAACACTAAGATACTTCATCTTCTGAACGCACATTGTAGTTCTCCATGGTGATTAACAGTTGTACTTAAGGCTACTACATCCCCATATTTGAACTCTATCTAGGCGAAAGCTGTTATTTTTTATTCAGACTACAATAAGTTCCTCATACTAACTCAGAATCAAGCGAGACTTCGACCGATGAACTCCCACCTAAATTGCAGACAATATGAAACACTCGGATACTTCATCTTATGAACATACACTGTAGTTCTCCATGGTGACTAACAATTGTAGTTAAAAAATAACTGCCACTACATCCCCATATTTGAATTCTGCCTAGGTAGAAGCCGCTATTTTTTTGTTCGGACCGCAATAACTTCCTCATACTAACTCGGAATCAGGTGAGATTTTGACCGATGAACTTCCACCTAAACTACGGACAATATGAAACACTCGGATACTTCATCTTGTGAACGTACACTGTAGTTCTCCACGGTGACTAATAATTGTACTTAAATAACAGGCTAGTACATCCCCATATTTGAACTCCGCATAGGCAGAAGCCACTATTTTTTTTTCAAACTGCAATAACATCCTCATACTAACTCAGAATCAGATACTTTATCTTGTGAATGCATACTATAGTTCTCCATAGTGACTAACGATTGCATTTAGCAAATAACAGACTACATCTCCATATTTGAATTTTGATGGAAATTAGAATCAAAATTTTAAGTTTTAAATCGAAATTCAAAATGTAAAAATTAGAATTAGAATTATTTTATATCTATTTTTTTTATTAGTCAAATTAAATTTAAATCTTTAAATGAGTTAAATGGACAACCCGCTTATTAAATGGGTTGGGTCATAAATGAGTCAAAAAGAATAAGTTATAAATGGGTTGGGTCAAACTCAACCCAACCCAACCCGTTTGATAGGTCTATGTTTACATATCAGTTTTCCCTTAATTAATTCCTCTAAATTTTCTTTATACATTGTAATATTCAATGATCAGCTATTGAATTAAAACTTGCTGCCCTGGAAATAAGAGAGAAACGTGCACCATTATAATGCAACGTTCACATAACTGCATTGCAACCAACTGCTACTAAAATAGGTTAAATCAACCAAACCACTACATGATTCTTAACAACATGCTAATCTATCCAACATTTAATAGCTCAAAAATTCAAAAATCAAGAATCGAAGATATGAAAAAAATTAAAAATCTGCTTTACAAATAAATCCACTTATCAGTATTCATCGCCAAAGCATGATCGCTACATACCTGTTTGCGAAACACGGTTTCCAACCTAGTTTGGGTAAAATAACACAAAGTGGTGTTTACTCTTTATTGTACGAAAAAAAAATTCAATTTGGTACCCTGCCTTTCCAAATCAATCGTCGATTGAAAATGCCACTAAATCTCTATGGTAATTTTTCCTTCATCCAAAGTCTTCCAATGCTTCACATTTCATAATGTCCATCACTAGCAAGTCCTTAACATACTGATATATTGAAATTCAGACTTTATAAGCCGTGAAATTCTTCTAACTACAATTAAATTTTAAGTCAAAATATCAATAACATTTTCAATTTAGTTTTTAAAACAAAATCATTGGTTCCCAATCTCATTTTTCACAAAAACTAGTAAATTCAAAAATATCAAAGTTCTCTACTAATTTTAACAAACGTTTCATTTTGACAAAAAACTGCCACTTTTTTCAATTCAGATTTTATCTAAATCGGTTCAATTTAACTTAGAAAAGTGGATATGTAAATGTATCTTTCTAAAATTATCTTTTATAAATCAGAATTTTTAAGTGTATTTTTAAAGAAAAATGTAATCTTTTAATTTTTCTTCAAAATGTGAGAAATATTTGTAAAATAAAAGGCATTCAAAAAATGAGTTTTACATACTTTTCAATTTACCTTTCAAATGAATCGCTATCAAAAGCAAATTAGAAACCAAAAGATAAGTGCAAAAATGAGCATTACACTAATTATTTTAATATAAATAAAGGCTTTGAAATAGTTATGCAAAATTGCTTTTTATTTAATTTTCCTATATTTGAAGCTTAAAATAAGGGGGTACAAGTTCAAACTTCAACTTCTATATTTTTTCCAAAACCCTTAAACTCTAATGTTTCTAACTTTTTACACTATAAGAAAAGTTATCTTTTATAACGCTAATAGATAACACTTTATTCCATTGTGTTATTGTTTGTTTTAATTTGTTTTATTTAGAATAGAATTAGCTCCATAACACTTGAGAAAGCCGACTCCTAATTATTTTCGTTATGCCTCTTCTCAAATAATTTCCTTCTTTCATTTCATTCCAATTTTCTTTCCTCTTCTTCAATTCTCTCTTTCTTCCAAATCCTTAAATTACTCCTTTAGACCTCTACGACCACTGTATGTAGCTTACCAAACCATCTGAATGCATCCTACAAGTCTACAACATATACCTTCTTCCTGTATAGTCACATGCGTTGGAAATCCATGACCCAACTTCATTTCAATCAAAAATCCAAAGTCCTCAAATCGTGAACCTGTCAACTGTCGATCCCAGTACCTCGTCGCCACCCCTTAGTCGTGAACTTCTTCAATCTGCCCCATCTCTTCGCCCAACATGAGTTTATATAAGTATTTTTTGTTAGGTTTTTGTTTTTAATACAAAAATGTTTTCAACTTACAGATCCATGTTGTTTAGTGGGTTGTTAAAGCGATTATCCATATGAAGTTTCAAAGTAGAAAGACCACCAACTTCTCTCTATTCTTCATGATGGAAGGTAATTTCCATCCAATTTAATATTATACTGACTTTTTTATAATATTTTTTATAATTATTTGTTTTACAATATGGAGAAAGAAATAGACTCCCATGTTTACAATTGCAATAATGGCTTCAAAGGCTTTGATGTAAAATTAACCGTTGAACCAGACTTGGGCATTGATGGTAATTTACTTTATGTTGAAAAATTAAAGTAACATTTCCATCGTTTGGTTTGGTAATAAATTTGATTTAAAGAGATATCTGGTGTGGTATTAGTTCCATGACTAGAAAAGATTGTAACATACTACACATTCACAAGATTTTACGGATATAAGGAATGATGAAGAAACAGAAATTCTGAGACTTTCCATAAAAAATCAAGATAATGTCATTATTGATTTTATTGACATGGGTACACAAATTGGTTATTTTTTGCATACTATATCAGATAAGTGATGATTTTGAACAATGATGTGCAGATAAGTAAATACATCTAGTTCTGCAATGTTCTTTTGACAAGTAGATTCCTTGTCTTATACATTATTTTAAGGGATTATCTTAGACTTTTCATAATGATTAGATAGTCCGTCCATCTATATTCCTCTAATCTTATATATTTTACCTCTTTATTTATTCCTTTGATAACTTAATTAGTTTAAAATCAAATAAGTGACTTTCTACGATCTTGTACATTATACATAGAACATACTGTTTGTTTTATATTTGTATTTATAGATAAACGAAATCTCACTTCTATTTTCTCTTTTACACTCACTAATTTGAAATTTCATCAAAATAGAATTTTATGGGTAGGAAACCCAAATCTTATGTATTGGTTTGTTGTGGTCTTAAGGTTAGTAATTTTTAAGGCCTACCCCGTGTGGGTGTGTGTAATTACTTTCCAGTTAAGTAAACTTTGCCCCATTTGCGGATATATTACAAATGTGTGCGTGTGTGTCAAATTTGTAGTACATTATAAAATTTGTCCCATTTGCAAGGAAAACCATTAAATTATCCTGACAATTTGAGTCTCATTCACACTAGACCTATAACAACTTTTATCAATCAATGTGAGTAATGGATTTTTATTTCGCTAATGCATGAAAAGGCGGTTGATTGATCACTTGAATTCCTCATTCTTGCAAGTGGTGGTTTATGGGATATGGTATCAAATGAGGTATTATTATTTAATCTTTTAATTTCTACCATTATAAGCTGGCTAGTATAATCATTTACTACACTATATCAAAATGAATTTGATTTAGGAAGCTGTTGCTATCCTTGCACGTTAAATAAGTTTTTGAAAAATTAAATGAGTTTATAAAAAAGTTAAATAAATTTATAATAATAATAAATTAACAAAGTTTATGAATATTAAATAAGTTAATAATAAATATAATAATAAACTATAAAATATTAATCGAGTTAACTAAGTTATATAAAAATAAACTAAATACGTATAATAATAATAGTAATAAGTTAACTATAAGTTTTATAAAAATTAAAGAAGTTTATAATAATAATAATAATAATAATAGTTATAATAAATTATAAAATATTAACCAAGTTAACTAAGAGGATTAATCATTCTGGATGTAATGAAATGTCATCAGCATAGAAAATAGGTGTTGTTTCACCTATTTTTTAAGGTGATCCCAATGTTCAACAAGTTACACAGGAATAGCTTTTTTCCCTTTTTCTTGTTTTGTCGAATGAAACCAAACCAATTAGTCTTAGAAGAGCAACCATATACTTAGACTCTTGCAACTTCTGGTTAGTCTTAGGGATTCCTTTATATTCCTAAGAGGATGGTTTTTTTTAAAACTAGGTACTTTATATACTTAAAGAAGTTTACAGAGTTTGAAAGTGTGCCAAATAGATGTGGGAGTACAACTGGTTCACCACTTAAAAACACCCATACGATGACACGTCACAAATAGAAAAATGGACATTACAATTGTCCCTTCAAAACAAATAAATGAAAACGTGTTTACTCATTGCCCGTACTGCTGACTTATCATTAATCCTTTAATTAAACACGTATTTCAACTACTACAGTTTCATCTAACAACTCCATCTTGGAAACCTCTTTCACCATTTAATGGCTTCATCTTCATGAAAATCCACTGCTAGTTCAAAATCAACTTCTTCCACTACCCTCTTCTAATGTGCGTTGTCGTGGTTTGGCGACAAACCAGTAGTTCGCAAATATAGCTTCGTTTCTAGTGATGTTCTATGGTTTGAAATTTACGTGTTTCATCGGATCTGATATAACTAGAGTAATCTGTATGCTATGAATTTGGTAAGGCATTCCAATCCCCTTAAACACTCGGTTATTGCATTTGTTCCACAAGAGCCAAATAGTTACCGAAGTACCATCCAATTATAAATGCTTTTGTAGCGTTGCTATTACTTGCAGTTAAGGCAGTGTCAAAAATTTTGTGAATTTTACATGAACCTTTTGTTAACTTGATTTTCCTACAGATGTAGTTTTACACTTTTGTTGCTAACCCGCATTCAAAAAATAAATGGAATCTATTTTTTGTTTGGCGTAATGTACATGTGTAGGATCAATTATGTTGTTCCATCTTAGTAATTCATCCTTCGTGTTCAATTTGTCGAGTTTGGCTAGTAAAGCACAAATAGCCATTTTTGGAGCATTATGAGGACTCTAGATAATTTTTGTCCACTCTAATTCACTATGTTTCATTATCTACATGTTTCGTGCTGATCTAAGAAAGAATTTACTCGAGGGGTTCGGTAACCATTTTCAGGAATCCTTGAACCCATCTCGATCCACTTTAATATCTTGTATTTCGAAACAAATGTGGAGTGGAAAATAAAAGGAATTCGTTCTCCACTCTCCATGAGAGTAGAGTGAAGTGACTTTCTTGTGGGGACCTCCAGAATAGCCATGCTATTCTTACCTGGAGTTTCAACCATAGATAGCCCGTTTATCCATGGGTCCATCCATAGTTTAGTCTTGTAACCATCGATATTTTTTTTCCAATGAGACCTTTAATATGTTGTCTTGCTTTGAGGATTATTCTCCAGTTTTTAATGCACTGTTGTCCACTCGAACTATCCAAAATTCTTTTCATTTGCAATGTTTTTTCCATCCAGATAGCCTACAAACTATTTGAATTAAAAAAATTCCACGACAATTTGATGGTATTAACTTGATGCAAGTCTTCCAATTTTCAAAGCCCCATCCCCCATCAACTTTTGTTTTACATACATCGGACTAACTCATACTGTGGGATTTATTATGCCAAAAAAAGTTAGGGCATAATGAATTGATTTGATGTACGATGATAGCTGGGATTTGATAGAAATGAAACCAAAACTCAATTGCTAGATATATAATAGACTTGCTTAATTCTAATCTTCCCCTTATGTTTAATAATATGTTATTCCAATTATTAAGTATTTTTGTTTATTTTAACCAATAGTGGACCGAAGTTCCTTGTTTTCAGTTTATGTGCAAAACGTGGAATGCCTAGGTAAATAATATGTAAATTTCCCCTCTGCACATTCAGGATATACTAATTTGTTCTTTGTTTCTCACTCCTTTTCCAAAAAATATTTGATTTCTGGTCATTAATTTTTTTAAATCAGAATAGTGGAAAATTTTCCCATTATCTCTTTAGTCGAGTTACCATTATTGAGACATGCTTTAGATAGAACAAGAACGTTGTCTGCATATAATACATGCGTTATGATTGGTTCTACTTTGAATATTGGGGTGATGTTACCCTCTACAAGTTCTATATCAATTAAAATGGACATATATTCGATGGAAAAAAGGAGAAGGTATGGAGACAAGGTATTTTTTAATCCTCTATTTCTTGTGAAATGCCCATTCAGAAGACCATTAACCAAGATAGAAAATGATGAAGTAGAGATACAAGAATATATCTGTTTGCAACAAAAGTTGGAACAAACACCCAATAGAGAATTTGTAGAGAAATAAATGAAGATAATCAAATGAAAATAGAGGAAACTAGCAACTATATAACATAAAATAAGAAAAAACAAGAAAACAACGATTTATAGTGGTTCGACGTTGAAAGCTTACGTCCACTTTGGAGAAATTGCTTTATTAATAACTTTGAATTCTAAGTACAATAGCGATCGAAACGGAATCCATAGTTACAATGGAGTACAAAGAAAACAACAACGTAAAGATCCCTCAAATTAACTATGAAGCCTGTATTTATAGGGGGAGACGGCCGAATATCTTTCTAAAAAATCGCCAACGGAATCTCTTGATGTAGACGAGGTCACATGAGCGATCGCCAGTCCCAAATCCCAAGAAATAAGGATCGGCCCTGATCTCTATTAATGGCCACGTAGGGTCTCGCGATCCCTCTGGTGGGTCCCTTCATGTTAAATCCATGTCACTAAAGGTGCTTGCATATTTGAATTTTGGATTTTGAGGTATCGATCAATCTCCCCAGAATTGAGCAACTAAGCTGATATGATCCAATCTAGTGCATAGATGTATGGAACGTACCCAATCCCTTGCCTAGTTGAGACTATAATCCATACTTAGAATGTTCTAAAGGGTTCAACTCTTGGTTTGCTTGATCGCTGCTTCATATTGTTGTCTGTGCTTGATCTCTAGATCCCACGATCATCTCTCTAGGCTACTAGCCTTGATGATAGTCAAGTTTAACGTGTCTATTTAGTCTGAATATAGTTGGACCAAAAGGCCGGATAACACTTGCCCCTTAAAGTACATCCTGTTTCAGACATGGTGTTCTTTGAACCGAAGCCAGTTAGAGCCACCAAAAGAATTCCATTCAGTTTCCTGAACATTCATTATACTTCCGTTGAGTTGTCTCTCCAAAGAGTCGTATCTCTCTTTGTTCATCCTGATGCTTGGTCGGTATTTTCTAGCATAAATATTGGATTGCAATGTATTGACAATAGTCCATCCTCGGTTACGTCGAGTTAATCAATTGAGTTTGTAGGCCTTGGTTGTTTGAACTGGATCATTCCTCTGAGAATTTTGGGTAAGAATTCATCAATTTCCCATCGATTCAAGAAATTGAATGTTGGGCATACATGCATGCGTGTTCACGTACACATTTTTCCATCGGCTCCCGAACACATTCACACGCGTATGGGTCGTTGCCAATATCATGTGGTTGGAATATATTTGCATTGCTATTTTTTTTTAAAATTTGGTAAGCGATTGGTATAAATCCCCTAGGTGGGGGATCATACCCGATCCCTCTACCTACGCAGAGTTAGCTAATTTTAGGCTTTAAGAGGAGCAACCTACACCTATGTATATATAAGCTAATGCATAACTTATTCTTTCTTACTAGTTTCATTTACTTTCTCAACCAAACTGACCCCTTATTTCCCTTCTTCCCCTTTTATTAACAATTCTTCCATACCTTCACACCCCCGCAACTCGACCTTTCCAGATCTGACTCCACCTTCCTCCATCGCTGCTTGCTACTAATCCAAATCTACCATCATCGAACTTTAAGGACCAACTTCCTTTCGAATCCCTCAACTTGACTTGCTTCAGCCTCACCTTCAACTCAACCTGATTGTTTGTGTTTGAATTTACATACATAGGTGGATTTGCAATTCGATTTGTATGCAATTCGGTGTTGGATTTAGTGACGAGATGATGGATTTTTATCACGTTGGTAGCTATAGGTTTTGGGTTTGGTAGTGAATTAAAGAAGGTGAAGCGGTGAGGATGAAAGGGTCGGCATGGTAGGGATTGGTTAACATCGGAGTTGAAGTAGATGAGGCGAAGTGATGGAAAACGATCGGTGATGACATACGATCAGTGTGGACTTATATGATCGGTTGTGCTATGAAGTTAATAAAATGGAATGGTGGAGTTTAAAGGATCAGTTGGCATGGAGGGGTTGGTTGTGGTACATTAGAGCGGAGCGATCGGTGATAGAAGGCGATCGGTGTTAGAAGGATCGGTATAAGCATATTTGAGTTCAAAATGGCATAAGGCAGCTTTGCCTTGGTGAGGGATCATGTACGATCCGTTCCCTTAGTGGGACTTAACCATTTTTTCTTGAGTCAAACATGAGCACTTGAACTTGTATACTTGAACTCATTTGGTCACACAAACATGAACATAAGCATTACCTTGAGCCTGACCATGACATGGAGACTTGCATACAGCTTAGAACTTGAATGTTTGGACTTTATATCTGAACTTATATGACTTGAATCATTGGAACTCAAAGTCGCACACTTTTGAATATGATTTGAACTTGAGCAATAACATATGGGTTCGAATGAACTTGAATGTAAATATCTTACTCCAATGTGCCGACGATTGATCTTGTATCTTATATGAAATCCACAACCATCGACGTTAAAGTCAGTTGGGACGTTTAATGATGACGGTCACTCCGGTCGAATCCCATAGTCTCGTCACAGCGGTTGTTTTAATTCTAAACTATTTATCACTGTATTTCATAACACTGCACCATACCGCACTAGTTTACACTTAGCACGGGGGGATAGGTTAATTTTTCAAATGATGATTATCTACTAAGTTTAATAGTTATGGGTTACAGACGCTCAGGGCGCTTAGCTGCTATGGCTACTGAACGGACTTCTCCACATGACAATTTCGATGCCGAATCCAGCTCAACAACCATATCTGCCCGAAACACTCCAAGTCTGAACAACCTGAGAGTTCCCATCAAGTACTAGCAATTCCATAAAGTCCTGAAGTAGATGATGAACCAGCTTCTGACACTCTAGAGGATGCTGTAATCTTGGAAGGTCCCGCAGACCCCATGGCTTCGAAAGTCAACGAGGCTTCTCTTTGGAGAATTTGCATTAAGAATGGGATTCCATTCGATGATGTATTAGTTCCATCTCACCATAATAGAGCTCATTTGTCCCTAGAGAGATACACTGCATGTAATAATTTCATGCACTGGGCGGGATGCGTTCCACCCTTCAATCCGTTCATCTGAAAAATGTTATATTATTTGAGACTGGCTCCAGCTCAGCTGCATTCGAATAGCTATGCCTTCCTACATGGTACATATATGATATTCATGGAAATCTTGCACCGTGAGCCAACTCCAAAGGACATCAGGTTCATTTATAATCTCAAGTGACGAAGGGGAAGTCTTTCGTACACCTTCCTCAAGGCGGAGCCTAACTGTCAGGTCATAACCGGTGCATAGAACAAACTTAGTGCTTTCAAAATATCAATAACATTTTCAATTTTGTTTTTAAATAAAAATCATTGATTCCCAATCTCATTTTTCACAAAAAATAGTAAACTTCAAAAATAATAAAGTTATATATTAATTTTAACAAATGTTTCATTTTGACAAAAAACTGCCACTTTTTTCAATTAAGATTTTATCTAAGACGGTTCAATTTAACTTAGAAAAGTGGATATGCAAATGTATCTTTCTAAAATTTTCTTTTATAAATCAGAAATTTTAAGTGTATTTTTGAAGATAGATGCAATCTTTTAATTTTTCTTCAAAGTTTGAAATAAATATTTGTAAATTAAAAGACATTAAAAAAATGAGTTTTACATACTTTTCAATTTACCTTTCAGAAGAATCACTATCAAAAGCTAATTAGAGACCAAAAGATAAGTGCAAAAATGAGTGTTATACTAATTTTTTAATAAAAATGAAGGCTTTGAAATAGTTATGCAAAATTACTTTCTATTTAATTTTCCTATGTTTGAAGCTTAAAATAAGGAGTTACAAGTTCAAACTTAA
Source organism: Allium fistulosum (assembly GCA_030737815.1). NCBI lineage: Eukaryota > Viridiplantae > Streptophyta > Magnoliopsida > Asparagales > Amaryllidaceae > Allium > Allium fistulosum. The sequence continues at coordinate 939,540,465 of CM060907.1, read as the reverse complement.
CTTCTATATTTTCTCCAAAACCCTTAAACTCTAATGTTTCTAACTATTTACACTATAAAAAAAGTTACCTTTTATAATGCTAGTAAATAACACTTTATTCCTTTGTGTTATTGTTTGTTTTAATTTAATTTATTTAGAGTAGAATTGGCTCCATAACATTTGAGAAAGCCGGTTCCTAATTATTTTCGTTATGCCTCTTCTCAAATAATTTTCCTCTTCCTTTTCGTCATAATTTTCTTTCCTCTTCTTCAATTTTATCTTTCTTTCAAATCCCCAAATTACTCCTTTAGACTTCTACGACCTCTGTATGTAGCTTACCAAACCACCTGAATATAGCCTACAACATAGACCTTCTTCCTGCATAGTCACGTGCATTGGAAATCCACGACCCAACTTCATTTCAATCAGAAATCCAAAGTCCTCAAATCGTGAACCCATCAATTGTCGATCCTTGTACCTCGTCGCCAACCCCTTAGTTGTGAACTCCATCAATCTGCCCTATCTCTTCATCCAACATGAGTGTATGTAAGTATTTTTTTTTATGTTTTCCTTTTTAATACAAAAATGTTTTCAACTTTACAGATCCATGTTTTATATATGGGTTGTAAAAGCGATTATCCATATGATGTTTCAAAGCAGAAAGACCACCAACTTCTCTCTATTCTTCATGATGGAAGGTAATTTCCATCCAATTTAATATTATACTGACTTTTTTATAATATTTTTTAGAATTATTTGTTTTACAATATGGAGAAAGCAATAGTCTCCCATGTTTACAATTGCAATAATGGCTTTAAAGGCTTTGATGTAAAATTAATATATGAACCAGACTTGGGCATTGTTGGTAATCTACTTTATGTTGAAAAATTAAAGTAACATTTCCCTTGTCTGGTTTGGTACTAAATTTGTTTTAAAGAGATACTTGGTGTGGTATTAGTTTCCCCGACTAGAAAAGATTGTTGCATTCTACACATTCACAAGATTTTACGGGTATAAGCAATGATGAAGAAACGGAAATTCTGTGAGTTTCCATAAAAATATCGGGATAATGTCATCATTGATTTTATTGACATGGGTACACAAATTGGTTATTTTTAGCGTACTGTATTAGACAAGTGACGATCTTAAACAATGATGTGGGGATAAGTAAATACATCTAGTTCTGCAATGTTCTTTGACTAATAGATTTCTTGTCTTATACATTATTTTAAGGGATTATCTTAGACTTTTTGTAATGATTAGATAGTCCGTCCATCTATATTCCTCTAATCTTATATATTTTACCTCTTTATTTATTCCTTTGATAACTTAATTAGTTTAAAATCAAATAAGTATCACTTTCTACGATCTTGTTCATTATACATAGAACATAATGTTTATTTTATATTTGCATTTATAGATAAACGAAATCTCACTTCTATTTTCTGTTTTACACTCACTAATTCGAAATTTCATCAAAATAGAATTTTATGGGTAGGAAACCCAAATCTTATGTATTGGTTTGTTGTAGTCTTAAGGTTAGTAATTTTTAAGGCCTACCCCGTGTGGGTGTGTGTAATTACATTCCTGTTAAGTAAACTTTGCCCCATTTGCGGATATATTACAAATGTGTGCGTGTGTGTCAAATTTGCAGTACATTATAAAATTTGTCCCATTTGCAAGTAAAACCATTAAATTATCGTGACAATTGTTTCACTTTATAAACTCTATATATATTTTAATGCTCAAATAAGTGACTTGATTGGTCTCATTCACACTAGACCTATAACAACTTTTATCAATCAATGTGAGTAATGGATTTTTATTTCGCTAATGCATGAAAAGGCGGTTGATTGATCACTTGAATTCCTCATTCTTGCAAGTGGTGGTTTATGGGATATGGTATCAAATGAGGTATTATTATTTAATCTTTTAATTTCTACCATTATAAGCTGGCTAGTATAATCATTTACTACACTATATCAAAATGAATTTGGTTCAGGAAGTTGTTGCTATCCTTGCTCGTTAAATAAGTTTTTGAAAAATTAAATGAGTTTATAAAAAAGTTAAATAAATTTATAATAATAATAAATTAACAAAGTTAACAAAGTTGACAAACATCATTGTCCTAGTGGTTAAGTGATTCGGCATTGGTACGAGAGATCAAAAGTTCGAAACTTGCGTAGCATGATTCGAACGTTTATTGACATGCGATATGTTGTCCTAATGACATGTTGTATATAAAGTACCATTTCAAGAAAAAAAATTAACAAAGTTTATGAATATTAAATAAGTTAATAATAAATGTAATAATAAACTATAAAATATTAATCGAGTTAACTAAGTTATATAAAATAAACTAAGTACATATAATAAGAATTGTAATAAGTTAACTATAAGTTTTATAAAAATTAAAGAAGTTTATAATAATAATAATAATAGTTATAATAAATTATAAAATATTAACCAAGTTAACTAAGAGGATTGATCATTCTGGATTTAATGAAATGTCATCAGCATAGAAAATAGGTGTTGTTTCACCTATTTTTTAAGGTGATCCCAACGTTTAATAAGTTACACAGGAATAGCATTTTTTTCCTTTTTTTGTTTTGTTTTCTTTTTTTTTGTCGAATGAAACCAAACCAATTAGTCTTAGAAGAGCAATCATATACTTAGATTCTTACAACTTCTTGTTAGTCTTAGGGATTCCTTTAAATTCCTAGGAGGATGGTTTTTTTTAAAACCAAGTACTTTATATACTTAAAGAAGTTTACAGAGTTTGAAAGTGTGTCAAATAGATGTGGGAGTACAACTGATTCACCACTCAAAAACACCCATACGACGACACATCACAAATAGAAAAATGGACATTACAATTGTCCCTTCAAAACAAATAAATGAAAACGTGTTTACTCATTGCTCCTACTGGTGACTTATCATTAATCCTTTAATAAAACACGTATTTCAACCACTAAAGTTTCCCCAAACTACTCCATCTTGGAAACCTCTTTCACCATTTAATGGCTTCATCTTCATGAAAATCCGCTGCTAGTTCAAAATCAACTTCTTCCACTACCCTCTTCTAATGTGTGATGTCGTGGTTCGGTGATAGACCAGTAGTTCGCAAATATAGCTTCGTTTCTAGTGATGTTCTATGGTTTGAAATTTACGTGTTTCATCAGATCTGATATAACTAGAGTAGTCTATAAGCTATGAATTTGGTAAGGCATTCCAATCCCGTTAAACACTCGGTTATTTCATTTGTTCCATAAGTGCCAAATAGTTACCGAAGTACCATCCGATTATAAATGCTTTTGTAGCGTTGTTATTGCTTGTAGTTAAGGCAGTGTCAACAATTTCGTGAATTTTACATGAACCTTTTGTTAACATGATTTTCCTACAGATGTAGTTCTAGACTTTTGTAGCTAACCCGCATTCAAAAAATAAATGGAATCTATTTTTTGTTTGGCGTAATGTACATGTGTAGGATCAATTATGTTGTTCCATCTTAGCAATTCATCCTTCGTGTTCAATTTGTCGAGTTTGGCTAGTAAAGCACAAATAGCCATTTTTGGAGCATTATGAGGACTCTAGATAATTTTTGTCCACTCTAATTCACTGTGTTTCATTCTCTACATGTTTCGTGCTGATCTGAGAAAGAATTTACTCGAGGGGTTCGGTAACCATTTTTAGGAATCCTTGAACCCATCCCAATCCACTTTAATATCTTGTATTTCAAAACAAATATGGAGTGGAAAATAAAAGGAATTCGTTCTCCACTCTCCATGAGAGTAGAGTGAAGAGACTTTCTTGTTGGGAACCTTCAAAAGAGCCATGCTATTCTTACCTGGAGTTTCAACCATAGATAGCCCGTTTATCCATGGTTCCATCCATAGTTTAGTCTTGTAACCATCGATAATTTTTTTCCAATGAGACCTTTAATATGTTGTCTTGCTTTGAGGATTATTCTCCAGTTTTTAATGCACGGTTATCCACTCGAACTATCCAAAATTCTTTTCATTTGCAATGTTTTTTCCATCCAGATAGCCTACAAACAATCTGAATTTGAAAACTTCCACGACAATTTGATGGTATCAACTCGATGCAAGTCTTCCAATTTTCAAAGCCCTATCCCCCCATCAACTTTTGTTTTACATACATCGGGCTAACTCATATTGTGGGATTTATTATGCCAAAAAAAGTTAGTTTATAATGAATTGATCTGATGTACGATGATAGCTGGGATTTGATAGAAATGAATCCAAAACTCAATGACTAGATATATAATAGACTTGCTTAATTCTAATCTCCCCCTTATGTTTAATAATCTGTTATTCCAATTATTAAGTATTTATGTTTATTTTATCCAATAGTGGACCGAAGTTCCTTATTTTCAGTTTATGTGCAAAAAGTGGAATGCTTAGGTAAATAATATGTAAATTTCCCCTCTGCACATTCAAGATATTACTAATTTGTTCTTTGTTTCTCACTCCTTTTCAAAAAAATCTTTGATTTCTGGTCATTAATTTTTTTAAATCAGAATAGTGGAAAATTTTCCCATTATCTCTTTAGTCGAGTTAACATTATTGAGACATGCTTTAGATAGAACAAGAACGTTGTCGCATATAATACATGTGTTATGATTGGTTCTACTTTGTATATTGGGGTGATGTTACCCTCTACAAGTTCTATATCAAATAAAGTGGACATATATTCGATGGAAAAAAAGAGAAGGTATGGAGACACGGTATTTCTTAATCCTCTATTTCTTGTGAAATGCCCATTCAGAAGACCATTAACCAAGACATAATATGATGAAGTATAGATACAATAATATATCCGTTTGCAACAAAAGTTGGCACAAACACCCAATAGAGAATTTGTAGAGAAATAAATGAAGATAATCAAATGAAAACAGAGGAAACTAGCAACTAGATAACATAAAATAAGCAAAAACAAGAAAACAACGATTTATAGTGGTTCGACGTTGAAAGCCTACGTCCACTTTGGAGAAATTTCTTTATTAATGACTTTAAATTCTAAGTACAATAGCGATCGGAACGGAATCCATAGTTACAATGGAGTACAAAGAAAACAACAGCGTAAAGAATTGATGCAGGCCAAGTATTAGGTCGTGATCGACCTAACGATCTCTTAAGTCGCTCGGAAATGTTAGGTCGTCTACGACCTAAGAACATAGAAGCTAACAAAGAAGATAACGAAGAAGGGATACAAAATGACGTCCTAGGTCGTGACCGACCTAATGATTCCCTTAAGTCGCTCCAGCGACTTAGTGAAGCTCGCCAACGACCCAACAGGAATACGCGCGCTAAAGAAATAAGCCGCTGCACCGGGTTACGACTTAAGCTAGGTCGCGAGGAACGGCCTAAGTTAGGTCGTGTGAAGGAGTCCTGAAGCTGGTTCTTAAATCGCTGCCGACCTATGATAAGTCGTAAGTCGCTTCATCTCAGTTAGGTCGCATGAAGCTGGTTATCTCTTAGGTCGCTGAAGGATATTAGGTCGTCTGCATGTTAAGTCGTTACAATGTTGTTTTAGGTCGCTGCCGACCTATGTATTGTAAATATATGATGACGCGTGTTTTGTACTATGTTGTAATTGTTGAGTCATTCCTGCTAGGTCGTAGGTCGCGCGTGTTGTTGTAGATCGTAAGTCGTTTGTTTGTTAGGTCGGAAACGACCTAAGTGTTGTACAGTTTTGAGTCGCGTGTGTTGTAAAGCTCTATAAATAGCAGGGTGGCCTCATTTGTAATAGTTAAGTTGATTTGAATAAAAACTTTTGTTTTGTAAGCTTTGTGCTTTCACCAAATTGGTAGTTGAGTGTAATCTCCTATCTCCTCTTTCGGCATTCGAGTGCGCTTGAATCAACGATCGTAGAAGCCAATTCACGGTATCAAGTGCGCTTGATCAACGTATGAAGAATTGTAGATCTTCTTTCACGGTATCGTGCCTGATCAACGTGACAAAGATAGCTAGAATTCGGTATCTTCGGATCAACGAATTTGGGCCATTCAGTATTCTTCATTCCATCGATTGCTACTTTCGCAGAATCATCATTTTGTAATTCCACTGCTGCATCATTTGGTATCAGAGCTAGACTTTGCCAATCATAGCTAAGCCGAGTCTTGGAGCCAATTTATTCGAAGAGTTTGAGAAGTTAATTGAAGCCGAACATCATTTGGAGAAGTTGGTTGTTCATCGCGTTCATCACAAGTCGCAACAAGAGTGAAGATTTTGATCCATATCATTTTGGATCGAAAGAAGAAAGGTGTTTGAATTTGGCCGTGGAAGTTTGCGCGCCAAGATTTGAGATTGTGTGTGGAAATTGAAGACCGTACATCATTTGATATCATTTTGAAAGTTCAAAGCCGAGAATTGAAGTATTTGTGACATTTCAAATCATGCCACCGAGAAGAGCTAATCGCCATCAGAACCTAGAAGCTTTGTATAGAAGAGAAGAAGCTGATGAGATGGAGCAAAGAATAAACGAAAACTTTAGTGAAAAGCTTAATGAAGGGATTGGCCGATTAGAGAAGATGATGTTAGAGATGAATCAAAATCGGAGAAGGGTTTCACCTGAATCCAACCATGGGGGAAGTAGAGTCTCACCACATTCCAATCAGGAGAGAAGTGCTGATAATGATCATAGAAGTGTGAGTCGAGATTGTCATAGAGATGATGATGATCGAAGACGTGATAGGAATGTGAATGATCGAGATCGGAGGAATGTAGATAGAAGGGATGTTGGTGGAAGACGGGATGGTAGTAGAGATGTTGGTGGTCAGGATCGACATCGCTATACATCAGATTTCGAGAAGGAGTTTGATGGTGGTAGTGTTCGTGGACGAGGACGAGGACAAGGAAGGAATCAGTCGGAATATGATCACAAGTGGGAGTCTGGGATGAAAACTGAAATACCGGAATTCAAGGGAGGTATGCAAGCCGAAGAATTTCTTGATTGGTTAGCTTATGTTGAGGAAATATTTGACTTCAAGGAGGTTCTGGAGGATCGTAAAGTGAAGTTGGTTGCTACTAGGTTGAGGGGGAGAGCTATAGCATGGTGGCAGCAAACCAAACTAACTAGAGAACGGATGGGGAAGTCAAGGATCGTTGTTTGGGAAAAGATGAAGAAACCGATGAAGGCTACTTTCTTACCCTACAATTACCAATCATTAATGTATCAGAGATTACAAAACCTGAGGCAAGGGACGAAAGCGATTACTGATTATGCAGATGAGTTCTACCAGTTGATTTCTCAAAATGACATTATGGAGACAGAAGAACAATTAACCGCTAGGTTTGTGGTGGACTTAGAACACAGATCCAGGATATGGTGAACATGTTCGACCCTAGATCTGTGGCAGAAGCACATCAAAAGGCGTTGGCTTGGGAGAAACAAGGAAGACGTGGGGGAGGTGTGTTTCCAAGTTTTACAGGGCAGAACAAAGGAGCGAGTAGTAGTTCTAATATTCCTAAAGCATCGAGTAAGCCGGTTGTTCATGAAGTGGCTAAACCAAAAGTCAACACTAATTTCAAATGCTATAATTGTCAAGAAGTGGGACACAGGAGCAACGAATGTCCGAAACCGAAGAAGAGAACTATGATTGCTGAGGCAGAGGAAGATGAGGTAGAGGCTGACTATTCTAATTCGCTACATGATAAGGAGGAAGAGAATGTGTCGGGAGATGAAGGGTATTCATTAATGATGAAGAGGTCGTGTTTAACACCAAAACAGGAGGAGGAAACTAGCTGGTTGAGGAGTAACATCTTTCAGTCAACATGTACTATCTTGGGAAGGGTTTGCAAGTTTGTTATTGATGCGGGAAGCTGTGATAATATTATCTCTACAGAAGCTGTGAAGAAGTTATCGTTGAAGACTGAGAAGCATCCGAAACCGTACAAGTTAGCTTGGTTGAGGAAAGGTGGGGAGGTGAAAGTTGGACGAAGAGCTTGTGTTAATTTTTCAATTGGGAAGAAATACAAGGATGAAATTTGGTGTGATGTTGTGGACATGGACGTATGTCATCTGTTGCTAGGGAGACCGTGGCAGTATGATAGGGCGGTGCAACATGATGGACGAACTAACAGTTACAGTTTTATGTATGAAGGAACTAAAATCACTTTGATTCCTAAGAAGCGACAACCAGAAGAAAACAAGTTGGATGAGATTGAAGAGTTGAAAACTTTGTTATCATTGATGGAGTTTGTTAAGGAGGTAGAAGAGGAGCCTGAAGTATTCTTGTTGATTGGACGTGAGAGTCATGAAGTAGTTGAGATTCCTGAAGTAGTAAAGCCAGTGCTGAGAGAGTTTGACGATGTATTTCCTGTGGAGCTACCAACGGAGTTACCGCCGTTGAGAGACATTCAACATCAAATTGACCTTGTTCCCGGAGCGGTGTTACCTCATAGACCACACTACAGAATGAGTCCAAAAGAACATGAGGAGTTGAGAAGGCAAGTGGAAGAATTACTTGAACAGGGGCGTGTGCAGAAAAGTTTAAGTCCATGTGCTGTGCCAGTATTGTTAGTACCGAAGAAGGATGGGACGTGGAGGATGTGTACTGATAGTCGGGCACTGAACAAGATTACTGTGAGATATAGATTTCCTATGCCTAGGTTGGATGACTTGTTGGATCAGCTTAGCGGGGCTACTATTTTTCGAAGATTGATTTGAAAAGCGGTTATCATCAAATTCGGATCAGACCAGGGGATGAATGGAAGACAACATTCAAAACGAGAGAAGGGTTGTACGAATGGCTGGTCATGCCGTTTGGTTTGTCGAATGCACCAAGTACATTTATGCGGGTGATGAATCAGATTTTTAGACCATTTATTGGGAAGTTTGTAGTGGTGTACTTTGATGATATACTGATATATAGTGGAAGTCCAGAAGAACATTTGCAACATCTGAGAGAAGTGTTAATGGTTCTACGACAAGAACAATTTTATGCTGCAACGAAGAAATGCGTGTTCATGACGCATAGTGTTTTATTTTTGGGGTATGTTATATCGGGAGGAGGTATACAGGTGGATCCGAATAAAGTTGAAGCAATCAGAAATTGGCCACAACCCAGGACGATAACAGAAGTTAGAAGCTTTCATGGTTTGGCATCATTCTACCGAAGGTTTATTCCACACTTCAGTAGCGTGATGGCACCCGTTACTGATTGTATGAAGGGGAAACAATTCTTATGGTCAGAGGAAGCAGGGGTTGCTTTTGAGCGGATCAAGGAGCTTTTGACGACAGCACCAATTCTAGTATTGCCTGATTTTCAGTTGTTGTTTGAATTGCATACTGATGCATCGAAGGTTGGAATTGGAGGGGTGTTGAGTCAGAAAGGACGTCCTATTGCATATTTCAGTGAGAAGCTATCGGGAGCAAAGATGCGATATAATACATATGATGTGGAATTTTATGCTATTGTGCAAGCTGTGAAACATTGGAGGCATTATTTGTTTCATAAAGAATTTGTTTTATATACTGATCATGAGGCGTTGAAGCATATGCAGGGACAGGACAAGATTGCGGCAAGGCATGCTTCGTGGATTGCATACTTACAACAATTTACGTTTGTTGTGAAACACAAATCTGGAATCACGAATCGAGTGGCAGATGCATTAAGTCGAAGGAATCATGTGTTGACTACAATGAAGGTAGAAGTAACCGGGTTTGACGTGTTGCCAGATTTGTTTGTTGAAGATCCTTACTTTATGAAGTTTGTAGATGAAGTAAAGAAGGGAGAGACGGATGAGTTTATGATGGTAGATGGTTTTCTGTTCAAAGGAAATCGATTGTGTATACCTGAATGCAGTTTACGGTTGAAAATTGTGAAAGAGTTACATGAGGAAGGCCATGTGGGTAGAGACCGTACACTACAGCTGATTTCTCAATCTTATTTTTGGCCGTCGATGAAGCGGGAAGTTGGAAGATTTGTGGAGAGATGTCATATTTGCCAAATTTCCAAAGGGACAGCGACGAATGCAGGATTGTATATGCCGTTACCCGTGCCGGTTAGACCATGGGTTGATATCAGTATGGATTTTGTTTTGGGGTTACCTAGAACTCAGCGAGGAAATGATTCTATATTTGTTGTGGTAGACGGATTTTCCAAGATGGCACATTTTATCGCTTGTAAGAAGACAGCGGATGCCGTCTGAGTCGCTCAGTTATTCTTTAAGGAGGTGTATCGATTGCATGGGCTACCTGAATCGATTGTTTCAGATCAGGATACTAGATTTCTAAGCCATTTCTGGCTAAGTTTGTGGAAGATGGTGGGAACGAAGTTGAACTTTAGTAGCGCTTAACATCCGCAGACGGATGGACAGACCGAGGTCGTGAACAGATCGTTGGGGAATTTGTTGAGATGTCTTGTGAAAGACAATCTAAAGAGTTGGGATATGAATCTATGTCAAGCAGAATTGCTCATAATCATGCTATAAACCGTAGTACGGGTTTCAGTCCATTTCAGATAGTGTATTCAAGCTTACCAAAGGGGCCGTTGGATTTGACGATAATACCACAACCAAGCGGAACCGTTAAACGGGCTGTTGATTTTGTTGATGGATTGAAAGAGTGTCATAGAATCGTTCAAGAACGATTGGGAAAGGCGAATGAGAAGTACAAACAATCTGCAGATCTGAAGCGAAGGAGTGTTGAATTTAATGAAGGTGATTTGGTTTATGCAGTGTTAACAAAGGATCGTTTTCCGGTGGGAATGTACAATAAATTGAAAGCATGGAAGATTGGTCCAGTAAAAATTTTGAAGAAAATCAATGAGAACGCGTATCAATTGGAATTGCCGGATAATGTTCATACTTCTGATGTGTTTAACGTCAAATACTTAGTTCTGTATCATGGGGATGAGTGTGATGCGGAGGAGGAAGGTGCAAATTCGAGGACGAATTTCTCTCAACCAGGGGAGGATGATGCAGGCCAAGTATTAGGTCGTGACCGACCTAACGATCTCTTAAGTCGCTCGGAAATGTTAGGTCGTCTACGACCTAAGAACATAGAAGCTAACAAAGAAGATAACGAAGAAGGGATACAAAATGACGTCCTAGGTCATGACCGACCTAATGATTCCCTTAAGTCGCTCCAGCGACTTAGTGAAGCTCGCCAACGACCCAACAGGAATACGCGCGCTAAAGAAATAAGCCGTTGCACCGGGTTACGACTTAAGCTAGGTCGCGAGGAACGACCTAAGTTAGGTCGTGTGAAGGAGTCCTGAAGCTGGTTCTTAAATCGATGCCGACCTATGATAAGTCCTAAGTCGCTCCATCTCAGTTAGGTCGCATGAAGCTGGTTATCTCTTAGGTCGCTGAAGGATATTAGGTCGTCTGCATGTTAAGTCGTTACAATGTTGTTTTAGGTCGCTGCCGACCTATGTATTGTAAATATATGATGACGTGTGTTTTGTACTATGTTGTAATTGTTGAGTCGTTGCCTGCTAGGTCGTAGGTCGCGTGTGTTGTTGTAGATCGTAAGTCGTTGGTTTGTTAGATCGGAAACGACCTAAGTGTTGTACAGTTTTGAGTCGCGTGTGTTGTAAAGCTCTATAAATAGCAGGGTGGCCTCATTTGTAATAGTTAAGTTGATTTGAATAAAAACTTTTGTTTTGTTAGCTTTGTGCTTTCACCAAATTGGTAGTTGAGTGTAATCTCCTGTCTCCTCTTTCGACATTCGAGTGCGCTCGAATCAACGATCGTAGAAGCCAATTCACGGTATCAAGTGCGCTTGATCAACGTCTGAAGAATTGCAGATCTTCTTTCACGATATCGTGCGCGATCAACGTAACAAAGATAGCTAGAATTCGGTATCTTCGGATCAACGAATTTGGGCCATTCAGTATTCTTCATTCCATCGATTGCTACTTTCACAGAATCATCATTTTGTACTTCCGCTGCTGCATCAAGATCCCTCAAATGAATTATGAAGCCTGTATTTATAGGGGGAGACGGCCGAATATCTTTCTAAAAAATCGCCAATGGAATCTCCAGATGTAGACGAGGTCACATGAGCGATCGCCGGGCCCAAATCCCAAGGAATAAGGATCGGCCCCAATCTCTATTAATGGCCACGTAGGGTCTCGTGTTCCCTCTGGTGGGTCCCCTTCATGTTAAATCCATGTCACTAAAAGTGCTTGCATATTTGAATTTTGGATTTTGAGATATCGATCAATCTCCACTGAATTGAACTACTAAGCTGATATGATCCAATCCAGTGCATAGAGGTATGGATCGTACCCAATCCCTTGCCTAGTTGGTACTATAATCCATACTTAGAATGTTCTATAGAGTTCAACTCTTGGTTTTGCTTGATCGTTGCTTCATATTGTTGTCTGTTCTTGATCTCTAGATCCCACGATCTTCTCTCTAGGCTACTAGCCTTGATGTTAGTCAAGTTTAACTTGTCCAATTAGTTTGAATATAGCTGGACCAAAAGGCCGGATAACACTTGCCCCTTAAAGTACGTCCTGTTTCAGACATGATGTGCTTTGAACCAAAGCATGTTAGAGTCCCCGAAAGAATTCCATTCAGTTTCCTGAACATTCATTATACTTCCGAAGAGTTGTCTCTCCAAAGAGTCGGATCTCTCTTTGTTCGTCCTGATGCTTGGTCGGTATTTGATAACATAAATAGTGGACTACAATGTATCGACAATAGTCCATCCTCGGTTCCGTCGAGTTAATCAATTGAGTTTGTAGGCCTTGGTTGTTTAAACTGGATCATTCCTCTGAGAATTTAGGGGTAAGAATTCATCAATTTCCCGTCGATTCAAGAAATCGAATGTTGGGCATACATGCATGCGCGTTCATGTTCATATTTTGCCATCGGCTCCCGAACACATTCACACGCGTACGGGTCATTGCCAATATCATGTAGTTGGAATATATTTGCATTGCTATATTTTTTTAAAAAAATTTGGTAAGCGATCGGTATAAATCCCCTAGGTGGGGGATCGTACCCGATCCCTCTACCTACGCAGAGTTAGCTAATTTTAGGCTTTAAGGGGACCGGCCTACACCTATATATATAAGCTAATTCATAGCTTATTCTTTCTTACTAGTTTCATTTACTTTCTCAACCAAACAGACCCCTTATTTTCTTTCTTCCCCTTTTATTAACAATTCTTCCATACCTTCACACCCCCGCAACTCGACCTTACCAGATCTGACTCCACCTTCCTCCATCGCCGCTTGCTACTATTCCAAATCTACCATCATCGAACTTTAAGGACCAACTTCCTTTCGAATCCCTCGACTTGACCTGCTTCCGTCTCACCTTCACCTCAAGTCGATCGTTTTTGTTTGAATTTACATACATATGTGGATTTGCAATTCGATTTGTATGAAAATCGGTGTTGGATTTAGTGACGAGATGATGGATTTTATCACATTGGTAGCTATAGGTTGAGAGTTTGGTAGTGAATTAGAGAAGGTGAAGCGGTGAGGATGAAAGGGTCTGCGTGGTAGCGATCGGTTGCAAGTTTGGTTGAACGGTGAGTGATGTTGGGATTGGTTAACATGGGAGCTAAAGTAGATGGGGCGAATTGATGGAAAACGATCGCTGATGACATACGATCAGTGTGGACTTATATGATCGGTTGTTCTATGAAGTTAATAAAATGGAATGGTGGAGTTTAAGGGATCAGTTGGCATGGAGAGGTTGGTTGTGGTACATTGGAGCGGAGCGATCGGTGATAGAAGGTGATGATGTTAGAAGGATCGGTATAAGCATATTTGAGTTCAAACTGGCATAAGGCAGCTCTGCATAGGTGAGGGATCGGGTACGATCCCTTCGCTTAGTGGGACTTAACCATTTTTTCTTGAGTCAAACATGAGCACGTGAACTTGTAAAACTCAATTGATCACACAAACCTGAACATAAGCATTTACCTTGAGCCTGACCATGACATGGAGACTTGTATACAACTTAGAACTTGAATGTTTGGACTTTGTATCTGAACTTATATGACCTGAATCATTGGAACTCAAAGTCACACACTTTTGAATATGATTTGAACTTGAGCAATAACATATGGATTCGAATGAACTTGAATGTAAATATCATACTCCAATGTGCCGACGATTGATCTTGTATCTTATATGAAATCCACAACCGTAGACGTGAAAGTCGGTTGGGACGGTCAATGATAACGGTCACTCCATTCGAATCCTATAGTCTCGTCACAACTGTCGTTTTAATTCTAAACTATTTATCACTGTATTGCATAACACTGCACCATACTGCACTAGTTTACCATTAGCACGGGGGATATGTTAATTTTTCAAATGATGATTATCTACTAAGTTTAATAGTTATGGGTTCCAGACGCTCAGGGCGCTTAGCTGCTATGGCTACTGAACGGACTTCTCCACATGACAATTTCAATGCCCAATCCAGCTCAGCAACCATATCTGCCCGAATCACTCCAGGTCTGAACAACCTAAGAGTTCCCATCAAGTACTAGAAATTCCATAAAGTCCTGAATTGGATGATGGACCAGCTTCTGACACTCTAGAAGATGTTGTAATCTTGGAAGGTCCCGCAGACCCTATAGCTTCGAAAGTCAACGAGGCTTCTCTTTGGAGAATTTGCATTAAGAATGGGATTCCATTCGATGATGTATTAGTTCCATCTCACTATAATAGAGCTCATTTACCCCTAGAGAGATACACTGCCTGTAATAATTTCATGCGCTGTGCGGGATGCGTTCCACCCTTCAATCCGTTCATCTAAAAAATATTATATTATTTGAGACTGGCTCCAGCTCAGCTGCATTCGAATAGCTATGCCTTCCTACACGGTACATATATGATATTCATGGAAATCTTGCACCGTGAGTCAACTCCAAAGGACATCAGGTTCATTTATAATCTCAAGTGACGAAGGGGAAGTCTTTCGTACACCTTCCTTATGGCGGTGCCTAACTGCCAGGTCATAACCGGTGCTTAGAACAAACTTAGTGCTTTCAAAATATCAATAACATTTTCAATTTAGTTTTTAAATCAAAATTATTGATTCCTAATCTCATTTTTCACAAAAAATAGTAAACTTCGAAAATAATAAAGTTATCTACTAATTTTAACAAATATTTCATTTTGACAAAAAACTGCCACTTTTTTCAATTAAGATTTTATCTAAGACGGTCCAATTTAACTTAGAAAAGTGGATATGCAAATGTATCTTTCTAAAATTTTCTTTTATAAATTAGAAATTTTAAGTGTATTTTTGAAGATAGTTGTAACATTTTAATTTTTTTTCGAAGTTTGAAAGAAATATTTGTAAAATAAAAGACATTTAAAAAATGAGTTTTACATACTTTTCAATTTACCTTTCAGAAGAATCACTATCAAAAGCAAATTTACCTTTCTCAAGTGTTATGGAGCTTTACACTAATTTTTTAATAAAAATGAAGGCTTTGAAATAGTTATGCAAAATTACTTTCTATTTAATTTTCCTATGTTTGAAGCTTAAAATAAGGGTTACAAGTTCAAACTTCAACTTCTATATTTTCTCCAAAACCCTTAAACTCTAATGTTTCTAACTATTGACACTATAAAAAAAGTTACCTTTAATAATGCTAATAAATAACACTTTATTCCTTTGTGTTATTGTTTGTTTTAATTTATTTTATTTAGAGTAGAATTAGCTCCATAACACTTGAGAAAGCCGACTCCTAATTATTTTCATTATGCCTCTTCTCAAATAATTTTCCTCTTCCTTTTCGTTCTAATTTTCCTTCCTCCTCTTCAATTTTCTCTTTCTTTCAAATCCCCAAATTACTCCTTTAGACCTCTACGACCTCTGTATGTAGCTTACCAAACCACCTTAATACAGCAACATAGACCTTCTTCCTGCATAGTCACATGCATCGGACATCCACGACCCAACTTCAATTCAATCAGAAATCCAAAGTCCTCAAATCGTGAACCCATCAACTGTCGATCCTTGTACCTCGTCGCCAACCCCTTAGTTGTGAACTCTTTCAATCCGTCCCATCTCTTCATCCAACATGAGTTGATATAAGTATTTTTTGTTATGTTTTCCTTTTTAATACAAAAATGTTTTCAACTTTACAGATCCATGTTTTTTATGTGGGTTGTAAAAGCGATTATCCATATGATGTTTCAAAGCAGAAAGACCACCAACTTCTCTCTATTCTTCATGATGGAAGGTAATTTCCATCCAATTTAATATTATACTGACTTTTTTATAATTTTTTTTTAGAATTATTTGTTTTACAATATGGAGAAAGCAATAGACTCCCATGTTTACAATTGCAATAATGGCATTAAAGGCTTTGATGTTAAATTAATCGATGAACCAGACTTGGGCATTGCTGGTAATTTACTTTATGTTGAAAAATTAAAGCAACATTTCCCTTGCCTGGTTTGGTACTAAATTTGTTTTAAAGACATACCTGGTGTGGTATTAGTTTCCCTGACTAGAAAAGATTGTTGCATTCTACACATTCACAAGATTTTACGGGTATAAGCAATGATGAAGAAACGAAAATTCTGAGAGTTTCCATAAAAAATCAGGATAATGTCATCATTGATTTTATTGACATGGGTACACAAATTGGTTATTTTTAGCGTACTGTATTAGACAAGTGACGATCTTGAACAATGATGTGGGGATAAGTAAATACATCTAGTTCTGCAATGTTCTTTTGACAAGTAGATTCCTTGTCTTATACATTATTTTAAGGGATTATCTTAGACTTTTCATAATGATTAGATAGTCCGTCCATCTATATTCCTCTAATCTTATATATTTTACCTCTTTATTTATTCCTTTGATAACTTAATTAGTTTAAAATCAAATAAGTGTCACTTTTTACGATCTTGTTCATTATACATAGAACATACTGTTTGTTTTATATTTGCATTTACAGATAAACGAAATCTCACTTCTATTTTTTGTTTTACACTCACTAATTTGAAATTTCATCAAAATATAATTTTATGGGTAGGAAACCCAAATCTTATGTATTGGTTTGTTGTGGTCTTAAGGTTAGTAATTTTTAAGGCCTAACTCGTGTGGGTGTGTGTAATTACTTTCCAGTTAAGTTGTGACGCCCCACCTCTATGCTCACAATAACAAAGAGTATTAAAAGAAATATTGTTTGTTATTATGAAGAATAAGGCTGGATAGGAGCGGCCATCCGTAGTTGGGCCTTACACTAGTATTGGTTACCTCGATAGGAGTGGTATATATTTTTATTTTTCATCACTTATTTATTTACTCCCATCGACATACCAATTCCAGTATAAAACGAACTACGATGGTTCATAATAGTTTAGGACAATATATATAATAATAACACAGATAATAAAATGCGGAACACAGATAACAAAAGTCTCATATATATATAACTGATGTCAGTTACAATACATTTGATACGATACATATGATACAACTACAACAGTCGACTCTGGAAGTTATATATACAAGTACATTATCGACTAATATACATGAATACATATCAACCTATACTATGACACAACTACTCCAAAAGATATGAAAAGCCTTCATAGCTCAAACAACAACCCAAAGCAAGATATCTACAACCTGAAATAACCCGGGTCTGACCCGAGTATTAAATTCAAAAGAAAATAATACACGGGTCAGTCTAATTCAAACTCAATTATTAATGCACAGAAGCAATAATAATCAAATATCAAATAGACGACAGTCACAGAAATCTCGTATATCCAACTCCTCGATAAGAGAATCGGATAACGGCAGATATAACACTAAACAGTGTTAAACAACAAATCAGCAAATCCAAATCATCAACAAGGATAAATAAAAGATTATCAATGAAGATAATATGAAAACCCCAGAATTGCCTAAACAGCAATTAACAACAAAATCCAATTATTAAATAAATAATTAGAAACTCAGAATCTAATTATCAAATAGATAATTAGACAATCACAAAATGATCAAATCAAATCAATTCAGAATACAACTTCAAAATATTGAATTGAACTAACGAAACAATTCAAACAATCGAAATATCACTTAAAAACATCAATACTGATTGGCTGCAGTCCACGCTCACATGTACTGCCTCGCCAATACAGTCTATGAAATACGCAAAAGATCAATGAGAGTTCACCACGAGCACAAGGTCAAACCCAAAGAAAAAGTCAGGTTCAACACAATGCAATACCATAAAATCACAACACGAGCACAAGGTCAAACCCGATCTTTGAAACTGGATTCAACTCAGGTGCAAAACTCAAAATCAAGCCTCGACACAAGTTCAAATCAATCGACAGATAATAGAGACTGTAACAGCTCTGATCAACAATAAGTACAATATCCAGTCAAGCATCATCAAAGACTGGTGCATCTCAATACAACATAGCAATGTGGAAGTGCAGACTTGGTGAACAAAATGCAAGAAACAGCTGTGGATATGAATGTATCACTGTGACATAAGTACAAGATACATGAACTAAACTTCTAATCAATATATGATATGCACAGCCACTAGCACATATAGATATATAGTATGAACTAAAGTGAATGAGGACTCAATGCGCTAACTCGAAGAACAATGGACAGCAGACTATACATGAACCAAATAACGAAACCGAGTGCAATCTCAAGGGAACTCAACAAGACAGTCAAATTCAAATGCAACTGACTTGAAAGAACAAGCACATGAAACAACATATATGCAGACTGCAAACTCGACCAACAGGTTCAGGTAGGCAGTGAACAACATAATGGTACATGCAATTACAAAATCAAGACAATGTCGAAGTCAACCAAAGCCAGTTCGAACTACATTAAGAGCCGAAGCCACAGTAAAATGTCGGAGACACTATCAAGTCAAAGCAGTAGTTAGCAAGTCAAAATCAAGTAGGCTACAACAATAATTTCATTTAAAATCGAAGTCAACATCGAACCAAGTCAGAGCCGTGATCAAAGAGATGAACAAGCCAGAGACGAGGTCATCAAAAATCGTGGTACAGCAATCAAGTTAACTGCCGAGCTACTGACCGAAGTCATGGTATCGCATACCCAAATCAAGTGACCAAAGTCAGATGTGTCACAAGAGAAGCTCTTGGACCAAGGCTACAATGTGCATAGATATGCAACCAAATGTATAAGGCCGAAGCCAAAAAGGAAGACAAGAAACAGTCGAAGTCTTGTGATATCAAAACCCAAGTCGAAGCAGAAAACAAAATATCATCACAAGTCACCATGGCCGAAGTCAAAACAATGCCGAAGTCAACATAAAATCAATTGCCAGAATTTCGAAACAAGTGAACCAGGGAATAAATATCACAGCAAAGCAATTTAACAACTTCAAACAAATATATACGAACGCAACAAAGTGCCTGAATTCATCATCATAGAACAGATGGTACAGTTCGAACATAAAATCAAGACCGAAGTCAAATGAAAATCAAACCGTGATGGTCACGAGATACAACCGTGCCGAGGTGACCAGAAAACAAGAAATCATCAACATTCGACCAAATCGAATGGCCAACAAATCAAATGGACCGGGGCCAATGAGTATATCACGAGTTCGAAAACATTAACGAAGTTAACCAGAACAAAAACGAACGAAAATCACAGAATTCGAATGAATTAGATGTGAGTGAGATCGAAATTCACTCATGAAAACACTTAATGCAGCAACCAACCCAAATACACAGGGTATCACATAAACAAAGTCAGGAATCATCTCAAACATTAAGACAAATCGAATGGCTAAGATAAATCAAGTGACAGATTCAACAAATGGAAAACGAGGGTCTCGACCCATAAATAACCAACAGCTTGAATTAGAAGTGAGTGAAGATCACTCACCTTTGATTCGACGAGCAAGCAACGAATCCATCATTCGATTGAGCGAATCGAAGTCGGCGTCTTCGAAATCAAAAGCCCTAATTTGAAGATAGGGGAACGAGCGCAGCCACCATTTTTTTCTCGTTTACTTTAGGGTTTTCCCGAATGAAAAAGAATTACAAAGGGGAACCGGGTTTTGCTTGATAATCACGGCAACTAAAGAAGTGGGCCAAACAATTTTAAAGCCCGTAAAACAAACGATGAATTTACGAAAGAATTTCAATTCGATTTAAATTTCAATAGCAATTAACAAACAATTTAGTCGTCATTTTGACGATAATTAAAAATTACAAAATCCCGGGTTGTTACAGACTCCCTCCTTATAAAAATTGCGTCCCCACAATTTTCATAATTAAAGTCGTCAATAACAATTATTTTTCTAACATAAACTGGTTAAGCTAGAAAATAAAGGTCAAGAACACAAACACCAAAGAAATCTTTTAATTCCATAAAAGATATTAACAATATCTCAACAAAATCTAATATCAATTAGATAATCAAAAACAACAAAACTGGATAAATACACTTATCAGCAATATTTAATTATCAACTAGATAATTGAAATTCAGAAATCACAAAACAGCAATATCTAATTATCGATACAATAATTAGAAAACAACAAAATCTAATTATCAACAAAGATAATTAGAAAACACAAATCACAAATCGCAACTGCAAATATCTAGTTATCCAACAATTAACTAGAAAACACAAACTTCATAATCAGCAAACTCTAACTATCAACAGAGATAGATAGAAAATAGCAATTCGATAAAATCAACATAATCTAGACTCAATCAGAGACTGGAAAATCTCATAATCATTAAAATTAGCAAATATCCAATTATCAAAACAATAATCAGAAAACACAAATATCTAATTATCAAAAACGATAACCAGAAATCTCAAATTAACAAATATCTAATTATCTAAAACGATAACCAGAAATCTCAAATCAACAAATATCTAATTATCAAAAACGATAATCAGAAAACATCAAATATCTAATTATCTCAAACGATAATCAGAAAACATCAAATATCTAATTATCAAAAACGATAATCAGAAATCAAATCAACAAATATCTAATTATCTCAAACGATAATCAGAATTCTCAAATCAGCAAATATCTAATTATCAAAAATGATAATCAGAAACAACAAATATCTAATTATCTCAAACGATAATCAGAAAACATCAAATATCTAATTATCAAAAACGATAATTAGAAATCAAATCAACAAATATCTAATTATCTCAAACGATAATCAGAATTCTCAAATCAGCAAATATCTAATTATCAAAAATGATAACCAGAAACAACTAATATCTAATTATCAAAAACGATAATCAGAAACAACAAATATCTAATTATCTCAAATGATAATCAGAAAACATCAAATATCTAATTATCAAAAATGATAATCAGAAACAACAAATATCTAATTATCTCAAACGATAATCAGAAAACATCAAAAATCAAATTATCAAAAACGATAATCAAAAATCAAATTAACAAATATTTAATTATCGATACGATAATTAAATCTCATAACAGCAAATATCTAATTATCGATACGATAATTAAATCTCATAACAACAAATATTTAATTATCGATACGATAATTAAATCTCATAACATCAAATATCTAATTACCGATACGATAACTAAATCTCATAACAAAAAATATCTAATTACCGATACGATAACTAAATCTCATAACAGCAAATATCTAATTACCTGTAGATAATTAGAAACAACAAATATCTAGAAATCAATTAAGATACTCTAGAAAACCAACATAAAAGGTGGATCGATCCCATCAAATGGCGAGTTTTTAGCTATGCCGCACGTGCATCAACATATGGCCGAAGCCTACCAAGTACTCATCATAATTTTGGCGCCCAACAAATGACCCGAAGGTCCGCAGAGTGACCCGAAGGTCTAGTACTGGTATTTGACCCGAAGATCCATCATATGACCCGAAGGTCCAACATATGACCCGAAGGTCCATCATAGTGGCTCGAAACCACACAAAATCATCAAAATCATCAAAACAGCAAATATTTCAATTTACGAGTCCGGAATTAACCGAAATAGCAAACGCACATGTCCCATACCACGTGTTTTACTAAATCGTTTGATTCTCTTCATCGTTTCCTTGAAAGTGCAAAATTGTGTATTTTGTAAGAATACATTTTACATTCTCAAACGGACAAGTCCGGAATCAAGCGAATCAGTAAAAGAAAGGGTTCATAGTCCTTGATTTTGGTGAATCGTTTAAATCGCTTCCTCATTCTTTTGAAAGCGCAAACTGCTAAAATTTTGAAAACAATTTTATTTATTTTATAAAAATAACAATTCACATTTTCAACTGGACAAGTCCGGAGTTAAGCGAATCAGTAAAAGAAAGGGGTCATAGTCCTCGATTTTGCTGAATCGTTTAAGTCGCTTCCTCATTCTTTTGAAAGCGCAAACTGTTAAAAAATTTATAAAACAATTTTCATTTTAAAACGATTTTCCAATCACGTGATTAAAGCAACAACATCAGTATCAATTTCGAAAAGAAAATTGTACTTCCCAAAACATCGTAAAACGAATCTCAAAATCAGCATTGCGGAATAACCGCTTGAAAATCCACTTTAAAATTGACGGTTACTGAAGCCAAAGCGACAGTAATTTTTATACGTCAAAATCTCATCAAAATAATTCACATCAAAATTTAATACTAGTGAATTTTCATTTAAAAAAAAGTCTACAAAACACCGTGCTTCAAAATATAGCACTAGTGTAAAAATCCCGTTATAAAAATAACGGCAACAAAATACGTTCAAACCAAACATCGGTTCAACGTAAAATCAATGCAGTAACGTGCAACTCAAATTTGCACGTATACTACAAAATGAACAAAGAAATAATTCGAATGTATCTTCAATGAAGATAATTCAAAACAGCAAAATCTAATCAATATATGATTAGCATAAAAGAAAACCAGCAAAGATCTTAACAAAAATCGCATAACTGCAATCGCTTCGAATCCTCAAATCGGATTCGAAATTTTCAAAGAAACAAAATAAACCCAGCTATGTAAACAACAAAAGAAATTTATTTCAATTTCATATTTTGATTTTTAAATCAAAAAGGTTATCAGCTGTACTCAGCGAAGACAGTGTCACTACTTCCGCTGCGCACTCTGATAAACAGTCACAAATTAATCAATCAACAAAACACAGTCTCACTTTTATTTTTAAATAAAGATATTTAAAAATTTCATCATAATTTCAAAACTTTAGTTTTGACTCAAAACACAACTAAAATATCGACAAACAGTTGTAACACATGTTCCATCTAAGTTATGTTTTATATTATGTCCATAAACCCCAAGCTCTGATACCAACTGTGACGCCCCACCTCTATGCTCACAATAACAAAGAGTATTAAAAGAAATACTGTCTGTTATTACGAAGAATAAGGCTGGATAGGAGCGACCATCCGTAGTTGGGCCTTACACTAGTATTGGTTAACTCGATAGGAGTGGTATATATTTTTATTTTTCATCACTTATTTATTTACTCCCATCGACATACCCAATTCCAGTATAAAACGAACTACGATGGTTCATAATAGTTTAGGACAATATATATAATAATAACACAGATAATAAAATGCGGAACACAGATAACAAAAGTCTCATATATATATATATAACTGATGTCAGTTACAATACATTTGACACGATACATATGATACAACTACAACAGTCGACTCTGGAAGTTATATATACAAGTACATTATCGACTAATATACATGAATACATATCAACCTATACTATGACACGACTACTCCAAAAGATATGAAAAGTCTTCATAGCTCAAACAGCAACCCAAAGCAAGATATCTACAACCTGAAATAACTCGGGTCTGACCCGAGTATTAAATTCAAAAGAAAATAATACACGGGTCAGTCTAAGTCAAACTCAATTATTAATGCACAGAAGCAATAATAATCAAATATCAAATAGATGACAGTCACAGAAATTTCGTATATCCAACTCCTCGATAAGAGAATCGGATAACGGCAGATATAACACTAAACAGTGTTAAACAACAAATCAGCAAATCCAAATCATCAACAAGGATAAATAAAAGATTATCAATGAAGATAATATGAAAACCCCAGAATTGCCTAAACAGCAATTAACAACAAAATCCAATTATTAAATAAATAATTAGAAACTCAGAATCTAATTATCAAATAGATAATTAGACAATCACAAAATGATCAAATCAAATCAATTCAGAATACAACTTCAAAATATTGAATTGAACTAACGAAACAATTCAAACAATCGAAATATCACTTAAAAACATCAATACTGATTGGCTGCAGTCCACGCTCACATGTACTGCCTCGCCAATACAGTCTATGAAATACGCAAAAGATCAATGAGAGTTCACCACGAGCACAAGGTCAAACCCAAAGAAAAAGTCAGGTTCAACACAATGCAATACCATAAAATCACAACACGAGCACAAGGTCAAACCCGATCTTTGAAACTGGATTCAACTCAGGTGCAAAACTCAAAATCAAGCCTCGACACAAGTTCAAATCAATCGACAGATAACAGAGACTGTAACAGCTCTGATCAACAATAAGTACAATATCCAGTCAAGCATCATCAAAGACTGGTGCATCTCAATACAACATAGCAATGTGGAAGTGCAGACTTGGTGAACAAAATGCAAGAAACAGCTGTGGATATAAATGTATCACTGTGACACAAGTACAAGATACATGAACTAAACTTCCAATCAATATATGATGTGCACAACCACTAGCACATATAGATATATAGTATGAACTAAAGTGAATGAGGACTCAATGCGCTAACTAGAAGAACAATGGACAGCGGACTGTACATGAACCAAATAACGAAACCGAGTGCAATCTCAAGTGAACTCAACAAGACAGTCAAATTCAAATGCAACTGACTTGAAAGAACAAGCACATGAAACAACATATATGCAGACTGCAAACTCGACCAACAGGTTCAGGTAGGCAGTGAACAACATAATGGTACAGGCAATTACAAAATCAAGACAATGTCGAAGTCAACCAAAGCCAGTTCGAACTACATCAAGGGCCGAAGCCACAGTAAAATGTCGGAGACACTATCAAGTCAAAGCAGTAGTTAACAAGTCAAAGTCAGGTAGGCTACAACAATAATTTCATTCAAAATCGAAGTCAACATCGAACCAAGTCAGAGCCGTGATCAAAGAGATGAACAAGCCAGAGACGAGGTTATCAAAAATCGTGGTACAGCAGTCAAGTTAACTGCCGAGCTACTAACCGAAGTCATGGTATCGCATACCCAAATCAAGTGACCAAAGTCAGATGTGTCACAAGAGAAGCTCTTGGACCAAGGCTACAATATGCATAGATATGCAACCAAATGTATAAGGTCGAAGCCAAAAAGAAAGACAAGAAACAGTCGAAGTCTAGTGATATCAAAACCCAAGTCGAAGCAGAAAACAAAATATCATCACATGTCACCATGGCCGAAGTCAAAACAATGCCGAAGTCAACATAAAATCAATTGCCAGAATTTCGAAACAAGTGAACCAGGGAATCAATATCACAGCAAAGCAATTTAACAACTTCAAACAAATATATACGAACGCAACAAAGTGCCCGAATTCATCATCATAGAACAGATGGTACAGTTCGAACATAAAATCAAGACCGAAGTCAAATGAAAATCAAACCGTGATGGTCACGAGATACAACCGTGCCGAGGTGACCAGAAAACAAGAAATCATCAACATTCGACCAAATCGAATGGCCAACAGATCAAATGGACCGGGGCCAACAAGTATATCACGAGTTCGAAAACATTAACGAAGTTAACCAGAACAAAAACGAACGAAAATCACAGAATTCGAATGAATTAGATGTGAGTGAGATCGAAATTCACTCATGAAAACACTTAATGCAGCAACCAACCCAAATACATAGGGTATCACATAAACAAAGTCAGGAATCATCTCAAACATTAAGGCAAATCGAATGGCTAAGATAAATCAAGTGACATATTCAAAAAATGGAAAACGAGGGTCTCGACCCATAAATAACCAGCAGCTTGAATTAGAAGTGAGTGAAGATCACTCACCTTTGATTCGACGAGCAAGCAACGAATCCATCATTTGATTGAGCGAATCGAAGTCGGCGTCTTCGAAATCAAAAGCCCCAATTTGAAGAAAGGGGAACGAGCGCAGCCACCATTTTTTTTTCTCGTTTACTTTAGGGTTTTCCCGAATGAAAAAGAATTACAAAGGGGAACCGGGTTTTGCTTGATAATCACGGCAACAAAAGAAGTGGGCCAAACAAATTTAAAGCCCGTAAAACAAACGATGAATTTACGAAAGAATTTCAATTCGATTTAAATTTCAATAGCAATTAACAAACAATTTAATCGTCATTTTGACGATAATTAAAAATTACAAAATCCCGGGTTGTTACATAAAAATTAAAGAAGTTTATAATAATAATATTAATAAGTTAACTATAAGTTTTATAAAAATTAAAGAAGTTTATAATAATAATAATAATAGTTATAATAAATTATAAAATATTAACCAAGTTAACTATAAGTTTTATAAAAATTAAAGAAGTTTATAATAATAATAATAATAGTTATAATAAATTATAAAATATTAACCAAGTTAACTAAGAGGATTGATCATTCTGGATTTAATAAAATGTCATCAGCATAGAAAATCGGTGTTGTTTCACCTATTTTTTAAGGTGATCCCAACGTTCAACAAGTTACACAGGAATAGCATTTTTTCCTTTTTTTGTTTTGTTTTGTTTTGTCGATTGAAACCAAACCAATTAGTCTTAGAAGAGCAACCATATACCTAGATTCTTGCAACTTCTGGTTAGTCTTAGGGATTCCTTTATATTCCTAAGAGGATGGTTTTTTTAAAACCAGGTACTTTATATACTTAAAGAAGTTTACAGAGTTTTAAATTGTGCCAAATAGATGTGGAAGTACAACTGGTTCACCACTCAAAAACACCCATACGACGACACGTCATAAATAGAAAAATGGACATTACAATTGTCCCTTCAAAACAAATAAATGAAAACGTGTTTACTCATTGCCCCTGCCGCTGACTTATCATTAATCCTTTAATTAAACACGTATTTCAACAACCACAGTTTCCCCTAACTACTTCATCTTTGTAACCTCTTTCACCATTTAGTGGCTTCATCTTCATGAAAATCCGCTGCTAGTTCAAAATCAACTTCTTCCACTACCCTCTTCTAATGTGCGATGTCATGGTTTGGCGACAAACCAGTAGTTCGCAAATATAGCTTCGTTTCTAGTGATGTTCTATGGTTTGAAATTTACGTGTTTCATCAGATCTTATATAACTAGAGTAATCTGTAAGCTATGAATTTGGTAAGGCATTCCAATCCCCTTAAACACTCGGTTATTGCATTTGTTCCACAAGAGCCAAATAGTTATCGAAGTGCCATCTGATTATAAATGCTTTTGTAGCGTTGCTATTGCTTGCGGTTAAGGCAGTGTCAAATGTTACATGAGACTTTTGTTAACATGATTTTCCTATAGATGTAGTTCTAGACTTTTGTAGCACACCCGCATTCAAAAAATAAATGGAATCTATTTTTTGTTTGGCGTAATGTACATGTGTAGGATCAATTATGTTTTTCCATTTTAGTAATTCATCCTTCGTGTTCAATTTGTTGAGTTTGGCTAGTAAAGCACAAATAGTCATTTTTGGAGCATTATGAGGACTCTATATAATTTTTGTCCACTCTAATTCACTGTGTTTCATTCTCTACATGTTTCGTGCTGATCTGAAAAATAATTTACTCGAGGGGTTCGGTAACCATATTCAGGAATCCTTGAACCCATCCCAATCCACTTTAATATCTTGTATTTCGAAACAAATGTGGAGTGGAAAATAAAAGGAATTCGTTCTCCACTCTCCATTAGAGTAGAGTGAAGAGGCTTTCTTTGTTGGGGCCCTCCAAAAGAGCCATGCTATTCTAACTTGGAGTTTCAACCATAGATATCCCGTTTATCCTTGGGTCCATCTATAGGTTAGTCTTGTAATCATCGACAATTTTTCTTCCAATAAGACCTTTAATATGTTGTCTTGCTTTGAGGATTATTTTCCAGTTTTTAATGCACTGTTGTCTACCCGAACTATCCAAAATTCTTTTCATTTGCAGTGTTTTTTTCCATCCAAATAGCCTACGAACTATCTGAATTTAAAAACTTCCACGACAATTTGATGGTATTGACTTGATGCACGTCTTCCAATGTTCAGAGCCCCATCCCCCATCAGCTTTTGTTTTACATACATCGGGCTAACTTATATTGTGGGATTTATTATGCCAACGGAAGTTAGCGCATAATGAATTGATCTGATGTACGATGATAGCTGGGATTTGATAGAAATGAACCCAAAACTCAATGACTAGATATATAATGGACTTTCTTAATTCTAATCTTCCCCTTATGTTTAATAATCTGTTATTCCAATTATTAAGTATTTTTATTTTATTTTATCCAATAGTGGACCGAAGTTTCTTGTTTTCAGTTTATGTGCAAAAAGTGGAATGACTAGGTAACTAATATGCAAATTTCCCCTCTGCACATTCAAGATATTACTAATTTTTTCTTTGTTTCTCACTCCTTTTCCAAAAAATACTTGATTTCTGGTCATTAATTTTTTTAAATTGGAATAATGGAAAATTTTCCCATTATCTCTTTAGCCGAGTAAACATTATTGAGACATGCTTTAGATAGAACAAGAACGTTGTCTGCATATAATACATGTGTTATGATTGGTTCTACTTTGTATTTTGGGGTGATGTTACCCTCTACAAGTTCTATATCAATTAAAATGGACACATATTCGATGGAAAATGGAGAAGGTATGGAGATAAGGTATTTCTTAATCCTCTATTTCTTGTGAAATGCCCATTCAGAAGATCATTAACCAAGACAGAAAATGATGAAGTAGAGATACAAGAATATATCTCTTTGCAACAAAAGTTGGAACAAACACCCAATAGAGAATTTGTAGAGAAATAAATGAAGATAATCAAATGAAAATAGAGGAAACTAGCAACTATATAACATAAAATAAGCAAAAACAAGAAAACAACGATTTATAGTGGTTCGGCGTTGAAAGCCTACGTCCACTTTGGAGAAATTGCTTTATTAATTACTTTGAATTCTAAGTACAATAGCGATCGGAACGGAATCCATAGTTACAATGGAGTACAAAGAAAACAACAGCGTAAAGATCCCTC
Organism: Allium fistulosum; assembly: GCA_030737815.1. Taxonomy (NCBI): domain Eukaryota; kingdom Viridiplantae; phylum Streptophyta; class Magnoliopsida; order Asparagales; family Amaryllidaceae; genus Allium; species Allium fistulosum. The sequence goes on along the minus strand of CM060907.1, from coordinate 939,511,236 downwards.
AAATTAACTATGAAGCCTGTATTTATAGGGGGAGACGGCCGAATATCTTTCTGAAAAATCGCCAACGGAATCTTCGGATGTTGACGAGGTCACATGAGCGATCACCAGTCCTAAATCCCAAGGAATAAGGATCGGCCCTGATCTCTATTAATGGCCACGTAGGGTCTCGCGATCCCTCTGGTGGGTCCCTTCATGTTAAATCCATGTCACTAAAGGTGCTTGCATATTTGACTTTTGGATTTTGAGGTATCGATCAATCTCCCCAGAATTGAGCAACTAAGCTGATATGATCCGATCTAGTGCATAGAGGTATGGAACGTACCCAACCCTTGCCTAGTTGAGACTATAATCCATACTTAGAATGTTCTATAGGGTTCAACTCTTGGTTTTGCTTGATCGCTGCTTCATATTGTTGTCTGTGCTTGATCTCTAGATCCCACGATCATCTCTCTAGGCTACTAGCCTTGATGATAGTTAAGTTTAACGTGTCTATTTAGTCTGAATATAGCTGGACCAAAAGGCCGGAAAACACTTGCCCCTTAAAGTACATCCTGTTTCAGACATGGTGTGCTTTGAACCGAAGCCAGTTAGAGCCACCGAAAGAATTCCATTCAGTTTCCTAAAAATTCATTATACTTCCGTAGAGTTGTCTCTCCAAAGAGTCGTATCTCTCTTTGTTCGTCCTGATGCTTGGTCGGTATTTTCTGGCATAAATATTGGATTGCAATGTATCGACAATAGTCCATCCTCGGTTCCGTCGAGTTAATCAATTGAGTTTGTAGGCCTTGGTTGTTTGAACTGGATCATTCCTCTGAGAATTTTGGGTAAGAATTCATCAATTTCTCATCGATTCAAGAAATCGAATATTGGGCATACATGCATGCGCGTTCACGTACACATTTTGCCATCGGCTCCCGAACACATTCACACGCGTATGGGTCGTTGCCAATATCATGTAGTTAGAATATATTTGCATTGCTATATTTTTTTTTAAATTTGGTAAGCGATTGGTATAAATCCCCTAGGTGAGGGATCATACCCGATCCCTCTAACAACACAGAGTTAGCTAATTTTAGGCTTTAAGAGGAGCAGCCTACACCTATGTATATATAAGCTAATGCATAACTTATTCTTTCTTACTCATTTCACTTACTTTCTCAACCAAACAGACGCCTTATTTCCCTTCTTCCCCTTTTATTAACAATTCATCCATACCTTCACACCCCCCGCAACTCGATCTTTCCAGATTTGACTCCACCTTCCTCCATCGCCGCTTGCTACTAATCCAAATCTACCATCATCGAACTTTAAGGACCAACTTCCTTTCGAATCCCTCAACTTGACCTGCTTCAGCCTCACCTTCACCTCAACCCGATCGTTTGTTTTTGAATTTACATACATAGGTGGATTTGCAATTCGATTTGTATGCAATTCGGTGTTGGATTTAGTGACGAAATGATGGATTTTATCACGTTTTTAGCTATAGGTTTTGGGTTTGGTAGTGAGTTAAAGAAGGTGAAGCGGTGAGGATGAAAGGGTCGGCGTGGTAGGGATCGGTTAACATGGGAGCTGAAGTAGATGAGGCGAAGTGATGGAAACGATCGGTGATGACATACGATCAGTGTGGACTTATATGATCAGTTTTGCTATGAAGTTAATAAAATGGAATGGTGGAGTTTAAGGGATCAGTTGGCATGGAGGGGTTGGTTGTGGTAGCGGAGCGATCGGTGATAGAAGGCGATAAGTGTTAGAAGGATCGGTATAAGCATATTTGAGTTCAAAGTGGCATAAGGCAGCTCTGCCTAGGTGAGGGATCAGGTACGATCCCTTCGCTTAGTGGGACTTAACCATTTTTTCTTGAGTCAAACATGAGCACTTGAACTTGTATACTTGAACTCATTTGGTCACACAAACCTGAACATAAGCATTACCTTTTGCCTGACCATGACATGGAGACTTGCATACAGCTTAAAAATTGAATGTTTGGACTTTGTATCTGAACTTATATGACTTGAATCATTGGAACTCAAAGTTAAACACTTTTGAATATGATTTGAACTTAAGAAATAACATATGGGTTCGAATGAACTTGAATGTAAATTTCATACTCCAATGTGCCGAGGATTGATCTTGTATCTTATATGAAATCCATAACCATCGACGTGAAAGTCGGTTGGGACGGTCAACGATGACGGTCACTCCGATCGAATCCCAGTCTTGTCATAGCTGTCGTTTTAATTCTAAACTATTTATCACTGTATTGCATAACACTGCACCATACCGCACTAGTTTACAATTAGCACGGGGGGATAGGTTAATTTTTCAAATGATGATTATCCACTAAGTTTAATAGTTATGGGTTCCAGACGCTCAGGGCGCTTAGCTGTTATGGCTACTGAACGGACTTCTCCACATGACAATTTCGATGCCGAATCCAGCTCAGCAACCATATCTGCCCGAAACACTCCAGTTCTGAACAACCCGAGAGTTCCCATCAAGCACTAGAAATTCCATAAAGTCCTGAAGCGGATGATGGACCAGCTTCTGACACTCTAGAGGATGCTGTAATTTTGGATGGTCCCGCAGACCCCATGGCTTCGAAAGTCAATGAGGCTTCTCTTTGGAGAATTTGCATTAAGAATGGGATTCCATTCGATGATGTATTAGTTCCATCTCACCATAATAGAGCTCATTTGCCCCTAGACGGATACACTGCCTGTAATAAGTTCATGCATAGGGCGGGATGCGTTCCACCCTTCAATCCGTTCATCTGAAAAATGTTATATTATTTGAGACTGGCTCCAGTTCAGCTGCATTCGAACAGCTATGCGTTCCTACACAGTACATATATGATATTCATGGAAATCTTGCACCGTGAGCCAACTCCAAAGGACATCAGGTTCATTTATAAACTGAAACAACAAAGGGGAAGCCTTTCGTACACCTTCCTCAAGGCGGTGCCTAACTGTCAGGTCATAACTGGTGCTTAGAACAAGTTTAGTGCTTTCAAGAATGAGTGGTTCTATGTGCGCCGCCCATGTGGTTTTGCAGGACAGTGGCTGAAAGGACGTAAGTATCTCTTCAAATTTAACTCTGAGTACTTTTATTCAAGTCGTATCTTGAACTAAGCAGTTATTCTGAAAATTACAGGTAGTCTTCCACGACCCAATGATTCTTCCATACCTTCACACCCCCGCAACTCGACCTTACTAGATATGACTCCACCTTCCTCCATCGCCGCTTGCTACTATTCCAAATCTACCATCATTGAACTTTAAGGACCAACTTCCTTTCGAATCCCTCGACTTAACCTTCTTCAGCCTCACCTTCACCTCAACTCGATCGTTTGTATTTGAATTTACATACATAGGTGGATTTGCAATTCTATTTGTATGCAATTCGGTGTTGGATTTGGTGACGAGATGATGGATTTTATCATGTTGGTAGCTATAGGTTTAGGGTTTGGTAGTGAATTAGAGAAGGTGAAGCGGTGAGGATGAAAGGGTCAGCGTGATAGCGATCGGTTGCAAGTTTGGTTGAACGGTGAGTGACGTTGGGATCGGTTAACATGGGAGCTGAAGTAGATGGGGAGAATTGATGGAAAACGATCGGTGATGACATACGATCAGTGTGGACTTATTTGATCGGTTGTGCTATGAAGTTAATAAAATGGAATGGTGGAGTTTAAGGGATCAGTTGGCATGGAGGGGTTGGTTGTGGTACATTGGAGCGGAGCGATCAGTGATAAAAGGCGATCGATGTTAGAAGGATCGGTATAAGCATATTTGAGTAAAAATGGCATAAGGCAGCTCTGCATAGGTGAGGGATCGGTACGATCCCTTCGCTTAGTGGGACTTAACCATTTTTTCTTGAGTCAAACATGAGCACTTGAACTTGTATACTTGAACTCATTTGATCACACAATCCTGAACATAAGCATTTACCTTGAGCCTGACCATGACATGGAGACTTGCATACAACTTAGAACTTTAATGTTTGGACTTTGTATCTGAACTTATATGACTTGAATCATTGGAACTTAAAGTCGCACACTTTTGAATATGATTTGAAATTGAGCAATAACATATGGGTTCGAATGAACTTGAATTTAAATATCATACTCCAATGTGCCGATGATTGATCTTGTATCTTATATGAAATCCACAACCATCGACGTGAAAGTCGGTTGGGACGGTCAATGATGACGGTCACTCCGGTCGAATCTCATAGTCTCGTCACAGCTGTTGTTTTAATTCTAAACTATTTATCACTGTATTGCATAACACTACACCATACCGCACTAGTTTACACTTACCACGGGGGGATAGGTTAATTTTTCAAATGATGATTATCTACTAAGTTTAATAGTTATGGGTTCCAGACGCTCAGGGCGCTTAGCTGCTATGGCTACTGAACATACTTCTCCACATGACAATTTCGATGCCAAATCCAGCTCAACAACCATATCTGCCCGAAACACTCCAGATTTGAACAACCTGAGAGTTCCCATCAAGTACTAGAAATTCCATAAAGTCCTAAAGTAGATGATGAACCAGCTTCTGACACTCTAGAGGATGCTGTAATCTTGGAAGGTCCCGTAGACCCCATGGCTTTGAAAGTCAACGAGGCTTCTCTTCGGAGAATTTGCATTAAGAATGGGATTCCATTCGATGATGTATTAGTTCCATCTCATCATAATAGAGCTCATTTGCCCCTAGAGAGATACACTGCCTGTAATAATTTCATGCGCTGGGCGGGATGCGTTCCACCCTTCAATCCGTTCATCTAAAAAATGTTATATTATTTGAGACTGGCTCCAGCTCAGCTGCATTCGAATAGCTATGCCTTCCTACACGGTACATATATGATATTCATGGAAATCTTGCACCGTGAGCCAACTCCAAAGGACATCAGGTTCATTTATAATCTCAAGCGATGAAGGGGAAGTCTTTCGTACACCTTCCTCAAGGCGGAGCCTAACTGTCAGGTCATAACCGGTGCTTAGAACAAACTTAGTGCTTTCAAAATATCAATAACATTTTCAATTTTGCTTTTAAATCAAAATCATTGATTCCCAATCTCATTTTTCACAAAAAATAGTAAACTTCAAAAATAATAAAGTTATCTACTAATTTTAACAAATGTTTCATTTTGACAAAAAACTGCCACTTTTTTCAATTAAGATTTTATCTAAGACGGTTCAATTTAACTTAGAAAAGTGGATATGCATATGTATCTTTCTAAAATTTTCTTTTATAAATCAGAAATTTTAAGTGTATTTTTGAAGATAGATGTAATCTTTTAATTTTTCTTCAAAGTTTGAAATAAATATTTGTAAAATAAAAGACATTCAAAAAATGAGTTTTACATACTTTTCAATTTACCTTTCAGAAGAATCACTATCAAAAGAAAATTACAGACCAAAAGCTAAGTGCAAAAATGAGTGTTACACTAATTTTTTAATAAAAATGAAGGCTTTGAAATAGTTATGAAAAATTACATTCTATTTAATTTTCCTATGTTTGAAGCTTTAAACAAGGGGTTACAAGTTCAAACTTCAAATTCTATATTTTCTCCAAAACCCTTAAACTCTAATGTTTCTAACTATTTACACTATAAAAAAGTTACCTTTTATAATGCTAATAAATAACACTTTATTCCCTTATGTTATTGTTTGTTTTAATTTATTTTATTTAGAGTAGAATTGGCTCCATAACACTTGAGAAAGCCGACTCCTAATTATTTTCGTTATGCCTCTTCTTAAATAATTTTCCTCTTCCTTTTCGTCCTAATTTTCTTTCCTCTTCTTCAATTTTCTCTTTCTTTCAAATCCCCAAATTTCTCCTTTAGACCTCTATGACCTCTGTATGTAGCTTACCAAACCACCTGAATACAGCCTACAACATAGACCTTCTTCCTGCATAGTCACGTGCATTGGAAATCCACGACCCAACTTCATTTCAATCAGAAATCCAAAGTCCTCAAATCGTGAACCCATCAACTGTCGATCCTTGTACCTCGTCGCCAACCCCTTAGTTGTGAACTCCATCAATCTGCCCTATCTCTTCATCCAACATGAGTGTATGTAAGTATTTTTTGTTATGTTTTCCTTTTTAATACAAAAATGTTTTCAACTTTACAGATCCATGTTTTTTATGTGGGTTGTAAAAGCGATTATCCATATGATGTTTCAAAGCAGAAAGACCACCAACTTCTCTCTATTCTTCATGATGGAAGGTAATTTCCATCCAATTTAATATTATACTGACTTTTTATAATATTTTTTAGAATTATTTGTTTTACAATATGGAGAAAGAAATAGACTCTCATGTTTACCATTGCAATAATGGCTTTAAAGGCTTTGATGTAAAATTAATAGATGAACCAGACATGGGCATTGTTGGTAATCTACTTTATGTTGAAAAATTAAAGTAACATTTCCCTTGTCTGGTTTGATACTAAATTTGTTTTAAAGAGATACCTGGTGTGGTATTAGTTTCCCTGACTAGAAAAGATTGTTGCATTCTACACATTCACAAGATTTTACGGGTATAAGCAATGATGAAGAAATGGAAATTCTGTGAGTTTCCATAAAAAATCAGGATAATGTCAGCATTGATTTTATTGACATGGGTACACAAATTGGTTATATTTAGCATAATGTATTTGACAAGTGACGATCTTGAACAATGATGTGGGGATAAGTAAATACATCTAGTTCTGCAATGTTCTTTTGACAAATAGATTCCTTGTCTTGTACATTATTTTAAGGGATTATCTTAGACTTTTTGTAATTATTAGATAGTCCGTCCATCTATATTCCTCTAATCTTATATATTTTACCTCTTTATTTATTCCTTTGATAACTTAATTAGTTTAAAATCAAATAAGTATCACTTTCTATGATCTTGTTCATTATACATAGAACATACTGTTTGTTTTATATTTGCATTTATAGATAAACGAAATCTCACTTCTATTTTCTGTTTTACACTCACTAATTTGAAATTTCATCAAAATAGAATTTTATGGGTAGGAAACCCAAATCTTATATATTGGTTTGTTGTGGTCTTAAGGTTAGTAAATTTTAAGGCTTACCCCGTGTGGGTGTGCGTAATTACTTTCCAATTAAGTAAACTTTGCCCCATTTGCGGATATATTACAAATGTGTGTGTGTGTGTCAAATTTGTAGTACATTATAAAATTTGTCCCATTTGCAAGTAAAACCATTAAATTATCGTGACAATTTTTTCACTTTATAAACTCTATATATATTTTAATGCTCAAATAAGTGACTTGATTGGTCTCATTCACACTAGACCTATAGCAACTTTTATCAATCAATGTGAGTGATGGATTTTTATTTCGCTAATGCATGAAAAGGCGGTTGATTGATCACTTGAATTCCTCATGCTTGCAAGTGGTGGTTTATGGGATATGGTATCAAATGAGGTATTATTATTTAATCTTTTAATTTCTACCATTATAAGCTGGCTAGTATAATCATTTACTACACTATATCAAAATGAATTTGATTCAGGAAGCTGTTGCTATCCTTGCTCGTTAAATAAGTTTTTGAAAAGTTAAATGAGTTTATAAAAAAGTTAAATAAATTTATAATAATAATAATAAATTAACAAAGTTAACTAAGTTGACAAACACCATTGTCCCAGTGGTTAAGTGATTCGACATTGGTGTGAGAGGTCACAAGTTGGAAACTTGCGTAGCATGATTCGATTGTTTATTAACATGTGATATGTTGTCCAAATGACATGTTGTATATAAAGTACCATTTCAAGAAAAAAAATTAACAAAGTTTATGAATATTAAACAAGTTTATAATAAATATAATAATAAACTATAAAATATTAATCGAGTTAACTAAGTTATATAAATATGTACATATAATAATAATAGTAATAAGTTAACTATAAGTTTTATAAAAATTAAAGAAGTTTATAATAATAATAATAATAGTTATAATAAATTATAAAATATTAACCAAGTTAACTAAGAGGATTGATCATTCTAGATTTAATGAAATGCCATCAGCATAGAAAATAGGTGTTGTTTCACCTATTTTTTAAGGTAATCCAAACGTTTAACAAGTTACACAGGAATAGCTTTTTCCCCTTTTTTTGTTTTGTTTTCTTTGTTTTGTCGAATGAAACCAAACCAATTTGTCTTAGAAGAGCAATCATATACTTAGATTCTTGCAACTTTTGGTTAGTCTTAGGGATTCCTTTAAATTCCTAAGAGGATGGGTTTTTTAAAACTAGGTACTTTATATACTTAAAGAAGTTTACAGAGTTTGAAAGTGTGTCAAATAGATGTGCGAGTACAACTGGTTCACCACTCAAAAACACCCATACGACGACACGCCACAAATAGAAAAATGGACATTACAGTTGTCCCTTCAAAACAAATAAATGAAAACGTGTTTACTCATTTCCCATACTGCTGACTTATCATTAATCCTTTAATAAAACATGTATTGCAGCCACTATAGTTTCCCCTAACTACTCCATCTTGGAAACCTCTTTCACCATTTAATGGCTTCATCTTCATGAAAATCCGCTGCTAGTTCAAAATCAACTTCTTCCACTACCCTCTTCCAATGTGCGATGTCGTGGTTCGGTGACAGACCAGTAGTTCGCAAATATAGCTTCGTTTCTAGTGATGTTCTATGGTTTGAAATTTACGTGTTTCATCAGATCTGATATAACTAGAGTAGTCTGTAAGCTATAAATTTGGTAAGGCATTCCAATCCCCTTAAACACTCGGTTATTTCATTTGTTCCACAAGTGCCAAATAGTTACCGAAGTACCATCCGATTATAAATGCTTTTGTAGCATTGCTATTGCTTGCAGTAAAGGCAGTGTCCAAAATTTCGTGAATGTTACATGAAACTTTTGTTAACATGACTTTCCTACAGATGTAGTTCTAGACTTTTGTAGCACACCCGCACTCAAAAAATAAATGGAATCTATTTTTTGTTTGGCGTAATGTACATGTGTAGTATCAATTTTGTTGTTCCATCTTAGTAATTCATCCTTCGTGTTCAATTTATCGAGTTTGGCTAGTAAAGCACAAATAGTCATTTTTGGAGCATTATGAGGACTCTAGATAATTTTTGTCCAAGCTAATTCACTGTGTTTCATTCTCTACATGTTTCGTGCTGATCTAAAAAAGAATTTACTCGAGGGGTTCGGTAACCATTTTTAGGAATCCTTGAACCCATCCCGATCCACTTTAATATCTTGTATTTTGAAACAAATGTGGAGTGGAAAATAAAAGGAATTCGTTCTCCACTCTCCATGAGAGTAGAGTGAAGAAGCTTTCTTGTTGGGGCCCTCCAAAAGAGCCATGCTATTCTAACTTGGAGTTTCAACCATAGATAACCCGTTTATCCATGGGTCCATCCATAGGTTAGTCTTGTAATCATCGATAATTTTTTTCCAATGAGACCTTTAATATGTTGTCTTGCTTTGAGGATTATTTTCCAGTTTTTAATGCACTGTTGTCTACTTGAACTATCCAAAATTCTTTTCATTTGCAGTGTTTTTGTCCATCCAGATAGCCTACGAACTATCTGAATTTAAAAACTTCCACGACAATTTGGTGGTATTGACTTGATGCACGTCTTTTAATTTCAGAGCCCCATCTCCCTATCAGCTTTTGTTTTACATACATCGGGCTAACTCATATTGTGGGATTTATTATGCCAAAGGAAGTTAGCGCATAATGAATTGATCTGATGTACGATGATAACTGGGGTTTGATAGAAATGAACCCAAAACTTAATGACTAGATATATAATGGACTTGCTTAATTCTAATCTTCCCCTTATGTTTAATAATGTGTTATTCCAATTATTAAGTATTTTTTTTATTTTATCCAATAGTGGACTGAAGTTCCTTGTTTTCAGTTTATGTGCAAAAAGTGGAATGACTAGATAAATAATATGTAAATTTCCCCTCTGCACATTCAAGATATTACTAATTTGTTCTTTGTTTCTCACTCCTCTTCCAAAAAATACTTGATTTCTGGTCATTAATTTTTGTAAATCGGAATAGTGGAAAATTTTCCCATTATCTCTTTAGCCGAGTTAACATTATTGAAACATGCTTTAGATAGAACAAGAACGTTGTTTGCATATAATACATGCGTTATGATTGGTTCTACTTTGTATATTGGGGTGATGTTACCCTCTACAAGTTCTATATCAATTAAAATTGACATATATTCGATGGAAAAAAGGAGAAGGTATGGAGACAAGGTATTTTTTAATCCTCTATTTCTTGTGAAATGCCCATTCAGAAGACCATTAACCAAGACAGAAAATGATGAAGTAGAGATACAAGAATATATCTCTTTGCAACAAAAGTTGGAACAAACACCCAATAGAGAATTGTAGAGAAATAAATGAAGATAATCAAATGAAAATAGAGGAAACTAGCAACTAGATAACATAAAATAAGCAAAAACAAGAAAACAATGATTTATAGTGGTTCGGCGTTGAAAGCCTACGTCCACTTTGGAGAAAGTGCCTTATTAATAACTTTGAATTCTAAGTACAATAGCGATCAGAATGGAATCCATAGTTACAATGGAGTACAAAGAAAACAACAACGTAAAGATCCCTCAAATTAACTATGAAGCCTGTATTTATGGGGGAGACGGTCGAATATCTTTCTGGAAAATCGCCAACGTAATCTCCGGATGTAGACGAGGTCACATGAGCGATCGCCAGGCCCAAATCCCAAGGAATGAGGATCGGCCTCGATTTCTATTAATGGCCATGTAGGGTCTCGCGATCCCTCTGGTGGGTCCCTTCATGTTAAATCCATGTCACTAAAAGTGCTTGCATATTTGACTTTTGGATTTTGAGGTATCGATCAATCTCCGCTGAATTGAACAACTAAGCTGATATGATCCGATCCAGTGCATATAAGTATGGAACATACCCAATCCCTTGCCTAGTTGAGACTATAATCCATACTTAGAATGTTCTATAGGGTTCAACTCTTGGTTTTGCTTGATCGCTGCTTCATATTGTTGTCTGTGCTTGATCTCTAGATCCCACGATCATCTCTTTAGGCTACTAGCCTTGATGATAGTCAAGTTTAACGTGTCTAATTAGTCTGAATATGGCTGGACCAAAAGGCCGGAAAACACTTGCCCCTTAAAGTACGTCCTGTTTCGGACATGGTGTGCTTTGAATCGAAGCAAGTTAGAGTCGCCGAAAGAATTCCATTCAGTTTCCTGAACATTCATTATACTTCTGTATAGTTGTCTCTCCAAAGAGTCGTATCTCTCTTTGTTCGTCCTGATGCTTGGTCGGTATTTGCTAGCATAAATATTGGATTGCAATGTATCGACAATAGTCCATCCTCAGTTCCGTCAAGTTAATCAATTGAGTTTGTAGGCCTTGGTTGTTTGAACTGGATCATTCCTCTGAGAATTTTGGGTAAGCAATTTCCCGTCGATTCAAGAAATCGAATGTTGGGCATACATGCATACGCGTTCACGTACACATTTTTCCATCGGCTCCCGAACACATTCACACGCGTATGGGTCGTTGCCAATATCATGTAGTTGGAATATATTTGCATTGCTATATTTTTTTGAAAAAATTTGGTAAGCGATCGGTATAAATCCCTTAGGTGGGGATCGTACCCGATCCCTCTACCTACGCAGAGTTAGCTAATTTTAGGCTTTAAGAGGAGCAGCCTACACCTATATATATAAGCTAATGCATTGCTTATTCTTTCTTACTAGTTTCATTTACTTTCTCAACCAAACCGACCCCTTATTTTTCTTCTTCCCCTTTTGTTAACAATTCTTCCATACCTTCACACCCCCACAACTCGACCTTTCCAGATCTGACTCCACCTTCCTCCATCGCCGCTTGCTACTAATCCAAATCTACCATCATTGAACTTTAAGGACTAACTTCCTTTCGAATCCCTCAACTAGACCTGCTTCAGCCTCACCTTCACCTCAAACCGATCGTTTGTGTTTGAATTTACTTACATATGTGGATTTGCAATTCAATTTGTATGCAATTCGGTGTTGGATTTATTGACGTGATAATGGATTTTATCACGTTGATAGCTATAGGTTTTGGTAGTGAATTAAAGAAGGTGAAGCGGTGAGGATGAAAGTGTCGGCATGGTAGGGATCGGTTAACATGGGAGCTGAAGTAGATGGGGCGAATTGATGGAAAATGATCGGTGATGACATACGATCAGTATGGACTTATATGATCGGTTGTGCTATGGAGTTAATAAAATGGAATGGTGTAGTTTAAGGGATCAGTTAGCATGGAGGGTTTGGTTGTGGTACATTGGAGCGGATCGATCGGTGATAGATGGCGACCGGAGTTAGAAGGATCGACATAAGCATATTTGAGTTCATAATGGCATAAGGCAGCTCTGCCTAGGTGAGGGATCGGGTATGATCCCTTAGCTTAGTGGGACTTAACCATTTTTTTGATTCAAACATGAGCACTTGAACTTGTATACTTGAAATCATTTGATCACACAAACCTGAACATAAGCATTTACCTTGAGCCTGACCATGACATGGAGACTTGCATACAGCTTAGAACTTGAATGTTTGGACTTTGTATCTGAACTTATATGACTTAAATCATTGGAACTTATAGTCGCACACTTTTGAATATGATATGAACTTGAGCAATAACATATGGGCTCGAATGAACTTGAATGTAAATATCATACTCCAATATGCCAACGATTGATCTTTTATCTTATATGAAATGCACAACCATCGACGTGAAAGCCGGTTGGGACGGTCAATGATGACGGTCACTCCGGTCGAATCCTATAGTCTCGTCACAGCTGTCATTTTAATTCTAAACTAATTATCACTGTATTGCATAACACTGCACCATACCGCACTAGTTTACACTTAGCACGGGGTGATAGGTTAATTTTCAAATGATGATTATCTACTAAGTTTAATAGTTATGGATTCTAGACGCTCAGGGCGCTTAGCTACTATGGCTACTGAACAGACTTCTCCACATGACAATTTCGATGTCGAATCCTGCTCAGTAACCGTATCTGCCCGAAACACTCCAGGTCTGAACAACCTGAGAGTTCCCATCAAGTACTAAAAATTCCATAAAGTCCTGAAGCAGATGATGAACCAGCTTTTGACACTCTAGAAGAAGCTGTAATCTTGGAAGGTCCCGCAGACCCCATGGCTTCGAAAGTCAACGAGGCTTCTCTTTGGAGAATTTGCATTAAGAATGGGATTCCATTCGATGATGTATTAGTTCCATCTCACCATAATATAGCTCATTTGCCTCTAGACGGATACACTGCCTGTAATAAGTTCATGCGCTGCGTGGGATGCATTCCACCCTTCAATCCGTTCATTTGAAAAATGTTATATTATTTGAGACTGGCTCCAGCTCAGCTGCATTCGAACAGCTATGCGTTCCTACACGGTACATATGTGATATTCATGGAAATCTTACACCATGAGCCAACTCCAAAGGACATCAGGTTCATTTATAATCTTAAGTGACGAAGGGGAAGCCTTTCGTACACCTTCCTCAAGACGGTGCTTAACTGTCAGGTCATAACCGGTGCTTCAAACAAAATTAGTGCTTTCAAGAATGAGTGGTTCTATGTGCGTCGCCCGCCTGGTTTCACGGGATGGTGGCTGAAAGTACGTAATTGTCTCTTCAAATTTAACTCTGTGTGCTTTTATTCAAGTCGTATCTTGAACTAAGCAGTTATTCTAAAAATTACAGGTAGTCTTCCACGACTCAACGATAGTCGTTACTCAAAAGCGGTTTTAGCGCTTAAGGTTACTCCTAGGAAAGATAGAGATATTAAGTTTCTCATTACTGTCGAGCGCCTTTTCGCCTTTGGCCTACTAAACGAGGGTCACATCACCTGGCTACCTAGGAACATTGAGAAGGATACCGCCGAAGGAGGAGATGCCGTTAGGCAAGGAGGTGACAACGTCGATCCTACCGTGCCTCTAGTCGAGGAGGGTCAAGCTGCCGCCATAGAAGGCAAAGCAAGGGTGATGACGATGAATCCGGTCATGGTGATGCGGGTTCTAGCCATGAACTTATGGTCGGATCCTCACAAAGTACACAACCTCCTGCACCTAAGGAGAGAAAATGGAAGAAACTTGCCTATATGCTTCGTAAAGGCCAAGACGCCACGTAGCCCAAACTATCTGTCACTCCGGAACAATCTACTTCTCTGCCCTTAGAAAATTTAGAAAACCTATTTAAGGGACTGTCGAATATTCCGATTCCAAATCACGTCAAAGATTATAACTTTACTGATATGAGCGTCGGGGGGAGGGGCGGTCTGATTCTCCTATCAGACATGGTGCTGATATTTCTCCCACCACTAGGGGAGAGGCTACTCCAATCAGCAAGGCTCTCACATCTTGTCCGTTAGGGGGACACCAGGATACTTACATCCACATGCACTCCACAACATCACATTGCACTTGTCATGTGCCCTTTAATGCTGAAATTTAACTCTTTTTATTTTCCTTACAGGAACTATGGGGAAAATGAAACATATGTTCCATTTTTTGCAAAATACATCACGTCAAACTCAAAGGCCTCGATCGAGCTCGAATCACTAGAGTTGCGGTCGTGATCGCAACCCCAGTTACCATTCCAGTCGAGATCGAGACTATTGTGGTAGGGGTGATAGGGACTGCTCTTCGCATGATTGTGCTTCCAAGCATCGATCCAGATCTAGGTCTCTTCCTCTGAAAGGTCCAGACAGGCAGCCGGATCGGCATGGTGATATCCCTCCGGCTGACATTTCAAGAGGTCCACCCTCTACTTCAATCCATACACAACCGATTATTTCATCATATTCTAGGCAATCTTCTGACTACAGACGTCATAGTAGTTTCGAGGCTCCTTAGCACAGGCCGAATAAAGAGAGCGTCATTACCCAAGTGATTGCTGAAGACCAACAGGTCGATAATTTTGCCCACATGGCCCAGCTTAGAGAAAAATTCCCAAACCTTTGCTTTGTTGGTTTATGTTTGTGCCTAACCTAAAGAGGGTTCCTAAGAAGGTCCAGCAAATGGCCATTGACTATGTGGCCGATATAAATAAGCAGTATAACAAATGGATGAGAGCGGCAGAGAGGATCTCCAAAGTCTCCAGAGAGAAGCAATAAGAAATTGAAAAGCTGAACCTCCAAGAAGCTCAAAACAAACAGATCATTTCCACTCTTGATGCTAAGTTAGATGCCTTAAGGAAATCTCAGGAAGAGGTCGAAAAAAGGGCCGAAGAAGCCACCAAAGCACCCGAAGCGGAAAAATCGAGACACTTGATTGAGGTTGAGCAGTCGCACCATCAAAATCTTGAGCTGGTGATCGAGAGAGATACCGCCCGAAGAAGTGCATCTAATTTGAAGACCAAGCTTGAGCATGAGATAAAAGAGAAAGATGAAGCACCTAAAATTGGCAAGGTGGCTTGTGATGAACTAGTCACAGTTAAGCTTGAGAGGGATGCAGCCATTGATAAGGCTAGAGATATTGATGCTCCCATAAAGAGAGAAGTAGAGGCTGCAAAGAAACAAACCATGGAGGAGGTTATGGATGAGCTGGATCCGTTGCTTATCTCTTATAACGTTAATATCTTAAAGTTTAGAAATTTAGAATGGCTCTAGGGCGACTACCCTTACCATCTTGCCCGCGCTTAGAAACAGATAGTTGAAGACGAGAAAAGAGATCTTGGGGTTGAAGATATTGATCTGATGCAGCTGTAAAAAGAAGTCTTGAGTGGCGATGAACCCAGAATTTTGCATGGGGGCCTACTAATTCAAGAGGAAATTGTCGTAGCTTCTCAACAAGAGATAGGCGAGGGTTCCGGATCCATGCAGCATGATGCTACAGCTGATCAAAATCCGGGGACCCAAACTATCCCTATTTCTAATGTTGGACCCTCTACCGATGCTGGTTATAACCTAGAGGAACCGCTACTTCAGGAATTCATCGGTCTCTCTCCCATCCTAGAAGTAGCATGCAGCGGTACTCTGGCTCACGTGGAAGTTCCAACTGAAGAAGGTATTTTGTAGACTTCTCCCTTTTTCAAAAAGTCGATGTATTTCTGGTCTACATTTCTGACCCCTCTCATTGTATTCCTTTAGCTTAGATCCGCCTGCTATTGCTTCGCTCCCTCCTCAGGGCTCTCAACTAGGACCACAAATCCCGACGACGGAGTCCATAACCGTAATGACTTCGACAACAACCCATACCATTCCAGATGAGGAAGTTTTGGACTTCGACGAGTGCTTGGCGGACGCTTTATTGAAGAAAGGATGTGATTTGAATCAGAGGACTCAAGTTGATGATGATGTTTTTATTACTAGGGTTTCCCATTCCTCATCGGGTCCTTCCATGCATGAGATGGAGCAAAAACTTAAGGCGGATGTTCTTCTTGCAACATAGATCAAACAAGAAAAGCGGGAAGTCGTCCCTCCTCCCATTTCTATAGTTCTGCCCGGGGAGACCATTTTTCCCCTGTTCACGTCTCTCCACCAGGGGGCATGGAAGTTCCTCGGCAGCGTCCTCTTCAAGCATCCCAGTTTCCACTCCTCAGCCTCGAACTGCCTAGGGCACGCCTACTAGATCAACCCAGAGCAGCCCACTTTAGGGCAAAATAAGTGGAAGGAGAGGAGAGAAAAGAGTAGGAGAGGGTTTGAGCGAAATTTCTCCTAATTCCAAGAAGAAGAAACATAAATCGTCAAAGAAGAAGTAACCCTGGGTTTGCACTCCTTTATAGTTAGAACCACAGTGGTCTCCCCTTTTGTTTTAGTTTTTTAGACATAAACTTGTACTGGACTTCCAACTTTAGTATGTAAATAAAAGTTCTTTTGTTTCTATTCGACTTTTGCGTAAATTTGTTTAAGTGTTCGACCTATTGCGTTTTCCATTCAATGTACTTTTAATTCGTTGCTTGTCGCCCAAATTGTAGTGTCATATGGTCACCCATTAATTCGAACATTGATCTGATAAGTTTGTCTCATGGCCTCCTTTCGGTCATGGCCTTAAGTCATAGCACACGCTAGGCTTGAGTCATGGCATTACGCTATCGAATTCAGCGGTTAAGTGATAATACTCCTGCCCCCAATCTCGAGCCAGCGGAGTTAGCCAGTGGACGATTTAGGTCAGGTTTTGTTAATGAGCAGTTAAATCACACTCATTCGTTCGTACTCTTATCCACGCTCTGGGGATTAGAGTTAGTCGATCGACGGTCGATCACACCCGTTTGGAGCTTATACTCTAGTCCACGCTTTGAGGACTTAGAGTTATTCTAGAAAATGATCGAACCGCGTTTTCCTTAGTCGATTATTTTACCCCCAGGTTTGGGGTAAGGGTTGATGAGTGATCGGTCGTATCACGATCATTCTTACTTCATCTTTCTCCTATCAAATGGTGGGAAAGAATTGGTTTATGGATGGTCGAGTCACATCCATTTTATTTAATTCGATTATGGACTTGTGTAATTGGTAGGCCTGTCAATGGATGCTTTTAGATGCAGATAGTGTCATATCCGCATCCGCATCCGAAATCATTTTTGGATATCGGATATCTGCATCCGTGGATACGGATGGATATCGGATAATTATCCTATCCGCTAACGACCAATAAATCAAGAATTGCAAAAGGAATTTTTTTTTCGTTTAACATAGATATTTTTCAATCTCATTTATTATAAATGTGTTAAAATTTAACAAATATGATGATAAATAGTTTCAAGCAGTTAATAAGCATTAAGCGCATATAATATAAACTACTAACTTAACAAAATAATAAATGAATATCTTTCACTCCACCAAAATGCACATAATATGAACTATAATTTTCACAAAAACTGGATGGATAATTTTCGGATGCGAATGTCTTTGTATCCTCATCCGCATCCTTTTTTCGAATATCATATATTTATCCACTTTTCAGATGCGGATGCAGACGTATTTCGGATTTTCCGGGTATTCATTGACAGCCCTAGTAATTGGTTGGCACCAAACTTTGGTTTCCTATTAGTTTATATTAGGCATATATAAACACAAGTTGGTCGCACATCACAACTATTATATCGTGCATAAATAGTTCACAGATGTGGAAGAAATCTTAAATTTTATTGCCAACTGAAGAGAAGTGACAAAATCTGTCTTATTACATGGCTTTAAGCCGAAATGCGAAAACAAATACTGAATGAAATACAACTGAATGAAATGAAACTAAGTGAAATAGCATCGTAAATGCTCACTATTCCATGCTCTTTGTAGTAAAATGCTGTCAACGGTCGTAAGTTTGAAAGTTCCATCTCCAATTTTTTTGTGATGACATATGGTCCGTCCCATTTCAGACCCATGTGGACAGGGATAGGAAAAATCGATTTCAAGACAAGATCACCAATTTCAAAGGTCCGAGTTTGGACTTTAGCATTGTAGTATGGGCAACTCGATGTCGATATGCAGCTGCCTCAGATCAGCTTCTTTGCGCTTCTCATCGACCATGTCTAGAGATTCCAAAAGGAGATCAAGGTTATTTATGCGGTCGTAGTAAGTCACTTGATGAGAAGGGACTTCAAGTTCTATAGTAATCACAGATTCCGAGCCTTATGTAAGGGTGAATGGAGTATGGTCAGTCATGGATTTGTGGGTGGTTCGGTATGCCCATAATGCTAATAGGAGTTCATTGACCCACTTGCCTCTGACCTTCTCCAAATGCTTCTTCAGAATGGACTTTATGATTTTATTTACAGCTTTGACCTATCCATTAGCTTGAGGGTGAGCAACTACCGCAAATATTTTCTCAATGTGATGCCGACAGCAGAAGTCTTTTAATTCAGAACTGTCGAATTGGGCCTCGTTATCAGTTATGATTGTCTGGGGGAGACCAAAATGACAGATAATGTTTCAAACAATAAAGATGATTACTTTTCTCGTTGTGATTATGGCCAAAGTTCGGCTTCAGCCCATTTGGTTAAGTAGTCAACTGCTACAATGGTGTACTTTGTACCACATTTAGAAATCGGCAAGGAGCCAATGATGTCAATGCCCCAAGTGGTAAACGACCATGGACTGACCTTTTGAGTAATTTCCGTTGGTGGGGCTCTCAGAATTTTTGCAAACATCTGGCACTTGTCGCATCATCTAGCGTAATCAGCTACATCTCGATTGACAGTTGGCCAGTAGTACCAGAACAGATGATTTTCTTAGATAAGGTTTGCCCCCCAGTGTGATCGCCGCATTCTCCTTTGTGGACTTCTTGTAATACTCGCTTGATTTGATCATAGGGGATACAATGAAGTAGGGGTATGGGGAAACCCCTTCTAAACATAATTCCTTCTTGAACGATGTAGCGTGAAGCTTTGCGGAGGAACTATCGTTTTTTATTCCTCCATTTGGGAAAGAACCCTCATTGTAGATAGTCTTTGATAGGAGTCATCCATGACTCTTTTTCCAGATCCATCTCTAAGACCCAATCGATCTCCATTTGGTCAATGCTTGGAGCATTATGTACTTCAACTAGAACCAAGCCCATTAGCTGTGCATCCGTGGAACTGGCCAGCTTAGCCAGTGAGTCAGTTTTCTCATTCTGTACTTTGGGGATGTGTGTAATGGTGTAGTACTCGAAGCTAGCCTATAGCTCTTGACCCGGTCAAGATAAGGAGCAAGTCGCTGCCCCTTGGCTGATAATCTCCCCTGACTTGGCATTCTATTAACTGAGAATCACAAAAGATTTGTAAAGTTTTCACTCCTAGTTCTCTGGCAAGTTTAAGCTTGGCAATCAATGCTTCATACTTGGCTTTGTTATTTGTTGTAGAGAAGTCGAGTTTAAGGGCGTAGCTGATTAATCGTTCCTCGGGAGTCATTAACACGACTTCGGTGCTAGAACACCGATCATTGGATGCCCCATCCATGTACATCTTCCATTGGATGGTCGGTTCTCTGCTGCTCTCCGAAGAGTCGTTTGGCGCAGTGAATTCAACTATGAAGTCTGCCAATGCCTGTCCCTGGATACCTCTCCGAGCGAGATAAGTGATATCAAATTGGCTCAATTCGATGTTCCACTTGAGCAACCTTTCAGATGTCTCAGGCCATTGTAGGACCTGTCGTAACGGCTGGTCGGTGTAGACGTTGATGGGGTGAGCCTGGATGTAAGGACGAAGTTTTCATGACGCGACCAAGAGAAGTACGTGAGCTTTTGCAGCTTCAGGTAGTTTCTCTCAGCACCTGTCATTCACTTGCTAACATAATATACTAGCCTCTAGATCCAACTTTCTTTGTGCAAAAGTGTGGCATTAATGGCATACTGACACCGCTAAATAAATGTATAAGTCTTCATGATCCAACGGCTTGGATAGGATGGGAGGTCTCTCCAAGTGATCTACTAGAGCTTGAAATGCGTCAACGTAGTCCTACCTTCATTCAAAGTTCCTCTTCCCTCTCCTAATCTGTCGATAGACCTTCCTATTGAGGCTCTGTACCCATTAAATCATTTTCGTCACTTGGATGTTTTGAATGGCTTTAATCTTCTCGGGATTTGCCTCGATTCCGTAAGAGTTAACAATGAAACCTAGGAATTTACTTGACGCAATGCTGAAAGAGCATTTCAAGGAATTGAGTTTCATTCCATATTTTCGGGGAACATTGTGCATCTCCGCCATGTCGTCGATGTGGTTGTTTGATTACCATGACTTCATGAGCATATCATCCATATATACTTCCATCGATCGTCCGATCTGGCAATTAAACATCTGGTTGACCGGTCTTTGATAAGTAGCTCTAGTGTTCTTTATTTTGAATGGCATCACAACACAGCAATACACTCCCAGATCAGTAATGAAACTGGTGTGCTCTTGGCTGGGGACGTGCATCGGGATTTGATTATACCCGGAGTACACATCCATAAATGAAAGTAATCCATGTCCAGAGGTCGAGTCTCTCAGCTGGTCGATCCTTGCAAGTGGAAAGCTGTCCTTCGGGCATGCCTTGTTTAGATCTTAGTAGTCGATACATGTCCGCCACATCCCATTTTCTTTTCTCACGAGAACAGGATTAGATACCTATTTCGCGTAGTGGGCATCGCGGATAAACCCATTACTTTTGAGCCTATCTACCCCCTCTTTAAGGGCGGTAAATATCTCCGGATCCATGCCGCGCCATTTTTTCTTCACCCGATATTTAATGCATGACTTGCGTTGGTCGCCGAGATCCCACACAGGTCAGAATGGGTCCTAGCAAACGCATCAAGATTCATTTTGAGAAAACCAGCTAACTCCTTCATCATCACTAGGTTGAGCTGTGATCCGATCTTCAAGACCCGTGAGGGGTCATCGTGACTGACCGTGATATCGATTGTCAACTCATCGGGTGCAGTCTTGGATTCTTTGGGCTCCTCTTCTTTGTCTCTCGGATCTATATCCTTATAGAACCGACTGTGGTGCCCAAGCCAAGGCCCAAACATTGGTTTCTAAGCCTCAATGGTTATTATGCAAAGAGACTTCTCCATACATTTTCCCTTCTCCTTTCGCTGAGCATCGCTCAACTTAGCCATATAACAGGCACGTCCAGTTGCCTGGTCCCCATGAACAACTCCCAGGCCATTGTCTGTCGAGAATTTTAGTGTCAAGCACCAAGGGGTAAGAGCTGTCCTGAATTCAGCAAGGGCTGGTCGGCACAAAAAGGCATTGTATGGAGAGTACACATCCAACTCATCAAATGGCAGCATCCGCACTCTCATACGGTTGTCGTCTCCTAACGCTACCGGTAGCACGACATAGCCTACTACTTCAGTCGCAACACCGTTAAAGCTGTGAATGCTGTCTTTACATGGTTTTAGGTCTTTGGCTTCCATTCTTATCTGGTCGTAATCCCTTTTGAAAATAATGTTTACAAAACTGCCACAATCAATCAAAATCTTCCTCACTAAGGCAAAGCTGATCATGGATGAGATCACCATCGGGTCAATCGTAGGGTCCTCCACCTTATCTGCATCTCTACTTTGGAATACTATGTCGTTTGTCATAGTACACTGCTGCTTGGTCAGACTACCATCCTCTATGTTTGAGCAACATTCAAAATCAACATGCCTGATCGCGTTCCCATAACGCTCTATTTCATGCTAGCTTCTGTCGGCTGGGTGCAGTCCTCCAACAATGGTATTAATAACTTGTCATCCTCTGGTCCGCTTAGGCTCCTCAGCTCTAGGTGGAGCTTGTCCTCGATTAGGGTCAGATATTTCCAGCCCGCCATCCTACGGGGCTTTAATAAACTGTTACAATTTTTGCTCATGAATTAACTTCTTTATGATATCATGCAAGTGACGACACTCGTCCGTATTATGACCATAGGTTTCATGGAACCTACAGTACTTCCTTGTATGCTTTTGCTTCTCCGTCGACTCTTTCAGAGGCGGTTTTCGCAACTGCAGGGTATTACAGGTCGATAGATAGATGTTTTCTAACGATGTGTTCAAAGTTGTGTAGGTATCGAACGTAGGGATCCTCGGCTTCCCTCTCCTAGAATCACGTCTCCGGTTGCGGTTTCTGTCATCGAGCTTTTTTTGGTCATTTGGTTTATTCTAAATATTAATCTGAACTTTTGTAGATCTATCACCAGACTATCTTACTGCTACATTATTTTGTATTCACTTGGCACTTGGGCCTGCAACATCCCTTTTTCTAGTTCGCTAGCCTCCTCTTTTCTGAGAAATGAGCCGCTTTTGGAAAGAAACGGTCTAGTGTGGAAGGTGGCTTTCCTGCCAACCAGTCACCAAATTCGGAATCGAGGTCGACTCCCCTAGTTAGTGCCATGTGTGTTGCATCATCATTCAGATTACTGACTTCTGTAACAGCTGTATTGAACCTTTCTAGGTAATCTTTAAGCGACTCCTCCGATGCTCGAACCAAGTTGAAGAGAGACATAACATCCTTGTGCTAGCCGCATGCATGTGGAACTGCTCCAAAAAGTTTGTCGTTGACGCATCAAAGGATGAAATAGACCGCAGTGGTAATTTAGTGAACCACATGGTCGCAACTCCCTCCATAAATATAGGGAAACATCTGCACTTGGCTGCATCAGGGGCTCTGGCGGAGTCCATAAGCCATTTGTACCTCATAAGATACTGCCTGGGGTCGGTTTTTCCGTGTAAGCAAACATCAAAGGCATATTAAACCTCCATGATACTCTGCATGTAGAATGTTATCGGTGAACGGAGTTTGGCTCCTAGATAGTCCCCAATCATCATTATTTAAGCCCTGACTTCCTTTCATAAACTGCCTCACAACGGTTGTTAAGTCTGGTGTTTAAAGAGTTGGTGCAAATTGATGGTCATGTTCCACCTCAAGTGAATGTCCCGTTCCATGTCTACGGGCAGTACCACATTGCCTTGGCTCCTCTTGCTCCTGATCCATCTCTCGAGCTGCGGTCCTACCATCATCTCTCAACTGTGGTTCAACTACATTCATTGGAGTTCCAACACCCTGATCAATTGCAGCACCTTCGAAGAGGGCCGCTCCAGCTGATTGGCGATTCCCTCCATGGGAGGAGGGATCGACCTCGATCCCTCTGGAGGGATCATGGCCGATCGGTGCCGGTCATTGGTAGTGGGCTACTTGGTCCTGTTCCGATGTCCTAGTGTCATATGCTTTAGTTTTGCATTATCTGGCTCTGTGATAGTCGTCGGATAAAGAGGAATTTTCCGATCCTGAGTATGGAGTAGGCTCCCTCCTTGTTTTCCCATGTTGATCCCTTAACTGGTTCATCAAATCAATGTTAGCTTAGATCTGCTGGTTGAGTTGCTGACGGCTTTACATCAACTCCTTCATTAGGACTTCAAAATCAGCTCTGGTGATAGTATCGGCATGATTCTAGGGATTGGCAGCAGCTGGTTGTACATTCAAATCAACCTGTTAAACACTAGTGTCATCATTTCCTTCAACAAGAGCACGGAAAGTAGACTTAGTTCCTCTGGCCATGTCTATCGGCTTCCTTCAAGATTTTTTCCAAATCTGAGTTGAAATGTGTTCTTTGTAGGAAAAATATCTCATGGATAACGAAATCCATTAATAGATGATGAGATCCAATCAAGCTGAGAACTGATTTCTCAGTGAAAGCACCAAAATGTTTGCACCAAAAGCTGGCATAAACACCTAATAGAGAATTTGTAGAGAAATAAATGAAGAGAATCAAATGAAAATAGAGGAAACTAGCAACTAGATAACAGAAAATAAGCAAAAACAAGAAAATAACGATTTATAGTTGTTCGGCATTGAAAGCCTACGTCCACTTTAGAGAAATTGCTTTATTAATGACTTTGAATTCTGAGTACAATAGGGATCGAAATGGAATCCGTAGTTACAATATAGTACAAAAAAACAGCGTAAAAGTCCCTCAGATGAACCATGAAGCCTGTATTTATAGAGGGAGACGGCCGAATATCTTGAAAAATCACTAAGGGAATCTGCAGATGTAGACGTGGTCACATGAGTGATCGCCAGGCCCAAATCCTAAGGGACAGGGATCAGCCCCGATCCCTCTTAGTGGCCATGTGGGGTCTCGCGATCCCTCTAGCGGGTCCCCCTTCTTGTTAACTCCATGTCACCAAAAGTGCTTGCATATTTGACTTCGGGATTTTGAGATATCGATCAATCTCTGTTGAGTTGAGCCGCTAAGCTGATACGATCTGATCCAGTGCGTAGAGGTAGGTAACGTACTGATCCCTTGCCTAGTTGAGACTATAATCCATACTTAGAATGTTCTTTAGGGTTCATCTCTTGGTTTCGCTTGATCACTGCTTCATATTGTTGTATGTACATGATCTCCATACCCCACGATCATCTCTTTAGGCTACTGGCCTTGATGATAGTCGAGTCTAACTTGTCCAATTAGTCTGAGTATAGCCGAGCCAAAAGGCCAGATAACATTTGTCCTCCAAAGTACGTCCTATTTTGGACATGGCGTGCTTTGAACCAAAGCAAGTTAGAGTCCTCGAAAGAATTCCATTTAGTTTTCCTGAACAGTCGTTATACTTCCATAGAGTTGTCTCTCCAAAGAGTCGTATCTCTCTTTGTTCGTCGTGACGCTTGGTCGGTATTTGCTAGTATAAATATTGGATTGCAATGTATCGACAATAGTCCACCTTCGGTTCTATCAAGTTAATCAATTGAGCATGTAGGCCGTGGTTGTTTGAATTGGGTCCTTCCTTTGAGAATTTCAGGTAAGAATTCATCCATTTCCCATCGATTCAAGAAATCGGATGTTGGGCATACACGCGTGCATGTTCATGTACACATTTTGCCATTGGCTCCCGAACACATTCACATCTGTATGGGTCGTTTCCAATATCATGTAGTTGGAATATATTCGCACTACTATATTTTTTTTTTAAAAAAAATTGTTAAGGGATCGGTATAAATCCCCTAGGTGGGGGATCGTACCCGATCCCTCTACCTACAAAGAGTTAGCCAATTTTGGGCTTTAAGAGGAGCAGCCTACACCCCCATATATAATCTAATGCTTAGCTTATTTTTTCTCAGTTGTTTCATTTACTTTTTCAACTGAACTGACCCCTTATTTCCCTTCTTCCCCTTTTATTAACAATTCTTCCATACCTTCACACCCCCGCAACTCAACCTTACCAGATCTGACTCCACATTCCTCCATCGTCGCTTGCTACTATTCCAAATCTTCCATCATCGAACTTTAAGGACCAACTTCCTTTCGAATCCCTCGACTTGACCTGCTTTAGCCTCACCTTCACCTCAACCTGATCATTTGTGTATGAATTTACATACATAGGTGGGTTCACAATTCGATTTGTATGCAATTCGGTGTTGGATTTAGTGACAAGATGACGGATTTTATCACGTTGGTGCTGTAGGTTTAGGTTTTGGTAGTGAATAAGAGAAGGTGAAGCGGTGAGGATGAAAGAGTCGACGTGGTAGCAATCGGTTGTAAGCTTGGTTGAACGGTGAGTGACGTTGGGATCGGTTAACATGCGAGTTGAAGTAGATGGGGCGAAGTGATGGAAAATGATCAGTGATGATGTACGATCGGTGTGGACTTGTATAATCGGCTGTGCTATGAAGTTAATAAAATGGAATGGTGGAGTTTAAATCAGTTGGCATGGAGGGGTCGGTTGTGGTACATTAGGGCGGAGTGATCGGTGATAGAAGGCGATCGGTGTTAGAAGGATCGGTATAAGCACATTTGAGTTCAAAATGGCATAAGGAAGCTCTGCCTAAGTAAGGGATTGGGTACGATCCCTTCGCTTAGGGGGACATAACAATTTTTTCTTGAGTAAAATATGAGCACTTGAACTTGTATAATTGAACTCATTTGATCACACAAACTCGAACATAAGCATTTACCTTGAGCCTGACTATGACATGGAGACTTGCATACAGCTTAGAACTTGAATGTTTGGACTTTGTATTTGAACTTAAATCATTAGAACCCAAAGTCGCACACTGTTGAATATGAAATGAACAAATATAACATATGGGTTTGAATGAACGTGAATGTAAATATAATACTCCAATGTGCCAATGACTGATCTTGTATCTTTTATGAAATCCACAACCATCGACATGAAAGCCGGTTGGGACGGTCAGTGATGACGGTCACTCCGTCGAATCCTAAAGTCTCGTCATAGTTGTCGTTTTAATTCTAAACTATTTATCACTGCATTGCACAACACCGCACCATACTGCACCAGTTTAGAATTAGCACAGGGGAAAGGTTATTTTTTCTACTGATGATTATCTGCTAAGTTTAATAGTTATGGGTTCCAGATGCTAAGAGCACTTAACTGCTATGGCTACTGAACAGACTTCTCCACATGACAATTCTGATGCCGAATCTAGCTCAGCAACCATATCTGTCCTAAACATTCTGGTCTTTCAATCTAAAGAACCTGAGAGTTCCCATCAAGTAACAGAAATTCCACATAGTCCTGAAGAAGAAGATGAATCTTCTGACACTCTAGAAGATGTTGTAATCTTGGAAGATCCGGCAGACTCTTTGGCTTCGAAAGCCGACGAGGCTTCTCTTCATAGAATTTGCATTAAGCATGGGATTACATCCGATAATGTATTAGTTCCATCTCACTATGATAGAGCTCATTTCCCCCCAAAGGGATACACTACATATAATAAGTTCTTCTGCTGGGTGGGATGCGTTCTACCTTTCAATCCATTCATCCAAAAAATGTTATATTATTTTAGACTGGCTTTGGCTCAGCTGCATCCGAACAGCTATGTGTTCCTAAACGGTAAATATATGATATTCTTGGAAATCTTGCATCATGAGCCAACTCCAGAGGACATCGGGTTCATTTATAATCTCAAGCGATGAAGGGGAAGCCTCTCGTACACCTTCCTCGAGGCGGGCCTAACTTTTAGGTCATTACCAATGCTTGGAACAAACTTAGCGCTTCCAAGAATGAGTGGCTCTATATGCGCGGCCCCTATGGCTTCGCGGGACGATAGCTGAAAGGATGTAAGTGTCTCTTCAAATTTAACTCTGAGTGCTTTTATTCAAGTCGTATCTTGAACTAAGCAGTTATTCTGTAAATTACAGGTAGTCATCCATGACCCAACGATAGTCTTTACTCAAAAGCGGTTTTATCGCTCAGGGATACTCCTACGGAAGATAGAGATATTAAGTTTCTCATTACTAATGAGCGCCTTTTTTCCTTTGGCCTACTAGATGAGGGTCATAGCACCGGGCTACCCAGGAACATTGAGAAGGATACCCCAGAAGGAGGAGATGCCACCAGGCAAGGAGGTGACAACATCGATCCTTCCATGCCCATAGTCGAGGAGGCTTAGGATGCCGCCGTAGAAGGTGAAGCAAAAGGTGATGACGACGAATCTGGTCATGGTGATGGGGTTCTAGTCGTGAACTTGCGGTCGAATCCCCACAAAGTACACAACCTCCCACACCTAAGTAAAGAAAATGGAAGAAACTTGTCTACAAGCTTCATAAAGGCCAAGCTGCCCCGCAGCCCAAGCTATCTGTCACTCCTTAAGTCACTCCGGAACAATCTACTTCTCAACCCCTAGAAAATTTAGAAAACATATTTGAGGGACTGTTGGATATCCTGATTCCAAATCACGTCGAGTCTTATAACTTAGCTGATATTAGCGTCAGGGGATCTGATCCTTCTATCATAATTGGTGCTATTATTTCTCCCACCACTAAGGGAGAGGCTACTCTAGTCAGCAAGGCTCTAACATCTGGTTCGTTGGGGGGACACCAGGACACTTACATCCATATGCACTCCACAACACTGCATTTAACTTGTCATGTGCCCTTTAATGCTAAAATTTAACTCATTTTCGTTTTCCTTACAGGACCTATGGGGAAAAAGAAACAGATGTTCCATTCTTTGCAAAATACAGCGCAGCAGACTCAAAGGTCTCGATCGGGCTTACATCACCAGAGTTGCGGTCGTGAACGACCCCGGTTATCATTCCAGTCGAGATTGAGACTATTGTGACAGGAGTGATAGGCACTGCTCTTCTCATGATTCTGCTTCCAAGCATCGATCCAGACCTAGGTCCCCTCCTCCGAAAGGTTCAGATAGGCAGCCGGATTGACGCTATGATATCCCTCCGGTCGACATTTCACGAGGTCCACCCTCTGCTTCAATCCCTACACAACCAATTGTATCATCATATTCTTCGCGATCTTCTGATCGCAGACGTCACATCGGTTCTGAGGATCCTCAGCACAGGCCGGGCAAAGAGTGCGTCGTTACTCAAGTCGTTGCTGAAGACCAACAGGTCGATAATTTTGCCCACATGGCCCAACTTAGAGAATAATTCTCTAATGTTTTCTTCGATGGGTTTATTTTTGTGCCCAACCTAACGAGGGTTCCTAAGAAGGTCCAGCAAACGACCGTTGGCTGTGTGGTCGATATTCATAAGTAGTACAACGAATGGATGAGAGCAACGGAGAGGATCTCCAAAGTCTCAAGAGAGAGGCAACAAGAAATTGAAAAGCTGAACTGCCAAGAAGCTCAAAACAAATGGATCATTTCCACTTTTGATGCTGAGTTAGATGCCTTAAGGAAATCTTAGGCAGAGGCCGAGAAACGGGCCGAAGAAACCACCAAAGCACTCGAAGCGGAGAAATCGAGACACTTGATTAAGGTTGAGCGGTTGCACCATCAAAATCATGAGCTGGTGATCGAGACAGATGATGCCCAAAGAAGTACAGGCTATTTGAAGACCAAGCTTGAGCACAAGATAAAAGAGAAAGACAAAGCGCATAAAATTCTACCATATAGCAAGTTGGCTAATATTTTGTACAGAACAATACACGATGGTATAGTCTATATTCTATAAGAAACCATGGGTTTTGTTTTCTGGGTATTAAGAAAATAAAAGTGTGATTTATTTTCCAAATAATTTTTCTTAAAGTTTAAAATCTCATTCATGGTGTCCAAAAGTTCCAATTTTTGAGTGCAACTACAACTGCAAGCTCTCGTCCGTAGGATTTTGGCAAAGTTGCTGGTATAACGTATTGTTTATCTACCATAGAACATTACAAGCATTTTAAAAATTAACTTTATCTCTCTACCAACTTTTGAGTGCAAATTTGATTACTTTCGTCTTTTGCATGAAGATGTATAGATGTTTTCAATAAAAGTTTGATGAAAGCCATATTCTACAATTTCTCGATAACCTGCTTGTTTACACCATGTGCTTTTGTCTAAACAAAGCCTTAGCTTGAAAATCACATAAAATAGGAGTGCGATCGCTTGTGGAATGATTATCAAAGTGAACTATGATGTTGGGGAATATATATTATAACACTCATTATTAACAAAACGGCGATCAATTTTACTATGAATGTTATAATCTCTCCCCCTTTATAAGTTTAAAAATTACCCATAAAAGGTGGTTCAAAAATATTAGAAGCCGAAATACAGTCTAAAAAGTCATTATCAAAGGATATATTGAAAGAATTGTTGTTAATTCTTTCGTTATTATATAATGTAGCATTGAAGTCTCCAACTAGAATCCAAGAAAGTTTAATTTGAGACGCTTGTTGTTTTATATACTTCCCATAGTGTTTTCCTTTTTTCAATTGTATTATGTGCATACATGACCATACAAATCAATTCCAAGCCTCAAAGCTATTTTAGATTGCAAGTAATGTATTGTTTGTTCTTGTGGATGCTATTGTTTTTCCATTAAATAGTATCCCAAAGAAGTAAAATCCTACCCTTTTGTTGTTGGTTGTCATACTCGTAAGCCCACCCTCGCCTAGTTCTGTTATCCACTTCTAGTATTTTGTTAGGGGCAGTTTATTTTGCAATAACTCTATAAAAGAGAATTTCTCTTTTCCTATGTAATTAATTATATCTAATTGTTTTGAAGATGAATTCATCCCCTTACATTCCAAAACAACATAAACATTAATTATCGCACTACAAGAAAACCTTTTGTAAACAACAGAATTGAAAAACGTTTAAATGCTTACTGCTATGGCAAGCTTTTTATTCACCGATGTAAATAAAGTACACGCTGTCATCTAACCTAATTATTAAGCATGAACAAAATTACTTCTACATGCCATTTATTTCCTATCCCTCCAAACACATATCAATCTAATTTTATTTTTCTATCACCCAAAACACTATACCATTTCTCAAACCCAAAATCCTTAATGATTTTTTTCCTTCAAAAAGCTGATTCGATAACCCTAATGCGTACTCGTCCTTCAAAAACCCCAAATAACTTTGATTGATTGGAATTAGGGTTCATCAAT
The DNA here is from genome assembly GCA_030737815.1 of Allium fistulosum. NCBI lineage: Eukaryota > Viridiplantae > Streptophyta > Magnoliopsida > Asparagales > Amaryllidaceae > Allium > Allium fistulosum. The sequence goes on along the minus strand of CM060907.1, from coordinate 939,480,412 downwards.
TTTCTTGGATTTTATTTTCATGGTGGTTAAGAAAATCGAGTCTCATGGATTTCTTTGGCTGCATTGCCAGTATCAGTAAGTGCAACTAATCCTCTTCCAGAAAATTAAAGAAACCATGAAGTCTTTTTCTTTGAATTGACTTATCAACATTTTACGATTTCATCAGTAACTTGATTTTGTAAAGAAACCTAATTGCCCTCTTTTACTTTTAGTTGACTCGTAACTTGATTTAGTAAAGAAAGCCCGGATCTTTTTATTTCTTTTAATCTGTTATATTTTCCTAAAAACAATTCTGGTTAAGTTGTTTGTTCTTATTTTATCATAACAGATATCATCCAAGGAGGTTTACTATCTATATTTATTCTTAGTTATGACGTTTTTCTATGGTGGGCATGTAATGTGAATGTTCGCAAGCCTAGCCGAATGAAATATTAAAAACATCACTTGAAGGTGAGTAAAAATTAAGTCCCAAGCTTATTTTGTTTAAATTGATATTATGCATACTATCATGTTTAACTATTGCTAAAACTTGGAATTTAGATATGTTTATAGAATATACATAAATAAATGTTGATTAGTTCATGTATATGCATCTGGGACTACTATGATAGTTGCATATTACACTCTAAAAACAAATCTTCATAATTGTTTAGTTGTAAACAAGTAACCCCATTTTTTTTTATGTTACTCATACATCCTAGATAACAACTTGATTTCCTCATGTATGTTATTAACCCTTTCTCTGTAATTTTGTAAAAGAAAGTGATCTTTTAGCTTCTTTTGTTTCTTACTAACTAGTGTTTGGAGCTAGTTGTAAATTTAATGGAAAATATAAAATTTGATATTATTATTCACTTAATTCACTTAATTGCTTTTTTAACCTTTTGATTTTCTAGTTTGGTTATGACATTAAATAAGCTAAAGAATCTGGAAGCAAAGAAGAAAAAAGGTATTTTAGTTCTATTTCTATTGTTTTGACCATTAGACTGAGTAAATAAATAGAATTATTTACAGTGAACTGCATTTTTTCTAAGTTGTACCTTTTTTGTTTCAGTTACTTTGTGGATATGTTATTTATGTACAACATTTGGAAACATACTTGACATTTTCTTTGGAAAATCATGTATTAGCAATTCATAGTGGATAGTAATGTTTAACTAAATTTATATAAGTAAGCTATGAACAAGTAGTTTTTATTTCTAATTTCTCCATGTTTACGTAAAGTGTACTTTATTTTTCAATGTTACTTAATTTGTGAATATAAAGTATTTGGATATAACTCTATAACTATGTTTTAGATTTTTGGGTTATACCAATTTATATACATTCATGAATAAGTGGTTTATGGAATGAACATATAGATATTAAATGACATGAATTCAATATTGCCTTGCTCCTCATATTTTCTTGTTGATCTATGAATGAATCACGTGGTTGGTGGTGAGCTAAATATCAAGTTCTCATATTCTTAGAAATCTATTCAAAATTTACTTTTGTTGAAAATTTGGATTAATATATAAGTTTTGAATATTTTTGAAAAACATAATAAATTTGCATAATTTACAAACTTTTTGAAATTATCAATTATTTCATTAACTTTATGGCTTTTTTTTCCAAAATTTTGAAATAGTTTGAACATTTGTGAAATATCTCCATTTTTTAATATTTTGAAATTTTCATTTTTTATAATATAGAGAATTTGAACTTTTAAAATGTGAAACATATGCTAAAATTAACAACCTTCTTGAAAAAATTGGTTAAAAATATTATATATTGTTAAGAACTATATAAAAATTAGTTGAAAACGATTGAATTTGGATACCTTGGCTTGGTTGGATGGAAGATCATCATCATTTGCTGGTGATGCAACTACTCGATAACGAGCATCCACTACTTGACTAGTATGGTAGATAACCATTGTCCTCTCCAATTAACAATTCTTTGTTACTAACTAATGAGAGGACTAGTTAGTTTATACATGTTGAACTGCAATATAATAGCAAACTAATATATAATGTCATGTTTACTATAGTTAGACATTTGGTTTTCTCCTTCATGGCTCAAAGACAATGTAGTAAAAAAGAGAATAAGTTTTAAGTTTTTAACAACTCAAACTGCACATTTTCCTCTATTTCGTTTGAAACTTACTTAAGCATTTTTATTCCAAAACTTATACTATATAATTGGTACCGAGAGTCCAAATTAGCCACTTTCGAGTTTCCCCAATAGATAAAAGGCACTTTAAAATCATTCATCGCATATGGAATCTGTGTACCACATTTATCAGTCAAATGAACTAAAATGAGGGTGGGACTAGTGACTTCACATAGGCATTTTTTCAGCAAAATAAAAATAGGACCACCAAAGATTGCGGATATTGTTCAATTTATTATATACATTCTTTTTACTTTTCAAATTTCAATAGTATGTTTTCATCATAGTCAGTAATGTATATTAATAAGTGAAGTGCATAGAATAACAGATAACTGAAGTGCACATTAATAATTGTTATGAAGTAGTAGAAAAAGAAACCATTGTTATTAAGTTGCTAGTCCAAATATTTTCAAAATAAGATATGATACCATTCCACAACCTATCAGTATTTGCATGATAAGTACATAAGAGTATCCAATAAATTGTTATGCTATTACTTTAAGTACTAAATTAAAGGTAGCTTTGTAGATGTGGTCCATTTGATGTGATTTAGTTTCATATTCATAATGGGATGTTAATACTTTTTCCAAGCTATGATTTCAATTAGGGGTGATTCATCACCGGTTGTAGTGCACTCAAAACTAGAAGAGCGGGTAGTAATTGTGATGTCTGTCATGGATACTGGTATAATCTATGTGCAATAAGAGAGAGAAGGATCGAAAAGGATACTAGCTGCAAGTGTGCATGTTGCCGTTTGCAGATAAAGGAGTTAATTGTTTGTGAGTTACATGTAGATGCAAAAGAGCTATTAATTAATAATGAATCTGTATGATACACACCGGGCAAGCAGTCGTCTTTGGATAGGGTGGAGCTGAGCAATTTTTTGATCGTTGATGGATCTACGAGATCGATGCAAGACTTGGATTTGTAAAGGCAAGGCTCATCGGAATCAGGCTGATGCAGATCCTTGTTCATCTCCGAATCATTTATGGGATGCTCATATATGAGGATCATGTTGTCAGAGAGTAGGTCATCCGTCATTGTGGAATTCTCCTTTGTCCCCAGCCAAGGAGGATGGCGAAGGGTTGTGGCCTTTTACAATAGACGAGGCTACTTTCTTGGGTTGGTATCTCCTTCGCTTTGAAATCCATGACGTAGATGGCTGGACTAATCCACCATGTTGCTAAAGGTCCAAACCAGTTGGCATTTCTAGTGGTGATCTTGGTTTGGTGGTAAATGATGGTATTGAATCTGCTTGAATTAGGATGATTTTTTGAAGCTGGAAGTGAGTGAAGTAGTGGTGTAGATGACAGAACTGAGTATGCATGCATAAGGAAGGGAGCTGTTGTCACAGGGCTCGTCAATGACCCAGTGGAGAGTAGAAGAATTATATTCAGGGAGTTGTTGGGTTGATATTCTGGCATCAAGGACAAATCAGAAGTGTGGTCGAGCATTGAAAGACCTGGAAACAATAGACATGGCTTCATTTAGGACATGGACAGTTTCAACACTTATTTAGGCCTTGTATAATTAGAAATTTGATGAGTTGTGGGAGGCAGGCCTACACAATATATATGGTTATGCACATTTTGTGGCAATCTCGGCCTATGGTGAGGCAAATTTAAGGATGAATTATTTTATAGAGGAGCAATACTAGGGATTGATGGTTCCCATGATGGAAAGCAAGGCCTCTCTGACGAATTGGCATACAATCCACAAGATATATTGGAAAGTTGTGTTATACTTAGAACAATATGTGCTGCCATCATGACCATGGCCATAAGATCATCCATATGCATGTAATACAACAAGATGATTCTAAGGTTAGTTTATTTCACTTTTTATCATTAAACTATTTGTAAATGTGAATTTTCTTATTTTCTTTTGGGGATGACATGGACGTAGTTGTGAAATGGTATAATAAATGCTGATGTTAATGTGTATCCGTCGTTGGTCGAAATGTAGATGGCATGTTGAGATGCCTGCACTAATAGAGCGGTCCATCTCTATACCGTCTAGTGTTGGCCTTATGATAGTTATGTTCAGTCGGGGTCAGTTCCATATACCGTTGTTCTCTTCATTATTTCTTTTGTCATTACACCACTCTTCTTTTACTCACTCATTAACCAAATGAATATTTTTATAAGGTTTTTTATGGAATTGCAGCCGAGAATGACAACTCATGGAAATAAAATTGCATGCTACACAATGACAGTTAAGTTTTTGGTTGGTCCTCCGATCAGGGCTGCAGCTTCCTTTGTTATTGGCCTCCATGGTGTACTTCTACACGTAGCAAAAGGTCATATATTTAACTAACTAATGATGTTTAGTTAAGTCACTTCCGATTTTCGTTTATTGGTTGTTCTTCTACAATAGGTAGCACTACATTAAGGGATAGTTCCATTTGTGTTTGCAAAGGAGAACAACATGCATCCAGACATTCTTAGCACTAGGTATGTAATCATTTGCTCTAGTTGTGAACTAAGCTATGAAACGAATAAGAGGATTCTAATTTTACAAATGATATATGCTTAAATTTAATTCAATGTATTTTACTTTTGTAATAGTTGACTGCTGATTTCTTTGCTGATCCAATATCACGGTCTTAGGTATATGCTTAAATTTTGGAAGGAATCATAGAAAGCGCTAGAGGTTTATTGCTTTTATCAGTGTGTATACACTATACACACACACACACATCAAGTTCTTAGGTATATATGTTGTTTGTTGTTCTTACTCTCATTCACTCTGCTGCTAAAAAGGAGCTGTTTTGTTACCTTTTGTTTATTTATTCATTCATACTTATTTTGTTGATTTCGTTAACTCTTATATTTTTATTTTTTGTAGTTGTATACAAAGTTAAAAAAGCAATAAAGTATATATTTCCTAAAAAAGTGTCATTTCCCCTAAACTTTTGTTGGTGAATATAAATGAAATGACCATGTCTTAATCTGCTAGCATTATATGGATATTGTCTTTTGATGTTCTAAACTTGAGAACTGTCTTTTATATAAACCTAAGACAAGGAATTGTTTAGCCACGCTTTAGGTAATATCCTGTTTGATATAATATCATTAAAAGCATTATTTGTGAGCAATTCATCTACTTAATCCTTCATAGATTGGAAAAAATGGACAAGATTATATATAAAAAAGGTATCAACTAGTTTACTCTAACATATGAGTAAAGTCAAGTGATATTCTTATTATTGTAATTTCTATTTTCATTCATACTTAGTGTTAAAATAAGAAAGCAATTATAAGTACTTATGGAATTTAGTTTTGGTTTGCATAATGTTTTTAGATGGAGGATTGCCTAGCTACCACATGCAAGCCATCATGGATCAGATGCAAATGGTTGGTTGATTAATTTAAAGGTATGCAATTGTTGTGGCTTTATTACTTATTTTGTCTAGTTAGTATTGTTCACAGAATCAATGAAGCATAAGATTCAGATCCACTATTGCCCATTCCAAAAAGACAAAAAAGAACCTTGAGCATACAACAATGTCTCTAATGGCGTTGCTGGAAATTGAGGGTGGATTGATGAAGTAGACGAGGAAGGAAAAGAGGAACATGAGGAAGAAGTTAAAGGTGAAGAGCTGCACCATGCATGATTTGTGTGCATGGAAAAGCATACAAGGAGCTGCCTTTATACCTTATGGACATACTTTTTGTAGGCTTTGGTCGAGAGACCCGTGGGCTATAGGGTTAATTGCCCCTTGTGCAGTGGGTTTATTCTTAAATTTCTTGATATCTTTTGATTTTGCAGGTTGGTACAGTGTTTATAATTTAGTTTTGTGTGTGTATGTTGTATGATTGCAAGTTTCCATGGCTTTGAATGATGGTTGTATCATCTTTGCCAATGGGAAGGTATAGTGATATTTAAATTGTTTTTCGTTTTTAATGTTGATTGCCAATTCATGATTGTTTCCAAATGATAAACCATTGCAAACTATATTTTATTTTCAGAAATAAGTTGAGACTTTATTGGTGGGGTAGAGAGAATTGAGGAAAATGAGATCCTTTTATTTTTGGCAGTTGACAAATTATATGGTTTTAGAATGTTTAGAGATATTTTTCTTGATCTGCCTTAGGTATATTTTTCTTTATCAACATTGTTAGATAATTTGATTAAGTTGGGTTAATTTAATTGACTGTTGCTGGTCTAATTAGGAAGAGGAGAATATAATCATAAGAGATAATGAACCACAAATTCGAGTATTTTTTTAATTTCTTTTATATGAACGAAGTTACAAGTCGATTCGTTTTTATTGACATCATGGTCATTATAGACAATGTTGATCGCTTCTCCTATAAATATGCTTGCTTTAACTCAATTTCTTTTACCGACTCATTAACCTAATGAATATTTTACAAGGTTTTTTTATGGCATTGCAGCCGGGAATGATAGCTTATGGGAACAAAAATGCATGCTACACAATGGCAGATAGGTTTATGGTTGGCCCTGCGATCATGGCTGTAGCTTCTTTGCTATTGGCCTCCGCGGCGTACTTCTACACGTAGCAATCGAAATAGGTCATATATTTAACTAATTAATTATGTTAAATTCTCTTCTGACTTTTGTTTCTTCTTCTTCTTCCTGAGTCGGCAAAACTGCCTCAAGGTATAGCACCATTTGTGTTTGCAAAGGAGTAGAGTGTGCGGTTGAGCATTCTTAGCACTGGGTAAGTAACAATATGCTGTAGTTGCAAACTAAGCTATGAAATAAATATGAGCATTGTGATTTTATACATGATGATATATGCTATAAACTTGAGAACTATTTTTTATATATACCTAAGCCACAGAATTATTTAGCCACACTTAAGGTAATATCCCATTTAAAATAATATCGACCTGCATCGTGACCATGGATTAGCGGCCATGGATCAACGACCATGGATCGTGTGCAAATAGTTGGCTGATCAATCTAGAGGTGTGCAATTATGGAGTTATCACTTATTTTGTGTCTAGCCGGTATTTTTCGCCAAAATCAATTTATTATTTGGCTGACTTACTAATAGTTAACATTATTATATGCAAAACCCACCCTAGTTAATATACTATTTGTAGCCAAATGATATTGCTCATTTGAACTTTGATGCATGAAAATTTTGTTTACATTGAATTGATAAGTCCTTGAAAAACATGAGATTCTAAAGGGTACATGAGATATGCTTTTAAATTTCATTAATAAAACAATTAGAATTATTTAAATGAAAGAGTATTTTTAACAAAAGAGGGCGTTAACAAACTTGTATTTTATTGTGTTTGCTTGTTTATGTAATTGATATATCATATGAAAAACATTGTTAGTTAGCCTAGTCTAATGATTAATTTGTATGTTTCATATAAAGATTGCAATTGTATGCATGCATCTTGAAGTATCACATTAACTATTTTTTCAAATAGGACAACAATATGCTCAATGATGTATAGTAATTCAATGTTTTATTGCTAGATGATGTCATTGTATATTACAGACACTTCATGTACGAGTGTTTAAGGTATGAGATAATATCATATACTGACACTTACAACATGATCTTAGAATTTTAAAATTAATAGTCTAACTAGTTTGGTTATGTTTCATTTAAATCGGTTTTCTAATGAATGAAATTATGTAAATTATTCAAGTTATGAATTATGTAGCTTAAATATATATATATATATATATATATATTATAACACACACATCTTTAATAATAGTTGTAATACATTTGGTGTCACTTTTTTGGTTCAGCGTGAACTATAAAAAATGCCCCTACTACAAAATCTTAATATTACTTTAAAATAGGGTCTAATAATTAAATTTCTTTTACAAATTCAAAATGTCCGTCAACAAACAATATCATACCTTAATATCACTTGAAACTTGGATCTAATAAATAATGTTCTTTTACAAATTCAAAATGTCCATCTACAAACACCATTGAATCTTAATACCATTAAAAATAGGATCAAACAAATAAATTACTAATTAATAATATAAATAAAATTCAAATTTTTAAAAAAATTAGATGTTGCAACTTAGAAATAAAATTTAAGCTAACAAAAATGATTTCAATGCAAAAACATGGTTAAATATTTCTACAAATCATTAAAATAGGATCTAACAAATAAATTATTAATTAATAATATAAACAAAAATTCAAATTAAAAAAAAATAGATTTTGCAACATAGAAATAAAATTTAAACTAACAAAAATGATTTCAATGCAAAAACATGGTTAAATATTTCTTCAAATCATTTTCTCTTGAATGTGCTAAACATGTCATCAACGTGAACCACCAAAAATACCCCTCTGCAAATATTATTAAATATTATTATCACTTAAAAATAGGGTCTAAAAGATAAGTTTCCTTTACCAATTCAAAACGCCCCTCTATGGATTTTATCAAAATCTTAATATCACTTAAAAGTTCTAACAAATAATTTTTTTCATAGCCGTTTTTTATTAATTAATAACAGAAATGAAAATTCAAACTAATAAAAAATTAAATTCATTCTTTATTAATTAATAATATAAATAAAAATTCAAACTAACAAAAAATTAGATGTAACAATTTAGAAAGTAAAATTAAAACTACCTACATATCATTTCAATGCAAAAATACGATTAAATATTTGTACAGATCATATTTTTTCGAACGAGTTAAACATATACAATTCGTAGAAAAACAATTCACACGCAAAGTACGTGCCATTATCACGCACAAAGCGCATGCCATACCACTCGTATATAATAAATTACACACACACATATATAAATTTACACAATTTTAATTTATATATATTAAAATAATATATATAATAAATAAGTATATGAATAAATATAAATTGCATATATATAATAATAATTATAATACCTTGATAAACTTATTAAACCATAGCATGTAAATATATTATAGAATTATATGTATGAATTAATATAATATATATATATATAATAAGTGTGTGTACATGTATGTACCTATGTAAGTAAATCATAATAGTATTTGTAGTAATAAGTATAAATCATAATATATGTATATACTATTTGTTGATGCATCAAATCGTGCAACCATTTGTGCTTTTTTTCCACTATATCTTTCTGTTATATTTTGCCCTTAACATTAAATAAAATCTAAGTAGTTTGAAGTCCTCGGAACATGTGCTGTGTATACATATATGCATGCTTATTCCCATTTATGTGTTTTTAAATGTTTTAGAGACCTCCAGTTCAAGAAACAAACATGCATTTATTACAGGCTCAAACTGCCCTTAATTTTTATTGTAGTTACTTGGAGCTAAGCCAAGTAATAAGCTAAAATAGCATTAAATTGCAAGAGAATTGACCTTTGTTAGTATCTGATCAGTAAAAGGAGGACGTTAGGTGAAAAAATAAAACATTGATATATATCATAAAAAATGACTTGTTCAGTTTCTTACAGAAATTATTTGACAATTAGCACAAGGTAGGCATAAGCATAGTAGTAACTAGTTAGCACGTGATCAAAGCATGAAATTTAGCCTTCATATCTTCTTCATATATGGTATAATTTTTTTGGTTTTAGCACTTTTGTAATAGACAGTTGTTTGGTTTTAACACTTGATATTTGTTCGATACTACATTTCATGTTATTGTTGCTTGCATCAGCTATGTTCAAGATTGTATTTATCGTATTTTTATTTACTTTGCCAACTTTTGAACTTTGACTTTACTGGTAGATAGATATCTTTGATACAAAAAAGTGCTGCAACAAGTTATGGATTCGAAGTTATTTTTGAGGCTTGAACTATATTTTGGTTTGTATGCTTGTATGCATTACTGCTTTTGGTCACTAGCTCCTGTTGGTTCTACATTGTAAGAATATTGCGTATTTTGAGTATGTAAGGTTACATGTTGATTATAAGATGTGTGATTAATATAACATGTTGATTATGAAACGTGTGATTAATCTAATATGTTGATTATGAAATGTGTGATTAATATAACATGTTGATTATGAAATGTGCATATTGATTTTAACTGTGTTAGATTATAAATTTAGACTGATACGTATAGAAATGGAAATAGTAAAGGGGAAATGCAGAAACCCAACCGACAGCGTTTTAAAAACGTTGTGTAAACTTTCAACGGCATTTTAAAAACGTTGTGGTACCCTTCAACAACATTTTAAAAAGGCTGTAAAAAAGTTGTCTTAATGAGAAAACCGTCGTTAAATATGTTTCACAGCATAATTTGAACGCTCAGAAAAGTTTTTATCTCATCAGAATAAACACTGTAAAATGTATTAATAACATCCAGTAAACGCTATTAAAGGTGGACTTTTTACCGCGTTTACTCTATTGCTATCGTATGTTCCTAACCTATAATGGCATGTCATTATGCAGCGTAGTTATAAACACTGTTAAAGCCTTTTCTAGCATTTTCTAAACGCTGTTAAATGTCCACTTTGTTTTATTGTCGGGATTGGAAGCACTCCTTATTACTAGGAACGGAGAACTCCTGTTGGTTCTCTTCGATCTCTTTGATTTACATGTCTTTGTCTTGACATGTTGGATAAAATTATTCCATTTTGGGTCGTTTATAATATTATATGTGTGTGAGGCGATGAATTCGAAGTCAATATCCTCCTGTCTACCTCTTATGACCTGCCTACTTCTCTCGGAGTTGGTTTCAGATGATACGTGTGATGCTGGTACCATTTCATTGGTCCCAGTCATAACTATTTCATTAAACTATGCATTCCTATCATCAGTCATGTTAATATCCTTTGCTTGATCTTGTGTAGGGTGATCCATCGAACCAGTTGGTATATTTGCTTTAGGCGGGTTCATACTGTGAAATGTTCCAGACAAATATAAGTAACTTATATTCAAATATAAGGATTATTTAAACATTTGAATTGTGAATAAAATATTAATAAAGTTAATTTGATAGCCTTATTTAACTCCTTTTAATTAATAAATAATAATAGTGAACTCATATGTAAATTTATTTACAATAATAAATAGTTCGAATAAATAACAAGAAAATCAATTGTTAATAAAATGACTTGATTTTTAATGATGTATTTTTAAATGAATTTAGAGGATTTTTCCATAATTTTTAATTTGGAAAATATTTAAATTTTCGTTTAATGTTTATTTTGGCCAATGATGCTGTTTTTGAAATTTCACAGAATAATATAACCAGTATATTTTATTGTTATTTTGGGATCGTGTCGCATTGTTGTACGCGATTGTATTTTTATTTTTTTCATTCGCGGTTCGCATGTGAACGAAATTTTATGTAGCGTCGTACAAGAAATTGTAGATAAACAAACCAAAAGCTAAGACTATTCCTCACTCCCTCCGACTTTTCACTCTTCCTCTTTTCCATTCTTTCTTTTGTATTTTACAGTAAACAAAAAAATGAGCGTCTTCTTCCCAAAATTGTTTCAAGAGATTTAGGCGACGATAAATTACTCATTTGATCCGTTGTGATCCTGGAAGGTAGATCTTCGTGTTGGTGTAGGGTATGTATATGGGATTGACTTTTGCTACGATTGACTTTGTTGAGGCCGAACTAGGGTTTTAAATAGTGGTGACTGGATGTGGAATTAGGCCTCAACAAGGATGGCGAAGTGCTTCTAGGGCGGAGACGAGTCGATGTGAGAAAGATAGGGTTGAGCGGTGACCTACAGTGAATCGCGAGCGTACACAGTCGCGTGAAGTAGCCATCCGGGTCACGTTTGGCTACGTTGGGTCGAGTCACATGATTTTGAGTCGGCGTGTAGCACATGCGAATTATTGTTGATTGGAAGTGGCTTGGCGTGTTTCCGTAGTCTGGGGTGGCGAGGGGAGGTGTTGGCATGCACGGCCGGGTGCGTGCAATTCATGTACAGGAGTAGGAATCATTTTAGGAAAGAAGAGGATTTTGAGAGTAATTAAATATATAAATGTAATTAGCAAATTTAATTATATTTTAAAATCTCAAATCTTATAAATTCAATATCTCACTCATACGAGGTCGGATTTGGACGTAGTTATTTGCTTTAGCCTCGTACCAATGTTATCTATGTATTGGATATAGATTCGTTTAATTTGCAGCTAGTAGAATTTTGGACTAAAATCGATCTAAAATTGAATGCCGTTCGATTTTGGATCAAATGGAACCCAAAAGCATCAACTGAAATTTTTCCGAGTTTACTCATCTCTAAATAAACTATATAATATCTATTTTGCTATAGATTATTGTTGAATGCTTGGATGAGAGTTTATATATTGTTGTTTGATTGTTTGTTTAGATTTGATTCCTGCTTGGAAGCGGATGACATAAATAGCCATTGTGTTGCAAGGAACAAAAGCAATAGGAAGTTGGAGTGTACATAACGAATATGACATTACGGAACACTTTAAAATACACATACATATGTGTGATTTACAGGGGACTTTTGTAGAGTGACCCTAAAGGGTTTCTCGCCAAATATTGATTTACTTATATTTTAATGTCGCTTATATTGATGTTTGGTTGAAATATTTATGACATACTGTTTAATTTGAGTAAGTGCCGTTATAGCAATTATCGTTATACCATCACCTATGAAATATCATCTTCTTAAGCATATGTGTGTGTTGAACATGTGCTTGTATTTTTACAAAGTAAATGTTTGTCCGCGTTTTTGCACTTTGAACGTTTTTAAACTACATTTTCATGTATTTTTGAGGATTTTGAAAAAAAACTATAAGTGTTGTATAAAAGTCATTAAAGGAGTTATAAATTCTAGTAATTTTCTTTCGGGATAATTAATATGGTTTTAAACTTGATTTTTATTCTTCAATCCTTTTAGCAAACTTTTCTAACATATATTTAAGTGTTTTAAAAGTGGTTTGAAATTTATATGAAGTTAATATGATTTAATATAAATTATTGAAGAAGAAGTTTTATTTTGAAATAGGGAAAGGAAATGGTTTGGAGATTTTAATGTATTTTAGACTTGACATTTTCTAAGTATGTGAAATGGATGATTTAAATTATATTCAAGTATTTTTGAGTTTATTGAAAAGTGAAAAGGAAGCATGGATTACAATATCATTATTGTAATAGTTGTTTTCTGGGAGTTGGGAACAGAATTCATGGATTATAACATTTTTGTTATAATAAATGATTTCGTAAAGTTAATAAGAAAATTGGTTACTTGAATTAATAAATGTTGGTATTATGAAATCTTGTGAGGAGTGTTTTTTAAAGCTAATAGTAAGTTGTTTTATAAATGTGAAAAACTTTAAAAAAGAATGTTTAAAAATAGAGCTAAGTGTAAATTATCAATGTTTTAATGACATTTGTTTTTTACCCTTCTTTTTTAATACACTTAGAAATATAATTAACTCTTTAAAAAGAATATTTTTAAAGAGTGTTTTTAAAGAGTGTTTTTAAAGAGTTTTACAAATATTTTGTGATGTGAAAATCAAGCACAAGTGCGAGTCAAATATTTTTAAAGTTTGATTCATTTATTGAAAATATTTTGTCTTCCACTTGGTTTTAGATATTGAAGGAACTCTTGCTATTCTTAAAGTTAAGAATCTTGTTGTGACAAGGTGGGAAGCAACATAGCCCTTACTTGTCCGGCTTTATTGTCTTCCCCAGGTTAGTGCTAGTTCAGGATCGATGAGCGTGATAAGTTTAAGAAATTTAAATTTTCATATACGATCATTTTCAATAATTAATTTATTGACTATCGATTCCGCTATCTTTTTTGTGTTTCATCTATCTAAGATGATTTTTTGCTCATTTAAGCATTAATATCCTTTTTCAGAAATGACTAAAACCAAAAAGTAAGTGGACGTCAAGCAATGTGGGGCTGCTTTCATTAGGGTATCTTCACATCTACTCTAGGTTGGATTCGGTTATATGCCCATGGAGATGTGAAATACTCAGATACTCCATAAGTTGGTGGGTTCCAACTTGTACATTTTCTAAGAGAGTGACAAAGTAAATAACCTTCTTAAGTATATTTTCTAAAGGCATACTTTCGGTAAGGGGGCGCACCCTCCTAGTCATTATTCGAAAATTTTCCTTTCCTTATTTGATTCAAAGCTTTAGATCATTTTCTTAATTGCATCGAGAAGTGCTTAGAGCTCTTCTCGATATTTAATTATCTGTGTTCATTCTTTCAAGTCTGATTTTATTCCAAATTGTTTCCATTCTTTCATCTATGGATGTTGTTCTTGTGAGGTAAAAATCGTTCCGTGGTTAGCGGGGTAGTCTCACAGAATTATTATATATTCACCATATTTCCTGAGTTTTCTCCTGCAGTCTTTCTAGACTGATCCGGATGTTATTTTATTATAATACACGGGTCAGACTGAGTTTTTCCATGTTGTCATTGGTGGGACATTGAGCTCATGAAGTAGAGTTGGTTGTTCATCTACCATAGTATTTTTATTTTCTACTATACTATTATATATATATATATATCCATTAGCAATTGTAAGGTCGGGAAGTTACAACTGTTCAGGCTGATGAGGTTTGTTTTTAACTCTGATATACCTTGTATTTTAGAATGATACTTTTTACTATCTTTATTATATTATATGTAATAATTCCGTTCTGAGATTGTGTTTTCCCTATTCCTTTTCTTTTTACCCTAATAGTCTACCTTTCCAGTACTTGGATGCTCGACATTTGAATACAGTGGATGTATTAAGTGTCGGCTTTCAAGGATCGAAAAGGTTGGCTGTTACATTTGGTATCAGAGCTGAAGGTTAAGCGAGAAACTTGGCTTTACTGGGGTAAACTCATTTGAGATAGGGTAAGTGACACCCTTGAATGAGTTTGAGTGTATATATACGAAAGGGTATTTGTTATTGCTATAAAAACATACCGTGTTAATTGGTCTATTGAGTTTGAATTTTGAATTCTGTTCGAGGTATAGGATGCCACGGTGTCGATAGAGATTTCAAAACACTTGAATAAGGGGAACAAACACGATATTGATTTTTGAAAATTTGGTAAATGAAATATTTTACTTAGGAGTATATATTTTATATATAAGAGGAATAATTTTCAAATTTATATAGTTATTTATGGTGTGTTTTTTTAGTAATGATAATATTTCTTTATTATCATGATTATTTGATTTGTCATGCTCAAGTAGTTTAGGAGCATCGACTATTATTTGTTGTTTGTTGATTTATGCTTGACCAGTTTATGGGCATATTTATTATAATTGTGAGTATGTTAAAACGAACCCTTTATAAATTGAGTTTCATAGTTTGAGTGTAAGGTTTTTGGAGAAATTGTTAAGTTAAAAGTCACCTTTTAATAAATTTGTTTAATTTAATCTAAATGGGAAGGTAAGACATTTAGATGATAAATATTTGTGAAAAGTTTATTATAATAAAGGAAAGTTATTATAATATAAGATGACTTTCTAAGGTACATTTTATATGATTATGGTATGTAAAATGATTTATAAAAGGTGTTTTATAAGTAAAAGGAGTTTTTAAGAATTTAAATCCCTATATTGCTTGAAATGATTTCAAAAAGATTTTGAGAAAATAAATGGTAGTATTACTTGGAAGTATTTATATGTATAAATATTTCAAAGAGATTTATTAAGAACGATACATTTTCTTTGGATATATTAGGGAAAACAACTCGATTAGTTTTATGGTAATCCAAATAATTTTCTAAGTGATGATCGAATGTTGCTTTGGTGAATATTGTAGTGCACTTAGTAAATTATTCTCTTTGTCATTGTGCGATCGAAATGAGTTCGAATCCGAATGAACCCAAAGCGAGTGTTAATGAATTGTTAATGTAATTATATATATAAATATATGCAGTATGATTTCAAAAGGAATTTTGAAATAAGAACTGGGTATTTAGTTCTTAAGTTTCCTTAAAGGAATGGATTTAAAATAAAAGGTTTTAGAATGTTTTGAAATGAAATTTGTCAACTCTTGGACAGAAAAGAGATAATTTAACTCAAGTTTTTAAATGTGTTAAATCAGATAGGAAGCTTTTAGTAAGCATTATTTTATTTAAACCATAGTTTTTTTTAAACATCTAAGTCTCACCAACTATTTGATGTTATAGGGCCGACTAATAAACATCTTTACCTTAGGAATGTCTAAGGAAAGTAGACACTAGGACTGAGTTTGGATACCATCATCCTACTCTTCCTAGCTATTTACCAGACCAATGGTCGAAGTAGTCTACTCAGTTTTAAGACCATATGTTGTTTGAGCCTTCATTTGAATTTTGGAAAGAAAAAAATATTGAAATTTTCTATATACTTTTAGGATGTAGAAAAGTATTATACATGTAAATAAGGGTGGAGTAAATTTTTAATTTAATGTTGTATAAATGAGTCTTTATAAAATGTTTGTAAACTTAAGTGAAAATTTATTATGTAATTCATAAATAATTTTAGCATTGAATGAAATACTATAAATGAAAATGAAAGTGATTTAGAAAAAGATTGGTGTAGTTAAGAAACCAATAAGATTAAGTACGTAAGTTGTACATATATCATTTTATTTGCACGGTTCTTGATCTAGGATTTGGGTACATAACTTCGGGGTGATTCACAACAGTCCGGAAAAGGATTTCTCACTTGATTTTTATCAACGAACACTTGATTCATATTCTTGATATGATACAGAGGTTTTCTATTATAGTATATGGCTATGTAAGTAGAATGGAGGTTTCTAATCACGGAACCTGATCGGAGTCCACACTAACGAGGTCGAGTGAGCGATACTAGTTTGGAGGTAAAGTTTATGTATCCAAGCAAGTGATCGAATCATATTGTGTATGGATGATTTATGTACATCATACCAACTTAAGTATAATTGTATGCTTTGTTGTGTGGCTTAGAAAGGTTTGGGAAGTGACTTTCAATTTTGTTTGAGGGAGCTTAGATAATCTTCTAAGCAATAACCAAAGGCTGATGAGCGTAATGGTATGCTTAGGAAATCATCTATATCCTTGGATGATCGAGAAAGTTGTGAACCTAAGCAAAATTCTAAATCTTGTTTGTTTGTCATTTAACATTTTAAATAATGTTAAGTGTTAGTTTATTCCTTTATGGAGTTTGATTGGTTGATAGTGTGATTTTGTATACTATGGTTTATAAAGCTTGAATTTATAAACAGAGGATTTTGAAAATTATTGTTTATTAGGACTTAAATCCTGGTGCTTTTGAAAAGTGATTTCAAAAGAATTTATGAAAGAAATAATAATATTATTATTTTGAAAACTTTGGTGAAGTATTATTATTTAAGGATATTTGAAAAGAGTTTTTGTGAAGTGATTTTTCAAATATTTTTGTTATGACTAAAGTTGGGCGATTGGGGGGTTTTTTGATTTGGTAGACTCATCAAGTATATTTATTTATTTTAATTATTGTGTTAGGAAGAACCAGAATACCACTGGATGCTCCATATTGTTTTGGTTCTAGAGTTATACCATGCTTCGGTAGGAGGAGCCCCCTCTTTATCATAATTGATACTGGTTTTGATATATTTCTCTCCAGAGGAATTTGTAAATATATTTTGAATATAAAAACCCAAGCATTTAGTTTTAAATTTATCTTTCGATAAGATTGGATGCTTAGTATTTTGTTACAGAGTATTATCTGTACTTTTGTCGCATATGATTGTCATATTGCTTTTGGTTGCATGTGGCTTTATATCACACTAATGTTGCATCATATTGCCTTGTTGCATATTGTTGTTATTTTGTTTATGTTGCTATTGCTTATGATAGAAATAGTTTGTGTATTGCTCTTTTGTCAGCATGGTTCTCTTTTGGATTATGTGAGTACAAAATTGGTACAGGGATGCAAGAGATACTATTTGATTTCTTGCGTACCTGCATAATTCACATCGAGATAGTAAGTTGCATGCCAAAAATCAAATGCAAAATGAGTTATGTTGTAGATTTAAAGATTGGTGATTAATTGATGATTTTATGCTCCAGATATGGGAGGCCACTTTTGGGCATTTGTTTTTTTGTTGATTTGTGCCAGTTATGGCGAGTTATAGTTTTTTCCGATCTAGCCGCGCAAAGTAGGTGCTGTCGAAATTTTCCATAACGTAAGGAACTTTAAAAGCCCAAGGGCGAGAGGATATTTTCTTCCATTGGGAATTTCGGGGACGAAATTATTTTTGGGAAAAGGGATGTAATATCCTGGAAAAATATAAATAAATTATATTCAAATATACGAATTATTTAAATATTTGAATTGTGAATAAAATATTAATTAAACGGATTTAATCTCGTTATTTAATTCCAATTAATAAATAATAATGGTGAACTCATTTTGTAAATTTATTTACAACAATAAATAGTTCGAATAAATAACAAGAAAATCAATTGTTAATAAAACAACTTGATTTTTAATGATGTATTTTTAAATGAATTTATAGGATTTTTCCATATATTTTAATTTGGAAAATGCTTAAATTTTCATTTGACGTTTATTCTGGAAAATGATGGTATTTTTGAAATTTCACAGAGTATATTTAATTATTACTTTGGGATTCTATCGCATCGTTGTACACGATCGTATTTTATTTCCGTCATTCGCGGTTCGCGTGCGAATGAAATTTTATGTAGCATCGTGCTGGAAATTGTGGAATATACAAACCAAAAGCAAAGACTATTCCTCACTCCCTCTAACTTTCACTCTTCCTTTTTTCCCTTTTTTTGCATTTTATAGTAAACAAAAAGATGAGCGTCTCCTTCCTAAAATTGTTTCGAGAGATTTAGGCGACGATAAATTACTTCATTTGATCCGTTGTGATCGTGGAAGGGGCATCTTCGTGTTGGTGTAGGTGAATGTATGTGCGATCGACTTTGGCTATGGCCGACTTTGTTGAGCCCAGACTAGGGATTTAGATGGTGGTGGCTAAAGGTGGAATTAGGCCTCGGCAAGGATGGCGAAGTGCTTTTAGGGCGGAAACTAGTGGATGCGAGCAAGATAAGTAGAGTGGCGACCAACAGTGAATCGTGACCATACACAGTTGTGTGAAGTAGCCACCCAATCGCGTTTGGCTACATGCGGCCGAGTCGCGTGATTTTGGGTCGTGGGTGTAGCACTTGCGAATTGGAGTTGATTGAAAGTGATTTGGCGAGTTTCAATGTTCCGAGGAAGCGAGGGAGGTGTTAACGTGCACGGTTGGGTGCGTGAATTTCATGTAAAGGAGCGGGAATCATTTTGGGAAAGAAGACGATTTTGAGGGTAATTAAATATATAAATGTAATTAGCAAATTTAATTATATTTAAAATTTTAAATCTTATAAATTCAATATCTCACTCGTACGAGGTCGGATTTAGATGTAGTTTTTTGCGTTGGACTCGTATCGATAATATCTATGCATTAGAGATGGATTCATTTAATTTTGAGCTAGTAGAATTTGGACTATAATCGAATGCCGTTTGATTATAGATCAAACTGGAACGCAAAAGCGTCAACTGGAATTTTGGTGAGTTTACTCACCACAAAATAAACTATATAGTATCTGTGTTGCTATAGATTATTGTTGAATGCTTGGACGATAGTTTATATATTGTTTTTTGATTATTTGTTTGGATTTGATTTTCACTTGGAAGCAGATGACATAAATTACCATTGTATTGCAGGGAATAAAAACAAGAGGCGGTTGGAGTGTATGTAGGGAATAGGTTATTATGGAACATTTCGAAATACACATACATATGTGTGATTTACATGGGACTTTTGTAGAGAGACCCTAAGGGTTTCTTCCCAATATTGATTTACTTATATTCTAATGTTGCTTATAATGATATTTGGTAGAAATATTTATGACATACAATTTGATTTGAGTAAGTGTCGTTATAGCAATTATCGCTATACCGTCACTTATGAAATATCATCTTCTTAAGCATTTGTGCACGTTGAACATGTGTTTGTATTTTTACAAAATAAATGTTTGGTTCACTTTTTGCACCCTGAAAGTTGTTTAAACTACATTTTCAAGTATTTTTTAGAATTTTGAAAATTAAGGATAAGTGTTGTTTAAAATTCATAAAAGGAGTAATAAATTCGATTAATTTTCTTTCAACATATTTAATATGGTTTTAAACTTGAATTTTCTACTTCAATCCTTTTAGTGAACTTTTCTAACATATATTTAATTGTTTTTAAAGTGCTTTGAAATTTATATATAGTTTAAATGATTTAATATAAATTATTGAAGAAGAAGTTTTATTTCAAAATAGGGAAAGGAAGTGGTTTGGAAATTTTAATATGTTTTAGACTTGAGATTTTCCAAGTAATGTTTGAAATGGATTATCTAAATTATATTTCAAGTATTTTTCAATTTATTGAAAAGTGAAAAGGAAGAATGTATTACAATATCGTTATTGTGATAAATGTTTTCTGGGCTATTACACCTTTGTTATAATAAATGTTTTTGTCAAGTTATTAAGAAAATTGGTTACTTGACTTAATAAATGTTGATATTCTTAAATCTTTGGAGGTGTCTTGTTTTAAAGATAATGATGAGTTGTTTTATAAATGTGAAAAACATTAAAAAGGAATGTTTAAAATTAAAGTTAACTGTAAATTGTTTTGTGTTTATAGTAAACAATGTTTTAAAGATATTTGTTTTTACCCTTCTTTTTTTAACACACTTAGAAATATAATTAGCTCTTTAAAAAGAATATTTTTAAAAAGTATTTTTAAAGTGTTTTACAAATATTTGTGATGTGAAAATCAAGCATAAGTGGGGGTCAAATATTTTAAAAGTTTGATTTGTTTTTTGAAAATATTTATTCTTACACTTAGCACTAAGCGTTGAAGGAATTCTTGCTATTCTTAAAGTTAAGAATGTTGTTCTGACAAGGTGGGAAGCAACACTGCCCTTACTTGTTCGGCTTCATTGTTTTCCCCGGGGTAGTGCTAGTTCGGGATCGATGTGTGTGATAAGTGTAAGAAAATTCAAATTTCAATATAAGATCATTTTTTATTATTCTGGGTAGTTAATTTATTGACTGTTGATTCTATTGTCTTTTTCATGTTTCATCAATCTAAGACGATTTGTTGCTCATTTGTGTGCCGATATCCTTTTTTGAAAATGACAAAAAGCAGAAAGCGAGTGGACGTCAAGCTATATGGGGTTGCTTCCATTAGGGTATACTCGGTAAGGTTGGTGGGGTCTGGCATGTACATTTTTCGAGGGAGTCACAGAGTATATAACCCTCTTAAGTATTTTTTTAGAGGTATACTTTTGGTAAGGTGGTGCACCCTCTTAGTCATTGTTGGAAATTTTCCTTTCCTTATTTGATTTAAATCTTTGAATTGTTTCTTGATTACATTGAGAAGTACTTGGAGATCTTCTCGATGTTTACTTATTTGTGTCCATTCTTTCAAGTCTGATTTTGTTCCAACCTGTTTTCATTCTTTCATTTATGGATGTTGTACTTGTAAGGTAAAACCCATTCTGTGTTTAGTGACGTGGTCTCACAGAATAATTATATGTTCACCATATTTCTTGAGTTTTCTCACGTTGGTTTTCCAGACTGATCCGGGTGTTGTTTTATTATAATGCTCGGGTCATACCGAGTTTTTCCAAGTTGTCGTTGGTGGGACATAGAGCTCACGGAGTGGAGCTGGTTGCATACCCACCGTAGTATTTTTATTTTCTACTGTGTTATTATATACACCAATCAGCAATTGTAAGGTCAAGAAGTTATAACTGTTCAGGCTAATGAGGTTTGTTTTTAACTTTGATATACCTTATATTTTAGAGTGATACTTTTTACTATCTTTTTTATATTATATATGATCATTCCACTCTGAGATTCTATTTTCCCTATTCTTTTTCTTTTAACCATAATAATATTCCATTCTGGGACTTGGATGCTTCTCATTTGAATACAGTGGATGTATTAAGTACCGACTTTCGAGGGTCGAAAAGATGGGTCTTTATAGACTGTGCTGACTTGATAAGAGATCCGGTTCACTTCCTTGTTGTTGATTATCATGGGGTAAAGCACTGAAGGGATTTTCAAGTAGTGTTTGGTTGGAGACTTCCTATGAATTGTCAATATTTGTATTAACTTTGAATTGTCAATATTTGTATTAACGTTGGATGGCAATTTATTGCTTATATTATTATTATTTTTTTGAAAACCCAGGAGAACCCGACAGGCCGGTAAACTCCTAAGGAGGGTATAGTAAAGCCGTCCGCTGATCCAAGCCCCCATACCCCTGGTAAATTTATATAGGATAAGGAAGCGCATGGTAGGAGCTGAACCTGGGTCTTTTTACCAGAACCCAAGCCTCTTTTCCATTGCGTCGCACCCGCGGACTGCTTATATTTTTGTTGTGAGTTGTATGTATTTCCTGTTAAATTCTGGCTATTTTAATATTCTTCGTAACTTCTAAATTGTGGTCTGCATAAAAACTTCTAAATCAGCCTTTGTTTGATTCCAAGCTTTTTGTGTTTTCGGTTCTTCTATGATCGGTTTAGGATCTACACATGTGTCCTGATTTTCTTTTCTGTGAGGGGGATTTAGATGTAGGATCTACACAAGATCTACACTCTGTCTTAGAGAATTACTATCTGGTCTTCCTATTTTGGACCAACATGAAACCATCTTCAGGATGAGCGGGCCATGCTTAACATAAGTTAACACAGTTTTTATAATTTTATATTACATTGTTTTAATAATTTTATATTACATTTTACACCAAACCATTATTTGTCATGATAAATGGAATTAGAATTTTATACCTCTTACATTTCAATTTTATATTGACCTTGTAGCCATTTTTTTAGGCATGAAAGTGTAAATCGTACATGAATAATCATGTATGAATCTTCTATGACAAAGAGAGAGAAAATTAAAACGTGGACTATGCTAATTACGGTTCAATACTACTTGCAAGGGTGTGGTGAGGTTCTACTACTTTAGTCGCTAAACTTAATTACTAGTTCATGTACTCGTTCCAAACAAAATATGGACCACTTCCCATTTCAACTACTTCGTTTTTACCTATTGGGGAAACTTCCTTCAGATGATAAGTCTAAGGGAATAAAAAAACCCAACGCAGCGGAAAACAACTAGATTATGATTGTAGTGAGACGATACAAACAAAGATAAACACCAGAACATACAGTCACAAATGTATGCAATGCAGAAAAATAAATAACACCGGTATTTATAGTTGTTCCACTACCGCGAGACAGTGTACGTGCACTTGGGGAGAGGAGATTTTATTAATCACCGAAAGATTAGAGTTACAAGATCGATTCACTTTTGGAGGCTATACATAAGAAGAATTAACAATACAGACAAAATTCTGCAGAGTTTCAGCTCTCAAGGATGGTTGCCATTGTTGTCCAGAAGCTCCACTATTTATAGAGTGAATAAGTGAGGAGGCGTAGCTTCTATATGGCAGTCCTGAAGTTTGGTTCGGCATTTCTAGTCTGGCATAATTAGGTTCGGCAAAACGCCGAGCGAAAAATTTGGACCGTCATCTCCAAAATACGGAACGAAATATTTCATTCGGCAAATCACGGAACGAAATATTTCGTTCGGCAATTTTCTTTTCTCGCCGCTCCACTATTTTACCGAACGAAGAATTTGGTTCGACAATCTTCATTTCACCTTCACCAAATCAACGAACAACTTCCCCAAATCCAACATCGCTCCAAACAGAAGCACATACACCGAACGAACCCACTCCATTGAACGAAAGTGCTCCTCCATTGAACGAGATTTCATAGCCTCAACACCGAACCAAAATTTGGTTCGGCACAGCTTCCTTCCAGCTAGGGTTCAGCTTCAACCATTACTGCAACTTCGACCTAGGGTTTGGGTCTCCTCCTTTCCGCTTGTACCTTGGCATCTTCTTCAAATCGCGAATGGAATTCAGGTATCATTCTAACAATCTCCACCTTGATATCGAATTCCAAACAAGCCCTCCAACTTCATCTACACCTTCATGCTACAAGCAATGGATACTTACCCAATGAGCTTCGGCAATGCCATCACCCATTACACTTTGTGAACGAACTCCGGCAAGGCCACCGCCCGTCAACAAGGTGTTCGAAGTACCCAGTCCGTGTAGAACCTATCAATCTCTACCATGAAAACAAACGTCTCCATGAACCGTCTCAACTCTCCCCCTCATGCCACCCCGTGGCACCTAGCACTTTATTAAGTGAAACAAGTCCGAGCAATGCTCGAACTTAGCAACAGGCTACGACTAGGTAAACATGTCTACTGCATTCTCCTTTGTGTGAACTTTCTGAAGACGAACTAGCTTCTCTTTGTTGGGGAAAATCCCTTCAGATGATCAGTCTAAGGGAATAAAAAAACCTAATGCAATGGAAAAATTGGATCGTGATTGTAGTGAGACGATACAAACAGAGATAAACACCAGAACAAACAGTCACAGATCTATGCAATGCAGAAAAATAAATAACACCGGTATTTATAGTGGTTTCACTACTGCAAGGCAGTGTACGTCCACTTGGGGGGAGGAGATTTTATTAATCACTGAAAGATTAGAGTTACCAGATTGATTCACTTTTGAAGGCTATACATAAGAATAATTAACAATACAAACAAAATTCTGCAGAGTTTCAGCTCTCTAGGATGGCTGCCATTGTTGTCCAGAAGCTCCACTATTTATAGAGTGAAGAAGTGAGGAGGGGTAGCTGCTATATGGCAGTCTTGAGGTTTGGTTCGGCATTTCTGGTCCGACATAATTTGGTTTGGCAAAACGTTGAGCGAAAAATTTGGACCGGCATCTCCAAAATACCGAACGAAATATTTCGTTCGACAATTTTCTTTTCTCTCCACTCCACTATTTTATCGAACAAAGAATTTGGTTCGACAATCTTCATTTCACCTTCACCAAATCACCGAACAACTTCCCCAAATCCAACACTGCTCCAAATAGAAGCACATCCACCGAACGAAACTGCTCCTCCACCGAATGAGGTTTCATAGCCTCAACATCGAGCCAAAATTTGGTTCCGCACAGCTTCCTTCCAGCTAGGGTTCATCTTCGACCATTACCGAAACTTCGACATAGGGTTTTGGTCTCCTCCTTTCCGCTTATACCTTGGCATCTTCTTCAAATCGCGAATGGAATTCAGGTTTCATTCTAACAATCTCCACCTTGATACCGAATTCCAAACAAGCCCTCTAACTTCATCTACACCTTCATGCTCCAAGCAATGGAAACTTACCTAATGAGCTTCAGCAATGCCATTACCCATTACACTTTGTCAACGAACTTCGGCAAGGCTACCGCCCGTCAACAAGGTATTCGAAGTACCCAGTTTGTGTAGAACCTATCCATCTCCACTATGAAAACAAATATCTCCATAAACCGTCTCAACTCTCCCCCCGTGCCACCCCATGGCACCTAGCACTTTATTAAGCGAATCAAGTCCGAGCAATGCTCAAACTTAGCAACAGGAAATGACTTGGTAAACATATCTGCTGCATTCTCCTTTGTGTGAACTTTCTGAAGACGAACTAGCTTCTCTTCACTCATCGAGACAAGGAACGACTCTCTCACCTCAATGTACTTCGTCCTCGAGCTGAATGCCAGATTTTTAGCTAAGTGGATTGCACTCTGATTGTCACAATGCACATTCACTCCTTCGTATGTGAAGCCCAAATCACAGAACAATCGCCTCAAGTAAAGCGCCTCTTTAGCCGCTTCAACCGCAGCTACGAGCTCTGCCTCCATAGTAGACAAAGCTACAATCCTCTGCAGCCTCGCTCTCCAAATGATCGTTGTCCCACCGATGGTGGAAAAATATCCGAAGGTTGACTTCCTTCGATCTCTATCACCGGCATAGTCGGAATCGCAAAATCCAACCAAGCTGAAATCTCTTCCTCTGCCGGCAAAGACAAGTCCATGGTTTGGAGTTCCTCTAAGGTATTTGAAGATACACTTCATGGCTTCCCAATGCGTCTTTCCTAGATCCACCATGAATCTACAGATCAATCCAACAGCCTGTGCAATGTCAGTCCTAGTGCAGACCATCGCATATATCAAGCTACCAACTGCACTTGCATATGGGACCTTCATCATATAAGCCATGTCCTTTTCCAAGATCGGAGAGCCTTTACTAGAAGGCTATATGTGCAAAGGCATAGGTGTGCTGATTGCCTTTGCCCCTTCCAAGCTAAACCGAGCAAGCACCTTTCGAATGTACTCCTTTTGAGTGAGGCTCTAAAGTCCTAGCTTTCTATCCCTTTGGATTTCCATACCCAAAATTTTCTTTGCTTCTCCAAGGTCCTTCATTTCGAATTCCGCTTTTAGCTTTAGCTTCAAACTATCGATTCTAGCCTTATCCTTGGAAGTAATCAACATATCATCCACGTACAAGAGTGGTACACCCATCTATCATTCTTTAAATGCTTGAAGTACACACAAGCATCTTTGATGCTATGATCAAAACCAAGTGAAAGCATAAAAGTGTCAAACCTCTTGTACCATTGTCTAGGCGACTGCTGAAGTCCATACAATGACTTCTTCAATTTGTAAACCCAATTTTCCTTCCTAACTAACAACAAATCCTTCTGGCTGCTTCATGTAGATGGTCTCATCCAAGTCTCCGTGCAAGAAAGCGGTTTTCACGTCTAGTTGCTCCAGCTCCAAGTCATGAGCTACGACGATGGCGAGCAAAATGCAGATGGACGTATGCCTCACTACTGGAGAGAATATCTCATCATACTCCAATCCCTTTCTTTGTGAAAACTCTTTAGCAACTAGTCTAGCCTTGTATCTCCCATCATCCTTCACCTTGAATACCCACTTGCAACCTATGGCTCGGCTTCCTTGAGGAGGTGGTACCAAATCCCAAGTGTAACGTTTGCGATCTTTCGACGCTCGAAAGTCGACATTAATACGTCCACTGTATCAAATGCCGCGCTATCGAATGCCGGAAAATCGAACCATTAGGGTTAAAAAGAAGAGGTAGAAGAAGACAGAAGAAAAGAAAGAACAGAAAAACAGAAATAGAAACATATCAGAATCTCACATTCGCAGCGGAACAATATATAATAGATAATCACTAGTCTTTTAAACAAAGAACTATATCAGTTTATACAATACAACAATGAGAGTCAATATACAACCCAATACAACAATGGATAGTTATATAAACTTGTCCTCATACAGAATACACAGCGGAATAAATAAACAAGTACGGGAGTACGTCTCGCCATCCAACTTGCCTCCAAAGCTCCAGAATATCCAAAATATCCTGGTAACATAACTCTAGGCTGCCCGTGTGGAAAATTATGGGCACCCATAGTTTAGAAAGGGAACAATAAACTCCGAGTCAGTCATGGTGACTGGTGTGAGATCGTAAAATAGTTATTTTCACAAAGAAAATAAAATTAATTTGCAATGATTTTGGAAAATGAAACTACCATAAGGCCTCCCGCCACACACACAATGCAAACGCAGAATTGGAGGAGATTTCTCCTTATGACAGTCAAAGATGCTTACTATGCAAAACCATTGGATTATTATTATTAATGTCTAGTGTGGAAAACATTTCGAAAGTATAATATTAATCTTAGCCAGCATATACATTCTGAACTATGCCTACTATAGCTACCATCTAAACAGTAGTGACCACCATAAGTAAATGGCAGGTTCTACAACTAAAACCGTACAAGGTTCGTATTGGGAATTGGATTTCCAACAAATGGTCAGGCTAGGGAACTTCCTACTGCCAATGGGTATGCCTCTGGATGGACGTCCCGAGAACTAACTAGCTCTCTGCCAACACAAGGCCGAGTTACCCCTTACACTAGGTAACTACCACACGAATATGCCATCCCCCGATCATTTGGGACCTTTATCCGAGGCGCCTCGATCACAAAGCAACAACCACAAAGAAATGAGATTGGAGCAACCACATAGGTTAAATATCAGGGCTCCATACCTGATACCACCCTTTTCCAGAAGGAAATGACATATCCTAAAGGGCGCGACCCTCATAACCTTGCCGCATCATTCCTGTTTCGACCATTTCCGGGGTGTGAGGTCTGACGAAGTCTCGTCCACAAAGCTACGCTTTTTCACAAAGCCATGCTTTGATCAACAAACGATCAGTAAATGATCAACACACAGCAGCACTCAGCATGTCACATTACCAAATTGGGAGTATATCACTGATAACTTTCAACTACATAACCTCTGAGCTCGTACGTCTCAGAGAAGGGTGTTAAGCTAAGAGAATAAATTCTTTGCCACCAACAAAAATGTATTTGAAAGAAATCAGCTTTATATCTCAAAATGTAATGTCAGACATGTAACCATACAAGTCTGTTCCGGGTTCGAACAGAACCGAAGGCACTTCCAAAGAAGCCCTTGCAATCCGGATATTCACTAATCAAGTCAGGACTTCCCATCACAAGTAGAGTGATATAAATCTCTATACCGGAGCAATTCGATGCAGAGACATTCGACAGGTTGTCCTTTCATTTTCGAAAATTCACGGTCTTCACACCGGTCTTCAATTGCAATTCATACACGTCGTATCATTATTCGGAATGGGTTATCTGACACAAAGGTCCTTTCCCGGCTAAACCGAATAATAAGCGTTTGTTTAAAAAAACAAATTTAAGTGCCATTTCAAAGGCAATATTGATAGTCGGTGATTTAACTATCAACAACATTCACAACAATCATCAGATTTAAATAATTTCCCAAATTATTTAATTTCAAAATATCTTCACAATATATATATATATTTTTCACAGTTCAACACTTTGAAAACAAATTTCAAATCACTTTTCACCTTTCGACTTTTGAAAATAAATTTCAAATCAATTCCCTCACGCGGAATATATTTCCAAATATTTCTTTTAAAAACCAACTTTAGAACCTTTAATCTATATTTTTAAAAGCTACTTTGGAAATATACTAGGCTTTTCAAGGAAATTACACTTCCATTTCAAAATGGTCCATTTAAACCAATTAAATAAATCCTTATCGATTTATTTCAAATTTTCATTCCAAATTTGTAAATTTATTTCCACACTTTAAAAATAAATCAATTTTTATTTTTATAACAAATTTCCCTTTCCTTTATAAATTCCATTTGAATTTACATTCCCAAATATTCGCTATTTATACGATTTTCAAATCGATTTCTCAAATATTCACTTTGAACTCCAAAATCCAATTAAAATTTGATTTCTCAATTTGATTTCAAATCCCAAATCAATTATCCTATTAATTTCCCAAAGATTTATTTTCAAATACTAATCAATTATCAAATTGATTTCTAAAAATTTATTACCTTTTAAATAAATTCCTTTATTCTTTCTAAATCATTTAAAATTCCATTTTCAATAAATTCTTCAACTTTTAAACGATATTATTCAAAACCCATAAATTAATATTTTTCATAATTTGGAATTAATTCGATAAGATTTCAAAAAATTTACCGTTAAATTCTTTCTTTTAAATTTATTCAACTCTTAAAAATAAATTTACTTAAAGTTTTCCACTTTAATTTCAAAATCCAATTTATATTTATTTCTGGTATCTAATGATACCAAAAAATACATTCGGCTAAATTTAGCCTTCAACAATTCCAATCACAAATATAATCACACACAGATCATAAACAATCACATCACAATATATGAAACAAATTCACATAATTTTGAGGAATCCAGTTGGATCCATCCAACCTTTTTCCCTGCATCCACAGACGTTAGCACAATACCCATTCCACTTCGAGGTGGAATATCGCGGTATATGGGATTTATAAAATATCATCCGCTATTATGCGGCGCATAGGGTCTCATCCGCTATATAATGCGGGAAATCACAACTCCAATATATATATATATATATATTCCAATATATATATTGCTATATACTACTATATATACTATCACAATCCAAACAATCAATCTATAACTGCAATTCAATTTAATTTGAGTAAGAAGATCTCACCTTTGATTTTTATTTCGCAATCCATTTCTATTCCGGCTTGTTTCTCCATTTTTAACCTTGTATAAACATTTATACAATTTATCAATATTCGAAATAATCGAATCATAAATTTTCATTTATGAATTTTAATTAACTAATTTTCCTTTTAATAAAAATATTTATTTACTTCATCAAAACAGATGTGGTTTTTATACTTCACCGAAATATATTTTCCTCTTCCTCCGTATATAACAACAGTAATTAATTACTGTACATATTGACGAAAATAAATTACTTTGTAAAACTTACTGTTATATTTTCTGCTCTATACAGTTTCATACATATATATATACATACATATATATACATATATATATACACATATATATATATATATACAGTCGCACTTGAATGGAAAAGGGGAAAACTGCATATACCTCACTGCATAGCCTGCCTGTCGCCGCGCACGCAACCATCGTGAGACCCACCGCCGCAATCAAGTCGCATCCCAACCCAAGCACGACATCATCCATTGACCTGCCTCGCACTCGATTCAACTGGAACTCGATTCCCCATTCCCGACTTCGTCTGCCGCCGAACCCCAAACTCGTTGCCATCGACCTCGTTCCACTCGAGCTCTGACTATCACGACACCTCGCGACTTGATTTCCCCCACATGCGACCATCACGAGCGACTACTGCCGCGACTCTGTTGCGAATGCTGCTCGCCACGCGCTCTCATCCCTCATCGTCGAAGTCGAACGATTAGATTCGAACTGAAGTCGACTTCGTTTTCACACGAGCATGTATTATTAGGATAAATTCGAGAATTGATTTGGCTCAGAGGATCTGCGATTTTTAACTGGAAGTGAGGGAATTTGAGACGAGGTTTTGTTTCGAGAAGATATTGGTTTCGGCCATGATTTCGTTTCTCTGAGATGAAGAGGGAAAAAATTGTTCGACCATTAGAAACGAGAAGAGGGATGAGATATTTCCTTCTGAAATTGAAATGAAATAAGGACGTGTTCTCTGAATTTGAGTGAAGGGTTGCGTGAAGGAGAGGGTGTATACAGTAATTCGAAATGAAAGAAAACAGGCTGAGGGCAGGGAATCTCTACTATAGGAAAAGTTGACGTGACAGAAATTTGACTGGTTAATATACATTATATTTAAATTTAAATTTAAATCGTCACGAATTTGCAACTCAAAATTTCGACTTCCTATCAAAGCATGCCACTAGGCGTTTATAATGTTATACGCCTATTCCGAACATAATGGAAAAGGTTTCGACTCCAAATTCGATCGTATGAAGAAGATAGCTTTTCTGAACCAGTTATAATATTAAATTTTCGATTTAATTTCAGCACGTTTGCTTATCTTACGGCCAAACGACAACTCCAATCACTACAAAAATTGAAATCCGATAATAATACAATATTACGCATCCAATGGAACTGGTTTCGTCGAATTCCAAGACTGTGCCTCGGAAAGCTATTTTTAATTATCGATTTAAACAATGACAGTTCAAAACTGAACAAATCATTTCCAAATTCAATTCTGAAAGTTTCATTTTCTTCAGTATCATAAATATGAATTTTCTAAGCCTTGAAAATATTTTTAATCAGCTTAAAACTGAAGATTCAAATTTTTACCCAAATTTAATAATCAAATTCAAAAATTAAATTGACAAATTCACTTTGATATTCGAATTTCAAATCAAACCATCTTCCAGATATTTAAAACCAATTAAATATCCTGATTTCAATTGTCAAAAATTCTGGGTCGTTACACCAAGTCTTGTTCTTCTTCAACGACTCTAACTCCTCTTCCATAGCGCACATCCACTTCGAACTGTCACGTGACTTCAAAGCTTCATCAAGGTCAAGCGGCTCCTTATGAACCACATATAGGGCATAGTCAAACTGATCACCAAGGCTAAGGTTCGCAAACTGCCAATCACCATACCTTTCGGGCGGCCTAATAGTCCTAAGACTGACCCGGGTAGGTACTACTTCACCTAAACTCCTTTCAGCTTCACCTTGAAATGAACTTCCTCTAGATTCATGCACATCACCAGCACTACTAGAAGGTACCTGTGGAATATCCTGTGATGTTTCATCAATTGCATTTTCCTCGACAGCATCAACAACAACTCTACTATTTGGCTGGAACATGGAAACTTCTTCCATCTCCTTAGGCCTATCAGAATCTTCTGATGTGGTAGGTAGCTTCTCATTCGGATTGAACATAGTAGACTCATCAAAAGTAACATGTTTGGAATGAACAATCTTCCGATCAACAGGGTTCCAAATTCGATACCCTTTGATACCATCGGTGTATCCCATTTGTTTGCCCTTATATGCTCTAGCCTCCAATTTATCATTACCTTTATGGTGAACGTACACAGGACAACCAAAAATTCGGAAGTAACCAAGATACACCGCTTTACCTCTCCACTTCTCCTCTGAAATCTTTCCATCTATGGCTGAGCATGGAATTCGATTTATGATATGCGCCGCAGTTGATAATGCCTCAGCCCAAAAGCCTTTAGACAAGCCCGCCGTCAATCTCAAACAACGAGCCTTCTTCAGTAGAGTCATGTTCATCCTTTATGCCCCCCATTGGATTGCGGATCTCCGGGTGTAGTGAAATGTCTCTGAATGCCATGCTGTCTACAAAAGTCAAGGAACTCCCTAGAGACAAATTCACCGCCATTATCAGATCTCAGCACCTTCAAAGTAGAACCAGATTAGTTCTCAACAAGCGCTTTCCAGTCTTTGAACTTCTCAAAGCTCTCTGATTTGGCCTTCATTACATACACCTATACTTTTCAAGAAAAATCATCAATGAAAGAGATGAAATACTTTTCTCCATAAAGAGAAGGAGTAGCAACTGGTCCCCAAACATTTGTATGCACGTACTCAAGTACTCGCCTCGATCTATGGAGTCCAACTCCAAAAGATACTTTAGTTCGCTTGCCTAGCACACACTCCTGGCAAAAGTACATCTTGTCGAAGCTTTCTCCTTTGATCATCTTCCGTCTTCAAAGCTACTCTAAGCCCTACACTGAAATATGACCCAATCTAAGATGCTAAAGCTTTGTGGCATCCAATGCATGAGAACTATCTACTCCAACACATGACTCTCCAAGAACTGTGGTTCCTTTCAGCAAATACAGATTTTGGAACACATCTCCTTTGATAAGAACTAGTGCACCTCTCGAAACCTTCAGACTATCCTTCTCGATAGTTACCTTGCATCCCAAGGATGCCAATTGTCCTAAAGAAATTAAGGACTTCCGAAGACTTGGAACATACCGGACTCCTGTCAAAGTGCGTATCACTCCGTCAAACATCCTGATCCTCACTGTACCTTCACCCATTGCTCTACAACTAGCATCATTACCCATAAGAATAGTGCTTCCCTCTCGTCCAATGAAAGAACTGAAGTAATCCTTATTAGGAGTCATATGGAAAGATGCCCCCGAGTCCAGCACCCAATGGTCTGAGACATCTGACACTGCCGCAGACAACACATCGTTAGATACAGACTTTTCCACCGCAAATGATAAAGATCCGTCTTCTTCCTTCTTCTTTAAATCTAGACAATCCTTTTTCCAATGACCAGGTTTCTTGCAGATAAAGCACTTCCCGTCCTTAGACTTTCCTCTCCTGCAATTACCAGGCTTCCTGGACTTGGAACGCCCTCTAGAGTTCCAATTCTTCTTATCTTCTCTACCTCTTTCAATAAACAGTCTGTGACTACTACTTCCACCTCTACTTCCTTCACTTATCTCCTACATTTGATCTCTGGAGCCCTCAGATAGAAGGTCTGACTTCACATCTTCCACTGTCGATGTGTCTCTAGCGAAGATAAGGCTGTTAGCGAAACCTATGCATCGCTTCGGAAGAGAACACAAAAGAATCATTGCCATTTGCTCCTCATCAATCTTCAAGTCAACAGTCCTCATCTTCATCACGAGATCATCAAAGAAATTAAGATGTTTCTTCACTGAAGTACCCTCTCTCATCCGCATGGTGAAAAATGTCTTCAGCAATATTAGACGGTTAGTTAGAGATTTCTTCAAGTAAAGATTCTCCATCTTGGTCCAAATGCCCCTAGCAGTGGTCTCACTGCTAATCTCTAAGATGACATTCTCTCCCATGGCTAGCTTTAAAGTAGTAAAAGTCCATTTCTCCATCTCCTTCCTTTCCGCAACTGAGATCAGCCGTCAATTCCTCAGGGGCAAACAATACTGGATGGACTTCATTCCTCATTAGAACAGCTTTCATCCTCCATTGCCACTTCTCGAAGTCTTTTTCCCCATTCCATTTCTCAATTGCCAATTGTGATCCTGACACGATATACATCCCTCTAGTATTGGGTCTTGTAATAACTGGAGTCGCTTCATCTCCTGCCATTGCGTCTAACACTCCTCAATCAACCTTACAGCTCTGTTACCAGACTGTTGGGGAAAATACCTTCAGACGATCAGTCTAAGGAAATAAAAAACCCAACGCAGTGGAAAAAACTGGATCGTGATTGTAGTGAGACGATACAAACAGAGATAAACACCAGAACATACAATTACAGATCTATGCAATGCAGAAAAATAAATAACACCAGTATTTATAGTGGTTTCACTACCGCGAGGCAGTGTTCGTCAACTTGGGGAGAGGAGATTTTATTAATCACTGAATGATTAGAGTTACAAGATTGATTCACTTATACATAAGAAGAATTAACAATACATACATAATTCTGCATAGTTCAGCTCTCTAGGATGGCTGCCATTGTTGTCCAGAAGCTCCACTATTTATATAGTAAAGAAGTGAGGAGGGGTAGCTGCTATATGGCAGTCCTGAGGTTTGGTTCGGCATTCTTGGTCCAATATAATTTGGTTCGGCAAAACGCTGAGCGAAAAATTTGGACCGAAATCTCCAAAATACCGATGAAATATTTCGTTCGGCAATTTTCTTTTCTCTCCACTCCACTATTTTACCGAACGAAGAATTTTGTTCGGCAATCTTCATTTCACCTTCACCAAATCACCGAACAACTTCCCCAAATCCAACACCGCTCCAAACAGAAGCACATCCACCGAACGAACCACTCCACCGAACGAAACTGCTACTCCACCGAATGAGATTTCATAGCCTCAACACCGAGCCAAAATTTGGTTCGGCACAGCTTCCTTCCAGCTAGGGTTCAGCTTCAACCATTACCGCAACTTCGACCTAGGGTGTTGGTCTCCTTCTTTCCGCTTATACCTTGGCATCTTCTTCAAATCGCGAATGGAATTCAGGTATCATTCTAATATTACCTTATAAAGAGCCACTGGATAATAAATGAGGCATTCTCTCTTTTGACCAATCAATTAACTTTTCATCATATTTTACTAGTTTGAGTTTACATGTGCTTCTACTACATCTAATTATTGTTATTTTTACCATTAATTTTGAGGTGACTTATTATCATATTATTGTAATATATAACCTGTCTTTGGGTGGTGTACAAACCTGTTGTTTTATTTGTTAAAAAGAGAGTCAAAAGTGCCACTTTGCTAAATAAATGTTAGTCTTAAGGATACCTTATTCTTTCATTATCACGTATTACACTTTTAAAAATGTGTTAGATAGTTCAGTCGTATTTGTCCTCAAATAGCATGATTTTCACCTAAAGTTCTAAACGTGGTATAGTTTGTATCTCCAATGTGCTGAGTTTTTAGTTTCCATTGAAAAAACGAAGAAGAAACTGAATTATAAATGTTAATATGTAGTTAGGGACTAATATGTTTGTAAAAGAAGTCTAACCACATGAAAGGAAACAAGATATGAAATATTGATATATTACCGCTAATAGTTTTTTCTTACATCAATTTAAACTAACAACGATCGGTAACATTTGATAACTCATAATAGCTCATAGTAATAATAACAACAATAATCATAATAGCAATAAATAAACCAACTATTTAAAAATTAACTAAGTTTCATAATGATTAACTAAGTTTAAAATAATAATAATTATTATAATGATAATAGTAACAAATTATAAAATATTAACCAAGTTAACTAAGTTTTACAAAAATTAACTAAATTTATATAATTTTGATGAAATAATGGTCCTTCTTATGGGGAGAGCACCCTAACTAAATTTATGTAATAATAATAATCAAAATAAATCAACAAATTTCACAAAAAAATAAATCGTTAACTAAGTTTTATAAAAAAATCATCTAAGTTTATAACAACAACAGCAAATTAACTAAGTTTATGAAAATTAATTATGTTTATAAAAATAATAATAAAATATTAACCAACTTAACTAAGTTTTATAAAAGATTACCAGGTTCATATAATAATAATAATTAACTCACAATAATAATGCTAATAACACCAACAGTCATAATAGTAACAATAACAATAAACAAACTATATTTGGAGTAATAATAACAATCATAATAATAAAGTATTAACCAAGTTAACTAATTTTATAAAAATTAACTAAGTTTATGATTATAACATAAATTAACTATAAATTTTATAAAAATTAAATAAGTATATAATAATAATAATAAACTATAAAATATTAATCAAGTTAACTAAGTTTTATAAAAATTAGTAAATTTATATGTTGTAATAATAATAATAAAACAACAATAAATTAAATAAGTTTATAAAAATTAACTAAGATGATATTAATAATAATAATAAATAAGTTTATAATAATAATAATAATAGTAATAAAATTATAAAAATCCCGTATCGATGCCTTAAGGGAGAGAATTGTTGTTGATAATAGAAGTAATAGTGCCTCAAGTCTTATGCTAGTAGATGATGCACACGACCATTTTGATTCACTGTTTTATTAAGAAACCGTGGGTTGTAGAATAATGTAACTTAGGGCTAATTTAACACTAGAGGGGGGAGGAGTGAATAGTGCTTTGTAACTTTTGTAAATATTTTTACAATTCTTTCAAACTTAATATCAAATCACAAATTAACAACATAGATTTATGCTAACAATTAGTCACATATGCAATCATTGATAAATATAAAAGAAATAAAGTAAAGTAAGAGAGAAGACACTAGAAATTTTATACTGGTTCGGGTTAACCAATCCTACATCTAGTCCCATACAATTGCTCGCACAAAAAATCTTTTCAATTGCCAAATTTAAACTAGGTAGAAGGCAAACCAGAATACGATCTCGATTTCAAGGCTATGAGACACATCCTCCTTTATTACGAGTCTCAGGCAAGCTCTCTTTATTTACCGGGCAACAAGATTACCCATTAGATTTACCGAGCTACTAAGCACACCCCTTGATTTAAACGGGCTACAAGCACACACACACAAACAAGAGTAGAGTTGATGTATTTCCAAAGAAAAATAGTTGTACTTTGGATACAAGGGATCTTATAGCCTCTTCGACAACACTTTCATCTTGAAATGGGATAGATGCTTGTAAAATAGTAAGTAGTAGTGAATCAATACATTGGAGTATGAATTCATTCTATATGATTTTGAAGAGTATGGAGCATATTTTTCAAGAGAATTTTCAAGAGAATAAGGAGTGGGAAGAAAGTAAGTTATTAATTGATTAAAAATTCGTTTGCACTCCCCTTTATATAGTAAATGAACAGATGTATCCATTCATGAAGAGTTGTGTCCAAAAGACACATCCATTCAAAATTAAATAAAAAACAAATTAACGGCCTATATATAAACATATCAAAATATGTATGTCGACACATGTTAGTTAAATTTGAAAATGTGTTCTTTTAAATTGTTTTGAAAATCCTATACTTTGTAAAATAACTTGTATATAGTTTTTAAATATTTTTGAACTCTTAAGAAAACTTTTACAAAACATTTAAAAATATATTTTAAAACTAAAATGATTTATTTTTGTTTAAAATATCGAAGATTAAAAATTGGAGATAGAGATCAGAAATTGCTATCAAGGACTTTAACAGTACATTCTAATGACTCTAAACACTAAATTATAATCTTGACCTCTTCATATCTTTGTCTTTGAACTCATGAGTCTTTAAATCTTTTTCTTGAGTCTTTATACTATGTAGTCTTCGATTCAACACCTGTGTAATATTCTGCATTATATACTATATAACTTGGTAAAACATTAGTATATATATTTTATATGGTTGTTGTCATCATAATCAAAAACCGAGATATTAACAAACTCCCCTTTTACGATGATGATAACCATTAAATATTCCTTTATATAAAACATGATATAACTCTCCCCGTGTTACATAACTTCCCCTAAATATTTGCATGTATAGTTTATATTTTTCTTCCTCTTGTCATCAACAAAAATGGGTGAAAAAATAAAACTCCCCTTAAATGATATGCTTATAAACTATGGAGTCAAAATAATATTTAGAATTTTAAGCGGTATGCTAATCAACATGGGTCTAACTGTATAATTTTGATTGGACTAAAATAATTAAAGCATAAAATAAGGACATTAAATGTGACATTTTAAGAGGCAATATGTGAGAAATAAATAAAGAAAATACTGGATATTTAATATGATATAATCATGGCATATATTAAGATATATAATGATCAATCTGTAAGTTATCTACGAAATATTATGGATAATAAATAAATAGGATAATGCAAACTTTATTTATTTAATTACTTTATATAATACACACTATAATACAATCAAAGTCAAATCAAAACCTAATTCAAGACCAAACTAATCCAAACTTAATTTATTTATACAATCCATACTATAATCACACCAAACTAAACCTATGCTAATTAATCCAAATCTAAGAGTATATATTATTTACAAATTGATCGAATTAAAATAAATAAGTTTTTACTATACACACTTACAAATTAAAACAAGCATAAATCTAGATATTCTTATGGACTTCAACCTAACCTTCAGTTCCAAAAAGTGGATTTGCTCTAATGGCATACCAATCTTCATTGTCTTTGGTGTTTATGCATTCTGGGTTGATGGTTTGATCATCTTTAATAAGTGAAGAAACTAACCATCGAAGTGCATCAAAATGCTTCTCTTGCTCTTTAATCTTTTGCATTTGGCTTAGTTTCAAATGCCTTTGATTCCTTAGTATGAAGAAAAGAACATCATTGAATTATTGGATTGTCTCTTCAAGGTTTTCACAAAAATTTTGGTGCGGAGAAATCATTTTTATTAAGGAAAATGTCGAGAATGGAAGGAAATGGAAAGATGAATTGGTGAGTGAGTTTTTTGGAAGAAATAGGCTTATATAGGAGTGAAAAGACGTTTGAGATAACTGAACTAAAATTAGTTACAATATTTCAAAAATTAAAATTTTTCCTAACAACCATAGTATGTCGACTTATGTACCTGAATTTGCATTTTTAAGTTTTTGATATATTTTGTTTCTACTTAATACCATTATATTTCAATGATCTCCAAAGACTAATAGGACAATATATAACAGTAAGAACTAATTTTCACTGTTTAAAATAAGATGATAAATAGCAAAAGGAAAAATATAAGAAGATAACATGAAATAAACTAAGGAAATGCAAGGAAATAAAAGTTAGAAAAGTTATAATGGATAACTATATAAAATTAGAAGATAATCTTAGGAGATGAATTCCTATCAAGCTTCTTTATAATCTTCCCAAAATACTTATCCACTTTGTCAGAAAGATTAGTAAATTTCCTACGTAGCTTCTTTTGTTTTTTGATGATATTCTCTTAATTTTTGAGGATTCCTTTGTTTGAGCTTTGAGATGGCCTCTCAAAACTTTCAAGAGAAGTCTCTACTTCCTCCTTCTCTTCTTCTTGATCTTCTCCTTGAATACCATAACTTTCTTATTATTCCTCTTTAATTTCTTATTGTTCTTCTCTTGCTAGTCTTTCTTTTTTTAGAAAGAGTCTTATAAGGTTTAAAGTAAGAAGGATCATGCATTAGAGAAATGTCGAAAACTTTTTAAGGCAAAGTGGGTTCCCCTCGTAAATCGACATCAAAATACTCGAAAACTCTACACTACAAGGACGGCAGCAGATAGCGACGGATTTTAGCTGTCGCCGGCCGTCGCAAGCCGTCGCAAGCCGTCGCTATCTGTCGTCGCTATTTGCCTCGTCGCCCAATAGTATGGCGACGGTTTTAGCGACGGTTCCGTCACCAAAATAGCGACGGCTCGCGACTGCAAATGTGACACGTGGAAATTTTTCAACGTTTACCTGGCATCACTAGGCGTCGCTAAGCGACACAATTTTTTGGCAAAATAGGCGTCACTAGCCGTCGCAAACCGTCGCAATCTGGCAACCTACAGGCCGTCACTAGCCGTCGCAAACCGTCGCAAATCTGAAGCAAATTTTTTTACTTTCAGAGCACTTCCCTACTTCAAACAACAACCATCATATAACATCATCACGGCCAATATACACCATATTCATCAACTATAGCCATCATATATCCATCATATAACATCACCATACATTCAAACAATATAAAATCCAACCAAATATCATTTTCAAATCCAACCAAATCAAACAATATAACATCCAACCAAATCCAAAAATATGTACATAGTTATCCCGACATATATATACATAATAACCAACCAAATCCATCAACTAGAAGTTATCAAAATATGTACATAATATCCTGAAATATATATACACCAAACTAACCAAAATGTGTATATACCAAACTATAACACGAGCAAACAAACGTACCTACTCCTCGCCATCGCTGCCGTCCTCTCCAGGCATCGTCCCATGCTGTTGTAAATAAGCCGCAATCCGCTCATCCAGTTGTTGCTCAAAGAAACTCTTCCTCCAATCATTTATTTCTTCTACCGTCGCCCTCAACTGAGCAATCTCCGCATCTTGCTGCGACCTCCTGTATGCACTCTGCATTCTCATCGCCTGTAAAATAGTTCATATGCATGAGTAATATTATTAAAATTATTTAACTATTCATATGCATAAGTAAATTTATATATT
Organism: Allium fistulosum; assembly: GCA_030737815.1. Lineage (NCBI taxonomy): Eukaryota > Viridiplantae > Streptophyta > Magnoliopsida > Asparagales > Amaryllidaceae > Allium > Allium fistulosum. The sequence continues at coordinate 939,439,321 of CM060907.1, read as the reverse complement.
AGTACATGTCAAAATTTACCTCCACATTTCCATAGCTATACCGTCGACTGGTCCGAGAAGGCGGGTCAATAATAGTATCCCAAATATGGTTCTCCTCCTCTAACGTAAGCTCTTCCCGACCAGTGGACTGTGCTACACGTGCCCGCTCTGCTTCGTACCTCTCCTGCGATTACAAACAATTGTTTTACACGATAAACCCCAAACTTCAAATTTTTGAAAATAAAATAAGACAAAATATTATTATTAACAACAAATTAATTTACCATTACGGATTGTGATTTGTCATCCATCCACTCGTACGAAACATTGCCCTCTTCGTCAGTCCTCTCCACGACATGCGTGGCCTTGAACAGCTCCGCCATAGTGGGCTCGCGGTTATATCTCGCGGCCTGAAAATATATAAATATTATTGCTAATCTGATTATAAAAAATTGTAATAAAATTTAAACACAGTTTATAAATTTAATTACCAGCTCTCTCTTGTGCTCCTGAAAGGATTTGGAGCCACCACGGTGCAATGCAGGATTTTTATTCCTGTTTGCCCGGTTCCGCGCAAATAACTCCTACAAATTAAAATAAATTATCACGTATATATCTTGCGAGATTTATATTAGATTGAAATAATAAAAAAAACATATTTTACTTACTTTTACTGCCGGACTTTCCCAAAGCCGAAGAAATTCATTCCATACATTCTCACCCATCGAGTTCGGCTTTTTCCCTGCATTCTTAGCCTTAGACAATGTATCCCTGTAATTTTTTCTCATTCGCTTGTTCTAGTGATTTAAAAAAATGTCTAAGTCGTCAGGGTCAACACGGACTGCAGCCTGTAAATTAAAATTATTTTAAGTTATATACAGTATATTAATTTACAACTGAAATTGAAACTACTACTTACAAGTAAATCCGCCTGTATTGCGTTTTTGACGTGCGGGGGGATGTCGTCCCAGCGAGGCCAACAACCATCCATGCGGCTCTGAAATGCCTTTCTCGAAACCTGTAAAATATAATCCGATGGTTCCACCTCAAAGCCACTGCAAAAGTTATGATATACATGTTTAGTGCATTTTAAAAATTATACTTTAAATAAAATTGATACTTACCCAGCACTTCTAGGAACGACTTCTGCAGTCGGACGTAAGTCCGGTGCAGTGCCACTGCCACCTGCACCGGGAGATGGGGATGGCGTGCCTGTCATACTTCGTCTCCTGCCAGACATATCTAATATAGAAAAACAATATCATCACAGAACAATTATAGAAATTCACTACTACATAGCATGTTTCGATCAATTTCACAGAACAGTTATAAACATTTACTAGTACAAAACATGGATAAAAATTAACTAAATGATCATCACAGAACAATTACAGAAATTTACTATTACATCGCATGTTTCAATCACTATCACATAACAATTATATCAATAACGATCAGTCTTCATCGTTTTCTGATTCAGACTAAGTCTCGTATTCTATCTCATTTTCTTCGGTACTTTCGAATGCATCAAATAGGACGTTCGATTCATCATTCAAAGGCCCTACATCAATATCATCAGTTATTATTATTTCGGTATTTGTTTCAAGATCGGCTTGATATGCTGCTTCATTTGGAATATAATTTCCATCAAACGTAAACCTTGGTTTCGTTTTGAAAACAGCGGACCAATCCGCTTTATCTCTTTTCAAAGATGGATACGGAGCAAAATAAACTTGTAACGCTTGCTTGGCTAATACAAAAGGATCGTACTTATAGTAGTGTGATGTATGCCTTATTTCAATAAGTTTGTACTCTTTATGCACGTTGATTCCGGAACCAGGAACGTTACTGAACCAATTGCACTTAAATAAAACAACCTTTTCTAATGGTTCAACATAATATGTCAACTCTACAATCTGTGTTAAGATGCCGTAAAAATCTTTTAAATGCTCATCTGGATCATCACTGCCTTTGACAAATACCCCGCTGTTATATGTTAATTTTTCAGCACCGTAATCTTTCGTGATGAACTTAAACCCGTTGACGAAGAATATTGGATAAGTCTTCACATTTCTTTTCGGTCCAATCGCAAGATGTTTTAAGCCTTCATCAACGACACAGTTTCTTGGCTCATAAACATAGTTCAAAAACCATTTGGCAAATTCTTTACTGAGATCACCAGATGGATACTGTGATTCGTAGATACTGCATATATGTAATATGTGATATTATTATTATGTACGTACAAGTAAATTACAAGTGAATTAATTATTACCTGACAAATGGTGCGACTTCGACACAATTTAAAAGAACATACGTGTGCGCTACATGGTGGTCTCTATCGTCCAACCATATTTCCACACATTTTCCACCAGGTCTACCATGTTGTCTAAAAACATATAACATTGTTTGAGAAGAATTTTGTTCAACGACTTCCTCATTTCGAGGAACAGTTACAAACGATAAGTTCACATCGTCCTTGAAGTAGTGAGAGAAAAAAAATGAGGCTTCTTCTTCAAGATACGATTTGCATATCGAACCCTCTACTCGGGCTTTTTGTCGAATCTTCTTCTTCAGATGATTCAAGCACCTATTAAGATATTTATTACATATTTAGATATACAAATTTGAATTTGAAATTGACATGAACATTGCACATGTTTTACCTCTCAAACGGATACATCCATCCATATTGCACAGGACCTCGAAGAAGTGCTTCGGATGGAAGATGAATAGGTAAATGCTCCATTACGTTAAAGAAACCAGGCGGAAGTATTTTCTCCAGTTTGCATAGCAGTATGGGTATTTCTACTTCAAGTTTACGTATACGATCCACCTTTAATGTTGTCGAACAAAGCTGTTTATAAAACAAACATAACTCTGTTACGACGTTCCATACTTTTACAGGCAACAGTTCTTTGAAAGCCACGGGTAGTAAATATTCCATCATGATATGACAATCGTGGCTTTTCATCCCACTCAGTTTACTATTTTTGAAGTCAACACATCTACGAAGATTGGAAGAAATCCCATCAGGAAATCTTAAATGTTCCACCCATTTTAGCACGAGTTTTACTTGCTTATTGTCTAGCTCATAGCACGCTTTCGGTTTTTTATTGACATTAGGCTTCATATGAAGTTCCGGCCGCTTACAATAGTTTGCTATATCAAGCCTTGAATTCAAATCGTCCTTGTTTTTGCCCTTTACATTCAAAATTGTATTAAACAGATTATCAAACACGTTCTTTTCGTTGTGCATCACGTCAATATTATGTTGGAGTAAGAGATCTTTCCAATATGGTAACTCCCAAAATATACTTTGTTTGCACCAATTATGAATGTCTGACTTTCCTGGGATTTCAGTCTGGACTCCAGTTTCATGTATCTTTGGATAGTCCCTTACAATTTCGTATATTTCCTCGCCTGACCAAACCTTGGGTGGTTTCAGATTCTCTTCTCTGTTAGCTATGAAATTTTTCTTATCTCTTCTAAAAGTATGATTGGGATGAAGAAAACACCGATGACAATCAAACCACGAAACTTTCTTCCCATATCGTAACGAAAATGCTCGTGTTTCTTCCATACAATAAGGGCATGCTAGACGACCGGCCGTACTCCAACCAGAAAGCATCACGTATGCAGGAAAATCATTAATAGTCCATAACAAAGAAGCGAACATACGAAATTTTTTTTCCTTGATACATCGTAAGTTTCGACTCCTTCATACCACAGTTTCTTCAACTCGTCGATCAATGGTTGTAAATAAACATCAATTCCTTGGGTTGGATCATGAGGGCCGGGAACAACAGTGGTGAGAAACATATATGGTGTCTTCATACACATCCATGGAGGTAAATTATATGGAGTAACGATAATTGGCCAGGATGAATATTTACTACCAAACTGTGAAAATGGTGAAAAACCATCCGTACATAAACCAAGTCTGACATTACGGCTTTCCGCAGCAAATGCGGGATAAGTCTTATCAAAATGTTTCCATGCTTCTCCATCGGATGGATGTATCAAAGTTCCTTCTTCCGCTGTTCTCACACTATGCCATCGCATATGACAGGCCGTAGCAGAAGATGCATATAATCTTTGAAGTCTGGGAGTGATGGGTAAATAATGCATTCTCTTGTACGGGACTTCTTTCCCTTTCTTCTTTCTTGGTTTGTATCTTTCTTCGTTACATATTTTGCATTTTCTGAGGACAACGTCGTCTTTCCAATACAACATGCAACCTTTCACACATGCATCTATCTTCTCGTACGGTAGACCGAAAGCGGACATTAATTTTTTTACTTTATAATGACTATCGCACATCAGATTATTGGGTGGCATGTGTCGTTTTGCAGCTTGTACAACTGCTGTAAATGCAGCTTCCGTAAGGTTGAATTTTGATTTCATAGTTATGTATTCGGCGGTTACTGAAAGTTCGGTTCCGCTATTACATCCGTCCCACAACGGCCTCTTAGCAGAATCCAACAAATCGTATATTTTTTTAGCTCCTGCAATCAGTTCTTCTTCGACATTTTCGTCTTCATCGACAGCTTCAGTTGTAGGAAACATTGATCGTGCTGCATCATCCACCATATTTTCTATCAGATTCGTCATCATATTACCGTCCTCTAATAGTTCAGTATTAGGTGTAGGTTCAACAAGTTCTCCATGACGATCCCAGAAATAATAATCAGGCACGAAACCATATTGATACAAATGTACTTCAACTATATCCGGTTTCCAATGCTTCAAATGTTGGCACTTACTACACGGGCAACGAATTTCTGTGTTGTTTCGGTTATTAGATTTAGAAAATCTAATAAATTCGTGTACACCATTGTAGAAATGTTGCTTTATTGACCCCTTCTTTCCAGTTCTGACTTCATACATCCAAGTACGGTCGAGAAAATAATTGAACATTTTTCCTGATTTGAAAATGTATATTGTTAGACACTTTAAATCATTAATTTTCAACCATTCTCCATTGTAAACAGTTCACCGTTGCAGAAAATTCAAAATAAAAAATTCATGGGATTTTTTAATTTTTTAGTATTTTGGTTTTCACTACGGTGGTCAGTCATCCTACTTCCCATTACAAACACAATAAAGTAATTACATTTTATAAATTATTTCAGATTAAACGGTTCAACAAAATTTCGGCAGCACTTCCCTTCTGTTCCCTGTATCGTACACAAATGCGTGTACACAGAGAACGTAAAGGAAGCGCTATCGAAATTTTGTAACCGTTTAAAATGAAATGATTTATAATATGTAATTACTTTATTGTGTTTGTAACTTGTCCAATACAGGGACAAATCCGACAAATATTGTATCAGATGAATATAAATGTCTGTTCCGTTACCAAAACGAACATCCATATAACGATCATATACAACACTTGCCAGACGGGGCCAAAGTCAATCTAAGAGATAAAAAAATATCTTTAAATTTTATCAAATATTGTTGTTCTTTTCAAATTTTGACAATGTTTCAACTATTTAAATTTTATTTAATAAATTTGTATATTTAAATTTTAGTTCAACATTCAATTAACAATTTTAGTTCAATATTCACTTCTTTATTTTACGACATAGATTTTAGCGTAATCTTTGTTGTTGTTATATTCAATTCTTAATTTCATTACAAAATAGATTTCAGTACAATATCAGTTGTTTTTAAAGTCATTTCCTAATTTTTTTTTTAAATTAGATATTTGTATAATTTTTAAGGCTCTCGTATTCATTTTTTAATTTTCTATATAAACTTTATTTTTGTACAATACTGTAATTTGTAATTTATCAAACTTAAATTTGTACAATACTATATAAACTTTATTTTTGTACAATACTGTAATTTGTAATACTCATATTTGCAGAATTTAGATTTTAACAACTTAAATTTGTAATTTATCAATTTCATAAACTATGAAATACTTTCATGTAAACTTATCAATAACCAAGTTAATCATTAATATACACTATTTTTTCGCCTAAAACAACTAACTATAATATCGCCAACACTAATCATCTACATCAACCATTTATTCAACTTGATCATCATGATAAACTAGTTAATGTAATACGAAATAATTCAAGTTCATGATAATAAACTAATTAATTTATCAAATCAACATACAACACTACTAATATCTAATCTAACAACACTACTAATACCCAATTTAACAACAAATCATAATTGACTTAGGGTTTAAACTAAACCTAAAAATATCAAATTTACATTCAAAATAGAGATTAGAAGCATACCGACGTAAATTTGGGTGATTTGGAGGCGTTGAAAGCTGGAGCGACGGCTATGGTGACGGGGGGCGTCGGGGGGGAAGGAGGAAGTGATTTGGGGGAAAAATTGGGGAAGAGGGAATGAAGGAGCTGATGGTCTCGGCAGATCTGTATACTTCGTATAGCGACGGCTAGCGACGGTTTGCGACGACCGCTTTTTTTAGCTGTCGCGAACCGTCGCTAGGCTTCGTCGCTATACGAAGCCTTTCTAGTAGTGCTAGTGAGATGCACAACATGGTAAAATGTGTTCTCATATCTAGCAATATTCATTTGAACAAAATTATCTTAGATAACTTGTGCCCAATCGATGTCGTAATTTCCATAAATGGCAAAAAGAGCCATATAAACCTTTTGAGTTGAGTTATTGCAACTACCCATCCTTAGAGTGATGCTTTGCTGTAGAATGAGACTCATAAGTTTCGATTTAGATATAAGATTTTTGTGTTTGAATTTAAAGTCTTCATCATTTTCAAAAATACCATGAAAAACTTCTTAATTGTGTTCATTAATTTTAAAACTAGAGATGTCAATTCCACTAAATTTGCATTCAAGTATTTGACCCAAAATTTCATAACCTAAAACAATTATAGTGCCTTTTACACTACTCCAAACTTGTCCCTCTTCTCCTTTCAAGAATTTTCTATTTAGATTCACATAAAAAAATTCAACTAAATCCGGATAACAAACAAAATCATTTTGAGAAGAGTCGACTAAACAAAGAATATATTTTTGAAGACAAAGAACTTGAAGACCATAAGAAGAAAAATCATCAAATTTTGCAAATCTTCTGGGAAATACTTTTCCAAAAGTAGCATATTCAATATAAGTGTCGAAGGCTTCTTTGTCATTGAAAAGAAAGTCTTTGATTTTTTTTAGGAGCCTAATGGTATTTGGTGGTTGGCTTGAGGAGGCCATTTTTCAGGAGTTTAGGAGATAAGAGATTGAAGAGATGTTTTGAATTTTTTAAATAAAGTGAGTGAATGAATGGATATAATTATACCGATTAATAAGGTATGGACTGACATGTTTTTCGTGAAAAGCTACCTTTTTAGGTCTTTAGAATAAATGCAAAAGAGAGGGAAACTCAAAATTTAAATTTGAAAATGAATTTCAAAATTCAGACTAGTATATTGCCATATGGATTCGGGTATGTTGACATATGGGGCAAAAAAAATCCAAAAATAAAATTGAGGCAAAAGATTTTTTTATGTACACACACAAACACTTGTATGCATCCAATATTATTATTAATCTATATTTTATACCTAAATTTAATAATCCAAAAAGTATTGAAATTAAAAAATAAAAAGTATGACTTTTTTCTCCTTTCTTTTGGTATGTTCTTATTAATTACTATTGTTATGAAACACATGTTTGCATCCTCAGTGTCTGGTTCACTGTCACTTGAAGTAGTATCTGTATCACCTAATTTGCCATGTAAGCCCTCTTTTTTTTCTGGATGAATCAGTGATTGGCGAGATCCTTGATTTCTTTATGCGGACAGTCTTTTTGCAGATGACCAGGTTCATCGCAGTTGCAACATTTAATTGCATTTCCATTTCAATGAGTTTTGTTTTCTGGTCTATGAAAGTTGTTCATCTATCTGAATTTTAAGAAATTTTTGAAATTCCTAGTCATGAAGGCTATCTCCTTATCATTGTCATCGTCGGAATCTTGACCATCGATTAATGCATTGAAAGTAATGGATTCCTTTTTTGTTGCCTTGCTTTCTCTTCTACCCTGCAATTTTGCTTCATAAGACATTAAATTACCTATTAACTCTTCAATTATTAAAGTGCTAACGTCATAAGCCTCTTCTATTGCTAATATCCTTTGATCCCACTCCGAGGAGAATGAATTGAGGATTTTTCTAACTTGGTCCTTTTTAGAAAAGTTTTTACCTAATGATACTTAAAACTTAATATATCTTGAAACCTACAATTCTTGTCTATCAGAAGTAGACTCATTCAGATTCATTTTACATAATTGAAACTGATTAGTTAACATAGAAATTTATGAGTGTCCATATGTGTAGCTTGTAACGTTCTCCAAATTTCATAAGCAGCCTACAAATAGAAACTCTATTAAATTCATTTTTGTCTAAAGAGCAAAATAAAATATTCATAGCCTTAGAGTTATTAAGTGCTCGTGTCTTTTGGTCAACTGTCCATTGTGAAAAGTCAGCTTGAGGTTTAGTGTACTCATTCCGTGTAGTATTCCAAATACCTAAACCATTAGATTATAAATAAATCTTCAGCCTACATGAATAATAACTGTAATTACTGCCATTAAAAAATAGAGATCTAACAGTAAATTGGCCTTCTACAAAAGTATTAACAAGTGTACTAACAGTATTACTAGCCATTTATACTTTTCAAAAATCAAATTACGAGTTCTTGAAAATCAAGTACTCTAATACCAAATGTGGGTGCCGAATAATGGATCTAATGGTAATTTAATAGTATAGAGGGGGTGAATAGTGTTTTATAATTATGTTGATCTTTTTAAAATTCTTTCCTGATTAGTATCAAATCATAGATTAACAACACAGATTTATACTAATAACTAGTCACTAATATAATCACAGATAAATATAGAAGAAATAAAGTCATATAAAAGAGAAGACATCGGGAATTTTATACTGTTTCGGATTAACTAATCCTACATGCAATCCAATACAATTGCTCGTACAAGGTTCTTTTCAATTGCCAACTTTAAACCAGGTATAAGGAAAACTAGAATACAATCTCGATTTCAAGGCTACAAGACACACACACACCCCCTTGTATTACAAGTTCATTGTAAACTCTCTTGATTTACTGGACAACAAGATCACCTACTAGATTTACCAGGCTACTAAGCACACCCATTTGATTTGAATGGGCTACAAGCTCACCCATACAAACATGTGTAGAACTAATGTTTTTCCAAAGACAAACAGTTGTATTTAGATACAATGGATCCTATATCCTCTTTGATAACACTTTAATCTTTGATATGAGAGAGAGATGCTTGCAAAATAGTAAGTAAGTAGTAGTGAATCAATACAATAGAGTATGAATTGATTCTGTATGATTTTGAATAGCATAGAGTATATTTTTCAAGAGTATTTTCAAGAGAGTAAGGAGTGAGGAGAAAGTAAGTTATTAATTGATTAAAAATTCATTTGCACTCCACTTTATATAGTAAATAAACAGATGTTTCCATTCATGAATAGTTATCTCCAAAAGACACTTACCTTTCAAAATTTAAAAAACAAATTAACGGCCTATATGTCGACATATCAAAATATGAATGTTGACATATGCTAGTTAAATTTGAAAATGTTTTCTTTTAAATTATTTTGAAAATCCTATACTTTGTAAAATAAGTTGAACATAGTTTCTAAATATTCTTTGATCTCTTAAAAAAACCTTTATAAAATATTTAAAATTATATTTTGAAATTTAAATGATTTATTTTTTTCAAAATATCAAAGATCAGAAATATGAGATAGAGATCAAAAATTGCAATCAACGACTTTAACAATACATTCTAGTAACTCTAAACAATAAATTATAATCCTAAGCTCTTCATATCTTTGTCTTTGAACTCATGAGACTTCAAATCATTATCTTGAGTCATTATACTGTACACTCTTCGATTCAACACCCATGTAATATTCTGCACTATATACTATATAACTTGGTAAAACTTTAGTATCGATATTTTTATATGGTTGTTCTCATCAAAATCAATAATTTAGGTATTGACAAAAACAAGCTCTTATTTATAGTTTTTTTTGTACCTACAAAATTAATGCTGTTTAAAAGTCGTATCTTACTTTTATGGGTTTAGTTGTATAAATTCATAAATACATGCCCTCATATGCTTGTTTGATTTAAATGTCGGTATTTGATGGCTCTCGACTCGCTTTTGGTTCTTTTCATGCTCATTTTTGCTTTCGAAATGTTAGCGAACTCGCTAATATTTCTAAATGGTATGTTTTAATGATTCATAAGTGTGCATGGTATGTCACGTACACACTTTATAAGGTATATATAAGTAAATATTTAGATGTTCTACTCACATAAGTGTTTGTGATTGATATACTATGATTTCGATCATGTTTCTATCGTGTATATCAATTTCTTGTGTTTGGGATTTTTACCTGTGCTAGTTGTGCAAAGGAGACTCCCTTAAATTTTTTCAAAAATTTAAACACTTAGAATAATTTTTATAAGAAATCTTAAGCAAATTTTTTTACTAGTGTAAATACTTCATTTTCCAATTTTATTCCTATTTATATTTATGTACATTTCTAGCGGAGATGTTCATTTCATTTGTTATTTGTAGGTTTGAGAATGAACTATTTGCGATAATTCTTCTTTTTAGTGCAAAAAAGTTGCTACTTTTTTTTGGTGAAACATTGGCTACTACCTTTTGGTTTACGTTTAAAACGTATACAATGGAATATTATGTGGTTAAAATTGTAGGATATTATGCGTATGAATATTTGGCTATGTTTAATGCAATGTCTTACATCTTTATGTCATTATTTTCTAAGTTTATTTCATTATTTAAATTGTTTTGTGTTTTAGAAATATTTTAAATGCAGCATTTTGATATGTATCGACTATCGTAATTTATAAGGATGCGGTAGATTTTAAAAAACGCAAAATAATAATAATAAACCATAGCGCTTAGAAAACACTATAAAAAGTTTACAAAAAAGCATTATCAAAGGTAAAACTATTATATTGCTTTTTTATAAATAGTCCAGATTCAATTATAATATGTTGATATACATCGTTTTTTAAATTGCTATTGTAAAATTTTATAGTGGTTTTCTTACGCTGTAAAAGTAAAGGTAACACAGAATACACTATTAGTAAAAACTAACGATAGGGAATAAAAAGCGCTATTGAATGTAAACCTTTTATATCGCTTTTTGTGCTATAAATAGTCCAATACCTATTATAACATGTCGATATACAACATATTTTAAACCACTATTATAGGTTATTATAGAGTTGTTTCTGCGCTATGATAGGCTGTTTTTGTTGTAGTGTTAGGAAAACATTTCGAATAGTTTAAGACTTGAATTGGAGTGGATGAAAACAACATAACTTACACAAGCCCAACTACATCATATAACGGTGCTTCAAGTGCATAGGGTTTTAGATCATCTTCTTGTAAAATTTGCTATCTTGAGCCTCTCCTCCAATATAGAACCCAATTTTAATGCATGTGCACTTCAACTACACAACTCTAATTTTGTGGAGTATTTCCATATGCCTCCATTATGCCTTATCAACATCACACTATTTTTTCCGATCTAAAATATGTAATTTATTCACAATTGCTAGTTGGTATAAGGACCCTCCGTTAGCAAATCTTTAAGGAATAAATTATAATAAATGCGATAGACTTGTTTTCAATCCCAAATATTTATAACCTTAACATTTATTTCAACTCATAGTTGTTTGCTTCTGTAAGGGACAAGCCAACAACTACCATAAGTCAAAATATATAGGGTATGGGGTATTTGTGTGTATTTGTGTGTGTGACTATATATATAATAGAAAAATTACAAATACATTCTTTTGTAATTTAGCAGGAATCGTTTAACCTAGGCTCTGATATCAAATATAACAAACTGCATCTCCGGACACTTCAATCCAAAGCCCTAAAACGTCATTTGGACTCGCATCATGCCAAGAAGTAGGATCATTAGGTTTTTGTGATTTATATGATGCAAAGACAATAATTTAAAACATTATACATTCAGAACTCATGGCGGAAGGAATATAATATAAATACTGAATTGTCCATAATTCATTACTGTCGCAAAGCAACAGTACTCTATACCTGGGCGGTTAAACCACTGCTAAATCCCCGCTATAGCACATAGTGCTCCTCAACCACTATGCTATTTCAATTTAGTGCTATTAAACAGTAGATCAACCTTAAGTCCCATTATTTTTTGCTACACCCACTAAATCAAATCTTTTTTGTACCCTATTTAGCAACATTAATATACAAATGTTGATTTGACTAGTTCTCTTTTAAACCAAATCAACAAAGTTAGGGTAAAAACCTAATTTAAAGGCATAAACGCTTAATATAAGTTAGAATCTATTGTGGTCACTAAATCTAGTCCTTAGAGATCATGATATTCTTTGGTTTTGTGATATACAATTATACTATATTTATTTTTCCTACACAAGTGATGTGAGAATGAAAATAAATTATCTTTAAATATTTAGTTTTACATCTAATGAAACTTTCTACACCTCCACTATTTTTTTATATCCTCCCTTTAACCTTTTGCACTTCCACCGCTATTGAAACACTAAGCATTTTAACTACACCGGTCCATATAAGAAATGTCCAAATTGCGTCTCCAAACAGAAATACACATAAGTCTAATATGGAATAAGATACATAGAGAATACAACAATAAATATAGGTCCACTACACGATCACCTCCTCCATGCATCATATTCTCACCATACCATCTACTATCCCATCGTCCTGTAATAGGTATAAAGTGGAAAAATAGAGGGGATAAAACAAGGTTTAGTGGGTGAGTAATATAACTAGTGGTAGGTTGTTGATAGGCAATTAATTACTATTTATAATCAACATAGCCAACGGGAGTGGACTTGTACGTATGTATTACATATAAGAAAATTTTCAATTTACACAGTATAGGTTAATAATCCTTAATATGCTTAAATCAAATAATAATCTGTGAAGATTTCCAACCAAAGATTGGACATTTAGAAATCGAGTAAATCTACGGATACCCTAAGTATACAGTCTTGCTTGTAAACCACCTAACTATAAATTGAGCAAACATTCTCAATGGTAAGCTGCTTAAGTTGCACATGCACTAAGCATATAATCTCGATGATACCTTGCCACCAAAGCATTGATTAACCTCCTTATTTGTGCTTGTATCTTATGCTTTGTATCATTCAATCCGAATCAAAAAGAGTTGATCAACAATTCGACTCCCCTGTAGGTGACATTGCTTAATCGAATGCTTGTACTACTATTGTGGGCACACTACAAGAAAATTTATTTTTTACAGCATAAATGCACGGCATTTTAAAAAAATGTTGCGATTATCTAGATGGAATTATTAAAAGAAAAGAAAAACAAACCTAAAATGCTGCTGAAGAGCAAGACATCAAGCAGGAAAATAAAAATATGCCGCTTATCTCGTAAATAGCTAAACATCGACCTCCCTCCCTCGTATATCCCTATCCCAAATTCAATTAAAAATCGACCTCTTATTCCTCTCTCACAAATCCACTGTCTATCTCCAGAACTCTTATTCCTCTCTTGCAAATAGCCCCAACACCGAGCCCACTGAGGCCACCGACCCCATCCACACCATCATCTCAAATATTACGAAGAAGTCCTTAGTTTTCAGCACCTTCTAGTACATCATCTTTGTCACAGACAACAAGAACGAGAACACCGCCAATGCTACAAGTGTCAGTACGAACCCAAACGGGTGCCTGCTTTTTGGTATGTTCGTACTGGAGTCGTCGTGGTTGGGGTTGTCGCCAAGGATGGCGGTGGAGAAGGTGATGAGGACGATGGAGTTGAGGACTGGAGGTGAGCTTTTGGGAGCTGAGGAAGAAGAAGAAGATGGCGTTGAAGGCGAGCTGGGTTGATGAGACGAGGGAGAAGGTGGAGACTGGGAGGTAGAGGAGACCGTAGGAGTACATGAGGTTGTCTAGGGAGGAGGCTATGCCGATTTGGATGTAGAGTAGGATGATATTTTCGAGTCGGGGAGAAGAAGAGTTATTAGAGGAGCGGAAGAAATAGAGAGGGAGGAGGATGGTGGGGCAGCCGGAGATCACTGCTACGAATAGCCATATGTTGCTTCCTCCTTTGTTGTAGTGGAATCTGCCTAGGAGAGTGCCCAATGTTTAGCCAGAGAGGATAATATATTTGTTATGGCTACTTATAATGAAGTAGATGACCGCTAATTGTTGGTTCCGGTAAAATTTGTTAGACTCGGGGAAACTTTTTTTATCTACACACTTATTTAGTTTACATATTCATAAAAATTTGGCAGTACACTTATTTTATCTACAAGAACTGATTTTGTTTACAAGGATGGAAATTGTTTATAAGTGTAATCATTGAGAATTTGGCAGCTTCTTCAGAATAGCTTGTTTATATAGTAATATTGAAACAAGCAGCTCTTTTTGATAAAAATGAGAGAAGCTAGAAATTATTTACTTTGGAAAGAGATGATATGCTAAATGATGCTTGTAATAGATGTGTGAAGTTTGTACTGAATATGCCAAGAGACGTTGGTCTTATGTTTATTCAATTTTTTTCATTTTAAAAATAATAAATATCTACTTAGTTAAATGAATGTGATGTTAAAATGTAGTATTAATTTTGTGTATCATGAACTTTGCTTATGGAACCTGAGAGGAGAAAGGCTATTCGGGTAATCTATGGTGAGCAACTTAAACAAGTTTAAATTTAAATAACTCTTAATCTGTGACAGTTTTGTAAAAATGCAAATTTTCATTTTATGTCTAGTATATCACTGATTTACCTTGTCTTTAGTTATTCCATTATGATGCAAGAATAGTTATAGATGTTTTTCATGTGATTTTGGTGAAATAACGAGTCGTGTAAATGTTGAATAATTTTTTTGCTCCGATATGCTTTGTAGAAATAGAGAATGGTTATCAAATGAAGTTTTTTCAAAGAACTTTATTATAAAAATTAGGAATATTTCAATCAAAAGGTTAGTCTACTGAAGATAGTTTATTGACCCCTTACCAAATATTAAGAGTTGAAACTTGAAGTATCTGTTGAATACCACTAATAATGTCAGATTAGACTCTCTTTTTTATATAAAAAAATTGAAATAACTCCTAAGATACATACCTCCTAAGTTTGATTTGATTCTCTGCAAAATTACCTGCCTTTTTTAATTAATATCAACCTTTTGCTACTTTTAGGTCCCGAAAATTGAGTTGTTGCAGTTAAAGGCTATAAAATGAACGATATAGAGAATATATTATTTTATCTCATTATGCGGATATGGGTCTGATAAGCCCAAAAGCCAATATTTGTTTATTACCTATGTAACTGTATAAATACAGTTTGTATATTGCTGTATATTTTATCAGTTGAATATAAAATCATCTTCATTTCTCAAGTACAAAAATTCTTCAAATCTCAATTTGGTATCATAGCAAAATTCAAAGCTTAACAGCATTCAATTGAATTTGCTAATAAAAAAACTGATTATCATCAGATCATCATCATCATCTGATAATCAGAATCCATTAGAATTTAATTTCATCATCTGGGGTTTTGTCAAGAATTCACTAAAGTTTCTATGTCGTGCCTGAAATACAATATTTCGACTGCAACTCAAATTCTGGCAATTTCAGAGATCCAAAGAAGGGAAATCAAAGCAGAAATCAAGAACTCAATCAAAACTCATAAGAAAAGTAAGTGCAGTGCCAGAAATTTATCAAAGCAAGCTCATCATCTAAGTTTGGCTGCATCAAACTTGATTCTTGATTGTTGAAGAAGTTATTGCATCTGCTCATCCCCTATTCTCCTCAGATCAGTCAGCTCTTTGTCAAGATTCTTCATCATGACTCGTGACAACAGTAATACAGCAACATTTGAAAGTTTTGCAAATACACAGCAACTCGACACTGCAACAGAAAGTCTCATCAAAACAGTGGTCAGCCCTCGAAGTCAGTTGATAACTGTTCAACTTGAGGAAGACAACTATTTGCTGCGAAAGCTTCAAATAGAAACTTCACTTCAAGGTTATAGCCTTGAAGGGTTCATTCTTGGCACCATCTCTATTCCTCCAAAATTTGTAACTAATCATGAAAGCAAGATGATTAACAATGACGAGTATACAAGATATTGTTAGGAACTGGAGATAGTGGTTTTGATGACAACAACCTTTGTAACTTATTTTATTATAACTTATATACTAACACTATTGTCTAGATATATATATGAATGTTATTATGCAGGATATATATAAGGCAGGTACTGATTATTGAAGACTGTACAGTATAAAGATCAAGAATGAAGAAATCAAGTTTGAAGACTCATGAGTATCAAGATCAAGATTTCGAGATATGTGTCTAGTTTATTGTTAAAACTTCATAATAGCACGGAAATCTTCATTCCATATTTCATTTGGGATGGAACCCATTTCTACCTTTTTAGTGGCTTACAAACCCACGACAAGTAGCTTACAAACCTACGACAAGTGGCTTACAAACCCACGAACATCCTGGTTTTGCACAAGTTCTCGAGTCTTGATGTGATGAGATATTCTGCAGGAAGAAGCTTGCAAAACTACTTCAAAATGGTTTTTCAAAATTTCTTTTCAAAATGCTTTAGCATTAAAAATTATCTTTTCAAATGATTATCAAAAAAGATGTTTTAGCCTTAAAATATTCTTTGTTTTTTTTAAATAAACTCTTGTTTTAAACTTCACATTGTTTCTTAACTAAGGGATGTCGACATCATGGGATACCCCATGTCAACATGGTGGCCGTTAAATTCAAAAGTTTCAATTTTCAAAAGAAATGTCTATTCGTTTAAATCACTTCACGAATGGTTATGATCGTTACTGGTCTATAAATAGCCTTCACAAACGAATTTTTAACTAACTATTTTCTTCACTCCTTATTCTCCACAAATTCATATTCTAAAATTTTCATATTTTTAAGATCGTGCTGAAATTCTGCCAAATTCTTAAGTAAATCAAATTAGAATCTCATTCTTGTTTGATTCTCTACCCTATCTCGAAGATCAAAGTGCTATTCAGAGTTATAGGATCAATTTGTAATCAAACGTTTATCGAGTCTCTCTATAAGGTATGGTTGTGCCTGGAAATCAATTGGGTAATCTTGTGGCCCGTAAATCAAGAGAGTTTGCCCCGGACTCGAGATACAGGAGGGTACCTCAAGGCCTTTAGAAATTGAGGATTGTAATCTCGACATTGATTTAATAAAAATCTGTATGAGGTGTTTTGCCTTGGTACAGGATTGGACGTAGGGTAACTCCGAACTAGTATAAAATCCGGTGTGTTCTTTCCTTTTACTGTTTTTATTTACTTACTGTATTTGTGTTTGATTCTGTGATAGTTCTATGATTAAGTTCTGTATTTGTTTATAACATAATTTTTAAATTAGTCCATATAAGTATTAGAATCCATTAAACACTATTCACCCCCCTCTAGTGTTAAATTAGCCTTAAGATCCTTAATCCGCACTCTCTTTTAATTGGTATCAAAGCGTAGGTTTTCATAGTTTTCATAATCTGAAACTTGAAAAGTTAAAAATGGCATTTTTAGGAAATTTTTTTAATACTAGTTTGAATTTATGCATTTCATCAAAGTATCATAAGTCTGCATATAGTTCTTATGAAAAATCAAGTTATTTACCGAATTGGTTTGTTATGCAGGAACAGACATGTTACATGGCTTTTGATGAATCAACAACCAATGGACAAACTATGCAAATTGAGAAAGATAAATGGATACTTGATAGTGGCTATTCAAGGCATATGACTGGAGATCCCGAGATACTCAATGACATTATATATCAAGATGGTGGATTAGTCAACTTTGGAGATAACTCAAAAGGATATGTGATTGGCATCGGCAATGTCAGTAATTCTAAAACTCCTCTCATTACTGATGTTTTGCTAGCTAGGAATTTAAAACATAATCTGCTTAGTATATGTCAACTATGTGATAAAGATTTTAAAATTAAATTTGGAAAAGATAAGTGTCACATCAAAGATAATAAGTCAAATATTATCTTTAAAGGAATTAGGAAGAAAAACATTTACATCCTTAGTATGAAAGTTTCAAATGATAACTTATGTCTTTTAGCTAATACAAGTGACCCTTGGATTTGGCATAAAAGATTTGGTCATTTAAATTTCAAACTGTTATCTAGGTTATCAAAACTTGGCTTAGTTAGAGGTCTTCCCAAGTTAAACTTTAAAGTAGATAGTATATGTGATGCTTGCCAATTATGAAAACTTAAGAAAAATTCATTTAAATTAAAAGATATGATTTCTACTTCTAAACCTCTAGAATTACTTCATTTAGATTTATTTGGTCCATCTCAAGTTCAATCAATTAATCACAACAAATATGTTTTTGTAATTGTAGATGATTATTCTATATATACTTGGACAATTTTTCTTAAACTTAAAAGTGATGCTTTTGAATTATTTAAGAATTTTGCTAAAAGAATTCAAAATCAACTTTCTTTAAAAATAAAAACTATTCGTAGTGATCACGGTGGAGAATTTGAAAATGAAAATTTTGAGAATTTCTGTTATCAAAAAGGAATTACTCATAATTTCTCTTTTCCAAGAACTCCACAACAAAACGGAGTGGTAGAACGTAAGAATAGAACGATTCAAGAGTGTGCTAGAAAATTGCTTTCTGATAGTAACTTACCTAAAAACTTTTGGGCTGAAGCAGTCGCTACAGCTTGTTATATATTAAATAGGATTTTAATCAGACCATTAACTAATAAACACCATATGAATTACTTTACAAAAAGAAACCCATAGTAGCTTATTTTAAAGTTTTTGGTAGTAAGTGTTTTATTTTTAATACAAAAGATAATTTAGATAAATTTGAACCTAAATCCGACAAAGGTATCTTTATCGGATATTCTAATAGAAGTAAAGCATTTAGAGTTTATAATTTAAGAACTAACACTATTGAAGAAACAATGCATGTATCTTTTGATGAAAATTTTAAAGATACTGTACAAATAGAAGATGAAGAAGATTTTGTAACTTTAAATAATGAACCTAATGAAACTAATTGTGAAATCATTCAACCTAATAAAAGAATTAGGCTATTAAAAGATCATCCTGTAGAAAATATAATAGGAAATATTGAATCTATAGTTAAAACAAGAAATCAACTAAATAGTATGAGTAATGTAGCTTTTATATCAACTATTGAACCTAAAATCCCAAAGGAAGAATCATCTGATGATTCATGGATTCTTGCTATGCAAGAAGAATTGAATCAGTTCACTAGAAATGATGTTTGGGAACTTGTTCCTAGACCCGAGGATAAAAGTATAATCGGAACAAAATGGGTTTATAAAAATAAAATGAATGAACTTGGTGAGGTCGTGAGAAATAAAGCTCATTTAGTCGCGCAAGGTTATTGTCAAGAAGAAGGAATTAATTATGACGAAACCTTTGCACCCGTAGCAAGACTAGAAGCTATCAGGAGTCTACTTGCTTTCGCAAACTACAATAATTTCAAGTTATATCAAATGGATGCTAAAAGTGCTTTTCTAAATGGTTTTGTAAAAGAAGATGTTTATGTCGAACAACCTCCACTTTTTGAAGATAATAAATTTCCAAATTTTGTATATAAATTAAAGAAAGCTTTATATGGTCTGAAACAAGCTCCTAGAGCCTGGTATGAAAGACTAAGATCTTATTTACTACAATCTGGTTTTGAAATTGGTAAAATAGATACAACTCTTTTTATTAAAAGAAACAAAAATGATATTCAATTAGTAAAAATATATGTAGATGATATAATATTTGGATCAACTAATAACATAATGAATAAAGAATTCTAAGATATAATGACTAAAGAATTTGAAATGAGTCATATGAGAGAACTAAGTTTCTTCTTAGGACTTCAAATCAAACAATTAGATAAAGGAATTTTCATTAGTCAAGAAAAATATGCTAAGGATTTAATTAATAAATTTGGATGGACCACTTCTAGTGGAAAACCAACTCCAATGACAACTAATGTAGCTTTAAGTAAAGAAGATAAATCAAAAGATGTTGATCAAAAATTATATAGGGGAACAATTGATTCGCTGCTTTATATAACAACAAGTCGTCCTAACATCATGCATAGTGTCTGTCTCTGTGCAAGATACCAATCTCAACCTAAAGAAACTCACTTAAAAGCTGTTAAAAGAATTTTAAGATATGTAAAACATACTTTAGATTATGGTTTATTTTACCCTAAAAATGATGTATTTGATTTAATTTCATATTGTGATGCTGATTACGCTGGTTGTAAATCAAACCGAAAAAGTACAAGTGGAACTTGTCACTTTCTAGGACATTCTCTGGTTTCCGGGTTTAGTAAGAAGCAAAACACTGTATCCTTGTCAACAACTGAAGCAAAATATATATCTGCTGCTTTGGCTTGTTCTCAAGTTATATATATGCAACAAACATTAAAAGATTTTGGATTAACTATAACTA
Organism: Allium fistulosum; assembly: GCA_030737815.1. Classification (NCBI taxonomy): domain Eukaryota; kingdom Viridiplantae; phylum Streptophyta; class Magnoliopsida; order Asparagales; family Amaryllidaceae; genus Allium; species Allium fistulosum. The sequence goes on along the minus strand of CM060907.1, from coordinate 939,418,760 downwards.
AATTACCAATTTATTATGATAATACTAGTGCAATAAACCTATCTAAAAATCTAACTCATCATGCTAGAACAAAACATATTGATATTAGACATCATTTTCTTAGAGATAATATAAGTAAAGAAGTCATAACTCTTGAATATATTAATACTGGAAAAAAAATTGCTGATATATTAACCAAACCATTAAATGAACAAAAGTTTACTAAATTTAGAAGAGAATTAGGTATATGTTCATTAACTGAAATATAAATTATAAATAATACAAGTATAGTTAATAATTAATATAAATAATAATTTCTCAAAAATTGAACCGGGCATGTCGACATGACCCGTCCCCCTATGTCGACATACAGGCCGAGATTTTCAAATTTAAATTTCCCTCTAAAATTAGTTATTTGGTTATATATTTATATATTTCAACTTTTACTCCTTTTCTCGGTTCTATTCTCTGTAATAAACTTCTAAAACAGAAAATTAATGGCTTCCTCTTCCAATAATGAACCTTCTTCACCCACTTCTCCTCATTCTGGCCCTTTTCAACGTTCCACACACGTACGAGTCATCAAATTACAAGAGAAGATGAAAGATTTGCTTCAAATGATGACGGAAATTCAAGTAAGTCAACTGCGAATGGCTAGAGAACAAGATAGGCAAGGAAGAATCCTTAGGAATTTATAAAAATTCCTTATGGATAACCATACCAATCCCATTGTCATCGAAGAATCATCACAAGCCATGGATTCTGAAGAAGAAGAGCCTCTAGAAGAACCACAAAAGGATCAAGAAGCAGAACATCCTCTGCCGAATTCGGATGTTCATATGGACGAAGCCGATGGCGTGATTTGCGTTGGAGAGGTCCTTTTTGACGCTAATGGGAACTTGGTCGAACAACGTGGAAACTTTTGTCTCCACTATCCAAATTGTTCGGTCCATAAATCACCAATAGTTAAGGGTCCTCTTTAAGCGTTTTTTGTTTTTCATTTTCTTGATTGTATATTGGTTTGTTAAATTGTATATAAGTATTATCCTAATTAATGTTCTTCTAAAAACAATCTTTGGTTATTATTCTTATGTCATATGTTTGTTTATCTCATTTTCTATTAAGTTCAAGGTTTATAGGTTATTTTTGTTGATGACAAAGGGGGAGAAGTTATATAAAATAGTAGGCTTGGAGTAAGGGGGAGTTATGGTATGATCGAAGTAGTAAGTATATTTTATAAGGTTGCCATCATCAAAAAGGGGTAGATTGTTAGGAACTGGAGATAGTGGTTTTGATGACAACAGGCTTTATAACTTATTTTATTATAACTTATATACTAACACTATTGTCTAGATACATATGAATGTTATTATGCAGGATATATATAAGGCAGGTACTGATTATTGAAGACTGTACAGTATAAAGATCAATAATGAAGAAATCAGGTTTGAAGACTCATGAGTATCAAGATCAAGATTTCGAGATATGTGTCTATATTATTGTTAAAACTTCATAATAGCACGGAAATCTTCATTCCATATTTGGGATGGAACCCATTTCTACCTTCTTAGTGGCTTACAAACCCACGACAAGTAGCTTACAAACCTACGACAAGTGGCTTACAAACCCACGAACATCCTGGTTTTGTACAAGTTCTCGAGTCCTGATGCGATGAGATATTCTGCAGGAAGAAGCTTGCAAAACTACTTCAAAATGGTTTTTCAAAATGATTTTCAAAACTGCTTTTCAAAATGTTTTAGCCTTAAAAATTATCTTTTCAAATATTATCAAAAAAGATGTTTTAACCTTAAAATATTCTTTGTTTTTGTTTTTTAAAGAAACTCTTGTTTTAAACTTTACATTGTTTTTTAACTAATGGATGTCGACATCATGGGATACCCCGTGTCGACATGGTGGCCGTTAAATTCAAAAGTTACAATTTTCAATAGAAGTGTCTATTCGTTTAAATCTCTTCACGAATGGTTATGACCGTTACTGGTCTATAAATAGCCTTCACAAATGAAGTTTTTAACTAACTATTTTCTTCACTCCTTCTTCTCCACAAATTCATTTTCTAAAATTTTCATATTTTTAAGATCGTGCTGAAATTCTGCCGAATTCTCAAGTAAATAAAATTAGAATCTCATTCTTGTTTGATTCTCTGCCCTCTCTCGAAGATCAAAGTGCTATTCAGAGTTATAGGATCAATTTGTAATCAAACGTTTATCGAGTCTCTCTATAAGGTGTGGTTGTGTGATGCAGCAGCGGAATAACAAAATGATGATTCTGTGAAAGTAGTAATCGGTGGAATAGAAAATACTGAATGCCCAACTCTGTTGATCCAAAGATGCCGGAATCTAGCTATCCAAACACGTTGATCGCGCACGATAACGTGTTTAAAGATCTACGATTCTTCGACGTTGATCAAGCGCACTTGATTCCGCGAATCGGCTTCTACGATCGTTGATTCGAGCGCACTCGAATGCCGAAAGAGGAGATAGGAGATCACACTCAACTACCGATTTAATGAAAGCACAAAGCTAACAAACAAAAGTTTTATTCAAAATCAACCAACCATTACAAATGACCCAACATGTCTATTTATAGACGTACAACTCGCACTTCACTAGGTCGTTCACGACCTTACAACACACATTTTACAACACAACACTTAGGTCGGCAACGACCTACCTCCTACGACCTAAAACATTACAACGCAACACTTCACCGACCTAACATAGGTCGTCAACGACCTAACAGATCAACAACATACACGTTACAACACAGAAACGACCTAGTACACACACATAACGACCTAAAAACAAGGCAGCGACCTAACTTCTCAGCACATAAGGTCGAGCGACCTAAAAATGGATGCGGCTTAAGCTTCAGCGACCTAAGAAGTTATCCTTTGGAATTCTTCACACGACCTAACTCTCTCCGCGACCTAACTTAGGTCGTAACTCGTCCACGCGACCTAACTTAGGTCGTAGCTCGAGGCAGTCTTCAATTGTAATATCGGAGCGACATAAAGGAATGTGAGCTTTGTTAGGTCGTTCGTTCTCCTCGCAACCTAACTTAGGTCGTAACCCGTCTTCGCGACCTAGCATAGGTCGTAATTCAATCTCGCGACCTAACTTAGGTCGTAACTTGTTAGCTCGTTCGTATGCCTTCACGCTGAATCCATTAACTCGCGTGCCACCTTGACTAGGTCGTGAGCGACCTTCACTAGGTCGTGAGCGACCTAAAAATTCGTTAGGTCGTGAGCGACCTAAGTCTTCAACTGCCCACGACTTATTCCCAAGTTTTAGTTCATTAGGTCGTCTGCGACCTAGGGCTTCTTCAGGCTGGGCTGCATCATCCTCCCCAGGTTGAGAAAAATTCATCCTCGAATTTGCGCTATCCTTTTCCACAACAAATTCATTCCCATGATACGGTATAAGATGTTTAACATTAAACACGTCAGAAGTGTACACATCCTCCAGCAGCTTTAGCCTATAAGCGTTTTATTGATACGTTTCACAATCGTTACCGGACCAATTTTTCGAGCTTTAAGTTTATTGTATGCTCCTACTGGAAAACGATCTTTCGTTAGTACAGCATATACTAAATCTCCTTCATTAAATTCAACGCTTCTTCGCTTCAAATCCGCAGATCGTTTATACTTTTCATTCGCTTTCTCCAATCGTTCCTGAACGATTTTATGACATTCTGCCAATCCATCAACAAAATCAACGGCCCGCTTAACTATTCCCTTCGGTTGTGGTACTAGCGTCAAATCCAACGGTCCCTTTGGTAAGCTTGAATATACAATCTGAAATGGACTGAAACCCGTACTACGGTTTATAGCATGATTATGAGCAAACTCCGCTTGACATAACTTCATATCCCAACTCTTCAGATTATCCTTCACTAGGCATCGCAACAAATTTCCCAAAGATCTATTAACAACTTCAGTCCGACCATCGGACTGCGGATGGTAAGCACTACTGAAATTTAGTTTTGTTCCCACCATCTTCCACAAACTTAGCCAAAAATGACTTAGAAATCTAGTATCCCTGTCACATACCGAAATTTTTGACTTTCGAAAATTCGACATCGATACTCACTTTATCGACTGCCGAGCAATCGAGTGCCGGAAACTCCAATAGTGAGGGTTTTTAAATAGAAGAAAAAAGTAGAAGAAGAAGAAAAGAGGAAAAAGATAGAAGAGAAGAACAACAGAACAACATCAGAAACAGAAACAATATCAGAATCTCACATATCGCAGCGGAACAATATATAATAGATAAATGAATAATCTCTAAAACAAAGAACTATATCATTTTATACATACATCAATCATCAGAGTCAATATACAACAATGGACAGTTATATAACTTGTCCTCATACAGAATACACAGCGGAATAAATACTATCAGATACAAATACTACGTCTCGTCATCCAGCTTATCTCCAAAACTCCAGAATATCCAAAATATCCTGATAACATAACTCTAGGCTGCCCGTGTGGAAATTGGTGGGCACCCAGAGTTTAGAAGGGAAACAATAAACTCCGAGTCAGTCATGGTGACTGGTGTGAGATCGTAAAACAGTTATTCTTTATAACAACAAAATAATTTTTAAGTCAATTCGAAATGCTTTTGGAAAATGAAACTACCATAAGACCTCCCGCCACACACACAATGCAAACGCAGAATTGGAGGAGATTTCTTCTTATGATAGTCAAAGATGCTTACTATGCAAAATCAAATCATTTTTGATATTATTATTAGTGCATAGTGTAGAAAACAGTTCGAAAGTATAATATAAATCTTAGCCAGCATAGACATTCCGAACTATGCCTACTATAGCTACCATCCAAACAGTGGTGACCACCATAAGTGAATGGCAGGTTCTACAACTAAAACCGTACAAGTCTCGTATTGTTTCTTTGGATTTCCAACAAATGGTCAGGCCAAGGAACTTCCTATCCACGATGGGTACGTCCCTGGAATAGACGACCCGAGAACCTAACCGGATCTCTGCCAACACAAGGCCGGGTTACCTCTGCAAAAATAGGTAACTACTGACACGCGTATGCCATCCCCCGATCGTAACCGATCTTCCCGAGGATCCCCGATTCGCAACAAACCACATAGTAAAAAATGCAGCAACCACATAGGTTAAGTATCTGGGCTCCATACCATGATACCACCTCTATCCAGAAGGAATGACATACACTAAGGGGCGCTACTCCCTAGAACCTTGCCGCATTCTTCCTGTTTTGACCATTTCCGGGGTGTGAGGCTCACGAAGTCTCGTCCACAAAGCTACGCTTTCTACAAAGCCATGCTTCGGGTCAAACAAATGATCAACCTATGATCACAAAGATATAAGATCAAACAAATGATCATATCACAAATGATCAAACACTGATCATTTCACAGCAACACTCAGTATGCCACGTTACCAAATTGGGATATATCGCTGATGAATTTCAACTACATAACCTCTGAGCTCGTACGACTCAGAGAAGGGTGTTAAGCTAAGAGAATAAATTCTTCGCCACCAACAGAAATGTATTTGAAAGAAATCAGCTTTATATCTCAAATTGTAACGTCAGACACACAATCCATACAAGTCTGTTCCGGGATCGAACAGAACCGAAGGCACTTCTCACGAAGCCCTTGCATATCCGGATAATTTTCTAATCACGTCCGGACTTCCCGTCACTAAGGGTGATAAAACCTCTAAACCGGAGATCAGCTGATGTAGAGTAACTCGACGGTAATCCTTCCATTTTCAAAAATATCCGGTCTTCAACACCGATCTTCAAATGCAATTCATAACGACGTATCACATATTCGGAATGGGTTATACGACCCCATGGTCCTTTCCCGGCTAACCCGAATAGTGAGCGTTTATTTAAAAACAAGTGTGGCATTCAATTTCATCCAATTCACAACAAATACCATATTCAAGGTAATTATTGATAGTCGGTTATTTAACTATCAATAAAGATGCGCAACATCATCAGATTCCAAATAATTTTCCAAATTATTTTATCTCCAAAAATATCTTTACTAGATATATAATTTCCACACTTCGAAAATAAATCAACGTTTATTTTTCTAAACAGTTTCCCTTTCCTTTTATAAATTCCATAGCGAATTTATATTTTCAAAATATCTACTGATATACGATTCTCAAATCGATTTCAAATATTCAATTTCATTTTATCTTTAAGAAGATAAAATCTCAAAACGTTTCATTTCATATTGGAAAAGTAATTCCATACTTATTTAAAAATAAGTGTTTCCCAAATCATTTATTTTCAACACTTGGAAAATATTCGTTATACTTAAATCAAAATTAAGTATACATTTCATTCTTTAAGGAAATCATTTACTATAACAACATCTATTTGAGTCAAAACGAATGTTACGTAAAACATCGTTACGACGACTCAAAATCACTAGTATAGGGATTCGAAATTTAGATAGATATATAAATCCCAATACTATATAAAAACATTTCCTTACGGAAATCATTTACTATAACAACAGTGTTATAGTCCACCATTTCCTTATTGCTCGAAAACGTCTATTTCAACAATGAATATTGAAATCTATGCTTTCGATTCATAATACATTTTAAAACATTTTTAAAATGTTTAACTTCATTTTTTTTATCACTTCAAAAATAAATCCATTTTACTTAACAATATATTCACTGTCCAAAATCGTGAATATAATTCACTTAACCCAATTTCAATCATTTCTACACATTTTATTTCAATAAAAATTCGCTATCCAAAAACGCGAATATATCTTCTTTGATAATCTTCTATATTTAATTTATCAAATTCAATTGATTTTGAATTTATAAAACAACGTTTATAAATTCTATTTCTATTTTATAACAACTTCGATTTGTAAATCTCCTTTATTAACAAATTCGACCAATATTTCATTTGAAGGCATAAATCCAATTTATAAGTTAATTTCTTATAAATCTTCTATTCTACAATTTCATTCATTTTAACTTCCCGATTTATACATCTATAAATTTCATTCTTTTTAACTTCACAATTTATACATCTATAAATTTCATTCTTTTTCCAAATCCGTTTCAATTTGCCAATTAAATTTCTAATTGGACTTCCCACTTATTTCTCTTTAAATAAATTCCTTTTTAAAGAAAATAAATTTCTTTATCTCTTTCAATCTATTTCAAAATCCAAATTTAAATTAAATTCTTCAATTTATAATCACTATTTTATGAAATCCATTTATTTAGCATTTTCACTTTATTCTGGAATTTATTAAATAAGATTATAAAAATCAGCTTTTATACTTTTAAATTCTTTTCTTCGAATTTATTCAATTTCTAAAAATTTATTTACTTAAAAATTTCTATTTTGATTTCAAAAATTCAATTTCATTTATTTTTGGAATCCAATGATATCAAACATCCATTCAGCTAAATTTTTAGCTTTCAAACAATTTCCAAACATCAATTCAATAACATCAATAATCATTCACAGATTATCACATCACAGTAGAAATAAATTCAATCAATGTGAGGGGTCCAGTTGGATCCCTCCAACCTGTTTCCCTGCATCCAAAGACGTCAGCACAATACCAATTCCACTTCGAGGTGGAATATCGCGGTATATGGGTTTTATAAAAATATCCGCTTACTAACGGCGCAATAGGGTCTCATCCGCTATACGAGGCGGGAAATCAATCAATCCAATATATACATATGCCAATATGTATATATTGCTATATATATATAGATACATCCTACTATATCTAATATCACATCCAATAGCAATCAATCAAATCAATAACTGTAGAAATCCATTTCATTCGAGTGAGAAAAATCTCACCTTAGCTTTTAATTTGCCATCCCATTTCCGTTCCAGATTGTTTTCTTTGCAATTTTTTTTAACTTGTATAAATAAATTTATACAATTCATTAATATTTGAATTCACTAACCAATAAATCAATAAATTTTGATTTCCAACTAACGTCTTAATTAAGTAATTATTTAAATTAAAAGTCAAATTTCTTTTAATATCCAAAATAAACTTACTGTTAATGTTTGATAACTAAATAAATAAACAATTTACCTAAATTAAATTAAAGTTCACTTAATCTCATATTCTAAAATACTGAAATTTAAAAGCAAAAACTAAATTTATTTAACTCAAATTTTATATTTAAAACCAAATTCCCTTTATATAAATTTCCTTTAGTAATTTAAATAATTTTTTAGATAATCAATTAAACGATACACTTATACTCTATCTTCTGCAAATAATCAAACATTTTCACTTAAACTAAATTAATACAAAAACAGTTACCTCACTCGAGCATCGCAGTTGACTGAGGAACCCACGGCGAACTAGCATCACAACACAACTGTCGACATGCCCCTCGCGACTTCGAGCAACTGCCACACATCTTCCAATCAGAGCTGAGCATTCCCCACTGTCTTGCCGAGCTCGATCGCGACAACCCTGGCCTCAGTCGAACGACTCACGAAACCCTAGTTGCTCGCGACTTTAGTCACATCAAAATCCTCACCTGCTCGTGCTCCTCCAGACCTCGCGCTCGCCCTGCTTGCTCACGGTCGTCGCTCCATCGACGTTCGAACCCCACTGCTTGCCGCGCACCCTCGCGCCTACCCCCCAGATCGATTCCATTCGTATACTTGTGGACGAGAGAGGGATACGCGATTTTTTGTTTGAATATAAGCGGCCATTGATTTTAAAAGGAGAAGGGGGGATTTCGAATTCGCGATTTTTCTTTCTGTGAATGGAAGGCTTCGGCCATTTTTTTCTTTTGTTTGAATTAAAAACTGGAGAGGGAAAGGAAGATTGTTATTTAAGATTGAAAGGAGGATGGTTGGCACGATCTTATTCCGTGATTCTCGACTTGATTTTAGGCGTAAAGTTAGGAGATAATATGCTAATGCTGACCAAATTTTAATTTAAATTTAAATTGAATTCATTTTGAAATTTCAACGCGTTTAACTATCGTATGGTCACATAACAACTCCAAATGCTACGAAATTTGAAATCCGGTAATAATTCAATATTACGGACCCAATGGAACTGGTTTCGTCGAATTCCGAGACTGTCTCCCGGAACGCTATTTTTAAATATCAGTTGAACGATATAAATTTCAACACTGAACAAAACAGTTTAAAATTCAATTCTGAAAGTTCGATTATCTTTGGTATTATCAATACGAATTTTAAAAGCTTTCGAAATATTTTTCTTCGGCTTAAAATTGGAGATTCAAAAATTTATCCAATTTACAATAGATTAAATTTTATAATTTAATCGCCAAATTCAAATTTAAATCGGGGATTCAAATTAAATTATCGTTCAAATATTTAAAATTAATTAAATATTCTCAATTTAATTTGTTCAAAATTCCGGGTCGTTACAGACTTCCCTCCTTAAAAGAATTTCGTCCCGAAATTACAAGTTAGGAAAAAAAGTCCTTAACTCGTCTACTATTTTTCACAATCCAAATAGTTTTATCAAATTTTCCAAAACAAATCTTTCTACTAAAGATTCGTTATTAATTTCAACTAAATTTCCAAACATTTTCATAATTTTCAAACAACATTGTTTACTTCAAAGTTCAAATTTAAATTCAAACTCAAATTTTAAACTTTCAAAATTTCTCAAAAATTTTCTAACACTCGAAATTTTCGAAAAATTTCGCCAGCGTCTCCTTTGCGCGGCTAATACGGTACGACTACAAAACGTCCCTACGGACTCTCAGATTTCAAAAAGAAAAGAAAAATGCCAAGCGGCTAGAGAAGAAATCAGCAAAAACTCATATTATAATTTAAATACATACCTTTTCCGAGCAATTCAAATTATCTTCGAAATCAAAATTCCAATTCCTTATAACACCTGTGTATCCTACTAGCCATAATATCTAGTTATAACATTCAAACTATTTTGCACATTTTATTACAAAATTTCCAATATAAACTACTTATACATTTTTAGCTTACTACTGAAGTTACATCCATTATCATTCAATTTTTCATTTCCAAATTCATTTGAATTCAATTCCAACATTTAATTTAATTTGGATTCAGTTTATCTTCTGAATATTGAATTTAGCAATTATCTTTAGTTCACTTCATTTACAATTGATACCATTCAATTTAATTCGCATTTCAAATCTATTCCATTCACTAATTCATTTACATTAGACTGATTCAACATTTAATTAGTTCAATATCTTAATTCATTTATCAATCCAATTCAGATTCTCAATTTTTATTTAACTTTACCAAGGTCAAATTTCATCACTTAATCAGAATCACATTTCATTTTGCTTAATAAAATTGTTTAACCACTTTTAACAATTCGTTTCACTTCTATTTTCTCATTTTATAAGTTATATAACTTATATTCAAAAATTACCACTTGGATTTCTATTGATTCACTTATACTTACTTTAATTCAACTTAAAATTCCTTAAGTTAAATTTATTCAATCTAAATTCACAACAAATTGTATAAATTATCAACTCATTTATTATTCTCATAAATATTTTTGTATAGCATTCCAGAGTCTTAATAACATTTTCAAAACCATTTTTGAAAACAATTCAATTTATCCCTTGAATTTTCAAAACAAAACCCAAATTTTCAAACAACTTCTATTTAAAACAATTTGGCAGCAATTCCTCTTTTGGAAACCCGAAAATGAACACCGGTGATGCTGCAGTCATTACCGAAGTTATTTTCCAGCGACCGAAAAGAGTTTAGAGCTTTTATCCCTTCAAAACACTTTTCAAAACCTTTGAAATTCATTTTCAAATCAAAAAGAAATTTAAATTTCCAAATCTCCAAAATTTTCAAATTCTTTTCAAAACATTTCCAAAAACTTCTCTGGAATTCCGTTTCAAATTACAATCACATTTATAATTTATATTTTTAAATTTCATTTGTATGTGAATTTATTTCTTTATCTTTCAATTCACATTTATAAATTTCATTCGTTAAATGGATTTATTTCCAAATCTTTGGTTATTATTTTAATTTCTCATTCCATTTCATATAACAATGATAATATTTCAATGTTATTACTTCCTAACAACCAAACATCCATATACTATGATAATTCATAGAAAATCATTTCCTTTCTATACAAAAATAGTTTTGGGCAAAATTATTTCATCTACCCTATTTTAAAACAATACTATGTCGTCTTGTCTCGTTTAAGTGTTTAGAAATCCCTATCGATAATATGGCGTCCCACATACCGACCAAAATTCACAAACATCTCAACGGATAAGCAAACACAATATAAAACATTTTTATATTCACTAACAAATACGCGCTCATATCTATTATTACACTCAACTCATTCTAGAGTACTACTGACTCTATCTCTAATGAGTAACACCCAACAGAGCAGGGTTGTCGCTTAACCATATGCTCTGATACCACGCTGTCACATACCGAAATTTTCGACTTTCGAAAATTCGACATCGATACTCACTTTATCGACTGCCGAGCAATCGAGTGCCGGAAACTCCAATAGTGAGGGTTTTTAAATAGAAGAAAAAAGTAGAAGAAGAAGAAAAGAGGAAAAAGATAGAAGATAAGAACAACAGAACAACATCAGAAACAGAAACAATATCAGAATCTCACATATCGCAGCGGAACAATATATAATAGATAAATGAATAATCTCTAAAACAAAGAACTATATCATTTTATACATACATCAATCATCAAAGTCAACATACAACAATGGACAGTTATATAACTTGTCCTCATACAGAATACACAGCGGAATAAATACTATCAGATACAAATACTACGTCTCGTCATCCAGCTTATCTCCAAAACTCCAGAATATCCAGAATATCCTGATAACATAACTCTAGGCTGCCCGTGTGGAAATTGGTGGGCACCCAGAGTTTAGAAGGGAAACAATAAACTCCGAGTCAGTCATGGTGACTGGTGTGAGATCGTAAAACAGTTATTCTTTATAACAACAAAATAATTTTTAAGTCAATTCGAAATGCTTTTGGAAAATGAAACTACCATAAGACCTCCCGCCACACACACAATGCGAACGCAGAATTGGAGGAGATTTCTTCTTATGATAGTCAAAGATGCTTACTACGCAAAATCAAATCATTTTTGATATTATTATTAGTGCATAGTGTAGAAAACAGTTCGAAAGTATAATATAAATCTTAGCCAGCATAGACATTCCGAACTATGCCTACTATAGCTACCATCCAAACAGTGGTGACCACCATAAGTGAATGGCAGGTTCTACAACTAAAACCGTACAAGTCTCGTATTGTTTCTTTGGATTTCCAACAAATGGTCAGGCCAAGGAACTTCCTATCCACGATGGGTACGTCCCTGGAATAGACGACCCGAGAACCTAACCGGATCTCTGCCAACACAAGGCCGGGTTACCTCTGCAAAAATAGGTAACTACTGACACGCGTATGCCATCCCCCGATCGTAACCGATCTTCCCGAGGATCCCCGATTCGCAACAAACCACATAGTAAAAAATGCAGCAACCACATAGGTTAAGTATCTGGGCTCCATACCATGATACCACCTCTATCCAGAAGGAATGACATACACTAAGGGGCGCTACTCCCTAGAACCTTGCCGCATTCTTCCTGTTTTGACCATTTCCGGGGTGTGAGGCTCACGAAGTCTCGTCCACAAAGCTACGCTTTCTACAAAGCCATGCTTCGGGTCAAACAAATGATCAACCTATGATCACAAAGATATAAGATCAAACAAATGATCATATCACAAATGATCAAACACTGATCATTTCACAGCAACACTCAGTATGCCACGTTACCAAATTGGGATATATCGCTGATGAATTTCAACTACATAACCTCTGAGCTCGTACGTCTCAGAGAAGGGTGTTAAGCTAAGAGAATAAATTCTTCGCCACCAACAGAAATGTATTTGAAAGAAATCAGCTTTATATCTCAAATTGTAACGTCAGACACACAATCCATACAAGTCTGTTCCGGGATCGAACAGAACCGAAGGCACTTCTCACGAAGCCCTTGCATATCCGGATAATTTTCTAATCACGTCCGGACTTCCCGTCACTAAGGGTGATAAAACCTCTAAACCGGAGATCAGCTGATGTAGAGTAACTCGACGGTAATCCTTCCGTTTTCAAAAATATCCGGTCTTCAACACCGGTCTTCAAATGCAATTCATAACGACGTATCACATATTCGGAATGGGTTATACGACCCCATGGTCCTTTCCCGGCTAACCCGAATAGTGAGCGTTTATTTAAAAACAAGTGTGGCATTCAATTTCATCCAATTCACAACAAATACCATATTCAAGGTAATTATTGATAGTCGGTTATTTAACTATCAATAAAGATGCGCAACATCATCAGATTCCAAATAATTTTCCAAATTATTTTATCTCCAAAAATATCTTTACTAGATATATAATTTCCACACTTCGAAAATAAATCAACGTTTATTTTTCTAAACAGTTTCCCTTTCCTTTTATAAATTCCATAGCGAATTTATATTTTCAAAATATCTACTGATATACGATTCTCAAATCGATTTAAAATATTCAATTTCATTTTATCTTTAAGAAGATAAAATCTCAAAACGTTTCATTTCATATTGGAAAAGTAATTCCATACTTATTTAAAAATAAGTGTTTCCCAAATCATTTATTTTCAACACTTGGAAAATATTCGTTATACTTAAATCAAAATTAAGTATACATTTCATTCTTTAAGGAAATCATTTACTATAACAACATCTATTTGAGTCAAAACGAATGTTACGTAAAACATCGTTACGACGACTCAAAATCACTAGTATAGGGATTCGAAATTTAGATAGATATATAAATCCCAATACTATATAAAAACATTTCCTTACGGAAATCATTTACTATAACAACAGTGTTATAGTCCACCATTTCCTTATTGCTCGAAAACGTCTATTTCAACAATGAATGTTGAAATCTATGCTTTCGATTCATAATACATTTTAAAACATTTTTAAAATGTTTAACTTCATTTTTTTTATCACTTCAAAAATAAATCCATTTTACTTAACAATATATTCACTGTCCAAAATCGTGAATATAATTCACTTAACCCAATTTCAATCATTTCTACACATTTTATTTCAATAAAAATTCGCTATCCAAAAACGCGAATATATCTTCTTTGATAATCTTCTATATTTAATTTATCAAATTCAATTGATTTTGAATTTATAAAACAACGTTTATAAATTCTATTTCTATTTTATAACAACTTCGATTTGTAAATCTCCTTTATTAACAAATTCGACCAATATTTCATTTGAAGGCATAAATCCAATTTATAAGTTAATTTCTTATAAATCTTCTATTCTACAATTTCATTCATTTTAACTTCCCGATTTATACATCTATAAATTTCATTCTTTTTAACTTCACAATTTATACATCTATAAATTTCATTCTTTTTCCAAATCCGTTTCAATTTGCCAATTAAATTTCTAATTGGACTTCCCACTTATTTCTCTTTAAATAAATTCCTTTTTAAAGAAAATAAATTTCTTTATCTCTTTCAATCTATTTCAAAATCCAAATTTAAATTAAATTCTTCAATTTATAATCACTGTTTTATGAAATCCATTTATTTAGCATTTTCACTTTATTCTGGAATTTATTAAATAAGATTATAAAAATCAGCTTTTATACTTTTAAATTCTTTTCTTCGAATTTATTCAATTTCTAAAAATTTATTTACTTAAAAATTTCTATTTTGATTTCAAAAATTCAATTTCATTTATTTTTGGAATCCAATGATATCAAACATCCATTCAGCTAAATTTTTAGCTTTCAAACAATTTCCAAACATCAATTCAATAACATCAATAATCATTCACAGATTATCACATCACAGTAGAAATAAATTCAATCAATGTGAGGGGTCCAGTTGGATCCCTCCAACCTGTTTCCCTGCATCCAAAGACGTCAGCACAATACCAATTCCACTTCGAGGTGGAATATCGCGGTTTATGGGTTTTATAAAAATATTCGCTTACTAACGGCGCAATAGGATCTCATCCGCTATACGAGGCGGGAAATCAATCAATCCAATATATACATATGCCAATATGTATATATTGCTATATATATATAGATACATCCTACTATATCTAATATCACATCCAATAGCAATCAATCAAATCAATAACTGTAGAAATCCATTTCATTCGAGTGAGAAAAATCTCACCTTAGCTTTTAATTTGCCATCCCATTTCCGTTCCAGATTGTTTTCTTTGCAATTTTTTTTACCTTGTATAAATAAATTTATACAATTCATTAATATTTGAATTCACTAACCAATAAATCAATAAATTTTGATTTCCAACTAACGTCTTAATTAAGTAATTATTTAAATTAAAAGTCAAATTTCTTTTAATATCCAAAATAAACTTACTGTTAATGTTTGATAACTAAATAAATAAACAATTTACCTAAATTAAATTAAAGTTCACTTAATCTCATATTCTAAAATACTGAAATTTAAAAGCAAAAACTAAATTTATTTAACTCAAATTTTATATTTAAAACCAAATTCCCTTTATATAAATTTCCTTTAGTAATTTAAATAATTTTTTAGATAATCAATTAAACGATACACTTATACTCTATCTTCTGCAAATAATCAAACATTTTCACTTAAACTTAATTAATACAAAAACAGTTACCTCACTCGAGCATCGCAGTTGACTGAGGAACCCACGGCGAACTAGCATCACAACACAACTGTCGACATGCCCCTCGCGACTTCGAGCAACTGCCACACATCTTCCAATCAGAGCTGAGCATTCCCCACTGTCTTGCCGAGCTCGATCGCGACAACCCTGGCCTCAGTCAAACGACTCACGAAACCCTAGTTGCTCGCGACTTTAGTCACATCAAAATCCTCACCTGCTCGTGCTCCTCCAGACCTCGCGCTCGCCCTGCTTGCTCACGGTCGTCGCTCCATCGACGTTCGAACCCCACTGCTTGCCGCGCACCCTCGCGCCTACCCCCCAGATCGATTCCATTCGTATACTTGTGGACGAGAGAGGGATACGCGATTTTTTGTTTGAATATAAGCGGCCATTGATTTTAAAAGGAGAAGGGGGGATTTCGAATTCGCGATTTTTCTTTCTGTGAATGGAAGGCTTCGGCCATTTTTTTCTTTTGTTTGAATTAAAAACTGGAGAGGGAAAGGAAGATTGTTATTTAAGATTGAAAGGAGGATGGTTGGCACGATCTTATTCCGTGATTCTCGACTTGATTTTAGGCGTAAAGTTAGGAGATAATATGCTAATGCTGACCAAATTTTAATTTAAATTTAAATTGAATTCATTTTGAAATTTCAACGCGTTTAACTATCGTATGGTCACATAACAACTCCAAATGCTACGAAATTTGAAATCCGGTAATAATTCAATATTACGGACCCAATGGAACTGGTTTCGTCGAATTCCGAGACTGTCTCCCGGAACGCTATTTTTAAATATCAGTTGAACGATATAAATTTCAACATTGAACAAAACAGTTTAAAATTCAATTCTGAAAGTTCGATTATCTTTGGTATTATCAATACGAATTTTAAAAGCTTTCGAAATATTTTTCTTCGGCTTAAAATTGGAGATTCAAAAATTTATCCAATTTACAATAGATTAAATTTTATAATTTAATCGCCAAATTCAAATTTAAATCGGGGATTCAAATTAAATTATCATTCAAATATTTAAAATTAATTAAATATTCTCAATTTAATTTGTTCAAAATTCCGGGTCGTTACAATCCCGATCAGAAACAATGGATTCTGGTAAACCATGTAAACGATACACTTCTTTAAAGAATAACTCGGCAACTCGGACGACATCAGCTGTCTTCTTACAAGCGATGAAATGCACCATCTTTGAAAACCTGTCCACTACAACACATATCGAGTCATTCCCCCTCTAAGTTCTCGGTAATCCCAAAACAAAATCCATACTAATATCAACCCATGTTCTAACCGGCATGGGTAACGGCGTATACAATCCCGCATTTGTCGCTGTTCCTTTGGAAACTTGGCAAATATGACATCTCTCCACAAACTTTCCAACTTCCCGCTTCATCGAAGGCCAATAATAAGATTGAGTAATCAATTGCAAAGTACGATCTCTGCCCACATGACCTTCCTCATGTAACTCTTTCACAATCTTCATTCGTAAACTACCCTCTGGTATACACAATCTGTTTCCCTTGAATAGAAAACCATCCACTAGTACATACTCATCAGTCTTTCCTTTATTGACTTCATCCATGATCTTAGCAAAGTAAGGATCATCGACAAATAATTCTGGAAGTACCTCAAACCCCGTCTCTTCAACCTTCATTGTTGTTAACAAATGATTTCTTCTGCTCAACGCATCCGCCACACGGTTTGTAATTCCAGATTTGTGTTTCACAACAAATGTAAACTACTGCAGATATGCGATCCACGATGCATGCTTTGCTGAAATTTTCTCCTGTCCTTGCAGATGCTTCAAAGCCTCATGATCAGTGTATAGCACAAACTCCTTGTGAAATAAGTAATGTCTCTAATGTTTAATGGCTTGCACAACAGCATAAAATTCCATATCATACGTACTATATCTCATCTTCGCTCCTGATAACTTTTCACTGAAATATGCAATAGGACGCCCCCTCTGACTCAACACCCCTCCAATTCCCACCTTGGATGCATCAGTATGTAGCTCAAACAACAACTGAAAGTCTGGTAATACTAGAATTGGCGCTGATGTCAAAAGTTCTTTGATTCATTCAAAAGCAACCCCTGCTTCCTCCGACCATGCAAACTGCTTGCCCTTCATACAATCTGTAACCGGCGCCATCACACTACTAAAGTGTGGGATAAACCTTCGATAGAATGAAGCCAACCCATGAAAACTTCAAACTTCTGTTATAGTCTTGGGTTGCGGCCAATCTCTGATTGCTTCGACTTTACTTTGGTCCACCTGTATTCCTTCTTTCGATACAACATATCCCAGAAATAAGACACTCCGTGCCATAAACACACATTTCTTCGTAGCAGCATAGAATTGTTCTTCACGAAGGATAATTAACACTTTCCTCAAATGCTGAACATGCTCCTCTGTACTAGCACTGTAGATCAGAATATCATCAAAGTAAACCACCACAAACTTCCCAATGTATGGCCTGAAAATTTGGTTCATCACCCTCATGAATGTACTTGGTGCATTCGATAGACCAAACGGCATTACCAGCCATTCTTACAATCCTTCCCTCGTCTTGAATGCTATCTTCCATTCGTCCCCTGGTCTAATTCGAATCTGATGATAACCGCTCTTCAAGTCAATCTTAGAAAAGATTACAGACCCACTGATTTGATCTAACAGATCATCAAGCCTCGGCATCGGAAATCTGTATCTGACTGTTATCTTGTTCAACGCTCTACTATCTGTGCACATTCGCCACGTTCCATCCTTCTTTGGCACCAACAAAGCTGGCACTGCACAAGGACTCAAACTCTCCTGAACTCGCCCTTGTTCCAGTAATTCCTCCACCCGTCTCCTTAACTCCTCGTGTTCCTTTGGACTCATCCGATAGTGTGGTCTATGAGGCAACCCATCACCTGGCACCAAGTCAATCTGATGCTGTATGTCTCTAAGCGGTGGTAACTCCTTCGGTAACTCCTCTGGAAACACATCTTCGAATTCCTCCAAAACTGGTTTCACTTCCTCTGGAACTTCAGTAACTTCACTGCTTTCATGCCCAATCAACATAAAAACTTCAGGACTCTCATCTATCTCTTCCACGAACTCCTTCAAGGACAACAAAGTTTTCAATTCCTCAATCTCCTCCAGCTTGTTCTCATTCTGCTGTCGCTTTTTCGGAACTAATGTGATCTTCGTGCCCTCGAACAAGAAACTGTAACTATTCGTTCGACCATTATGCTGTACTTCACGATCGTACTGCCATGGCCTGCCTAACAGCAAATGGCAAACATCCATGTCAACCACGTCACACCAAATCTTGTCCTTGTATTTCTTTCCAATAGAAAATGGAACATGAGCTCGCCTCTCTACCTTTACTTCTCCTCCTTTCCTCAACCAAGCAAGTTTATATGGACTAGGATGTTTCTCCGTTTTCAATTTCAACTTTCTCACAGCTTCCGTTGAAATGATATTATCACAACTCCCAACATCAATGACAAATTTACAGACCTTTCCCAAAATAGTGCATGTTGACTGGAAAATGTTACTTCTCAACCAACTCAACTCTTCCTCTTGCTTTGGGGTTAAACAAGATCTTCGTAGCATCAGATTACATCCCTCGTCTCCCGACACTTCTTCTTCCTCCTCATCACATAATGAATTAGAACATTCGGCTTCTGCCTCCTCATCTTCTACTTCAGCAATCATAGTTCTCTTCTTTGGTTTTGGACATTCGCTGCTCTTGTGACCCACTTCTTGACAATTATAGCATTTGAAATTGGTATTGACTTTTGGTTTAGCCACTTCATGAACAACTGGCTTACTCGATGCTTTAGGAATATTAGAACTACTACCCGCTCCTTTGTTCTGCCCCGTAAAACTTGGAAACACACCTCCCCCACATCTTCCTTGTTTCTCCTAAGCCAACGCCTTTTGATGTGCTTCTGCCACAGATCCAGGGTCGAACATGTTCACCATATCCTGGATCTGTGTTCTAAGTCCACCGACAAACCTAGCGGTTAATTGTTCTTCTGTCTCCATAATGTCATTTCGAGCAATCAACTGGTAGAACTCATCTACATAATCAGTAACCGCTTTCGTCCCTTGCCTCAGGTTTTGTAATCTCTGATACATTAATGATTGGTAATTGTAGGGTAAGAAAGTAGCCTTCAACAGTTTCTTCATCTTTTCCCAAACAACGATCCTTGACTTCCCCATCCGCTCTCTAGTAAGTTTGGTTTGCTGCCACCATGCCATAGCTCTCCCCCTCAACCTAGTAGCAACCAACTTCACTTTACGATCCTCCGGAACCTCCTTGAAGTCAAATATTTCCTCAACATAAGCTAACCAATCAAGAAATTCCTCGGCTTGCATACCTCCCTTGAATTCCGGTATTTCAATCTTCATCCCAGACTCCCATTTGTGATCATACTCCGACTGACTCCTCCCTTGTCCTCGTCCTCGTCCATGAACACTACCACCATCAAACTCCTCCTCGAAATCTGATGTATATCGATGTCGATCCTGACCACCAACTTCTCACTACCACCATTCCTCCGTTCACGATCATTCTCATTTCTATCATGATTTCGATTGTCACCATTTCTATAATGATCTCGACTCACACTTCTATGATCATTATCAACACTTCTCTCTCGATTGGAATGCGGTGAAATTCTACTTCCCCCATGGTTAAATTCAGGTGAAACCCTTCTCCGATTTTGATTCATCTCAAACATCATCTAATCTAATCGACCAATCCCTTCATTAAGCTTCTCACTAAAGTTTTCGTTTATTCTTTGCTCGATCTCATCAGCTTCTTCTCTTCTATACAAAGCTTCTACGTTCTAATGGCGATTAGCTCTTCTCGGCGGCATGATTCGAAATTTTACAAACACTTCAATATATCAAATGATGCACGGCCTTCTACTCCAATCTTTGGCGCGCAAAGCTTCTACTCAAAATTCAAACACCTTTCAAACTTAGATCCAAAATGAGATGGATCGAAATCTTCAACTTCGTTGCAACTTTGCGATGAACACTATGAACAACAAGCTTCTCCAAATGATGTACGGCTTCACTGAACTCCTCAAACTCTTCAAATAAATTGGCTCCAAGACTCGGCTTAGCTATGATTGGCTAAGTCTAGCTCCGATACCAAAATGATGCAGCAGCGGAATAACAAAATGATGATTCTGTGAAAGTAGTAATCAGTGGAATAGAAAATACTGAATGCCCAACTCCGTTGATCCAAAGATGCCGGAATCTAGCTATCCAAACACGTTGATCGCGCACGATACCATGTTTAAAGATCTATGATTCTTCGACGTTGATCAAGCGCACTTGATTCCGCGAATCGGCTTCTACGATCGTTGATTCGAGCGCACTCGAATGCCGAAAGAGGAGATAGGAGATCACACTCAACTACCGATTTAATGAAATCACAAAGCTAACAAACAAAAGTTTTATTCAAAATCAACCAACCATTACAAATGACCCAACATGTCTATTTATAGACGTACAACTCACACTTCACTAGGTCGTTCACGACCTTACAACACACATTTTACAACACAACACTTAGGTCGGCAACGACCTACCTCCTACGACCTAAAACATTACAATGCAACACTTCACCGACCTAACATAGGTCGTCAACGACCTAACAGATCAACAACATACACGTTACAACACAGAAACAACCTAGTACACACACATAGCGACCAAAAAACAAGGCAGCGACCTAACTTCTCAGCACATAAGGTCGAGCGACCTAAAAATGGATGCGGCTTAAGCTTCAGCGACCTAAGAAGTTATCCTCTGGAATTCTTCACACGACCTAACTCTCTCCGCGACCTAACTTAGGTCGTAACTCGTCCACGCGACCTAACTTAGGTCGTAGCTCGAGGCAGTCTTCAATTGTAATATCGGAGCGACCTAAAGGAATGTGAGCTTTGTTAGGTCGTTCGTTCTCCTCGCGACCTAACTTAGGTCGTAACCCGTCTTCGCGACCTATCATAGGTCGCAATTCAATCTCGCGACCTAACTTAGGTCGTAACTTGTTAGCTCGTTCATATGCCTTCACGCTGAATCCATTAACTCGCGTGCCACCTTGACTAGGTCGTGAGCGACCTAAAAATTCGTTAGGTCGTGAGCGACCTAAGTCTTCAACTGCCCACGAATTATTCCCAAGTTTTAGTTCATTAGGTCGTCTGCGACCTAGGGCTTCTTCAGGCTGGGCTGCATCATTGTGCCTGGAAATCAATTGTGTAATCTTGTGGCCTGTAAATCAAGAGAGTTTGCCCCGGACTCGAGAGACATGAGGGTACCTCAAGGCCTTTAGAAATTAAGGATTGTAATCTCGACATTGATTTAATAAAAATCTGTATGTGGTGTTTTGCCTTGTTACAGGACTGGACGTAGGGTAACTCCGAACCAGTATAAAATTCGGTGTGTTCTTTCCTTTTACTGTTTTTTATTTACTTACTGTATCTATGTTTGATTCTGTGATAGTTCTGTGATTAAGTTCTGCATATGTTTATAACATAATTTTTAAATTAGTCCATATAAGTCTTAGAATCCATTAAACACTATTCACCCCCTCTCTAGTGTTAAATTAGCCTTAAGATCCTTAATCCACACTCCCTTTCAAATATCACAAACAAGATAGGCTTATAAGTTCATGGTTATTATCATCTATTAGTACTAGCTTGTTATCACAAGTTCTTGGCTGCAAAACTTCAAATGAAATACGGGCCACTGTTGAAAGAATATTCAACACATAGTCAGCTGCAAAGGTAATGCACTACAAAAGATTGTTGCAAAATATCAAGAAAGACAATTTACCTATGAAAGATTATCTGTCAAAGTAACATGTGATATGTTAGAAGCAACATGCCACAAAGTATCAAACACAGAACAAGTTTTAACCATTTTAAATCGTCTCATTGAAGAATATGAATCTGTTGTGGTGGTTATCACATCAAAGAAATCTATGCCATCCCTAGAGTACATACATTCAACACTTCTTTCTCATGAAGGAAGAGTTGATCACAAAAAACCATTAGATGTTGATATGTCAATTAACTATGCAGTCAACTATAAAGGAAAAGGTCAAAGCAACAACAAAACAGATCAAACATATTAAAGAGGTGGCTACTCAAACAGAGCAAGAGGCAGAGGCAGATGGAATAACAGTAATAGGCCAAAGTGTCAAATATGTGAGAAACTTGGTCACACTGCAGTTAAGTGCAATTTTAGATTCAATGCAAATTAAACTGCAGGTCAGAATCAATATAGTCAAAAAAGAGCAAATCCAAATATCAACATGGCATAGGTTGATTCAAACAATCGATCAGATGCATCGAGAAACTGTCAACAAAACTCAATTATAAAGTCTGATGATGTAGCAGATGAAAGTTGGTATCCTAGCTCAGGAGCTACCAATCACATTACAAACAATCTGGACAATCTGAAATTGGGACAAAAGGAGTACAGAGGTAAAGAGTCCATACATATGGGCAATGGTAAGAGTATTGAAATCACACATACCGGACTTGCTTGCATAAATGGTCAAAGACAGTTGTACCTCAACAATTTGTTCAGAGTACAACAAATAAAGAAAAATCTCATAAGTGTGTCATAATTTGCAAGTGACAACAATGTTTATTTTTATTTTTATCCTAATTATTGTTTAGTCAAAGATATACTCACTAAAGGTGTTCTTTTGCAGGGTAATGTTGACAGAGGACTATACAAGTTTAATCTTGTTAACTCAAGAAAGTCAAGAAGATATGAAAAATCCTGTAATCTGTCTAGTTTCACCGATGAGAAAAATAGTGGGTTTGATGTTTGGCATAGCAAGTTAGGACATCCCAATGTCAATGTTGTAAAGCAGGTTTTAATGAATAATAGAATTTCTTTTGAAAATATTACTCTATCATATATATGTACTTATTATCAGATGGGTAAAAGTCATAAGTTATCATTCACTGATTCACAAACAAAGTATGAAAAACAACTTGAATTGGTTGCTACTGACCTTTGGGGTCCAGCACCAGTCAATTCAGATTATGGTTTTGATTACTACATATCTTCTGTTGATGCACACACTAGATACACATGGATATATTTTCTTAAAATCAAATCAGAAACTTATAAGGCAGTTGTACTCTTTATGACACAAGCAGAGAGACAGACAGATCATAAGTTAAAAGTCTTACAAATAGGTGGTGGTACAGAATTTAAACCACTCAATGAGTTATTTCAAAGGAGAGGAATCATTAATAGAATAACATGTCCATATACTTCAGAACAAAATAGTCTGGTTGAAAGGAAACATAAACACATTGTAGAGTGTGACCTTACTTTGTTAGCTCTACCTATGAAGTTTTGGCCAGATGCTTTCTGCACTGCAGTCTATCTAATAAATAGGCTACCCACAAAAGTCTTGAGAAATAAGTGTCCATTAGAGACTTTGTTCAACATAAAACCAGATTATCATAGACTAAGAATATTTGAATGTCTGTGTTTCCCCTACCTAAGACCTTACAATACACACAAACTAAATTTCAGATCAACTGCATGTACATTTTTGGGCTATGCAAGTAACCAAAAAGGTTACAAATGCTTGGACAGTAATGGTAAAATGTTTATAAGCAGACATGTTATATTTAATGGAAGTGTTTTTCCATTCTCTAGCACAGGTGTGATAACAACACAGAAAGTATACAATCCAAAAGTTTCAATACCAGATATACCTCTATATCAAACTGAAGATAGTAAGGAATGGATTTAAGAAGGCTCAAATCACTATAATCCAAAACTCACTGTGCTCAATGAACCAGGTCATGAACAAGCAGAGCAATCTGATCAACTTAATCACACTCCTGTAAACCTAGGAGAAGTAATAGGTAGGGATGACAGGATTTGAACCTGTGACATTTTGTACCCAAAACAAACGCGCCACCAAGCTGCGCTACATCCCTTTTAAAATTATTGTACAATGTCATTGTACAAAATCCATGTCCTGTTTTCCATATTGTTCTATATCCATATAAAATTTTCTTGTCATTTCTTCTTTTTGGTTTCATATAATAAATAATCAAAGATTATATACATCTGATAAAAAAAGAATGCATATTTATTAGAATGTTTAAGACAGTCAATCACACAGAACAAGTCAAGAATGAGACTATGAGCATCAAACTGTATATCAAGACAATACAAGTGAACAAGCATATATATCACAACCAGCTAGACATCCTATGGTTACCAAGTCAAAGAGTGGAATATTCAAGCCAATACTATACACTGCAGCAATTACGTCAGAAGAGCCAAATAACTTTGATCAGGCAGTAAGCAACAAAAACTGGAAAAAGGATATGGATGAAGAGTATAATGCACTTATGAAAAACAGAACATGGAACTTAATTCATCCACCAAAAAACAAAAATTTAGTGGGAAGCAAATGGACTTTCAGATTGAAAAAAAATCCCGATGGAACTATTGCTAGATACAAAGCAAGGCTAGTGGCCAAGGAACATACACAACAACATGGATTTGACTTTGACCAAACATTTTCTCCAGTTGTTAAACCAACCACAATCAAAGTTGTGCTTACTATAGCATTGAACAAAAATGGAAAACTAGACAACTAGATGTGAACAATCTTTCCTGAATGGAAATTTAAAGGAAGAAGTATACATGGAGCAGCCCTAAGGATACAAACATGATAAAAATTTAGTCTATAAATTAAATAAAGCCATTTATGGTCTTAAACAGGCTCCTAGAGTCTGGTTTGACAGATTGAAATCCAAACTGACAAGTTCAGGATTTCAGCCTGCCAAATCAAACAATTCACTTTTTATAGAATCAATAATGCTTTAATTATATGTACTAATATATGTTGATGATCCTATTATTACAGGCAGTGATGAGCCTGAAATCAACAATATTATTCAATTCTTAGATCAACGGTTTTCAATAAAAGATCTTGGAGCATTAAGCTACTTTCTGGGTATAGAGGTTACAAGAGTATCAGAATTAGAGCGTTATTATGCCAAAGAAATTATATCATGGAAATTTTAATCAAAGCAAAAATTCAAGGAGAAAATCCCTTACCAACACAGTTAGTGACAAATCATCAACTATCAAAATACAGGGGATAACCCATATTTAACACTAAACAGTACAAAAGTATTGTTGGTGTTTTACAATATGCAACTATTACAAGGCCAGAAATATCATACAGTGTTAACAAAGTGTGTCAATTTATGCAGGACCCAAAAGATGAACATTGGAAAGATGTGAAGAGGATACTCAGATATCTAAAAGGAAAAATCAATTATAGTTTAAAGTTTAAAACATGCAAACATCTAAATATAGTTGGATATGCAAATGCAGATTGGGCTACATATCCTGATGACAGAAGATCTACCACAGGTCACTACATATACATTGGAGATAATCTAGTTTCATGGTGTTCAAGAAAGCAACAAACAGTATCTAGATCAAGCATGGAAGTAGAGTATAGAAGCATAGCATGTGCAACGGTAGAAGTCATATGGATACAATCATTACTAAGTGAACTGAAAGTGAATAAAAACACAACACCAGTGCTATGGAATGATAATTTAAGTGCAATCTCACTATCTGCTAATCTAGTCCTACATTCCAGGACAAAACATATGGAAATAGAACTATATTTTGTTTGAGAGCAGGTAATGAAGGAGAAACTGCAAGTAAATCATGTACCTTCAACTTACTAAACTACAGACATTTTCTCAAAGACATTGTCGGCAAAAAAATTTACCAGATTAAGGACCGAACTCAGACTAGGTGAAAAGCAAGAAGCTTTGGACCAAATCGATCATAGATCTGCCACAACGGTGACAGATCTACACCGATAAGGCCTATCTGCATGTCCCGACAACAACGGATCTGCACTTGAAGAGACATCTCTTCAAAGTCAAACATAAATTCAACTCAATAGCATCAGCATGTCTAAACCAAGATCAGATCTACTCAACAACAACAGATTAAGTGCAGATATGTTCAGACAATAATAGATCTACACTTAAACTGTGAATCTCCTCAAATTCGAGCTCAAATTCAACCTTATAACATCAGTTCTGCCTACTTCAAGAGGATCCGAGTCTGTCTTCACCAAAGCATATGTCTTTTCCCAAAATTGCTTACTGTCATATTTCAACTCCACTCAGATCTCAACGATTTGTGAAGCAATAGTGCGATATAATTGACATGCAACTTACTTTCTCTCATAATCAGTCTAATTTTTGAAGAAAAATGAGTAATCGCAAGAGATAGAAGAGAAGCCGCCATGGCAGCGAAACCCTAGATGATTTGGGGGGGGGAGAGTTAAAGGTTGTAAAATGAACGATACAGAGAATATATCATTTTATCTCATTATGCGGATATGGGTCTAATAAGCCCAAAAGCCCATATTTGTTTATTACCGCTATGTAATTGTATAAATACAGTTTGTATACTGCTATACATTTTATCAGTTGAATACAAAATCATCTTCATTTCTCAAATACAAAAATTCTTCAAATCTCAATTGTTGCCAATTACTTCAAGTTGTAAAAGTAATTTATTAGCTACGGTTGTTATTTACTATTGTAAATCTACCACAATGGATTCCTTAAATTCAAAATTAATTAGTGATATTTCTATCCAAAATGATTAAAATAGAAAGAGATGCATGTGTGTTTAGTATAGACTCATTACCTCTTTATATTATCATGCTTCCAAATTTTCATTTATGCTTACTAAAATTATTATAATCTATAGTTTTGTGTAGAAGGACATATGAGCTTATAGACGGTCCTAATGCATCACACACGACTCCCTCAGCTCTTAACAGATGGGAATGAAAATTAGAACTCTTTTCACTGGACCCCTTATGATATGTTTGATGTTGCATACTTTAGTTATGCTTCAATATTTTTGTAGAAACAGATGGGAATCAAAATTAGATGGTCCTAGTATATAACTTAATTAGAAGCTCTTTTCGTTCTTGTAAACAAAATCAGTTCTTGTAGATAACACCAGTTCTTGTAGGTAAAATAAGTATTATATTTTTTTATCTACACACTTATAAACAATTTTCATTCTTGTAGAGAGGCTTTGATTGCAAATGGATGTGATGCTATTCATATAGCAGACATTGAGATGAGTATTGCTTGTGACAATTTTATCCCTCCAATTGATTACACTTGTTTTTAACCATGGTACTCATCTTCTCCACTGGTTGAGAATGATATTCGATATTCCTTCACAACATATGTACTGTTGTTCTGAAAATGGTGAAATGGCTAATTCTAACTCCTAAAAGGATAAGTTTGAAAAATATAAGTTCTCATTTCTTCCAAAATCAATTCTTGAAAAACATAAGGAATGCATGTATCTGAGACTTATTGAAGACATCATAGTAAATGGTGCTAGAAAGATTGATAGGACCAGGACATGAACATTTTCAAAGTTTGGTTATCGGGTTAAAGATTCATATTTAATTAACAGTTATAACTTTCTGACATAATAAATTTCCCACCTTGATGGCTTTTTTTAGATGCGGTTCAATTTGAGAAGGTCATTTCCTTTGCTTACAACCAAGGTTAGCTTGGTATATTGCTTTCTTGAATTTTATGTTTGCCTATTATGCTTGGTATATTGCTTTCTTCAATGATTTTTCACTTTACTCAAAAGTTAAAATGTAACTTGATTATCTTGCTTTGTTGTATTGGTTGTGCCTACTCTTTAGTTAAATGCATAAAGTTTTCTGGTTAAATGATTACTGATAAATCAACGAGGCTTATATATTTGTATGCTGAGGTTTATACTCAAATTTGACTATTTGCATTTCACCAAACTATATTATTTGTTTGATTGTTTCTCTCTCTTTTTTCCTTAAAAAAGAAAAAGTATTTTTTGTCCTCTAAGCTGTTGATCCTCCCAACAAGTTTTATGTAGCACGAACCCATAATTCCTTAGAGTAGAGTAATTCTTTATAATTTACTTTGCTAATTATCTCTCTTCCATAGACAGTTAAAAGGATTAAAAGCTCTATCTTTCTTAGTCTTCTTATTGCTTGATCATTCTCGATTTCAGAGGTAGCAGTTAAGTTTGGATTTTGTCCAACCTTTTAATTTGATTTATGTAGAAAGTTTGCTAAATCTTTGACTAAATAGTACTACTTCTTGGAAGAAATACTTATCTACAATATTCACCCTACAAAATCTATGGGTTATGGTGACTTCTCAATTGTCCTCTTCTTGGTTTCTCTAATCTAATTAATATATGTTTCTCTTTATATATTTTCAAGGTCTTAGCTCCTTCCACTTCTTATTTTAGTTTACCCAAACAAGAAAGAAAAAATTATGGCTCCAAGGCAAGCAGGGGAGATTATTCCAACAGCGTCAACCACACCGACACTACCTCTACTGATCAAGAATTCATAATAGGAAGTAAGGAGGTAAATACAAATGGTGAAGAAGATGAACACTACCCTACTTCCTTTAACATGAAGAATTTCCTCTAGCATGGCGGTTCCATTTATGATGCTTGGTTTAGTGTGACTCCAATCAAGTATGTGTACACTATACACACATCATATAGCTGTTACTCACATAATAAAATATAAAATTCAGTCAAGTACTGTCTCTAACTTGCATATAAAGTTCCAAGTTGCTCAAGTATTGTTGACACTGCCATACTCATTCTCGCAGCTTGGCATGATACATGGAATCGTCTTTCAGTTGTTCTATATTAAAGATGATGCCTGAATTCGGGAAGAAGCCATTAGAGAAGCTCGTGGAGGGCTGATGCCGAAACTATAGAGTCGACGAAGGTGAAGCCCTAGGATGTGGAGTTGAAGTTGCCGATCTTGGAGATGGGATCTTGTTCGGTGTTGATGGAAAAAAGGAAAGTGGAGCGGCATTAGTTTTCGTTCGGTAGAAGGAATGCCAAAACAAATATTTCATTCGGTGCTGATTTGGGAAGCTAGGGCTTCGTTCGGAGAAGAAGTAATATTTGGAGCGGTGTTGAAGCAGTGATTTCGTTCGGGGTTTAGAAGTGGAGCAGCATTGGTTTGGAGCGGTGAAGATGAACACCGAACCAAAGTTTTCGTTCGGTGACTTGGTGATGCCAAACGAAATATCTCGTTCGGTATTTGGGCATGCCGGTCCAAACAGAAGTGCTGATGCCGGTCCAAAGTGTTGTATGCCGAACCAAATTGTGCCGGACTAGATGCATGTCGAACCAAAACCCAATGCTGCTATATAGCAGCCACCCCTCCTCATATCTGCACTCTAATAATAGTGGAGCTTCTGGACAACAATGGCAACCATTCTAGAGAGCTAAAAATCTGTAGAATTTTGTTTATATTGTTAATTCTTCTTATATATAGCCTCTAAAAGTGAATCAATCTTGTAACTCTAATCTTTCAGTGATTAATAAAATCTCCTCTCCCCAAGTGGAAGTACAATGCCTCGCGGTTGTGGAACCACTATAAATACTGGTGTTATTTATTTTTCTGCATTACATTGATCTGTGACTGTCTGTTCTAGTGTTTATCTCTGTTTGTTTCGCCTTACTACAATCACGATCTAGTTGTTTTCTGCTACGTTGGATTTTTTATTCCCTTAGACTGATCATCTAAAGGGATTTTACCTAATAGTCTGGTATCAGAGCTGTAAGGTTTATTAAGGAGTGTTAGACGCTATGGCAGGAGATGAAGCGACTCCAGTTGTTACAAGATCCTATACTAGAGGGATTTATATCACGTCAGGATCATAGTTGGCAATTGAGAAATGGAATGGAAATAAAGACTTCAAGAAGTGGCAATGAAGGATGAGAGCTGTTCTAATGAGGAATGAAGTCCATCCAGTAGTGTTTGCTCCTGAGGAGTTGACGGCTGATATCTCAGTTACGGAAAGGAAGGAGATGGAGAAATGTGCTTTTACTACTTTACAGCTAGCCGTGGGAGAGAATGTAATCTCAGAGATTAGTAGTGAGACCACTGCTGTGGGCATTTGGACCAAGCTAGAGAATCTTTACTTGAAGAAATCTCTGACTAACCGTCTGATATTGCCGAAGACATTTTTCACCATGCGGATGAGAGAGGGTACTTCAGTGAAGAAACATCTTAATTTCTTTGATGTTCTCGTGATGAAGATGAAGACTGTTGACTTGAAGATGGATGAGGAGCAAATGACAATGATTCTTTTGTGTTCTCTTCCGGAGCGATACACAGGTTTCGCTAACAGCCTTATCTTCGCTAGAGACACATTAACAGTGGAAGATGTGAAATCAGGTCTTCTATCTGAGGGATTGAGAGATTAATGAAGGAGATAAGTGAAGGAAGTAGAGGTGGAAGTAGTAGTCATGGCCTGTTTGTTGAAAGAGGTATAGAAGATAAGAAGAATTGGCACTCTAGAGGGCGTTCCAAGTCCAGGAAGCCCGATAATGGCAGGAGAGGAAAGTCTAAGGACGGGAAGTGCTTTATCTGAAGGAAACCTGGTCATTGGAAAAAGGATTGTCCAGATTTGAAGAAGATGGAAGAAGACGGATCTTCATCACTTGTAGTGGAGAAGTCTGTATCTGACGATGTGTTATCTGCAGCAGTGTCGGATGTCTCAGACCATTGGGTGCTAGACTCGGGGGGCGTCTTTCCATATGACGCCTAATAAGGATTACTTCAGTTCTTTCGTTGGACGAGAGGGATGCTCTATTCTTATGGGTAATGATGCTAGCTGTAGAGCAATTGGTGAAGGTACAATGAGGATCAGGATGTTTGGCGGAGTGATACGCACTTTGACAGGTGTCCGGTATGTTTCAGGTCTTCGGAAGTCCTTAATTTCTTTAGGACAATTGGCATCTTTGGGATGCAAGGTAAATATCGAAAGGGATATCCTGAAGGTTTCGAGAGGTGCACTAGTTTTTATGAAAGGAGATGTTTTCCAAAATCTGTATTTACTAAAAGGAACCATAGTTCTTGAAGGGTTGTGGTTGGAGTAGATAGTTCTCGTGCATCGGATGCCATAAAGCTTTGGCATCTCAGGCTGGGTCATATTTCAGAGAAAGGCTTAGAGTTGCTTCAGATACGGAAGATGATCAAAGGAGGAAGCTTCGACAAGATGGACTTTTGCCAGGAGTGTTTGTTAGGCAAGCAAACTAAAGTATCTTTTAGAGTTGGACTCCATAGATCGAGGCGAGTGCTTGAGTACGTGCATACAGATGTTTGGGGACCGATTGCTACTCCTTCTCTTGGATGAGCAAAGTATTTTATCATTCATTGATGATTTTTCTCGGAAAGTATGGGTGTATGTGATGAAGGCCAAATCAGAGAGTTATGAGAAGTTCAAAGACTGGAAAGCGCTTATTGAGAACCAATCTGGTTCTAGGTTGAAGGTGCTGAGATCTGATAATGGCAGTGAATTTGTCTCTAGGGAGTTCCTCGATTTCTGTAGACAGCATGGCATTCAGAGACATTTCACTACACCCAACGATCTGCAATCCAATGGGGTTGCAGAAAGGATGAAAAGGACTCTACTGGAGAAGGCTCGTTGCTTGAGATTGACGGCGGGCGTGTCTAGAGGCTTTTGGGCTGAGGCATTATCAACTGTGGTGCATATCATAAATCGAATTCCGTGCTCAGCCATAGGTGGGAAGATTCCAGAGGAGAAGTGGAGAGGTAAAGCAATGTATCTTGGTTACTTCCAAATTTTTGGTTGTCCTGTGTACGTTCACCATACAGGTGATGACAGGTTGTAGGCCAGAGCATACTAACGGGATACACTGATGGTATCAAAGGGTATCGAATTTGGAACCATGTTGATTGGAAGATTGTTCATTCCAGACATGTTACTTTTGATGAGTCTGCTATGTTCAATCTGAAGGAGAAGCTACCTACCACATCAGAAGATTCTGATAGACCTAAGGAGATGGAAGAAGTTCCCGTGTTCCAGCCAAATAGTAGAGTTGTTTTTGATGCTGTCGAGGAAAATGAAGTTGATGAAACATCGTAGGAAAGTCCATAGGTACCTTCCAGTAGTGCTGGCGATGTGCGTCAATCTAGTGGAAGTTCAGTTCAAGGTGGAGCTGAAAGGAGTTTAGGCGAAGCAGTACCTACCCGGGTCAGTCGTAGGACTATTAGGCCACCCGAAAGGTATGGTGATTGGCAGTTTGCGAACCTTAGCCATGGTGATCAGTTTGACTATGCCCTACATGTGGTTCATGAGGAGACGCTTGACG
Organism: Allium fistulosum; assembly: GCA_030737815.1. Taxonomy (NCBI): domain Eukaryota; kingdom Viridiplantae; phylum Streptophyta; class Magnoliopsida; order Asparagales; family Amaryllidaceae; genus Allium; species Allium fistulosum. The sequence goes on along the minus strand of CM060907.1, from coordinate 939,385,719 downwards.
TTGATGAAGCTTTGAAGTCATGTGACAGTTCGAAGTGGATGTGTGCTATGGAAGAGGAGTTAGAGTCGTTGAAGAAGAACAAGACTTGGGATTTGGTACCACCTCCTCCAGGAAGCCGAGCCATAGGTTGCAAGTGGGTGTTTAAGGTGAAGGATGATGGGAGATACAAGGCTAGACTAGTTGCTAAAAAGTTTTTACAAAGAAATGGATTGGAGTATGATGAGATATTCTCTCCAGTAGTGAGGCATACATTCATTCGCATTTTGCTCGCTATCGTCGTAGCTCATGACTTGGATCTGGAGCAACTAGACGAGAAAACCGCTTTCTTGCATGGAGACTTGGATGAGACCATCTACATGAAGCAGCCAGAAGGATTTGTTGTAAATGGGAAAGAATATTGGGTTTGCAAATTGAAGAAGTCATTGTATGGACTCAAGCAGTCGCCTAGACAATGGTACAAGAGGTTTGACTCTTTTATGCTTTCACTTGGTTTTGATCGTAGCATCAAAGATACTTGTGTGTACTTTAAGCATTTAAAGAATGGTAGATGGGTGTACCTACTCGTGTATGTGGATGATATGTTGGTTGCTTCTAAGGATAAGACTGAAATCGATAGTTTAAAGCGAAAGCTAAAAGCGGAATTCGAAATGAAGAACTTGGAGAAGCAAAGAAAATTTTGGGTATGGAAATCCAAAAGGATAGAAAGCTAGGACTTTTGAACCTCACTCAAAAGGAGTACATTCGAAAGGTTCTTGCTCGGTTTAGCATGGAAGAGGCAAAGGCAATCAACACACCTATGCCTTTGCACATACAGCTTTCTAGTTAAGGCTCTCCGATCTCGGAAAAGGACAAGACCTACATGGAGAAGGTCCCATATGCATGTGCAGTTGGCAACTTGATGTATGCCATGGTCTTCACTAGGCCTAACACTGCACAGGCGGTTGGATTGGTGAGTAGGTTCATGGCAAATCCAGGAAAGACGCATTGGGAAGCAATGAAGTGTATCTTCAGATACCTTAGAGGAACTCCAAACCATGGACATGTCTTTGGCGGTAGAGGAAGAGATTTCAGCATGGTTGGATTTTGTAACTCCGACTATGCCGGTGATAGAGATTGAATGAAGTCAACCTCCGGATATGTGTTCACCATTGGTGGGACATCGATCAGTTGGAGAGCGAGGTTGCAAACGATTGTGGCTTTGTCAACTACAGAGGCAGAGCTCATAGCTGCGGTTGAAGCAACTAATGAGGCAATTGTTGTGTGATTTGGGCTTCGAATACGAAGGTGTGGATGTGCATTGTGACAGCCAGAGTGCAATTCACATAGCCGAAAATCTGGCGTTCAGCTCAAGGATGAAGCATATTGAGGTGAGAGAGTCGTTCCTTGTCTCGATGAGTGAAGAGAAGCTAGTTCGTCTTTAGAAGGTTCACATAAAGGGGAATGCAGCAGACATGTTTACCAAGTCATTGCCTGTTGCTAAGTTCGAGCATTGTTCGGACTTGATTCGCTTAATGAAGTGCTAGGTGCCACGGGGGAAAGAGTTGAGATGGTTCATGGAGACATTTGTTTTCATGGTGGAGATTGATAGGTTTTACATGGACTGGGTACTTTGAACACCTTTTTGACAGGAGGTGGCCTTGCCAGAGTTCATTGACAAAGTGTAATGGGTGATGGCATTGCCAAAGCTCATTGGGTAAGTATCCATTGCTTGGAGCATGAAGGTGTAGATGAAGTTGGAAGGCTTGTTTGGAATTCGGTATCAAGGTAGAGATTGTTAAGGATGATACCTGAATTCGGGAAGAAGCCATTGGAGAAGCTCGTGGAGGGCTGATGCCGAAACCCTAAAATCGACGAAGGTGAAGCCCTAAGCTATGGAGTTGAAGTTGCCGAACTTGGAGATGGGATCTCGTTCGATGTTGATGGCAAAAAGGAAAGTGGAGCGGTATTAGTTTTCGTTCGGTAGAAGGAATGCCCAAACAAATATTTCATTCGGTGCTGATTTGGGAAGCTAAGGCTTCATTTGGAGAAGAAGTAATATTTGGAGCGGTGTTGAAGTAGTGATTTAGTTCGGGGTTTAGAAGTGGAGCGGCATTGGTTTGGAGCGGTGAAGATGAAGACCGAACCAAAGTTTTCGTTCAGTGACTTGGTGATGCCGAACGAAATATCTCGTTCGGTATTTGGGCATGCCGGTCCAAACTGAAGTGGTGATGCCGGTCGAAAGTGTTGTATGCCGAACCAAATTGTGTCGGACCAGATGCATCCCGAACCAAAACCCAATGCTGCTATATAGCAGTCACCCCTCCTCATATCTGCACTCTATAAATAGTGGAGCTTCTGGACAACAATGGCAGCCATTCTAGAGAGCTAAAACTCTGCAGAATTTTGTCTATTTTGTTAATTCTTCTTATGTATAGCCTCCAAAAGTGAATCAATCTTGTAACTCTAATCTTTCGGTGATTAATAAAATCTCCTCTTCCCATGTGGACGTATACTGCCTCGCGGTAGTGGAACCACTATAAATTCCGGTGTTATTTATTTTTCTCCATTGCATTGATTTGTGATTGCCTGTTCTGGTGTTTATCTATGTTTGTTTCGTCTCACTACAATCACGACCTAATTGTTTTCCGCTGCATTGGTTTTTTATTCCCTTAGACTGATCATCTGAAGGATTTTCCCCAACACTCTATAGAATTATGGGAAGCTGGACTGCATACCTGATAAGTGTACTCTACGTTGAGTACAGAAGCAGAAAAGAGAGGGAAAATGTAAACTTCAAAAATCATGTTATTTAGTGGTTTGAGGTTCTTGATGGATTGGTAGGACCATACTGGATAGCAATTAGTCTTGCCTTCAACTGTACTTTCCTCCTCTTCGGATCCATAATCCACTTAATCGGTTGTGCCAGGTACATGTCTGACTTGCTTCACTAGCTCACTAAACACTGGTCATGCTAGTTGATTACTTTTGATTAAATTTTTGATTTATTTTCCAAGAACAGCCACATATACTACGTAAACGATCACCTGCACTAGAGGATATGGACGTATATATTTGGAGCCTGTTGTGCGATGACCTTGTTTATTCCTTTATTCCACAACTATAGGATATGGTCATTTCTTGGGCTTGGTATGACCACGTACACTGCCTGGTACATGACCATGTTGTTGTAGTTCAAGGCTCGGCTTGTTAAATATTTTCTTTCCTAATTCCTACATTTGATATAGTTAGTTATTGCTTGCTCTGTGTAACCAAGAAACTTTAATAATAGGTTGAAAGGATGGCTCATTCAGGCTCGAAAAAGCTGACGTTGTACTTCACTGGTGCCACCAATATCTCTATACCTTTGGCGGCCACGCAGTCACTGTGTAAGTATTATATTGTACTCTTGCTCTTTTACACTATTTTTTTTTGGAAAAAGCATCGGAAGAAAATTTTGAGTTATTGACTTATGTTTGATGCCTCTCTATGAGTGATTGCAATAACTATTTTGATAGTTATTGTACAACTACCTAATTGAATCAGTGAGATGCAAATGCCCATAACTATCTTATCCTTATTTATGTGTAGGTACTTTTAGTAAGTTGGTTTCTTATGCGTCTTGGTCTTGGTTGCTATATACTTAATTAAGGCTAGTAACAACCTTTTTTGAATGCACATATTTATGGTCGAAATCATAGTTATCATGATTGGATCACGAATCGAACCAAGATTTCGCCGATTCAACCGGTTGAATCGTCGAAACCATGCTTTTATTTAATTTTTGAAAATTTACAATATTACAAGTTATACGCAAAAGTTTTATGTATCACGAACCCTAATAAATCATAGATTGAAAGATGTAAACTGTAGGAATTACTCTACTCTAAGGAATTTAATGTATACAACGAGCACGAACCCGTGCTACGCGCACACGGAGTTTAACAAAACATTGGGTTGCTAAATTCGAAATGTATAAGCATATACACAATTTTGAATACTTATAACATCCTATAAGCTTTACTTTGCATGTTTAAACATTTTTAGCAAATTAGAAGTAACACAATTATAATATCTCTTCTCGTCATTTACTCCTGACCTTCAGATCTCTAAGGATCCTTCGGCTGATAATTCTTCAAAGCTAGAGATGCGGATTGCCAGCCTGGCTGGGCCTAGCCCACTTATCTAAAGTTGTATAAATAAAGGATACCGTGTAACTCATTTATCTATGTATTCAAATACAAGTGTATAATAAAAAATTCTCTTATTACATAATCTCTGCACTGTTTCAATTTCTAATATGGTATCAGAGCATTAGTCAAACGACTGATCATCAGATTAAGCTTCATGTTCATCATCGAGCCATCCAGAAAGAAAGATTCATAATCTAAACTTTCGGTTGCTCTCAGTTCTTTTACGAAGAAACTCATCATTTGATTCTGTTACCTTTTCTCCATTACCAGTTAAAACCTAAACCAATTTTTTCATATCTGATCTTATCAATCTTTCCTTTCAAGATTTACTTTCTTGAATCAATATCTGGCTGCAAGGTAAACACCTGCCTCGCCAGTTTCCATTCATCTCATCATGACTGAAGAAAGTGCAACCGTTGCCACATCAGAATTCAGAGCCAACAAAGCTGCCATTTTTTCTGAAATAATAAAGTTAAAAAGTCAGACTGCAGTACAACTTGATGAAAGCAACTATATCATGTGGAAATATCAAACTGAAACTGCAATAAAGGGACATGGATTAGAAGAATATGTTAATGGTACTCTGGCCATTCCACCCAAGATGATAACTGATAATCAAGAAAAGACAATCCACAATCAAGATTTCATATTTTATCAAAGACAAGATAATCTTCTTGCAACATGGCTAATGTCCTCTATTAGCACAAACATCCTATCTCATATTGTTGGATGCAAAACTTCACAAGAAATTTGGGAAGCCATTGAACAATTCTTTAATTCTCAATCTTCTGCAAGAATTATACACTACAAGAGGCAACTGCAGAACTTGAGAAAGAATGATATGTCAATAAGGGAATATCTAACAAAGGCCAAGAATTACTGTGATCTCCTCAGTACAGCAGGATACAAAGTATCTGAAACAGAGCAGATTCTCACAATCTTGAGTGGTTTAGATGAGGACTATGAATCTAAAGTAGCTGTCATCTCAGCTAAAAAGAAACTACCCAACATTCAATATGTACATGCAACCCTTCTAGCACATGAAAGGAGAATTGATCAAAAGAAAACACAAAACTCTGACTACTCTATCAATTATGCTTCTGTCAATAAAAAGAAAAATCAAGACACCTCTCAAAACTCAAATAGAAATCAATCTGGAAATTTCAGAGGAGGAAATCAAAATAACAGAGGCAGAGGAAGAGGCAGATGGAACAATTCTAATAGACCAAAGTGTCAGATTTGTGAAAGGATGGGACATACAGCATTAAAATGCTACTTCATATTTGATCAGAACTACTCTCTCAACAACAATAACAACAACAGTCAGAGATCAAACAATCCAAATGTTAACATGGCACATACAGAAGTGGATACCAGCAGTCAAAACCCTGCACAACACTCAAAGAATGAAGATGCAACATATGAAGAATGGTACCCAGATTCAGGAGCTACAAATCATATCACCAACAGTTTGGAAAATCTGAATCTAGGAAACAAAGAATACAAAGGTACACAATCTATTCTTTTAGGTAATGGTAAATCTATAAGAATCACACACACTGGGAATGCTAAAATCTTTGGTAAAAGAGAATTACACTTAAATAATTTACTTAGAGTTCCTCAAATAAAGAAGAATCTCATAAGTGTTTCTCAATTTGCCAAAGATAATCAAGTATACTTTGAATTTTATCCAAAACTCTGTTTAGTTAGAGATGCATCAACTAGAGAAATTTTACTGCAGGGTAATGTGCAAAATGGTCTATACTCATTCAATCTGAGGCAGCACAATAGGGTATCCAATTCTGAAAAATGGTGCAACAATGTTGAAAATAATATCAAAAATAACAAAATCTTTGATCTTTGGCATTGTAAATTGGGTCATCCCAGTATCAATACTGTAAAATCTGTGTTGAAGAGTAATAAAATTTCCATTGATGATATATCTCTACCCTATATATGCTCTGCATGTCAAATAGGAAAGAATCACAAATTACCCTTTATTAATTCATCAACTAATTACACCAAACCATTAGAGATGGTTGCTACAGACTTATGGGGTCCTGCCCCAATAAATTCAGATTTTGGTTTCAAATAATATATATCTTTTGTTGATTCTTTTTCAAGACATACTTGGATATATTTTCTAAAAACCAAAACAGAAACACATAGAGCAGTCATTCAGTTTATTACTCAAGTAGAAAGGCAACTAAATCATCAACTTAAAATCATTCAAACTGATGGAGGAGCAGAATTCAAACCATTAAAAAATTATTTCTTAGAAAAAGGAATAATACATAGAACTACCTGCCCCTATACTTCTGAGCAAAATGGGTTAGCAGAGAGGAAACATAGGCATATAGTTGATACTGGTATCACTCTTTTGGCACATGCTTCTATGCCACTCAAGTTCTGGCCGGATGCATTCAACTCAGCTGTTCATCTAATCAACAGAATGCCAACAAAGGTACTACAAAATAAAACTCCCTTAGAATTACTATTTAATATTGTACCAGATTACAATAGCCTAAAAACATATGGTTGCTTATGCTTTCCCTATATGAGACCATATAATTCTCATAAATTAAGTAATAGATCAACACCTTGTACCTTTATTGGTTACACTTCTAATCAGAAAGGTTACAAATGCTTAACTAGTAATGGAAAAATTATAATATCTCGACATGTTGGATTTAATGAATCTATATTTCCATTTGCTAGTACAGAAATCAAAACAACTGAAAAAGTGTATAACACAAAAAATGTTATACCTGAAATACCCATCCTCTCTAGCAATAAAATAGACGAAACTGCTCATCAGAATCAACTTGAACCTCAACTCACAGTATCAGGTGAAGGATCAGGTCAAGATTCAAGTGGTTCCAATAATGACTGGAACAACAATAATGAGTCTAGCACAGAGACTATCCTTGCTCCAGAAAATCAAAGCAACGACACTCCTCATCAAGATGATCTTAATAAGGAGGAAACAGGTCATCACATGATAACCAGATCAAAGCATGGAATATTCAAACCCAAAGCATATCATGTCATCAGCAACTCATCTGAGCCTGTTTGCTTCAACGAAGCCTTACAGGATGAGAAATGGAAAGCTGCAATGAATGATGAGTATAATGCTCTCATCAAAAATAAAACCTGGACTCTTGTTCGTGCACCAAAGAATAAAAACATCATTGGATGTAAATGGACATACAAGATCAAGAGAAACTCTGATGGTTGTATTGATAAATATAAAGCCAGACTTGTGGCCAAGGGCTACTCACAACAATATGGGATAGACTTCTGTGAAACTTTTTCACCAGTCATAAAACCCACTACTATAAGAGTTATTCTCACCATTGCTCTTCACAATAAATGGCAAATAAAACAACTTGATGTCAATAATGCCTTCCTAAATGGTGAACTTCATGAAGAAGTTTATATGCAACAACCATCAGGCTACATTCAGAGTAATAAGAAGAACTGAGTATGCAAACTTGACAAAGCCATTTATGGGCTCAAACAAGCTCCACGTGTCTGGTATGAAAAGCTTAAAACTACTCTTATTAATCTCAACTATCATCCCACTAAGTCTGACAATTCTTTATATATCAAAAATTATAACAATATCAGTGTTTTCATACTTGTTTATGTGGATGATATCATAATTACAGGAAACTGCACAAAGGAAATCAGCTATGTTACTGATTACTTAAACAACAAATTCTCCCTGAAAGACTTAGGAGACTTAAAATATTTTGTAGGCATTGAAGTCATAAGAAAATCTGAACATGAACTTATTCTGTGTCAAAGAAAATACATATCTGAAGTTCTAAATAGAGCCAAAATAAGTGCTGCAAAGCCCATGCCTACCCCAATGTCAAGTAATCTACACTTATCTAAAAACAAAGGAGAAACCTTTGATAATGAAAAACTTTACAGAAGTATCGTAGGGGCTTTGCAGTATATCACTATTACCAGACCTGAATTATCATTTTCTATAAATAAAGTTTGCCAATTTATGCAGAAACCATTAGATCCTCACTGGAAGGCAGTTAAGCATATTCTAAGGTACTTAAAAGGATCAATCAATCAAGGTCTAAAGCTAAAAGCATGTAAAGACTTATCTATTAAAGGGTTTGCTGACGCCGATTGGGCTTCAGACTCTGATGATAGAAGATCTACCTAAGGTTACTGCATCTACCTAGGAAGCAACCCAGTATCGTGGTGTTCCAAAAAGCAACCCACTGTGTCTCGCTCCAGCACCGAAGCTGAATATCGTAGCATGGCAAGCACTACAGCTGAAATCACTTGGCTCAGATCTCTTCTCAAGGAAATCAAAATCGTATCATTCAATCAACCAGTGATATGGTGCGACAACTCTGGAGCTGTTTCTATCTCTGCAAATCCAGTCCTTCATTCTCGAACGAAACACATCGAAATCGACTTGTATTTCGTTCGAGAAAAGGTTATCAAAAAGGAACTTGCCGTTAATCACATTCCAGCAAGCCATCAGATCGCTGATATTATGACAAAAGCTCTCTCAAGACATAACTTTGAAAGATTCAAAGCCAATTTAATGATTGAAGATGCTGGAAGCAGATCTGAGATAAAGAAGGAAGAAAATGAAACCCTAGATCGAAATGAGGGAGGCAATTAGAAGTAACACAGTTATAATATCTCTTCTCGTCATTTACTCCTGACCTTCAGATCTCTAAGGATCCTTCGGCTGATAATTCTTCAAAGCTAGAGATGCGGATTGCCAGCCTGGCTGGGCCTAGCCCACTTATCTAAAGTTGTATAAATAAAGGATACCGTGTAACTCATTTATCTATGTATTCAAATACAAGTGTATAATAAAAAATTCTCTAATTACATAATCTCTGCACTGTTTCAATTTCTAATATAGCATTATATGGATAAATAGCAGTTTCATTAATAAAGAAATTAACAATTGTTATCTTGTTTTGGTCTCTTAGAACATATCCCAACAGTGATTTGATTTCAGCCATTAGACATAACCTGATAACACATGGAAGAACAAAGGATATGATTTAAATTAAAATAAACGAGTTGGTGAGGGGGAAAAATTAAAATGATACTGGGATTTATGTAGTCCATGAGACTAGTCTATAAATAGAGAATGTGTAATTTGTCTTTATGAACTATTTGTCCTTAATTCTTGATTCTTACAGTTTGTTAATTATATTGTGTTTGTGGATGGTAATATTACTTTAGTTAGGTCAGATAATTCTAAAATAAACCTATAATTTCAACATTTACAAGCAAAATACTTTTGTACTGATGGGAAGGGATTCGCATATGCTGCATTGCACTACTGGAATGAGAAGCAGAAACGTAAAATCATCAACAATACTGGTTCTAAAATCAATTAATCTTAACTGCTGGAATATCATGATAGACTATAAACCTCGTTGCATTGCACTGCTTGAATGAATGGCAAGACTGTATCAATAGATGTATGATGCTAGGAAATGGACGATTGTTTCTTCATTCCAGGAATTCATGTAGTCCATTATAGGTTAGAAAGGGTTTGAGATCCAGTTCTAATGCCAGGAGCTAAAAAACATATCAGTTACTACTTCTCAAAGGCTGTAAGTATTACTTTTGCTATCGAATATCCATATTTAAGTAATTTACTATCAAATAATAGCAATGTTTGCATACGTGTGCTTCAGGGAATACATACTTTGTACTTTACATGCCGAACTTGCTAAAATGCACCATTATACAGATGTTTCTCCGCTGGTTTTAAGCAATGCTAACTTGCTAAAATGCACCATTGTACTGAACTGGAGATATTTGGATTAATTTTTGTACTCGAGAAATAAAAGGAAAAAAAATGCTATTTGCAAGACCAATCCGTGCATGCTATACTTGATTTATGATTGTTAAATTCTGTGATTTTGATTTTTGGTAGGTTTGATTTAGAGTTCGTATCAGTACTTGAAATGGTTTCAGTAGTTCTTTAAATACCAAAATATGTGAACATCCAAAAATGAGAAAGCTTTTTTCCTTGGGCTGATTTTGGAGGTCATATGCGTGCTTATTATTTAAGGAGGATTCTGAAGAGGTACCATATATATCATATAGTTACACTTTTCTGAATGTTGGAAAACTTGCTCTTGTGTCAATTCAAAATCCAATCATTTTAGTTTTTACTTTTTGCATGCAATATGTATGTATGTTTGTATATATGTGTACATGTATGCTATGCATATAAACATTTTCCAGTTGTCATGTCAGAAAAAATACAATACAGTTTGTCCTTTTTGATGAATTTTATACTACATGAGATATATCTCCAACGTGCATTATTCCTAACCTTTTTGTTGTTTCCTTTTTTTATGTGGATATGTATTGTTGCCTGGAAAGATTGGTGGACAAGGAAATGGTATCCATTTAATCATCTTATCAGCTTCTATTACAAAATGACATTCCTTCCTATTCTTACTATGTTTTTGACGACGTTTGTCTTTCGATTTAAATTTGCGATTTTTATTTATCCTTATAGAAATTACAAGGACTCTGTCATGTTTACATACATCGGTGAATCTTAGCATGTAACCCTAGTATAATTAAATCATTCATTCAAATTGTGGATCATGTTCCCTTCACATGGAAAGTTTTCTTCTGTCACACATGCATTGCATATACTGCATTTTACTTTTGAACTGAATAGTCATCTGGTTTGTAAATTAGTCTGTCTTTTATATTTTATTAAGTATGAAGGTTTTGAGTTACAACATTATTTTGCAAGACTTAAAAATTCAAGAAGAATATGCTTTGCTAATATAATATCTGCTCCTTAGTTATAAGAAACTGGACTTCATGGTGGGTAGCATGAGGATACTAGGGTTGCAGCTCAATTGAGGTGGAATATGGGGTACCTGCTGTTATGAACTGAGGTTGTATTCGGACTTCATGAAGGCGATTGGGGAGTGTAGCTGCTACAAGGACTGCAACAAAGAGATGAGTGCTCCTATGAACTGTTGTTGCATGAGTTTGGTTGGTTGCAGCATGCTTGGGAAGAGATGTTGATGTGTGGTTTTGAGGTAGGAGTGTACATTGAGGCATTCCCACATAGCCAGCAGGCAAGCATAGCCTCAATGGTTAGTTCTTGTTACTTTTTTGATAAATTGATGGACTATTACCTATTTTTTTCTCTTATGTATTGTTATAATAATTTTCTCTTAATATAAGTATGGAAACGAATAGAATATAGCAATTTTCCCACATGCATCTTTAATATTTGTGGTAGTTAGTGTATGGCAGCCAAAAGAAGGTTTACCAAAGTTTAATTTTTATAAGCTAACAAGTTTATAAATTTGCACAAACTATGCTTCAAAATATGCTTGTTTTTGTTTATAAATTTTTGCTCCATCTATAGTCCGTTCCAGAACCCAGCCTCCCTGTCTTAGACATCCTCACTTCATTTAGCATTTGATTCAGCCCTGTTTTAGGCTTGCACAGTTTTGTTTGGTGTAGATCATTCAGACTCTGCCTTCAGTCCTACTGCAATTCTGTTTTGTTCAATCTCTACCTCCACCTTCAGTTCTAGTTGATTCAGCTTCCCTTATCGCAAATGCTTGTTTTAGTTACTACTCGCTTCATTTGTTTATCCATGCAACTGTAGTTTGCTTCATAGGGGATGTTCACTTCATGCCCTTTCCTAAGGCAATTTGCATCAGCTTGCTAAATTTACACCCAATTCGCTATGATGGACATGAACCGGCTCAATATGTATGAACTGAATTGATCTATAGTCGTCCGTCACCATCAGTATAGGTGCATGTTCTTATCCATCTTAGCATTTCCTGTCATAATTTCATGCTTCTTTACTTAAAATTTTTTGATGTATCAGTAGTGCGTGCATTGACACATCAGCCTCGATGCAATAGTTTCGATGCCATCAGTAGTGCGAGCTTTGATGCATCGGAAATTCTGGCAATTGTTCATGCTCTAGTGCCAGTTCAAGATACCGAATTCTAGCTATCTCTGACTCGTTGATCCGAAGATACCGGGAAAGAGATCTACGATTCTTCAACGTTGATCTTGTGCACAAGATACCGTGAATCGGCTTCAACAAACGAAGATTCGAGCGCACTCGAATAACGTAAGTGGAGATAGGAGACTTCTCTCGACTACCAATTAGAAGAAAGCACAAAGCAATCAAAATGGAAATTTTATTCAAAAGTCAACAACCATTACAAATGATATAACTCGCCTATTTATAGGCATACAACACAACACTTACAACCCAACTCATAGATCTTGAACGACCTAACACTTAGAATATTTACAACGAGTTACAAACTACCTAACAGTATTTAAATGACCTAAGACATCAACGACTTAAACAAACTCGTTCACGCGAGTTAACATCTTCACACGACTTATCAAATCCCCTTGCGACTTATCAAAATCCCCTTGCGACTTATCAGAATCATCTCGCAAGCTACGATTCTTCACACGAGCTAAGATTTGTTCGCGAGCTATAATGGAGCGATTCAATTCTGGAAGAGCCAAGTATAAGGTCGTTCGCGACTTAGATAACTCGGAAGCGATTCAAGGAAGGCGGCAGGCGATTTAGGGGAAGCTCGGAGGAAATTCTGCGGCATAGGATTAGGTCGGGGAAAAGGAAGTTGATTTGCGGCTACGAGGAGAAGGTCGTAGGTCGGGGACTTGGTGGATGTTAGGTCGTAGGTCGGGGAATTGGTGGATGTTAGGTCGTAGGTCGAGGAATTGGTGGGTGTTAGGTCGTAGGTCGCGATGGATGCTGGGTCGTTCGCGACCTTCGTAGACTTCGCGGCAGATGTTCGAAAGTCGCTCGCGACTTAGAATAGAGAAATTAGGTCGTATGCTTGCTTTGGATAGGTCGTAGGATTGTGGAGATAGGTCGGACATTGGACTTCGCGGAAGTGGAGTTAGGTCGGAGGAGTTAGGTCGATTGACTTCGTCTTCGCCATCGCGACACCAGGTATGTGCTGCATCATCCTCCCCAGGTTGAGAAAAATTCGTCCTCGAATTTAAAAGTTCTTCCCCATTGGGTAACATTAAACACGTCCTCCGGTTGAAAAGAATTCGTCCCGAATTCACACACTTTCCTTCTTTGAGACGCTGTCTTCCATTCATTATCCGGTTTGATGCGGCACTGTTGATAACCACTCTTAAGATTGATTCTGTCTTGACACTTTGAAGATGTGGCTCGACATAAAGAACACATTGCGTAAAACAGATGTGGCATTAGGCAGGCGGCATAAAGAAATGATCTGAGGGAGATGCCATATGAAAGAGTGTGGAATGAACTAAGCACTAGGTGCCAGATCCAATTCATGTAGCACAGAACTTCATAAGAATAGTGTCGTATACCATATTGCTTATGCCAATAGGAAGATGTCATATAGACCCAAAACATGTCTAAAATGTGTGACGATATAAGGAAATTTACAATCATGGAATGACTTGGGAAACCTCGATCGAAAAATTGTGATGACTCATGCTCAGATTCTTGTCTTTCCTCATCCCGTTCAGATGTATCATCATCTTGAATCTTTCCTTGATGTGTTGCCTTAAATTCCTCTGACTGAAATGAACTCCCACTTGCTTCTCCTTCAACATATTTATGTTCATAATATGGTTCCAAGCAATCGACATTGGCACTGTTAGTAGCGTGGGCATCATCAGACAACTTCAACTGACAATCATTCACTTCTTCCTGTCGTATCAACCCTTTTTGTTCCTCCATACTCATAAGATCATACGATCCTGGCAGTAAAGCAGCATCTGGTACGAGTTCAGTTTGAGGTTGAATGTTTTGTAGAGATGGTATCTTTTCGGGTATCTCTTCAGCGTATTCGACTTCAGACTTATCGAATGCTGATCCAACTTCCTCATAAACATCAAGGTCTTCACTCGTTCCTTGCCGGGATAATACAAACAAGTCAGTACTAATTTCCACCTTTTCGTCAGGCTCTTCCAAGCATACAAGACTAGATTCTTCAAGCAGTTCCTCAGACAGCTCATCTTCACAATCATTAAATACTTCAATCTCTTCAGAATTCTCAAAGTCAAAACTTTCTCCAAGTTCAATCAACATTGATAGTTCATCACCATCTTTTATTTCACTGTCGAACTCTTTCAAAGATAATAAATCATCTGATTCTACCTTCTCTTCTGTTTCATGTTTACTTTGTTCGGACTCCTCGAAAACTAAAAAAGTTTCACTTGGCTGGTCTTCCTCCATAAACTCATGTGTCAAGCAAGAATCCTTCATCGTCAAATTATTTCCTTCAACTCCGAACACAATTTCTCCTTCCACACTATCAACATCAATCTTTGGTGGTGACGAATAATCAACTTCTACATCCACATATTTTGACTCAATTTCTTCATCATCATCAAATTTCGATGGTTGATAAAAATCAATTTCAACAGTCCTCCTCAACAAGTTACCTCCTTTCTCTATTGACAAAACTTCTACTTTCCCTGACAAAGATTCCTCAAATCCTGGCAGAAATTCTTTATCGTCGTCAAATTGTGGTGGTTGATAAAAATCAATTTCATCAGTCCTCTTCTTCAACAAATTACATCCTTCGTTCTCTAACTCGACCCCTTCAACTTCGATGTCAAACTTTAATGGTAAGACTTCGAATGATTCTGTAGTACTGACCTCTTCATCTTCGTTGTCAAACTTTGGTGGTAAGATTTCGAATGATTCTATAGGACCGACTCCTTCAAACTCTTCCAACATTGGTTTAACCCCCTCAGGAGTTTTAAGCTCTTTACTTGTCTCATACCTAACCAATGTTTCAGCACTACCTTCCGCTTCTTCAACACTCTTGCTGAAAGATAATGGACTAGTCGGTGCCTCTTCCCTTTCCGGCTCGCTTTCAATTGAATCATCCTCATCCTCATTTTCACATTCTTCTACAACTAAGGCTTTCATCTTGGGCTCCGTACATTCAATACTTTTATGGCCCGACTCCTGATAATGATAGCGCTTAAATTGGTCATCAACATTTGTCTTCGTGATTCCATGTACAAGGGGTTTGTTGACTTTCTTAGAAACATTGATACTGCAATTAACGCCTTTATTCTGATTGCTGGGGATTGCAACCACACCCTTTCCTCGATTCCCTTGACTCAACTTCTGCAATTGTTGATCAATACGAGCTTGATAATTGTAGGGTAAGAAATTTGCTTTCATCATCCTTTTCATCTTATCCCACTTGACAACTTTAGACTTCTTCATCCTCTCTCTGGTTGATTTAGTTTGTTGCCACCAGTCCATGGCTTTTCCTTTCAAACTTGCAGCAACTAACTTCACTTGACGATCCTCGGGAACGTAGTTGAGCTCAAAAACATTTTCAATCGTGGATAACCAGTCCAAGAATTCCTCTGCTTGTAGTCCACCTCGGAATTCTGGAATATCCGTATCCTTTCTTGATTTCCATGTATAACCATCCCCTTCGATATTCTTGTATCGATGTTGCCCTTGATCGGAATATCGAAAATGAACAAGATCACCATAACTTTCCTCTTCAAAATTAGTTGAACTTCGTCGTCGATTCTGAACATCGACTCTTCTATGCCCATGCACGTCCTCTCTACTTCTTTTCTCATAATCATAAGATGGCTCATGCTCGTAACCACGATACGCTCTTCTTTCTTCCTTCTGATAATCACGATTGTCTCGAGCTCCACGATCTCGATTTATTGACAAAGATGATTCTCTTCTTTCTCTACCATAACGTGGCGACATTCTCCGTTGATTTCGATTCATGTCAAACTTCATTCTCTCTACTTTCTCGAAATCTTTATTGAATCTTTCATCACTACGTTGCTTCATCTGTTCAGGATCTTCTCTCTCATACAAATCTGCAACACTATGATGACGGTTAACATATCTCGGAGGCATGATCAAGTCTTCAACAGATCCAAACAAAAACTTCACTTTGATCCAAAAATTTTCGAATCAAACTTTCCCACTTGTTTGAAATTCACGAACACCCACATAAACAAACGACTTCAATCGAACTCCAAACTTCAAATCCCAAAATTGATGCCCAATGAACTTGAACAAATCTCCCACACACTTGAACAAGTTCGCTTCTAGCTCACGACTTGACTCTACTCTTCTCCTTGACTCGGCTGAAGTTGAGCAAGCACTTCTTCTCGGTCCAACAGGCTCGTCTTAGCTATGATTGGCTAAGTCTTGCTCTGATACCAAACTGACGCAGCGGAATAATCAAAAACAAGATAGATCGATGAAATAGCAATCGGTGGATTGATGAATATTGCGATGCCTGAATTCGTTGATCCGAAGATACCGGGAAAGAGATCTACAATTCTTCAACGTTGATCTTGCGCATAAGATACCGTGAATCGGCTTCAACAAACGAAGATTCGAGCGCACTCGAATAACGTAAGTGGAGATAGGAGACTTCTCTCGACTACCAATTAGAAGAAAGCACAAAGCAATCAAAATGGAAATTTTATTCAAAAGTCAACAACCATTACAAATGATATAACTCGCCTATTTATAGGCATACAACACAACACTTACAACCCAACTCATAGATCTTGAACGACCTAACACTTAGAATATTTACAACGAGTTACAAACTACCTAACAGTATTTAAACGACCTAAGACATCAACGACTTAAACAAACTCGTTCACGCGAGTTAACATCTTCACACGACTTATCAAATCCCCTTGCGACTTATCAAAATCCCCTTGCGACTTATCAGAATCATCTCGCAAGCTACGATTCTTCACACGAGCTAAGATTTGTTCGCGAGTTATAATGGAGCGATTCAATTCTGGAAGAGCCAAGTATAAGGTCGTTCGCGACTTAGATAACTCGGAAGCGATTCAAGGAAGGCGACAGGCGATTTAGGGGAAGCTCGGAGGAAATTCTGTGGCATAGGATTAGGTCGGGGAAAAGGAAGTTGATTTGCGGCTACGAGGAGAAGGTCGTAGGTCGGGGACTTGGTGGATGTTAGGTCGTAGGTCGGGGAATTGGTGGATGTTAGGTCGTAGGTCGGGGAATTGGTGGGTGTTAGGTCGTAGGTCGCGATGGATGCTGGGTCGTTCGCGATCTTCGTAGACTTCGCGGCAGATGTTCGAAAGTCGCTCGCGACTTAGAATAGAGAAATTAGGTCGTAGGCTTGCTTTGGATAGGTCGTAGGATTGTGGAGATAGGTCGGACATTGGACTTCGCGGAAGTGGAGTTAGGTCGGAGGAGTTAGGTCGATTGACTTCGTCTTCGCCATCGCGACACCAGGTATGTGCTGCATCAAATGGATTCACGCAGCTTCAAACTCTATGACAATTAATGATGTGTACCATGACCAAACTTGTTATATTGGGATGCTCTTACAAGTGCCGAGAACCACTAGTTTCAAATTAACAACTGTATTAATGTGCAATTTGAATCTAGTCCTTTCTAATAAGGTTTACTTTTCTATAGCATACCTCTTATTTAAAAAATTAATAAATCATTCTACACTACCCCATAAACTGCAGGAGATAGTTACTGCATATAATAATAAGTTAACTAAGATTTGTTATATTAATAATAAGTTAACTAAGATTTATAATAATAATAATAATTAAACGAGTCTATAATAATAATAATAATAATAATAATATAATAAATTAATTAAGTTTTATAAAAATTCAACGAGTTTATAAAAATTAACCAAGTATTCTAAAAATATAACTAAATAATAATAATAATAAATTAAGATTATAAAAATCAATTAAGTATTATAAAAATATAACTAAATAATAATAATAATAATAAATTTTATGAAAAATTAACTAAGTATAATAATAATAAATAATTTTATAAAATTAACTAAGATTTATAATAATAATAATAATAAGTTAACTAAGATTTATAATAATAATAATAATAATAATTAAACGAGTCTATAATAATAATATAATATTAATAACAATAATAAATTAACTAAGTTTATAAAAATTAACTAAGTTTTATAAAAATTCAATAAGTTTATAAAAATTAACTAAGTATTATAAAAATATAACTAAATAATGATAATAATAATAAATTTTATGAAAAATTAACTAAGTATAATAATAATAATAAATAATTTTATAAAAATTAACTAAGATTTATAATAATAATAAATTAACTAAGATGTATAATAATAATAAGTTAACTAAGATGTATAATAATAATAATAATAATTAAACGAGTCTATAATAATAATAATAATAATAATAATAATAAATAACTAAGTTTATAAAAATTAACTAAGTTTTATAAAAATTCTATAAGTTTATAAAAATTAACTAAGTTTTATAAAAATTCTATAAGTTTATAAAAATTAACTAAGTATTATAAAAATATAACTAAATAATAATAAATTTTATAGAAGTCATGCAAAACAAAAAAATACATAACAAAGATTTTTTAGCAGCATAATAATTTCCAAAATATTTTAAGGAACCATCTTTTAGTTTTTGGGCTTACCATGTATCGGTAGCCACATGAAAATTCCATAATCTGTACATGGAAGTTATAGTGAAACTCCTCTTTGCATTAAATCCTAATGCCTGCAAATCTTATCAAGATTTGATTTTGAATTATTTACATCTCTTGTCAATAAACACTTAAATCAACCTATTATTGTATTACGATCGATTTTTGCATTTCCTACATTATATATGTTAATGAAATGTAATGTTCCATGATCCCTAACATTAGAACTCAAAATAGACATTTTACCTTTTCTGTTGCATCTATATTGTATTTGTAGATCTGGTGTTCTTCCAAAATGGAATGCTTGACCCTAGGTTTCAAAGTTAAGGTCTGAAGGATGCCAATCAAGTTTTAGCTTACTTTTCCGTGTCAAAACTCAGAGAGCCTCTTATTGATGGGATAACCGATACAAACCCCGAAGGCCTGACAGCTACATTTGGTAAATGGGCATCCACTGTGGCATCTCAGTTACACAGAGGAGGTCTCTCTTGCAAGGTATGAAATTTCTTTTAATTTTATAGTACTATAAATTGCATAAATGTGATTTTCGTTATTCTTGCTAGACGGTCCATCACTAGGTAAATGCATGTAAGCGCCAAGGACCTTGGATTTGAGGAGACATCATTCAGTATATATGCTGGTGGAGTTGCTGCTGGTGTTACTCTTCTATTTGTTGTGCCTGCAATAGGTTTTGCATATTAGCGGCGTCGTAAGCCTCAAGAATACTTCTTCGATGTTCCCGGTAAGTATGCGTGTAAAAAATAAAAGTAAAACCAGTTTTGTAGTTTTTTTAACGATCTCCAAAAGACTTAACGTCATATAATATCATTATTCGCATTCATGTTCATAGCTAAAGAAGATTCAAAGGTTCATTTGGGCTAGCTGAAAAAGTTTTCACTACGAGATCTCCAAGTTACAACCAACGTATTTAGCAATAAGAACATTCTTGGTAGGGGTGGGTTTGGTAAAGTGTATAAAGGTTGACTTGCTGATAGAACGCTAGTAGCTGTTAAGAGGCTAAAAGAAGAGCGAACACCAGGTGGTGAACTTAAGTTTCAAACATAAGTTGAGATGATCAGCATGGCAGTGCACAGGAACCTTCTCCGTCTTCGTGGATTTTATATGACCCCTACAGAATGCCTTCTTGTGTATCCGTACATGGCTAATGGAAGTGTAGCTTCATGTCTAAGAGGCAACTTTCTCCATTTCTTACAGAACGCCTTCTTGCGTATCCATACATTTCTTACATATTTCAGTTTAACAATAATTTTTTTAATCTGGTTTATGATAGAATTACACACATATTATTTTATCTTGATTACAGTCTAATACAATCTCTACTTTTTCTTGTTTGTTGTAAATTTATATAGATGAAAAGTTGATGTTCTTTCACATTTATTTGTCCCACCACATACAAATGCTCATATGATAATGATTTGTGCATGGTGCTTCTTCATGGTTGATGTATTTTAGAAATGTTTATTAATGATGAACATTTTAGACTAGCATCTCCTTGAACACATTCATGCATTCTCTCCAATTTTTGTTTTAGCAATGATTTTGAACTTTTGATTGAAAAACAAAAAGTCTGAAATGATTTTCTGCCATAGAAAAATAGATTATATTTAAGAAAAATACATAGTTATAAGAAAAATACTGAAATGTAAAGATTTTTGCTTGGCCCATGTAAGTTGATAAGATAGGTTAGTTATGAGAGAAGTACCGAAATCTATTATTTGAACATGCAATTTTATCAAATTTAGTAAAAATATATTTGAATTTAAAGATGACAGCTCATTTACTATGATTGGTTCACTTATCTATGGCAATGGTCTCATGCTATATTGCTCAATTTACTGTGACATTGTTTCATGCTATATTTTTAGTCACACTTCTATGGCAATGTTTCAATCCCAGCAAGATGTTGGATCATTGTTTAATGAAGAACCCACTCATTTCTCTTGCAATGAATTCCTCCTTTAACTCATATCCCACTACATTCAATGGACTGTTCAATGTAAGATAGTATTATTATTTCAGTTTGTAATAATAAGTTGATATTTTCCATTTGTATTTCAGTTTATTTGTCGAGATTTCAATTTGGTTTGATCATCAGTTTAATTGCTTTTTTTCCTTTAGGCATATTGGACTTTTGAAGGAGACGAGCTTGGACTTTCTACGATTTATTTTTTCTCTTTTAACAAGCACTTTTTGTAAGATTTTATGTCGTTAATATTTTTGCTTAATACATTGTTCATGAAATATTGTATATGACTAAATTTTATGGTGTATGAAATTGATGTAGCTTTGATTATGTTTAATCTTCATAACTTCTTATAATATCAGGTTATATCTATTAGGTTATAATATCAGGTTAGAGCTGCAATATGTGTAACATGTTGCAAAAAGATGATATACCATAGCATTTCAAATGGGTTGCAATACTAAAACGTACCAAATGGCTGCGAAAAACAAACTAAAGTAAAATGAAAACGCTGCAATAATCAAAACATAACGACAAAAAACGCTGCGATAAAGAACCATTGAATAAAACGTTGCATAAATTATTTTTTGCAGCATTTTAAAACGCTGATATATTACTTGTTCTATCAAACAAGGTGTTGGACTACGTTCTCCAAAGTGCTGCTAAATGAATTTGCATTGTATAATAAACGCTGCAAAATTAATTTACTGCAGCGTTTTGTAAAAGCTTGGTAGCCTTATTTTTAGCAACATTTTTAAAGCGCCACGGTATTTCCTGACTCTATTGCAACATGACATTTGGCAACGATCTTCGAAACACTGGTAGTGTTTATGGCAGCATTTTTAAAACGTCTTTTTTGTTGCAGTGACGTCTTCGTCTTCCTTCCTACATACTCAACAAATATGTGATTAGAGGCAACTATAGCAACAATAAGAGCATCTAATTGCGATATAATCGCATGCCACATTGAGTGTCACATTATTTAACATCATAAAGTGTGAACCTAGGTACGTCACTAAGTGTGAAACAAATTTAGCATGTTACATTGCTCCACGTAGTTATGTGAACTCCTGAATGTCAAGAGAGTAGGATCTAGTTTCCCCAAAGTATCCAACTTGGCTTACACTAGGTGGGTGGTCTGCTACAATTCAGATGTTCGAATTCAATATTTAGACCTTTGGACCTCTTTTCATATGTTTGAACTTTTGGTTATGTCTAACTTCATGTACCAAACTCCTATAGGTAATCAGACGTTTAAACTTACTTTTAGACATTTGAATTTAATTTCAGACTTTTGGATTTAAAGTTTAGACTTTTGAACCTAGTCAAAATTTAACATTTTTCTTTCAGTTTTTTATTTATTTAAACACAAGATTCTGCCTCCTTATTTCATATGCTGGAGATGGATTTTTAGATGTTTGAACTGTATTTTTAGATGCCTAAACTAGTTGTATTCTGCTTTGTTTTTCTTCATGTTTTATTTATTCTTTTCGGATTTAAATACAAATTTTGAATTCATATAATTAATCTTTTCAAAAAGTATCTATATATAATTTCAACCTTACTCATTTCCAAAATTTTTACATAATTTATTCCATTAATTGTATATAACTATTCAACGGTTTACCCCTGTATATTCTATTTTCTTCAAAATTTATAAGATTAGGTCTAGATAATTTTAAAGGATATATTCATAGATTCACCTTAATAAATTTAAATCTGTTCAAATCTACCATATAAAATCAAATCTATAAAGTTTTAGAGGTGAATTCTAACCAATTTACCCTCCTCCAAGTTTCGACAATTATAATTTCAAATCATTGCCTAGGGTTTTCCAATAATCTCAATTCATACAGATCTTCAATTATAGTTATAAATTCAAATTAAAAATCATATTTTTAATCTTAAATAGGTATATAAATGAAAATTTATGTACTTATCTACATCATACTCATGTCATAGATAAACCCACTCACCTTATATGCATTTTTGAAGAAGCCTCCTTGGGTCTGATATGATTTGGAGTTCTTCTGCTTGCAATTGTTTTGATTTAATTCCTCTCTTCTTTTTAATTTGATTCTCTTTTTTTTGCAGGAATTTGATATAATTTTTGTTTTGAGATTTGTCTAAAGGTTTGAGGAAGAAGAAGAAGACGAAAAAGGATGATTAGGTGAAGTGGCGACTACATAATGAAGAGAAATCTACTTGACGTAATGGAAAAATAGGTTCCTAAATTCCTTCATTTGCAAATATTCAGTTTTTCAAGTTTATGTAAAATTATCGAAATGCCCTTTCTAATCAATTATTTTTATTTAAAATATGGAGTGTTACGTAGAAAAATAATTTTAAAGACAAACTTGAGGCCTTTGTTGGCCAAGGAACTGCCCATTTCTTTCTTTGCCTAATGGACAAAGTTAACATGCCAAAATTAGGGTACTCAATAAGAGGGTGTGGTAATGTCGACAAAAAAATTATGGCTTCAAACAATATCATCAACTGATGGGGGAACATCGATGCAAGATTGGAGATGGATAATAGCTTTTATGGTGGCAACGATGGATTAGAAGAGGTCTGCTGAGGCTATATAGTTGGACGATGACGTCAGTTTTAAGTTTGGAGTACACTGGTGTAGGCGATGACAATGAAGAGGTCGACTATGTTTTATTTATGATGTGGTGATGATGATTAAGGAGGAGTAGCTTCAAATTGGGAATAATGAGATAACAATAGTATAAATACTACACACACAATTCTGTGTATTTGTGTTCTTCTGAAAAAAGTAGTTATGTGAATTCTGCTATAGTGCTAGTAGCATTATTTTAACTGTAGCAGCAATTATAGATAAAATATGTATATTTTAGCTTATAATGTTATAACATTTTATGAATTGTAGCAGTAATTTGTAAACAATAGTAGCAATTTTTAGATGTAGTGTGTATGCTCAAAATGGTATTTTATAGTACCATTTATAAACTAAAGTTTATAAACTATATTTGTATTTTTCAATTTGTAGTGGTATTTTATGAATTATAATAAATAAATTTTTTAATCTTATATTACAATATTATTTTGTGGTAGCATTTTATGAATTAAAGATTTGACATGTGTAGAGGAGTGCTGATTAGAGATAAATGGGGTTTGTGAAGGAGCAACAACAAATTGGGGAAGAAGATGATAACAATCGAAAATGATACTATGCAGAATCATTTTATGTTATTTTGTGAAAGTAATAATTATGTATATTTCTACTCCTAATATTATTTAGTAGCAATTTATTAATTGCAGTAGTGCTTTATGTATTATCTTGGCATTTGTAGATGGAGTATGTATGTTTTAGTATGATGCTATTTTGTAGTAGCGCGTATGAATTGTAGTTATGAATTATAATAGCTTTTTAAATGAAGTATTTATATCTTTGTTTTAAAATGCAGTAGCATTTTATGAATTATAATATCATTTTGAAATTGAACTATTTTCTTATGATGCAACCATACGACATCATTTTTGTAGCTGATATCTTTTTTTTTAACATCTAATGTTCTAGTATAATATCATTTTCTTACCTACTCTCTCGTATAGTATCTTTTTTAGTTAGAAATTCTAACAAAATATAATGATATTGTATAGCATCATCTTCTTACATACTAGCATACAATATCATTTTTGTACCCGATATGTAAAAAACATATAATGATTTTTATTAGTTGCTATAGTTTTTTGTTGTCACTAATAATTAATGGGAAATTATGGCAAAAGAAAGAGGAAGATGATATCAGTTAAGAATTGACAGTTGAGGTGGTGTGGCATTAGTAGAAGTTGTAGAAAAACTTGGGTTTCTAGTCTTGATGGCTAGAGGGTGGCGTTAGTTTATGGACAAAGGTTCAGGGCCATGCACACACTATAGCATGGGGAGTGGTTGCATAGGTAGGGCGACAGGGGAGCAACTATAGGAGGAGAAGGCATTGGGAAGCGGCTAGGAAAGACGACGCGTTGACGAAGTATGGTCGGGTGGATATTGTGTTCTAGAATTGGAACATCTCCTTGTGGCTAAAATTTTAAGTCAGTGTCCTGGGAGTTAAGAAAGGATAGAAGTTTGTCCTTTAAATAATATCTCCCTAAGACAATTATATCTAAAATTCAAGATTATTATCTAGTATCCTTCTCAGTACTTTATTTTTCTTGAATTGGAGCTTTGGATATATATATATATATATATATATAGACACACATAAATGAAAACTTTTATAAAATCAATAACTTATATTTAGTTACATTGCAGAATTTATAGCTTCAAATTATGGAAAGGTACAACGTATTTTTATTTAATAAGCATGATTATTTAGATATTTTCACATGACAAATTTCAATAACATCATAGTTACAATCATACTATATGAGTACCATAGTGCATAAAATTTGTACATAAATAGTTCATGTCCAAAGGGTAGTGTATAGGGATATATAGCTATCCAAGATTCGTCTTCGTATGTATATGATGCTTATGTTGGATGCGATTAATACCCATACTACGTGATAGGGAGATAGCAGTGGTGTTGACAAAAAAATTAGGGTTTTAACCAATACCATTAGCTGATAGGTCGAATGCCAATGCAAGTTTGGAGATGGATAACAGTTGTTACGATGGTAGCAATGGATTTTGAAAGGTTGGCTAGGGTTTTAGAGTTGGATGATGAAGATAGTATCAAGGTTCGAGTGCAAGAGTGATGGCGATGGCAATGAAGAGTTAGGCTATATTTTGTAGATGATGTGGTGACAGGAGTAGCTTCAAATTAGGGAAGAAGGAGATAACAACATTAAGGATACTCTCTAGTATTATATATATATATATATATATATATATTCGAAAAAAATAGTCATGTAATTTTGTGCTCATAATACTATTTCGTTGTAGCATTACATTAATTGTAGCAGCAATTGTATAAAATATATATATTTTAGCTTATAATGCTATTTTATATTAACATTTTATGAGTAGTAGTTTATGAATAGTAGTAGTTTGCGGACAGTAGTAGCATTTTATTTTAGATGAAGTGTGTATTTTATCTCATGATGTTGTTTTATAGTAGTATATATGAACTAAGTAGCAACTTATGAACTATATTAGAATTTTTGGATTTGTGGTAGTATTTAATAAACTATGATATAATTTTGTAAATGAATTGTATAATCTTATATTATAATGCTAATTTATGATAGCACTTTATGAATTGAGAGTTTTGACATGTGTGGATTAGTGCGAACTAGAGGAAGATGTAGTTTTTGTGAATCAATAACAAACTAAAGAAGAGAAAATAACAACCAGAAATGATATCGTGTAACACTACAAAAATAAAGATGAATAGAGACTCTTTTATTTAGTAACTAATCAAGAGATTTTGTCTCTATTTGTAGTTGAGACCTACTTGAGATAAATATTGTTGTCTTTAAATTCAGGTCTTAAAAAAAATTACTGACCAAAAGCATAGGTCTCAAAAATATTAAAGACCTAAATGACGGTTTCAAATAAGTTTCTAAGTTGGGATCTCATTTGAGACAATTTTGGGTCCCCGCTAGTAATAAAGGCGGTATTAGGAGTCTCAAATCAGTTTAGAATAGCGGTTATTTTAAATGTTGCAATATCATCTCATTATACAAAATATTTGACGTGCAAATCAATCCATCATGCAATCCATACGATCAATTCACCATACAATTCATATCTAAACTGCAGTACATAGTCCATATTAATTTATTTTCAATACAAACATTGAAAAGGAAAACTGCATACAAAATGAAAATGACCTTTTCAATACACAACGCAAACTGAACATACTACCATTTCTGAAAATGAACATGACCTTTTCAATACTCAATACAAACAGAACATATACTATCATTTGTTGAAATGAAACAGGACAAACAGACCATACTAGGATTTGTTGAAAAGAAAACATTATCCAGTGAATACAAATATGTCAAAGCCAAGAGCATCTTAGGTTATACAAATGCAAATCAAACTGTAACGACCCTGAATTTTTGACATTTTAAAAATGTGAATATTTAATTGAGTTTAAATATTCGAATGATAATTTAAATTGAAATTCAAATATCAGAATGAATTTGGAGATTAAATTATTGAATTAAATTATTGAAACTGGGTAAAAATTTGAATCTTCAGTTTTAAGCAGATTAAAATTAATCTGAAGGCTTGGAAAATCTATATTGATAATTCTGAAGGTAATAGAACTTTCAGAATTGGATTTGAAGCTGTTCTGTTCAGTTTTGAATTTATACCGTTTAAATTGAATTTAAAAATAACGTTCCGGGGCACAGTCTCGGAATTCGACGAAACCAGTTTCATTGGATCTGTAATATTATATTATTATCGGATTTCAATTTTCGTAATGTTTGGAGTGATCGTTTGGCCGTACGATAAGCAGCTGAAATTAAATCGAAAATTTAATTTAATAACTGGTCCAAAAAGCTATCTTCTCCATACGATCGAATTTGGAACCGAAACCTTTTCCATTGCGTTCGGAATAGGTGTATAACATTACGAACGCCTGGCGGCACGTCTTGATAGGAGGTCAAGATTTTGAGTTGTATTTATCGGAACGATTTGAATTTGGATTTAAATTGAATATATATCTATACAGTCAACTTCAGCTGAAATATTTCACATCGTCATTTTTCCTTCACTTCAAAGTACTGTAGCTCGTCTGCCACACGCAAACATCATTTCCCCCCTTTATTTCATTTCAGCCGAAAGTAAATTTGTGTTGGAAGCTTCAAACGATATAGGGTAAAATAAAGACAACGAAATCATTTCGTTCAAAAAAATAAATTAAAACACAGAAGCTTCAGAAAGATAAAACAATGGAGCTCTCGTTCGAATTTCCTTCACTCCCTTAAAATACGAATCAATCTCCTCTCAGTTTTTTTCGTTGTTCGTTCACAAATAGGCTGCCGAGCCATCTTCGTTTAAACAAATCAAGGCGACTCGTGGGTATCGCGATGGCAGCAATCGATTTCGCAGTCGCGTGTGATGTCGCGCGAGGTGGCAAATGGCGTTGGGAGAAGCTAGTCGCAGTCGAGCAAGATGGCGTGGTATTAGGCGAATCGAGATGCTCGAATGCGGCGACGGAGGCGGCGTGCCAGTCGACCGAAATCTAGAGGAAGGCGCTCGCGTGGGAAGAACTCGATGGCGTGGCCGATGGGATTGGTGGGGATTCGATTTCGCAACGAGGAGCTGAGTTCAAACAAGGCAGAGCTGGCGATGCGTTCACTTCGATGAGCTAGGGTTTCGAACCTGAAGGAGGCTCGACAGTTCGTAGGCGGTAAGGTATATTTACAACTTGTATATTTTAAAAATTTATCATAATGATATATATATACTGATTTTTAACAATTTGTTTGAAAAAAAAAAAATTTTTACAGTAGAAAAATGACTGTTGTTATATACAGTAAAGGAAAAAAATTATATATTTGTGCAGAAAATTTGGGGAGAGTAGGAATTTTTAATGTTTCAGTCTTTGTAAAAATATTGATGTTTGAATCTATATAGATTAGTAAATATGTAGTTTCAAAAGAAGAATTTATTAAGTGTAAATTTAAATCATTAGTAAATTAAATTATTAGATGGTAATTGACCGTTCAATTAGTTCAAGTATTGTATTAAAAGAAAATTTATTTGAAATTAAATTGATTGGATAGAATAAAATGTTATTAAATGGAAATGAATTGTTCGATTTATTTCGAATATTAATAAATTGTATAAACATTTATACAAGGTCTAAAGTGGAGAAACAAGTCGGAAATGGAAAATGGATTGCAAATTAAAGGTGAGATCTTCTCACTCAAATGAAAGTGGATTTTCTTTTGCAGTTATTGATTGATTTGATTGCCTGTTTGGATTGTGTATTAGATATAGTAGGATATCTATATATATATATATATAGCAATATATACATATTGGCATATGTATATATTGGATTGATTGATTTCCCGCCTCGTATAGCGGATGAGACCCTATTGCGCCGTTAGTAAGCGGATATTTTTATAAAAACCCATATACCGCGATATTCCACCTCGAAGTGGAATTGGTATTGTGCTAACATCTGTGGATGCAGGGAAACAGGTTGGAGGGATCCAACAGGATTCCTCAAAACATTTGAATTGATTTCATATGTTGTTTGATTGATTATTTATAATCTGTGTATGATTATATCTGTGATTGAATTTGTTGAGAGCTATATTTAGCCGAATGTGTTTTTGGTATCGTTGGATACCAAAAATAAATGAAATTGGATTTCTGAAATTAAAATTGAATTTTAGATGGTTTGGAAAAATAAAAGAATTTATTTAAAAGGAAATAAATTTGTTTGAAATCAAAGTGATAATCGATTGGGTATTTAAAATAAATCTTTGAGGAATCGATATGAAAACTAATTTAATGTTGAATGAAAAATTGATTTTTGTGTTGAGAATAAATTTGGAAATCGAGTTGTAAAATGATTTGGTATTTGGGATTAAAAGTTAGAATCAATTTGAAATGTGATTCGGTGTTGAAGTAAATTCAGAAATCAATTTGAAATTCGATTTGGGATTTGAAATAAAATGGAGAAATCAATTTTTAAAGTTGATTCGGGGTTGAAATGAATATTTGGAAAACGATTTGAAAATCGGGTAAAAGTTGATTTTTAGGAATGTAAATTCCGAATAGAAGTTGTAAAGGAAAGGGAAATTTGTTTTAAAAATAAATATTGATTTATTTTTTTTAAAGTGCGGAAAATATGGTTTGAAATCGGATTTTCAAAGTGATGAAGTGTGGAAATAAATTTACAAATTTGAAATGTAAATTTGAAATAAATCGATAAGGATTTATCTAATTGGTTTAAATGGACCATAATATGATTTGAAATTGATTTTCAAATGTGAAGTATGAAATATGATTTGAAATTGATTTTCAAATGTGAAGTATGAAATATGATTTGAAATTGATTTTTCAAACGTGAAGTGTGAAATACGATTTGAAATAGATTTTCAAATGTGAAGTGTGGAAAAATATATATCTTGTGAAAAGATTTGAAATTTAATAAATAATTTGGGAAAAATTATTTGAATTGGATGTTTGTTATGAATGTTATTGATAGTTAAATAACCGACTATCAACATTTGCCTTTGAAATGGCACTTGATTTGTTTTTAAAACAAACGCTCATTATTCGGTTAAGCCGGGAGAGGACCTTTGTGTCATATAACCCATTCCGAATAATGATACGTCGCGAATGGATAGCATTTGAAGACCGGTGTGAAGACCGGATATTTGTGAAAATGAAAGGACAACCTGTCGAATGTCTCTGCACCGAGTTGCTCCGGTATAGAGATTTATATCACTCTTTTTGTGACGGGAAGTCCGGACGTGATTAGTGAATATCCGGATTGCAAGGGCTTCTTTGGAAGTGCCTTCGGTTCCGTTCGATCCCGGAACGGACTTATATGGATGTGTGTCTGACGTTACACTTTGAGATGTAAAGCTGGTTTCTATCAAATACATTTCTGTTGGTGGCGGAGAATTTATTCTCTTAGCTTAACACCCTTCTCTGAGACGTACGAGCTCAGAGGTTATGTAGTTGATGGTTACTAGTGATACATTCCCAATTTGGTAATGTGGCACACGAAGTGCTGATGATCATTTGCGGATCAAAGCGTGGCTTTGTGAAAAAGCGTGGCTTTGTGAAAAAGCGTTATTTTGTGGACGAGACTTCGTCGAGCCTCACAACCCGGTAATGGTCGAAACAGGAATGTTGCGACAAAGGTTTGTAGGGGTAGCGCCCCTAGGGAATGCCATTTCCTTCTGGATAAAAGGTGATATCATGGTATGGAGCCCAGATATTTTACCTATGTGGATTATATTTTGCGGCTGTTGCTTTTCGATTGAGGATCCTCGGATAAAGGTCGGTAACGACCGGGGGATGGCATAGCTCGTGTGTTAGTTACCTAGTTACAGCTCGGTTAGAGCGTGAGGTAGCGTCGGCCTTTTGTTTGCGGAGATCCGGTTAGGATCCGGGGCGTCTTTCCAGAGGCGTTTCTATTTCGGTAAGGAAGTTCCTTAGCCTGATCATTTGTTGGAAATCCAAAGAAACAATACGAACCCAGTACGGTTTTTTTATTGTATTACCTGCTATGGAATGTGGCGGTAACCTGCTACTGAACGTAGTAGCTATAGTAGACATACAACAATAGTTGTATGTTGGCTAAGATTGATATTATACTTTCGAAATGTTTTCCACACTAGACATTAATAATAATATCGACTGATTTGCGTAGTAAGCATTTTTGACTATCATAAGGAGAAATCTCCTCCAATTCTGCGTTTGCATTGTGTGTGTGGCGGGAGGCCTTATGGTAGTTTCATTTTCAAAAGCATTGCGAAGTTGTTTTATTTTCTTTGCGAAAATAACTGTTTTATGATCTCACACCAGTCACCATGACTGACCTGGAGTTTATTGTTCCCTTTCTAAACTCTGGGTGCCCATAATTTTCCACACGGGCAGCCTAGAGTTATGTTATCAGGATATTCTGGATATTCTGGAGCTTTGGAGATGAGCTGGATGGCGAAGCGTACTATCGTACTTGTTTATTATTTTCCGCTGTGTATTCTGTATGAGGACAAGTTTATATAACTGTCCATTGTTGTAAACTCTGATGATTGATGTATGTATAAACTGATATAGTCTTTTGTTTTAAAGATTATTGATTTATCTATTATATATTGTTCCGCTGCGATATGTGAGATTCTGATATTGTTCCTGTTCTGTGTTTTCTGTGTTGTTCTTCTTTCTCTTTCTTCTATCTTTTCTTCTACCTCTTCTTTTAACCCTAAAGTTTCGCGTTTCCGCCATTCGATTTTTCGACATTTGGTACAGTGGACGTATCGGTGTCGAATTTTCGGAAGACGGATTTGCGGGTCTTTACACAAACTAAACCTAAACTTAAAGCTATGAATACAAATCCTACTAAAACAAAATCTTGATTAGAAGTTTGAAAAGGAAAGTCGTGCTGAGTAATCACCTGAATTTTCAACAATTTAAATAAGAATTTTAACAAAGATTTGAAATAAAATTTATTTTTAACAATAAAATCTGGCAACAAAAACTAGATATTTGAAATGCGTCCATTGAAACGAGGCCAACGAAATTTATTTTACGTCAAAATTTGTTCGAAACTTGGTCAGCGTATTTTTCAGTACAAATTATCAAATTTTGAAGTATAAATATTTTTACATAGAAATGATCTAGAAAATTTTCTGATTAAAACGTCCAAGTTCGTCCCGTCCAATTCTGACCTTTGTAGCTCCGTTTATCGAGAATTGCCATTGTCATTCAATTTCGAAGCGGTAACAGCGGCGACAGATGAAATTTTGCTACGAATGTCATAACACGGGTTTGAGTACCTCGTTGGATTCGTCTCGTCGCGTTGATCTCCGCGGTATATTTGGTTTTGTATTTTGGCTTCTGTTGCAAAACGCTAGATGGTCACGATAGTGGTCCGTGACTGTGCCTTGGAATCATAATTGCTCACATTCTTTCGCAGCCAACATTCATTCTTTTCACTCTTTTCCAGCCAACAAAACTTGCGTGCGCAGCAAAATATATTAAATGCTGCATTAAATGAGCCTTCTCCGTGCACTTCTCTTCTTCTATATAAAAATACAAACATTAGCCGGAGAGAAATATACAAAGAACGTATATAATTAGACTCCCACGTAACTTTCTCTTCCTCCCTTCTTTTTCTTCTTTCCCCTGCCCGTAGCCTTTTAGCTCCCACCACTTGTCCCCTCCACCAGCAGCCAGCCCCGCACCTACACACCGACCTCCTCCGCCCAGCCTTCGCCCGAACCCCACGAATCCGCAACAACCCAGTCACCCGCCTATCCCGCCATCGGTCTTCCCACTTGCTCCACCCTCCTAGCATCGAACCTGCATACCCTCATCGAGCCTTCGCGAACCACCTGCCACCCCTTCCTTACCCCACTCGAAGCCCACGACCTGAGTGCACCCAGCCCTCTACCGGCCAGTAGCCACCGACCCAACCTCCTTCACCCGAAGCCACATCTCCCCACCAAGCACCTACCCGTAGCTTCCCCACACCCGCAACCACCTACCGCTCCAACCTCCTCATTCGAAACCGACCCTCCACCAGCCCGCGCCCGCTCCTCTTCCAACCCACCTGGACCGCAACCCGCCACCAGCTTACCACACCCATTCCCTTCCTGCTCCGGCCAACCTCATCCGAACCAGTCCACCACCCGACCTCCCATGGCAACCACCTCCCCGAGTTCACCCAGCAACCCTACCTGCTCCACCTTTCCCTGCCACCTACCCGAAGCCACCAGTCCACCACCCCACTGGCCGAACTCGCCCGACCCGCTACCACCAACCCGCCCTTCACCAAACCCACCACCCAGCCCTTCACCCGAACCACCCGCAACCTCCACCCTTCATCAAACCCTTCATCGGCCCGAACCCACACCCTGTCGAGCCCGCAACCACCCGGTCACCCCACCGAAGTCGCCAAACCCGAAGACAAAGTGCTGCATCTTGTTTTGCAGTGGCATATTCAAATTCAATCGTGGTTTATGTGTGCATGCTCACCGATCTGTGTCTGCTTTGTGTGTTGTATAGCATTGTAGTCTTATGTGCACGCCCGTTGGGTTGGAAAACACTGCAACAAGGTGAGTGGTTAAACTCATTCACAAAGTACTAAATTTCCTACTGTTAGTCAAACCAGTTAACGAAAAAAAATTATATTGATTACTAGTTGAAAATTTAATTGACTAAAATTAATTTATTGAGTTGAATCGACTGAATTTAGATCGACGTTTTAACTTGACCATTAAATCGATAATTAAATTTGTTAGTTAAATTTGGCCGTTAAATTGATAATTAAATTTGTTAGTTAAACTTGACCGTTAAATTGATAATAGGAATTGATAGTAGATTTGATAGTTAAATTTGAGACAGTAGATATGACTTTTAAATCTGATAGTTAAATCGACATTTAACTTTAAATTTAAATTGATGTTGATAATTGAAATTTCATAACACTTTTAAACACCCGACATTGATAATTATTGATTGTTGTTGTGATATGGTTGAATTGGTTATTTTGGATGTTTATTGAAATTGTGATGGATGATATTGTTGATTTGTTGAATGTCGCTAGTGGTTTTGATATTTCCTTGTTATCACGCCGTTGTTACCACTATTGTATGATTGATCACCTAGACAATAAATTTGATATGGATGTTGAAATTCCTATCTGATATGCGAATTTCTATCATAGTTGGCTGCTTTGGCAGAATTGTGATTTATCGTCGTTAGGTGAAAATTGAGTTTTATTTATTGAATTTTAAAAGGCTTTACAATCTAACCTTTAGAAATTTATATCTTATAAAGAATTAAATTTTGTGAATCAAATTAAATTTAGTTTCTGAACTTAACTTGAATTTCATTTATAAAATTTAAGTTCTAATGTTATAATAATATATATTTTCCTTAAAAAAATAATGATAAAAGGGTTGGCAAATTTTTTTTATAACTTTAATAAGTAAAAAGAAAATGTTACAAGAAGGCCGATGATTGGAATTCAACCATTAAATGATTTTGATGAGATTGAATTGAAATATTTTAAAATTCGAGCTTTGGAAATGTTGAAATTAAAATTTGTTAAAAAGAATTTGTGTAAAGAATTCAAATTTGAAATTTCGAAGTTATAATCGATATATGTTTTGAATTATGGAAATTGGATTATTTTTAAGATTTGAATCTTAAAATTCTAATATTGAAGTTAAATTGATTTAACTGATTAAATCGGGTATTGAGATTAGACTCGAATTTATATAAACTGAGATAGTTTTGAAATGAGATCTGAATTGAAACTCGAGCCACTAAATTAAATCGTTGAATTGAAATTGAAATTGATTTAAATTAAATTCAAAATTGAAATTGAATGAAAGTGAATTTGAAAGGAATTGAATTGAAACATTGGAAATTCAATTCATTTGTTGTGGACCTGGATCTGAGTCTAGATTTGTTGGAAATGGAAAGAAACAGTTCATTTTGAAACTATATTTCTCTTGATTTTGATTTGACCTACATAAGGATTTTTAGTCCTGACTCGAGTGTTCTGTTTTTTCATTATGCTCTGGTCAGACCGAGTTTTTCAGTTATCGAAGACATATATTCTGAAGGACGAAGACGAAGATTCAGTATATCATATCTACTATTATTTATTCCGCTGCACTATTTTATCATGTCTATATAAATTATGTAACACTGATAATATTGTATAACTCTGATTGATATTTATAAAGGAAATCAAATGTATATTTGTTAAACAGCTTCATGAACCGTTATGTTATTATTATATTTTATCGTTCCGCTATGAGATTCTGTTATTGTTTCTTCTTTTCTTCTTTTTCTTTAAAAATAAACTCATTGATAATTTATCTTTTAAACAGTTT
Organism: Allium fistulosum; assembly: GCA_030737815.1. Classification (NCBI taxonomy): domain Eukaryota; kingdom Viridiplantae; phylum Streptophyta; class Magnoliopsida; order Asparagales; family Amaryllidaceae; genus Allium; species Allium fistulosum. The sequence goes on along the minus strand of CM060907.1, from coordinate 939,350,504 downwards.
GAGTTGGACATGTGTGGTTTATTGTCAATTTGAACTCTTTAGAAAGGTGGGTCATCACACTTGGTATCAGAGCTTTGGTTTAGCGTATACCTAAACTTGTAGGATAAGCTCATTGAGTGTATATACATATAAGAGAGCGTATTTGTTAGTCATAAAAATATTTTTGAAATTAACAAATGAAATGATTTTTACTTGATTATATATAGAATATAAAAGAATGAATTCTATAAACTGATAAAATCATTTGTGACTGTTGATGATGATTGGATGTTATCTCTTTATTGATTGATTGTTTGATTATTATGGATGTGCATATTATCGCTTATCAATTGATGGGTCGTGCTCGGCCAGTTTATGAGCATCGACTATTGACTGTTGATTTGAGCATTTGACTATGGTTGAAAATTTTGGTTTTTGAAAAATATTTAACCAATTGAGAAACTGCATGTTTAACATGGATTTTGAAGTGAATATACATCTGAATTTTCCCCTGTATCATTTTAAAGAGTAATGGATACCATTTGAAAGTGATATATGAAATATGGTTTATCTAGACATGGTTAATAAATAAACAAAAGTTATTCAAACTTGAAATTTGAGAGTTAGGATTCCGGGACTTTTTTTAGTGAAATTTGTTTTTAGATTCTGAAAATATATAATAGCATAATTTGAAATTATTTTCCGAATATAACTGTTATGAATGATTTCAAACTGATTTAAAAAAGGGATTTTCAAAAGATTAAAAAAAATGAAGTCTGGAACTCACTTCTGTCGCTGGAAAATAAATTTTGGTGATGTTTGCAGCATCATCGACATTCATTTTCGAGTTTCAAAGTGGGGGAGGCCACTTTACTAGCTTTGCTACTCGATTGTTTATGAAGCCGATTTGATTCAAATCCCTGAAGTATGATTTGATATTCGAAAGAAATATGTACATATTTATTTCAAACGATTTGAAAAAAGAAAAGAAAAAAAACACGGTGTTCAGTTCTTGAATTTTGGATTGAATTATATTATGAACATAGGTATCCTATGCATTAGGATTGATTTATCGATTGATTGTGCATCTTGTAGAAATGATTGATTGTTGATTTCCAATTTTTGAATTGGAATTTGATTTATCCAACTATTTTGAACAGTTGAACACTTCCAAATTGATATTTAATTTTATAGTTTAGTATTTTGAAAAAGTATATACAAGTTTAGTTTATAACTCTTTAACTATTAATAATAATAATTTAAACAAGTTTTAAAACGTTAAATATTTTGGTAAGAAGAATGAATAAGACTATTTTGTATTATTTAAGTATGAAATTTGTTTTAAGAAACATTCTTGAATAATGTGGAGATAAAAGAAACACTTATTTATTTTACAATTTTTTTAAAAAGTAATTTTGATTTATAAACTCTTATTTATTTACAAAATGATTTTAGAAAGAAAAGTTGGATTTATACAAATATGACTCTATGAAATATGAAATTAAAATAAAATTTCGAAACTATTGATTTGAAATTATGAAATTTTTAGTATGAATGATATCGAGGAAAATGATTGTTGAAATCATATATGAATTTGAAGCTGAACCGATACTTGAAAGTGATTGATTTCGAGAACCTTTGACCATATAAAAATATTGATTTGGAAGTTTTCAAACTTATATAAAAATGATTTGTATAAGTATGAAGTTAATTCGAAAACTATTAATTTGAAAGATACTCAATCTTGAAAGTGATACTCTTATATATAATGGAATTTATATAAGTATAATTTTGAAGTGATGGTTTGAAAAAGGTACTATGTATAGTATGATATACATTTTGAAATTGTAGATATGGGAAGTACCTTCTTCTTGATTATCCACTTTGTGGCCACATTGTGGATACATTCTATTGATTCTTTGATTTGATCCCAGATGGACTTCGGTGGATCAAATTATGGATCCTAATCGATATAGGTTGCCCGGAAATAATACTCATGAGTTTCCTACGACTCGGCTGCATAGCAAAATTCGCAGGGCTGTGAAGGCTTACGGTTATGGATGTTACATGGGGGACCCAGGCGAAACCATTGTGTAACTGCGATCTATGGTCGTTTTCGGTGTAATCCACCTGGGTAGAGCGATTGCACTGAGGTACAGTTGTTTCCTGGGGGAACCAGACAAAATCATTGTGTATCTGCGGTCCACATGGCGTAATTCGAGGGGGTTGATGATTACCTTGAGTCTATGGGTGATAGCAACGTAACCACCAATGTTACTATTAAGTAGACTACGATCCATGCGATTGTTTTGCATAGCGTAATTCGTAGAGCAGTGATTGCTCACTGGTACGGATGTTACCTGGGGGATCCAGGCGAAACCATTGTGTACTTGCGATTTATGGTTGTTTTAGATGTCATGGCGTAAGACGTAGGGCAGTGACTGCCTAAAGTCACCTGAGGCCATGTCGCTCTGTCCTCTTGACTTAGCGAGAGAGCGACCTTAGGGACTTCGTTCCATGACGACCTCGTTTGTTTGATTTCGGTGATTGGATTGTACTTTCCATATTTGTTTTAAAGTTTTCCAAGTATTTTCACTGGGTGTTAAAATGGGTTTGCTAAGTACTTATAGATTTCTGTTCTTGCGCCTGATCAACGTATTACTAGATTATGTAAGAACGAGGATAAACTTGTTGAAACATCGAGTTATCAAAAGTAGTTTCAATATAAAATTATTTCAATATAAAAGTATTTTGTTATAAAAGAATTCCTAACAAAGAAAATTTTCAAACATTTAAAATTTGAATATAAAAACCACTTGAATTATCTATTGGTGTAATTAAGAAACCAATGAAATAAATACATAAGTTATATATAGACCATTCTAATTACATTTACAGTTTTAATTCAAATTTGAATACACAATTTTAAGGAAATTCACCCCTGTCCGATTTAGGATTGTTTGCTTGATTCTCGACGACGAACACTGATACGGATTTTTGATACGGATCTGAAGTTCTCTATCATAGTTTATTACTATGTAAGGAGGATGGAAGTTTCTAATCAAGAAGTCGGATTAGAGTCCGCACTAGAGTAGTCGGGTTACCAATACTAGTTCGGAAAATAAGATTGCGTATTCGAATAAGAGATTGAAATTGTTATACATACAAAGGGCATAAATATATCGAACGGATTTTAATAAAATGATTGTATGCTATGATTGCTAGCTATGATTGCTTCTTGCTTAGGATTTTTATGCTGTTTGGCTGCATGTAGTTTAATATCATCCTTATCAGTTGCATTATATTCATGTGTTCCACATAATTTTATAATAATTCCTGGTTGCATTTAGCTTTCATTATATATGTAAATTGATTGCTTGTGTGTGTTAAACATAGTCAAATAAACTGAATAAAAATTGAATGTGAATAAAATAGATAAGAATTAAGTGGATGTATATTATTTGTTGTATGATTTCTTTTGTTGCAAATCCTTATTATAACTGTTTGGTTGCATATGATTGTTGTGTTGCTTGTGCTTATGACAGGAATAGATAATGTATCGTGTTTTGTCATGTTTAACTCTCTTTTGAGTTATGCAAGAAAAATTCAGGTACATTGAAGAAAGACTAATTTGAGGATTTTGATTTAATAAATAAAGTTTTATTACCCAACAAATAGGTACGTATTTATATTGTTGGTTGGTTGATGATTTTCTACCCCTGATGTGAAGAGCCACTTGGCTTTTATTTTCTTTTGATTGGTTTGGGTTTGTAAAGGTAGTTTGTAGTTTTTTTGACTCGGCCGCGCAAGGGAGGCACTGCCGAAGTTTTTCGTAAATCCAGGCGATAGAAAAATTTTGAGACTTAAAAAAAAATTATGACTTGGTTACAAATAAGCCGTTATCAGAGTGGCATAACGGAAGCGTAGTAAAAGTTTTGCAAATAAGATCTTATGTTTTATATGTTGATTATTTTGAGTGAAATATATCGTATGTTAAATTTCTTACTTCGTTCCTTTTCGAGGATGAAAACTTTTGAGTGGGGGAGATTGTAATGACCTGAATTTTTCAACAATTTAAATAAGAATTTTAACAAAGATTTTGAAATAAAATTTATTTTTAACAATAAAATCTGGCAATGAAAACTAGATATTTGAAATGCGTCCATTGAACTGAGGCCAACGAAATTTATTTTACGTCAAAATTTGTTCGAAACTCGATCAACATATTTTTCAGTACAAATTATCAAATTTTGAAGTATAAATATTTTTACATAGAAATGATCTAGAAAATTTTCTAATTAAAACGTCAAAGTGCATTCCGTCCAATTCTGACTTTTGTAGCTCCGTTTATCGAGAATTGCCGTTGTCATTCAATTTCGAAGCGGTAACAACGGCGACATATGAAATTTTGCTACGAATGTCGTAACATAGATTTGAGTACATTGTTGGATTCGTCTCTTCCCGCTGATCTCCGCGGTATATTTGTTTTCGTATTTTGGCTTCCGTTGCAAAACGCTAAATGGTCAAGATAGTGGTCCGTGACCGTGCCCTGGAATCATAATTGCTCGCATTCTTTTGCAGCCAACATTCATTCTTTTCACTCTTTTCCAGCCAACAAAACTTGCGTGCACATCCAAATATATTAAATGCTGCATTGAATGAGCCTCCTCCATGCATTTCTCTTCTTCTATATAAAAATACAAACATGAGCTGGAGTGAAATATACAAAGAACATATATAATTAGACTCCCACGTAACTTTCTCTTCCTCCCTTCTTTTTCTTCTTTCCCCTGCCCGTAGCCTTCTAGCTCCCACCACTCGTCCCCTCCACCAGCAACCCGCCCCGCACCTACACATTGACCTCCTCCGCCCTGCCTTCGCCCGAACCCCACGAACCCGCAACAACCCAGTCACCCGCCTGTCCCGCCACCAGTCCTCCTGCCTGCTCCACCCTCCTAACATCAAACCCGCATCCACCCTCATCGATCCTCCGCGAACCACCTACCACCCCTTCCTTGCCCCACTCGAAGCCCACGACCTAACCAAACCCAGCCCTCCACCGGCTAGCACCCACCGACCAAACCTCCTTCACTCGAAGCCACATCTCCCCACCAAGCACCTACCTGAAGCTTCCCGACACCCGCAACCACAAACCACTCCAGCCTCCTCATCCGAAATCGACCCTCTACCAGCCCGCGCCCGCTCTTCTGCCCACCTGCCTGGATCACAACCTGCCACCAGTTCATCGCACCCATCCCCCTCCTGCTCCGGCCTACCTCACCCGAACCAGTCCACCACCCGACCTCCCCCGACAACCACCTCCCCGAGTTCACCCAGCAACCCTACGTGCTCCACCTTTCCCTACCACCTACCCAAAGCCACCAGTCCACCACCCCACTGGCCGAACTCGCCCGACCCACAGCCACCAATCCGCCTTTACCAAACTCGCCACCCAGCCCTTCACCCGAACCACCCGCAACCTCCACCCTTTATCAAACCATTCATAAGCCCAAACCCGCACCCTACCGAGCCCGCAACCACCCGAACACCCCACCGAAGTCGCCAAACCCGAAGACAAAGTACTGCATCTTGTTTTGCAGTGGCATATTCTAATTCAATCGCTGTTTGTGTGTGCATGCTCACTGATCCATGTCTGCTTTGGGTCTTGTATAGCTTTGTGGTCTTCTACGCACGCCTATTGGGTTGGAAAACACTACAACAAGATGATTGGTTAAACCCATTCACAAAATACTAAATTTCCTATTGTTAGTTAAACCTGTTAACGAGAAAAATTATATCGATTGCTAGTTGAAAATCTAATTGACTGAAATTAATTTATTGAATTGAATCGACTGAATTTAGATCAACGTTTAAATTTGACTTTAAAATTGATAATTAAATTTGTTAGTTAAATTTGATCATTAAATTGATAATTAAATTTGTTAGTTAAACTTGACCGTTAAATTGACAATAGGAATTGATAGTAGATTTGATAGTTAAATTTGAGACAGTAGACGTGACTATTAAATCTGATAGTTAAATCGACAGTTAACTTAATATTTAAATTAATGTTGAGAATTGAAATTTCATATCACTTTTAAACACCCGACATTGATAATTATTGATTGTTGTTGTGATATGGTTGAATTGGTTGTTTTGGATGTTTGTTGATATTGTGATGGATGATATTGTTGATTTGTTGTATGTTGCTAGTGGTTTTGAAATTTCCTTGTTATCACGCCGTTGTTACCACTATTGATATGATTGATCACCTGGACATTAAATTTGTATGGACGTTGGATATCTTATCTGATATGCGAATTTTGATGCATCGTTGACTGCTTTGGCAGAATTGTGATTTTGTGATTTTATCGTCGTTCGGCGAAAATTGTGTTTTATTTATTGAATTTTAAAAGGCTTTACAATCTAACCTTTAGAAATTTATATATTATAAAGAATTAAATTTTTTGAATCAAATTAAATTTAGTTTCTGAACTTAACTTGAATTTCATTTATAAAATTTAAGTTCTAATGTTATAATAATATATATATTTTCCTTTAAAAAAAATAAAGGGTTGGCAATTTTTTTATATAAATTTAATAAGCAGAAAGGAAATGTTATAAGAAGGCCGGTGATTGGAATTCAACCATTAAATGATTTTGAGGAGATTGAATTGAAATATTTTAAAATTCGGGCTATGGAAATGTTGAAATTAAAATTTGTTAAAAGGAATTTGTGTAAAGAATTGAATTAGAAATTTCGAAGTAATAATTGATATATGTTTTGAATTATGGAAATTGGATTATTTTTAAGATTTGAATCTTAAAATTCGAATATTGAAATTAAATTGATTTAAGTGATTAAATCGAGTATTGAGATTAGACTCAAATTTATATAAACTGAGATGGTTTTGAAATGAGATCTGAATTGAAACTCGAGCCACTAAATTAAATCGTTGAATCAAAATTGAAATTGATTTAAATTAAAATCGAAATTGAAATTGAAAGAAAGTGAATTTGAAAGGAATTGAATTGAAACATTGGAAATTCAATTCATTTGTTGTGGACCTGGATCTGAGTCTAGATTTGTTGGAAATGGAAAGAAACAGTTCATTTTGAAACTATATTTCTCTTGATTTTGATTTGACCTACATGAGGATTTTTAGTCCTGACTCGAGTGTTCTGTTTTTTCATTACGCTAGGGTCAGACCGAGTTTTTCAGTTATCGAAGACAGATATTCTGGTGGACGAAGATGAAGATTCGGTATATATATCTACTATTATTTATTCCGCTGCACTATTTTATCATGTCTATATAAATTATGTAACACTGATAATATTGTATAACTCTAATTGATATTTATAAAGGAAATCAAATGTATATTTGTTAAACAGCTTCATGAACCGTTATGTTATTATTATATCTTGTCGTTTCGCTGCGAGATTATGTTGTTGTTTCTTCTTTTCTTCTATTTCTTTAAAAATAAACCCAGTGATAATCTATCTTTTAAACAGTTTGAGTTGGACATGTGTGGTTTACTGTCGACTTAAACTGTTCAAAAAGATGGGTCGTCACATGCTGCAAGTATTTTCCAAGATAAAATACTTGAGATACCTGAAATTTGAGAAGCTAACATAAATGAAACTCACATATAGCTCATGTGTCATCTTCATTTTATGATAGATGGTTTCTGCAATGTGTTGATGCTTGATGGTTTCCAAGTTGATTTAGATCAAGTCTATCTTGAGTTGTAGGTCTGAGTAGTGGCATAAGTGAAACTCACACTTTCGTCTTCTTTTAGTTCAGCCTTTTTTTACAAGTATGTTTCCTAGATAAAAATGTCGAATATTATAACAGACATACAACACAGTGAAATCATATTGGTTATTATTTCACTGATGGCATCACAATAACAAAAATCCTCTTTGTAAATGAAATTCACTATGGAATCAAGATGGAACCATGACTTTTAAGTAAAACTAGGGAGAGTTTGATGAATTAATTGAATTAATTCTTACTATAATAAAAAAATGCATTTTGTTATCCAATTTTAAACACATGTGCTTTCTTTTTAACTTAGCTTGGAAAATTATGAAAGTAACTTTGGAAACTACAATATTGTTTATATGAAAATAATAATTTGTTAAAGTATTATAATATTCTTCATATTACATTGCAAACAATACTACTGCTCACTCTAGCATTGTAAATTATGTAATATAACAAATATTTTCATCCTCCAACTCCTCTTTTGTCAAAATAAAAAAGTAAAGAGTCTCATATCGTTAGTTTTTATGCAGATGTAGCGAAATTTGTTTTAGTTCAAAAAAGAGCATTATCAAATGGATTCATAAATTACAACACTTCAAGCATAAAAGCTAATCAAATTAACAAAAAAAACAATGATAACTTTACATTTTAACTCAAGAAGTAGCTAGCAAAGTTCAGCTAGCATGAAATCCAGATAAACAATTTATGAATTTGAAATGTTTAGAAAATAAAAATTTACTGGAGTGATCAGATAAACAATGGATATTCCGTTACAAACGTAAGATATATCGATATCATATTTAGAAGGAAGCACACACAACAACTACTTCTTCAGTTTACTAAGCTTGATTTCAATACAATACAAACTATACATAAAAAGAACTGGCTAAGGTCACAATGTATTTCAACATCATTAATTCAAGCTAAAAAAAGTTACTAACTCATCATGACTTATTTCGTCATATTTAGCCTAGTCAAATGCATAAGGTCAATAATGTTCCAGAAAACCATGACTTGCACAATCATTTCATACATTTGAATTGCGAGAAATATAAATAAGGTCTAGTGCTATTATACAAGATAATAAAACTATACCATCAAATGTTTTAGTACCAAAAAAATGCAGTGAGTTATGATATTTCATCTACCAAAAAAAAGTGATATGCACAAACAGGCTGAAATAAACTGTAACTTTTTTAAATCAGTATTGAAAGGAGAAGATGATGAAACTAATCTGATTACCGTACAAGTATAGAATCATATATCAAGACATGCAATACTAAATTCAAACCAAGAAGATAAATTACCCATGTTTAGCAGAGCTAACATTGCACCTGCAACTGTAGTAGAACTTCTCATGTAACTTATCTTTATTTCAGAGCATGCAATCTTATACAACAAAAGTTAGCTTAACTGCATATAGATATAGATCATCCATCAATCCAAAACATGTTTTATGTTCAAATACCATCACATGCCTAGATGGTTGAAAAAGTTTTACCACATTGAAAACATAAATCTACAAATGTAAAATTGACATGTCCAAGTACTAACCTTCAAGTTTAAGACTTTATATCAAGACGAGTGGTGGTAATTATTCCAAGGATATGCAAATTAGTGACCTCTTGAAATCCACTATAAGAAATTTCACAAACATGAACCGATACTCTTCAAACTGGGCCATTATCAAAAGTAATAATAAACATTTTACATTACTGGATGAACAGAGACATAGCACTACACAAACATTATGAAACATATTCTAATATTGTTTCATAATGATATTGAATTTTTCATATACTACAAATCATTGTTAAAGAATAAATGCAAATAAAAGTATAAGAGGTAGGTTAATATTCCTGACTTTCATGAAAGTGATGTGGATTTATTCTTTATTATGAGTATATGACTGAATTAAATCAATTTTTTTTCTTTTTCTAATCGCCGCTTTCTGCCTTCCCTTCATTCTTAAACTTTTCTTTTGCAAATTTCTATTTTAAATTTAATTTAGATTACCTCAATCTTGTAGCTCAAATCCTAATTAAAAGAATGTTGAAATGATTTTAAAATTTATTTCAACTGATGGTATACTGTTTGGAACAGTTATTTTCAGAATTCAAAATAACACTTATTTTAATTTATTTTATAATTTTCTAATGGAAATTGAATACTAGTTTCTATGAGAAAATGTTTTGATAAAAAATCAGAGTTGACAGTAGCGATATACTTATAAACAAAATTGTGATTTGAATTGTTGATACAAGCGAGATATGTGCACAGATTTTAGTTGATATTACATATGTGGTCCAAACGATTTTAAAAATAAAATAAAAGGTAAGTACAAACTTTTTTATCACAGATTTATATTATACTTTGCAACACACTATTGTAATTGTTTTCCAGCATAACTAAAACAAAATGTCAATTATTATGACAAACTATCAAATCATCTTCAACATAAGAAAAATTTTTATTAACATAACCACCAATTTATAATCGAGTATACATGCTCAAATCAGATTAATCAGTGCAATATAGCTAGAAGAACTAATTAAGCCTAAAAATTCTTATAGACTTATAAGTAGATTGAGGAAAACTTACAGATATTTTCTTCAACTAAACTCCTTATGTATAACTCAACTGCTTAAAGCATCAATTGCACTTTTTTCTTTCGCCTTTGTTTCCAGTTTTTTTGTTTTTATTTCGATAGATGGAAGAGGATCTAGGGTTTGTGTTTTTTGGGGCATCGTGACTGATGATGTGGAGGAACTAATGGATCTGAATATCTGATGGTGGATACTTTTACATGGGCTATTTTGATTGAGACCCACTAAAGACTATGATTTGGTCTTTCTAAAATTAGTTGACACACAATTATTTTGTTTCTAATTAGACTTTAATTAAAGAAAAAAATAATTTAGGTCTCTACAAAACATCCTAAGTTTACCTTTTTGTAGTAGTGTAATATCATTTCATGTTTTTTCTAAAAATAGTTATGTATATTTCGACTCCTAACGCTATTTTGCAGTAGCATTCTATGAATTGTGTAGTGCTTTATGTATCATTGTGGCATTATAGTTGAAGTATTTACATTTTTTCATAATGTATTATAATAGTTTTTATAAATCGTATTAATATTGTAAGAATTGTAATTGCATTTTCCAAATAAAGTGGGTATATCTTTATTTTTAAATGTAGTAGCATTTTATGAATTGCAATAGCATATTTAAATTGAACTATTGTGTTATGATGTTATCGTGATATCATTTTTGTAGCAGATACCTTTAAATAAAACATATAATGATACAATATGGTATCAGTTTTTTACCTATGCCATACTGTATCATTTTCGTTGATGATATTTAAAAAAGCAAATAATTATATTGTATACTGTCATTTTCGTACCTAGTACCATACAATATCTTTTTTAAGCTAATGTGTTTAAAAAAACGTATAATGATGCCAAGTTACCTGCTGTTATTTTTTGTTGTCACCAATAATTGTTTAGAAATTATGGCTAAAGAAAGAGGAAAATAGTACCAATTAAGATTGGAAATTCAGGGTGGTGTACCAGTCAGTCATGTGGTATGCATTAAAATAAACTAGGGTTTCTTGTAATGTAGCATTATTGAAGTTGTAAAAAAAACTACGATTTCTAGTTGGTGGGGGCAACGACTATAGAGTGGTGGTAGTTGATGGGTAAAGGTTTATAGTGTTGCAGATGGCGGCAACGCGAGGGGTGGAAAAGCAGGTGGGGGTGATGAGGGAGCAACTACAGGAGGGGTGGCATTGGGAAGTAGCAAGGAAAGTGGTGCGATGATGAAGTGTGGTTGGGTGGATAACACAGCCTGGAAATGAAATATGTTGACATGGTTAAAATTTAAAGCCGGTGTCCTATGTTTTAAGAATGGATAGAAGTTTGTCCTTTAAACAAAATCTCTCTAAGAGAAATATATACATATATATGTATATATACATATATATGTATATATACATATATGTATATATATAAACTTATACAAGTTTTGTAACTTATATTTAATTACATTTCAGGATTGATAGTTTCCATTTCTGGAAAGCTACAATGTATTCTTATTTCTTTCAAGAAGTGTGGTTATTTAGAAATTTTCGCATGATTAACTTCACAAAAAACTTAATTACAATCATTAATATGAGAAGTTTGATGCTTAAATTTCATAAGTAAATAGATCTCAACCAATGTATAGCGTATTATGGATATATAACTGCCTAAAATTCATGTATGCATATAATTCTTACTTGGATATGGTTAATGCCCACGGTATGTGATAGACATTTTCATCGTAATATGCACACTTTATTACTATGATATAAATTATGACTTTTACATAGATGTGAAGAATAAAAAAAGATAATTGTAAATAGATAGCCATACTATATTTGCATAATTGAACACCAATATCTATCAATTATAACTACATTACTACACAACAGTACAAAAGAACATAAAATTTCTTTTATGTAATGTTTTATTGTATTTTTAAATCTCCACAGTAAATTGTCAAATGACTACTATTTACGTAACATACATCCAAAAGTTTCATAATTTTTATTATTATAATCATCAAATATAGGTAAGACAACGACAGACCAAGAAAGTTTGTTCAAACTTGATGCCTCAAAATGAAAATGGTGGCGGAAATTATGGGAGAGCTTACTAGCATTATAACAGTAGGAAATTTCAATTTAACACAACATACTAAATAACTAGCCACATACCTTCTTCTTTTTTTCTTCTTCTTCTTCTTATTTTTTTTTTGAAAACCCATGAGAACCCGGCGAGCCGGTAAACTCCTGATAGTAAAGCCGTCCGCTGATCCAAGCCCCCGGGTAAATTTATATAGGATAGAGAAGCGCATGGTAGGAATCGAATCTGGGTCTTTTTACCAGAACCCCAGTCTCCTTTCCACTACGTCGCACCCGCGGACAACTAGCCACATACCTTACTTGACCTTGACCATAATAACGTAACCCAATGCACCTTCCTATTCAAATATTTTAACTAGGTTATATTCTTACCCACAACCACTCCACAACCACTTCCATGTCCTTGACTTAGTAAAATAGTTTGATGCTCCTTATTTTGCCTTCCTCCTCCTCATCTTTACATTGAACTTTTATAATAGGATTTTACAAATAAATAATTCAAAGTTTGCAGACTTCTTATGCTTAAACTATTGATTTTATTGCACAAAAATGGGTGAAATAATATGAGAAAAATAAGGAAAAGACTTCAAAAACAAAATTATAAAAAGAAAAATAAATAATAGGTCTTTAGCTAAACTCTAGCCTACCAGATACTTTTCCCTACGCCAGCTCTCACTTAACCATCCAACATTGGAACGATAATGAAATGAAATAGTGCATCCTTCTGTAGAAATATTCTAGAATGCAATGTTATTTCTCATATTTAGAATGTTTCGCTGGTTTAAATATATGAATGGTTTGTTTTACTCTCTTTTTTTTGAAAACCCAGGAGAACCCGGCGGGCCGGTAAACTCCTGAGGAGGATATAGTAAAGCCGTCCGCTGATCCAAGCCCCCATACCCATGGTAAATTTATATAGGATAGGGAAGCGCATGATAGGAATTAAACATGCGTCTTTTTACTAGAACCCAAGCCTCCTTTCCACTGCGACGTACCCGCGGACGGTTTGTTTTACTTTCTTTAGTGGCATAAGTGACATACTAATCAGTAAGATGAGTTCACAAGTTATTGGTTTTTGAGTTTTGGTAGTTGATTAAAAAATGTTTTTTTGGTATTAGTACTTGCATTTGACTATTCATCGTTGTTGATTAGATTTCTAGCTAAGTTCGAAAAGATGATTAGAGATGATCTTAGTAAAGGTAATTAATTAAATTCATTTTTTAAAATGCAAAATTAATAGAGCTAACGGTGTTCCCTAGTGGAAATTTATGTCATTTGATTATATAATTAACTCTCAAAGAGAATATTGTTCGAAATGAAGTATGCTTCTTGTTTTTTCAATTCTATTATATATATCGTTATATTGGATATAAGTAATGTTTTATATACATTAAATATATATAAGTAGAAAATCCTTAGGAAAAGTATTCAATCGATCACAATTGTGAATGGTTCGCAATCATGAGTATTGAATCGTGTTTAGTAAATACTTATTGTTAGTTGACGTGTATACAAAAAAAATAGAGATGAATCACTTATAAACTCATCACACAAGTTTACAAATCAGATTTCCAATACATTGGAATTATGTATCAGTAATTTTGAACAATAAGTATTGTTGTAATGAATTTACAACAACAAACTACAGCAATAACAACAACTAAGTGCTGCGTTAAACTATAGTGATAAACAATCGTTGTACTACTTCGTAGAAACAACACAACTTCGACACGGAAAGATGACAGAATGATGTGTGTGTGTGTAAACAAACAAGAAATCTAACCGGATGAAGAAGGAAATTTCGTCTGAGGCTTGCCGTAACAATTTCCTTAAGACTTTATTCGAAGTCTACCAAGATACAACAGACGTGATCTGCTCGAGATTGTGATGTGAATGATCTTCTATGTGATATGCAGGACCATTTGGTTTTTAGAGTTTTCAGAAACGAGGAGGAAGATAAGAAGAATTGAGTTGAAAACTGATCAGGTTTCCTTCTCTTTTTATAGGCGAATTCCCAACGGTTATGTCAGTTGGGAATAGCCACGTCTCTTCGTTTGCAACGGCCAAAAACGGTCGTGCCTCTTCGTTTGCAATGGTCGCGTCTCTTCATTTGCAACGACCACTCGCTTTTGTTTGAATTAGAAACTGTTCACTTTTGTGCAGCAAAAAATATTACACGGTCCACTCTTACCGCACCCGACCCAGCCTGGTTCGGTTCGGTATAGTACGGGCGGGCGCGCGTGTTAGTTCATGGCCATATAGGTCCTCCCCCTCGCACAAAATTACCAGACCCTAAGGGCCAATATGGGTTTGAGGGAAGTAGTATATAAACATGAAAATGCACAAATTTTTAGCGATGTAGGACAATATCTCATTCATCAATTTAGTGATTTCTAACAATCCCCCACATGAATGACGATATATGTCTCCCCCATACAAAGTGTAATATAACACAGTTCATATGGAAATAATGCTATATCGACGATACGTAGATATTTCACTTTGAACTTTCCCTAGTTAAAACTTATTGGATATACTTGGCTAATTGGTGAATTATTTCATCTTGAACCATCAGCCGTTTGTGCATAACCAGAAAATAAGCTTGACAAAGCATTATTTCCCTTCACATCCAATCTCTTGGTTGTGTTCATTTTGGTCCTGAACAAATTTGGTTCTCTGAGTTTTTTAGAGAATTTAAGCCTTTAATATTCTCATAGAGCCGACTCAGCTCACACTAACATAGGTGATCGCAACCATTAAAAGTATCCTACATATACCCCTCTTGTTATTTTCAAGATATGGTAATCATTAAAAAGCATAGCTTTAACCTTTTAATACTTCTGTAGGCATGCATTCTATTGTGCACCATAGGAATGGAGTAGGACTAAGTCCAAACAATTGCATTACTTCTTGAGTTACTCAGAACTGGTTTGCCTATTGATCTTAGTCCATGGGATCTCCAGTCGCTAGGATAGGTTTCCGTATAAGATAACTCTAGGTGGTTTAGGTTTTTAAACCCATTCCCCTCGATGCACAGTCTATTTTCTCTCTTGATAAACCTTTAGTAAATGGATCCGCAAGGTTATCAGTAGTTCTCACATAATCAATGGAAATAGTTCCATTTGAGAGTAACTTCCTAACTGTGTTATGGCATCGACGAATATGTCGTGACTTTCCATTATACAAAAAGTTTTGTGCTCTGCTTAACGCTGTCTGATTATCACAGTGTATGCATATGGCCGGTGTAGTTTTAGGCCAAAATGGAATATCTTCTAAAAAATGACGAAGCCATTCTGCTTCTTCGCCTGCTTTTTCTAAAGCAATGAACTCTAATTCCATAGTGGATCGAGCTATGCATGTTTGTTTAGTAGATTTCCATGACACTGCTTGTGACGCCCCACCTCTATACTCATAATAACAAAGAGTATTAAAGGAAATACTGTCTATTATTATGAAGAATAAGGCTGGATAGGAGCGACCATCCGTAATTGGCCTTACACTAACATTGGTTATCTCGATAGGAGTGGTACATACTTTTATTTTTCTTCTATTATTTATTTACTCCCATCGACACACCCAATACTAGTATAAAATGAACTACGACGGTTCATAATAGTTTAGGACTTTAGATATAACAATAACACAGATAATATAAATGCGGAACACAGATAATAACAAAAGTCTCATATATATATAACTGATGTCAGTTAATACATAGTTGACACAATACATATGATACAACTACCACTGTCGACTCTGGAAGTTATATATACAAATACATTATCGACTAATATACATGAATACATATCGTTCTATACAATGACACGACTACTACAAAATGACACTGACAACTTCAGAAGATGTGAAAAGTCTTCAAATCCTGAACAGCAACTCAAAGAAGAAAATCTACAACCTGAAATAACTCGAGTCTGACCCGAGTATTACATTCAAAAGAAAATAATACACGGGTCAGTCTAATTCAAACTCAGTTATTAGTGCATAGAAGCAATAGTAATCAACATCAAATAGACGACAGTCACAGAAATCTCGTATACCCGACTCCTCGATAAAAGAATCGGATAACAGCAGATATAACACTAAACAGTGTTATCCACAAAACAGAAATCCAAAGCAATTTAAACAATTGATATGTCAATTTAAAACCATCAAAAATTCGATTGGCTGCCGTACACGCACGCGTGTACGGCCTCGCCAATACGGCATAAAAGGTCAATGATTCACGACGCAAAGAAAAATATCAATTCAAAACTGTCAATTCTGGGTGGCTGTAGTGCACGCACGCGTGCACTGCCTCGCCACCCCCGAATATAAAGTCACCACCACAATGAATCTGCAGTGGCAAACAGGTATAAGGACAAAGGCAGGCTGCAACTAAACTGCAGAAAAGTCATCAACAGTTCAACTGAGATGGACAACTCGAGAATAAACATGTACAAATGAACGAGTGATCAATATGGCAACACAGATGTGCAAATGAAGAAGTCTCGAACTCAAGACAATATGGAACGAGTACTGCACTGATAAATGAAGTGCAGCCACAAACGCATAGGTTCAAAGACACAATGATCACCAGGTCAAACCCCGAATCGGGTTCAACACAGGTGATAACAAACAAGGCATTTCAAATAAATGGTCAAGACATAAAATCAAGTCTCGACCCCAGTTCCACTCAATCGACAGAAAACAGAGACTGCAGCGGATCTGGTCACAATAAAATTCAATATCCAGTCTAGTTCAAACATGGATAGAAATACAACATATCAATGTGCAGACTTCGAGTTGGCATCGCGTGAATGCCAGGCAAGGATGCAACGACAATTACAGTCACAAGAAGATCAATCAGCAAGCAACCAGGCCGCACATTCTAATGCCAGCCAAAGTGAAAGGTCACTAAGATAAGCAGAGGACAGGAGAAACAATACATGGATGTGACAGTGAGCTAGGCAGTGCGAACTTCAATTACGAGAACGAAGGTAGTAATATAACACACTTGAACTACAAAAGCATAGTGACAACATGCATTCAGGTACATGAAGACAGCAACACAAATGCACACGTGAACTAAATGATGAACAAGACATAGCAGGTGATCGAACCCATGATCCAGTTCATCAATGCAGACCAGAATTCAAGTAACAAATGCACTAAAGTGAACTCAAGCTAAAGACACATGCACATGAGTCAGAATAACATAAGCAACAAGTGGTGTTATATATATATGCAGGAACCAAGTGAAGAAACTGCAGTATCAAATATACATGAAACTTGACTCAGTATAACTATATGAACAAGACACGGCAGAATCATGATGATTAAACCGTGACAAATGCATGTACATCAATGTGAACACATGGAACAGTGAACCGGCTAATGAGCAAAGTGTTAGAAACCTAAAACAAATATAAGTGCAGACTACACCTAAGTGAGGATCACATGCTTAATGCAACACAAATTCTCAAGTGAAGCCAAATGAAAATCAAGGCATCATGTATATACACAATGTCAGCCAAAGCCAGTGAAATGTCGAAGACTAATACAACAATATAAATTATCAACAAGCTATCAAGGGAACATATAAACGGTGACAGACAGTGGCTCAACATCAAAGAACACTTGCAACAGTGGCGATGCAGTGCAACATGATTATCGAGAGTATACATAAAGTATATAAATGACCAAATTCAATGCAGCAACATCATCCAGAATGTACCTCAAGGCAAAATAACACAGTACGACACAACTCGAAGTACCAGCTAATGCAGACTGACGAGAATAAATATACAGTGAACTAAGACATGGATCAAACCAACAATGTCATAGAACAAATGGGACAGTTCGAACGTGATCATCAGTGTTTCTTTTAGGAAATCAAGAATGGTCGAAGACGTGGCATTGCATACATACAATCTGACTGGAGTCGAAGGAAACAAAGATTAAAATCAAACGTAACAGTTTCAAACCCAAACCGTAGTGACCATGTAGCATGTGACAGTATGAAATTGAATTCGCCAAAACAATTACAGGAAATCTTAAACAAGGCCGAAGCCAGCTGTATAATGAATTCATGAATCAAAATCAACTATGAACGAAGTCAAAATACCAGAAAATTCAAAGCAGCAATTTCCCACAAAATTAAAACCATGGAAATCGAAAACAAAAGATCATATGGCTTGAATTAGTTGTGAGCAATAAATCGCTCACCTTTGCCATGGAAGTGAAGATGTTGCTGATGCGGTGAGGACGACGAACGAAGTTAAGCCAAAGTCCAATCGAGCACGAGCACGTCGAAGCAGCCTCGAGCAAGATGAGGTCGGCGCCTTCGAGTTCCAGAAGCGAGCGATCTAAGAAGCTCTAATTCAAAGCGACAAAGAAACAAAGAGCCAAAGCCCTAATTTTTCAGATCGAACGAGACGAGATCGAAGCCGCCATTTTCGTTCGTTTTGTTTTCTTAGCCTAGGGTTTTCGAATGAATGTAAGAAATGGGGAACGGGTTTGAATTCACCAAAAGAAAGAACGGCAGTGGGTATCAAGTATCAACTCTTCATCAAAACAATTGGGCCAATAAAAATAGAAGAGTGTATTTATAAAAGGCCCGAATAACTTTTAACCATGTTTATAAAAGAATTTTACAACTAAAAAAAAGAATTTCAATTCGATCAAAATTGCTGATAGAAATTTGTTATCAATTTCAATCGTCTAGTGACGATAACAAACTTTTACAAAAAGGATTCCGACTCGATAAAATTCCAATAAGAATTAGCGAACGATTTAATCACCTAGTGTCGATAATTAATTGCTACGAATTTGTGGGTTGTTACAGACTCCCCTCCTTAAAGAAATTGCGTCCACGCAATCATAGGGAATAAATGGATAAAAGGTAACAACCATAAGAGCATAACAATGTCGAATGCATAAGCAAAGCAATTGTCAGCAGGGAAAGTATTAGATAAGAAATAAAAAGGTTTGACTGCTTCAAATCAAAAGAATCAACATCGTGGGAATCAGGGATCAAAATCAGACGACTAACTAAAGCAAGAACAATCGAGTTCCAGCAACTGAAAGAGAAGGAAAAACAGAGCAGAAATTCCATACATAGCACGAATTGAATGTGAGTAAATCAAATTACTCACCTGAATCGCCAGAGAAAAAGACGAAGCTCAAATCTCAAAAAAAAATCGCAAATATTCAATCATCAAAAACGATAATTGAATTTTCAAATCGCAAATATTTACTTATCTCAAACGATAATAAGAAGACAAATCAAATATCTGATTATCTCAAACGATAGTCAGAAAACAAATATTCAATTATCAAAAACGATAATCAAATTTCTCAAATCAACAAATATTCGATTATCACAAGCGATAATCAAATTTCAAATTCAACAAATATTCGATTATCAAAAACGATAATCAAATTTCTCAAATCAACAAATATTCGATTATCACAAGCGATAATCAAATTTCAAATTCAACAAATATTCGATTATCAAAAACGATAATCAAATTTCTAATCAATCAATATTTAATTATCTAAAGCGATAATTAAATTTCAAATCAACAAATATTTAATCATCTCAAGCGATAATTAAATCTAAAATCAACAAATATTTAATTATCTAAAGCGATAATTAAATTCGAAATCAGCAAATATTTAATTATCTAAAGCGATAATTAAATTCCAAATCAGAAAATATTTAATTATCTAAAGCGATAATTAAATCTCAAAGCAACAAATATTTAGTTATCTAAAGCGATAATTAAAAGCAACAATTATCCGATTATCAAAAACGATAATCAGAACTCATATCAACAAATATCTAATTATCACAAGCGATAATTAGAAACATCAAATATCCGATTATCAAAAACGATAATCAGAACTCATATCAACAAATATCTAATTATCACAAGCGATAATTAGAAACATCAAATATCCGATTATCAAAAACGATAATCAGAACTCATATCAACAAATATCCAATTATCACAAGCGATAATTAGAAACATCAAATATCTGATTATCAAAACGATAATCAGAACTCATATCAACAAATATCTAATTATCACAAGCGATAATTAGAAACATCAAATATCCGATTATCAAAAACGATAATCAGAACTCATATCAACAAATATCCAATTACCTGCAGATAATTGGAAACAACAAATATCTAGAAATCAATTAAGAAGACTAGAAAATCAACATAAAAGCTTGGATCGATCCCATTAGATGGCGAGTTTTTAATTCGCCGCACGTGCAACAACATATGGCCGAAGCCTACCAAGTACTCAACATAATTTTGGCGCCCATCAGATTGACCCGAAGGTCCGCAGAGTGACCCGAAGGTCTAGTACTGGTATTTGACCCGAAGGTCCGCAGAGTGGCCCGAAAGCCCAACAAATGACCCGAAGGTCCGCAGAGTGGCTCGAAAGCACACGAAAGCATCAAAATGTTTCAATTAACGAGTCCGGAATTAACCGAAATAGCAAACGCACATGTCCCATACCACGTGTTTTACTAAATCGTTTGATTCTCTTCATCGTTTCCTTGAAAGTGTAAAATTCATCAAAATCATCAAAACAACAGATATTCAATTAACGAGTCCGGAATTAACCGAAAAAGTAAAAGTGTGGTTCCATACTCCGCACTTTTGCTAAATCGTTTAAATCTCTTCATTAAAACAATTTTATTTATTTTGTAAAAATAATAATTCACCTTCTCAACTGGACAAGTCCGGAGTTAAGCGAAACAGTAAAAGAAAGGGGTCATAATCCTTGATTTTGCTGAATCGTTTAAGTCGCTTTCTCATTCTTTTGAAAACGCAAACTGTTACAATTTTATAAAACAATTTTCATTTTAAAACAATTTTCCAATCACGTGATTAAAACAGCAAATCAGTAACAGTTTTGATAAGGAAATTGTACTTCTCAAAATACCGTAAAAACGGTTACAAATCAGTATTGCGGAATAACCGCTTGAAAATCCACTTTTAAAACTTGACGGTTACTGAAGCCAAAGCGACAGTAATTTTTAAACGTCAAAATCTCATCAAAATAATTTACATCAAAATGCAATATCAGTGAATTTTCATTCATCAAAAATGCCACAAAACACCGTGCTTCAAAAATAGCACTGGTGTAAAAATCCCGTTATAAAAATAACGGCAACAAAATACGTTTCATAACCAAGCATCGGTTCAACGTAAAATAAATGCAATTCAATTTTTGCACGTATTATAAAATGAACAAAGAAATCATTCGAGTGTATCTTCAATGAAGATAATTCAAAACAGCAAAAATCTAATCAATATATGATTAGTATAAAAGAAAGCCAGCGGAAATTTCAACAAAAATCACATATCTGCAATTTCTTCGAATCCTCAATTCGGATTCGAAATTCTCAAAGAAACAAATAATTACAGCTATGTAAACAACAATTGGAATTCATATCAATTTCGTATTTTGATTTTTTTTAAATCAAAAAGATTATCAGTTGTACTCAGCGAAGACAGTTTCACTGTTTCCGCTGCGCACTCTGATAAACAGAACACAAATCAATCAAATCATCAGAACACAATTTCACTATTATTTTTAAATAAAGTTATTTAAAAATTTCATCCAAATTTCAAAACTTTAGTTTTGACTCAAAGTACAAATAAAACATCGACCAATAGTTGTAACATATGTTCCATCCAAGTTATGTTTTATATTATGTCCATAAACCCCAAGCTCTGATACCAACTGTGACGCCCCACCTCTATACTCATAATAACAAAGAGTATTAAAGGAAATATTGTCTATTATTATGAAGAATGAGGCTGGATAGGAGCGACCATCCGTAATTGGCCTTACACTAACATTGGTTATCTCGATAGGAGTGGTACATACTTTTATTTTTCTTCTATTATTTATTTACTCCCATCGACACACCCAATACTAGTATAAAACGAACTACGACGGTTCATAATAGTTTAGGACTTTAGATATAACAATAACACAGATAATATAAATGCGGAACACAGATAATAACAAAAGTCTCATATATATATAACTGATGTCAGTTAATACATAGTTGACACAATACATATGATACAACTACCACTGTCGACTCTGGAAGTTATATATACAAATACATTATCGACTAATATACATTAATACATATCGTTCTATACAATGACACGACTACTACAAAATGACACTGACAACTTCAGAAGATGTGAAAAGTCTTCAAATCTTGAACAGCAACTCAAAGAAGAAAATCTACAACCTGAAATAACTCGGGTCTGACCCGAGTATTACATTCAAAAGAAAATAATACACGGGTCAGTCTAATTCAAACTCAGTTATTAGTGCATAGAAGCAATAGTAATCAACATCAAATAGACGACAGTCACAGAAATCTTGTATACCCGACTCCTCGATAAAAGAATCGGATAACAGCAGATATAACACTAAACACTGTTATCCACAAAACAGAAATCCAAAGCAATTTAAACAATTGATATGTCAATTTAAAACCATCAAAAATTCGATTGGCTGTCGTACACGCACGCGTGTACGGCCTCGCCAATACGGCATAAAAGGTCAATGCATCACGACGCAAAGAAAAATATCAATTCAAAACTGTCAATTCTGGGTGGCTGCAGTGCACGCACGCGTGCAATGCCTCGCCACCCCCGAATATAAAGTCACCACCACAATGAATCTGCAGTGGCAAACAGGTATAAGGACAAAGGCAGGCTGCAACTAAACTGCAGAAAAGTCATCAACAGTTCAACTGAGATGGACAACTCGAGAATAAACATGTACAAATGAACGAGTGATCAATATGGCAACACAGATGTGCAAATGAAGAAGTCTCGAACTCAAGACAATATGGAACGAGTACTGCACTGATAAATGAAGTGCAGCCACAAACGCATAGGTTCAAAGCCACAATGATCACCAGGTCAAACCCCGAATCGGGTTCAACACAGGTGATAACAAACAAGGCATTTCAAATAAATGGTCAAGACATAAAATCAAGTCTCGACCCCAGTTCCACTCAATCGACAGAAAACAGAGACTGCATCGGCTCTGGTCACAATAAAATTCAATATCCAGTCTAGTTCAAACATGGATAGAAATACAACATATCAATGTGCAGACTTCGAGGTGGCATCGCGTGAATGCCAGGCAAGGATGCAACGACAATTACAGTCACAAGAAGATCAATCAGCAAGCAACCAGGCCGCACATTCTAATGCCAGCCAAAGTGAAAGGTCACTAAGATAAGTAGAGGACAGGAGAAACAATACATGGATGTGACAGTGAGCTAGGCAGTGCGAACTTCAATTATGAGAACGAAGGTAGTAATATAACACACTTGAACTACAAAAGCATAGTGACAACATGCATTCAGGTACATGAAGACAGCAACACAAATGCACACGTGAACTAAATGATGAACAAGACATAGCAGGTGATCGAACCCATGATCCAGTTCATCAATGCAGACCAGAATTCAAGTAACAAATGCACTAAAGTGAACTCAAGCTAAAGACACATGCACATGAGTCAGATTAACATAAGCAACAAGTGGTGTTATATATATATGCAGGAACCAAGTGAAGAAACTGCAGTATCAAATATACATGAAACTTGACTCAGTATAACTATATGAACAAGACACGGCAGAATCATGATGATTAAACCGTGACAAATGCATGTACATCAATGTGAACACATGGAACAGTGAACCGGCTAATGAGCAAAGTGTTAGAAACCTAAAACAAATATAAGTGCAGACTACACCTAAGTGAGGATCACATGCTTAATCCAACACAAATTCTCAAGTGAAGCCAAATGAAAATCAAGGCATCATGTATATACACAATGTCAGCCAAAGCCAGTGAAATGTCGAAGACTAATACAACAATGTAAATTATCAACAAGCTATCAAGGGAACATATAAACGGTGACAAACAGTGGCTCAACATCAAAGAACACTTGCAACAGTGGCGATGCAGTGCAACATGATTATCGAGAGTATACATAAAGTATATAAATGACCAAATTCAATGCAGCAACATCATCCAGAATGTACCTCAAGGAAAATAACACAGTACGACACAACTCGAAGTACCAGCTAATGCAGACTGACGAGAATAAATATACAGTGAACTAAGACATGGATCAAACCAACAATGTCATAGAACAAATGGGATAGTTCGAACGTGATCATCAGTGTTTCTTTTAGGAAATCAAGAATGGTCGAAGACGTGGCATTGCATACATACAATCTGACTGGAGTCGAAGGAAACAAAGATTAAAATCAAACGTAACAGTTTCAAACCCAAACCGTAGTGACCATGTAGCATGTGACAGTATGAAATTGAATTCGCCAAAACAATTACAGGAAATCTTAAACAAGGCCGAAGCCAGCTGTACAATGAATTCATGAATCAAAATCAACTATGAACGAAGTCAAAATACCAGAAAATTCAAAGCAGCAATTTCCCACAAAATTAAAACCATGGAAATCGAAAACAAAAGATCATATGGCTTGAATTAGATGTGAGCAATAAATCGCTCACCTTTGCCATGGAAGTGAAGATGTTGTTGATGCGGTGAGGACGATGAACGAAGTTAAGCCAAAGTCCAATCGAGCACGAGCACGTCGAAGCAGCCTCGAGCAAGATGAGGTCGGCGCCTTCGAGTTCCAGAAGCGAGCGATCTAAGAAGCTCTAATTCAAAGCGACAAAGAAACAAAGAGCCAAAGCCCTAATTTTTCAGATCGAACGAGACGAGATCGAAGCCGCCATTTTCGTTCGTTTTGTTTTCTTAGCCTAGGGTTTTCGAATGAATGTAAGAAATGGGGAACGAGTTTGAATTCACTAAAAGAAAGAACGGCAGTGGGTATCAAGTATCAACTCTTCATCAAAACAATTGGGCCAATAAAAATAGAAGAGTGTATTTATAAAAGGCCCGAATAACTTTTAACCATGTTTATAAAAGAATTTTACAACTAAAAAAAAAGAATTTCAATTCGACCAAAATTGCTGATAGAAATTTGTTATCAATTTCTATCGTCTAGTGACGATAACAAACTTTTACAAAAAGGATTCCGACTCGATAAAATTCCAATAAGAATTAGCGAACAATTTAATCACCTAGTGTCGATAATTAATTGCTACGAATTTGTGGGTTGTTACACTGCTGCTTCTGCTAAGGTGAAGACATAACCACTAGTTGATTTAGATTCCTCTGAATCAGAAATACAGTTTGCATCGCTATTTCCTTCTAAGATGGCAGGATATTTTACATAATGTGGGGAAATGTTTGTGGTACTCTTTAAATATCCCAACACTCTCATTAGTGCTTTCAAGTGTTCCTTCCCTGAGTTGCTTGTATACCTGCTCAGTCGACTTACTGCATAAGCTATATCTGGTCTTGTGCAATTCATGAGGTACATTAGACATCCTATTACACGAGAGTATTCCAGTTGCATTACACTCTCATTAGTGTTTTTATGCAGTACTTTCGATGGATTAAAAGGTGTTCTTACTCCTTTAATTCCGTGATTTTGGAATTTTTCAATTACTTTTTCCACATAGTGTTACTGAGATAGTTCAATTTCATTAGGTGTTTTTATTATTTTGATTCCCAAAATAACGTCTACAACTCCTAAATCTTTCATATCGAAATTGTTGATTAACATTTTCTTTATGGTCTCTATTACCTTACTATTAGGACCAAAGATTAGCATATCGTCTACATATAAACAAATCATCACGTATGATTGTCCAACTTGTTTATAATAAACACATTTATCACATTCATTTATACGGAAACCACTTTTCATCATGACATTATCAAATTTTACGTGTCATTGTTTTGTAGCTTGTTTTAGTCCGTATAATGATTTAACTAATCTACATACTTTGTTTTCATTTCCTTTGGAAATAAAACCCTCAGGTTGCTACATGAAAATCTCCTCATCAAGATTTCCATTCAAGAATGTTGTCTTTACATCCATTTGATGAATCTATAGATTATATATGAATGCAATTGCTATTAACATTCTTATAGAGGTTATTCGTGTAACTGGTGAATAAGTATCAGAGAAGTCTATACCTTCTTTTTGACGATATCCTTTGGCTACCAATCTTGCTTTATATTTGTCAATAGAGCCATCTGGTTTCATCTTCTTTTTAAAGATCCATTTACAACCAATCGGTTTTATTCCAGGTGGAAGATCAACCATTTCCCAAGTTTTATTACTTAGAATTGAATCAATTTCACTTTTGATTGCTTCTTTCCAACATGAAGATTCAGAAGATGACATTGCTTCCTTGTACGTTTGAGCTTCGTGTTCTAACATATATGTTAGAAATTCTGAACCAAATGTCTTGGACATTCTTGCCCTTACGCTTCTTCTTGGTTCAACTTCCTCAATTTCACGATGAGTTTCATCTTCATGTGGCTTGCTTGATTCTTAGCTTGTCCTTTTAGGGACATAATTTCCTTTATTCCTTTTGTGCGGAAACACATCATCAAAGAATGAGGCATCTCTCGACTCTATAATTGTATTTACATTAATATCAGCTATATCAGACTTGAATACCAAAAATCTGTAGGCACTACTATTTTGGGCTGGCCCTAGATAGTAACAGTCTATGGTTTTTTGTCCAAGTTTGACTTTCTTGTGAGGCGGAACTAGAACTTTTGCCAAGCACCCCCACATTTTGAGGTATTTGAAGCTTGGTATGTGTCCTTTCCATAACTCATATGGAATTGTTCCTGTTTTATTGTGAGGAACCTTGTTTAATATGTGATTAGACATAAGGCTTCCCCCCACAAGTTCGTCGGTAGGCCAGAGGTCAATAGCATTGCATTAATAATATCTTTTAATGTTCTATACTTTCTCTCGGCAATATCGTTTTGTTGTGGTGAATATGAAGCCGTTGTTTGATGGATTATACCATTTTCTGCACAGAATTTTTCAAATGGTGATTCATATTCTCCACCTCGATCAGATCTCAATATCTTGATCTTTTTATTTAACTAATTTTCTACTTCAGCCTTATATTTTATAAATGATGTAATTGCTTCATCTTTACTATTTAAAAGATATACATAGCAATATCGTGTATAGTCGTCAATAAAAGTGATAAAGTACTTTTTTCCACCTCTTGTAGGTAATGATTTAAAATCACATAAATCAGTGTGAACCAAACCTAGTGGTTCAGCACTTCTATCAACAGTATGAAATGGTTTTTTAACCAATTTTGCTTCTACACATGTCTCACATTTGTAATTTTTATCTACTTGGAATTTAGGAATTGATCCCAAGTTTGCTAAGTTTTTCATTTTTCGGAAATTTATGTGTCCTTATATATTATGCCACAGTAAAATTTCATGTTCAACCAAATAAGAAACTTCATTTTTATTAATAGTACAATCAGAATACATAGTTTTATTGCCAACTACGGCTACATTTTCCTTAAATAAGCCATCACATAAATAACCCCTTCCAATATAAATTCCAGCCTTAGACAGAACTACTTTACTTGACTCGAAGACCATACGGAAGCCTTTCTTTGAGAGCACATGTCCAGAGATAAGATTCTTGCGGATATCTGGAACATGAAGAACTTCATTTAGTGTCACGGTTTTTCCGAATGTAAATTTGAGGACGACGGTGCCGTTACCTTCGATCATGGAAACTGCAGAATTACCCATGTAGAGTTTTCTTCCTGATCGTATTTCTTGTAAGTGGAGAACATAGATATATCAAAACAGACATGATGAGTCGGCCGTGTCTACCCACCATTGTGCAGGGTTCTGTACTAAGTTGCATTCTGAAACAACTCTTGAAAAGTTCAACTCCTCAATGGTTGAACCCTAATTTTCCACTATATTTGCTACCGATTTGTCATTCGTCTGCTTGTGTTTGCAATCTTTAGCTGTGTGCCCAGCCTTTCCGCAGACCCAACATTTGCCTTTGAACTTCTTGGTTTGCTTATCTTTGGATTGATTATCTGGTGTCTTTCTCTTTTTCTTTTTGTTGTTGAAGTGTCCTTTCTTCTTTGACCCTTCTGTAACAAGTGCCTCTTCGCCTTTGGGTTGTGTTATTCTGCGATTATCTGCCTCAATTATTAATCTGACAATGAGATCTTCTAAGGAAATCTCTTTTTTCTTATGTTTCAAATAGTTGCGGTAGACTCTCCAGGATGGTGGTAATTTTCCTGTTATCGCTTCAACAAGGAATGACTCTCCAACTTTATGTCCTTCCGATTCAAGTTCATAGATTATAAGTTGGAGTTCCTGCACTTGACTAGTTACGAATTTGGAATCCACAATTTTGTATTCCATAAATTTATCTACTATGAACTTCTTCAAACTGACATTCTGCATCTTGTATTTATTTGCAAGTGCAGTCCATAGGGATTTTGCTGTCTGGTGTGGCTGATACACTTTATATAGTACTTTATCCAAATAATTCAGAATGTAGTTTCGACATAGGAAGTCCAAATGCTTCCATGAGTCAATTTTGAGAAAAACATTTGCGTCCTTTTCTATAGTATGTCCGTCTTTGGGCTTTGGTTCATCCTCCTCAATGTACTTCTGCAGCCCTAACGTGGTGAGATAAAACATCATTTGATTCTACCATGTCACGAAGTAATCACCATCTCCTCTAAACGGATCAGGCCTGTTGTGGGTAGCAGTTTTTGCTGATAGTTCAACTGCCGCCATCTCTGTTTTAGTGAAAACAGGAAAGTCTTAAGATGTTAGTTGACGTGTATACAAAAAAAACAGAGACGAATCACTTATAAACTCGTCACACAAGTTTACAAATCAGATTTCCACTACTTTGGAATTATGTATCAATAATTTTGAACAAAAAATATTGTTGTAATGAATTTACAACAACAAACTACAGCAATAACAACAACTAAGTGATGCGTTAAACTATAGTGATAAACATGTACTACTTCGTAGAAGCAACACAACTTCAAAACGGAAAGATGACAGAATGATGTGTGTGTGTGTGTATGTGTGTGTGTGTGTATATATATATAAACAAACAAGAAATCTAATCGGATGAAGAAGGAAATTTCGTCTGAGGCTTACCGTAACAATTTCTTTAAGACTTTGTTCAAAGCCTCCCAAGGTACAACAGACGTGATCTGATTTCCAACACTTATCGTTAAATTATTCCTAGTCATGTTGTACTGAGAAAAGGTACCAGTACATCTGTTAACACTAGTGTTTGCAATGCTCTCCATACGGTGGATGGTGAATTATTCATGACCATTGGGGGAATTAAGGGATTATGTACTTATGTTGTTTTGAACAATCATAGAATGACCAATGAGAGCCCTCTGTAGGTTAAATACAGTTGAGTCAAAATAGAAGTTCTCATATAATAATGTAAAGTAGTCTTCAAACTTGAGAGTACTATGGAAGTTAAATGTCTAGATTGTACTTTGACTATGGTTACATACATGACATGACGATCATGTTACGACCATAGTTGGGCATACGTTGAACCATTTGAAGTGAAACACCGCTCAAATGGGGATTTATCTCATTCTTTGTAGAACGTTGGTATCACCGTAATTGGTAGTCAACTTAAAATTAAAATATCTAGCCAAAGTAAATCGATTAATCATAAATTCTACCTTATTAAACTAAGATATTAAAGTGGTCTATGCAATTAACTACTGATATTATAGGAGTATTTTATCTTTGACCGATCTCTACATTTCTTAGTGATATATCGACGAAAAGAAACCATGCACATAATATCGCTATAGGATATGGCTTAATAAAAATTAGAAATTAGATTTTGCTTAAATAATCCATAAGCATCTAAGCTCGTGCTTGATATTATACTTCAGCAAATTGCTTATACGCTTTAGTATTTAAATTGTTTAATATCAACTGAGGATTGAGTTCATACTAGGTAGTCTACCAGGTTGTCAGCTAATTTTCAAGTTCAATAAATATAAATTGATTTATATAATGTTATAAATTAATAATAAAAATTAATACATATGTTGTGTTAATTCTTTTATGCCTTTTACTTATTTATTTAGGGCCCTAAAGCTAAGTTGAATAATATATAACCGTTGTATATTAATTTGAATAAATACGCATGCTGAAATAAACATTCGATTAATTAATATATGACATTAGTTAGGCCCAAAATCATGGGATTAATTATCATAATAGGGTTCGGCCATACATAGAGGAGAAGGGGGAAATTTTTGATCACCGCATGTGCTCTAATTGATATTTGGTAAATTGTTTATCAAATTATTGAGTGAATAGAGAGAAAGATGTAAATGTTTATTTATTCCCTAACCCAATCATGGATATAAATATATCTCATTATCTAGTTCACAATGACACACAAAACCTTAAACCCAACCTCCAAGAGAAAATTGGTTGAAGCCTTAAAGCAGGGATTTGCACACTAAGTTCAAGGAAAAGAAATAGTGATTCAAAGAGGAATAGGCCAACAACCAACATGTCAACAACCGGCAGATCTAGGTATATT
This sequence comes from Allium fistulosum, assembly GCA_030737815.1. Classification (NCBI taxonomy): domain Eukaryota; kingdom Viridiplantae; phylum Streptophyta; class Magnoliopsida; order Asparagales; family Amaryllidaceae; genus Allium; species Allium fistulosum. Next base: position 939,319,498 of record CM060907.1, on the reverse strand, counting down.
TTTGTATCTCTAATTACATATATATATATATAAATTAATCTTGCCTAAAAGTTATTCATTTTAATAATATTTTAATATTAAAATCATTTCAAACATTTTAATATTGATATATTGATATATATATATATATATATATAAACTAATATATATAGCTCGGCCATAAGTCAAGATAATTATATACATAAATAAAAAATATCTATTTAATGTTAAATGCATATATATATATATATATATGTATATGTGTGTGTGTGTCTATATATATATAATTATATACATTTAATCATGGTTTTAAAAAATAAAAAATTCCTTCTCAGCTTATGGTGTTATATATATTAACTAAAACAGAGAGAAGTATGTTTTTTGACATACTAGGTTCATATGTAGTACATATGAACCTAGTATGTCAAAAAACATACTTCTCTTTAAATGATATATATGCATATGTGTGTTTGTGTTTGTATAATGTGCTTCAGTTTTAAATTAAAAAATATAGTTCTTTTCTTGCACATGGCTAAATAGAAAAAAGAAAAGTAATTTTGATTAGATTTAAACTCAAGTAAAAGGAAAGGATTTGTTGATTAGAGTTAAACTTTAATTGTAAATTTTAAAACATAAAGATCAGATATAGTTTTAAATATTAAATTTGAAATAAATATATATATTTATATCTATACATATTATAGAAAGTCAAATGTTTTATGAAATATAAACATATAAATATTTATAACCAAAAATGAAGTATACATAATTTATCTATGCTTATATAAATATATGTATATATATACCACTATATGTTATTGTGTCAGTTGCAGACGTTATATACACCGTGTAATCATAAATCATAATAATCACAAACATCCATTAATTGTTCATTTAATATATCTCTTAATTTATTTAATTACAAATTGTGATTTATATTGTGAATATAAGTCTCTAAAATTTAATTTAACCTAAATTAAATAATAATTAAACTTATATATATATTAAATAAATGAATATATAATTTAATCAAATTATATCATAGTTAAATACATATAACAAACTACTTTTTATGAATGATCGGTAAATACGATTTAGTATAAATAAATTATTTACGTATACACAAAATAAGATCTAGTGCAAAATTGATAAAATCATTTTTTTTAAATTTCCCCCCTTTTGCCCCATTGCTATTATACCTAATCCAATAAGACTACGGCAAGCATTCGATTTGCTAAGTGTAATGCCTTTCTAATTACACTAACATGCTTGTGGCCCTTAAAGCGGAGAGGACATAGGTATAGACTAGGTCCTCGAACACCATGGAGAGTACAAACTCCTTTGAAGAAGTCCCTCCCCTTATGGGGTCTGTTGCCAAACCCATAGTCGTTCCCCCAGCACATGTCCGTTTGAAGGGGCAACAAACGATGATAGTGATACTGAGTTTTACCGGCCTCCACTAGGTAGAAAGAGGCATCAAACTTAGGCTAACGGTAGTTAGAATATTATCTTTTGCCCTTTTTGTTTGCTCGTAGTCGTTCTGCTTGTATGTAAACTGCCTTATATGTTGCATATTTTTTCATCTTACGCTTTTTTTAGCAGTCGTATATTTTTTAATCTTTACTTTGCTTTGAAGTGGTTTGGCTAGATTTCTTTGCATTGGTTAAGGCTCCTAAAAGTAACTTCGCTCCACCCAAACTCCTCAACAACAATAGGGTTCCTCGTTGACTACCCTACGAGAGGGTACAAGTCCGAGTTCTTCCTTGGGATCCCTCATCATATCCACTCCTGCTTTTTATTTGAAAGATTGTGTCTCGCTTTTGGACATTCTTCCGCTTGTACTCAGCATAAGGCTCTCTACCATTTGTGTCCTCAAATGGCAGAGGATGGATGATGACCAAACATAATTGATTGGGTGTTGATGCCACCCCTTCTTCTCTGTGAAGAAGGTCGAGCTAATGGATAACCAGAAAACCCAAATTGGTGTCCTCTATGTTGCCTTTATCCATGAGTTGAATGATGGTAAAGTAAATGGGTTGGTCCATACGATGGCCGGGAATACTGCAGAAGTGATGGACAAGTCACACCAACAAAAGTCGAGGTTGCCCGAGAATGAAATAGAAGCCACCCTCGAGGCAAACCTTTGAGAACGTCTTTTTGGTTAGCTTTATGAAAATTCTTTCCAAGTAATTTTATTTTTTAGTTATACTTTTATTGTTTACTAACTGATTTCTTTGTAGGCTGGGGCACGTGCTCTTCGAAACCGACAAGAGGTGGCCGCCGTGAAGAAGCGGACCGTAGAGAATCAAAGGAACATGTCATTGAAGAGAGGAGGAGGGTGGCCTTCAAGAAGAAGACGAGGGAGGTGACAACGACTAAAGCAATCGAGAAGAATGCCTATAAAGCGGTGGGGAAGGCATAAGTAGAAGAATTTTTTCATCGCTTGGAGTTAATGTGGGAAGCAAAATAGCTTAGACTGCAGTTGGTGGAAAAGCGACAAAGGTTGACAACCTAAAAGTTTCCCTATTTCAACATCAGCATTATTCAACTACCGAAGCTAGTAAGGTGGTGGTGAAGATGGAAGTGGAGAAGGCCAATGGACGGTAGGGGTGGGCACGGTCGGTTAACCGAACCGATGGCTTAATTATCGATTTAACCGACCAAAATCTACGGTTCGGTTAACCGAACCGATTATGAAACTAGGTAGTTTATACCGACCGAACCGTTAATTTTTAACCATGGTTAACCACTTATATTGATCGGTTAACCAATAAAGTTCCATCGGTTAACCTATAATCGGTTAACTGTTGTTAACCGACTAATTAACAGTAACTAATAGTTAAAATTAACCGAAACTGGTACTAACATACAAGGCACTAATATTTTTAGGCAGTAACCACAAAAAAAATCAAAATCTCAGCATATTACATAGCAATATAACACTCAGCACCACTAACCAGATCAAAGGAAAAATCTCAGTAAGCATATTTCATGATACGTGGACCAGTTCACTTAACATACTAGCATAATCTAACGACAAATACAACATAGTAGTACATATTACATGATACATATTAACCAAGACCAATAACCAAAGACATAAATTACATGTATTTCTAAAGACCAATTTTACTACAAAGTAACTACAACAAGCAACTCAGCACAACTCAGCAAGAAAACTGATGATGGAACACTGAAACTCGGCAAGAAAGCCAACAACTCAGTAATTTGGAAACCAAGAAAATTTTAGGCTCCAAACAGATCATGAAACCGATGATTAAACACTAATGAGAATAATAAACTGATGATAAAACACTTCAATTTCTTTTGATTTGATTCCAATATTTATATGCATGTTGTAAGCATAGAGGCGGTGGTGCTTTAATATAGTAGTATTACTATAAAATTGGTTTTTTCTCAGAATTATACACTAAATATACTCGAGCTCAATGTAATTTCTCTATTGCAATTGTTTGAACTGTATCTCGTGGTATCTCTATCTCATTTGATTTTTTACTTTATTGTTACACATTAATCCTAATGTATTTCAATAAAACCTTCTTACTCAATAGGAGCAGTATTATTTTATTAATATTCCTAGTATAGTTACACTTTCAAGTTATACTAATGCAACTTTCCACTCAAATTACTCTCCCTTTGACCGCATTAATAATGTCTGACACCTGTTTACCTTTCAAAATATATGAAAGGAATAGGTATATAAATTATTGAGTATACATCTATTCAATAACTACAAATGTATGCAATCATACATTATATACTGACTGCAAATTTAACATTATGAATTGAACAAATATTATGTACTCATATTAAGTATTAACCATATACTCATATTTAATTATTTATACTCAATGATATGTGTAACCATAACTTTAGAGATATATGCCAACTAAGTCTATGATTGTATTATGTAAAAATTGTTGTAGTTGATTTAGTTAGACAGCAAATTAGTTAAACAACCTAAAGACGTTTATTACCCATGATACAGATTCAAATATTCATTTGCTTATACTGTTGTTTTTACGGAATGGATAGATCAGTATGAACATGTGTGTCCACCTTGTTCATTTTCTTGAGAGATCCCTAAATTGTATCTTTCCATCAACCGTGTACTTTTAATTCTATTAATAATTCATGTTTGTCAGAGCATCTCTTAATCCATGTGTGTCAAAGCAACTCTGCTTGCTTTTATAGATTAACCAAAGCTATACATGAGCAGATCCCTGTGGGTCTAATTAATCAAATGTAACGACCTAAAATTTTAGTTATTTGAAATTAGAATATTAAATTAATTTTAAATATTGAAAAAAAATATTTATAGGTTAAATAACTTAAACTTTAAATATAGCGATTTATTGGATAATTTAATTGTTGAATTTAATAATTGAAATTGTTTAAATAATTGAATCTTGGATTTTTATTTGGATAAAAATAATTTCAAAGCTTATTTAAATTCATTTTAATAAGAATGAAGATAATAAAACTTTTAAATTGAATTTAAAAGTGATTTAACTGATTTTGAAAATAACTCGTTTTAATTAACGAGTGAACATAGCCTTCCGAGGCACTATCTCGAATTTCGACGAAACCAGTGTCATTGAAACTATAATAATGAATTATAATACGCCATCAAATTTCATGGCGATTAGATGTAACGTTTGGCCGTGCGAGATCGAAACATGTTGAAATTTATATTGAAAATTCCATATAATAATTCGGTTCAAAAAGCTATCTTCTACATACGATCAAATTAGGTCTCGAAACAAGTTCCATTGTGTTCGGAATAGGGGTATAACATATCAAACGCCAGGCGGCATGTTTCGATTGGAGTCCGAAATTATATAGCTAGATATTTTGAATTTTAAATAATAGTTTTTTAGATTTAACCATACATTGCCTTGACCATTCACATCAGCCCATACTCTTCTGCTCATTCCCGTACAAGCCCACAACCCCTTCACGTTGCCTTCCCTTTATATCAGCAGCTCCCGGTAGAAAAAAAGAGAACTTTAAAATTTTATAATTCAAATTTTACTCAATGAAAAATTGTCAAACGAATTTTAAAATTCATATTTCGATGAGATCATCATTTAGGCATGCTTGAGAGAGAGTGCGACAGCATTTCTGGATGATCGATGTTTGACAGAGGGGCTAGGGTTAGCTTTTGTGGTGGGTGCGATCATCGATTCAGAGTTTGGAGCGTAGTTTAGGACTCGAGGTGGTTAGCCGCACGCGTGATTGCGTTTTTGGGTGGTGCGGCTCAAGATGGGAGAATGTGACATATAGCAGGTTGGGTTTTGGTGTGGGCTTGGTCGCATTTCGCTGTGGGTTGCCGGAGGCATTCAGTTTTGACGCTGAGGTGGAGTTCGAGGTAGAGGATTCATCGCGAAGTTAGATTCGAGAATCGATGGGTGGTTGGCGTTTTGGGTTGCATGGCCATTATGTACGCAACGTGCATTGGGAGATAAAGTTGTTTTAGGGAAGAAAAGGAGGAAGGTAAATTTTGTAATATAATGGAACTTATAATTGTTTATTTATTTTTATTTAAAAATGTATCGATAACTTATAAAATTTATAACTCCTTCATACGAGGTCGGATCGAGACGAAACTTTTTGCGTTGCGCTCGTAACGACGAATGCTTCGTGATGGAACAAGTTTGGACAAATTTGGAGACTATTGAAATTTGGGCTAAAATCGAACGTCGTTCGGTTTTGTAACGACCCAGAATTTTGAACAAATTAAATTGAAAATATTTAATTAATTTTAAATATTTGAACGATGATTTAATTTGAATTCCCGATATAACTTTGAAATTTGCGATTAAACTTTAAAATTTAATCGATTGGAAGTTGAATAAAATTTAAATCTTCAATTGAAAGTTGAAGAAAAATATTTCGAAAGCTTATAAAACTCGTCTTGATAATTCTGAAGATGATTGAAGCTTCAGGATCTAATTTCGAATTGATTTGTTCAGTTTTGAAAATAATCGTTCAAACCGATATTTAAAAATAGTCATTTTTCAAACAGTATCAGAATTCGACGGAACCAGTTCCAGTGGGTCCGTAATATTGAATTATTGTCGAATTTCAATTTTCGTATTGATTGGAGTTATTCTGTGAGCGTACGACACCAAAACGTGTTGAAATAAAATTGAATTTAATTTTAACATTTTAAATTTATAAGCCTGCCGACATACACGTTCACTCCTTTAACATCGCCTATAATCACGGAGGAAATCATGTGACCCATGCCTTCCTCTGATTTTTTAAATATCCCTCCTCGTATACAAAATCGAACCGAGATTTTCTTCCCCTTTCATAATTTATCTCGTTCGTTTCCTCCACTCGTTCCCAATTCAAAAGAAAGAAAAAAAGAGAATTAATGGCCGAAGCCATTTTCGCGATTTGGACGAGCGCAAGCGGCGTTGATGGCAACAGGCGATTCAGTCGAAGGCGAGGCGCGTTCGAATCGAGCAGTGGCGACGACGTGTGGGTCGCGATAAATTTCAGAGGCATCAGGCGATTCGATGCGGGGTTCGCGGCATCAAGGGAGTATCGCGAGTTGGATGAGGGCTTGGTTTTGAGGTCGATCTCGCGTAGGCGTGGGGTTTGAGGTCGTGGTGGTACGACCTAGGGAGGTTCGATCGACATAGAGGGCGAGGGTCAGATGAAGGCCTGCAAACTCGAACGAGGCCTGGGTGCTCGTGGTAGGCGGGTTCATGGGATCGTGATGTGCTGTTGGATATCGAACTCGAGTTCGATCGCAAGGAGGGGTTGACTGCATCGTTGATTTGTGGCCAGTCGAGTTCGAGCATTGTCGAAGTCGCGAGGAGGCTGGCAGCGAGTATTGGAGATGGGCTTCGATCGCGAGAGGATGGTGGTCGAGCCTTGAAATGATCAAATACAGTAAGGTATTTATAAAATTTTTTCAAATCAATTTAGAATTGGAAATTAATCTGTTTGATAAGTTTATAAAAAATTATAGAAGATTTTATATACAGATAAAGTTTCGAAATTTAAAAATAATTTATTAAGGTAATTTATCTGGCTAATAAACTTATTCAATTATTTTGTCACTTAAAAAGAATTTACTTAAAGGGAAATAAGTAGTCTAGAATGAATTATTAGATAAAATAATTTATTAGAGGAAATTTGGTTTTAAATCTAAATTTTATTTGAATCAACTTATTAAAAAGAAATTAGTTTAAATTCAAAAGTATTAGTGTAAGACAAAGAATATTTGGAAATGAACAAAAGAATAAATTTTTAGTTGAGATGAAATTTATGATTTAAAATCGATCATTGGTTAATTTAATTTATCAAATGAAGTTTAATTTATTCGATTGATTCGAATATTTATAAATTGTGTAAATATTTATACAAGGTCGAATACAATGACGAAATCGAGGCTGGAATAAAAATGGATGGCAAATTAAAAGCTAAGGTGAGATTTTTCTCACTCAAATTGAATGTGGAATTTTTGCAGTTATTGATGTTTGCTATTGGATGTGATATTAGATATAGTAGGATATATCTATATATATATAGCAATATATACATATTGCCATATGTATATATTGGATTGATGATTTCCCGCCTCGTATAGCGGATGAGACCCTATTGCGCCGTTAGTAAGCGGATTATTTTTATAAAACCCATATTCCGCGATATTCCACCTCGAAGTGGAATTGGTATTGTGCTAACATCTTTGGATGCAGGGAAACAGGTTGGAGGGATCCAACTGGATTCCTCAACTGTATTTATTTATTTACAGATGTTGATATATATTCTGTTATCATATGATGATATATGATGTTTGATGTTGTGATGGACTAATTGATGCGTTGCATCATTGGATTCAAGTTTTGAAGTTTTAAAATAACGATTTTAACTTTATAAGAGATTTTTTAAAGAGATTATTTGTAAGTATACGTTATTAAATTTTTGAATTAATTTACAAACGTTAAAATTATTAAAGTTATAAAGGTTAAGATTTTGGTGAAATATAACTGAGAGATGATTTTTGAAATAAACAGTTAAGAAATTTATAAAATAGTTTAAATTTGGATTTTCGAATTATTAAAAACGATGTATATAAAGGATGTACAAAATTTATATTTATCAATAAAAATTATTGGAAATTTAAAACGAGTTTTTATAAGTGTTAAATTGTAAAGATATGAAACTTATAGAATTATAAATTGGGAAGATAGAAAATTTATAGAATTATAAATTGTGAAAGTTTGAAGTTTATAGATTTATAAAGTTTGAAGTTTATAGATTTATAAAGTATGAAGTTATAAAATGAATGAAATTGTAGAATAAAGACTTATAAGAAATTTACGTGTAAATTGGATTTATAAGTCAAAGTTGTTATAAAAGAGAAATAGAGTTTATGAACGTGTTTGTAAATTCGAAATAGATTGAATTGGATAAATTAAATATAGAAGATTCTTAAAGAAGATATATTCGCGATTTTGGATAGCGAATCCCTATTGAAATTAAAATGTGTAGAAATGATTGAAATTGGGTTAAGTGAATTATATTCACGATTTTGGACAGTGAATATATTGTTAAGTAAAATGGATTTTTTTTGAAGAAGTGATATTAAAAATGAAGTTAAACATTTTTAAAGATGTTTTAAAATGTATTATGATATCGAATACATAGATTTCAACATTTTTATTGTTGAAATAGACGTTTTCGAAAAATAAGGAAATGGTGAACTATAACACTGTTGTTATAGTAAATGATTTCCGAAAGGAAATGTTTTATATAGTATTGGGATTTATACATCTATCTTAATTCCGAATCCCTATACTAGTGATTTTGAGTCGTCGTAACGATGTTTTACGTAACATTCGTTTTGACTCAAATAAATGTGCTTAAGAGAATGATTTCCTTAAAGAATGAAATATATACTTAATTTGATTTAAGTATATTGGATATTTTCGAATGTTGAAAATAAATAGATTTGTGAATTACTTATTATTAAATAAGTATGGAATTGCTTTTCCAAAAATGAAATGAAATGTTTTTGAGAATTTATCTTCTTAAAGATAAATTGAAAGTGAATATCTGAAAACGATTTGAAAATCGAATATCAGTAGATATTCGAAAAATATAAATTCAATATGGAATTTATAAAAAGAAATGGGAATTCGTCTTAAAAATAAATGTTGATTTATTTTTGAAGTGTGGAAATTTTATATCTAATGAAGATATTTTGGAAATTAAATAATTTGGAAAATTATTTGGAATCTGATGATGTTGCGCATCTTTATTGATAGTTAAATAACCGAGTATCAATAATTACCTCGAATGGTATTTGTTGTGATTGGATGAATTTGAATGCCACACTTATTTTTGAATAAGCGCTCACTAGTCGGGTTAGCCGGGAAAGGACCATGAGGTCGTATAACCCATTCCGAATATGTGATACGTCGTTATGAATTGCATTCGAAGACCGGTGTTGAAGACCAGATATTTTTGAAAACGGAAGGATTACCGTCGAGTTACTCTACATAGACTGATCTCCGGTTAGAGGTTTTATCACCCTTAGTGACGGGAAGTCCGGACGTGATTAGAAATTTATCCGGATATGCAAGGGCTTCGTGAGAAGTGCCTTCGGTTCTGTTCGATCCCGGAACAGACTTGTATGGATTGTGTGTCTGACGTTACAATTTGAGATATAAAGCTGATTTCTTTCAAATACATTTCTGTTGGTGGCGGAGAATTTATTCTCTTAGCTTAACACCCTTCTCTGAGACGTACGAGCTCAGAGGTTATGTAGTTGAAATTTATCAGCGATATATCCCAATTTGGTAACGTGGCATACTGAGTGTTGCTGTGAAATGATCAGTGTTTGATCATTTGTGATATGATCATTTGTTTGATCTTATATCTTTGTGATCATAGGTTGATCATTTGTTTGACCCAAAGCATGGCTTTTTGAGAAGCGTAGCTTTGTGGACGAGACTTCGTCGAGCCTCACACCCCGGAAATGGTCGAAACAGGAAGGATGCGGCAAGGTTCTAGGGAGTAGCGCCCCTTAGTGTATGTCATTCCTTCTGGATAGAGGTGGTATCATGGTATGGAGCCCAGATACTTAACCTATGTGGTTGCTGCATTTTTACTATGTGGTTTGTTGGAAATCGGGGATCCTCGGGAAGATCGATTACGATCGGGGGATGACATACGCGTGTCAGTAGTTACCTATTTTTGCAGAGGTAACCCGGCCTTGTGTTGGCAGAGATCCGGTTAGGTTCTCGGGTCATCTATTCCAGGGACGTACCCATCGTGGAAAAGGAAGTTCCTTAGCCTGACTATTTGTTAGAAATCCAAAGAAACAATACGCGACGTGTACGGTTTTAGTTGTATTACCTGCTATGGAATGTGGCGGTAACCTGCTATTGAACATAGTAGCTATAGTAGGCATACGATACTGGTCGTATGTTGGCTAAGATTTATATTATATTTTCGAAATGTTTTCTACACTATGCATTAATAATAATATCAAAAAATGATTTGATTTTGCGTAGTAAGCATCTTTGACTATCATAAGAAGAAATCTCCACCAATTCTGCGTTTGCATTGTGTGTGTGGTGGGAAGTCTTATGGTAGTTTCATTTTCCAAAAGCATTGCGAATTTGTTTTATTTTCTTTGTGAAAAATAACTGTTTTACGATCTCACACCAGTCACCATGACTGACTCGGAGTTTATTGTTCCCTTCTAAACTCAGGGTGCCCACAAATTTCCACACGGGCAGCCTAGAGTTATGTTATCAGGATATTCTGGATATTCTGGAGCTTTGGAAGCAAGCTGGATGGCGAGACGTAGTATTTGTATCTGATATATTATTCCGCTGTGTATTCTGTATGAGGACAAGTTTATATAACTGTCCATTGTTGTATATTGACTCTGATTGATGTATGTATAAACTGATATAGTTCTTTGTTTTAAAAGACTAGTGATTATCTATTATATATTGTTCCGCTGCGATGTGTAAGATTCTGATATTGTTTTCTGTTCTGTTGTTCTTCTCTGTTTTTCTTCTTCTCTTCTTCTTTCTTCTTCCTTCTTCCTTCTTCTTTTTCTTAAAACCCCTCAGGGTTCGTATTTCCATGCCCCTTGGGTTAATCAATGGAGATTAGTGTTTAATCAGGGAGTACGGATTTGCGGGTCTTGACATCTGGTATCAGAGCATATGGTTAAGCGACAACCCTGCTCTGTTGGGTGTTACTCATTAGAGATAGAGTCAGCGGTACTCTAGAATGAGTTTGAGTGTAATAATAGATATGAGCGCGTATTTGTTAGTGAATATAAAATTGTTTTGTATTGTGTTGACTTATCGGTTGATTGTTTATGGATTCTGGTCGGTGCAGTCTAGCTAACTGTAATCGATAGGGGTTTCTAAACTCTTAAACAAGATAAACCGACACAGTAATGTTTTAAATAGGGTAAATGAAATAATTTTACCCAAAACTATTTTTGTATAGAAAAGAAATGGTTTTCTATGAATTATCATAGTATATGGTTGCATGGTTGTTAGGAAGTGATAATATTGAAATGTTATCATTATTATATGAAATTGAATAAGAAACTGACATCGTTACTCCAAAGTTAAGAGATGAATTCACATACAAATGAAATTTGAGAATATAAATTATAAATGTGATTTGTAATTTGAAACGGAATTTCAGAGAAGTATTTGGAAATGTTTTGAAAAGAATTTGAAAATTTTGGAGATTTGAAAAGTTTAAATCCTTTTTGATTTGAAAATGAATTTCAAGGGTTTGAAAAGTATTTTGGAGAGTTAAAAGCTCTAAACTCTTTTCGGTCGCTGGAAAATAACTTCGATGATGACCGCGGCATCATTGGTGTTCATTTTCGGGTTTCTAAAAGAGAAATTGCTGCCAAATTGTTTTAAAAGGAAGTTGTTTGGAAAATTTGGATTTTTGTTTTAGAAAATTCAAAAGATAAATTTGAATTGTTTTCAAAATGGCTTTGAAAGGTTGAAAAGACTCTGGAATACTATATAAGAATATTTATGGAATATTATTGAATTGATAACTTATAGAATATTTGAAATCTGATTGGAATGAAATTCAAATTGAAGACGAATAAATTAGTAAATAAAACTAATTTAGAATAGTATAGTATCAACTAAAGATAAAAGATGAGATTGAATTCAAATGGAATTTTTGAAATGTAAAATTGAACGAAAATGGATATGTAACTTCAACAGTGAAGTAAAAAAAAATGAATAAGCGATTTATATTGAAAATTTTGTAATAGAATGTGCAAAATGGTTGGAATATTGTAACTAGATATTATGGCTAGTAGGACATACAGGTGTTATAAAAGGAATTGGAATTTTGATTTCGAAGATAATTTGAATTGCTCGAAAAAGGTATGTATTTGAATTTGAATATGAGATTTGATGACTTATTTCTCTAGCCGCTTGGCTTTTTCTTTTTCTTTTTGAAATCTGAGAGTCCGTAGGGACGTTTTGTAGTAGTGCCGTATTAGCCGCGCAAAGGAGACGCTGGCGAAATTTTTCGGAAATTTAGGGCGTTAGAAAATTTTTGTGAAAATTTTGAAAGTTTAAATTTGAATTTGAATTAGAATTTGAATTTTGAAGTAAACAATATTGTTTGAAAATTATGAAAAGGTTTAGAAATTTAGTTGAATAATAACGAATCTTTAATAGGAAGATTTGTTTTGATGAATTGATAAAACTATTAGATGTTGAAAAATAGTAGACGAGTTAAGGACCATTTTTCCTAACTTGTAATTTCGAGGACGAAATTCTTTTAAGGAGGGAAGTTTGTAACGACCCAGAATTTTGAACAAATTAAATTGAAAATATTTAATTAATTTTAAATATTTGAACGATGATTTAATTTGAATTCCCGATATAACTTTAAAATTTAATCGATTGGAAGTTGAATAAAATTTAAATCTTCAATTGAAAGTTGAAGAAAAATATTTCGAAAGCTTATAAAACTCGTCTTGATAATTCTGAAGATGATTGAAGCTTCAGGATCTAATTTCGAATTGATTTGTTCAGTTTTGAAAATAATCGTTCAAACCGATATTTAAAAATAGTCATTTTCAAACAGTCTCAGAATTCGACGGAACCAGTTCCAGTGGGTCCGTAATATTGAATTAATGTCGAATTTCAATTTTTGTATTGATTGGAGTTATTCTGTAAGCGTACGACACCAAAACGTGTTGAAATAAAATTGAATTTAATTTTAACATTTTAAATTTATAAGCCTGCCGACATACACGTTCACTCCTTTAACATCGCCTATAATCACGGAGGAAATCATGTGACCCATGCCTTCTTCTGATTTTTTAAATATCCCTCCTCGTATACAAAATCGAACCGAGATTTTCTTCCCCCTTTCATAATTTATCTCGTTCGTTTCCTCCACTCGTTCCCAATTCAAAAGAAAGAAAAAAAGAGAATTAATGGCCGAAGCCATTTTCGCGATTTGGACGAGCGCAAGCGGCGTTGATGGCAACAGGCGATTCAGTCGAAGGCGAGGCGCATTCGAATCGAGCAGTGGCGACGACGTGTGGGTCGCGATAAATTTCAGAGGCATCAGGCGATTCGATGGGGGGTTCGCGGCATCAAGGGAGTATCGCGAGTTGGATGAGGGCTTGGTTGTGAGGTCGATCTCGCGTAGACGTGGGGTTTGAGGTCGTGGTGGTACGACCTAGGGAGGTTCGATCGACGTAGAGGGCGAGGGTCAGATGAAGGCCTGCAAACTCGAACGAGGCCTGGGTGCTCGTGGTAGGTGGGTTCATGGGATCGTGATGTGCTGTTGGATATCGAACTCGAGTTCGATCGCAAGGAGGGGTTGACTGCATCGTTGATTTGTGGCCAGTCGAGTTCGAGCATTGTCGAAGTCGCGAGGAGGCTGGCAGCGAGTATTGGAGATGGGCTTCGATCGCGAGAGGATGGTGGTCGAGCCTTGAAATGATCAAATACAGTAAGGTATTTATAAAAATTTTTCAAATCAATTTAGAATTGGAAATTAATCTGTTTGATAAGTTTATAAAAAATTATAGAAGATTTTATATACAGATAAAGTTTCGAAATTTAAAAATAATTTATTAAGGTAATTTATCTGGCTAATAAACTTATTCAATTATTTTGTCACTTAAAAAGAATTTACTTAAAGGGAAATAAGTAGTCTAGAATGAATTATTAGATAAAATAATTTATTAGAGGAAATTTGGTTTTAAATCTAAATTTTATTTGAATCAACTTATTAAAAAGAAATTAGTTTAAATTCAAAAGTATTAGTGTAAGACAAAGAATATTTGGAAATGAACAAAAGAATAAATTTTTAGTTGAGATGAAATTTATGATTTAAAATCGATCATTGGTTAATTTAATTTATCAAATGAAGTTTAATTTATTCGATTGATTCGAATATTTATAAATTGTGTAAATATTTATACAAGGTCGAATACAATGACGAAATCGAGGCTGGAATAAAAATGGATGGCAAATTAAAAGCTAAGGTGAGATTTTTCTCACTCAAATTGAATGTGGAATTTTTGCAGTTATTGATGTTTGCTATTGGATGTGATATTAGATATAGTAGGATATATCTATATATATATATAGCAATATATACATATTGCCATATGTATATATTGGATTGATGATTTCCCGCCTCGTATAGCGGATGAGACCCTATTGCGCCGTTAGTAAGCGGATTATTTTTATAAAACCCATATTCCGCGATATTCCACCTCGAAGTGGAATTGGTATTGTGCTAACATCTTTGGATGCAGGGAAACAGGTTGGAGGGATCCAACTGGATTCCTCAACTGTATTTATTTATTTACAGATGTTGATATATATTCTGTTATCATATGATGATATATGATGTTTGATGTTGTGATGGACTAATTGATGCGTTGCATCATTGGATTCAAGTTTTGAAGTTTTAAAATAACGATTTTAACTTTATAAGAGATTTTTTAAAGAGATTATTTGTAAGTATACGTTATTAAATTTTTGAATTAATTTACAAACGTTAAAATTATTAAAGTTATAAAGGTTAAGATTTTGGTGAAATATAACTGAGAGATGATTTTTGAAATAAACAGTTAAGAAATTTATAAAATAGTTTAAATTTGGATTTTCGAATTATTAAAAACGATGTATATAAAGGATGTACAAAATTTATATTTATCAATAAAAATTATTGGAAATTTAAAACGAGTTTTTATAAGTGTTAAATTGTAAAGATATGAAACTTATAGAATTATAAATTGGGAAGATAGAAAATTTATAGAATTATAAATTGTGAAAGTTTGAAGTTTATAGATTTATAAAGTTTGAAGTTTATAGATCTATAAAGTATGAAGTTATAAAATGAATGAAATTGTAGAATAAAGACTTATAAGAAATTTACGTGTAAATTGGATTTATAAGTCAAAGTTGTTATAAAAGAGAAATAGAGTTTATGAACGTGTTTGTAAATTCGAAATAGATTGAATTGGATAAATTAAATATAGAAGATTCTTAAAGAAGATATATTCGCGATTTTGGATAGCGAATCCCTATTGAAATTAAAATGTGTAGAAATGATTGAAATTGGGTTAAGTGAATTATATTCACGATTTTGGACAGTGAATATATTGTTAAGTAAAATGGATTTTTTTTTGAAGAAGTGATATTAAAAATGAAGTTAAACATTTTTAAAGATGTTTTAAAATGTATTATGATATCGAATACATAGATTTCAACATTTTTATTGTTGAAATAGACATTTTCGAAAAATAAGGAAATGGTGGACTATAACACTGTTGTTATAGTAAATGATTTCCGAAAGGAAATGTTTTATATAGTATTGGGATTTATACATCTATCTTAATTCCGAATCCCTATACTAGTGATTTTGAGTCGTCGTAACGATGTTTTACGTAACATTCGTTTTGACTCAAATAAATGTGCTTAAGAGAATGATTTCCTTAAAGAATGAAATATATACTTAATTTGATTTAAGTATATTGGATATTTTCGAATGTTGAAAATAAATAGATTTGTGAATTACTTATTATTAAATAAGTATGGAATTGCTTTTCCAAAAATGAAATGAAATGTTTTTGAGAATTTATCTTCTTAAAGATAAATTGAAAGTGAATATCTGAAAACGATTTGAAAATCGAATATCAGTAGATATTCGAAAAATATAAATTCAATATGGAATTTATAAAAAGAAATGGGAATTCGTCTTAAAAATAAATGTTGATTTATTTTTGAAGTGTGGAAATTTTATATCTAATGAAGATATTTTGGAAATTAAATAATTTGGAAAATTATTTGGAATCTGATGATGTTGTGCATCTTTATTGATAGTTAAATAACCGACTATCAATAATTACCTCGAATGGTATTTGTTGTGATTGGATGAATTTGAATGCCACACTTATTTTTGAATAAGCGCTCACTATTCGGGTTAGCCGGGAAAGGACCATGAGGTCGTATAACCCATTCCGAATATGTGATACGTCGTTATGAATTGCATTCGAAGACCGGTGTTGAAGACCGGATATTTTTGAAAACGGAAGGATTACCGTCGAGTTACTCTACATCGGCTGATCTCCGGTTTAGAGGTTTTATCACCCTTAGTGACGGGAAGTCCGGACGTGATTAGAAATTTATCCGGATATGCAAGGGCTTCGTGAGAAGTGCCTTCGGTTCTGTTCGATCCCGGAACAGACTTGTATGGATTGTGTGTCTGACGTTACAATTTGAGATATAAAGCTGATTTCTTTCAAATACATTTCTGTTGGTGGCGGAGAATTTATTCTCTTAGCTTAACACCCTTCTCTGAGACGTACGAGCTCAAAGGTTATGTAGTTGAAATTTATCAGCGATATATCCCAATTTGGTAACGTGGCATACTGAGTGTTGCTGTGAAATGATCAGTGTTTGATCATTTGTGATATGATCATTTGTTTGATCTTATATCTTTGTGATCATAGGTTGATCATTTGTTTGACCCAAAGCATGGCTTTTTTAGAAGCGTAGCTTTGTGGACGAGACTTCGTCGAGCCTCACACCCCGGAAATGGTCGAAACAGGAAGGATGCGGCAAGGTTCTAGGGAGTAGCGCCCCTTAGTGTATGTCATTCCTTCTGGATAGAGGTGGTATCATGGTATGGAGCCCAGATACTTAACCTATGTGGTTGCTACATTTTTACTATGTGGTTTGTTGGAAATCGGGGATCCTCGGGAAGATCGGTTACGATCGGGGGATGACATACGCGTGTCAGTAGTTACCTATTTTTGCAGAGGTAACCCGGCCTTGTGTTGGCAGAGATCCGGTTATGTTCTCGGGTCGTCTATTCCAGGGACGTACCCATCGTGGAAAAGGAAGTTCCTTAGCCTGACCATTTGTTAGAAATCCAAAGAAACAATACGCGACGTGTACGGTTTTAGTTGTATTACCTGCTATGGAATGTGGCGGTAACCTACTATTGAACATAGTAGCTATAGTAGGCATACGATACTGGTCGTATGTTGGCTAAGATTTATATTATATTTTCGAAATGTTTTCTACATTATGCATTAATAATAATATCAAAAAATGATTTGATTTTGCGTAGTAAGCATCTTTGACTATCATAAGAAGAAATCTCCTCCAATTCTGCGTTTGCATTGTGTGTGTGGTGGGAAGTCTTATGGTAGTTTCATTTTCCAAAAGCATTGCGAATTTGTTTTATTTTCTTTGTGAAAAATAACTGTTTTACGATCTCACACCAGTCACCATGACTGACTCGGAGTTTATTGTTCCCTTCTAAACTCTGGGTGCCCACAAATTTCCACACGGGCAGCCTAGAGTTATGTTATCAGGATATTCTGGATATTCTAGAGCTTTGGAAGCAAGCTGGATGGCGAGACGTAGTATTTGTATCTGATATATTATTCCGCTGTGTATTCTATATGAGGACAAGTTTATATAACTGTCCATTGTTGTATATTGACTCTGATTGATGTATGTATAAACTGATATAGTTCTTTGTTTTAAAAGACTAGTGATTATCTATTATATATTGTTCCGCTGCGATGTGTAAGATTCTGATATTGTTTTCTGTTCTGTTGTTCTTCTCTGTTTTTCTTCTTCTCTTCTTCTTTCTTCTTCCTTCTTCTTTTTCTTCTATCTTTTCTTCTATTTCTTTTTCTTAAAACCCCTCAGGGTTCGTATTTCCATGCCCCTTGGGTTAATCAATGGAGATTAGTGTTTAATCAGGGAGTATGGATTTGCGGGTCTTGACATGTTTTTTTTCCAAACTGGAACGCCTCAACGACCACAGGAGATTTCGATGAGTTAAACTTACCTTTTTGGTTAACTGGTATGATATATTGTTGATAAATTTTTTTGAATGATTGTTTGGATGAATTTCTATATTTATTTGTTGGTTTGGATATATTCCCGCTATTTGGAGCGGATGAGACCCTATTACGTTCCCATGTAAGAGCGGATGACCCATTGTATACAAATTCCGCCTCGAAGCGGTTGATTTATATTTTATGACTATATAACATTTGTGATGTAGGGGGAAACAGGTTGGAGGGATCCAACGGGATTCCTCGCTATTATTGAATTATATTGTTTCAATAATATTTCCTTTATACGGATTATTCAATAATAAATATGATTGTGGATATTGTGGTTATACCATCGTTATATATATGAAAATAAAATCTAGTAGCGATAGAAAATCAATATCGATATTGGTTAAGTGTTGGGTGGCTATTGGCCTCAAATTAGTACTTTAAAAATATTATAAATTGCCGTTCAAGTTGAAATTGGTTTTTGGAGACAACAAACGATTTTTTTAAATCCGAAATTAGGTTTCGTAAATATTTTGTTCTAAGGATTATCTATTTAATTATATTAATATTGTTTAAAGTTATTTAATTTTAATAATATTGTTCTAAGGTTATTTAATTATATTAATGTTGTTTAAAAAGTTATTTTATTATAGTAATATTGTTTTAAAGTGTTTAATTAAATTAATATTGTTTTAAAAAGTATTTAATTATATTAATATGGGTTTAAAGTTAATTAATTATACTAATATTAATTTAAGGTTATTTAATTATATTGGTATTGTTTTAAAGTTAATTTTTTATAGTAATATGGATTTAAAGAATTATCAAAATGTGATAAGGTTAATTATTTAAGAATAATTATGGTTTTGAATTAATAATAAGGATTATTAATAAGGTTATAAAATAAATTATTATTATTTATAAAAATGGCAAAGATTAATTATTATTGTTCTTAAACCATTTTTTGAAATTATTAATTATTATTTTTAAGATGTTAAAATTTATAAATTTCATTTATTTATAATGTTTATTGTTAATAATCATTATTATATAATGGTGTTTTGAAGTAAAATATTTATAATTATTTCTGAGACCCATGAATAGAGTTGAAGGACTTAGATTTTATAAAGGAGTTATAATATGGTTTAAAGAGTTAAGGAAAGGTGACATTGTAAGGTGAAGAGTTTACAAATGGTTAGATATTTATAAACGAATTTTAGAAACGGGTTATAGATTTATAAAAGAAGTTTTATAAATGGTTTATGGGTTCATAAAGGGTTATCAGTAGTCTTTGAAATGTACAAGGAGCTTATAAGTGATTGAATTTTTATAAAGGGATTATAAATGGTTTACGGAGATTTATAAAATGGTTTATAAATTTTTTAGAAGATTGTAAGGGAATTATAAATGATTTGAGAATTGAATGAAAATAACATCTTTTTTTCAATTTTGCGGATACACTTATACCGTGGGATAAGTATATGGGCATTTCTAAGTATTGAAATATAGAGATTTGCGAGTATATCTATGTAAAGGTGTTAATATACAAGAAATTTACAAAGCAATTATACGGATAAAGACTCATTAAAGGAGGCTAGTGATTGCTTATATGCTTAACCAATGTTGGTTTTCCATATGAAATAAATCTCTGATCGAATGTTTGTTATTCGATAGTTAAATAACCGACTGTCGAAATTAGACCCAAAAGGTAACTATGGAAATAACTAGGAGAAACACTTGAGTTATATGGCACAGTCATCTCCGATGATGTTGTACTGTGCATATAAATCTCGTTTCGTTCTCCTAAGACAATGATAAGAACATCCGTCTACTAACGATTAGGAGGTGATCTCAGATCTTATCTTTGACTATTGGTTAAGTGTTGGGTGGCTATTGGCCTCAAATTAGTATTTTAAAAATATTTTAAATTGCCGTTCAAGTTGAAATTGGTTTTTGGAGATAAGAAATAATTTTTTTTTAAATTCCGCCTCGAAGCGGTTGATTTATATTTTATGATTATATAACATTTGTGATGTAGGGGGAAACAGGTTGGAGGTATCCAACGGGATTCCTCGCTATTATTGACTTATATTGTTTTAATAATATTTCCTTTATATGGATTATTAAATAATAAATATGATTGTGGATATTGTGGTTATAACATTGTTATATGTTTGAAAATAAAATCTAGTATTGATAGAAAATCAATATCGATATTGGTTAAGTGTTGGGTGGCTATTGGCCTCAAATTAGTATTTTAAAAATATTGTAAATTGCCGTTCAAGTTGAAATTGGTTTTTGGAGACAACAAACGATTTTTTTAAATCCGAAATTAGGTTTCGAAAATATTTTGTTCTAAGGATTATCTATTTAATTATATTAATGTTTTTTAAAGTTATTTAATTTTAATAATATTAATTTAAGGTTATTTAATTATATTAATGTTGTTTAAAAAGTTATTTTATTATAGTAATATTGTTTTAAAGTGTTTAATTAAATTAATACTATTTTAAAAAGTATTTAATTATATTAATATGGGTTTAAATTTAATTAATTAGACTAATATTAATTTAAGGTTATTTAATTATATTGGTATTGTTTTAAAGTTAATTTTTTTATAGTAATATGGATTTAAAGAATTATCAAAATATGATAAGGTTAATTATTTAAGAATAATTATGGTTTGGAATTAATAATAAGGATTATTAATAAGGTTTTAAAATAAATTATTATTATTTATAAAAATGGCAAAGATTGATTATTATTGTTCTTAAACGATATTTTGAAATTATTAATTATTATTTTTAAGATGTTAAAATATATAAATTTCATTTATTTATAATGTTTATTGTTAATAATCATTATTATATAATGGTGTTTTGAAGTAAAATATTTTTAATTATTTATAATTATTTCCGAGACCTAAGAATAGAGTTGAAGGACTTAGATTTTATAAAGGAGTTATAATATGGTTTGAAGAGTTAAGGAAAGGTTATATTGTAAGGTGAAGAGTTTACAAATTGTTAGATATTTAATAATGAATTTTAGAAATGGGTTATAGATTTATAAAAGAAGTTTTATAAATGGTTTATGGATTCATAAAGGGTTATCGATGATCTTTGAAATGTACAACGAGCTTATAAGTGATTGAATTTTTATAAAGGGATTATAAATGGTTTACAGAGATTTATAAAATGGTTTATAAATGTTTTAGAGGATTTTAAGGGAATTTATAAATGATTTGAGAATTGAATGAAAAAAACGTCTTTTTATCAATTTTGTGGATACACTAATACCGTGGGATAAGTATTTGGGCATTTCTAAGTATTGAAATATAGGGATTTACGAGTATATCTTTGTAAAGGTGTTAATATACAAGAAATTTACAAAGTAATTATATGGATAAAGACTCATTAAAGGAGGCTAATGATTGCTTCTATGCTTAACCAATGTTGGTTTTCCTTATGAAATAAACCTCTGATTGAATGTTTGTTATTCGATAGTTAAATAACCGACTCTCGAAATTGGACCTAAAACGTAACTTTGGAAATATTTAGGAGAAACACGTGAGTTATATGGCACAATTATCTCCGATGATGCTGTACTATGCGTATAAATCTCGTTCCATTTCTCCTAGGACAATGATAAGGAAATCCATCCACTAACGATTAGGAGGTGATCTCCGGTCTTATTTTTGACTATTTATTTCCTAAAGAACAGGGGTTGAGTTTACCGGAAATTATCGAACATTGTTTTGTCGAGACCAGGATCAGATATGTTACCTGAAAACCACTTCGATCCAACGAACGCGTTTCGAAGTAAAGATATCGTGAGGAGCATGGAATCGAAGATAAAGATGTGAAGTACAAGGGCTAACTGCTACTAATCTTGAGGATGATTCCAAAATGGATGTAGTAGGAATAGTTCCTTCGGTTTCGTTCAGACCCAGAACGGACTTGTATGAATGAATGCTATAAGCACATTGTCATTGGAGGGTAATGAGCATTCTAAGTGTAAAGGTTCTTGAAAGGTAATCCTAGCCTTGGGCCTCACCAACCGGGAAATAACAAAAATCGGACATGTAGCAGGGCCAAGTTGGGTAGCTCCCAAGTAGGGTATGGTCATTCCAAATCTAGATCGGTTATTACCTCTCATTATATGCTTCGGGGCCCATTAACGGAGGGATGATCATATTCGGTACTACTAGTCAAGTGATAGGCCAGTCCTGTGTGGCAGGGGTACAAGATGTTCTTGTCAAACACCGGTGCATTTATCTAGAGATGTACCTTCAGAAGGTAGTTCCTTACCTTGTCATAGTATGGAATCCATTCTCCAATACGAGTCTTACAGTTTTAGTTGTATACCAAATATGTTGGAATGTGAGATGCAAGCATTTCAGCTATATTCATATTTACTTTGACCCCTAGACATTATTATAATATAAATGGATTTTCTATAAAAAAAATGTTTTGGTTATTGTAAGGTAAAAACCCATTCGTGTTTATGTGCAGCGTGGTCTTACGAGATACCTTTGATTTCAAAGGTTTTATATAACTTTAAATTCAGTTGGGTGTGTTTTTCTCACGTTGGTTTTCTAGACTAACTCGGGGGTTATTTTATTAATATGCTCGGGTCAGACCGAGCATATTACAGATTAGTTTGGATGCTTGGAGCTTCAGGAGATGAGTTGGAGGCCCAGAGACGTATTCACGTAGATGGTTATTTTTCGCTATATCCATTGTTGTGTTGTCAGCAATTGTGAGGACTGGCTGTCATAACCGTCCAGGCAGAAATAGGTTAGTATACTCTGATTGATGTTTGTATATACACATATTACCATTTTTCTTTTGTGTAAAGATTTTTGGTATATTATAGATTATTCGTTCCGCTGTGAGATTCTGTGTTGTTAGTTTCTTCTTATCTTCTTCCTTCTTTCATTTTCCCTAAAAATCGGGTTTCTGGCATTCGATTACTCGACACGCGATACAGTGGACGTATTAGTCTCGATTTTTGAGAGCCGAAATCCCCGGTCGTTACACTTGGTATCAGAGCTGAAGGTTAAGCGAGAACTCTGGCTTTGGTGGGGTACTCATTAGAGATAGGGTCAGTAGCACCCTAGAATGAGTTTGAGCGTGTATACATATATGAGCGCGTATTTGTTAGTGATATAAAATTGTTTTATATTGTGTTGGTTGACCTATTGAGTGGCTTATGGATTCTGGTCAATACGAGTAATTAACATCATTGATATGGATCTCTAAACACTTGAACATAGCAGTTCGATGTTGTATTGTTTTGAAATTGGGTAAATGAAATAATTTTACCTTGATTATTTTTATATATAAAGGGATATTTTTTTGGAAAATTATTATGGTATATATGGTTTGCTTGGTTGTTAGAGATTGATAATATTTGACTATTATCATTTGTTGTTTGTTGTTCGTGATCGAATAAAAGTTGTCATTATTATAATGCAAACAAAGATTAAAAACAAAGATATATTTTTATATGACCAAATGGAATTATACAGATATGATTTATAAATGTGATTTATAAATTAAAATGAAATTTCAAAAGTATATTATAAATATGATTTGTAAATAAAAGGGGTTTAAAAGCTGGCATTTGGGAACTTAAATTCTGTTAATTTTGGAAATGGTTTTTCAAAAGTTTGGAAAATAATAATAATATTATTTGGAAGATACTTTTGAATGGAAATATTTTAAAAAGGATTTTAATGAGGTAGAAAGACTGAACTCGCTTCGGTCACTGGAAAATAATTTCGATGATGACTGCAGCACCATCAACGTTCATTTTCGGGTTTCCAAGAGAGGAATTACCACCATTGGGGTTTTGTTTGATAAAACAGGCTAGATTTTGAAAATCCAAAGAATGATTTGATATACCAAAGGGATTATGTAGGTATATTATTTCAAAATAATTTGAGATAAATAAGAACACGATGTTTAAACTCGGAAAATTTTCATTTAAGTGTTTATGAAAATATAGGAAAATAAGTTTGATAGATTATAAAAATTGAGAATTCATAAGTTAATAAAATGTTATAAATTGTTGAATATGAATGTTAGAAAAGTAAATTTAAAATTTAACTATGGAATAAAATTTAACTTAAGTTAAATATAATGAATTGATGAAAGGATTTTTGCAAAGAAAATAGCCCGAGTCAAATTAGATCAAATAATTTTTGGAAATGGACTTGATTGAGATTTGAAATAAATTAATGAAATGAGCTAATTAAAGTAATTAGTGAATTGGATATGGTTTGGAATGTTGATTGATAAAATTGAATGTTGAAATTGGAAAATGAAATCGAATTTGGTTAGAAATGGATATGGACTTAAGTTGTGAAGTGATAATAAACATGAGCTGAGTTGTATCAGATGTTGATGAACTTAAGTAAAATTTTATGAAATGATTAATAAATGAAATTAATATGTAGTGAAATGTTGTTAAACATAATTTGATGAAAGGGTTCTTAAGTGATATTGGTATTAAAAGGATATGCTAAGCCATAAATGAAATAAATGTGAATAAAAGAATTTAGGATAACTAAGAAATCAATTGGAATAAATACGTGGGTTGTACGTTTATTACTTTATTTGCATAACGGTTTGATCCAGATTCGAGTACATGGTTTCAAGATGATTTACATCGGTAGGAACAAGGATTTTTCGCTTGATTCTCGACGGCGAACATTAGATATGGATTTTCAGTTGATTTTGGAATTCTCTATCATAGTATATGGCTATGCAAGGAGAATGACGGCTTCTAATCAAGGAACCGGATCTTAGTCCGCAATAGAGTGGTTGGGTGAACGATACTTGTTCGGAAGTGAAATTTTGTGATCGAGCAAGCGATCGGATTTGGTATTGTGTATAAATAATATATGCACATTGTACCCTCTTTTGTAAAGTAAAATTTGGAAATTGAAATTGCAGAACAATATGATTATGAACTATATGATTGGATATAATTGGTAAAGAAGATGCAGATATATGGGAGCAAGAGCTAATTTGTTTCCTTTGATTTCATAAGTAAAATTGGGTTGCCCGACTAAAAGTTACATGTTTAAATTATCGGTTGAATTTGATGGTTTTATGATTGAGCCGTTTGGCTTTTGTTTTCTTTTGCTGGTTTGGGCCCTGAGTGGCGATTCGTAGTTGTTTCGATCTAGTAGTGCAAAGGAGACGCTGGCAAAATTTTCCATGAATATAAGAAGTTAGAAAATTTTTGAGAAATTTTGAAGAGATTTTTGATAACTAAAATTTGATTCTGAGTTATAATCCAAAAGGATTGAATGAGGTAATATAAGTTGGAATCTATGAATGAATATGGAAACTTAGTAAAAGTAATAACAGAGTTCAACAAGTTAATTTTTGGGAAAAGTTAAAGACTTAAAAGGAATTGGGCAAGTTATTTCAACTAATTGGATTTTAAAGCTAATGGGTTTTGGCATTTTTCTTACCTTGGTAATTTCGGGGACAAAATTCTTTTAAGGGTGGAAGAATGTAACAACTCAGAATTTTAGTTATTTGAAATTAGGATATTAAATTAATTTAAATATTGAAAATTTTAATTTTATAGGTTAAATAACTTAAATTTCAAATATAGCGATTTATTGGATAATTTAATTGTTGAATTTAATAATTGAAATCGTTTAAATAATTGAATCTTGGATTTTTATTTGAATAAAAATAATTTCAAAGCTTATTTAAATTCTATTTAATAAAAATGAAGATAATAGAACTTTTAAATTGGATTTAAAAGCGATTTAACTGATTTTGAAAATAACTCGTTTTAATTAATGAGTGAAAATAGCCTTCCGGGGCACTATCTCGGATTTCGATGAAATCAGTGTCATTGGATCCGTGATAATGAGTTATAATACGCCGACAAATTTCATGGCGATTAGAGGTACCGTTTGGCAGTGTGAGGTTGAAATGTGTTGAAACTTATATTGAAAATTTAATATAATAAATGGATTCAAAAAGCTATCTTCTGCATACGATCGAATTAGGTCCCGAACCAAGTTCCATTGCATTCGAAATAGGGGTATAACATATAGAACGCCAGGCGGCACGTTTCGATTGAAGTTCGAAATTATATAGCTAGATAATTTGAATTTTAAGTAATATTTTTTTTCTTCAGATTTAACCATACATTGCCTTGACCATTCACATCAGCCCATACTCTTCTGCTCATTCCCGTACAAGCCCACAACCCCTTCATGTTGCTTTCCCTTTATATCAGCAGCTCCAGGCAGAAAAAAAGAGAACTTCAAAAATTTATAATTCAAATTTTACTCAATGAAAAATTGTCAAACGAATTTAAAAATTCATAATTCGATGAGATCATCATTTAGGCATGCCTGAGCGAGAGTGCGACAGCATTTTTGGGTGATTGACATTGGGCAGAGGGGCTCGGGTTAGCTTTTGTTGTGGGTGCGATCATCGACTCAGAGTTTGGAGCGTTGTTTTGGATTCAGAGTGGTTAGGCGCACGCATGGCCGCGTTTTGGGGTGGTGCGACTCGAGATAGGAGAATGCGATGTGGAGTAGGTTGGGTTTTGGGGAGGACTCGGTCGCATTTCATCGTGGGTTGCCAAAGGCGTTCAGTTTTGGCGTCGAGGTGGAGTTCGAGGTGGGGGACTCATCAACGAAGTCCGATTCGAGAATCGATGGGTGGTTGGCGTTCTGGGTTGCACGACCATGGTGCATGCAACGTGCACAGGGAGATAAAGTTGTTTTGGGGAAGAAAAGGAGGAAGGGTAATTTTGTAATATAATGGAACTTATATTTGATTATTTATTTTTATTAAAAAATGTATCGATAACTTATAAAATTTATAACTCCTTCAAACGAGGTCCGTTCGAGATGAAACTTTTTGCGTTGTGCTCGTATCAACGAATGCTTCGTGGTGGATCTAGTTTGGCTAAATTTGAAGACTGTTGAAATTTGGGCTAAAATCGGACGTCGTTCGGCGCCTCGTCGACCATAGGAGATTTCGTTGAGTTAAACTCACCTTTTTGGTTAACTGGTATGATATATAGTTGATAAATTTTTTTGAATGATTGTTTGGATGAATTTCTATATTTATTTGTTGGTTTTGATATATTCCTGCTATTTGGAGCGGATGAGACCCTATTACGTTCCTGTGTAAGAGCGGATGACCCATTGTATACAAATTCCGCCTCGAAGCGGTTAATTTATATTTTATGACTATATAACATTTGTGATGTAGGGGGAAATAGGTTGGAGGGATCCAACGGAATTCCTCTCTATTATTGAATTATATTGTTCAAATAATATTTCCTTTATATGGATTATTGAATAATAAATATGATTGTGGATACTATAATTATAACATTGTTATATGTTTGAAAAAAAAAATCTAGTAGCAATAGAAAATCAATATCGATATTGGTTAAGTGTTGGTTGGCTATTGGCCTCAAATTAGTATTTTAAAAATATTGTAAATTGTCGTTCAAGTTGAAATTGGTTTTTGGAGACAAGAAACGATTTTTTTTAAATTCTGCCTCGAAGCGGTTGATTTATATTTTATGATTATATAACATTTGTGATGTAGGGGGAAACATGTTGGAGGGATCCAACGGGATTCCTCGCTATTATTGAATTATATTGTTTCATTAATATTTCCTTTATATGGATTATTCAATAATAAATATGATTGTGGATATTGTGGTTATAACATCGTTATATATTTGAAAATAAAATCTAGTAGCGATAGAAAATCAATATCGATATCGGTTAAGTGTTGGGTGACTATTGGCCTCAAATTAGTACTTTAAAAATATTATAAATTACCGTTCAAGTTGAAATTGGTTTTTGGAGACAACAAACGATTTTTTTTAAATCCGAAATTAGGTTTCGAAAATATTTTGTTCTAAGGATTATCTATTTAATTATATTAATATTGTTTAAAGTTATTTATTTAATTATATTAATGTTGTTTAAAAAGTTATTTTATTATAGTAATATTGTTTTAAAGTGTTTAATTAAATTAATATTGTTTTAAAAAGTATTTAATTATATTAATAGGGGTTTAAAGTTAATTAATTATACTAATATTAATTTAAGGTTATTTAATTATATTGGTATTGTTTTAAAGTTAATTTTGTATAGTAATATGGATTTAAAGAATTACCAAAATGTGATAAGGTTAATTATTTAAGAATAATTATGGTTTGGAATTAATAATAAGGATTATTAATAAGGTTTTAAAATAAATTATTATTATTTATAAAAATGGCAAAGATTAATTATTATTGTTCTTAAACCATATTTTGAAATTATTAATTATTATTTTTAAGATGTTAAAATTTATAAATTTCATTTATTTATAATGTTTATTGTTAATAATCATTATTAAATAATGGTGTTTTGAAGTAAAATATTTATAATTATTTTTGAGACCCATGAATAGAGTTGAAGGACTTAGATTTTATAAAGGAGTTATAATATGGTTTAAAGAGTTAAGGAAAGGTTACATGGTAAGGTGAAGAGTTTACAAATGGTTAGATATTTATAAACGAATTTTAGAAACGGGTTATAGATTTATAAAAGAAGTTTTATAAATGGTTTATGGATTCATAAAGGGTTATCGGTAGTCTTTGAAATGTATAAGGAGCTTATAAGTGATTGATTTTTTCTAAAGGGATTATAAATGGTTTACGGATATTTATAAAATGGTTTATAAATTTTTTAGAAGATTGTAAGGGAATTATAAATGATTTGAGAATTGAATGAAAATAACATCTTTTTTTCAATTTTGTGGATACACTTATACCGTGGGATAAGTATATGGGCATTTCTAAGTATTGAAATATAGGGATTTGCGAGTATATCTATGTAAAGGTGTTAATATATACAAGAAATTTACAAAGCAATTATATGGATAAAGACTGATTAAAGGAGGCTAGTGATTGCTTGTATGCTTAACCAATGTTGGTTTTCCATATGAAATAAATCCCTGATCGAATGTTTATTATTCGATAATTAAATAACCGACTATCGAAATTGGACCCAAAAGGTAACTATGGAAATAACTAGGAGAAACACTTGAGTTATTTGGCACAGTCATCTCCGATGATGTTGTACTATGCATATAAATCTCGTTTCGTTCTCCTAGGACAGTGATAAAACATCCGTCTACTAATGGTTAGGAGGTGATCTCAGATCTTATCTTTGACTGTTTAATTCCTAAAGAACCGGGGTTGAGTTTACCGGAAATTATCGAACGTTGTTTCGAAGAGACCGGGATCGGATGTGTTACCCGAAAACCACTTCGATCCAACAAACGCGTTTCAAAGTGAAGATATCATGAGGAGCATGGAATCGATAATAGAGATGTGAAGTACAAGGGCTAATCGTTACTAAAGTACAAGTACAAGGGCTAATCGCTACTAATCAAAGACCGAGCATATTACAGTTTAGTTTGGATGCTTGGAGCTTCAGAAGACGAGTTGGAGTCCTAGAGACATATTTACATAGATGGTTATTTTCCGTTGTATTCATTGTTGTATTATCAGCAATTGTGAGGACAGGCTGTCATAACTGTCTAGGCCGAAATAGGTTAGTATACTCTGATTGATGTTTGTATATACATATTACCAATTTTCTTTTGTGTAGAGATTTGTGGTATATTATATATTATCCATTCCGCTATGAGATTCCGTATTATTTAGTTTTCTTCTTATCTTCTTCCTTCTTTCTTTTTCCCTAACAATCGGGTTTTCCCGCATTCGATTGCTCGGCACGCGATATTGTGGATGTATTAGTGTCAATTTTTGAGGGCCGAAATCCCTGGTTGTAACATCAAATATGTGGTGCGTATCTAATAAGAGAAAAACCAAACGAGCCCTAATTGAATAAGAGGACATGCATTTATAAATTTTTGGTTGAATTAGGAATTTTGGCTTTGGAGTATGGATAGCTCAAATCTACAGGCTTCTTATTTCGTACTCAAAAGAAAAACAAACTGAAATAAATTTGGAAAAGTTACCATCATTGCTGTTTATATTAGAAAAGCCATTTATGTAGAAACCTTGATCTCTTTGTCTAACTTTAATGTGTTTCAAAATCGAATGCCCTCGGTACGTACTACTTGAAAGATTTTCCTACACATAAATTCCTAACATTCACCATAACTTCAATAATATATGTAATATAAATTACTGAATATAAATGCATTTCATTTCAGGGCTATAAATACACATTTCAGATAAACTTTAGTAATATAAATGCACATTTGAAGTCTTTATATAAATACAATAATATAAATTTCATATCTTTATATACACATTTTGGGTCTATATATAAATATACATATTTCATTTCAACACATTCTAAAAGTGTACATAAAATAACTATGCATATATAAACATAAAATAAAAAAGTACATTTGATTAGTCACCGTATATACATAGTAAATTAAGATCCAATGAATAATCAATTTATATTTTGTCCATAGAGTTCTTCAATAGAAACCAAGACTAACCAACCAACTAAAGATTATAAGAAACTTATGAACTATAATCATAGACCAATCATTGCCAGTACATACGAATTCTTTTGTAGGAGAACTTGACCAAACGGTTTGATATTTGAGACAATACATTATTGTAATACGCTATAACACCTTGTTTCAATACATTTTGATGAATATTTAAGGTCTTTTGCTTAATGTTTTCTCATACTAAATTAACTACATGTAATTAATTTAGTTAAAAATATTTCAAACCAGATCCGAGTTCATATAAAACAGTGATTTCATAGATTATTAAACAAAATATAACTCACATTCACCATCTTCCAACTAGCCTTCACCATAGCTCAACTCGAAAGGCGCCAGCACTACTAAAAAAGATTGCTATAGGGACCGAAAATTTCGGTCTTTAGATAAACAATTCAGTCTTAAAAATACATGTAAAGAGCGACTAAAGACCGAAAATTCAGTCTTTGTTTATCAAGTCCCAAAAATGTTTTGTAACTGAATTTTCAGTCTTTAAATTCAAAGACTGAAATTTCAGTCTTTAAATTCAAAGACTGAAATTTCAGTCTTAAATATTATTAGTGACTGAATGTTAAAAACCGAAACATAGTTTTAATCGGTCTCAAGTGCACGAATTTAAAAAGTAATTAATTTAATTTTTAGTTTATTCATTGTTCTAGCATTCTTGTGGCATCGATTCATGCATAAATGTCCAAAGATCATACCTCACCACTATTACACTAACTTATAATACATATGTGTAATAAAACTGTATATGAACTGCTAATATGTAATATATTTCATATAACAGAAATATATATATATATATATAATAATAATTATTCAACATTAGATTACAAAGATATTGTGACTAGAACCCAAATTACCCCATACACATTTACAATGACGGGGTACATTACACACTCAAGTACCATTTAGGCGATACCAAAATAGTACAAAAACAACAACAATTTCATTCAATAGACTAAAGCCAGACCAGGCTCGTTCCTACAGGGTAGCAAAGCTACACAATTTTCAACTAGAAGATGCACCAAAATAAAGCTAACATTGAAAAATATTTCAGAGACCCCCATATGCATAGGCAACCAAACTATCACAAGGGCAAAACTAACCCACCATCATAACAATTAACAAGACTTTAACTACAATAGGAAAGACTCGCATCCGTTGCAAAGCAATCACCATAGAGCTTGTTGAAGAAAAAGGTAAAAAGCATGGATAGAATGGTTTGCCGTTCACCATTGCAAACACCATAGTGCCAACCCAAAGCAGGGAGAAAGTAACATAGCAAAACTGCCCCTCAAACACAAAAATAGACCAAACTACATAACACTACTGGATATTCAAAACACCCTAAAATTCAAGGCGCATGTGCTACCTCGAACAAACATCGGTCACCACAGGGGTTCCAACTTATGGGAAGCTTGCGGAGGGTGACTAATGTGTCAGCATCACGTAAGGAAGACAGGAGAACGAAGGCCGAAGCACAACAAACGAGAGCCCTAAAAACCCAGATCTATCTAGCGAGAGATGCTTAGGGTATGGAAAAGGGGAGAGAGGCTGGTTGCAAGATGAAGCAGGAGTAGTGGATCTGATGCAGAAGGGAGCCAAAACCAAAGAAAGGAAAGAAGGGCTTAAATATGAGGAGGAGGTGATATTGGTTGACGAATGAGGAGTAAAGAGGAGGCGATGGAAATAGATGAAGTGGGTGAATAGAAAAAGTGGTAGTGAGTAAGTGGATTTATGGACCTTGATCTAAGGAAAAGTGGAACCGACAGTGGAATTAAAAAAGAAATGATTTAGCAAACGTGAGAATAAATTCGATTGTTAATACGCTTAAACACTATCACACGAATAGCTAAACAGAGCCCTTAGATTTTAAAACGAAGTAAAAACCTCAATGGCTATAAAGTCATTTCCGCCAACAACAATTAGTAACTGAATTAAAGACTGATATTTGATGTCAAAATAGTTTCAATATTTTGCAACTGATTTGTGACTGAATTTTAGTCACAAATTTTTGAAAGTAAAGATTGATTTTTTGTGTCTTTGATCGATATTTAACTAGTGACTGAAAATATTCAGTTTCTAATTTTCAGTCTTTAATTAGAAGAATTTTTGTAGTGCAGGCAACGTGAAAGCAAGACCAGAGACCTTGACGCATCACGACGGTGAAAGAAAGGCGGCATGATAGAATTTTGTAGATCGTTTTGAAAGAAATTTTGAAGTTTGTTAAAACCAAAAATTACAAATCTAGGGTTTTTCTTCTTCAACGAGATGAAAATGACAATGAACTGAAATGAAAGCATCAAAGAGTCTGTAACTTAAGATGGAATGGGTTATTGGGTGGGCCGGGTTTTGAAGTTTAAGAAAGGGAAAAATTGTTTCGGTTAACGATTAACCGAATAACGTAAAACTCTTAACTGTTAACCGACCCGACTTTGGTCGGTTAACCGATTGTTCGATTAACAGATTATTACGGTTAAAACGGTTCGGTTAAAGTCGGTTAAGTCAGTTAAATGTCCACCTCTAATGGACGGTGAAAAAACATGGATGACTGCCATGTTGAAAATGTTCTTTGTTGCTAACTTTTACCTTCCGTTTGTATGCATCTTCTTCCCTCCCCCAGACTTTGCATAGGTTCACTAAGAAGTAGCAGATAAATGATTAATGCCAATGACTCCCCTCTCATTTACCATTGAGCCAGAGAAGGTAGCTTATCTTATGGAGACCGAAGTTAGTCGAGTCATGGACCCTAAGGTCCCTAAGCATATGACTCATGTCGACAACTGCCAAATAGTGGAGTCTTCCACTTAGTTTTTTTTTGTAATTTTCTCTCTTTTTTAATAGGCATGACCCTTTATTGTATAAATAAAACTTATTGGTTATTAATAAAAATTTCTTTTTTGGTTAACTCTATAATGTAGTGTTTGCTTATTTATATATCTGTCTGTTTCCGTATTTGAATTCTGAGTGTTTTATGCTTTTATATAAGCGATGTGTAGCGCCCAAGGTTTACCAAAACTAATAAAGAATGTAAAAACTTGTATAAATTTAAACTTATATGTAAAGAGAGTTAAACATTTGTATGA
Organism: Allium fistulosum; assembly: GCA_030737815.1. NCBI lineage: Eukaryota > Viridiplantae > Streptophyta > Magnoliopsida > Asparagales > Amaryllidaceae > Allium > Allium fistulosum. The sequence continues at coordinate 939,285,482 of CM060907.1, read as the reverse complement.
GACGTTAACATATATTCCCCCAAGTGAGCACGTTTGATGCTCATGTTTTTTACCCCAAGTGGTCGGGCAACTTGTTGTTTGGACATTTATTCCTGTATGCATAAGTATTTCGGGATTTATTTTTTATTAATATGTTTTCCTACTTGAAAGATTTTTTATTTAATGTCGAGCACCATTATGGTGGGGCTGCTCCAATGGAGGGAGTAGGCAAGTTCCTCTATGTCGAGCCCCATCATGGTGGGACCGCTTCGGTGGACAGAGTAAGTAGGTTCTTCATTGTCTAGCCCCAAGATGTAGAGTGGTTTGATTTGAAAAATATGCATGTTCGCTATGGTTGAGTTTCTTATTACTTTGAGATTTTGGTTACAAGAGGAATTTTAATAGCTATTACAAGATCTTAGAGATAACAAATTTATCTCTTGAGAGTAGCAAAATTGATCTATATACAATTGCACATGAACCTCTATTTATAGGCATAGAGACTGAGCTTTGAAGGGTTGTGATCAATGCTTTGGGCGATGATTTTCATAAGAGCCATTGATTGCGATCAGCGGTTTAGATACGACCGGCTTGGATTCCACGTGGTTGGAAGAGTCCAGATGCATGCTGACTAGGGAGCTGTATTTTGGCATGCTTGTGCCATGAGAGCAGCATGGCACAAGGAGAAGTTGTTGTACAATGGTGCTTTATCCACATAGGCAATGAAGTACACCTCTGGCAACATGACGCTTGGTATGGCATCTTTTTTGGACGAACAATGCGGGGTTGTCGCCTTTTATGCAGAGGCTACTAGAATCTTTTATTAGAGGTCTAGTTAGTCATAACAAACAAAATCGGTAGATAAGCTAGCTAGCAAGGAATCGTAATGAATATGGAGGGGAACATACATGACCTATGGGCGATCAAGTGGTCCAAAGAGTTAGCATTGTCTTATTATGGCTTGGTCGCTGAGGGGTGGGATAAGGAGATGTATGAAGGATGGCTAAGAATGTTCCCATGAGGCTTGAATCTCTCCATTGTTCTTGGGAAAATAGAGGGTAAGGTTCTGGACAAGGTTGTTAAGACAATTAGACTTTGCTAGTCGGGATGTAATAAATTGTACGGTCTATTAGGCATGAGGGGGTTGTGGTCGATATGTGATAGGCATGTCTCTGTTGTTGGACCTTTGTGACGACTGCCCTACACCTCTGGCACTTAATATACTTGTAGAGTGCAATGTCGCGGTGCCCGATCAATGTAGGATGATTGTCAAGAGTAAAAAGAAGGGAAACAATCATAGAAGATGTTGTATATCTCACAGCGCATCGAACAAAATATAATAAACATCATAGGTATAAACATGCGAGACAGTAAAAACTAAATGAACTACAATATCAGAATTCATAGGTTAACAAAGTTATATAAGATAGTTAGAGTTTATATACCTAGTAATTAAGCAAAAAGGCAAATTGTTTCTAAGTAAAATAAACAAATATTATCTAGGTTCCACGGTGTCGCACGATGGAATAAGCAAAAAATCCATATATAATATGAGAAAGCACCAACATGCTCGTCCTCTGCACCAACACCGCGTACCACCTAAACCTACTGTCTAGTGTACAAATTTAAGAGTACCCGAGATAATAAGAAGCAAAACATAAAACCTCGCAGACAATAGTCTAGTGTGAGCAATAACAAGCGCAAAAAAATATCATACAAGTTGATATAATAAGGAACAAAGGTATAAGAATCATACCTGACCTGTCGCTACGACCAAAGAGTTAGCACATAACATCTGTAATATGCTACTATACAAACATCATAAAGTGAACAAACATCTAGGGCGTCTAGGCATCGGTCTCATGGATTCCCGCATCATGTGATGTTCTAGGGTGGCAGACAACAAGTAAAGCAACCATAGCATCCATTAAATAATCCTCACTGTCACTCAATGTACTTTGAATATAAGATGGCTCGAATGACATCCACAAAAGCCAAAGACCAATGTAGAAGTCTTGGTTTCTCGGTACTCGTCTCCCACCACACTATATAGTCAAAGACTAGACCGTTCTCATAAGGTCCGAGGTAATCCATCCACATAAGGATCCGGATCCCACATAAATCTGGGTGGCATCCACACATACCCCTACTGTACGAACACTCCCTAGAAACCTTCGAGTGTCAATCATCCCTTTGCCCACATCACTGAACCCATCATCGTTCTATTGTTTCCATTTGTCCATAATAGAACTCATCCTTTGTTCCACTCACAAGCTCTCATCATTGAACTCGCCCTCTTAGACCATCACAACCCTCATCCTTCAAACCATCCTTATCAGAACCTTCCTAGGCATCCTGCATAAGTCATAGGGTCAGCACATCAAAGTCCCAAAACCATCGCATCGACGCACTTCTACCTCTCTTCATCCTTTGACCATCATCCTTCATTGTGCTACCACGTCGCAACCAAATGAAAAATGAACGAGCGCCTTCAGTGTGGCCTACATGGCATACTCATCATTCCCTGGGTGTTTTACCAAGAATAACCACTCCAATTCATGTTGGTACCGCCATGAATAGGTTCATGTCGGTGCCGACATGAATTACTTAGCCAGATTTTGGCTAAGTATTTCATGTCCTAATCACTTCCTCTTTTGCTTACATGGAGTCCCCTTTTTCCCATGCCATAACTTGCCAAGTCCTTTGGTCCACTCTACTTGCAAGAAAATATATCGGTACCGACCAAAAATATGTCAGTACAGAGTTATTTTTACTTCTCATTTCTGAAGCTAAGTCCCCAAAACTCTTTCCTTGCCTTGCCTAAAGCTATCCCTGAAGTTCCTTAGCCAAAATTCCTGAAGCAACTTCCTTACCAGCCTTATTCTATAACTCTACCGAATAGAACGACAACTAGAACTTTTGACTCCTCGAACTCTCCTCGACAACATATCCAAGTTACATTCGATTTTGAGCACTTTTGACCTCGTTTTTTCCAAATCGACAACCACATCTTAACTACACTAAAAATCACTAACAAACGCATCAAAACAATATAAGCAAAGGCAAACATCAATCACTAACATCCATACAACATTTATGGATGTGTTATTAAGGTTGGATTAGAATTTTGAAACATTTTAACATCAAAATCATCTTTTTTAACTAAATAAGCATGGATTGAATAGTGAGGAATATCAAATCACTCACCTAGTACGTAAAATTACCAATTCTCCCCTCAAATCTGAAATGGATAGCAAACCCATAGATTCCAAAGCAGCCAAAAGATGAAATTAAGATCTATCCCTTGCTAGTTACTCCTCTAATTATGGTTTAGGCTATATTTAGTATGAAAAGGAGCTTTTTGAAGGAATTTAGGTTAATGGAGGTTTAGACCTGCTTTGGGAAATGAGAAAAGTGATTAATTATGTCCAATCATCTCCGATTAGGCACAAATTGTGAAATGGGTTAGTGGGCTTAAGTTTAGGCTTGACTAATTACCCACTAATCTGGCCAACAATAGTCTAAACTTAAAATGGTCATATTTGGTAAGTCTGTTTTTATTTTATGACCACTTTACGAAAAGAGAAACCATCATCTTGATCCAATGGAAGTAGTTTTAGACCCTAATTTATCTCCTACCAAAAGTTATAGGCTTCACAAGAATATTTATATCCAAACTGTACGATAAAAACTATAAGGATGGAAAATGTCCCTAGTAGTCATTTCCAAAATTTATAAAGTCACGGCCCTCATACGAATTGAATAATAATATTTTACGATCCTCTAATACATAAAATACAAGCTGTTACAATCTCCCTCTTTAGGAATTTTTCCCTTGAAATCCACAAACAAATCGAGAAATTATCAACTATAGTTTCCCTACATGCCTAACAATCATATGCAACCATAAAACATCTTAAACATGAAACCATGAAATTAATATTGTAGATATACCTACCTTAGCATGCCGAATACTAAACTATCCTATATAATATCAAAAATGAAAGAAAATACGATAAACATTGGGCCTTACCATGCAAGAGCTCTTGATATTCAGCACTTATGCTATCCTCGGATTCTCATGTACATTTGCCTTCACTTTTAGTCCACTGAACCATCACCAACCCCACCGTCTTCCTCCTAAGTTGTTTTATATTAGTCCAACAATATGAACCGGCCTATGAGGTCTCGAAGCTTCTGGTTCAATCTTGATATCAGCAAGTTGATATGGTGCAATCATCATGCCTAAGTCTTGCACAAACATACACAAGTGAGTGACATGAAATATATTGTGCATGCCCGCTATCTTCTGAGGCAAGTCGACCATATATGCTATGTTTCCAATCCTCTCAACTATCGGAAAAGGACCTACAAATCTCGGTACTGACTTCCCTTTACTACCGAATCAAAGAACATTCTTCAATGGAGAAATTTTCACAAACACCATATCGTCGATAGACAATCTATATGTCTATGTCTCTTATCGACGTTGCTCTTCGGCCTATCCTGAGCAGCCTTCATTCATTACTGAATGATCTCCACCTTCTCCGAGGTTTGTAGGTGATAAGCTGTACTGAGATGCAGCTCTGTCCATAACACCTCCTTTAAGCTTTTCCAAAACCCACTAGTGAAAAAAGGGTCTTGGTCACTCATAATGTCTTTCGGCACAACATGGAACTGCACACCCATTTGATATACAACTCGACCAATTTAGATGCTATTCTACTAGAATTTATGTGTATGAATCGAGCACACTTTTTGTCAATATATCAACTATGACCCAGATGCTATTGTACCTTCGTTCGGTCTTCAATAATCTATAAATGAAATCCACTAAAGCTTGTTACCATTTCCACTCGAGAACTTCAAATGGTATCAATAACCCACTAGGGTTCTTCTTCTCTGCTTTTACTAACTAGAAGTTCATACACTTCGGATGAATGTCCTGACATCCTTCTTCATCACCTTCCAATAAAATGCCTGCTTCATATTAGAGTACAATTTATTGCCACCAGGATGGATAGTCAGTTTTGTATGATGGAACTCTCGTAGCACCTCATTCCTCAACCCATCGACATCAGGCATAAACAATCTTTTATTCTTATGGAGCCAACCATTACGATCGAGTCCGTATTGTTTTATCTATTCAAACTCTACTCCTTCCTCTATCTTCATCGTGATATCTTCTAGTCTAGTGTCTCGCCACTAACTAGTACGATCAACTCAATCAAAGTAGGCCTGATATTCAAACTAGCCAACACTTTTGGCTCTAGCTAATATCGAGGTCTGAAATCATAGCCAGTGATAAACTCTAGCTTCTTCCACTTTAGGAACATCGGCCCCAAACTGGTATTTTTTCTACTCAAAGCGTTAACGGTCACATTTCCCCTGCTGGGAGTACAGGAAATGCTAAAGTCGTAGGAGGCCAAGGATTCTAACCAATGCTGCTAACGAAGGTTGAGATCCCTTTAGGAGAAGAGGTACTACAAGGACTTATGGTCAGTGAATAGCTCGAACCTCTCTCCTGATAAGTAGTGCCTCCAAATCTTTAAGGCAAACACCACCACCCCCAACACCAAATCATAGGTCGGGTACCTTCTCTTATATGGCTTCAGTTGTCGACTAGCATAGGCCACATCCTTATCTCCTTGCATCAGTATCACACCCAATTCAGTACAACTAGCATCGATGTATATTGTCATCTCCTCATTCCCACTCAGAACGGTCAATACTTGTGCACTCATTAAACTCTCGTTCAAACTCATGAACGCATGCTCACACTTCGTGTCCTAAACAAAATTCTAATTCTTTTTCATCAAATTTATTAGTGGTGCTGCTACTTCATGAAGTCCTTGATAAAACGTCTATAATACCCGCATGCCCAAGGAAACTCCTTATATCTATAGTGTTCTTGGGTTGGTTCCGATCTTGAACAACTACTTCCTTAGTAGGATCTATTGCGATACCCTACTCAGAGACAATATGACCCAAGAACCTCACTTCCCTCCTCTAGAAGTGACATTTCGAAAACCTCGCTTTCAGCCTGTGCTTCCTTAATACTTCAAGCAAAATCCTCAAGTGTGGCTTGTTTGCCCCTTCCTTCCTAGAATAGGCTAGAATTTCATCCACAAATACAAGAACAAACTTATTTAGTTAACTCTGAAGATGTAGATCATTAGATCAACAATGTATGAAGGAGCATTGTTTAGCCCAAACGTCATGACCAACTACTCATAGAAATTAAATGGCATACGAAACAAGATGATCTGCACACTCTCCTTTGCCACTCTTAGTTGGTGAAACCATGTCACAAGATTCAATTGAGAGAACACCTACACAACGTGGAGCTGATCAAACAACTCATTAATACATGGAAGTGGATGCTTGTTCTTGCTCGTCTCCTTATTTAGCTTATGGTAATCAACATACAACCTCAAAGAGCCATCCACCTTAGTTGCGAGTACTATGGGTGCTCCCTACTCGAATGTACTCATGCAAATGAACCCTCGCCTCCATAGGTCATTCACTTGCACCTCCAACTCCTTCTGCTCTCTGTGTTCCATATGCCTTAAAGGCATAACTATCGACCTGACATCCTTCATTGAGTCTATGCGGAACTCGATCTCTCAGTGTGACGGTAACCTGATCACTTCGTCGAATACATCTGAATAACAATGGGAACAAATGACAAATCATCCTATGGGACCTCTAGTGAATATAAAAAGCTGACCATAACCTCATCCTATGGTAGGCACCTAATTTCTACCTTTTGCCACTTCTCGGCCCAAATTATCAACAGCTTCTCGCAATCCACCATTACCACATACCTCCTTGGCCAGTCCATCCCTAAGATAATACCAAACCCAACGAAACCCAAAACAAAGCAATCGCAAACAAAAGAGCATTCATGACTCGATAAGACCAAACCACGACAAACCATACAAAGATTAGTAGCGCCTCCAATAGGGTTCATTACTACCAAAGGTCGGTTAACTATTTCGGGTTTTCAATCCAAGTCTATCTACCAGGTCACTAGACATAAAAGAATATGTAGCCTCAATATCGAATAAAACATATATAGAAACACCATAAATAGAAACATACCTTAAATAGTGGTACCTTTCCCCTTCTCCTTCACCGAGGGAGCACTCGATGAAGTTGGAACAAGGTCTAAAGCATATGTCATCACCATTTGCTTCTGCTTTATTGGCTCATGAAATTCCTTCTACACATGCCCAATCCTATTGTAGTTATATCACTTCTTTTCAACTCCGAAGTCCCTCTTCAACTGAAACTTCTCACTGTAATTATAGTAGGTAGGATCCCATTTAACCTTCTTGTGGTCACCCTTCTGAAATTGCTTCTTTTTATTATTGTTCCACTTCCTCTTGCCTCCCTTTCCAGCTTGCAGCTTTGGCCCCTCAGTGGAAACAACAACCACATGCTTAGATTTAGGGTACAAATTCTCAAGCTAGAGATCTCTCTCAATTACCTTCTCAAATGGCCCATCTATGTGCGACGCAAGCTTTCCCTTAAGTATTTTCTAACCCATGATAAACTTTCTGTTTTTCTTCATCTGAATGTCTATAAAGGACATCTTTTACTTCGATGGAGAATCAAACTCAATAACGTATTCGAAGATAGACATATCTCCTTGCTTCAGCTTCGAAAACCTCCTAAATTGCATTGACTTCTAAGCAGTCGGTATAACTTCAAATCTAGACTTGAACTGATCCGAAGTAAAGTGGTCCTCAGGGGTAGCAATCTTAACTGAATTCCACCATTTCATGGCTCACACCTAAAGCTATCGGGAAGCCAATCTTTTTCTCATCACATCATCTATTTTCAAATCATCAAAGATCCTTTCACATGTATCCAACTAATCATGCACTTCCATAGTCGATTCTGTTCCTTGGAATGGTTGCCACCAAGACTATAAAAATACTTTTTCACCTTCGTGAAATCGACTCTGGGCACCTATACTTGAGCACGACCACCAACAATAGCATTAAGAGCGACTGCTTAGGCATTTTGTAGCATGTGAGCCATCGACACATTGAACATAGCTTGTAAGTCAGGGTTAGCAGCCCCTCAAGCTTGCTCCTTCCTCAACTCCAAAGAAGGAGTTTCTTGCAATGTTTCTTATATGTCGATTCATTCATGATTTGTAACAAGAATGATTAGTCTCTTATAAAAAAAACTGCATTAGTGATACTCGTGTGTGCTTGCGACTTATATATTATATATACTACTTTATAGTTTTGAAAATCAAAATATGCAATAAGTAGGCTCTCTCTCATATATACACACACACTCGATCCAGTCTAGGATGATAACTCCTTCCCTATCTCTACTGGACCATGGTACCAACTTTGGTTAACTATGCAACCTAGAGCTCTAATACCAAATGTGACAACCGTCCGACACCTAATATACCTATAGAGTGCATTGCTGCAGTGCCCGCCAAATGTAGAACGATTGTCAAGGGTAAAACGAAGAAAAATAATCACAGAACCTGTCATATGTCTCAAAATGCATCGAACAAAATGTAATAAATATCATAGATATAAATAGGTGAGACGGTAATAACTAGATGAACCACAATATCAAAGTACACAGGTTCACAAAGTTATACAAGATAGCAGCAGAATTTATAGATTTGGTAATAAACTTACAAGATAAATTGTTTCTAAGTAAAATAAATGAATAAAATCTAAGCTCCACAATGTCGCACATCGGAATAAGCAATAGTAAATCCGTATATAATGGGAGAAAACACCATCTTACTCATCCTTTGCACCACTACCGCGTGCCACCTAAACCTGCTATCTATGCCAACTCATTCAAGAGTAAATGAGATAATATAAAGCAAAGAATAAAACCTCAAGTCAGACAACAGTCTGGTATGAGCGATAAGAAATCTCAATACCATACAAGTTGATATAGTAAGGTACAAATGTACAAGAATCATACCTAATTTGCTACTATAATAAAAAGTTAGCGCATAACATCTATAATATGCTACTCAACAAACATTATAAAGTATACAAACATCCTAGTACACAATCATGCGCTTAGGTACCGGTCTCCTGGTTACCAACATCATGTGACATCCTAGGTTAACAGAAAATAAGTAAAGCAACCATAGCATACATATCATTCATCAAACAATCCTCACCATCACTAAATGTGCTTTGGATATAAGATGGCTCAAACGACATCCATATAAGCCAAACACTAATAACGAAGTCTTAGTTTCTCGGTACTCGTCTCCCATCACTCTATAGAGTGAAGGACTAGACCATCCTTATAAGGTCTAGGGTAATCCATCCACACAAGGATCCGAACCCTGCATAAATCCGGGTGGGCATCCCCACATACCCCTATTATACAAATACCCCTCAGAAACCTTCGACTGTCAACCATCCCTTCGCACTATTCTTCAAACCTATCAGTATTCCATCATTTTCCATTTTTCCATAGTAGAACTCATCCTTTGTTCCACTTATGAGCTCTCATCCTTAAACTCACCTTTCTTGACCATCACAACCCGCATCCTTTGAGCCAGCCTTATCGATACCTCCCAAGACATCGTGCATAAGTCATAGGGTTAGCATATCAAAGTCCCAAAACCATCATCGAAGCACCTTAACCTTGCATGATTCTTTGACCGTCATCATTTATCATGCTAGAATGTCGCATATGAATGCCAAACAAACGAACAAACACTTTCAACATGACCTATAGGACATACTCATCATCTCCTGGTATTTTGTCTAAGAGTGGCCGCTCTAATTCATGTCGGTACCAACATGAATTTCTTAGCAATATTTTGGCTATGTAGTTCATGCATTTATCACTTCCTCTTTTGCTTTCTTGAAGCCACCTTTTCCATGCCATAACTTCCCAAGTCCTTTGGTCCACTTCTCTTGCAAGAAAAGATATCAGCACTGGCCTGAAAGTTGTAGGTACCGACTCAAACATGGACACATATTATTTAAATAATGTGTGTCCATGTTTGAGTATTCTTTGTTATTTTTACTTAACGTTTCTGAAGCTAAGTCCCCTAAACACTTCCCTTGCCTTGACCAAAGCTTTCCCCAAAGTTCCTTAGCCATAAACCTGGAGCAACTTCCTCACCGATCTGATTATGCAATTCCATCGAATAGAACCACATTTTCCACCAACATAATTTAACAGGCCAACTCTCGTCCAAACCATCCCTGACCAAAACTATAGAGTCCTTAAATTCTTCTCAACAGCATACCCAAGTCATATTCGATTCTGACCATTTTTGACCTCGTTTTTTCCAAATCGACAACCACATCCAAACTACACTAAAAAGCACTAAACAAACATATCAAAACAATACAAGCAAGGGCAAACATGTAACAATCCATATTATACGTATCGAAGGATCGTAGGATATTTATATTATTTTCATATGAGGTCATATGATTCTAAAATTTTAGAATGACTATTAGGGACATTTTCCACATCTATGATTTTTGTTAGATTTGTATGTGACCATTTTAACCCTTAAAATCTTGCATGGCCTGTAACTTTTGATAGGAGCTGAATTAGGGTCTAAAACCACTTCTAATAGATCGAGATGATGGTTTCCCTTTCCATTGAGTGGTCAGAATAGAAAACGGACTTATGATTAGGGAGATATGGCTATTTAAAGTTCTACTCGATTTTATATAGCTTAATGGGTAATTAGTAAGTTAATGGGTATGCCCAAAGCCCATTTAGGGATTAGCATGTGTGTTAGGGCAGATGGCACTACCTTCCATCATTACATACTTCACAAAATTAGAGAGAATCTCCTATTAACAACCTTCTTAGCCTAAAACTTACCTAAACCCTTACTTTGATTAGTCGAAGCGTGTAACTGGAAGGAGATTAGCAAGATTAGCGCTTGGATTGAAGATTTACTACTAGAGTTCACCTTGGAATTGCTGTTCATACTTAGATTCATGGAGTTTGGAGCTTGGATTATTTAGGATTTAGGTGAGTGGTTTTAAGCCTCTACTCACTAATTAGCCCCTGTTAGATGTTTAATGATATTTTTAAATGATTTTCAAACTCTAAAACACCTTTAAAACCTTTTTAAACAACATTTATAAATTTCAAGTAATTTGAACAAGTTTTGAAGACTCGTATTCTTAGGTTGTATGTTTATGTAGATACTATCCTTAGATTTAGGACCCATATTGATGTGTTTGTTTATTATGCTTGTTAGTACAGATTAATTATGATGATTACTTGATTTTTGTGACGCTTGAATGGTTGAAAACTCGAACTAATGATGACTTCACTTTAGGAACAATTTAGGGATCGACCTTAGGGATCGACATCGATAAATGAGTTATGCCCCAAACTTGGTGTGATCGATATTGGGTGACAAGGAAGGCCCATGATGTTATATTCCAAGTTTCAAGCTATCTGGAGTTTGAATACTTGAGATGCGGTCGTTTGAAGCAAGGATTGGTGGTGATTCTGAAGCTTATGGATCGGTGGAAGTATTGCTTTTGGTTAGAGCATGGGATCGATACATGAACCGTAGCATGGAGTAACAGAAGTAGGGTAAAGGAGGTGGAACAAAAATTCTACCATTTTGGCTAAGTATGGGATTAGTCTCCATCGATCGGTACTGATCAATGGATATTGAGCTATATAACTTACGATCGGAGGATGGTCTAGAGGTGGAAAGCAACCTATGTGTGAAGTGTGGGATCAGTTGAGCATGGATCAGTGGTGGTTTGCATAGAGGAGTTGGATGTCGAGTCTTCAAGTGCTTGCTTTGAGTTTCATATGTGTGCTTCGAGATGAGATGGAGTTTGAACTGAGTTTGGGTATGAGATTTCTTAAATTCAAGACGAACCAAGTACTTAGCCAAATATAGCTAAGTACAGGGATCAGTACCAAACCCTGGGTTCAATGGTGATTTATGCAATGACGATGATGGCCGCATGATTCAAAGTGATGCCTTCGATGATGGATAGCTATACTTTGGGGTAAAAGTAGTAGACTATGAGCTGTATTAAGGGGACTATTGGAGGAAGGTTACAGGCCATATGACGAGACACTATGACTAATGATGGCTATCTAAAATAGTTCCTGACCATAGTGACTTCATAAAGAGAGTTGTAGAGATAATTCAGGATGAGCTTTTCTATTGATGACATGTGCAAAAGGATCAATGATACTCAAAGATTAAGTGAGTACTCATAAAGCAGGGGCAATATATGGTACCTATTTGAGCCATGATGGGCTCATATCTCCATGATGTGCGATCAAATTTCCACGATAGACGATCTTTTACCCCGGTTAGCCATGACGGGCGATCTAATTTCTGGGCATACTAAGTGGCATGGATTCAAGTACCGAGGAACTGGGACATTGATTACTCCTTGACATTGATTTGTCGTTCAAGTTATCATGTATCCGATGCATTGAGTGAGAGATGTGAGTGTTGGAACTGGGCCAGCCCGCAATGGAGTTAAAGTGTATATTTCAATTTCTTTTTACCATTTTGGATCTTTAATGGACCTATGAAGTCTAAATTCATTTTGAACTTTTCTATGTTTCTTTAAATAAAATAAATATTTTATATTTATTTTCGTAAATAAAGTTTTACTTTAATTTAATGTGCATATAAATTAGAGTATATCAAATACACTCTTATATACATATTTGTGTTTGATTGTTACTTATTAAATTTAATTTAGAGAAGGAAATGATTCCTTCTCTTAACTTATTCAACTAATGAGGGGGCATATAATTTTAGTTGGAGAGAGAAAACATTTTATTTCTTTCCCTTTAATTAAATTGATTGATTTATTAACTAAATGAGATAATTATCAATTTAAATATGGCATGAAGTGTAAGTATATCTAAATATATTCACAGTGAATATTGTGCAAGTGTAACATATAGGAAGTGTGTATAGTCAGTGATTGACTTTATATCTATGCCTTTATTGTCCAATTTTTTTAAACAAAACAACATTTATTATATATATATGTATGTATGTATATATTTCTGTGTGTGTGTGTGTGTATAAATGAACACACAAAAACAAATATAAATATATATATATATATATTCTTGTTTACACTAATGTTGATTTTGGTTATTTGATATGTTTTAAAGTAAAGAAAACAATTTAAAACTAGTTTTAATTAACAAATAGTTTAAAATTTAAATTGTAATTTTCATAAACGTCTGTTTGTAAAACTTGTATTAAGAACATATGCATATAGGTATATTCATAAACACACAAATACATATATGCACATATATGTATAAAATAATTGAATAAAACTTTTAAATTCAACATAAAGTGTAACATGTGTACTCAATTAATTTGTAGCTTAAAATAAATATACATATAATCAAAATAACAATCCTAGATCTAATTGTTAACTTAAAATAAAAGTTTTATAATTAAATAGGAAAGTCCATATGTAAATCTTAGAATGAATTAACCATTATTCTACTGGAAATAATGACCAAAGTTGTTCCATAATAACTTGTAACAGTATATTCAGTTCCCAAAGTTGAACATAAAATTAAACCAATTAATCAAAATAAATTTCAAAACAAAATATTGTTTAAACAATAATTTCTAAAATAGAAAAGAATTAGACAACCAAGGCACATATAAAAACATGGTAATAAAATTCAAATCTGAACTAAATATACAATACAAACAAAAGAGCAAATGGGGTAATGGGTCTAACAATATTAACAGTAATTAACATAAATAAATAAGGAATGAAATACATGTGCAGATCTGAGTTGAAACAAATAATAGACATGCTTTTAATTGAGAAAAAATGGATTCGATTTACTTGTCTAAAATTAATTAATTAAGCACATAATGAACCATTCATATCCAAACATATGAAGTATAAAACATATAAACAGACAAATCAAAGAATTACCTTAAGATTTTGAAAGAACTATATCTATGGTGTTTTGATGATAACAATAATACGACAATGATATTAATGCGTTTACTAAGTAATTTAAGGTCAAATAAGTACAAGATGATTGAAAAAGTTTATACAAGCTATACTATAAAAAAATAACTATGCAGTTGGAACAAAAAAATGAAAAAATAAATTGGTAAAGGAATTAGAAACAATCAACAAGTTAGAAGACCACACACACTCTTTGCTTGAAATTTGGGTTGCATGGCATTGCTGGCAAAGGAAGAAAAATGAGGAAATAGGTTTAGTGGGAAAGAAGTAAATAAAGGTTAAAAAAATTAGACAGAGCAAGGCTTGAGAACTGGTAAACATGAAATCATACATCCTTACAAATACACCACAATCACTTTTGAGAAGCATTTGGATAGCGGTTAATGTCATCAAAGAACAAGCAAATTTAATAATGAAAATTTAGAAGAGGTGGGATTCGAACCATGCTCATAGAGGAGGGACGCGGCCTACTTGCCACACAAACCACAAGCACATCTAGTTGAATGTTTGCTTGAGATTTTATATTATGTGCTGAAGATCAAAAACATAAATAGTTAAAAAAAAGCGCCTACGATAGGACTTGAACCGTGGACACAAAGAAGACATGCAACTTACTTACCAATACACTACACAGCTATTTGATTTGAAGGTTTCCACATACATATTTTATCACCGCCAAAAAGTATGTAGGATAGGAAAATTTTTGAATGTGCACATGTGGGATTTGAACCCAAATCACATGGGAGTAAGCACACAACCATACCACCACACCACAACCGCCTTTTTATTAATCTATGATACCAACTTTACAAAACAAAAGAAATAAGAAATGAAAAAAATAAAAGGGTAGAAGTAGGACTCGAACCTGGGTTGCTAAGGAGAAACATGTGCATTATTCCACTGCACAATACCTACTTTTGAATAGTTGCCTGATTACAATCAATAATAACCGTTATAAAACGAATGGTAAAGGTGACCATTCAGGCTTCGTTCTCAAGTGTTGCAAACGTCCAATAGATGCATCCCTTTCGAACTGAATTGTTGATGCATTGCTCCTATCCAATGACATATTATCGCTCTTATATAAGCCTCCCACCATCACAAAAGCACACACACAATTCTATGTTTGCAAAATCATTCTTGTATTGCTATCTAAATTATTAAACTATATATTCATAGAAAAGCATCATTTTCAAAGATTACAGAAGTTGTACTCCATCGTGACTACTTAGTGTATTGAAGACACAATATATAGTAAAGTTATTTATTTGTAAAAGAAAAGACTCCTATTTGGTTGTTCATGCGGAGTCTGTAAATCTGTTCCTCCTAGTGAAGTGAGCGCGTTGATAGCGAAATTCCTAAGAGGTGCTTAGGGATTGTACATAGGACGGGAGGTCCGAACCAGTATAAAATCGATTGTGTTATCTACTATTTTATTTCCGTTGCATTTATATTGTTGACAACTGTTGCCATCTATGATCCTATGCATAGCGACTAACAAGTGGTATTAGAGCTTGAAATTCTATCGATCATCACAACATCATAAAATGATGGCCAGAAAAAGATCCAGTCGAAATACAACAAGCAAAATCCCCGTCAAAGCCATCAAAGATGACTGCAAAATGGTAATTTCTGATTTACAAATTTCAGTAGAAGATAATAATGAATTAGTAAGTATATGTGATAAGACCTCAAAGCATAATTTTCTTATTTTAGAAAAGATGAAATCAATCGAACTTGAAAATGAGAAATCGAAAAATGAGAAATCGAAAAATGAAAAATTAGATTTAGAAAATCAACATGGTATTTTGAAAAATAATTTTAGGGCTCTTAAAGATTTTCTAGATGAACACAAAAGAAATTTCGAATTTGAAAAGACAAAATGATTTATTACAACCATATTTAAATAAGTCAGAATCTCGAATTTTTCTTCTCGAAAATGAGAATTGTACGTTAGAAAAGGAGAATTCTGAATTAAATCAACAAATTGATATTTTGAAAAAGAGTAATATTTATTTTGAAAATAATAACTATGACTTTAAAGCTAAATTTGAAAAACTTAAAAATAAAGTCACAAAATCTAATAAAGGTCGAAACGATTTGAACGTGATTTTATCTAGCTCTGGACCTTTATGTGACAAAAGTGGAATAGGATATAAAACATATGATAATAATAGTACTAAATATGCATTTTTATATGATAGAAAATTTAATGCTAGTACTAAAAATAGAAATATCTCTAAATCTACTTCTTGTCATTATAGTACTATGCTTAGAAATAAAAAAAGTACAAATTTAATGACATGTGATTTTAAAATATGGGTTCCTACTAATATGAATAAAAATAATAAATAAATATATATTATTGATTATTTTAACACTGTTACCAATAATGAAAATTATATTTACAATGGATTAACCACATCCACTTGGATATGGTTTCCCAAAATGTGAACTCTATATTTTTAATATATGAGTATACTTGCACTTAAATAGAAAAATATATTAGATACTCATTATTTAACAAATGGTCAATTTTGCACTTTTAAAATATTTTTATTGATTATGATTATTCCTTATTTTAAGAATTTTTTAGAGATAGGAAGCTTCACTTTAGGGGAAGTATATAATTTATGGGTGATATTTAATCTCTTTTTGTTGATGACAAAAGGGGAGAGAAAACTGTGAAACATATAATTATATTGGTAAATGTAGACTAAAATAGAGCACGTTATTAGGGGGAGTTGTATTATTTTATATTTTAGTTTTGTGGTTGTCATCATCAAAAGGGGGAGAATAAAAGAACTATATCCATGGTGTTTTGATGATAACAACAATACGACAATGCTATTAATGCGTTTACTAACTAATTTAAGGTCAAATAGCTATGAGATGATTGAAAAAATTTATACAAGCTATACTATAAAAAAATAACTGTGCAGCTGGAATAAAAAAGTGGAAAAATAAATTGGTAAAGAGATTAGAAACAATTAACAAGTTAGAAGACCACACGCACTCTTTGCTTGAAATTTGGGTTGCATGGCATTGCTGGCAAAGGAATAAAAAAGAGGAAAAAAGTCTAGTGGGAAAGAAGTAAATAAATGTTAAAAAATTAGATAAACCAAGGCTTCAACACTGGCGGCCTAACATGAAAGCATACATCCTTACCAATACAACTTACTTACCGTGGCCATAAACAAGACATGCAACTTACTTACCAATACACTACATAGCTATTTGATTTGAAGGCTTCCACATACATATTTTACCATTGCCGAAAAGTACATAGGATGGGAGCACAGGTGGGATTTGAACCCAAATCACATGGGAGAAAGCACACAACCATAACACCACACCACAACTACCTTTGTATTAGTATATGCTACCAACTTTACAAAACAAAGGAAATAAGAAATTAAAAAATAAAATGGCAAAAGTAGGACTCGAACCTGGGTTGCTAAGGAGAAATAAGTGCATCATTCCACTGCACTATACCTACTTTTGAATAAATGCCTGTTAACGGTCAAAAATAACCGTTATAAAAAGAATGGTAAAGGTGACCATTCAAGCTCCATTCTCAAGTGTTGCAAAGGTCCAATAGATGCATCTCATTCGAACTGAATTGTTGAAGAGTTGCTCATGTTCAATGACATCTTATCACTCCTATATAAGCCTACCACCATCCCAAAAGCATACACACAATTCTATGCTCTCAATATCATTCTTGTATTGCTTTCTAAATTGTCAAACTATATATTCATTAGAAAAGCATCATTTTCAAAGATAACAGAAGTTGTACTCCAGCGTGACTACTCAGTGTATTGAAGACACAATATATAGTCAAGTTATTTCTTTGTAAAAGAAAAGATTGAAGTCATGTTTGATTGTTCAGCCGGAGTCTCTAAACCTGTTCCTCCGGGTGAAGGAGGGTGTTGATAGTGAAATTCCTAAGAGGTACTTAGGGTCTTGACATAGGACGGGAGGTCCGAACCAGTATAAAATCGACCGTATCTACTATTTTATTTCCGCTGCATTTTCATTGTTTACAACTGTTGGCCATTTTTGATCCTATGCATAACGACTAACAAATTTTGCCTAGAAATCACACCTCGAATGATGATATCTCTTCAGATCTTCAAGTTTCACATCTGATCATTGCAAGGGATGAATGAACCACTTTTGTTTTGTTTTATTTGATGATTTCTTTTGGAGTTGAATGGTTTTGGAAATTTTATTTCATTTTCTACCATGAAAAGTTAGAAGGAGAGAAAGAAAAAGAATGAATGAGAAAGAATGAGTTGTCTGTAGAGAATGAATTAGAGAATATGTTTATTTGAAAGAATGAAACATTTCCCATTCTTTAATTAAAACTTTCCTAATTAATTCCCTTGGTTATCCCTCTCTCCACTCCTTTCTCTTCAAATGGTATGGCTAAAATTACATGCCATCAAATAACGTAAAATTTCCATAAATCATTTCATGCATTTATCTTTTATTTAAATTATATCGATATCGTATATCAATGCATGCAAACGAATATAACTTTTATAAATACATTCATATAATTACAAACAACTTCCAAACATCAAATAAATTAAATAATAATTAATATTTCTTAAATATTAATTAGTTTAATAAATTTACAACATTTTATAAATTAATTAAATCACATGATCTTTCGGAGAATTCATCATTGTGGTTTTGCGACTCAAATGTGTAAATTCAGTTAAGGATTAATATCGAACAATTCGAATATTAACGATCACATATCACTTTAGCTAGTGGTGTAACATTTTGTCTGAATTTATCGCTTACATATCTTTTGGTAAAATCCAATTTTACTTCTTAAAATTGTTACCCGGTAGTGAAAATTAATTACACCAGTTGTCTTTGTTAAAACTATATCACTTTGGACTTATGAAATTTGATAATGGTCAAAATTCCATTATTGTCCACATTCAACTTTATAATCCAAACACAAAGTCCTTGGTTCAATAATAACTATCATTATTAATAAAAATGATATGGCTAGGAACTTTGACTTGGAGTTGACTTCAATTGAATGTGATACTAACCTCATATAACTGAGGAGACGGATCTTCTCTTGAATAGTTTTTTACTTCCAATGCTTCCACTCGACCCAACTATAGTCGTTCGATGGATGTCGTGTCATGATTTAATTATAATCAAAGCAAAGCTTCCACATTAAAGATCAATAGTATTCTTAAGTTGAGAGAACTATGTAAATTAGTCACATCATATATTGTACTTGACCATATTTTTATTAACTAACAAAAACTATTGAGTAAGTCATTCCATAGTTATCCAATAACTATCAATATGTAACCTCTTGGTGCGCTCAGCAGCCATGAATAATACACTGCCCATCATTTGGAGAGTGTTAAGTACTCTAATCTTAACAGATGTATCGATATCCAATCTCGATACATCTTGACTAAGAATATTTAAAATGGTATATTTATTTTCATCGTAATAAATTACTCATTGTTACAACACTTTATAAAATTACTAATTGTTACAAAACTTTGTAACTACTATCACAAAACATACCATTTATGATTTTCTATGAAATATATTTTTAATTAAATTAATTATTTAATATAACACATTACATCAAGCATATAATAAAAAGAAAACACCTTTTATTTCGAAAAAGATTGGTTATCGAGTTAGGTTATCTAACGAATTACATAATTGCCCTTAGGGCATACTCCTAACTGTATCAATCTTCCACTTGCACTTGAATTCAATTATGGAATCTTATTTTAACTTCTCCAATCAGTTTTCTCAAAACCAATTGGGTCAGTTCCTCAACAAATGGGTATGCTATTGTGTTTCAATTTTCTACTTTGTCAATCAACTCTCTCCGATACTGGTTAACTACCTTTATCATGTGGAACAATTCAGAGTATGTCTCTCGACTTCTAGTGAGCTTTAAGTTCTGTTATGAACCATATCATGACATTGTTATCATATAGCAATGCTATGGGATTCTCAACATTTGAATACCTCGGCTCGGTTATAAATTTATGCGTTTATATTTATATACATTGTTTTCTTGTAGCGCTATTCAAGGCGTTGTACTTAGCCTTTTAATTTTATCAGCCACAACCTTTCATTAGGAAATTTCCAACATAAAAATTCTTAACTTGAATTTATTATTAACGTACTATACTAGATATAACTTTTGAAGATTTAAGTTTGAGCACTCCTTCATAAGGAGTTTGTTGTTTCTGCAAACAATTCTCTAGTATTTCATAAATACTAAAGAAAACCTCAAACAACCATTTAGTGATTTCAATTTGGATTTAATATTTGCTTCACGTATCTAATACACAAACAAATCATGATATCGTAGACAACATAACATGTATGATAATTCCTATTGCCAATACATATGGAATTCTTCTTAAATGTTCCGTATTAAATATTTAATAAGGTGTACTTGCATATTGTTTGAGACATTCCCACTATCTTTTATATTTACTATAAAAGACATCATTTGCACCAACATCGAGTATTAAAACAACTAAGGCTAATTTTAACATAAGTACATCGTTAAAAAATCATCAATGTGCTGTTTATTTATAGTCTAGAAATATCAACGTACCTTTTAACGCCCTTTCTTATGAACGCATACTTCCTCTACATTTTCACTAATATCTATTTGATATTTCTATCAAAAAACTTATTCAATTTTGATGCTTTTCTGAGTGGTACTTTTGTATCCGTTCTCAGATCATATCCGGAAACTCAAACTCAATATCGCTTCCGCTGACTTCGAGACGGTTTGGTTATTATGTATAAACAGTTTACTCTAAATTATTATTTCGAATTTTCTATTTTAATACATAAGTACCAAATCATAAAATCATACCGTGCGATAGTTTTATGAGTAAAAAATCCGAACATACTTGAGCATGTCGAATGGTGAATCTTTATGTTAATTTCAATAATTGAAATTTTACGGCATTATTCTTAACAATGCGGCTCACTATATTCCATCTGCATTTGTCTTTCTCTTAAAGATACATTTACGGCCAATGGATCATATCCATTTGGGTACAACTTTCAAAATCATACTTTGATAATGTACTTGGAATCTATTTTGGATTTATGCATCATACCATATCGTAGAGTCAATACTCTTAATGGTTTAATTAACTACTAAGGATTATCTATTCTCTATATTGATAAGAAACTCTTAGTTTCTCTTCAATGTACAAGAGTATTTATTAGACATTCTAATGTGTTGTGTTCATTTAGGTTTGGTTAATTTCATTTCATCTCTTGCAAGCAGTTTTATATTTGGATCATATCTAAATCCATTTTATATCAATAATTTCTTAAAGAAATACATTCACTATGAAATTGGTATTTCTTATAACAAATGTTTTTTCTTAGTGCAATGGAACAGGCATTCATAAATATTTTATGAATTACCTTATATAACACTGATTTGGTTCTAGTTTATAAAACTTATGTTCAAAACATAATTGGGTCCTCAAACGACTATCGTTCCCAAACTTCCTTTAGGCAGATTCAGATAAGATTCCTTATAAACCATTATTACATGTAGTTTTTTGACTCGCACAACCTGCCAACTCCTAGGCTTAGGATATGTTGGGGTTTCTTATAAATCCTTATCTTGTATGATTTTGTAAACCATTCTTTAGATGAAATTAATTTTAACCTTAAGATGTTAATCTTAACTTCACTCATAATTAATCATACTTTGTTCAAAAAAGTTCGATTACTCTTGTCGACACATCATTATGTATTATGGAGAGGAGTGACTTTTGAGGTTGAAGCTTTATTCATTTTTAGGTACATTCATAACTCTTTCCAATATACTCACATATTCGATCAATTCAAATTATTTTACTGCACATTATTTTATTTACTTTCATTTTATACTACATTATCTTTTCATAGATATACTACATCTATATCATATACACATGTCAATGTCAGTGATTAATCATCCACGAATACAACCAAGAACGTGTAACCAATTTGGTAATGATAGACTTGCAATTTCATACATCAATATATATGCAACGACCCGATATTTTCAACCATTCGCATCCGCACATGTCGGACTTGAATTGCTCAAAATACCGCGTTGTAAATAAAGTTTGGCAAATCTCAGGATATACAGTAAATAAATATAATCACAGATCACAGACACAGAGTAAATTAATGCAGCGGAAGTAAAAGAAATAGTAGTTCATGAAGCTACTATATAAATATATCAGGGTTACATAAAATATAAAAGAAAAAATAGAGTACAACAGAAGTGTCAATAAAATAACCAAGTACAAGCTGAGTAGAACAACGGAACTGAAATAGATAGGACAAGACAAGCAGATAATCTCCAGCGATTCAAATCTCCAAGAGAGTGGAAATCCAAATCTGTGAATAACTCAGGCTGACCCGAGCGTAAAGCAAAACACAAAACACTCGAGTCAGGACAATATATACTTATATAATGTAAACCAACTCAAGTGAACTGTAATAAGGTACAAGTAACTTAAAGAATGCTTGGGATCGCCATTCTTTAAGGATCCGTTAAACTATCTACTATGTAGTAATATACGCTATATACAGTAGTGTCTAATTAGTAAAGTATAATCATATAGAAAATAGCGTTAAGGGGATGGTGAACCTTAACGCGGTCGAATCTTTAAACCAAAATCGTAGTGGGCTCGATATGGTAGGTGACACGGCACACAAGGCAATGCCAGGGTAGATATACCAATTACGCATCCGGACTGGTGGTGACGCATAGCAGCCACTACCGCCCACCTCGAACAACACTCCCAAATCAAGGGTGCGCACCAAATCAATCACAAGTAATAAAATGGTATCGAAGAAGTATGTCCGATCAGAGGTGCTGCCTCCTTAGCCCGTCGATCGCTCCTGTTTTAGCCACCTTATGCCAACTCTCGGGAGTTGGGTCCACGTATATACCTTAGGATCGTCGCCACCATCCTACTTCATTCTGGAAACTCCACCACGTACACAGTTGTCAAAGTGGTTTTCGGTATCGACAGAGAGTATGTCCAAATCCGATCCCGGTCTCTTTAACAACCAATCGTTATTATAACCCGTGGTTATAATTTAAAAACAGTTTATACTTCAAAATAGAATATCATTTCAAATCCAAATCTTTATCAAAATAAAGATTAAATCAATTCCAAACCGTTTCAATATATTTAAAATATCATATCATTTCAAAACATCATTTCAAATCATTTCAATATATCAAAATATCATATCTTTCCAAAACTTCATTTCAAATCATTTTAATATATCGAAATATCATATCTTTCCAAAACTTCATTTCAAATCATTTTAATATATCGAAATATCATATCTTTCCAAAACTTCATTTCAAATCATTTTAATATGTAAAAATATAATTTGAGTTCAAATCTAAATATTCAACTTTAAATACTTTTTAAATTTAAAGATATCATTCATTAAATATCATTTCAAGTCACCTTTTAAATAGTTTATATTTCAATCAAAATAATTCATTTAAACCATTTAAAAGTGTAAGTATTATATTTCAAATCAAGTATTCAATTTCCAAAGTTTCAATTCAATTCAATCATTTATTTCAATTAAATTTCCATAGACCATTTCAAATCTTATAAATTTCAAATATAGATTCAGTCCACAAAAATAACTATTCAAATTATAAAATAAATTCCAAAGCTTTATTATCCTATATTTCATAAGTCCAATATCTTTTAAATAGATTCAAATTACAAGTAAACCAAATATTTTTCATAGTAATATAAACTTTAATTATTCATTCCAAGATTTAATATCATTTCAGATTCATTTAAAAATATCAAAATATCATTTCAAAGCATCATTTATTTAATTTAAATTTAAATACCATTTAATCACATTTCAAAATAGTTGTATTTCCCAAATCAACTATTCCATTTAAATCATTTAAAGTCAATTCATTATATTTAATAATTAAATATTTAATTTCCAAAATTTAAACTTTTTCAAAGATCATTTATTCATTTAAGATTATTAAAACAATGAAAATTCAACTTTCGCAGCACTTAGGAAATGCTACGAAATGTTATGTTTAAAAACAGTTCATTAACAAAAGACGGCATTTAAAATGCTGTAATATCTTAATTTAGTTTCAATTAAAATTTTAGTTAAATTTAACAACTATAGCACTAACAAAGTGCTATAATAACCCTTAGTTCAAATTTACTATTAGGTTCATTTAAAACAACTACAGCATTTTCCAATGCTGTAATATCTTTAAATTACATTTCAAAAATGCTGTCAAATCAAATTCAGAGTTTTATTTACAATTTCACACATAATTAACTTTTAATATAAATCATTTTAACTTATAAAATCATATATTTTCACATTTAAAACAATCATTTAAATACCTTTATTTCTATGATTTTATAAAGTCAAATTTCCATACAAAAACCAAATTAAATAACAATTAAATCTTCATTTCTTTAATTAAATTCTTAACTTAACATCTAAGTTTAAATTTCCAAAATATAACTTATTTAACTTTATTTTACTTAATTAAAAATTCACTTTTAAACAAATTTCACAAAATTCAATTTAAGTTATATTTCCAAATTCAGCTTAAATATTCATTTATTTCATATTTTAATTTATACAAAATCATTAACACTTTTAAAAATTATTATTACTAAATAAAATTATTAAATTCATTTTTAAATCAAATTTGTCATATATTCATACTTTACATAAATTTCATTTATAAACAAAATCATAAATTCCAAAATTAACTTATATTTCAAATTCTACTTCACCATTTACTTAATTCACTTATTTAATTTGTAGAAAATCACAAATATTTTATAGAAATCATTTTAATAAAGTTTAAATCAAAATATCATAATATTTACATTTTTAAAATATTTTAAAATTTTTAGAAAAATATATAAACCACGGGTCTGTATATAATTTTCTAGCCTAGGTCAAGTGATACGGATATGTATCATTTCAATCCGCAGTTAACAAAGAAAAACCGGGTTTTATCATTTCAAACCCGCAATCCCAAGTAATATAATAAATAAATAAAAAGTCGCTCAGGCTTATCATTTCTGCCCATAACGATCTTTCCCTATTCTAAAGTCCGTTCGGGTATGTATCATTTCAACCCATAGTGAATCTAATCTACAGGGAACTTGCAGTGTGATAAACTGATATAAATAAACAGTATACAATATATAACAGTAACATATGATATAACATGAGTAATAACAGGGGTGAGCATCATATGATCATAATATAACAGTTATAACAGGATGATATAATTTTACAGATTCAAATGGTGTCAGTTTACTAGTTATATAAGTACACATTGTCTGGTGAGAATTACTCACTTGTTCAAGCTGGAGATGACAACCACAAACACACAACAAAGATTTCCAGAGGCACGAAAGCACGACAATGATTTGAGATTGGAAGAGCCAAAGCTATACCCCTTGAAAACATTAAACAAAACAATAATAATAACATAAGTTTTCAAATGCAAAATACGATAAGACTATGTTAGAGATAAATGCAAAATCATCTCCAAAGTCTTTGCACTTGCCTTCTACCACTAATGCTTCAGATATAGGTCAGAAAGGCACAGCTAAAGCAAGGAGAAGGATCTAGTTTGGGTTCATAAGAGATCGGCCAACCATGTATGGGATGGAGCAAAAGTGATGATGCATGAGATATGTGCAAGGATTATAGCTACAAGGCAAAATATCATGAATTCAAGGCAACATTGGCTCGGCCCAAGCAAGACCAGGCACGGCCATCTCTGTAGTGGGCTGTAGGATGGTGTGGAAGTGGGTTTCAGGTCATCCATGGATGGTGGAGGTGGAGTTGGTGGCGGCCAAAGGAAGGTTGAAGGTGATGAAGGCATAGGTGTTGGCTATGGTGCATATAGGTGAAGTTTGTGTAGATTTAGGTGGAGTTTGATCAACTATTGGGCATGGCCAGTGGTTTGGGGCTGAAGAGGAGGTGGTGGATGGTTCAGGTGGTGGAGGAGGCGGCCATGGTGGCTGGAGTGGTGGGGCCGAATCTGAAGTAGAAGAGAAGGCAAGTAAAATCAACATAAACAAGTAGAAAAACAAGAGAAAAACAATGGAAAAAAGAAATAAAATTTACCAAACACTTGGAGATGACGGAGGCCGAAATTTTTTTTAGATAGGAAGAAAAATGTTTTACGTGAATGAGAAAAAAAATAGGCGGCTGAAGAAATGAGGAGATGTGGCCAATTGAATGAAAAGTTAGGTTACAAATATGAAAAGGTTAGAAGATAAAAGGCCATAGGAAAACTAAAAGTCATAAACCCTTTCAAATTTCTCATATATATTTATATACATTTAAATAACTGAAAATACTTATAATTTCAGTTAAAATTTCGAAAATATAACAGATAAACAAAATATTAAAAATTAAATATTAATTAGATATGACTAAAATAAGAAAATTGCACAAAATGAAAACCAGGCTTTAAAAATTAGAACTAACTTCTATAAACTTTGGAAAAAAAATCTATTTTGATTTAAATACATGAACACAGCAAATAAAAGTGCATGTATAAAATAAATAAATAATTTTTAATTATGTATAATTAAATTAGGAAAATAGCAAAGAAAATAGAAACTACGCTTTAAAATTAGAAAATAAATTCAACAAGCTTTGGAAAAATTATTTAATCACTTTAAAAATATTAAAAGACAAAAATATACATAAAATAACATATTAAAACAAAATATGACATTAAAAATATAATTTATATGATTTAAAATAGACAATATTGCTAAATAAATCAGTTTACACACAATATTGAAATATACATAACTTTCACAATTTAACTCTGTTTCCAATAAAACGAAAAGCAATATTCAAGTTATTAAATCTATTTTCATAATAGAAGATAAAATTTAAGATTTTAAATAATTTAAATTTTTAAGTTTAAAAGTCAAAGTTCAACCAGTTTGAACAGAAATTCACTTTTCAGTGAAATATCCAATTTATACTAGTTTGAAACTATAATTCACACAACAATCAAAATTTATATTTAGAAATGAAATGTTTGAAATAAAACAGGTTTAAAATAATTTAAAATAAAATAAAGTCAAATTTAAATATATGCAGAAATCTAGGGTTGTTACACTCTCCCCACTCAAAACTTTTCGTCCCCGAAAAGGAATGAGGTACGGGAAAGCACAAGAAAAAGATAGAGTGAAATAAGATTAAGACAAGATGACAAGAAGATTGAAATTATACCTAATAACTATTGTTATAGGTAAGTTTAACAAGATGGATGGCAAGCAATGCTTAGATTAAAATAAGTACCAAACATTATCAAAGATTATAGAAAGATTTCTAAACAGAAAGATTATAGAAAGATGCCTATACCAGTCTGTAGGAAGATGAGGAAAATAAGGACAACTAAAAGACAGTTCGAAAACAAGATAAGATAATAAGTTTGGAAAACAAAATAAGATCATAGGTTTGAAATTTTCATGGCTTCAGCTTAAATTGATAATTAATTTTACACAAGTTAAATAAATCTTACTATCTCTAATTTCGTTATCTTATCATCCAATTTTCTTAAACTAACAGTTTCAAAAATCATGGGTTTGAAAAAAACATTTATTATACTTATAATGTACTTAATAAATTTAATTCCTCTTTATTCCTAATTAAAATTAAATTTATTCCTCTTAATATATCTTATCACCTACGTTAAATATACTTACACTTATTATAACTGCTTTAATTTATTTTTAATTCCCTTAACATCATTTATATTGTAATTATTCAATTAACCTTTTAGTCTATTTACCTCTGTTAATCTTTTTATAACTAAAATTTAAGTGTATAATATTTATTATAACCACTCAAATTTTATTTATAAAAACTTTTTATATTGTATATTATCCAATTACGTTGTTAACTTCTGAAAATTAAGGTAAGTTATATTTGAATGCAATTGTGTTAAAACTTTCCAATTCAATTATCTCAAGCTTAAATAATTTATTCCAAAAAAAAATTGGTTTTCTTTTTATAATTGAAATTATTCTAAAAGATAAAATTTAAGAATTAAATTTCCGATTCCCTTCAAACCCTTTAGAGATAAATAAATATATGTACATAATATGTCAAATCAAATTTAAATCATATATCTATATATATTATAAATCAAATCATATTTTAGAAATTCAAATCAATTAGTTTTCCCAAAACAAAACTGTAGCAAGACTACAGAATGGTCTCTTCACTTCGAAACTCGAAAATGAAAGTCGATGATGCCGCGATCATCACCGAAATTATTTTAAAGCGACACAGAGAAGAGCACTAAAATTTTAAAACTTTAAAATTCTTTGGAAACAAATTTCTATTCACAAATACTTTAAATAATATATCCTTTTAAAACTTTAAACGCAATGTTTGAAACCATCGGAAATTAAATTCTCAAATTCTTGATTTAAATTCATTTCAGTTCCCAAATCAATTTATAAACAACTATTTATAAATTCATTTATAGAACTATAAATGATTAATCAAGTATTATCATTTTAAATAATCAATTTAAATCAATTTATTAAGTTCCATAAATTTACTTATATACATCAAAATTTATTTCATTAACCAAATTTTAAAATAATATTGCGTCAGTTTGTTCTGTCAAAGTGTTTTAGAAATCCTATCAATAGCGTTGATCAGACGAATCGATCGGAAGCCCAAATCAACATCAACAACTCAAACAACACAATATATAAAACAAAACATAGATTTACAAGTATAATTTTAAAAAAAGTTTGGAGATAGTTTGGAAACAAAAGACAAGATGATTAATTGACAAAATATGAAGATGGATAAGTTTAGATAAATCGTGGGCAACCTTAACCGGGTCAACCGTGACTTAATGATTAAGATCAAATGGCTATTTTTTTTCTGGCGTAAACCTACATCCGATCTCAAGAGATAGAGTTTGGAATAACAAAAGATATTAGCATCTAAACCAAGGATAGATATAAATCTCTGGTGAATCATTGCTAATTTGTAAAGTAGTTTCCCCCTTTACAAGTCATTAGAGTATTGGCGAGACCGCCAATTCACTATAAAGCTCATTCGAAGTGGAGTTATGGGATACTCCAGAATCAAAAGAAGATGAATAGTGAGGGACAAGAATGGATTTTGGAACCGCAGGGAACATCCCAAAATTCAAAGGAAATCAAATAAAATGAAGAGATTCAAGCTCGAATGAAAGTGATTATGTAACTAAATTTACCATACATTCTAAGTTTTGCCTCAAAGCCAAAGCTCTGATACCAACTATAACGACCCGATATTTTCAACCATTCGCATCCGCACATGTCGGACTTGAATTGCTCAAAATACCGCGTTGTAAATAAAATTTGGCAAATCTCAGGATATACAGTAAATAAATATAATCACAGATCACAGACACAGAGTAAATTAATGCAGTGGAAGTAAAAGAAATAGTAGTTAATGAAGCTACTATATAAATATATCAGGGTTACAAAAAATATAACAGAAGAAATAGAGTACAACATAAGTCTCAATAAAATAACCAAGTACAAGCTGAGTAGAACAATGGAACTGAAATAGATAGGACAAGACAAGCAGATAATCTCTAGCGATTCAAATCTCTAAGAGAGTGGAAATCCAAATCTGCGAATAACTCAGGCTGACCCGAGCGTAAAGCAAAACACAAAACACTCGAGTCAGGACAATATATACTTATATAATGTAAACCAACTCAAGTGAACTGTAATAAGGTACAAGTAACTTAAAGAATGCTTGGGATCGCCATTCTTTAAGGATCCGTTAAACTATCTACTATGTAGTAATATACGTTATATACAGTAGTGTCTAATTAGTAAAGTAAAATCATATAGAAAATAGCGGTAAGGGGATGGTGAACCTTAACGCGGTCGGATCTTTAAACCAAAATCGTAGTGGGCTTGATATGGTAGGTGACACGGCACACAAGGCAATGCCAGGGTAGGTATACCAATTACGCATCCGGACTGGTGGTGACGCATAGCAGCCACTACCGCCCACCTCGAACAACACTCCCAAATCAAGGGTGCGCACCAAATCAATCACAAGTAATAGAATGGTATCGAAGAAGTGTGTCCGATCAGAGGTGCTACCTCCTTGGCCCGTCGATCGCTCCTATTTTAGCCACCTAATGCCAACTCTCGGGAGTTGGGTCCACGTATATACCTTAGGATTGTCTCCACTATCCTATTTCATTCTGGAAACTCCACCGTGTACACAGTTGTCAAAGTGGTTTTCAGTATCGACGGAGAATATGTCCAAATCCGATCCCGGTCTCTTTAACAACCAATCGTTATTATAACTCGTGGTTATAATTTAAAAACAGTTTATACTTCAAAATAGAATATCATTTCAAATCCAAATCTTTATCAAAATAAAGATTAAATCAATTCCAAACCATTTCAATATATTTAAAATATCATATCATTTCAAAACATCATTTCAAATCATTTCAATATATCAAAATATCATATCTTTCCAAAACTTCATTTCAAATCATTTTAATATATCGAAATATCATATCTTTCCAAAACTTCATTTCAAATCATTTTAATATATCGAAATATCATATCTTTCCAAAACTTCATTTCAAATCATTTTAATATGTAAAAATATAATTTGAGTTCAAATCTAAATATTCAACTTTAAATACTTTTTAAATTTAAAGATATCATTCATTAAATATCATTTCAAGTCACCTTTTAAATAGTTTATATTTCAATCAAAATAATTCATTTAAACCATTTAAAAGTGTAAGTATTATATTTCAAATCAAGTATTCAATTTCCAAAGTTTCAATTCAATTCAATCATTTATTTCAATTAAATTTCCATAGACCATTTCAAATCTTATAAATTTCAAATATAGATTCAGTCCACAAAAATAACTATTCAAATTATAAAATAAATTCCAAAGCTTTATTATCCTATATTTCATAAGTCCAATATCTTTTAAATAGATTCAAATTACAAGTAAACCAAATATTTTTCATAGTAATATAAACTTTAATTATTCATTCCAAGATTTAATATCATTTCAGATTCATTTAAAAATATCAAAATATCATTTCAAAACATCATTTATTTAATTTAAATTTAAATACCATTTAATCACATTTCAAAATAGTTGTATTTCCCAAATCAACTATTCCATTTAAATCATTTAAAGTCAATTCATTATATTTAATAATTAAATATTTAATTTCCAAAATTTAATATTTTTCAAAGATCATTTATTCATTTAAGTTTATTAAAACAATGAAAATTCAACTTTCACAGCACTTAGGAAATGCTACGAAATGTTATGTTTAAAAATAGTTCATTAACAAAAGACGGCATTTAAAATGCTGTAATATCTTAATTTAGTTTCAATTAAAATTTTAGTTAAATTTAACAACTATAGCACTAACAAAGTGCTATAATAACCCTTAGTTCAAATTTACTATTAGGTTCATTTAAAACAACCACAGCATTTTCCAATGCTGTAATATCTTTAAATTACATTTCAAAAATGCTGTCAAATCAAATTCAGAGTTTTATTTACAATTTCACACATAATTAACTTTTAATATAAATCATTTTAACTTATAAAATCATATATTTTCACATTTAAAACAATCATTTAAATACCTTTATTTCTATGATTTTATAAAGTCAAATTTCCATACAAAAACCAAATTAAATAACAATTAAATCTTCATTTCTTTAATTAAATTCTTAACTTAACAACTAAGTTTAAATTTCCAAAATATAACTTATTTAACTTTATTTTACTTAATTAAAAATTCACTTTTAAACAAATTTCACAAAATTCAATCTAAGTTATATTTCCAAATTCAGCTTAAATATTCATTTATTTCATATTTTAATTTATACAAAATCATTAACACTTTTAAAAATTATTATTACTAAATAAAATCATTAAACTCATTTTTAAATCAAAATTTTCATATATTCATACTTTACATAAATTCCATTTATAAACAAAATCATAAATTCCAAAATTAACTTATATTTCAAATTCTACTTCACCATTTACTTCATTCACTTACTTAATTTGTAGAAAATCACAAATATTTTATAAAAATCATTTTAATAAAGTTTAAATCAAAATATCATAATATTTACATTTTTAAAATATTTTAAAAATTTTAGAAAAATATATAAACCACGGGTCTGTATATAATTTTCTAGCCTAGGTCAAGTGATACGGATATGTATCATTTCAATCCGCAGTTTACAAAGAAAAACCGGGTTTTATCATTTCAAACCCGCAATCACAAGTAATATAATAAATAAATAAAAAGTCGCTCAGGCTTATCATTTCAGCCCATAACGATCTTTCTCCATTCTAAAGTCCGTTCGGGTATGTATCATTTCAACCCATAGTGAACCTAATCTACAGGGAACTTGCAGTGTGATAAACTGATATAAATAAACAGTATACAATATATAACACTAACAGGTGATATAACATGAGTAATAACAGGGGTGAGCATCATATGATCATAATATAACAGTTATAACAGGATGATATAATTTTACAGATTCAAATGGTGTCAGTTTACTAGTTATATAAGTACACATTGTCTGGTGAGAATTACTCACTTGTTCAAGCTAGAGATGACAACCACAAACACACAACAAATATTTCCAGAGGGACGAAAGCACGACAATGATTTGAGATTGGAAGAGCCAAAGCTATACCCCTTGAAAACATTACACAAAACAATAATAATAACATAAGTTTTCAAATGCAAAATACGATAAGACTATGTTAGAGATAAATGCAAAATCATCTCCAAAGTCTTTGCACTTGCCTTCTACCACTAATGCTTCTGATATAGGGTAGAAAGGCACAGCTAAAGCAAGGAGAAGGATCTGGTTTGGGTTCATAAGAGATCGGCCAACCATGTATGGGATGGAGCAAAAGTGATGATGCATGAGATATGTGCAAGGATTATAGCTACAAGGCAAAATATCATGAATTCAAGGCAAAATTGGCTCGGCCCAAGCAAGACCAGGCACGGCCATCTCTGTAGTGGGCTGTAGGATGGTGTGGCAGTGGGTTTCAGGTCATCCATGGGTGGTGGAGGTGGAGTTCGTGGCGGCCAAAGGAAGGTTGAAGGTGATGAAGGCATAGGTGTTGGCTATGGTGCATATAGGTGAAGTTTGTGTAGATTTAGGTGGAGTTTGATCAACTATTGGGCACGGCCAGTGGTTTGGGGCTGAAGAGGAGGTGGTGGATGGTTCAGGTGGTGGAGGAGGTGGCCATGGTGGCTGGAGTGGTGGGGCCGAATCTGAAGTAGAAGAGAAGGCAAGTGAAATCAACATAAACAAGTAGAAAAACAAGAGAAAAACAATGGAAAAAAGAAATAAAATTTACCAAACACTTGGAGATGATGGAGGCCGAAATTTTTTTCAGATAGGAAGAAAAATGTTTTACGTGAATGAGAAAAAAAAAAGGCGGCTGAAGAAATGAGGAGATGTGGCCAATTGAATGAAAAGTTAGGTTACAAATATGAAAAGGTTAGAAGATAAAAGGCCATAGGAAAACTAAAAGTCATAAACCCTTTCAAATTTCTCATATATATTTATATACATTTAAATAACTGAAAATACTTATAATTTCAGTTAAAATTTCGAAAATATAATAGATAAACAAAATATTAAAAATTAAATATTAATTAGATATGACTAAAATAAGAAAATTGCACAAAATGAAAACTAGGCTTTAAAAATTAGAAGTAACTTCTATAAACTTTGGAAAAAAAATCTATTTTGATTTAAATACATGTAAAATTAATATAAATAAAGTAAAACACAGCAAATAAAAGTGCATGTATAAAATAAATAAATAATTTTTAATTATATATAATTAAATTAAGAAAATAGCAAAGAAAATAGAAACTACGCTTTAAAATTAGAAAATAAATTCAACAAGCTTTGGAAAAATTATTTAATCACTTTAAAAATATTAAAATACAAAAATATACATAAAATAACATATTAAAACAAAATATGACATTAAAAGTATAATTTATATGATTTAAAATAGACAATATTGCTAAATAAATCAGTTTACACACAATATTGAAATATACATAACTTTCACAATTTAACTCTGTTTCCAATGAAACGAAAAGCAATATTCAAGTTATTAAATCTATTTTCATAATAAAAGATAAAATTTAAGATTTTAAATAATTTGAATTTTGAAGTTTAAAAGTCAAAGTTCGACCAGTTTGAACAGAAATTCACTTTTCAGTGAAATATCCAATTTATACTAGTTTGAAACTATAATTCACACAACAATCAAAATTTATATTTAGAAATGAAATGTTTGAAATAAAACAAGTTTAAAATAATTTAAAATAAAATAAGGTCAAATTTAAATATATGCAGAAATCTAGGGTTGTTACAATATATATATATATATATATACATATATATATACATATATATACATATATCAATTCGAAGATTTCATCAACTCTTATAATGATCCCACTAAATGGGTGCATAACCCTTAATTATTTAAGTTATAATTAACCAGTGTCATATGATTCATAATCATATCATAAAATTTATTTCTCAAAACTATAGCATAGTCTATAATTATAAAATAATTGTAAATAATTTCAGATACTTCTATTTTTTCCAATGTATCACTTTTGTTATGAATATAAACACTATATTATAGTTTTATTTCATTACGAATATCCATAATATTCACATTGAAATATAAAAATGTTTATTTTTCAGTAGGCATCAATGAAATAGACATTATTTCATAAATAATATTCGGTGTGTTTTATGAAAACAACTTATGAAACTCTATGCAATCATTAACTGTTAAATGGTGTAACGACCCAGAATTTCAAACACTTAGTATTTAATTATTTTAATTATTTAAATATTTGTATCTAGAATTTAATGTGAAAAAATATGATTTATAATCTTATTAACCCCTTTTAATTAATAACTAATTAAGGAAAACTTATTTTTGAATTTTGTTTACAAAAATAAATAGTTCGGCGAAATATCGATAATGTGACCGAAAATCGTTTTTTTGAATGGTAAAGGCTAAAGAAGCCTTGCCCATCTATTAAGAAAAAAGGACGATACGAGAAACAAAGTGGGCAAAGAGGAAAAAAGCCCATAAAGAGGGAAGAAGAAGCAAAAGCCCACAAGAGATAAAAAAGAAAACAAATAATATAAAAAAAGGATAAATCCACCAACTCTTGTAAGTAACTCCTCATGCAAAGATGAATACTGCCTCCTCATATCCCTCGAGATTTGGCGAATAATCACATAAAATAATTCATTCTTGTTCTTTGCATTAGAGTTAAAGACCCTCTCAAATCTTTCTTTCCAAATAGCAGCAACCACTCTCTTGAGAGAAATGATTTATGACTTTGCCCTAGGAGTCTTCCATCTCGTGCTTTGAAAGTCTTGCCTCGCTCCAAAGTACTACTTCTAGTTGGTCTATGGAAGTTCCCTATAGGTAGAATTCTAGACCAGATATAAAATTCATATGGGTAGTTGAAGAAGATGTGAATGTTAGATTAAAAAGTTTGGCCACATAAAACACTAAGATCAACATTAATATTCCATGATCACTGAGTTTGTCCTTAGTTTGTATTGCATTTGCCATTACCTTCCATAGAGTAAAGTTATTTTTCATTACACCACCCATATTCCATATTCTCGCATGCCAAGCAAAGGTTTCCTGAGGACCAAGAAGGAGTTTATAAATATCTGAGATCCTTAATTTATGACTGCCAGAGGACAAAAGGAGAGGATTTAAGATATTGTTGAAATTGATTTGCATTACATTATTCCATATTTGCCTAAGAAGAGATGAACTGTAGTGTGGGAAGCAAACTTTACCATCATGGATGAACTCCCAAGCTTTGGCATTATTAGGAATTCCAGTTAGAAATCTGAGGTTTGAGGGGATGATGGTGTTAGGAATGACACCATAAGCTATCCAAGGATCCACTACACCAGAAAAGGCCTTTCGCAGCATAGAAAAAACGCTGCCAAAACTTTTAGTAGCGTTTCGGTAGATGCTGCGATATGACATGCAACTAAAAGTCTGAAACTTTTTGTTGCGTTGTAAAAAACGCTACCAAAACTTGACCTATTGTAGGATTTTAGAAATACTACAAAAAGTTGCAGACTTTTAGTAGCATGTCGTATCGTAGTGTTTAACAAAACGCTACTAAAAGATTTGGTAGCGTTTTTTCACCACTACGAAAGTCGTATCATTGCTGTTTACATTTATTTCCGTAGTGTTTTTAAAACTCTACTAAAAGTTATTAACTGTTTTGTAGCATACTGTATAGGCTCCCATTTCCTGTTATTGGCTTGTACCATTTCCACCCATCACTCACATAATAGTCTTATTTTAACTAGCAATCAATCACATAATCGTCATATTCAAACCAACAATCAATCAATCAATCAGATAATCATCATATTCAAACATTAAAAAAAACACGTTAATCACATAATCAAATATAATATCCATATCCATTTCGATAATAGTTTGTCGACAAACTGAGGAAATTCACATAAAATCCATAACCATTCATAAAAAAGTTTACACAACAAGTACTAACAAAATTTTATTGTATATAACAATTAAAGCCATGTTCATTACTTGATTACCCACAATTCTTCACTGCGGCTGGTCTTTACTCCTAAAAAGTTAATTACCTGTAAACAAGTTTAACAATCAACAGATGATTATGAAACTTTTTTGCATATTTATATTATATCAAACACCTTAGTTAAACTTTTATTAAATTTAAATAATTTTTATCAAACTTAGTTAACTTAGTTAAATTTTTATAATAAACTTATCTAATTTTTAAAAACTTATTAACTTAGTTAAATTCTGATAAAACTTAATTAATTTGTTTAAATTTATTTAATTTTTATAAAACCTAGTTAAATTGTATAAAACTTAGTTAATTTTTAAAATTTTGGTTAATCTTTATAAAAATTAGTAAATTTTTTATAAAGCTCGGTTATTGCTGTAAAATTAGTAAAATTTTTAAAATTTTGGTTAATTTTTATAAAAATTAGTAAAATTTAATTAATTTTCATAGACTTATTTATTTTTTTATAAAACTTAGTTAACTTAGTTAATTTTTATAAACTTAGTTTTAGTTATTGTTGTTGTTGTTGTTATTAATTATAAAACTTAGTTGACTTTATTAATTTATTATTACTATTATAAACTTCGTTAATTTTTATCAAACTATAGTTATTATTTTTATTATAAACTTAGTTAATTTTTTATCAAACGTAGTTTATTCTTATTAATATTATAAACTTGTTAATTTTTATAAATATATTTAATTTTTATAAACTTAGTTAATTTATTCAAACTATTTATTATTATTATTATTATTATTATTAAACTTATAAATCATCTCAATTGCTGAACTTAAAATGTCATAACTTATATTTTAATTAACTTAAACTTATAAATTTTTCATAAACTTAGTTAGTTTATTATTATTATTATTATAAACTTAATTAATTTTTGTAAACTTATTTAATTTTTATAAAACTTAGTCAACTTAGTTAATTTTTATAAACTTAGTTTTTGTTATTACTGTTATTAATTATAAAACTTAGTTGACTTAGTTAATTTATTATTATTATTATTATTATTATTATTATTATAAACTTAGTTCATTTTTATCAATATAGTTTGTTGTTGTTCTTGTTGTTATAAACTCAGTTGATTTTTTATCAAACTTAGTTTATTACTACTACTACTACTACTATTTTTTTTTGAAATGGTACTTTATATACAATATGTCACTGGGACAACATATCACATGTCAATAAATGTTCGAATCATGCTACGCTTTCGAACTTGTGACCTCTCGCACCAAAGCCGAATCACTTAACCACTTGGACAATGGTGCTTGTCATTATTACTACTACTACTATTATTATAAACTTGGTAATTTTTATAAAAATTAGTTAATTTATTCAAACTATTGTTTATTATTATCATAAACATAGCTAATTTTTATAAACTTTGTTAATGCTTGTCAAACTTAGCTAATTTCAATACAACCAAGTTAGTGCAAAATTCATAACCGTACATAGAGAAGTTTACACAACTAGTGTTAAAACAATGTTATAATATAAATGATGATTAAAAGAAAGTACCAATTCGTTGCTGCAACCAATCACTTCTTCGACAAAGCTTATGTTCGAAAGGATATCTGCAGGGCAAGATACTGTCTGCTATGAGAGCCCGAGACCAACAACCGGTATCCACTGTTATGTTTTTATCTTGTTCCCATAGCTTGGGAGCCAAACTGTTGCAGAATCATAAAAAGTTCCAGAATGGTTTTTACCTCCACTTTTCTAACTACATTGAGCTCTTAATCGATTTTGCTTTGAGTGGTTAACGATTCCATATGTGCATAATTGTCTACAAACTAAAAGAAATTTAACTTAATAGAACACTTGCAGCTTGGATGATTTTTTTAAAAGCAAGTGAAAAAGGTTGAAGGTAAAACTAAAAGCGGGAATGAAAAGAAGTTGGCTCATTGGCACACCTGACATTCCAATATAGATCAGCAGTTGGAATAGCATTAAAATATAATTAATCCATGTATATGAGTTTGCTATCTAACAAGTTGACATTGCTCTATACTATTTTAATTTTGTTCCCAAAGAGGGAAAAAGAAAATCCATTGGCATTGCAACATCAATCCTACAGCCGGGTCTAAGTTTTTATGCAGCATTAGCACCTTCGTTAGAGCATGCTCATAACATTTACTAAGCAGCCACAAAATAGAGGAGAAATATTGACAAGAACTACTTTATAGTTTTCAAAAACCATGGTAAACTTATCTTTACCATACCAGTAGTACCGACATTCAAATTGGCGATGATCTTATAATGCTATGATAATTACTGTTACCATTAATACTTAATATTGTGGTAACACTATTTGGAAACCGGCATAAGCCTGTTCAATGTTTAAGCTAGTTAAGCGTTTTTTATACCAAGTAATAATACTTTGGTTATTTCGAGTTAATTGCTTATATAAAATTTTACCAAATGCCCATTGGATCATGTAACATAGATTAATAACTCAAATGCCCTTATAGGATATATGCGTAACAATGAATAAGCTCTCAGTCTTCTACATAATTTGGTTGCGCACTCAACCTCATGTTCGCAAGCTCCTGTACTCAGACTCCCATTAGTTATTTATTGAGTTGATTAAATTTTTAATATATATAAGTATAAGTTTTAGTTTAAATATATGTATATGGTTATTGAATACATTCTCTCACATAATTGTTCACTTTCACCTACCAGATCTGTCAAACTCTTAAGCACCTAATTTAAAATACAACATACTAATTACTATATATATATATATATATGCATTTGTTTCCTTTTTATTGTTCTTTAATATACAAATGTAAAAGTAGATTTCTCTTTTTTCTTTTTTCTGGTATATACATATATAACAACAGATTTTTTCACTCAAAACGTTGTTTCACTAAATCGTTACTGTTTCATTAAACTTCTATAAAAAGATTAGTAATGAGCAACATAATTTGATAGAGAAAATAAATACCTATAATGGAGCCAACAGTGATGAGGCACTTGGAAGGATAATCAGACTCCTTCATGCTATAAAGAAGCAAGCAAGTGCGCAAAAAGTGACCAACATGGTTAACCCCAACGCTCATCTCAAACCCATCTGCAATTCAAATAAAAGGCATCTCAGTCAAATGCTTCTTGGGAGGTAACCAATCCTTATACATTTTTTTTGAAAGAGGATTCAAATCGCCTTTCTAAAACTTGTTTAATTTTAATAAAACTTAGTTAATTTTATTAACTTAGTTAACTTAGTTAATTTATTATTAGTATTATTATTAAAGCTCAGTTAACTTAATTATATTATTATTATTATTATTATTATTATAAACTTAGTTAATTCATCATCATCATCATTATTATTTATAAAAACTTTGTTAAATTAGTTATATTATTATCCTTTATAAAATTTAGTTAATTTAAAACTTAGTTAATTTTATAAAACTTGTTTAATTTTAACAAAACTAACTTAATTTTTTTTAACTTAGTAACTTAGTTAATTTATTATTATTATTATTATTAAAACTTGGTTAACTTATTATTATTATTATTATTATAAATTTAGTTAATTTTTGTAAACTTAGTTAATTCATCATCATTATCATCATTACTTATCGAACTTTGTTAAATTAGTTATATTATTATTTATAACATTTAGTTAACTTAAACTTCGTTAATTTTATAAAACTTGTTTAATTTTAACAAAACTTAGTTAATTTTATTAACTTGGTTAACTTAGTTAATTTATTATTATTATTATTAAAGCTCAGTTAACTTAATTTTATTATTATTATTATTATTATTATTATTATTATTATTATTATTATAAACATAGTAAATTCATCATCATCGTCATCATTATTTATAAAACTTTGTTAAATTAGCTATATTATTATCATTTATAAAATTTAGTTAACTTAAACTTAGTTAATTTTATAAAACTTGTTTAATTTCAACAAAACTTACTTAATTTTTATTAACTTAGTTAAATGAGTTAATTTATTATTATTGTTGTTGTTGTTGTTATTTATAAAACTTAGTTAACTTAGTTATATTATTATTATTATAAATTTAGTTAACTTATTATTATTAGTATTATTATTATTATTATTATAAACATAACCATATATTAAATGAAAAATTAATACAGTCAAAAAACATATTTAAAGATTAATACGAGGAGAAATACCTCGTAGACATTGTACTTAAGCGAGACATTAGGGAATATGAAAAAAAGAGATGTCCAAAGGCCTTGATTCATCCTGACAACTTCTATTGTACATGAAAACGAATGAATTGCAAATGTAATTATGTAGAAATGTGGAATTCAACCAAGTAACAGATTGAAAGGTATAAATATCCTAAAAGCTAAAAATAAGAGAAAAAGGAATTTGCATTGATACTCCTTGTCACTATATTATGACTGAAATTGGACAAAATTCATCCTCGCTAACCCTTTTAATTAAAATTCAACCAAGAGAGACCTCATAAAACTAAGTAAAGTTAGTTAGCTGTACAACAAGTGCAGAGTGATATTGCTAGAAATAAAGAATAAAACACCTGAACAAAAACAGTTTTAGTAACCTGTTATCAGAAAACTCAGAAACGTCAGCTGATCTAGGTTCACTTCTCTTAGAAGTAGCAGATGGTGTAGGGTTTGAGGTATTGGGATATTGTCGGCAAACATACGCAGATGTTCTATTTCGCATCCTTTCTCTTTTAGCAATGCATGCCAGTTGTTGCATTATGTGCTCTTCAAGCTCGGAATTCTCATTCTTGGCAACTGGTAACTATGCAGTAAAATAAATTTCTTAATCAATAGTATTGGGATGACATATTCTTTGTACTAAAAATAAAACTAGTGTCTACACGTGATGTGTACGTAAATATGCATATTTTTACCACCATATTTAATCTATTTAAATTAAATAAATGATCATATCGGGCATTTTAACTTGTTTAAACCAAAATTCATATTATTTTCAAATCTTCACATATTCATCTTTATCCAAGGGCAAAATGGTCATTTTTGTGCATATATTAATTTGAGAAAATTTAATTAGAAATTTCTATATTATTTTATAGGAATTTGGCTTCATATACAAGTGGTTTCATGAAGATGTATGCATGCACAAGAGTGAAGATAAAGAAATGAAGATGGAAATAATTCAAAGGCATGATAATGGAGGACCCCACCAACCCACATACCTTCATGTACAAATTAGAGGCTAATGCACATGTTAATAGAGTTTAAAAGCTTCATGCACATCTAAATGAGGGTTATTTGAAATTAATGATTACTTGGCCTCCACACTTCCCAAGAGGGTATTTTGGGCATTCTCCAAAAATATGAATTAGGGTTTAACACTTGTATAAATATCCCATATCTTCATGTAACTTTCTTCTTAGTCTCTCTTACTTAGTTTTTAGCTTAGGAAATAAATCAAAACTTTTCTCTCTTCTTTTTCCATGGCTACTTAGCCATTTTATTTCATGTAATTTTTCGTTCTTTTATGCAATTTTAATTCTCTTTTATTTACATGCTTCTTCTCTTCTTATGTTAGTAGTGTAGTTTACATTCAAGTAAAGTAGATTAGTTTTAATTCTTGTTAATTAGCTTCTCTTTTCCATTAGCTTTCATTTTCCTCTTCTTTTTATTTTTGTTTATTTCATGTTGCTTTCTACATGTGTTGACAAAATAACACAAATGAGAGGCTAATCCCTACAATTTAGGGGTAATGATGCTCTCTTGAATCATGTAGATGCAACATAATTTCTTATTTATGTCTCTTTTGTGCTTAATGGAAAGTTGGATGTTTGTGTGATTTTGTGTTTAATATTGAGTTTGATAGCTTATGTTGTTCAAAACAAATAGGCTATGCTTAGTCATATGAATCACTAATTACCTCTTCATCTACATATGATCATGGTAATGGAAGTGGATTTAGAATCAAAATTTGATGGTTTATGTTTCTAATTCAATAGTTAATAAACCATGCTTAAAATATATTCTACTTTTAATTTCATATCATTTTCATTGAAGTTAGTAAGTGAGTTAGAGAGTGCATTAAAGTTTGATGGTTTAAGTGTGTTAATTAATAACACAATTAGGCCATGCTTATGATAAATGCATCAACTAAACTCACAAATGACCAAAAAGAGATCATAATTTTATTATGTTGATTTATGTGATCATGAGAAGGGATTTACCTCTAAATTGCTCTTTAATCTCATATTTTTCATTCACATTTGTAGTTATTAGTTTGTTAGTTTTCTCATTTTTCTAGCTTAGCAATCTCTCGACTTTGGTATAATTTGATTGAATAGGAAATTTAAAATCAACAATTCCCTGCGGATCGACCCGTATTCGCCACGTACTACGAGTGTACGCCGTGCGCTTGCGGTAAATTTTATTTAAAAATTCGTTCGGCTATTTTCTAACTCGATAGACATTTAGCCGTCCGAACAAGTTTTTGGCGCCGTTGCCGGGGAGTTGTTTTGATTTTGATTTTATTTTGTGTGTCTGTTTGTAATTTAAAAAAAAGTTTGTTGTGTGTGTTTGATTTGTGCTTGCATTTGTTTGTGTGTTTGTAGTTTTTCAATTTGCATTTGCAATTCTATTTCTATTATTAAAAAAAAGGATACAGAACTAGAAAAAAAATTTCGTTTTCATTTACAACTTTTGTTTTGATTTACATTTCATTCATCTTTGTTTACATCTCATTTACAAATTTGCATTTCAATACTACATCTCTGTTTCTGCCACCAACTTCCCTCTCTCTGTTACAACATACAACTTGTACATTCATACACTTCACCACCTCTTACACAACTTCACAGCAAAACAACAACTTCTACACACCCAAAAACAACCACACACCCATATATGTACCACCACAGCCTAACCATCCACCAACAACAGACGACATCACTTCCCACAATATCTGCCTTCAACATACACTTCTACCTACCCAATAGTGCCATCAGTTCCAACTCTGTCCATCATCATACAATATCTACACCAATCCGCAACTTCAATCACTACAATAGTCGCTCCTCTTTCTCACAACTACTGTGCACATAAACTTCAAAATCCCATCACAGTGCCTTTGAAATTACCTCTCCCATCACATCAAAAATAACAAAACCACCACTCATTGCCAAACTGTCACCTCAACTCCTATACAACATCACCAAACATCATCGACAAAACAAGCAGCCATATCACCCACAGCAGCTTCTACATCTTCTAACCATCAGCCTGAACCACTCTTCCACTTACTGCCACAAACATCAAAACAACCATAACATGCTGTCTACCACCATCCCCCTTGCAAACTTGCCTGCCATCAACTTGTCACACTACTATTTCATACTCCAATACCACCAGAACAACAACCAAACCCCCACCCCCTGTATAACCACTACACCAGTACCATCAGACCACCCACCCACTATCTCCTACCACTGCAAGCACATCGAACACCACAATCTCCTGCCAAAGCCACACAACCGCTACTCTAGTCAAAACTACAACACAACCACCCCCATCGTCTTCAACTGCCCTAGCCACACTTCGACCATTTCACTACCTGCCATCGAGCAACTTCCCCATTCATCGTGACTCGACCAACCACTTCTTGAGTCACAAATTCGCGAACACTTCGAACTACAACATACCCATCAATTGCGGCTTCAGCTAAACTCCTCGAACCCAAATCAGCAACCAACATCTAATCGAAAGCCAACCTCAAGCTCAGTCGCCTCTCTCAAATTACAACAAGCGAACCATATCTTCACTACAGACCACATCTTAGGCCACCACATCACCCAATCATCTTTCCATCGAAATCCCCATCCACGAATTTGCACGAGACGACCTCCGT
The DNA here is from genome assembly GCA_030737815.1 of Allium fistulosum. Lineage (NCBI taxonomy): Eukaryota > Viridiplantae > Streptophyta > Magnoliopsida > Asparagales > Amaryllidaceae > Allium > Allium fistulosum. The sequence goes on along the minus strand of CM060907.1, from coordinate 939,240,824 downwards.
GACTTTGAACCCTCTACTCGACGGCTGTAATCGTGACCTGTTTATTTAATTTGAACGAAATTAGGAGTGAATATTGGGAAAGTTTGAAAGTTGGGAAATCGAACTCGTGTGATCGTGTTTGAGAGACCGAATTTTTTTTCTTCTTTTTTTTAATCAAACTTAGCGGGCCTTTTTTTCTTATTAGGCCAGTCATCTTATTTTGTTTAACTCCATTTTTTTTTCATTTTCTTTAATAAAAAAAATTAAGAAAAAAACAATCAGTTGTCTAATTTTTTTGTTTTGTGTGTCTTTGTCAGTAAAACATCACTTTTAAGTTTCCTTCTCAAAAAAAAATTTGTTTTGAGTAGTTTTCTTTCTAAAACTTTTCCTTTATAAAAGAAAAAAAAACAAACAAAAAATAATAATAATAATAACAATTATATATATTTTGTTTTTATTTCAGGTTGCCAAAGCAGAATTGCAGAAGTGCTTGCTAAAATAAATTGCTTGCGTGTCGAGCTTGCCAAAAAACCAAAACTGCTTGCTTATTTATAATTCTCTTTATTTGCCTTGCATTGTATATATCTATTGTTTTTGTTTGTCTTGCATTGTTGTTTACTTGCATTAAAAAAATATTCAAAAAACAAAAAAAACAAACAAAAACAAAATCCATTCGTAGTTGCATTGTTAATACACGTTTAATTTCTACTTTGCATTACATCCTAGAATTTTGATTAGTAATAACGGTTAGACATCGATAACACTTAATTGTATATTGACAAATTGTCTTCTTTGAACAATTTAATTTCTTGGTGTCTAGGCTAAGCCATAGTAATAACCATTTATAAATATTACGGTGATTCGTAAATATTATAGTGGTTGTTCCTCTGAAGGTACTTAAACCTTCGGCTGCATTGCTACGGTGATTCGTGGTGCACCGATAAATCCTGCCCGTTACCTGGCTGAGAACTATCTTGTTGATTTAAGACAAAGTGTGATTATACAAATTTGGGTTAACTTAGGATAAATCATTTGTAATTAACCCTTGCATTCATTTAGTTGCATTAGTTCATGCATGTTTAAAAAAAAATTCAAAATCCAAAATAAAAAAAAATTGTAAATATTCCTTTCCAAAATTTTAAATCCTTTCTTTTGAATTTTTTTTAAATCAAAAACAAAAATCCAAAAAAAAATTCTTAGTTTTTTTTAGAAAATAAAAAATATATATATATATATATAATATTTTCGAAATTTTTTTTTTGAAAAACCGAAAAACAAAACAAAAATCAATTTCCCTTTTGAAAAATAAATTTTATTTGTAAATATTTTTCCTTTACAAAAAAAAAACAAAAACATTCTTGAAAACGTCCGAGTTTCCCCACTTACGTGAATTTTACAATAGTTGTGAAAATCAATATAATCAATATGATTTCACTCAAAATTCGTATGGATATTTTAACAACAACTATTGCTTAAATGATTCAAATTTTGAACCACAAAATTTTCAAAATGATGACTAACCCTCAAGTCTTGAAAAGAGCATTTCGTCTTTACTTGAAATCTCTACACAACAAAATCAAATGATAAATTATTTGTGTAATTCATATTTGGGCAATGATTCAAATCAAAATTTTCAAAATAATCAAAATTTGAATTCACTTCAAAATTCAAACGATTTCGAAAATAACCCATGCCAATTCAATTTTGAACTCCAAAATGAATTTCAAAATCAAAACGAAAATGTAATCCACTTTTCAAATAATTTTGGCATTGGGAATCATCTCGACTATGATGCAAGTGAAAATTTTTATTCTCAACAAATCCAAATCGAAAATCCTCAAGCTAATAATTATAAATTGGATTTTGTTGAACAAATGAACGAAATTTACGATGATCACACGGATTCGTTGTTTGAAACATATATGAAACAACGTGATAAACAAAATCAAATCTCAACGTGTGACAAGTCCAATAATAATCCACCTTTTACCCAAATCGATGATTTTAAATAACAACTTTTGAAATTGAAAACGAAAATCTTAACGAAGTTGTTGAAAACACGGTAATTGAGTTGGATTTCAATTCTTTTGAGGGTGTGGAACCAAATTTAAAATTCAATCTTCCTTTCCTCGATTTCAAAATTTTGAATACAACAACTTTGGATTTTGAACTTGAGATACACAATGAAGTTGTTGATAATCCAAATAACGAAGACGAATTCAATGAACACAAATGTTTTGGACTTTTGGATGACGAGTTGTTAAATTCCGATGGGGAAGATTTAAATCACCACTTTGATTTTGAAATCAATAATTTTGAAGAAGTTTTCAATGATGAGCTTGACGTTCAAAATGGTGAAAATAAACTTGAATTTCAATCAGTTGTTTTATCAACCCCAAAAATCATCGACAACAAAACAACTCGTACGATTTTTAATAAAATGACATTCGTTTTTCCAAATCAACATTCAACTTTGAAATCTTTTATGGTTTGGTTTTTCAAGCTTAAGCTGTGTCTCGCATATTTGACAAGACAAATGAATCGGCCTTTGGAAGACCGTTTCATTTACTTTTTGACGATATACTTTCTGATCTCGTGTAAATACCGTTAATTTTCATTTAAATAAACGTCATGTTTTTATTTTTATTTTTCTCCTTCCACTTGGGTGACTGTGGGGACATAGTCAAAATCAAGTGTTGGGGGAGGCTCATCATCATTTTCGATTTTTCATGGTTTATTTATTTTTATTTTATTTCCAAAATTTAAAAAAAAAATCTCAAAAAAAAAATTTAGCATTTTTTTGATTTATTTTTAAAGAAACACTATAGGATAAATATATGGTTTTGGTTTATAAAATTGAAATTTTTGAAAATTTATTTGTCTTAACAAAAATAAAAATGAAGTTTGATTCCAAATAACAATGGTTTAACTAGTATATAGGAAGATTCATACGTGATAATTATGAAATATATCCTAATTGAAAATCTTTGTTTTAAAAAGTGGTTGATTTAAAGTAAAGGATATAACATTTTTTTTGTCTTCTAAGTTAAATGATGCTAAGACGATTTTGCGAAACTCTCTCCCTAAAAAAACAAAAACACAAAAAAAAAAATTTCTTGTATATATGTATATATTTTCTTAATAAACACCTATTGTGTATGCTCCTCTCTCTTTCTACAGCATCAAGTAGATTTAACTGTTAAAATTTAATCAAAAATGAAGATTCCAGTTAAGACATTCAAAAACCTGAATTAAGTTGAATCCAAATTCTATTATGTAGTTATCTAAAACCAATGTTCAAACACATTTTTAACCAAACAATGGTCGAGGTAAAAACATTTTAGTTCGAATACCAACAAGTCCATAAACTCAAATTCAGTGATAGTGAGAATCCAGCAGTACAAGCTTACAGTTAGACTGATAACAAAAGGGATACTTTGGCAATAGTTATATCTCATCGTACATAAAAATGAAAATGTAAAATTTGATTAGTAATAAGAATAAAGCAAAATGTTGTTCAAGTCAGACACCAATGAAAACCAAGCTTAGCATATTTGCCACTAAATGAACAACCACAGCATGCAAATAAATACGTAACAAGTTGTCATCCTTCATGCTCATGCACTACATTATCCCAAATAAGAGCTCCTAATTTTTCTAGCCTGACATATTAAATAGACAATCGACATTTCATAATATTAGCACAATACTGAATAGTATTTTTTTGTTAATAAATAAGAGTAAGTACATTACTGCAACATTGTAAACATAAGTGTCCCAAAATCTTGAAAAGTATATTTTATCCAAGTGAGCTATAGTAAACAAACATGAAGACGGTAAAATGAGTTTTTTTATCAAAATTAGGATTCATAAAATACACAATCAATGACAGTCAGATGCATATGATCGAAATAACTATTAACTTCTTTTGCCATACTAATAATTTCTTGGTTACAGTAGATTAAAATGAAAGGTATTATCACGTTTGTTGTTGTGAACCAATCAAGATAAATAAAAAGCAAAATAATGTTTAAAGTGTAGTAGTACTAACAACCTCCGAAGGAACGGTGACTGAATTGGTATGCAATGCAAGAGTGCATGCAAATACCTATGCAGTTGCACAGTATTGACTTAAAGCTTCGTTTCCAATGTCAAGCACTAATGGGTTATAAATATTGTAAAGATAAATCAGAATTTATATGCAATGCTAGAATGTGTATAAAATTCAACACAAACTACTTTCTTACAACTTTAGTCATTCTATGGAACTTTAGTCATTCTATGGACCTGCATGTTGTTAGAAAAGGAAAAAATAACATACAAGTGAATAACTCTCGTATATTCAGGATTCTCTAACCATGGTTCAAATTCTGGCGGAATTCCGGTTATTCCGGTGATTCCGTTCCGGTCCCGCTCATAACCGAAACAGAATCTGATCAAAACTCCGGTTCCGGTCTAAATTCCCGATTTGTTTTTCAAATATTGAAAAAAAATTATAAAAAAATAAAAAGATACAACAAGCATATAGTAATTAAAAAAAGAAAAACAAATTAAACAGGACAATAAATAAATGGATAAAAAGTCATATGTATGGACAAAAAAAGTTGTTATACTTTTGTTAATTTACATCGAATCATAATAAAAATTTCAAAAATTGACCAAATTTTAAAATTTCAAATGAACAATATAGAATCTTAAATAATGGTTTTTTAATCAAAGTGTATTTTATATGTAATGTAAAAAATATATAATATAAATTTATGACAGTATCGGATATTTATTAGCGTAAATAGCAAATTAAAGCAAAAATGTACCGAAATTAAAACGGAACTTATGAAATTTCCGGAACGGAACCGAAAATTTTAAAATTACTAACGACCGGAATGGAAATGGAAAACGGAATTTCGAGCCTTGGTTCTAACACAATGATAAAAGTTATTTAAAATGCTCTAAAATACCACATATCTTTTTATCTCATTAACTTACTAAGGGGAAAAAAACACAGATCTACAAAGCTACAAAGCAAAAAATTGGATTCTCCTTTTAAGCAGTATGCTTTAATCAGATGGGAGAACTGGAAGAGTTCACAACAAATAACAAGAATCTGTTCTAAACAACATCCAATGCAGTGTTTGCCGATGTAAAGCTTATAACTATTTCCAGTGTCACGGCTCACGAAGAATGTTACAACTTAATCATTTCAGTAGTCATACTGAAGCTTTAATGTATCCGAATGTGATCTAAACTGTCTTGTAATGCAAAACAATTGAATCTTACATCCAATATTATACTATGCGAGTAACACTAACAAATTCGAATTTGCACAGTACTATAATTAAACACTAAGATTAGTCCTATAATCATATCCAAGAGGTCCACTTACTTAGGACCAGTGCATCCCATTGTAGTTCCCAGACCTCCGTTAAGCTTTAAAACAACAAGCTTATTAAGCAATTTCTTTATCGCTTCAAGATCTTCACATCCCCACTAAAAGAAAGTTTTAAAATGAAAAATAGTTTCTTTTATTCAGCAAATGAATTCAATACGATACAACACATCTCACTACTGTATTTATACAAAGCAAACAGGCAAAGAGATAAAAAAGAGAAATGGGCTGCGGTCCAAGGCCCATTAACACAAAGACAAGTCGAATAAGCTTATATCCTTTAACACATACGAACTGATTCTTATTATGCCCCCTCAAATAAAACTATGGTTTCAGTCTCTCTTCGTCTCTCATGGCGGCGGAGAAAACTTTGAGCTCCTCTCTAAACCGATCAAAATTCTTTCTTGAAATTGCTTTAGTAAAGACATCAGCTCGCTGATAATATGCAGGAATGTGTTGGATCTGGAGTTTACCACTTCCCGTTCGTTCGCGAACAAAGTGGAGATCCACTTCCAGATGCTTCGTTCTCGAGTGTTGGGTAGGATTCATAGAAAGGGAGATGGCGCTTAAATTGTCAACCCAGATGGTAGGCTTTCGATTCAGTGTGAACCCTAATTCTCGAAGGAGGGTTTCAGTCCAAATGACTTCTGCAGTGGTGCTGGCGATGGCCCTGTACTCAGCTTCAATGCTCGATCTCGAGATGGTGGCTTGCTTTTTCGTGCACCATGAGATGAGGTTGTTGCCGAGGTAGACACAATATCCAGTGATGGATTTCCTATCATCCAAATCATTTTCCCAGTCTGAATCACTGTAAGCTTGTAGATGTAAGGTTTTATTTGAAGTGAATCTTAATCCATGGTTGAGTGTCCCCTTTAAATATCGTAGAATACGTTTTACTGCACACCAGTGTTCATTTGTGGGAGCTTGCATATATTGACAGACTGTTAACACTAAAACATATGTCTGGTCTTGTAATAGTAGCGTACTGAAGTGCCCCAACAATGCTCCTGTACTGTTTGACATTCTCGATGGGTTCACCCTTTTCTTTAGATAGCCTGAGATTGCTCGTCATGGGTGTAGGTAGAGATTTAGCCTTGTCCATGTTTGACCTAACTAGAATGTCAGATATGTATTGTTTTTGAGATAAAATGATGTTTGAGTCTGCATCCCTTCGAATATGTATGCCAAGGAAGAAATCTACTTCACCCATGTCTTTTATTGCAAACTCCTTATCCAAGTATTTCATGATTAGCTCGACTTCATGTTGATTGTCTCCTGTGATCAGTATATCATCTACATAAACTAATATGTAAATACTGTTGTCCCCTGTCTTTTTTATATAGAAAGAACAATCTGACTTGGTGGCAGTGAAACCCAGTTTAATCAGTACACTCTTTAATTTATCATACCAAGCCCTTGAGGCTTGCTTTAGACCATAAATAGCTTTATGTAGCTTACATACTTGGCTGATGCTTCCTTCAGAACTATAACCCTCTGGTTGTTGCATATATACATCTTCAATTAATTCTCCATTTAAAAAAGCATTATGCACATCTAATTGCCTTATTCTCCAGTTTTTATGCAAGGCAATGGTTAGGATTATCCTTACTGTTGCTGGTTTAATAACTGGAGAGAAGGTTTCATTAAAGTCAAAACCAAACTGCTGAGTATAACCCTTTGCCACAAGTCTGGCTTTATATTTGATGATCTTACCATCAGCATTTCTTTTAATTTTGTATGTCCATTTGCTTCCCACAATGTTTTTATGCCTTGGTAAATCAACAAGAGTCCATGTATTGTTTTTAACCAGAGCTTTGTACTCTTCATCCATGGCTTTTCTCCATCTTGTGTCTTTTATTGCCTGCTCATATGAAGTTGGTTCCACTTCATTGAATTGAGTATTATAAACTTTGGGTTTATAAATCCCACTTTTTGATCTAGTAATCATGGGATGTTGAATGGTAGTTGACTGTGGTTCACATTGAACATCATTATGCTCATCAGATGTTTCATTTGTAGATTCAATATTAGATTCTTGCTGTGTGTTTGATTCTTGCTGCTCATTATGTTGAGGACTGCCTGTTATTATTTGCTCAGAATCATTTCTAACTTCATTCCCTGTTGGTTTTCTGTCTGATTGAACCTCAGTATTTATCCATTCAGATAAGTCTGGCATGTGAATGTCCCTAGCATTGTTTGCATTAGTACCTTGCATGTGCTTTTCCTTCTCTACAAAAGGAAAAACATTTTCATTAAAAACGACATGCCTTGAAATGTAAACTCTGCCTTGACTGTCTAGACATATGTACCCTTTTTGATTATGTGCATATCCTAAAAAAGTACATTGACTAGACCTAAGGCTTAGTTTATGTTTATTGTATGGTCTAAGGCAGGGAAAACACAAGCACCCAAAATTTCTTAAATGTCCATAGTTTGGTTTAAAACCAAATAATCTCTCAAAAGGACACACATGGTTTAACACTTTGGTTGGCATTCTATTAATGAGGTATACTGCAGTGGCAAAAGCCTCTCTCCAATATCTCATTGGTAGACCTGCCTGAGACAAAAGTGTTAACCCTGTCTCCACAATGTGCCTGTGTTTTCTCTCGACTAGACCATTTTGTTCAGATGTATGGGGACAAGTAGTCCTATGCACAATCCCTTTTGTGCTGAAGAACTCCTTTAGAGTTTTGAACTCTCCCCCACCATCTGTTTGAACAATCTTCACACAGTTATTATATTGTTTTTCAGCACTAGTGATGAAGTGCTTCATAGCATTACATGTATCTGATTTTGCCTTTAAAAAAATATATCCAAGTATATCTGGTATGAGCATCAACAATGGATAGATAATACCTGTCCCCTTTTGATGAGTTGTGTGGAGATGGTCCCCACAAGTCAGCAGCCACAAGTTCAAGTGGTCTTTTATAGGTAGTTTCAGAAAACTGAAAAGGTAATTTGTGACTTTTGCCAATTTGGCAGTGTGTGCATACTGATAAATTGTGTAAAGATGAGAAAGAAATTTTGTTCTCATTCAACACTTGTTTTACAACATCATAACTAGGATGTCCCAATTTACAATGCCACATATGAAAAATATTGTCACATTTGACTTGATTCAAACTTGTGTTATTACAACAGACAACATTATTACTATAGATGTTCTTTGTTCTCATATGGCTGAACTTGTACAAACCCTGATCCAGTTTACCCTGTAATAATATATCTTTACTCAGCATATCTCTGACTAAGCAGACCTTAGGGTGAAACTCAAAATATACATTATTTTCTTTAGCAAATTGTGAGACACTTATTAAATTCTTTTTGATACTTGGCACTCTTAATAAATTATTGAGGTAGAGTAGCCTTGTACCTTGTATAGTGCCTGTTCCCACATGTGATATATTGACAGTTTCACCATTACCCATAGATACAGAATTCTTACCATTGTAGCTTTTGTTTCCTAAGTTGAGATTTTGTAAGTTGTTGGTAATGTGGTTTGTAGCTCCTGAGTCTGGAAACCAATCATCTGTGTTGATGTCCTCTGTTTTGGCTGTGTCATCTGTTGAGTTATCTGAATTATTTCTTGAATGATGATTAGTTTGTGCCATATTGGCTGTTGGCTACCTGCTTGACTGTGCCTGTTGAGATGGATTGTAATCCTCCTTGAATCTGAAGTAGCATTTATTTGCCATGTGACCAAATTTTTCACAAATTTGGCATTTGACCCTGTTGTTGTTTGATGACCTTCCTCTGCCCCTGCCCCTTTGATTATAACCACCTCTAGGGTTTTGGTTGTTCTGATTGTTTTTCTGACCTTTATTCTTTGTGGTTGAAACATAGTTTGCAGAATAGTCTTCTTGCATAAGTCTTCTCTGTTCAATTCTGCCTTCATGTGCGAGGAGAGCTGAGTTGACATAGTCAAGATCAGGTAGGGTGGGTTGTGTGGCAATGAAAGTCACCAGAGATTCATATTCTTGGTCTAAACCATTGGTAATGATGAGAATCTGCTCACTGTTCGAGATATTGTGGCCAACAGCCTTGAGTCTGTCACACAGATTCTTGATTTTGGCAAGGTATTCTCTCATGCTCATATCATTCTTTCTCGTATTTTGTAGCTCTCTTCTGTAGTGCATGATTCTTGCTGATGACTGTGAGTTAAAAATTCTTTCAATAGATGACCATATCTCATATGATGTGTAGCAACCAACTAGTTGGGACAATAGGGTCTGACTAATGGATGATAGGAGCCAAGATGCAAGCAAGTTATCTTGTTTTTGGTACAATGTATATTCTGGGTTGCTAACAGTATTTCCAGTATCATCAGTGATGTTAATCGGTGGAATCTCTTTGGTTCCTTTTACATAATCCTGTAGATCATACCCTCTCAAAGCAATTTCTGTTTGATATTTCCATGTGATATAATTGTCTTCATCTAAAGGTGTGTTTATTGCTTGATTCTTAGGTCTGATCAAAACAGAATCTGATCTCTGATTGTCTTTGGATCTGTTGCCAGTGTTTGCTGAAGTGACATCTTCTCCTTCAGTAGCCATGGTGGATCAAGAATATGGATGACCAAGTTTCTTGATCAAGAAACTGGTATTGGTGGCCAAGAAATGACCAAAGATGCAAGAAACTGGATGGTGCAGTGAGAAAACTGCTATATGTATTACTGTTTTATTGTAAAACAGTAATATATATACAGATTTTATATGTACCTCCAGATGTCGGAATCAGAAAAAATGCAACCAGAGGAAGAAATGATGATCTTGAATCTGATCTGCCTCTTGGATGGCACCGTGGGTTAGGAACAGGTGAACACGATTACTTGCAGCGATCTAGAGAAGGGTATCCTCCCCTATGATGACAATATTCTGAGGGGAGAATCAATTCCCAAAAGGAAAATCTGCCGTTTGGCAATGAAGCTCTGATACCATAAAAGAAAGTTTTAAAATGAAAAATAGTTTCTTTTATTCAGCAAATGAATTCAATACGATACAACACATCTCACTACTGTATTTATACAAAGCAAACAGGCAAAGAGATAAAAAAGAGAAATGGGCTACGGTCCAAGGCCCATTAACACAAAGACAAGTCGAATAAGCTTATATCCTTTAACACATACGAACTAATTCTTATTACCCACCAACTTTCATCAGATCTTAAACGTTGAAATAACAGAATAAAAACAATAATTCAATGGTATCAAACCTTCAGGAGGTTGTGCGAGTGCATCATAAGGTACAACAACTTCTTCAGTAGGTGTCTTGATTTTGCTCTAATCTATCTGTTGTGCTTCTCCACTACAAAATTATAACAAAACCAAAATCTAAGAACATAAAATAATCAGATCACTGAAAGTAAAATTGACAACTAATCTCGATCTACCTCAAATAACGAGAAACAGGGTTGATAAATCCATTCTTTTCATTTTCACTGCAAAATAAGTTTGAAGAACAAATTACAGTCAGATCTCAGATCGCAAAAAAGAAAGAAGTGAAAATAAAAGATGAAACGAGAAAACGGGAAAACGACTCCGAAAAATGTGACCTACTCATAAGATCTAACCAACTTCGGCATCTCAAAATTGACAATGAGAGGCGACGATTCAGACCAAGGAGAAGCTTTAGCCTGGGTCGAATTAATTTCAGAAATTCGAGAATGAAAATATTAGGCTTTATTTTGTTTTAGAGATCTGAAACGTTGCGTTGAGACTTGGATAAATTTTAGGTTTTGTTTTGGCGCCAGCAATGAAAGAAAATGGAAAGGAGACGTAAGCGAGAATGAAAAAACAAAGCTGCCGCTTAACCTATCTAAAACCGAAACGCTACTAGTACAGTTGGACCAAAGAAATAGATGCATTTAGCATTCAAACGCTGCTATATAATGCAACTAAAAGCACGATTTCTTGTAGTGATCATTCCAGAACTTGGTGTGCGGCTTGGCGATAGGACAATATTTAAGGAATGAGAGGAATATATGTCTTTTCTTGAGAATGTTCTCCAACTCCAACTTAAAGTAGAAGCAATATCCATACTCCAAAAATTCTATTTTTGATTAGGTTTGAGTGCACCCATGCAGACCATAAGTTAGTGTTAGGAGACAGGAGGAGATCATAGTACCTGGCCGTAGCAACATCTATATTCCATTTTTTCAAGTTTGCTGTAACAATTCCACCATTTGTCTTTGAAAGTCGGAGTTTCTTGAAGGCAAATGGGATGAGTTTGCTAGAGAATGGGTCACCATGCCATAAGAATTTATTAAGAGCACGATTGACCATGCTAATAAGCTTCTAGGGTAAGATGAAATGTCTCATCCAGTAATTCATCATAGCAGTCACAATAGATTGAATAATAATTAGCCCTCTAGCTTGAGATAACATGGTATTAGGCCATTGAGTCGGTTTAGATATGATCCTCTCATAAAGAGTAAGGCAGTCAGTGGAAGAGATTCCTGCAGAGATAAGAGGAATTCCATGATAGGTAGAATTGTTTGGCATTTCAGAAGGGGTAGATAAAGATATCAGGTTGGATTTTGCTCAAATGAAATGCCAGCGATCAAAATTTGGGACTTTTGCAGATTAATAGCTAACCAAAAAGAGCTTTAGACCCAGTAAAGGAATCCAAAATACAGAGGATGTTTGTAGATAATGGTTTAGTAAAGCACATAATATCATCTGCAAATAAAAGGTGGGTTATCTATGGGTGCTTGAACATGGGATGAAGCTCAAGAAGATTATATGCAACCTTTTCTGAGAGAAGGGAGTTTTCATGACAAGAACAAGAAGAAGAGATGAAATGGTATCAACCTGCCTACCACCATGCTTACTATTAAAGTGGCCAAAAAAAGAACCATTTCTGCAAATAGAGAAATAGGGAGTTGAAAAGCAAGAGTAAATCCAAGCTATAAAAGGATGAGGGACATTCATTCTTGAAAGGACAGCTGCAATTGCTCCCCAAGGGATAATGTCAAAAGCCTTTTGACTATCAAGCTTAAGCATGCACTGTGGAGATATTGACTGCCCACCATAACCTTTAATTAACTCTTGTGTAATTAAAATGTTATTACTAATGGACCTTTGAGGATTATAAGCTGCCTAATTGGGGGAGACAAGGAAATTTACTGCATTTTAGAGATGATTGGCCAGTATTTTGGAGATACATTTACAAAATATTTGCATATGATATAGGTCAGAAGTACTTCACAGAAGTAAGGTTCTCTTTCTTAGGGATGAGCGTAATATTTGTCGCATTAATGCCTGGATAAATGGCATTAGCAGAAAAGAAACACTGAATAGTAAGAGTGAAGTCATTCAATGATATCCCAAGTCTTTTGGTAGAAAAAAGCATTAAAGCCGTCAGGTCCACTTGAACTACCTGAATTGAGAGATAATAGAGCTGTTTTAATTTCTGCGGATGTAACTTGAGCTATCATAGAAACAGATTGGTCAGGAGAAAGGGTGGCAGGTACATATTATAGAGTTTAGAGAGATTTGGCAAATGACTATTGAGAGGAGCAAAGACTGATTAAAAGTATCTAAGGAAAGCTTCATTGATGTCCTCTTGAGTGGTCCCGGCGTTGTCGTTCATGTTAATAATGGTTAATAATGGAGTGTATCATTTAGGAAGCCTGCCTATTTTTTTAAGTTTGGAGTGAAAGTGTAACACCCCACATTTTATTGACAGTTAAATTAAAATAAATTTAATTGATAACTATGAAAACAGTGAAAAATAAATTTTTGCTAATATTGGAATTTGACCACGAAACTTATACCATTGTGTTCGTGACAAATTTCTGATCAACTTCCATATACAATGTTTTCTGAATGGACTTCAAACAGAGAAGTTATAGCCGTTTGAAGTTTTAGTGTCAAAAACAATTACATATGCAAATATGGAAATTTTATCAATTATAAACATTTGCAATTAATTCATAGGATATTTATAAAAGTAGTAACAAATTTATTGTGTTTGTAATGAATGTAAATTATTAAGAGAATTAGATGTAAGAGGAAAAAAATAAGGGGAATAATTAACATTGCAAACAGAATCAGCTAAAAAGTGCAATTAATTAATATGTGAATTAATATTGGAGATTAATATATAACGTGTGTATATATATCAGATCTCTCAATTTAAAGAGGTTTACATATAAATGTAACAAATAAATGTTCAAATTCAAATCTGGATTAAAAAAATATATGCATATTAAATATATATGTTAATTGAGTGGTGGAATTAATTGACATGCCATTTAATGAAACGCTACAATGTGTGACGACCCTGAATTTTTGACATTGAAAATTAGAATATTTAATTGATTTTTAATATCTGGAAGTTAGTTTAATTTGAAATTCAAATATCAGAATGAATTTGGCAATGTAATTATTGAATTTAATTTATTGCAGTTGGGTAAAAATATTGAATCTTCAATTTTTAAGCTGATTAAAAATATTTTCAAGGCTTAGAAAATTTATATTAATAATACTGATGGTGATAGAAATTTTGAAATTGAATTTAACAGTGTTTTGTTCAGTTTTGAAATTTTATCGTTTAAATCGACGTTTAAAAATAGACTTCCGGGGCACAGTTTCGGAATTCGACAAAATCAGTTCCATTGGATCCGTAATATTGTATTATTATCGGATTTTAATTTTCGTAGTGTTTGGAGTTGTTGTGTGAGCGTACGATATATAAACGCACTGAAATTTATATCAAAATTCAATATTATAAATGGGTCCGAAAAGCTATCTTCTCCATACGATCGAATTAGGAGTCGAAACTTTTTCCCTTGTGTTCAAAATAGGGGTATAACATTATAAACGCCTAGCGGCACGCCTCGATAGAATGTTAAGATTTTAAGCTACGAATTCAAGTCGATTTAAATTTAAAATTTAAATATAATATATATACTAATTAACCAGTCAAATTTCTCTTCACATCAATACGTTCCTTTCAATTCATCATCACTGTAGCAAGCTTATTCGTACACGCAACTAAACTCAAACACGCTACCTCTTGTATGAAGCCGTTCTTCTCGTTTAAAAAAAAACCTGCCTTCAAAATAAAAGTCGAATTCAAAACTAAATACTCCTCCTCCTAAATCAAAACCAGAAGAAGAATAATCATATAACAATGGCCGCTCGATCGACGAAATCAAAATCAAATTCACGTAAGTTGCCGAGCACCTTTCCACAAGCCTCGTTCATCTCGTTCGAACAATGGCGGGGGAAGAGTCGGTTCTTGGTCGAGCTCGAACACATCGCGCGAATTAAATTGCGAAGGAGCGGAGGCTGCTCGATGGTAGGTAAGTCTTTGGGATTGCGTTCGACTGAGGTAGTCGATGGGTCGTGATCTGGAAGCGTGGCCAGTGAGGAGGAGGCCGATTGTGTGGGAGTAGGGTCGCGTCGTGGTGGTACAACCTAGGAAGGCGGCGAGGCATACTTGGGTGCGGTGGGGTATATCGAGTTGAAGGAGGTCGGCGATTCAGTGGTGGCGAGTCGGCGATGGGGGTTGCGAACGATTTCGCGATGGAGCAGATCGTTGGTAGCATGGATTTCGATCGACTGTTAGGTCTAAAATCGATGGCGAAGTTCGTCGTTGCAGTGAGGTATCATTTTATTTTAATTTAATTAAATAAATGAAGGTGTTAAATACAGAAAAATAATTACAGTAAAGAGGATTGTTATTTCATTATTTACAGGAAAATGTATAAAAATATATGTATCCATATAAAAGATTTTTAAAAGGAAAATTTATTAGTTTAAAATTAAATTATTAGTTGAATTAAAACTATTAAACGGTAATTGGTAATTCGATTATTTCGAATATTAATGAATTGTATAAATGTTTATACAAGGTCTAAAATGGAGAAAAATAAACCGGAATGGAAATGAGTTGGAAATGGGTTGCATGCATAATAAAAGGTGAGATCTTCTCACTCAAATTAAAATAATTGAAATTTCAGTTATTGATTGATTGTTGAATTGTGATAGTTAGATTAAAATTGTTGATTGTGTGCTTGAATGATAAAGTATTATCAGTTGTATTGAAATAGACCCTATGCGCCGCATAATAGCGGATGATATTATATGTAAACCCATATACCGCGATATTCCACCTCGAAGTGGAATTGGTATTATATATGTATTTGGAGTTGTTGACTTCCCGCATTATATAGCGGATGAGACCCTATGCGCCGCATAACAGCGGATGATATTTTATAAATCCCATATACCGCGATATTCCACCTCGAAGTGGAATGGGTATTTAATTGTTGTGCTAACATCTGTGGATGCAGGGAAACAGGTTGGAGGGATCCAACTGGATTCCTCAAATTGTATGAATTTGTTTCATATGTTGTGTGATGATTTATTGATAATCTGTGAATGATTCTATTGATGATTGAATTTGTTGAAGGCTATAATTTAGCCAAATGTATTTTTGGTATCGTTGGATACCAGAAATAAATAAAATTGGATTTTTGAAATTAAAGTAGGAAATTTTAAGTAAATCCCTTTTGGAAGAATTGGGTGAATTTAAAAGAAGGAATTTAAAAGCATAAAGTCAATTTTTGAAATCTTATCGAATTATTTCCAAAATATGGGAAAAGATATTAATAAATGGGTTTTGAATAATATTGTTTAAAAGTTGAAGAATTTATTGGAAATGGAATTTTTAATAATTTGGAAAGAATAAAGGGATTTATTTAAAAGGTGATAAATTTTTTTTTGAAATCCATTTGATAATTGATTTAGTATTGGAAAATAAATCTTTGGAAAATCAATATGAAAATTGATTTGGTGTTTGAATGAAAAATTGATTTTGTGTAGAAAATTAATTTGGAAAACGATTTGCAAATGTTTGTTATTTGGAAATATTTATACTCTATCTACTAATTTTATTAGTTTGGACTTGAAGTTTTATATGAAATATTAGTATAATATTTTCATAACTAATATTTAAGTAAGAGTTTAGAGATAGTTTTATTCTAAAATATTTCCAAGTATATTTTGGATGAGTGATCTAAATCACTTTAAAGTATTCGGACTTGGCAGATTTCCAGTGGAAATAAATAATATCGGGAATTTCATTCCGCGAGTGAAAAGTGATTTAAAATTGGTTTTCAAAGTGATGAAGTGTGGAAAATATATATCTTGCAAAGATATTTTGAAATTTAATAATTTGGAAAAAATTATTTAGATTGGATGATTATTGTGAATATTGTTTGATAGTAAAATATTCAACTATCAGTATAAACAATTTGGGGAAATTATTGAGGCTTGATGGTTGTGAATGTTGTTTGATAGTTAAATAACCGACTTTGCTACAATACAACGTGATAGGGGGTTCTCGCTTCGCGTTTGGTGGTGAACGGGAGACTCTTACCCCTACATGTCCCTTTTTTGGGTTGGTTGAATTAAGTCGAGAGGCTGGTCGTAAAAGCAAATTCGGGGTACCATTGTATGCCACGGCAGGGCTGGGATGGTTGAAAAGCCTACCAGTCGAGATTGGCCGCTATCGATGGTTGAAAAGCCTAGACTGTTACATAGTGGTATCAGAGCAATTGGTTAAGCGAAAACCTTGGCTCTGTTGGGTGTTACTCATTAGAGATAGAGTCAGTAGTACTCTAGAATGAGTGTGAGTGTAATAATAGGTATGAGCGCGTATTTGTTAGTGAATACAAAAATTTGTTTTATATTGTGTTGACTTATCGGTTGATTGTTTATAGATTCTGGTCGGTGCAGTTTGGCCAACTGTAATCGATAGGGGTTTCTAAACTCTTAAACAAGATAAACTGACACAGTATTGTTTTAAAATAGGGTAAATGAAATAATTTTACCCAAATTATTTTTGTATATCAAGGAAATAATCTTTGTGAATTATTATAGTATTTAGTTGCTTGGTTGTTAGAAAGTGATAATATTGAATTATTATCATTGTTATATGGAAATTGAATAAGAAATAATGGTATAACCAAAGATTTGGAGATAAATTCATTTAACAAATGAAATTTGATTGGAATAAGATTCAAATTGAAAAGGAATGAATTTGTGAATGAACAAATGAGGTTACATTTGTAAATAATGAATTGGAAGTTGAATTAGTTAAATTAAAGTTGAGTTGTGAGCTAAATTTGGAAATGGTTTGAATTTGCATATAAATTCAAGTAAGTAGAAAAAATAAATTGAAATTTCCTTGATAAAGATAAAGTAAATTCAGGATGAATTGAATATGGAAATTTGAAATTTAAAAAGAACAAGTGAATATACTAATTGAATTAAATTAGTAGATGGAATGGATTTGATCAAATGAAAAATCAAATCAAAGATTTAAATTGGAAATTGTTTACAAGGAAACTATAATTTGAGTTTTGAGTTGAAATAACTTAAGCAATATTTGGATAAAAGCTCGACTTAAGAAAAAAATTATGAAATGGTTGTTGTCGACTTTTATTGAATGGTTTTCAATGAAATTTGTTTGATTAATGAAATGCAAATTGAATTGAATGGGATCAATTGGAAATGAAATGGAATTAAAATAAATTGAGTTGGTATCAATTTAAATTAGTTATAAACTAGAATGGATATTCTATTAAGTGAATATCGTTGAATTTGCATATAAATGGTTGTCGTTTGACGCAAATGAGGTTATATAAAATTCTATGAGTTATTAAAAGAAAATAAAAATTGATTTTTGAATCAATTGAAATGGATATGAATTCGTTTCGCTTAAAGATGAATTGAATGTAAGGAACTGCATTGTAAATTACTTGAATTGAATAGAAATGGTATGTGAATTAGATGAAAGCGATTAAATTTGTATTGAAACTTGTTGCTAATGGAAATAATTTTGAGTGTATTGTTTACGAAAACTACTTGTTTGTTATTGAAAATGAGTAAAATGTTAATAGATTTCCTATATATGTCACTTACGTGTTTAAATTGAGTAAGTACAGGTACAGGGGGGCCGTTTGGCTGCATTTGGTTGCGCAAAATGCTTAAAAATAACCAACTTTGCTTAAAATGCTAATAAAGGTACGCCTACGCAATACAAAGTTAGGAAATATGAACTGTTTTTGGTTTTTTTTGTTGTCCCGACCGTGTGGGTCGATGTATATATATTTATATCTCTTGTCAAATTGCAAAAGCTCCTCCGTACAAAGGAGACTCTGCCAAAACTTTTCGAAAATTTTGGGAGTTAGAAAATTTTGAAATTTTTGGAAATTTTCACTTAGCGACATATGATTTAAAATTGGAATTTGAGATGAAGGTAAATAGAATTCAACATCTAAAATGAAGTAAATTGAATTCATATGAAATTGGAAATCCAGTTTTAAAATAAGTGGATATTTGAAATTGGAATATATAATTGAATGAAGATTAAAACTGGAAGTTGTGACAAGGGAAGAGTGTGAATAAGTGAATTACAATCAAAATGAATGTGAATAAAAAGGATAAATTAATGTTTTTAAATTTCGAAGATAAATTTGAATTTGCTCGACAATAAGGTATGTATTTAAATTTCAGTATGAAATTTGATCCTTTCTTGTCCAGCCGCTTGGCTTTTCTTTTTCTTTTTGGAATCTGGGGGTCCGTAGGGACATTTTGTAGTCGTACCGAGCTAGCCGCGCAAAAGAGACGCTGGCGAAATTTTTCGAAAATTTAGAGAGTTGAGAATTTTTGATAAATTTTGGATAATTTACAATTTGAATTTAAATTTAAATTTGAATTATGAAGTAAAATAAAGTTGCTTGAAACTATGAAAATGTTTGGAAAATTAATAAGGATGATGGTGTGGTTATGATAAGAAGATTGGTTTGAGAATTTGATAAAACTGTTTGGTTTAGGGAAAATGATAAACGGGTTGAGGATCATTCTTCTCAACTTGTAATTTCGGGACGAAATTCTTTTAAGGGGGAAGAATGTGATGACTTTGAATTTTTGACATTGGAAATCAGAATATTTAATTGATTTTTAATATCTGGAAGTTAGTTTAATTTGAAATTCAAATATCAGAATGAATTTGGCAATGTAATTATTGAATTTAATTTATTGCAGTTGGGTAAAAATATTGAATCTTCAATTTTTAAGCTGATTAAAAATATTTTCAAGGCTTAGAAAATTTATATTAATAATACTGAAGGTGATAGAAATTTTGAAATTGAATTTAACAGTGTTTTGTTCAGTTTTGAAATTTTATCGTTTAAATCGACGTTTAAAAATAGACTTCCGGGGCACAGTCTCGGAATTCGACGAAACCAGTTCCATTGGATCCGTAATATTGTATTATTTAGGATTTCAATATTCATAGTGTTTGGAGTTTTTGTGTGAGCGTACGATATATAAACGCGCTGAAATTTATATCGAAATTCAATAATATAAATGGGTCCGAAAAGCTATCTTCTCCATACGATCGAATTAGGACTCGAAACCTATTCCATTGTGTTCAAAATAGGGGTATAACATTATAAACGCCTAGTGGCATCCCTCGATAGGATGTTAAGATTTTAAGCTACGAATTCAAGTCGATTTAAATTTAAAATTTAAATATAATATATATACTAATTAACCAGTCAAATTTCTCTTCACATCAATACGTTCCTTTCAATTCATCATCACTGTAGCAAGCTTATTCATACACGCAACTAGACTCAAACACGCTACCTCTTGTACGAAGCCGTTCTTCTCGTTTAAAAAAAAAGAAAACCTGCCTTCAAAATAAAAGTCGAATTCAAAACTAAATACTCCTCCTTCTAAATCAAAACTAGAAGAAGAATAATCATATAACAATGGCCGCTCGATCGACGAAATCAAAATCAAATTCACGTAAGTTGCCGAGCACCTTTCCACAAGCCTCGTTCATCTCGTTCGAACAATAGCGAGGGAAGAGTCGGTTCTTGGTCGAGCTCAAACACGTCACGCGAATTAAATCGCGAAGGAGCGGAGGCTGCTCGATGGTAGGTAAGTCTTTGGGATTGCGTTCGACTGGGGTAGTCGATGGGTCGTGATCTGGAAGTGTGGCCAGCGAGGAGGAGGCCGATTGGGTGGGAGTAGGGTCGCGTCGTGGTGGTACGACCTAGGAAGGCGGCGAGGCATACTTGGGTGCGGTGGGGTATATCGAGTTGAAGGAGGTCGGCGATTTAGTGGTGGCGAGTCGGCGATGGGGGTTGCGAACGATTTTGCGATGGAGCAGATCGTTGGTAGCATGGATTTCGATCGGCTGTTAGGTCTAAAATCGATGGCGAAGTTCGTCGTTGCAGTGAGGTATCATTTTATTTTAATTTAATTAAATAAATGAAGGTGTTAAATACAGAAAAATAATTACAGTAAAGAGGATTGTTATTTCATTATTTACAGGAAAATGTATAAAAATATATGTATCCATATAAAAGATTTTTAAAAGGAAAATTTATTAGTTTAAAATTAAATTATTAGTTGAATTAAAACTATTAAACGGTAATTGGTAATTCGATTATTTCGAATATTAATGAATTGTATAAATGTTTATACAAGGTCTAAAATGGAGAAAAATAAACCGGAATGGAAATGAGTTGGAAATGGGTTGCATGCATAATAAAAGGTGAGATCTTCTCACTCAAATTAAAATAATTGAAATTTCAGTTATTGATTGATTGTTGAATTGTGATAGTTAGATTAAAATTGTTGATTGTGTGCTTGAATGATAAAGTATTATCAGTTGTATTGAAATAGACCCTATGCGCCGCATAATAGCGGATGATATTATATGTAAACCCATATACCGCGATATTCCACCTCGAAGTGGAATTGGTATTATATATGTATTTGGAGTTGTTGACTTCCCGCATTATATAGAGGATGAGACCCTATGCGCCGCATAATAGCGCATGATATTTTATAAATCCCATATACCGCGATATTCCACCTCGAAGTGGAATGAGTATTTAATTGTTGTGCGAACATCTGTGGATGCAGGGAAACAGGTTGGAGGGATCCAACTGGATTCCTCAAATTGTATGAATTTGTTTCATATGTTGTGTGATGATTTATTGATAATCTGTGAATGATTATATTGATGATTGAATTTGTTGAAGGCTATAATTTAGCCGAATGTATTTTTGGTATCGTTGGATACCAGAAATAAATAAAATTGGATTTTTGAAATTAAAGTAGGAAATTTTAAGTAAATCCCTTTTGGAAGAATTGGGTGAATTTAAAAGAAGGAATTTAAAAGCATAAAGTTGATTTTGGAATCTTATCGAATTATTTCCAAAATATGGGAAAAGATATTAATAAATGGGTTTTGAATAATATTGTTTAAAAGTTGAAGAATTTATTGGAAATGGAATTTTTAATAATTTGGAAAGAATAATGGGATTTATTTAAAAGGTGATAAATTTTATTTTGAAATCCATTTGATAATTGATTTAGTATTGGAAAATAAATCTTTGGAAAATCAATATGAAAATTGATTTGGTGTTTGAATGAAAAATTGATTTTGTGTTGAAAATTAATTTGGCAAACGATTTGCAAATGTTTGTTATTTGGAAATATTTATACTCTATCTACTAATTTTATTAGTTTGGACTTGAAGTTTTATATGAGATATTAGTGTAATATTTTCATAACTAATATTTAAGTAAGAGTTTAAAGATAGTTTTATTCTAAAATATTTCCAAGTATATTTTGGATGAGTGATTTAAATTACTTTAAAGTATTCGGACTTGGCAGATTTCCAGTGGAAATAAATAATATAGGGAATTTTATTCCGCGAGTGAAAAGTGATTTGAAATTGGTTTTCAAAGTGATGAAGTGTGGAAAATATATATCTTGCAAAGATATTTTGAAATTTAATAATTTGGAAAAAATTATTTAGATTGGATGATTATTGTGAATATTGTTTGATAGTAAAATATTCAACTATCAGTATAAACAATTTGGGGAAATTATTGAGGCTTGATGGTTGTGAATGTTGTTTGATAGTTAAATAACCGACTTTCAATATTTGCCTTAGAAATGGCACTTGAATTTGTTTTTAAAACAAGCGCTCATTATTCGGTTTAGCAGGGGGAGGAACTTCGTGTCATATAACCCATTTCGAATAATGATACGACGTTATGAATTGCAATTGAAGACGGTGATGAAGACCGGGTGTCTTCGAAAACGATTGGATAACCTATCGAATGTCTCTACACTGAGTTGTTCCGGTATAGAGATCTCCACATGTGATGGGGAGTCCGATCAGGATTGTGGATACCTGGATTTGCAAGGGCCTCTTCCTTTATTTGGACGAAGTGCCTTCGATTCTGTTCGAACCCGAAACAGACTTATATGGTTGTATGTCTGACACTACACTTTGAGATATAAAGCAGATTTCTTTCAAATACATATCTGTTGGTGGCGGAGAATTTATTCTCTTAGCTTAACAACCTTCTCTGAGACGTACGAGCTCAGAGGTTATGTAGTTGAAGGTTATCGGTGATATACTCCCAATTTGGTAGTGTGGCATGCTAAGTGTTGCTGTGTGTTGATGGTCATTTGTTGATCGTTCGTGATCAAAGCATGGCTTTCGTGTAAAGCGTAGCTTTGTGGACGAGACCTCATCGAACCTCACACCCCGGAAATGGTCGAAATAGGAAAGATGCGGCAAGGTTATGAGGGTCGCACCCTTTAGGGTATGTCATTTCCTTCTGGAAAAAGGTGGTATCATGGTATGGAGCCCAGATACTTTACCTATGTGGTTGCTGCAATCTCATTTATTGTGTGGTTGTTGCTTTGTGATTGAGGGCCCTCGGATAAAGGTCGCAAACGATCGGGGGGTGGCATACTCGAGTAGTAGTTACCTGGTTACAGAGGTAACCCGGTCTTGTGTTGGCAGAGAGCTGGTTAAGTTCTCGGGATGTCCCTCCAGAGGCATACCCATATGGCATAGGAAGTTCCTTAGCCTGACCATTTGTTGGAAAATCCCAAGAAACAATACGAACCTTGTACGGTTTAGTTGTATAACCTTCCATGCAGCGTGGCGGTAACCTGCCACAAAACATGGTAGCTATAGTAGGCATACAATAATGGTTGTATGCTGGCTAAGATTAATATTATACTTTCGAAATGTTTTCCACACTAGGCACTAATGATAATATTAAAAAGATTTTGCGTATTAAGCATGTTTGACTATCATAAGGAGAAATCTCCTCCAATTCAGCGTTTGCATTGTGTGTGTGGCGGGAGGCCTTATGGTAGTTTCATTTTCCAAAAGCATTGCAGATTTCTTTTTAATACCAATAACTGTTTTTAAGATCTCACACCAGTCCCATGACTGACCTGGAGTTTATTGTTCCCTTTCTAAACTCTGGGTGCCCATAATTTTCCACACGGGTAGCCTAGAATCAAGTTATCAATTAGATCTGGATGGCTTGCTGTGGAGATCTGGAGGCGAGCTGGATGGCGAGACGTATCACTTATACTAGTATTATTCCGCTGTGTATTATGTTATGTGGACAAGTTTATATAACTGTCCAGTGGTGTGTGTTGTTGTTGTAAACTCTGATGATGTATTGTATAAACTGATATAGTTCTTTGTTATAAAGATTATTCATTTATCTATTATATATTGTTCCGCTGCGAATGTGAGATTCTGATGTTGTTTATGTTTCTTTTTCTTTCTTTCTTCTTCTATCTCTTTCTTTCTTTAACCCTAACAATTCAGTTTTCCGGCATTCGATAGTTCGACAGTTGATACAGTGGTTGTATTGATGTCGACTTTCGAGCGTCGAAAAATCGGGTCGTTACACAATGTGTAAAATATTAATTAGGAAAATTAACTAATAGAGGTGACATGTTAATCTATTAATGGTGCTATTAATTAGGATTGTAACGTAATTAGTAGAAAATGTCAATTAATAAGGAAAAGAAATAATAGTTGACCAAGATTTGAATGTGTACATATAGGCAGTATATTGCTGCACATAAAAATTAATTGAAGGATCAACTAAGTAGAGGATTAATTAGATAATTGGTGGGCTGCATCTATATAAGAGAGAACGTAATGTAATTCGTTCCATCAGCCGTCACTTTCTTCATCCATCTCTTATAGTAAACAATGGCTTCTTTCTTCATTCTTTTCTTCTATTTCTCACAAATCTTCACCAAATAAACCCAAATATAATATATGTGAACAAAATAGAGAAATTGCAACAAATTAAAGGAGAGAAGTTATAGAACGGCGTAGTAATTTTAGAAGATAGAGATTTGAAGCTAATGATGACAGGTGAGTGGATTTAATTATATATCTTTTACGTTTATGATATATTATCGTCAGATTCCCGTTAAATAATTTTATTCAGTGTTTATTTCAGTAATTAATTCTGTTAGTTAGTTATGCTGAGATTGTAAACTGTATAAGAGAGCTTATATTTAATTATTATTTATATGGAAAAAAAGGAAGATAGTAATCCAATTAAATATGAATAATATTAGGCTTGACAGTTAGATAAAGGCATAAGTCTAAAAGTAAGAAATTTACAGTTATTTACATCTATTTTAAAGTTGAAATTTAACCTGTAATGTTAGCTTCTTTAATTCCTTTTTACGTGAATAAAATAGTAAAGAGAAGGATTCACAAATACAGACTAAAATAGAAGAATACTAGATTTACATAAATTAGATGTAAAATAAGAAAAGCTAAAATAAAAGAAGAAAGACAGAAATTTGCAGTAAGTTATGCTAAAACGGGGAAAAATAAATTAAAAGGGAAATTTAATAACCTGATATGAAAGTTAGTGATAGATTAATTGGTTGGTTTAGAAAAGAGAATACATTTCTATAGTTTAATATTTAAAAAGATAACGATAAACGTAATTGCAAGAATAAAAGAAAGAAAAAGGAACTAGTGTAAAATAGAGAAACTACTTTATTTTGCACTATCCAAAAAGTAAAGAAATAATAAAAGAAATATCTTGCAGTTATGGATTATTGTTTATAGCATTATTTAGCATTAAAATATAGTTTTAGCACAATTTTTGTAACCAACCAAATAGAATAGAACTACTTCCTAGAATATAAGAAAATAAAGTGAAGAATTAAAGGAATTAAAGAAGGAATCAAGTTAATTGCTAGACAAGACTAGAAGCTATAGACAGAAATGTAACGAGATCTGCATTTATTGTGCAGATAATAGAATAAAAGTAAAGCAATTATTATGATAAGTAAAATTGTGACAATAAGACGTAGTCCCAAGCCAAGATTGTCATATAATATAGAGAATTAAAGAGAATTCAATATCATAAATAAAGAAGATAGACCAGAATTGAAAAGAGACACTTGTAATAATATTTATAATGTATAGATTATAAAAGGATATAGTATTTACAATTACAAGTAAAATTATAACATAGGTTATAATTAAGTAGAAAGAACAGAAAATGCTTATTTTAAGACTTAAATTAAGTTAATAAGCAAATAGAGCAGAAATAACAGAAGAGGCTTATTTTAATAAACTTAGATCTTGGATTAAGTTAATAAGCAAGATAATAGAAGTGGCCCATCCCAACAACATTCCCTTTCAGTCAGGAACCGATGGTCCCACAATAGTTAGGTGAGGCTGGGACAAGATTATGCTAATTAGGGTAAATAAGTAGCCAATAGAATAAGAAAAGTAAACTAAACAAAAAATAAAAGATTAGACTTAGGGTCTAATAAAAGAGTGAGATACGTTTGGAGCAGCCCAAAGGATGAAGAGCCTAATGAAGCAGTTCATCATAGATTTCAGCATAGAAGAAGCACGTCCAACTTAGTTATTTTGGGCTAGAAGGAAGTACGAGACTTCAACGGGACGTGAGGGTACTCTAGGATGGCCCTCTGGGGTAGGCATAGTGAAGCAGTCCTCTAGAGGCAGGTCTGTATGTGTTTCATCAAAAGGGTATGCTTTGACTGCTTTTTGCATGGCAGGACCATTGTAGGCAGTCAAAAGGGGTTGATGTTTAGAGTAAGATATTTGTATGTCCCAGCACTTGCAAGTAAGTTTTAGTGGGTAGGACCCAAAAGGATAGTCGCATGCGAATATTGGGCCAGCATCAAAACTAAGAAGCGAGTTCGGGAATGACTAGAGTTAAACCAACAGTCCAATGAACCTTTCACTATCGAGACATTGGATGACGGGCGCAGCCAATTAGATGTTTAGATTGTTTGAAGTAGGGCACAACCACTTAGCTCTTTAGAGGTCTTTCGATTAGTTGAGGGATGGCTGCAAGGGGCCATAGCCACGATAAGAAAAGAAACAGACCAAATAGAATATCTGTATTGTAGGCCTAATAGGGCAGTCCTTTACAGAAATAGAAAATCCCCGACTGAGTTCCGTACATGGTAGACCTTATTAAGCGGGATTCAGGGAGTTGACAAAACGATTACGTATAGTCCTGAAGGTACGCACTGGGTGGTACATTGTGGATGTCCGAGCATTAGTATAGGCTAGTGCGGACGCAGTTTTATGTTTTCATAGTAGACGACGGAACATATGTATTGTAGGCCTTATGAGGCAGTCCTTTGTAGATGTAGTCATAGAACGCCATAGAAGCAAGACGATGGAGTCCTTTGCGAGGAGGATACAGAAGGTACTATGGGTAGTACCTAGGAATGATGCGGTCATTGGGCATATAGATACATATATATTAGTTATTAGGTTTTAATCTACTAGGGAGTAGAAGGGTACGATTCACGCACAGAGGCGAGAGTATTATGAACCCGGTAAACCTATAACAGTAAATGGAAATAAAAAGGTATATGTAGAATTAAACTTAGAAGTATATAATTTGTCCATTTACCAGAACTTTAGTTCCGACCCCTCCTCATAACAGCCTACAGGTTAGGTAGATCGCAAAGACTTTCCAGCTTTGAGACACTTGTTTAGAAAGTGTTATTATATTGGTGAGTATTTACTTACTATTATATTGTAGTCAGTTCCGCTGTGAGATATTTATCTGAGCTCTGATATATTTGTCTTTGCCTATTTGCAAGATACCAGAAACCCAACTCGGTCTTCAGTGGGCTTGGATTTTAGCATTTTTGCGAAAAATCCGGACCTATTGGAATTTGGGTTGTTACATCTGGTATCAGAACCAGGTTTAGGATTCCTAGGTAGATAGTGAGTGAACGTATTTGTATTTTTGAATAAAATATAGGTATATTATGTATTAAAATCCAAATATTCCCCAATTATAGATTTTAACATATGGAAATTTTTTAGAAGTATATTTGTGCATAGTTTGCTAGTTGGGTTTGGGATGACCCAAGTATTTTGAGCCCTATGTTATTACTAATTTATACCGTACAAATAAGCCATGTTTGAGAGATGATTGGTATCCATATGTTAAAGGAAGTAGGGAAATTCCTTAGGGATAGTAGGGGGAGTGTATTTATTTTGGAAAGAGTAAGAGGTTTTAGTAAGAAGAAAATTCACTTTATATCTAGACCAATAAAATGAAACTTTTGGAATTGAAGAGTTGAAAAAATATAATTGTTAATATATTTGAGGAAGTAAATATTGGGTTTTTTGAAAAAAAAATAAGTGGTATGAAATTTAAATTGGTTTTTTATATGATGCAAATTTTCTTAAAAGTGAAATTCTTTTTGAAGAATAATAGAGCATGTATAGCTCGCTAGCTTCTTTGTAGGTAAACAAAGATTTTAAAATATAAAAACCTAGAGTGTGTTAATTATCGAAAACGTAGGTTACAACATTTATTGTTGTAATAGATATTTTCGGTAAAAATAAAGGAAGCATAGACTATGACACTATTGTTATAGTAGGTGACTCTTAAAGGAAATGTTTTTACATAGTAGATGAGATTTATTCATATTTATTTTAATTAAATCCATATATTAGTATTTTTGGGTTGTAGTAACGGTGTTTTACGCAACATCTGTTTTGACCCAAATGAGTTTTGGAGATAATTTCTAAAGTGGTGTGTATGTACACTTATTATTTAAATATGTATATGAAAATATTTTCTAATTATGAAAATATTAAACCAGTTTTGAAAATGAGTTCTTTTTGAAAAATAATGTACGTTAAATTAATGAATTCAGTAGGAAATATCTTATGTAAGTAAATATAGAGTAAACATACTTTAATCTATTGGAATGAAATGAATAATAATATAATTTTCTATGAATCACAAATAAAGATGTTTTGTACAAGTTATAAGGAATACGTGAAAGAGATGTACAAGGTATGGAAAGCACCATATTTTGTATAGCTTATTTCGATAAAATATAAAATAAATTCCTTATAATTTCACATAAACATGAAATCCACCTTTAAAGGATTCGTAGAAGGTTTTAGCGTCAATGTTTTCTCATAAGAGAAAGTAATTCCAATACATTAAGGTATAAAACCATTAAGTGTAGTAAGTTAGAAACTCCTCTGAGGTTAAGTAATTGGAAAAGTAGAAAAATTAGGAAATTTTTGATAAAATAATTGTTCTTATCTACTCCAGTTTTAGTAAATTTGAAAATCTACGAAAAAAGATATTTTGAAAACATGCGAGGACATTTTTTTTAGTCAAGAAAAAAAGGAAAAAAAATGTTTTAAGAATAAGCAAGACATGTTTTAAATAAGTTTTTGAAAAGATTAAATTTTAAGTAACCAAGTACCTTTGAATTTAACCGAAAACTTCAAAATAACACTTTCAAGGGCAAGAATTTTGGGATTTGATGTTTCAAAAATTTAGAAGCTTTAATTTTTAAAGAAAAATGATAAATAAAAAACAAAATCAGACTTTTAAATATGGAGTAGATAGGAATCATTTCCTAGGTGTAATGGGAAAGGTGTAAGGCTATAGTAGTAATTACTTCTAGTAGTAATAATTAAAGTTCCCGTAAGGTGTATAGGACACTAGTGAAAACCTAGAAATGTTGCTTCATGTGTGTAGACTATAGAAGAATAGTGAAGTGACATTAGTAAGATAGTAAGACACACGTGGTTGGGAAAAGTAGACCTTAGTTGGGGAATAATGAAACGTAAAGAGAAAATTTCCCCAAGCTTAGTTGCCTCTTTAGATAGAGACTGCATAGATTAAAACCCTTATCCATTGTAGTAAATGAGACTTAGAATAGAAGAGATGAATAGATCTTGTTCGTCATGAGTAACACAGCGTAAGTTGATAATAACTAATAGGCGGCAGGAGGAGCATATAAGTTACTTGGATTCCTAGAGTAGGACCTTTCTGTGTCAGAGTGGACATAATCCTAGACCTCCTAGCCCTAGATGATAGCTATGTTTAGTTGCTATATTAAAAGAAGAGTAAAAGCAGATAAAAAGGGTAACTAAAAGAAAAATAGTAAGATCTAAAGAAAAATACATTCTTCCCATAAATTAAGCTTGTGAAAAAGTTTGAAAAGAAAAATCTTTCTTATGTAAACCGTGCTTGGGAAAGAAAATAGGGATTTTTATAGAATAGTAGCCTAAATTCCAAGTACGAAGAAAGATGTGCGCAAAAAAAATGGAGAAATGTGGAGTTTTCTCGTTTTCTACCTTCTTTCTAACATAAGAAACCGAGTTCAGAAAATTAGATTTTTCTGAAATTCGAATATTAAAAGTTGTGTGGTAGGATTTGGATGAAAAATTCATTGAGCTACACCCCTATTCAGTAGGAGTGTGGGAAAAATTGGATGAAAAACGTTTTGAGTTTTCAAAAGATTTCATTCATATAGAAATTGCATGTAAATTTAGGGTGTGTACATCATATTTTAAGTAAATTTTTAAAGAAGAAAAGCATTCATATAGGAGGTACCACTTAGAAATTCATGTACATGCATATACTTTGTATTGAATAACACTTTTGCACAAGATCACGGATGGTCGTAAAATTGGATGTACACAAAATGGATGTGATTGATGCGAAAAAGTACATAATTTTACCCTTATCGAATTTCAAGGACGAAATTTCCTAAAGGGTGGGAGAATGTAACACCCCATGTATTATTGAGTGTTAAATTAAAATAAATTTAATTTCTAACTATGAAAACAGTGAAAAATAAATTTTTGCTAATGTTGGAATTTGATGACGAAACTTATACCATTGTGTTCGTGGCAATTTTCTGATCAACTTCTGTATACAATGTTTTCTGAATGGATTTCAAACGGAGAAGTTATAGCTGTTTGAAGTTTTAGCGTTAGAAACAATTACATATGCAAATATGGAAATTTTAACAATTATAAACATTTGCAATTAATTCATAGGATATTTAAAAAAGTAGTAACAAATTTATTATGTTTGTAATGAATGTAAATTATTAAGAAAATTAGATGTAAGAGGAAAAAAATAAGGGGAATAATTAACATTGCAAACAGAATCAGCTAAAAAGTGCAATTAATTAATATGTGAATTAATATTGGATATTAATATATAACGCGTGTGTATATATATCAGATCCCTCAATTTAAAGAGGTTTACATATAAATGTAACAAATAAATGTTCAAATTCAAATATGGATATAAAAAAAATATATGCATATTAAATATATATGTTAATTGAATGGTGGAATTAATTGACATGCCAATTAAAGAAACGCTACAATGTGTAAAATATTAATTAAGGAAATTAACTAATAGAGGTGACATGTTAATCTATTAATGGGGCTATTAATTAGGATTGTAACGTAATCAGTAGAAAATGTCAATTAATAAGGAAAAGAAATAATAGTTGACCTAGATTTGATGTACATATAGGCAGTATATTGCTGCAAATAAAAATTAATTGAAGGATCAACTAAGTAGAGGATTAATTAGATAATTGGTGGGCTGCATCTATATAAGAGAGAATGTAATGTAATTCGTTCCATCAGCCGTCACTTTCTTCATCCCTCTCTTACAGTAAACAATGGCTTCTTTCTTCATTCTTTTCTTCTATTTCTCACAAATCTTCACCAAATAAACCCAAATAAAATATATGTGAACAAAATAGAGAAATTGCAACAAATTAAAGGAGAGAAGTTGTAGAACGGCGTAGTAATTTTAGAAGATAGAGATTTGAAGCTAAGGTTGACAGGTGAGTGGATTTAATTATATATCTTTTACGTTTATGACATATTATCGTTAGATTCCCGATAAATAATTTTATTCAGTGTTTATTTCAGTAATTAATTCTGTAATTAGTTATGTTGAGACTATAAATTATATAATAGAGCTTATATTTAATTATTATTTATATGGAAAAAAGGAAGATAGTAATCCAATTAAATATGAATAATATTAGGCTTGACAGTTAGAGAAAGGCGTAAGCCTAAAAGTAAGAAATTTACAGTTATTTACATCTATTTTAAAGTTGAAATTTAGCCTGTAATGTTAGCTTCTTTTTATTCCTTTTTACGCGAATAAAATAGTAAAGAGAAGGATTCACAAATACAGACTAAAATAGAAGAATACTAGATTTACAGAAATTAGATGTAAAATAAGAAAAGCTGAAATAAAAAGAGAAAGATAAAAATTTGCTGTCAATTATGCTAAAATGGGGAAAAATAAATTAAAAGGGAAAATTTAATAACGTGATAGGGAAGTTAGTGATAGATTAATTGGTTGGTTTAGAAAAGAGAATACATTTCTATAGTTTAATATTTAAAAAGATAACGGTAAACGTAATTGCAAGAATAAAAGAAAGAAAAAGGAATTAGTGTAAAATAGAGAAACTACTGTATTTGGCACTATCCAAAAATTAAAGAAATAATGAAAGAAATATCTTGCAGTTACGGATTATTGTTATAGCATTATTCAGCATCAAAATATAGAAATGGATTTTTAGCACAGTTTTTGTAACCAACCAAATAGAATAGAACTACTTCCTAGAATATAAGAAAATAAAGTGAAGAATTAAAGGAATTAAAGAAGGAATCAAGTTATTTATTAGACAAGACTAGAAGCTATAGATAGAAATGTAACAAGATCTGCATTTACTACGCAAATAATAGAATAAAAGTAGCAATTATTATGATAAGTAAAATTGTGACAATAAGACGTAGTCCCAAGCCAAGATGTCATATAATATAAGAGAATTAAAGAGAATTCAATTTCATAAATAAAAAAGATAGACAAGAATTGAAAAGGGACACTTGTAATTATATTTATAATGTATAGATTATAAAAGGATATAATATTGACAATTACAAGTAAAATTATAACATAGGTTATAATTAAGTAGAAAGAATAGAAAAGGCTTATTTTAAGACTTAAATTAAGTTAATAAGCAAATAGAGCAGAAATAACAGAAGAGGCTTATTTTAATAAACTTAGATATTGGATTAAGTTAACAAGCAAGGTAATAGAAGTGACCCATACCAACAACATTCCTTTTCAGTCAGGAACTGATGGTCTCATAATAGTTAGGTGAGGCTGGGATAAGATTATGCTAATTAGGGTAAATAAGTAGCCAACAGAACAAGAAAAGTAAACTAAATGCAAAATAAAAGATTAGACTTAGGGTCTAATAAAAGAGTGAGAAGCGTTTGAGCAGCCCAAAAGATGAAGAGCCTAACGAAGCAGTTCATCACAGATTTCAGCATAGAAGAAGCACGTCCAACTTAGTTATTTTGGGCTAGAAGGAAGTACGAGACTTCAACGGGACGTGAGGGTACTCTAGGATGGCCCTCTGGGGTAGGCATAGTGAAGCAGTCCTCTAGAGGCAGGTCTGTATGTGTTTCATCAAAAGGGTATGCTTTGACTGCTTTTTGCATGGCAGGACCATTGTAGGCAGTCAAAAGGGGTTGATGTTTAGAGTAAGATATTTGTATGTCCCAACACTTGAAATTAAGTTTTAGTGGGTAGGACCCAAAAGGATAGTCGCATGCGAATATTGGGCCAGCATCAAAACTAAGAAGCGAGTTCGGGAATGACTAGAGTTAAACCAACAGTCCAATGAGCCTTTCACTATCGAGACATTGGATGAGTGGCGCAGCCAATTAGATGTTTAGATCGTTTGCAGTAGGGCACAACCACTTAGCTCTTTAGAGGTCTTTCGATTAGTTGAGGGGTGGCTGCGCGGGGCCATAGCCACGATAAAAAAGAGACAGACCAAATAGAATATCTGTATTGTAGGCCTGACAGTCCTTTACAGAAATAGAAAATCCCCGACTGAGTTCCATACAAGGTAAGCGGGATTCAGGGAGTAGACAGAACGATTACGTATGGTCCTCAAGGTATGCACTGGGTGGTACATTGTGGATGTCTGAGCATTAGTATAGACTAGTACGGATGCAGTTTTACGTTTTCATAGTAGATGATGGAACATCTGTATTGTAGGCCTTATGAGGCAATCCTTTATAGATATAATCACAAAACGCCATAGAAGCAAGACGATGAAGTCCTTTGCGAGGAGGATACAGAAGGTACTATGGGTAGTACCTCGGACCGATGCGGTCATTGGGCATATAGCTACATATATATTAGTTATTAGGTTTTAATCTACTAGGGAGTAGAAGGGTACGATTCACGCACAGAGGTGAGAGTATTATGAACCCGGTAAACCTAATATAACAGTAAATGGAAATAAAACAGTATATGTATAATTAAACTTAGAAGTATATAATTTGTCCATTCACCAGAACTTTAGTTCTGATCCCCTCCTCATAACATCCTATGGGTTAGGTAGATGGCAGAGACTTTCCAGCTTTGAGGCATTTGTTTAGAAAGTGTTATTATATTGGTGAGTATTTACTTACTATTATATTTTAGTCAGTTCCGCTGTGAGATATTTATTTGAGCTCTGATATATTTGCCTTTGCCTATTTGCGGGATACCAGAAACCCAACTCGGGCTTCAATGGGCTTGGATTTTAGCATTTTTGTGCAAAATCCGGACCCACTGGAATTCGGGTTATTACAGAAAGTAAGAAGAGTTCCTATCCCCGCTTGATTCATATTTTCCTTATTCTTTCGATGAAGTAAAGCAGCCTTAGAGTTTAAAGCACTGCTGAGTTTATCATTGAGATAATGTTCTCGAGCATCAAGAGATGAGTTGTGAGGATCCCTAGAAAGAAGTTGCTGCACTTGCATAAGATCAATCCTAATTTGAGTTGATAAATTGCCACCTTTTCCATAAATTTCTTGTGCCCACTTCCGAAGAGTGGTCTTCAAGTGTTTAATTTTCTTTTGGAGCCAAACGTTGGATTGCCATAAATTTTTACGTTCCATGCTTGCAAAACAGTATTAGTGAATTGATAGTGAGTACACCATAGGTTAAAATATTTAAAGGAAAAAGCAACTGCAGTGGGATTTTCACCCCCAACTCAAAAGATGTAACGACCCAGAATTTCCGTCATTTGAAATTCGTATATTTAATTAATTTTAAATATTAACGGGTAAGATTTGTAAGTCGAATGAGTTAAATTTGGAATATTTGGATTTAATTGGTTAATTAAATCGACAATTTAATATTTGAAATTCCAGAAATAATTGATAATTGGATCAAATGTGTATAAAAATGATTTATAAAGTTATATTAAATCATATTGAAGTTAGAATGACGTTTGTAAACTTTTAAAATTGATTTAAAAGTTAAATTGTGAAAATTGAATATTTTAATATTTAATCGACTAGTGAAATTAGTCATTATTCAAACAATCTCGGATTTCGACGAAACCAATATCATCGGATCCGTAATGTTAAATTATTGTAGGATATCAAATTTCATGTCAATCGGAGTTGTCGTTTGTCCGGGGCAAGTTAAAACGCATCGAAATCGTTTTAAATCGATTTGATTTAAATTTGATCGTTTATTTCCGTAACTCTCACATACGACCGAATTAGC
Organism: Allium fistulosum; assembly: GCA_030737815.1. Taxonomy (NCBI): domain Eukaryota; kingdom Viridiplantae; phylum Streptophyta; class Magnoliopsida; order Asparagales; family Amaryllidaceae; genus Allium; species Allium fistulosum. The sequence continues at coordinate 939,205,684 of CM060907.1, read as the reverse complement.
TCCCGAAACACGTTCCATTGTGTCCGGAACGCGGGTAAAACCTTAGAAACGCCAGCCGGCATGCTCGATTTGGAGTTTGGAAAATTTTCAATGAATAGTGTTTTGGAGAATTTTCTATATAAGGACTTGCTTTCTTCATTTTGCAAACAAACCCTAGAAGCTAGGTTTGGCCGCCACTTTCAACTTCAATGGCCAGAAATTCGCATGCTTCCTCCTCCATTATCTCTCCATCCATCAAACGATTCAAGAAATCTCCAACTACAAAGTTGAAGAGGACGACGAGATCTTCCAATCCAACGGCTACGATCGGAAATGGAGCAACGGATCAATGGCAAAGCAACGATGAACATCGCACGTTCATTCACGAATTCAAGAGCATGGCACAGCCGAGCTCGCGTGCGTTCTGGGCGGAGGTGGATGTGGCTAAGGCGCTTCGTTTGGCGGTGGTATGATGGGTTCTCGACGTCGTATAGTGGAGCGGCTTCAAGCCCTAGATGGCGGCACGTTGGGTTCTTCGTTCGAACGTGTTTTCACGAGGGGGAAGAAGCTTCATGCGTGCGGCCTGATGATGATCAAAACGAAATCAACGGCCTAGATTTTTAAAGGTTTAAAATTGAATAAAAATGTGTAAATTGATTTATATTAAATCGTTCAAACTTTAAATTGCTGTAGTTTGTTCATACGAGGTCGAAAAATTACGAAACAAATTGCGTTGGAATCGTTTCGACGAGCTCTTTGCAATGGAGTTGGTTTGGAGTCAATTGGAGCCAGTGAAAATTTTGGGTAAAATTAAACACGTATGTTATTGAAAGCAAAGGTGAGAACTTCTCACTCAATCGAATATTTTGTTTCGATTTAAATTTTAAATAGTTAGATTTAAAATTGCTTGATTGTGTGAATTGGAATGATAATTGTTATCTATTGTGTTAAATAGACCATATACGCCGTATATTAAGCGGAGGTTATTTATTAAAAACATATACCACGATAATTCCACCGTGAAGTGGAATTGGTATTATATATGTATTTGGAGTTGATTTCTCGCATTATATAGCGGATGAGACCCTATTGCGCCGCATAAAAGCGAATAGTATTTTATAAATCCCATATACCGCGATATTTCACATTGAAGTGGAATTGGTATTGTGCTAACATCTGTGGATGCAGGGAAACAGGTTGGAGGGATCCAACTGGATTCCTCAAATAATTGAATTTATTTCAATGTTGTGTGTGATTAATTATAATCGCCGTGTGATTATATTTTGTGATTGGAATTGTTGACGGCTATAATTTAGCCAAATATATTTTGGTATCATTGGGTACCATAAATAGGTAAAATTGGATTTTTGAAAATTAAAGTTGAAAATTTATCGGAAAATTTATTTTTGATAATTGGATAAATTTAAAAGGAGTTAAAAGATAAAAGTCTTATCTTTGAACTGTATAGAATTAAAGTTCAATAATTTGGAAAAAAAGGGCTTAATAAATGGATTTCGAAAATTATATTTAAAAGTTGAAGAATTTATTTAAAATTTGGATTTTTAAATAGATTTGAAGAGATAAAGGAATTTATTTTAAAAAAGGAAATAATTTGGAAATTCGTTGAAAATTGATTTGGTGTTTTGAAATAAATTTGGAAATCAATTTGAAATTAATTGATTATTTATTTACCGTAACTAGTAAAATTATTAATAGAAATTTATCTGATTAAAATTAATCAGATAATTAAATTAATCCTACTTATGGATGTTTGGATTATATTGGATGTTGAATTGTTTGACATCTTTGATGTGTGATGCTTTGTGATATATCCTGTTCTGTGTTGTGATATGTAATTTGTTTATCTGGTATATGTATATATCTGTGATTTGTGAATGAAAGATAAGCGTTATAGTTTATACCGCTTATCAATTATATTGTTATGTTTTATCTGTAATGGTTGAATGTTGTTGCACTATTGTGTTAAACCCGTGGATTACACAATACACACACAAATGTGGACTTCACGTGGAAATCGGTTAAGTCACAGATTTTTATCAATTTTGGAAAATTGAGTTTTTGAATCCTAAATGGTTTTGGAAATGGAATTAAAAGTTTTTGAAATGAGTTTCAGAAATAAAAGTTGTTTTAAATAACTTAATAAAATTGGAATTTAAATCATTTGATTTAAATTTGAATTCAATATTTTGAAATTGAACTCAATGATATGGGAATTTTGGTTTAAAAGATTTTATAAGTATAAAAGTTGTTTATATGGGTTTTTAACCATTTAAAATATGGTTTTGGAAATTTAAATTTAAATTCAAGTTTTATACTTGAATGGCTTTAAATTGTGTAATTGTAACCAGTTTTTCCCAAAACGAAAACTATCCATTTTCAAATAATAATAGCTTTTATAAAGTGAAAAGATTTCCAATTTGAATCGAAACATTTCAAGTTGAAATGAAATTGTAAATAGTTTGGAAAAACTATGAATTAACCTCTGTGAAAATGATTAAACTTTATTTTGAAATCAAAGAAGATTTTAAAAGTGGAAATTAGCCACAAGGGTCTCTTTAGCAAGTGCAATTAGTTTCTAGAACACACAACTGAAATAAATACTTTTAAGGACAAAATGCAAAAATAATTAGTTTCTAAGGCCTAAAAACCTATGAAATTATGTCCTTGAAAGTAATTGGACTGTTGACTTTGTCCTTAAAAGTAATTATTTTGCTGACTTTGGCCTTGAAATTAATTTCTATGGATGGGTGCCCTAGAAACTAATTGGACTGCAAAGTTTGTCCTTCTAGTGAAATGCCCCATTTTAAAAGGTGTATCATTTATATTATAAAGGACTTGAATTGTGAATAGTTTGTAAGCTATAAATTAAATCTTAATTTAAAGATTTAATGGGTTAATCAAATTGAAATGGAAATTGATTCGGAAATCTGTGAATGAATCTTTGTGAAACTGGGTAAACTTTGTGAAGTAAATCTTTTTGTTTAAAGATTTAAAATGGTAATTTGTTAAAACCATTTAAAGGAAAGGATTTGGGTAATAAGTTGTGACTTAATTGAAATCCCAATATTCATATGTTTTGAAATATTGTGCTCACTATTCGAGTTAGCCGGGAAAAGACCTTTGGGTCATATAACCCATTCCGAATTAGTGATACGACGATATGGATCGCATTGAAGACCTATGGTGAAGACCGGGTATTTGTGAAAACGATAGGATGACCTATCGATTGTCTTTGCACCGTTAGCTACGGTATAGATATTTCCTTTGTGATGGGAAGTTTTATCGGGATTGTGAATACCCGGATTGCAAGGGCTTCTTCGGAAGTGCTTTCGGTTCTGTTCGGACCCGAAACAGACTTGTATGGTTACATGTCTGACATTACATTTTGAGATATAAAGCTGATTTCTTTCAAATACATTTCTATTGGTGGCGGAGAATTTATTCTCTTAGCTTAACACCCTTCTCTGAGACGTACGAGCTCAGAGGTTATGTAGTTGAAATTTATCAGTGATATACTCCCAATTTGGTAGTGTGGCATGCTGAGTGTTGCTGTGTGATGATCATTTATTGATCATTTGAGATCAAAGCGTGGCTTTGTGAAAAAGCGTAGCTTTTTGGACGAGACCTCTTCGGACCTCACAACCCAGAAATGGTCAAAACAGGAATGATGCGGCAAGGTTATGAGGGTCGCACCCTTTAGGGTATGTCATTTCCTTCTGGAAAAGGGTGGTATCAGGTATGGAGCCCTGGTATTTAACCTATGTGGATACACCAATCTTATTTACTGTGTGATTGTTGTTTTATCGAGGCGCCTCGGATAAAGGTCCCAAAGGACCGGGGGGTGGCATATTCGTGTAGTAGTTACCTAGTGACAGAGGTAACCCGGCCTTGGGTTGGCAGAGATCCGGTTAGGTTCTCGGGACGTCCATCCATAGGCGATCCCATTGGCAGTAGGAAGTTCCTTAGGCTGACCATTTGTTGGAAATCCAAAGAAACAATATGAGCCTTGTACGGTTTTAGTTGTATAACCTGCTATGGAATGTGGCGGTAACCTTCTATTGAACATAGTAGCTATAGTAGGCATAGTGTGAAATGCCTATGCTGGCTAAGATTAATATTATACTTTCGAAATGTTTTCTGCACTATGCACTAATAATAATAATATCGAATGATTTCGCGTAGTAAGCATGTTTGACTATCATAAGAAGAAATCTCCTCCAATTCTGCGTTTGCATTGTGTGTGTGGCGGGAGGTCTTATGGTAGTTTCATTTTCCAAAAGCATTGTGAATGTCTTTTACTTTCTTTGTTGTGGTTGTTTTGAAGATAAAAACTGTTTTAGTTCTCACACCAGTCACCATGACTGACCTGGAGTTTATTGTTTCCTTCCTAAACTCTGGGTGCCCACCAATTTCCACACGGGCAGTCTAGAGTCAGGTTATCAGGTCATTCTGGATTCAGGAGATGCTGTGGAGCTCATTGGCGAGCTGGATGACGAGGCGTAGTATTTGTATCTGATATTATTATTCCGCTGTGTATTCTGTATGAGGACAAGTTTATATAACTGTCCAATTGTGTTGTATATTGTTGTTGTAAACTCTGGTGATGTAATGTATAAAATGATATAGTTCTTTGATTTAAAGATTATTCATTTATCTATTATATGTTGTTCCGCTGCGATATGTGAGATTCTGATATTGTTCTGTGTTTTTCAGTTGTTTCTTCTTTCTTTTCTTTTGTCTTCTTCTACCTCTTCTTTTTCTCCATAACAGTTCGGTTTTCCGGCATTCGATTGCTCGGCAATTGATACAGTGGATGTATTAATGTCGATTTTCGAAAGTCGAAAATCTCGAGATGTTACATTTGGTATCAGAGCATATGGTTAAGCGATAACTTTGGCTCTGTTGGGTGTTACTCATTATAGATAGAGTCAGTAGTACTCTAGAATGAGTTGAGTGTAATAATATATATGAGTGCGTATTTGTTAGTGAATATGAAATTGTTTATATTGTGTTTGCTTATCCGTTGAGCTGTTTGTGAATTCTGGTCGGTATGTGGGACGCCATATTATCGATAGGGGTTTCTAAACACTTAAACGAGGCAAGTCGACATGGTATCATTTTAAATTGGGTAAATGAAATAATTTTACCTCGATTATATTTTGTATATAAAGAAATAATTTTCCAAGAAATTATTAAAGTGTATATAAAAATGATTGTTTGGTTATTGAAAATGTAAAAATATATATATGTTAATAAAAGTTGTTTGAATAAATTATATAAAAGCAACAATTGTATAAGTATGGAATTATAATTAAAATGATTTACAATTGTGAAATAATCTTGTATAAGTAAAGTGAAATAGTAAAATTATATGAGTAAAAAGATTTATAAATGTGATTTATAAATAAAAGGAAAATTTTGAAAGAATACTAAGCATTGAATTCACTATTGTTACTGGAAAATAATAAGGGTGATGACTGCAACATCATCAGTATCATTTTCGAGTTTCCGTGTGATGGATTTGCTACCATAAATTGAAAATTGAAGTGTTGTTGTGATAAACAAATTTTAAATTAAAACCCAAGTTGTAATTGATAAATATAAGTGAAATGATTTTATACTTATAATATGATTTGGAAGTTAAATAAATAAGTTGTGTAACTTATAAAATGAGAAGACGTAAGTGAAACCAATTATTAAAGTGGTTAAACAATTTTGTTAAGAAAAATGAGATATGAATTTGAATAATTGGTGAAATTTGACTTTGGTAAAAGTTAAATAATTTACTTTAGAATGAAATGTTTGAAATGGAATATAACTTAGGTAATGTTGAATGAATTTTATTTTGATATCAAAGTAAATTAATAAAGTGAATTAATGAAATGAAGTGATGAATATGAACTTGAGTTATATAAATGAAATTCAGCTTTATTTGTAAAATGAATTAGCAATTGAATTGAACAAATGAATTGAATGTTAATCAATCTAATGTGAATAAATTGATATGGAATAACGGATATAAGTGTTAATTCATTAAAGTTAATGTAATTGGAATTTGAATGAATCGAATGAAAATCAATAGAATATTAAACCAATTGGAATTAAAAGTGTTAAACCAAATTGAATGTAAATTTAATAATTTGGTTATGTTGGTTATGATTTGGTTGTTATATGATTGTTGGTTGATTGTATATTATATAAATTCATTAACTGTTAATGAAAATGAATTGATAAAAATTGAAAGCTATGTAATTGGATTTGAATTGAAAGAGAACCAACTTGAATTTAAATTAGTGAATGTAAACTAATTAAAAATGAATAAATTGAATGTCATTGTATATGAATTAGTTGTAAACCTTGTTTAATATGCATTTCTTTCAATATGCATGTGTTGTAGTTGTTTAAAAGAGTAAAATGTTAATAATTTTCTATATTTGTCACTTACGTGTTTAAACTGAGTAAGTACAGGTGCCGTGGCTGCCGTTCGGCTGATTGGGTTGTGCTAAAATGCTAATAAATAACCGCTTTGCTTAAAAATGCTAAAAGGTACGCCTACGCAATAAAAATAGGAAGTATGAACTGTTTTTCTGCTTTTCCGACCGTGTGGGTCGATGTATATATATTTATGTCTATTGTAATTCTACTACGATCGAACCGCGCAAAGGAGACGCTGACAAATTTTCCTAAAAATTTAAGGCGTTAGAAAATTTTCGGAAAATTTTGGAAAATTTTTGTTAATGAAAAGTTGATTTCTAAATTGTAATAAAAAAAAGGAATTGAACTAGAAAATGGAAACCATTGTTTTGGGTGAAGTTAAAGGTTTTGGAAAAGGTAAATATAAAATTTTCACGAAGTGGATTTTTGAAAAGTTAATGGATTTGGGGCATTTTTCTTACTTTACAATTTCGAGGACGAAATTCTTTTAAGGGGGGAAGATTGTAATGACCCAGAATTTCCGTCATTTGAAATTCGTATATTTAATTAATTTTAAATATTAACGGGTAAGATTTGTAAGTCGAATGAGTTAAATTTTGAATATTTGGATTTAATTGGTTAATTAAATCGACAATTTAATATTTGAAATTCCAGAAATAATTGATAATTGGATAAAATGTGTATAAAAATGATTTATAAAGTTATATTAAATCATATTGAAGTTAGAATGACGTTTGTAAACTTTTAAAATTGATTTAAAAGTTAAATTGTGAAAATTGAATGTTTTAATATTTAATCGACTAGTGAAAATAGTCATTTTTCAAACAGTCTCGGATTTCGACGAAACTAGTTTCATCGGAACCGTAATGTTAAATTATTGTAGGATTTCAAATTTCGTGTCAATCGAAGTTGTCGTTTGTCCGGGGCAAGTTAAAACGCATCGAAATCGTTTTAAATCGATTTGATTTAATTTTGATCGTTTATTTCCGTAACTCTCACATACGACCGAATTAGCTCCCGAAACATGTTCCATTGTGTCTGGAACACAGGTAAAACCTTAGAAATGCCAGCCGGCACGCTTGATTTGGAGTTCGGAAAATTTTCAATGAATAGTGTTTTGGAGAATTTTCTATATAAGGACTTGCTTTCTTCATTTTGCAAACAAACCCTAGAAGCTAGGTATGGCCGCCACTTTCAGCTTCAATGGCCAGAAATTCGTGTGCTTCCTCCTCCATTATCTCTCCATCCATCAAACGATTCGAGAAATCTCCAACTACAAAGTTGAAGAGGACGACGAGATCTTCCAATCCAACTGCTACGATCGGAAATGGAGCAACGGATCAACGGCAAAGCAACGATGAACGTCGCACGTTTGTTCACGATTTTCGAGAGCATGGCACAGCCGAGCTCGCGCACATTCTGGGTGGAGGTGGAGGTGGCTAAGGCGCTTCGTTTGGCGGTGGTATGATGGGTTCTCGACGTCGTATGGTGGAGCGGCTTCAAGCCCTAGATGGCGGCACGTTGGGTTCTTCGTTCGAACGTGTTTTCACGAGGGGGAAGAAGCTTCACGCGTGCGGCCTGATGATGATAAAAACGAAATCAACGGCCTAGATTTTTAAAGGTTTAAAATTGAATAAAAATGTGTAAATTGATTTATATTAAATCGTTCAAACTTTAAATTGCTGTAATTTGTTCATACGAGGTCGAAAAATTACGAAACAAATTGCATTGGAATCGTTTCGACGAGCTCTTCGCAATGGAGCTGGTTTGGAGTCAATTGGAGCCAGTGAAAATTGTGGGTAAAATTAAACACGTGTTTAATTTTATTCGAGATAAAACGCTGCAACCGTTATTGAAAGCAAAGGTGAGAACTTCTCACTCAATCGAATATTTTGTTTCGATTTAAATTTTAAATAGTTAGATTTAAAATTGCTTGATTGTGTGAATTGGAATGATAATTGTTATCTATTGTGTTAAATAGACCCTATACGCCGTATATTAAGCGGAGGTTATTTATTAAAAACATATACCGCGATAATTCCACCGTGAAGTGGAATTGGTATTATATATGTATTTGGAGTTGATTTCCCGCATTATATAGCGGATGAGACCCTATTGCACCGCATAATAGCGGATAGTATTTTATAAATCCCATATACCACGATATTTCACATTGAAGTGGAATTGGTATTGTGCTAACATGTGTGGATGCAGGGAAACAGGATGGAGGGATCCAACTGGATTCCTCAAATAATTGAATTTATTTCAATGTTGTGTGTGATTAATTATAATCGCCGTGTGATTATATTTTGTGATTGGAATTGTTGACGGCTATAATTTAGCCAAATATATTTTGGTATCATTGGGTACCATAAATAGGTAAAATTGGATTTTTGAAAATTAAAGTTGAAAATTTATCGGAAAATTTATTTTTGATAATTGGATAAATTTAAAAGGAGTTAAAAGATAAAAGTCTTATCTTTGAACTATATTGAATTAAATTTCAATAATTTGGAAAAAAAAGGGCTTAATAAATGGATTTCGAAAATATTATTTAAAAGTTGAAGAATTTATTTAAAATTTGGATTTTTAAATAGATTTGAAGAGATAAAGGAATTTATTTTAAAAAACGAAATAATTTGGAAATTCGTTGAAAATTGATATGGTGTTTTGAAATAAATTTGGAAATAAATTTGAAATTAATTGATTATTTATTTACCATAACTAGTAAAATTATTTATAGAAATTTATCTGATTTAAATTAATCAGATAATTAAATTAATCGTACTTATGGATGTTTGGATTATATTGGATGTTGAATTGTTTGACATCTTTGATGTGTGATGCTTTGTGATATATCCTGTTCTGTGTTGTGATCTGTAATTTGTTATCTAGTATATGTATATATCTGTGATTTGTGAATGAAAGATAAGCGTTATAGTTTATACCGCTAATCAATTATATTGTTATGTTTGATCTGTGAGGGTTGAATGTTGTTGCCTATTGTGTTAAACCCGTGGACTACACAATACACACATATATGTGGATTTCACGTGAAAATCGGTTAAGTCATAGATTTTTATAAATTTTGGAAAATTGAGTTTTTGAATCCAAAATGGTTTTGGAAATGGAATTGAAAGTTTTTGAAATGAGTTTCAGAAATAAAAGTTGTTTTAAATAACTTAATAAAATTGGAATTTAAATCATTTGATTTAAATTTGAATTCAATATTTTGAAATTGAACTAAATGATATGGGAATTTTGGTTTGAAAGATTTTATAAGTATAAAAGGTGTTTATATGGGTTTTTAACCATTTAAAATATGGTTTTGGAAATTTAAATTTAAATTCAAGTTTTATACTTGAATGGCTTTAAACTGTGAAATTGTAACCAGTTTTTCCCAAAACGAAAACTATCCGTTTTCAAATAATAATATCTTTTATAAAGTGAAAAGATTTCCAATTTGAATCGAAACATTTCAAGTTGAAATGAAATTGTAAATAGTTTGGAAAAACTATGAATTAACCTCTATGAAAATGATTAAACTTTATTTTGAAATCAAAGAAGATTTTAAAAGGTGTATCTTTTATATTATAAAGGACTTGAATTGTGAATAGTTTGAAAGCTATAAATTAAATCTTAATTTAAAGATTTAATGGGTTAATCAAATTGAAATGGAAATTGGTTTGGAAATCTGTGAATGAATCTTTGTGAAACTGGGTAAACTTTGTGAAGTAAATCTTTCTGTAAATCCCAATATTCAGATGTTTTAAATATTGTGCTCACTATTTGGGTTAGCCGGGAAAAGACCTTTGGGTCATATAACCCATTCCGAATTAGTGATACGATGATATGGATCGCATTGAAGACCGGTGGTGAAGACCGGGTATTTGTGAAAACGATAGGATGACCCATCGATTCTCTCTGCACCGTTAGCTACGGTATAGAGATTTCCTTTGTGATGGGAAGTTTTATCGGGATTGTGAATACCCGGATTGCAAGGGCTTCTTCGGAAGTGCCTTCGGTTCTGTTCGAACCCGGAACAGACTTGTATGGTTACATGTCTGACATTACATTTTGAGATATAAAGCTGATTTCTTTCAAATACATTTCTGTTGGTGGCGGAGAATTTATTCTCTTAGCTTAACAACCTTCTCTGAGACGTACGAGCTTAGAGGTTATGTAGTTGAAATTTATCAGTGATATACTCCCAATTTGGTAGTGTGGCATGGTGAGTGTTGCTGTGTGATGATCATTTATTGATCATTTGTGATCAAAGCATGGCTTTTTGAAAAAGCATAGCTTTGTGGACGAGACCTCTTCGAACCTCACAATCCGGAAATGGTCAAAACAGGAATGATGCGGCAAGGTTATGAGGGTCGCTCCCTTTAGGGTATGTCATTTCCTTCTGGAAAAGGGTGGTATCAGGTATGGAGCCCTGGTATTTAACCTATGTGGATACTCCAATCTCATTTACTGTGTGATTGTTGTTTTATCGAGGCGCCTCGGATAAAGGTCCCAAAGGACCGGGGGGTGGCATATTCGTGTAGTAGTTACCTATTGACAGAGGTAACCCGGCCTTGTGTTGGCAGAGATACGGTTAGGTTCTCGGGACATCCATCCAGAGGCAATCCCATTGGCAGTAGGAAGTTCCTTAGCCTGACCATTTGTTGGAAATCCAAAGAAACAATACGAGCCTCGTACGGTTTTAGTTGTATAACCTGCTATGGAATGTGGCGGTAACCTGCTATTGAACATAGTAGCTATAGTAGGCATAGTGTGAAATGCCTATGCTGGATAAGATTAATATTATACTTTCGAAATGTTTTCTGCACTATGCATTAATAATAATAACATCGAATGATTTCGCGTATAAGCATGTTTGACTATCATAAGAAGAAATCTCCTCCAATTCTGCGTTTTCATTGTGTGTGTGGCGGGAGGTCTTATGGTAGTTTCATTTTCCAAAAGCATTGCGAATGTCTTTTACTTTCTTTGTTGTTGTTGTTTTAAAGATAAAAACTATTTTAGTTCTCACACCAGTCGCCATGACTGACCTGGAGTTTATTGTTTCCTTCCTAAACTCTGGGTGCCCACCAATTTCCACACGGGCAGTCTAGAGTTAGGTTATCAGGTCATTCTGGATTCAGGAGATGCTGTGGAGCTCATTGGCGAGCTGGATGACGAGGCGTAGTATTTGTATCTGATATTATTATTCCGTTGTGTATTCTGTATGAGGACAAGTTTATATAACTGTCCAGTTGTGTTGTATATTGTTGTTGTAAACTCTGGTGATGTAATGTATAAAATGATATAGTTCTTTGATTTAAAGATTTTTCATTTATCTATTATATGTTGTTCCGCTGCGATATGTGAGATTCTGATATTGTTCTGTGTTTTTTAGTTGTTTCTTCTTTCTTTTCTTTTGTCTTCTTCTACCTCTTCTTTTTCTCCATAACAATTCGGTTTTACGGCATTCGATTGCTCGGCAGTTGATACAGTAGACGTATTAATGTCGATTTTCGGAAGTTGAAAATCTCGAGATGTTACAAAAGAAGATGGGAGTGGTTAGAGAGGGTAGGTGGGAGTATGGAGCAGAAGAGGGTAGGCCATAGATTAAAGGTATGGGGGTTTATAAAGCAGTGCTCAAGCTTTGATAGGGTGGAGATTCCAGACCTAGATTTGATGCTCCAAATAAATTAAGGGCCACATTAACTGATAGGAAGCAAGTTGGATTTAAATAGAGCTTGGTCCAAAGAAGTGAGATCCCTTAAAGTAAGAGGCTTACCTCCAAAACCTTTGGTTAGATAGATACAAGGCACTAAAATCCCCCATACAAATTCAGGGAGTTTGAGAAGAGAGAAGCTGGAGAGAAGAACGGAAGTTCAGCCTTTGGTTAAGGTGGTTGCGAGTATATACAATAGTTTTGTCGATAAATGACTTTTTATTTAACAAAAGTTGTCTGAACTCTTTGGAACTTGTATAGTAACATATGAACATATTTACAAGTATTAAATCACCTTTGGTCTTAGCCACAAGATTAATTAAACTAAGAGGAATTTATGGGACAAAAGGACCCTTAATTCAAGGCCTGGTTTAAGGCATGAATGGCGGAGGAAATCTAGGCTTGTTTCATGAAGAGAAAGGTGGAAGGAAGCTTCCTTTTAGGCTAATGTAGGAGGGGTAGTGGAGGCCTTTTGCCACATTTTAGAATTCTATAAAAGCGCACCCTTAGTCAACAAAAATAGTTTGCTAATTCCTTTACAAAGAAATAACTTTTTCATGTCTTTCTCCTCTTTAACTCTCTCAAAACAAATTTAACCAACTCCTTTCTCCTTTGAACTCTGTCTATATCCTTATTACAACATAGCAATAACATCTGGCAAGTCGAAGCTTGAAGAAAAGGAGAACAACTCCTCATAATGTCCCATGGTCATGAGCAATAAATGAGGGGTCGAAGGCTAGGACATGAGCAAGGTTGGATGGTGGAGGTGTTTTGGTGGCTTTCTAGGTAGAGGTAGGAATTGGGATCTTGATCTTGTGTTCGATTTGAATATAGGTGAGTAATCTCACCATCCAAATGAAAATAATATGCTTGTGTTGATGTTTAAAATACATATGCGTTACTTGAATTTATAATGCGATGTTGATTGTTGATGCTTGCTTTAGAAAGAAATGACATATATAAAAAGTTGTCACTAAAAGAAAACTAGCCTTTGGTTGCATAAATTGGTGGCATTTATTTGTGAATTCAACTAAAAACATTTCACCATATAGTTAAAACCCAACAAAAATTATTTTACCTTTCGTGCCTTACCAAAATCTTTCCGCCTAAATCTAGTAAACGTAACCAGTATGAAACACCCCACACCCCTTAGTATACCCAAAAAGGCACACTAAAAGATGTAGTGCGTTGTAGGTATAGCTAAAACTTTACGGAGACTAAGATTCACAAGACAAAATAAATAAAACAGCGGAAACATTTAAAACAATAACTTATTTAAAAATCAAACTTCATAAAATGGGTCTTAACTAAAATAAGTCTCAAAATACCAAATACGTATGTTTTATGAAAAACACCATCTCAGTCACAATATCAGAGTACATACATAAAATCATCCCTCTCAACAAGTACCCGTACATGAAAAAAAAATTGAAAAGAAGGAGAAGAATACATAAAGAAAAACTCTGCAGCTAAATCTCCTAGAAAATCTGAAATCTACTGCCCCTGCCTCTGCTGGCCTATGGGGGGGGGAAGGGGAAAAATAGAGGAGTGGGTTGGACTAAAATTCTTGTGAGTGGAAGTAACTACTAGTATTTTTAAGCGAGATAAAGATAATAGACATATCAACAGTTCTAGTATAAAGAGGAAATAAAGGAAAATATAAAGCTGAAATAAAACGCCGCTTGCTTTGATTATTTCGATTGTTTGCACTTGTCTTAGATTACTGCTTTGATTAGGCTAAATTCCTAAACGTACTTTAATTAGGTTGAATTCCTAATTTTTACCATTTGATCGGCCTTCTATCTCTGTTGTGCTACTGTGAGCTAATCCCCAACGTGGGTCCCACCGCAATAAGACACCTGCTAGCGCTATGGAACTCAATAGCGACTTATCTCCCCGCACCGAGGCCGCATGCACGACAACTGTTAGGCTCGCACTATCTGTTGCTCCCTCTTAACTTAAACATCATAAGCATGCCCAACCTCACCTCCTCCGTTGTGAGACCATCAGTCCTAGTCTGAAAGGGTCCTGCCCAGCCTCACCTAATTGTGTTGTGAGACCATCAGTCTTAGTCTAAAAGGGAATGCTGCCAATACGGGTCCTACCAAACAAAATTTAGTTTCGCACCTTGCCCAAATCCCCTGATTTGAACTTCTATCTATTGGCCCCTTAGTTACTTTAGTTAGCATAAGCGTGTCCCAACCTCACCTAACCTTCTATGAGACCATCAGTCCTAGTCTGAAAGGGTTATGCCCAGCCTCACCTACCGTGAGACCTTCAATCCTACTCTGAAAGGGTCATGCCCAGCCTGACCTATTATGAAACTATCAGTCCTGATCTGAAAGGGAATTCTATTGGTTATGGGCCCTACTTCTATCTTTGCTTATTAACTTAATATAAGTCTTTTAAATAAGCCTCTTCCGTTCATTTTGCTCTATTTGCTTATTAACTTATTCTAAGTCTTTTAAATAAGCCTCTTCTATTATCTCTGCTATATTTACTTATTAACTTAGTGTAAGTCTTTAAAACAAGCCTCTTTCTGTTCTCTCTATTTAATTATAACCTATGTTATAATTTTTCTTTTATCTCGTCTTTCTAGTTATAATCTACTAGTTATAACTTGCTTGCAAATGTCAAATTTGCCTATTTCAGTTTATATTCTTTTATTACAGTGCTACTTATTTACGTCCAATTTTCTGTAATTTTAGTGTTCTTAAAATTTAGTCCATATTAGGGAATTATCCACTTTTTATTAATTTATTCGCGTAAAAGGAATAAAAAGAACTAAAATTTACAGGCTGAAATCTTACGCAAAACGGATGTAAATAAAATACAAATAACTGTAAATGACAGTAAATAACTGTAAATAAATGAATAAAATAGCTAAATAAAAATATCTAAATAAAATAGACTGAAAAGAACATTAAAAATTAACTGTAAACAACTTGTATAAAAGCGGTCTCAAAATTGTAGAAAAACTACAACTGTTGAAAAGCCTATTATTTTAAATTACTTAAAAATCTAAAATAATTACTTAAACACTCACCTGTGGTCCTTAGCTCTTCCTTGGCCTTCTCGGATCCACTTATAGCGTATAAAATATTTTAATTAAAAAGATCTTCTCCTCGGAAAAATATTCCATTTAGGGTCCAGCCTCAGGCAATGAACCCAGATGGAGAAGATCTGAATGAGAAAAATAGCTAGGCTTGGGGTCTTATTTATAGTGTCACTTGTGGATCTCAGATCGTTGGATTTGAGGATTAAATCTAGCGCAACCACATCATTGGCTCGATGGGAACCATCGGATGGAAGCACGAACGCACCAGATGAGATAAAATCAACAAAACACGTCACGCTCGAACCTGGACGATTGTTCGTCCAAGTATACACGTGGGTCCACCGCCAGGTCGACCTTTGTGAGGCGAGGGTCGACCTATAGGTCAACCCTTCTATGAGGAAGGTTGACCCTAGGGTCGACTTGACCCTATATAATTTTTTTTCTCTTCTCGTTTTCTTGTTTATTTTGTAACTTCTTCATTCTAGCTCGGATTTTGACAATCTATATACAGAAATTGGCCAGAAAATTACCGCGGACACAATGGTGCAACTCCCGTGGCTCAAACATGAAAATTTCACAAAGTTATTTTATTATTTAATTAATTCATTAATTAATTATTATAGCTTAAATTTTTGGTTGTTACATTCTCCCTCCTTAAAGGATTTCGTGCCCGAAATCTCTAAGGATAGAAGAATGAAATAAATGTTTTCAGCCAAATTCTACAACCAACTACTCAACCATCATCCATTACATCCATTGTCCTTAAGTTTTTCTAATGGATTTATGATATATATGCAAATAGTGCAGTTTCAATGTCCCTAACTAATGCAAAAGATTAGGCGGTCTACTGATTCAGTCGACCTCCTTTTATGCAATCATGTCCGTGTCATGTATCCAAATGAATGCAAATTTCCTAATGATAACTGGTAGTTCTATATGCGTGCTACAATCATCATCCAAATGCAAAAATCATGTGATAATCATCCATTTATAGCAACCATGGAATAAAATAAAATAAAATATGAAAATGCGCACACATCCATATGCATATGCTCTAGTGTCCTAGTTAGGTCGATCCCTAAGAGATAATAATGCCTGGTGTAAGTATATGCGTCCATTAGCATCCACTAGCAAACACTTGCAACCACTAGCATCCATCGTATATAACATGTTCTAATAACATGTTTACATCAAATCCTACTATCCATAGGTTAAATCCTAAGATCTACCCTCCCAAAGGATAATAGAGGAAAGAACCTATTCAAAACTAAAGATGGAAATAGGAATTCAAAGTTTACTATCAAAGAGATGTGGATAAGAGGTATGTATTCTCTCCTAATCAAATTAATCTTCTTCGAAGCCTCTATAACCATGTCGGGACCAAGTAGCAATCTCTCTGTAGACTCTAACCAATACGAAGGCAACTTGCATGGTCTTCCATAAAGAACTTCGAAAGGTGCTATTCCAATGCTTACTTGAAAACTATATCATACACGAATTCCTCTAAAGGAAGATACTCCTTCCAAGTTCCTCCAAAATCAAGAATATACATCCTCAACCATGTGTGTCTTACCATCTTACTAATATCACTTTACTATTCTTCTATAGTTTAAATACATGAAGCAACGATCCAAGATTCTCACTAGTATCCTATACACTTACGGAAACTTCTATAGTCTACACACATGAAGCAACAATCCTAGGTTCTCACTAGTGTACTATACACTTTACAGAAACTTCTATTATTACTTCTAAATGTAATTTCTGCTATAGCCTTACACTTTTTCCGTCACACCTAGGAAATGATTCCTATCTACTCCATATTTAAAAGTTTGGTTTGGTATTTATCATTTCATTTCAAAAACTAAAGCTTCTAAATTTTATTAAAACATCAAATCCCAAAAAATTTTCCTTTAAAAAATGTTATTTTCAAGTTTTTATTAAATTCAAAGGTAATTGGTTACTTAACATTTTATCTTTCTAGACTTGCATCCTTACAGCCTTTTTTTGAATTTACATTATTCCCCAAACCTAAAGGGGAAAACTTACAAATTCTAAGTTCAAAACTTATTCTTTTTTTTCTTTTAAAGACCTTTACAGCTTTCCATAAAAATTTGGATTTTTAAATTTAACTATTACTAAGTTTTTCACTTCCAAAAACTTATTTACTTTTGCACCAAACCATTTTTCTTTAAAATATCTTTGAAATGTTCTTACATGTTTCCAAAACATTTTCTTTTCATAGATTTTCAATTTTGCAAAAACTGGAGTAGATAAGAATAATTATTTTATTAAAAACTGCTTAACTTTCCAATTACTTAACTTTGGAGGAGTTCCTAACTACAAATTGGGACTTTCTACAAAGGCCCTTTATAATATCTCTCCTAACCAACTCTGTCTCTAATTATTACACTTCTTATTACACCTAATGGCTTTATACCTTAATATATTCGAACTACATTCTTAAGAAACTATTAACTCTAAAACCTTTTATAAATCCTTTAAAAGAGGACTTCATGTTTATGTGAAATTACAAGGAACTTATCTATATTTTTCAAAATAGGCTATACAATATATGGTGCTTCCCATACCTTGTATATCTCTTTCACGTATTCCTTATAACTTGCACAAAACATCTTTATTGGTGATTTGGTTTCATAGAAAATTTTATCATTATTCATTTCATTCCAACAGATTAAAGTATGTTCAATCTAAATTCTCTTACAATAGATAATTTATATGAATTTTTTTAATTTCCTAATATTTAACTTACACTTTTCTTTTGAGGAAAACTCATTTTCAAAATTGTTTTAATATATCCATAACTAGAAAACATTTCCTCATACTTAAGTGTACTTACAAACTACTTTTTATTATACTTAGAAATTATTCTCAAAATATATTTTTATTTGGGTCAAAACTGATGTTGCGTAAAACACCGTTACTACAACCCAAAAATACTAGTGTATGGATTTAATAAATACTAATAAATTTCGCATACTATGTAAAAACATTTCCCTTGGGAGTCACCTACTATAACAATAGTGTTATAGTCTATGCTCTCCTTATTTTTCATGAAAATAACTATTACAACAATAAATGATGTAACCTATATTTCCGATACTTGATACACTCTAGGTTTTTATTTTATTTTAAATCTTTGTTTATCTACAAAGAAACTAGCAAGCTATATATGCTCTATAATTCTTCAAAAAGAATTTCACTTTTAACAAAATCATATAAAAACCAATAAATCTCATACCACTTTTTTTCAAAATCCCAATATTTACTTTCTTAAAAATATTGATAACTATACTTTTCAAGTTTTCAATTCTAATAATTTAATTTTAATAGGCTAAACTTAAAGTGGATTCTCTTCTTACTATCCTAGGAGTACCCTTCCAAAACCTTGGAAATCCCATTTCCTTACTAAAGTATTTTGTTTCTATTCCTCTTATATGCTTATATTTATTCCAAGGCACTACCATTAAATCCACTTATAGGAAACAATTATAATTTTTGCAATTACCTACACATGGGCTTTCTACTTTTCAACTGAATCTATTGTACATCTCCAATTTTTTCCTACCACTCTTTGGATTTCCACGATCCGAACTTAAATGTACAAAATCGTTTCTCAAACTCTTCCTATCTATTGACCTTCTCTATGCCCTAAGAAACGCACTTCCTTACGCCAAAAGTGACACTTCAAGAATTTTTCCGTCAACTAATGAACGTGAAGTGTATGAAGAACCTCCTCTAGATGAATAGCATGCTCTTCCATACTCTTGGAAAACACCAAAATGTCATCTACGAACATTACTATGAACTTATTTAGGAAATCTCGAAAAACATGGCTCATCAAATCTACAAAATAGGCTGGGGCATTGGTTAGCCCAAATGGCATAACCAACCACTCAAAGAATCCATCGGGTGTCCGAAATGCTGTCTTATTGATGATATTGTCTGCGATTCTAAGCTGATGAATTCCATTGGCTAAATCAAGCTGAGAAAATACTGAAGAGCCAACTAACTGATCAAAAAGATCATCTATCCTAGGAAGTGGGTAACGGTTCTTCTTTGTGAGCTTATCCAACTCTCTTTATAGTCTACGCAAAGTCGAAGGGAACCATCCACCTTTGTAGCAAAGACGAATGGTGCTCGCCACTCAGGTATGCTCCGTCTGATGAAGCTTTTCTCCAATAGCTCATGAATCTGCTTACTTAACTCCTTCCTCTCCTTAGGTGCCATATGTCTCACGGGCAATGCCACTGGCTTAGCATTGTCATTAAGATAGATCCAAAAGTCGATCTCTCTCTTAGGGAGTAGTCCCCCAACATCCTCAAAGATGTTTGGAAATCACTGACGACTAGAAGTGAATCTAACTCTACTGATGATGAATCGAGGGAATAAAGGAAGCTAAAGATGACTAACCCTTGTGGGTTGCAAGAAACCCCGAGAGTCCTGCCGCTGCATGTCTCTAGTCTAATGACTCTCCTTTCGCAGTCCAATATCGTTCCATAAGTGGATAGCCAATCCATTCCCAAAATCATCCCATACCCCAAAAATCCCAATACATAGGCGTCACAATCAAACTCTACGCATAGGATAAAAATTTTCAAACCCCTACAAATCATAGATAAATATGCCGATCCTCCTATGGGGTTTGAAACAACTATGGGGTCTACTGCTAAGGAGATATCTAAGTGCAAACAATCAACTAAAAGACTCGAAATGAAAGAGTGTGATGCTCCAGAATCGAAAAGAGTCCGAATGGGAAAATCAAAAATAGTGATCAAACCTACTACAGAGACTTTCCTACCTCTATCTGGTCCACTGCTAGAAGGTGCTGCATCCAAAGCATGTACTTGCGCTGTAGGTGCGCCTGCTCCATGCCTTGTTCTCGGAGGATAAGCTCTACTAAGGTGACAAGGCTGTCCACAACTGTAACACCTTCCCTTCATCATCTTATTCTTACAGTCCCTTGCGTAATGACTAACCAGCCCACAGCTATCACATTTCCCACTTTCCTTGATCCGCTTTTGAGGTCCTCCTTCTTTCCTCTTGTCCTTTTCCTTCTTACTCTCCCACCACGACTTCTTAGAGCTTTTTGACTTAGGAATCTCTTTAAGCTCTCCCTTCAGCTACGAAGATGTAGGCTGAAATCTCTGTTGATCCTCCAATCTTAATAGCCCAAACATTCGCTCCGTGTCCTTCAACCTAGCTTGTGCCTCCTCGAAATTCCCTGTGCTAGAAAATGTTCTGCCTTCTAGACTAGAAAGGTTCTTGCATAGCTTAGAAAAATTGGCTGCTGTAGGTGGATTAAAGGGATCTCCACCTACCGGTGCTATATTGGACGCTTGCCCTTGCACCTCTGGTACCGTAGCTCTACGGAACCAGTCAGCCATACTATGCAAAGAAAAGAGAATTTAGGCTCGAAGGAATCGAAAGAAGGTTGAACTAGATTTTGAGGGGATTTTTATAAAAACTCTCTTTTATACTTGAAAAACTATTTCTATAATAATAGTTACTTTCTGAAAAATACTTCTAGTTTGAAGATATGCTACTTTAAAAATAGGTTAATTTTCAAAAATACTTTACTTTTAAAACAAATTTATAGGAATCCTGTAACCTTAGGCTCTGATACCAATTGAAACACCCCACACCCCTTAGTATAGCCAAAAAGGCACACTAAAAGATGTGGTTCATTGTAGGTATAGCTAAAACTTTATAGAGACTAAGATTTACAAGACAAAAAAAAATAAAACAGCAAAACATTTAAAACAATAACTTATTTAAAAATCAAACTTAATAAAATGGGTCTTAACCAAAATAAGTCTCAAAATACCAAGTACATATGTCTTATGAAAAACACCATCTCAGTCACAATATCAGAGTACATACATAAAATCATCCCTCTCAACAAGTACCAGTACATGAAATTAAAAACTGAAAAGAAGAAGAAGAATACATGAAGAAAAACTTCGTAGCTAAATCTCTAAGAAAATCTAAAATCTACTATCCCAGCCTCTGCTGGCCTATGGGGGGAAAAGGGGGAAAATAGAGGATTGGGTCAGACTAAAATTCTGGTGATTAGAATTAACTACTAGTATTTTTAAGTGAGATAAAGATAATAAACTTATCAATAGTTCTAGTATAAAAAGGAAATAAAGGAAAAGATAAAGCTACAATGAAACCCTGCTTGCATTGATTATTTCGATTGTTTGCACTTGTCTTAAATTACTGCTTTGATTAGGCTAAATTCCTAATCCTACTTTAATTAGGCTGAATTCCTAATTTCTACCCTTTGATCGGCCTTCTATCTCTTTTGTGCCACTGTGAGCTAGTCCCCAACGTGGGTCCCATAGCAAAACGACACCTGCTAGCGCTCTGGAACTCAATAGCGACTTATCTCCTCGCACCAAGGCCGCACGCACGACCACCGTTAGGCTCGCACTATCTCCCTCTTACCCTAAACAGCATAAGCGTGCCCAGCCTCACCTCCTCCATTGTGAGACCATCAGTCCTAGTCTAAAAGGGTCATGCTCAGCCTCACCTAATTGCATTGTGAGACCATCTGTCCTAGTCTGAAAGGGAATGCTTCCAATTCAGGTCCTACCAAACAAAATCTAGTTGTGCCCCTTGCCCAAATCCCCTGATTTGAACTTCTATCTATTGGCCCCTTAGTTACTTTAGTTAGCATAAGCGTGTCCCAGCCTCACCTAACCTTCTATGAGACCATCAGTCCTAGTCTGAAAGGGTTATGCCCAGCCTCACCTACCGTGAGACCTTCAATCCTACTCTGAAAGGGTCATGCCCAGCCTGACCTATTATGAAACTATCAGTCCTGATCTGAAAGGGAATTCTATTGGTTATGAGCCCTACTTCTATCTTTGCTTATTAACTTAATATAAGTCTTTTAAATAAGCCTCTTCCGTTCATTCTGCTCTATTTGCTTATTAACTTATTCTAAGTCTTTTAAATAAGCCTCTTCTATTATCTCTGCTATATTTGCTTATTAACTTAGTGTAAGTCTTTAAAATAAGCCTCTTTCTGTTCTCTCTATTTAATTATAACCTATGTTATAATTTCTCTTTTATCTTATCTTTCTAGTTATAATCTACTAGTTATAACTTGCTTGTAAATGTCAAATTTGCCTATTTTAGTTTATATTCTTTTATTACAGTTCTACTTATTCACGTCCAATTTTCTGTAATTTTAGTGTTCTTAAAATTTAGTCCATATTAGTGAATAATCCACTTTTTATTAATTTATTCGCGTAAAAGGAATAAAAAGAACTAAAATTTATAGGCTGAAATCTAATGCAAAACGGATGTAAATAAAATATAAATAACTGTAAATGACAGTAAATAACTGTAAATTAAATGAATAAAATAGCTAAATAAAATAGACTGAAAAGAACATTAAAAATTAACTGTAAACAACTTGTATAAAAGCGGTCTCAAAATTGTAGAAACACAACAACTATTGAAAACCCTATTATTTTAAATTACTTAAAAATCTAAAATAATTACTTAAACACTCACCTATGATCCTTAGCTCTTTCCTTGGCCTTGTCGGATCCACTTATAGCATATAAAATATTTTAGTTAAAAAGGTTTTCTCCTCGGAAAAATATTTCTTTTAGGGTCCAGCCTCAAGCAATGAACCCAGATGGAGAAAATCTGAATGAGAAAAATAGCTAGGCCTAGGGTCTTATTTACAGTGTCACTTGTGGATCTCAGACCATTGAATTTGAGGAGTAAATATAGCGCAACCATGTCATTGTCTCAATGGGAACAGTCGGATGGAAGCACGGACGCACCAGATGAGATAAAATCAACAACACGTCACGCTCGATCCTGAACGATTGCTCGTCCAAGTATACATGTGGGTCAACCGCCAGGTCTATCTTTGTGTGGCGAGGGTCGACCTATAGGTCGATCCTTCTATGGGGAAGGTCGACCCTATGGTCGACCTGACCCTGTGTGTGTGTGTGTGTGTATATATATATATATATATATATATATATTTCTCTTCTCGTTTTCTTGTTTATTTTGTAGCTTCTTCGTTCTAGTTCGGATTTTGACAATCTATGTATGGAAATTGGCCAGAAAATTACCATGGAAACAAAGGCTCAACTCCCGTGGCTCAAATCAATAATTTCACAAAGTTAGTTTATTATTTAATTAATTCATTAATTAATTATTATAGCTTAAATTTCGGGTTGTTACACAGTACATTCCTTATCGTTAAATTATCTCACACTTATAAATTTTCTAAACCTAAAGAACAAAATTTCCCAAATTGCTTTTTGATTCAACCATTCGTCTCATCTCCGTATCGTCGTTTATTTTCATCGTCGCATCTACTCCGCTCCACTTCATCGCGGTAGCTCTCCAGCACAGTTTTCTCCATGAGGTGCCCTAAATAGGTATATTTAGGTTGATTTTTATAAATTGATTTTCTGATTGTGATTAAAGCTTGCGCATAAAATTGTTTGTGATTGTTTCTGATTGTTTGTTAGGTTTACAAATCTATTGATACTGCAAGTTGTTGTAGATTATATTGCAAATTATTTTGTGATTGTTTGTGATTACTGCAGGTTATTTTGTGATTATTTGTGATTACATCTTAGAATATAATTTTACAGTTTATTGTTTTGATATTTTCAACAAAAAATAGAATTTTACTGCTGTGTTAAAGAAAATTTGTGATTGTTTGCATTGTGATTACTGCAAGGGTATCTCAGTTATTTTGTGATTACTAACGTGATTACTGCAAGGGTAGCTCAGTTATTTTATGATTGTTTGCATTGTGATTTATTAGTTAACGAAACCCGATGAACAATCTATTACTGGTTTGAAACATGTGTTTTTCTGGTTCTACAAATAGTAAAATTTTGATAGAAATGAAACAATACTACTTAATAAAGAAAGCAATTTGTCTGCCTTTTATTTTACAAGGAAATAACAAATGCAAATATGTATTACCTTATATTCATTCACAGTTTGGACCTTGTACACCATTTCTGTTCCTCAAAAGTTATAGGTGCTTTCATAAACTTCAATGCTAAGATTTACTTTCACTCATGAAAACTTTTCTTGTTTAGTTCTTAAAATAAATCATCCAAAATGGCTAGGAGAACAATTATTAATGCAAAAGGAAATAAAATGGTACTGTCAAATAGACCTTAGTAGTGGTTGTCTTTGCAATGTGGACCTTAGTGATGGACAATATAGCTATATGGATGCAACAACTAATAATACAAGCAACCCATGTTGACACACACTTATAAAATGCATACAGACATCTTTGGTATTTTTGAAATAAAAATAAAGGATGTGTCCATATATATTTTGCAGTAATAGCAAACTCTCAGTAATTTTAATCAACTGTAGTTTGGTATCATTCTTACAAATTTGTTAAGTATCCAAATTGTTGTTACCGTAGGCTGCTTGATATATCTAGATTGTTCAAACTGTTTTTCTTCATTGCATTTGTTCATGTACAAGTGCATTCCATCCAAAATTAACATTTATTTTGCAACAAAATGAATTTGCTTGCCTATCAAGTGCTAATCTATACTATACTTGCTGATGAAAAATGCATTACCGAATTATAAAATACACTTACTGATGTGATATTCTACTATTTCATTATTATTTTCACGAGCTTGAAATATTTTCTTAGTTTCAGACTAGAAATTTGAAAGATATATTTTGATTTTTAAACATTCATATATTTTCCAACCAGTACCACTTCATTCAAGGCAGTATGGAAGAAAGGAGTTGAAATATTTCATCATATAAAGGTAGTTTTTTTATTAGTATGTAATAGGGTTTTACTGTTTTTATGTAAGACGTACATAAGCATACTAATGTTATCATATACTAATATTAGACTGAAACTATTCACATTGAAGCTAACTAAACAAGAGCAATTTAGGGTGAAAATGCATGAACTAACTAACTAGCCTATAAATCGGTTACTTTTTATGAAATTTGACTATACAATGTATTTTCTAATTTTACATGTACAAAGTCCTTTATAAAGGCTTTTTTCAATTCACACCTTTATTTTCAATTTTGATACAAATAAAAAATATCGAAAATTAAGTCATAAATGTTAATCATATATTTTTATAAATATTCTAAAACATAAAAATAAGTGTTTTTTTCCATAATACGTTGTTGAGAGAGATAACTATATATTGAAAAGGCTCTTTTGCAAATTCAAACATCTGAATCTATGAGTCATATTGCTTTCGGTATATTTAAAAGGTGAACCAATCAACTTTCGACAATAGTACCTGAGGAGGTTGTATAATGTATATTTGGGTCTTGGCTTCTTCATTCCAATGATGTCGATTATATTATTCTGATCCAATGGTTCCAACTTGTTAAAGTTGCTATAAACTTTTTATTGCCTCCATTTTCCCAAACTAACGAGAGATTCTACAAATGTAATTTAAATGGAAAATGTAAGAAGCCAGCCGATGTTTGCAATGAAGGGCAAGAACAAGCGGTCAGTGCTAACAAGCCAGCCGGTGCTTGTAGTGAAGGCCAAGAATGAGAAGTCAATGCTAGAAAGTGAGCCAGTGCTTGCAATGAAGACAATGAAGACAAAGAACTCGGCTCAGAAAATGAATTCCATTTTGACCAAACTGATGATGCTGAGATGGAAATTGGTAGATCAAGTGAAGCTGAAACTACAAGTACATCTCGAAAAAGAGGCAGTAGAGGTCCAATAAAAGCAAAAAACTACCATTAAACATTCATGATCGAACTAAAGTTGAGTTCAATGAAGTAGGCATACTGTAATGACCCTAATTCTTAACCAAAAATTAGTTTAGTTTTTTTTTCCCTACTTAGCTAAGACTACCTAGGGTCATCCTTCCCTATTCTCATATTATCCAGGATCTTTCACAATATAAAAATATTGTTTTAAATCTAAATCATTCCTAACATACATATATGGAGATATCTATGTTATATTCTACTAGAATCAGAGCATGATAATATATAAGTAGAAATCCTTTTAAATCTATTAAAATGTGATAATTCCCTGATAAAGATTAATTATTGTATCCTGATTTTTGACCATAGGATCCACTGGAAACATGTACTTTAGTCTGTTATTCTAATTAAGAAATGATCAAGTAATAATCAGTGGAAAGCAAGCTTTTAATATGGATGATTGTGTTAAAGTCTGTATAGTATCAAACTCAGGCTAAAAGAAAGTGGATCATAAGTGAACACAAGCAACATCTAGGCGTAATGGAAATGCGCCTAACTTACACATGAGAGGTCACGAGTTCGAGTGCTATGCTGGTCGGTTCAAACCCAATTTTTGTTTTTCTTTTTATTTTTCTCCTGTATGGTTTAAAATCTGATATCTACCTATATCTACACATATACACTTAATTTTTGCCTATAATCTAACATACAAAACAATATTTCTTGCTTTATTATTTTTGAAACCCATTCCTACAACTGTTCTAGGAATTTATGTTTATATTTCTGCCCAAATATCAACATGTACACAAATATACATGTACATGTCAATGTCTTTGCTCATTTTCCAGAAAACTGGCTTTAAATGGTTCCTTGCTTCATTGATTTGAAGTGAACATTTGGCCTGACCTATGGTCTAACCATGTGGTTAATCTGACCATTCTTTTATTTGCATTTTACAAACCAGAATCTACCCAAAACATTGATACTCCTTCTTTTCAAAAGCATGTTTATGTATATATGAATCAGACACCTTGTGATCAGATTTATTTCATCCTTCCTAACCATAATTCTCTATTATAAATGCATATTCAGGGTATATACACTTTTACTTGCATTTGGACATATATCAATATCATGACTTGAAAATACAACAGTTATAATTCTTTCTGGATTTTCCCAATATAATTTCCTATATATCTATCTTTTGAAAGGACTTAGGATGAACTAAAAACCATCATAAAATGATTACGCTTATAAAATCCAGGTTTTTCCTCTAAATCAAAAACAACTTTAGCAAATAGATTTTCAAATCTGTTTAACATCAATATCCTTAATACATACCAAACCAGAAATAACCAGAAACAACATAACACATATTTCTTACAAGTTCTTCCTACTTAATACATTTAGGTAGCCATATCAATCAGGAAATACATGCATGAATTAACACATTCTAGCTCTTATTTCTAATTATCTTAGCATCCTCTATTCCATATCTTTTTAATCTTGCTTACTTAGCTCCATCACAACCTGCAAAAGCATTAGTGGCTGCCCCATTATGAATGAGACACCCCCATGTGCCATGAGCAATAAGGGTCAGATCTATGATCTGGTGTGAGCATTTCTAACATATCCATGATATTAAGCTAAGGATACAGCATAAATATACCTTGCATAACTTGACAGGTATTATCATGAATGATTAATGTATAAATTGATCAGGTATTCCCATATACATACACAAGAGCAAACATATGCATTAAGATAATTTTTATCTGGAACTACTAAGGTTCCTCATACCAACCCTAATCCCGGAAGACCCAAGTTTCCTGTATCATCATTTAAGGTTGCCTTTTCTTCTTATAAATTCCTGGCCTCATCTGCTATAAGGAATCAAAGGGACACATTGCCATGAACTAATTAACATCATGGCACAAAGATCTCAGGACTTAAACAAGCCATGTGTCAACTTGTCTACTTCAAATAGGACAAGCATTCCAGCAGCCTTCTTGGCACAAAATCCTTAGTTATATTACTAAGTGTATTCATGTTCATTTTATCAATGATAGCTAGGTGTACAGACCACTTGTACACATGAAACATACTAGTTACCTTGCAGACATAATATTGCAAGCAAGGTAAAGGTTACTTTCTAGAGGTATAACACCCAGTCATTCCATCTCACATTATTTAGCATATAAACACCCTATTCAAACATATACCAGAATGTTTGCAACTGAGAATAAATGCATGGCTCTATTGGGTTTATTTTGATTTTGCAAGCAACTATGTTTAGCCAGATTTTTAATCTTGTTTAAACACAATTTTTAGGCTTGTAAATTTTCTGTTTGGTTTAAGGCTCAGCACCTATAGAGAAAGACTCCATTGCACCCTTAACCAATTATTTCAAGCCTCAGCACTATACCATTGTATATGCAGCTCATAGTTTTTTTTTCTTCATTCTTTGTCTTAAGCCATGATTCAGACTAGTTACAAATACTCTCTTACATGTTCTTTAAAGTTTTGGTATAACATACAGGGATGAAAATAGAACAACAAAGTTATACATCCATCATAGCAGATCATATCTCATCAAGCATTCATGAAACCATCAGTAGTCAACATGGTTTGTAAATCAAAACATGCAAAATATAGCATATAAAAGCTTGGCTGCCTAATCTCAGGTCTTAATGCCATGTATATGAGTGAGGATACTCACCTAAATGCTTACACAAGCTTAATCCAGAAAACCCCTCAAATCTTTAGCCTTTTTCTTCCTCTTCTTCCTTAGGTTAATTAATTCAGTGAGAGAGTAGTTTTCTGGTTAGGCTCTTGATTTATATAAGGGTTCTACCTAGGGTTTTGGGTGATGCAAAATCCCTATTTTAGCCCAAACCAGAATCATGCATTTGGCATTTGCATATTCTCTCCCTCCTAACCCTTAATGTCCCGGCCAATATTTTAAAACAAGGCTAAGTTGTGCCTATTTTCTTTCCTTTTCAGAAAGTGATTACTTTAAGTATTTTTATTATACTTACCTCAAACATGATAATGGTGTGACTTTCTATTTTCTGCCTTTATACATTTGCTTTCTTGCACCTTGGTTCTTACTATTTTAGTGCTTCTTTTACTTATTTTTCCTTTATTAATTTTCTGCTCAAATAATATCTGTATATATACATTTATACAACTATGGGTGTTAGTTTAACTTTAACCTTCTTTTATTTGCAGAAAACATGTGCATTCTTATATGCATTTCTGTACTCCTATTATTCAAATAAAATTTCACTTATTCATTATAAATCAATGTTCTCTTCTGTCTTAATTTTCAGACAAGTCATACATATGCATATATATATAGATATATATATATACATATCCTCAGGAATTTTAATATTCATGTCTAGGCCTATATTTCCTTTATTTAAAACATTTTATCTAAATGTTTTCCTTCTTTGTTTTATTATTCAGGAATTCTGGATTTTCTCTTAGTGCCATAACTAGTGTGCACGTGCACACATGCACACAACCTTGCACCACTGAAAATCCCACCTATATAATAATTCTGATTTTTCCCCCAGAATTTTAATCATTTATTTAAAAGAATTTTCCTCAAAATCTTGGGGTATTACAATCACCCCTTCTTTTAGGAATTGTGTCCTCACAATTTGCAACATAATCTTTGAGTACTTCTAATTTCTTAGGGAAAAATTATTCAGCATATGCATGAGAAAATTAATTAGTCACTGTCTATCATACATATTAAACTTTCTTAGTAATCTAAGAATTTACCTTTTAAATTTGCAAGGAGCCTAGGGTAATCCATCCTGATTTTATCCTCTAGCTCCCAAGTACAATCACTAGGATCTATACTCCATTGAATCTTTACAAGCTTCAATGTCTTGTTTCTTAATTTCTTTTCTTCCCTTGCCACAATTCCCACTGGCTCTTTCTCATAGATTAGATCTGGATTAATCTAAACTTCAGTAGGCTTTTCTAAGATTTCCTCCTTGTCATGTACCCATCTCCTTAGTTGTGACACATGAAACAAATTGTGCATTGCACTCATCCCCTCTGGAAGCTCCAGCTTATAGGCTAGTGAGCCTATCCTCTCCAAAATCTTGTATGGTCCAACATATCTGGGTCTGAGTTTCCCTTGCTTGCCAAATCTCAAGACTTTCTTCATTGGTGAAACCTTAATGAAGACATAATCACCTACTTTGAATTCCACTGACTTCCTCTTTGCATCAGCATATTTCTTTTGCCTATCTTGAGCTACTGCCATCCTCTTTCTCACCAGTCCTATTTTCTCTGTGATGTCCTTGACATATTCTGGCCCTAAGATAGCTTTCTCTCCTGCTTCAGACCAACACATAGGTGATAGACATGTCTTTCCATATAGGGCTTCAAAGGGTGCCATTCCAATTGTGCTTTGGTGGCTATTATTGTATGTGAACTCAGCCAAATGGAGATGGTCCTCCCAATTTCCTCCAAAGTCTAACAAACATGCTCTAAGCAAATCCTCTAAAATCTTGTTTACCACTTCTGTTTGCCCATCTGATTGGGGGTGATAAGCAGTGCTTAGGCACAATTCACTCCCCATAGCTTCTTGGAAGCTCTTCCAAAATCTTGAAGTGAAGATTGTATCCCTATCACTCACTATAGTTTTAGGAACACCATGCAACTTTACCACTTCTCTCATAAAAGTTTGGGCTAGCCTAGGTGCATTTCTGTCTGCTTTTACTGGTATGAAGTGGGCTACTTTAGTCAGCCTATCTACAATTACCCAAATACTTGTATTTCCCTTCTTGGATCTAGGAAGACCATCTATAAAATCCATAGATATGTCTTCCCACTTCCACTGTGGTATGCTAAGTGGCTGCAACAACCCTGAAGGTCTTTGGGTCTCAGCTTTTATTTGTTGACAAACCATGCACTTAGCAACATGTCTAGCTACATTAGACTTCATTCCCTTCCACCAATAGTCCCTTTTTAAGTTTTGGTACATCTTGGTGCTGCCTGGATGTATGGAATATTTGCTCCTATGGTACTCATTAAGGATTTCTTCTTTCAATTCTATGATGTTTGGGACACATATCCTACCCTTGTACCTTAGGTATCCTTTTTCATCAATGTGATAATCCTTCACTTCCTCCTTCTTTAATAGGAGAGACCTCTTTTCTGCTAAGTCTTGATCTTCTTCTTGCATCTTTGCCACCTTCAAGACCAAATTTGATTGTAAAGTAATTAAACTTAACCTTCCTTTACTCCTTTCTTCCTCAACTATCTCCATACTTATCCCACTGCTCTCATCTATTTCCAAATCAGTGAGCATGGTCAAGTCTCTAAACTCCTCCATCATCAACATGGCCACTTTTGCATGCTGCCTACTCAATGCATCTGCCACTTTATTAGCCTTGCCTGGTGTATAAAGTATATCTAAGTCATAAGCAGCAAGAAATTCAACCCATCTGTGTTGTCTCATATTCAAATCTTTCTGTGAAAAGAGATACTTTAAGGCCTTGTGATCAGTGTATAAAATGAACTTTGCACCTAATAAGTAATGCCTCCAGAGCTTCAAGGCATATACTACTGCTGCCAACTCAAGATCATGAGTTGCATATCTAGTTTCATGGGGTTTTAGTTGTCTAGATGCATAGGCTATGACCTGATCTTGCTGCATCAACACAGCCCCTAGCCCTGACCCACATGCATCTGTATATACAACTAATCCCTCGTTGCCTTCTGGTACTCTCAACACTGGTGATTTTACCAAAGCCTCCTTGATCTGGGTGAAAGCTTGTTCACACTTATCAGTCCATATAAAATTTTGGTTCTTCCTAGTCAGGTTAGTGAGTGGCATTGCTATTTTAGAAAATCCTTGTATAAACCTCCTATAGTATCCAGCCATCCCCATGAATGACCTAACTTCACTAACATTGTTAGGCTTCTTCCATGCTTGGATTGCTACTATCTTATTGGGGTTTACAGAAATCCCTCTAGCAGAGACAACATGTCCAAGAAAATGTACTTCCTCTTGCCAGAACACACACTTAGAGAACTTTGCTTTCAAATCTTTTTCTCTTAATCTAGATAAGACCAAATGTAAATGGTTCTCATGTTCCTCTATTGTTTTAGAATAGATTAGAATGTCATCTATAAAAATCAGAACAAACTTGTCTAAGTAATCTCTGAATATCCTATTCATTAGGTCTACAAAGTAAGAAGGGGCATTTGTTAGCCCAAATGGCATAACCAGAAACTCATACAAACCATATCTTGTGTTAAATGCTGTATATTTAACACTTGAATCCTCAACCTTCATCTGATGAAACCCAGATGCCAAGTCTAGCCTAGAAAACACTTTAGCTCCACTGAGTTGATCAAAGAGATCATCTATCCTGGGTAATGGGTATTTGTTTTTGATGGTTACTTTGTTTAATTCTCTATAATCTATACACATTCTTAAGGTACCATCATGCTTTTTAACAAATACTACAGGAGCACCCCAGCATGAATTACTTGGCCTTATAAACCCCTTGGCTTCTAATTCTTCCAGCTGGTTCTTTAGCTCCTTTAATTCACTTGGCCCCATCCTTGTAGGCTTTTTGATAATTGGGCTAGCCCCAGGCATAAGGTTAATCTGGAATTCAACAGGTCTATGGTGTGAGACACCTTTTACTTCCCCAAATACATCCAAGTATTCTTTAACTATGGGGATTTCATTAATAGCTATTTCCTTGGGATTATTTTCTAATTCAATTAAATGATTTAGCCTGTTTTCTTTGATAGGTTCACACAGAATTGTAACCCTTTGGCCTTTAGAATTTTGTAGTGAAATGGTGGATGCATCTAGGTCAATTATGGCTTTGAATTGTCTTAGCCAATCTGCCCCTAATATAACTCCTATATTTGGGAAATTTAGAACATATAAATTGGAAACAAATGTGTTTCCCCCTATGTTCAAATTCACATCCACACAAATCATATCTAATACACTAGAACTTCCTAAAGGGCTTTGTATTAACAGAGGTATTTCAGCCAAATTGCAGTTCATTTTCAACCTTTTAACTATTTCATGGGAAATGAGTGAGTGGGTTGCCCCGGTATCATATATTACAGCTAAAGGTATGGTACAAATAAATAGTGTACCTTCCACTTGACCATGGTTTTCAGCATTAGCCTCAATTATGGCCTTGCCCCTACCTTCCAAGTTTGCCACTTTCCCTTGTTGCTTGTATTCTGGGCAATTTCTTTTCATATGCCCTTCCTTCCCACATAGAAAGCATTTGAAAGCTCCCCCTTTAAGCTCTGGGAATCTTGGCTTAATATGGCCTTCTTTCCCACAATGGTTGCAAACTATTTTTCTTTTGGCTTCATTGGGTTTTGCATCTACTGCCTTCTTACCATCTGCCTCTCCTTTCTTCTTATCATAAGGATGGTACTTCCCTTTGTTCTTCTTGTTGCTATTGTTTTTGAAGCTCCTAAACTTATCTCTTTCCTTGTCATGCTACTCAATCTTCAGAGCCAAATCTATCACTTGATCAAAAGTTCTGTCAGCATAAGGTAATATAGCCCTGCTAAGCCCTGGGTTCAATCCCTTGATGTATCTATCATTTTTGGATGCTTCATCAGCCACTAACATTGCCCCATAAGTTGACAATCCCTCAAAATTCTGGGTGTATTCTGTGACATTCATAGTCCCCTGTCTCAGTTTGATGAACTCCTCAAGTAAAGTGGTTTTTGCTGAGGCTGGAACAAACCTTGCCTCTAACATCTCCTTAAATTGATTCCAATTAATATCATTTTCATTCCGGCCAGCTATGATCACCTCCCACCAACTCAAAGCTGCACCTTTTAATTGCCTTGAGGCCACTTGCCTCTTCCTTTGGTCATCTAGTTGCATATCAGTGAAGATCCTCTCTAACGTCCTCAGCCATGCTTGAATCTCCATTACACTTTCAGTTCCTTCAAAGCTCTTACCTCCCAAATTGGTATAAGTCTTCACTAACTTGGAGAGCTCCTCATATGGGTTCTCAGGTCTGTGCCCAATTCCATCTCTCAAAACTCTCACAAATTCCTGCATGTCAAGCATTTGTGGTGTGCTAGATCCTCCTTGATGATGAGACCCTCTTCCTACCATATTTCTAAAAGTATATGTATTTCATTATATGAGTTTATAATACTTCGCTTTAATTTTAAATTGGTTGTACCTTTCATATTTAATCACTGTGTATGTCACATGCACACACATACATTCAGGGAATACTTATAAACAGTCAAATATATCACAAACAAACCTAGTATAAACATAAGCATACAAATATTTTGCTATGTTAATTAAAACATAGCTCTGATACCAAATGTAATGACCCTAATTCTTAACCAAAAATTAGTTTAGTTTTTTTTCCCCTACTTAGCTAAGACTACCTAGGGTCATCCTTCCCTATTCTCATATTATCCAGGATCTTTCACAATATAAAAATATTGTTTTAAATCTAAATCATTCCTAACATACATATATGGAGATATCTATGTTATATTCTACTAGAATCAGAGCATGATAATATATAAGTAGAAATCCTTTTAAATCTATTAAAATGTGATAATTCCCTGATAAAGATTAATTATTGTATCCTGATTTTTGACCATAGGATCCACTGGAAACATGTACTTTAGTCTGTTATTCTAATTAAGAAATGATCAAGTAATAATCAGTGGAAAGCAAGCTTTTAATATGGATGATTGTGTTAAAGTCTGTATAGTATCAAACTCAGGCTAAAAGAAAGTGGATCATAAGTGAACACAAGCAACATCTAGGCGTAATGGAAATGCGCCTAACTTACACATGAGAGGTCACGAGTTCGAGTGCTATGCTGGTCGGTTCAAACCCAATTTTTGTTTTTCTTTTTATTTTTCTCCTGTATGGTTTAAAATCTGATATCTACCTATATCTACACATATACACTTAATTTTTGCCTATAATCTAACATACAAAACAATATTTCTTGCTTTATTATTTTTGAAACCCATTCCTACAACTGTTCTAGGAATTTATGTTTATATTTCTGCCCAAATATCAACATGTACACAGATATACATGTACATGTCAATGTCTTTGCTCATTTTCCAGAAAACTGGGTTCAAATGGTTCCTTGCTTCATTGATTTGAAGTGAACATTTGGCCTGACCTATGGTCTAACCATGTGGTTAATCTGACCATTCTTTTATTTGCATTTTACAAACCAGAATCTACCCAAAACATTGATACTCCTTCTTTTCAAAAGCATGTTTATGTATATATGAATCAGACACCTTGTGATCAGATTTATTTCATCCTTCCTAACCATAATTCTCTATTATAAATGCATATTCAGGGTATATACACTTTTACTTGCATTTGGACATATATCAATATCATGACTTGAAAATACAACAGTTATAATTCTTTCTGGATTTTCCCAATATAATTTCCTATATATCTATCTTTTGAAAGGACTTAGGATGAACTAAAAACCATCATAAAATGATTACGCTTATAAAATCCAGGTTTTTCCTCTAAATCAAAAACAACTTTAGCAAATAGATTTTCAAATCTGTTTAACATCAATATCCTTAATACATACCAAACCAGAAATAACCAGAAACAACATAACACATATTTCTTACAAGTTCTTCCTACTTAATACATTTAGGTAGCCATATCAATCAGGAAATACATGCATGAATTAACACATTCTAGCTCTTATTTCTAATTATCTTAGCATCCTCTATTCCATATCTTTTTAATCTTGCTTACTTAGCTCCATCACAACCTGCAAAAGCATTAGTGGCTGCCCCATTATGAATGAGACACCCCCATGTGCCATGAGCAATAAGGGTCAGATCTATGATCTGGTGTGAGCATTTCTAACATATCCATGATATTAAGCTAAGGATACAGCATAAATATACCTTGCATAACTTGACAGGTATTATCATGAATGATTAATGTATAAATTGATCAGGTATTCCCATATACATACACAAGAGCAAACATATGCATTAAGATAATTTTTATCTGGAACTACTAAGGTTCCTCATACCAACCCTAATCCCGGAAGACCCAAGTTTCCTGTATCATCATTTAAGGTTGCCTTTTCTTCTTATAAATTCCTGGCCTCATCTGCTATAAGGAATCAAAGGGACACATTGCCATGAACTAATTAACATCATGGCACAAAGATCTCAGGACTTAAACAAGCCATGTGTCAACTTGTCTACTTCAAATAGGACAAGCATTCCAGCAGCCTTCTTGGCACAAAATCCTTAGTTATATTACTAAGTGTATTCATGTTCATTTTATCAATGATAGCTAGGTGTACAGACCACTTGTACACATGAAACATACTAGTTACCTTGCAGACATAATATTGCAAGCAAGGTAAAGGTTACTTTCTAGAGGTATAACACCCAGTCATTCCATCTCACATTATTTAGCATATAAACACCCTATTCAAACATATACCAGAATGTTTGCAACTGAGAATAAATGCATGGCTCTATTGGGTTTATTTTGATTTTGCAAGCAACTATGTTTAGCCAGATTTTTAATCTTGTTTAAACACAATTTTTAGGCTTGTAAATTTTCTGTTTGGTTTAAGGCTCAGCACCTATAGAGAAAGACTCCATTGCACCCTTAACCAATTATTTCAAGCCTCAGCACTATACCATTGTATATGCAGCTCATAGTTTTTTTTTCTTCATTCTTTGTCTTAAGCCATGATTCAGACTAGTTACAAATACTCTCTTACATGTTCTTTAAAGTTTTGGTATAACATACAGGGATGAAAATAGAACAACAAAGTTATACATCCATCATAGCAGATCATATCTCATCAAGCATTCATGAAACCATCAGTAGTCAACATGGTTTGTAAATCAAAACATGCAAAATATAGCATATAAAAGCTTGGCTGCCTAATCTCAGGTCTTAATGTCATGTATATGAGTGAGGATACTCACCTAAATGCTTACACAAGCTTAATCCAGAAAACCCCTCAAATCTTTAGCCTTTTTCTTCCTCTTCTTCCTTAGGTTAATTAATTCAGTGAGAGAGTAGTTTTCTGGTTAGGCTCTTGATTTATATAAGGGTTCTACCTAGGGTTTTGGGTGATGCAAAATCCCTATTTTAGCCCAAACCAGAATCATGCATTTGGCATTTGCATATTCTCTCCCTCCTAACCCTTAATGTCCCGGCCAATATTTTAAAACAAGGCTAAGTTGTGCCTATTTTCTTTCCTTTTCAGAAAGTGATTACTTTAAGTATTTTTATTATACTTACCTCAAACATGATAATGGTGTGACTTTCTATTTTCTGCCTTTATACATTTGCTTTCTTGCACCTTGGTTCTTACTATTTTAGTGCTTCTTTTACTTATTTTTCCTTTATTAATTTTCTGCTCAAATAATATCTGTATATATACATTTATACAACTATGGGTGTTAGTTTAACTTTAACCTTCTTTTATTTGCAGAAAACATATGCATTCTTATATGCATTTCTATACTCCTATTATTCAAATAAAATTTCACTTATTCATTATAAATCAATGTTCTCTTCTGTCTTAATTTTCAGACAAGTCATACATATGCATATATATATATAGATATATATATATATACATATCCTCAGGAATTTTAATATTCATGTCTAGGCCTATATTTCCTTTATTTAAAACATTTTATCTAAATGTTTTCCTTCTTTGTTTTATTATTCAGGAATTCTGGATTTTCTCTTAGTGCCATAACTAGTGTGCACGTGCACACATGCACACAACCTTGCACTACTGAAAATCCCACCTATATAATAATTCTGATTTTTCCCCCAGAATTTTAATCATTTATTTAAAAGAATTTTCCTCAAAATCTTGGGGTATTACACATACCAATAGGGATAGAGTCAGTATGTTTATCCTCTTTTCTTGGACCGCTTGTGCGGGAGTAGGTCCCACACACACTTGATGATTGGAGGAATCTAAGTGATGAGTTAAAAGTTGTTTTGTGGCGATCGATTCAGGTACGGAAAGCAAATAATTACACTTATTAGGATAACTTTTGAAATGCCAACATTTTTTCTTTTAAAGAGCAAAATAGATCAGTTTATTACTTCTATTTTTGTATACCATTTTACTGGTATCTTTGTGGTTGAATCCATTTCTATATTAGGCATTTAAATTGTAATGTGAACAACCAAAAGAATATTGCGTTTGATGCCTGTACCTTCTTTAATGTACAATACCAAATTCAAAAATATATACATTTCAACAATTAATTAATAAAATATTCAGTTGACATGTGAATCAATAATTAAGTAAAAACATAGATTTATGTAATTGTCTTTGATATTAGTGTTAGTATTTTAAAGTCATACAACCATAGTAATATAAAAAAGAAATGAATTAATACCAAAAGCTACTATTATTTTCCGTATATGTGCCTGATGCAACATTGAATATAGTAACAGTTTTATGAGCATTAGCAGAGATCCATGAGCATTCCAACTATAATTTATTCTTTCATGAGCATTCCAACTATAATTTATTCTTTCATCCCACTATAGTATACAGTAACAATTTTACAGCAACACAAAGCTTTGGCAAATAGTTATTGTTAATATCATGTGCTCTAGTGTTAATATCATGTTTTCATGTATTGTTGCAGATTCGATTTAAATTAGAAGAGGATTGGCAAAGAAAAGCCGTATTTCAACAAATGGGAGCAATTTGGAGGTCCTCAAAAAGCAATTTGGTTCGAAAATTAAATAAAGCGGAGAACGAAGAGGAAAGATTGAAACTGAAACCTACCAAGATCAAAAGCATGAACGAATGGAGAAAGTTTGTGAAGACGAAAACTAGTTCGGAGTTTAAGGTAACATTAAGATATTTTTTATGCATATGTTGAATGTAAAGCAACATATAACATTGTCGATATCAAGCAATATAATAATACATATTCAAAAATTGAACCATCGATTGCCTGTGTACTGTTAATTGTTATATAGCTTGTATGTACCAATCAAATCAACTTAAGCAAGCTAGCTTACTAGAGGTCACTAAATTCTAACACCTTCCAATAATTTTAGAAATGAAGCGAGAAATATTCGACCCTTAGGGATAAACAACTTCTACACACATCTGGTGGTTGGGGAATGGCTAGATTAGTCGACGACATGGTTAGTTAATTAAGCATAGCATTATGTAATAGTATTTAATACCTGTCAGTTTATTTATTTAATGTTATTCTAAATTTAGCAAAAGGAAGTCTAGATCCATCGACCGTAACTGGAGCTGATGTTTAAGTTAAATCTCACGTTAAAAAAAATGGTGAACCAGTGACCGCGGAAGCTGCAAATACTATTGTAAATTTTTTTTATCGGTATATGAAAAATCGTCCGATACTATGATATTTTTACCATCGTACATTATGTGTATGTATTTATTTATGTAGGAGGAGATTAAAAACTTTGGTGGTCTATCACAGTCCAGCTCGTCACATAATGTCAACGGAGATGTTCTTACACATGTATTGGGACAAGATAAATCAGGACGGTTAAGGGCACTAGGAAGGGGTTGTACCTTAACTAAGCTAGCTGTGGCCCAGTCCAGAGATATACAAGTATCTCAGTGTCAACAACAAATAGCAGAATTGAAGAGTATGGTACAGATGCTGGTGGACCAGAAGGTAAACTTTTAAAAGTAATTTATATATGTAAAATATAAAATAAGGGATATTTTAGCGTCTGACAAATTTAAGATGCAGTGCTTAATTTTGTAGTATAAAAATTAGTGGTATTTTTTATTTGGGTCATGTTTAGATAATATGTTTTGAAAACTCTATAACTATGATCTGATAAAGATTATGGTTTTATTTGGTTTGTGGGTGTAGTTTTAGTGTAATACATGTACAATGGTGTACGTGGACTCACAATTACTGCTTCTTTGCTATTTGTGATTTAGTTGTGATTGTGTACACAGACTCACATGTACAATGGTGTACAAATGTGAGCTATTTGTGATTTAATTGTGCATATCCACTTTAGTGCTCCTAAGACTACAGTATGGTAATATTACTGCTTTGCTGCAAGGTAAAGAAAGTTTGAAAGGCAAAGAATGTTCGAAAGAAGGGAGCACACCTGAATTGGTAAAACTAATAATTATATTACTCAAGAAATAACATTTGGATTTTAGTTTTGATCCAGTAATTAATATAATTTTCGGTTGAATAATTATTGAGCAATGACGACGTATGTTCGGTGTATAATTGGGATGGAACCTCTGGAATTGTTGCCAGTGGGAGAGTGTTGTCCGAGGACCCAAATGAGGTGGTCAATGGCATTCGTCCTGGACCAAATGCTGTGAGTGTTATTATAGATTTCATGGAAAAACCAGATACTTATTTATGGAGGCCTAGACCTAAAATTACGGTATTACCAAACGTTGAGAATAAGGTAGTAGCATGGCCATCCACTTGCATAAAGAGGGCACTGCGAGCACGCATGAATGAAGTCGGTATGGTAAATTTTACAATTCACAATAATTTCATAGGTCTTCTACAATTTTAATTTAGAAATATGTCATGTACAATATTTTCACTTAATCATTAAACTCTTTATTTACACTTCTCCTTTTTAGAGTAACAGCAGCGCCCAAGATGACAAATACAAGATTTATGGTTGGAATGAGGGTAAGTGGCTAGTTGCCAAAGGAAGAATCAATGCCAAAGATTCTCAACATATTGTTAATGGTATTCTGCTTGGTCCGTCTACCGTTGTGATTTCGGTGGACAATGTAATAAATGGAGATGCTTACTTATGGCGATCCACATTTGATATGTCGTGCATTAGAGATGCAGTCGGTATGAAAATAGCATGGCCAAAATCAAAAGTTGAAGTTGATAATGTAAATCTAAATATGACTATAAATTATGCAACTTCTCCCCTGAGATCCACACCCGCATTCGTGAAGAAACATACACAAGAATGTGTAAGTATATATTCTGCAGTTTATAATTTGTTATGCTTTCATGTTTATCTACAATAAGTTCAATTTAATTATTCAATTTAATGCTTACCTATACAATAACAATGATTTTATTTGATCATGTTTATGATACCGGTTTTTACATCTACTTTCTGAGTTAACTTTATTTTGGATCATAGTTTATTTATTATGTTTGTTCATCATTTTTATTTTGGTTTCATTTAATGGGTTGGTTTTCTTATTAATTTGGCTTTAGTTCCACTGTTTGTGCAATTTCATGGCTTTGTCTGTTCAAGATATAATGTTAAAATATATAGCTTCTGATGATATTCAATATAATTTATGATTCCGACCTCATTCCCAATCTTTTTGTGAAGTGGCAACATGACTTATAGTATAAGTGGTTCTGGTTTATTGTTGGTTTCAAACTTAAGTATACATGATGAATGATGGAATGCGGACGAGTTCTTCTTTTTATCATTTATGATGAATATAATTGTGGTTATTATGTGTCGATGTATTTATGTTCATTTTTTATGTGTATGTATATAAATATCGCATATATATTCAGTATTTATGTGTGTGTGTCTTCTGCATAATATTCTCTCTTTTTTCTAGCCAATTGCGAAGTTGGTAAAAGATGATAAATGCAAGCTAAATCGATGTGTGGAACCAATAAAGTAGTGGCTGAAAGAACCATCGCTTCAACCGATCCAATAATGATGTTTCATTGTTGTCCATTGGGACGTGATGCTGTTAAAGTTTGGGTTGAAACAGTGAGAGTTCCGAATGTAGAGCTATGGAGACCCACATCAGAGTTGACGTACATGGAGGATGCCTTTGGTGTTCCCATAGCCTGGTCAACTGGAAAAGTGATCAAGGAAACACAATGAAAGGTATGCAATTCTGTATGTAATTGAAATATTTTAGTTCCTATCGGTTTATGTCATAGTATTGCTTTAAAATATTATGAAGTCATTAAATTGAATGTTCAGAAATGAGAGGAGTATGAACTTAGGCCATACTGTATCAGAGTAAATGATTTTCTGACAGCATATGTAGGCAATGTTTGAAAACATAATTTTGATAGAAAAAATTTCTTTTAAGTGCAGGAATACACTGAAAAGTTGATTAAAAATAACATAATGTTGTAAAATTAATTAACATATGGTTACAACTTATATGTAGTTAATGGCAGGGGTATAGAGTGCATAATGGATACTTACCTTATAATCGGCTGTGATTAGCTTAGAAATTGTAAGAAATGATCCTGTTGGACATCGTTTGTTCCTTCAACATCTGGATACAAATAGTAAGTGGAAAATTAAGGTACAAATTAGCCAAAAAAAACATAAAATGTTTATATGACGAGTCAGAAATAGAAACCACTTAAGATAGTGAATTGGTACTACGTAAAAGCATATATTGATGTTCAGGGGTTGGTTTGGAGTTGTAGAAGTTGGTGAGAGTCGATGTTTTTTTTTGGTAATTGGTTGCTAAGTGGAGTGCATGAGGGTTGTGGTTTGAAGGAACGGAAAATAGGTGAGGTCGCGAGTTGAGATTGTATTGATGGTAGAAAGGTGATTGGGTCTGTGATGATACAGAAGTATGGTGGGAGGAGGTGATGAAGAGCAATTTGATGTTTTTTGTGAGTCAAGGAAGAGGAAGTATTTTGCTATATATGTTTCTGGTGGACTGATGGTTGTCGACAGTGGTGGTGGGTGTTGAAGGTGATTATTTTAGGTTGTAGAAGTGCTCGGAGAGGATTTATGTATGTTCGAGTCATGTTGCAGCTAAGTAGGGTTTGAAAGTTACAGTTATGAGCATTTCGCCTAATAAGGTAATGGAGCCAATAGAGTGATGGGGAGCCGACGCATTCTGTATGTGCAATGCCAGTTATTTCTTTGTTACCAAAGTGTTGCGAACAGAAAACACACTACAACATCGACGCATTGCAGATTAATTAGTATCAGATTATTCTATAGGATGTGAACTTCAACTTGGTACAGTATGTATAGACTGGGATAGCATTTCCAAATTTTATTTAGTCAAAAAGCAAGGAATAGTGTAAAACGAGGTATGCGTTGATAATTTGATGTGTGGTTCCTCCTGAATTTTTGTTTTTCAAGTACAATTTGACATAATGTTATTCGATTATAACTGCTTTTTTATTATGTATAGCCTAAAATTAAAATTTCGAACATCCTGAAACCCATTTGCTCGATTACCATAGTCAAGTAATATATGGTTTTGCACTTACTTAATGCAGTCTGAAATGCTAGAGAATACTATTATTCTGAACTCTGAAGTGCGTGCGCATATGTTAATTCCTGGGGATGTGATATGATGCACAGTAATTAAACTATATAAATTATTGTTTTTTGGCACAGCATGCTCTATATACGACGGTTATCTATGACTAATTCTCATTTAATTTAATCGCTTTCATCATGATGTACTTAATGCCAAGCTTAATTGATATAAGAACTTCCAAAATTACACCAAATTT
This sequence comes from Allium fistulosum, assembly GCA_030737815.1. Classification (NCBI taxonomy): domain Eukaryota; kingdom Viridiplantae; phylum Streptophyta; class Magnoliopsida; order Asparagales; family Amaryllidaceae; genus Allium; species Allium fistulosum. The sequence continues at coordinate 939,162,198 of CM060907.1, read as the reverse complement.
ATAGTTCAGGATTATGTGCACAATAGGTACTAATTTTGATATGCACCATACACCTTTTTAGTTCTATATGTTCGAGCAGAAAACGACGAGCATGTGAACAATGCAAAGATGATAATTGATAGCACTGGTCCATAATTTAAGCTTGACCTTAAAATATCAGAGTACTGTTTGCAGACGAGCATGTGAACTATTATATGGTCATTGTCATATTTTAACCCCTCTTATAATATTCTTATGGTTACTGTTTGGCATGCCCTTCATATAATTTTTATCACTAAACGCATGCCATTTGTATTCGACCTATTATATTTTGGTTTTGTTATGAAGATAATGACTTGCTGCTGATATTTTGGATGAAGCTTTAGGTATCACATTTGCAATATCACATTACACATTTGCAATATCACATTTGGATAAATTTTCAGTATTGATTATAACTTGAATCTATTTGTTGGTTATTACTTGTCTAAAGGTAGATCAGTGTTTCTAAAGAAATGAGCAGCAGCAGCACTAGTTGTTTATTAGGTAGTTCAGTTGTTTATTGTACTTGAATAGCTCAACTGTCTATGGTACTTTAGCTGCAGCACTGTTTATGGTAGTTCGATTGTGTAACTATATGTACAGTTAACTTCTTGTCTTGAAACTACTGTTTGGTTATGAACTATTTGTGTTTATGTTAGTGCAGTTGTTTATGTATTTTGTGGTTCTTTGAATGTGTTTATGTTTGAATGTGTGTGCTTATATATTTTGTGGTTGTTGAATGTGTTTATGTTTAATTGTGTATGTGATTATGTATATATTATAATATAAGCTATAAACAAATTGAATGGGAGGGCGAAAGATTTGTACCAGCATTTAGAAAATGCTATAGAGTGAAAACATGGCAAAATCCAAAAGATATGGTAGTGGAATAAAAACGCTAGAAGTATCAAGTAGCAAAACCGAAACATATGCTGGCCAACAAAAAAACGCTACAAAAAAATGTACAGGTGGAGAAACAACACACAAAATTAAATGGTAGCGATTAATAAAGGCAGCTGTAGGTTTTGGCTATAAGTTGTGCCCTAAATTACTGCATTTAGAAAACGCTACCAAAATAGTTTACGATAAAACATCGATTTTTAGTGATGTTTAAACAAGGCTGCAATCAATTTTATTAGCAGCTTTTTTGAAACGCTGCAATAAAGATATTTATAGCGGCGTTTATATAAATGCAACTAAAAAACATGTATTGTTAGTTGCATACTTTATCACGGCTTTTATCAAAACGCTGCCATAATTTTTGGTAGCGTTTTTTGTGTGCCACCAAAATAAAATTTCTTGTAGTGTGTGTATGACTTGATGCATAGCCTCGAAATTAAGCACATAAGTATTAGTAGGGGACAAAATTGATTTGGACTTGAAATGAAAGTGTTCATGTAACAAACTCGATTTTTCGTCGCTCGAAAATTGACATTAAAACGTCCACTGTATCAACTGCCGAGCAATCGAATGCCGGAAAACCGAATTGTTATAAAGAAAAAGAAGAGGTAGGAGAAGACAGAAGAAAAAGAAAGAAGAAACAACAGAAAAACACAGAACAATATTAGAATCTCACATTCGCAGCGGAACAATATATAATAGATAAATGAATAATCTTTAAATCAAAGAACTATATCATTTTATACATTACATCATCATCAGAGTTTACAACAACAATATACAACACAATTGGACAGTTATATAAACATGTCCTCATACAGAATACACAGCGGAATAAATAATATCATATGCAAGTGATACGTCTCGCCATCCAGCTCGCCACTGAGCTTCACAACATCTCCTGAATCTAGAATGACCAGATAACCTGACTCTAGACTGCCCGCGTGGAAATTGGTGGGCACCCAGAGTTTAGGAAAGAAACAATAAACTCCAGGTCAGTCATGGTGACTGGTGTGAGAACTTAAAACAGTTTTATCTTTAAAACACAACAACAAAGCAAGTAGAAAATATCCCAATGCTTTTGGAAAATGAAACTACCATAAGACCTCCCGCCACACACATAATGCAAACGTAGAATTGGAGGAGATTTCTTCTTATGATAGTCAAACATGCTTACTATGCAAATCATTGGATTATTATTATTAGTGCATAGTGGAAAACATTTCGAAAGTATAATATTAATCTTAGCCAACATAGACATTCCGAACTATGCCTACTATAGCTACCATCTAAACAGTGGTGACCACCATAAGTAAATGGCAGGTTCTACAACTAATACCGTACAAGGTTCGTATTGGAAGATGGATTTCCAACAAATGGTCAGGTTAAGGAACTTCCTATGCCACGTAGGAACGCCTCTGGCTGGACGCTCCGAGAGACAACTTGCTCCCTGCCAACACAAGGCCGGTTACTCCCTTCCCGGGCAGTAAACCTGAGATATGCCACCCCCGGTCCTTTGGGACCTTTATCCGAGCGCTCGGTAACCAACATCACACATAAAAATAAATAAAGTGTGTCCACATGAGTAAGTATCTGGGCTCCATACCATGATACTACCCTTTTCCAGAAGGAATGGTCATACCCTAGGGGCGCTACCCCTGAAACCTTGCCGCATCTTTCCTGTTTCGACAATTTCCGGGTTGTGAGGTCTGAAGAAGTCTCGTCCACAAAGCTACGCTTTTTCACAAAGCCACGCTTTGATCACAAATGATCAATAAATGATCATCACACAGCAACACTCAGCATGCCACACTACCAAATTGGGAGTATATCACTGATAAATTTCAACTACATAACCTCTGAGCTCGTACGTCTCAGAGAAGGGTGTTAAGCTAAGAGAATAAATTGTCCGCCACCAACAGAAATGTATTTGAAAGAAATCAGCTTTATATCTCAAAATGTAATGTTAGACATGTAACCATACAAGTCTATTCCGGGTTCGAACAGAACCGAAGGCACTTCCGAAGAAGCCCTTGCAATCTGAGTATTCACAATCCCGATAAAACTTCCCATCACAAAGAAAATATCTATTTAGTAGCTAATGGTGCAGAGACAATCGATAGGTCATCCTATCGTTTTCATAAATACCCGGTCTTCACCACCGGTCTTCAATACAATCCATATCGTCGTATCACTAATTCAGAATGGGTTATATGACACAAAGGTCTTTTCCCGGCTAACCCAAATAGTGAGCACAATATTTAAAACATCTGGATATGGAATTTCAATTAAGTCACAACTTATTACCCAAATCCTTTCCTTTAAATGGTTTAAACAAATTACCATTTTAAATCTTTAAACAGAAAGATTTACTTCACAAAGTTTATTTGGTTTCACAAAGATTCATTCACATATTTCCAAATCAATTTCCATTTCAATTTGATTAACCCATTAAATCTTAAAATTAAGATTTAATTTATAGCTTTCAAAACTATTCACAATTCAAGTCTTTTATAATATAAAAGATAAGACTTTTGAAATACTCTTTTATTTCAAAATAAAGTTTAATTATTTTACAAAGGTTTATTCATAGTTTTTCCAAACTATTTACAATTTCATTTCAACTTGAATTGTTTTCAATACAAAATTGGAAATCTTTTCACTTTATAAAAGCTATTATTATTTGGAAATAGATAGTTTTCATTTCGGGGAAAACTGGTTACATTTACACAGATTAAAGCCATTCAAGTATAAACTTGAATTATAAATTTAAATTTCCAAAACCATATTTTAATTGGTTAAAAACCCATAAAAACACCTTTTATACTTATAAAATCTTTTAAACCAAAATTCCCAATTTATCGAATTCAATTCAAAATATTGAATTCAAAATTTAAATCAAATGATTTAAATTCCAATTTTTATTAAGTTATTTAAAATAACTTTTATCTCTGAAACTCATTTCCAAAAGCTTCCAATTCCAATTCCAAAACTATTTTGGATTCAAAAATTCAATTTTCCAAAATTGATAAAAATATGCGACTTAACCGATTTCCACGTGAAATCCACATTTGTGTGTGAATTGTGTAGTCCATGGGTTTAACACAATAGTGCAACAGCATTCAATCATCACAGATCAAATATAACAATATAATTGATAAGCGGTATAAACTATAACGCTTATCTTCATTCACAGATCACAGATATATATATCACAGATAAATAGATCACAAATCACACACAATCAGAATATATCACAAAGTATCACACATTAAAGATGTCAAACAATTCAACATCCAATATAATCCAAACATCCATAAGTAAGATTAATTAAATTATCTGATTAATTTAAATTAGATAAATTACAATAAATCAATTTTACTAGTTATAGTAAATTAATAATCAATAGATTTCGATTCTATTTTCCAATTTATTTCAAAACACCAAATAAATTTCCAAACATTTCCAAATTATTTCCTTTTTAAAATACATGTCTTTATCTTCTCAAATCTATTTAAAAATTCAATTTCAAATAAATTCTTCAATTTATAATTAATATTTTCGAAATCCATTTATTAAGCCTTTTCTTCCAAATTTGAAATTCAATCTAATATAATTCAAAAATAAAACTTTTATCTTATAAAACTCCTTTTAAAATTTATCCAATTATCAAAAATAAATTTTCGATAAATTTCCAACTTAAATTTCAAAAATCCAATTTATATTAATTTCCGGTATCCAACGATACCAAAAGTATATCCGGCTAAATTATAGCCTTCAACAATATTCAATTCACAAATATAATCACACGGAGATTATAAATAAATCAACACACAATATTGAAACAAATTCAATTATTTGAGGAATCCAGTTGGATCCCTCCAACCTGTTTCCCTGCATCTACAGATGTTAGCACAATACCAATTCCACTTCACAGTGAAATTATCACGGTATATGGGATTTATAAATATTATCCGCTATTATGCGGTGCAATAGGGTCTCATCCGCTATATAATGTGGGAAATCAACTCCAAATACATATATAATACCAATTCCACTTCAATGTGAAATTATCGCGGTATATGTTTTTAGTAAATAACACCCGCTTAATATACGGCGTATAGGGTCTATTCAACACAACATATAACAATTTATCATCCAATCATCATAATCAACACTATCAACAAATTTTAAATCTAACTATTTAAAATTTAAATCGAAATAAAATATTCGATTGAGTGAGAAGTTCTCACCTTGCTTTCAATAACGGTTGCGATATTTAATTCAAATAAAATTAAACGCGCGTTTAATTTTACTCAAAATTTTCACTGACTCCAATTGACTCCAATCCAGTTCCATTGCGAAGAGCTCGTCAAAACAATTCCAACGCAATTCGTTTCGTAATTTTTTGACCTCGTATGAAAAAGTTATGGTGTTTTAAAGTTTAAACGAATTAAATATACACAAATTTAACAATTTATTTTCAATTTCAAACCCTAGAATCAAATCTGGCCGTTGCTTTCAGCTCCTCCACATCAGGCCACTCCTTTTCTCCTTCTTCCCTACATGAAAAACACGTTCAAACGTGAACCCATAGCCGCCTCCTTCATCAAATTATCGCGACCTCCACGATGCACGAAACCCCATCACTCCACCACCATTCGAAAGCCCTTGCTTCACTCCACCTTCGCCATCAATAGCTCGAAGCTCGGCCATCATTACACCTCGAAAAACGTGCGCGTATGCCGGACGTTCAAGCTCAATTTGCCATCAATCCGTAGCTCCGATTTCGTTCTCCACCGTTGGATTGAAAGATCTCGTCGTCCTCTTCAACTTTGTAGTTGAGCATTTCGCGTAATTGTTTGTGGATTGGAAGATAATCGGAGGAGAAGTTGAGAGTTTTTCAGCCATTAAAACTGTTAGGGCCGGCTGACCTAGTGCTCTAGGGTTTAAGTGAGAAATGAAATAATCCAGGGGCTTTTATAGAAAATTTATCGACACTATTCATCGAAAATTTTCCGAACTCGAAATCGAGCGTGCCGGCAAGCGTTCGTAAGGTTTACCCCACGTTCCGAACACAATGGAACGTGTTTCGGGAGCTAATTCGATCGTATGTGAGAGTTACGGAAATAAACGATCAATTTGAAATTAAATCGATTTAAACCGATTTCGATGCGTTTTGGCTTGCCCCGGACAAACCGTACATCCGATTGACATGAAATTTGAAACCATACAATAATTTAACATTACGGATCTGATGAAACTAGTTTCGTCGAAATCCGAGACTGTTTGAAATATGGTCATTTTTAGTCGTCAATTAAATATTAAAATATTCAATTTTCACAAATTAACTTTAAATTCAATTTTAAAAGTTTACAAACATCATTATAACTCCAATATGATTTAATATAACTTTATAAATCATTTTCAATCACATTAAATTCAGATTTCAATTATTTACCCAATTTCAAGTATTAAATAAATAATTTAATCGTCCAATTAAATCACTATATCGAAATTAAATTAATTCAACTTCCAAATCTTACTTATTAATATTTAAAATTAATTAAATATACAAATTTCAAATGACGGAAATTCTGGGTTGTTACAAACTTCCCCCCTTAAAAGAATTTCGTCCTCGAAATTGCAAAGTAAGAAAAATGCCCAAATCTATTAACTTTTCAAAAATCCACTTAGTGAAAATTTTATATTCACTTTTCCAAAACCTTTAACTTCAACCAAAACAATGGTTTCCATTTTCTAGTTCAATTCCTACTCTTTCATTATAATTTTAGAAATTGACTTTTAACTCCAAATCCAAAATTTAGTTTTCACAATTTTCCAAAATTTTCAAAAAAATTTCTAACGCCTTAAATTTTGAAAAAAATTCGCCAGCGTCTCCTTTACGCGGTTCGATCGTAGTAGGATCACAATAGACATAATATATATACATCGACCCACACGGTCGGAAAAGCAGAAAAATAGTTCATATTTCCTATTTTTATTGCATAGGCGTAACCTTTTTAGCATTTTTAAGCAAAGCAGTTATTTATTTAGCATTTTAGCGCAACCCAACCAACCGAACGGCAGCCACGGCCCCTGTACTTACTCAATTTAAATAGGTAAGTGACATATATATAAAGTTATTAACATTTTACTCTTTTTACACAACTACAACACTTGCATATCAAAAGAAATGCATACAAAACAAGGTTTATAAGCAACTTATAAAATTTCAATATTACTTGCAATTGTTTACAACCAATTCATATACAACAACATTCAATGCTTCATCTTCAATTAGTTTACATTCACTAATTTTAAATTCAAGTTGGTTCACTTTCAATTCAAATCAATTTCTATTTAAATTTACTTCACTTTCAAATTAAATTCAATTGCTTTAGCTTTCATTTATTAATTCAATTTCATTAACACTTAATGAATTTATACTATATACAATCAACCAACAATCATATAACAACCAATGTATAACCAACACAACCAAATTTATTAAATTTACATTACTTTACATTCAATTTGGTTCAACACTTTTAATTCCAATTGGTTTAATATTAAATTGACTTCCATTCAATTCCCAATTTATTAGCTTTAATGAATTAACACTTATATCCATTATTCCATATTACTTCATTTACATTCGATTGATTAACATTCAATCCCTTTATTCAATTCAATTGCTAATTCATTTTACAAATAAAGTTGAGTTTCCTTTATATAACTCAAGTTCACATTTATTTAATAAATTCACTTTATTAATTTACTTCGATATCAAAATCAACTTCATTTTACATCACTTAAGTTGTATTCCAATTAAATTTATTTTTAAATTCAATTTCACTTAACTTTTCCTTAAAGTCAAATTCATTACTTAATCAAAATCAAATTTTGTTTTACTTAACAAAACTTGTTTAACCATTTTGGTATTTGGTTTTACTTATCTTTTCCCATTCTATAAGTTATACCACTTATATATTTAAACTTCCAAATCATATTATAAGTATAAAACTCATTTCACTTATAGTTATCAATTTCAATTTGGATTCTAATTTAATTTTTGTTTATCACAACAAAACTTCAATTTTTCAATTTATTATGGTAGCAAATCCATCACACAAAAACTCGAAAATGATACTGATGATGCTGCAGTCATCACCCTTATTATTTCCCAGCAACAATAGTGAATTCAGTGCTTAAATACTTTCAAAAATTTCCTTTTATTTATAAATCACATTTATAAATCCTTTTCTCATATAATTTCACTATTTTAAATTTACTTATACATAGTTATTTCACAATTGTAAATCATTTTAATTATAATTCCATACTTATACAATTGTTGCTTTTATATAATTTATTCAAACAACTTTTATTAACATATATATATTCTTACATTTTCAACAACCAAACAATCAATTTTATATACACTTTAATAATTCTAAAAAAATATTTCCTTTATATACAAAATATAATCGAGGTAAAATTATTTCATTTACCCAATTTAAAATGATACTATGTCGACTTGCCTCGTTTAAGTGTTTAGAAACCCTTATCGATAAAATGGCGTCCCACATACCGACCAGAATTCACAAACAGCTCAACGGATAAGCAAACACAATATAAAACAATTTCATATTCACTAACAAATACGCGCTCATATATATTATTACACTCACACTCATTCTAGAGTACTACTGACTCTATCTCTAATGAGTAATTCCCAACAGAGCCAAAGTTATCGCTTAACCATATGCTCTGATACCAAATGTAACGAACTCGATTTTTCATCGCTCAAAAATCGACATTAATACGTCCACTGTATCAACTGCCGAGCAATCGAATGCCGGAAAACCGAATTGTTATGAAGAAAAAGAAGAGGTAGGAGAAGACAGAAGAAAAAGAAAGAAGAAACAACAGAAGAACATAGAACAATATCAGAATCTCACATTCGCAGCGGAACAATATATAATAGATAAATGAATAATCTTTAAATCAAAGAACTATATCATTTTATACATTACATCATCATCAGAGTTTACAACAACAATATACAACACAATTGGACAGTTATATAAACATGTCCTCATACAGAATACACAACGGAATAAATAATATCATATACAAGTGATACGTCTCGCCATCCAGCTCGCCACTGAGCTTCACAACATCTCCTGAATCCAGAATGACCTGATAACCTGACTCTAAACTGCCCGTGTGGAAATTGGTGGGCACCCAGAGTTTAGGAAAGAAACAATAAACTCCAGGTCAGTCATGGTGACTGGTGTGAGAACTTAAAACAGTTTTATCTTTAAAACACAACAACAACAAAGCAAGTAGAAAATAACCGCAATGCTTTTGGAAAATGAAACTACCATAAGACCTCCCGCCACACACACAATGCAAACACAGAATTGGAGGAGATTTCTTCTTATGATAGTCAAACATGCTTACTACGCAAATCATTGGATTATTATTATTAGTGCATAGTGGAAAACATTTCGAAAGTATAATATTAATCTTAGCCAACATAGACATTCCGAACTATGCCTACTATAGCTACCATCTAAACAGTGGTGACCACCATAAGTAAATGGCAAGTTCTACAATTAATACCGTACAAGGTTCGTATTGGAAGATGGATTTCCAACAAATGGTCAGGCTAAGGAACTTCCTATGCCACGTAGGAACGCCTCTGGCTGGACGCTCCGAGAGACAACCTACTCTCTGCCAACACAAGGCCGGTTACTCCCTTCCCGGGCAGTATACTTGAGATATGCCACCCCCGGTCCTTTGGGACCTTTATCTGAGCGCTCGGTAACCAACATCACACATAAAAATAAATAAAGTGTGTCCACATGAGTAAGTATCTGGGCTCCATACCATGATAATACCCTTTTCCAGAAGGAATGGTCATACCCTAGGGGCGCTACCCCTGAAACCTTACCGCATCTTTCCTGTTTTGACCATTTCCGGGTTGTGAGGTCTGACGAAGTCTCTTCCACAAAGCTACGCTTTTTCACAAAGCCATGCTTTGATCACAAATGATCAATAAATGATCATCACACAGCAACACTCAGCATGCCACACTACCAAATTGGGAGTATATCACTGATGAATTTCAACTACATAACCTCTGAGCTCGTACGTCATAGAGAAGGGTGTTAAGCTAAGAGAATAAATTCTCCACCACCAACAGAAATGTATTTGAAAGAAATCAGCTTTATATCTCAAAATGTAATGTCATACATGTAACCATACAAGTCTGTTCCGGGTTCAAACAGAACCGAAGGCACTTCCGAAGAAGCCCTTGCAATCCGAGTATTCACAATCTCGATAAAACTTCCCATCACAAAGGAAATCTCTATACCATAGCTAACGGTGCAGAGACAATCGATAGGTCATCCTATCGTTTTCATAAATACAAGGTCTTCACCACCGGTCTTCAATACGATCCATATCGTCGTATCACTAATTCGGAATGGGTTATATGACACAATGGTCTTTTCCCGGCTAACCCGAATAGTGAGCACAATATTTAAAACATCTGGATATGGAATTTCAATTAAGTCACAACTTATTACCCAAATCCTTTCCTTTAAATGGTTTAAACAAATTACCATTTTAAATCTTTAAACATAAAGATTTACTTCACAAAGTTTATTTAGTTTCACAAAGATTCATTCACAGATTTCCAAATCATTTTCCATTTCAATTTGATTAACCCATTAAATCTTAAAATTAAGATTTAATTTATAGCTTTCAAAACTATTCACAATTCAAGTCTTTTATAATATAAAAGATACACCTTTTGAAATACTCTTTTATTTCAAAATAAAGTTTAATTATTTCACAAAGGTTAATTCATAGTTTTTCCAAACTATTTACAATTTCATTTCTACTTGAATTGTTTTCAATACAAAATTGGAAATCTTTTCACTTTATAAAAGCTATTATTATTTGGAAACAGATAGTTTTCATTTCGGGGAAAACTGGTTACATTTACACAGGTTAAAGCCATTCAAGTATAAACTTGAATTATAAATTTAAATTTCCAAAACCATATTTTAATTGGTTAAAAACCCATAAAAACACCTTTTATACTTATAAAATCTTTTTAACCAAAATTCCCAATTTATTGAATTCAATTCAAAATATTGAATTCAAAATTTAAATCAAATGATTTAAATTCCAATTTTTATTAAGTTATTTAAAATAACTTTTATCTCTGAAACTCATTTCCAAAAGCTTCCAATTCCAATTCCAAAATTCAATTTTCCAAAGTTGATAAAAATATGTGACTAAACCGATTTCCACGTGAAATCCACATTTGTGTGTGTATTGTGTAATCCACATTTAATGCGGGAAATCAACTCCAAATACATATATAATACCAATTCCACTTCAATGTGAAATTATCACGGTATATGTTTTTAATAAATAACCTCTGCTTAATATACGGCGTATAGGGTCTATTCAACACAACAGATAATAATTTGTCATCCAATCATCACAATAAACACTACCAACAAATTTTAAATCTAACTATTTAAAATTTAAATCAAAACAAAATATTCGATTGAGTGAGAAGTTCTCACCTTGCTTTCAAAAACGGTTGCGGTATTTAATTCAAATAAAATTAAATGCGCATTTAATTTTACTCAAAATTTTCACTGACTCCAATCTAGTTCCATTGCGAAGAGCTCGTCGAAACGATTCCAACGCAATTCGTTTCGTAATTTTTCGACCTCGTATGAAAAAGTTATGGTGTTTAAAAGTTTAAACGAATTAAATATATACAAATTTAACAATTTATTTTCAATTTCAAACCCTAGAATCAAATCTGGCCGTTGCTTTCAGCTCCTCCACATCAGGCCGCTCCTTTTCTCCTTCTTCCCTACGTGAAAAACACGTTCAAACGTGAACCCATAGCCGCATCCTTCATCAAATTATCGCGACCTCCACGATGCACGAAACCCCATCACTCCACCACCATTCGAAAGCCCTTGCTTCACTCCACCTTCACCATCAATAGCTCGAAGCTCGGCCATCATTACACCTTGAAAAACGTGCACGTATGCCGGACGTTCAAGCTCAATTTGCCATCAATCCGTAGCTCCGATTTCGTTCTCCACCGTTGGATTGAAAGATCTCGTCGTCCTCTTCAACTTTGTAGTTGAGCATTTCGCGTAATTGTTTGTGGATTGGAAGATAATTGGAGGAGAAGTTGAGAGTTTTTCAGCCATTAAAACTGTTAGGGCCGGCTGACCTAGTGCTCTAGGGTTTAAGTGAGAAATGAAATAATCCAGGGGCTTTTATAGAAAATTTATTAACACTATTCATCGAAAATTTTCCGAACTCGAAATCGAGCGTGCTGGTAGGCATTCGTAAGGTTTACCCCGCGTTCTGAACACAATGGAACATGTTTTGGGAGCTAATTCGATCGTATGTGAGAGTTATGGAAATAAACGATCAATTTGAAATCAAATCGATTTAAATCGATTTCGATGCATTTTGGCTTGCCCCGGACAAACCGTACATCCGATTGACACGAAATTTGAAACCATACAATAATTTAACATTACGGATCCGATGAAACTAGTTTCGTCGAAATCCGAGACTGTTTGAAATATGGTCATTTTTAGTCGTCAATTAAATATTAAAATATTCAATTTTCACAAATTAACTTTAAATTCAATTTTAAAAGTTTACAAACATCATTATAACTCCAATATGATTTAATATAACTTTATAAATCATTTTCAATCACATTAAATTCAGATTTCAATTATTTACCCAATTTCAAGTATTAAATAAATAATTTAATCGTCCAATTAAATCACTATATCGAAATTAAATTAATTCGACTTCCAAATCTTACTTATTAATATTTAAAATTAATTAAATATACGAATTTCAAATGATGGAAATTCTGGGTCGTTACAGTTCATATAGTGATACTCGCTATAGAAGCACTTCGATATTATGTATTTTATTCTTGTTTGAATATTGTGCTTTCATGTATATATGTTGTATGTATGTTTTCTATTCTTCTTTGTGATGTGTTTTTGAAGTTGAAAATTGTTATATGTATATGTGAATGAATGAAGTTGCAATTGGAATTGTTCGTGTAACGATAGCCACTATAAATGCACTTTGAATCCCCTCTCTTCTATCTTTTCTTTTTACAAATGATTTTTGAATGAGATGTTTTATTTGATTTCTACCCTTGTAGTAGTATAAAAGAGTAATAAATTGAGTTGAAAAGCTATTTAATTTGTAAAACCAAGTTGTAAAAGTTTTGGTCAATATAGCCATAGTTGCTATGGATGTACTTTGAAAATCGTTATTTTTAGTAAAGTTTAAAAGGTTATTTAATTTAGATATTTTATAAGGTCTTTTCAAAGAAGTTTTATAGAAAGTATATAATTATTTTAAAAGAAATTTGAAGTTTAAATATTTTTAAAGAGAATTTTTTCGTAAGTATTATATATATAACTTGTTTATTCTAAAAAAGGTTTTTAAATAAATATCAAATAATTATTTTATACAATTTTTATAACTTATTTATAAATATTTAAATGTTATTATCTATATATATATGACTTTTTAAAACTAGTTTAATAATTTATTATAGTATAAAAAATTTCCTTTCACTTTTCCTCTTTAAGTTTATTTTAAATTCAATTTAAATATAGTAAATTGTTAACTAAACTATTATACATATATAATACCATTTTAAAAACATTTCTGACTTATTTACAAGTATTTGAAAGACTATTATTTTGGAAGAGGGGATGGGAAGTAACATTGTGTAAAAATGAACGTGTAGTTAATTAGCATTGGAATGTTAGTAATACTATACTTAACACTAAAAGGCAAGCGAGTCTCTATTTGTGAGAGTTAAGATTGATGTTCGAGTAGGGATGAGTATTAGGGCTCCAACCTACTGGTTTCCCTCTTGATGGAGGAATAGTTAAGTTGGAATGATGAAAATGTGTTAAGTATATGAACCTTGATTTCTATAAGAAATCTTTTTTAGAATTAGATTGTCGATTAGTTGACTATAGAAGTTGACTAAATAAGATAAGTAAATGGTTTTATGTTATAGTAAACAAGGTTTAAGTAACAATTTTTTTAACCTTATTAATTATAATTAGGACTATAATTAGGAATATAATTGAGACCTTGATAAGGAATACCTTAAAGATAATGTTTAAAATATAAATTTCTTTGAGTTTGTTATGACAATGTTTAAATAACACTTGTCTTTGACCCTTATAAATATAATAAGATCTTTAAAAGAAAGTTTTAAAACTAATGATTAAATGTTAAGCGTTTTGGGGTTTGTAGTAAACAATTTTTTGGTAAAATTTGTTTTAAACTCTTGAGTTATATTTAAAGTGGAAAAATATTCTTAAATGATTAAGTATATACTTAGATCTTTAATATAGGAATTTTAAAGATGATAACAAGTATGGAATCTTTTTGAATAAAGATAGAAAAGTATATGTTTTAAAATATAAAAGAGAAAAGAGGTTTATAGTAACAATGTTTGAGTAACATTTAATTTTTTATCTCTTCAATTATAGTTTAAAGTAAGTAAATCTTGTTAATGGTTTGTGAATATACTTGTACCGTTCAGATAAGTATATGAATACTTTTGATGTATTGAAAAGAGTATAAATGAATAGTGACATAAAAGGATACAAGTATATATCCTTTATAATGAGAAATTAAATATATATGTATACAAGTTAATAAAGGAGTTTTAATTATTAAAGGAGTCTTAGTTAATAAAGGAGTTTTAATCAATAAAGGGGTTTTAGTCAATAAAGGATTTTTAGTTAACAATGGAGTTTTAATCGATAAAGAAGTTTTAATCAATAAAGGAGTTTTAGTTAATAAAGGAGTTTTTATCAATTAAGGAGTTTAGTTAATAAAGGAGTTTTTATCAATAAAGGAGTTTTAGTTAATAACGGAGTTTTAGTTAATAAAGGAGTTTTAATCAATAAAGGAGTTTTAACTAATTAGGAGTTTTAATTAATGATGGAGTTTTAATCAATAAAGGAGTTTAATTAATTAGAAGTTTAATTAGTTAGCAATAACCAATTAGAAGTTTTCATCAATGAAAGAAGTTTTATTAGTAAAAAGGAGTTTTACTAATAAAAAGGGTTACTAAGAAAAAGGGTTGTTAACTAATATAGGATAAATTAATTAAAAAAGGGATTAAAAGTCATTTAGGTGACTTGATCATACTTTGTATGAATTGATTGTGCTTGTGTGTTACTTGCTTAGGGAAAGTATATGGGACTTAGTTTCTATTGGCTTCAAAATTGGCGATCAACACTCAGTTATAAGTGAAAGCACTACCAGTCACAGATCATAGATAGAGTATATATAGGGAATATAATATGAAGAATAACCACAATTAAAATGAAAGCAATAAAATGGAGACAAGATTTATAGTGGTTCGGCTAACTCCGGCCTACATCCACTCTAGAACAATCCTTTTTATTATATTGAAATTTGATTACAGTTACAATCCGGAATTCCAGAATAAAAATGGAAGAGTAGCCTCTAGTTAGAAGATGAAGAGAAGCAGAATGAATCTCCTTTTTCTGAAGCCAAACCTGCTGTATTTATAGGTGAAATCTCGACTACAGGGCCTTCTCACCTACATGGGCCCACCATAATGATCATCGAGCCCAACTCATCCATCCAATACCAACTCGGAGCAACACCATGCTGACCCGAAGTAGAACCCGAAGCAAACCCTATGCCGACTCGAAGTAGAACCCGAAGCAACTCTATGCCTACCTGGAGTAACAATGTCGACCCGAAGCAACACTTACGCCGACCCGAGCTACGCCTTTCTACAAGTTCTGCATCATTCATCCATCGACTATGCTTAATCTTGGCTTTATATTATTATCGGTAGTTGATTGTCCATCCATCCATCTAAACCAAGTCTATGATATTCCAGTCTCGATAATCGTGAAGTCTATTGGGTTAAGTCCGCCTGTATACTGCCTTGCCAAAAAGCGGGTAAACACTTTCCTTATGCAATCATTTCTGGTGAGTGCCGGACATGCATGACAGGGGTTCTCGCACTAGTGAACGTGTGAAGAAGTTTTGTCTCTTATTCCTACATGTCCCTTTATGGTTTGGTGTGCAGTTGAGAGGTTGGCCATAAAATCAGGAATGAGGTATCAGTTATAGTCACCTCGTGGAAGGAAAACCGTTGCTGGTATCAAAGCACAAGGTTAAGCGAGATCCTTGGCTTTGATTAGGTATAACCCATTAAGAGATAGGGTAATGGAATGACTTATTATGAGGTGAGTATATTATATATATGAGAGTGTGTGTCTATTATTATTATAAAAATGTTTTGTAATGTATTGATTGGTCTATTGAGTGGTTTATGGGTTCTGGTCAATAAGAGTTACTAATGTTATAGATAGAGTTCTCTAAACACTTGAACAAGACAAACCAACACAGTATTGTGCTGAAATTAGTAAATGAAATAATTTTACCTAGGATTATATTTTATATATAAAAGAATATTTTCAAAAATTGATATGTTATATATGGTGTGTTTGTTTGTTAGGAAATGATAATTTTCAATTATTATCATTTATTATTTGATTAGTTGTGCCCAATCAGTTTAAGAGCATTGATTATTGTTATTGGTTTTTAAGTAGTTTACCTTTTTCAAAATGGGCTGAGTAAATACTTAATACAAAGCCATAGGTGGCTATTGGATCTATCAGAACAAAATACAATAACTCAATGCAAAACACATCACAGAACAACAGATAATCACATATATACACACATATACAGATACATCATAGAGTATACAAAATGATACATGTCAAGTGGTATAGCAACCACAATATACAAGCGAGTCAAAAGAATATACATATCAGAGTTACAACCAAAAAGGACTACACAAAAAGCTATAAAAAAAGAGCTAGCAGAATAGTCCATGCGGAAGCAGAATAGGCTAAGTCCAAATGTACCTAACCTGAAACACCTCGGTCTGACCCGAGTATAAAATACATGGGTCAGTCTAGCTAAACAAATCAGTTAGATAAGCTAAATGATAATGAACATGCAAGGTCATAAAGTACCACAATAATCTCTAAAAGAGATAACATGATCATCTAACAAAAGATGAATCATAACAAGCCTCGTATCATTGGCAACTCAAATAACAAAGGATATGAATATCCCAAATCAAGCCAAAAAGGCAAATAACAAATACCAATGAAGGTAACACAAGTTTCCACAAGGTAATCGCTATATATCGTGTGGTTCAAAGGACCTACCCCGAAAGGCGATACTCTAGGGAAACATAAATATCAAAGAAACAAAAGATGCATGTGCTCAGTACTGTATAAACAAGGATCCACAAGCCCGAAGGCGACAAACCCAAGTATCTCTCGAGCGGTGACGAAGGGCCAACTCCAAAAGTGATACTATAGGGAAATAAAACCGAAGGCAACAAACCCGAACGCACAAACCCGAAGGCAACAAACCCGAAGGCACAAACCCGAAGGCAACAAACCGTAGTGGCGAAGGTCCGGAGGCCCAGTACTGGACACCATTAACTGACAATATGTGTTACAAACCGCTCGGATAGGAACCCGCAAAGTGTTAACGTGTGTCCCATACCACACGTTCGCACTAAACGGTTTACTAACCATTAGTCAATTCCACACTCAAAGCAGTACAAAGTTTACCTCATCTCATCGGTAAACCAGACCCGATGGTCAAAACGATCAAACGAATAGATTAGGAATTAACTGAAAAGATAAACGCACGTGTTCATAGCACGCGTTTTATCTGATTATTTAATTCTCCTCCCTCTTCGCTCAAAGTGCAAAATTGTATGTTTTATATAGAAATTAAGTTGAAGAAAACGAGTTTTAGAAATGTTTCGAAATCGCTTTAGAAATTGCCTTTGAAATTCTCTTATTATAGAGTATATAATTTTTATACAAAAAAAATAATATATAATAATAATTTCAAAAGCCCATTTATTTGAAAAACATTTTTAAAACACATTATAATACCTATGTATGAAATCCAGTAAGAAATATCAAGAAAACATCGAAATAACAGAAGTTACACCAAGTATTATCCGTTTAAAACAAGCTGCGACTCAATATTCGACAGCAGGTTTGATCAAGTTAACTGTGTCAAAATGACTTGAAACTTTGCAGGAATGTAGATCAACATTCCTACTTCAATGTGAAAAAAGAATCATTCAAATCCGATTTGAAACGAAGAACTTGCGTCGTTTCAAATTTGGACCAAAACAAGGTTTTAAACACTGAATTACAACAAGCTGCGAGTACAAGTTCGACAGCAGTTTCCAAATAACAAACGAACCCAGATTATCATGAAATTTTGCAGAAATGTAATTCAACACTCCTACTTCAATCTTTAAAAAGAATCACTCAAATCCGATTTGAAACGAATGAGTTATGCTGTCTCAAACATGGACTTAGGCTATGTTTGCAACAGTTCAAAAACCAAAAATGTACAGGCCTGAAACCATCTTGGGTTCAACTTCTAGGCATGAAATAGAGAATCAAATGGTGTCGGATTGAGCTAAAAATTAGTCTGCCTGTATTAGAGAAGTGTATCTTTCAAATAAAAGAAGAAAGATGCAATTTGGATAAAATATAAGAAAGTTATGATGTCTCAAAGTTGAACCCAGACAGTGTTTTCACTGTAAAACTCTGGGTAAAAACATGCTCTGAGTACAAGTTTGGCAGAATATTTCTATAAGATCTATAGGTCGAAACGACCGGAAAATTAACATGCATAAATCTCAACAACAAGAGTTTAAACTTCACCAAGAATCATGCAATTTAGACAAAGTATGAAAAATATATGATGTCTCAAACATAGACTCAGGCCATGTTTGCAGCAACTCAGGAAACAAAATGTGCACAGAAAATTTTCAAGCTGTGAATTGATTTTTCAGCAACGGTTTGAACACTCAAATGATAATATTTTTCGACCAAAATTTGCAGAAATAAAGGTCAACATGCAAGCTACCAAATGCAAGAAATCCAGCAGCATTTTGTTGCCGGAATCAAAAGATATTAGCATGCAAAGTACCAACCAGAGAAGGTTTTGACACAGAACAAAATTGAAAGAAAGCAAATAATAAAGCAAATTCCGATGATTTTGAGCTTGGCTCAGCTAGTTCTTGTGAGTATTACAACTCACCTCGCTGTTTAGATGCAAAAGCTTTGATTTTTGCAGCAAGGAGGAAGCTTTTCACAAGATTAAAGCTTTTAAGAACCTGTAGAACAAAAGAAAAACATGCAAGAGGAATTCAACAGTAAATTAAAAAATCATCACTCAAACAAGAAATTATTGATGAAATTATGGTGTTTGGAGTTAGATTACCTTTGTATTTTTACTCTAGACTGAAAAAGATTGTAATTTGATGAATTTAGTTTGAAGAAATTTTGATTTTTTAGGTTTGAGGAAGGTGGGTTTTGTTTACTGCTTGCAAGAAGAAGATGATGAGGGAAATGAACGTACAACTTTTGTTTTCTCATTTTTCAAACCTAATTTAGCACTAATGGGCCTAATGGGTTCCAAAAATTAAAACAAACTAAATAGCCTAAGTTTATTATTCACACTTATATTATAAAGGCTTCATATTTACACTAATTACATAACAAAAATGCAATTTTCAGAACTCCGAAGTTAAGCGTGCTTGGACGAGAGTAGTAATAGGATGGGTGACCTCCTGGGAAGTCCTCGTGTTGCACTCCTTTTACAACCTTCTTAGGACCCATTTTTCTGCCTCTGAAAACAAAGGATTCACCACCTTTTCTTTCTTCTTTGTTGCAGCAACTCCTTTTACAACCTTCGACAGCGGCCACTTTCCGTCGCAGCTAACACTGGTACCTCACGCTTTGCTTTTACGGCCAGCCTCTCGATAGTAAACCAACCCTTCGATACTCGATCTCAAGGACATGTAGGAGTAAGAGTCATCCGTTCGCTACCTAACAAGAAGCGAGAACCCCCTATCATGTACGAACGTCACTAAGCAAAGAGGATAATATTTTTCGACCAAAATTTGCAGAAATAAATTTCAACATGCAAGCTATCAAATGCAAGAAATCCGGCAGCATTTCGTTGCCGAAATCAAAAGATATTAGCATGCAAAGTACCAACTAGAGAAGGTTTTGACACATAACAAAATTGAAAGTAAAAGCAAATTATAAAGCAAATTCCGGCGGTTTTGAGCTTGGCTCAGCTAGTTCTTGTGAGTATTACAGATAGTAATTTATGGGTACATTAAAACGAACACCTTATGAATTAACTATTGCAGTTTGACTATAAGTCGTTTGGTGATAATGTTAGGTTTAAATTTGATTTTAATAAAAGTTTTTTATTATAATCTAAACAAAAATATACATTTGTGAAATGATTTGGATAAGAAAGTGACTTTATATATGTATGGTTTATAAATAAAATGGATTTAAACTGAGAAGTTGGGAACTTAAATCCCAACGTTTTGAAATTTGTTTTACAAAGGTTTTGGAGAAAATAATTATAGTATTATTAAAAGTATTTATGAATAGAAATATTTTTGAAGGGACTTTGAAGGAGACATAAAGTACTAAACTCACTTCTGTCATTGGAAAATAATTCTGGTGAAGACTACATCATCATCGGCATTCATTTTCGAGTTTCAAAGTGGAGGATGCTACTATAGGAGTTTTCTACAAGTTTTGTAAAATAGATTTTGATTTAAATCCCTAGAGTATGATTTAGTATACAAAGATTATAAGTATTTCAAAATGAACTAAAATGAAAACTCAGTGTTTAGTTCTTAAGTTTTCGGTTAAGTTATATTATGTTCGCATGTATCCTATGCATTAGAGTTGTTTGGTTGTGCATCTTATTTTGATATGTTGTTTGGTAGTTTTCAATTGTTGAAATAAATAGAATTTTTGGTGATTTTTGATAGTTGGAAACTTCTAAATTGATATGGAAATTTAAGCTAAGTGTTTTTGTGGAAATATAAAGGATAAGTTTTGTGACTCTTAATTGAGTAGATAATAAAAGTTTAAACAAGTTTAAAATTTATAGAACATCCTTATTAAATAAAATAAATATGAATGCGTTGTATGTACTCTTAGGATGTAGTGGAGTATTATACGAATATGAATTCAAGTTATGAAATGTGATGTTTTATGAAAGAATACATAAATGATTTTAGTATTAAATAAGAAATGATTTTATATAATTGAATTTGAACTAAAAATAAATTAGTGTAGCTAAGAAAAAAATAGAATAAAGTACGTATTCGCCTGACTGTTCTTGATCTATGATTCAAGTAAATTATTTTGTGGTGATTTACACCGATCCGGACAAGGATTCTTCACTAGATTCTGGACTGTGAACACTTGATATGGATTCTGATATGATCCCTAAGTTTTCTATCATAGTATATAGCTATATAAGGTGAACGAAGGTGCCTAATCAAGGAACCAGATCGGATTCCGCACTAGAGAGGTCAAGTGAGATATACTAGTAAGGAAGTGAAATTTATGTGATCGAGCAAGTGATCGGATTTGATATTGCTATAGATGGTTCGTGCACATCGTACATGCTTTGGTATAATTAAATACTATATGTTTGTTAGCTTATGGAGAGTTTTGGAAAGGACTCTTTGAATTGTTTTGGGGAGTATGAATAATTGACTTAGTAATAACCTAAAGCTATTGGAGAGATGTACATTTAATAGTTTATTTATCGACCTTGGACGATGAGAAGAATTACGAACCTGGGCAAACCATAAGCCATGCTTGATAATTATTATAATACCGTTAAGTATTAATGTATGGTTGTTTCTTTGGTAGCTTGTGTTGAAATGTCGAGGATGAAATATTCTAAGGGGAGGAGAATGTAACGACCTGGAATTCTGAACACTTTGTATTTAAATATCTGAATTATTAGAATATTTGTATCTAGGATTTAATGTGAGCAAACATGATTTTATAGCCTTATTAATCCATTTTAATTAATAAAAAATGAAGGTAAACTTATGAATTTTATTTACAAAAACAAATAGTTTGAAGAAATATCGATAACGTGACCAAAAATCGTTATATCCATGAACGAATTTTTATTTAACAAAAGTTGTTCGAACTCTTTAGAACTTGTAAAGTAACATATGAACCCATCTACAAGTATTAAGTCACCTTCGTTCCTAACCAAAAGACAAATTAAACTCAGAGGTATTAAAGGGATAAAAGGACCCTTAATTCGAGGCATGGATGGTGGAGGGAATCTAGGTTTGTTCATGGAGAGGAAGGTGGGAGTAAGCTTCCTTTTGGGATGATCTAGGAGGGGTAGTGGAGGTCTTTTTCCATACTTTAGAAGTCTATAAAAGCACACTCTTAGTTCACAAAAATAGTTTGCTAATTCCTTTACAAAGAAACAACTTTTTCATGTTTTTCTTCTCTCTAACTTTCTCAAAACAAATTCAAACCAACTCCTTTTGTAACATCCCCCACTTGGAGGCCCAAAACTAATGCTACAGATGCTGTAGTCATCCATAGTTACCAATTCTTAGTGACCAAATGCGGTAATGTTAGATACATTGATATAACGGAAACATATGGATATGAAAATATTTTAAAACCATTAGAAAAATTTCTCATTCCATTTAAATCATATTTAAAATTCATTACATAATTCCAAATTCGAGAACAACGTTCATAGAAAATATAATTATTACAAAATACGCCAAGAGCGACATATGAAGATGCCCCCTTGGATAATTAGAGTCTAAACATAGGCAATTAAACAACTTTGCCTTTACAACCAAAACACGGGGGGATCAAATAGAAAAGAACTCATAATAGCTAGCTTGCCTCCTGCACATCTCCAGAAGCTTATTCATCTAAAGGAGAACCTGAAAACTTCAACTCTCGAACTACTCAAAATCAATTGAGCACCCAAGAGTTTAAGGGGAAACCATAAACTTCGAGTTAGACAAAAAGCCTAGTATGAATAATAACCTACCATCTCGACCATTTAGATATCTAGTGAGACCACGCTGTTTAGCGGAACGGGTTTTCCCCTCACTAGTATCTTGCCCAAAAATTTATAATAACCATATATTGTGCTTCTGCATCCACAATGGTTAAAAACATAGCAATTTAAAATATCATGATGATATGCAAACAAGCAAAATATCTTGGATTACCATCCCCATTCATTTGACTATCTGTCTCTGTTATAGTTTCTAGGGTCACTATTAACCTATTAGTTTTCATATGCTGACTAATAACACATTTAAAGCTTATGGACTATCTGTCTGGTTTCATAGTTTTCATGGGACTGCTAAGAACCTATTGGCCCCTGCCAATAACTTTAGTATTTCATGGGTTCTCTCTGAACCTATTTGTATCTCCAATAACTTCTCTTATATCATAGTTTTCATGGGTTGACTATGAACTTATAGATCTCTGTCAATAACTTTATCCGGATATAGTTTTCATGGGATCACTATGAACCTATTGGCCCCTACCAATAACTCTCTCCAAACATAATTTTCATGGGTTTACTATGAACCTATCTAAACTGACAACTTCTTGATCGGTCTTTGGGCATTCTATGTTCTAGTCTACTTGACCTCCTAGATGCAACACTACTCATACAGGAGTTAATCTCAATTTATATTCACTACTGGGTCAACCTAACTGGTTACTCTGCCCTTTTTCCCCAAAATATAGTTATGGGTCCATTATGCAATGAATATGTTTATAGAAGAAGCACATACAATATCTGATCATAACATAATAATTTCAACAGTAATGGTTTAATATCCTTGAAATCATTTTCACATGAAACATGGTTAATCCCTTTAACCCATTATTTTTATGAAGGAAAGCTTCTTCAAAAACTACAAAATTAAAAGCCATTTCAAAGCTCTTTTATATTGCCATGGGTTTTCCTTTAAAAATGAGATTGGGTTCTTTGTTTTGGAAACTTTGGCTTTCAAAACCTTTGACCTTTACTTTCGAAACCATTAGAATATATCTTTCGAAAGCATTCAAATCTTCTTTTCAAAATACTTAAACATATGCCTTTGAAAACACTTTAAAAATATCTCTTTCAAAAACATCAAAACCTTCCTTTCGAAACCATCAAAACATTCCTTTCGAAAGTATTAAAGCATATCTTTCCAACTTATAGAAGCATAGCTCGAAACCATTTGAAAGTACCTCTTTTGAGACCATTGAGTTTAAATCTTTTGGGTCAATGTGAACATAAGCGTAAGTACCCCTTTCGAAACCATTAACCTTCAATAAAAGAGTTTGGGGGAAAACAGATGGCTTCGGAACCATCCTTTCACAAGCTCTTCCACTGAAATTCATCCTGCCATTGGGTCCTTCCACCTTAAAGTCACACACCATGCCCCTGGCACATAAACTTCCAAAAGTGCGTAATAAAAAAATAGTGACATAGAGTCCCCCTACCCACCTTTGATGAGGAGGAGGCAGGGGAGCCAACTTGAGTGTAGATCCATATAGTTTGTCTTAAAAGTTTATCTACCTTTATTTTCTGCTTTGGTCTTATCAAAATTGACTAACATTTGCCTCTTTTTTCAACTTTCCATGGTTCAACTGAATTTTTCCGCACTTGTCGACTCTGCAAATGATGGGGAAATTAACGCATAATAGTAATTGCAACAACAAACACTCTACCACCCCTACAGTCCCAACTAGAGGGTTTCTATAACATCGCACACCCTGAAACTCAAAAATAAATGCCAATGATGCTGCAGTCATTGACAAAATCATTTTCCAGTAGCAAAGTGAGTTCAACATTGGTTTACACAACATCAGTAAATGGAGTAGCTAAATAACTTTTTTATTACATCAACCTGAATTACATAGTTCATTACATCATCTTTAACCCATTTCTTCCCCTCGCAGTAGCAAATACAATAGAACATAAGAGTAGTATTGTGTCTAACAAATGAAGATGCCAACATAACATACAATTAGTTACAATTCTTAATTTTACATAGTGGAAATTTTAAAACATTAATATTCTCTAGATAAGCCTCCTGCTTCGTCCTCAAAATCTTTATTCGTCCTCTTAATAGAAACATGTTTATTCCATAAACTCAGCCTACTTGAATGAACACCCATGAGTTTATGGGAAATAATAAAAACAAAGGTCAGACATAAAGCCTGGTATGAGTAAAATATTTGCCTTAAGAAAACAATCACAAAGTGAGATCACGCCACTAAAGCATGAAATGAGTTTTTCCTTCACTGTTCCAATCATCATTATTTACATTACACTATGTAGTATCATTTTTATTGTGAATAAACATAAATTACTATTTCATCTCACAATCTCGACTAGTTTCTATAGTCACATATTCTTAGTTTCCACTTAAGCCTTACCTTTACCATTTCAACAATGTATTCGACATCTCTACATAGGTGTTATATCGTATTTCCTCTTAAATTTATTTTGAACGGATAATTAAGCTACCACTAAGGCCTATATCTTCATCCACCAAACATATTGTCACTAATAGACATCAATCTCCTACGTTATCGTGAATAGACAATTTGGATGTTATGAAAACCTTACTTCATCAACCTTTAATATATGGTCGTGAATAGACCTAAATTTTCCACTAAGGCCTTCCACCAATATTATCAAATATAATGTCGCGAATAGATATTTGGTAGCCATACAGACCTTCTGCCAGAATATAATATCATGCTTAAACATAATATTGCCATTAAGGCCATGTATTTACATTTCATCATTTCTTATGATTTAACCCATCGTCGCATATCTTAATCAAGCAAAATCTCAATTCCATTCTTAAAATAAGTTAATTCCTCTTTAACTTATTATTTGCCAAAAGCCATTTCATCCTTAGGAATAATATTACGTTTTACTTAGCATTTTCTTAGCATTGTTCATTATTTCATACCAACGTACAATGCCATAGTATGTTAAGCCTCTTCGCATGTTGATATTGCCCCATACATCACGTATTGATAGTTATTAACTATCTTAGGTCAGCTCCACTAAACATTCATGGATTGCAAGCTTCCCCCAAGACATCGCATGTTATTCCCCTAAGAGACTTTGAATGTTATCTCACAAAGCTATCACATGCTAACTTCGTATAACCATCATGTTTTAACCCCCTCATATGTCATCATGTATTGACTCATAGCAAGCCATCACATGTGGGTTCCCATCTAGCTTTCCCCGGTTGATGTCATCCCAAGTCGTCGCATAATATTCTTCAAGTAGTTGTCGCGGGTTAAGTCTTCTAGAGCTATCGCACGTTAACTACATCAAATGGTGTCATGCGTTGACTACATCTTGCTTTCGCACATAGAGTTTCCTGCCTAGCTTTCATGAGTTAAGCTCAATGGGGCTTTCGATTTTTGTTATTTCAAAAACCATTGAGGATTAATAGCCTTCCTTAAGCCTCTGCATGTTATAACTATAATAGTCATTGTCTTTTAATTCTACAGCTTCCTAAGTTGTAAACTAGCAATTCGTTAATTAAATTAAAAACTGTTTTTTTTGCTTTATAAAGTAATTCATTTACACAAAATCCCACTTGGTGTAGAACTCTCATTAGATAATCCATCTCTTTAAAATTCACCTTTCAGAATATGCGAATTACCGTCTTTATTCATTAATTAATTACCACTGTTAAATACTTCTTACCTTAGCTGGTTATTTCAAATAAAATCGTAAATTGATGGTAAAAATCCAAAAAATTCACCAAAAAGTGTATTTATCATGTTTTACCTTTCCCAAAGTTTCAAGTCAAAATATTTAATTTTATCATTTTAATAATTAATTTACCCGAAATTAACCCTTTTCTCAACTTAGAAAATATGTGAAAATTCAAAATAAACTCCAAAATTGTTAAATTAAAAACCCATCATTATGAATATAATATCACATTTTCGAATCATTTGATTATGATTACATCTTTTTCACCCTAAAACAAGAACTAAATTATTTCATTTAAAATTTCAAGCAAACTAAATAATGTTTAATTATTCAAACGAGTTTTCCATCATAAAAGACATGCACACATAATCAAATCCGAGCCCAAATGGGTTGGGATAGGTTTTAGGGAAAGTTTTAATCATTTAGATTAAAAAAATTATATAATCATTGTTAACAAGGAAACTTGTCAACACCTCAAAACTGATTTAATAGGAAAAGTTAGTCCTTTTTGGTCTCTCTCTTAATTTTTTAGAGGGAGCTAGGATGCAAATGCCTTCTTTGGATCCCTTTCGAATCAGTTCCAATTGTGTAATTCCCTTTTTATTGTCCTTTCGTCTTGGTGGAAAGGCTTAGATTTTCCTCTTTAAGGTCTTTCGAGCTGAATGGAGTAGATTGATTATCCCTTCAAAACAGTCCATCCGAGGCTGTTGCCGAACCCTAAAGGATTGTTCCAAGGATTAAAGGGGAAAGTTTAGATAGGCGGGTTTCGACCTTGTCGGAAGCTGGGTTCTTAGCGACTTAAGTCTAAGTCTGGAATCTAAGGTGAAACTGGTCAGGTTTTAGGTTGTCATCCACATGAAGGCAGAAGTTTGGTGAATGATGTCCTGGCGTTAAGGATTGAGATTACTTGAAGTTGCTTAGTTATCATGTGTCAACTACATAAAATGCCATTGTGTATCAACCCCATTCAAGCCTTCGTGCATAGAGTTTCCCACCTAGCTTTCGTGAGTTAAGCTTAAAAGTGTTTTTTTATTTGCATTTCCAAAGTCATCGTGGGTTGATAGCCTTCCTTAAGCCACCACATGTTATAACTGTACTAGTCATCGTGGGTCAATTCTATAGCTTCTTAAGTTGTAAAGTGACTATTAAATAACTAAATTAAAAACCGTTTTATTGCTTTATTTGGTATTCCTTTACACCAGTTCCCACTATTGTTGAATTCTCATTGGCTAATCTTTCTCTTTGTAGTTCACCTTTTAGAATTTGCTAACTACCTTCTTCATTTATTAATTAATTTTCACTAAGTAATTACTTCTTACTATCTACCTTCTTCATTCATTAATTAATTTCCACTAATTAATTACATCGTACCTTAGCTGATTAATTCATATAAAATCAGAAATTTATATGAAAAATCCCAAAAAAAATCCACCAAATATCATATTTATCATGTTTAACCTTGTCCCAAAATATAAGCTCAAAATAATTAATATTATTATTTTGGATAATTAATTTACCTAAAATCAACCCTTTTCTCAACCTAGAAAATTTATGAAAATTCCAAATAAACTCCAAATATTATGAAATTAAAAACCCATTTTTATTTCATCATTATGAACATCTTATCTCATTTTTGAATAATTTGATTACGATTACATCTTATTTTACCCTAAAACAAGAAGTAAATTATTTCTTTTAAATTTCTAAGCAAACCAAATAATGTTTAATCATTTAAACAAGTTTTTCATTATAAAAAACATCCATACACAATCAAATCCAATCCCAAATCAGTTGGATAGGTTTTAAGGAAAGATTTACTTACCTAGACTAAGAAAACTTTATACAATCTACCTTTTCCTTAAAGTTGAATGCTTGATCTTGTATCTTTTGATTTCTTTTTTTTGCAAAATGGGGGCCCTCCTCACTTATTTTCTATTTTTTGTTTTGTTGAATGATGAAAGCATAAATGAGGAGTTGAAAGGTAGGGAGTTAGTAATTTGGGTTTTGGGCTTAAACCCTACTCTAACCTAATCTTAATAAGCCCCTAACTCTTTTTCCTTCACTCATTCACTCTTCCCTAAATAACTTGTCTTTAATTTACTTTATGCTTTAGTTTAATTTATTTAATTACCCATATTATGGATTTTAAAAATATGAGGTGTTATAGTTCCGCACCTCGTCACGACATCATTCAACCCTCGGTGCTTTCCCCGTAGTACCAACATAGTGCCCATGACATATATCCACCTAAGGCCGTTGGGCCTGATTTTGTTCACATTAAGAGGCAGAGGACTGGTGAGGAAACAGAGGGTACCAACATGGGTCCTACTATCCATTTTCTAAAGAGGTGGAGTTTCTGGGTGGCTCATAGAAAGTGGAGGGGCCACTAGTTTGTTTGTGTCCAAGAGAAGGATGAGACAACTTTGCTCGGGATTCTTCAGACCTTGTCTAGCATGAATTTTGTAGTCCCGGCCCAGTCCGACATGCCTAGGTCTGGGTGGACTAGCTACAACTTAGAATCGGTGATAAAGGCTAACTTTCGGGATGCTTTCTTCGTAAGTTTCTTGTACTTGAGTTTCTTTCTCAATTTCCTTTCATTAACACTATTTCCTTTTGTAGGCTAGGTCTCGCACCCTTCGATTTCACTAGGAGATAGCAGCGCTGAAGAAGCACACTGTGGAGGAAGCCAATGCACAATTCTTGGACTAGGAGAAGGTTGAAAAGTATAAGAGGCGATCCCTTTGAAAGTATAATGACTTGTATTTCATGTATCGGAGGATTGTAAAATATTTTTATTTTATACATATGAGGTCATCTGATTCTATAATTTTGGATATGACTCTTAGGTATATATTACACATCTATGATTTTTCCCGAATTTCTATGTGACCATTTTGACCTTTAAAACCTAATTTAGGCTATAACTTTTGATAGGAGTCGAATTAGAGTCTCAACCTAGTTCCATTACTTCAGTATGCTAGTTCCTCATTCCATAGAGTGCTCATAATAGAAAAACGGACTTACAGTGAGAAAATTATGCTTTTTTTAAGTTTTAGTAACTACTACCTAAAATTAGTGTGTAATTAATTAAGCCCATAAGTAGTCTCATTTGATATTTACAATAAATAGGAGGCTGGAGAGTAAAATTAAAACTTTTCCCTCTCTAAACTCCCATTAACCTTAGATCATCCAAAATCACTCAAATTACTCTTTAAATCAAACTGAATTGAAGAATAGTAAATGGATCATTGATTATAAGATAGAGATCATCTTTTTGGTTGATTTGCATTACTTTTGATCGCTATCTATATTGGATCTACACTCAAATTGGTTGAATTTGGTAATTGGTGAGTAATTTATGATTTCTCACTATCCTAAGCATGTTTATATGATAGAATTATAGGTTTTATGATTTTTTACTATAAAAATCCTTTTCTAACATTAATCACAAGTTAACATAGTTTTATGACCAAAATTGAGAAATTATAATATGATTTATAGAAATGGCTTTGAAATATGGCATGTTTATATTCACATGTTCGTTAATTATTTCGATTTGGATTAGAATTTGTTTCATTGCTATAATTATATGAATTGCTTATTTGATTGGATGTGATTGCATGTTATTTATGATTGTATGTTGTGCTTTGAAGTTGTTTTCTAGTGTTTTCGATGTTAGGAAGATAGGTTGGTGGATTTGGCAAATCGGAGGCAAAGATAATCGAAATTAGATGAAACTTGGATGGGACACTCTGGAGTATGGAAAGAGCATAGGGTTCAAGTTGCGAGTTTCAATTCATTAAGCACTTAAGTCGGTACCAACTTGTTTATGTCACTGCCGACATGTTTGTGTTAGTCAAGTAGCTCGGTGGTTTTGGGGAAAATCAAGAGCATGGCTAGTAGTGGTGACCCAAGAAAAGAGATAGGTGGTTGGCTAAAGGTTAAAGGCTATGCCGACTTATTTTCTAGAACTTAAATAGGTGCTTTGGAGTGAGGACCGAGTTGTTTGGATGGATAGGTCGAGGTCAAAGCATTTAGGCATGGAGTACTTGAAGTAAGGAAGGAGTGGAAAGAAACTTGGCTAATATTTGGCCAAGGGGAGAGGTCGGAACCGACACGAACAGCGCGGTATCGAGATGTTCTAGCTGGTCCAGTGATGGTGGAACTTCTGGAGGATAAAGTAGAGGTCTTGTAGATCATGTTGGAGGTGTTGGCGCGTTCACATCAAGGTTGGATGGCGATGTAATGGTATGAGAAAGTTGTGTATTTTCGCTTTGTGACTCGTGGTGCGAGTAGATACCAAAGATAGCATCTCGATAAAGGAAAGAGCAATAGAATGAGGAACGTGGTGGGTTCCTGGATAGAGCAATAGAAGGTCTTGGAATCCGAATTGAGCAAAGGGGGCTCGAATGTGAATGTGCTAAGGAATCGTTGGTAGCTCAGAGTGTTTTCTATTGTACTCGAAGCAGAGGTATTATAAGTGGGGACGCCCATGGATCATGTAGGGATCTGTATACCCTGGACTAGTTGCTTTGGGTCTAATGTCTAGCTTTGCGGGTATAAGACACGTATCGAGCTTTAGGCTGCATGACACAAGGGTACAACGAAAACCAAGATTTTCATTTGTCCCTAGCAGCAAGGAGGCTATATGAGTTATCATATATTCAGTGCATGGGGATGAGCGAGTGCTGCTTGATGGATTCTATGGTTGCTTTGGTTGCTTTCTTTAGTGGTCTATCACTTGGGGATATCATTGGGAGTAGGTACTGAAGATAAGGATATCTAGTCATCCATCATTCAATGTTGTACAATACCTTTATGATATTGTAGAGTAGCATATTATAGTGTTATGCGCTAACTCTTTGGTTGTAGGGACATGTCAAGTATGATTTGTGTGCCTCTGTTCCTTACTAAATTTACCTATATAGTATTTTGAGATTCATTTACCGCTCACGCCAGACTGTTGTTTGACCCAAGATTTTATGGTTTGCTTCTTATTATTTTGGGTACTCTTAAATGAGTAGACCAAATAACAGGTCTAGGTGATGCAATAGCTATTCAAAGGACAAGCTTGATGGAGCTATCTCGTATTATATACATATATGGATTTCTATGCTTTCTATAGAGCAACACCATGGAACCCGTGGTAATGTTTGCTTATTTCTATTTGTTGAGATAGTTTATTAAGTTTATCCTATTATATACTCTATGACATTTTATGTATAACTCTATGGATATTATACTATGATGATTAGTTCACATTGTTATTACTATATCTTTTGTTGTTTCTGTGATATTATATTTTATCCATGCACTGTGAGATATACGATAGGTTATATGCCATGTTTGTTATTATTCATCCCGATGATCATCTTATATCAACTGAGCATGAATGCGGCACACTATTTGTATGCTATTGGTGTCAGTGGTTTATGGCAGTTGTCACATTTAGTATCACAGCTTTGGATCACTAAGTCTATCCGAATACTTTGAGATCTACTTCAGGAGTTGAAGAAGAGGTGAGATCAGGAGCTGCTATGCCTGATTTTCAAGCTATGTTAAATATTATAATGGCAACGATGATGAGGAATGCTCCTGGAAGGCTATTGGTGGAGGTGCTCTTGTGCTAGTGCCTAGGGCTGATTTTGCTATGTTGAGTAAAGATTACTCTACTTTGGGAGGAAAGCCATTCTGTGGAGCAGAATTAGCCATAGAAGTGCAAGATTGTATTGATACTTGTGAGCGCATCTTTAGTGATATGGAAGTGGATGATGCTATGAAGAGAAGGTTAGAATATAGACAACTTCAGGGGTAGGCCATGAATTGTTGGAACGATATGACTGCCGCTACTCCTAAAGATCAATTCTGTTAGGAACGGTTTAAGACACGGTTCGAGGAGAAGTTCATTCGGCTGCCTAGAAGTCAATATTGTTCAAAATATTTGTTGATCTTCAGTAAGGAGAGATGTCATTTTCTGAGTACGTGGTAGAGTTTGATGCTCTATCAAAGTATAAGGTTTTCATTCATTTTTACTCCATTAAAAAAGAATGAGAAGTTCATCATTGGTTTAGATGACTATCTTAGAGAGAAATTAGTAGACCACATTAATGAGCCATTTGAGAAGCTTGTAGAGAAGCACTTCATTATGAGAATCTTATCCTAAGGCTAGGATAGCTTTTGTTGTTTCCACTGAGAAGGAAGAGCCAAAACCGTAGTAAGGTAGTGGAGGGTAGAAGAAGTGGAGTTGAAAGAGAAAGTAGTCTCAAGGGAAGAACGCCCAGAAGAAGGGTACGTAGGAACCTACTTGCTATGGATGCAAGGAGAAAGGTCATTTGATCAAGGACTGCAAAGTGAGTGATAAAAAGAAGTGCTACAATTGTGACAAACGTAGTTATTTGAAGGAGGATTGGCCGAAACCGGTAAACGATAAGCAGGTTGTGAAAGCATATGCTTTGGACGAAATCCTAACTTCATCAAGTGCTCCCTCGGTGAAGGAGAAGGAGAAGGGAATCGTCATTCAGGGTATGCATTCTATTGTTGAAGTTTCTATTTGAATTTTATTTGATACCGGGGCTTCACATTCATTCATATGTAGTGACCTAGTAGACGGATTGGAATTTAAACCTCAGATAATAGACCAACTCCTGATTGTGACGAACGCTGCTGGAGGCTCTACTAGCCTTTGCATGGTTTGTCATGGCATAGTGTTATCGAGTCATGGATGCTCTTTTGTTTGTGATTGCTTTGTTTCGAATATCGTTGGGTTTAGGATTATCTTGGGAATGGATTGGCTTAAGAGATATGCGGGGATAGTGGATTGCGAGAAGCTATTGGTGACAATCGGGGATGTGAAAGGGCGAACGGTAGTGATTAGCTGCCTACCAAAGGATGGGGTGATGGGTTAGCTTTCTATATTCATTAGAGGTTCCATTGGAGGGATCATTATATGTGCCTATAGCTAGTGAGTATCTGGATGCCTTTGAGGATGTGATCGGTTTGCCCCCGCATAGGGAGACCGAGTTTCTGATAGACTTAGTGATGGAAGTCAGACCTATAGTTATGCCTATGAGGCGTATGGCATCTAGAGAATAGAAGGAACTAGAGGTGCAAGTGAATGACCAATTAAGGAAAGGGTTCATTCGAAGAACTAAATTTGAGTGGGGTGCACCTGTAGTGTTTGTGACTAAGGCGGATGGCTCTTTGAAGCTGTGTGTGGATTATCGTGAACTAAATATAGTAACGAAGAAGAACAAGTATCCACTTCCACGTATTGATGGCTTGTTTGATCAGCTCCATGATGCAAAGTTGTTTCTCAAATGGATTTGGCAACGAGACTTCACCAATTGAGATTAGCGAAGGAGAGTGTGCCCATTACTGCGTTTTGTATGCCATTGGGTTTTATGATTGGTTGGTGATGCAATTTGGATTACCCAACGCTCCGGCATACTTTGTAGATCTTATGAATTGGGTTTTCAGAGACAAGTTGTACAATTTTGTGCTTTTGTTTGTAGATGATATTCTGATCTATTCTAGAACTTAAAAGGAGCACAAAACACACTTGGGTATTATGCTAGAGATACCGAGGAAGCAAAAATTGAGAGTGAAGTTCTCCAAGTGTCACTTCTGGAAGGAAGAAGTGAGATTCTTAGGTAATGTCGTTTCGGGATAAGGTATAGCAGTAGATCTTGCAAAGGTGGTAGCGGTTCAAGATTGGAACTAGCCCAAGAATGCTATGGATGTGAGGAGTTTCCAAGGTTGACAAGAAACTATAGAGCCTCATCAAGGACTTCTCAAAGATAGCAGCACCGTTTACCAATTTGGCGAAGAAGAATCGGACTTTTGTTTGGGACGTGAAGTGTGAGCATGTGTTTGTAAGTTCTAATGAGAGATTGACGAGTGCATCAATATTGGCCGTTCCAAGTGGAAATGAGGAGTTAACAGTATGTATAAATGCATGTGGTACTGGATTGGATGTGGTATTGATGCAGAAGGGAAAAATTGTTGCATATGTTAGTCGATAGATAAAACCGCATGAAAGGAATTAATCATCATGATTCGGAATTGGCAGCGATAATTTTTGGTTTGAAGATGTGGAGGAATTATTTGTTATGAGAGAGGTCTAAGTTGTTCATGGACCATAAATCCTTGAAGTACACTTTCTCTCGGAAGGATCTCAACCTTCGTCAGCAACGGTGGTTTGAGTTATTTGCCTCTTATGATTTTAGTATTTTGTATACACCAAGAAAAGAGAATGCAGTCGCCGATACATTGAGTAGAAGACATGCTTTTTTGGGAGCAATGTTCTTGGAATGGAGGCAAATTGAGTATGTTATCGGTTATGATTTCAGATGTTATTGCGAGTTGGAACCAAAAATGTTGGCAAGTTTGTCGATGAGACCTACTCTAATAGAAAGGATTAGTGATAGTCAGAAGCGAGATGCTAGGCTAGCGAAGATCATGGCAAGGATAGAAGGAGTAAACATGAAGACATGAAACAATACGAACTCGACTGAGAAGGTTGGTTTCATAAAGATGGGAGATTATTTGTTCCAAATATTGATGGATTACGAGATGAAGTGCTATGAGAGTGTCATCATTCTAAGTTGACTATTCATCTCGGCGGTAACAAGATGTACTGAGATATGAAGCGAACTTATTATTAGGAAGGTATGCAGGGGATGTTGAAATCCATTGATACCTCCTTCCATATCCACTCAGGAATTTCTAGTGGTTGCAACAGTCCACTACATTTCTTCTGCTCTGCCTTTACCAACTGACAGTTCATACACTTCGAGATGAATGCCCCGATACCCCTCTTCATACCTTCCCAATAATAAGTTCGCTTCATTTCTTGGTACATCTTGTTACCACCTAGTCAACTTTGAATGATGGCACTCTCGTAGCACTTCATCTCGCATTCCAACAATATATGGAAGGTTTGTTTTAGATATTGATGGATTGTGAGATGAAGTGCTATGAGATGTCATCATTCTAAGTTGACTATTCATCCCGACGGTAACAAGATATATAGGATATGGAGCAAACTTATTACTTGGAAGGTATGAAGATGGAAGTTGGGGCATTCATCTCCAAGTGTATGAACTGTCGGTTAGTAAAGGCAGAGTGAAAGAAACCTAGTGGGCTGTTGCAACCGCTAGGAATTCCTGAGTATAAATGGGAGCAGGTATCAATGCATTTTATTGATGGACCACCTAGGACTCGGGCAGGGTATGATTGCATTGGGTTATTGTTGACCGATTGACCAAGAGTGCAAGATTCATGCCTGTCAAGTCAAGTAGAATGATATTCAAGCTGGTGGAGTTGTATGTAAAGTGGATAGTATGATTTCATGGTGTCCCAAAGAGCATTATGAGTGACTGAGATCCGTTGTTCACCAGTAGGTTTTGAAAGAGCTTACAAAGGCGTTTGGAAACGAGCTGTACCTTAGCACGGCTTATCACCCGCAAACAGATGGGAAAATCAAAAGAGTAAATCGTATATTGAAAGATCTCTTAAGAGCATGCATTTTAGATTTTGGAGGATCATGGGATGATCATTTGCATTCGGTAAAGTTTGGAATAGTTATCAGTCTAGTATTGGTATGCCTCTGTATGAAGCGTTGTATGGCCGACCATGTAACGCTCCTCCTCCATGTTGGTGGGAAGCGGGTGAGAAGTTGATACTTAGGCCACATATGATTAGAAAGACATCTGAGAATATTGAGATCATTCGACAACGAATGAAAGCTGCTCAAGATCGACAGAAAAGCTACACTAAGAGGAGTCAAAGGGATTTAGATTTTTTTGTCGGAGACATGGTATTTGTGAAGGTTTCCTCTTTGAAGAATGTAGTTCGATTCGGTAGAAAGGGGATGTTGGCACCGAAATTCATAGCTCCTTTTTCAATAGTTGATAGGATTGAGAAGCTAGCATATATGATTGATTTACCTCAAAAGGTGGTGGGCATGCACAATGTTTTTCATGTCTCTTATCTATAGAAGTTTGTGCATGACTCAGGCGTGAGATAACACCAGATCAGCTAGAAGATATTGAGGTAGAAGTAGAAGTTTCTAGATCTTGTAAGCTACTTCGCATTGTTTGGTATGATACGAAATAGCTTAGGAGAAAGTCGGTGAAGCTAGTAAAAGTACAATAGACTATAAGTAATGACTATTGTACGTGGTAGACAGAGGAGACCAAGTAGACTACGTGCCTAAAGCCTTTGAATGGTAAGGTCCATCGTTTACCGTATCTACTTTCGCCATTGTATATTATATTTTATAGGTTAATATTCTGCATGCTATGGTAAGTTCACATATACTATTGATTGCATGGCTACTTGTTTGAGATGTTTGATGGTTGATTATGATTGGTAGGCATGCGGGATAACTATGGTTGCTTATACTTTGGTTTCTCTAGGCATTTTGGGGGCGAAATTTCCAAAGAGGGGAGAATGTAATGACCCATAATTTACATATTCGAGGATCATAAAATATTTTTAATTTATTCATATGAGGTCGTATGATTCTATATTTTTGGGATATGACTATTAGAGATATATGACACACCTATGATTTATTCTGAATTTCGATGTAACAATTTTAACCCTAAAAACCTTGTTTGGGCTATAACTTTTGATAAAAGTCAAATTAAGGTCTCAAACCAATTCCATTGCCTTAGGATGATGGTTTCCTATTCCTAAAGTGATCATAAGAGAAAAATGGGCTTACGATTAGAAAGTTATGCATATTTTAAGTTTTAATAACTACTAGCCGGAAATATGTGTAATTAATAAAGCCCATAAGTCGGCCCATTAGTCAAATTCGAGATTACTATAAATAGGGGACTGGAGTGTCAAATTAAAACATTTCCTTCTCTCCAAAATCAGATCTAGACTCCCATTAACCCTATATTTGTCCAAAATCACCCAAATTACTCTCTAAATCAAAACAAATCGAAATTAGTGAATAGATCGTTAATTAAAAGGTAGTGATCATTGATTTAGTTGATTTGCAATGCTTTTGATCGCTATCCATATTGGATTTACACTAAAATTGGTTAAATTTGGTGATTGGTATCTTATGCATGTTTATATGGTATAATTATAGGTTTTGACATGATTTTTGACTATAAAAATCTTTTCTAACTGTAATCACATGTTGCTATATGT
This sequence comes from Allium fistulosum, assembly GCA_030737815.1. Classification (NCBI taxonomy): domain Eukaryota; kingdom Viridiplantae; phylum Streptophyta; class Magnoliopsida; order Asparagales; family Amaryllidaceae; genus Allium; species Allium fistulosum. Next base: position 939,124,308 of record CM060907.1, on the reverse strand, counting down.
TTATGACCTAAATTGATAATTGCTAATATGATTTGTAGAAATGGATTTGAAATCCACCTTTTTCATATTCATATTGATGCTTATATTCGAACAAAAAATGGCACAAACCCCCAAATGAGTGTAGTAGAGAATAAGAAGTGAAGAAAATAGATGAAAAATGAGAAAGAAATAGCGCACTCAAGATTTATAATGATTCAGTGTACTCCGGCCTATGTCCACTTCAAGTTTCCTTTTTTATGCTATTGTTTTTCAAGTACAATTCTTACGGATCAGTGTTAATCCATCACAGATCGATATAAATCAATTACGGATCGTTATAAATTCGTGAATGATTATAAGAGATTAGAGTAAGAGAGCAAGAGAGCCAAAAAAGCTCCTTAAAAATGAGCCCTGCCCTTCTACTTATAGCAGTAGGAAGCCTAAAATTTTTCCCCCATGATCTCCACATTGTTTTCCACTCCCAAAACCAGTTCTCCTAGAGAAATAGTTGTCACCTCATCAATCGTTACAGATCGGTACTGATCCATACGCTTGGATCAGTACCGATCCATAAGATTGACTTATGGGTCATTCTAAATATCTTGGATAGGTGCGCCTTATAGTTAGTTTCGTGATGCTAAACTTGTTTGCATTTTTATTAGCTTGTTTCTGAGTCCATATGATGGATTGGTTGAAGAGTAGAGTTGCTGATTTCGAGTGCTCATGGAGATCGATAGAGACTTGCATGCAAACTATCATAGGAGGCCAGATATGGGTTGTAGGCGGAATGGCTTTGGACTATAGAAAGTTTAGGATGGTTTGGGTGAAGTTTTATGGATCAGTATCGATCCAACACTTATTGGATTTTTGAACATTGGATTTTGTGCTTGCCTATATCTTTGTTAGCTTGAACAGACTTAGAGTCCAACTAAAGAATCTGATTATTTGCTTGGGCCTCGACCTAAAGATTTTCTAAGATTTTTGTGCGTCGAGTTCTCCTTTGGTTCCTTAGAGTTAAACCCGAGACTTTTGTGAATCCAAATCGAGACTTTTCGGTGTTTGACCCGATTCTCTTGCTTAGGGTCAAACCTGAGACTTCTGTGTGTCCGAACCCGAGTTTTCACGGTATGGATCGGTACCGAACCAACTTTGGGTCGTGCTTGGGGTTTTTGCATGGATTGCTTTGGGTCGCGTTTGGAGTATTTCCAAGGCTACCTTGCTTTGAGTCTAACTTGATGATTTTGTGGGTTTGCTCTGAATCGGCTTTCCCGAAAACAACTTCCAAATTTTCAAGTTTTTTCGCTTATCTTTTTATTTTTCTATTTTTTGCCTTTTTATGATATTCCCAAAGTCCTTGGGTCATTTCTCCGTTGTTTTCCCTTCCGATTCGATCATTTAGTTCTGTTCGAAGACTACGGCAAATCATAACATTTACCCCTTAAAGCACGCCTTGCGAAGGGATGGTGTGCTTTACTCAAGGACAGATATTGAAGTTGACGAGTCATAAGTAGTTGAATTTTTTGGCAATTTAACTGATCAAACCGCAGCAAATCATTCGGTTCCTTCGGATTCACCTGTAAATCAAAGGTCGTTCTATGCCATAATACCTATGGACTTGAGTCCTTGCTTGAATGTCAGTCATAGATAATCATTCTATGTCACTTTGGATTGTTATTTAGTTCATTATACCATAAATCAGAATCATCCCATGTTCATCCGAGAGTTAGCAATCGTATGTTGAAATCTCGATCTCTCCAAATCGTTACTTAAATCTGTGGCCTTTCCCTTGGATAGCTGAATCTTGATCTTTCCAGATCGTCATTGGAGTCCTTGGCCTCTCCGGACCAAAAATCATACACACAATCTCTTTGAATCATTAATAAAATCCATGGTTGTTCAGGGCCGATAGTCAAATCTACGATCTCTTCAGATCATCAATTGAATTCATAGCCGTTCAGGGCTGATAATCAAATCTATAGTCTCTCCGGACCCTTGTTGATCCCAATCCACTCACTCTCCGATGAGGGGGTTCAACGACAAATAAGCCCATCTAATCACTCTCTGGCGAAGTGACCTACTCCCTGCACTCCGGTCCAGACTCTCCGGTCCGGACTTAACACGATCAGATCCATGATTTCTCCAAACCCTAGCTAAACCCAATCCGCTCGCTCTCCGATGAAGGGGTTCAATGACAAGTAAGCCCATCCACTCACTCTTTAGTGAAGTGACTTACTCCTTGCACTCAGGCTCCATCTCTCCGGATAGAACATAACACGATCAAAATCGTACAAGTCCATCCACTCGCTATCCGGTAAGGGAACTTGCACCCTACACTCCAGCCCTAACTTTCTGGTCGGGACATAAAGTGATCAATATCGTACAAGTCCAACCACTCGGTCTCCAACGAGGGAGCTTGTACTCTGATCCGGCCCCGACTCTATGGTTGGGGGCTTAATTTAAATCGTACAAGCCCCTCCGCTCGCTCTCCGGCCAGGGGACTTGGATTCTTATGGTTATTATATTTGTGTTGTTTTTTAATAAGTAGGGATCCATTTACTGTATCCAAATTCAAACATTAACAAGCATAAAGCTTAACATTAAGAAACCCGCCTCACAGGGCATTAAAATCTAGCGTCTATCTCAAAGCATGCCTGGGGACCGATCTAGATCTCGTACAAGAGTAAGTGGCATGACTGTGATATTGCATCGTTTATTCGGAGTAGAGAGGCAAAGTAGGGAAAATAACCTGGCCCCTTGCCATCCCAATCATGATATGACTATGCTCGACCTAGATCGAAGGCCGCTTTCTTTCACTATCGCTGGTTGTTGCTCCTGTTCCACCGCCCTAGTTCGGCTTTTCACATACTGATGTAATTGATTGTTTCAGACATGTTCCTCGATCAGATCATGCAAGTGCCTACAATCATTTGTGTTGTGCCCACCCAGCTCATGGAATAGGCAACATTTTCCTGTTGTCCTCTCATGGTTAGAAGGCTCTCTCCTTGCTAGTTTTCAATAAGGGATCTGTCCCCTCGTATCCAAGTAGATTCGCTCCGGGATCTCATTTGAATCTATATAAGAAGAGAATTTTGGTTCCCTTCTTTGTCGCTTTGATCCTTCAAAGTCATCATCCATCCTCTGTTTTCCTCTGTCTCTACTGGATCCTTCTCCGGGTGGTCCTGCTCCTTTCACAACATTAATCTCTTCCCTTTCAACTCTAGCATCCTCCTGAAGCAGATGTCTTTCAGCCTCATGATAAAATTCTGCAAGATCCATCGGTGGATCTCGTTCTAATGCAATTTTAAAATCTTTATTATTAGCCATTTCTGAAACTGCTACCATTAGAACCACTGATGGGTATGGCCTATATATTTCAAAACCACCGTATTGAATCTCGTCAAAAAGCTCTTAAGGGACTCTCCGACCCTTTGCTTCACAGTCGACGATGTCATTACATTTTTGGGTCCAAAAATATGGATCTGGGATTGCTTCATGAAGCTGTTCACCAACTTAGCCCATATGCTGATGGAACCGTTCTCCCGCTATCTAAACCGTAAAGCTGCTAAATCTATCAGATATAAGAAACACCATCCTATGAGATGCACTCATCACCTCTATGTGCCGAATGTACCTCATAAAATGAACCATTGGATTTGTCTTCCCATCATACGTTTCTAATGTAGGTAACTTGAAATTAGTCGGATTCCTAGCATACCGAATATTCGGAGTAAATGGACTCCTATTCATATCCTCCGGGCCTCGGTTAGGCAATCCACCCTTCAAATGTTGTCTCACCATCTCAACAATTTTGCCATCGTCATTCAAAGGAACTCTCAAGTTAGCATTCTCAGCTTGCCCCCCGTTTCCATGAGGGAATTCTGGCACATACTCCTCATGTCTTGTTTCTGCATTCTGATTCACATTCAAATTATCCGCATTATCTTCTAGACGAGCTTCATTTCCAGCTAAGCCAAAATTACCTATGCCCTTGAGTTCTTGTGGATCGGTACTGATCCATACCTATGGATTGGTATAGATTTGTGCGACTTGTTCAGGGTTCACTCCATTTTGTCCCACTCGGCTCCCAGGTGCATTCGCTCTAGCTTTCGGCCTTTGGTTCTGATTCGTTGCAACTTCATCTGTTCATGTTTGTCCCATTCTCCTGAAGAAATTCTCCATCATCCTTTCCTAGCGAGCCATCATCCTTTCCTACATTGTATTCATCATGGTTTCCATATCATCTCTAGTTGTGTAGATGGAAGGGGGTTGGCTCCTAAGGACGCCTCTTAGCTGCCCGCTTGTTGATTTCCTCAAGCAGTGGTCTTCCTAGTTGATTGTCTTGTCACTTTGAATCTTTCCAAGTCTCAAATCAATGAATTCAAGTAGTTTTCAGTGAAAGCACCAAAATGTTTGAACCAAAAATGGCACAAACACCTAAATAAGTATAATAGAGAATAAGAAGTGAAGAAAATAAATGAAAAACGAGTAAGAAAAAGAACATACAAGATTTATAGTGGTTCGACGTACTCTGGCCTATGTCCACTTCAAGTTTTCTTTTATTATATTGTTGTTTTTCAAGTATAGTTCTTAGGATGGGTATAAATCCATTGCAGATCGGTATAAATCCGTGAATGATTATAAGAGATCAGAGTAATAGAGCCAAAAAAGATCCTTAAAATGAGTCACATCCTCTTATTTTATAGCAGTAGAAAGCCTAAAATCTCACCCACATGATCTCCACATAATTTTCCACACCCTAGACCAGTTCTCCTAGAAAAATGGTTGCCACCTCATCAATTATTACGGATCAATAACGATCCGTAGGCTTGGATCGGTACTAATCCATAAGATTGACTTATGAGTCGTTCTAAATATCTTGGATATGTGCACCTTATAGTTAGTTTTATGATTCCAAACTTGTTTACATCTTTATTAGCTTGTTTCTGAGTCCAAATGATGGACTGGTGAAAGAATAGAGTTGTTGATTTCGAATGCTCATTGAAATCGTTAGAGACTTGCATGCAAATGATCATATAAGGCTAGAATTTGTTGTAGGTGGCACGACTTTGGATTGTAGAAAGTTTGGGATGGTTTGGGTGAAGATTTGTGGATCAGTACTAATCCAAGTTGTTGATTCGGTACCGATCCAACACTTGTTGGATTTTTGAACTTTGGATTTTGTGCTTGCCTCTATCTTTGTTAAATTGAACTGACTTGGAGTCCAACTTAAGAAATTTAAGTGTTTGCTTGAGGCTCGACCTGAAGATTTTCTAAGATTTTTATGCTCTGAGTTTTCCTTCACTTGCTTGGAGTTAGACCTAAGACTTTTGTGAGTCCGACCTGACACTTTTGTGTGTCCGACCCACGTTTGCATAATTGGAGTTAGACTCGGAACTTCTATGTGTCCGACCCGAGTCTTCATGGGTCAGTACCAATCCAACCACTTAGATCGATACTGAACCAACTTCAGGTCATGCTTGGGGTTTCTGCATGGATTTCTTTGGGTCGTGCTTGGAGATTTTCCAAAGTTACCGTGCTTTGAGTCCGACTTGATGATTTTGTGGGTTTGCTCCGAGTCAGCTCTTCGAAAACTTAAACTACCAAATTTTTATCTTTTTTGCTTATATTTTTATATTTCTTTTTTATTGCCTTTTTATGATATTCCCAAAGTCCTTGGGTCATTTCTTCATCATTTTCCCATCTGATTCGATCATTTAAATCTATTCGGAGATTACGACAAATTCGACTATAAACGTTTAGATTTGGATTATAATTTTTTTGATTGCTATAATTCTATGAATTTCTTATTTTAGTGGATGTAATTGCATGTTATTCTATGTTTATATGTTGTGCTTTGATGTTGTTTGCTAGTGTTTTGGATGCCAAGAAGATAAGTTAGTGAATTTTGCAAATCAAAGGCAAAGTAGATCAGAATTGGAGGAAACTTAGATGGGATGCTCTGGAGTATGGAAAGAGATTGGGGTTCAAGTCATGAGTTTTAACTCATTAACCAGACAAGTCGGTAACGACTTGTTTATGTTGGTGTCGACATGTTTGTGTTGGTCAGATAGCTCGGCAGTTTTAGGGAAACCCAAGAGCAAGGCTATTAGTAGTGACCCAAGGGTCGAAGACCCACTGTGGTATATGCCAATAAGACCACAAAAAACCTTTATGGCACTAGTGGTACACATAAGTTATGGGTGATCATTGGTCTGATGCTTAGGGCGAAACCCATTTCTAGGGTGTGACGGGCGGTGTGTACATGGCATGGGTACATATTCACCGTGGCATGTTGATTCATGACGGATAGGTGGCTGGCTAAGGGTTAAAGGCTATGCCGATTTTTTTCTAGAGCTTAAAGTGGGTGCTTTGGAGTGAGGATCGAGTTGTTTGAATGGATAGGTCGGGGTCAAAGCATTTAGGCATGGAGTACAAGAACCAAGGAAGGAGTGGAAAGAAACTTGACCAATAATTAGCCAAGGGGAGAAGTCGGTACTGACATGAAGAGCTCGGTACTGAGATTTTTTAGTGGGTCCAGTGATGGTGGAACTTTTGGGGGATACAATAGAGGTCCTATAGATCATGCTGAAGGTGTTGGCTCGTTCATATCAAGGTTGGATGATGATGTAACAACATGATGAAAAATATGTATTCGGTTTGTGACTCGTGGTGGGAGTAGGTACTGAAGATAGTAACTCGATAAAGGAGAGAGCTGTAGAATGAGGAATTTAGTGGGTTCCTAGGTAATGGAAACTAGATTGAGCAATAGAAGGTTTAGGAATTTGAATGAAGCAAAGGAGGGCTCTGTAAGTAACGCCCCTAATTTTGCTTAACATTATTCAGGAGATTTAATTAGGTAAATTAAATAGAATAAAGTGATGTGTAGCAAGATAAAGAGGATGAGATTTGATAAATAATAAGGTTGAGACTTAATTAATTGTTAAGATTGTTTTATAACTTAAAAACATAGAAGAATATATGATTGGGGAAAAATAGGAATAGATCTATCTTTCACCCCTTAAAACTCCCTTTCTCATATCATTCTCACTTTTACTCACACAAAAACAATCATGGGAAATCTCAAGGAGGCTGGATATAGTCAAACTTAGAAGTGGAAAACTAAGGGCAAATCATAGGGAAAAGCTAAGGAAATCATTTTCCATCAAACCTCAACTCCATTATCCAATCTAAGGTGAATAATGATTAACCATCTCAAGTTTCTATGATTGGTTCGATTTTATGATTAAACCCAAATTCTTTGATGTTATTATATGTATTGAATGTGTGAATGATTATATGCTTATTGATGAATTATTAGACTTATTTATGAAATTGGTTAACGGGTTTAAGTATGAATATTAAGTATGAAAACATATCTATTATACCTAAATGACTTGAAATTTTGACATGATGTTAGAAACATTATTTAGAAGTGGATTTTTTAATTTCATAATTTTTCATGCAAGTATGAATATTTCATGAATTTTCAAAGTGAGGAAATTTATTTATTTCAGTTTTAATTATTAAAAATAATTAAATAATGTTTTTGGCTTTGAAATTTTTATATGTTAAGTAATATGGTAAATCTGATTTATTATGATTTTTGGGAATTATTTCTAGTTTTTATGAATTATTACGAATTTATTGGGCTAGTAAAGCTTAATAATTATATTAAAATATTAATATAAATTATATGGATTGCAGATTATTTTGGTAATGGGAAACTCTATAGTGGTTTTTTGAAAAGGATTTGGTAAAGAAAGTTATTATCCAATAAGAATTTGACAAATAATTGGAGTTATTGAAAACATATTGCTTTTTAAAGAAATAAAATAGTTTTCATGTTAATTACGGTATTGCCATGCACCATTAATCAATGTCATAGCCCATCAATGCCTCATGTCATCTCTAGCCAGTAGGGAAGAATACGATAGCAACTTTATGGATATGCAATGATTCCACTAAGGTTGGGGCTTCAATGTCAACATTGATGCATGTGACATTGGTGATGCCGCTGGTGTTCTATGTCGCTAGTCTTCTATGCCGCTTGTTTATACCGTATGTTTCAATGCTGCATATCAATGCTGCATATTTTCTATACCGACATCAACTCCAGAAGGTAGCAATGCTACCAGTTTCTAATATCAACTACGTATGATTTCAATGTTGTTATTTTCTTAAGCCACGGTATTTGACAACAGTGCCAATATAGTCTATTTTCGACATAGATTATAAAGAGGCAATGATGCCACTATTTTCTTATGAAGCCTTGTTTTAGCCATGATGCCATTACAGGTTATTTTCGATGTTGGTTTTATACAGCAATGATGCCACCTAACTTAATATCAGCATTCCCATGTTTCTAAGTTTTAAAGTTTTATAATATGCAACCCATAACTATGCCGCATGTATTCAACGATCTATATATATTTATGATATGTGCCATAAATGGTTTTGGCCTTATGGCCTTGTGTCATATAAATTAGATACTTTAAGATAGTTTCAATATAGAGGAGTGTAATAATCCATATAGGCAATATCAATCCTACACTTTATCAATTTAATGGTTTTATTATATATGGCTTCATAGCATATGATTTTGAGGTGCGACAATCTCTAAGTGACTTCGAAATTCGTCATCGCTATTTTATAAAATGGCATAATATTTTGGATAAAGTAAGAGGCTATACTTTCCTTGTTTTAAATATGAATTAAAGGGATTAATCATATATAATGATAAATGTTTTCAAGGAATAAACTATTGTTTAGCCGAAGTTTTTATTTGAAATTACCAAAGAGGGTTATTACTTAAGGTTAAGTAATTATAAGATGCCAATTGATAGAACATATTTGAATGATGGATGTTATATATTCGTAGTTTATATAATCATTTATTTTGCATGATTATATTTATCATACTCACAACATCATGACCCAGAACTGCATTTTGGGATATAAAAGGGTAGAATAACCAACTAGGTTGACCCATTAGTGAGTATAATTGGATTTAACATCCTGAGTGAGTGGAATTGCATCTAGGAGATCAGATAGGTAAGAAGAGTTAAGATGTGAAGCCAAAGAAAAAGCTATTTTAAGTATGATCTATTTACTATTGTAATTAGTAAGATAGATAATCAAATTTTGTTTTTACTTTCTACTCAAAATCAAAAATCAATTAGCAAATGATGATGTAAATTGTGTTTATGTTGAATAAGAATAGCTCTTTGCAAAAGCAACATAAGCTATCAAACCCACTTGTATAAACTTACATCAAAATTCACTTTCATGAAACACAAACAAAAGATATCATAAATCATAAAAATGTTGAAATTACGTAGAGTTAGAGAGCTTTATTACCCCTAAATTTAAGGGGTTTAGCTACTCATTTGTGTTATCAAATCAACACTTGTAAATTTCAACATTAAAAAACAAAGAAATGAAAACTAAGCAAAGGAAGAAAGATGGATTAGCTACTAACTACTTGCATAAAAATTAAAGCTACACTACTTGCATGAATGTAAATCTAAACAATTAACATTAAAAGAAAGAGAGCATAGAAATAAACATTAACATAAACGCAAAGAAAAGCATATTGAAAAGAAAAGAGAAAGAGGCTTGGAAGCCATTTTCATTTAATGTAACTTTGAGCTTACAATTTGCTTGCTTAATTTCCTAAGTAAAAATGAAAGGTAGAAGATATTTACATGTACATAAGAGGGCTATTTATACATGCATAAAACCCTAATTCCATTTTTAGGGTGCTTCCCAAAATGCCCTTTAGGAAGTGTGGCCACCAAGTAACCATTAGCCACTAATTAATCGATCATTTAATGTGCATGAAGCTTTAACCTCCACTTAGTTGTCCATTAGCTTCTAATTGTAGGTTTAGGTAAGTGGTAGGGGTCCTCCGTGATCATGAACTTGAATTATTTCCTCTTCATTCCTTTGTATTCCCTTGTGCATGTATATATCTTCATGAATCCCTCTTCCATATGCATCAAAATTTCTATAAAAATCATAAAAAATGTCCAAGTAAAAATTCTCAAATTGACACATGCACAAAAATGACCATTTTGCCCCTAAATGAAGATGAATATATGATAATTTGAAAATAATTGAATTTTGGTTTTAAACATGTTAAAATGCCCAAATATGAGTTTTATTTAAATAAAAATAGATAAAATATGGATGTAAATATATGCACATTTACGTGCACATCAAATACCCCCACACTTATCTTTTTATTCGTCCTCGAATAAAGGAAAACTAAGATAAATCCATTTTCGTAGGGAGCACGATTGCATTGAGCGTATGCAACAAGCCGTTAAACCTCTGGGTGTCTCCAGTAGGATGAGTGTTGTCTCGTGAGGGTTTTCAGCGGATACTACCCACAAAATCCAAATGCAAAGTGAAAATATTTACAAAATGCAAGATTTATTTACAATGGGATGAATGCAAGTTTTTGAAAATATTTACAAATGAAAGATTCACTTTTAAATTGAAACAAATAAATTAAATATAGGTTTTGGTCATTATCTTGAAAATTTAAGTCATTTACTCATCGAAATTTCTAATAAAAATGAAGTTATTGAAACAAGTGGGCTATAGTTTAACTCATTATTTCGGTCGATAATACTGTGTAACTATGAAATAGATCCTTAGTTGATTATCAAAGTTTATCAAAGTGGTGTTTTCATTTCTTTCCAATAACAAGTCAAATCAAACAAGTAAAAATGGTGCTTGGATTTTAATTGCTTACTCTCTCTTTTTATTGATATTAACAGTATTTACATATGCCTAACTTAGGTAAACTGAGGCCAGATATATTAGCCGTACACTGCCTTGTAGACTGATGTGAGGGGAATACAGAGCGCGGTGAGTGAACATACAAGTGTGAACACTTATCGACTGTAGGCGTTATTAAAAAGAATTTTTATATACAAACACCTAACTTAGATAAACTGAGGCTAGATATACCGATCGTGCACTGCCTTTCGGGCTTACGTGAGAAGGGTACAGAGCATGGCGAGTGAACACATGAGTCTGAACACATGACTCTAGGTGTTAAAAAATATATACATATATACAAATGTTTTTTAGAAAGAGAGAGTTTTGCAAAATCATCTTTGTACCATTTAACTTAGAAGATAAAAAAATGTTATATCCTTTACTTTAAATTTACCACATTTTTTCAAACAGAGATTTTCAATTAGAATATACTTCATAATTAACACATATGAACCTTCCTATATACTAGTTAAACCATTGTTATTTGTAACCAAACTTCATTTTTATTTTTGTTAAGACAAATAAATTTTCATAAATTCCAATTTATTACCCAAAACTTATACTTATCCTATAGTGTTTCTTCAAAAATAAATCAAAATGCTAAAAAAGAAAACGTTTTTGTGGTTTAGAAATTTTTAGATTTTTCTTTAGATAAAAGAAAATTCAAATTCAAATATGCCATGAAACTTTAAAAAAAATGAAAATGAGACTCCCCCTCCACACTTAATTTTTTACTGTGTCGCCACAGTAAATGCACGATATAATGAGTGTAACGGGGAAAAATATGTACATATTTACAAAAGAAGGTTAACATTCTTACTAGACGTACCTTGGCTCATGAAGAATCATGAGCTCCTCCTCTTGGTTACTGGGAAATTCTAAGAAAGGTTTCAAACGATGACCATTGGCTTTGAAAATCGATCCATCCCTGGGGTTTTCTATTTCTACGGCACTATGTGGAAAAACAGTTCGTACCACAAATGGTCCGGTCCATCTCGATTTAAGTTTCCCAGGGAATAAATGAAGTCTTGAGTCATATAAAAGAACTTTCTGGTTAGACAAAAATATTTTCCTTACGATTGACTTGTCATGAAATACTTTTGTTCTTTCTTTGTAAATTTTCTCATTTTCATATGCGTCGTTCCTAAGTCCTTCTAGTTCGTTGAGTTGTAGTTTTCGGTTTTCGCCAGCTTTCTCATGATCAAAGTTTAAGTTTTTTTATTTCCCACAACGCTTTGTATTCGATTTCAACGGGTAAATGGCAAGCTTTACCGTAAACTAAACAAAATGGGGACATCCCAAGGTTAGTTTTAAAAGCTGTACGGTAAGCCCAAAGAGCGTCGGTCCATTTCTGAGACCAATCTTTTCGATTTTTGTTAACAGTTTTTTCCAAGATTTGTTTTATTTGTTGATTTGAAACTTCAACTTGGCCACAAGTCTGAGGTGATACGGAGTGGATAACTTGTGGGTTATCGAGTATTTCTTCATTAATGTTTCAAAAGATCGATTGCAAAAATGGGTTCCATTATCACTGATTATTGTGCGAGGTGTGCAGAACCTCGAAAAGATGTTTTCTTTGAGAAATTTCACAACAATTCTATGGTCATTGGTTTTGCAAGGAACGGCTTCGACCCATTTTGAGACGTAATCGACAATGAGGAGGATATACAAGTTTCCAAAAGAAATGGGAAAAGGTCCCATAAAATCGATACCCCAAACATCAAAGATTTCGATCGTAAGAATGGGGTTTAGAGGCATCATACATCGTCGAGAAATTCGTCCAAGCATTTGACATCTATCGCAAGTTTCGCAAAATTCGAATGAGTCTTTAAAAAGAGAAGGCCAATAGAAAACACACTGAAACACTTTTTTCGCAGTTTTCCGAGGACCGAAATGTCCACCGCACACTTGATCGTGGCAAAACGAAAGAACACTCCTGGTCTCATTATCGGGAATGCAACATCAAATAATTTGGTTGGGGCAATATTTGAACAAGTATGGATCATCCCAATAGAAATACTTCACTTGGGACATGAATTTGCATTTGTCCTGTTTGGACCAAGATGAGGGAGTTCCTTTAGTGACTAAGTAGTTCACTATATCAGCGTACCATGGATCGATAGAAATTGAAAGAAGTTGTTCATCCAGGAAGTTTTCATTGATTGGCAAAGAAGATGGTGCGTTCGGAAGACGAGACAAGTGATTGGCTATGACATTATCAAATCCTTTTTTGTCTTTGATTGTAAGGTCAAATTCTTGAAGTAAAAGGATCCAACGAATCAAACAGGATTTAGCATCCTTTTGGGCAAAAGGTATCGAAGAGTAGTATGGTCAGTGTAGACTGTGATGTGTGAACCTATCAAGTAAGGTCGAAACTTTTCGAGCCTAAAAACGACAGCTAGAAGCTCTTTCTCAGTTGTTGTGTAGTTGAGTTGAGCATCGTTCAAAGTCATACTCGCGTAGTAAATGACATGAAGGATTTTGTTGATGCGTTGTCCTAAGACAGCACCAACCACAAAGTTAGAAGCGTCACACATTGTTTCAAATGGGAGTTCCCAATTGGGTGCGCAAATGATTGGTGCAAAAATGAGTTTGTTCTTAAGACGTTCAAAAGAAGAGATACACTCAGAGTTGAAATCGAATGGAACATTTTTTAGGAGAGTCGTCAAAGGACGAACGCTTTTGCTAAAGTCTTTCACAAAGCGTCGGTAAAATCCAGCGTGTCCTAGAAATAATCGAATGTCCTTAACAGAATTAGGAATGGGTAGATTTGCAATTACGTCGACTTTTGCTTTATCTACCTCAATGCCTTTATTTGAGATGATATGTCCAAGGACTATGCCTTGTTTGACCATAAAGTGGCATTTTTCCCAATTCAAAGTCAAATGTTTTTCTTTACATCGATTTAGAACCAACTCGAGATGATGTAAACATTGGGAAAAAGAATCGCCAAAGATAGAGAAATCGTCCATAAAAACTTCTAGAAAGCGTTCAATCATGTCGGAAAAGATTCCAACCATGCATTGTTGGAAAGTAGCAGGAGCGTTACAAAGTCCGAATGGCATACGTCGATAAGCAAAGGTGCTGAATGGACACGTGAAAGTTGTTTTCTCTTGATCCTCGGGAGCGATTGGAATTTGGTTATAGCCGGAATAACCATCAAGGAAGCAGTAGAATTCGTGGCCGGCTAAATGTTCGAGCATTTGGCCAATGAAGGGAAGAGGGAAGAGATCCTTACGTGTTGCAGCATTTAGTTTTTGATAGTCGATGCAAACACACCAACCCGTTTGAGTACGAGTTGGAATAAGTTCGTTTGAATCGTTCTTGACAACAGTTAGCCCAGACTTCTTTGGTACAACGTGAATTGGGCTAACCCATGAACTATCAGAGATTAGGTAAATGATTCCGTTGTCGAGAAGTTTAAGAATTTCATCATGCATCGCATCTTTCATTTTTGGATTAAGCCTTCGTTGCGCGTCATGAACAGGCTTGGTGTCATCGATTAAATGGATGCGATGTTGAATAAGAGCGGGACTAATTCCCTTAATATCAGTAATCGACCATCCAATAGCTTCTCTGTTTTTTGAAAGAATAGAAAGTAAGGAGGTTTCCTGATCAAAAGAGGGAGTTGCGTAAATTATGATGGGCAACGTTTTGTTATCACCTAAGTATGCGTACTTAAGGTGATCGGGAAGTGGTTTGAGGTCCAACTTCGGGAGTTTCTCGATTAAAGAATTGGGTTGAGATTCAGACTCAATTGGAAGCGATTCAAAGGGAAGAGTGTATTCAATTTCGTTGGGGATTTCGTGAAATAATTTTTCATATTCAGCATCGCGTTCGTTGTTAAGGTCAAGTGTCTCATTTTCAAAATTTTCATCAATGAAACTAACTTGCAATGTTTGGTCACGAGGTTCATTTAATTGGCTTTCAAGATTGAAAATGTTGAGATCCAAAGTCATGTTTCCAAAAGAGATTTTCATCGAACCGTTACGACAATTGATTAAGGCATTTGAAGTGGCTAAGAATGGTCGGCCTAAAATCAATGGAATTTGACTCGCGGGATTTGTCACGGGTTGTGTTTCGAGAACGATAAAGTCAACGGGGAATATGAATTGCCCAACTCGAATGAGCACGTCCTCGATTTCTCTCACAGGCTTCTTAATGGAACGATCGGCGAATTGAAGCGTGACCTTCGTGGGTTTGAGCTCACCTAAGCCTAATTGTTCGTATACGGAGTATGGAATCAAGTTGACACTCGCGCCTAAGTCAATCAAACATTTTTTAATCGTCTTGTCTCCAATTATACACGAAATCGTAGGGTAGCCAGGATATTTGTATTTAACGGGCATGGATTGGGACAAGACTTCACTCAGACTGGCGGCTAAGAAGACTTTTTTGGGCACTTGAGTGTGTCGCTTTTGGGTGCACAAGTCCTTAAGAAATTTCGCGTAAGTGGGGACTTGCTGAATGATGTCAAGAAGTGGGATGTTCACTTTGACTTGTTTAAAAATTGCCAACATCTTTTCCATTTGGTCCGAGTGTTTCTTTGGTCGAAGACGATGTGGAAATGGAACACGATACTCGGTAGGCGGGTCTACTCAAGTAGAAGAAGAATAATTTTATTGGCATTCAATTCAACGTTTGGCTCCATGTTCTTTTCAGATTCGTTCGTTTTTTAGAAGTGTCGAGAGTGGTTTCCGGTAAATCGTTTGGGTTAACGACTTGATTATCGATTTGTTTACCGGAACGTAAAGTTGTGATAGCATTCAATTGGGTGACATTGCTATCTTGAACAACATGGACTTGATTTGAATTTGCGTTTTGATTTCTGGGATTTGGAAGGGGCTGGCTTGGGAATGTTCCTCATTCGCGTTCACTTACAGACGTGGCTAATTGACTCATTTGCATTTCAAGTTTTGCAATCGATCGGTTTGAGTTTTGAATATATGAGGTCAATAAATTTTTCAAATTGTTGTTTGATTGAAGGCTTTGAGTAGTTGCTTTAGCCAATGTTTCAAGAGTTTTCTCAAGTGAACTTAAACGTTTATCGTCTGGGGGAGGATGGGCAGAATTTGGTTGAAAATTTGATTGTTGCGGTTGATTATGAGACGGACCCGCAAAGTTTGGTTGAAAATTGTTGGGCTGAAAGGGAGGATTCGAAGCATTATTCGGGAATGCTTGAAAATTTGGACGAACCGTATTCGTGTTGGGATTGTTTTGGTTCCAAGCAAAATTTGGATGATTTCTCCAACCAGGGTTGTACGTTGGAGAAAATGGGTCATTTTTTGATTTATTGAAAGCGTTGATTTGTTCGACAGAATTGGGACACTAATCGGCTATATGATTAGGATCATTGCATTTATAACACATCGGTTGGGAAGCTTGGTTCATTTGATTCGATGAGAAAAAGTTATCAAATTTTTTAATCATTGCGTCAATCTTAGCTTCAAAGCAAAAGAAGATCATATCGAGTGTGCACTCGATCGTGAGTAAATTGATTTTTTGTTCATACGTTCCCATTGGGACGACTTTTCAGCGAGGTTTTCAAGAACTTGCCAAGCATTGTCGTGATGTTGGGAAAGAAAATTGCCTTGGCACATTGATTCGAGCATGGTTCGTGAGCTGTTTTCGAGTCCATCGTATAAGATTTGGCAAATCGTCCATTTTTCGAAGTTATGGTGTGGACATTTTATCAAAAGCTCTTTGAATCTTTCAAAATATTTTCCAAATGGTTCTCCCTTAAACTGATGAAAATTTACAATTTCGTTTCGGATTCTACTTGTTTTTTCCAAGGGGAGAACTTTTTTAAGAAAGCTTTTACAAATTCTTCCCAATTTTTAATCGAGTTCGATGGTAAGCTGTACAACCATTTTTCAGCGTAATCCGTAAGAGCGAACGGGATTAATCGAAGTTTGATTCCATCATCAGAAAGTTGTTGGAGTTTAATGGTTGCACAAACTTGTTCGAATTTAGTCAAGAAAATGTATGGGTCATCGTGCTCGAAATTGTCAAATTTAGGAAGGGTGGCAATATGGTTCGAGTGAATATCGAAATGCAAGATGGAATAGAAACTCTATCGGGAAAGATTCTATCCATAATAGTTCGAGGGGCGTTCTCGTTCGGCATTTCGGGAGGATCGTCTGTTCCAGTTAACGATTAGTGGTTGAGTCGCGAGTCCAAAGATTTTTTGTTGTGTCACGAGTCCAAGCACTCATGCACAAGTGAAAATCGAGGAGAGAAGGAAGTTGGAGTCGAGTTTAGAGAATGAAAGAAGATTTGGAAAATGAAGTGAAAAATTGTTTTTGTTTTTTTTACAAGGAAGACAACTATTTACCAAGTGAAATGTATATGTATTTGTTTTTGTATATTTTTTTTAAACTTTCAAATATTTACCAAAAGGATTTTTGTTTTTTTTCTTTAGAAAATGGAAATTTGATTTTTGTTTTTGTTTTTGAATTTTCAAAAAAAAAATTGTTTTTGAAAAGATTATATATATTTTTTTTGATTGAAAATTTTCAAAGGAAAATATTTAAAAGACTTTATTTTTTTGATTAAAAACTAAGTTAAGTAAAATTTACAATTTTTTTTTGTTTTTTGGATTTTGGATTTTTTTTGTTTTTTTTAAATATGCATGAACTAATGCAACTAAAGGAATGCAAAGGACTTAATTACAATTTTATGTCCTTAGTAGCTCCTAACCCAAAATTGTATAATCACACTTTGTCTTAAATCAACAAAAATAATTATCAGCCAGGTAACGGGCAGGGGTTATCGGTGCACCACGAATCACCGTAGCAATGCAACCGAAGGTTTAAGTACCTTCAGAGGAACAACCAGTATAATATTTACAAATCACCATAATTTTTGTAACTGGTTATTACTCTGCCGTAGCCTAGACACCAAGAAATAAAATTGTTCAAAGAAAACAATTGTGAAGATACAATTAAGCCCTAGGTGAGCTCATGACGCCCTTAAGTCGAATGTCTAACCTTTATTATTAGTCAAATTTTACGATGAAATGCGATTTGTGGGCTAAGGAAAGGGTGATGAAATCCCTCACCTTATGTGAATTGGGGTATTGCCCTTAGAAAAGAAAAGAAGACGAGATGAAAAGCAAAAATTAAACGTGATTTACAATGTAACTAAAATGAAGTTTATTTTTGTTTTTGGATTTTGAAATATATATTTTTATATATAAATGCAAATGCAAGCAACCAACAATGTAATTCAAATAAAAACAAGGGAAAAGGGCACGATACCAGAGCGTGCAGAATTATTAGCATTTTTTTTATGCAAGCAAAGAGATTATTTTTGGCAAGCAGTTCTTCCTTTTAATCTGCTTCGAAAACCTGAAAAGGAGTGAACGAAGATATATACAATTTTTTTTTTAATTTTTTAACAATGAAACAAAACAAAACTGAAAACAAATTACACTAAACAAATAAGCAAACTCTTTTTTTAGGATTGGACTAAAAACGATAACAAAGCAAAGCAAATTAAGCAAAAAAAAATTTTTAAGGTAGTGAGCAAAATGCAAATTGAACAAAACAATTTAAAACCAAACAAAAGAAATAAAAAAATATTACTTAAACCCACACCCAATTGAAGTAAAATCCGGCCCAATAACAAATGCCGCCTAAATATATATATATATATATATATATATATTAATCAAATAACCGAAGTCGGGTTTGCCACTTTCTAAAAAAAATCAAACGCAATCGAAATTACAAAATCGAATTCCTCTTTGTTTCGACGGTTCTTGGTGGCTAAAGAGTAGACTACTGGAGGAGATGTGATGGTTCGAGAGGGTGGTTGGTTGTAGAAATTAGGGGAGTTCGATTTGGGTTTGTGGTTGCGGTCGAAAGTGGATGGTGCTCGCGCTGCTGGAGGTGGCGATGTCCGTTGGATGTGGTGGGTTTCGCAAGTTGGAGTTTACGATGTTCGTGAGTTTGAGGTGGTTTGAGGTAGTTCGTTGGTCACAGCGACTTCGAGTTGAAGGGATAAGGTCGGCGATTCAGGGAGGCAGGCGATTTTGGAGGAAGTGCAATGGTGTTGCGGTGATGGTCGAGTGCTGCGGTGATGGTTAGGTTTCGTTAGATGGTTTGGGTTCGAGTGAATTGGGGATTTAAAGGCAGGCGATTCGTTGTCAGGTGATAGTTAAGAGGTTCGAGTTCGATCGGTCGAGGTGTTCGATTGTCGGTGGCGGGGTTGGTGGCTGATATTCTAACGAGGCAGTGAAATCAGAGAAAAAAGTTGTATGTACAGTAAGGAAATGAAATGTTTTTTCTTTTTTCTTTTTATGGTTGCAAGAGGAGAAAGTAGGTGAAGTATGGTATGTCTGTTGATGAGATAATGACTATGCAGTGATTAGAGATGAACTGATGTTAAGGCAGGGCAGTGTGTGGTTGTTGAATGGTTGTTGTGGAGTGGATAGAGATGAATGGATCAGTGGGTGGTCAGTTTGTGGCTTATGTTGTGGAGTGAGTTGTTATGCAACAATGGAGTTGTGTGTAGTGCAACAGTGGATCAGAGGAAGCTTGGCTGTGGATATGGTAGTAAGAAGAAGTAGGTGATGGTATTGCAGGAGGTGGTAGCAGTGTGGTACTGAAATGGATGGGCACTGATGGTTCAATCGTTATGGAGTAAATTGTTGAAGTGGTTGAAGTGGGGGTATTTGGGTGAATGGCTGCAAGTGGTTGCTTCAGTTTGCGGTCGAAGTAAATTATGTCTGTATTGTTGATGGGGTGAGGGTATGATGGATGTAGGTAGTGCTATATGGTGGATGAAGTGGATTGTGAAGGAGAAGTGAGCAGTTGACAGTAAAATGAAATATGGTGGTTTGGTTTGTGGTGCATAGTGTTCGATTGGTGTTTGCGGTCAGGTATGTATGTTGTGCGGTAAAGGCTGATGCTTTGGTTATGCAGAAGTGTTATGCAGTGAAGTAGCAAGAAGGGGAGGGGTCAGAAGGCAATGCAGATGTTAGTGAGGAGTTGGTCGAAATGTGGATTGTGGTTGATGTAATTGTATGTGGGGAAGTGATGGAAACAATGATGGTGGATAGGGAATGCTCTGAACAGATTCGTTGCACAGTAGGGTGGGTGGTTTTGTGATATATGGTGAAGGGATTAGGTTGTACGTGCACTGCAGTGGGGTATTGACTCGCTGTAGTTTTGTGGTGAGGACAGCAGTTGTATGAAGTAGGTGAATTTGCAGAAGTGGACACTGATATGGTGGGAAATGCAGTGAATTGAGTAGTAAGTGATTGTTTGATGTGGGAAGTGGCTTTGGCAAGGGCAGAGGTGGATTGTCAGGCAGTTTCTGGTGGCTGTATGGATGCGTTTGATCAGTGATAGAGGAGGTTAAAGGGATGCAGAGGTCGGAGAGGTAGTGGAAATGGTAGTTGTAGGCAGTTTTGTTAAGTTTTCTTTTGTATGGATGTATGAATTGTTTTGGAATAGTGGGATGGTTGATGTATATGCCGTGGGATGGTTGATGTATATGTCATGGGTTCTGTTGAGATTGTATGTAGTGTGTTGCAGGGTATTTTGATTTCAAAGGAGTAGTTCAGGTGTAGGGGAATATTGACAAAGGGGAGGTGTAGGCAAGCAACAGTGCAATAGAGAGAGAAATGTGCACAGTTTTGCACAACAATGTAACAGCAGAAAGAGAGTGAAATTTTTAAATGGAAATGTAAACCAGAAATTGTAAATGAGAATGAATTTTGTTTTTAATTGTGTATGTTTTTATGTTTTTTTTAAAATATGCCAATGCAATGCAAACAAAAAGAAAATAAGCACACAAACAAATGCACACAAAAATCAAACAGAAGCAAAAAAAAATTAAAAGAAAAATGCAACACACAAAACAAATGCACACAATAAAAATCAAACGACAAATAATTCAAAGGATAGAAAATAAAAATCAAGGCAATTCCCCAGCAACGGCGCCAAAAACTTGTTTAACGACGAGTTTTCTATCGGATTAGAAAATCGCCGAAAAATTTCAAATTAAAATTTAAACGCAAGCGCATGGCATATAATTTTAGTACGTGGCGAATATGGGTCGATCCGTAGGGAATTGTTTTAGATTTTAAAAATCAATTCAATCAAAGTAGACTAAGGTAAGAGGAAATTGATAACTACAAGCAAAATGAAGCTAAAACTAGAAGTAAAATGAGATTTAAAAACTATGAGATTAGAGAACAATTTAGAGGCAAATCCACTCTCGTATTTTTGTAAATCAACAAACAAATAATTTATGATCTCTAGTCATGATATTAAGTGAAATAATTATTGTATTGATCATAAGTATGGTTTATTTATGTTATTAATTAACATAACTTAAACCATCAAACTATAATACAACAATTATACCACTTATAAATTCTCATGAAAATGAAGCCAAAGCAAAAGATATTTTAAGTATGATCTATTTACTATTGTAATTAGTAAGATAGATCATCAAATTTTGTTTTTACTTTCTTCTCAAAATCAAAAATCAATTAGCAAATGATAATGTAAATTGTGTTTATGTTGAATAAGAATAGCTCTTTGCAAAAGCAACATAAGCTATCAAACCCACTTGTATAAACTTACATCAAAATTCACTTTCATGAAGCACAAACAAAAGATATCATAAATCATAAAAATGTTGAAATTACGTAGAGTTAGAGAGCTTCATTACCCCTAAATTGAAGGGGTTTAGCTACTCATTTGTGTTATCAAATCAACACTTGTAAATTTCAACATTAAAAAACAAAGAAATGAAAACTAAGCAAAGGAAGAAAGAGGGATTAGCTACTAACTACTTGCATAAAAATTAAAGCTACACTACTTGCATGAATGTAAATCTAAACAATTAACATTAAAAGAAAGAGAGCATAGAAATAAACATTAACATAAACGCAAAGAAAAGCATGTTGAAAAGAAAAGAGAAAGAGGCTTGGAAGCCATTTTCATTTAATGTAACTTTGAGCTTACAATTTGCTTGCTTAATTTCCTAAGTAAAAATGAAAGGTAGAAGATATTTACATGTACATAAGAGGGCTATTTATACATGCATAAAACCCTAATTCCATTTTTAGGGTGCTTCCCAAAATGCCCTTTAGGAAGTGTGGTCACCAAGTAACCATTAGCCACTAATTAATCGATCATTTAATGTGCATGAAGCTTTAACCTCCACTTAGTTGTCCATTAGCTTCTAATTGTAGATTTAGGTAAGTGGTAGGGGTCCTCCGTGATCATGAACTTGAATTATTTCCTCTTCATTCCTTTGTATTCCCTTGTGCATGTATATATCTTCATGAATCCCTCTTCCATATGCATCAAAATTTCCTATAAAAATCATAAAAAATGTCCAAGTAAAAATTCTCAAATTGACACATGCACAAAAATGACCATTTTGCCCCTAAATGAAGATGAATATATGATAATTTGAAAATAATTGAATTTTGGTTTTAAACATGTTAAAATGCCCAAATATGAGTTTTATTTAAATAAAAATAGATAAAATATGGATGTAAATATATGCACATTTACGTGCACATCAAATACCCCCACACTTATCTTTTTATTCGTCCTCGAATAAAGGAAAACTAAGATAAATCCATTTTCGTAGGGAGCACGATTGCATTGAGCGTATGCAACAAGCCGTTAAACCTCTGGGTGTCTCCAGTAGGATGAATGTTGTCTCGTGAGGGTTTTCAGCGGATACTACCCACAAAATCCAAATGCAAAGTGAAAATATTTACAAAATGCAAGATTTATTTACAATGGGATGAATGCAAGTTTTTGAAAATATTTACAAATGAAAGATTTACTTTTAAATTGAAACAAATAAATTAAATATAGGTTTTGGTCATTATCTTGAAAATTTAAGTCATTTACTCGTCGAAATTTCTAATAAAAATGAAGTTATTGAAACAAGTGGGCTATAGTTTAACTCATTATTTCGGTCGATAATACCGTGTAACTATGAAATAGATCCTTAGTTGATTATCAAAGTTTATCAAAGTGGTGTTTTCATTTCTTTCCAATAACAAGTCAAATCAAACAAGTAAAAATGGTGCTTGGATTTCAATTTCTTACTCTCTCTTTTTATTGATATTAACAGTATTTACATATGCCTGACTCAGGTAAACTGAGGCCAGATATATTAGCCGTGCACTGCCTTGTGGACTGATGTGAGGGGAATAAAGAGCGCGGTGAGTGAACATACAAGTGTGAACACTTATCGACTGTAGGCGTTATTAAAAAGAATTTTTATATACAAACACCTAACTTAGATAAACTGAGGCTAGATATACCGATCATGCACTGCCTTTCGGGCTTACGTGAGAAGGGTACAGAGCATGGTGAGTGAACACATGAGTCTGAACACATGACTCTAGGTGTTAAAAAATATATACATATATACAAATGTTTTTTTAGAAAGAGAGAGTTTTGCGAAATCATCTTAGTACCATTTAACTTAGAAGATAAAAAATGTTATATCATTTACTTTAAATTTACCACATTTTTTCAAACAGAGATTTTCAATTAGAATATACTTCATAATTAACACATATGAACCTTCCTATATACTAGTTAAACCATTGTTATTTGTAATCAAACTTCATTTTTATTTTTGTTAAGACAAATAAATTTTCATAAATTCCAATTTATTACCCAAAACTTATACTTATCCTATAGTGTTTCTTCAAAAATAAATCAAAATGCTAAAAAAGAAAACGTTTTTGTGGTTTAGAAATTTTTAGATTTTTCTTTAGATAAAAGAAAATTCAAATTCAAATATGCCATGAAACTTTAAAAAAAATGAAAATGAGACTCCCCCTCCACACTTAATTTTTTACTGTGTCGCCACAGTAAATGCATGATATAATGAGTGTAACGGGGAAAAATATGTACATATTTACAAAAGAAGGTTAACATTCTTACTAGACGTACCTTGGCTCATGAAGAATCATGAGCTCCTCCTCTTGGTTATTGGGAAATTCTAAGAAAGGTTTCAAATTCAAAAATTGTGTTTATGTTGAATAAGAATAGCTCATTTGCAAAAGCAACATAAGCTATCAAACCCATTTGTATAAACTTACATCAAAATTCACTTTCATGAAGCACAAACAAAAGAGATCATAAATCATAAAAATGTTGAAATTACATAGAGTTAGAGAGCTTCATTCCCCCTAAATTGAAGGGGTTTAGCTACTCATTTTTGTTATCAAATCAACACTTGTAAATTTCAACATTAAAAAGCAAAGAAATGAAAACTAAGCAAAGGAAGAAAGAGGGATTAGTTACTACCTACTTGCATAAAATTTAAAGCTACACTACTTGTATGAATGTAAATTTAAACTATAAACATTAAAAGAAAGAGAGCATAGAAATAAACATTAACATAAAAGCAAAGAAAAACATGTTGAAAAGAAAAGAGAAAGAGGCTTGGAAGCCATTTTCATTTCATGCAACTTTGAGCTTACAATTTGCTTGCTTAATTTTCTAAGTAAAAATGAAAGGTAGATGATATTTACATGTACATAAGAGTGCTATTTATACATGCATAAAACCCTAATTCCATTTTTAGGGTGCTTCCCAAAATGCCCTTTAGGAAGTGTGGCCACCAAGTAACCATTAGCCACTAATTAATCCATCATTTAATGTGCATGAAGCTTTAACCTCCACTTAGTTGTCCATTAGCTTCTAATTGTAGATTTAGATAAGTGGATGGGGTCCTCCATGATCATGAACTTGAATTATTTCCTCTTCATTCCTTTGTATTCCCTTGTGCATGCATATATCTTCATGAATCCCTCTTCTATATGCATCAAAATTTCCTATAAAAATCATAAAAAATGTCCAAGTAAAAATTCTCAAATTGACACATGCACAAAAATGACCATTTTGCCCCTGAATGAAGATGAATATATGATGGTTTGAAAATAATTGAATTTTGGTTTTAAACATGTTAAAATGCCCAAATATGACTTTTATTTAAATATAAATAAATAAAATATGGATGTAAATATATGCACATTTACGTGCACATCAGGATGCCCAGAACTAATCAAAAAATTATGATATGAGATATGGTATTGGAAGGGTCCAATAGGTACATAGTGATCCCATAAAGCCTATAGCTTGAGTAGTTTTATTGAAGGATATCCAATAGGCTCTTAGTGATCCTATGAAAACTATATTTTGAGAGATGTTATTGGAGAATTCCAATAGAGTCATAGTGATCCAATGAAAAATATGATGGAAATTGTTATTGGTACAATATGTTCTTAGTGATCTCATAAAAACTATGATTCTGGACAGGTAGTCCTTAAGAGCTTTGACAGGTTATTAGTCAGCCTATGAAAGCTAATAGATTCGTAGTGACCTTAAAATAAATATGGATTGAGACAGGTAGTTAGTTTTGTAAAAGGGCTAACTGAGGATAGATATAATCCTATGTTGACCGAAGAGTAAGACTTACCCATATTGCATACTTGCATATCATTATGTTATTAAGTTTTAAACATTATGGATGCAGGAGCACAGTATATGGTTGATATGTTTGTCAAGATACTAATGAGGGAAAAACCCGTTCTGCTCAGCGGTGTGGTTTCACTAGATATCTATTTTTGGTTTGAGATGGTAGGTTATTATTTACACTAGATTGTTTGTTTGACCTGAAGTTTTTGTTTTTCCCCTTAAACTCTAGGGTACTAATTTGAGTAGGTTGGAAGTAAGGGTTTCCAAGTTTCCAGTAAGATGAATAAGCTTCTGGAGATGTGTAGGAGGATTCTAACTATTTAGGAGTTCTTATCTAACCCGATATGTTATTTAATATTATTTCTATGGATTTAATGGTAGGTTATATAATTGCCAAGAGTTATGACTCTAATCAATGAAGGGGCATCTTCATATGCCTCTCTTGGAGTATTTTGTAATAATTATATTTTCTCTGAACGTAAGATTGCTGATGCGATTATGTAATGAATTATGAAATGTTAGTTATGAAATAAAATGTGAAAGTTTTCTATTAAATTGTTTTTATATTAATGTGCTTCTGATTAATGATATGATTAGCATAGCTGTATTTTGTCACCGCAAAATAAGTACAATGGATGACTACGGCATCCGTAGCACTTAGTTTCAGGCCTCAAGGTGGGGGATGTTGCAAGTTGGTATCAGAGCAAAGGTTTATGTTAAAACTCAAAAGATCAAAAGATTTTTGAAAACGTAATCCTAATGAATCAGCGAATAAGATTGGGGTATGTGATAACGTTATAGTAGCGCATTTGTATTTGCTATATATAAGTATGTATTCTCCCCCCTCTCTTAGACCATTCTTTTGTATCTTATTAACCCTCATATATAGATTATCTTATTAACCCTCGTATGTAAATTACGAAAAAGAAAGATATGGAATTAGGAAACGGAAGAGTGAATCTTGATGGAGGAAGCACTACAACCAATGGAAATGTTCGACCCAATACTAGAAGGAACCAAGGTCGATAGGCAAATTCTAATCAAAATGCAAATGCTAATATAGGTGTTGGAACCCCTCTAGTAGATATGGGGACTATGTATCAATTCTTTGTCAATCTGATGCAAGCTGGAACAGCTATAGGAGTATCTAGAGGAAATGCTGCAAATGCGAGAGGAGTTAATCACATGGTGTCGATCGGTAATAACTATGCTAAGCTGAATCGAGATTATACTAGTCTTGGAGGAAAGCCTTTTCATAGAACCGAGGATGCTATTGAAGTGGAGAATTGGCTATTGCACTATGAAAGAATCTTTGCTGGCATAGGATTGAATGATGATCAGAAGAGGAGGTTGGCATCAAGGCAGTTATAAGGAGCTGCTTTATATTAGTAGAACGGAGTGACAGTTGGACTACTAGAAGAGGAATTGACTTGGGATGAATTTCAAACGAGATTAAAGGAGAGATTCTTATGTAAAATAGATAAGTCAACCTTGTTTAGGAAATTTATAGAATTGGAGCAGGGGATATGTCGTTGTTAGAATATGCTATGAAGTTTGATAAGATGTCTAGGTAAGGATATGCTACCATGGACACTGTGATTAAGAGGAATGAGAAGTTTATTCGTGATTTGAAGCCGAAGATAGATAAAGCGGCTATGTCACATCTATAAGAACCGAGTAATGTAATGGTGGAATGGCGATAAGGAATGAGGAGATGCTAGCGAATTTTGGGAAAGAGAAGTTAGTGGAGACTCAGGGCTTTCAATGTAAGATGAGGAAGTTCTTCAAGAAGAAGGGAGCTCAGAAGGGTGGAGCTGCCAAGAAAGGGAAAGTCGATCTTATTTGCTTTAAGTGCAATAAGAAATGACATTTTTCTCAAGAGTGTCGAACCGGTAAAGGAAAGGAGGTTGCGGAAAAAAAGGATGTGGAGTATTTCAACTGCGACTAGATGGGGTACTACAAAAATCAGTGTTCGGAGACGGCCAAAGCTAACAAAGGAAAGGTCTTTGCTTTAGAACCATCATCTTCCAGACCTACTACCACTGGGAAACGAAAGTCTATGATGGAAGGTATGCTTTTGATTCATAGCATACTAGTTTGAGTATTGTTTGATACGGGTGCATCACGTTGTTTTATCTCTCATTGCTTTGTAGATAAGATATCATACCATATTACTTCCTTAAGGATAGCTAATTCAATAGGAGGGTATGCAACTCTGGGAATGAGATGTGACCATCTAGAATTTGGATTGCTAGGTTATACTTTTTCGTATAATGTTTTTTGTTTGATTTTGTGGGTTTCGGGGTTATTTTAGGTATGGACTGGTTAAGCAGGTATGATGCTAGGATATTTTGCTCGGATAGGAAAATATCATTGAGATACCCTGATAGTGGTGATCGAATTGTACACTCAATTGAGAATTCGAGTCCAAAAGTTTGTGCTTTATTGGGTCCCCCAGAAGTGGAAGATGAGTTAAATCAAGTTTATGTTGTAAAAAAATTTGCAGATGTTTTTGAGCCTGTTAAGGACTACCACCAAAATAAGCTATTGGGTTTCGAATAGATCTTGTACCTGGAGCTGAAACTATTAGTAGACCACCTAGTAGGATGACACCTACTGAGATGAAGGATTTAAAAGTATAGCTAGTGGACATAAGAAGGAAAGGATTTTATTTGACCAAGAAGTTCGCCTTGGGGAGCGGTCGTGGTATTCATGAAGAGACCGGACGGGTCGTTGAGATTATGCATGGATTATTGTAAGCTGAATGAGAAGATGATAAAAAATATATATCCTTTGTCATGAATTGATGATTTATTTAATCAAGCCAAAGTATTTACCAGTTGGATTTGGTGATATAGTTCCATCAATTGAGGTTGGCGGAGGATAGTATTCCTTTGACGGCATTTCGAACAAGAGATGGTTCGTACGAGTGGTTAGTAATGCCGTCCGGGTTAACTAATGCGCATGCTTTCTATGTGGATGTGATGAACCGAATTTTCTGAGAGCACTGGGATAGGTTCGTATTGGTATTTATTGATTACATTTTGATATATTCTAAGGATGAAAGATCTAACAGGATTCATCTTAGAATCATGTTTGAGACGTTGAGGCAGCATCATCTAAAGGTAAAGTTTTCAAAATGTCATTTCTAGAAAAGAGAAGTGAAGTTTCTTGGTCATTAGTTTCAAAAAAAGGGTTGTCTGTGGATCCAGCTAAAATTGAAGCTATAAATAATTAGAAGGGACCCGAGACGGTGATTAAGATAAGGAGTTTTGTTTGATTAGCTGGCTATTACCTGAGATTTATTTCTTGTGGATAACATCACCCCAGACTAAACTAATCAAAAAGGATGTAAAGTTTATTTGGTATGATAAACATGAGGAAGAATTCCATAAGTTAAAGCATTTGTTGACCAATGCATGCATGTTATTTGTTCCGGATGGGATTCAGGATTAAGTGGTGTATACAAATGCATGTGGAACAGGTTAGGAGCTATGTTGATGCAAAAAGCTGAAGTGATTTCCCACACTTCTCGACAGCTCAGACCACATGAAGTTGGATATTCGACTCATGATTTGGAGTTGGCATCGGTGGTTTTCATGTTTAAAGTGTGGAGACACTACCTCTTAGGAGAAAGATTCAAGTTGTATATAGATCATAAGTCTTTGAGGTATTTTTTCTCTCAGAAAGAGTTGAATATGAGACAACAGAGGTGGTCGGAGATTTAACCAGCTTATGATTTTGGTATCGAGTATACACTAGGGAAAGGGAACAAAATGGCAGATGCACTTAGCATAAAACTTAAGAATACGGTGTTAGCTATGTTGGCAGAATGGAAGGATTTAGAGACATTGACTACTTGTGGTGTGCAGTTAAATTCGATGGATAGTTCTTGTCAGAGTATCGCCATATTGTCCTGTTTAGAAGTTCGACCAGTATTGATCGAATTCTTCAAAGCAGACGGATGATCCATTACTAGCTGAAAGGATTACAAGATTTGAAAGTGGAACTAAGATTGATGATCTAAAAGATTTTAGTTTTGACCGGATGGGATGGTTAAGGAAGAAGGCATGGTTGTTTGTTCCAGATGTTGGTGACTTAAGGAAGGAAGTTCTTAGGAAGTGTTATCAATCAAAGTTTACTATACATCTTAGAGGAACTGGGATGTATCAGGATAAGAAAGTTTCTTCTAGGAAGGTATGAAAAGGGATGTAGGCTTATGGGTAAAGTAGCGTTTAAATTGCCAGCAATTAAAGGCCGAACATCAGAAGCCAAGTGGATTGCTTCAGCATTCAGATATACTCAATTTGAAGTGGGATTCGATATCCATGGATTTCATTGATGGATTATCAAGATCGAATGGGAAAATGAGATTATTTGGGTCATAGTGGATAGACTTATCAAGAGTGCACATTCAATTCCCGTTACGTTAACCAGGATGATACCTATATTGGCTAAGTTTTTTATGACGAATATTGTTAGACTGCATGGGATTCCTAATAGCATAGTCAATGACAGAGACGCTTTGTTAAGTAGTGAATTCTAGAAGAGTCTACAGGAAGTGTTAGATACCAAGCTTAAGATGAGTACTGCTTATCACCCACCGACAGATGGGCAAACAAAAAGAATCAATAAGTTACTTGAAGACTTGTTGAGAACTTGTATACTTAATTTTCGAGGGTCATGGGAATACCATTTGCACTTAGTTGAGTTTTCCTATAATAATAGTTATCAGACTATTATAGGAATGGTGCCTGTGATGACCACCCTACACTACCAATGCTTATATAACCAAATAGTGTGTTGTCAGAACGTCTTGTCGATGTAGGATGGTTGTTAAGGGAAAGAAGAAGAAATAAAGATGAGGAATAGAAAAGAAGAGAAGAGAATAGAGGAAAGGAGAAGGAAATAAAATATCTACAATCACATAACCTATCGTATACCTCACAACGCATCAGATAAATATAATAGTAATCACAGATATAAAATAGGCGCGTCAAAAAAAATATAACGGTAATCACAGATATAAAATAGGTGAGACAGTAATAACTATATAAACCATGTAGTCAGAGTACATAGGCTCATACATTTAAACAAAATAGTAATAGACTTTATAAAACTAATAAATACTCAACTGATAAACTATCTCTAATAATAACCATCACCATCTGCTAGTCCATCTGCATAGCTCCAAGTGCTATTTACACCTGTTATCTAGTCTACCCATTTAAGAGCACTTGAGATAATAATAAGCAAAGCATAAAACTTTAAGTCAGACAAAAGTCTGGTGTAAGTGAAAAATAATCTCAAAACACTATAAAAGTCGGTATAGTTTATGGAATAGAAGGTATGGAGAATCATACCCGACATGTCCCTGCATCCACGGAGTTAGCATATAACATAGAATATATGCTACTCTATATCATAGTCATCATTGGTGTACTATATACCAAAGTACTAAGGGTGTCAAGACATCAGCAATGGTAATATCTACATCATATGACATCCCTAAAGTGATTGAAAGAATGAAACAAACATAGCATCCGTCTTCCATCACCCATCTTCCCATTCACTCACTCAGTGTGTTGGATACATGATACTCGTATGACCACCCTAGGCAAGGACCAATCAACGTTCTGGTCTCTCGGTACTCTATCCAAGCCATTCAGAAGGCCAAGAACTAGACTACCTATCTGATAGTCTAGGGGATTGGGTCATCATTCGATCTATTTAAGCATCCTCACATACCCATGCTTTACAAGTACACTAAAAAAGCTATGAATATCAATAATCCCTTTGCATATGCCATCCATAGCAGAGCTCATTTCAGAACTGTCCACACAATTTCCGTTTGAAGTCACCGCAGTTAGTAACTACTCTAGACAACCATCATAAGTCATAGAATGTCATCATGCATCCCATAGCCCGCCTCCAACAGTCCCCTCAATCCGACTCATCGTCGCCCTCTCTATATCTCGAAGTATATTTATCCATCGTCGAACCCGTCACTTCCAACATGGAATCATCGTCAAAATATCACGGAGTCATCGCGTCGAAATGTCACATCTTTGCTTCGTCGTCAAAACCACTCGTCAAAGAGTAGTAGCACCAAAATTGAACGTCGTACGAATGAACAAACCATCACTACCTGCTCCTCGAAGCCGCTCCATCGTCCACGTCAAAATTGGACAAATTGACCACCATCAATAATGTCAGATATCGACCACTCCAAAGTAGTTGATAATGACTGCTTTGGTCATGCACTTAACCAAAAATGGTTAAATACAAACCAAATGAAACTGTGCGGCATCTTTCCTAAAGTTTGAAGCATATATCCAAGTTCATCGTCCTTCATCTTCAGATCAATCAGCACGTACCAGTACTCCTCCACATATTTATCCAATCCATTCGAGTTTATCTTCATTTATGCGCTCAATCGATATGCACGAAACTCTAAAACATCATTTGATTCTCCATCATATGTGCATTCGATCGATATACACTAAAATTTATCAAATGGGATTGTCCTTTATTTCCTTCGAACGGCGTTTTCAACCAACTAACAAACATGTAGACATGCAACCAATGATCATTAAAATGTCCATAGTAACTTGCATATATCTATAATAACACAATACAATCAATCCAAACAAACCAATGTGGGACAATATCAGTAATAGCCTAAATCTATCAATATCGGCAAGATAGTGTGTCAAATGGGAAAAATGTGATATTTAATTTAAAACCATTTTAAAACACTTCTAAATCTTTTTATAAAATAAGATATAGGTTTACAATTTAAAAATCACATTTTAAAGTTAAAAAACATTTCAAAACATCGTTTTGATACTATACTAACAATCATAGTATGGTGAGAGACAATATCACTCACCTCAACTAAAAATATTCAACTAGTGCATAGTCATAGAGCTCTCCATAACAAGCGCAACATAAGAAACGTCATCTAAAACGGACCTCGTATGCAAAAGATATGGCATTTATAAGATATCAAATTATTTAAACAATTCAATTAACTTAATTAATAATTATATTTATTTAATCACCTTCATTTGTGCTAATTACTTTCTTCCTCAATTAGTAATGCTATGCATATCACCTGTACATGAACCCTCTTCACTCAAATCTTCTCTCCTCGATTTCAAGCTCATCTCTCAACGAAATGTCGCACCGTCATCGCCAAATCGCTCCACTACAAAACCACTATGCCCTGGACCCAACCAAGTATGTGTGATCCCTTCCTGTCACATGTGACCTGTACCTGAACGTATTGCTCCTCCCTTAGAAGTGTATTGACATGATGCTCCGGGTCGTTGAGAACGTGTCGTTTGCGAAGAGAGAAATGATGGCGCCGTTCATTTTGGATATCGTCGCTTCATTCTCCACCTAGGTCTAACCCTAGTTTGTTGCCTATGCGCGGCCATTGCCAAGGTCGACATCGCACTCAACCATATATGTATAGGCTCGAAGAGATTTTCGATACGAGTTCAATGGAGGAGGAATCAGAATTTTTCATGGACATAATCAAATAATTTTGATTTTTGAAACATGAAAAGAGGAGGCTACCATTTTATTTTGGTTCCTGAATGGAACAGTGGAGAAACAGTAGTCGGCCTATGAGAATGTAGGGTTTTGGATAATATATTTTAATATAATATTCATTTTATCTAAATTCCTCAAATAAAATGGACGCATTTTTGTCTCACATGATCAAACCGTGCATCTGATCGCCACATATCTCGTTTGCATGCATCACCTCACTTTTTTGGTCCCAATGGTATAAATTTCGTTGTTATTTGAGACAGCGCTCCGGGATGATAATTTCGCGCTTTTGGAGATCGTTTCGACCATCGAATCTTCCGATCTCCAAATATAGCGATCCTTATACTCATTAATCGCAACGTCGATACGAACTCAACGGAAGTAGGCTCGAGTCCAGATTCGATGATATGTGAAAAATCATATTTTTGGGACCGTCAATTAATTAATGATTAAATATTTAAATGAATAATTTAAATATCTGATCGTTATAAATACAGGTCGTTACATTCTCCTCTCCTTAAAAGGATTTCATCTTCGAAACCCCAAGGACAAAGCAACGCAACCCAACACCCTCACAATAAGCAACGATACAAGAGAAATCGTCACTTATCAGCTCTGGACAGCAATCACTTAAAGTGATCACAACAAAGAGAATAAACTCTGAATTAGCTAGGAACCATCACCCTCATCCCTAAGTACAATCCTATAAATTCTGAAGTCAATGTGGCCAAATCAAATGTCTAAATTAGGCACCAATTTCAAAGAAAAAGACAATGTAAAACAAAAGTGCCAACTTACTAATCAAAAGGCAAGTCAACTAAATATCATATATTACCGACTCTCTCAACTATTGGCAATGTCTAACATCCTATACGTTGACTTTTCTCTCAATTTTGGCTTATTTCATGGAAAACTTCGGCAGCGCCTTCTTTACGCGCCTAGGTCTGGGAAAAATCCCGATACAACATAAACATATATACATCTCATATCTGAGGGATCTCATGTCCGAGGCATAACCAAACATATACAGCCAAATCTAAACTATAAATGTCACATACCTCTTTTATAGCAAGGGCATTTTTATTTAGATGCGAATATAAGTGGGTAAGCATCCAAATAACCAACACTTGCTTCTATGTACCTGATCAAGTACTCAACAAAGAGGATTAGTCACAAAAGTAACATCATAATGTAAATAAGCATATTATATCACATATATAGCAATCGTCTCAAATAAATGTACTATATAAAATTATTACTATCCTGCATGCCTAATAACCATATAAGCAAAAGTAATAGTGTAAATGCCAACAATCAAACATCAAACAGGCATATAAGATCAAATATCAAAAAGCAACATCCATACCTAGTCTAGCATGCAGGATACTAAACTATTTAGTATAAAACATCAGATATGATATCTAATGTGAAAGCTAACGGAAAAATGGAAATTTCCTTCGCTTTCACTCTACTGAACCATTACTACTCCACTTCCTTCCTCCTAACACGTTTCATATCACATCTACCGGTACAAATTCGCCTATAAGGTCTTAGAGTTACTAGTTTAATATTGATATCATCTAGACAATTTGGTGCCAAATTTCCAAATGATATTTGTAAGTTCTCCCAAAACCCAGTAGTGAACAATGATTTTTGGGCACTTACAATGCACTTGGCACATAGTGGAATCACACAATCCATTCCACATATAACTCAACTAATTTGGAGGCCATTCTATTGGACTTACTGAATATAAATTTAGCATTTCTGTCACTCTATCGACTGTGACTCAAATTCTATCATACTATCCTTGGTCCTCGGCAGTCCGTCGATGCATACTATAAATATCTGTTCCCATTACTTGAGAATAAACAACGTCTCATCTCAATGAAACCAACAGTCTCGACCGGGTCTACATTGCATCACCTCTACAGACACTACTCTTTCTTCTAATTTAGCCTTGATCTCCGCTAGTCTAGCTTCATGCCTCTGACTAGTACTGATTCGCTAAATCAAAGTAGGTTTGATTATCAAACTGGACAACATTTTTCACACTAGCGCACATTGAGTTCTGGAGTTATAACCAGTAATAAAATCGAGAAATGCCTACTCTAGGATATCGCTCCTAAACTGGTACATCTCCCACTCAAAACATCAAAGACCACATTTTCCTTATGAACGTCTAGGAAATGTCAAAGTCGTAGGAGACTAAGAATTCCAACCATCACTACTGGCGAAGGTTGAGATCCTCCTTAGAGAAGAGATACTTCAATGATGTGGGATCACTAAACAACTTGAATCCCTCTCCTAATAGATAGTTCCTCCAAATCCCTAAAGCGAACTATATCACCGCCGACTTCGAGTCAAGAGTCGGATACTTCCTTTCGTGCGGTTTCACTTTTCGTACAGCATATTCGACAACCCAACCTTTCAGCATTAATACCGCACCTAGTTATGTACCATAGGCATGTGTACTATCGACTCCTCATTCCCGCTCGAAATGAGTAATACATCGGTACACTCTTCAACCCATCTGTCAGACTCACAAATGCATGTCTGCACCTGTTTCTATAATAAAAAAGTCTGATACTCGCTCGTTAAATCGGTTAACAGTGCTGGTGCCTTTGAGAAATTCTTGGTAAAGCGTATATAACATCTTGCCAACCTAAGGGAAACTTCTCACCATCAATTGGTGTTTTCTCAACACCTACTATATAATCATCATTCGTTTCATGTTCTCCTTTTTCGTCCATGGGTAGATGAAAGTATCATCAACGAACATAAGACAGACCCACTCAAGTGATCTCCTGAAACACAGCTCAAGAAATTAATAAAGTATGCCGACTCGTTGGTTAGCCCGAATGGCATAACCAAACAATCATAAATCAAAGTAGCATATGAAACGCAGTGATCAACATACTCTCTCTAGATACTCTCAATGGATGAAACCCCATCATAAGGTCCAACTGAGAGAACACCTTCGCACTATAGAGCTGATTGAAAAAGCCATCAATAAGTGGGAGTGGATACTTGTTCGTCATCTCATTCAGCTCACAATAATCAATATACAACCTCAAATAGCCAACCGCCCTAGTGGCAAACACTATAGGTGCATCCCACTTAATTATGCTTCTATGAATGAACACTCGCATTAATTGGTCATTCGCTTGCACCTTTAGTCTCCTCTGCTCTTTGGGTATTATATGCCCTAAAGGCATAACTAATGATCTAACATGTCTAACTAGATCGAAACGGAACTCTATCCTATATGGTTGTAATCTGGTCACCTAATTGAATGTGTTCTGATATTCTCAAGCTATGGTCATAGGGGACAAATCATCGTGTGAGATAATCGAGCAAATATAGAAAGCTAGCCATCACCTTATCATCAGATAGGAAGCTAAAAACCATCGTCTGCTCTTCGTCGGTCCCTATCATCACCAATGGCCTCTCACGATCCACCACTATTCCATATCCCTCTAGCCAATAAATTCCTAAACTCTAATACCGAACTTAATTAAACCTAAAGCAATCAATAGAAATTAGAAAAACATCTATGACATGATAAGATAGAGTTTCGAAAAACGATGTATAAGCTAAACGTAGACAATCAGAGGTCCGAAACTAAGCGCTACGGATGCTACAGTTATCCATAATATTAATTTATGGTGACAAAATATAGGATATTACACATGTATAGTCTGGCTGAGCCCCCAATAAGGTTCATCATAAAGGTTGGTCAACAATTTCAGATCTCAATTCCAATCTATCTACAAATCACTAGATAGGAATGTGAAACCTCAACGTCAAATAAAACACGTATGGAATCACCATAAATTGAAAGCATACTCTACATCGTAATGCCCTTTCCCATCCATTTTGTTGATGGAGCACTCGATGAAATCAGAATGGCATTCAACACATATGCTTCTATTATCTGCTCCTACTCAACTAGCTTGGAATAGTCCTTCTAGACTA
Organism: Allium fistulosum; assembly: GCA_030737815.1. Lineage (NCBI taxonomy): Eukaryota > Viridiplantae > Streptophyta > Magnoliopsida > Asparagales > Amaryllidaceae > Allium > Allium fistulosum. Next base: position 939,087,526 of record CM060907.1, on the reverse strand, counting down.
GGTACAGGCTCTCACATCATAAAAGCCTTTTTGATCGACTTCTCGAAGCTTTGGTCAATATGACCAATCAATTGCTTCCCAAGCCGATCACTCAACCCAATGATAAATTCTTCATCCTTTCTGAGTGGAGTATCAATGGAAGATAGACCATACTTCGACATCACATCGAATTCGGCCACATACTCCAACACAATTATACCACCTCACTTCAATTTGGCAAACTTCCTAAACAACATCGACTTTTGAAAATTTAAGATAAATTTTATTCGATGCAAACTATGAACTGATCCCAAAAAAAATGATCCTTGGGAGTCGATGTTATAAGGTTACTCCACCAGTTCATTATTTATCCCTGGAGCTATCTATAGGTCAACTTCTACCTCATTACATCATCTAACTCCAAGTCATCAAAGATCCTTTCACAAATATGATCCCGTCTTGCATCTCACTAGTCGACTATGTTTTATGGAACGGTCTGCTTCTTAGACTCTTATAGTCTTTATATAGCTCGGTAAAGTCGACTCTAGGCTTTTTCACTTGAGCACCATATTTATTTGGAGCAACTTAGGCATTCCAGAATAATGATTCACATCATCTCTGCGAACATATTATGTAATTCAGGGATAGTGGTCCCCGATTCTGCCAACTCCTCAACTCCAGAGATGGAGTCAATATAGTATTTCTCATATGCCAGAACGTTCCTGTCTATAATAAGAATGATCGGACTCTCATAGAGAAAAATTGCATCAGTGGTACTCATGTGTGCAATACAGCCTATACACTATATATACTACTATATAGTTTTGAAAATCAAAATATGTAACAAATATGCAACCTCTCGTTTATAGGATACTCTCGATTCAGTCTAGGGTGAGAACTCCTACCATATCTCTACAGGGTCAGAGTATCAACTCAGGTTAATCATGTAACCTAAGCTCTAATACCAAATGTAATGACCGCCCAATAATACCGATGCTCATATAGCCAAATAGTGCGCTACCAGAGCATCTAGACAATGTAGGACGGTTATCAAGGGAAAAAAGAAGAAATAAAGATGAGAAATAAAATAGAAGAGAATAGAGGAAAGGAGAAGGAAATAACCATCTACAATCACATAACATGTCGTATATCTCACAGCGCATCAGATAAAATATAATAGTAATCACAGATATAAAACAGGTGAGACGGTAATAAATATATAATCACATAATCAGAGTACATAGGCTCATACAGTTATATAAAATAGTAATAGAGTTTATACAACTGATAAATAAGATAAACTGTTTATAATAATAAGTCAACACTATCAAGGATCCACGGTGTCACACAACGGAATAAACAATAATAACTCAAAAATATAAATATGAGAAAGCGTCACCATCTGCTAGTTCATCTGTAAAACTTCGAGTGCTAGTTACACCTTCTATCTAGTCTACTCATTTAAGAGCACCCGAGATAATAAGAAGCAGAGCATAAAACCTCAAGTCGGAAAATAGTCTGGTGTGAGCGATGAATAATCTCAAAACACTATAAAAGTTGGTATAATATATGGAATAGAGGGTATGGAGAATCATACCAGACTTGTCCCTACATCCATAGAGTTAGCACATAACATAGGATATATGTTATTATATATCATAGTCATCATGGGTGTACTATACATCAAAGTACTATGGGTGTTTAGATATCGACATTGTTAATATCTACATCATGTGACATCCCTATGACGATAGAAATAATCAAACAAACATAGCATCCATCATCCATCCTAACATTCACTCACTTAGTGCGTTGGATACATGATACTCGTAGGACCACCCTAGCCAAGGACTACTCAATGTTCTGATCTATCGGTACTCTATCCATGTCACTCAAAAGGCCAGGAACTAGACTACCCATTTGATAGTCCAGGGTAAATGGATCAGGTCATCATTTGATCCATTTCAGCGACCAACATACCCCCACTTTATAAGTACACTACAAAACCTGTGAATATCAATGATCCCGTTGCGCATGCTATCCATAGCAGAGCTCATTTCAGAACTGTCCATAGAACTCCCATTTGAAGTTGTCGTAGTTGTGAACTACTCTAGACAACCATTATAAGTCATAGAGTGTCATCATGCGTCTCATAGCCTGCCTCCAACCGTTCCCTCAATCCGGATCCTCGTCGCCCTTTCTACATCCCCAAGCATAGCTATCCATTGTCGTAGCTGTGACCTCCCATCATGGAATCAACATCAAAATATCATGGGGTCATCGCATTGAAACATCACATCTTTGCTTCATTGCCAATACCACTCGCCGAAGAGTAATAGCATCAAAATCGAACGTCGAACGAACCATCACTACCTGCTCCTCGAAGCCGCTCCATCGTCTGCATTAAAATTTGCCAAATCGGCCATCATCAATAATGATAGATACAGACCACTCCATAGTAGTCGATAACGATTGCTTTGGTTGTGCAATTATCCAAAAATGGTTAAATACAAACAAAATGAAAATGTCTGGCATCTTCCTTGAAGTTCGAAGCACATATCTAAGTCTGTCGTCCTTCATCTTCATATTAGTCAACACGCACCAATACTCCTCCACATACTTATCCCATCCATTCAAGTTTATCATCATTTGTGCGCTCAATCGATATGCATGAAACTCTATAACATCATTTGAGTCCTCATCGTGTGCTCGATCGATATACACTAAACTCAATCAAATGGGATATTCCTATATTGCCTTCGAATGGGTTTTCAACCAACTAACAAACGAGTAGACACGCAACCAACAAGCATAGAAATGTCTATAATAACCAACATTTATCTATAGTAACATAATACAATCCATCCAGAGCAACCAATGTGGGATAATATTGGTAATAGCATAAATCTATAAATATCGGCAAAATAGCACGTCAAATGAGAAAAATGTTATGTTTAATTTATAACCATTTCAAAACACTTTTTAATCTTCTTATAAAATAAGATATAGGTTTACTATTTTAGAAATATCGTTTTGATACTATAATAACAATCATAGTATGGTGAGAGATAATATATATACCATAACCAAAACTATCCAACCCATTGTCTAGTTGTAGAGCTCTCCATCATGAGTTCAATGCAAGAAACGGCGTCCAAAACGGACCTCGTATGCAAAAGATATGGCATTTATAAGATATCGAATTATTTAAACAATTCAATTAACTTAATTAATTATTATATTTACTTAATCACCTTCATTTGTGCTAATTACTTTCTTCCTCAATTAGTAATGCCATGCATGTCACCTGTACATGAACCAACTTCACCCAAATCTTCTTTCCTCGATTTCTAGCTCATCCCTCAAGGAAATGCCTCACCGTCTTTGCCAAATTGCTCTATTACGCGACCACTACACCCCAGACCCAACCAAGTAAGGTGTGATCCCACCCTATCATGCATGACCTATAGCTGAACGTACGGCCCTTGGATGCGTTTGGATCTGATGCTCCGGGATCGTCGTGTTTTGGTGAGAACACGTCATTTGCGAAGAGAGCAATGATGGCACCGTTCTTATTGGATATCATCGCTTGATTCTCCATCTAGGTCTAACCCTAGTTTGTCGCCTATGCATGGCCATTGCCAAGGTCGCATCGCACTAAACCATATGGGTATAAGCTCGAAGTGAATTTCGATACAAGTTCAATGGAGGAGGAATCAGAATTTTTTTGTAGAGAATCGATGGAATTTGATTTTTGAAAGATGAAAAGAGGAGGCGGCCATTTTATTTTTGTTCCTAAATGGAACAGTGAAGTAACATTAGTCGGCCTATGAGAATGTAGGTTAGGATAATATATATTAATATTATAATCATTTTATTTAAATTTATCAAATAAGTCGGTCACACTTTTTGAGCACTCATTATCAAACGTTGTGTTCAGTCACCACGAAACTCATCTGGATGCATCACCTCATTTTTCGGTTTCGATAGTATAAATTTCATCGCTATCCGAGACAATGCTTCGGGATGATAATTTCACGCTTTTCGAGACTGTTTCGGCCATCGAATCATCTGATCTCCAAATATAGTGATCCTTATACTCATTTTAATTCACAACGTCGATACAAACTCAACGGAAGTGATCTCAAGTCCTGATTCAATCGTACGCAAAAATCATAATTTTTGGGACTATTAATTAACTAACGATTAAATATTTAAATAAATAATCTAAATATCCAATCATTAAAAATACAGGTCGTTACAGCGCCTTATGAAGCTTCGTATGGAAGGCCATGCAAATCGCCATCTTGTTGGATGGAGACAGAAGATAGATTGGTCCTTGGTTTAGGTATGGTGAGAGAAGCCACAGAGAAGATTGAGTTTATCCGAGTTAGGATGATGGAAGCTCAGTCTAGGCAGAATATTTACGCAGATAAGAGTTGTAAGGATTTAGATTTCTCAATTAGAGATCATGTTTTCATTAAAGTATCACTGGTGAAGGGGGTGGTACAGTTCGGAAAGTCTGGGAAACTGGCATCGAGATTTGTTAGACCATTCCTTTTTATAAAGAGGATCGAAAAAATTGCGTACCTACTGGAGTTACCAAGTAGTTTGGTAAGAGTCCATAATGTTTTTCATGTTTCTCATTTTAGAAAGTATGTACATGATCCAAAGACTACTATTTCTCTGACTACTTTGGAAGATTTAGTAGTAGAGCCAAATCTGACTTTTTTAGACCACCAGTTCATATTTTGCCACAGATGAGAAGAAGCTAAGGAACAAGACAGTCATATTAGTGAAAGTCTAGTGGAGTGACAATGAAAGACTATACTTGGGAGACAGAGGACGTGATTAGGGATACTCATCCTGAGCTGTTATGATGGTATGTTCTATATTAGTTGTATATATACTTTGAAGCTGGTAGGATATACTAGAATTGCTTGCATGTTTGATATACTTGTTATGTAGTCTTTACGGAATTTCGAGGATGAAATTCTTTAAGGAGGGGTTCCTGTAACACACTTAATTTTGATTAACATTATTTAAGAGATTTAATTAGGTAAATTAAATAAAATAATGGGATGTGCGCAAGATAAGGAGGATGAGATTTGATAAATAACAAGGTTGAGCCTTAATTAATTAATTGTTAAGATTGTTTTAGAACATAAAACATAGAAGGATATATGAAAGGAGCAGAATAGGAATAGATCTATCATTCATCCCTTAAACCGTCCCTCTCTCATATCATTCTCACTTTTACACACACAAAAACAATCAAGGGAAACGCAAGGAGGCTAGCCATTAATCAAACCTAGAAATGCAAAACTAAGGGCAAATCAAAAGGGAAAAGCTATGGAAACCATTCTCCATCAAATATCAACTCCATTATCCAATCTAAGGTGAATAATTATTAGCCATCTATGTTTGGTTCGGTTTTATGATTAAACCTGAAATTGTTGAAGTTATTATGCCATGTTTTGAATGTTTGAATTATTGTATGCTTATTGATGAATTATTTGATTTATTTATGAAATTGGCTGATAACTTAAGTTTGTGATCCTATTGTATGATACCAAAATGGCTTTAAATTTTGATATGATGTTAGAAATATTATTATAGAGGTGGTTTTTTAATTTCATAATTTTCCAAACAAGTATGAATATTTCATGAATTTTCTAAGTGAGGAAATTGATTTATTTCGGGTTTTAATTATTAAAAATAATTAAATAATATTTTTGGCCTCGAAATTTTTATATGTTAAAGAATATAATAAATTTGATTTATTATGATTTTTGGGATTTTTCCTAAGTTTTTATGAATTATTATGAATTTATTAGGCTAGAAAAGCCTAATAATTATATAAAAAAATTAATAAAAATTGTATGGGTTGCAAAGTATTTTGTGAATGAGAAATCAGATCTATAGTAGTATTTGAAAATGATTTGGTAAAGAAAGTTATTAACCAATAATAATTTGACAAATAATTGGAGTTAATGAAAATATATTGCTTTTTAAATAAATAAAACAATTTTCATGTTAATTACGGTATTGTCATGGGTTATAAATCAATGTCATAGCCCATCAATGCCGCATGTCTTTCTAACCTGTAGGGAAGCATACAATAGCAACTTTGTTGGTATGCAATGATTCCACTAAGGTTGGGGCTACAATGACGATATTGATGCCTGCGATGTGGGTGATGCTACTGGTGTTCTATGCTGCTAGTCTTCTATGCCACATATATTCTATGCCCCTATTTTATACCACATGTTTCAATGCTGCACATTTTCTATAATGACATCAACTCCACAAGGCAGCAATGCCTCCGGTTTTTAATATCAACTTCAAATGATTTCAATACCTCTATTTTCTCATGCCTAAGTATTTGACCGTAGTGCCGCTAGGCTATTTTCAACATAGATTATAAAGAGGCAGTGATGCCGCTATTTTCTTATGCCACCTTGTTTTAGCCATGATGCCATTATAGGTTATTCTTGACATTGGTTTTATATGGTAACGATGTTTTCTAACTTAATATCGACATTCCAATATTTCTAAGTTTTAAAATTTTATACTATGCAATCCATAACTATATCACATGTATTCGACGATCTATATGTATTTATGATATGCATTATAAATGGTTTTGGCCTTATGGCATTGTGTTTTATAAATCAGATACTTTAACCTAGTTTCAATATAGAGGGGTGCAATAATCCCATAAAGACACTATCAATCCCGCACTTCATCAATTCAACAGTTTTATTATATATGGCTTTATAGCCTATGGTTTTGAGGTGTGATAAACTCTAAGTGACTTCGAAATTCATCAATGCTATTTTATAAAAGCATATATATCTTTGCATAATATTTTGGATAAAGTAACGGGCTATAATTTCCTTGTTTTAAATATGAATTAAAGGGATTAATCATATTTAATGATAAATGTTTTCAAGGAATAAATTATTATTTAGCCCAAGTTTTTATTTGATTACTAAAGAGGGTTGTTAATTAAGGTTAAGTAATTAAAAGATGTCAATTGATAAAACATATTTGAATGATGGATGCTATATGTTCTTATTTTATTTGATCGGTTATTTTGCATGATTACTATTATCATGCCTATAGCATCATGACCTATAACTGCACTTTGGGATATAAAAGGGCAGAATAACTAGCTAGGTTGACCCATTAGTGAATATAATTGGATTTAACATGTTGAATGGGTGGAATTGCATCTAGGAGATCAGATAGATTAGAAGAGTTAGGATGCACAGAACTGATCAAAAGATTACGATATGAGATAAGGTATTGGAAGGGTCCAATAGGTTCATAGTGATCCCATAAAAATTATGGCTTTAGTAGTGTTCTTGGAGGATATCCAATAGGTTCTTAGTGATCCCATGAAAACTATGATTTGAGAGATGTTATTGGAGAATTCTAATATGTTCATAGTGATCCCATGAAAACTATGATTGGAAGTTGTTATTGGTAGAAACCAATAGGTCTTAGTGATCTCATGAAAACTATGATTCCGGACAGGTAGTCCTTAAGAGCTTTTATAGGTTATTAGTTGGACCATGAAAACTAATAGGTTCATAGTGAACCTAGGGAAACTATGGATTGAGACCGATAGGCATTTTTGTAAAAGGGTAAACTTAGGGTAGATATAACCCTATGTTGACAGAAGAGTCAGATTTACCCACATTGTATACTTGCATATAATAATGTTATTATGTTTTAATCATTGTGGATGTAGGAGCACAATATATGGTCGATATGTTAGTTAAGATACAAGTGAGGGGAAACCCTCTTCGCTCAGCGGCATAGTCTCGCTAGATATCTATTTTGGTTTGAGATGGTAGGTTAATATTTACAATAGACTGTTTGTATGACCCAAAGTTTTTTCTTCTTAAACTCTCGGGTACTAATTTGAGTAGGTCGGGAGTAAGAGTTTCCAGGTTTTTAGTAAGACGAATAAGCTTCCGGAGACATGCATGAGGCAATTTAGTTATTTAGGAGTTCTTATCTAATCTGCTGGGTTGTTTAATAATGTATGTATGGATGTAATAGTAAGTTATATAATTCCCAAGAGTTATCACTTCGATCAACCAAGGGGGCATCTTCATATGTTGCTCTTGGAGTATTTTGTAATAATTATATTTTCTCTAGACATGGGAATATGAATGCGATTATGCAATGAATATGAAATGTTATATATGAAATGAAATGTGAAAGTTTGCTATTAAATTGTGTTTAAAAAATTTCATATTCTTGTGCTTCTGATCATTGATATGATTAACTAGCCGCATTTTGTCACCAAAAATAAGTACAATGGATTACCGCAGCATCCGTAACACTTAGTTTTGGGCCTCAAAGTGGTTTACGTTATAGGCTCGAATGTGAATGTGCTAAGGAATCGTTGGTAACTCGTAGTGTTTTCTATTGTCCTTGAAGCAGGAATATTGTAAGTGGGGACACTCATTGGTCTTGTCGGGATCTGTATACCCTAGACCAGTTGCTTTAGGATTAGTATCTAGCTTTAGGTCTATGAGACATGTATCGAGCTTTAGGCTATGTTATAAAAGAGTACAACAAAAACCAAGATTTTGATTAGACCTTAGCAGTAAGGAAGCCATACGACATCATATATTTAGAGCATAGGGATGTGTGATAGTGAGTATTTCCTGATGGATTCTATGATTGCTTTTGTTGCTTTCTTTAGTGGACTATGACTCGAGGATATCATTAGGTGTAGGTACTAGAGATAGGGATTCTGGACATCCATCATTCTACGTTGTACAGTACCTTTATGATATTATAGAGTAGCATATTATAGTATTGTGCGCTAACTCTTTGGTTGCAGGGACAGGTCGGGTATGATTCATGTACCTTTGTTCCTTACTATATTTACCCATATAGTATTTTGAGATTCATTTACCACTCACACCAGACTGGGTCATAACCTAAGGTTTTATGATTTTCTTCTTATTATCTTGGGTGCTCTTAAATGAGTAGGCTAGATAATAGGTATAAGCGATGCAATAACTATTCGGAGGACAACTTGGATGGAGTTGTCTCATATTATATACATACATGGATTTCTACGCTTTTTTGCTGAGCAACACTGTGGAGCCAGTGGAAGTGCTTGCTTATTTCTATTTGTTGGGATAGTTTATTGCGTTTATCCTGTTGTATACTCTATGACATTTGATGTATAACTCCATGGATATTATACTCTGATGATTAGTTCACATTGTTATTACTGTCTTTTTTGTTGTATCTACGATATTATATTTTATCCATGCGCTATGAGATATATGACATGTTATATGTTGTGCTTGTTATTGTTCATCTTGATGATCATCCTATATCGGCCGGGGACGACTAAGCGCGTCGTTTGTATACTATTGGTGCCAGTGGTATAGGGCGATCATCATAGAAAGAAGTCAATCGGAGATAAAGCAGGCTGCTTTTGTAGCACCTTCAACATCTTGGGTCTATATCTCATTCTGGAGCACAAGGCAACCACTAGGCTATTCTTATCCACTCCTCTTGCACATGTAGATTTCTTATTGAATCAGTTAACATAAGAGCAGAGTGATTCGATGGGTCCCTTCCATATGTTACCCAGCTCACTTGTCATCGTAATTATAGTCCAAGAGGCAAACAAATAGGTCTTGAAGTCGGTGCACAGTTAGGCCCATGAATGAATGCTACTAGCATGAAGATGTAGAAACCAGTTGGAGGCAGGCCCGATTAGGGTGGAGGGGAATTGAAGACATTTAGCATGGTTGAAAAGCTGGCCGGCTCAAGTTATGGATTTGAACGTAATGATATGTTGGATGAATCTATGCTTTCATCTTACTTTTCATTTATTGGTAGGGCATACCTTCAATGTATGTAGGTGCTTAAAATTTCTTTGGAGAAGGGTTCTCCATTATCACCATCTTTTTTCATAAGGATGCCATATCTTCCCAGAGGCCTACCTCTACATGCTGCGGACTATATTAACCCCTAGTTAGGGAAGGACTCCTTTAGTATCTTGCTGGAAAGGATGTTCATCTTTGCTCATAAGGTGACATGGATCGATGGTAGAGGACTGTGGTGGGTGACCTTCTATTTCTATTTATGGAAGTAAATCTGGATGGATGGGCCCTAAGACTTTCTCTATGGGGTAGGGAGTAAACTAAAGCCTCCTTTTGCTCATGATTCCCAATGCCTCCATCACCACTAAGGCAATCAAAACACAGCTCATGTCTTATGGACAGGGAGCATCAAGCAGCCTAAGTTTCCTAGTCCAGTGTTGGACGGAGTACAGTGGTATTGTAGTCATACTCTTGTTCATGCATGGGGTACACATCACTATTGTGGGTAGGGATTGCCTTACCAGGGGTTTCTAACACGATTCTCTCACGAGAGTCATGCATTATATTGAAAGCGCTATGGAAGGTGGACTGGATGGGGGTTTCATTTCATGGCTTTTGGAACCGCCACTTCATAGTTCATTATGTCTTACGCTCCACCCAAGCCCAAAGTTCATTCAAATTGCAGGCAATCTAACAGATGCTTGTTAAGTCGTTTACCAGGTCATGCCACACATCACTTCATAGGCCTGGAATGAGGCAAATGGAACTTGCCCTGGTGTGGCCATTAGTGTTATGGCTATTTGAGTTGTCAACCTCATTTTCACCATTGGTCTTCATGACGTGGTAAGTTTTCGTGTAGCGTAGTAGGTTTGTAGAGATGAAAAGTGATGGAGATTGAGAGCTTTTTGCGGAGGTGCTCCTTCTAGCATCAAAATGTTGGTTATAAATTTCGTTAACCTCGGAATTAAGACAGAGAGTCGATACTATCAAAGGTTGTTTTCTAAATACTATAGTCAATAAAATGAAAATGAGGAGATTATAATTTAGTTAATATCTAATAAAGTAAAGAGACAAAGTTTAGAATGGTTTGATCAAGGGTGATCTACCTCCACTATGGTGGGAATCTTTGTTGCTTTGAAATTCAGTTACAACATTTTATTTACAAGAAATATGTAGAAACAATCATTGAAAATTTCATCCTTGTACAGGTGAATTCAATGTGTATTTATAGTAGTTGAAATTTGGTCTGGACAGCTCATAATGAGATGCCAATCCCTAAGTTTCCTCTCAGCCATGGTGTTTGAATGATTCAGATGTAGACCATCTAGGTAGCTAACTGATTTGAATGGTCTCGAAGATAGCCAGTTGGCCAACCGTACCAACGCAAGCTGTTGTCAGGGGGCAGCACAGGGATAAAGAGTTGTTTGATCAGTAATGTCATTGCCCTTTGGATATAGAAGAACACAAAAAGGTTACCACATAATTTTACATTTGTTAGATGAACAATATCGTATATGTCAATCTTTTCAATGGAACATTGCAGAATCAATGCTTTACAAAGGCATACAGGTGCCTTTGACAGAGACTTATCGAGCCAACAAAAATAACTAAGGCAAAGTGGACTTCTTGCTAAAGGAAGGCGAGAGAATTGACGATTGAGGGCCCCGGATCGAAGACTGTGTGAGTCCTTTACAGCACGGGCGAGGTAGAAAGGTAGGCCGCTTACTTGCTCGAACAGTCTGCATGCTGGGCAGTCACTTATACTTGCTGGTTGTTTATCGTGTGTGGGCTTTTTGTTGGTCATATAAGCTTTTGAAAAGACAATGGGTTAGGCGGAGTGAAGTCGAGCTCTTATAGTCAAGGCGAGGTGTTGAGATGCTAGCGGGCCAGCCTGTTTATCTTAATGCGAGAAAATCGAGAAACAAGAAGCATCAGAAATATTTAACAATTAATTTCAGAATTATGGACTAGGCCATAATTTTGAGAAATAATTCTACAATAATATGACTATGAAGCACATGGTGAATAGAGTTAGGGGTATGCCCTAGGGGCAATTATGTAATTGTTACATATATTTAACTCAATAACCAATTTTGTTCGAAATAAAATGTGTTTTCTTTCTATTATATACTTAATATAATATGTTATATCAATTAATTAAATTAAATGTATATTTAATAGAAAATCCATAATTGGTATGTTTTCTAGTAGTAATTACAAAGTGTTGTAACCATGAGTAATTTATGACAATGAAATTAAATAAATAGATTTAAATATTCCTAGACAAGATGTATTGGGACTGGATATCAATACATCAATTGAGACTAGAGTACGTAATGCTCTCCAAACATTGGGTATTATATTGCTCATGACTACCAAGGACACCAAGGGTTACTACTGATAGTTATTGCATAACAATGGAATGACTGACTCGATAGGTTTCTGTGGTTAATATAACCAAAGTCAAACAGAAAATATCGATGTTACAAAATTACATGGTTCTCTTGACTTGAGAATATTGTTGATCCACATTGTGGAAGCCCACTCTGATTATAGTTAAATCATGGCACGACCCATCAATGACTATAGTTTGCTCGAGTGGAAGCATTGGAAGTGAAACACTCCAGAGATGATTCCTCTCCTCGGTTATATGAGGTTAGTATCACGGTCAACTGAAGTCAACTCAAAGTGAAAGTGTAACACCCCACATTTTTAATGATCGAATATTATAATGATTAATTAAAATATTTAATCTTAAGTAACAGAATGACCCTTGTACTCGACTTTTATAGACGAGCGAAATAGGACTAGAACACCCGTTGTTCAGTTCGCTTTTTCAACGAGAGTAAAATGAGTATAAACTTGACTATGTTTGGAGTCGAAGAATTTTGGAGAGGATAGTGATTACATGAGAAAAGAGAAGAAGTAGGCTAGGCCCATTTGGTTTGTGTATAAGTTGGCCAACCCATCATGACTCACTTTATTTTTTTCTCATTTCATGTTTCCTCCTCCTCTTCCTCTCCTAATCATTTCTAAATCACCCCTTAATCCCTCCTTAAACCCTAAGCCCTCTAAATAAATTTCCAAAATAAAATAAAAATCACCATAGTTCCTTTCTTTGAATTCTCTACAAAACCCACGAAGGATTTAGCTTGAATCGGAGATTGGGTATTCATTTCGAAATTCAAGAGAGAGGAAAGCTTGGGTTTGGTTATTAGAGCTTGGTTTGGGGAAAACCAAGATGAGTGGGATGATTCTCCATATATATTTAAGTGTTATACTTTATATAATTGTGTATTGATGATTATGGAGTTTTATGTAATGATTTGAAGAATGTTAGTAGTGTAGTTAGGCTTACTTTTATATCTTAAATATGTGGGCATCACATAATTTATTAGAACACTAAATCATCATGTTTGGAAAAGTTAGTAACCTTAGAACTTGGTTTTGGGTTAATTAAGTACATGTCATTTGTTAGTAATAATAAAACTAATTTAATGGTATTAGAAAAGTTAGTAAGCTAACTAAGTGATTAATGATGCTTAATTAGCGCTTATAAATATTGTTTAAAGTAAAGAAGTGATTTTTATAAGTAAGGAAATTATTTATAAATATTATTAATGTAAAGAAGTGATTTTTATAAGTAAGGCAATTATTTATAAATATTATTAATGTAAAGAAATAATTTTTTAAATAAAAGTGATGTTTTATTAAATAAGTGATTTTATAAAATAGGATAAAAGTGGTGTTTTATAAGATGAGTGATTTTATAAAATGGTGTGAAAGTTATATTTTATAAAGAGTATAAGATTTTATAAAACAATATGAAGAAGATATTTGATAAGATGGTTATATGGTTTAATAAAATATTTACGAAAGATACACTTAATTATAAATGAAGAGACTTGGTGTTTCAAAGGCTTAAATAGAATTATAAGCTAGTGATGTGTTTATATAAGATGATACGAGACTTTACAAAATAATATAAAATATTGTTTTACTTCTATTGAAAAGACTTAGTAAATAAAATTAAGATTTGATAAGTAATGAATTAATTAGCTATCTAATTGTACGTGTATGTATATGAGTATGGGCAAGTATACATATATGTGTATTTAGAGATACATAAAAATTTGTGCATTGTAGTTAGAATTGTTGTGCAGTTCATTTATTTATATATGTACGCAATTGTTTAATTATATAGATGAATTAATGGATAAAAGTGCGTTATGGGCATTTCGCATTGCCATAGCAACTATTTTGTGCACTAAGTAGCATGTGAGTTCCCCGGGTCGAGTAATAGCTCTGGTTAAGTCGGAAACGTGACTTGTGTTGAGAAGTGTGTTTATGTACGTGTGTATTAAAGTGCACGAATGAATTTGCTAGCACGTATGAACATCACATAAGGGTAGATGGATGGTTGAGTGCGTATTGGTGTTGTAAGAGGAATTCGGGCCGTTATAGTCGCTGATTGAACTCTACATGTGCAAAGAGTGGTTTTCATGTCGAAATTGGTTTTCAAACACATGAGAAACCACTTCCAAAATGTCCACCAATAAACTTCGGCAAGGGACCGATAAGGTGGAGGCAGGCTTGGGAAGAAAGGCGGCTCATTTGGCAAAGCATCAAAGATAAAGGCATGCGAATCAGTGGTCGTTTGGGAAATTCCTCCCCCCTCCAGGCTCATTGCCTGGAGCCTGGCAAATTTAGTCGGCTGAAAGGAAATTCAGTCGACTGAATGATTGTAAAAATTTGTCCTAGGGGAGTCCAAAATAGAAGACTAAGGGAAATTGGGTTTAGTCGATTGGGCTCAATCAACTGAAGGAAAACCCATGTCGACCGAACGCCTATGTAGGGGATAACTTTGGGCAATTTTGTCCCAATTCGATTGTGGTTTTTCATGTGGTCTTGGCATAACTTCGAAGAGGCTTCGAGCTACTTGAGAAAGTGGGACACAAGGCAAAGCTCGAGATTCGAATGTGAATGTTAAGTGATTCCTTTGGAACCAACAAGGAACGGGCACAGGGTCTGTACGTCGATTGGTCACATGATCACATTCGATGAGCGTGCGCGATCTTATGGAGTGAATCGATACCTTCAGAGGATGGCCCAGGGGTACGTATAGTTTGATAAATTGTATTGGTCTTATATTAGTGTATGTACACGACATTGATCTTATATTAGTGATAATACATCGTATTGACCTTATATTTGTGGCCATGCATATTATCGGCCTTTCAGTAGAGACCATCAATATATATGGACGATGTTGGGTGAATTCTCAACACCTAATCAACTAACGCTCGAACCAAAACATCTCCACCTCAATACCGAACCAGGACCAACACACCTACTACCAAATCTAGTAGTCACCGAACGAAGCTACCGGTCCAGATCATGGCCGAACCAACCCTCTCCTCAGCCACCGAACCAGCTCCGCCGAACCAACCCTCTCCTCAGCCACCGAACCAGCTCCGCCGAACCAACCCTCTCCCCAGCCATCGAACCAGCTCCGCCGAACCAACCCTCTCCTCAGCCACCGAACCAGCTCCGCCGAACCAACCCTCTCCTCAGCCACCGAACCAGCTCCGCCGAACCACCATGCTCCTACCACCGGACCAAGATTCCACCACCGAACCAAAGGAAACCGGACCAGCTCTTCCAGGCCAGATCATGTCAACCCAGGCCCATCAGCAGCTGTACACATCCTAGACCCCTACCCTCAGCCTCACTCTATAAATAGAGGGGCAGGGGTACGACAATGGGGACAAGTTTGGAGAGCTCAAGCACGGAAGGAACTCTTCAAACAACTTTTTTTTACTCGTATCAAAGCTTTGTACTTGTAATCAAAACTAGAGAAGTGAAATAACATATAAAGTGGACGTAGGCATATTCTGGCTGAACCACTATAAACTTGTGTGTCTTTTTACAGTTTAGTCCCTGCTTTTCATATATTTGCATAAACCTCCAAAATCGCTAAGAACAACATAAGCTTTACTAAATCATACGACTTTGAGGTGTTTGTCCATTTTTTGTGCAAACATTTTTGGTGCTTTCACTGAGAATAAGGCTCGAAGCTTCAGCTTCATCCGCTTAACAAGTTTTCCTGACAGCATCGTTCGCCACTTGGAAAACATGCCTCCCAAACAGAGAAAAGATGTTAACAAAGAAAAAAACATCGCATCCAGCAGTCTTCCTGATCCAGCTGCCGCGAATCAAGTAAATCGTCCTCCTCCAGCAACGGTAACAAATGAAGGACAGGCTAACCCAACCACTCCTGCCACAGAACAGCCTGCAGCAATTACTAAGGCAGATTTGGACAGAGTTGTTGTTGAAGTAACTAACCGCTTCACGTCCCAGTAGGAAGCCTTGGTGGACCATCTCATGTCACGCTTGAGGGACGCTGAAGAATCCAACCGCAACACTGAATCATGGGGCGAGTCCCAGTCTGGAGGATCTCAGAGACAGCAAAGATCTTCCTTCTTCGAAGGAGCTAATGGCAGAAGTAGCCGTGGTAGGAGCCGAGACCGAGCACAGCCCGAAGTTAGGCCTGAGGAAACGTTTGGTACCGAACCCAACAGGGAAGGTACCGGACGAAGGTCAACTGTAGCTGAGCCTGTCATGCTGCCTAAGCACAGAAACACCAGTGAACGGGGCCGAGCTAGAGTTCAGCCCGAAGTTGGACCCGAGGAAGTGCTTAGATCAGAACCCAACAGGGGGAGATCAAGGCAAGGGCCAACTGTAGCTGACCCAAGCATGCTCCCAGAAGATCAAAGGCAGCCACTGGAAAATATGAGGAATGATAGACGATACCATCCCTATAGGTTATCTGGACTGAATCAATCCCACAGAACAGAACCAAACTCATTTCTATCTGCTCCAAGTTCTGATGAAAGGATGGCACGCTTATTCAGAGAGTGTGTCCAACGGGAGCAAAGAGATCGAGGGATAGGCGCTAGGGTAACCAGCCCTTTCGCCCGCAATATCGAAATCGCTATCACCCCCCGAGAATGGAAGATGCCGACAATGGAACCCTACAAAGGAACCTCCGATCCCGTTGTACACTTACAGAGGTACACACAGCATATGCTCATGAGTGGAGCAACAGAGGGAGTACTGTGCAAATGCTTTCCGCTCTTCTTAGCAGATCTTGCTACCTCCTGGTTCTGTCATCTACCCCAAGGATCCATCAGCTCATGGGAAATGTTGAAAGAAAAATTCATCAGTCAGTTCCGCATTCATGTGGAGCAACCTAAGGACGCTTATTCCTTATCCAGCGTCAAACAGAAACCTGGAGAAAAGCTGCAGCAATACCTAACCAGATTCAACGCCGCAGCAGCCGCAGTTCAAGATGCCGATGAGAAGCTTATCCTAATGGCCCTCTGCAGTGGGGTGCATCCGGACACTAAATTTGCTAGAAGATTGACAAAAGAAAAACCAGCTACTTTACCCGATTTCTTCCATGAGGCCGGGAAATACATGAGGCTTGAGGATGCTACCATTGAGGGGCAGTCAGGACAGCAAAGTAAGACGACCCATGGCAACGCCCCTGCTGTGGCGAGGGACGTTCGAAGAAATGATTCCAGAGACAATGCTGGGGGCAAGAAGGTAGAAAAACGCCTATATCGGCCAGGACCAAGATTCGACTCTTACACCCCTTTGAACGAGACCGTCGAAAATATCTTCCTTGCCACCCAAGGCGAAGTTAGATACAAACGCCCACCATACAAGAAGGAATCAGATAACGCACAGAAGTCTGGAAAATTCTGCCGCTTCCACGAATCTCACGGACATGATACCAACGAATGCCATCATCTCCTAGATCTGATTGAGGAACACATCAGAAGGAAGAAACTGGAACGCTATGTAAAAAGTCAAGACAGGACTCCAGCTCCTGCCAATGAAAACCCAAGGCTACCCTCACCAGGGACCGACAGAGGAAACCACAACGCTAGCAGCTCTAGTCAAGAGAAGATAGTGGTCCATACCATCTCAGGAGGTCCGCACATCGCAGACAGAAGTTGGAAAGAGATGGAAAGATATGGGAAGTCGCTTAGAGACAATAGAGACTGTGTCAATACAGTTATAGAAGAGCGCCACCCAAAGCGGAAAGAAAGTGATGACATCACATTCAGTAAACGCGACCTAGAAGGAAGACAGTACCCTCACATGGATCCCATGGTTATCTCTGCTCGACTCGGTCCCGCCGAAGTTTACCGAATCCTGGTAGACACTGGAAGCTCTGTAAATATCCTGTTCAAACACGCATTCGACAAAATGAAGCTATCAATGAAGGATGTATCTCCCTGCGATAAACCACTACACGGTTTCACTGGAGATGCGAAGATGCCCCTCGGGCAGCTGGATCTCTTTGTTGAGATTGGAAGCCATCCCCGCTCCGTTGTAAGGAAACAAACGTTTGTGCTGGTAGAAAACCATTCGGCCTACAACACCTTCTTAGGAAGACCAGCCTTGTTTGACTTCCAGATTGTCCTAGCCCCATGGTGCCTAAAAATGAAATTTCCAACAGACAATGGGGTAGGGGAAGTGGAAGGAGACCAGGATATTGCACGAGACTGCTATGTAACCGAACTCCGCAACAACCACAAGAAAGATAAAGGGAAAGGTGTAGAGATTGCCCTCTGCACAAAAAGCCTTGAAGCATAGCAACTAAAGAAAGCCCCTCCTCTTCGATACACCAGCGACCCTTTCAATGAATTAGACCCTAGGGACAAAGAGGAGGAGGCCACCGCCGAGCCTGCAGAGGCTATGGAGTTTATATCTGTAGACAAGCACGACTCAAGTAGGCTACTTAAAATTGGGTCCCAGCTGAAAGCTGAATTGAAGGAACAACTCATTGATTTTCTCCGCCACAACTTGGATGTATTCGCTTGGTCACACGCTGACATGACCGGAATCTCCCCCGACATAGCGTGCCACGTATTAAAAATTGATCCTACCAAGGCGCCTGTAAAACAAAAAAAGAGAAGTATGGGGGCAGAACGATCAGCAGCCCTCGATGAAGAAGTAAAGAATCTACTCGCCAATGACTTCATACGAGAAGCTATTTACCCAGAATGGATCGCCAACCCGGTACTAGTAAAGAAGGCTAATGGGAAGTGGCGGACCTGCATTGACTTCTCCAACCTAAACGACGCCTGCCCAAAGGATTGCTTCCCGCTTCCCAGAATCGATCAACTTGTAGACAGCACAGCCGGGCACGAACTCCTGTCTTTTATGGATGCATACTCAGGATATAACCAAATTCCTATGCATGCTCCCGACCAAGACAACACTAGTTTCATCACCGACCGGGGTTTATACTGCTACAAAGTGATGCCCTTTGGACTTAAAAATGCAGGAGCCACCTACCAGCGCCTCGTCAACAAGATGTTTGCAGGGCTAATAGGACGAACAATGGAAGTATATGTAGACGACATGCTGGTAAAATCACGGAAATCCAAAGATCACGTAAGCCACCTAGGCGAAATGTTCCAGGTACTTCGACAGTATGGAATGAAGTTGAATCCACTAAAGTGCTCCTTCGGAGTGTCATCGGGAAAATTCTTAGGATTCATCGTCCATGCCCGAGGGATAGAAGCAAACCCTGAACAAGTCCGAGCATTAAGGGACATCAAGATACCTTCCACCCGAAAGGAAATGCAAAGCCTAAATGGAAAAGTGGCTGCCCTAAGCCGATTCATCTCCAAAGCAACGGACAAGTGCGTCCCCTTTTTCGAAGCTCTAAAGAAAGATAAAGGAAAGTTCGAATGGACGGACGAATGCTTAACCGCTTTCCTTAACCTAATCGAACGCCTCCAGAAACCACCGGTACTCTCGACCCCAAGCGAAGGCGAAGAATTATACCTATACCTTGCTGTATCATCTCACGCTTTAAGCGCTGCCTTGGTAAGGGAAGACAACCGCACGCAACGACCAGTTTACTTCGTCAGTAAAAGGTTTACTGGGGCAGAAGTCAGATACCCTAAACTTGAAAAGTTAGCATACTGTTTACTAATCACCTCACGAAAACTACGTCACTACTTCCAATCCCATTCCATCAAAGTTCTGAACGATCAACCACTGAGGCAGGTGCTCCATCGTCCCGACACTTCCGGGCGACTACTTAAATGGTGTATTGAGCTGAGTCAATATGATATCACCTATCACCCTCGCACCGCCATCAAGGGACAAGCCATGGCTGATTTCATTGCAGAGTTCACTACCAACGAGGATAAGGAGCAACTGGGAATAACAGAAGATATCAAATGGAATCTCTTTGTGGACGGTGCATCTAACGAACAAGGCTCGGGGGCAGGTGTGGTAATAATCACTCCCAGGGGAAATAAACTGCACTATGCTATAAGGTTGGATTTCGCTGCCACCAACAACGATGCAGAATATGAGGCAGTGATAGCTGGACTAGAAATTGCCATAGAAATCGGAGCCAATTCTTTGTGTCTTCACAGCGATTCTCAACTTATTGTTAATCAAATACTAGGAGAATTCCAAGCTCGAGAGGAACGACTCATAGTATATCTAAAGAAGACCAAGTTGCTTCTCAGCCGATTGGATCAGTACTTAGTCAAACACATCCCTCGGGAAGAGAACCAAGAGGCCGACGAATTGGCAAAGCAAGCGAGTATGAGAGACATCGCCATCTTCGGGGCAGTAACCATCTCAAAGCAAACGGTCCCAAGTTTTGAGCAAGTGAATCTGATAGCCGCAGCCGAAGAAGCAACTTGGATGACTCCCATCCGAGACTACCTACAAAGTGGCACACTACCCAACGGGCGTAATGAAGTCAAGAAAATCTTGAGGAAAGCGTCCCGCTATACAATACAAGAAGACATCCTCTATCGGCGCGGTTTCTCTAACCCATTATTAATGTGTGTCGCCGGAAGGGAAGCCAAGGAAATCTTATCCAACATCCATCAGGGGAGCTGTGGAGATCACACCGGGGGGCAAACATTAGCAACAAAGATACTCCGATACGGATATTTCTGGCCCACCTTAAGCAAGGACGCCTTAGATTTCGTCAAGAAGTGTGACAGATGCCAAAAATTTGCTAAGATCCCTCGGCTACCAACAACCGAGATTACTCAGATGACCAGCCCTTGGCCCTTCGCAATATGGGGAATTGACTTAATCGGCGAGCTACCAATGGGCCGAGGCGGGGCCAAATATGCTATAGTGGCAGTTGATTATTTCACCAAATGGGTGGAAGCGGAACCTCTAAATAAAGTATCTTCAGCAAAAGTTATTAACTTCTTGATCAAAAATGTTCTGTGCAGGTACGGAGTCCCACTCAAAATCATATCAGACAATGGACTTCAATTTGACAGCGAGGAATTCGCCAACTGGTGCCAAGAACACAGAATTCATAAAAGCTTCTCATCCGTAGCATATCCCCAGGCAAACGGACAAGTCGAAGCGGTCAACAAAATTCTGAAAACTCTAATCAAAAAGAAGCTCGAAAAGTCAAAGGGCGCTTGGGTGGATGAACTTCCTACGGCACTATGGGCCTATCGCACATCTTTCAGAACATCGACAGGGCACACTCCTTTCTCTTTGGCATACGGATCGGAGGCTATGCTCCCAGTTGAAACTATTGTGCCTTCCCATCGTCGGATCCACTATAACCCAGAAGAGAACGAAGGACTCCTTCACATGTCTTTGGATCTAATCGAGGAGAGAAGAAACGATGCAATCCTCAAAACAGCAGCCCACAAGCAAAAAAGTGGCAGCACAATACAACTCCAAAGTCAAGCATCGTATCTTGCAGGAAGGGGATCTTGTCCTCAAGCGAATCTTCCCTCGCCCTGGAGCACTAGACCCAATCTGGGATGGACCATATGTAATTCATAAGGATCTCCACAACGGAGCCTATATTTTGTCAACAGTGGACGGAGAGGTGTTCCAGAGGGCATGGAACATCCAACACCTCCGTCGATACTTTTCTTAACTTGTATTGCCCATATGAAGTGAATTAACAAAGAGAATCAGTGGACGTAGGCATTTTCGTGCTGAACCACTTTAAAAAACCTTGTCTCTTTTTTAACTTGTTCCTTTGTATCTTGGCTGCTTGTTAACTTTACCCTTTTTGTGTGGAACAAAATCCTGAGTATATGGCATTTCTATTCAAAGCACTCCACAATGCAACTTCACGTGGACAAAACCCAACAGGTACTATGCGAATCTATGCCCTCGCCAATGAGACACTTTCGCTCCAGCATCCCTCTGCTGCGGGTTAACTCGTTGCTCGCGACGGCCCTTAAATCCAACTGCAATGAGCCGATTATAAGCCACCGAGAAGGCCGACTATAGCCGAGGCAGCTCATTACGGCGTTAGGCTCGCCGGCAACTGTGTACCGACTATAAGCCCCAACATAAGGTGTGGCCAGCCAGGGGCAGTTCACAGTTGACGATCGGCACCCACGCTAGCCGGCCACAGTAAATCGAATAATACCCACGATTACGGGCCATAATGGCCCGGGTAGTTACTGTGCGCGATCTCGGCTCCGATGTGTCTTAAGTGCGGCTGTGGTAAAAAAGAATTAACTCCCCGCGGAGGCGTAAGATGGGTGACGAATGTCTCCAAGACCCACAGCTAGGGAAAGTGACTACAAAACCCGTTTGCCACGAACTTAAGCACATCGAAGGCCTTCCGTGATTGGAAGTTTTACTTTTTCACGTATTTCAATTTTTACTTAAAAAGCTTTTTTTCTATCCCCTATAACAATCCCCAAAGTACATGATACAGAGTAGGAGATACTCGCCAATGGGTGTGGGGACTCACAGTGGCAGGACATTCGGCTACATTCCATGCTCGGTCCTACAAGATATTCAAGGCTGCCATCTACGATTAAAACATGAAAGGCGGTATTTTCTTCTTTTATGTACAAACACATGACTATAATTTGTTCACACCACACACTAATATTGCAAGTCATAAAATTATGGTTTAGAACCAGAATCTAACATCAAACACAATTTAATTACAAGAATATACATAGTTACATTTCTCATACGATATGTCGAAATAGCAACAAATATTCAAGAAACGACAAAATCAGCTTAAGTTAAAAAATTACACGTCAAGAATAATGTTATTACAAGTAGCAAGAATTACAACTTAGAAGTTACTCTACTGTCTTAAGACTAACAGATACAGCAATGCCCAGCCTACAAAAAGAATTTTCTAGGTCTAATCAGGGAGCCGGTTGCGTCGAAGTCTTGTCCTTGCTCTGTTGCCCGCCTGTCCGGTCATAAAAAGGATTCATTAGTGATAAGTAACCAAGTTAACGGAAAAGCTAGAAAGGAAGACTTACCAGCACCTACTTCTTGACCATCCTGGTCGTCATCCTCTACCTGCACACCTGCCTCCTCAGCAGCAAGCAGCCGCATACCCTCCTTTACCGCCTCTTTCTCCTCCTTGGTGAACTGGGCAGTGACCACATCCATACTGAAGACCATTCCACCTTCTTTATCTGCATCAGCCTTAGCCTCTTCCAAAGCCCGAAGATAGATCTTGGCCATGACCCTGGGATAATCATCCATCCATGAGAGATTGCCCTGCTTCCAAGTCCGGAAATACATGTCCTGGAGCATGTCATCCATCATTCCCTCATTCTCCTCAAACTCCCTCATCCGGGCATCAGAAGCCGACAACCTTTCGACGGCAGCATCTCTCTCCAGTCTGTATCTTGAGCAATCAGCCTGAAGGGACCTCCGCATCACCTCCATCTCTTCCCTCAACTTAGCTTGAGCAAGCTCTGCAGCCTCAAGTTTCTCGGACAATTCCTCCACCTGCTCGAGATCCGCTCTCCGAACCTCATCCACCGTGGCAATAGCCATGTCAATCCGCTCTTTGCAGGTAGCTTCCATTTTCCGCAATTCGGCCCGACTGGCCTCTTCCATGGTTTTCCTTAGTCGCCCAGTAGCAGCCTCATGCTGAGAAATCTGAATAGCCTGATCCGCAAGCTGTTTGGCCTGATCCGAAACCACCAATCGAAGTCGGATATTGGCGCTCCCAATCTCCTCTCCGGCCTTAACCAACCGAGCATGATGCCCCATCAGCTTCTTGGTCTCCTCTGCCACCCGATCAATATTAGCCTTGGCCTCGTCTCCCATAGTGACTATACGAGTAGTGAGTAGATCGAGATCTAAGGCCTTGGCTTCGTCAAGTACTCGTACCATGGGGTTACGGGGGAGAAGATGTTCACCAGTGACTTCGTCAAAAGTAATATCATGAGAACTGGGATCCAGATCAGGATGACCCGCAAATGGATTACGGGCCAAGTCGGGACGGTCGATATGAATAACAGAGGGGTTTCCGGACGGGTGCGGAGAAGGTGCAAACTCGCTACCCTCCTCAGTAATGTCATGAATAGGCTGAGCCGGAGGCTGAGGACCGGGCGAAGTTTCGGATAAAGGATGACTCCTCTTCCTCTGCTGAATACCCTCTTCGATGACCCCAAGAAGAGGACGGTATCCGACTACATCCCCGGAGCGTTGGGTTGAGGGCTTTGGCTTAGCAGAAATTTTGGAAAGTTTATATTGCTCAAGCCTGTGTCGAAGGTCTGAAGCTTTGGACGTCTTGCCTGCTCCTGATATAAAGAACAAATGTCACAATCTTACATCACTATACGATTCGAGAAACGCGGTAAATTACAAGTTAAAAAAGGAAAAGAAACACAGCTATGGTTGTACAAACCCTGGGGAGGAGTGGGATACTGCAATAAGTCCTGGATTTCATTCCAGGACGGGAGCGGATCATAAAATATTCCTAAGTCCCTATCATTTATGAAGCATGCAGGAGTCAAGAGTTCACCTTGAGTCGTCGGAGCCACCTTGGCTGGAATGGTCGGAGAAGACTCACTTGCACCAGTCCCGGCTTTGTCCGCCTTCCCGGTCTTCTCTGCCAAAGCCGGATCCTCATCCAACCCCTCAAAAGCCTGGTGGAACGCATCATCCGTCCACTCCTGGATCTCGCCCGCTTGCCCAGGAAGTAGGGCCCTGATGCCATCGCCACCTTTGTCACCATCCCGACCATCTCCACCCTCGCCTCTTACCTCCTCTATGTCTTCCTCCTCCCGGGTAAGTGGACAATTGCTGGGGGAGGGGCCGTCCGATTTCTTGAGTTTCTTACCTCCAACAGCTGGAGGTTTTGTGAAAGGCTTCCTCTTGCTACTCTCTGCCGTAACACCTTCCTTGGTCTGAGCAGCCGCCCTCTCCTCCACCGTTTCCCTCAGCTTAACTACAGACTGCTGCGGAAGGATCAAGTTATATTCCAAAAGAATCGCATTTCTAATCAAGAAGGCAGATGATCTGTATTTCCCAAGAATGGCTTCTATCTCAGCCGCCGTCTGAACCAGGCGGTCAGTCTCCACAACCGGAAAGCCACCTGTCGCTAGCAAAAATGAGAAAGTATGAGAAGGAGCATCGCAATTGGAATAAAAATTATAAGTAAAAGCATCAACTTACATCCAGAGGTAAAGCGCCGGATGGAGACGGAGTCGTCCCTAACAAAGAACCACTCTTTCTTGAACATGCTGAATTTAGAGTACAGGTCCAGGACCGGCTTGAAGGTCACAGCGGACTCCAAGCTAATATATGGGGACCCCTTCTTATAGCCCCTTAAATTATACAAGTACCGGATCTCCCGGTTGGAGGGAGCGCGACCATACTTCCTCCGAAAAATAACGAAAAGGCTCACCAGTATGGCATAAGAGTTGGGCTGAAGCTGGAATGGGGCCACCTTCAGATACGTGAGGAAGCTGACTACCCAAGCATTGAGAGGCGGGATAGCACCACACATGCAATGGTACCTACTATAAGCAAAGTATCCTTCGGGAGGACTGTATGGCATGACTCCTGGGCCCGGCAGCAGCATGAGGGCTCTATCGATCCCAAAGGAACGAGATATAACATCGAATTGCTCCTCTTTGAGAGAGCTAGGAAAGCAGTCAGGCGGGGAATCCAGCAGCTCCTGGGGACCATATCCATCCACTAATGACCTCGGGGCGGGCCCATGACGCTCCGATCCTGATTGAGCTGGGGGCACGGCCGAGGACTCTCCTTCACCCCCGGATCTCCTCTTATCTGATCGAGTTTCAACTTTTCGAGACATTTATCTGCAAACATGGGAAAGTATATCGTTAGAATATACAAGCAGTGTGATCTGGAATTTCGCTTAAAAATTCAAAGTGTGAAACACATGTCCACTCGACACAACAGTTCATTCGGCACTCAACTCGTGAGTTCATTCGGCAAAATACAATACCTCAGTTCATTCGGTAGTACAAGAATGAAAATTCATTCGGCAAAAAGAACCTCACCTTGATTCGGCTAGCAACTTGATTCGGTGAAATAACTTGGTTCGGCTAAAACTTGGTTCGGCTAAAACCTTAATCTGGCTAACACCCTGATTCGGCAAGATAGCGATGGAAGGATTCGGCAGATAAAAAAAACGAAGGCCTTGGTCCCCTACTTATAGGCGAAGGCGGAATACCGGACCAGTTGGTTCGGTAATAGGAGTAGGATACAAATGACTAAATGGGATGGTGAAAAACAAAGCACGATGTATGTTAAACATACACCCTACTTTGGGGGGCAAATGTTGGGTGAATTCTCAACACCTAATCAACTAACGCTCGAACCAAAACATCTCCACCTCAATACCGAACCAGGACCAACACACCTACTACCAAATCTAGTAGTCACCGAACGAAGCTACCGGTCCAGATCATGGCCGAACCAACCCTCTCCTCAGCCACCGAACCAGCTCCGCCGAACCAACCCTCTCCTCAGCCACCGAACCAGCTCCGCTGAACCAACCCTCTCCTCAACCACCGAACCAGCTCCGCCGAACCAACCCTCTCCTCAGACACTGAACCAGCTCCGCCGAACCAACCCTCTCCTCAGCCACCGAACCAGCTCCGCCGAACCAACCCTCTCCTCAGCCACCGAACCAGCTCCGCCGAACCACCATGCTCCTACCACCGGACCAAGATTCCACCGCCGAACCAAAGGAAACCGGACCAGCTCTTCCAGGCCAGATCATGTCAGCCCAGGCCCATCAGCAGCTGTACACATCCTAGACCCCTACCCTCAGCCTCACTCTATAAATAGAGGGGCAGGGGTACGACAATGGGGACAAGTTTGGAGAGCTCAAGCACGGAAGGAACTCTTCAAACAACTTTTTTTTACTCGTATCAAAGCTTTGTACTTGTAATCAAAACTAGAGAAGTGAAATAACATATAAAGTGGACGTAGGCATATTCTGGCTGAACCACTATAAACTTGTGTGTCTTTTTACAGTTTAGTCCCTGCTTTTCATATATTTGCATAAACCTCCAAAATCGCTAAGAACAACATAAGCTTTACTAAATCATACGACTTTGAGGTGTTTGTCCATTTTTTGTGCAAACAGACGATGATGAGATATTTGTCTTCATTTGTGATAGGCATATTTGATTACATGACATTATATTTATTTTATATATATATATATATATATATATATATATAATTGTGGCATCGGGGCTCCTTTGTGGTCCCGATGACATATTATATGGGATACGCTCGTCGTTCTCTATTATAGAGACGTTATGCGAGTTTATTAAGAAATCCGTGATAGCCGAGAGGGAGATGATGACGATTATGTATGGTGGATCATATACAGCTTATGCTCACCGAGGGGTATGGTGAGATCCACATAGGTTTCAAGAAATAAATTAGATCATATATAGGTTATGCTCACTAAGGGGTACGGTGAGATCTACACCTATGTAGTTAAAGCCCCACTAAAGCGTCACCAAATCCCCGCTATAGCACATAACTCTCTTCAACCGCTACACTATTTCAATTTAGCAGTATTAAATAGTAAATCCATTATAAACACCGCTAGACCCGCTAAATCAAGGCTTTTTAGCACCTGCTTTAGCAACATTAATATAATAAGGTATATTTGACTAGTTCTCTTCTAAAAAAATCAAAAAAGTTAGGGTAAAGATCAAATTTTACGGCATAAGGGCTCAATATAAATTAGAAATATATTATAGTCACCAAATCTAGTCTACATAACTTATGATATTCTTCGGTTTTATTATATAAGATTAAAAATATTTCTTTTTTCTACACAAATGATGTGTGAATGATAATAAATTTACTTTAAATATTTGATTTTACATCCAATGAAGCTTTTTGTACCTCCACTATTTTCTACTATATCCCCGCTTTGTCTCCGTTCTAACTTTTTGCACCTCCACCGCTATAGGACTACTAAGCGCTTTAACTGCATAGATCTACACGAGACCCATCACTTAGGATGTGGCTCAAGGTCTATGGAACACTAAGGTGCTGAATCTATTTATTTTGGAACCTCAATGGGAATCATTGGATTGTGATCGATGTCCAACGCAGACTCAAGTTTTATGTATATAGAAGGTCATATATTACCTATGCTCATTGAAGGGTATGGTGAGACCTACAAGAGTTCTAATACATTGGATG
Source organism: Allium fistulosum (assembly GCA_030737815.1). Classification (NCBI taxonomy): domain Eukaryota; kingdom Viridiplantae; phylum Streptophyta; class Magnoliopsida; order Asparagales; family Amaryllidaceae; genus Allium; species Allium fistulosum. Next base: position 939,059,162 of record CM060907.1, on the reverse strand, counting down.
CGACTCGAGGTCTATGGTACACTGAGGTACCGACTCTATTTATCTCGGGCACGTACCTACTGCGTACTCCATTCATCAATAATGATGAGTATTAATTTGTATTCTTTGTTTGTCACTTATAGTAATATTTTGTGTTATATTAGTTGTTTAATAATATTGGCATGTATTCAAGGATATATTTGTATAATGATATTTGCATTTTTTCTGCATTTTCATATTGGATAATTTTGTCATGATTTACTGTTACATATCAGTCACATTATATTAGTCGTACTAACTCGTTAATTATAGAAGAAGAGTAGGTTATGGTATGGTTTCCTATAATTTGGATAGGTTTACTTTACTTGTTTACAGATAGTTTGGATTACCCCTAAGCCATATTTGTGGAGAGAGCCGACTGTGATTTAGTTATCGCTTATTTATTTATATATAGTTTTGATATCATATATTTTGATATAGTTCCCCCTACACCAAGCTTTAAGTGTGACACATGTTTTTTCTTTGTCTGTTTATATCATGATAACTCTTGGGTACTCAATTGAGTAGTTACGAGTTAGGTGCTTTTGGGGATACACTATCAGGATGTGCAACTTGAGCACTTTGGAGGCGTGGCATTGATTTCAGATATGGATGCTTGATATATTAGTAGTACATGATGGACCTATTATTTGTGTATGAGACCGTTGTATCAGGTACTTATTCAGAACTCTGTGTTTCTGGAAATTGATGTATTCTGAATTTTCTATATTGATATTTATTTATTAGTTGCTTCCGCTAGTGTGGTCTCTTATATATTGTCATCATATCTTGTCTATGTATATTAAGTATATTATATGTTGGCATTCTGTTGTGAGATCCTATCAATGTCTTGGTTTAGTGTTTTGTTCTAATTTTACCCTGACAATCTGTCCTTTAGGTATTTTTTGAAGGGCGGGTTATTACATTTTATATCGGAGCTTATACTCAACACTTGGACTAAGTAGATCAGTTTGAGTTAATCAATCTGATAAAAGGAGATACGTAGAGAGAGCATGTTTGTATGATATTATACTATTTACACCGCTTGTCTTCTGGACATGTTTTGTTTCTATCTAGTTGCTAAGGTATCTTCGTCAGGCTATTAGTATGATAGAAGAAGTGCATGGGTGACTACAGATAGGTAATTTAGATGCCTGATTGGTTCAGAGACCATTTAGCTATTGCCGCCACCCATGAACTTTTCCATCTGAGGCGATTGGCATCAGAAGTGGTGTAGCCTTTCGGGCATAAGTTTTTAAGCTCTACCAGCTTTAGACTTTTTGAAGCAGTGCTAGAATTTCCTTAACATTAGAGGAAACCATATCTGAGTCACGAGACTGTTGTTGAGTCACGGTCTTGGATACATGCATGAGAGTGCTTTGATTGATATAGGTCTAGAGAATGTTCTCATAAGGAAGATTATTTCTTGGCATTTGGAGACGGGAGACTTTTTTGGGTAGGATGTGGTGTTTGTGTGGTTGATGAGCAGGCCTGCAATATGGAATTAATTTAGGCGTCGCTTTAGTACTCAGTTCATTTCTGAGATCGAGAAAGGGGTGCAGCTTTAGCATTCCATCCATCTCGAGCAAGGCAGCATGTCAGTGAAGGAGACTTGACCAATTCAACCTTTTGTTTTTGGGGTTTGAAATGCCCGACACTCCATTGTTATGGGCAAAGAGATTTGCCTTGGGTCTTAAAGCATTGGTTGGGGATTCATTACTTTGTTATATCCTTATTAGAGGCCACTTTTGGAATAGTTCTCCTCTGTGAGAATGCCCATGAGATACCATTGAGGTAGCAAAAATGGGAAGCAATTAAAGCTCCAACCAGAGCATAAAGACATGATACAAGGAAGATTGAGCTTATGCGAAAAAGAAAGCTGACCTAGTATTTACTCTAGTGGCATATCGGAGCATTTCAATATGAAATATCATCCAGCTAAAGCGAAGTGTAAGTGCTTCAATTGCGATTGGCTTGATCACTTTAGGAAGGACCGTCCTATATTTTTGAAGGGTGAGTAAGTGATGATGACTAGTGCCTTACAAACATTACTAGGTCATATTGGGCATATGGCTCAGGAGAAACGGAATGGCTTATGCGGCGAGCTATGCTCTATTTTTTGAAACTCACTTTTGTTCCTTCTGACACTTGAGCGGTATATTTTATCTTTACTAGTTACTCGGTGGATGGGCTAAACTTGACATGTTTCATAGTAAGTAATTCTTCGGTAAATATAAACCTTGTATAAGCCTCCTTAGTTGCAAAGCTAAGGTGAAGCAACTGAGAGTACTACCGTTCAAACTTGATGCACAAGCTTTCAAGTTGAGAAGGGTCGATCGATGAAGTAGGATTTGGATTTAGATCTAGGCAGGGTTCGATGGATGTCCAGTAATGAGCAAAGACCGAGCGGATGACTTATAGGCATTTTCCTAAAGTCGTTCGTGTTAAATTGTTTTCTTTGTGTTAGTAAACCTCAGGTAATGGGAGTAATCCCATGTGCCGAAAGGGACATTTTATAAAAATTGGTCCATTCATGTGCCAGTTCTTAACTTATAGTTCGAGCGCGGAGTTTCTAAGTGATTTGCACCAGTTAAGAAAGGTTTTTTCACTTGGTTCTGAAATGCAAGCACTTGAATTGGATTCTTGAGATGACTGAGAGATTCCCAAAGCACGGCCCTACTCGTGCGAGGAGATTTTAGTAGTCGGATTAAGGAACCGGATCAAAGTTTTCATGAGAGGAGTCAAGTGGCCGACCCTAATTTAACAAAGAAACCTTACGAGCGAACAAAGGGTGAGGACGGATGTTGTGTCATTTTGGATGACCTTTAGTTAGTGCAAAATTTTATTGTAATATATTTATTGTTGTGTAGGATAGTTTAGGGAAAGATTTCTCGACTGGTTTTGTGGAGATTTGGATAATCTCCTAATTGACGAGATGATACTTACCTTGGTGAGTGTTGTAATGCACTTAGTATATTATCCTTACTAACATGTGTAGTTGAGGTGAATTTGAACCCAAGCAAATCCCAGAAATTGTAGGTCTTTATTTAATGATGTAATATAATTTTCTCCTTCGAAGAATGAGTTCTATTCAGAAGAAAAGGAAAGTTAAGGCTTAAATTGCAAGATTTATTCGAGAGTTTAAGACTCAATAATCCTGCATATCATTTAAGTTTTCCTTTGCATAGCGGGTGGTGGAATGGTCTTTCGTGTATTATATTCATGCAAGGTGATACAACACTTAGGCATTTATTTCTTTTGAAAGGCGATCGAACTCATTGGATGGTTTGACATGCATGTTTGACTCTTGATTGGTTACCGTGCGCGTTGGTGTAGACTCTTTTTGAATATTTCATTGTTTTGTATGATTGTTTTTTGCTATAGGTTGATCGTTGCTTGTTATTGCTTGTTCCTTATTATTGCATGTTGCTTAATATTGTTGTTGCTGCTTATTTTTGCATGCTACTGTTTGATGTTGTTTGTTATTGTTCAGTTTTGTTGTGGGTTGATTTTGGTTGTTGTTGATTTTGTTACTTGCTTGCATGTCTAATAATTTGTATGCTAGTTATCGTTGCTTATCATTGTTTGCTATTGTTTGATGGTTGCTTGTTATTGATTGATTATCGCTTATCTAATTTGTTTGATTGCTGATATGGTAGTTATAATTTCATACTTTAAAATATGATTTGGAGAGTGATAGCGATAACAATCTGGAATAGATTGCATATCATCCATGCCCACTAAGGGATCGAGATGGGATCTATATGAGTCCATTGCCTTTTGATGTGACTCGGAGTCCATGGTATATTTTGATACCGACTCACTTGACCTTATTCTCCAGTTGTTTTTCAGGTATGACTATAGTAGTATCTGTTACTACACTAAGTTTATACATGTTTGAATTCTGTATTAGTGTAATCCTCTTTGAATAGTACAATTATGCACTTAAGAGATAATGTATAACTATTTAAATGCTTATTTGCTATGACTGGCATTTAAAAGGTGAGAAGCTTTCTTAAGAGAGGTATGAATTTTTAGGAAATGTGGGATGGCATAGGTTATCGTATATTTCCTAGTTGTGTGATGTATTCTAATTTGGGAATTTATGTAATGATGATAGCATAAGGGAAGGTACTGTTGGAATTTTCCAAAACTGAGATTCGAAAAGTTTGGTCAGTCCTGTTACATTCTCGTACTGATAGGAATTTCGAGAATAAAATTCTTTTAAGGAGGGGACAATGTAGCACCCCACAATTCTGATGATCGAGTATTTAAATGATTAATTTAAATATTTAATCGTTAAGTAAGGAAACACTCATTGTACATGAATTTTACATACGAGCGAATTGAGACACGAAAAACCATAATTGAGTTCACTTTTTCCAAGCGAGTAAAATGAGTATAAACTTGACTATGTTTAGAGTCGATGAATTTCGGGGATGAATAGTGATTACATCAGAAAAGAGAAGAAGTAGGCTAGGCATGTTTGGCTTGTGTATAAGTTAGCTAACCCTTCATGTCTCACTTCATATTTTCCTCATTTCACGTTTCCTCATCTTCTTCCTCTCATAATCATTTCTAAATCACCCCTTAATCCCTCCTTAATCCCCAAGCCCTAAGCCCTTCGAATAAATTTCCTAAAATCAAATAAAAATTACCATAATTACTCTCTTCCATTCTCTACAAAACCAATGAAGGAATTAGATTGAATTAGAGATTGGGCGTTTATTTTGAAATTTAAGGCATGGGAAAGCATGGGTTTGGTGATTGGAGCTTGGTTTAGAGAAAAACAAGGTGAGTGGGATGGTTCTCCATATATATTTAAGTGTTATACTTTATATAATTGTGCATTAATGATTATAGAGTTTCATGAAATGATTTAAAGAATGTTAGTAATGTAATTGGCATATTTTTATGTCCAAAACATATTAGTAGTATAGCATAATTTATTAGAACCCAAAACCATTATGTTTGGAAAAGTTAATTACCTTAGAATTTGGTTTTTGGTTAATTAAATGATTATATGATGTGGTAATGGATTAGAGACTAATTCGATGGCATAATTAAGTGCATGTCATTTGATAGTAATAATAAAACTAATTTAATGGTTTTAGAAAAGATAGTAAGCTAATTAAGTCATTAATGAAGCTTAATTAGCACTTATAAATATTGTTTAAAGTAAAGAAATGATTTTTATAAGTAAATATATTATTTATAAATATTATTTATGTGAAGAAATAATTTTATACATAAATGTGATATTTTATGAAATAAGTGATTTTATAAAATAGTGTAAAAGTGGTGTTTTAAAAGATGAGCGATTTTATAAAATGCTGTGAAAGTGATATTTTATAAAGAGTATAAAATTTTATAAAAAAACATGAAGAAGATATTTTTATAATATGGATATAAGGTTTTATGAAATATTTACGAAAGAAATACTTAACAATACATGAAAAAGCTTAGTATCACCTTGCCAAAAAGAAAAGATTTAGTATTTCAAAGGCTTAAAAAGATTTATAAGCTAGTGTTGTATTTTTATAAAATGATATGAGATTTTACAAAATAAATGTTATTTTACTTCTATTGAAAATATTTAGTAAATAAAAGTAAGATTTGATGAGTAATAAATTAACTACCTATCTAAATGTACATGCATTTATATGAGTATGGGCAAGTATACGTATACATGTATTTAGAGATATATAACAATTTGTATATTGTAATTAGAAATGTTGTGTAGTTCGTTTATTTATATATGTATGCCATTGTTTGATTATATAGATAAATTAATGTATATAAGTGCGTTATGGGCATTTCTCGTAGCCATAGCGACTGTCATGTGTGCTAATTTGTGTGACAGTACACCGGGCCGAGTAATGTCACCGATGAAGTCTGATACGTGACTTGTGTTGAGTAGTGTGCTTGTGTACGCATGTGTTTGTGTGCACGAATGAGTGTGCTAGCACGTATGGGCATCACATAAGGCCAGATGGACGGTTGAGTGCGTTTTGGCATTGTTAGAGGAATCATGGTCGTTATATTCACCCACCGAACTCTACGCGTGCAACGAGTGGTTTTCGTTCGAAATCGAGTTTCAAACACATAAGGAACCACTTCTAAAACGTCAACTAATGAACTTCGAAAAGGGTCCGATGAGGTGGAGGTAGGCTTGGGGAGCAAGGCCGCTCATCGGGCGAAGCGCCGAGGAAAACGGCACACGAATCAACGACCATTTAGGATTTTCATCCCTACCCTAAGCTCATTACCTGGAGCCTGGCAATTTCATTCGACTAAAATTTAAAATTCAGTCAACTGATTGAGTGTGAAAATTTGTCCCTGGGGAGATCAAAATAGAAGACTGGGTGAAATTGTGTTCAGTAGACTGGGCTTAGTCGATTGAATGAAAAGCTCAGTTGACTAAACGCCTAGGTAGTGGATGACTTTAGGGGATTTTGTCCTCATTTTATTGCGGTTCTTCGTGGGTTCTTGGCATAACTTCGGAGAGGTTTCAGGCTACTCGGGAAAGTGGTATGCAAGGCGAAGCTCAAGAGTCAGATGCAAATGTAAAGTGATTCCTTTGGAATCAATAACGATCGGGCATAGGGTTGGTACAGCGATTGGTCACACGATCATGTCCGATGAGCGTCTGCAGTCAAATGGAGTGAATCCACACCTTCGGGGGTTGACCTCAAGGTACGTATAGTTTGATAAATTATATCGGTCATATATTAGTTACCTTGCATGGCAATAATCTTATATTAATGATCATAAATTGTATTGACCTTATATTAATGGCCATGCATATTATTGGTCTTTCATCAGAGACCATCTGTATAGATGGATGTTGAAGATATATCGGTCTTCATTTATGATAGGCGCATTTGATTACATTACGTTATATTTATTTTACATATATATATATATATATGGCATATGGCATCAATATTCCTTTCTAGTCTCGATGACATATTGTATGGGATACACATGCCGTTCTCTTTTATAGAGACATTATGCGAGTTTATTAAAAAATCCATGACGGCCGAGAGGGAGATGATGAAGATCATCTACGAGTGGATCATATATAACTTATGCTCATTAAGGGGTATGGTGAGATCAATATAGGTTTTAAGTAAATAGAGTATATATATCACTTACGCTTAACTGAGGGGTATAGTGGGGTCTAAACAAGACTCATCACTTTGATGTGGCTCAATGTGATGACCCGGATTTTCGGACTAGTCAAAAATCGCCAAAAACCCATCTGTTAAATCAAACAGATGATAACTACCAAATTTAGACATATCATCACTCTTATAAATATACAACGCTAAACTAAATGTATAATTCAATTTCAATAATACACTTATCAGAGAAATCGTATGTCTACTACATGTACTTTAATACATAACATTCTCTACTTACTATAAATCTTCCGCAGTGAAACTCTAATGAGAGAGACAAGAACAAACCTTCCTGCAAACTCAGTAAACATGTCAATGCGGAATAAAATGGCAAAAAGTAAAGATACCTCAACACACAATAAATAACGAACACTGAATAGGGAAATGTTAACACAAGATAAGGAAAAACTAATCTATTTATTGAATTGGGTCACTAGTGTAGCGACTGCCTACGTACCTACCCAAATTAGGTGCATCTAATTTGGAATAGGATCAAATCCAAAGATAGTTCTTTAAGTCAAGTAACAGAGCTAATAAACTCTGAGAGAGCTTACGATACATCCAAACAAATATGCGATAACCAAAAATCATTACAGACATATATTAAATAGGCAAGAAGAACAGACATAAATAAATATAACAGGCAGAACAAATATTATATGAAAAATGCAGGTAAAGATATACAAATTTATCAACAAAAAAACTCATAACTTATAAAACAAAGATTATGAAAATACAAAGGGAGATTAACACCGAGGAAAGCCTAAGACGCTTCTCGATGTAATGGAAAATGAATCAACTCAAATGGTTGAATCAAAACAAAGAGAAAGAGTATCAAACATTGACTAGGAGGTATACCTCTAGAAAATATACTTGAGAGAGTCATATGCTCTGTGACTCTCTCGGAAATGTACAAACCAAACCCCGCCAACCTTATCGAGTATGAGTATTTCACATCTCCATTTGCATACAAACGAATACAATCTAGAGTATACGTGAAGATACCCTAATGGGCACAACCCCACATAGATCAATATCTACTCGCTCTTTAGTTTTAGTCATTTCCAGCAAAGGGTAACAAGGCTCAAAATGAGCAACAAATCATTTTAAATCGACAAAACAAGAAGACAAAGAGATATGGTTAAACAGGGGTGTGATACCCTTTTAACCCAAAGAGAAACTAAGAGGAATGAAGTTCCCTCTTAATGAAATGAGATAGCTAAAAGGGGTGTTATTTCCTTTTAATCGATAAGTCACTAAATGTTAACTTAAGTTAAAAGGTGGTGTATGTTCCTTTTAACAAAATGTCAAGGTTAAATGGTGTGATTTCCTTTTAACCAAAAGGTGTCACACACACAACCAAATTTATCTAAGTATTTCCAACTAATAGAGTGATTTAATCCTTATTAAAACCTTTATGAAATAATTAACTATTCTTTTCAAATTACAACCTTTACAAATTTATTTGAAAATATAATCTTTGGTTTGAACATCATTTATAAATAGATTAAAAATAAAAGCTACTAAAGCAAATGTTACAACGAACTCCTCATTAAATTAACCAACATTTACTAATGATTTTCACATAAAAATTAATTTTAAATTATACTTAAATAAGGTATAAGTACTTTCCAAAAGTAGCATGTGAAAGTTATTCACTTAGAAATAATTTTAACTCTTTATATTTAAACGACACTAATAATTTATAACTACCCTTTTATAAATTTAAAACAACATTTACTATCCCAGAAGATAATAAATCTACCTAAAATAATTTTATAATTTTTAAAATAATGTTAGTCATCCTAAAAGATAATTGATATAACTCTTTTATGAATTTAAAACCACATTAACTATCTTGAAAGACAATTAATCAAATTTATAATCTTTTTATAAATTTAAAACAACATTAATTACCCCGAAAGATAATTAGTATAACTCTTTTATAAATTTAAAAACCACATTATCATCCCGAAAGATAATTAATTAAATTTATAACTCCCTTTATAAATTTTAAACAACACTTTATGTAAATTAACTCAAATTCCATAATTGTAATACTTACAAATATTTTGTAAACAATTTCTTTTATGAAAAATCACCTTTCAAACAACATCATTAAATTTAAGTTCAAATACTTAATATTAAATTATCATAACTAATTATAATAATTTATTAAACCGATATTATCGCTAAACAACTTATAGTCAAATTGTGAAACTATTCAAAAGGTGTTAGCTTATAATTGTTATATAACCAACCCGCCAAATAAAATGGGTAATTATCATAGGTTGATCGAGCAAAATTTAACAATTGATAAATAATGATGAATGCATTATTATCTGCAATTGCAAATGGACACTAATACATCAATCGAATTTAACTGGAACATAAATAAATGTCTAAATTAATATAATAACAGAACAGAGATTTATTCTGCTAAACGTTGTTAGTCCTTGAGATGATGGTTTTGATGACAACAACCTTAGGACTTGTTATAAAATATAAATACTAACGTTATGGTTTAGATATATATATGTATATGCAGAATATAAACATGTAGGTACCAAGAATGAAGACTGTACAGTATAGAGATTCAAGAACTGATGAACTCAAGATCGAAGATATCAAGACTCAAGACTCATGAGTATCAAGATTATTAAGAGTTCAAGATTTCAAGATAAGTAATTTAGTTAGGAATTTTTTTAAAACTCCTACAAAAGCACTGACATCTTAAAATCCTTTTTATTCGTGGAATGGAATCCACTTCGAGCCTGTTCAAGGGATGGAACCCTAAGTAGGATGGAACCTACGAAAAATCTAGTGGAACATTGTTTTGTATCCACTAACTTTTTATTCAAATGTTTTTACCAAAATTATATGTTGTTTTCAAAATGATTTTTTAATCTTCCTTTTTAAAATCCAAAAAACATCTATCCTGGTTTTAAATACTTTAGCCTTAAAATAATATTTAGTTTCAATATCAAATTATCCTTGATTTTAAACTATCTTTTAACTATTATATATTTAACTTTTAATATTTATACTTAGATTTAAATACGAAATTATATTAAAATTTTACATACATCAAAATATTATTCTCTAAACTTATTTATGTATTTTAACTATAGTAAAGTATATTTATAAAGTTTAAAATAGTGTTAATACAAGATAAAAGTTATTTTCAAAGAAAAACAAATTATCAAAAAATTCCTTAGGCATGTCGACAACCCCTAGGGACCCTTGTCGACATGGTGTTAGTTAACTTCAAAAGTTTGAATTTCAAAAGAAGTGTCTATTCGTCATAACCTTTTACGAATGGACATGGTTGTTGTTCTATTATAAATAAGGGATGTTTTAAACGAATTTAAATTCATAATTTTCTGATTTCACTCCTCTTCTTCTTCCACATTTCTTTATATACATTTTTAATATTACTCTGCTGAAATCTCCATTGAGTCTAACTAGATTATCTCTGGTTTGATTCTCTATCACTATCTCAACAAGATCCCAGTGCTATTCAGAGTTATAGGCTTCTTTGTAATCAATCGAGCGAGAAAAGGTGTGATTGTAGCTTGGAAAATCAATCAAGTGAGAGAAGGTGTGATTGTAGCCTAGGAATCAATTGGGTGAACTTTTTGCCCGTAAAATCAAGTATCTCTACCTAGAGGATTGTGAATCTGGAGTGGTGTACCTCATGGCCTTGAAATCGAGGGTGTAATTGTAAGAATTGATTTTGAAAGGAAATCCGTACTTGTGTTGCTTGGCTGGATGTAGGGTAACTCCGAACCAGTATAAAATCCGGTGTGTTCTTTCCTTTATTCCTTTTACTTTATATTTGCATCTGTGTTTGATTCTGTGATCATATCTGTGTCTGAATATTGCATACATTTGTGTTCAAATTAATATAAACCCAAAAATAATTAGTAATTCCTTAAAACACTATTCACCCCCCCCCTCTAGTGTTAATTCTAGCCTTAAGATATGTAATCTGCATTTCTCACAAACATATGTCTATAACAATTTATTAAATTTAAAATAGTAGAACGGGGATTTATTTTTCTTGATAGATGTCCAATAATCTATTTAATTTTTTTATAGCGGAACAGTGATTCATTCTGCCATAAGATATCACAAATGAAGTATAATTTATTTAACTACGTATATTTTGAAATCAACATAATAATATTCAATCACTATTATTTTTTCATTAATTTATACTTCTTTAAAACTATCCACTATTTATACCATAATGTTGTATTCGTTAATATGAGTTAATGCAAAAATCTATGTGTGACGCCCTACCTCTATACTCACACTAGCCAAGGACACTACTAGGTAATGCCGTCAACTAGCACGAAGAATAAGGCTGTTGAGGAGCGACCATCTGTGTAATTGCTTTGTGCGAGTACGGATATGTCAGCTAGTATAACATGCATTTCATTTCAAGAGGAAATCCGACATATCAAATACAAACTCAAAGCTACCACACAGTGGTTGCGTGGCCTTCGGAAACAAATATAGAAATAAGCATAACACAAATCAGTCACAGATATTCATATCACTAAGGCGGAAACAGATATGAATATAACACATCAAAATGTACATCAAAGTAGTGGTCATACAAGATCCACTACATCACAAAAGAATAGGTACAAGTGCTAAGCAAAAGAATATGTATACATCAAGGAGTCTCTATCTCGAATGTATAATAAAAAAAACTACTAAGCTAAAGTAGTTAGCCAAAAGTCAGGTGACGGACCCTGATAAGAAGTCAAGCAGAAGCACCTGAAATACCTCGGTCTGACCCGTGTATTATTTAAGAAGAAAATAATAAACGGATCAGTCTAGCTATAAATATTAGATAAAATGAGATAGGATAAGAGATATCACAAAAACGTATGATAACAATAATGCCATACTGTGACAAGTATACATCAGATAACAACAAAAATCATACAATATCACAAATATTCTCAAACACTAAAAAGAATGTCATATTCTTTAAATTATTCACCAAAACACAAATATTGATAGAGCTTATCAATGCATATCATCAAAATTGGTGAAACAAAAATTCTAGAAATCAACAACCAGAAATGCAGAAAACACAAAGGGGGATGCCTTTCACAAACGGGAGCATGAAAACTCACCAACACGTGTGTCACAAATGAGTCGCTATCCCATGGTCGCTAACCATAGAGCCGGTGCAATGGCGTAGTACAATAATGGTACGCTCGAAGAACCTGAAACTCAAATGAGCCGGAACAACGACGTAGTGCAATAACGGTACGCCCGATGAACCTGAAACTCAAATAATTCGAAACAACGACGTAGTGCAATAACGGTAAGCCTGATGAACCGAACTATATAAAGCCCGTAGGTCGCTAGCCTATAAAAATGAGACGAAGCTCCACAAAACGAGGTACTGTCCCCCACATGGACAAAGAGACATCGCATATCGCTAGTCTAAACCATAAAATGATCACCATTGATCAAATGAAAATTGTAGATTACACTAAGCTAGTAAATAAATGAGTTTAGCTTCATGTCCCATAACCACTGGCTTAACTTAAATATTTACGAACAAATTGTAGATTTCCACTCAAAAATTGTCACAAGAGTTCAATCGAACAAGTCTAAGAATTAACCGATGAAGTACACGCAAGCGTATCATACCACTTGTTTTGCTAAGTCGTTTAATTGGATTTCTCGTACGATTGAGGTAAAGGTTTGTATATACTAATTGATTGGAAAATGGATTTTAAAAGCGAGCTTTATATTTAAAATAGTGTCGAAATCGTTTTAATGAAAGAGTTTTAGTATTTACTACTAGTATAGAAACCTTTGTATTTTAAAGTGACAAATCACAAAAATGATTGTAAAAACAATCAATCACCAAAAATTCACATACGACAATGTGAATCAAATCCATAAAATCGATATCAAATCCATCAAATGGATATTCCCAAAAATCCAAAGAAAGAAGCATCAAAGTCGATAATAAGTGATAACAACTAACCGGGTCAACAAAAATTGATTAAAATTGGAAATCCACTAAAAACAGCCAAAATAGGCAAAATGAATAGTTCCAGACGTCTGGGGGTTCATCCACACGTCTGGATTTGGGTTCTGCAAATATTCCAGAAACCTACCAGACGTCTGAACTCTAACCAGACGTCTGAAAACTAATCAGATGTTTGGTAGGTTTGTCTCTGCCTTTTTTTTCTTTTCTGCCGTATTTTTTTTCTCCAGGTCTATAACCAGACGTCTGGACTTGACCAACCAGACGTCTGGTCATCTGGTTTGGGCAATAGTTTGCCTAGGCCATGATGGCCAGAACAATTCTGAAGCGATCAGACGAGCGACGGAGGCTAGGGATTTATGCCAAGCGACAATCCAGTCCTATAGGCAATTCGATACACCCCAAATAACACGTCCAAATATCCAAGATAGGATCTTTAAAGATTTTGACTTTAAAACACCAAAATTTGGAAAATTCACCAAATCAATTCAAATCAAAAGCAAATGAACGTGTATAGATGTTAGGAATTCATACCTAACAACAATGAAAACTATAGACATAGATGTGAGTTCAAAAAACTCACCTTTAAACCCAAAAACAACGAATGAGAAGCTCAAAAACAAAGGAAAGATCAACCACACTTTAACTTCATCTCTAGAAGCTCCAATCTAAGATCATAAGAAAATATTTCCTAAGTTAGGTTATAGGAAATTTCTGAAATTAGAGAGAGATTGAGATGGAGAAGATGAAGAGGATGCTTACCTAAGCTTCTCTTTGATTTTGGACTTGAATTTGTATTTCCTAATCAAACTAGGGTTTAGGAATTTTAATTTCCTATCATTTCCCCCATTTTTACTTTAGCTTGAGAGTGTTAGGAAATAAGGAGTAGAATGAATGAACAGTAGAGGAGTTAGGGTATTAAGTTGGGTTAGTGGGCTAAAACCCAAACCAAAAGCCCAAAATAGAAAAATAGCAAAATTCTACTCAACTCCAATCATATCGATGTTTATACTCAAAAAAGTTGTAAACGCCATTTTAGACTCCATGGAAGTGGTCTTGAGTCCCAATTCGATTGTTTACAAAAAGTAACATTTCGAACTTTAATCTAATTAACGATGCTATATTTAAATAAAACATTTAAATATATAATCGTGAAATATACGGGTTGTCACAGACTCCCCTCCTTAAAGAAATTGTGTCCTCGCAATAATTAAGAGGAAGATAAAAAGTAACAATCATACTAAGGCATAACAACACAAAAGAAGAAATTTTGAAATGAGAAGTTCACCTTAAGGAGCAAGAGAGAGTAAGTCCAAATGTGTTCGCTCGATGAATTCTCTAGATTCCCAAGAGCAATCCTTAGGATTTGCGGACCATTAAACTTTCACAAGAGGAACATCTTTATTTCGAAGGCGTTTAACCTCCGTAGCAATGATACGAATAGGATGTTGCTCATAAGTCAAATTAGGCGAAACTTCAGTTTCTTCAATAACACCGGGCTCAAGAAATCGGAATCCCTAAGGCATATTCGTAGTTGAGAGACGTGGAATACGTCATGAATAGCAAAAAACTGAGCCGGTAATAAAAGGCGATAAGCCACGGAAACAATGCGTTCGGTGATGGGAAATGGACCAATAAGACGAGGTGCTAATTTTCCCGATCGACTGAAACGCACAACACCCTTCATAGGAGAAACACGAATAAATACCAAATCTCCCACAGAAAATTCTAATTTCCTTCTTCGATTAACGGCATAGGATTTTTGTAACGACCCGTAAATTTTAACTATTTTAAAAACGTAATTAGTTGAAATTTTGTGAAATTTTAAACAATAAAATGTTGAAATAAAATTTGATATTTGGAATGCATCTAATTAATCATAGCAACTGGTAAATTTTCATCAGATAATTTGGAAGTTTATTTTCTAGTGTAATTTTATTCCAATTTATATCATTTAAAATCGATGATAATAAAATGTTTTCTAAACCTGAATATTTTTACATAGAAAAATTCTAATTCATCTTCTGACTAAGGCATCATTTTTCGTTTTCCAAATTCGGACTTCTTTAGCTCCGTCGATCTTATTTTTCTGCGTTTTTGCTGCATTTTCCGCTAGTAGAAAATTCGAATTTTTATAATTCAATCATACCACTAATATCTGTATATCGTTTTGATCGTCTCGTCGTGCTGACCTCTGCGATATATTCATTTCTATGTTTCGGAGTCTGCTACATGTTGGAAATTCGCGAAACGATTTCCCATATCAGTACCGTTTAAGCCTTTTTGACCATTCATTTTCCAATAGTGAAAAGCTGTACAGCCACTATTCTTTATTTTTTTTCAGAATTCGATAAGGTGGCTGTCACTATTCCCAACAGTTCATTTATGACATTTTCTATTCCTATTGGTTCTACAGTTCAAACAAATTAAAAATATATTATTGCATTGAAGCTTGAACTGCTCCTCTATTTCTCTTCTTCTATATTTTTTTTCTTTTTCTTCTTTTCACTTCACTTTGTTCGGCTGTTTAAGAAAAAAAAGCAAATCCTGCCATATTCCTCCATGTGAAACCTACAATCGGCCTTTGCCACCTCAGACCTCACCTACAACCACCAAGCAACCACCGCTCCAAGCTTTTCCATTATCCAAGCTCGCCATCCCCAAGGTAACAGCCTCCATGTCGAAGCCTAGCACCACGTCAGTCTCTAACCCAATCCGCACTTGCACGAGCCCAGCCACCGCCTCCTAAGGTCGAAACTGTTAGTTCTTTTCTATAGTTTGTTTGTGTGTGTATATATATATATATGTAACATCCCGGAATTTTCGACTTTCGAAAATTCGACATCGATACTCACTTTATCGACTGCCGAGCCATCGAATGCCGGAAACCCGAAAAGTTATGGTTTTAAAAAGAAGAAAAAGGTAGAAGAAGAAGAAAGCAGAAGAAGAAAGAAGAACAACAGAACAACATCAGAACAGAAACAATATCAGAATCTTACACATCGTAGCGGAACAATATATAATAGATAATTACTAGTCTTTTAAAACAAAGAACTATATCAGTTTATACATACATCAATCAGAGTCATATACAACAATGGACAGTTATATAACTTGTCCTCATACAGAATACACAGCGGAATAATACAAAAATATAGGTGATACGTTTCGCCATCCAGCTTGCTTCCAAAGCTCCAGAATATCCAGAATATCCTGATAACCTAACTCTAGACTGCCCGTGTGGAAATTGGTGGGCACCCAGAGTTTAGAAAGGAACAATAAACTCCGAGTCAGTCATGGTGACTGGTGTGAGATTGTAAAACAGTTTATTCTTTAAAACAAAAACGGGATAATTTTAAAGTCAATTCGAAATGCTTTTGAAAAAATGAAACTACCATAAGACCTCCCACCACACACACAATGCAAACGCAGACTTGGAGGAGATTTCTTCTTATGATAGTCAAAGATGCTTACTACGCAAAAAATCAAATCATTTTGGATATTATTATTAGTGCATAGTGGAAAACATTTCGAAAGTAGAATATAAATCTTAGCCGGCATAGGTACCATTATATTATGCCTGCTATAGCTGCCTCCTGAGGAGACAGGTTATACAATTTGCAATCGTAAAGGCTCGTATTGTTTCTTTGGATTTCCAACAAATGGTCAGGCTAAGGAACTTCCTATGCCACGATGGGTACGTCCCTGGAATAGACGACCCGAGAACCTAACCGGATCTCTGCCAACACAAGGCTGGGTTACCTCTACAAAAATAGGTAACTACTGACATGCGTATGCCATCCCCCGATCGTCACCGATCTTCCCGAGGATCCCCGATTCGCAACAAACCACATAATATAAATCCAGCAACCACAGAGGTTAAGTATCTGGGCTCCATACCATGATACCACCTTTATCCAGAAGGAATGACATACACTAAGGGGCGCTACTCCCTAGAACCTTGCCGCATCCTTCCTGTTTCGACCATTTCCGGGGTGTGAGGCTCGACGAAGTCTCGTCCACAAAGCTACGCTTTCTACAAAGCCATGCTTCGGGTCAAACAAATTGATCAACCTATGATCACAATGATATAAGATCAAACAAATGATCATATCGCAAATGATCAAACACTGATCATTTCACAGCAACACTCAGTATGCCACGTTACCAAATTGGGAGTATATCGCTTATAAATTTCAACTACATAACCTCTGAGCTCGTACGTGTGATAACCTAGATTTCTGGACATCTGTAATTGATATAATAATTGGGTAAATAAATAGAAAATACTGAATTATAAATTTAAACAAATGAATCTGATCAAATAAATATTTATATTTGTAATTGTGTTATATATATATAGATAGATATAAGAAGATTTTAAATAAAAATATTATTATTTTTTTTCAAACAAAATGAATTTGTGATTGTTTAAGTAAATATATTTATATGAGTTGATTTTATATGGGATTTTAAATTAAATTAAATTTAAATTAGAATTCAAAGGATAAATATCTTAAATATATTTTGAATTTAAATTATATTTTAAAAGATTTTATTTAGAATAATATTTGTTTTATATTATTTTCTTTAAAAGATTTTATAGAATAAGATAATGTATTAACTTAATAATATATATATATATAAGTTTAAAAAAAAAATCATTTCTAAATTTTATTTTATTTTCAAGGAAATTACACTTGTAAGTTAAGTATATATATAGTTTAACAAATGTAAATCAATGAATACATGCTAATGACAAATGTTAACAAGTGTCACCATGTTATTTTATTTCTTTTATTTTTAATAATCATAAAATTAAGTCTATGTATATATCAATATCTTCTCTTCTCCATTCTTTTTCTACCTTCATCTTTCAAAACAATGAAAACGAAAATCTGTAAAACAAAACTAAAGAAAACCAAAATCAAAAACCTGTAAACAAAAGGTTAGCAAAACAGAAATTAAATCAAAGCAAATTACTGAGCAAGCTTCCAACTAAAAATCAAAGTCTGTATCATCTTAGCAAGTAGATTCAAGTTCAGTTGCAAGGATCAAGATTTCCAGTTTATAATTAAAGCAAGCTTTCCAGTTAAAAAGTTGCAGTTCAAAACAACAAATAGTTCCAGATCTAAGAAAATCGGCTCTGCTCTCTGTTTTCAATACAGGTGAGTAAACAAGCTTTTAATCTGTTTAAAATCTTGTTGCATGCAGCGATCTTGAAGTAAATTAGTGATAAGTGATTACATGATTGTTTTATATGATCATATGCGTATATATATGAATTGAATAGGTGTGCATGTCTGTTTACAAGATGTTTGCTCTGTTCTTGTTGTTCGGGTTTTAAATCTGAGAAAAATCATGTTCTCCTCCCCTGATCTTCTGTAGGGCATGATGTATAAACAAAAATTGTTTGTTATAACATGATATAGAATTTAAAAATGATTTCAAACTAAATCTGAAGCCAGTCTTAATAAAAAGGAAGAAGAATAGTAGGATTTTAAATTCTATCAAATATTCGACTTAAATAAATTCTGGTTTCAAGTATATAATCAAATTTGTTTTCGAAATCTAGGGTTTTTAAAAGTAAAATCATGATTTTTAGACTTGTAAATCAAGAGAATTTGCATGTTGATCAAAAGATGGGTTTTGAGCTTTTTCTGGTGATCGGAGAGTTTCGAGTGGTCGGGGTCTCTGCTGAAGCTAGTCTGGGGGTAAGCAATGTCGGCAAAATGGTCAGTGATATTCTCGTTCACCGTGGTGGCTGTACGAGGTGGAAATAGGGTTTTTAGCTGAGTTTTGGTCGAGGCTAGAAATGGGGTCGCTGTGTCATCCCTGTAGCATCGAGCTTGTTCGGAGATTGGGAAATGGAAGCGTGGTGGATCGGCGAAGGTGTGGATGGAGGCTCGTGATCACTGGTGATCGGAAGCGTCGAGTCGAGGAGGTTTGGTCGATGTTTTACTGTTCCAGCTTCATCGATATAGCTCGATTTCGATTTTGGATTCGTATTGAACTTTGGGTGGTAAGGATCGATGATGGAGATGGTCGACGACATGTTGGAGGTATCGCGAATGATCGGAGTGGCGAAGTCCAGGCGTGCACGTGCACGTGTTTCTCTGTTGTATCTGATGGTGTTGGGTAGATTGAGCTCGAGGAAGTGAAGATTTTTGCTCGGGGAAGAAAGTGTTTGGCTCGGGAAAAGTTATAGTTGGTCTCGAGAAAACGTAAAGAAGGGAACTCGGTGTTCTACTCGAGAATTTTGTATTATGGCTCGGGTATTTTCATTAGGGAATTAGGTCTGCTTTGAAATTTTTAAAGGTTTAAAAACAAAAAGAAAATTTGTTACCAGTTTTCAAAGCAAATAGAATTGAACAAGTTTTCAAAATCATTATCAAACAGGTTTCAAAATATAGTATGTTATAAACTTTAATTATGAGGTGTTCGAATGAATAAATTTCAAACTTTTGAATTCAAATAAGAAATGATGAAACTAAGTAATTAATTAAAGTATATGGTTTATCTTAATTATTTAATATTTTACAAATTGAACAATAATTTCTTAATGTAATAAATGGATAGTTAATTACTTAGTATAAGCGATTAAAGAGTAATTACTGAATGTAATTAATTAGAGGAAAATTAATGACTTAATGTGATTAATTAAAGGTTAATAAATGACTATAATTAGTTAAAGATAATTAACTAATGAAAGTGATTAAGGGCTAATTAATTAACTTAAATGATTATGGGATAATTACTGGATTGAAATAATTAAGAGATAATTAAATTACTTAAAAGATAATTTCTTAATGTAAGTAATTGAAGGGTTAATTCGTTATTGTAATTAATTAATCAAAGGTTAATTAATGAGAATAATTAAGAAATAATTATTAATTAAGGATAATTACTTAAGCTGGATAATAAGAATGATTAATTAATTTAAATAATTTTAGTTAATTAATGATTACTTAAGCAGGGTTAGGAGATTTATTCTTAAGTAATTATTTTAATTTGAGTTGATTAAATTAATTTGAATTGGTATGACTAATTAATCCTGCTTACGAATGATTGAAAAATATTGTATGCCTTAGATAGATGATATCTCTGATATGTGATGTTATGTGATATGATATGTTTGGTTTAAACTGGAATAATGTGGGTATCTATCGATGATGAATTACTGTGTAAAGGTGACACCCTGTATTTAAAGTTTGAATTGTATTTCATTTGAGTAACTTGGGTTAAGATGACATTGGATTCGAAGAGACAGGAGTCGGGTATTAGTTAATATCCGAAACCACTTCGATATGTATTCTATAATAATTCTCTATAGATTTGATATGTGAAATCAAATAGGCTGGAATGGAATAAATTGAGTAATCTGGACCATTTAAAACTAAGTAAAGGTACATAAGGATTGATTAAGTGTTGACTATAACAAGTTGTGAACTTGTAGTGATGAACGAGTTACCCCGGGTTTTTAAATAGGTTTGTTGTTTTAGTATTTCATGTTAGATGTGTTTACTCACGCTGGTTTCCAGCCTGACCCGGGTGTTACTTTGATGTAATGCTCGGGTCAGACCGAGTATTACAGATTTCCAGGTAAGGACGTTCTAGAGCTCAGGAGGCGAGCTGGATGGCAGGAACGTATGGAGTGTATTCCACTGTGTATTGAGAGTTGTATTGATAGTAGTATGGGGCAGGTTGATATAACTGTCCAATCTATTGTAATGATTGTAACTCTGATGAATTGTATGTAAAGTAACAATTACAGTTTCTTTTATAAAATTGCTATTATTTGTTATTATATTTAATCCGCTGCGAATGTGAGATGTTGTGATTTCTGTTCTTCTTTCTTCTTTCTGTTCTTTCTTCTATCTCTTTTCTTTTTCTCCTAACTATCTGGAATTTTCGGGTTCGAAAATTCCGGGTCGTTACAGTTGGTATCAGAGCTGAAGGTTAAGCGAGAACCTTGGCTCTGTTGGGATTACTCATTAAGGATAGGGTCAATAGTACCCTAAGATGAGTTGAGTGTATATATATATATATATATGAGAGCGTATTTGTTATTTTCTTATATAAAGGTTTTAAAAAGGTTTTAAAATGGTTTTAAAAATAAATGATTTTTATATAAGTTTATCTTTTGATATATATAGAAATAATTTTCTAATTATTAAATATATTAAAGAAATTGGTTGTTGAATCATTGGAATTAAATAAAATAATAAGAATTAAGTGGTAAACAAACAAATTGAAATTAAATGAAGATAAGTTGAAATGGATCCAAACTGAAAATAAAATCTTGAATTTGTAGAAGTATTTTCAGAATAAGATAATAATGAAATGGGTATCCATATATGATAATCTTCGTTATTATAAATGATTGTTGTGTTTAATAATGAAATGTTGTAAATGATTAAGCAAAATGAAATGTTTTAGGGAAGTAAACTTTTAGGGTGAATATGACTTATAAATTGGAATTGAAGATAATTTAAAATTGTGAATTTTAAATCTAAATCCAGAAAACTTGAAATTATTTTAAAGAAATCTGTTTGAAATTAAAAACCAAGAATGATTTAAAAATTTAAGGTATAACTTGGTGTGTAAAGGAAATAAATATCTATATTTGGAAATAAAACTCTAAGGTTGAGTTTTGAATTTTCCTTGGGATGTGATGTGAAACCCAAAGTGAAGTAAGTTTTTAAACTTAAAACGGGAAAGATTATTAATCTGAAGTTTAAAATTTGAATGGGAATTCAAATTATGTAAAGTTGACCGGATTAAGTAAATTTAATTTAACTTAAGGAAGTTAAATAAGTTTAGAATGAACAACTTGAATTGGAAATTTCAAGATGAAATTTAAATTTAACTTGGGTAGTTAAATGGTTAATTTAAATGGGAGTTATGAGTGATCTCAAAATGGGTTTGAGATCTGGAAATTGAAAATGGATAATAAATTAGAATCTGAAGATTAAATTGTTTTTGAATTCTTATTTGAACTTTGTAATAAGTTAAGTAAAGATAATTTTAAAATGGAATTTTGAAATTTGAATTTAGAATTAAAAGGTTTAAAGATTTAATTTGTTAAAATTAAAAATAAAGGTTGAATTAATTTAAAAGTAAAGGAATTGTGATTTAAGGAATTAAATCAATATTTAAGAATTTTAACTCGAATTTATATAATTCGAGATAGTTTAAAATTGAGATTTAAATTGAATTAGTTCAAACTGAATTTGATTTGAATAAATGGGAATTGTGATTTAAGATGGATAAGTTTAAAATTCAAATGGAAAATTTGAATTGAATTAATTTGAAAAAAAAAATTTTTTTTGAAGATTGAATGAGTTCAAATTCAAATGGGAATTGGGATTAATTCATATAGAAATCAAAATGATTTGAAATTGAAGTGGATTCAAATTTGAAATTAGTTTGAATAATTTGAAATTGTAATTAAAAATTGAATAAGTTTAAAAATCAAATGGAATTTGATTTGAATTTGGAAAGGAATTAAGGTTAATTCAACTTGAATTGGGATTAAATAAATTTCAATGGAAATTGAAGTATCGAGTCAATTTAAATGGAAGTGGAAATTTAAATTGAATTGATGGGGAATTGAACGGTTTGACTCTGGACTATTTTCAAAGTAAATTGTTTTAATATAAACCTATTTTCCCAAACTATTTACTATACAATCTTTCTTCTTAAACCCCAAACTATCCTATACTTATTTTACAATTATTTTGGAACTATTTAACTATTTTGAAACTATTTTATAAACTAATTACTATTTTTCAGTTACTTATATCCAATCACTATTTTAAAAAAACTATTTTTGCAATTTTCTAACTATTTTATACCTACTTAACTATTTTACAGCTATTTTACAAACTAATAACTATTTTTCAACTACTTATCTATTTTAAACTTTTTCAAGCTATTTTTTTAAATTTAAATAGGTCAGAGTTCAAACTGTTTGTAATTGAAGTAATAACTCAATGGTAAATGGAAGCAATTGAGAATAAGAGAATAGAATTAAAGGAAATGTGGATAGAAAGGAAAAATTGATTTAGCTAATAATCAATAAAGATAAATACGAAGGATGTACGTATATTATTCCATTTGCATAGTGATTTGATCCAGATTCGAACACAGAATTTCGAGATAGTATTATCGATCCGAATTGGGATTTTTCCGCTCGATTTTCGACGGCGAACCTGGATATGGATTGTTGATTGGTTCTGGATATTCTCTATCATAGTTGTGACTATGCAAGGAGAATGACGGTTTCTGATCAAGAAACCAGATCTGAGTCCGCACTAGGAAGTCGGGTGGACGATACTAGATCGGAAGTGAAATTGTGTGATCGATTGAGTGATCAGATTGATATTGTATACGGATGATATGTGTGCATCCTACGGATTTGAATGAAATTGATATTGAAGATTGGGGATAAGAACTGTAAAATGGTTTTTGAAAAGAAATATGGTTAATAACTTTATAAAAGATTTATCAAATGTGAATATTTGATTTAGAATAAAATAAAGTTATATATCCTTGTTATATAAGGTAAATCTTCCCTTGTTGAATCTATTGCTAAAAGAAAAGGGTTTTGAAATATTTGAAGTATAAAAGAGGTTTTATACAAGTTTGAAATAACCCAAGATTTTCAAAGTTATATATATATATATATATATAAAGGATCTTATGAGAATGATTTTGGAAAAGGTTTTGGGAACCTATGGATTTTGGAAAGGGCTTTGATTTTTGAGAAATCAATTTTGAATTTTGGAAAGCCTAGTTTGAGAATTATCGATTTTTGGTAATCGATTTTGTGTAAAGGAGATTTTGATAAATCATAAGGGGTATGATTTGAAGATACTATAAGTATATAGTATAAAATGTTTTGAGTATAGCTCTGGGGAAAAAGGCGCTCCCTTGAAATGAACTTCTCAGGAGTGCCATTGGGTGGTACTGCCTTGAACCCCAAGGGGGGATTCTAAAGTTGATCCTGTGAGGAGTCCGGACAAACTAGTTCCTGAGGATTATTTGTGTAGCGAAAGTCGAGGGGCTGGTGCCCACAGAGGCATTTGGGTTATTCTGTGACGACAATGTAACTCGATGTCACTGGGATCTACTGTAGACCATAGCGAAAGTCATGTGTGCCGCTGAGAGCCAACTGTCTACGTTTGATTTTATATCGGTAGACTGTGACACTATGGTAACATAGCGAAAGTCGTGTGTGCCGCTGAGAGCCAACTGTCTACGTTTGATTTTATATCGGTAGACTGCGACCTATGTGGGAGAAGTTTCATTATTTGGCAGCGAAATTCGGTGGCGCTGATGCCTACAGTTATATGGGTTTGTGCTGTGATAACAACGTAAGGCCCGGGTATAACTGCGATCTGTAGCGGGTTCCATGGCGTAATCGAGGAGCGCGGAGACCTACAGTTATCTGTGGATTTTGCCGGGACGGCAACGTAACCATCGGGTTAACTGCGACCATGGATGGGGGTGATGATTTCCAGAGCATTCTCACCAAAGGGATTTCCTCGATTTCAAAACTGTTTTCTATATTTTCATAAATTATTTTCCAAGAATTTTCACTGGGTGTTGAAAACAGGTTTACCAAGTACTTATAGTTTTTCAGTCTTACGCCTGATCAACGTATGACCGAATTTCTGTGAGAACGAGGATGGATTTGTTGAGACATCGAGTTATAAAAGGTATTTTTATAAAACTATTTTGGTAATATTATATAAATTTTAAAGTGTTTTAAAAAAAAAAGAGAGTTAAGAGTTAAATATGTTCAAAGAGTAATTTTTCTAATAATAATCATTTTAATAAATTCTGGCTTCATTCCTTTTCGAGGACGAAAAGATTCTAAGGGGGAAGGAATGTGATAACCTAGATTTCTGGACATCTGTAATTGATATAATAATTGGGTAAATAAATAGAAAATACTGAATTATAAATTTAAACAAATGAATCTGATCAAATAAATATTTATATTTGTAATTGTGTTATATATATAGATAGATATAAGAAGATTTTAAATAAAAATATTTTTTTTTTTTTTCAAACAAAATGAATTTGTGATTGTTTAAGTAAATATATTTATATGAGTTGATTTTATATTGGATTTTAAATTAAATTAAATTTAAATTAGAATTCAAAGGATAAATATCTTAAATATATTTTGAATTTAAATTATATTTTAAAAGATTTTATTTAGAATAATATTTGTTTTATATTATTTTCTTTAAAAGATTTTATAGAATAAGATAATGTATTAACTTAATAATATATATATATATATATAAGTTTAAAAAAAAATCATTTCTAAATTTTATTTTATTTTCAAGGAAATTACACTTGTAAGTTAAGTATATATATAGTTTAACAAATGTAAATCAATGAATACATGCTAATGACAAAAGTTAACAAGTGTCACCATGTTATTTTATTTCTTTTATTTTTAATAATCATAAAATTAAGTCTATGTATATGTAACGACCCGGTATTTTGGACCATTCAAATCGACAATAAATCCACACATGTCTGACTTGAATAATTCAAAATATCAGATTGTTAATTTAAATTTGGCAAAACTCAGAATATACAGTAAATAAATCAGTCACAGCATCACAGACACAGAGTAATACAATAATACGCAGCGGAATAGATAAAATAGTAGTTCATGAAGCTACTATATAAACATCAGAGTTAGAAATAAAATACAACATAATATCTCAAATGCAGAAGTCTCCAGTACAACAGATGACTTCTCTGGACAAATCAACTAAGAGAGCTGAAAGCTGAGGCGATAGTTGGATCTCCAAAGGAAGCTCCAAACTCCAAAGGTGAGTCTCAAATGCTGTATCACTCGGTCTGACCCGAGCGTAAAGCAAAACACAAAACACTCGAGTCAGGATTAACATTCTTATATAAATAAATCCAACTCAAGTGAAACATCAACTGAAATACAAGTAACTTAAAGGATGTTTGGGATAACCATCCTCTAAAGATCTTCAGAACTATCTACAAGGTGGAAATATACATTATAACACCGTGGTCATTCCAATTTAATTTATACTTCAAACCCAAATATCATTTCATTTCAAATATATCTATTTTTCCAAAATAGTATATATAGGTTAAATAATTTATAAAGTAAAGTATTTATAATTTCCTCAAGTTTCACAAATCGGTTCAAATCAACTCAATTTCCAAATTTCAATTTAATTCAATCTAAAATTTCCATTTTAATTCAATTCAGTTTCTAAATAACAAATTCAAATTTTATTGATTTCAAATACAGATCTGAATCACAAAATAAACCATTTAAATTCCAGTATATTTCAAAGCTTTAATATGCAACAATTTCAAAGTTAAATTTTAACAGTTTCATATAGCTCTTGATTTAACTTCACTATTTTTTTTAATCAGGGAATATTCACTTAATAAATTCAATATCATTTAACTAGCCTTAAATTACATTTTACTAAATATTTCCTTAAACTTTATTTAAACAAGAAATATTCATTAGGTTACTTATAAATCAAACTCAAGTTATAAATCATATCCTACATCTCAATTTCAATAAGTTTCAAATCGATTTAATTAAATAAAATTCTTTATTGAATACAATTTCAACTAAATTCAAATTATCTTTCTAACCTTAACTTATTCAAATTATTACCAAAATCTATTTTGAAATATATTTACATACTCAACATATTATATGTATTTAAATCAATCATTTCCATTTATATATAATAATTTAAGGCTCATTATTTATTAAAACCATATATTTCTTTCCAAAACCATAGAATTCATTTTTAAAATATTTATATATATGGACCAACGGTGTCTGTATATATATTTATCATATGGTTAAGTGATGCAGATATTTATCATTTCAATCCGAAATTTAAATATATACGGGTATAAATCATTTCGACCCGTAATCCCAATTTCAATACAAATGAAAATCACTTGGGTCTATCATTTCAACCCATAACTATTTTCTCCTATTCTAAAGTCCGTTCGGGTATGTATCATTTCAACCCATAGTGATTTCTATACTAACAGGGAACTTGCAGAGTGATAACAGATATTAAAAATAATATAGCAGGCATATATATCAGCAATAACAATTTAATATAAACAACAGGATATGGTGTCATATCCCACAGGTGAACAGTTATAGATAATAGCATGTATGACAATTTAAATAACTACAGCAGCATATTTCAATTGTTATTTCAGTTGAAATTAAATTAAATAAATATAAGAACGTTAATCGTGAGTGATTGCTCACCTTTCGAGGCTAGAGAAATTTGGCAATGAAACGAGCTATGAATTCCAAAGCAGTACGCTAGACGGACATGATTCGATGAAGAAGACGTGCACGATGGTC
The DNA here is from genome assembly GCA_030737815.1 of Allium fistulosum. NCBI lineage: Eukaryota > Viridiplantae > Streptophyta > Magnoliopsida > Asparagales > Amaryllidaceae > Allium > Allium fistulosum. The sequence goes on along the minus strand of CM060907.1, from coordinate 939,031,516 downwards.
AAAGCTGATAGATAAGGAATTGACGAAATCAAATCAGAACTGGATTGGTGAAGATAAATGATATAGGTGAATTTATATATATAACTATATATATATAATCAAATTCTAAATTCAAATATATATTAAATTAAATATATATAGGAATTTCAAAATCCATTGTTTTTAACTAAAACTCAAATACTAAAGTCATACATGTAAAATAAATTATATGTTATAATTAAAACAATATTGGTTATAAATTTAGTATTGACGAAACCAACTTAAGTCCAAAATAGTATATTTATATATAAAACAATTATATGTAAACTATTTATATATATGCCACCCACTACATTCATGTTACTCAAATGTATTCAGACCTATTATAAATCTATGCAGACCCGTTATAAACATTCATGCAATACAAAATATATATATATGCAGACCCAACAACATACAAGTATAAGTTATATAGTAACTTATATAACCCTATTATGATTCATACTTTATAATATAACTGTAACTATTTATAACATAACCTACTATAACATACATTTCATTTACAACTTATATACAGTGAAATAGTTAATATATACGAAAAGCTCATAACTGTACAATTAACATATATTTTTATAGCTATTAAAACTTGTATAGTTTAATATGGTATATATATAACCAGACTTCCCAATATAACTTATATACTAAAACCATAAACCGGCTATAACATATATGAAGATCTATAAAATCCAACAAATAATATAACTAATGTATTATAGACTAATACAAACTCAATACGCACTAGTATATTATAAACAACTATACTTAAAACTTGCTTATATGAACTTGTAAGCCAGACCTCAAACACCTTCGCATAGCAACATACAAACAATATAAACATTGTATATATTATCAAAACTATATATATATAAAACAGAGTTCAACTTTGCATATAGACTAGTATGCATACTGTCGTAACCTTTATACGTATAAGACTTGGAAAACAATTTTATATATACATTAACATATATTATATAGAATACATACATATAAGAACTAAATATACTAAAATATAATAGAACTGGCATATATATGCGTACGATAACTTCATATATAGTATATATATATCACTTATATGTTATAATACACGGTACAAAAAAAATAACAGCAAGTAGTTTATAAAACAAAAATAAAATTTATAAACTAATCATATATACACATAGATAAACTCCAAAAACAATTTATGTGTATAGTACATAAAAAAACAGTTTATACGAGAGCATACCAAATCCAATATATAACATATATATGGACATATATGCTGCAGCGATGAAGGAAACTTGCAGAGGAGCTGCTGCACGATGAGTCCAAGGGGAAGAAAACGTTGCGGCTAGGGAACAAGGCGAAGGTGGAGGTGGGGTGACTTCGGTGGCCGAGGACGTGGAGGCTTGGGGAGATTGAAGGGGGATGGGCACGGCAGTCCATGCGGAGGTGGAATAGGGTCTCGGCTGCTTGTTGCCATGTGGTGGGTTATGGTGGCGTGAGGACGGTGCACGAGATGATGAGGTTCAGATCTGAAGTGGGATTTGGTTGGACAGTGCTCGAGGTTGAGGGGAAGGAAGGGTGACAACACGGGTTGGAGTCGAGGCGGTTTCTAGGGGAGGCAGCTGGTCCGCTTAGGGTCATTTATGGTGATGCTTCGGGTTCAAGGACGAGGACGGAAGATCTGGAAACAAGGGGGTGGTTCGGTGGTTCGACTATTGATGGGATTGTGGGTGGTCTGGTTATTTCGAGTTGAGGAGGGTTGCTGCGAGTTTTCTCTTATGGTCTTGCAGCCGAACAAAAGAAATTAGAGGAAGTGAAAGTGGCCAGGAAGAAGAAAGCAACACTTTTTATTTTTTATACTTTCTCCTTTTAAGATATGAACAGTAACAAGAATAGAAAGAGGCAAAACGTACCAATATAAATAAAGTAGGAATAGTGAAATTCCAATGGTCAAGTGGTGGTACGTTGTACATTTAAAATAATTTATTGATTGTTTGGATAGCACGTTTCAGATTGAAACGTACAGGGAAAAAGGGATTCAAAATTTAGGTACCGTTATGACGAGCTGTTTTCTTGTCAACGTTACATACCGGACCTCAATCTATCGAAATAAATATACCGCTGGGATCTGCACGACGAGACGATCAAAACGGTATACATATATCGGTGGTACGATCATCCGATCAAAAGTCGAAAATCGGTACCCCAAAAATGCTGTTATTTTGCCAGAATTAAGATAAACGGAGCAATAGAAGTCCAAATTTGGAAAAACGAATTTTGCAGTCTGATTCAGAATGATCTGAATAAATTTTCTCCTGCTGACATATCTTGGTTTCGGAAAACTTTTAAATTCACTGTTATTAACCGGTTTGATTTGAATAAAAATTTCACAGGAAAATAAACTCCAATATTATCAGATGAAAATTTACCAGTTGCTATATTAAAATAGACGTATTCCAAATAATAAATTTTTAATTTCAAATTTTATTGTTTAAAATTTCACAAAATTTCAATTAACATATTATTAAAACTATTAAAATTTACGGGTCGTTACACTCTCCCCCACTCAAAACTTTTCGTCCCCGAAAAGAAAGAGGTAGAAGAATATAAACAACCAGAAAGAAAAATAGATTGAAAGTTAAGATTAAACAATTAATTTAAAACTATATAATTTTTACTTGAAATATTCATTTGAAAACTTCATTTGCAAATCAATTATTTTTTTATAATTTAATACTTTTTCAAAACTCATTTGTAAAATTTCTTTCTTCCTTTATAAATACCATTTATATGTTTAAATGACACCTTTATAATTATATGAAAACTATTTGAAAACAATTATTTACACTATTACTTATATTTACAAAGAAGCTATTTGAAAACATTAAATCCATAATTTATAAATTTATTAATTTATCTCAAGATACTTTTCAACATTATTAATAAATCAATAATCATTTCTTTAAATATGTTGTATTTAATTAATAACTCAAAATATTTATAACACTAAAATTTCTATTAAACCATATAGTATATAAATAAACAATATTTAAAGGGATATAGTCAACAAGGAGAAGAGGGACTTGGAAAAATAGAATATAGGTGAATAAATAAAGCTGAGCAGATAAGATAGATTCAAAAGATTAGTATCGGGCATGAATAATTAATTTAGAGCCATAAGGGTTTTAATTTCAAATATTAATACAAAATTCCTTTGTTGGAAATACTTTTATAATAAATTGCCTTTATAACGAAATAAATTTCCTTTCGAAAATACTTTTATAACTCGATGTTTCAACAAGTTTATCCTTGTTCCTGTAGACTCTGGTAGTGCGTTGATCAGGCGCAAAACTAGAATTCTCCAGGTACTTAGTAGACTTGTTTCAACACCCATTGAAAATACTGGGAAACTTTTAAAAACAGATATGGAAAGTACAATCCAATCAAAAACGAATCAAATCATGGATCGCAGATACACAATGGTTACGCCTGGATCCCCCAGGAAACATCCGTACCTTTTAAGCATTCACTACCTTGCGAATTTCGCCATGCAACAAAACGGTGGACCGCAGGATACATAAAAATGGTTACGCCTGGATCCCCCAGGAAACATCCATACCCCTTAAGCAATCTCTGCCTTGCGGATTACGCCACTAACACGACCATAGATCGCAGATACACAATGGTTACGCCTGGATCCCCCAGGAAACATCCGTACCTTTTAAGCAATCACTGCCTTACGAATTACGCTATGCAGTCGAGTTCGTAAGACCATGGGTAACGCCATGGAATTCGAAGGACACTCGAGTATCATATCCGGAAAACCAAAATCAGAGAGAATAATATCGATAGAATGAATCCAAGATGTGGCCACAAATCGGATATCAAGCAGAAGGCACTTTCCATATCTTTACTTCGAAAATATGTATCATATAGTACCTTTTCAAATCACTTTCAAATATCGTACTTATATAAAATCCATTATATATAAGATTTAATTTTCAAATCAAATACTTTCCAAAATCAATAGTATATCAAATCATACTTATATAGACTTTAATTATATAAGATTTCACTTTTCAAATTGAGTACCCTTTTCAAATCCATAGTTTTCGAATCAATTTCATACTCATACAAATCAATTTTATATAAGTTCGATAACTCCCAAATCAAGTATTTAGTAACACAAGGTTCTCAAATTTCAATTTGTTTCAATATCAGTTCAATTTCAAAATCATATACAATTTCACCAATTTATTTCTTCTCAAATTAATTATCTTTAGTTTCAAAGTTTCCAAAATAACAGATTTAGAAAATAAATCCAAATTTCCAAATCAATAATTTAAGTCAACCAATTCATTTCCAAAATCAAATGTTTTCAGAATCATCTTATACTTACGTAAGGTCTATCTTATATAAGGATCAAATTTTACAAAATAACTTTCGCTGTATGAAGAGCCATATGAGATTTGAATATCTTTGCTTTTATGGGTTATATATCTTCGTAATTTTAAATTGGAAATTTTCTTTTAGTAAGTAAAGATATTCTAACCCGACAGCTTTCCATTTCAGCGTCAAAATATATCAGTGATAATAGAATATAAGATGTACGTACGCCATCATTTCACAGAATCACATTTGATCGTTCGCTCGATCACACAAGTTCGCTTTCGAACTAGTATTGTCCATTCGATTTCCCTAATGCGGACTTCGATATGGTTTCTCGACTAGAAGCCATCAGTCTCCTTGCATAGCCATATACTATGATAGAGAATTCTAGAGTCAAGCCCAAAATCCATAACAAATATTCGCCATCAAGAATCCAATGAAAAATCCTAACACGAAATGGTGTAATTCACCTCGAACTTGTGTACTCAAACTTGGATCAATTCAATTATGCGAATAAAACAGCATACGTACAACTTATATTTTTATTCCAACTTGTTAAATATATAGTTTCATAAAGATGTTACTAAGTTAAAACATTTAAACTAAACTTTATTCAAAATATTTTGAAGACCAAATTCTTTTCGAAACATTTCAAATCTAAATTTCATATTAGAAAATTTTAAAATTGCCTTATTCATGTACTTAACAAAACAGTTTCAACTTATTTAAATCATATTACTACAGACCTTAACAAACATACCAAACTTATATACTTTATACCTTTCAAAATTTCTTAGCTTTGAAAAGATAACCTTGATTTGGAAGTGCTCGAACCTTCGAAATAGTTGAAGAAATCATTTTCAATTTCAAGAGTTGGAAATTAGCTCAAATTAGTAAATTAATTTTTAATAGATAGCGTTATATCAAATCCAAAACTCGAGGAACGAACACCGGCTTACTTCAAATCATTTCAAATATACATATATCTTTCGAATATCAGATCTTACTTCGGAATTTGAAATCAAAATGGTTTCACAAAATCACTCGCATAGCAATGCTATTAAAGTGGCCTTTCACTCACTCTGAAACTCGAAAATCAATGTCGATGATGCGTGCACTCATCACCGAAATTATTTTCCAGCGACATAAGTGAGTTCTGGACTTCTATTTTCTCAAACTTCTTTGAAATTTCTTCGAAATCATTCGAAACTTATTAAAATCATTTGAAACATTTCTTATTATGAAAATACTTTTAAATCATATTATTATTATATATTTCAAAATCTTAAAACCAATTTCAGAATACCGGAGTTCAATTCTCGAATTTCAAATTTTAAAATCCTTCAGTTATAAATCATTTTTAGATAAATCAAATTTCTTATATAGTTTTTCCAAAATTACAAATCCTTTCGAAACCTCAAATTCTTATTTTAAAAGGGTTTATAATCTTTATCGAAAACATTACACTTTTTTTTATATATAGAATATAATCATACTTATCAAAATAATAATTTCGGTTTAGAAACAATTTCTAAAATACAAACAAACCCGATTTTTAAAGGATGATTCAAGAATGAATTTCAAACAAAGATAGAAATTCAAATTAGAGGGACTCTAATCAAATAGAATTCTGATTCGAATATAGGCTCGAACGAAGATGAGATAATCAAATTTCAAAATGGAAGATGAATATACTTATATAAATCGCGGGCGACCTTAACCGGGTCAACCGTGACTTCAAGAATATAATCAATGCGGAAATCTAAGGCAAATCGACATTCGATCGCCAGAGATAGAATTCGGCATAATAAGAGGTGGCAACATCAAAACCGAGGGATATAAAAATCTCCGGTGAATCAATGTCAATTGTAAAGGAGTTCCACCCCTTTTCAACCTTCAAAGATCGGCGGGATCGCCTATTCTTATAGAGATCATTCGAAGTGGAGTTATGGGATACTCCAGAATCAAAAGAATACAAAGAGGGAGAGACAAGAATGAATTTTGGAACCGTAGGAAACGTTCCAAAGTTCAAAGGAAATCGAGTCAAAAGGAAGGGATTAAACTCGAACGAACGTGATTTTGTAAATAAATTTACAATATATGCTAAGTTTCGCCTAGAACCTGGCTCTGATACCAACTGTAACGACCCGGTATTTTGGACCATTCAAATCGACAATAAATCCACACATGTCTGACTTGAATAATTCAAAATATCAGATTGTTAATTTAAATTTGGCAAAACTCAGAATATACAGTAAATAAATCAGTCACAGCATCACAGACACAGAGTAATACAATAATACGCAGCGGAATAGATAAAATAGTAGTTCATGAAGCTACTATATAAACATCAGAGTTAGAAATAAAATACAACAGAATATCTCAAATGCAGAAGTCTCCAGTACAACAGATGACTTCTCTGGACAAATCAACTAAGAGAGCTGAAAGCTGAGGCGATAGTTGGATCTCCAAAGGAAGCTCCAAACTCCAAAGGTGAGTCTCAAATGCTGTATCACTCGGTCTGACCCGAGCGTAAAGCAAAACACAAAACACTCGAGTCAGGATTAACATTCTTATATAAATAAATCCAACTCAAGTGAAACATCAACTGAAATACAAGTAACTTAAAGGATGTTTGGGATAACCATCCTCTAAAGATCTTCAGAACTATCTACAAGGTGGAAATATACATTATAACACCGTGGTCATTCCAATTTAATTTATACTTCAAACCCAAATATCATTTCATTTCAAATATATCTATTTTTCCAAAATAGTATATATAGGTTAAATAATTTATAAAGTAAAGTATTTATAATTTCCTCAAGTTTCACAAATCGGTTCAAATCAACTCAATTTCCAAATTTCAATTTAATTCAATCTAAAATTTCCATTTTAATTCAATTCAGTTTCTAAATAACAAATTCAAATTTTATTGATTTCAAATACAGATCTGAATCACAAAATAAACCATTTAAATTCCAGTATATTTCAAAGCTTTAATATGCAACAATTTCAAAGTTAAATTTTAACAGTTTCATATAGCTCTTGATTTAACTTCACTATTTTTTTTAATCAGGGAATATTCACTTAATAAATTCAATATCATTTAACTAGCCTTAAATTACATTTTACTAAATATTTCCTTAAACTTTATTTAAACAAGAAATATTCATTAGGTTACTTATAAATCAAACTCAAGTTATAAATCATATCCTACATCTCAATTTCAATAAGTTTCAAATCGATTTAATTAAATAAAATTCTTTATTGAATACAATTTCAACTAAATTCAAATTATCTTTCTAACCTTAACTTATTCAAATTATTACCAAAATCTATTTTGAAATATATTTACATACTCAACATATTATATGTATTTAAATCAATCATTTCCATTTATATATAATAATTTAAGGCTCATTATTTATTAAAACCATATATTTCTTTCCAAAACCATAGAATTCATTTTTAAAATATTTATATATATGGACCAACGGTGTCTGTATATATATTTATCATATGGTTAAGTGATGCGGATATTTATCATTTCAATCCGAAATTTAAATATATACGGGTAGAAATCATTTCGACCCGTAATCCCAATTTCAATACAAATGAAAATCACTTGGGTCTATCATTTCAACCCATAACTATTTTCTCCTATTCTAAAGTCCGTTCGGGTATGTATCATTTCAACCCATAGTGATTTCTATACTAACAGGGAACTTGCAGAGTGATAACAGATATTAAAAATAATATAACAGGCATATATATCAGCAATAACAATTTAATATAAACAACAGGATATGGTGTCATATCCCACAGGTGAACAGTTATAGATAATAGCATGTATGACAATTTAAATAACTACAGCAGCATATTTCAATTGTTATTTCAGTTGAAATTAAATTAAATAAATATAAGAACGTTAATCGTGAGTGATTGCTCACCTTTCGAGGCTAGAGAAATTTGGCAATGAAACGAGCTATGAATTCCAAAGCAGTACGCTAGACGGACATGATTCGATGAAGAAGACGTGCACGATGGTCAAAGCTGATAGATAAGGAATTGACGAAATCAAATCAGAACTGGATTGGTGAAGATAAATGATATAGGTGAATTTATATATATAACTATATATATATAATCAAATTCTAAATTCAAATATATATTAAATTAAATATATATAGGAATTTCAAAATCCATTGTTTTTAACTAAAACTCAAATACTAAAGTCATACATGTAAAATAAATTATATGTTATAATTAAAACAATATTGGTTATAAATTTAGTATTGACGAAACCAACTTAAGTCCAAAATAGTATATTTATATATAAAACAATTATATGTAAACTATTTATATATATGCCACCCACTACATTCATGTTACTCAAATGTATTCAGACCTATTATAAATCTATGCAGACCCGTTATAAACATTCATGCAATACAAAATATATATATATGCAGACCCAACAACATACAAGTATAAGTTATATAGTAACTTATATAACCCTATTATGATTCATACTTTATAATATAACTGTAACTATTTATAACATAACCTACTATAACATACATTTCATTTACAACTTATATACAGTGAAATAGTTAATATATACGAAAAGCTCATAACTGTACAATTAACATATATTTTTATAGCTATTAAAACTTGTATAGTTTAATATGGTATATATATAACCAGACTTCCCAATATAACTTATATACTAAAACCATAAACCGGCTATAACATATATGAAGATCTATAAAATCCAACAAATAATATAACTAATGTATTATAGACTAATACAAACTCAATACGCACTAGTATATTATAAACAACTATACTTAAAACTTGCTTATATGAACTTGTAAGCCAGACCTCAAACACCTTCGCATAGCAACATACAAACAATATAAACATTGTATATATTATCAAAACTATATATATATAAAACAGAGTTCAACTTTGCATATAGACTAGTATGCATACTGTCGTAACCTTTATACGTATAAGACTTGGAAAACAATTTTATATATACATTAACATATATTATATAGAATACATACATATAAGAACTAAATATACTAAAATATAATAGAACTGGCATATATATGCGTACGATAACTTCATATATAATATATATATATCACTTATATGTTATAATACACGGTACAAAAAAAATAACAGCAAGTAGTTTATAAAACAAAAATAAAATTTATAAACTAATCATATATACACATAGATAAACTCCAAAAACAATTTATGTGTATAGTACATAAAAAAACAGTTTATACGAGAGCATACCAAATCCAATATATAACATATATATGGACATATATGCTGCAGCGATGAAGGAAACTTGCAGAGGAGCTGCTGCACGATGAGTCCAAGGGGAAGAAAACGTTGCGGCTAAGGAACAAGGCGAAGGTGGAGGTGGGGTGACTTCGGTGGCCGAGGACGTGGAGGCTTGGGGAGATTGAAGGGGGATGGGCACGGCAGTCCATGCGGAGGTGGAATAGGGTCTCGGCTGCTTGTTGCCATGTGGTGGGTTATGGTGGCGTGAGGACGGTGCACGAGATGATGAGGTTCAGATCTGAAGTGGGATTTGGTTGGACAGTGCTCGAGGTTGAGGGGAAGGAAGGGTGACAACACGGGTTGGAGTCGAGGCGGTTTCTAGGGGAGGCAGCTGGTCCGCTTAGGGTCATTTATGGTGATGCTTCGGGTTCAAGGACGAGGACGGAAGATCTGGAAACAAGGGGGTGGTTCGGTGGTTCGACTATTGATGGGATTGTGGGTGGTCTGGTTATTTCGAGTTGAGGAGGGTTGCTGCGAGTTTTCTCTTATGGTCTTGCAGCCGAACAAAAGAAATTAGAGGAAGTGAAAGTGGCCAGGAAGAAGAAAGCAACACTTTTTATTTTTTATACTTTCTCCTTTTAAGATATGAACAGTAACAAGAATAGAAAGAGGCAAAACGTACCAATATAAATAAAGTAGGAATAGTGAAATTCCAATGGTCAAGTGGTGGTACGTTGTACATTTAAAACAATTTATTGATTGTTTGGATAGCACGTTTCAGATTGAAACGTACAGGGAAAAAGGGATTCAAAATTTTGGTACCGTTATGACGAGCTGTTTTCTTGTCAACGTTACATACCGGACCTCAATCTATCGAAATAAATATACCGCTGGGATCTGCACGACGAGACGATCAAAACGGTATACATATATCGGTGGTACGATCATCCGATCAAAAGTCGAAAATCGGTACCCCAAAAATGCTGTTATTTTGCCAGAATTAAGATAAACGGAGCAATAGAAGTCCAAATTTGGAAAAACGAATTTTGCAGTCTGATTCAGAATGATCTGAATAAATTTTCTCCTGCTGACATATCTTGGTTTCGGAAAACTTTTAAATTCACTGTTATTAACCGGTTTGATTTGAATAAAAATTTCACAGGAAAATAAACTCCAATATTATCAGATGAAAATTTACCAGTTGCTATATTAAAATAGACGTATTCCAAATAATAAATTTTTAATTTCAAATTTTATTGTTTAAAATTTCACAAAATTTCAATTAACATATTATTAAAACTATTAAAATTTACGGGTCGTTACAGTATATATCAATATCTTCTCTTCTCCATTCTTTTTCTACCTTCATCTTTCAAAACAATGAAAACGAAAATCTGTAAAACAAAACTAAAGAAAACCAAAATCAAAAAACCTGTAAACAAAAGGTTAGCAAAACAGAAATTAAATCAAAGCAAATTACTGAGCAAGCTTCCAACTAAAAATCAAAGTCTGGATCATCTTAGCAAGTAGATTCAAGTTCAGTTGCAAGGATCAAGATTTCCAGTTTATAATTAAAGCAAGCTTTCCAGTTAAAAAGTTGCAGTTCAAAACAACAAATAGTTCCAGATCTAAGAAAATCGGCTCTGCTCTCTGTTTTCAATACAGGTGAGTAAACAAGCTTTTAATCTGTTTAAAATCTTGTTGCATGCAGCGATCTTGAAGTAAATTAGTGATAAGTGATTACATGATTGTTTTATATGATCATATGCGTATATATATGAATTGAATAGGTGTGCATGTCTGTTTACAAGATGTTTGCTCTGTTCTTGTTGTTCGGGTTTTAAATCTGAGAAAAATCATGTTCTCCTTCCCTGATCTTCTGTAGGGCATGATGTATAAACAAAAATTGTTTGTTATAACATGATATAGAATTTAAAAATGATTTCAAACTAAATCTGAAGCCAGTCTTAATAAAAAGGAAGAAGAATAGTAGGATTTTAAATTCTATCAAATATTCGACTTAAATAAATTCTGGTTTCAAGTATATAATCAAATTTGTTTTCGAAATCTAGGGTTTTTAAAAGTAAAATCATGATTTTTAGACTTGTAAATCAAGAGAATTTGCATGTTGATCAAAAGATGGGTTTTGAGCTTTTTCTGGTGATCGGAGAGTTTCGAGTGGTCGGGGTCTCTGCTGAAGCTAGTGTGGGGGTAAGCAATGTCGGCAAAATGGTCAGTGATATTCTCGTTCACTGTGGTGGCTGTACGAGGTGGAAATAGGGTTTTTAGCTGAGTTTTGGTCGAGGCTAGAAATGGGGTCGTTGTGTCATCCCTGTAGCATCGAGCTTGTTCGGAGATTGGGAAATGGAAGCGTGGTGGATCGGCGAAGGTGTGGATGGAGGCTCGTGATCACTGGTGATCGGAAGCGTCGAGTCGAGGAGGTTTGGTCGATGTTTTACTGTTCCAGCTTCATCGATATAGCTCGATTTCGATTTTGGATTCGTATTGAACTTTGGGTGGTAAGGATCGATGATGGAGATGGTCGACGACATGTTGGAGGTATCGCGAATGATCGGAGTGGCGAAGTCCAGGCGTGCACGTGCACGTGTTTCTCTGTTGTATCTGATGGTGTTGGGTAGATTGTGCTCGAGGAAGTGAAGATTTTTGCTCGGGGAAGAAAGTGTTTGGCTCGGGAAAAGTTATAGTTGGTCTCGAGAAAACGTAAAGAAGGGAACTCGGTGTTCTACTCGAGAATTTTGTATTATGGCTCGGGTATTTTCATTAGGGAATTAGGTCTGCTTTGAAATTTTTAAAGGTTTAAAAACAAAAAGAAAATTTGTTACCAGTTTTCAAAGCAAATAGAATTGAACAAGTTTTCAAAATCATTATCAAACAGGTTTCAAAATATAGTATGTTATAAACTTTAATTATGAGGTGTTCGAATGAATAAATTTCAAACTTTTGAATTCAAATAAGAAATGATGTAACTAAGTAATTAATTAAAGTATATGGTTTATCTTAATTATTTAATATTTTACAAATTGAACAATAATTTCTTAATGTAATAAATGGATAGTTAATTACTTAGTATAAGCGATTAAAGAGTAATTACTGAATGTAATTAATTAGAGGAAAATTAATGACTTAATGTGATTAATTAAAGGTTAATAAATGACTATAATTAGTTAAAGATAATTAACTAATGAAAGTGATTAAGGGCTAATTAATTAACTTAAATGATTATGGGATAATTACTGGATTGAAATAATTAAGAGATAATTAAATTACTTAAAAGATAATTTCTTAATGTAAGTAATTGAAGGGTTAATTCGTTATTGTAATTAATTAATCAAAGGTTAATTAATGAGAATAATTAAGAAATAATTATTAATTAAGGATAATTGCTTAAGCTGGATAATAAGAATGATTAATTAATTTAAATAATTTTAGTTAATTAATGATTACTTAAGCAGGGTTAGGAGATTTATTCTTAAGTAATTATTTTAATTTGAGTTGATTAAATTAATTTGAATTGGTATGACTAATTAATCCTGCTTACGAATGATTGAAAAATATTGTATGCCTTAGATAGATGATATCTCTGATATGTGATGTTATGTGATATGATATGTTTGGTTTAAACTGGAATAATGTGGGTATCTATCGATGATGAATTACTGTGTAAAGGTGACACCCTGTATTTAAAGTTTGAATTGTATTTCATTTGAGTAACTTGGGTTAAGATGACATTGGATTCGAAGAGACAGGAGTCGGGTATTAGTTAATATCCGAAACCACTTCGATATGTATTCTATAATAATTCTCTATAGATTTGATATGTGAAATCAAATAGGCTGGAATGGAATAAATTGAGTAATCTGGACCATTTAAAACTAAGTAAAGGTACATAAGGATTGATTAAGTGTTGACTATAACAAGTTGTGAACTTGTAGTGATGAACGAGTTACCCCGGGTTTTTAAATAGGTTTGTTGTTTTAGTATTTCATGTTAGATGTGTTTACTCATGCTGGTTTCCAGCCTGACCCGGGTGTTACTTTGATGTAATGCTCGGGTCAGACCGAGTATTACAGATTTCCAGGTAAGGACGTTCTAGAGCTCAGGAGGCGAGCTGGATGGCAGGAACGTATGGAGTGTATTCCACTGTGTATTGAGAGTTGTATTGATAGTAGTATGGGGCAGGTTGATATAACTGTCCAATCTATTGTAATGATTGTAACTCTGATGAATTGTATGTAAAGTAACAATTACAGTTTCTTTTATAAAATTGCTATTATTTGTTATTATATTTAATCCGCTGCGAATGTGAGATGTTGTGATTTCTGTTCTTCTTTCTTCTTTCTGTTCTTTCTTCTATCTCTTTTCTTTTTCTCCTAACTATCTGGAATTTTCGGGTTCGAAAATTCCGGGTCGTTACAGTACGTCTCAGAGAAGGGTGTTAAGCTAAGAGAATAAATTCTCCGCCACCAACAGAAATGTATTTGAAAGAAATCAGCTTTATATCTCAAATTGTAACGTCAGACACACAATCCATACAAGTCTGTTCCGGGATCGAACAGAACCGAAGGCACTTCTCACGAAGCCCTTGCATTTCCGGATAATTTTCTAATCACGTCCGGACTTCCCGTCACTAAGGGTGATAAAACCTCTAAATCGAAGATCAGTCGATGTAGAGTAACTCGACGGTCATCCTTCCGTTTTCAAAAATATCCGGTCTTCAACACCGGTCTTCGAATGCAATTCATAACGACGTATCACATATTCGGAATGGGTTATACGACCCCATGGTCCTTTCCCGGCTAACCCGAATAGTGAGCGCTTATTCAAAAAATAAGTGTGGCATTCAAATTCATCCAATTCACAACAAATACCTATTCAAGGTAATTATTGACAGTCGGTTATTTAACTATCAATAAAGATGCGCAACATCATCAGATTCCAAATAATTTTCCAAATTATTTATTTTCCAAAATATCTTTACTAGATATAAAATTTCCACACTTCAAAAATAAATCAACGTTTATTTTTCTAAACAGTTTCCCTTTCTTTTATAAATTCCATAGTGAATTTATATTTTCAAAATATCTACTGATATACGATTTTCAAATCGATTCCAATATTCATTTTCAATTTATCTTTACAAAGATAAATCTCAAAAACATTTCATTTCATATTGGAAAAGCATTTCCATACTTATTTAATAATAAGTATTTCACAAATCATTTATTTTCAACACTTGGAAAATATTCTATACTTAAATCAATATTATATATTTCGTTCTTTAAGGAAACCATTTACTATAACAACATTTATTTGAGTCAAAACGAATGTTACGTAAAACATCATTACGACGACTCAAAATCACTAGTGTAGGGATTCAGATTTTGATAGATATATAAATCCCAATACTACATCAGAACATTTCCTTTCGGAAATCATTTACTATAACAACAGTGTTATAGTCCATCATT
The DNA here is from genome assembly GCA_030737815.1 of Allium fistulosum. Classification (NCBI taxonomy): domain Eukaryota; kingdom Viridiplantae; phylum Streptophyta; class Magnoliopsida; order Asparagales; family Amaryllidaceae; genus Allium; species Allium fistulosum. The sequence goes on along the minus strand of CM060907.1, from coordinate 939,016,313 downwards.
TCCTTATATTTCTCGAAAACGTCTATTTCAACAATAAATGTTGAAATCTATGATTTCGATATTCAATATATTTTAAAACATCGTTTAAAACAATTAACTTCATTTCAAATATCACTTTCCCAAAACCATATCTATTTTACTTAACAATATATTCACTGTCCAAAATCGTGAATATACTTCACTAATTACATTTCACTATTTTCTACACGTTTTATTTCAATAATAATTCGCTGTCCAAAATCGCGAATATATCTTCTTTAATAACCTTCTATATTTAATTTATCAAATTCAATTGATCTCGAATTTATAAAACAACGTTTATAAATTCTATTTCTATTTTCTAACAACTTCAATTTAATAAATCTCCTTTATTAACAATTTGATTCATAACTCAAACCTTATACCAACAATCCATATTATAAGTTAAATTCTTATAATTCCTTTATTTTACAAAATCATTTCCATTTATAAGTTCACAATTTATAAATTTCATTTATTTTTAAATTCTTAAAAAATTCATTTTAACGCTTATAAAAACTCGTTTTATAATACCAACATTTTAATTTATAAAATGTCAACTTTATAAACCTTTTAAGTAAACCGTTTATAATATTTTAAAAATCTCAATTTAAACCATTTTATAAATCAATCAACTATTTATTCCAAAAATCACTTTTCGGTTATATTTCACAAAGATCTTAACTTTTATAACTTTAAAATTTGAACATTTATTTATTTAAAATAAATCACTTCAAAAATTCAATAAAACGTATAATTTCAAAGATCACTTTAAAAATCCTTTTAAATTAAAAGTCGTTATTTTTAAAACTTGAATCCGATGATGCAACAGCACCAATTAGTCAATCACAACATCAAACATCATATATCAACATATGATAATAGAATATACATCAATATCTGTAAATAAATAAATACTGGTGAGGAATCCAGTTGGATCCCTCCAACCTGTTTCCCTGCATCCACAGATGTTAGCACAATACCAATTCCACTTCGAGGTGGAATATCGCGGTATATGGGTTTTATAATATATCCGCTTACTAACGGCGCAATAGGGTCTCATCCGCTATACGAGGCGGGAAATCATCAATCCAATATATACATATGCCAATATGTATATATTGCTATATATATAGATATATCCTACTATATCTAATATCAACAGCAATCAATCAGTCAAACAAATCAAATTAATAACTGTAAAATCCACTTTTCGATCGAGTGAGAAAAATCTCACCTTAGCTTTTTAATTTGCCATCCATTTCCATCTCAGTTTGTTTTCTTCCATTCTTAACCTTGTATAAACAATTATACAATTTATTAAAATTCGAATCAATCGAATAATAAATTTTCATTTGATAATTTTGATTCATCTGTGATTTCATTATCTGATAATTCCTTTTAAACCAATTTTCTTTTAACAATTTTACTTAACTAAATTATCTCCAAAATAAACTACCAATTTATTTTACTGCAAAGATTTTTAATTTCTGCAAATTTTAAATGGTGATAAATCTTACTGTAAAAATAAAACAAAAATGCTTAAGGATTAAATTAAAGCTAATTATACCTTACTGCCATCGTCGTCTGGCCAACGACACTACCCAGTCAATGTCTCTGCTAACCCGTGATCGAACTTCGTCCAAACCATCGCGTGCTCGAACGCGAGCATCACTAGAAGTCGAACAACCCCACACTCCGTCGACTTCGATCAAGTGGAGCTCCACCGCCCTCGACCTCGTGCTCGCGACCCACGAATCTCGCGCGACCCATCTCGCGTACGCCTCCTTCAATCGAGTCGATCGATCTACTCGAGTTCGCGATGCTTCCATCCACGTGACAAACTTCGATCGCCCGCCGTGACTCCGAGCTTCGCCAGACCCATAGCAACCAACTTTTGCTATGCCGCGACTTGCAACCTCCAGATCCCTCGATCCCTATCGAGATTTGTATGCGACCTCGAGCTCGATTTATTTTATCTTTTAATTCGAACAAAATGGCGTTCGAATGAATCAATGTTATCGAACGAGAAGGTGGGCATTTATTTTTGAACGAGAGTAAAGGGCTTCGGCCATTATTGTTTTCCTTCTGTGATTTGAATTGTACGAACAGAAAAGGAATTGAAGAGGGATATTTAAAATTGAAGAGGCATGGGTTTTCACGATTTTCTTCCTTGTTCTCTGCATGATTGTAGGCGTAGTTGTAGGCATGAGTTTAGGAATGAAACGTGCTGACGTTGACCAGTTTAAAAATTTAAAATTCAAATTGAATTTCGATAAAAATTCAATGCGTTTTCTAACCGTACGGTCACAAAACAACTCTGAAAAATACGAAATTTGAAATCCGGTAATAATACAATATTACGGACCCAATGGAACTGGTTTCGTCGAATTCCGAGACTGTATGAAAAATGACTATTTTTAAATATCGATTCAAACGATAAAATTTCAAAACTGAATAAATCACTTCCAATATCAATTATGAAGCTTCTATTATCTTCAGTATAATCAATATGAATTTTACAAGCTTTTGAAATATTTTTAATCGGCCTAAATTTGAAGATTCCAATTTTTATTCAACATTCAATAGATTAAATTTTAAAGTTAAATCGCAAATTTCAAAGTTATATCGGGGATTCAAATTAAATCATCGTTCAAATATTTAAAATAAATTAAATATTTCCAATTTAATTTGTTCAAAATTCTGGGTCGTTACAATATATATATATATATATATATATATGCGTATATATATCTATCTGTTGCTATATTTATGAAAGTTTGCAAACTATTTTGACTGTTCTTATATATATAAATCGGCAGTCTATGTATATATTGATTCGTTTATTTATTTTGAACTTTTTTTTTCTTGTTTGATTCGAAGGATAACAAACATGCCGACCTGTTTATTTATAAACTATATGTATATGTCCTCAGTTTCTATAGTTTATATATCATTTAAGAATATAAGTTATATTGATTTTATTATATTATATGATAAAGTTTGTATGGGTGTTTCTATAATTATATATAAAGTAAGAAAAGAGAAAAATACAGTACGCGTAAGTTTATATATATATGCTAGTGTGAACATATGTCTTCCTGTATAAGAGTTATATAAGAAAGTATATGTATAAAGTTATGTTGATTTTTGGTAGTTGAATGTTTTATATAGTATAAAGTTGTCCTATATATATCTGTACAGTCTGTAAAAGTTATACTTGTTTTGTATAAACTGATTTTATATAAACAATGGTAGGTTCTAGTTTATATAGTATAGGATTTGTTGTACATATTCTATTATATTATAGTTTATTATGTAAAGGTTTGTTGCGAATATATATATATAATGAGATATGTTTATAAACTTGGGTTGACATGCTTAGGGATGAGAATGGTGTTTGTAAAGTTTTGTATATATATGCGCAGCTTATATATATGATATTCTAGGACCGACTTTGAAATAATGAGATATTAGGATTGTGATTTTTGTATATATGTTAACAGTACTTATATTAAAGGTCACCGTGTAAATGCTTAGAGAAGTATACTATATATTAGTTAATTTTATTTATGTCTTTAGTATCTGCAGTTGATATATTAGTTAAGAATATATATATATATGTATATGTTATGTTTTGTAAAGGGAAGTGTACGTAAGGGTCTGCATAGAGATATATTTAGCCGGCACGCATTTCCTTCAACCCAAAACAATGTCTGCCACATATGTGATTTATTATATATAGGTAGTTTGATTTCAGGATGCCTATATATTTTATAATATAATATATACAGGTATTTCGGTTTTGATATAAATAGATTTTGATTTTTTTTCATATATATGCCTTTAAAATTTTATTGACTTTCAAATATATATATATATATATATATATATTTAAATGCATGTTTTGATTTAAACATTGATTTATAAGAGTGTAATAAATAATAATAATAATAATATAATATACTCTTTATTTCAACTATATCAAGCGGATTCTGATTAATTTCATCAACTACTTATCTATCAGCTTTGCCCGTCGAATCCGTGTTCCGCTTACTTCGCTTTGATATTTGTTGCTGGATCTGTCGATGGTCTAGATCGTGATTCAAATCGTAGCTTGTCGTGTTATCTATTCTCTCTAGCCTCGAAAGGTGAGCAATCACTCACGATTAATGTTCTTTTATTTATTAAATTTGATTTCAATTGAAATGATAATTGAAATATGATAATGTTAGTTATTTACATTGTTATATATATGCTATTACCTGTATCAGTTCACCTGTGACATCTGACACCATTATCTGCCAATTGAAATATGCTGATGTTAGTTATTCGCACTGTTATATATATGCTATTACCGGTATCAGTTAACATGTGACATCTGGCACCATTATCTGTTATTTATATTGATGATATATGCCTGTTATATTATTACACTACGCCATAGATGACCTTCTGCAACATTTTTGCAAGGTGTTGCCAGCTAAAATGTTGCTATAGATATAAAATTTTGGTCCTACTGCAACGTTGTATTTTTGGTGTTACCTTAGCCATAAAAATGTGTTGCTCTAGCTAAACAAGTGTAACACGATGCAACATTTTTATAAAGTGTTGCTATAGATGTATTCAAATTAAAAAATTAATAAAATTAGCAATCCGCGTGAATACGATCCAACGATCTACATTTAATCTGATTGTTAAAATGGATCACCACTACAATTTGTCCCAAATTTTCGTTTTCCCGCTTTACTTTTCATATCATTTCGTTCTCACCCCCAATTTCCAAATCCCTAATTTCGTTTTCCCTAAACTGTATGGAAGATGCTCCCTTTTAACCCAATCGGATCTGATGCTATTACATTTCTATTCAATCTTCCACTCCAGTATTCAGAGGACACAACTTCATTTTCTATTCAATTGGCAGTTGAAGTAGTTCGTTTAGCTCCACACTCGAAGTACAAGAGAAGAGTTCGAATCATGAAGAGGTACCAAGCACACGATCCTGATAATAAATTTAAAGTCGGAGATTACGTGGGGCTTGAAAAGATTAGGCCGATAAGCAAGACCAAGACTTTTCTTGCTGTTCCTGTTGCTTCCAGGAACACACCTAAGAGCGTCGAGACTGTGCCTCTTGAGTTGCTTGAGATACCACTGCAGTCCAATGAAGAGCGGGCTGTCTAATTTCCGGTTTGTTTTGACCTTTTTTTTTCATTTTGTGATATTTGATACTGTGGATTTATGCATTTTCGGTATCTGAATGGTAAGTTTCAAAATTTCATCTTGCTTCATGTATTTTGAGGTCTATTGTTGAATTTGGATTGGAGTGGTCTTCCATATTGCACCTTGAAGATAGAATAGAGAATGATTGGAAGAGCTATTTTGTAATGCACTAAAAGTGTTCGATACTTTGTGTGAATGGTATTGTTATCAAAATGTCCGGTTTCCTGTAGTTTCACATTGATATACTTCCAATTTTTCACTGCATTTTGTTCTTTCATGTTCGAAAAATGACATATCACGTATATATAAGCTTTCTACTGTTGTAAAACCACTTATCTGCACCACAAACATTTGGCGTAGTGTCTGGATGCGGTCGGTGAAGTGATGTAGTGGGCTATGGTTGTTCCAGTTTGGATGCAGTCAGTGAAGTGATGATGGGTATGAATTGTAATTGAATTGAATTGAATTTGTATGAATTGTAATGCTTGAGTAAACGAGTTTGGTTTTTCTTTTGTAGGCTAATGATGGTCCAAATCTGAAGATATATAGCTTGGTGCTTTGAACTAATGTACATGTATGAACTGACCTTTGATTCTCTTGTTGATGAAAGGCGAAGCAGTCTGCTTAGAGTTGATGGTCCAAATCTGTAGATATATAGCTTGCAGTGAGAAGCAATGTTGTTTGCTATCAACCAAGGGTGGTGCTTGGTTTTGTTGCGAATTTGCAGTGTGAAAGTTTGATGATGTTTGGGTTGTCGGAATGGCTAATCAGAGATTGTGATTAGGCGATTTGACAACCTGAAGTCGAATTTGGCAACTGAAATAGTTTGTTGGTGAGGCAATTAGAGGATGGAGGCTGGTGGTTTAGAAGTATGTGTGGTGCATCATTTTACGTCGTTTCAAAGAAGGCTCGATCTTTCGAAATCGGACCCCCGTCGGCGCTGTGCCCGGACCCGCTTCTCGGCTCGCCTTCGGCTCAGCACTCGGCTCATCATATATTTGTCAGTGTCGGTGTCTGTATAAATTGAAACTGCATATGTAATGAGTGAACTGAGTGATGTAGTGAGGAATACCTGTATATGTGAATATCAGTGTTATATATCATTGAATTGTAAAATAGTGGAGTCAGGAATTTGTACTATTTCAAATGTTGAAATAAAATATTTATTTAAATAAATTACTGTTTAAATATCAAATTCTGTGCAATAGCATTTTATTAAATAAATATTTATTTTTATTAAAAAATCAAATATGCTCTACATTGTGGGCCCCACAAATTCAGAAAGTTAATATCTATAACAACATTTTGGAATGTTGCTACAGATACCTATGGGTGTTGCCATAGACCCAAATAGGGTTCTATTGCAACAATATTACTTATGTTTCCTTAGATAGTCAAAATGTTGCCTTTGAGGTCTAAGGCAATGGCAAAAATTGCATCACCCAAAAATTATATATAGGTAGTTTGATTTCAGGATGCCTATAGATTTTATAATATAATATATACAGGTATTTCGATTTTGATTTTTTCCATATATATGCGTTTAAAATTTTATTGACTTTCAAATATTTTTTTTTTAAATGCGTGTTTTGATTTAAACATTGATTTGGAAGAGTGTAATAAATAATAATAATATAATATACTCTTTATTTCAACAATATCAAGCAGATTCTGATTAATTTCATCAACTCCTTATCTATCAGCTTTGCCCGTCGAATCCGTGTTCCGCTTACTTCGCTTTGAGATTTGTTGTTGGATCTGTCGATGGTCTAGATCGTGATTCAAATCGTAGCTTGTCGTGTTATCTATTCTCTCTAGCCTCGAAAGGTGAGCAATCACTCACGATTAATGTTCTTTTATTTATTAAATTTGATTTCAATTGAAACGATAATTGAAATATGCCGATGTTAGTTATTTACACTGTTATATATATGCTATTACCTGTATCAGTTCACCTGTGACATCTGACACCATTATCTGCCAATTGAAATATGCTGATGTTAGTTATTCGCACTGTTATATATATGATATTACCGGTATCAGTTCACATGTGACATCTGACACCATTATCTAATATTTATATTGATGATATATGCCTGTTATATTATTATCATATCTGTTATCACTCTGCAAGTTCTCTGTTAGTATAGAATCACTATGGGTTGAAATGATACATACCCGAACGGACTTTAGAATAGGAGAAAATCGTTATGGGTTGAAATGATAAACCCAAGCGATTTTCAATTGAATTGAATTTGGGATTACGGGTTGAAATGATATATATATACCCATATATATTTAAATTACGGATTGAAATGATAAATATCCGTATCACTTGACCATAGTGTAGAACATTTTATACAGACACCGTTGGTCTATATATATAAATATTTTAAAAATGATTTCTATGGTTTTGGAAAGAAATATATGGTTTTAATAAATATTGATTTTAAAGATTTATTAAAGTTGATTTAATAAAGTTGATTTGAATCAATATAAATATGTTTAAGTATATATGTAAATTTATATTTCCAAATATAGAGTTTAGATTATTTCAGGTTGAAAGATAAATTTGAATTTGATTTGGAATTTTTAATTATTTAAGAATTATACTTAAATAAGTTTGATTTGAAATCTATTAAATTTGAAATTTTAAAGATATATTTTATAACTTGAATTTGATTAAAAGTGACTTAAAGGAATACTTCAAATTTATATAAATTTAAATGGGATATTTTGTTTATTTAGATTTGTAAATTGAAGTTGTATTCAAATGATATTGAAATAATTAAGTAAATATTTCAAAACTAAATAATAGAAAAGTGAATTGATATATATATAAAATTATCGAATTTAGTTTTGAAATGTGGAATATTTGAAGCTTTGAAATATATTGAAATTGAAATGGTTTATTTGTGGTTCAAATCGGTATTTGAAATCGATATAACTTGGAAATGTTTAATTGAATTGGAATTAAAATTGATGATTTAGATTTGATTAAATTTGACTTTGGAACTCGAATTGATTTGAATCGATTTGTGAAAGTCGAGGAAACTATTTTATTTTATAAAGTAATTTTAAATTATATTTAAAACTATTGATATTTTACTTTATAAATTATGTTAATATAAAATATTTTAATATAAATCATTTTTAACATAAATTATTTTATTATAAACTATTTTAACTTATAGCTATTTATATAAACTATTTTATTTATAAACTATTTTATTATATATGCTAATTTTAATATCTAAACTGGTAAAGAGGAAAGTGTTATTATTCCAAAGCACTATGATTTCTAAACTTTGATTTCCAAAGAATTATGATTTCCAAAGTGTTTGATTTAGAAAGTGTTATAACTTTGAAGTACTAAGATTTTGTAAATGGATATATTTGAGATGGATATATTTGAAATGGAAATGATATCGTATTTGGTTTTGAAATGGAAGTGATATCGTATTGATATGGTTTTGAAATGGCAATGATATTTTGGTTTTGAAATATAAACTATTTTGAAAGTTTATTAAATGACCAATCGGTGTAATAATTACGTAGTTGTTGAAGAGTCCGGGATCGGTTAGGGACATACTCTCTGTCCAAACCGAAAACCACTTTAATAACTATTATACGCGGAGTGTGATCCAGAATGAAGTGGTTGGAATGATGACGTTGCTGGATTTGAAGAAAGAGAACGATAATGGATAGCCTTGACACTTGTGTCAAATTGGAAATGACTTAAACAGGAGCCGTGCCGGGCCAGTGAGGTTAGCAACCTCTAGCGGACACACTTCTTCGTAAACTACTCATTACTTGTTTTTGATTGGTGCGCACCCTTGATTTGGGAGTGTTGTTTCGCGGTGTTGCGATCGTGGAGGCGATGCTTTCTCACCAGTTCGGATCAGGCAAACGGTAGTTTCACTACCTTGGGTATTGCCTCATGTGCCTTGTCATACTTGTATCCCTATGCGCGACCACTACGATTTGTTTTGTGTTATACCTATGGAGTACTCCCTGATAGCCCACTAGTTTACGGTGGAGTTTACAGTGCTGTATAGACTATGACACTTATATAAAATGTGTTAAGAGGGATAATGGTAACCCCTTAACGCTATCTTGATACTTTATATTACTGATAGGCATTATCTACTTAGCGTACACTACTATATATAAATAATTTAACGGATCCTTAGAGGATGGTTATCCCAAACATCCTTTGAGTTACCTGTATTTTCAGTTGTTATTTCGCTTGAGTTGGATTTATTGATATAAAAATGTTAATCCTGACTCGAGTGTTTTGTGTTTTGCTTTACGCTCGGGTCAGACTGAGTGTATCAGTAGTCGAGACTCACCTTTGGAGTTGGAGCTTCGCTTGGAGATCCAGGTATCTATCCAGCTTTCAGATATTCAGTTGATTCCAGTGAGGTATTCTGATCTTGTATTTGACTATTGTATTTGAAACTTCTGTTGTATCTTGTTTAACTCTGTTATATATATATAGTAGCTTCATGAACTACTATTCTTTTGTTTCCGCTGCATTATTGTTATATTACTTTGTGTCTGTGATCTGTGATTAATTTATTTACTGTATATAATGAGTTTTGCCAAATTTAAATTAACAATTCGGTATCTTGAATCATTCAAGTCAGACATGTGTGGTTTTATTGTCGATTTGAATGATCCAAAATACCGGGTCGTTATAGTTGGTATCAGAGCTTTAGTTTTAGGCAAAACTTCGCATATGTAGTAAATTTGATTACAGAATCACTTTCGTTCGAGCTTAAATATTTTCCTCTTTGACTTGGTTTCCTTGAATTTTGGAACGTTCCCCTCGGTTCCAAAATCCATCATTATCTCTCCCTGTTCGTGTTTATTGATTCTGGAGTATCCCATAACTCCACTTTGAATAATCTCTATAATAAATCGGCGGTCTCGCCAATCTCTGAATGATTTTGTAAAAGGGTGAAACTCTTTTGCAATCGGTGTTGATTCACCGGAGATTTCTATATCCTCGGTTTACGATGCTACTATCTCTCGCTATACCCGAATACTATCCCTGGTTATCGAATGTCGATTTGTTCCAGAATTCTACCTCAATCTTATTTGGAAGTCACAGTTGATCCGATTAAGATTGCTCGCGACTTATATAAATCTATCCATTCTTTTTCTCTCTCTAAAATCTATTTATCTGCCTATCAAGTTTATCTTCTGTTTGGAATTCTTTTGATTTGAGTCCCTTTAATTTGAATCCATATCTTTGTTTTAAATCCATTCTGGAATCATCGAGTGAGGGAGTGTATTTGTAATTAATATTAAGTTGTTTTATATATTATGTTGTTGAGTTGTTGATGTTGATTTGGGTTTTCGATCGATTCGTCTGATCAACGCTATCGATAGGATTTCCAAAACACTTGAACTAAGCAAACTGACACAATATTATTTTCAAATTTGGTAAATGAAAGATTGTATGATTATGTATATATATAAGTATGATTTTTTTGGAATTTAATAAGTTAATTAAAATTAGTTGTTTGAAATGATAATATTTGATTATCATTTATTGTTCTAAATGAATTTATAAACATGGTTTATAAATTGATTTGGAATTGAAATGAATTTAAATCAGGAATTTGAGAATTTAATTTCCGGTGATTTCGAACTTTGGTGTTATATTTTAAGGTATAAATTATTGAAAGTATTTTCGAATAGAAATTGTTTCCAAAGAATTTTTAAAGTCTAAATCAGTACTCTCCTCTTTTGTCGTTGGAAAATAATTTCGGTGATGACTGCAGCATCATCGACATTCATTTTCGAGTTTCGAAGTGGAAAGACCATTCTGTAGCTTTGCTACATTTTTGTTTTGGAAAATTAATTTGATTTGGATTTCCGAAGTATGACTTGATTTATAATATATATATTGGTATATGATCATAGATTTAATTTGATATATATAGTATATATACTTATATCTAAATGGTTTGAATTGAAATCGGAAATTTAACTCTTAAATTCTTGAATAAATATTTAAATTGGAATAGTTGAATTGGGAAATTTTATTTGTATATTATTCAACTGCATTCTAATACAACTTACCTAAATCATTTAGAAGTTGATATGTAATTGGATATTGTACAATATAAAATGTCTTTATAAGGAAAGATTTGAGTATTATAATAACTGTTATACACTTAAATTTTATTATAAAGATGTTAATAGAGATAAATAGAATAATAAGTTAATTGAATAATAGATGAGACAAATATATTTGTTTGAAGGAATTAATAAATTGAATAAGATTAACTTATGGAAATACCTTGAATTTAAAATCAATTATTGAATATAAATTAATTTAAATTGAAATTTAAATGGTTTAAATTAATTTATATGGTTTAAATATATGTAATAAGATATATTAAGTGGAATAAACTTAATAATAATTTGGAATAAAAGAATTAAATTTGTTGAATAAAATATGAGTACAATAAATGATTATACAAATTGATGATTTAGAAATTGTTAATTGAGGATGACTAGATAATAAGATAATGAATTTAGAAATAGATAGATTGATTTAACTTAAGTGAACTCAAAGGGATTTAACCAAATTGTTAAATATTAATTAATTTAAATTCAAATTTATATGGTTTAAATTAATTGTTTTTACTTGTATTCCAATCTATTTTCTTTCTGGTTGTTTCTATTCTCCTACCTCCTTCCTTTTCGGGGATGAAAAGTTTTGAGTGGGGGAGAGTGTAACGACCCGTAAATTTTAACTGTTTTAATAATGTAATTAGTTGAAATTTTGTGAAATTTTAAACAATAAAATGTTGAAATAAAATTTTTATATTTGGAATGCGTCTAATTAATCATAGCAACTGGTAAATTTTCATTAGATAATTTGGAAGTTTATTTTCTAGTGTAATTTTATTCCAATTTATATCAGTTAAAATCGATGATAATAAAATGTTTTCTAAACCGGAATACTTTTACATTGAAAAATTCTAATTCATCTTCTGACTAAGGCGTCATTTTTCGTTTTCCAAATTCAGACTTCTTTAGCTCCGTCGATCTTATTTTTCTCCGTTTTTGCTGCATTTTCCGCTGGTAGAAAATTTGAATTTTTATAATTCAATCATACCACTAATATCTATATATCGTTTTGATCGTCTCGTCGTGCTGACCTCTACGATATATTCATTTCTGTGTTTCGGAATCTGCTACGTGTCGGAAATTCGCGAAACGATTTCCCATATCGGTACCGTTTTAAGCCTTTTTGACCATTCATTTTCCTATAGTGAAAAGCTGTACAGCCACTATTCTTTATTTTTTTCAAAATTCGATAAGGTGGCTGTCACTATTCCCAACAGTTCATTTATGACATTTTCTATTCCTATTGGTTCTACAGTTCAAACAAATTAAAAATATATTGTTGCATTGAAGCTTGAACTGCTCTTCTATTTCTCTTCCTCTATATTTTTTTCTTTTTCTTCTTTTCACTTCACTTTGTTCGGCTGTTTAAGAAAAAAAAAGCAAATCCTGCCATATTCCTCCATGTGAAACCTACACTCGGCCTCTGCCACCTCAAACCTCGCCTACAACCACCTACCCTTCCACCAAGCAACCACCGCTCCAAGCTTTTCCATTATCCAAGCTCGCCATCCCTAAGGTAACAGCCTCCATGTCGAAGCCTAGCACCATGTCAGTCTCTAACCTAATCCGCACTTGGGCGAGCCCAGCCACCGCCTCCTAAGGTCGAAACTGTTAGTTCTTTTCTATAGTTTGTTTGTATATATATATATATGCGTATATATATATATCTATCTATTGCTATATTTATGAAAGTTTGCAAACTATTTTGACTGTTCTTATATACATAAATCGGCAGTCTATGTATATATTGATTCATTTATTTATTTTGAACTTTTATTTTGTTCTTGTTTGATTCGAAGGATAACAAACATGCCGACCTGTTTATTTATAAACTATATGTATATGTCCTCAGTTTCTATAGTTTATATATCATTTAAGAATATAAGTTATATTGATTTTATTATATTATATGATAAAGTTTGTCTGGGTGTTTCTATAATTATATATAAAGTAAGAAAAGAGAAAAATACAGTACGCGTAAGTTTATATATATATGCTAGTGTGAACATATGTCTTCCTGTATAAGAGTTATATAAGAAAGTATATGTATAAAGTTATGTTGATTTTTGGTAGTTGAATGTTTTATATAGTATAAAGTTGTCCTATATATATATCTGTACAGTCTGTAAAAGTTATACTTGTTTTGTATAAACTGATTTTATATAAACAATGGTAGGTTCTAGTTTATATAGTATAGGATTTGTTGTACATATTCTATTATATTATAGTTTATTATGTAAAGGTTTGTTGCGAATATATATATATATATATATTATGAGATCTGTTTATAAACTTGGGTTGACATGCTTAGGGATGAGAATGGTGTTTGTAAATTTTTGTATATATATGCACAGCTTATATATATGATATTTTAGGACCGACTTTTAAATAATGAGATATTAGGATTGTGATTTTTGTATATATGTTAACAGTATTTATATTAAAGGTCACCGTGTAAATGCTTAGAGAAGTATATTATATATTAGTTAATTTTATTTATGTCTTTAGTATCTACAGTTTATATATTAGTTAAGAATATATATATAGGTATATGTTATGTTTTGTAAAGGGAAGTGTACGTAAGGGTCTGCATAGAGATATATTTAGCCGGCACGCATTTCCTTCAACCCAAACCAATGTCTACCACATATGTGATTTATTACATATAGGTAGTTTGATTTCAGGATGCCTATAGATTTTATAATATAATATATACAGGTATTTCGATTTTGATATAAATAGATTTTGATTTTTTCCATATATATGCGTTTAAAATTTTATTGACTTTCAAATATTTTTTTTTTAAATGCGTGTTTTGATTTAAACATTGATTTGGAAGAGTGTAATAAATAATAATAATATAATATACTCTTTATTTCAACAATATCAAGCAGATTCTGATTAATTTCATCAACTCCTTATCTATCAGCTTTGCCCGTCGAATCCGTGTTCCGCTTACTTCGCTTTGAGATTTGTTGCTGGATCTGTCGATGGTCTAGATCGTGATTCAAATCGTAGCTTGTCGTGTTATCTATTCTCTCTAGCCTCGAAAGGTGAGCAATCACTCACGATTAATGTTCTTTTATTTATTAAATTTGATTTCAATTGAAACGATAATTGAAATATGCCGATGTTAGTTATTTACACTGTTATATATATGCTATTACCTGTATCAGTTCACCTGTGACATCTGACACCATTATCTGCCAATTCAAATATGCTGATGTTAGTTATTCGCACTGTTATATATATGATATTACCGGTATCAGTTCACATGTGACATCTGACACCATTATCTAATATTTATATTAATGATATATGCCTGTTATATTATTATCATATCTGTTATCACTCTGCAAGTTCCCTGATAGTATAGAATCACTATGGGTTGAAATGATACATACCCGAACGGACTTTAGAATAGGAGAAAATCGTTATGGGTTGAAATGATAAACCCAAGCGATTTTCAATTGAATTGAATTTGGGATTACGGGTTGAAATGATATATATATACCCATATATATTTAAATTATGGATTGAAATGATAAATATCTGTATCACTTGACCATAGGGTAGAACATTTTATACAGACACCGTTGGTCTATATATATAAATATTTTAAAAATGATTTCTATGGTTTTGGAAAGAAATATATGGTTTTAATAAATATTGATTTTAAAGATTTATTAAAGTTGATTTAATAAAGTTGATTTGAATCAATATAAATATGTTTAAGTATATATGTAAAATTTATATTTCCAAATATAGAGTTTAGATTATTTCA
The DNA here is from genome assembly GCA_030737815.1 of Allium fistulosum. NCBI lineage: Eukaryota > Viridiplantae > Streptophyta > Magnoliopsida > Asparagales > Amaryllidaceae > Allium > Allium fistulosum. The sequence continues at coordinate 939,001,141 of CM060907.1, read as the reverse complement.
GGTTGAAAGATAAATTTGAATTTGATTTGGAATTTTTAATTATTTAAGAATTATACTTAAATAAGTTTGATTTGAAATCTATTAAATTTGAAATTTTAAAGATATATTTTATAACTTGAATTTGATTAAAAGTGACTTAAAGGAATATTTCAAATTTATATAAATTTACATGGGATATTTTGTTTATTTAGATTTGTAAATTGAAGTTGTATTCAAATGATATTGAAATAATTAAGTAAATATTTCAAAACTAAATAATAGAAAAGTGAATTGATATATATATATATATATATAAAATTATCGAATTTAGCTTTGAAATGTGGAATATTTGAAGCTTTGAAATATATTGAAATTGAAATGGTTTATTTGTGGTTCAAATCGGTATTTGAAATCGATATAACTTGGAAATGTTTAATTGAATTGGAATTGAAATTGATGATTTAGATTTGATTAAATTTGACTTTGGAACTTGAATTGATTTGAATCGATTTGTGAAAGTCGAGGAAACTATTTTATTTTATAAAGTAATTTTAAATTATATTTAAAACTATTGATATTTTACTTTATAAATTATGTTTATAAAATATTTTAATATAAATCATTTTTAATATAAATTATTTTATTATAAACTATTTTAACTTATAGCTATTTATATAAACTATTTTATTTATAAACTATTTTATTATATATGCTAATTTTAATATCTAAACTGGTTAAGAGGAAAGTGTTATTATTCCAAAGCACTATGATTTCTAAACTTTGATTTCCAAAGAATTATGATTTCCAAAGTGTTTGATTTAGAAAGTGTTATAACTTTGAAGTACTAAGATTTTGTAAATGGATATATTTGAAATGAAAATGATATCGTATTTGGTTTTGAAATGGAAGTGATATCGTATTGATATGGTTTTGAAATGGCAATGATATTTTGGTTTTGAAATATAAACTATTTTGAAAGTTTATTAAATGACCAATCGGTGTAATAATTACGTAGTTGTTGAAGAGTCTGGGATCGGTTAGGGACATACTCTCTGTCCAAACCGAAAACCACTTTAATAACTATTATACGCGGAGTGTGATCCAGAATGAAGTGGTTGGAATGATGACGTTGCTGGATTTGAAGAAAGAGAACGATAATGGATAGCCTTGACACTTGTGTCAAATTGGAAATGCTTAAACAGGAGCCGTGCCGGGCCACTGAGGTTAGCAACCTCTAGCGGACACACTTCTTCGTAAACTACTCATTACTTGTTTTTGATTGGTGCGCACCCTTGATTTGGGAGTGTTGTTTCGCGGTGTTGCGATCGTTCGGCGATGCGTTCTCACCAGTCCGGATCAGGCAAATGGTAGTTTCACTACCTTGGGTATTGCCTCATGTGCCTTGTCATACTTGTATCCCTATGCGCGACCACTACGATTTGTTTTGTGTTATACCTATGGAGTACTCCCTGATATCCCACTAGTTTACGGTGGAGTTTACAGTGCTGTATAGACTATGGCACTTATATAAAATGTGTTAAGGGGGATAATGGTAATGCCTTAACACTATCTTGATACTTTATATTACTGATAGGCATTATCTACTTAGCTTACACTACTATATATAAAAAGTTTAACGGATCCTTAGAGAATGGTTATCCCAAACATCCTTTGAGTTACCTGTATTTTCAGTTGTTATTTCGCTTGAGTTGGATTTATTGATATAAGAATGTTAATCCTGACTCGAGTATTTTGTGTTTTGCTTTACGCTCGGGTCAGACTGAGTGTATCAGTATTCGAGACTCACCTTTGGAGTTGGAGCTTCGCTTGGAGATCCAGCTATCTATCCAGCTTTCAGATATTCAGTTGATTCTAGTGATGTATTCTGATCTTGTATTTGACTATTGTATTCGAGACTTCTGTTGTATCTTGTTTAACTCTGTTATATATATATATAGTAGCTTCATGAACTACTATTCTTTTGTTTCCGCTGCATTATTGTTATATTACTATGTGTTTGTGATCTGTGATTAATTTATTTACTATATATGCTGAGTTTTGCCAAATTTAAATTAATAATTCGGTATCTTGAATTATTCAAGTCAGACATGTGTGGTTTTATTGTCGATTTGAATGATCCAAAATACCGGGTCGTTACAATTTTTGTCTACTTTGAGCTTCTTTCATCCTATGACGAATAAGGTCAATCTTTTCTGTGGCATCACGAATAAAATCTGGACCTAAAACCAGCTTCTCATCGGCTTCAAGCCAACACGAAGGAGATCGGCATGGCCTTCCGTAGAGTGCCTCGAAGTGAGCCATACCAATACTAGATTGGAAGCTATTATTGTAAGAAAACTCAACAAGAGAAATATGATCTTCCTAACTTCCACCAAAATCAAGAACACATGAACGAAGAAGATCTTCAAGAGTTTGATTCACACGCTCGGTTTGTCCATCGGACCGAGGATGATAAGCGATGCTAAAATTAAGCTTTGTTCCCAAAGCTTTTTGAAGACCTTTCCAAAATCCACTAGTAAGTAATGGATCACGATCGCTAACAATAGAAGTAGGAACTCCATGCAATTTAACAATTTCTTTGACATAGAGTTTAACCAAAAGAGGTACGGTCCGATTGGACCGAACGGGAATAAAAGGGGCGGATTTTGTAAGTCTATCTACTATCACCCATAGGCTATCATGACCCGAACGAGAACGGGGAAGACCATTAATAAAGTCCATGGAGACTTGATCCCACTTCAAAACAGGAATGTCCAAAGGTTGCAATAACCCACCGGGTCTTTGATGCTCCACCTTTATGAGTTGGCAAGTCATGCAACGCTTAATAAAGTTAGAAATATCAGATTTCATTCCATCCCAATAATAAAGTCGCTTCATGTCCACGTACATTTTACTACTACCGGGATGAATGGTAAATTTAGAACGATGAGAATCTTCTAAAATGTCTTTACGAAGATCACTAATATTTGGCACGATAAGTCTACCAAATTTTCAAATACCGCCACGAGCATCAATATCACAGTCTTTCAAACCTTCAATATCAATTTTATCCCTACTACTTTGGCTAAGAAGAACCAATTCGGGATCATACTTTAGAGCTTCAAGAATGCGGTCTAAAAGAGAAGGATGAGCCTCAAGGCAACACAAAACAAGAGATGAACATATATTGGATTCACGATCTCGAATCTCACAAGTGGATAAAGTCTCGAGATCATTCCATTCGGATATCATCATTGAAACAACCGCTTGTTGCTTACGACTAAGGGCATCGGCAACTCGATTTCCCTTTCCGGGAGTATAAAGAATATCAAGATCATATGATGCAAGGAATTCGAGCCAACGTTGTTGACGCAAATTGAGTTCCTTGTGAGAAAATAAATAGTTCAAAGATTTATGATCGGTGTAGAGAACAAATTTCTCCCAAAAGATAATGACGCCAAATTCTAAGGGCGAAAACAATAGTTGCAAGCTCTAAATCATGAGTGGCATATCTAGTCTCGGCAGACTTTAATTGCCTAGAAGCATAAGCGATAACACGTTCCCTTTGCATGAGAACGGCTCCCAAACCAACACGACTAGCATCGGTATAAACAATAAAGTCTTGGTTTCCTTCGGGAATCACAAGAATAGGAGCATCGGAAAGGAGTTCTTTTAATGTTTGAAAGGCAGCTTCACATTTGTCCGACCAAATGTATTTAACTCCCTTCTTTGTCAAACTAGTAAGAGGTACGGAAATTTTAGAACAGTCTTTTATGAAGCGACGGTAATAGCCCGCCAATCCAAGGAAGCTACGAATTTCTGTCACACTCTCCGGTCTCTTCCAATTTGAACCGCTTCAATCTTTGAAAGATCTACGGAAATTCCGGATTCAGAAATAATATGCCCTAAAAATTTCACACGAGATCGCCAAAAGTGGCATTTAGAAAATTTTGCTTTTGAGTGGTTGCTCCTAAGAGTTTCCAACATAATCCAAAGATGTTTTTCATGCTCTTCCTCGGTTTTAGAATAAACAAGAATATCATCGATACAGATGAGAACAAATCGATTGAGGAAGTCTTTAAAAACCCGATTCATAAGGTCAACGAAAAAAGCTAGAGCATTCGTCAAACCAAATGGCATAACAAGCCATTCACAAGATCCATAACGAGTACGGAACAATGTCAAAGGAATGCTATCCTCTACAATACGAAGCTGATGAAAACCGGTTGCTAAGTCTAACTTTGAAAGAACTCTAGCACCACTAAGTTGATCGAATAAATCATCTATCCGAGGTAAGGGATATTTATTCTTGATGATGAGATCATTAAGCTTGCGGTAGTCAACGCAAAGCCTAAGTGTACCATCAGATTTCTTCACAAAAATAACCGAAGCTCCCCATGGAGAGGAACTTGAACGAATAAACTGTTTTCCTTCCAATTTGGATAATTGTTTACGCATCTCCTCATTCTCCTTATTGGACATACGATAAGGAGGACGAGTAATAGGTAGAGCTCCAGAGATTAGATTAATTCTGAACTCAATTGCTCGCTTAGGTGGTAATCCTAAAAAGGGCTCAAATATGTTGGGAAATTCACGAACAATGTGAATGAGGGAAATGACATTTTCCTCATCATCATTATCATCATCATGAGGATTTAGAGAATATAAGGATGCTACCAAATTGGAATCTGAATCTTTAAGAACAATAGAAATCTGCTTAACAGATTGAGGATGTCGAAGATGAATAGTCCGCTCGGGACATAGGATATGGGCTTCATAACGATTAAGCCAATCCTTGCCCAAAATCATTCTGAAACCTAAGTAGCGCATAACATGCAAATCGGCTCGGAAAGAATAATCACATAAAATAATCTCGACATCTTTACAAAATAAACTGAGTGTTGCGGATCCACCAACCGGATTCGCAATTCTCAATGAAGTCATCAAGCCAATAACATTCAAAGACAAAGCATCAACAAGTTCTTTTGATATAAAAGAGTGAGATGCACCCGTATCAAAAAGAACTCGAATAGGAAGATCATGAAATATAATAATGCCATCAAGGATAGAACGAGAAATACCTTGACCAAGAGAAGTGTTACTAGGGGCTTGCACAACATTTAGCTTCCCTTCCTTCTTGCTTTGAAGTTTGGGACATGAAGATATAGTATGACCTGAACTTTTGCAATAGCGGCAAGTAAGGGGCTTCAGACACTTGTTTGCATAATGGTCCTTAGAACAACAATTGTAACATTCTCCACGACTAGAGGTAGGAGTCTTTGCTACCGAAGTTGCTTGCTTCCCTTTTCTTGTTGGAATAAGGCTTGAACTTAAAAGGCCTCCTCTTATTGATGTTTTGTTTGACTTCAACATCACTTTCTTTATCGGCTTCTTCAAGTCGAAGAGCGATATCAACAAGCTGATCAAAAGAAACTTTTACTTTCAGAAGTAATGGCTTTTTGAGGTTCTGTAACAACCCGGGATTTGCATTACCAATTAATAAATAAAAGTTAGGATTTTTATTTATTTCAATGAAGCATAAAAGGATTTGGAATAACAAAATTTATTTGAAAAAGACTATTTTAATTAAATGGGAAATATGGGATTTTAAAATGAGGATAAAATGTTATTTTGGAAAGTTAAATATTTTAAGAGAAGTTTTAAAACGGGTTTGGGTAAGAGAAAAAAAAAATGAGTTTTATAAACATATATGAACACTTAGACTAATTTTTGGAAAAAAACATGTAAATAACTCTCTTCTTATTGGGTTACTAAACCTAGCCCAATAACCCACCCTAAACCTCCTCTATAAATTATCTCAAACTCTCCTAACCTCATTCATTCATCCCTAATCAAAACCCTAATCATTTCCTAAAGCTTTCATAACAAAAATGGCCTCTATCTTCATCTCCTTCTAGTTTTTGCTTATGCAAGTCATTCTATGCAAAGGTAATGCAAATACCCACCTCAAATCCGTTTTTATATCTTTCTCATTTCTGAAATTTATTTGGTAACACATGTTTTATGTGTTTTTTTGATCTTATAGCCTCCTAATCATCTTTTGCTAACTTGGGTTGATGCTATAGTAGTCTTTGTTGCTTCCTAGAGAGGTATATTGCTAAAAACCTCTTCTAATATGTGTTTAATCATCTTTTGATTTCAGTAATCATTTAGTAACACATGTTTTATTATGTAACATGTGAATCATAGCTCTTTGATCATCTTTGCTTTCATTTTGGGTGTGCACACAAGTTGCTTGCTATATGGGTTGAGGTAAAATTGCTAGCTAAATCCTTTTTTACTTGATGCTTCTATAATTTTCGTTTTGGAATTTTAGCTAAAACGAAATCAGGAATAACTTCTTCATTTCTCATCCGTTTTTGGTCAGGTTTTTTTGCTGCAAACCAGATTCAATATGGAACACTTTTTGTTCAGTGAGTTTTCTGTAATTTTGCCATTTAGATGACCTGAAATGCGTTCAAAGACAGAAGACCAATTCTGTCTTTAACAAGTTATCTTGAGATTCAATCTGATAGTGTTTTGCATGTATCTCTCTCGTTTTTGATCGGAATTAGATAATTTTGGATGTTCCGGAAAGATTAAAACATATGCTACAATTTTTGTTCAGTGAGTTTTCGGTAGTTTTGCCATTTAGATGACCTGAAATGCATTCAAAGACAGAAGACCATCTGTCTTTAACAAGTTATCTTGAGTTTCAATCTGATATTGTTTTGCATGTATCTCTCTCGTTTTTTATCCGAATTAGATAATTTTGGATATTCCGGAAAGCTTAAAACCTATGCTACAATTTTTGTTCAGTGAGTTTTCGGTAATTTTGAGTCTAACTAGGTCAAAAATTGATTTTTCTAATATCTTCTCGAGAGCGATACACATATTAGCTCTGTGGATGAAACTGAAACTATTTTGGTCATAACTTTTGAGCCGCTAGTCGGAATTTGACGATTTTGGTCTTGTTGGAAAGATGGAGTTATGAGATCCATATCTGGAAAGTTTGGTCATCATCTGAGTTCATTAGACCCTTCGAATTTCCTGTCAGAGTTGAACCCAAATCGTTGTGCAAAACAGTGCATTTCATGTTTCTGTGTCCGACTTTGGAACGTCGCTACGCCTTCGTTTCAAGTCGGAATCGAGTAATTCATTTTGCGTTCTGAAGTAGGAATGTCGGAATACGTTCCTACCTATTTTCATGCCATTCGGATTCAGTCTGCTGGTCCGAATAATTTTCCGAACTTGGGTTCGCGTCAGTTTTGGACTATTTTCCAACACTTAGAATATTTTCAGTGATTTTCTGGTTTTATCGATTTCTTTGAGATTTGTCTCTGGATTCTGTACACGGGCCTTATAAAAAGGTTTTAAAAGGATTTTTTGCTCCGAAATGGCTTTCGAAATTATTATATAATATTATTTTTAATTAGTAAACTATTTACTCCATAATAGGAGAGTTTTCGAAAGCCGTTTTAAAGTGTTCTCAAATTCAATTATAAATCCGTTTCGAACCATTATTTTCTATAATAAAAATCTCACACTCACTTTTTAGCACGTCGACCGAAGTGGAAAGGTGCTTAAACAGTTAGGAAATCTCCGGCCTATGGAACCGTGTGTATTTTCTTTCCGGTTAATCCCCGACCTATTCGATTGATCGTTTTGACCTTTGGGTCTAGTTTACCGATGATACGAGGTGGACTTTTTATTGTTTGGAGTGTGAGCTTGCTATTGGTTAGTAAACCGTTTAGTGCGAACGTGGGGTATGGGACTCATTGTTAACACTTTACGGGTTCCTCTCCAAGAAGTTTGTGACACATTAGCCTCTGGGCAGCCAGTACTGGACCTCTGGGTCACCACGCCTATGGGCAACCGTCTCTGGACACCTGTTCTATGGAGCAGTTTCTTTTTCGGCATGTGCCTCTGGGCCTTTATCCTTCTGGGAAGGATCTCGCCGTCTCGCGCGTTCCGCATCTGTGCGAGTGATCGATCACAACTCTACAGTACTTGGCAATAACGACTCCGGTCGGTGCACGTGCTATACTTGTATTATCTGATGATTTTTATATCCATTCGAGTACCGCCATTCGGTGTTGGTTCTATGGAACCATACGATGTAAGTGTGATTACCTTGTGGATTCACAGTGTCTCTGGACACTGCTTTTCAGTGTTTGATTTCATTGACTTTTCAGTATATCCCCATTGCTCTTTGGAGCATCGATCTTTGCTTGGGCATTGATTACAGACTCTGGTCACTCTTGGGATTATTGCCTATGGGCAACTTTATATTGCTTTGGCTACGCCGATGATACGAGGCGATTTTATTTATTCAACACTTTGGTGCTGATATTCTCTTTGGAGATTTTTACTGTTGATTGATGATTAGGGACCGTCATTATATTCATGTGGTCCGAAATACTCTTCTCTTAGGAAAAGTACTACTTTATTTAAGTACCGCATTATTATATATCTCAATTATTACTGATTGTTTAGCTAGCCTGACCCGAGTGTTTTCGCTCGGGTCAGACCGAGTTGTTTCAGGTTAGGTCTCTGGACTTAGCTTTTGTGCTTCCGCTTGGACATTATCTGCTATGCTGATAGATAGCGCTTTTATTTGTCCACTATTCCGCTACTCTGTTATTATTCAGACTTTGATATGTACATATTTTTGACTCACATGTGTGGGCAATGGCTTTGTACCCACTTAAAGTATTTGGATCTGTATTGACGATGTATTGTTCTGGGATTTTATATCTGTAATGTGATTCTGTTCTGTGATGTTTTATCATTTATTACTATGCTTGTTCTGATAGGTCTTTAGCCATTGTAATTTCGTTACACATATTTATTGAATATGTCGAACCACTTGAAAAAAAAATATAGATACCATCCTTTCGACGTATTCAGTAGATAGTTATAGCTTGATTACAAATGGTCGCTTCCACTATACTCTATTCTCCGCTTTAACAGACAGTATTACTCCCGTAATACTCTTTGTTACAGTGGGTCTCAGAGTGGGGCGTTACAGTTTGGTATCAGAGCCTGGTTTCAGGAATAAGCATAATAAACACAGAACGGATACACGTAGTACAATACGTTATAATACGATCCAAATTGAACATATCCCCCTTTAGATAAATAAGTTAGGAATATGTGTAGGAATCTATTATATTCTGTAATATTCCTTAATGAATTATCTATCTTTGAATCGTGCTTAACTAAATCTACCGATCATATGTTTAAAGAGTGTCCCAAACCTCTTTTCTGCCACTATTGTAAGAAGGAGGGTCATCATTATTCCACTTATCCTACTGCACCTCCTAGACTGGCAGGCTTAATGCTGCCAAGGCTCCTACCACTTCTGCTCAGCCTAAAGGTACACATCCTTCCATTCTTGAAGGCTCTATTTTATTTCATGGTAGATCTATTAGAGTTCTTTTTGATACGGGTGCCTCTCACTCATTCGTATCAAAGGAACTAGTTGATACTTTATCTTTGGATGTTACTTGTTTGGTTTCTTCACTAAGGATTGTGAATCCCATTGGCGGATCCACGACCCTTAGCTTGCTTTGTGAGGATAAAGATATTGATCTTTGTGGATTTTCTTTCCGTGCGAATCTGCACATTATGGAGTATTTGGGCTTTGATATGATTCTTCGCATGGATTGGCTCGTTCAGCACGACGCCAAAATTATTTGTTCGGAGCGGATATTATTCATTCATCACCCTGACTCGTCCTCTCCGTTAGCTATTGCTCTTCAGGATGTTGGGATTTCTGATATTACTTTATTTGCTCTTTATTCACGAGATGAGAATGTGCATATCTTGTATTCCTGTTGTTCGGGATTTCCCCGACGTATTCAAGCCAGTATCCGGACTGTCGCCAAAGCGAGCTATTGAGTTCCGCATCGATCTCATTCCAGGCTCTCATCCAGTTGGGCGTCCTCCTACGAGAATGTCTACTAAAGAGAATGAGGAACTCAGGAAGCAGTTAGTTGAGCTTGAAGCGAAGCAGTTCATTCATTCCAGTTCTTCGCCATGGGGTGCTGCTGTGGTCTTCGTTAAGAAGACTGATGGCTCTCTTAGGCTTTGCATTGATTATCGCAAGCTCAATGAGTTGACCATCAGAAATCGCTACCCACTTCCTCGGATAGACGACATGTTTGACCAATTGAGCGGTGCGAAGGTCTTCTCTCAGCTTGACCTTGCCACCGGATTCCATCGGCTACGAGTCGCGGAAGATAGCATTCCTCTTACAGCATTTCGCACTCGTTATGGTTCTTTTGAGTGGTTGGTCATGCCGTTCGGCTTGACGAACGCTCCGGCTTTCTTCGTCGATCTCATGAATCGAGTATTCCGGGAATACATCGATAGATTCATTCTGGTTTTCATCGACGATATTCTTGTTTATTCTAGATCCGAGGCAGAGCATGCTCGTCATCTGCGGATCGTCTTGGATACTCTTCGTTAGCATCAGCTTAGGGCCAAGCTCTCCAAGTGCCATTTCTGGGAGAGTAAGGTCAAGTTCTTGGGTCATATTGTTTCTTCTGAGGGTATTTCTGTTGATCCTGTCAAGATTGAAGCTATTCTGAATTGGAAGCAGCCTGAGAACGTTCATGATATTCGCAACTTCCTTGGTCTGGCGGGTTATTACCGTCGATTTATCAAGGATTTCTCTCGTGTTGCACTTCCCCTTACGACTCTGACTCGTAAGGGGGTTCGCTTTATTTGGTCTGATAAGTGTGAAGTTTCTTTCCAGCGATTGAAGGAACTTCTCACTCATGCTCCTATCCTTGTGGTTCCTGAGAGTAACCAGGATCTTGTTGTTTACACCGACGCTTGTGGTAGCGGCCTCGGTGCTGTGCTTATGCAGAAGGATCGGGTAGTTGCTTATGCTTCTAGGCAGCTACGTCCGAATGAGGTTCGCTATCCGACTCTTGATCTTGAGTTGGCAGCTATCGTCTTTGCTTTGAAGACGTGGCATCACTTTCTATTAGGCGAACGCTTCACTCTTTACACCGATCACAAGTCGCTGAAATATTTATTCAGTCAGAAGGATCTCAATATGAGGCAGCAGCGATGGCTTGAGTTTCTCGCCTCATATGACTTAGACATTCAGTATACCCCTGGCAAGGGTAATCGTGTGGCTGATGCACTCAGTCGCAAACACTCGGCAGTAGTTTCCATGATGATAGCCGAGTGGGATATTCTTGAGACTCTTTCTATGTGTGATATTCGAAATCGAGCTCCGTCTTCTGATCCTCAGATCTTGCTATTCAACTTGGAAGCTCGACCTATTCTATTGGATCGCATTGCCCATGCTCAGCGGCAGGATCTAGACTTGTTGCGATATATTCATCTCCTTGAGTCGGGATCCAGTGATGAGACATTATTGGATTATTCTATTGATTCTCATCGGTGTCTTCGCAGGAAGAACCGTATTTTGGTACCATCTGATTTATCACTTAGGCGCGACATTCTAGACGAGTGTCATCGCACTAAGTACACTATACATCCCGGGTCGAGTAAGATGTATGCTGACATGTGTCACCTATTTTATTGGGAGGGCATGAAGAGTGATGTTGCAAGTTATGTAAGCCATTGCATGACTTGTCAACAGATCAAAGCTGAGCATCAACGTCCATCTGGTCTTCTTCAGCCGCTAGAGATTCCATTGTGGAAATGAGATTAGATATCCATGGATTTTATTGACGGTCTGCCTCGATCGAGGTCAGGCCATACTTCTATTTGGGTCATCGTCGATCGCTTGACCAAATCAGCTCATTTCATTCCTATTAAGTCCACTCGGACTGCTCCTCAGCTTGCCAAGCTATATGTGAAGGAAGTCGTTCGACTTCATGGCATTCCTAGCTCTATCGTCTGTGATCGAGACACTATCTTTACTGGTCACTTCTAGAAGTGCCTAGAGTCAGCTTTGGGCTCAAAGCTGAATCTCTCGACTGCTTATCATCCTCAGACCGACGGTCAGATGGAGAGGGTGAATCATGTTTTAGAGGATCTTTTGCGCTGTTGTATTCTGGATTTCGGAGGTAGTTGGGAGGATCACTTACCGCTTGTAGAGTTCTCCTACAACAACAGCTTTCAGTCTAGTATCGGCATGGCACCTTTCGAGGCTCTCTACGGAAGGCCTTGTCGCTCTCCTGCTTGTTGGTTAGAATCTGGCGAGAAGCTCATTCTTGGTCCAGATTCAGTTCGGGAATCTTCTTAGAAGATTATTCTTATTCGTCAGAGAATGAAAGAGGCGTAGAACCGTCAGAAATCCTACGCGGACAACCGTAGGAAGCCTCTTGAGTTCTCCATTGGTGATCATGTCTTTATTCGAATATCTCCTATGAAAGGGGTTGTGCGTTTCAGCTCTACAGGGAAGTTGGCTCCTCGCTATGTTGGACCATTTCCTATTACGGAACGCATTGGCCCCGTGGCTTATCGAGTGGCTCTACCTGCTCACTTCTCTGGAATACACGACGTGTTCCATGTTTCCCAGCTTCGCATGTGTGTCCGCGATCCTGATTCTATCATTGAGCCGCATGTTGTGCCTGATTTAGAGATCTTACCTGATTTATCTTTGGAGCAGCAACCTCTTCGTGTGCTTGATTCGGAGGTTAGACGCCTTCGCAACAAAGAGGTCCCACTCGTGAAGATTCAATGGTCACCGAATCCTAAGGACTGCACTTGGGAGACCAGAGAATCTATCGAACGCTCTTATCCTGGCTTTCTCCCATCTTCTTCTGCGGGTGAGAATTCTCTATTTTATCTCTATCACTTCTTTTGTGGATTTGACGTTATAGACGACATCTATCTTAAGGAATTGCGGGGACGTAATTTTCTTAAGGGGGGAGTCTGTAACAACCCGGGATTTGCATTACCAATTAATAAATAAAAGTTAAAATTTTTATTTATTTTAATGAAGCATAAAAGGATTTGGAATAACAAAATTTATTTGAAAAAGACTATTTTAATTAAATGGGAAATATGGGATTTTAAAATGAGGATAAAATGTTATTTTGGAAAGTTAAATATTTTAAGAGAAGTTTTAAAACGGGTTTGGGTAAGAGAAAAAAAATGAGTTTTATAAACATATATGAACACTTAGACTAATTTTTGGAAAAAAACATGTAAATAACTCTTTTCTTATTGGGTTACTAAACCTAGCCCAATAACCCACCCTAAACCTCCTGTATAAATTATCTCAAACTCTCCTAACCTCATTCATTCATCCCTAATCAAAACCCTAATCATTTCCTAAAATTTTCATAACAAAAATGGCCTCTATCTTCATCTCCTTCTAGTTTTTGCTTATGCAAGTCATTCTATGCAAAGTTAATGCAAATACCCACCTCAAATCCGTTTTTATATCTTTCTCATTTCTGAAATTTATTTGGTAACACATGTTTTATGTGTTTTTTGATCTTATAGCCTCCTAATCATCTTTTGCTAACTTGGGTTGATGCTATAGTAGTCTTTGTTGCTTCCTAGAGAGGTATATTGCTAAAAACCTCTTCTAATATGTGTTTAATCATCTTTTGATTTCAGTAATCATTTAGTAACACATGTTTTATTATGTAACATGTGAATCATAGCTCTTTGATCATCTTTGCTTTCATTTTGGGTGTGCACACAAGTTGCTTGCTATATGGGTTGAGGTAAAATTGCTAGCTAAATCCTTTTTTACTTGATGCTTCTATAATTTTCGTTTTGGAATTTTAGCTAAAACGAAATCAGGCATAACTTCTTCATTTCTCATCCGTTTTTGGTCAGGTTTTTTTTGCTGCAAACCAGATTCAATATGGAACACTTTTTGTTCAGTGAGTTTTCTGTAATTTTGCCATTTAGATGACATGAAATGCGTTCAAAGACAGAAGACCAATTCTGTCTTTAACAAGTTATCTTGAGATTCAATCTGATAGTGTTTTGCATGTATCTCTCTCGTTTTTGATCGGAATTAGATAATTTTGGATGTTCCGGAAAGATTAAAACATATGCTACAATTTTTGTTCAGTGAGTTTTCGGTAATTTTGCCATTTAGATGACCTGAAATGCATTCAAAGACAGAAGATCATTTGTCTTTAACAAGTTATCTTGAGTTTCAATCTGATATTGTTTTGCATGTATCTCTCTCGTTTTTTATCCGAATTAGATAATTTTGGATATTCCGGAAAGCTTAAAACCTATGCTACAATTTTTGTTCAGTGAGTTTTCGGTAATTTTGAGTCTAACTAGGTCAAAAATTGATTTTTCTACTATCTTCTCGAGAGCGATACACATATTAGCTCTGTGGATGAAACTGAAACTATTTTGGTCATAACTTTTGAGCCGCTAGTCGGAATTTGACGATTTTGGTCTTGTTGGAAAGATGGAGTTATGAGATCCATATCTGGAAAGTTTGGTCATCATCTGAGTTCATTAGACCCTTCGAATTTCCTGTCAGAGTTGAACCCAAATCGCTGTGCAAAACAGTGCATTTCATGTTTCTGTGTCCGACTTTGGAACGTCGCTACGCCTTCGTTTCAAGTAGGAATCGAGTAATTCATTTTGCGTTCTGAAGTAGGAATGTCGGACTACGTTCCTACCTATTTTCATGCCATTCGGATTCAGTCTGCTGGTCCGAATAATTTTCCGAACTTGGGTTCGCGTCAGTTTTGGACTATTTTCCAACACTCAGAATATTTTCAGTGATTTTCTGGTTTTATCGATTTCTTTGAGATTTGTCTCTGGATTCTGTACACGGGCCTTATAAAAAGGTTTTAAAAGGATTTTTCGCTCCGAAATGGCTTTCGAAATTATTATATAATATTATTTTTAATTAGTAAACTATTTACTCCATAATAGGAGAGTTTTCGAAAGCCGTTTTAAAGTGTTCTCAAATTCAATTATAAATCCGTTTCGAACCATTATTTTCTATAATAAAAATCTCACACTCACTTTTTAGCACGTCGAGCGAAGTGGAAAGGTGCTTAAACGGTTAGGAAATCTCCGGCCTATGGAACCGTGTGTATTTTCTTTCCGGTTAATCCCCGACCTATTCGATTGATCGTTTTGACCTTTGGGTCTAGTTTACCGATGATACGAGGTGGACTTTTTATTGTTTGGAGTGTGAGCTTGCTATTGGTTAGTAAACCGTTTAGTGCGAACGTGGGGTATGGGACTCATTGTTAACACTTTACGGGTTCCTCTCCAAGAAGTTTGTGACACATTAGCCTCTGGGCAGCCAGTACTGGACCTCTGGGTCACCACGCCTCTGGGCAACCGTCTCTGGACACCTGTTCTATGGAGCAGTTTCTTTTTCGGCATGTGCCTCTGGGCCTTTATCCTTCTGGGAAGGATCTCGCCGTCTCGCGTGTTCCGCATCTGTGCGAGTGATCGATCACAACTCTACAGTACTTGGCAATAACGACTCCGGTCGGTGCACGTGCTATACTTGTATTATCTGATGATTTTTATATCCATTCGAGTACCGCCATTCGGTGTTGGTTCTATGGAACCATACGATGTAAGTGCGATTACCTTGTGGATTCACAGTGTCTCTGGACACTGCTTTTCAGTGTTTGATTTCATTGACTTTTCAGTATATCCCCATTGCTCTTTGGAGCATCGATCTTTGCTTGGGCATTGATTACAGACTCTGGTCACTCTTGGGATTATTGCCTATGGGCAACTTTATATTGCTTTGGCTACGCCGATGATACGAGGCGATTTTATTTATTCAACACTTTGGTGCTGATATTCTCTTTGGAGATTTTTACTGTTGATTGATGATTAGGGACCGTCATTATATTCATGTGGTCCGAAATACTCTTCTCTTAGGAAAAGTACTACTTTATTTAAGTACCGCATTATTATATATCTCAGTTATTACTGATTGTTTAGCTAGCCTGACCCGAGTGTTTTCGCTCGGGTCAGACCGAGTTGTTTCAGGTTAGGTCTCTGGACTTAGCTTTTGTGCTTCCGCTTGGACATTATCTGCTATGCTGATAGATAGCGCTTTTATTTGTCCACTATTCCGCTACTCTGTTATTATTCAGACTTTGATATGTACATATTTTTGACTCACATGTGTGGGCAATGGCTTTGTACCCACTTAAAGTATTTGGATCTGTATTGACGATGTATTGTTCTGGGATTTTATATCTGTAATGTGATTCTGTTCTGTGATGTTTTATCATTTATTACTATGCTTGTTCTGATAGGTCTTTAGCCATTGTAATTTCGTTACACATATTTATTGAATATGTCGAACCACTTGAAAAAATATATAGATACCATCCTTTCGACGTATTCAGTAGATAGTTATAGCTTGATTACAAATGGTCGCTTCCACTATACTCTATTCTCCGCTTTAACAGACAGTATTACTCCCGTAATACTCTTTGTTACAGTGGGTCTCAGAGTGGGGCGTTACAGGTTCTTATTCAACCCATAGACAAACCTCTGATTTTTCTTCAATGGGGTATTAATATACTCGACTCCATATTTAGAGAGAGATTCAAAAGATGCGACGTAATCCATCACAGAAGATTCACCTTGAACAAGGTCAATAAAGCGTCGAGCTAAAGATACTTTTTCAACTTCTGGCACAAACTTTAACTCGAACCTTTCCCGGAATTGCTCCCAAGTAAGATCCGCTTCAATAATTTCAGAAATCAAAAGCTCATACCAATCTAATGCTCTCTCCTGGAGCATGCTAGAAGCCACTTGGACTCGATGTAGATCAATAAGATTCATGCGGGAAAAGATGTGATCGCATGTTCTAAGCCAAGCTTGGACTTCTATAACGCTTTCGGAACCCTTGAAAGGCCTTCCACCCAAGTTGGTGTAATCACTGCACAGGCATGCAAACCCAGATTTAGGATGAGTAGGCTCTGGAAAGGGTCCGATAGCTTGAGCATTCTTCACAAGGTCTAAGAGCTGCTGGGCAAACATAAATACTCCATCCTGAGTAATAGCACTGGATTGACCGGCGCTGGGACGGCCAGGTCTAACCATTTCTCTTCTTTAAGAAAGAAAGAAAGAAGTGGAAAAAGGTTATTCTCAAAATGAATATCAAACAAACTTGATCGATAAAACAAGGCATCACAAAAGAAAATAGGATAGAACGGGTCCAATGACTCGAATAAATCCTAAGGCACGACTCCTAAGAAAGACTTAGAACAATGATCTTTGCTAGATTATTCTACATTGTTCCGAAGTTTGGCTCAGATACCAAGCTGTGACGCCCCACCTTTATACTCATACTAGCCAAAGACACTACTGGGTAATGCCGTCAACTAGCACAAAGAATAAGGCTGTTGAGGAGCGACCATCTGTGTAATTGCTTTATGAGAGTACCGATATGTCAGATAGTATAACATGCATTTCATTTCAAGAGGAAATCCGACATATCAAATACAAACTCAAAGCTACCACACAGTGGCTATGTGGCCTTCGGAAACAAATATAGAAATAAGCATAACACAAATCAGTCACAGATATTCATATTACTAAAGCGGAAACATATATGAATATAACACATAAAAGTGTACATCAAAGTAGTGGTCATACAAGATCCACTACATCACAAAAGAATAGGTACAAGTGCTAAGCAAAAGAATATGTATACATCAAGGAGTCTCTATCTCGAATGTATAATAACAAAAACTACTATGCTAAAGTAGTTAGCCAAAAGTCAGGTGACGGACCCTGATAAGAAGTCAAGCAGAAGCACCTGAAATACCTCGGTCTGATCCGAGTATTATTTAAGAAGAAAATAATAAACGGATCAGTCTAGCTATAAATATCAGATAAAATGAGATAGGATAAGAGATATCACAAAAACGTATGATAACAATAATGCCATACTATGACAAGTATACATTAGATAACAACAAAAATCATACAATATCTCAAATATTCTCAAACACTAAAAAGAATGTCATATTCTTTAAATTATTCACCAAAACACAAATATTGATAGAGCTTATCAATGCATATCATCGAAATTGGTGAAACGCAAATTCTATAAATCAACAACCAGAAATACAGAAAACACAAAGGGGGAGGCCTTTCACAAACGGGAGCATGAAAACTCACCAACACGTGTGTCACAAACGGGTCGCTATCCCATGGTCGCTAACCATAGAGCCGGTGCAACGGCGTAGTACAATAACGGTATGCCCGAAGAACCTGAAACTCAAATGAGCCGGAACAACGATGTAGTGCAATAACGGTACGCCCGATGAACCTGAAACTCAAATAATTCGGAACAACGACGTAGTGCAATAACGGTAAGCCCGATGAACCGAACTCTATAAAGCCCGTAGGTCGCTAGCCTATAAAAATGAGACGAAGCTCCACAAAACGAGATACTGTCCCCCACGTAGACAAAGAGACATCGCATATCGCTAGTCTAAACCATAAAATGATCACCATTGATCAAACGAAAAGTGTAGATTACACTAAGCTAGTAAATAAATGAGTTTAGCTTCATGTCCCATAACCACTGGCTTAACTTAAATATTTACGAACAAACTGTAGATTTCCACTCGAAAATTGTCACAAGAGTTCAATCGAACAAGTCTAAGAATTAACCGATGAAGTAAATGCAAGCATTTCATACCACTTGTTTTGCTAAGTCGTTTAATTGGATTTCTCGTACGACTGAGGTAAAGGTTTGTATATACTAATTGATTGGAAAATGGATTTTAAAAGCAGCTTTATATTTAAAATAGTGTCGAAATCTTTTTAATGAAAGAGTTTTAGTATTTACTACTAGTATATAAACCTTTGTATTTTAAAGTGACAAATCACAAAAATGATTGTAAAACAATCGATCACCAAAAATTCACATACGACAATGTGAATCAAATCCATAAAAATCGATATCAAATCCATCAAATGGATATTCCCAAAAATCCAAATAAAGAAGTCATCAAAGTCGATAATAAGTGATAACAACTAACCGGATCAACAAAAATTGATTAAAATTGGAAATCCACTAAAAAACAGCCAAAATAGGCAAAATGAACAGTTCCAGACGTTTGGGGGTTCATCCACACGTCTGGATTTGGGTTTTGCAAATATTCCAGAAACCTACCAGACGTCTGAACTCTAACCAAACGTCTGAAAACTAACCAGACGTCTGGTAGGTTTGGACCAGATGTCTGGTCCAAGTCTCTGCAGTTTTTATCTTTTCACCTTATTTTTTTTCTCCATGTCTATAACCAGACGTCTGGACTTGACCAACCAGACGTCTGGTCACCTGGTCTGGGCACTAGTTTGCCTAGGCCATGATGGCCAAAACAATTCGGAAGCGATCGGACAAGCGACGGAGGCTAGGGATTTATGTCAAGCGACAACCCAGTCCTATAGGCTCTTCGATACACCCCAAATAACACGTCCAAATATCCACGATAGGATCTTTAAAGATTTTGACTTTAAAACACCAAAATTTGGAAAATTCACCAAATCAATTCAAATCAAAAGCAAATGAATGTGAATAGATGTTAGGAATTCATACCTAACAACATTGAAAACTATAGACATAAATGTGAGTTCAAAAAACTCACCTTTAAACCCAAAAACAACGAATGAGAAGCTCAAAAACAAAGGAAAGATCAACCACACTTCAACTTCAACTCTAGAAGCTCCAATCAAAGATCATAAGCATATATTTCCTAAGTTAGGTTATAGGAAAATTTTGAAATTGGAGAGAGATTGAGATGGAGAAGATGAAGAGGATGCTTACCTAAGCTTCTCTTTGATTTTGGACTTGAATTTGTATTTCCTAATCAAACTAGGGTTTAGGAATTTTAATTTCCTATCTTTTCTCCCATTTTCACTTTAGCTTGAGAGTGTTAGGAAATGAGGAGTAGAATGAATAAAGAGTAGAGGAGTTAGGGTATTAAGTTGGGTTAGTGGGCTGAAACCCAAACCCAAAGCCCAAAATAGAAAAGTAGCAAAATTCTACTCAACTCCAATCATATTGATGTTTATACTCAAAAAAGTTGTAAACACCATTTTGGACTCAATGGAAGTGGTCACTAGTCCCAATTCGACTGTTTACAAAAAGTAACATTTCGGACTTTAATCCGATTAACGATGCTATATTTAAATATAACATTTAAATATATAATCGTGAAATATGCGGGTTATTACACTATGGGTCAAATGAACTTAAAATTAGTGAGTTACCTCATTTTAAAGTTAACACATTTAATCAAGTAATTTACTTAACTAAATTATTAAATAAGCCTCACCCACACAACAAAGCCCATAGCCCATACGCATGAACAGTGCTTCTTCCCTAATTCTCCATTTCAATTTCTAGTAAACAGGCATACCCCACTTTCGTGCATGTTCACACGATGATATGGAGCTTCGCTTTACGAAATCCAACACCGTCTTCACCAATGATCTTTTCTTCGCAAACCCTATGTAGTAGACCACTTAGCTTCGAGCTTGGCCAAGCCCTCACCACCGCGACTTGTTCCTTGCCATGTGACTTGGCCCAGGTTGTACCCCCCATTCGACGACCGCACTCCACCAAACTTTCCCCATCCACTCGCCTTCACACAAGAAACACATCAGCAACCTCTGTTTCTCCCATCGCCACCTAAATCCACCTTAAACCAAAACCCTAGTTTAGACCATCATCGAAAATCATCACCAAATACTACCAAAACTTCATCAAAAATCTATCTTTCGACCACAAAGCTAATGCAATAGACGGCGTCGTCTAATTCGGAGCGGATCGAGGGAATTGATTTTCTGAAGTTTATGGAAAACATTCCCCACCTACTGTTGTCGAGAAACAATGGCTACTCTGACCATCAAAACTTAAGGTGACTATTTTTATAAAATACTAGAGACGATAACAAACAACTTTAATGTTGGAAGTTTTGGCTAATTATGAGTGGATTGAGAGTTACTGATTTTTAAAAGGAGAAGATGGGGTTTTTCGTATATAGAAAACGAGAAGAAGTAAAGACAAATTTATGTGCTGTGATGTGCTTGTGCATTGCTTTCTTTCCATTGTGTGTTGTCATGAATATATAAATAGGCAAAACAACTGGACTACTTCAATGCTAAGCAAAACCCAAGTTAACAACCAAGATCCACAAATTATGGCTTTTTTCAAAAGTTTGTTATTTTATTTGATTTGTTTTGGGTACTCCGCTACACAACATCACATTCGCCTATGAACCGTGAATGATAGAAATAAAAATACGATTGTGTACGAAAATGCAACACGATCACAAAACAACATAAAAACACATAGGTTATCTTATTCTGTATAGTTTCAAAAATACAAATGTTTGCCGCAAAATGTGTCAAACGAAAATTTAATTATTTTCCAAATTAAAAATTATGGAAAATTCTATAAATTAATTTAAAACATGTCACTAAAAATCAGGCAGTTATTTGAAACATAAAAATTATTATATTTAAATTAAATTCAAATATTTAAATAAACTAAATATTCAAATTCAAAGACTTAAATTACAGGTTGTTACACTCGAGGTCTATGGTACACTAAGGTATTGAGTCTATTTATTTTGGACCCTCAACGGGAATTATTGGATTGCGATCGATGTCCAACGTAGACTAAAGTTTTAGGTATATAGTGCAGGTCGTATATCACCTATGCTTACCGAGGGGTACGGTGAGACCTTCACAAGTTCGACCACACTAGATGCAACTCGAGGTCTATGGTACACTAAGGTACCAACCTATTTATCCCGGGCCATGAGTATACCGCAGACTCCATTCGTCAGTAATGACAAGTACCAATTTGTATTCTTTGTTTATCGCTTACAATTATATCGTGTGTTATATTAGCCGTTTGATAATATTGCCGTGTATTCTAGGATTTGTTTGTATCGTGATTCGTGATATCTGCATTTTCTGTGCAATTGCATATTAGGTAAATTTATCATGATATACTGTTAAATATCAACCGCATTATATTAGCTGTACCGACTTACTGATTATAGAAGAAGAGCGGGTTATGGTATGATTTCCTATCATTTGAATAGGTTTACTTTGCTTGTTTATGGACGGTCTGGATTACCCTGAGCCACATTTGTAGAGAGGGTTGTCTGTGATTTAGCTGTCTCATGTTTATTTGTATATAGTTTTGATATACTATATTTGAGATAGTTCCCCTCATACTGGGCTTTAAGTCTGACCCGCATTTTTCTTTGTCTACTTATGTCATGACAACTCTCGAATACTCGATTGACTAGTTTGAAAATAAGGTGCTTTTGGGGATACACTATTAAGATGTGCAGTAGGAGCACTTTGGAGGCATGACATCGATTTTTGATATGTATACTTGATATTTTAGTAGTACTGATAGACCTATTATTTGTTTATAAGATCGTTGCATCAGATCCTTATTCAAAATCCGTGTTTTTGGGAGTTGATGTATTCTAACTTTTCTGTATGGATATTTATTTATCAGTTGCTTCCACTATATCAGACAAAATTTACATCTAAGAGTCACACAACCAAAACGCTGAATACTCCTTTGACAACCTGATTTAATTAATTTATAATTGTTATAAATTGGTAAATTTAATTAATATTTATGAAATATTAATTATGAAATTTTAGTTTATGTGTTGAACAATATTAAACAACATGTTTATAACAGTTATAAATATACCGATCGATATACTATACCGGTACATGTTTAAAATGGATCTAAATGCACCAATTTTTTTAGGCTTGGACTGGTCTTGAGGCCCATATGAGGAATGGTAATTTTAGCTATGATATGAGCATGAGGGTTCGGCCATATAATGGTATAGAGGAAAGGAATTTTGAATTTAAAAGAGAAGGAAATGGTAAGAGAAATAAGTGGATCTTGATCCACATTTCACTCCCTAGTCTCTCTTTTATATAATCCCTCTAACCCTCACTTTGAAAATAGGTTTTGCACTCTTCCTTTTCTTTTCATATTTGGGTGTCATTACCCCATAACAACCCCAAAAATCCAAGCACTAATTCATAATAATTTGATTTGATTCGATTGACGGTGGTAAGACATCTGAAAGCTAGCAATTATAGGATTGGAAAGCGATTCAAGGAGTTCACTTCTTCATTTCAACGTGCAAGCTTTGGGCTTTGGTGAGAGGTACTCTTCTAGTTAACTATTGTATATAAATATTTATATGATCAACCATATATTGCTTTGTTAGAGATATCACGAATAAGTATATTGATGTAATTGTCATACGTTGATGGTTGTACATATAAGTATGTATCTGCATATATATTAAAATTTTAAAAAATGTTTTATGCATATTTGCTTGCATGTGCTCTTGGCCAGACAATAAAAAAAATTATTTGCGTAATTTAAAATAAATATATTAAATGATTTTAAATGTTAAATCTAATTTAAAGTTTAACACAATATAATATATGTTTTTAGAACTTTACAAAATCTACTTTAGAAAGTATTTTGGAAATAATAAGGAAATTCAATTTTTTTGGATATTTATTATATATATACACTATTATTTAATTCAAAATTGATTATATAAATAAAATGTATGTGTGTGCGTGTGTGTGTGTGTATATATATATATATATATATTTATTTATTTATAAATAATATAAAATTTTGTAAAAAAAATTATAAAATATAAATATACATTATGGTTTCAAAAAATGAATTTTTAATTGTTTTATTAATTCTGTATGATTTTAATTTTAAGTATTAATTTAATAAATTACTTCAAACTGAAAATTTTAATTAAAACGATATTTTTATTCTTTAGCCAAAAGTAGCAACAAAATATTTATATATTTAATATAAATTTTATTTACATATATATATATAATTATAACTAGCATATGTTTATATCTAATGTGTATTTAAACTAATTTAATATATATATATAATATATTTCTTTATTTATTTATACAATATTTTAATCCACACACACCACAGACGCAATTATATATGTGTGTGTATATGTATATATATGTATGCATATACACACATTTAGATAATCTTTTTGTATACACATATGGATAAAATGTCCATTGTGGTGTAAATCCCAACATTTATACACAGACATGTCAAACCATTTACACGTTATCCTGTTGCACGTGTGCGCATATACATTTGTGTATATGATGCATATATATAAAATATAATATAAATTATGTAAAATAAAAAACTATATTTATACATTACAATAAAATATTGTTTCTTAATAGAAAATTTAGAAATGTTCTAAATGAATTTAGACTACATAGGTCCATTAGAGATCCAAACAGAAAAAATTGAAATTCACCCATTTAACCTGCTGCATGTTGGCCTAGTTCTAATCAAGTATCGGAGCCAAATAACCTATGTAGCCTAAATTAACAGTATTAGGGCTAACTTATTAAAGCTTCATATAATATGGTGTCAAGAAAAGTAGTGTCTAATGTTGGGTTTTGGTAATCAATTACTCTACCATACCTGGCTACTGGCCTGGCCTGAAAGGATGAGGTAAGCTAGAAGGTTTTCCCTAATGGGATAGACGATAAGGCCTTAGGCTAATTTCAAAATTGTTTGAAATTAAGTAAAAGTTATAGATTTAAAATTTAAATTTAAAGTAAGAAAAATATTAAAAATGATATAATATAGATTTTCAAATTGTTTTGAAAACTAAAGTGAATGTTTTAAATTTAAAACTAAATTTCAATATGCTTGAAAATGTTATATAATTAATTTCAAAAATATAATTGATTAATAAAATAAATGAATTAATTAATTAATTAAATCTATATACACACATGTGTATAATATATATCTATATATAATGATATATGTTATATTGTCTTGAATTGTTTAAGACAATATGTGTATGCATGTGTGCATAAAAGAATTTACAAAATTAATAAAGTTTAATTAAAATTGTTGAATTAAGTAAATTAAGTAAAAGTTAGTTAATAAATTAAAATACATACACACAAAATATATATATATATATAAAAGAAAAATAAGGATCTTACATTTTATCATTACACATTAAACATAATGGCGTCTGTTCTTTCTTATGAAACCCAAATCCGATATTTTTTTCATTTTCTTTTCTAATTCTCAATTCCTTCTTAACCTATTCGCTATTCTAATTTCTTTGTGGATACGAATGAGATTTCTAACGAGGTTGTTCTGAGGTTTGGCGGAGGAAAGGGAAACTCCTAGTGCAGGTCAACAGCAAAATAAGCCAGCAGGCACTTGGCAAAACAAAGCAGCAAGCACACGTGTTAATATAAAGGTTGATGCTCGCATGTCTAGGAATTCCCAATTTAACATTCATAACACGAAACAACATCAAGTTTGATTCTCAGTACCATTGGATGATAAAAAATCAACTTATTGTGAGGTAGTAAGAGATGGAGCAGGAGTAACACAGGCATACCAAATTGATTTAGAATATTTTTCACCCTTGGTTGACAGAGGAGTGCAAAGATGACGCAGCGGCGGAATACAAAAATTGATGATACGATGAAAGTAGCAATCGGTGGATTGAGAAATACTGAAATGCCCAAATTCGTTGATCCGAAGATGCCGAATTTTAGCTATCTACGTCACGTTGATCGATCACGATACCGTGAAAGTAGATCTTCAATTCTTCGAGCGTTGATCAAGCGCACTTGATACCGCGAATTGGCTTCACAATCGTTGAATCGAGCGCACTCGATTGACCGAAGGTGGAGACAGGAGATCACACTCGACTACCAATTGGATGAAAGCACAAAGCTGACAAAGGAAATTTTATTTCAAAATCAACAAACTTTACAAATGACATAACTCGCCTATTTATAGGCATACAACACAACACTTACAACCCAACTCATAGGTCGTGAACGACCTAACATTTGCGACTAAAAAACAAAGAAACATTACAACACCTGAATGACATACGAGCTAAAATTTACACGACTTAAAAAAATCTTGCGACCTAAAAGTTGGCAGCGACCTATCTTCTTTCGCGACTTAAGGAAAATCTCGCGACCTAAAAATTGGCAGCGACCTATCTTCTTTCGCGACTTAAGGAAAATCTCGCGACCTAAAGAAGTTCGCGACTTACAATTCATCAGCGACCTAAACTTCTCAACATAAGGAATGCGGCATCACTGGAGGCAGAGCGACCTACGACTTAGCTGGAGCGCGACGTACAATTAGGTCGTCTGCGACATCAATTAGGTCGTTCGCGACCTAGTCTCGTTCGCAACCTAGTCTCGTTCGCAACCTAGTCTCGGAATTTGCGACATAGGGTTCTGGAAGGCTTGTTCGCGACCTAGTCTCGTTCGATTGTAGGAGGAGGAGCGAACTACGACTTAGCATAAACGAAGTTGCTCGCGACTTAAGTTTAGGTCGCTCGCGACCTACGATGGAGCACGCGATATAGGATGCTGGGATGACTTCTTCCTCGCGACATAGCAATGTCGATCGCGAATTTGAGGTATGCCCTGCATCATCCTCCCCTGGTTGAAAAGAATTCGTCCCTGAATTCACACTTTCCTCTTCTTCGACAAGCTTATGCTCATGATACGGAATCAAATGTTTGACGTTGAAAACGTCAGCAGTATGGATATGATCCGGAAGTCTCAACTGGTATGCGTTCTTATTAATCTTCTTCACGATTTCCAAAGGACCAATCTTTCGAGCCTTCAACTTGTTGTACGTTCCAACTGGAAAACGATCTTTCGTCAACACCGCGTACACAAAATCACCCTCTTTGAAGTCCACACTTCTTCGCTTCTTATCTGCCAGTTGTTCATACTTCTCATTCGTCTTCTCCAATCGTTCCTGAACGATTCTATGGCATTCTGTCAACCCATCAACAAAATCAGCAGCTCGCTTAACTGTCCCTTCGGTTGTGGTACTATCGTTAAATCCAACGGCCCCTTTGGCAAGCTTGAATATACAAATTGAAATGGACTGTAACCAGTGCTTCGGTTAACAGCATGATTATGAGCAAACTCTGCCTGACACAACTTTAAGTCCCAACTCTTCAAATTGTCTTGTACAAGACATCGCAACAAGTTTCCCAACGATCTATTTACCACTTCCGTTTGCCCATCTGTTTGCGGATGGTAAGCGCTACTAAAATTCAGCTTCGTTCCGACCATCTTCCACAAACTTAGCCAAAAATGACTCAGGAAACGAGTATCCCTATCCGACATAATAGATTCTGGCAATCCATGAAGTCGATAGATTTCTTTGAAACATATTTGAGCAACATGAACAGCATCCGCCGTCTTCTTACAAGCAATAAAATGTGCCATTTTCGAAAATCGATCAACCACCACATAAATGGAATCGTTTCCCCTTTGAGTTCGAGGCAAACCCAAAACAAAATCCATACTCACATCAACCCAAGGCCTAGTTGGTATAGGTAACGGCATATATAATCCAGCATTGGTCGCAGTTCCTTTCGAAACATGACAGATATGACATCGCTCCACAAACCTTTCCACTTCTTTCCTCATTGACGGCCAAAAATAAGATTGAGAAATCAGCTGTAGTGTACGGTCTCTACCCACGTGTCCTTCCTCATGCAGCTCCTTCATTATCTTCATTCGCAAGCTACAATCTGGTATGCACAATTGATTCCCCTTGAACAAGAATCCATCTACCATCACAAACTCATCCGTCTCTCCTTTCTTCACTTTATCTACAAACTTCATAAAGTAAGGATCTTCAACAAATAACTCTGGTAGCTCATCAAACCCTGTCACTTCGACCTTCATTGTAGTCAACACATGATTTCTTCTACTCAATGCATCCGCAACACGATTCGTCACTCCCGATTTGTGTTTCACAACAAACGTAAACTGTTGCAGATATGCAATCCATGATGCATGTCTCGATGAAATCTTGTCTTGCCCTTGTAAATGTTTCAACGCCTCATGGTCAGTGGAAAGAACAAACTCTTTCTGAAATAGATAGTGTCTCCAGTGTTTAATAGCTTGCACAACAGCATAAAATTCCACATCATATGTACTATATCTCATCTTTGCTCCCGATAGCTTCTCACTGAAATATGCAATAGGACGTCCCCTCTGACTCAACACTCCTCCAATTCCAACCTTGGATGCATCAGTATGTAGTTCAAATACTAATTGAAAATCTGGTAATACTAGAATTGGTGCAGACGTCAGCAACTCCTTGATCTTCCCAAAAGCATCCCCTGCTTCCTCTGACCATGAAAACTGTTTACCCTTCATACAATTTGTAACAGGCGCCATCACACTACTAAAGTGTGGAATGAACCTTCGATAGAATGAAGCCAACCCGTGAAAACTACGAACTTCCGTTATCGTCTTGGGTTGCGGCCAATCTCTGATAGCTTCAACTTTACTTTGGTCTACCTGTATTCCTTCTTTCAATACAACATACCCCAGAAATAAAACGCTCCTCGCCATAAAAACACACTTCTTCGTAGCAGCGTAGAATTGTTCTTCATGAAGGATAATTAACACTTTCCTCAAATGCTGAACATGCTCTTCTGTACTAGCACTGTAGATCAGAATATCATCAAAGTAAACCACCACAAATTTCCCAATGTACGGCCTGAAAATTTGATTCATCACCCTCATGAATGTACTTGGTGCATTCGATAGACCAAACGGCATGACCAGCCATTCATACAATCCTTCCCTTGTTTTGAATGCCGTCTTCCACTCGTCTCCTGGTCTAATTCGAATTTGATGATAACCACTTTTAAGATCAATCTTTGAAAAGATCACAGACCCACTGATTTGATCTAATAGATCATCAAGCCTTGGCATCGGAAATCTGTATCTGACAGTTATCTTATTCAGTGCCCTGCTATCAGTATACATTCTCCATGAACCATCCTTCTTTGGTACGAGCAATGCCGGTACAACACATGGACTTAAACTCTCCTGTACACGTCCCTGCTCAAGCAACTCTTCCACCTGCCTCCTTAATTCTTCATGTTCCTTCGGACTCATTCGATAATGTGGTCTGTGTGGCAACGTTGCTCCCGGAACAAGATCAATTTGATGTTGAATGTCTCTTAGTGGCGGTAACTCCTTTGGTAATTCCTCTGGAAATACATCCTCAAATTCTTTCAGTACTGGTTTCACTTCTTCTGGAATTTCAACCTCTTCACTGCTCTCACGCCCAATTAACAAGAATACTTCCGGCTCTTCCTCAACCTCCTTAACAAACTCCTTCAAAGATAACAAAGTTTTCAGCTCTTCAATCTCCTCCAGTTTGTTTTCTTCTTGTTGTCGCTTCTTAGGAACCAAAGTGATTTTAGTACCTTCAAACATGAAACTATAACTGTTGTTTCGCCCATCATGTTGCACCGCCCTATCATATTGCCACGGTCTCCCCAGCAACAAATGACAGACGTCCATATCTACAACATCGCACCAAATTTCATCTTTGTATTTCTTCCCAATCGAAAATTTAACACAAGCCCTTCGTCCAACTTTCACCTCACCACCCTTCCCAACCATGCTAACTTGTACGGTTTAGGATGTTTCTCAGTTTTCAACTCTAACTTCTTCACCGCTTCTGTAGAGATAATATTGTCACAACTTCCAGCATCAATAACAAACTTTCAAACTCTTCCTAGAATAGTGCATGTAGACTGAAAAATGTTATTGCTCAACCAACTACTTTCCTCCTCTTGCTTTGGGGTCAAACAACTTCTCCTCATCATCAATGAATACCCTTCATCTCCCGACAACAAGTCTTCCTCCTCCACTGGTAATGAATTAGAACATTCAGCTTCTTCCTCCTCATCCTCAGCTTCCGCAACCATCACTCGCTTCTTAGGCCTTTGGACACTCATTGCTTTTATGACCCATCTCCTGGGAATTGTAGCATTTGAAACCATTGTTAACCTTCGCTTTCTCAACCTCATTCACAACTGGTTTTGCAACAACTTTTGAAACATTAGACCTTCTACTAACACCCTTCACTGGATTGTTGGAACTTGTAAACACACCACCTCCTCGTCTTCCCTGTTTCTCCCAAGCCAACGCCTTTTGATGTGCTTCCGCTACAGATCTTGGATCGAACATATTTACCATATCTTGAATCTGTATACTCAACCCTCCATCAAATCTATCTGTTAATTGTTCATCCGTCTCCATAATATCATTCCTTGCAATTAGTTGATAAAATTCGTCAGCATAGTCATTCACAGATTTCGTTCCTTGATTCAGGTTTTGCAGCCTCTGATACATAAGCGATTGATAATTATAAGGTAAGAATGTGGCTTTCATCATTTTCCTCATCTTTTCCCATGATTCAACCTTTGACTTCCCCATCCGTTCACGTGTAAGTTTGGTTTGCTGCCACCATGCCAAAGCTCTACCCCTCAACCTTGTAGCAACCAACTTCACTCTACGATGTTCTGGAACTTCCTTGAAGTCAAAAATCTCCTCCACATTAGACAACCAATCCAAAAGCTCTTCAGCTTGCATACCACCTTTGAATTCTGGAATTACAGTCTTCATCCCAGATTCCCACTTGTGATCGTACTCCGACTGATTTCTTCCTTGTCCACGTCCTCGTGCATGAACACTACCACCATCATACTCTTCTTCACAATCCGATGTATATCGATGTCGATCCTGACCACCAACATCTCTACCACCACCATTTCTTCCACCAACATTCCTACGATCTACATTCCTCCGATCTCTATCAGTCACATTTCTATCACGACTTCGATCTTCAACATTTCTATCACTATCTCGATCCACGCTTCTATGATCACTATCAACACTTCTCTCTCGATTTGAATGTGGTGAAACTCTACTTCTCCCATGGCTCGATTCAGGTGATACCCTTCTCTGATTTTGACTCATCTCCAACATCATTCTCTCTAATCGACCAATCCCTTCATTAATCTTCTCATTAAAGTTTTCGTTAATTCTTTGCTCCATCTCATCGGCTTCTTCTCTCCCATATAAAGCATCAATGTTGCGATAACGGTTAGCTCTTCTCGGAGGCATGATCACTCTTCAACAAATTCCAACAAAAACTTCACTTCGATCTAAAAATCTTCAAATCAAAACTACCCACTTGTTGAAAACTTCAAAAATCTCCAAACGAACAAATCTCTTCAAAATCTTGATAACCCACTTCTCCAAATGATGCAAATCTCGCATCACTCCAAAAATCTACGCAAACTCCTTGCGCTCTAGCGTTGATACCAAATGACGCAGCGGCGGAATACAAAAATTGATGATACGATGAAAGTAGCAATCGGTGGATTGAGAAATACTGAAATGCCAAAATTCGTTGATCCGAAGATGCCGAATTTTAGCTATCTACGTCACGTTGATCGATCACGATACCGTGAAAGTAGATCTTCAATTCTTCGAGCGTTGATTAAGCGCACTTGATACCGCGAATTGGCTTCACAATCGTTGAATCGAGCGCACTCGATTGACCGAAGGTGAAGATAGGAGATCACACTCGACTACCAATTGGATGAAAGCACAAAGCTGACAAAGGAAATTTTATTTCAAAATCAACAACCTTTACAAATGACATAACTCGCCTATTTATAGGCATACAACACAACACTTACAACCCAACTCATAGGTCGTGAACGACCTAACATTTGCGACTTAAAAACAAAGAAACATTACAACACCTGAACGACATACGAGCTAAAATTTACACGACTTAAAAAAAACTTGCGACCTAAAAGTTAGCAGCGACCTATCTTCTTTCGCGACTTAAGGAAAATCTCGCGACCTAAAAATTGGCAGCGACCTATCTTCTTTCGCGACTTAAGGAAAATCTCGCGACCTAAAGAAGTTCGCGACTTACAATTCATCAGCGACCTAAACTTCTCGACATAAGGAATGCGGCATCACTGGAGGCAGAGCGACCTATGACTTAGCTGGAGCGTGACGTACAATTAGGTCGTCCGCGACATCAATTAGGTCGTTCGCGACCTAGTCTCGTTCGCGACCTAGTCTCGGAATTTGCGACATAGGGTTCTGGAAGGCTTGTTCGCGACCTAGTCTCGTTCGACTGTAGGAGGAGGAGCGAACTACGACTTAGCGGAAACGAAGTTGCTCGCGACTTAAGTTTAGGTCGCTCGCGACCTACGATGGAGCACGCGATATAGGATGCTGGGATGACTTCTTCCTCGCGACATAGCAATGTCGATCGCGAATTTGAGGTATGCCCTGCATCAAAAGAGGCAACTTATCAACGGAGGCACTTAAGGAAGCAAGTGAAGGATGGTCCAATTGTATTATTTTATACATTATAGGGGAGAGACGGTTTTCTAAAACATTTGAAGCATTTGCCAAAAGAGTATGGAAAACAAATATTGAGATTACATTGCAATCGAGAGAGAATCGTTTTTTTTATATGGTTTGGAGATGAGGAAGATTGTAAAACAATTTTGGATTGTGGTCCTTGATTTTTTGATAAGAACCTTATCATCATGAAGAGATTAACACCAAACATGAAGGCGGATCGAGATTTATTGACCACTTTACCGATATGGATCTACTTACCAGGGTTGAGTTTTAATTTATGGGGAAATAAGGCGATTAGCGCGTTAGTTAGTACTATTGGAGTTCCTGTGAGAATGGAAGTGGCTACAAAGACAAAATCTAGGATCTCTTTTGGTAGAGTCCTGGTAGAAATATCAATAGATATTGGTTTACCTAATATCATTGAGGCGGTAGATGAAGAGGGAAATGTCTACAAACAAGATGTTATATATGAAAATCCACCATCTAGATGTGACAAGTGTTGTTGTTTTGGGCAGTTGCTTCTCCAATGTCCAACAAATAAAATACGGGTCCCAAAAATACCTAGAAATAACATGGAATGAAACACAGAGGAGGATATGAGCAAGAGAGATAGAGTTGTAGAGGAAGAAAACATAAATCATTCTAGGCATGCAAACGGTGACAATTCATGTAGTGATCTATTGAACGACCAAATAAATGATTCTCAGGTGGAGGAGATAATTCATCACGAACCTTCTAAAGACAGCAAAATAATAGAACACATTGAGGAGATTATTGACTAACTTAATCTAGCGAAGGGTGTTGTTTTGCAAGATCTACATTTATCAAGCAGTACAAGGAAAAGCAACGATGGTCCATCTTCTTGTGAACTCCCTGTAAAATCAGAACAGCAGCTAGATGGGGCAACTATAGATGTATCTTGTCATGCAAGTGGGTCTGTGGACCCACTAGCGGATGGAGTATTGCTATCACGTAACCATGCAAAATCATTTACATCTTCAGACAAATTGGTGAAGGATTACATCTTCAGACAAATTGGTTAAGGATTCTTCGGCCGTTAATATTAATTTACGAAGTAAGAAGATGTTACTAAAGTTATAAATATAGAGCAAGTGTCTATAGAGAGTGAGTGTCAACTATCTTTAGAGCATCATCAGGGAGGAGCAAAATACTTATCTACTGAATCATATCCTACCTCTTCTTCTCCTAATGAAATGAGCCTTATCATCAGAGAAAGAGAAATGCGCAAGTAAGTCTTCTTCGATTGGGGATGAGATATTGGTGTGATGCCTCCAAGTAAGATGTCATTACAGGTGCATAAGAGTGTAGAGAGATTTGATAGATTAAAAAAGATAAGTTGGTAATGAGAAACCCCGAGTTTGAAGCATTGGAAGCTAATGAACTGATTGAGAAAGCTAAGGACTTGTTGGGTAGAGTTCTTAGAAGCCACCTTAAAAGAATTTTGGTTCTTATAGTTGTTTTTTAGTGTTTGATAAGCTTGATAAGTTTTGTGTGATATTGAGTGGGTAGATACTGCATTTGATGATCATATAAGCTATGCTTAGTTGAGTGGTTAATCCAGAATTTTATAGTAGCATGGTTTATGCCTCGTCCTTTTTCTCTACCACGGTTGGTGTTGAGTGTTTGGTACCTTAGCTTAGACTAGTGATTTACGGTGCTCTCGTTGGTAGGCTTTAGTGTTTTTCGATCTCTTTTTCTTAAGTAGCTGTTGAGTAGTAGTTTATCTCATGAAGTGATGGTAGTTTACTAGTCGTTTACTGTATTTTAGGATGTTTTGGTTTTTGGAGCTTTTTCGAATTAGTCATATCCTCATGTGCCGAGCTGAGTTTTTTCCGATGTGACTTATGCTCAGAGATTTCTTATAATAATCAATGTCTTGCTTTTTGATTGGGAATGTTACAACTGCAACTTGTTTTCAACTATAAGGGTTCTGAGTTTTGGTTGCAGGTAGGTTGTAGGTTTTGCTACAACATCAACTTCTTTTCAGTGGTTCATAGCAGAGCTTTTGGAATCACTTGTTTCTGGTCTTCATGGCATCATTGAAATTTTCTTGTGCTTTCAGAGTTAAAATGGTTCTACAGTGTCAGTAGTTATGGTTACATGTTGAAGGATTTGCATCTTTTTGATGTGATAGCTAGTACAAGAGTAGAAGGTTCATCTTGTTGTGTTGTGACATGTTCTACGAGATTCTGAATGCTTATTGCATTGGGACTTTGCAGTGAAGGTCCCTATTTTTTATGTTGTTGTAAAAAAAGTCCCTATGATAATGGGTATATAAATTAAGTCCCTGTTTTTTTTCTAAATCAGAAAGTGCAAACTATCTTGCGCTTTCCTTATAGAAAGTGCAAGTTAACATGCGCTTTTCAAAAATTTAAATTTTTTTGAAAATTTTCAAATTTTCAAAAAAAAAAAATCAAAATCAAAAAGCGCAAACTAACTTGTGCTTTCCTGATAAAAAGTGCAAGTTAACTTGCGCTTTTCAAACATTTTAAAATTTTTGAAAATTTTAAATATTTTAAAAAAAAAATTCAAAATCAGAAAGCGCAAACTAGCTTGCGCTTTCCATCAAGTTAACTTGCGCTTTTTAAATTTTTCAAAAGTTTTAAAATTTTCAAAAAAAAATTCATAGTCAAAAGTTGCAAGTTAGCTTGCATTTTCTGTCATAAAAATGCAAAACACCTTGTCTTTTCTATTTTTCAAAATACAAGGACTAAATTGAGGGAATTAGGCATAAGGACAAACATTGAAAAAAATTTAACTTGAAGGACACCAAGTTTCTATTTTGGGTTGAAGGACAAACTTTGAAATAAAATTAGTCTGAAGGACAATGCTAGTTATAACTAGCATTATATTCAGTTTTTACAATATAGAAAATGCTATTATAACTAGCATTATATTCTGTTTTACAGTGTACAAAATGCTAACTATATTTAGCATTGTCCTTCAACTTAATTTTTTTCAAAGTTTGTCCTTCAACCTAAAAACGAAACTTGTTGTCCTTCAGCCTAATTTTTTTTTTCAAAGTTTGTCCTTATGCCTATTTTCCACGACTAAATTTACATATTCTTATCTACAGGGACTTTTCTTATAACAACATCAAAAACAGGGACCTATGACACTTTTCTTGTATTGCATTTGTGAGATGTTCGGGCTTTGGGCCTTTATTTTGAATGCTGTAAATTAGATTTTAGTGTATTTCTTTGGTCACTTGTTGTATTTGTTTTGTTTCCGGGTTTGGTGTTGTAAATATAGGGAGTTGCTCTCCTTTTGGTATAGTTTTTTTAGTTTCGTATAAAGGCAAACTGAATCTGGTTCAAAAAACTACACACACATATATAAAAGATATCTATGTATTACTACAAAGATTATAGTATATATATTCAATATAATATGTTATAATTTAATAATCTAATAATTAATTAAAATGTTAATTAAATAGGAATTAATTAATACAATGCTACACATAAAATATTATATAAGTTAAATAAAATATAAAACTTATACTTTCAACTACCACCACAACCTTAAAAGAAAATAAAGCTCTGCAGCCATGGCTGCCTTCACTAATCTCCTTCATAATCCAATCTTTAGCCTTGATCAGATTGAGGGGGTCTTTTTCTTCCTCTCCATCTCATTCTCCTCCTCCACTGGATCCAAATCCGCATTCACAACTACTCCCAACAAAGATTAATTCTGAATTCGATGAAGAGGAGTTTCAGATTGTTCAGGCAGAAGTTCAAATCTGTTGAAAAATATATCTGTGAATCAAAAGCAACGATCTGGTATTGGATCGAACCAATTGAGCCTGAATAAGGGAAATGCAAACCATTCAAAACAATATTTCAAAAATGTAAATCAAGGCATTCTCAATTCAAGAAACACAGAGAATACAAGAAACTCAGCAAAATATGTTGAAAGACTCAATCATTCAATTTTTGAATACAGAAAACCAATCCAAAAATTCAAGAAGCTTTTCAAGAAACAGTCGGTTAACTGATGAATCAGATTCACAGATCAATGCTAACCTGAACAAAGCCTCTTCATGGGCTGAAATGATCAAGAAAGAGGGATCAAACTCTGGGTTTGACCTCAAATATGCTGCTCCTCTCTCAATTAATGATGAAAAGATTGTAGTGGTGAATGCAGAGGCTAGCAGAAGGGCAGAGAATAAATGGTGCCATTCAGTTATTGCTTATGTCTTTGGCAGTAGACCTGCTTATCATCACTTCAAGGTTGTTATCACAAAATCATGCATTCCCACAGGTAATTTTGATATCTTTACTCATAATAATGGATTTTTCGTTATCAGGTTTACAAATTCAACAGATTGTGAGAATGCTATTAATGGGGGTCCATATTTTATAAATGGAAAACTCATTATTATGAAGAAATGGAGTAATAAAATCAATCTTGATAGAGATTTGCTTTCTACTATGCCAATTTGGATTAGATTACCAGAATTAAATCTTAGATTGTGGGATAAAGAGATTTTGAGTGCTATAGCTAGCATTGTGGGTAATCCTCTTAAATTGGATGAGCACATAGCCAAGGAAACTAGGCTCTCTTTTTCAAGAATTCTGGTTGAAATTAAAGCTAATGCTGACCTACCAAATGAAGCCTTTATTTCAATGCATGATAGAGAAAATTTAATGCAAAACATTGAATATGAATGGATCCCCCCCTAGATGTAAATCATGTTGTTGTTTTGGTCATACTATAGACAATTGTGTCACCAAAATGGTCTGGAAAGAAAAAAATAGTATGCAATAAAAATCTGTTGATGATAGCAGCAACTTTCAAGGGAAAGGAAATTCAATATCTGACAAAACATTCGAAGTCAATAATGGGTCTGGCTCTCTATCTTTAAATGAAAAGGGGAATAATATTGATGATTCAATAATTGTTCAAGAATCTTCCCATGAAAAGGAAATCCAAGAAGGCATTAACATACAGAGTTTTGGAGAAAAAAATCCTTGAAGTAACAGAGAAATTCTCTGATATTCATTATGAAAAAATTTCAAAAAAGAAAAATGCCGAAACACAAGAAAGAGAATCTATTTCTGAATCTGAAGGCATGAATCTGGATGATGGATCATACATTAATAATATTCTTAGCAAAGAGCCATCTGATAACCCCAATATCAGTCATCTTGCAACACATTTATCTTCTCATACCACAAATCAAAGTTCAGAAATCAATTTACAAAAGGCATTCAATTTAGTGGCAAGTTCCTCCTCAGTTTCAAGGAAAAGCAGAAAAGACAAAAAGGAAAAAAGAAAAGGCAAAATGAAAAGCATTAAAGACATCTTTTCTGAGGGAAGCACTGAAGAAGCTGAAGAAAGTGATTTCGAAAGAAATTACATCATTAAAAACTCAAAATGGGAAGAATAACTTAAAGCATTAAGTAAAATATCATATAAGGAAAAAGGAAAGAGGCTAGAGACATTGGTAGAAGAGAGCAGTCACAGTGCTTAGCTGCTCTTCTTTGTATCCTTTATTAACAATCTTTATTTTATCATCATGTCGATTATTGCATGGAATGTTAGAGGGCTTAACTCACTAGAAAGAAAATTGGATTTATCTAATTTTCTTATGTCTTTAAAACCCAGTATTGTAGGACTGCTTGAGCACAAGTTAGATAATTCTAAAATTGCTGATTTTCAAATTAAAAATTTATATAATTGGAAGATTATTAATAACAATCAGATGGGGGAAAAGGGTAGAATAATGGTTATTTGGGATCCTAATATATGGGATATTTTTCAATACTTTATAAATTTCCAGTTTATTCATTATAAGTGTATAAGTAAAGGTGGATTCAATTAGAAATTACTTTTGTATATGCTCCTAATAGTGAAACTGAAAGACCATCACTTTTGAATAATCTTGAACAAATTAACTCTAATACGAGTCATCCATGTATTGTAATTGGAGATTTTAATACTGTCATGCATGGCTATGAAGAAAGTGGTGGGATTCCAATACCTTTTAAAAAATTAGAAACGATAAATAATTTTTTACTAAAAAATGGTTTATATGAACCAACTTTTTTTGGTAATAGATGTACTTGGAAATCTGGAAAATTTAAATACATTCATTATAAATTAGACGGAATTTTAATAAATCAAAGTTTTACAAATTATTTAAAGGATTTCAAATGTTATACTTTACCCCAAGCTACTAGTGATTACACTCCAATTCAAATCTATCTTACTCAGAATAATAATTTTAGGAAAAATATTCCTTTTAGATTTGTTAATGGTTGGGTGTATGAGGATAACTACAGCGACATTATCAAAAATTGCTTATCTACAAAGGTATTGGGCGCTGCCCAATACAAATTCAGTAAATTTCTTCAAATCACTAAAGATAAATTGAAAAATTGGAATAAAAACAGAACTAATAATGATATAAAAATCATCAGAGATGAATGTGAGCTAAGGCAGAATGAATTGGATAATGACTGCTCAGACATTGATAAAGTCAACAAGTTATTTCTAGCCCAAAATAATCTGGCCAAGTCACTTCATGTACAGTCTGTTAATTTAAGGCAGAAAGCTAAAATAGACAGGTTAAATCATGGTGATGAAGCTAGCAATTTTTTTTATGCTAAGATGTCTAGTAGGAAATATAGGAATGATATAGGAAAAATTATTGATGTTAAGGGTAATGTTATTAATGAAATGTCTTGTATTGCGAAAGAAGTTATAAATTATTTTACAAGTCTTTATAATACCAATCTATATTTAAATGTTTTCCCAAATATTGAGCCTAAGTTTAAATTAAATGAAAGCAGCCAGGATATTCTTCTGGCTCCTATCAGACTTGAGGAAATTAAAAACATCATTTTTAACTCCAATAATGATAAAAGCCCTGGGCCTGATGGCTTTGGTGCCAAATTTTATAAAACTCATTGGGATGAAATCAAGATATTTTTGTTTGATTCTATCTCTGAATTTTTTAGGACTGGGAAAATTTTAAAAAGTTTAAATCATACTTTTATTACTTTGGTCCCAAAAATTCTTATTCCCAATAGTTTAGAAGATTTTAGGCCAATTGCCTACTGTAACTTCATTTACAAAATCATTTCTAATATTTTATGTAATAGGATAAAAATATTGTTAAAATATCTAATTTTTGAAAACCAAAGTGCATTCATTCTTGGCAGACTCATTGTTGAAAACACTTTGCTTGCACATGAATTGATTGGAAACTTTGACAACAAAAATAAAAATCTCATGTGCGTCAAAATAGATTTACATAAAGCTTTTGACAAAATCAATAGGCATTTTATAATCTTTATGATGAAACAAATGGGTTTTAGTAATGAATTTTGTGCTCTAATTCATAAATGTATCAACAATGTTTCATACTCAATTTTGGTTAATGGTTCTCCTAATGGGTTTATACATAGCAATAGAGGAATTAGGCAACGAGATCCACTTTCTCCTTACTTATTTATTATTTCTATGAAATATTTCTCAATTCTTATGAAAATTGAACTAATAAAAGGAAATATTAAACACATTAATAGAACCAAACAATATATTACACATTTGTTGTATGTTGATGATCTGCTTATCTTTTTAAATGCAGACACACAAAGTGCAAAAACCATAGCAAATTTTTTTGAGAAGTTAGAAGAACATGCTGGTCTGAAAGTCAATGAATTCAAAATCAGTAAAGGCTGTTCTAGGAAAATGGATATTTAAACATTTTAAAGTTTAAAGAAGGAAATCCGTCGGTTAAATATTTGGGTCTACCTCTCAGTGTAAATCAAATTAATGACAGAGACTGTACAAGATTATTGGACATAATTCAGAATAGATTTGAAGGATGGGCCAACAAACTTCTGTCTTTAGCTGGTAGAATTGAGCTAACTCACACTGTCATCATTGCAATCATCATGTATTGGATTCAAGCCGACAATATCCCAGTAAAAGCAATACACAAAATTGAAAAAGCATGTGCAAATTTCATTTGGAAAGGAAAGCATCACAGAATTGCTTGGGACAAGGTTTGTAAGTCAAAGAAATCAGGAGGTTTGGGTCTTACAGATATTAATGATTTGAGAGAAGTGTGTAAACTCAAATTATTTTGGAAGTTTGTGAATGGTAATTCATTATGGGCAAAATGATGAAAGCATGGTATCTCAAAAACAAAAAAATTTGGACCACTAGTGTTGAAAACCACCACTCTTTTGCTTGGAAAAATGTTCTTAAAAGTAGGGATACTGGCATTAAATTATTGGAAAGGAAAATTAAAAATGGAAATCATAATAGTCTATGGTTTGACCCATGGATTCTTGGTAAAACATAGTAAGTTTAGTGGGATGGAATAGCTTATATTTGTTTGGTGAAGCTACTAGAAAAGTTAGTGGTATCATTCAAAATAGTGAGTGGAATGCTTTTGATCATCTAGCTGCATCAATTTTTAATACTGCCATTAAGCAAATTATTATAGACCCAAATCTTCAAAAAGGCAAATGGGAATGGAAATTATCTTCAAAAGGAATTTTCTCTTTCAAAAAAACTTTGGAGTTTATAAAAGGCCAAGAAACTGAAGTGGATTAGCACAATGTTATATGGAGTAAATCAAATTGTCCAAAAATATCCCATTGTGCTTATTTTGCAATTATCAATAGATTTCCAACAAGGGATAGATGTCTGAAATGGAATAAAAAAGGGGAAACAATTTGTCTTCTTTGTAGAAATGAAATAGAGTGTCAATCATTTATTTTTTGATTATGCTTAATCAAAACATATTTGGTACATTGCCAAAGAAAAGCTCAAAATTAATCAAAAATAGGCTGTTCAGAATATCAGGGATAGCATCAACTACATACAGCAAAACTTCAAGGAAAAATCCAAGGAATTCAAAAAAGCAAGTATAATTCTCACTGCAACTATTTTTCATATTTGGAAAGAAAGAAATCAAAGACTCCATACTCAAAAAGAAACAGAAAGCATTCAATTTTGGAGGACAATTGAGTTAGATAGCCAGATCCTCCTCAGTAAGCATAAAAATCAAAGCACATATTCAGATAATCCAAATCAAAACATCTGGCAAATGGATAATTATAAAGAGAGGATAGAATCTTTCTTACAGAGTGGGAAAATCATTACCAACTTTCCGAATGCAAGACATCTTCACCATAATGGCAGTCATTGGATGAAAAGGTCTTTGATGCATAATGGTTCCACTCACAGATCCGTCATTAGTGGAGACGACCACTTCTACCGTTACAACAGGAATATTTCCTATAACATAAAGGGAAGTCTACATGAAGTTAATTCACATTTATCAAAAGATAAACTGAAATTGAACTCTAATAAACTCTCTTTTTTACCTTATAGGGGAAGAAGCTACCGCGCGCACAGTCCTACTAATTTTATGGATAATCGTCTGCACATGGATAAATATTTGCAATTGGATATCAATAATCAGAGAATCAACGAGGATTATTATAGAAGTAACATCAATAACCAGATCTATCACTTATCTGTTTGGGAGAAAGGCGAAAGCAGCAAGTATCCTGTAATAGGAATACTTGATACAATGAATCGCGAACCCTCAGAATTCTCAAAGCGCAGCTCAACAGATCCAAGCAGCAACTTTAACATGTAAAAGGAGCCGCATTTATTCAAACTGAAGATCAAAAGAAGCTCCTTTACATGGATCGGAATCCTCCAAAGGCTCTCAATCGAAGATTAGCAGTTTATAACATCAATCTTCGAAAGCATAAGGAACATCCCTTGATCCTCTATGAAGCTCAAGAATCAACTGAAGAAACCCTTGCTACTTATGGATGTAACGAGCATAGAGAGTGTAGAGAGAAATTCTCTTCATGGAAGCCCCCCTGAGCTTGATTTTCTACTTTAATTTCGAGTAGATTTGAATTGTTTTTGAGCTTTTAAGGTTTCGTTGTTTTTAGGGTTGTGATAATGTTAAGTCGGCTATGGTTTGAGTTGATTTTGTTTACTCTGTGTTGGATTCGGGTTTTTACCCTGTTAACTGTTGGGCTTTGGGCCTATTTTTTACTCTTTCAAAAATAAATAAATATAAAACTTATATAATACTAAAACCTATATAATATAAATGTGTAAACTAAAGATGTAACATTATAGAAACCCAATTAGACTAAAGGAATAAACACATATGTATAATACGTATACAATGATTTCTGATGTGTCCAACACTTGAATCACGCAAGTATTTCATAAGAAATACATTATTTCTTAAGTTGATATCACTTAGTTAAATATATTGAAAATTATAAATCTTTAGTATAAGTGTTGTCCTCTACCATTTATATATTAATAAATTGCTTGCATGCTCTCTGGTTGTTGAGCAAACTCAAGCTACAGTTGTTATGTGTAGTGTTATTAATATATTGACTAGATGAAGTAAGACTATATATATATTTGTTAAGCAAACTCAATGTATATATATACTATACTTAGGTCGCCGTTAAATGGTAGGTATGAGTGAATAACTTCTTTCGATTTGTTAAGCAAACTCAAGGTTGAAATGAGATCAGGACAAGGAACCGTGGGTTAGGAATTGTATATGAAACAACAGATAAGGTGTTATTCATTGTTTGTGGGGTTATGACTTGTTGAGAAAACTCAAGGTTAGAATTCCAAGATAAATGAGTCCTAACACCCACTAGTGAAGTTGAAAGACTTTTATTTTTCATCTTAAGGTTTTGAAACATAAAAATCTAGGGGAAGCCTTATTAGAAAAATGAAATAGCAGCATTTAACCTTTCTGATATTGTAAGAACATCTGCTGTATTTAAAGTTAAAATAGTCTACATCGATAAATTTGCGCAAGTAAAAAAATTGAAAAAATGTTTATCAATTAAAATATACAAATGAATTCAATTAATATTGACAGATAAAAATATAAAATATATTTACCCAATAAATATTTTTTCATGTTGACCCATGCAAGCGCCTAATTATACAACCACTAAATATATTAGTAACTTGGTCACCTACAAGTTTACTTGTCTGAGACCGTGTATTGTTTTTAGTGAGTTTCTAACTCTAAAAGCAATGCAAGAACATAGATATTTGATCCACATATGATCACATGTAAATTTTATAAGGTGAATAATCACAATTTATAATATATGAAACTTCGATGGAATTAGTTCATTCAAAATAAGCAAGTAAACCA
The DNA here is from genome assembly GCA_030737815.1 of Allium fistulosum. NCBI lineage: Eukaryota > Viridiplantae > Streptophyta > Magnoliopsida > Asparagales > Amaryllidaceae > Allium > Allium fistulosum. The sequence goes on along the minus strand of CM060907.1, from coordinate 938,957,679 downwards.
TAATGTGAGATCATGCATTCAATATGTTTGATTACGATCACGGCCTTGTCATGTTAAATGTAACACTAGACAAAAAGCGATAAGATAGATCTAAAAATTCGATCACTGAAATGTCAGTTTGATCAGTTTACATAAAATGTAACCTTAAAAGTTAAGGATGGCCAAATGCACTTTTGTAAAGAGTTCGTTATGATATTGTTGTAAGGGTTTCCTTTGAATGGTTCGACCGTAAAGGAAGGAAATTGAGGGTATAAGAGTGGACGTAACCTAAGGCATGGTTGGATGAAGAGAGTGAATAATCACTTCTCCTTTATAAAGAAACATCAGAATGAGGATTGTAAATAATAATAGATACGTAACAAGGGATAAGAAATATGATATTTATTCCAAAAGTATTTTTCACTTAGAAAATTGTTTTATACGATATTTATTTCTAAGAATTTAAGATATTTCATCTGAAATTCCTGATTGTAATCCAGTTACAGTAAATGAAATATATAGCCTATATTAAGTGGTTGAATGGAGCTTCGTATTTCATATGCTATCATAGTAATGGCAGAAATAGTGGGAGCATGCCATATAACACTTATTGGTCGGATCAAGTTATGAAAATTGTTTCCGTAAAACATAAGAACATTATTTATGAAATAATTACTATTTTTTGGTAGTGACTAAAAAGTAGAAATAGTTTTATTTCAACATGAATATAATGAATATTTGTTATAAAATAAAACTATATTAGTGGTATCAATGATGCATTAGAGAATACAAAAGTATTTAAATTTATTTGCAATTATTTTGGAATTATGGACTAAGCCAAAGTTTGAAGAAATAATTCTTTGATTATATAATTATGAATCATATGGTACTAGTGAATTATATCTCAGATAATTAAGGACAAACACCCATTCAGTGAGGGCATCATTAGAGTCTGATGAACCTTATAGATTGATACATATAGATGTATGCAATCGAAAGTCTATTAATTCCAAAACGGTTCTAGGTATTTCGTTGTATTCATTGATGGGTTATCACAAACATGAACACATATATTTGACACACATGTAGTATTTTATGATAAGCTCATAGAATACAAAATAGAAGTAAACAAAACAATATGCAATGGATGATAAAATTGATTCGATTTGATTGAATAGGTGAGTGTGTTGGAAAGAGTTCCAAACATACCCAAAAATGAATACAGATTCAATCTCAAAAGTCACTTCTCCCAATGATACGTAATGATGTATCGATAAGGAGTAATCGAACTTTGTTGAACAAAGTAAGATTAATGGTGAGTGAAGTTAAGTTAACTTCTTACTATAAGGTTGTATGCTTAAGAGTAGTATATGAGCTTAAAATTAATTTCATCTAAAGAATTGTTTATAAAATCATACAAGATAAGGGTTTATAAGAAACCCCAACATATCCAAGGTCAAGGAGTTGTATGACGACCCACATTTCGGAGGGTTTAAATTGACAATAATCCACACATGTCCAATCCAAACAATCCGGAATATAGATAATCAATGGGGTTCATTAAGAAAAATAAGAAAAGAAGAAGAAACAAACACAGAATCTCGCAGCGGAACGACAAAATATAGTCATCAAAACAAACAGCTCATAAAGCTATTTATATTTAAATTTGATTACAATCTATACAACATTCATCAGAGTTATATATATACATCAGAGATAAATAAATAATGCAGCAGACGACATGATGCGGGGATACTAATAGTAATAATATACCAAATCTTCGTCTTCGTCCTCCAGAATAAATCTTCAATAAGCTGAAAAACTCAGGACTGACCCGAGCATAATGAAAAGACAAAACACTCGAGTTAGGACTTAAATATCCTTATGTAAGTCAAATCGATATCGTATATAACATGAGTGTAATGGCATCAGAGATGTTTACAGGATTTCACATCACCTATCCAGTGTATAACGTGCGTGCAATAACTCAAGAGATGTTACGGGATTTTCATCTCTTAAGGATCCATCAAAATATTTATATGTAGTAGAATACGCTACATATATAATGTCTAATCAGTAAAATAAATATTAAAATAGCGTTAAGGCTTCACATTGATCCCCCTTAATGCATTTTTAAGCATTGGCGTATAGTTTGCATTTGACACCACCAGTAGAACGTCGGTAGTTAGGGATGCGCCGTTATACGACAACACTAGACCAAAATCGTATGGGTCTTGTTTAGGGATAACAGTATGACAAGGCACGTGAGGCAATGCCCAAGGTAGGATACTACCAAGTTACCCTTCCTGGCTGGTGGTAACGCATCATAGCCATGATCGCCCACCGCGTCCAACACTCTCATAAATCGGAGGGTGCGCACCAATCAATCACAATGTAAATGATGGTAATACGAAGAAGTGCGTCCGCTCGGGGTAGCTAGCCCACTTGGCCGGTATGGCTCATGTTTTAGTCATTTCAAATTGGCACAAGTGCCAGGCTAATCCATCATCGTTCTCTTTCTTCAAATCCAGCAAAAGACACCAAATCCAACCATTCGTTCTGGATCATCACTCCACATACACAGTTGTCAAAGTAGTTCCGATATCGACAAAGAGTATGCCCATATCCGACCCCGGTATCTTTAACAACCAAACGTCGTTTTACAAACCGGTTGGTACTTTTACATTTTGAAACAGCTCATACTTGATATCAAAATATCATCTTTGCTTCAAAATCAAATCCATTTCGAAATCATCATTTTTACTCAAAATATGGTATTTCGGTTCAAAATCATTTTCGACTTAATATCTCGATTCCGATTCCAAAATGGTTTCGAATTTACATTTGGGTTATAACTTCATTTAACCCCATTCGTATCTAAATCCATGATTTAAAATAAACATTTCACCCTTTTGACCAGTATGAATAGTTTTAAAATAGCTTAAATAATTAAAATAGTTAAAATAGCTTAAAGGGTTAAAATAGTTTAAATGGTTAAAATAGTCTAAGTATTAAAATGGTTAATATAGCCAAATAATTTGGAAACCAAAATAATTTTTATATTTAAGAAGATAGCTTTCAAATAGTTTTATATTAAATAATATATTTAAAAATAGTTTCAAAGTCAAACCGGTCCAATTCCAACTTCCCAATTCAAATTAATTCCAATTCCCATTCATTCGATTCAATTTCGATTTCGATTCAAGTCAATTTTGACTTCGATTTCAAATTAATTCAATTCCACTTTCAAATCCAATTAATTCAATTTCAATTCCAATTCATCGATTTCGAGCTCGATTTTCAAAATATCGATTCAAACACTTAAAATAAATTAATCTTCGAAATCCAATTTGAAATCCAAGTTCTCAAATACTTTTACTTAGTAAAATTCAAAATTTGAATAAAAGTCCCATCCTTTAAATCAAATCAATTTCTAAAATTTAAATCAAAATTCAAACTCCATTATTTAAAAAAATTTGTTTACCAAATTTAAATTTTAACATTTCGAGCTCAAATTTAAAAATAATTTGATCTCTATAAATTTATTTTTTATTTCTTTTAAAATAAAAATCATTTAAATAAATTTCAAATTAGAAATTTTAAAATCATTTAATTTAACCATTCCGGTGTCCGTATATAATTTTCTATCTTATGGCCAAGTGATCGGTTATTTCAATTTAATTTCAGGGATGGATATATATCATTTCAATCCAAATCACAATGTCATAGGTATATATCATTTCAACTTATTTCTTAATTCATTCAAAATAATTCAATTTATAGATTTATATACTGTCAATAATTTACTACGTGATAATAGGATATATATCAGATAAATAAACATCCAATCATCCAAATATCAATCAATTTGCATCCATCACAACCAATCATCCAAACTGATAATATAATTCACAACAATTCCATAAATAATAATGTCGGGTAATTTATTGTCAATTAAATCCCAATTTCAAATCTAACTGTCAATTTTAATTTTTAATGGTTAATTCAGATGACAATTAAATTTTATCAAACAATGACCACTAAATTTATGTCATTTTATAATTTCAAATTTAACTATCATAAAAATATTCTAGTACGTTGTGAGTGTTATAAAACACTCACCTTGATTTTTCAATTTCAAATCAAATCGAACGACGTTCGATTTGACCTAAAATTTTAACAAACTCCAAATGACTCCAAATCTGTTCCATGATGTAGTGCTAGTCGCCACGATTCCGACACCCCTTGTTTCGTCCAATATAACTTACCAAAATTACACAGAAGTTGAATATGAAATTGGATAATATACAATATAGAAAGGATTTTTATAAATAAAATTTGAGTGGTTATAATAAATGTTATACACTTAAATTTTAGTTATAAAAGATTAACAGAGGTAAATAGTGAAAAAGGGATTTAAAGAGATTTTATTTAAATAACTTAATAATCAAATTTGATTTAATTTGGAACCTTAAGTCTAACCTAGATGCCTAGATCCATGCTTATTTCACCTCTACATGCTCATCCACTTCAACCATCACCCAAACCACCACCATAGCCGAATATAATATAAAATTTCAATTTTCTTTTTATTATTACAACCTAATATCGCAGTCGTTGATTTCTGAGATAAGATCAGAGCCATACTAGCCTTCCTCCTTCTCACGTACGTGTCCCAGGTAGAGCCGCACGCAAGAAACCCATCGTTGCCCCCTTCCATCGATCGCTGAGCCCCTATCCTTCACCTCAAACTCGATCGGAGACCACCACCAAGGGGAGTGTCGCGAGCTCCACCTTCGCCCAAAAACACAACAAAATCGGCTCCCTCCTCGTGTAATGACCCGCCACTCATTCCACAGAATGACGCATCATTAATAAGAAAGAAAGGGGTAGAAAATAGAAAAGAAGAGAAGAAAGAAAGAAACAACAACAACGATCTCACAGCGGAACGAATAAATTATATTAATAACATCAACTATTACAAAGTATACAACACTTATCAGAGTTTACACAACTATACAACACATACTAGACAGTTATAAACATCTGTCTAGATATTACAACTCAAATACAATACAAGACTCTAACACAGATATCAACACAGCGGAATACTATATCTACGAACGCCGAAGCCTCCTGCTCCATTGCTCCTCCACAATTCGTCAAAGCTAAACCTGGATCCCTTGGCTACTCGTAAAAATTTGAGTACCCAAGAGTTTATAAAACAGAAATAAACAACTTGGGTCAGACATGGGTCTGGTGTGAGTAACAGGTTAAACTTGTTTAACTTTGAAAACCATTTGGAAAGAAAAGGTATCTCGTAAGACTTCCCGCACATAAACACGGAAAAGTTTTTACCTTACAATAACCAAAACATTTGATAGGAAATTCGATTGTATTATAATAGGGTCTAGGGTTTTCAAATAAATATGAAATAGCCGAAATTGTTACATTATTAAATTCCAGCATACATAAGTATACAATCAAGTCTGTTATCACTTATTGGAATTTGGATTTCCATACAATGGCAGAGCTACCGGGGTACCGCTCATCACAGTACGGGGCCTAGATCACCGTACCGAGGATCACTCCCAATCCCCTGCAACACAAAGCCGGAACCATCCCTTACTGGATAATTCCGAATAAAATCACCCCACAGATGGCCGTCGCCAACTGCACCACTAAGCCGAAATAAAAGAAGGAACTTTCTAGACAGGGATGACCTTACTCTCAGTGGGTGCTACCCACGAAGCCTTGCTGCACCTCCCCTGTTTTAGCCATTCCCGGTTGATGAGGCTTGAGGCTACGATTTACCTTTAAATCAGAACACATCACTTAGAATGCTCATCGCCCTCCTGACGATGTGTTGAAAGCATTCAATCCATACAAGTTCGTTCCGGGTTCGAACGAAACCGAAGGCATTATCTCGTTACACTCGTATTGGAATCACCCTCAGAGTTAACGACAATAACCCTTGCACTCTGAATCTTCATCTTCACTTGAGATTCACGACCTATCGTTAATTTGGATCGATGTGGTATTCGGGTCTCCAGACCTGGAATTCCGGTATACGGAAACCCGATCCCGGTCTCATCGAAATCCAAAACGTATTTTAAGGGTCAAGTTGTTTTAAGGTTAAAACAATTCAATTCTTTATCTATATACACAAAGATAGATAATTCAATAGATAATTTACATTATCATCCAAACAGATAATTCATATTATCATTTCAATCCAACCAAACATCCATATTATAGATCAGCACATCTCTTATTAGAGATATCAACAATGCAAAGCATTCCATATCATTCAACCATCCCTAAGTAATGATTTATATCATCTCTAATTAATTTAAAGTAAATTAAATTAATTACTTCATTTTATAAATCCTTCTTACTTAACCATTAATTAATTACCATCAATTAATTAATTATCCTCTAATAATTCATTTCAATTAATCATCTTGATTAATTATCTTTTAATTTCATCCAAGTAATTTATCTTTAATTAATTACTCAAATTAATTATCATTAACCACTTAAAGTAATTAACCTTTAATTATATCATTAATTAATTAACTAAAATTAATTAAGTTAATCAACTATAATTAATTACATTAATCCTTAATTAATTATATTGATTAATTACTATTTATTAATTATTACTAAATTAATCAATCTTAATTACATCATTAATTATATTAATTAATGATCCTTAATTACAACTTAATTATTAATTACTTAATTAAATTAATTACAATAAGTAATTAACCTTTAATTAAACAACATTTATTAATCACTCTTGATTAATCTTCAATCAGTAATTAATTACCCTTAATTACTTTCATTAACTAAATTCATTACTCCTTAATTAATTCCTTAATTAATCCCTTTGAATTAATTATTCAAAGTAATTAACTCAAATTACTTCTATTAATAAAATCATTATTCAACTAATTACTTCCAGTAATTATCTTATTATTTACTTCCCTAAATAATCTTACCTTAATAATTACATTAAGTAATTATTATCAAATCATCTCCTGATTATTCTAAATTAATTAAACCTAATTAATTAACTTAACTAATCAAATTAACTTCAATTAATTACAATAAGTAATTAATTCTTAATTACTTCCATTAAGTAATTCATTTTAAACAAATTCTATAATTGATTATTTTTAAATTAATTAATTTAATTAATTATTAAAATTAATCATATTAATTAATTAATAATCCATAGTTAATGACTTCATTAACTATTATTTAATTACTTTCCTTAAGTAATTAACTTATACTAATTATTATTAATTCTAAATTAATAAATCTTAGTAACCAATTTATTAATCTCTAATTACTAAATTAATTAAGTATTAATCCATAACTTAATTAATATTTAATTACTTATTAATTAATTCCTAACCATTAACTAATACTCTAATTTATAATCCTTAATTACAAAATTTATTAATCCAAATCATAAATTAATTTAATTAATTAATTATACTTAATTACTTTATTAACTTAATTAATCTCAAATTATCAAACCTTAATTAACTTTTAAGTTAAACCATTATCTTTATAAATTGCTTAACTATCGTTAACATATTTAAAACATTTATCTTTATAATTAACTTACTTAATTAAATCATTTAATGTAAGTTTCAAACATTTAACTTAACAAACAAAAGTTAACAAATTATATAACTTCCTTAATCAATTACTTAAAAACATTTATTTTATAAAGAATAGATTTAAGAAATAGTTTAAAACTAGATTTCATTTTAAATTTAAAACTTACTTTATTTAAATTTAAAAACTTGTTAACTTTTGCTTCGAGTCCAACCCGACTTCTACCCGAGACCTACCCCGAGTATTCCCCTTACCTTTACTTTTATTTTTAAAACTTAGATTTTGTTTAAGTTTAAAATCTGGAAAGTTAAACACTCACGCCTACTCGAGTATAAACTCGAGTCACCTACCCCATCACTCGAGCCTGCCTTCGAGACAACCTCCACAACAACCCATAGACACACAAAGCTCCACCGTGCACATGCACCATCGCCTGAGTCGCCTCCGACCTCTGATGAACCTTCCTGCACATCACCCATCGCCGTTGCAACCAATGTCGACCATCAAAACACAAGCACAAGCCTCTGATCGAAATCGAGCATTCCAGATGAAACTGGAACCAAAACAAACGCCAGAAAAACCCCTCAACCAAACGATTCCGACCACCAGAGGTCGGGCGACTCTGGCCACACCCTGCCGACCATCCACGTCATCATTTCCTTGAGTATCGAGCAACTCGATCCACCATAGATGACACGGTCATCCCAATTCCAAACACAACCTAATTTAGGGTTTAAAACTTCTCACGACCACCGTTGACGCCACCGTGATCACTCGACGCTTCTACCATTTTTGCCAAACACCCAGATCACTTAGCTAGCTCCAGCAGGAACCGCGACCTTCCCGGTCACTTAGATCATCATAATTTGCTCAGAAACCCAAGTTCAGACATTTCCCAAATACGCATTCATTTCAACACTAAAAGTTATGATTTTTGTTTTAAAAATCCTATATTTCAAAGATGATTCAAGATATGTACTTGGATCAATAGAATTTTACATTTGATTTTATCATATATTAAAAGATTTCTACTGTAATTTCCAAATTTAGCAAATTTAAATCTTAATATACTTGAATCTATTTTTAAATCCTATATCATGTTTAAACTAAACTATTTGGTTTAAATTTCAAAGTCTAACAGAGAACACAAGCAAAGATTTTGAATTTTGATTCATTTTAAAATCTCTGTAATCAAAAGAAAACAGAGAGGCACAGACATCAGACATGCATATTCAAACACATCCATATACACATATTTTATACTTCTATATACACATACAAGGCATCATCATCACAGCAATTTCTCAAGCAACAATCATTAATCTACTTAAGTTTTAAATTAAATGTTTACTCACACTATAAACATTCACATCACAACACAATTATCATATAATTAAACATGCAAATATAATTATACTTAAGTTATTTTAAGTAAGTAGGTTACTCACAAACAAAACATATAACAGAAACAAGCAGGCAACCAGAATCTTATATTAAAGTTTTAGAAATATTGTTACTCACCATTTAAAAGCAGAGAATCAGAGTTCCCTTTGAAACAGTTTTGATTTGCCTTGAAAACTTGAATTGCTAGCTGTTTAAATTTGTATGTTGCTTGATGTTACTGGATCTAGCATGCGTGCCATTTTCTTGTTGAGATATTGCTTTAGATCTCATGTTTTGTTTGTTTACAGAATCTTGCATGCAGACTGGAATGTGATTCCAGATTAAAGAAAATGCAGGCTTTGATTTTGAACAATACAGGCTTCCAGATTTGAAAGATATTGCAGGTTGTTGTTCTTAGTTTTATCAATGCAGGCTAAAAGCTTTGATTCCAGGTTTAGAAGAAAATGAACAGGCTTTTGATTGATTTGTTTTGGTTTGAGGAAAGTTTAGTTACAGATTATTTTGTAGATTGAGGAACTTGATTACTAATTTGTTTTGAGAAATTGTTTTTGAGTATACTTCAGGCTGAAGCTTCTTATCTTTTGAAAAGAACAGCCAAGAAAAAGAAATTGAGAAGTAGGCAAAAGTTTATATAAGTTAATTTTGTAGTTTATTAAAAATAAAAGAAAACAAAAATTTAAAAACTTGACATTTGGCACTTACATAGTATTATTAGTGTACACTTGTTTAAACAAGCCTTAATATGATAACACTTGTATTTTTAAGTAATTTGTATTTATTTAAATGTAAATAAAATGCCTTTCTTTATTAACTAAATACTTATGTATATATATAAAGTATTTAAAAGAAAATAAAACCAATTATGTTTATAAGTAAAAGTTTATACATATACTTTAAAATCCAAATATTTTAAATATCTATTTTTGAATTTCAAAACTAATTTACATTCAAATTCAAATTATATTTTAAAAATCCAATTTAAAGTCAATTTTAAAACAACACATTCAATTTGAAAATAACAATTCTATTTACATCAAAGTTTATTTATCTCTATATATAAAACAATACATTATAATTATTATTGAAATAACAAATTTATCAATTATGAAATAATTTATAAAAGAGATTATAAATTACTATTATTATTAAATGAATTAATCATATCATATATGAATTGTATTCTAAGCTTATATATATTTATATACTTCTTAAATCATATTTATTAAGCAATATTCAAAAATAAAATAAATCTTATTATTAATCTCATTTTAAACCATATAGTTATTTTGTTTAAATAACTTTGAAAAGCTAATATTAAATAAATCCAAATCTCCAAACTATCAATATATATACATATTAGAAAAACAAGAATTTATTTATTATTTAAATTACAAACCCAAGCTTATCTATTTACAATATATACACTTATATATATATTATAAATAGAAATCATTTTATTAGTCAAATTCACTAATTAAATATTTATTTAATTAGATTATTAAACCAATTCAGATTTAATTATCAAAGATCATCAAATCAATTTAATTATTTAAACAGATTATTAAATTGATATTGCCCCAAATTTCCGGGATATTACATTCCTCCCCCCTTAAAATAATTTCGTCCCCGAAATTTAAAACAAAGGTAATTTAATAATCTATTTAAATCACAAGCATATATTATTATCTATATGCTAACAACAATAGCAAACAATTCTCCCAATCAAACAATTCTAATTATCCAGATAAAATTCTGGATAAAATTTCCTCGAGTTTCCCCAGGTATATATATATCGGGATACTCGCTCTACAGAATCCAACAAACAATACTACTAAGCTATAGAGCTTCTACTCTTCTAGATCTACAGAACTAAACAAGATATCAGACTACAGACGAGTCTGACTTAACAACCAAATCTTCCAGAACTGCTGGTTCCAAAACCAGAGATAGATCAAACACGTACTCCCTCAGAGATACGTAAAACACAATGAATTCCAGTTATCCAAACTGACAATTCAATCCAGTAGATCAAAGCACTTATCCAAATTAGATCACAGAAAAGATCCAAAACAATTCGGAGCTGACTTTCCAGACTTACCAAATCTTATTGCTCCCTTTAACCAGAGAAAAACTTCACAACCACGAAGTCTCCAATTTCGAATTTCAAATTCTATCGTCTCTTATCCACAAAATCCTTCAGACGATCCTGAGCTGTCTACAGATCTTTCCTGATCAACTCAACCTTCGCTGATGCTTCTAGCAATAACTGGACTAGAAATAACCCAATCAACAATGATCCTCTCAAGATCTACCAATAATCCAAAACACAACTCTACTTCACCATATCAGTAGACTGAACTAACTTCTCCTATCTGGAAAAGATAAACAGGAGCACTTGCCAAACTGCTCCCGCTGCACCACTCTGATCTGGAGTAGAAATGAAAATGCTGATGATGAACACAAGCACATACTGGACAACACATTCCAGAAAATATCGGATAACTCAAAAGAATACTCAAACTATCGCAAGTCACTTTTGCGATCCACCCAGCCAAATAAAACTGTTCTCTCTTTACCAATCAGAACAGTTCACACTTGACTATCCAATCCATCGAAGAAATGGATTCTCTCTGCTGCTTCTGAACTTCACCTTCAGAAAAACTTCTGCCGGAAACAGAACACTCCGAGCTGCACTACTGCCACAGATGCCACAGACTTCTCAATCCAAAGTTCTTCGAGAAATTCGGACTTCAAACAGAACAAAAACATCTTGCTGAACTCAGCCTCGACACCGAAGCAGACACACTTCATTAACTTGTTCCAAAGAAAACATCTTCGGGAACATCCATAGTCACTGCATCTCATCACGCAGCTACTTCTTCCAGAAGTATCAAGATACCATCACTCGCTTCTGTCCAACCGACAGCTCCAACTTTACTCATCCAAACTACAAAGATAAACTCCGAACCATAACAGTTTCCTTCGGAGATCGATGAAATTCTTTACCACAGTAAAGTTTACTCGAGACGGTATTAGGTTTACAGTCTCGACAAATATACTTCCAACCTCAACACTCAGACTCCTAATCTTAGATGATAAATTATTATCATCTCAACCAATCATTATAAATACCATATACTTTTAAAATGATACTTTTTATATATAGAAAATATATCTGGGTAAAATTATTTCACCTTCCCTTTTTAAAACAATATTGTGTCCGTTGGCCTGGTCCAAGTGTTTAGAGATCCCTATCAATAACGGTAGCTACTCGTATTGACCAGAATCCATATACCACTTAACCGATCAATTAACACAATATAAAACCATTTTATATAACTAACAAATACGCGCTCTCGTATATATATATACACTCAGACTCAAACAGGTTGCTACAGATCCTATCTCTAATGAACAACCCTTCCGAACCTAGGTATTCACTCAACCTAGTGCTTTGATATTCACTTAACCAATAGCTTAGGTATTCGCTCAACCTAAGCTCTGATACCACTGTAATGACCCGCCACTCATTCCACAGAATGACGCATCATTAATAAGAAAGAAAGGGGTAGAAAATAGAAAAGAAGAGAAGAAAGAAAGAAACAACAACAACGATCTCACAGCGGAACGAATAAATTATATTAATAACATCAACTATTACAAAGTATACAACACTTATCAGAGTTTACACAACTATACAACACATACTAGACAGTTATAAACATCTGTCTAGATATTACAACTCAAATACAATACAAGACTCTAACACAGATATCAACACAGCGGAATACTATATCTACGAACGCCGAAGCCTCCTGCTCCATTGCTCCTCCACAATTCGTCAAAGCTAAACCTGGATCCCTTGGCTACTCGTAAAAATTTGAGTACCCAAGAGTTTATAAAACAGAAATAAACAACTTGGGTCAGACATGGGTCTGGTGTGAGTAACAGGTTAAACTTGTTTAACTTTGAAAACCATTTGGAAAGAAAAGGTATCTCGTAAGACTTCCCGCACATAAACACGGAAAAGTTTTTACCTTACAATAACCAAAACATTTGATAGGAAATTCGATTGTATTATAATAGGGTCTAGGGTTTTCAAATAAATATGAAATAGCCGAAATTGTTACATTATTAAATTCCAGCATACATAAGTATACAATCAAGTCTGTTATCACTTATTGGAATTTGGATTTCCATACAATGGCAGAGCTACCGGGGTACCGCTCATCACAGTACGGGGCCTAGATCACCGTACCGAGGATCACTCCCAATCCCCTGCAACACAAAGCCGGAACCATCCCTTACTGGATAATTCCGAATAAAATCACCCCACAGATGGCCGTCGCCAACTGCACCACTAAGCCGAAATAAAAGAAGGAACTTTCTAGACAGGGATGACCTTACTCTCAGTGGGTGCTACCCACGAAGCCTTGCTGCACCTCCCCTGTTTTAGCCATTCCCGGTTGATGAGGCTTGAGGCTACGATTTACCTTTAAATCAAAACACATCACTTAGAATGCTCATCGCCCTCCTGACGATGTGTTGAAAGCATTCAATCCATACAAGTTCGTTCCGGGTTCGAACGAAACCGAAGGCATTATCTCGTTACACTCGTATTGGAATCACCCTCAGAGTTAACGACAATAACCCTTGCACTCTGAATCTTCATCTTCACTTGAGATTCACGACCTATCGTTAATTTGGATCGATGTGGTATTCGGGTCTCCAGACCTGGAATTCCGGTATACGGAAACCCGATCCCGGTCTCATCGAAATCCAAAACGTATTTTAAGGGTCAAGTTGTTTTAAGGTTAAAACAATTCAATTCTTTATCTATATACACAAAGATAGATAATTCAATAGATAATTTACATTATCATCCAAACAGATAATTCATATTATCATTTCAATCCAACCAAACATCCATATTATAGATCAGCACATCTCTTATTAGAGATATCAACAATGCAAAGCATTCCATATCATTCAACCATCCCTAAGTAATGATTTATATCATCTCTAATTAATTTAAAGTAAATTAAATTAATTACTTCATTTTATAAATCCTTCTTACTTAACCATTAATTAATTACCATCAATTAATTAATTATCCTCTAATAATTCATTTCAATTAATCATCTTGATTAATTATCTTTTAATTTCATCCAAGTAATTTATCTTTAATTAATTACTCAAATTAATTATCATTAACCACTTAAAGTAATTAACCTTTAATTATATCATTAATTAATTAACTAAAATTAATTAAGTTAATCAACTATAATTAATTACATTAATCCTTAATTAATTATATTGATTAATTACTATTTATTAATTATTACTAAATTAATCAATCTTAATTACATCATTAATTATATTAATTAATGATCCTTAATTACAACTTAATTATTAATTACTTAATTAGATTAATTACAATAAGTAATTAACCTTTAATTAAACAACATTTATTAATCACTCTTGATTAATCTTCAATCAGTAATTAATTACCCTTAATTACTTTCATTAACTAAATTCATTACTCCTTAATTAATTCCTTAATTAATCCCTTTGAATTAATTATTCAAAGTAATTAACTCAAATTACTTCTATTAATAAAATCATTATTCAACTAATTACTTCCAGTAATTATCTTATTATTTACTTCCCTAAATAATCTTACCTTAATAATTACATTAAGTAATTATTATCAAATCATCTCCTGATTATTCTAAATTAATTAAACCTAATTAATTAACTTAACTAATCAAATTAACTTCAATTAATTACAATAAGTAATTAATTCTTAATTACTTCCATTAAGTAATTCATTTTAAACAAATTCTATAATTGATTATTTTTAAATTAATTAATTTAATTAATTATTAAAATTAATCATATTAATTAATTAATAATCCATAGTTAATGACTTCATTAACTATTATTTAATTACTTTCCTTAAGTAATTAACTTATACTAATTATTATTAATTCTAAATTAATAAATCTTAGTAACCAATTTATTAATCTCTAATTACTAAATTAATTAAGTATTAATCCATAACTTAATTAATATTTAATTACTTATTAATTAATTCCTAACCATTAACTAATACTCTAATTTATAATCCTTAATTACAAAATTTATTAATCCAAATCATAAATTAATTTAATTAATTAATTATACTTAATTACTTTATTAACTTAATTAATCTCAAATTATCAAACCTTAATTAACTTTTAAGTTAAACCATTATCTTTATAAATTGCTTAACTATCGTTAACATATTTAAAACATTTATCTTTATAATTAACTTACTTAATTAAATCATTTAATGTAAGTTTCAAACATTTAACTTAACAAACAAAAGTTAACAAATTATATAACTTCCTTAATCAATTACTTAAAAACATTTATTTTATAAAGAATAGATTTAAGAAATAGTTTAAAACTAGATTTCATTTTAAATTTAAAACTTACTTTATTTAAATTTAAAAACTTGTTAACTTTTGCTTCGAGTCCAACCCGACTTCTACCCGAGACCTACCCCGAGTATTCCCCTTACCTTTACTTTTATTTTTAAAACTTAGATTTTGTTTAAGTTTAAAATCTGGAAAGTTAAACACTCACGCCTACTCGAGTATAAACTCGAGTCACCTACCCCATCACTCGAGCCTGCCTTCGAGACAACCTCCACAACAACCCATAGACACACAAAGCTCCACCGTGCACATGCACCATCGCCTGAGTCGCCTCCGACCTCTGATGAACCTTCCTGCACATCACCCATCGCCGTTGCAACCAATGTCGACCATCAAAACACAAGCACAAGCCTCTGATCGAAATCGAGCATTCCAGATGAAACTGGAACCAAAACAAACGCCAGAAAAACCCCTCAACCAAACGATTCCGACCACCAGAGGTCGGGCGACTCTGGCCACACCCTGCCGACCATCCACGTCATCATTTCCTTGAGTATCGAGCAACTCGATCCACCATAGATGACACGGTCATCCCAATTCCAAACACAACCTAATTTAGGGTTTAAAACTTCTCACGACCACCGTTGACGCCACCGTGATCACTCGACACTTCTACCATTTTTGCCAAACACCCAGATCACTTAGCTAGCTCCAGCAGGAACCGCGACCTTCCCGGTCACTTAGATCATCATAATTTGCTCAGAAACCCAAGTTCAGACATTTCCCAAATACGCATTCATTTCAACACTAAAAGTTATGATTTTTGTTTTAAAAATCCTATATTTCAAAGATGATTCAAGATATGTACTTGGATCAATAGAATTTTACATTTGATTTTATCATATATTAAAAGATTTCTACTGTAATTTCCAAATTTAGCAAATTTAAATCTTAATATACTTGAATCTATTTTTAAATCCTATATCATGTTTAAACTAAACTATTTGGTTTAAATTTCAAAGTCTAACAGAGAACACAAGCAAAGATTTTGAATTTTGATTCATTTTAAAATCTCTGTAATCAAAAGAAAACAGAGAGGCACAGACATCAGACATGCATATTCAAACACATCCATATACACATATTTTATACTTCTATATACACATACAAGGCATCATCATCACAGCAAATTTCTCAAGCAACAATCATTAATCTACTTAAGTTTTAAATTAAATGTTTACTCACACTATAAACATTCACATCACAACACAATTATCATATAATTAAACATGCAAATATAATTATACTTAAGTTATTTTAAGTAAGTAGGTTACTCACAAACAAAACATATAACAGAAACAAGCAGGCAACCAGAATCTTATATTAAAGTTTTAGAAATATTGTTACTCACCATTTAAAAGCAGAGAATCAGAGTTCCCTTTGAAACAGTTTTGATTTGCCTTGAAAACTTGAATTGCTAGCTGTTTAAATTTGTATGTTGCTTGATGTTACTGGATCTAGCATGCGTGCCATTTTCTTGTTGAGATATTGCTTTAGATCTCATGTTTTGTTTGTTTACAGAATCTTGCATGCAGACTGGAATGTGATTCCAGATTAAAGAAAATGCAGGCTTTGATTTTGAACAATACAGGCTTCCAGATTTGAAAGATATTGCAGGTTGTTGTTCTTAGTTTTATCAATGCAGGCTAAAAGCTTTGATTCCAGGTTTAGAAGAAAATGAACAGGCTTTTGATTGATTTGTTTTGGTTTGAGGAAAGTTTAGTTACAGATTATTTTGTAGATTGAGGAACTTGATTACTAATTTGTTTTGAGAAATTGTTTTTGAGTATACTTCAGGCTGAAGCTTCTTATCTTTTGAAAAGAACAGCCAAGAAAAAGAAATTGAGAAGTAGGCAAAAGTTTATATAAGTTAATTTTGTAGTTTATTAAAAATAAAAGAAAACAAAAATTTAAAAACTTGACATTTGGCACTTACATAGTATTATTAGTGTACACTTGTTTAAACAAGCCTTAATATGATAACACTTGTATTTTTAAGTAATTTGTATTTATTTAAATGTAAATAAAATGCCTTTCTTTATTAACTAAATACTTATGTATATATATAAAGTATTTAAAAGAAAATAAAACCAATTATGTTTATAAGTAAAAGTTTATACATATACTTTAAAATCCAAATATTTTAAATATCTATTTTTGAATTTCAAAACTAATTTACATTCAAATTCAAATTATATTTTAAAAATCCAATTTAAAGTCAATTTTAAAACAACACATTCAATTTGAAAATAACAATTCTATTTACATCAAAGTTTATTTATCTCTATATATAAAACAATACATTATAATTATTATTGAAATAACAAATTTATCAATTATGAAATAATTTATAAAAGAGATTATAAATTACTATTATTATTAAATGAATTAATCATATCATATATGAATTGTATTCTAAGCTTATATATATTTATATACTTCTTAAATCATATTTATTAAGCAATATTCAAAAATAAAATAAATCTTATTATTAATCTCATTTTAAACCATATAGTTATTTTGTTTAAATAACTTTGAAAAGCTAATATTAAATAAATCCAAATCTCCAAACTATCAATATATATACATATTAGAAAAACAAGAATTTATTTATTATTTAAATTACAAACCCAAGCTTATCTATTTACAATATATACACTTATATATATATTATAAATAGAAATCATTTTATTAGTCAAATTCACTAATTAAATATTTATTTAATTAGATTATTAAACCAATTCAGATTTAATTATCAAAGATCATCAAATCAATTTAATTATTTAAACAGATTATTAAATTGGTATTGCCCCAAATTTCCGGGATATTACACCTCGCCTCAGAAAATGTGCTTGAACGCGTTGTGTTCAAACCCAAATCGCCGCCAATCCATCGTCTTGATTTCGACCATGACCGTATGGATCTGTAGATCTCTCTTAGCTCGACAAGATTGTAGTTGGAGGTTTTCTCTAATTTTGCTTGGATCGAGGGGATTTGAGGAGATAAGGCCATGAGATATCGGCCATTAAAACAAGTGGAGGCACGGCTGTATAATAAAGCTAGGGTTAGGGTTACCGTGCGCGCATATATAAGCGTGCAAACCTATTATTTTATTATTATTTGGACTTTTTCCGGACGAACTCCAAACGAAGCGTACCACTAGGCGTTTATAATGTTTTACCCCTATTCCGAACGCAATGGAACATATTTCGAAGCCTAATTCGATCGTATGTGGAAGATAGCTTTTTGAACCCAATTAAAATATTAAATTTTGATATTTAGTTCAATGCGTTTCTATTCCGTACGGCCAAACGTTAACTTCAAACGTTACGAAATTTGAAATCCGATAATAATACACTATTATGGATCCAGTGGAATTAGTTTCGTCGAAATCCGAGATAGTGCCCTGGATCACTATTTTAACGTCTCGATTATAATATAAAATTTCCAATTTCTAATTAACCACTTTTAAATTCAATTTTAAATGCTAACAATCTTCATTGTTGTTTAAATAAAATTTACATCAATTTCCAATATCATTTCCAATCATATTAAATTCAGAATTTAATTATTCAAATAATTTCCAATATTAAATTTAAACAATTTAATTGTTCAATATTCAACAAATTTCAATATTAGATTTTAAATGAATTTTAATTATCAACCAATTACTTTATTTACATATAATGAATCCAACATTTATATTTTTAATCCAACTATTGATTGTAAACACATTCAATACATAGCGTTAGCTTTCAATACTTATTATTGCTTAAATCTTCGAAATTAGTTTATTTCAAAATTTTAGTCAAGTTCATATCCAATAACTTACATTAAAAATCAATAAATTTTTATTTTTAACCATTTTTATTCAATAATTATATCAAATTTAATGATTTAAAATAGTCAAAAATACGGGTCGTTACAATCTCCCCCACTCAAAACTTTTCATCCTCCAAAAGACGTTAAGCAAAGAATTAATATTTAATATATTTAAAAAATATATTCAACTTATAAACATAAAATCCTTTAGAAAACTTTTACTACATTTAGTATATTTTCTACTACGCTACTCCGATCGACTTATGGGAAATACAAGTTTGTTATCAAAACAAGTTATAAAAATTTTAAAACTTAAAAAAATTTCTAACACCCGGATTTACGGAAAATTTTAGTAGAATCTCCTTTGCGCGGCTCAATCAGTACAAGTACAAAATGCCTCTACGGGCCCCAAACCAACAAAAGAAAACAAAAGCCAAGTGGCTCAATCATAAAACCATTAAATCCAATGACAAAATAAACGCGTACCTTTTTGTCGGGCAATCTAAACTTTTCTTGATTTTTTTTAGATACCTGCATCTTATTTACCAATGATATCCAATCATACAATTTAAAATCATTTTATATTTTGCATTTCCAACTTCCAATATTTACTTTACTTAAGCCTATACGAGGTACATATATCATCCGTACGCAATCTCAAATCTGATCGCTCACTCAATCACACAATTTCACTTCCGAACTAGTATCGTTCACATGACTCTCTAGTGCGGACTCAGATCTGGTTCCTTGATCAGAAATAGTCATTCTCCTTGCATAACCATATACTATGATAGAGAATTCCAGAATCAATCAAAAATCCATATCCAGTGTTCGCCGTCGAGAATCGGGTGAAACATCCTAACTCGGATCGATATAAATTATCTCGAAATTTTGTGCTCAAATCTGGATCAAATCGTTATGCAAATAAAATAATATACGTACAACTTACCTTGCAATTGATTCTTAGTTACACCAAATTCTTTCATTCATTTTCATAATTTCCTTTAATAACATATTTAATTGCGAAACATTTTATTAATCATCACTTTAGTTTATTAATCATCTTATAAAAGTCATATATAAGAAGTTGGACTTTATCAAAGTTTTATAATTATCTCAAAAGTTAAAGTTCAATTTCACTATTTCTTTACAAATTTATATTTAATTCTATAACCAATTCACAAAGATACTATTTGATTCATTTGTCTTCTTTCTTACGTTCCACTTACTTATTCCATTTAGTCATCAATCATTTCATAATATACTAATTAACTATATAACATTTATTATTACAACTTAATTTCCATTTATATACATTTTAATTACTTTTAAGTTTTGTTTACTTGTATAATATCCTATTACATATCTAAATCACCATTTTAACTTTTAACATTTGATAAGTCTTATTATATGTTTTTAGATTGCAATTTGGTACTATACAAATTTATTATATTCATTTTACTTAATTAGATGTCCACTATTTTAACTTGTTTAAAATTCCCTTTATTTTCAATTTAAGAGTTACAACTTCAACTCTAAAGTTTCTCAAACATTTATACCTTAGATTTCTTAATCCCTTATTTTATATAAGTTCTGGTTATTCAATATTTCATTTCATTCAAATAATTTGAAGAATACTAATTAACAGAACTTAGAAATTTTTTAAATACCCGGTTCATTTCAAATCATTTGAAACAAGTATATACACTTATATCTTTTATGTATCAAATCATGCTTTTGGAATTTAAACCAAAATCTGTTTATCAAAACAATTTCTAAGCAAAGCTTCTCAGAAGTCTCCCCCACTTTGAGACTCGAAAATGAACATTGATGATGTTGCGCAGCCATCACCGAAATTATTTTCCAGCGACATAAGAGGGGAATACTGAATTCATTCCTTTAAAAATTTATTTGAAAACAATTTGTATTTGTATACTTTAAACAATACTAATATTATTTTCCAAACCTTGAAACCATTTTTAGAAACACCGGGATTTAAATTTCTCAAATTCTCAATTTTTATAATCATTTTACTTGCAAATTATATTTTACAAATCACATTTATACAATTTCATTTTCTTATAATGATATAATAGCTAATAGTTTAGGAATATTGACTAATCAAACAATAAATGATAATATTTAATATTATTATTTCTAACAACCTATTCACAATATATATATACCATAATAATTTCTGAAAATTATTCCTTTATATATAAAATATAATCGGGGTAAAATTATTCATTTATCCCATTTCAAAACGATATTATGTCGAATTGTTCTGTTCAAGTGTTTAGAGATCCCCATCAATAACGTTAATTACTCGTATTGACCAGAACCCATAATCCACTCAACAAATCAACCAACACAATATAAAACAATTTTTTTATATTCACTAACAAATATGCGCTCATATCTATTAATACACTCAAACTCATTCTAGGGTGCTACTGACCCTATCTCTAATGAGTTACCCCACAAAGCTAAGGTTATCGCTAAACCAAAGCTCTTATACCAACTATGGCGACCCACATTTCGAAGGGTTTAAATTGACAATAATCCACACATGTCCAATCCAAAAAATCCGGAATATAGATTATCAATGGGGTCCATTAAAAAAATAAAAAAGGAGAAGAAACAATACATAATCTCGCAGCAGAACGACAAAATATAGTAATCAAACAAACAATTCATGAAGCTGTTTATATTTTACATTGGATTACAATCTATACAACATTCATCAGAGTTATATATATACATTAGAGATAAATAAATAAATAATGCAGCAGACAACATGATGCGGGCATACTAATAGTAATAATATACCAAATCTTCGTCTTCGTCCTCTAGAATAAATCTTCAATAAGCTGAAAAACTCAAGACTGACCCGACCGAAATGAAAAGACAAAACACTCGAGTCAAGACTAAAATATTCTTATCTAATTCAAATCGATATCGTATATAACATGAGTGTAATGACGTCAGAGATGTTTACGGGATTTCACATCTCCTATCCAATGTATAACGTGCGTGCAATAACTCAAGAGATGTTACGGGATTTTCATCTCTTAAGGATCCGTCAAAATATTTATATGTAGTAGAATACGCTACATATATAATGTCTAATCAGTAAAATAAATATTAAAATAGCGTTAAGGCTTTACATTGATCCCCCTTAACGCATTTTTAAGCATTGGTGTACAGTTTGCATTTGACAACACTAGTAGAACGTTGGTAGTCGAGGATGCGCCGTGATACGATAACACTAAACCAAAATCGTATGGGTCTCGTTTAGGGATAACAGTATGACAAGGCACGTGAGGCAATGCCTAAGGTAGGATACTACCACTTTACCCTTCCCGGCTGGTGGTAATGCATCATAGCCATGACCGCCCACCGCGTCCAACACTCCCATAAATCGGAAGGTGCGCACCAATCAATCACAATGTAAATGATGGTAATACGAAGAAGTTCGTCCGCTTAGGGTAGCTAGCCCACTTGGCCGGTACGGCTCCTGTTTTAGTCATTTCAAATTGGCACAAGTGCCAGGCTAATCCATCATCATTCTCTTTCTTCAAATCCAGCAAACGACGCTAAATCCAATCACTTCGTTCTGAATCATCACTCCACGTTCACAGTTGTCAAAGTGGTTCCGGTATCGACAAAGAGTATACCCATATCCGGCCCCGGTCTCTTTAACAACCAAACGTCGTTTTACACACCGGTTGGTACTTTTACATTTCGAAAACAGCTCATACTTGATATCAAAATATCATCTTCGCTTCAAAATCAAATCCACTTTGAAATCATCGTTTTCACTCAAAATATGCTATTTCGGTTCAAAACCATTTTCGACTTAATATCTCGATTCCGATTCCGAAATGGCTTCGAATTTACATTTGGTTTATAACTTCATTTTACCCCATTCGTATTTAAATCCATGATTTAAAATAAACATTTCACCCGTTTGACCAGTTTGAATTTTTGAAAAATAGTTTGAATAGTTTTAAAATAGGTTAAATAATTAAAATAGTTTAAATAGTTAAAATAGTTAAAATAGTTTAATAAAAAATAGTTTAAGTATTAAAATGGTTTATATAGCCAAATAATTTGGAAACCAAAATAATTTGTATATTTAAGAAGATAGCTTACAAATAGTTTTATATTAAATAATTTATTTGAAATTAGTTTCAAAGTCAAACTGGTCCAATTCCAACTTCCCAATTCAAATCAATTCCAATTCCCATTCAATCGATTCAATTTCGATTTCGATTCAAATCAATTTCGACTTCGATTTCAAATTAATTCAATTCCACTTTCAAATCCAATTAATTCAATTTCAATTCCAATTCATCGATTTTGAGCAAGATTTTCAAAATATCGATTCAAACACTTCAATCAAATTAATCTTCGATATCCAATTTGAAATCCAAGTTCTCAAATACTTTTACTTAGTAAAATTCAAAATTTGAATAAAAGTCCCATCCTTTAAATCAAATCAATTTCTAAAATTTAAATCAAAATTCAATTATAACTTAAAAATCCCAACTCCATTATTTAAAACAATTTGTTTACCAAATTTAAATTTTAACATTCCGAGCTCAAATTCGAAAATAATTTGATCTCTATAAATTTGGATATATATCAGATAAATAAACATCCAATCATCCAAATATCAATCAATTTGCATCCATCACAATCGATCATCCAAACAGACAATATAATTCACAACAATTCCGTAGATAATAATGTTGGGTAATTTATTGGCAATTAAATCCCAATTTCAAATCTAACTGTCAATTTTAATTTTTAACGGTTAATTCGGATGACATTAAATTTTATCAAACAACGACCAATAAATTTATATCATTCCATAATTTCAAATTTAACTACCATAAAAATATTCTAGTACGTTGTGAGCGTTATAAACACTCACCTTGATTTTTCAATTTCAAATCAAATCGAACGACGTTCGATTTGACCTAAAATTTTAACTAACTCCAAATGACACCAAATCAGTTCCATGATGTAGTGCTCATTGCCACGATTCCAACGCCTCTTGTTTCGTCCAATTCCAACCTCGTATGACCAACATATACATTTTTAAAGATTGCACAATTTATAATATAACATAAAATTTCAATTTTCTTTTTATTATTACAACCTATCGCAGCCGTTGATTTTTGAGACAAGATTAGTGCCATACTAGCCTTCCTCCTTCTCACGTTTGCATCCCAGGTAGAGCCGCATGCAAGAAATCCATCGTTGCTCCCCTTCCATCGATCGTTGAGCCCCTATCCTTCACCTCAAACTCGATTGGAGACCACCACCAAGGAGAGTGTCGCGAGCTCCACCTTTGCCCAGAAACATGAAAAACTCGGCTCCTTCCTCGCCTCATAAATCATGCTCGATCATGCTGCGTTCAAACCCAAATCACCGCCAATCCATCGCCCTGATTTCGATCATGACCGTATGGATCTGTAAATCTCTCTTAACTCGACAAGATTGTAGTTGGAGGTTTTCTCTAATTTTGCTTGGATCGAGAGGATTTGAGGAGAGAAGGCCATGAGATATCGGCCATTAAAACAAGTGGAGGCGCGGCTATATAATAAAGCTAGGGTTAGGGTTACTGTGCGCGCATATATAAGCGTGCAAACCTATTATTTTATTATTATTTTGACTTTTTCCAGACGAACTCCAAACGAAGCGTGCCGCTAGGCGTTTATAATGTTTTACCCCTATTTCGAATGCAATGGAACATGTTTCGAGGCCTAATTCGATCGTATGTAAAAGATAGCTTTTTGAACCCAATTAAAATATTAAATTTTCGATATTTAGTTCATTGCGTTTCTATTCCGTACGGCCAAACGGTAACTCCAAACGTTACGAAATTTGAAATCCGATAATAATACACTATTATGGATTCGTCGAAATCCGAGACTATGCCCTGGATCGCTTTTTTAACGTCTCAATTATAATATAAAAGTTTCAATTTCTAATTATTCACTTTTAAATTCAATTTTAAATGCTAACAATCTTCATTGTTGTTTAAATAAAATTGACATCAATTTCCGATATCATTTCCAATCATATTAAATTCAGAATTTAATTATTCAAATAATTTCCAATATTAAATTTGAACAATTTAATTGTTCAATATTCAACAAATTTCAATATTATATTTTAAATGAATTTTAATTATCAATCGATTACTTTATTTACATCTAATGAATCCAACATTTATATTTTTAATCCAACTATTGATTGTAAACACATTCAATACATAGCGTTACCTTTCAATACTTTTTATTGCTTAAATCTTCGAAATTAGTTTATTTCAAAATTTTATTCAAGTTCATATCCAATAACTTACATTCAAAATCAATAAATTTTTATTTTTAACCGTTTTTATTCAATAATTATATCAAATTTAATGATTTAAAATAGTCAAAAATACGGGTCGTTACAAGTTGTGAGGTTATAAAAGTCAAAAGACTACACGTAATAATTGTTCGTGAGGGATCTTGTATGAATATCCCCTAAAACAATCTTGGGAATAAGCTGTCATTAGATGACATTTTAAGGTTTTGAACATAAGTTTTGTAAACTAAAACCAAATTAGTTTTATATATAAGGAAATTCATAAAGTGTTTATGAATACATATTCTATTGCATTGAGAAACATTTGTTGTTTCAGGAAATATCAACTTCATAGTGAAGGAATTTCTTTTGGAAATTATTGGTAGTAAAATGAATTTGGATACGATCCAAGGATAAAACTGACTATAGTGGATGAAATAAAATTAACCAAACCTGCATAAACATAATGAATTAGATTGTCCAATAAATATTCTTGCATATTGAAGAGAAACTATGAGTTTCTTATCAATTTGAGAAAGATAATCCTCAGCTATCAATTGAATCATTAAGAGTATTGACTCTACGATATGATATGATATGATATGATATGATGCAGAAATCCGAAGTGGATTCCAAATACATTATCAAAATATGATTTTGGTAGTTGTACTGGAAGGGATATGATCCATTTATTGCAAATGTGTCTTCAAAAGCAAGACTAACGCAGCTGGAATATAATGAGCAACGTTGATAAGAATAACATCGTAAATTCCCATTGTTGAAATTAGCATAATAGATTCATCATCCAAGTTGCTCATGTTATTTTTGATTTACTCAAAAAATTATCCCTTGGTATGACTTTGGGTTTTCATACATATGCATTGAAATGGAAAATTATATATTATGATTTAGAATAAATATTTTGCATATAAACAACCAAAGTGTCTCAAAGTCAGTGGGAGCGATATAGATTTTGTGGGGTTTTCAGATATGATCTAAGAAATGATACAAATGTAAAATTGAATAAGTATTTTGATAGAAATATCAAATGGTTTGGTTTTCAGTCAAAATGCAATGGAAACATGTGTCCATAAGAAAGAACACTAAAAGATACACTGATATTTCTAGACTATAAGTAGACAACATACTGCTGATTATCAACGAAGTACTTATGAACTAAAATCGGTAATTGTTTGGTTGTTTAATAGTCGATATTGGTTCCACATGGTAGAGGTAGTTTATCAGCATAGGAAAGAGTTGACTGACGGAGTAGATAATTAAAACAACATAGCAGATCCATTCATGAAGGGTCAAACTCGATCAGTTCTCATCAAACTAGTTGAAGGGATGGGATAGAGATTCATAATTGGCCCTAAGTGCAAGTGGGAGATTGATAAAGTTAGGGGTATGCTCTAGGGGCAATTATGTAATTATTACATATATCTTACCCGATAACCAATCTTGTTAGAAATAAAAGGTGTTTTCATTCTATTGTATATTTGATGTAATGTGTTACAATAATTAATTAATTTAATTAAAAGTACATTTAATAGAAAATCGATAAATGATATGTTTTATGATAGTAGTTACAAAGTATTGTAACCATATGTAATTTATCATAATGAAAATAAACAAATCATTTTAAATATTCCTAGTCAAGAGATATCGAGACTGGTTATCATACATCTGTTGAGACTAGAGTACATAACACTCTCCAAATTTTGGGAAGTGCATTACTTATTATTGCTGAGGGAGCCAAGGGGTTACGTATTGATAGTTATTGGACAAATATGGAATGACTCATTCAATAGATTTCTGTTGTTTGATATAACTAAGGTCAAATAGAAAATATCGATGTGACAAAATTATATAGTTCTCTTGATTTGAGAATAACGTTAATCTTTAATGTGGAAGCTCTGCTTTGATTATAGTTTAATCATGGCACGGCGTCCATCGAACGACTATAGTTGGGTCGAGTAGAAGCATTAGAAGTAAAACACAATTCAAGTGATGATTCGTCTCCATGGTTATATGAGGTTAGTATCATGATCAATTGAAGTCAACACAAAGTTTAACTCTCTGGTCAGTACAATTCGATTAATAATAATCGTTATAATTGAAACAAGGACTTTGTGTTTAGACTATAGAGTTGAATATGGATGATATTCGAATTTTGACCATTACTAAATTTCGTAAGTCCAAAGTGATATAGTTTGATAAAGAGAATTTGTGTAAATAACTGTCACTACCGGGTGATGCTTAATAAGGTAAAATTTATTTTACTATAACCAAGTAAGCAATAGATTAGGCCAAAATATCACACTATCTGCTAAGTGAGATGTGAATGTTAATATTTGAATTGTTCGATATTAATCGCTGACCAAATTTACACATAAGAGTCACACAACCTAAATGTTGAATACTACTTTTACCATCCAATTTAATTAATTTATACTTTTTATAAATTAACTAAATTAATTAATACTTGTGAAATATTAATTATAAAATTTTATTTGGTGTGTTGAACAAAATTAAATAGTGTGTTATAATAGTCATAAATATATCGATTGATATATGATATCGGTACATGTTTAAATTAAATTTAAATGCAGCAATTATTTTTTAGGCGTGGACTGGTCTTGGAGCCTACAAGGGGTATGGTATTTTCAGCTATGATAGGAGTATGAGAGGCCAGCCATATGATGGTAGAGAGGGAAGGAATTTTGAATTAAAAAGGGAAAGAAATAATAAGAGAAATAAGTGGATCTTGATCCACATTTCACTCCCTAGTCTCTCTTTGATATATTCCCTCTAACATCACTTTGGAAAAAAAATTCCACTCTTCCTTTATGTTAACATAAGGCCACCATCACCCCTTAACAACCCCATTAATCCAAGCCACATTAATTTGATTTGATTTGATTGTCTATGGTAAGGCAATTCAAAAGCCAACAACTGTGGGATTGGAATTTGATTCAAGTAGTTCACTTCTTTGTTTCAATGTGCGAGCTTTGGGCTTTGGTAAAAGGTATTCTTCTATTTTACTATTGTATATGATATTTATATAATCATTTTTCCATATATTGCTTTGTTAGAAATACTACGAATCGGTATATCGATGGACTGTCACATGTTGATAGTTGTGTATATATAAGAGTGTGTGTATGTGTGTATTAAGATTAAAAAACAAATTATGCATATTTGCTTGCATCCTAAAAATAAAAAATAAAAAGAATATTTTCAAAATTTAAAATAATAATATATTAAATGATTTTAAATATTAAATCAAATTTAAAATTTTAACACGATATAATATATGTTTTTAAAAACCTTTAAAATTTATTTTTTAGAAAGGATTTTCGCAATAATAAAAAATCCACTTTTTAGATATTTATTATATATATAAGTACTACTATTTATTGGCAAAGCCAGCGGGGTTAACTGGGCCCCTACCAGTTTTATTGCAACAAACAATAAAAAGAGATACAGAGAAAAAACAAAGAGGAAGAAAACTGAAAAATAAAAAAAGAGGAAGAAAACACAAGGAACAGAAACTACAAAATCAAGCCCAAGCTTGTAACATAGACAGCGGGATGCTACTAGCACAGTGCTTCAGTTGCTTGTGTATACTGCTTTTCATATCTTTCCATAAGACCATGTCATTCCTTCTAACATTTTCAAAAACTCTTAAGTTTCTTTCCCTCCAAATCACAGCCACGAAGACCTTCAAACACACAGTTAACACTCTACTTTCAACTGTTCTCCATTTGGTTGCTTTGTGTATTATATTCCACTGTATGATGCTAGTGCGACCAGTAAGATAAGTACCAGTTTTTCCACCTAAGTGGAATAGCAAGTTGTGCAAGGCAGGGCACTCAAAGAAAATATGTTCGGTTGTTTCCTCTTCAATTTCACAGAATAGGCATTGCATGGGACAGATCATACCAACCTTATGTAACATAGATCTAGTAAGCAAAGCATTGTTGATCACTTTCCACATCATAAGATTGTACTGAGGGACAGTATCAGTAGACCATATAACTTCATGCCAGAGAGCTGCAGGCAATGGAACACTTTCTGTCAGGGAATTATAAACTCCCATAACAGAATGTGGTTTGCCATTCCACTTAACAGAGATGGATTGTATAGCAGTGAAATTAGTTTGTTGTATTATATCCCAAGTTTGCTGGATTTCTTGATTACTGGTGGTAGGCAACTGTATATTTCCATTAAGCAAGTAGGAATTAGCATCAGCAGTTAAGGAAATACCTGTTTGCACAATTTGCGAGAAGGAAAATAATTTAGATAAAATTAGGCCTTGTCTACCCCATGGTTCGTTCCAAAACTTCACCTTTGAACTGGCATTAACTGGGTATTGAATAAATGGCAGAAAGACTTCTCTATACTTAAGGATGCTTCTCCAAGTCCAACTACTAAGTTGAGGGATCTCCATTACCCAGAAATCCTTGTTCTTGATATTGTGATGCCATGTCCATTCCACCCATAAACTATCCCTTTTGTTTATGATGGCATCAAATTGTTTGCTAATAGCCGCTATGTTCCACTTCCTTATGTCTAAGATTCCAAGCCCACCAGACTTAAAGGGAACTTCAAATTTTGAAAAAGCACATGGGACAATTTTCCTGTTGTGAATGCTTCTTGTCCAAAAGAACCTACTCATAGCAGATCTGAGTAAATGTAATAACTTGATAGGAAGAATTATAGTGCGAGCCCAGTAAACAATAGAAGAGAAGACAACAGATTTGATGAGAACAAGCCTATCAGATTGAGTTAATTTCCTATTATCCCATGCTGTCATAATTGAAGTTATTTTGTGATATAATGGATAACAGTCATTCTTAGTAATTCTTTTAGTTATAAGAGGCAGTCCAAGGTACTTCATGTCATTCTCCATACTTGCAAAACCAGACTGCAGATGAAGGAAAGCAGCTTGTTCATTACTGATACCAGAGACTAGCATAGAAGATTTATTTTGGTTTATGGATAAGCCAGTCATTTTGTTAAATTTATGCAGTGCTTCTTTAATTCCATTCAGAGAAGGCAACTCAGGCTTTGTAAACATCATGACATCATCAGCAAACATGATGGATGTAATTTGTTGATGAGAACACTTGGGATGATACTTTATTATTTTCCTGTTGTAACCAGTTCTTAGGGTAACAGTTAGCACTTCCATAACTATCAGAAACAGGTAAGATGATAACGGGTCTCCTTGCCTGATACCTTTTCTTCCTCTAAAATTTCCTACTGGTCTGCCATTAATCACAATAGAGTAGGAAGGTGTGGAAATACATACATATATCCAAGACACAAATATTTTGGGGAATCCCATAACAGCCATGATCCTAACTATGGATTCCCAATGGATAGAGTCGTAAGCTTTAGTTATGTCAATTTTCAGAGCTGCAGCAGGGGTGCTATTGCTTTTACCATAACATTTGAGAAGTTCTTGAGCCAAGAGAACATTATCAATGATGTCTCTGTTTGGAAGAAAAGCTGATTGATTATTAGAGACAACAGATGGAAGTACTAAGACTAATCTGGCTGCTAGAATTTTAGATATGCACTTGTACACTACATTACAACAAGATATGGGCCTATAAGAGCTAACAGTGGAAGCGGGAGAGCATTTGGGAATTATTGCAATATTGGTACAGTTGATTTCTCCAAGAATCTTGCAAGTATTAAAGAAGTTGTGTATTGCCTTGCAAAATTCACTTCCAAGAATACTCCAAGAGCTTATAAAAAAAAACCACATTTAGACCATCAGGGCCACCAGATGAGTGTTTGTTCATAGAGAAAAGGGTTGCCTTGATTTCTTCATCAGTAATAGGACTGACAAGAAATGAAGCTTCCAAATTATTGATGTTTGGGAGGACAGTTTCAGAAATTAAGTCAAGATCTGGAGTAAAGCCATCTATATTACCATACTGCTTGGTGAAGTATTGTATAAATGCATTGTCAACAGTTTCAGGAGAAGAGTGCAATATGCCTTGGTCATCAGTTATACTATGAATGTTTTCTCTTGCCTGCTTAAGTTTGATAGAATCATGGTAAAACTTCGTGTTTTTGTCACCTTCATCATGCCATTTTTTGTGTAGTTGCTGTCTCTTCATGTTGGCTTCAAGTTCCAAAGCAGAGTTAACTTCTAAAAGTAGTTTTCTTTCTTCATCAGCTGCTTGAACGTCAAGAGGATGTTCCATCATAAAATCTTGCTTTATTTTAAGTTGCCGAGTAAGTGTAGCAGACAGTAGACCACCTCTACCAAAGGTTGTAGAGACCCACTGTTTGATAGCTTGCTTAATGTACTTGAGTTTCCTGCAAAATTTAAACATGGGGTTACCAAAACAAAAAAATTCTGCATTTGCTTTTGATATCAGAACTAGAAAGTGTTCATGCTTAGCCCAAGCATTAAAAAATTTGAAACTTCTTTTTTCTCTTCGCAAATGGTTACCAAGGGACAGGATTTGAGCTGAGTGGTCAGATAGGATAGGTTGTGGGAGGAAAACTGTAAGGTAAGGCCAAAGAGATAGAGCTTGGAAATTGCAAAAAGAATGATCAATAGTTGTAAAGGTACGCACTCCACTTCTGCTTCTATTATTCCAAGAGTACTTGGCACCAGATTTATTCACCAACAGTAACTCAGAATCAATAACAGATTGATTGATTGGATCAAGATCCCTAGGAGTAATTGGGTTGCCACCGAACTTGTCATTAAAACTAAAACAAGAGTTGAAGTCACCCATCACCAGCCATGGATGAGAAGCTTGTCTTAAAGGAGGAATAGTTTTAAGGAAAGCATTCCTTGATATGGTAGAATTGTCAGCATACACAATTGTTAAGTAGAAAGAGGTTTGGGTTTGAGTAAGAAGCAAGTGATAATGTATAGATTGTCTACTCGAAAGAATGGGAGAAAGAGTTATTTCAGAGGGGTTATACAAAACAAGAATTCTACCATAAGAAGCTGAATCAAGGTTATGATGGAAGGACCAGGTTGGATTAATGTAGTTGACAGCCTTTTGAGATAGGGGAAGATTTAGCTTAGTTTCAAGAAGGCCAATGAGGCAGAGGTTATATTCAGAGATATAATACTTAACTTGATCAAGTTTCAAATTGTTATGAGCCCCTCTGAGATTCCAAGTTGCTATTTTTGTATGCATTAAAAAAACTATTGAGAAGTGAGGGAGTTGTTTCTTCTCTGAGCTGACAGAGATCTGGATCTTGTTTGAATCTTCCTTTTTAGTTTTGTAGGGGGTGTGGGAGGTTGGTTGGGTGAGACAGGAGATGATGTGGTAGGTTGGTTGAGAGAGACAGGTGTGGGGGTGCTGGGGTCAGGCCAACCAGGGATGGGAATGGAAAATTTGTAGTGAGAATGAGAAGATATTGGGGATTGATCACCTTGCTTGGATGTTACTAATTGAGTTATCTGGGTTTCAAATGTTTTGCACCAATTGTTGTCAAAATCAGAAGAAGATGTATCAGTTGATGTACATACTTTGTCAGTTTCTTTTCTATGTTGCTTGTTACTTCCATTTTCCTTCTTTTTTTTCATTTTTGTTGCTTGTTGTTCTTTTGTTATTGGCTGATCAAGTGTGTCAGTGGGAATTTGTTTTGCAGAATGGTTTGTTTTCTCAGTCATAATTGATTGTTGCTCTGTACATGTAAGCTGGTCAGTTATTTCACCTTCTTCCATAAGTTGCATATTATTTTCTTCGTGTTCTTCTTCATCAGTTTGTAGCAATGTGTACATGTTGTTAGTACTTACTGCACACACTTGCACATTTATTTTTCCAGTAGTTTTTGGTATTTGTACTGATCTTATTCTCTGATCTAATATTTCAACATTCTCCTTCTCTTTCACCATATTTATTTCTTGAACTTCAACTTCAGTTTGTTGTAAGGTGAACATGTTACTTGCACTAACAGTATCTCTTTGTTTTGCATTTACTGTTTCTATCACACCACTGTTAACTCCAGCACTTGTTCCAATAGTTTTTTGGTTTTCACCTTGCATCAATAATTCAACCTCAACATTTATTACACAGTTGTTGTTCCTATTACTATTGGTTTTGGTGACTTTCTGCCATTTTTGTTTAAAACTGGTCTGTTTATCACTGCCTTGACCCTTTACCACATTTTTCCTACCATCATATACTTTCTTCTGTTGTTCAGTCATTGTTTCTTTATCTAATTTCTTTCCATTTTCTACATTTTTGCAATTACTCAGCTGGTGTCCAAACTCCTTGCACAAAGTACATATCAGTGGTTTCCATAGGTAAGTTACATTAACTACTTGCACCGATCCATTTTGCAGTTGAACAGTAAATTTATCTGGCAGTTCTTTGTTTGGATACACTTCAACTAAACATTTGGCAAAAGAAATACGCTCAAATTTTTCAGTTGAAGCATCCATACATAGCAGCTTACCTACTCTAGATGCTAACCAATTAATTCCCAACGATGACCAGGCAAACAAAGGAATGTTTGTTAATTTTATCCATACTGGAACTGTTTTAATGCTACTACAGTTATTTCCAATATTTACATCCCACGGTTTCACAATAAATAATTTATTCCTCATCACAACAGGGTCAGCCTCTGATATTCTGATTCTATCATCTTCATTTGTGAATTTGAATAGAAATAGAAACCCATCAGATTTGACTGAGATCGAACCACTTAATTTCCAGACTTTCTTAAGGTAGTATAACACAGTAGCATAAGGCAATGGGGTGTCTAAAAAGAAACCTACAAGATAATCTCTCCACATATCATTACCAGCTTGAACAACGTCAGCAGGTGGGACGATAGCTTCACCATTGAATTGCAGTTGAATTTCACGAGGGACAAACTTCCCAGCATTATTCGGTTTGGCTTTGAAAAGCGAGTTCCACGAAAGAGGAGGAATAGGAACAGGAATAGGATTAGAACTAGGAAGAAATGGCAGTGAAGAAGGAGGAAGGGGGCTGACGAACGAGGGGGGAGATGGCAACGAAGAAGGAAGACTAGGTGAAGGTGGATTGGATGGATCTGTCAAGGGGCTGGAAGCAACTGGCGGAACAAGCAAGGGAGAGGAGGGACAAGGTTGATTGGATTGTCTGGGAAAAGACAGATGAGCGGGAATAGGGGATGGGGGGGGCGCGGTCACCATTTTTGAAGAGTTTTTTGAGGATTATGAAAACTTTTATAAGTACTACTATTTACCTTAAACTTTATTATACAAAATCAAATGTATTTATGTATATATTTATAAATAAAATTAAATTCTATACAAAAAATTATACGATATAAAATATACATTATGGTTTTGAAAATGGATTTTTAATTCTTTTTATTAATTCGTTTTAATTAATTATAAGTTTTTAATTAATAAATTACCTAAAACCGGAAAACTAAATTAAAAAAATTATTTTTATTCCTTGGCCAAAAGTAGCATGAAAGTATATATTTAATTATAAATTTTTTTTATATATTTATATACGTATATAATTATAACTAGCTATATATTTATATGTAATATGTATTTAAATTAATTTAATATATATATATATATATATATATAATTGCAGTTCGAATTTCATACTATATATATTCTAAATTATTTTACAAACCAATATTTAAAATTATTTAATTATATATATGTATTTTAATAAATTCATTTTGTAACAGATTTACAACCAATATTTTATAATAATTATATTTTTACACATATACATATATATTTGTATAGTACTTTAACGCATGCACGCACACACATATAAATAATTAGACAATCTATTTATGTCACGAGAAGCTAACATGTTCGTTGTGGTGTAAATCACAACATCTATACACGGGCATGTGAGACCATGTATAAATTATCATGTTTGTTAACCCAAAAAATGGATCAACACCCTAGATTGAGTGTGGAAGCAGCAGCCCTGTTCTTACGGAGCAATAATATAGAATATAAATGTAAAAAGAGCAAAAATAGTAAAAAGATAAGAAGATTTTATAGTGGTTCGGCTGTTAATGAAGCCTACATCCACTCTATAACTTTCTATTAACTGATTGCTGTTACAAGTTGAATCGGGTTATATTATGACTAAATCTTCTAAGTTAGATCAAGTCACAAGTACAAGAGTTCATTGGAGAATCATAGTGAACCCCTAGATGACTATTGTGTGGGTGGAGAAGAGTGAAGAATAATCTCTCCAGAGTTCTAGCAGCTAGTCTGGAAGAAGATCCTGTTTATATTGCAGGTAGGATTGTATTTATAAGGGTTGGAGAGCACTTGGGTCAATGTCGCTTTGCTAGAAGCCCGTACTCAGTATTATAAAGGAGCTCATAAAGTTTGAAGGCGACAGAGCTAACTTGATGGATCATTAGAGATCCATGTACTTAGTCTATTTTATGGGATCTCCATTTAGTTGTATTCCTATCTTCTATTTGAGTGCCTTATCAAGTCGTTTAGAGTTTGTTTGATCATCCGTCTTCATGGGTCATGTGATCCAGAAGAATCATCCATAACTTTTGCATGTACACTCTAGAGGGTGTGTGGGGCCTACACTATTAATTTCAGTTGATGGGGACCAACCTACACGGGTCGCTTGCGATCCATCAAGATGGATCGCCAATGACCCATCTTATCTCTCCACTCATGCTCATTTTTTTGTGAGCCTTTTTTTATGTCTTCTAAGTGTTCCCTCCAAATTTCAAGTCAATCTGATTCCGTATGAGTTCTCTAGGTTCAGTTTAAGCTAGTTGCTTTGGTCGAAAAGCGGGTAAACAACAACTTGAATAATACGAGTCTTTGCTTCTTAAACTACGATGCTTGGAATGCTATGAAACTTGGTAAGTATTCTTAGAAGAGATAGTATATCATGATGCAAGAGGTTAAGATGACTCGCAATGCATCCTTATGGATCGCTAGTGATTCATAAGTGATGGATCGCTAGCGATCCATTTACTTAGTGTATTCTTGACTTATTTTTCTTGAAGTCCATTGACTTGTTTTCTTGATTGCTTCAGTCAAGTTTCAAGTCATTCTGGCTTAGTCTGAATGTTCTAACTCCTTTGAATTCTTTTTTGGTTAAAAACACAATTAATATTTGCCCCCAGAGTATGCTTTTGTTGGAAACAAAGTGTGCTATGGAACAAGACAAGTTTTGGATTACTATTCTGTGAAGTTCATTGAATCGTCGGAGTCCATCTCAAGATGTTGTTTTCAATTGACAAACTTCTGATATCCATTCATTTTTTGATTTCGATCTGAATTTCAATTCTCGGTATTGACGATGCAATCTTTGCTCTGTAGTTTACATAAGGGTTTAGGTTGGTAAGTGGGTGCACGACGTAGGTTTGGAGTCGACCTATATAGTTTTAACTCGGCTGGCGGTGAAGCTAAGTTTTGTCTCGAACGATTGTACGCCGTTCTAGAGTGAAGTATTGCTCTTTGTCTTTAACTGTTTCTTTCAAGGATTTGGTTAAGTTCCTGTCATCATTTTGAATTCTAATGCGACGATTTATTCTAAAATCAGATATAGTGGATGATTAAATCGTATCGCTCTTCCCATTTCTGAACTCCAATGATCCTAAAAAGAAAAACTTCTCATGTTGCTTCGAACAGCGGCTCCGTTATTGATCATTGATCGATAACGGGTAAGTGTGGAAAATATAATTTCAAAGGACGATATGGGTTGTTTTTGAAATGTAAGCAAGCTATCTACACTAGATTGTTCGTTTGCAGTATTCAGGATACTGGACTCTTCTTATGTAGATAACACACTGCATCTGCCTCGGTCAACGCTCAGAACCCGACTGGTCAACATACACCGACTTCCCTTGGATTTAGGGCATTGGTTATATGAGAATATTATTTAAAGTAAAACATACCCGACATGGTTGAATGCCATGTTTTATTGTTGAAAATGACTTTCCGGCCGTCCAATCTTTGGTCTGGATGAGGGATTTCCACTCCTCCGGAAGATGGGTCCTTCGTAACTTAAGCTTCGCTTATTATTCCTATCATATTGGGATGATTGATTATTGTTAAATTACAAGGCACGGCTGCTCTTGTAGAGTTGTAGTTGAAGTTCGATCAGGCATAGTTTCAGTCTTTGGAAACTAGCACATGACTTGTTCGATTTGCAATTATCGTTCCTTTGTGTTTTTTGGAATTCAACCTACACACTAGTCTCAACCTCCGGTGACTTTTGGTTTAATTTCTCAATTCCGAGCATTGGCTTTTCTTGCCGGTTATTCGGCACCGTGCCTCTTATGTTCCTATGCAGCGTACTCGTTTACTATAATTCTATACATGTAAGTAATACTCTTGCAGTCATTTTGGCATATTCTATTTCATAGCTTTGTCCAGAACTATGAGGTAGCTTGGTTTAGCCAGTTCTATGGCTATTCCTATTTATGATCTATTGAGTTTGTTCGATAAAGTATTGGTGTATATGCCCTAGTCTATAGGGATGATTACTCTGAATACTATGTCCATATGTTTTCAAGAGATTAGGTCTCCTGGGCCATATGTTCGATTGCCCCAGTTTGATTGACACGATAGCTCCTATCTTTGAAAACTAAGGACTTTGTTGCTTGATTCCAAGCTCTAATTTTTTTAATTATGTTTGTTTTCTGACTGCAATATAATTCCTCTAAGTTGACATCGTCATTCAATGTCATTCTGGGTACATGTGCCGGAAAGACGCGTCACCGTCATCTTTTGCTAAAGTGAATTCTCCCAAGTCCAGTGTTGAGATCCTAATCATGTATCAGTTTCTATCTATGGAAACTCGTGCATGATGATTCAACTCTATGGATTTTTCCTTGATGTTGTGAATCTTCGAATAGCATGAGATTCCAGAAGGTAGGGCCGAAGATTCAATCAAGTTCTTGCTTCGGTTTTCAAAAGCCGAGGCATCAATAGTTTCATTTAGGGGTTTCTTCTTAGCATCACCAAACTTTGGGCTATGGCATATTCCTGCCAGTTGATACTAAATGATCTAGTAGGACCGTAAGTAGGTCATCGATCCATCACTAGACTCTGAGCGACGGTAAGTTTCTTGTGGTTATTCGTGTTACGACTTGGCGGCATTTCTTTCAACCAAGTATTTGTGCATCTATCCCTGTTTGGGGGGCTAGCTATTTTGAATGCCAGTATTTAGGCATTTGCGAGAGATGGAAAGGTGTGGGACAAATGATTCAATTGCCCTCGGTCTGGCTCTTAATCCCATTCTGGGACTGAGGAAGTTTGGTGATTTTTTTTCCAACCTTCCATGATTATCCTGCTTGCCCTTAGCCAGGCATGCCTTGCTTGGTCGTTGACATCGTTGTGGAAGTTTTGTTCATATGCCAATTCCTGTCATCGGGAATTGGTAACCTACTTGCTTAGTTTCAAGCGGCATTTCCTCAAGGCAGCTTAACTCTTTCTAAGATGAATTCTAGAAATTTGGTTGTGCGCTAGCTTTCATCCCTAGAAATTAGCACACGAGCGATTCAACCTGGGATTTTCTTTTGGCGTTGCCTTATTCCCATGCAGTGGCTGATTTCTGCTATATAAGGTCGAACCATCCGGTTTACCTATGGGAGTCCTAGGCATTTTCGTTGCCTAGCTTTGTTTATAACCGTCAAGTATTACCCTTGGAGATGCAAGGCTATTGCTTAACCAATTACATAGTTATTCTTATTCACGAAATATCGAATTTTCTCCAACCATTTATTGTTATGATCTAACAACTATCTATAGAAATCTTGATTTCTAGGTGGACCCTTCATTTCAAGGTGTCAAATTCCAAGTTCTTAAAGAAAAATAGAAATTGTGGAGTGAGTCATCACATCGCCCCGGTATGACCGTGCTCATTCCTATCCAGATCACGGACCAGTAGAGTCCGGTAGAGTTTGTCTTGAATCTATGACACTTAACCTTGCTTGTTTCAGGCCATATGCATTATGCTGGGCTGATGGCGTTGTTGTGCATATCAACCATATTCGTTGGTTCCAATCTTCGGGAATCAATGGTATAGCTGCTCTATTTCGAGCGTTCTCTCCTTGCCGTTGTCTGTTTTCG
This sequence comes from Allium fistulosum, assembly GCA_030737815.1. Classification (NCBI taxonomy): domain Eukaryota; kingdom Viridiplantae; phylum Streptophyta; class Magnoliopsida; order Asparagales; family Amaryllidaceae; genus Allium; species Allium fistulosum. Next base: position 938,917,923 of record CM060907.1, on the reverse strand, counting down.
AATAACAACTAGTTTTCTGCAAGTTAAGGTTTGAGACCTCAGTTAAGCACTTGCTTCTGCTTTTGAAAACTGGTGCGTTGATGATTTGATTTTGGAAATGCCTTCCATCGTTGTCTATCTCTAGACGATGGTAAGTTCCTCCTTTTATTGCAAGTTGGAGCGATCCTTTATCTTGACCAAGTGTTAATGTGTTATGTGCCCCTCAGTCCACAGGGCTGATTATTCTGAACAATTGATATGAGACTTGATGTTCTAGGCGGCTCCCTGGATGCCCCTAGTCAAAGGTGCGTCACAACTACTATCTCTAGGAACTCGTGACTTGGATGTCTTGAATTTAGAAATCTTGTACATTAACTTTAGTCAAAGATCATAATTCATTATCGACTTCTTGGTTTGTGAACTTTGCGGCACTATCGAAGCAATGTTAGTTCTTTCAGTTAGCGGGAGTTGATACCTGTTAATCCTGCAATAGACAAGTTTCCCAGTGTTGTCGGGACAACACCGGTACTTAGAAAATTTTAACGGTTTATTGATGATGGTAGGGCTACATCAAGCAGTGTTTGCATGGCTTATCAAATGCGCGGCTTATGAAAATGCATGGCTTACGAAATGCACGGCTTTTGAGAGTGCGTGGCTTACGAAATGCACGTCTTTTAAGAGTGCGCAACTTACGACATGCACGTCTTTTTAGAGTGCACAACTTACGACATGCACGGCTTTTGAGAGTGCATGGCTTATGAAATGCCCAACTTGTGTGATCGATACGACCCGTCGATCCAAAAAGGTTTGGAACTTCTTGATGTTGCCAATCTTGGGTAACGTGAGGAGTTCTTGCTTTGAGAGCGTGGTTCCATGGCTCAAGAAGTGATGCATGGCTTATGAGAGTGTGTGGATTATGAGATCGATAGATCCATTGATACAGAATGGTTTGGAACTTCTCGACATTGGCAATCTTCGGGTAACGTGAGGAGTTCATGCTTCGAGAGCATGGTTCCATGGCTCAAGAAATTGTCCACGGCTTGTAGCAGTGCATGGCTTATGAGATCAATACGACCCGTCAATCCAGAATGGTTTGGAACTTCTCGACGTTGCAATCTTAGGTAACATAAGGAGTTTGTCCTTCGAGGCCGTGGTTCCACAGCTCAAGAAGTGATGCGCGTCTTATGAGATCGATATGACCCATCGATCCAGAGCGGTTTGTAACTTCTCGACATTGCCAATCTTCAGGTAACGTCAATCGTTCGTTCTTCGAAAGCGTGGTTCCATGGCTCAAGAAGTGATGCGCGGCTTATGGGAGTGCACGGCTTATGAGATCGGTACGACCCATCGATCTAGAACAGTTTGGAACTTCATGGCGTTGCTAGTCTTTGGTTAATGTGAGGAGTTCGTGCTTCGAAAGCATGGTTCCATGGCTCAAGAAGTGATGCGCGGCTTATGATAGTGCGTGACTTATGGGATTTATACGACCCGTAGATTCGAAACGGTTTGGAACTTCTTGACGTTGCCAATCTTGGGGTAACGTGAGGAGTTCGTGCTTCAAGAGCATGGTTCCACGGCTCAAGAAGTGATGTGTGGCTTATAGGAGTGTGCACAAAGGTTTGGGCCTTTACGATGCTGGAGGATCGATACCGTTCTTAGAAGGTGTTGACAAGAACCTTGTCGACACCCCAAAGTTGAGTTGTGGAATAAGGCTTATTCTTTGAGTAGGTGAAAAGAAGAAGGGAAAGTCTATCTCCCTTGAATTTCCTTACGAGTTGATTGATGATGTATGAAGTGTTCAAACTGACCTTTTGACTCAGTCGAAAGGGTCGACCTCTTCCTTTGAATGCCTTTCGATTCTATCGAGATGGATTGGTATTTCCTTCAATAGCTCAGCTTTCGAAACGGTTGAAATTCCTTAGATAAGATTTTCCTTTATTGGGTTTGACCTTGTCAAAAGCTTTGGTTATTAGTTAGCTGGGACTTTATCCAAGAGACAGAGATAGAGGTTGTGACCCTGTCGAAAGCAAGGTTGATTAAGTGTTAAAACTTGAATCAGGAATCTGGAGTTAGGGTTTTGACCTTGTCGAAAGCAATAGGCTTAAATGCTTCTAGTTTGGATGAGGTATCTCAAGTAGAAATAACTTGGAATAAGATTCCGTCTTTGTCGAAAGCTATGCCTTATGGAATTTGGTAATAAACAAAGGTTTTGGTGGATAAAGTTTTTGGTCTCGACTGTGTCAAAAGAAGAAAATCAGGGGAAGGCAGTATGAAGTACAAAACTGAGATTACTTAGATTTGCAGGGTTTCGACTATGTCGGCAGGGACATTTCGATGTAGGCGTCACCTGAAATATAAGAGTAACTTGACAGTAGCCTGAAAAATAGTAAAGTAATTTGAAATATTTGAAACTTCCCTTCAACAAGTTAAAGAAGACTTTATTTCTCCATATCCCCAAATAAACTTAGTAATTAGGGCTTACAACACTTTTGATTAAGAAGATACAAGTTTAGAATCAGAAGAACCAGATCGAATCCTCAAAATGTGACCCCTTAAGTCTTATTTATAGATGCGGGTCTGCACCTTTCGACCTTGATGCTTCCAACTTGGTCAAAAGGTGGCTGCCGAATGACTCAAGTATGCTTCGTCTTTGTCGAAAGGAAGGGTTGCACCTCTCTTCTTTGTGTTACCTTGTAAGTGGTTCAGACCCTAACGATAGGCATTGTTTAATGGTTTCGACGATGTTGGTTACGTCGGAGCTCTTGTTTCTAATTTGATGCGGAACCCTCCTGGATCACATTGGCTTCGACTGGTTCGAAAGGCTTTCCATAGCTTTCGAAGGGGTTGTCCAGGACAATTCTTTCTTTTGCATGGTTTAAATGAAGGCGAAACCTTTGGTGTCAAAAGGTTTAGCGCATATGCAAATAGCTGTTCTCATTGTCTTTGAAAGGTGCTACTTTGGCTCAATCGAAAGGTCATCATGCATATGAAATAACCCAGTCGAAAGGTGGCTACTGAAGGCGTAAGAGTGCTTTTGAATCCTTCGACTCCTTCGAAAGGTAAGAATCCAATGAATCTTTATTAGAGAAACCTTTCGACACGTTCAAAAGGTCCTGAAGCTTCCATACTTTGACGATAGCATCCCTTTGATAACTTGGAAAGGTCTAGTTGGAATTCTCCTCTCTTGCTCTCTTTTGTTCTCTGCTTTAAATGGCTTCGACTAAGTCGAAAGATGGATTTTTGGAGTTACATTTGCCCCCCCCCCTTGCGAAGGGATGCTCTTGACTTTCCAAGTCATCTATATTGAAACATACAAGTTTCCCGCCTCTTGGTCTTCCCGTGTGAATCTGAGTCGCTTATTTAAATCTGATCTAATGGTTAGTAGCTCTTGGGAGACTTTTCTTATAAGTACGTTCTTTATCCTTCTTCCTCATTTACCTGCAACCAAAATTTTGAGTAAAAGTAAAAGAATTTCCAAAATTTCTCAAACTTTTTTTCTACTTCCGGAAATCAAAGTAAAAACCAAATCTAATCATAAGTTTGAGATTATTTCTGCTTTTACAATCTCTCTTTCTCTCTGTTTTTATGTTTTCTAGTGAATTTCCCCTTTTCAGATCTTTCAATCGAGATTTCGAATTTAAAACCTGTTTGAATTTCGATTTTATTAAAAAGCATGTTTAATTTGATTTTAAATATTTGATTTATACGAGAGATTTTCCCTGATTCAATTTCATGAATCGATGGGACTTATTTCTCATTTTGAATTTAGTTTCTATGTTTTAGGATACTATTTTTGGAGAGAATTTGAATTCTTGTTTATAATTTTGAAATTGAAAGTGGTTGATTTGAAATCCATTTTCTTAACGGCTTCAATTTATTTGTATTTAAGAAATTTTGAAACCCTGGATTTGTAATCGAGTTTGGGTAAGACAAAAGTATCTATTTTCTTCGCTCGGAAGTTTTAAGTGTACGGATAAAAAATTGATGCCAGAAAATGACCTTTCTACCCCTTCGAAAGGGATTGAGGCGGCAACATGGGTTTTGCTTCCTTAGCCCCTTTCATTGGGGTTGAAAGGTGTTGTAGCGTGAATTTAATCAACCTTGTCGAAAGGCCATGTAATTAAGTAGAGTGTAGTCACCCCTCTTGAAAGTAAAATGTTTCGATTCAGTCAAAACCTTTTGTGCTAATCGCCATCCATTATCATTAGTTTGCCTTTGGAATCACATTGTCCCTTCATCCCTCTCGAAACCTTATGTAATGACACAATCAGAACCTTTTATGATCACCTTTCTTTAATATTGTCGAAACGTTCTAGGTTTATATAAATTTATTATAGGATCTTTTGACTTGATGGGTATAAAAGTTTCGACAACGTTAACAGTAAATTTGAGTCATAGGTTTCGACAGTGTCGAAGGGTTTTGTTATTTTTTTATGAAATGTTTGTAGTGTATATTTTCGTTCAAGTTTTTAAGTTAACTTTAACTATTTCCTTTTAACAACTTGGTTTTTGTGAAGCTTTCGACATTGTTGAAAAGTGTTACTATACATTCCCATCATTTCATTCAACCCTATCGAAAGCTCAGTGATTGTTCATATTTATGCTTCCGACACTGTCGAAAGGTTGTGACTAGATGTTAACTTTCTTTCCCTTTGGACTCTGTCGAAAGCTCGACGGATACTCTTATCTAGGCTATTGACACCGTCGAGAGGTATTTGCTAAGTGTTGATGTCCTTTTCCTTTCGACTCTGTCGAAAGCCCAATATCTTTGACCTTTAACTTAAACTTTTTTCAAAAAATTGAAGTTTCATGTTTGGTTTTTATTTAACTTATTTAAGTAGGTTTTTTAATAACTCTTGACAGAATACTACATTCATAATAAAGTTGAAAATTCTAACTGAAATGTTTTCACCTGGTAGAATCATGAGCTCTCCAAAGAAACTCGATCCCATTTCAAAGCATTCTCATATCAAATCAAGACGAAGTTGATGCCATCCTTAATGATTTTGGCATTACTGGTGTTGAAGCCATTCCTCCCAAGGAGATAGATACTATCAACAACCCTCCCAAAGGGTTCTTTGCCTACACCGCCATCCATATCTGGCATGGAGGATTCTTGCCTTTTCCAGAGTTTTTATCCACGTTCCTTTCTCATCTCGGGATTGCTCCAATCTAATTGTTGCTAAATGTTTATACCTATCTCTTATCTTTGGAAATGATGGCAATGGAATCTGGACTTCCTTCCCTTAACGCTGAAGTGTTGAACTACTTGATCCGGCCAGTCAAGCTTAGCAACCTTAACAGTCAGATATACAGAGCTGATCCGTAGAAGAAGCGGGACTTTCGCTTTCCCCTCGTAAGTCTATATTTTTGTTGTCTTCCTTCATTCAATGTTTCTCTTGCATAATCTATGCTTTTTCCAGGTGCTCCTACTAAAGAGCTTGATGATGATGATGATAAGTGAACGGTCGAATCTTTGATTGCGGTCTCAAGCCAAGTTGGGAGCAGTTTGATGCTGTTGACTCGAACAAGTTTACGAAAGCACTCTCTTCTACCGGCAGGCCAGAGGATCCTAGGCAATCCTCCCTATTTTCAACATACCTCGCGTGGCAAACACTTCCTCTCTCTAGGAGACCCATCAAGTTTCTCTCCCATGTCACCCATTTGTGCTGACCACTCTGGTATGTGAAGAACACTACACTTGTCATGATTTACTGTGTCGCCTTTTCAATTTGTTTTGTTAAAATACAATCTACTTAGATTCTTTTTAGTTGCTCCTCATGTTACAATGCCGGTTAGTGGTGTCGCTCCTCTTCCTATAACTTCTGGAGCATCATCTATTATTGAATCTCTTGCTAAAACTAAGAGGGCCTTCAAAAGGAAATTGGCGCCATCATCTGAAATAGAGCCACTCAAGAAGGTCGCTAATGTTGTTGATGTAGAGAAGGAGGAGGATTCATCTCTTAATAAAGCTTCGAAGAGCCCAATCGTAGAAGCTCCTAAAGAAAAGCCGAAGCAGACTCCAATTGTGACTGACCCTCTTTCTTGCATTTCCATATCTTATTCTCCAGCTGCACTCGAACAAATGCAACTGGCCCTGGAGATGACCCCCTCTTTAAAGCACATTCCTTCGAATTCGTCATCTTCTTCTCCTCCTTCTATCAATTTTGAGGAGATAGTCGAGTCTATCTTACATTCTGATTCCTTCACCTCTATCCACCAATCTTCAACTGCCTTCTGCTCCTCAAGAGGTTGAGCCTACTCCCGTTAATGTTGAAGAGCCTAAAGGAAAAGATCAAGCTTCCCAGACCTCTGTCCCAGTATCACAGTTATGGGATTCTCTGTTTGAACATCTTTCTCTTCGAAGGTAAGAATAGTGTAAATCGTTCATTTTAGATAAGGAAGAAGTCCAACCTCCCCTATAAAACAAAACTTAAGAGAAAACAAGCTGAAATAAACAAGTTATATAGGGAGCTTGACAAGCAAATAAAAGAGCACAATGTACTTTCAGAATAATATCATAGACTTCATAGAAGTGCATCGGTGCTAGCATCTTTTAAGGACCAAAAAGCTGCCCCTCTTCTAAAGAGAGTGTGCCTTCGCTACAATGCTCTCTTAAAAGAGTACTGAGAGTTGACTACCCTATTCTGGATGCTGATTGAAGAAAGAGACATTTTAATCAACATTTTATATAAGGCTTATTGGAGACATTCAATTATTGATTTTTCATACTTAGGCGAATTTAGTGGGGGTCTCCTTAAACGTTTTCATAAGAGATACCTGGATGAATTCAGATCTGACCCGCACCCTAGAGCTTGTTGGAACTTACCACGGGTCAGATCGATTCCCTAAGATCCCTCCTGAAAAGCTTAAGTATTATAAGAATAAATTTATATCAAAGTTATTTTCTAAGTCTGTTATGTATGAACTAGATTAGTAGTTGTAAATATGTAATAGTGTATTGATTTATAATTTTTTTTTTAGTTTCACTCTTTATACTTAGCTTCGTTTTATTATATTATCACAAAGTGACTATTTACTAGGTCGACTTATTTCTAGAGACCACTTAAGCCAATATGTTAAACTGAGAAGGTTTTATCTTGAAAAGGCATCAATTTTAAAATCTTCGAAATTGGCAAGATATTATTTTCTTAAAGATTTATAAAAACTCTACTTGGAATATCCTCATCTCCGGTTTGACTTCCTTAGTGATGAGAAGGAAACACTTCTTAAGGAGATCGGAACATTTCACTCTAAGTTAATTTGTGTTCGTGATAGTCCTCCAACCGGGAAGTGGGACTAGAGCGAATGTCCACCAGTTATCACTCCAGAAGGAGTCAATATCCCTTTTTATTTAACAGTTACCCTTTTCGCTAACTCATTAGATAAAGTTAGAAAAGTAGTTTCTCAGCTTTAAATGTAAACCAATTGTTTATTGTATCTTTCAAATTCATTGTTATTTGAGTTGTAATCTGTTATAATAATAATAAAGAGATTTTTCATCTTGATTTTAAATTTATTTTGTTTATTTTTTCTTAAATAGGAGCTACAATTATCTACAGTTTCTCTCCCACTTGATTTTTCATCACGCATTGCTTCTCTTAGAGAGAAACTATTAAAATCAATGGGAAGGAGTAAACTTAATGATGATATTTTACTGGAATGCTTTGGAGACAACACTGAAGCCTTGAAATGGCATAAAAGATATTCTATTCAGAAAACCATTGCTAGCAATCTAAAAGATCAAATTGCCTATCTCGAGGCTGATATTAAAAACAAAGATGAAACAATTTCTTCACTGAAGCGACAAGTAAAGTCAAATCCTTCAATCGATTTCGATCATAAGATGTCAGAGCTTATCCAACAGATCAGTGATTTAGAATTGAAATTGAAGGACAATCAAGCTCAGTGCGAATCATTAGAATTCATCATGGGATACAAGATTTCGATTATTGATTTGTCGGTTCCTCGCGCTACTCCCTCGGTTGCCAGACCCATGAGGTTGAATTCTCTTGCCGCTCTAAAATTTCCCTCAATGATTAACCATCCCCCAGGCTTGGCTGAGAATGCTGTGGGTAACTAGTGCAGGAGAGTTAAGTTAGAAATATCTAAGTATTTTGATGAGCAATAAAGAGTGAAGTATTCTTAGTGTATCAATGAGTATGCTGCCAAGGTTCAAAAGCTTGAACGCGATAAATACTTCCCTTAGAAGCGCATTGTAGAGTTAGAAAGGGATAACAAGACCCTTAGGGGCGCAAACAGAGCATTCAATCGCTCTGAAGAAAAATGTTGACGCAATCGATGATGTAGATAGGGTCAGGAAAAATGAAAAGAAACTCAAAGAAGTTCTCTATGCTGCAATTTGTCACATAATTGATCCTTTATTCGCCGAGAATCTTAACAAAGCTACTCAAGACTTATAATATATTTGGATCTTTGAAATGTATAAATTTGTCTTGTATGTATGTGAATAACTTCATAGTTTTGTAAATAATTTCATGACTTATGTAAATCATATAAATTTTTTAAATGTCACCTGATTTGTAATCCTTTCTTGTAATGTCACTTCTGAAATGCTTTCTGATAGTTCATTCATTATTTTTTTTCTCACTGAATCTTTCATTTCTCTGTGTTGATTTCCCTGGAAAGTATAAAGCAAATAATATTTCTAATTGTTAGCTTGAAATTGACATACCCGTTTATGCATATCATTTGCTTCGATTAGCAAATCATCTTCTTAATTGCATGAAAAGTAGTTTAAATTAAATGTCTAAATCACATCTTCAACCTTGATGAGAAATCACTAAGAATTCAACTTCAACCATTTAGCCAGAATGTCCAAGTCATGTTGATTGGTAATCATACCCTCAAACAGGGGTATAAATGTTGGAATGCAATCTTAAAGAAATATTTAATAAAGAACTAAATTCAGAAATCATTATCTGAATATCTATAGTAGAAACCCATTGACCCATTCTCGGGTATTAGTGAGATTTGAAAGCATAGAAATCCAAGACCCAGATTCGGGCATTAGTGGAAACATATAGTAATGATCTCCTTGAAAGTACTCTTTGACCCATATTCGGGCATTTGTGATAGAAATCCACTGTAACACCCCTAATTTCTGATAACATTATTCAGAAGATTTAATTAGATAAATTAAGTAGAGTAATATAAATGTTAAGTGATAAAGGGATTGAGACTTGAATTAATTAATTAAGGTCGTGCATAATATAATAATTAATGGGCTTAAGAATGGTTTTTGGTTAATTAAATTACATAAGGGTATAATTGGAATTGTCGCCCATAACCCTTACCCATATATATTTTCGTTCCTACCATTTTCTTCCCATTCACGTCATTTTTGAAAATGCAAATCAGAAGATAAAAAGAACGGCCGGCCATTAAGAGGAAGAAGAAATTCAAATTAAAAGGTAGAGAATCAAGCTTAGGGGAAATCAATCTCAATCCAATCTCCTTATCTAGATCAATGTGAATAATAGTTCAATCTCTATTTTTGTTTGAATCTTATGTTTCAGATTTAAGGGATAAATTCATTTTTAAGATGAATTGAATGTTGATATGCTTGAGATTTGATTTCTTAATTTAAAAAGGTTGTTTAAAAGAGGATTTACACGGTTTTAGGTTAAACCGAGATTTAATGATGATTAAATGCCATGGAAAAAATTTATGTTATGAGAAACATTTTTTTGGGGTTGGGTTTTAATTTTGATAATTTTCCAAGTTATGGAAAGATTATTATGAATTTTCAAAAGAAAATATGGTTATTTGGGTTTATAAATTTATTTTGGAAAATATATTGAGAATTTAGGTCTGGAATTTTGATATGCTTGATAACATGATTAAAGTGAATTTCTGGAATTTTTGGGGATTTTTTCAAAGTGATTTGCTATTGAAAATGAATTATTTTACAAGAGGGACTTCTTTGCAAAATTAGTTTTGCTTAATGGAAGGGCTTAATTGATTAACTTAACCATGGTTTAGATCTAAATTAGCGGCAGTTATTTTTGGAAAAGAATTTGAAAACGTTAAGGCAACCAATCTGGTGTTGACACGTGGCAGATTAGTTAGAGAAAAGGTTACTTTAATAAGAACTAAACCATGTTTACTCAGAAATTTGGTTCCACCTACTTTGGAAAGCACCTTTCGACACAGAAGCTTCTGCCTTCATCCTTGTCGAAACCAACTATGCTAAAACCAATACACAAGGTATCATCATGATGGTACGCAGTGGATTGGAGATAGGCGAAAGGTTAAGTGTCAAAAACCTAGCGTCCGAAGGAGTCAAAACCTTGGTTTGTTTTTAAAAGAAAAGAACTTGCCTTTGTTTTGATTTAGCCTTCGATAGAGTCAAAGCGTTTGGTTTTGAAAGAGGATTTAAAAAGGTTTCGAAAGGGTTGCTACTAACTTAAGATTACTTTCGACTGGGTTCCGTCATTTATGGAAGAATGTTTTGAAAGAAGGGGTTCCGACCTAGTCGAAACCCTGCTACCGTTCTTTAACCTTTCGATGGTATTGAAGATATCAATGCCGTCGAAAGGGAATTTTGTTTTATAAGTTTAAGCCACTTCCTATAGCTTTCGAAAGGGCTTAGGGGTTTCGAAGGCAATGGTTTCGACGCCAACCTTCTAATGTTTTACCCAGATGTTAAATGCTTTCAAAAGAGGTGGTGCCAACGCCATCAAGTTTTCCCCAATATTTTTATATGATCAAGGATGGTTTTGAAAGGGTTTCTTTCACCTATATTCACTTTGAACCAAATAATATTTTAAGTATAAACCCAATGCTTTCGAAAGGGGTACTTTCAATTATTTCGGAAGGGTTACTTCCAATGGTGTCGAAAGGGGTACTTTCAACTGGTTTCGAAGCTAAGCTTCTAAAGTTTAAATATTAATACTTCACTACAATCGAAAGGTTACGAAAGGAAGGTTTTAAAGTATTAAAAGGAAGGAGCCTAATTTTTGAAGATAGATTTTTAAGGCTTTCGAAGGAGGTCATCCTATGAAGTCGAAAGCTAGGTTTCAAAGGTATCAAAAGGTTCTATAACCCAAACTCTATTTTTAAAGGGAAAACCCATGGCTAAACTAAAGGAGTTTTTATAATGGTTTTAAGAAGAAGCTATCTTTGATAAAGTAACAAGTTAAAGAGATTAACCATGTTTTCTATTAAACCCACAGGAGTGGTATTGCTATGTTGTTATGTTGCTTCTTCAAATATGAATATATTCGCTTTATAATGGACCCATAACTGCATTTTGGGGATAAAGGGTAGAAGAACCAGTTAGGTTAACCCAGTAGTGAATATAAATTGATTAAACTCCTGAATTAGTAGAATTGCATCTAGGAGGTCAGGAAGACCAGATTATAGGATGCTAAAATATAAAAGATAGATATTGGCAGGGGCCAATAGGTTCTCAATTACCCATGAAAACTGTGTATAGGAAAAGATAATGGCAGGGGCTAATAGGTTCATAGTTAGCCTATGAAAACTATGTATAAAGGAAGATGTCAGAAAGACAGGTTCATAATTAGCCCATGAAAACTATGTATAAAGGAAGATGTCGGAAAGATAGGTTCATAGTAAGCCCATGAAAACTATGATTTGATACTGGTACGGGCCAGTAGGTTTGTAGTTAGCCCATGAAAACTATATCTGGATTGAAATATTGACAGATGTCAATAGGTTCCTAGTCAACCCATGAAAACTAGGATAAGAGTAAGATATTGGAGTGACCAATAGGTTCATAGTGATCCTATGAAAACTATGTAATTGGACAGGGAGTTCTTAAAATGTTTAACATGTTATTAGTTTGCCCATGAAAACTAATAGGTTAATAGTTATCCTAGAAACTATAACTGAGACAGATGGTCTAAAATGAATAGGGATGGTTAATCAAGAATTAATTCATTTGTTTTGCATATCATCATATTATACTGTTTTGAATTGTTTTAACCATTGTGGATGCAGGAGCATAGTATATGGTTTTATAAATGTTTTTGAGATACTAGTGAGGGGAAAACCCATTCCGCTAAGCGGCATGGTCTCATTAGATATCTAACTGATTTGAGATGGTAGATTATTGTTCATACCAGGCTTTATTCTGACTTGAAGTTTATGTTTCCCCCTTAAACTCTCGTATACTCAATTGAAATTGAGTAGTTTGAGAGTTGAGGTTTTCAGGTACCTCTTAAGACAAATAAGCTTCCATAGATGTGCAGGAGGTATGATAGCTATTCAGAGTTCTCTTTTCTTTTGATTCCGCTGTGTTGTTTGTAATGGCAAAGTTGTTATATTGCTTGTATATACTCTGAACATCCAAAGGGGCATCTTCATAAGTCTCTCTTCGGTGTACGTTGTAATAAATATATTTTCTCTGAACATGATTTGCGAATTTAGGATTGTGTAATGAATTGGAAATATAATTGGAATGAAATGTGATTTTGTTTGAAGTTTAAATTTTTTCCATATACATGTGTTTCTATGTATCAATGAATCTAACACCGCCGTATTTAGTCACCGAGGATTAATAAATATGGATGACTATAGCATCCGTAGCCATTAGTTTTGGGCCTCCAAGTAGGGGGATGTTACATCCACTATAGAGATTCATAATAGAAATTCCAAGCCAAGATTAGGGCATTTTTAAGTAGTAGCCTCGCAACCTAGATTCGGGTATGATAAAGATGTTTTAGTGATTGACAGAGACCTGAAACCCAGATTCAGGTTTAATAAATGAAGTTCTGACATGAATATCCCGAAACCCAGATTGAAGTATTAATTGATGAAATTCAAATATGAGAGACCAAAGCCCAGATTCGGGTATTAATAGATCATGTTTAGAAATGAAGTCCCGAAACCCAGATTCGGGTATTTATAAGTGGAGCTCTGTTCTACTCCTTTGATGTGTGAACCCTTCAGGTCTTGTAGGAAGTAATTTGATTAGTTTCCTCTTGAGTTTGGACGTCTTAGTCCACAATTGCATATGTCGTATCTCAGACTTGGACTTCTTAGTCTATTGATGAATGAGTCTCCTCTTGGGCTTGGATGTCTTAATCCATAATTTGATGGGCCTCCTGTTGGGCCTGGACATCTTAGTCCATTATTTGATGGGCCACTTCCTGGGCCTGGATGCCTTAGTCCATTGTTGTTCGGTGCTCTTGGTTAGATCATCTTAGAGGCTGGAACCAAGGACTTACCCGACCTCCCTCCAGGAGGGGCTCTGCCCTGGCCCTTTTGCGGCGTGGAAAGGGGCTTGTTTGGTGCTTTACCCTGGCCATCTTATGGCGCAGCTAAAGGCTTACTATGTCCTCCCTCCAGGAGGTGCCTTACTCTGGCCATAGCGTGGCGTGGATAAGAGCTTGTTCGGTGCTTTACCCTGGCCATCTTATGGCGCGGATAAAGGCTTACTCCGTCCTCCTTCCAGGAGGTGCCTTGACCTGACCAGTGGCATGACCAAGGGCTTGTCCAGTGCTTTAACCTTTCCATCTTATAGCGCGGCTAAAGGCTTACCCTCCCTCCCTCCAGGAGGTGCTCTGCCCTACCCACCTCGGGGCGGATAGAGGCTTTTCTACCATCTTAGGTAGACTATGGTAGTATCCAAATATAAGGAGCATTTCACTCCCAACCATGTAGATTTTCTTTTTATGAAAAGCAGCTCTTTACTTATGTTTCTCAAACTATTTTTACAAACTCATGAATCTTTCCTTGTCAGAAGAAATTTATGATCATCCCCTCCAAAGCTCTGCAATGATTGGTTTCATGGCCATTCATCATGTGGTAGTAATAGTAGGATCCTCCCTAATTCCTTTCATGTTTCGGTTTCTTTTTCTGTAATGTCAAATAGTTAAGCTCATCCTTAGTAAGCAAGTAGACATTCTCTATAGATGTTGTTAAGTTGCATTCTTTTGGAAGTCTAGACTTGAAGCTTGATTCTTGAGGATGGCCTTTGATCTTTTTTCTCTTGGCCTTATGTTTTCATGCTCTTCAATTGCTTTTCTTTTTGTCACCATTCTTGAGTCGGAAGTGTTCTTGTTGTAATTGGTTGTTGCCACTTATGCGCAAAGGCATTGTAATCAGCCATTATTTCTTTCTCAAATATTGTGCCTTTGGAATAGAATTGGACGGTTCTTCTCATTTGATTGAATACATTGTCACTTCCATTTGTTCTCTTTTCCAATGCAAAAATAGGGGTGGGGCCAACATGAAAGGGGTTTAAGCTCCATTTTTCAGGATCGTATGATTCTGCTTTTTTCTATTTTATAATTCTTAGAGCTTCTAATCTTAGTCTTTGCTCTTCATTTGATTGGAATCCTTGATGGTTATTAGGGAGAATCCTGTCAAATGCGGTTCAGAAGATCCTTGTTTTGATATTATGATTCTTCTAGTCATGATTAAACCAAAGTAGTTGAACTTGAGATTGGGTTAAGTGGGGTTAGAGAATAGTAGTGTTGGGCATTTAACCAAGTCGGAGGTTCAGGCCCTCCTTATAGCGCCAAAATGTTAACAAGAAATCTTGTTAACACCCTAAAGTTGAGTTGTGGAATAAGGCTTATTCTTTGAGTAGGTGAAAAGAAGAGGGGAAGTTTATCTCCCTTGAATTTCCTTTCGAGTTAATTGATGATGTATGAAGATGTTCAAACTGACCTTTCGACTCAGTCAAAAGGGTTGGCTTATTCCTTTAAATACCTTTCGATTCTATTGAGATGGATTGGTATTTCCTTCAAAAGCTCACCTTTCGAAACGGTTGAAATTCCTTAGATAAGATTTTCCTTTAATTGTTTTGACCTTATCGAAAGCCTTGGTTATTGTTTAGTTGGGACTTTATCCAAGAGACGGAGACAGAGGTTTCGACCCTATCGAAAGCAAGGTTGATTAAGTGTTAAAACTTGAATCAGGAATCTGGGGTTGGGGTTTTGACCTTGTCGAAAGCAATAGGCTTAAATGCTTCTGATTTGGATCAGGTATCTCAAGTAGAAATAACTTGGAACAAGGTTCCGTCCTTATCGAAAGCTATACCTTACGGAATTTGGTGATAATCAAAGGTTTTGGTCAATAAAGGTTTTGGTCTCGACTGTGTCGAAAGCAGAAAATTAGGGGAAAGCAGTAGGAAGTATAAAGCTGAGATTACTTAGATTTGCATGGTTTCGACTATGTTGGTAGGGACCTTTCGATGTAGGCGTCACCTGAAATATAAGAGTAAACCTGACAATAGCCTGAAAAATAGTAAAGTAATTTGAAATACTTGAAACTTCCCTTCAACAAGTTAAAGAAGACTTTATTTCTCCAAATCCCCAAATCAACTTAGTAATTAGGGTTTACAACACTTTTGATTAAGAAGATACAAATGTAGAATTAGAAGAATCGGATCGGATCCTCAAAACGTGACCCTTTGGGTCTTATTTATAGATGCGGGTCAGCACCTTTCGACCTTGATGCTTCCGACTTGGTCGAAAGGTGGCTGCCGAATGACTCAAGTATGCTTCGTCTGTTGAAAGGAAGGGCTGCGCCTCTCTTCTTTGTACTACCTTGTAAGTGCTTCCGACCCTGACGGTAGGCATTGTTTAATGGTTTCGACGATGCTGGTTATGTCGAAGCTCTTGTTTCTGATGCGGAACCCTCTTGATCACATTGGCTTCGACTGGTTCGAAAGGCCTACCATAGCTTTCGAAGGGGTTGTTCAGGACAATGCTTGCTTTCACATGGTTTAAATGAAGGAAAATCCTTTGGTGTCGAAAGGTTTGGCGCATATGCAAATAGTTGTTCTCATTGTCCTCGAAAGGTGCTGCTTTGGCTCAATCAAAAGGTTATCATGCATATGAAATGACCCAGTCGAAAGATGGCTACTGAAGGTGGAAGAGTGCTTTCGACTCCTTCGACTGTTTCAGAAGGTAAGAACCCAACGAATCTTTATTGCGGAAACCTTTCGACCTCTTCGAAAGGTCCTGAAGCTTTCAGACTTTGACGGTAGCATCCCTTCGACACCTTTGAAAGGTCTAGTTGGAATTCTCCTCTCTTGCTCTCTTTTGTTCTCTGCTTTGAATGGCTTCGACTAAGTTGAAAGGTGGATTTTTGGAGTAACAGAAAGTAAGGATCAAGTTTTACCGTCAATCCGGTGATTTTACTTTGCTGGAACGCGATTTCGTCAGTTCTAAGAGATAAGTTGCTTTTAGATCGGGTAACCGTGGCTTGGATGATCCTTCCATATTTTGGGAAGATGTGCATGGCCAAACAGATAAGATTGCCATGTTGGAGAGATTTACAACCGACCGCTTGGAGATAGATATGAAGAAAGAGTTTGTGACAGTTTAGGGCAAGACTCTTAGTTTTTGGTCCAAACTGCCATTTGAGAATTGGTCTTCAACTGGCTTACAATCTAAGAGGAAAAGGAACTGGTCACCAAGGGTGGTAAAGGAGGAGTTGGGAAGAAGTAAGCAAGTATTATGCTTCTATTTCATTTGTTGCGCTAGCTAGGGCTTTAAGTCCGTAGTTGTCAGAATGCCAGAATTTTCGATCGGGCATAACAGGACTATGGTATGATTAGTCTTGGCTTTCCTCGAAGCTATTCAAGTATGTATGGTGCCCCCATGCCATAGGGTTGTTCACGCACTTAAACTGTATCTAGGGTTTCTCCACAACCCGTTTGGTTGCACGTGGTCTAGTGGATGCAACTGTGTATTCTAGATGATTAAACCATGAGAAAGCCTCTATCTTTAGAGACTTATATATTAGGTATTCAAGATACTTGGTTCTCCCAGGCGCCGAGTCTTTGCTTGATTCGAGTCGTCCTATGATTGATCACAAGGTCGGTTCAGTTTTCTTTAAGGGACTTTGAAGCTCTGAAATTCAGCACTGTTTGTCTCATTGGTCGTTGGAAGTGATTCTGTTAATTTTGCAGAGTGACTGATGTGATTATTGATTCGTGGCCCTGGATCATGACTTTATTGACTTCGGGCAGTTTTGGATGAGATGACCACTGATCTTCCAGTTGGCCTTCGCGATAATTTAGTTCATGAAGGATTTTTGGATCTGATGACTGCTAAGCTACAGTTTGCCTTCATGACACTTTAGTTCATGAAGGACCTTTATGACTCTTTAGTTAGTGAAGGACCTTCACGACGCTTTAGTTCATGAAGGAGATTTTGGGGTCGGATATCCGGCGACCAGACGGCCTTGGAATGATAATTTATCGGTTCCGAGAGGAATTTTAGTTTGATGTCCAATGAATAGATGACTCTAGAGCAATTATTTATGACTCCAAGAAGTGTTTTGGGTCATGTGTTCGATGGCCTGGCAGTCTTAAAACGATGATTCATCGACTTCAAGAGGAATTTTGGTCGGGTGTCCGACGACCATACGGCCTTGGAGTGATAATTCATTGACTTCAAGAAGAATTCTGGGTTGTGTTTCCGACGGCTTGGCGGTCTTAAAGAGATGATTCATCGACTTTAAGAGGAATTTTGGTCGGATGTCCGACGGCCAGATGGCCTTGGAGCGATAATTCATCGACTCCAAGAAGAGTTTTGGGTAGTGTGTTCGATGGCCTGGTGGTCTTTAAGCGATGATTCATCGACTTCAAGAGAAATTTTGGTTGGATGTTCGGCGACTAGATGGCCTTGGAACGATAATTCAACGACTCCAAGAAGAGTTTTGGGTCGTGTGTTCAATGGCCCGACGGTCTTAAAGCGATGATTCATCGACTTCAAGAAATTTTTTTAGGATTCGGCTCATGGGAACACTTTTTTATCAGTTCCTAGAGACTAGGGATTGGATCTATTTGTTCGACGATCCTTTGGACAAGCCTTCTCGATGCTACCAGAGCAATGTCGGTTCTCAAAAGGGGGATTGACATAACTCATCGAGGTCATAGAAGCGTTTCTTTTGCCGTGCTGTCTGCAATGCCCCCGATGTTCCGGTACAGCTCATTTGGAAAAGGAAAGTAGACAAGGATGGATGAGAAGGCATCGCTTTAGGTTGCTGCCCTATTCCTTAGTAGCTAGCTAGCCTGAGTGTTATTTAATAATCATCCTTTCGTCCGATTTCATCAGTTAGTCGGGGTGCTTTTCTACTGGGTCTTAGTGGCCTTTCTTGGGCAGAAGGTCCATGAGGTCCTGTAGCTCCTTCACCATTTGGTATATTCTCTGGCAAATTATCGGGTTTGCCTTCTGCCAATTGCACTACCTCTAGTCTTTAGAACTGATTTACCTTCCCATAGAGTTCTTCCATAGTAGTAGGTAGTTTCATTCTTTGATGATTCCTAAGTGCCTTGCAGTAGACTGCATCCGTCGCCCTCGCTTCATCCATATGCTAGTCATACCTGTAAGAAAGCAATTTTGAATCAGTTGTATAGTTGTAGGAAGGTATAGTTGGCATGATTAACTTCTTTGGATATTCTACATGCTGAACGGATTCGGTGAATGGGTTTCGATTGGGGAAGGTGCTCTAATCGTTGTCGGTATGGTCTGTTTTCAAGTTACAGCCGTTTAAAATGCTTGAGAATGATATATGCATGATTGTCTTATACTTGAATAATTGGAAATGCCGATTTAATGGAAAATCACTTAGGATGGGGTCTTGAATCAGTGACGATCCCTAAAAAATTTCAAACTAGATGATCAGTCTGGCGCGACAAGGAAGGCCCTATAAGGTTGTATTCCAAATTTCAAGGCATTTGGAGTTCGCATGTTCGAGTTATGGACAAAAGAAGATGGACCGACTTTGATGGATCAATGGTATTTTACTTAGAGTCTGACCTGAGAAAATTTACCACTTGCTTGGAGTCAAAACATGGTTCGCTTAGAGGCACAGAATTTGAAGTGCTGGGTTAGTGACGAACGGTGCTTGGAGTCATTTGCATGTTTGCTTGGAGAAAATTTTGGTTTTACCCGAGTCTGATTTCGGGCCAGAATTTCCTAGGTTTACTTTGAGTCAAATGGGTGATTACCTGAGTTTGACTTTGAGTCAGGAATTCCAAAATATGCTTCGAGTCAAATAGGCGATTACCCGAGTTCGACTTCGAGTCAAGTAGGAAATTACCCGAGTTCGACTTTGAGTCAACCCCGAAGCGAGTTTTTCAATGACCATTTTGACGATTTTTTATGATTTTCGATGATGACCATTCGTGATTCGACGATGGGAGGTCCATGATGGGATTGGAAGCTAGTGAGTTATGAGTGGTCACAATATACCACGGGAGCCTGCTTTGTAATCGATCCCGATTTGTTCCTTATCTTCTTGGTTCTTCTGCCTCTAGGAGTACCGTTTGAGTAGCAGTTCCTCGTCCATTACTTGGCACTATGCTACGACATAGGTTTTAGAGCTTCTTCTAGCGTTTTGCACGTTAGCATTTTCATCCAATTTGTCTTCCTCAAATTGTTTTCATCTTCAGAGGCGGAGAGAGCCATCGTTATATCTCCCTGTGGGATTTTCATCTCTATGTTTGGGTTTGTAGCAAGTGTTCTTGCAGTGGGTGGAGTATTAATGTTTTCTTCCATCATGATTCTTGGAGCTCTACCCACTACTTCCTTTTGCCTTTTCTTTTGCCTTCTGTTTCTTCCGTTCAAGCCAGAAACATAAGAATGCTCTTGCTCCACAGCAGCCATGGCTTTAGGCACCATTCTGGGAGTAGTTAGTGATTGGTGCGCTAAGAGAGCAACTATCTTTTCCATAAGAGCCTTTTGACTGTTTTCCATTTTCTAGTTAATTTCACCAACCATCTTGTTCAACTCTCCCTTAGTCACAACTTCATGCTGTGTGGAGTATACAGGAACATGATCTCCAGAGTTAGCTCCTAATAACAAGTTGTTGGGGTTGTTGACTTCAATTTGCTGAGGGTTTGTTTCTTCTCCAGCAATGATAGCTCCTATGGATCTTCCGAAGGTAGTACACTTTCTTCCTGGTGCCATTGATTCTTAACATCAAATCTTCTAAGCAAAGATTAAGGATCTAACTTCTGAACCTAACTGATCCAAAGTACATAGCAAGATCTAAGCCCGAGTTGGGTTCTCGGTGAAAGCACCAAAATGTTAACTCGAAAAATGTATCAACACCCTGGATTGAGTGTGAATGCACCAGCCCTGTTCTTTCAGAGCAATAATATAGAAAATAAATGTAAAAAGAGCAGAAATAGTAAAGATAAGAAGATATTTATAGTGTTTTGGCTGTTAATGAAGCCTACATCCACTCTATAACTTTCTATTAACCGATTGCTGTTACAAGTTGAATTGGATTACAATATGATTGATCTTCAAAGTTAGATCAGGTAACAAGTACAAGAGTTTACTGGAGAATTAAAGTGAATCCCTAGATGACTATTGTATGGGAGGAGAAGAGTGAAGAATAATCTATGCAGAGTTCTAGCAGCTAGTCCAGAAGAAGATCATGTTTATGTTGCAAGTAGGATTGTATTTATAGGGGTTGGAGAGCACTTGGGCCAAAGCCGCTTTGCTAAAAGCCTATCTCGACGTTATAAAGGAGCTTAGAAAGTTTGAAGGAAACACGAGCTAACCTGATGGATTGCTAGCGATCCATGGGTGATGGATCGCTAGCGATTCAAGTACTTAGTCTATATTATGTGATCTACATTTGATTGTCTTCCTATCTTCTATTTGAGTGCCTTGTCCAAATATCAAGTTGTTTGGAGTTTGTTTGATCATCCATCTTCATGGGTCATCTGGTCCAAAAGAATCATCCATAAATCACTCAAAACTTAATGAAATCAGATAAAACTTTGCAAGTACACTCTAGAGGGTGTGTGGGATCGGCACTATGAATTTCAGGTGATGGGGACCAACCTACATGGGTCGGTAGTGACCAATCAAGATGGATTGCCAACAACCCATCATATTTTATCCAATCATGCTCATTTTTTCTGTAAGCCTTCTTTTATGTCTTCAAAGCATTCAATCCAAATTTTAGGTCAATCCAATTCCCTATTTGTTCTCTAGATTTAGTTTAAGCTAGCTGCTTTGGTCGAAAAGTGGGTAAGCAACAGCTTGAATCATATGAGTCTTTGCTTCTTAAACTACGCTACTTGGAATGCTATGAAACTTGGCAAGTATTCTTAGAAGAGATCTTATATCTTGATGCAAGTGGTTAGGATGACTCGGAATGCATCCTTATGGATCGCCAGCGATCCATAGGTGATGGATCGCTAACGATCTATCTACTTAGTGTATTCTTGACTTATTTTTCCTGAGGTCCATTGACTTGTTTTCTTGATTGCTTCGGTCAAGTTTGAAGTCATTGTGGCTTAATTTGAATGTTCTAACTCCTTCAGATTCTTGCTTGGTTAAAAATCCAGTTAACACTGTGGCATGTGCACGCATACATATGTGTATATGATACACATATATAAAATATGATACAAAATATATAAAATAAAAAACTATATTTATAAATTTAAATAAAATAATGAATTTATTTAATAGAAAATTTAGAAAATTTCTAAATCAGTTTGGACTACATAGGCCCATTAAAGGTCCGAATAGGTAAAAAAATTGAAATTTACCCAATTACTCCATTGTTGGCTAGCCCAGTTCCAAAATATGATACTTGTGAATTGTATCTCAAATGATTATGGGCAAAGCACACATTTGGTTGGAGAGACAAAAAGAATTAATGAACTCTTACATATAGATGTATGCAATCCGAAGTCTAATACTACAAAAGGCTGGTTCAATTGCTTTCTTAAATTCACTGATGAATTATCATAAATATGAACATGTGTATTTGAAACACAAGTTAGATATCTATTATAAGTTCATAGAATACAAAATGTGAGTAAAAAACAACATGTAAAGGAAGTAAAACAAATTTGATTGGATCCAATAGGTAAATATTTTGGATAAGAGTTCCAATGGTACCTAAAAGTGGATAAGATTATCTCTCAAACTCACTTCTCCTTATGATACATAATGATGTATCGATAATGAGTAATCAGACAATGTTGGACAAAGTGCGATGGATAATGTGTGAAGTTAAGTTACTTCTTTCTATAAGGATATGTACTTAAGAGTAAGGTCATATATTAAATTTGATTTCATCTAAAGTATAGTTTACAAATTCATATAAGATATGAATTGGAAAGGAAGCCCGATCTTAAATAATTTAAGGCATGTTGTTGTCTAAATCATGTTATGAATGTAAGTTTCATAAACTCAAAATTAGATCTACTATGTAAGTCTTTAAGAAGTACATAAAATGTTTGAATGTTTAGTCCAGTGCACTGAGAAACAAATGGTTGTTTTAAGGCTTACAACCTTTTTTCGAAGGAATTTATTATAGAGAAATTAGTGGTAGTGCAATGGACTTGTATATGATCCAAGATTTTAACATATTAACTTATTAGATGGATGAAGTAAATTTAACCAAACCAAACGAATATAGCAAATTAGAATGTCTAATAAGTATTCTCCCATATTGAAGAGAAACTAAGTTTCTATTATTGCCGAGAAAATGAATTGTTAGTAATAACAATGTTCTCAGTTGTCTACTGGACATGGAGACTATAAACACTACAATATGTCATGATACTTTAAATCTGAAATGAATGCCAAGTGCATTGGCAAAATATGATTTTGTTAATTGTACATGGAAAAAATGATCCTTCGACCACCAGTGAGTCTTCAGGAAGAAATCAATGTGGTTAAAATTGAATAAAGTAGCGTTGATAGGAAATAATTTCATCAATTCATAGTGGAGTAATTTCATCAGTTAATGTGATTAAGTTCATTCAAATTCTACACGCATGTTATCACATGATATATCTTTGAGTTTTAGAATATTGATGTTGAAACTGAACTTCTTGATGATTTAGAAGAGACTGTTTACTCATAACAACCAAAATGACTTGAAGTCAATGGGAGCAATAATAAAGTTTGTAGTATTTTAGATATGATCCAAGAGTTGATACAAAAATAGGGTCGGAAAAGCATGTAAAGGTTGTATAAGTATTTTAACGCAAATCAAATATTTTGGTTTTAGTCAAAATGTAGAGAGTGTTGTCTGTAAGAAAGAAATTTAAAAGTACTAAATCATTCTACAAATTATATGTAAACAACATGCTATTGATTGTTAATGATATACCCATGTTAAAATAAGTTAAATTACTACCGTTAATTTCTCGATGAAGGATTTGAAAGAGACATTTCTTAGAGCAACTCCAACGGCTAAAGGGGTTAATATTCAGTCCATGAATATTAAGCCCATAATATTTAGTGGTTTGGCCAACAGTTAGGCATCTAATTTATAGATGTCTGATGTAGATGCTTATTAAATAGGTGCATGATATGCATGCACTAATTTAATAAGTGCCTGAACATCATGTGCTTATTTAATAGGCGCTTGAGCCACAGACGCCTATTAATTAAGCGTCCGAGGCCAAACGCACTGGGTTTAGGGTGCCTATTTAAAAGACCCTCAATCGTTGGGTGCCTATTAAATAGGCGCTCAAAATTGGGTTCCTATTTAATAGGTGCCTTACATTTGGCGCCTATTAAATAGGCGCTTGAAACCAATTCAGTATTCATAATTAGTCCCTAAATATTACATGTTATATTATACAATACCCCGAATATTTGAAATATATTATAAAAAAATATTAACAAAATAGTAGTATTAAATACTTAGATTTAATTTGTAAGATAAATTTTATGATAATAAGGAGGGGCATAATGGTCATATTATTTAACTTTAGAATTGACAACGAAACCTACGTCATTTCGACTGTATCTAATCTTTATTCATGCACTATATTCATGTGCCTTGTTTGGAGTTCGTATGAAGGAGATATGAGCAATTTCGCATCGAGCTAAGTAAGTAGCAAAATTTAAATTTGGAAAATCTAGAAACCGTTACCCTTCCCTCCATCTATAAATAGCTAAGTAAGAACTTCTTTTCCCATTTTCAAAAAGTACAATCACTTCATTTTTTTCCCTCTTTCTTCCCAAAACTTCAAATCACGATATCTTTCTTGATTCTTAATGGATTCATATGAAACTAGCGGTATCGTGAAGCATACGGAGAATACTGTGCATCCTTACCAAATTGAAGGAAAATCTCGAAGGCCTGATGGTGCAACAGTCTAGAAAGCAAAGGGTTGAAGCATTGAACACCAATTCAGTGAGTGGTATTTGCTTTCTTCCAATATAATGCGTAGGTAACGCTACTTCAATGATTTTTAACCAAGATACAAGTAGATAATCAACCAGTAATAAGGAAATTTGGATTAATATGGGACTTGGTATAGAATTAATAAAATGTAAACCAAAAACCAAACTTTCACTCTTTTCTTCAAATTAAATAAATATAACATGGAAATTGATGTTGTTTAACCCAAAAATCATTATAGAAACGTAGTACTAGGTGTTAGGTATGTATATCAAAAGGTTAAAGGATAAACAAAAGCGATTGGAGATGAAATAATGGAAGAAATGGCAAAAGATTATGATCATGAATGAATTTATGACCACGATCAATGGACTGGTCTAATATATTGGTGGACTGGTGAAGGCCAAACCGGGTTTGGTTGAACCCAGACCCAGCCAGACCGACTCAAAATGAAACGAAAAGTGTGTTTTTGAGTTTTGAGCAGCGTACTGAAGCTACTTGGAGGTAAATTCGGTGCTAAAGGGTTGACGAGGAAACATCGATTCGAGATCATGGTATGGGACTTAGTTTGAATAGATATGTAATGACAGTGATGTTATTGGTCAATAGTGATGTGAGCGGTAATGTGGCACTAGGAGATGGCCCAGCCAATGATCTTGTAGCATGAATAGGTGGGTCTAGGATCCAAGTCCATTTGTTATTGACACATGGACGTTAAGCGATCCTGTAGCGTATTGAGGTGAGTCTAGGACGTGAATCCAATACATATATGAGACGTTGACATTAAGTGGTCCTTTAGCGCATTAAGCCCAGTCCATGACGTGAGTCATATGTGAGATAAACTGATGATACGATTTTATATCATAGATGATGGAGTATAACTTATTAGTTAAGTTAGTATTACATGTTGTGTTCGAGGCATGATCGAGAGGTGGAGACTGTGGCATTAGACTCTTATCATGTTATAGTTATTATCCATATAATTTCAACATCAAGAGCAGAAGTGAAAGCATCAAAGGAATATAAGACCACACCTCGTCAATATGGGGGTATAAACGATATTGCATGTGTTCGAAGAGCACAACGACATAGCCATTCATTATTCTCGTGTCTCTTAGGTGTCAGTTCTTAACCACATCTCACTTCATCACTTCGCAATTCATTAGCATCATATCACCTCAACGAGGAAAAAGGTTAGTGTCACATGCAACCGACGAGGCAAAGGCATCAAAGAAAATCAACATCATAAGCCATCAATGAATGGCGATGCAAAACATGCTGCATTTCATTGATGTTGGACTTAAATAGCACTATTATCCACCTATGGCCTTCGAAACAAGCTCATCTACAATCATTACAAAGGTAGTTAATATTGTATAAAAGCAGCATCACATATCCCCAAAAGAATTGACTCGAAATCCAATAACATACCATTTCGACACTGTCAAAACCGAGCTTGTCAAAGTCACGAAAAAGCATGCCGTAAGCCATAAATTAAGGCCATATTTCATAATAATCAAAGTTGCATAACATGAGTGCTGGAGCATGTCGAAAGTAAT
The DNA here is from genome assembly GCA_030737815.1 of Allium fistulosum. NCBI lineage: Eukaryota > Viridiplantae > Streptophyta > Magnoliopsida > Asparagales > Amaryllidaceae > Allium > Allium fistulosum. Next base: position 938,892,259 of record CM060907.1, on the reverse strand, counting down.
GCAAGGACGAAGGATTGGAGTCATTCACAAAGCTAGTTCAAGAGGAATTGGTGCATTTTCCTTCACACAGCTTCAAAAGCCTTCACATTCATTCACATGTCCCATGGCGCCATAAGTTCCATATGCGAGTTGGAGCAAGACGACCTCCTTCCAACCGCTATATATATAGATGTACCCCTTAACGGAAAGGGGCCTTTAACTTCTGCTCCTCTCTTAGCATAAATCATTTCCAGGCTAGAACTTTTTTAAGCTCTCTCACGAGCTTGAGAACTATTGTAATGGAAAATGGCCAATGAAGAAGGAGGACATATGACATTTGTATATAAGGACTTGAACAATTGCATATTTGCATATTTGTAGCATATTCACGATTGAACAAAAGGAATGACTTGCCTATATTGCATATTAGACTATTGGACTTTCCTACTCTATCTTTTGAACTTATGGACTACGATTTAAATGAATTTGTAAATTATCACAAAACCAAGGGTTATATTTGGAACTTCTTTTAATATACTACTTTGTACAACCATTTGGATGTTGGCGAATTTATTCGTTAACAATAGTATTATCTTTGTATAATGAGTAGAGTAATTCTAGTTTACTTACTTAAGCTTATGTCCGATTCACTCTTATTTTCCCCTTATTTTATGTATCTCGAGGTTGACGGAGATTGGTGTCAAAATGGTGTGGAAGACAAGGACCTTATTGTACATATTGTAAATAGTGTAAATAAGTATTATGACTTAGATTTGGTTTGATTGGTAATGTGTAAACATGTGTATCTGATAGTATAATAATAAAAGTGATTATGGTTATTGATATATTATACTTTGCTTCCTTCCCTGTGATATTTTGAAAGATATTAGTTGGAATTGCATTTGTTTCTTATTATCATATTCAATGACTTATCTTTTTCAGCTTTTGAGGTGTCAACATCGATTTGGGCGTTGAAAAGGCACATTGTTACATTTGGTATCATAGAAAAACATACCCTTAAAATAGGGATTAGGAACATATGGAGAGAGCGTATTTATATTTTTTATTAAATATATATATATGACATAGGAGTAAAGTACATATGCGCACATCATTTACTATTCCAGTTTTGTTTACTACCTATTGTGGAGCTGCTAATAAGTCCCATTTTTACATAGAGCTGAAAATGGGTAAGTCGGTAGAAACTGGAATGGAGACCAACTTAGCTAATATCAATAGGGTATAAACCAGAGCTGGATTAGCATCTGAGTAAATGTATTGGATATACCCAAACATTCTAGTATGGTTTAAATGCTATATCCAAGATACGAGCCAAGCTATTGACAACCCCACTTAACCCGTAGCTGCTCCTAGCACTACTATGCATGGTGTGATTCCATCCCAAACAACACCAACTCCTAACTTTCTTAAGCTATGTAAGGATTTTTCCAACCTTGGTGGGATGCCTATTATCGGGATGAATCATACTCAATGACTCTGGCATGGCTTTGTACCTGTGAGAAGATTATTTTTCAACTTTTTAGGCCTTGGTGATATTACTAGAGACAGTTGGCCACTTGACACTAACAAGATGAGGCAGCATGTTGATGGGAAGCAATGATAGCAGAAGTAGAAGAGGATAATATTACTCGAGGAATGTTTAAATGAAAGTTTGAGAAGAAAATATTTTTTGGAGTAGAGAGGGATTCATCATTAGAAAGGTTTATTCATTTGAAATAAGGAGGGATGACAGTTAGAGAGTATGTGAGTCGGTTAATGAGTTGTTCGGGTTTGGTTTTGAGTTGGTGAACACTGGAGAGAAGATGGCATTGAAATTTGCTAAGAGTTTGAACTCCCCTTTAAGAGAATTAGCATTGAATTAGGTTCCATATGGAGCAATGTTTGAGGGCTTAGTAGAAGCAGCATTGTTGAATTCAATGGATGGGGGATAGGTTAGGAATTAAGTAAGGTTGTAGAGGTGCAACAATAGATTAAGTTTAGGAGTATTGGACCTCAAGGTGATCAAGGAAAGAAGTCGGCTATTGTGTAAGAGAGATGTCAAAAGGTGGGACATATTGCAAAGAACTATAGGGTGAACCATTCAAGGGGTAGATGTCAACTGCAACAAGGTGGGACATTTGTCGAAGGATTGTAGAGCAGCCCTAACCCAATAGAAGTTAAAGTGCTACAACTGTGATCAGTTCGTCCATATGAAGAGGGATTGCCCGAATTTGAAGAAGGAAAGATAGGTGGTTAAAGCATATTCTCTGATGCCATCCTAGCCTCAAGTATCGCACCATCATCAGTTCAGGAGAAAGGGAAACAAATTGTGATGGAAGGTGTGTTGACTTTATCCAATTCTCCCGTTCATACTTTATTTGACACCGGTGCATCCCATTTATCCACAGCATATGCATTGGTTGATAGTTTAGTCCTTAAACCTGATATTGTGCGTGAATCCATTTTGGTATCGAATCCCATCGGGGACCAATTTAATGTAATGTTGTATCTTAAAGTTGGTTGTATCTTAATGTTGGTCGTACATGGTGTTGAGTTCCCCTTTGAGGCATATTTACTAAACTTTTCAAAGTAGAGGTTGATTTAAGGAATCCATTGATGTCGCACTATTAGGTAGTTTTGGATTGTGATAAGAGGATGGCTCAATTGAGGAATGATGAAGAACTTGATATGATTTTATGTTGTGAGCCTGCTAATTTTTTTATGCAGACATATTTATATTCACTTAGCCTCTAACAAGAAGAGCTCTCGTTTATTCCCATAGTGAAAGATTATCTAGATGTATTCGAAGAAGTTTTCTCCTTGAAGAGAAACCGAATTTTTGACTGATCTTGAGAAAGACGCAAGGCCGGTAATATTGCTCCTTAGGCACATGGCTTCGAAGGAGAGGAGAGAACTAGATAGGTAGGTTTTAGAATTTTGTAGAAAGGAATTATTCTAAGAAGTATTTCAAAATGGGAAGGGCCTGTAGTTTCCCCCACTATGCCATAAGGTTCCCTAAGATTATGCATCAACTATCGATAATTGAATAAGCTGAAGAGGAAAAACCATTATCCTTAAATCGCATGGATGACCTCTTTGATTAAACGAGGCAAAGGTTCTCTCTTAGCTCGATCTGGGAACTGGGTTTCATCAATTGAGAGTAGCCGGAGATGGTGACCCAAAGATCACTTGTTGTACACTTGATGAATTTTTTGTGTGGATAGTCATGTTGTTCGGGCTAACTTATGGTCTTACTTATTTTGTGGATTTGATGAGAAGAGTGTTCCAAGAGCAGTTAAATAAGTTTGTAATAGTATTCATCTATGACATTCTTTTCTATTCCAAAAGTAAAGAGGGACATGAAGCTTATTTGAGAGAGGTAATGGATGTCTTAAGGAGGAATCAGTTGAAGGCTAAGTTATCAAAATGTCACTTATGGAGGAATGAAGTTCGTTTCCTTAGGCACGTAGTATTGGTAGATGGATTGGTGGTAGACCCAGGGAAGGTAGCTACAGTTAGATATTTGAAGACGTCGAAGAATGCTTTAGTGATTTGTTGCTTTTTAGGTTTAGTTGGATCTTATCATAAATTTATTACGAATTTCGCGAAGATATCAGCACCTCTAACTCATTTGACTAAGAAGAACCTAACTTATGCTTCAGTTTTGGTTATCCTAATGGTACTGAACCTTTCACCATGTATACTGATGCATGTGGTACTGGGTCTGGTGTTGTCCTTGTGCAATAAGGAAAGGTAGTGGCATATGCAAGTCGAACATAAGAATCATAAGAGGAATTATCTAATGCACGACCTTGAGTTAGCTGCTATTATATTCACATTGAAGTTCTAGAGACATTATCTGTTAGGAGATAGATTTGAGTTGTTTACGGACCATATTTCCCTCAAGTACCTATTCTCTCAAAAGGATTAGAATTTAAAATAGAAACAGTGGGTGGAGTTCTTATCATCGTACAACTTTGAGATTACTTACACTCCAAGAAAGGTAAACATAGTTGTTGATGCCTTGACCAAGAGGCATGCTAAATTAAATGCTTATTAGAATGGAAGAATAAAAAGTTTATTTCAAAATTTGATTTTCGAACCCAATCAAAATATGCACTTGGATTGTTAGCAGCGATGGAGGTTAGGCCTACATTGATGGAGCGTGTTGGTTTCAGTTAAGAACAGGATGCACCGTTAGTTTACATTATAGGCAAATAGGATAGGGTGAGCGATCAGGCCATTTGGATCGTTACTCTTAAGACTAGAAGGGCTACTTAATGAGAGATGGAACGTTGTGTGTACCATGAGTTAAGGAATTGATAGAGGAGGTGTTGGGTGATTTTCATCATTCTAGGATAACTCTATATCCAAGGGGAGGTTAGATGTATCGAGATGCAAAGAGGATATTTTATTGGCCATGGATGAAGTTGTTAATACCTCAGTTATTGATTTTGATGATAATAACATTGATAACAACAATATACATTCATATAAAATATAGATACTAATGTTTTGCCAAGTTATATACTATATAGTGTAGTGTATTACATAGGTGTTGAATTGAAGATTGTATAGTATAAGACTCAAAAATGGACATGAAGACTCATGAGTACAAAATCCAAGATATGAAGATCTCAAGACTATAATATAGTGCATAGAGTCATAGAATATTGTTAAAGTCCCTGGTAGCAATCTTTGATCTCTATCTCATATTTTTCTATCTTATATATTTTTAAAACAAACAAAACATATTTTTAAAATATTTCATAAAAGTTTTTCAAAGATCAAAATATTTATAAACTATATTTAAAATCTTTTACAAAGTATCATAATATTTTACAAATTATTGGTTTTTCAAAACATTTTTAAAGAAAATTAAGTTTTCAAAATTTACAAGCATATGTCGACATACATGCCAAATTTTTTTTTTCAAATTTTGAAATGAAGTATCTATTCATCGTGACTCTTCGTGAATGGACACGTCTTTTCATTTACTATATAAAAAGGAGTTCAAACAAATTTTTTAGCAGTTATTAATTTATTTTCTTCCCTCCTCTTACTCTCCTAAAAAGTTCATTGAACCATACTATTTTCTCTTCAAAATCAAATATAATCAATTCAAACTTCTTATATAGATTCAATAGTACTTTCTTACTTTTTTAAAATCATCTCTCTCTTAAATCAAAGATCAAAGTGCTACCCAAGAAGATATAAGATTCATTGTATCCAAAGATCAAGAAATTGTTTTTGGAACACCCATCAAACTCTATTTGTATTTACTTGGGTGTGCTTGTGGCTTATTCAATCAAGTGGATGTGCTTGGTTGCCCGTAAATCCGAGTGGATGTGCTTGTAGCCCGTCCAAATCAAGCAGGTGTACCTTGAGCCTAAAAATTAGGAGGGTGTGTCTCGTAGCCTCGGAATCGAGATTGTAATTTGGTTTTCCTTCTACCCATTTAAAGATTGGCATTTGAAAAGAAATACGTATAAAATCTGTGTTGTCATCTCTCTACCTCTTTACTTTGCTTTACTACTTTTATTTTATCTGTCATTGCATCTGCGACTGTTTAATAGTATAATTTTGTGTTTATAATTTGTGATTTAATATCAAATTTGAAAGAAATTTAAAAGGATTTACAGACTCCTTAGTGTTTAATTAGCCTTAAGATCCATAATTCTGCAATCCACATTTGGTATCAGAGCACTAGGTTTTCATAAACTCGTAATTTGATTTTTTGAAAAGTTAAATGACTAGTAATATTTTTAACACTTTTGTAGAAAAAGAATTTTGTGGAACCAATATGTTATTAGAAACTAATTGTTTTGAAAAGTCACATGATTTCTTGAAAATGTATGATTTTGAATTGCCGTAACATGTTTATTATATGGCTAACAGTGAACAGACACTTGAAAATCAAATATCACAAATCAAGAAGGACAAGTGGATACTGGATAGTGGATGCTCAAGAAACATGACTGGAAATTTGGAGATCTTAAAAGATATTGTCTATAAAGATGGTGGATCAGTTAACTTTGAAGACAACTTAAAAGGATATGTGATTGGCATCGGCAATGTCGGTAACTCTAAAACTCCAACTATTTCTGATGTTTTGCTAGTTAGGAATCTAAAACATAACTTGGTTAGTATTAATCAGTTGTGTGTGATAAGGGTTTTAAAATTAAGTTGAAAATGATAATTGCCGTGTAACGACCCGATATTTTCAACCATTCGCATCCATACATGTCGGATTTGAATTGCTCAAAATATCAGATTGTTAATTTAAAATTTGGCAAAACTCAATATATACAGTAAATAAATAATCATAGAATCACAGACACGGAGTAATATAACAATAATGCAGTGGAAACCAAGAATAGTAGTTCATGAAGCTACTATATATAATATAACAGAGTTCAACAAGATACAACAGAAATCACGAATACAAAGATGTCTCAATACAATAGTCAAATACATGATCTGAATACATCACTGGAATCAACTGAATGACTGAAAGCAGAATCAATAGATGGATCCAAGCGAAGCTCCAACTCCAAAGGTGAGTCTCGAATACTAGTACAACTCAGTTTGACCCGAGTGTAAAGCAAAACACAAAACACTCGAGTCAGGAAATACATACTTATACAATGTAAACCAACTCAAGTGAACTGTAATAGAAATGCTCAAGTAACTTAAAGAATGCTTGGGATCGCCCATTCTTTAAGGATCCGTTAAACTATCTACTACGTAGTAATATACGCTATTATAATAGTGTCTAATAGTAAAATAAACTTACTTTAAAATAGCGTTAAGGCTTTACATTTTCCACCTTAACACATAATAGTCCCAGTAGTCTATCCAGTATCAGCGTACCTCCAGATCGGGAGGCTAACCTACATACTCCACAGGCTACGGCACAAAACCAAACTCTTACAAGGCTCGCTAGGGTAGGTGACACGGCACAACTAGGCAATGCCAGGGTAGATATACCAATTACGCATCCGGACTGGTGGTAACGCATAGCAGCCACTACCGCCCACCTTGGAATACACTCCCAAATCAAAAATCGAGGATGGCCATCAAATCAATCACAAAGTAATAGAATGGTATACGAAGAAGTGTGTCCGATCAGAGGAGCTACCTCATTGGCCCGTCAACCGCTCCTGTTTTAGCCACCTTATGCCAACTCACGGGAGTCGGGTCCACGTATTTACCTTAATAGGATCGTCGCCACCATCCTACTTCATTCTGGAATCTCCACAACGTACATGGTTGTTAAAGTGGTTTCCGGTATCGACAGAGAGTATGTCCATATCCGATCCCGGTCTCTTTAACAACCATTCGTTATTATAACCCATGGATATTTATTTCGAAATAATTTATACCTCAAAACAAAATATCATATCCATTTCAAACTAGTTTATACTTCAAAGCCAAAATATCATATCCATTTCAAACTAGTTTATACTTCAAAGCCAAAATATCATATCCATTTCAAAACTAGTTTATACTTCAAAACCAAAATATCATTTGAATAAACCCATATTTCCAATCACTAAATGTTTCCTTCAATTTATTTAAACTTGAAATATTTCTTTTTAAATCATCTTAAACCAAAACAACTTTATAAAGTCATATTCTTAAATCTTCGATTGTAAATCAATATATTCAAAGAAAATTCTTAATTAAATACTATTTCAAATAAATTCCTTTCCAAAATCTTAGTACTTTCAAAGTTATAACACCTTTGAAACCCAACACTTTGAAACCATAATACTTTAAAACCATATCAATTTAAAATGTTATCATTTGGAAATCATAATATTTAGAAAAATCATAACACCCTTAAAAATAATATTCATTACCAAAGTTATAGCATTTTTAAGTTCATTCGTTCAATTATACCAATTTCAAAAACATTGTATTAACTTATAAATTTCAAAATTGGTTTATATTTCACCTCAAAACATATTCATTTAAACCTTTTAAATTCAATGTCAAAATCTTCCAAAATAATATTCATTTCCAAAGTTCATTGTAATTTCAGCAACAACAGCACTTATAAAGTGTTACGTTAAATATATTAACATTTCAAAAACATTGTCAAATTCAAAACAACAGCACTTATAAAGTGCTACAATAGGTATTTTAGTGTTGCGAAACAGTTCAGTTTCAGAAACAGCAGCACTTATAAAGTGCTGTAGTAGACATATTGGTATTTTCAGAAACAGTTCAAATTCAGAAACAGCAGCACTTATAAAGTGCTGTAGTATTTTAGTTATTTCAGAACATAGTTAAATTTCAGAAACAGCAGCACTTTGGAAATGCTGCCAATATAATTCCAGATTTATTATAACATTTCAAAAACATTAAAAACTTCAATTTTAGCATTTCTTTTTTTAACTTATAAAACATATCTCACATTTCAGAAATATTCATTTGGATATCAATTTACTTATAGTTTACATAAAATAACTTTTATAATTAAAATATCCAAATTTACTATAATTCATTTATTAAGTCAAAAGTGCACTATTTACTTAACTTTTTATTTTAACAAATAACTTAACACTTTATTTGAAATACCCATTTCGTAAACAAAATATTCTTTTAATAAGCCAAACTTCACATTTCCAATTAAAACCAAATTTTCCATTATAAAGTTAAGTCATAATTTAAGATACATTTTACCATTTTAAATCATAATTATTTATTTTACAAAACAAATCCATTTCATACATAAAATTATTTATTTTACAAAACATATCCATTTCATAAAATAAAATCCATCACCACCACTAGGTTAGATTTAAAATTCCATATTAAATCAAAATTTAAGCTATTTATCATAAATTAAATCTCTAAATTCAATTTAAAACCAATATATCTTTATAATTTCAATTAAAACCACTTATTGACTTATAAAATTTTAACTTATAGGAAACCAATATCTCTTTGTATCAAATTTTAAGTTAAACTTTCATATATTTTAAAATCCAAAAATATACTTAATAAATTTTTAGAAAAATATTATTTAAATTTTAACCATGGGTCTATATAATATTTTCTAACCTAGGACAAGTGATACGGATATGTATCATTTCAATCCGTAATTTTAAAAGAAAAATCCGGGTTCTATCATTTCAAACCCGGAATCCCAAGTCAAATAAATAAAATAAAAATCGCTCGAGCCTATCATTTCAGCTCATAACGATTTTTCCTTATTCTAATGTCCGTTCGGGTATGTATCATTTCAACCCATAGTGAAAGGGAACTTGCAGTGTGAGAAACAGAAAATAAAATAAACTGTATAGCATATCATATCAGGTGATGTAACATGTATATAATCAGATTATAACATTATATAATCATATCACAAGCATATATGAATTTATCAACATAGCATATCAATACTACACATCCACTTGTCTTCGTTTCACAAATATATATGTACGAATGTCTAGAGTGATAGACTCACCTTAGAGCTAGAGATGACAATTCAAAACACACAACTACACTCTGAAAAGCACGACAAAGCATGAACAAGATTTTTGAATGGATGAAGAGTCAAGATCCAAATCTTGTAAGCAAATAATTATAACAAACATAAGTATATGATTCGATACAAAAGAATATAAATTAAAACAATGGAAAAAAATATGAATCAAAGTGAGATAAAATGGCTTCACCTATACAAGTAGGCTCGGCCACACTACACATAGGCTCGACCAACATCAGGTAAGGCTTGGCCATGACTTGATTTGATGCAAGTAGGCTCGGCTATGGTAGGAAAAAGTGCACGGCTATGGCTAGAATGTGAAGAGGTGCAAGTTACTAGTTATGGAAGGCAAAGAGGCAAGGGGATTGTATACTATTGGGTTCAGCCATGGCTTGTTTGGCTCGGCCTGGGTGCTATAGCTTGGTCAGGTGGTAAACTAGGCACGGCCAGAGATGGGCGTGGTCACGGCAAGACAAGGTGGTGGAGGAATAAGGGGGTGGCCGAGGCAATAGGAAGGGAAGTTGTGACGCCCCACCTTTATGCTCACGCTAGCCAAGGACACTATTAAGTAATGCCGTCAACTAGCGTGAAGAATAAGGCTGTTGAGGAGCGACCATCCGTGTAATTGCTTTATGCGAGTACCGATATGTCAGATAGTATAGTATGCATTTCATTTCAAGAGGAAATCCGACATATCAAATACAAACTCAAAGCTACTACACAGTGGCTATGTAGTCTTCAGAAATAAATATAGAAATAAGCATAACATAAATCAGTGACAGATGTTCATATCTCAAAGGCGGAAACAGATATGAATATAACACATAAAAGTGTACATCAGAGTAGTGTTCAAATAAGATCCACAATATCACAAAAGAATAGATACAAGTGCTAGACAAAAGAATAAGTATACATCATAGAGTCTATATCTCAAAATGTATAACAGCAAAAATCTACAAATGTAATGTCGTTAGACAAAAGTCAGAAGATGATCCTAGAAAAGGAGTCAAGCAGAAGCACCTGTAACATCTCGGTCTGACCCGAGTATTATTTAATAAGAAAATAATAAATGGATCAGTCTAGCTATAATTATCATTAAAGAAATGAGATATAAGCAGAGATATAATAAGAACGTATGATAACAATATTGTTATACTAGGACAAGTATGATTTAAACAACAACAAAATCATCCAATATCTCAAGAATCTCAAAGCACCAAAAAGAATATCATATTCTTTATTTTATTCACCAAACTACAAATATTGACAAACATATTAATGCCAATCGCAAAAGTTGGTGAAACACAAATTCTAGAAATCATCAATTAGAAATCCAGAAATCACAAAGGGTGAGGCCTATCACAAACGGGAGCATAAAAACTCACCAACACGTGTATCACAAACGGAACGCTATTCCATGGTCGCTAACCATAAATTTTGAGCCGAAGCTCCACAAACGGCCCGAAGACCACGGGTCGCTACCCCGCCAAATTGAACCGAAGTTCCACAAACGGGGATTGTAATCCCCAACAAACAAATAGACATCGCACAACGCTAGTCTAATCACAAAATGATCATCATCGATCAATAAAAATTGTGAATTACACTAAGCTAGTAAATATAAGAGTTTAGCTTCATGTCCCATAACCACTAGCTTAACTTAAATATTTACGAACAAATTGTAGATTTCCACTCGAAAATTGTCACAAGATTTTCAATCGAACAAGTCCAAAAATTAACCAAAGAAGTAAACGCAAGCGTTTCATACCACTTGTTTTGCTAAGCCGTTTAATTAGATTTTATCATACGAATGAGGTATAGATTTGTATATACTAATAGGTTAGAAAACGGTTTTATAAACGAGCTTTGTATTAAAAATAGAGTTGAAATCATTTTGATGAAAGAGATTGAATATTTACTACTAGTATAGAAACCTTTGTATTTAGAAGTGACAAATCACAAAATGATTGTATAAACAATCAATCACAAAAATCCACATTCGAAGACATGAATTAAATCCAAAGAAATCGATACTGAATCCATCAAAATGGATATTCTCAAAAGTCCCAAAAAAGAAGTCATCAAAGTCAATAATAAATGATAACAATAAATCGGACAATAACGAATCGGTAAAAATTGGAATCCCACACAAAATAGGCAAATTAGGCTGAGACAAGCAGATTCAGAGGTCTGAATTGTACATTTCAGATGTCTGAAACTGGTGTTCAGACAATACTTTGCCTAGGCTAAAAATGGCCAAATCATATCGGAAGCAATCAGACGAGTGATGATAGCTAGGGGTTTACGCCAAACGACTACCCAACCTTAGAGACTCATCAATACATTCCGACCAATATGTCCAAACAACCATATAAGAATTTCATAGATTTTGACTCCAACGCCAAAAATTAAAATATTCATTAACCCAATTCAAATAGAAAGCAATGAACATAAATAAGTGTTAGGAATTCATACCTAACATCAAAGGTCGATATAGACTTAGATGTGAGATAAAAATCTCACCTTTAAACCCAAAAACGATGAAGGAGAAGCTTGAAAGCAAAGGAAGATCAACTACTCTTCAACTTCAACTCTAGAAGCTTGAATCTAAGCTTAAAAGAAGAACATTTCCTAAGTTAGGTTTAGGAAATTTCTGAAATTAAAGAGAGAATAAGTTGGAGAAGAAGAAGGAGATGCTCACCTAAGCTTCTCTTTGAATTTAGGAGCTAGAACTTGAATTTGCAAATGAATCTAGGGCTTAGGAATTTTAATTCTTTTTCTCCTCCCCCATTTTTCTAAATCTTGAGTGTTAGGCAATATTATGAAGGAGTGAAGAGGAGTGGAGTGGAGTTGGGTTGATATGTTGGGTTAATGGGCTGAAACCCAAAGCCCTAGTTGAAAACTTCAAGATTTTACCCTACTCAAAACATATTGATGCTTATACTTAAAAAAGTCGCAAACACCATTTTGAACACAATGGAAGTGGTCTCAAGTCCAAAATGTCGATTCTCAAATTCATTCATCATTCAGACGTCTGAAATCTGCAAATCAGACGTCTGAACCTGAAAAATAAGAATTTCCATCTTCATTCAGACGTCTGAAATGCACGATTCAGACGTCTGAATCTGGAAAAATAAATGTTGTTCCAGAACAATATTCAGACGTCTGACTCGGGGATTTCAGACGTCTGAAAATGGCTATTTTAGCCTGTTTCCTTTCTGGATCGATTCGAACAATTTCAGACGTCTGAATTAGTCATTTCAGACGTCTGAATTTCTGGAAAAATGTGTTTTCAAATAGGCACTTCCAAATAGCACTATCCACATAGACTTTTCACTAATTCGACTGTTCTTCTTCGAATAGTGACTTTTTCGGACTTAAATCCGACAAACGATGCTATATTTAAATAAAACATTTAAATATAAAATCGTAAAATATGCGGGTTGTTACAAAGTCCCCTCCTTAAAGAAATTGCATCCTCGCAATAATTAAGAAGAAATTAAAGAGTAACAACTATAAAAGCATATCAATACAAAGAGAAGAAAATTTGAAATATGAAGTTCACCTTAGTGAGCACGAGAGAGTAAGTCCGGATGTGTTCGCTCGATGAATTCTCTAGATTCCCAAGAGCAATCTTTAGGATTTGAGGACCATTGAACTTTCACAAGAGGAACATCTTTATTTCGAAGGCGTTTAACCTCCGAAGCAATGATACAGATAGGATGTTGTTCATAAGTCAAATTAGGCGAAACTTCAATTTCTTCAATAAAACCGGGCTCAAGAACAGAATCAGAATCTCGAAGGCATTTCCGTAGTTGAGAGACGTGGAATACGTCATGAATAGCAGAAAATTGAGCCGGTAACAAAAGGCGATATGCCACTGAACCAATGCGTTCGGTGATGGGAAATGGGCCAATATATCGAGGTGCTAATTTTCCTAATCGACTGAAACGCACAACACCCTTCATAGGTGAAACACGAATGAACACAAAATCTTCGATTATCGGCATAGGATTTTTGTCTACTTTGAGCTTCTTTCATCTTATGTTGAATAAGGTCAATCTTTTCTGTGGCATCACGAATAAAATATGGACCTAAAACCAGCTTCTCACCGGCTTCAAGCCAACACGAAGGAGATCGGCATGGCCTTCCGTATAGTGCCTCGAAAGGTGCCATACCAATACTAGATTGGAAGCAATTATTATAGGAAAATTCAACAGGAGAAATATGTTCTTCCCAACTTCCACCAAAATCAAGAACACATGCACGAAGAAGATCTTCAAGTGTTTGATTCACACGCTCGGTTTGTCCATCGGACTGAGGATGATAAGCGGTGCTAAAATTAAGCTTTGTTCCCAAAGCTTTTTGAAGACCTTTCCAAAATCCACTAGTAAATAATGGATCACGATCGCTAACAATAGAAGTAGGAACTCCATGCAGTTTAACAATTTCCTTGACATAGAGTTTGGCCAAAATAGGTACAGTCCGATTGGACCGAACGGGAATAAAATGGGCGGATTTTGTAAGTCTATCTACTATCACCCATAGGCTATCATGGCCCGAACGAGAACGGGGAAGACCATCAATAAAGTCCATGGAAATTTGATCCCACTTCCACATTGGAATTTCCAAAGGTTGTAATAACCCACCGGGTCTTTGATGCTCGGCCTTAACAATTTGGCAAGCCATGCAACGCTTAACAAAGTTAACAATATCGGATTTCATTCCCTCCTAGTAATAAAGTCGCTTCATATCCGCGTACAGTTTACTACTACCGAGATGAATGGTAAATTTAGAACGATGAGAATCTTCTAAAATATCTTTACGAAGATCAATAATATTTGGCACAATAAGTCTACCAAATTTTCGAATACCGCCACGAGCATCAATATCAAAGGCTTTTAAACATTCAATATCAATTTTATCCCTACAACTCTGACTAAGAAGAACCAATTCGGGGTCCTGCATTTGAGCTTCAAGAATGCGGTCTAAAAGAGAAGGATGAGCCTCAAGGCTACATAAAACAAGAGATGAACATAAATCGGATTCACGATCTTGAATCTCACAAGTGGACAAGGTCTCGAGATCATTCCATTTGGATATCATCATGGAAACAACCGCTTGTTGCTTACGACTAAGGGCATCGGCAACACGATTTCCTTTTCCGGGAGTATAAAGAATATCAGGATCATAAGATGCAAGGAACTCGAGCCAACGTTGTTGACGCAAATTAAGTTCCTTTTGAGAAAATAAATACTTCAAAGATTTATGATTGGTGTAGAGAACAAATTTCTCTCCCAAAAGATAATGACGCCAAATTCTAAGAGCAAAAACCATAGCAGCGAGCTCTAAATCATCAGTGGCATATCTAGTCTCGGCAAGCTTTAATTGCCTAGAAGCATAAGCAATAACACGTTCCCTTTGCATGAAACGGCTCCTAAACCAACACGACTAGCATCGGTGTAAACAATAAAGTCTTGGTTCCCATCGGGAATCACAAGAATAGGAGCATCGGAAAGGAGTTCTTTTAATTTTTGAAACGAAGCTTCACATTTGTCTAACCAAATGTATTTAACTCCCTTCTTTGTCAAACTAGTAAGAGGTACGGAAATTTTAGAAAAGTCTTTTATGAAACGACGGTAATAACCCGCCAATCCGAGAAAGCTACGAATTTCTATCACACTCTCCGGTCTCTTCCAATTTTGAATCACTTCAATCTTTGAAGGATCCACGGAAATTCTGGATTCAGAAATAATATGCCCCAAAAATTTCACACGAGATTGCCAAAAGTGGCATTTAGAAAATTTTGCTTTCAATTGATTTCTCCTAAGAGTTTCCAACACAATCCGAAGATGATTTTCATGCTCTTCCTCAGTTTTAGAATAAATAAGAATATCATCGATAAAGATGAGAACAAATCGATCGAGAAGTTTTTGAAAACTCGAGTCATAAGGTCAACGAAATAAGCTGGAGCATTCGTCAAACCAAATGGCATAACAAGCCATTCATAAGATCCATAACGAGTACGGAACGATGTCAAAGGAATGCTATCCTCTGCAATACGGAGCTGATGAAAACCGGTTGCTAAGTCTAACTGTGAAAATACTTTAGCACCACTAAGCTTATCGAATAAATCATCGATCCGAGGCAAGGGGTATTTATTCTTGATGGTCAGATCGTTAAGCTTGCGGTAGTCAACGCAAAGCCTAAGTGTACCATCAGATTTCTTCACAAAAATAGCCGAAGCTCCCCATGGAGAGGAACTAGATTGAATGAATTGCTTCGCTTCCAATTCGGATAATTGTTTGCGCATCTCCTCATTTTCTTTATTGGACATACGATAAGGAGGACGAGTAATAGGTAGAGCTCCGGGGATTAGATTAATTCTGAACTCAATTGCTCGCTTAGGTGGTAATCCTAGAACGGGCTCAAATATATCGGGAAATTCACAAACAATGTGAATGAGAGAAATAACATCTTCCTCATCATCACTATCGTCGTCATGAGGATTTAGTGAATACAAGGATGCTTTCAAATTGGAATATGAATCTTTCAAAACAAGAGGAATCTGCTTAACAGACTGAGGATGCCGAAGATAAATAGTCCACTCAGGACATAGGATATGGGCTTCATAACGGTTAAGCCAATCCATTCCCAAAATCATTCCGAAACCAAGGTAACGCATAACATGCAAATCGGCACGGAAAGAGTAATCACACAAAATAATTTCGACATCTTTACATAATAAACTGAGTGTTGCGGACCCACCAACCGGATTCGCAATCCTCAAAGAAGTCATCAGGCTAATAACATTCAAAGACAAAGCATCAACAAGCTCTTTTGATATAAAAGAGTGAGATGCACCCGTATCAAAAAGAACTCGAATAGGAAGATCACGAAATATAATAAAGCCATCAAGGATAGAATGAGAAATACCTTGACCACGAGAAGTGTTAGCAGGGGCTTGTACAATGTTTAGCTTGCCTTCATTCTTGCTTTGAAGTTTGGGACACAAGGATATAGTATGACCTGAACTCTTGCAATAGCGGCAAGAAGGAGACTTCGGACACTTGTTTGCATAATGGTCCTTAAAACCACAATTGTAACATTCTCCATGACGAAAGGTAGGAGTATTTGCTACCGGTGTTGCTTGCTTTCCCTTCTTGTTGGGATTAGGCTTGAATTTAAAAGGTCTCTTCTTGTTGATGTTTGGTTTGACCTCAGCATCACTATCTTTATCAGCCTCTTCGAGTCGAAGAGCAATATCAACAAGTTGGTCAAAAGAAACTTCTAATTTCAGAAGTAATGGCTTTTTGAGGCTCTTGTTCCAGCTATACACAAATCTCTGATTTTTCTTCAATGGGGTATTAATATACTCGACCCCATATTTAGACAGAGATTCGAAAGAAGCGACGTAGTCCGTCACAGAAGATTCACCTTGAACAAGGTCTACGAAGCATCGGGCTAAAGATACTTTTTCAACTTCCGGCACGAATTTCAACTCGAACCTTTCTCGGAATTGCTCCCAAGTAAGGTCCGCTTCAATAATTTCAGAGATCAAAAGCTCGTACCAGTCTAATTCTCTTTCTTGGAGCATACTAGAAGCTACTTGGACTCTATGAAGATCAATAAGATTCATGCGAGAAAAGATGCAGTCGCATGTTCAAAGCCAAGCTTGGACTTCTATAACACTCTCGGAACCTTTGAATGGCTTTCCACCTAAATTGGTGTAATCACTGCACATGCGTGCAAACCCAGGTTTAGGATGTGTGGGCTCAGGAATAGGTCCGGCAGCTTGAGCATTTCTCACAAGATCAAGAAGTTGCTGAGCAGACATAAATACTCCATCCTGGGGAGTAGCACTAGATTGACCGGCGCTGGAACGGCCAGGTCTAACCATTTCTCTTCTTTAAGAAAGAAAAAAAAGAGAAAAAGATTAATCTCAGAATGAATATCAAACAATTTTGATTGATAAAACAAGGCATCATAAAAAGAAATAGGATAGAACGGTACGAAGACTCGAATTAAATCCTATGGCACGATTCCTAAGAAAGACTTAGGATAATGATCCTTGCTAGATTATTCTACATTGTTCCAAAGTTTGGCTCTGATACCAAGCTGTGACGCCCCACCTCTATGCTCACGCTAGCCAAGGACACTACTAAGTAATGCCGTCAACTAGCGTGAAGAATAAGGCTGTTGAGGAGTGACCATCCATGTAATTGCTTTATGCGAGTATCGATATGTCAGATAGTATAACATGCATTTCATTTCAAGAGGAAATTCGACATATCAAATACAAACTCAAAGCTACTACACAGTGGCTATGTGGTCTTCGGAAACAAATATAGAAATAAGCATAACATAAATCAGTCACAGATGTTCATATCTCAAAGGCGGAAACATATATGAATATAACACATAAAAGTGTACATCAGAGTAGTGGTCAAATAAGATCCACAATATCACAAAAGAATAGATACAAGTGCTAGACAAAAGAATAAGTATACATCATGGAGTCTATATCTCAAAATGTATAACAGCAAAAATCTACAAATGTAATGTAGTTAGACAAAAGTCAGAAGATGATCCCAGAAAAGGAGTCAAGCAGAAGCACCTGTAATATCTCGGTCTAACCCGAGTATTATTTAATAAGAAAATAATAAATGGATCAGTCTAGCTATAATTATCATTAAAGAAATGAGATATAAGTAGAGATATAATAAGAACGTATGATAACAATACTGTCATACTAGGACAAGTATGATTTAAACAACAACAAAATCATCCAATATCTCAAGAATCTCAAAGCACCAAAAAGAATATCATATTCTTTATTTTATTCACCAAACTACAAATATTGACAAACATATTAATGCCAATCGCAAAAGTTGGTGAAACACAAATTCTAGAAATCCTCAATCAGAAATCCAGAAATCACAAAGGGGGAGGCCTATCACAAACGGGAGCATAAAAACTCACCAACACATGTATCACAAACGGAACGCTATTCCATGGTCGCTAACCAAAAATTTTGAGTCGAAGCTCCACAAACGGCCCGAAGACCACGGGTCGCTACCCCGCCAAACTGAACCGAAGTTCCACAAACGGGGATTGTAATCCCCAACAAACATATAGACATCGCACAACGCTAGTCTAATCACAAAATGATCATCATCGATCAATAAAAAGGGGTAATTACACTAAACCAGTAAATATAAGAGTTTAGATTCATGTCCCATAACCACTAGCTTAACTTAAATATTTACGAACAAATTGTAGATTTCCACTCGAAAATTGTCACAAGATTTTCAATCGAACAAGTCCAAAAATTAACCAACAAAGTAAACGCAAGCGTTTCATACCACTTGTTTTGCTAAGCCATTTAATTAGATTTTATCATACGAATGAGGTAAAGGTTTGTATATACTAATAGGTTAGAAAACGGTTTTATAAACGAGCTTTGTATTAAAAATAGAGTTGAAATCATTTGATGAAAGAGATTGAATATTTACTACTAGTACAGAAACCTTTGTATTTAGAAGTGACAAATCACAAAATGATTGTATAAACAATCAATCACAAAAATCCACATTCGAAGACATGAATTAAATCCAAAGAAATCGATACTGAATCCATCAAAATGGATATTCTCAAAAGTCCCGAAAAAGAAGTCATCAAAGTCAATAATAAATGATAACAATAAATCGGACAATCACGAATCGGTAAAAATTGGAATCCCACACAAAATAGGCAAATTGGGCTGAGACAAGCAGATTCAGACGTCTGAATTGTACATTTCAGACGTCTGAAACTGGTGTTCAGACAATACTTTGCCTAGGCCAAAAATGGCCAAATCATATCGGAAGCAATCGGACGAGTGATGATAGCTAGGGGTTTACGCCAAACGACTACCCAACCTTAGAGACTCATCAATACATTCCGACCAATATGTCCAAACAACCATATAAGAATTTCATAGATTTTGACTCCAACGCCAAAAATTGGAATATTCATTAACCTAATTAAAATGGAAAGCAATGAACATAAATAAGTGTTAGGAATTCATACCTAACATCAAAGGTCGATATAGACTTAGATGTGAGATAAAAATCCCACCTTTAAACCCAAAAATGATGAAGGAGAAGCTTGAAAGCAAAGGAAGATCAACTACTCTTCAACTTCAACTCTAGAAGCTTGAATCTAAGCTTAAAAGAAGAACATTTCCTAAGTTAGGTTTAGGAAATTTCTGAAATTAAAGAGAGAATGAGTTGGAGAAGAAGAAGGAGATGCTCACCTAAGCTTCTCTTTGAATTTAGGAGCTAGAACTTGAATTTGCAAATGAATCTAGGGCTTAGGAATTTTAATTCTTTTTCTCCTCCACCATTTTTCTAAAGCTTGAGTGTTAGGAAATATTATGAAGGAGTGAAGAGGAGTGGAGTGGAGTTGGGTTGATATGTTGGGTTAATGGGCTGAAACCCAAAGCCCTAGTTGAAAACTTCAAGATTATACCCAACTCAAAACATATCGATGTTTATACTTAAAAAAGTTGCAAACACCATTTTGAACACAATGGAAGTGGTCTCAAGTCCAAAATGTCGATTCTCAAATTCATTCATCATTCAGACGTCTGAAATCTGCAAATTAGACGTCTGAATCTGGAAAAATAAGAATTTTCCATCTTCATTCAGACGTTTGAAATGCACGATTCAGACGTCTGAATCTGGAAATATAAATGTTGTTCCAGAACAATATTCAAACGTCTGACTCGGGGATTTCAGACGTCTGAAAATGGCTATTTTAGCCTGTTTCCTTTCTGGATCGATTCGAACAATTTCAGACGTCTGAATTAGTCATTTCAGACGTCTGAATTTCTGGAAAAATGTGTTTTCAAATAGGCACTTCCAAATAGCACTATCCACATAGACTTTTCACTAATTCGACTGTTCTTCTTCGAATAGTGACTTTTTCGGACTTAAATCTGACAAACGATGCTATATTTAAATAAAACATTTAAATATAAAATCGTAAAATATGCGGGTTGTTACAGAAGTGGTGAACAAAGAAGGCTCGGTTAGGGTTTTTACATTGTTTGGTGATGGTTTGGGTCATAGGGGTCACAACATGATTTGGTGGTGGTGATGAGGTAGTGGTGGTCGGTCATGGCGGTGGTGGAGGAGGAGATGTGGTCGGCTAAAGCATGGTGAAGGTGGAGGCCGAGCATAGCTTGAGGCCAACAAAGAAAAGAGAAAAAACAAAATGGAAAAAGAGGAAGAAGAGGAGCCATGAAAAATTGAGAGAGGAGATGATAAATGTACGTGAAAAAATTGAAATGAGAAGTGAACGGCTATAGGGATGTAAATGCACGGCTAAGGAAGTGAAGAGCTAGGCAAATGAAAAGGCATAAGTTATATAAAGAGAAACCAAAGTCTCTTTACATTTCCAAAGCCAAAAAAAATCAAAATAAAATCCAATAATAAATCAAAGTCTAAACAAAATAAAAATAGAAAATAAAATAGAGAAATGAACATAGGAAAATAGGAAAATAGAAAATAAACTACAGAAAATAACTGCGTGTAAAACGCTGAATTTTATCAAATTTTCAAAAGTATAAAACAGAATTTGACGAAATGAAAAGCAGGACGAATATTAGAAACAAATACTGCTTCAAAGAAAAAGATTAGAAATTTAAAATTCAAATTTAGAAATTTCAACTATATGTCAAAGTTTGACCAAATTTGACCAAAATATAAAATTTCCAGAAAATAATTGTTTTATTATATTTGGAAAATAAATTACAAACAAAATCCAAAATTACATTGGAAAATTCCAAAAATTCAATTTTAAATGATTTAAAAATCAAAGTTTCAAATAAATGTAATTTAAAAATATTGATTAAAAATATGGGTTGTTACATGCCGCATCGAAGATAATGAGTCAAACATTATCTTTGAAGGTGTTAGGAAATATAACATTTATATTTTAAGTATGAAAGTTTCCAATGATAATTTATGTATTTTGGTTGAACCTAATGATCCTTGGATTTGACACAAAATATTTGGTCATTTGAATTTTAAACACCTTTCTAAAGTTGCTCGATATGAACTAGTTAAGGGTCTGCCTAAAATGAGTTTTAATGTTAATAATTTATATGACGCCTGTCAATTAGGAAAACTTCGTAAATGCTCTTTTAAATCTAAAGATATGATTTCTACTTCTTAACCTCTTGAACTTCTTCACCTACATCTTTTCGGACCTTCGCAAATACAATCAATAAATCATAATAGCTATGTCTTTGTAATTGTAGATGATTTCTTTAGATTTATATGGACAATTGTTTTTAGAACTTAAAAGTGAAGCTTTTGAAATGTTTAAATTTTTTATTAAAAGAATTCAAAATCAACTGTTAATTAAAATTAAAAAGATTAGGAGCGATCATGGAGGAGAGTTTGAAAACGGTAATTTTGAAATCTTTTGTAATAAGAAAGGAATCATATATAACATTTCATTTCTAAGAACACCACAATGAAATGGAGTAGTAAAACCTAAAAATAGAACTATACAAGAATGTGCTAGAACAATGTTAAATGATAGTGAATTACCTAAAAGGTTTTAGCCTCAAGCAATTGCTATGGCATGTTATATTTAAATAGAATTTTAATACGACCTTTAACTAACTTCGTATGAATTATTCTATAATAAAAAGGCGAAAGTATCTTATTTTAGAGTTTTTGATAGTAGATGTTTTATATTAAACACAAAAAATAATTTAGATATATTTGATGCTAAATCAGATAAAGAAATTTTTATTGGTTATTCTAATTGAAGTAAAGCTTAAAGAGTTTTCAACACCTGAACTAACATCATTAAAGTGACATTACATGTTTCATTTGATAAGAATTTTAAAATCAATAATTACAGTTTTGATGAAGAAGGAAATATTAATAAAACTAATTAAATTACAAATAATGAAATCACTAACGATGAAAATAATAATAACTCTGAAAATTTACATCAAAATAAATGAACAAAATATTTGAAAGATAACCTTATAGAAAATATTTTAGGAAATATAGAATCTATTGTAAAAACAAGAAATCAATTAAATAAAATGAGTAATGTTGCTTTTATCTTAACTATTGAACCTAAAAATCCAAAAGAAGCATCATTAGATGATTTATGGATTCTTGCTATGCAAAAGGAATTGAATCAATTTACAAGAAATGATGTTTAGGAATTAGTTTCAAGACCTAAAAATAAGTCTATAATAGGAACTAAATGGGTTTGTAAAAATAAAATAAATGAACATGAGGAAGTCATTAGAAATAAAGCACGATTAGTTTCTCCATGTTATAATCAGGAAGAAGGTATAGATTTTGATGAAACCTTTGCTCCTGTATCTAGATTAGAAGCTATTAGAATTCTACTCACTTTTGCAAATCATAATAATTTTAAATTATTTCAAATGG
This sequence comes from Allium fistulosum, assembly GCA_030737815.1. NCBI lineage: Eukaryota > Viridiplantae > Streptophyta > Magnoliopsida > Asparagales > Amaryllidaceae > Allium > Allium fistulosum. Next base: position 938,869,312 of record CM060907.1, on the reverse strand, counting down.
ATGTCAATAGTGCTTTTTAAATGGATTTGTTAAAGAAGATGTTTATGTTGAACAACCCCCACTTTTTGAATATGAAAAAAAATTTAATCGAATATGAAAAACATTCTAATCACGTTTATAAATTAAAGAAAGCTTTATATGGTCTAAAATAAGCTCCTAGATGATGGTATGATAGACTTAAATCCTATTTATTAGAATCTAGTTTTGAAGTAGGAAAAGTAGATAGTACTCTATTTATAAAATAATAATAATGATATTCAACTTATACAAATATATGTAGATGATATTATTTTTGGATCAACAAATGAGCAATTAAATAAAAAAAATTCAGATGTAATGACTAAGGAATTTGAAATAAGTCATATAGGAGAACTAACATTCTTTTTAGGATTACAAATAAGACAATTAAATAATGGAATTTTTATAAGTTAAGAAAAATATAAAATATGCTAAAGATTTAGTTAATAAATTTGGTATGTCAAATACTTGTGGAAAGCTAACCCCCACGGCAACAAATGAGAAATTAAATAAAGATGAAAACTCAAAACATGTAGATCAAATTATATAGAGGCGTGATAGGATCATTACTCTATATAACCGCTAGTAGACCAGATATAATGCATAGCGTCTATCTAAGTGCAAGATATCAATCTCAACCTAAGGAACTCACCTAAAATCAATAAAAAGAATACTAAGATGTGTAAACAACAAACTTGGCTACGGAATCTTTTATCCAAAAGAAGATTCTTTCGGTTTAAGTTCATATAGTGATGCCGACTATGCTGAATGCAAATCAGACCGAAAAAGTGCAAGTGGAACATGTCATTTTTTAGAACACCCTCCTATTTCCTGGTTTAGCAAAAAGAAAAATTCTGTGTGAAAGTGACTAATGATCGAGTAATATGGAATATTAAATAAACTAATTACTTGTGCGGAATAGTGATAATAGTAAATAGCAGTAAAGAAAATAACACCAGATATTTTTATACTGGTTCGAACTTCCCGTTTTACGTCCAGTCCCAGACTCCTTCTGGATTTAATCGTAACCCTCTCTTAACCCGAAGGAACAGGTATTACACCGCCTGGACAACCGAATCAGGACTTTTCACCTGAGGATACTACAACTGGATTTTCCCGCCTGAGGATACTACAACAGGACTTCAAATAGTTGAGAATAGTTCTGACTGAATGTGCACTTTGAATTACACTGATAAGTCATTAAAGTACACCCTTCCTATAATCTTCCCCTCAAGTGTATATATTGTGTGTATGTGAAGATATGGAAGAAATCGATTGTTGTTTTAAACAAGTAGTTTGAATATGAATTCAATGGTTTAAAAAGAGCAAAGATAGTTTTTGATTCAAGAGAGATAGAAATTGTAAATCAGTGAGTTAAATGATCTTGAATCTGTTGTTTATATATATGTTGATGAGTTGCAACTCTTGGTGAAGAGTAATGGTTCAAAGAATCGTTTGCAACTCCTCAGGGAAGAGATACTCCTCTTCGACGAAGGGAAGTGTTTCTTCACTATTTAAAAAAATATGACAGTTGCAGTATTCAGTCGACTGACCAAGAAGTTTAGTCGACTGAATATCATAAGTGATATTTGTGTTTGTACACAGACTCGGTTGACTGAGGTGCATAGTTCAGTCAAATGAACTACAGGTTTTCTTGGACTGTCAACTTTTTGTAAAACATGAAACTTTTTGTCAATGTGTTTATGTTTGTGTTACTTGAGGATAGATTGTACATTGTATATATCTAGATTAACACAAAACTAACTAGAGATTATCCTTCGAAGATTTCCTTTATAGTCGCTATACGAAGATTCATGAATATCGTCGTTGATTGCAAAGCATCTTTGTCATTGATCAAAATCAAGGTTCTAACAATCTCCCCCCTTTTGATGATGACAACTCCTTTTCAGATATGAGTGAATATTCGGAAAGATTGTTCTCAAATTGTTTTGTTGCTCCCCATGAGTATATGCTATCGGACAATTTTATTTTCAAAATTCCTGCAAAAAATAGTTAGAGCACAATATATTCTCCCCCTTTGTCATCAACAAAAAGAGTGAATCAAATATAATAATCACAGGATGGATATATATTATGATAACATAAAAAATGAAGCATAGGAGTAAATATAGATATCTATCGTCACATGAGTATGAACACTACGATAGTATGAATGATAATAAGTAATACGTAGTCATAGCATCAAAAAGTAATATCCATAAGTACTTACCATTCACAAAGATAACAAAAAATATCATTCACAAGGATAAGACATGAATAATGTGTATCAAACGAACCCATAAAAAATATAAGCATAGTAGTCTAGAAAGTAGAGAAAAGAAAACCATTTAAAAAGCATTACTACCATCGTTGGTTTCTTCATCATCGTCATCATTGCCCGCATCTTCAGAATCATTATGTCATCATTGGTTTCAGTCAACTGAACTATTGATTCAGTCGACTGCTTTATTACAGCGTGAAAATAGTTCATTTAGGACCCCATTCAGTCGACTGAATGCTCGAGGCAGTCGACTGAAGTTCGTGTTAATTGCAGACTTAAAATTTTGAAAAGAAATTATAAGTTTGATTTAATCAAAGGTGATAAAAGATGTTACAACATAATAAACCAGAAAATTCTAAATATTTGGATTGGAGCCATCGTCTTTCCTCGGCTCGATTTTAGTGTCTTCGATACATGGTTTTAATGGCAACCAGTAGTTTCGTTGAGGTGGTGAACTACTTGGTTGTCCGCGTTCCCATGAGTTTGGAGACACATGAGGGCGTTCTGGTGAATGCACCATTGTTTGATTTTTAAGATTTTGAATTCTTTTAACAAATAATTTAAAATTTTCAAACGTATCACTTTTATTTTTCAAAAATAAATTCCATGTAGATCTTGAAAAATCATCAACAATTACAAACACATATTTATTATGATTTATCGATTGTATTTACGTTGGTCCAAAAAGATCCAAATGCAGTAATTCGAGTGGTTGTATTGTAGATATAATTTTCTTAGATTTGAAAGATGATTTCGATAACTTTCCTAGTTGACATGCATCACAAATGTTGTTTACTTTGAAATTCATTTTAGGCAAACCTTTTACTAAATCGTTTTGCGATAATTTTCTTATTGCTTTAAAATTAATGTGACAAAACTATTTGTGCCATAGCCAAGGATCATTTTCTTTGGCCATTAAACACATATTAGTATCATGAACTATTTTCATATTTAAAATATAAATATTTCTATCTCTTTTTCCTTCGAAAATAAGATTTTTATTGTTATCAAAAATACTACATTTATTTTCAGAAAATGAGATATTAAAGCCTTTGTCACAAAGTTGACTGATACTTAGTAGGTTATGTTTTAAATTTTTAACTAATAAAACATTTGTTATAAGAGGTAAATTAGATATACTGTTGTTGCTCACATCGCCTTTGCCGATGATGTATCCTTAGAAGTTATCTCCAAAAGTGACGGAACCTCCATCCGAGTATATAATGTTAGTCAACATATCTTTGTTTCCTGTCATGTGTTTTGAGTAGCCACTGTCTAAAATCCATTTTCCTCTTTTCTTAGATGGTACCTGCAAAAAATATGTAAATAACATTGGTACCCATCTTTTATTAGGGTCCTAAGAGTTAGATCTTAGGAAACCAAACCCAAGAGGGTTCACCATTCCCTTTATAAATGTAATTCTTATTTTTATGAATATTTTCTATAAACGAATTTATATACTTCTTTCTATTCAAAGAGTTATTGGTTTTAGGAACCCAAATTTTAATGTTTTTAGAAACATTTTGTAACGACCCACTATTTTGGACCATTCAAGTCGACAATAATCCACACATGTCTGACTTGAATAATTCAAAATAACAGATTGTAATAAAATTTGGAGCAAATAAAATCAAATACAGAATCACAGACACAGAATATCAGAATAACTCGCAGCAGAAATAAAATACCATAGTAGTTCATGAAGCTACTATAACAAAATCTCAAAACAAAATACATAATATCGGTCTGAAAACATATACAATAGAAATCTCAAATACATAGAAGTTTATAATACCAGAGCTGAAATAGAACAACTGAAACTGAAATGGATAGATAACTAGATAAGCAGAATCTCCAACGATTCCTAGCTCCAGAAAGAGATCCAAAGCTAAGCTGTAAATACTCAGGCTGACCCGAGCGTAAAGCAAAATACAAAACACTCGAGTCGGGACAATATATACTTATATAATGTAAACCAACTCAAGTGAACTGTAGCAGTAATGCATAATAACTTAAAGGATGCTTGGGATCGCCCATCCTCTAAGGATCAGTTAAACTATAAATTAAATACATCCCGTGGTTAAAATTTCAAAATTGGTATTTTATACTTATAAATCAAATATCATTTCAAAATTCAATATCATTTCAAATCCATTTCAAAATATCCAAATATTTTCAAATCAAAATATTCCAATTAAACCATTTCAAAAATGAAATTATTATATTTAATATTCAAATATTCAATTCTCAAAAATTTTAGTCTTTTCACAATTCATTTATTCACTTCAATTTATTAGAACAGTGAAATTTCAACTTTCGCAGCACTTAGAAAATGCTACGGAAAGTTATGTTTAAAAATAATTCAGTTAGCACAAGACAGCATTTAGCATGCTGTAATAGGTTTAGATTTCAAATAAAACTTTAGTTAAATTCAACAACTACAGCACTTACAAAGTGCAGTAACAGCCCTAAGTTCATTTTAGCCATTTAGTTTATTTATATCCATTACAGCATTTACAAAATGATGTAATATCCTTTATTTTAGAAATGATAGCATTTCAAAAAGGCTGCCAATTAAAATTCAAGAATTTAAATACAATTTAATAACCAATTAAATTTTATTTTAAATCATTTTAACTTATAAAATCATATAATTTCACACTTTAAAACAATCATTGAAATACCGTTATATTTATGATTTTATAAAGTTAAATTTGCATTCAAAATCAAATTTAATAATAATTTTACTTATTAAATTCCAGCATTAATTTCTTTTCTTTATAATTAAATATTTTAACTTAACATTTAAGTTTATATTTTAAAATATAACCTATTTTCATTTTACTTACTTAATTAAAAATTCACATTTTTACAAAATTCGCAAATTCCCAATTTAGGTTATATTTCAAAATTCAACTTAAATATCCATTTATTTCATATTTTATTTATACAAAAATCATTAACACTTTATAAAAATCATTTAATTTCATTTTAAATCAAAATTGTCATATTTTCTTACTTTACATAAATCCTATTTATAAACAAAATCATAAATTCGAAAATTAACTTATATTTCAAATTCCACTTCACCATTTACTTAATTCACTTATTTAATTTATAGAAAATCACTAATATTTTATAAAAATAATTTTTAATTAAATTTAAATCAAAATATCATAATATTTACATTTTTTTATATATACTTTAAAATTTAGAAAAATGTTTTAACCACAGTCTGTATAAAAATTGCTAACTTAAATAAAATGATACGGATAATATATCATTTCAATCCGTAATTTTCAAAGGAAAAATCCGGGTTTTATCATTTCAAACCCGCAATCCCAAGTTAAATGAAATAAATAAAAATAGTTCAGGCCTATCATTTCAGCCCATAACGATTTTTCCCTATTCTAAAGTCCGTTCGGGTATGTATCATTTCAACCAATAGTGATTCTATTCTACAGGGAACTTGCAGTGTGATAAACTGATATAAATAAACAGAATAGCGTTATATAACAGTAACAGATGATATGAAATGTAATTTACAGGTTTAACATCATACATAAATAATCACAAGCAGTTATAGCATAACATAATAGTACTACACATTCAATTGTTGTCAATTCACATTTGCATAAGTATAAAATGTCAGGTGAGATTTACTCACCTCTATGGCTGGAGATTGCAATACGAATGACACAACGGAATCAAAAGCACGATGACAAGACTAGAATTTGAGTGGAGAGCGAGATCCAAGCTATATATCTTGTGTTACAACCCAAAACAAAACCAAACAAATTATAAATTTCAATGCAACCTTGAAATGATATAACTTTGGAATAAAAACAAATATGAATGCAACGACTTTTGCCTTGCTTTCTACATTTGCTTGCACAGCCTAGGGGGTGTTTTGGCTCAGGTTTGGCATGACTTTGGCTCAGGTTTGAACATAGGAATGTATGGCATAAAGGCTAGAACAAGTGGAGGAAGTTACAACATAGGAATGTGAAGAGGTTTTAGGCAACAAAGAGGAGTTTTGGTTCAACAAAGAGGCGCCGCCATGGGGTATTTGGGGTTGGCCAGTGAAGTGTGGGTCAGGTCAGAGGCTAGAGGGGTGTGTGGTGGTCTGGTCAGAGGTGGTGGTGGCGGCCAAAGGTGGTGGTGGTGGTGGAAAATGAAGTGGTGATGCAAATAGTGGTCACAACATTGTTCTTAAGGCCTAGGTTGCATTTTTGAGGGGTTTGGTCACCATGGTGGGTTCGGCCATGGTCATGACCTGGAGTATAGTTGGTGATGATGGCAGGGAAGAGGTGTAGGAGGTGGTGGCCGTGGATATGAGGAGGAGGAAGTGCAAAAGAATCCAAGAAACAAGTCAAAAACCATGAAAAATGAGAAGAAGAAGAAGAAGAAGAAGGAAAAAGTAGCCATTACCAAATTTTTTTGCAAGCCATGAATAGAATGAGGAACAAATGTTTTTTTTTGCAGGAATGAGCACTGGAATACACGGCCAAACAAAGTAATATACAGCCAAAAGAAGTAAATGAGGAGTTGTGGCAATTGAAAGGACATAGGAGATGAAAAGACTTCAGTTTCTAAAGCATTTTAAACTCTTTCATATTTCTTTTTTCTTTAATTCAAATAAAACAAAATAAAATCAGTAATTTGACTTTAGAACCGAAACAAAGTAATATAAAATAAAAATAATTAATTAATTTTAAAGAAATGTAAAAAGAATATAAGAAATTACTTAAAAATTGAAAACAGGGTTCAAAAAAATTACAAATAGATCATCATTGGCTTTGGAAAAATATCTACTTCATTTTAAAAATATTCTAAAGCAAAACTTTGAAATAAATAATTCATTTATCATTTCTAAAGTGAAATAAATAATTAAATTTAGAGAAAATAGAAAAAGAATTAAAGAAATTGTTTAAAAATTCAAAATAGGACTTAAAAATAGAATATCACTAGTTTTAGAAAAAATTATAACTTTACTTCTAAACCAATAAAAGTCAAGTAAAATAAAATAAATTCTGAACAAAATGAAGTGTAAATGAAAATAAAATAAAGTCTTAAAAAAATAGAAAATAAACAAAGAATTTCTTTAATTAAATGAAACTGGAAATTAGAAATTATAAATAGAATACAACTGACATTGGAAAATGTCAATTACACTTTGAAAAATGTTTTTAAAACCAAAATATATACATAACATGTTATTTTACCCATATAAATATAAATTAGAACATTACATGACCAAATAAAATATTATTTATATAATTTAAAATAAACAATTTTGTTAAATACAGCAAATTACACTCAATAGTTAAAAAGGCATAACTTTCACAATATTAATCAGATTTTAACGAAACGAAAAGCATTATTCTTAAAATTTTATTTACTTTCATAATAAAAGATAAAATTCAAATTTTAAAACTTTCAAATTTTAAATTTAAAAGTCAAAGTTTGACCATATTGACCAAAATTCACTTTTCTGGAAAATATTCTATTTAGTCATGTTTGGAATTCTAATTCACATCAAAATCAAAATTTATATTTAAAATAACAAAATTTATTCATTTTAATAAATAAAATAAAGTTTTCAAATCAGGAAATTCAATAAAAAAAATTAAAATATACAATTAAAATAATCACAAAACACAGGGTTGTTACACATTTGACTTATTTTTGGTAATCATTGGGTTACTTTTCTTAAAAACAATATTATTTGAATTTGTTTTCTTTGGTAAATTTTTTGAAAAATCTTTATATCCTAATCCCTGTCTACTTGACACACTTTGAGATTTTTCAAAAATTTTAGAAAGATTTTCTCTTCCTTTATTGAAATTCGAAACATTTTTGGTACTTCCTTCTAACTGCGTTTTTAAACTAGAGATATCTAGTTCTAATATGTTAATATTAGTTTTTAAATCAAGATTTTCAATTAGTAAAATATCATTCTTCTCTTTTTGAGTTTCTAATTCCTGAGTTATCATAATAATTTGAGAAGTAGCATTTGAACAGGATTCTTGAGTAGCTTCGAGTTCATTTTCTAAAATTTTCTTTTCATCTTTTAACATTTCTACTTCAAGTTCTGTTCTTTCTAGTTTTTCATTAACTTCTTTACATTTTCTTTTAATATTTTTCTTTTGTTTTAATAATACTGTATTTACTTTTATTAAATCATCAAAAGAGAAATCACTTACTTCATCGTTTGTAGCCATAAAGCAAACATTTGCTTGTTCATTGTCACTATCACTGTCGCTATCCGATGAGGAAGATGATTCTGAGTCATCCCATGTTACTGAAAAAGCTTGCTTCTATTTGTATCTGTCCTTCTTGTTCTTGTGCTTGTCTTTCTTTTGATCGGGACAATCTTTCTTCATATGGCCTTTCTTATGACATTCATAGCATTCTATATTTGATGATGATGGTTTGGTGCTATTGTTATTTCCATTTTTGTTTTGTCCAAATCGATTGTTCTTGTTAAATTTCAAAAACTTTTTGAAATTCTTTGCGATAAGTTCCATATCGATTTCTTCGCCATCAGAATCTGATTCTTCCTTTTCAGCTTTGAATGCTATTGTCTTCTTATCTTGTGCATGTACTCTTTTAGCCTGTAGATTAACTTCATAAGACATTAGATTACCGATCAACTCCTCTGGTTTTATGGTAGAGATATCGTTAGCTTCTTCTATAGCTAGAACTTTTCTCTCCCGGTCATCCGTGAGTGAGTTGAGAAGTTTTGACACAATATCAAAATCTGTATACTTTTCTCTTAGTGCCAATAGTGAGTGATATATGTCTTGGAATCTAGAGTACATATCATTTATAGACTCATTGTTGGGCGTATTCTCACCACCGAACCACTCCCTACCGAACCAACCCATTTCTCCACTCCCTACCGAACCAACCCATTTCTCCACTCCCTACCGAACCAACCCATTTCCCTACTCCCTACCGAACCAACCCATTTCCCCACTCCCTACCGGACCAATCTCCTACCGAACCACTCCCTACCGAACCACTCCCTACCGAACCACTCCCTACCGAGTCACTCACCTACTCCCACCACCGGACCAACGTTGCTAGGCCAGATTGCATCAGCCTAGGCCCACCAGCAGCTACATACATCCAAGACCCCTACTCCCAACCTCACTCTATAAATAGAGGGGCAAGGGTGCGACAATGGCGGACAAGTTGGAGAGCTCAAGAACGGACAGAACTTTCAAACAACTTTCATATACTTGTAATCAAAGCTTTGTACTTGTAATCTGAACAGTAAAGGAGAATAAGATATAAAGTGGACGTAGGCACATTTTGGTCGAACCACTATAAACTTGTGTGTCTTTTACAGTTTAGTCCTTGCTTTTTACATATTTGCATAAAGTATCCAGATCACTAAGAACAACAGAAAATCGACTAAATCATACGACTTGGAGGTGTTTGCCCATTTTTTGTGCAAACATTTTTGGTGCTTTCACTGAGAGCTGAACTCCGGACTTCAGCTTCTCCCACATAACTTTCTTCCTAACAGCATCGCTCATTGCTTGGAAGACATGCCTCCCAAGCAGAAGAAAGATGTTAACAAAGGAAAAAACATCGCAACCAGTAGTATTCTAGATCCAGTGGTCACAGATCAAGTAAATCATCCCATTCCAACAGCAGTACCAAATGGAGGTCAAGCAAATCCGACAACCCCTGCCACGGGACAGCCGGCAGCCATTACTACGACAGATCTAGACAGGGTTGTGGCTGAAGTGACTAACCGCTTCACATCCCAACAGGAAGCCTTGGTGGACCAACTCATGTCACGCTTAAGGGATGCTGAAGAGTCCAACCGCAACACTGAATCATGGGGTGAGTCCCAGTCTGGAGGATCTCGGAGGCAACAAAGATCTTCCTTCTTCGAAGAAGCTAATAACAGAAGCGGCCATGGTAGGAGCCGAGACCGAACTCAGTCCGAACGCCGACCCAAGGAAACGCTTGGAACTGAACCCAACGGGGGAGGTACCAGGCGGAGGTCGACTGTAGTTGAGCCTGTCATGCTTCCTAACCACGGAAATGCCAATAAACGGGGCCGAGCTAGAGTCCAGCCCGAAGTTGGACCTGAGGAAGTGCTTAGATCAGAACCCACCAGGGGAAGATCAAGGCAAGGGCCAGTTGTAGCTGACCCCAGCATGCTCCCAGAAGACCAAAGACAGCCACTGGAAAATATTAGGAATAATAGACGATACCATCCCTACAGGTCATCTGGACGGAATCAATCCCACAGAGAAGAACCGAACTCATTTTTATCTACTCCAAATTCTGATGAAAGGATGGCACTCTTGTTCAGAGAGTTCGTCCAACGGGATCAAAGAGATCGAGGGATAGGCTCTAGGGTAACCAGTCCTTTCGCCCGCAATATCGAAATTGCCATCACCCCCCAAGAATGGAAAATGCCAATAATGGAACCTTACAAGGGAACCTCTGACCCCGTTGTACACTTACAGAGATACACACAGCATATGCTGATGAGCGGGGCAACAGAGGGAGTACTGTGCAAATGCTTTCCACTATTCTTAGCAGATCTAGCTACCTCCTGGTTCTGCCATCTACCCCAAGGATCCATCAGCTCATGGGAGATGTTGAAAGAAAAGTTCATCAGCCAGTTCCGCATTCATGTGGAGCAACCCAAGGACGCTTATTCCTTATCCAGTATCAAACAGAAACCTGGAGAGAAAGTGCAGCAATATCTAACCCGATTCAATGCCGCAGCGGCCGCAGTCCAAGATGCCGATGAGAAGCTTATCTTAATGGCCCTCTGTAGTGGGGTGCATCCGGATACTAAATTTGCTAGAAGATTGACAAAAGTAAAACCAGCTACTTTACTCGATTTCTTTCATGAAGCTGGGAAATATATGAGACTTGAAAACGCTGCCACTGAGGGGCAGTCAGGGCAACAAAATAAGGCAGCTCACGGCAACACGCCTGCGGTAGCAAAAGACGTTCGAAGAAATGACTCTAGAGACAATGCTGGGGGCAAGAAGGGAGAAAATCATCTATATCGGCCACGACCGAGATTTGACGCTTACACCCCTTTGAATGAAACGATCGAAAACATTTTCCTGGCCACTCAAGACGAAGTTAAATACAAACGCACCCCGCACAAGAAGGAATCAAATAACGCAATTAAGTTTGGAAAATTCTGCCGCTTCCACGAATCCCATGGGCATGATACCAATGAATGCCATCATCTCCGGGACTTGATTGAAGAACACATCAGAAGAAGGAGACTAGAACGCTATGTAAAATGTCAGAACAGGACTCCAGTTCCTGCTAATGAGAACCCAAGGCTACCCTCCCTAGAAATAGGCAGAGGAAATCGCAACACCAGCGGCTTCAGTCAAGAGAAGATAGTGGTCTATACCATCTCGGGAGGACCACACATCGCCGACGGAAGCTGGGCAGAGATGGAAAGGTACGGGAAGTCACTTAGAAACAATGAAGAATGCGTTTATTCTATTATAGAAGAACGCCACCCAAAGCGGATAGAGAATGATGACATCACATTCAGTAGGCGTGACCTGGAGGGAAGGCAGTACCCTCACACGGATCCCATGGTTATCTCTGCCCGGCTCGGTCCAGCCGAAGTTTTCCGAATTCTAGTAGACACTGGAAGCTCAGTGAATATCCTATTCTAGCATGCATTCGACAAAATGAAGCTGTCATTAAAGGATGTTCTTTCCTACAATAAACCACTACATGGTTTCACTGGAAATGCGAAGATGCCCCTCGGGTGACTGGGCCTCTTTGTTGAAATTGGAAGTCATCCCCGCTCCGTTGTGCGGAAAAAAACATTTGTGCTGATAGAAAACCACTCGGCCTACAACGCCTTCTTAGGAAGACCAGCCTTGTCTGACTTCCAAATTATCCCGACCCCATGGTGCCTGAAGATGAAATTTCCAACGGACAATGGAATAGGGGAAGTAAAGGGAGACCAGGACATTGCTTGAGATTTCTATGTAACTGAACTTCGCAATAACCGCAGGAAGGATAAAGGGAAGAGTGCAGAGATTTCCCTCTGCACGAAAAGTTTGGAAGTATAGCAACTAAAGAAAGCCCCTCCTCTTCGATATACCAGTGACCCTTTCAATGAGTTAGACCCCAGGGACAAAGAGGAGGAGGCCACCGCCGAGCCTGCCGAGGCTATGGAATTTATATCTGTGGACAAACACGACTCGAGTAGACTATTGAAAGTCGGGTCCCAACTAAAAGCAGAATTGAAGGAACAACTCATTGATTTTCTCCGCCACAACTTGGATGTGTTTGCATGGACGCATGCTGACATGACTGGAATCTCCCCAGACATAGCATGCCACGTACTAAACGTCGATCCTACCAAGGCTCTAGTAAAACAGAAAAAGAGAAGTATGGGGGCAGAATGATCAGCAGCCCTCGATGAAGAAGTAAAGAACCTACTTGCCAATAACTTCATACGAGAAGCCATCTACCCAGAGTGAATCGCTAACCCGGTACTAGTAAAGAAGGCTAATGGGAAGTGGCGAACATGCATTGACTTCTCCAACTTAAATGACGCCTGCCCGAAGTATTGCTTCCCACTTCCCCGAATCGATCAGCTTGTGGACAGCACAGCCGGGCACGAACTCTTATCTTTTATGGACGCATACTCAGGATATAACCAAATCCCTATGCATGCTCCCGATCAAGACCACACTAGTTTCATCACTGACCGGGGATTGTACTGCTACAGAGTAATGCCTTTTGGACTTAAAAACGTAGGAGCCACCTATCAGCGCCTCGTCAACAAGACGTTTGCAGGGCTAATAGGACAAACTATGGAAGTTTATGTGGATGACATGCTGGTAAAGTCAAGGAAAGCCAACGATCACGTAAGCCACCTGGGTGAGATGTTTCAAGTACTTCGCCAATATGGAATGAAGCTGAACCCTCTAAAGTGCTCCTTCGGAGTATCATCAGGAAAGTTCCTGGGATTCATCATCAATGCCTGAGGGATTGAAGCAAACCCTGAACAAGTCCGAGCCCTGAATGATATCAGGATACCTTCTACCCGAAAAGAAATGCAAAGCCTAAATGGGAAGGTGGCCGCCCTGAGCAGATTCATCTCTAAAGCAACTGACAAATGCATCCCCTTCTTCGAAGCTCTAAAGAAAGACAAAGGAAAGTTCGAATGGACTGACGAATGCCTAACAGCTTTCCTTAACTTAATCAAACACCTCCAAGGACCACTAGTACTCTCAACTCCGAAAGAAGGCGAAGAGCTATACTTATACCTTGCTGTGTCATCTCATGCTCTAAGCGCCGCCTTGGTGAGAGAAGACAAACGCACGCAGCGGCCAGTATACTTTGTAAGCAAGAGTTTACAGAGGCGGAAGCCAGATATCCTAAACTTGAGAAACTAGCATATTGTTTACTAATCACATCACGGAAACTGCGTCACTATTTCCAATCTCATTCCATCAGAGTTCTAACCGATCAACCGCTAAGGCAGGTACTCCATCGTCCCGACACTTCTGGGCGACTACTTAAATGGTGCATTGAACTAAGTCAATATGATATCACCTACCATCCTCGCACCGCCATCAAGGGACAAGCCATGGCCGATTTCATTGCCGAATTCACTACCAACGAAGGTAAGGAGCAATCGGAAATAGCAGAAGACATCAAGTGGAATCTCTTTGTGGATGGAGCGTCAAACGAACAAGGCTCGGGGGCAGGTGTCGTAATAATCACTCTTAGGGGAAATAAGCTACACTATGCTCTAAAATTGGACTTCGCTGCCACCAATAACGATGCAGAGTATGAAGTAGTGATAGCTGGATTAGAACTTGCCTTAGAGATTGGAGCCAATTCTTTATGTCTTCATAGTGATTCTCAACTTATTGTAAAACAAATACTAGGAGAATTTCAGGCCCGAGAAGAACGACTCACAGCATATCTAAAGAAGACCAAACTGTTTCTCAATCAATTGGATTACTATTTAATCAAACACATCCCTCGGGAAGAGAACCAAGAGGCCGACGAATTGGCAAAGCAAGCTAGCATGAGAGACGACACTATTTCCGGAGCAGTGGCCATCTCAAAGCAACTGACCCCGAGTTTCGAGCAGGTGAATCTGATAGCTGCAATCAAAGAGGAAACTTGGATGACTCCCATCCAAAAATACTTACAAGACGGCACACTGCCCGGCAAGCGTAACGAAGTCAAGAAAATCTTGAGGAGAGCTTCCCGCTACACAATACAAGAAGGCACCCTTTATCGGCACGGCTTCTCTAACCCCTTATTAAGGTGTGTCGCTGGAAGGGAAGCAAAGGAAATCTTATCCAACATCCATCAAGGAAGCTGCGGAGACCACACTGGAGGGCAGACTCTGGCAAAAAAGATACTCCGATATGGATATTTCTGGCCCACCTTAAGCAAAGACGCCTTAGATTTCGTCAAAAAATGTGACAGATGTCAGAAATTTTCTAAGATTCCGCGGCTACCAACAACTGAGATTACTCAAATGACCAGCCCTTGGCCCTTTGCAGTATGGGGAATTGACTTGATTGGCGAACTGCCAATGGGCCGAGGCGGAGCCAAATATGCTATAGTGGCAGTCGACTATTTCACCAAATGGGTGGAAGCAGAACTCCTAAATAAAGTATCTTCAGCAAAAGTTATTAACTTCTTGATCAAAAATGTTCTATGCAGGCACGGAGTCCCACTTAAAATCATTTCGGACAATGGACTTCAGTTTGACAGCGAGGAGTTCGCCAACTGGTGCCAAGAGCACGGAATTCACAAAAGCTTCTCATCTGTTGCTTATCCCCAAGCAAACGGACAAGTCGAAGCTGTCAACAAAATTCTCAAAACTCTAATCAAAAAGAAACTTGAAAAGTCAAAAGGCGCTTTTGTGGATGAACTTCCTACGGCACTTTGGGCCTATCGCACATCTTTCAGAACATTAACGGGGCATACTCCTTTCTCTTTGGCATACGGATCGGAGGTTATGCTCCCAGTTGAAACTATAATGCCTTCCCACCGTAGGATCCAATATAACCCAGAAGAGAACGAAGAACTCCTTCACATGTCTTTGGATCTAATTGAGGAAAGAAGAAATGATGCAGCCCTCAAAGCAGCAGCTCACAAGCAAAAAGTGGCAACGCAATACAACTCCAAAGTCAAGCATCGTAGCTTACAAAAAGGAGATCTTGTCCTCAAGCGAATCTTCCCGCGCCCCGGAGCGCTAGATCCAATCTGGGACGGACCATGTGTAATTCACAAAGATCTCCACAACGGAGCTTATATTTTGTCAACAGTGGACGGAGAGGTGTTCCAGAGAGCATGGAACATCCAACACCTTCATCGATACTTTTCTTAACTTGTACTGCCCATATGAAGTGAATTAATAAAGAGAATTAGTGGACGTAGGCATTTTTGTGCCGAACCACTTTAAAAACTTGTCTCTTTTTAACTTGTTCCTTTATATCTTGGCTGCTTGTTAACCTTATCCTTTTCTGTTGAACGAAATCCTGTGTAATGGCATTTCCATTCGAGACACATCACGGCGCGACTTCACCTGGACCAGACCTAACAGGTACTATGCGAATCCATGCCCTCGCCAATGAGACACTTTTGCTCCAGCATCCCTCTGCTGCGGGTTAACTCATTGCTCGCGATCGGCCCTTAAAGCCAACTGTAATGAGTCGATTATAAGCCACCGAGTAGGCCGACTATAGCCTAGGCAGCTCATTACGGCGTTCGGCTCGCCGGCAACCGTGAACCTACTTTAAGCCCCAACATAAGGTGTGGCCAGCCAGGGGTAGTTCACGGTTGACGATCGGCACCCACGCTAGCCGGCCACGGTAAATCGAATAATACCCACGATTATGGGCCATAATGGCCCGGGTAGTTACTGTGCGCGATCTCGGCTCCGAGTGTCTTAAGTACGGCTATGGTAAAAAAGATAAACTCCCCGCGGAGGCGTAAGATGGGTGACAAATGTCTCCAAGACCCACAGCTAGGGAAAGTGACTACAAAACCCGTTTGCCTCGAACTTAAGCACATCGAAGGCCTTCCGTGATTGGAAGTTTTACTTTTTCTTATATTTCTATCTTATTTAAAAACTTTCCTCCTATCCTCTATAACGATCCCTAAAGTACAGGACACAAAGTAGGAGATGCTCACCGATGGGGATAAGAACTCATGACAGGTCAATCAACTACATCGCATACTCAGTCATATAAGACATTCAAAGCTACCATCTACAACTAAGACATGAAGGGTGGTATTTTCTTCCCTTGTAAATAAATACATAGCTATAATTTATTCGCACATCACATTAGCTTTGCAAGGTATGAAATTATATCTTAAGCAAGAAACTGGCATCAAACACGATGAAATCACAGGCATGTGCACAGCTGCATTTCTTATGTAGCACATCAAAATAACTAAGGCAGTCAAATATGACAGAATCAACTTAAGTTAAAAATTACAGGCTAAGAATAAAATCGTTTGTTGCCAATAACATAATTACAGCCTAAAAGTTACATTAATGTTTTAGAGCTAGCGTAGACAGCAATGTCAAACAAACCAAAAAGACATTCAGGTCAAGTCAAGGAGTCAGCTGCATCGGAGCTTCACCTCAATCCTGCCGGCCCTCCAAGATCTACTTAGCCACGGGATCGGAGCTCTCAGCATGCTGGCCGGAGGTAGTCGGTACCTCGGAGGTCTCGCCTGTCCAAATCAGAAGAAGAATCCATTAGATAAGCGATAAGCGGTCAGGTTACAAAAAGATAAAAGAGAAGACTTACCAGCCTCTACTCCTTGATCATCATCCTCCAGCTGCACACCAACCTCCTCAGCAGTAAGCAGCCGCATACCCTCTTTCACTGCCGCCTTCTCCTCCTTGGTGAATTGAGCCGTAACCACATCCATTCTAAAGGCCACGCCACCCTCCTTATCTGCATCGGACTTAGCCTCCTCCAAGGCCCTGAGATAAATCATGGCCATGACTCGGAGGTAATCATCCATCCAAGATAAGTTGCCCTGTTTCCAAGTGCGAAAGTATATATCTTGAAGCATCTCATCCATTATCCCCTCATTCTTCTCAAACTCCCTTATTCGGTCCTCAGAAGCCAACAGCTTTGCAATGGTGGCGTCCCTCTCCGATTGGTATCGCGAGCTGTCAGCCTGAAAGGTTTTTCTCATCGCCTCCATCTCCTCCTTCAACTTGGTTTGAGCAAGCTCTGCACCCTCGAGTTTCCCGGACAACTCCTGTACCCGCTCGAGATCCACTTTCCGAACCTCATCAACCGTTGCAATAGCTATATCAATCCGTCCCTTTCAAACGGCCTCCATTTTTCGCATCTCTGCCCTGCTGGCCTCTTCCATGGTCTTCTTTAGTTGCCTAGATGCGGTCTCATGTTGAGAGATCTGGATGGCTTGATCAGCGAGTTGTTTGGCCTGGTCGGAAACCATTAAACGCAGTCAAATGTTAGCACTGCCGATTTCTTCTCCAACCTTAACCAGTCGAGCATG
Source organism: Allium fistulosum (assembly GCA_030737815.1). NCBI lineage: Eukaryota > Viridiplantae > Streptophyta > Magnoliopsida > Asparagales > Amaryllidaceae > Allium > Allium fistulosum. The sequence goes on along the minus strand of CM060907.1, from coordinate 938,851,467 downwards.
ATGCCCCATCAGCTTCTTGGTTTCCTCAGCAACCCGGTCAATGTTTGCCTTAGCTTTGTCCCCCAAGGTTACAACCCGAGTGGTAAGCAAATCAAGGTCCAGGGACTTGGCCTCGTCAAGCACCCTTACCATGGGATTACGAGGGAGAAGGTTCTCACCAGTAGCCTCATCAAAGGAAATATCGTGAGAACCCGGATCCAGATCCGGATGACCCGCAAACGGATTACGAGCCAAGCCAGGATGGTCTATCGGGGTAACGATAGGATTTTCAGACGGGTGCGGGGAAGGAATAAGCTCAGTATTCTCCTCTGTGGTATCCTTAAGAGGCTGAGTCGGGGGCTGAGGGTCAGGTGGAGATTCCAACAAGGAGCGACTCCTCTTCTTCTTTTGGATATCCTCTTCGATAACTCCGAGAAGAGGACGGTAGCCGACTACGTCTCCAGGGCGGTTAGTCGGAGGCTTTGGCTTAGTGGAAGCCCTTAGAAGTTTATATTGTTCAAGACGGTGCCGAACACCCGATGTCTTGGCCACTTTATCCGATCCTGGGACAAAAACCAAGTGTTACAAGCAGACGTTGAACTATAATTCAAGAAATATGTCAAGTTAGGAAAAGTAAGGAGACGCTTTTGTTATACAAACCCTGGGGAGGAGTGGGATACTGCAATAGGTCCTGGATCTCATTCCAGGACGGGAGCTGACCATAAAATATTCCTAAGTCATTATCATAAATGGTGTCTGCAGAAGTCAAAAATTCACCTTGAGTCGCGGGGGCTGCCTCAACTAGAACACTTTTGGAAGATGAATCGGCACCGGCTCCGGCCCTGTCAGCTTTCTTAGGCTCCTCTACCATAGTCGTTTCTTCCTCCAGCCCTTCGAAAGCTAGGCGGAAAGCATCGTCCGTCCACTCCTGGATCACACCCGCTTGCTTAGAAGATAAAGCCCCAGCACCATCACCACTCTGTCCGTCGCCACCATCATCACCACTCGTTCCATCACCTTCTCCACCACTTCCACTCTCCGCCTCACCTCCTTCACCCTCGCCTCTTTCCTCCTCCTCATCTTCCTCCTTCGGAACGTCCGGACATGTGCTGGGGGAGGGTCCATCGGATTTCTTCAGTTTCTCCCCCCGGTAGTTGGATGCTTTGAGAAGGGTTTCCTTTTGCTGCTCTTCGCCGTAGCCCCTCCTTTAGCTTTGGCAGCCCTCTCCTCAGCTGTGTCTCTCTGCTTCACCACAGACTGACGTGGCAGAATCAGATTAAGCCCTAGAAGAGTAGCATTCCTGATCAAATAAGAAGCCGCCCTTTCCCCTTCCGGAATGGCTTCTATTTCCTCAGCCATCCAAACCAGACGATCGTTCTCTATGACCGCAAAGCCACCTATCGCTAGCAAGAAATAAAGCACGTAAAGAGGAGTATTGCAGTCAGAACAAAAATCATAAATGAGATTCAACTTACAGCCAGAGGTGAAGCGGCGGAAGGAAACGGAGTCATCTTTGACAAAAAACCATTCCTTCTTGAACATGCTGAATTTCGAATATAAATCCAGGACTGGCTTGAAGGACACAGCCGACTCTAAGCTAACATACGGAGACCCCTTCTTGTAGCCTCTCGAGTTGTACAAGTACCGAATTTCCCGGTTGGACGGAGGACGCCCGTATCTCCTCTGGAAGATAATAAACAAACTCACCAAGATAGCATAGGAATTAGGCTGAAGCTGGAAAGGGGCCACCTTCAAGTATGTGACGAAGCTGACTATCCAGGCGTTAATCGGAGGAATGGCACCGCACATGCAATGATACCTGCTGTAAGCAAAATATCCTTCTGGGAGGTTATACGGCATCACTCCGTTCCCCGACAACCTCATCTGCGCCCTATCAATCCCAAAAGATCTAGATATAGCGTCAAGCTGTTCATATTTGAGGGAACTGGGAAAGCAGTCAGGCGGTGAGTTCAAGAGCTCTTACGGACCGTACCCGTCCACTAACGATCTCGGGGTAGGTCCATGTCACCCCGGTTCTGCCTGGGCTGGGGGCACGATGAAGGACTCTCCTTTATCCTTAGATTTCTTTTTGTCAAAACGGGTTTCTACTTTATGAGACATTATCTACAGACACGAGAAAGTGTATCGTCAGAATAAGGAGTATAGAAATATAAACAAGCGAATACCAAACAATCTGGAGTCTCATTTATAGTTCAAAACATAAAAGTGCCATTCGGTAAGTTGAGACGTGAAGTTCATCCGGCGCTTAAGCTCCTTAGGAGATCATTCGGTTATTCAAAACATAAAAGTGCCATTCGGTAAGTCGAGACGTGAAGTTCATCCGGCGCTTAAGCTCCTTAGGAGATCATTCGGTAATTCAAGCATAAAGGTCATTCGGCGGAAGAGAAGCTCACCTGGTCTGGCAATCCAACTGGTTCGGTGAAATGATTGATTCGGCAGACAAGAATTTGGTTCGGCTATTTCAGATAGTAGGGAATAACGAGAGCATAAAGCCCTTACTTATAGGCAAGCATAGGATGACCGGACCAGCTGGCTCAGCGCTTAGGCCGAATGGGAGAATCAAAACAAAGCGCGACATATGCAGGCACATGCCCCACTTTGGGGGGCAAATGTTGGGCGTATTCTCACCACCGAACCACTCCCTACCGAACCAACCCATTTCTCCACTCCCTACCGAACCAACCCATTTCTCCACTCCCTATCGAACCAACCCATTTCCCCACTCCCTACCGGACCAATCACCTACCGAACCACTCCCTACCGAACCACTCCCTACCGAGTCACTCACCTACTCCCACCACCGGACCAACTCGCTTCCAAAAGACTATCGAACCAACGTTGCTAGGCCAGATTGCATCAGCCCAGGCCCACCAGCAGCTACATACATCCAAGACCCCTACTCCCAACCTCACTCTATAAATAGAGGGGCAAGGGTGCGACAATGGCGGACAAGTTGGAGAGCTCAAGAACAGACAGAACTTTCAAACAACTTTCATATACTTGTAATCAAAGCTTTGTAATTGTAATCTGAATAGTAAAGGAGAATAAGACATAAAGTGGACGTAGGCACATTCTGGCCGAACCACTATAAACCTGTGTGTCTTTTACAGTTTAGTCCCTGCTTTTTACATATTTGCATAAAGTATCCAGATCACTAAGAACAACAGAAAATCGACTAAATCATACGACTTGGAGGTGTTTGCCCATTTTTTGTGCAAACACTCATCTTGTTTCATTCTAAAGTTTTGAAACTGATTTTTAAGCATTGAAATCTTACTTTGCTTAACTTTGTTTGTACCTTCATGAGTTACTTTTAGTGTTCGCCAAATTTCATAAGCAGTAGTGCACATGCTAACTCTATTAAACTCATTTTTTTCTAAAGCACAAAATAACATGTTCATGGCTTTCGCATTTGCAGTGGCACCTAGTTTTCATAAGCAGTAGTGCACATGTTCAGTTTGAGTGATATTCCAGATTTCATAACTATTTGATTGCATAAATATTCTCATTCTAGTAGACCAATAACTATACTTCAAACCGTTGAATAGTGGTGGTCGTGCAATGGATTGACCTTCGGTAAAACTAGTGTTGTTGTGATTTTCCATATAATTCAGTATCAAATAACGGTGTTATGGTTATAGGATAACCTTGCTCTGATACCAAATGAAAGTGACTAATGATCGAGTAATATGGAATATTAAATAAACTAATTACTTGTGCGGAATAGTGATAATAGTAAATAGCAGTAAAGAAAATAACACCAGATATTTTTATACTGGTTCGAACTTCCCGTTCTACGTCCAGTCCTAGACTCCTTCTGGATTTAATCGTAACCCTCTCTTAACCTGGAGGAACAGGTATTACACCGCCTGGACAACTGAATCAGGACTTTTCACCTGAGGATACTACAACTGGATTTTCCCGCCCGAGGATACTACAACAGGACTTCAAATAGTTGAGAATAGTTGTGACTGAATGTGCACTTTGAATCACACTGATAAGTCGTTAAAGTACACCCTTCCTATAATCTTCCCCTTAAGTGTATATATTGTGTGTGTGAAGATATGGAAGAAATCGATTGTTGTTTTAAACAAGTAGTTTGAATATGAATTCAATGGTTTAAAAAGAGCAAAGATAGTTTTTGATTCAAGAGAGATAGAAATTTAAATCAGTGAGTTAAATGATCTTGAATCTGTTGTTTATATATATGTTGATGAGTTGCAACTCTTTGTGAAGAGTAATGGTTCAAAGAATCGTTTGCAACTCCTCAGGGAAGAGATACTCCTCTTCAACGAAGGGAAGTGTTTCTTCACTATTTAAAAAAATATGATAGTTGCAGTATTCAGTTGACTGACCAAGAAGTTTAGTCGACTGAATATCATAAGTGATATTCGTGTATGTACACAGACTCAGTCGACTGAGGTGCATAGTTCAGTCGACTGAGGTGCATAGTTCAGTCAACTGAACTGCAAGTTTTCTTAGACTGTCAACTTTTTGTAAAACATGAAACTTTTTGTCGATGTGTTTGTGTTACTTGAGGATAGATTGTACATTGTATATATCTAGATTAACAAAAAACTAACTAGAGATTATCCTTCAGAGATTTCCTTTATAGTCACTATACGAAGATTCATGAATATCGTCGTTGATTGCAAAGCTCCTTTGTCATTGATCAAAATCAAGGTTCTAACACTGTGTCCCTGTCTACAACAGAAGCATAATATATTTCAGCTATTTTAACCTGTTCACAGGTTATCTATATGCAATAAATTTTAAAAGATTTTGTTTTAAATTTTACTAAATCACCAATATACTATGATAACAATAGTGCAATAAATCTATTCAAAAATCCAACACATCACACTAGAACCAAACACATAGATATAAGACATCATTTTTTGATAGATAACGTAAACAAAGAAGTAAGTTCATTTGAATTTATAAATATGAAAACCAAATAGCGATATTATAACAAAACCACTAACTCAAACATCTTTTATTAAACTCAGAAGAGAGTTAGGAATATGTTCCTTCTCTGAAATATAAATATAACAACATTAAATGAATATTTAAAAAGAAAATAAAATGACAGAATTTACACAGGTATATCGACATACATCCTACGTATATGTCGATATATATTGGTAAGATCTAAAAACAGATTTCACTCTAAAATTTAAAATTCGAAATAAGGCTATATAACCACCAAATTTTGATATTTCTCATTCTCATATCTTCTTCTTTCTGTAAATTCATAATAAAATAAAATTAATGACATCCTCAAGTTCCAAATGTCTAAGAGGAGAGACTGCACCCTTTTCCTTTGAAACCCCCACTCTAGGCCCATTCCAAACCACCACCATAACCAAAGTCATCAAGATTAAAGATGATCTGAAGCATGTACACAATATGTTTTCAGAAATAGATGTTTGTTCAATTACGCCTTTTTAAAGAACAAGAGAAACAAGGACGCATTCTTCAAAATCTCTAGAAGCACTTATTGGATAACGAAGTAAATCCTATTGTAATCGGAGAGGATACTACTAACCTTGTCATTCACAATCCTATGGATAATAAGGAAGAGTAAGAGGAAGAAGAATGGAAGAACAGGATGAGGCGGAAGATGACGATGAGATCAAATGTGTTGGCGAAGTATGCTTTGATCAGGATGAAAATATTATCGAACAAAGAGGAAACTTTTGTCTTCGATAGCCCTTTTTCCCATCCATAAGTCTCCCATAATCAAAAGAAAATCATAGATTTAAGTTTAGTATGTATTAGTTTGGTTTGTTAGGATTTGGTTTGGTTTGATGTATATTTGAATTGGATTTGTTTGTCTTGGTTTGGATTTGTGTGTTTTGGATATTTGTGAAAGTGTGTATTCTTGTGCACACTAATTATGGATCGTGTAATATGGACTAACAATATATGCGAAATGTTATTTACAATTTCTATACAAATAAATATTCAATAAACTAACTATAGCAATTCACAGATATAGAAAAGTAAATGCAGTAAACTATAAAAATCACACCAGGGATTTTTATACTGGTTCGGACCTCCCGTCCTACGTCCAGTCCCAGACTTCTATCTGGATTTTCACTACCAACTACCTCGCTTCACCCGGAGGAACAGGTTTACAATACCCGAACAGCCGAACGGGATTTCGTGCCTCTTACAACACCGAGGACTTCAACAAAAAACAAATACAATTGCTGTTGACAACTTGTGCTCTTGATAACACTGATTTGTCACTTGTAGTACACCCTTCCTATAATCTTATCCTCAAAATATGTGAATGATGTTTGTGAAGATTGAAGGAAGTATATTACTTATTTGAATCAAAAGATATGAAATAATTTCAATGATTCAATAAGCAATTGAAATAGAGAGCTTTTAGAATGCAAGAGTATTTAGAAATTAAGATCAGAATTTTAAAGCAAAGAATTGTTGTATTTCAATCAATGATTTAGATATGTTTATATAGAGAATAAATGGTTGTAACTCTTTGTGAAGAGTAGCCATTAACAGATGTGATCATTGATGAAAGGTAAGAGAAGCAACCATTGAAGAAAGAAGTGTCTTTTGGGAAAGGTTGCTTTCTGTTTAAAAACGGTCGACAGGTCAAAAATGACCAGTAGACAAAATTTCAAATATATAGACGTTATGTGCATGTGTGCACGTTCATTGTGCAATTTACACAGGAACGGTCGACCGCCTGGTTTTGTACCGGTCGACCGGTCCCTGTTAAATTGCACAGTGAATGTGCAATGCCATCCAAAACGTATATACATCGATTATATTGAGGTGCATGATTATTTGAGGATAGATTTTAACATAAATAATACTACTAACATACCAAATAATCAACCTCTAACGTATGAAGCTCTTTGTGTCTCAATGAATAACTTTTTTTTTGTCGATCACGGTTTATCCCTTTGTCAGAAATCAAACCTCTATAAAAATCTTGACTCAACATTCTCCCCCTTTTTGATTGATGACAACATATATCTGAAGTTCTAAATCTCCCCCTGAATATGTGATCTCCCCCTGAGATTTTGTCTGTACTTCTTTATATATATATATTCCTGCAAATAATTGTTAGCTCTTTCTCCCCCTTTGTCATCGACAAAAAGGAGTAATATATAATGGAATAATATAGGAATGTATCAACCAGAATATCCATTTTCCTCTTTTCTTAAGTGGTACCTGCAAAAAATATAATTAAGACCATGGTACCCACTTTTTATAGGGTCCTAAGAGTTAGATCTTAGGAATCCAAACCCATACGGGTCCGGTATCCCCTTTATATACATAATTAGAATTATAATGAACAGTATTCATGAAATTCTGAATATAGTTATTCCTAATCAAATTGTTATTTGTTTTAGGAACCCATATTTTGATAGTCTTGACATTTTTCTTCTGAAATTTCACAACTGGTTTTGGTTTGGAATATAATAAACTAAGATTTTTCTTAGCTCCAGTCTTTTGTACTTTCTTTTTCCTTTCATTACCAAGATGTTTCTTGGTTTCTTGTTTCTTATATCCCAAACCTTGTTTATTTGAAATAGATTGTGAACTTTCAATGATTTTTGTCAAATTTTCTCGACCTTTGTTAAAGTTAGAAACATTTTGAGTAATGTCTTCTAACTTAGTTCGTAAGCTCGCCTTTTCTAGGTCCAGATTTTTGACTTTTGCCTTAAGCTCATGATTTTCAGTAGTGAGAGCATCATTTTTCTCTTTTTGAGTTTCAATTTCTTGACTCAAAAGAGATAATTGAGAGTCAACATTAGATGATGATTCTTGAAGTTTTTCAAGTTCTTCTTCTAATATTTTCTTCTCGTCTTTTAACATATCTCGTTCAAACTCTGCTCTACTCAAATCTGCTTTGGCTACTTTTAATTGACGTTTTATGTCTTTATATTTGACTATCAATTCAGAATTTATATCAAGTAATTCATCAAATGTAGGAATTTGTACCTCATCTTCTGTTGCCATAAAACAAACATTAGCTTGTTCATTCTCCTGATCACTTTCACTTTCAGATGAAGATGAGTCTGAATCATCCCATGTAACTGAGAAGGCTCGTTTCTTTGACTTGTCCTTCTTATATTTGAATTTATCATTTTCTGACTTCTTCTTCTGTTCTGGACAGTCCTTTTGCATGTGCCCCTTTTTGTGGCAGTTGAAACATTCTATTGCGGATGAAGATGGTTTATTTGATCCAGGTTTCCTTTTGTTGTAACGACTGGCTTTTCGATATTTTAGGAATTTTTTGAATCCTTTTGCAATGAATGCTAGATCTTCATCTTCAGAATCTGATTCATTTTCATCTTTCTCAGCATGAAATGCTACATTTTTCTTTTCTTCTTTCTGTTCTTTTCTAGCCTGCAAATTTGCTTCATAGGACATTAAATTTCCTATCAATTCATCTGGCTTCATGATGGAAAGGTCATTAGCTTCTTCAATTGCTAATACTTTTCCTTCCCATTCACTAGTCAGAGAATGTAGGACTGTTGAAACAACATCAAAATCTAAATATTTTTGTCCTAATCCGATAAGTGCATGATGAATAGTTTGAAACCTTGAATACATATCATTGATTGTCTCATTCGGTTTCATTTTAAAATTTTGAAACTGACTCTTCAGCATGGCTATTTTGGCTTGTTTAACCTTGTTAGTACCTTCATGAGTGGTTTTCAACGTTTGCCAAATTTGATATGCAGTAGTGCAGATACTAACACGGTTATATTCATTTTGGTCTAATGCACAAAACAACATATTTATTGCCTTTGCATTTACGGCTGCTGCCGTTTTCTCAGCCGTTGTCCATTCTGAATATTCAGTTGTTGGATTTACTATTTCTTTTTGAGTAGCATTCCAAGCATCATAGCTATTTGATTGCATAAAAAATGACATACGTGTTGCCCAATAGCTATAGTTGAGACCATTAAAGAATGGAGGTCTTTGTGTTGATTGACCTTCCGTGTAAGTGTTAGTGCTAGTGCTTGCGTTATTTGCCATATTACAAGAATATATCAAATAACGGTGTTACGGTTATATGATGACCGTGCTCTGATACCAAATGAAAGTGTGTATTCTTGTGCACACTAATTATGGATCGTGTAATATGGACTAACAATATATGCGGAATGTTATTTACAATTTCTATACAAATAAATATTCAATAAACTAACTATAGCAATTCACAGATATAGAAAAGTAAATGCAGTAAACTATAAAAATCACACCAGGGATTTTTATACTGGTTCGGACCTCCCGTCCTACGTCCAGTCCCAGACTTCTATCTGGATTTTCACTACCAACTACCTCGCTTCACCCGGAGGAACAGGTTTACAATACCCGAACAGCCGAACGGGATTTCGTGCCTCTTACAACACCGAGGACTTCAACAAAAAACAAATACAATTGCTGTTGACAACTTGTGCTCTTGATAACACTGATTTGTCACTTGTAGTACACCCTTCCTATAATCTTATCCTCAAAATATGTGAATGATGTTTGTGAAGATTGAAGGAAGTATATTACTTATTTGAATCAAAAGATATGAAATAATTTCAATGATTCAATAAGCAATTGAAATAGAGAGCTTTTAGAATGCAAGAGTATTTAGAAATTAAGATCAGAATTTTAAAGCAAAGAATTGTTGTATTTCAATCAATGATTTAGATATGTTTATATAGAGAATAAATGGTTGTAACTCTTTGTGAAGAGTAGCCATTAACATATGTGATCATTGATGAAAGGTAAGAGAAGCAACCATTGAAGAAAGAAGTGTCTTTTGGGAAAGGTTGCTATCTGTTTAAAAACGGTCGACAGGTCAAAAATGACCAGTAGACAAAATTTCAAATATATAGACGTTATGTGCATGTGTGCACGTTCATTGTGCAATTTACACAGGAACGGTCGACCGCCTGGTTTTGTACCGGTCGACCGGTCCCTGTTAAATTGCACAGTGAATGTGCAATGCCATCCAAAACGTATATACATCGATTATATTGAGGTGCATGATTATTTGAGGATAGATTTTAACATAAATAATACTACTAACATACCAAATAATCAACCTCTAACGTATGAAGCTCTTTGTGTCTCAATGAATAACTTTTTTTTTGTCGATCACGGTTTATCCCTTTGTCAGAAATCAAACCTCTATAAAAATCTTGACTCAACATTCTCCCCCTTTTTGATTGATGACAACATATATCTGAAGTTCTAAATCTCCCCCTGAATATGTGATCTCCCCCTGAGATTTTGTCTGTACTTCTTTATATATATATATTCCTGCAAATAATTGTTAGCTCTTTCTCCCCCTTTGTCATCGACAAAAAGGAGTAATATATAATGGAATAATATAGGAATGTATCAACCAGAATATCCATTTTCCTCTTTTCTTAAGTGGTACCTGCAAAAAATATAATTAAGACCATGGTACCCACTTTTTATAGGGTCCTAAGAGTTAGATCTTAGGAATCCAAACCCATACGGGTCCGGTATCCCCTTTATATACATAATTAGAATTATAATGAACAGTATTCATGAAATTCTGAATATAGTTATTCCTAATCAAATTGTTATTTGTTTTAGGAACCCATATTTTGATAGTCTTGACATTTTTCTTCTGAAATTTCACAACTGGTTTTGGTTTGGAATATAATAAACTAAGATTTTTCTTAGCTCCAGTCTTTTGTACTTTCTTTTTCCTTTCATTACCAAGATGTTTCTTGGTTTCTTGTTTCTTATATCCCAAACCTTGTTTATTTGAAATAGATTGTGAACTTTCAATGATTTTTGTCAAATTTTCTCGACCTTTGTTAAAGTTAGAAACATTTTGAGTAATGTCTTCTAACTTAGTTCGTAAGCTCGCCTTTTCTAGGTCCAGATTTTTGACTTTTGCCTTAAGCTCATGATTTTCAGTAGTGAGAGCATCATTTTTCTCTTTTTGAGTTTCAATTTCTTGACTCAAAAGAGATAATTGAGAGTCAACATTAGATGATGATTCTTGAAGTTTTTCAAGTTCTTCTTCTAATATTTTCTTCTCGTCTTTTAACATATCTCGTTCAAACTCTGCTCTACTCAAATCTGCTTTGGCTACTTTTAATTGACGTTTTATGTCTTTATATTTGACTATCAATTCAGAATTTATATCAAGTAATTCATCAAATGTAGGAATTTGTACCTCATCTTCTGTTGCCATAAAACAAACATTAGCTTGTTCATTCTCCTGATCACTTTCACTTTCAGATGAAGATGAGTCTGAATCATCCCATGTAACTGAGAAGGCTCGTTTCTTTGACTTGTCCTTCTTATATTTGAATTTATCATTTTCTGATTTCTTCTTCTGTTCTGGACAGTCCTTTTGCATGTGCCCCTTTTTGTGGCAGTTGAAACATTCTATTGCGGATGAAGATGGTTTATTTGATCCAGGTTTCCTTTTGTTGTAACGACTGGCTTTTCGATATTTTAGGAATTTTTTGAATCCTTTTGCAATGAATGCTAGATCTTCATCTTCAGAATCTGATTCATTTTCATCTTTCTCAGCATGAAATGCTACATTTTTCTTTTCTTCTTTCTGTTCTTTTCTAGCCTGCAAATTTGCTTCATAGGACATTAAATTTCCTATCAATTCATCTGGCTTCATGATGGAAAGGTCATTAGCTTCTTCAATTGCTAATACTTTTCCTTCCCATTCACTAGTCAGAGAATGTAGGACTGTTGAAACAACATCAAAATCTAAATATTTTTGTCCTAATCCGATAAGTGCATGATGAATAGTTTGAAACCTTGAATACATATCATTGATTGTCTCATTCGGTTTCATTTTAAAATTTTGAAACTGACTCTTCAGCATGGCTATTTTGGCTTGTTTAACCTTGTTAGTACCTTCATGAGTGGTTTTCAACGTTTGCCAAATTTGATATGCAGTAGTGCAGATACTAACACGGTTATATTCATTTTGGTCTAATGCACAAAACAACATATTTATTGCCTTTGCATTTACGGCTGCTGCCGTTTTCTCAGTCGTTGTCCATTCTGAATATTCAGTTGTTGGATTTACTATTTCTTTTTGAGTAGCATTCCAAGCATCATAGCTATTTGATTGCATAAAAAATGACATACGTGTTGCCCAATAGCTATAGTTGAGACCATTAAAGAATGGAGGTCTTTGTGTTGATTGACCTTCCGTGTAAGTGTTAGTGCTAGTGCTTGCGTTATTTGCCATATTACAAGAATATATCAAATAACGGTGTTACGGTTATATGATGACCGTGCTCTGATACCAAATGAAAGTGTGTATTCTTGTGCACACTAATTATGGATCGTGTAATATGGACTAACAATATATGCGGAATGTTATTTACAATTTCTATACAAATAAATATTCAATAAACTAACTATAGCAATTCACAGATATAGAAAAGTAAATGCAGTAAACTATAAAAATCACACCAGGGATTTTTATACTGGTTCGGACCTCCCGTCCTACGTCCAGTCCCAAACTTCTATCTGGATTTTCACTACCAACTACCTCGCTTCACCCGGAGGAACAGGTTTACAATACCCGAACAGCCGAACGGGATTTCGTGCCTCTTACAACACCGAGGACTTCAACAAAAAACAAATACAATTGCTGTTGACAACTTGTGCTCTTGATAACACTGATTTGTCACTTGTAGTACACCCTTCCTATAATCTTATCCTCAAAATATGTGAATGATGTTTGTGAAGATTGAAGGAAGTATATTACTTATTTGAATCAAAAGATATGAAATAATTTCAATGATTCAATAAGCAATTGAAATAGAGAGCTTTTAGAATGCAAGAGTATTTAGAAATTAAGATCAGAATTTTAAAGCAAAGAATTGTTGTATTTCAATCAATGATTTAGATATGTTTATATAGAGAATAAATGGTTGTAACTCTTTGTGAAGAGTAGCCATTAACAGATGTGATCATTGATGAAAGGTAAGAGAAGCAACCATTGAAGAAAGAAGTGTCTTTTGGGAAAGGTTGCTTTCTGTTTAAAAACGGTCGACAGGTCAAAAATGACCAGTAGACAAAATTTCAAATATATAGACGTTATGTGCATGTGTGCACGTTCATTGTGCAATTTACACAGGAACGGTCGACCGCCTGGTTTTGTACCGGTCGACCGGTCCCTGTTAAATTGCACAGTGAATGTGCAATGCCATCCAAAACGTATATACATCGATTATATTGAGGTGCATGATTATTTGAGGATAGATTTTAACATAAATAATACTACTAACATACCAAATAATCAACCTCTAACGTATGAAGCTCTTTGTGTCTCAATGAATAACTTTTTTTTTGTCGATCACGGTTTATCCCTTTGTCAGAAATTAAACCTCTATAAAAATCTTGACTCAACAATTTGGACTAATAGTATAAGATTGATTTTAAATTAATAAAAATAGGTTGTGTTATCTTATTTATTACATATCATAATCATTATATATATCATATATCATGCTTAGTATGCTTGATCATTTTGTTAATTAGTTATTTATTTTGACTCTATAGTTTCTAAGTATTTCATCTAGGGGAGTTTTTATTCTTTTCACCCATTTTTGTTAATGAAAAAAGGAGAGAAAAATTTAAAATATACATATGCATGTATTTAGGGGGAGTATCTAACTTAGGGGGGTTATATCATATTTCATATACAGGAATATTAAATGGTTATCTTCTTCAAAATGGGGGAGATTATTAATACCTCAACTATTGATTTTTATGATAACAACCTTGATAACAACTATATACATTCATATAAAATATAGATACTAATGTTTTGCCAAGTTATATAGTATATAGTGCAGTGTATTACATAGGTGTTGAATTGAAGATTGTACAGTTAAAGACTCCAAAATGGACATGAAGACGCATGAGTACAAAATCCAAGATATGAAGATCTCAAGACTATAATATAGTGTACAGAGTCATAGAATATTGTTAAAGTCCCTGGTAGCAATCTTTGATCTCTATCACTTATTTTTCTATCTTTTATATATATATTTTTAAAATATTTCCAAAATATATTTTAAAATATTTTATAAAAGTTTTTCAAAGATTAAAATATTTACGAACTATGTTTAAATTGGTTTACAAAGTATCAAGACGTATAGGGTTTCAAAACATTTTTTAAGAAAATTAAGTTTTCAAAATTTACAAGCATATGTTGACATATACCCAGATGGTATGTCGACATTCATGCCAAAAGTTGTTTTTCAAATTTTGAAATGAAATGTCTATCTTCGTACCTCTTCACGAACGGATACATCTCTTCACTTACTATATAAAGGGGAGTCCAAACGAATATTTTAGCAGTTATTGACATATTTTCTTCCCTCCTCTTACTCTCTTGAAAATTCCATTTAAATGATACTCTCTTCTCTTCAAAATCAAATAAAATCAGTTCAAACTTCTTTATTTTGATTCAATATTACTTTCTCACTGTTTTGAAGTCATCTCTCTCTCAAATAATCGATCAAAGTGTTGTCCAAGAGGTTATAGGATTCATCGTATCCAAAAATCAAGAAATTGTCTCTGGAAAAACCATTGTATTTGCTTGGGTATGCTTGCAGCCTGTTTAAATCAAGTGGTTATGCTTGGTATCCTGAAAATCCGAGTGGGTTTGCTTGTAGCTTGTCCAAGTCAATTGGGTGTACCTTGAGCCTGGAAAATCAAGAGGGTGTGTCTTGTAACCTCGGAATTGAGATTGTAATTGGGTTTGTCTTCTGCCTATTTAAATATTGGCATTTAGAAAGAAATCTGTACAAGCAATTGTACAGGAATGGATGTAGGAGAAATCCGAATCAGTATAAAATCTCTGATGTCATCTCTCTAACTATTTAGTTTGCTTTATTACTTTTATTTTATTTATGATTGCATCTCTGACTGTTTAATTGTAACATCCCGCCTTTTCGCACGCTTTAGACCGACACACATGCCGATTTAAACCATACGAAAGGACGGGTTGTTATGGGGTAAATAAGAAAAGACAAGAAAGAAATAAAACAAAATAGAATCTTGCAGCGGAACGATAAAATATAATAATCAAATAACAGTTCATGAAGCTGTTTTACAAAACATTTGATTATACTTATACAATACATATCAGAGTTACACATACCAGAGAATGATAATTATGCAGCAGAATACAATGGTGTAGTAGAATATATAACAAATAGTAATAATAAAATCTTCGTCTTCGTCCTTCAGAAATAGGCCTTCAAATCCTGAAATGCTCAGGCTGACCCGAGCGAATTGAAAAGACAAAACACTCGAGTCAGAACTAAAAGATCTTATGTAAGTTAAATCAATGAAATAAATATGAGTGTAAACGGCGTCAGAGATGTTTACGGGGTTTGACATCTCCTATCCAGTGTCTAACGTGGGTGCAATAACTTAAGAAATGTTCGGGATTCACATCTCTTAAGGATCCGTTAAACTATCTACTATGTAGTAATATTCGCTATATACAGTAGTGTCTAATCAGTAAAGTATAATCATATCGGAAAATAGCATTAAGGGGATGGAGAACCTTAACGCGGTCGGATCTTAAAATCATAATCGTAGTAAAGCTCGATATGGTAGGTGACACGGCACAACTAGGCAATGCCATGGTAGATATACCAATTACGCACACGGACTGATGGATACGCATAGCAGCCACTACCGTTCCACCTCGAACAACATTCCCAAATCGGAGGATGGCCATCTAGTCAAATCACAAGTAAGAGTATAATATCGAAGAAATGCGTCCGAGAAGAGGTGCTACCTCACTGGTCCGAGATCGCTCCTGTTTTAGCCACCTTATGCCAACTCACGGGAGTTGGGTCCACGTAACATACCTTAAGAACGTCGCCACCATCCTACTTCATTCTGGAATCTCCACCGCGTACACGGTTGTCAAAGTGGTTTTCGGTATCGACAGAGAGTATGTCCATATCCGATCCCGGTCTCTTTAACAACCAATCGTTATTATAACACCGTGGTCATTTAAAATATATATACTTTTAAAACACAATCATTGCCCTTTCAAAACATATCCTTTTCTTCAAAATAGTATATACTTTAAACCAAAATATTATTACTATTTCAAACCCAATTCAATAATATATAATTTCCATTTCCAAAACAATTCAATTGTCTCATTTAAATAAAACCAAATTTCCAATCGCTAATCTTACTTTTATTTATAAAACTCGAAATATTCTTTAAAACCATATTAAACCCAGCTCACATAAGGCAGTCATATTCTAAATCTCAAAATTTCAATCGGTTTCAAATCAATATATTCAAAGATAATTCTTAAATAATTTCTATTTCAAAAGAATTCATTTTCAAACCATATTACTTTCAAAGTTATAAAATTTTTGAAAACCAATACTTTGAAAACAATAATACCTTAATTTAAATAAAACATTTCAATTTTGATATATTTCAAGTCTTAAAATATTCTAAAATTCTCAACCAAATCTGAAAATTCTATATATACCTTAATTCAAATTTTCTATTATTTAGTTTAGAAATATTTATTTAATAAGTTCAATATCACTTAAATAAAACTCAAACTTGAAATATTCATAAATCAACTCAAAACATCATTAAGTTACACATAGCTTAAATTTTAGAATTTAACTATATATAAAATAATATTTATAAAATATAAAAATTTAATATTTATTAAACCATATATTTCTTTCCAAACCATAGAAAAACCACTTTAAAATATTTTATATATAGACCACAGTGCCTGTATATAATTTTCTATCCTACGGTCAAGTGATACGGATATTTATCATTTCAATCCGTAATTTTAAAATAAAAGTTTACGGTTATATATCATTTCAAACCGCAATCCCGAATAAAATAAAATGCATAATAACTTGCAGTTTATACTATATAAAATATAGCATCAATTCATCCAAATATCAATAATCAACCATTCATTACAATCGTCATCCAATTTAAACAACGACATCAATATAAAGCATATAAAATATAACAGGCATCACCAAATAGTTTATATTCAATAAAAATTAATAATTTTCAACTGGCAGTTTATATGTAATGGATAAATTGATTAACAATTAATTGGCAGTTTAAATGCAATGGATAAATTAATTAACAATTAACTGGCAATTTAAATGCAATAAATAAATAAATTAACAATTGATTACGATGAATGCAATTAACTGAGATAATGATGAAATATATGTCAAACAGCTATAAATAATTTTCTAACCACATCATACATGAATTTAACAAACATAGGAAATCTTAGAAGTTGTGAGTGGGTTAAAACACTCACCTTTTGAATTTAAATTGAATTTAAATTCAATTTAAACTCAAAAATTTGACCGTCTCAGAATTCGTCCAAACTAGCGTCATCAGATCCGAAATTAAATTACGATCCTAACAAAAAAAATTTCGTGTCAATCGAAGGTCGTATGAAAAAGTTATGTCGAAAAATCGATTGGAACAAAATTTAAAAATAAAAGCAAAATGGTCCACAATTTACCCCCGCCACGTCAGCATGCTTCTCCTCTTTCTCCCAAAACGTACGCAACATACCCGTGCGCATGCTACAGGCAATGCAACAACCCATGTTGACCCAACTTTGACCGCCATTTACTCCCACCTCCGGCCACGTTAGCCTAGGCCACCACCACCATCGGCTCCAGCTCGCCTAGCCGCACCTACCTGTCAGATCCGGCCGCCTAAGAAGCTCGTCGCCGCCGTGGGTTTTGCAACCCTAAATCGCCAAATTCCAACGCCACAGCCCACGATACAACCTCCGACCACCATCAAACGACTCCACGCTTCGCGCTCTACGAAACCCAGAAAGCAATTGGCCTAAAATCGATCCAATCAAAAACTCCCAAATTGGACCATATGGATTTCGAAAATTAGAGGTTTGACCGCGATTTCCGGTTGATCTGAGCATCAAATGCAAAAACCGAGACCACCCGAAGATTCGTATCGATGAAAACTACCACATATATTTTTTTGGGATTTTTCTGAGGACTTAAATTTTTATTTGATTTTTGAACTGTTATTTGGATCCGAAAGCATCCATTGGGTTAGAGAAAAGGATTGAAGAAAAATGAATATACATACAAATGATAGAAGATGGAGGCTAGGGTTTTTAACCGTGCTTATATAGAGGTAGAGTAGATAGATCGGATAAATGAACGTGCGGAACAAACTATGGCCCAAAAAGCCCGTTCTGACCCCGAACCGAAATTGGGTAAACCCATATATCAAAACAGGTAATTTAAAACATTCTGAACGCGATGGAAAAGTTTCACGTCCAAATTCCATCGTATGAAGAAGTTATGCTGAAAACAAAATTTCCAAATTGATTTCAAAATTGATTTCAATTAAATTTATTTCAAGGCGTTTCGTGATCGTACGATCAAACGACAAGTCCGATCGTTACGAAACTTGAAACCCTACAATAATTCACTGTTACGGATCCGATGAAATTGGTTTTGTCGAAATCCAAGTCAGTGGCCAAAATGTCTATTCTTATATTAATTAAATAAATTAAGAATTAGTAAATAAATCCAATTTTTATATTTCAGTTCCAGAATTGGCAATTTTTATCACTAACAAATTCTCAAACATTCAAAATGATTTAACAAATTTTAAAATGTCCATTTATTAAAGATTTAATCAATATAAATCTTAAATTTCATAAAATTCAAAATTATATGTAAATTTCTAAAAATTCCCTTTTTAATTGAAATAACTTACATTTATTCCATTCATAAATTTCCAATATAAGGGTTTACCATTGGATTTAAAATTATTGTATAAATATTTCCCGTTTCAACTCAAATTTTAATTTAACGTAAAATTTTCATTTACTTTTAATTGATTGCAATAAATCCAAATTATCATATCTTAAATCCAATTAAATAAACAAAGCTTAATTCCCAATTTAACCCATTCGATTTTCAATTAACCTTATTCCCAAGTTACAAATTTTGAATTAATTACTATTTATCATTATTGCTTCACTTATTAAATCAAAATTTTCATTGATTTTCCTTATATTAAATTTATCACCATATTAATTAAGGTTTTAAAACAATTTATAAAATTCTTTTTAATGTATACAATTTAGCAATCTCTTAAACATGGTATTACATTTCACGTAAATGTACATTTAATTAAATTTATTACAATCAAATGTGGGCAATTTATTTCTATTAATTAATTCAATATTTACATCCACTTATTTACAATTTCTTCCATTCATATAGTTGCAATTCATTTTTGTTACTAGTTCATAAATACTCTTTCCAATTAATTGCAATATGTAATTCAATTTGTAAAGCTTTAGTTACCCTTGATAC
Organism: Allium fistulosum; assembly: GCA_030737815.1. Classification (NCBI taxonomy): domain Eukaryota; kingdom Viridiplantae; phylum Streptophyta; class Magnoliopsida; order Asparagales; family Amaryllidaceae; genus Allium; species Allium fistulosum. The sequence goes on along the minus strand of CM060907.1, from coordinate 938,832,052 downwards.
ATCAAATTTCAATAGTTGCTTTCATATAAATAAATAAGTTTTTTTTCTAAATTTAAATTAAAAATCCCATTAATTAATTAATATTAAACGTCGGAATTTACGGGTCGTTACACTCTCCCCCACTCAAAACTTTTCGTCCTCGAAAAGGAAAAAGAAAGGAGAAGGAAGAATTTAATAACAATACATCTTATTCAAACTATTAACTTATAAACAATGATTTACAAGATTTATTACTTTAAATAAAATATACTCATTTTAAAATCATTATCTTTGGATACTTAAATTATTAAAGTTTGTAAAACATTTCAAATTTTCTAAGTCCAAAATTTATGGAAAATTTTGGCAGAGTCTCCTTTGTACGGAGAGACTCGGGAGAAAATATAATATTAAATATAACAAAATATCACATATAATATCCAAAATATTATATCCCAACACGGGAAAATATATATAAATAGCGTTATAAATCGAAATCCGAAACGTACCTATTTGTCGGGCATTTTACGCTAAAATTTATGGAACTAAAAGCGGCAGCAATTGCTTCCATAACCTGCATTTTACTTATATAATCCAAAGGGTTAACAATTTTATAAAGTGAAATATTTATGTGGTTTCAATCATTAATACCCAATTAATACAACAGCCATCAATTTCAACAACAGCATACACACCAACAAAGTAACCATTCAATCAAACAAACAAATAGTTGTTCGGGTTTAAATTTTAAAATTGTACGGAATAAAACTAACTATCAAGTGCATCATTTACTCACAGTCTTAGATGGATCAAAATAGAAAATTTATTCATCCAACAACTTCAAATTTCCTTACCCAACCAACCATAAATCAAACAATAACAATTCAAACAAACCAATCAAATTAACTTATTATATATTTATTTCATACTTCAGTTGTTTGATTTCCATTTACAATTTACATTTATTTCTAGTAAACTTTTAATTTCATTTACTCATTAATGTTTGTTTCATTTATTTTCTTCTTATTACTTACAATTATTCCTTTTTATTAATTTAGGTCATGTAAGTTTCTTTTATTGCATTACACCTATGCATTCCTCAATTTCATTCCTTTAATGCTTACATCCCTATTATATTTACTGCATTCATCTTTTATACTTATTTTGTTAACAAATAGTTTAAGTCTTTTACTTAAGTTTTATTATCTTCCATATATATTACTTACTATTATTCACTCATTTATTATTTTATGATCTTATTTATTTACACTTTAGTTACTCAAGTTTAAAATCATCTATCTGTCATACTTACTTTTAATTATATTTACTTGATAATATTTCAATTATAACTTAAGTTAATAACATTAAATTCTCATTTAATATAGCGAATTCATTGAATACTTCATTACCTACTTTCACTTGTACAAATTTCTATTACATTTCTTTATTAAACATTTCAACTTTTTATATTTGGTAAGTTATATATGTTAAAGAAAATGCAAATGAACTTATACAAGTTCTATCTCATCCTTTAATTAAATTTTAAAGTTCAACAATAATATTCTTTGTTTCATATGTTACAAATTTCAAATTTCCTTTTTATAACTTAGCTTTTAGATCTCTTATTTAAATTAGAGGTTTCAATTATTAATTACTTACATTTCATTTTACTATAGTAATTGAACAATTTATTAAATGGAAATTTAAGAATTAAATACCGGGTTAAATTTCAAATTATTTTAAAAATAATAGATAAGTATATATTCTTACAACTTATACATCTCCAATTATATTTAAAACAATTCAAAATTTATATAATTTTTTTTTCCAAAAATGAATCTGCAGTAAAACTACTACAGTGGCCTTCCCACTTCGAAACTCGAAAATAAAGGTCGATGATGCGTGCACTCATCACCGAAATTATTTTCCAGCGACAGAGAGGGAAGTTCAAAACTTATTTTCTCCAAAAATCTTCTTTAAAACAATTCTTCCAAATTATAATGAAATATTTATATCGGAAAATATTTATAAACAATATTATTATATTTCAAAATCCTTTGAAAGCGAATTTTCAAAATCCCGGACTTAAGTCCTAAAATTTCCAAATTTCATTGATTTTAATTTCAATCTCATTTTACCTATTATTTAAAATTTTATTCTTAACAACCAATCCATTGCAACCAAAAATATATATATCATTAGAAAATTTTATTTTATATATAGAAAATATAATAGGCAAAATTATTTCATTTACCTATATTAAAAACAAATATTATGTCGGTCTGTCCTATTAAGTGTTTAGAAACCCCTATTGATGTCACAGCGTCCCATGCATCAACCAGAATTTATGAATACAAAACGGAACAGATGAACACAATATTAAAATCCTTTTATAACACTAACAAGTACGCTCTCTCGTATATATACACTCAGTGACTCCCATAGGGTATTACTTCCCTATTAACAAAGAGTCGAACCCCACAAAGCCAAGGTTTATCGCTAAACCAAAGCTCTGATACCAGATGTAACATCCCGCCTTTTCGCACGCTTTAGACCGACACACATGCCGATTTAAACCATACGAAAGGACGGGTTGTTATGGGGTAAATAAGAAAAGACAAGAAAGAAATAAAACAAAATAGAATCTTGCAGCGGAACGATAAAATATAATAATCAAATAACAGTTCATGAAGCTGTTTTACAAAACATTTGATTATACTTATACAATACATATCAGAGTTACACATACCAGAGAATGATAATTATGCAGCAGAATACAATGGTGTAGTAGAATATATAACAAATAGTAATAATAAAATCTTCGTCTTCGTCCTTCAGAAATAGGCCTTCAAATCCTGAAATGCTCAGGCTGACCCGAGCGAATTGAAAAGACAAAACACTCGAGTCAGAACTAAAAGATCTTATGTAAGTTAAATCAATGAAATAAATATGAGTGTAAACGGCGTCAGAGATGTTTACGGGGTTTGACATCTCCTATCCAGTGTCTAACGTGGGTGCAATAACTTAAGAAATGTTCGGGATTCACATCTCTTAAGGATCCGTTAAACTATCTACTATGTAGTAATATTCGCTATATACAGTAGTGTCTAATCAGTAAAGTATAATCATATCGGAAAATAGCGTTAAGGGGATGGAGAACCTTAACGCGGTCGGATCTTAAAATCATAATCGTAGTAAAGCTCGATATGGTAGGTGACACGGCACAACTAGGCAATGCCAGGGTAGATATACCAATTACGCACACGGACTGATGGATACGCATAGCAGCCACTACCGTTCCACCTCGAACAACATTCCCAAATCGGAGGATGGCCATCTAGTCAAATCACAAGTAAGAGTATAATATCGAAGAAATGCGTCCGAGAAGAGGTGCTACCTCACTGGTCCGAGATCGCTCCTGTTTTAGCCACCTTATGCCAACTCACGGGAGTTGGGTCCACGTAACATACCTTAAGAACGTCGCCACCATCCTACTTCATTCTGGAATCTCCACCGCGTACACGGTTGTCAAAGTGGTTTTCGGTATCGACAGAGAGTATGTCCATATCCGATCCCGGTCTCTTTAACAACCAATCGTTATTATAACACCGTGGTCATTTAAAATATATATATATACTTTTAAAACACAATCATTGCCCTTTCAAAACATATCCTTTTCTTCAAAATAGTATATACTTTAAACCAAAATATTATTACTATTTCAAACCCAATTCAATAATATATCATTTCCATTTCCAAAACAATTCAATTGTCTCATTTAAATAAAACCAAATTTCCAATCGCTAATCTTACTTTTATTTATAAAACTCGAAATATTCTTTAAAACCATATTAAACCCAGCTCACATAAGGCAGTCATATTCTAAATCTCAAAATTTCAATCGGTTTCAAATCAATATATTCAAAGATAATTCTTAAATAATTTATATTTCAAAAGAATTCATTTTCAAACCATATTACTTTCAAATTTATAAAATTTTTGAAAACCAATACTTTGAAAACAATAATACCTTAATTTAAATAAAACATTTCAATTTTGATATATTTCAAGTCTTAAAATATTCTAAAATTCTCAACCAAATCTGAAAATTCTATATATACCTTAATTCAATTTTTCTATTATTTAGTTTAGAAATATTTATTTAATAAGTTCAATATCACTTAAATAAAACTCAAACTTGAAATATTCATAAACCAACTCAAAACATCATTAAGTTACACATAGCTTAAATTTTAGAATTTAACTATATATAAAATAATATTTATAAAATATCAAAATTTAATATTTATTAAACCGTATATTTCTTTCCAAACCATAGAAAAACCACTTTAAAATATTTTATATATAGACCACAGTACCTGTATATAATTTTCTATCCTACGGTCAAGTGATACGGATATTTATCATTTCAATCCGTAATTTTAAAATAAAAGTTTACGGTTATATATCATTTCAAACCGCAATCCCGAATAAAATAAAATGCATAATAACTTGCAGTTTATACTATATAAAATATAGCATCAATTCATCCAAATATCAATAATCAACCATTCATTACAATCGTCATCCAATTTAAACAACGACATCAATATAAAGCATATAAAATATAACAGGCATCACCAAATAGTTTATATTCAATAAAAATTAATAACTTTCAACTGGCAGTTTATATGTAACGGATAAATTGATTAACAATTAATTGGCAGTTTAAATGCAATGGATAAATTAATTAACAATTAATTGGCAATTTAAATGCAATAAATAAATAAATTAACAATTGATTACGATGAATGCAATTAACTGAGATAATGATGAAATATATGTCAAACAGCTATAAATAAATTTCTAACCACATCATACATGAATTTAACAAACATAGGAAATCTTAGAAGTTGTGAGTGGGTTACAACACTCACCTTTTGAATTTAAATTGAATTTAAATTCAATTTAAACTCAAAAATTTGACCGTCTCAGAATTCGTCCAAACCAGCGTCATCAGATCCGAAATTAAATTACGATCCTAAAAAAAAAATTTCGTGTCAATCGAAGGTCGTATGAAAAAGTTATGTTGAAAAATCGATTGGAACAAAATTTAAAAATAAAAGCAAAATGGTCCACAATTTACCCCCGCCACGTCAGCATACTTCTCCTCTTTCTCCCAAAACGTACGCAACATACCCGTGCGCACGCTACAGGCAATGCAACAACCCATGTTGACCCAACTTTGACCGCCATTTACTCCCACCTCCGGCCACGTTAGCCTAGGCCACCACCACCATCGGCTCCAGCTCGCCTAGCCGCACCTACCTGTCAGATCCGGCCGCCTAAGAAGCTCGTCGCCGCCGTGGGTTTTGCAACCCTAAATCGCCAAATTCCAACGCCACAGCCCACGATACAACCTCCGACCACCATCAAACGACTCCACGCTTCGCGCTCTACGAAACCCAGAAAGCAATTGGCCTAAAATCGATCCAATCAAAAACTCCCAAATTGGACCATATGGATTTCGAAAATTAGAGGTTTGACCGCGATTTCCGGTTGATCTGAGCATCAAATGCAAAAACCGAGACCACCCGAAGATTCGTATCGATGAAAACTACCACCTATATTTTTTTGGGATTTTTCTGAGGACTTAAATTTTTATTTGATTTTTGAACTGTTATTTGGATCCGAAAGCATCCATTGGGTTAGAGAAAAGGATTGAAGAAAAATGAATATACAGACAAATGATAGAAGATGGAGGCTAGGGTTTATAACCGTGCTTATATAGAGGTAGAGTAGATAGATCGGATAAATGAACGTGCGGAACAAACTATGGCCCAAAAAGCCCGTTCTGACCCCGAACCGAAATTGGGTAAACCCATATATCAAAACAGGTAATTTAAAACATTCTGAACGCGATGGAAAAAGTTTCACGTCCAAATTCCATCGTATGAAGAAGTTATGCTGAAAACAAAATTTCCAAATTGATTTCAAAATTGATTTCAATTAAATTTATTTCAAGGCGTTTCGTGATCGTACGATCAAACGACAAGTCCGATCGTTACGAAACTTGAAACCCTACAATAATTCACTGTTACGGATCCGATGAAATTGGTTTTGTCGAAATCCGAGTCAGTGGCCAAAATGTCTATTCTTATATTAATTAAATAAATTAAGAATTAGTAAATAAATCCAATTTTTATATTTCAGTTCCAGAATTGGCAATTTTTATCACTAACAAATTCTCAAACATTCAAAATGATTTAACAAATTTTAAAATGTCCATTTATTAAAGATTTAATCAATATAAATCTTAAATTTCATAAAATTCAAAATTATATGTAAATTTCTAAAAATTCCCTTTTTAATTGAATTAACTTACATTTATTCCATTCATAAATTTCCAATATAAGGGTTTACCATTGGATTTAAAATTATTGTATAAATATTTCCCGTTTCAACTCAAATTTTAATTTAACGTAAAATTTTCATTTACTTTTAATTGATTGCAATAAATCCAAATTATCATATCTTAAATCCAATTAAATAAACAAAGCTTAATTCCCAATTTAACCCATTCGATTTTCAATTAACCTTATTCCCAAGTTACAAATTTTGAATTAATTACTATTTATCATTATTGCTTCACTTATTAAATCAAAATTTTCATTGATTTTCCTTATACTAAATTTATCACCATATTAATTAAGGTTTTAAAACAATTTATAAAATTCTTTTTAATGTATACAATTTAGCAATCTCTTAAACATGGTATTACATTTCACGTAAATGTACATTTAATTAAATTTATTACAATCAAATGTGGGCAATTTATTTCTATTAATTAATTCAATATTTACATCCACTTATTTACAATTTCTTCCATTCATATAGTTGCAATTCATTTTTGTTATTAGTTCATAAATACTCTTTCCAATTAATTGCAATATGTAATTCAATTTGTAAAGCTTTAGTTACTCTTGATACATCAAATTTCAATAGTTGCTTTCATATAAATAAATAAGTTTTTTTTCTAAATTTAAATTAAAAATCCCATTAATTAATTAATATTAAACGTCGGAATTTACGGGTCGTTACATTAATAGTATAATTATGTGTTGATAATTTGTGATTTAATATCAAACTTGAAAGAAATTTAAAAATATTTACAAAAGTTAGAAAACACTATTCACCCCCTATTAGTGTTTAATTAGTCTTAAGATCCATAATTCCACAACCCACAGAAGAGGCATGTAAAGGAATATGTAGCGAAGTGTATGACATGCCAAAGGGTGAAAGAAGAACAAAAGAATCAAAGTGGAGTATTTCTTCTGTTAGACGTACCGCTTTTCACAAGCGAATTTTTAGGGGAGTCTACAGGATGCATTAGGGACTGAGCTACATCTAAGCCTATCATATAATCCACAAACCAGTGGACAGACTAAGAGAGTGAACCGAGTGTTCAAAGACTTGTTGAGGGCATGCATATTGGATTTTAGGGGATCTTGGGAGGATCTTCTACCTCCAGTTGAGTTTGCATACAATAATAGCTTCCAAGCTAGTATAGGCATGACCCATCGAAGCATTGTACGAAAGGTCATGTAAATCAACTTCGAATTAGTGGAAGTCTATGTATAAGACCTTATTGGGTCAAGAGATGGTTAGAGATACTACAGAGAAGGTGAAGCATATTAGGAAGAGTTTGAAAGCTTCACAAGATTGAAAAAGTTCATAAGCTGATAGGAAGCAGACAGATTTAGTAACGATCCGTAATTTTATCATTTTGAATTGGAATATTTAATTAATTTTAAATATTCAGATAATTGTTTTAAATCATGAATAATTCACTTTAATTATTATATAATGATAATAAGTGATTTATAACGGTTTTATAAATATATAAACTTATTTTATAAACATATATAAACTTCGTCGCATTCTAGCAGTTCAACATCGTATTTTTATTGATGGATTTTTATATTATTTAAAATAGTTCTATGGCTCAAGTAATCTAGTTTTAATTATTTAAATATGATAAGAAATATATTTTTAAGTTTTGTTTAAATAAATAAATAGTTTGATTAAAAATTGAAAATATGACCGGGATTCAGATTCTGGATTTTCAACGGTTTTACAAATAAAAGTTATATTTGAATGTTGCAACATTGAAAGTTAAAATGACAAATATATGCACATATAACAAATTAATAACATATAAGTTAACCATAATTAATTGAAACTAAGAGTTATTAGTAAAAGTAAATAAGGAAGATATTTTCACAAAAGTTAAAATAAAAAAGCAAATTTAAAATCAACCCACCGTCACTTGCACACCACACACCTAATACATCATTAAGTGATGGAAGGCAGATGGAGTGGGGTTCAACCAAAGCTATGATAGGAGGGGAAGGGTATTTTGGTAATTCCATGCATAAGAATTTCTACCCTATAAATACACATGCATACCTTTTCCTTTCTTCACAAATTCACTTCACTTATCTTCTCCTTCTTCTTCTTAAGCTCTCTAATTGCTCTTCTTCAACGGCTTCCTAAATAGTAAAAATATTTCAACATCGCATTGAAGTTCTGCTAAAATTATTCCATACACATACGATATCAAATCGCTTCAAAAAGTTAGTCAAACTCCACCTTTTCCTCACTAAAGTGCACGGCCCACACCACCATCATCTCAAAGTCGAGCTTCCACTTTCGCACAAGCTTGGCCGAAAATCATAAGGTCCGGGGGCAAGTTCCATAAGCTTCAGTGAGGAGAAAGGGATCGTTTCGTCGATTAAAAAACACTTAGAGTCGGGTAGCATAAAAATGAGAACACTACTTCCATCTTATTTAAATTTATCTTTAAATTCAATTTGATTTGTGCATTGCTAATATACTTGGTTGATTAGCATAGTTTGGATGCTAAAATGATTGATTATTAGATGATTGGTTGATAATATGCTTGCTTGGTATGGAAATTATTCACGGTAAAACACACGTTGAATTTACACGAAGGAATCACTTTCCTTTATGAATTATAACGGTATATATAGCATTTTTAACTTCTTTAAAAATGGTTTATAAAATTTTTGTAAACAATAAAACTCATTTTGGCAAAGTTTGAAAAAGATTTGAAAAAAGAGTCAAAATAAGCGCGTCGTGTAACGGTAGTTAGCAATTTCTCGCCTTAAAAAGCTAAATCCATGTATAGAATGGAATATGAGTTTAATTTTTTAAATAAGATTTTCTGGACACTTATAACTATAGTTTTTAAATGGAAAAAAAAATCAAGTTTTCATTTAGTAAAGTTTGAAATATGTCAAAATCAAGTTATCAAAATCACCGCGTTTTGGCAGTTCGCAAAATATTAGTTTCAATAATTTAAAAATGGTTAATTTTAATATTAAAAATATGAATAAAATTCCATAAATATGCTAAAATGTTTTAAAAGGGATTTGAGTTATAAAAATGGACATAAATAAATAATGGAATAAGCGTTTTGACCTACAAAGCTTTAAAATCATTATTCACCAGCAATTTAACAACTGAATTTGGCAATTTTTGAATAAATGATTTAAACTTGGATTTCTCTTCCCAAATCTTTTGAAATTTTTTTCTAAATAACCGTACAAGTATTTTAAAGGTTTAAAGTCAATCAAATAACTTGACCGCCTTATGGATGATAGAGAGGTAGTCTCTAGGCTGGAGTTTGAGAAACCAGTTTCCTGTTCCCACTAGCTATTTGGACTGGCCCAATGGAGAGGATAGTTAATATTATTTACTCTAATCGCATTTTCTTAAGATAAAAGAAAAGTGATTTTGAGTCGTCCAAAAAGGTTAAACAATATTTAAAATAGGATTTTGATGGTAAAGAGAACAATCTTGTTAAACTCTATATTAAAATCTGAAAAGGGAACTTGTACTATCCGTGATATGGAAATTAGTATTGAGTATAATTAATCTAAAACCTATGAACCTTTTTACTCGATACTAAGTGATTTGGGTTTACAGTAAACGATGTCTTAAACAACATTATTTTTGACCCATTTAAGAAATGTTTTGGAAAAAAGAAATCTTTATTAATTATGCTAATAATAGAATATGGAAATATTTCCTAAGTAATTAAAAGGAAATGATTTGGTATTTCCAAAATTTAAAAGAGGTTTAATAATTCTATATATCCTGAAATAGGAATGGTTTAAAGATATATTTCTCTAAAGGTATTTTATTGGATAAAAAGATATCTTCAAAGTTAAATAATATTTTGAGTAAAAGAAGAAAAAAGGATTTAACGAAAGAGGCTTAACAAACTGTATACACATATACACATCTTTTTATCAATAATTGGTTCGGAGAAACCTGGTTCGGATTTGGGTGATTCCTATCCGAAAACCACTTCGAACCAATGTACATTGCATTTCTAAAACCATTGTACATTGCATTTCGAAAACCTGGTTCGGATTTGTATGGATGAGTGTCTAACATTGCATTTCTAAAACCATGTACATTTATTTTTACAATCGTACATATGTTTGGTGGTGTAGGAGGCAACCCCTCTTACACTTAACACCCTTCCCTAAGGTGTATGAACTCGGGGGTTGTACTTTTGTGGAATTCAATTAGTGTGTTGATGGAAATGGTAATGTGTCATTCAAGTAGGATTTGTTGTTATCTGAAAGGTAAAACTTTACCTCAGACCTCACACATCGGTAACAGCAAAAACACGGTAGATGCAATAGGGCTATGTGGGTCGCTCCCATTAGGACATACTCATCACCTTTCTAGATTACCCTCTATATTTTGGGTTTGTAATGTATGCTGTGACCACGGATAGGTCAAGAATGAGCAAGGTGATGGCGTATTCGGAACTATCCAGGAAGGGGTAGATCGGTTTTGTGTTGGTAGAGGTTAGTGTCTCGGTATAGTTTCTAAAGATGTACTATAGGGAAGGTAGTCCTTTACCTTATCATTGTTGGAAATCCATCCTCCAATACGCACCTTTGCAGACTTGATTGTATACCTATGTATGCTATCAAATTTAACAAATATAACAATTCGGCTATTTTAATATGTTATTTGAAAAGTGTTTTCAAAGCAATGTCATTAGAAATATTATCAATTGATTTGATGAAAAGGTTTTATTTATCATAAGGTATAAAAAAACCGTCTGTATTTATGTGCGACGTGGTCTTATGAGATACTCTTCTTTCCAAAGGTTTTGTTTAACATCAAAATCGATTTATGACACTGTCATATATATTTATAATTCGTGTCTCATGCTAGTTTGCCAGACTAATCCAGGTATATTTAATACTCGGGTCAGATCCGAGTAGTTTAGGATTAGCGGTTGATGCTTGGAGTTTCCAGAGTAGAGCTAGAAGTCTTCATCAACCTATGGTCGTAGATTATATTCCCTCTGTATTTGTTTCATTTTTTTAGTTTTTCAGCATTTGTAAGGCTAGGTGTTTTATAACTGTCCAGGGTGAACTTAGGATAGACCCTGATATATGTATTTTAGAAGTTTTTTCCACTGTAAGGATTATTGAAATAATATATGTTAATCCATTCGTTTGAGATTAGATTCTGTCTTTAATTTCTTTTTACCCCTAACAATCCGCCTTTTTGTTCAATTTGGGTTGGGCATGTGTGGTTCATTATCAACTTAAACTATATGAAAGTGCAGGTCGTTACAGTTGGTATCAGAGCTTAGGTTGAGCGAACACCTGAGCCTGGTAGGGGTAAAGTCTTATCAAAGATAGGGTTAGTAACACACTAGGATGAGTAACTCAATAGAGATAGGGTAAGTGATTCCCTAGAATGAGTTTGAACGTATTATATATGAGCACGTAATTGTTAATGTTATATAAAAATGATTTTTATTTTGGAAAATTGGTTAATGAAATAACTTTACATAGGATTATATTTTGAATATAAAGGAATATCTTTCAAATGATATAGCTATTTATGTAGTGTTTAGGTGTTAAGGGAATGATAATATTTGGTATTATCATTGATTGATAGGTTATTTGATTTAAAAATTTAAATATGAATGCCTCGTGAATTTAGTTTCAGAATTTGACTATGTGGTGTTCGATAAATAATATTGGTTTAAGGTTAAAGAAATTTATTCAAGAAAAATGATTTTATGAATGTTTTATAAAATTAGTGATTTTATAAATTGGATTTATAAAACGTGTGTTATAAAGAGATTTTTGAGAATTTAAATCCTGGTATTTTTGAAAAGAATCTGATGATTAACTAGATTGAGTGGCTCAAAAGTAACTAAAAATAGGCAAGAGATGTGTTCGAATGGTAAACACTTCTTTTAAGTGTTCGCCTTCTTGTTAAGGGAAAATATGATACCATTGGTAGTTCCCAGTTATTTGTATAATTTTTGGGTTACTCGATCCATATAATTTTTTGAAGTTAAAAATATAACGTGAATCATTAATTGATAGATTGATTAGTGATTGTTAATTTTTATCAAGGTGTTTGCATTACTATTGGTTAAAGGGAGTATATTATAATATAAGGAGTTTGTTATAATTTTAGAAATAAAAGATAATTTATCTTTTAAATTGAAATGGTTTCTTTGGAAAGAAGATTAAAAATATTTGGTAAATAAAATTTTTAAAGTGATTTTATATAACGAAGCATCTTTATAAAAATGTTTTAATAAAAGATAAAAGTTTTATGAAATATCTTGATAAATAAATTTGAAAAAGGAATTTGATATAACTAAGTACATATGATGTCCGTAGATTGTTTCATGATTCTGATCTAAGATTCGAGTATGGAACGTTGATGTGTTTACTGTTAGTACCATAGGTATTGGTTTTGATGATAACATCTATAGGACATTATATAAAATATAGATACTAATGTTTTATCAAGATATATATAGTATATAGTGCAAGATATTAGATATGTATTGATTAAGAAGACTGTACAGTATCAGGATGCTGATATCAGGAATAGATTCAAGATGCTGATATAATGTTTCAAGAGTTCAAGAATGAAGACTCATGGGTATTGAAGAGTTCAAGATTTCAAGATATTCCAGATATGTTATAGAGTCATAGAATTTAAGTTGAAATATTGATAGCACTTTTCCGATCTCTCTCGCCCTTTCTTAATTTTGTTTTAAATTGTTTTTCAAATATCCTGCTTTAAAATAATCTTTTCAAAATATTTCTCAAAATGATTTTCAATCTCTTATACTTATAAAGATTTAGTGATTTTAAGTTTATATATAAATATATGTTGAATTTTTGTTTATACTTTAATAATTTATAACTATATTGATTTTATATATATATATATATATATATTATTTACATTATGTTGAATATTCTGATTAAATATTTCAAAATTATTTTATAAACTTTGTTAAGTTTTAATATGATTAAAATATGTATAAACTATGTTTAAATGTTTGTACAAAGTTTCAAAATATTTTACGAAACCTAATATTTTCAAAACAACTTTTATTAAGTGATTTTTCAAAATACAAAGGGATATGTCGAAATATCCTCTACAAGTATGTCGATATACAAGCCGTACTTTTCAAAATTCAAATTTGAATGAAAGTGTCTTTTAATCGTATCTCTTCACGAATGGACATGACCATTGTTTCCCTATATATACTAGACTTCCAAATGAATTTTTATTAAATACTTTCTTAATTTTCTCTCCTCTTTTCATTGTCTTGATTTCTAAAGGAATTTCTATCGAAACTCTGCCGAAATTCAACCAAAATCAAATTCAGTCATTACTAGTTTGATTTTCTTTCATATACTCTCTAATTTCTCTCATCTCTCTCAAGATCAACTGATATTCAAGAGCTACGGATCAATTGTAATCCAGATCAAAGATCTAAGTCTATAAACTCTATCAAATCATACTCTTATACTCTGTGGTGTGCTTGGTATCCCTGAAATCCAAGTAGGTGTGATTGTAGCCTGATTAAATCAATTGGGTGTGCTTAGTAGCTAGTAAATCTGGTGGGTGTGCTTGTGGCTCGAAAATCAAGTGGCTCTACCAAGAGGCCGGGATTCTAGAGGACATATCTTGTAGCCTTGAAATTGAGATTGTATTTGCATTTACTAGTTGAAAAAAAAATCCATACAAGGAATTATGCGGGACTGGATGTAGGGTAACTCCGAACCAGTATAAAATCCTGGTATGTTCTTTCCTTTTTACTTTTAGTGCATTTACTTTTATTTCTACTTTGATTCTGTGATTGTTTCTGTGATTGTTAATTCCACCATTTCAAGTAAAATATTAAAGGATTTGAATAATATTCATATAATCCATTAAAAACTATTCACCCACCCCCCTTTATAGTGTTAATTTAGCCTTAAGATCCCTATTCCCCTGAGTCACATTTGGTATCAGAGCACTAGTTTTCAAAATATGCTAATCTAATTTTTGAAAAAGTTTCAGTGAGAAATTTTGATAATATTTTTAACACTATTTTCGAAAAGATAATTTGCAAAATCATCATGATGTTGTTTCATAAATTTGCATTTATTCATTATAAAAAATCACAGGATCTTTTGAAAAGGTATGAATTGCAGGAACAGGTGTGTTACATGGCTTTTGGTGAACAGACACCTGATGATCAAACGCTACAGATTGAAAAGGTTAAATGGATATTGGATAGTGGATGCTAAAGGCACATGACTGGAAATCTAGAGATTTTAAAAGATATAGTTTACAAAGATGGTGGATTAATAAACATTGGAGACAACTCAAAAGGGTATGTGATTGGCATTAGCAATGTTGGTAATTCTAGAACTCCTAATATTTCTAATGTTTTATTAGTTAAGAATTTAAAGCATGATCTACTGAGTGCTAGTCAATTGTGTGATAAGGGTTTCAAAATTAAATTCGTAAAAGATAAATGTCACATTGAAAATAATGAATCAAATATTATCTTTGAAGGTATTAGTAAAACAAAACTTTTATATATTAATTCAAGTAGAAAGAAATTATAGTTATTCTTCTATGTTCCAAATAACCAAAACGCTTTAAATAAGTAGAAAACAAATTTTCCCTCTAAAATAAATTATCAGATAGATTTCAAATTGAAAAGACACTTTGACTTTTGAAATGCCTTATGATTTTATCTATAGAATATCCTAATTATTTATATATTAAAAATTATATGGTTATTATAATTAATATTATGTATTAAAAGTTTAGAAAATGATTTCAAAGAAAAGTACTAATTTTTAGATTTTGTAAAACTTTTACAAATTAATTATATACTTTGAAAATAGGGCAGAAAATACTGAATATAATAGTATGATTTAAATCTTAGAGATTATAAATTAATAACAAAATTTCTTACATAAAAAAAATTTGGAGCCAAAATTTGAATTATTACCATCTTATTGTTATTATTTTTTGAATAAATAGGCACTTAGTACGTTACAACCACTATATTTTTTAGAGCCAAAATTTGAATTTTTATGGTCTTTAAGTTAAATAATTTTTCAGTAATAAAAATACATTCCATAAAACAATTAGTATAAACAACATCAAAAATATTCTGAGTTATTTAAATTAATGAAATATATTCTTTTATTTTAATAAAATTCAATACACTTCAACTACCAAGTTGGGCTTTCAATTTTTAAACTTTTCAAAAACGGGTGTGCCACTTCGTGATTGGTGATATCTTGTAATGGCCCAAAATTTCAGTCATTCTAATTTGGAATATTTAATTGATTTTAAATATTGAAAATTTAACTTTATAAGTTAAACAATTTAAATTTTAAATATAAGGGTTATTTGAATATCTGGAGTTGTTTAATTAATTGAATCTTGAATTTAATGTGAACAAAAATGATTTCGAAAACTGATTTAAATTCTGTTTAAACAATAATGGAGATAGTGAACTTTTAAATTAGATTTAGAAGTGATTTAAACTAATTTTGGAAATAACTCGTTTTAATTAACATGTAAAAATAGCCTCATGGGGGCACTATCTCGGATTTCGACGAAACTAGTTTTATTGGATCAGTGATAGTGAATTATTATATGCCGTCGAATTTCGGGACAATTGGACATATCGTTTGGTCGTGCGTGTTCGAAACGCGTAGAAATTATTAAAAGCAATTTAAATTAATATAATTTGATTTTGAAAGCTAACTTCTATATATGATGGAATTGGCTTCCGATATATATTCCATTGTGTTCGGAATAGGGGTATAACATATAGAACGCCAGGCAGCACGGCACTTTTGGAGTTCGAAATTTTAGTGAGTGAATAGTGCCTTTAAAATTTTATATAAATGGGCATTAACTTTCGTCATTTGCAAACCAAAACCATAATATTAAAACCTAGCCACCATTAAAAGAAAACCAAATCAACGGCCATGAATCAAAGTAGCGATCGAAGCAAAATTAGCTGAAACATTCAACATGAAAGTTGTTAAGCTCCTCACCACGAATTCATCCATATAAATCGATCGTCGATCAACGAATCATAGTGGTGGCGGTTTTGGTTTGAAGAGGCACAGTTTTTTGGCTCTGTTTCTGGAACAGTGGTGACGGCGTGGTCATGTGTGGCGGCGGCGGCAGGTGAGGCGCGTGAGCAGGCGGCGTGGCGACAGGCGCTCGCGAGCACGTAGTGGTGACGTTTGGATATCGCGATCGCATTTATAAAAAAACAAGAAGAAGAAGATAACACGGTTGGAACGAGAACGAGGGAGGAAGGAGGGAATAAGGTTTAATTTAAAATTTTATTTAATTAAAGTTAATTTTAAATTTAATTCTTTCGTACGTTCGTTAATCCATAACTTTTTCATACGAGGTCCAAATCGAGCGCGACAAGGTACATTGCGATCGTATCAGCAAATTCTACAATATGGAGATGGATTGGATGGATTCGGAGCTAGTGGAAATTTTGAGTTAAATTGAACGCCCATTCAATTTTAATTCAAACCAGAGCGCTTTGGCAATTTCTGGAATTTCTATGAGTAAACTTACATCTCTAGCCCACTTATATTTTTATATAAGTATGGATGATTTTATTTATGATGTTTGTTGCTTGTTTGGATGATTTACAATTTTATCAGTTGGTTTCACTACAAGAAAAATTGTTATTAGTTGCATTAATTAGTAGCGTTTAATGCTAAATGCAACTGCTAGTCATTTATAAAAATAAAAACAAATAAATAAACGCGACCAACTTTTCCAGCCCATCATTTCACGAAATTTTGGTAAAATTTATTTCCACCGCTCTTTTTTCTCCCTTGTAACACATAAAACATTTTTATCTTCCTAAATCCCTGACCAAGCCTCCTCCTTAAAAAAATCTACACCTCAAAATTTTATTTCGTGCTTCCTTTGCTGCTTTGTGACTTCGCAATGCTGCTTCACCGTCGTCAAGGATGTTGATTTGGAAACCGCTTATTTTCGGGTTGCTCGTGAATTGGAAGCGACTACTACCATGTTAGATCTAGAAGCCGCTGGAATCTGAGTCACGATAAGGTTACCGGTATGCTTGCATCGATCTGGTACTAAAAGTAGTTGTGGTCGATTGTTGATGTTACGGCTCATTTGAATCTACTTATATGCTATTGCTTGAAGATGCTCGGGTTCTGATACTTACATGTCAGATGCTTGGACATGAAGGTGAGGTTGTTCTGTGTTTTAGTTTTGACTTGCTGGAAAATTGCTAATGATGTTTGCCTGATGCTTCTGTATTAAACATATGTTTTAGACTTCACTTTGTTGCTTGATGATGAACTCGCAGCCTTATTTCTGCTAATATTTTGTGTTCACTGTTTTCTTATTTTTGCTATAAATGATGTTTATGAGATCACAGAACTCATATGGATTCTCTCATGTTGGATATTCACTTGTAATTACAGCCTCTATTGTTTGTATGTGAAGCTTGTGGTATTCAAAAACTAGTAGCTGCCCCTGGTCATGTAAAATTTGTACCTTGCGAAATGATAACAAGCTAAATGAATGTGCCGCATGGCATGAATGGAGGTATTCATATGACTCGCCTGCATCTACTCATGCACCCAGTTATGGCACTTGAATTGCATTGTAAGCTGGTCCATGTCTTAATAAATTCATATGCATGATTATTATTTAATATTTTATGATTTTATATTTACTAGTCAAACATCAAGGTTGCTAAAACATGTATAATACAATGTTGTTTTAGTTATAGGTAGATGCTCCAAGTGATTGAAGTTAAGTGAATATGATCATCCAAGTGATTGAAGCCAAACATCAAGGTTTTTGAGCTTACTACAGCGTGGGGTGGTAGACAAGAGCAGCAAGGTGGGTTGGTGGTGTGCTTCAGCCAATACCAAATGGGATTCCAATGGCATTTGGTGAGTTAAACTCCCTAATGTCGAGTCTTCATTGTTTGATGATATTTTACCTTGTAGAGTTGATATACATGATGTTGGAATACATTAGTGCATGCGTAAACTTTAAATGTTAAGATAACAAAAGGAGTTAAGCAATGGAACTTTTATTTAAATTCTAAGACGTCTAGAGAAGCAACAACTTACATCCTCCGATGAGAATATTTCAAATGAGTTTGTCCGACTTAAAGAGGATCTTGAATATGTTCGGGTAAGCTAAAGATTAAAATATCTGTTGTTCAACTTTCAGGTTGCATTTTATTTTAAATAAAAAGTCTAATTGTTGAATGTTGATTAGTTATGGATGTTTTTGTTTAAAGATAGATAGAAGTCAGTGTTTATTTAGTTTTTTTATGATGTGATAGGCATTTAGAACTTAAATAGGCATAACAAAAGTGCTTAATGCTTAATAGTTATAATATTTTAAGTTATATGTTTATCATTCATATTCAGTGTATAACCATTCGGGTCTGGATCATTAAGATATTGAAGTTGTCAGTCTTTTGTTTTAACATCTATCATATTGTTCCATATTAGAGTTGATCATAACTTGCACATTTTGCTCAAGTGAAACTCATAATATTATTTTTATATAACATGTTAATATTTGTTCAACCTGAATTCCTTTATTTGATATGTTAATGTTAGTTTTGACTATACATCTATTGATGATTTCAACTTAAATAATATGCAATAGTCACTATTGTAATTTTTTGGTATTTAAAAAGGCCATTTACCATCAAAAGCAAGCAGCAGCACTACAAGAACTAGCAAACTATCAAACTAGCAAACTATCAAACAGAGATTGGAGTCGCTGTTGTAGGAGGTGATTGAGGTGTTCGACTGGGGCGAGGCGATTGGTCACAGTTTTGGGTGAAAAAAAATTGGTTGTGGCATTCCATCCTTTTGGTCGCGATTGGGTTGTAGAGGCGTTTGGATGAAGGTGTGTTCGGGTAGTCGAGTTTGGTTTTCGAAGTGTCGCGAATTGGATGATGGAGGCGATTGCTGTTGCATTCTCTGGCGATTTTGTGGTTTTGGGGAATGTCAGGTAGGGTAATTTGATGAGGCATGGTTGTGTGGATGCTGCAGTTATATGCAATGTGAATGTGAGTGTTGTGAATGGAAATGTTGTTCGAGGAGATGAAGTTGATGAGAATGATGTAACAGTGGCCGGTATGTGGATGTTTGGTGAGGTTGAGTGACGGTCGTTGTTTGATGGTGGATATGACTATGATATGTATGATTGCGGTAAGAAGAAGTTGAGGGTGGATCAATGATTGATGGAAGTTAGTTGATAAAGCAATGTTCGGGGTTGTGGTCAGAGGATGGTGTCGGCAGTTTTACAATGGTTGATAGTTTTATGTGTTGTATATGCACAGGGCTACACAGTTGTATATGAGGATTATTGCAGTGAGTTGCTTGTTATTTTGGTGATGACAGTGGTGCTACAGTAGTGGCAGAAATGGTGGAGGAGTTCGGTGATGTGATGGAGTGTTTCAGAGGTAGTTGTTGGAGTTGAGATGAACTAATGAACTGTGCAGTAGGATGAATTAGAAGTGGATATATAGTGTTGATATGTATTGTTTGGTGAAGGAAGTAAGGTTGCTGGTGGTTATGTTTGTGGATGATCAATGATGAATGAAGAATGACTGGTGGTAGACTTGAGCAGTGAAAAATGAACAGAGGAAATTAGCAAGTTACAATTGAAAATCATTTTGGGCAATGTTTATTAATTTTTGAATTCTATTTATTTAGCTATTAGTTTTTAATATGCATGATTTTGGTCACAACTGTATTTTTATAGACGGGTCTGGAAGTCGATTCTAATGCAGTTGCTAAAGTCATTATGGAAGAGTCGCTGATCATTTTGAAGGTGTCAAGTTTTTGGTCGAGGTGGTTGGGGTTAATGGCAAATTTACCAAAGAGATCTATAAAGCTTTTCCAGGTAATAAATTTAAAATAAAGTTTATTTATATAAGTTCTTTATAAAATATTTATTTCTATGAAATTGAATATATTTATAAATAAAAACTTTGTAAATGATTTAAATTGCATTTAATTACTTCCGAATAATAGAAAATAGAAAATTTATTTGAACATTGTCATTTTTTTCTTGCTCAGGTTGTTGGATTCACCATTCTATCAAAGGAGGGTTCGTAAGTGTGCAAAATTGATTCCTACTATTTAAGCTCAAGAAAGGACTTTATTTCATTTTTTTTATAACTTTGATAATTTATATGACATCATTTATAGTAGGATATACTTGTATAATGTTGTAGATGTTTGATCTCATATTTGAAGTCCTACGAGTTAACGTAATTGTTTGACTATCTGTTGTGCTTTCACTTGTGTAGGCATCGGACTTTTGAAGAGAGCAAATTTGGACTTGATGATGCTAGCTTTCACTTGTGTATGCAACAAAGAATTATGGGTAATGAAACGTTTTGTTAGCACTAGTTAGATATAACATTTATTATTACACGATGTGTAAATTTATATACAAATGGTTATTGTATGTGAGTTAGGTCATTTTGTCGAAAAACTATTGTATTGGAATGGTTATGGATATTTTATTTGGTTATATGGTTAATGTGTTTTTTAACTTATTTGAATATGATGATTATGTGAGTGATTGTTGATTGATATAATAGAACCAAAATAGACCATTAACAGGAAATAATAGCATGAAAAAATGGTGTAAAATAATAAACAACTTTTAGTAGCGTTTCAAAAACGCTACCGAAATATATATAGTGGCGTTGAGTAAATGCAACCGTAAAACAGGGGTAAAGTTGGAAATTCTATTAGTAGCGCCAAAAAATCTTTTGGTGGCGTTTTTTAAACGCTACAAAAAGATTTATGGTGGCGTTTGAAAAACGCTGCCAAAAATGCATTTATAGTGGCGTTAAAATAAATGCAACAAAAAATCATGGATTTTTAGTTGCATGTTTTCTCGCGGCGTTTATCAAAACGCCACCAAAAGTTTTTGTAGCGTTTTTTGAGCGCCACAAAAAATAAAATTTCTTGTAGTGTTTGGATATATTCTCGCCTATTGGAGCGGATGACCCTATTACGATCCCGTGTATGAGCTGATGACCCTTTGTATACGATCCCGCCTCGAAGCGGCTGATTTATATCATATGATTATATACTGTATGTGATGCAGGGGGCATGTTGGAGGGATCCAATAGGATTTCTTACATTGTTGATTTTACTTTTCATATATTTTGATATATGATGTGTTGGATGTCATATTTGATGACATGGATATGTCTTTGCTTATTTAGTGCTATAGTAGCACTGGGTCATATTTTTAGTATTTTGAAATACTATAAAATAGTGATTTTAAATTGAAATGATTTTCAAAATGTTTTGGAAGTATATATGTTTTAATAATTTGTAAATTATTAAAAAGAACGAATTTATTTTTAAATAAATAAAAAGTATGACTTTCGATGTTATAAAAGTATAGTTTTGAGACACACTATAAATAGAGATTTTTTGGAATAAGTTATATAAAGGACTTATAAAAGTGATATTTTATAAATAAAGAAATAGATTTATAATAAAAATTTGTAAATATTTTTTAAATGGATTTGAAATTTATTTGGTAGATTTATAAATGGATTTTATAAATAAACTAAATTCATAAAGAAATGGATTTATAAGTGGATTTTGATAGTAAAATGAGTTTTATAAAAGAATGGTTTATAAATAGAATTTTATAAATAAAGTGATTTTATAAAATAGAAGTTTTATAAAATAGAAAGGAGATTCATAAACATAGTTCTATATATATGGAAATGATTTATGTTGAGATTTAAATATGGATTTTATATAAAGGAAATACATTCAAGTTTTTAAGAGTAAAATAATCTTTTAAAGGAATGTTTTGAAAGTAATATTTTTGATGAAGTTAATGGTTTTTGAAGTGATAATCTTTAAAAGTGAGGTTTTGAAAGTAATAATTCCAAACGGAATTTAAAAGTTTGAAAAATGATTTAGAATGTTGTAATAGACTTTTTCGAGGAAGTATGAAAAACATGGACTATAACACTGTTGTCATAATAAATGATTTCCGAAAGGAAATGTTTTATATAGTATACGGGATTTATATATATATATATAATTAATCGAATCCCTATACTAGTGTTTTGGGTTGTTGTAACGATATTTTACGCAACATTCATTTTGACCCAATAAATGATGTTTTGACCTTCCATTGTGAAATACACGAATTGTTTCTTATGATCGTACTAAAGGCTTGGTGGTATAAGGGCATTGCTTCTTATACTTAACACCCATTCTAAGGCGTATGAACTCAGAAGTTGTACGGTTATAGAAATCTATTTGGCATGTCTCCAAAATGGTAGTGTTATTAAATATACTTATACCGTTGATATAAGTATATAGAAATGTTTTCCATATCAAATGATTGAAATGGTTTTGAGGATATATCTTTTTAAAGATAAATTTGAAGTATGGAGATTGATTTAATTAATAAAGATTAATTAAATGGACCTAGTGACTGCTTATGTGCTAGGTATTGTTTATTGCTTTGATAGTTAAACAACCGATTATCAAATTTTGCCATTTTTGGTTCCTTGACTTATTGTGGAAACTGATTACTCGTGCACTTAGCATGAAGCCGACTTAGTAGGCTTGATTATCATTTTGATTGAGAATATCGAGTGGTGCGGAGTGTCTATGGTACACCAATCTACCATGCTTCCTTCTTGGCCGAAGGATGACAGGTTGAGAGTTGGAAACGTGATAAGTCTACGAGACTTGGTTTCCATATGAGGTTGAGGGCCTCTTTATCGTTGTTGGTCCGAAGAAACCGGGGTCGGATTTATCCGAGAACCACTTTGGACCAATGTATGCGTTCGAAAGTGCAGGTTTATGATGCAAGGCTACTTACCGCTAACTCGTGATGCATATTATATATACCAGTAACGTGCAAAAGCATTGAACAAATTAAAGTTTGTACATGGAAACTAACTAATTTTAATTAGTCCCACATCACCTGGACTAAGCATCGATCGGTCTTGGGAGAAGGCGGTGGGGAGGATGATGGATCTTGAATCAGGTTGGATGTGGATCAGATGTACATCCCTCTACAGCAAGGGAGATGGATCTGGAAGCGTAATGAAGTAATTGCAGTTTGTGGGATCGCACTGCTACTGGAGAAGACGATGGATCTGGAATCGCCATGGACTAAGCATCAATTGATCTTGGGAGAAGGCGGTAGGGAGGATGATGGATCTTGAATCGGGTTGGATGTGGATCAGATGTACATCCCTCTACAGCGAGGGAGATATGAGAGTTGTGGCATTTTAGGTTTTTTTTATTTCAGGGCAGAACGATAGCAGAAGAACAGGATGTGAAAGAGAAGGATGCGAAAAGAAGAGAAACCGAAGGGCAGTTCGGGTATTTCAAAAAGACACGGTTGAAATTAGTTAAGTGAATTCTCTTTATTAGTAGTAAAGATAGGGTGGCAGTAGCGCTTCGTTATGAAAATCTACGATATGCAAGGACTTCTAGCTACTAATCCTAGGTGTAATTCCCGATAGAATATGGTAGGAGAGTGCCTTCGGTTTGTCCTTTTCCTGGACAACTGGTACGGACGAATATCTGACATTGCATTTCTAATTACATTGATTGATCTCTATGAGCGTATCATCTGTTTAGTGACGGAGAAGACACCTTCTCTTAGCATAACACCCTTTCCTGAGACGTACGAGCTCAGGAGTTATACATTTGTAGAAATCAGCTGTTCGATTGTGGGAATGGCAATGTGACATTCAAAGTGGAATATGCTATGTGAAAGGTAAACATTACCTTAAGTCTCATCACCCGGTAATGGCTTAAACAGGGTACGCCGTGAGGCTATTTGGTTTGCAACCATTAGGGTATGATCATCACCTTTCTAGATAACACTTTATATGTCGGGTATGTGGTGTATGATATGAGACGTCTCGGATAGGTCGGTAACGACCGGGGTGATGACATATTTGGTTTCTATCCAGGCCATGTATGATTGCTAAATAGGGATAGACCAATCCTGCCAGATGTGGAGGATTGTTTGTGTATCCTTGGTACATGCCTCTAAAGATGTACTAAAGGGAAGGTAGTCCCTTACCTGCCATTGTATGGAAATCCATTCTCTAATACGTGCCTGCCATTTTGTTTGTAAACCTAAATGCCATCAAATATAACCAATGTAACAATTTCAGCTATTTTAATATCATTTGTATACTAGACACTAGTATAATATAACAGGATTTGATATGAAATGTTTTGGCTATCATAAGGTAAAAACCCATCCTTGTTTATGTGTGGCGTGGTCTTACAAGATACCTTTGGTTTGATAAAGAAAAGTTTTCATAACTTTAAAATTCAGTGGAGATGTGTTTTCTCACGCTGTTTTACCAGACTGATCCGGATGTTCTTCCCTTTCAATGCTCGGACTAGACTGAGCACATTTATAGATTCAGATTTGGATGCTTTGGAGCTTCAACAGACGAGCTAGAGGTCTTCAGGTCATTTTCACGTATATGTTCATTTTCCGTTGCATTGTTGTTCAAATTATCAGCATTTGTGAGGACGGGTTTTTATAACTGTCCAGGTAGGTGATTAGTGATTTTTTGTTGTACTCTGATGTATGTATGTAAATTATACTGCAGTTTCTCTTTCATAAAGTTCATTGATATTATATTATATGTTGTTCCACTACGATTGTGAGATTTTGTGTTGTTTTAATTTCTATCTCTCTTCTTCTTCTTTTCTCTTCTTCTTTCTTCTTTCTTACCCATAACCATCCATCTTTCCGTTTGATTTGGGTTGGACATGTGTGGTTTATTGTCAGCTTGAATTGTGCGGGTTTGCGGGTCGTTAAAGTTGGTATCAGAGCCTAGGTTTTACATGCACCTAGGGTTTGTGTGGGTACTCATTATAGATAGGGTTAGCATTACCCTAGAATGAGTTTGAGTATATTATAGATATGAGTGTGTATTTGTTAGTGATTATACAAATTTTTATATTGTATTAGTTTATCTGTTGAGTGGCTTATGAATTCCGGTCGGTGTGTGGGACGCCACATTATCGATAGGGGTTTCTAAACGTTTGAACAAGGCAAACCGACAAAGTAATGTTTTGAAATTGGGTAAATAAAATCATTTTATCTTGATTATATTTTAAATATAAAGGAATAATTTATAGTTTTATATGGTGTGTTTGGTTGTTTGTGAATGATAATACTTGATTGTTATCATTTGTTGTTTGTTGTTTGTGAATGATAATACTTGATTGTTATCATTTTTATTATAATGTAAACAAAGATAAAAAATTAAGAAATGGTTTTATATAACCAAAGTGAAATTATACATAAGGAAAATTTATAAATATGATTTGTAAATATAATGGAATTTAAAAGAAATAAAAAGGAACTGAACTCACTTCGGTCATTGGAAAATAATTCTGGTGATGACTGTAGCATCATTGACATTCATTTTGAGTTTCTAAGTTATGTATTTCTACCATTGAGGTTTTGTTTTGGTAAAACTAGTTGAATTTTAAAATTCAAAAATATGATTTGATATAAAAAAAAGGAATTATGTGTATATATGATTTCAAAATGATTTAAAAATAATAAATAAAAACCGGGTGTTTAAACTCTGAAAATTTTCATTTAAGTGTTTTGTGAAAACATAAGAAAATAAGTTTTATAACTTATAAACTTTGAGAATTAGTGAGTTAAAACAAATTTTAAAAGTTTGTTGAATATAAATGTTAATAAAAGAAAATTTGAAATTGAACTATGAAATAAAATTTAATTTAAGTTAAATAAAATGAATTTTGAAATGAAATTTGACTTAAGCAAAGTTAAGTGAAATTGAATTTGATTTGTAATGAAATAATGAAATGAACTAATGAAATAAATTAGTGAATAGAATATGTTTTGGAATGTTGTTTGCTAGAAATAAATATGAACTTAAGTTGTAAAGTGAAAATAAACATTAGTGGTTGTATAAAACATTTATAATAAACTTAAGTAATGGTTTTATGAAATGGTTTATAAATGATATTAATATTGAAAGAAATATACTAAGTAATAAATGAATGTGAATAAAGCAATATGAATAATGAAAATGAAATGAATGTAAATAAATAGAATGGGATATAATAAGAAACCAATTGAAATAAATACGTAAGTTGTACGTATATTATTTTATTCGCATAATTGTTTGATCCAGATTCGAATATACGATTTTGAGCTGATTTACACCGATCCGAGTTAGGATTTTTCACTCGATTCTTGATGGCGAACACTGGATATGGATTTTTGATTAATTCTGATATTCTCCATCATAGTATATGGCTATGCAAGGAGAATGAGGGTTTCAAATCAAGGAACCGGATCTGAGTACACACTAGAGTGGTCATGTGAATGATACTAGTTCGGAAGTGAAATTATGTGATCGAGTGATCAAGCATGGTTTTGTGTAGGGATGGTATATGTGCATTGTACGGGCTTTAATAAATATAACGTTGACATTGGAAAATGTAAATTGATACGGTAATGAATTAATTGGATGAATATTAATTGTTTGACGGTTTCTCTTGTTACCTTTGCTATATTTGCATGTAATATTGTATAGTCTATGTTATATATTGATATTACTTTCCCCATACTTGTTCTTATTGGTTGTTAAGTGATTAGTAGGTGCGGATGGCGTGTGCTTCGATTTGGGAGCTCGCTTTCGCATTATATTGATTGTATATGCTTGCTAATACAATAAAAGGTACACATCTCGAATTACATATCGTACTTTTATATTTTTCCCTACGTGATGCCTCATCCTTGAAGATGAGCTGTATATTTGTGATTATATATGTATTGTAAATTTTTCGGTCGAACCGTGCAAAGGAGACGCTGGAAAATTTTTCCGTAAATGTAAGGTGTTAGAAATTTTTTGAGAATTTTGAAAATAATGTTGATAACTAAAATTTGGATTTTGGTTTATAACTTAGAATGGTATTGGTTGGTTTTGGAAGTTCAATTATGAATTTAAAGATTTAGAAAATGTGATAACAAAGTTTCAACTAATTGATTTCGAAAAGTTAAAAGGTTTAAAAGAATTTGGTAATCCATTTCAACTAATTGTTTTTGAAAAGTTAATGGGTTTGGGCATTTTTCTTACCTTGGGAATTTCGGGGACGAAATTCTTTTAAGGGGGAGAATGTAACGACCCAGAATTTTAGTCATTCGAATTTTGGAATATTTAATTGATTTTAAATATTGAAAAGTTAATTTATAAGTTCAACAATTTAAATTTTAAATATAAGGGTTATTTGAATATCTGGAATTGTTTAAATAATTGAATCTTGAATTTAATGTGGACAAAAATGATTTTGAAAACTGATTTAAATTCTGTTTAAACAATAATGGAGATAGTAAACTTTTAAATAGGATTTAGAAGTGATTTAAACTGATTTTAGAAATAACTCGTTTTAACTAACATGTAAAAATAGCCTTCTGGAGTTCTATCTGGGGTTTCAACAAACCAGTTTCATTGGATCCATAATAGTGAATTATTATACACCATCGAATTTTGTGGCGATTGGACGTATTGTTTGGTCGTGCGACTTTGAAACGCGTAGAAATTATTTAAAGAAATTTAGATTAATATAATTTGATTTTGAAAGTTAACTTCTATATATGATGGAATTGGCTTCCGATATATATTCCATCGTGTTTGGAATAAGGGTATAACATATAGAATGCCAGGCGGCACGCTTCGTTTGAAATTCGAAATTTTAGCGAATGAATAGTGCCTTCAAAATTTTCTATAAAAGGGCATTAACTTTCATCACTTGCAAACCAAAACCCTTATATTAAAACCTAGTTGCCATTAAAAGAAAACTAAATCAACGGCCACGAATCAAAGTTGCGATCGAAGCAAAATTAACCAAAATGTTTAACATGAAAGTTATCAAGCTTCTCACCACAAGTTCATCCATATATGTCGATCGTCGATCGACGAACCATGGCGGCGTTCGGTATCGATTTGAAGAGGCGTAGTTTTTGGGCTCGATTTCTGAAATGGCAGTGGCATGTGAGGTGTGCGAGCAGGCAGCGCGAGCAGGCAACGGCGGAGTTTGGATATCGCGATCGCGTTTATAAAAAACATGAAGAAGAGAACGTGGATGGAATGAGCACGAGGGAGGAAGAAGGGAATAAGGTTTAATTTAAAATTTTATCAATTAAAGTTAATTTTAAATTTATTTATTTTGTATGTTCGTTAATCCATAACTTTTTCGTACGAGGTCTAAATCGAGAGCGATAAGTTGCATTGTGATCGTATCAGCGAATTCTATGATATGGAGTTGGATGGATTTGGAGCTAGTGAAAATTTTAGGATAAATTGAATGCCCATTCAGTTTTAATTCAAACTGGGGCGTTTTGGCGATTTCTGGAGTTTCTATGAGTAAACTTACCTCTCTGTCCCACTTATATTTTTATATAAATGTGGATTGTTTTATTTATGTTGTTTGTTGCTTGTTTGGATGATTTACCATTTTATTAATCGGTTTGGATATATTCCCACCTATTGGAGCGAATGATACCCAATTACGTTCCCTTGTATGAGCAGATGGCCCTTTGTATACGATCCTGCCTCGAAGCGGTTTATTTATATTATTTGATTATATACTGTATGTGATGCAGGGAGACATGTTGGAGGGATCCAACATGATTCATCACACTGTTGATTTTACTTTTCATATATTTTGAGATATGATGTGTTGGATGTTATATTTGATGACATGGATATTTACTTGCATATTTAGTGCTATAGTAGCTCTAGGCCATATTTTTAGTATTTTGAAATACTATAAAATAGTGATTTTGAATTGAAATGATTTTCAATGTGATTATGGAAGTATATATGTTTTAATAATTTTTAAATTGTTAAAAAGAATGAATTTATTTTTAAATAAATAAAAAGTATGATTTTCGATGTTATAAATTATAGTTTTGAGACATACTTTAAATAGAGATTTTTTGGAATAAGTTTATATAAAGGATTTATAAAAGTTTGTAGATAAAGAAATTGACTTATAATCGGAATTTGTAAATATTTTGTAAATGGATATGAAATTTATTTGGTAAACGGATTTATAAATGGATTTTATAAATAAATTAGATTTATAAAGAAATGGATTTATAAGTGGATTTTGATTGTAAAATGAGTTTTTATAAAAGAATGATTTATAAATAGAATTTTATAAATAAAGAGATTTTATCAAATAGAAGTTTTATAAAATATGAAGGAGATTTATAAACATAGTTTTATAAATATGGAAATGATTTATGTTGAAATCTAAATATGGATTTTTATATAAAGAAAATACATTCAAGTTTTTAAGAGTTAAACAATATTTTAAAGGATGTTTTGAAAGTAATATTTTTGATGAAGTTAATGGTTTCTGAAGTGATAATCTTTAAAAGTGAAGTTTTGAAAGTAATAATTCCAAATGGAATTTTATAGTTCGAAAAATGATTTAAAATGTGATATGCATCGCAAACATAGATTTCAACATTTATTATTGTAATAGACGTTTTTTGGGAAGTATGGAAGGCATGGACTGTAACACTGTTGTTATAGTAAATGATTTCCGAAAGGAAATGTTTTGTATAGTACGGGATATATATATATA
The DNA here is from genome assembly GCA_030737815.1 of Allium fistulosum. NCBI lineage: Eukaryota > Viridiplantae > Streptophyta > Magnoliopsida > Asparagales > Amaryllidaceae > Allium > Allium fistulosum. The sequence goes on along the minus strand of CM060907.1, from coordinate 938,801,957 downwards.
TAATCGAATGCCTATACTAGTGTTTTGGGTTGTCGTAACAATGTTTTACGCAACATTCGTTTTGACCCAATAAATGATGATTTGGCCTTCCATTGTGAAATACACGAATTGGTTTTTATGATCATACTAAAGGCTTGGTGGTACAGGAGCATTGCTTCTTATACTTAACACCCGTTTTGAGGCGTATGAACTCGAAAGTTATACGGTTATAGAAAACTATTTGGCGTATCTCTAAAATGGTAGTGTTATTAAATATACTTATCCAGTTGATATAATTATATGGAAATGTTTTTCGATATCAAAGGATTGAAATGGTTTTGTGGATATATCATTTTAAAGATAAATTTGAAGTTTATATATGGAGATTGATTTAATTAATAAAGATTAATTAAATGGGCCTAGTGACTGCTTATGTGCTAGGTATTGTTTGTTGCTTTGATAGTTAAATAACTGACTATCAAATTTGGCCGTTTTTGGTTCCTTGACTACATGTACGAACTGATTAGTCGTGCATTAGCACAAAGCCAACTGAATAGGCTTGATTATCATTTGGATTAAGAATATTGATTCGAGTGGTGTGGAGTGTATGGTACTCCAATCTTCCAGGCTTTCTTCTTGGCCAAAGGATAGCAGGTTGAGAGTTGGAAACTTGATAAGTCTATGAGACTTGGTTTCCATATGAGGTTAGGGCCTATTTATCGTTGTTGGTCCGAAGAGACGGGGGTCGGATTTATCCGAGAACCACTTTGGACCAATGTATGCGTTCGAAAGTGTAGGTTTACGATGATGATTTTGAAGATGAAGATCTTCATGATGCAGGGCTACTTTCTACTAGACCCACGACGCATATTAATATATACGGTGGCAGTAATGCTTCATTATGAAAATCAATGATATGCAAGGACTTCACGCTACTAATTCTAGGGATAATTCCCGACAAGATGTGGTAGGAGAGTGACTTCGGTTTGTCCTGTTCCTGGACAACTTGTATGGACGAATGTCCAACATTTCATTTCTAATTACATTGATTAATCTCTATGAACATATCATCTGTTTGGTGGCAGAGAAGGCAACTTCTCTTAGCTTAACACTCTTTCTTGAGACATACAAGATCAGTAGTTATACATCTATAGAAACCAGTTGTGTGATTGTGAGAATGGCAATGTGGCATTCAAAGTGGAATGTGCTATGTGAAGGTAAACGTTACCTTATGCATCATCACCCGGTAATTGCTTAAACAGGTTATGCCATGAGGCTATGTGGTTCGCAACCATTAGGGTATGATCATCACATTTCTAGATAACCCTTTATATGTCAGGTATGTGGTGTATGCTATGAGATGTCTCGGATAGATCGGTAACAACCGGGGTGATGACATATTCGGTTTCTATCTAGGCCGTGTATGATTGCTAAATAGGGATAGACCAATCTTGCCAGATGCGGAGGATTGTTTGTGTATCCTCGGTACATTCCTCTAGAGATGTACTGTACATAAGGTAGTCCCTTACCTGCTATTGTATGGAAATCCATTCTCCAATATGTGCCTGCCATTTTGTTTGTAAACCTATTACGCCGTCAAGTTTAACCAATGTAACAATTTCGGCTATTTTAATATTATTTGTATACTAGACACTAGTATAATATAACAGAATTTGATATGAAATGTTTTGGCTATTGTAATGTAAAAACCCGTTCATGTTTCTGTGCGGTATGGTCTTACGAGATACCTTTGGTTTGATAAAGAAAAGTTTTCATAACTTTAAAATTCAATTGAGATGTGTTTCTCACGCTGGTTTACCAGACTGATCCGGGCATTCTTCCCTTTCAATGCTCGGGTCAGACCGAGCATATTCACAGATTCAGATTTGGATACTTTGGAGCTTCAGCAGACGAGCTGGAGGTCTTCAAGTCATATTCACGTATATGTTCATTTTCCACTGCATTATTGTTTAAATTATCAGCATTTGTGCAGACAGGTTATTATAACTGTCCAGGCTGATGATTAGTGATTTGGTGTTGTACTCTGATGGATGTATGTAAATTATAATACAGTTTCTCTTTCGTAAAGTTCATTGATATTATATTATATGTTGTTCCGTTGTGGTTGTAAGATTCTGTGTTGTTTTAATTTCTTTCTCTCTTCTTCTTCTTTTCTCTTCTTTTCTCTTCTTCTTTCTTCTTTCTTTCCCATAACTATCCGTCCTTTCATTCGATTTGGGTTGGACATGTGTGGTTTATTGTCAGCTTGAATTGTGCAGGTTTGCGGGTCATTAAATATCTTTTCCCTAATGACTTTTATAAAGTGTTTCCTTTCTAATGACATCTTAGTAATCATTTATCACGAATATACTAAATAGAAAAGAATATCTTCATTCGTGGTTTCAACTTTTCTAAATGTTGATTTTACTTCTTTCACTCTTATTTCTTACCAATTTATGATGAGATAAACATTATGGTTTCATCAAATTAATTTAATAAATTTAGAACATGCGAATAAGGCCCTATTTATAGGTTCCTTTTACCAATAAGAGCGCACTACATCATATGACACTTGTCATACAAATAAATAGTAACACACATACAAAATGAGATGTGTCATTACACTTGTCATGTAGAAAAATATTGCGCACATGCATGATGTCTAGTGTCTTTACACATGTAACTCATTAATACACTTATATTTTAAAACAATGAATGTGACAAAATGCATTATGTCACATTATATTATATATAATAGTATCATGAATGAATTTTTAGAACTCTACTTATGTTTGAAAATAAAAGGTTTAGTAGAGTATCTTTTTTTTAATTAATATATTTTTCATTATTTTTCTTCATGGTTTTTAAGTAATCTAAGTATACTAACTATTATAGAAAAATGGGATCAAAAATCAATTGTTTAAGTGTCAAAACTAGTCCCAAAATTGGTGCAAAATCATGTTAAAAACTGGCCTAGAACTTTGGATAGCATTTCTGAAATGTTCTCTGCTTCTGTAACACTTTTTTCTTGTTGCGAATTGTTTAGATAGCATTTATGTGCTTTGAAACAGTGGAGGGGAAGGTGTTTCAGAGACATTTTGCAGCACTTGATAAATGTTGCAGTTCCTAGTTTAACGTTTTGAATACATTTTGCAACAGAAACTTTTTACAGCATTCTGGAAGTGTTGACTTTTCTGTTTGAAACTTTTAAATTGTTTAGAAATGATATTTAAATTAAGAACTTTCCTCTAATCTTTTTAGAGTTATTTTCTAACTTATATTAGAATGTTTTAAAATTGATTTCATGTTTAACTACAGTTTTAAAAATTAACTATAAAATTTTAAAGTAAAAAGGCTTTTAATACAAAACATGTTTATTTTTGGTTTTTCAATCTTTGTTATTTTTTCTAATATTCTATTATGATATATTTTTAAGTAAGTTAAAAGTGTTTTAACATATTTTTAAGTATTTAAAAAAATTATATATATATATATATATAAGTTTTAATTAGTAAGTTAAGTACTTTATAAACGTAGTAATGGAGGTTTGGATTTTTAACACTTAAGATGAATTATTTTAAAGAAACTAAATGAAGAGGCTAATAAGTTTATAAAATCATATTTGATCATATACATAGTTACACTTATCAAACATTATGGTTAGGCTACGATTCAGTTTCGTAATTAAATTGGTTTGTTATGTAAATTTATGAATTTATACAACAAATCTAATATACAAATTTTTTTGTAAAATTTGGATGCTTTGGTTTATGCAATAATGACATTTTTATTAAATCATCTTACATACTATTATAATTGAATTTTGATTATATATATATATATAGACACACACACATCATCATCATCTAGTTTACATTTTTTTAAATACATTAGTTATTGATTTTGATGTATTTATCATCTTACTTAAGAGTTTATTCCCAGTATTTTTTGTAATGGTTGCAGTATCCCACATTCATATTTGATAGTAATTAAATAAATAGTTTAAGTTATATTTAGTTGTCTTATTTAATGACTTTAATATCTATTATTAATCATCATTCATATATATAGTTAAATCCATATTACTTAGCATTCTAATATACTTTATATTATCATATTCATAATTATATATTTTAATATATGTCATAATATTCACTTATATCTTATAATAATTATCATTTATATCATATATTAATCATCATTTATATCATATATTAATCATCATTTATATGTCATAATTTCTCATTATATATCACATATTGCATCTTTACAATATCATATTCAATGTATCATTTATTTATTGAATTTAACTCTCTAGTTTATAAGTATTTTATTTAGGGGGAGTTAGAGTTAGTATTAGAGTAAGAGCTAGTTCTAGAGTTATAGTTTTAGGTGGTTATATTTGTAGATAACAAAGGGAAGAAATATATAAAATCTAGGCATAGATTATGGGGTAGTTTTATAACCCAGGGGGAGTTATATTACAATTTATATACAGAATTGTCATCATCAAAGGAGGAGATTGTTAGTACCTTAGGTATTGGTTTTGATGATAAAAACTATAGGATATTATCTAAAATATAGATACTAATGTTTTATTAAGATATATATAGTATATAGTGCAGGATATTAGATAGGCATGGATTAAGAAGATTGTATAGTATCAAGATGCTGATATCAAGAGTAGATTCAAGATGCTGATATAAAGTTTCAAGAGTTCAAGAATGAAGACTCATGAGTATTGAAGAGTTCAAGATTTCAACATATTCCAGATAAGTTAAAGAATCATAGAACTTATGTTAAAACCTTGATGGCACTTTCCAGATCTCTCTCGCCATTTTTAATTTTGTTTTAAGTTGTTTTTTAAATATCCTGGTTTTAAAATAATCTTTTCAAAATATTTCTCAAACTGATTTTTCAATCTCTTATACTTATAAATATATTATTTTGCTGATTTTAAGTTTATATATATATATATTGAATTTTTGTTTATACTTTAATAATTTATAATTATATTGATTTTATATATATTATTTAAATTATATTGAATATTCTGATTAAATATTTCGAAATTAGTTTATAAAGTTTTATTAAGTTTTAATATGAGTAAAATATGTATAAACTATGTTTAAATGTTTGGATAAAGTTTCAAACTATTTTACAAAACTTAATATTTTCAAAACAATATTTATTAAGTGATTTTTCAAATTACAAAGGGATATGTCGACATATCCCCTACAAGTATGTCGACATACTAGCCATACTTTTCAAATTTCAAATTTGAATGGAAGTGTCTTTTCGTCGTATCTCTTCGTGAATGGACATGACCGTTGTTTCCCTATATATACCAGACTTCCAAATGAATTTTTATTAACTGCTTTATATTTTTCTCTCCTCTTTTCACTCTCTTTATTTCTAAAGCAATTTCTATCAAAACTCTACCGAAATTCAACCAGAATCAAATTCAATCATTACTAGTTTGATTCTCTTTCATATACTCTCTGATTTCTCTCATCTCTCTCAAGGTCAAGTGCTATTCAAGAGTTATAGGATCAGTTGTAATTAAGATTGAAGAACTGAGTCTGTAAACTCTATCAAATCATACTCTTATACTCCGTGGCATGCTTGGTATCCCTGAAATCCAAGTATGTGTGATTGTAGCCTGATTAAATCAATTGGGTGTGCTTAGTAGCCCGTAAATCTTATGGGCGTGCTTGTGGCTCAGAAATCAAGTGGCTCTAGCCAGAGGCCGGAATTCTAGAAGGTGTGTCTCGTAGCCTCGAAATTGAGATTTACTAGTTGAAAAGAAATCCATACAAGGAATTGTGCAGGACTGGATGTAGAGTAACTCTGAACCAGTATAAAATCCTGGTGTGTTCTTTCCTTTTTACTTTTACTACATTTACTTTTATCTGTACTTTGATTCTACGATTGTTTATATGATTGTTAATTCCATTTTTTCAAGTAAAATCTTAAAGAATTTGAATAATATTCATATAATCCATTAAACACTACTCAACCCCCTTTTAGTGTTAATTTATCCTTAAGATCCCTATTTCGCTGACTCACATTTACACCGATCCGAATAAGGATTTATCACTCGATTGTTAATGGCGAACATTGATGTAGGCATGTGGTTGGGTACTTGGGTCTTCTATCATAGTTGAGAGCTATGGAAGGAAAACGAAGGTTTTTATCAAGAAGCCTGATTAGAGTCCGCACTAGAGGATCGAGGGATCAATACTAGTTCAGAAATAAAGTTATAAATTCAAATAGGAGATCAAATCAGATATTGCATACAGATGATCTGGGTATATTATACGAAATTTATTTTAAAGAAAATATTTTGAATAAACACTTTTGGGTTCGGGGTTGTGGTTAAATTTTGAGGACGATATTCTTTTAAGGAGGAAGAATGTAACGATCCGTAATTTTATCACATTGAACTAGAATATTTAATTAATTTTAAATATTCAGGTAATTGTTTTAAATGGTGGACAATTCACTTTAATTATTATATAATGATAATAAGTGATTTATAATAGTTTTATAAATATATAAACTTATTTTATAAAGATATATAAACTTCATTGCATTTTGGCAGTTCGACGTCGTATTTTTATGAATGGATTTTTATATTATTTAAAATAGTTATATAGCTTAAATAATCTTGTTTTAATTATTTAAAGATGATAATAAATTTATTTTCAAGTTTTGTTTACATAAATAAATAGTTTGATTAAAAACTGAAAATATGATCGGGATTCGAATTTCGGAATTTCAACGGTTTAACAAATAGAAGTTATACTTGAATGTTGCAACGCTGAAAGTTAAAATGACATATATATGCACATATAACAAATTAATGACATATAAGTTAACCATAATTAATTAAAAATAAGTGTTATTAGTAATAGTGAGTAAGGAAGGTATGTTTCACAAAAGTTAAAATGAAAAAGAAATCTTAAAATCAACTCACCATCACTTACACACCTATACACCTAAGACATCATGAAGTGATGGAAGACACATGGAGGGGGAGTCGGCCAAAGCTATGATAGGAGGGGAGGGGTATTTTGGTACTTCCATGCACAAGAATTTCTACCCTATAAATACACATGCATATCCTCTTCCTTTCTTCACAAATTCACTTCGCTTCTCTCCTTCTTCTTCTTCTTGAGCTCTCTAATAGGACTTCTTCAATGGATTCCTAAATAGTAAAAATATTTCAACACAGGGTCGAAGTTCTGCTAAAATTATTTCCATACACATACGATATCAAATCGCTTCAAAAAGTTAGCCAAAAATCACCTCTTCCTTACTAAAGTGCACGGCCCACACCACCACCAACTCAAAGCCGAGATTTCACCTCCACGCAAGCTTGGCTACGCATCACTAAGGTCTGAAGGCAAGTTCCATAAGCTTCAGTTCGGAGAACGGGATCATTTCGTCGATTAAAAAAGACTTATAGTCGGATAGCATGAAAGTGAGAACACTACTTCCAATTTATTTAAATTTACCATAAAATTTTCTAAGATTCGTGCTATGCAAGTATACTTGGTTGATTAGCAAAGTTTTGATGCTAAAATGATTCATTATTGGATAATTGATTGATAATGTGGAAATTATTCATGGAAAAATACACGTCGAATATACGCAAAGGAATCACTTTCCTTTATGAATTATAATGGTATATATAGCATTGTTAACTTCTTTAAAAAGGGATAAAAATGGTTTATAAATGTTTAAGCATTAAAACACATTTCCGCAAAGTTCGAAAAAGATTTGAAAATAGAGTCGAAATAAGAGCGTTGCGTAACGGTAGTTCATGATTGCGCATCTTAAAAAGTTAAATCCATGTATAGAATGACATATGAGTTGCAATTCTTCGGAATAAGAATTTTACGAACCTTTATAACTACAGTTTTCAAATTTAAAAGAAAAATCAAGATTTCATTTAGTAAAGTTTGAAATATGTCCAAATTAAGTTTTCAAAATCGCCGCGTTTTGGCAGTTCATAGAATATTGGTTTCAACACTTTAAAAATAGATAATTTTAATCTTTAAAAATATGAAATAAATTCCATAAATATGTTAAAATGTTTTAAAAGGGATTTGAGTTATAAAAATAGATATAATATATAATGGGTTTGATCTAAAAAGCTTTAAAATCACTACTCACCAACAATTTAACAACTGAATTTGGTAATTTATGAATAAATGATTTAAACTTGGATTTCTCTTCCCAAATCTTTTGGAAATGTTTTCCAAATAACCATACAAGTATTTTAAAGGTTTAGAGTCAATCAAATAACTTGACCGCCTTATGGGTGATAGAGAGTTAGTCTTTAGGCTGGAGTTTGAGAAACCAGTTGCCTCCTCCCTCTAGCTATCCGGACTGGCCTGACGGAGGGGATAGTTAATTTAATTTTCTCGGGTTGCATTTTCTTAAGATAAAAGAAAAGAGATTTGGAGTTTTCCAAAAAGGTTAAACAAGATTTAAAATAGGATTCTGATGGTATACATTCTAGTTAAACTATATATTAAATTCCAAGGAGGGAACTTGTACTATCCTTGTGAATTTAAAAGGTGATTTCACCATTATTGTACGAATAGTACATGTTGAATGAAGAAATTAGTATTGAGTATAATTAATCTAAAATCTATGAATCCTTTTTGCTCAATACTAAGTGATTTAGGTTTATAGAAACAATGTCATAACATTGTTTTTGACTCATTTAAAACATATTCTGGAAAAATGAAATCTTTATTAATTATGCTAATAATAGAATATGGAAATATTTTTCTAAGTAATTAAAAGGAAATGATTTTATAATTCCAAAGTTAAAAAGACTTTTAATAATTCTGTATATCCCGAAAGAGAAATGGTTTAAAGATATATATCTCTAAAAGATATTTTATTGGATAAAAAGATATCTTCAGAGTTAAATAATATTTTGAGTAAAGAAGAAAAGAGGATTTAACGAAAGAGGCTTAACAAACCATATACACGTATACACGTCTTTTTATTGATTTGGTTTGGAGAAACCGAGATCAAATTTGGGTAATTCCTATCCAAAAACCACTTCGAACTAATATATGCATTCAGAAGTGAGGACATCTTGAAGACAATTATTTTTTAAGATGGAGATCTTCATATTGTACGGCTGCTTGCCACTAACCTATGGGGTGATTCCCATATTATATATATGGTGGTAGTAGTACCTTCATTTTGAAATCTACAATGCAAGGACTGCTCACCACTAATCCTATGGGTGATTCCCAAAACAAGATATAGTAGGAGTACCTTCGGTTTGTCCTGTTCTTGGACAACTTATATGGACGAGTGTTTGACATTGCATATCTAAAACTACGTACATTGATTTTTACAATCGCACATCTATGCGGTAGTGTAGGAGATAACCCATCTTACACTTAACACCCTTCCCTGAGGCGTATGAACTCAGGGGATTTTACTTTTGTGGAAATCAATTAGTGTTTGACGAAAATGGCAATGTGGCATTCAAAGTGGGATTTGTTGTTATGTGAAAGGTAAGATGTTCCCTCAGGCCTCACATATCGGTAATGGAAGAAACAGGATAGATGCAGCAGGGCTATGTGGGTCGCTCCCATTAGGATATAGCCATTACCTTTCTAGATTACCCTCTATATTTCAGGTTTGTTGTGTATGACATGGCCATGGATAGGTCGAAAACGACCGGGGTGATGGCGTATTCGGAAATATCCAAGAAGGGGTGGGCCGGTTCTATGTTGGTAGAGGTTGGAGTCTTGATACATTTTTCTAGAGATGTATTACACGGAAGGTAGTCCCTTACCTTGTCATTGTTGGAAATCCATTCTGTAATACGTACCTTTACGGACTTTATTGTATACCTAAACATGATGTCGAATTCAACAAATATAACAATTCTGGCTATTTTAATATGTTATTTGAAAATTGTTTTCAAAGCAATGTTATTAGAAATACTATCAACTGATTTGATAAAAATGTTTTAGTTTTCATAAGGTAAAAACCCATCGGTGTTTATGTGCGGCGCGGTCTTATAAAATACTCTTCTTTCCAAAGGTTTAGTTTGACATCAAAGTCGATCTATGACACTGTCATACATATTTATAATTTGTGTCTCGTGTTGGTTTGGCAGACCGATCAGGGTATTTTTAATGCTCGGGTCAGATCTGAGCAGTTTCAGGATTAGCTGTTGACGCTTGGAGTTTCTAGAGGAGAGTTGGAGGTCTTCATCAACCTATGGTCGTAGATTATATTCCCACTGCATTTTTTTATGTTTTGGTTTTTCTACATTTGTAAGGACGGATGTTTTATAACTGTCCAGGCTGAACTTAGGATAGACTCTGATATATGTATTTTTTTTTTAAATTCGCTGTAAGGATTATTTAAATAATATATGTTATTCCATTTGTGTGAGATTCTGTTCTGTCTTTAATTTCTTTTTACCCCTAACAATCTGCCTTTTTGTTCAATTTGGGTTTTACATGTGCGGTTCATTGTCAACCTGAACTGTATAGAAGTGCAGGTCGTTATAGATTTGGAGTTTGTATTTAGAGACTCTGGTTTTTGTTAAAGTTTTGCCATTAAAGAGGGTGGTAAGTATCGATAGCTCGAGAAAATTAGCACCCCAATTCGATGGTCCGTTTCCGGTATTGGAGCGGATAAGGAGATTGATATATAGGGTGGAGCTTTCAGAGAAGATGGCGAGAGTTCATAATGTATTTCATGTGTCAAATTTGCGAAAATATGTACATATCCCAACCACTGTAGTCAAGCACAGTCAATTGGAGGAGGTAGAGTTGGAACCTGAGCCGAGCTCATCCCGTGGTGAAGCCTGTATTATCGAACACGGTTTGAAGCAACTTAGGGGTATAGTGGTGAAGTTGGTTAGAGTACAGTAAGGGAACGACCTGACTAAGAGTACTTAGGAGCTTGAACAGAAGATGGAGGCAACTCATCCTTGACCCTTTTCTGGTACGTTCCTTAATTTAGTTTGATTTCTTTATGTAACATCCCCCACTTGGAGCAAACTAAATCAGCCTTTGCCTTCTTGGCAGCCTCAGCTTCTCAAGCACAACTCAAAGATGATTGCCTATGCTTCACGACAACTTAAACCACATGAAGTGTGATTTCCTACTCATGAGTTGGAGTTGGCTGCGGTGATCTTCACATTGAATATTTGGAGGCATTATCTCTTAGGGGAGATATTTGAGCTATACACGAATTATAAGTCTTTAAGGTACTTACTCTCTCAGAAGGAGCTGAATATAAGACAGCAGAGGTGGCTGGAGTTTTTAGCTGCTTTTGATTTTGGTATAGAGTATACTCCTAGGAAAGGAAATAAAGTAGTCGATGCTCTTAGCAGAAGACATCAGAATGTGGTGTTAGCTACGTTGGCAGAATGGAAGGATTTAGAGGCTTTGACTACTTGTAGCGTGCGGTTAAGATCGACTGTTAGTTCAAGTCAAAGTACTGCCATATTGTCCTATTTAGAAGTTTGACCAGTATTGATCGAAAGGATAGCTTCTAAGTAGAAAGAGGATCCAGTATTAGTCGAGAAGATCAGAAGGCTTGAGGTTGGAACTGAGATCGATGATCTAAAGGATTTTGGCCTTGACCAGAGAGGATGGTTAAGAAAGAAGGGACGGTTGTATGTTCCGAATGTTTAGGACTTAAGGCAAGAAGTTCTTGGAGAATGTCATCGGTCCAAGTTTACGATTCATCCTGGAGGGACCAAGATGTATCAAGATATGAAGAAGAGCTTCTATTGGGAAGGTATGAAGTGGGATGTTGGCTTGTGGGTTAGGCAGTGTGCAAACTGTCAACAAGTGAAAGCTGAACATTAGAAGCCGAGCGGATTGTTTCAACCTTTAGAGATTCCAGTTTGGAAGTGGCATTCGATATCCATGGATTTTATTGACGGGTTGCCAAGGTCAAATAGGGGAAATGAAAATATATGGGTCATAGTGGACACATTGACCAAGAGTGCCCATTTCATTCCAATTAAGTCAACCAGGACGACACCTGTTTTAGCTAAGTTGTTCATGAAGAACATAGTTAGACTTCATGGAGTTTCTAGTAGCATAGTCAGTGACAAAGATGCTTTGTTCACTAGCGAATTCTAGAAGAGTCTACAAGATGTGATAGGCACTAAGCTCAAGATGAATACTACATATCACCCTCAGACGGATGAGCAGACATAGAGAGTCAATAAGGTACTCGAAGATTTGTTCAGAGCTTGTGTATTGGACTTTGGTGGATCTTGGGAAGACCATCTACATTTAGTTGATTTTTCTTATAATAATAGTTACCAGACTAGTATAGGAATAGCGCATTTTGAAGTTTTGTATGGAAGGCCATGAAAATAACCAGCATGTTGGTTGGAGATTGGAGACAAATTAGTCTTAGGTCCAGATTTAGTTAGGGAGGCATCAGAGAAGATTGAGTTAATCCGAGAAAGGATGAAGGAAGCTCAGTCCAGACAGAAGAGTTACGCGGATAAGAGGCGTAAAGACCTAGAGTTCTCAGTTGGAGATAAGGTTTTCATTAAAGTACCACGGATGAAGCATGTGGTACGGTTTGGAAAGTCAGGGAAACTGGCACCGAGATATGTTGGTCCATCCTAGATTATATAGAGGATTGGAAAGCTCACATACAAAGTAGAGTTGTTGAGCAGTATAGAAGGTGTCCACAATGTATTCCATGTGTATCATCTTCGCAAGTATGTGCACGATCCAGAGACTACTGTTCCTCCGATAGGGTTGGAAGATTTAGTAGTAGAGCCTAATTTGACTTTTTTTAGACAACCAGTTCGGGTTGTAGCGAGAGATGAGAAAAGATTGAGGAACAAGACAGTCAAGTTAGTGAAAGTTCAATGGAGCAACAACGAGAAGGGCTGTACTTGGGAGACAGAAGACAGGATTAGAGATACTTATCCTGATCTGCTTTGTGGGTATGTATATATTAGCTAAATATAGATAGTTGCTAGTTAGGTAGACTAGTATGGTTGTTAGGAGTCGTTATAGATGATTGCTATATTTAGTATTTAGTCCTTACTGAATTTCGATGATGAAATTCTTTAAGGAGGGGAGTCGGTAACACCCCTAATTTTTGATAACATTATTCAGAAGATTTAATTAGATAAATTAAAAAGAATAATGTAAATATTAAGTGATAAGGGGATTGAGATTTGAATAAATACTTAAGGGCTGTTCTTAATAAATTAAATGGGGATAAAAATGGGTTATAAGCTAATTAAATTACACAAGGGCATATTGGGAAATAGCCACACCCTATTACCATGACCCTTATATATTCTCGTTCCTTATACTTAAGGGTTGTTCTTAATAAATTAAATGGAGTTAAGAATGGGTTATAAGCTAATTAAATTACACAAGGGAATATTGGGAAATAGCCACACCCTATTACCATGACCCTTATATATTCTCGTTCCTTATACCATTCCCGTTCAGTTTCTCATTTTTCACAAAATACAAAACGTAAACATAAGAAGAGGAGCCGGCCATTACTAGGAGAAAAGATGAGAAAGTAAATCTAAAGCTAAGGAATTAAAGCAAGGGGAATAAATCTCAATCTCAATCCAATCTCATTATCCTAATCAAGGTGAATAATAATCTATATCATCTCTATTTTGTTTATAATCATTTGTTTTTGGGTTTAAGACTAAATCCATTTTTATGATGAGTTGGATGATGATATGCTTGGATCATAACATGTTAGAATTAAACAAGATTGTTTAAATATGGATTTATATGGTTTTAGGGTAAAAATCGCCTGTGGATGATTTCGAATGCCATGAGAAATTTTTATGTTATGTAAAGCATGATTTTGGAGTTGGGTTTTATTTTTGATAATTTTCCAAGCTATGTAAAGATTATTATTAATTTTCAAAGGAAAATATGGTTAATTGGGTTTAGAAATTTATTTCAAAAATTATTTTAAGAATTTGGGTCTGAAATTAAGATATGTTAGATAACATATTAAAAGTGAATTTCTGTATTTTTTGGGGATTTTTCCTAAGTGATTCACTATGAGAATTAAATTATTCTGAAAGGAGGACCTAAATGATTTAATTTTTTTGCTTAATGGAAGGGCTTATTTGTTAAATTAATCTTGGTTTAGATCTGAAATTAAGTGGCAGTTATTTTTGTAAAGAATTTGAAAAGTTGTGGCAACCAATCATATGTTTACAAGTAGGCAGGTTAGTTGGAAAGTATATGCTTTACTTAGCAATAAATCAGTTTTACCTAGAAAAGTGGGTTCCTCCTCTTTTAGAAGCTCTTTCGACCTTATGCTTTCGCTTCGACTCAGTCGAAACCAACCATGTCAGAACCCACAAAGTCGAAACCAATACACAAGGTATCACTTAGATAGTATGAAGTGGATTAGAGGAAGGTGAAAGGCATAGTGACGAGAGCATTGCTTCCGATGGGGTCGATGACTTTGCGTTGTTTTAAAATGTTAAGCGCCTGCCTTTGTTTTACTAAAGCTTTCGAAGGAGTCAAAACATAAGCTATTGGAAGGGGTTTTCTAAATAGCTTTCGAAGAAGGTTGCCATCTTTCATTTTAAGTATAAGCTTTCGAATGAGTCCCTTGTTTATAAAGCAATGATTTCGAAAATGGTGGTTCCGACCTAGTCGAAGTTCTGCTGCCGTTCTTTTACCTTTCGAGTGTATTGCAGTCTTCAATGCTTTCGAAGGGTAGCTTTTGTTTTAAAGATGTACTAAGTCACTTCCTAAATGCTTTCGAAAGGGTTCAAGGGTTTCGAAGGTAATGGCTTCGAAAGAGGTTTTCGATGCTATCCTTTAGTGTTTTGCTGAAATTTTTTGAAGCTTTCGAAAGGATGGTGCCGACGCCATCAAATTTTCCCCAAAATAATTTATAAGAAAATTAAGGGTTTCAAAAGAGATACTTTCGTATATATTCACTTTGACCCAATAGATGTTTTTGAATAAACCCAAAGGTTTCGAATGGGGTACTTTCATTGGTTTTGAAGCTATGTTTCTAAGGATTATTAAGTAATGTTTTGATACTATCGAAAGGTATATTTTGGTTTCGAAAGAGATGGTTTAAAGAGCTTCGAAAGGTATATATCTAATGTTTTGAAAAGAAATTTTCTATGCTTTTGAAGGAGGTTATCTAGGGGTTTCGAAAGTAATGTTTTAAGGTTTTGAAAGCCTTAGTTTTCAAAATAAATAACCCAATCTCATTTTGAAGGAAAACCATGGCATAAATAAAGAGTTTTGAAATGATTATAAGTATGGAGTTTCTGAAGAAGTTTCCTTGATTAATAGGTTAAAGGGATTAACTAAGTTATTATGTTTACTTCTTCATATAAATATTCACATTGTAATGGACCCATAATTGTATCTTGGGAAAGGGCAGAATAAGCAGCTAGGTTGACCCAGTAGTGAATATAAATTGAATTAACTCCTAAATGAGTAGAATTGCATCCAAGAGGTCAGAAAGACTAGAATATAGGATGCTAAAATACTGATTAAAGAAGTTGTCAGGGAGACAAGTTCATACTAAACCCATGAAAACTATGTTTAGGAAAAGTTATTGGCCGTAGCCAATAGGTTCATAGTAAACCCATGAAAACTATGATTAGAAAGAGTTGTTGGCAGGGGCCTATAGGTTTGCAGTGAACCCATGAAAACTATATCTAGATTAAGTTTTTGACAGATGTCAATAGGTTCCTAGTCAACCCATGAAAACTAGGATAAGATGGAAGTTATTGGAGTTACCAATAGGTTTAGGGAGAACCCATGAAACAATGATTTTATTTGCAGGGGCCAATAGGTTCTTAGTGATCCCATGAAAACTATAAAACTGGACAGGGAGTCCATAAACATTAAACAGGTTATTAGTCAGCCCATGAAAACTAATAGGTTAATAGTAACCCTAGAAACTATAAATGAGACCGTTAGTCAGAATGAATGGGGATAGGAAATCCAAAATTGATTTACTTGTTTGCATATCATCATATTGTTTTGAATTGTTTTTAACCATTGTGGATGTAGAAACACAGTATATGATTTTATAAAGGTTTTAGGATACTAGTGAGGGGAAAACTCGTTCCACTAAGCAGCGTGGTCTCACTAGATATCTAAATGGTTTGAGATGGTAGATTATTATTCATACCAGACTTATGTCTGACTTGAAGTTTATATTTTCCCCTTAAACTCTTGGGTACTCAATTGATTTTGAGTAGTTTGAGAGTTGAGGTTTTCAGGTACTTCTTTAGACGAATACGCTTCCGGAGATGTGCAGGAGGCATGGTAGCTACTTAGAGTTCTCTTTTATATTTTGATTCCACTATGTTGTTGTTGTAAAGGCAAAGTTGTTAAATTTCCGATATATATATACTCTGATCATCCAACGGGGCATCTTCGTATGTCGCTGTTGGCATATGTTGTAATAAATATATTTTCTCTGAACGTGGTTCTTGTATTGGGATTATGTAATGAACTTGAAATGTTTTGAAATGGGATGTGGAACTTTTAAAAAAAATTCATATTCATGTGTTTATGTGTATCAATGCATCTAACATTACCGTATTTGGTCACCGAGGATTAATAACTATGGATGACTGCAGCATCCGTAGCCGTTAGTTTTAGGCCTCCAAATACGGTAATGTTAGATACATTGATATAACAGAAACACATGTATATGTAAATTTTAAAAATCAACAAACATCTTTCTCATTCCATTTCAAAACATTTCAAATTTATTACATAATCCCAATACGAGAACCACGCTCAGAGAAAATATATTTATTACAACATACGCCAAGAGCAACATATGAAGATGCCCCTTTTCATCCTTAAAGTATACCAAAATGTCATCTATAAATACCAGCACAAACCTATCCAAGTACTCTTGGAAAACTCGGTTCATCGGATCCACGAAGAAAGCAGGTGCATTCGTTAACCCGAATGGCATTACTAACCACTTTTAAGAACCATACTAGTTCAAAATGCTGTCAAAGGAATACTATCCTCTGCCACTCTTAACTGATGGAAACCAGTCGCCAAATCCAACAGGGAAAACACTTTGGCTCTACACAACTGATCGAATAAATCATCAATTCTCGACAAAGGATACATATTCTTAATCGTCCTCTCGTTCAACTTACAATAGTCGATACACATCCTCAGCGACCTATCTGGTTTCTTCACGAACATCGCAGCCGCTCCTTAAGGTGACCTACTCGGTCTAATAAAAATCCTTCCTTCTAGATCCACTAGCTGCATCTTCTATTCCTTCAACTCGGTCAGTGTCATCTTGCTAGGTAGTCTACTTACAGGTTCAGCTCCTGGCACAAGATCTACCCGAAAATCAATAGCTCGTTTCGGTTGTAGTCCAGTAACCGGCTCAAAGACATCTGCAAACTCACTTGCTACTCGAACCTGTCTTAAATTTTCTCCTGATGACGGTATATATAGTATTATATCCATAACGGGACAACTCATAAAACTTAGCAGCATACTCAACAACCGACATCTCTCCCTGCTTCAAATCCAAAAACTTCCTCAACAGTGCTGATTTAGCAACCTCAGACATAAACCTCTATTCAAATCTCCTTCGAAAATTAACCCAAGTCAATTCCTCCTTCGGTACTCTGACAGTAACACTGTTCCACCAATGAAGTGCTGACCCTTGCAGCTGCCTAGATGTCAACTTTCTCTTATGCTCATCATCTAAACCTTGATTAGAAAATATTCTCTCACAGTGCAACAGCCAATCCTCTACCTCTATGACATTCTCTGTTCCTATAAATGGCTTCCCACCAAGACTGGTGTAATCTCTGTTCAGCTTGGCATAATTATTCCCAACTGGAGCCACATGATTAGCTCCTTCAACATTTCCAGAAACTCCATCAACAACTCCTGCTTGCATCATGTTGATGAAGAATTGATACATAGCCCCTATATCCACTAGTAAATTTTCAGCACCCACATTGGCATCAACATTTTGGTTAGCTTTAGCCTGTCAATTCGGGTTCCTCCTGGTGGGTCGAGCATTTTCATTAGTTGTGGTGCTTCCTCCACCGAGATTTCCTCTTTCGTTTCCTGCCTCCATATCTTCGTTCTCGTAAATCTTCATACGAGCCTTAGTAAGATACAAAAAAACGGTCTAAGAGAGAGGGGAATATGTACTTATATATATGTATACCAAATACAAGTATGTTACTATATCGTTAACCTAAACCCCGATCTTATTTTCTGATTCATTGGATTATGTTTGAAAAACTTTTAGGTTTAAATTCCTTTTAAGTTTCATAAACCTATGCTTTGATACCAAAATCATCAGCAGTTAAAAACTCCAACCGCCTCTGTTGTCTCATATCCAGCTCCTTTTGAGAGAATAAGTACCTTAAAGATTTATGATATATGTATAGCTCAAATCTCTCCCCTAAGAGATAAAGCCTCCAAATCTTCAATGCGAAGATCACGGATATGTATTAGGGTCGCCCTAGCAAGCTCGGGTTCCAATCCCCGAATGAACCTCTCATTTCTCCTAGTAGTGGCTGGCTCCTCTTCTTGTGTTTACGTTTTATATTTTGTGAAAATGAGAAAATGAACGGGAATGATATAAGGAACGATAATATATAAGGGTCATAGTAATAGTGCGCGACTATTTCCCAATATGCCCTTATGTAATTTAATTAGCTTATAACCCATTCTTAAGCCCATTTAATTTATTAAGCACAACCCTTCAGTATTTATTCAAATCTCAATCCCCTTATCACTTAATATTTACATTATTCTATTTAATTTATCTAATTAAATCTCCTGAATAATGTTATCAAAAATTAGGGGTGTTACACTTTAGATTGGATTATTTTAGGATTAGGATTGGATGCTCTAGATGATTTGGTTGTTAGAATGAATATTATTGGATTTACACTCATATAGAAATATATGCTTCTATTAGGACGTTATGCATCCATACTTAATATGTCATCTTGTTGCATTCATATAGGATGCTTTAGCGACGTTTTTGCATCATAAGTATAGAAACTGCAAGTTACATGGCATCATTCATATATATATATGTATATATATATATATGTGTGTGTGTGTGTGTGTGTTGTTCATACTATTTTGTTACCAAGTTGTAACGCTCGGCTTTATTGATTGAAAATTCAGAGGGAATTTGCTGTCTTATAGCTCAGATCAATGGGCACGGAAGGAACGATCTCTCGTATACACTACTTTTTGTCAACACGGATATGTTTTACTACTTGAATACATCTGAATTAATACGTATCTCGTCTTGACGCAAGGCAATGTACAGTATTAGAGACAGATAAAAATTTCCAAAATAACAGAATTGGAGTGGATAAATTGCTGTTATATCATATTCTACATTATCTCATACATATACAATTCATCACACGAATACATCAAATCGACCAATACAGTAGAATCTCAATATAATTATACATAAAGTAATTACTCGCCAACGTCATTGGCTCAACTCCATATCGCGGTCCATAAAACATATACTGCCATATCAAACCTATAGAACAAGCTCAGTCTGATCCGAGGTTGTTAAACAAATAATAAACCCCGAGTCAGGCTAGAAATCTAGCTGTGAGTGTAACCGTGCTTAAAATATAATATAACATAATGAGCGTGGTAGGTTTAAATATAACTCTAAATTCAAATCTCTCAAGTTTATCAATGTAGTCAACACCTAGAAATAATTTCCATTAAGCTATGTACTTAAAAAAAACCATTTGAAAATGATTTAGATGATTTTACCTTTTTAAAAAGGATTGCCACTTATAGTCTGTTTGGATATTATTGTTTTAGATATTGCTCAAAGGTAATGCT
This sequence comes from Allium fistulosum, assembly GCA_030737815.1. NCBI lineage: Eukaryota > Viridiplantae > Streptophyta > Magnoliopsida > Asparagales > Amaryllidaceae > Allium > Allium fistulosum. The sequence goes on along the minus strand of CM060907.1, from coordinate 938,782,086 downwards.
CGAGCGTGGATCGTAGGGGTTGGATTATAAGGTTCCTTCCCCAATGTTATGATTTGCTATGATCTATTTTTGATGAAATCATTGAATGATATGGAATTGGAATTGGTTTCAATAAATGAAAAGTCAACAGCTTTAAATAAAGAAAAGGGAAATACTATTTTGACCAATGTTTGAAAAGTTATTTCGGGATGAATCGGATTTACAAATTGATTTGAAAAATATATTACAATGATTGGTTTTATACAAATTGGGAAATATATTGATAAATTATTTACAAAGATTGCTTTTATACTAGATTTGGTAAAATTGGATTTGATAAATTATTTAAATATAAAACCAATATTTTTACATGGGTTGCAAAGTAGACATCTGTATATGATTTCTGAATATATAGATTTTTTGTAAATAAAGTGATTCTATAGAAATGATTTGGAAATTTGGTTTGAAGTGGTTTCAAGGAAATGATTTGAATGGTGCTTACTAAATGGACCAATTCCTTTTTGTAGTTAGAAGCATGGAGTATATAAGCTCATTTTGCAAGTAATTTTCTCTACTTGTATGATTGTGACGCTTTTACAGTTTTACGAACTGCTGTCACTTATTGTCCTTACTTTACGTATTATGGTAAACCCGGTTAGATAGGTATTTTCAGACATAAATACCAGATTGACTTGCTAGGATTTCTTAGGTAAAGTGAATTTAATTAGAAAAATATAAAAAGAAAGTATCAGGTGTCTAAAACTAAGTCAAATAATAGGCAGATTTTTTGAGTATGAGCAGGTCTGCAAGTACAAATCGATGTGAATACAGAAACAATCCAAAGTAAAAAAATAAAAGTCAAATCCAAGTGGTCCAAAGTAAAAAGAAAGTATCATATGCTGCATTATGCTGCATTAACTGATTAATGTCGCAAGATATATACAGTGATTAGTGCACCGGACCTGAGTAGGATAGTACTATGTGTGCACAATCCCTATTTCTTTTTTAGTTCTGGTGTAGGCCAATTTCAAAAAAAAACCAAAAAGGAAACGTATTGAGAAGAAACAAAACAAAAATGTGCTTAGAAGAAACTGCAGTCGTAATTATTTGGTAATAAAGAGCTCAACGAGTAAATTTCTTTCGAACTATAATGCCATTTTAAGCATTAGTTTGTTTTATGTTCTAAACAAAATGGTAGTAAACAAAATGGTAGTAAATCATGTATGGGTCACAGATGTATTGTAGTTTGCTTTTCTACTGGGGAGAGGTGAATATTTGTGCTAAAAAGATTAGACTATGAAGTAGACTTAGTATTTTGTAAATTCATTCTGTACGTAATTGATAAATTACTTGTGTATAAAACAAGTATTTTACATCGTTTGCAAAGTAAACCTCAGGTATATGATATATAAATATATGAGATTTCTATGAATGAAGCGATTTTATGAAAGAAATTTGAAAATCTATTTTGAAACGATTTTAATTACAGAGCTTATCAAAAATTATTTATGGATGTTGGTTGTAATAATAAATTTGTGTTTATAACCGAGCAGAGTTAAATTTTAACCCGTCACATTCATTATATTATTATTTGAGCTCGGTTACGCTCATAGCTAGATTTCTGGTCTTACTCGAGGTTTCGTATTGTTTAACAACCTCGGATCAGACTAAAATTGTTCTACAGCTTTAATAGTACTTTAATAGTATTGTGTATGCTTTGTGGGCTATGATATGGAGTTGGAGCACACGACGAACGCGAGTATTTACTAAGTCTACAATTATATTGAAATGTCGTTGTATTGGATGATGTGATGTGATGTGTTGTATAAACGTATTAGATGATGTATTAAACTTTAGATATGATATAAAACTAATCATTTTTATTCACTCTAATTCTGTTAGTTGAGAATTTTTATTTATGTCTCTAACACCGTATTATTCAAGTCTATAACTTGTGTATATTGCCTTACATCGAGAAAAGAGACATACCATTCCAGATTTATTTAGGTATCGAAACGTATCATTATTGATCCAAAGTAGTGTATACAAAAGATTTACCTTCCGTGCCCATAGATCCGAGTTATCTATGGTGAACTCCCTTTGATATTTTGGTCACCGAAGCCGAGACGCCAGAGCGCGCTTTCATTTAAGCTTATTAGATATAATGGATGCTATATTTGTACACTTATTTGATATGTGTTTGACAAATGATATGTGCGTTATAGTACATTTTCCGTTCTTTAGGAATTTCAGAGACGAAATACTTTTATGGCTAGAATATGTAATACCTAGAAAATTTGAAATATATAATAATTAAAATATTAACAAAATAATAGTATTAAATAATTTGATTTAATTTGTGAATAAAATTTAATTAAAATAAGAAGGAGCAAAATGGTTATTTTTCAACTTTATAATTTGACGATGAAACCTACGCCATTACGACCGTCTTGTGTATATTTCCAATTTTTCCATTTTAACAACTGATATTTACTTGACATCTTTAACATGTTATAACTTTCACATGATCTCTCCTTTTTTTGGACATGACGTTCATACTGTAGATCGAATAATCCAAAATTTATTTCATTTCAAATAACAAAGGGCGAAAAATCATCAATCCAAAATGAACCAAACTTTGGGAATGTGTTATGATATAATAGATAGCAAAAAAATTGGTTTGTTTAGATAATTCATATATTTTAAAAATATATTCAAAATTGAAGATTACTTTCAATGACTAACACTTAATGTTTGGAACATACTTGAGAAATAATCATAATATTTATGTTGTTGATGTTTGTAATGTTGTTTAATCATCCCCAAAGCTTGGTTTCGTTTCAAATTGTAAATCTAAAAACATATTGAGGTGTAGTGTAGAGGTGTAGAAGATATTTTCCGCCTGTGATTACACGTTTAGGCCTGATAAAATATGATTCAACCCATTAATTCTTTTTGTGAGTTGGTTGAATCAACCAATTTAGTGAAAATGGCGTAAATATGTAATCCACTTTATTCATTTTTTAAAAGAATCATATATGGGTAACCTATTTTACATGTTTACTTACAAACTAAGACTTGAAAATGGGTAATTTGAAAATTTGAATTTTATAAACATAAATTTTAAATTTTAAAATTTTGAAAATTTGAATTTTTAAAATATAATCATCATAGACATAAATTTTGAAAATATAAATGTTGAAAATCTAAGTTTTGAAAAGAAGAATTTTGCAATTTTAAATTCTATATTTTTTATTTTAAAATTTTGAATTTTGGAGGTTTAATTTTTTAAAATTCAAAAACCGAATTTCAAAATTTTGGATTTCGAAAATTTAAGCCCAAAAAACTTGAATTTCAAAATTTTAAAAATTTTGAACTTCGAGTTCTAGCTTTGAAATTTTAATTTATTAGAATCTAAATTTGAAACTTTAACTTTTGAATTTGAAATTAAAAGAATATGAAATTGAATCTGATAATATGAAAATTTGAATTTTCACTAAGTATTTAAAATTTTAATTAGAAACCAAAAAAGTAAAAGGAAAAATTTGATTATCTATCTATTTATTTATATCAATATTTAACCAAATCTATTTTATATGTCAAATTTGATTAAGTCAGTTGAGTCAAATCGATAAATGTGTCAAATGGACTGGATGATAAATAGGAGCAAATCAAATTTGACCCGATCCTTTTAGACAACCTATGCAATGTTTATCCCAAAAGTTCATGATAGAATTCATTTTCATTCATACACACGGTAGACGTAAACATAGGTCCACATTACCAAGCGCATTACTGGAACATACAAACCATCTAATCTGGGAACATTGGAATGAATAATACAACATCAAACATTATTAATCTCAAAAATGTTACCCATAAATGGTTCTTCCACCATCAGTACAAATAACTTGACCGGTAGTATAAGAGGAAGCGGGCATGCATAGAAACACAACTAAAGATGCAACTTCCTCGACTTCTCCAAAGCGACCTAAAGGGATGACCGATGTGTACCTTGTTACCAGCTCTTCATCTGTAGTGACCTATTATAAAAATTTGAAACACGTCACAACATAAAAAAAACACAACAAAGGGTAGAATAAAAATAATATTCGTTTTATTTTGCCTTTATTTTGAATTTCTAATACAAATGTAGAAGCTTACAACTCGCGCCATGGGCGTTATGATGATTCCAGGTGCTACACTATTTGCTCGAATATTATCTTTTGCCCACTCACATGCCATATTTCTTGTAAGCTGATTCATTGCTCCTACAAGTTATAAAAGATCATCATAACTGAAAGTATGACATTAGTAAAATTTACATATAAAAGTTGTGCCCAGAATTTTACATGAGATTTGAATACCTTTCGCGGCTGAATATAAGGCCGCATTATCGAAACAAATCAAACTGGTAATAGATGAGACATTTACAATACTACCATTGCCTGATGCTTTTAGAAGAGGATATGCTAGTTGGCAAATATGGAAGACTGATTCGAAGTTTGTGGTCATGAGGTGCGCGTAGTCATCAGATGTGTAGTCTACAATTGGCTTGACCATTCCTACGGCTGCATTATTAATCTGCAGGAAGAAATTAACCTCCATAAATTCTTTTTTTTTTACAGTAATTTTCTGTAAGAATCACATAGACAAATCATTCAACGAGCAATTTTGATCGAGGCTTACAAGTATATCGAGTTTCCCATTGAACGTGGAAGCAACTTTTTCCATTAGCTTCTCCCGTTGGGCTCTAGAAGATACATCACAAACGCACCCTGAGACATTAAAAGTTCATTTCATTCCACTCTTCCAAGCAATTGTCCAATTCTACTTGGTTCCGAGAACATGTGTAGACAATTGCCCCAAATCCAGCAAGTTCTTCCACAATTCCATGCCTTAAGTTCAACGATCAGCAAGTTTTAATATAATCAACGAGTTGAAGAACACAAATATGAACATACAAAAGAAGAAGGTGTTAATATGACATGTTTGTAACTTATGAGTTGATTGATGTCATTTGGACGGTCTGATTCAAATCAAGGAATGCATCAAATTAATTCAAATACCCCCATTGGATTTGATTTTTCTCTATCCACGCCGTTTGTACCGGAAAACCTATGATATAGAATATGTTGTATTGAAACCTTCATTGCATATATGTATGTAAACATGGTGACATATTCATGTACAAGTTAAACAAAACGGTAAACAAGGTATCCGATAAATAGAAATGAAGCATCCAAAAAAGTTGCCTGTCAGTAAATCCCAACTATTTTTGTGCACTCTCTGTTAACCCCCATATAAACCTTGATATTAAGAACAATTTCTAAACAAAAGATGTCTTTTCATTTCCTCATCCTTGTCATCCAACAATTCATTGTTCCTCTGAGTCTAGATTGATATGGTTTCTTTGTATACTTGTTAAATTAAATATGTGTCATGAAGGTATAGCGAAAACCACACTTAGCGGACTAGAAGAATGCGATGACTAATAAAGCTAATGACTATTGAATATTCTTATGATAGCACGGTATCTTACTTATCAATTGTGGTTGTACTGTCACGAAGACTGGAGCTGTCATAAGAGCATAACTCGGCTCTTGTATAGAACACAAAGAAGTATCTTGTTTATTATGAGCCGCTGGCTTCTTTTCATTTTCCAAAATATTGTAATGAACACAAAAAAAAACATTTTTTTGCTCAGTTTTACACTAAGAGTCAAATGGGATTTCTAGAGAGTATAAATTAATTAATTTTCATTGTTTCATCTTTCAAGTATGGGCATAGGGAGAGAAAAGTAGATGTATATAACAACAGTACAAGTGAACATGATGGCAAGTTCATATTGAAGTAAATTTACCGAGGGCATGGGGGCTTGGAAAAAAAAACAGTAGAAGGGGACGAGGGATAAATTGAATAAAAATAAATATAACAGTATTTCTAAGTGCAGCAAAAAATAGTAAAAATATAAGATGCATTAGAAAAGCAATGAAGGGAAATACCCAATTCCTTTGGTGCCTCCAGTGACAAGAGCTGTTTTTCCATGAAGAGACCATCTCGTTTCTCTGCTGCTCTTGATTTTCTCCATGGCGGTTTCTTCCGATTCAAATGCAAGAAAAATTTGCCGCATGTCACTAGTGCTAATGACCAAAAGCCACTGACAATGCAAACAACAGCTGTAGCTATCTAGAATGAGTGGTTGTGCATATCTCATGTCATTACAATCAATAAGAACCGATCATTCTACAGAAATATGTTGGGCAATCCAGAATCTTCTAAATCCCTCATCAGTAAGATCGTACTTACCCTCAGTTTTCTTTTTCTTTTTATCTTAAGTTGATTTACTTCAATTAATAGAAATACATGTGCACCATGAGTGATAAAAAAAATGAATTTGATTAGCATCCCCATTTCAACTAAAAATCGAACTTCATGGCGACGGCGACTGCAGTGACGAAATTAGAGACCAGATTGGTGAAATCTATATACAGGTAAACTAGTACAAATCACCAAATCATGCAATCCATTACAAGAATAAGAACGGGGAAATATATGTAATTCAATAAGAAGAGACTGTAGTGCTATTATTGATGTTGAAAAAAAAGGGACGATTGATTTGCTGCGAGTTATTCACATTTTAGAAGTTGGATTCGTAATCGGCTTCGATTTTGTGGTTCTTACTTAACTTATCGTTACTTGTTGCTTTCCTTTCTCATGGACTGATCTCTTTGTCTCGAGATCAAAGTTCACACGACAAAATTTGCCGTATAAAATATGAGGCGCGGCGAGCAGTAGAAAGACGCGGCGGTGTTAAAAAAAATTAGGTATTCAACACATATGGTCAACTGAAAGAGAGAACGTCGATGTAAATTTGGACATAGACGGTGGCTATTATGGTGGTGGCGATGGATTAGAATAGATCAACTGGGTTTCAGAGTTGGACAACGACGACGGCGGCGGTTTGAAGGTTGGAGCGCACCGGTGGATATGATGTCAATTTGGGAAGAATGAGATTAGAGGAATAAAGATGCTGTCTATAAAGCTTTTTTGTAGTTGAATTATTTTAAATTTTGTTGTAAAATAAACAAAGTCATATGAAATAAGAAAGAATAGAAACCATTAGAGAAAACACATTTTTATTCATTCAGAATATCCATACATCTCTGTTTATAAACTCTATATCTGGTGAAGATTAGAATAATGTCATTTGACATTTAGCATATTCATGTTATTACTTATATATATTATAACACTCCACCTTGAATATGCGTCTTCAAATCTTGGATGCTTATTATTTTGAAGTTGTCCCTTTTTGAAAAATATATGTTGATTGCTCCCCCTATTATTTTTCTTACATATATCTATTCGGTCGATATAGATATTATTTATTGTCTCATTAAAAATCTCTGTTAGGAAAAAAGAAAATAGGAAAAACCTTAAACGAGAAAAAGAGTGCAACTTGTAAAATCATAGATATCATATTAAAAATGATATTTCTTCTAAATAGTTTGATACTTGAGAATCAAAATAATGCCTTATTAAAACCTTCTAAGAAATACCCAGTGGAAAAAATCTCAGTGAGGGAAAAAAAATACAATGACATATTTTAATATCTTATTTCATCAAAAGAAGTTGGATAATTCTGGATCAGGATAATGCCTCGTTAAATCCTTACTAAGAAAAATCCTGTGGGAAAAATTTTAGTGAAGGAAAAAGAGTACAATGACATATTTTAATATCTTATTTCATCAAATAAGTTTAATATTTCTTGATTAGGATAATGCCTCGTTAAAACCTTACTAAGAAAAAAACCCAGTGGGAAAAAATCTTAGTAAAGGAAAAAAAAGTACAATATAGTATAACATGTTTTAATAGTTCATTGCAGCAAAGGAAGTTTGATACTTCTGGATCAACGTAATGTCTCGTTAAAACTTTACTAAGCAAAACCCTGTGGGAAAAATCCGATTGAAGAATAAAAAAGTACATTATAACATACTTCTGGATGATACACATGATTTAGCATTTTTCCTTTGAATTAATGATAATTCATTTTAGCTATGGATATTTCTAGTTCTATAAATATGTATAACATTTCTTAGATAAATGCTAAGGAAATTGAAATCAAAAGAATTCTTTATTGTCACCATTCTTAAATATAGACATATGTATATGTCTTTAATACAATCAATTTTTCCAAAATTGTTTCTTCCAAATATAATTTGCATTCTATGCATTTTTTGTGTGCTACTTTTATGAAAAACACTCCGTGTGTTATCATTTTGGTATTTCAAAGCAGTTTTGCATATTGCAACTACATCTTCGATGGACATTAAGAATTTTATTACAACAATACTTAAAAGCAGAAAGTAATCTACTCATTATGAAGCATATCAAGATTTCCATTACAACAATACTTAAAAGAATGTTGTAATCTACGCTCCTTATGCTTCAAATTCTTTTAAACCAGCAAAGCTATATATATATATTCTTCGGGAACTTGTATATTTTCATCATTTAGTATGATTTAACTAATATTTATACCATCGGGTATTTTAAGTGTTTCAAACACTTTCACTAATTCAATTATATTTAAAATTACCATGCTTGGGACACTTTACATGTTGTTGACACTATATGAGGTTTAGTAATTTCAATATGCCTTTGCCACTTCACACACACACACAAATATATATATACACACACACACACACACACACACATACATATACATACATATACACACATACACACACACACACACATATATATATATATATATGTTTCCAATTATATATTAGGACTACAGGTCCACATTTCTCATTTAAGAGATTTCATGATGACCAATCATGTTTTTCTCTAATTTAAGATTATTAATTTATTAATAAATATAAGCACTATATTATTTACAAATTTATCATCGATGATTATTTCTTGTCAGTTCGAAACATAATTTATTGAGATCTCTTTATTTATCATGTTTTAGGTACTTAAACCACTTTTAGGGTTATTTGATAATTATGTCATGGGTCTCTTCCAGAGCACCCTTCAGTGTTTCTTTAAGAACACCCACCTTCTTTATTTGGCATCTCTATTACCTCAAAAATACATCGAACTGACTTCTTTACCACACTTCAGATGTGATCTATACCTTTTTGATTCTTTAGGGATTTAAATCTATATTGGAGCAAGTTTACGAGGAATATTATCGATAATTTATTCAAGTTACCTAATATTTTGCAACATTATATATGTCAACTAATATTCAATCTTGATAATCAAAATGAACTTGTATCCTTTTTATCATCCCCCTCAATGTTGACGAACATTATCACATTGAATAATTATCGTCTTTGGATTCACATTTTGATCCATAATGATATTACCACTAGCAAATACATCATACATATTACATATAAAAGGATAATTCTTTTATCATTTGATATGATGCATTCAAGTGATATTGCTTATTTTTAGAGTTTGTTCTCATTCATTGATCTAATCAATTGAAGGAATTTAAGTGTTATATAGATCATTTGAATACATACATCACTTCAGGTTATTCAACGTTTATGTTGATTAAATTTTAAATCGCTAAAATATATGGATATATATACGTGTGTTCACGTATTATATATGCAATGTATTATAGAATTGCATATTCTTTTCCATTTGAGTTAGTGATCTAAGAACAAACAATTATAAGGATCCAAACTTTTTTTTTTTTTTATCAATCGATGTCAATGTGAATCCTTAAATGTAATGTTCATAACGTTTGGTTTGAAAATACATACACATCAAGTTGACTTATCAACAATAGCTTCAAGTTAATGGATATATTATAACTTCTACTTATTGAATATATTGTAAATTCTAATTACCTTAAACTTATATCAAATAATATGAACTTCAAGATCTAAATCTTATATTTTGTCAAAACTTCATAGTTTAATCTTAAAGTCAAATTGCTACTTCAAATATACCTTAAAGATTTTCAATCAAAACTGTGTTGAACTCCTGGTTCAAATAAATTTTATTCCACAACTTCAAGTTGTTAAGATATATTTTTCAATTATATTTCGAATATCCCTTTTGTGTTGTGTTTCGGCACTCCAACGCGTCCCCATAAACACGCACTTCACTGATCCGTAATGGCGCCATCTTAATGACGCTTTCGTTGTGACAGCGTCCTGATTGAACATCCCTCCATCGCCTCTCGGAAAGGACACATACGTGGTGATGCAGCCCAGAGACATGAAGTCATAAGTCGTGTGCGACCTAACTTGTTGTTGAGTCGAGTACGACCTATCAAGGAGGCTAACGGTCTAAAACTATGTGAAGAGTCAGGGGAAATTGAAGCCTTAGGTCGTGGACGACCTAACGGGTTCCAGAATAGAGAGCTAAAGCTAAGGCATAGGTCGCTGGAACGACCTAACATGGTGCAACGAGCTAACGAGTTGAAGGAAAAAGTGCTACGACCTAAAAAGAAACGACCTATGTTAGGTCGCAGGAAAAAGGAACGACCTATGTTAGGTCGCAGAAAAATGGAACGACCTAAGTTAGGTCGCGAGAAGATGAGGAGAGATAGGTTGCTCGCTATAAGTCGCGAGGCCTTAAGTCGCGAAGACTTAGGTCGTGAAGACTTAGGTCGTGAGGCCTTAGGTCGCAAAGACTTAGGTCGTGCAGTTTTCTGAAGCCGCTTCTTTTAGGTCGCTGATACAGATGCCGTTCATTCTTAAGTCGCTCGCTCCAGATGACCGTTCATTTTTAGGTCGTTGCTGTGTTGTAACTGTTTTGTTTAAGTCGTAATATGCTAAGTCATGAAGTTTAGGTCGTTTCCGACCTATGGGTTGTAAAAGCGTTATGTTGTATTTGCTTATGTTGTATTGTTTTTAGGTCGGACTATTTTAGGTCGTAATGTTTTAGGTCGTGGTCGACCTATGGTAAGTCGTGTGTTTTAGGTCGTAACCGACCTAGGAGTTGTGCAGTTTTTTTTGTGGCGTGTGTTGTAACTTCTATAAATAGGCCGGTGGTGCCATTTGTAATAGTTTAGTTGATTTGAAATAAAAACTTTGTTTTGTTAGCTTTGCGCTTTCACCAAATTGGTAGTTGAGTGTAATCTCCTATCTCCACTCTCGGATAATCGAGTGCGCTCGATTCAACGACAGCTAAAGCCGATTCACGGAATCTAGTGCGCTAGATCAACGTGCGAAGAATCGCAGATCTTTAAACACGGAATAGTGCGCTATCAACGTGTTTGGGATAGCTAGAATTCGGTATCTTCGGATCAACGAATTTGGGCATTTCGGTATCTTCCAATCCATCGATTGCTACTTTCATCGATCTACATTGTTTTGATTAATCCGCTGCATCAGTTTGGTATCAGAGCTTGTTTTAGCCAATCATAGCTAAATCGAGTCTTGGAGCCAATTATTTTGAAGAAGTTTGAAGAGATCAAGTCGAGCCGAACAATATCATTCAAGGCCGAGAAGTTATTGTTCATCGTGTTCATCGCAAATTGCAACAAAGAGGGAGTTTTCGATCCATTTCATTTTGGATCTAAGTTCGAAAGGTGTTTGAAATTTGGAGTGGAGCCGAAAGTCAAAGTTTTGAAGAATCAACCATGCCGCCAAGAAGAGCTAATCGTCACCAAAACGTAGAAGCTTTGTATAGAAGAGAAGAAGCTGATGAGATGGAGCGAAGAATTAATGAAAACTTTAGTGAAAAGCTTAACGAAGGGATCAGACGATTAGAGAAGATGATGTTAGAGATGAATCAGAATCGGAGAAGGGTTTCACCTGAATCTAACCACGGGGGAAGTAGAGTCTCACCACATTCCAATCGGGAGAGAAGTGTTGAAAATGATCATAGAAGTGTGAGTCGAGATCGCTATAGAAATGATGATGATCGAAGGCATGATAGGAATGTGAATGATCGAGAATGGAGGAATGTAGATAGAAGGGATGATGGTGGAAGACGTTATGGCAGTAGAGATGTTGGTGGTCAAGATCGACATCGATATACATCTAATTTTGAAGAGGAGTATGATGGTGGAAGTGTTCATGGACAAGGACGTGGACAAGGAAGAAATCAGTCAGAGTATGATCACAAGTGGGAATCTGGGATGAAGACTGAAATTCCAGAGTTCAAAGGAGGTATGCAAGCTGAAGAGTTTTTGGACTGGTTGTCTAATGTGGAGGAGATTTTTGACTTCAAGGAAGTTCCAGAACATCGTAGAGTGAAGTTGGTTGCTACAAGGTTGAGAGGTAGAGCTTTGGCATGGTGGCAACAAACCAAACTTACACGTGAACGGATGGGGAAGTCAAAGGTTGACGTAGCAGATATTACAAAAACAATGTAGATCGATGAATGTAGTAATCAATGGATTGGAAGATACTGAATTGCCCAAATTCGTTGATCCGAAGATGCCGAATTCTAGCTATCTCTGACACGTTGATCGCGCACGATACCGTGAGGAGAGATCTTCAATTCTTCGAGTGTTGATCAAGCGCACTTGATTCCGCGAATCGGCTTCTACAATCGTTGAATCGAGCGCACTCGATTATCCGAGAGAGGAGATAGGAGATTACACTCAACTACCAATTTGAATTGAGAGCACAAAGCTAACAAAAGAGAATTTTATTCAAAAATCAACAACCTTTACAAATGAAACAACTTGCCTATTTATAGGCTACAACACGCAAAACAGAAAAAATATAGAACTCCTAAGTCGTCGCCGACCTAACAGTCACGACCTAAAAATTCAGACGACTTACGACTTACAAAAATCACGACTTAAGCCTTATAACAGAACGACTTAACAACATGTTCAAAGAAACAATACAACATGTAAGCGACCTAAAACAGATATGTAACGACTTACAAAATACAACACATTAGTACATAGCGACTTAACAATGCCACGAGTTAACAGATGACGACTTGACAAAGCAACACAACAGCATCTTTCTGCGACTTAAGAATCAACGGTTTAGGGTAAAGCGGCATAAGAATCTACGGCCCAAGCTTCAGCGACTTAACACCCAACGACTTAAGATATCAGCGGCAGAGATTAACACGGTCTAAGATTCAACGGCATCCAGAGCTTTGCGACCTAAAAGATAAGCGGTTCCAGAAACTTCGCGACCTAAGCCTTGCGACCTAAGTCCTCGCGACTTAACTCTCCAGATCACCCAGCGACTTATCTTAAGTCATTCCTGTCTCCTGCGACCTATCAAAGGTCGTGACTTGTTAGGTCGTGGCACTCTGTTAGCTTGTTCCAGCGACCTATTTCTTATCTCGTTAGGTCGTACACAAGTTAACTCGGTAAGTCGTTCCAGCGACCTATCTTCCAACTCGTTAGGTCGTACACGACCTAAAAACATGTTAGGTCGTTCCAGTTTCTCGTTAGCTCGCACATTCCCACTAGGTCGTTGCCGATCTTCACTAAGTCGTGGAAACGACTTAAGAGCTTTGTTAGGTCGGCTGCGACCTAAAACTTGACCTTTCCACAATTCTTCACGAAATGTTAACTCGTTAATCTCCTCCTTAGGTCGTGAGCGACCTAAGACTTCTTTCCAGGCTACATCATCCTCCCCAGGTTGAGAAAAATTCGCCCTCGAATTTGCACTTTCTGCATCCACCACAACAAACTCATCCCCATGATATGGTACGAGATGCTTAACATTGAATACGTCAGACGTATTCACATCATCTGGCAGCTTCAATTTATAAGCATTTTCATTAATTCGTTTCACAACTTCCACAGGACCAATTTTTCTGGCTTTCAACTTGTTATAAGCGCCTACTGGAAAACGATCCTTTGTTAACACTGCATAAACCAAATCACCTTCTTGAAATTCAACACTCCTTCGCTTTAGATCTGCAGAACGCTTATACTTCTCATTTGCTTTCTCCAATCATTCCTGAACGATTTTATGACATTCCGTCAACCCTTCAACAAAATCAGCAGCTTTCTTAACTGTCCCCTTTGAGTGTGGTATTACCGTTAAATCCAACGGTCCTTTTGGCATACTAGAATATACAATCTAGAATGGACTGAACCCAGTACTTCGATTTACAGCATGATTATGGGCAAACTCTGCCTGGCATAACTTCACATCCCAACTCTTCAGATTATCTTGCATAAGACACCTCAGCAAATTTCCCAATGATCTGTTCACAACCTCGGTCTGTCCATCCGTTTGCGGATGATAAGCACTACTAAACTTCAGCTTCGTTCCCACCATTTTCCACAAACTCAACCAAAAGTGACTCAGAAATCGAGTATCTCTATCCGACACAATAGATTCTGGCAATCCATGAAGTCGATAGATCTCCTTGAAAAACAATTGAGCAACATGAACAGCATCCGCCGTTTTCTTACAAGCAATAAAATGTGCCATCTTCGAAAATCGATCCACTACCACATAAATGGAATCGTTTCCCCGCTGTGTCCTTGGCAACCCCAACACAAAATCCATACTTACATCAATCCATGGTTTAGTTGGTACTGGTAACGGCAAATATAAACCAGCATTAGTCGCAGTTCCTTTCGAAACCTGACAGATATGACATCGTTCCACAAACCTCTCCACTTCTTTCCTCATCGATGGCCAAAAGTATGACTGTGAAATTAACTGTAATGTACGGTCTCTCCCAACATGTCCTTCTTCATGTAGCTCTTTTACAATCTTCATTCTCAAACTACAATCAGGTATGCATAATCGATTTCCTTTGAACAGAAAACCATCTTCCATCAAAAACTCATCCGTCTTTCCCTCCTTGACTTTATCAACAAACTTCGCAAAGTAAGGATCATCGACAAATAATTCCGGTAACACATCAAACCCTGTCACCTCAACCTTTAGTGTAGTCAACAAATGACTCCTCCTACTCAAAGCATCAGCCACACGATTCGTTACCCCTGACTTGTGTTTAACAACAAAAGTAAACTGTTGCAGATATGCAATCCACGATGCATGTCTCGCTAAAATCTTATCTTGCCCTTGTAAATGCTTTAATGCCTCATGATCAGTGTAAAGAACAAACTCTTTCTGAAATAGATAGTGTCTCCAGTGTTTAATAGATTGTACAACAGCATATAATTCCACATCATATGCATGTATTGTATCTCATCTTTGCTCCTGATAACTTCTCGCTAAAGTATGCGATCGGGCGTCCCCTCTGACTCAATACTCCTCCAATCCCAACCTTGGATGCATCAGTGTGTAGCTCAAACAACAACTGAAAATCTGGTAATGCAAGAATTGGTGCAGACGTCAAAAGTTCTTTGATTCGATCAAAAGCAACTCCTGCTTCCTCCGTCCATGCAAACTGTTTACCCTTCATGCAATCTGTAACAGGTGCCATCACACTACTAAAGTGTGGAATGAATCTTCGATAAAATGAAGCCAACCCGTGAAAACTACGAACTTCCGTTATCGTCTTGGGTTGCGGCCATTCTCTGATAGCTTCGACTTTACTTTGGTCAACCTGTATTCCTTCTTCCGAAACAACATATCCCAGAAATAAAACACTCTTCGCCATAAAAACACACTTCTTTGTAGCAGCATAGAATTGTTCTTCACGAAGAATAATTAACACTTTCTTCAAATGTCGAACATGCTCTTCTGTACTAGCACTGTAGATTAGAATATCATCAAAGTAAACCACCACAAATTTCCCAATGTATGGCCTGAAAATCTGATTCATCACCCTCATGAATGTACTCGGTGCATTCGATAGACCAAACAGCATTACCAGCCATTCATACAATCCTTCCCTCGTCTTGAATGCTGTCTTCCATTCATCCCCCGGTCTAATGCGAATCTGATGATAACCGCTCTTCAAGTCAATCTTAGAAAAGATTACAAACCCACTAATTTGATCCAATAGATCATCAAGCCTCGGCATCGGAAATCTGTATCTCACAGTAATCTTATTTAATGCTCGACTGTCAGTGCACATCCTCCACGTTCCATCCTTTTTGGGTACCAATAAAGCTGGTACAGCACAAGGACTTAAACTCTCCTGCACACGCCCCTGTTCAAGCAATTCTTCCACTTGCCTTCGCAACTCTTCATGTTCCTTCGGACTCATTCGATAATGTGGTCTGTGTGGCAACACAGCACCTGGAACAAGATCGATTTGATGTTGTATGTCTCTCAAAGGTGGTAACTCCTTTGGTAACTCATCTGGGAATACATCTTCAAATTCTTTCAAAAT
This sequence comes from Allium fistulosum, assembly GCA_030737815.1. Classification (NCBI taxonomy): domain Eukaryota; kingdom Viridiplantae; phylum Streptophyta; class Magnoliopsida; order Asparagales; family Amaryllidaceae; genus Allium; species Allium fistulosum. Next base: position 938,765,880 of record CM060907.1, on the reverse strand, counting down.
TGGTTTAACTTCTTCTGGAATTTCAACTTCTTCACTGCTTTCTCGTCCAATCAATAAAAACACTTCAGGCTCCTCCTTGACTTCCTTCACGAACTCCTTTAAAGACAACAAAGTTTTAAGCTCTTCAATCTCCTCCAACTTGTTTTCCTCCTGTTGTCGCTTCTTTGGAACTAGAGTAATCTTTGTGCCTTCAAACATGAAACTGTAACTGTTGGTACGCCCATCATGTTGCACCGCCCTATCATACTGCCACGGCCTCCCTAGCAACAAATGACAAACGTCCATATCTACCACATCGCACCATATTTCATCTTTATATTTCTTCCCAATTGAAAACTTCACACAAGCCCTTCGTCCAACCTTCACCTCCACGCCTTTCCTCAACCAAGCCAACTTGTACGGTTTCGGATGTTTCTCAGTCTTTAATGCCAACTTCCTCACAACTTCTGAAGAAATTATATTATCACAGCTTCCAGCATCAATAACAAATTTGCAAACTTTCCCCAGAATGGTACATGCTGACTGGAAAATATTGCTCCTTAACCAACTACAATCCTCCTCTTGCTTTGGTGTTAAACAGGACCTCTTCATCATTAGATTGTAACCTTCGTCTCCCGACACTTCTTCTTCCTCCTCATCAGGTGGTGAATTGGAATATTCAGCTTCTTCATCCTCATCCTCAACCTCTGCTATCATAGCTCTCTTCTTCGGCTTCGGACATTCGCTACTTTTGTGACCAAATTCCTGACAATTGTAACATTTGAAACCGTTGTTAACCTTTGTCTTCTCAGCCTCCTTCACTACTGGTCTACTGATAGGTTTAGAAACATTAGAACTCCCACCAACACCCTTCACTTGATTGTTAGAATTAGTAAACACACCACTTCCTCGTCGTCCCTGTTTCTCCCAAGCCAACGCTTTCTAATGTGCTTCCACTACAGATCTGGGATCAAACATGTTAACCATATCCTGAATCTGCATTCGCAATCCCCCAATGAATCTAGATGTCAGCTACTCTTCCGTTTCCATAATATCATTCCTCGCAATAAGTTGATAGAATTCATCAGCATAGTCGTTAACAGACTTCGTTCCTTGTCTCAAGTTTTGCAAACGTTGATACATCAAAGATTGATAATTGTAAGGTAAGAACGTTGCTTTCATCAATTTCTTCGTCTTCTCCCAAGATTCAACTTTTGATTTTCCCATCCGATCACGTGTAAGTTTGGTCTGCTGCCACCACGCCAAAGCTCCACCCCTCAACCTTGTAGCAACCAACTTCACTCTACGATGTTCTGGAACTTCTTTGAAGTCAAAAATCTCCTCAACATTAGCTACCCAATCTAGAAACTCCTCCGCTTGCATACCACCTTTGAATTCAGGAATTTCAGTCTTCATCCCCGACTCCCACTTGTGATCATACTCAGAGTGATTTCTTCCTTGTCCTCGTCCTTGTCCTCGTCCTTGTCCTCGAACACTACCACCATCACACTCCTCTTCAAAATCAGATGTATATCGTTGTCTATCTCGTCCACCCACATCTCTACTACCATCACGTCTACCACCATCATCCCTTCTATCTACATTCCTCCGTTCACGATCATTCACGTTCCTCCCACGTCCTTGATCATTTTCAACACTTCTGTCTCGATTGGAATGTGGCGAGACTCTACTACCCCCATGGTTAGATTCAGGTGAAATCCTTCTCCGATTTTGATTCATCTCCGTCATAAGCTTCTCTAACCGGCCAATTCCTTCGTTAAGCTTTTCACTAAATTTTTCATTGATTCTTTGCTCCATCTCATCGGCCTCTTCTCTTCGATACAAAGCTTCAACGTTTTGATGACGATTAGCTCTTCTTGGCGGCATGATTTGAAATCTTCACAAATTCTTCAACACTTCAAAATTCAAACACTTTTCGAACTTTGATCCAAAATGAAACAGATCGAAAACTTCCACTTTGTTGCAAATCGCGATGAACACGATGGACAAAGTTTCGGCCTCCCACTCAAATCCGATCAAACAACTTCAATATAAAGTCGAACACTTCAACTTAATCATGGCTCAACACTTCAAGCTCGGCTAATCACTTCAAACTTCAAACTCTTGGCTCCAAGACTCGATCTAACTATGATTAGTTAGAACAAGCTCTGATACCAAACTGACGCAGCGGATATTACAAAAACAATGTAGATCGATGAATGTAGTAATCGATGGATTGGAAGATACTGAATTGCCCAAATTCGTTGATCCGAAGATGCCGAATTCTAGCTATCTCTGACACGTTGATCGCGCACGATACCGTGAGGAGAGATCTTCAATTCTTCGAGTGTTGATCAAGCGCACTTGATTCCGCGAATCGACTTCTACAATCGTTGAATCGAGCGCACTCGATTATCCGAGAGAGGAGATAGGAGATTGCACTCAACTACCAATTTGAATTGAAAGCACAAAGCTAACAAAAGAGAATTTTATTCAAAAATCAACAACCTTTACAAATGAAACCACTTGCCTATTTATAGGCTACAACACGCAAAACAGAAAAATATACAACTCCTAAGTCGTCGCCGACCTAACAGTCACGACCTAAAAATTCAGACGACTTACGACTTACAAACATCACGACTTAAGCCTTATAACAGAACGACTTAACAACATGTTCAAAGAAACAATACAACATGTAAGCGACCTAAAACAGATATGTAACGACTTACAAAATACAACACATTAGTACATAGCGACTTAACAATGCCACGAGTTAACAGATGACGACTTGACAAAGCAACACAACAACATCTTTCTGCGACTTAAGAATCAACGGTTTAGGGTAAAGCGGCATAAGAATCTACGGCCCAAGCTTCAGCGACTTAACACCCAACGACTTAAGATATCAGCGGCAGAGATTAACACGGTCTAAGATTCAATGGCATCCAGAGCTTTGCGACCTAAAAGATAAGCGGTTCCATAAACTTCGCGACCTAAGCCTTGCGACCTAAGTCCTCGCGACTTAACTCTCCAGATCACCCAGCGACTTATCTTAAGTCGTTCCTGTCTCCTGCGACCTATCAAAGGTCGTGACTTGTTAGGTCATGGCACTCTGTTAGCTCGTTCCAGCGACCTATTTCTTATCTTGTTAGGTCGTACACAAGTTAACTCGGTAAGTCGTTCCAGCGACCTATCTTCCAACTCATTAGGTCGTACACGACCTAAAAACATGTTAGGTCGTTCCAGTTTCTCGTTAGCTCGCACATTCCCACTAGGTCGTTGCCGATCTTCACTAAGTCGTGGAAACGACTTAAGAGCTTTGTTAGGTCGGCTGCGACCTAAAACTTGACCTTTCCACAATTCTTCACGAAATGTTAACTCGTTAATCTCCTCCTTAGGTCGTAAGCGACCTAAGACTTCTTTCCAGGCTACATCAAAGGTTGAATCATGGGAAAAGATGAGGAAAATGATGAAAGCCACATTCTTACCTTATAACTATCAGTCGCTTATGTATCAGAGGTTGCAAAACTTGAGACAAGGGACGAAATCTGTGAATGACTATGCTGACGAATTTTATCAACTGATTGCAAGGAATGATATTATGGAGACAGAGGAACAATTGACAGCTAGATTTGTTGGGAGGTTGCGAATGCAGATTCAGGATATGGTTAACATGTTTGATCCCAGATCTGTAGTGGAAGCACACTAGAAGGCGTTGGCTTGGGAGAAACAGGGAAGACGAGGAGGTGGTGTGTTTACAAATCCCAACAATCCAGTGAAGGGTGTTAGTGGAAGTTCTAATGTTTCAAAAGCTGTTGCAAAACCAGTTGTAAATGAGGTTGGGAAGATGAAAGTCAGTAATGGTTTCAAGTGTTATAATTGCCAAGAAATGGGCCACAAAAGTAATGAATGTCCAAAGCCGAAGAAGAGAGCTATGATAGCAGAGGTTGAGGATGAGGATGAAGAAGCTGAATGTTCCAATTCACCACCTGATGAGGGGGAAGAAGAAGTGTCGGGAGACGAAGGTTGTAATCTGATGATGAGGAGGTCTTGTTTGACACCAAAGCTAGAGGAGGATTGTAGTTGGTTGAGGAGCAATATATTTTAGTCGACATGTACTATTCTGGGGAAAGTTTGTAAATTTGTTATTGATGCTGGAAGCTGTGATAATATAATTTCTTCAGAGGCTGTGAGGAAGTTGGCATTGAAGACTGAGAAACATCCGAAACCGTACAAGTTGGCTTGGTTGAGGAAAGGCGGGGAGGTGAAGGTTGGACGAAGGGCTTGTGTGAATTTTTCAATTGGAAAGAAATACAAGGATGAAATCTGGTGCGATGTGGTAGATATGGATGTTTGTCATTTGTTGCTGGGGAGACCGTGGCAGTATGATAGGGCGGTGCAACATGATGGGCGTACCAACAGTTACAGTTTCATGTTTAAAGGCACGAAGATTACTCTAGTTCCAAAGAAGCGACTACAAGAAGAAAACAAACTAGAGGAGATTGAAGAGCTGAAAACTTTATTATCCTTGAAGGAGTTTGTTAAAGAAGTTGAAGAGGAGCCTGAAGTGTTTTTGTTGATTGGGCGAGAGAGCAATGAAGTGGTTGAGATACATGAAGAAGTTAAACCAGTACTTGAAGAATTTAATGATGTATTTCCTGAAGAGCTGCCAACGGAATTGCACGGTTGAGGGATATACAACACCAGATAGATCTTGTTCCGGGTGCTGTGTTGCCACATAAACCACATTATCGAATGAGTCCGAAAGAACATGAAGAGTTGCGAAGACAGGTAGAGGAATTGCTTGAACAGGGACGAATACAGGAGAGTTTGAGTCCGTGTGCTGTACCAGCATTACTCGTACCGAAGAAGGATGGCTCATGGAGAATGTGTACGGATAGCAGGGCACTGAATAAGATAACGGTTAGATACAGATTTCCGATGCCGAGGCTTGATGATCTGTTAGATCAAATTAGTGGGTCTGTGATCTTTTCTAAGATTGACTTGAAGAGCGGAGATCATCAGATTCGCATTAGACCAGGGGACGAATGGAAGACAGCATTCAAGATGAGGGAAGGATTGTATGAATGGCTGGTAATGCCGTTTGGTCTATCGAATGCACCGAGTACATTCATGAGGGTGATGAATCAAATTTTCAGGCCGTACAATTGGGAAATTTGTGGTGGTTTACTTTGATGATATTCTGATCTACAGTGCTAGTACAGAAGAGCATGTTCAGCATTTGAAGAAAGTGTTAATTATCCTTCGTGAAGAACAATTCTACGCTGCTACAAAGAAGTGTGTTTTTATGGCGAGGAGTGTTTTATTTCTGGGATATGTTGTATCGGAAGGAGGAATACAAGTTGACCAGAGTAAAGTCGAAGCAATTAGAGATTAGCCACAACCCAAGACGATAACGGAAGTTCGAAGTTTTCATGGGTTGGCTTCATTTTATCGAAGGTTTATTCCGCACTTTAGTAGTGTGATGGCGCCTGTGACTGATTGTATGAAGGGTAAACAGTTTGCATGGACGGAGGAAGCAGGGGTTGCTTTTGAGCAAATCAAAGAACTTTTGATGTCAGCACCGATTCTAGCTTTACCTGATTTTCAGTTGTTGTTTGAATTACATACCGACGCATCGAAGGTTGGAATTGGAGGGGTGTTGAGTCAGAGGGGGCGTCCTATTGCATATTTTAGTGAGAAGTTATCAGGAGCGAAGATGAGATATAGTACATATGATGTGGAATTTTATGCTGTTGTGCAAGCTATTAAACACTGGAGACACTATCTATTTCAGAAAGAGTTTGTTTTTTACACTGATCATGAGGCTTTGAAGCATTTACAAGGGCAAGACAAGATTTCAGAGAGACATGCATCATGGATTGCATATCTTCAACAATTTACGTTTGTTGTGAAACACAAATCGGGAGTGACGAATCGTGTTGCGGATGCGTTGAGCAGAAGGAATCATTTGTTGACTACAATAAAGGTCGAAGTGACAGGGTTTGATGTGCTACCAGAGTTATTTGTTGAAGATCCTTACTTTATGAAGTTTGTCGATAAAGTCAAGAATGAGAAGACGGATGAGTTTATGATGGTGGATGGTTTTCTGTTCAAGGGAAATCGATTATGTATACCGGATTGCAGTTTACGGTTGAAGATTGTGAAAGAATTGCATAAGGAAGGTCACGTGGGTAGAGACCGTACATTACAGCTGATTTCTCAATCTTATTTTTGGCCATCGATGAGGAAAGAAGTGGAAAGGTTTGTGGAGAGATGTCATATCTGTCAGGTTTCGAAAGGAACTGCGACCAACGCTGGATTATATATGTCGTTACCTGTACCAACTAAGCCTTAGGTTGATGTGAGTATGGACTTTGTGTTGGGGTTACCGAGGACACAGCGTGGTAACGATTCCATTTATGTGGTGGTGGACCGATTTTCGAAAATGGCACATTTTATTGCTTGTAAGAAGACGGCGGATGCTGTTCATGTTGCTCAGTTATTTTTCAAAGAGATATATCGACTTCATGGATTGCCAGAATCTATTGTGTCAGATAGGGATACTCGTTTTCTGAGTCATTTTTGGCTAAGTTTGTGGAAGATGGTCGGAACGAAGCTGAAGTTTAGTAGCGCTTACCATCCGCAAACTGATGGGCAAACGGAGGTGGTTAACAAATCGCTGGGGAATTTATTGCGATGTCTGGTGAAAGATAATCTGAAGAGTTGGGACATGAAGTTATGTCAGGCAGAGTTTGCTCATAATCATGCAGTAAATCGTAGTACGGGATTCAACCCATTTCAGATTGTATATTCTAGTATGCCAAAAGGACCGTTGGATTTAACGGTAATACCACACTCGAAGGGGACAGTTAAGAAAGCTGCTGATTTTGTTGAAGGGCTGACGGAATGTCATCAAATTATTGAGGAACGATTGAAGAAAGCAAATGAAAAGTATAAACGAACTGCAGATTTGAAGCGAAGAAGCGTTGAATTTAATGAAGGAGATTTAGTATATGCTGTGTTAACAAAGGATCGTTTTCCAATGGGCGCTTATAACAAGTTGAAAGCCAGGAAAATTGGTCCTGTAGAAGTCGTGAAACGGATTAATGAAAATGCTTATAAATTGAAGATGTCGGAGGATGTATATACATCTGATGTGTTTAATGTTAAACATCTGGTACCTTATTATGGGGATGAACAAGCTGATGTGGGAGAAATTACAAATTCGAGGACGAATTTTTCTCAACCCGGGGAGGATGATGCAGCCCAGAGACGTGAAGTCATAAGTCGTGTGCGACCTAACTTGTTGTTGAGTCGAGTACGACCTATCAAGGAGGCTAACGGTCTAAAACTATGTGAAGAGTCAGGGGAAGTTGAAGCCTTAGGTCGTGGACGACCTAACGGGTTCCAGAATAGAGAGCTAAAGCTAAGGCATAGGTCGCTGGAACGACCTAACAGGGTGCAACGAGCTAACGAGTTGAAGGAAAACGTGCTACGACCTAAAAAGAAACGACCTATGTTAGGTCGCAGGAAAAAGGAACGACCTATGTTAGGTCGCAGGAAAATGGAACGACCTAAGTTAGGTCGCGAGAAGATGAGGAGAGATAGGTCGCGAGGCCTTAAGTCGCGAGGACTTAGGTCGTGAAGACTTAGGTCGTGAGGCCTTAGGTCGCAAAGACTTAGGTCGCGCAGTTTTCTGAAGCCGCTTCTTTTAGGTCGCTGATACAGATGCCGTTCATTCTTAAGTCGCTCGCTCCAGATGACCGTTCATTTTTAGGTCGTTGTTGTGTTGTAACTGTTTTGTTTAAGTCGTAATATGCTAAGTCGTGAAGTTTAGGTCGTTTCCGACCTATGGGTTGTAAAAGCGTTATGTTGTATTGTTTTTAGGTCGGACTGTTTTAGGTCGTGGCCGACCTATGGTAAGTCGTGTGTTTTAGGTCGTGACCGACCTAGGAGTTGTCCATTTTTTTTTGTGGCGTGTGTTGTAACTTCTATAAATAGGCCGGTGGTGCCATTTGTAATAGTTTAGTTGATTTGAAATAAAAACTTTGTTTTGTTAGCTTTGTGCTTTCACCAAATTGGTAGTTGAGTGTAATCTCCTATCTCCACTCTCGGATAATCGAGTGCGCTCGATTCAACGACAGCTGAAGCCGATTCACGAAATCTAGTGCGCTAGATCAACGTGCGAAGAATTGTAGATCTTTAAACACAGAATAGTGCGCTATCAACGTGTTTGGGATAGCTAGAATTCGGTATCTTTGGATCAACGAATTTGGGCATTTCGGTATCTTCCAATCCATCGATTGCTACTTTCATCGATCTACATTGTTTTGATTAATCCGCTGCATCACGTGGTCTTGGCAACACTTGCTTGTAACAAAAGGAATTCCACATGTTACGTGTCACCAATCTCACATATATACCATGTTATGTGCCATATTTCTTGCGATGTGGAAGTAACATTCAACCCACGCACTCTCAAATGCGAGCCACACCTAACATTTTGGACATTATTTATAACTATTTATTCAATGAATGATACATAGTTCGAATTGTATATAAAAATCTCTTCTAGAGAGTTCAATAAAAGAGATATATTTACAGCATAAATAAGAGTATCTTCTGGACTCTTAGAATGTTATAGAAATAAGAAATTATATTGGTTACACATACAAGTCTATTCAAGACCGTATTTATAGCTTTAGTGAAATTATGATATGACATATAAATTATCTCTTCAAGAGAATATCTAAAGATATTTCTTTAAGAATAATTATGCATATGATATTTAATTCATAGTAAGTTTTGAAAAGTAATAGATCACAGATCACTATTTACTCTTAAACTTGTCTAATGGAGCTACGGTTCCATGACAATGGACAATTGATTTTTGTAAATGTATTTTGTACCCATTACTACCAGTTCTATTTTGATTTATAAATTCTCTGAGTTATTTATTGCCACATCAATTTTTGAAGTGCTATATCATATTTGAAAATATTTGATAGGCAATTCTAACAAGTAAACTCAATGAGTACTATCACAAAGCAACACCAATTTTAATAAGTAGACCGATGTATGGTAAAATCAAGACAATGTATGTGAACTAACACATCGGTGCATGCTATCCTGCGACCATAATGTGGTAAAACCAGAATGAATAATTCAAACCTATACCATCTTTATATATTATAAATTCTTATTTAGACGCACTAACTTTATGGTTAGACCTGCAATAGTATTAAGGTTTTACAACATCACACACATACATGCACAGATTTAATAATATATTTGGAAAAAAATTATGCTCTTTGAAAACCATACATATATAACCGATCACTACACTGAAGCGTAGATGAAATTCCATCATTTAACTGGTACGAATAGCACAAGTAGTCTGTTTATCATAAATGTTAAACAAGAACAACAATAATAATGAGATTCATTTCATTAACATTAAATTGTACGGCGGTAATATTTTTCCCATTGGGTAAAATACTTTCAAGAGCACACAAAACCATAAGGTAAGTGACAGTAATATATATATATATATATATATATATTATAAAATAAAGATCTGGCATGGTCACTATGGTGTGCATATGTTTGAGTGTGACTAGATGACATATAAAGTGGTTACCTGGATAGAATAATAAACATAAACCAGTCTGTCAAAGTCAGACACATCACTTTGTTTTGTATCTTTCGACATCGGTGAATTTATATTTTTCTCCAAAACATATGTTTAAGCATTTGCTAGTGTCATATTAAACTGGATTCATGCAAATTAAATTGTTCTACAAATTATAAACAATTAGGCTTCTCAAGATGAAAACATATATGATCAGTTAGTATAATTGAAACTCACTGTTAAACACAACTGCCACAAACACATTATGAAATATAATTCGTTGGTAGTAGACTATATTTTCTTTTTATTAATATTTTGCAACATCAGTCGGCTTGTGTGGTTGTTCTTACTGTAAAATTCATTTGGAGAGCTTAGGCTTACGAAATCTAACATGATAGTTTCCTTATAATCTTGAAATCAGCGAAAGATTTGGATTTCGAAACATTGGTTTGAAGAATATATTAAATGTGATAAATGAATATTTTAGCAGTTTATCATTTTAAAGTAGTTCGGTATTTTTAAATAACATCGCTTGGTCATTAAACTAGAAGCTCAATCATATAGTATTTGGAAAATACATAAACTTTAGTGATATGAAGTACACCAACTTAGTTTTCAATTTAGCACTCTATATTATAAATAACAAAACTATAAATATGAATGCTCACAAGCAAAATTTATTCTGTCAAAATGGAAAAAAAGGAATTTGTGACTTATTGGTAAACGCCTAATAATTAATAAAGTAGAGTTAGGGTTCGATCCTTGGGAAGTATATTAGTTCTCATTTTATCTTTAGATGTAAGATAATGAATCTTCAATCCATTTTCACTTGTTTCTACAATGGTTGCTGCACTTTACTATTACAGAAGTGAAGTGCAAAATGTGTGAAAAACATGAATAAAATGTATTGATTTTGGATGAACATGTAGTTTGATATTAATTCTAAACCAGTTTATATGTGCAGCCAATAATTATTAACAAAATAATGCATAACATGTACAGTATTTGTAAATAAATATGTACGTAACACGTAACTAGATCTATTAATCTAAGAAGTATATTATATAAATCAATCATTATACTATATCAAGGCTATGGAAGGAAAAGAAAAGAAACAATATATAAAATATAAAATATTATAGATTAAAATACCTTGTCGTCTAGTCGTAGAAGAAAATAACAATGAAACAAGTCATAAAGGTAAATTAAACTATACCGAAAGAGAGAGGAAAAAATAAAAATCGTATATTTCAGCAAAGCTTTGGTTTGTTGACCAAAATGCAATCAAATTTAGTAAATTTTATTTGAATCAATAACACAAAAACGTGAAATTCAAAACTTGCTCCCCAAAGTAAACGAAGTAAAAAGTACTAAAAAAATAAGCAAGTTTTAAATCAATTCAAACCCAAATTCAAATATCAGTACATTCAATATTTCATTTTTAAAACATGTACGAATTTCAAAGATAAATTATTGGAGCATGATATTAAAATCTAAAACATAATGAGATCTGAAAAATAAGAACTAAAAATGAAGAAGATGTAAAATGTAACGAGATCAGTAAAATTAAATCTATAATAAAACGAGATCGGAAAGATTAGATCTATGATAGAATGAGATCTGAAAAGATAAGATCAATAAAATAAGATCTAAATATCGCTTATCATTTTAAGATCGTGTTGTAAAATAAACAAAGTCATATGAAATAAGCAAGAATAGAAGCCATTAGAGAGAACACATTTTTATTCATTCGGGATATCAATACAGTACAAATAAGATCGAAAATAATACAAATAATGTCCTTTGACATTAAGCATGTTCACCCTTATTGCTTGTATATATTATAGCACATTTTAACTTGTGATGTTTTTTTGTAGTAAAATTTTATGAACAATAGTAGTAAAGAGTATGAACAATATTAATAATGTATGAACAATAGTGGCATTTTTAGAGAAAGTGTGTATTTTAGCTCATAATGTTATTTCATACTAACATTTATGAACTACAGTATCAATTTCTGAACTATAATAGCATTTTTCTGGATTTATAGTAATATTTTATGAATTGTAATATCATATTATAAATGAAGTGTATAATCACAATGCTATTTTGTGATAGCATTTTATGAATTGAGAGTTTTGACATGTTTGGAGGAGTGTTGACTAGAGGTATATGTGGTTTGTGGAGATGAAACAACAAATTGAGGAAGAAGAATATAACAGCCGGAAATAATACTTAATAATATCATTATATGTATTTTCTAAAAAAATAATTATTTATAAGTGATGATAAATACATCGAAAAATATACTTGATTTATCTTATCTTGAAAGTACTACATCTTTCTGAATCCCCTTGTTCATATCCTATATAGACCACAATTCTTATTAATTCTAATTCGAAGAAGAAGAAAATGTTATAGAAATTATCGTGACTCTATAATGAAGACAAATCAAATAACCATATAATACTACAGAAATCTACATTTGTCTACCCTACACCATGAACATGTGTCTAAACGTGTCACGACTTTCAAGTTATCAAAAAATTTAAATTCTCAATAATAAAATCATTCAATTCTTATTTGTTTACCTTTTGTATTAAGAATATTGATTTGAGAAACATGCCATATAGTTAAATTTGTGTAGAAAACAACACAAAATATTCAAAAGTCAGACCGTGATCATTTTTTAAATAATGATGAAATTTAAAAGAAATGAATAAACAAAATTATGCAATATACTTGAAATTCCTTAAAAAGATCGAATTCCATTGTTAAAAAAAATTGACTGCGTTTATTCAATTTTGACTTTGTAAATTTGATTGAGTGAATTATCTATCTTTTTAGTGAATGGTAAAGAAGAAGCTGTAATGGATTTAGGTTGGTAGGGACAATGGTATTCATAAGTATAGAAGAAAAAAGTAAAGGACGTCTTTTTTTTGGGGTGTTAACCAGTACTTAATATGGTGTATTTAGCAGCACTCTTATTTATTTATTTATGTCCCTAATGCTATTTTATAGCAGCATTTTATGAATTAGAATAGTGCTATATGTATTGTATTGACATTTATAGATAAAGCACGTATATTTTAGTTCATGATGCTATATTATAATAGCTTCTAAAATTTTATGAGTAGTAATAACGTTTTTAAAAGAAATGTGTATCATTGTTTTAAAATGTAGTAGCATTTTATGAATTGTGGTAGCGTTTTTAAGTTAAACTATTTTTTTATGATGCTACCGTACGACATCATTTTTGTAGCTGACACCTCTTAAAAAACGTATAATGGTAATGTACACAATGATTTTCTTACTTGCTCCCATTTAGTATCCTTTTTTAGTATATAGATGATACATTTTAAGAAAAAATGTATAAAAAACATGCGAATTTTGCATATGACATATTTTTCTGCTCAGTTTTAAGCTATTGAGTTAAATGAGATTTCTAGAGAGTATAAATTAATTAATTTGTGTCAAGCATGGGCATAGGGAGAAAAAAACTTGATGTACATAGCAACTGCCTAAGTGAACATGATGACAAGTTCATCTATTCAATAATAGTAAAGCAAAATAATTTCTTAAATTCTTATTAATTCTAGGATTTCTCTCCTCTCCTTAATCCTCTCAAGATATTTCATTTTCAAATCCCTATATAATAATAATTATTATTATTATTACATTGTTCTACTAATTCTTTATCCTATCATTTTACATTTAAATATCAACATGTATTAATTTCTACGATTATTTACAAAATTCTTTTAAGTTTTCTTCTAATTTTTTACATTCAAGTCCACATGTATTTAAATTAATTATGCGATCTCAAATTTAAACTTTTTAAATAAATACAATTAACTAATGTTTGCTATTTGGTCTAACAAGCACAAAAAATGTCAATTTCATGTACTATTTACCACATATATATTGACAAAAAAGGTAGAACTAATTTTTCATTCAAGTCCATATAATTAAATTTTCACAATTATACATGGAAACTATCTTACTTCTTTTACATTATTCTAAATTCAAATTCATCCAATTTATTTCTTTTTAAAATTAGTGTTTTACAATAGAGAAACATATACATAAATTTTATTTTTAAAGATTTTATTTTATTACAAACATATACATTATTTTTTTCTTTTTAAATTTGGTATAATATTACAAACATATATAAAAAAAATTCTTTCTAAAATTTGTACGCAAAGTGGATTTTTAATCATTAATAAAACTTATGTTTGTTAAGAATGACACCAAAATGAATAATAAGAGATGAATATTTTTATTTTGTAAATTTGAATAATAATTATATTTTTTTGTTAATATGTTTTGCGAAACTGTTACTGTTTGACCAAAAACTGGTGCAACATTCATGATGTCAATAGTGACGAAACAATCCTCAACTTAAACGAATGTGGTAACATGATCAAGCATAACTCAATAAATATTAACTTAGCTATATCATCAAGGACCAATTCATCACTTACGATTAGTGCATGATGGAATCATTAAAGGTTGGATTGGTGATGGCAATAGGCCTTTAAGGAAAAATGTATGGAAGTCCACATGTTTTCTTGGATTATTATACATGAGATTCCTTTAAGGCCATTTAAAGTTGTCATATTCGAGAGTCTATATGGGCTTTCGAGAATAATATTATAAAAAGGCCTATGTAATATGTTCAATAAAGATATAGAAAACAAGTAACAAATTTGTTTAATAGTCCATTTGGCTCGATAATGGGCTATGTAATTTGTTCTTATTATTCGAAGTCCCATGTTCATATAATTATGCACATATATTCTTATCACAGTTCAAGGCATTTCTAAACAGTCATGTCGAGTTTGATCTAGATAAATTCATATATATATACAAGTCCATGTCAATAATGTTCGAAATAAGGCATAGTAGAAGTCAATGAATATATCAGAGTCCTTGTCATTTAATTCATATATGATTATAGTCAAGTAAGATTTGTCCCCAATTCGATTTAGGGTTATAAGGCATTGATTTAAGAAAAGAGGGAGATAATCGAAAATCGTCCTCAAAATGGCACCCCTAGGTCCATATTTATAGAGGTGGCGTAGCTCCACTCCGCCTTTCATGACTTCGACACCCTTAACTTTGACAAGCTAGGCTTCGAATGTATCAACCTAGCATTAGCTTCATCGCTGAAGAGGTGGCATCATCTTGCTTTCAGTACCTTCGACATTGATGATCCTGGGCACTAGCATAGAGTGGTATTCTCGAAGTGCTGTGAAATGCGGGGCTGCTTTTATGTAATGTTGATAGTCTTTGTGATGATTGGTGACGAACTTTTTGTGAAGACCAGGGGTGAATAACGGTGCTACTTGAGTCCAACGTCGATGAGATACTATATGAAGCACATCGGCACTCATTGATGGCTTACGACGTTGATGGTATTCATTTTGCTATCGATGAAGTGCAGCACCCTATTCTTTCGGCGCTAATCTTTGAAGTTGATGAGAGACTACCTTCGAAGTCAATAAGAGGCTACCTTCGAAGTCAATAAGAGGAGGTATTGGTAAGGCACGTCATCATCCTTGGCCTTATTGATATGCGCGATGCTTGAGCGATGACGTGGTAGAATGTCAACTTTGTCTTTATTAGAGGACATCGACTTTGATGATTAGCGATGTGGAATTCATATAGCTTTATTCAAATGCGACATCGTCCTTTTTCCTTATTAAAGTAATGCAACGTTGATGAATCACAAAGTGATGAAGTGCGGTGTGATTGAGGAGAAACACCAAAGAGATATGTCATTTATTTTATATGAGATGCGGTGAGATAGGTCATCGAAGGGATACGTCTCCGAAGAGATATGACAACGTAGTGATGAAGTGCGACATTGTTGATCTTCGACATAGAAACTTGTGGCACCAACTCTTTTATGATATTATCACTCATATCCTTATTTTTGACATTGAAACTATATGGATAACATTTAGCCCCCTCCTTATATGAAAGAAGCTTTTTACTCTTTAGGGTAAAACCATGAATTTCTTTGCTTTGCTAAATCTTTAGCGATATTTTCCTTCTAATGTTAGTATCCTGCAAAACAAATCATGACTTTATTGTTAACTTTTTGGTCGAACTTTCCAAGCGATTATGGATGATTCTTCATTAGCAACATAATGCTACATTTTGGAGTTTATCGAGTTTTAGAAAATTATTTTATAGAGATTTTTATGAATTAAAGATTAGATAATTATTTGTGAATTGTAGTTTCCTAACCGGAAATATTATAGCGGGAAAAGATTAGAAATCCCTCTAGTAATGATAGTAGAAGATCAATAGGTTCGTTCGATGGTTATAATAGAAAACTATAAAATAGAAAACTATAAAATAGAAAACTATAAAACCCATTTGATATGAAATGTCCCTCTGATAATAAGA
This sequence comes from Allium fistulosum, assembly GCA_030737815.1. Taxonomy (NCBI): domain Eukaryota; kingdom Viridiplantae; phylum Streptophyta; class Magnoliopsida; order Asparagales; family Amaryllidaceae; genus Allium; species Allium fistulosum. The sequence goes on along the minus strand of CM060907.1, from coordinate 938,749,844 downwards.
GAAAATCAGAAATCCATGTCAAAAATAATAGAAGAAGACCGGAAATCCGTATCTGGCAATAATAAAAGTCCAGAAATCTATACCTGGCAATAATAATTGAAGTCTAGAAAACACTATCTGAATATAATAGAAGACCAAAAATGCATATCTGGCAATAATAAAAGTAGTCCAAAAATCCATATTTGGAAATAATAGAAGACCAAAAATCCATATCTGGCAATAATAATAGAAGTCCAGAAATCACTATTTGGAAATAATAAAAGAGCAGAAATCCATATGTGGCAATAATAATAAAAGTCCAAAAATCACTATCTGGAAATAATAGAAGATGTAACATCCCCCTACTTGGAGGCCCAAAACTAATGGCTGCAGATGCCGCAGTCATCCATAGTTATTAATCCTCGGTGGCCAAATACGACGGTGTTAGATTCATTGATACACAGAAACACATGAATATGGAAAAAATTTAAAACATCAAACACAATCGCATTCTGTTCGTCGACGGTTTTTCTATCGGTTCAGAAAACCATCGAATGAATTTAGAATTAAAATAACCGCAAGCGCACGGCGTACGATTGTTAGTACGTGGCGAGTACGGGTCGATCCGCAGGGAATTGTTGATTTTAAAAAATCTATTCAATTAAATTATACCAAAGTAGAGAGAGTGTTAAGCTAAAAATATAAGAAACTAACAAAAAGAAAGTGATAAAAATATGAGAGTGTGAAGGCAATTTCCATTCTCTAGATCACATAAATCAACAAAATGAAGCTATGATCTCTCTTTTCTTGTCATTAGTGTAATTAGTTGATGTGCTTATCATAAGTATGGTATATTTATGTTATTAATTAGCCCAATATAAACCATCAAACTATAACAGAACCACTAATACACATTTAACTCCCATGAAATATGACAACAAAGTTGAAAGCAAAATCTATTTTAAGCATGGCCTATTAACTATTGTTTAGAAATATAGGCCATCAAATTTTAATTTCAACAATCACTTCATTACCATCGTCATATGTAGATGAAGAGGTAATTATTGTTTGTGATTGTTTAACCACAGTCTATTTGGTGTCAACAATATAGGCTATCAAATTCAAATCAAAAATAACAAGTTAAACCACTTCAAATGTTTCATTAAGCATAAAAAGAGAACATAAACATCAAAATGTTGCATCTACATACTAGAGAGCTTCATTACCCCCAAATTGAAGGGATTAACCTCTTATATTTGTTATCATTTCAACAAATGTAGCATGCAACATGAAACTAAAAAGAAAGGAAAATGAAAGCTAATGGAAAAGAGAACTAATCTAATTGCATAACAGAAAATATACACTACTAGCATGAAAGTAAGAGAGCATGTAAGTAAAATAAAACACTAATTAACATTGCATAAAAAAAGGAAAATTGCATGAAATAAAAAAAAGGCTAAGTAGCCATGAAAAGAGAAAGAGAGATTTCTTTTATTTTGATCCTGAACTAAACTAAAGAGGAAGAGCCTAAAAGAAGAGAGTAGCTACATGAAGATAAGGGGTATTTATACATGTTTGGAAACCCTAATTCATTTTTTTGGAACTACTCAAACTACCCTCTTATGAAGTATGGTGGCCAAGTTATCATTAGATTCAGATAATCCTCATTTAGATGTGCATGAAGCTTTAAACTCTATTAGCATATGCATTAGCCTCTAATTTGTACATGAAGGTATGTGGGTAGGTAGGGTCCTCCATGATCCATGAAATGAATTATTTCCATCTTCATTCCTTTGTATTCACTCTTGTGCATGCATATATCTTCATGAAGCCACTTGTATTTGAATTTAAATTCCTACAAAATAACATATAAATTTTCAATTAAATTTTAAAAAATTAATATATGCACAAAATTGACCAATTTGCCCCTGGATGAAGATGAATATGTGACGATTTGAAAATAATTTGAATTTTGGTTTAAACATGTTAAAACACCCAATACGATCATTTATTTAATTTAATTCGATAAAATATGGTAGTAAAAATATGCACATTTACGTGCACATCAAATACCCCCACACTTATCTTTTTATTCGTCCTCGAATAAAGAAAAAAACTAAGATAAATCTGTTTTCGTAGGAAGCACGATTGTATTGAGCGTATGCAACAAGCCGTTAAACCTCTGGGTGTCCCCAGTAGGACGAGTGTTGTCTCGTAAGGGTTTTCAGTGGATACTACCCATAAAATCCAAATGCAGGATGGAAATATTTACAGAATGCAAGATTTATTTACAAAGAGATGAATGCGAGTTTATGAAATATTTACGAATGAAGGATTTATTTTTAAATTAACACGAATAAGTTAAATATAGGTTTTGGTCATTATCTTAAAATTTTAAGCCATTTACTCGTTAAAATTTCCAATAAAAACGAAGTTATCGTAACAAATAGACTATAGTTTAACTCGTTGTTTCGGTCGATAACACAGTGTAACTATGAAATGGATTCTTATCGATTATCAAAGTTCATTAAAGTGGTATTTTCGTTTCTTTTCAATAACAAGTCAAATCAAACAAGTTAAAATAGTGCTTGGATTTCATTTGCTTACTCTCTCTATTTTTTTGAAAATTTTATTGATATTTACAATATTTACATATGCCTAACTCAGAAAACTAATGCCAGATATATTACTCATGCACTGCCTTTTGGACTAACGTGTGGGGAATACGGAGCGTGGCGAGTGAACACTTATCGACTATAGGCGTTATTAATAAAAGATTTTTATATACATACACCTAACTCAGATAAACTGAGGCCAGGTATACCGATCTGCACTGCCTTCTGGGCTTACGTGAGAAGGGTACAGAGCATGGCGAGTGAACACACAAGTGTGAACACATGACTCTAGGTGTTATTAGAAAAAAAATATACATACATACAAATAATTTTTTTGTTTTTTTGAAGAGAGAGTTTTGCAAAATCATGTTAGCACCATTTAACTTAGAAGACAAAAAAAATGTTATACCCTTTACTTTAAATCAACCACTAAAAAAAACAAAGATTTTCAATTAGGATATACTTCATAATTAACACGTATGAACCCTCATATATACAAGTTAAACCATAGTTATTTGTAACCAAACTCCATTTTTATTTTTGTTGAGAAAAATAAATTTTCAATTTAATAAACCAAAACCATATATTTATCCTAGTGTTTCTTCGAAAGTATTTTTTTTTGGATTTCTTTTTTTATTTTTTGGAATATTTTTTGAGTTTTTGAAAGAAAAAGCAAAACATAAACCATGAAAAATTAAAAATGAAGATGAGCTCCCCCCACACTTGATTTTGACTATGCCCCCACAGTTAACCCAAGTGAAAGGAGAAAAATAAAACAAAAATAAAGATATGACCTATATTTACATGAAAATGAACAGTATTTACACGAGATCGGAAAGTATATTGTCAAAAAGTAAATGAAACGGTCTTCCAAAGACCGATTCATTTGTCTCGTCAAGTATGCGAGACACAGCTTAAGCACGAAAACCAAACCGTAAAATATTTCAAAGTTGAATGTTGATTTGGAAAAACAAATGCCGTTTTATTAAAAATCGATTGAGTTGTTCTATTTTCGATGATTTTTGGGGTTGATAAAATGATTGATTGAAATTCGAATTTATTTTCACCAAATTGAATTCAAATTTATCATTGAAAACTTCTTCAAAATTATTGATTTCAAAATCAAATGGTGATTTAAATCTTCCCCTTCGGAATTTAACAACTCATCTTCAAAAAGTCCATAGAATTCGTGTTCATTAAATCCGTCTTCCTTTGTTGGATTATCAACAACTTCACTACATGTACCGTGTTCATAATCCAAAGTTGTTGTATTCAAATTTTAGAAAACAGAAAAAGGAAGATCGAAATTTAAATCGAGTTTCTTACCCTCAAAAGAATTGAAATTCAACTCAATTACCATTTTTTCAACAACTTCATTAAGATTGTCGTTTTCAATTTCAAAAGTTGTTATTTGAAAATCGTCAATTTTGGTTAAAGATGGATTATTATTCGAATCTTCACACGTTGGGATTTGATTTTGTTGTTCACGTAATTTTTTGTATGTTTTAGCCAACAAATCCGTGTGATCATTGTAAATCTCGTCCATTTGTTCAACAAAATCCAATTTATAATTATTAACTTGAGAATTTCCGATTTGGACTTGTTCAGGACAAAAATTGTCAATTTCAATAAATGATGGATTATTATTTGATTCTTCACAAGTTGGGATTTGATTTTGTTTGTCACGAAATTTTTTGTACGTTTCACACAACAAATCCTCGTAATCTTTTTCCGTTTGCTCAACTAAATCAAATTCATGATTATTAATTTGAGAATTTTCAATTTGAATTTGTTGAGAACAAATATTGTCAATCACACCATCATTGAAACTATTCTCATTGCCAAATTCATTTAAAAAGTGGTTCGCATTTCCTTTTTGAGTTTGAAATTCATTTTGAAGTTCGAAATTGAATTGGCGTGGGTTATAATCAAAATCATTTGAATTTTGAAGTGAATTTAAATTTCGATTATTTTGAAATCCTTGACTTGAGTTATTGCACAAATCGTTCAAAAGTTGAGATTTCCTTTGATTTTGTAGTGTAACGAGTTCAAGTAAAGATTCCATTATTGTTTCAATAGTTGAGAATTGATCGTTATTTTGAAAATTTTGTGGTGCAAAATCCGAATTGTTTATACAATAGTTGTTACTAAAATATCTATAAGAATTTGGTGTGAAATTATATGGATTATATTGATCTTCACAACTATCATAAAATCATGTGAATATGGAAACTCGGACATTTTTAAGAATGTTTTTTTTTCTTTTTTGGATTTTTTTTCATAAAGAAAAACTATTTACCGAAAGTAATTTAATTTTTTTCTCAAAAGGGAACTTAATTTTTGTTTTGTTTTTTGGTTTTTCAAATTTTTTTTGTTTTTGAAAAGATTTAATATTTTTTTTTTGGATTTTTGTTTTTCTAAAAAAACAAAGTACATTTTTTTTGATTTGTTTGAAAATTTTCAAAGTAAAAAAAAACTAAGTTAAGAAATATTTACATTTTTTTAGTTTTGGATTTTTGAAATTCTTTTTTTGTTTTTTTTTAAATATGCATGAGCTAATGCAACTAAATGAATGCAAGGGAAATCACAAATTATTTATCCTAACCCAAAATTGTATAATCACACTTTCTCTTAAATCAACAACATAGTTCTCAACGAGGTAACAGGTAGGATTTATCGGTGCACCACGAATCGCCGTAGCAATGCAGCCGAAGGTTTAAGTACCTTCAGAGAAACAATTCAGTATAATATTTACAAATCACCGTAATATTTATAACTGATTATTGCTCTGTCGTAGCCTAGACACCAAGAAATTATATTGTTCAAAGAAAACAAATTGTCAATATATAATTAAGCGTTATTGATGTCTAACCGTTATTATTAATTAAAATTTTAGGATGAAATGCAAAGCAGAAGTTAAAAGTGTATTAACAATGTAACTACGAATGGATTTTGTTTTTGTTTTTGAATTTTGTTTTTGGATTTTTGAATTTTATATATATATATATACAAATGTAAATGCAAACAATCAACAATGCAAGACAAATAAAAACAATAGATAGGGGTTAAAAGCATCAAAAGTTTTTATAAGCAAGCAAGCAGTTGTTATTTTTGGCAAGCCAAGCGGAGCAAGCGATTTATTCTTCCTTATCTGCTTCTGCAACCTGAAAATAAAAATAAGATATATATACAGTTTTTTTATAATAAGAATATATTTTTTAACCAAGAAAGAAACTCAAAACAATTGAAACCAAAAAAAAATTGTTGTTTTTTTGTAAGAAACTAAATGAATCTAACCAAGGAAGAAACTTAAAAAACAAAGAAATAGAGTTAACAATTTTTTTTTAAAGATACTCACGGGCCCGGCCCAGTTAAAAGTGAAAACCAAAAAGATCGAACTCTCATTCAACTGCAAAATTTGAGAAACTCAAAAATTTACAATCACTTCCAAATCGAGTTCTATAAAATCCCAACTCTCAACCAAATTCTCGACCAAAAATTGAAATTCCTAAATCACTACCGTGGTTCGGTGATTGTCGATTGAGTTCAGGTGGAGGTCGCGAGTGATGTATGGCTGATTGGTTCGCGAGTGATGAAGCGTGGTAGTGGAAAGCGGTTCGCGTGGCTTATTGGATTTAGGGAGATGTGGATGATTGGGCGGTGGTTACTGGGTTGCTCGATTTCAGGTGAGGCGTTTGGGTTCGTAGGGGATTCGAGGTGGTTCGATGTTGTTTGAAGAGGAAGTGAGTTGCACTGGAGATGTTTTTCAGTGGTGGTTTTGGAAGTGATGCAGTGGTAAGGCTTTGTGATGGGTTATTGTTTAGTTTGTAATGTTTTGGTAGTGCAGAGTTGAGAAACAGTTGCTTGATTGGTGAAGTGAGTTGAGTGTAAGGTGGTTTGGGTAGGTGTAAGTGGTGATGACAGCAGCTATGTATGGTGGTGTATGGCCGAGAGATGAAGTTGTATGGTACATTGACAGTTAGAAATATGTAGCAGTTTTGGTTGAGAAGCAGGCAGTGGACGGGTAGGGATGATGAACTTGTAGGGAAGTGAATGTGTGTGGAGGAGCAGTTAGAAGGCAAGTGTAGAAGTGGTTGATGCAGGCAGGTGGATGACCAATGACAGGAAAGTGTAGAAGTGGTTAGAACAGTGGAATGTGTGTAGCCTGAAGTGATGATCTGGTGGAAGTAATGTATGTATGGCGGTAAATGTTGAGATGATGGTAGGGGATGAGTTTGTGTAGTTGAGGAGGATGGTAGCTTTGGCACAGTGATGGTTGTAACTGGATTATGAATGGTGGTGATGTGCGGTTGAAGTGACTGTTGATGTTGTGGGCATTAGAAAATGTTGTCTGACAGTAAGGCAAGGCTGCTGTGGTATTGGAATGGTTAGGTTATTTGTTTGCGATATGGTGTAGCTGTTAACAAGGCAGCAGGGAATGGCAGCAAATGAGAAGACAGTGAGTGATTATAGTGTGTTTGTATGAGATGTATGGTGTTGTTGATGAAATGTAGAAGGAAGAAGTGGGTTGAAAGTGGTGGTTTGGTGAACCAGGTTGTGGCAGTGGTCGAAGCAAGGCCGAGTGCAATATGGTAAGACAGTGAGGCAAGTTTGTTCATAGTGATGTAAATTGGCGGTGGATCAGAGAATGGAAATAAAGGCAGTTTTGATGTGTTGAGGGGTGTTAAACAGGGAGTTTGTGTACTGTGATATATGTGCAGTGATTGAAAATTAAGTGTGCAGCAAAACAAATGTATCCAGAAAAGCAATTGTAAAAGAAAGTGTGTATGAAACAATCTTTTTTCCTTTTCCAAAATGGAATTGTGTAAAAAAAAAATTAATTAGAAATGCAGATAGAAAGGAAAAAAAAAGTACCAAAATGTAAACTAAAATCACACAAACACACAACAATTTTTTTTATAAAATGCAAATTAACAAACAAAACGAAAACACACAAGAATCAAACAAAAATAATTCGAAGAATAGAAATTAAAATCAAAGCAAATTCTCCGGCAATGGCGCCAAAAACTCATTCGTCGACGGTTTTCTATCGGTTTAGAAAACCGTCGAACGAATTTAGAAATAAAATAACCGCAAGGGCACGACGTACAATTGTTAGTACGTGGTGAGTACAGGTCGATCTGTAGAGAATTGTTGATTTAAAAAAATCTATTCAATCAAATTATACCAAAGTAGAGAGAGTGTTAAGCTAAAAATGTAAGAAACTAACAAAAAGAAAGTGATAAAAATATGAGAGTGTGAAGGCAATTTAGTGGCAATTTCCACTCTTTAGATCACATAAATCAACAAAATGAAGTTATGATCTCTTTTTTTTTGTCATTAGTGTAATTAGTTGATGTGCTTATCATAAGTATGGTATATTTGTGCTATTAATTAGCCCAATATAAACCATCAAACTATAACACAACCACTAATACACATTTAACTCCCATGAAATATGACAACAAATTTGAAAGCAAAATCTATTTTAAATATGGCCTATTAACTATTGTTTAGAAATATAGGCTATCAAATTTTAATTTCAACAATCACTTCATTACCATCATCATATGTACATGAAGAGGTAATTATTATTTATGATTGTTTAAACATAGTCTATTTGGTGTCAACAATATAGGCTACCAAATTCAAATAAAAAACAACAAGTTAAACCACTTCAAATGTTTCATTAAGCACAAAAAGGGAACATAAACATCAAAATGTTTCATCTACATACTAGAGAGCTTCATTATCCCCAAATTGAAGGGATTAGCCTCTCATATTTGTTATCATTTCAACAAATGTAGCATGCAACATGAAACTAAAAAGAAAGGAAAATGAAAGCTAATGGAAAAGTGAACTAATCTAATTGCATAAAAGAAAATCTACACTACTAGCATGAAAGAAAGAGAGAATGTAAGTAAAATAAAACACTAATTAACATTGCATTAAAAAAACGGAAATTACATGAAATAAAAATGGCTAAGTAGCCATGAAAAGAGAAAGAGAGCTTTCTTTTATTTTGATCCTAAACTAAACTAAAGAGGAAGAGCCTAACAAAAGAGAGTAGTTATATGGAGATAAGGGGTATTTATACATGTTTGGAAATCCTAATTCCTTTTTTTGGAACTACCCTCTTAGGAAGTGTGGTGGCCAAGTTATCATTAACTTCAAATAATCCTCATTTAGATGTGCATGAAGCTTTAAACTCTATTAGCATGTGCATTAGCCTCTAATTTGTACATAAAGGTATGTGGGTAGGTGGGGTCCTCCACGATCCATGAAATGAATTATTTCCATCTCCATTCCTTTGTATTCATTCTTGTGCATGCATATATCTTTATGAAGCCACTTGTATTTGAATTTAAATTCCTACAAAATAACATAGAAATTTTCAATTAAATTTTAGAAAATTAATATATGCACAAAAATGACCTATTTGCCCCTGGATGAAGATGAATATGTGACGATTTGAAAATAATTTGAATTTTGGTTTAAACATGTTAAAACACCCAATATGATCATTTATTTAATTTAATTCGATAAAATATAGTAGTAAAAATATGCACATTTATGTGCACAACCAAAAACTTGTTCGTCGATGGAAATTCTATCAATTTAGAAAACCGTCGAGCGAATTAAAATTAAAATTTACGCAAGAGCACGGCGTACAATTTTAGTATATGGCGAGTACGGGTCGATCTGCGGGGAATTTTTAAGATTTTAAAATTTTCTAATCAATCAAATTAAACCAAAAGTGGAGAGTGTTTTGAAAACTAGAAAACTAAGCAAAAGTTGAGATTAAAAACTATGTGATTAAAATTTAATTTAGAGGCAAATCCACTTTCTTATTTTTTTTCACATACATCGACATGAAATCAAATGATGATCTCTTTTTAACCTATGTAGGATTAGTGATGTATTTATCATAAGCATGACCTATTTGTATTATTTATTAACACAAATCAAACCATCAAACTATAATATAAATCTAATCTTACTTTTTCAAATCTAATGAAACATGGCATTGAAAATGAAACCAAAATCTAGTTTAAGCATGATCTATTTACTATTAATTAGTAACATAGATCATCAAATTTTGATTAAAACTTCACTTCATTGCCATGATCATATTTAGATGAAGAGGCAATTTGTGATTAATGAGATAAGCATAGCCTATTGGTTATGAACAAACTAGGCTATCAAATTCAACATAAAACACAAATAAACATAAACATCCATTTTCTCATGAAGCACAAAAGAGATCATACATAGAAAATTATGTTGAATCTACATGATTAAAAGAAAGCTTCATTACCCCTAAATTATAGGGATTTAGCCTCTCATTTGTGTTATCATTTCAACACATAGAGATTTCAACATTAAAAGAAAAAGAAATAGAAACTAAACAATGGAAGAAAATGAAATCACTACTAAACTACTTGCACAAAAAAAAACTACACTACTTGCATGAATGTAAATCTAAGCTATAAATATGAAATGAAAGAGAGCATAGAAATAAGCATTAACATAAAAGGAAATGAAAGCATGTAGAAAAGAAAAGAGAAAGAGGCTAGGAAGTCATTTTTATTTCATGAAATATAGAGCTTACAACTTGTATTTTAATATCCTAACTAATTTTAAAGAGTAAGAAGATATCTACATGTACATAAGTGGGTTATTTATACATGCATAAAACCCTAATTCACTTTTTAGGGTGCTTCCCAAAATGCCCTTTAGGAAGTGTGGCCACCAAGTAACCATTAGCCTCTAATTAATCCATCATCAAATATGTGTGAAGCTTTAACCTCCACTTAGTTGTCCATTAGCTTCTAATTGTAGATTTAGGTAAGTGGGTGGGGTCCTCCATGATCATGAGTTTGAATTATTTCCTTCTTCATTACTTTGTATTCTCTTGTGCATGCATATAATCCATGAAACCCTCTTCCATTTACATCCAAATTCCTATAAAAATCATAAAAATGTCCAAGTAAAAATTCTCAAATTAGCACATACACAAAAATGACCATTTTATCCCTGTATGAAGATGAAAATATGGTGATTCGCAAATAATTGAATTTTAGTTTAAACATGTAAAAATACCCAAATATAACATTTATTAAAATAAAAATGGATAAAATATGAATGTAAATATATGCACATTTACATGCACATCACATTCCATTTCAAAACATTTCCAATTCATTACATAATCCCACCATCGTAAACGACGTTCAGAGAAAATATACTTATTACAACATTCGCCAAGAGCGACATATGAAGATGCCCCCTTGGATGAACAGAGTATATACAGGCAATATAACAACTTTGCCATTACAAACAACACAGTGGAATTAAATAAAAGAAAACTCTATATAGCTATCATGCCTCCTGCACGTCTCCGGAAGCTTTATTCGTCTAATGAGGTACCTGTAAACCTCAACTCTCAAACTACTCAAAATCAATCGAGTACCCGAGAGTTTAAGGGGAAAACATAAACTTCGAGTCAAACATAAAGCTTGGTATGAATAATAATCTACCATCTCAAATCATTTAGATATCTAGTGAGACCACGCCGCTTAGCGGAACGAGTTTTCCACTCCGCAGTATCCTAAAACCTTTATAAAACCATATACTGTGCTCCTGCATCCACATTGGTTAAAACATAGTCATTTCAAAATATTATGATGATATGCAAACATATTAAAACATACTGGATTTCACATCCTTTGTTTAATTGACTCCCTGTCATATTTATAGTTTCTAGGGTTACTATTAACCTATTAGTTTTCATGGGCTCACTAATAACCTTCTCATATTATATGGACTCCCTGCCCTATTTCATAGTTTTCATGGGTGAACTATGAACCTATTGGCCCCTGCCAATTAACTTATTTAATTCATGGGTTCCCCTGAACCTATTGGTGACTCCAATAACTTCTCTCTTATCCTAGTTTTCATGGGTTGACTAGGAAACTATTGACAACCGTCAATAACTTTTCTTCTTATCCTAGTTTTCATGGGCAAACTAAGAACCTATTGACATTTGTTAATAACTTAATCTGGATATAGTTTTCATGGGTTTGGTACAAAACAATTGGCCCCTGCCAACCACTCTTTATAACAAAGTTTTCATGGGATCACTATGAACCTATTGGTAACTCCAATAGCTTCCTAATCATAGTTTTCATGGGATCACTATGAACCTGTCTCTCTGACAACTTCCATATTTAGGCATCCTATATTCTGGTCCCTGACCTCTCGAACGCAATTCTACTCATCCAGGAATTTAAACAATTTATATTCACTACTGGGTTAACCTGGCTGATTCTTCTACCCTTTATCCCCAAAATGCAATTATGGGTCCATTATAATGTGAATATATTTATATTTGAAGAAGCAAACATAATTACAAAACAATACCACTCCTGTGGGTTTAAGATCCTTGAAATACTTTTCATATAAAACATGGTTAATCCCTTTAACCTATAATTTTATCAAGGAAAGCTTCTTCTTAAAATCATTTCAAAACTCCTTTAGTTTAGCCATGGGATTTTCCTTTAAAATTGAGTTTGGGTAACAAAACCATTCGAAACCTTCGAAATCAAGTTTTCAACTTCATTGGATACCCTCCTTCGAAAGAATATAGATCTATCTTCAAAACATTAGGTTCCTGCCTTTCGAACACTTTAAGACTTTCTGTCGAAACCTTTCGAATGTATTAAAGCATTAACATTTAATCCTTTAGAAGCATAGCTTCGAAACCAATTGAAAGTTCCCCTTTCGAAACCATTGGAAGTAACCATTCTGAAATCATTGAAAGTCCCCCTTTCGAAACTATTGGGTTTATACTTAAAATATTATTTGGGTCAAAGTGAATATAGGCGAAAGTTTCTTTGTCGAAACCAACCTTTATCATATAAAAATGTTGGGGGAAAACATGATGGTGTTGAGACCATACTTTCGAAAGCTTAAAACATCTAGGTAAAATATTGGAAGGTTGGCTTCGAAACCTCTTCGAAATCATTGCCTTCGAAACCCGTAACTCCTTTCGAAAACTATAGGAAGTGGCTTAAATTTATAAATATACAAAGTACCTTTCGACAGCATTGATATCTTTAATACCATAGAAAGGCTTAAAGTTACAGATGGGTTTCGACTTGGTCGAAACTACCCCTTCGAAAGCTTCTATTTCAAAAACTAAGGAACTCCTTCGGAAGCTACTTCTTTAAAAAGGCGGCAGCTCTCATTTGAAAACTTATTTTAAAATACCCTTTTGCAAGCATTGGTTTCGAGTTCTTCGAAACCTCATTGTAAATAGGCAAGCGCTTTTCTTTAGAAAATAAACCAAAGATCTCAGCCCCTTCAGAAGCTATGTTTCGACACCATACCTTCCGCATTTCTCCAATCCACTACGTACCATCTTTGTGATACCTTGCGTATTAGTTTCGGCTTATTAGGTTTCGACTAGGTTGAAGGCGGAAGCTGTGTCGAAAGGTACTTCTAAAGTAGGCGAAACCAACTTTTCTGGAAAAACCTGGTTTAATACTAATTAATGTAAAACATTTTCTAACTAACCTGCCACATGTAAACACCAGATTTGTTGCATTAACTTTTCAAATTCTTTACTATGATAAATGCCGCTAATTTCAGATCTAAACCATGGTTAAGTTAATCAAATAAGCCATTCCATTAAGCAAAACCAATATTGCAAAGAAGTTCCTCTTCTAAAATAATTTAATTTGCATAGCAAATTACTTTAGAAAAATCCCCAAAAATTCCAGAAATTCACTTTAATCATGTTATCTAACATATCAAAATTTCAGACTAAAATTCTTAATATATTTTCCGACATAAATTTATAAACCCAAATAACCATATTTTCCTTTGGAAGTTCATAACAATCTTTCAATGGCTTGGAAAATTATCAAAATTAAAGCTCAACTCCAAAATCATGTTTTATACAACATAAATTTTTTCCATAGCATTTAAACATTGGTATAAATCGGTTTTGCCCTAAAACCATGTATATTCCCATTTAAACAATCTTGTTTAAATTAAACAAACTAATATTCAAGCCTATCATCATGCAATTCATCATAAAAACGAATTTACTCTTAAATCCGAAAACACATGATTCAAAACAAAATAGAGATGAAATTATTATTCACCTTAATTTAGATAAGGAGATTGGACTGAGATTGATTTCCCCTAAGCTTGAATTTCTAGATTTTAATTGAATTCCTCTTGTTAATGGCCAGCTCACCTTCTTACGTTTTGTTTTCAAAATGAAGTGAATGAGAATAAAATGGTAGGAACGAAAATATATAAGGGTAAGGATTATGTGTGGCAAATTCCTAATATACCCTTATGTAGATTAATTAACCTAAAACCATTTTTAAGCCCATTTAATTATTTAATTAAGCTCGGCCTTAATTATATTTATTAAAATCTCAACCCCCTTATCACTTAACATTTACATTATTCAATTTAATTTATCTAATAAATCTCTTGAATAATGTTATAAAAAATTAGAGGTGTTACAGGCTCCCTCCTTAAAGGATTTCATCCTCGAAATTCAGTAAGGACTAAATACTAAACATAGCAATCATCTGTAACGACTCCTAACAACCATACTAGTCTACCTGACTAGGAATTATCTATATAAATCTAATATAGACATACCCTCAAAGCAAATCAGGATAAGTATCTCGAATCCTGTCCTCTATCTCCCAAGTACAGTCCTTCTTGTTGTCGCTCCACTGAACTTTCACCAACTTGACTGTCTTGTTCCTTAATATTTTCTCTTCTCTCGCAACAACCCAAACTGGTTGTCTTACAATAGTCAAATTAGGCTCTACATCTTCCAACCCTGTTAGAGGAATAGTGGCCTCTGGATCATGCACATACTTGCGAAGACGAGACACATGAAATACGTTATGGACACATGCCATACTGCTCGACAACTCTACTCTGTATGCGAGCTTTCCAATCCTTTTTATAATCTGAAATGGACCAACATATTTCAGTGCCAGTTTCCCTGACTTCCTAAACCGTACCACACCCTTCATCGGTGATACCTTAATAAAAACCCTGTCTCCAACTAAGAACTCTAGGTCTTTATGCCTCTTATCTGCATAACTCTTCTGTCTGGATTAAGCATCCTTCATCCTTTCTCGGATTAACTCAATCTTCTCTGACGCCTCCCTAGCCAAATCTGGACCTAAGACCAATCAGTCTCCAGTCTCCAACCAACATACTGGTGATTTGCATGGCCTTCCATACAAAGCTTCAAAAGGCGACATTCTTATACTAGTCTGGTGACTATTATTATAGGAAAAATCAATCAAATGTAGGTGATCCTCCAAGATCCACCAAAGTCCAACACACAAGCTCTCAACAAATCCTCGAGTACCTTATTGACTCTTTTTGTCTGCACATCCGTTTGAAGGTGATATATGGTACTCATCTTGAGCTTAGTGCCTAACACATCCTATAGACTCTTCCAGAATTCGCTAGTGAATAAAGCATCTCTATCGCTGACTATGCTACTAGGAATCCCATGAAGTCTAACAATGTTCTTCATGAACAACTTCGGCAAAACAGGTGTCGTCCTGGTCAACTTTACTGGAATGAAATGGGCACTCTTGGTCAACCTGTCCACAATGACCCATATACTCTCATTTCCTCTGGTTGATCTTGGCAACCCATCTATAAAATCCATGGATATCGAATCCCATTTCCAAACTGGAATCTCTAGAGGCTGAAGCGACCCACTTGGCTTCTGATGTTCAACTTTCACTTGTTGACAGTTTACACACTGCCTAATCCACAAGCCAACATCCCTCTTCACGCCTTCCCAATAAAAGCTCATCTTCATATCTTGATAAATCTTGGTCCCTTCAGGATGAATCATAAACTGGGATCGATGACATTCCTCAAGAACTTCTTTCCTCAAGTTATCAACATCTGGAACACATAATCGCCCCTTCTTTCTCAACCATCCTCTGTGATCAAGACAAAAACCTTTCAAATCATTGATCTCAGTTCCAGCCTCAAGCCTTCTAATCTTCTGGGCTAATAATGGATCCTCCTCTGCTTAGAAGCAATTCTCTCGATCAACACTGGTCGAACTTCTAAAAAGGACAACATGGCAGTACTCCGACTAGAACTAGCAGTCGATCTTAACTGCACATCAAAACTGGCTAAAGCTTCTAGATCCTTCCATTCTGCCAACATAGCCAGCACCACATTCTGGTGTCTTCTGTTAAGAGCATCTGCTACTTTGTTACCTTTACCTGGGTTATATTCTATACCAAAATCATAAGCAGCCAAAAACTCCAGCCACCTCTACTGCCTCATATTCAACTCCTTTTGAGAGAATAAATATCTTAAAGAGTTATGATCAGTATATATGTAACGATTCGACTTTTCGACGCTCGAAAGTCGACATCAATACAACCACTGTATCAACTACCGAACTATCGATTGTCGGAAAACCGAATTGTTAGGATTGAAAAGAAGAGGTAGAAGAAGACAGAAGAAAAAGAAACAGAAACAACAACAGAATCTCACATTCGCAGCGAAACAATATATAATAGATGAATGAATAATCTTTAAACAAAGAACTATATCAGTTTATACAATACATCATCAGAGTTTACAACAACAATACATATCACTGGACAGTTATATAAACTTGTCCACATAACATAATACACAACGGAATAAGATACGTCTCGCCATCCAGCTCGCCTCCAAATCTCCACAGCGCTTCTGAATTTCAGAATGACCTGATAACCTGACTCTAGGCTGCCCGTGTGGAAAATTTTGGGCACCCAGAGTTTAGTAAGGGAACAATAAACTCCAGGTCAGTCATGGGACTGGTGTGAGATCTTAAAACAGTTATTTTCACAAAGAAAATAAAAATTGTTCGCAATGCTTTTGGAAAATGAAACTACCATAAGACCTCCCACCACATACACAATGCAATCGCAGACTTGGAGGAGATTTCTTCTTATGATAGTCAAATATGCTCAATACGAGAAAACTCTTTTTAATATTATCATTAGTGCCTAGTGTGGAAAACATTTCGAAAGTATAATATTAATCTTAGCCAGCATAGGTACCATTATATTATGCCTGCTATAGCTGCCACCTGAGGTGACAGGTTATACAAATTGCAATCGTAAAGGGCTCGTATTGTTTCTTTGGATTTTCCAACAAATGGTCAGGCTAAGGAACTTCCTATGCCACATGGAAACGCCTCTGGAGGGACGTCCTGAGAACCAACCTGGCTCTCTGCCAACACAAGGCCGGGTTACCTCTGTAAATAGGTAACTACTACACGAAAATGCTTCCCCCCGGTCCTTTGGGACCTTTATCCGAGGCGCCTCGATCACAAAGCAACAATCAGACAGTAAATAAGATTGATGACACCACACAGGTATAGCATCTGGGCTCCATACCATGATACTACCTTTTTCCAGAAGGAAATGACATACCCTAAAGGGCGCGACCCTCATAACCTTGCCGCATTTTCCTGTTTTGACCATTTCCGAGGTGTGAGGTCCGACGAAGTCTCGTCCATAAAGCTACGCTTTACACGAAAGCCATGCTTTGATCAATAAATGATCAACAACACATAGCAACACTTAGCATGCCACACTACCAAATTGGGAGTATATCACTGATAACCTTCAACTACATAACCTCTGAGCTCGTACGTCTCAAAGAAGGGTGTTAAGCTAAGAGAATAAATTCTCTGCCATCAAACAGAAATGTATTTGAAAGAAATCAGCTTTATATCTCAAAGTGTAGTGTCAGACATACAACCATACAAGTCTGTTCTGGGTTCGAACATAACCGAAGGCACTTCCAAAGAAGCCCTTGCAATCCGAGTATTCACAATCCCGATCGGACTTCCCATCACATAGGGAATCTCTATACCGTAGCTACTCGGTGCAGAGACAATCGATAGGTTATCCTATCATTTTCACAAACACCCGGTCTTCAACACCGGTCTTCAATTGCGGTCCACAACGTCGTATCATTATTCGGAATGGGTTTTATGACACAAAGTCCTCTCCTGGCTAAACCGAATAATGAGCGCTTGTTTTTAAAACAAATTCAAGTGCCATTTCAAAGGCAATTATTGATAGTCGGTTATTTAACTATCAAACAACATTCACAACAATCAACCAATTTAAATAATTTTCCCAAATTATTTATTTTCCAAATATCTTCACAAGATATATATATTTTTCCACACTTCAACATTTTGAAAACCAATTTCAAATCACTTTTCACACTTCATCACTTTGAAAACAAATTTCAAATCATATTTTCCACACTTCATCACTTTGAAAACAAATTTCAAATCATATTTTCCACACTTCATCACTTTGAAAACAAATTTCAAATCAATTTCCCTACACGGGATATATTTCGAAATATTTATTCATTTCCACTGGAAATCTGCCGAGTTCAAATACTTTATCTTCAAAATATTCCTTAAAATCCAATTTCAGAATTTCTTCATTTATAATTTAAAACTACTTTGGAAATATACTCGGCTTTTCAAGGAAAATACACTTCCATTTCAAAATGGTCCATTTAAACCAATTAAATAAATCCTTATCGATTTATTTCAAATTTACGTCCCAAATCTGTAAATTTATTTCCATAATTTAAAAATAAATCAGTGTTTGTTTTTAAACAAATTTCCCTTTCCTTTATAAATTCCATTTTGAATCTACATTCCCAAATATTCACTTTCTATATGATTTTCAAATCGGTTTCTCAAATATTCACTTTCAACTCCAAATCAACTTTCAAATTGATTTCAAAATTTACATTCCAACACCGAATCAAATTCCAAATTGATTTCAAATAACAAAGCACTTATAAATTGATTTCTAAGTTTATTTCAGTACAAAATAAATTTTCATTCAAACACCAAATCAATTATCTTATTAATTTCCCAAAGATTTATTTTCCAATACCAAATCAATTATCAATTGGATTTCAAACAAATTTATCATCTTTTAAAAAAATCCCTTTATTCTTCCCAAATTATTTAAAATTCCATTTCCAATAAATTCTTCCATTTTTAAACAATATTATTTAAAACCCATTTATTTATATCTTTTCCCATATTTCGGAAATAATTCGATAAGATTACAAAAAAAATCAGCTTTATGCTTTTAAAATTCCTTCTTTAAAATTCACCTAATTCTTTCAAAAGAATTCACTTAAAATTTCCAACTTTAATTTCAAAAATCCAATTTTATTTATTTCTGGTATCCAACGATACCAAAAATACATTCGGCTAAATTATAGCCTTCAACAAATTCAATCGTCAATATAATTATTCACAGATTATAAATAAATTATCACACAGCATATGAGACAAATTCATACAATATATGAAACAAATTCATAAAACTAGAGGAATCCAGTTGGATCCCTCCAACCTGTTTCCCTGCATCCACAGATGTTAGCACAATACCAATTCCACTTCGAGGTGGAATATCGTGGTATATGGGATTTATAAAATATCAATCCGCTATTACGCGGCGCATAGGGTCTCATCCGCTATATAATGCGGGAAATCAATCACCAATATATATATATATACTACTATATATACTATCACATTTAAACAGTCAATCAATAACTGCAATTCCAATTTTTATTTGAGTGAGAAGATCTCACATTTGCTTTAATTTGCAATCCATTTCCATTCCAGACTGTTTTCTTCACCATTTTTGACCTTGTATAAATAATTTTATACAATTTATTAATATTAGAATTAAATCGAATAACCAATTTTCATTTGGTAATCTTAATTATCCAATGATTTTATTGCAAACCAATTTCTAGAACTTCTAATTTATACTTTGAAATCTACTTTGAAAATATACTTTACTGTAAATTTAACTCTTATTCCTATATATTTTTCAAAGCTTATCTATACATATACCCCTCTGTTTTACTGTATTTAAATCAAAGCAGGTATTAGTATTTTTTACACATATATATTTACTTTACTGTTTGCATAACATTTTCACAGTAAACTTCCTATATTTTTTCCAGAAATCTTATATATACATACATACATACATATATATATATATATATATATCTATTTTCAGTTTTAAACAAGATTATCATAACAAAACTTTAAAAACTAGTTTACCTCCTCTGACTAATATAAGTCTTCAGCTTCAAACTTATATATATATTTTTCAATATGAATATGTAAACCAAGTTAAATCGAGGAAAATAAAAATCAAACACTTACTGCCTAAATTGCTCAGACAAAGCCTTCGACTTCTCTCCTCAAATGCTCAGAGCACCCGCGACTACGAACCTCCTAAAAATCGAAACTCACGACTTCGCCTCGTCGCCATCGCTACAGGAAATTGTGACCACCTACCCTACTGGCGAACTCCACGACACTGCCTACAACTCTAGCCCTCGAACTCGACTGCGCTGCCGCCTTTGCTTCGAGCCTCCAGGCCACGAGTTCGCTCGCGAATTGTCGATGAATTACATTATAGCGAACTTCGATTTTTTGAATAAGGGATGAAATCGATTTGTATAGAGGGAAACAGTCGATTTGGTACGTTTGAGAAGAGGAATGGGGAGCCGCGAGCTTGAATTGAAATGAGGATGGGAGTGAATTAAACTGGAGATAAAATTTCAAAGCTTGGCCATTTATTTTCTCGTGAGTTTTACTTTTTTTTTTCTTTCGCTAATTACTTATGTTTGAGCTATCGCTTCTTAAAGAAGAATAGGGAACAAGACTTGACGTTTGCGTGCTGAGGAACACCATAGTGTTTATGAAAAACAAAAGCTGCTGCTGAAAGGAAGAAAAAGGTTTGATGTGGATATATTTTCAGCTGATATGAATGGTTTGACCAGAATATATATATATATATTTTTATTAAATTTAAATTGTCTCGATAAAGGCAACTCAAAATATCGACTTCCTATCGAGGCGTGCCGCTAGGCGTTTATAATGTTATACGCCTATTTCGAACGCAATGGAAAAGGTTCCGAGTCCAAATTCGATCGTATGGAAAAGATAGCTTTTTGGACCAGTTATAATATAAATTTTCGATTTAATTTCAGCGCGTTTGCTTATCGTACGCTCACACAACAACTCCAATCACTACGAAAATTGAAATCCGATAATAATACAATATTACGGATCCAATGAAACTGGTTTCGTCGAATTTCGAGACTGTGCCCCGGAAAGCTATTTTTAAATATCGATTTAAACGATAAAATTCAAAACTGAACAAAACAGTTCCAAATTAAATTCTGAAAGTTCCAATACCTTCAGAATTATCAATATAGATTTTCTAAGCCTTGAAAATATTTTTAACAATCTTGAAATTCCAATTTCAAAATTTTACCCAATTTCATACAATAAATTCACTAATTAAATTGCCCAATTCATTCTGATATCTCGAATTTCAAATTAAACTATCATTCGAATATTTAAACTCAATTAAATATTCACATTTCAAATGTCAAAAATTCAGGGTCGTTACAATATAACTCAAATCTCTCCCCCATAAGATAATGCCTCCAAATCTTCAAGGCAAAAATCACTGTAGCCAACTCCAAATCATGAGTAGGATATCTCGCTTCATGCGGTCTAAGCTGCCTAGATGCATAGGCAATGACTTTGCCCATCAGCATAAATACTGCTCCCAATCCAGTCCCACATGCATCAGTATATGCCACCAATCCTTGGTTTCCATCTGGAACTACTAACACTGGTGCATTGGTCAACAAATTCTTTAACTTAAGGAATGCTTCCTCACATTTGTCAGACCAAACAAACTTCACCTCCTTCTTGGTAAGATTAGTCAAAGGCGCTGCTATCCATGAGAAATCCTTGATGAATCTCCAATAGTAGCCAGCAAGTCCAAGAAAACTTCTAATCTCGTTCACCGTCTCTAGTCTCTTCCAATTGTTTACAGCTTTGATCTTATCTGGATCGACTGACAATCCTTTCTCTAAAACCACATGACTAAGAAACTTAACCTCTTTATTCCAAAAATGACACTTGAAAAACTTCGCCTTTAGCTAATTCTGCCTCAGTGTTTCAAGCACCACTCTAAGATGATCTTCATGCTCTCTTTCATCCTTAGAGTATACCAAAATGTCATCTATAAACACCAACACGAATCTATCCAAATACACTCGGAAGATTCGGTTCATCAAATCCACAAAGAAAGCATGTGCATTTGTCAACCCAAATGGCACTACTAACCACTCATACGAACCATACCTAGTCCGAAATGCTGTCAAAGGAATGTTGTCCTCCGCCCTCTCAACTGATGGAACTCTGTCGCCAAATCCAATTGGGAAAACACTCTAGCTCCACTCAACTGATTAAACAGATCATTAATCCTCGGCGGAGGGTACTTATTCTTTATCGTCCTTTCGTTCAACTTACGATAGTCGATACATATCCTTAACGACCCATCTGGTTTCTTCACGAATACCGCGGCTACTCCCCAAGGCGAACTACTTGGTCTAATAAAATTCCTTCCTTTTAGATCCACTAGCTGCACCTTTAATTCCTTCATCTCAGTCGATGTCATCCTGCTAGGTGGTCTAGTAACAGGTTCAGCTCTTAGCACAAGATCTATCTGAAACTCAACAGCTCATTTCGATGGTAGTCCTGTGATTGGTTCAAACACATCTGCAAATTTTTTGCTACTCGAACCTGACTTAGATCTTCTCCCACTACCATTGCACTTAACAAAGCACAACTACTCTGGTCAGAATTCTCCATGGAGAATATAATTCGGTTATGATTTTTAGAGTGTCTTAGTGATATCTCCCCATCTTGGCAAAATATCCTGGCCTCATACCTCCTTAATCAATCCATACCCAAAATGATTCCAAAATCTACGAAATTGAAAACATACAGACTACATGCAAACTTATGACCTAACAAATCAAGTTCTAACTGGTCACATCTCATCCCCAGAGTTGCATACCATCCTATTGGATTCACAACCCTTAAGGAAGTAACAAGGTATGTGGGTACTATGCATAACCTATCAACCAAATACTGTGATATAAATGAATGTGATGCACCGGTATCAAATAGTGTCCTAACTGGTATACCTTGAATCAAAAATGTACCTTCCATCACAGTCTTTCCTTTATCAGCTATAGTAGGCTTAATTGATGATCCAACAACAAAGACCTTGCCCTTGTCCGCCCTAACTGGCTCTACATTGGTTCTTATAATGCCCAACTTGATCACAGTTGAAGCACTTCACATTATTATTATCTGCATCCTTCTTCCCCTTGCCTGATCGGTACTCATGAGCATAATGACCCTTCTTGTCACACTTGAAGCACACTAAATCAGCCTTTGTCTTTTTGGCAGCATCCCCTTTCTAGGCTCCCTTCTTCTTAAAGAATTTCCTCTTCTTTCCCTGAGGACCTTGGGATTCAACTAGCTTCTCTCTAGCACAACCAGCCATCATCTCTTCATGGCGAATGGCCATCTCCACCACCACATTACAAAGTTCTTGGATATGGGTCATGGTCATTCTAGCAAGCTCAGGTCTCAATCCTCAAATGAACCTCTCATACATTCTAATGTCAGTGTCAACCATAGTATATCCATATCGAGACAGCTCATCAAATATAGTAGCATACTCAATTACTGACATCTCTCCCCGAACTAGATCCATGAACTTCCTCATCCATGCCGACTTAGCAATCTTGAATAGAAACCTCTGCTCAAACCTCCTTCTGAAATCAGCCCATGTCAAGTCTTCCTCCGAAACTCCGACAGTCACACTATTCCACTAGTGAAGCGTTGCCCCTTACAACTACCTAGAGGCCAACCCCCTCTTTTGCGCATCATCCAATCCTAGATTAATAAAGATCCTCTCATAGTGAAATAGCCAATTCTCAACTTCAACAGCATCTTATGTTCCAGAAAACGGCTTTCCACCCAGACTGGTGTAGTCTCTGCTCAACTTAGCATAGTTATTCCCAACTGGAGCCACAGGATTAGCTCCTCCAACATTACCAGCAACCCCAGCTTGCAAAAGATCGGCAAATAACTGATACACCATCCCCGCATCTACTGGCGGATTTCCATCACCAACATTGGCCTTAGCATTTTGGTTAGCATTGGCCGATCGACCTTGGTTCCTCCTGGTATTAGGTCAAGCATTTCTGTTGGTTATGGTGCTTCCTTCACCTAGATTTCCTCTTACGTTTCTTGCTTCCATATCTTCTTTCTCGTAAATCTGCATACGAGCCTTAGTAAGATACACAAGAACGGTCTAAGAGAGAGAGGAACACTTACCTATATATATATATAATACAAGTACGTTACTATAGCGTTAACCCAAACCCCGATCATATTTCTGATTCATTGGGGTTGTGTTTCAAAAACTTTTTGGTTTATCTTTTCTTTTAAAGTTTCATAAACCTATGCTCTGATACCAACTTGTAACATCCCCCTACGTAGAGGCCCAAAACTAACGGCTATGGATGCTGTAGTCATTCATAGTTATTAATCCTCGGCGACCAAATACGGTGGTGTTAGATTCATTGATACATAGAAACATATGAATATGGAAAAAATTTAAAACATCAAACACAATCACATTCCATTTCAAAACATTTCCAATTCATAACATAATCCCACCATCATAAACCACATTCAGAGAAAATATACTTATTGCAACATTTTCCAAGAGCGACATATGAAGATGCCCCCTTGGATGATCAGAGTATATACGAGCAATATAACAACTTTTCCATTAAAAACAACACAGCGGAATCAAATAAAAGAAAACTCTATATAGCTATCATGCCTCATGCACTTCTCCTGAAGCTTTATTTGTCTAATGAGGTACCTGTAAACCTCAACTCCCAAACTACTCAAAATCAATTGAGTACCCAAGAGTTTAAGGGGAAAATATAAACTTCAAGTCAGACATAAAGCCTGGTATGAATAATAAAATACCATCTCAAATCATTTAGATATCTAGCGAGACCACTCCGCTCAGCGGAACGGGTTTTCCCCTCACTAGTATCCTAAAACCTTTATAAAACCATATACTGTGTTCCTGCATCCACAATGGTTAAAACATAGTCATTTCAAAATATTATGATGATATGCAAACATATTAAAACATAGTAGATTTCCCATCCTCTATTTAATTGACTCCCTGTCATATTTATAGTTTCTAGGGTTACTTTTAACCTATTAGTTTTCATGGGCTCACTAATAACCTTCTCATATTATATGGACTCCCTGTCCTATTTCATAGTTTTCATGGATGCACTATGAACCTATTGGCACCTGCCAATTAACTTAGTTAATTCATGGGTTCCCCTGAACCTATTGGTGACTCCAATAACTTCTCTCTTATCCTAGTTTTCATGGGTTGACTAGGAACCTGTTGACAACTGTCAATAACTTTTCTTCTTATCCTAGTTTTCATGGGCTAACTAGGAACCTATTAACATTTGTCAATAACTTAATCCAGATATAGTTTTCATGGGTTCGGTACAAAACAATTGGCCCCTGCCAACCACTCTTTATAACAAAGTTTTCATGGGATCACTATGAACCTATTGGTAACTCCAATAGCTTCCTAATCATAGTTTTCATGGGATCACTATGAACCTGTCTCTCTGACAACTTCCATATTTAGGCATCCTATATTCTGGTCCCTGACCTCTCGAATGCAATTCTACTCATCCAGGAATTTAAACGATTTATATTCACTACTGGGTTAACCTGGCTGATTCTTCTACCCTTTATCCCCAAAATGCAATTATGGGTCCATTATAATGTGAATATATTTATATTTGAAGAAGCAAACATAATTACAAAACAATACCACTCCTGTGGGTTTAAGATCCTTGAAATACTTTTCATATAAAACATGGTTAATCCATTTAACCTATAATTATATCAAGGAAAGCTTCTTCTTAAAGTTATTTCAAAACTCCTTTAATTTAGCCATGGGAATTTCCTTTAAAAATGAGTTTGGGTTACAAAACCTTTCGAAACCATGCTTTCGACTTCATTGGATACCCTCCTTCGAAAGCATATAGGTCTATCTTCAAAACATTAAGATCCTGCCTTTTGAACACTTTAAAACTTTCTTTTGAAACCTTTCAAATGTATTAAAGCATTAGCATTTGGTCCTTTAGAAGCATAGCTTCGAAACCAATTGAAAGTGCCCCTTTCAAAACTATTGGAAGTAACCCTTCCGAAAACATTGAAAGTTCTCCTTTCGAAACTATTGGGTTTATACTTTAAATATTATTTGGGTCAAAGTGAATATAGGCGAAAGTATCTCTTTCGAAACCATCCTTTATCATATAAAAATGATGGGTGAAAACATGATGGTGTCGAGACCATCCTTTCGAAAGCTTAGAACATCTGGTTAAAATATTTGAAGGTTGGCTTCGAAACCCCGTTCAAAACCATTGCCTTCGAAACCCCTAACTCCTTTCGAAAACTATAGGAAGTGGCTTATATTTATAAAAAACGAAAGTACCTTTCGACAGTATAGATATCTTTAGTACCATCGAAAGGCTCAATGTTACAGAAGGGCTTCGACTTGGTCGAAACTACCCCTTCTGAAAGCTTCTATTTCAAAAACTAAGTAACTCCTTCGAAAACTACATCTTTAAAAAGGTGGCAGCTCCCCTTTGAAAACTTATTTTAAAATACCCTTTCGCAAGCATTGGTTTCGAGTCCTTCGAAACTTCTTTGTAAACAGGCAAGCGCTTTTTTTAGAAAATAAACCAAAGATCTCGACCCATTTGGAAGCTATGTTTCGACACCCTACCTTCTGCCTTTCTCCAATTAACCGCGTACCATCTTTGTGATACCTTGTGTGTTGGTTTTGTCTTTATAGGTTTCGACTGGGTTGATGGCGGAAGCTTTGTGTCGAAAGGTACTTCTAAAGTAGGCGAAACCAACTTTTATGGAAAAACCTGGTTTAGTACTAAATAAAGTAAACCTTTTTCTAACTAACCCGCCACATGTAAACACCAGATTGGTTGCCTTAACTTTTCAAATTCTTTACTAAGATAACTGCCGCTAATTTCAGATCTAAACCATGGTTAAGTTAATCAAATAAGCCTTTCCATTAAGCAAAACCAATATTGCAAAGAAGTTCCTCTTCTAAAATAATTTAATCTGCATAGCAAATTACTTTGGAAAAATCCCCAAAAATTCCAGAAATTCACTTTAATCATGTTATCTAACATATCAAAATCTCAGACCCAAATTCATAATATATTTTTCGAAATAAATTTATAAACTAAAATAACCATATTTTCCTTTGAAAATTCATAACAATCTTTCCATAGCTTGGAAAATTATCAAAATTAAAAACCAACTCCAAAATCATGTTTTATACAACATAAATTTTTTCCATGGCATTTAAACATTAGTATAAATCGATTTTCCCCTAAAACCGAGTATATTCCCATTTAAATAATCTTGTTTAAATTAAACAAACTAATATTCAAGCATATCATCATCCAATTCATCATAAAAACGAATTTACTCTTAAATCCGAAAACATATGATTCAAAACAAAATAGAGATGGAATTATTATTCACTTTGATATAGATAAGGAGATTGGACTGAGATTGATTTTCCCTAAGCTTGAATTCCTACTTCTAATTGAATTCCTCTTGTTAATGGCCGGCTCCCCTTCTTAGGTTTTGTTTTCAAAATGACGTGAATGGTAATAAAATGGTAGGAACGAGAATATATAAGGGTAAGGGTTATGTGTGGAAAATTCCTAATATACCTTTATGTAGATTAATTAACCTAAAACCATTCTTAAGCCCATTTAATTATTTAATTGAGCTCGGCCTTAATTATATTTATTAAAATCTCAACCCCCTTATCACTTAACATTTACATTATTCTATTTAATTTATCTATTTAAATCTCCCGAATAATGTTATCAAAAATTAGGGATGTTAAAGAAGACAAGAAATCCATATCTGGTAATAATAATAGAAGTCCAGAAATCACTATCAAGAAATAATAGAAAACCAAAAATCCATACCTACCAATAATAGAAGGAGTCCATAAATCCATATCTGGAAATAATAGAAGAACATAAATCTGTATTTGGCAATAATAATAGAAGTCTAGAAATCCATATCTTTAAATAATAGAAGAACCAAAATCCATACCTGGCAATAACAGAAGGAGTCCAGAATCCATATCTAGAATAATAGAAGACTAGAAATCCATATCTAGAAATATAAAAGACTAGAAATCCATATTTGGCAATAATAATAGAAGTCCAGAAATCCATATTTGGAGATATAGAAGACCAGAAAACCATATCTGGCAATAATAAAAGAATTCCAAAAATCACTATTTGGAAATAATAGAGGACCAGAAATCCATATCTGGCAATAATAATAGAAGTCCAGAAATCCATATCTGAAAATAATAGAAGACAAGAAATACATATTTAGCAATAATAAAAGAAGTCCAAAAATCCATATCTAGAAATAATAGAAGATCAGGAATCCATATCTACATATAACAATAGAAGTCCAGAAACCACTATTTGGAAATAATAGAAAACCAAAGATCTATATCTGGCAATAATAAAAGAAGTCCAGAAATCACTATTTGGATATAATAGATCGTGTTTGTCAAAATGAACAAACGGCTCATACTCGACAGATCTTCCCTTAAAAGACTGTTTGTCTTGAAGAGCTAATTGTATCTAGTTTTGATAGGTTTCCCTCTAGCAGATTGGCTAGTTTGGAGCACTACTCGGCTTTGATTTTGATAGACCTTCCTCTTGAAAATTAACTGGTTTGGAGCACCACCTAGCTCTGATTTTGATGGATCTTCCACTTGAAGATTGATTCGGTGCTTTAGTGAGGTCGTTGATGACTGGCATTAAAGGGTTACTCCATCCTTCCTCTAGGAGGTGCTTCAGTGAGGCCTTTGATGACAGCACTGAAGGCTTGGTCGGTGCTTTAGTGAGGCCTTTGGTGATAGTATAAAGGCTTACTCTGTCCTCCCTCTAGGAGGCGAACTAACCTGGCCACGTAGGCAGGGGTTGAAGGCTTTCCCGATACTTCAGTGAGGCCTTTGATGACGACACTAAAGGTTTACTCTGACCTCCCTCTAGGAGGCTCTCTAGTGAGGCCTTTGATGATGGCACTGAAGGATCAGATATGGCCTTTGATGACCAGGGACCCTTTGCGGTCATGAATCTTTGATGGCTAGAGCCTTTGAAGGCCAGAGATCCCTTACGGCCATGAGCCTCTGATGGATGGGGCCTTTGATGGCCTGGGACCTCTTACGGTCATGAGCCTTTGATGGTAGCGCCTTTGATAGCCTAGGACATCTTGCAATCATGAGCCTTTAGTGGCTAGGACCTTTGATGGCCTGAGACCTCTTGCAATCATGAGCCTTTGATGGCCTGGGCCTCTATCAGTCATGAGCCTTTGATGGCTAGATATTTATTCCTTGGGAGAATCTTACTCATTTTCACGATTGAACTGATAAATTCTCTTTATTCATCCATCATTGGAAAATATGGCTGAAAATGCTCGGCATTCCATATTCGTCTATGACATTGCCATCTAGTTGGTAGAGTTTATAGGTCCCAGGATGGATTACTTTGTGTATAATTAATGGTCCTTCCCAATTTGGTCCTAGCGGCCCGTCCATTGGATTCTTAGGATTTTCCATGACTCTTCAAAGCACTAGATCTCCTTTTTGAAACGATTTTCCTCTTACTCTAGAGTTATAGTACTCGGATATTCTTCGTTGATAGTCAGCCGTTCGTATGGCTACTTCATCTCTTAACTCATTGATTAAGTTCAAACATCTCTGTTTAACTCTTGATTTGGATCGAATGCATATGCATTCCTTCGATGAGAAGGTACTTCAACCTCAATTAGAACCATGACTTCACTACCATATGTTAGAGAGTATGGAGTATGCCTTGTTGTAGATTTAGTAACAGTTTTATACGCCCATAGAACAAGTTGTAATTCCTCTATACAATTCCCTTTTGCCTTGTCCAACCGCTTCTTTAGAATGGTCTTTATAGTTTTATTAGCTGCTTTGATAGCTCCATTTTATTCGGGATGAACTAGAGATGAAAATATTTGGACGATTCCATTTTTTTTACAAAACCAAGTAAATTCTTCACTTTCAAATTGAGTTCCATTGTCGGATATTATCTGATGTGGGATCCCGAATCTGGTAACGATATTCTTGATTATGAACATGAGAACTTTTCCTGATGTGATATTCAGAAGTGGTTCAGCTTCTAGCCACATAGTAAAGTAATCAATGGCTACTACTACGTACTTAGCTCCTCCTTTAGATATTGGCAATGGACCAATTAGGTCAATTCCCCATACATCAAAAGGCTATGGGCTTGAGATAGAAGTCAATTCGTTTGATGGTAGGCGCTGGATTTTAGAGAACCTTTGAAATTTTTTGCATCTTCTTACATAATCAATAGCTTGACTAGTCATTTAAAGCCAATAAAAGCATTGCCTTGTAACTTTCTTGGCCAATTTCATTCCATTGGAATAGTCTTCATAGAATCCTTCGTGGGCTTCCCATAGTAAGCTTGCCCCTGTTTCTGGATCAAACACATCTTAGATAAGGGAGCAAATATCTCTTTTTATAAAGTATGCCATTTTCTATGAAAAAAGTCGGAGCCTGGCGCTTTATTCTCGTTGCCTCTTTTTTATCTATTAGCAACCTTTCTTTTGTTATATATTTGATAATAGGAGTCATCCAATTATTCTCATATTAATTATTAGTTTCTGTATGAGGAAGGTTTTCCTAAAGGATCTTAGTTTCGTCTTCTTTCTTCTTGTGTGTTAAGACTTGAGACTTGATCAACACTAAGGATTCATTTTCTCGATTGGGGTTGTTCTCCTCTATACTTGGATTCTCTTTGTAATCCACCAGAACGATTCGGGCTTCTAGTGCCCCCCGTGAGCATGCTAATTTTTCCAAAGAATCAACTTGGGAGTTCTTGCCTCTTTGTACTTGATGTATTGAGAAATCTCCAAATTAGGTCAGTATTTTCAATATATTTTTAACATATAGAGTAAGTTTGGCATCCTACGTCTGATATTTTTGGTTTAGCTGATTTACCATTAATTGCAAATCACTGAAAATTTCAATTCTACAGATTTTTAATTGGAGAGCTAGATTAAGTCCCGCTATCATGGACTCATATTTTGTTATACTATTGGTGGCTAGAAACCCTAACTTCATTGTATAGTGCAACGATGTCCATCAGGAGTTATATTTACATATCCGACTCTGGCCCCTTATTCATTTGAAGCTCTGTCTACAAATAGTTTCCACTTAGGTTATAGATCTTTTTCTGATCGCTCCTTAATGAATTCGGTACATTCATTGACAAAATCGGCTAGTGCTCGTCCCTTAATTGATATCCAGGGCAGGAATTCAATATCATATTGGCTAAGTTCAATTTCCCACTTAACCAACCATCCTGAAGTTTCAGGTTTACTAAAAACCTGCTTGAGTGGGAAATTAGTTAGACTTTGAGTGGATGTGCTTGAAAATAAGCCGTTAGCTTTCATGCAATGAGCATTAAATAGTATGCCAACTTTTCTATAATTGGATATCTAGTTTCTGCATCTTTAGCCTTTTGCTGGCATAATATACTGGAAGATGAATTCCCTTCTCTTCTCTTATTAGCACTAAGCTAACTGCATGTTCAAAAACTGCCATATAGAGATAAAGACTTTCATCGTCCACAGGACTAGAGAGAATTGGCAGTTTTTCCAAATGATCTTTTAGCTCTTTAAAAGCTTTCTGATAATCCTCACTCCAGTCGAAGTTTTTCTTCTTCTTGATCACGTTGAAGAATGAGTTGCATTTATCAGTGGGTTTGGAAATGAATCTATTCAATGCTGCCACTCTTCCATTCAGACTATTACATCTTCGCTTGTCTTAGGTTCTACCATGTTTCTAATGGCTTGAATTTTGTCAAGGTTAGCTTCGATTCCTCTTGCGCTGATGATATATCCTAAGATTTTGTCGAACTAAATTCCAAAAGAACATTTTTGTAGGTTAAGCTTCATCTGGTATTTTTACAATACAACAAACATTTCTTTAAGGTTTTTAGATGATTGTCGCTCTCTTGAGACTTGACCAACATGTTATCTATATATACTTCCATATTTCGACCAATTTGGTCCCTGAACATTCAATTCACTAGTCTTTGGTATGTTTCTTCTGCATTTTTCAATCCAAAGGGCATCACTTTGTAGAAATACGTTCCCTAATCTGTTATAAAACTGGTGTTTCCTTATCTTGTTTGAACATTGGAATTTGATTGTATCCAGAATATGCATCTATAAAAGACAAGAGTTGGTGTTCGCTTGTTGCGTCCACTAACTGGTCTATCCTTGGGAACAGATAACAATCTTTTGGGCAAGCCTTATTCAAATCACTGTAATCAACACACGTTCTCCACTTTCCATTGGATTTTTTGACTAGCACCGGATTAGCTAACCATTTTGGATAAAGTACCTCTCTAATAAATCCATTCTCGAGTAATCTTTTGACCTCTTCTTTCAAAGCACTAGACCAAACTTTATTAAACTATTTTTTCTTCTACTAGACTGGTGTGATATTTGGGTCTTTATTTAGAGCATGACACATGACGATTGGATCTATTCCAACCATATCTGAGTGGATCCAAGCAAATACATTTTTGTTAGGCTGAAGGAACCGAACTAGCTCTCCCTTGAGTTTGCTATCTAACTTTCTTCCAATTTTGACTGTCTTTGTTGTATCGGCAGAATCTAGGCATATTTCCTTAAGATCTTATGTAGACTTCATTCTTTCTTGTTTATTTCCACAATCTGGTTTAGTGACAATTTCCTCATCTTCTATTTCGTCTTCCACCAAATTTTATTCCTTCTTTCTTCTATTCTTCTTTGATAAGTCAAATTTTCTTAATATATGTTTGGTCTTCTTAACAGGCTCTATTTTTTCTTTGGGTGATGAGTTTGAAGAATCGCTGTCCAAAGGCTTTTCGGTACCATTTCAGATTAATCCAAATTTCTCTGAATCATAAAAAGAAAGGTAATCCCATTCATATTGTTCAATAGTTGCAAAGTACATCTCGTAAGCACTGAACTATTCCCCTCTTATGGTTCCCCACCCACATTTAGTCAAGCATTTCACCATTAGATACTTGGGGGAGACAAAGGCATCAACTTCATCCAAGGCTAGTCATTCGAAAAAGGCATTATAATATGAAGGTTGATCCATGATGACGAAGAGAGTTTTAAAGGTTCGAGAGCATAATGGAACTCCCATTTGCACGAGAAGTCTTATCTGTCCAATAAGAGTTGACCCTTTATTATTGAACCCAAAAATGAGCTCAAAACGTAAATCGGGCGTTTTTTAAAATCTCCATTTGGTCAAATGCATGCTTGAAAATTACATTGGTAACACTTTTGGTATCCACCAAAATTATGGTAACCACATAATATCCTATTTTTGTAGTAATCATGAGCGGGTCATTGTGCAAGTGACGGACCCTTCTTAGCACTTGTGATGTAATGGTCAGATTACTTGAGCGGCAGTTCCTCTTGAATAGAGAAAATTCCTTCCTTTGCTTCACTAACATAAGGACCCTAGCTCCTTTGCTATTTCTAACTAGGTGGGGCCCTCTGTGGATTACGTCAATTCTGTTGAGAGGTGAAATGAAATCTAGTTGAACATCATCCTCTATCAGACTTACGGTGTTGTTGGGTTGCCTTTGGTTGCCATTTTCATAACGGACAGCTTTAGAAGTTTCCTTAACAAATTCTTTCAGATGTCTGGACTGGATCATTCACTAAATTATGTCCGCCAGTACTCGGCATTCATCCATTTTATGCTTGTTAAATTTATGATAAGCGTAGTAATCACCTCCTTTCTTGGTTCAGGATTAGTTTCAGCTTTGTAAGAAATTGGAAAGTCGTCTCTTTCCTTCATTATAGCATATATGTAAGATAAGGGCTTGTTCAAATCAACATAATTGATTTTTGGGTCTTCTTCCCATCTTGGTTTCTTATGGTTGTTGTTGTTGTTGTTGTTATTCTTTCCTATTTCGTTTTTGCCTTGGGCCTTCTTTCGAGCATGATACATTTAATCTATTTGAATGAATTTATCAGACTGAAAATGGAAATCTTTTAAATCTTTACATTCGTGTATGTAGAGTTCTCGCCCAAACAGAGTTTGCTTAATCAACCCAGAATGTAATGCCACTAGCTTGTCTCTATCAGTCATATTTTTTTGCCTTTAGGGCTTCAGTATTGAATATCTTAAGATAATCGTCCAACAACTCTTCTGGTCTCTGTTTGATATAAGCTACCATGGTGTAGTCAATGGTGGGATTTTTGTAGACATAGAACAATGTTGAGAATTCATAAGAAAACTGTTTCCAAGAATATATGGTCCTCTCCCGGTACTATTGATACCATTTAGCTACTGCTTTTTGAAAAGTACTTGGGAAAAGCCTACAACGCATAGCTCTAGATACATTGTATAGGTCCATCCAACTTTCAAAAGCCTATAAGTGATCGTCTGGGTCGGTCGTTCCATTATACCTGATGGATGGGATCTTGATATGAGAAGAAATTTTTATGGTCATAATCTCATCCGTGAAGGGAGCTTCTCAACGATTATAATTGACTTTGTCATCTAAAGTTCTTTTTCCCTTGAGATTAACCATATTTTTATCCATTTTTTCTGCTAAGTCTTTCAGGTAAGATTCATCATTATGGCAGTTGCTTCTTTCAATTTTGTACCTTTTAAAAGTTAAGCTTCCAGGTTGTTCCTTAAGTTTTTCTTCTAATCTTTCCTACTAGTTTGCCTTAGTTTGTTGGTCACCTCCTCACTTTTATGGAGTTAGGATAAGTTTGCTTTGCTTTTACTTCTAAGCAAAGAAGCATTAAGTCCCTCCTTGGAGATTCTGCTTCATCTCCTCCTATGGGTCTAGTAGTTTTGGAGGATTTTTGAGCAAGTATTCCTTACAAAAGTCCTTTCATCTCTAGCAACTGTTGTTCAAGGCTTTTAATCTTGGCTTTGCTACTAGTAGGTCATGCCGACTCTAATGGCTATTCAGGCTCTTCATTTCACAAGTCGAAGTTGGGAACTACAATCTCTTCTAATGTTGTTCTTTGAACAACTACTTGATTTAGAGTATTAAGTCATCTTGATTCCTGAAATAACAATTTGCTTCATTAGCTCATGCAAAGAATTAAATAGGATCGGAGGTTCGGGACCTCCTTCTAGTGCCAAAAATATTAGACCAAAAACTGGTATAACATTCATGATGCCAAATAGTGATGATATAATCCTCGGCTTAAATGAATGTGGTAAATTTATCAAGCATAACTCAGTGAATATAGACTTAGTTATAACATCAAGGACA
This sequence comes from Allium fistulosum, assembly GCA_030737815.1. Classification (NCBI taxonomy): domain Eukaryota; kingdom Viridiplantae; phylum Streptophyta; class Magnoliopsida; order Asparagales; family Amaryllidaceae; genus Allium; species Allium fistulosum. The sequence goes on along the minus strand of CM060907.1, from coordinate 938,714,742 downwards.
AAGTCATTACTTAAGACTAGTGCATGATGGAATCATTAAAGGATGGATTGGTGATGGCAATAGGCCTTGAGAAAAAATTTATGGAAGTCCACATGTTTTCTTGGATCATTATGCATAAGATTCTTTAAGGCTATTTAAAGTTATCATATTCGAGAGTCTATATGGGCTTTCGAGAATAATATTACAAAAAGGCCTATGCTACATCATATGTTCAATAAAGATATAGAAATCAAGCAACAAATTTGTGAAATAGTCTAGTAAATTCGATAATGGGCTATGTAATTCGTTCTTATTGTTCAAAGTCCCATGTTCATATAATTATGCACATATATGCTTATCATAGTTCAAGGTATTTTTAAACAGTCCACGTCGAGTTTGATCTAGATAAGTTCATATATATAGAAGTCCATGTCAATAATGTTTGAAACAAGGCACAGTCGTAGTCAATGAATATGTCCGAGTCCTTGTCATTTAATTCGTATATAATTACAGTCAAATAAGATTTGTCCCTAATCTGATTAAGGGTTACAATGCTTTAAATTAAGAAAAGAGGGAGAGAATCAAAAATTGTCCTCAAAATGGAACCCCTAGGTTAATATTTAAAGAGGTGGTGCAGCTCCACTCTGCCTTTCATGACTTCGACAGCCTTGATTTCGACAAGCTTAGCTTCGATAGTGTCAACCTAGCATTAGCTTCATTGCTGAAGAGGTGGCATCATCTTGCTTTCAGTGCCTTCGACATTGACAATCCTCGGCACTAGCATAGAATGGTATCCTCGAGTTGCCGTGAAATGTGGCGCTGCTTTTATGTAATGTTGATAGTCTTCATGCTGATTGGTGACAAGCTTGTTGTAAAGACCATGGGTGAATAAGGGTGCTACTTGAGTCCAACATCAATAAGGTGCGAAATGAGGCACATTGGCCCTCATTTATGGCTGACTACGTCGATGGTATACGTTTTTCTATTGACGAAGTGTGGCACTCTATTCTTTCGGTGCTAATCTTCAAAGTTGATGAGAGACTACCTTCAAAGTCGATAAGAGGCTACCTTCAAAGTGAATAAGAGGCGGTATTATTAAGGTGCATCAATATTCTTAGCCTTATTGATATACGGGGATGCTTGAGTGATGACGTCGTAGAATGTTAACCTTGTCTTTATAAGAGGTAGTCGACTTTAACGATTAGCGATGTGGAATTCAAGTGACATTATTCAAATGCAACGTCGTCCTTTCTCCGTTTTGAAGTATTGCGATGCTGATGAATCACGAAGTGATGAAGTGCGGTGTGATTGAGAACAATGTAACAACTCGTATTTTTGGTCGCCTAAATATTTAAAATATTTACTTAAATATTATTAAGTTAATTTAATCAATGACTCAAAAGATAGATTTTGAAGACGATGGAATTGGTGCTTGAGACCACTTCCATTGTGGCTGTACAAGTTTATAAATTGTTGTATTGTATATTCTGTTACATTCACATATATAAGCTATATATTAATGTCAATTTATTAAACTAGTATATATATTTCGATGCTGGGGATATAAGTATATTATATACAGTTTAGTTTATATATTAGTATTTATATATATATATATAATGTTCTGATTTGGTCTATATTGATTTTTAATAGAATGTAAACTTGGTCTATATTGAGTTATAATATAGAAATAATGATTTATGTACGGGTCTATATTGATTTTACTCTGTATATTTCAGGTTTGATGTAAAACAATTTTAAGTTTAAAGTATAAATATATATATATATATAGATATTTTAAAATAAAATATACTTGGACCCCACTTTTAAAGTATATATATATAAGCATTGATTTTAAATAATGATATATATACCTTTGATTTTAGATGTTTGTATTTTAAGAATAATGATTTTGAATCATATTTATATATTTTATTTTAATCTTTGTCGTAAATTAAAATATTGATTTTTATTGGATCATAATAATAATAGTATATATATTTTGTTTAGTTATCTCAAGATAACTTTGATTTGTTTTCATCGATTCCTATATATCAGCTTTGTCCATCCAACTCGTGTCCATCATGCTTTGCTTCGAAATCCGTGCTTGGATCCGTAACTCATCCCGGTGTTTTTCTCTCTAGACTCGAAAGGTGAGCATCACTCACGATTGACGTTCTTATATTTATTAAATTTAATTTCAATTGAAACGACAATTGAAATATGCTGCTGCTAGTTATTTACATTGCTATATATATGTTATTATCTGTATCAGTTCACCTGTGACATCTGACACCATTATCTGTTATTTATATTGATGATATACGCCTGTTATATTGTTATCATATATGTTGTCACTCTGCAAGTTCCCTATTAGTATAGAATTCACTATGGGTTGAAATGATATATACCCGAACGGACTTTAGAATAGGAGAAAATCGTTATGGGTTGAAATGATAAACCCAAGCGATTTTCATTTGAATTGTATTTGGGATTGCAGGTTGAAATAATATATACCCGCATATATTTAAATTACGGATTGAAATGATAAATATCTGTACCACCTGACCATAGGATAGAAATTTTTATACAGACACTGTTGGTCTATATATAAATATTTTAAAATGATTTCTATGGTTCTGAAAGGAAATATATATGGGTTTTTTTTTTAAATTCGAAAATATTATGTATATGAATAAGTTTTAATGCAAAATAGATTAAATAATAAGCTTTAAATTCAGTCAAGTTTGATTTAAGTAAAATACAATATGTTTAAGTATTTATATAAAAAAATTATTTTAAAAATAGTTTTTACAATGGTTCTATAAGTTAAGGTTGGAAAATAAATTTGAATTTATTCGAAACTGTATTTAATTAAGAATTTTGTTTAATTAAATCGATTTGAAACTTATTGAATTTAAGGGTTTTAATATATGATTGTATAACTTGATTTTGATTTAAATTGATTAAATGGATATTTCAAGTTTTAAATAAATCAAAGGGAATATTTAGTTAATGTAAATTTAAGGTTATTTAAATGATAATAGATTATTAAGTGAATATTTCAAAGCTAAATAGGAAATGATATTTTGATTTGAAGTATAAATTATTTTGAAATGACCATGGTGTTATAATGACATATAATTCCACGGATCCTTAGAGGATGGTTATCCCTAACATCCTTTAAGTTGTATTTCAATTGATATTTCACTTGAGTTGGATTTATTGATATAAGAATGTTAATCCCGACTCGACTGTTTTGTGTTTGCTTTACGCTCGGGTCAGACTGAGTGATACAGCATTTGGGACTCACCTTTGGAGTTTGGAGCTTCGCTTGGAGATCCAACTATCGATTCAGCTTTCAGCATTTCCAGTTGATTTGTTCAGAGAGGTCATCTGTTTGTACTGAGACTTCACTGTATTCGAGATATTATGTGTATTTTATTTCTAACTCTGATGTTTATATAGTAGCTTCATGAACTACTATTTATCTATTCCGCTGCATTATTGTTATATTACACTGTGTCTGTGATTCTGTGATTGATTTATTTACTGTATATGCTGAGTTGTGCCAAATTTAAATTAACAATATGATATTTTGAGCAATTCATGTCGAATGGTTGAAAATAACAGGTCGTTACAGTTGGTATCAGAGCTTTGGCTCTAGGCAAAACTTAGCATATATGGTAAATTTATTTACAGAATCACTTTTGTTCGAGCTTGAATCTCTTCCTTTTGACTCAATTTCCTTTGAATTTTGGAACATCCCTGCGGTTCCAAAATCCATTCTTGTCTCTCCCTATTGGTATTCTTTTGATTCTGGAGTATTCCATAACTCCACTATAAGATTTGTAAAAGGGTGAAACTCCTTCACAATTGGCATTGATTCACCAGAGATTTCTATATCTTTGGTTTAGATGTCGCTATCTCTTGCGATCAAATGTTGATTTTTCTTGGAATTCTGCATCGATATTGTTCCTGAAGTCACGGTTTACCCGGTTAAGGTCGCCCACGATTTATATAAGTATATTCATCTTCTATTTTGAAATTTAATTATCTCATCTTCGTTCGAGCCTATCTTCGAAGCAGAAATTCTATTTGATTAGAGTTCCTCTAATTTGAATCTCTATCTTTGTTCTGAAATGCATTCTTGAATCATCCTTGGAAAAATCGGGTTTTGTTTGTATTTTAGAAATTGTTTTATATACCGAAATTATTATTTTGTTAAGTATGATTATATTCTATATATAAACGTGAAATGTTTTCGATAAGGATTATATACCTTTTAAAAAACAAGAATTTGAAGTTTCGAAAGGATTTGAAATTTTGAAAATTATATAAAAAATTTGATTGATTTAAAAAATGATTTATAACTGAAGGATTTTAAATTGGAAATTCAAGGAGTTGAATTCTGGTGTTTTGAAATTGGTTTTAAGATTTTGTAAATATATAATAATACGATTTGCAAGTATTTTCCGAATAAGAAATGTTTCAAATGACTTCAAATGAGTTCCAATAATTTCGAAGAAATTTCAAAGAAGTTTTTAAGAAAATGGAAGTCCAGAACTCATTTATGTCGCTGGAGAATAATTTCGGTGATGAGTGCACGCATCATCGACATTGATTTTCGAGTTTCAAAGTGGGGGAGAGGCCACTTTAGTAGCTTTGCTATGCGAGTGATTTTTGTGAAACCAAATTTTGATTTCAAATTCCGAAGTATGATTTGATTTTCGAAAGATATATGTATATATATTTGAAATGATTTGAAGTGAGCCGGTGTTCAGTCCTCGAGTTTCGGATTTGATATAACTATATCTATTAAAATTGATTTACTGATTTGTTGCTGATTTCCAACTCTTGGATTTGAAATTTGATTTCACCGACTATTTTGAAGGTTCGAACACTTCCAAATCGAGGTTTAATTTTCAAAGCTAAGTAATTTCAAAGAGTATAAAATATTTGATAAAGTATATAAGTTTAGGTTTGTATGTTTAAAGTATGAAGTAGTATGATTTAAATAAATTTGAAACTGCTTTGTTAAGGAAATGAATAAGACTATTTGAATTATACTAATATGAAATGTGTTGAAATGTTTTGAATAAAATTTAGTTCTAAATGATTTGACTTTGAAACATCTTTTATAAAACTATATATATATAATAAGAATATTCAAAAGGTAAATTGGATATTTCAGAGAGAAATAATAGTTTAAAGGTTTTAAAGTGATGGTTATAAACTGTGTAATCATTTTGGGTATAATTGATTTTGAGAAAATATTTGGTTTTGAAAATAGATTGGAATTTAAAACCCAATATTTATATGATGATTTTGAAAATGAATTGGTTTGACATGAATTAAGTTGATTTGGAAATGAGGATGACTATTTAAACCTATTAATTTGGAAACTTGAAACTGAAGATATTTAATTTGGAACAAAATTTGGTGAAATCGTATATGATTTTGAAACTGAACTGATAATTGAAACGAATTGAAATTGAGAACCTTGTTTTACTAAATACTTGATTTGGGAGTTATCGAACTTTTATAAAATTGATTTGTATAAGTATGAAGTTGATTTGAAAACTATTGATTTGGAAAGGTACTCAATTTGGAAGGTGTAATCTTATATAGTCGAAGTATATATAAGTGTGATTTGATATACTATTGATTTTGGAAAGTATTCAATTTGAAATGAAATCTTATATATAATGGACTTTATATAAGTATGATATTTGAAATTGATTTGAAAGGTACTATATGATACATATTTTCGAAGTAAAGATATGGAAAGTGCCTTTTGCTTGATATTCGCTTTGTGGCCATATTGTGGATTCATTCTATCGATATTATTCTCTCTGATTTGGGTTTCCGGATATGATACTCGAGTGTCCATCGAATTCCATGGCGATCTCCATGGTCTTACGAGCGCGACTGCATAGCGTAATTCGCCTGGCTGAGATGGCCTACGGGTACGGATGTTTCTTGAGGGATCCAGGCGTAACCATTGTGTATCTACGATCTATGTAGGTCGTTTTTAGTAGCGAAATCCGTAGGGCTGAGATAGCTTACAGATACGGATATTTCCTGGGGGATCCAGGTGTAACCATTGTGTATCTGCGGTCTACTAGTCATCATGGCGTAATTCGCAGGGCTGAGAAAGCTTACGAATACGGATGTTTCCTGGGGGATCCAAGCGTAACCATTGTGTATCTGCGATCCATGGTTAGACAATGATTGGGTTTGTTTTGTTTGGATTGTACTTTCCATATCGGTTTTGAAGGTTTTCCAAGTATTTTCACTGGGTGTTGAAACAGGTCTACTAAGTACTTGAAGAATCCTAGCTTTGCGCCTGATCAACGCATGGCTAGAGTCTGCAAGAACGAGGATAAACTTGTTGAAACATCGAGTTACAAAAGTATTTTATTATAAAGGTATTTTATTATAAAAGTATTTCCAACAAAGAAATTTTGTATTAATATTTGAAATTGAAATTCTTATGGTTTGAATTAATTATTCATGCCCGATACTATTCTTTTGAATCTACCTTATCTGCTCAGCTTTATTTATTCACCTATATTCTATTTTCCTGGTATCCATAATCCTCTTTTTTTCCTTGTTGACTATATACTTTTTAAATATTGTTTATTTATATACTACATGGTTTAATAGAAAATTTTAGTGTTATAAATATTTTAGAAGTTATTAATTAAATAAAACATATTTAAAGTAAATGATTATTGATTTATTAATAATGTTGAAAAGTATCTTGAGATAAATTAATAAATTATGAATTATGGATTTAATGTTTTCAATAGCTTCTTTGTAAATATAACTAATGATGTAAATAATTGTTTTCAAAGAGTTTTCATATGTTTATAAAGGTGTTATTTAAACATATAAATGATACTTATAAAGGAAGTAATAAATTTTACAAATGGGATTTGAAAAGTTTTAAAGTATTAAAGATAATTGAATTGCAAATGAAGTTTTCAAATGAATATTTCAAATAAAAGTTATATAGTTTTAAATTAATTGTTTATCCTTGTCTTTCAATCTATTGTTCTTTTTGGCTGTTTCTATTCTCCTACCTCCTTCCTTTTCGGGGACGAAAAGGTTTGAGTGGGGGAGAGTGTAACGACCCAAAATTTTAGTGATTTTATTTATTAAATTAATTGAAATTTTGTGAAATTATAAACAATAAAATTTGAAAATAAAAATTTATTATTTGGAATATGTCTATTTAAACATAACAACTGGTAAATTTTCATCTGTTAATATTGAAGTTTATTTTATTGAGTAATTTTATTTCAATTTAAATCAGTTAAAATGGATGATAATAAAATATTTTCCGAAACCTAAATATGTCAACATGAAATTTTTTATTTAGAACACTTTGAATTAGACTGCAAAATTCGTTTCGCGAAATTCGGACGTTTCTAGCTCCGTTTGGATTTTTCCGTACGAAATAGCAGCGTATATCGGTACCGATTACCGACTTTTGATAGGATGATCACACCAATGATATCTGTATACCATTTTTATCGTCTCGTCGTGCTGATCTCTATGGTATACTCAATTCTGTGTTTTGAAATCCGATACACAGCGGAATCTGCGTATTTGTTACACGTATCAGTACCGCTTTGAACTTTCGAAATTCAATTGACCATTCAGTGGATATCTTTGGCCACTAGCTTTCATTATAACATTTATTTCATCATTTACTAAAATTCTACCGTTGCCATCCCATACCGTTTTGAAATAAGAACGTATAAAAACTTCTTTACGTTTTGTATTTATAAAACGTGAACGGTACATTTTATTTTTCTTTTATAACTTCGTTTCTTTTGTAATGCAAGCTTCATTTTTCTCTTTGCTCGTCCACCTCCCCAGACCAATCATATTTCCACGCGTCCCATCTCCTCCTTCCATTTCTCTTGCCCACGCCACCATGTCTTCTCCGGCCTCCATCGCCGTCACCCTCTCCGACTTCGACCAAATCCTGTGTGCCGCCTGCCCTCCCTCTCGGTTTGCTTGTGCCTTCATCCCCTGTTCGATGCCTCCTCCACTCCTTATTTCATACGCAGGTACATATATATTGTCATATTAAAGTAGTTCGTATATCTGAAAGCTTGTAGCACCCCATTTCCTCCTGAAGTATTAAAATTGGACTTCTATGTTGATTTGAAATTTTGTGTTATCTGTACATACAGTAAATAGTGTGTATATATATATCCTTTACTTTAATTGTTTAATTTTTTTTATTTTTTTTTGCTGATTTCGGTTATTAATGGTATGTTAATATACATTTTATTAGTACCTTTATAAGTATTTTATGATATGTTACATAGGTTGTTATGGATAATCTGTTGAGTTATAATATATTGATTATTATAAAAGGTTAGTATATATGTGCCTACTTACTTTATTTATGGGTCACAATGGTATATAAGAGTTATAAAGGTCTCAGTTCGAATATCTCAAAGTTAACTTGTTATAAAAGTGTAGTTAGTTTTACAAACAATTGGTCTAAAACGTATAAATAAAAGAGTTGGTTTTGTGTTTTTTTTTTTTTGGCAAGGCCGGTTGGTTTTGTGTTTATATTATACATATAAATATATTTGACCACTATTATATATTGATTTGCATAACTTGTTATAACCGGATTTCAATGTAAATAGGTTAGAGTATATTTATATACGTGTATATAATATAAAGGTCCGTGTATATTTTGTTTTTTGCTGGATCCATATAATGGTTGCATGTTTCCAGTATTTAGTATTTGCAACTTTTATACGTCTGTAAGTGATATGTACATATGGTTATCTAAATCTTTTCAACTGAGATCTGTTATTATATAATATGGTCTATGTTAGATTTATATGTGTTGTTGCTATAATATATAGATACGTATATGTATGGTTATGTAATTTATATATATTTAATCAAGTATGTAAGCTATTTGTGTATATAGGCTATTATATGTTTTTATATTAAATTTGTATATAAAGTCTACGTTGTTGTACCGTAATTTATAAGTTATATATAGGTTTATTAAGATGAATACATTTGCCAGCTCTATTGAATAAGTTATGTATTTTGACAGTATAATATTTTATATATATATATATTAGTTTACTAAGTTTTATAATATATTGGTTGTTATGTTAATTTATGTAATTACTTGTACGTAACTATTGTTAATATGTTAAGTATGTGTTATATGTTGTATAAGTTTATTTATATAAGTTATATGGAAACCGTTGTTGCATATGTGGCTGTACAAGTTTATAAATTGTTGTATTGTATATTCTGTTACATTCACATATATAAGCTATATATTAATGTCAATATATTAAACTAGTATATATATTTCGACGCTGGGGATATAAGTATATTATATATAGTTTAGTTTATATATTAGTATTTATATATATATATATATATAATGTTCTGATTTGGTCTATATTGATTTTTAATAGAATGTAAACTTGGTCTATATTGAGTTATAATATAGAAATAATGATTTATGTACGGGTTTTGTAATTTGTAGATATTATGATTTTACACTGTATATTTCAGGTTTGATGTAAAACAATTTTAAGTTTAAAGTATAAATATATATATATATATATAGATATTTTAAAATAAAATATACTTGGACCCCACTTTTAAAGTATATATATATAAGCATTGATTTTAAATAATGATATATATACCTTTGATTTTAGATGTTTGTATTTTAAGAATAATGATTTTGAATCATATTTATATATTTTATTTTAATCATTGTCGTAAATTAAAATATTGATTTTTATTAGATCATAATAATAATAGTATAAATATTTTGTTTAGTTATCTCAAGATAACTTTGATTTGTTCTCATCGATTCCTATATATCAGCTTTGTCCATCCAACTCGTGTCCACCGTGCTTTGCTTCAAAATCCGTGCTTGGATCTGTAACTCATCCCGGTGTTTTTCTCTCTAGACTCGAAAGGTGAGCATCACTCACGATTGACGTTCTTATACTTATTAAATTTAATTTCAATTGAAACGACAATTGAAATATGCTTCTGCTAGTTATTTACATTGCTATATATATATGTTATTATCTGTATTAGTTCACCTGTGACATCTGACACCATTATCTGTTATTTATATTGATGAGTTATCATATATGTTGTCACTCTGCAAGTTCCCTATTAGTATAGAATTCACTATGGGTTGAAATGATATGTGACGCCCCACCTCTATACTCACGCTAGCCAAGGACACTACGGGGTAATGCCATCGACTAGCACGAAGAATAAGGCTGTTGAGGAGCAGCCATCCGTGTAATTGCTTTGTCTGAGTACCGATATGTCAGATAGTATAACATGCATTTCATTTCAAGAGGAAATCCGACATACCGATACAAACTCAAAGCGACTACACAGTGGCTAAGTGGACCTCGGAAACAAATATAGAAATAAACATAACATAAATCAGTCACAGATGTTCATATCTCAAAGGCGGAAACAGATATGAATATAACACATAAAAGTGTACATCAGAGTAGTGGTCAAACAAGATCCACAATATCACAAAAGAATAGATACAAGTGCTAGACAAAAGAATAAGTATACATCATGGAGTCTATATCTCAAATGTATAACGACAAAAACTACCAATCTACTGTAGTTAGACAAAAGTCAGAAGATGATCCCAGATAAGGAGTCAAGCAGAAGCACCTGTAGCATCTCCGTCTGACCCGAGTATTATTTAATAAGAAAATAATAAACGGATCAGTCTAGCTATAATTATCATATATATAAACTAAGATAAGGGTAGAGATATAAAAAAATAAAAAAACGTATGATAAAAATAATGTCAAGCTGTGACAAGTATGTTTTAAACAACAACAAAATCATACAATATCTCAAGAAATCTCAAAGCACCAAAAAGAATGTCATATTCTTGTTTTATTCACCAAACCACAAATATTGACGAACATATCATTGCCAATCACATAAAGAGGTGAAACACAAATTCTAGAAATCATCAATTAGAAATCCAGAAATCACAAAGGGAGGAGGCCTATCACAAACGGGAGCGTGAAACTCACCAACATGTGTATCACAAATGGAACGCTATTCCATGGTCGCTAACCACAAATTTTGAGCCGAAGCTCCACAAATGGCCCGAAGACCACGGGTCGCTACCCTGCCAAATTGAGCCGAAGTTCCACAGAAACGGGGTTTAGTCTCCCTCGCAAACAAATAGACATCGCACATCGCTAGTCTAAATCACAAAATGATCATCATTAATCAACAAAAAGTGTCTATTACACTAAGCTAGTAAATATATGAGTTTAGCTTCATGTCCCATAACCACTAGCTTAACTTAAATATTTACGAACAAATTATAGATTCCCACTCGAAAATTGTCACAAGAATTTCAATCGAACAAGTCCAAAAATTAACCAGCAAAGTAAACGCAAGCATTTCATACCACTTGTTTTGCTAAGCCGTTTAATTATATTTTCTCATACGAATGAGGTAAAGGTTTGTGTATACTAATAGATTAGAAAACGGTTTTATAAATGAGCTTTGTATTAAAAATAGAGTTGAAATCATCTTTGTAAAAGAGTTTGAATATTTACTATTAGTATAGAAACCTTTGCATTTAGAAGTGACAAATCACAAAATGATTGTAGAAACAATCAATCACAAAATCCACATTCGAAGATGTGAATTAAATCCAAAGGAATCGATACCGAATCCATCCAAATGGATATTCTCAAAAATCTCGAAAAAGAAGTCATCAAAGTCAATAATAAATGATAACAATAAATCGGATAATCACGAATCGATAAAAATTGGAATCTTGAGCTAAATAGGCAAAACAGGCAAAATAGAGCAGGTCACATACTCCAGACGTCTGCAGTATATACCCAGACGTCTGCAGTAAGTTTCAGGAAATTCTCTGAAACAAACTCCAGACGTCTGAGCTTTCCTGCAGACATCTGGTGACGAACATTTTTTTAATAAACGGCTATATTCTGAAAGGTTGCGAAACTTTAAACAAACTACGATCCGCAAGACTTTCAACCCCAGCCCTATAGGCTCTCCGAAACACCACCAAAAGCATGTTCATAAATCAAAGCTAGGATTTTCAAAGTTTTAACTTCAAAACACCAAAAATTGAAATGTTCACCAAATTAATCCAAACCAAAATCAAATGAACATGTAAAGGTGTTAGGAATTCATACCAAGCAATCAAGGATAGTTATAGACATAGATGTGAGATAAAAATCTTACTTTTAAACCCAAAAACGATGAAGGAGAAGCTTGAAAGCAAAGGAAGATCAACTACACTTCAACTCCAACTCAAGAAGCTTGAATCTAAGCTCAAAAGAAGAACATTTCCTAAGTTAGGTATAGGAAATTCTGAAATTAAAGAGGAGAATGAGTTGGAGAAGATGAAGAGGAGGCTTACCAAAGCTTTTCCATGAGTTTGGAGCTAGACTTGAGTTTGCAAATGGAATCTAGGGCTTGGAATTTCTAATTCCTATACTCTTCCCCCATTTTCAGTTTTGCTTGGGTGTTTAAGAAAATAGAAATGAAGTGAAGAGGAGAGGAGTGGGCTGAACTAGGTTATAAAGTGAGTTGGGGTGAAACCCAAACCCAAAGCCCAATAGAAAATAGCAAAATTCAACTTACTCCAAATATATCGATGTTTATACTTAAAAAAGTCGCAAACGCGTTTTGGACTCAATGGAAGTGGTCTCGAGTCCCAATTCGACTGTTTACAAAAAGTAGCTTTTCGGACTTTAATCCGATTAACGATTCTACATTTAAATCAAATGTTTAAATATACAATCGTAAAATATGCGGGTTCTTACAGACTCCCCTCCTTAAAGAAATTGCGTCCTCGCAATCTTTAGGAAATAAATATGAAGTAACAACAATAAAAGCATATCAACACAAAAAGAAGAAATTTGAAAATAAAAAGTTCACCTTAATGAGCACGAGAGAGTAAGTCCGGATGTGTTCACTCGATGAATTCTCTAGATTCCTAAGAGCAATCCTTAGGATTTGAGGACCGTTGAACTTTCACAAGAGGAACGTCTTTATTTCGAAGGCGTTTAACCTCCGAAGCAATAATACGAATAGGATGTTGCTCATAAGTCAAATTAGGCGAAAATTCAATTTCTTCCACAACACTTGGCTCAAGAATAGAATCAGAATCTCGAAGGCATTTCCGAAGTTGAGAAACGTGAAACACGTCATGTTGAGTAAATTTCGACCGAACCAACTACACGGCATTCCCTGCCGAACCAACCTCATCACCGAACCAACCTCATCACCGAACCAACCTCACCACCGAACCAACCAACCAACATCATCACCGAACCAACTTCACCACCGAACCAACTTCACCACCGAACCAACCAACCAACATCACCACCGAACCAACATCACCACCGAACCAGCTACCTCCATCCATTGCTGAAACAAAAGCAAAGGAGGACACGACCGGATCACCCATCACCGGACCAAGTGCTACCGGACCAAGACGTGCCAGGCCAGATCACATCAGCCCAGGCCCACCAGCAGCTATGCACATCCATGACCCCTACCCCCAGCCTCACTCTATAAATAGAGGGGCATGGGTACAACAATAGGGGACAAGTTGGAGAGCTCAAGCACGGATAGAGTTTCCAAACAACTTTCATATACTTGTATAAAAGTTTTGTACTTGTAATCTGAACAAGAAAAGAGAAATAATATATAAAGTGGACGTAGGCATATTCTGGCTGAACCACTATAAATCTGCATGTCTTTTACAGTTTAGTCCTTGCTTTTTAACATATTTGCATAAACCTCCCAAATCACTAAAAACAACATAAAATCAGCTAAATCATACGACTTGGAGGTGTTTGCCCATTTTTTGTGCAAACATTTTTGGTGCTTTCACTGAGAGATAAAAGCTCGAAGCTTCAGCTTCTTCCACTGAACCTTCTTCCTAACAGCATCGTTCATTGCTTGGAAAACATGCCTCCCAAGCAGAGGAAAGATGTTAACAAAGGGAAAAACATCACAACAGTAGTCTTCCAGATCCAGCGGTCGCAGACCAGGTGAATCGTCCCCTTCCAGCAGCAGTACCAGATGAAGGTCAGGCAAACCCGACAACCCCAGCATCAGAACAGCCGACAACAATTACTAGGGCAGATCTAGACAGGGTTGTGGCGGAAGTGACTAACCGCTTCACATCCCAACAGGAAGCCTTGGTGGACCATCTCATGTCACGCTTAAGGGATGCTGAAGAGTCCAACCGCAACACTGAATCATGGGGAGAGTCCCAGTCCGGAGGATCTCGGAGACAGCAAAGATCTTCCTTCTTCGAAGGAGCTAACAACAGAGGCGGCCATGGTAGGAGCCGAGACCGAGCACAGCCCGAAGTTAGGCCTGAGGAAACGCTTGGAACCAAACCCAATGGGGGAGGTACCGGGCGGAGGTCAACTGTAGTTGAGCCTGTCATACTGCCTAACCACGGAAACGCCAGTGAACGGGGCCGAGCTAGAGTCCAGCCCGAAGTTGGACCCGAGGAAGTGCTTAGATCAGAACCCAGCAGGTGAAGATCGAGGCAAGGGCCAGCTGTAGCTGATCCTAGCATGCTCCCAGAAGACCAAAGACAGCCACTGGAAAATATCAGGAATGATAGGCGATACCATCCCTACAGGTCATCCGAACGGAATCAGTCCCACAGAGCAGAACCAAACTCATTCCTGTCTGCTCCAAATTCTGATGAAAGGATGGCACGCTTGTTCAGAGAGTGCATCCAACGGGATCAAAGAGATCGAGGGATAGGCGCTAGGGTAACCAGCCCATTCGCCCGCAATATCGAGATTGCCATCACCCCCCGAGAATGGAAAATGCCAACAATTGAACCTTACAAAGGAACCTCCAACCCCGTTGTACACTTACAGAGATACACACAGCATATGCTCATGAGTGGAGCAACAGAGGGAGTACTGTGCAAATGCTTTCCACTATTCTTAGCAGATCTAGCTACCTCCTGGTTCTATCATTTACCCCAGGGATCCATTAGCTCGTGGGAAATGTTGAAAGAAAAGTTTATCAGTCAGTTCTGCATTCATGTGGAACAACCCAAGGACGCTTATTCCTTATCCAGTATCAAACAGAAACCTGGAGAGAAGCTGCAGCAATACCTACCCCGATTCAATGCCGCAGCGGCCGCAGTCCAAGATGCCGATGAGAAGCTTATCCTAATGGCTCTCTGTAGTGGTGTGCATCCGGATACTAAATTTGCTAGAAGATTGACAAAAGAAAAACCAGCTACTTTACCCGATTTCTTCCATGAAGCCGGGAAATATATGAGGCTTGAAGATGCTGCTACTGAGGGGCAGTCAGGGCAACAAAATAAGGCGGCTCACGGCAACGCACCCGCTGCAGCGAAGGACGTTCGAAGGAATGATTCTAGGGACAATGCTGGGGGCAAGAAGGGAGAAAAGCGCCTATATCGACCAGGACCGAGATTCGACACTTACACTCCTTTGAGTGAAACCATTGAAAACATCTTCCTTGCCACCCAAGACGAAATTAGATACAAACGCCCACCATACAAGAAGGAATCAGATAACGCACAAAAATCTGGAAAGTTCTGCCGCTTCCACGAATCTCATGGGCATGACACCAATGAATGCCATCATCTCTGGGACTTGATTGAAGAACACATCAGAAGGAAGAGACTGGAACGCTATGTAAAAGGTCAGAACAGGACTCCAGCTCTTGCCAATGAGAACCCAAGGCTACTCTCACCAGAGGTAGGCAGAGGAAATCGCAACACTAGCGGCTCCAGTCAAGAGAAGATAGTGGTCCATACCATTTCGGGAGGACCGCACATCGACGACAGAAGCTGGGCAGAAATGGAAAGATTTGAAAAGTCGCTTAGAAACAATGAAGACTGTGTTAATTCTGTTATAGAAGAACGCCACCCGAAGGGGAAAGAGAGTGATGACATCACATTCAGTAGGCGTGACCTAGAGGGAAGGCAGTACCCTCATATGGATCCCATGGTTATCTCTGCCCGGCTCGGTCTAGCCGAAGTCTTCCGAATTCTAGTAGACACTGGAAGCTCAGTAAATATCTTATTCAAGCATGCATTCGACAAAATGACACTATCAATAAAGGACGTTTCTCCCTGTAATAAACCACTACACGGTTGACTGGACCTCTTTGTTGAAATTGGAAGTCATCCCCACTCCGTTGTGCAGAAACAGACATTTGTGCTGATAGAAAACCACTCGGCCTACAACGCCTTCTTAGGAAGGCCAGCCATGTCTATCTTCCAAATTGTCCTGGCCCCATGGTGCCTAAAGATGAAATTTCCAACGGACAATGGAGTAGGGGAAGTAGAAGGAGACCAGGACGTTGCTCGAGACTGCTATGTAACTGAACTTCGCAACAACCACAGAAAGGATAAAGGGA
This sequence comes from Allium fistulosum, assembly GCA_030737815.1. NCBI lineage: Eukaryota > Viridiplantae > Streptophyta > Magnoliopsida > Asparagales > Amaryllidaceae > Allium > Allium fistulosum. Next base: position 938,698,272 of record CM060907.1, on the reverse strand, counting down.
AGAGTGTAGAGGTTGCCCTCTGCACAAAAAGTTTGGAAGCATAGCAACTAAAGAAAGCCCTTCCTCTTCGATATACCAGCGACCCTTTCAATGAATTAGACCCTAGGGACAAAGAGGAGGAGGCCACCGCCGAGCCTGCAGAGGCTATGGAATTTGTATCTGTAGACAAACATGACTCGAGTAAACTATTGAAAATCGGGTCCCAACTAAAAGCAGAGTTGAGGAACAACTCATTGACTTTCTTCGCCACAACTCGGATGTATTTGCATGGTCACATGCTGACATGATCGGAATCTCCCCTGACATAGCATGCCACGTACTAAACATTGATCCTACCAAGACGCCCGTAAAACAAAGAAAGAGAAGCATGAGGGCAGAACGATCAGCAACCCTCGATGAAGAAGTAAGTAATCTACTTGCCAATGACTTCATACGAGAAGCCATCTACCCAGAGTGGATCGCCAATCCGGTGCTGGTAAAGAAGGCTAATGGGAAGTGGCGAACATGCATTGACTTCTCCAACTTAAATGACGCCTGCCCGAAGGATTGCTTCCCACTTCCCCGAATCGATCAGCTTGTAGACAGCACAGCCGAGCACGAACTCTTATCTTTATGGACGCATACTCAGGATATAACCAAATTCCTATGCATGCTCCCGATCAAGACCACACTAGTTTTATCACTGACCGGGGATTGTACTGCTACAAGGTAATGCCTTTCGGACTTAAAAATGCAGGAGCCACCTATCAGCGCCTCGTTAACAAGATGTTTGCAGGGCTAATAGGACAAACTATGGAAGTTTATGTGGATGACATGCTGGTAAAGTCAAGGGAAGCCGACAATCACGTAAGCTATCTAGGCGAAATGTTTCAAGTACTTCGCTAGTATGGAATGAAGTTGAATCCCCTAAAGTGCTCCTTCGGAGTATCATCAGGAAAGTTCCTCGGATTCATCGTCCATGCCAGAGGAATTGAAGCAAACCCTGCACAAGTCCAAGCTCTGAGAGATATCAAGATACCTACCACTCGAAAGGAAATGCAAAGTCTGAACGGGAAAGTGGCCGCCCTAAGCCGTTTCATCTCCAAAGCAACGGACAAGTGCGTCCCCTTCTTTGAAGCTCTAAAGAAAGACAAAGGAAAGTTTGAATGGACTGAGGAATGCTTAGCAGCTTTCCTTAACCTAATTGAACACCTCTAGAAACCGCTGATACTCTCGACTCCAAACGAAGGCGAAGAGTTATACCTATACCTTGTTGTATCATCTCACGCCCTAAGCGCTGCTTTGGTAAGAGAAGACAACCGCACGCAGCGGCCAGTATACTTTGTAAGTAAGAGGTTTACGGGGGCAGAAGTCAGATATCCTAAACTTGAGAAGCTAGCATACTGCTTACTAATCACATCACGGAAACTGCATCACTACTTCCAGTCCCATTCCATTAAAGTTCTGACCGATCAACCACTGAGGCAGGTACTCCATCGTCCCGACACTTCTGGGCGACTACTTAAATGGTGCATTGAACTAAGTCAATATGATATCACCTACCACCCTCGCACCGCCATCAAGGGACAAGCCATGGCCGATTTCATTGCAGAATTCACTACCAACGAAGGTAAGGAGCAATTGGAAATAGCAGAAGACATCAAGTGGAATCTCTTTGTGGATGGTGCGTCAAACGAACAAGGCTCGGGGGCAGGTGTGGTAATAATCACTCCCAGGGGAAATAAGCTGCACTATGCTATAAGGTTGGAGTTCGCTGCCACCAACAACGATGCAGAATATGAAGCAGTGATAGCTGGATTAGAACTTGCCTTAGAAATCGGAGCCAATTCTTTGTGTCTTCATAGCGATTCTCAACTTATTGTTAATCTAATACTAGGAGAATTCCAGGCTCGAGAAGAACGACTCATAGCATATTTAAAGAAGACCAAGTTACTTCTCAGTCAATTGGACCACTACTTAGTCAAACACATCCCTCGGGAAGAGAACCAAGAGGCCGACGAATTGGCGAAGCAAGCTAGCGTGAGAGACGGCGCTATTTCCGGAGCAGTAGCCATCTCAAAGCAACTGACCCCAAGTTTTGAGCAAGTGAATCTGATAGCTGCAACCGAAGAGGCAACTTGGATGACTCCCATCCGAGACTACTTACAAAGTGGCACACTACCCAACGGGCGTAACGAAGTCAAGAAAATCTTGAGGAAAGCTTCCCGCTACACAATACAAGAGGACACCCTCTATCGGCGCGGCTTCTCTAACCCCTTATTAAGGTGTGTCGCTGGAAGGGAAGCCAAAGAAATCTTATCCAACATTCAGCAAGGAAGCTGCGGAGATCACACCGGAGGGCAAACTTTAGCAAAAAAGATACTCCGATATGGATATTTCTGGCCCACCGTAAGCAAGGATGCCATAGATTTCGTCATAAAATGTGACAGATGCCAGAAGTTTGCTAAGATTCCACGGCTACCAACAACTGAGATTACTCAAATGACCAGCCCTTGGCCCTTCGCAGTATGGGGAATTGACTTAATCGGCGAACTGCCAATGGGCCGAGGCGGGGCCAAATATGCTATAGTGACAGTCGACTACTTCACCAAATGGGTGGAAGCAGAACCCCTGAATAAAGTATCTTCAGCGAAAGTTATTAACTTCTTGATCAAAAATGTTCTATGTAGGTACGGAGTCCCATTCAAAATTATATCAGACAATAGACTTCAGTTTGACAGCGAGGAGTTCGCCAACTGGTGCCAAGAGCACGGAATTCACAAAAGCTTCTCATCCGTAGCTTATCCCCAGGCAAACGGACAAGTCGAAGCCGTCAACAAAATTCTGAAAACTCTAATAAAAAAGAAACTCGAAAAGTCAAAGGGCGCTTGGGTGGATGAACTCCCTACGGCACTGTGGGCCTATCGCACATCTTTCAAAACATCGACGGGGCATACTCCTTTCTCTTTGGCATACGGATCGGAGGCTATGCTCCCAGTTGAAACCATCGTGCCTTCCCACCGTAGGATCCACTATAACCCAGAGGAGAACGAAGAACTCCTTCACATGTCTTTGGATCTAATTGAAGAGAGAAGAAATGATGGAGCCCTCAAAGCAGCAACCCACAAGCAGAAGGTGGTAGCACAATACAACTCCAAGGTCAAGCATCGTATCTTAGAAGAAGGAGATCTTGTCCTCAAGCGAGTATTCCCTCGCCCTGGAGCACTAGATCCAATCTGGGATGGACCATATGTTATTCATAAAGATCTCCACAATGGAGCTTATATTTTGTCAATAGTGGACGGAGAGGTGTTCCAGAGGGCATGGAACATCCAACACCTCCGTCGATACTTTTCTTAACTTGTACTTCCCATATGAAGTGAATTAACAAAGAGAATCAGTGGACGTAGGCATTTTCGTGCCGAACCACTTTAAAAAACCTTGTCTCTTTTTTAACTTGTTCCTTTGTATCTTGGCTGCTTGTTAACTTTATCCTTTTCTGTTGAACAAAATCCTGTGCATATAGCATTTCCATTCAAAGCACTCCACAGCGCAACTTCACCTGAACAAGACCCAACAGGTACTATGCGAATCTATGCCCTCGCCAATGAGACACTTTTGCTCCGGCATCCCTCTGCTGCGGGTTAACTCATTGCTCGCGACGGCCCTAAAAGCCAACTGTAATGAGCCGATTATAAGCCACCGAGAAGGCCGACTATAGCCAAGGCAGCTCATTACGGCGTTCGGCATGCCGGAAACTGTGAACCGACTATAAGCCCCAACATAAGGTGTGGCCAGCCAGGGGTAGTTCACGGTTGACGATCGGCACTCACGCTAGCCGGCCACAGTAAATCGAATAATACCCACGATTACGGGCCATAATGGCCCGGGTAGTTACTGTGCGCGATCTCGGCTCCGATGTGTCTTAAGTGCGGCTGTGGTAAAAAAGAATTAACTCCCCGCGGAGGCGTAAGATGGGTGACAAATGTCTCCAAGACCCATAGCAAGGGAAAGTGACTACAAAGCCCGTTTGCCACGAACTTAAGCACATCGAAGGCCTTCCGTGATTGGAAGTTTTACTATTTCACATATTTCAATTTTATTTAAAAAAGCTTTTCTCCTATCCTCTGTAACAATCCCTAAAGTACAGGACACAAAATAGGAAACATTCGCTAATGGAAGCGGGTACTCACAACAAGACACTGGACCGCATTCCATACTCGGTCACACAGGACATTCGAGGCTGCCATCTACAAGTAAAATATGAAGGGCGGTATTTTCTTCTTTTTATGTATAAACATGTGGCTGTAATTTAGTCGCACATCACGCTAACATTGCAAGACATTATGTTTTAAGCGAGAACATGACATCAAACACAATTGAATTACAAGCATATGCATAGCTATATTTCTCATACAACATGTCAAAACAGCAAAAACATTCAAAAAACGACAGAATCATCTTAAGTTAAAAAATTACACGTCAAGAAAAATGTTGTTTATTACAAGTAGCATAATTACAACCTAAGAGTTACGTTACTGTTTTGAGACTAACATATACCACAATGTCAAGTCCACCAAAAAAAAATATCCAGGTCCAATCAAGGAGCCGGCTGCATCGGAGTTTTATCCTTGTCATGTTGCCCACATGTCCAGTCAAAGAAAGAATTCATTAGTGATAAGCAACCAAGTTAACAGAAAGACTAGAAAGGAAGACTTACCAGCGCCTGCTTCTTGACCATCCTGGTCATCATCCTCTACTTGCACACCTGCCTCCTCAGCAGCAAGCAGCCGCATACCCTCCTTCACCGCCACCTTCTCCTCCTTGGTAAACTGGGCAGTGACCACATCCATGCTGAAGACCGCGCCACCCTCTTTACCTGCATCAGCCCTAGCCTTCTCCAGAGCCCGGAGATAAATCCTGGCCATGACTCGGGGGTAATCATCCATCCAGGATAAGTTACCCTACTTCCATGTACGGAAATACATATCCTGGAGCATCTCATCCATCATCCCCTCGTTTTCCTCAAGCTCCCTCATTCGGGCCTCAGAAGCACGCAGCTTAGCAAAGGCAGCATCCCTCTTCGATCGGTATAGTGAGCGGTCCGCCTGAAGGGATATCCTCATAGCCTCCATCTCCTCCTTCAACCTGGACTGAGCAAGCTCCACGGCCTTGAGTCTACCCGACAATTCCCGTGCCCGCTCGAGGTCCGCTTGTCGAACCTCATCCACCGTCGTGATGACCATGTCAATTCGCTCCTTGCAGGCGGCCTCCATTTTTCGCAACTCTGCCCTGCTGGCCTCTTCCATAGTCTTCTTCAGTTGCCTGGATGCGGCCTCGTGCTGAGAAATTTGGATGGCTTGATCGGCAACCTGCTTGGCCTGGTCGGAGACCATTAGCCGCAGCCGAATGTTGGCACTCCCAATTTCCTCCCCGGCCTTGACTAGTCGGGCATGATGCCCCATCAATTTCTTGGTCTCCTCAGCAACCCGGTCGATATTTGCCTTAGCCTCATCCCCCAAAGTTACAACCCAGGTAGTAAGCAAATCAAGGTCCAGGGACTTAGCTTTGTCAAGCACCCGTACCATAGGATTGCGAGGGAGAAGATGCTCACCTGTAACCTCGTCGAAGGAGATATCATGAGAGGCCGGATCCAGGTCTGGATGACCCACAAACGGATTGCGAACAAAGCCAGGGTAATCTATCAGGGTGAAGGTTGGATTCTCAGACGGATGTGGGGAAGGCCTAAACTCAGTATCATCCTCCGTAATGTCGTGAATAGGCTGGAGTGGGGCCGGAGGACCAGGAAGAGATTCAGATGTAGATCGACTCCTCTTCTTCTTTTGTATATCTTCTTCAATGACTCCAAGAAGAGGACGATAGCCGACTACGTCTCCAGGACGGTTAGTAGGAGGCTTCGGCTTGGCGGAAGCTTTGAGGAGTTTATATTGTTCAAGCCTGTGCCGAAGATCTAAGGTCTTGGCCGTTTTGCCTGCTCCTGGAGTAAAAATCAAGTGTCACCAGCATGCATGGTGCCATCATTCGAGAATTAAAAAGAATAGAGAGAAATTCACCTTGAACCGCAGAAGTTGCCTCAGTAGAAGCACTCCCGGAAGATAAATCGACGCCGGTCCCAACCTTATCAGCTTTCTTGGACTTCTCCGTTTCCTCCAAACCTTTGAAGGCTTGGCGGAAAACGTCATCCGTCCACTCTTGCATCTCGCCTACTTGCCCAGAAGACAAAGCCCCGGTGCCATCGCCACCACCATCACCTCCTCCTTTCCTTCCGCTCTCACCTCCTTCATCTTTGCCTTTCCCCTCATCCACATCTCCCTCCTCCGGAATGTCTGGACATGTACTGGGAGAGGGACCGTCAGACTTCTTGAGTTTCTTTCCCCCGGCAGCTGGAGGTATCGAAAAAGGTCTCCTTTTGCTACTCTTCGACGCAGCCCCTCCTTTGGATTGGGCAGCCCTCTCTTCCGCCGTATCCCTCTGCTTGACCACGGACTGATGTGGTAAGATCAGGTTGTGCCCCAGAAGTGTAGCGTTCCTGATCAAGTAAGCCGCCGACCTATCTCTTCCTGAAATAGCTTCTATTTCCGCTGCCATCTGGACCAGGCGATCATTCTCCACGACCGCAAAACCACATGTCGCTAGCAAAAACTAAAAACGCATAAGAAGAAGCATTGCAACCAGAGCAGAAATTGTAAATAAGCTTTGACTTACATCCGGAGGTGAAGCGACTGATAGAAACAGAGTCGTCCCCGACAAAAAACCATTCCTTTTTAAACATGCTGTACTTCGAGTACAAGTCCAGGACTGGCTTGAAGGATACGGCCGATTCCAAGCTGATGTATGGAGATCCCTTCTTATAGCCCCTCAAGTTGTACAAATACCGGATCTCCCGGTTGGAAGGAGGACGCCCGTATCTCCTCTGGAAGATGACAAAAAGGCTCACCAAAATGGCATAGGAGTTAGGCTGAAGTTGAAGTGGAGCCACTTTCAGGTATGTGACGAAGCTGACTATCCAGGCATTGAGAGGCGGGATGGCACCACACATACAGTGATACCTGCTGTAAGCAAAGTAGCCTTCAGGGGGGTCATACGGCATCACTCCTTCCCCCGGCAATATCATGCGTGCTCTGTCAATCCCAAAGGACCGAGAAATAACATCAAGTTGCTCCTCTTTAAGTGAGCTGGGGAAGAAATCAGGAGGTGAGTTTAGAAGCTCTTGAGGACCGTACCCATCCACTAGCGATCTCGGGGTGGGCCCATGTCGTTCTGGATTCAACTGGACTGGGGGCACGACGGGAGATTCTCTTCTGTCTGTAGATTTCTTCCTGTCGGAACGGGTTTCAACTTTATGAGACATTATCTGCAACACGAAAAAGCACATCGTTAGAACAAGGGATATAAAGATCAAACGAACAAGTGTATATTGTCTAGAGTTCCACTTGTAAACACGTAAACACATTCGGCAATACAAGGAAGAAGCTTCATTCGGCGTTTAAGCCATCCGGTAGTACAAGGAAGAAGCTTCATTCGGCATTCAAGCCATTCGGTAGTTCAAGGCACAAATTTTCATTCGGCCTGTTACTCCCTAGTTCATTCGGTCAGTTCATTCGGCGCTCAAGCCCTTTCGCTAAAAATAATTGGGTTCGTTCGATGGATCAGTCTTAAAGTATCATTCGGCTCACCTGGTTCGACAGATGAATTGATTCGGTAATTGGTTGGTCCGGTTATCTCAAGCAAACAAGTCTGATTCGATATTCAGTTGATTCGGCTATTCCAAACGGTGAAGGGTGAGTATAGACGCGAGGTCCATACTTATAGACAAATACTAATGACCGGACCAGTTGGTTCGGCACGCAGGACCAGGTGAGGATATCCAAGCTAAAGCAAAGCACGCCATGTGCGTACCCACATGCCCTATATTGGGGGGCAAGTGTTGAGTAAATTTCGACCGAGCCAATCCCTGACCGAACCAACTACACGGCATTCCCTGCCGAACCAACCTCATCACCGAACCAACCTCATCACCGAACCAACCTCACCACCGAACCAACCAACCAACATCATCACCGAGCCAACTTCCCCACCGAACCAACCAACCAACATCACCACCGAACCAACATCACCACCGAACCAACATCACCACCGAACCAGCTACCTCCATCCACTGCTGAAACAAAAGCAAAGGAGGACACGACTGGATCACCTATCACCGGACCAAGTGCTACCGGACCAAGACGTGCCAGGCCAGATCACATCAGCCCAGGCCCACTAGCAGCTATGCACATCCATGACCCCTACCCCCAGCCTCACTCTATAAATAGAGGGGCATGGGTACAACAATAGTGGACAAGTTGGAGAGCTCAAGCACGGATAGAGTTTCCAAACAACTTTCATATACTTGTATAAAAGCTTTGTACTTGTAATCTGAACAAGAAAAGAGAAATAATATATAAAGTGGACGTAGGCATATTCTGGCTGAACCACTATAAATCTGCGTGTCTTTTACAGTTTAGTCCTTGCTTTTTAACATATTTGCATAAACCTCCCAAATCACTAAAAACAACATAAAATCAGCTAAATCATACAACTTGGAGGTGTTTGCCCATTTTTTGTGCAAACACGTCATGAATAGCAGAAAATTGCGCCGGTAATAAGAGGCGATAAGTCACGGAACCAATATGTTCGGTGATGGGAAATGGGCCAATATATCGAGGTGCTAATTTTCTCGATCGACTGAAACGCACAACACCCTTCATGGGTGAAACACAAATGAACACCAAATCTCCCATAGAAAATTCTAATTTCCTTCTTCGGTTATCGGCATAGGATTTTTGTCTACTTTGAGCTTCTTTCATTCTATGATGAATAAGGTCAATTTTCTCTGTGGCATCACGAATAAAATCTGGACCTAAAACTAGTTTCTCACCGGCTTCAAGCCAACACGAAGTGGATCGGCATGGCTTTCCGTATAGTGCCTCGAAAGGCGCCATACCAATACTAGATTGGAAGCTATTATTATAGGAAAATTCAACAAGAGAAATATGATCTTCCCAACTTCCACCAAAATCAAGAACACATGCACGAAGAAGATCTTCAAGAGTTTGATTCACACGCTCGGTTTGTCCATCGGACTGAGGATGATAAGCGGTGCTAAAATTAAGCTTCGTTCCCAAAGCTTATTGAAGACCTTTCCAAAATTCACTAGTAAATAATGGATCACGATCGCTAACAATAGAAGTTGGAACTCCATGCAATTTAACAATTTCTTTGACAAAAAGTGTAATATCCCGGAAATTTTAACAATATCAATTTAATACTCTGTTAAATAATTAAATTGATATTGATGATCTTTGATATTAAAATTTGAATTTAATTTAATAATCTGATTAAATGAGTATTTAATTGGTGGATTTTATCTTTTAAAAAAGTTAATAAGATATTTTCTATTTGAATATATATATATATTTATTTATATATATTGTAAATAGAAACTTTGGTAAATTGGGAATTTAGATTTAATTTAATATGGACTTTTCAAAGTTATTTAAATAAATAACTTTATAGTTTTAAATATACTTTGGGTAAATGTTTAAATTGGTTAAGATATATTTTAACTTAAGTTTAAATATAAATAAGATTTAACAAAAAGGTTTGTTTTATTTCTTTTTAAAATATTACTTGATAATCTCTTATATAAATTATTTAAATATCAAATATGTTAATTTCAAATAATAAGTATAATGTATTATTTTTATTAATATGAATGGATTTTAAAGAATATGGAATTTTTATTTAATTGAATGAATAGTTATATATGTATATATATAACTTGACTTTTAAATTGAATCTTAGGATTTAATTAAAATTGAATTTGAAATTAAGTTTTGAAATTCAATGGAATAAATATTTAAATTTGTTGTAGAGTTTAGAAAATTGTATAAACTTTTAGTTATAAATAAATTTAGTTTTCTTTCTTTAAAAAGTAATTTGTATATATATAGATAAGTATTTTATAAATAAGAAAAGCCATTTTATATACTTCTAAAATAAATAAATATGTAAAAAACTACTTATAAGACAAGTGTCTTTAGCCTAAAGCCTCATTTAAACAAGTGTTAGTTAGTTAAATATGATATAGGACAAGTGTCATTCAATTTGGTTTTCTTTTATTTTTATTTAAAGTTAAATTTCAGCCTATATATATATCCATGTTTCCTTCCATTCTTTTTCTATTTTTCTAAATCTAAAAGCTAAGTACAAAATCTGCAAAACCTTTTTCTAAAAACAAAATTCCAAACCTGAAAACGTTTTCTCAAAACCCTATACAAAATCCTCAAAACAAATCTGAAATTCACTCTTCTCAAACCATTTCACAAATCAAAATTAGTGATCATCCTCCTCAAACCAAAAATCAAAAGCCTGTTCTGTTTCAAGGCTGCAGACTCATTTTCAAAAGTACATAAGCCTGAAATAAATTCTTTCAAACTTAGAACCAAGCCTACATTTTTCAAATCTGAGATTAAATCAAAGCAACTCAAGAAATCAAAAGCCTGAATATCTCAGTTTGCAAAGATCAAAAATGCAACCTGAAGCCAGTAATAAAAGCCTGCATGCATTCTTCAATTCTGTTTGGAAGCAAGCAAATCAAGTATTTTTCAAGCAATAAAGTTTTCAAAGGGCATTCAAGTTTTAAAGTTCTAAAAAAAAAAGAGCAGTAGTAATGCAACCTTCCAGTTTTAAAGACAATTCAAGTTTCAGAAATCAAAAGCTCTGTCTCTGTTTTAAATTAGGTGAGTAACATTATTTTTTTTAAAAAGCATAAGTATGGGTTATTTGTTTGCATGTTGATTCTGGAATAAGTATGATTTACATGTATATATATTGTTGAATCCTCTGTGTGTATGTGAATGTATGTGTGGTTGATGTATGTCTGCTCTTAACTGTTTTGAGTTTAAAATTAGGAATTTGGTAAAAATCATATTATCACTTGATCTGACCTTATTTAGGATTTAAGATTAGAACCAAAATTGGTTGTTTCATTTCAAACTTTGGTTTAGAATTTTAAGTTAAGTCAAAATGATTTCATTTGGCTCTGGAAACCATAAGTGTTGGAATGCTTAAGATAAATCAAAATTCAAATTTAGTAATTCAAGGATTTATGATTATGAATCGAATCAGTAAACTAAATCATGTTTTTCAAAACTAAATTAACAATTTTTAGATTAGAAATGTAAGTGCATTTCGGGGTTGCATTGTTTTTGGATTTTTGATAAGTTCTGGTGATCTCGGGGTTCTGGGGTGTTGAAGTTTATTCTGGAGGAAGAGGAGCGAATGGTGAGGCCAGGAAAAATTTCCAGGAAGATGGTCAGAGACCGGTGGTGGTAGGGGTTGTTCGTTTTGTTTGTAGACCTAGTTTTGGCGATGGCTGGAAGATAGATCATCTCGAGGCCTAGTATTGATCGAGCGTCACTATACTTAGGGAAATGGTAGCTGGAGTATGGATGGAGTTCATGGCCGGAGGTGAAGCCACTTTGGTGATCAAAGGTGAGGGATCTTGGTGATTTCCAGTTCGACATTTTCCAGATTTGGGCTCATAGGCTCGATTTTGATTTTAGAGTTCTGCAGTTTATTCGATGGTCGGAATCGAGACGAGGGATGATCGCCGACTTACACAAGTGGTCGCGAATGGTCGAAGTTGACGGCGGAGTTGGTGCACGTGCACGCATAGGTCTGAGTATCTGCTGTGGTGTTTGGAGAAGATGGTTATTGCTCGGGTGGAGTTCGCGATTTCATGGTATCGACTCGAAGTGGCAGTTGTTTGAGTACCTCGGTGTTTTGGACTGAAATACTCGGGCTTGTTCTCGTGATTAGGGGTTGGGAACTCGAAGTAATTATAGGAGTGTCTCGGGAAATTATTTGTAACAGTTTCTTTCCAGAGAACTGTTTCCAGTTTTTAAATTTTAAAATAAATTTAAGAACTGAGTTTAAGTATTAAGGTAAAGTTTAAATAAGTTAAATCTAGTTTTTAATCTGGAGTTAAGTTTAAATCTCAGTTTCAAATAAAATAAAGTTTTTAAAATTTAAAATTAATTTACCTACTTTAAAAGGGTAAAGTAGTTGGATTTTTAAAAAATGAAGTTTAAATTGTAAATAGGTTTCTAAATTTAAAGATTAATCTGGAATCAAAGTAAATATGCATTTCAATTTGGAAATAAAAACAGAAGTTTTTAAATTTGAAATGTTTTAAACAATTTGAAGGTTAAAGTGTATTTTAAATTGATTTGAATTTAAAATGAATTTGGTTTTAAATTTCTTTAGTTCAGTAAGTATTTCTTTAACATGTGTTTTAAAGGGATTTAAATGGTTTTAAAAACTTTGTTAAAGTTAAATTTGAATTCATTTTAAATCTTAAGTTTAAAATGAAAGTTAAAAGTAAATTTAAAAGTAAATTGTTTAAAAGTAATATTAATGATTATTTAATCATTAATAAGAATGAAGTTTATCTTAAAGTAAATATAGATTTAATAATTTAGGATAAAATAAATTATTAAGGTAATTGAAAGTTAATTTATCAAAATTAATTAAATTATGATTTGAATTGATAAATTTAGTAATTAAGAATTTAAATTGATTAATAAAGGTTTAGTTAAATTAATTAAAGGAACCAATAATTTGGGTTTATTAATTAATGGTTAGGAATAAATTAATCAAGTAATTAAGGCTTAATTAAGTTATAGTTAAGTACTTAATTAATTAAGTAATTAGAGATTAATTTATTGATAATTAGAATAAATTAAGTTGTAATTAATAATGGTTAATTAATGTTTAATTATTTTAGAAAGATAATTAAAATAGTTAATAGTTAATGTAGATCATTAACCAAGGATAATTAATTAATGTGATAGTTAATTAGATTAATTAATTTAAAAGATAATCATTTATGAAATTGTTGAATAAAATTACTTAATGGAAGTAATTAAGAAATTAATTACTCATTGTAATTAATTAAGTTTAAATTGATTAGTTAAGTTAATTAATTAAGTTTAATTAATTTAAGATAATCATTTAATGATTTGTATAATTACTTAATGTAATTTAAGGAGGTATAATTACTTAGGAAAGTAATTAATGGATAATTACTGGTGTAATTAATAAAGTAATTAAGGGTAGTTAATTACTTAATGGAAATTAATCAAGGGATTAATTAAGAAATTAATTAAGGAATAATTAATTTATTTTAAGAAGTAATTAAGGGTAGTTAATTACTGAATGTGATTAATCAATAGTGATTAATAAATTATGGTTTAATTAAAGAATAATTACTTAATGTAATTAAGTAATGATAAAATGTAATTAAGGATCATTAATTAATATAATTAATGATGTAATTAAGAATTAATTAATTAAGGAATAATTAATAACTGAGTGATTAATTAATGAAATTAATTAAGGATAATGTAATTAATTTTAGTTAATTAATTAATAAAGTAATTAAAGGTTAATTACTATAATTAATTAAGAATAATTAATTTGTGAATTAATTTAATGTTAATTACTTGAATGTAATTAAATGTAATTAATCAAGGATGATTAATTAGAATGAATAATTGGATGGTGAATGATTAATTAATTGATAATTAATTAATAGTAACTTAAGTAAGATTGTTAATGATGGAAGTAATTAATTTAATTCATTTTAAATTAATTATAGATGGTAATTAATAAATCATGGCTTAAGGATATTGAATGATACTAATTTACCTTGAATGGTTTCTCAGAGATGAGATAATTGATACTGTATGATTTGGATGCTTTGGTAGCATAGTGATGATGATAATGTTGATTATCTATCTGTGTGTAAATAGATAGTAGAATTGAATTGGTTTTAAACTTTAAAACAACTTGGCCTTAAAAGATACGTTTTGGATTACGATGAGACCGGGATCGGGTTTCCGTATACCGGATTTCCAGGTCTGGAGACCCGAATACCACATCGATCCAAATTTACGTTACGTCGTGAAATCCAAATGGAGCAAGTGAAGACTCGAGGTGTAAGAATGATTCTTTGTCAGTATAACTCTGTGGGTGATTCCGTAATGAGTTGACGGAGATAGTACTTTCAGATTCGAGATAAAGATTTAGAGTGCAAGGGTTATTGTCGTTAACTCTGAGGGTGATTCCAATACGAGTGTAACGAGATAATGCCTTCGGTTTCGTTCGAACCCGGAACGAACTTGTATGGATTGAATGCTTTCAGAACATTGTCAGGTGGACGATGAGCATTCTAAGTGATGTGTTCTGTTTTAAGGTAATCGTGACCTCAAGCCTCACAAACCGGGAATGGCTAAAACAGGGGAGGTGCAGCAAGGTTAGTGGGTAGCACCCAAGTAGGACAAGATTATCCCTGTCTAGAGGTCCCTTCTTATTATTTAGCTGTGTGGGCAGTTGTGAGCTCCAACTGCTGGGATATCTTGTGCGGGAATTATCCAGTAAGGGATGTTCCGACCTTGTGTTGCAGAGGATTGGGAGTGATCCTCGGTACGGTGATCTAGGCCACGTACTGTGACGGGCGGTACCCCGGTAGCCCTGCCATTGTATGGAATCCAATTTCCAATAAGTGACAACGGATTTGATTGTATAACCCACTTTGTTGGCTAGTATGCTGGAATTTAATAATGTAACAATTTCAGCTATTTCATATTTATTTGAAAACCCTAGACCTATTATAATACAATCGGATTTCCTATCAAATGTTTTGGTTAGCGTAAGGTAAAAACTTACCCATGTTTATTTGTGGGGAGTCTTACGTGATATCTTTTTCTTTCAAAAGGTTTTAAAGTTAAACAAGTTTAACCTGTTACTCACACCAGACCCATGTCTGACCCAAGTTGTTTATTTCTGTTTTATAAACTCTTGGGTACTCAAATTTTTACGAGTAGCCAAGGGATTCAGGTTTAGCTTTGACGAGTAATCTGGAGGAGCAATGGAGCAGGAGGCTTCGGCGTTGTAGATATAGATAGTAGTTTTCCGCTGTGTTGATCTTTGTATTGATCTGTATTGTGTTGAGATGTAACAACTAGACAGATGTTTATAACTGTCTAGTATGTGATGTGTAATCTGTGTAACTCTGATAGATGATGTATATGATACTATGTAATATTTATGTGATATATTATATTTCGTTTCGTTTCCGCTGTGAGTATCTGTTGATTTCTTTTCTCTTCTTCTCTTTTCTATTTCTCACCCCTTTCTTTCTTTCTGTCGATGCGATTTTCCGGGAGTGGAAAGTCGGGTCGTCACACGTGGTATCAGAGCTTAGGTTGAGCGAATGCCTAAGCTTTTGGTTAAGTGAATATCAGAGCTATTGGTTGAGTGAATACCTAGCTCTGGAGTGGTATCTATCGTGAGAGAGCGTATTTGTAATTTTTATATAACTATATATATATTCTACCTATATTGTTGGGTTACCCGTACAGGTTCTCCAATATAAGATATAAAGGTAGATAGGGTAGTAGTGTATGAAACACGACTACAAATGGTTGGAATTAAGGTTGGAAGTGTATTTATCGAGACTGTAGACCCAATACTGTCTCGAGTAAGTTTTGCTGTGGTGAAGGATTTCATCGATCTCCGAAGGAAACTGTTAAGGTTCGGAGTCGATCTTTGAAGTGCAGTTGGATAAGTAGAGTTGGATCTACCAGTTAAGTAGAAACGAGTAATGGTATCTTGGTAACTTCTGGAAGAAGTAGCTGTGTGAGGAGACGCAGTGACTATGGAGGTCTCCGAATATGTTTTCTTTGGAACAAGTTTAAGAAGTAAGTCTGCTTCAGAGTTGTGGCTGAGTTCAGCATGACATCTCTGTTTGAGGTTCGAGTTTTTCGAAGAGATTTGGATTGGGAAGTCCTTGGCATCAGTGGCAGCAGTGCAGCTCGGAGTGTTCTGTGTTAGCAGGAAGTTTTCTGGCTGAGCAGTTTTTCTTGAGAAGGAGTTCAGAAGCAGCAGAAGCAGTTTGGGAGTATATCTCTGGATAGGAGAAGTAAGCTCGGAATCTTCTGATGTTTGTGAGTAGAGTTGTGTTCTGGATTATGGATAGATCTTGAGAGGATTATTTCTGTTGAGTTATCTTTGGTCCTGTTTGTTTCAAGAAGCATCAGCGAAGGTCGAGCTGATCAGGAAGGATTTGTATGAAGCCAGGATCGTCTGAAGGATTTTGAGGATAGAGACGGTGGAATTTGGAATTCGAAGTTAGAGACTTCGTTGTTGTTGAAATTTTCTCTGGTAAAAGGGAGCTATATGATTGGGTAAGTCTGGGAAGTCAGCTCCGAGTTGTTTTGGATCTCTTCTATGTTCTGATTTGGATAAGTATTTGGTCTTCAGGATTGAATTGTCAGTTTGGACAACTGGAATTCATTGTGTTTTACGTATCTCTGAGGGAGTACGTGTTTGATCTATTTCTGGTTTTTGAAATCAGTAGTTCAGGAAGATTTGGTTGTTGAGTCAGACTCGTCTGTAGTCTGATATTCTGATTAGTTCTGTAGATCTAGATGAGTAGGAAATCTATAGCTTAGTAGTTTAGATTGTTTGTAGAGCGAGTATCCCGGTATATATATATATACTTGGGGAAACTCGAGAAATTCTATCTAGAATTTTGTCTGGATAGTTAAAATTGTTTGATTGGATGATTGGCTGCTATGGTTGTTAGCATATGGATGATAGTATATGCTTGTGTTTTAAATTAAAATCTTTAATAAGATTATTAAATTACCTTTGTTTAAATTTCGGGGACGAAATTATTTTAAGGGGGAAGGAATGTAATATCCCGGAAATTTTAACAATATCAATTTAATACTCTGTTAAATAATTAAATTGATATTGATGATCTTTGATATTAAAATTTGAATTTAATTTAATAATCTGATTAAATGAGTATTTAATTGGTGGATTTTATCTTTTAAAAAAGTTAATAAGATATTTTCTATTTGAATATATATATATATTTATTTATATATATTGTAAATAGAAACTTTGGTAAATTGGGAATTTAGATTTAATTTAATATGGACTTTTCAAAGTTATTTAAATAAATAACTTTATAGTTTTAAATATACTTTGGGTAAATGTTTAAATTGGTTAAGATATATTTTAACTTAAGTTTAAATATAAATAAGATTTAACAAAAAGGTTTGTTTTATTTCTTTTTAAAATATTACTTGATAATCTCTTATATAAATTATTTAAATATCAAATATGTTAATTTCAAATAATAAGTATAATGTATTATTTTTATTAATATGAATGGATTTTAAAGAATATGGAATTTTTATTTAATTGAATGAATAGTTATATATGTATATATATAACTTGACTTTTAAATTGAATCTTAGGATTTAATTAAAATTGAATTTGAAATTAAGTTTTGAAATTCAATGGAATAAATATTTAAATTTGTTGTAGAGTTTAGAAAATTGTATAAACTTTTAGTTATAAATAAATTTAGTTTTCTTTCTTTAAAAAGTAATTTGTATATATATAGATAAGTATTTTATAAATAAGAAAAGCCATTTTATATACTTCTAAAATAAATAAATATGTAAAAAACTACTTATAAGACAAGTGTCTTTAGCCTAAAGCCTCATTTAAACAAGTGTTAGTTAGTTAAATATGATATAGGACAAGTGTCATTCAATTTGGTTTTCTTTTATTTTTATTTAAAGTTAAATTTCAGCCTATATATATATCCATGTTTCCTTCCATTCTTTTTCTATTTTTCTAAATCTAAAAGCTAAGTACAAAATCTGCAAAACCTTTTTCTAAAAACAAAATTCCAAACCTGAAAACGTTTTCTCAAAACCCTATACAAAATCCTCAAAACAAATCTGAAATTCACTCTTCTCAAACCATTTCACAAATCAAAATTAGTGATCATCCTCCTCAAACCAAAAATCAAAAGCCTGTTCTGTTTCAAGGCTGCAGACTCATTTTCAAAAGTACATAAGCCTGAAATAAATTCTTTCAAACTTAGAACCAAGCCTACATTTTTCAAATCTGAGATTAAATCAAAGCAACTCAAGAAATCAAAAGCCTGAATATCTCAGTTTGCAAAGATCAAAAATGCAACCTGAAGCCAGTAATAAAAGCCTGCATGCATTCTTCAATTCTGTTTGGAAGCAAGCAAATCAAGTATTTTTCAAGCAATAAAGTTTTCAAAGGGCATTCAAGTTTTAAAGTTCTAAAAAAAAAAAGAGCAGTAGTAATGCAACCTTCCAGTTTTAAAGACAATTCAAGTTTCAGAAATCAAAAGCTCTGTCTCTGTTTTAAATTAGGTGAGTAACATTATTTTTTTTAAAAAGCATAAGTATGGGTTATTTGTTTGCATGTTGATTCTGGAATAAGTATGATTTACATGTATATATATTGTTGAATCCTCTGTGTGTATGTGAATGTATGTGTGGTTGATGTATGTCTGCTCTTAACTGTTTTGAGTTTAAAATTAGGAATTTGGTAAAAATCATATTATCACTTGATCTGACCTTATTTAGGATTTAAGATTAGAACCAAAATTGATTGTTTCATTTCAAACTTTGGTTTAGAATTTTAAGTTAAGTCAAAATGATTTCATTTGGCTCTGGAAACCATAAGTGTTGGAATGCTTAAGATAAATCAAAATTCAAATTTAGTAATTCAAGGATTTATGATTATGAATCGAATCAGTAAACTAAATCATGTTTTTCAAAACTAAATTAACAATTTTTAGATTAGAAATGTAAGTGCATTTCGGGGTTGCACTGTTTTTGGATTTTTGATAAGTTCTGGTGATCTCGGGGTTCTGGGGTGTTGAAGTTTATTCTGGAGGAAGAGGAGCGAATGGTGAGGCCAGGAAAAATTTCCAGGAAGATGGTCAGAGACCGGTGGTGGTAGGGGTTGTTCGTTTTGTTTGTAGACCTAGTTTTGGCGATGGCTGGAAGATAGATCATCTCGAGGCCTAGTATTGATCGAGCGTCACTATACTTAGGGAAATGGTAGCTGGAGTATGGATGGAGTTCATGGCCGGAGGTGAAGCCACTTTGGTGATCAAAGGTGAGGGATCTTGGTGATTTCCAGTTCGACATTTTCCAGATTTGGGCTCATAGGCTCGATTTTGATTTTAGAGTTCTGCAGTTTATTCGATGGTCGGAATCGAGACGAGGGATGATCGCCGACTTACACAAGTGGTCGCGAATGGTCGAAGTTGACGGCGGAGTTGGTGCACGTGCACGTATAGGTCTGAGTATCTGCTGTGGTGTTTGGAGAAGATGGTTATTGCTCGGGTGGAGTTCGCGATTTCATGGTATCGACTCGAAGTGGCAGTTGTTTGAGTACCTCGGTGTTTTGGACTGAAATACTCGGGCTTGTTCTCGTGATTAGGGGTTGGGAACTCGAAGTAATTATAGGAGTGTCTCGGGAAATTATTTGTAACAGTTTCTTTCCAGAGAACTGTTTCCAGTTTTTAAATTTTAAAATAAATTTAAGAACTGAGTTTAAGTATTAAGGTAAAGTTTAAATAAGTTAAATCTAGTTTTTAATCTGGAGTTAAGTTTAAATCTCAGTTTCAAATAAAATAAAGTTTTTAAAATTTAAAATTAATTTACCTACTTTAAAAGGGTAAAGTAGTTGGATTTTTAAAAAATGAAGTTTAAATTGTAAATAGGTTTCTAAATTTAAAGATTAATCTGGAATCAAAGTAAATATGCATTTCAATTTGGAAATAAAAACAGAAGTTTTTAAATTTGAAATGTTTTAAACAATTTGAAGGTTAAAGTGTATTTTAAATTGATTTGAATTTAAAATGAATTTGGTTTTAAATTTCTTT
This sequence comes from Allium fistulosum, assembly GCA_030737815.1. Taxonomy (NCBI): domain Eukaryota; kingdom Viridiplantae; phylum Streptophyta; class Magnoliopsida; order Asparagales; family Amaryllidaceae; genus Allium; species Allium fistulosum. Next base: position 938,678,429 of record CM060907.1, on the reverse strand, counting down.
AGTTCAGTAAGTATTTCTTTAACATGTGTTTTAAAGGGATTTAAATGGTTTTAAAAACTTTGTTAAAGTTAAATTTGAATTCATTTTAAATCTTAAGTTTAAAATGAAAGTTAAAAGTAAATTTAAAAGTAAATTGTTTAAAAGTAATATTAATGATTATTTAATCATTAATAAGAATGAAGTTTATCTTAAAGTAAATATAGATTTAATAATTTAGGATAAAATAAATTATTAAGGTAATTGAAAGTTAATTTATCAAAATTAATTAAATTATGATTTGAATTGATAAATTTAGTAATTAAGAATTTAAATTGATTAATAAAGGTTTAGTTAAATTAATTAAAGGAACCAATAATTTGGGTTTATTAATTAATGGTTAGGAATAAATTAATCAAGTAATTAAGGCTTAATTAAGTTATAGTTAAGTACTTAATTAATTAAGTAATTAGAGATTAATTTATTGATAATTAGAATAAATTAAGTTGTAATTAATAATGGTTAATTAATGTTTAATTATTTTAGAAAGATAATTAAAATAGTTAATAGTTAATGTAGATCATTAACCAAGGATAATTAATTAATGTGATAGTTAATTAGATTAATTAATTTAAAAGATAATCATTTATGAAATTGTTGAATAAAATTACTTAATGGAAGTAATTAAGAAATTAATTACTCATTGTAATTAATTAAGTTTAAATTGATTAGTTAAGTTAATTAATTAAGTTTAATTAATTTAAGATAATCATTTAATGATTTGTATAATTACTTAATGTAATTTAAGGAGGTATAATTACTTAGGAAAGTAATTAATGGATAATTACTGGTGTAATTAATAAAGTAATTAAGGGTAGTTAATTACTTAATGGAAATTAATCAAGGGATTAATTAAGAAATTAATTAAGGAATAATTAATTTATTTTAAGAAGTAATTAAGGGTAGTTAATTACTGAATGTGATTAATCAATAGTGATTAATAAATTATGGTTTAATTAAAGAATAATTACTTAATGTAATTAAGTAATGATAAAATGTAATTAAGGATCATTAATTAATATAATTAATGATGTAATTAAGAATTAATTAATTAAGGAATAATTAATAACTGAGTGATTAATTAATGAAATTAATTAAGGATAATGTAATTAATTTTAGTTAATTAATTAATAAAGTAATTAAAGGTTAATTACTATAATTAATTAAGAATAATTAATTTGTGAATTAATTTAATGTTAATTACTTGAATGTAATTAAATGTAATTAATCAAGGATGATTAATTAGAATGAATAATTGGATGGTGAATGATTAATTAATTGATAATTAATTAATAGTAACTTAAGTAAGATTGTTAATGATGGAAGTAATTAATTTAATTCATTTTAAATTAATTATAGATGGTAATTAATAAATCATGGCTTAAGGATATTGAATGATACTAATTTACCTTGAATGGTTTCTCAGAGATGAGATAATTGATACTGTATGATTTGGATGCTTTGGTAGCATAGTGATGATGATAATGTTGATTATCTATCTGTGTGTAAATAGATAGTAGAATTGAATTGGTTTTAAACTTTAAAACAACTTGGCCTTAAAAGATACGTTTTGGATTACGATGAGACCGGGATCGGGTTTCCGTATACCGGATTTCCAGGTCTGGAGACCCGAATACCACATCGATCCAAATTTACGTTACGTCGTGAAATCCAAATGGAGCAAGTGAAGACTCGAGGTGTAAGAATGATTCTTTGTCAGTATAACTCTGTGGGTGATTCCGTAATGAGTTGACGGAGATAGTACTTTCAGATTCGAGATAAAGATTTAGAGTGCAAGGGTTATTGTCGTTAACTCTGAGGGTGATTCCAATACGAGTGTAACGAGATAATGCCTTCGGTTTCGTTCGAACCCGGAACGAACTTGTATGGATTGAATGCTTTCAGAACATTGTCAGGTGGACGATGAGCATTCTAAGTGATGTGTTCTGTTTTAAGGTAATCGTGACCTCAAGCCTCACAAACCGGGAATGGCTAAAACAGGGGAGGTGCAGCAAGGTTAGTGGGTAGCACCCAAGTAGGACAAGATTATCCCTGTCTAGAGGTCCCTTCTTATTATTCAGCTGTGTGGGCAGTTGTGAGCTCCAACTGCTGGGATATCTTGTGCGGGAATTATCCAGTAAGGGATGTTCCGACCTTGTGTTGCAGGGGATTGGGAGTGATCCTCGGTACGGTGATCTAGGCCACGTACTGTGACGGGCGGTACCCCGGTAGCCCTGCCATTGTATGGAATCCAATTTCCAATAAGTGACAACGGATTTGATTGTATAACCCACTTTGTTGGCTAGTATGCTGGAATTTAATAATGTAACAATTTCAGCTATTTCATATTTATTTGAAAACCCTAGACCTATTATAATACAATCGGATTTCCTATCAAATGTTTTGGTTAGCGTAAGGTAAAAACTTACCCATGTTTATTTGTGGGGAGTCTTACGTGATACCTTTTTCTTTCAAAAGGTTTTAAAGTTAAACAAGTTTAACCTGTTACTCACACCAGACCCATGTCTGACCCAAGTTGTTTATTTCTGTTTTATAAACTCTTGGGTACTCAAATTTTTACGAGTAGCCAAGGGATTCAGGTTTAGCTTTGACGAGTAATCTGGAGGAGCAATGGAGCAGGAGGCTTCGGCGTTGTAGATATAGATAGTAGTTTTCCGCTGTGTTGATCTTTGTATTGATCTGTATTGTGTTGAGATGTAACAACTAGACAGATGTTTATAACTATCTAGTATGTGATGTGTAATCTGTGTAACTCTGATAGATGATGTATATGATACTATGTAATATTTATGTGATATATTATATTTCGTTTCGTTTCCGCTGTGAGTATCTGTTGATTTCTTTTCTCTTCTTCTCTTTTCTATTTCTCACCCCTTTCTTTCTTTCTGTCGATGCGATTTTCCGGGAGTGGAAAGTCGGGTCGTCACAAAAAGTTTAGCCAAAATAGGTACGGTCCGATTGGACCGAACGGGAATAAAATGGGCGGATTTTTTAAGTCTATCTACTATCACCCATAGGCTATCATGGCATGAACGAGAACGGGGAAGACTGTCAATAAAATCAATGGAAATTTGATCCCACTTCCATATTGGAATTTCCAATGGTTGCAATAACCCACCGGGCCTTTGATGCTCGGCTTTAACAAGTTGGCAAGTCATGCAACGCTTAATAAAGTTAGCAATATCATATTTCATTCCCTCCCAATAATAAAGTCGCTTCATATCCGCGTACATTTTGCTACTACCGGGATGAATGGTAAATTTAGAACGATGAGAATCTTCTAAAATATCTTTACGAAGATCAATAATATTTGGCACGATAAGTCTACCAAATTTTCGAATACCGCCACGAGCATCAATATCAAAGCTTTTCAAACCATCAATATCAATTTTATCCCTACAACTTTGGCTAAGAAGAACCAATTCGGGATCATGCTTTTGAGCTTCAAGAATGCGGTTTAAAAGAGAAGGATGAGCCTTAAGGCTACATAAAACAAGAGATGAACATAAATCTGATTCACGATCTCGAATCTCATAAGTGGATAAAGTCTCGAGATCATTCCACTCGGATATCATCATAGAAACAACTGCTTGTTGCTTACGACTAAGGGCATCGGCAACACGATTTCCTTTTCCGGGAGTATAAAGAATATCAAGATCATAAGATGCAAGGAACTCGAGCCAACGTTGTTGACGCAAATTAAGTTCCTTTGAGAAAATAAATACTTCAAAGATTTATGATCTGTGTAGAGAACAAATTTCTCTCCCAAAATATAACGACGCCAAATTCTAAGGGCGAATACAATAGCCGCGAGCTCTAAATCATGAGTGGCATATCTAGTCTTGGCAGGCTTTAATTGCCTAGAAGCATAAGCGATATCACGTTCCCGCTGCATGAGAACGACTCCCAAACCAACATGACTAGCATCGGTATAAACAATAAAGTCTTGGTTTCCATCGGGAATCACAAGAATAGGAGCATCGGAAAGGAGTTCTTTTAATTTTTGAAATGAAGCTTCACATTTGTCTGACAAAATGTATTTAACTTCCTTCTTTGTCAAACTAGTAAGAGGTACAGAAATCTTAGAAAAGTCTTTTATGAACCGACGGTAATAGCCCGCCAATCCGAGAAAGCTATGAATTTCCGTCACACTCTCCGGTCTCTTCCAATTTTGAATCGCTTCAATCTTTTAAGGATCCATGGAAATTCCGGATTCAGAAATAATATGCCCCAAAAATTTCACACGAGATTGCCAAAAGTGGAATTTAGAAAATTTTGCTTTCAATTGATTTCTCCTAAGAGTTTCCAACACAATCCGAAGATGATTTTCATGCTCTTCCTCAGTTTTAGAATAAATAAGAATATCATCTATAAAGATGAGAACAAATCAATCGAGGAAGTCTTTGAAAACTCGATTCATAAGGTCGACGAAATAAGCTGGAGCATTCGTCAAACCGAATGGCATAACAAGCCATTCATAAGATCTATAACGAGTACGGAACGATGTCAAAGGAATGTTATCCTCTGCAATACGGAGTTGATGAAAACCGGTAGCTAAGTCTAACTGTGAAAAGTCTTTAGCACCACTAAGCTAATCGAATAAATCATCAATCCGCGGTAAGGGATATTTATTCTTAATGGTGAGATCATTAAGCTTTCGGTAGTCAACACAAAGCCTAAGTGTTCCATCAGATTTCTTCACAAAAATAGCCGAAGCTCCCCATGGAGAGGAACAAGATTGAATAAATTGCTTCGCTTCCAATTCGGATAATTGTTTGCGCATCTCCTCATTTTCTTTATTGGACAAACGATAAGGAGGACGAGTACTAGGTAGAGCTCCAAGGATTAGACTAATTCTGAACTCAATTGCTCGCTTAGGTGGTAATCCTAGAATGGGCTCAAATATGTCGGGAAATTCACGAACAATGTGAATGAGAGAAATAACATCTTCCTCGTCATCATTATCGTCGTCATGAGGATTGAGAGAATATAAGGATGCTTTCGAATTGGAATCTGAATCTTTCAGAACGAGGTAAATCTGCTTAACAGATTGAGGATGCCGAAGATATATAGTCCGTTCAGGACATAGAATATGGGCTTCATAACGGCTAAGCCAATCCATTCCCAAAATCATTCTGAAACCAAGGTAACGCATAACATGCAAATCGGCATGGAAAGAGTAATCACACAAAATAATTTCGACATCTTTACAAAGTAAACTGAGTGTTGCGGATCCACCAACCGGATTCACAATTATCAAAGAAGTCATCAAGCCAATAACATTCAAAGACAAAGCATCTACAATTTCTTTTGATATAAAAGAGTGAGATGCACCCGTATCAAAAAGAACTCGAATAGGAAGATCACGAAATATACTAATGCCATCAAGGATAGAATGAGAAATACCTTGACTACAAGAAGTGTTAGCATGGGCTTGTACAACATTTAGCTTGCCTTCATTCTTGCTTTGAAGTTTGGGACACAAAGATATAGTATGACCCGAACTCTTGCAATAGCGGCAAGAAATAGACTTCGGACACTTGTTTGCATAGTGGTCCTTAGAACCACAATTGTAACATTCTCCCCGACGAGGTGTAGGAGTATTTGCTACCGGGGTTGCTTGCTTTCCCTTCTTGTTGGGATTAGGCTTGAATTTAAAAGGTCTCTTCTTGTTGATGTTTGGTTTGACCTCAGCATCACTATCTTTATCAGCATCTTCGAGTCAAAGAGAAATATCAACAAGCACTACGCCATAGATTGCATACTGCAACACCCAAGAAGTGATGCAGAAAGTGCCAAAAAATGTTGCTGTAGGCTAAAAAAGGGCAAAGGCAACACTTTCTCGGTGATGCATTTTGCCGCGTTGCCGCAGACCTCAAAGGCAACATTTTGACTATCTAAGGCAACATAAGAAATATTGTTGCAATAGAACCCTATTTGGGTCTATAGCAACATCCAAAGGTGTTTGTAGCAACATTCCAAAATGTTGCTATAGATATTAACTTTCTGAATTTGTGGGGCCCACAATGTAGAGCATATTTGATTTTTTAATAGAAATAAATATTTATTTAATAAAATGCTATTGCACAGAATTTGATATTCAAACAGTAATTTATTTAAATAAATATTTTATTTCAACATTTGAAATAGTACAAATTCCTGACTCCACTATTTTACAATTTAATGATAAATAACACTGATATTCACATATACAGATATTCCTCACTACATCACTCAGTTCACTCATTACATATGCAGTTTCAATTTTTACAGACACTGACAAATATATGACGAGCCGAGTGCCGAGCCGAAGGCGAGCCGAGTAGCGGGTCCGGGCACAGCGTCGACGGGGGTCCGGGGCCCCACAGTCCCGGCGGGGATTGACCTAACCGGTCGAACAAGTGGGCACCGCCCGTTTGTTCCGATTTCGGAAGATCGAGCCTTCTTTGAAACCTGTCTTCAAGCTCATGCACTCATGCACATTTGATTTGACTCTGTCTTCAAGCTTGTATCCAGCTGTCCAGTCTTCAATACCTGTCACATATAATTCAAAAGCAGTTCACAAGTGCATAAGCCAAACATGAATGCAACACATGGATACAAGACAGTATGGAAGACAACAAGCAACAGTTCAGGCAAAAATGCACAAAGGAGAAGCCAAGTGCACAAAGTAGTACTCAACACAGCAAGCAACATAACATGACCAAGAAATGCATGTACATGGATGAACATACATGCATCATAAGGCTTGGTACAAGAAACTACTCAAGTGCAACTACTCAAGTGCAAGTTCATACTCAAGTGCAGCCAGATATGTAGACAAGCCAAAAAAAATGGACACGACACAAGGTCAAACCCGAGTCATCGACTGGATTCAACTCAGGGCCAAGCAACCAACAAAACAAACAAGAACCAGGTTCAACAAAATGTAGACAAGCTAGTGCAAGAAACACAACAGTACACATAGGCAGCCCATCAAGCAAAAACAGTGAATGCATTAGGCATGTACAAGAGAAACATAGGCAGTAATATGATATATAGAGGACTTGGAGCATCAGTTCATGTTAAAGAACAAGGTTAGCATGGTACCAGTTCAGTCCAGACCAAGCAAAACCAACAAAGCTCAACACACATATGTTTGTATATATCGTGGAAATCAAAACTCAATGTTCAGATTAGTCAACAGTTTTAGAAAACCAAAGATCACTTTCAAAGTTCTGATATTCAAAAATGCAGAAGTTTTCAAGTGAAGCAGTTTTCAAGAGGACAGCAGAATACAAATACTTCAAGTTCTGGTTTAACAAATGCAGCAAGGTAGAAAGGTATGTGAACAAGTTTAACAAAGGTTCAAGTTCTGGTTTAACAAATGCAGCAGAAAGGAGCTAACAAGCTCAGATCAGAAATAAAAAACAAGCCAGTGAACCAAAATCTAACATACCAAATAATATCACATCGCAATTCATCATCGGCAAAGCAAAATCAAGCCAGTGAACCAAAATCCAACATACCAATACATCATCGCAATCCAACATACCAGATTTCTCAAAGTCCAATAGAAAGATTAAACTCGAGATTATAGGAAATAAAGCCTATAAATAAATCCAAATTCATCATCGGCAAAAGCGTGCGAGTGTAACCAAAATCGAGAATAATCAAGTAAACCAGAAGGCAGAAAACATACCAAATAATATCACATCGCACCCGACGACGAAGTCAAAGCAATTCGAGCAATCAATCAAGGAGAACGAAGGAGCAAGCTACCAGGAACGTTTCTCACACTAGATTCGATCAATCAGAGCATCAAAGCAACTGGAATCGCGTGCTCGAGTTTTCACAGAGAGGAACGAGAAAGAAAAATCGTGTGCCCTAATTTTCACATAGAGAGGAACGAGAAAGAAAAGTAAAGAGGGAAATGGAAATTGCTAAGGTGTGGATTGATGGTGTGGATTGATGGTTGAGATTTTGTTTTAAATGATGGTGTGGATCGATGAGGTGTAAAATTTTATTAATTTTTTTAATTTGAATATATTTATAGCTACTGCAACATTTTGCTGATATCTATGCTAACACATTGAAGTGAATGTTACAATAGACAAAAATCAGCATAGCTATCGTTACATTGTAGCTAGCAACACCTTGTAATTTCGTTGCAATAGGCCATCTATGGCGTAGTGAAGTTGGTCAAAAGAAACTTCTAATTTCAGAAGTAATGGCTTTTTGAGGCTCTTGTTCAAGCCATATGCAAATCTCTGATTTTTCTTCAATGGGGTATTAATATACTCGACCTCATATTTAGAGAGAGATTCGAAAGAAGCGACGTAGTCCGTCACGGAAGATTCACCTTGAACAAGGTCAATGAAGCGTCGAGCTAGAGATACTTTTTCAGCCTCCGGCATGAATTTCAACTCGAACCTTTCCCGGAATTGCTCCTAAGTAAGGTCCGCTTCAATAATTTCAGAAATCAAGAGCTCATACCATTCCAATGCTCTTTCTTGGAGCATGCTAGAAGCCACTTGGACTCGATGAAGATAAATAAGATTCATGCGAGAAAAGATGCGGTCGCATGTTCGAAGCCAAGCTTGGACTTCTATAACACTCTCGGAGCCTTTGAATGGCTTTCCACCTAAATTGGTGTAATCACTGCACAAGCGTGCAAACCCAGATTTAGGATGTGTGGGCTCAGGAATAGGTCCGACTGCTTGAGCATTTCTTACAAGATCTAGTAGTTGCTGAGCAGACATAAATACTCCATCCTGGGGAGTAGCACTAGATTGACCGGCGCTGGGGCGGCCTGGTCTAACCATTTTTCTTCTTTAAGAAAGAAAGAAAAGAGGAAAAAGGTTATTCACAAAATGAATATCAAACAAACTTGATTGATAAAACAAGGCATCATAAAAAGAAATAGGATAGAACGGGTTCAATGACTCGAATTAATCCTAAGGCACGACTCCTAAGAAAGACTTAGGACAATGATCCTTGCTAGATTATTCTACATTGTTCCGAAGTTTGGCTTTGATACCAAGTTGTGATGCCCCACCTCTATACTCACGCTAGCCAAGGACACTACGGGGTAATGCCGTCGACTAGCACGAAGAATAACGCTGTTGAGGAGCGGCCATCCGTGTAATTGCTTTGTGCGAGTACCGATATGTCAGATAGTATAACATGCATTTCATTTCAAGAGGAAATCCGACATACCGATACAAACTCAAAGCGACTACACAGTGGCTAAGTGGACCTCGGAAACAAATATAGAAATAAACATAATATAAATCAGTCACATATGTTCATATCTCAAAGGCGGAAACAGATATGAATATAACACATAAAAGTGTACATCAGAGTAGTAGTCAAACAAGATCCACAATATCACAAAAGAATAGATACAAGTTCTAGACAAAAGAATAAGTATACATCATGGAGTCTATATCTCAAATGTATAACGACAAAAACTACCAATCTAGTGTAGTTAGACAAAAGTCAGAAGATGATCCCAGATAAGGAGTCAAGCAGAAGCACCTGTAGCATCTCGGTCTGACCCGAGTATTATTTGATAAGAAAATAATAAACGGATCAGTCTAGCTATAATTATCATATATATAAACTGAGATAAGGGTAGAGATATAAAAAAACGTATGATAACAATAATGTCAAGCTGTGACAAGCATGTTTTAAACAACAACAAAATCATACAATATCTCAAGAAATCTCAAAGCACCAAAAAGAATTTTATATTCTTGTTTTATTCACCAAACCACAAATATTGATGAACATATCGTTGCCAATCACATAAAGAGATGAAACACAAATTCTAGAAATCATCAATTAGAAATCCAGAAATCACAAAGGGGGGAGGTCTATCACAAACGGGAGCGTGAAACTCACCAACACGTGTATCACAAATGGAACGCTATTCCATTGTCGCTAACCATAAATTTTGAGCCGAAGCTCCACAAACGGCCCGAAGACCACGGGTCGCTACCCCGCCAAATTGAACCGAAGTTCCACAGAAACGAGGTTTAGTCTCCCTCGTAGACAAATAGACATCGCACATCGCTAGTCTAAATCACAAAATGATCATCATTGATCAACAAAAAGTGTCTATTACACTAAGCTAGTAAATATATGAATTTAGCTTCATGTCCCATAACCACTAGCTTAACTTAAATATTTACGAACAAATTGTAGATTCTCACTCGAAAATTGTCACAAGAATTTCAATCGAACAAGTCCAAAAATTAACCGGCGAAGTAAACGAAAGCGTTTCATACCACTTGTTTTGCTAAGCCATTTAATTATATTTTCTCATACGAATGAGGTAAAGGTTTGTGTATACTAATAGATTAGAAAACGGTTTTATAAACGAGCTTTGTATTAAAAATAGAGTTGAAATCATCTTTGTAAAAGAGTTTGAATATTTACTATTAGTATAGAAACCTTTGCATTTAAAAGTGACAAATCACAAAATGATTGTAGAAACAATCAATCACAAAATCCATATTCGAAGATGTGAAGTAAATCCAAAGAAATCGATACCGAATACATCCAAATGGATATTCTCAAAAATCCCGAAAAAGAAGTCATCAAAGTCAATAATAAATGATAACAATAAATCAGATAATCACGAATCGATAAAAATTGGAATCTCGAGCTAAATAGGCAAAACAGGCAAAATAGAGCAGGTCACATACTCCAGACGTCTGCAGTATATACTCAGACGTCTGCAGTAAGTTTCAGGAAATTCTCTAAAACAAACTCCAGACGTCTGAGCTTTCCTGCAGACGTCTGGTGAAGAACATTTTTTTAATAAACGACTATATTCTGAAAGGTTGCGATACTCTAAACAAACTACGATCCGCAAGACTTTCAACTCCAGCCCTATAGGCTCTCCGAAACACCAACAAAAGCATGTTCATAAATCAAAGCTAGGATTTTCAAAGTTTTAACTTCAAAACACCAAAAATTGAAATGTCCACCAAATCAATCCAAACCAAAATCAAATGAACATGTAAAGGTGTTAGGAATTCATACCAAGCAATCAAGGATAGTTATAGACATAGATGTGAGATAAAAATCTCACTTTTAAACCCAAAAACGATGAAGGAGAAGCTTGAAAGCAAAGGAAGATCAACTACACTTCAACTCCAACTCAAGAAGCTTGAATCTAAGCTCAAAAGAAGAACATTTCCTAAGTTAGGTTTAGAAAATTCTGAAATTAAAGAGGAGAATGAGTTGGAGAAGATGAAGAGGAGGCTTACCAAAGCTTTTCCAAGAGTTTGGAGCTAGACTTGAGTTTGCAAATGGAATCTAGGGCTTGGAGTTTCTAATTCCTATACTCTTCCCCCATTTTCAGTTTTTTTGGGTGTTTAAGAAAATAGAAATGAAGTGAAGAGGAGAGGAGGGGGCTGAACTAGGTTATAAAGTGAGTTGGGGTGAAACCCAAACCCAAAGCCCAATAGAAAATAGCAAAATTCAACTTACTCCAAATATATCGATGTTTATACTTAAAAAAGTCGCAAACGCGTTTTGGACTCAATGGAAGTGGTCTCGAGTCCCAATTCGATTGTTTACAAAAAGTAGCTTTTTGGACTTTAATCCGATTAACGATTCTACATTTAAATCAAATGTTTAAATATACAATCGTAAAATATGCGGGTTGTTATATGATATATACCCGAACGGACTTTAGAATAGGAGAAAATCGTTATGGGTTGAAATGATAAACCCAAGCGATTTTCATTTGAATTGAATTTGGGATTGCGGGTTGAAATAATATATACCCGCATATATTTAAATTACGGATTGAAATGATAAATATCCGTACCACCTGACCATAGGATAGAAATTTTTATACAGACATCGTTAGTCTATATATAAATATTTTTAAATGATTTCTATGGTTCTAAAAGGAAATATATATGGGTATTTTTTTTAATTTGAAAATATTATGTATATGAATAAGTTTTATTGCAAAATAGATTTAATAATAAGCTTTAAATTCAGTCAAGTTTGATTTAAGTAAAATACAATATGTTTAAGTATTTATTTAAAAAAAATATTTTAAAAATAGATTTTTACAATGATTCTATAAGTTAAGGTTGGAAAATAAATTTGAATTTATTCGAAACTGTATTTAATTAAGAATTTTGTTTAATTAAATCGATTTGAAACTTATTGAATTTGAGGGTTTTAAGATATGATTGTATAACTTGATTTTGATTTAAAGTGATTAAATGGATATTTCAAGTTTTAAATAAATCAAAGGGAATATTTAGTTAATGTAAATTTAAGGTTATTTAAATGATAATAGATTATTAATTGAATATTTCAAAGCTAAATAGGAAATGATATTTTGATTTGAAGTATAAATTATTTTGAAATGACCACGGTGTTATAATGACGTATAATTCCACGGATCCTTAGAGAATGGTTATCCCAAACATCCTTTAAGTTACTTGTATTTCAATTGATATTTCACTTGAGTTGGATTTATTGATATAAGAATGTTAATCCTGACTCGAGTGTTTTGTGTTTGCTTTACGCTCGGGTCAGACTGAGTGATACAGCATTTGGGACTCACCTTTGGAGTTTGGAGCTTCGCTTGGAGATCCAACTATCGATTCAGCTTTCAGCTTTTCCAGTTGATTTGTTCAGAGAGGTCATCTGTTTGTACTAGAGACTTCAATGTATTCGAGATATTCTGTGTATTTTATTTCTAACTCTGATGTTTATATAGTAGCTTCATGAACTACTATTTAACTATTCCGTTGCATTATTGTTATATTACTCTGTGTCTGTGATTCTGTGATTGATTTATTTACTGTATATGTTGAGTTTTGCCAAATTTAAATTAACAATCTGATATTTTGAGTAATTCAAGTCCGACATGTGTGGATGCGAATGGTTGAAAATAACAGGTCGTTACATTTTTCTTCCTCTCTTTCAAACCTAAAGCATGAGGCCTAGTTCCAATTAAAACAAAGGAAATAAATTCTCTAAAATTAAACTAAAATCACCTAAATTCCTTTCTTGTCTTCCTCTACATTCTCAATTAGTATTGGAACATTTGAAGAAGATTGGATTTTCGACCATGAAAGAGGAAGTGGCTTAGGGAATGGGTTCTAGTTGCTTTTGGGTTTGCTAATGGTTGTTAAGTGAGTGGATACTAAACTTGTAGCTTGTAGTTATATAAAGATGTGTGTTTTGTTATGAAATGTTGAATAAAGTAAATATGTTATGCTTCATTGAAGTAAGACTTGATTTGGGGTTTGATATAAAGAGTAAAATATCAAATGGTTGATTTATGATGAAAAGTTGGCACATATTAGAGTTTGAAAGCATCAAATATAAATGGTTGCTTAGTTATATATGATATAGTCTATATTATCATAAACAAACATATGTATGAAGTTTATATGGAATTATAATGTTAAAAATATGGTTTTTAATGTGGTTGCAAGCATATGAGAATTGTAGTAATTCGGTATAGGAAGTAGAAATTTTTATAACTCGGGTGTATGATGTTAAGTTGGTGTAATGACCATTAAATGGTCATAATACTCACATAACTATTATAAAAAGAAATGTGTAAAAAGTATGGAAGATAGTAAAGTCAAAATTTGGATTTCTAAAAGAAAGAAATTGTTTTAATAGCTTCAAAAGGGCATGATCTTGGGCTCATGTTGATAAAATTAATACAAGAAGGGATTTTCATAAGAGTTAGTAAACTATTATAAGTGGTAGCATAATGACTTTAGTAGCAATGAAGATTACCATTTACCAACACACTAATTATGATATAATAAATAAATATTGCTAAAATGTAAGTGTGGGAAGAGGAAGGAGATTCATATTGTTAAAAGTAATAAAAGTGTGATTTTTAATAAGTTATGTTAGTAAGCTTTATAGAAGAGAGCTAGATAATGATGTAAATCATGTTGAAATAATGGTTAAAAGTGTATATGTAGAATAATAACCAAATTATATTGATTGATAGAAGTGGTTATTTGCAATAGTAATCAAGTTATATTATTTGTAGAAAGTGTTCGTTAACGAGGGCAATCAAGTTTGGATGATTAACAAAAAGTTAGAAAATGAGAAGCAAGAAGACTACATCATTAATTAAAGTTGTGATAGATTAGTCGAAAGTGACAAAAAAAGGAAAATACCCAATTTGATAGTCCGAAGGCTATAAATAGTCTAAACCACCTTGGAAGGTCGAGAAAACCCCCCTCCTCTTTATTTTGATTGGTACTGAGGCACTGCCTTTTCACAAGGCAGCGTTGTATGTGCACTGCCTTTTCACAAGGTAGTGCTGGGAACACTGCCTTGTGAAAGGCAATGCGTGTACTACCTTCACAGGGCAGTGCTGTGCACTGCCTTATGAAAGGTAGTGATGTTCACACTGCCCTGTGAAAGGCAGTGCTATGCACTACTTGTTACAAGGTAGTGCAATGCACTGCCTTGTGAAAGGCAGTGCTGGTCGCACTACCTTTACTGCCCAATGAAAGGCAGTGCCGGTTGTACTACCTTCATAAGGCAGTTCTTTGCACTGCCCTTGTGCACTGCCTTTTACAAGGCAGTGTTGTGCACTGCCCTATGAAAGGAAGTGTTGGTCGCATTGCCTTCACAAGGCAGTGCTATGCACTGCCCTTTAAAGGAAGTGTGTGCACTGCATTGTACAAGGCAGTGGCAAGTGTTTCAGTACTGCCTTGTATAGGCAGTGCAAACGGCACCGCCTTGCGGGCGGTGTCATACGGTACTGCCATGCTAAGCACGGAAGCATTTTGTTCCGGATCAGAGTCTAGTTTTAAGGTTCGAGGTTTGAAGAAATTAACTGGGCTCAGAGGGCCTCCGGGTTTTCTCGGAAAAAGTTATGGGAATGTTATATCTTGATGGGGCTTCAAAACACCAGTGAAGTTCATTAGCATGGGCTAGCATGAATCAGGACTGTCTATTAATAGACAATCAAAGGATATCTGTTTTGTAAAAGGAATCCATTTTACCACTAAGACGACACGATCTATAGACGTGATCCCGAAGCAGGGGCAGAGAGAGACTGGAACGCCAATCTAGAGTAGGTCATATACTGTTCTGTAGTACGATTGGATGCTGTGACAGGACCTACAGACCAACTTCCTTTGAGTGGTTAGTTATCAAGGGAGTCCACAATATTGTTGTGGCTCTCGATAGGTCTCTTTGGTAGCTAATAGCAATTCGGCATGGGTATCAGTTGCAGATCTTTAAATAGCGTTGACCTTGGATATTGCTCGATATGATTTATACGGGGTCTTTAGGTATGGGGATGCTTGGTTATATAGCATCATTAGGGTTGTATTTACTGGTATTTCGGGGTTTGTAGCTGACATGTATGCTTGGATATATATGTATATACTTCTACATAATATGATTATAGAAGAATTTACCTTATATTTTGTGTTTGACTGTGAATTAGGAGGTGTATGACATATTTATTATGGAGTGTAGTATTGCCCCTGCACTCGTCTATTCATGTTGTTGACACTTAATATAGTTAGAATAGTTAGTTTTAACTCATGATATGTCACATAGATCCAATGCATGTTATGATGTATATCTGCATTTAATTACAATATTATGAAGCTAGTTCCCCTCACCAGACTTCTGTCTGACCCTCATTTCCTCACTTTTATTTCCTATTTTGGAACATATGATTACTCCTAGCAGAGTGGTCTGAGTAACAGGTTGATTTTGGGGACGAGCTAGCTGGAGAGCTGGACTTTTTGGTTTTAGAGATGAGCTTATATTTATGATAAGTCTATATACGATTATATGTATCAGATGTTCTATTAATGTATGATACCATGCATTGTATTGATGTATACATTTAGTACCCCATTTGTATGGAGTGTATGTAGAGATTTGTCCAGATTGAGGCCTTCTTAGTTTAATGTATTTAGTTGTCTCTTTATACATATATATCATCAATTAGGCCAGTGTGCATTTTTTATGCTCCGTGTAATTTTATATATAATTGTCATGCTATATACTATTGTTTTTCTGTTGCGAATTACACAAAGGTCATGTCAAAATTTAGAGTTTAATCAAGTTTAAATTTATACGGCCTTTTGTCTTTTTTACAGTACTTCAAATATATGTGTTGATCAGCATATATTTGGGGTATGGTAAAAGGCGGGTCATTACAAGCAAGATCGAAGAGATACGTCACCAAAGGGATACGTCCCCGAAGAGATATGACACCGTAGTGATGAAGTGCGACATTGTTGATCTTCAACATAGAAACTCATGGCACCAACTGCTTTATGATGTGATCACTCATAGCCCTATTTTTGACATTGAAATTATATGGACAACAGTTACATTTTAATTATTTATTTCATATTTTACGTTATTTAATAAATAAAAAATATACAATATTTTAATTGAACATTTTTTATTTTATTGTTCTTTGTGGTAGATGCTAACCATTTTTTTCAGTTTATGTTATAAAATAAAATTATCGAAGTATGAAATAGTGGATTAAAAATTAGATTATTATTTTTACATAGTTCAAATAAAAATATGATTTTTAGCGTTCCACGTTTTATTTTATGTTAATATTTCTTTTAACTGTTTAATAGATATTTTTTAAATTAATTGTAAGAGCCTAAAGTACATTAAAACATATTGATCAATTTTATTACACATTCCTTTTTAGGTATTTTTGTCATTCTCTCAAGTATATTTGATATCAATTTATATATTGTTTATCTTTTAAAAAAATGTATTATATGTTGTATATCAAAATAAAATTCTATGTACATACACATTTATCTTTGGAAATTTAAAAATATACTAATTTTAGAATTAATTAAAAATACTAACATCCATTTATTTGCTTAATAAATATAAATTATATAAATTAATAAATTAGTATATAACTCAATTTTATCTGCAAAAATAACAATTTAATTTTCGTTCGTAAATAAAAATACACTAATCACATAATAAAAATCACATTTTTGATTAGTTTAATGCATAATTCACTTATCTTAATAAATTCACCATATCATGCATAATAAATTTAAGTTTCAAAAATATTTATAAAATTGTTTTTTATAATATATCGTGTGCATCGCACGAGTTATGTACTAGTATAAAAGTAAATCAAAACTTTAGAAGGGGACGAGGGATCAATAATAAAAGTAAAATAACTGTATTTCTAAATGCAATAGAAAAAGAAAAAAAAAGATGCATTGAAAAGTATGAAGGGAAATACCCAATTCCTTTAGTGCCTCCAGTGACAAGAGCTGTTTTTCCATGAAAAGACCATCTTGTATTTTGGCTATTCTCGGTATTCTCTATTAATATTACCTCCAAAATCGCTCATAGTTTATCTCCCTTTATGCAACATTTAATGCAAGAAAGATTTGATGTATGTCATTAGTGCTAATGACCGAAAGCTACTGACAACACAAACAACAATTCTAGCTATTAGAATGAGTGGTTGTGCACATCCTATATCATCATAATCCATAGGAACCAATCATTCTACAGAAATATGTTTGGCAATCTGGAATTTCTAAATCTCGCATCAACAAGGTCATACGTACACTCAAATTTCCTTTTTACCATTCAGTCATTTAGTGGGTTAGATTTATTTTACTTAATAACATAGAATTGTTATAGGAGACTAAATAAGGGATCCGTTTTTTGATTTTTTTTAAATTACTACGAGGGGTATCAGAAAATTTTGTCCTCCCATGAAAAATCAAAAATAATTCTGTTATTGACCCAATGATGCAAATTTTTGGGCGCACCATCACCGTTTTATGATTTTGTTTTCAATATGACACTTCTGAAATTGGTTTTTAGTAGACCATTATTGTATTTCTGTTCATTTTGAATGATCATATTGTTGTATTTGATTTCATTTATCATGTTCTCCTTATAACAATTTTATTTTTGGGTGGAGTTCCTATAAAATTATACCATCTTATCCATAAATAACAACCATTTACAATGGCCTAATAAAAATACATGTGCACCATGAGTGACAAAAAAATTTAATCTAACTTGTATCCCAATTTTAACTAAAAATAGAACTTCATGGAAAAATCCACGATGATATATAGGTAAACTAGGAAAAATTACCAAATCAAGCAATCCATTATAAGAATAAAAATAGGCAAATGTATGTGGTTCAATAAGAAGAAACAATAGTACTATTAACATTGGAAATAGTAGTGCTACTATTAGCATCACATAATCAATTAAAAAATACACAATCCAAAAAATAAAAAGCTAATTAAAAGTCTTAATATTACCCACTAATATAATTGTTTTAAAAGTCTTAATATTACCCGCTAGTCAAATTGTCGTTCTCATTATCTTTCCTAATCTATTACTCACATCATCTTCCTCTCAAATCCTAAAATTTAATCTCTATTGAACTAATCATCTTTCAATCATAATGAATTTGTAAATGCAAAAGAATAGAATATTAATCATTAGCAAACATGGATAGTAGAAATCAAGCAGAGAATTAAAATAAAAAATCTAAGGTATTTCAAATGTTTTTATTGATTGAATTGATAAATTGTAATTGATGAACATATTGTTTTTGTTGTATGTACTGAATAAATTTCATTGATTATGCAGTGGTTTGTAAATGAAAATTTATAATGGTGTGTTTTAAGGGTTTTTTTGAAAATATTGCCATCGAACGGTCCACAACCTTCTGATTGGGCTTAATTAGTTCGACTATTCTGTACCGTTCTAATTTTTCGAGATCTTATTATTTTGGATGGTTTAAAATTGCCGATCACTGTGTTAACCTTTCGGCTATAATATGTTGTTTGATTCAGAATATAAAGAGAAGTTGGAATTTGTGTCGTATGAATTTGAACGATTTATTTTTTATTTGTGGTGGATATCGATAATATTAAGTTTTTTTTGGTATTATTAAATAGATATTGGCTAATTCAATTTATACACCAATAATTACTTTGCATACACCAAAAATAAGAATACAATATACACCAAAAACTACTTTACATACACTATTCTTTTTATAAAATTACCATCGTTTTCATCATCCTTATCTTTCTTCTTTCAAACTTAAACTCATTTACACATAAGAAATTCCTAACACTAAATTAAGTTATATAAACTTTAATTTGTGATACAAGTACTATAACTTCTTTAATTTTGTTAAAATTTCCTCACTTCAACAAAATTAACCCATTTTAGAAAAATACTAAATATTTTCAATTACAACATTTAGTTGTGAAAGTTTATATAAATGATTTTTTAGATTTCATGATAATAAAATTCATTAACTTCTTCATTAAAATGTATAGATTTCACCAAATTTAATTAATTTTAAGTTTTTAATTTGATGGATTAATAAAAAGGTATTTTAATGAAATTTAAGTTTGGTGATTCTCGGTGTATGGATAGAAGTTACCGTTGTTATTTTCTAGTGGATTCAATGGTACTAACAGTAGCACTCTAAATAAGTGTCATGATTTATTTAGAAGTTGGATTGGTTCGATGTGACGATTCTTCCTAAACTTATATTGCTAATTGTTTTCCTTCTTCGTTGGTTGAACTCAGTAAGCCTAACCATGTTTACCAAGCACTTCCATATAAAATAAGAAGCACATAGGTTTAATTTAAAATGCAAATTATTCAACATTTTAACGTCATGCATTCTAATAACTTTTACTTGATTTTTTTTCTTTTAA
This sequence comes from Allium fistulosum, assembly GCA_030737815.1. Taxonomy (NCBI): domain Eukaryota; kingdom Viridiplantae; phylum Streptophyta; class Magnoliopsida; order Asparagales; family Amaryllidaceae; genus Allium; species Allium fistulosum. The sequence continues at coordinate 938,658,645 of CM060907.1, read as the reverse complement.
AAATGTGTTAGAATCGGCTATTTGAGGTGGATATTGTTATCCATGTAATTCTAATATTAGGAATGATGCGATAAACAGTGACATTATAAAAGGATTGAAGCTACTGAGTTCTATATTGAAGAATAAAACCACATCTCGTTAACAACATATCTCTTCGAGGGTATCTCTTCGCACTTCATCACTATGTCAACAACTTGTCTCCTTAAAGCTGGAAATGTGCATCTTTGACGATGTACCGCACTGCATCTCACCACTTCGACATGATCCTTCTTCGACAGAATATCACACCACTCATTATCAACACCATACTCAAATAAATTTGAAGGAGTTAAGTATCAGTGATAGATTGATATCAAAGGGGCACCTCGCCAGTAATCATAGAAACTAATAATACCATGGTGGCATCTCATCCTACAAGCACTTTGAAAGTATTTATGTCAAATTAGGTTGCATCACACCTTGTCAATAATCACATCGCACATCACTATTACATACCACATCAAAGGCATTAGAAGCACCGCTATTCAATTGTCGTGACTAAAGCAGGCTCATCGACACACTGCTCTTCAATGGTTAACGCACTTCGCAATTCATAAGGAATTACATTGTTTACTGCACATTGCTGATAACATCACCAACCAACACAAAGACCCTCACATTGCATAAAGACGGGGACACAGACTACAACGCTTTGATGATACCATCATACATTAGCGATGATGGTTGACAATGTCGAAGACATGGAAATAGGGTAATGTCACTGAAGCGAATGCTGCCGAAGTCCATCCTGTCGAAGACATGAGATGTTGAGTGGAGAGTCGCTTACCTCTATAAATATGACCCTAGAGGTAAAATATTGGGGACCAAAATTTAATTTTCTCTCTCTCTCTCTCTCTCTCTCTCTCTCTCTTCTCAAATCAAAGTCATGTAACTCTAAATCAAATTAGGGATAGATCTATTTGATTGTAATCATATTCGAATTGAGTGAACATGGACTTGACATTGCATATTACTTTCTATTATGACCTTATTGAACATTATTGACTTCGACTTGCATAGTACGAACTTGTCATGACCAATTTGACATGAATCTAGTCGAAGTGCCTTGGACTATAAGGAACTCCTATATGCATATTTTATATGGACTACGGACTATGGACATGGAACATATGGGCGGAATGCATAACTTGTTGTTATACACAACAATTTCAATATGGCTCCATGACTTAGCATCTGGGTCTATTGGAAATATGACATAACATTAGCCATATGGACAACATTATTCAATGACTAATGTAGATCCATATGCATGACAATTCTAATGGCCCAAGAGGACTTCAAACATAATGACTCAAGAAGATAAAATAAACTTTCAAATACTCTTCCTCAAGGGCCAATTGTCATCCATCAATTAATGATTCTATCTCGATATCCATCATAAGTGATGTGCTGGACCTTGAATCATTATCGAGAGCTTTTATCATGTCATCACACATATCAAGACTAAGTCTACATGATCAATCCATGCTTGATTACGTCTTCGCATGTAGTTGAATCAAAAACTAACTTATCACAAGAAGCATCTGATGTATTATACCATTTTTTGGTCTAACATTTTTGGCGCTATAAGGAGGGATCAAACCTCTGACTTGTTTAATTCCCCTCATCATCTAGACTAATTAAGTAAATTTTGTTTTAGGAAAATAAGATCATGCAGACTCAATTCTTAGACCAAATAGGTCATACAGACAACGACCCTAGAAGAGAATGTGATTCCTAATTTCAATGTGGGAAATATAGAACACGGGCAACCGTTACAACCAATGCAGCCAACTAGCAGTGAGGGAAAAATCCAGAACTTGGAGGAACAACTGCTGATGATGAAAGAACTCTTGAAGGGAGTGCTTGCCCAGAAATCTTTAAAGACTACTAAGCTTACAAGAGGGGATGAAGTAGAATCTCTAAGAAGAAACTTGAATGTTTCCCAACTAAGGAATAAGGAAAAAACAAGCTTGTCATAACTCCGTAGAAAAGGAAAAGTAACCAGCAGACTAAGGCAGATTATCAGGGAAGGATCGAGGAAAAATCTAACAAATAGTTTGGAAGCTCTACTTCAAAGGGGTATAAACCTAAAAGAAGCAATTACCATACCGATGAGGACTACTTGAGGGATATGGCAGCAAAACTGGCAAAGGATATGCTCATGCCAATGGAAAGAGGACACAGGATGAGAGAGTTAATGATGATCAATAAGAAGCTCCGTTCACTGATGTGATTATGTGTGCAAGAATTCCATCTCACGCTAAAATCCCATCAATCAGATATAACAGAACAACTGATCTAAATGACCATTTACTGGCCTTTAAGAGTTAGATGGACTTGTATAATGCATTTGAGACAGTGCAGTATGGACTTTTCCTCAACACGTTCCAAGGTGAAGCAACCAATTGGTATCAGAAATATTGCCAAAGGACTATATGCTCTTGGAATCAGTTTTCTTATGAGTTTTCAACTCAATTCTGCATCTGCAAAAATCCTTCCATTGATTATACTATAGTAGCAAACATCAAACAAAGACCAAGAGAGCTATTAAGTTATCTTAAAAAATTTAATGCAGAAGCTTTGAAAGCTAAAAACATGGTTGATAGAGATAAGCTAGTGGCAGTACACTCAGGGCTAATCGAGCAAACACCATTTTGGCGTGAACCATACACTCATGGGTGCAAAGATTTACAAGGCTTTCACTTTCAAGTAGTCAAGTTCATCCGAATGAATGAAATATACCATACCAAAAAGAAAGCTCAACTCAAATGGGAAATAGGAAAGATTAATCACAGCCATAATCACAAAAAGTCGAGGTGGGAAGAAGACTCAAATGCAAGCCATGTTTCTTTAAACAAACTGATATCTTACATATACGCTACAATGAAGGAGAATGGTGATTTCTCGATCTCTTACAAGGCAAAGACTAACCCAGAACTAAGCAATGAGGGAGAATGTTGCTCTTGTCACAAATCCAATGGACACAAGATGAATGAATGTCAGGTGTTAGCAGGTATGATCCAATGGATGATTTGTAACGGATAGTTAAAGGAGTTTGTCAAGGGTAGCCAAAAAGGTGCTCATCCAGAGAAGAGTAATCTAAAACTCCCAAATAACACTATTGATGTCATAGAAGAAGATGTCTGTATTGATTTCATCCCACCTCTTAATAGAATTGACATGATCCACAGGAGTCTACATATAGCTAGAAATAGCAAAGGTGCTAGAAATTGTTACATCAGGGAAGCAAAGAAAGGAATTATCTCAATCCAGGAAAAACCACCACACAAAAACCCTAGTATCAGATTTAGATGCATGACCTAAGCATTACTCCATAAAAGCTGAAAGGAGTCGGTCGTACCTACAACGACCACTCATGATAACTGCGCAAATTGGACTTTTAGTTGTGATGAAAACCCTTGTTGACACTGGAAGTGCAGCCAATGTAATCTTTAAGCATGCCTTAATCTGATGGGAATTCCTAAGGAGAAGCTAGAGCCAAGCTTGGAGCCTATCTTTGGATTCAGCACTAAGGGACCAACACCCGCAGGGCAAATAAAGCTGCTGGTATAGAATGGGGTTCTGCCACACTGCAGGACTTTCGAAACTCTATTTTTATAGTTAATCAACCACCTTATTACAATGCATTCTTCGGAAGGCCAGCACTAAATGAGGTTGATTCTTTTGTGTCACCAAAGTATATGATAGTGAAGTTTCTAACTTAGAGTGGTTGGGGAACAATATGGGGAGAGCAGTTTAGCTCCCATGAAATGTATTTTTCTACGCTTAATCAGTATAAACGAAACTACACATTCCTTGTCATGACACAGTGCAAGGTAAGTCAATCCACACAGAAATTACTCAGCTTTTGAATGAAGGTTCGTGCAACCAATCATTCAAAGCGAAGGAAAAGGCATGGAGTGAAGACCAATGTACGTTTAGGAAATTCAGCTTTTCAAAAAAGAAAAGAAAACGAAAAGACGTAAACCTAGTGGGTGAACAGGTAGAAGAAGAGGAGATTATCACTAAACACGATTGTAAGGGTGACCAAGAACCCATTGAAGAGCTTAAGGTAATATGCACAGACCCAATTGACACGATGAAAATAGTAAAAGTTGGAAAAGAACTAGATAGCAAACTAGAAGGGGAGTTAGTTCATTTCTTCAATCCAGCAAGGACATGTTCACTTGGAATCACTCAGATATGGTGGGGATAGACCCAACTGTTATGTGCCATGCTTTGAACATAGATCAAAATTTCATGCCAATCCGAAAAAAGAAAAGGCAATTCATTAAAGTCTGATCTAACACTTTGAAGAAGAAATCAAAAAGTTACTTGAGAATGGATTTATCCGAGAGGTGTTCTATTTGAAGTGGTTGGCAAACCCGGTTCTAGTTAAGAAATCCAATGAAAAATGGAGAACTTGTGGTGATTACACCATTAGAAATAAGGCATGCCCAAAAGATTGTTATCCACTCCCAATAATAAATCAGTTAGTTGATGCAACAATTGAACACTAGCTTTTATCTTTCATGAATGCTTATTCAGGATATAACCAGATTCTAATGTTCAAGCCCAATAAGTAAAACTCCAGATTTATAATAGATTGGGAAACTTGCTACTACAAAGTAATGCCCATTGGACTGAAAAATGCAGGGATGACATATCAGAGACTGGTAAATAGAATGTTTATAGAGCAAATTGGCCGGAATATGGAAGTATATGTAGATAACAAGCTAGTCAAATCTCAAGAAAGTAACAGCCACCTGAAAGACTTGGAAGAAATGTTCAGTGTATTGTGAAAATATCAAATGAAACTTAATCCACAAAAGTGTTCTTTCAGGATCCAGTCTGGCAAGTTCTTAGGGTACATAGTGAGTGCAAGAGGAATTGAAGTTAACCATAACCAACTCCAAGCTATTAAAGACATGGAAGAACTCGAAATAAGCAAGGATGTAATGGGCCTAAATGGGGGAGTGGGGGCATTGAATAGGTTCATCTTCAAGGCAACCGATAAATGTATCCCATTTTTCATTGTGATCAAGAAAAAGAAAAACTTTGAATGGAGTGAAGATTGTCGAAAAGTATTCTAAGAGTTAAAAGATCACTTGGAAAACTGCCAATTCTTTCCAGTCCTCTGGATGGAGAAAATCATTATGTCTATATGGAAGTCTCTGAAAATGCAGTCAGCTCAGTGCTAATAAGGGAGGAAAAATGGGTTCAACGCCAGTATATTATACTAGCAAAAGACTCAAGGATGTAGAGACCAGATATCCAATTATAGAAAAATTAGCATACAGCTTAATGCTCACCGCACACAAATTAAGGGATTACTTTTAAGCACATCAAATTAAAGTCTTAACTAATTTTCCACTTAGGCAAATCTTTAGCAAGCCAAAAACTTTAAGACGCTTAGTTAAGTAGAGAATTGAGCTTAGCCAATATGATACCGAGTTCTTGCCACGAGTATCAATTAAAGGACAAAGACTTGCTGACTTCCCTCAATGAGTGCATAGGCTTTATTAAGGATCAATTAGAAAAAGAGAAAGATTCGAAACCTAAATGGCAATTGTTCATAGAAGGAGCCTCAAATGAACAAGGAGCCAAAGCCGAATATATGGTCAAAACTCCTAACGGGCATCGGTTGCACTACGCAATTAGGTTAGGATTCCCAGCTACTAATAATGTAGTAGAATATGAATCAACGATAGAGGGACTTACCCTAGCCCTTCAGTTGAAAATCCCAAGAATTGAGATCTTTAACAACTCGAAATTAATGGTAAATCAGTTAAATCAGAGATATCAGAAAAAGGATGCTAAGCTAACCCAGTATGTTAAGAAGATATTGAAGATGTTAACTCAATTTGAATATTTTTCGATACATCAAGCACCGTGAGGCAAAAACTCTCAAGCTGACTCTTTAGCTAAATTAGCAAGTTCACAAAGGGAACTATAAGCACAAATTGTACCTGTAGGTTATCAAAAGAAACCAAGCATAGAAGTGGAAAGTCCTAATGCAAGAAACGAAATCTTAGTGATGACCAGATCTCAAACCCTAGCACACAAAGGGAAAGAAAATGAAACTAAAATCCTTCAAAAAGAACCCCTTGAGATTAGAACCGATGATCAATACAAGAACAATTGGATGACTCCTATCGTGAAGTATTTAGTAGAAGAAATACTGCCATCAGACAAAAAGGAAACAAGAAGAATAAGGCGACAAGTCCCAACTTTTATCATGTCGGATGGGATACTCTATATAAAGGGATACTCGCTCCCTTACTTAAGACGTGTCAGTCCAGAAATAGGGTCAAAACTACTAAAGGAAGCCCATGAAGGATTCTGTGAAACTAGATAAGAAAGTTATGAGGCAAGGCTTCTATTGGCCTCAAATGGCTAGTCAAGCTATCGATAATGCGAGAAGATATGACAAATGTCAAAGATTCTCTGAAATTCCTCTTTACCACCAATTGACTTGACTTCTACATCAAGTTCATGACCCTTCGATGTATGGGGAATTGACTTAATATGACCACTTCATGTATCCAAAGGAGGGGCTAAATACGTAGTGTAGCCGTGATTATTTTACAAAATGGGTAGAAGTTGAACCACTACCAAATATCATGTCAGGAAAGGTTCTCAAATTCGTAATCAAGAATATCATCACCCGATTTGGAATCCTGCCCAAGATAATCTCTGACAATGGAACTCAATTTGAAAGTGAGGAATTCACTCGATTCTACAATTATCAAAAGCTTTTTATCTATAGCCCATCCAAAAGAAAACGGAGCTGTTGAAGCAGCTAACAATACCCTAAAGACTATTTTGAAGAAATGGTTAGACAAGGCGAAAGGAATTGGATAGAAGAACTTTCCCTTATTATATGGACGTATAGGACTTCTACTAAAACTGCAACAGAGCATACTCCATATTCCCTTACATATCGATTGAGTACCAACGGAGAATAACCAAGTACTATAATTCTAAAGTAAGATAAAGAACAATCCAAAAAGGGAGACCTAGTACTCAGAAGAATCATGGCAAATACCAAAATTGCAATGGTTGGGCCTCTAGGATCAAATTGGGAAGGCCCCTTAGTTGTGCACAATGTAATCCCGCCTGGGGCTTATAAACTCTGCTGGCCAAAAGGCAATGTCATAGCAAGAGCATGGAACACCGAACATTTATGACCATCTTCCCAACATTGGATGAATAAAGAAGGAATTTATCAATCTAAGTGCAGAAAGAAATGAGATTCTCATAGCGCAAATAAAGGACCTAGCCATCAAAGGCTTGACCACAAGAGGTCCCAAACATCAAAAGCCCTAGCCATCAAAGGCTTGACCACAAGATGTCTCGATCATCAAAGGCCCCAGTCGTCAAAGGCCCCAGCCGTCAAAGGCTTGATCGCAATAAGTCCTGGCCATCAAAAGGCTTGACCATAAGAGGTCTCAACCATCAAAGGCCTCGGTCATCAAAGGCCATAAGCCTTCAGTGCCATCATCAAAGGACGCACTAAAGTGCCTCCTAGAGGAAGGCTAGAGTAATCCTTTGGTCAGTCCAAAATTTCTGCAAGCCTTCGACCCATGCCTACGTGGTCGGGTTGGAGCGCCTCCTAGAGGGAGGACGGAGTAAGCCTTTAGTGCCATTATTAAAGGCCTCACTAAGAACCGACCAAGCTTTTAGTGCTGTCATCAAAGGCCTTACTGAAGGGCTTCTGGAGGGAGGATGGCCATCAAAGGCCTCATTAAAGCATCAAAATATTCAAAAGGAAGATCAATCAAAAATAAAGAGCTAAGCAGTGCTCCTAAGTAATCAATATCAAGATCCAAGTAGTGCTCCCAACTCAATCAAAATTAGAGTCAAGTAGAGCTCTCAAGCCGATTAAAATCCGAGCCGAGTAGCGCTACGAATCAATTCAAGATTTCTAAAGGAAGGTCCAACAAGTATGAACTATTTCCTTCTTCCAACAAATACAGTTCTTGGCCACCAGATAGGAGGTTCTGGTCTTCTATTATTATTCCCAGAAAATGATTTCTGGTCTTCTATTATTATTCTCGGAAAAGGATTTCTAGTGTTCTATTATTATTCTCAGATAAGGATGTATGGTCTTCTTCTATTATTACCAAATGTGGATTTCTGGTCCTCTTTACTATTGTCAGATATGGATATCTGGTCTTCTTCTATTATTAACAGATATGAATTTATGGTCTTCTTTTATAAATTTCTAGTCCTCTTCTATTATTATCAGATATGGGTTTCTGGTCTTCTTTTATTATTGCTAAATAAGGATGTCTGGTCTTCTCCTATTATTGCCAGAAAAGGATGTGTGCTCTTCTCCTATTATTATTATCTAATATGGATTTCTGTCTACTTATCTATTACTTCCAGAAATGGACTTCAGAACTACTGATGTTATCGCCAGATGAAAACATTCAGTCTTCTATTATTAACCAGATACGAATTTCCGATCTTCTATTATAATCAGACAGATTTCTAGTCTTCTATTATTATTAATAGATAAAGATTTCATGTCTTCTTATATTATTATCAAACATGGATCTATAGACTTCTACCATCTTCATCAAACTTGGACTTATGGACTTCTCTTATTATTTCCAGGAATTGGATTTAGGATCCTCTACTATCATCTCTAAGATGTCGATTTCCGATTTGGAATTTTTAATGTTGATTTCCAAATTTTGGCCTCTTATTGCCGGAAAGAGTTTCATATATTTACAGTCATAACTTGATCGGATAATTTCTCAAGCCTATGCTTGAAAGTTTATTTTTATTAACTCTTATGATAAAGTTGTAAGCTTAAATTCGCATAAACAATTTGGATAGTGATGCTAAATCAAAAGTTCAACCGAATCTAGAAGGATAATTACTAACAAAAAATGTCACTTGCTTCATGTTTTACAGGAAAATTAACCCAGCCAGGGGTTTTGTTGAAGATTGAAGAATACAAAGGAATTCTTGGTTTTACCCTAAAGAGCAATAAGCTTCTCTTATACTATGGGGAGGGGCCTAAATATTAGTGGAAATTAGGGAGGCATCCCTATCATACTTTCATATTGTAAAGCGGGTCCCTGTCTAAGTTTCATTGTAAAGCGGGTCCCTGTTTTCTGGAAACGAAGAAAAATTATTGCTGAAATGTCAGCAACTTTTATAATAAGTGCTGATATTTCAGCAACTATCTGTGTCAAAGTTTTATTGTAAAAAAAAAGAAAAATTATTGCTGAAATGTCAGCAACTTTTATAAATAAGTGCTGATATTTCAGCAACTTTCATAAACTGTGTTCACAGTGTACATAAATGTTGCTGAAATATCAGCAACTTTTATAAATAAGTGTTGATATTTCAGCAACTTTCATACACTATGTTCACAGTGTACAGAAATGTTACGGAAATGTCAGCAACTTTTATGAAATGTTGCATCATGCTCTGCAATAATCGTGAATAAAAAACAGGGACCTAATTTACACTGAAATTTAGTGAAGGACTTTTCGTGAATTTTGAAACTTAATAAGGACCTGTGCCTAAAGTACCCTAAATATTATCTATATAATTCCACTATCGGGAATGATGCGATAAACGACGACATTATAAAGGATTGAAGCTTCCGAGTTCTATATTGAAGAATAAATCCACATCTCGTTAACAATATATCTCTTCGAGGGTATCTCTTTGTACTTCGTCACTGTGTCAACAACATGTCTCTTCGAAGCTAGAAACGTGCATCTTCGACGATGTACTGCACCGCACCTCACCATTTCGACACCATCCTTCTTCAATGGAATATCACATCACTCAGTACCAACACCATACTCAAATGACTTTAAAGGTGTTAAGTATCAGTGATAGATTGATATTGAGGAGGCACCTCACCAGTAATCACAAAAACTACTAATACCATAGCGGCATCTCATCCTACAAGCACTTCGAGAGTATTTATGTCAAACGAGGTTGCGTTACACTTTACCAATAATCACATCGCACATCACTATTGTATAGTAAACTGAAGGCATCAGAAGCACCGATATTCATCGTCATAACCAAAGCAGCCTCATGACACACTACTCTTCAACCATTAATGCACTTCGCCATTCTTAAGGAATCACATTGCTTGATGCACATCGCTGATAACATCACCAACCAACATGAAGACCCTTATATAGCATAAAGGCGGGGACACAGAACACTTCGATGATACCATCTTACATTAGCGATGATAGTCGACAATGTCGAAGACATGGAAATAGGGTAATGGCCCCGAAGTCCATCCTATTGAAGATGTGAGATGCGGAGTGGGAGATGCCTACCATTATAAATACGACCCTAGAGGTACCATTCCGGGGACCGAATTTTCATTTTCTCTCTCTTCTCAAATCAAAGCCTTGTGACCCTAAATCAATTTGGAGATAAATCCATTTGATTGTAATCATATTCGAATTGAATGAGCATCGACTTGACATTGCATATTGACTTTGATTATGATGTTATTGAACATTATTGACTTGAACTTGTATAATACAGACTTGTCATGACCAATTCGACATGAATCTAGTTGAAGTGCCTTGGACTATGACGAACTCCTATATGCATATTTATATGGACTATAGACCTTGAACATAAGACTAGAATGCATAACTAGTTATTATACATAACACGTTTCAATATGACTCCATGACTTATCATCTGTGTCTATATAAAATATGGCATATCATTAGCCATATAGAAAACATTGTTAAATAACTAATGTAGATCCATATGCATGACAATTCTAATGGCCCAAGAGGACTTCGAACATAACGACTCAAGAAGAAAAAAGAACTTTCATATACCCTTCCTCAAGGGCCATTATCATCCATCAAATAATGCTTCTATCTCCAAATCAATCCTAAGTGATGAGATAGATCTTGAATCATTGTCAAGAGCTTTGATCTTATCATCGCACATATCAAGACTAAGTCGACGTGATCAATCCATGCTTAATTGCGTCTTTGCATGTACTTGAATCAAGAACTAACTTATCAAAAGAAGCATCTGAAGAGTTATACCATTTTTTGGTCTAACAGATATTATTCTTTGAAAAAATTAAACTAATAAATTTAAAAAAAGTGAAAAATATTATACATATTTGTGACAACCAATTAGTTCAAACATATAAAATTAGTGATAAATGCTGCCCAATTACATTTGCTCGCTAATTTTAGATATCGAAAACCGAGGGTGCTTTGTTAAATAATTCAAAATATAAATCTATGAATAAAAATGAAAACCTCGCATGGAACTAAATAACATTATATACGATTAGTAATGAATTATCGTATAAGACCCAATTCATCAAATAAACATCCTAACACCATGTCCAAAGTTATTGTATTTTTAAGCGATATAACTATGACATATTAAAAATAAACTGAACAAATAACTTAATAGATGTGGCATGCAACTAGTCTTCTCGCAAAAAGTAGTACTCGGAAATTATAGGTGTCATGAGTTGAAGCAGACAGACATAATTTAACTTCCCTCAGGAGTTTACCGGTCCATCGGGTTCTCCTGGGTATAGTTCATAAAGAAAACTAGACTTCCCATTCCTTTGATTTTACCTGCAGATTTTACAAATACATGGACATGTGCATAATAAAAAGAAAAAATGATCAAATATGTTTGGACGGTGCCTAACAATATACATCCCCACCTCAAGGGAAACGTAGGCTATTGCATAAGAAAAGACTGTTTACATATCACTTTAGGATCAAGCCCACGTAGTTCAATTTCTTATTAGCACATAATATTGTACTATGCCACTTGTTGGATCTAGCCTGGTTCACAGCATGTGAAATTGCTGAATTTATAAAAATCCTAACTGGATCTTAATGGGCTTATGAAATCTTATATTTAATACTAGATACAATCTAGTTGTTTTGAATAAAATCATATTTTATTCGTTAATCTTATTAATTAAATGTATTTGGTGTATATATGTGTTAATGTATCATACACACACATGGATGATATTGGTATAACTTGATGATATAATATATCATAGCATGGTTAATATATACATAAGTAAATAAACGGATTAATGTCCACCATTTATATATTCGTTTTCTATATATATATATATATATTAATTTCCTCAAAATCATTTGATATAATACATACATACATATACATACAGATACATAAACATATACATATATAATATTTTGAAATGAATTATATTAATAAATATAATTTAATTAAAATATCTAACATAATTTGACTATGTCAAAAAAATTAATTTCAATAAATTTAAAAATGTCTAAGTTTGACTAAGATAAAAAAATTAAATGTCAGATTTAAAGTTAGAATATCTAAGTTTGATTTGGTAAAAATAAATTAAAATTCAAATCTAAATTTAAATTAATTGACTAAAATATATTTGATTAATTAAGTATTAATATTACAAATATATAAAATAATATGTATACCACCCAAAATAAATTTATTTATTTTTAACCCTAAAATTTTATTTAACAATGATACCATTATATATATATATTTAAGTATATATAAATATTATAAAATAATTATAAATTATATGTATATAAAATCATTCGGCCAATAAAGAATTTTTTAACCCTTTTTAAAGTATAAAAAATATTTTTATTTAATAAATATTTATATAATAATATTAAATGTAAATAGCATATTAAATAATGCTTATATATATTATAAATATAAATAAAAAATGTATCTTGGCCGTAAAAACATTTTTTATTCAAATAGCCAAAAGCAATTATAAATTGTAAGTATAATACTATATATTTTAAATATGATATTAATGTGTTTTATGTTTTAAAATTACTAAATAATTATTTAAAATCTACAAAAATATGTAAATTGTTTAGAAAATTATATCATACATATTAAAATACACGTATGGCCTAATTATATGTAAATGTGTGTGTGTGTGTGTATTAATTTTAAACTATTGAATTAGTTAAATTGGGCCATGCAAGTTTAATTGGTTTACAATTAATTATAACTGTGGCAAAACAATAATATATTATATATACGATAATAATGATTAACTAATATATAAATGAAAATTAGGATGATTTCCTTTGAAGATGAAACCTTCGAATACACCTTTATTTGTGAAACGTCTAGACTCCTTTGAATCATCAAACGATTATGCAACGATCGAATGTACCACATCCTTTACAAGTATCCAAACGAACCACCTTCTTATTAAAATCCAATACTGCTCCTTACACAATCATCCAGTTCATCCCAGTATCAAACAAAACCTAGAAAATCCTAACACAAAAGAATTGCAATCGAATTCGACACGCAAAATATATAATTTCAAATCCTCACAAATCATGGATAAATGGATTGATCCCTAGCACGGTTCGATACCATTACAGGGTCTACAACTGTACTAGTCTCTAAGTGCAATTCATCTACTAGCTATTTTGGAATAAATGAGTGCAATTTTTCGGCGTTGAATAAAATGCGAATAGATAAATCAAAAAGAGTAGCTTCTTTGACGACTTTCTTTCCCATTTTCACTGCTGGAGCTGCCCTTAAGCTAGGAACAACCTCTAATGCATAAGCTGGAACCACCTAGGTAGAAGCCTTAGGCAAAATCTGACACTCTTCATTTAACCAACTTGGTTGCCGATTAGCATTTGATCTTTACTACGTTTGTTTTGTAGTTCTTAGCCAAATATCCCCTGAAACTGCACTTCCTACACCTAAGCTCCAGCTTCTTTATCTTGCCTTGAGCCCCATTCCACCCTTGCGTTGATTGTACTGAACTGGCTTCCCTTCTACCTTCCTAGGTCCATCCTTAGTGATTGAGTTCAATAGTTTCATCTCAACCAAGCTCTCAAATGTAGTTCTAGTGCGTACATGACTCAAACAAATATCCCTCAAAGCTGGACTTAATCACTCAACAAACTTTATCGCCTTTTTAACTAGTGCATTGATAAGGTATAGGTCAAACTTTGCTAGCTGATTAAACTCACTGAGATACTCTTTGACACTACGGTCCTTTTGCTCCAAATGAATGAACTTCTCTAATTATACTCCCCATTCTGCATCAGAAATAAATTTAGTCTCAAATCACCTCTTAAAATTGGTCCCAGTAGTTCATGTCTCATCTTTCTTAGCAATAACAATATCCCACCAGTTCAAGGCTTCTCCTTGAAAATGCCATGAAGCCCATTTGCTACTTAATTGCATCCTCCACACCCATCATAGCAAATATCCAATTGTAATTTCTCATCCATGGTCACGTCTAAACAAATGATGCAGTCCCAAAATAATTCTTTCCACCTAGACTCCAGAAATCCCATCGTAATTTGGGAAATTCCAAAGCAGGAAGGGGAGCTTGGGTTACACCTTTTCTTGTATTGTTGGTCCTCCATTGGGGTTAAGTTCAGTTTGGCCACTTCCTTGGAGATACCGATGGAACCATATCGGGATGTTAACACCCGGAATCTCGGTTGCTTCACCAGAACCTCTTCTAGTTTGATTGCTCTTTTCATCGATATGCAGTTAGAAATTATTAACAACTTTCCTCAAATAGTATTAAGCATTATTGGAATTTAATATGCAACCATCAGCTCTGAAATGGGTCTTTTCGATCTAATAAAATCCCATTGAAACTTAGGTCCATTCAGGAGTTTGTTGTTGGTTAGTGTAATTAATTTAATAAGATAACGCATAGAGCTATCTATATCTTTTAGAGTCTTTAGTGGAAGGAATAATACATAATAAGAAAATAAAGTACGCATCTCATAAAAGCAAATCACAGAAGTACAATGTCTCGATAGTACATATATCCACTACAAGAATACTTGTTATTAGTAACATTAAGTAGAAACGTTTCAAGCTCAAGTGTAACTATCGGTTATATTGAAAGATAAAATTTAATACAGAAATGCTACTATGTGTTCCCGCTAATAATTTATTAAAGTTTTGGTGAAATTTTTCTTCGCCCGCTCATATTTCTTTTTCTCCTGCTTATTACTTAAAAAAATTTGTAAAGCTTCTTCTCCACAAAGAATAAAGGAAAAATCAAAAATTTCCTTTTGGATCTGAAACTTAAATAGTGAAAATTTTCTCATTCTTGAATGGTAAAATAAAAACCCTGGCTTGTAGTCGACATCAAATCGCATCCTGACCTCAGCCTGCCATTATACCTCAACCTCTCATCTTGCCTCATCCAATCATCACTCCTCATCCTATCATCACGCCTCAGCTTACCGCCATTGTCGGTGAGTTGGAATTCTAACTGGTTAAAATGTTATTTATTTTTGAATTACTTTTATGCACAATGCAGATTGTTGATTCGCTAACATTTTTTGGATTTATAACCATTACTTTGCGATTTTTGTTTCTACTAACTTATTGAGTTGATTTTCTAAGTTATTTCCATTTTTTTTCAATTTGTTAGCTGGCTTAAGAGAATTTGTACTAAAACCATTATTATATAATGGCGACACCATCATGTACTCCTATGTTGTCCATAACTGGTAGGAGTAAAATGAAGGTGATAATAAAACGAGAAAGTATTGGTGTAAGAAAAGGAGCATGGAGTAAAGAAGAAGAATATCTTCTTAAGAAGTGCACAGAGAAATTTAATGAAGGAATGTGGAGCTCTATTCCTTTACGAGCTGGTATATATACATTATCAACTCCTTTTTAATACATTTCTGTTGCATGTTGTTTCAGACTCATTACATATGCTTATACCTAGCATATTGTTTTTAATAAAGTTTAGTTTATGTTCATAGATAAATAAAAGTAATTTTAAGCAAGTTCTATGCGAATGTGTTATAGTAGTGTGTTATAAATATTGTTTAACATAACGAATTTATATTTCTTTATGGCTCATACAGTTATTTATTTTGCCACAAAATATGAGTTTATTTAGCAAAAGGAAATTATCGATATATTACTCCTAGATTGAAATATATACATGTATGCTTACCTTTTCTTTATGGAAGCTAGCATACATTTGCCAAAAAAATATGCTTGTCATAAACTTGTCATTTCATGTGCTTTAGCAAACTATTCTCTTAGCCTAAAAGTGTATTCAATCAATTGTACAATTTTATATTACTCGAGTCGATCTACTCATAATATTAGACTACCATCTAACTTCGCCTATTCGTTCATATACTGTCACTTATAATCCGACATATAAGTAGTTGAATAGTTCACTACTAGTTTGGAATTTGTTTCTATTTGATCATATAAGTGGTCCAAACTCAATTAGATATTCGATGCACTGACTTTAAAGTTGCAATCATTTCCATTTTACCCTTATTTTTTTACTAAATTAAAAGACTACTGCACTAGATATATGATCGATTATTTTCTTGCTTAAGTTTACTTATTTTTTTGCTAGCTATGCATTATAATTTCTCACTATGCTTATACAATATATGTAGTGAAAAAATCAGAGTTTTGGACAGCGAAAGCAGAGCATCCAATGATCTAGTCTGTCGACAATCTCAACAATTCCAATCCAATAAAGAGAATAAAAAGAAAAATCAAAGAGCACAAATTATAGATAGAAGATAGAAAAGGAAAGAACACACTGATATTACGAGGTTCGGCTATGTCTTCATCCTCAGACCCAACAACCTTTGTTACTTCCTCACTTCAAGATGGAGTACAATATGAGAAGAAAACAAATCACTCAATAAAAATTTCTCACCTTACAATAGATACAGAAAATGGGATCTTATTGAACATAATTTGTGGAGAATTCTCTTGTTGTCTTATGTTGATAAAAGATAAGCAAAAGTCTTAATATTTATAGGAGCAAGAATGAAGATTGCCTTGGAGATAAGGTTGAAATGTTTCCGGATACGCTTGATTTGATTTTAACACAAATCTAACATATTTATGTTTGTTTCCACATATATCTTTACTTGATTGATTCTTCAAATCAATTAATATCTATTATGATATTAATTGATTATTTTTCCAATTTATTTCTCATATTTGACTGATTATGGAAATCAATTAATATCTTCTCCTAAATAAATTTGGAATAGATTTAAATCATCCAAATTTAACACTCCATCTCGATTTAAATATATTCATCAATCAACAAAATTGGCCGTTAGGTCGGCACCCCATGGCGCTATGTATCTCGTACCACACTAATCAAGTTTGAGCAATGCCCAAACTTGTCCTTTGGAACCGATTTTGTCAACGTATCAGCTGGATTGTCTTTTGTGTGTATCTTTGATAGCTTTATCTTATTTCTCTCTTCTTCAAGCATAAGAATGAAACTCCTAACATCAATGTGCTTTGTCTGTGAGCTGTAGGCTTGATTCTCAACAAGATGAATGGCGCTCTAACTATCCGAAAACAAGTCCACCATCTTCTGCATCAGTGATAAATCCTCCAAAAGATGCAACAAATACAATCCTTCCTTGGTTGCTTCCACAATAGAAATAAGCTCTGCCTCAATGGTTGATAAAGCTACAACGGACTGTAACTTGGATCTCCAAGAAATCAGGCCTATACCAAGTGTATAAACATAGCCCGAAATAGATTTCCTACCATCTCTATCCCCAGCATAATCTAAATCACAATAACCCCTTAGAGTTATTTCGCTACCTCCAAACAACTGCTTGCCAATGAGTCTTGCCTGGGTTAGACATGTATCTGTTAACAACACCAACCGCATGAGCTAAATCAGGCCTTGTGCATACCATAGCGTACATAAGGCTTCCAACTGCACTAGAGTAAGGAATATTAGCCATATCCCTTTTGTCTTCATCCGATGCAGGACAAAAATCTTTGGATAGGTGAAATTGAGAGCCTAATGGAGTAGCCACCGGTTTAGATTTCTCCATACCAAATCTAGATAGGACTTTCTCGATATACTGAGTTTGAATTAGCCTCAAAACCCTTTGCTTTCTATCCCTCTGAATCTCCATCCCTAAAATTCTCCATTCATTTCCCAAATCTTTCATATCAAACTCCTTACCGAGCTCCATCTTTAACTCTGAAATCCTAGTCATGCTCTTAGAAGCTATCAACATATCATCAACATAGAGCAAAAAATAAATGATGTCTTCATTACACTTCTTAAAATAAACACATTGGTCCTTAAAGTCTCTAGAGTAACCATGTGAGACCATAAACTTATCAAATTTCTTATACCATTGTCTAGGAGACTATTTTGAACCATAAAGAGATTTTTTAAGCTTACAAACATGTCTGGGCCTGCTGTCAATGAACCCCTGTGGCTGCTGTAGGTAAATGTCCTCCTCGAGGTCACCATGCAAGAATGCAGTCTTGACATCTAATTGTTCCAACTCCATGTCGAAGTGGGCAACCAATTCCAAAAGAATGTGAATGGAAGTGTGTCTGACAACTGTAGAAAAAATATCATGGAACTTCACACCTTTCCACTGAACATAACCTTTTGCCACTAATCTCGCCTTGTACCTCAAGTCACCATTGCCACCGTCTTTCACCTTATAGATTCACTTACATCCAATTGCTCTTTTTCCGAAAGGAATTGGCACTAAATCCCAAGTGTGATTTTTGTGCAAAGACTTAATTTTCTCCTCCATAGCTACTAACCAACTGGAACTATCAACTGAACTAATGGAATCTCAATAGTCTCTTGGCTCATCATGAAATATGCTTAATGCATAGGATGCAAAGTCATCAAAGTCAATGTCTTCATTGCTTAATACCATAAAATCATCAAGCCATCTAGGTCTTTTCCTCTAGCTGATTGGTCGAGTTTTAATTTGAGCACCACCTTGAGATTGATCATCCGTCCTCTCCTCATCAAACTGACGATATGTAGGAAAAGAGTGTCTATCAGGTGTCAAATGATAGGATGCTCCAGAGTCAATAATCCACATAGTACTCTTCATAGAAGAGGCAGAAGCTATAAAAATGCCAAGATCACTCTCTAAATCTGAAGTTTCTGCTGTAGTACCAGAAGCTATTTGAGCAACGGCTTAGTTTTTATTGTCCAACTTGGGGCAACTTGCAATATAATGTCCAGGTCTTCTACAATAATGACAAACTCCCTTCGGAGCTCCCCTTGACTGAGATCTTTACATGGTTCTATATCCATCATATTTGGGTCTACTCTTATTTCTTCCCCTTTGCGCAATAAAGCCTTCGAAATCACTCTCCATGCTCATGTTTGGTAACTTTCCCCTCAACATCTCGTTGTGCAAATCTGTCTTCACATCCTCCAAGCAAATAGAAGAGCGCCCATAGATCATAGAGTTAACAAAAATGTTATACTACGCAGGCAAAGAACGTAAAAGAATGATAGCTTGCGCTTCATCCTTAATTTTTACTTCAGCTACTCGAAGAATCATAACAAGTTTGTTTAGGGCATCCACGTAAGCTAATACATCGGTTCTAGACTTCATCCTGAATGAGTAAATTTATTGTTATAGGATGATGCGGTTGCTGAGAGACTTTTCGTAGAACTTTTTATGAAGAGCATAACATAATTCCTTAGCAGTTTTCACATGAGAAAACTCTCCAAGTATTTCATCAGAAATGCTAAGTCGGATGGTAGTAAGGGCATCCTCTTCCAATTCCTCAATCTCTTCAGGTGTTAATTTCTTCAATTTGTCTGGGTCTGAGATAACCTTAAAAGTCCTCTCTTTCTTCAACACCGCTTCCATCTTCATCTTCCATGTGCCAAAATCTCGCTTTCCATCAAATCTAGAGACTCGATAATTGGTAGAGCTTCTACTAGTGCTATCTTTGTAGAATTAGACATAGCTGAAATAGTCTTTAAATAGAACAACAAGCTCTGGTACCAAACTGTGGTGAAAAAATCAGAGTTTTGGGCAGCGGAAGCAGAACACCCAATGATCTAATCTGTCGACAATCTCAATAATTTCTATCCAACAAAGAGAACAAAAAGAAAAATCAAAGAACACAAATTATAGATAGAAGATAGAAAAAGAAAGAACACACCGATATAACGAGGTTCGGCTATACCTACGTCCTCGAACCAAACAACCTTTGTTATTTCTTTAGTTCAAGATGGAGTACAATATGAGAAGAAAATAAATCACTCAATATAAATTTCTTACCCTACAATAGATACAGAAATAGGGATCTTATTGAAGATACTTTATGGAGAACTCTCTTGTTGTCTTGTGTTGATAAAAGATGAGCAAATGTCTTCATATATTATAGGAGCGAGAATGAAGATTGCCTTGGAGATAAGGATGAAATGTTTCCGGATTCGCTTGATTTGATTTCAACACAAATCTATCATATTTGTGTTTGTTTCCATATATATCTTTATTTGATCGATTCCTCAAATCAATTAATATCTATTATGATATTAATTGATTCTCTTTCCAATTTCTTTCTTAATATTTGATTGATTACGGAAACCAATTAATATCTTCTCCTTAATAATTTTGGAATAGATTTAAATCGTCCAAATTTAACAATGTGAGTATTTGAAATTGATATTTTCTTTTACTTTCCTTGATTGTTGAACTTGTGTACCAGCTTATTTCTTTATAGGATTTGGAGTTTACTTCATGCATTGCATGATTGCCTACTGATTGATGCTTTGCATCATGCGGCTTGTCATTAATCTCTTGCTTTGTTGATCCATGATTGGTAGTTTCATCAGAATGGATGCAGTTAACGACACACCATCATCGCATGATAATTTAGACTTAGACCCACTATTAGTAGCATGAATTTCCTATTTTGGAGAAGTTTTGGAGATAAAGAATGTTTAGAAATTTATCCAGTAGCCACATTGGCAAGCAAATTGATTCCGATATCATTACTAGTTGATAGAAAAGTACTTGTTTCTGAATACTTCGCACAGTTTTCAACCAAAGCATTCATGGAGCTAAATGAACTCTTTGATTTAGATATAGTTGATGAAACTCTCTTTCCAATACCCGATGGTGAATTAGAAGTTTTACAAGTTACAACAACACTCCTGCTCTCTTCATCAATTACAACTGCAAGGCTATTGCTAGGACATGACTCAACATTTACATTAGTAATGGTGTTCGTATGTAGAGTATCGCCTTTCATTTTCATTTTCAAGTCACCAGCATCTTGTTTTCCACTAATCAATAAGTACTGTTTAATACAACTAATACACTGAACTTACAGTACCATAATTATACAATTTTAGCTCATAAAATTACAAAGTACCGTTCAGTGTCGTACAAATTGTCTATTTGTTATTATACAACATTAACATGAAATTATAATATTACCCAGGTATTTGGATATGCTCGAAGATTTACTAAACTCGGACTTATACAAATTAGTAAGTTTGGAATATAAATATGAAAGAGATGTTAGTATAGTAACATATGAAATAAGCATTGAAATGATTTTGTTGTTTGCAAGCTTCTTTGTAGTTATGTTTGTGATCTTTTGATAAAAATGGATGCTCTCGTGCTTTCTCACTTCCTCTAACTAAAAGTCCATGAGGCTTCACTGTGCAGGTTATGTCTCCCATTGGTGTGCTTTCATTAAAACTGAATGACAATGCAGTAGAGCGGTTAAAGCAAGAGCTGGTGATCTTGCAATTAAATCATTATGGAAGTTCCTTTCTACATATCAAATGCAACGTCAATGTTGTCTAATGATTTGAAATCTTGGCAAGAAACCTTGAGAACAGGTGATTTATTAAATTAACATAATAACCCTTTTAATATATTATTAGTACTATTATTGATATATCAACATAGAAAGTAGGACCAAGTGTTGTAGGGAACTAGGAGTGGTCGCTGAAATTTAGTTGTAGACAATGATTACAAGGATGAAGAATGGTTGAAGAAGGATTGAGTATGAAGGCTTTTAAGATGTAACTAGACAGTGACACTCGAGTTGAAGGCTCGTATTATTATTGATGTAAAAATGGGTTTGAATTCATTTTACTTATTAAGCTTATTTGTTATTTTTCTTGATATATCAACTTAGAACTCATATGTACAAAAAAACTTTAGTGAAGTCAAAAATTATTTATGGAAGGTCTCATTGGTAAAGTAGTCACATATCATATTTCTTAAAAGATTTTTATACAAGTTCTTATTGATTATTATACATGTTGTGACGCCCCACCTCTATACTCACACTAGCCAAGGACACTACTGGGTAATGCCGTCTACTAGCACAAAGAATAAGACTGTTGAGGAGCGACCATCTGTGTAATTGCTTTGAGCAAGTACCGATATGTCAGATAGTATAACATGCATTTCATTTCAAGAGGAAATCCGACATATCAAATACAAACTCAAAGCTACCACACAGTGGCTATGTGGCCTTCGAAAACAAATATAAAATAAGCACAACACAAAATCAGTCATAGATATTCATATCACTAAGGCGGAAACAGATATGAATATAACACATAGAAGTGTACATCAAAGTAGTGGTCAAACAAGATCCACAACATCACAAAAGAATAAGTATACATCAAGGAGTCTCTATCTCAAATATATAAAAGCAAAAACTACTAAGCTAAAGTAGTTAGCCAAAAGTCAGAAGCTAGTCCCTGCTAAGAAGACAAGTGGAAGCACCTGAAACACCTCGGTCCGACCCGAGTATTATTTAAGAAGAAAAATAATAAACGGATCAGTCTAGCTATAAATATCATATAAGTTGAGATAGAATAAGAGATACGACAAAAATATATGACAACAATAATGCCATACTGTGACAAGTATATATTTGATAACAATGAAAATCATACAATATCGCAAATCTCCTCAAATATCCAAAAAGAATATCATATTCTTTAGCTTATTCACCAATACTCAAATATTGACAAAACATATCAATGCAAATCGCAAAAATTGGTGAAACACAATTTCCAAAAATCAATAATTAGAAATCCAAAAAACATAAAGGGGGAGGCCTATCACAAACGGGAGCATGAAAACTCACCAACACATGTATCACAAATGGGACGTTATCCCATAAAATGAGCCGAAGCTCCTCCTAACAGGGTATAGTCCCCCTTTGCGGACTATGAGCCGAATGCTTCTCGAACGGTCAAAAGACCATGGGTCAAATTGAGTCGAAGCTCCATAGAATAAGTGTAAATTACACCAAGCTAGTAAATAAATGAGTTTAGCTTCATGTCCCCAACCACTGGCTTAACTTAAATATTTACGAACAAATTGTAGTTTTCCACTCAAAAATACAAAATGATCATCATTGATCAAAAAGAAGTGTAAGTTACACCAAGATAGTAAATAAATGAGTTTATCTTCATGTCCCATAACCACTGGCTTAATTTAAATATTTACGAAAAAATTGTAGATTTCCACTCGAAGATTGTCACGAGATTTCAATCGAACAAGTCCAAGAATTAACCGACGAAGTAAACGCAAGTGTTTCATACCACTTGTTTTGCTAAGCCATTTAATTAGATTTCTCATACGAATGAGGTAAAGGTTTGTATATACTAATAGATTGGAAAACAGTTTTAAACAAGCTTTGTATTAAAAGTAATGTTGAAATCATTTTTGTGAAAGAGTTTGAGTATTTACTACTAGTATAGAAACCTTTGTATTTTAAAGTGACAAAACACAGAAATGATTGTAAAACAATCTATCACCAAAAATCCACATTCGACGACGTGAATTCCAACCATAAAAAATCGATATCAAATCCCAATAAAATAAATATTCCCAAAAATCCATAAATGAAGTCATCAAAGTCGATAATAATTGACAACAACTAACCAGATCAACAAAAATCGATAAAAATTGGAAATCCACTCAAAAACAGCCAAAATAGGCAAAACTGCACAGAACCAGACGTCTGGTTGAAAATCAGATGTCTGGATTTTGTCTCTGCCTTTTTTCTTTTTCCAGGGACCTCTTCCAGACGTCTGGATTTTTCAACCAGATGTCTGGATTTCCTTCCAGACGTCTGGATTTTCTTCCAGACGTTTGGATTTTGTCTCTGCCTTTTTTTCTTTTTCCAGGGACCCCTTCCAGACGTCTGGATTTTTCAACCAGACATCTGGATTTCCTTCCAGACGTCTAGATTTTCTTCCAGACGTTTGGATTTTCCTGCTAGGCAAAAATCAGCCTAGCCCAAAAAGGGCAAAAATCCAAACCGGAAGCGATCGAACGAGCGATGGATGCTAGGGATTTATGCCAATCGACAACCCAGCCCTATAGGCTCTTCGATACACCACCAAAAACATGTCAAAACATCCAGGATAGGATCTTTAAAGATTTTGACTTCCAAATACCAAAATTGGAAAATTCACCAAATCAATTCAAATCAAAAGCAATTGAACATGAAATAGATGTTAGGAATTCATACCTAACAACAAATGAAAGCTATAGACATAGCTGTGAGTTCAAGAACTCACCTTTAAACCCAAATATAGAAATGAGAAGCTCTAAAACAAAGGAAAGATCAACCACTCTTCAACTTCAACTCTAGAAGCTCCAATCTAAGATCATAAGCAAATATTTCCTAAGTTAGGTTATATGAAATTTCTAAAATTGGAGAGAGATTGAGATGGAGAAGATGAAGAGTATGCTTACCTAAGCTTCTCTTTGATTTTAGAGCAAGAACTTGAACTTCCTAAGAGAACTAGGGCTTACGAATTTCTAATTTCCTTTCTTTTCCCCCATTTTTCCCTTTTGCTTGAGTGTAAGGAAATGTTATGAATGAATGAAGAGGAGTGGAGTGGGAGTTATTAGGTAGAGGGTTGGGTTCTCTTGTTGGGTTAGTGGGCTGAAACCCAAACCCAAAGCCCCAAATGAAAATATCAAAATTCTAATCAACTCCAAACATATCGATGTTTATACTCAAAAAGGTCGCAAACGCCATTTTGGACTCAATGGAAGTGGTCACGAG
Organism: Allium fistulosum; assembly: GCA_030737815.1. NCBI lineage: Eukaryota > Viridiplantae > Streptophyta > Magnoliopsida > Asparagales > Amaryllidaceae > Allium > Allium fistulosum. The sequence continues at coordinate 938,633,712 of CM060907.1, read as the reverse complement.
TCCTAATTCGACTGTTTACAAAAAGTAGCATTTTAGACTTTAATGCGACCAACGATGCTATATTTAAATAAAACATTTAAATATAAAATCGTAAAATATGCGGGTTGTTATAGACTCCCCTCCTTAAAGAAATTACGTCCTTTCAATATTTAAGAAGAAAATAAAAAGTAACAACCATACAAAGGCATATCAACACAAAAGGAAATTTGTTGAAATGAGAAGTTCACCTTAAGGAGCACGAGAGAGTAAGTCCGGATGTGTTCGCTCGATGAATTCTCTGGATTCCCAAGATCAATCCTTAGGAAGTGTCTAGATCATTCCACTCGGACATCATTATAGAAACAACCGCTTGTTACTTACGGCTAAGGGTATCGGCAACACGATTCCCCTTTCCAGGAGTATAAAGAATATCAAGATCATAAGATGCAAGGAATTCGAGCCAACGTTGTTGACGTAAATTAAGTTCCTTATGAGAAAATAAATAATTCAAAGATTTATGCTCGGTGTAGAGAACAAATTTCTCTCCCAAAAGATAATGACGCCAAATTCTAAGAGCGAAAACAATGGCCGCGAGCTCTAAATCATGAGTGGCATATCTAGTCTCGGCATGCTTTCATTGTATAGAATCATAAGCGATAACACGTTCCCTTTTGCATGAGAATGGCATTCAAACCAATACGACTAGCATTGGTATAAACAATCAAGTCTGGGTTCCCTTCGGGAATCACAAGAAGAGAAGCATCAGAAAGGAGTTCTTTTAAATGATCCTCTTTCCCGAAAAGCTAAGACATTCAAAATTATAATGAACTTTAAGTAATCATCTTTTTAGAAAAAAATTTACTTTTTACAAGTCAATTTATCGTGTCTGACTGTCTCATCATACTGTTTAGGAGACTCCTATCGATAACATTGATCAGGCGCATCGACCAGAATTCTTAAAGTACTCAATGGGCATTACAACACAAAATCATCTTCTATATGATAAACATGCCTCTTATAAAATTTACAAATAGTCTTTGCTCGTTTTAAGAACAAAATCCAATTATACTTATAAATATCTTATTAAAAAGATTTGCAAATTTTAAACTATTGTTTTCACCCATAATCAATGAATACAAGGACGGACTCATCGAGATATTCGCAGAATACTCGATTCACAAAATGGATGAAATAAGCTGGAGGGTTCGTTAAACCAAATGACATAACGAGCCACTCATAAAAATCATAACGAGTGCGGAATGCGATAAGTGGAACGCTATCCTCCGCATCTCGTAGCTGATGAAAACTGGTGGCAAGGTCAAGCTTAAAAGACCTTAGCACCACTCAAGGGATCGCTTAGGTGGTAATCCTTAGACATGCTCAAAGATATCGGGAAATTCACGAACTACTCGAATGAGAGAAATAACATTTTCCTCATCAAGTGGGTTTGGGTAAGATGATGCCACCAAATTGGAATCCAAATCATTAAGAACAATAGAAATCTGCTTAACAGATTGAGAATGTCAAAGATGGATAGTCTTCTTGGGACATAGGATGTGGACTTAATATCGATTAAGCCAATCCATTGCTAAAATCATTTCCGAAACCTAAGTAGCGCATAACATGCAAATCGGCTCGGAAAGTATAACCACATAAAATAATCTCGACATTTTTACAAAGTAAACTAAGTGTTGCAGATCCCCCAACCGGATCCGCAATTCTCGATGAAGTCATCAAACCCATAATATTAAAGAAAAAGTATCAACAAGTTCTTTTGATATAAAAGAATGATATGCACCAGTATCAAAAGAATTCGAATAGGATAATCACGAAACAAAATAATGGCAACAAGGGCAGACATGAATACGCCATCCTGAGGAGTAGCACTGGATTGACCGGTGTTGGGTCGGCCAGGTCTAACCATTTCTCTTCTTTAAGAAAGAAAGAAAGAAGAGGAAAAAGGTTATTCTCAGAATAAATATCAAACAAACTTGATTGATAAAACAAGGCATCATAACAGAAAATAGGATAGAATGGGTCCTAAGACTCGGATAAATCCTAATGCACGATTCCTAAGAGAGACTTAGGACAATGATCCTTGTTATAATATTCTATATTGTTCTGAAGTTTGGCTTTGATACCAAGCTGTGACGCCCCACCTCTATACTCACACTAGCCAAGGACACTACTGGGTAATGCCATCGACTAGCACGAAGAATAAGGCTATTGAGGAGCGACCATCTGTGTAATTGCTTTGAGCGAGTACCGATATGTCAGATAGTATGACATGCATTTCATTTCAAGAGGAAATCCGACATATCAAATACAAACTCAAAACTACCACACAGTGGCTATGAGCCTTCGGAAACAAATATAAAATAAGCACAACACAAAATCAGTCACAGATATTCATATCACTAAGGCGGAAACAGATATGAATATAACACATAGAAGTGTACATCAAAGTAGTGGTCAAACAAGATCCACAACATCACAAAAGAATAAGTATACATCAGGAGTCTCTATCTCAAATGTATAAAAGCAAAAACTACTAAGCTAAAGTAGTTAGCCAAAAGTAAGAAGCAAGTCCCTGCTAAGAAGTCAAGTGGAAGCACCTGAAACAACTCGGTCTAACCCGAGTATTATTTAAGAAGAAAAATAATAAACGGATCAGTCTAGCTATAAATATCATATAAGTTGAGATAGAATAAGAGATACGACAAAAATATATGACAACAATATTGACATACTGTGACAAATATATATTTGATAATAATGAAAATCATACAATATCTCAAATCTCCTCAAACATCCAAAAAGAGTATCATATTCTTTAGCTTATTCACCAAACCTCAAATATTGACAAAACATATCAATGCAAATCGCAAAAATTGGTGAAACGCAATTTCCAAAAATCAATAATTAGAAATCCAGAAAACATAAAGGGGGAGGCCTATCACAAACGGGAGCATGAAAACTCACCAACACGTGTATCACAAATGGGACGCTATCCCATAAAATGAGCCGAAGCTCCTCCTAACAGGGTATAGTCCCCCTTTGTGGACTATGACCCGAAGCTCCACCTATGAGCCGAAGCTCCTCCTAACAGGGTATAGTCCCCCTTTGCGGACTATGAGCTGAATGCTCCTCGAACGGTCAAAAGACCATAGGTCGCTACCCCACCAAATTGAGCCGAAGCTCCATAGAATAAGTGTAAATTACACCAAGCTAGTAAATAAATGATTTTAGCTTCATGTCCCATAACCACTGGCTTAACTTAAATATTTACGAACAAATTGTAGATTTCCATTCGAAAATACAAAATGATCATCATTGATCAAAAAGAAGTGTAAACTACACCAAGCTAGTAAATAAATGAGTTTAGCTTCATGTCCCATAACCACTGGCTTAACTTAAATATTTACGAACAAATTGTAGATTTCCACTCGAAGATTGTCATGAGATTTCAATCGAACAAGTCCAAGAATTAACCGACGAAGTAAACGCAAGCGTTTCATACCACTTGTTTTGCTAAGTCGTTTAATTAGATTTCTCATACGAATGAGGTAAAGGTTTGTATATACTAATAGATTGGAAAACGGTTTTAAAAACAAGCTTTGTATTAAAAGTAATGTTGAAATCATTTTTGTGAAAGAGTTTGAGTATTTACTACTAGTATAGAAACCTTTGTATTTTAAAGTGACAAAACACAGAAATGATTGTAAAACTATCTATCACCAAAAATCCACATTCGACGACGTGAATTCCAACCATAAAAATCGATATCAAATCCCAATCAAATGGATATTCCAAAAAATCCATAAATGAAGTCATCAAAGTCGATAATAATTGACAATAACTAACCGGATCAACAAAAATCGATAAAAATTGGAAATCCACTCAAAAACAGCCAAAATAGGCAAAACTGCACAAAACCAGACGTCTGGATTTTGTCTCTGCCTTTTTTCTTTTTCCAAGGACCCCTTCCAGACGTTTGGATTTTTCAACCAGACGTTTGGATTTCCTTCCAGACGTCTGGATTTTCTTCCAGACGTCTGGATTTTGTCTCTGCCTTTTTTCTTTTTCCAGGGACCCCTTCCAGACGTTTGGATTTTTCAACCAGACGTCTGGATTTTCTTCCAAACGTTTGGATTTTTCTACTAGGCAAAAATCAGCCTAGCCCAAAAAGGTCAAAAATCCAAACCGGAAGCGATCAAACGAGCGATGGACGCTAGGGATTTATGCCAATCGACAACCCAGCCCTATAGGCTCTTCGATACACCACCAAAAATATGTCAAAACATCCAAGATAGGATCTTTAAAGATTTTGACTTCAAAATACCAAAATTGGAAAATTCACCAAATCAATTCAAATCAAAAGCAATTGAACATGAAATAGATGTTAGGAATTCATACCTAACAACAAATGAAAGCTATAGACATAGATGTGAGTTCAAGAACTCACCTTTAAACCCAGATATAGAAATGAGAAGCTCTAAAACAAAGGAAAGATGAACCACTCTTCAACTTCAACTCTAGAAGCTCCAATCTAAGATCATAAGCAAATATTTCCTAAGTTATGTTATAGGAAATTTCTGAAATTGGAGAGAGATTGAGATGGAGAAGATGAAGAGGATGCTTACCTAAGCTTCTCTTTGATTTTAGAGCAAGAACTTGAACTTCCTAAGAGAACTAGGGCTTAGGAATTTCTAATTTCCTTTCTTTTCCCCCATTTTTTCCTTTTGCTTGAGTGTTAGGAAATGTTATGATTGAATGAAGAGGAGTGGAGTGGGAGTTATTAGGTAGAGGAGTTGGGTTCTCTTGTTGGGTTAGTGGGCTGAAACCCAAAGCCTCAAATAAAAATATCAAAATTCTAATCAACTCCAAACATATCGATGTTTATACTCAAAAAGGTCGCAAACGCCATTTTGGACTCAATGGAAGTGGTCACGAGTCCTAATTCGACTGTTTACAAAAAGTAGCATTTCGGACTTTAATCTGACCAACGATGTTATATTTAGATAAAACATTTAAATATACAATCGTAAAATATGCGAGTTGGTACACCTGTCTATAGGGACATAAGCTTTTCCAAAGAAATAATCAACTGCAGCAATGAATTGGTTCTTGCCTTTAATCATCATATATATTATAACATATTGTTAGCACTAGTTGTATAAGCTTCTCTATGTACGGTAATGGATTTTACATTAATTTGGTTGTCTTGAAACTACTATAGCTATACGGTCAAGGATTTTATGTCAACGTGTTTATTTTGTTTAAAATATTTTGTATCGAATTTTTTGTATAACATATTTCATTATGATTTATGCGTTTTTCAGTTATTAGATTATGATAATTATATGAGTGATTACTGGTTTCATACTAAAATATGTTAATTATTACTATATATATTGTGAATAAAATAAAGTGGGAACTGAATGAGTTTCCATAGTGAGGGAAATTTGCACAAAAAATCAACAATTTTTAGTAGCGTTTAGTAAACACTGTTAAAATTTATACGGGGACAGACGAAAAATGCTACAAATATATATGGTAGCATTTCCTGAAACACAACAGTAAGGTTTGGGTTTTTATTGGCTTTTAAACAGCGATACAATAAAACTTTTTTATTGCGTTTGTAGAATGCTACAATATATTGCTTTTAGGTAGCGTTTATGAACACGCGACAAAAAGTCATGGACTTTTAGTTGCATGTCGTATAATGACGTTTTCTAAAACGGTACTATAAGTTATGGTAGCATTTTCTAGGTGGTAATAAATATATTTTTTGTTGTAGTGAATATGTCTAATACATTATCTGGGTACTTCATAACAACGTAAATAGATGACTGTAACCAATAACTACCTGCCAAGTCTCCATCATCTTTTCCACACTCATCATTGTACCTAACCTGTAGGTTTTAATGAGGAGAGAGTCATAGCAACAATGTCTGGCGAATGAAAACCTCAAATTTTATAATAATAGTATATGGGAAATAAGCATTTCAATAAATATTACATCTTATTTATTTATTATACTTCGCTAAATATGTCTCCAACTGTAGGACAAAGGCCATTCAAATCCAATTCCATGACCACAAAAGCGGGTGCAATGCAACTACAGAGTATACTGGGTTCAACAACACATCAGTCGTCTATTAGTACCTTAGGCATTGATTTTGATGACAATAACCATATAACATTATATTAGATATATATAACATTATATAAAATATAGATGCTAATGTTTTTATCAAGTTATATATAGTATATAGTGCAGGATATTAGACATGTATTAATTAAGAAGACAATACAGCATCAAGTGAAGATTCAAGAGGCTGATATAGGGAATCAAGAGTTAGAGATTGAAGACCCACAAGTATTGAAGAACTCAAGATTTCCCAGATAAGTTATAGAGTCATAGAATTTTTGTTAAAACCTTGATAGCACTTCTTTGATCTCTCTCTATTTTTCCTTTCAAATGATTTTCAATTTCAAATATCTTAAAATTCAAAAGTAGTTTTTAGAGAATTCTTGTTTTCAAAATAATCTTTCAAAATAGCCTTTAAATTATTTCTACTCTTTGATTTTATTATACCTTGAGAAATTAAGATCGTAAAGTGTTTTAAAATATACTTTGAATATTATAATTTGTTATAATTTTGGTTTAAAGGTTTCTAAATATTTATAAGTATATTAAAATACTTGTTATAGCTTTGATTTTAAATATATTCATTTATACTTTATTATTTATATTGAAAATCCTTTATATATTTAAAATATTCTAAAAATAATTTTATAAAGTTTTCTTAAGTTTTGGTATAATTGAAATATGTATAAATTATGTTTAAATGATTTTATAAAGTATCAAAATATTTCACAAACCTTAATATTTTTAAAATAATTTTTATAAAGTGTTTTTCAAAATTACAAAGGGTATGTCGACATATCCCCATAGAGTATGTCGACATATGGATCGAAAATTTCAAAATTCAAATTTTGAATGGAAGTGACTTTTCATCGTATTTCACCGCGAATGGACATGACTGTTGTTTCTGTATAAATAGGGGGTAAACCAATGAAATTTGGTTAACTACTTTCTCATAGTTTCTCTCCCCTTTCACTCTCTTGTTTTCTAAAAGAAATTCTTCTTAAATTCTTCTCAAATTCAATCAGAATCAAATTCAACTCCACTGATTTGATTCTCTATTAACTACTCTAAGTGCTATTCAAGAGGTTATAGGATCATTTGTATTCAAGATCAAGGATCCATGTCTGTAAAACTCTATCAAATCATACTCGTAAATTGGTAGGTGTGATTGTAGCCTGTGTAAATCAATTGGGTATGCTTGTGGCTTATGTAAATCAAGTGAGTCTGCCCAGAGCTGGAAAAGTCTGGTGGGTGTGTCTCGTCGCCATGAAATCGAATATTGACTTTGCTATTTGAAAAGAAATATGTACAAGGAATTATACAGGACTAGATTTAGGGTAACTCCAAACCAGTATTAAATACTAGTATGTTCTTTCCTTTTTTACTTCTACTACATTTATATTTACCTGTGTTTGAATCTTTGATTGTTAATTGCATTGTTTAAACGGTAATCTTAAAAGAATTCAAAAAGATTCACAAAAATTAGAAAACGTTCACACCCCCCTCTAGTATTAAATTAGCCTTAAGATCCATCTTTCATTAAATAACACCGTCCAATCATATCCTAACGATGTGAGAGAAATACTTAGGCTACTTTAGACCTTTAAATAGGGAATAGGTAGACACTCCAGTCATTTAATACTTAGACCCAAGGCAAACCCCTCCTGGTACTCCCTAGTAGACATCGTAGAAAATCTCTTAAGGCAAATTAATACTTATTAGAAAGGGAAGAGGCAGGCCGTTCAACAATTTAATACCTCAACCCCGAAGCAGACCCTCCCTCCCCACCCCCTTCCCCCGGCCCCTAATAAATTTCCACTAACTAACCTAAAAGATAATTCTGAGCATTTAATGCTTCTTAAATAGGGAAGAGGTGACCTCAACAACCATTTAATACCCCAACCCTGAAGCAAGCCCATACTAGAATTACCCCATGCCATAAAAGAAATATCGACCATTTAATACTTCTTAAGTAGGGAAGATGCAGACCCAACATCCATTTAATACATCAACCTTGAAGCAGGCCCGTCCTAGGATTACCTGATGTTTTTTATGAGAAATTCCCCAAGTCATTTATTACTTCTTAATAGGGAAGAGGCAAACCCTAAACAAACCATTTAATATCTCAACTTCAAAGCAGACTCCTCCTAGAATTTCCTCGTCCTTATGGCAGTAACCCAAATATGACGTCCCACGTTAGTCCGATTATTTGTAGACGCTGGTAACCAAATCAGCTGGGCAAACATACCCTACATAATTAGGACTAACCTCGCGTCCACCGTGGGTACTTGTTTTAAGCAACGTCTGACATCAGTTGCAACAGTCACACTACTAGTAGCCAAATTAGCTGGTAGACTTCTATGTACTTTCAACTAACCTCGCATCCTTAAAACTTAGCCATATTTCCATTTTCCAACATTATTGTTAAACTACACCAATACACACACACACCTCACTTATATGTACGCATTAAAGGCCTTATAAGGGAAACTCATTATTTCATTTTTTATGGATTAAATTCCATAATTATTCTTAACTCATTTTATTAGGTTTACTATTGATTACTAACTACCATTTATTTGTATACTCTCCATTTTAATGTCAGTTTCTTTATTAAATGCCTTATTTATTGCATATGTTACAAATTTGTAATTATAATTGGTCGATTTCAAATTTTAAATGAATATGTTATTATTACATATATGTTTAATAAAAAAATTGATTAATTAGTTCTATACGATTCAAGTAATTTGGTCGTTTCTTACTTGGGGTGATATATTATTTTAATGTGTCAACAATTGCAATTTCTATACAAGTCCTAGTCCAATACAAAATTTTCATAATAGTTGACATCATCAACAAATTAGCTATACTAAATAGACTTGTATATTTTCAAAATGGAATCCAATACATACATTCATTTTATGTTAATATAGTAGAACTACGGCCTCTCTTTCCAAAGAAGCAAATTTATAATTCCAATCTTTTATATTTCATTCAACTTTTTAAACGTATAGCATTGAAATGACAAAGAAATCATGTTTATTTTAATTGTTGAAATAGACGATGCAACCATTTTACCTTACTTTGCACACCCATTTCTATTTTCCTTGTTTTGGAATTTATTGTCATTACAATCTCAAATTGAGAAGTGGAATCAATTAGAATACAAGTCATATTGTAAATAATAATAATGAATCCAATTCTACTATATTAAGATAAAGCAACAAAGATTCAACAAATTTCATAATTTACATATTATGTGGAAATTTTGGGGTTTTAAATTGATAAATTTTCACGTACAAAATTTCTCAAGGCAAGGTACAAATCCAAAAATTAAACTACATAAGATACTATTAAGGAAAATTAAGATTTCCACTCATAGATAATCCCCATTGAAATCTTCTTGGATTTGCTTCTGTGTTATTACCTATCCCTTCCTACGATTTATCATCCTTTTATTGTGTTATATGTAACAAATTTGTTTGTGTGTATTAGATTCAAAAGATACAGATTAGGGAAGTTTAGAATATATATATATATATATAAAAGATTAAGTACCTTTTTCTTTTAGCTTGATTCCTTCAATCCCTCCCCTAATCCTCGAGTGTGTATGTGTGTATTTTAATTAGAGTTTAAGAAATTTCCATGAAAGAAGAGAAATGGGCAGAATCCCATTACCAGGTTTAGATTTGGATGAAGAAAAATGATGGGGCTAGCCTCTTATTTATAGTTGCTTGGATGCGCCATCACCATTCAATCGGTCGATTGCTAGCGATCGACCGACCCATAGAGGAGGTCGATTGGTAGGCCCTAGTTTAATGTGAACATTTGCTTAACTATATTTATATTTTAATTCGTTTGAATTATTTTCGATCCAAAATCTTTAACGTCAATAACTTCTTTGTTTGAACTTCGATTGCGAAGTTCTATATATAAAAGTTGCTCAGAAGATAGCCACGAACACAATGGTGCAAGCTTCATAGCCAAATTCTAATATTTGCTCAATTTCCATTTTTAACTTTATTATATATTAATTAGTTAATTCCTCTTAATCAATTTCATATTAATTTTGTAGGGTGTTACATTCTCTCCTCTCCCCTCTCCCCTCCCTCATCCCCTTAAAAAGTATTTTATCTTTAAAATTCCTAAGCGAAAGGTGGTGTAACGTGCACTCTACAACCATGTTGTTCAACCAAGTTATCTACACGGCCATCTACTCAATCAAAAGTGTAACATGATTATGCATGCAACATATCTATAGTTGAGCTCAACACTAGCATGAATGCATGATCACGACATATGGACATGTATGTAAATAACCTGAATATGCATGAAACTATATATCAGTGTAAAAATAATAGGAAAACTGAGGCAACTATCCTCTACCATTCAATCTAGCAACCACAATGCAACAAAAACCTACAAGAGAGAAAATTTATCAGAGGAAAACTTTGGATGAGAAGCCTTCATCTTCTCTTCTATTTCCCAGGTGTTTCCTACTAGAATATCTCCCCATTGTACTTGAACCAGCTTAATTACTTTGTTATGAAGCTTCCTAACTCTATGCTCCACTATATATGCGGTGGCATGGGATTCTATCGACTCCATCGCTATATTGGCTAACTGATCAGGCTCTACTATAGTGCAGTGTTGTGCGGACACCTCCTCAGATGTAATACATGGAAAACATTATGGACTCCAGCTAACTTAGCTAAAAGCTCCACCTTGTACGCAAGTTTCCTCGCTCTCTCCAAAATTGAGAAAGGCTAAACAAATCTAGACGCCAACTTCCCTGAGGTTCCAAACCTTGTAACCTTCCTAAGATGGGAAATCTTAAAAATACCATGTCCCACTGAGAATTCCAACTCTTCCCTACGCTTATTAGCATAGGACTTCTATCAATCCTGAGAGGTTTTCATTCGTTGCCTAATTACCTCAATCTTCTTAGTTGTCTCACACATTAAATCTAACCAAAGTAGAGTTTTGTTGGTGTTTTCCCACCAATATTTTGGTGACTTGTGTGGCCTCCCGTATAAGGCTTCAAAAGATGCCTTCCCTATCATCGCCTAGTAACTATTATCATAGGTTACTCTACTAAAATTAAATACTGCTCTCACTGTCCTCCAAAATCCATGATGCAAGCCCTTAATAAATCCTTTAAGATCCTATTCTCCCTTTTCATTTATCCATCAGTCTGAGGGTGGTAACAGTGCTAAGATTTAGTGTCATCTCTAAAGCTAACCATAAACTCCTCAAAAATTCACTTGTGAATAAGGGGTCTCTATCCTTGACAATACCAACCGGAATTCCATGTAATCGCACCACTTCCTTGATGTAAATCTATGCTAAAGAAGATGCTGTAACAACCCACTCTGGAACGGGCCTAATTTTCGACCCAATAAAAACCCATCGAACCTTAGGTCAATCCCAAAACTTGCAATTGGTTGATAAAATTTATATAATGAACAATATACAGAGATATCTATTTATGTTTTAAGAATCTCACAGTGAATGGAATGAAATATAATAATAAAAATAACTACCTATATCATAAAAACCAAATCTCAGAAACACGTCATCCTAAAATATCTATAATACAATATCTCAAATATAATATCAACGTGTCTAAAATCTGGGTACATCTAAATACATCAAAAACATAGATAAATAACCAAATTACCACAATCTTCACTGTTGCTGTCATCTTCTTCATTTGCGTCGTTTCCCCTAACATGTGGGTTGTAGTAAGGTGAGAGTCATAATAATAATGTCTGGTGAATGAAAATCTCAAGTCTTACCATAATAGTATTTGGGCAGTATCTTTTGGATAAGTAATATGTCTTATGGATCCTATACCTCAACCTACTAGGTATACCTCTAATTGTACGCCAAAGGCTCTTCTAGTCCAGCTCTATAATGTACCTCTAACTATAGGCCAATGGCCCTTTCCAGTCCAATTTATAACTCTAATGCGAGTGCAACACAACTATGGGGTCTAACGATGTATCTCTGTCAATCATGCCCTAACGATGCAAGAGAAAGCATCTGAGCTACATAATACCTCTTTAATAAAAATTAGGCGGACTCTAACCATTTAATATCTATACCCTAGGAAAATCCATGTCATTTAATACATAAACCCTAGTCGGACTCCTCTCTTGTACTTCCTGACTAACATTGTAAGAAATCCCATAAGGTCACTTAACCCTTCTTTATATAAAAGAGGCAGACACTACAATAGCCACTTAATATCTCAACCTCAAAGCGGACCTCCTTCGAAGATTTCCCACTATCGTACCTAAAGATAATCTCGACCATTTACTTCTTGAGCAGAAAGGAGGCGGACCCTATAACAGAAACTTTAATACCTCCATCCCAGAAGCAGGCCCGTGATATTCATCTTATAACCCATAACCCAACTCAAGAAGTCTTACATTAGTCCGACTATTTGTAGGTGCTAGTAGCCAGATTGGCTGGTTAGGCTTACCCTATGGAATTGAGACTAACCTCGCATCTACCATGGGTACTTATTGTAGGCGACGTCTCACATCAGTCCCAAAGTCACACTATTGGTGGCCAGATTAGCTGGGCTGACTTCTGTGTGCTTTTATAAATTAGTCATATTTTCGTTCTTTGAATGTACAACCATATGTATACTACATATATATGATATGCCTCTCCCGCATTTATGAATTAAGGCCATATAAGGTAAACTCATTATTTCACCTTTAGTTATGGGTTAATTTCCATAATTATCCTTAACTTTCTTCCTATAGGGTTTAATGCTATTAATTAACCTAATTATTCTATATGATACAAGTTACATGTTACTATTTATATGTTATGCTATGACTTATATGTTACTATTTATACATTATTAATATATTTATACTTAATGTAATTTTTAGGCTAGCTAATTTATAACTAAATATTCCTATGAGTGCATAAAGAAATATTTCTAAACTAAGATTTTTGCTTTCTATACTAATTGTTAAAATGTCAAAACTTACATATCCATATAAGCCTTGGTTCCATACAATAATTTACAAAATAGCTAATATCCTTAGTTAGACAAAACAGACCTGCATACACACACACGCACGCGCGCACACACACATACACACACAAAAAAATGAAATCAAAATACCAAACTTATTTTACATTAATATAATAGAATCAATGCCTCTATTTCAAGGAAACAAAACTCTACAATTTAAACTCTTTATATTCCATTAAACTTTTACATATACAAGCTTGAAGTATAAGAAGGGATTCATATTTGCCTAAATTACGAAAATAGGTGGTGCAAACTACAAATGGGAGAATCCATACTTTGCATAGCATTTCCTTTTTCTTTCTTTTAGAATCCTTCATCACAATAATAGAAATTAGAAGTGGAATTTAAATAGAACATAAATTATTCAAATTGCAAACAACAAATTGTATTCTAATATATTAAAATAAAACAATTGAGATTCCAACTAATCCAAGAATTGACATTTTATTGGGGGATTTTTAGGGTTTTAAAATTAAGGATTTTGTATACAAAATTCCTCAAGGCATAAAACAAATCCAAACTTCTACCGCACAAATTACTAAAACGTGAAAAACAAATATTTCCACTTACAAATAGCTTCACAGATTTCCTTTGGATTCAGTTTTATGCCTTCGCCTAATTCCTCCTTCAGTTTCCTTATTTTTGGAATATACAACAATTCAATTATATATAGATTAGATTCAAAATTCAGAGATTAGGGAAGAATAGAAATAGAAAAATATGTGTGTGTATGTGCGTAAAACTAATTACCTTTCCCCCTAGAATTTGAATCTTGAATCTAACGAAGAATTAAGGAAGAAAACTGATGGAGTTTCGCTAATGTTGCAATTTTCTTGTAAATAAAAGTGAGGGGGCTAGACTCTTATTTATAGTGGTTAGGATGCATCTGGACCGTAGGATGTAATTTAGTTTGAAATAATAAAATCTGTGTCGTTTCCAACCTAACTGAACCCCAATCACTGTATAACTACTGGTCAACTGCTCCTTCCTAGGCAGTCAATCGCTAGCGGTCGACGGCCCAGAGAAGGGGGTTGACCAATCTCCTACTTTCAACCGTGAATTATTTGTTGTCACTTGATTTTATTAGTTTCCCATTTAAACTAAAGTTAACGTCTTTCCTAAACATTAAGTTTCCCTTAACGTTACATTATTTAGTACCTTTTTAATTTCGAATGTTAATGTTTATAAATTTTTAAATTTGAATTCGTTGGAATTATTTTAAATTCGAAAACTTCAAACGTCAATGACTTCTCCATTTGAACTCCAATCTTGAAACTTTATATATGAAAGTTGATCAAAAAATCACTATAAACACAATGGTGTAACTTTCATGGCCAAATTAAGACGTTTGCAAAATTCTCATTTTTAGCCTCATTATTAAATAATTAATTAATTTCTTATTAATTTTAATAGGGTGTTATAGTTGTGGTTACGTAACTTCTCATCGAAATAAAGTGAGCACTTTTAGTGAGCCAATCCACTATAACCCAAATAGCATTGTTGCCTCATTGACTTCTAGGCAACCCATCTATGAAATCCGATATGTGTTCCCATATAACACCCCACCTCTATACCCATATTACCGAAGAGTATTATGAGTAATACTGTCAATTAACATGGGGAATGAGGCGATGTGGTTAATGCATACGTGAATATTAACTGGCACAACATTGAATACATCTCATAATATAAATACAACACGCCTCGACGTAAACAGTCTTGGTACAAAACAGTAGACACATGCAGCTCCCGAGAATAGAACAATACACAATATAAAAGAATAGAGTTCAAAGAGTTATTAATGCAGCGGTACAAATATAATATATCCATAGGTTTGAGTGGAATACAAAATGAGTCAAGTGTCCACTAACTCTCAAATATCTATATACAAGATAGGTTCAATGCATATACATACATGAGTTCATATGATAATACCCAATACTGCTAATAATCTAGCCTCCAACTAAGACCAACAACCGCAAACTGGCCTCTTCATGTCTGAACCTGAAATGGCTCGGACTAACCTGAGTATTATATAGATAATAAATGGGTCATACTATGTCTAGATTCAAAGATGAGTACATAAATGATATGCCAAGAGGATAACATATACATGACATCGTAAGGAAATACTACCAATGGAATAATCAAACATCCATAACACATCGAAGATCATCAGACACATCACACATCAAAACATTCGTAAGATATCGAACATCATCACACACATCACACACATCGCACATATCACACATCACATATCAATAAACACATCACACATCAATAAACACAACGCACATCACACATCAAAAAATACATTGTACATCACACATAAATTCATTCATATTTATTTAACTATATTTGATTTATTCATTTTATTTTTTACTTTCATCTTCATTACCGCTACTGCCTGAAGCCAAGTCTAAACCAGAGCCTCGCCACTTCTCAGATGTAAAGGAAGGCCCTACTCATAAATTTTCGCGAGCATCCTCACTAATCTTTAGCTGCACCTAAAATGCACTTCGCTTCCTCGTACCTCACTTCCCATCGACAACAATCTTGTTTCGTTCTATACTCCTCGTCCCATTGGCGTGTGCAGCAGACTGTGATCTTGTGACGATGGGGCCATGTTGTCACAACCACCAGGGAATAATCCCATGGTCGGTCAAGCTAGGGTGGTGATAGCAAACTTCTGGTCATCACATCCATGTAATAAATTTCGCATCGCACACTTCGATCCACTCAAAAGAAGGATAATCATATTCTCACTCTAAAATAAAATAAGGAAATAATATAACACACATCACACATCAAGTTCGATATTTAAGTAATATCAATTAATATACGTGTATGATATAAAATGATTCACCAATATCTAATTATTAAATGCTAGATCTTCAATGAATTACCTGACATCATACTAATGTGGAGTAAATAAATATTCTTCACATGGATGTCTCATCCCGTCGGGTAAAATACAACTATATACACAACACCCACAATTAGTCAACATTAAATTAATATCCACTTCGCTTATTAATTCATTTTTTGCTTAATTTTACTTCAATTCAATATTCTTCATTTTCTTTACTTCATACTTCTGCATAATGAACAATTTAATTTCATCTCGTTCATAGAATTCCAATCAACAACCATCTATACACCCATCAAAATATTATTTAATTAGTAAATAACGAGACAAAGGGTTTTATTTAAATATATTTCACTTTATTTTTCCCCTTTTTATAAAAACACTTCAATTTAATTTAACAACAAAATACCTCATTTATTTATATCTGCCTCCTTTAAAATAACAAATAATAATTCTCTCATTTAATTCCGAAACCCATATTTTAAAACTACTTATTTGGTTTAAAAGAAACATTTGTTTGAACCCATCAATAAATTTAAAACCACTAAAATCCTCTCATATCTAATTTCTACTTCAATAATATTACGAAAATACATATAGAAATTTGAAATTTCCAATTACTTTAAACATCAATAAGAAGTACCATATTCCCAATCCAAAAATATTTCCAATATCCAAATTTTTGATGTAACACCCCTAAACATATAAGAGGATATATGAGAATGGCAATTTAGATATAGACCTATCCTATATCCCTTAAACCCTCTCTACCTCACATCATTCTCATTTTTCACAAAAAAACAATCAAAAGAAAAACCTATAGAGGCCGGCCATAACCTAGGAGGAAGAAGCACGAAATCAAGAGGATTCAAGAGCAAAAGTTTAGGGAAGCTAAGCAACATCAAATCTCAACTCCAACAATTAATTAAAAGGTGAATAATAAAATTCCATCTCTATTAATTATTTTCAAACTTGGATATGGGTAATACCCAAATTGTTTAAAAATTTTATGCCATGTTTGGTGGATAGATCATTGTTTGGATAGAATAATAAGTTATGGAATTTTTTATGAAATTAATTAAATGGGTTTTAGGGTAAAACCTAAGTTTTCATTCTCTGAATGGTTCGAATTTTTGATATGAGGTGCAAAATGATATTTTAGAGATGAATTTTTAATTCATAATTTCCCAAGTTATACTAAATATTTTATGAACTTCCGAAGGAGGAAATAGCTTAAATTCGGGTTTTAACTATTTAAAATAATTGCATATGGTTTTGGCCTTGGAATTTTTATATGGTAAAGAGAAGGATATTCTCGAATTTTTTATGAAATTTTACTATTTTTCCCAAGTGAATATGATATTTTATGAATTTAATATGTTGGATAAGCATTTAAATTAATAATTAATTAAGGTTATTAATTAATTAAAGTTGATAAATGTTTTGAAACTTGAAAATGGTATGCGGTAGTATTTCTGCAAAGGAAAGGTTAAAAGATGTTTTTATCCAATAGAAATTGGATAAAAAAGTTTGGGTTTGGTAGAAAATATATACTTTTATTAGTAATAAATCAATTTTCCTAATAATTATGATAATGCCATGCCGCATGTATCCACCCTAAGCCTATAGAAGTGTCGCATCCTTGAGTGTCGAAGTCGAGGTGAAAGGAAGCGTAGGAATTACTTCGGTAGCTATGGAATGCTTCTAAGTAGGTCGAAATTGACCTCATTGACAATTTAGTGCCTGTGGCATTGGCACCTCATGATTTTCTATGTTGAAGTAGCACCTGTTCACCTATGTTTTTAAATAACATCGCATTAAATGCTTTCAAAGTAATCTATATGAAAGGGGGGTGACGCCGCATGTTTTGTCTTCGACTTTATATACGAAGTGGCATAATAGCCGAAGTAAGCTAAGTATTTTTTATAATGACGTAGCTTGTATTGATGCCATCATTCATCAGTTTTGGTGATGTAATACTTGTTTTTACAAAAACTTAGCTTTGTTCCAAAAAGGCCGGGTAACCTATATTTTTTTCTATGTCATCGACGTCATCCTCGACATATAGTTCAATACTTAAAAGAAATTAACTGATGTCTTCGACCTTGTATAGAGGTCGACGTTGTAACGTCGTGGGTTTCACAGGTTATTTAATTAAAGGCGGAGAGCCTTAAGCTCCTTTGCCGACATTGTTGTTGACGTCGACACAGACTTCCATCAACTGAATTAAAGGCGGCAAGCCTTATGTTTTGGGATTTCAACTTTGATCATTGGGGATACCAGTCTACTTTAAATTATAAAATTTTACATTATAATTAGGGATATCGATGAAGATTATTTTGACATGCTAAATGTTTTCACTTCGACATTGATCATTATTAACCTAATAAGAGCGACGGGCCTGTTGTTTTATGACTTCGATTTTAAACATTTGGGATACCAATGCTATTTTGATTATAGATGTCGACATTATCACAGAGGACACCAAAGTAGATTACTTTAAACAAACTATATGTTTTATAAATGAGACTTTATCATTGGGGAATACCAATGCATTTTATTAAATGACTTCGACATTGACCATTTGGGGATAACAATGTATGTCACTCTGAAATGTTATAATTTTAAGGGGAGATAACCTAATTGAAGACACCAAAAGACATAGGTTAAACATGTGGGTAACATGAATCAAATTGTTAAATGATGGGTTCATAGTCATCCTAGGAAAACTATAGGATGTGAGATGGATATTCCACATCATACCGAAGATGGATAGTCTCTATGAGGTTAATGAAGGGTTCATAGTCATCCTAGGAAAATTATGAGATGTGTGATGGATAGTCCTCATCATTGTAAATTAAATGGAATATGTGTGATGGATAGTCCACATAAATTTGAACAATGGAACCATATGTTATGGGTAGTCAATATGGTAGGGGATGTGTAATCCAAGTAATGATTGTATGTGAGATGGATAATCCACATAATTATTAATATGTTTATGTTCAAATGTGAGATGGGTAGTCCATATAATTATAAGATGGGTAGTCAGATTAAAATAACACAGATAGTCAGTTTAAATTGTGGTAGGTAGTCATTTGAAATTAAGATGGGTAATCTAATAAATTGAGATGGGTAATCCAGTATATGTTTTAATGCTATTTTTTTCTAACCTTTGTGGTTGCAGGATCATAGTATATGGTTAGTTAATTTTGGTTAAGATACTAGTGAAGGGTAAACTCATTCCGTTCTATGGCGTAGTCTCACTAGATATCTATTTGGTACAAGATGGTAGGTTATTATTCACACCAGACTGTTGTCTGACCCGAAGTTTATGTTTACCCCTTAAACTCTTGGGTACTCTTTTGAGTAGGTTGGCAATAAGGGTTTTTAGGTTTCCAGTTAGATGAATAAGCTTCCAGAGATGTGTAGGAGGCAGTCTAGCTAAAAGGAGCTTTATCTATTTCCACTGTTATCTATTTCCACTGTATAGTTTAGTTTTGTCTATTTGAATGTAATGGTAAAGCTACATAATCGCTAAGTATTTAACTCTGATCAACCAAGGGGGCGTCTTCATATGTCACTCTTGGAGTATTTTGTGATAATTATAATTTCTATGAACGTGGATTTGTGAATGGGATTATTGATGTGCACATAAATGTGCATATTTTTACATCCATATTTAATCTATTTTTATTTAAATAAATGTCATAATTGGGTATTTATACATGTTTAAAACCAAATTTCAAATATGCTATCAAGTCATCATTCATACATCAATGTGGGGGTAAAATAGTAATTTTGTGCATGAATTAATTTTGAGAATATTTAATTGCATATTTTCTTTTTAAATATAGGAATTTTGGATGGAAATATGAAGATGTTCTCATGGAAATATGCATGCATAAGGATGGAAACAAAGGAATGAAGATAGAAATAATTCAAACTCATGCATCATGGAGGACCCCACCTACCCACTTACCTTAATCTACAATTAGGAGCTAATGCACAAGTTAGTGGGGGGTTAAAGTTTCATGCATACTTGATGATGGATTAATTAAAGACTAGTGATAACTTGGTGGCCACACTTCCAAAGGGGTATTTTGGAAAGCCCCCTAAAATATGGATTAGGGTTTTGTACATGTATAAATAGCACTCTTATATTCATGTAATTGATCTTTTAATCACTTAGGATATTAGCATGCATGTTGTAGCCTCAAAGTTATATGAAATAAAAATGGCTTTCTAAGCCTTTTGTTCTTTTACTTCTTCCTTGTTCTTATTTTATTTTCTTGTTTATTTTTATTTACATGCTCTTTCATTTCATGTTAGTAGTTTAGTTTTATTTTTATACAAATAGTTTAGTTCTTTTTTATTCTAATTAGTTTTCATTTTTCTTGCTTTTCTATGGTGAAATTTTCAAGTGTTGAAATGATAACACAAATGAGTAGCTAAACCCCTTCAATTTAGGGGTAATTAAGCTCTCTAAAATTATGTAAATTCAATATAATTTGTGATTTATGGTCTCTTTCATGCTTCATGAAAAGAGAATGTTGATGTAAATTTATAAAAATGAATTTGATAGCCTATGTTGTATTTGCAAATAGGCTATTCTTACTCAAATATAAACACAATTTACATCATCATTTTTATAATTGATTTTTTATTTTGAAATTAAAGTAGAATCAAAATTTGATGATCTACGTTACTAAATACAATAGTAAATAGGTCATACTCAAAATAGCTTTTGCTTTGACTTCATTTTCATGAGAATTAAGTGGCTTTGGTTATTGTATTATAGTTTGATGGTTTAAGTTATGTCAATTAATAACATAAATAAACCATACTTTTGATAAATACATCACTAATTCCACTTAAGATCAAAATAGACATCATGGATTATTTTTTTGTTGATTTATGTATAAATATGAGAGTGGATTTGCCTCTAAATTGTTTTCTAATCTCATATTTTCAATCACTTTTGTTCCAGCCTTTTGTTTTACATTTTTTTAGTTAATCACAACTTCAATTCTTGGTTTAGTTTGGTTGAATAGAAATTTTAAAATTATTTTTAATTCCCTAAGGATCGACCCGTATTCGCCAAGTACTAGAATTGTACATCGTGCACTTGCGGTTATTTTTAATTTAAAAAATTTCGGCTATTTTCTAAATCGATAGAAAATTAGTCGTTAAACAAGTTTTTAGCGCCATTGTCGGGGAATTTGATTTGATTTTATTTCTATTCTTTGAATTATTTGTTGTTTGATTTTTGTGTGCTTACATTTTTTGTGTTAATTTGCATTTACAAAAAATTGTTGTGTGTTTGTTGTGTGAATTTTGCATTCATTTTGATTTGTTTGCTTGTTATTATTCTTCCATTTGCATTTCTATTTAAAAAAAGAAAAAACATATATACACAATTTCATTTCAAAACAAAAAATATATATTTCATTTCATTTTCTCTACATTACAATTTACAAGTTGTATTCCAGTTCTTTGTATTTATTTTTCAAGTTTTTTTTCTCAACATATATACTTCTCTAACCAAATCAACACTTCTGCCTTCCTTCCACAAAACTGCACATACTTATCCTTCTCTCTGTTCCTCTCCTTCTCTCGGTTCCTCCAAAACAAACTTCAAACCCACCTCTGTGCACATCACAACCACCAACCCTACAACCATTTCATACAATTGTGCATATAACCCATCTACATACAACCAATAAAAATCTTCATCATCACCAACATCCACCACTGTCTTGCCTAACAGTAGACCCCCTATCACATATTTCCCTCTGACCACCACTTAACGACTTCAGTCCTCAATCATAACTTCCCTGCTGTCACTAAACCACCTGATCATCCTCTTTATATACAAGTTTCATTACCCCTTCATCAAACAAAACACCAAAGCACAGCCCACATATCACTGTGCACATCATCACAAAACTATCACCTGAAACCCCCATAGTTCACAACTCCTGTCAACAAACTTTCACATCAACCATCTGGTACTGCTACTGCTACCTTGCTGTTGCAACAACTTCAACTCACCAACTTCACTAGAAAAAAACACATCGTCTACCATCTGCCAAATCTCTGCACCACATCCTCCACTGAACACATACAACCCAAACCACCATTTCTGCCATCAACCTTGTGCATTTGTTTCCATCAACCCAGTGCCATACTACAACTCCTCTTAACTGCCACAAATTTACCCATACTATCAACAGTCCTCCAAACACTTCCTTGTCAACACTTGGCTTCCCTCTGGTGTGCAACTTCATACAACATAATAGCCTTGTTAAACCAATACTTCTACCATATCATACAAATCATCCCACCATTCAACATACAAACATTTCAACTCAAACCACATCCTCCTCTCTCAATCACCCCTCATACAAACTTACTGCCTGCCCTACCTTCCTTCATCGAGCTACAGACCTCTACATTTCACCATAACCACTAACAAACACAGACCACAATTCAACTTACCTTACCGCCATTACAACAACCCTTCCTTACAACTTCAATTCCATTCTGCCTTCAATTCTGCCATCCCTGACTATTGCATACTGCCCACCTCCTCAACTTCACATAGTCTTCAAAACAAACAGTCCAACCACTTCCTTGCACAACATTATCACTTCTCACCATTTCTACTTTCAATCCATAATAGCTTCCTATACTACTTCATTAACCACCAAACATCACTGCCCCCTGAATCCACTGACTCCCTCGACCAACCACAACCACCTAAACAAAATCGCACCCATCGCCACAATCTCTTCACGATAAGAAATCGACCAATTCTAACGCAACTCAATCGCAATCAATTTTTGATTCTGATATTTCAATTTTCGATTGTCGAGTTTTGAATTAGGGATTTTAAAGAGTTTGGGATTTTAAAGAGTTTGGGATTTTCTATTCTGTGGCATACTTTCTCTTTGTTTAAAAAAAAGTTGGCCTGAGTACATTTGATTTGGTTTGGGCCGGGTTATATTGTAGGCCCGAGTATAATTTCTTTTTTTATTTGTTTTCTTTGTTTAAATTTTTTTGTTTTAATTTTTTTTTAAGTCCATCCTTGTTAAAAAAAATTAATTTTGTTTTGTTTTAATTTGTTTCAAGTTCCATCCTTATATATTAAAAAAACAATTGTATATATCTTGTTCAAAATATCAGGTTGCCAAAGCAGATAAGAAAAAAATAGCCGCTGCTCTGCTTGCCAAATAAATTGCTTGCTTGCTTATTTAAAAAAATTGCCGCTAAAAAAATTGCTAATAATCTGCATGCTCCGGTATCGTGTTCTAATCTTTAGTTTTATTTTATCTGCATTGTTGGTTGCTTGCATTTGCATTAATATATATAAAGAAAATTTCAAAAATCCAAAAATTCAAAAACAAAAACAAATTTCATTTGTAATTGCATTGTTAAAATCACGTTTAATTTCTGCTTTGCATTCATCTCATCTTATTTTCTTTTTTAAGGGCAACATCCAAATTCACATAAGGTGGGGGATTTCATCACCCCTTCCTTGGCCCACAAATTTCATTTCATCCTAGAAATTGAATAATAATAATGGTTAGACTTTAGACTTAAGGGAGTCACGAGCTCACCTAGGGCTTAATGTATCTTGACAATTGTCTTCTTTGAACAATTTTATTTCTTGGTGTCTAGGCTACGGCAGAGCAATAATCAGTTATAAATATTACGGTGATTCATAAATATTATACTGGTTGTTTCTCTGAAGGTACTTAAACCTTCAGCTGCATTGCTACGGTGATTCGTGATGCACTAATAACTCTTTCCCGTTACCTGGCTAAGAAATATTTTGTTGATTTAAGACAAAGTGTGATTATATAATTTTGGGTTAGGAGCTACTAAGGACAGAAAATTTGTAATTAAGTCCTTTGCATTCATTTAGTTTCATTAGTTCATGCATATTTAAAAAAAATCAAAAATCCAAAACCACAAAAATTGTAAATTTAACTTAAGTTAGTTGTTTTTAATCCAAAACAAAAAAATCCTTTTAAATCCTTTCCTTCGAATTTTTTTAATCAAAATAAAAAATAAAAAAATCTCAAGTTTCTTTCTTGAAAAAAAAAATCCAAGAATATATATATAATCATTTCAAAAACAAAAAAAACATATAAAAAAAATTGAAAATTCAAAAACAATAACAAAAATCAAATTCCCATTTTGCATTTTCTAAAACAAAAACTCCTTTTGGTAAATATTTGAAAATTCAAAAACAAAAACATATAAAAAAATTTGAAAAGCCAAAAAAGGACAAAACAAAAAAAGAAATCAAATTTCTGTTTTGAAAAATAAATTTCTTTTGGTAAATATTTTTCCTCCTTTAAAAAAAGGTAAAAAAACAAAAAATTTCTCACTTCGTTTTCTAAACCTTGCTTCTTTCTCTTAAACTCGATTCTAACTTCTTTCTCTTCCCTTATTTTTCTCGCTAGTGCATGAGTATTTGGATTCATGACACTTCTACGAATCGTTGGACTTCTAACCCTTTTACAATCGTTTAACGCGAACAAAGATCCTCTTGAAATGGCGAATGAGAACGCCCCTTGAACTCTTAAGGACAGAATCTTTCCCGATAGAGTTTCTATTCCATCTTGCATCACGTTACCCACCCTACGGGTAACCATTTTGAAATTCACTCGAAACATATTGCCACGCTTCCAAAATTTGGCAATTTTGAACACGATGAACCATGCATTTTCTTGACGAAATTCGAACAAGTTTGCGCAACCATGAAACTCCAACAACTTTCTAAAAACGGAATCAAACTCTAATTAATTCCATTCGCTCTTACAGATTACGCTGAAAAATGGTTGTACAGCTTACTATTTAATTCGATTAAAACTAAGGAAGAATTCATGAAATTTTTCTTAAAACAATTCTACCCCTTGGAAAAAACATCTAAAATCCAAAACAAAATCATAAATTTTCATCAATTCATGGGAGAACCATTCGAAAAATATTTTGAAAGATTTAAAGAGATCTTGATAAAATGTCCACACCATAACTTCAAAAAAATGGACGCTTTGCCAAATCTTATACGATGGACTCGATAAGAGCTCACGAACCATGCTCGAATCAATGTGCCAAGGCAACTTTCTCACCCAACATCACAATGATGCTTGGCAATTTCTTGAAAACCTAGCCGAAAAGTCATCCCAATGGTAACGTTCAAACGAAAAATCAATTTACTCACGATCGAACGCACACTCGATAGGATCATCTCTGGCTTTGGAAGCTAAAATCGATGCAATGATTAATAAATTCGACAATGTTTTCTCATCAAACCAAATGAACCAAGCTTCCCAACCCATGTGTTACAAATGTAACGATCTAATTCATATAGCCGATCAGTGCCCTAATTCTGTCGAACAACTCAATGTTTTCAACAAGGTTAAAAATGACCCGTTTTCTCCAACGTACAATCCTGGTTGGAGAAATCATCTAAATTTTTCCTGGAACAAAAACAATCCCAACACGAATATGGTTCGTTCCAATTTTCAAGCATTCTCGAATAATGCTTCGAATCCTCCCTTTCAACCAAATCCTTTTCAACCAAATTTTGCGGGTTTGTCTCAAAATCAACCGCAACAATCAAATTTTTAACCAAATCTTGCTCCCTCTCCCCAAAACGATAAACATTTAAGTTCACTTGAAAAAAGTCTTGAAACGTTGGCTAAAGCAACTACTCAAAGCCTTCAATCAAACAATAATTTGTAAAATTTGTTGACCTCATATATGCAAATGCAAGTCAGTCGATTGCAAAACTTGAAATGCAAATGAATCAACTAGCCACGTCTATAAGTAAACGTGAATGAGGCACATTTCCAAGCCAGCTTGTGCCAAATCCCAAAAATCAAAATGCTAATTCGAGTCAACCCCTGTTGTTCAAGATAGCAATGTAACCCAATTGAATCCTATCACAACTCTGCGTTCCGGTAAAAAAATCGATAATCAAGTCGTTAATCCAAACGATTTACCGAAACCCCCTCTCGACACTTATAAAACCACAATCGAATTTGAACAAAATGTGGAGCCAAACGTCGAGTTGAATGCCAATCAAAATTCTTCTTCTACTCAAGTAGACCAGCCTACTGAGTATCGTGTTCCATTTCCACATCGTCTTGGACCAAAGAAACACTCTAACCAAATGGAAAGGATGTCGAAAATTTTAAAACAAGTAAAAGTTGACATCTTGATTCTTGACATCGTCCAGCAAGTCCCAACTTACGCTAAATTTCTTAAGGACTTGTGTACCCAAAAGCGACACACTAAAGTGCCCAAAAAGTCTTCTTAGCGGCCTATTTGAGTGAAGTCTTGTCCCAATCCATTCCCGTTAAATACAAAGATCCTAGCTGCCCCCACAATCTCGATGTATAATTAGAGACAAGACGATTAACAAATGCTTGATAGACGTAGGCGCAAGTGTCAATTTGATTCCATACTCTGTATATGAATAATTAGGCTTAGGTGAGCTCAAACCAACAAAGGTCACGCTTCAATTCGCTGATCATTCCATTAAGAAGCCCGTGGGAGAAATTGAGGACGTACTCATTAAAGTACGGCAACTCATATTCCCCGTTGATTTTATCTTTCTCGAAAGATAACCTATGACCAACCCTATGAGTTAAATCCCTTTGATATTGGGCCTACCATTCTTAGCCACCTCAAATGCCTTAATCAATTATCGCAATGGTTCGATGAAAATCTCTTTTGGAAACATGACTTTGCATCTTAACATTTTCAATCTTGAAAATCAATCGAATGAACCAAGCAAACAAACGTTGGAAATTAATGCCATTCACGAAAACTTTGAAAACGAGACGATTGACCTTAACGATGAACGCGAGGCCGAGTACGAAGGATTGTTTCACGAAATCCCCAATGAGATTGAATACACGCTCCTATTTGAATCGCTTTCAGTTGAGTCCGAATCTCAACCGAATTCTTTGATCAAGCAACCCCCGAGGTTGGACCTTAAACCCCTTCTCGATCACCTTAAGTACGCATACTTAGGTGATAATGAAACATTTCCCGTCATAATTTCTGCGACTCTCTCTCTCTTAATCCAGAAACTTTCTTTCTTTCAATCCTTTTGAAAAACAAGGAAGCACTTGGATAGTAGATCACAAATATAAAGGGAATTAGTCCCGCTCTTATTCAACATCGCATCCATTTAATTGAAGATGCCAAGCCTGTTCATGACGCGCAACGAAGGCTTAACCCAAAAATGAAGGATGCGGTACGTGTTGAAATTCTTAAAATTCTTGATAACAGAATCATTTACCCAATCTTTGATAGTTCATGGGTTAGCCCAATTCATGTTGTACTGAAAAAGTCTGGACTTACCGTTGTCAAGAATGATTCTAATGAACTTATTCCAACTCATACTCAAACGGGTTGGCGTGTTTGCATTGATTATCGAAAACTAAATGCCGCAACGCGTAAGGATCACTTCCCTCTTCCTTATATCGACAAAATGCTCGAACGTTTAGCCGGCCACAAATTCTATTGCTTTCTTGATGGTTATTCCGGCTATAACCAAATTCTAATCGCTCCCGAAGATTAAGAGAATACAACTTTCACATGTCCCTTTGGCACATTTTCATATCAACGTATGCCTTTTGGCCTTTGCAACGCTCCTGCTACGTTTCAAATATACATGGTCAGCATCTTTTCTAATATGATCGATCGTTTTCAGATTATGCAATGAATATGAAATTATCATTTATGAAATGAAATGCGAAGATTTTCTAAGGAAAATTTTGTTTAATATTTTCATATTCATGTGCTTCTAATTATTGATATGATTAACATAGCCGCATTTTGTCATCAGGAATTAATAACTATATATGACTACATGATCTATAGCTGTTATTTTTGGGCCTTGGAATGAGGGATATTACAAGTTGGTATCAGAGCATAGGTTCATGATAAAATAATTTTAAAACTAAGGAATTTTTGAAAACATAATCCAAATGAATTAGATAATAAGATTGGAGTTTGGGATAACGCTATAGTAACGTACTTGTATTTGATATATATATATATATATATATATATATATATATATATATAAGTATGTATCCTCCCCTCTCTTAGACCATTCTTTTGTATCTTACTAAGACTCATATGCATATTTATGAGAAAGAAAGATATAATGGCTGGAAACAGGAATCTAGGTGGAGGAAGCACCACAACCAATGGAAATGACCGACCCACTACTAGAAGGAATCCGGATAGGCAAATGCTAATCAAAATGCAAATGCTAATGTAGGTGCTACAACCCCACCAGTGGATATGTGGACTATGTATCGTTTCGTCATTAATTTGACACAAGTTGGAGCAGCTGTAGGAGCAACTGGAGGAAATGCTGCTAATGCAGGAGGAGTCAATCCCGTAGCGCCAGTTGGTAATAGCTATGCTAAGATAAGTCGAGATTACACCAAGCTGGGTGTAAAGCCTTCTCTAGGGATTGAGGATGTAATAGAAGTTGAAAACTGGCTGTTACGTTGTGAAAGGATTTTTACTTATTTGGGTCTGAATGATAAGCAGAAAAGGAGGTTAGCTTTGAGACGGTTGCAAGGAGCTGCATTGTTCTGGTGGAAAGGGGTGACCATAGGGTACTGGACGAGGAATTGACTTGGGCAGAATTCCGAAGGAGATTCAAGAAAAGATTTTAATCTAAGGTAGCCAAGTCATCCTTGCTCAGGAATATTATGGAGTTGGAGCAGGGAGAAATATCAGTGTTGGAATACTCTACTAAGTTCAATGAGCTATCCAGATATGAGTATGTTGTTGTTAACACTATTATAAAAAGGAATGAGAAGTTTATCCAGGGGTTGAGGCCGGAGATTACTAAGGAAACTATGCCACATCTCAGAGATCCATCAAATTTTGTGGTGGAGATGGCTATTAGGAATGAAGAAACGCTTTCAACTTTTGGGAAAAAGAAGTCAATGGAGAACCAGAATTCTCAAAATAAGAAGAGGTAATTATTTAAGAAGAAGGGAGCTCAAAATGGTGGAGCTGTAAAAAAAGAGGAAAGTTGATATAGTTTGTTATAAGTGTGATAAGAAAGGGCACTATGCTAATGTGTGTCGATCTAGTGATGGCAAGGTGGTTGTATGTAAGTAGAATGTGAAGTGCTTTAATTGCGACTAAGTGGGACATTATAAGAACAAATGTCCAAAAAGCGACCAAGGTAGGAAAAGGAAAGGTCTTTGCTTTAGACCATCTACATCAAGATCAGCAGCAGTTGAGAAGGGGAAGTTTATGATGGAACGTACGCTTCTGATTCATAGCATACCAGTTAGGGTACTGTCTGATACCAGTGCATCGCATTTATTTATATCTAAGTGTTTGATAGATAGGTTATGTTTAGAACCATCATACCTTGTTACTACCATAAGGATGGCTAATCCAATAGGAGGGTTCTCTAGCAATGAGATGTGACCATCTAGAGTTTGAGTTGCTAGGTTATAATTTTGCCTGCATTTTGTATGTATTTGATTTAGTGGGTTTTCGGATTATTTTGGGTGTGGATTGGTTGAGTGGATACGACGCTAGGATATTTTTCCAGGATAGGAAATATCATTGACATCCTGACAGTAGAGACCGAATTGTATACTCAGTTGAGAATTCGAGTCCAGAAATTTGTGCTTTAATTGGTGCCACTGAAGTGGAAGACGTAGTGAATTGGGTAGTAATTGTAAGAGAATTTGCAAATGTTTTTGAGCCAGTTATAGGACTACCACTGAACCAAGCTATTAAATTTCGAATAGACCTTGTACCTAGACCTGAACTCATAAGTAGACCACCTAGTAGAAAGACACCTACCGAGCGACCGTGGTATTTGTGTAGAAACCAGACAGGTCGTGGAGATTGTGCATCGATTATCGTAAGTTGAACGAGAAAATGATAAAGAATATGTATCCTTTGCCGAGGATCGATGATTTATTTGATTAATTGAGTGGAGCCAAAGTATTTTCCCACTTGGATTTAGCTATAAGGTTCCATCAATTGAGAGCGGTGGAGGACAGTATTCCTTTGACGGTGTTTCAAACGAGGTATGGTTTGTACGAGTGGTTAGTAATGTCATTTGGATTGACTAATGCATTAGCTTTCTTTATGGATTTGATGAACTGAAATTTCCGAGAGCACTTGGATATGTTCATATTAGTATTCATTGATGACATTTTGATATATTCTAAGGATGAAAGGGATGGCAACGATAGCGTATTTGGCTCCTCCTTTGTCTATTGGCAATGCACTAATCAAATTGATTCCTCGGATCGCGAATGACAATGTGCTGACCATTTGTGTTAGCTCTGCTGAAGGAGTTCATTTTATCTTACCGAATCTTTGGCATTGGTCACACCGTTAGGCATAATCTGCTACATCGCGGTTGACTGTTGGCCAAAAGTACCCATATCGGATAACTTGTTTTGCAAGGGTTTGCCCCCAGTGTGATCTCCGTAGTCGCCTTCATGAACTTCCCTAAGGATTTTTCAAGCTTCATCATTGGTCACACACCCGAGCAATGGGGAAGAGAACCCCCTTCGGTAGAGTATTTAATCATGTACTACGAACCGTGGTGCCTTTCGAAGGAGCTTTTTCCATTGATTCTTGTCCGTGAGGAGTGTTCCTTTGAGCAAATAGTCCTTGATTTGGTGTATCCATGTCTCTAGCTCTCTGGATGTTTCAAAAATCCAATCGACATCCATCTTGCTTATGCTTGGAACAGTCAGAGTTTCAACTTGGACCAGTCTCATTGATTGAGCTTCTCCAAAACAAGCCAGTTTAGCTAGTAGTCCGCCTTCATGTTTTGTTCCCTTGAGATATGAGTTATGGTGTAATGCTCGATGCCGTTCGATAATTCCTGCACTTTGGATAGATACGGGTGAGGTTCTCTCCCCGGGCTTGGTATTTGCCTCTCACCTGATAAACGACTAGCTGAGAGTTGCTATATATATTTATGGACTTTATCCCGAGTTCCTTCACAACTTTCAACCCAGCTATCAATGCTTCATATTCCACTTCATTGTTTGTTGTAGGGAATTCCAAGCGTAAGGCGTAGCAAACGGATCGTCCTTCGGGAGTTTCGAGCACAACTCTTGCCTCCGAGCAAAAGTTGTTTGATGCACCGTCAACGAACAACTTCCAATGTGTCTCCACTTCCGGAGTAATTTCTTCTTCGTTATCTGGTATTTTAAACTCGGAAATGAAGTCTGCCAGTGCCTGCCCATTGATAGCCCTTCGAGGATGGTAAGTGATTTCATATTGACTCAATTCAATGTTCCATTTGATAAGCCGTCCGGAGGTCCCAAGGCAGAACAACTCCTGCTTCAAGGGTTGATCTTTTAGTACTTTGATCAGGTGCGCCTGGAAGTATGGTTGTAATTTCCTAGATGTGATCAAGAGGCAACAGGCTAGTTTTTCCAACTTTGGATAATTTTTCTCGGCTCCAGTGAGCCATTTACTGATGTAATATTTAGGTCGTTGGACCTTAACTTCTTCACGTACAAGTGTGGCACTTATTGCGTGGGGCGAGACTGCTAAGTAGATAAACAAGTCTTCTCCTTCTATAGGCTTGGAAAGGATTGGCGGAGTCTCCATATGTCGCAGCAGTTCTTCGAAGGTAGTCTGACAAGCCTGATTCCATTCGAAGTTCTTCTTTCCCTTCTTTAGCGCATCAAAGAACGGTATACAATTGTCAGTTGCTTTTAAGATGAACTGGCTTAGCGCTGCAACTTTTCCATTCAAGCTTTGTATATCTTTCTTATTCCTTGAGGCCTTGACTTCCTGTAAGGCAGTAATTTATTCGGGGTTAGCTTTGATGCCTCAAGCACTTACAATGAATCCTAGGAACTTTCCAGAGGCTACCTCGAAGTGACATTTAAGTGGATTGAGTTTCATTCTATACTTACGGAGTATCTCAAACATTTTGGTGAGATTGTCCAAGTGATTTGCAGCTATGCATGATTTAACTAACAGTAACATATCATCTACATAGACTTCCATAGTCTTCCCAATCTAATGTTTGAACATGGCATTCCTCAGTCATTGGTAAGTTGCCCTAGCATTTTTAAGTTGAACGACATCACTTTGAAGTAGTATAATCCTAGATCAGTGATAAAACTGGTGTTTTCCTGGTGTGGTTCATGCATCATGATCTAGTTATATCCCAAGTATGCATCCATAAATGATAGCAATTCATGCCTTGCTGTCCCGTCCACAAGCTAGTCGATTCTAGGCAGTGGAAAGCTATCCTTTGTCAGGCTTTGTTTAGGTTTGAGTAGTCGGTACAAGTTCGGCATTTTCCATTAGATTTATTGACCAAGACCAGGTTGGATACCCATTTAGGATAGGTCGCATCACAGGTAAAGCCATTCGCCATCAGCTTATCCACCTCTTCTCCTGGCGCTTTGGACCGTTCGGATCCTAAGCTGCGCCTCTTCTTCTTTACTGGTGTATACTTGGGGTCAATATTGAGTGCTTGACATGCAATATCCAACGTCACCCCACACATATCGGAATGTTTCCTTACGAATACGTCCAGTTGGCATAAAGAAATCTGGTTAGTTCATGTCGCATCTTGCTTCCAAGATATGACCTAATTTTCAAGACCCGAGTTGGGTCAACCATATCGACTAGGACAGGCACCGTCAATTCAGCCAGTGCTGCCCAATCCTCCCTTGAACTATTCTTTCTAGTGTCCAAAGCCTTGTTGAATCGGCTATGGTCCCCAAGCCAGAGGCGGCTCTATAGTCGCTATGCGGTATGTTCATGAATGTGGAGAGTTCTCCCAACATTCTTTCCTTTTTATTTTCTTCTAGATTCATTAAGTTATACAATGTAATATTCTCTAGCGACACTTTGGTCTCCTTTGATCACACCGACCCCATTCTTCATTGGAAATTACATGTTCAAACACCACTGAGCTAAAGAAATCCTGAAATATGCCAAAGCAGGCCGACCTAAAAAAACATTATAGGCGGACATTTCATCTATGAACGCAAAGGCCTGGATGAGGACGACTCTTCAGTTGCCTTTCCCAAGTTCTACGAGAAAATCAATTGTTCCAAAAGGTTGCTTAGGTTTACCGATGAATCCCTGGATCTTTGTTCGACAAGCAGATATGTCTTTCATACCGATCTTCATTTGATCAAACATGTGCCTAAATAGGATATTGACAGAGCTACCGTTGTCCATTAATACTGTTGGACCATGGCTGGTCTGATTCCTATCATCACGACCATTGAATCGAGGGTCTAAGCTTCTATTCCTTCAGTGTCTCGATTCCAGAATACTATATCATCATTCAGGATTCTCTGCTGCTTAGCAGGAGTTCCGTCTTCAACCGCGAAGCACGAACCTTTTGGAATATGTTTCGATGAGCATACATATCGCTCCATTTCTCCCCAACTCTTCTTCGTAGAATGAGGTCCTCCAGATATCATTTTGATGATGAGTCTTTGGTTGGTCTGCTTGGATCCCTCTTCGCTGGTTCCAGCTTGGTTTCCCTGGTGTTTAGGAGCTTGGAGTGTAGCAGGCTGTTCAAGATTTTGCGGTTTCCTCACATACTACTAAAGCTTGTTATCCTAAATCAGCTCTTCAATCAAGTTCTTCAGGTGTCGACACTCATTCATGTTGTGACCATGTGTTTCATGGAAGTAGCAATACTTTCTAAAATGTTTTTATTGTTCAGTCGCTTCTTATTTAGACGGCTTCTTGTACTCCTCTGTTTCTTTTGTTGCAAGTTAGATGTTTTCTAGAGTATCATTGAGCGGGGTATAGTCTTCGGGCCTCAAGCCTTTAAGTCGCTTGTTACCTCCGTTTAGCTTATTGGAATTCTGGTTCTTCCTTTTCTGGTTCCCATCCTTCCCCGCGTTTCCTGCCACGGTTCCGGAGGTGTTTTTTTGCCGTGTGAAGTCTAAACTGATCAAGGAATTTTGTTGTCAATTCATTGAAAGTGGAGATGGATTTTGGTGGGAGCCTGGTGAACCACATGGAAGCAATTCCCTCTAGGAAGATAGAAGAACATCTACATTGAACAACATTTGAAGCATTTGCTCCGTCCATATACCAATTATACTTGTACAAGTGAGGTTTTGGATCTATAGTTCCATAATGAGATGGACTAGTTAGCATAGTAAACTTTTCAGGGTACCATTCATTCAAAATGTCATCAGTGAAGGGAGTCCAACTTGGAGAGGATCCCCATTCCTCATCTCTCCTGTCTTTCCTTTTGTCCATCAAGCATTGATCATATCCGCGATACATGCCTCAGATGTCCGATAGTTTGTAGGTCGATTGTTAGCGACTATGCCAAGTGTTCGATTTGGCAAACAATCTTAGTAAGTGGGCTGAAGCCTAGGCTCTCCTGTCTTTGGGAGAGCCACTCCCTTGGAGTTCTATTGGCTTGTAGTTGGTTGGGAAGGGGCAATCTGGGCCTCCCTACCGGTATTGAGTGCATTAGCATTTTCGTCCAACTTATCGTCGTCATGTTGCTCACCATTTTGAGAGTCGGGAGAGATCCACCGTTATATCTTCCTGTGGGTTATTTGCCCCTAGATTCAAGTTTGTAGCAGGTTGCCTTGCAGTTTCCAGAGTGCTTGTGTTTCCTTCTGCGATGATTCCTATGGTTCAATACACCATTCTTTTATGCTTCTGCTTTCCATTTCTTCCGTTTATGCCGGAAACGGAAGATTTTTCCTTCTCCGTGGCTGTCTTGGGTTCTGGCATGGTTCTAGGAGCAGCTAGTGATTGCAAGGTTATGAGGGCATTTAATTTGTCCATAAGAGATTTTTGGTTATTATCCATCTTTTGCTTGATTTCATCAACTATCTTATTCAGTCCGCCTTTAGTGATGACTTCATGCTAGGTAGAAGATCTCGGCAACTGATCTCTGGTGTTACCTCCAGAATTTGCTCAGATTAATGGAATATTGGCATCATTGACTTCAACTTGCTGAGGATTTGTCTCTTTTCCAGCTATAATAGCTCCTATTAATCTTCCGGAAGCTGTTCTCTTTCTCCCTGCCATCGATCTTCAATGGCAAGCTTCAAATTTCCTTGAGCTGATTTGATGGATCTAGTTTCTAGATCTGGCAGATCCAAAGAAGAAAACTAGATCTATGCTTGAGTTCAATTCTAAGAAAGAACCAAAATGTTAACCAAAAAAATTAATCAACACCTTGGATTGAGTTTGAAAGCACCAGCCATGTTTATCAAGGCAAATGAAATAGAAAAAGCAATAGTAAATCACAGAGAAAGTAAAGAGATAAGAGATTTTTATAGTGGTTCGGTTGTTAACGAAGCCTACGTCCACTTTATAGCTTTTATTGATCAACTGCTATTACAAAGGAGTTTGGATTACAATATGATTCTTCTTTCCTAAGTTAGATCAAGCCATCATTGTTAGAGACAATCGAAAGGATCTCAGTTGCCCTTTAACGGCTCTTGTGAGGGAGAAAAAGAGTGAAAAAACAATGACAGAGTTTTAGCAGAGATCAGAGAGTTCTGTTGCAAATGGAATGGTATTTATAGGAGTTGGAGAGTACTTGGGCCAAAGTAGCTTTACCAGAAGCTTGCACTTAGTGTGAAAAAGGAGCCTAGAAAATTTTGGGGTCATAGGAGATAACTATTTGGATCGGTACCGATCCAAATAGTTAAGCATTTTTTATGCTTCGACTGTTTGGTTGCCTTTCTTACTTCGTTCTGATGCCCTCCATGTAATTTCATAGCTTAATGACTTGCATTGATGGCGATTCACCTATGGGTTTGACTGATTTATGGTCTAAATCAGATAAGCCTTTACTTCTTGAACTTGGATGCTTGGAATGTTACCAAACTTGATAGATAAGCTTAGTGGAGACATAGGAGTGTAGGACTACTGGAATGAAGATCCAATAAAGCAATATTTCGGATCAGTATCGATTCGAAATTCTAGTATAAAAATGGTCCAAACTTCTTGGGGTCCTTTGTCTTGTATTTTTAGGCCTTTCGGTCAAGTTTCGAGTCGTTGTGGCTTAATCTGAATGTTCTAACTTCTAGTGAATTCTACTGGGTTAAAAAAACCAATTAACACATATGCCCATACACACACACACAACACATGCGTATATTTATACATACATATATGGTAAACAATATATAAGATATTTTAGAAGACTTCATCCTTAAGCTATGCAAAGTCAATGCACATGCCATGAAGTGAAGTGAAATGATGGAGGCATATGGGGAGAGGGTAATAACGTGTAAGATGATGAGAGGAGGGGTGTGGGATGAGTGTAGAAAAGGAAATGCCCATTTAGATATTTTTCACACATTTTTGCCTATAAATACAAGGCCTTAGCTCTCTTATTTCATTCATCCATTCACTTCTTCCTCCTCCTTCTTCTTAAAGCTCTAAGAACACTTCTTTAATAGCTTTGCAAAGTTATGGAAAAATAAAGTAAAATGTACACACATATATATACCTTGTCATTCCACCACAAAACCAAGGCAAATCACTCCACATCTCCACTTAAAGCTCACGACCACACCCATATCCATACTTAGTCGAGCCCACCTCCACTTGCAAGCATAAGCCGAGCCTACCAAAGATCCCAAGCTCGATTTCATAGGCTTTGACTCGATTATAGCGAAGCTATAGCGAATTTGTAAAGTTAGAAACCAATAACGGTGAGAAACTCTACATATATATATATATATGATATATTGTATGAAATAATACATTTTACTATGCTTTTTTATGATAGTTGTGTATCATGTTTGAATATGATAATACGGATGTTTGATTGTTGAATTAGTTCACGTTAAATACACGTCGAAATTCACAAAGGAAATCACTTTCCTTTAATAAATGAAATGGTGTATATGGCATTGATAAACCTCTTTAAAACAATTTAAAAAGATTTAGAAATGTTTTATAAACATTTAAAAGTGTTTTGAAAATTTTGGAAAAGAATATGAAAATTGAGTTAAAATAAGCGCGTAATGCATAACGGCAGTTTGCAATTTCACACCGTAATAGTTAAAATCCATTTATATGATGGAATCAGAGTCGGAATTCTTTGGAATAAGAATTTTCCAAACTCTTATAATCATAGTTTTCAAACAAAATAAAATGATCGAGATTTTATTTAGTAGATTTTGAAATATGAGCAAATCAAGTTTTCAAAATAATCACACTTTGGCAGTTAGGAAACCAAAGCGATAAATTCTTTAAATTGGATATTTTTAGTTCTTTAAAAATATGGAATAAATTTTGTAAATATATTAAAATGTTTTAACAGAGAATTGAGTTATAAAAATGGATTACTAAATGATAGAAAAGTTGTTTTGATCAAATAAGCCTTAAAAACACTATTCGTAGCACTTTTTGCAATAGTTTTTAATAACTTTTGAAATATAGATTTAAACTTAATTATTCTTTCCCAAATCTTTTACAAATATTTTCAAATAAATAATTAAGTATTTTGAAGATGATTTGGAACTTCCAAAATTACCTTTAAAGGAGTTTAAATAAATGGTTAAAACAAGCTTTTGTAAATAAATAATTTAATCTTAGCTCTAAAAATCGATGAGTAGACTGGATTTTTCCATTCGTGAGATCCGGATGTGAGGTGCTTAAACTAAGGATATGCTCAAAAGCAACAAGTGCCCTTGCTCCTATCCTTTTTCCTGGGCGAGGAATAGATAAGGTCGAAATCTCATAAACGAGGCAAGTATAAAAGATTCAAATTTACAAATTTAATACAACTTGGATAGTGTAGAAATAATCTTCTTATATTTGGTATTAAATTCCAAGGAGGGAAACCATACTGTCCATGTGAATTTAAAAGGGATTTCACTGTTATTCAATGGATAGTAAAGGTTGAATACGGAAATTGATATTGAGTAGAATTAGTATAATTTCTATCGACCATTTTTACTCAGTAAGGTTTTGCAATGTGATTTATGAGAGATGATTTCAATTTGGTATTTTCAAAGTTAAAGAGAGGTTTAATGATTCTGCATATACTGGAAAAGAATACGATTTAAAGATTTATATCTCTAAAAGAGATATTATATTTGGTAAAAGATATTGATAAATGAAATGATAATCACCCTCAAACTTAACATTTTTAATCAATGATTGGTTCAAAGGAACTAGGATCGAAATTGAGTGATTCCTATTCAAAAACCATGTCGAATCAATATACACATTCGAGGTGAAGATGTGGAATGATAATAAATTAGAAGATGGAATGTAGGACTACTTGTCACTGGCCCTCGAGGAAATTTTCCATATCATATATATGTGGCAGCAGTACCTTCATTTGATCTTCATTGTAAAGGCTGCTCGCTACTAATACTAGGGGTGGTTCCCGACAGGATGTAGTAGGAGAGTTCCTTCGGTTTGCCCTGTTCCTGGATAACTTGTATGGATGAATGTCTGACATTGCATTTCTAAAATGCATGTACATTTATTTTTACAAACATACATTTGTTTGGTGGTGTAGAGGTAACTCTCCTATACTTAACACCCTTCTATGAGATGCACGAGCTCAAAGGTTGTACATTTGTGAAAATCAATAGTTTGTAATGGAACTGACAATGTGGCATTCAAATGAAATGTGTTCTATAAGAAAGGTAATCGTTATCTCGAGCCTCGCACCTGGGAATGATAAAAAGGGTAGATGCGGCAGGGCTATGTGGGTCGCACTCATTAGGATTTGGTCATCACCTTTCCAGATTACCCTCTATATATCGGGTATGTTTTGTATGCTCTGAGAGCTCTCGGATAGGTCGGGAACAACCGAGGTGATGTCATATTCAGTACTATCTACGGTAAAGGCAGGTCGGTTCTGTGTTGGTAGAGGACCGTCTATTGGTGCCTCGATGCATTTTTCTAGAGATGTACTATCGCAAGGTAGTCCCTTACCTTGTCATTGTATGGAATCCATTCTCCAATAAGAACCTTTATAGTTTTATGTTTCCTGGGGATTTGACCAGGCAACTAGTACTCGGCAATAAGTGCTCGGCATCAGAGAGCGTCCGGCATCAAGACTGCTCGGCATACCAGAATACTCGGCATCAAGGCTGCTCGGCATCAAGACTGCTCGGCATACAAGGTCGCTCAGCATACCAGAGTACTCGGCATCAAGACTGCTCGGCATACAAGGTCGCTCGGCATCGAGGCTGCTCGGCATACAAGAGTACTCGGCATCCCATGGTGTTCGACATAACACTCGGCATCGAGACTACTCGGCGTAGTACTCGGCAACAACCTATGCTCAGCGTCAACTAGTGTTCGGCACCCCGTGGTACTCGGCATCCGAAGTACTCGGCATCCGGAGTACTCGGCATCCAGAGGCACTCG
The DNA here is from genome assembly GCA_030737815.1 of Allium fistulosum. Lineage (NCBI taxonomy): Eukaryota > Viridiplantae > Streptophyta > Magnoliopsida > Asparagales > Amaryllidaceae > Allium > Allium fistulosum. The sequence goes on along the minus strand of CM060907.1, from coordinate 938,594,238 downwards.
GCGTCAGTAGAACTTGGCGATAGGATAACTCGGCAACTAGAGCGTTCGGCATTCAGAAGGCATTCAGTATGTACCACTACACAAGATAACGATATCATTCGACCTACATACATTGATCGGTCAAGGGCTTCGAACAGAGATACGCTCGGCTTCACTGCAACCATCCTACACTTCCCATACATCAGAAGCACCGTTCGGCATAGGAAGGACCGTTCGGCATGGAAGCGTTCGGCGTACCTAGTTCGGCATGCAGCGCCTGGGCTAGAGCGTTCGGCTAACAACAGCCCACTTGGGAAGTCCAGCCCATCTTTGCCTATAAATAGAGGGGCAGGGTCACAGTGAAATGGATCCTTTTTTGGAGAGAAAACACCGGGGAGACTCTGCCATTTTCAAGACTCATCTTCTCTACTTAACAACTTCATTCAAGCATTTGATTCACGAATTGTATTTGTAATCAACTATAAAGAAGATCAATAAAGTTTAACCTCAAAGTGGACGTAGGCAATTACGCTGAACCACTATAAATTTGGTGTTCTTACTTTCTGTATTTAAATTAGCACTGTCTTCTCTGTTTAATTTGATTTCATCACTTATATCTCTTCACAATCTTCTTCTACGAGGTTAGTGACCAATTTTGGTGCTAACACTTTGGTGCTTTCACCGAGAATCGAATTCTCAGACCTCAAGGATCTGCTTTGAAGCTACTGGATTGAACAAATCCCCCAAAGAAGATCCGACTTACTGATAGGACATCCGTTGATTCTACTCAGAGTTCATACCAATAACTCTACAATGGCAAGACCACATACCAGGTCAGCTTCTCTCAATGCGGATGCCCGAGAGACTGCTAGCGTGCAACAAGCAGGACCTAGCAATCAACCAGCGATCCCGAGTGCAGGGATTGCCGCTCAAGAATAGACTCCAGTTGTCACCAGAGTGGAGTTCAACGACTTGATGAGAGAACTTAGGGAAAGCAGGAGACAACTGGGAGAACAGATGCAAGCTAATGCCAACCTGATGGCACAACTCACTCAACAGCAGCAATAGAATGTTGGGGGCAATCCAGCTGCTTATTCCTCTTCTGACAGCTCTACTTCTTCTGATGAACCACCCAGGCGCAGACGCCGTAAGACTGAAGCTGCAAGGGCGGATGCTGCTGTTCGAATAGCAGGAGACCGCGACCAAGCCAGAACTGGAAGCTTCCGAACCGGAGTACAGATGGAGGATGGAGCTCCAGATCATCAAGATGCTAACGATGTTGAACCTCACGACGCACGATTGGAAGATCGCCAGGAAAGGAGGCATCAGCATGGACAGGCGCGTAGAACTGACTCCAACCTCCCAGCTTCCATACAGACACCCGATCTGACAGCCATGATCAGGCAACTGATGAAAGAAAATCAGGGCTTATCAAATGACGACTGGGGAGTGTCAAGAAGTCATACTCCATTCACAGATGTTGTGCTGCAAGCGGCATACCCCAAGAAGTTTAGCATGCCAACCATTCCTGCATACGAAGGAAAGACTGACCCCAGACAACATGTAATGAGGTATGAATGGATGATGGATTCAGCCAGAGCAAATGATGCCACCAAGTGTAGGTGCTTTCCGATTACTCTATCTGGGATCGCTACTATGTGGTTCACCCGACTTCCTCCGCGATCCGTATCAAATTTCGAGGAGTTGGCAAAGAAGTTTATCGAGCAATTCAGGATACACACTACACGCCCGAAGGACGTGATGTCTCTGTCAAGTGTAATCCAAAATCCCGAAGAGTCGTTGAAGGAGTACTTACAAAGATTCCACGTTGCGGCAACTGAAGTCAGTAATCCCAATGACCATGCAATTCTAATGGCTGTAATGAGAGGTGTACATCCGGATTCTGAATTCGGAGACTGGCTGGCAGGAAAACCTCCGGCTACGCTAGAGCGTTTCTACTCCAAGGCACACCAGTTCATAAGAAGAGAGGAAGCTAGGTGGGTACGACGAGATAAGGCACCGGGACCTGCCCAAGAGTCAATTAAGAGCAACATTGCTGTGAAGCAATCTGGAGACAATTCGGGAAAGGTCCAAGTCAATGTCCAGAGTAAGCCTGTGCAGCCCAAAGAGTCCGGAGGAAGAAGTCAAGGAAAGAGGAAAGAAGCGGGAAAGTGGAAGTCGAGAATTCCAAGCTACATCGAGTACACTCCGCTAAACGCCCTACTTGAGAACATTTACCTATCCACATGCAATACTTTTCAATACAGAAAACCACGTCCAAAAGAATCAACTGAAGAACAGAAACGGACTGGGAAATATTGCCGCTTCCATGAAACTTATGGACACAACACGGAAGAATGCAGACACCTGCATGACGCTATCGAGAAATTGATCAGACAAAAGAAGTTGCAAGAATTTGTAAAGGATCCACAGGAAGGAGGGCAGGGAACGTCCAACCCAGGTCGGGCACCAGCTCCACGTCATCCTGAGGAACCTGCCCAGACTGTTGGAAGACTGGTCATAAATACAATTATCGGCGGACCTCATCCCGTAGATAAGAACTGGCAAGAGATGGAACGATATGCAAGCTCCTTGAAGCATGCAGATTTTGAGTGTTGTTCGAACGTAGAGGACGGGGCCCCTGCTAAGCAGCAGCGCGTGATGACAGACGATATTGTGTTCAGGAACAGAGACGCTGATCAGGTAGAGGCTCCGACCATCGATCCCATGGTCATATCTGCAACGATCGGACCAGCATATGTAAAAAGAATTTTCATTGATTGTGGAAGTTCATTCAACATCATCTTCAAGAAGGCCTATGATCAGATGAAGCTAGAGACAAAAGACTTGAAACCATCCAAAGCTCGTATCCACGGCTTTAACGGCGCTGCGACTGATGCAGTAGGATATGTCGAGTTACCAGTTGAACTGGGACAAGGCGAGCGTCGGAGGGTACGAATTCTACCCTTTGTAGTTTTGGATGTGGACTCTCCGTATAATGTTTTCTTGGGTCGGCCGGCCCTGGCTGAATTTAGGGCGGCACTAGCCCCGTGGTGCTTGACTTTGAAGTTTCCGACTGACAAAGGAGTAGGCATTGTTCACGGTGACCAAGCAGCTGGTCGTTCTTGTTATGTGGCCGAGCTCCGAGAGGCTCACCGGAGGGAGAAAGGAAAGGTTGCGGACAATCTCGTCCGCATCCTCAATACGAATAATTGACAAGTAGTGCCCGAGCCCTGGCTCGGGCATAGTTCTCGGATCTACGGAGATATAGATCCGAGAGACGACGATGAGAAACCCAGGGAAGAGAAGGCGGCACCGGCTGAATTAACAATTGACATTTCAGTTAGCCGTGACGACCCTTCGCGAATACTGAAGATCGGATCACAGTTAGGCCCCGCAATGACTGAAGACCTTAGCGACTTCCTCCGGGCAAACCTTGATGTTTTTGCCTGGACGCATTCTGATATGTGTGGGATTTCTCCCGCCATCACGAGTCATATGTTGAACATAGACCCGAAATACGTCCCAGTCAAGCAAAAAAGGAGAGGAATGGATCCAGAGAGATCCGCCGCTCTTGGAGAGGAGGTGGACAAACTCAAAGCAAATGGGTTCGTCCGCGACGCCCTCTACCCGGAGTGGGTCTCAAACCCCGTGCTAGTAAAGAAGGCGAATGGGAAATGGAGGACTTGCGTAGATTATTCCGACTTGAACAAAGCATGCCCTAAGGACAGTTTCCCGTTGCCTAGGATCGATCAGTTGGTCGATTCCATAGCAGGACACGAATTATTGTCATTCATGGATGCGTACTCAGGATACAACCAAATCCCCATGCATATTCCGGACCAAGAACACACCAGCTTCGTTACAAATGTCGGGCTGTATTGCTATGTAGTGATGCCCTTTGGATTAAAGAATGCTGGAGCAACTTACCAACGTCTGGTGAATCGAATGTTCAAGGACCAGCTGGGCAAAACCATGGAAGTCTATGTGGATGACATGCTCGTGAAGTCACGACGGTCAAACGACCACATTCAAGACTTAGCTGAAATGTTTAACATACTCAGGTTCTATGGAATGAAGATCAACCCGCTGAAGTGTTCTTTCGGCGTTGCATCAGGGAAGTTTTTAGGATTCATCGTCAACGCTAGGGGAATCGAAGCCAACCCAGAAAAGATCCAAGCCATTCGAGATGTACAAGCGCCCAGGACTATAAAGCAGGTACAGAGCTTGAACGGAAAAGTAGCTGCGCTGAGTCGATTTATATCCAAGGCAACTGACAAGTGCATCCCGTTCTTTGACATAATAAAGAAAGGAAAGAGGAATTTTGAATGGACGTCTAGCTGCGAGGAAGCATTCCAGAACCTGGTAAGGCATTTGGAGAGCCCACCAATGCTATCTAAACCAGTTGACCATGAGATGCTGTACGTTTACTTGGCTATATCCCCTCATGCGATAAGCGCAGCTTTGGTTCGTGAAGAGGATCGAGTCCAGAAGCCGGTATATTATGTTAGCAAGCGTTTAACGGGGGCAGAGAAGAATTACCCTAAAATCGAGAAATTGGCTTATTGCTTGGTGATTGCATCACGCAAGCTGCGCCCATACTTTCAAGCACATTCAATCGGCGTTTATACCGATCAACCCCTGAGGCAGGTACTTCAACGACCGGAAACTTCTGGAAGATTGCTAAAATGGAATATCAAGTTGAGCCAATTCGATATCGCATACTTACCGCGGAGAGCCATCCGAGGGCAAGCGTTAGCAGACTTCATCGCTGAATTTACCATACCCATCAAACCGGACGACCACGACATCATTCCCCTCATTCGATGGAAATTATACACTGACGGTGCATCAAACGACCGTTGCTCCGGCGCGGGCGTAGTTCTTATAACTCCGGAAAACCGATCAATCTGTTATGCCCTGAAGCTCGATTTCCCGGCTACGAACAACGAAGCTGAATATGAAGCACTGATCGCTGGCTTGAAGCTCATCAAAGAACTCAGGATCGAATCAGTCGAAATCTTTTGTGACTCGCAGTTAGTGGTTTACCAAGTACGAGGAGACTACCAAGCAAAAGGACGAAAGCTTGCTCCGTACCTCATTCAGGTCCAAGAACTACTATCAAATCTTGAGCGTTATGACATTTCACATATCCCGCGAGAACAAAACAAGGAAGCCGACTTGTTGGCTAAGTTCGCAAGTACCGACGATGTTCAACAAATGGGATTGTATCCCGTTGAAGTCTTGCATGCCACGAGTGTAGACGAGATGAAAATCGATCGCGTGTTGGAAACAGGGATCGAGAAGGACTCGTGGATAACCCTATTCAAACTGTACCTGACAACCGGGGCTTTACCAGAAAAAAGAAGCGAAAGACGACAGGTCCTTCGAAAGGCTGCGCGGTACATAATGCAGGATGGATCCATGTACCGGAAAGGATTCTCAGTCCCATTGTTACGGTGCGTCGCTCATGATGAAACAAAGCGAGTCTTGAGGGAAGTCCACGAAGGGGAATGCGGCGACCATACTGGGGGGCAAACGCTAGCGAAGAAGATCCTCCGCTATGGATATTACTGGCCCACCGTAAACCGGGATGCCGCAGACTACGCAAGAAAATGCGACAAGTGTCAAAGATATGCAAAAATCCCGAGGGCTCCGTCAACGGAACTCACACAAATGATCAGTCCTTGGCCATTTGCGATCTGGGGAATCGACATAATCGGCTCTTTGCCTCTATCCAAAGGTGGTGCGAAATACGCAATAGTTGCAGTCGACTATTTCACGAAATGGGCTGAGGCAGAACCTTTGGCCACTATCACCTCTAAGAAGGTGATTAACTTCGTTGTACGAAACATTATATGCCGCTTTGGCCTTCCACGCACCATCATTATAGACAACGGAACGCAATTCGAAAGTAGAGAGTTCAAAGAGTTCTGTTTAAAGTACGGCATCGAGAAAAAGTTCGCCGCCGTTGCACACCCAAAAGCTAACGGACAAGTCGAGGCCGTTAACAAAATAATCAAGTCCATACTAAAGAAGCGTCTGGAGAAGGTTGGAGGCAAATGGGTAGATGAACTCCCGACAGCATTATGGGCGTATAGAACTACCCACAAGTCCGCAACCGGCCACACTCCGTTCGCCTTGGCATACGGCTCTGAAGCCGTTATACCCGTGGAACTTGAAGTTCCATCGCACCGAGTAACATACTACGATCCCAAGACGAACCAAAACCTCTTGCTGGAATCACTGGACTGCATCGATGAAAAGCGGGAAGAAGCTGAATTAAGGGCGGCGGCGCATAGACATCGAGTCAAGCGTTACTATGACGGCAGAGTCCGCCCAAGAATCTTTGATGTGGGAGATCTCGTTCTGAAACGAGTCTTCCCGGTACCATCACGCATGAATCCCAGCTGGGAAGGTCCATACGCCATTGAACGGAAGCTTGGAGAAGGAACATTCAAGCTAGCGACCGTTGATGGCGCGACACTCCCCCGAGCATGGAACAGTGAACATTTGCGGCACTATTACATTTAGCATGTTTCCCTTTCTTGTTATAGGCACTATTGTTTTCTGCATGTTTCCATTTAATAATGACTTAGTTTCCTTTTGAAGTTGTAATCGAGCAATTCAGTTGGTTTTCATTAATAAAGGCTTGAAGCCACATTTTCTATGAAGTTTCTATATTTCTTAATTGGATGATAAATTACATTATTCTGCGCGACATATAGACTCGTACGAACGATTCCAAATCTCCGACTCCCCAGAGTGCGGAGCGGAGTACTCTAAGTCCCCAGAGCGCGGACTAGAGTATAAACGATTTCCAATCTCCGAATCCCCGGAGTGCGGAGCGGAGTACTCTAAGTCCCCAGAGCGCGGACTAGAGTATAAACGATTTCCAATCTCCGAATCCCCAGAGTGCGGAGCGGAGTACTCTAAGTCCCCAGAGCGCGGACTAGAGTATAAACGATTTCCAATCTCCGAATCCCCAGAGTGCGGAGCGGAGTACTCTAAGTCGCCAGAGCGCGGACTAGAGTATAAATGATTTCCAATCTCCGAATCCCCAGAGTGCGGAGCGGAGTACTCTAAGTCCCCAGAGCGCGGACTAGAGTATAAACGATTTCCAATCTCCGAATCCCCAGAATGCGGAGCGGAGTACTCTAAGTCCCCAGAGCGCGGACTAGAGTATAAACGATTTCCAATCTCCGAATCCCCAGAGTGCGGAGCGGAGTACTCTAAGTCCCCAGAGCGCGGACTAGAGTATAAACGATTTCCAATCTCCGAATCCCCAGAGTGCGGAGCGGAGTACTCTAAGTCCCCAGAGCGCGGACTAGAGTATAAACGATTTCCAATCTCCGAATCCCCAGAGTGCGGAGCGGAGTACTCTGAGTCCCCAGAGCGCGGACTAGAGTATAAACGACTTCCAATCTCCGAATTGCCAGAGTGCGGAGCGGAGTACTCTAAGTCCCCAGAGCGCGGACTAGAGTATAAACGATTTCCAATCTCCGAATCCCCAGAGTGCAGAGCGGAGTACTCTAAGTCCCCCAGAGCACGGACTAGAGTATGAACAGTCTCAAGTCTCCAAGTCCTCGGAGCACAGTGTCAGCAAACCAAATAAAGACAAGAGAATCATTCAAACAAGAAGAAACTAAAATTTTATTCGATAAGTCCAAAATGGGGATACAAGATCACTCCTACAAAATTCGGGCCTATACAAACCACAAGTTATGGAAGATAGAAACAATTACAATCTTAAGCAGGAAACTTGTTGAACAAGTGCATCGATCATTTCTTCGACTTCTTCTTCTTGTCTGCCTTTGGTGTCTCCGACGACTCCTCTCCCTCACGTTTTTTCTTGGACTTTTTGCTTGCTAGAGAGACGGAGTCAGGAGTAGGAGACGGAACATCTAGTGGTTTGGACTTGCCCGGGAGAATGATTTTCAGAGGTCTGTTCCGCGGGTCAGTGAGTTCCAGGACTTCAGATTCAACTTTGACTTTGACTTTTCTCTTCTCCTCGTCAGCGAGACGGTCCTTCATGCTCATCTCTGAAGTATGTTCAGAGGCGCCAGTGATTTTAACTTCGTCGCTTCCTTCGGCAGGAGACGAAGTATCAAGTTTGTCATCATCAAGCGCCCCGATCACTTGAGCGTCTGGGCCGGGAGTTACCCCTGCGTGAGCAACGTCGCTTGTTTTCACCGCTTCCTCCTTGGCGTCATCGCTCCTCGGAGTTAGCTCAGCGTCAGAACAACCTGCACGAAAACATAAGAAGTGGGCATTAGAACGAATAACCACTGCTGAAAAATGACGGGATCTCTTCGACTTCTAGAGAAAGAAGAATTTCCAACCAGGATCAGGTTGACTATCGGTGGCGCGCGGGGTTTCACCCTCCAGGATAGGTGACAGCACATGAACGCCGAGCCCGGGATCTTCGGGATCATAACTGGCATGTTGCTCGAATGGATCAAGCGTCGACCGACCGGCCGATTGAGCAGCATAAGGAGCGGCGATGTGAGGAGTAGTGGCGTCGGCCTCTGACGGGCCAGCCTCGTCATTCTTCTCTTTCGAAGGGGAAGAGCCTTTGCCATAAAGAGCCAATGCTGCGGATAAATCCGATGGCTCATTCCCCCTCAGGAACTCCTTCACCAATGCATCCTCGTTGATTTCTTCGGAGCCTGACTCGACTTTCTTGATCTTTATCAGAGTTTCCCATGCCTCAGCCAGGGATTCGTGGTAGCCGTCGCCCAAGAATGTTAGGTCGCGGTGCATAAGGACGCGGGCTCCGTACTCGGCGATCAACGGGTCAAACATACTTTTGACCTCTTCCCTGCCGGCCTCTGCGGCCGCCTCAAGGTGAGAATCAAGCTCCTCCATAGCCATTCTTTTGCCCTCCTCACGGGCCTCATCCTTCATTTTCTCAACCCCGGCAAGTTCACCGTCGAGCTTTGCCTTCAGGAGTCGGGTAGCAACAATCTCATCACAATACCGCTGTGATTCTTCCTGAGCGGCTATTTTGTCTTCTTTCTCCTTGGAGAGTTGTTCTTTCAGCTCTTTGACTTGAATAGCGAGCGCGTCCCTTTCTTTTTGGACAGAGTCTTTTTCTAGGGCAAGGGCGCCGCTGCGCTGAACTGCTTCGTCAAGCTCCTTTTTGTGAGCCACCTCTAAGCGAGTAACTGCCTCAGCAGTATCTTTTGCACCTTGTTCAGCGGCTTCTAGCTTTGACTTATAAGAGGCGAGTTCTTCATCTTGGAGTTTGATGATTTTCTTATCGCTGTCAGCCTCCAGATTTAGACGGTCAATCTCGTGTTGACGCTCGATAGATACTTCTAAGATCTTCTCCACCAAGTGCACGAATGCGTCATGTTGAACATAGACGTCATTGTTGCAGGCAATGGCACTTTGCTTCACGTGCCCAGGAATGTGATGGATGGCCGGGAGAAATTTCAAACCGTCAAAACAGATTTTCGGAAACTTGGCCTTAAGGTCGACCATCTTTTCCGTAATAGTTGGGTCCACGGCAGGAGTAGGAGGAGGAGGCTTAGAGAATTCCGTTCTTTTACGCGGCTCTCGAACTTGCCTCGTACTCGATGAACTGGAATGTTGTTCTCGAGCAGCATCAGACTGATAACCCTTCTGCAAAGACTTCTCTTTATCCGGCTCAGTTGTAGGAGGAAGATCGCGGGACTGGGAAGATTGGTAGTGTGCTTTCTTGCGGTGAGACGACTCGCGCGGACGATTGTCCCTATCTTCATAATCACCTCGGTCCTGGCGTCTGCCTGAACCGGAATCCCGTCCGGGGTAATGGAATATAGAAGACCCCTGAAGGCGATCAAGTCCGTGTGAGCGGCCCATATCACCTGCAAAGAAGGGAGATAACAACGAGTTAAGGAGAATTCACGAATTAAAAAGACTTGAAGTATATTATGGAATGCGCATGTGCGTGTGTGTCCTAAGTGTCCCCCCGACGGACCCGTTCGTTTATCTTTGCTAATCGGAGTATTGTCTCTTTGAGCCGGGATTTGAACTCCTACGTTGCCTCTAGCGGGCGAAGAGAATTTGAGAGCTTCAGGATCATCGAACCTGTAATTAAGTATGTCTTCGGGAATAGAAAGGTTCGATAGACCTCTCAAGGAACTTTCCAGATGCTGCGAAGAAGCCTCTTTCTCAGGAGGGGTAGGCGTAACTTTTGAGGTGCCACCAACTTTCTCCTTTTGAACCGTGTATTTCAACTTCTTCTTTCCCTTCGAAGGGGAGGATGATGTCTCAATATCCTGAACTTCGATTGCCGGATTCCAAGCGGGACCCACGTTCTTGCCCTGAGTTTCGGGGGCATCATCCTCTTTGCGCTCGCCTTCTTCGTGATCGGGAACGCAACGCGACGACGGTCCGGCAAGTTTTTTCCCTTTACCAGATGAAGGTTTGGGAATTGTAACACCTTCTGGAAGGCTGATCCGACGACCAGGAGCCAGCAAGCCGAACCCCGACAGCGAGTCATTTGAAATAATAGTTCGGATATCTTGATCCTCGGCCGGAAGAGCTCTAATCGCATCGACAGCATCAGAATATCCTCGGCCTTCCGGGCGTGGGCTGATACCTGAAAAGATGAAACGGAGAATTAGGAAAAACATGACTCCAATTAAATATGAATAACGATTCAGCAGAGAGACTTACTGCCTTCAACCCATCTCCTAGCAAAACCAGACGGGCAGCGCACATAGAACCATTCCTGTTTGTACAGGGCGAATTTGCTACAGGCCCCTGTCAAGATCTGGCACTTGTGGTATGGCTCGAGGAACATGAAGGAAGGGCTATCTTTCCGTCTCTTGAACATATAAATGTATCGGATATCACCGGGGGTTGGAGGTCTGGAGAAGACGGCCATGAAAAGTAAATAAGTCCCATATAGGAACGCATGGCCATCGGGTGCAGCTGCGACGGAGCAATGTCTATATACTGCAGCACATCCCGGAGAAATAAATTGAATGGAGGCACGCTGCCCATCCAACACATGAACTTGTTGCAGGCTGTGTACCCGACTGGGGGCAGATGAGGGCGGTCGTGTCTCGAAGGAACTAACACGTCAGCAAAGGGAATCCCGTGAATGGAACACATCCGTCGCAGAGCAGCCTCGTTGATCTTCGAAGCTTGAGAATCGATCGGATTGTCCAGTAAGATGGTTGACTCCAGAGCATCGGGCGCTAAGTTATGGGCAGGAGAGATAGACGGGTTAGAAGAATCAGCGGCTCCTTGCCTTGCTGACGGCCCAGGTCTGTCAGATATGGTGGCAGAGCTAGATTTTCTCGACATCTCGAATAAATAATGAACCTGGCTAAATGCTTGAGAAAGCTATACTTGAAAAACGCTGAGCGTTAGAATTAGCAACACGAGTTTTACCCCCACGTGGTGTGTGAACTAGTGCAAGCAATTGTGTACAGACAATAAGAATGTTTTAAAAGATATAATAATTGGCTTCGAATCATCGCCTTCGAAGACCGTCATCGCTGACCGTCTCAAAGGCCCGCCTTGAGGTGATTACAGTTCCAGGTTCAAAAGACATATGATTTCTAAAGTAACCGGCCTAAGTGTAGTTTAACATTTATACTGATCGGCATTTAAGTAATGTCCGTCGTCCTAAGTATAGTGTTTGGCTGCGTTAGGCTCGGCTTAAAAAGTGTTCGGCAATTGTATTGTTCGGCATGTCAAGTGTTCGGCAACTATATTATTCGGCATGTCAAGTGTTCGGCAATTATATTGTTCGGCATGTCAAGTGTTCGGCAATTGTATTGTTCGGCATGTCAAGTGTTCGGCAATTGTATTGTTCAGCATGTGAAGTGTTCGGCAATTGTATTGTTCGACGTGTCAAGTGTTCGGCAATTGTATTGTTCGGCATGTCAAGTGTTCGGCAATTGTATTGTTCGGCAGGTCAAGTGTTCGGCAATTGTATTTGTTCAGCTAGAAGACATTGTTTGACCTAGGGAATGTTCGGTGATTGTTTTGTCCGGCTAAAGTCACGGTTCGACCTAAGGATTGTCCGGCTGGATTCAACGTTCGGTCTGAAGTCAATGTTCGGCGTATCAGTCGTTCGGCATTTGGGCATTGTTCGGCTTTAGTTCTTTCGGCTCAATTATAGTTTGACATGTTAGTGAGCGTTCGGCCTGGCATTGTCCGGCCAAGGTACCGTTCGGCAACTAACCATTACACCGTCCGGCACATGACGACATGCGCCGGAGCAGTGAACGGCGCCATTACCCCCTCCAACACCTTCTTTCTTTTTCTTCCCTTTAACCTCGATTCAACACGAGGAAACTAAGACGATAAGTGGTCATACTCCTAACACCTCCACGCTATGTCGTTCGGCAATGCAGACAAGCTACACAAAAACCCTCTACATGACATCGTTCGAACATCTTGCTTGAATATATGAGGAAAAATACCTAAGTTTGTAGATCAGAGATTGAGATGGTGTAGTTAAGTCTCAAATTCGGACGATTGAACAGAATTGCGAGAACGGTGGAAATGAGAAGTAAAAGGAGAGAAGAAGAGAAGGACCTGGTTTTATAGAGGGGAATGGTGGAAGTCGAAGGGGCTATACCCGGTAGAACCGGTCAATACCGGAGCGCTCGGCATCAAGGTGGAATGACGTTCGGCACGCTAGGAACGTTCGGCTCAGAACGTGTCGTTCGACTTCCCAAGCTTGTTCGTCTTGCACCTCCCTTCGCTAGCATTCTCGAGAGGGTACCTCCGAGGTAGATTGTACCCAATTCAAAGCGCACCACGTTTGGCCACGAGATAAACTTTGGGGGGCAAGTGTTTCCTGGGGATTTGACCAGGCAACTAGTACTCGGCAATAAGTGCTCGGCATCAGAGAGCGTCCGGCATCAAGACTGCTCGGCATACCAGAATACTCGGCATCAAGGCTGCTCGGCATCAAGACTGCTCGGCATACAAGGTCGCTCAGCATACCAGAGTACTCGGCATCAAGACTGCTCGGCATACAAGGTCGCTCGGCATCGAGGCTGCTCGGCATACAAGAGTACTCGGCATCCCATGGTGTTCGGCGTAACACTCGGCATCGAGACTACTCGGCGTAGTACTCGGCAACAACCTATTCTCAGCGTCAACTAGTGTTCGGCACCCCGTGGTACTCGGCATCCGAAGTACTCGGCATCCGGAGTACTCGGCATCCAGAGGCACTCGGCGTCAGTAGAACTCGGCGATTGGATAACTCGGCAACTAGAGCGTTCGGCATTCAGAAGGAATTCAGTATGTACCACTACACAAGATAACGATATCATTCGACCTACATACATTGATCGGTCAAGGGCTTCGAACAGAGATACACTCGGCTTCACTGCAACCATCCTACACTTCCCATACATCAGAAGCACCGTTCGGCATAGGAAGGACCGTTCGGCATGGAAGCGTTCGGCGTACCTGGTTCGGCATGCAGCGCCTGGGCTAGAGCGTTCGGCTAACAACAGCCCACTTGGGAAGTCCAGCCCATCTTTGCCTATAAATAGAGGGGCAGGGTCACAGTGAAATGGATCCTTTTTTGGAGAGAAAACACCGGGGAGACTCTGCCATTTTCAAGACTCATCTTCTCTACTTAACAACTTCATTCAAGCATTTGATTCACGAATTGTATTTGTAATCAACTATAAAGAAGATCAATAAAGTTTAACCTCAAAGTGGACGTAGGCAATTACGCTGAACTACTATAAATTTGGTGTTCTTACTTTCTGTATTTAAATTAGCACTGTCTTCTCTGTTTAATTTGATTTCATCACTTATATCTCTTCACAATCTTCTTCTACGAGGTTAGTGACCAATTTTGGTGCTAACATTTTAGTTGTAAACCTATTATGCTGTCGAATTTAACAAATATAACAATTCCAGCTATGATTAATATGTTATTTAAAAGGATTTTCAAAGAATGTCATTAAAGATAATATCCTTAATTTTGTGTAGCAAATGTTTTGGATATCATAAGGTAAAAACCCATTTCATGTTTATTGGCGGCGTGGTCTTATGAGATACCCTTTGTTTTCTAATACCCGTATTTTTGAGTTTCTCACACCAGTCCCATGACCGACCCAGAATTTATTTTATTTTCCCTTAAACTCTGGATGCCCTATTTTTTTGGGCAACCAAGTAGTCTGGTTTATCTTGGAGCATTGTGATGGAGCTTGAAGTCTGGAGCTGAAGATGTTCCTGTAGATAGTTCTCCATTTCCATTTCCACTGCATTAGTTTACTGATTGTATTTAGCATTTACAAGGACAGAGATTTATAATTATCCAAGCTGATTTATAAGACAAACTCTAATAAATATATTTAAAAGTTCCACTTTAAAGATCATATATATTAAAATAATATATGTTATTCCATTTTTGAAAGATTCTGTTCTATCTTTATTTTCTTTCTACCCTTTACTATCTGTCCTTTTGGCACTTGGTGTTGCGGCATGTGAATACCGAGGATCTATTAGTGTCGATTTCTGAGGGTTTAAAGGGCGGGTCATCATAGAGAACTCATTTTTCTAAATGGAAATGTTTAGTATGAAAAGAGATAAAAAGATGAATGAATGATGAGATTTTTGGAAGAAAAGGGGTTAAATAGAGATGAAAAGATAGATTAAATAATTGATTTAAAGTTAGTTACCAACTTTTGAAATTTTAAAAAATTTCAAAAACGGTTGGTATGTTGACATAACTATGTGGGGAATGTCAAGATATGTGCTTTAATTTTCACAATTTATGTTTTTGTTCTAATTTTTGTTTATACTTAATACTATTCTATTTTAATGTTTTGTAGAGACTAAGATAACATTATTGAATAGCAAGAAGTAAATTTCATTAATTAAAATAGAAGTACATGGACATTATAGAAAAATACATGAAAATAACATGAAATAAAACTATAGAAACATACAACTGAGAGATATAGAGATAGATAAAAGATCTAAAAATATGATGATGAAGAAGAGTTTCCTCCAAGCTTCATAATGATCTTTCCAAAGTATTTGTCCACTTTGTTTGAGAAAGAAGTGAACTTTATACTAAAGGGACATTTAAGCTTTTTTGGTTTTTTGAGAAGCTTTTCTTGGTTCTTGAGAATCTCTTGGTTTGAATAGCGAGATGGTCTGTCAAAACTTTCTAGGGAAGTGTCCATTTCCTGCTCTTAAATTTCTAAATCATCAATTTCTTCTTCTTCTTAAAGAATCTCTTGCTTATCTTGCCTTTCCAATCTCTCTTCCTTTTCGGGAAGCGATTCATAAGATAGGAACTCAAGGGGAATGTGCATAAGAGAGAGGCTGGTTTTGACGAAAACTTTATGAGGCAAAATGTTTTCACCTCTTGAATCTATACCAAAATAACTGAAAATTCTAGTAAGTTACACACCATGGTAAAGTATGTTCTCAGGCCTAGAGATTTTCTTTTGAACAAAGTCATCCAAAATCACTTGAGCCCAATTTATTTCATATTTTCAAAAAATAGCAAAAGGTGCTTTGAAAACTTTTTGAGTCAGGTTACTGTAAATCCCCATCCTCGGTGTAATACTTTATTGTAAAATAAGACTCATTATTCTTGGTTTAGGCCTAAGATCCTTGCCTTTAAAACCATATTATTCATTGTTAAAAAATAAATTGTGCCAAACTTATCTATTACCATAATCATTACCAAAAGTGGAGAGGCTGTTTTCACTACTTTTACCATCAAAAATTTCACCAAAAATTTCACAATTTAAAAAAATAGTAGTGTCTTTTACACTACTCTAAATTTGACCTTCTTCTTCTTGAAAATATTTTCCATTTAAATTAGTATAAAACATTTTAACCAAATCAGAATAGCAATTAAAATCATTTTGAGATAAATCGGTTAAACTAAAAATACCATTTTCAAAAGCAAGATCTTATAAACCATAAGAGGAAATTTTACTAAAATTTGCAAACCCTCTTGAAAATACTTTCCATAAGTAGCATATTCAATATAAGTTCCCATGGACTCTTGATCATTATAAAGTTGACTTTTGATCTTTTTGGTAAGCCTAATGGCTTTGGATGAGAAAGGTTGGTTAGAGAAAGACATTTTTGAGTAGTTTTGAAGGTAAGAGAGTGAAGAATGATTTTGAATTTTAAAATAAAGTGTGAGTGAATGAAAAGATAGGAATGAGTTAAATAATAGAGAGTGAATTGAAAAATTTTAATTGAAAAAATGCCTTTTCAGTTTTCGAAATTAATGCAATAGCGAGGGAAATTCAAAAGTTGAATTTGAAAAGATTCTCCAATTTTCTACGGGTTATGGAGACATACCTATGTGACATATATCAACATATGGGCTGAAAATTTCAAATTTGAATAAAAGAAATAAATTCCTACACACACACACATATATATATATTTTGAAAATGGGTAATGATTTTATTAAGGCATTTCAGCCCACACACACACACACACACACACACATATATATACACTACTACAAAACAGGCCATTTGCATCGGTTGTTTACCCCCCTTTTGCATCAGTTCAACAATCGATGCATATGCAACCGATGCAACAGCTTAACACTTTTGCATCAGTTCTGAAACCGATGCAAAATGGTCCTTTTTGCATCGGTTGTTACTAACAACTGATGCAAAATATCATGGTTGGTTGCTTGGACACAGCCCCCATGTTGCATCGGTTGTAATGAAAACCGATGCAACTAATCCCTCTATTGTATCGGTTTTTTATAACAACCGATGCAAACTAATCCCTCTATTGCATCAGCTATTTATACCTGATGCAAAAAAGCCATTCTCATAAACCATTATTACAGTACTCAAATAGACTATATATATATTATTGATTATAACAAACAATTATTGCATGCAATATTACTATCATTCAAAATTAAATTTGATGGCAAATACATAATCAGATTTAATAATTCTACAAAAGAATGAAAAACATAAATAAATTCTAAAGAAAAATAAAATTAGAGGCATGAAACAGAAAAGTTACAACTGATATACTTGTCTAGAATCAATCAACCAAAGATGACTGAACTGTATGAAGGTAGTATCAATGTTGGCCAAGGAATTAGCAAGCATTGTAGATGAGGGTATTCCACAAGCTGTTTCTTGTATTGCTATCTATAAATGAACGAACAGATGGCTTCCTTCCAAGATAATCTCTTATAATTTCATTTGGGTCTTTAGCTCCTCCTGGTGCCAGCACCTGCATATGTATAGTTTAGCTGTTAGCCACTCCCAAAGAACTGAATGAAGAAGAAAACTGCCAATACATTACAATTAACGATTTACATCTTGCAATTTATCAGTCACATATTAGTAACTAAATGCTGCGGAGTAAATTTGATAGCTAAAAGCAGTAGTAGAAAACATAAAGAGGGTAAGCCAAATTATACTGGTTTTCTAGGATACTACATCAACACATTCAAAAACATAGCATGTTAACCTTATGAGAACTCTAAACATATTCATGGCAAATGCTCCATCATAAGAACCCTTACTCTGTTGTGTTAGTTCTAAATGAATTGATCATTAGTTAACAGCATCATTTGCTTTCAAATAATTCAATGGATCACTCCTTAAGTATGACGCATTCATACATACTATTGATGATATGAACAAAAAGAGATGTTTAGGGGATTTCAAACCATTTATTGGATCGAAGGGGATCCCAATTCCTAAATTAGATATCATAATTTGACTTTCTTGATATTTATGGGACCTTAGAGATAGCTGTCATTAATAGATGCATACACCAAAACATGCAAGATATATATAAAAGGAAAGTATAGGATCAGGCGTACATCTTAATGAACTAATTCGGTCCCCAACTGCATGTCATGCTGTCACTACAAACAAAATTATTATTGGTTGTAGAAAAGTTTTATTTCTAATATTTCCCAACGAACCTCTTGAAAAATAAGCATCTGTCCTACAGCACGTATTGTTGTTTAGATGAAACTGATTATAATCGATGTATACTCAGATTTTTGGACAGGGCGGCGATCATCGATGGTCCAACAATCGAACAAACAAAATGGCAGCTATCAACACTTACAGACATAGAAGAGGTAAAAATCATAATTCGGATGCTGCCTATATGGGCGACAACCGTACTATTCTAGACAGTATACGCCCAAATGACAACATTTTCAGTGTCACAAGCTACAAAAATGAACCGCAACATAACCAATACCATGTCACTTCCTAAATAACTTACGACTTAAAAGATATTATCATAAGAGATAAATCAAGCGCCAATTGGAAAAACATTGAAAATTATAGGGTGTATACTTTATCAACAAGTTAGTTACTTTACCCCTATTTTTTTGGGTGGCAACATTTAAATCAGTGGTAAATCAATGGTAACCAAGTAGTTATAATGATAAAGAGATTATTAAGAAGAGATGCTGATTGTCTTTTGGCAAGTGGTAACTTAAATCCTAATGATGAATCATTGCAACCAAAACCATTTAAGAAATAAACAATTTATGAATGATCACCTGAAGTATTTATCAACTGAGAGTTGCAGTTGCACTCTTTGTACAAGCTTCTGCACTCGTAGCATGAGATCCTACAAAACTCAAGCTTCCATGTGGTCCAACTCTATCAAGCAGAAGAGTTCATTAAATTAAACTAAATTACTACAAGTACAAATTCAAAAGAGATAAAAATTGATTATCATAGAAAAGGAAATGTGCAGTTTAGTTATTCATCAATTAACCACATACCTGATAAAGTACAAACTCAGTTATGTAGTTCAGAGTTTGACTGTTCGGGTTATACAAATTGAAGTTCACACAGTCCCACGATTAATTTACATCGAAATGAAATAAATTTGAATCAGACCCATGATGTAATTAACGAGGTACAAAATGAATATGAAATGCCTACAAAACTGAGTCAAACAGAAATTGTTATTGACTAGGAACTTACTCAACTAGAAATAGATAAAGTAGTTGAAGCTCCCCTTGCAATCCCTGACAATTCTGCAAAACTAAAGATAACCAGAAACAACATGCTACATTAGTCGTTCCCGTAGTTCAAATTCCTAATGCATCTGTTCTAGAATCACATAGCGACCAACAAAGAACTATGATTACACGAACTATGAAACGAAGCCTGATGAATTAATTTTTGAGTTTAATGCTACAGGTCATTTAAAGGCAAAATCTAAAGAAGTCCAAACAGAGTGCTACTTCTCCAAGCAGCTCAAATTCAGCTAATTACTGTCGTTTCTAGTGTGGAATGTGAGGAGTCTTAATTCCCTCACTATAAAACTAGATGTTAAAAAGCATTTAGTTCATTATAAAATTGACTTAACAGGGATGGTAGAGCACAAATTATCAAATAATAACATAGATAGATTTTACAACACGATAAATTATGTCTCGAAGGTAATTCATAACAACAAGACAAGTAGGGATAAGAGGATGGTAACTTATTATGTATACCACATGAAATAAGTAAATAGTAGATATCATGTAGACTAGATATTGTAGACATACAGTAGGCTGACTGAACGACCGTACCTTCAGTATAAATATTGTAGACATACAGTAGAATAGATTTCTGAACATTTGGATGTCTAAAATAGAATTCTAAATGCTACATAGTATTGTGAGAGAAGGAATGAATCATCGATTAATTAACGCAGACAATTGTGAACATGTTGCTTATTTTAGAAGCATACATTACATTTTCTGAATTTTCTAGTTGCCTAATTCATATTACCTTTGCAGGGTTTAGTAAAGCAAAAGCACAAAAAATATTGAATAACTGCTATAATTTTGTTCCCGACAATTAAGACCCGCCAGCATATTAAAAATGATAGGTAGCGTGTTTGGCATGCACAAGGCTGATAGATCTCGTCATCTCATTGCACACACTATTACATCACATTCAAAGCGTGTTTGGTGACAAACTGTCTGGATAGGTATAGCAAAAGGCTAATCTGCTAGAGACTTTGGGAAGCGACCCTGCCATCAGTCCATTTTATGTAATCTCTTCTTTGGTAATTTATAATCAATACGATCGGGAGCATTATACCTATTCCCGATGACTAGAATTAAATCAGATTTCCAGATCAAACAATGAAGTATTTGAACATACTACATTAAGTTACCCTATCTCAATAATAAAGATCTCATATCATAAAGCAAGGGTAAAATTCAATATTAGGCCATTTATGTGTCTAAATATACTACAACTATATATACACCTTTAATGGCTTCAAAGTAATCAGTATAATGTGTCTGAATATACATACTCATCTATTATACACATTTATCAACCAATGGATTTTTAATTCAAAAACTGACGAAAAGGATATAAAACATGTTTATACTGAAGGTAGACTGCTAACGCAGATCGCCCATACAACCACGTCAGAAAAATATCTAACAAATAAGGTATGACTATATCATCGATATAAATTGCCCATAAAACTCATATCACTAATATACTTATAAATATCCCATATCCATATTATATAATCCATTGAAAATATTAAATTCGATCTGCTATTTAATTTAAAGCAGAAACCATGCTGCTGTGTGAGTTAAAGCATGAAAATATGTTGCTTTGTAACTTAGCTACCGTATGATTTAGACATAAAAACATGCTACTGTATGACATAAACATGAAAACATGCTGGAGTGTATTATAATTTCCAAAGCAAGCATACACATTACTGTCCAATGTAACAATAACACGGACATTTCCAAAGCAAAGGATCGTGTCTCAAGTCATCAGTATTGATGCCACACAACCCAAACAAATTACAAAGTGAACACCAGAACTCAATACACTCAGTCAGCTAAACTGAAACGCATATCATCATCACTCAGTAGACTGCCAAACTATCTTTATTACCCTTTTATTACTTGCTAGCTGAACCCAAAACAACTTCAAAGCCAACAGTCGAACTCCAAAACGTATATAGCAACGAATTATTGCCACTTAATTTTAGAAATCAGCTGGAGATAATAAAGTTTACTTACCTAACAATTGCAGAGATCCCAAAAGCACGAAAGTACTGAAATGAACTTTACTGAGATCTCTTGGCTTTGCTCTTCTTTATTTTCTTCACTTGCTTCTGGATTTGAGGACGAAAATGGAAGCGTTCGAAGATGACAAAAACTTCGAAATAAGGGCTGATGAAAATCAGAAAAGAGAGAGGGGGAAGCAACCGTAGGCGATTTTGCAATTAGTCGAAGTCAATCGTTATTGCAACAGCGTTAGGAAGCAAGGGCAATTTATAGAGTGGAGTAGGCACCATTTAAGAGGAAATTAGGGTTTGAGATGAGAGAAAGGAGAGGAAGGTGAAGGAGAAAATGGGAGAGGAATTCAGTTGATTAAATCATGGATTTGGTTAAGGTCTAGGGGTTTTTTTTCTTTTTCGGAAGCAAGCGAAATACTGGAAACGAATGGGAAAATAAGCAGCGGTAGAAAAAATTGGGATGGCGGGAATTAACAAAAGTGGACAACGGAAGGGATGCAAATTAATTTAGTAGCATCGGTTGACTTTAAAACCGATGCAACTACAACTATTTGTATCGACCTATTTGCATCGGTTGTTGGAGACAACTGATGCAAATTTGATTTTTGATTACCCTATTGCTTTCTACGTACCAATTGCATCGGTTATTAAGACAGAACTGATGCAAATAGTTCTATTTGCATCAGTTTTTACTTCAACCGATTCAAATGAGGCGATGCAAATGGCCTGTTTTGTAGTAGTGATATATACACACACACATATATATATACATATATATATATACACATATACACACACACACATATTTATATAAACTCATTATTATTATTAATCTATATTTATTCCAAAATTAAATTATTCCAAATAAATAAAAATTAGATATAAAAAGTATTGATTTTGTCGTTTCCCTTATCTCTTCCGATTAATCTTCCATTACTGTGAAACATATGTTGATATTTTTTGTATCTTGTTCATTATCACTTGATGCATATCAAAATCATCTAAAGTTGAAGCGTAAGCCCTCTTTCTCTTTTTGGATGAATTAATGACAGGCGTGATCTTTTGATTTCTTCTGATATGGACAGTCGCTTTGCAAATGACCAGGTTCATCATAGTTGTAACATTTAATCACAATCCAATTTCCAGATTTTTTTGTTTTCATGTCTGTAGACATTATTCATCTTTCTTGACTTTAGCAATTTTTGAAATTTTCGAGTTATAAAAGCAATCTCTCCATCATTATCGTCCTCATCTGAATCTTGATCATCGATTATAGCTTTAAATGCAATGATTTCTCTTAGGTTGCATTGCTTTCCTTCCTACCCTACAGCTGTGCTTCATAGGATATTAGATTACCAATTAACTCTTCAATTTTTAATATAGTAGTATCATTGGCTTCCTCTATTGCTAATGTCTTTTGATCCTATTTTGAAGATAATGAATTAAGAATTTTTCTAACTTGATCTTCTTTAGATGTTTTTTACCTAATGGTACTAATGAACGAACTATATCTTGAAATATGGAATATATTTCAGCAATAGACTCATTTGGTTTCATTTTAAACAATTGAAACCGATTGGCTAACATAGAAATTATTGTCTGTTTCACTTTATTAGTGCCTTCATGTGTACTTGCAATGTTCTCCAGATTTCATATGCAGACGTACAAATAGAAACTCTATTTAATTCATTTTTATCGAACGAACAAAATAAAATATTCATGGCCTTAGAATTAATTAGTGCTTGTGTCTTTTGGTTTGGCGTCCATGTTGATATTCAGTTTGATGTTCAGTGTACTCATTCTGTGTAATGTTCCAAATATCTAAACTATTAGACTGTAAATAATTCTTCATCCTGCATGACTAATAGGTGTAATTCTGACCATTAAATAATGGGGGTCTCATAGTTTATTGTCCTTCTATAAAAGGGTTAAAAAGTGAACTACCAGTAGTACTAGCCGCTTATACATTTTAAAAACCAAATTACAAAATCTTGATAACCTAATGCCTTGATGCCAAATGTGGGTTACGGTGTAATGGATCATAATGCTACTTTAACACTAGAGAGGTGTGAATAGTGTTTTATAAATTTTATGAATCATTTTAACTTAGTTTCAAGATTTAAATCTAATCATAGATTATCAACACAAATTTATACAAATCAAGTAGTCACAGATACAATCACAAATAAATATAAAAGAAATAACAAAAGGTAAAGTAAGAGAGGTGACAATAGGAATTTTATACTGGTTCGATTTAACCAATGCTACATCCAGTCCCGTACAGTACTATATAGATTTCTTTTCAATCACCTACTTTGATCGAGTAGCAAGTAAACCAAAATATAGTCTCGATTTCAAGCCTACGAGATATGCCCTTCCATCTTATAAGTCTAGGGCAACTCTCTTTATTTATCTAGCGATAAGGTCTCCTACTAGATTTAGACGGGCCACTATGCACACCCACTTGATTTGAACGGGAAATAAGCATACCCAACCAAATAAGAGTAGAGTCCTTAATTTCTAAATACAAACAGTTGTACTTGGATACTAGATATCCTATAGCCCTTCTGATAGCAGTTTGATCATTGAATTTGAAGAGAGAATACTTCCAAAATAGTAGTTAATTTTTAGAGAATTAATCTAGTAGAGTATGGATTGATTTTATGTAGTTTTGAAGAATGCAGTAAGAAGTTTTCAAGAAATATTTTAAGAGAGTAAGGAGTAAGAAGAAAGTAAGAAAAAATAGTTAGAAAGTTCGTTCACGCTCCCCTTTATATAGTGAATGAATAGATGCATCCATTCGTGAAGAGGTGTGTCCAAAAGATACTTCTTTTCAAAATTTAAAAAACAAGCCAACGGTCATTACGTCGACATATCTAGGAGGGGTATGTCGACATACCCTTGTAAATTTTGAAAAAATGATTTTCATGTTAAACTTTTATATTTTTGTAAAATAATTTAAACATAGTATTTAAATACTTTGAACATTAAAAACTTTTATAAAATATTTGTAAAAATATATTTTGAATTTCAAATAATTTATTTTGATAAACATCAAAAATCGAAAATCTATGATAAAGATCAGAATCTGCTATCAGGGACTTTAACAGATTATTCTAGTGACTCATACTAAAGTCTTGAGCTCTTTAAATCTTTGTTTTTAAACTCATGAGTCTTGATCATCTCTAAACCTTAAACTTTATTTATTATACTGATCAGTCTTCAAGTTTAATCATTTTATACCTACGTAATATTCTGCAATATATACTATACAACTTGGCAAAGCATTAGTATCTATATTTATATGGCAGTTACCATCAAAATCAGTATATAAGGTATTAACAGGGATGACTGCCTAGGTAAGATGGAATATAAGTCAAGGCTATGAATAAAATAACTACGAATGCTCATAGGGTAGCAACAAGTAATTCCCGTTGAATATAAGGAATACTGGTATGAACTTAAGAAGGTTTGATTAGACATGTGTGAAAACCATAAGAAGAACCCTCAAAGGAATAAGGAATGGTAACAAAGTACACTTTTGCGAGTCCTAGGGACATTCGCATGAAAAGGATAAAGAAATAAAGCAAATACCAAAGTCTGAAATTCTATCAAGTGATTTTGATTGAAAGAATATAGTAATATGATTGGAAAAGAGAGTAATGAGATGAAAAACACACATGGAGAATGCTGGTTGACTCAAGGTTAAAAAAGGCAAGATAGTTGGTAGGAAAGTTATTCCACCGAGCCAATTTTTCAAAGAGTTATTCCAAATGTGCATAATTATATTTCTTACCCACTACAGTATGGGAATGCATTAGTGATCCTATAATTTGGTGTAATGATTGAAGTAATGAATGGACCTTATTTATTGGGAGCTAAGGTAGTAAGTTAAGACATGTGGGTTATAGTAGAATGGCAGATTAGAAATGACCATCTTAATTGAGTACGAAGTGATAGAGCCACAACATCATTAATACCAGTTGATGTTGGAGGGCAATTTCTAGCAATTGTTTCTTTTAGGTTTTTTGGGTTGTAATCCCTTGTTGTCTTTTTTCGAATATTGAAAAAGCGTACGATATAATAAACGATATGTTTCCATTTTATCACTATGTTGATTCTCTGGATGAGCTTAAACCGCTATATATATTTGGAAACGATGTGAATAAGGAAATATCATAAGGACATTTAACCTACAATAAAGTGCAGGTAAGGCTAGAATTTTATAAAATGAATTAGGAAATTAGGTTAGCAGCTATAGATAAAGAATGTTGTAATCCCATATACTTTAGCATTTTGGGAAAAATAAATTTTAGCAAGCGGAGGATAGGGATGGGTTGTTGCGAAATCATGGGTCATTATCCCAGTACCTTAAAAGCTAAAATTTATAAATATGCTTATGTGTTGTTTGTTGTTTGTAGCAAAAGGCAAGGTTGTTAGGAAATCAATTATATGGTTTCGATGATAACAACTATACAATGGAAATCGAATGTACATATATATCTATATTTACAGATAGTTGATAGAGTAACATCACCAAAGAGACTAAAACAACACTCAAGGGAAGAATCAAAAGCGTCAAATCAGTAGAAATTGAAGAGAAATGGAACATGCACAAGATAAAGCAACATGCACACTTTCAGACATCTGAGAGCACTATCCAGACGTCTGAATGATTCCTCTGGTTCATAATTCAGAAGCAATCAGACGTCTGGTTACCAACGTCAGACGTCTGAAAAGTACCCAGGCTTAAAACAGATATGAAGACCAGACGTCTGAGGTTACTTTCCAGACGTCTGATTCGAGACTCGACTGTGCATTTTCAAAGCTCAACTGCCACATTCGAAAAGACACATCCACTTCTCTTTGTCGCAAATCTTCATCACCATCAGAAGCGACTTTATGGAGATTACAACAGATGCAACTATACAAGAAAACTCTTCATCACTATAAATAGCATCAGGAATTCAAGAGAAGAACTAACCTGACTTACTTACACTCTTATCTCTTGTACTCTGATTTATTCCTGATCTATAAGCAATAAACTACCTGTAATTAACCCTTCCATATATACAGAACTCCCCATTCAGATATTCTCTAGATAGATATATATTGGAAGCACTTTTGTACTCAATAGTCAACATCCGTGTTATAGAACACATTCTTGACAAAGAAACTCTGCTATTGTAAACCTGTTCCTCCGGGTTAAGCGAGGTTTAGTTGAAAGGAAATTCCGAAGAGGAGCTTCGGGACTGGACGTAGGACGGGGGGTCCGAACCAGTATAAAATACCGGTGTGATTATTTTCATTTACTTTGCTACTATCGTTTATAGAGTTATATTATATAGTTAGCTGTTTATACTTGCATATAATCTATACGATCCACTCATATAGACTTTCAAAGGTTTCCCAAATCTAAGATTAATTGTACTACGCTAGGGCCAATTATATGCATAAACTTATTGACTGAGTCTCGATTACATTTAGATGTGGCTTGATTTGTTTTTAAGGATGAAGTAGCTAATGTTTTGAAAAATTGTGTTCGTATGCTTTTGAAATATTTTTTTTAATGTTTTTGAGAATTTGGGTTCAAATACTTCTGGAAATTTTTGTTTAAGCACTTTTTAAAAAAAACGTTGTTTAAATGCTTTTGGGAACTTGTTTTTTCAAACTATTTTGCAAGTTTGATTGAATGGGGGAAAAATATTTTAGATGGAAAATGAAATTTATTCAATTTTCTAGTGCTATATGCTTAGCATAGAGAGGGTTAACGTGTTATTGAATTTGAATTTTACTGTCTGACAAGGGTGACATATATAAAACATAGGAAATAAAAAAAATTGTTTTAGCTTTGAAATTTATATTTCCATACCTTGTTGATAATGAACAAAACTTGCGTTTAGAATAATTCTAGTTTAACATCCTAAAATAAATCTTCTTATGCTATTGTACTCAGAAAATTTGGATAAGAACTGGGGGCAAAAGAGAAGGTTCCAAAGTATGATGGAATAGAAATCCAAAAGAAAGGTGGAAATGTGAAGTTTTACATCTAAATTTCATTTCCCAGCATTGAAGTATAAATTTAAGAAAATTAGACTTTTCCAAATTTTGGATGTTATAAATTTTATGGTAGGTATTGAATGGTAGGGATTGGATGTAAAATTGGTTGAACAATACTCCTACTTGTTGGAGTGTGGAAATCGTTGTGTAAAAACAAAGATTTAATTATTTTTGAAAACCTACAAACATATAGAACTGCTAATATATATCTGCCGTTTGCATCATATTTTCAAAAATGTTTTTAAAAGAATGCATTCATATAGAAGTCACCGATTTAGAACTATTCAGCATTCATATCATATATGTTGTAACACACCATGCACTTATACATGTTTGGATGCAAAATTGGTTGTACCCTAATTGGTCAGATAGTTAGAATGGTTGCACGCTATGTTATATGATTCAAACCTTGAAATTTTTTGGAGATGCAATTCTTTTAATCGAGAAAATGTAATACTCTATAAAATGAATGGTAATTAATAAATAATTATTAAGGATCAAAAATGGAATTTGAGAAAACTTCAGAATTTGACCACAAAATTTGCACCATTGCGTTCATGGCAATTTTTTGAGCAACTTTCATATTTGGAGTTTTGCGATTGGAGTTCGAACGAAGAAGTTATCAGCGTTTGAAGTTTTTGGAACGAAAATAATTTAAAATGGAAAATAGTAAATAAATAATAATACACACGAGACCCGACCGGTCGACCCCCTCCTGGGTCGTTCAACCACTAGCTATCGACCGAGACCGGAGGTGGCGATGAGGGTTGAACTGTAACACCCCGTAATTTGGCATTAGTTATTTAATTTGTTAGTTAGCCAATTAATTAGGCTCCGAAAATGGAATTTTTGCAAACGATGGAATTTGACCACAAAACTTGCACCATTGCGTCCATGGAAAAATTCTAAGCAACCTTCATATTTGGAGTTTTGCGATCGGAATCCAAATGAAGATGTTACAAACGAAAACCGAATTCGAAACAAAAATAATTAAATAAGAAATAATTAAGATTTTCATATTAATTACCTGGCCCTACAGGCCGACCCATCATTAGGGATGGTCGACACCAAGCTGTCGACGGGTCACCCAAGGGCGGTCGACCGTGGCAACCTGGCGGTTCCAATAAACCTAGACCGCAACGGCCCGGATTTAATATATTTTGATCTAATGGTTCCAGTTGATTCTAATGCCTATAAATTTAGGCCTAGCTCTCTCTTCTCTTCTCATATTTTTCTGAAAGTAGTAGCGGAGCTCTGCCATTTTTCTTCTCCACTTTCTTTCTAAATTATAAAGGTAGGAAATTTGCATATATATTCATACAAATCAGAGAAGAATAGAAATTTAATAAAAATGAGAAGAGAAGAGAATCAACCATATGCGTATTTGATGTAATTTATATATTTATATCTACTTTCTCTTCCAATCCCAAATCTCTTCTAAGATCTATAATTCTAATGTATTTATATACCCTTTTATACATATATCTTAGATTAAAAAGGATTTGGAGATGAATCAAAGGCTCTACTTCAGATCTGGAGATTTGGATTGCTTTTAAAAGGTGAGTGGGAATTTTTATAGACTGTTATAATATGAAAATTATCCTGTTGGTGTTTATTTGAATTTTAAGCCTAATTGGATAATTATATATGAGTTATAGGCAATGAATTGAATACGATCTAAATGTTACAAATATCGCCTACATATTCTTGTTTATAAATTGATTTAGCACTATATACAACCTGATCTGGAAATAACTCCTAAAAGTATGAGTTTAGAATATTAATTTAAATGAAATTTATTCCAGATCTGAAATAGGTTGTATAATAATGTTAAAAGTTTGGATTATTACCTTAATCTTGTTAGAATATAAACTTTTCTATATTCGAATTTGCTGGAATTTAGATCCGTTTAATATTTGTAAATTAGTTTGATTTCTTTCCCTTTTATAAAGACATAGTGTTTGGTATAACAAGGAGTAAATGCAAATAGAAAGAGAAAAGGATGTGTAAAGTACGAATTCATTGTATTATACACTGTCTATTTCAGTAATAAAAAGATAAAATTATTCCTTGTAATTTCAAACGATGCAAGTTAAACCTTTATTTTGGAATAATTTATGGAAGATTATAACGAATAATCTTTTTATATATGATTCCAACAATTTAACATGGAAAAGTATATTCTAGTAAAGGTATATAGCTAAAACATATTTAATAAAAGTAAATATTTGTACGTAATTACTACGCATATAATAATTAAATAAAATGCTAATAACGAAGCTTGCATGTAATATTCGCATTTAGGATAATTAACTAATAAAAAAGAGTTTGAAAGGTTGTAAATCCAATAATGGTAATAAATGTGGAAGTTGCAATAATAATTAAATAGGGTAAATGGATTAATGGAACTGATAAAAATGGTATAGATATAAATGGTTACTAATTTGAAATTAGTAATCATACATAAATGTCCGTTAAGATTTTATGGACAAATTGACATTTATGAGCATTAAACGGGGATTTATGGGTACATAAATATTTAAGGTAAATCTTATTGTCTTAAATAAAAAAAGGAATTAGTAAGCTAAGTCCAATATCTACCTAAGCTAATATAAATAAAGACTTATGATGGTTAATTGGACTTAGTGGGTTAGTGATGCGAGGTAAGTAGAGTCATTCGACAGAAGAATGCCCTTCACTTTGAGGCTACCAACAGTCGGATGTACTTGCTACTGAAGTGAGATATCACTAATCCAACGACCCATGATGATGTGAGAGATAGGGCTTGCTTTCTTAATTGGAAAGTATTAAATGGTCCAAATATGGAATTAGAAACGGTGAGGGATATCTCCATAGGGGTTCGCTTTTGGTTTAAGGTCTTAAGTGGCAGAAGAGTTCGCCTCTCTCTTAAATGGAAGTATTAAGTAACCTAGTGAGATTTCAAATAAATAAATAAGGATGCCTCTAAAAGTGTTTATTTCAATGTTGAGGTCTTAAGTGGCTGAACGGTCCGCCTCCCTACTAAAATAAGTAAGCTAATGAGATGTTATATTTATAATTAAAGAGTGAGAGTGGATATCTTGAGAAGGGTTCGCTTCAGTTTTGGGGCTTTAAGTGACTATAAAGTCGTCATCTTTCCTATAAAAGAATCATCAAGTAACCGAATAAGATTTCCAAGCAATGATAGCTATATAGTACCGTTGAGGGGCATGCTTATGGAATTAGGTCTTAAATGATGGGGTCTACCTATTTTCCACTGGGAAGTATTAACTGGCTTGGGTACAGTCTCTTACATTGCTAAAGCCGAAATAATAATAGTACAATTTAGGAGCATGCCTTGGGAATAGGTCTTAAATGATAGGGTCTGCCTTAGTTAAGGTCTTAAACAACCAGAGTCTGCCTATTTTCTAATAAAGGTTATTAAGTGGTTTGGGTACTTGTTATTCCATGACTACGATTTTATCATCAATAAATGCAGTAATAATTGTACATCTAATTTCAAAAGCCTTAAATAGTGGTTAGAGGTCTTGTAGCTAGGACCCACTGACCATTGACAACATTGTTAGGAAACACACATTGGGAATAGGTCTTAAATGACGGGGTCTGCCTCTTTTAAGGTCGTAAATGACAAAGTCTGCCTATTACTCTTTTAATAATATTATAGAAGCCTGCTTCATATTTAGAAGTATTAAGTGGCTAATGGATTTGAAAGTATTAGGTAGTTGATATGGCTTCATTAATATTTCGTACCTTAGGAAGGGGTAACTATGTAATCGTGTGTGCAATGCAAGGTTAGATTAGAATTGCTAACTTTGATGGACATAACAATTAAATAAAAACCTATCATATAAGCTTATGTTATGGATGGTTTATATTATTTTTCCAGTCACCAGAACGTTGTTCTGACCCCGCCTCATTACAACCCACATGATAGAATTTAGAGGAACAGGTCACTAGAGCTGGATGTGCTTTATTGTTGGAGAGTCTTCTTTCTCTCATGCTTGATGGTCATATGACAATCTGTTATCGAAGTAATACCATTAATTACAAGGTAGTAGTCTTGTTATTTCCGCTATGAGTTTAGATTTTTATCAATCTCTGATAATGCTCATGCTTATTTGCTGGTATCAAATCCTACAATTTGTGCTTTGATGGACTTGGGTTTCGATTTTTATCGAAATTTAGGCCTTTTAAGGTATGGGTTGTTACATTTGGTATCAGAGCTCTAGGTTAGTGGATCAGAGGAATTAGGATAAATTGAGAGAATGTATTCATACTTTCCTATCTAGTAATATTATATTTTTACACTAGATTCTAAGAGTTCCGACTATAGAAATGGTTATAGTTCCACTCCAAAGGAATGGGCAAAGCAACTATGAGTTGGAAATATCTCAAAGTTAAGAGTTTCACGCCGACTTCAAAGTAACCCTCGGAGTGCTGGCAATGCATAAAGCGTTGTTGATGAAGAGCATGAGTACGACATATGGCTGAAGCCCGGAGACTGGAGGTATTCAACTTGATGGTTGAGATTCTAGCTACCTTGTGATTTGGGATTTTGAGTTCCAGTTGGAGACACACAATTATTATAGATGAATAAGAAATTAGATTATGTATGTCAAAATTGTTTGGAAGATAATCTTTGTTAGGGTGCATTTATTGATCGCCTCTTTGATGGCAAACCAGATTTTTATTTGAATATTTAGTGTCAATTCCTTAGCCTAAAAACCTATAAGAGAATTTTTATAAAGTATATTTTTGAAATGCCTTCGATTTTTGAAAAAAGGTTTTCAAAGTATTCCTTTTCCCCAAGGTTTATTTTGGAAATTTTGTTTTGGGAAAGTTTTGAAATTTTAATTTTCAAAGAAACATGTATACCACTGGATTGGTCGTGTTAAGAAATTTTTGGTTTATAAAAGATTAATTCTTTAAATCCTTAATTATTTATATGTATATATATCAGTAAAGGCTTGATATTGATTTTTGGCAAGAAAATAGTTTTCCAATTTGGAAAATTTGTCTCTTAAAAAAAGTTTTTTGAAACCCTGAAATATTTATATATATAAGTTTGACTTTTAAGGGAAGTTTCGGTATGAAATGGTTTCTATTATTTAGAAAAAAGTATAAAGGAGCATATATTTAGCTTTGTGATTTTTCAATTTACAAAATCAATAGTTTTTATATTTTCTCTCTTTAAGATACAGATAAAATAGGAATGACGTCAACTTTATTAGGGTATGTAATTTGAAGCATTGTTAAACCCACCAGCTATTGGAAGAAATATTTCCATGCGAAGTAGGCATGAAATAATACATGGAATATTTTTGGGTTTTTGAAAGTGTTGTTGGTCGTTGCAGTTTTGCTGAGGCTATCGAAATCTTGCCAAGGAAGGGTCTACACAGTAAGGTGGATACCATCGTGTGGAAGGCAGAATTTTTCTGGATGGGTTAAGTTGAAGATGGTGTGCGTAACAATCATAAGAATATAAATTAATTTAGTCGGCCCTATTGGGTCCAGGTTCAGGCTGCGCCCAAATCTGGGCTAGCGGTCGACAGGTTGACCGCTAGGTGGACTCGGGCCAAACCTGAACCTTGAACTAGACTGTAAGTCACATCCAAACCTTCAGCCGCCACAAACCCTCTCACTCTCTTCCTCCACTACAATTTTTAGCCGAATCTAATTCCATCTCTTCCTTCCTCTGCTTAACCGAGGCCTCTCTCCTCCACTCCTCCACCAACCGATGCCAAAATCCTCGCGTGTTAGGTCTTACTCCACCACAAATCTAGATCTAAATCCTTCTCTCCCCTTTTCAACCGCCTCTCAGCCTATGGCATCGCCACGTACCACCGGCTCTTCCTCTCGTCATCCCGGCCTCACTCTGCAAGAAGCCGCTTGGCTTGACCAAAACGAGCGGAAGATCGCCACCTATCTTAGAACGACGGACTTTGATATCCTTCATGGACGACCAATGAAGTTCGAAGATTTTTCCACTCTCGGGCTTGAAGAGCTTTTCTTCGCGGTAGGACTTGCACTGATCCTCCGCTTTGAGACTTATGAGCGGGAATATTACCTTTGCTGCATCCATCTTTTCGATGCATAGATGGCACAGAATTTCGATGATGGCAATGGCTATATTGAGTCCATGGTGAAGAGAGCTCGAATTGAGGTGTAAGATGATGATCTTGTTGGAATTTTGGAGACATCTGCAGTAAGCCTGGATTTGGACGATATAGTGATGTCTGGTCATAAGATTCTACAGCGGATCTTTTCTAGGAATTCCATGATTGGAGAACCGACAATTTGTGATCGATGGCCCATCTCGTCGTGCGCATCATTCAGAACAACATCATTCCGAAGACGGGGAGTCTTGACTAGATCTACATCTTAGTGCATAAAGCGGCCTATGCTATTATTAGCGGCGTAGCCGTCAATTGGGCTCGTGTCTTGATCCTCCATATGGTCGATCAGGGAGTTGGTACGCTGAGGACTCACTTTCCATATTGCCACTTGCTCACTCGAGTGTTTAGGCATTATGAGGTAAATTTGAATGGAGAGCCAATAGTGAAGAAGGTTCCTCCTGCCATCCACCGGACCACAATTAAGAGGATGAATATTCCATTACCACCTGCCGCAATACTTCTACCACCACCAGAGCCGCAGAACCAGCAGCAGGGGATAGCGCAACACATTGAGGGATACACGAGTCCTGAGCTTGCTGCTATCCGACAGGTTCAGGCAGAGCTTTGAGAGATTAGGATGGAGCAGCAGCTCCAAGGGCGTGAGATTGGGTGCATAGCCGCCATGCTATGACAATTTCGTGATCGCGGGAATAGCTCAAGCTCTAGCCATAGAGCGAGACCTTCTCACAGTTCTTAGGCAGTGTTTTATTTAGGATTGTTGTATCTTTTTATTTTCAACATTTGTTCTTTTCTTTTGGGTTGTTGGGTTGTAAAACTGTTAGTTGTCTCTTATAAAAAGCACGCACGATATTATGAGTTTCTGTTCATTTTTTGTGTTATTGTTTTTGGATATGTGAACCACTCATATATGAATGCATAGTAGAGAAACAATATAAATATGGAAATCTCATAAAGACACTTAACTAACAGTAAATGTAATATAAGACTGGAAGTTTATAATAGTTGGAAATTTTAGCGAAGGACGTGATAAAGTTGTTTTGATATCACAAGTCATTGCTCATGTTCCTTAGAAGCTAAAGTTCCTGTATAATAGACATGTTGACATTTTTAAACAAAATGTCAAATTTCTAGGCAAAGTCTAGTTGTAGAATTTTGGAATTTGGTTTATTCGTTTGGCGCATAACCAACTTGAAAATACGCTAAAAGTGTAGCTTGATTTATCAAAAAAAATTAGAAGGAAAATATTTCGGACAATTTCTCCTTAATTTGAAAAGTTCCCTTTTGGAAAAAAACAAAACAAAAAAATTTTGTGTGTTAATTATTTTTTACTCATAAAATTATTTTTAGAGTTTTGTTCAAAATTTTATTTTAAGGGAAAATGTGCGTCTAAATATTTTGGGATTTTATTTTCCAAATGTACAAATTTGAAAAGTGAGGAAGAATTTTTATGAAAACTTTGATTTTGAAGGTCACACGTTAGGCGTAGAAAAGGAAAATTGAGGTAGGAATTGCGATTTAGCGATGCACTAGGGTCAACGATGCGATTAATGCAAGCATTAACATGGGAAAAGCTATTTTAACCAAGTCTATTTTTAGACATAATTTCGTTTTAGAGCTTGAAAATAAGCCTCCTTATGCGTTTTGTGCGTGGAAAATTTGGATTAAATCCATGGCAACGAAGAGATTTCCTGTTGTACTACGAGAATAAGAAGATTATAGTGTGGTAAAAATGTTAAATTCTTCACCTAAATTCCTTTTTCTGACATAGGAGTAAATTTTAGGAAACAATTTTACGATGCATTAGATCGTTGGATGAAAGGAAGTGGATGCAAAATTGGTTGCTTAATACTTCTATTTGTAGTAGTATGGGAGTTTCAGTTAAAAAGATTTTTCAAAAAGTTGCATACAAGTAAAACTTCCAATGTATATGTAGGTTGTTTGCATCATATTTTTCAAAAATGTTTTTCAAAGAAATGCATTCATATAGGGGGATCCGATTTAGAATCATTCTGCATACATATTTTCTATGTGGCGGTACAGTAATTGTAACGACCCGGAATTTCACCGCTTTAATTTGAGAATATTTAATTAACTTTAAATATTAAAATAATAGATTTTATAAATAAAATAAAACTCATTTAAATAATAAATAATGATGGTGAAATAGTTTTCAAATTTTGTTTACAAAAATATTTAGTTCGAAGAAAAATTGAAAATGTGACCAGAATTCGTTTTTCGAATTTTCGACTTTTCATCAACTAAAAGTTGTCGAAATTGTTGTAACATTGGTGAGTACACTATGATATAAATATACACATACATTTATGTTTAGTTATAATTTTATAATATATATATATATATATATATCTATGTGTGTGTATGTTTAAGTATGTAATATAAAGATGGTTATGGAAACATGAAAAGACTTAAGGTGGAAAATATGTCTAAACCAAGTACAAGATTGCATATATTACATGTTGGAGTAAGGTACAAGGAGGGGGACATGATGGAGGCATGAGTTAGGGTGGAGAAGGACATGGTGAGGTAGAGCAAGGGGAGTAGAGGGCAGTAGATGGGTATTTTGGTAATTTACTTTATATATTTCATATAAAACCAAATTTTTTAATTTTTTTCCTTTTATTTTATTCATTTCTATTCTCATGAAAACTTCTATCTTCTTCCTATAATATTTCATCGCTTCCACTCTAAATTGTTAAGTTAAAAATTCTTACTTTCTTTGCTTCCAAATACTTAAAACATTTGTTTAAACCATTCTCCATTACTACTACAACTCCTTTACTCAAAAAGCAAGCCTAGCTCCTCTAAAATCACTCAAGGCCGAACCACCATAAGCCTTAAAAGCCTCCAAAAATCACATTTTTCTAAAGTCAAAGCATAGTTCTAGGTCATATTCAAGTTTGAAAGGAAGGTTCTTTGATTTAGTCGACTTTCGATGAGAAATAAAATCTTTTTCTACCTTAAGTTTAAAAATTTAAAATTTATGAAAATTTATTGCTCATAATTGGTTGAAAAATATGTTATTGTTTGGGTAATATGATGTATACTTTGATGTAAATTCCTTGCTTGATTGGTTGATATGGTGTTGCTTTGTATGGATATACATGTGCTTATGAACGCTGTGATTCATATTTGAAATAGAAGTTAAAAGGGTTGGTGAGGGTTGAAAGTTAGGATCTTTTTGTGGTACATTGTGATGGCATATATATATATATATATATATGTTGTGTTCATGCCCTTATAGTTATGTAACATGAAAGTTAGTATGTTGAATTATTAAATTTCGACATCGAGATTCTTTGATTCAAAAGCTTATTTGGAAATGTTTTATAAAAGTTTGAAAAATCTTATCTTTGTTTTCTACACTTTATTCTAGGTTTATAAAAGTAAGTTAATCAAAAAGGATAGAGTTTTGAAAGCTATTTGAGTATAAAACAAGATTTTTAAAATTTTAGGTCGTATAGCGATAATCGCTATAAATGCAGTTCGTGAAAAACGAACTCTTTTTTTAAGTTAAATTGTTTTAACTTAAGAATCTTTTTAGAAATTATTTTCAAACATATTTTAAATATTTAAAAGCAATTATTATTTATTTATTTATTTAATGATTAATTAATTAATTAATTAAGGTAATTGGTACTTAATTATTTTTAAGCAGGTTAATTATAATTTGTTAAATAATAAAAGGTTAATTATTATTTAATTTATTATTAAAGAATTAATTATTGTTTAATTAAAATTAATTAAATTATTTATTTAAAAAAAATTCATTATTAATTAATTTCTAATCAAGTTAAATTTAAGTTAAGATTTAATTTAAAATTTAATTATGTTTTAATTATTTTAAATCAAGGTTTTTTTATTACTTGAGTTTTAATTAAGGATTATTTAATTAGTTAATTAAGGTTGATTAATATTTAATTATTCTTTAAAAAATTTAAATTATTATTTAATAATAAGTTAAAGGTTTATTTATTGTTTAATTACCTATTTAAAAGCTAACTATCATTTAATTATTATTTAACTACTTATTTAATAGTTAATTATTATTTAATTATTTAAAGGTCAATCGTTATTTATTAAAGAATTTAAATGTTATTTGATTATTTTTAGATAAAAGTTTAATGGTATAAAACCATTTTATTTCCAAAAATCGGATTTTCTTTTAAGTAACTCACTTTCAAAGAGTATTATAAATCTAAAGGATTTCTTTGTTGATCACCTTTAAGTAACTTCATTGAATATGAAACCCAATGACATTTGTTTAGCAGAATAAATCAACATTCTACTAATTAAGTTATATTTGATATATGTTAGCAGAATCAAACTCCATTCTGCATGTGTTTAGCATAACAAACCCCGTCTACTATTATAGTAACTTGGATATTTTCCTATATATGATTGGTTGTTATGTGTTGTTTCCCTTTACATGTCTTCTTTTATGTACATACCCATATTATAACTTGGAGAGTTAAACTCAATTAAAATAAGAACCACCATGGTCACTAAGCCTTTTTTCAAAACATGTGAAATCCAATATTTCATTTTATCCCTTTGATAATGGTTTAAAGTTTATTACATTTAAAAATATTAAAAGAATAACTAGGGAATTATTTTACTAAAGGTGTTTGGAGTAATTTGATACTTCTTGATGTGATTTGAAAATGAGAAACCTTTCACATATGTTTTGTGAATATACTTATGTCAGTGAGATAGGTAAATGGATGTTTTGATAAACACTTTTGAAAAGTGGGTTTTAATAAATGAAAGAATTATTTTGAGGCTTAGTGGTTGCTATGGCTAATTAAAATTTTGAATTGTTGTTGTTTGTTTTATTTGATAGTTAAATAACCGACTATCAAATCTTGACCTGTTTTGACTCAAGAAGTATGACTGTATATTCGAGTTCCCCGGTGAGGACTCAAATACTTATTCCATACTTCCAAAGAACTAGAATTGAGTCAGTCGAAAATTTCCGCTTAGTTTGGAGACACCGGTTTTCGGATTTATCTGAACCACTCCAAACTAATAACGTTTGTGATAAAGTATAATATATAGCTCTACTATTCTTCCTGAGGGTGATTCCAAAATGGAAGATAGTAAAATTTTGAATGCTTGTTCAATCCCGGAACAACTTGTATGGATGAATGCTAGCATTGCATCTCTGCTTGGAGGGCAGTGTTAGAATTCTAAGATTATATAGAAGAGGTAAAAGCGTAACCTCACAAGACTTACAACTCGGAGAAATGGAAAAAAACAGGGCATGCAGCAGAGCCATGTGGTTAGCTACCATTAGAAGTCGTCACACCATTCTAGATTGTCCCTTTTAGAGTTGGTTTGCACG
Source organism: Allium fistulosum (assembly GCA_030737815.1). Taxonomy (NCBI): domain Eukaryota; kingdom Viridiplantae; phylum Streptophyta; class Magnoliopsida; order Asparagales; family Amaryllidaceae; genus Allium; species Allium fistulosum. The sequence goes on along the minus strand of CM060907.1, from coordinate 938,555,691 downwards.
CATGCACCATGGCAGTAGAAGGCCTCGGTGTCAAATGGGTGAGGTAATCTGACTTGTCATGTTAAAGGGGCAGGCCAGCACTGTGTAGCAGAGGGGCAGATGCGTCTGTAGCCCTTAGGTACATTTTCTAGAGGTGTATCATCGGAAGGTAGTCCCTTACTTTTTCATAGTATGGAATTCAGTCTCCAATACGAGCCATTCTGATTTTGATTGTGCCTAACTATGTTGGAATGTGAGATTAAAGCATTTCAGCTATTTTATATATTTATTTTGAATCCTTAGACATTATTATAATATCACTGGATTTTATAATAAAATGTTTAAGTTATTGTAAGGAAAAACCCATTCGTGTTTATGTGCGGCATGGTCTTATGAGATACTTTTTATTTTGAAAGACTTTTTTTTTCAAATATAGTAATTTATATGATTTGTTTCGAGCTTTTCTCACGCTGGTTTTACCAGACTGGCCCGGGCATTGTTCTTATAATGCTCGGGTTAGCCTGGGCATGTTTTCCAGATTTAGCTGGACCCTTTGGAGCTTTCAGGAGACGAGCTAGATTCTCCAAGATGTATTAGCTTATCTTATATTCTTCCGCAATTGTTGCTTTTTTTCGGTCATTATTTATCAAAAATTGTAAGGGTAGGTTGTTATAACTATCCAGTTAGGAAATAGATTAGTGTTCTCTGATGTTGTGTATAATAAAGATGATTTCTTTTGTAAAGATTTGTTCACATCATATATTACTCATCATGATGTGAGATTCTGTTTTGTCTTTTCTTCCTTCAACCTAAATGAACTGTCTTTCAAACACTTAAATTGTCGGCACACAAATACTGAGGATGTATTAAGTTTCGTCTTTAGGTGTAAGAAAGGCGGATCGTTACACTTGATATTAGAGCGCAAGGTTAAGTGAGAATTTTGGGCCTTGTGGGGTAAACTCATTTGAGATTGGGTAAGTGAGACCCTAAAATGAGTATGAGCGTATTATATATAAGAGCTCGTATTTGTTAGTGATTACAAAATGTTTTATATTGTGTTGATTTATCGGTTGAGTGGTTTATGAACTCTAGTCTAGACGTGGGACGCTACGGTATCGATAGAGGTTCCTAAATGCTTTAACAAGGAAAACTGACATAATATTGTTTCAAATTTGGTAAATGAAATAATTTTAATTAGAATTATAAAAAAAATTCAAAACTAATATAGTTATTTGTTGTGATTATTGTTAGGAACTGATAATTTTTTTTTATCATTTGTAGGCGATACCTTTTCCAATATAAATCCCGTTTGGAAGTGTATCCTAAGGATATCCTACTATATTCAGGTAGTAAGAAATGAGTACACAAGGAGGACATGGATGGGAAAAGGAATCAAATAGGATAGTCTCTAAGGATGGTAGGGCTGATAGTCAAGTCGTCAAAGCAGTTGTGGATCCAGAGGTAGAAATTTTTTAGGATCAAAAGAAGCCAATAACCTCTCCCGAAAGCAGTATCAGCAATCGCAAAAAGAGAAAATTTTTGTCGCATTAGAAGAAGCCCTGGGAGAACAAATCGGAAGAAGGTGCCCCTCAGAAGAAGTTTTTCAAGAAAGGAAAATAAATTACTTGCTACTAGTGTCATAAGATAGGACATACCATGGATTATTGTATAAAAGGAAAAGGGGGTCGGCGTTCCCAAAGTTTGGAAAAAACATTGCTTTTTTTATCATCAGCTAGGGCACATCAAGAAGAGTTTCCCTATTTTAGAGAGGGTACAGCAGGCCAGGGGAATTATTAAGAAAATCCCCTACAAGAGGGAAAATATAGGGGAAGTACCCATGGGTAGGTCTGGAGGATAATAGTTTGGATTAGATCATTTGGAAGAACCCATAGTATGTATGGTATTTTTAGGAAGTTATGTATAGTTTGTTTTGAATGATTGTAGTTGTTGTTGGTTTTTCTAAAATTATTCTTTAAACTTAGAGAATGGCTAGTAAAACTTTAAAGTGTTTTTCCTTTGAAAAGCGGAAAGGTGGGGTTAATTAATTTTTGAACAACCTTATTCTTGGAATTATTCTAAGGTATTTACTATGAATTCAGGCAGTAAAGAATTATGAATATTGGTGTTTTTGAATCTAAGCCATATGTTGTTGAGGAAGGACCGCAAGATCAAGCACCAAGGGACTTTGCTTCGCTATGCCGTGACTTTGAGATTTTGAGTAAAAGGAAGTTCAACGGTACCGAGTCTCTCATTGAGGTTAATATTTGGCTGGGCTTGTGCGACAAGTTACGTAGAGACATGATGAATTGTATTCAAGGATCATTCGAGAAGGTAATACGGAATGCTATACGATTTGAAGATTTATCTCCAAAGCAGCCTACTACTACACCAGTTGGGAATAAGAAGCACCAGCTCAACACTAATGTGCCTAAATATGGTTGCTTCAGGTATGGGAAATATGATCACTTTGTTCAGGAATGTAAGTTGGGTAAGAAAAGAAAAGTGTGAAAGAAAAGGTTAGTAAGGTACCAAAGCTAGAGATGCGGACTGCACCAAAGGATTGTTATTATTTCCATCAGAAAGGTCATTTCATCAAAGATTGTCATATGCTCAAGAAAGGGGAGCAGCCTAGGCCTTTTGTTCTCATTTCAGAACCATCCACTTCATTAGCAACGAAGGAAAAGGAGATTATGGAAAGATTGGTTTAGCACTAGGAAGGTTTAAGGCTAGTTAGTATTAGGAAGTAGTATCCTAAGTTATTCTTGTTTTTAGTGTCTTCTATTGTATCATATCTTTTGGAGTGTACTTCCATTCTCTGATGGAGTTACTCGGTTTGTATTTAGGGTTGTTAGTTTGAACGATGTTATATATATATATACACACACATATATAATCTTCCTACTATTACCCTTTGTTTGACATTGGTTCTTGTCATATTTTATCTCTCTTAGCCTTGTAGATAGACTAGGACTTTAACCAATATGGTTCATTACTTTATATTGTTTCAAACTCAGTAAGGTAAAGGTTGACCCATCATAAGGTATTTGATTAGAGAGTGGGTTAATAAATAAAGTCAAAATTGAATTAGTTTAATGAGAAGATTTAATAAGGTTGGTTTTATTAAACAGCGTTTTTTGAAATTTAAAACCGAGGAGGTAAATTTTTTGATGTTATTAAGCCAGCTAACAAACACCTTTACCTTAGAAGGGTCTAAAGAGAAGTAGTCTCTAGGACAGAGTTTGGATACCAGCATCCTACTCTTCTTAGCTACTTATCAAACCGATTGGGTAAAGAGGTTATATTGGTAGACTTAATTTTGGGACCCAAACAATTTTGGGCCTACATCTAAATAATTAAAAGTGAATAGGATTTTAAAATCAGATGTTTTGTGTATACTCTTAGGATGTAGAGAGTATTATACAACTTAATGAATTTTAAATGATTTTATGAAAGGTTTTAATAAGTTATAACATTTAAAATGCTTGAATTTTAGTTGAAACTTTTATGAAATGTTTTCATAAGTTTGGTGTGGGAGGGTAATAAGTAATTATGTAGTAAGGACCCTTAGATAGGTATGTAAATTGTACGTAGATCCTTTCTCTTTTTCATATAATTCTCGATCCAAGATTCGAGTATATGACTTGAGGTGTCTGACACCATTCTGAATAAGGATTTATCACTTGATTTTTTGATGGCAAACACTTGATGAGGGTTCTTAATATGAAACCAAAGTTTTCTATCATAGCATATGGCTATGTAAGGAGAATGACGGTTTCTAATTAAGAAGCCTGATCAGAATCCACACTAAGAAGTCGGGTGGGAGATACTAGTACGGAAATAAAGCTATATATTCGAGCAAGTGATCAAATCAAATTTTGCATAGGAATGATCTATGTACATCATACAGACTGATGTAGTGTTAGTTATGCTTGAGAGTATTGTTTCTTGGTTAAGGTTGTGGTAAAATTTCGGGGAAGAAATTTTTTAAAGGGGGAGAGTGTAACGATCCGGAATTCCGCTTTAATTTGAGAATATTTAATTAACTTTATACATTCAAATAATAGATTTATAATTAAAATAAAAATCTTTTAAATAATAAATAATGATGGTGAAATAGTTTCCAAAATTTGTTCACAAAAATATTTAGTTCGAAGAAAAATTGAAAATGTGACCAGAATTCGTTTTTCGAATTTTCGACTTTTCGTCAACTAAAAGTTGTCGAAATTGTTGTAACATTAGTGAGTACACTATGATATAAATATACACATACATTTATGTTTAGTTAGAATTTTATAACATTTACATATATATATATATATCTGTGTGTGTGCGCACGCGCGCATGTATGTTCGAGTATGTAATATAAAGATGCTTATGGAAACATGAAAAGACTTAAGGTGAAAAATATGTCTAAACCAAGTACAAGATTGCATTTATTACATGTTAGAGTAAGGTACAAGGAAGGGGACAAGATGGAGGCGTGAGTTAGGGTGGAGGAAGGACATAGTGAGGTGGGGCAAGGGGAGTGGAGGGCAAATTACATGGCTATTTTGGTAATTTACTTTATATATTTCATATAAAACAAAATTTCTTAATTTCATTTTCATTTTATTTTATTCATTTCCATTCTTATGAAAACTTCCATCTTCTTCCTATAATCTTTCATGGCTTCCATTCTAAATTGTTATGTTAAAAATTCTTACTTTCTTTGCTTTCAAATACTTAAAACATTTGTTTAAATCATTCTTCTTTACTATTACAACTCCTTTACTCAAAAAGCAAGCCTAGCTCCTCCAAAAACACTCAAGACCGAACCACCATAAGCCTTAAAGGCCTCTAAAAATCACATTTTTCCAAAGTCAAAGCATAGTTCTAGGTCATATTCAAGTTTTAAAGGAAGGTTCTTTGATTTAGTCGACTTTTGGTGAGAAAAAAAATCTTTTTCCGCCTTAAGTTTAAAACTTTAAAATTTATGAAAATTTATTGCTCATAATTGGTTGAAATATATGTTATTATTTGGGTAATATTATGTATACTTTGATGTAATTTCCTTGCTTGATTGGTTGATATGTTGTTGCTTTGTATGGATATACATGTGCTTATGAATGTTGTGATTTAGATTTGAAATAGAAATTAAAGTTAAAAGGGTTAGTGAGGGTTGAAAGTTAGGATCTTTTTGTGGTACATTGTGATGGCATATATATATATATATATATATATATATATATATATATGTTGTGTTCATGCCCTTATAGTTATGTAACATGAAAAGTTAGTATGTTGAGTTATTAAATTTCGACATCAAGATCCTTTGATTCAAAAGCTAGTTTTCTAACTTTATTTTATGGAAATGTTTTATAAAAGTTTTAAAAATCTTATCTTTGTTTTCTACACTTTATTCTAGGTTTATAAAAGTAAGTAAATCATAAAGGATAGAGTTTTGAAACCTATTTGAGTATAAAACAAGATTTTTAAAATTTTAGGTCATATAGCGATAATCGCTTTAAATGCAGTTCGTGAAAAACGAACTCTTTTTTTTAAGTTATATTATTTTAACTTAAGAATCTTTTTGGAAAGTAATTTCAAACATATTTTAAATATTTAAAAGCAATTATTATTTATTTATTCAGTTATATATATATTTATTTAATGATTAATTAATTAATTAATTAAGGTAATTAGTACTTAATCATTAATTAAGTTAGGGTAATTAGTACTTAGTTATTTTTAAGCAGGTTAATTATATTTTGTTAAATAATAAAAGGTTAATTATTATCTAATTTATTATTAAAGAATTAATTATTATTTAATTAAATTAATTAAATTATTTGTTAAAGAAAGTGTTTAATTATTAATTAATTTATAATCAAGTTAAATTAAAGTTAAGATTTAATTTAAAACTTAATTATGTTTTAATTATTTTAAATCAAGGTTTATTTATTATTTGAGTTTTAATTAAGGATTATTTAATTAATTAATTAAGGTTATTTAATATTTAATTATTATTTAAAATGTTAAAATTATTATTTAATAATTAATTAAAGGTTTATTTATGGTTTAATTACCTATTTAAAAGCTAACTATTATTTAATTATTTATTTAAGGATAATTATTTATTTAATAGTTAATTATTATTTAACTATTTAAAGGTCAATCGTTATTTAATAAAGAATTTAAATGTTATTTAATTATTTTTAAATAAAAGTTTAACGGTTCAAAACCATTTTATTTCTAAAAATCGGATTTTGTTTTAAGAAACTCGCTTTCAAAGAGTATTTTAAATCTAAAGGATTTCTTTGTCGATCACCTTTAAGTAACTTCATTGAATATGAAACCCAATGATATTTGTTTACCAGAATAAATCACCATTCTGCTAGTTAAGTTATATTTGACATCTGTTAGCAGAACCAAACACCATTCTGCATGTGTTTAGCATAACAAACCCCGTCTGCTATTATAGTAACTTGGATGTTTGCCTATATGTGATTGGTTGTTATGTGTTGTTTCCTTTTACATATCTGCTTTTATGTAAATACCCATATTATAACTTGGAGAGTTACACTCAATTAAAATAAGAACCATCGTGGTCATTGAGCCTTTTTCCAAAACTTGTGAAATCCAATATTTCATTTTATCCCTTTGATAATGGTATAAAGTTGATTACATTTAAAAATATTAAAAGAATAATTAGGCAATTATTTTATTAAAGGTGTTTGGAGTAATTTGATACTTTTTGATGTGATTTGAAAATGAGAAACCTTTCATAAATGTTTTGTGAATATACTTATGTCGGTGAGATAGGTATATGGATGTTTTGATAAACACTTTTAAAAAGAGGTTTTTAATAAATGAAAGAATTATTTTGAGGCTTAGTGGTTGCTATGGATAATTAAATCTCTGAATTGTTGTTGTTTGTTTATTTGATAGTTAAATAACTGATTATCAAATCTTGAGCTATTTTAACTCTAGGAGTATGATTGTATATTCGAGTTCCCTAGTGAGGACTCTAATACTTATTCCATACTTCCAAAGAACCGGAATCGAGTCAGCCAGAAATTTCTGCTTAGTTTGGAGACACCGGTTTTTGAATTTATCCGAACCACTCAAAACTAATAACGTTCGCGATAAAGTATGATATGGAGCTATACTATTCTTCCTGAGGGTGATTCCAAAATGGAAGATAGTAAATTTTTGAATGCTTGTTCGATCCCGGAACAACTTGTATGGATGAATGCTAGCCTTGCATCTCTGCCTGGAGGGCAGTGTTAGCATTTCAAGATTATATGCTAGTAGTTGAAGTAAAAGCGTGACCTCACAACCTTACAACTCGAAGAAATGGCAAAAACAGGGCTTGCAGCAGAGCCATGTGGTTAGCTACCATTAGGAGCCATCATCCCATTCTAGATTATCCCTTTTAGAGTTGGTTTGCGCGCAAGCACCGTGGTAGTAGAAGGCCTTGGTGTCAAAGGGGTGAGGTTATCCGGCTTGTCATGTTAATTTGGCAGGCCTGCACTGTGTAGTAGAGGGGTAGATGCGTCTATAGCCCTAAGGTACTTTTTTAGAGGTGTATTATCGAAAGGTAATCCTTTACCTTGCCATAGTATGGAATCCAATCTCCAATACGAGCAATTACGATTTTGATTGTGCCTAACTATGTTGGAATGTGAGATGCAAGCATTTCAACTACTTTATATATTTACTTTGAACCCTTAGACATTATTATAATATCACTGGATTTTATAATAAAATGTTTAAGTTATCGTAAGGTAAAAACCCATCCGTGTTTATGTGCAGCGTGGTCTTATGGGATACTTTTTATTTTGAAAGATTTTTTTTCAAATATAGTAATTCATATGATTTGTTTCGAGCTTTTCTCACGCTGGTTTTACCAGACTAACCCGGGCGTTGGTTTTTTATAATGCTCGGGTCAGCCCAAACATATTTTCCAGATTTAGCTGGACCCTTTGGAGCTTTCAGGAGACGAGCTGGATTCTCTAAGACGTATTCGCTTATCTTATATTCTTCCGCTATTGTTGCTTTATTTCGGTCTATATTTATCAAAAATTGTAAGGGAAGGTTGTTACAACTGTCTAGTTAGGAAATAGATTAATGTACTTTGATGCTGTGTATAATAAAGATCATTTCTTTTGTAAAGATTTGTTCATATTATATATTACTCATCATGATGTGAGATTATATTCTATCTTTTCTTCCTTCACCTCGAATGACCTGTCTTTTGGACACTTACATTGTCGGCACATGAATACTGAGGATGTATTAAGTGTTGTCTTTAGGTGTAAGAAAGGCAGATCGTTACAGTAATACACTATGCACTTATGCACATTTGGTTGCAAAATTGGTTGTACACTCATTGTTTGTGTAGTTTAGAATAACTAGGAGCCAAAACTTTGACTTAGTCATTGGTGAAATTTCAGGGATGAAATTCTTATTAAGGGGGAAATGATATAATACTCCATAATTTGGCATTAGTTATTTAATTAGTTAGTTAATTAATTAGGCTTCGAAAATGGAATTTGTGCAAAAGATGGAATTTGACCATGAAACTTGCACCACTGCATTCGTGGCCAAATTCTGAGCAACTTTCATATTTGGAGTTTCAAGATCGGAGTCCAAACGAAGAAGTTACATACGAATAATGAATTCGAAATGAAAATAATTAAATAAGAAATAATTAGTGTTTTTATAATAATTACCCAGGTCGACAAACTGACCCATCATTAGGGACGGTCGTCCCTAGCGGTCAACCGATCACTAAAGAGCAGTCGACCGGTGGCAACCTGGTGGCTCTAGTAAACCTAGGCCACAATGACACAGATTTAATATATTTTGATCTAACGGTTCTGGTTGATTCTAGCACCTATAAGTTCAGACCTAACCTTCTCTTCTTTTCTCATATTTTTCTGAAAGTAGTAGTGAAGCTCTTCCATTTCTTCTTCTTCACTTTCTTTCTAAATTATAAAGATAAAAAATTTGTATTTATATTTACACAAATCGGAGAAGAATAGAAATCTAATAGAAAGGGAAAGAGAAGAGAATCAACCATATGCATATTTGAGGTAATTTTTATATTTATATCTATTTTCTCTCCCAATTCCAAATCTCTTCTCAGATCTATAATTCTAATGATTGTATATACCCTTTTATACATATTTCTTGGATTAAAAAATGATATGAAGATGAATCAAAGGTTCTACTTCAGACCTGGAGATTTGGACCGCTTTGAAAGGTGAGTGGGAATTTTTTTAGATTGTTATGATATGAAAATTATCCCGTTGGTGTTTACTTGATTTTTATGGATAATTATGTATGAGTTGTAGGCAACGAATTGAATATGATCTAAATATAACAAATATCGCCTACATATTCTTGTTTATAAATTGATTTAGCATTGTATACAATCTGATCTGGAAATCGGTCCCAAAAGTATGATTTTAGAATATTAGTTTAAATGAAATTTATTCTAGATCTGAAATAGGTTGTATAATAATGTTATAAATTTGGATTATTACCCTAATCTTGTTAGAATATAAACTTTTCTATATTTTGAAATTGCTGGAATTTCGATCCGTTTAACATTTGTAATTAGTTTGATTTCTTTCCCTTTTAGAAAGATACATCATTTGATCTAACAAGGAATAAATGCAAATAGAAAGAGAAAGGGATGTGTAAAGTACGAATTCATTGTATTTTACACTGTCTATTTCAGTAATAAAAATAAATAATTATTCCTTGTAATTTCAAATGATGCAATCTTTTATATTTTAAAGTTAAACCTTTTATTTTGGACAAATTTATGGAAAATTATAACGGATAATCATTTTAGATGTGATTTCAACAATTTAACATGGAAAAGTATATTCTAGTAAAGGTATATAACTAGAACATATTTAATAAAAGCAAATATTTGTACGTAATTACTGCGCTTATAATAATTTAATAAAAAGCTAAAAATGACGCTTGCGCGTAATATTAGTGTTTAGGATAATTAACTAATAAAAAAAGAATTTAAAAGGTTGTTACTCCAATAAATGCTAATTAATATGAAAATTGCAATAAATTAATAGGGTAAATGGATTAATGGGACTGATAAAAATGGAATAGATATAAAAGGTTACTAATTTGAAATTTGTAATCATACACAAATGTCTTAGGAAATGTCCATTAGAATTTTATGGACAAATTGACATTTATGAGCATTAAATGGGGATTTAAGGGTAGATAAATACTTGAGGTAAATCTTATTACCTTAAATAAAAAGGGATTAGTGCATCAAGTCCAATGCCTACCTAAGCTAATATAAATAAAGACTTAGGATGGATAATTGGACTTAGTGGGTTAGTGATGTGAGGTCAGTAGAGTCACTCGATGGAAGAATGCCCTTCACTTTGAGGCTACCAGCAAGCGAATGTACTTACTACTAATATGAAATATCACTAATCCAACGACCCGTGATGACGTGAGAGATTGGGCTTGCTTTCTTAATTGGAAAGTGTTAAATGGTCCAAATATGGAATTAAGAACTGTGAGGGATATCTCCATAGGGGTTCACTTCGGGTTTGAGGTCTTAAGTGGTTGAAGGGTCCGCTTCTCTCCTAAATGGAAGTATTAAGTAACCTAGTGAGATTCCAAATAAATAGATAAAGATGTCTCAAAAAAGGGTTTACTTCAAAGTTGAGGTCATAAGTAGCTGAAGGGTCCGCCTCCCTACCGAAAGAAGTAACCTAATGAGATGCCGTATTTATAATTAAAGAGTAAGAGTGGATATCTCGAAAAGGGTTCGCTTTAGGTTTAAGGTCTTAAGTGACTATAAAGTCCTCCTCTTTCCTATAAAAGAAGTATCAAGTAACCTAATGAGATTTCGAAGCAATGACGGCTAGATAGTACCGTTGAGTAGCACGCTTTTGGAATTAGGTCTTAAATGACGGGATCTACCTATTTTCCACTAGGAAGTATTAGGTGCCCTGGGCATAGTCTCTTCATTGCTAAAGCTGAAATAATAATAGTACCATTTAGGAGCACGCCTTAGAAATAGGTCTTAAATGATGGGATCTGCCTTAGTTAAGGTCTTAAATGACCATAGTCTGCCTATTTTCTAATAAAAGGTATTGCGTGGCTTGAATACTGTTTATTACATGATATGATTTTATCAGCGATAAATGCGGTAATAGTTAGACATTAAATGTCAGAAGCCTTAAATAGTGGTTATAGGTCTTATAGCTAGGACCCACTGACCATTGACAACATTGTTAGGAAACTACCTTGGGGATAGGTCTTAAATTAAGGGGTTTACCTCAATTAAGGTCGTAAATGACAGAGCCTGCCTATTTCTCTTTTTAAAAGTATTATAGAAGCCCACTTCATATTTAGAAGTATTAAGTGTATAATGGATTATTGGTTGGTTGATACGGCTTCATTAATATTTCGTACCTTGAGAAGGGGTAAGTATGTAATCGTGTGTGAAATGAAAGCATAGATGAGAATTGCTAGCTTTGATGGACATAACAATTAAATGGAAACCTACTGGTATAAGTTTATGCTACGGACATTTTATATTATTTTTCACTCACCAGAACGTTGTTCTGACCCCTTTCTTATTACAACCCACGGGATAGAATTTACGAAAATAGGTCACCGGAGCTGTATGTGCTTTGTTGTCAGAGAGTCTTTTTTCTCTCATGCTCGATGCAGATGTGACAGTCTGCTATCCAAGAAATACCATTAATTCCTAGGTAGTAGTCGTAGTTAGTATTCTTATCCTATTATTTTTTCCACTGTGAGTTTAGATTTTTATCAATCTCTGATAATGCTCATGCTTATTTGCAGGTACCAAATCCAATGATTTGTGCTTTGATGGACTTGGGTTTCGATTTTTGTCGAAATTTAGGCCTTTTAAGGTATGGGTTGTTACATTTCTTCGACCTGAATTTAATTATTTAAATCCAACGAATACGATTAATTCGAGTGTCTATAAATACAGGCTCATCCCTTCACATTTCTTCTCATATTTTCTAATCAAAATAGCGAAGCTCTGTCATTTTCCCTTCTTCATTAATTCTAGAAATTATAAAATATTATATACACACACACACACACATACACAAATCAGAGAAGGGACAAATCAGAGAAGGGCAGAAAATAAAAGAGAAGAAACGAATCAACGTTGCGAAAGAAAAAGGAAATTTCTATAATTATAAATCTATATTCTCCTTAACCCTATATTTCTTCTTAGATCTATAATTCCAACAGTATGTATATACCTTTTATATATATATATTCTTTTTGATTGGAAAGAAAAAGGAGTCAAATTAAAGGATGAATTTGGATTTAGGAGTTTTGGAAAGCTTGAAATGTGAGTGGAAATTTATATGATTTATTTATAACATTGAAATTTATATCACTGAATTTTGTTTAATTATTATGCCTATATAAGATCCGATGAGTTGTAGGCATAAAACGAATGTTTTGAAATACTGCCTACATATTCTGTATGATAAGTAATTAGAATAGGAACAGTATTACACCCTAATTTGGAAGTTTGGAAATCGGTCCCTAAATTTGTTAAAGTGGAATATTGATAAGATTGTATGATTTATTCCGGATCTAGATAATTGGATGTAGTTTGTTAATATTAATTTGGTTGCCCTAATTTGACTTGAAATGTGAGTTTCTATGCTTTAGTTTATTGGGATCGTTGTGGTATAATTTAATTGTATCTATTTCCGTGTAATTTTCATAAACTATATAATTTCAAAAATGTATAAAAAAATGCATCGTTTGAAATAATAAGGAATATACCAAAAATTAAAGAGATATGTAAAGTACGGATGTTCTTTTCCGTAGTTTGCAATGTTTATTTCAATAAAAGAAAAGAGATAATTCTTTATAATTTCAAACAAAGTAAAGGTCTTGCTTTTGGTTAATTTATAAAAAGTTATAACGATAATCCAATTTAGAAAGATAGCTTTGATAAATTAAAATATGGAAATGAATGTTCTAATTTAGGAATTAATAGTTAGAAAAAGGAATGTGTTTGTATACACACACATACGTATAACCGTGCCTACCGACAAAAATATATATATTTATATAGCGTAGTATACGTCGATATTTGCTTTAGTTATAATTAGGACTTTTAGTTATAAATAGCATAGTAAATTATAGGATTAGGAGGTGTAAATGGTAAAGAGATAGTAACTCAAAAATTAATAGGGCAATAAATGTGCAGTTAATAAGGAGTTACAGGAATTAAATGAGGGCATAAATGTGTTTAATGGGACTAGTCAAAGGATTTAATGTGGCATTTATGGAGAAATAAAATAGGCATAATAGGTTGAATTAGAACGAATAAATAAATGCATTAGTTCTTGTCCAATTTGAATAATAATGACCCTTTATTGCGGACAATTAACATTTGTGGACGTAAGAGGGAATTAAAAAATATATGTAATATGCGTATTAAATCCTATAAGGCAGTATAATTTTCATAGTAGGAAATTATGTAGCCTTGATAGTGTGTATAGAACGAGCATGAATTAGTAGGCCTAGCACAATATTTAGGCCTAGGATGATTGGTTTGGTTTAGTAAGGGTCGAGATGCGAGGTCAGTGGAGTTACACAATAGAAGTCCGCCCTTTACTTAAAAGCTACCGGTAGTTATGTATACTTACTATTGATGTGAGACATCTCCAACCATAGGACCTGTGGGGAAGGGATATATGTTTACATATAGGTAGGGGAAAATATATCAAGGATTCGCCTTGGATTTGAAGTATTAAATGACTCAGTACCTAATATGCAACTAGGGTCTGCTTCAATTCAAACGAGGAATCAAGTAACTAGAATGGGTATTTTCCTTGACATACACTATGTTAGTCTAAAAGGATTTCAACTGCGGGAATTTGGCGAGCTATGTCAATATTGTTATTGTACCGGTATCTAGTAGTAGGGCTGGCATATAGCCCTTGACCACCAGCGGTTGTCACAAAGACTTGGGTTATGCCCTGATGAATTTCGCTTCCTACTAGTGTAGAATCTATATAGGATACATATAGACCTCAAAGTTTAATTGTTAGTTGTTTGTTTGTCTGAGATGGGCTAGTTAACTCTTAGATAAGTCTTTGAGATGCATTAGTAATACAGTAATTAAATTATTAAGTCGTAGCTAGGGGTCATCAATCTCTGTAGCTTAAACCGATTGACAAGCGACTACGTTACAGAAGGCCCATTTCGGGGCTGAGGTATTAAATGGCCGATGGGCCTACCTCCTTGCTATTTAAGAAGTATTAAATGGCTGGGGTTTTCTTTTGGATAGTACAGCATTTATGTGTGTGTGTATATATATAAACACACACAGAAATATATATATATATAGTTATACCTTGGAGAAGGTTAGACATATCGTACGCGTAGAAGGAGTTACAGGGAATAACCGTAAATTATTTACGTAACACTTAAACAAAAATCAATCAGCATACATTAATGTCATCAATAAAGTATGTAATTTTCCAGTCACCGGAACGTTGTTCCGACCCCCTCCTTATTACAACCCATAGGATAGATTTAGAGAGACATGCATCTGGTGCAAGACGGGAACTACAGATAGTGAAGTCTTCTCATTCATGCTCGGCACTAGCAAGGCAATCAGATACTAAAAGAATAGTATTGATTACAAGGTAATAGCCTTGGTCAGCATATATGTTCTATTATATTTTTCTATTCCGTTGTGTAGATAGCTCTATGATATACTTATGTTTATTACAGGTTACCACCAACGATCTATGTCCTAACGGACTTGGGTTTCGATTTAGTCAAAATTCAGGCCTATTAAGGTGCGGATTGTTACAGTAGTGGCCCTCTACCTGGTCTTAACATCGTTGAATTCCCCTTGCTTATATGGGCCTCAAACCCATTTCGAACCCAAACAATTTTCATCGCATTTAAATCCAATTTAAACGCATATCGTCATATATCGATTAATATATTTATAACTATTATAAGCATACTTAATATTATTCAACAACTCAAAACTAATATTTCATAAATATTAATTAATTTATAATGATTATAAACTAATTAAATTATTTGGTCAAAAGGGTATTCAATGTTTCAGTTGTGTGACTCTTTAGGTGTAAATTTGGTCAGCGATTAATATTGAACTATTCAAATATTAGTGTTCACACGTTAATTAACAGGTGGTGTGATGTTTGGGTCAAATTTATCGCTTACTTAGTATCGATAAAATCCAACTTTACTTTGTTAAGCATTACTCGGGAGCGACTATTATATACACCAATTCTCTTCATCAAAACTATATCACTTTGGACTTATGTAATTTGATAATGGTCTAAATTCCAATATCGTCGATATTCAACTCTATAATCGAAACATAAAGTCCTTGGTTCAATAATAACAAATATTATTAACCAAACTACTCTAGCCAAAGATTTTGGCTTTGATTTGATTTCAGTTGACCATGGTACTAACCCTATATAACTTAGGAGGCGAATCTTCCTTGAATAGTGTTTCACTTCCAATACTTCCACTCAACCCAACTATAGTCACTCAATGGACTTTGTAACATGATTTGACTATAATCAAACCAGAGCTTTAATATTGAAGATCAACGGTATTCTTAAGTCAGAAGAACTGCATAAGTTAGTCGCTTTGATATTTTCTGTTTGACCTTGGTTATATTAACCAACATAAACTATCGAGTGGGCTATTCCATAGTTACCCAATAACTATCAGTATGTCACCCCATGGTGCCCCAGTGGTCATGAGTAATACACTGTCCAACATTCGGGGAGCGTTACATACTCTGGTCTCAATGGATGCAATGATATACGGTCTCGATACATCTTGACTAGGAATATTTAAAATAGTTTGTTTATTTTATTGTGATACAATACTCATGATTACAACTATATAACTATTACCATAAACACACCATTTATGTATTTTCTGTCAAGTATATTTTAGTTAAATATTTAAGTATTTTTAACAGATTATAACAAATATATAATGGAAAGAAAAATATATGAATGAGAATTGATTATAAAATTAATTAATTTACAATAAATTATAGAATTGCCCTTCGTGCAACCCCTAACTCTATCAATCTCCATTTGCACTTAGGGCCAATTATGGAATCTCGATCTCGTCCTTTCAATATGCTTCTCGAGAGTTGATCGAGCTAGACCCTTAGTGAATGGGTCTGCTATATTGTCCTTGGTGGCTATTTTTTGTATCACGACCTCTTTCTTCTCAACGAATTCTCTAATGATGTGTAACTTCCAAAGAATATGCCATGACTTTTTTTGTACTCTGGGATCCTTTGCGATCTGAATCGCCGCATTGTTATCACAAAATAGTTCCATTGGATTCAGTATCGAAAATCACTCTGAACTTACTCAAAAACTTGCGTATCTAGACTGCATATTTAGCTGCTTTATTGAGGGCGATGTACTCAGCCTCCATCGTCGAATCAGCTATTGTGTCTTGTTTGGAACTTTTACAATTGATGGCTCCACCATTAGTGTAAAGACATTACCAAACACTGACTTGCTTCATCAATATCACTTTGAAAGCTCGAATCTGTATACCCCTTCATAAGGAGGTCTTCATTCCCGTAAATGAGGAATAAGCCCTAGGTATTTCTTAAATACTTCAGTATAGATTTTATGGTTGTCTAGTGTTTTTCTTCAAGATTGGATTGGTATCGGATTACACATCCTAATGCGTATGCCACATCTGGTCTAGTAGATAGCATGGCGGACATTATGGTCCTATGGCTGAAGCATAGAGGATCATTTTCATATGCACTTTTGCCTCATTGGTACAGGGAGCGTCCTTCTTAGAAAGAATGATTTCGGACTGCGTCGAAACAATTCTACATTTGGACTTCTCCATACCGAACATTTTCGACATGGTATCAATGTACATGGATTAGGACAATCCCAACAACCTCTTAGATCTATCTCTATATATCTTTATACCAAGTATACATGCTGCTTCTTCCAAATTATTCATGGAGAAATTCTTGGAAAGCCAAGCTTTCGCTGATTGCAACAACGAAATTTCCAATCAATAAAAGATCATTGACATATAACACAAAGAATACGATAGCGTTGCCCTATTCCTTTCTATATATGCGCTCTTACTCTCTGGTGTGATAAAAACCAAACTGTTTGATTACCTTATGAAAACACTTATTCCAACTTCTTGAAGCTTGTTTAAGTCCATAAATGGACTTTAACAACTTGCAAGCCTTTTCCTTACTCCTACTAACCACAAAGCCCTCAGGCTGCGACACATAGATGGTCTCTTCTAAATCACCATTTTAAAATGCCATCTTTACATCCATCTTCCATATTTCATAGTCATAGAATGCAGCACTGGCTAGCATGATCCAAATGGATTTAAGCATGGCTACAGGCAAAAAGGTTTCATCATAATCAACACGTTGCATTTGATAAAATCCTTTCGCAACTAACCTTGCCTTATAAGTCTCTACTTCTCTATATGTATTTAGTTTTTTCTTAAAAATCCATTTGCTGCAGATGGGTTTTATCTCCTCAGGTACGTTCAACAAAGTCCATACTTTATTTTTGTACATGGAATCCATCTCATTTCATTGCCCC
The DNA here is from genome assembly GCA_030737815.1 of Allium fistulosum. Lineage (NCBI taxonomy): Eukaryota > Viridiplantae > Streptophyta > Magnoliopsida > Asparagales > Amaryllidaceae > Allium > Allium fistulosum. The sequence continues at coordinate 938,538,052 of CM060907.1, read as the reverse complement.
AAGCCAGTGGGCATCTTTACTCTACAATGCATGTTGGAAAGATAGAGAAGTGTCATCATCAAAGACATGATCCTCCTTCTCGCCATCTATGAGAAAACTGTAGTATGTCTCTGGTGCGTGAGATTCCCTACTAGACCTTCTAATAGGTTGCATGTTTTCTTATACATGTGAACTAGGTTCTTCCAGTGGTTCGGTCTCGGTGTTAACTTCTTGGATCTCATCCAAATCTACAACTTCGCTGTTAATTTCCTTTGATAGAAAATCATTTTCTAAAAAGATAGTGTGTTGAGAAATAATAACCTTTTATTCCCCGTATTGCAGAAATTATATCCCATTGATATTTTTAGATATCCTATAAATTTACACAGTATCGATCTTGCCTCTAGTTTGTCCGGACCAACCTTCTTAACATATGTCAGACAACCCCACACCTTCAAATACTCAAGTTAGGGTTTCCTACAATACCATATCTCATATGGAGTTTTAGGCATATATATAGTGGGCAGCAAGTTGAACATATGCACTCTAGTTTCTAGCACATATCCCTAAAAAGAAAAAAGTAACGACCTTACTCATCATGGAATGAACCATATCTAACAGGGTTCGGTTCCTTCGCTCTAATTCACCGTTGTGTTATAAAGTATAAGGTTCAGTGATCTAAGGATAATCCCATTATCTTTTAAGTAATATTGGAATTCCTTTCCAATGTACTCACATCCTCGATCGAATCGTAGAATCTTAATTTTACGGCCCGTTTGGTTTTCTACTTCATTTTTATGTTCAACAAATTTCTCATGGACATCGGAGTTGTTCTTCATAAGATACACATGTCCTAGTCCCGAGAAATCATCAGTGAAGGTAACAAAGTAAGAACTATCATCTTTGGTGATTATAGGCATTAGGCCATATACATCACTACGTGCTAACCCTAAGAGTTCATTAACTCTTTCATTACTCCCACTGAAGGATGCTTGGTTATTTTACCTTTGAGACACGACTCACATGTGTCAAATAATGTAGAATCAAGTGACGGAAGAAAACCTTCGGTTTTCAGTTTGTGTGGTCGTTTTTCACTAATATGACCTAGGCTACAATGCTAAAGATAACTATCATTTATATTGTTAGAAGAATTATTTACAGAACACAGATTATTAGTATTAATCATATAAATTCCATTATAAGAAAACTATCGTAGACTTTATTTCCATTTAAACTATTGTTAATAACATTATTTGCACGAGGAAATATATATCGAGTCTCTAACAATCTAGAAACAGAAATAATCACACAAATAAAGTCTTTTGCAAAATAGCACTTATTTAATATCGAAACTACTCCACTAGGCAAACATAAATGATAACTCCTACTGTTGTTGCATCTACAATAGATCCATCATCAACTTGGAGCCTCGTCTCTCCTTTTGCCATGCGATGCCAGTTCCTAAGACCCCGTAGCGAATTACATATATGAGTTATGGGTCTAGTATCTAAGACCCAATACAATTTATTGATTACAAAAGAATTTTGAATCATAAATGTACCTGACGGAGCTGCAGAACCATTCTGCTTTCTTTCTCTAATAATCTTTAAGTAATCAGGATGGTTCCTTTTCCTATGACCTTTCTCGTGGCAGTGGTGACACTCACCCTTGTAATCGGTCTTCATACTTTTCTTGTTCTTCTTACCTTATCTTTTTCACTTCTTCAAACCTTTTGAAGATAATGCACCAACTTTTACAGCATGCACAACCCCTAGATTCTTAGATGCAAACTCGGTCGACCTTAGCATATTGAGGAGCTTTATAAGCTTCACATTTAATTGGTTCATATTGTAAATCAGTATGAATGGTTTATACTGAGGTGCAAGAGAACGAAGGATTAAATCAACTTGTAATTCATTACTTATCCGTTTGTCCAGTTGTGAAAGCCTACTAATATAGGCCTTCATCATTAACACGTAATCGTCCACTTTTTTTCATTTAGTCATTTTGGTATTGAATAGTTTCTTTGTAAGCTCTTACCTTGCGGAATGTGATTGTTCACCAAATAGGGCCTTGAGACTATCAAATATCTCATGGACAGACAAGTTTTCATGCTACCTTTGAAACGGCTTGTCTAATGTAGACAGCATGAAAACTTGGACGATCTCTAGGTCTGAAACCCATTTCTCATATGCAAGTCAAATTTTGGGGTCTACATCATCAATGGGTTGTTCTTTAGGTTTGCATGTAATAACCAACCAAAGGTGCTCATAAGTCAATGATATCTTAATCGCTCTTAGCCAATCGGCATAGTTAGGTCCGGTAAGCTTGTCATTATCATAAAACAGTTTTGGAGTTGACATTTTTTTTGCAAGTTTTAATTGGTAGATTGTTAGGACAATATCATAGTAAATGTTCTTATAATATTAGTAGGGTTAAATTTTATGTTCCATTTTACTAATAAGCTTCCACTAGTCTTTTAAGTTTCACTAAACCCTAAGTCAAAACATAGAAGTCTTTCGACTTCACTAATTGGTGTTAGGGCTTGTCCACCATGGAATTCTGACCTTAGGTTTGCTCAACAAGTCATAGCTCCACGGATGATGGGTAACTCCTTATCGATTGTATTATTTACAACTTCTAGCCCTTGATACCTTGTCCTAGTTTCACTTCGACCTTGAGTTTTCTCAACAAATCAAAATGAAATTATTCACTCATACCTACCATACCACGATGGCCTAAGCATAGTATATATACCTTGATTTTGCTCAATAAATACATATAGCTATCTTACCTCATCTATCAATATATTAAAAATAATACACATAACATCTCTAGCTTGAGTTTGCTCAATAACTAAGGAGTATGAAAGTAATATATATATATATATATATATGTGTGTGTGTATGTGTGTGTGTGTATGTATATGGTAGAAGACCACATTATATTGAAGATTCATTATCTTCAATATATATTATGTTAAGTGATATCGACTTATGGAGTAGTGTATTTCTTATGAAATGCCCACGTGATTCAAGTGTTGGACACATCAGAAATCACAACATACATACATTTGCATATGTATTTATTCCTTAAGTCTATTTAGGGTTACTTAATGTTCCACTTTTAATTTATGCATTCATATTATACAAGTTTGATTATATATAACTTTCATATTTTAATTTTCTTACATAATAATATTATGCATAATCTTATGTTCATTAAATCTTATTTAATTAATTTTAATTGATTAATTCTTTAATTAATTTTATATTATCCTAATATAACATTTATATAGAATATTTATTACTATAGTATAACACATGTATCATATATAAGTGTATATCATTTATTAATTAGTTAATTTAATCTAATAATTTTAAATTAATTATATTAATTTCAAAATTCATTTTATATACATATATGTATACTTATATTATTTTAACATTTAAAACAACATAACATATATCATTATATATATATATATATTACATGTATATATTTTTTAATTACTTAACTTACTTTATTAATATATTTTATTAACCTTTTTAATAAATTTTATAAATTTCAAAATTAATTTATATTAATGTAAAACGTTTTAAAAAATATTATATTATAAATTTTATAATATGTATATATCTTATTTTAAATTTAACTTTTAAATTTAATATCTCATAATTTTAGTATGCAAACAATTTTGAAAATTATCCTAAGGCCCAATTCAAATTAGGCATTTTCTATTAGGGACAACCTTTGGGCTCACATATCTGTTCGTGCCAGGCCAGTAATTGGTAGGGAAGAGTACTTGATTACCCAAACCCAATCCTTCGATATTACCTTTCAAGACACCCTAATATCTGGGCTATGAGCTTAATTAGTTAACCTTAACATGACCAATTTAGATAACATAGGCTATTAGTCTTTGATACCATTGTTGGATCTGGGCCAACCTATAGCGGAAGAAATTGACGAATTTCAAAAAACATTGACCATTTTGGATCTTTATTTGGCCTATGAAGTCTAATTTATTTAGAACATTTATAAATTTCTTTTTAAGTAAAATCATTATTTTATTTAAATTTATAATATAGTTTTATATTATGTAACTAATATTATATTATATACAAATGTGTATCATATATACATATATGTATGTGCATGTGTAACATAGCAATCCATGTAAGGTTTGACATGCCCATATGTAAGTGCTGTAGTTTACACCGCAACAACATGTTAGCCCTTCTTATACATAAATGTATCATATAAATGTACAATTATATGCATCAAGTCTTATTTAACGAAACATTTATACACATATGAATATATATGTGTAAATAATTTTAAATAATTTGATATAAAGAAATTTATAAATTATAAAATTATGTATAACTATATGCACACACATATATATACTATCATATAAAATATATAATATATAAATGAAATTATTTTAATTAATAGTTTGTAAAATAATGTTTGTCTTTTGAAATGCAACAAAAACTGAAAGTTTTAGTTTAATATTTTTTTCGAATATATAAATATACATGTGCATAAATTAATAATTGTAAATATATATATATATATAATGATAATGCTCTCGGCTCAGAGAATAAAGAAAATATGATAAATAAATATTTTAAAATTTATTTTTGAAAGCAAAAATTATGTTTGAATGTTTTGAAATTTTTTATACCATATAATAATATATTAATCCATACATGCTTATATCTTATCTAAAAATGATTTAAATTATATTTAACAATATGTGTACAAGATATTATATATATATATATATATAATTTTTTATACTGCTGATAGTTTATTTAATCTAAATAAAATATTCCATCATTTAACACATACTTTGTAGTATGTTAAAGTTTAATTATTTCTTTAATTATAGATTTAAGAAATCAAAATCATTTAAATAATATATTAAATTAATTTCGAAAATAGTTTTTTTCACCGTAAGCATTATGATTATAATGTACACAATTCATTTGTTTATTTATAGGCATATAGCTAAACAACCATCAAACATGTGATGATATATCAATATATAAGATTCGTCAACAAATTAACTAAGCAGTATATAATATATAAATTAACTAAACATTAAATTATGGTTATAGATCAGAAAATTACATTATCACTAAAGCCAATTAGTACACATTGAAACAAAGAGATCGACTCCTTAAACTAGATTCCAGTTCAGCAAGGTGATAGCTTCTGAACCGATGACTATCGACTATTGAATAGTGTTTATTTTTATTTGATCTTGAGCTCGAAATGGAGGAAGGGATAGGCATAGATTTCAACCAGCAATAGAGAGGGTGGAGGCAATAAAACGTCAGTAGAAGAATGAAGGTTATGATCTATTTATAGAGAAGAGACTATAGAGAGAGTAGGATCAAGATCCGCTCTTTTCTCTTACCCATTCTCTACCTCTTATCCTATCAAAACCCAAAGTATTCTCCCTTACCATAGCCTCCATCTACCTAGTCTTAGCATGGCCGAATTCCCATTTCCCATATGGGCTTCAACCCATTTCGATCCTGAATAATTTTCATTGCTTTTAAATCCAATTTAAATGCGTATCGATATCATATATCGATTAATATATTTATAACTGTTATAAATGTATTTAATATTATTTAGCTTATTAAATAAAATTAATATTTTGGAAATATTAATTAATTTATAACAATTATAAATTAATTAATTATTTGGTCAAAGGAGTATTCAACGTTTCGGTTGTGTGGCTCCTTAGGTGTAAATTTGGTCAGTGATTAATATCGAACTATCTGAATATTAATGTTTACATGTCACTTTGCAGGTGGTGTGACAATTTAGCCAAGTTTATCGCTTACTTGGTTTTGGTGAAATTCAATTTTACTTTGTTAAGCATTACTCGGCAGTGACTATTATAGAAACCAATTCTCTTCGTCAAAACAACATAACTTTGGACTTATGGAATTTGGTAACGATCAAATTTCCAATATCATCCATATTCAACTCTACAGTCCAAACATAAAGTCCTTGGTTCAATATTAACAATTATTATTAACCAAACTACTCTAGCCAGTGATTTTGACTTTGAGTTGACTTTAGTTGACCATGATATTAACCCCACATAACTAAGAAGACGAATCCTCTCGAATAGTGTTGCACTTCCAATACTTCCACTCAACCCAACTATAGTCACTCGATGGACGTCGTGCCATGATCTGACTATAATCAAAGTGAAGCTTTCATACTAAAGATCAATAGTATTCTCAAGTCAGGAGAACTGCGTAAATTAGTCACTTCGATATTTCTATTTGACCTTAGTTATATTAACTAACAAAAAACTATCAAGCAATTCATTCCATAGTTATCCAATAACTATTAGTACATAACCACTTGGTGCCCCCAGCAGTCATGAGTGATACACTACCCAACATTTAGAGAGCATTACGTACTCTAGTCTCAATGGCTGCATTGATATCCAATCTCGATTTATGCTTAACTAGGAATATTTAAAATAATATGTTTATTATATTGTGATACAAAACTCATGATTACAACTATTTGTAACTGCTATCACAAACACACCATTTTTTATTTTCAGTTAAATATAGTTTAGTTAAATATTTAATTACTTTTAATGTGTTATAACAAATATATAACAGGAAAAAATACATTTATTACGCGCAAGAATCGATTACAGAGGTAATTAATTTACAATAAATTATAGAATTGTCTGTAGGGCATACCCCTAACTCTATCAATCTTCCACTTGCGCTTAGAGCCAATTATAAAATCTCAATCTCATCCCTTTAATCAGCTTCTCGAGAGCCGACAAAGCTAGAACTTTAGTGAATAGATATGCTATGTTGTCCATGGTATCTACTCTTTGTATCACGACCTCTTTCTTCTCAACGAATTCTTTTATGAGGTGGAACTTCTAAAGAATGACTTCTTATGTACGCTGGTTTCCTTTACAATCAGAATTGCCACATTTTTATCATAAAACAATGGCATTAGATTCTCGGTATCGGGAATCACTCCGAGTGTAACAACCCACACTTTAATGAGCCCAAATTTTGAAAAAAATTGAAACCCAAGTCCATCAAAGCACGAACGTTGAATTTGGTATCTTTAAATAAGCTTGAGCATTATCAAAGATTTATAAAAATCTAAACTCACGGCGGAAACAATAATATGATATAAATATTGAGTGTTGCTACAACCTTATATAATAGATTGTCACATCAGCATTGAGCATGAGAGATAAGAACACTTCTCCAATAACTAATTATGTCCAACTCCAGTGACATGTTCCTCTGAATCTATCATGTCGGTTGTAATGAGGAAGGGGTCAAAACAATGTTCTGGTCATTGGAAAATCTATATAGTGTCCATAACATAAATTTATGCTGATTGGTTTTCATTTAATTGTTATGTCTACTATTTTAAGGTTAACCAAATTAACCTAATATTGCACACATGATATTCCTACCGAGCATGATTCACCTACCTACCCTTCCTAAGGTATAAATACTGACGTAAGTCTATCAACCACTTAATACTTCCAAATATGAAATGACTCCTAGCATCGTCATTGTTGGCTACTGGTCCTAGCTACAAAGATTTTTGATCACCATTTTTGGCTTTATAATATATAATAGCCATACTACTAAAGCCTCTATCGTCATTAAAGTCTTAGTCCTATTAGAGACAGTACCCAGGCCACTTAATACCTTATTAATAAGGATTAGGAAGACCCTTGACCATTTAATATCTATATTCTACGTAGGACTTTTTCATTTAATACCCAACCCCAAGACGGAATCCTCACTAGTACTATGTAGCTGACATCACTTGGAATCTCACTAGGACACTTAATACTTCTTTATGGGAGAGAAGCGAACCCTATATAAGCCACTTAATACCTCAAACTTGAAGCAGACCCTTCTCGAGATATCCACTACCGCTTCTAATCGTTAATTCGGACCATTTAGTACTTTTTAATTAGGAAAGAGGCAGGCCCTCAAACAACCACTTAATACCTCTAATCCTTAAGCAGATCCTATTATTCCCATAATCATTTCCCACAGGTCATATGATTGTTGGTGTCCCACATCATTATTATGTGTACACAACTACTGGTAGCCTCTGAGTGAAGGGCAGACTTCCGTTGTGTCACTTTACTGGCCTCACATCCCAATCTTCTAAGTCCAACTAATTATTCTATGGGTCTTATGGTTAAAGATGCCTCACAATGGTAGGAAGTGTACATTACTGCTGGTTGCCTAAAAGTGAAGGTCAAACTTCTGTTGTATAACTCTACTGACCTTGCATCCCAACCTACTAAGCCCAATTAATTATTCTAAGCTTTACTAATTTAGACCATATTATCCTAGGCTTTATTATTACTAAGCTTTATCATCCTAAGTTGGATATTGGACTTAGCAAACTAACCTCCTTTTATTTATTTAAGGCTATATAATTTACCTTAAATATTCAATTACTTATAAATCTCGTTTATTCGCTTCTTCCATAAATGTCAATTTGTCAATGATAAAGAATGTCATCTTAACAGACATTTCCTAAGATATTTGTATGTATTTATTAATTTTTAATTAGTAGCTTTTCCTAACTATTCCATAGTTATTAACCTAACTTCTTAATTTATCAGTCCCATTAATCCATTTATCCTATTAATTATTAATTCCATTTCACAATTATTACCCATTAATTAGAGTTACAACCTTTCTAAACTTTCTTCCTATTTCCTATCCGTTATTCAACATTATTTCTATGTATAACTAATATTCTAATAGAGCGTTACACATAAATCATCATTATTAGTTAAGTATTTAATATCACGTATAAATACCTACTTCCACCAAATATGTTCTAGTCATAAATCTTTAACTGGAATATTCTTTTCCATATGTAATTTGCTGAAATTGCATTTCCTAGGAAGATTCTTAGTTCTGATTTCCATAATTTAGTTTAAAACAAAAGATCAAGAATAAAAGGAAAGATCTGCCTCATTTAAAATTACAAGGAATGATTATTTTCTTTTTATTAGATTAGATAGTGTAAACTACGGGGAATAAATCTGTTCTTTACACATCTCTTCCTTTTCATTTGCATATATTCCTTATTAAATCAAATGCTGCATTTTCGATGCAATTTGAAACATAAACAAATTTATAAAAATCAAACGAATATTCTTCCCATAAATTAATCTACGAAAAATCTCCAATTTAACATAATTAGGGTAATAATCAAAATCATAAAAATAATTTACAACCCAATTTCAGATCTACAATAAATTTCATATTTAATTCATATTCATATCTATAACTTTTGGGATAAATTTCTGAATCAAGGTATAACAGTAATTCTTGTCAGATCTCCTAAGAATATGTAGCACATGTTTAACACATTCAATTTTAGCTTACAACTCAAATATATTTATTAACTTAGGCATAAAAATCAAATGTATGCTAATGGAATAGATTCAATATCATAAAAAATTTATAAATTTCCCCTCACCTTCTACTAGCATTTCAAACCCCTAGATCTGAAGTAAAGCCTCTGATTCAACTTCATTTCCTTCTTATTCCAAGAAATATATATAAAAAGGGTATATACATATATTAAAATTATAGATCTAAAAAGTGATTTGGGGTTAAAGGGAAATATAAATATATAAATACAAATATATATATATATATATTACTCGTTATCACGTAGTGTTGATTGGCTTCTCTTCTTCTCTTATTTGATTTCTATTCTTCTCCAACTTGTATATATAAAATATAAATATTTTATTTCATAATATAGAAAATAGTAGAGAAGAGAAGACTACAGAGCTTCTGTAACGACCCGGAATTCTGGTCGTTTGGTTTTGAATGTTTAATGTATTTTTAATGTTTAATTTGAATTATTTTTTTATTTTGAATATGGATATTTTGGTTGAATTAGTAAAATGGTTTAAAATTTCAAATATAGTGATTAATTGGATTTGGTAAGCAGTAAATTAAATATTTGAAATTAGGTAAATATGTGAATCCGGGGTTAATTGTGAATGGAATGATTTCTAAGTTGATTTAAACTTTATTTGAATTAGAGTGATGATAGTGGACTTTTGAATGGAATTAAAAGTCGATTAATGAAAATCTGAAATTTTAGAGATTAATTTAATAGTGAAATTTAATATTTGGAATAGTGTAAATAATTCAATTTGAGATTTAATACGAATCGAAATGGTTTCTAATATGTGTATAAATTCTATTTGAATTGAGATGTTAAGTTTTTAACATTGGAATTTCAGTTAATTACGTCAATTTTGAAAATCGCTCGATTTAATCGACTCATTAAAATAGCTTTTTGGGGCACAGTTTAGGAATTCGACGAAACTAGTTTCATTGGATTCGTAATAGTGTATTATTATCGGATTTCAAATTTCATAGGAATTGGATTTATCATTTGATCGTGGGAGCTGAAAACGCGCAGAAATTAATTTAAGGAATTTAATTTAAAATCAGTCATTTAATGTTGTAACTCTTGTATACTTTCGAATTAGGCCTCGAAACATGTTCCATTGAGTTCGAAATAGGGGTAAAACATTATAAAAGCCAGGCGGCATGCTTCGTTTGGAGTTCGGGAAAAATCATGTGTGAACGGGGTTTTTAAATAGTAAATATTACATGTATATATATACATTCATTAACCTAACCCTAATATTCTAAAAGCCACCGCCGCTGTGACGCCCTACCTATATACTCAAGCTAGCCAAGGACACTACTGATTAATGCCATCGACTAGCACGAAGAATAAGGCTGTTGAGGAGCGACCATCTGTGTAATTGCTTTGTGCGAGTACCGATATGTCAGAAAATATAACTTACATTTCGTTTCAAGAGAAAATCCGACATATCAAATACAAACTCAAAGCTACCACACAGTGGCTAAGTGGCCTTCGGAAACAAATATAGAAATAAACATAACACAAATCAGTCACAGACATTCATATCACAAAGGCGGAATCAGATATGAATATATAACATAAAAGTGTACATCAAAGTAGTGGTTAAACAAGATCCACTACATCACAAAAGAATAGATACAAGTGCTAGACAAAAGAATATGTATACATCAGGGAGTCTCTATCTCTAATGTATAACAACAAAAACTACCAATCTAATGTAGTTAGACAAAAGTCAGAAGATGATCCCAGATAAGGAGTCAAGCAGAAGCATGTGTAACATCTCGGTCTGACCCCAGTATTATTTAATAAGAAAATAATAAACGGATCACTCTAGCTATAAATATCAGATAAAGTGATATAGGATAGGAGATATGACCAAAAACGTATGATAACAAAAATGCCATACTGTGTCAAGTATACATCAATTAACAACGAAAATCATACAATATCTCAAATTGTCTCAACCACCAAAAAGAATCACATATTCTTTAAATTATTCACCAAAAACAAATTTTGATAGAGCTTATCAATGCAGTCCACGAAAATTGGTGAAACACAAATTCTAGAGATCATCAATTAGAAATCCAGAAATCACAAAGGGGGGAGGCCTAACACAAACGGGAGCATGAAAACTCACCAACACGTGTATCACAAACGGAACTCTATTCCATGGTCGCTAACCATAAATTTTGAGCCGAAGCTCCACAAACGGTCCGAAGACCACGGGTCGCTACCCCGCCAAATTTGAGCCGAAGCTCCACAAACGGGGTTTTTAGTCCCCACACAAACAAAGAGACATCGCATACCGCTAGTCTAAACCACAAAATGATCATCATCGATCATCAAGAAGTGTCGATTACACTAAGCTAGTAAATAAATGAGTTTAGCTTCATGTCCCATAACCACTGGCTTAACTTAAATATTTACGAACAAATTGTAGATTTCCACTCGAAAATTGTCACAAGAGTTCAATTGAACAAGTCCAAAAATTAACCGATGAAGTAAATGCAAGCGTTTCATACCACTTGTTTTACTAAGTCGTTTAATTAGATTTCTCATACGAATGAGGTAAAGGCTTGTATATACTAATAGATTGGAAAACGGTTTTATAAACGAGCTTTGTATTAAAAATAACGTTAAAATCAGTTTTGTGAAAGAGTTTGAATATTTACTACTAGTATAGAAACCTTTATATTTTAAAGTGACAAGTCACAGAAATGATTGTAGAAACAATCAATCACCAAAATCCACATTCGAAGACGTGAATCAAATCCAGAAAAATCAATACCGAATCCATCAAAATGGATATTCTCAAAAATCCCGAAAAAGAAGTTATCAAAGTCAACAAAGGTGATAACAACAAATTGGAGAAACAAGAATCGATTAAAAATTAGAAACCCAAACACAAAAGGTAAAATAGGCAGAGACAGCAGATTCAGTCGACTGGACTAGAAGGTCAGTCGACTGACACAAATCCTGGAAACTTTCTGTTTCCAGGTTCAGTCGACTGAACCTGGGTGGTTAGTCGACTGAATCATGCCTGGAAACTTTCGGTTTCCAGGCTCAGTCGACTAACCTAGAGTGGTTAGTCGACTGATACTGGCCCAGGAAATTTCCTGGGTTCGGTTCAGTCGACTGACCCTCTAGTTCAGTCGACTGAACTGGAAATTCCAGTATTCTCAGCCTAGCCCCCAAGGGGAAAAATCCCAAACAATTTGCGATCGGTCGAGCGATGGGCGCTAGCGGTTTACGCCAATCGGCAACCCAGCCCAATAGGCTCTTCGATACGCCACCAAAAGCATGATCAAACATCAAAGCTAAGATGTGATGCCCCACCTCTATACCCACGCTAGCCAAGAACACTACGGAGTAATGCCGTCAACTAGCGCGGAGAATAAGGCTGTTAAGGAGCGACCATCTGTGTAGTTTCTTTGTGCGAGCATCGGTATGTCAGATAGTATAACATGTATTTCATCTCAAGAGGAAATCCGACATACCGATGCAAACTCAAAGCTACTACATGGTGGCTATAATATCTTCGAAAACAAATATAGAAATAAATATAACACAAATCAGTCATAGAAGTTCATATCTCAAAGGCGGAAACAGATATGAATATTACACATAAAAGTGTACATCAGAGTAGTGGTCAAATAAGATCCACAATATCACAAAAGAATAGTTACAAGTGCTAGACAAAAGAATAAGTATACATCATGGAGTCTATATCTCTAATGTATAACAACAAAAACTACAATTGTAATGTAGTTAGGCAAAAGTCAGGTAATAGTCCCTGATGAGGAGTCAAGTAGAAGCACCTGTAACATCTCGGTCTGACCCGAGTATTATTTAATAAGAAAATAATAAATGGATCAGTCTAGCTATAATATCAGATGAAATGATATAGAATAAGAGATATGACAAAAACGTATCATAACCATAATACCATACTGTGATAAGTACGTAATTGAAAATCAACAAGAGATTAATCAATATCACAAGAATCTTCTCAAAGATAAAAAGGAATGTCATGCTCTTTATTTCATTCACCAAACTATAAATGTTGACAATTATATCAATGCCAATCACAAAAGTTAATGACAAACAAATTCACCAATGCACAAATATTGATAAACTTATCAAATCAAATCACGAAAATTGGTGAAACACAAATTCTAGAAGTCGTCAATTAGAAATCCAGAAATCACAAAAAGAGAGGGGGAGGCCTATCACAAAACGAGAGCATGAAAACTCTCAACACGTGTATCACAAAACGGAATGCTATTCCATGGTTGTTAACCATTAATTTTGAGCCGAAGCTCCATAAAAACGGCCCGAAGACCATGAGCCGAAGCTCCACAAGAATGGCCCGAAGACCATGAGCCGAAGCTCCACAAGAACGAGGTACAGTCCCCCACGCGGACAAAGAGACATCGCACATTGCTAGTCTAATTCACAAAAATTGATCATCATCGATCATCAAGAAGTGTCAATTACACTGAGCTAGTAAATATATGAGTTTAGCTTCATGTCCCATAACCACTTGCTTAACTTAAATATTTACGAACAAATTGTAGATCTCCACTAGAAAGTTGTCACAAAAGGTTCAATCGAACAAGTCCAAAAATTAACCGACGAAGTAAACGCAAGTGTTTCATACCACTTGTTTTACTAAGCCGTTTAATTAGATTTCTCATATGAATGAGGTAAAGGTTTATATATACTAATAGATTGGAAAACGGTTTAAGAAACGAGCTTTGTAATTAAAATAGTGTCAAAATCGTTTTGATGAAAGAGTTTTGATATTTACTACTAGTATAGAAAACCTTTATATTTTTAAAGTGACAAATCACAAAAAAGATTGTAGAAACAATCAATCATCAAAATTCACATTCAAAGACGTGAATAAAATCCCAAGAAATCGATGTCGAATCCATCAAAATAAATATTCTCAAAAATCCCGAAGAAGAAGTCATCAACGTCAATAATAGATGATAACAACAAATGGGAATCAACACAAATCGATTAAATTTGGAAACCAAGCGAAATAGGCAAAAATAGGCATAATAGGCAAATAGGAGCAGGTCGGTTGACTGGCCCACTGAGTTTGGTTGACCGAACTCAGACAGGAGTTAGGAATTCATACCTAACACTCAAAGATAATCATAGACTAAGATGTGAGATAAAAATCTCACCTTTATACACGAAAACACAAGAGAGAAGCTTTGAAACAAAGGATAGACCAATTCCTCCTCAATCTCAACTCAAGAAGCTTGAATCCAAGCTTTTAAAAGAAGAACATTCCCAAAGTTAGGTTTTAGGAATTTCTGAAATCGGAAGGAGAATGAGTTGGAGAAGAAGAAGGAGATGCTTACCTAAGCTTCTCTTTGATGTTGGAGTTAGAAGCTTGAATTTGCAAAGAAGCTTGGGCTTGGAATTTCTATTTCCTTTTCTCCTCCCCCATTTTTGATGAAGCTTGAATGTATTAGGAAATTATGAAGTAATGAAGAGGAGATGGGGTGAGACTTGGGTTAAATGAGCTGAAACACAAACCAAAGCCCTAAGTGGAAAAGTAGCAAAATTCCACTAACTCCAAACATATCAATGTTTATACTCAAAAAGGTCGCAAACGTCATTTTGGGCTCAATGGAAGGGGTCCCGAGTCCTAATTCGACTGTTTGGAAAAAGTAGCTTTTCGGACTTTAAATCTGATTAACGATTCAACATTTAAATAAAATATTTAAATATTCAATTGTAAAATATGCGGGTTGTTACAGACTCCCCTCCTTAAAGAAATTGCGTCCTCGCAATCATAAGAAATATTTGAACAAAAAGTAACAACCATAAAAGCATATCGACACAAAAGAAGAGATTTGAAATAATAAGAAGTTCACCTCAAAGAGCTCAAGAGAGTAAGTCCGGATGCGTTCGCTCGATGAATTCTCTAGATTCCCAAGAGCAACCCTTAGGATTTGAGGACCATTGAACTTTCACAAGCGGGACATTTTTATTTCGAAGGCGTTTAACCTCCGAAGCAATAACACGAATAGGATGTTGCTCATATGTCAAATTTGGCGAAACTTCAATTTCTTCCACAACACCGGGCTCAAGAGTAGAATCGGAATCTCGAAGGCATTTTCGTAATTGAGAAACGTGAAACACGTCATGAATAGCAAAAAATTGAGCCGGTAACAAAAGGTGATAAGCCACGGAACCAATGCGTTCGGTGACGGGAAATGGGCCAATAAATCGACGTGCTAATTTTCCCGATCGACTAAAACGCACAACACCCTTCATAGGTGAAACACGAATAAACACAAAATCTCCCACGGAAAATTCTAATTTCCTTCTTCGATTATCGGCATAGGATTTTTGTCGACTTTGAGCTTCTTTCATCCTATGACGAATAAGGTCGATCTTTTCTGTGGCATCACGAATAAAATCTGGACCTAAAACCAGCTTCTCACCGGCTTCAAACCAACACGAAGGAGATCGGCATGGCCTTCCGTATAGTGCCTCGAAAGGTGCCATACCAATATTAGATTGGAAGCTATTATTATAGGAAAATTCAACAAGAGAGATATGATCTTCCCAACTTCCACCAAAATCAAGAACACATGCACGAAGAAGATCTTCAAGAGTTTGATTCACATGCTCGGTTTGTCCATCGGACTGTAGATGATAAGCGATGCTAAAATTAAGCTTCGTTCCCAAAGCTTTTTGAAGTCTCTTCCAAAATCCACTAGTAAACAATGGATCACGATCACTAACAATAGAAGTAGGGACTCCATGCAATTTAACAATCTCTTTAATAAAGAGTTTGGCCAAAAGAGGAACGGTCCGATTAGACCGAACGGGAATAAAATGGGCGGATTCAGTAAGTCTATCAATAATCACCCATAAGCTATCATGACCCGAACGAGAACGGGGAAGGCCATCAATAAAATCCATGGAAATATGATCCCACTTCCACATTGGGATGTCTCAAGGTTGCAATAACCCACCGGGCCTTTGATGCTCGGCCTTAATGAGTTGGCAAGTCATGCAACGCTTAACGAAGTTAGCGATATCAAATTTCATTCCCTCCCAATAATAAAGTCGCTTCATATCCGCGTACATTTTACTACTACCGGGATGAATGGTGAATTTAGAACGATGGGAATCTTCTAATATGTCTTTGCGAAGATCCCTAATATTTGGCATGACAAGTCTACCAAATTTTCGAATTCCGCCACGAGAATCAATATCAAAGTCTTTCATACCTTCAATATCAATTTTATCCCTAAAATTTTGGCCAAGAAGAGCCAACTCGGGATCTAGCTTTTGAGCTTCCAGAATGCAGTCCAAAAGAGATGGAAGAGCCTCAAGGCTACATAAAACAAGAGATAAACATAAGTCGGACACACGATCTCGAATCTCACAAGTAGACAAAGTCTCAAGATCGTTCCATTCGGATATCATCATAGAAACAACCGCTTGTTGCTTACGACTAAGTGCATCGGCAACACAATTTCCCTTTCCGGGAATATAAAGAATATCAAGATCATATGATGCAAGGAACTCGAGCCAACGTTGTTGACGCAAATTAAGTTCCCTTTGAGAAAATAAATACTTTAAAGATTTATGGTCGGTGTAAAGAACAAATTTTTCTCCCAAAAGATAATGGCGCCAAATTCGAAGAGCAAAAACAATAGCCGCGAGCTCTAAATCATGAGTGGCATATCTAGTCTCAGCTGGCTTCAATTGCCTAGAAGCATAAGCAATAACACGTTCTTTTTGCATAAGAACAACACCCAAACCAACACAACTAGCATCGGTATACACAACAAAATCTTGGTTTCCTTCGGGAATCACAAGAATAGGAGCATCGGAAAGGAGTTCTTTTAATTTCTGAAAAGAAGCTTCACATTTGTCCGACCAAATGTATTTAACCCCCTTCTTTGTCAAACTAGTAAGAGGCACGAAAATTTTAGAAAAGTCTTTTATGAAACGACGGTAATAGCCCGCCAATCCGAGAAAGCTACGGATTTCCGTCACACTCTCCGGTCTCTTCCAATTTTGAATCGCTTCAATCTTTGAAGGATCCACAGAAATTCCGGATTCGGAAATAATGTGACCAAGAAACTTCACACGAGATTGCCAAAAGTGGCATTTAGAAAATTTTGCTTTTAATTGATTACTCCTAAGAGTTTCCAACACAATTCGAAGATGCTCTTCATGTTCTTCTTCGGTTTTTGAATACACAAGAATATCATCAATAAAGATGAGAACAAATTGATCGAGGAAACCTTTGAAAACTCGATTCATAAGGTCAACAAAATAAGCCGGAGCATTTGTCAAACCAAATGGCATAACAAGCCATTCATAAGATCCATAACGAGTATGGAATGATGTCAAAGGAATGCTATCCTCTGCAATACGAAGCTGATGAAAACCAGTTGCTAAGTCCAATTGTGAAAATACTCTAGCACCACTAAGTTGATCGAATAGATCATCAATCCGAGGCAATGGATATTTATTCTTGATAGTGAGGTCATTAAGCTTGCGGTAGTCAACGCAAAGCCTAAGTGTACCATCGGATTTCTTCACAAAAATAGCCGAAGCTCCCCAAGGCGAGGAACTAGAGCGAATAAACTGCTACGTCTCCAATTCGGATAATTGTTTGCGCATCTCCTCATTTTCCTTATTGGACATGCGATAAGGAAGACGAGTGATAGGTTGAGCTCCAGGAACAAGAATAATTCTGAACTCAATTGCTCGCTTAGGTGGCAATCCTAGAACGGGCTCGAATATGTCTGAAAATTCACGAACAACGTGAATAAGAGAAATGACATCTTCCTCATCATCATTATCGTCATCACGAGGGTTTAGAGAATATAAGGATGCTGCCAAAGTAGAATCCGAATCTTTAAGAACTACAGAAATATGCTTAACAGATTGAGGATGTCGAAGATAAATAGTCCGCTCAGGACATAGGATATGAGCTTCATAAAGGTTAAGCCAATCCATTCCCAAAATCATTCCAAAGCCTAAGTAACGCATGACATGCAAATCGGCTAGGAAAGAAAAATCACATAAAACAATCTCGACATCTTTACAAAGTAAACTGAGTGTTGCGGATCCACCAACTGGATTCGCAATTCTCAAAGAAGTCATCAAACACATAACATCCAAAGAAAAAGTATCAACAAGTTCTTTTGAAATAAAAGAGTGGGACGCACCCGTATCAAAAAGAACTCGAATAGGATGACCACGAAACACAATAATGCCATCAAGGATAGAATGAGAAATACCTTAATCACGAGAAGTATTACCAGGGGCTTGTGCCACATTAAGCTTTCCCTCCTTCTTGTTTTGTAGTTTAGGGCATGCTGATAAATAATGATCCGGGGTTTTGCAATAGCGACAAGCACGGGGCTTTGAACACTTATTCGCATAATGGTCCTTAGAACCACAGTTGTAGCATTGCCCACCACTAGCGGTAGGAGTCTTAGTTGCGGGAGATGCTTGCTTCCCTTTCTTATTGGGATAAGGACCTTTGAATTTATTAGGCCTTTTCTTGTTGTTGTTGAAGTTTGGTTTGGCACCCACCACTTCAACATCACTCTCCCTATCCGCCTCCTCAAGGCGAAGAGCGATATCAATGAGTTGATCAAAAGAAACTTCCAATTTTAGAAGTAATGGCTTCTTGAGATTTTTGTTTAAACCATAGACAAACCTTTGGTTCTTCTTCAATGGGGTGTTGATGTACTCAACCCCATATTTAGAAAGCAACTCGAAAGATGCGACATAATCTGCCACGGAGGATTCACCTTGAACAAGGTCTATGAAACGACGGGCCAAAGTCACCTTCTCAGCTTCTGGCACAAACTTTAATTCGAATCGTTCCCGAAATTGCTCCTAAGTAAGATCCGTTTCATTAATTTCACAAATCAGAAGCTCGTACCAGTCTAGTGCTCTTTCTTGGAGCATACTAGAGGCCACCTGAACTCGGTGAAGATCAATAAGGTTCATGCGAGAAAAGATTTGATCGCATGTTCTGAGCCAAGCTTGGACTTCAATAATAGTTTCAGAACCTTTGAATGGCTTCCCACCCAAGTTGGTATAATCGTTGCACAAGCATGCAAATCCAGACTTAGGGTGAGTAGGCTCTGAAATAGAACCTGCCACTTGAGCATTCTTTACAAGATCAAGAAGCTGTTGGGCAGACATAAAAACTCCATCCTGGGGAGTGGCACTAGATTGACCGGCGCTGGGACGGCCAGGTCTAAACATTTCTCTTCCTCTAGATAGAAAGAAAGAAGAGGAAAAAGGTTATTCACAAAATAAATATCAAGCAAACTTGATAGATAAAACAAGGAATCATAAAGAATATAGGATAGAACGGTGCGAAGACTCGAATTAAATCCTATGGCACGACTCCTAAGAAGGACTTAGGACAATGATCCTTGTTAGATTATTCCATATAGTTCCGAAGTTTGGCTCCGATACCAAGCTGTGACGCCCCACCTCTATACCCACGCTAGCCAAGAACACTACGGAGTAATGCCTTCAACTAGCACGGAGAATAAGGTTGTTGAGAAGCGACCATCCGTGTAGTTTCTTTGTGCGACCACCGGTATGTCAGATAGTATAACATGTATTTCATCTCAAGAGGAAATCCGACATACCGATGCAAACTCAAAGCTACTACATGGTGGCTATAATATCTTCGGAAACAAATATAGAAATAAATATAACACAAATCAGTCACAGAAGTTCATATCTCAAAGGCGGAAACAGATATGAATATTACACATAAAAGTGTACATCAGAGTAGTGGTCAAATAAGATCCACAATATCACAAAAGAATAGTTACAAGTGCTAGACAAAAGAATAAGTATACATCATGGAGTCTATATCTCTAATGTATAACAACAAAAACTACAATTGTAATGTAGTTAGGCAAAAGTCAGGTAATAGTCCCTAATGAGGAGTCAAGCAGAAGCACCTGTAACATCTCGGTCTGACCCGAGTATTATTTAATAAGAAAATAATAAACGGATCAGTCTAGCTATAAATATCAGATGAAATGATATAGAATAAGAGATATGACAAAAACGTTTCATAACCATAATACCATACTGTGATAAGTACGTAATTGAAAATCAACAAGATATTAATCAATATCACAAGAATCTTCTCAAAGATAAAAAGGAATGTCATGCTCTTTATTTCATTCACCAAACCATAAATGTTGACAATTATATCAATGCCAATCACAAAAGTTAATGACACACAAATTCACCAATGCACAAATATTGATAAACTTATCAAATCAAATCACGAAAATTAGTGAAACACAAATTCTAGAAGTCGTCAATTAGAAATCCAGAAATCACAAAAAGAGAGGGGGAGGCCTATCACAAAACGAGAGCATGAAAACTCTCAACACGTGTATTACAAAACGGAATGCTATTCCATGGTTGCTAACCATTAATTTTGAGCCGAAGCTCCACAAAAACGGCCCGAAGACCATGAGCCAAAGCTCCATAAGAACGGCCCGAAGACCATGAGCCGAAGCTCCACAAGAACGAGGTACAGTCCCCCACGCGGACAAAGAGACATCGCACATTGCTAGTCTAATTCACAAAAATTGATCATCATCGATCATCAAGAAGTGTCAATTACACTGAGCTAGTAAATATATGAGTTTAGCTTCATGTCCCATAACCACTTGCTTAACTTAAATAGTTACGAACAAATTGTAGATCTCCACTAGAAAATTGTCACAAAAGGTTCAATCGAACAAGTCCAAAAATTAACCGATGAAGTAAACGCAAGCGTTTCATACCACTTGTTTTACTAAGCCGTTTAATTAGATTTCTCATACGAATGAGGTAAAGGTTTATATATACTAATAGATTGGAAAACGGTTTAAGAAATGAGCTTTGTAATTAAAATAGTGTCAAAATCGTTTTGATGAAAGAGTTTTGATATTTACTACTAGTATAGAAAACCTTTATATTTTTAAAGTGACAAATCACAAAAACGATTGTAGAAACAATCAATCATCAAAATTCATATTCGAAGACGTGAATAAAATCCCAAGAAATCGATGCCGAATCCATCAAAATGAATATTCTCAAAAATCCTGAAGAAGAAGTCATCAACGTCAATAATAGATGATAACAATAAATGGGAATCAACACAAATCGATTAAATTTGGAAACCAAGCGAAATAGGCAAAAATAGGCATAATAGGCAAATAGGAGCAGGTCGGTCGACTGGCCCACTGAGTTCGGTTGACCGAACTCAGACAGGAAAAATCCTCGGGATGCTGGTCAGTCGACCGGACTCAGTATGCCAATCGACTGGACCAGAACCAGAGATGTGTTCTGGTAGCAGGTCGGTCGACCGGACCAGAGCTTCGGTCGACCGGAACCTTTTTCCAGCACTTCCAAACCTATCTAAGAGAAGAGCAAAACTCTTCCCGATTGCAACCGGACGAGCAACGGCGCTAAGGGTTTATGGCAATTGGCAACCCAGCCCTATAGGCTCTTCGGTGCACCACAAAAAGCATGATCAAACATCAAAGTTATGATTTTTAAAGATTTGGCTTCAAAACACCAAAAATTGAAATGTTCACCAAATCAATTCAAACCAAAAGCAAATGATCATGAACAAGAGTTAGGAATTCATACCAAACACTCAAAGATAATCATAGACTAAGATGTGAGATAAAAATCTCACCTTTATACACGAAAACACAAGAGAGAAGCTTTGAAACAAAGGATAGACCAATTCCTCCTCAATCTCAACTCAAGAAGCTTGAATCCAAGCTTTTAAAAGAAGAACATTCCCAAAGTTAGGTTTTAGGAATTTCTGAAATTGGAAGGAGAATGAGTTGAAGAAGAAGAAGGAGATGCTTACCTAAGCTTCTCTTTGATGTTGGAGTTAGAAGCTTGAATTTGCAAAGAAGCTAGGGCTTGGAATTTCTAGTTCCTTTTCTCCTCTCCTATTTTTGATGAAGCTTGAATGTATTAGGAAATTATGAAGTAATGAAGAGGAGATGGGGTGACACATGGGTTAAATGAGCTGAAACACAAACCAAAGCCCTAAGTGGAAAAGTAGCAAAATTCCACTAACTCCAAACATATCAATGTTTATACTCAAAAAGGTCGCAAACGTCATTTTGGGCTCAATGGAAGGGGTCCCGAGTCCTAATTCGACTGTTTGCAAAAATTAGCTTTTCGAACTTTAAATCTAATTAACGATTCAACATTTAAATAAAATATTTAAATATTCAATCGTAAAATATGCGGGTTGTTACATATTTTTAAAGATTTAACTACAAAACGTCAAAAATTGGAATATTCGTAAAACCAATTCAATCCAAAGCAAATGGACAAGAAATAGATGTTAGGAATCACTACCTAACAACTATCAAAGATATAGACATATATGTGAGTTCAAAACTCACCTTTAAACCCAAAAACGATGAAGGAGATGCTTGAAAGCAAAGGAAGATCAACTACTCTTCAACTTCAACTCTAGAAACTCCAATCTAAGTCTAGAAGTAATAATTTCCCAAATTAGGTTACAGGAAATTTCTGAAATTGGAGAGAGATTGAGATGGAGAAGAAGGACATGCTTACCTAAGCTTCTCTTTGATTTTGGAGCTAGAATTTGAATTTGCAAAGAAACTAGGGCTTAGGATTTTCTAATCTCTTTTCTCTTCCCCCATTTTTCTAAAGCTTGATGTCTTAGGAAATATTAGAATGAATGAAGAGGAGAGGGGTGGAGTTAGGGTATAAGGTGAGTTGGGTTAGTGGGCTGAAACCCGAACCCAAGCCCAAAGCCCTAAGTGAAAATGTCAAAATTCTACTCAACTCCAAACATATCGATGTTTATACTCAAAAAGGTCGCAAATGCCATTTTGGACTCAATGGAAGTGGTCTCGAGTCCCAATTTGACTGTTTGCAAAAAAGTGACATTTCGGACTTGAATCCGACTGACGATGCTATATTTAAATAAATCATTTAAATATACAATCGTAAAATATGCGGGTTGTTACAGACTCCCCTCCTTAAAGAAATTGCGTCCTCACAATCTTTAAGAAATAAATAAGAAGTAACAACAATAAAAGCATATCAACACCAAAAAGAAGAAATTTGAAATAAGAAGTTCACCTTAAGGAGCACGAGAGAGCAAGTCCGGATGTGTTCGCTCGATGAATTCTCTGGACTCCCAAGAGCAATCCTTAGGATTTGAGGACCATTGAACTTTCACAAGAGGAACATTTTTATTTCGAAGGCATTTAACCTCCGAAGCAATGATACGAATAGGATGTTGTTCATAAGTCAAATTAGGCGAAACTTCAATTTCTTCAATAACACCGGGCTCAAGAATAGAATCGGAATCTCGAAGGCATTTCTGTAGTTGAGAGACATGGAATACGTCATGAATAGCAGAAAACTGAGCCGGTAATAAAAGGCGATAAGCCACGGAACCAATGCGTTCGGTGATGGGAAATGGACGAATATATCGAGGTGTTAATTTTCCCGATCGACTGAAACGCACAACACCCTTCATAGGTGAAACACGAATAAACACAAAATCTCCCACAGAAAATTCTAATCTCCTTCTTAGATTATCGTCATAGGATTTTTGCCTACTTTGAGCTTCTTTCATCCTATGACGAATAAGGTCAATCTTTTCTATGGAATCACGAATAAAATCTGGACCTAAAACCAGCTTCTCACCGGCTTCAAGCCAACACGAAGGAGATCGGCATGGCCTCCCGTAGAGTGCCTCAAAAGGTTCCATACCAATACTAGATTGGAAGCTATTGTTATAGGAAAACTAAACAAGAGAAATATGATCTTCCCAAATTCCACCAAAATCAAGAACACATGCACAAAGAAGACCTTCAAGAGTTTGATTCACACGCTCGGTTTGTCCATCGGACTGAGGATGATAAGCGGTGCTAAAATTAAGCTTTATTCCCAAAGCTTTTTGAAGACCCTTCCAAAATCCACTAGTAAACAATGGATCACGATCGCTAACAATAGAAGTAGGGACTCCATGCAATTTAACGATTTCCTTGACAAAGAGTTTGGCCAAAATAGGTACGGTCCGATTGGACCGAACAGGAATAAAATGGGCGAATTTTGTAAGTCTATCTACTATCTCCTATAGGCTATCATGGCCCGAACGAGAACGGGGAAGACCGTCAATAAAGTCCATGGAAATCTGATCCCACTTCCATATTGGAATTTCCAAAGGTTGTAATAACCCACCGGGCCTTTGATGCTTGGCCTTAACGAGTTAGAAAGTCATGCAACGCTTAACAAAGTTAGCAATATCAAATTTCATCCCATCCCAATAATAAAGTCGCTTCATATCCGTGTACATTTTACTACTACCGGGATGAATGGTAAATTTAGAACGATGAGAATCTTCTAAAATGTCTTTATGAAGATCAATAATATTTGGCACAATAAGTCTACCAAATTTTTGAATACCGCCACGAGCATCAATATCAAAGGCTTTCAAACCTTCAATATCAATTTTATCCCTACAACTTTGGCTAAGAAAAACCAATTCGGGATCATGCTTTTGAGCTTCAAGAATGCGGTCTAAAAGAGAAGGATGAGCCTCAAGGCTACATAAAACAAGAGGTGAACATGAATTGGATTCACGATCTCGAATCTCACAAGTGGATAAAGTCGCGAGATCATTCCATTCGGATATCATCATGGAAACAACCGCTTGTTGCTTTCGACTAAGGGCATCGGCAACAAGATTTCCCTTTCCGGGAGTATAAAGAATATCAAGATCATAAGATGCAAGGAACTCGAGCCAACGTTGTTGACGCAAATTAAGTTCCATTTGAGAGAATAAATACTTCAAAGATTTATGATCGGTGTAGAAAACAAATTTCTTTCCCAAAAGATAATGACGCCAAATTCTAAAGGCGAAAACAATAGCTGCGAGCTCTAAATCATGAGTGGCATATCTAGTCTCGACGGGCTTTAATTGCCTAGAAGCATAAGTGATAACATGTTCCCTTTACATGAGAACGGCACCCAAACCAATACGACTAGCATCGGTATAAACAATAAAGTCTTGGTTCCCATCGGGAATCACAAGAATAGGAGCATCGGAAAGGAGTTCTTTAAGTTTCTGGAAAGCAGCTTCACATTTGTTAGACCAAATTTATTTAACTCCCTTCTTTGTCAAATTAGTAAGAGGTACGGAAATTTTAGAAAAGTCTTTTTAAACCGACGGTAATAGCCCGCCAATCCGAGAAAGCTACGAATTTCTGTCACACTCTCTGGTCTCTTCCAATTTTGAATCGCTTCAATCTTTGAAGGATCCACGGAAATTCCAGATTCAGAAATAATATGCCCCAAAAATTTCACACGAGATTGCCAAAAGTGGCATTTAGAAAATTTTGCTTTCAATTGGTTACTCCTAAGAGTTTCCAACACAATCCGAAGATGATTTTCATGCTCTTCCTCGGTTTTAGAATAAACAAGAATATCA
Organism: Allium fistulosum; assembly: GCA_030737815.1. Classification (NCBI taxonomy): domain Eukaryota; kingdom Viridiplantae; phylum Streptophyta; class Magnoliopsida; order Asparagales; family Amaryllidaceae; genus Allium; species Allium fistulosum. The sequence goes on along the minus strand of CM060907.1, from coordinate 938,512,059 downwards.
TCGATAAAGATGAGAACAAATCGATCGAGGAAGTCTTTGAAAACTCGATTCATAAGGTAAACGAAATAAGCTGGAGCATTCGTCAAACCAAATGGCATAACAAGCCATTCATAAGATCCATAACGAGTACGGAACGATGTCAAAGGAATGCTATCCTCTGCAATACGGAGCTGATGAAAACCGGTTGCTAAGTCCAACTGTGAAAAGACTTTAGCACCACTAAGTTGATCGAATAGATCATCAATTCGAGGTAAGGGATATTTATTCTTGATGGTGAGATTGTTAAGCTTGCGGTAGTCAACGCAAAGCCTAAGTGTACCATCAGAATTCTTCACAAAAATAGCTGTAGCTCCCCATGGAGAGGAACTAGATTGAATAAATTGCTTCGCTTCCAATTCGGATAATTGTTTACGCATCTCCTCATTTTCCTTATTGGACATACGATAAGGAGGACGAGTAATAGGTAGAGCTCCAGGGATTAGATTAATTCTGAACTCAATTGCTCGCTTAGGTGGTAATCCTAAAACAGGCTCAAATGTGTCGGAAAATTCATGAACAATGTGAATGAGAGAAATAACATCTTCCTCATCATCATTATCGTCATCATAAGGATTTAGAGAGTACAAGGATGCTTTCGAATCGGAATCTGAATTTTTAAGAACAAGAGAAATCTGCTTAACAGACTGAGGATGTCGAAGATATATAGTCCGCTCAGGACACAGGATATGAGCTTCATAACGGTTAAGCCAATCCATTCCCAAAATCATTCCGAAACCAAGGTAACGCATAACATGCAAATCGGCTCAGAAACCATAATCACATAAAATAATTTCGACATCTTTACAAAGTAAACTGAGTGTTGCGGATCCACCAACCGGATTCGCAATTCTTAATGAAGTCATCAAGCCATTAACATTCAAAGATAAAGCATCAACAAGTTGCTTTGATATAAAAGAGTGAGATGCACCCGTATCAAAAAGAACTCGAATGGGAAAATCACGAAATATAATAATGCCATCAAGGATAGAATGAGAAATACCTTGACCACGAGAAGTGTTAGCAGGGGCTTGTACAACATTTAGCTTGCCATCCTGCTTGCTTTGAAGTTTGGGACACAAAGATATAGTATGACCCGAACTCTTGCAATAGCGGCAAGAAAGAGACTTCGGACACTTGTTTGCATAATGGTCCTTAGAACCACAATTGTAACATTCTCCACGACGAGAGTTAGGAGTATTTGCTACCGAAGTTGTTTGCTTCCCCTTTTTGTTGGGATTAGGCTTGAATTTAAAAGGCCTCTTCTTATTGATGTTTTGTTTGACTTCAACATCACTTTCTTTATCGGCCTCTTCGAGTCGAAGAGCGATATCAACAAGCTAATCAAAAGAAACTTCTAATTTCAGAAGTAATGGCTTTTCGAGGTTCTTGTTCAACCCGTAGACAAATCTCTGATTTTTCTTCAATGGGGTATTAATATACTCGACCCCATATTTAGATAGAGATTCGAAAGACGCGACGTAATCCGTCATAGAAGATTCACCTTGAACAAGGTCAATGAAGCGTCGAGCTAGAGATACTTTTTCAGCTTCTGGCACAAATTTTAACTCGAATCTTTCTCGGAATTGCTCCCAAGTAAGATCCTCTTCAATAATTTCGGAGATCAGAAGCTCATACCAATCTAATGCTCTTTCTTGGAGCATGCTAGAAGCCACTTGGACTCGATGAAGATCAATAAGATTCATAGGGGAAAAGATGTGATCGCATGTTCTAAGCCAAGCTTGGACTTCTATAACGCTCTGGGAACCCTTGAAAGGCTTTCCACCTAAGTTGGTGTAATCACTGCACAAGCGTGCAAACCCAGATTTAGGATGAGTGGGCTCTGGAATGGGTCCGATAGCTTGAGCATTTTTCACAAGATCTAAAAGTTGCTGAGCAGACATGAATACTCCGTCCTGAGGAGTAGCACTGGATTGACCGGCGCTGGGACGGCCTGGTCTAACCATTTCTCTTCTTTAAGAAAGAATGAAAAGAGGAAAAAGGTTATTCTCAAAATGAATATCAAACAAACTTGATTGATAAAGTGAGGCATCACAAAAGAAAATAGGTTAGAACGGTACGAAGACTCGAATTAAATCCTATAGCACGATTCCTAAGAAAGACTTAGTACAATGATCCTTGCTAGATTATTCTACATTGTTCCGAAGTTTGGCTCTGATACCAAGTTTTGACGTCCCACCTCTATACTCACACTAGCCAAGGACACTACTAAGTAATGCCGTCGACTAGCATGAAGAATAAGGCTGTTGAGGAGTGACCATCTGTGTAATTGCTTTGTGCGAGTACCGATATGTCAGAAAATATAACTTACATTTCGTTTCAAGAGAAAATCCGACATATCAAATACAAACTCAAAGCTACCACACAGTAGCTAAGTAGCCTTCGGAAACAAATATAGAAATAAACATAACACAAATCAGTCACAGACATTCATATCACAAAGGCGGAATCGGATATGAATATATCACATAAAAGTGTACATCAAACTAGTGGTTAAACAAGATCCACTACATCACAAAGGAAGAGATACAAGTGCTAGACAAAAGAATATGTATACATCAGGGAGTCTCTATCTCAAATGTATAACAACAAAAACTACCAATCTAATGTAGTTAGACAAAAGTCAGAAGATGATCCCAGATAAGGAGTCAAGCAGAAGCACATGTAACATCTCGGTCTGACCCCGGTATTATTTAATAAGAAAATAATAAACGGATCAGTCTAGCTATAAATATAAGATAAAGTGATATAGGATAAGAGATATGACCAAAAACGTATGATAACAACAATGCCATATGGTGTCAAGTATACATCAATTAACAACGAAAATCATACAATATCTCAAATTGTCTCAACCACCAAAAAGAATCACATATTCTTTAAATTATTTACAACACACAAATTTTGATAGAGCTTATCAATGCAATCCACGAAAATTGGTGAAACACAAATTCTAGAGATCATCAATTAGAAATCCAGAAATCACAAAGGGGGGAGGCCTATCACAAACGGGTGCATGAAAACTCACCAACACGTGTATCATAAACGGAACTCTATTCCATGGTCGCTAACCATAAATTTTGAGCCGAAGCTCCACAAACGGTCCGAAGACCACGGGTCGCTACCCCGCCAAATTTGAGCCGAAGCTCCACAAACAGGGTTTTTAGTCCCCACACAAACAAAGAGACATCGCATACCGCTAGTCTAAACCACAAAATGATCATCATCGATCATCAAGAAGTGTCGATTACACTAAGCTAGTAAATAAATGAGTTTAGCTTCATGTCCCATAACCACTGGCTTAACTTAAATATTTACGAACAAATTGTAGATTTCCACTCGAAAATTGTCACAAGAGTTAAATCGAACAAGTCCAAAAATTAACCGATGAAGTAAATGCAAGCGTTTCATACCACTTGTTTTACTAAGTCGTTTAATTAGATTTCTCATACGAATGAGGTAAAGGCTTGTATATACTAATAGATGGGAAAACGGTTTTATAAACGAGCTTTGTATTAAAAATAACGTTAAAATTGGTTTTGTGAAAGAGTTTGAATATTTACTACTAGTATATAAACCTTTATATTTTAAAGTGACAAGTCACAGAAATGATTGTAGAAACAATCAATCACCAAAATCCACATTCGAAGACGTGAATCAAATCCAGAAAAATCGATACAGAATCCATCAAAATTGATATTCCCAAAAATCCCAAAAAAGAATTTATCAAAGTCAACAAAGGTGATAACAACAAATTGGAGAAATAAGAATCGATTAAAAATTGGAAACTCAAACACAAAAGGCAAAATAGGCAAAGACAGCAGATTCAGTCGACTAGAATAGAGGGTCAGTCGATTGACACAAATCCTGGAAACTTTCTGTTTCCAGGTTCAGTCGACTGAACCTGGGTGGTCAGTCAACTGAATCATGCCTGGAAACTTTCGGTTTCCAGGCTCAGTCGACTGACCTAGAGTGGTCAGTCGACTAATACTGTCCCAGGAAATTTCCTGGGTTCGGTTCAGTCGATTGACCCTCTAGTTCAGTCGACTGAACTGGAAATTCTAGTATTCTCAGCCTAGCCCCCAAGTGGCAAAATCCCAAACAATTTGCGATCAGTCGAGCGATGGGCGCTAGGGGTTTACGCCAATCGGCAACCCAGCCCAATAGGCTCTTCGATACGCCACCAAAAGCATGATCAAACATCAAAGCTAAGATTTTTAAAGATTTAACTTCAAAACGTCAAAAATTGGAATATTCGTAAAACCAATTCAATCCAAAGCAAATGGACAAGAAATAGATGTTAGTAATCACTACCTAACAACTATCAAAGATATAGACATAGATGTGAGTTCAAAACTCACCTTTAAACCCAAAAACGATGAAGGAGAAGCTTGAAAGCAAAGGAAGATCAACTACTCTTCAACTTCAACTCTAGAAACTCCAATCTAAGTATAGAAGCAATAATTTTCCAAATTAGGTTATAGGAAATTTATGAAATTGGAGAGAGATTGAGATGGAGAAGAAGAAGAGATGCTTACCTAAGCTTCTCTTTGATTTTGGAGCTAGAACTTGAATTTGCAAAGAAACTAGGGCTTAGGATTTTCTAATCTCTTTTCTCTTCCCACATTTTTCTAAAGCTTGAAGTGTTAGGAAATATTAGAATGAATGAAGAGGAGAGGGGGCGGAGTTAGGATATAAGGTGAGTTGGGTTAGTGGGCTGAAACCCGAACCCAAGCCCAAAGCCCTAAGTGAAAATGTCAAAATTCTACTCAACTCCAAACATATCGATGTTTATACTCAAAAAGGTCGCAAACGCCATTTTGGACTCAATGGAAGTGGTCTCGAGTCCAAATTCGACTGTTTGCAAAAATTGACATTTCGGACTTGAATCCGACTGACGATGTTATATTTAAATAAATCATTTAAATATACAATCGTAAAATATGCGGGTTGTTACAGCCTCCATTTATCTCCAATGACCGAAAACGTGCCAAACTTCTTTCCCTTAGATCTCTTCATCCTCAAACAATTAGACAAATCTTCCAACTAGAATATCATAGAGCACAAAGAGATGCACAGATCCAACGATGGCATTTTGTTATCGTCGTCGTTTGGAGGAGATTATTTGCTGCATTCACCTTCAGTTCGAATGCGTTTTCCCAGGCTATAAGATAACCGAGCTTCACATCGTTGTGGGTGGTGGTGCAGAAGAGTACGGGATTTGATTTATAGGCGCCTGATCGAGTTCTTGGGCATCGTGGTGGTCACGGCTAGCAGTTAATCGAATGTTGTGGTGGGTTTTCCTTCGTGCGTGGATAGCCTGGTAGACGCGATGGAAGGGAGAAACCATGCATGTGGCCAGATCTTAATTCCAGGAATCAACGGCTAAAATTGTTTAGGTTTTAAAAAAAATGCAAATTTAATTATATTATAAATTATAAAATCTTATAAATTGTATATCTTTTTCATACGTTATCAGAATTGGACGAAACAAGCAGTGTTGGAATCGTGGCGATGAGTACTACATTATGGAAATTGATTTGGAGACGTTTGGAGCTAGTTAAAATTTTAGATTAAATCAAACGTCGTTCGATTTGACTTAAAATTGAAAACTCAAGGTGAGTTAAACTCACTCATTTGGTTAATCGGTAATGTTTATAGCAAATAAAATTTATTTATGCTGTTTGGATTGTTGAAATTAGCGATTGTTGAAATTAATTTAGGATGACGACATTGCATCTTGAAATGCTATTAGATTGGTTGAACCGGATCTAGGATGACGATATAGCAACTCGAATTGCTATTTAACTGTTTATGTTTATTTTCAAGTTCATTTCCAGTTGAATCATATATGTGTGAAATTTGATGAATGGATTGTTTTTGAATTACATTGTTAATTTATAACATAAATTGAATTTGGATATATTGGTGTTATCTTTTTGGCCAAATAAACACCATCTAGTATTGAATGGAAACGTGGTTTGAATGATATGTTAGGAGCAGGATAAACTTCTGATATGCTATGATATAGAATTTGGGCAAATGTTAATTGATAGTCAATCAATATGGAATAAGTGCCATTTAACGGATTGATTATTAATCATGGATTTGGATGTATATATTTGTAAATGGATCATGTGAATATTGATAATTTAACCCGGATAATTAAATTGAATATAATGGTTGCTTGTTTAAGTACCATTGGGGCTATTGAGCTTGTTTTTGAAATTTGAAAGGTTTCTGATTGTGTTTAACTTCAGAATTTTATAATATGAAGTAAAATGTTTATTTGGATGAATATATACAAGTATTTTGTTAAGTTATTGTTTATAAATGATTTGGAATGTGGTTTATAAAGAAATATTGGTCGTTTTGATTTAATTGGGAAAGAACTATTTCGAGATTTTAAGTGGCATTATTTATGGTAATACAATTATTTAATTAATGGATAATAAAACATCAATTATTTTATTTAAACTATATTGTTTCAGATTAAGTACTTAAGTAGATTTTTAAGGGTTGTTTTGAAGTTATTATAATATTTTATTGGGTAATTCTTTATAAGGGTTCCAAACTATATTATTGTTTTATAAAAAGGAAATTATCAGTGGGTCTTTGGGATTTGTAAAAAAAAGATATTGATGAAGGAAGTTGGTTTTTAAAAGGGAAATTTGATAAGTGAAATATAGGATTATAAAACATTACTATATAAATGGACTTGGGAATTTATTAAAAATTTATAAAGATAATTTAAAGTCATTTATTTTATTTATCCATTAGTGAAGTTTGAAAGGTTTAAGAATTTATTTTATTATTAAAATGTTTTAAGCCATATTCCTTTTATATTATTTAAAAATGATTAAAACTAGTATATGATGTTTTAGTTTATTTATTTTAAAATAATTAAATAAATTGATATAAAAGAAATTCTTTTATAAAAAGAATTTATGAAAAGGGATTCATAAATTTGGAAAGAGGATTAAAATTGGAAAGGAAGTTAGATTTTGAATGATTGAGGAAAGAGGAATTTTGTAATGGATTAAGAGATTTGGAAAGAGTATCTTTGTAAATAAACGTGGAGATTTATGAGAAGATATTCTAAATGAAAAAGGGAATGGTTAAAGAGAGAGAGGTTATTTCGGAATGTTTATATTTTCGTTTTAAAGGATACTTGTGTTTAACCATTTTAATATGATTTTGAGATAAGTAAATCTTTCTAGATAATTGGTTAAGATACTTATACCATTATGTAATTATATGGGAAAGGTTCTTCAAGTTTTGAAAGGAATGATTTGAAATTATACTTAAATTGCTAAGATAAGAACTTTATTTTCCAAGTATTGAAAATATTTTGTTTTGTGAATATACTTATATTATGAGATAATTATATGGAAAGGATTTCTAAGTATTTTGAAAAGTGATTTTAAATTAATGAAGGCGAAGCTCAGTGGGATCCATGGAAAATGTAATCTATGTTTGAATGATTGTTATTTGATAGTTAAATAACTGACTATCAAATCTGGCCAAATTTGTTGATCGTTTCTAAGAGACCGGGATCAGATTGAATTATCTGAAAACTACTTCGATCCGATTTGTGCATTACGAATTGTGATATCAAGAAGGCAATGAAGATGGTAATCATGGAGATTCGGTTTTTCCAGACCCAGGACAACTTGTATGGATGAATGCTATCATTGCATTGTTGCCTAAAAAAGCAGTGTTAGCATTCCAAGTATGAATGCTATTCTAAAGGTAAACGTAGCCTCAAGCCTCATCAATCGAGAATGACTAAAACAGGGGAGATGCAGCAGGGCTAAGTGGGTCGCACCAAAGTAGGGTATGTTCTCACCTTTCTAGATACCCTCCGATATATTATATTATAATTATGGATATGGTTGTGCATGAAAAAGAGAGCGCTCGATTAGGGTGGGAACACCCGGGGTGATAGTATATCCGGTACTATCCAGGTTAGGGGTAGGCCGGTCTTGTGTTGGCAAGGATCGTTAGTTACGATCTCGGTACATTTTTCTAGAGGTGTACTATGGCGGGCAATACCCCAGTAGCCAAGTCATTGTATGGAATCCAATATCCACTACGAGCCTATACGGTTTTGATTGTATACCAAATATTGATGAAACGTGAGATGCAAGCATTTCAGCTATTTTCTAATTTACTTTCTATAGACACTATTATAATATCAGATGATTTTGATATAAAGAATGTTGTGGTTATCGTAAGGTAAAAAGCCATCGTGTTTATGTGTGACGTGGTCTTACGAGATACCTTTGTTTCAAAGGATTTTAAAAATAATAATAATTCAAATTGAGTGTGTTTTCTAACGCTGGTTTTCCAGACCGACTCGGGTGTTATTTTATTATAATGCTCGGGTCAGACCGAGTATTACGGATTCAGGATAGGATACTATGGAGCTCAGGAGACGAGCTGGATGACAGAGACGTATTCCACGTACTTGATTACATTCCGCCGTGTGTAGGTTGTATATTCAGCACTTGTGAGGACATGTTATTATAACTGTCCAGATTGATTGTTGATTGTTATACTCTGATGATTGTAAATATATTAACAGTTACAATTTTTCTTATGTAAAGATTTGTTATTATACATTATATTTTATTCCATTGCAATTGTGAGATTCTGTTATTGTTGTTTTTGTTTTACTTCCATCTTTTTCTTCTTAACCCCTAATGATCTGGCATTTCCAGCACTCGATTGCTCGGCATGTTATATAGTGAACGTATTAATGTCGATTTTCGAGGGTCGAAAATCCCGGGCCATTACAGCTTCGCTACTTTTTTTAGAAAAATATGAGAAGAGAAGAGAGGGTTAGGCCTGAATTCATAAGCATTCGAATCAACCATAGCCGTTAGATTTAGTTATATAAAATCTGGGCCGTTTGGCTAAGGCAAAACCCTAACCGCCATTGGTTTGGCCGGTCGATTGCTCCCCTCAAGGCAGTCCACTGTTGTTGGTCGACCTACTCAATAAAGGTGGTCGACCGATGGGTCCCAGTATTTATTATATATACGTTAACTTTTCTAATTTAATTATTTCTGCTCCTAATTCATTTTTTGTCTGTAACTTCTTCGTTTGGACTCCAAACGCAAAAGTCTGAATTTGGAAGTTGCTCAAAATTTCGCCATGAACGCAATGGTGCAAGTTTCATGATCAAATTCTACCGTTTGCATAAATTCCATTTTCGAAGCCTAATTAACTAATTAATTAATTAAAAAACTAATCGTAAAATTTTTCGGGTGGTACATTCTTCCCCTTTAGAGGAATTTTGTCCCCGAAATTATACCAATGAATAAATCTTGGTTCTAGCTCGCAATTACCCTTAACTACAAACCAATTAGTGTACAATCGATGTGCACAAGTGCATTTTGTATCACAACATAGAAAACATGTATGAAGAATAATTCTAAGTCAGGCCCCTCCTATTTGAATGCATTCCTTTTTAAAACATTTTTGAAAATATGGTGCAAACAAAACACACACACACATATACACTGGCAGTTCTATATGCATGCGTATTTTGGAAAATCTTTTCACCAAAAATCCTCATACTCCTACGAATAGCGGTATGGTGACACCAATTTGCATCCAATTTCTACCAACCAAAAATCTAATGTGTCGAAATATCACTTCCTAAATATCACTCTTATGCCAGAAAAAGGGATTTAGGTGGAGAATTTTACATTCTTACCGCTCTATAAGCTACCTATTTCCCGTTGTACAGTGGAAATTTCCTTGCTGCCTCGGATTTACTCCAAAATTTTCACGTACAAAATGCATATAGAGGCTTGTTTCTAGGCTCTAAAATGGAACTGAGTCTAAAAACAGACTCACGAGCGTTGTCGACAAGGTATTGGAACAGAAATTCCAAGGTTAAAACAGATTTTCCCTTATTATCGCTTGCATTTTATCGTGTCATCGACCCTAATGCACCAGCAAATTCACTTTTCTAATCTATTATCCTTCCATATGCTTAGCATGTGGCCTTTAAAATAAAAAACTTCATAAAACCCTTTTTCTCTTTTCAAATTTGTAAGTCGCTTGAAAAATAAATTTCCAACATATTTAAACGTAAATTTTCTTTTGTAATAAAATTTGGCCAAAAACTGTGAATTATTTGAGCATCAAAAATAACTTAAAAAAATCAGAACATTTTTTTAAGCGAAACTTTTTAAATCAAGAGAAACTTTTCAAAATATTTTCCTTCTCAAAATTTTTGACAATTCAAGCTACATTTTTTGTATGAGTCGGAACTCATTTATGCATTAAACGCGTAAGTTCAATTTTAATGTTCTTTAACTAACTTTAACCCATAAAACTTTACATTTTAATTAAAAATGTCAACTTGCTCAATTATTTAAAAAATTTAGCTTTTAAGGAACAGGAACAATGACCCGTGATTTCAAAAAAATTCAACTTGTCCCTCGCTTGCAAAAATTTCTATCTATTTAAAACTTCCAGTCATATATTGCAGTTTATTGTTAGTTAAGTGTCCTTATGAGATTTTCATATTTATATCGTTTCTTCCAAACACACAATAAGAGTGGTTGTAACGACCCGGATTTTCCGTCGTTTGATTTTTAATATTTAAATGGTTTTACATATTTGATTTGGAATATAAATTGATTTTTGAATATGTAGACTTGGTTGAAATTATAGAATGAATTTAAATTTCAAATATAGCGATTTATCGTAATACGGAAATGTTGAATAATTGAAATTTGAATTGAATATGAATCAAAACGATTTCTAATGTTGATATAAATTCTATTTGAATTATAATTGAGTTAGAAAGTTTTTAAAACTGAAATTTCAAGTGATTTCATTGATTTTTGAAATCGTCGATTTAATCGAAGCGTTAAAATAGCAATCCGGGAAACAGTCTCGGAATTTGACGAAATTAGTTCCATTGGATCCCTAATAGTGTATTATTATTAGATTTCAAATTTTGTAGCGTTTGGAGTTAACGTTTGATCGTACGAGATAGAAATGTGTTGAAATTAATATTGAAAAATTAATATAATAATTGGATTCAAAAAGCTATCTTCCATATACAATCGAATTAGGGCTCGAAACGAGTTCCATTGCGTTCAGAATAGGGGTTTAACATTAGGAACCCCTACCAGACTCAATAGGAGTTTAGGATTTCGAAATGTGTAAAACGAGATATTTTCAAAAAAAAAAGTAAACTACACAGAACCGACCTTCATACCAGACTCAGCCCACCCTATCCTTCATCCAGCCACCCTAAACTGTACTACGTGCCGCCCTACCACCATTTTTAAGTCGAGTACTTCTTCTTCTTTCAAAAATCATAACCGGTTTGAACAAATAAAAAAGGAAAAGAAAAAAAGGGAATCAGGCGATCAAAATCGCGCTCGGGTTTCTCATGTTCATAGGGTGTGGCGGCTGGAGGTCGAGGTCGACAATTTTGATTTTGGGCATGACTGTCACACACGAGCGCGTACGTGATAGAAGGTGACTGCGACGGCTCAGAGTAGGGGAAGGCGCGAGGAACTATTTGCATTCGTGGCAATTAGGGCTCGCCTTAATTTCGTGAGTGGCCTGGTGGTGGAGTGTTGACGTAGGCGTGGGAAAGTGCACCAGTCTTAGGTTGTGGGCGGTAGTGGGTAGGCGCGGCGATGGGGTGGATCGTTGGGTGGTAGTCCGATTTTCTGGTGGTGCGTGCACGGCTGTATTCAGTCACGTGTGGGTTCGCGATTTCTTGGAGGTGGAAGGAGGAAAGAAGGGTAATTTAATTTAAAGCATTTTTAATTGATGTTAATCATGGTTAAACTTATTAAAAAATTCATTAATAAGTAATTAGTTTGAATTAAATAATTAGTTGATTAATTATAATTAAAATTGTAATCATTAATTTATATTATTCAAAATTTGCTTATACGAGGTTAAATCGAACGGAATCGATCGTGTTGGGTTCAGAGCTGCGGAATCTGTGCAAATGAATTAAATTGGAACGATTAGCAAATTAAAAATCAAGGTGAGTAAATCTCACTCATTTGGATTACTGGTTATAATTTAAAATGTTAAAATTATTTACTGGTTGATTGGATAAATTTATAAATTATTATCAGTTGGATGTTATATTATATATGGTTGTATATATATTAGTAGTTGGATATATTTCCCGCCGATTGGAGCGGATGAGACACTATATGCCCCGCATAATAGCGGATGACCCAATATTACCGCGATATCCCACCTCGAAGCGCGATTGGTATTTTATTCTATATAACATCTGTGGATGCGTGAAAATAGGTTGGACGGATCCAACTGGATTCCTCAAACATATTGATTATTTTCATATATATAGTGATATATGATGTAATTGAATAATCTTTTATGGATTGTTGTGTGATTTGTTTTATTGGATGCTATAGTAGCACTGCCTTAATTTTGGTATTTTAAATACCATAAATATTATTTTTAAATTTGAAAGAATTAAAAGAAGATTTTGGATATAAAAATATTTATATCGAAATTTGGATTACTTTAAAGGAATTGATTTGGATAAAACAATGATTTGATTTTGGATTTATACTTAACCATTGGTAAAATGTTTTAAAGAGAGATTTTTAAAATAATATATATAAAAGGATTTTTAAATGATATTTCTGAAAATATGGATAAGGAGTTGAAATCAATATTTAAAATATACGAAAAAAAATAAATGGGATATATAAAGTGATAGATTTAAAAATGAAGTTTTATAAATGAGAATGTTTTATAAAACAAGTGAAAACCTGAATGAGTTTATAAACTTGTAAACGATGTTTATAAATAAGGGGAAATGATTATCAGTTGATAAATGGGGAATATAAATTCATAGTTTGAATTTATATCAAGATATGAAAATCGATTTTTGAAAAAAAATAGTGGATTCTATTTTTGAAATGTGAGAATGGTTATGAAATTGAAACATAGTCAATGTGATACGAATCGAGAGGGATTTATAAATTGAAAATTGGTAATATTGGATTTTAAAAATAGACTTTTTGTCGAGAAATTAAGTTTGTTTTTAAATGGTATTTTTATTTATTAAACTATATAGTTAAAGCTGTTTTTATTATTGAAATATTTCGGAAAGTGGATTATTCAAATATTTAATATTTATTGAAATAAATTCGAATTTTTAAAATAAGCTTTGTAAATCGATTGGTTTTATTTAAAAATGAATTGGAAATGAGTTATCGATGTTTATTTAAAGTGTTTAATATTTTAAATAATTACTTAAACGTGTTTTAAAAAGAAATTATTATTCTTTAAAAATACTTAATATATATATAGAGTTTTGGAAAGTGGTTGAAATTTATTTATAATTACTCCTGAGATTTGTAAATGGGGTTTATTTAACGGATATGATTTTTATAAGAGAAATCGTGTAATGGAACTCTAGAAACTTAAGGAAACTTCCAGAATGTTGAAATACGAGAACTTCGAAGATGAATTAGATTTCATAAAAGAAGTTAGAAATGGGTAGTTGGAATTATAGAGAAGTCCAATTGATTTTGGAAAATTTAAAGGAAGTTAATTAATGAATTCCGGAAACTTATAGAATCCGTTATAAATGAGAGAAGGAATTTACAAGTAAATTGTGAAGGATTTGAGAAGTATGAAATAAAATGGAATATTTCTTAAGTATTGGAAATAAAATGATTTTAGGGATATAAATATTTCCTAAGTATTGGACTGGAAGGATTTTAAATAATTTAACTATGAGATTACTATTATAGAAATATTTTTCAAAGTGTTGAATTAAAAAATGGAGTTTGGAAATATTTCTAAGTATTGATATGGATTAAAATATCCTATTATGGATATAAGAATTTGAATTTGTTTTCAATTATTGACTATACTGGAAGAGATTTGAATATATATCTTTGTAAAGTTATTTTGAAATGAATGTTTGAAATATTTATAAAGTGGGGCCTAGTGACTGCTTATGGATGTTATTTGATAGTTAAATAACCGACTACCAAATTTGGCCAAATTTGTTAATCGTTTCGAAGAGACCGGGATCGGATTTAATTATCCGAAAACCACTTTGATCCGATTTGTGCTTTACGAATTGTGATATGTCGAAGAAAATGAAGATGGTGACCTTGAAGGAGATTCGGTTTGTTCAGACCCAGAATAACTTGTATGGATCAATGCTATCATTGCATCATTGCCTGGAAGGCAGTGTTAGCATTCCAAGTATGAATGCTATTCTAAAGGTAAAATGTTGCCTCAAGCCTCATCAACTGGGAATGACTAAAATAGGGGAGATGCAGCAGGGCTAAGTGGGTCGCACCCAAGTAGCGTATGTTATCACTTTTCTAGATACCCTTGGATATATTATAATTATGGATATGGTTGTGCATGGAAAAGAGAGCGCTCGATAGGGTGGGAACACCTGGGGTGATAACATATTCGGTACTATCCAGCAAAGGGTAGGTCGGTCCTTCGTTGGCAGGGATCGTTATGTATGATCTCGGTACATTTTCTAGAGGTGTACTGTGATGGGCGGTACCCTAGTAGCCCAGTCATTGTATGGAATTCATTCTCCAATACGTGCCTGTACAGTTTTGATTGTGCCTAACTATGTGAAACGTAAGATGCAAGCATTTCAGCTATTTTATAGTTTATTTTCTATAGACACTATTATAATATCAAATGATTTTGATATAAAATGTTTTGGTTATCGTAAGGTAAAAACCCGTCGTATTTATGTATGGCAGGGTCTTACGAGATATCTTTATTTTCAAAGGATTTTGATAATAGTAATAATTCAAATTGAGTGTGTATTCTAACGTTGGTTTTCCAGACTGACTCGGATGTTATTTTATTATAATGCTCGGGTCAGACCGAGTATTACAGATTCAGGTTAGGATGCTATGGAGCACGGGAGACATGTTGGAGGATTCTCAAGCGTATTTCACGTACTTGATTATATTCCGCTGTGTGTATCAAGCTGTATATTCAGCACTTGTGAGGGCTAGTTATTATGACTATCCAAATTGATTTGTTGATTGTTGTACTCTGATGATTGTATGTATATTACAGTTACAGTTTCTTATACAAAGATCTACTATTATATATTATATTTTATTCAACTGCGATTGTGAGATTCTGTATTGTTGTTTTCTGTTTCTTCTATCCTTTTTCTTCTTCACCCATAATGATTCGGTATTTCCGACACTCGATTGCTCGGCATGCTATACAGTGAACGCACTGATGTCAATTTTTGACGGTTTAAAATCCCAGGTCGCTATAGCGGTTCACATATTTGGAAACAATAATACAGTAAAATAGAAATACATCTCATAATATCGTGCACGTCTTAAAAGGAGACAACTAACAAATACAACTCAATAAACTAAAATGGAAAGAATAAATGCGGGAAGAAAAAGATACAACACACTATAGACCTAAAACACTACCTAAAGACTATAGGATAGTCCCGATCCTTGATGGGAACTCAAGCCGTTGCCACGGCCTTGAAAAGGGCGAAGCATACCAGTTAAGCACCTAATTCATGACTCTAGCGCTGTAAGTCGGTCCACATTTCTCGCCGATCGACGCGGATCCCCTAGAGCTCAGTCTAGACCTACCAAATGGCCACTATCTCGGGACTCTAATATCCCTTCACGTCATGCCCCTGCTCCACCTCCTACTGCTCTACTGCTAACTTGGAAGTTGAAGCTGGTGGAAAAGGTATTCCTATCTTCTTAAGGGAAGCTCTATCAATGGCGGGCGGGACCTTTGTTTGGGCAGTCTCCCTACTAAGATTCACCTGTATCGTCTAAAACGAGAGTGAATAGGTGATAATATGGAAAGTAACTCCGTGGGGTGCCAACTCCCTAATCGAAAAATAAATCATAAGAGTGTGTGCCCAATTGACGGCTATACCACCCATAATTGCATGGGTAGCCTTCTGCACCCAAGGATAAATCTGATCATAGCTTCTAGCCTTGGGGATGATGTTGTGCTGAATAATGTGCCCAACGAAATGGTCAGTTGGACATAGATTGTCCGTCTTCCAAACACTGACATCCTGAGAAAAGATCCATTGCAAAAGCTTCGGGTCGGACATCTCAATATCGTCCAAATCTACGCCATTCATAGAAATCTCCAAAATATCACCGAAGTCATCATCAAACATCTCGGTCTTGACTCCTTCAACCTCCAACTGAATGAAACTATTGTCTTCATTGAAAATTGTCACCAAACAAGCGTCGAAAGGAGAATGTAGCACGAGTAACATTCTCGCTCAAAAGTCTCGAAGCGCAGGATCAATTCAAGTCCTGCCGCCTCAAAAAGCTCTTCTAGTCCAAAAGCAGCGAAGTCTCAAAACTTCACCGGTCGCCACTGAAGGAACTTAAAATTGGCAAAGCTGAGGAAGGTGGAGAGTCGCTGGTCATTCTGGTCCAACCACCTGATCTCTTGAGGGATGACATCCGGGTGATGCAAGGAAGAACTAGCAGTGCATGGAGATGCCATGGGCTAAGAAGGGGAGAAACGGGGTTTAGATCTAGTTTGGAGGTGGGGCAAAATCTAACACACAAAAATCGACGCAAGGGGTAGGCGAGGCTGCTGATCATTAGAGAGGGGAAGAAACGACATCGCCTGGAGGTAGGATGGAGGAAGTGGGAGCTGATTTGGAGAAGGAGGAGGTGGAGTTTTTTTGGGTTCGGCTGAAATGGAGTGTAACACACTGCGTTTTTATGTTAATTAATTAATAAATAATAATCTATGAAAAATGAAATTTTTACATAAGTTGGAAATTGGCCACGGACTTATACCATTGGACTTATGACATTTTTTGATCAATTTTCATATACAAACCTTTTCAATCGGAGTTCAAACGAAAAGTTATTAGCATTTGAATTTTCGTAGTTGGAAAAAAATTATATATGTAATTAAGGAAATAATTTAAAATTAATCAATGATAGATTAACACCAATAAAATTAATGGTAACTTAACATTTGAGATATATAATTAAGTTAAGAGATAACGTTAATTTGACAAGAAGAGAAAGAAATTTACAAAGGAATCAAACACATCAAAATACATCGAATTTGACCATATGAGTTGATCGTGACATATCATAGGTCGACCATGGGTCCAAGGTGGTCAACGCGAAGGGTTTTGAAGGCGGTAGTTAGTTTAGGCTATGTCGTCTAGATCAAATTCAGTTCCATCCGATGGTTAGCACTAATTTGAACCTCTATAAATTAGGATCTAGGGCTTCACTTCCAACTCATTATTTTTCTAATGAGCGTGGAATCTCTGTCACTTTCTCTTCTCCTCCAAAATTCTAAATATGCAAAAATAGAATAGTTTGCATTTATACAATTGGAGAAGAATATAAAAGGATAGAGGATAGAAGGTAGATTCAGATCAAGTTGCTACATCAAAGGTAAACTTAAAGATATGGTCCTAATTAATAAATCTAAATCTCTTTTCCCTAATCCAATTTCTAATGAGATCTTTATAAATATTTTCTATATTTTCGAATAGAAAGTCAAAAGTGGAGAATATAGATAATAGGTTCAAATCTAGATTAAATCTAGAGATTTAAGAGCGCTAATCAAAGGTGGGTGGGAATATTATATATTTTTATATAATACTAGATTATATCGTTACAAATCTATTCCTATATGTCTGAGAACTGAATTTAAGTTGCAATGAATTCGTAAACGTGAAAAGTTGAGATATGAACTTGTCTATGTAATTACGTAATGATTAGTTTTAATTCTGCAATCGCTTAATGATTAGTTTTATTTATGTAATTATATACTAATTATAATTGTTAGTTTTTGCATTGGATATTAGTTAACTAAAACGTAATGAATTGGGATTTCATTTTATTCGATATTGATGAATAAAATATGAAATAAAGTTAATTTGACTTTTGGTATTTTTGTGATATTTTAGTTTATTGGAATTTGTATTATTGCAAGTATATTTCCATATATTATCAAGTCTGAAATAAAAAGTTCGATGTTTGAAATGATAAGGAGTAAATATATGCCTGTAAAAGAAAGAGGTGTATAAAATAGGGATGATTACTGTATTTTTACTACCTATATTTCAATAAATAAAAAGAGAATTCCTTGTAATTACAAACATTGTATAAACCCCCTCTTTTATATAAGATATGGAAATTTACTATGTAACAATTAATTGATGAAGTTTAATTATAATTTATTAAAATATAGTAAATGCCATAGGTGGAATATTGAAATAAGAATGTAACTAAAAAGTTAATAAAACTGATGAAAAAGGAAGTTTGAGTAATAGGCAAGAGTAAGAAGTTGGGGAAATGAAATGGACCAAGTCTGATAAATGGACCGAGTCTGATAATCTAATGAAATGGAGTAAGTCTGATAATTGAATGAAATGGAATAGAAATCAAAGTTGAACTAATGAATGTTGTAGCAACGATATTGATGTCTGAAAGTGAGAAGCGGTAAATGAAATCAATGAAGTAAAAGATAAACACGTAATAATATTGAAGACTTAAAGTCAGACATGAAAGAAGTTGAGGTAATAAAGAAAATCAAAGAAGAATAAGTATACATAAGCCTGAAATATGTATATAAGTAGCCTCGGATATGCGTTTATGACATGTGTGAATAATTATAAATTGTCTGTTATAATTATAATGGACCAATGTCTGAATGTTGTTAGATTGGGTTGGAATGCTAAAAACATATCCAACCAATAGGACCCATGGTGAGTGTACGATTTCATACTAGAGAGGTACCCCAGGTCTGGACTGCGCTTACTTTCTTGATTATAAATTTTCTATTATAATTATGTCGAGTGCACAGTCTAATTAGGTCTGCTTTAAGGTTTTTAAGTAGGGGCATTGCCTTGATTGCACTAGGCAATCTAAATGGACGGTGAGTGAGATCGGACTTATACAACATGGCACGGAAATTCTAGCATGCTTAGGTACCAAAACGAGTTGCAACAAGCGTACATAAAAGGCTGGCGTACTTGGGTACCTATAAGGTAGGATTTGTATATTTATCGAGCTCGTTATCGGTTTCTTGTGGTCAATGGGAAGGGCAGGGTTACACCTAGTTGATCTCTTCCACCAACCAGGACTGGTTCGGTTGGGTTATGCAATGGTGCATTAGATTTTTAATGTGTTTGATAGGGCAAGGCTAGTTAACCCATACAAAGGCTCCTTCAAAACATAGAGGGGGTGATGGTTCGTGGAGCCTAAAATCAATGATAAGAAACACACAAGGGTATGCAAAAGGCTGGTGTACGTGATGAAAAATCCCCAACGCATTAGGACCTTATGGATGGGAGTTCGTCGGTGCGCATAGCAGGATTTCCCTCGGTGATACGACGACGATGGATCTTTAGGAGGTGTTGAGTGACTGATACTAGTGGGGATATTATCTAGGTCCATTAGTGGACTTTTGGTGTGTGTGAGCATATATATTTACCTATTTGGACATAGGTTTACCTGATGTAGATGGTTATTCGTGCGTAGTAATGGAGTCGTAGGGACTAATAATAAAATCTAACATAACATGAAATAGTGAATAATCAGAATAATATAGTGTTATGTATAAGATGTATAATTTACCAGTCACCAAAACGTTGTTCTAACCCCCTCCTCATTACAACCCTCAAGATTTAAAAGGGCAGTTACCGATGTTTACTTGGAGCAGTTGTCTTGTTAAGGCTCTTAACATTTGAGATGTCGATTTTGGTCAGTACATATATTGATCTACTATATTTTCTTATGTCCACTGTGAGTTATTACCATTAGTGCTCTGATATATTTTCCTTTTTGCAGGATACCAAACCAATGATTCTTACTTTAGTGGACTTGCGTTTTCAGTTAGCGAAAATCTGGACCCACTGAATTGCGTGTTTTACATTTGGTATCAGAGCTTAGGTTAGTCGATCCTTGAAAAATTACAAAACGATGAGTTAACGTATTTTTATTTTGATTATAAATATAGTATGTGCTAAATCCTAAGAATTCCATCTATAGAGTAGTTGCATATGGAATATCCCTAACACCGGATGGTACTTGACTCCCTAGTCAGGCTCTGATAGCCTAGTGATTGTTGATCCCTATTTTGATTATTGATTGATGATGTACAATAGGTCTAGATAATGGGAAAATAAGGGTCCATATGTTATAAAAAGTGGAATTTGGAGAAATTCCTGAAGAAGGTTTGAAATAGTCACCCTTAATTTATGATTGGATTTTTGGATCTTTGGAAATGGAAATGGGGTGTTCTTAATAGAATATCTGAAATCCACTTTGAGTCCAACCCAATAACAAGAAATTTTTGGAAATTGAGGAAAAGTATAAATTGTATTCTTTAAAAGAACTTTTAATGAAAAAAAAGTACTAAGTATTAAAATTTGAGAGTGTTTATGTTTGTGTGTGTATGCGTATTAAAGTTTTTGTATGAAAATTTATATACTTAGGTTTCGGTAAAGGAAATTTTTGTCTGAAGCTATTTTCTTTTGGAATGAAATGATACAGCAATATAACTTATGAATCTTTCTATATAATGAAAGTTTTTTTAAGATATAAAGATGTCTATATGGGTGGACAATATAAGTGGTACAGATTTGGAATAGAGTAAATGGTTAAGAAAAGAAGATTTATATAATTTTAAAATTTAGCCACAAGTGGCTACACTATAGTAATAAAGAGGTGGTAAATTAAGAGAAACAATTGGAGTTAGTGCATATTAGGTTGAAGGGTTGGTTAGTATAAAGTTTTGAAATTAAATAAAAGAGATGTTTAATTTATTTTAATTAGGTTGGGATTTGATATATTTTAATTCATTAGAATTAAAAGGGATAACAAAATAAGTTCCTATGAATTAATCAAATTAGAACAAAAGGTGTTTTGTTTGAAATAATAAGGAATGTAAATGCAACAGAAGAGATGTACAAAATATGGAAACCAGTATTTTGTACTTTCTATTTCAATAAAGAAAATGAAACATAATTCCTTGTAATTTCACACAAAACACAAATTATCTTTTAAGCAATTCATAGAGAATTATAGCGTTAATAATTCCCTTTAAGGGAGAAGTAGTTCTAATGCATTAAAATATAGGATCCTTAAGTGTAATAATTAGAAGTAGTGTTAGTAAATTATATTAAACAATGCTAATAATCTAATTAAAGAAGCTAAACAAAGGAAAATACACACTTTCCATTGTTATGCGCATTTAACTTAGGTATCTTTTAAAACTCCGCCTTTTATGATAATTGAGACTCTGCCCAATATTGGATGTTTGAGAGAGTAGGAAATGTAAAGGAATTGATAGAATGAGAGTTGTTCTTATCTACTCTAATTTTTATAATTTAATATTTATGAAAGGTGTTTTAGAAACATGTAAAGTATGTTTTTTGAAGAAATGGTTTGGTGAAATAAATAAGTTTTTGAAAGAAGAACTTAATAAATGACTGAATTAAAAATCTTAGATTTTTATGAAATAAAAGTCTTTAAAAGAAAAGGCTGATTTGATTTTAAACTTAGAATTGCTAACATTCTCTTTTAAGTTTAGGAAATAAGTTAAATTCAAAAATCTTAAAATATAAGTTTTGAAAAGAGTTAAAAACACCATGTATTTTTTAATTTAATAAAAGTTTCTAAGTAACACTTTTAAAGACAAGAGTTTTGGGATTAGATGTTTCAATTTTTTTTTTGAAGTTTTCATTTTTGAAGAAAAATGATAAAGACCAAACCAAGATTTTAAATATACAGTAGATAGGAATTAGTGCCTACATGAGATAGGGAAAAAGAATAAGGCTATGAAGAAGATAGTGATGGCTACTTTCGAAAAAGTAATAAGGAATCCCCATAGAGTGTGAGGACACTAGAAAAAGCCAAGGAATATTATGTTGATATGTGGGTAAACCATAAAGATGATATTAAAGTGCACTTCTATAAGTTTTGGAATATGCTTGTAGGGGGCATATGAATAAAGGAAATACCAAGGATTAGAATACTATCAAAAGAATGGGATTAAGAGAAATTAGTAACATATGGTAATGAGATGGTAAACACACATGGAAGGTAATGGTAGACTTATGTTGGGGAAGCAAAAGAGGAAATGGGAAAGGTTATTTCCCCAAGTTTAGTTGCCATTTAGTATGAAGACGACATAAATTGTATTTCTTATCCATTATAGTGAGAGGAGACATGGTTATTCCATAATTGGGTATGGAATGGAAAAGATGAATAGATCTACTCATCGTAAGTAATAAAGAAAGGATAAGATTTGATGTTTTCTATTGAGGGATGACTTGTTAGGAAGGTCCATTCTAATTGTGATAGTAGTTAGTGTTGTTGTGTTTTCTTCCAGTGTTAGTTTTTCTTTTCGTGGGTTGTAAGCATTAGTTGTTCCAATGGATTACGTACATTTAAGGAAATGTTTCTTTTATGTGTTTTCTAGGTAGACCGTAATGATTTGAGAAAACACTAAAAATGAGTATTTAATGAAGTAACTTAACTAATGCAAGAGAAAAGAAAATAGTTGAAATTGGAAGTAAGTAATAAATCAAGAAGATTTATTTAACTAACTACTAAATAAAAGTAAAATGAAAATGTAAGTTCTAAAAAATAAAAATAAAATTCGGATGATAATTTTAGAAGACATAGAACAAGATTACGGAGAGGTGAGTCACGGATCAAGGTTCATATTCCTCAAAGATTTAAATTTAAAATTCAACATGTTTGCTGGTTGATATTAATAAGAAAGAAAAGTTCTTGAGAACTTAGAAATTTACCGTGAAATTAAGTGGAGTCAATTGTGGAAAATGGATGGTTGGCTAAACCCCGATGTCAAAAATGCGTAAAATTATTTATAAAATGTAATTATGCATATAGAAAAAGGAAATTTTTTTGAAAAATGTATTTATGAAAAGTTATCATTATCAATAATATGACTTTTAAAAAATACACATATCTTTGAAAAGATTTTTAAAGGTAAAGATTTTGAGTTTTAGAAATTTAAAAATACCACATGCTTACTTTGGGGAATAGTCAGTAAGTTGATTCGTGTAGATTTTACTGCATAGCAGTACTTGCAGTAAAATTGGTACGGTAATCGACAAGGAGGCTGTTTTGTTTGTGGAAAGTTTTCTAGGATACCTTATCGATGAGTGAAAAATTAAAAAGATTGTTTTTGAAACATTAAATTTTTTTTGAACTTTTAAAAAAAGTTACTTATGCAAACTGAACTTGGGAAGGTAGGAAAAGGGAATGGGGGCAAAGGTGGTGCAGTGGAAAAAGGTTACGTAAGAGAATGGTGGAAATATGGAATTTTCCATCTAGACCCTTTCCAAGCATAAGAAGATATGTTTGGAAAACTAGATTTTTCTAAATTTGGATGTTAGCAATGATGTGCTAGAAATTTGGATGGTAAGGATTGGATGGAGAATTAGCTGACTATGCTTCTATTTATAGGAGTGTGGGAAATTTTGGGTGAAAAACCGTTTTGATTTTAAAAAACCCACATTCATGTAGAACTGCCAATATATTCATGATGTTAGCATCATATTTTAGAAGTTGATTTAAAAGAAATCACTCATATAGGAGGCGCCAATTAGAAATTATTGTTCATGCATATCATATGTATTATGATGCACTATGCATACATACACAGATTGTTGCAAAATTGGTTTGAATAGTTAGTTTCTGCATTGGACATTAGTTAATTAAAACATAATGAATTGGGATTTCATTTTATTCGATGTTGATGAATAAAGTCTGGAATAAAGTTATTTTGACTTTTGGGATTTTTGTGATATTTTAGTTTATTGGAATTTGTATTGTTGCAAGTAGATTTTCGTATATTATGAAGTCTAAATATAAAAAAGTGCAATGTTTGCAATGACAAGGAGTAAATATATGCCTGTAAAAGAAAGAGGTGTATAAAATAGGTATGATTACTGTATTTTGTACTACCTATTTCAATAAATAAAAATAAAATTCCTTGTAATTACAAACACCGCACAAACCCCCTCTTTTATATAAGATATGGAAATTTACTATGTAATAATTAATTGATGAAGTTTAATTCCAATTTATTAAAATATAGCAAATCCCATAGGCGGAATATTGAAATAAGAATGTAACTAAAAAGTTAATAAAACACAAAACTAATGAAAAATGAAGTTTGAGTAATAGGAAAGAGTAAGAAGCTAGGGAAATGAAATGAACTAAGTCTAATAATCTAATGAAATTGATTAAGTCTGATAATTGAATGAAATGGAATAGAAATTAAAGTTGAACTAATGAATGTTATAGAAACGATATTGATGTCTAAAATTGAGAAGAAGTAAATGAAATTAATGAAATAAAAGATATACGCATAGTAAGACTAAAGACTTAAAGTCGGACATAAAAGATTTTGAGGCCATAAAGAAAATGAAAGAAGAATAAGTATACATAAGTTTGAAATATGTATATAAGTAGCCTCAGATATACATTTATGACAGGTGTGAATAATTATAAATTATCGTTATAATTATAATGGATCAATGTCTGAAGTCATTAGACTGGGTTGGAATGCCGAAAACATATCGAATAGGACCCATGGTGAGTGTATGATTTCGTAATAGAGGGGCACCCCCAAGTCTGAACTGTGCTTATTGCCTTGATTATAAATTTTAAGTTATAACTATGTCGAGTGCGCAATAAAATTAGGTCTGCTTTAAATTTTTTAAGTGGGGGTATTGCATTGATTGCACTAAGTAATCTAAATGGATAGTTAGTGAGATTGGACTTATGCAACATGGCACGATTTGTCAGGTGTGCTTAGGTACCAAAATGAGTTGCAACAAGTGTACGTAAAAGGCTAGTGTACCTATAGGGTATGAGTTGCATATTTATCGAGCTTTTCATCAGTCTTTTGTGGTCAATAGGAAGGACTGGGTTACACCTAACTGATCTCTTCCACCTACCAGGATTGATTCAGTTGGGTTATGCAATGCCATAGTTGTTTATTAGTTTGTTTGATAGGACAAGGCTAGTTAACCCATCCAAAGGTTCCTTCAAAACATAGCGAGGTGGTGGTATGTGGAGCCTAAAATACATGATAAGAAGCAGATAATGGTACGGAAAAGGGTGGCGTACGTGATGAAAAATCCCCGTAGCATTGAGACCTTATGGACTGGAGATCGTTGGTGTGCACGGTAGGATTTCCCTCGATGATACGATGGCGATGGATCTTTATGAGGGGTTGAGCGATTGATACTAATAGGGATAGTATCTTGGTCTATCAGTGGACTTAGGGTATATGTGTGTGTATACATATCTATATAGACATAGATCTACCTGGTGTAGATGGGTACGGTTCGTATGTAGCAACGGAGTCGTAGCGGCTAGTAATAAAATCTAACATAACATCAAATAGTGAACAATCAGCATAAGCTAGTTTTATGTATAAGATGTATAATTTACTAGTCACCAGAACGTTGTTCTGATCTCCTCTTCATTACAACCCACATAATTTAGAAGGGCAATTACTGCTGTTGATTTGGAGCAATTGCATGGTTGAGGCTCTTGACATTTGAGATGTTGGTTTTGGTCAGTAATTATATTGATCTATTATATTTTCTTATTTTTGCTATGAGTTATTACTATTGGTGCTCTGATATATTTTCCTTTTCGCAGGATACCAAACCAACAATTCGTACTTTAGTGGACTTGGCTTTTCGATTTAGGGAAAACCTGGACCCACTGAAGTGCAAGTTATTACATGGAGAGAGGGGAGCTTGAATGTGGCTTGGAAGAAAATTGGATGCGACTTTATAGTCGCGTTCTAAGTTCAGGATGGGCTAAAATCTATATAGCGGTTGACCCCTCTAGGTCTACCAGTCGACCCCTAGGTGTCGACTGCTATGAGGTTTTTCTATATGACTTGAACCTTGACCCTTTGGGGCCGGGTTATTTTTTTAACGATAATTGTTTCACGCCGTCTCTATCGACATGACATGATCAAAAAAATCTTTTCCGTCTTCAGGACGGTGCCCAAGCTTACCTAGCTTTCCGAACCAATCCTCCACTATTCCACAGCACTTCAGACTTATATTGCTTCAACCATCAACAATTCTAAAACCCGATAATATTCCAATTACTATTCTCCGCATACTTCGAACTGAAATACTTCTTCCAATAGCTGGCGGGTACAACAACAATTTTAACTTCATACCCCAATAAAATTAAATATCATTCCTATTTTGTCCGTTCCTTAAAGAAAAATTTAATAACTTCAATTTTTATAAACAGTAAAATCATTGGGCTAAATATTCACCCTTTGAAACTCATTTCCAAATTAAAAAACTAATTTCTTGCCAAAAATCAAAATCAAACCTTTATTGATATATACATATATAGATATTTAAGGACTTCAAAATCTTTTTCTATTAAACCAAAATTTCTTAGCACGACCAAACTTAGTGGTATTTGAAAATTAAAATTTCAAAACGTCCCAAAATTTCCAAAATAAATCCTTGGGAATAGAAATCCTTTTCCCAAAATCTAAGCATTTTCAAAATATATTTTATCAAAAATTCTCCCATCGATTTAGACTAAGGAATTCACCTTAATTCTTAAAATTCGGTTTTCTATCTAAAGGTTGTTTGTGGGCATTCCCTTGCCAAAACTGGTTTCCAGATATTTATGACATACATAATTCTATTTCTCGCTTATCTGGAATAATTGTATATCTTCGACTATAAGTCATCATTAAAATTCGAAATCACAAGGTTGCTAGAATCTCAACCATCAACCTGAACATTCTCTAGTCTCCGGGATTCTGTCATATGTTGTGCTCATGCTCTTCTCCATCAGCGCCTTACACATCGCCAACACTCGATGGGATAATTCGGAGTCGGCATGAAAATCTTAACTCTAAGATATTTCCAACCCATGGTTGCTTTACTCATTCCAAGCATGATTCACCTACCTACCCTTCCCAAGGTATACCGATTTAAGTCTATCAGCCACTTAATACTTCCAAATATGAAGCAGACTCCTACATCATCATCATTGGTCTACTGTCCTTAGCTACAAAGATCTTTGACCACCATTTATGGCTTTATAATATATATATAGCAATACTACTAATGCCTCTATCGTCATTAAAGTCTTAATCGTGTGAGAGACAGTACCCAAGTCACTTAATACCTTATTAATAATGACTAGGCAGACCCCTGACCATTTAATACCTATATTCTAGGTAGGCCTTTGCCATTTAATACCCAACCCCAAGGCAAATTCTTCCCTAGTATTATCTAGCTGATATTACTTGGAATCTCATTGGAACACTTAATACTTCTTTATAGGAGAGAGGCAGATCGTATATCAGCCACTTAATACCTCGAACCTAAAGTGGATCTTTCCCAAGATATCCAATACCGCTCCTAATCGTTAATTCGAACCAATTAATACTTTTTAATTAGGAAAGAGGTGGGCCCTCAAACACCACTTAATACCTCTAATCCCTAAGCAGATTCTATTATTCCCTTATCGTTTCCCACGGGTCCTATGATTGATGATGTCTTACATCAGTAATAAGTGTACACAATTGCCGATAGCCTCTGAGGGAAGGGCAGACTTCCGCTATGTCACTTTACTGACATTGCGTCCCAATCTTCTAAGCCCAATTAATTATTTTATAGGCACTATGGTTAATGATATCTTACATCAGTAGGAAGTGTACATAACTGTTGGTAGTCTCAAAATGAAGGACAGACTTCTGTCGTGTAACTCTACTGACCTCGCATCCCAAACTACTAAGCCCAATTAATTATTCTAAGCTTTACTAATTTAAGACATATTATCTGAGGCTTTATTATTACTATGCTTTATCATCTTAAGTTGGATATTGGACTTAGCTTACTAACTGCCTTTTATTTATTTAAGGCTATATAATTTACCTTAAATATTCAATTACACATAAACCCCTTTTATTTGCTTTTTCCATAAATGTCAATTTGTCCATAATAAAGAATATCATTCTAACGGACATTTCCTAAGACATTTATGCATATTTACTAATTTCCAATTAGTAACATTTCCTAACTATTCCATAGTAATTAACCTAACTTCATTATTTATCTATCTCATTAATCCATTTACCCTATTAATTCTCAAGTTCATTTCACATTTATTACCCATTAATTGGAGTTACAATCTTTTCAAACTTTCTTCCTATTTCCTATTCATTATTCTGCCCTATTTTTACGTACAACTAGTATCCTAAGCGAGCATTACACATAAATCGCCATTATTAGTTAAGTTTTTTAGCACATATAAATACATATAAATACCTACTTCTAGAAAATATAATCTAGTAACAAACCTTTAACTAGAATATTCTTTTCCATATTTAATTTGCTGAAATTACATTTCTTAGGAGGATTCCCCTTTGTAATTTCCATCAATTAGTTTAAAACAAAAGATCAAGAATAAAAGAAAAGATTTGCCTCGTTTGAAATTCTTGTAATGATTATTTTCTTTTTATTGGAATAGACAATGTAAACTATGAAGAATAAATCTATATTTTACAAATCTCTTACTTTTCATTTGCATGTATTCCTTATTAAATAAAACATTGCATTTTCTACGCAATTTGGTAACATAATTTTTTTTATAAAAATCAAACGGATATTCTTCCCACAAATTAACTATGGAAAATCTCCAATTTAACATAATTAGGGTAATAATCAAAATCATACTAATAATCTACAACCAATTTTAGATATGGAATAAATTTCATATCTAATCAATATTCATATCTATAACTTTTAGGACTGATTTCCATATTATGGTGTAACAATAATTCCAATTAGATCACCTAAAAATACGTAGGCTATGTTTAATACATTCAATTTTAGCCTACAATTCACATATATTATTCGTTTAAGCATAAAGATCAAACGTATCCCAATGAAATAGATTCAATATCATAAAAAATTTATAAATTTCCCACTCACTTCTAAAGGCATTCCAAATCTTCAGACCTGAAGTAAAGCCTTTGATTCAACTCCATTTCCTTTTTATTCCAAGAAATATGTATAAAAAGGGTATATACATATATTAGAATTACAGATTTAAGAAGAGGTTTGGGGTCGAAGGGAAATATAAATATATAAACACAAATATATATATATATATATATATCTGTATTACCTCGTTACCGGATAGTGTTGATTCGCTTCTCTTATTCTCTTATTTAATTTCTTTTCTTCTCCAATTTGTATATATACAAATATAAATATTATATTTTATAATTTAGAAAATAGCGGAGGAGAGAAGATGATGGAGCTTCGCTACTGTTTCCTAAAACAAATATGAAGAGAAGAGTGGGTTAGGTTTGAATTTATAAGCACTCGAATTAACCACAACTGTCAGATTTAATTATATAAAATCCAGACCGTGTGGCCAAGGCAAACCCTAGCCACCTATGGTTTGACCGGTTTATCTCTCCCCTCAAGGGGGTTAACCGATGGGTCTTGATATTTATTATATAAACGTTAACTTTTTTTAATTTAATTATTTTCATTCTGAATTCATTTTTCATCTTTAACTTCTTCGTTTGTACTTCGATCACAAAAGTTTAAATATGAAAGTTGCTCAAAATTTCGCCACAAACGCAATAGTGCAAATTTCATGGTCAAATTCTATCGTTTGCACAAATTCCATTTTTTGAGCCTAATTAACTAATTAATTGATTAAACAACTAATCATAAAATTTACGGAGTGTTACACCGAGCTCACTCAAAAACTTGCGCATCTAGAATGCCTCTTTAATTGCTTCATTGAGGGTGATGTACTCGACCTACATCATCGAATTGACTATTGTTTCTTATTTGGAACTTTTCCAACCAATGGCTCCACCGTTAAGTGTAAAGACATAACTAGACGCTAACACACTATTGCTTTGAAAGCTCAAATCCGTATACCTTTTCATAAGGAGGTCTTTATTCCCGTAAATGAGGAATAAATCTTAAGTATTTCTTAAATACTTTAGTGCACATTTTATGGCTGTTTAAAGTTTTTCTCCGGGATTAGACTGGCATTGGATTACGCATCCTAATGTGTATTCCACATTCGATTAAGTACATAGCATAACATACATTCTGGATACCATGGGTGAAGCATATGGGATTCTCTTCATATGCTCTTTCTCCTCATCGATATAAGGAGCGTCATTTTTAGAAAGGACTATTCCAGACCGCATTAGAATGTTTCCATGTTTGGAATTCTCATACCGAACCTTTCAGTATGGTATCTATGTACAGGGATTAGGACAAACCCAACAACCTCTTAGATCTATCTCCATAGATCTTTATATCTAGTATATAGGTTGCTTCACCTAAATCCTTCATGGAGAAATACTTGGAAAGCCAATCTTTTGTTGATTAACAATGAAATGTCATTGACAATCAATAGAAGATCATTGACATATAGCACTAAGAATATGATAACATTGCCCCGTTCATTTTTGTATACGCACACTTCCTCTGTGTTTTGATAAAAACCAAAGTATTTGATTTCCTTATCAAACTTATCCCAACTTGTTGAAGCTTATTTAAGTCCATAAATGGACTTTAACAACTTGCAAGCCTTGCCCTCACTCAACTGACCACTAAACCCTCAGGTTGTGACATATAGATGGTCTCTTCTAAATTACCATTTAGAAATGTCATCTTTACATCCATTTGCCATATTTCATAGTCATGGAACGGAGCAATGGCTAACATAATTAGAATGGAATTAAGCTTGGCTACAGGCGAAAAGGTTTCATCATAATCAACACCTTGAATTTGATGAAATCCTTTTGCAACTAGATTTGCCTTATAAGTCTTTACTTCCCCATCTACATTTAGTTTTTCTTATAAATCCATTTGCAGCCGATTGGTTTTATCCCTACGAGTATGTCCGATAAAGTCCAAACTTCATTTTCGTACATGGAATCTATCTTGGATTTCAATTATCCAATCCAGTGTGCAGAGTCTTTAACCTATTATGCTTGTTGGAATGATAGAGAAGTGTTGTCATCTAAGACACGGTCCTCCTTCTCGCCATCCATAAGAAAACTATAGTATCTCTCTGGTGCGCGAGATTCTCTACTATAACTTTTAATAGGTTGCGTGTTTTCATATATGGGTGAACTCGGTTCTGTTATTGGTTCGGTCTCAGTGTGAACTTCTTGGATCTTATCCAGGTCTACAAATTTGTTGTTAATTCCCTTTGATAGAAATTCCTTTTCCAAAAACATAGTGTGTCAAGAAACAATATCATTTTGTTCCTTGGAATTATAGAAAGTATATCCCGTTAAGTTTCTGGGATATCCTACAAATTTATAGAGTACCAATCTTGCTTGTAGTTTATTCGGACCAACTTTCTTAACATACATCAGACAACCCCATACCCTCAAATACTTGAGTTGGATTTTTTGCCATACTCCATCTCATATGGTGTTTTAAGCACATATTTTGTGGGTAACAAGGTCAACATATGCACTGTAGTTTCTAACTCACATCCCCAATAGGATAGAGGTAACTCAGCCTTACTCATCATGGAACGAACCATATCTAATAGGATTCAGTTCCTTCGCTCTAACACACAATTGTGTTGTGGAGTATAAGGTTCAGTAATCTAAGAGATAATCCCATTATCTTTTAAGTGTTGTTGGAATTCCTGTTCAATGTACTCACCTCCTCGGTCCAGATCGAAGAATCTTAAAATTATGGCCATTTGGTTTATACTACAATTTTACAAATTTCTCATAGTCATTGGATTTGTTCTTCATAAGATGATTTGTTCTTTGTAAGATACACATATCATAGTCTCAAAAAATCATCAGTGAAGGTAATAAAGTATGAACTATTACCTTTGGTGATTATAGGCATTGGGCTACATACGTTACTATGTACTAACCTTAAGAGTTCGTCAACTCTTTCATTGCTCCCACTGAAGGAGTGCTTGGTTACTTTACCTTTAAGACATGGCTCATACGTGTCAAATGATTCATAATCAAATGAGTCGAAAGAACTATGTAAATCAATCACTTTGATATTTTTCGTTTGACCTTAGTTATATTAACCAACAAACTATCTAGTGAGTCATTCCACAGTCATCCAATCACTATCAGTACGTAACCCCTTAGTACCCCCAGTAGTTATGAGTAATACACTACCTAAAATTTGGAAAGCGTTATGTACTTTAGTCTCAACGGATGGATTGATATCCACTCTTGATACACCTTGACTAGGAATATTTAGAATGTTGTGTTTATTATATTGCAATATAATACTCATGATTACAACTATTTGTAATTCCTATCACAAAAACACCATTTATGGATTTTTTTTTGTTAAATATATTTTAATTAAATATTTAATTATTTATAACATGTTATAACAAATATATAACAGAAATAAAAACACCTTTATTATGAACTAGAATTGATTACAGGGTTAATTAACTTATAATAAATTATAGAATTTCCCTAAGGGCATACCCCTAACTCTATCAATTTTGTTCTTTACTCCTCGTCTCGTTGGCCTAAGCAGTTGAATATAACCTTGTGATGATGGGGTAATGTCATCACAATCATAAGGGAGCGACCGCGAGGTTGGTCAAGCTAGGATGGGGCTAGCAAACATTTGGCTATCTTGTCTATGTATGAAAATTCTCATCGCACACCACAATCCATTCAAAAGTGGAGATAATCATATTCCCACTCTAAAATAAAATAATGAAATAATATAATACACCTCACACATCAGGTCAGAAATCTAAGTAATTTCGAATATTATACATGTATAATATATAATAATTCACTGATATCCAAGTATTAACCATTTGGACTTCAACGAATTACCCAACACATACTAGAGTTGAGTAAATAAATATTCTTCACACGGACGTCACATACTGCCCGGTGAAATACAAATTATATGCACAACATCTACAATTAATCAACATTAGTAAATTTCCACTTCATTTATTAATTCAATCTTCGCTTAATTTTTACTTCAATTCATTATTCTTCATTTTATTAGTTCTACACAACGAATAATTTAACTTCATCTCATTATAGCAATCTAATCAACAACCATCCATACACATACCAAAATATTATTTAAGTAGTAAATAACGAGATGAAGTGTTTCCTTTAAATATATTTCACTTTACTTTTCCCTTCTTTTTTATAAAAAACATGTCAATTTAATTTAACAACAAATAGCACTTTTATTTATTTCCGCCTCCTTTAAAATAGCAAATAATAGTTCTCTCATTTAATTCTAAAACCCATATTTTTAAACTACTTACTTTGTTTCAAAGAAACATTTGTTTGAACCCTCCAATAAATTTAAAAGCACTAAAATACTCTCATATCTAATTTCTACTGCAATAATATTATGGAAATACCAAAGAGAAATTTGAAATTTCCAATTACTTTTAAACATCGATTAGAAGTACATTTTCCCTAATCCAAAAATATTTCCAAAATCCAAATATTTAGTTTAAAAACTAATATTTAAAACCTTATTTATTTCAAGTTCTCTTAAAAACCCCTTTGGAAAATAATTTATTAAACTCAAAATTTTTTGATAAAATCTTCAGAATATTTTATATTAAAATAAAATTTCAACTCACCTCGATCCACTTCATAATCCTTTTAAACTGTTTTGGAATAATAATCTATCAAACAATAATTCACTTTTTCATGAAAATTCCCCAAACTAGTTACACTAAAATATAGATATACATCTATATATAACTGACTTATATCACCTAATTCTAAAGTTTTCCATTCTACAATAATTTAACTCGAATACCTTTATAAACATTTCCAAAAGATTTAAATCAATTTCTCTTTATTTAAAATAGTCAATTGCAAAATATATTACTTCTGAAAATAATATTTAACGATAAATGTATCATTAGTAATATTTTCCATATAATAAATAATTTACATTCAATTTATTTTCATTCCAAAATATTACTTTATAAAATCTCCAACACCATTCTGATTTTTAACTTAAAACATTTCCAAGGGTATAAATAAGTTCGATTTTTATGAAAATCCTTTAAATATTTTTCTAATCCACGGTAAACAAATAAAAATATAATTATTCAAAAATTCACTTATTTAATAAAATCCTTGAATTATCCATTTTCCAAACAATTACTAGTTCACTCAGTCCTTAAATTATTTCACTTTTATATTTTCCAAAATCATTCCACCTAAAATTTTTCCATTAATCACAATAACCTCAATATTAAATAAAAAAATCACTGCAAAATTCATTATTTATTTCCAAAATAATTTATTTTTTTGAAAGCCTTATATTTTAATTTGTACATACTCTTCTAATTAATTACTAGTGTTATCTCATCACAACAACAATCAATCAAAGATATGCAACTTGATTTCACCTAATTTAATCCATACCAACAATAACACTTCGCCAATAATCAACAAACTTAAAGAAAATAGAATATAAATCATAGTGGCAAGATAGTTTTGAGTAAAAAGAATTTACTCACCTAAATGATGTATGTCATACTCTCCTATACACTTCAGCTCTTCCACTCTAACATTAAGTCGTTGTCTCATCTCCTATTACTGCCCACGCCACCATCAATTTGCCAACAACCTCGTCGCATCACTTCCTAAAGCGCTCGCACCTCTATGTCGTTCATCATCAGATCCACCATATCCATCACCTACTCCAGTTGCCGCCTCCAAGACGCAGTGCCACTCCATATTCATGTGTCAAGTTGCGGCTACTACCTCCCATGCCCTAATCGATCGCCTTGTCCTTGCATGAGCTCCTTATGAGTGCACGTTGTCACCATATGCAACATCCCAGAATTTTATCGTTTTGATTTTGAATATTTAAATAATTGTTTTAGAATTTAATAACTTGAATTCAAATATAGGGATTATTTTAATATTTGAATTGTGAATGAAAAATTAATTAAATGGATTTAATAGCGTTATTTAACTCCTTTTAAAAATAATATGGGTGAACTTTTTTTTATAAATTTATTTATAAAATTAAATAGTTCAAATAAATAATAAGAAAATCAATTGTTAATAAAATGACTTGATTTTTGATGATGTATGTTTAAATGAATTCATAGTATTTTACCATAATTTTTTATTAGTAAAATATTTAAACTATCGTTTGATGTATTTTACGGCAAACGTTGGTATTTTTGGAATTTCACAAAATAAAATAATCTATGTATTTTATTGTTGATTTTTGATTGTGTTGCATTTTGGTGCAAGGTCGTATTTTTATTTCTGTCATTCACGGCTCGTACGCGAATGGAATATTATGTAGCAGAATACCGCAAAACCTTCTTTGCAAAACTTTTTAAATCAAAATAAAATTTAAAATTTTTAAAAATAACCTTTTTGTGTTGTGATGGGTGACTTGAAAATTTTGGTTTGCTTGGAATCTTAAATTGGGTTTGAAGTAAAGTAAATGGGTTTTGGGTATAAAATCAAATAAAAATAATTAACCAAAAGAAATTCACTTTTCTTTTTCCCGTTCTCTTTCACATTTTCATTTCCTGTTAAAACAAAAGAGAGCAAATATCCATTCAAAAATCAATATCAAATAATCCACTCAACAAAAAAATAAAAATAAGTTTCTTTGAATTTGTAATAACTTGATCTACAAACCCATATGTTTTTGTCACGTTAGATGTTGATTATTTGAGTTCGACTAGTTCGACATGAACTAGGGTTTGAGTTTTCCCAATTTTGGTGAGGAGAGAGGTAAAATCGTCAGTGGATTTGAGTTCGTGGTACGGAGGAGCATCGGCGGCCAGAAATTGGTAGAGCTCGATGGTTATTTGCTTATCGTGACCTCGTGTAGGCAATAACAGTTTTTTGGGTTATGATTGGCTAGGATAAGTCGAGTCCAACGTGGATGAGATGGTCGTATACAGCACATGACATGGAGTTCGTAGGAATCGATAGATTTTGGTTTCATCAAGTGTGGGTGGAGAATAGGAAGAGAGAAGGATAGGGAGTGCACACAGCCATGGTATCAGTGTGCGTATATGCACATTCATTGTTTTGGAGAAGAAGAATAATTATAAGGTAATTAGTTTGCTAATTAAGTAATTAGTTATTTAATTAATTCCAAAACTTATCAATTGAATAACTATTCCATACGAAGTTGGATTTGGATGCGGTCTTTTGCGTTGGACTCATATCGATGTTATCTACGCACTGGAATTGGGTTCATTGAATTTGGAGCTAGTAGAATTTTGAGCTAATTTTCAATTTAAGAGCAAACCAAAATGCGAAAGCATCAATTGGAATGTTGGTGAGTTTACTCACCTCTAAATAAACTATATGATATCTGTGTTGCTTTAGATTATTGTTGAATACGGGGATGATGGTTGATAGTTATAATGAAGTATAAATTAATGATAAAATAATAGTGATTTAATTGAATTATGTTTAAGGTAGTTAAATTAGTTATACTTCGATTGTGATACTATTTAGCATAATTAAACACCGTTCTGCTATAATTAAATTGAATAGATTATTTTGGACATCTATCAAGCTGAATAAATCACCGTTCTGTGCTTGCAAAGTAAAAAGATTATATTGAAGTTAATTAATATATGGATTAATTAATAAATGATATGTTAGCTATTGATTGCTAATTGTTAATAATAATATATTTGTTATTATTGTTTGATTGTTTGTTTGGATCTAAATTCCCGCTTGAAAAGGCGGATTACATAAATACCCAATGTTTTGCAAGGCCTTTTGTAAAGAGACCCTAAGGGGTTTCTCACCATTATTAATTTACTATTATATATATCTTATATATATCTTACTTATATTTTTATGTTTCTTATATTAATGTTTAGTTGAAGTATTTATGACCTACTGTTTGGTTTGTGTAAGTGTCGTTATAGTGATTATCGCTATACCATCATTTATGAAATATCATCTCCTTAAACCTTTTTATGCGTTGAACTTGTACTTGTGTTTTTTACAAAATAAATGTTTGGTTATGCTTTTAC
The DNA here is from genome assembly GCA_030737815.1 of Allium fistulosum. Lineage (NCBI taxonomy): Eukaryota > Viridiplantae > Streptophyta > Magnoliopsida > Asparagales > Amaryllidaceae > Allium > Allium fistulosum. The sequence continues at coordinate 938,474,878 of CM060907.1, read as the reverse complement.
CCCTTTAAAGTTGTTTATACTATATTTTCAAGTATTTTTGAAAATTTTGAAATAAAGGGCAAGTGTTTTTCCAAATTTATAAAAGGAGATTGTTAATTTGATTAATTATCTTTTGGGATAATTAATGTTGTTTTAAATTTATAAAAAGATTATAAATTGATGAATTATCTTTCAGGGTAATTAATGTTGTTTTAAAGGTATAAAAAGATTTTATTAGTATTTGGAAGGAATTTGGGGTTTTAAATATATTTTAAATTATTATTTTATCTTAAAGTAAAAGGTTATTTTGAGATATTCATAATAAATTGTTTTAATTAATCATTTTAATAATGATGTTTAAAGTTAATTAATCATTTTAATAATGATGTTCAAAGTTAACTAATCATTTTAATAATGATGTTTAAAGTCAAATAATCATTTTAATAATGATTTTAAGGGTAAGCCATCATTTTAATAATGATGTTTAAAGTTATATAATAACTTTAATAAAGCAATTTAAAAGTTAATATTTGTGATGCAAAAACCAAGACAAATTTGATTTTAAAAGCTTAAAAGTTTGATTCGGTTATAGAAAGTATAAGAAATTAAATTTCTATAAACAATATTGCTTATGCGAAAAGGATTTAGTCATATTCTTAGCACTAAACGTCGAGGTATGGAAATTCGTTTCTATCTCAAAGGTTAAGAACAACGTCAAGGCAAATCTTAGAGGCAACACTACCTTCACTTGCCCGGCTTCATTTTTCACTGAGGGATGGTACTAGTTTGAAATCGATAAGTAGTGGTAAGGGTATGAGATTTACTTTCCATATACGATCATTTCAATTATTCCCGACAGTTAATTTATTAACTGTCGATTCTACTATCTTCTTGGTGTATCGTCAATCTAAGATGATTTGTTGCCCATTTTGAGCATTGATATCCTTTGTCGAAAATGAATAAAACTAAAGAGCGAGTGGAAGCCAAGCTATCTTGGGTTGCTTCCATTAGGGTATCTTCACATCTTCTCTAGATCGGATTTGGTGATATACGCACGGAGATATGAAATACTAGGATTCTTTGTATGGTTGGCGGGGCCCAACTTGGACATGTCCGAGAGCCATCGTAGTTCTCAAGTATATTTTCTAGAGGTATACTTTCAGTAAGGAGGGTGCAGCCTCCTAGTCATTATTGGAAAACCTCTTTTTCCTTATTTGATTCAAATCTTTGAACTGTTTTATTAATTGCATCGAGAAGGGCCTTGAGCTCTTCTCTATCTTTAATTATGTGTGACCATGCTTTTAAGTTTGGATTTTGTTCTAATTTGTTTTCATTTTTTCATGTATGGATATTGTTCTTATGAGGTAAACCCGTTCTGGGTTTAGCAGCGTGGTCTCACATATTATTATATGTTCACCATATTTCCTAAGTCTTCTCACACCGTTTTTCCAAATTGATCCGAGTGTTATTTTAATATAATGCCCGGGTCAAACGGAATATTTTTCCAGGTTATCATTAGTGGGACATAGAGCTCATGGAGTATAGATGGATGTTCACCTACCGTAGTATTTTTATTTCTATTATATTATGATATATACCTATCAGCAATTGTATGGTTATGAAGTTATAACTATCCCAACTGATGAGATTTGTTTTTCTAATCTAACATACCATGTATCTTTGAGAGACAACTTTTACTCTCTTTGTTATATTATATGTTGTCATTCAGCTGTGAGATTTTGTTTCTCCTGTTCTTTTTCCTTTTCTTTTTGCCCTAACAGTCTACCTTTCCAGCACTTGGATGCTTGACATTTGAAAACCGTGGATGTATTGAGTACCGACTTTTGAGGCTCAATAAGGTGGGTTGTAACATCCCACTATTTTGGACCATTCAAATCGACAATAAATTCACACATGTCAGACTTGAATACTTCAAAACAGTAGATTGTCAAGAAAATTTGGAGCAAATAAAACCAAACACAGAATCACAGACACAGAAAATCAGAATAACTCGCAGCGGAAATAAAATACCATAGTAGTTCATGAAGCTACTATAAACAACTCTCAAAACATATAAAAAATCTCATAGTAAAAATAGATACAATAGAAATTAGGATACATAAGTCAATAATACAGAGACAATACTGAATAGGAAATAACTGGAATAGAAGTCGATGAACCGATAGACAAATAAGCTCCAACAAATCTCTAGCTCCAGAAGGTGAATCCAAAGCTGTGATTCTCAGGCTGACCCGAGCGTAAAGTAAAACACAAACACTCGAGTCAGGACATACATACTTATACAATGTAAACCAACTCAAGTGAACTGTAATAGCAATGCACAATAACTTAAAGGATGCTTGGGATCGCCCATCCTTTAAGGATCAATCAAACCATCAATTAAGTAGTAATAAACACTATCATAGAAATATCCATATTAAAGTAAACAATGCCAATAATAGTGTAAATGTGACTAGGGTAGCGTAGAGCTGCAGTAACCGCTCACCTCTAGCCACACTCTCAAATTTAAGGAGTGCATTCAATTAAATCACAAGAAAACAAAATGGCATACAGAGAAGTGTACCTGTGGTTCAAATTTCAAAATGGTTTATAATTTCGAATTAAAATCATTCATTTAAACCATTAAAAGATGAAGTCATTATATCTTCAAATCAGATATTAAATTCCCAAAATTTAACCTTTTCTGAGCTCATTTATTCACTTAAATACTTTAAAACGTTGAAATTTCAGCTTTCGCAGCACTTAGAAAATACTACGGTAAGTTATTTTTGAAAACAATTCAATTCAGTAAAGACAACATTTATAAAACTGCTGTAATAGTTCAATTACATTCAAAATTCTCATTTCAGCCAACTGCAGCACTTAACCGGTGCTATTGTAGCTCTATTGTTAGTTTTAGATTTTAATTTAGTTTCTGCAACTACAGCACTTACAAAGTGTTGTAATAGCCCTTAGTTCATTTTAGCCTTTTTGTTCATTTCTGCAACTACAGCACTCACAAAGTGCTACAGATTCACTTTAGTTCAGAATTTAGTTATTATTCAGAAACGATAGCATTTCTGAAGTGCTTCTAAAAGAATTTCCAGATTTACACTAAAATTTCAGAAATAATTAAACTTCAATTTAAACCATTTTAATTGTATAAAAATCATATTTTTCCACTTTAAAATGGTCATTTAAATACCCTTCAACTTATGATTTTTATAAAGTAAATTTCACAAATAAATATCAAATGTTTCATTACATCACTTATTAAATTCAAGTGTACAGTTTTCCTATTCTTTACATTCACTTAACACTTTAATTAAATTTATCATTTCACAAATAAAACTGAATTTCCATTTTATTTTCTTTTACTTAAACTTCCATTTTAAAACCAAATCTCACAATTCCAAGTCAAGTTAAATTCCAAATTACCATTTTAAGCATTCATTTGTTTAACATTTTATATTCATAGAAAAATCAATAACACTTTAATAAATCATTTTAAATTCAAATTTAATCAAAATGTCATAATTTACATTTTAAAATACTTAAAACTATCCAGAAAAATATATAGAATAACCACGGGTCTGTATACTATTTTCTAACCTGTCAAGTGATACGGATAATATATCATTTCAATCCGTAATTTACAACGAAAAATATGGATTCTATCATTTCAAACCCGCAATGCCAAGTTAAATAAAAATAAATAAAAATCACTCGAGCCTATCATTTCAGCCCATAATGATTTTTCCTTATTCTAAAGTCTGTTCGGTTATGTATCATATCAACCCATAGTGATTCTATTCTACAGGGAACTGGCAGTGTGAGAAACAGAAATAAATAAACAATATAACAGAAAATAACATAGCAGATGATGTGACAAGTTTATAACAGGGTTTAACATCATATAATTCACATCACAGGCAGATATAACATGATATAAAAATTCTACACATTCACTTGTTGTCACTTCACAAATTATATAAGTATAAATGTCATGTGTGAATACTCACCTCTTTACGCTGGAGTTAGCAAATAAAACACACAACAAAAATCCAGAAAGCATGATAGCACGACTTGATTTGAGTGGAGAGAGAGTAAAGATGTAAATCTTGTATACACAAATAAACCAAGCAATTGTAAATATATTTTTAACACAAAGATTATATTAAAACAAATGGAAATTAGAATAGACAAATGAATAGATGGCTTAACCATGCTTTAAATCACAAGTGTTTGACCAGGACTCAACATGGGCTCGGCCATACATGTTTTAATGGATGGTAAGGCTTGGGCTTGGCAACACAAATGCACGGCTACACAAGAATGTGGAGGAGTTTGGAGTTACAAATGCATGGAATGCTAAAGGTCAAAGCAAGAAGGGGGTTGGTTCAACATCTAGGCTCGGCCTATGTCAAGTAGGGCTCAGCCATGGTCTTCTACAGGTAAGGTCAGATCTGAAACAAGGCTAGTGGTGATGGAACTTGCTGGTGGTGGAGCTAGAGGTGGTGGCCGAAGCTAGAAATGAAGGCTATGGTGAACAAGTGGCTCGGCTATGCATTGTTTTCAAGGTTTTAGCAAAGTTTTGTGGTGATAGCCTACCTAGGTGGTCATGGCCAGATCTAGACAGAGGGGGAGGTGATGATGCCGTGGATGATGTGGGGAAGAAAGTGGTGGTGGTCGGTGGAGAAGATGGTGGGGTAGTGGCCGAGCAAAGGTTGAAGAGGCAAGGCAAAACAATGAAAGATGAAGAGAAAAGTAGAAAAATGAAGCCATTACTTACAGATATTTCCAAGAAAAGAGAATGTCGTGAATTGTGAAGGAAGTGAGAAGTTTCTCACGTGAAAAGCAATGAAATATACACGGCTAAGAGCAAAGAAAAGAACGACCAAGAAATGAAGAGTCACAAGTTTTGAAAGCTTTTGTCTCTTTGAATTTCCAAATTTATTTATACAAATAAACAAATCAAAAATCAAATAAATAAAATAAAAGTCAAAATAAAATAAAGTGGAAATGAAAATAAAAAATTTGTCTTAGGAAAACAAAAATAAATAAATAAAGGAAATAGTTTAATTTATTGAAACTAGAATTAAAAACTGTAAACAAAATACAACTAATAAAGGAAATTCCAACTCAACAAGATTCACACAATCTAATTCAAACCCAAAACAAAAATAAAGGATGGCAAATAAAATAGAAAATGAAAAATAAAGTGCAGATAAAATTCAGCGTATAAAATGTTGAATTTATCAAAGTTTTAAAGTTTTAAAACGGAATTCGATGAAACGAAAACTGAACAGATAACAAAACCAATTACTGTTTCAAAGGAAAAGAATAAAATTAAAAAAAATTAAATTTCAATTAATTTCAATAAAAGTCAAAGTTTGACAAAATATAACATTTCCAGAAATCGATATTTAATTATATTTGGAAAAATAAAATAGAGACAAAATCCAAAATACCCTGGAAAAATTCCAAACTTCAATTTAAAATTATGTAAAGATCAAAGTTTCAAAATAAAAATTTATTTAAAATATTTATAAAAATTATGGGTTGTTACACTCTCCCCCACTCAAATCTTTTCGTCCTCGAAAAGGAAGAAGACATGAGAATAGGAATAGCTAGCAGGAAGAATAAGAGAAATAGGAATAGTAGTAGGAAAAATGGTGAGTCATGATAGCTAGGAGTGAAAGTAGGTCGAAAGATAAGGATGAGCCATTAATTTAAAACCATATAACTTAAATCAAAATTCTTTAATATTTAATAATTTGGTTAAATCCATTCTATTATATCCATAAAAGTCATTTAATTCAAATTGTTAGTTAAGAGGTAAACAATCTTTAAAACACTTTAAAATCTTTTAGAAAGGAAAATATCCGATCAAAATATCCTTTATATAATACTTTACCAAAATACTTTTATAACTCGATGTCTTAACAAGTTTATCCTCGTTCCTACAGACTCTGGCCATGCGTTGATCAAGTGAAAAGCTAGAATTCTCCAGGTACTTAGTAGACTTGTTTCAACACCCAGTGAAAATACTGGAAAAACCTTTAAAAACAAATATGGAAAGTACAATCCAAACAAATCAACCAAAACATTTGTCTAACCATGGATCGCAGATACACAATGGTTATGCCTGGATCCCCCAAGAAACAATCTGTATCCGTAAGCTTTCTCAGCCCTGCGAATTACGCCATGATGACTAGTAGACCGTAGATACACAATGGTTATGCCTGGATCCCCTAGGAAACAATCTATATCCGTAAGCTATCTCAGCCCTGCGGATTTCGCTACTAAATACGACCTACATAGATCGTAGGATACACAATGGTTACGCCTGGATCCCCCAGGAAAATAATCTGTACCCCTAGGCCATCTCAGCCAGGCGAATTACGCTATGCAGTCGCTCTTGTAAGACTATGGAGATCGCCATGGAATTCGTGGACACTCGAGTATCATATCCGAAAAACCCAAATCATAGAATAATATCGATAGAATGAATCCACAATGTGGCCACAAAGCGGATATCAAGCAGAAGGCACTTTCCATATCTTTACTTCGAAAATATGTATCATATAGTACCTTTTCAAATCACTTTCAAATATCGTACTTATATAAGGTCCATTATATATAAGATTCCATTTTCAAATCGAATACCTTCCAAATCAAAAGTATATCTAATCAAACCTATATAGACTTCGATTAAATAAGATTTCACTTTTCAAATTGAGTACCTTTTCAAATCAATAGTTTTCGAATCAACTTCATACTTATACAAATCAATTTTATATAAGTTCGATAACTCCCAAATCAGGTATTTAGTAACACAAGGTTCTAAATTTCAATTTGTTTCAATATCAATACAGTTTCAAAATTATATACGCTTTCTAATCAAATATCTTCAAATTCAAAGTTTCCAAAATCCTAAGTTTAGAAAAAAAAATCCAAATTTCCAAATCAACATAATTTAAGTCAACCAATTCATTTCCAAAATCAATGGTTTTCAAAATCATCTTATACTTACATAAGGTCCATCTTATATTAGGATCAAAATTTTCCAAAATCAATCACGCTGCATGAAGAGCCATATGGAATTGAACATCTTAGCTTTATAAAAGGTTTTTGAATTTAGAATAGTTTTGTAAATAAAATAGTTTGAAAAATAGTTTTGTAAAATAGTTTTTGTATGTAAAATAGAATAAAATAGTTTGTTTAAGAAAAATAAAAGAAAAATAGTTATGAAAAAAAATGGTTTTAAATCGATAGTGGTTTTGCATAAAAGAAAATTCCAATTAAATTACAAAGATATCCAACCCAACAACCTCCAATTCAGCGTCAAGTATATCAATGATATTAGAACATAAGATGTACATATGTCATCATTTCGCAACATCACATTTGATTGCTCGCACGATCACACAAGTTCGCTTTCGAACTAGTATTGTCCATTCGACTTCCCTAATGCGGACTTTGATATAGTTTCTCGACTAGAAGCCATCAGTTTCCTTGCATAGCCATATACTATGATAGAGAATTCTAGAACCAAGCCCAAAATCCATATCAAATATTCGCCATCAAAAATCGAATGAAAAATCCTAACACGAAATGGTGTAATTCACCTCGAACTTGTGTACTCAAATTTGGATCAAATTATTTATGCGAATAAAATAGCATACGTACAACTTATGTATCTATTCCAACTTGTTAAATATATAGTTTCATAAAGATGTTACTAAGTTAAAACATTTAAATTAAATTTTATTCAAAATATTTTTTAAAAAAACTAAATTTCATATTAGTACAATTCAAAATAGTCTTATTCATTTACTTAACAAAATAGTTTCAAACTTATTTAAATCATATTACTACATACTTTAAAACATGCAAATTAAACTCATACACTTTATCAAATACTTTATACTTTTCAAAATTACTTAGCTTTGAAAAGTTAATCTTGATTTGGAAGTGCTCGAACCTTCAAAATAGTCGAAGAAATCATAATTTCAATTCAAGAGTTAGAAATCACCAACAAATCAGTACATCAATTTCAAAAGATAGGGTTATATAAATCAAATCCAAACCCAAGGACTGAACACCGGCTCATTTCAAATCGTTTCAAATATATATGCATGTATCTTTCGAATATCAAATCATACTTCGTAATTTGAAATCAAAATTTTGTTTCACAAATCAATCGCATAGCAAAGCTACCGAAGTGACCTCTTCCCCACTCAGAAACTCGAAGATCAATGTCGATGATGCATGCATTCATCACCGAAATTATTTTCCAGCGACATAAGTGGGTTCTGGACTTCTATTTCCTCAAAAACTTCTTTTGAAATTTCTTCGAAATCATTTGAAACTCATTAAAATCATTTGAAACATTTCTTATTCGGAAAATACTTTCAAATCGTATCATTATAAATTATTTCAAAATCTTAAAACCAGTTCCAAAATGCCGGAGTTCAATCACTCAAATTCAGATTCAAAACCTTCAGTTATAAATTATTTTATATGAAACCATTCCTTATATAAATTTTCAAAATTACAAATCCTTTTGAAACTTCAAATTCTCATTTTAAAAAGGGTATATAATCCTTATCGAAACATTTCACTTTTATATATAAAAATATGGTCATCCTTATCAAAATAAAAATTCCGATGAATACACAATTTCCAAAAATACGATCAACCACAAATTTTTACAAGGATGATTCAAGGATGGATTTCAAAACAAAACAGAGATTCAAATTTAGAGGAACCCTAATCAAATAGAATTCTGATTCGAAGATAAGCTCGGACGAAGATGAGATAATTAAATTACCAATTAGAAGATGGATAAGATTATATAAATCGCGGGCGACCTTAACAGGGTCAACCGTGGCTTTAGGAATATAATCGATGCGAAAATATAAGGCAAATCGACCTTCGATCGCCAGAGATAGCAACCAGGTATAGCGGAAGATAGATAGCATCGTAAACCGAGGATACAGAAATCTCCGGTAAATCAATGCCCATTGTAAGGGAGTTTCACCCCTTTACAAATCATTCAAAGATTGGCGGAATCGCCACCTTATAAAGGTCATTCAAAGTGGGGTTATGGAATGCTCCCAAAATCAAAAGAATACAAATGGGGGAGACAGGAATGGATTTCAGAACAAGTGGGAGCATTCCAAAGTTCAAAGGAATCCAAATCGATAAGAATCCAAACCAAGATTAGAGATATATAACCTATATCAATACGAAAGAATTCCCATTCATAATTTGGAAAAACTCAAATTCATATCATACGAAAACAGAAGCATAAATACTTTAGTTGGACAACTTCAGCTAAGCAAAAGATACAATAGAGTTCACCTAATGCAACCTAACAAACTACTGATAACAAACAGATCCCAGATTACCACTCCTACATAAACAAAGCATCACTATTAATCCTTCCGGGTGGTACATCAACGGGTCCAGAACACTCCCCCTCAATGTGCCCCCAACTTCTGCATTTCTGGCATAAGTGCACTACACTCCCATCTTCCTTAACGAACTGCGGGTATACAGCTTCCTTTCCATACTTCCTCTCAGAACAATTTCTGGCTATATGCTCAGGCCTCCTACAGTGATAGCAAATGGTTGATTGGTCGGCTGATGTAGTGGGTACAGATTTCACTTTCTTCAACTTCTGGCAGCAATTGGGAAAGTGCCCTCACTACGGCATCTAAAACAGAAGATCTTGGACCGAAAACACTTGCCCTCCTTCTTCTTTCCTTTATTTCTATTCCCACACATGACTGCATAGTGTCCCTTTTCCTGACATCGATAATAAACGACATGGTCATAAGGACCAGGTCTTGCTCTTTCCCTCCACAGCCCTTCCCACTTCTCGATTTCTTCCTCTCGTTCCTTACGGGCCAATGCTCTTCGTGCTACTTTCTGCTCTTCCGATTTTGCCATACTCAAAAAGCTTCCTATCAACAAAGAATCTGGATCAAACAAGATAGAAGTTCAAAATTTTAGAGGATCCTAATCAAAGAAATTACTAACAAGGTGGATACGAAAGGAATGAAGTTTAGAAAAAAAATTTACTTTCAAGGCAAGGAAATTTATATCAAATAATCTTTGAAATTCTTTAAAATCATTTGAAAATCATTTTATACTTCGAAAATACGTTCTCTCACAAAGAAATGATTCTGAGATTGATTTCACTCATTCTAGGGTATTTCTACCCTATCTCTAATGAGTTTTTGCTCCGTAGGCTAAGGTTTGCATAAAACCTGGCTCTGATACCAAATGTAACATCCCACTATTTTGGACCATTCAAATCGACAATAAATCCACACATGTCAACTTGAATACTTCAAAACAGTGGATTGTCAAGAAAATTTGGAGCAAATAAAACCAAACACAGAATCACAGACACAGAATAACTCGCAGCGGAAATAAAATACATAGTAGTTCATGAAGCTACTATAAACAACTCTCAAAACATATACAAAATCTCATAGTAAAAATAGATACAATAGAAGTTAGGATAAATAAGTCAATAATACAGAGACAATACTGAATAGGAAATAACTGGAATAGAAGTCGATGAGCCGATAGACAAATAAGCTCCAACAAATCTCTAGCTCCAGAAGGTGAATCCAAAGCTGTGATTCTCAGGCTGACCCGAGCGTAAAGTAAAACATAAACACTCGAGTCAGGACATACATACTTATAAAATGTAAACCAACTCAAGTGAACTGTAATAGCAATGCACAATAACTTAAAGGATGCTTGGGATCGCCCATCCTTTAAGGATCAATCAAACCATCAATTAAGTAGTAATAAACACTATCATAGAAATATCCATATTAAAGTAAACAATGCCAATAATAGTGTAAATGTGACTAGGGTAGCGTAGAGCTGCAGTAACCGCTCACCTCTAGCCACACTCTCAAATTTAAGGAGTGCATTCAATTAAATCACAAGAAAACAAAATAGCATACAAAGAAGTGTACCCATGGTTCAAATTTCAAAATGGTTTATAATTTCGAATTAAAATCATTCAATTAAACCATTAAAAGATGAAGTCATTATATTTTCAAATCAAAAATTAAATTCCCAAAATTTAACCTTTTCTGAGCTCATTTATTCACTTAAAAACTTTAAAACGTTGAAATTTCAGCTTTCGCAGCACTTAGAAAATACTACGGTAAGTTATTTTTGAAAACAATTCAATTCAGTAAAGACAGTATTTATAAAACTGCTGTAATAGTTCAATTACATTCAAAATTCTCATTTCAGCCAACTGCAGCACTTTACCGGTGCTATTGTAGCTCTGTTGTTAGTTTCAGATTTTAATTTAGTTTCTGCAACTACAGCACTTACAAAGTGCTGTAATAGCCCTTAGTTCATTTTAGCCTTTTTGTTCATTTTTGTAACTACAGCAATCACAAAGTGCTACAGATTCACTTTAGTTCAGAATTTAGTTATTATTCAGAAACGATAGCATTTCTGAAGTGCTACTAAAAGAATTTCCAAATTTACACTAAAATTTCAGAAATAATTAAACTTCAATTTAAACCATTTTAATTGTATAAAAATCATATTTTTCCACTTTAAAATGGTCATTTAAATACCCTTCAACTTATGATTTTTATAAAGTAAATTTCACAAATAAATATCAAATTTTTCATTACTTCACTTATTAAATTCAAGCGTATAGTTTTCCTATTCTTTACATTCACTTAACACTTTAATTTAATTTATCATTTCACAAATAAAACTGAATTTCCATTTTATTTTCTTTTACTTAAACTTCCATTTTAAAACCAAATCTCACAATTCCAAGTCAAGTTAAATTCCAAATTACCATTTTAAGCATTCATTTGTTTAACATTTTATATTCATAGAAAAATCAATAACACTTTAATAAATCATTTTAAATTCAAATTTAATCAAAATGTCATAATTTACATTTTTAAAATACTTACAAATATCCGGAAAAATATATAAAATAACCACGGGTCTGTATACTATTTTCTAACCTGTCAAGTGATACCGATAATATATCATTTCAATCCGTAATTTATAAAGAAAAATCTGGGTTCTATCATTTCATACCCGCAATCCCAAGTTAAATAAAAATCACTCGAGCCTATCATTTCAGCCCATAATGATTTTTCCTTATTCTAAAGTCTGTTCGGGTATGTATCATATCAACCCATAGTGATTCTATTCTACAGGGAACTGGCAGTGTGAGAAACAGAAATAAATAAACAATATAACAGAAAATAACATAGCAGATGATGTGACAAGTTTATAATAGGGTTTAACATCATATAATTCACATCACAGGCAGATATAACATGATATAAAAATTCTACACATTCACTTGTTGTCACTTCACAAATTATATAAGTATAAATGTCATGTGTGAATACTCACCTCTTTACGCTGGAGTTAGCAAATAAAACACACAACAAAAATCTAGAAAGCACGATAGCATGACTTGATTTGAGTGGAGAGGGAGTGAAGATGTAAATCTTGTATACACAAATAAATCAAGCAATTATAAATATATTTTTAACACAAAGATTATATTAAAACAAATGGAAATTAGAATAGACAAATGAATAGATGGCTTAACCATGCTTTTAAATCACAAGTGTTTGACCTTGACTCAACATGGGCTCGGCCACACATGTTTTAATGGATGGTAAGGCTCGGGTTTGGCAACACAAATGCACGGTACACAAGAATGTGGAGGAGTTTGGAGTTACAAATACATGGAATGCTAAAGGTCAAAGCAAGAAGGGGTTTGGTTCAACATCTAGGCTCGGCCTATGTCAAGTGGGGCTCGGCCATGGTCTTCTACAGGTCAGGTCAGATCTGAAACAAGGCTAGTGGTGATGGCACTTGCTGGTGGTGGAGCTAGAGGTGGTGGCCGAAGCTAGAAATGAAGGCTATGGTGAACAAGTGGCTCGGCTATGCATTGTTTTCAAGGTTTTAGCAAAGTTTTGTGGTGATAGCCTACCTAGGTGGTCACGGCCAGATCTGGACAGAGGGGGAGGTGATGATGCCGTGGATGATGTGGGGAAGGAAGTGGTGGTGGTCGGTGGAGAAGATGATGGGGTAGTGGCCGAGCAAAGCTTGAAGAGGCAAGGCAAAACAATGAAAGATGAAGAGAAAAGTAGAAAAATAAAGCCATTACTTACAGATATTTCTAGGAAAAGAGAATGCCGTGAATTGTGAAGGAAGTGAGAAGTTTCTCACGTGAAAAGCAATGAAAAATACACGGCTAAGAGCAAAGAAAAGAACGGCCAAGAAATGAAGAGACTAGCAAACGAAGAGTCACAAGTTTTGAAAGCTTTTGTCTCTTTGAATTTCCAAATTTATTTATACAAATAAACAAATCAAAAATCAAATAAATAAAATAAAAGTCAAAACAAAATAAAGTGTAAATGAAAATAAAAAATTTGTCTTAGGAAAATAAAAATAAATAAATAAAGAAAATAGTTTAATTTATTGAAACTAGAATTAAAAACTGTAAACAAAATACAACTAATAAAGGAAATTCCTACTCAACAAGATTCACACAATCTAATTCAAACCCAAAACAAAAATAAAGGATGGCAAATAAAATAGAAAATGAAAAATAAAGTGCAGATAAAATTCAGCGTATAAAATGTTGAATTTATCAAAGTTTTAAAAGTTTTAAAACGGAATTCGATGAAACGAAAACAGAACAGATATCAAAACCAATTACTGTTTCAAAGGAAAAGATTAAAATTTAAAAATTTAAAATTTCAATTAATTTCAATAAAAGTCAAAGTTTGACAAAATATAACATTTCCAGAAATCGATATTTAATTATATTTGGAAAAATAAAATAGAGACAAAATCCAAAATACCTTGGAAAAATTCCAAACTTCAATTTAAAATTATGTAAAGATCAAAGTTTCAAAATAGAAATTTATTTAAAATATTTATAAAAATTATGGGTTGTTACACTCTCCCCCACTCAAATCTTTTCGTCCTCGAAAAGGAAGAAGACAGGAGAATAGGAATAGCTAGCGGGAAGAATAAGAGAAATAGGAATAGTAGTAGGAAAAATGGTGAGTCAGGATAGCAAGGAGTGAAAGTAGGTCGAAAGACAAGGATGAGCCATTAATTTAAAACCATATAACTTAAATCAGAATTCTTTAATATTTAATAATTTGGTTAAATCCATTCTATTATATCCATAAAAGTCATTTAATTCAAATTGTTAGTTAAAGAGGTAAACAATCTTTAAAACACTTTAAAATCTTTTAGAGAGGAAAATATCCGATCAAAATATCCTTTATATAATACTTTACCAAAATACTTTTATAACTCGATGTCTTAACAAGTTTATCCTCGTTCCTGCAGACTTTGGCCATGCGTTGATCAAGTGCAAAGCTAGAATTCTCCAGGTACTTAGTAGACTTGTTTCAACACCCAGTGAAAATACTGGAAAAACCTTTAAAAACAGATATGGAAAGTACAATCCAAACAAATCAACCAAAACATTTGTCTAACCATGGATCGTAGATACACAATGGTTACGCCTGGATCCCCCAGGAAACAATCTGTATCCGTAAGCTTTCTCAGCCCTGCGAATTACGCCATGATGACTAGTAGACCGTAGATACACAATGGTTACGTCTGGATCCCCTAGGAAACAATCTGTATCCGTAAGCTATCTCATCCCTGCGGATTTCGCTACTAAATACGACCTACATAGATCGCAGGATACACAATGGTTACGCCTGGATCCCCCAGGAAACAATCTGTACCCCTAGGCCATCTCAGCCAGGCGAATTACGCTATGCAGTCGCGCTTGTAAGACTATGGAGATCGCCATGGAATTCGTGGACACTCGAGTATCATATCTGAAAAACCCAAATCATAGAATAATATCGATATAATGAATCCACAATGTGGCCACAAAACGGATATCAAGCAGAAGGCACTTTCCATATCTTTACTTCGAAAATATGTATCATATAGTACCTTTTAAAATCACTTTCAAATATCGTACTTATATGAGGTCCATTATATATAAGATTCCATTTTCAAATCGAATACCGTCCAAATCAAAAGTATATCTAATCAAACATATATAGACTTCGATTAAATAAGATTTCACTTTTCAAATTGAGTACCTTTTCAAATCAATAGTTTTCGAATCAACTTCATACTTATACAAATCAATTTTATATAAGTTCGATAACTCCCAAATCAGGTATTTAGTAACACAAGGTTCTAAATTTCAATTTGTTTCAATATCAATACAGTTTCAAAATTATATACGCTTTCTAATCAAATATCTTCAAATTCAAAGTTTCCAAAATCATAAGTTTAGAGAAAAAAAAATCCAAATTTCCAAATCAACCTAATTTAAGTCAACCAATTCATTTCCAAAATCAATAGTTTTCAAAATCATCATATACTTACGTAAGGTCCATCTTATATCAGGATCAAAATTTTCCAAAATCAATCACGCTGCATGAAGAGCCATATGGAATTGAACATCTTTGCTTTATAAAAGGTTTTTGAATTTAGAATAGTTTTGTAAATAAAATAGTTTGAAAAATAGTTTTGTAAAATAGTTTTTGTATGTAAAATAGAATAAAATAGTTTGTTTAAGAAAAATAAAAGAAAAATAGTTTTCAAAAAAAATGGTTTTAAATCGATAGTAGTTTTGCATAAAAGAAAATTCCAATTAAATTACAAAGATATCCAACCCAACAACCTCCAATTCCGCGTCAAGTATATTAATGATATTAGAACATAAGATGTACATATGTCATCATTTCGCAACATCACATTTGATTGCTCGCTCGATCACACAAGTTCGCTTTCGAACTAGTATTGTCCATTCGACTTCCCTAATGCGGACTTTGATATAGTTTCTCGACTAGAAGCCATCAGTTTCCTTGCATAGCCATATACTATGATAGAGAATTCTAGAACCAAGCCCAAAATCCATATCAAATATTCGCCATCAAGAATCGAATGAAAAATCCTAACACGAAATGGTGTAATTCACCTCGAACTTGTGTACTCAAATTTGGATCAAATTATTTATGTGAATAAAATAGCATACGTACAACTTATGTATCTATTCCAACTTGTTAAATATATAGTTTCATAAAGATGTTACTAAGTTAAAACATTTAAATTAAATTTTATTCAAAATATTTTTTTTTAAAACTAAATTTCATATTAGTACAATTCAAAATAGTCTTATTCATTTACTTAACAAAACAGTTTCAAACTTATTTAAATCATATTACTACATACTTTAAAACATGCAAATTAAACTCATACACTATATCAAATACTTTATACTTTTCAAAATTACTTAGCTTTGAAAAGATAATCTTGATTTGGAAGTGCTCGAACCTTCAAAATAGTCGAAGAAATCATAATTTCAATTCAAGAGTTAGAAATCACCAACAAATCAGTACATCAATTTCAAAAGATAGGGTTATATAAATCAAATCCGAACCCAAGGACTGAACACTGGCTCATTTCAAATCGTTTCAAATATATATGCATGTATCTTTCGAATATCAAATCATACTTCGGAATTTGAAATCAAAATTTTGTTTCACAAATCAATCGCATAGCAAAGCTACCGAAGTGACCTCTCCCCCACTCAGAAACTCGAAGATCAATGTCGATGATGCATGCATTCATCACCAAAATTATTTTCCAGTGACATAAGTGGGTTCTGGACTTCTATTTCCTCAAAAACTTCTTTTGAAATTTCTTCGAAATCATTTGAAACTCATTAAAATCATTTGAAACATTTCTTATTCGGAAAATACTTTCAAATCGTATCATTATAAATTATTTCAAAATCTTAAAACCAGTTCCAAAATGCCGGAGTTCAATCACTCAAATTCAGATTCAAAACCTTCAGTTATAAATTATTTTATATGAAACCATTCCTTATATAAATTTTCAAAATTACAAATCCTTTTGAAACTTCAAATTCTCATTTTAAAAAGGGTATATAATCCTTATCGAAACATTTCACTTTTATATATAAAAATATGGTCATCCTTATCAAAATAAAAATTCCGATGAATACACAATTTCCAAAATTACGATCAACCACAAATTTTTCCAAGGATGATTCAAGGATGGATTTCAAAACAAAACAGAGATTCAAATTTAGAGGAACCCTAATCAAATAGAATTCTGATTTGAATATAAGCTCGGACGAAGATGAGATAATTAAATTACCAATTAGAAGATGGATAAGATTATATAAATCGCGGGCGACCTTAACAGGGTCAACCGTGGCTTTAGGAATATAATCGATGCGAAAATATAAGGCAAATCGACCTTCGATCGCTAGAGATAGCAACCAGGCATAGAGGAAGATAGATAGCATCGTAAACCGAGGATACAGAAATCTCCGGTAAATCAATGCCCATTGTAAGGGAGTTTCACCCCTTTACAAATCATTCAAAGAATGGCGGAATCGCCACCTTATAAAGGTCATTCAAAGTGGGGTTATGCAATGCTCCCAAAATCAAAAGAATACAAATGGGGGAGACAGGAATGGATTTCAGAACAAGTGGGAGCATTCCAAAGTTCAAAGGAATCCAAATCGATAAGAATCCAAACCAAGATTAGAGATATATAACCTATATCAATACGAAAGAATTCCCATTCATAATTTGGAAAAACTCAAATTCATATCATACGAAAACAGAAGCATAAATATCTTTAGTTGGACAACTTCAGCTAAGCAAAAGATACAATAGAGTTCACCTAATGCAACCTAACAAACTACTGATAACAAACAGATCCCATATTACCACTCCTACATAAACAAAGCATCACTATTAATCCTTCAGGGTGGTACATCAACGGGTCCAGAACACTCCCCCTCAATGTGACCCCAACTTCTGCATTTCTGGCATAAGTGCACTACACTCCCATCTTCCTTAACGAACTGCGGGTATGCAGCTTCCTTTCCGTACTTCCTCTCAGAACAATTTCTGGCTATATGCTCAGGCCTCCTACAGTGATAGCAAATGGTTGATTGGTCGGCTGATGTAGTGGGTACAGATTTCACTTTCTTCACCTTCTGGCAGCAACTGGGAAAGTGCCCCTCACTACGGCATCTAAAATAGAAGATCTTGGACCGAAAACACTTGCCCTCCTTCTTCTTTCCTTTATTTCTATTCCCGCACATGACTGCATAGTGTCCCTTTTCCTGACATCGATAATAAACGACATGGTCATAAGGACCAGGTCCTGCTCTTTCTCTCCACAGCCCTTCCCACTTCTCGATTTCTTCCTCCCGTTCCTTACGGGCCAGGGCTCTTCGTGCTACTTTCTGCTCTTCCGATTTTTCCATACTCAAAAAGCTTCCTATCAACAAAGAATCCGGATCAAACAAGATAGAAGTTCAAAATTTAAGAGGATCCTAATCAAAGAAATTACTTACAAGGTGGATACGAAAGAAATGAAGTTTAGAAAAAAAATTACTTTCAAGGCAAGGAAATTTATATCAAATAATCTTTGAAATTCTTTAAAATCATTTGAAAATCATTTTATACTTCGAAAATACGTTCTCTCACAAAGAAATGATTCTGAGATTGATTTCACTCATTCTAGGGTATTTCTACCCTATCTCTAATGAGTTTTTGCTCCGTAGGTTAAGGTTTGCCTAAAACCTGGCTCAGATACCAAATGTAACATCCCACTATTTTGGACCATTCAAATCGACCATAAATCCACACATGTCAACTTGAATACTTCAAAACAGTGGATTGTCAAGAAAATTTGGAGCAAATAAAACCAAACACAGAATCACAGACACAGAATATTAGAATAACTTGCAGCGGAAATAAAATACATAGTAGTTCATGAAGCTACTATAAACAACTCTCAAAACATATACAAAATCTCATAGTAAAAATAGAAACAATAGAAGTTAGGATACATAAGTCAATAATACAGAGACAATACTGAATAGGAAATAACTGGAATAGAAGTCGATGAACCGATAGACAAATAAGCTCCAGCAAATCTCTAGCTCCAGAAGGTGAATCCAAAGCTGTGATTTTCAGGCTGACCCGAGCGTAAAGTAAAACACAAACACTAGAGTCAGGACATACATACTTATACAATGTAAACCAACTCAAGTGAACTGTAATAGCAATGCACAATAACTTAAAGGATGCTTGGGATCGCCCATCCTTTAAGGATCAATCAAACCATCAATTAAGTAGTAATAAACACTATCATAGAAATATCCATATTAAAGTAAACAATGCCAATAATAGTGTAAATGTGACTAGGGTAGCGTAGAGCTGCAGTAACCGCTCACCTCTAGCCACACTCTCAAATTTAAGGAGTGCATTCAATTAAATCACAAGAAAACAAAATGGCAAACAAAGAAGTGTACCCGTGGTTCAAATTTCAAAATGGTTTATAATTTCGAATTAAAATCATTCATTTAAACCATTAAAAGATGAAGTCATTATATCTTCAAATCAAATATTAAATTCCCAAAATTTAACCTTTTCTGAGCTCATTTATTCACTTAAATGCTTTAAAACGTTGAAATTTCAGCTTTCGCAGCACTTAGAAAATACTATGGTAAGTTATTTTTGAAAACAATTCAATTCAGTAAAGACAACATTTATAAAACTGCTGTAATAGTTCAATTACATTCAAAATTCTCATTTCAGCCAACTGCAGCACTTAACCGGTGCTATTATAGCTCTGTTGTTAGTTTCAGATTTTAATTTAGTTTCTGCAACTACAGCACTTACAAAGTGCTGTAATAGCCCTTAGTTCATTTTAGCCTTTTTGTACATTTCTGCAACTACAGCACTCACAAAGTGCTACAGATTCACTTTAGTTCAGAATTTAGTTATTATTCAGAAACGATAGCATTTCTGAAGTGCTACTAAAAGAATTTCCAGATTTACACTAAATTTTCAGAAATAATTAAACTTCAATTTAAACCATTTTAATTGTATAAAAATCATATTTTTCCACTTTAAAATGGTCATTTAAATACCCTTCAACTTATGATTTTTATAAAGTAAATTTCACAAATAAATATCAAATTTTTCATTACTTCACTTATTAAATTCAAGCGTATAGTTTTCCTATTCTTTACATTCACTTAACACTTTAATTTAATTTATCATTTCACAAATAAAACTGAATTTCCATTTTATTTTATTTTACTTAAACTTCCATTTTAAAACCAAATCTCACAATTCCAAGTCAAGTTAAATTCCAAATTACCATTTTAAGCATTCATTTGTTTAACATTTTATATTCATAGAAAAATCAATAACACTTTAATAAATCATTTTAAATTCAAATTTAATCAAAATGTCATAATTTACATTTTTAAAATACTTACAAATATCCGGAAAAATATATAAAATAACCACGGGTCTGTATACTATTTTCTAACCTGTCAAGTGATACCGATAATATATCATTTCAATCCGTAATTTATAAAGAAAAATCTGGGTTCTATCATTTCATACCCGCAATCCCAAGTTAAATAAAAATCACTCGAGCCTATCATTTCAGCCCATAATGATTTTTCCTTATTCTAAAGTCTGTTCGGGTATGTATCATATCAACCCATAGTGATTCTATTCTACAGGGAACTGGCAGTGTGAGAAACAGAAATAAATAAACAATATAACAGAAAATAACATAGCAGATGATGTGACAAGTTTATAATAGGGTTTAACATCATATAATTCACATCACAGGCAGATATAACATGATATAAAAATTCTACACATTCACTTGTTGTCACTTCACAAATTATATAAGTATAAATGTCATGTGTGAATACTCACCTCTTTACGCTGGAGTTAGCAAATAAAACACACAACAAAAATCTAGAAAGCACGATAGCATGACTTGATTTGAGTGGAGAGGGAGTGAAGATGTAAATCTTGTATACACAAATAAATCAAGCAATTATAAATATATTTTTAACACAAAGATTATATTAAAACAAATGGAAATTAGAATAGACAAATGAATAGATGGCTTAACCATGCTTTTAAATCACAAGTGTTTGACCTTGACTCAACATGGGCTCGGCCACACATGTTTTAATGGATGGTAAGGCTCGGGTTTGGCAACACAAATGCACGGCTACACAAGAATGTGGAGGAGTTTGGAGTTACAAATGCAAGAAGGGGTTTGGTTCAACATCTAGGCTCGGCCTATGTCAAGTGGGGCTCGGCCATGGTCTTCTACATGTCAGGTCAGATCTGAAACAAGGCTAGTGGTGATGGCACTTGCTGGTGGTGGAGCTAGAGGTGGTGGCCGAAGCAAGAAATGAAGGCTATGGTGAACAAGTGGCTCGGCTATGCATTGTTTTCAAGGTTTTAGCAAAGTTTTGTGGTGATAGCCTACCTAGGTGGTCACGGCCAGATCTGGACAGAGGGGGAGGTGATGATACTGTGGATGATGTGGGGAAGGAAGTGGTGGTGGTCGGTGGAGAAGATGGTGGGGTAGTGGCCGAGCAAAGCTTGAAGAGGCAAGGCAAAACAATGAAAGATGAAGAGAAAAGTAGAAAAATGAAGCCATTACTTACAGATATTTCTAGGAAAAGAGAATGCTGTGAATTGTGAAGGAAGTGAGAAGTTTCTCACGTGAAAAGCAATGAAAAATGCAGGGCGAAGAGCAAAGAAAAGAACGGCCAAGAATTGAAGAGACTAGCAAATGAAGAGTCACAAGTTTTGAAAGCTTTTGTCTCTTTGAATTTCCAAATTTATTTATACAAATAAACAAATCAAAAATCAAATAAATAAAATAAAAGTCAAAACAAAATAAAGTGGAAATGAAAATAAAAAATTTGTCTTAGGAAAATAAAAAATATATATAGTTTAATTTATTGAAACTAGAATTAAAAATTGTAAACAAAATACAACTAATAAAGGAAATTCCAACTCAACAAAATTCACACAATCTAATTCAAACCCAAAACAAAAATAAAGGATGGCAAATAAAATAGAAAATGAAAAATAAAGTGCAGATAAAATTCAGCGTATAAAATGCTGAATTTATCAAATTTTTAAAAGTTTTAAAACGGAATTCAATGAAACGAAAACAGAACAGATATCAAAACCAATTACTATTTCAAAGAAAAAGACTAAAATTTTAAATTTTAAAATTTCAATTAATTTCAATAAAAGTCAAAGTTTGAAAAAATATAACATTTCCAAAAATTAATATTTAATTATATTTGGAAAAATAAAATAGAGACAAAATCCAAAATACACTGGAAAAATTCCAAACTTCAATTTAAAATTATGTAAAAATCAAAGTTTCAAAATAAAAATTTATTTAAAATATTTATAAAAATTATGGGTTGTTACACGGGTCGTTGCACCATCAAGTCGCGATGCAGCTACAGCTACCTTCTAACCTTCCGACCGCATGCACACCTCTATCTTGCTCATCGGTGATGCTACCGAGTGTCCTCCCTTCGTGCGCCATTTTTTTATGGTCCCAATTTCTAATTTAAGGAGTTAGGGCTGAAATTGATATGGGGGTTCAGGCTTAAATTAGTAAGTAGGAGAGTCTCCTAGACACAGGGAGAAAAATGAATGGGCTTTGTTATTCTGGGCTAGATGTAATTATTTGATAATGATTTTAACTTTTTTTTGTTTTCTTCGGGTATCCTTTACATTTGTTTATAAATAAATTTCAATCCAATATTAATTAATTTACACTTCATTCTACAAATTATATTTCGATAATTGAGCAATTTTATTCAATTCAATGCGAGCTTATTTTTATTTAATCATTCATTAGTCTATTACATAATAAACTTATTCTTCAACTATTCCAATCATTTAAAATTATTTACACTTTAAAATATTTTATTCTGATTAAGACATTTTAATTAATTTCAATAAATTACCCAAAAAGAATTTATTAATTTAATTTAATTTATTAAAACAAAATGTTTTATCAAATAGAATTTAAACAATTAAAATTTATTTTCAAAATATTAATTATCACAAATCGAATTCGAACACTTTTATTTTAATTAAATTTATTTAGCTCTGATTCGTTGACATGTCAAACACCTAGCTTCATATTATGTTGCTTGCCTCTTCATTTCCGACTAATAGAAAATTCACTTCTTGTCCCTATATATCTTATCTCCATCGGGATGAATAGTCATCCTAAATGGTGGCACTCAGCCAATACTTCCTCCCGAACGTCCTCCACCATTGGAATACATAAGCATCCATCTCTTCTTAGTCATCCTTTTTCATCGATCAAATACCTGTTGAGATGGGGGGAATACTCTTCCTTACTCAACTTAGTCAAAATATCAACTATCATCGCATCCTTCTTCTGCTTTTGACATTTGTGGTTCATCAATGTCGACCTTAGTTCCATTGTTGCTAGAAATCCTAGAGTGAATTTTAACGGCAGTTGGAAATTGAAATTTGAAAGGAACTCCAATTGCATTCACTCATATATATCACCTAGAGCAGCATGCATCCAACTAAGGGCTTCGGTAACGAACATTCCCTTTTCCGGGGGTATACTGAATAACGAAGTCATATGATGCTATAAACTCCATTTACTTTTGCTGCCTAAGATTCAAATCTTTTTTGGGAAAATAGGTATTTAATTATGATCGGTAAATAGCTCAAACCTTTCTTCCAAAGGATAATGCCTTTAATTCTTTAAGGTGAATATGGTAGCCACTAATTCTAAATCATGAGTGGGATACCTCTTCTCATGGTTCTTCAGTTACCTAATAACATAGGTTATCGCCTGGCCTTCTTGCATAAGAACAACTCCTAACCCTGTATCGTATGCATCGTTGTAAATAGTGAAAGGCTTCGATCATCCGCGATCATTAGTACAGGTGCGCTAGTTAATAGCTCCTTCGGCTTCTCAAAGGTTTTCATGCGTTTCTCATCCCATATGAAGACTAAGTTTCTCTTGGTTAGAGGAGTCAATGACACTATTATCTTTGCGAAGTCTCTAATAAACTTCTTATAATAACCTACCAAACTAAGAAAACTTCTAACCTTGATAGCATCATTTGGTATTTTCCAGTTCCAAATAGCTGCTACTTTTGTAGGTTTAACAAATAACCCTTTGTCGGAGATAATATGACCGAGAAACCTTACCTCCTTCCTCTAGAAATGACACTTTGAGAATTTGGCTTTTAGTTGGTGCCTTCTCAAGGTCTTTAGTACTTCCCTTAAGTGGTTTTCATGTTTAAGTTCACTTTCTGAGAACACTAGAATATCATCCACAAATACTAAGACGAACTTGTTTAGCTGCCCCCTAAAGACTTAGCTCATCAAATCTACAAAGTATGCAGGGGCATTTATCAACCCAAAAGGCATTACCTGTTCACCTTAGTCAGCTTGTAGAGTACTTGATAATTGACGCATAACCTTAAAGAGTCATTCACCTTAGTGGTGAAGACAACTGGTGCTCCTATTCTAAAGTACTACGACAAATAAAATTCTTTTGTAATAGCTCTGAAATCTGCTTATCTAGGTCTCGCATTTATTTGGGGCCATATGCCTCAATGGCAATGTAATAGGTCTAGCGTTCTTCTCCAAATAAATCCTTAACTCTATCTCTCTTCAGGGTGGGAGGTCGGAAATTTCTTCAAAATCATCCAAAAATTCTCGAACTACAGGTATAGATGAGAGCTCAACCTGTGATAGGCTAAAAAAATACAAGCAGCTCAACATAGCTGAGCCTTAGGGCATGCAATGAGCATTTATATCTTGCCCCCCACAACTCCTCAATCCTCCTCACACAATATAAGATAGCCTCATAGTAAGATAACCAATCCATCCTCAAGATAAGTCCATATCCCTCAAAACCTAAAATATAGGCATTACATATAAAGTTAACATTAGATATATCCACCATTAGGTCTTTAAATCATAAAAACATATGTTGACCTCCCAACAGGATTCAACACAACTATAGGGTCAGTGATAAATTTGGTTTTTAGTTCCAAGGATTTAACTACATTTCTGGCTATGAACGAATGTGATGCTCCTGAATCAAATAGAGTACTAATAGTATTCCCAAAAATAATAGCTATACCTTCCACAGCAGCTTTTCTCTTGTCCTTGGAAGGAGATTTGCTTGAGACAGGTTCAGCTTCAATGGCATAAGCTTGCATGACATGTCCCTCCTTGGTTAGTTCCGACATTGGTTCTTGAAGTGCCCTTCTTTGTTGCAATGATAACACCTCCTCTTGAACTCTTTTCTCATCAATCTCACCATGCAATCTATAGCGATATGTCCCTTCTTATGGCAACTATGGCATGTCGAACCTCCCTTTTTGAACTTTTCTTCGAACTTCTTATCTTTCCCAAACCTCTCTTTCTTTGTTCCAGCTTAGTTATCAGAATACCCTATGTTCTCCCTTTTTCTTTACAAACAGTTTGGAGCGGGCCGTTTTAATTAGCGTCTCATAGGTGGTGCTTGTTGGAACTTGAGTTAAGAGTAGTTCCCTTTAGGGAGAATTTAGGCCCTTTAGAAATTTCACTATCTTCTTTGCTTGGGTGTCTATCAAACTCATCCCAAATTTCGCCAATTTTGTGACCTTGTTAATATAATCTTTTATCGTGGGGTCCCTTTGTTTCAGATGGATGAACTTTTCGAAATGTAGATTCACTTCCATTGGACATGAATCACGACTCGAAGCAAGTCTTAAATTCAGGCCATGGTATGCCTTACTCAGCATCCTCCGCGATCACTATGGTCCACTAGCTCAATGACTCCCCTTTCAAGTGCCATGCGGCTAGCTTCCTCCTAACTCGGTCTTCCAACTCTAGTTCCTTAAATATACAGTCACAATCATTAATCCAAGCTTTAGTTTCTACAAAGTCCTATGTGCCTACGAATGCTCGTCCACCCATATTCTGAAAATCCTTACATAACTTTAAGAATTTTAGTGGATGGAATGCTTGTTCAATGGATGGAGCAACTAGCGCCGTTGGTGCAGTTTGCTAGGGAATGGGGACTTGCCCTACCACTCTTAAATATTGCAAAAACCACGCTGGCATACTCGATATGGTGGTATCTCTTGGTTGGTGTGGTTCTTGATCTCGGAGCCATTGTTTTTAGCCCTTATCAACTATTTGTAGTGTAACGACTCGGGTTTTGCCCGCTCGAAAATCAACATCCGTACTTCACATTGTACTAGAATGCCGCAGATTCGACCGTTCAAATCCGATTCGCCGGAGCTATAGCACAATTAAGTAAAACAACACAGCGGAATAAAGAAATCAATGATATCATATACAACTCCAATGAATACAATATCCAGAATGATATACAACAATGATATCAATATGATACAATAATATCAGAGATACAAGAAATAGCAGCGGAAAAGAAAAGATAACATCAGCAACGGAACAATATCAATAGAAATGATAACTCCAAAATGATCTTCAGACAAGAATGAATCCACAACTCCAAGATAAGCAACTCCGATGAATGAACTAGCTCCAGATAATCTACTAAACCTGAATATCTGAAAAGAAACCCAACTCTAGACTGCTCGTGTGGAAAATTATGAGCACCCAGAGTTTAGGAAGGGAACAATAAACTCCGGATCAGTCATGGGACTGGTGTGAGCAACAAAAACAGTTTATCTTTAAACAATCAACAAAAGATTTTAAACATTGAAATCCGCAATGCTTTTGGAAAATGAAACTACCATAAGGCCTCCCGCACACACACACAATGCAAACGCAGAATCGGAGGAGATTTCTCCTTATGATAGTCAAAGATGCTTACTACGCAAAACATTGGATATTATTACTAGTGCATAGTGGAAACCATTTTGAAAGTATAATATTAATCTTAGCCAGCATAGACATTCCGAACTATGCCTACTATAGCTACCATCTAAACAGTGGGGCGCCACCATAAGTAAATGGCAGGTTCTACAACTAATACCGTACAAGGTTCGTATTGTTTCTTTGGATTTTCCAACAAATGGTCAGGCTAAGGAACTTCCTTCCGCCGCATGGGATCGCCTCTGGCGGGACGTCCCGAGAGACAAACTGCTCTCTGCCAACAAAGCCGGGTTACCCCTGTAACAGGTAACTCACGAATATGCCACCTCCCAGTCCTTTGGGACCTTTATCCGAGCGCTCGATAACCAACATCACACATAATAAATAAGTGTATCCACATGAGTAAGTATCTGGGCTCCATACCATGATACCACCCCTTTCCAGAAGGAAATGACATACCCTAAAGGGCGCGACCCTCATAACCTTGCCGCAACATTCCTGTTTCGACCATTTCCGGGTTGTGAGGCCCTGACGAAGTCTCGTCCACAAAGCTACGCTTTTTTCAAAAAGCCACGCTTTGGGTCAACAGATGATCAACCTATGATCACAAAGATAAATGATCAAACAAATGATCATATCACAAATGATCAAACACTGATCATCACACAGCAACACTCAGCATGCCACATTACCAAATTGGGAATATATCGCTGATAAATTTCAACTACAAAACCTCTGAGCTCGTACGTCTCAGAGAAGGGTGTTAAGCTAAGAGAATAAATTCTCCGCCACCAACAGATATGTATTCGAAAGAAATCAGCTTTATATCTCAAAGTGTAATGTCAGACACACAATCCATACAAGTCTGTTCCGGGTTCGAACAGAACCGAAGGCACTTCTCACGAAGCCCTTGCAAATCCGGATAATTTCCAATCACGTCCGGACTTCCCGTCACTAAGGATGATAAAACCTCTATATCGGGGATCAGCCGATGCAGAGTAACTCGACGGTAATCCTTCCGTTTTCAAAAATATCCGGTCTTCAACACCAGTAATCAAATGCCATCCATAACGACGTATCACCTATTCGGAATGGGTTATACGACCCAAAGGTCCTCTCCCGGCTAAACCGAATAGTGAGCGTAATATTTAAAAACATATGGATATTGGGATTTCAGTTAAGTCACAACTTAAAACCCAAAACTTTTCATTCGAATGGTTAAACAAATTACCATTTTAAATCTTTAAACAAAAAGATTCAATCTTTACGGTTTAAACAGTTTCCACACTTTAATCTTTTAAACAAAAGATTCATTCACAGATTTTCCAAATTAATTTCCATTTCAATTTGATTAACTCGTTAAACCTTTAAATCAAGATTTAACTTATAGCTTTCAAAACAATCCCATTTCAAATGATTTAAACCAATCATTATTTTAAATCTGTTAAAAATAACATATTCAAATCATAGTTTTCAAAAACAATCCATTCATAACTTGGAAAACCATCTTTCAATTCAATATTGAAATTCCTTTAATTAAACTGGAATTTCATTTCTTATCGGAAAGCTTTTATCTTTTCAAAACAAATAGTTTCATTTCAGAAAGTCTGATTCATTCATACGAGTTAAAGTCTTTGGGTTAAATCCAAATTCTCAAAATTATACTTTTAAATGGTTTAAATTCAGATAAACACATTTATAACATTTTCAATCCCTAGTTTCAAATCATAGGATTCAATTTTCAAACTTGAATTCAAATTTAAATTAAATTATTTAAATTTTCAAAACTCGATTAAGTTATTCAAAATAACTTTTATCTTTGAAATTCCATTTCAAAAGCTTTTCACTTTAAACCCGAATTTCAAATTTCAAAATCAATTGAAATTAAAATTTCAATTTCAAAAACATCAAATTTAAATTATCTGTGACTTAACCGATTTCCACGTGAAATCCATATTTGTGTGTGTAAAAGTGTGGTCCAGGGGTTTCACACAGTAGTGCAACACAATGAATCATCACATATCAGAATACAGAAATATAATTCGATAAGCGGTATAAGAACAACGCTTATCGTTCATTCACAGATCATAGATATATAAAGGTCACAGATAAGTAAACTACAGATCACAACATAAATCAGGGTATATCACAAAGCATCATATATCAAGGATATCAAACAATCAAGTCATCCAATAGGATCCAAATATACATAGGTAAGGTCAATTAATTATCTGATTTATCAAATTAGATTAATTTCTTATGAATCACTACAAATCTTGGTTAATTAATCATTAATCAATTATAAACCATTTCAATTAATTATTCAATTAACAAATCACTCTTTAAGTATTCCATTTATTATCAACTTATAATAAGTTTTTAAGATAAATTATTTCCCTTAATTTCTTACATTAAGTAATTAACCTTCAATCAATTACATAAACTTATTATCTTTAAATTAATCACATTTATTAATTTATCACATTAATTAATCCTTTAAATTGATTACATAAATTAATTTACCTTAATTATTTTCATTAAGTAATTACTTTTAAATAATTCCTTATCTTTATCAATTTATCAACATTTAATTATATTAAGGTAATCATACCTTAATTTCTTGATTAATTAAACTTGAATTGTACATTTACCTCTATATTAATTACTGTCATTAAGTAATTTACTTCAAGTAATGAATTTCCTTTCAACAAATAAATTTTATTAACCATTAAAACATCAACTATCTAACCTTTAATATTAAGTAAAAATGACTTTTCGAAATAAAGGTTTTATTTATTTTAAACCGTTTCAAAACTTGGTAAATTTAAAACAAATTATTTAGAAATCCTTTCTTAACTTGTTTTTAAAATTTAAATAACCTCGAATATTGAAGGAAAGTTGATTTAAAACAAATTAAATTTTAAAACTTGATTTTTTCTTAATGTTTGAAAACTGTCTTCCTGAAACACATTTATAAACCCGAGCAACAACACGTTCTACTCGAGCTTATCCCCAGGCAAAATCATGATCTCGTCTACTTCGAGCCCAGCACAACTTTACTCGAGCACGTCTTCGAGTTCCCCCCCTTCTTCTTCCACAACTCAAAACTCCCCAGATACATAATGACACGCGTGCACGTGTACGTTTGAACGATGACGTTCTGACCATCACCGCGACCACCTTCAGATCACCTACGACTTCGCCAATGATCCCTGTAACCCAGATCGACGAGATCATCAGGGAATCGAAAATGAGCTAAAAGAGTGCCTGGAATCCAACAATACTTCGACCAATACCCCTCCGCCGAAGACGAAACTACAACCGGAATCCTCGTCCTTCCGACCACAACTACGCCACGGCCCCAGCAACGTTTTCCCCCAGCGCGATCGGCTACAATCCACTATCGACGACGAGTTTTCCTCGCGAAAACTCGTTAACAAAACTGGGTCTAAACCCTATATCTCCCCTGCCTTGCCACCGTGGCCATTAGAAAAATTCTTACCCAATTTTCCTGGGTTCCCCTACTCCTGATCCTCCTCCAGCCTGAATATGGACCTTCTTCTTGTCGTCGATCAACGGAAATGGACCAAATCGTCCCAAACGTTCAACTCGATAGTACCCCAATATTTGTTTAACTAAAAATCGTGATATACACATTAAAATTCATAGTTTTCAACTACGAATTCAATCATGAAATCAAAACTTAAAATTGAGTTTATAAAATTTTGACCCAATTTAAATTTTCACTGTTCTTTCTTATTTCTGGAAGAATTATACAATATATTCATTTGGTATTATTTTTAAAAATAGGATCTGGTTTATATTAACATGTTTTATTCAAATCTTAGAGCCTAACAAGAACTAGAGAAAGAGAATTTGATTTTTTTTTCCTTTTTAGACAGGTTTTGAAAGCTGTAACTACAACAGAGGCTATATATGCCTATTCAACAGACATGCATCATCAACCTGTACACGTATGAGCACACATGTGTACATTCAAACAAGTTACCAAATTCACTCATTTCATTCATCATTGCTGAGCACAATTCTAAGATAGAAGGTTGGGTTTTAAGGAGAGTTGCTCACCTGGAAACAAGAATTGAACAGGGAAAGAACAG
The DNA here is from genome assembly GCA_030737815.1 of Allium fistulosum. Taxonomy (NCBI): domain Eukaryota; kingdom Viridiplantae; phylum Streptophyta; class Magnoliopsida; order Asparagales; family Amaryllidaceae; genus Allium; species Allium fistulosum. The sequence goes on along the minus strand of CM060907.1, from coordinate 938,443,938 downwards.
AGCTTCCACTTTTCTTGAAACAAGCTGTGAAGGTTGCAAGCTGAAGCTTCTTTTCCTTGATTTCCCTTGTTTGCCTTGATTTAATTTGTTTTGGTTTGAGTTTTATTTACTTCAGATTCTAACTTAGTTTGATGGAAGAAACTGAGATGATGCTACTTTATTTTTCTCAGTTTGAAATGGAACGAGATTGAAATGAGAAGGATGTTGATATAAAGAAATGAATTCACTAGGTTGATAAATTATCTTGTACAAGTGATATTATTTGGTTTGTCCAAAGTAATAAAGTTTGTACAGAGTTATAAATTTCCTTTTGTACCAAGGTCAGTGATATTTTCTGGCTGGTGAGAACATTTTGTGTGCTAAGGTACCTTGCATTAAATAACTTTGTACAAATTCATTTTTCTTTCTTTCATTTCGGTCGTGTACAACTGAAGATAGTTGTGTGGCTGAGAAGATGATATCTTTGCTTGCACTAGAGATATTAATTAGACTTGTACCAATATACATTTTATAATTTTCCCTACTCTAGTTCGGCTGTACATGTTTGTGTTGAGATGATTGTGGCTTCCTATGCAAGCTAACTTATCAAAAAAAAACTTTCTTTGTGTTGTCTGTCTGGTTTCATTTGTATGGGGGCTGAAGTGATAATACTTGTATTTATTACTTTGTCTTTCTTAGCATTTCAGTTTGCAGTATACATGAGTCCTATTATATTTGTTTCTTGCTTATATTTTTGTACATGAATACACATATCTATGCTGTTTTGTTTATAAGCTATTCTCTTGTACATGTTTTGTTTCTTCTTTCATAAGCCATATCTCTTTGTATTTGACTGTCTACTTTTATTTGCTTGTATATAGACCTTTATATTGTTTGGTTTCATTTGCAAGTCTCGGCTGAGATGATAATGATATGGCATTAGTTATCATTGTGTTGTTTAAGTGTACATAGATAGATAAACTACAATACAGATATATATTCTCATATATACACATGTATACAATATTTTAATTCTAAATGATTTATACATAATATATATGGATTCGGGGAAACTCGCATCACTCTATCGATTTATTTTACAAATTTTATTCAAAAATTAATTAATTATTAATTTAAATATATATAAAATTCGGGGTCGTTACAGACTTCCCCCCTTAAAAGAATTTCGTCCTCGAAATTACCAAGGAGACAAAAGATAGATGAAGAATATTTCATCAACTCAAACTGAACATCCATTCTGCATTTGGCTTACCAAATCAGAATATCACGAACGAATCTGTTTTAACATTTCAGAAGACACTCGGGTTAACCAGATCTACGAAGTATGCAGTGGCATCGGTTAGTTCAAATGGATAACTAACCATTCGTAGAATATATTGGGACCCAAAGAATAGATAGATATATGGATACTATTCCAAAACTTTTAGTTTAGAAACTAAAGTATACTTATCAACCATAGCAAACAATTCATCCATACAAACAATTTTGGCTCATTTGGAGTTTATGTCCCATATTTATATATCGAATCTTCTTTCTGGATCTACCAGAAATTATCGAAGAATTGAGAAAAGATGACCAACAAAAAGAGACTGATAGAGAAAATTTGTTTCCACTATTGTTACAGGGTATTGACCATTTATAGTCGTATTCCCCCGTCCCCTATCTCATCCTCTTCTTACACTCATACTCACTATCAGTGGATAGTAAGAGAATTTACTGAGGCGTACGGACGGATATCTGAGAATTACTCATTCTAGGGTATACTTCACCCTGTCTCTAATGAGCTACTTAACGTGTTATACTCCTGAGCTAAAGTTCAACCTTAGCTCTGATACCACATGTAACGTACTCGGGTTTTGCCCGCTCGAAAATCAACATCCGTACTTCACATTGTACTAGAATGCCGCAGATTCGACCGTTCAAATCCGATTCGCCGGAGCTATAGCACAATTAAGTAAAACAACACAGCGGAATAAAGAAATCAATGATATCATATACAACTCCAATGAATACAATATCCAGAATGATATACAACAATGATATCAATATGATACAATAATATCAGAGATACAAGAAATAGCAGCGAAAAAGAAAAGATAACATCAGCAACGGAACAATATCAATAGAAATGATAACTCCAAAATGATCTTCAGATAAGAATGAATCCACAACTCCAAGATAAGCAACTCCGATGAATGAACTAGCTCCAGATAATCTACTAAACCTGAATATCTGAAAAGAAACCCAACTCTAGACTGCTCGTGTGGAAAATTATGAGCACCCAGAGTTTAGGAAGGGAACAATAAACTCCGGATCAGTCATGGGACTGGTGTGAGCAACAAAAACAGTTTATCTTTAAACAATCAACAAAAGATTTTAAACATTGAAATCCGCAATGCTTTTGGAAAATGAAACTACCATAAGGCCTCCCGCACACACACACAATGCAAACGCAGAATCGGAGGAGATTTCTCCTTATGATAGTCAAAGATGCTTACTACGCAAAACATTGGATATTATTACTAGTGCATAGTGGAAACCATTTTGAAAGTATAATATTAATCTTAGCCAGCATAGACATTCCGAACTATGCCTACTATAGCTACCATCTAAACAGTGGGGCGCCACCATAAGTAAATGGCAGGTTCTACAACTAATACCGTACAAGGTTCGTATTGTTTCTTTGGATTTTCCAACAAATGGTCAGGCTAAGGAACTTCCTTCCGCCGCATGGGATCGCCTCTGGCGGGACGTCCCGAGAGACAAACTGCTCTCTGCCAACAAAGCCGGGTTACCCCTGTAACAGGTAACTCACGAATATGCCACCTCCCAGTCCTTTGGGACCTTTATCCGAGCGCTCGATAACCAACATCACACATAATAAATAAGTGTATCCACATGAGTAAGTATCTGGGCTCCATACCATGATACCACCCCTTTCCAGAAGGAAATGACATACCCTAAAGGGCGCGACCCTCATAACCTTGCCGCAACATTCCTGTTTCGACCATTTCCGGGTTGTGAGGCCCTGACGAAGTCTCGTCCACAAAGCTACGCTTTTTTCAAAAAGCCACGCTTTGGGTCAACAGATGATCAACCTATGATCACAAAGATAAATGATCAAACAAATGATCATATCACAAATGATCAAACACTGATCATCACACAGCAACACTCAGCATGCCACATTACCAAATTGGGAATATATCGCTGATAAATTTCAACTACAAAACCTCTGAGCTCGTACGTCTCAGAGAAGGGTGTTAAGCTAAGAGAATAAATTCTCCGCCACCAACAGATATGTATTCGAAAGAAATCAGCTTTATATCTCAAAGTGTAATGTCAGACACACAATCCATACAAGTCTGTTCCGGGTTCGAACAGAACCGAAGGCACTTCTCACGAAGCCCTTGCAAATCCGGATAATTTCCAATCACGTCTGGACTTCCCGTCACTAAGGATGATAAAACCTCTATATCGGGGATCAGCCGATGCAGAGTAACTCGACGGTAATCCTTCCGTTTTCAAAAATATCCGGTCTTCAACACCAGTCATCAAATGCCATCCATAACGACGTATCACCTATTCGGAATGGGTTATACGACCCAAAGGTCCTCTCCCGGCTAAACCGAATAGTGAGCGTAATATTTAAAAACATATGGATATTGGGATTTCAGTTAAGTCACAACTTAAAACCCAAAACTTTTCATTCGAATGGTTAAACAAATTACCATTTTAAATCTTTAAACAAAAAGATTCAATCTTTACGGTTTAAACAGTTTCCACACTTTAATCTTTTAAACAAAAGATTCATTCACAGATTTTCCAAATTAATTTCCATTTCAATTTGATTAACTCGTTAAACCTTTAAATCAAGATTTAACTTATAGCTTTCAAAACAATCCCATTTCAAATGATTTAAACCAATCATTATTTTAAATCTGTTAAAAATAACATATTCAAATCATAGTTTTCAAAAACAATCCATTCATAACTTGGAAAACCATCTTTCAATTCAATATTGAAATTCCTTTAATTAAACTGGAATTTCATTTCTTATCGGAAAGCTTTTATCTTTTCAAAACAAATAGTTTCATTTCAGAAAGTCTGATTCATTCATACGAGTTAAAGTCTTTGGGTTAAATCCAAATTCTCAAAATTATACTTTTAAATGGTTTAAATTCAGATAAACACATTTATAACATTTTCAATCCCTAGTTTCAAATCATAGGATTCAATTTTCAAACTTGAATTCAAATTTAAATTAAATTATTTAAATTTTCAAAACTCGATTAAGTTATTCAAAATAACTTTTATCTTTGAAATTCCATTTCAAAAGCTTTTCACTTTAAACCCGAATTTCAAATTTCAAAATCAATTGAAATTAAAATTTCAATTTCAAAAACATCAAATTTAAATTATCTGTGACTTAACCGATTTCCACGTGAAATCCATATTTGTGTGTGTAAAAGTGTGGTCCAGGGGTTTCACACAGTAGTGCAACACAATGAATCATCACATATCAGAATACAGAAATATAATTCGATAAGCGGTATAAGAACAACGCTTATCGTTCATTCACATATCATAGATATATAAAGGTCACAGATAAGTAAACTACAGATCACAACATAAATCAGGGTATATCACAAAGCATCATATATCAAGGATATCAAACAATCAAGTCATCCAATAGGATCCAAATATACATAGGTAAGGTCAATTAATTATCTGATTTATCAAATTAGATTAATTTCTTATGAATCACTACAAATCTTGGTTAATTAATCATTAATCAATTATAAACCATTTCAATTAATTATTCAATTAACAAATCACTCTTTAAGTATTCCATTTATTATCAACTTATAATAAGTTTTTAAGATAAATTATTTCCCTTAATTTCTTACATTAAGTAATTAACCTTCAATCAATTACATAAACTTATTATCTTTAAATTAATCACATTTATTAATTTATCACATTAATTAATCCTTTAAATTGATTACATAAATTAATTTACCTTAATTATTTTCATTAAGTAATTACTTTTAAATAATTCCTTATCTTTATCAATTTATCAACATTTAATTATATTAAGGTAATCATACCTTAATTTCTTGATTAATTAAACTTGAATTGTACATTTACCTCTATATTAATTACTGTCATTAAGTAATTTACTTCAAGTAATGAATTTCCTTTCAACAAATAAATTTTATTAACCATTAAAACATCAACTATCTAACCTTTAATATTAAGTAAAAATGACTTTTCGAAATAAAGGTTTTATTTATTTTAAACCGTTTCAAAACTTGGTAAATTTAAAACAAATTATTTAGAAATCCTTTCTTAACTTGTTTTTAAAATTTAAATAACCTCGAATATTGAAGGAAAATTGATTTAAAACAAATTAAATTTTAAAACTTGATTTTTTCTTAATGTTTGAAAACTGTCTTCCTGAAACACATTTATAAACCCGAGCAACAACACGTTCTACCCGAGCTTATCCCCAGGCAAAATCACGATCTCGTCTACTTCGAGCCCAGCACAACTTTACTCGAGCACGTCTTCGAGTTCCCCCCCTTCTTCTTCCACAACTCAAAACTCCCCAGATACATAATGACACGCGTGCACGTGTACGTTTGAACGATGACGTTCTGACCATCACCGCGACCACCTTCAGATCACCTACGACTTCGCCAATGATCCCTGTAACCCAGATCGACGAGATCATCAGGGAATCGAAAATGAGCTAAAAGAGTGCCTGGAATCCAACAATACTTCGACCAATACCCCTCCGCCGAAGACGAAACTACAACCGAAATCCTCGTCCTTCCGACCACAACTACGCCACGGCCCCAGCAACGTTTTCCCCCAGCGCGATCGGCTACAATCCACTATCGACGACGAGTTTTCCTCGCGAAAACTCGTTAACAAAACTGGGTCTAAACCCTATATCTCCCCTGCCTTGCCACCGTGGCCATTAGAAAAATTCTTACCCAATTTTCCTGGGTTCCCCTACTCCTGATCCTCCTCCAGCCTGAATATGGACCTTCTTCTTGTCGTCGATCAACGGAAATGGACCAAATCGTCCCAAACGTTCAACTCGATAGTACCCCAATATTTGTTTAACTAAAAATCGTGATATACACATTAAAATTCATAGTTTTCAACTACGAATTCAATCATGAAATCAAAACTTAAAATTGAGTTTATAAAATTTTGACCCAATTTAAATTTTCACTGTTCTTTCTTATTTCTGGAAGAATTATACAATATATTCATTTGGTATTATTTTTAAAAATAGGATCTGGTTTATATTAACATGTTTTATTCAAATCTTAGAGCCTAACAAGAACTAGAGAAAGAGAATTTGATTTTTTTTTCCTTTTTAGACAGGTTTTGAAAGCTGTAACTACAACAGAGGCTATATATGCCTATTCAACAGACATGCATCATCAACCTGTACACGTATGAGCACACATGTGTACATTCAAACAAGTTACCAAATTCACTCATTTCATTCATCATTGCTGAGCACAATTCTAAGATAGAAGGTTGGGTTTTAAGGAGAGTTGCTCACCTGGAAACAAGAATTGAACAGGGAAAGAACAGAGCTTCCACTTTTCTTGAAACAAGCTGTGAAGGTTGCAAGCTGAAGCTTCTTTTCCTTGATTTCCCTTGTTTGCCTTGATTTAATTTGTTTTGGTTTGAGTTTTATTTACTTCAGATTCTAACTTAGTTTGATGGAAGAAACTGAGATGATGCTACTTTATTTTTCTCAGTTTGAAATGGAACGAGATTGAAATGAGAAGGATGTTGATATAAAGAAATGAATTCACTAGGTTGATAAATTATCTTGTACAAGTGATATTATTTGGTTTGTCCAAAGTAATAAAGTTTGTACAGAGTTATAAATTTCCTTTTGTACCAAGGTCAGTGATATTTTCTGGCTGGTGAGAACATTTTGTGTGCTAAGGTACCTTGCATTAAATAACTTTGTACAAATTCATTTTTCTTTCTTTCATTTCGGTCGTGTACAACTGAAGATAGTTGTGTGGCTGAGAAGATGATATCTTTGCTTGCACTAGAGATATTAATTAGACTTGTACCAATATACATTTTATAATTTTCCCTACTCTAGTTCGGTTGTACATGTTTGTGTTGAGATGATTGTGGCTTCCTATGCAAGCTAACTTATCAAAAAAAAACTTTCTTTGTGTTGTCTGTCTGGTTTCATTTGTATGGGGGCTGAAGTGATAATACTTGTATTTATTACTTTGTCTTTCTTAGCATTTCAGTTTGCAGTATACATGAGTCCTATTATATTTGTTTCTTGCTTATATTTTTGTACATGAATACACATATCTATGCTGTTTTGTTTATAAGCTATTCTCTTGTACATGTTTTGTTTCTTCTTTCATAAGCCATATCTCTTTGTATTTGACTGTCTACTTTTATTTGATTGTATATAGACCTTTATATTGTTTGGTTTCATTTGCAAGTCTCGGCTGAGATGATAATGATATGGCATTAGTTATCATTGTGTTGTTTAAGTGTACATAGATAGATAAACTACAATACAGATATATATTCTCATATATACACATGTATACAATATTTTAATTCTAAATGATTTATACATAATATATATGGATTCGGGGAAACTCGCATCACTCTATCGATTTATTTTACAAATTTTATTCAAAAATTAATTAATTATTAATTTAAATATATATAAAATTCGGGGTCGTTACATGTAGGTTCAAATTTTAGTCATGACTTCCTATGATAGTGTTACTTACTGAGTTAAGAATTTGCTTAGTATGTTTGTGTATGTCCATATATGCAAACTCATATATATATTAGGGTTTTGAAAAATATTTCTAAAAGTAATAAATGAGTACTCTTGCATATCTTATTCCCGCTGATCAGGTTACCTAGGCTCTAATACCAAATGTATCAACCCTCTCTGAAATAGGCCTAATTTTCGACCCAATAAAATCCTATCGATTGGCTATTGGTTATAATTGATTTAATAAAACAGTATGCAGAGCTATCTGTGTCTTTCAGAGTCCCATAGCTTAAGGAATAAAATATAATAGTAAAATAAAGTACCCATCTCATAAAACCAAATCATAGAAGTGTTGAATCGACTAATTTTCTATCGGATTAGAAAATCGCCAAACAACTTTAATTAGAAATAACCGCAAGTGCACGGCGTACAATTAGTACATGGCGAGTACGGGTTGATCCGCAGGGAATTGAATTGATTTAAAATTCTACTCAATCAAATTAACTAATAGTTTGAAGTGGTTTAAGCTAAAAAATGTAAAAAAAACTAGCAAAAGAAAGTGAATAAAAATATGAGAGTAGAAGGCAATTTAGACGCAAATCCCTTCTCATGATTACATAAATCAACACAATGAAATTATGATCTCTGTTTTTGGTCATTAGTGAATTTAGTTGATGTGTTTATCATAAGTATGGCCTACTTGTGCTATTAATTATCCCAACATAAACCATCAAACTATAACATACCCACTAAACCACTTGTTAACTCTCATGAAAATGATAATGAAGTTAAAAATAAAATCTATTATAAGCATGATCTACTTACTATTGATTAGTAATATAGACCATCAAATTTTGATTCTAAAATTCACTTAATTGCCATAATAATATGTAGATGAAGAGGTAATTTGTATTTATGTTTGTTTAAGCATAGCCTATTTGGTGTCAACAACATAGACTATCAAATTCAAAGTTAAACAACAAATTATTTACCACATCAAACATTTCCATTAAGCACAAAAAGAGATCAAATTAAATCACTATGTTGAATCTACATGATTAAGAGAGTATCATTACCCATAAATTGAAGGGGTTTAACTTCTCATATTTGTTATCATTTCAATAAATGTAGATTGCAACATGAAACAAAAACAAGAGGAAAATGCAAGCTAATTAAAATAAAAGGAGAATTAAACTATTTGCATAAATTAAATCTAAGCTACTAACATAAAAGAAAAGAACAAGAGAAAAACATGAATTAAAATTGCATGTAAATAAATTACATTAAGAAAATTACATAAGAGGAAAAGGCTAAGAAGTCATGAAAGAGAGAAAGAGAGTTTAAATTTATTTTTGTGGCTACCACTAAACTAACTACAAGGTGGTGCTAAGAGCTTATTACATGAAACATAAGAGGTATTTATACATGCCTAAAACCCTAATGCATATTTTAGGGGACTACCCAAAGTACCCTTCTAGGAAGTGTGGCCTCCAAGTTGTCATTAGCATGAGCATAATCCACCATTACATGTGCATGTAACTTTAATGTCCACAAACATGTGAATTAGCTCCTAATTGTAGATCATGGTAAGTGGGTAAGTAGGGTCCTCCATGTTGCATGAGTTGATTTATTTCCATCTTCATTTGCCTTCTAACTCTTGTGCATCCATATTTACCTGAAGCCTCTTCATATTTTCATTCAAATTCCTACAAATAAAAATAAAATGTGCAAACAAATATTCTCAAAATTAATACATGCACAAAATGGTCATTTTGCCCCTATATGAAGATGAATAAATGATGATTTGAAAATAATTTAAATTTTGGTTTAAACATGTTAAAATACCCAATTATGATCATTATTTAATTAAAACAAGATTAAATATGTGAGTATAAATATACACATTTACATGCACATCAAATACCCCCACACTTATCTTTTTATTCGTCCTCGAATAAAAGAAAACTAAGACAAATCCACTTTCGTAGGGAGCATGATTGCATTGAGTGTATGCAATAAGCCGTTAAACCTCTAGGTATCCCTAGTAGGATGAGTGTTGTCTCGTGAAGGTTTTCAGCGGATACTACCCACAAAATCCAAATGCACGTGAAAATATTCTAAATGCAAAATTTATTTACAAAGAGATGAATGCAAGTTTTTTGAAAATATATACAAATGAAAAATCCACTTTTAAATTGACACGAATAAGTTAAATATAGGTTCTAGTCATTATTAAGAAATTTACGTCTTTTTACTCGTCAAAACTTCCACCAAAAATTAAATTGTCATCACAATTAGAATCTAGTTTGGCTAGTTGTTTTGGTTGATAACATAGTGCAACTATGAAATACATCCTTAGTTGATTATCAAAGTTTTTCAAAGTGGTGTTTTCATTTCTTTTAAATAACAAGTCAAATCAAATAAGTGAAAATAGTGCTTGGATTTCAATTGCTTACTCTCTCTTTATTTGAAATTTTATTGATATTAACACTATTTACATATGCCTAACTCAGAAAACTGAGGCTAGATATACCACACATGTACTGCCTTGCGTGCTTACGTGAGGGGAATACAGAGCATGACGAGTATACACACAAGGGTGTACACCTATCGACTGCAGGCATTATTAATGAAAGAATTTTTATATACATACACCTAACTCGGATAAACTGAGGCTGGATATACCGATCATGCACTGCCTTTCGGGCTTACATGAGAAGGGTACAGAGTAGGGGTGAGCAATATTCGGTTCGAACCGAAATAACCGACCAAACCGGTTCATTTCGGTCGGTTCGGTTCGGTTTTGAAATTCTATCGGTTTGAATTTGGTTTGTAAAATAATTTTACTTTGGTTATCGGTTTAACTGAATTAACCGAACTTTTATTATATTATCCAAATTCATAGCATTGTAATACTATTAATAATTTGTTTAGTAATAGAAACCAAATTTATCTATTGAAAATATGTTAATTTTCTTATAAACTTAAAAAAGTACTCGAAATAGTTTCTCTAAACATAAATATATGTTTTCCTTTAAGTAAACCGATCATTTAAATAATAATTTATGGTAATTTATTTTACTTACCTTTCTAGTTCAGTTAAATCGGTTACCGACCAAATTAACCGAAATTAATTTGGTTCGGTTCGGTTTGGTTCTGATTTTTTTCGGTTTTAGTTCGGTTTGACATTTTTTACCTCAAAACCAACCGAACCGACCGAACGCTCACCCCTAGTACAGAGCATGGCGAGTGCACACACTTGCGTGTGAACACATAACTCTAGATGTTTCTTATTTTTACAAAAACCTTTTTTTAAGAGAGAGTTTTGCAAAATTATCTTAGCACCACTTAACTTAGAAGATCAAAAATGTTATAGCTTTTACTTTAAATTAACCACTTTTAAAACAAAGATTACAATCAGGATATACCTCATAATTATCACCCATGAATCTTCCTATATACTAGTTAAACCATCGTTACTTACAATCAAACTTTATTTTTATTTTTGTTGAGAAAAATAAATTTTCAAAAATTTCAATTTAATAACCAAAAACATATACTTATCCTATAGTGCTTCTTAAAAAATAAATCAAAAGAAAATTTGTTTTGAGATTTTTTTTGTTTTTGTTTTGATTTTGGAAAGAAAATGCAAAAAATAAACCATGAAAAATAAAAAATGAACATGAGACTCCCCTCCACACTTGATTTTGACCGTGTCCCCACAGTCAATCCAAGTGAAAGGAGAAAAATGAAATAAAAATAAAAAATATGACATATATTTACATGAAAATGAAAAGATTATTATTTACACGGCATCAGAAAATAAACCGTTAAAGAGTAAATGAAACGGTCTTTCAAAGACCAATTCATTTGTCTCATCAAGTATGAGGGACATAGCTTAAGCACGAAAAACCAAACCATAAATGATTTCAAAGTTGAATATTGATTTGGAAAAACGAATGTCGTTTTATTAAAAATCGTATGAGTTGTTTTATTTTCGATGATTTTTGGGGTAGATAGAACAATTGGTTGAAGTTCAAGTTTATTTTCACCAAATTGAAATTCAGGCTTACCATTGAAAACTTCTTCAAAATTATTGATTTCAAAATCAAAATGGTGATTTAAATTTATCCCTTCAGAATTCAACAACTCATCTTCGAAAAGTCCAAAAAAATTTGTGTTCACTAAATTTGTCTTCCTTTGTTGGATTATTAACGACTTCATTGCATTTATCAAGTTCAAAATCCAAAGTTGTTGTACTCAATTTTTCAAAATCGGAAAAAGGAAGACTGAATTTTAAATTTGGTTTCACACTCTCAAAAGAATTGAAATCCAACTCAATTACCGCATTTTCAACAACTTCATTAAGATTGTCATTTGCAATTTCAAAATTTTTATTTGAAAATCGTAATTTTTGGTAAAAGGTGGATTATCACTTGACTCGTCACATGTTGGGATTTGATTTTGTTTCTCGCGTTGTTTCATATATGTTTCAAACTATAAATCTGTGTGATCTTTGTGAATTTCATCCATTTGCTAAACAAAATTCAATTTATAATTATTAATTTGAGAATTTTCAATTTGAAATTGTTGAGAATAAAAAATTTCAATTGCACCATAGTCGAGATTATTCTCATTTCCAAAATCATTTAAAAAGTGATTCACATTTCCATTTTGACTTTGGAATTCATTTTGGAGGTCGAAGTTGTATTGGCATGAGTTATAATCGAAATCATTTGAATTTTGAAGTGAATTCAAATTTTGATTATTTTGAAATCCTTGACTTGGGTTATTGCACAAATATGAATTACATAAATCATTTATCATATGTTTTTTTACAGAGAGTTCAAGTAAAGACGAAATTGTTTCAATGCTTTTTTCAAGATTTGAGGGTTGGTCATCATTTTGAAAACTTTACGGTTCAAAATTCGAATTGTTTGTACAATAGTTGTCATTAAAATATCCATAAGAATTTTGTGTGAAATTATATGGATTATATTGATTTTCACAACTATTGTAAAATTCTGGCGAGTAAGAAAATTCGGACATTTTCAAGAATGTTTTTTTATCCTTTTTTAAAGAAAAAATATTTAACAAGGAGAATTTATTTTTTCGAAAGGGAGATTTGATTTTTGTTTTTTTTTTGGATTTTCAAAAAAAAAATTCTTTTTTTTATATGTTTTTTTTAAAAGATTATATATATTTTAGATTTTGATTGAAAATTTTCAAAGGAAAAGATCTAAAAAAACTAATTTAAGGAAAATTTACAATCTTTTTTAGTTTTGAATTTTGATTTTTTTTTAAATATGCATGAACTAATGCAGCTAAATGAATGTAAGGACTTAATGATAAATTTTTTGTCCTAAGTAGCTCCTAACCCAAAATTATATAATCACACTTTGTCTTAATTCAACAAGATAGTTCTTAGCCAGGTAATGGACATGAGTTATCGGTGCACCATGAATCACCGTAGCAATGCAACCGAAGGTTTAAGTACCTTTAGAGAAACAATTGGCATAATATTTATGAATCACCGAAATATTTATAACTGATTATTGCACTGTCGTAGCCTAGACACCAAGAATATAAATTGTTCAAAGAAGACAACTTGTGAAGATACAATTAAGCCCTAGGTGAGCTCACGACTCCCTTAAGTCAAATGTCTAACCGTTATTATTAATCAAAATTCTAAGATGAAATGCAATTTGTGGGCTAAGGTAGGGGTGATGAAATCCCCCACCTTATGTGAATTGGGATGTTGCCCTTAGAAAAAAAAAATAAGATGATATGAATGCAAAACTGAAAATAAACGTGAATTTAACAATGCAATTACAAATAAAATTTGTTTTGTTTTTTTGAAAATTTTTAAAATGCAAGCAACCAACAATGCAATGCGAATAAATACAATATATAAGAGCACGATACCAGAGCATGCATAATTATTAGCAAATTATTTTAAAGCAGTGGTTTAAAAAAATAAAAAGCGCAATTATTTAGCATACAATTCCTCTCCTTCTGATTTTCTGCTTTTGCAACCTGAAAATTGCTGAACAAGTTTTATCAGAATCAAAACAAAACAAAAAGAAGAGTGTTTACACAAAACTAAGAGTGTTTACACAAAACAAGTTTTTTTTTAATATCAAGGAAGAACTAAAACAAAACAAAACAAATGAGAACAACACAAAACAAGAGAAAACAAAATATCTGAAACTTGTTATTTTTTTTATTCTTTATTTTTAATATATATATGGATGGAACTTAAAATAAATTAAAAAAACAAATCAAGAATTTTTTTATTTATATTTAAGAAAACACTAAAGCAAATGAAACTAGAACAAAACAAATCCAATTAAAACAAATGAAAGAGGGTTAGGATAAAGAAATTCTCTTCCTTTTTTTCGTTTAAGCTTAACTGAACCTGCAAACCCACAAGCCCAAACCCACAAAAATTATCTGATTAAAAAAAACTTAAATCGTGATTCATAAGAACGCACTTCTCAAATTCTCTATTTCCCACAAATTCCAGATTCCAAAACCCAAATTTCAAACTCAAACTTCGAAGTTGAGGTCGATGCGGGCAAATAGGGTTGCGGTTTGCTCGCGTTCTGGTTCGAGTGGATGAAGGTTATGGGTTCGAGTTTACGGTGCAGGTGATTGGTTGTTGGCGGTGATGAGGCAGTTTGTCGCGGTGATTTGTTCGTGGGTTCGAATCGAGGTTGACAGTTGCAGATTTGGGGACTCGATGCTAGTTGGTGGAATTCAGTAACTGGAGATGTGTTGCACTGATTGGTAGTTTTCTCTGGACGAGGCATAAGGAGAGGCAGTTATGCAGTGCAGTGGTATAGGAGTTGGAAGTGGAGTTGATGGATTTTCGAGGCAGTAGTTATGTACTGTGATGGTAGACAAGGAACAGATATGTAGATATGGTGGGTATTTGATGTTGTATGCAGGTATGTGGTGGTTCGAGTGTGGTCTGTAGTGATGTGCAGTTAGGTTGGTTGGTATTTGATTTTGATGGTAGACTGATGTCAGGTGTTTGAGAGCAAGGCAGTAAGACAGGTTGAATGGTTATTGTGCGATGAATGTTGTGAATGTTGGTGCTGAAGGGTCGTAGGATGTAATGTAGTGCAGGTGTTAAGTATGGTTGTGGTGGTTGTCAGGTTGTCAGACAGTAGTGAAAGTTTGGATAGAGGATGTTATGGAAGTGGTAGGCTGTTATAGGCATGGTGATAGTATATGGCAGTGTACGGTTGATGTTTTGTGGATCAATGGACAAGACAGTTGACAGTTTTTGGAGGAGGAAGTGCAGGGTGGTAATGTAGGTGGTATTTGAAGGCAGGGGTTGCAGTGGGGGTGTTGAAGGTTCAAGGAGGAGCAGGGACTGGATGCTTTTATGGTGGCAATTATGTAGATGGATGGGGGTAGCAGTATGTATGTAAGGGTATGTGAACGTAGTGGCTATTTGATGTTCATGACAAAGATTGTAGGCAGAGTAGAGGAAATTGAAGCAGTATGAAGGTGTGGCAGAAGTGTAGGAGTTTATGATGGTATATGGGGTATGAATGGTATGTTGCAGTGTGGTTTATGTGGAGCTGGCAGTGACAGAGGTGATTTAAATGGTGATGTAGCACTGTGGCAGTGCACTATGTTGTGCACAGTGAGGTTATTGAGACAGAGGAAGGATGGTAGATGAGTGGCTGTTGTATGAAGTGCAGTATTGATGGATGAAGGATGGTGGCAGTTGTATAATTGATGATGGCTGAGGAGTAGGATGGTTTATATGACAGTGGTGAATGGACAGTGGTGAATAGAGTTAATAGAGGCAATTGACTGTTGATGGTGGTGGTTGGTTACTGCAGTAATATGTTAAGGAAGTGATGATGTTGGTGAATGGTTTGACGTGCAGCACTAATGTCATGAAGTATGGTCGAATGTTGCACTGACAGTGAATGTTTGGCACAATTGTACAGTTTTGTATGTGGAGTAATGTTGGAGGTTGAAGGTTGTATGAAGGGTGACAGGGGTGATGAAGGTTGTTGTTTATGTTGTAGGCAGAGGAGGAAATGTATGGTTGTAGGCTGTATGTATATATTGCAAGGCAGTTGTATGTTGGAAGGGGTAGGTATTGGTCACTGATATGTTTGACAGAGTGTGGCGGCAGTATGTTAGGAGTTCGACAGTTTGTTGTGATAGGGTGGATAGGGTGGTGCTGTTTCAGGTGGAAGTACAAGCAGGAAGTGTGCAATGGATATGCGATGTAATTTGTAGGCAATGAGGATATGCACAGTGAACTAGGAATGTTAATGGTTGGTGGTTGTGTGAAGTATGGCAGTTTTGGTTGAAATGGTGGAGAGGAAATGGTTTGTGCAGGTGATAGTTAAGGCAGTGACAGGTGGAGAGGAATGGAAGTGTTGTAAACGATGTGGAGTTTTGTAATAAAAAGATATTTGTACAAAAGAAAATTATAAATGAAATGGAAATGAATTGGAATAAAAGACATTCTTTTTTAAATGAAATTGTGCATGTATATATTTTCAAAAAAAAATAGAAATGCAAATGAAACTAGAAAACAAGCGTACAAACACAATGAATACAAAAATCATACACAAACACACAACACAAAACTTTTATTTATTTTTTTAAATGCAAAGTAACACACAATAAAAATCAAACAAAAATAATTCGAAGAATAGAACTAAAACCAAATTAATTCCCCAGCAACGACGCCAAAAACTTGTTGAATCGACTAATTTTTTATCGGATTAGAAAATCACCGAACAATTTTAATTAAAAATAACTGCATGCACACGGCGTACAATTTTAGTACGTGGCGAGTATGGGTCGATCCGCGGGAAATTGAATTGATTTAAAATTCTACTTAATCAAATTAACCAAGAGTTTGAAGTTGTTTAAGCTAAAAAATGTAAAAAAAAACAAGTAAAAGAAAGTAAATAAAAATATGAGAGTATAGGGCAATTTAGAGGCAAATCCTTTCTCATGATTACATAATTCAACACAATGAAATTATGATCTCTCTTTTTGGTCCTTGGTGAATTTAGTTGATGTGTTTATCATAAGTATGACCTATTTGTGCTCTTAATTAGCCCAACATAAACCATCAAACTATAACACACCCACTAAACCACTTGTTAACTCTCATAAAAATGATAATGAAGTTAAAAATAAAATCTATTCTAAGCATGATCTATTTACTATTGATTAATAATATAGACCATCAAATTTTGATTCTAAAATTCACTTCATTACCATAATCATATGTAGATGAAGAAGTAATTTGTATTTATATTTGTTTAAGCATAGCCTATATGGTGTCAACAACATAGGCTATCAAATTCAAAGTTAAACAACAAAATATTTACCACATCAAACATTTCCATTAAGCACAAAAAGAGATCAAATGAAATCACTATGTTGAATCTACATGATTAAGAGAACTTCATTACCCCTAAATTGAAGGAATTTAGCTTCTCATGTTTGTTATAATTTCAACAAATGTTGGTTGCAACATGAAACAAAAACAAGAGGAAAATGCGATCTAATTAAAATAAAAAGAGAATTAAACTACTTACATAAATTAAATCTAAGCTACTAACATAAAAGAAAAGAACAGGGGAAGAACATGAATTAAAATTGCATGTAAATAAATTGCATTAAGAAAATTACATAAGAGAAAAAGGCTAAGAGTCATGAAAGAGAGAAAGAGAGTTTAAATTTATTTTTGTGTCTACCACTAAACTAACTACAAGGTGGTGCTAAGAGCTTATTACATGAAACATAAGGGGTATTTATACATGCCTAAAACCCTAATGCATATTTTAGGGGACTACCCAAAATACCCCTCTAAGAAGTGTGGCCTCCAAGTTGTCATTAACATGAGCATAATCCACCATTACATGTGCATGTAACTTTAATGTCCGCTACATGTGAATTAGCTCCTAATTGTATATCATGGTAAGTGGGTAGGTGGGGTCCTCCATGTTGCATGAGTTGATTTATTTTCATCTTCATTTGCCTTCTAACTATTGTGCATGCATATTTCCCTGAAGCCCTCTTCATATTTTCATTCAAATTCTTACAAATAAAAATAAAATATGCAAATAAATATTCTCTAAATTAATACATGCACAAATTGACCATTTTGCCCCTATATGAAGATGAATAAACGATGATTTGAAAATAATTTAATTTTTTCTTTAAACATGTTAAAATACCCAATTATGATCATTATTTAATTAAAACAAGATTAAATATGTGAGTATAAATATACACATGTACGTGCACATCAAGTGCAATGATTAGTACATAAAACATGTCTTATACATAGTCTGGGTACATCAAAACAACATAAATAGATAACTATAATAGATAACTGCCCGCCAAGTCTCCACTATATTCTCCACACTCATCGCTATACATAACCTATATTTTGAAATGAGAAGGGAGTTAGAACAACAATGTCTAGTGAATTAAACCTCAAGTTTTACAATAAAAGTATATGGGTAATAAGCATTTAGATAAGTGTTATGTCTTATGTATTTATTATACTTCTCCAAGAATATCCTCAACTGTAGGATATAGGCCCTACAAGTCCAACTCCATGACTACAAAAGTGGGTGTAATGCAACCATGTAGTATATTGGAATCAACAACCCATCTCCCATCCAATTGTATCCCAACGATGTGAGACGAAGTATTTAGGCCACTTAAGACCTTTAAATGGGTAATAAGCAGACTATCCAGTCATTTAATATCTAGACCCAAGGCGAACCCCTCTTAGTTCTCCCTAGCTGAAATCGTAGAAAACCTCTTAAGGCCACTTAATGCTACTTAGATAAGGAAGAGGCGGACGCTTCGGCCATTTAATACTTCTTAGATAGGGAAGAGGCAGGTCTTTCGACCATTTAATACTTCAACCTTGAAGCGGACCCCCCAAGAGATTTCCACTAATGCACCTAAGAGAAATTACGACCGTTTAATACTTCTTAAATAGGAAGAGGCGGATCCCAATAGCTATTCAATACGTCAACCCTGGAGCAGGCCTATCCTGGAATTATCCCACGCCAAAAAGGAAATCCTGACCATTAATACTTCTTAAATGAGGAAGTGACAAACCCAACAGCCATTCAATACCTCAACCCCAAAGCAGGCCCGTCCTGAGATTACCCAACGTTATTTATGATAAATTCCCTAAGTTGTATAATACTTCTTGATAGGGAGGAGCCAGACCCTAAATCAGGCTTTTAAATTTTGAAACTGACCGATTATAATTAAAAATTTGTGGTCTTAAATACTTACTGGGTATAATATGTCTTAAATAGAAATGACTTGTATAGAAACTATGATTAATTAGTTTTATATGTATCCAAGTAATTTGTCTGTTTCTTATTCGGGATGACATATTATTTTAATATTTCAACAACTACAATTTCTATTCAAGTCCCAATCCAGTACAGCAAATTTTCATGATAGCTGACATCATCAACAAATTAGCTATGCTAAATAGACTTGTATATGCTCAAAATGGAATCCAAAATATAAAATTCATTTTACGTTAATATAGTAGAACCACGGCTTCTCTTTCAAAGAAGCAAATTTACAAATCCAATCTTTTATATTTCTTTCAACTTTAAATGTATAGCATTGAAATGACAAAAAAAATCATATTTATATTAATTGTCGAAATAGGCAGTGCAAACTACGGATAAAGGAAAATTTTCATTTTTCCTTACTTTTCACACCTAATTCTGCTTTCCTTGTCTTGTAATTCTTTGCCATTACAATCTCAAATTGAGAAGTGGAATCAAATTGAATACAAAATATTCATATTGTAAATAATAATAATGAATCCAATCTTGCAATGTTAAAATAAAATAGCAAGGATTCTAGAAATTTTCACAACGTATATATTATGAGGAAATTGTGGGGTTTTAAATTTATAAATTTCAACATACAAAATTTCCCAAGGCACGGTACAAATTCAAAAATCAAACTAAATAAGATATTATTAAGGAAAAATTGAAATTTCCATTCACAAATAATTGTCAATGAAATCTTCTTGTATTTGCTTTCGTGTTACTGTCTATCTCTTCCTCTAATTTATCTCCTTTTTATTGTATAATATATAACAAATTTGTTTGTACGTATTAGATTCAAAAACTATAGGTTATGCAAGTTTAGAATAGAGATTTATGTATGTATATAAGATTAAGTACCTTTTTCTTTAGCTTGATTCCTTTAATCCTTCCCCTAATTAATCCTTGAACGTATATATTTATTTATTTTGAATTTGAGTTTAAGAAATTTCTATGGAGGAAGAGAATTAGGCATAATCTCGTTATCAAGTTTAGATTTGTGTGAAGAAAAACAAGGGGGCTAGCCTCTTTTTTATAGTCGCTTGGGTGCGCTAGGATCGTCGAATTAAAAATCTTTTAATATCTTTGAATCCGAGCCATTTAGGGTAAAGAAAAGCCCAGCCGTCACTATTCGATCGATCGACCAGTCGCTATGAGTGGTCAACCACTTACGGTCGACTAGCCCATAGAAGGGGTCAACCGGTGGGTCCCAAACAAATAATGTTAATGTTTACTTAATTATATTTATTATTTTTATTCGTTTGAATTACTTTCGATCTGAAATCTTCAAACATTGATAACTTCTTTGTTTGAACTCCTATCATGAAGCTCTATGTATAAAAGTTGCTCAGAAGATTGTCATGAACAAAGTGGTACAAGTTTCATTGTCAAATTCTGATGTTTACTCAATTTATATTTTTAGCTTTATTATTACTTAATTAATTCCTCATAATTAATTTCCTATTAATTTTACAGGGTATTACATAATGGGTGTGCTTGTGTTAAACTTGTATATATATATATATATATATATAATAGTCCTGAAAATATACAAGTACGTTCTCTTAATATGTTGCGCATAATCCCTAAGAAATCCCGAACTTCACTCTGAAACCAAATGTAACTATCCCCACCCTCGGACACACCGATCTAAAGCCTAAAATCGATGTTTAAACTCGCATCATGCCAAGAAGTATGAATCATTAGGTATTTATGGTTTGCATTATACAAGGACGAATATAATTTTAGAACATTCTATACTTTCCAATCTCATAGCGAAAGGAAATAAAATATTAGTATTGAAACTAATTCCAAATTAGAATTGTCTAAATAACCACGGTCTATACAAGTACTGATAGAATAGAGTCCCCAAATAATAATACAACAAAAGTATGAATGATAAATATAATCACTACAACAACAAAAAACCATTTTGCAATGGCTTTGAGCTGTTGCTAAAGAATTTTGCAACGGCCCTAAGCCATTGCAAATTGGAGAGTGGCCAACATTTCACAATGGCCCAGAACTTGAAAAACTCTTATTTCGCAATGGCCCAAGGCCATTGCGAATTTAGTATTTGCAACGGCTACAAGTCGTTACAAAATCATGTAACTTTTTTAAACATCATTAAATCTATGAAAATTCATCCCTCGGCCCATGAAGTATTTCAGAAACATGGAATAATAGTATTTCAGGAACAAAATGGTGAAATAATTAATATGATTGCTGAAATGAGTAATATATTACATGATGTAGAAAACAATCAACATATTTTTACAATGCTTAGTACATTTAAGTCCCACTAACGGAAGAATTCATTACTACCTATTTGAAGTTCATAACTCATTATTGCTAATAAACAACTAATAGGTTTGCTTTTGACATAATTCATAATTCATCACTAATAATAAACAACTAAAAAGTTTGCTTCTAACAGCCGGAAGAATTTATCAATTGAGGTAACTGATGTAGATCAAATATTAGACAATTGTAAAGATAAAATAGAGACAGTGATCCAAGCAGAAGTAGCTGAAACCAATGGTGAGCCTAACTTGACAAAAGATCAGGAATGCGAGCCCGCTATGACCTACAATAAAGAAAAAAAGAACAAAGAAATGAATGAACATGGGAGGACATGATGAGTTGGGATAGTACTAAAAGTATTAAGAGTATTCAGAAAATTGATTTCACTTTTAAATATAAGTTCATTTAGGTAATGTACGTACAATGAGTGGTTTATGTTCGTAATGTATTAAATAAAAGTATCACAACAGTTTACATATGTAAAATATTAAACAACTATATCACTGGTTCATAGACACATGTGAATAATTAGCATGTAAGTTGCTAACGGGTAGAACCAATCATAAGTAAATTTGCTATAAGACCAAGTTTTAGGAATTGGATCATACAAATTGCAATTCTCAACCAAACAAAAATTCAATAAAAAAGGAGCCAAAGATAGATCAAGAGGCAAACTCAAAAGTAAAGGTGTCATGTAATGAGTTGTGTACAATAAAAAACAAACACGAGTCACATTTTTAGTATGTATATTTGAGAGATAGAGGGTGGTATAGGGAGACTTACATGATTTATTAGCAGGTTGACCAAGTCGTTGACATGCAATCTATGTTCTCGGGCATTGTAAAAATATGAAGGAAAACATAAAAATTTATTAGATGTTAGTTAATATGTAGAAGCAAGTAGTTTATAAACACTGCCTCTAAACTAACATATCATATACATACATAACGTAATTTTTACTATACTAACATGGTAGAACTGATAATCACCATCTAAAAAATGAAACTGATGTACTTTGCTGGTAAATGAATAAAGGTAGTAAAGCAAACATGTGACCAAATCAGTAACTAAAACATAGATGTCTTGGGTGTAACTGAGCAAGGAGACAATAGATTCTTATCTTTTTACTCTCGGATGTAAAATGTGTATGCAAGAACGTCTATGGTGTATAGGATGGTTGTGAGCACTTTGCATAGGCTAAATCTTTTCAACCCTATAAATATGCCTCTCACACCCCGTTTTATATATAACACGATGTGCACGTAAATGTGCATATTTTTACATCCATATTTAATTTATTTTTATTTTAAATAAATGTCATAATTGGATATTTTTACATGTTTGAAACCAAATTTCAAAAATGCTTTCAAGTCATCATTTATACATCGATTTGGGGTAAAATGGTAATTTTGTGCATATATTAATTTTGAGATTATTCCCTTGCATGTTTTATTTTTATTTGTTGGAATTTGGATGAAAATATGAAGAGGGTTTCATGGAAATATGCATGCGCAAGAATGGGAACAAAGTAATGAAGATGGAAATAATTCAAACTCATGCATCATGGAGGACCTCACCTACCCACTTACCATAATCTATAATAGGAGCTAATGCACAAGTTGGTGGAGGTTAAAGTTACATGCATACTTGATGATGTATTAATTAGAGACTAATGATAATTCGGTGGTCACACTTCCTCAAGGGCAATTTGGGTAGTCCCCAAAAATATGATTAGGGTTTCTAAGCTTGTATAAATACCCTATATGTTCATGCAATTAAGCTCTTGGCCTCCTCTTTAGTTAGTTAGTTTTAGTCTCAAAAATAAATATAAGCTCTCTTTCTCTCTTTCATGGCTACTTAGCCATTTTCTTTTATGTAATTTTTTTTATGCAATTTTAGTTCATGCTCTTTCCTATTTACATGCTCTCTTTCCTTTTATGTTAGTAGCTTAGTTTCATTTCTTATGCAAGTAGATTAGCTTTTATTTCATTTTAATTAGCTCTCTTTTTAATTAGCTTGCATTTTCTTCTTGTTTTCGTTTCATGTTGCAATCTACATTTGTTGAAATGATAACAAATATGAGAAGCTAAACCTCTTCAATTTTGGGGTAATGAAGCTCTTTTAATCATGTAGATTCAACATTTTGCTAATTTTGATCTCTTTTTGTGCTTAATGACAATGTTTGAATAGGTAAAAATTTTGTTGTTGTAGCTTTGGATTTGATAGCCTATGTTGTTGACACTAAATAGGCTGTATTTAAACAAACACAAACACAAATTACTTCTTCATCTACATATGATTATGGTAATAAGGTGGATTCTAAAATCAAAATTTGATGGTCTATATTACTAATCAATACTAAATAGATCATGCTTAGAATAGATTTTATTTTCAAGTTCATTAACATTTTCATGAGAATTAACAAGTGATTTAGTGGTTGTGTTATAGTTTGATGGTTTATGGAAGGCTAATTAATAGCACAAATAGGTCATGCTTATGATAAACACGTCAACTAAACTCACTAATGACCAAAAGAGAGATCATAATTTCATGTTGTGTTGATTTATGTGATGATGAGAGTGGATTTATCTTTAAATTGTCTTTTAATCTCATAGTTTTCATTCACTTTTGTAAGTTTTTGCATTTTCTCTAGCTTAAAACAATTTTCAAACTCTTTGGTTAATTTGATTGAATAAAAATTTTAAAATCAATACAATTTCCTACGGATCGACCCGTACTCGCCATGTAGTAGAATTGTACGTCGTGCGCTTGCGGTTATTTTTAAATTTAATTTTTTTTGGCTATTTTCTAATCCGATAGGAAATTAGTCGTTAAACAAGATTTTGGCGCCGTTGTCGGAGAATTAATTTTATTTTATTTCTATTCTTCGAATTGTTTGTTGTTTGATTTTATTGTGTGTTTGTTTTGTGTGTTATTTTGCATTTAAAAAAAATTATGTTGTGTGTGATTTTTGTGTGCATATCTTGTTTTATATTTGCATTTGCCTTTTTTTTTTTAAAAAACATACACAATTTCATTTGAAAAGGAAAAAAAATTGTATTCCATTTCATTTTCAATTTCATTTATAAATTTTCAATGTACATCTACAAAACTGCCTTATTACAAAACTATTCACTGTTCTCTGCTTGAAACATCTGTGCTACTGCTCTCTGCTCAACCTCTCTGCCAAACACTTCAACTACAACATCACATTCTCCATTGCAAGCCTCCAATCCAACCAGTTCACCCATCACAGTACCCCTAGCATAAACTACACTCCACTGCCAATCATACTTCATTTCTAATCACATACTTCATCATCACTACCACTAATCACATACAAAATTCAACATACTCCCTGTAACCACTACATTTTCTGTCATCCCTTAACTGCTCCAAGACCACACTAATCAACCTCAAACTCCTGCAACAAACCCCTGACCAAACTACTTCCTCTGCATTGTCAACCATAACCATACAATAAAACAACTACGCATTCAACCACCTCCGACAAAACATGTGCACAACTCCAAATCATAACAACTGCTGCATTACCTCCTCAACACTCCTCTGACCAATCATCTCCATCATCACAGTCAACAGTCACTGCATTTCCCAAACAAAACCTTACTGCCCCATCCTTCTCCTCACAAACAAACCATACATCTGACATACATCAAACACTTCAACCATATCCCCCTCTGACCCATTGCAGCAATAACACTACCATCATCATAAACTAACTAACCATCTTCCTTGTGCCACTGTGCACATCACTGATACATACCACATATCCCTCTACAGCCATCAACACTTACATATTATCCCAGCACAGTGTCACTTACATATTTACATACTTACAACCATCAACTCTACAACCATCCCTCTACAGCAAGTCACTTACATACTTCTGTTCAAATACTTCTGACTTCCTCTACAACTTCACTACTGTTTCAATCTTTAGATACTGCTATAACCATCAATCAAACCACCTTACCATTATCATCAATCCACAAACATCCCTGCCATCAAAAATCTTGCTTCTATACTCACTGCACTGTTAAAACTTCACCATCATACTTCTATCATATCAAAACCCACCGGTGCTACTATTCCTTTACCATCAACTTCTGACCATACAACTCACCCATTACCTTCTGCCATAACCAAACTTCATCATCCTGCTACATCATTACCCAATCAAACACATCACAAGTTAAACACCTTCACCTGCCTACAATCCTCCTCCTTTAATAACTGCCCAGACTATCATTCTCCGAGTCATCAAACCCCAGCCTCCGCTAATTGCAACCCAAAACTTCCAAATCATCAACCTCCCACTGTCGCTTACACCCAATCGCTTTGAAACCCAAGTCATTGATCACTGAACCATCCGCAGCTTGAACCAACCTGCCGCCATCTCTAAACTCAATTCGAAACCCTTGAATTCCAAACCACGAATTCAAGTTAATGAAGTCGAACGAATTTTGCATTTGTCTGAATTTTTTTTAAGAAAAGAATACGTTTTTTTACATAGTTTTTTCTTTTTTTTTCTTTAAGGATTACATAAACGAATTTTATTTGGGCAGTGGGCTCGTTTGGGCCGACTTGGTTGCTTTACATCACTTACAAAAAAAATTGTTTACTTAAAATTTTCTTAACTGTGTTGTTTTCCTAAAAAAAATATAACAACAAGTTTCAACTTGTTTAGTGTTATTTTCGTTTTAGTTTGTTTTGTATTGTTTTCATTTACATCCTTATTAAATATATATATATAACAAGTTTCGATTTTTTTGTTTTCTTTTGTTTTGCGTTGTTTTCAGTTGTTTTGTTTTAGTTCTTCCTTGATATTGCTTATATATATAATTCTTGTTCAAATTTTTTAGTTTGCAAATTGCAGGGAATCGAGAGGAATTGCTTACTTTGCATTACTTGCCAAAAATAAATTGCTTTGCTTGCTTATATAGAAAAAAAAATTGCCACTTTAAAATGAAATTGCTAATAATTTTGCACGCTCTGGTATCGTGCCACCATCTCTTGTTTTTATTTGTCTTGCATTGTTGGTTACTTGCATTTAAAAAAAAATTCAGAAACAAAAACAAATTTCATTCGTAGTTGCATTGCTAATTTAATTTCAGTTTTGCATTTCATCTTAGAATTTGACTAATAATAACGGTTAGACATCTTAAGGGTGTCACGAGATCATCTAGGGCTTAATTGTATATTGACAAGTTGTCTTCTTTCGATAATTTATATTCTTGGAGTCTAGGCTACGGCAGAGCAATAATCAGTTATAAATATTATGGTGATTCATAAATATTATAATGGTTGTTTCTCTGAATGTAATTAAACCTTCGGCTGCATTGCTACTGTGATTCGTGGTGCACCGATAAATCATGTCCGTTACCTGGCTGAGAACTATCTTGTTGGATTAAGACAAAGTGTGATTATACAATTTTGGGTTAGGAACTACTTAGAATAGAAAATTTGTAATTAAGTCCTTACATTTTTTTAGTTGCATTAGTTCATGCATATTTTTTTTTAAAATTCAAAATCCAAAACTAGAAAAAAATTGTAAATATTTCTTAACTTAGTTTTTAAATCCTTCGAAATTTTTCAATCAAAAACAAAAATCCAAAAAAAACATATAATCTTTTCAAAAAACAAAAAAAAATTAAAAATCCAAAATATAAAACAAAATCCAATTTCCCTTTTGAAAAATAAATTCTCCTTGGTAAATACTTTTCCTTTATAAAAAAACCATTTTTGAAAATGTCTGAAT
Source organism: Allium fistulosum (assembly GCA_030737815.1). Lineage (NCBI taxonomy): Eukaryota > Viridiplantae > Streptophyta > Magnoliopsida > Asparagales > Amaryllidaceae > Allium > Allium fistulosum. Next base: position 938,416,682 of record CM060907.1, on the reverse strand, counting down.
TTCCCTATTCTTAAGAATTTTACAATAGTTGTGAAAATCAATATAATCCACATAATTTCACACCAAATTCTTATGGATATTTCAATGACAACTGGTGTACAAACAATTCAAATTTTGAATTACAAAGATTTCAAAATGATGACCAACCCTCAACTCTTGAAAATAGTATTAAAACGATTTCGTCTTTACTTGAACTCTCTACATAAAATGATCAAAGGATAAATGATTTGTGTAATTCATATTTGTGCAATAACTCAAGTCAAAATTTTCAAAATAATCAAAATTTGAATTCACTTCAAAATTCAAATGGTTTCTATTATAACTCATGCCAATTCAATTTCAAACTCCAAAATGAATTTCAAAATCAAAACGAAAATGGAAACAACTATTTAAATGATTTTTCCAATGGGAGTTGTTTCAATCGTGGTGAAAATTTTTGTTCTCAACAATTTCAAATTGAAAATTCTCAAGTTAATAATTATAAATTTGATTTTGTTGAGCAAATGGATGAAATTCATGATTTGTTGTTAGAAACATATATGAAACAACGTGAGCAACAAAATCAAATCCCAACGTGCGACGAGTCAAATAATAATCCATCTTTTACCAAAATTGACCATTTTCAAATAACAGCTTTTGAAATTGAAAACGACAATCTTAATGAAGTTGTTGAATAATTGATTTGGATTTCAATTGTTTTGAGGGTGAGAAATTCGATTTAAATTCGATCTTCCTTTTTTTGATTTTGAAAATTGAATACAACAACTTTGGATTTTGAACTTGATATATGCAATGAAGTTGTGAATAATTCAACAAAGGAGGATGAATTTTGTGAACATAAATTTTATGGACCTTTTGAAGATGAGTTGTTAAATTCTGAAGGGGAAGATTTAAATCACCATCTTGTTTTTGAAACCAATAATTTTGAAGAATTTGTCAATGATGAGCTTGAATTTCAATTTGGTGAAAATAAACTTGAACTTCAACCAATTGTTCTATCGACCCCAAAAATCATCGAAAATAAAACAACTCATACGATTTTTATAACGACATTCGTTTTTCCAAATCAACATTCAACTTCGAAATCTTTTATGATTTGGTTTTCTGTGCTTAAGCTGTGTCTCGCCTACTTGACGAGACAAATGAATTGGTCTTTGGAAGACCGTTTCATTTACACTTTGACAATAAATTTTCTGATGTCGTGTAAATAATAATCATTTCATGTAAATATAGGTCATATTTTTATTTTTATTTTTATTTTATTTTTCTCCTTTCACTTGGGTTGACTGTGGGGACACAGTCAAAATCAAGTGTGGAGGGGAGTCTCATCTTCATTTTTTATTTTTCATGGTTTATTTTTGCATTTTTTTTCCAAAGCTATTTTAAAAAAATTCAAAAAAAAAACAAAAACTCCGAAACAAAATTTCCTTTTAGCATATGAATTTACTTTTGAAAGAAGCACTATAGGATAAATATATGTTTTTGGTTATTAAATTGAAATTTTTGAAAATTATTTGTGTCGACAAAAATAAAGTTTGATTACAAATAATGATGGTTTAACTAGTATATAGGAAGGTTCATGGGTGATAATTATGAAGTATATCCTAATGGAAAATCTTTGTTTAAAAAAGTGGTGAATTTAAAGTAAAGGATATAACATTTTTTAACTTTTAAGTTAAATGGTGCTAAGATGATTTTGCAAAACTCTCTCTTAAAAAAACATACAAAAAGAAAAAAGAATATATGTGTGTGTGTGTGTGTGTATAAATGTATATAAAACATAAAAAAGATGGTTTTTATAAAAATAAGTAACACCTAGAGTCATGTGTTCACATGCAAGTGTGTACACTCGCCATGCTCTGTACCCTTCTGACGTAAACTCGAAAAGCAGTGCATGATCGGTATATCTAGCCTCAGTTTATCTGATTTAGGTGTATTTATATAAAAATTCTTTTATTAATAATGCCTAAAGTCGATAGGTGTACACACTTGTGTGTTCACTCGTCATGCCATGTATTCCCCTCACGTAAGCCCGAAAGGCAGTGCGTGGGTGGTAGATCTAGCCTCGGTTTTTTGAGTTAGGAATATATAAATATTGTTAATATCAATAAAATTTTCAAAAATAGAGAGAGTAATCAATTGAAATCCAAGCACTATTTTTACTTATTTGATTTGACTTGTTATTTAAAAGAAATGAAAATACCGCTTTGAAAAATTTTGATAATCAACTAAGGATTCATTTCATAGTTGCACTATATTATCAACCAAAACAACTAGCCAAACTAGAGTCTATTTGTTATGATAACTTGGTTTTATTGGAAATTTTGACAAGTAAAAGGACTAAACTTTCATGATGATGACCAGAACTCATATTTAGCTTATTCGTGTCAATTTAAAAGTAAATTCTTCATTTGTAAATATTTTCAAAAACTTGCATTTGTATCCTTGTAAATAAATCTTGCATCTAGGAATTTTACATTTCGCATTTGGATTTTGTGGGTAGTATCCACTAAAAACTCTCACAACACAACACTCGTCCTACTAGGGACACCTAGAGGTTTAACGACTTGTTGCATACACTCAATGTAATCGTGTTTCCTATGAAAATGTATTTATCTTAGTTTTTCTTTATTCGAGGTCGAATAAAAAGATAAGTGTGGAGGTATTTGATGTGCACGTAAAGGTGCATATTTTTACACCCCATTTTATATATAACATTAAATACAACCAACCCTACCCTCACTATATTACTCCTCATACACCAATTTTGAAAATAAATATAACCGTATTATTTCAAACTAATTCCTTGAAATACAAAATCTGATCGTCGAGTTTTGAAGAACTTGATTGGCTGGGATTTAAAAATTAAACAAAATTAGCTTTGGTCATCTTAAGGAAATTAAATTGGATAACTTGTCTTCTTTTTATTAGTGGCAGGTGTAGTCTAAGAGATTTACAAAAGAGTCTCTTAACAAACAAAAAAGGAAAATTACTTCAACTTTTTGACACTTGAGGTTATGATTCCCTATTCACATCAATGAAACAGCCTTATAGCTTGCTAAGTTGATTCTAGACAAAAACAAAAATTATGTCACAACACTAAAATTATTTATAGGAGAAAAAAATTAATCTATAACTTTTATAGAGTACGAAAGGAGATTTCATATTTTGATAGTACTCCAATATTTTAAGGAATATAAAAGGTAAGTTATGTATTGAACAAAGAACTTAAACCGACCAAAATGTCCAAAGAAAAACTTGGTACTTTAATTCTTATTGCCGCATATTCCTTTTAAGTTTTATGAATCTATAAACGCATTTACACAAGTTCATAAAGAAACCCAAAAGTATCACTTGCTAGTTCGAATAAACAAAACATTCAAATTTTTCTCTCGCATGATTGCTTGTACACTTATCATGCTCCTTCTCTGCCTATCCATTTAATAAAAGATCGGGTAATTCTTCCTGTTATTTATAATTTTCATTCATTTGAAAATATTGTGTAAATATTCAACACTAATTATCATTTCCTTTATTTGTTCATCACCTAAATATATTTGTCATATTCATCCTATTATTTCTAGCATAGATGATATCTTTAGTATTTTTATAACGATTTTTTTTCATATCAACAGTACAGTAGGAACTTTTTTAAACACATTTTGTTGTTTATAATATATTAATCATTACATGAAACGACCAACCGAAGAATAACGGTGGACCATTCTTCTTTGGAAGGGTGTAGGGAAAACCAGTCCGCACGAGTCTTATGGACCTCCTAGTTCCTTTAATGCACACATTTTGTGTCTTGACAAACTCAGTTTTGTGACATAGGACAATAAGGTGGCACAACTATTGCAAATATGAACACCATGCACAGATTGCATATTGAATTGACTCGGTTTTGTGATCATCTCAATTCAGGTTTTTCAAACATGTATTGCATGTTGAATTAGCACAACTATTACACATTAAAGCTTAGAATAACAATTCCTTTTAGGCATTACTAAGAGGGGGAAAACTTTTTTTTTTAAAACATAAGAAAGCTTATTCACTCACCTCAGTTTTGTGATCATCTACCACTGCCTTTTCATTTCAAGCTAGTTTATTAGCATCGACAAGCAAACTTTCTTCAGCTAATGATAGTTTAGACTCGTTTCCACAGTGTAAAAAGTTCATAGGTGCAGTAGGCAAAGGAGCCTCATGCACTCGGGTCATTTGTTCGGTCGTAGTTTGCACTTGTATATTGTGATTTTCTCCTTTGTATGTATATATTAATGAAAAATAAAAGAGAAATGATCACTTTATTATTTTCAATATTAGGTACTGAAATCGAATACATTAAGTGTATCAGTATACAAGTGTGTGTGTATATATATATGCTATTCTTCGAACTGCTCCATAGTTGTGAAAATTACAAAAATTCTCTTGGGGATTGACCGGTTCAATTATATTTGATTATGTTAACCATTGTATTCATTCTTATCACATTCTCTAATACCCCTTCAAATCGAGCTAGAGTTTTCTCGAGCTTCCCTCTTTTATCAGCCGCCAACAAAAACTTTAATCTCTTACTTCAATCTTCCAAAGTTCTTCCTTGACAATGATTTGGTATGTAGATCGGCTCTCTGGTAAGTGGCTGGTAAGTGATTTATGCTCAACTTTCCATTGATAACTCGTTCACAAACAAAATATAGATCGATTTCCATATGTTTTGTTCGTGAATGCAAGATTGGGTTTGCCGATAGTGACATTGTGCTTAAGTTGTCGCACCAGATTGTTGGTTTTTACTTTACTGGAAACCCTAATTCATACAATAATGATTCTACCCAAATGATTTCGACTGTTGCTGCAGCAACGCTTCTGTATTCTACCTCCATACTTGATCGTGATATCGTGGGTTGTTTTCTGGAGCACTAGGAAATAGGATCTTCGCCCAAGTATATACAGTAACCAGCAGTTGAATGTCTGTCATCTGGGTCACTGGCCCAATCTGCATCTGCCAATCCTTTTATGTTTAAATTATTTCCTGCTTTTAGATATAATCCATGAGTTGTTGTGCCTTTTAAATATCTAAGTATCCTTTTTACCGACTTCCAATGTTCATCACGTAGTTGTTGCATGAATTGACCAACTTTGTTGACAGTATATGCTATTTTAGGCCTTGTGATGGTTATGTATTGAAGTGCTCCAACAATACTTCGATATAGTTTTTCATTACATATAATTTCTTCTCTGTATTTGGATAGACGTAGATTACTTACCATTAGTGTGGGTAGTGATTAGCTTGATCCATTTTGCTTTTAATGAGAACCTCGGAAATGTACTTCTTTTGACTCGGTATGATTTTTGAATTAGATTTTCTCTTCATTTCTATGCCCAGGAAGTAATTTAATTCACCTAAATCTTTGATAGAGAATTCTTGATTTAAATGATGAACCATCTTGTTAATTTCTGATTCATTGTCTCCAGTAATTAGGAAATCATCTACGTAGACTAATATAAAAGTAGTAGTATCTCCACTATGCTTTATGTAGAATGAGCTATCTGATTTGGCTACTGCATACCCCAGTTTTATCAAGGTTGCTTTTAGTCTATCATTCAATACTCTAGGTGCTTGATTTAGTCCATAAATTGCTTTATTTAATTTGCATACTATATTATCATTATTGTTCTGCTTGAACCCTTGTGGTTGCTCCATGTACACTTCTTCTTTAAGAACCCCATTCAGAAAAGCATTATTTATATCTAGCTGTCTTATTCTCCAGTTTTTATGCAATGCAATGGTGAGGACAATCCTTATAGTAGTTGATTTTACTACTGGGGAGAAGGCCTCTATAAAGTCAAAACCATATTGTTGTGTGTATCCTTTGCCTACAAGCCTTGCCTTGTATTTATTGATGGTTCCATCGGGATTTTTCTTTAGTTTGAATGTCCACTTGCACCCAATTATATTTTGATGTTCTGGTCTCTGCACTAGATCCCAAGTTATATTTTTCATGAGAGCTTGATATTCTTCAATCATTGCAGTTTTCCATCTGTTGCTTTTTGATGCTTGTTCATATGTGACTGGTTCTTCAAGTTCTGAAGTTATTGTATATACTTTGGGTTTGAAAATGCCTCCTTTTGACCTTGTTATCATATGATGTCCAGTTTGTGCAGGTGTTGGCTCATGTAATTGAGTGGCTTCATGTTGATGATTATCTTCATGAAGTTCTTGCTAATGATCTGATAATTGTTCATTGTCATGATTATAGTTATCTAAATTACTTGTGTGCCTTGATGTTTCGCTTGATTGCATTGATTCATTTTGCTCATCAGCTTCTCCATTTGTGGTAGCATCTGCTTTTCCTTCACATTCCTCATTATACAGTGGTATTGGAGGTATATAAGCTTTTGCATCGTATATCTTTTGATTGACTTTCATATCTTTCCCTGAAAAGTAAAAACATTTTCATTAAAAGCAATATTTCTAGAAATGATTATCTTACCATTATTACTTAAGCACTTATATCCCTTTTGTTTTGTTGCATATCCCAGGAATGTGCAAGGTGCTAATCTAAAGCTTAGCTTATGAGCATTGTATGGTCTTAAGCATGGAAGTAGAGACATCCAAATGTCCTCAGGCTTGAGTAGTCCACTCCGGTGTTGAAAAGGACTTCACTGGGGTTTTAAATTTCAATACCTTTGTTGGAAGTCTGTTTATTAAGTATATTGATGTTGAGAAGGCATCTGGCCAGAATTTGATAGGTAGAGAAGCTTGTGCCATGAGTGTGAGACCTGTCTCAACACATGCTTGTGTTTTCTCTCTACTAGACCATTTTGCTCTGAAGTATGAGGGCGGGTAACTCTGTGTACAATTCCTTTCTTTGCAAATTAAGCCTTTAGTAGTTTAAATTCAGCTCCACCATCTGTTTGTATTATTTTTAATGGTTGACTGGTTTGCTTCTCTACTATGTTAATAAACTGTATTACTGCATTAAATGTTTCTACCTTTGATTTTAAGAAATAAATCCAAGTAAGTCTAGAAAATGCATCTACAAATGAGATATAATATTTGTATCCATAGTCTGAATTGATGGGGGCTGGTCCCCATAAATCAACAGCCACCGTTTCAAGTGGCTTGTTGTATTCTGTTATATATTTGGGAAATGCCAGTTTATGGCTTTTTCCCAATTGACAATATGTACATATATATGGTAAAGTGACATCTTTGAAGTTGATATTATTATTTCTAAGAACTTGCCTTACAACATTAACACTTGGATGTCCAAGTTTACAGTGCCATATATCAAAAATACTTTCGTCATTCACATTGTCATAAGAGCTTGTGTAATTACACCAATTACTTTCAACGACATCTTTTTTATTCTTCATCAGATTGAACATGTAAAGCCTATTATGTACCTTACCCTGTAATAAAATATCCTTGCTTAGTAAGTCTCTGACCATACAAACTTTTGGATAAAATTCAAAGTAAACTTGATTATCATTGGCAAATTGAGAAACACTCATTAAATTATTTTTAATTTGTGGTACTCGAAGTAAATTGTTCAAGTGTAACTCTCTTTTGACTTTGATACTTGCACTGCCAATATGAGAAATACTAATAGATTTGTCATTACCCATAAAAATAGATTGTGTACCTTTGTATTCTTTATTGCCTAGATTCAAATTTTGCAAGTTGCTAGTGATATGGTTTGTTGCACCTAAGTCAAGATACCATGCTTCATTTACTATATCTTATGGTCTAGCCAGAACTTCAACTTCTCCTTGGATCTTGGAGTTTTCTCCCTGATTCTTGAAGTCTTGACTTGTGTGCACCATGTTAACATTTGGTTGATAATTTCTTTGACTGTTACTTGCTTGTTGACCTACTGAATAGTTTTAATCAAATCTGAAGTAGCATCTGTTGGCAGTGTGACCATATTTTTCACAAATTTGACATCTAACCCTATTGGTGCTGTTATTCCATCTGCCTCTGCCTTTACCTCTGTAAGTCCGATCACTTCTTTGATTGCTTTGATCATTTCTTGCATTTTGATTTCTTTCTTGGTTCTTGAATCTGGAGTTTGATGAATTGGATGCATAGTTGATGCTAAAATATGAATTAGATGATTTTCTTTGTTCAAGTATCCCTTCATGTTCAAGTAAAGCAGAATGCACATATGATATACTTGGCAATGTTTCTTTATTTGAGATAACTGCAATAACTGATTCATGCTCTCCATCCAATCAATTTAAAATGACAAATATTTGATCAGTATCGGCAACTTTATGACCTGCTGAGCCTAACAGATCACACAGGGTCTTCACCTTTGTTAAGTACTCCCTTATTGACATTTCATTTTTACGTATATTTTGCAGTTGTCTCTTTTAGTTCATAATTCTTGCTGATGATTGAGCATTGATTATTTGCTCTACTATAATCCAAATTTCATGAGCAGTATTACACCCTATTATTTGTGGTAGTAAACTTGCATTGATGGTTAATAGTAGGCATGCATTTAGCAAACTGTCTTGTTTTTGATATATTATGTATTCTTTGTTGCTGATTAACTCTCCTTCTTTGGTGATATATTTTGCAGGAATTGAGGATATGCAAAGATTCAAAACTTCTAGACCATATCCCCTTATGGCAGTCTGAATTTGATACTACCAAAGCAAGAAGTTGGTTTCATCAAGTTGTATGTTGATGAGTTCACTTTTTGGATTAATGATTCTCTTGGTGATTTCTTCGATTTCAGAGACATGGGTAGTTTGAGTGGCTTGAGGTAGTGATGATGCATGAGACATATTATCATCATTTCCTGCCATTGAACAACAATTTAATTATTGAGGTAGTGATGATGCTTGAGGTAGTGATGATGCAGGATCGAGGCGTCAGCTTGTCATCAATTGATTGGGGTAATGACGAATAAGTAGCAAACTCCACACCAACATGATTAAGTCATTTACACATGTACAAGACCGCGAACGATCCTCGGGCATGCTCTGATACGACTACTAATCGCAACGGTGTAGGTGTTTGCACTTTGATGTCCTTGTTTTCCTTTTATTTTCCATTTCTAATATTTGAACCTAATTTTGTTGAACATTTCTGCTGAAAAACTCGTTTTGAATAAAAGCATGCCATTTGTGATACCATGACGGCTAAGCCACTTACACATGTAAGGGATCGCGAATGGTCCTCAGGCATGCTTTGAGACGGCGATAAACCGCCACCACAAACAACTCAGAAACTCACTCGAACGTGAAATCTGACGTTGTTAACACTAAGTCCCCCCCGGGCACACAAAATTCGCCTCGAACGGCGCCCGACCGCGAACGGTCACAAATCGCCTCGAACGACACCCGACCACGAACGGTCACAAATCGCCGCGAATGGCACCCGACCGCGAACGGTCACAAATCATCGCGAATGGCACCCGACCGCGAACGGTCACAAATCGCCGTGAACGGCACCCGACCGCGGCGCCCGACCGCGAACGGTCACAAATCGCCGCGAACGGCACCCGACCGCGGCGCCCGACCGCGAACGGTCACAAATCGCCGCGAACGGCACCCGACCGCGGCGCCCGACCGTGAACGGTCACAATTCACCTCGAACGGCACCCGACCGCGAACGGTCACAAATTGCCGCGAACGGTCACAATTCGCCTCGAACGGCACCTGATCGCGAACGATCACAAATCGCCTCGAACGGCACCCCGTCCGTGAACGGTCATCATTCGCCGCGAACGGCATCCGACCGTGAACGGTCAAATATCACCTCGAATGACATACGATCCCGAACGATCGTCATTCGTGGTCAAATAAAACTATCAATTTCTTTGCAGGTCACCAACAGGATATGAACATCTAGCTTATGGCATTACAAAACACACCTTCTTATCACAAGGCATGTTTTGGGGGCCAAATGTTATCCCACCTTTTGGCAAGGCTGTGACACCAAGAACTTGACTAGAGATCAAAGACAGTTTGTCTAGAAAATCGGTTATACGCAGGCTCACTATGGATATCGACGAATTTTGGCTGAGTCCGGATCGAGCCAGAATTGATATGACATGACAACCTAAGCTACGAGAGTCAATGTTCCAAATCTCAAGTCAGTCCGAGTTCGTATGCTCAAGTTGTAAACGATACAAAATTGGTTAAGAACAGCCTCCTTCGACTCGCTCCAGTTCGAATCCATTGGGAGTGCACATTTCGACTCGCTTCGCAACAAACAGAGGTGACAGCTTCGACTCGCTTCGCAACAGACAGAGGTGACAGCTTCGACTCGCTTCGCAACAGACAGAGGTGACAGCTTCGACTCGCTCCGCATCCTTCAGAAAGCAACACTTCGACTCACTCCGTTTGCCTACTTCGACTCGCTCCGTTTGCCTACTTCGACTCGCTTCGCCTTCTCCACTTCGACTCCAACACAGAATCACTCTTCGACTCGCTCCTCTATGACTCCATCAGAGAACCACGCTCTGACTCGATCTACTTCACATCCACGTAACAGAGCATGGCAATCGAGGCGAACAAAAGCATAGTCATCGATACGAACAAAGGGACTCGCATCGATACGAACTGGGCTGATTCGTAACCGAGTCGAACAAAGCGAGTCGAAGGAAACAGCCTACCGAAAACCCCATTTCGTATCGATCATATCTTCCAATCTACAAGTCCAAACGCTATGAAATTTTCACAGAAGACTATGTGCATGCTAAAGAATGTCCACGCCAAATTTCGACTCCATTGGATGAAATCTTGATCGAGTCAAAATCTGTTCGTGTCGATCACGGATCGGACCGAAACTTCACGGGCTTGGGCGTATGGGCCTGATCACGTGCCAGAGAGGGTCTCCCGAGATCTGAGCGAAATACCAGCCTCCTACACCTATAAATAGACCCCCAAAGCCAACAGAAAAGGGGTTCGGCTTCTTCTTTGAGATCTCCAACGTCCAGACTCTGCCAGATCCAGATCCAAACTCCATTGCTGCTGCTACTAACGAATTCCACGGCTGCAAATCATAATTATCTGTTGTAATTCATTGAATTCACTTGTAAACATCAAAGAAAGATCAATAAAGCAAACTACTTCAAAGTGGACGTAGGCAAGATCGCCGAACCACTATAAATCTTGTGTCTCTGTCTATTTCTTTCTGTTTTAAGTTTATTATTCTTCATTTTTATCCTCTACAATACTAAGATCTGAGATCTGTGATTATATACTGCTGATTTGTGTTCGTACACTGGTGCTTTCACGATATTTGGGGTTTGTGACCAATTTTGGCGCAAACAACATGCAATATTATTATATTTGCTGGAATATATTTAAGGAGATATGATGATCAAATATGGGAATTAAGCTTAAATATTGAAAACAAAATTAAGTAGAGTCTTGTCATATATAGTTGATGTAGTTCTTATCTAAAATCTCCTTTATGATGATCACACCCAAACGTTTTTTGAAAATTATTTTTAAAAAAATTACTTTTAGATTTTTTCAAAGAACTTAGACGTATGGTCTTATAATATCAAAACAGCTGAATTTAAACGAAATATAAACAAAACATTTATCTTTCTTTTTCTTTTTTAGGCAAATTCAGCCATCTAAATTTAAAATTCAGATGTCTAAATAAAATTCAGCGGTCTGAATTATAATTCCAGACATCTAAATTAGCCTAATTTTACACTGTTCTGTTTCTATTTTACACTGATATTTTTCGGCCATCTCGGTTTAATTTTCAATCATCGGACCTGTATAAAAGAAGTGTCTCTTCATAGAAAATTCAAATCTGGAGAGTTGTCTTCTTCTCCTAAGGTAGCAACTTTTCTAATGGTGAAAACCTTTTGAATAGAACCTTTTAAACACTATAAATACAAGTGAAATTTGACTTTTTAGATTCATCAACTCTTACTTACTTTCTACTCACTACTTTCTTGTGATTTATCAAAAAGCACTCAAATTTCTACTTCCTTGATCTTCACATTAAAATCATCATCTAAAGGAGGTTATAGGAAAGGTTACTTTACTGACTCATCAGTGTTTATTGACAACACACAAAGTCAACACCTTACTAATTTTGTAGTTGAAGTCTTATCGAAGGTCTTTAGGAAAGTGAAGTCATGTTCGGCTGCTCAAGCATTTTGTAAGATACATGTTCCTCCGGGGTAGGTGAGGGTTGCTTAGTTAATTCCATAAGGAGTCTGGGACTAGAAGTAGGATAGGAAGTCGTATAAAAATCTCTGATGCACTTTACTTTAGAGCATTTTTATTTAAGATATTGTTATACAAGTTCTAATTTAGTAGAACAAATCATATTACTCGATCCATAGGGATTTCCATTTGGTATTAGAGCAAGGTTTTCATATACCATAACAAAGTTTGTAGAATACCATACGAGTAATATGGAAAACACTACTGCTTTTGTTGAAGGACAATCTACTGCACGACCATCTTTATTGAACAGATTAAACGGTACCTATTGATCAACTAGGATGAGAATGTATATACAGGCTAATGGGTATGAGACTTGGAATATTACACAACATGACTACATTGTTCCTAGCATTGATTATGAACAATGGTCAAACATCCAAAAACTAGATGCTACTAGTAACGCTAAAGCTATGGACATGTTGAAAAAAATGAATTCAATAGAGTTAGTGTGTGTACATCTGATTACAAATTTTGCATACATTGAAAGCAACTCATGGAGGAACAAACAAAGTTAAACAAATTAATATTTCAATGTTGCAAAACCAATTTCAAAATTTCATAATGATGCAAAATGAAAATATTAGTGATATGTATTCACGATTTCAAGAAATTCAACACTCTCTTATAGCACTAGGAGAGACATTTACATATTTTGATAAAATCCTTAACTCTTTAATGGATGAGTGGAAATGAAAAGTATTAGTTATCGAATAAGCTAATGATCTTTCTACCATAAAAACTGAAGATTTAATAGGAAATCTCATGTCACACGAAGTGAATTTACAAGCGGAAAGAGATCAGGCTCAAGAAAGGAAAACGATAGCATTTCAAGTAGAAAAGGAAGAACCCAATGTTGATGGCGATGGTTTTGCACTTCTAGCCAAAAAATTCAAGAAATTCCTGAAACTCAAAAAGAATAGAAGTTTTGGAAACAACAATGGCAACAAATCATCTTCATCACTCAAATGCTACGAATGTGACATATTTGACCACATAAAGGACTGTCTGAATCTCAAAAAAGAGATGAATAACCTCAAGAACAAAAATGAAAGATTCTTCAAGAAGAAGAAGCGAGCCTTCAAGTCACATGGGATGGTTCAGACTCATCTTCAACTTCAAAAAGCGAAAGTGATTCAAAACAAGTAAACGTTTATTTCATAGCCTCAAACGACGATGCAAGTGATGTTTTCTTTGATGATCTTGTAGAAATTAATTCTGAACTATTAGATGAATTAAAAGATCTTAAAAAAATATACAAAGAAACCTTAGGAAAATAAAACCGAATTAGAAGTAGATTTATTAAAAGATGAAAAGACAGTTGTAGAGAAAGAACTAGTTAAATCACAAGAATCTTGCGATAATTTAACATCTCAAATCACTATCTTAAGTAGTGAAGTTGATAATTAAAAAAATAATAATGTTAAATTACCAAAGGGGAATTGTAATATAAGTTCTAATATTGATTGACTTATTATAGAGATAAAAGAGATTTTCAATAATTTTGAAAATTTGTCTACGACTGTTTTAAATTTTAATAAAGGAAGAGAGAATTTATTAAGAATCATGTATATCTCACAATCTTTTACAAATAAGAACGGTTTAGACTTCAAAAATATAAATAAATCAAAATCTAGTCGTAAAAGATAATAGTTTTAAAAGGGAAAAGAAAGTTAGTCAACCAAAAGCTATTACTAAAAGTAATAAATCTATTAAGATGGGTTCCAAAGACAAACAATTTTCTCATTAGAAATAAGTGTATAGAAACTTTTATATCTAGTGTACATAAAAATTATGATTTTATTTTTAAAGGAAATAGTTCGAATTAATATCGATAGTGTGATTGAAAATATAAAATGATATCAAAACATGTGAAATTATCATCCTGAAGCACTATCTCAGATTTTGATGAAACTAGTGTCATCGGAACCGGAATAATAAAACAATGTACGCCAACGAGTTTTGTAATGATCAGACGTCCCGTGTGATCATGCGAGCTCGAAATGTCGATTAAAAAGAGAAATTAAAATAATAATATAATTTTATTATATAATCAACACTACACCCTTCCCTTACCCCATCACTTCTCCTCTCTTCCTAATTCCTTTTCTTTTTAATAATAAAGAAAATAAGAGCCGCCACATTTCCCAAATTCTTCCCAGAGCTATGGCTAGCAAAATCAAACAGCGTTGGATTCATTAAACTCTTGGTAATGAGGGCTTCAAAATCCAAATGCATTACGGCACGTGCGATGGTGGTTGATGGAGTCCGACATAATGAGGGCCAAGCTAGGGTTAGAGACAGGTGGTGATTGAAACGGAATTAGGCAAAACAAATGGTAGTGTTGGACTTGGGGGATGAAAACGCATGGTTGGTAGCAATTTGGAAGGTCTGATCACTTGTAGGGTGGTATGAAATTTTGCACTATAGCAGCATGGCTATAGGTCGTGATCATCAGGGAGAGATCGAGTTCATCATTGTTGGGTCGGGGTGTAGCACCTGCAAAGAGATGATCAATGGAGGTGGTGATGCGTCGTTTTGTTGAGGAACAAGGGAGAGATTGGCATTGTAGGGATTGGCTATGGTGGATGTGCATGTTTCGCTATAGGTGGGAGGAAAAATTAAATTAGGGAAGATGGTTTAAAGAGGTGATTAAAATTTAATTGCTTAATTAATTAATATAATTAGTCTAATTTCTTATAAAATCAATAACTTTTGCATACGAGGTCCAATTGAGATGCCATCTTCGATGTTGCACTCATAGTGGAATTATCTATATCTTGGTTTGGCTTAGGCTTGGGTAAGCTAAGTCACCATTTAATTTGTATTTGTTGTATATATAATTGTTGTTGTGTTTAAACATAAATTAAATTGATAACAATGCAAGTTATTATTTTGGACCCCTCCTTACTTTTGAAAGCAAGTAGCAATATTATATGTAGTATAATCTCTCTATTAAACCCTCTAAAATATTTGACATGACCGAGACTTGTTGTTTACATGTTTGATAGTGTGTTGAAATTGGTTGAAGCGAAATAGTCACTATAAACACACTTTGAAATCCCTTGTATTTGACATATGTTAAATTGGTTAAAATGTGATTATATTGTAGGAATATATATTTGGTTATTCATTATACACATTTTAGTGTGTTTAACATAAATGAATTGGTTCGGAGAGTTACATAAATTATGAATGAAAGTTGTGATAGTTAGAAGTGAAAAGGTCGTTATGTGTGCACTTTGAAATCGTTTTCTGTTCGACGATTTTTAAAGTTAACATTGAAAGACATCCTAGGACTTCTTTGCATTTTTAATAAATACCACAAGTGTGTTTATTATTGGAAAAATATCAAGGTTTAAATATATATTTTTAATAATTATTTATGAATTTTTATAGTAAAAGGGTTTTAAATTATAAAACGTGTTTTCTATGGATTTTAAATAAATCATAAAATAAGTATTTTTAAGTAATATTTAAATAAATGTTTTAAACTAGAGTTTAAGTGTTTTTAAAATATTTTTAAACATATATAGTTTCTATAAAATTAGTTAAAAATTATATTAAAGTAAATATAAGCTTATGTAATATAATATCTTTTTAAATTGTTTCTATTATTAAATATTTTACCTCATAAATAAATTAATATACATGTAGATGTATACATTCATTTTATAAGGGTTTTTAGTAAATATATATATAGGTTTTAAAAAGTAAGTTAAGTATTTATAGATGTAGTAAAGAAAGTTTGAATTTTAACACTTAAGTTGAAATAAAATATTTTGAGAAGTTAAATTAAAACTGTATCACCTCAATTAATAAGTAGATATACTTTAACCTTTAAAATGAATATCTTAAAGTTAATGATAAGTTTAAAAATGATTTTGGATTGTAGTAAATAATGTTTTAGTAAGATCTGTTTTTAACCCTTGATTTTAGTTATGCTTAGGAAAATAATTAGATATTTAATAACGAATATTTCAAAGATAATTATAAGTAAATGGTTTTGGGATGCTGTGACAATGTTTAAGTAACATTTGTCTTAAACCCTCATAAATGTAACTGGATCTTTAAAAGAGATTTTTAAAGATAAATGTTAAAGCATGGAATGTTTTGGATTTCTAGCAAACAATTTTTTAGTAACATTTTTTTAAACCCTTGAATTATATTTTAAGTGGAAAATTATAAATATAGTTAGATCTTTAATAATAGGATTTTAATAATAATAATAACAAGTATAAAATCTTTTGAAATAAAGATAGAAATGTTATTTGTTTAATTTATAAGTGAAGAGGGGTTTATAGCAACGATGTTTTAGTAACATTTGTTTTTAACCTCTTTGATTATATTTTAAAGTAAGTCAATCTTATTAATGATTTGTGAATATACCTATACCATTTGATGTAAGTATATGCATACATTTGAGGTATAGAAAAAAAATATAAATGAATAGTGAAACAACAGGATACAAGTATACACCTTTTATAAAGAGAAATTGTATATATATAAGTATGTACGTGAAGTTTTAATTAATAAAGAAATTTTTGATTAAAGAAAGAATTTTTATTAGATAAAAAGGAGTTTTATTAATAATAAAAATTAATTAATAAAGGATAAATTAATAAAAAAAGGGATTAAAAGTCGTTTATGTGACTTGATCGTGCTTTATACGAATTAATAGTTCTTGTATGTTTACTTGCTTAGGGGAAGTATAAGGGACTTAGTTTTCGTATGTGATCATTCTTATTATTATTGAAATTATACCAAGTATTAACTTAGGAAATATCCAGAAGGAATACAAGATGATACCATACCCTACATGTAATGATTTGAAATTTTTAGTCTTTCGAATGAGAATATTTAATTTATTTAAATATTCAAATTTGATTCTAATGTGAGAAATGAAAAGAAAGTCAATTTTTAATAAAACGACTCGAATTTTATTGACGTGTTTTTGTTTTAATTTATAAAATTTTTCCATAATTTTTAATTTGGAAAATATTTAAACTGTCATTTGACGTATTTTTAATCCACGAATCTAGACTGAAAAATAAAGAAAATCTGACCGAGCTTGTATGATCGATTTCTTATCGATCGATGCTTATTAATCGGATCTGCTAATCAGTCTTTGTACTATACCTTTTCAACTTAGTTGGTCGATCAACATTGTCCTGTAGTGTTGTTTTCCAGCTTGAATTATTCTACTTTAGGGATAAATACCGATCCAAATACTAATTTTTTTTGAAATAAAAAGTAGTGATCCAACTAGATCACGCCATATTATATAAACATATCATTACAGTACAACACAAAACAACACACAACAACACATTACAAAACACACAAAGCTTTACAGTAAGACTAACCAGCACTAGACCGTACAACAAACTATACAACAAAATACAACACGTACCAGCAGAAACAAACCCAAAATATACAACAATATCAACACCAACCAAAACAACAAAAGACTAATAACCCCAACAGCCCATAAAACGCAGCTTCAAACAAAAGAAGCATCATCGGTATCAGCAGCTCCTGCTCTCCTTCTCTTACTAACCCTTGCAGCAACACAGTCAATCACATCTACATGCATCCATCTCTCCACTCCTGCCCACATGTATACAAACCTCAACATAGAAAACAAAACAGCATTGGAACTTCCATAAAATCTGGAAAAACATCTTATATTTCTTTCATGCCAAATAGTCCAACAAAAAGCAAGATTCAACAATTCAAACAAAACTCTTTTCTCATAATCTGCTATAGAAAATCTGCCATAATTCCAATACTCAAACTGATTATAAAGAAAAGCACCCCACTCTAAATCAAGACCCAATTGAACCATGCATTTAGTCCACATATAAAAACTGAAATCAAAGTCAATGAATAAATGATCATAATCCTCATCTTCAGTATTGCAGAGAATACATTTATCATTCACCATTATTTGCTTCTTCCTTAGCAAAGAAATCGTATTAAGCTTCCCATGCATTAACACCCACATATGAATTTTAACCTTCAATGGAACCTTAACCTTCCATATACAATCAAAACCCACAAACTTCACACCAAAAAAATTCAACAACTTGTAAAACGACTTGACAGTAAATCCTTTATTATCCAGAGCCCACAAAAACTCATCTTTATCAACAGAGTCCAGCCTCACTTTGTCCAACAATTATGACAAAAGAATGAACTGCCTCAAACTATTACCTTCCAAAATTCTTGAAAATGTAAGATCCCATTTAAAATCCAAGTTCGAGCCTTTATAAACTTCATGAACATAACTGTATTTATTTAAAGAAATATCAAACAACTCCTTACATTCACATGCAAGAGGAATATTTAACAGCCGTCTGTCATGCCAAAACAAAATATTCTTCCCATTATTATGCAGACATTTAGTACCCAGTCTAAACAAAGGGGCCAACTACCAAATATTCTTCCAAAATACAGAGCAACTGTTAACAGTCACATCCCGGTGAAAATAGCCATTAAAGTAAAGATTAGTCACCCATTTACATCAAAAAACTTCCTTATGATGAATCAAATCCCAAATCCATCTGCATAACAAAGCATTACTCATATCAGAAATATCTAACACACCCAATCCACCCTGAACTTTCGACTTGCACACTTGGTTCCAAGATACTAAGCAACTCAAAGCACTACCATCTTTCACACCATGCCAAAAGAAATCTCTCCTAATACAATCAATTCTCTTCAATACCCATACCGGACATTTGTGAAAAGATAACCAGTACAAAGGAATAGCAGATAAAACTGCATTAATGAGAATCAATCTTCCAGCTCTAGGTAGAGTAGAACTCTTCATCTTGCCAATCTAATATCAAATTTTTCAATGAGCATTTGCCAGTCTTCTCTTAATAAATTGCCAGGCCTAATATTTAAGCCAAGGTAAGACAGAGGATAACTACCCACCTGACAATTCAATATGTTAGAAATCGGAACAGCACATTCACTTCCCACTGTCAAAACAGAGCTCTTATGGAAGTTAATTTTCAAACCAGAAAGTTTCTCAAAAGCATATAAAATTATCTTTAAAGCTGCAATATATTTGCATTCAGTACTGCTAAACAAAATAGTATCATCAGCATAATAAAGAGAACAGAATCCATCTAAAATAACGTCACAACTAAAACTTTTAATTATATTATTTTGGATGGCTACTCTAAGAATCTGAGAAAATACATCAGCAGCAATATCAAAAAGCAAAGGGGATAATGGGTCCCCTTGCCTCAAACCTCTTTTTGATTTAATCATACTCCCAGGAACACCATTCACACAAACACATGATCTACTAGACCACAATAAAGATTTAATCCAATTCACCCACTTACTTCCAAAGCCTCTAGCAAATAAAGTATCCAGTAAAAAATTCAGTCCATGGTATCAAAAGCTTTAGTAAAATCAAGCTTTATTGTAGCACAAGGAATTTTATTCTTATCACAAAAAGAAATAACTTTTTGCACCATAGCAGCTCCATCCAAAATAAATCTCCCATGTATAAATGATGTTTGTGACTTATCAATCAAAATATCCATCTTCAATTTAAGCCTATTCGCAAGAACCTTAGTAATGAGTTTAAAGGTACTATTTAATAAACTAATAGGTCTGAAATCAGCTAATGACAGAGAACCTTCCTTCTTAGGCAAAAGAACAATATTAGCACAGTTAAGTTTCTCTAAGTTCAGCTTACCAGCATAAAATTCCTCAAACAGTTTCATGATATCAACTTTCAGCCAATTCCAATATTTCTTAAAAAATAAATTAGGAAATCCATCCGGCCCCAAAGCTTTATCACTAGGCATCTCATTCAAAGCACAAACAACTTCATCTTCACTGAATGAAGCATCCAACGAAGACAAATCAAGCATATTAGGGTATAGTACATTCCACTTAGTCTCAACACTCTCCTTGTTACAGCTTCCCGAAATAAATTTATAATATTTAGTAAATGCACCATTCAACTCATCTTGATTGGAAATTTCTTTGTCATCACAGAGCACACTATAAATCATATTAGATCTCCTTCCACCATTAGCCACTCTATGAAAATAACTAGTGTTTCTATCACCTTCCTTCAACCATTGAGTACGAGCTCTTTGCCTCCAAAATATTTCCTCTTGATCTATGAGTTTTAGTAATTCCTTTTCTTTAAGCTACAAACAGTTTCTTTCATCCTCATCTAAACCACCAGACTCTTCTAAAATATTAAGGTCAAGGATTTCATTCTCCAACTTTTCCTTCCTCAACTTAATATTACCAACAACTTCTTTATTCCATTTCTTCAAAAATCTCCTCAGAAATTTCAATTTATCAACAACATTTCTAGCAACATCACTACAACTCGGGAAAATTAAGCCATTTAGACTTAATCATTTCTGCAAATCCTTCTTCTAAACACCATAATTTCTCAAACTTGAACAACTTCTTAAATTTCACATTATCACCCACATCAAAGACAATTGGGCAATGATCAAAAATTATATTAGCAAGTCCTTTTTGAAAGGATAAGGGATGCAAATCTTCAAATTCTGGATTTATAAAAAATCTTTCAAGTTTAACTAAAGATGGATTCTCTCTCTTCCATTACTCCAAGTATATTTTCTATTAGTAAGGGGTAAATCAATAAGATTACAATCACTATTAAAGTCACTAAAATCCTCCATATCCCCCAAATATTCACTGCCTCTATTACTTCTTTCATCAATAAATCTGGACGTATTCCAATCACCACCAATAATCCATGGTCCTACTAACAAATTTTTAAAAGCAATAACTTCCTCCCATAATTCCTTCCTACTACTCCTAGTATGTGGACCATATACATTTGAAATGAAGTACAAAACCCCAGAACTACTACAAGACAAGGCCACATGCAAAGAATGTTTGTATTTAAATTCCTGCCTCAAACTCCACGGTCTACTATTCCAACCAATGAACATCCCTCCCGCACTACCAATAGCTTCCAAAAAAAACTCCAAGAATCAACACAGGTATTCCCCAAAGCATTAAACAAAAAAGAATTAGGACATTCAATTTTAGTTTCTTGCAAAAGAATGATATCGGGCTTAGTGGAATTCAAATAATTCTTAACCCTTTGCCATTTCTTAGGAATGCCCAAACCCCTAACATTCCAAGAAACTATTGTCATTTCAAATTGTTGACCCTCCCAATTTCTTTCTCCTTGAAATCCAAAATATCCCTATCACCATTTCTCAGTATAATACCCGAACTTTTAACAACGTTATAAATTTGCCCCGAAGATAAAGTATTAATAATAGTTGGAATAAAAACACTACCTTCAAGAAGATGTCCAACTACACCATCTCCCAAGCTTCTGGCACTTTTTCTAAGCAATGAAACTCCCCCACTAGATCCCACTACAGATTTGCCCTTAATAGTGTCCATCTTCCTTCTAGATTCCTCCACATGAATGTCAACCTCTTGCCTATCAGCATTAACAGCTAAAGCATCCACAGAATCATCAATATTTCCAATGCCAAGCTTAATAGCAGTCTCCATCTTCATAACCTCCTCATTACTATCTTTAACAGAGTTCCCATTATTAGCAGAAGGAAGAACAATAGGATTACCAAAACTACCTGCTCCTCCCATATCATGAGTGTCAAAAACATCAGATACACTAATTTTCCTCCAGATCTTCAGTTTACCATCCCTTTCTTTTTCAAACACATTTTCTTTAAAGCTAAATGAATCTAGACATGAATAAGGATCACCAAAGAAACGCTTAATCGGGACTTCATGATAGTAGTCGTCGGTAAAGATTTTGAGCATAGAGGGCACAACTATTGGCATTGCAGCTTCAATTTCAACCTTAAGAGAAGAATAATCAACTGTGTGAACAAAGTCTTCTTGCTATCGTCGAACCAAACCAACCTTATCTAACACATTTCTCAACAAATCCAGATCTCTAAAAACAATGGGAAGATCTTTCAGAACAATCCAAATTCTCTCTCTATTCCCCACTTTCTTTCTGCCCTCTTGCAAACTCCAACTTTTTAATCCAAGAACTCCATTCGTGCATGCAATTGTGCTAATAATATCGCCAGTTAAAAAATCCCTCGGTATCTTGACGATAAAGTCATTACATCATCTCTTCACACTCCAAACCCGATTACTAGGAACCATGCCACTAAAATTAGAATAGAGAAGATCTTCAATCTGATTCATAGAAAAAGCACCCCTCACTATTGAAATAACCACCCAAGAAGAAGCTCTACGAGATCATCTACAATATCCTCTGATGAGATGAAAACCTCACAACCCTTCTCTCCTACAAATAAATTCTTCGCCATTTCTGGAATAATATGAAAATTCTTGCAATTAAAACCCTTATGATCGGTTTTCTTGCACTTAAAACAGATAATATGATCCCTACAGAATTTAGCCCAGTGTCCTTTACCGCCACAAAGAAAACACCGGTTATTTGATCTGATTTTTTGTAAAGAATTGATGAAATTAACACGTTTTGGAGATATAAAACGATTTGCATTGAAAGACGCGCCCAAATCTTTTAATAAGGCAGATTTATAACTCTCTGATTGCACGTGAGAAGCAAAAGAATTGGAGCCGCCATTAGTATCACATGAGGAAGATGACGCCATTCATGGTTTGAGATCCGATCCAAATACTAATTGATACCGATTGATGCTTTTGATTTCATTTTGTCTTTGATTTTTCATGGACAAGTGTTCTTATCGATCGGTACCAACTTATAACATTTATTGGTATCGATCAATAGAGATTTTCATAATAAACCATGATTTCACTTGTTCGTATGTTGTTTCATATTTGCTACTTGTTGTGCTTGAGTATTCATATGTTTTTATGTATTCCTTCTTCTTTCTAAAGTCCGACATTTTTAGGCATTCGAGTGTACAAAATAACGTATAACATTTACTTGATTCAGTGTCATCACCTCTACGCTAACAATATAAAGACTTGACACCCTGAAGTTTGGTTTTTTATTTCTCAAGTAGGTTGATAAACTTCAATAAGTTTGTACATACATATCATGAGTGCTAAATAAAGAAGGACGAAACTGACTTGTAGCCCCATTTAAAGTAGAAATCAAAGTCCATGCATGCCAATGGCAATGGCAGCAACGAAGTTATCGACCTGATTGCTGAAATTTACATGCAGGTAAACCATGGCGAAGTTCCCAAATTAGGTAACCAAATATACGGTGAAGAGGGAGCAAATGCATGTTAAGTTGTTCAGGAGTACACGAAACGGTAATCCTACAAACGATGGAAAATGGTGCCAAAATAGTAGAAATTTAACATGATTGAATGTTAGCGGTTCTTTGCTCAACTAATTACTTGTGCAATAGACTGAGCCCAGTCAACCCAATTGCGCCCGTTAATCTTACCAAGCCCGCTAAACCCAATTAGTCCCGCTTATGTATATGGTGCCATGCAGTCATGCAGACAGAATATATAAATGGGAAAGAATACAAGAGAACGGTGTGATGACTGATGCCAATGCACTTTCCATCCAATTCCCATTTGTTGGATGCTTCTTTCTCATCATTGCGACTGTACCAGCAATTTTTGATTCAAGTACGATGTTCTATACGTATTTTTCAATCCGACAAAAAACATGTTAAAATGGAGCGACTTCATTCGACAACTGTTCCAGTATGTACTAGGCTAGGAAAGTGACCTATCTTCGGTTGGGCTATAATATATCATTTTCGGCCCGTGACAAGTCATATTGCAAATGGCAACCCAGTTTTTCACTTTACAGCCTTTTTCATCACGTGATTTTCACGTGATATGCCAGAGTCTCTAGAACAACAAAAAAGTAACGCGGGAAAGGAAAAGGACCGTTGGGCTGCGGGTTCCCTTCTCTTCCCACCACTTCCACTCAATCTCGCCTGCTCTTTATTTTCTCATTAAATATATTTATTATTATTTTAGCATAAATAAGTGTACAAAGAAGTCAAATATATCATACAAAGTTGTGAACACAACTCCAAAATATATAAATTTTATAATGGACCTAAAGCTGTCCATTTTAACTCGCCATCGTTTGATATATTGAATGCAAACAAAGTTATACATGCACAGTGGTATCACGCTTCTAAAACTTACGACCTTAAAATTTGATAAGCTAAATTGTTTAAATGTTAGAAATTTGCCATTTCTACTTTTCGCTTAGCTATTTATCATATTTTATAGCCTATACATTCATTTTCATCTTTCAATTACTTCGAAATAAAAATTACAAAGATTGTAGTAAGAAATGGTGTTAATATAATTTAGGACAATTTTTCAATCAAGGCAGCTAAACAAAATAAATTAGAACTAGGCCTCAGCAAAAACTAATTGCCAAACTATACCTCGTTTCGGTTTTAACTTGTGCAAATATGAAGTGCACAAGTGTTAAATTTTTTTTAACTAAAGCTTGCACAAGTTATATTTAATGCTTGTGCAATTATGGAGTGTGCAAGCTCATTTTTGAGCATCAAATGGACAGAGAGCACAAATCTTAGTTCATTTATCCATATTTCTACTTTCTTCTCCAAACCCTCCCCATTTTCCAATCCAAACCTTTTTTTTTCCATATCCAAATCCACAATCACCTTATTAACCAAATAGTTGCTAAACTATATATGGAATTATCTTCTTCATCGTTACAAAACAAATATAATAATTAATATTTTTGAAAATTAAGATGTAATTTTGCTATTGTTGATGGTGTTGAAAATGAAGAGTTATTGGTGGTAGTAGTGTTAATTACTAGACAATGGTGTTGTTGTTGAATTAGTTGTTACTGTTTAATGAACTAGGAAATCCTATTTAAGTAGTAGTAAATTTAAAACCCTAATTTACACGTTAATTGTTTATTGTTTATTTTGACGGTACACATTAATGATTGGAAGATAGACGATGAAACAATGATGAAACATTTTGATGAGCTTGAAGGGAAAATCGGAGTTGCAAGTTCAAGTCATATTGACTTTGATGTTGATCATGTTCTGGAAACACAGTTCGAACCAGTACCGCGTAAATTTCATTCAAGATCATCAACCTTACACGCTTGTTTACGTGAAGTTGTTTCTACGGAAATGCCCAATCATCAACATACAGTTGACGGAAATTTGCTGATGCCTATACATCATGTTGGTCCATCCGTTACAAGAGGACAACGACCATATCCAAATTGTTATTGCGGAGATATGTGTGCAGTGGTTGTTTGCAGAAAGGAAAAGAATGTTGGGCGAAGATTTTTCTGTTGTAGTTCGTACAACGTACATAGACTGAATCCTCGTGAAGATGATTGTTGCAATTATTTTAAATGGATTGATCAACCCCTATGCGAAAGGGGACTTGAGTATGCCCACGAACTACAAGCCGAAATAAATCGTTTGAAAATTGTGAATGAAGAACTAAGGACAAATAGTAGGAGGCTTAGAATGTGTTAGATGTTTGGGACTTGGTTAAGTTATCATATTTGGTTTTTATGTTGAATCGTTGTATTTGTAATATGTTGTTGCGAAAATGTTTCTATTTGTTGTAACCTGTAACGTGTACAAGCTATGTAGTTTATTATATTGTTGAAATTCATTTTATAGTGTTGACTTTATTGATGAAATATATTGGTTACGTTATTATATTGATTTGCCTGTTTGGTTTTTTTAAAGATTGAGTTGACTGCTTTTTGGTTGAAGATTGCCTACGGAAGCAAAATCTACTTAGAAAAAATAGGTAATAATTCATCAAATTGATGTTTATAGTTATGTCAGTGAATAAAAATTATCAATGTGGTATTGAAACTTATTTTGTAGAAAATGTCAAAGGTTCCGACAATATTTTACTTTGATGGGGAATTATTAGTTGATGATGAAGGTAAACCTAGATTTGTTGGCGGGAAGCGAAAAGGATTGACAATAAGAAATCATTGTAGTTTCGAAGAGCTTAAACAAAGGGCATTTGAAGTGACAAAAGAAAATCCTGTGATATATGATTTAAAATTAGCAGTGAAATGGGTTCGGGATAATGGGTGCATCCGCTATTGATTTGGAAGACGACAATGTTTTGAACTCCGCCTTTTCGGTTAAAATGAGAGTGATAGAAATATACGTTGTGAAAGTGAAACATGAAAATGTGGTTGAAACACAAGCGCCAGTAATCTCTGCGAATGAGTATATGCACACCACACAGTTACAAGAAACACAATGGTATCCTTCATATCTTTCAAGCCATCAAGGTGGAGAGTTTACAAACTTACTTCACAAATACAACGGAATGGCTAGAGTCTCTTCTAGTCAGGAACAAAATATGATGCAGAACGCTATAAATCCAAATCAGTCGCAAGCGTTTGAAAAGTGAGTACTAATATATGTTGGCACTTGTATTTTGACTTACGTTAATGCAAAATATCTAACCTTTGTTTTTTGTATTCGTAGTGTCGAAGATGCATTTACTGGTTATGATGACAATGGTGCCAATGATCATGTTCATACTCCACACGAGATTTGTGGGCAATTGGATAGCATGGAAGTAGATTGTGCGGATGATGAGGATAGAACTTGGATCCATCAAATGGAAGTTAACAATGATGCAATCATATATGCAGACATTGAGGAGGCTGATGATGTAAATGCGAAAGAAGAACAAATCACATATGAAGAGGCTCTAGCCGATGATTTATGCACGGCCTCAATGATGGTGAAATCAATAATGGAAAATTGTCAACTAGACGTGGAAGTTTTTGGAAGAGAATGTGCAGAGAAAGGTCCACGAGTTGGGTTAATTTTTTAAAGTAAGCAGAAGCTTGTTGAACAGTTATGTGAATAGGCGATTAAATGTTCAGTTTCGTTTCAAGTTCTGAAATCGCGTGCAAATCAATACACGGTTGCTGTGATGTGGAGAAACATGCCCTTGGCGAGTTCATGCAAGCCTTTTGGTAAGAAAAAATTCAAATTGGTGGAAGATAACTACATATGGCGGCGATC
Organism: Allium fistulosum; assembly: GCA_030737815.1. Classification (NCBI taxonomy): domain Eukaryota; kingdom Viridiplantae; phylum Streptophyta; class Magnoliopsida; order Asparagales; family Amaryllidaceae; genus Allium; species Allium fistulosum. The sequence goes on along the minus strand of CM060907.1, from coordinate 938,389,459 downwards.
ACACTTGTTTCAATACAACCATCAACTCAAACCATCGACAGGCAACTGCTAAGTTTATATGTAGCAAAATACTTCCGTTGATTAAAGATGAAACAAACATGACTGCAAGAACTGTTCAAGAGACAATGTCCAATATGTTTCATATTAAAATGAGTTATTCTTGAGCCTGGCACGGACTACAGAAAGCTGTTGCAATGATTTATGGAGATTGGGAATCGTCGTACGCGGAATTCACTACAAGAAAAATGGTCTTTCGCAGCGTTTTAAAAACGCTGTGAAATCCTTTCGCAGCGTTATGAAGAACGCTCTCTAACGACAAGCTGTAATAGAGTCAAGACATATAACAGCGTTTTTCAAAGGCTGCAAAATCAGCAACATATTGCAGCGTTTTCGTTATTACAGCGTTTTTAAAAGGCTGCAAATCAGCAACATATTGCAGCGTTTTTGTTATTACAGCGTTTCGTAAAGGCTGCAAAATCAGCAACATATTGCAGCGTTTTTGTTATTACAGCGTTTCAATATTGGCTGTAATATGTCCTTACCCATTGCTTCTTCTTTCGTTAGACAACATTTTCAAAAACGCTGTTACAGTTTTCCACAGCGTTTATAAAAGCTTATAAATAAACATTTAACAGCTCTAAAAAAACGCTGCATATGGATTTACATTTCACAGCGTTTTCCTTTTGCCTGAGATACTGCAGCGTTTTTCCGATTCCGCAGGGTTTTTAAAACGCTGTTAAATATGAAAATTACCATGCACAAACTTTTACATTTACAAACATCCCACCAGCTATAAAATTTTATATCAAGAGATAAATATAATCTTTGTATGTTATATTAAACATAATTAAAGTTGCACTAACTCCATACTCAAAATAAACAATAATCGTATACAACATTTAATACATAATGTTTGTAAGCAAATATGATAGTAACATTGTTTTACATAAATAGCATATTAAATTAAGCAAAATATGAGTTGTGAGAGTCCAAGCTAGTCCTCTTCAACAATTCACCCTCCACTAGCTAAGTCAGCCAAATTACATAAGAAGCATGCTCACTTTGGAACTGCGAAGATGTAAGAAAAAACATGTTAATAGGTCATTCTTGCAATTCAAATTCTTCATCAAACAAGCTTTCAAGACAATTGCCTATGTATGTTATCTACAACTCAATTAACCGTAACTAAATCTAGCATAAAACATCACAATAAGTTGCTGCGAAAAAACAAGGGAAGCATGCAAAGTATTATAAGGCACCCCTTTAAGAATTTACAGAAAGGAAGACCGGTACATTTTCGTATCCTTTCCATTTTCGACTGTTCATGGTCTGAGTCATTCAATATCATAAAGATACTGATAAGACAAGCATCTTCAGCAAGGAAACTAAGCATAAAATCCCCTCTTCAGCAGTGAATTGCATTGTTGAGCATAAGGTAAAATATGTAAAGAAACAAACTGAAGCTGTTGCTGGTGATAAAAGAAAATGATCAATTTGAACAACATGAAGTATGTTCAGATATGGGAAAAGAAAAACATTCTGATGCTTCAAAAGATGCAAACTCCAATGAATTAATCTTGATGTTCAATCGGCAGTTCAAAATAAAAGTGTCACTACAGAAAATATGGCAGATTGTATTATAAATCATGCAATAGCAGACAAACAGAAAGTGACAATGAAATATGTGTAACGTAGGAAAAGATATCAAGGGAAAACAAATTCATGATTCAGTCCACTTGATAGGCATATGACTTAGATCCTTGGTTTGAAATCAAATGATAGCAAACCCTATGCAATTTAGTTGCACACACGACGAATCGAAGTTAATCAAAAGAGGCAGCTTACAAAAAGAAAAAAGTTCGATGTGATATTATTCATACTACAATTTTAGAAAAGAGCAGTAGGAACAGTAGACAAATACTAATCGCACAACAAATGAAGCAGCTTTTATAATAAGAGAGCTTGAATTTGTATATAGTAAATAAACAATCCTTGAACTCAAAGCCTATAGGTTAGAGTATAACAATTCAATTTACGGTCTCTAACTAGGTTTATTGGTGATAATCTAAATCTGAAATAGGTTGCAGGCCAATAAAATAAGAAAAGGTTACGGTAAAGTATACAAACACGATACTATTGATTTTTATATTCAAAATGCATCTATAACAATTATTTAAACAGTATATGAGCAGTAATTGGACATACAATTATGGAACCATACGTACCAATGGCATCATATTGCCAATTTCTTAAGTAAGGCCTTTAATTTATGTCTTCAATGTATAAATAAATATAAAGATAATGTCTTGCTTTTTACATAAACAATAACATTCACACTCGAAAGTCATTGTATATATATATAAATGTATATGTGTATGTATGTATATCTATTTAGAAAATGTTATCATGTTTAATGAATCCTAAATCAATAAGACTACTTTTTAAAACATATATCTCGGTTCAATTCCAAATATTTTTGGTATGGGTATGCTATATTTATATCAGTTAGTTTTTCCCTCAAAAATTTATGTAAAATAACTGTATTACTATTTTCAAAGTATGGCAAACCAATATCCAAAATCATCCATGAAACAACATAAGTTGTTTGATTCCTCAACATGGTCATATATTATGACTATTGGTTATTTAGGCTCAACGGATTCATTTTAGCCAACTGCGTCGTTCGACAGTATACTGCTTGCACAGGAACAGTCACACCCATTTTGCACTTCACTAACAGAAGAACTGAAGCATTCAACTAAGTTCCATTATTTGCAGAAGAAACATGATTCTCAGAGTCCACAGCATGCACAGCGTGCATATATCATCATGTGTACTTCGAATACACTCAACAATAATCTCTTCATTTGCAGAAAAAACCTCACCACCAACTTCATCTATTTGCACAGCATAAACAACATTATTAGCACTGGCCTCATCACCAAATAGTGCAACATTACCAAACATCCCATCTACAAAATCTGGCAAACTCCTCATATTCATATAATCATCCAACCTTAAACTACCAACAGCAATACCCCTACACTTCTACAACTTCACCACCAGCCTGTCATATTACCAGCAACCCAGCCCAACAACTAGACCACCTACATCAACTTCAAGTTAAAGAGACAGTGACTACATCAAGTTCAACACCCGAACAATCAACTCCCCATTCACAACCACAGTTCACTGCAACTACAACCAAACCCCTTTCTCCAATCAGCAAACACTTGAACGACGCAGTGGTATTTGATCTATTTGATGGTTACTCAAATATCGACTGTGGGGTTTTTTCTCTAACATAAGTTTTTTGTGATTATATTTGTATTCATCATCTTATTTGTTTATTTAATAATTCTTACATCGATCTACTGAAAATAACAAAATAAGCATATTATTCTTTGATATTGCGCATTACTAACGGAATCTGCAAAGTAAAATCATGTAGCCATCAATATATTGTACTTCGAAGCACTTTTTATATTTCAAAGTTTAACTCGGCATCTATGCTAGTCATGTAAAATGTAATTCCAAAGTCAATGAAGCCACATATTAGCTCCATAACAGTCAACCGAGCCTACCACCACTCAATTTTTTGTTAAATACTATTATCATTTTTTTAAACTATATTTTACTTAGTTCATTATACGTAGGATGTGATAAGCATAATAAATTATATCGCAAGAAAAAAAAGATAATTCATACTTACTTGAAGTTTATTCGGTTATAATATTCGTGGAAGGCCAAGCTATCGTCGAACCAAGTGCATCTTCAATAAACTCAAAATAAGAAGTAGGTCTCCACAAAGGCGCATTTGGAACTTTTATAACATCAACCCAAACTTTGACTGCGTTTTCCCCTAGTGGAACAAAATGGACCAATGATTTAGGGTCGGTTGAAGCCACACGCCCTTCAGTAATTACTTCTTTGGCTCCTTGAACGCTGATCAGCTTGCATTTCATATCTGTCTTGGAGTTTGCGCTCTGTCATGCAACAAATGAAACCGTTTAAATAAGTTTTGAAAATAAAAGTGATCCTAAAAATAAAAGCTTGTCAATGCATATGTTTTGATAAATCAATATGTAAAGTATACACATTACCGTTGAAGATAATACAACATTAGCCGTATGAGCAGACGTTGTAGCATTAACATTCTCAACAACTACATTTGTTTCTGGCCAAGCTATTTTGATGCCAATAGCTTCTCCAACATATGTCATACCAGCTGGAGGTCTCCACAAGAATGCATCTGATTTTTTGGCCTCATCGATCAAAACAAGCACGGCGGATGGTCCTAGAGGAATATTATTCACAAGCTGATTTGGATCACTAGAGTAAAACCTTCCTTCAGCAACTAGTTCTTTGTTTCTGGTCCAATCATACAGCTTGCATTTGATATTTGTACTGCCACTATTACTCTATAAAAACAAATTAGAACATATGAAAACAAAAAAAAAGTATAAATTTTGTATTCAATTCATAAAGGTACCGAATAAATAAAAAAATTAAGTTTACCATAATGTCATCATTTTCAAAGTGACTCATCGTATGCAAAACAACTCTATCAGATGGCCATGCTACTATCTCATTCTTAGCTTCTCCAATATGTGAGAGCATCTTAGGCGTAGACCTCCATAAGAAAGCATCTAATTTCTTGGAATAACTATCAAAATTTTCATGGCTTTCGGTCCAAGAGGGATGTTATATAGAAGCTTCCGGATCAGTTGAAAGAACTCTTCCTTCAGCAACTATTTCATCAACCCCAGTCCAATCCAATAAATCACAGTGGGCGTTTGTGTTGTCATACTTGTTCTAAAATTAATCAAAAACAATCACGCTAAATACTTAACTAAAAATTCAAACTCAAATTCAAATGATGTCACACGAATAATATAAATAACTTTACCGCTTGAGACGCATTCTCATCTTCGACCCTTCTTGGTTGCTCGTCCTTTCTTGATTGCTGCATTAGCTGAATCATAACAAAGATATACTGTCAAAAAAATGAATAACTTATAGAGTGTGTCTGATCAAATACTACCAAAAAAATGAATAAATATACTGTCAAAAAAAATGGATGGGTAGCAGAATGTGTCGCAGCAGTGTGGTAGGTTGAGTTAAGAAATGTATTTGTGTGTCTGATGCATACAGAGTGTGTGTGTGTTGACCGTGTGCGTTGTGTGTGTTTGTGTCTATGTTGTGTTGTGTGTGTCTGTATTGTGTGTGTCTGTGTTGTGTGTGTGTCTGTGTTGTGTCTTGTTGTTTTGTTTGTGTGTCATATATTCATAACCCATAGTTCAAATGCAATTAAATATGAAATAAAATGCAATTATATTTAAACTGAATTAAATTTATAACTCACAATTCACAATTTGTTCACCTTTTAATAAACCACAGAGAAATTGAAAAATTGAACTAAATTTATATCTCATAGATATAAATGCAAACTAAATAAATGCACAGTTTGATTCACATTTAATTTAGGTCACATATAATTGTTGATCAAATACAACCAGACTAAATGATCAAAACAAACCGACTAACTGTAAATTAGGTGTTAATGTGCATTTCAATATCAGCTAACTATATCAAATTTGAACACTTATATCAAAGCCTTGGTGATTTAGATAGAAAAAATCAAAGAAAGAAAGAAAAAGTTTGTATTGAGCTTTAAAATCTAAAAATATAATGCATACTGAGTGCATGTCATTACTACCTAATTTGCATGTCATTACTATTATTATTTATCAAGGTATATGACAGTTCATTATAACATTGTACAAAAATGTATTACTGTATTTTTTTCTTATATTATGTTTCAGGCTGGTAGAGGTCTTGTGAACGATGTAACCTTCCAAGACATTAATTTTACCTCGGTTGAAAATCCAATAATAATGGATCAATACTACCATGCACGCCCTGACAATGAATATTCACAGCTGAATGTAAGTTTTTGACTTTCTATGTTTTCTGAATGAATATTTCAAGATAAAAATGTGATTTTGAAATGCACATTAATACTTTTTAAATAACAGGGAGCAGTTAATGTGATTTTGAAATGCACATTAATACTTTTTAAATAACAGCTTTTTGTACTGGTCAGTGCAAAAAGATTTTCATTGATCGGTACAAACTGTTCACGCTACTCAATGTAACCTAGTTTGAACTGGTCTGTGCAAATCTAATCGGCGCAAGCATAAAACCTACCTTATTTTGTAGCATTAGCACCGTCTTCTCCAAATCGCTTACTCTATTTTGAAGTTGCGTTTCTTGTTTTTTATTAGCTTGTGCCACAATAAACTTGGTGTAGGTCATGCTTCTTCCCATTCCTCTTAATCGTCCGGGTCTATCCTGTCCCAGCACTACTGAAAGAGCATCTTCTCGCACATTAGTTTTTGAGCTGGATTGTGATTCGGTGTCAATTTTTTTAATTTGATCCTGCATATGTTAACATTTATTATAATTTCCATAATTATTACACTCTAAAGTGATTTGATAATAATCAAATTGAAACAAAAGCACATACTATTGTATCTTGAATGGCCAAACTCACTGGTTCGCCATTTTTTCGAGTGTGAGATCTAATCCAAACATGAGTTCTGGAAATGGAAGAGGGATTGGAACTCTCTTTTTTCTACATTTACAAAAATTGAATAAAACAATTATCATAACTATAGAAATAGATGGCGTGACAAAAATTGAATAGGACAATTCTCACCATATCCGCAGCTAATCGAGCCATTCCTTTACGGCTACATGTGTGTGGCACTTGCTTGCGCCTGAAAGCCTTGTACATGTCACTTTTTATCTGAATTAAAAAAAATAAGAATACATCAAAAAGTTATCTCATTCATTGAAAGAATGACCAATTAGATGTAATTTACCTTAAATTTTGAACTAGTTTTCAAGCTGATAAAATCATTCCACTCCGTCATACTTCCAATATTATCTGGTTTAAGTTGAAGTCTTTCCTCCTTTGACTTTGCTTTTACTAATTGATTAACTAATCTACATTTTGAACACCTAAAAATACAACCCATTTGCTGAAATATAGAGACCTTTTGCCATTCCTCATCCAACTTAAATCTAGTCTGTATCCATTAATTGGTTGAAGCGAAATTAGCACATTCGTAAATAAATCAAATATGATTATATTGGAGTGGCTGTTCGCATAACAGATACAAAACTTAAAATGATTAAAACAGCAAACCAGAAGTTCGTATCATTCACATGACACTGAAAGTGGAGTAGAAAAGGTAAAAAGATATGATTATATTGGGCTGTCTTCCTGCATATTTTCCGGATTCAATCATCACTTACTGTAATCAAACAACACCCTGGCTTTATATGCAATGATTTTAGTAGTAGACATGACATCAAGAGTGTAAAATTTGCTTATTGTTTCAGGGATTTTTTTTCTTCAAATAATCTTACACCAACATATTACTGTTAATGTCATTTTTTTACTCTCCCATATGTTGTATGTGCACATGATATTAACAGTAATTTCAAGTTATTTTGGAAAGATACTGTCGAATGTATACACTGACTGAGTTTATAAATGCTAACAATAGAATTCGGTGTTGCAAATTAATGTAAATCTTCTCAAAAATATTTGAAAGCAATTCCTGACTGAGTTTATAAGCTAAGGAAGACAGGACTGTTTTTTTTCATTTCATTAGATGATTGCAATGCTCTTAATTTTCAAAGCAACACTAATTTGATGGGTAAAATAAAAAATTTAAGTAGCTTACTCAAACATGTAAGAATAGTTAGACTAAAAATATTAGTAATCAGGTGGCACATTTATAAAATTATAATGACCAAACAAATATAATTATTATGTGAATAACCATACATCAAGTCCAGAAAATGATGCAACATAAGAAGAAAATAATAATCAGTAATCACAGAAAGCATCCTTTACAGATATTGATAAGAAGCTAGCTCTCAACAAGGAGATAACAGAATTTGCTGATGACATCCTTCTAGAATGTGTTCAAAGTGTAATAGTTGACAAAATTATCGAAGATAATAGCCACCCAAACAATGAAGAGAATAATTCTAAAGTTGGTGATTTGATAAAATTAAAATTCACTTTGTTGATCCTATGTCGATAGAGATGGATTTAGAAACAGAAGTTATATTTTATGAAGTCCCAAGTAACAAAAAGTAACTGAGATGTATGGGGTAGGTGTAAAAAGTGATGCTATACATCTAGGCACCGGTTGTGATTCACGACAAGGAATTTCATATGATAAAGCTGTAAGTGACTTGCTAATTACAAATGTTCACAAAGGCATTAGAGATACTGGTATGAATAAGGACTCTGTTAGGGTTCAAATAGCTATGAAGTTGAACAATCCTATGCAAAACGTTGCACAGCAAAATGATACATTAAGTATTACGTAGAATATGACTACAAATAACATGGCAGGCACTAGAAAATGCTCTGTTACGGCCCCCCAGATTATGTGAATAAACTTGTGTGTAATATGGCAGCTAATACCAGCGAGATACATGGTTCAAGTACATAAAATATAGCACAACAAATTAAAAGTCAAAGATGTTGGTTCATTGAGGGATTTCTCTAGAGAACAAAGTTATGCATAGAATATAAATATACCTGAATGCAATCCCATAAAACGGCTTTCAAATCATCACCAAGATGTCTCCAATCAGTAAGCGTGACTGGAACATGCTCTCGTATGAGTGGCCCTAGATAAGAAGATAAGTGGATTGAACCTTCTCCTATTGGAATGCCACTCTCATTAAATTCAACTTCAACCCGATTTGCGAAATTTGAAGGAAGTCTCTTCATTTTAGTAGGACCTCTAGCAATTCTTTTCCGAACTAAATTTTCGCTCACATCTTGAATAGATCTATCGGTTTCCATCATGTCTTCCACATTGTGTTCATTTTGCATTGTATTGTCTTCAAGTGCACAAGGATTGTCTTTATTTTGATTATTGCCTTCAACTAAATGTCGATTATCTTCAATTTGAATGTTGTTGTCTTCATTTTGAACGTTGTTGTCTTCAACATGCTTATTCTGTTCATTAGACTCCTTGAGTGCAATTTCAACCTCTTTTGCTTTTTTCTGTTTTCGAGTAATCCTCTTCATTTCCTGTATAGATATGAAGCAAAAATGAAAAATGAACCAATTGTGCTAGAGGCTTCAAAAGCTGCTACACTCTTTTATCAGTGGCTAGCTTGTTTGATTAAAAATTTGTAAACTGTATTGTCTTCACATATTGCTTGTAGGCATTCATTGTTTAAGAAATGTATTTTTGCAATGGTTGCTATTATATTTTCAGTGAACCAGTTGTTGTAAGTTGTATCAAAGTAGTCTCTGGACAGATCAAGGAAGTTTTGTAAACTGAGCTACACTTGGTTTTGTAAACTAAGCGTTACTTATTATAAAATGATTATTACATTTTCTGCACAGTTGTGCTTTAGATTGTACTTTTCCTGGCTATGTAGCAGTAATCACCACATTTAAGTACAAATTTAAGGGATATGCATAGATCTTGAGAAAGGAAAAATGAATCCAGAAATGAAATAAGGTAAATAATGACACTATTCAAATGACTGAAGACAAACTAATCGATACACGAAATAAAGTTCAAAATCAAATCCAAATTTTCAACTATTCCATACAGGAAATAAAAATCAAAATCAAAATAAATACAGGAAAAATGATAAATACCTGAAGGATTAAAGTGGGAATGACAGTTACCCTTGACAAAGTGATAGCAGTTACCCTTGACAAAGCGATGGCTGTTATCCTTGATAAATGTTAATTTGCAGAAAGCAGATTAACATTTGCAAACATGCTTTTACTACTTCAAAGATCAATCATATTCCCATTTTGTGCTATTATGAGTACCAGTATTAACATTTGCAGACAAGAATATGTCAGAACCCGAAGGATGTCAACATTCATACTGTAATTTAAGTGAAAGACAAATATATTCATGCTACAAGCCCCGATCATCCTAACTACACAGTATATAAATTTTGGTTAAACCAAGTGCTGCCTCTTAATCAAATTTATTGTCATATCAACTAATCATATTTTTATTTGTTTAATCATTCAATAACGATAAGATTATGCTTTTCTGGTACTAGTGTGTATAATGAGCTAAAAGTTAATCAAATTTTTCTTACATTAACAGCGAAATGATGCGCTCAATTGTAAAATTAAGTGCTAACTGCTAGCATAATCAAATATAACACTGAGATATATATAGACCTATATCAACATGGTTAATTTCCAAAAACTATATATGAAAAACAAGTCATTACATACAGACATATTACTTAACCAAAGAAGATAGAGAGTAAAGTCTAATATAATTAAAACTAGATAGCAAAATAATTAAACTACTCAAATATGCCTTCACAATCTTCCCTAACATAACTAATATCCTCAATAAAATCATCAACATCCATGTCAATATCTTCGTAATTCTCCATAGCAAAGCTAACTTCCTCAAATGGTTCGTCTATATCTATCTCATGAAAACCTCTTGATGGCGCCTTCATCACAACATACCAATTAGAAGAATCGTCTTCTCTTGAATAAAAAATTTGTTTCGCTTGAGATGCAAGAATATATGGATCTTTTGAAAATGAGGCTTGGTTTTGATGTATGTTAACAAGCGTGAATCCATCTTCTACCTTCACACCATTTCCTATGTTTGCCCAATGACATTTAAAAACAGGAACATAAAAAAGATGATAATCTAACAAAATTATATCAGTCAATATCCCATAATAAGTAACAACATCAACTACTTGAGAAGTATCTTTTGCACTTACTCTACACATAGTAGTCGCATCGTAAGTGACGCCACTATTTTGAGTTTCTCTCTCAATGTCTTTTGTGTGAAAACGTTGTCCATTAATGATATATCCACTATAGGATAATGCACTACTCCTCGGACCATATGCAATCCATTTTAACATCGTGTCATGGTCCTTTGAATCAATGGGTATCTATAAAAAATAGCTATTTAAAATGGATCTCAATAATAATAAATCTAAAGTTAATGAGATAATATTTCAAAATTCCACTCACCTTCTTTTTAATCCAATCAGCAAAGTTATCTGTATGAGTTTTCCAAAGTAAAGTTGCATTTTTTTCCATGCGCTTGTTTGAGTGTTGTAACTCCTCCAAATGCAAACTATTGTAGCACAAAAACAAATTACCAAGTTGTATTTGCTGATACAAATTGTATGAAACGGTAATAACAAATTGTAATAGTTACTTACTCTAGAAATGGTTCCACTACAGTCATATTCATTAACACAGCCAAATGTGCAATCTGTTTCTCATTGGCGGACAATGTAATTGTTTTACAAGCTGAAATTGGTCGTCCTTCGAGTATGGAATCATCTTCATAATCTTCATTTCGGACTTCCTTCTCCTCTATTTGTATTGATTTCTTTAAAAATTCACTAAAAAATCTCATGCACTCTTCTGCAAGATAGGATTCTGCAATACAACCCTCGGGACGTGCATGATTTCTTACATAATGTTTAAGTGTCTTCATATATCGTTCAAAAGGGTACATCCAACGGAAATGAACTGGTCCACACAATCGGGCTTCCCTTTCAAGATGAACGGTCAAGTGTATCATTATATCAAAGAAAGAAGGTGGAAAATATCGTTCAATTTCACACAAAATTATAATAATTTCATCATCAAGTTGTTGCAATTTTTCTTTATCAAGAACACGCTGGCATAATTTATTGAAAAACGAACATAAACGAATTATTGTCCTCCTTGGCTTTTTCGGCAACAATCCTCTTATTGCAACTGGTAATAACTGTTGCATTAGAACATGGTAGTCTTGTGACTTCATGCCGATAATTTTACAATCCTCCAATGACACAGAACTTCTAAAATTTGAGCAATAGCCATCAGGTCCCTTGAAATCATATAACCTTTGGCAAAATATTTTTTTCTCCAAATTGGACAATGTATACGGAGCTGGTGGAAGATATGTTTTTTTCCCACGAGCTTGTGCAAAAAGGCCATGCCTGATTCTCCAATCTTCCAAATCTTTTCTAGAATTAATTCCATCTTTTGATTTGCTATCATGCAACATCGTCGCTATTATGCTTTCACCAACATTTTTTTCTACATGCATTACGTCTAAATTATGACGCAAGGGAAGTTCCTACAAAAATAATATTGTTATACTTCATTAATATATATATATATATATAATTCATTCATTAAAAAATAATAGCACTAACCTCCCAATATGGTAAATCAAAGAATATTGATCGTTTTTTCCATCTTGATAGTTCTATTTTTGCAGGATCATCATCTTGTTTGAAAGTAGAATTTTTTCTTTTCTTACTATATTGCTTCTTAGTTGGCTTCTTTTTACCCTTCCCTTTCTTGCTGTTATTATCTCCATTTTTTATTTTTTTTCCAAAATTATTTGGAAAGTTTTTCAAAACGATAGAGATGTTTCTTCCGGTTAAAATTCTAGGTCTACGACCATTTTCTATAGTGTTATCAAACCAGGATTTTTGTTTTCTCAACGAATCCGATGGTGGTAAGAATCTCCTATGACCCATGTAGACATTTTTCCGACTATACTTCAACCATCAATGATGATTGACACCGCATAATGGACAACCTTTTTTACCCTTCACACAACATCCAGCCAGATTACCATATGCAGGAAAGTCATTAACCGTCCATAGTAAAATTGCTCTCATAGTAAAAAGCGATCTACTAAATGCATCATAAGTTTGAACTCCATTAATCCATAAGTGTTGTAGATCTTCTACCAATGGTGCCAAATATATATCTATATCATTTCCTGGTTGCTTTGGACCAGGAATCAACAATGTTAATATGATATTTTCTTTTTTCATGCATAACAGTAGCGAGAGATTGTATGTCACTAGCATCACGGGCCAACAACTATATTTGGAACTCAATGTCAAAAATGGATTAAAACCATCAGTAGCAAGGCCAAGCCTTAGGTTGCGTGGATCTGCTGCAAACGATTCCCATTTCTCATCTACCACATTCCATGTTATAGAATCAACAGGATGACGCATTTTTCCATCATTACTTTTATTGTTAAAATGCCATCTTAAATCTTCTGCTATTTTTGAGATCTAAACATTCTTCTGAATCTTGGAATGATTGGAAAATACCTCAAAACTTTAACCGGAATACCATGCATAATTTCATTTGTACGTTCGTTCCTCTTCCATCTCGAAAACCCACATTTTGGACAACTATCCAAATCTTTGTACTCTCTTCTAAAGAGACAACAATCATTCTGACAAGCATGAATTTTCTCAAAACCCATATCGAATACTTTAAGAAATTTTTTCACCTCGTAAATATTCCTAGGAAGTACGTTATCCTTTGGCAACAATAGTTGTTGCACATTTAGAAGTTTATCGAATCCATTATCGGACAACCCAGTCTCACATTTTACATTATATAAGGCAATAATGGAAGATAATTTTGTTTGATCGGTACAACCAGGATACAACGGGGTTTCGGCATCCTCCAAGTTTTTTAATAAATCATCCTCTCGTTTTTGTGCGCTATCTTCATCTTTATCATCATCGAAATATGTATGATTGATGAAATCTTCATCTTCATAATGAATGGATTTGAGTAAATCATAAGTGTCATTAGACTCGATATCTTTGCTTATAGTTATTTGTTCGCCATGATTGTACCACCTACCATCCATGTATAGCGGATCCATTCCTCTTATAATCAAATGCTCAACAACAATCTTCCCATACTGATGACTAAGATTTCGACAATCTAAGCAAGGACATAAAATCTTTTCTGGATTTCTTGAAATTCTCAATGCAGCATGCACAAACTTCCAAGCTCCTTGCTCATACTCAGTACTAGTTCTATTAATAAAATGGAATAACTATTAATTTTGACGTTAAAATATAAGATTTGACTCTCAAAATATATTTAGTATAATATAGTTACCTGTGTAGATGTACCCAATTTTTATCCATCATCAACCAATATGTGAGGAAGTAAATTTCTAAAATTTAAAGTAATAATCAGTTATTGAATGCAAGCAAAATAACATAATCGTAATTGAATGCAAACAAAATGAAAAACAACAAGGAAGACAAAGAATGTCAAACAACAAATCAATAAGTCAAGTTCAAAGCCTTGTTTCATGCAAAAAAAATTAAAACAACAAGAATGAAAACGAAAGAGTCGTGTAACCCATTTTTTAACAAGAATGCATTACCCCTCTCCTGATACTTAGCTTGCGCTATTAACAACAATTTTATCCGCTTATACAACAATATCAGAACCATATACAACATTAGCACCAAACTGTTTTCAAAAAATTTGCCATTACAACGACGTCATTTTGTAGCACCGGAGTAATGTCTATGCATTACCCCTCTCCTGATACTTGGCTTGCGCCATTAACAACAATTTTATCCACTTATACAACAATGTCAAAATCATATACAACATTAATACATTAGCACCAAACTATTTCTGAAGCATGCACCTATGAAAAGAGTCTCGAAAAAGAAACTAAAAAGGTAGACAATAACTCAATGCTCCAAATAACAAAACATAATCCAATATGATACTTTACGTGAATACTAGTTTAGCATCAATCACTCATAATCATTTAGATTGTAAGTGTTAATTGTTGGAAATCTTGTGAGAATATTTCATTCAGATTGCAAGTGTCAATTTGTTGGGAATCTTGTGAGAATATTTACAAACAATTTTGCCTGGTGGATTCAATAATGAGTTTGACCTATATAATCACTCGACTAATTTATGATTCTCATAGTCATTACCCACTAAATATACATAGAACAATAGAATCAAATCATCAACTTTTACAGCCACATCAAACCCACCAACAAAATAATACAATCATTTATAAGAAAAGAAAAGAGACTGGTCTTTGAAAACAAAATTATACAAGTAGATGGTGGTGCCAAACGCATTTTAAAAGTTTTTTTCCTTTGCCTTTTATATAGGAGACTTATCTGCCGAATGAAAAGGTTAATTTACTAGCAAGCATAGTGAAAAATAAATAAATGGTAAATGGTAAATTGTTACTAACATATGAGCCTATCTAATTATTGTCATTTGTTACACAAATTTTAATATTCTACATAATAAGTAGGTTATGGGCATACACTATGAGCCATCAATCGCTTTAATTAGATGGAAACCAACTTTCAGAAATTCTTATCATTTGAACTTTTAATTACTGGTACTCTGCATTAATGGAATTGATTTGTTGATATCAACACATGGTTGTTGCCACAACCATATCGAAGACCTAACAGGAGAATGACACATACACATATATAATAAAAAAGGGTATGCACCAAGCCTGCATATATAATCTTACCGAGGTGTATATTGCTGTTCAAGAAATAGTTTAATGAGAAAAGAAATAAAAACCAGTTCCATTGATTCAATACGGGTGGCAGTAAAATGGACAGATATATAAGCATTTAATTATATTGAATGAGGGAGCCCAAATGAGGATAAACCTTTTATTTATTTGTTAATTTGTTAATACTATATTTATAACTAAATTTATAAACTTAATATGGGATATAGGCACTTTTGTTTGGCTCTGTATTTTGTGAATGCAATTTAGGCCTCACAGATGAACACTGTGACCTATTTCACAACAAAATAAGTTTGTTTCCAGTTACATAAAGTAGTAGTATTGCATACCAATTTTTATGGAATAACAAAAATAGAATTCAAGAGAAATTTCTTTTGCTCTGGACTATACAGGCAGTTTATGTAAGAAGGGGAGTGCATGAGATAATTTTAAACCTAAAAACAACCACAGGTTCTTCAAAATGAAATTCAAGAGAAACATGACATATTATTAACAGTAATTTTGCTTTATCTGAAATAGACATTCTTTTCATATTATTCATAGTGCTTGCTTGAATTTTTTTCCAAAATTATTATCGTCCGAAAATTTCTTTTGTAATTTAGAAGGCAACTTATATTGTTTTCCTAAATTCTTTATTTGTTGTGGAGTATTTCGTCATTATTCCCTTCTTATCCAACCTTTCTTCTATTCATTTAAAATTGGTACATACTCAAAATTTATGTGTGATACAGCATTCATTGGAAAACCTTAAACATATAAAAGAACAGGATATATTCAAATACTGATATCCATAAATGAAATTAAATATACACCTGAAAACAATTGATATAGACGTTAAAGATATAATGTATGTTTGAGGATTTGTGTATGCTTAGAAATGGATAATCTTTAAAATGGTACGTGTATCTAAAATCTTGTCCTCAATTTTCAGAACTCACTGCTTATGCTCAGCACACATGTATATCTAAAATGAAACCTGGAAGTATATGAAATGCATATATGTAAAACATACTTTGCAAATATATATAAACTGAAATACTTGTATTCATAAATCTTATTATATCTTCCAAAGTTTGTTAACTTTAAAGCCACATAGATTATTTATATTCAAAGTTTGAAGTAAGAATACTTACAAAATTATATGTGAAACTGTGTCTCAAAACCATGTATATACATCTAAAATCAATATATAACCAAGGTCAAATGATATGTTGATTTAATGCCAAATAGACTTCATATCTCAAATTTAGAAAGTTGAAACTTTTACGTGTTTAAGAACTGCATATGTTCAATTGATACATATGGAAATCCACTCATACACAGAATTGCATTCTTTTGAAAACTTAATTACATGACAATTTCAAAATTCGAATGAAACATATACATGGTTTTAGATTTGACAGGGATAGTGAATGCATACATATAATTTGAGTAAAAAATGCATAAATAAACAACAATGTCAGATTAAGGTGTGAACAGATGTGTGAGTAAAAAATACATATAATTCTGGCCCTGTAGCAAGCTTCTTGTTTTGAAAACTTTTAACAGAGAAAGATTGATCGAGGCTACAATATTTCACTAATGGTAGACGAAGGCCTTAAATTAGTTTTAAAATTCGGAGAAACAACATTCAGGACGTGCCAAGCCTAAAATCCTTTTGTTGCTGTGCAGTTGTTGGTTGGAACGCCGCAGTCAAACAAGTCTAATTGTCGCTTTATACATTCATTTCTCAAGTAATTTTTTCAATAAGTGATGTATCGGGGTTGTTTCCAAATTGCCCCATTTTTTATTTATGAATACCGAGGGCAAAACTACTAATGAACAGTTTCCCGATGGGTAAAAATAGATGGGTTCAGCATTGAAACCCAGTTTGAATATTTCAAGAGGACATGTTGGGGTTCTGTGAACTTAAAATCTTCTTGCTATGGAAACACGTTACTTTGTAAATGGGCAGCTAGTTCAAATTAGTCAGGTATAATTATAATTAATCTTTTTCTTACTTCACCAAGACCATAGTTCCAGCACACTAACCACCACATCAACCAGCTTCTGATCAACTACTCATCGCCAAACACCTAGTCCTACCCCTTACGAAGGCAGTCCAGTAATCAAAAAACCAAACTCCATTAACAAAAAAATCACTACATCAACAATTCATTTGAAGCGTACATCGCATTTATTTCAATTCATTTGAAGCGTACATCCATATCCACGTTAATACGAGGACCAAAGTTGAGTATTCGAATTAAGTGAATTACCTTATCGACGCCAACGACTCGAGCGATGAACTGAAGACGTGAATGATGATGAAAGGGGACGGCGCCAACGACTCGAGCGATGTACTTGCAGAGCGATGGAGCGATGGATTTGAGATTTGCGAGATTTGCAGAGCGATGTAACGACTCGAGCGATGGATTTTCGGAGCGATGGATTTGCGGAGCGATTGATTTGTCAATTTGAGATGAAGGGTTATTTGGTGGGAAGGGAAAAGAATAAAAACGTGGCCGCGAAAACACCCAATCTCCCCGCCAAAAGAAATGTGATTAGGCAGCGTTTTCTTTTTTATATTTAATTATAAATGAAACTAAATTTGAACAATTACAGCTTTTTGAATCAAAGGCTGTTACATGGAGCTGCAAAAAACCATTTTTCTTGTAGTGATTGCCGAAATATCTTAGAGCCCTACAACGTACCAACCCCAGAAACGTATATGATGTTACTCATAGTCGTGGTGTTTTTATGGTGCTTTTTGGGCTTTCGGACCTTCTATTCATGGCTTCAACCACTGTCGACCCTTGCTGTCTATTGATGCCACTCATTTATACGGGAAGTATCTGGGTACATTACTAGTAGCTACTGGGGTGGATGCAAATCAAGGGCTATTTCCTTTAGCGTTTGCTATTGTACAAACAGAGTCATGGCAAATGTGGAGTTGGTTTATTCATTGCATATGGAATTATATTCCATCCGTACGTACTAGATGTATCACCTTTATCTCAGATCGTATGAAAGGAATTCCACATGCGCTTAGAGAAGCTTGGCCAATTGAACATGATCATCGCTTTTGTATCTGTCATATTAAAGCAAATTTCAAGAAAGCAAGGTTTGGCACGGATGAGCTACAAAATTTGTTACACGCATATGCCACGGCATCGGAGGTCATAAAATATAATGATCTTTGAAAACAGTTGAAGGATGTAAATCGAGATGCCGATGCATGGATTGAAAGAAGTTTGAAAGACCAAGAATCAAGCTGGACTCTTTGTCACGGCGGCGGAGTAAGATTCAATATGATGACGAACAACGTTTCCAAAAGCTTTAATAGTGTGCTCAAAGGTACTAGGAATTAACTTGTTAGATCATTGGTTGCACGTACATTTCATTGATTGAACCATTACTTCGTCGAACGACGAACTCAGGGGGAAGAGTGGACATCGCAGCTCGCACCTAGGTGGGAAGCATTAGCGCGGAGAAGAATGGAAGAATCGAAGCTCATGTCTATAGAGAGATATAGCTTCGTTGAATGGTAGGTGAAAGATGTGCATATGTTTGATTATACGGTGAATATCGAAGATAATGTTGCCAAATGTTCATGCAACATGCCAACATTAGATCATTTTCCGTGCCCCTTGTATTAGCGGCTTGTTCACGTGGTTCGGGTGGTGCTAATAGAGCGTATTTTGACTTAATCTCCATGTGGTACACAAAGGCTACGTATTCTGCAGCTTATGCTTCTTTATTCCACCCTGTACCAGATAGTCGACATTGGGATATCTACGATGGTCCAATTATACAACCACCGCCTGTGCGCAGAAATTCAGGTCGTCCTCGGTATACTCGAATCAAAGGTTTCATGGATCCGCCATCTTCATCTGGCCATAACAGATGTAGCAAATGTGGTTCTATTGGCCACAAGAAGAAAACTTGTCCGTGTTGAATTGTAATAGAAGTAGAACGTCTATGTTATTGTATGACTTATTGAACCTTTTTTGGATGATTTTCAACAGCAATTTGAATGTTGTGGCATGTTGTTGACTTTGGTGTGACATGGTGTTGTCATTCAAATGGTGTTTGCATGTTATATAGAATGTTGTTCAAACTTTTTGTGTGAAATTGTGGGATTTATGGTGTTGAAGCAGCTTGGTGGATTTGTGGATTGCTATAAATAACCCAAAAATAGCTTGCGCATATGTGGAATGCGCAAGCTATACTGTCGATATAGCTTGCGCATTCCGCATATGCGCAAGCTATTTTTTGGGTCTATTCAAGACAGAAAGCTGCTCTACCACACTACAGAACCCCAAATTCCAAAATACATCTTGACCAACATTCTATAAGCATGCACACGCCATTCCATTAACAATACCATCACAAAACAAAATAAATAACATGCCACAACATCCAAATGGCAATTGAAAATCATCCGAAAAAGGTTGAACAAGTCCTACAATAACATAGAAACATATAGGTAAACAACCCATTACCCAACCAAAGAAACAACAACAATAAGACCAACACCGTCAATCACGAATCCGTCTAAGCTAAATTGGGGTGTATCTCTTCTTCTTAGTCCGTTTGTACACGATGAGAGCCGATCCTTAGCCTTCTTCAAATGTAGGAGCGGGTGTCGGAAGTGGAATTTCTTGTTGTTGACTTGGCCAAAAATGAGTTCTTCTTGTTGAATTTCCCACTATGGCGGCTCTTGTACATGCTCATATGTCGACTGTCCAACATATTCGAATTGTTGTTCTCCTTCGTGCCAAACGGGCCTTTCAGCATGAGTTTCTCCACCGGTGTATTATTGCTTTACCTCGGGCTAAGCGGGCCATCTGGTTATAGTTTTGCCACTAGGATGTTGTAAAGCCTCTCCCTCCGCATGTGCCTCCTCCCATCGAGCTTGTCCACCCGCTACTGTAGTATGTGTCTCCTCCACAGAATGTGGTGGCTCTTCTACAATGCGCAGCGGTTTGACCGGCCTTCTTAGCTTGTTCCGACCTAAAATCATGTCAAGTATTCGTCGTAGGTCAATGCACTTGCTTTTGACCTTGTCCGGCTCCATATGACTTTCTTCTATTTCGCCCACCACATCCAAAGAGCTGTATATTCCGCTTACCTAAACCATAAGTCATAATAATGAATCAATATGAGATAAAAATTGAACTATCAAAAATTTGAAATTACAATACTTACCACATCACGTTCTAGAGGAGCACGGGGAGTGTACGCAACCAGCTTCCTTATCGACTTTTTAGGAATATAACGACGAGTGATTCGCCAATACCAATACTCATACTCGCTCAAAGTATCGGAGGCTCGCGTGCTCGTTCGGCACGATCAATTCTTGATTGCCAAATAGCAAGACTTTCCTCCAAAAATGCCATCCAACTAGTGGGTTCTAGGTCAAGGGGGACGACAGGATCGGGAATGTGCTGATAATCAAAGGAAAACTGTCTCATAACCTGATCGGGTGCATATAACTCAAAGTCTAAAAATAGAACCAGTCGGCTCTTAGCAATCCAACCGGCGAACGAATACTCAATGTCCGGATGCCTAAACTTATACACTAATGAATATAGTTACCATGTAACCGCATCATCCGCCAACAAATCCAACTCATTACGGTAAAACTGTACATTTCTTGGCGTCTCATGCCAACTCCTAGCATAATTCCACCTAGCCCCGAATGGAAGATAAGGATCTAAGTTGGTAGAAATTCTAATAGACGGCCGTCCAATAGTGATATGTGACCATGACCATAGTTGCAACAACGTTGCAGAACCCCCTAAAACTTTTCCACGTTGCAAGGTAACGTGTGACAACTCAATATACAAATAGCAGAGAACGGCACTAGCCCAAGAATGATAACGACGATTAGAAAAATCATCCAAAAAAGGTAAAAATTTCAAATTTAATCTTCCTTTCGAATGATCGGGAAATGGTCGACAACTCAAAAAATACAATATCATGGCACGAGTGCGGCGAAGTATATCTAAATCGGTCACCCCTTCGGGTAGTGGTTTGGAAAATTCACTTTTAAACCAAGTCATTTAAAATTCACTTTTAGACTTAATCGCCTCTCTAGGCAGAAAAATACCAAGCAAGTCATGAGCCAATTCGATGTAATCGATATCTAAATTTTGCGAACATACCGGGCGACCGTCTGCATTAAGACCGAAAAGAAAATGCACATCTGCTAGAGTCACTGTCATCTTCCTAACTCTCATATGAAACGTATTTGTTTCCGGCCTCCATCTATCGCATAAATCAGTGATAAGGTGATGATCGAGCCGAATGTAGTCGATTTGCATAGCTTTCCAAAATCTAGGGATTCGTAGATTCGGCTCCAATCTTAGATCTTTATAATCGATCTCCTTAAGCTTGCTCGAATGATCGCATAGCTTCACAGTTTCAACACCCTGAAATGTATAAACGAATTAAAATTAGTGCTTTATATTTGCATTACCACGGTTTACCAATATCGAACATTTACTTCCATTAATGTGCCATTTTGGCTCCTATGGTGTTCTTGAAGATAGAGAACACTTCTATCTTCGGACCCGGAAGACAATTCTACAAACAACAACAACCATTTATCACTATAATAACTACGTACAAAGTTAGGGTTTTGGCTATATGCACAATCCAAATCCTTTTTCATTTTCAATAAAAAGACCTACAATTATAGCACATTGACATCCAATATCAACATGACTACTCTTCCATTAACAACAACAATCATTTTTCAAGTAGTATTCATTTTGCAATAATTTGTTTTACCTCTAATCAAAGAAGAAGATGAGCTTCCTTCCATTTTACGCTTAATCTAGTGATTGATTGAAGAATAGAGCTAGAGCAATGTTTTTGAGGTGATAAATTTGGATTTGGAAGGGGTTTGGAGTTGGGAATGGGGAGGGTTTTGTGAAAATTTGAGAGAGATGAAGAAATGAGGAATCATACAGCTCTCTGTCCATTTCGTGCCCGAATTTGTACTTGTGCATTCCATAAGTGCGCAAGCACTATCCTATAGCTTGCGCACCTATGGACTGCGCAAGCTATAAGTATAAAAAATATAAACTTGCGCATTCCATAATTGCGCAAGTGTTATACAAAACGAGGCCTAGTTCTGCAATTAGTTTTCTATGAGGCCTACTTGTGCAATATGTTTTCTTCCCGAGCAATGTTTGAAAAATTGTCCTATAATTTAGAAAAATATGTATAGGGTTTAAAGCACTTAGTCATTAAAAATGTGTAAAAAAAATACGGTACCTTTGAAGTTTTTTTGGAATACGTAATCGAGCACAAGGCTAGCCATCTTGGACCTTCCGTCCAATTTCTGTGTGTTTGTGCGCGTGTGTGTATACATACATACATACACATATAGGATTGGCTACACTGCACTCTTGCTACAGTTCATAAGAGGGAATATATATTATTTAATTTGTAATATGTGGTTTGAATCAGAGGGGATTTGAGGTGTAGCAAAAATGAGGTGTACCCAATCCTTGCCTCTTGGAAATTGTCAAACACTCTAAAAGTACCGTGTAGAACCAACGATTCAGTATGTAATCCCTGATTTTAGTTTGTTATTGGATCTCTTTGATCTATTGTTTATGAGTTATAACGAATGAATCTCAAATTTTGATATATCAAATATTAGAGAAACATGGAATGAATGCAAGGAAACAAGTAAAAATCACACAATAGATTTGTAGTTGTTCAGCATTTATTGTGAATTCATTTCTCTTTCCACTAGTTTGCAAAGGTTGTTGTAATCAAAATTTCGAAATCAATTCTATTTTTGAAATGAAAAGGGCAGAACCTCCTCTTAATGAAAATAAATCCTTCTTGGTTGATTTCACTCCATTATAGACGTAGAGGGATGAATTAGGGCTCGAATGTCTAGAATTTCCCTCTAAAAAATCGCACAAAATATCTTCCTTCCAATTCATATCCATATGAGAAATATTATGATGACTTTTGACTCTTCCCCTCGATTAATATTGTTCAATACCATGGATCGGTAATGATCGATAAACCTGTCATTTTTCTTCTATTTTTCTTGGTTTTGTACTCATTGAGCCATCGATTCGTCATTGTTTCATGTCTTAGCTTTTTCTCATGCTCCAAAGCCGTAATGTAACAACTCGCACCTTATTGTACCTGAATTTTCTTTAGATCGAAAACCCAAGTTCATCAAAGTACGAATCATTAGTGTTTAGTATCTTGAAAATAACAAAGAATATCAGTGCATTGTCGATATAAACTCACATCAAAATAGTAAAATATAATAAAAATATGATTACTGACCAAGGATGACAACTTTAATCTTCGGTACCTTTGTCAGTGTCGAGCATGCATAAGAAAATATGTCCTTCCATCATTCTCGTCTCATACCAATAATTGTCCCTTTAAAATTATCTTGTGAGTTGTAACGAGAAGGAGGTCAGAACAACGTTCCGGTGACTGATAAATTACACACTTAATACATAATACTAGTTTATGTCGATTGCCTTCCATTACATGTTAGGTCTATTGTTTTACTAAGTCGACTTGACTCCACGTATGCATACGATATGCTCCATCTACTCAAAGTAGAAAATAACTACATAGGTGTATGTATGTACGACAACCCCTTTTTGGATCGAGATACTTTCCTCCACTAGTATCCATAACTCTGCACCTCGTTAGGATCCATCGTCAGCACAGTATCACGTCCTCATCTTCGTGCATACTAAGAAACGTCTACAGTGCCTAATATGGCCAAACAGTTATTTAACCTTATTCTATTCGTTTTTGAAAGACCCTTAATAAAAGGTTATCTAGCTTTGCTTTCTAACAACAAACAAACCAAAATACAACTTGAGACGGTGCATGTCCTAAACGTGATCTATAATAGTAGAAGATGTAATCCGTTTAGGCGTAACTCTTGTCTTTTCGTTGACCACTCAACACCAATGAAGATCTCGACCTATGTAAATAGCTCCTACTACACGTGTATATGGTATCAATCTCACTGACATAGCACCGAGCCTAGGTCACTATCTCATTTAGATTGCCTAATGTAGTTAAGGAAATACCCATTTGGTTACTTAAAACGTACCCCCTAAAAGGTTAAAGCAGACTCTACTTGTCCTTTAGTACTTCGACCGGGAAGAACCCTCCTACCTAAGTACTTAATATCGGTATCGGGTAAGTATCGATCAAGTACCGGTATGAGATATTTTAGATAATCATGATAATATCGAATAATATCGATAAAATATCGGACATTTGTAGAACATGTTATAAACAATATTGTACTACGTTATAATGTTATATTGACGTTAAATATTCAAATATTCGAATAAATAATCCCAAATTACTATCAAAGATTGATTGCATATAGTATACATATTATAATTCATTTACTGAGATATTCAATTTAATACAAGTCATAAAATAGACCCATAAAAACATAAAAATTCGTACAATGTACATCTTTATTAGTTTCTTCACTTTTATACTATATTCATTGTTTCTTTAATCATCTATATTACTTTCCCAAATTTTCCATATTTATAGTTTCGTCGTTTTCGTTTTCAATTAATTTATCGAATAAGCAATGTTAAGTTGATACCAATTACTACTTTAGCTCGCTCCTTATCGATATGTCAAATATAAAACTTTACTACACTTCGACTATTAGTTCTAGGTGCATGACAACAACTTATAAAATAAATTTTCATAAGCTAACTTACCAATTAGCAACTGTGAACAAAAAATAACTAAAAATAGAAGTAGCTCTTTCATGATCTTGTCTTTAATGGTAAAGTCTTCAAGGAAAATAAAACATATTAAATAATGGAATAAGTAGAGTTTTCTTTATTGAATGACTAATGAAGAAGCCTACAATTATATGGTTAAAGCTAAAAAATTAGTGTTATGAGATTTCTAACACGGTCTACAAATTGGCATTCACCATATACAAAAAACAAATATTGTGAATGTGAAGATATTTATTTGTAAAGATATTTTCTCCAACACATACAATAATAAACGATATTCTTATAAAATACCGGGTATTTTACATAAAATAGCAGTGCGATATATTGACAAATATCAGACGATATACCGATAACGATATTTTAAGTGATATTTTGAAAATATATCGGCTTAGGAGCGATATGGGATATATCGACGATATATCAGCAATATTATCCGATATTAACTACATAGCCTCCTATGTTGGTATATTCTCTTCACTTATACGTGAACGTATAATTTTATGGGTCCTACGGTTGGATATGTCACACATCGGTATAATGTATATACAACTGCTAATAGCTCTAGTGATTGGCAAACTTCTATTGTGCAACACTACCGACTTCGCATTCCAGCCCATTTTAATGACCAGTCATCCTTATGTAATCTATACTGTTGGCTAAATTCAATAGTTCACACCTGTTAGAAATGCATACTTGAGGCTCTGTATATATTCATACTTATTTATTACTGCACCTCCAATGTTCAACTATTAATATTTAGTTATTTTTTTATATAACTGACTCCTTATTTCATTAATGTCAATTTACTGTCATTTATCGCTTACTTTTAACTTAAAAGATTTAAATACTTTTACTACTTACTTCCCCTTTTATTTCATTAAATCTATTTTACTGTTCTTTTTTCAATTCTTACTATCTTTCTTTGTTACTACTTTCTTACCTACTCATTTCATTGCTTTACCTACATTTCTTTGTTTATTATTTAATTTCTAACTTGACTTTATTGCATGTATTCATTTTATAATTAGATTGTTTTTATTATTACTACTTAAAATTATTTTGTTTATACTTAAGGATTTCTACATTCTAATGTGCACTTTCCTTAAAAGGAAATGTTAACACTGTAAATCTCTATAGCTTATATAAAATGGAATTTATGTTACGTTTGGAATTACAAGAATTATCCTTTTGTTTTTATTGAAATAGACAGTAGAAAATACGGTGAGTAACCTTGTCTTGTAAATCTTTTTATTTTAGGCATATTCCTTGTTACTTCAAACGATACACTTTTATTCACAATTATAAAACTGGATAAAATTGCAACACACTTCATTCCAATGACTTGAAATACTACTTAAGTCCCGATAAAATTTTAATAACTTTTACTTCATATTTACCAACATATGTCATTTGACCCACAAATTTGGATTTTCTATACAATCTTGTTAATTAAGAGACTACTACTTACACCCTAACTTTTCAAATTCAAGTATATGCAACATTTAATTCAAGTTAAAAGTTCACAGAATATGTAGGCATGGTTTTTTCAATTTCATTACACATATAATTAAGCTTACAATTCTAAAATAATTATCAAGGCATACAAGAAACAGATTTACAACGAAATAAATCCATTATATAAAATATACAATTTCTCACTCACTTTTAAGCTTTTCAAATCTCCAGTCTAACCCTGTTATTTTTGTTTGACTCCATTATTCTCGCTAACGGAATATGTACCACAATCATATAATATGAATTAGAAATTTAGATTTGAGAAGAGATTTGAATTTAATTTAGATTTGGATTTATAGTTCACCTTGGCTTTGATGATTCGATTTGATCCTATTCTTCTTCTCTATTATTCTCCACTATTCTCCACTTGTATATACATACATATATATATATATATTATAATTTTACTTAGTTTTAATAATTTATGGAGAAAGGTAAATGGCAGAGCTTCACCGTGTTTTAGAAAATATGAGAAAGAAAAGTGAGGAGTTGGACACGTATTTAAAGGGGTTTGAAATAAGGTTATAAAAATCGCTAGGTAGATGCTAGGCGGTAATGATGACTAGGGTTATTCGCCAAGGTGAGTGTTAATCAATGATTAATTGGAGTTAGCGTTTTCATTAAACTCATGCATTTTTTGATAAAATTTTAGTATTTTGTTTAGTATTAACTAATCCACAATTGGATATTATGGATCTGGATGGGTTTGGAAGCAACTATGGAGAGAAAATCGCTTGTAACAAACATTTTGATGTTTATAAGAGGCATCAAGCCTAAATTGGTGCATAAATTGTGCCTATAAACCTGTTTGTAAGCTTAGATAATGTAGTAAGTCTCATCTAGGCGGACTAGGTAAATACCTAGACTGTAAGGCTAGCCTAGCGCTTAGGCGGGGCATAGGTGGGATTCTAGAAGGATTTTTACAACACAGGTTCGAATCAATGTCTGCTATTAGATTAGGTCTTTTAAAATCCGGACCATTCGACATAGATTCAACCCATAGCCGCCAGTCGACTGCCGATCGACCGCTACTTTACTACCGATCGACTGCTAGAGGTCGACCAGTTGTCAAATTTTGTTATGTTAGTTCATTTCCCAAATTACGTTATTATATATATAGCTGGTTTGATTAAGATTAATTATTCTTAACTGCTAACCAACTATTAACGTTACTATTGTTAATTACATTTATTTCTTTAATTACATATATAATTATTTATGATTCGAAATATTTAAACATTAATAACTTTTTGTTTGAACTCCAATCGTAAAATTTTATATATGAAAATTGACTAGAAAATTGACAGGTATGCAATGGTGCAAGTTTCGTAGCCAAATTCCAACATTTGTGAAAATTCTACTTTCGACGTCACTAAATATTAATTAAATTCTTTTTAATTAATTATCGTTCAATTTATGGGGTGTTGCATTATCCCCTTCTTAAAAAAATTTCATCCCCGAAATTCCTCAAGGACTGAATCATGTAACATATCGTGCAATAAGCTATCTAACAAATTAGTGTACAACCAATTTTGCAGTCAATCGTGTACACGTGCATGGTGTATCACAATACATATGATATGTATGCAGAATAATTTTAAATCGACGCCACCTATATGAATGTATTATTTTAAAATAATTTTGAAAATATGGTGCAAACAAACTATATATACTGGCAGTTCTATATGTATGCAATTTTTGAAAATCAAAATCCTTGTTTTTGCATCCAAATTTTCTCACTTCTATGAATAGAAGTACAGTTCGGCTAATTTTGTATCCAATTCCTACCATCCAATACCCAGCACACAATTTCTAACATTTAAAATTTTGAAAAATTCAGTTTTCTAAATTTACACTCTTATTATGCTAGAAAAACGTTTAGATAGAGAATTTCATATTTCCATCATTCTCTTGTGTATCCCTCTGTACTTGGAACCTTCTCTTATGTCCAGATCATTTTTCCAACTTTTCAAAGTACAGTTCACATAACCAAATTTCATTTTAAATCTTAAAATTTTAAAACATAATATTTTAAAACCAGTTTTGTTCTCCTATGAACAAGGTGTGGAAAAAGAAATTTCAAAACAAAAATAGCTTTTACCTCATCACTAATTATATTTTAGTTTACTGTCATTTCTGTCATACAGTAAAATTCATACTTGCTAACCCGTCTACTTTCCCCAATGCTAAGCATGTGACATTTCAAAAATCAGAAATTCTCCTCGTTTTCCGTTCAAAATCATTTTAAATTAAATTTTGAAATATTTAGGAATAATTTAAAATTTTATTTTTCAAAACTTTAAAAGTATATTATTTGTAGATTCAAAGAATTTTGTACAAAAATTTTTAGAAGTGTTTTTTTTTTCAAAATAAATTATGCCACATCATACACAGTCAGTATTTAGTAAATAGTTTAACGTCCATAATGGACTCTATCCTATTACATGGTAAATTTTCAATTTATATTTTTTCTTTTAATTTAAAATAATAACCAGCCACAAGTTTATTTATAAATTTTGACTTTAAGGCGTAGGAATAGTGACTCACGATTTTGCACAATATTTCCCTGTCCTTCGCTCGTCAAAATTTATCTCTCAAAATTTTACAACCTTCTGAGACTAAATTTTATGTTGTAGCTAATTAAATAAATTTTCTAATTTATTTTATGAACTTCTAGCCTTTTCCCATTTTCTTTTCTTTTATATTAGTTAAGTGTCTTTTATGAGATTTTCGTATTTTACTGTTTTCCCAATTAATACCGCGGTCAACACAGAAAACAAATAAAAATGAACATTTCTCATTAACATCGTACGCATTTTTATACAACAGAAACAACTAATGCTTACAACTCAAACCTAAAAGAAAAACAAATGCTGGAAGGAAATAACTATTCCTACCATTAATACTACTACTACTACCTACGGGTTGTGGGATGGCCCTGCTCCCCCACGAGAGCTCGAACCATGGCCACAACCGATTGATTGTAGCATGGATAATATGCATTCTAGCTTGTGTCCTTGGCGCTACTGCTCCATCTGAATCTCTCGCTGCTGCGTTTGCATCTCTTGTAGCTCAGCTCAATCTGGGAAGACGTAGTGTCATTTTTGGAAAGAAACAAAGAAGCATAACAATATAATTTATGGAATACAATTCATAATGCTAGACATGACATGAGAAAATGTGGAATTACTTCAAATTTTTTAATGAATTTTCCTCCATGGTCATATCGGCTTTTGAAATTTGTATTGCAATAACCATTTTGCAATACCCATAGCAAAAATGAGATATGCAATGGAAATTCACCACTTTAACCATATAAACAAGACATAATGAAACTTTCCCTCGTATGTTGTAATAACAATTGGTTATGTAAAGGCACAACACTTTCATTGAGAAAGGTTTGTCGATAAAAAACAAGTAATGTAGTTATTGAAAACAATAAGCTTAGTAGTCTATGGATCAAATCTACACTCCATGATGATAAAATCCCAACCTAACGGGTTTCTACAACGAACGATGTTCTGTTAAGTTTTGCACAATAGTAATATAATGGAGCTTAAACATGTATTAAACTTAACATGAAAATTTGTAATCAAACCGACCGTTAGAGAGGTTTGCTATATGTCAGTGCAAAAATTTCGTCTGAAGCTCAAAAATACGTTATTGTTTCATGCAAATTTTACTTCCTGGTATATATACACTATTTCCTCCGTCTCCTTCTCCTCATATATCTGTAAAATTCCTCTGTCTCTTTCTACTATTGAACTCCTTTTTAAAATTAGAACTCCTTATTCATCAGTCAGCACCTCACAAACCTAATCCAACTAATCGCAAACCCTACCTGAATCACAAACCCAATTTTGATATGACTATGAATTTGAGCATGATGATTGATACTGCAACCCATAGCAACTCATCACATCGCAAACCCTAATTGCAGCTCATCGCATCGCAAATCCTAATCGCAACTCATCGCATCGCAAACCCTAATTGCAACTCATCGCATCGTAAATCCTAATCGCAACTCATCGCAAATCCTAACTCGGCCATTATTTGATATTGCAAGCTTAAGGTATGCCTTTAGTTTGGCTGAATTCCGTATCACTAAAATTTAACATTATTCTTCTTTAATCTATTGTTTTCAGTTATATAGGATTTGGTATTTCCTAACTTGTGATTAATTCAAAAGCCAAATTCATGCAATTTAATGAAATTTAATAATATGTGATCCTTTCCGTGTTATTGAACCCCTCCAAAAAAATTTGATGATGCTTATAACTGTTATGTTAAATAATAAAATTTGAATAGGGCAATAATAGCTTTTACCATTCTCTGTGGAAGTTGTTTTATTATTTACATCATTTAGTTTATGGGTACCTGTCAGTATTTTATTTTTAAAATAATAAGTTGAAAATTTTGGTTTTGTTTGTCAAAAGTGTGTACTTTTTTCAAAAAAATGAAAATAGTCTTTTTTTTCAAAGAAATTTGTATTTTAATCGAGAGGCAATAGCATTGACCATTTTGTGTGGACGTTGTTTTATTATTTACATCATTTAGTTTATGGGTACCTGTCAGTATATTATTTTTAAAATAATAAGTCCAAATTTTTGATCTTGTTTGTCAAAATTGTGGTTTTTTCAAAAAAATTGAAAATAGCCTTTTTTTTTAATATTTGTTATTAATCGGGAAAATGAACGTTAGATCCGACCGTCCTTTAAAAACTTATTGTTTTCAAAAATTGAAATTGTTGGATGTAATTCAGCGTGGATGTGATATTGGTGAAAATGGCTTATTTTATGAAAAGTGCTATATCTCATTTGCATTTGAAATCATCATCTTTATTTTGGCCGCCATCATTATCAAATATTTGTATTTGTGAATTGTGATTATCAAATGAACATTGGATTTTTGGATATTCGGTTACAGTTTATAAATGTAAGTAAACAAATAATTTTTTTGATGAAGTATTTGATAAAAGTTACAATATTGTGTGGAATAGAAAATGACAATAACAAAAAAATACTAACAAGTACCCATTTTCCCGATTAAATAACAAATATTTTTGAAAAAAAAGGCAATTTTTGATTTTTTGAAAAAAGCACATGTAACGACCCACAAATTTATTTTTTTGATAAATTTTGTTTATTTTTAAAGTTTTTCAAATAAAAGGTTGATAACACAAATAATATTGTTTATAGTGATAATAAATAATAATAAATCTTATTTTGAATAGATATTTACCAAAAATATTTTCCTCGGGATTTAAGTCGATAAAATGGCCGAAAACTGTTTTATTGATAACCAACTCTATAATCATAAAACGTCGTGCACAGAGCTGGATACATACACTTATTTTTATAATTGAACAAGAATATAAAATAAAATTAATTATTTTATATTTGGAAATTAAATGTATTTATGTCATTTCAAATAATGACATCGTATTTAAATATAGATTTATGAATTTAAATTGGGATTTAATGATTTAATAATTATTTTAAATGATGATAATTCATTTTGGATAGTTATAAAGTGATAATAAATCATTTATAATGGTTTTATAAAGTTATAAAAGTAATTTAAAATATAAGGAAAATCGATATTGCTTTATCGGTATAATAGCAATTATTATAAATAATTGTTAATATTAATTTATATGGTTTTATAATTCAAATATGACTGTTTTAATCCATTTAAGATGATAAGAAATTTGATTTCAAATTTTGTTTACAAATATATGTATATTAGCTAAAAAGTAGAAACTATGACCGGGAATCGGTTTCCCGATTTTCAACGGTTTGACAAACGAAAGTTGTTTTACATCGTTGCAATCTTGTTTTTATGTCATGTACACATATACAACATACACATACATATCTAACATTCATATAAACATACATATATAAATATATTTAAGTATATAAATATAATATAAAAATATATAAGGTATTTTATATAAATACAATATAAAAATATATAAGATATTTTAAGTTTACTTACTTCTTAAGCATACAAAAGTCAACATATACATACCCTAAAGTGATGGAAGTGATGGACACATAGGAGAGAGGGTTGTAGTCATCCATTAAGGGGGAGGAAGCGATGATGATGGTGCCATGTGATGGTGATGCAAAGATGATGTATGCATAGATATTTTTGCTCTCTTCTTTGCCTATAAATACACTAACCTCTTTCATAAATTCATGAGCCATTTTCTACTTCTTCTTCCTCTTCTTTTCAAGCTCTAATGGCCTCTCTAATGGCTTCTTATTCATAGAAAAAAATACAGAAAAGTTAGGAAAAAATGTTGAGAATAAAAGAGAAAAATATATACAATAGTTTATAATATCAATCCACTTCAAAACTAGTTCAAATCACCTCTTTATCACCACTCAAACCCACAGCCACAACCCACCACCGCCATGGTCGAGCCCTTCCACCTCTTCAGTGCTTGGCCGTGCACATATAAGGGTCTTAGGATCAATTCCATAAGCTTTGGTACGACGGTAGCGGAGCTATAGCCAATTTAATGTTAGATCGTTCGAATCTAAGGTAAGAAACTCTTACTTATATTATATTCTTGGATGATGATATAATGTTTGCAATGGATGTTAAATATGCTTTGATCGTCAAGTTTGGTTGTTTAATGTTGTTGTTGAATATATGAGCAAGTCACAGAAATACACATCGATAAGCACAAAGGAAATAACTTTCCTCTATTTAATGAATTGGTGTAAATGGAATGTAAAAAGGTTTAAAATGAGTTTGAAATGTTTTATAAACATTTGGAAATGTTTTGGTGAAGTTTGAAAAGTAATTGAATATTTAGTCAAAATAAGCGCGTCACGTAACGGCAGTTCGCGATTTCGCGCCATAAAAGTCAAATGAGTATATAGAATGGGATTTAGCTCGGAATTCTTCGAGATAAGAATTTTTCGAACTATTATATCCATAATTTTCCAACGAAGAAAGAAAATCAAGATTTCGACAAGTAGATTTTGAAATATGAGTATAACAAGATTTTGGAAAAATCGCGGTTTTGCAGTTCGGAATCCATAATAGGATTTCTTTGAAAATAATATTTTAAAATTGTTTAAAAATATGAAATAAATTCTAAAAATCTTTTAAAATGTTATAAAAGTGATTTGAGTTATAAAAATGAATTTCCAATGGTAGAGAAGTCGTTTTAATCAATATAGCTTAAAAAGCACTTTTTGCAGCATTTTCCGCAACACTTTTCTATAACCTTTGAAATATAGTTTTAAACTTAACAATCTTTTCCAAATCTTTTATAAATGTTTTCAAATGAATAATTAAATATTTTAGTAATGATTTGAAGGTTTTTATAGCTTATTTAAAAGAGTTTAAATAAACGATGTAAAGAAAAGCTATTACAAATTAAGTGATTTAATCTTGGCTCTAAAAGCCGTCGAGTATACTGGATTTTTCTATTCGTGAGATCTGGATGTGAGGTGCTTAAACTAAGGAGATGTTCAGGTGTAACCAGCTCCCTGGCTCACCTGGCCTCTTCCCTGGGCGAGGGATAGATAAGGTCGAAATGTCGGAAACGGCTTAAGAATAAAAAGATTAAATTTTCCAAAATTAAATTAAATGCAACTTTGATTTTATAGAGATGATCTTCTTATACTCGGTGTTAAAACTCAAATAGAAAACTCGTACTATTCGTGTAATTTAAAAGGTGATTTCACCATTTTCCGCCTATAGTATTTGTTGAATACGGGAATTGGTATTGAGTAGAATTAAATGATTTCTATAGATTCCGCTCACTTAATATTTACTAGTTTTGGATTAACATCCTAGATAACATGGTTTTAACTCAATCAAAATTATGAGTTTTGAATTAAGAAATCTTTGTTAAGATTTAAACAAAATGATTTGGAAATGTTTTCCTAAGTGAAAAATGAAATAATTTTGAATTTTTCCAAGTTTAAAAAGGATTTTAAGTAATCAAAGGATTGGATAAGGGACATTTAATGATTTCGTATATACCAAAAAGAAGTGTTTTAAAGATAACATATCTCTAAAAGATATTTTTGATAAAAAGAACTTAATCAATTAAAGAATGATTCCCCATTCACAAAACATCCTTTTATCGATGATTGGTTCGAAGGAATCGGGATCGGATTTGCTGGATTATGTTCAGCATGATAGAGGGTTCTCGCTTTCTGTTTGGTGGCGAGCAAGAGACTCTTAACCCTACATGTCTCTAATAATAAAGGGTTGATGCAGTCAAGAGGCTGGTTGTAAAAACAAATCGCGAGGTACTTGTAACATCCCCTATCTGGAGGCCCAAAGCTAAGCGCTAGAGATGCTGCAGTCGTCCATAGTATTAACTTCTAGTGACCAAATACGATAATGTTAATGGTATCCATAATATCAGAAGTACATGAATATGAAACAAAATCACATATTTCAAAAACAACTTTTCTAATTACATTTCACCAAACTTGTTTCATATTCCATTACATAATCCCAATCGTTTTCCAGGTTCAGATCAAATATAATTATTAGAAAATACACCAAGAGTGACATATGAAGGTGTCCCCTTGGTTGACCAGAGTACTATATTGTCATAACTGACGTAATACAACACAGCGGAATAAACAAAACAAAATAAAACAGCAACTCCTAAATAGCTATCCGTCGGCCACCTGCTCATCTTCGGAAGCTTTATTCGCCAACCTACTAAAACCTGAAAATCCTTAGCCCTAAGTCTACTCAAATCAATTTTGAGCACCCGAGAGTTTAAGGGGAATAACATAAACTTTGAGTCGGACATATAGCCTGGTGTGAATGAAACTAAACATCTCAGTTATTTGATATTAAGTGAGACCACGTCGCTTAGCGGAACGGGTTTCCCCTCACTAATATCCTTTTAAAACATATCTTTTGCAAATCATTTCCTGCAACCAGAACTGGTTAAAACTGTAAAGCATTATCATGTAAACATACATATCAGGTAACAAATGGACTATCTGTACGAACTTTATTGTTTTGGTTGGCTAACTACTAACATTTGGAAGACTCGGTCCTACCAGACAAAATAGAAAAATAATCTAACATCTGTTAGATCCTCCTCTTCTGGACGGTGTGTCCCTAACTTATCTTCTCCCAGAGTCACCTGATCTTAATGGTTTTGCGGGCTCACCAACAACCTATCTCTATACAAATATATATATTCCCTTCTGTGTGTAACATCATTTTAGTCTTACCTCTAACAAAGCCCTACACACTAGAATTTTGGATAAATTAGCTGGGGTTAATAGCTAATGTATAGGGCACGACCCTATACCAGTCCCATCTGGTATACAAGCATCTGAGTCATTTTACTTAGGGTAAACTTCCCTTAATTTTTCCTTGAAAACCTTTTCATCTCAAATTGACTTAAACAAGGAAAATATACACTCTATACTTTACTCAAAATTACCTTGCCATAGTACATATATACTTTACTCAAATCTTTGTGATGAAAACATTTAAACCTTTGAAAGTACCCCTTTCGAATCCATTGAAAGTACCTCTTTTGAAACCAAGTAAACCCCTTTCTTTCACTTAAGCCGAAAGGCCAAAATACTCCTTTCGAAACCATTCATAAAAACTTTTCATAACCATAGAAAAACCTCTCCTTCGAAAGCTATAAAACTTTAGACATCCTATCTTTAAAACACTTAAACATTGCCTTTCGAAAACATTGGAAAACCTTTCCTTTTAAACCTTTCGAAACCATTGGGGGACTATCCCTTCGAAACCTTCATTAAAACCTTTCGAAAGCATTAAAACATCAAACCATCCAAAAGCCTTTGGGTTCAAGTAAAACTTTTGGAAACCTTTTGAAACCTTTTAAAACCATCTTCTTCGAAACCATTTGGGTTCTACCTTCAACAGAGCAAAAGGGTCATAAACATTTAAGTCGAAAGCATTCCTTTCGAAAGCATTCCTAAATAAAGAAGTGGTGGTGTCGAAGCCAACCATTCCGAAAGCATTGGAGAAGTGACTTGGGTTTTAAAACAAAGTATACCTTCCAAAACCATTAGCTTCGAAAGGTAGAAAAGCGGCAGCTAGGGGTTTCGACCCCATTCGAAGGCATTTACTTAAAAATAGAAGGCGTAACCTCTTCGAAACCATTCTTTAAATCAATTTGATCTAGTCGAAAGCCAATCAAGTCGAAAGCATACCCTTCGAAAGTAAAGTAGGCGCATTTTCATTTGAAAGTAAAGCAGCGCTTCGACCTCCTCGAAAACCCTGGTTTCGAATCAATACCTTCCGCCAATATCCAATTCATTGCGCACCAAGTCTTTGATGCCGTGCGCGTTGGTTTCGATAGTTATGGTGGCGGAACTACTAAGTCGGAACCTAACTGCCGAAAAGTGGCGAAACATGCTAAAAGCATGTAAAAACTGGTTTTAACTTTAAAAAAGAAATTCTTTTCAACTAACCTGCCTTGTTTGTCAAAATGTTATTGGTTGCTAATTTTTTTTTCTAAAAGTACTGCCAAAATTTCAGAATTAAACAATTTAAATAATTTACAAAATATCACTTCTCCTTTTACAAATAAATAAAACATTTAAGTCATATACCTTAAATAATTTCATATATCTATCAAAACACTTAGGAAAATTCTACAAAAATTCCAGAAAATCATTTTTAATATGTATTCTAACATATATTAATTTTAGACCCAAAACCTATATTATTTAGCCGTAAATAATTTTAAACCCAAATAATCATTTTCCTCACTAAAAAATTAATATAAAATCCATATTAATTCAAAAAATTATGAAAATTGAAACTCATCTCTATAATATCATTTTTGACCTAATCTAAAATCGTAAGGCATTTGGATGTCATTAAATAGGGTTTTCACATTAAAACATATCATAAAACCTATATGAATAAGCATAATTCATCAACAAGCATATATAAACATTTTATCCCTCAAAATCATGAAATAACGTTGCAAAATAAATTAGCTTAACTTTAAAATCGAAAACAATAGAAAATACGAGATGTAGTCATTATTCACATTAGCTTTGAGATTAAGGAGTTTGAGATTTGAATGGATTTGATTTGATTAATCTTCTACCTTTAGCTTTTCTTCCTCTTGTTCTTGCTAATGGTGGCCGACCTCAATATTTAATTTTTGCAAATGAATGAACGTGAGAATTAATTCCCAAGGGTTTAGGATATTAGAATACTATTTTTCCTATTTTACCCCTTCTCTATTTTATCTTAACTCATCTTTAGTTCATTGTTTACATGACACGGCTACCCCTCGTTTAATCACAAATCTCAATCCCCTAATCATCCTATTATTTTATTTTATTTAGCTAATTAAATATCCTAAATAATGTTACTAAAAATTAGGGTCATTACATACCTTCTTAAAGAATTTCGTCCTCAAAATTATGATAAGGTACACAACAAATCAAACATACAGGTAAAACATATCACCAAACCAATCAGGATAAGTGTCTCTAATCCCGCTCTCGGTCTCCCAAGTACAGTCTCTTTCATCGTCGCTCCACTGGAATTTCACTAATCCGACTGTCTTTTTTCTAAGCCTCTTCTCATGTCTCGCAACTATCCGAATTGGCTTTCTAACTATGGTCAAGTCTGGTTCTACGACCAAGTCATCTAACATAGTCGATGCTATTGTAGACTCTAGATCTCTAACACACTTCCTTAGAAGAGAAACATGAAAAACATCGTGGATTCCTACTAAATTATTCGGTAACTCTACCCTATATGCGAGTTTCCCGATCCTCTCTATAATCGGAAATGGTCCTACTAATCTCGATGCCAACTTCCCTGATTTCCCAAATCGAATCATACCCTTCATCGGTGATACCTTAATGAAAACATGATCTCCAACAGAGAACTCCAAGTCTTTCCGTCTTCTATCTGCATAACTTTGCTGCCTAGACTGAGCTTCCTTCATCCTAGCCCAAATCAACTCAATCTTCTTTACAGCTTCTCTACTAAATCTGGACTAAGAACCAACCTATCCCTGGTCTCTAACCAACAAACTGGAGATTTGCATGGCCTTCCATACAAAGCATCAAACGATGGTATCCCTATACTAGTCTGATAACTGTTGTTATACGAAAACTCGACTAAATGTAGATGGTCTTCCTAAGATCCTCCAAAATTTAACACACAAGATCGTAACAAATCCTCCAAGGTTTTGTTAACTCTTTCCGTTTGCCCATCAATTTGTGGATGGTAAGCAGTACTCATCTTGAGCTTGGTTCCTAAAATCTCCTGTAGACAATTCCAGAACTCACTAGTGAACAAGGAATCTTTATCACTTACTATACTACTAGGAATTCCATGAAGTCTAACTATATTCTTTGTAAGTAACTTAGCCAAAATATGTGTCATCCTAGTTGACTTAACTGGAATGAAATGGACACTCTTGGTTAGTCTGTCCACTATGACCCATATACTTTCATTTCCTCTGTTTGATCTTGGCAACCCGTCTATAAAATCCATAGAAATAGAATCCCACTTCCATATCGGAATATCCAATGGCTGAAGAAACCCACTTGGCTTCTGATGTTCGGCTTTTACCTATTGGCAGTTCAAACACTGCTTCATCCATAAGCTTACATCCCTCTTTATACCTTCCCAGAAGAAATTTCTCTTCATGTCCTGATACATCTTAGTTCCTCCTGGATGAATAGTGAAATTTGAACGATGGCATTCTTCCAAAACTTCCTTCCTAATGTCCTCCACATTCGAAGCACATAACCTCCCTTTCTTTCTAAACCACCCATTCTGGTCAATACTAAAATCCTTCAAGTCATCGCTCTCTGTTCCTTCCTTTAACTCTTCGACTCGTTCAACCAATACTGGATCCTCCTCCTGTTTAGAAGCAATCTTTTTTATCATCACCGGTCGAACTTCTAAACAAGACAACACAACAGTTCCTTCACTGGACCCAACTTTAGATCTCCAGTGCACTCTGCAAGTCGACAACGCTTCCAAATCTTTCCATTATGCTATCATTGCCAACACTACATTCTGATGCTTTCTACTAAGCGCATCTGCAACCTTATTACCTTTCCTTGGTGTGTACTCAATTCCAAAATCATAAGCAGCAATAAACTCTAACCATCTTTGCTGTCTCATGTTTAGCTCCTTCTGAGAGAACAAATACTTCAACGACTTATGATCCGTATATAACTCAAACTGCTCTCCCAAAAAGTAATGTCTCCACACCTTTAATGCAAAAATCACCGCAGCTGACTCCAAATCTTGAGTTGGATATCTAACCTCATGCGGTCTAAGCTGTCGAGAAGCATAGGCAATCACTTTACCTCTCTGCATCAACACGGCTCCTAATCCAGTTCCACACGCATCTGTATATACTACCAAATCCTGATTCCCCTTCGGAACAACTAATACATGTGCATGAGTCAATAAGTGTTTCAAGCTCTGGAATGCTTCCTCACACTTATTGGTCCAAACAAACTTCACATCCTTTTGCGTTAGCTTGGTTGTCGGTGGTGCTATCCTCCAAAAATCCTTAATAAACCTCCGATAATATCCAGCCAATCCAAGAAAACTCTTTATCTCAGTCACTGTCTCAGGTCTTTTCCAATTATTCACCTCTTCGTTCTTAGTCTGATCTATGGACAACCCTTTCTCTAAGACTACATGACCAAGAAACTTCACCTCCTTCTTCTAGAAATGACACTTCGAAAACTTTGCCTTCAACAGATTCTGCCTCGGCGTCTCAATCACCACTCTAAGATGAACTTCAGCTCCCTTTCATCCTTAGAGTATATCAAAATATCATCTATAAACACCAATACGAACCTATCCAAGTGCTCCTGGAAAATTCGTTTCATCAAATCCACAAAGAGTGTTGGCACATTAGTTAGTCCGAACGGCATAACTAACCATTTGTACGATCCATATCTGGTCCTAAACGCCGTCAAAGGAATGCTATCCTCTGCTACTCTAAGCTGATGAAAACCTATTGCTAAATCCAACTAAGAAAATACCTTGGCTCCATTCAACTGGTCGAACAAATCGTCAATTCTTGGCAATGGATATCGATTCTTTATCGTCTTCCCATTCAACTTATGATAATCTATACATAACCTCAATGATCTGTCCGGCTTCTTAGCAAATACTGCAGCTGCTCCCTAAGGTGAACTATTAGGCCTAATAAAATTCTCGCTTTCCAAATCCTCCAACTGCACCTTCAAGTCTCTCATCTCGGTAGATGTCATCCTGCTTGGTTGCCTTCTCACTGGTTCTGCTCCAAGTACCAAATCTATCTGAAACTCAATGGCTCATTTCGGTGATAATCCTACACCGTTTTGAAAACATCTACGAATTCTTTAACCACGAAAACTCAATTCGACTTGTCTTCTACCTCCAGAACACCCAACAAAGCATTCACCTCACAACTAGGATTTTCTACGGTATATACAATCCAATCACTACAGTCAGAGTGTCTAAGTGATATTTCCATATCATGGAACAATATCCTAGCATCGTACTTACTTAACCAATCCATACCCAAAATAGTTCTGAACTCTACAAAGTCAAACACATGCAAACTACAAACAAAGGTGTGACCTAACAAATCAAACTCTAGGTGGTCACACTTCATCCCAAGTGTCGCATACCCTCTTATCAGATTTGCAACCATTAAGGAAGTAACTAGGTATGTGGGTTCTAGGTTAAGCTTATCTACCAAACAATGAGATATAAAAGAATGAGATGCACAAGTATCAAACAAAATGCTAACAAACATACCATGGATCTGAAGCGTACCTCCCAACACTGCCTTCCCTTTTTCCTACGTTGTTGGTCCTGATGTAGCTGGCTCCAATGCAAATACTTTGCTCCTTCCATCCTTAACAGG
Source organism: Allium fistulosum (assembly GCA_030737815.1). Lineage (NCBI taxonomy): Eukaryota > Viridiplantae > Streptophyta > Magnoliopsida > Asparagales > Amaryllidaceae > Allium > Allium fistulosum. The sequence continues at coordinate 938,347,856 of CM060907.1, read as the reverse complement.
CTCTTTGCACTGGTTCTTATAATGACCAACCTGATCGCAGTTGAAGCACCTGATATTCTTCTTCCCGATCACTTCCTTCGCCTTTCCAGTACGACATTCATTAGCAAGATGCCCCTTCTTATCGCACTTATAGCAAATAACCTCCGACTTTCCCTTCTTCATGGCTCCACCCTTCTAAGCACCCTTCTTATGAAAGAACTTCTTTTTCTAATTCTACCCTACTTGGACCTCGTTTGCCTTATTCTTCTCCAAAGAAGCAATCATCTCCTCGTGTCTTAAAGCAATCTCCACTACAACATCACAAGGATCCCTAAGATGAGGTAATGTAGCCCTGGCCAACTCAGGCTTCAATCCCCTGATAAACTTCTCGTTCCTCTTCACCAAGGTATCCACAGTGGCATGTCCATACCTAGCCAACTCTTCGAACCTTCTAGAATATTCCAACACGGACATCTTCCCCTGCTCCAAATCAGCAAACTTTCTAAACAAAGCGGACTGTTCCATCACAGACATGAACCTCTCCTGGAACCTTCTACCAAACTAAGCCCATGTCATCGCCTCTTCATTCACTCCAGCCGTCACATTATCCCACCTAAATAAAGCTGCTCCCTGAAGCTGTCTCGAAGCAAGCCTCCTCTTCTGCTCATCATTGAGCCCCAAGTCAGCAAAGATACTCTCATAATGCAACAACCAGCTCTCCACATCAATATCATCTTTAGTTTCGATAAATGGTTTCCCTCCAAGCCTAACATAATCTCTGCTCAAGGTAGCATAATTTTTGACCACCGGAGCTTCCTAAACTCCTATTCCAGCATTTCCTCCAACCACTCTAGCAGCAATTCCAGCTTGCATCATGCTCACGAAAAACTGATACACAACTTCCATATCCACTTCTGGAATCCCAGCATCAACATTCCCAGCTTGTGCCTGACCTTGGTTCCTTCTAATATTCGGCCTGGCATTTCCATTTTTCATGGTGTTTCTACCTCCAAGGTTAACCCTTCCACTTCTAGCATCCATATCTGTATTCAAGACTCGTGAGATATAGAAGAATAGCCTAAGAGAGATAGGAGAATAGAGATATAGCATATACTTATATATAGCGAATACAAGTACATTACTATAGCGTTATCCCATACCCCAATCTTACCGATTATGTTTTCAAAAATCATTTTTAGTTTAAAGTTTTTCATAAACCTGGCTCTGATACCAATTTATAACATCCCCTATTTGGAAGACCGAAGCTAAGCACTACAGATGCTGCGGTCATCCATAGTATTAACTTCTGGTGACCAAATACGGTAATGTTAATGGTATCCATAATATCAGAAGCATATGAATATGAAACAAAATCACAGATTTCAAAAACAACTGTTCTGATTGCATTTCACCAAACATGTTCCATATTCCATTACATGATCCCACTCGTTTCACAGGTTCCGATTAAATATAATTAGAGCGACATATGAAGATGCCCCCTTGGTTGACTGGAGTACTATATTGTCATAACTGACATAATACAACATAGCGGAATAAACAAAACAAAATAAATCAGCAACACCTAAATAGCTATCCTTCAGCCACCTACTTGTCTCCAGAAGCTTTATTCGCCAACCTACTGAAACCTGAAAATCCTTAGCCCTCAGTCTACTCAAATCAATTTTGAGCACCCGAGAGTTTAAGGGGAAAACATAAACTTCGAGCCGGATATAAAGTCTGGTGTGAATAATACTAAACATCTCGGTTATTTGTTATTAAGTGAGACCATGCCGCTTAGCGGAACGGGTTTCCCTTCACTAATATCCTTCTAAAATATACTTTTGCAAATCATTTCCTGCAACCAGAACTGGTTAAAATTGTGAAGCATTATCATGTAAACATACATATCAGGTAATAAATGGACCATCTGTCTGAACACTATAGTTTTGTTTGGCTAACTACTAACCTTTGGCTGACTCGGGCCTACCAGACAAAATAGACAAATAATCAAACATCTGTTAGCTCCTCCTCTTCTGGACGGTCTGTTCCTAACTTATATTCTCCCAGGGTCACCTAATCCTAATGGTTTTGCGGGCTCACCAATAACCTGTCTCTATACAAATATATATTCCCTTCTGTGTGTAACATCATTTTAGTTTTACCTGTGATAAAGCCCTACACACTGGAATTTTGGACTAAATTAGCTGGGGCTAATAGCTAATGTATAGGACGCGACCCTATACCAGTCCCATCTGGCATACAAACATCTGAGTCATTTTACTTGGGGTAATCTTCCCTTAAATTTTCCTTGAAAACCTTTTCATCTCAAATTGACTTAAAAAGGAAAATATTCACTCTATGCTTTACTCAAAATCACCTTTCCATGGTGTGTGTATATATACTTTACTCAAATCTTTGTTGATGAAAACATTTAAACCTTTGAAAGTACCCCTTTCGAAACCAAGTAAACCCCTTTCTTTTATCTAGGCCGAAAGGCCAAAACACTCCTTTCGAAACCATTCATATATACTTTTCGTAACCATTGAAAAATCTCTCCTTCGAATGCTATAAAACTTTAGACATCCTATCGTTAAAACACTTAAACATTGCCTTTCGAAAACATTAGAAAACCTTTCATTTTAAAACTTTCAAAACCATTGGGGGACCACCCCTTCGAAACCTTTATTAAAACTTTTTGAAAGCATTAAAACATCAAACCATTCGAAAGCCTTTGGGTTCAAGTAAAACTTGTGGAAAACCTTTCGAAACCTTTTAAAACCATCTTCTTCGAAACCATTTGGATTCTACCTTCAACATAGCAAAAGGATCATAAACATTTAAGTCGAAAGCATTCCTAAGTAAAGAAGTGGTGGTGTCGAAGCCAACCCTTCTGAAAGCATTGGAGAAGTGGCTTGGGTTTTAAATCAAAGTATATCTTCCAACCATTGACTTCGAAAGGTAGAAAAGTAGTAGCTAGGGGTTCCGACCCCATTTGAAGGCATCTACTAAAAACAAAGGTGCAACCTCTTCAAAACCATTCTTTAAATTAGTTTGACCCAATCGAAAGCCAACCAAGTCGAAAGCATACCCTTCGAAAGCAAAGCAGGCGCATTTTCATTTGAAAGTAAAAGCAGCGCTTCGACCCCCTCGAAACCCCTGATTTCGACTCAATACCTTCCGCCTATATCCAATTCGCTGTGCACCAAGTCTTTGATGCCATGCACATTGGTTTCGATAGTGATGGTGGCAGAACTACAAAGTCAGAATCTAAGTGCCGAAAGTGGAGAAACATGCTAAAAGCATGTAAAAACTGATTTTAACTTTAAAAAGAAATTCCTTTCAACTAACCTGCCTTGTTTCTCAAAATGTTATTGGTTGCTAATTTTCTTTTCTAAAAGTACTGCCAAAATTTCAGTTACAAAATGCCCCTTCTCCTTTTATAAATGTATAGAACATTTAAGTCCCATACCTTAAATAATTTTATATATCTATCAAAACACTTATATTGTTTAGCCGTAGATAATTTTGAACCCAAATAATCATTTTCCTCACTAGAAAATTAATATAAAATCCACATTAATTCAAAAAATTATGAAAATTGAAACTCATCTCTATAATATCATTTCTGATCTAAATCTAGAATCGCAAGGCATTTGGATGTAATTAAATAGAGTTTCCACATTAAAACATATCATAAAACCTATATGAATAAGCATAATTCATCAACAAGCATATATAAACATTTCATCACTCAAATTATGGCATAACATTTCAAAATAAATCGGGTTAACTTAAAACCAAAAACAATAGAAAATATGAGATGTAGTCATTATTCATCTTAGCTTTGAGATTAAGGAGTTTGAAATTTGAATGGATTTGATTTGATTAATCTTCTTCCTTAAGCTTTTCTTTCCCTTCTTCTTGCTAATGGTGGTCGGCCTTAATATTTAATTTTTGCAAATGAATGAACGTGAGAATGAATTTCTAAGGGTTTAGGGTATTAGAATACTCTTTTTCCTATTTTACCCCTTCTTTATTTCATCTTGACTCATCTTTAGTTCATTGTTTACATGGCATGGCTACCCCTTAGTTTAATCACAAATCTCAATCCCCTAATCATCTCATTATTTTATTTTATTTAACTGATTAAATATCCTAAATAATGTTACTAAAAATTAGGGTCATTATAGTACCAGTGTATGCCACGGTGGTTATACCCACTGCCGATAATTGGTCTCAGGCCTGGGTCCTCACATTTGGTATCAGAGCGCAAGGTTAAGCGAGAACCTTGGCTTTGGTGGGGTAAAGTCTCATCAGAGATAGGGTTAGTAATACCCTACGATGGGTAACTCATTAGAGATAGGGTTAGTAACACCCTAGAATGAGTTTGAGTATATATGAGTGCGTATTTGTTAATATTATGTACAAATGATTTTGGTTTTGAAAATTGGTAAATGTAATAATTTTACCTGAGATTATATTTTGAATATAAAGAATATTTTTTGAGTAATATAGTTATTTGTTTAAGAAAATGATAGTACTCAATATTATCATTAATTGATGGGTTGTTTAATTTAAAAGTTTAAGTATGAACACCTCGTGAATTTAGTTTCACAAATTGACTATGGGGTATTCGATGAATAATAATATTGGTTTAAGGTTAAAGGAATTTATTTAAGATAAATAAATCTTATGAATATGTTTTATATAAGTGATTTTATAAAATGGATTTATAAAACATGTTTTATAAAGGAATTTTTTGAGAATTTAATTTTCGGTATTTTTGAAAGGAATTTCAAATGATTTTTGGAAAAGGAACAATAATAGTATTATTTATAAAAATGGGATTTGAAAACGAAAAACCTATCTCATGATTAATTGGTCGAGTGGCTCGAGTGTAACTAAAAATAGGCAGAAGATGTATTCGGATGGTAAACGCTTCTCTTAAGTATTCCCCTTCTTGTTAAGGAAATATGTGATACTATTGGTAAAACCTAGTTCCTTGGTATCATTTTTGAGTTACTCGATTAATATAATTTTCTAAGGTTAAAAAGCATAATGTGAATCATTAGTTGATAAATTAATCGATGGTTGTCAATTTTTATCAAAGTGTATCATCTTAATTGATAAGCATGGGTATGCTTTGATCTTTATAATTTATATTTAAAGTTATTAATGAGTAGTTTTGGGTTTGTAATAAACGATATTTTAGCAACATTGTTTTTTAAACCCTTGAATGACACTTTGGAAGAAATCTTATGGGTATATTTAGTTCTTTAATAATGGGATTTTAAAGATAATAAAAAGTATTAGAGTTTTATATAAAAAGATAGGAAATATTATAATTAACATATTATAAAAAGAGAAGTTCATTATAACAATGTTTTTGTAATAATTTTTTTAATCTCTTTGATTATATTTTAAAGGTAAGAAGAAGAAAACTTGTTAAATATACTTATAACATTTATACTTATAACATTTGAATAAATACGTAATACTTTTTAATTAGTATAAGTAAAGAGAATATATATATATATATAAAGGAAGTACATTTACAATAAAAATATATAAAGGAAGTTTAACTAAATAAAGAATGTTTTCACATTTGATATTAGCTAAAGGAAGTTTATGGTGATTTATCAATTGATTGAATTATTTTGAAAATAAGTTTTGCAGAAACCATTAAGATGTGTTTAGAGAGATGTTATAGTAACAAGATATTTATCTTTTGAAAAGAAATGTGTTTTTAAGTAGAAATATTTGGAAATAAAAATGTAAAATGGTTATGTATAAAGAAGTATCTTTATAAAACTACAAATAAAGAATGAAGTTTTATGAAATATTTTCATTAATTTTTTTTTATTAAATTCGTATGAAGTATGTGGATTATTTCGTCGCACGATTTAATCTAAGATTCGAGTACAAAACTTTGACGTGTTTGATACTTATCCGAAAAAGGATTTATCACTCGATTCTTGACGACCAACATTGATGAAGATTTGTGGTCGGATACTTGAGTGTTCTATCATAGTGGAGAGCTATGCAAGGAAAAACCAAAATTCTGATTGGAAAGCCTGGTTAGAGTCTGCACTAAAGGATCGACGGATCAATACCAGTTCGGAAGTAAGTTGTGAATTCGAATAGAAGATTGAATCAGATTTTGCATACGGATGATCTATATACATCGAACGGGTGTAAGTTTAAAAATAAATATTTTGAGAAAACTTTTGGGTTTTTGTTTTAGGTAATTTCGGGGACGAAATTCTTTTAAGAGGGAAGTCTGTAACGACCCGCAAATTTATCACTTTGATAAATTTTGTTTATTTTTAAAGTTTTTCAAATAAAAGGTTGATAATACAAATAATATTATTTTGAGTGATAATAAATAATAATAAATCTTATTTTGAATAGATATTTACCAAAAATATTTTTCTCGGGATTTAAATCGATAAAATGACCGAAAACTGTTTTATCGATAACCAGCTCTATAATCGTAAAACGTCATGCACGGAGCTGGATACATACACTTATTTTTATAATTGAACAAGAATATGAAATAAAATTAATTATTTTATTTTTGGAAATTAAATTTATTTATGTCATCACAAATTCTGGCGTCGTATTTAAATATAGATTTATGAATTTAAATTGAGATTTAATGATTTAATAATTATTTTAATTATTCAAATAATTATTTTAAATGATGATAATTCATTTTGAATAGTTAAGTGATGATAAACCATTTATAATGTTTTTATAAAGTTATAAAACTAATTTGAAAGTATAAGGAAAATCGATATCACTTTATCGGTATAATAGCAATTACTGTAAATAATTGTTAATATTAATTTATATGGTTTCATAATTCAGATATGATCGTTTTAATTCATTTAAAGTGATAAGAAATATGATTTTAAATTTTGTTTACAAATATATTTATACTAGCTAAAAAGTAAGAAATATGACCGGGAATTGTTCTCCCGATTTTCAACGGTTTGACGAACGAAAGTTGCTTTAAATTGTTGCAACCTTGTTTTTGTGTCATGTGCACATATACAACATACACATACATATCCTAACATGCACATAAACATACATGTATAAATATATTTAAGTATATAAATATAGTATAAAAATATATAAGATATTTTAAGTTTCCTTACTTCTTAAGCATACAAAAGCCAGCATATGCATACCCTAAATTGATGGAAGTGATGGGCACATGGGAGAGAGAGTTACAACTATGCATTAAGGGGGAAGAAGTGATGATGATGGTGCCATGTGATGGTGATGCAAAAGATGATGTATGCATAGATATTTTTGCTCTCTTCTTTGCCTATAAATACACTACCCTCTTTCATAAATTCCTAAGCCATTTTCAACTTCTTCTTTCTCTTATTTTCAAGCTCTAATGGCTTCTTATTCATAGAAAAAAATATATATAAAAGTTAGGAAAAATGTTGAGAATAAATGAGAAAAATATATACAATAGTTTATAATATCAATCCACTTCAAAACTAGTTCAAATTACCTCCTTATCACCACTCAAACCCACGGCCACAACCCACCACCACCATGGCCAAGCCCTTCCACCTCTTCCAAGCTTGGCCATGTACATCTAAGGGTATTAGGATCGATACCATAGGCTCCAATGCGATGGTAGCGGAGCTAAGAAGATTTAAAGTTAGATCGTTCTAATCTAAGGTGAGAAACTATTACTTGTATTATATTCCTGGATGATGATATGATGTTTGCAATGGATGTTTAATATGCTTTGATCATCAAGTTTAGTTGTTTAATATTGTTGTTGAATATATGTGCAAGTCACGGAAATACATATCGATAAGAACAAAGGAAATCACTTTCCTATATTTAATGAATTGGTGTATATGGAATGTTAAACCTTTTTAAAAGGTTTTAAAATGAGTTTGAAATGTTTTATAAACATTTAAAAGTGTTTTGATGAAGTTCGAAAAGTAATTGAAATTTAGTCATATCATGACCCACTTTTCCGTATAGTTCGAACTGACAATTTACCACACATGTCTAGCCCAAATTGAACAGAAAGGCGGATAGTAAGAAAAAGAAAGTAGAAAGAAGATAGAAAGAAAACCAAACAATACAGAATCTCACAGCGGAAACGAATAATCTATAATATGCAACAAATCTTTACATAAAACAAAACTGTAATGTTTATAGTACAGATATCAATCAGAGTATACCAACCTATTCAGCACGGATAGTTATAACAACCTGTCCTCACAATTGCTGATAAACACAACTAAAATGCAACGAAAAATATAATCATCTACGTTAATACGTCTCTAGGCCTCCAGCTCCTCTCCTAAAGCTCCAATCCTTCCAGCTAAACCTGGAAATATGCTCGGTCTGACCCGAGCAATTAGGAAAAAACCACGTCCGGGTCAGTCTGGTAAAACCAGCGTGAGAATTTAAATCACAAGGAATTTTATTCGTTATAACTTCTAAAATCCTTTTAAAATCAAAAGTATCCCATAAGACCACGCCACACATAAACACGATGGTTTTTCCCTTACTGTAACCAAAATCTTTTATAGAAAATCCAGTGATATTATAATAGGGTCTAAGTACAAATATTTATTCAAATAGCTGAAATTGTTACATTATTAAATTCCAGCATACTAGGCTCTACAACCAAAACCGTAAAGGCTCGTATTGGAGAACGGATTTCCATACAATAACTAGGCACTGGGGTACCACCTATCACAGTACACGTCTAGAAAAATATACCGAGGACCTCGTCGGGATCCCCTACAACACAAGACCGGTCCTACCCCTAATCTAGATAGAACCGAATATGCTATCACCCCGGGTGTTCCCATCCATACCGAGTTCTTCCCATGCACCGCATTTATAATATCCGAGGGTATCTAGAAAGGTGATAAACATACCCTAATTGGGTGCAACCCACTTAACCTTGCTGCATCTCTCCTGATTTTCTGTCATTCCGATTGATGAGGCTTGAGGCTACGATTACCTTTTAAGGAATTTACACTTGGAATGCTCATTGTCCTCCAATGACAATGTATTAATAGCATTCATCCATACAAGTCCGTTCTGGGTCTGAACGAAACCGAAAACACTATTCCTACTACATCCGTTTTGGAATCATCCTCAGGATTAGTAGCGACTAGCCCTTGCACTTCAATGCTCCGTCTTTGATTCCATGCACTTGTCTTCACATCGAAACGCATTCGTCGGATCGAAGTGGTTTTCGGATAACTTATCTGATCCCGGTCTCTCCGAAACAACATTCGATATTTCCAGTAAACTCAACCCGGTTCTTTAGGAAATAAACAGATGAAAATAAGATCGGAGATCATCTCCTAACCGTTAGTGGATGGATTTCCTTATCATCGTCCTAGAAGAATGGAACGAGTTTATACGTACAGTATAGCACCTTCGATGGTAACTGTACCATATAATCCCCGTGTTTCTCCTAGATATTTCCAAAGTTATGTTTTTGGGTCCAGATTTGATAGTCGATTATTTAACTATCAAATAAACAATCATTCAGCCAAAGATTCATTTCCCACTGAAATTACTAAGCCTTATTTAATTTAAATTTCAATAAATTAAATCTCTAAATCAAAGGTATATACTTATCTCACAGGAATAAGTGTATTCACAAACTATTCATTTCAAAAATATTTGAAAACTTTTCTAAATGCTATGGAAAGCACCATGCGGTATTAACCATGGATTCGCAGCTCAATGATTACGTCTCTATCCCAGAGAAATCCAAACTTAACTTAGGCAGTCTCTGCCTCCCGAATTCCGCCATAAAAGTATACCATTACTTTTCGAACACTAATTTAATAATTATCTTAAAATAATACTTATAAAGTTTCTATATAAATTTTCGAAGTTTAATTTAGGGGAAATACTCTTTTATAAAAGTTTACTACATAATATATTATTTTAAAACATTATCAGTATCTGAACAAATTATCTTGAAATAAAATACATTAATACTAATTAATCCTTAAGTAATATTTAACTTTAAACAAATCACTGTAAAATAACTTTAATTAATAAATTAAATATACTTTAAACAATTTAAATAATTAAATAGCTTGAATTAAATACTTTTTAAATAACTTTTAAGAATAATAAAATAATTAACTTTAAATCATTATCAAATAATTATTAATTATCTTTAAAATATCGTTAATAAATAATAATCATCCTTAAAATAATTTTGGTTCAAAAATCAACTTCCAAACCGGAAAAGAGGCATATTAATTTCAATGGTACTTAATCAAGTTACCATCCATAATAATCCATAATAACATATACAGATATTCACATCAATCTATTTTTAATAATTAATTCAACATCATATTACCCAATATAATTATCAGGATAACAAATAGATGTCCGTACAAATATAATAGCAGAACAGGGTTTTATTTTCTGCTAGCCAATGTCCAAAAACACATATATTCAGTAATAATGGTAGAACGGTGATTTATTCTGCCAACAAGGATCCAATTAAATATAATTAGCGGAACAGTGTTTTATTCCGCTAAAACAGATGTCAAAACATCATAATTAACTTAAACTATTTCATCGTTACTTTTATCTGGCAAATAACTTCAATATACAGGCCATATAAATTTAAACGACGATATTTGTTTAATTTGATTTCCTAAAATTCTATCCGTTTCAATTTACTGTAAATTTTCACTTAGTCAAAATCGACAACATATTTCACGACGAAGTAGTGTTCGTCGGTATGAACCCAATGCAACAAATTGCATGTCAATTGGGTTTTCGTATACCTTTGTTACTACATTTTAAAATTGACACAGCATATATATAAAAAAAATTAACATTTTAAACTTTTAAAAGAAAAACCCTTAATTAATTTGCCTGGGCCGAAGCCCACACTACACCCAAACCTTTTTTAAAAAATTTACCTGGGCCGAAGCCCACTGTTCCCTTACCACAAGAAAACTAAAGAAAACCGTTCTTCCCCTTTCTCCTCTCTTTCTCTTGTTCTTCCTGCTCTAAATCAAAAGCCATTAACCCACAACCAAACAAATGAATCGATCAACCTACTATAATTTGTCGATCACCCAAACCCGCTCGTACGTTCCTGGACCAAGCCAACCCACCGCAGTCCAACGCCTAAAGACACGAACGCCTCCACCAGTTCGATCATCTTCCCTGAAATCCCCCTGCACGCCTACGTGTGTGCACGTGCACACGAGCCCTAACCCACCGGAGACAGCCGCTCCCACACCCTCAAGACCGCCTCTCTATGCTTTTCTCAACCCACCATCCTCCAGTGCCAATCCACCTTGATTCGCGTTTTCAACTGTGGAGCCGAACGCCATTTTCAGATAGAATCCAATGTCGAGCACGAAAATTAGGGACCCCACTCGCCTCGCTCATCTATGGCTGTTGCTATCAACTCTAAAGCGACCGCCTACTCTCGAGCTACCCCCATACCGCGACCACTTCCGAAGCTTACCTACGCCTCCACGACCACGATTTTCGAACCCAAAGAGAAAACGCCCTTAAACCCTAAAATTCTCACACTACCCTAATTCAAAGCCTAATTCGAAATTCTGCCACGGTGAAACTCTTTACCACACCCCCACGCTCCTTCCAGGCCAGGCCGCACCTCTTCTCGATGACGAGATCGTCGGATTTTATTTTTTTAACAAAAATTGATTATCTCAAGATTTCTCGAGACATAGGCCATTAAAAATCATGAAACTTTCACTAAAAATTCTATTTTCACATAACGATCACAATTATATACATGAATAAATGTTTTAAAAATATTAGAATTTGCCAAAACTTGGGTTACTTACTGTAAATTTGAAAATTCACACTATATATACGATGAACAAGCTTCAAACTATTTTTAACGTAATCTATGCTAAAAAACAAACGTTTTCCTAGTTTACATTGTTAGCAAACCCGGATTGGATTGAGAGAAAAAGATTATTAAAGGTTGAACAAGTATATGTTTTTTTACTGTTAAATATACAGAGCAATGTTAAAACACTTCCAGGCTTTCAAATTTTAAAATCCTCACCTTCCACATTTGCTGAAACCTTCCAAGCTTCCACTTAAATCTTTAACTTCAGATCTGAAATTGTTGAAATCTTGTTTTTCTTTGGTTTTGATTTGAACAGAGTGCCTTCTTTTCTCCTTTCTTTCTTACAGTGTCTTTTTTTACAGAGCTTTGATATTTTTCTTACAGGTTTTTTAATCTCAAGCTAACCCACTTACCTCTCTCTCTCTATATATATATATATATATGATTATACCAAGAATGATGTATACATTCAATGCTTTAGGCTCACAAGGTTTTGAGATGTTGTAAATTGTTTTTGATGGATTGACAAGAGAATAAAGTGACATTTGTTTTGAGGTTGAAAAGAAGCTAAAGTGTATGTTTTTAGTCTTTCCCTATTTAGACCAACAAGTATCTATGCTTATATACTTATTTTATCCATTTTACTCGTTTTACCTTTTTACTTTGTTATTTACTATTTATTTACTTAGTTAAATTGTCTTTTGATTTAAAACATGCTTCACTTATATTTTTTTGAAAATAAGGTAGTATAAATTTTAAATAGCTTTAAGACTTCATATTCAAATTATATTTTTATTTACTTTATTTTTAGAGATGAAATTCAAAGAAATAACAATTTGCTCTACATTTCTTTTTATATTTAAAAAAACATAACTCAAAGTAAATGATAATTTTGCTGTTCTATTTTATGCATAAAAATAACATTTTGCTAAAACATGATTTTGTAAAAGATTTTCTTTTAAAATGATTTTATAACTTTTCTCATATTCATCATATAATAATTATATAGATTCCTTCTTTTCATTTTTCACTACATATATTGTTTTTAACATGCTATTTTTATTTAGTTTATACATATTTTACATTCTTCTTAACTAATATGTGTATATATATATATAAGAAAAGTCCCATTTTAAACTCTTTCTATTTATAATACACTATATTATTCATAAGCCAAAATTATTTATGTTTCTAATATATTCTTCTTATTCATTTGAATTTGTTTTCTTAAATTACATACAATTTCTGTTATCCTGAATATATATATATATATATATATATATATATAATTCCCAATAAATCAATTTTCTATTTATAAATAAAATCTGGAAATTCAAAATATTATCTTGGTTTAAAACTATATATTATTACTAATTATCATTTAACGGGGATTTTATTTTGATTAAAAGACTGTATTATTGAATATTAAAAATTTAAATTCAAACTCAAGACGAAAAAAATTCCGGATCGTTACAAGTCAAAGATAAGCGCGTCGCGTAACGGCAGTTTGAGATTTCGCGCCATAAAAGTCAAACGGGTATATAGAATGGAATTTAGCTCAGAATTCTTCGAGATAAGAATTTTTCGAACTATTATATCCATAGTTTTCCAAGGAAGAAATAAAATCAAGGTTTTGACAAGTAGATTTTGAAATATGAGTATAACAAGATTTTGGAAAAATCGCGGTTTTGCAGTTCGGAATCCATTATAGGATTTCTTTGAAAATAATATTTTAAAATTGTTTAAAAATATGAAATAAATTTTAAAAATCTTTTAAAATGTTATAAAAGTGATTTGAGTTATAAAAATGAATTTCCAATGGTAGAAAAGTCATTTTGATCAATATAGCTTAAAAATCACTTTTTGCAGCACTTTTCTATAACCTTTGAAATATAGTTTTAAATTTAACAATTCTTTTCCAAATCTTTTCTAAATGTTTTCAAATGAATAATTAAGTGTTTTAATAGTGATTTGGAGGTTTTTATAGCTTATTTAAAAGAGTTTAAATAAACGATGTAAAGAAAAGCTATTACAAATTAAGTGATTTAATCTTGGCTCTAAAAGCCGTCGAGTAGACTAGATTTTTCTATTCGTGAGATCCAGATGTGAGGTGTTTAAACTAAGGAGATGTTCAGGAGCAACCAGTGCCCTAGCTCACCTGACCTCTTCCCTGGGCGAGGGATAGATAAGATCGAAATGTTGGAAACGAGTTAAGTATAAAAAGATTAAATTTTCCAAATTTTGATTAAATACAACTTTGATTTTATAGAGATGATCTTCTTATACTCGGTGTTAAAATCCAAAGAGGGAGCTCGTACTATTCGTGGAATTTAAAAAGTGATTTCACCGTTATTCCGCTCATAATATTTGTTGAATACGGGAATTAGTATTAAGTAGAATTAGATGATTTCTATAGATTCTGCTCACTTAATATTTACTGGTTTTGGATTAACATCCTAGATAACATGGTTTTAACTTAATCAAAATTATAAGTTTTGAATTAAGAAATCTTTGTTAAGATTTAAATGAAATGATTTGGAAATGTTTTCCTAAGTGAAAAATGAAACGATTTCGAATTTTTCCAAGTTTAAAAAGGATTTTAAGTAATCAAAGGATTGGATAAGAGAGGTTTAATGATTCTGTATATATCAAAAAGAAGTGTTTTAAAGTTAATATATCTCTAAAAATTATTTTTGATAAAAAGAACTTAATCAATTAAAGAATGGTTCCCTATTCATAGAACATCTTTTATCGATGATTGGTTCGAAGGAACCGGGGTCAGATTTGGGTAATTCATATTCGAAGACCACTTTGAACCAATTTACTTATTCGAAGTGAAGACATGGATTTGATTGGAATATTAAATGTAGGGCTGCTTGTCATCGACCCTCGGGGAAAATTTCCCATATCATATTATGTGGCAGTAGTTCTTTATTTAGGATCTTCGATGTAAGGACTTCTTGCTACTAATCCTAAGGGCAACTCCCGACAGGATGTGGTAGGATGGTGCCTTCGGTTTGTCCTGTTTCTGGACAACTTGTATGGCGAATGTCTGACATTGCATTTTTAGTTACATAAATTAATCTCTATGAACGTATCATCTGTTTGGTGGCGGAGAAGACAACTTCTCTTAACTTAATACCCTTTCCTAAGACGTACGAGCTCAGGAGTTATACGTTTGCAGAAATCAATTGTGTGACCATGGAATGGCAGTGTCATTCAAAGTGAAATGTGCAATGTGAAAGGAAATCGTTACCTCAAGCCTTACACCCGGAAATGACCAAAACAGGGTAGATGCAGCAAGGCTATGTGGTTCGCAGCTATTAGGGTATGATCATCCCCTTCTAAATATATTTATACCCGCTATGACGTTCGGGTTTAAATTATTGTGGTGTATGCAAAGAGAGCTCTCGGATAGGTCGGTAACGACTGGGTTTATGACATATTCGGTACTATTAAGTGAGAAAGACAGGCTGGTCTTATGTTGGTAGAGCTGCATATGTTCAGTTGACCTTGGTACATTTCTCTAGAGATGTATTGCCGGAAGGTAGTCCCTTCACCTGGTCATTTGTATGGAAATTCATTCTCCAATAAGTGCTTCCCATTTTTTTTGTAGAGCCTAGTATGTGGAAATTTAATAATTGTAACAATTTCGGTTAAGATTAATAAGTTTACTTGCAAATGTTTTCAAAGAAATGTTATTAAAAATAATATCCCTTATTTTTACTTAAAAATGATTTGGTTATCATAAGGTAAAAACCCGCTCCGTGCTTATGTGCGACATGATCTTATGAGATACATTTTTGTTTTCAAAACGCGTATTTTGAGCTCTCACACTAATCCCATGACTGACCCAGAGTTTATTTTTCTTTTGCTTAAACTCTGGGTACCCTTATTTTCCGGGAAGCCTAGTAGACAGGTTTAGTTTAGAAGAAGCTGGATGGAGCTCGAAGCATAGAGTTAGAAGATTTTTCTGAAGATTGATATCTGTTTCCACCACACTCTAGTGCCATAGTATTCCGCATTTGTAAAGATAGAAACTTATAGCTGTCCGTTTTTAAAACTCTGGTAAATGTATTTTAAATTTCCGCTGTAAAGTTTATATGAAATAATATATGTTATTACATTCGTGTGAGGTTCTGTTCTATCTTTATTTTCTTTCTTACCCTTGAGAATCCGCTTCTCTGACACTTGGATTTGCGGCACGTGAATACCGATGATGCATTAGTGTCGATTTCTGAGAGTCGAAGAAACGGGTCCTCATAGCATACATTTGACAAACAAAATCAAAATTTCGAACTTATTATTCTAAAAATAATATACTGACAGGTACCCATAAATTAAATGATGTAAATAATAAAACAATTTCCAAACAAAATGGTCAAAGCTATTGCCTCCCATTTAAATAACAATTTTTTTGAAAAAATAAGAAAAGGGTATTTATTTTCAGTTTTTTTTTGAAAATAGCACACTTGACAAACAAAATCAATATTTTGAACTTATTGTTATCCCGCCTTTTGGCAAGGCCGTGATACCAAGAAACTGACTAGAAATCAATGACAACCCATCCTGGAAATCGGCTACACCACAAGTTCACCATGAATATCGATGAATTTTGTCTTGGTCCGGATCGGGCTACAATTGATAAGACACATCAAGTAAATTCATGAAAGCCAAGGTTTCAAATTTCAAGTCAATCTGAGTTCGTATGCTCAAGATATGATCGATGCAAGTTGGAAGAGAATAGCCTTGTTTTCGTATCCATAACCCTTGTTCGAATCCATAGGCGGAGCCTCTATTCGAATCCATCGGAGGAACCTCTGTTCGTATCCATCGGCCACGTATCAATCAGAGCGGTGGCAACCACGTATCCATCAGTAGCACATGTGTTCGAACCCATTGTGTTCGCATCAATCAAAAGGAAGATGACCTCGCCACCATCTGGTTCGTAACCATCAAGCTTGGAAGTCCTTCGAATCCATCAGAAGACGACCCTTCGTATCCATCAAATACCTGACCTTCGTATCCATCGAATGGCTACAACATATGCTTGGAGACCTCTGATTGAATCCATGAGCAAAGACACATTCGCATCCATCGAGTCACCAAGAATGGATGACGTGTTATTCTTCGATACAAGCAAGGCAAGAATCATGGAGCCGACTCAATCAAACCGGAGTGAAAAGTGGATCGACCCGAAGATTGCGCGCCACATCACCACGAGAGCACGTGCATGCGATCGATTCAAAGAGATGGATACGAACCGATCGATTCGAACGAGACGATCAGCCGAGAAAACACTATTTCGAATCGATGATATCTCACGATCTAAAAGTCCAAATGCTATGAAATTTTCATAGAAGC
This sequence comes from Allium fistulosum, assembly GCA_030737815.1. NCBI lineage: Eukaryota > Viridiplantae > Streptophyta > Magnoliopsida > Asparagales > Amaryllidaceae > Allium > Allium fistulosum. Next base: position 938,330,638 of record CM060907.1, on the reverse strand, counting down.
TTACATACATGTTGAGGAATGTTCTCACCAAATTTCAGCTCCATCAGATGAATTCTTGATCGATTCGAATGGAGTTCGAATCGATCCCAAAGCGGGCCCAGATTTTCTAGACACGGGCGCATGGGCCCCCACACGTGCCAGAAGTAGTCTCCCTAATTTTAGGCGAAATATCAGCCTCCTACACCTATAAATAGAGCCCCAGGTCATTCAGAAAAGGGGATCGGGATTCCGAATCGCCCAGACTCTGCCGGATTCAATTCTACGTCTTATGATCACTGTTGTATTCGAATTTCAGAGCGATCATCAATTGTAATCCGCTGTAACAGATTGAAGTTATCAAGTGAATCAATAAAATCATAAGCTTCAGAGTGGACGTAGGCAAGATCGCCGAACCACTATAAAATTTGCGTTGTTTACTGCTGTTCTTTTCAATTTTCTGAGTGTTCTTCATTTTTATTTCTCTACATATTTGTTATCTGTGAATTGTGATTGTGAACTGGTGCTTTCACGACATTCGGGGTTTGTGACCAATTTTGGCGCAAACACTTTGGTGCTTTCACTGAGAACGACTAGCACCCGCTACACAAGATTTGAAGTTCAGATCTGAAAGCTTGAAGATTTGAAAGACAACGACACGACAAACAAGTAGAAGGCGAAGAGCTGAGAGAAGTCAGCACGAGGGAAGTCAAGAGGCTTCCTCAGGAGCAAACCAAGCTTCAGCCTTCATCACCAGGGATGAGATGGAGGCAATGATGAGAAGACAAGAAGAAATGATACAGAACTTGCTTCAACAGATTGGGCAACTTGGAGCGCAAAATCAAGGAGCAACCAGAGTCCAGAACGGAGTAGGACCATCTAGCGCAGCGCCGGAGCTGGGGGACACACACTTAGGACATGTTGATCTGAACCCGGGAAGAGAGACAAGGACATCCGAGCAACCTGGCGGCGATAGAGGGATGAACGCTCAGCCAGGGGGGCAGACATCTGAAAGCTCACACGGACTTGGGGGGCAGATCGAAGGTAGTGAATGAGGACTACAGCTTGGAGACAATGATAGATTGGCAGAGATGGTCAGGCGAGCCATGAGAGGCGGATTAGTAAACAGAGATCTTGAAGACGTGAACACGAGTCCCTTTTCTCCTACGATTAGGATGGCTAGGAACCCACCAAAATTCAAGTTACCATCAGTGGAGATGTACGATGGGAGGACGGACCCTGCAGTCCATTTGATGAAGTATATGAGGCATATGGAGGTACTGGGGGCATCACAGGAAGTCATGGCTCGGTGCTTTCCATTGTATTTAAAAGATATCGCAGCATTATGGTTTAAGCAGTTGGAGAATGACTCCATAAGAACGTGGGAAGATTTAACTGAAAGATTCATGGAGCAATTTAGGGTCCACATTGCAAGACCCAAGAATGTGATGAGTTTGGCAATGCTAAAGCAGAAAGCTAGGGAGTCTTTGAGGAATTTTCTGACACGATTCAATGCAGCAGCAGCATCGGTGGATCGGCCAGATCCATCTATGGTCATGATCGCAGCTGTATCTGGAATATCTGATGGCACGGAGTTCAAGAATTCACTAACTAAGGATCCACCTATGGACCTAGGAGAGTTTTATCATGAAGCCGAAAATTTTTTGCGATTAGAGGATGCTCGTACGGAGAGAGAAGAAGAAATCGATGTTTACGCAGTTAGAGGCGGTAATTCACCCGGAAAAGGTGCAGAGACTGGTAAAGGGAAGCGAAAGGCTGAAGAAAACGATGACAGGTCAAAGCGGCAACGGAGGGAGCCGCGATTTACCACCTATTCAGAACTCAACGAGGGTTTGGAGCGAATCGACCAAGACATCCGAGAGCAAGTTGCCTATCGTAGACCAATACGACGGGATCCAACTACCGATGAGAGAAAATAAGACAAATATTGCTTATTCCACGAGCTGAATGGACATAGCACAAATGACTGTAGACACCTGAAGGATGAGGTAGAAGGGCATATCAGGAACGGTAGGCTACTTCAGTATGTGAGGAGGCGAGCTCCAGCAGTTGAACCAGAGCGACCACCGTCTACATCAGCTAGGGGTGACCCTGAGCCGAGGCACCGTATGGTTATCAATTGATTTAAATAACGATGAACGAGTTGTAAACTTCTCACTGATGCCATAAAAGCATTTACACATGTATGAGATCGCGAACGATCCACAGGCATGCTCTGAATGATTATTGACTATCTCGTAGTGAGAATTTACACTTTGACATCCTTGCTTTGCTTTTGTTTCATGTTGATTTGGACACATAGACTTTGCTTGTTTGGACATTTCTGTTATGGAATTCATGTGAACCTTAATTTGATATTTGCAATTCTGTAGAAGAAGTTACTCGCGTATGCTTTGGATCGCGAACGGTCCTCAAGCACACCTTGTATGGCGACGAACCGCCACGATCGCTGATTCAGAAATTCACCCGAACGTGAACCTGACATCGATAATACTAAGTCCCCCCCGGGAACACTCATTTGCCTCGAACGGCACCCGACCACGAACGCTCACCATTAGCCTCGAACGGCACCCGACCTCGAACAGTCACCATTAGCCTCGAACGGCACCCGACCGCGAATGGTCACACTTCATCTAGTATAACATTCGATCGCAAACGATCACACTCTACCTCGTGTGGCACCCGACCACGAATGGTCACAATTCACCTAATATGGCATTCGATCGCGAACGATCACATTTTTGCCTCGTATGGCACACGATCGTGAACGATCACATTCTTCTTTCCACGTCACCCGACCGCGAACGGTCATAATTCGTCTAGAACGACACCCGATCGCGAACGGTCACAACTCGTCTAGAACGACATCCGACCACGAACATTCCCATTTCGTTATTTGCCGCGAACGGCATCCGACCGCGAACGGTCCCATTTCTTTATTTACCGCGAACGGTATCCGACCGCGAATGGTCCCCTTCCTTTGTTCGCCGTGAACGGCATCCGACCATGAACGGTCCCATTTCGCTACTTGCCGCGAACGGCGTCCGACCTCGAAAGGTCCCATATCGCCTCGAATGACATACGATCCCGAACGATCGTCATTCGTGGTTAGATAAAACTATCAATTTCTTTGCAGATCATCAATAGGATATGAACATCTGGCTTATGGCATTACAAAACACACCTTCCAATCGCAAGGCATGTTTTGGGGGGCAAATGTTATCCCGCCTTTTGGCAAGGCCGTGAAACCAAGAAACTGACTAGAAATCAATGACAACCCATCCTGGAAATCGGCTACACCATAGGTTCACCATGAATATCGATGAATTTTGTCTTGGTCCGGATCGGGCTACAATTGATAACACACGTCAAGCAAATTCATGAAAGCCAAGGTTTCAAATTTCAAGTCAATCTGAGTTCGTATGCTCAAGATATGATCGATGCAAGTTGGAAGAGAATAGCCTTGTTTTCATATCCATAACCCTTGTTCGAATCCATAGGCGGAGCCTCTATTCGAATCCATCGGAGGAACCTCTGTTCGTATCCATCGGCCACGTATCAATCAGAGCGGCGGCAACCTCGTATCCATCAGTAGCACCTGTGTTCGAATCCATTGTGTTCGAATCAATCAAAAGGAAGATGACCTCGCCACCATCTGGTTCGTAACCATCAAGCTTGGAAGTCCTTCGAATCCATCAGAAGACGACCCTTCGTATCCATCAAATACCTGACCTTCGTATCCATCGAATGGCTGCAACATATGCTTGGAGACCTCTGATCGAATCCATGAGCAAAGACACATTCGCATCCATCGAGTCACCAAGAATGGATGACGTGTTATTCTTCGATACAAGCAAGACGAGAATCATGGAGTCGACTCGATCAAACCGGAGTGAAAAGTGGATCGACCCGAAGATTGCGTGCCACATCACCACGAGAGCACGTGCAGGCGATCGATTCAAAGAGATGGATACGAACCGATCGATTCGAACGAGACGATCAGCCGAGAAAACACTATTTCGAATCGATGATATCTCACGATCTAAAAGTCCAAATGCTATGAAATTTTCACAGAAGCTTACATACATGTTGAGGAATGTTCTCACCAAATTTCAGCTCCATCAAATGAATTCTTGATCGATTCGAATGGAGTTCGAATCGATCCCAAAGCGGGCCAAGATTTTCTGGACACGGGCGCATGGGCCCCCACACGTGCCAGAAGTAGTCTCCCTAATTTTAGGCGAAATATCAGCCTCCTACACCTATAAATAGAGCCCCATGTCATTCAGAAAAGGGGATCGGGATTCCGAATCGCCCAGACTCTGCCGGATTCAATTTTACGTCTTATGATCACTGTTCTATTCGAATTTCAGAGCGATCTTCAATTGTAATCCGCTGTAACAGATTGAAGTTATCAAGTGAATCAATAAAATCATAAGCTTCAGAGTGGACGTAGGCAAGATCGCCGAACCACTATAAAATCTGCGTTGTTTACTGCTGTTCTTTTCAATTTTCTGAGTGTTCTTCATTTTTATTTCTCTACATATTTGTTATCTGTGAATTGTGATTGTGAACTGGTGCTTTCACGACATTCGGGGTTTGTGACCAATTTTGGCGCAAACACTTTGGTGCTTTCACTGAGAACGACTAGCACCCGCTACACAAGATTTAAAGTTCAGATCTGAAAGCTTGAAGATTTAAAAGACAATGACACGACAAACAAGTAGAAGGCGAAGAGCTGAGAGAAGTCAGCACGAGGGAAGTCAAGAGGCTTCCTTAGGAGCAAACCAAGCTTCAGCCTTCATCACCAGGGATGAGATGGAGGCAATGATGAGAAGACAAGAAGAAATGATACAGAACTTGCTTCAACAGATTGGGCAACTTGGAGCGCAAAATCAAGGAGCAACCAGAGTCCAGAACGGAGCAGGACCATCTAGCGCAGCGCCGAAGCTGGGGGACACACACTTAGGACATGTTGATCCGAACCCGGGAAGAGAGACAAGGACATCCGAGCAACCTGGCGGCGAAAGAGGGATGAACTCTCAGCCAGGGGGCAGACATCTGAAAGCTCACACGGACTCGGGGGGCAGATCGAAGGTAGTGAACGAGGACTACAGCTTGGAGACAATGATAGATTGGCAGAGATGGTCAGACGAGCCATGAGAGGCGGATTAGTAAACAGAGATCTTGAAGACGTGAACACGAGTCCTTTTTCTCCTGCGATTAGGATGGCTAGGAACCCACCAAAATTCAAGTTACCATCAGTGGAGATGTACGATGGGAGGACGGACCCTGCGGTCCATCTGATGAAGTATATGAGGCATATGGAGGTACTGGGGGCATCACAGGAAGTCATGGTCCGGTGCTTTCCATTGTATTTAAAAGATATCGCAGCATTATGGTTTAGGCAGTTGGAGAATGGCTCCATAAGAACGTGGGCAGATTTAACTGAAAGATTCATGAAGCAATTTAGGGTCCACATTGCAAGACCCAAGAATGTGATGAGTTTGGCAATGCTAAAGCAGAAAGCTGTGGAGTCTTTGAGGAATTTTCTGACACGATTCAATGCAGCAGCAGCATCGGTGGATCGGCCAGATCCATCTATGGTCATGATGGCAGCTGTATCTGGAATATCTGATGGCACGGAGTTCAAGAATTCACTAACTAAGGATCCACCTACGGACCTAGGAGAGTTTTATCATGAAGCCGGAATTTTTTTGCGATTAGAGGATGCTCGTGCGGAGAGAGAAGAAGAAATCGATGTTTACGCAGTTAGAGGCGGTAATTCACCCGGAAAAGGTGCAGAGACTGGTAAAGGGAAGCGAAAGGCTGAAGAAAACGATGACAGGTCAAAGCGGCAACGGAGGGAGCCGCGATTTACCACCTATTCAGAACTCAACGAGGGTTTGGAGCGAATCGACCAAGACACCCGAGAGCAAGTTGCCTATCGTAGACCAATACGACGGGATCCAACTACCGACGAGAGAAAATAAGACAAATATTGCTTATTCCACGAGCTGAATGGACATAGCACAAATGACTGTAGACACCTGAAGGATGAGGTAGAAGGGCATATCAGGAACAGTAGGCTACTTCAGTATGTGAGGAGGCGAGCTTCAGCAGTTGAACCAGAGCGACCACCGTCTACATCAGCTAGGGGTGACCCCGAGCCGAGGAACCGTATGGTTATCAATTGATTTAAATAACGATGAACGAGTTGTAAACTTCTCACTAACACCATCAAACCATTTACTCATGTATGAGATCGCGAACGATCCACAGGCATGCTCTGAATGATTATTGACTATCTCGTTGTGAGAATTTACACTTTGACATCCTTGCTTTGCTTTTGTTTTATGTTGATTTGGACACGTAGACTTTGCTTGTTTGGACATTTCTGTTATAGAATTCATGTGAACCTTAATTTGATATTTGCAATTCTGTAGAAGAAGTTACTCGCGTATGCTTTGGATCGCGAACGGTCCACAAGCACACCTTGTATGGCGACGAACCGCCACGATCGCTGATTCAGAAATTCACCTGAACGTGAACCTGACATCGATAATACTAAGTCCCCCCCGGGCACACTCATTTGCCTTGAACGTCACCCGACCACGAACGGTCACCATTAGCCTCGAACGGTACCCGACCTCGAACGATCACCATTAGCCTCGAACGGCACCCGACCGTGAACGGTCACACTTCATCTAGTATAACATTCGATCGCAAACGATCACACTCTGCCTCGTGCGGCACCCGACCACGAATGGTCACAATTCACCTAATATGGCATTCGATCGCGAACGATTACATTTTTTCCTCGTATGACACACGATCGTGAACGATCACATTCTTCTTTCCACGTCACCCGACCGCGAACGGTCATAATTCGTCTAGAACGACACCCGATCGCGAACGGTCACAACTCGTCTAGAACGACATCCGACCGCGAACGTTCCCATTTCATTATTTGCCGCGAACGGCATCCGACCGCGAACGGTCCCATTTCTTTATTTACCGCGAACGGTATCCGACCACGAATGGTCCCCTTCCTTTGTTCGCCGTGAACGGCATCCGACCACGAACGGTCCCATTTCGCTACTTGCCGCGAACGGCGTCCGACCTTGAAAGGTCCCATATCGCCTCGAATGACATACGATCGTCATTCATGGTCAGATAAAACTATCAATTTCTTTGCAGATCATCAACAGGATATGAACATCCGGCTTATGGCATTACAAAACACACCTTCCAATCGCAAGGCATGTTTTGGGGGGCAAATGTTATCCCGCCTTTTGGCAAGGTCGTGATACCAAGAAACTGACTAGAAATCAATGACAACCCATCCTGGAAATCGGCTACACCACAGGTTCACCATGAATATCGATGAATTTTGTCTTGGTCCGGATCGGGCTACAATTGATAACACACGTCAAGCAAATTCATGAAAGCCAAGGTTTCAAATTTCAAGTCAATCTGAGTTCGTATGCTCAAGATATGATCGATGCAAGTTGGAAGAGAATAGCCTTGTTTTCATATCCATAACCCTTGTTCGAATCCATAGGCAGAGCCTCTATTCGAATCCATCGGAGGAACCTCTGTTCGTATCCATCGGCCACGTATCAATCAGAGCGGCGACAACCTCGTATCCATCAGTAGCACCTGTGTTCGAATCCATTGTGTTCGCATCAATCAAAAGGAAGATGACCTCGCCACCATCTGGTTCGTAACCATCAAGCTTGGAAGTCCTTCGAATCCATCAGAAGACGACCCTTCGTATCCATCAAATACCTGACCTTCGTATCCATCGAATGGCTACAACATATGCTTGGAGACCTCTGATTGAATCCATGAGCAAAGACACATTCGCATCCATCGAGTCACCAAGAATGGATGACGTGTTATTCTTCGATACAAGCAAGGCGAGAATCATGGAGTCGACTCGATCAAACCGGAGTGAAAAGTGGATCGAACTGAAGATTGCGCGCCACATCACCACGAGAGCACGTGCAGGCGATCGATTCAAAGAGATGGATACGAACCGATCGATTCGAACGAGACGATCAGCCGAGAAAACACTATTTCGAATCGATGATATCTCACGATCTAAAAGTCCAAATGCTATGAAATTTTCACAGAAGCTTACATACATGTTGAGGAATGTTCTCACCAAATTTTAGCTCCATCAGATGAATTCTTGATCGATTCGAATGGAGTTCGAATCGATCCCAAAGCGGGCCCATATTTTCTGGACACGGGCGCATGGGCCCCCACACGTGCCAGAAGTAGTCTCCCTAATTTTAGGCGAAATATCAGCCTCCTACACCTATAAATAGAGCCTCAGGTCATTTAGAAAAGGGGATCGGGATTCCGAATCGCCCAGACTCTGCCGAATTCAATTCTACGTCTTATGATCACTGTTGTATTCGAATTTCAGAGCGATCATCAATTGTAATCCGCTGTAACAGATTGACGTTATCAAGTGAATCAATAAAAACATAAGTTTCAGAGTGGACGTAGGCAAGATCGCCGAACCACTATAAAATCTGCGTTGTTTACTGCTGTTCTTTTCAATTTTCTGAGTGTTCTTCATTTTTATTTCTCTACATATTTGTTATCTGTGAATTGTGATTGCGAACTGGTGCTTTCACGACATTCGGGGTTTGTGACAATTTTGGCGCAAACACTTATTATTTTAGAAATAAAATACTAACAGATACCCATAAACTAAATGATGTAAATAATAAAACAACTTCCAAGCAAAATGGTCAAAGCTATTGCTTCTTGAATAAATAACAATTTTTTTTGAAAAAGAAAAAAAAGGCTATTTTCAGTTTGTTTGAAAAAACACACTTTTGACAAACAAAATCAAAAATTTCAACTTATTAAACCGACTGTAGGGAGGTTTGCCTACTTCTACTAGGCAAAATCAATTTTCCTGAAGCCAAAAAAACATGCAAACATAGCTTCCATGTTCTCTCCTGCTTTGCTCCCTTTTGTTTCTCGTTCCTCTGATTCTATTATTCAAATTCAATGTTTTGACTCCTGATTTCTCCCCCCTACCTCTCCAATTTCATAATCAAATCTGATCAATTTTTCAGCACCAATTAGTCTTCTCGGATCCTACTTTCCCGCAACCTTTCCACATCTGCCCCAAATCCTATATGTTTCCCAATTTCAGCTTCGTCGCCACACCATCAACCCCTATGCTAATCATACTAAGCACCAATTAGTTGTTGCCTGTATTTCCGTGCCTTTATGATCTTCCATTTAGATTGTCGTATAACCCTTATGCTAACAAATTCAGATTGTCATAGACAAGCTGCAGAGTTATAAAGCTAGGGTTGTCCTAAATTTTGAGGTTCTCTTGTCGAGGGTGTGGAAATTTGCTCTCTCTTGCAAAGAGTTGGAAGTGTGTTTCACATTGTGCGGATGTAGTACTGTTATTATCTAAAGAACAAGAAAGCAACAGATATAATATGCATGTCTTAAAGCACTTATCAGAGGTTAGCATGTTCATTGATTTTAACATAATTGTTCAATACAGTGCATTTTATTTCAAAAATGCACATATGAACACATATGATAATATTTAACATTTCAGTTAAGTAAACTCAATGTTGTAGACTCTTTTGTATGTGTGTGTGTTTACTCGATTATATTAATATATCACAGAAAAGAAAAGAGACCACTATTCTACTTTATATATTTTGCAAGATATTTTGAAATTATAAGTTTCTAACTACATGCTACTCTCATACATGAAGCACACTATTATATTAGTTCACTTGAGTCGGTATATTTTGGGACCAACCGAAGTGTAAAACTATGTAGACCGTGGTCCTAATAATTATTTTGTCTTTGTTTATACCATATATATTTGGAAAAAGGTGCATGGCTCGAAAATATACCAACCCATGACATACACGATTTAATAATTCTCTTTAAGAAAAAGGAATAATCAAAGATGAACTCAGCTCATATTCGTTCATTATTTTCAATAAGCTAACTGCAGACTCTATCTCTTTCTATCCAGGCAAGTGGTCATACGAATTAGAGAGTTCATGATTGTAGATTAACCTGGCTAACAAATGAAAGGAGAAGAATATGGTATATAAAACAATTGAGGTAAGGAAAGAAACTAAGAAAAATAATATCAAAGGTGTTTATGTTTTCTATTATCTTTTCAAATATGCACTATAGTAGAAAACCATGAGCTGTTGGGTACATTTGATTCATCACATTGGAAGTTAGCATGAGAATAAAGATTTTTTTATATGAGAAAATGGATAAGAATGATCTGAGTATTTTGATGTGTCGATAACTTTTTCATTTTCTTTTCCATGTTGCTTATCACATCTGAATAACCCATTATTTCACTTGTTGGTTGATTGATTAATGATGTCGTGCCAAGTCATTGTGCAAAATCAAAAATGAAAGTTATTCAAAGTTTCAAACTAGTTGGTTTTCAGGTGTATGTATATATATTATATAATTATAATGCCCTGACTTGTCTTAGGTTCAAACATTTTGGGTCCATAAGCAGCAATGGGAGTGAAGCTGCTTTGGACAGTTGTAACAATGTGCCACCACACAAAATACTTGTTTGCTTGCATAGGGTTCCATTGTCGTTTTACTGCGTTGCTCATGAATTATGCATTTAGTTCTATATTCAAAATTTAAGTGTGATTAGTTGTTCCAACTGCATGCAACTTAATGTTTAACTAGTGTATCAAGTATATTGACTTTGTGGTAACTTAACTTAGGAGTCATTCGTTTTTCTGAAATGCAATTTGAAGGCCCAAATAATCATGCACAAGACTGACACTATGTCTTTTCTCTCTCTTAATTATTAGCAAAAGTAAAATAAATCAAATTTAGAAGTCATAATTTTAATCTTATCGTTTAACTCTCAATTTTCTTGGTACTTTAGTCCCCATGTTGATATATATATATATATCTTAGGAGAATATGTATAAATCAGTTTCCATGGTATAGAAAATTTACTGAAGTATGGTCATTAAATGCATAAAATAGGCAAAAATGAGTTGTTATGAAGAGTTTCCATTTGTGGAAATTCTAAAATTTGCATTTCAGCCACCATATTGGGACTACATTTTCAAAGGGAAGTCATACACTGTATTTATTAACTAACCTGCAAGCTTATCATCTTGTGAATTAACTGACAAGCAAGTAGCAGAAGGTAGAAGCTATTGATTGATTGGAACAACTACCCGATAGAGATGCAGTTATCTACCCTCTTAAACCTTCGGGTATAACTACTCTTTAACTTCATAATAGTTATAATTTAATGAATTTATTTCTTCCAGATTACATTGATGGGAAAAGGAAATATGCACTTTTCTTATTTAGTTGTTGGATAAGATGAACTTGTCCAAAGGGTTCATTAATGTGAATTTGTATGTTAGATGCGTAATGTGGTTGATGCTAACCTTGAAAATAATATATATATATATATATATATGTTAGATGCGTAATGTGGTTGATGCTAACCTTGAAAATTATATATATATATATATATATATATGTTTGTATGTGTGTATTTTGTTGGCTCAATAATATATCAGTATACATGCATTTCTCTAATCATGAAGTTTAACTGAATTTGAAATTTAATCATGCTTCGTTGTTTATTCGTAAGAAAATTAAATAGTTATTTCTAATTTGGATTTCAATATGCATAAAAGTTTATATTGCAGAAGAATGATTTCACCTAACTTCCAAACTAAATCAAATATGCACCCGAAAATCCAATGAATACTGTTTGCTCCTTGCAACCGGTTTGGTAATATTATTGCAACTGTTTAAACGTGCATTATTTATTATTTGATTGAATATTTTGGTTAAAATTAGCCTTTTTTATATTTTATTATTATAATCAACTATGGTGGTTCTATCATAATGCATCGACAATTTATTATTTCATGCATGTTCAATTGCCTGCATGTATGAGACTTACCTCGTATCCTATCTCCTCGTACACATCCTCATCAATTTTTTCTTAGATCTACTTTTTCCTCCTCATAATTTTTATGAAATTGTTCATAAAGTTTTTGAAAAATGAGGGAGATCATTAGTATTCATATCGGGCAAGCAGGGATTCAAGTTGGGAATTCTTGCTGGGAATTATACTGCTTGGAACATGGCATTCAGCCTGATGGAACTATGCCTAGTGATACAACAATTGGATCAGCCCATGATGCATTCAACACTTTCTTTAGAGAAACAAGCGTAGGAAAGCATGTACCTAGAGCCATATTTCTAGATCTTGAACCAACTGTTATAGATGAAGTTAGAACTGGAACATACAGGCAATTGTTCCATCCCGAACAACTCATTTCTGGCAAAGAAGATGCCGCTAACAACTTTGCTAGAGGACACTATACTGTTGGAAAGGAGATTGTGGATCTATGCTTAGACCGTGTTAGAAAGTTAGCAGATAACTGCACTGGTTTGCAAGGGTTCATGGTTTTCAACGTTGTTGGTGGTGGTACTGGTTCTGGATTGGGATCTTTGTTGTTGGAAAGATTGTCTGTGGATTATGGGAAAAAGTCAAAGCTTGGATTCACAATTTACCCTTCTCCTCAGGTTTCTACTGCAGTAGTGGAGCCATACAACAGTGTTCTATCCACACACTCCTTACTCGAACACACAGATGTTGCTGTTCTTCTAGACAACGAAGCAATCTATGACATATGCCGTAAATCCTTGGACATAGAAAGGCCGACATACACCAATCTAAACAGACTGATATCTTAAGTCATTTCATCACTAACCACATCTCTTAGATTTGATGGAGCGATCAACGTCGATGTCACAGAATTTCAAACAAATTTAGTCCCATATCCTAGAATCCACTTCATGCTCTCCTCGTATGCACCTGTCATTTCTGCGGAGAAAGCTTATCATGAACAGTTGTCGGTGCCTGAGATAACTAGATAACATTGTTTGCAATGACAGCTTGATTCTGTGAGCAGGAGCATTATAGGCACAAACAATTATCATTGCCATGTAATAATAATCTGATTACTAATATTTCTAGTGTAAGCATATCTAGGCTACTTGATGAGTACTAATTTTTATGTTGGATTTATTATTATAGGATGCGGAACTAGAGAGGTTCATTGTTCAGGAATCATGAGGTGCCATTTTTGGAAATTAAAAAAGCATTTGATTACAGGCTTAATGGTATTGGCATTAGATGTATTATTAAGATGGATAGATAGTTGATAATAGGCATACTTGTAAATAGTGCATTCTTTGGTTAAATATAAAGTAGTTGAGACTTATGCTTGCAAACAATGGTATCTAGGAAAAATGTGCTTTCAAAAAGTATATTTTCTAAAAAAAAAATTTGGGTTCTAATAATGCAAATGTATATATTTTTGTTAAATATACTATTACCGCATGCTTAATTCAAATTAATGATATTATAATAAATGCATTTCTTTCAAAACTAATAATTGAACGGTCGGTTTCTACGTCGTTGTGCGGTTATACTAGTTATTTTAAAAATAAAATACTTCGTCTTTATCCTTCCTTCGTGTTATTTTTCCTTCATAAATGTTGCACCCAAGAACTTTCGCAAACAAGCAGTTATGTGAGTAAAAACTAAAAAAGCATGGTTAATAATGACGTGTCAGTAAAGAAGCTTGCTCATGCAGTACCCGCCTCCTCATAAAAGGCTGACATGTCACCTCCGAACCTCTGCCTCGGACAGCCGTTTGATCTCGAGCCTAACCTTCTTATTTTAGCATCATAAACAACTGCTACAAAACAAAACATAACCCCCCAAAAAACTACTCAAATAATAAAATAAACATCACTCCTCAATCCAATACTCTCATTTTCCCTTCGCCCCAAAGCAAAAAAAAAAAAAAAACTAAACTAAACTAAAGATACCATCATCACTCTCTCCCTCTCAATCCCTTCTTCTTCAAGCCATTAAAAGCACTCACGCCCTTCTCACTCCCTTCTTCCAATTTACACCCTGTAAATACACATCAAGTAATTTTCACGGGCTTTCCCCATTTAAAGTTCATCTTTTTCGCGCTATAAACCCTCCCACTTCTCACTTTCTCATTCCTTACCCCTCCTTCCAAGCAATCCACGCCATGAGTTTTATCCTCTTCGTCTTCTCCATACTAGTCTCGATCACCGTACCGACATTGTCCATTCTCGATCCTACCGATTTCCTCGCGCTGCAATCGATTCGTAAATCGCTGTCCGATCTGCCGGGCTCTCATTTCTTCGACAGCTGGGACTTCACCGCCGATCCCTGTACTTTTCAGGGGGTTTTCTGCGCTGAAAATAGAGTCATCGCCCTCTCCCTCGGCGATCCCCGTGCTGGATCGCCTGGCCTCACCGGCCGTCTCGATCCGTCCATCTCGCGTCTTTCGATACTCACTGAGCTTTCACTCGTTCCGGGTAGGGTTTTTGGATCAATACCCGATTCCATCGGTCAGTGCTCCGAGCTCCGATTCCTAGCGTTAAGCAAAAACTTCCTTTCAGGCCCGATCCCACAGTCACTGTCAACTCTTTCGCATTTAAGAACAGTCGATTTAAGCTACAACATACTGTCCGGGCAAATTCCGTACTTCCCGCCTACCGTTTCGAACATGATATTATGTCACAACCGGTTATCGGGTCAAATCCCTTCCTTTTCCGGCATGCAAAATCTACTACGACTCGATTTGAAGCATAACAACTTATCCGGGTCCATGCCGGACATGCCACCGTCATTGCAATATCTATCACTGTCCATGAATCAGTTGACGGGCCGGGTCGATTGGGTTTTGCCGAAACTGAACCGGTTGAACTATTTGGACCTTGGGATGAATAAGTTTACGGGTTTGATACCGGGTTCCGTATTTAATTATCCGTTGGAAAGTTTATTGCTGCAGAGGAATATGTTTTTCGGGCCAGTAGTACCGCAGAATGAGGTGAGCATACCGGTGGTGGATTTAAGCTATAATAGGTTGTCTGGGAATGTGTCGCCTATGCTGGCTGCCGTTGGAAGTTTGTATTTGAATAATAATAAATTTACAGGGGAGGTTCCGGCAAGGTTTGGGGAGAGATTGGTTGGAGCTGGAATGCAGGTATTTCATTTTGATTTTAGGTTTTTCAACTACGGATATGTTTTAAGTTTTGATATTTTTAATAATGATTGGCTTTGGATTAGAATGTTGTATGTAATTTATGATCTGCATCAATGGTTTAACATTTTGTGGCATTTGTTTTGTGCTCATAAAGCTGATCCGCGAATACTTATTTGTTTTAAGCACTTATGATTGTTAAAATCAAACATATATACTTATTATGTGATTACATAATGTTATACTAGACGGTAAGATCATCAATAAGCACTAAATTCTATTTCTGATACTTGTAACAGTTCATCAGAAATTATTTATTTCGTAGTTTTATAGAATTTAGAATGAAGTTTTGATCTCGTGTATGGCAAGTCATAAAATAGCAACTAATATCCAATATTTGTGAAAGGCCCAATGAATGGGATATCTAATTAAAGGAATCCTATGATTAAGATCAAACCTTATTACATCATACTTTCTAAAGGAAGCCCTCTACTTAGTAGATCCATGATTTATGTTTCAATTTTCTTTTGTTCATCGATTAATGTTTAGTGACATTGAACATGTTTCAGTGAAAAAATAAAGAGAGCCATTGTTGTAGTTGTTGAAACTTCTAGCTAGAGTTGTTCGTAAAGCCGCTTTGGTTCGAGTCCTTTCGCATATATATATATATATATATATATATATATATATATATATATATATATATATAATAATATTTAAGAAATGTCTTAGTTAGTGACTTAGTGTTCATATTTTCACTCATGGACATCAAACCTCTAGTTTACTGTTCTTAATAGCTTTTACTTCTGAGCAATAAAGATAGGATCCGAGGTTTGTATCAAAATTTGCATTGAAGCATCACAATACACAACATGGATAACAAGTATGTGAAGTCACCATTAAGAAATACAGTTTTAGTTGGGACTAAAATGTGATGCTACCTAATTGATGTATTACAAAACACGCAAAAATAGATGCTTCCTAATTGATGCTACCAAATGAATTTAAATAGCATAAAGTGTTAGTCAACCCAACCTTTTGGTGTTTTGTGAGTGCATCTTTTTCATGAAATGCCAAAACTAGCATCTGATGTTCAACTTAATCACTTCTTTTTTTATATCCATGAGTGAATGGATGCTCTTCAATTCTCCAGTATTACATGCCTGAATTCATAGCTCTTTAATTAACTTTGAATCAAATCATAGGGTGTTTGTGTTGGACGAATTTTGTACCAGAAGCTTTATGTTATATATATATATATATATAAATGAATGTTTGCTCCATCGAGTAAATAAACAAATGTTCATTGTTAGAATGTATCATCTAATATGAAATTATTAGCTGAAAACTTTAATTTGATGTACTCAAATGCACAACTATTACATGTCTGAAACATCTCATAGCTGTTTAATTAACATGGAATTAAATCATATAAGATATTTGTGTTGCACAAAAATTAACCATGAACAAATTTTTCTATAAATGAATGTTTGCTCCATCCAGTATACACATGTTCTTTTTTAATATTTGGCATATGATATGAAATATAAGATGGAAAGTTTAGCTTGATCTACTGGTACATATAATATTTTGGGTATGGCAATGCAGGTATTGTATTTGCAACACAATTATTTGACGGGTATGGAAATAAGCCCAGCAGCAGAATTACCGACAAGTAGCTCATTATGCCTACAATACAATTGCATGGTGCCTCCATTAGAGGCGCCATGTCCAGTGAAGTCTGGGACTGCTAAGTCGAGGCCCATGGATCAGTGTCCTGAATGGAGAGCATGAATGGAGAAGAAGAAGATACTTATTCTTTTATTTATTTTGTCACATGGATCGATATATTTGTATTGTTATATCGTCTTTTTGGTGGTGGTATACTGCTGTTGATGTTGAGGTGCAATGTTCAAGTAAATTTTTGGGGGGTAATAGCTGTTACTTATGTGGGTAATAATGAATGTGTAATGAAGTGGTATGGTTGTACTTTGTGATCGGGTTATGTATAATTTTTTTTAAACATTTGTTAGCTTTATGAATGTTGTATATGAATATTATATCCGGAGATCTTGATACAATGGAAATGCCCCTAATTGTCCTACAGTATTATTGTTGCTGATAGTTCATTATTCTGAGCATCCAAAGGAAATATATCATCTATGTGTTAAAGTATTCTGACATTTGATGCCAGTATATTGCTCCAGGACAGATGGTTGAAAAGCATTAAAAAACGATGCGTTTATTAGGTGCATATTTCGGCTATCCTCAGTGTTTATTTGGACGCGTTTTTAGCAACAGATCACAGAATAAACTGCTGGAATCAGCTGATTCGGTAATCATAATACTTAAATGACGTGATATCTATGGTGTAAAAACCAGAAATTTTTATTGATTGTTTACCTAATGCATTTAAATGCTGTATAATCATTTTTAGCACCAGCAAATTAGGTGACGCTACTGTTTTGTGTGATGATTTTTCTTGGTAATCACTCTTGGCATCATATAGAAGATTGCTGAGGCTACAACGAGCATAGTGGATGAAATAATTGATGTACAAGTGTTAAAGAAAATTATGCTATCATGTATATGTTTTAGTAGTCATGGGATTCAACTATGGATAAATTTTTAATACAGAAGGCTATGATTCGACCACGTTAGAAATCTATTTTTGATCATTGCTGCAAACGAATGTTATGATTTGTTATCATCTCCGAGAGATTCAACTCTTAGTATTATAGTATTAAGAGAGATACCTAAACCGCAAGCATCTATTAAATAGATATTTTAGACTATGCGTTTTAAAAATAACCCATACATTTCATGTTTTTCGTCTAGCGTTTTATTCAAAAAGTCATTGAAATGTCCCTTCATCCAACCAAAATTCCTAGATCATATAGGACGAATGTAGATAAAGGTGAAAGCTGGTTCAATTTAGATTGATCTGGACTCTAATACGACGATTTATAGATTATATAGAAGTTTCAAGCTATATATGTACGTTACGTATGTATATCACAGTAGACTCCAAAGTAGATTTATAGAACATTTTTTATATATTCTATACTTATATTCGTAATAAAAATAGTGAAATGAAAGGGTAACAATTAAATAATTGAACATAAATCTTATAAATAATTGAATATAAATGTTATGTAATCGTTGTGTGTTGAACGTTATTTAATAAGCGTTTGAAAATCAAATGTCTATTAAATAAACGCTCAACCCTTAACTTCTAAGCGTTTTATTTTAAACGCTTATCAAATAGGTGTATAGATACAGTAACACTTTACAACAACCTTCGTATCGGCTTCCATTAAAGGCTATAGATGCTCTTAATGCGATATTAACTTCTAAAGCAACAGTATAAATCATATGTTGTAGCAAAACGAACTGTATAATGCACTAATACCATTGAATACATGAAATTAAATCAAATAGATGAGTATCACTCAGGCCTTCCAATAAAGGTGCAAGTGTAATTTTACAAAATCGATCCAGAATCATCGAATAGGAGATTAGAAGATCTACTGATATGAACAATTATGGATTCAATAACAAGAACAAAATTGAATCAAAATATTTCCTTTATAATGAATTTGACGAGATACGAGGGAGATAACAAGTTAGAAGAGAATATTAAAATCGTATTTTTATCACTTTATTTCCTTGATTAATTGGTTAAAGGCTTTGCAAATATATAGAAGAAAGATGGCTTCGAGAAAAAGAAACTTTAAAGTTGTGCACTAAGAAATATCTCATCAAAAATAGCACCTGAATTTGGCCCGAAATCAACATTTCGATTTGATATATTATGAAAAATAATTTCAATACTCCACCACGACGCAATATACAAATCTACAATTTCTCTTCATCCATGCTGAATTAGGCATGCCAACTCAATAAATAAACAAATGGTTTCACCCGATCCGCACAATTAGGCACCATTAGCTTTTAGCCACGCTAATCAAGTTTGAGAAATTCTCAAATTTC
Source organism: Allium fistulosum (assembly GCA_030737815.1). Classification (NCBI taxonomy): domain Eukaryota; kingdom Viridiplantae; phylum Streptophyta; class Magnoliopsida; order Asparagales; family Amaryllidaceae; genus Allium; species Allium fistulosum. The sequence continues at coordinate 938,311,532 of CM060907.1, read as the reverse complement.
CATCTCTTTAGTGGTCATCATATCCACCAGATCGTCAATTGTATGCACTTTTGGTAACTTTATATTCTGATGCTCCTCTTACAACATAAGAAAGAACGCACACACATCTATATGTTTGGTGTGTGCACTGTAAGCCTGGTTCTTCACCAGATGTGTAACACTCTGACCATCTATAAGAATCTCAATAGTCTTCTACATTATAGCAAGATCCTCTTGTGACTTTAACAAGTACAGCCCCTCCTTATCACCTCCACAAAAAGCAAGTAATTTCGCTTTAGTGGTCGAAAAAGAAACAATAAAACGTAGCTTCGATCTCCATGAAATGGGCCCTATGCCAAGCGCAAACAGATAGCTCGACACCGACTTTCGACCGTTTCCATCCATCACATAATCTATATCAGGATATCCAGTAAGGGCAAGATCCTTATCAACTCCTCAAATAACAAGCCAACATAAGTCCTCTCAAATATTAAGAAATCACTTCACTGCTTGTCAATAAACTTTGCCCGAATTGAACATCTACCGACTCACAACATCTACTGCTTGAGCCAAATCTGGTCCGGTAAACACCATAGCATACATTAAACTCCCCACATCGGTAGCATATGGAATATCCTCAATAAGAACTTTCTCCTCATCCGGTTTTGGAGACATATCATGAGATAAAATGAACTGAGAGCCCAATGGAGTAGCAATCGATTTCACCTTTTCCATCTCATATCAAACGAGAACTTTCTTGATATACTATGAGTGGGTCTTAACTCTCTCCTCTGCATATCTCTAATAAACTTCATCCCCAGTATTGGTCATGCCTAGTCCTTCATATCAAAATCTCTACCGAGCTTCGCCTTCAACTCAACAATACTCATCATACAACGTAAAGCAATCGACATATCATCTACATATAACAACAAATAAATCATACCAGCCTCACATCTCCTATAGCACACACACTGGTCCTTGTAGCTCTCAATGAATCCTTATGAAAACATAAACTTGTCAAATCTTTTGTACCACTAGGGATTGCTTCAGTCCGTGCAATTTTTTCCAGCTTGCACGCATACTTTGGTTCACTAGAATCAATGAACCCCTTTGGCTGATCAATGCAGATATCCCTTTTGAGAACTCATGCAAAATTCAGTTTTACATCTAATTGCTCAAGCTCCAAATCAAAATGAGCAAGGAGCCAATAATACACGAATCGAAGAATGTCTTACAAACTGAATGAGCAAAGAGCCAATAATACACGAATCCCCTTTGGCTAACCGATACGCGTACTTCCTTGCTTTCTTTAAGATGTTTCCCCGCTCTGTCGAAGTTGTGCAAGACAGTCTGTATGCAGCACTGCTTCCCGAATAAAGCAGCCTCAATCTCAAATATCAATGATCTGTTGCACTGAAGACCGTCGATTCACTAGCACCCTCGTTTGTAATTTTATGATCTTGTTCGAGTAGAAAATAATAATGGCAGTGAAAGAGAATGATGAAAAGCATTGTTGAAAACGATATGTTGTGCTCTGCCTCGACTAGTCTACTTATAAATTTAAATAAACAGGGATATTTCCTAATGAAAATATAAGATAACGGAGCACATTTCTAAATGGTGGGAGAAGGGTTAGACGGATCAGATTTTTTACCAAGGCAAAACGAAAAAATCATTTGACATGTTACCATTTTTAAACAAAAAATTCAAGTAAAAATAATGAGTGCTACCCCACATGAGCCCAACCCAATTTGGTCCAGTCCGAGACAGTCAGTCGATGTGCATACGCGTATGTGGTGGTCATATGTGGTCTCTCTCCGCGACACAAAAGAAAATATTAGATGCTCAAAAGGTCCAGTATTCCTCTTGAAAATCCTATATTTAAACAAGATTCTTTTATAATTCCCTACAATATAGGACTATTCTCAAATAGGAGCTTATGCATTCTTCTCATATTTTTTAATAATTCATTTCAATTCAAATAAAATTCCAACAATCGTACACTTGAATTTTAAAAAATATTTTTTCGAGCAATTTTCGATCTTATAAGATTGTGCATAAACACGTGTATCTTTCGACTCGAACCTTTGCATAGCGAGTAAGATACAGATTATACTAGAGTGGCAAGTAGTCTTAAGCTCTATCTTTGACATTAAATTGTACACAACCCTTCTAGCGTGCGATCAATAGCCTGTGCGTTAAAGGTTATGCATGTCTATTCTAATTTAGTGAACGCTCTTGAATTTTACTCAAACTTTCATAGGAAACGACCACATGTCAACATTCGCATATGTGAATCTATCAAGAGCACCATTATAGTCCGGTACTCCACTCCACATGGAGTGTAGATTTCATTAAGAGTTTTCCATCAAAGCATCCTCTTATCACTTCAGGAATACATGCTTCTATTTAAATCAAAATAGCATGTTCATCTCATATCATTTAACAACTTGTTATTGTTGAAATCCGGTCCGCACATCCCTACGTAGGGGCAACATATGAGTTTGGCTAACACCTTTTAATTAAAGGAATCCCTTGTTGTTACATGCGACCAAACTCATATATATACCACCCGCATCTATTATTTTTCACGATGTGAGACTAATTTTCTTTTCAATATGCGTCCATTACCCACACACAATGTGAGACATCCCAACAGATCTCCATCTTGGCTCGCATTCATCTTCTAATACGCCAACACGATGCCTACACCATATCGAGACTTTGTTCTCGTGTCATTCTACCAGATCCAACGTATCATGGTCAAACTCCACCTTAAGTCTGACTACTTAAGCCTATACTGCTAACCACCACGATTTACAGATCTCTTACGCATTGTCCATTGTCCCAGGCGTTACCATCGGCTCTGATACCATGTTGAAATCCAGTCCACACATCCCTTTGTGGGGGCAACATATGAGTTTGACCAACACCTTTTAACAAAAGAAATCTCATGTTATTACATGCGACCAAACTCATATATATATATATATATATATAACTCCACATTCATTATTTTTGACGATGTGAGACTATTATTCTTTTCAATATGTGCCTATTACCCACACACAATGCGAGACACCCAACAGTTATTACACATCGAACCTAGTTCTTGAGATCTCCAACCATTATGTTCGATTACCATTATGAATGACTCCTCATTCTATGGGCGACAGTCCCATTACTTTAAATGTTGTAAGGACTTTCTCTTTGGACCATTCTTTGTCAAAGGATCGACCAAATTCCCATCAAAGCATACATGATCCACTACAATAGCTCCTGAAGAGAGATACATTCTTACCGTACTACAGTTATGACGTATTTGTCGCATTTTACTCTAATAACGGTTCTCAACTTTTGCAATAGTCGTAGTATTATCGTAATGGATCAACACAGCTGTTATTGGTTTTTTTTTTCCATAAAGGGATCTCAGCTAACAGATTCCTTAAGTAATTTGCTTCTTCGCTAGCTATGGCGAGCGTTATCGTCTTAAACTCCACGGTGAACTGAGCCAAAACGGTGCTTATGTATTATTCTCATATTTTAATAACTCGTTTCATTTCAAATAAAATTCCAACATCAACCAACCTCCATTGACTCCCCAACTCTAATAACAACTGTAAGTATGAATTTTACTAAATCGATATAGAGTCACTGATTAGAGGGCTAAAAGATAAGTTGATATAAACAATTATAGATTCAATAAGAAGAACAAAATTAGACCCGAACCATTTCTTTATTAATGAAATTGAGGAGATACAAGAGAAGTTACAAATTAAAAGCGAAGAATACTAAATAAAAAATTATGTTTTTTTATCACTTTAATTTATTGATTACAATTGTTAAAGTCTTTGCAATTATACAAAAGAATGATGACTTGAAGTGAAAAAAAGTTTGAGGTTATTCGCTAGCAAATATTTCATGGAAAATAACATCCAAGTTTTACTTGGAATAACACTTTGATTTGATATACTGTGACCAATAGTTTCAACAAAGCTTCTAGTAATTCAACTAGAAAAACAAAGCAATCATTTTTAGTGCTATCATATGCAATGATTTGCCTTCCAAATCAATCAACAATGTGTATAATAACGAAACTGCACACATACTAACAGTATTGGGTAAACAATAATGATCATGATTTTGAACATTGTACAGTAAAATAGAGATAAAGCGAATCATAAATTGACTACAGGAAGTTACTAAGAATGGAATCCAACAAATTTACCATAGCAACAAAAAGATGAAGTAGCCAATAAGAGCCACTCAGTTAGAGATGCATTTGTATTCTTTAAATGTCGGTTTATTATTAATCATTTATTATCAATATCAGCGATCTTTTCATAGTTATGTTTAAAATCATCTAGAAAGTGCAAAACTAGTTATGTTTAAAATCATTTAAAAAGTGCAAAACTGTTTCATGTTCAACTATTTGCAAGTTACAAGACTTATATCAAGTCGAATCAATTTGAACAAAACAGAAATTATCATAAATACTGTGCATCCATGTTAACTGAATGCTAATATAAGTAAAGCTTATCATCAATATTTCGGTCCACAAGAGGAGAGAACTCATACAAGTCAAAGCTTGAGTGTTAAGGAAACTTGTTTCTTTTGTATTTTCACATCAATACAGAAATAACATGATATCTTTCATGATCACAGTTCACAGGTACAACAAATGTATCACTATCCACATTTCTCCATCAATCACCAAACAAACAACTAATAACAACTTAAGTCACAATTATTAAGCAGTAAAAAGGGTTTATATGTGTTATTTAAGATCAAACAAAATGCATGTGTAGATTGGACTTGATGTCAAGCAACAACATCAACTGCTCCACCTACACAACAATTTTGAAAGAAACATGCTTCCCACTTTTTCAAACTACTCTCTCCTTATTTAATTTTATCTATCTTGTTCTTTTGCTACCTCATTTCACACGCAACTTGGATTCTCTTAGTGTTTGATTCTTCTTCGTGTTTACTTTCTAGCCATTAAGAAACTAGTGATAGCTACTTTAACATGTAAAATAAGAATCATACCAGTATAAACCAAAGCACTAGTTTGATTGTATCACTATAACAGCACTGTCTTTTCCTACGAAGTCGATATCTTTGTTTGTATTTGGTAGAATGCACAATGCAACTATGAAGCAACATCTCAACTTTTGCTTTCTAAGTTGCAATCTTACTATTTCCTTTTTCATGCAATACGTGCAATCATCATAACAGAAAAGAAATAAAAATATCTCATTTACATACCTATCTTACAATACAACTAAATTAGAACAGCTAAAACAACTAAACAATTAGGCTAAAAGACTAAAGTAAAGAGACATAACTTTATAATAATTCATACATTACATAAAGCTCCACATCAAATCAGTGGGGGAATGTTCAAACACTATCGACACTAATTATAGCCATTACATAAAACTAGCCAAAACCAAACCCAACATGAACTACCCACGTTTGTACTAGCTACAACAAAAATGTCAGTACAAGTCACCTATATATGTATATATAAATATAAACTATAAACATGTACAGCCAACAACATAATCGTATATGCTAGCAGTTTGAAAGCACAAAGTTCTTGATTTCTTCCATCACTTCGTAATAATGCTCCGTGTTAGGCAGAAAGTAGAATCCAATAGTGGCATGCTCTCTAAACACAAGCTTAACATTTTGACCCGCTTTCTTCAACCCGTCCGCGTAAGCCAACTGCCAATCCTGCATAAGATCCAAACCCGCTACCACCACAAGGCTTTTCGGGAATTTCACACCTTCAAGCTTAATTCCATTCGGGCCAAACGGGTTGCATGCCCAATGGTCTCTATCTGCTCCATCGGGTAAAAAGGCCTTCCAATACCAATCCCTGTCTTGGATAGTTACAAAGTATTTTCCATCGAACCTCTTTTCCGATTCCGTCCTTCTGTTCCCTCCAAACATAGGGTTAAGAAGGATATTTCCATGTATTACCAGTTTCGAATCCACTGCCCTTAATGCAACATTATGCGCAATGTTCCCACCCGAACTGTCACCACATAGAAAAATAGAACCGTTGCTAAGCCAAGATTCATTGGAGGCCCAATTTAATACGGCCCACCCATCATCGTAAGCTGAAGGGTACCTGTACTCAGGGGTACGTCGGTAATTTACCGAGATGACAATGGAAGGGCCGACTAAGGAGACAAGACGCCTACATAAGGAGTCATAGATCGCGCTGTTTGAGGAAGAATGGGCAAAACTACCCCCGTGGAAGAAGATTATTAAAGGGAAGGGGGAGGGCGAAGGGGGCAGGAAGAGGCTTTGGTAGGAGACAGGCTGAGGGGCATGACGGTAAATTCGCACGAGGAGGTTAGTGGATCGATCGAGCAGGAGATCGAAGGAGAGAACATTGTTTATGGGGGTGGCGTTGGCTTGGACCTTGCGATCGAGGAACTCTGCCAGATGGCGGTTGAAGGTGCCGTCGGATCGACGTAGCATTCTGTAAGCTACTTTGAACTGTGAGATTAGGACATGCGTGTTTAAAGGAACCAACATCTGCAAAGGTAATTTGATATTGATAGGTTTAGATGTAAATTTAGATATATATGGAAGTAACTCTAATATACGAAGATTCGAAAACTCTTTGAAGGAAAAAATTATACCATAAAAGGTAAAATGAATTTAGCATTTACTCTCTACCCATTGTAGATTTGGTGATAATGGCCTGATAAAATCAAGGAACAAGAGAATGCACACTGATTTGTAGACAAATACCGAGAAATTATCATAAGTCAAGATCTATCATTCATGTGTTTAGACAAAGATCATTGTGTTTGTTAGACCATGATTATAAATATAAAAAGTTTTTTCCTTAAAGGAGGCTATTTCAACGTTATTTCTGTGGATTGGATTCAAAATTAGACAAAAACCAATAGGATCTTTTTTACATCAAAAGTGATATATTGGGTGTTTTCTAAAACAAAGAATATGAAGAACTTTTTAAAACCAACGCCAGTTTTCAGTGGTAGCAAAGGTAAAATAGGCATGATTTAATGGAAGAATAGAACCTAAATGTGAAATTGAAACCAGATCAAATTCGATTGTAATCAAAGCTAAAACCTCTACAACAAAAATGAAGCCCTTTTAACTAACCCAACCATATAAAACCCTATAAAATGGTACACAAACTTAATGAAATACGACGAAACTGCTGTAAACTAGTACCAAAATATCATTAAAGAAAATTACCTGGGCCTCATTAGCTTCAGTCTCTTCATTTTCAGCCATTGGAAGAAGGAAAAATCAATAAAATCTCAAACCTGGAGAGAAGAATTACAACAAAAAGCTGCGGAATCAGCAGAGAAGTCCACTGAGCGTCCTTTTTTTTACCTAAATGCGTTCTAGGCCGAAAAATCTATTAAACCCTCAAAGCAGAAACTCCAATTTGTTTCAAAAGAGACTCAGGATTAGTATGATATATATGGGGTATTTGAAAGAAATAGAGAAGACGGCAAAGAAATGAAAGAGGGCGAACGGGAAGTTCATATAAACTCTAAAGAGTTGGACCCACAGAGTATACATACATACAACTTAATACCGAGTTCGTATTAGGTAATTTTCGTAAGGTATCTTGTCTTTGTAATATCACGTACCAAATTGTAAACTGTTATCTATCACGAGCGTTACGGCGTGGAGGTAGCATGCGGTCCGCGTGGAAAGAATTTTAAATGATTAGAAGAAAAATATTTTGCACAAATGTAAAGTTGTTCATAGTGTTTTTTTGGATTGACTACGTTGAGACGTTTTAGTTAGATTTATCAGATAATATTTCAAATTCATCAATTCTTTTTTAAAATTTAAAATTTTCATTTTCATTCGAAAGGTGAATATATTAAGTAATATTTTTGATTGATTGTCTAAAACATTTTTTTGCTAATAAAAATATAGAATTTGGTTCTTTTGTGGTTATATAAATTAGCTATATATCATAATGGAAGCATGCCAATAAAAAAAATGTTATTTGTTATGATTAATGATTCAAAAGATTTTTGTAATGTAAATTAAATGATTGAACCAGTAATAATGTGAATGCTGAAAAGTATCTATAAACAAACAAAAAATATCTATTGATATAGTAATATATTTATTTTATTTTCAGAAAAGATAAAGAAATTAAAGCAATATATACCCCACATAATGAAAAGAATTAAAAAGAAGTAAGAAATAAATGTTTCCCTTAAATAGAATCTTCCTTATATATTTGTGTGCACAAAAAAGAGTTAAAATTTTATTATCGATTAATTACAGAGAGATCCAAAAAAAGTTAAAACTCTAAGCAAAGTAATAAGATAGCAATATTGTTTATTAATATCGTGAGTGTGCTCAATAACTATCTAGCTTTTAGTTATATGGTTACAATGATAACATGATAACTACCAATTCAAAAGATCATTCAGAACATTTCTAATAGATGCATGTATTAAGAAATTGTAACACGCTTGCCATAATACGAGATAAAATTAATAATTAAAATTTACTAAATAATAACTAAGATAATTTAATTAGTGAAATTACTCAAGGGAATCTAAATAATTAAGAAGTGACACTTATAGATTAATTGAGTTGACCACGTGAATTCACATAAATTAAATTCGACCGCTAACTAATAGAATAAAATAATGTATTAACGAAGCGAATCTTATATTAAGAGAAATGAATTAGTAAGATTAGGGAATGAGAGATTTTACCAAATTTATTAATACATATACTCCTAAAGCATGACATTCTCTTCATTCACCTCATTTCATTTAAAAACAAAAGAGAAGAAGAGAGCACGAGAGAGGTGGGGTGTGCGTCAGGCATTACTAGAGAAAGAGAGAAAGAAGAGGAAAACAAATTAAAGCAAAATGCAAGCTTTTAAAGAGAAGAAAAGGTTTACGATCAGGTTTTCTGATTTAGGTGAGTTAATACTTACCCTATTTCTTATCCATATCTGGTAAGCTTCATATTTGACTTGTTTTTTATGTTTTAAATGAGGATGATCATTGATAATATAATTAATCTATACATGTTTGGATATTAAATATCATTAGATTTCATATACATGTGCAACTCAAGCTTCTTTTCTTTTTCATGGCCCTCATCCCTCTTCCCCTCTCCCCATCACTTTAAATCTCCTGCCCCTTCTTGTCCATCAGTCTCCCATCGTCCTTCCTCCAGTTGACCACCCTGACCCGGACCCTCCATTCGCTTCTGTCCAGCCTTCTCCAGCTATTCATGTTCCCTCCTCTCTGCCTAAACCCAACCCCTCCTCTCTGCCTTCTCCCTCTCCTCCATGGAATTCACTTTTCAAGTCCAAACCACACAACGCTGGCCTTTACTGCCCCATTGATATGCCGCTTGTTTTAGATGGTGAAGTCATGGTTCCACCTGTGAATGTGATTAATGCAGGGAATGATGTTTGGAGAGATTACCTTGTGGGATTTTTTCTCGACCATCCCCTATTGTATATGACTGTCATTCACCACTTGAAGAGAGTTTGGAAACTTAAAAGATCAATTTCAGTTAAATCAGATGGATTCTTGTTCCTGTTTCATCTATCTTGTGAAGAGGATAGAAGGAATATAGTCGAAGCTGACCCTATTATCATGAGGAACAAGCTATTCATTGTGAATCCGTGGGATCCTATAATTAGTAATAGCTGTAGTACAATTAAATTTGTACCCGTTTGGCTGAAACTATCAAACATACCGTTATATGCGTGGTCTCACCTGGGCATCAATTGGTTGGCTACGAGATTGGGAAGATTACTTTGTATGGATGCATCGACTGAAAAAATAGAGCGAATTGGATATGCAAAATGTCTCGTAGAAATAACTCCCCAGTTAGAATTGATTGATGAATTTCCAGTGAAGTTGTTGGATGGAACAGTGCAAATGGTGATTGTGAATTACCTATGGAAGCCTGAAATATGCTCAAACTGCAAAGAATTTGGACACACAACTGACTCTTGTTCGAAGGTTGAAAAGAAAAATCGATCTGAAGCAATACTGGAAGAGGAAAAAGATACTGCACACTTTAGTAAGAAGACAGAAAATAATGAAGTAGTCAAAGTTGTTAAAAAAAGGAAAATATGGAAAAAGGTTCAGCACAAAGGAGCAAAAATAAAATAGGTCGTGGTGCCTATAGAGAAAAATAATAAATCTGGCAATGATAATATTGGAAAATGTGGAGTTGATGATGTTAATATGTGTGAAAAAGATGTTGTATTTGTTGATAGTGGTGCTACAGCCTTGGATGCTGCCGCTGATATGGAAAATGATTTTCCATGTGCTAAGAACAAGTTCCATTTACTTCAGATTGATGATGAAATGGATGTGAACAATGAAATCAGTGATAATGATGATCAATCTGAGGAGGGTGAAATTATGACCAATTCCCATGAATGTATGCCAGGCCAAAATGAAGCATTGGCACCTCAAAAATCAAACAATGCTAATTCTGACTCTGGGTGTCATGCATAGGTGCACTATCTTTATGATGTGCATGTGCCTGTGACAAACCAAGCATAATCACCAAACACACCAAGCGCCAACGGAAATGACTCACAATCTCCTCGAAGTAAAACCCCAAGCAAACCCAGTGCAGTCTCAACTGACAATTCAATCACTGAAATCTTGGAAAATGAATTTATGCAATTGATTTTTTCCAATCAAGAAACACTCCCCTCTGCCTCAAATCAAACCACCACCTTGCCTATGCAATCAAACCCGCTCCCTTATTCATTTTCTGGATCCATCCCAGGTTGGAAATCTCCACCTCAATCTCCTAAAAAAACTCCTGGTGTTCCTTCAACATCCATGAAAAGACAAAATGCCTCAAAGCAAAAAATCAAGGTATCACCAATGCCAGAATCTAGTTTTTTAGAGCCTCCTTTGAAAGTGTACGTGTAGTACTAAGGATCGTGTAATATGGTATATTAATGCGGAAACTGGTAATAACCGTAAAGTAAAAATTAAAGTAAGCACACCAGGAATTTTTATACTGGTTCGAACTTCCCGTTCTACGTCCAGTCCCAGAATACCCTCTGGATTTAAACTAAACCCCTCACTTAACCCGGAGGAATAGGTATACGACACCTGAGCAGCCGAACAGGAATTTTTCCGCCTCAACAGCCAAAGAGGACTTCAACTTAATACAAAATGTTTGTTGACGAATGTGTTCTGAATAACACTGATAGTCTTTTGATAGTACAACTTTCCTATAATCAAATCCTCAAGAGTATGTATGTGTGTGAAGATTTAAAAGGAAGATAATCACGTAGAATCGAAGTATATGAATTAAAACAAGGATTCTAGTGATATTAATTAAGAATGAAAACTTTTATTTGCAGAAATAAATAGAGATTAGATTTCAGAAATATAAACAAGAATCGGTGATTGTAGAAGTGAATTAAATATGTTTATATAGTTGTAGAAGAGTTGTAATCTTTTATGAAGAGTTTTAGTTAACAGTTGTGTCCATACCTCTTAAAATAGAGGACATTCCTCTTCATGAAATGATCGCATCTCTTCAGTAAACTAGCAGTTATTCTCTGGTCGGTCGACCGGAAAACCTGGTCAGTCAGCTGAGTTTGAAAACGTATACAAAACAGAAAGTAGCTGTGCACATGATACAGGGTCGGTCGACCGAGGATCCTGGTCGGTCGGCCGACCTGGTGTTATTTGCACAGTGAACACAGTTTTAATATAAAATGTTTTGTGTGCATGTGTGACTATTTGAGGAATGATTTTAAGATTATTCTAAGACTCAATAAAATAAAATATCCATACTAATCTCTGGATTGTAGAATAATCTCCTTTGTAGTGCACAGTATGCACTTATTCTCTTTTTGTCGCTTTCATATGGTATTCTCGTCGTATGATCTCTGAAGCTTGTGTCATGAATCAAAACTCATGAATCAACATTCTCCCCCTTTTTGATTGATGACAATACTTATGTAATGAAGTAATATTGACATATATATTATAATTCTCCCCCTGAATATATGGCGACTTTTCTGCAAAAATTCGTTAGTTTGCATACATTTCTCCCCCTTTGTCATCGACAAAAAGGAATACTTATAACATATTAAAGTATTGCGAAACATTTAAATTTACATAGTACATATTTAAGCCTAAATAGAAATAATTTAAAGATGTTTGCTTAGTACATAACAATAATTAAGAAACAAATAGAGTGCAAGGACAGAAATTCTTGAAAGTAAATAAATTGTAAAATACTACAGTTACTCCTCATCATCGTCGGTATCCCACTCTTCTGGACGAATATTTTCATCGAGAGGAGCCGGTTCCTTACCCCGTCTTTGAGTGGTAGGTGCGGGAGTTGCCGATGTGCTGGAACTAGTGTTATCGGATGTAGACCAAGAGAAATTTGGTGCTGGTCTTTTTCCAGGAGCAACAAATGAAGCACCGGCTTCAGAAGTACATGATAAGGCATCCCATAAATTTACGAAGAAGCCTTTGATCTTCTTGAAACGCCCATCAATTTTTCGAAGGCGAGAATCCAAAGCTAGTTGATTTTGAGCCAAAATATCAATGGCAGCCGCTGTACTAGTACCGGGAGGTGGTCGTTGAATTGAGGTTTGACGAGTTATACGTTCTGTAGAATGAGTGGATGGTTGAGGTGTAGAATAGCTGCGATGTAGTTGTTCTCGCGGGGTAGTACGCCATTGCTGAAAAGTTGTAATTTGGGACGGTGCATCGGGTAACTTCATTAGTTTTATGGTTCGTGAGTCAAAGGTACGAACTTTGGATGTTTCGGATTCCGGAGCATGGGTGACAAAGTTATTAATCAACCGCATTATGTATTCTCCATAATAAATATGGAGCATCTTTCCTTGGTTGAACGTAAGGAATTCATCCATAAGAAGTTGTGTCCAATTTACTCGAATATTTCCACACATAGCATATAAAGCCTTGAAGTTTTCGGGATATACTAAGTGGTATGACCCTCCTCTTGGAACAATAGACTTCATCATGAATCGATGAAAGAGTCATGCTTTAGGTCGGAGGGATGAAGTTTTCCTTAAATCGGTAGCGTCATCTTCAAAAAATAGATGACTTAGACGGTCACGAGACGATGTATTACAGTCTACATTATGTAACGAAATTCCACCCGGTCGAGCATTTAAAATATGATTCATTCGATCAATGGAGAGAAAAATCGAAGTGCCACAAACCGATGTCCAAACACAATTTTCAGTGTTTCTCGGTGGATTTACAAGGTTGAGATTTGCTAGGAATAACTTGACCATTATATGATTAATTTTCAAGTTGTTTTTCCTATAGTCAAGAAATGCATCAAGACCACTTTCAAGAGCGGCATTTTCAACACCGTAGGAGGTAAAATCAGGATAACTTACAAAGGATTCCTCAAAGATTTTGGCATCTTGAAGCCTTATCCATCTTTCTAAAGCTTTGTCACTTACTAGCCAAGAAGCAATTTGAGAGTCTACAGGAGTTGATGAAGATGGGCCAGCAGTAGTCTTAGATTTCTTCTTGGGAGCCATTTTTTCTTTTGAAGAATTTGAAGAAGTTTGGGAAGGTTGTAATGGGGGCTAGGGTTAAAATCTGTTTTGGGAGAGTAAAAGTGAAGAGGTGAGATGAAAAGGTGAGTGGATGGGTTAAAATATGTAGGCAATTTCAGTAGAATAGCACGTTCGGTCGGCTGAAATACCTGGGTCGGTCGACCGACTTGTGGTTCACAATAGTGCTGAAACTTTCGGGAAGAGCTTCGGTCGACTGGTGCAGGGTGCTCGGTTGACCGACTTAAAAAATGTTATAATATTTTTCGGGAAACAAGTTCGGCTGACCGACTCAGGTGGTTCGGTCGACCGACTTGACAGAAATCTGTTTTTTTAAAACTTCTCGGGATAGCTTCGGTTGACTGACTCAGTCTCTCCGGTCGACCGAGGCATGTGAACAGACAAATTTATGCTGATTTTCAAAAAAGAATTATAGAAATATAATTATATTATTACATCATTTATATCTATACATCTTATTCAAAATAATAACATATATATTATTTAATTATAGCCAAGGTTCATCAGCATCTACGTTCCCATGAATTTGGAGACGGAACATTTTCTACCGGTGACCATATTGGAGCTATTGGAGTTTGAACATGGTCAGAAGGAGATGGAGTTCTGTAAGAAGGTTCAGCAACATCATCCTTCTTAGATGAACAAATTTTTATGGCAATCTTTTCAAAAAAACTTAAACGTCTTGCCGTGACTTTTTGTTCGTAATAAAGTTCCCATTGCATATTCATTTGCTGTTGTTGGTAGTGATGTATTTCATCAATCTTTTGTTTGGTTGATGGAGATACTACCATTTCATTTTTCCCTTTCTTTTTATCAGGTGTATAGCCTGTATGGGAGTCTTCCCATGGTTTCCACCTGTGTCGGGGGTCATTATCTGGAGAGGAGAATTCTAGAACACGGTTAGGCATTGGAAAAGTAGGATAGGGACCATTTTCGGGGATGCGATCAGAACAGTCGTCGTCCGGAGATGTGTATGAAAGATGAGAATTTTCAGAATTGTAGACGTCATTGTTAGAAGACATTTTTGTTTCAAGTTTTGTTTTGTAAGAAGATTTTTGTATTATATGTTCTATTCAATAAACATAGTAAATATATATAACCATTTATTTTCTAAAAAAATAGTGGTTTAAAACAAATTTTAATTTTAATCACAGAACTTTTTAAACAAAAACTGTTTGTAATTGTATGATATAGAATGCTTTAGAGTCAAAAATAGTTTGTTCTGAAATTAAGGTTAATGGTACAGATTGTAAATAGAGCTGGAACAAGAAACATCCATAGCTCAAGTGGATATAATACAACATCTAACATATAAATCAAAGGTCATGAGTTCGAGTTCCGCTTTGGTCAGAAATAAAATAATTTTTTGTTTTTCCATATTTTTACATATTTTTATTTACAAGTCTTTAAACGACATTATACCTAAATCACGTCTTAGTTTTATAAAAGTATTTTCATTTAGCGGTTTAGTAAAAATGTCAGCTATTTGATTTTCAGTATTGATAAATTCTAGATTTATTAATCCTTTTTCCAAACAATCACGAAGAAAGTGATGACGAATATCAATGTGTTTTGTTCGTGAGTGATTGACCGGATTTTTAGAAAGATTTATTGCACTAGTATTATCACAATAAATTATTGATTTTTCAAGATGACAATTAAAATCTTGTAGTGTATGTTGCATATATACGACTTGTGCACATGCCAAAGCAGCAGATATATATTCTGCTTCACACGTTGATAAAGAAACACAGTTTTGTTTCTTACTAAACCAAGAAACTAAGGAACGTCCAATGAAGTGACACGTTCCGCTCGTACTTTTTTGATCCGTCCGACTTCCTTCAAAATCAGCATCACTATAGGAAACTAATTCGAAAGGACATTCTTTCGGATAAAATAGTCCAAAATCTTTGGTTTTAGTTAGATAACGAATAATGCGTTTAACTGCTCTCATATGTGATTCTTTGGGATTTGCTTGAAATCGAGCACATAAACAAACACTCATCATAATATCGGGTCGACTCGCTGTTAAATAAAGTAAAGAACCTATCATACTATGATATAACTTTTGATCAACACTTTTGCCATATTCATCTCTATCGAGATGAATCGTTGTACTCATAGGAGTTGGTTTGGCAGCAGTGTTTTCCAGACCAAAACGTTTGATTAAATTATAATAATATTTTTCTTGATTAATAAAAATTCCATTTTCAATTTGTTTAATTTGTAATCCAAGAAAATATGACAATTCTCCCATATGAGACATTTCAAATTCATTTGTCATTATAGTTGAAAATTCTTGACATAATTTTTCATTTGTCGAGCCGAAAATAATATCGTCAACATATATTTGAATTATTAAAATATCTTTATTAGTTTTCTTAATAAAGAGTGTTTTATCTACTTTACCGATTTCAAAACCAGTTTCTAATAAATAACCTTTAAGACGATCATACCAAGCACGTGGTGCTTGTTTTAAACCGTATAACGCCTTTTTAAGTTTATATACATGATCCGGAAATTTTTCATGATTGAACAAAGGTGGTTGTTCAACAAAAACATTTTCTTTTATAAATCCATTTAAAAATGCACTTTTAACATCCATTTGATATAGTTTAAAATTATGAAAACACGCATAAGCTAATAATATTCGTATTGCTTCAAGTCGGGCGACTGGAGCAAACGTCTCTTCGTAATCAATTCCTTCTTCTTGATTATATCCTTGTGCAACTAATCTAGCTTTATTCCTTGTTATATTTCCTAGTTTATCTGCTTTATTTTTGAAAACCCATTTAGTATCGATGACTGATTGATCACTGGGTCTAGGAACGAGTTCCCAAACTTCGTTTCGTTCGAATTGATTTAATTCTTCTTGCATGGCAAGTATCCAGTAGTTATCAGTTGAAGCTTCTTTTATATTCTTAGGTTCTATGTTAGAGAGAAAAGCTACATGACCAACTTGATTTAATTGATGTCTGGTTTTAACATTCGTATTAACTTCTCCAATTATATTTTGCACAGGATGATCTCTTAAAATTCTAGGTGGAGATTTTATTATATTAGAAGTCACGTTTGTATTGGTTTCATGAATATCAAGATTTTCATTTGTATTATTATTTTCATTCTAAGTAGATTCATCATCAGAATCAATAGTAACACTTTGATTTATATTTTTAAAATTTTCGTTGAAAGAAACATGTAAACTTTCTTCAATAATTTGAGTTCGTTTATTATAAATTCGATAAGCCTTGCTTCGTTCCGAATATCCAACGAATATACCTTCATCGGATTTTGGATCGAATTTGCCTAGTTGATCTTTAGTATTTAAAATAAAACATTTGGAACCAAAAACTTTTAGATATGAAATATTTGGTTTTCTTCCATTTAGAAGTTCATATGGGGTATTTTTAGTTAATGGTCGAATAGAAACGCGATTCAGTACATAACAAGCAGTAGCTACAGCTTCTGCCCAAAAATGTTTCGATAAAGTTGTTCCATTTAGTAAAGTTCTTGCACATTCTTGTAACGTTCTATTTTTCCTTTCTACAACTCCATTTTGTTGTGGTGTTCTAGGAAACGAAAAATTATGGTTAATACCTTTCTTGTTACAAAATTGTTTAAAAACTTCATTTTCAAATTCGCCTCCATGATCACTTCTTATATTTTTAATTTTCAATGTTTTAATATTTTGAATTCTTTTAACAAAAACTTTAAAATTATCAAAAGTATCACTTTTATTTTTCAAAAAGAAAATCCAAGTATATCTAGAGAAATCATCTACAATAACAAAAACATATCTATTATGATTAATAGATTGCACTTGAGTTGGACCAAAAAGATCCATGTGTAAAAGTTCAAGTGGTTGTTCTGTAGATATTACTTTCTTTGATTTAAAAGAAGATTTTGTTAATTTTCCTAATTTACATGCATCACAAAATATGTTAGTTTCGAATTTTATATTGGGTAACCCTTTAACTAATTTATTTTTAGATAGTTTGTTGATGGTATTAAAATTAATGTGCCAAAGACAAGAATCGTTTTCTTTAGCCACTAGACACAAATTTGAATTATTATTAACGTTCATATTTAAAATGTAAATATTTTTATCTCTTTTTCCTTCGAAAATAATGTTATGATTTTTATCAAAAATGTTACATTTATTTTCTGAGAAAGTTATATTAAAACCTTTATCGCAAAGTTGACTAATACTTAATAAATTATGTTTTAAATTTTTAACTAATAAAACATCAGTAATGAGAGGTAAATTAGATGTACCGTTGCTATTGACATTGCCTTTGCCGATGATATATCCTTTTGAGTTATCTCCAAAGGTGACTGCTCCTCCATTTGAGTATATAATGTTTGACAACATTTCTTTGTTTCCAGTCATGTGTTTTGAGAAACCGCTATCTAAAATCCATTTTCCTCTCTTCTTATGTGGTACCTGCAAAAAGTTTATAAAAAGTTGGTACCCAATCTTTTTAGGGTCCTAAGAGTTAGATCTTAGGAAGCCAAACCCATACGGGTTCAGAATTCCCTTTATAGACATAATTTTTGTTATTATGAACAGTTTCCATAAAACTTTTGATATGTTTATTCCTTATTAATATATTATTTGTTTTTGGAATTCATATCTTAATAGTTTTAGTATTTGAATAAACTGTTTTCTTAATATCTTTCTTAATTTTATTATTAATTTTACTTTTAGCAAAATTATTTTGTTTCTTAAATCCTAGTCCAGATTTATTGTTAGAAGTTTGAGAGTTTTCTAGTATACTAGAAAGATTTTCTCTTCCTTTATTGAAATTAGAAACATTTTTAGAAATATCATCAAATTTTATTTTAAGACTAGATTTTTCTAACTCTAAATCCTTAATCTTAGATATTAAACTATTATTTTCAAAAAGTAAAACATCATTTTTATTTTTCTGAATTTCTAGTTCCTCAGATATTGACGTAATTTGAGAAGATAAGTTAGAATTCGATTGTTGAGAAATTTCAAGTTCTTCTTCCAATATTACCTTCTCATCTTTTAACATATCTACTTCTAAAACTGTTCTATCTAACTTTCTTTGTAACTCCTTATTTTTCTTTTTAAGTTGTTTTGTTAAATTTACTAATTCAGAATTTATTTCAATTAAATCTTCAAAAGTGTTGAAATTAATGGAGGTTTGAACAAATGTTTGAGAGCCAAAAAGCTTAATTCTCTTTTCATTACATGATTCGTTTATATGCATGAATACAGAGATAGATTGGGCCGAAGCCTTATTGGGCCAAGATACAAACTAGAATGTAAAATACGAAATGACTAAGTATCTAATGAACAAACACTATATCAGTAACATGAACATGTATACTACTCGAGCCTTGAAACATTAGAACTGATAACACTCCCCCTCAAGTTAAGCATATATATTAATCATGCTTAACTTGCTGCATAGGTAATCCACTCTTGCACCATTCAAAGCTTTAGTGAACAAGTCTGCCAATTGATCACCAGTTCTAACAAATCCAGGAATCACCAACCCTTGCTGAATCTTCTCTCGAATGAAGTGGCAATCCACTTCAATATGCTTTGTCCTCTCATGAAACACTGGATTGGAAGTAATGTGAATAGCTGCTTGATTATCACACCAGAGGTTCACTGGTAACTCCACCTTTAAGCCTATTTCAGTCATAAAATGATTCACCCACATCAACTCACAAGTAGCATTTGCCATACCTCTGTATTCAGATTCTGCACTTGACCGTGACACCACATTTTGTTTTTTACTCTTCCATGAAATTAAGTTACCTCCAACAAACACACAAAAACCAGAAGTTGATTTTCTATCTACTTTGGACCCAGCCCAGTCTTCATCAGAAAACACTTCAATGTTGCTGTGTCCATGATCAACATACAAAATGCCTCTTCCCACTGTTCCTTTCAAGTAACACAAAATTTGTGTCAATGCATTCCAGTGATGAACTGTGGGCATGTTCATGAATTGACTGATTACACTCACTGGAAATGCAAGATCAGGTCAAGTTACAGTCAAGTAATTCAATTTCCCAACTAATCTTCTATAATTTTCTGGATCACTAAATAACTCACCATCATTTGTTAGGTTCATACTAGTATTCATGGGAGTAGAACAAGGTTTGGCACCCAATTTTCCAGTTTCAGTCAGGAGATCAATTATATACTTTCTTTGTGATAAGAATATTTGTCCATTCTCTCTTAACACTTCAATACCCAAAAAATATTTCAATTCTCCAAGATCTTTGGTGTGAAACTGTTTCTGAATGAAAGCCTTGAGTTCTGAAATTCCTTTCTGGTCACTCCCAGTGATTACAATGTCATCAACATACACCACTAGTAGTATAATTCCTTCCTTTGAGTTTTTGTAAAAAACAGAATGATCCAAATTACTCTTAGTTATGCCAAACTTTTGAATTACTTGACTAAACTTACCAAACCATGCCCTTGGACTTTGTTTTAAACCATACAAGCTTTTCCTCAATCTACACACCTTCCCAGTCTCCCCCTGAGCAACAAACCCAGGTGGTTGCTCCATGTATACTTCTTCAGTCAAGTCCCCATGGAGAAACGCATTTTTGATGTCAAGTTGGTGTAGCATCCAGTTGTGCCTTGCAGCCAAAGAGATAAACAACCTAATGGAGGTCATTTTAGCAACCAGAGAGAATGTCTCTGAATAATCTGTTCCATAAATTTGTGCATACCCTTTAGCAACTAATCGAGCTTTTAATCTGGCTACAGACCCATCTGGATTTACTTTGACTGAGAAAACCCACTTACATCCTATTACCTTCCTATTTGATGGTAATGAAACTAAATTCCAAGTCTTGTTATCATCTAAAGCTTTAATTTCCTCCAGCATTGCATTTTTCCACTCTGGTTTGGATAGTGCTTCTCCAACAGTTTTTGGAATGATAACAGTATCAAGAGTGGATATAAATGTATAACTTGTTGGATTTAATCTATCATATGAAACAAAGGAAGATATAGGGTATGTGCATTGTCGTTTACCTTTCCTCAAAGCAATTGGTAAATCAAGGGTATGGTCAGGTGGTACAACTTCCTCATCATCAGATTCATGTGAAGGTGTCTCTAATTCCTGATTTGATTCTTCATTAGTGTTGTGTCCACTTTCTTGAGATGAAGTGACTGGATAGACTAACCAGTTATCATTATCACTTTCTTCTTGTACATATTGCCTTGTATCAGTCACTTGAAAAAATGGGGTGTCCTCTTCAAATGTAACATCAATTGATACTAAATACTTGTTCAAACTAGGACAAAAACACTTGTAACCTTTCTGAACTCTCGAGTACCCCACGAATATACATTTTAATGACTTTGGATCAAGTTTAGTTAAGTGTGGGTTTACATCTCTGACATAACATGTACATCCAAATACTCTTGGCTTCACTGGGTTTGGGTATAGCTGCTTATCAGGACATAAGACCTTGAAAGGGATATCATATTTCAATACAGTTGAGGGCATTCGATTGATCAAGTGACATGCTGTGGTTACTGCATCTGCCCAAAACACCTTAGGTACATTCATGTGAAATAGAAGTGCACGAGTAGTCTCAATTAGATGCCTATTCTTTCTCTCAGCAACTCCATTTTGAGATGGTGTATCAACACATGAGGTCTCATGAAGAATTCCATGTTTAGCCATATAATCACTAAACATAATAGATGTAAATTCCTTGGCATTATCACTCCTTAGAGTTTTAAGTGACACATTAAACTGATTCTTTACTTCAGTGCAAAATGTACAGAAAATAGAAAATAATTCTGATCTATTTTTCATGAGATATAACCAAGTTATTCGAGTATGATCATCAACAAAAGTAACAAAATATTTATATCCTTTCTTTGAAACAACTGAACAGGGACCCCATACATCAGAATGTACTAAATCAAAAACAGACTTTGCTCTTTTATTCAATCTAGGGTATAAACTAACACGATGGTGTTTTGCAAAATGACATGATTCACAGTTTATTGTAGATAAAGAACTAAACTGAGGACAAATTTTCTTGAGCAAGGTTAATGAAGGATGACCTAACTGACTGTGTGTCTTAAGTGCAGATACCATACTTGAGCAAGCCAAATTCTTGGATGTTTCAACATTGAGTGTGTATAGACCTCCAGATTCCTGTCCCCTACCAATAATCTGCCTCGTCATAATATCCTGAAACTCACAGTGATCGGGAAAGAAAGATACACATCAATTAAGATTGCGAGTAATCTGACTTATTGACAATAAATTGAATGATAGACTGGGTAAATATAGCACTGAGTTCAAAGGAAGTTGAGTATGTAAGTTAACTTTTCCAGTTCCATGCACATAGGTCTTCGAACCATCAGCTAGTATAACAGGATGACTTGATTTGTTACTTTGAAAATTAGATAGTAAATCAGGATTACCTGTCATATGATCGGTAGCCCCAGAATCTATTATCCACTTGGTTGTTGGTTCATCAACACTGGCAACAGCAGCAGTAACAATTCTAGAAGAGGATGTTTGACTTGGTGGATTTTTCTCAAGTGACTCCTGATACTTTGTATATTTTTCAAACTCATCTGCAGTCATCAACACTGTCTTGTTGGCATTAGTGGTATTATTTGCCAAAGAATTTTTGTACTGCAATTTTCTACATTCAAATTTAGTGTGTCCAGGTTTCTTGCAATAAGTACAAAATTTATTCTGAATTGCTGGCCTGATTGATGGAGAGGACTGATTTGGAGCACCTGTCTTTGATGTTTGATTCCATGGTTGTCTATTATCAGTCTGATTTCCAGATTTCCAGGGTATAAAATCCTTGTTATTGCTTATTAGGGCACTCTCGACCGGAGTATTAGATGTTGAACCAACTCCAGTGCGAAGGATTCGACTAAAAACTTCTTGTAATGATGACAAATCTGATCCAGAAAGAATTTGTGACTTAGCTGATTCAAACCCAGAAGGTAAGCCTGCCAAGAAACTCATTATCGCCATTTGCTCTCTTTGTTGCTGTTGAACTTTAACATCTGGACTGATTGGAAGCAACAAATTAAACTCCTCATAAGTTTTCTTAAAAGTCATGAAATAGTTCATCAGCGTCGGATCTCGCATCTCTGATCTATAAAACAATCTGCATACATCATACATTCCTGTTAGATTCCCTTTTCCAGAGTATAAAAATTCCAAATACTCCATCAACTCCTTCACAAACTCGCAGTGGTCAACAAGACTAATAACCTCACTGTCAATTGAATTCCTGATCTGGAGAAACAAGCGAGCATCATCTCTCAACCACGCTAACTCTTTCTCATCAGCTGAATCAACTTTAGGTGGACTTTCTGTTAGATGATTACCTTTATCCATAGATCGGAGATAAAGTCGAATTGTTTTGCTCCAATTCAGATAATTCAGATTATTTAGTTTGTGATCTGTGATTTTAGGCATCATCTGAATCTGATCAATTGTAGCTTTGCTTTCGCCCATCTTCGGTGAATAAGATTCCAGATACGAGGAGATTTCAGAATCGATGATTTTTATGCTCTGATACCATGTTGAAATTAATGGAGGTTTGAACAAATGTTTGAGAGCCAAAAAGCTTAATTCTCTTTTCATTACATGATTCGTTTATATGCATGAATACAGAGATAGATTGGGCCGAAGCCTTATTGGGCCAAGATACAAACTAGAATGTAAAATACGAAATGACTAAGTATCTAATGAACAAACACTATATCAGTAACATGAACATGTATACTACTCGAGCCTTGAAACATTAGAACTGATAACAAAAAGTAAAATCACTTACATCGTCTGATGAAGCCATGAAGCATACATTTGCTTGTTCATTATCACTTTCACTCTCTGATGAGGATGATGAGTCAGTGTCGTCCCAAGTGACTGAAAAAGCTTTTCGTTTGGTTTTATCCTTCTTGAAATTATTCTTTTTACGATCTGGACAATCTTTCTTCATGTGTCCTTTCTTATGACATTCATAACATTCCATTGTTGAAGATGATGGTTTGCTGCTATTGGAATTGTTGTTGGAATTATTTTTGTTTCCCTTGAATTTGTTTCTGTTGAATTTCAAAAACTTTTTGAAATTTTTAGCGATCATTGCCATATCTTCATTATCTGAATCAGAATCATCTTTTTCTGCTTGGAATGCCACATTTTTCTTTTCTTGTGCACCATTTCGTTTTGCCTACAAATTTACTTCGTAGGACATTAAATTACCTATCAATTCTTCTGGTTTTAATGTTGACAAATCAGTCGCTTCTTCAATAGCTAGGACTTTTCGTTCTCATTCGTCCGTTAAAGAATTTAAGATTTTTGTAACAACATCAAAATCAGTAAACTTTTGTTCTAGTGATAATAAAGCATGATAAATATCCTGAAATCTAAAGTACATGTCATTTATAGATTCATTTGGCCTCATTTTAAAATTTTCAAATTGATGTTTCAACATAGAAATTTTGCTTAATTTAACTTTGTTCGTTCCTTCATGTGAAACTTTAAGAGTTCTCCAAATTTCATAACCGGAAGTGCACATGCTAACTCTATTGAATTCATTTCTATCTAATGCACAAAATAAAATATTCATAGCCTTAGCATTTGATGTAGCATCTAGTTTTTGTGTGTTACTCCAAGTTGAGTATTCTCCAGTAGGAATTGTGTATTCTCTTTGTATAATATTCCAGATATCAAATCCACTTGATTGCATATAGATTCTCATTCTAGTTGACCAATAATTGTAATTTATACCATTGAAAAGTGGAGGTCATGAAGTCGATTGACCTTCTGTGAAACTAGAATTAGTGTGAGTGTTAACATCGTTAATTTGTGTGGTTGCCATATTACTAAAAATAAGTAAATATCAAATAACTTTGTGATGGTTATAAGATAACCTTGCTCCGATACCAAATGAAAGTGTACGTGTAGTACTAAGGATCGTGTAATATGGTATATTAATGCGGAAACTGGTAATAACCGTAAAGTAAAAATTAAAGTAAGCACACCAGGAATTTTTATACTGGTTCGAACTTCCCGTTCTACGTCCAGTCCCAGAATACCCTCTGGATTTAAACTAAACCCCTCACTTAACCCGGAGGAATAGGTATACGACACCTGAGCAGCCGAACAGGAATTTTTCCGCCTCAACAGCCGAAGAGGACTTCAACTTAATACAAAATGTTTGTTGACGAATGTGTTCTAAATAACACTGATAGTCTTTTGATAGTACAACTTTCCTATAATCAAATCCTCAAGAGTATGTATGTGTGTGAAGATTTAAAAGGAAGATAATCACGTAGAATCGAAGTATATGAATTAAAACAAGGATTCTAGTGATATTAATTAAGAATGAAAACTTTTATTTGCAGAAATAAATAGAGATTAGATTTCAGAAATATAAACAAGAATCGGTGATTGTAGAAGTGAATTGAATATGTTTATATAGTTGTAGAAGAGTTGTAATCTTTTATGAAGAGTTTTAGTTAACAGTTGTGTCCATACCTCTTAAAATAGAGGACATTCCTCTTCATGAAATGATCGCATCTCTTCAGTAAACTAGCCGTTATTCTCTGGTCGGTCGACCGGAAAACCTGGTCGGTCAGCTGAGTTTGAAAACGTATA
This sequence comes from Allium fistulosum, assembly GCA_030737815.1. NCBI lineage: Eukaryota > Viridiplantae > Streptophyta > Magnoliopsida > Asparagales > Amaryllidaceae > Allium > Allium fistulosum. The sequence goes on along the minus strand of CM060907.1, from coordinate 938,286,296 downwards.
CAAAACAGAAAGTAGCTGTGCACATGATACAGGGTCGGTCGACCGAGGATCCTGGTCGGTCGGCCGACCTGGTGTTATTTGCACAGTGAACACAGTTTTAATATAAAATGTTTTGTGTGCGTGTGTGACTATTTGAGGAATGATTTTAACATTATTCTAAGACTCAATAAAATAAAATATCCATACTAATCTCTGGATTGTAGAATAATCTCCTTTGTAGTGCACAGTATGCACTTATTCTCTTTTTGTCGCTTTCATATGGTATTCTCGTCGTATGATCTCTGAAGCTTGTGTCATGAATCAAAACTCATGAATCAACATCTTTTAACAAGGAGCAAGAGAAATGTGGTTCACCAGTCATTGAAGTATTCCAAATGACACACCACTTTGCAACATGAAACATAAGGGGTGCTCACTCCCCTACCAAACTTGATCAAGTCAAATACCTAATCCATCACCATAGCCTATCCCTTTTTGCTATTTTAGAAACAAAATTAAACCTGCCTATAACTCTCAAAGCTGCCAATCATATAAAGCCTTCCTGATCCCTTAATCATAACTTATCTGATGCTCCCTATGGAAGAACCATGGTTCCTCATGACCCATCTATTTTTACCCTCATTCCAATTCTTACAACTCCCCAACTCATTCACTTTCAAGCTATTCTTCCACAAACCAAATGCTCCTTTTAGCTAACAATAGTCTATGCACATAACTCTCAAGTATCCGGGCAGTATCTTCTGAACCTCCTGCCTGCTTTTAGACAAAATACCCATCCTTGGTTGGTCTTTGGGGATTTCAACTGCTGCATTAACCTTCATGACAAACAAGGTGGTAACCCACTTCTCCCCAAAGGCATACATCCTCTTAATATTTCAATCTCTTACTCTTTGCTCATTCCAATCCCTTCCTCTGGTGCTAAATTCTCTTGGAATAATAGGAGAAGATCTAGCACCAGAATTTTCACAACTATTGATCACTCTTTTGCAAATTTTCAAGCTTTTACATCTTGGCCATCTTTATCAACTTTCCTACCATAACCCGTCTTGTCAGACCACTCCCTCCTTGTTTTCTCCTCTGGTGTGGAGCCTGTTAAAGAGAAAAGAAGCTTTAAATTTTATAATACTTGGGTCCTTGAGCCCGAGTTTACTAATATAATACAAAATGTTTGGTCTAATTCTTTTCATGGGAACCCAATATATATTTTTTGCAGGAAGCTTAAGGCGACAAAAGCTGCTCTTCGAGTATGGCAAAAAATAAGTATGGTGATGGGTCTTTATTATCTACAAATCTTAGAGTTCAACTTAGGGAGTCACAAGAGTTCATGATGGATAAACCCAATGATCCAGAAGCTTCCTCTGCTGGGAGAAAACTATATGATGAACTTAATGCTGCCTTGCTCATTTAAGGTAAAATGAGGAAGCAGCAGCTTTGTGAAAAGTGGGTGTCTGAAGGTGATAGCAACACTGCATTCTTCCATGCATCACTGAAGGTCGAGCAAACCAAGGAACAGATTAGCTCTATTTATGATGACCTGGGAGTCCTCCATTCTAACCCTACTGATGTGGCTTTTGCTCTCCTCAACTACTTCAAGAACTTATTAGGCAATTCAACACAATTTCAGCCTAACCTTGATGCTCTTTCGACATCAACCTTCCAACTATTCTACCTGAAGAAGCAGACTCTCTTGCGTGCAAGGTAACATATGATGAAATTAAAAACACTCTATCCTCCATGAATAAGAAATCAAGTGGCGGTCCTGATGGTTTTAGCCTTTAGTTTTTTATTCATAGCTGGAGCATCATTCATTCTGATTTTCTCAGAGCTGTTCACAATTTTTTTGACAAATTCAAATTACTTGGGGAAAATAATGCCACCAACCTTGTTCTCATTCCAAAAACAAACCCAGCTAACACTGTTTCCTCCTTTAGACCCATCTCCTGCTGCAATGTCATATATAAGTGTATTTCAAAATTTCTGGCAACAAGACTTGTTATGATTTTTTGTAGAATAATATCTAAAAACCAAGCTGCTTTTCTTCCTAAAAGAAGTATTCTGGATAATGTAATGCTGGCTCATGAACTATTAAAGGGTTATGGCCGCTCTCAAGCCACCCCAAGTGCCATGCTCAAGCTTGATCTTAGAAAAGCATATGATAGTATACACTAGTCTTCAATTGTCAGAATTATGGCACAAATGAGATTCCTAAAGATTTATGTTGCCTGGATATATAAGTGCATATCTACTCCCTCATTTTCTTTAAAATTCAATGGTAACACCTATGGATACTTTAAAAGTGATCAAGGAATAAGGCAGGGGGATCCATTATCATCTTACATCTTTATCCTGGTGATGGAAGTCCTCAATTCCATGCTAGCCATGAAATTTAGAAATAAGGAAATTCTGTACCACCCTAAATGCAAATCCCCCCTCATATCTTCCCTGCTATTTGCAGATGATATCATGATATTCACAAAGCCTTATAAATGACTCTATTTCTTGCATCAAAACAACTCTTGAAAATTTCCATAGTTTAACTGGTTTGAAATTGAATTACTCAAAGTCGTAGTTAATAACCTCTGGAATTTCTACCGTTGCAGCTGAATTTTTACATAACCTTTCTGGATTGCAAACAATGGTAAATGACATGAAGTACCTTGGTCTTCCTCTCTGCACCTCTAGGGTGACATCTACTGACCGCCTTCCATTATTTGTGAGGATTACTTCCAAGATGAACTACCGGGCAAACAATTTCTTATCACAAGCTGGCGGGCTTGTATTAATTAAATCTATTATTTTCACAATGATGGTGTATTGGGCTAGAGCATTCATTCTGCCTACTAAGCTTTTAAAAATGGCAGAAGTGCAATGCTTAGATTCTTTTGGGCTGGCACTATTCACTCAAGGAAAACTGTCCCTTGCTCCTTTATCAAGCTTGAGCGTCCAAAAAATAAGGGAGGTCTGGGAATCTTCAACACAGAAAAATGGAACATAGCTGCTTTCAGTTATCACTTCAATGCCCTACTCGATAACCATGATAGTCTATGGGTAGAATGGACTAAAATTCACAATATTGGTTCTAAAGATTTTTGGTCAATGGCAGTGCCTCAAAATTGCAGTTGGGTATGGAGAAAGGTCCTGGCTTTGAGAAGCACCTTTATTCCTTTTTTAAGGGTCTCTCTCCTTTGACAGTGCAAGGAGTTTCTGGAATGAACCATGGATGGAGAATGGCCTGATTTTAAGCAAAAAAATTTCTCCTCACCTTATTCTTCAGTCTGGGATATGCAGGGGAGCTGCTGACTCTGACCATATATCTAATGGGTGTCTTCATCTTCCTTACACAACCAATCGTGAAATGAGAGCATTCTGGAACAGTATGAATGGCAACACCTATCCTACTGCAGCTTTTGACACTCTTCTCTGGAATGGCAAGCCCCATTCTATATCTCTGGTTTATGATATCCTCATGAACAATAGCATTCTCCCGAGGTTTGTGTGGCATAAAGTTTTGTGGAATAGTAATTCTACAAGCAAAGACCATCTGATGATGTGGAAAGTCCTAAAAAATGGTCTAATGACAAAGGAGAAGATGATAGCATTTGGCATCTCTGTTGACCCATTATGTGTCTTATGTAATCTGCATACATAAAGTGTTCAGCACCTCTTTTTTGAGTGCACTCAGCTGTTGATCTTGTGGAGCAATTTATTGGCCAAAGTTGGGAGATTCCATGACTCTAGAGTGTCTTCGACTGAGTGGGATTTGATATGCAAAGCAACCAAGTGGAAAAATGAATGCAGTGAGGTTCCGATCTTTATCATCAAGAAATACTTGTGTCTTGTATGGGAGGAAAGAAACTCAAGGTGTTTTGAAAACAAGATAAGTAGTTATGCTGAGTTGTGGTCAAAACTAATGCAATCCATTCAACAGGGGATGGTTTCAAGCAAACATGATTTCTCTTCTCCTTTTGTTTGGTTATAGCTGTGTGATGTGTTGTTTTATTTGTCTGTCTTTTGTTTTTCTCATTCTCCTGTTCTTTCCCCGTTTCTTTTGTGTGTTTTATTTTTTTCTATGTTGGGTATGAGCATGTTTATACTCGGTTTTTTCTTTTATTCTGCTTTGAATAAACTGGTAGGGGACCAGCCAACCCTGCTTGCCTTGCAAAAAAAAATCATTGGATTTAACATGTTTAAGAGTAAAACAAGAGTCAATATTGTCCAAATGCTTTGAAATTTTAATATGATATTTATAACATTATAACAGTGATGATTATTAATTTTCATAATTTTTTGAAGTGAAAATAATTTATTATGGATTTATTAAGTTGGAAATGAATAGTGTTGGCCGTAAAGATATTTAATAAATTCAATATTTTGATCAAAAATTTATGCTAAAGGTAAAGGAAAGTGTTTTTGAACTTTAGTGAATTTTTTGGGATTTTTCCATCATTTTCTGAATTGTTATGAATTAAAGGGTGAGATAGAAAATTACGTTAATTAGGGAAAGAGATTAATTAGAGAATAATTAAGGGGGGTAAATTATTACATATAGCATAGAATTCTACTGCCTAATAAAAGTGACGAATAAATAAAAGACGTGTAAAGAATTAGTTAAAAAGTAATTGCTTTATTAAGAAAAATATCAGTTTTCTACTTACTTACATATTTGCCACTTTTATACATGGATAACCTTAAGTTTATATATGCGATAGCCTTTAGTTTATACATGTGATAACACTTAAACTTACACATGCAATAGCCCTAAAAATCTTGACTTAGGATAACATTGAAGTTAAACCTACGATAACTATTAAAGTTGGATGTGTGATAACTATAAGTTAGACATGCGATAGATATGCATGATAGTTAGGCTTGCGATAATTATTTTAAATGTGCGAAAGCTATACTTGGGATTGATATTTTAGATGTGCGATAGCTATTTTATAGTTGCGATAGCACTAAACTTTCAATAGACATTTTTGACATGCGATAGCTTGACCTGCAATGGTTACTTTAGATGTGCAATAGCTAGACTTACATCAGCTATAGACATGCGATAGCATTGGTTTAGAAGTTTGATAGTTATATATGCGAAAGTTAATGATAATAAAACTATTATTTGAATGTGTAAATTGTGGGTAGCATTTAAAAGTCAAATTCCAAGATGTCAATTTTCAATTTCATGGTAATGGAATTATGGAAAGAAACAGCAAGTTAAGGTGAAATAAATTATTTGAAAGCGAGAAAATGAATAAGTTTGAAGAACCTAAGAAATGATAAGTTGTATCATTTAAGAAAAAAAAGATGAAAAAGTTTTACTTATAGAATTGGATTTGATCTAACTTTAAAATGATGTAAGGGGTATAAGACCTAAGTGACAATCTATAATGTTAAAACACAACATTAATTATAAAAGCGTTAACATAAGGCCTGTGCAGCAATCAAACGTCTATTCATGGCAATATTTGAAAGCCTGGATGTACATCCTATGTGGCAACCCAAATGTCTATTTATGATATTATATGAAAGCGTAGGTGCATGGCCTATGTGGTGGCCTAAATGTTTATTCACGACATTATTTAAACACAATGGTATAAGGCATGAGTATCAACTTACATGTCAAAACTTGACATTAATTTAAGTCCTAAGTGGCAACCTAGAAGAAAATACTATAAAACCAGGGCAGCCTTATAGTTAAATGATATTTTATAATTTTGATTCATGCCACCATGTTCACTCTATTTTATATGATGAAATTGATGATGATGTATTAGTGAGGGGTAAACCCATTACGCCAGATGGCGTGGTCTCACTATATTTTTTGTTAGGATATAGTGTTACTCATACCAAGCTTTATGTCTAACCAGTGTTTTTATTATTTTCCTTATAAACTCACGGTTACCCATTTGTGTATGTTGAGTTTATGGTTAGACAGGTTTTCTTGAGGATGAATAAAGACTCCGAAGATGAAGCATGAGGCTAAGTAGATAATAAAGTTGTTTTGTTTCAGCTGTGTAAAACCAGAAAGTATAACTGGTTAAGTGTTTGTGTCAGCATCTTCATATGTAGGACATGACACTATAATCTATGTTTTTAGTGTATTTTACTCCTGCATGGGCATGTGTTAAGATATGAAAAATATAAAGACAATTTATATAGTGGAAATTTATTTATCTATTCTATTTACTTAATGTAGTTGAAGAAAGAACTGATTCCATTTTATCGCTAGAAAATAATTCTGATGATGACTACAGCATCATCGACGTTCATTTTCGGATCTCGAAATGGTGGATGTTACAACTTGATATCAGAGCTTAGGTTATGGGTCATTTAAGTAAAATAGAACTAAGTAGAAATCTAGGCAGAAACTGGATTGTAGAAAATGAACAACTTGGGAAAGTAAATACGACATATATAACGTACTTGTATTTTGATATATACATATACAGATGTATATATCTATTCCTCTACTACTGCTTTGATTCTCTTTTACTTATGTTTCTTACAAATGGTTTCTTACGTACAAAGTAAAAATGAAAACAAGAAGTGGACGTTTGATGTTAGGAGATGCTAGGAAAAACACTAGTAGAGGAACCGCGTGTACACAGACTGACGACCAAGGAGGGGAGGCATCCTCGAATGTTAGAGTAGAAAATTGTGTTCACATGCCAACTATGGCAGTGGGAAATGTAGACATGAGTGCACTTTTCCAATAGATTTTAGAAAAACCTAATGCAACAACAGACTCAGTTACAAGTACCATTACAAGCTCAAAATGTTTTAGTAGGCCTGGTGTAGGTTGCCCAGGAGAATTTCGCTAAGATGAACCATGATTTTTGATGTTTGAAGAGCAATTTATCCCTGTATCCAAGATGTTGGCAATATTCCTAGTATTTGTAGAGTTGGAAAGGAGTATGACTGTGTTGGAGTATTAACAAAGGTTTGGCGCTTTGTCCAAGTATGGGATGGATCTGATTAGGATATCGGGAAAGTGTTAACACCATGAGTATTGATTTTGATGACAATAACCATATATATATTACCATTAACATTTCTTTGAGTAGTGTTCAAATATATTACGGAGCCATTTTACATAGATAAACAAGAACCCAGTGGAAGCAAATGTATTATATATATGAAAATTAACTAGAGAAAATGGAAGAGAAAACCCGATTCAAGATGAATGGAATACAAGTGCTTTAAACGATCAAGATATTTAAAGTATTTAGTAAATCTATCTAAGTCTTAAATTTTTTGTTAAAGACCTCATAGAAAATATCTTTGATATTTCTCTTTTACTAAACTCTATTTTCATGTCTAATATCTTTTTATAAAATTGAAATATTAGTTTTTAAAGTTATACAGATCAAATTTATTTTTATAAAGTGTTTTTCAAAAATCAACAAGAGTATGTCAATATACCCTTAGACTATATGTCAACATAGTGACCATTGATAAGTTTTCCAAAATCCATACCTATGAAGCATATGTCGACCGTTGACCATTGGTGAGTTTTTAAAATTTGAATGAATGGACATTCATTTCACCCTTTCGCCAAAAGTCGTATCTTTTCGTCTTCTACGCAAAGGCTCTAGGAAATAATTTTTTAACAATAATTTTCTCATTTTCTCTAACTCTTCCATTTCTATGCATTTTTCATAAAGATCTATTAATATTCTTTAACTTGCTTTGCAAATCCATACTCTTTTACTCCTATTCTTCAAGGATTTGCAAACCACACAAGATCAAAGAGTTTGTACTTGAATTGTCAAGCATTCTCTCTCTAGTATTATCTGATTCTTCATTGATTTCAAAGATATATTGCTATTGGAGGTCTATACGATCATTGTGCTGAATCTGCAAGAATCTGTATTGAAGATACAACTACTTTCCATACTCTATCATTGATTTGATTGTAAAGTGAAAGGTGTTATTGTCACCCAAGGAAAGTCAAGAGGAAAGGTGTATCTTGACACCTATCTTGACACCTGAGGAAAGTCAAGATTGTAAAGGTGTATCTACCATCCGTAGTAAGCAAGTTGTTATAGTGAAAATTCTATACAAGGAGTATATAACTGGATGTAAGATTTGGAATGCTAACCAGTAAGTAAATTCCTGGTGTCATTTACTTTACTGCTTTTACTTTACTTTGTATTTATCCTCCAATTTTCTACTTTTTTATGATTTAATTACTGACATGAGTAGATAAACTTTAACTTTATAAGTGAACTTTTAAATAGTTTATATACACTATTCACCTCCTTCTAGCATATTAAAAAGCATTAAGATCCATTCCACATAAGCGTGTTAGGGTAACTCACATATCCCACATTTGGTGTGTTAAAATTCCTCGCGAAGGGAGACACACTCAGGGAACTAAGTGGAGAAGTTAATTATAAGACCGAGGCCAAGGCTTAGTGGTAGGATGATGGCTCACTTAGAACACCCATTTAATGAGGTAGTGGATATGTCAAGATAATATGAGCTGATGTGCACAGAGGGAAGAATGTGGAATAGATGGCTCATACTGATAAGAGGAATTTCTCCATGTACAAGAAAGGCCGGTAACATAAGGGAAAGACTCGACGAGGAGGATAATAGAAGGATGTTTTCGTGACACTTGTTATAATTATAGTCAGATGGGGCACTATGCATCAAAGTGTGCAAAACTGGATGGAGTGGTTAAGGTTAATTGCTTGAAAAATGAGACCATAAAAAGAAGGATTGTCCAAATTTAAGGCCAGCAAAGGTGTATGCTTTGGAGAGACCAGAAGCTAGATCGCCTGTTGTGGAAAAAAGGAAGGGTGTTGTGTTTAAAGGTTCTGATTTCCATTATTCCTATGAGAATTCTATTTGATATTGATGCTACATGAAATATTTAGTTGATAAATTAGGTTTAGATGTCACTTATTTAGTCACATCTTTGCATATGGTAAATCTGAACGATGGGCATGCCACTCTTGGGTTAAGTTGCACTAGTATTGAGCTTTTTCTGTGTAAACGTTCATTTGCCTGTGACACGTTTGTGTTTGACTTCGTAGGCTATGAGGTAATCCTGGATATGGATTAGTTAGTACGTAACGATGCTAGAATTTATTATGTTGGTAGGGTGACCACTTTGTGAAGCCCTAGAAGTGGTAAAAGTATTATGGTAGTATTAGATACATTGAAGGAGATGTCATGAGCTATGTTGTGTGTGACGGAGACTCAGGAGGATGAGATTAATAATGTACTAGTTGTTCGAGAATTTGTATGTTTCCAACCTGTGATGGGATTACCACCTAGAAGAGCAATTAAATTCCAAATAGACTTGATACTAGGGGCATATCATGTTAGTAGACCACCTAGCAAAATTCTGCCTAAGGAAATAGATGAGTTGAAAAAGCAACTGGTGGAACTTGAGCATAAAAGTTTCATTAGACCGAGGAGTTCATTGCAAGGAGAATCCACGGTATTATTTGTAAAGAAGTCGGATGGATCACCAAGGATGTGTATTGATTACCAAAAGTTGAACGAGTTAACTGTGAAGAATCTTTATCTATTGTCTAGGGTAGATGACTTATTTAATCCATTGAGTGGAGCTAGAGTATTCTCACAACTAGATTTGGCAAAAGGATTCCATCAACTAAGGGTAACTGAGGATAGTGTCCCTTTGACCATGCTTAGAACAAGGTATAGTTCATATGAGTGGTTAGCCATGCCCTTTAAACTGACCAATGCCTCTGCATTCTTTGTAGATATTACGAATAAAAAATTTCACGATCAGTTGGATAGGTTTGTGGTCATCTTCATTAATGATATTTTGGTACACTCAAAGAATGAGCGAGACCATGAAATCCATCTTAGACTGCTGTTGGAGACTTGATGTAACATAAGTTTAAGACGAAGTTCACTAAATGTCATGTTTGGAAATGGAAAGTTAAGTTTCTAGGTCACGTTGTTTCACAGAATGGATTAGTAGTAGATCCATCAAAGATTGAAACCAACAATGATTACAGGAGGATAGAGAAGATTATGAAGATAATGGTTTCTTAGGATTGGCTACCACCACCATAGATTCATTAAGAATTTCTCGCCTAAAGCAACACCCTTGACGAAGTTTACCAAGAAGAATGAGAAGTTCAAATGGACTGATAGATGTGAAGGGACCTTTTAGGAGTTGAAGTGGTTATTGTCGAATGCTTTTGTTTTTATCGTACATGAGGAGAATCAAGATTTGGTTGTTTATAGCGATGCTTATGGAACTAGGTTGGGAGCGGTTCTAATGCAGAAGGAAAAAGTAATAACCTATGTATCTCAACAGTTAAAACCACATGAAGTTCGCTATCCAACTCGAGATCTAGAGCTAATAGCAGTGATCATCCCGTTGAAGTAATAGACACATCACTTGTTGGTAGAGCAGTTTGAGCTGTGTATGAACTACAATTCTATTAAGTATATTCTCTCAAAAGGAGTTGAATGTGAGGTAACAAAGATGGCTAGAGTTCTTGGCAGCATATGACGTAGTGTATACACTGAGAAAAGGGAGCAAGTGTTCGGACGGATTTTCTATCGGTTAGAAAACTGCCGAATTTAATGAAATAAAATAACACAAGCGCACGACGTACAATCATAGTAAGTATGCGAGTACGGGTCGATCCCATGAGGAAAGTACTAATTTTAAAATTACCCAATCAAATTATTCCAAGAGTTTGAAAATGTGTTAACTAAAAGGTGTAAAAAACTAGAGAAAAATCAGAATAAAAATTATGAGATTAAAAGACAATTTAGAGGTAAATCTACTTTCATTTTAATATAAATCAACACAAAATAAATTTATAATCTCTCTTTTCTATCACATGTAGAATTAGTTGATGTATTTATTATAAGTATGGTCAACCATCAAACTTTAATACATCATCCAAACCCACTTGTCAAATCTAATGAAAATGATTCTAAAATTAAAAATAAAATCTAATTTAAGCATGACCTATTTACCTTTTTTTTCGATCAAGTAACATAAAACGTCAAATTTTAATTATATTTTTACTTCCATTATCAAAATCAATTAGTTAGACGAAAATGTAACTTGTTTTATATTTGATTAAGTATAGTCTATTTGTAATTAACAACATAGACTATAAAATTCACTAATAAACAACAAACTTCCATTAAGATCAATTAAGCACCAACGAAAAGAGATCATAAATAAAATCATCATGTTAATTTTACATGATCGATGAGAGCTTCATTACCCCTAAACTGAAGGGGTTTAGCTTCTCATACTTGAATTTATTTCAACATAAATTAATTTCAACATTAAAAAGAAAATGAAAGGAAAAACTAATAAGAAGAGAGCTAATTAAAAAGAAGTGGAGAGCTAACTAATTGCATAAAATATTCTACACTAATTGCATAAGATAAATCTAATCTACTATCATGAAATAGAAATAGACATGAAATAAAATAGCATAGAAAAAAAACATGAAATAAGTGCGCATAAAATAAAAGAGAAGGCTAAGAGCCATTATAGATGAGAGAACTTCTATTTCTATTTGGTGGCTACAACTATGCATAAAGATTTAGATCCATTACATGAAACATAAGAGGGTATTTATGCAAGTCTAAAACCCTAATTCCTTTTTAGGGAGCTACCAAAAATGCCCTTGACTTTGTGTTACCTCCAAGTCATCATTAATGTTTAATTAATCTCCCACTAACATGTGCTTTTGCTTTTAGATGTGGTCCATTAGCAAGTGGGTAAATGGGCTTCTCCATGTTAATTTAATTCCTTCTTTTATCATTGTTTTGGCTTCCACTACTTGTGCATGCATATATCCATAAATTCTCTTCTAATTTTCACTCAATTTCTTACAAATATAAAATTAAATTGTGCAAATAAATTTTTGCAAAATAAATGCACACATAAAGTGATAGTTTTGCCCAAATGTAAATGAATGAATGATGATTTGAAAAAACTTTTGTATTTTGGTTAAAACATGTAAAAATACCCTAATATGTCCTTTATTTTAATAAAAGAAGATTAAGCATAAGAGTAAAAATATACATTTTTACATGCACTTCAAATACCCTCACACTTATCTTTTTATTCATCCTCGAATAAACTAAAACTAAAATAAATGCACTTTCATAGGAAGCATGATTATATTGAATGTATGCAACGAGCCATTAAGCCTCTAGGTCTCCCTAGTAGGATGAGCGTTGCCTCGTGAGGGTTTTCAGTGGATACTGCCCATAAAATCCAAATGGATATGCAAAGTTCCTAATGCAAGTTTTATTTACAGAGATATGAATGCAAGTTTTTATTAACAAATGAAGAAATTAAATTTTAAATTGACATGAAATAATAATATACAAGTCTCATTCATCATCAAGAAATTTCAGTCTTATACCAATCAAAACTTCCAACAAAAATCAAGTTATCATCGCAATTAAACTCTAGCTTGGCTAGTTGTTTCGATTGATAACATAGTGCAACTATGAAATAAATTCTTTACTTGATTATCAAAGTTTGCAAAAGGGTATCTTCATTTATTTTTGTAAAGCAAGTCAAATCGGTAAAGTCAGGATAATGCTTGGGTTTCAATTGCTTACTCTCTCTTTATTTGAAAGAAATATCAACATTATTATTATTTACACACACCTAACTCGAAAACTCGAGGCCAGCTATACCATCCATGCATTGCCTTGCGGACTTACATGAGAAGAGTACAAAGTGTGACGAGTGTACGCACTTATGTGTGAACACCTGACTGCAGGTGTTTATTATTATTATTGTTTATATATACATACACCTGACTCGGAAAACTAAGGCCAGATATACCATTCACGCACTGCCTTCCGGGCTTACGTGAGAAGAGTACTGAGTGTGGCGGGTGTACACACTTATGTGTCTACACTAACTCTAGGTGCTTGTGTTTTTTATTTTTTTGAATTTTTTCAAAGAGAAGAGAGAGTTATGCAAAATCATCTTAGCACCACTTAACTTTAAAGAGTAAAAATGTTAATGCATGTACTTTAAATCAACCATTTTTTAAACGAAGACTATAATTTATAATAACTTCATAATTATCACCTACGAATCTCTCTATATACTAGTTACACCATAGTTACTTGTAATTTAAACTTTTCTTTTAATTATTCGTTTGAGTTAAGTAATTTTCCAAAAATTTCAATCTCATAACCAAAACTGTATGCTTACTCTATCGTGCCTATTCAATAGTAAATTATGATGCAATTTTTTTTAAGAACATTAAAATGCAATTTTTTTGAGTTTTTTTTTGAAAAAAAGGAAAGAAAAGAGCAAAATAAAAGCATGTAAAATCAAAATAAACATGAGACTCCCCCCACACTTGATTTTGACAATGTCCCTACAGTCAATGAATGATATAATGAGTGTAAAGGAAAAATATATATACATATTTACAAGAGAGGGTTAAAATTCCTTATTAGACATAGTGTGGCTCATGAAGAATCATGAGCTCCTCCTCTCGGTCACTTGTCAATTCCAAGTAAGGCTTTAAACGATGACCATTGACCCTAAAAATTGATCCACCCCTAAGGTTTTCTATTTCTATGGCACCATGTGAGAAAATAGTATGTACCACGTATAGTCCTATCTATCTTGATTTTAATTTCTTAGGGAATAAGTGAAGCCGAGAGTCATACAAAAGAACTTTCTGATTTGGCGAAAATGTTTTTCTTAGGATTGACTTGTCATGAAAAGCTTTTTTTTCTTTATAAATTTTTGCATTTTCATACACATCGTTCCTAATCTCTTTTAATTCATTGAGTTGCAATTTTCTATTTTCACCAGCCTTTTCAAGATCAAAATTTATGTTCTTTATTGCCCATAATGCTTTATGTTCAAGCTCGATTAGTAAGTGATATGCTTTACCATATACTAATCGAAAAGAGGACATCCCAAGATTAGTTTTAAAAGTGGTTCGGTAAGCCCAAAGCGTATCCGTCAATTTTTGAGACCAATCTTTTCGATTTTTATTAACAGTTTTCTCCAAAATTTGTTTGATTTATTGATTTGAAACTTCAACTTGACCGGAAGTTTAAGGATGATAAGGAGTGGATAACTTATGCGTTATCAAATATTTCTTCATTAAAGTTTGAAATGATTGATTATAAAAGTGTGTTCCGTTATCACTTATTATTGTGCAAGGTGTGCCGAACCTCAAAAGGCTATTTTCTTTTACGAATTTCACAACAACTTTGTGGTCATTTATTTTACACGGAATTGCTTCAACCCATTTAGAAACATAATTGACGGCAAGAAGAATATAAAGATTTCTGAAAGAGTTAGGAAATGGCCCCATAAAGTCAATTCCCTAGACGTCAAAAATTTCGATCGTAAGGGTGGAGGTCAAAGGCATCATGTGTCGTTTTGTGATTTTTCCTGACATTTGACAACAATCACACGTTTTACAAAACTCGAATGCATCTTTGAAAAGTGTATACCAATAAAAGCCACATTGAAACACTTTTTCTGCAGTTTTCTTAGTACCGAGATGTCCACCACATGCTTGGTTATGGCAAAATAAAGGAACACTCTTGATTTCGCTATCCGGGATGCATCATCGAATGATTTGATCAGAACAATACTTAAACAAGTATGGATCGTCCCAATAGAAATATTTCACTTGGGATAGAAATTTGTATTTATTTTGTTTGGACCAAAACGAAGAGGTTTCTTTAGTGGCTAAATAGTTCACTATATCAACAAGCCACGAATCAATTGAAACTGAAAAGAGTTTCCGTCGGGAAAGTTCTCGTTGACGGGTAAAGAAGATGGTGCATTTAGAAGACGAGACAAGTGATCGGCTATGACATTGTCAGATCTTTTTTTATCTTTGACTGTAAGATCAAATTCTTGAAGTAATATGACCCAATGAATCAAACAAGATTTAGCATCCTTTTTAGCAAAAAGGTACATAAGAGCAGAAAGGTCAGTGTAGACCGTGATGTGTAAGCCCATCAAATAAAGTCGAAACTTTTCTAGTGCAAAAACTATGGCTAGAAGTTAATTTTTACTGGTTGTGTAGTTAAGTTGAGCATCATTCAAAGTCATATAAACATGGTGACATGGAGGATATTTTTGATGCGTTGTTCTAGGACAACACTAACCACAAAGTTAGAAGCATCATGTATTATTACAAAAGGAAGATCCCAATTGGACGAGCAAATGATTGAAGCAGAAATGAGTTCATTTTTAAGACGTTCGAAAGAAGAGACACAATCAGAATTGAAATCGAAAGGAACATCATTTCCCAAAAGAGTAGTCAAAAGTTGAGCAATTTTGCTAAAATCTTTTACAAAGTGTTGATAAAAGCCAGCGTGTCCTAGAAATGATCGAATGCCCTTAACGGATTTGGGAATGGGTAGATTTGAAATGACATCAATTTTTGCTTTATCTACCTCAATGCTCTTATTAGAAATACCATGTCCGAGGACTATGCCTTGTTTGACCATAAAGAGACATTTTCCCAATTCAAAGCTAAATGTTTCTTTTAACATCGATTTAGAACCAGCTTGAGATGATATAAGCACTTGGAAAAGGAATCTCCAAAGACAGAGAAATCATCTATAAAAACTTCTAGAAAGCGTTCGATCATATCAGAAAAGATGCCAACCATGCATCATTGGAAAGTTGCAGGGAAATTACAAAGTCCAAGTGACATACGACGATAAGCAAAGGTTCCGAAAGGACATGTGAAAGTCATTTTTTCTTGACCTTCGAGAGCAATTGGAATTTGGTTATAACTGGGATAACCATCAAGAAAACAATAGAATTCATAACCGACTAATCGTTCTAGCATTTGGTCGATGAAAGAAAGAGGGAAATGATCTTTATGTGTTGCAGAATTTAATTTTCGATAATCAATGCAAACACGTCAACCTGTTTAAGTGCGAGTTGAAATGAGTTCGCTAGTGACATTTGTGATAACGATGAGTCTGGATTTTTTAGGTACAACATGAATTGGGCTAACCCACGAGCTGTCGGATATGGGATAAATGATACCATTATAAAGGAGTTTAAGAATTTCTTCTCAAACCACATCTTTCATTTTAGGGTTAAGCCTTCTTTGCGCATCACGAGTAGGCTTGGCTTCATCGATTAAATGAATGTGATGTTGAACAATTGCAGGGGTAATACCCTTAATATCGGTAATGGACCACCTAATTGCTTCTTCGTTTTTGAAAGAATTGAAAGAAGAGATGCTTCTTAATCAAGAAAAAGATCAGAAGGAATAATGATGGGGAAATTGTCGTTTTCACTTAAGTATGCGTACTTAAGGTGAAAAGGAAGAGGTTTGAGCTCTAACCTAGGAGGTTGCTCAATCGAAGAAATCAGTTGAGTTTTGGACTAAACCGTGAGAGGTTTGAAAGGAAGCGTGTCTTTGATCTCGTTTGGCATGTCATGAAACAATTGTTTGTACTTCGCCTCGTGTTTGTTAGTAAGGTCAATTATCTAATTTTCAAAGTTTTCATGAATAACACTAACTTCCACGGTCTGGTTAAATGGTTCATTTGATTGATTTTCTACATTGAAGATGTTAAGATCTATGGTCATGTTACCAAAGGAAATTTTCATTAAACCATTTCGACAGTTGATCAAAGCATTCGAAGTGGCTAAAAATGATCGTCCTAAAATCAAAGGAATTTGACTTGTGAGATTATTTACATGTTGTGTTTCTAAGATAATGAAATCGACATGGAATATGAATTCTCCTACATTGATCAACCATGGTTTTAAATCTCATATATATCGTCCGAGATCTCCTTTTCATACTTAAATGAGACGAGACATCAAATCTTCTCCATATCTCCCTCGACACTCATCTCGTCCGAGATATTCAAATCTCACCCGACATATGGACCAAAACCTCAATCCGAGATCTCACCTGAAATTATACATTTTTCTTATTTTGCGTAATATTTTTTATTTTCATATTGATTCAAAAGAAACTACTCGATCCAATTATAATTTACCAACTTCTTGAACATATTCTTTACTTTTTATCTTAATGAGTCATAGCGAAAGGTTTCACTTCTTTATTATGTTCAAATAAAAGGATATTATTCAATCATTACCAAATCAATTAAGCTAATCAAGCTACTACTCTTCTAAAAATATTCTTTTTTCCATGTAAATCAAGTATGTTACCATTTTTATTTTTACTAAGAAAATTATAACCATTAAATAAATTGTTAACACATCAATTTTAGACACATAAGTACATCCGAGATATTCTCGAGATGCATTATAAGACCCAAGATGTCAATCCGAGATGTACATCCAATATGTACTCATCTCGTCCGAGATTTCCTCCGATAAGAGATAACTTGTGTAAAAATTCCGAGACGAAATGTGACCGAAATCCGATATTTAAAACCTTGTGATCAACACATCCTCAATCTCACCTATTGGTTTTTTTTACAGAACGATCGACTAATTAAAGGGTGACTTTTGTCGGTTTAAGCTCACCTAGACCTAGTTGCTGGTAAACTGAACATGAGAACAAGTTTACGCTAGCACCTAAATCTAAAAGACATTTATTGATTTTCTTGTCCTCTATCGTACATAAGATTGTGGGTAACCAGTATCTTTGTATTTCACAGGAATGGATTGAGATAAGACTTCACTTAGACCGACCGCTAAGCAGACTGTTTTAGGTACTTGAGCATGTCGTTTTTGAGTGCATAATTCCTTCAAAAATTTGGCATAAATTGGGACTTGTTGAATTGTGTCTAAAAGAGGAATGTTGACCTTGACTTGCTTAAAAATTTCTAACACTTTTTCCATTTGTTCCGAATGTTTCTTAGCAGAAGTCTATGGGGAAATGGAGCTTGCAACTCAGTAGGTCAGTCTACTTGAGTTGGTGAAGGATGAGATTCATAATTGGATTCAATGTTCAGATTGGAATCAATTGAGGGTATTCGAGATCTGGTAGAAATTTCCAGTAAGTCATTAGGATTGACAATTTGGCTATCAATTGGCTTATCGGATTGCAAAGTGGTGATAGCGTTCATTTGATTCAAATTGCTATCTTTAACGAGCTTGGTTCGAGTTTGTGTTTTGATTTCTAGAGGTTGGAACAGGTTGACTTAGGAATGTAATTCTTTCCCGATCACTCACAGTGGTAGCTAATTGACTCATTTGCATTTCAAGTTTAGCGATCGATTGACTCATATTTTGTATGCACGAGGTTAACAAATTTTGCAAATTGTTGTCCGGTTAAAGATTTGAGTGGTCGTTTTAGCCAAAGTTTCCAAACATTTTTCAAGAGATGTCATTCATTTGTTGTCTTGAGGAATGAACGATTGTTGCACTTGGTTTTGAGAAGATGGTGCAATACTTTGTTGAAATTGATTTGGTTGCAAAGGAGGATTTGAAGCATTGTTCGGAAATGCTTAAAAAGATGGTCGAACCAAATTCGTGTTTGAATTGTTTTGGTTCCAAGCGAAGTTAGGATGATTTCTCCAACCAGGATTGTACGTTGGAGAGAACGGATCATTTCTAACTTTGTTAAAAGCATTGATTTGTTCTAAAGAGTGAGGACATTGATCGGCAATGTGATTTGGATCATTACATTTATAACATGAGATTTGAGAAGCTTGGTTCATTTGATTAAATGAAAGAACATTATCAAATTAGTTTATTATCGCATCGATTTTCGCTTCTACGTTAATGATGATCCTAGCTCGATCTTGAATAGATTGATTTCTCGTTAGATCGTTCCCATTAAGATGATTTTTCGGCTAAGTTTTCAAGAAATTGCCAAGCGGCATCGTGTGTTGTGCTAAAATGTTTCTTTAGCACATTGATTCAAGCATCGTTCGAGAGCTATTTTCAAGTCCGTCGTGTAAAATTTGGCAAAGAGTCCACTTTTTAAAACTGTGATGTGGACATTTGATTAAAAGTTCCTTAAATCTTTCAAAATATTTTCCTAACGATTCACCCCCAAATTGATGAAAATTTACAATTTCATTTCGAATTTTGGTTGTCTTTTCTAAGAAGTAAAATTTCTTTAAGAAAACTATTACAAATCCGTTCAAAGTTCTAACCGAATTTGAAGGCAAGCTATACAACCATTTTTCGACATAGTCGATAAGTGCGAATGGAATTAACCTAAGTTTTATTCCATCGTCGCATAATTGTTGAAGTTTTATAGTTGCACAAAATTGTTCAAATTTCGTTAAAAAGATGTTAGGAACATCATTTTCAAAATTGCCAAAATTTGTAAGCGTGTTAATGCGACTTGAAAGGATTTCGAAGTGATTACCCGTTGGGGCTAGTAAAATAATGCAAGAAGGGACAAAAATTCGATAAGGGAAAATTCTATCCATGAAAGCACAAGGTGGATTTTAGTTCGCCAACGTGGAAAGATTGTTTGTTCCAACTAAGCAGTTGGTTGAATTGTCACAAGTCCAAACACTCGTGCACAAGAGAGAAGATTGATGAGAGAAAGAGGTGAATAATAAGGGTAAGAGAATAAGAGTGAAAGATTTTTTTAAGAGAGAGGTAGATTTGTTTTTGAATTTTTTTTGGTTTTTTTACTTAAAAAGGTGTTTTAATCTCTTTTTTTGATTTTTTTCCTTTTTGTTTTTTTAAGAGAAAAGGTAAGAAAACTGTTTTTTTTACAAAAGGAAAATGTTTTTTTTTGTATTTTTTTTATATGTGCACGAAACTAATGCAACTAAATGAATGCTAGGACTTAAGTAGAAATTTTCTATCCTTAGTAGCTCCCCACCCAAAATTATATCGTGGCACTTTGACTTAATTAAACGAAACAATTCTTAGCCGGTAACGGACATGATTTATCAGTGCACCATGAATCACCATAGCAATGCAGCTGGAGGTTTAAGTACCTTCAAAGAAACAATCAATATAATATCTTAAGAATCACCATAATAATTATAATTGATTCTTGCTCTACCAAGAAATAGTTTGTTAAAAGAAATTAACTTGTCAAAATACAAATTTTCCCTAGATAAGCCCGTGACACTCTTAAGTCGAATGTCTATCTTTTATTATTTAAGTCAATTTTCTACAATGAAATGTAGTTTGTGGGTCAAGGAAAGGGTGATGAAATCCTCACCTTATATGAAGTTGGGATTTGCTCTTAGAAAATAAAAACGAATACGAAATGATGCAAAACAGAAATTAAATGCGCGTTAACAATGCAACTGTAAATGAATTTTTTTATAAATGCAGACAACCAACAATGCAAGAAAAATAAAAATAAAAGTTAAGAAGATGATACCAGAGCGTGCAGAATTATTAGCAAATTTATTTAATAGCAGTGAGTTTTTTTAGCGTAATGTTTTTGCAAGCAGAGCAGATTTTAGCAAGCAATCCTTATCCTCCTGGTTTTTTGCTTTTGCAACCTAAAATGTGCATGTTTTGAAACAATAGAGAATAAATGTAAATGCTTAAAGCCAATGTAAATGTTTTGAAGTGTCCTGATCCAAATATAAATGTCTGAAACAACAGAGAATAAAATACAATTGCCTCAAATGTAAATAACAGAAAAATAAAAGTGTAAAAAGTGATGGGAGGGAGGAAGTTTGTGATTGAAAGTGAACAACAAGGAAACAACACAAATGCAAAAGTGGTGGAACCAAAAATGATATCAAATGCAATGTGATTTTTTTTGTGAACACAAAATGAAAACAAAAAACTAAAAATGAAAACAAAAGCAATGGATAAAACACAAAACAAAAAATGTATATTTTTTGTTATTTTAATGAAAACTAGAACAATGCAAATGAATGAACAAAATGCACAAAATGAAACAGAAACAAAAGTGGACAAAAAAATACACAACACAATCTTTTTTTTAATAACACAAAATAAAACAAATGTGAAAAAAATTAATTCGAAGAGTAAAATTAAAATTAAATTGCTTTTCCCAACAACAGCGCCAAAAACTTGTTCGGACGAATTTTCTATCGTTCAGAAAACCGCCAAATTTAATGAAATAAAATACCTCAGGCGCACAATGTACAAAAGTAGTAAGTATGCGAGTATGGGTCTATCCCACGAGGAAAGCACTAATTTCAAAATTACTCAATCAAATTAGGGTGCGTTTGGCTCACGTCCCTAATATGTTTCAAAATACACAAAACATACTCTCCAAAAATAACTAATAAATTACATCCCTGTTTTCCAGTTTCTCTATTTTACTTCCCAAATTACCTCCAGCCTCATGAAATAAATTCACGCACGTATTTTCCTTCCAATCTTCATCGATTTTACGGTAAATCATCAACAATTTTATTATCAACAAATCGACAATTTCATTATTAACAAATCGATTTACAGAAGCACCGTCAAATTTAATTTCAACATTTGGATTTCTAAATCGAACATCAAAATCAAACTAAAACCGCAAATCTTCGTATTTTCTCAATTATTGCATAGTATTCTTCAATGTTGTTGTTGTGTTGATGATTTAATTTTCAATGATAATTAGAAATGTTATGTAAGAGTTTTTCATGAAATAATTATTGTTTTTCTAATTTTCTGCTGATATTGATAATATTAGCAAAAAAATATGCAATTATTCACAATACTTGCAGATTTTGCTACAATTATTGTGAATTATTGCTTAAAATAATGCAAATATTGTTTATATATATACAGTAGAAAATATGATAAACCAAAATAAACATTGCAAGATTTTTTTAGAACTTATGAGGATTAAATTCATCTTTCTCTACAATAATTCAGAATGATTGCAGACATATATGCAATTAATATGATTTATTGCATGTATTTCTATAATTATTCTAAACAAGTGCATTCTTATCAGCAATTATTCATATAAAATCATTTCAATCCAAAAAAGACAGTTATAACTGTAAATAACAAAATAAAGCATTGTGTTGAATAATTGTTGCTTACTTGTTAGCAATTATTCAAATAAATTCATTTCAATGTATGTTAGCAATTATTCAGAATAATTGCTTACTTATTAGCAATTATTTATTTAAAATCATTTATATTCATCTTTCTTTGCAATTACTCATAATAATTGCATAGATGTATGCAACAATTATGAATAATGGCATGTATATCTGCAATTATTTTGAATAAATCCTTACCTATCAGCAATTATTCAGCTAAAATCATTTCAATTCAAAAAAGACATTTATAACTGTAAATAATATAAAATTCATTTTATATTAATAAAGAATATTATATATATCTTTCTCTGTAGTTATTCATAATAATTGCAGAGATGTATGCAATTAATCTAAATAATTGAATGTATGTCTGCAATTATGCTAAATAATTGTTCACTTATTAGCAATTATTCACTTAAAATCATTTATATTCTTCAATGTATATCTGCAATTATTTCAATACAAAAAACTCTTCCGGCTCCAACATATAATATTACATTTTTTACTGTAAATATTGATCATATTTCCAGTATTTTAAGCAAAAATTCTCAATATTTGCAGAGCTTTATGCAATTATTAAGAATAATTGCAGCAATAACTGCAAGTATTCAGAATCTTTGCATAAAAATGAGTAAATATTTGCTGAAAAAACTCTTACGTTTTTATTTGTACAATTAGATGTTTTACCACAAATATTGATGATATGTGCAGTATTTTATGCAAGTATTCTCAATATCTGCAGATTTTTCTGCAAATATTGAGAATAATTGCAGAAAAAACTGAAAATATTGTAATATTTGCAGTATTTATGTACATAGTATGAATATTTGCATAAAAATTTCAAATATTAAACTGCAACTGTTTCTCTTTATCATTATTGAATTTAAACATCAATACAACACTAATAATCCCTAAAAAATCAACAACAATTCATATTTTGTAAAATGGATTGATTCGTTTTTAAGTAGTAGCAGTTTTCTATTGAAATCGGCAAAAGTAAGCTCACCATTGAAGAAAAAGATGAAATCAAGAAAGATGAGCTCGCCAATGAAGAAGAAGATGGAATGAAGAAAGATGAGCTCGTTATTAAAATCAATCCTGCAAGAAACGGAGGGGTATTTTAGGGAAAAATAGCTGAAATGAAAAACATGGACCTACAAAGTATGTTTTTTTACGGGAGGATTTTTGGTGAATTAAGTTTTCTTTTAGGATGTGTGCCTAATATTCACATCAAATTATCCCAAGAGTTTGAAAATGTGTTAACTAAAAAACGTAGAGAAAAACTGAAATAAAAACTATGAGATTAAAAGACAATTTAG
This sequence comes from Allium fistulosum, assembly GCA_030737815.1. Lineage (NCBI taxonomy): Eukaryota > Viridiplantae > Streptophyta > Magnoliopsida > Asparagales > Amaryllidaceae > Allium > Allium fistulosum. The sequence continues at coordinate 938,263,059 of CM060907.1, read as the reverse complement.
AGGTAAATCCACTTTCACTTTCATATAAATCAACACAAAATAAATTTATATTCTCTCTTTTCTATCACATGTAGAATTAGTTGATCTATTTATTATAAGTATGGTCTATTTGTGATATTAACTAACACAAATTAGACCATCAAACTTTAATACATCATCCAAACCCACTTGTCAAATCTAATGAAAATGATTATGAAATCAAAAATAAAATCTAATTTAAGCATGATCTATTTACCTTTTTTTTATCAAGTAACATAGAACATCAAATTTGATTCTATTTTCACTTTCATTGTCAAAATCAATTAGTTAGATGAAAATGTAACTTGTATTTATATTTGATTAAGTATAGCCTATTTGCAATTAACAATATAGGCCATCAAATTTGCTAATAAACAACAAACTTCCATTAACACCAAAATTTACATTAAGCACAAAAGAAGAGATCATAAATGAAATCATCGGTTGATTTTACATGATTCATAGAGCTTCATTACCCATAAATTGAAGGGATTTAGCTTCTTATGTTTGAATTCATTTCAACATAAATTGATTCAGCATTAAAATTAAAATGAAAAGAAAAACTAATAAAAAGAGAGCTAATTAAAAAGAAGTAGAGAGCTAACTAATTACATAAAAATAAATCTACACTAATTGCATAAGATAAATCTAATCTACTAACATGAAATAGAAAGAGATATGAAATAAAATAGCATAGAAAAGGAGCATGAAATAAAAGTGCATAAAATAAAAGAGAAGGCTAAGAAATCATTAAAGATAAGAGAACTTTTATTTCTATTTTGTGGCTAGACTATGAATAAAGATTCTGATCCATTACATGAAACGTAAGAGGGTATTTATACTATTCTAAAACCCTAATTTATTTTTAGCGAGCTACCAAAAATGACCTTGACTTTGTGTGGCCTCCAAGTCATCATTAATGTTTAAATTAATCTTCCACTAACATGTGCTTTTGCTTTTAAATATGGTCCATTAGCAAGTGGGTAAATAGGCTCCTACATGTTGATTTAATTCCTTCTTTTCTTCATTTGTTGGCTTCCACCATTGTGCATGCATATATCCATGAATCCTCTTCTAATTTGTACTCAATTTCCTACAAAAATTAAATTAAATTGTACAAATATTATTTCTCAAATAAACGCACATACAAAATGACCGTTTTGCCCAAATGTAGATGAGTGAATGATGATTTGAAAACACTTCTGTATTTTAGTTAAAACATATAAAAAATACTCTAATATGTCCCTTATTTTAATAAAAGAAGATTAATCATGAAAGTAAAAATATGCATTTTTACATGAACATCAACAAGGTTGTCGATGCTTTGAGTAAAAAATAACAGAATGGAGTGTTAGCCATGATCGAGGAATGGAAAGCATTAGAGGCATTAGCTTCTTAAGGAGTACATGTTAGGATGAATGTATGATCAAGTTAGGATCTGAGGTGCATTATCAAGTTTGGAAGTTCCGACACTCGTGGATAGAATTACCACAAGGAACCCGATGTTAGCCTAAAGAATTAAGCGCTTAAAGGTGAGTGTAGATGTAGAAGGTATAAAAGGGTTTGAGATTAACTCGAAAGGACGATGTACGATGAAAGGAAGATTGTGTGTCTTAAATGTGGGAGATCTTTGGAAGGAAGCTTTGTAAGAGAGTCATTGGTCTAAGTTTATGATTCATTCTAAAGGCACGAAGATGTATCGTGATATGCAGTGCATGTTCTTTTAGGAAGGGATAAAGAGGGATTTTGGTGAATGCATGAAGAATTGTTTCACATGTCAGCAAGAGAAGGCAGAGTATAAAATGCTAAGTGATTACTTCAACCGTTTGACGTCCAGACTTGGAAGTGGGATTACGTATCTATGCATTTTATATGTGGATTGCCGAGGTCAAGGATGGGGAATGATAGTATATGAGTAATAGTCGATACACTGACTAAAAGCACTCACTTTATTCTGGTAAAGTCGACAAGAATGGTCGCTAGCTTAGTAGCTTTATATGAAGAATATTGTGAGACTACATGAGATTCCAAGTATCACTGTTAGTGCCAAGACCCGTTGTTTACCAATGAGTGCCGAAAAAGTTTGTAGAGTACTAAGGACACAGAATTGAACTTGAGTACAGCTTACCACCCACAGATAGACGGTCAAACGAAAAGGGTGAACAAAGTTTTGAAGGATCTATTGACAACTTGTGTCCTGAATTTTGGAGGATCTTAGGAAGATCATTTGCATTTGGAGATTTTTCTTATAATATTAGTTATCAATCAAGTACGAATGACACCATTTGAGATGTTTTATGGTAAACCATGTAAGTCACCTATTTGTTGGTTAGACACAGAAGAAAGACTCGTGTTAGAACCCGACTTGGTAAGTGATGCTACTAAGAAGGTAGAATTGATTCACGCTAGAATGAAGCTTGCACAATTGAGGCAAACGTGTTATGTTCGTAAGAGACATAAAGGAACTGGAGTTTGCATTAGGAGAGCATGTGTTTTTGAAAGTTTCACCTATGCAAGTTTCTATGCGCTTTGGGAAGGCGGGGAAATTAGCTGCTAAATATGCAATACCGTTTCCAATGATTGAGAAAACTCGCATTTCGAGTCGAGTTGCCAAGAAGTTTGGTGGGTGTACATAATGTTTTTCACATATCACATTTGAGGAAGTGTGTGCATAGCCCTAGTACGATAGTGGAACCAAGGACGATCGAAGTCTTCTCTATATAACAAGATTTGATGTATGTTAAATGATCGAAAGAGATAGTAGGTCGGGATACGAAATACTTATGCAACAAGATTATTGGACTTGCTCATATCCAATGAAGTGACGATATAGATGATTATGTCTGGTAGGTAGAGTATAAGATTATGAATATCCATCCTAAGTTTTTTTAGCATGTATGTTTAAGCAAGTATGTTTTGTTTGTTTATTGTATGAAGTGACACTAGTATATTTTGTGTTATGATATGATTATGTATTGGTAGTGGCACTAATACAATATGATTGTTGATTGGTGATTTACATTAGTAGGGAGCTAGTGTAATATTTGTACTTGTGTGTACATTTGTATTGATGATGGTGGTCATTATCCTGCCTTATTTGAATTTCAAGGACAAAATTCCTATAAGAAGTAGGGACTGTAACACCCTATATTTTGGAATGCCATAATATGAGATTAAATTAATAATTAGAATTTATTGAATGATATTTTAGAGAATTTAATTAGAGAAATTACTCAAGGGGTATTTAACTAATTAAGAAGGGATACTTAAAAAATTAATTGAATTAACCAAGGGAATTTATATTGACTAAATTTGGCCATTAATTAAGAGAATAAAATAGAATGTCTTAATGAAGTGGATTTTATATTATGGGAATGGAATTAATAAGATTAGGCAAAAAAGGTTTTTAGCCCAAGCCAAAATTATTAATACATACCCCTAATCATAACCTTCTCTTCATCACCTCATTTCATTTAAAATAAAACTAAAGAAAATAACATAAGGGAGGCTGGTCATTGCTAGGGGAAGAGAGAAAGAAGAGGAAAACAAATTAAAGCAAAGAGCAAGCTTTCATTTTAAAGAGAAGAATAGGTTTATGATCAAGTTTTCTAACCTAGGTGAGTAATACTTTCCCTATTTCTTATTCCTATCTAGTTAGATTTGTATTTGACTTATTTTTTATGTTTTAACTGAGGATAATCAGGTTTGGTTGTTAATTGAATGAATCCATACATGTTTGGATGTTAAATAACATTGTTCTTGATATGTGTAAGAGTAAACATGAATTGACCTTCTCTAAATGCTTTGAAATTTTAATATGATGCTTATAAAATTAAGATAGAGATGATTTTTAATTTTCAAAATTTGCAGATGAGAAAACGATTTATTATGATTTTTCTAATCTGAAAATGGACAGTTTTGGCTATAAATCTATATTTTGGTCTGAAATTTTCATTAAAAATAAGGGAAGCTATTTTCGAATTTTTAGGATTTTTGGGAATTTTCCAATCATTTATCCAATTATTATAGCGAGCCATGAATTTCCTTAATTAACAAATTAATTAAGGAAAGAGAGAGATTAAAGAGTAATTAGGTGGGATAAATTACATAGAGAATTTTGCTGCCTAATAAAAGTAGCAATAAACAAAAGACATGTGTAAAAAATTAGGCAAAAAGTAACCTCTTTATTGAGAAAAATCCTTGTTTTCTACTTAATTACAAATTTGCCACTTTTATACATATGATATCCTTAAGTTTATACATGCAAACCTTAAGTTTATACATGCGATAACACTTAGACTTTTACATGCAATAACCCCAAAAATATAGACTTGTGGTAGCATTGAAGTTAAACCTGCAATAATTATTTAAGTTAGATATGTGATAGCTATAAGTTAGTTATGCGATAGCTATTTTAGACGCGATAGCTAGACTTGCGATAGCTATTTTAGATGTGCGATAGCTAAACTTGCGATTGGTATTTTGAAGGTGTGACATCACTAAATTTTCGATAGTCATTTTTGACATGCGATAGCTAGACTTGCGGTAGCAATTTTAGATAAGTGATTTCTAGACTTGCAACCACTATAGACATGCGATAGCATGGATTAAGAAGTTTGATAGGTACACATGCGAAAGTTAACAATAAATCAATTATTTAAATATGTAAATTATGGGTAGTATTTTGGAAGCCTCGAAGATGTTAAATTTGAATTTCATAGTTACGAAATTACGAGAAGAAATAATAAGTTAAGGTGAAATAACTTATGTGAAAATGAGAAAAGGAATAAGCTTAGTGAAACTAAGATATGGTAAGTTTTATCTTTCAATAAAGAAAGATGAAAATGTTTTGTCTAAAGGATTGGTAGGATTTTGATTTAACCTTAAAATGGTGTAAGGGTTGTAAGGCTTAAGTGACCACCTATAATGTTAAACGCAACAATAATAGTAAAAGCATTAACGTAAGACCTGTGTGGTAATCAAATATTTGTTCATGAAAATATTTGAAAGCGTGGGTGTAATGCCTGTATGACAACCTAAATGTCTATCCACGACATTATACAGAAGCATATGTGCAAGCTTGTCTGGCAGCCTAAATGTCTATTCAAGACATTATTCAAAAATGATGGTATAAGGCCCGAGTGGAAACCTAATGTCAAAGCATGACATTAATTGGAGAAATGATTTAAGGCCTTAGTGGCAACTATAAGAAATGACTATAATACCTAGTTACAATGTTATGTTAAGTGTAGGTCACTTTTATAGTTGAAATGATGTTTTATGATTATGATTATTGTCATGGTGTTCATTTTATTTGATATGATGAAATTGGTGATGATGTATTAGCGAGGAGAAACCCTTTCCGCTAGGTGGTGTTATCTCACTATATTTTGTGTAAGGGTATAGTGTTATTCATACCAGACTTTATGTCTGACCCATATTTTTATTATTTTTCCCATAAACTCAGGGGTACTTATTTGAATAGGTTGAGTTTATGATTTAGACATGTTTGCTTAAGGACGAATAAAGACTCCAAAGATGAAGCATGAGTATTAATAGATAATAAATTATTAAATTTTTTTCGCTATGTAAAACCAGAATGTATAACTGATTAATTGTTCACGACAACATCTTCGTATGTCGGGCATCTATTATATATTTTACTCTACATAGGAATGTGTTGGGATATGAAAAATGTAAATATAATTTACGTCATGGAAATTTATTTAGCTGCTCCGTTTACTTAATGTTATTGGAAAAAAACCAATCCCATTTTTTGCTTGAAAATAGTTTTGGTAATGGCTAGAGCGCTATCGAAATTCATTTTCGGTCTCAAAATGTGAGATGTTACATAAATCATTATTACCTTTTCAAAATTTGTGATTGTGCAAAATCAAAAATCAACCAAACCTTATTAGAATCCTACAAAACTAATAAAAAATACCCAATATACAAAATATTAAATTCAACATTAAAAATTCCAAAATTCTATACCTTGTAGATTAAATTGTACCTCTAGCTAGGTGAAGAAAGACAGCAGTATGGAACCTATTATAAGCAAATCAATACTATGAATATTTAATACAAATCACTGAAATAACGAAACATCTAATCAGATTTTCATCACCGCCATTGATGTTTGAATTGAAAATGAAAGGATTAGTGAATATGGGATGGATTGCGAATGTAGAAGTGGATGTTGAAGACAGGAAGGAAGTATATAAAGTTGGATTTAAGTTTAGTGATGGATGCTATATGAGTTATATTTATAGGCTTTAATTTCCTGAATATTCTATGATTATCTATAGTCAAGTATAGAACCATATTTTTGGGCATTTCTATTTACTAAATTTATCATTGTCTAAATTTTGTTTTAGAAAGAGAATCTATAAAATCTAGGATGATCTCATAGTCTGATATAATACCATATTTTTAGGCTTTTTAATTTAGTAATTTTGTATCATTTGAATCTATTTTATGAAGCTTGTCTATTGGATCTTATCTCCAGGGATATCTTATATACATGAACATTTTAATAGTTCATGTGTACACCAAAAAAGTACGACACCAAAAGTATTATAATTATTATTAAAGATGTTGAAATTTGTTCAAATATGCTACTCTTACTAAATTTTCAGAAGATGCAAAAATGGCATGTGGGATCCATACGTACGTGGAATCCACATATCATTTTGCCTCTTGTATGTAAATTATAGTGGCATGGAAGGACAACATGTAATACCGAATGATATGAGATACATTTGGTGTGGAATATCCTAGCTTCAACCATATTCAATACGACAATATACCAAAAATGACCGAGATTGTGATGACATATAATTTATGGTGTATGGTAGATTAATAACATACTTTAAGGTTATTCCAATACAATATCATATCTAAGTATGATGAGTGATATTCTTATGGATGACTCATAAGGATAAGTCCTTAAAAAAATAAGAATTATACAATGAAATACTAGTAAAATAAAAACAAAAACAACTTGATAAATAATAAATGATTAAAGAAATTTGTCAAAAAAAAATTCTGGAAACAATAATTTATTATTCCTTTACATAAATCTATCATGGTATCTCCTAAAATAAATACGAGTGTTATTAATTTATTTTCTAAATCTAAATACTCACATCATACTCTCATTAGTTGTTACACATTTATACCCGACATCATTACATATTTACTTTGTTGTCCTCTAAGACATGATCAATTTTTCAATTGTAATAGGTGTAGATTATTATTATTAACCTACTTGATTACACATCAAGATTTCTACATTATCTCTTTTTTATCCGATTGGTTGAGTTGCATACCATTTCATTCAATTTGAGTGAACATATTGTGAGGTTATAATGGTATATTGTCATTTTAAACGCTTATTATTATTACCAGTATACGATACACACTATATTAAACACATGGACACATGATGTTAAGATGTGATGGAACTTTAGAAAGGTGTTTATGTAACTTTGGCAATAACTAAAACTTCATTATTGTTAAAGAACTGGTGTCTATAAAAGGATCTCTTGTGTTGCTAAGCACCCAACCCATGGAAGGTCCTTTCTGAAATTGATTAAAATCCAATAACTTATCGTATATCTCACAGCGTATAGATAGTATATCATAAGGCATAGATATAAAAAGGAAAGTTAACAGTATGATCAAAATAAAGTACTCATAAATAAACTCCAAAATATGAAATTACAGAATCTCCTAATTTACCATGCAGAAAATAAATAAACAAATATCTCTTAGATATACAAATGACTGTAATAAACTAATTTTCTCTGACAATATAAATAAGTGCTGACTAGTCAAAGCACCACACAATGAAATATGTTATAATAAAGCTCTAGTACAATAGCTAATTCATAAGCCTCCTGCTCATCTGCACTGATCAACTACCATGTATAGTCACACCAACCTGTCTCTCAGCTAACTCGTGAGAATACCCAAGATTTTTAAGGAAAGGAACAACACAAATAACTTCGGACCATACAACAGTCTAGAATGAATGACTCATATACCCAAAATGATATATAACATGATGTATAAATATAATGTATAGGTATGAGAACCCACACATATCCATGTAAGAATGGTCATAAGACAGGCCTACCACGTGGTGCTCTTACCACTCTCCTACACATATAATCATTAGCTTATAAACTCAGTGTATTTAATCTATAAATAAGGTAAAGTGTTTTCTACTTTACGTCAATAGGATATATGGTATCGAGGTATAAAACTCAAAATAAAACCATACATCAAACAATACATCCATAACATCCCAAACCCAACTCATCTTCACACCCAGTGTTCTCGAATATATGATGAATCAGATGACCCATCGACTACCAAGAAGAGAAAATAGACTTAACTAACTTATCGTGATAGCCTATGGGACATACTTTCTAGTTGTGAGTGTCCCCACTTAGTCATGCATTGCACCATTATTTGAAGATTTCACATTATTCACTTATAAATACCTTGCCCTATGAAACTAGACTATGATTACATGGTATGGGACTAGTGTGTCACGCAATCTATTTCCCATGGTGACTACAAGCCTTGTAATCGATGCACCCTTGGCAATTTTACATGGTCTAAACTCCATCGGTACTTCTTCCTGTAAACACTCTTGTATATGGCATATTTTACATGCATTGCTCTTGCCTGAACATGTTGGCATCTCAGTAGTCCATATCCCATATACTGACCCATTAGCTCTCCTACTTTCCCCTCGGACCCTCGACCACCACTCCATTGACCCAAAAATCCAGGTTCTTAGACTATAACCTATTAAGCCTAGATTTGGTCTGACTTAAGAACTTATGAAATAAGATTCTATGTTATTTGTTCAAGAGAAGTTCCTGTTGGATAAATACGAAAATACAAAGTAAGAGAGTTCTTTGTCACAGTTTATCTATTGTTATTTGACCTAAATGACCATCAAAGTCCTAATTCAAGCTTTTATTACAAATGAAAAATAAAGAAGAAGAGCATCTAGGAATTCTCCCCTCCTTAAGTGAGGGATACATATCTATTTATAGGAAAATTACATCATTGGATTCTTGAAACATGGCGGACACTATCTTTGGATAGTTGAGATCCTATTAGTCAATTGATGACATGGCACATTGTCGAAGTAACATACGTCGAATTCCTTTTCGCTTCCTTCCATGTTGATGTAGCTTAGATGGACTAATGAGAAGCTAACACGTGGATGATCAAAATAATTTTAATGATTTCGGTGGCACCTTTGAAACATGTGATAGCACTTTATCTTATATATGCAATAGCACTTCAGCTTTAGACATGCGATAGCACTTCAGCTTTAGACATGCGATAACTCTTCAGATTTAGACATGCATGGACATGCTATTGCTTTTCATCGTCAAACATGCGATGGTATTTTAGCTTTGGACATGAGATAACTCTTCAACTTAGAAATGCGATAGCCTTACCATCTTAGATATGTGATAGCTCCTTAGTTCTGGACATGCAATAGCTCCTCAGTTTTGGACATGCGATAACTCCTTAATTCTGGACATGCGATAACTCCTCAATTCTAGACATGCAATAGCTCCTCAATTCTAAGCATGTTATACCTCTTTAATTCTAAAACATGCGATAGCATTCTAATCTTAGATATGTGTTAGCTTTCCACTCTTTGACATGTGATAGCTCCTCAATTCTACACATACGATAACTCTTCAGTTCTAACATGAAACAGCTCTTCAATTCTAAACATATGATAGCTCCTCAATTCTAGGCATATGATAGCTCTTTAATTCTGTACATACGATAGCCCTTCTATATTTGACATGCGATAACTCTTTAATTCTAAACATACTATTGCTCTTCTATCTTTGACATGCGATAACATTTCTACTTTAAACATGCAATGGTTCTTCTACTTTAGACATGTGATAACTCTTCAATCATAGACATGTGAGACTCCCAATTTTAGATATAGATAGCTCTTCTACCTTTAACATGCAATAACTCTTCTACTTCGGACAAGCAATAGCTCTTCTATCTTATACATGTGGTAGCTTCCCAGTCTTAGACGTGCAATAGCCCTCTTTAGACATTGGCCTTACCACTATTTTTTATTTTTTTCTGTAAAAATAAGGTATAACATAACTAAATCTTATAGAGATGTTGCCCTTGAAATTTCTGGCTTAATGGTTCAAACAGCGATGAATTTGGCATAACATCCCACTATTTGATTATTAATAATAAAATATATTTTGGAATTTTTATATGAAATTTTAAGAAATAAATAGATTTTTTGGAATTTAAATCGAAGAAATTTGAATTCTGATTAGATTTGAATTATGGAAAATTATTTTAAACTTGATAAAGGGTCGAGAAAATTGTAAATGGATTTAGGAAATAATTTTTAGGAATTCTATTGAATTTAATTCAATAAAAGTGGATTTTTTTCTTGATAATAAAAGAAGAATATTGATTTAAAATTCAAATTTGAAGTTTGAACTGTGTTTTAAAAATCTAAAAGTTGTTTGGAAATTTATTTTGGCAAAATAAATTATATTTGTGGAATTTTGGAATTATTTTGGAAATAAAATTACTATTTTATTGTTGTTAAAAATGGAAAAGTAGTATTTATCAAAGGAAAAATCATTATAAAAATAAAATTAAATTAAAAGTCTCGAGTATATTTTTAAATGGAGATATATAAACGGTTCGAGATATAAGGCAGTTACGGGTATGGTTTATTAAAATATTGAATTTAAATTTGATTGGACCATACTTTTATCCTTATCTTTATAATAATTTTATTTTAGCCTATTATAATCCTTAAACCCTACGTTACCTTCCACCACTACTATAAATGCAAGCCATCTTCTCCCTCCTGAAAGCCAAAAGCTCGATTATGCTGCCATTTTTCCTTCTCGTTTTCATCTTCATCATCAATTTCTTTAAGAAATAGTAAAGCAAGATGTGCATATTTTAATAAACTATTATACATAACTATTTTCACCTTACAGTAAAAGTAGACCCTGTTATTACTACTTGATTTACTTCGATCAAGCTTATCAAACTGCAGGTAGGAAAATGCAAGGAAACCCTTAGTTAAGGTCACCTTTGCAAATCACCTGAAGTTAAGATTAAGTTGGCCATCATGGCAACTGGAATGGAAAATATTATTGCATTACTATCCAGAACATTGTCACAATCGGTCGACCGCTTGAACCACCGACAGTCGACTGGTGGTGTCAAAAATTCAGGACAGTAAGCCCTAAACCTGCTTAATTTTATTATTTTCTTCTTTCTTGCTTGATCCTTGCCTTGTCTAATAGATTATAGCAAATTTTGTACATCAAAAACAAGATTTTATACACTGAAAATTTTGGATTAAGGTAGAACGTATTAGTGATGGGGTTAAAGTTTCTTGTACAAAATGTTCTACAGGCTATACTTCCTAAACCCTTGTAGCTTCCATTTCTTTGTTTCTTCACTTGATTTCTTTTAGTCATGGTGATGATATTAAGTCGTATTTATTCCTTAAAAACATATTAATATTTTTATACATAAGATTTTAAAGTTTGAATGATGATTTCAAGGTTAGAACTTCCTATTTTTATTGTAGGGAATAAGCAAAGGATTTATAACCCACTTCAAAATATTTTAAACCAAGGTAGATTTATTTTAATTAAAAGCCTAGACTTTATTATTTTTGAATATTTTAGAAGCATGTTGCAAATATAAAGGATATTTTAAAATATGAAAACTTGAATATTGGTCAAGTTAAGTAGTGGGTATCGAATTTAAATTCAATAGTCAAGTTTTTAATATTTAATATTTTCAAATAAGGAAAATATTGATATAAAAACTTGTTTATTGTTTTGAAAATTCAGGAACTTATATTTGAAATATTTTGAGATAAAATCTATATTTTCAAAGTTTAAATTTGAATTATTTAAATATTTTGGATTTAAATTTGAATAAGGGATAAAAATCCTATTTAAAAATAATTCAAATGACTTTGGCTTGAATAATATGAATTTTTATGGATTTTAAAGCACAAAAGCTTCTATAAAATGAAGTTAATTTATTTTTGAAATAATTTGAATTTGAATTTCAAACATAAATGGTTTATATATATATAAGCTTCTCTATAAAAGGATTTTTTGAGAGTTATCCAAAATAATATTAGGAGTATTTTATAAATGAATTTGAAATTCATTTATTATTTTGATTTTACTATCAAATGATACTAAATGATACTAGGTTAAATTTAAAAGGATTACAATATGATTTTAAAGGAAGAAGAACCAAGTATCTGATTATATTTTGGAAAACATGAGTATATTTTATAAAGGATGAAGTATGAATTTAAATTGAGTAAATAGAAAGTGTGTTTAAGTTTAATTCAAGTTATTGATTGTTTAGTTTACCTATATTTTGATATTATACTCCTGTTAAGATAATGAAAAGTTGCTTGATTTGATTTGAATAAACAAATTGTATGCTTTGACTGAATTTTGGTGATTTTAAATACCTATTGAACTATAGAAATTTAAGTATTGGATTATGATGTATATTTCATTCATTATATTATATGCAAGTTTATTGTATCCCATTGATATTAATTTGAATGTGTGTTTTGTCATGTTTATTTCTAAGACTTGAGCATTGATATTTTGTTTTGCATGTGCATGACATATATATGGTATATGACATTATTCTGGGAAATAATGATGCTTTGAGAAGCTAAATGTTCTTAAAAGTTCAATTTAACATTTGATGAGAATAGTGCGAGGTATTGATTATAGACTGTTGGTATCCATTCTAGCGAATCTATTCAAGGATCATAAAACAAATCGTGATAGCCTTGTCCCTCGTCATAGTGTCCAAATAATATGTTGCCAGGACATATGAAGATATTGAAGATTGCATGAGATGTAGTGTAAATGAAGAGAAGTAGCGCCACCAGATGGAGATTTGAAGCAGATTACAACACTAGTAAAATTTATCACATCTCCCAATACGAGGAGGGTACAACAAGAAAGGGATTGTGTGGGGGCAACCACAACTGATTGAAAGTAACGGGTGAATAAGATCCTGATGATTTGTTGAGGCAGGTAGTCTATGCAAAAGATAAATCCACTAAGGAGGTTTATCAACATGAAATCCTACTAGGACTCACATACGACAAGATGATATAGCCTTCTCATAAGTAAAACTAGAAATGTCAATCTCATAAAATGATGGATTTGAAATGACATTTTATACTTATACAACAAAAAGAAACTCATATAATATGGATATATTATGATAACCCAGTTGACTATAGTTGTAGTTATGAGTTACGATAGATAGAACCATAACATGCGTGTTAAAATAATTTTGATAAATTATGGGTGGGATTTAGTATGATGTGAGTGACATCTGTGTGTTTGAAAATGTAGCCCTTAAAATCCAATATCGCACACTTATTTTTTTTATTTTGTTATACTCGCAGCTAGATTTATATCCTGACTCAAGGTTAGTTATGTGTATGGCAATGCCTCCGGTAAGATTAAGGTGTTGTGATTTTGAAATGATTATCTATGGACGTCAGTCAGTCTTGCTTGTTGAGAAGTGAGTGGGAAATATTATACATAATGTATATTTGTTTGGAGTACTACTATGTTTAAGTTTAGCAAGCATTTCCTCGAAGTCAAAATCCGTAGCACTACTTGTTCCATTCAGAGGGATAATGGAGTTAAGATGATTCTAGAAGTCGTGGACATGTTTAAAGTTTAGTTGTAGGAAGAGTCCTTACATAGATGTTGGTAGTTGACATTTTTTAGATTATATATAATCTATCGAGTTTAGAGTGATGTATTTTGGGTAGTCTATATATCATACATATTTTGATATGAATATATTACTATTTCCATTGTGATATTGATATCTATGTCATTTGTATATATATTCCTAACGTGTGATTTATACAATGGCTCAATCCTAGAAACTTGTATATATTGCTTTGTATCAAGATGAGATACGATTATGTAGACATGATCGGGTATTGTAATGTATCCCTGTTGACCCAAAGTACTATGTAGGAGAGGTTGCTCCATCCGTGCCATTTAACTGAGAAATCGGGCGGTAAACTCTCTTTGATAATTGGTCATTGGAGCTGGAGCATTGCATTCGTGAATTAGGATGAAGATGTTATGACTGTTAAAAATTATGTTCGGCCATGAGATGACCCAAAGTTTGTTATGGACCTCTAATGCTTCAGCCCGAAGCTTGCCTTGGGTCGAGCATGTTCTGCACCCCAAACCGAGACTTGGGGGATTACTTGGTTTGATACCTTAGGAAAAACCCTAGGCCGACCTATGCCTCTACCCAAAGCATGCTTGGGGTCAGTATTGAACTGTTTTCACAGTTTGATCTTTCTCTTTTAGCTAATCTGCTGGAACAGGGCCAACCCACAGTGGAAGATATGAGTGAATTTCAATTTTTTTACCCTATTGGATCTTTATTAGATCTATGAAGTCAAATTTATTTATGACATTTCTACATTTAATTTAAATAAATTCTCTTATTTCCTTTAAATTCACAAATTATAGATAGAATTTTGTTTAATTTATATTCAATCAAATATAGTAGTACACATATATATATCATATATGTATATGTGTGAATGTCTGACATAATAATCCATGCAAGGTATAACATGCCCGTATGTAAATGTTGGAGTTTACATCGCAACAGACATGTTATCTCATCCTACATGTATTAAATGTTGTCCTAATATACGTATGTATGTAAACCTGTTATTTATATAAATATTAAAAACTATGTGTGTGTGTGTATGTGTATATTATATATATATATAACTTATATGTAAAAATACTAATGTTTTATGTATACACACTATTGCATTAATTATTTAATATATATACATATAAATGTATATACAAAATATTTAAAATAAATCATTTTACACATATATATATATGCATGAATTAATGTAAAAAATTATTATTATTATATTTAAATATATATATATATGAATATGTTTATAATATTTAAATATATACGTGTGTGTGTATGTATATATGTTAATTATTTATTTAAAAAAAAATATGTATATTAAAACTTTCCAGATTGAATGCACACCACACAAAAAAATTATTTATATTTTATTGCATTAATACATATATATATAATAATTATTCGAAATACAATAAAATAATAATAAAAAATAATTTCATGTTAAATTATTTGAATTTTAAACTTTTGGAAAATCTAGCATGATACTTTAAAGTTACAAAAAAATTTCTAGAATTTTTTGAGTCAAAATAATATTTGCAATTAATTAATTTCGACCATTTATTAAATTGATTTTTTAAAAATATAAAACATGATATTTAAATTTTGATTTTCGGCTAAGAGTTTATACGATGATAGAAAAAAAATTAAAATTTAATTTTTGAAATATTTTTTATTTTATATGATATATTTAATTAGTATATTAATTTAAATAATGTTAAATGGTAGTAAATAAATATTAAAAATTAATTTGTAACCATCGAAAAATATAAACTATATAAATATGCATTTATAAAATGTAGGTTTAACTATTAACATGATATGATGATATAATTAAATACAAGTCATATAATTAAAATTAGGTAGTATATTAATACATACATACATATATATATATAAATTAATAAAATGATAATAATTAAAATAAAACTTATTTGGCTATGCACTTTAGATATATATATATATATGTATGTATGTATGTATGTATGTATGTATGTATGTATGTATGTATGTGTATATATATATATATCTGTGTGTGTGTCTATATATCTATGTGTGTTTTTTTAAATAAATTAAAACATACATATAACCAATCTAATATGTGACAACGTTGATGATACATATAAGAATCCTACATAACTAGCAATATAATAATGATATATATATATATATATGAATAATATAATGTCATATAGAAATTATAAATCACATAGTATAGTAAATACATACCAAATACTAATGCCTTAGAGCATACCTTTTAATGATGAATTCTCCCTCCTTTGAAATCTTCTCGATTCGGCCGATCGCTGGACCTTTAGCTATCCAATAGCTATCGCCTTTTATAAAAATATTTATATAGAGGAGAAGTTAGAGATATTTTAGGATCAATATCCTACATCATCTCTTACTTATTCTCTTCCATCTTAGCCCTTCATCTCAAAGCCTTTGTTGCCCCATCTTATGATTGCATATTGCCCTCATTTTGGTCAAAATTTCCAGCCCCTTTCATGGGCTTTAAAAAACATTTTAAGCCTAAATAAATATTATTAATTAAATCTAATTTAATTGCTTATCGATATCGCATATCGATCGATATATTTATAATTATTATAAATATATACAATAGTATTATTCCTCAAATCATATTCAAAAGTTTATAATTAATATTTCATAAATAGTAACTAATTTAATTAATTTATAAAAATTATAAACTAATATAATTGTTTGGTCCAAAACGAATTCAACATTTCGGTTGTATGACTCGTTAGGTGTAAATTTGGGTAGCGATTAACATCGAACTAATTCTCTTCGTTAAAACTATATCACTTTGGACTTATGGAATTTGGTAATGGTCAAAATTCGAATATCATCCATATTCAACTCTATAGTCCAAACACAAGATCCTTGGTTCAATAATAACAATTATTATTAACCGAAATGCTCTGGCCAGAGACTTTGACTTTGAGTCGACTTGAGTCGACCATGATACTAGCCCCATATAACTGAGGAGACGAGTCCTTCTTTAAATAGTGCTTCACTTCCAATACGTCCACTCGACCCAACTATAGTCACTCGATCAATGCCATGTCATGGTTTGATTATAATCAAAGTGGAGCTTTCATATTGAAGATTGACAGTATTCTCAAGTCGAGAGAACTGTGTAAACCAGTCACATCGATATTTTTTGTTTAACCTTAGTTATATTAACCAACAGATAACTGTCGAGTGATTCGTTCTATAGTTATCCAATAACTATCAGTACGTAACCCCTAGGTGCCCTGAATAGTCATGAGTAATACACTACCCATCATTTGAAGAACGTTACATACTCTAGTCTCAAAGGATTCATCGATATCTTATCTCGATGCATCTTGACTAGGAACATTTGAAATGGTACATATGTTTTCATCGTGATAAATTACTCATGGTTGTAACACTTTGTAACTACTATCACGAAATTTGTACAATTTATGGATTTTCTATTAAATATACTTTTAATTAAATTAATTAATTAATATAACACATTATATCAAGTATATAATAGAAAGAAAACACCTTTATTTCAAACAGATTGGTGAACGAGTTAGAGATATGTAACAAATTACATAATTGCCCCTAGGTCATACCCCTAACTTTATCACAACCAATTTCATAGTTCACTGAACATCGAACCATTCGATTGGCAGAAAAATATTCCAATGGATCTCCTCTATTATGAACGTTGCATGCCTCTAACATGAAGCATGCTTTGGGTCTGCCCCTCCGAAGCTTGACTCGAAACTTGCTTTGGGTCTACCATGCCTATGCTTCGAAGCCTGCTTTGAGGATTGCTTTAAAGTTCTAGATTTTTGCTAAAACTTTCATTTTTCCAACCTCTTTTGCTTTGCATGCCCTCGATTGCTCTTTTTTAGTTTTTTCCAAACTCCAAACCGGACATCCATACATTGAGCAAAGTTTTTCCACCACTCACAAGCACGTTTCCAAGCTCCAAACAACTATTCAAGCATATACATGTAATACAAACATATAAACAACACAAAATGAAGCATACTAAGTCATTCAGACAATTTAACAAAGACCTAAATTACATCATATATGATCCTAACATATATTCTAATCTATATCAGATCATCAAAACATCAAGTTAAAAGTATTTAAAAACTGGACAATGGAAATAGTCATATATTTTTGTTTAAAAATGGATCCAACGTAATTTTAAAACATGAAATACATATATACTAGTAAAGAGTTATGAACCACTCAATAAATAGAATGAAATCTCTTGAAGGGGCTGAAATTTCCCCAAATTAAATTGCAGCCAGCGAAGAAAAATTCTAATCCACCCCAAATTAGTTGGTTCGATTATTGCTTTAGGTTTTTTTTGTTATTTATCTTTGGATTTACTGATTTCTCTTCAAAAAATTGATTATTTTATTTGAATTTAGGTTGTTTTAATGAAGGCCACGGTTAGGAAACAATTTGTGAATTAAGAAATGATTTTGGGCTATTGGAAAACCTAACTAAGGTAGGTAATCTTGAAATGAGTATTGGTCTTATTTAATTACCACTAAATGCAGATTACTACGGGCTAAAAAATTAATATGGTCATAACATTCAAATGCCTGAGCTAAATTGCTACTATGACCACTCTACAGATAAGGAATCAACGTGCTCTTTCATATGGAATGAAATTACACTACTAATTCAGCTTCTATCAAAAGATATGGTTAAAATAGCATTGCACTTGAAGGGGAGCTAATACCCTATGCACTTGAAGTAGCGTAAGTAATGTTGTTTTCCTACTCCGATAAAGATTTAAATTATTTGAAGTATTTTCCTAAAATGTTAAAAACATTACTGTTTGAGATTTTGGAAAAATATAAAAATTGATGTCTGAACTAGTGACCCCTTATTTTAAGCTTCAAATATGGGAAAATAATAGAAGAAGTAATTTTCCGTAAACATTTTAAAGATTTTATCTTTGTGAAAAGTTTAATGCAAGACACATTACTGCACTGATCTTTTGATGTGTACTTTGCTTTTGACAATGAAACTTTTGAAAGGTAAATTGAAAAGTATGTAAAACCCATCATTTTGAATGTCTTTTATATTATAAATATTTCTATCATGCTTAGAAATTCTTTTATAAAAATATATTTTCTTTTAAAATACATTTTTGTGAAAATTTCTTATTTATAAAAGAACTTTTTAGAAAGATATGTTTACATGTTCACTTTTCTAAGTTAAGTCGAACTGTTTTGGATAAACTTTAATGGAAAAAAGTGTCATGATTTTAACAAAAGAAAACATTTGCTAAACTTAGCAGAGAATGTGATGATCTTTGTAGCTTATTAATTATTGTGGAATTAAGATTGGAAATTAAAGACTTTAATTTAAAAAAAATGAATTGAAAAGGTTATTGTTTTTTCCACTTGAAATTTGATTGGAGTTAGAATAATCACATAGCCTATAAGTTTCGATTAACATGAACTAGCTAGAATAATCAATATGCCAGTGTTCTAAGGACTTGCTAGTATTGAACATTATGGAACTATGAACCATTGGAAGACTTGAGGTAAAGGAAAAATTACCATAGAGATTTTGTAGCCTTTTCAATCGACGATCGAGTTGGAAGGATAGAATACCAAATTGATTTTTTCGTAATAATATAGAGTAAATACCACTTTATCTCATTTTACCCAATATAGTTTGAGTTTTCGGAGATTTGCACAAAATGTGATTTGGCTAAAGTTTATTTAATTTTAGAGTAAACTAGCTACAATACAAGATTGACATGTACCTAAAAAATGCTACAAAGTTAAGGAGTTTTCTTTGTTTGGCTGGCTATTATAGGGAGTTTATTAAAGACTTCATTAAGATTTATGTGCCATTTACATGCCTTACTAAGAAAATTTTAGTTGTCTCATGGAACTCAATGGATGAACATGTTTTTATTAACTTAAAGGAGTTTCTCACTAGTGCACTTATTTTATACTCCCTTATTGTAACGACCCAGAATTTTGAACAAATTAAATTGAGAATATTTAATTAATTTTAAATATTTGAACGATGATTTAATTTGAATCCCCGATATAACTCTGAATTTTGTGATTAAACTTTAAAATTTAATCTATTGAATTGAATAAAAATTTATATCTTCAATTTTAAGTTGAAGAAAAATATTTCGAAGGCTTTTAAAATTCATATTGATAATACTGAAATAACAGAAGCTTCAGAATCTAATTTCGAATTGATTTGATCAGTTTTGAAATTCATATCGTTTGAATCGATATTTGAAAATAGCGTTCCGGGGCACAGTCTCGGAATTCGACGAAACTAGTTCCATTGGATCCGTAATATTGTATTATTACCGGATTTCAAATTTTGTATTGATCGGAGTTGTTGTGTGACCATACAGTAAGTAAACGCGTTGAAAATTTTATGGAGTTCAGTTTAAATTTAAATTTGTATTTGGTCAACATCAGCACTTTTGGCCTCAACTCAAAACACTGTAGCCTGTTAACTTCAGCACGCAAATGTCTCCTCTCGTACAAAACACCATCATCTCGTTCCCTGAAATCACGTCTTCTTCTGTTTCGTTCAGAGAAAAAAATCAATACAAACGATAAGTATCTTCGTTCAAAAAAACAAAAGACAATGGCCGCTATCTCTCATTTCCAGTTCAAAAGAAAATGAAATCGCCTATATTATCTTCCGTCCCAAATTCTCAATTCAATCTTCAGATCGAATTTCCCCCAAATCGAATCAATGCCGAGGGACGTGCAGTTCAAGGGGATGCGAGCCTTCTCCCAATAAATCGATAGTCTCCCAGAACGAAATCATTTCAAAATTTATGCCAACCATGTCGAAGTGAGGCGCGAGCGAATAAGGGAGAGTCGCGATGTTCTCTGGTCGTGGTCTTCTAGAGTTTTGGGTCACGTGGGTTTCGCGAGTGGAAGGAGGAGTCGGCATCGAATCGCGAGTGCGTAGGAGGCAAGCACGGTGATGGTCGATGGGATCTCGGTGGTCACGAGGTGGTTTCGATGACGTGTACGATCTCGCGAGTTGGCAGTGGCGATCGACTGGGCGATGGGAATCACGGCGAGGCTGGGTTCATCGGCATCGCGATGGTGGCATCGCGAGTTCATCGATAAGGGTTCACTCGAATTTTGATCAGTAAGGTATAATCTATTTTCGAATTTAAATTTATATGCGTACCAGTTAGAAATTTTTTACAGTAAAATTTATTGCTGTTTTAATTTGCAGAAAAGGAAATAATAAATATATAAAGTTTAAACAGAACTGTTTCAAAATTTAAATTGTGTATATATATATCTAGACAGTTTTAAAAGAAATTAGTTTGAAAAGAAATCATTTGTTTAAATTTAAATTGTTAGTAAATTAAATTTGTCAAATGGTTAGAAAATTAAATTTATTAAAGGAAATGTAGTTTTTCAATTTAATGTTTCGTTAAATAAATTATTAAAGGAGAAATTGGTTAATTAAAACTATCAAAACGGAAATCGATTTATTTAATTGGTTCGAATGTTAATTTATTTGTATAATATTTATGCAAGGTCAATAAATCGGGAAAACAAGTCTGGGATTAAAATGGTATAAAGCTAAGGTGAGATTTTTCTCACTCAAATGAAAAGTGGATTTTTTGCAGTTATTGATTGATTTCTATTTGGATGTGATATTAGATATGGTAGGATATATCTATATATATAGCAATATATACATATTGGCATATGTATATATTGGATTGATTGATTTCCCGCCTCGTATAGCGGATGAGACCCTATTGCGCCGTAAGTAAGCGGATGATTTTTATAAAACCCATATATCGCGATATTCCACTTCGAAGTGGAATGGGTATTGTGCTAACGTCTGTGGATGCAGGGAAACAGGTTGGAGGGATCCAACTGGATTCCTCACCAGTATTTATTTATTTACATATATTGATGTATATTCTGTTATCATATTGATATATGATGTTTGTTGTTGTGATTGACTAATTGGTGCGTTGCATCATCGGATTCAGTTTTGAAATTTAAAAATAACGACTTTTACTTTAAAAGGATTTTAAAGTGATTTTTGAAAGCAGACGTTTTATTAAATTTTTGAATTGATTTATTTCAAATAAATAAACGTCTAAAATTTTAAAGTTATAAAAATTAATATTTTTGTGAAATATAACCAAAGTGTGATTTTTGAAATGAAAGTTGATTTATTTATAAAATGGTTTAAGTTGGGATTTTTGAATATTGTAAACGGTCTATATAATAAATTTATAAAAGTTGATATTTATAAATTTAAAATATTGGAATTATAAAACGAGTTTTATAAGTGTTAAAAATGAAAAAAATTATGGAATCCGTAAGTGAATGAAATTTGTAGATTTATAAATTGTGAAGTTCTAAAATGGATGAAACTGTCGAATAGGAGATTTATAAGAAATTAACTTATAAATTGGATTTTTGCCTTTAAATGGAATATTGATCGAATTTGTTAATAAAGGAGATTTATTAAATCGAAGTTGTTACAAAATAGAAATAGAATTTATAAATGTTGTTTTATAAATTCGAAAATCAATCAAATTTGATGAATTTAATATAGAAGGTTATTAAGGGAATTTTATCCACGATTTTGGATAGTGGATAATTCTTGGAATAAATGTGTAGAAAAGATTGAAATTCGGTTGGTGAAGTATATTCACGATTTTGGACAGTGAATATATTTTTAAGTAAAATGGATATGGTTTTGGGAAAGCGATATTATAAAATGAAGTTAATTGTTTTAAAAGATGTTTTAAAACGTGTAAACTATCGAAACCATAGATTTCAACATTCATTGTTGAAATAGACGTTTTCGAGAAATAGAAGGAAATGGTGGACTATAACACTGTTGTTATAGTAAATGATTTCCGAAAGGAAATGTTTTTATGTAGTATTGGGATTTATACATCTATCTTAAAATTCGAATCCCTATACTAGTGATTTTGAGTTGTCGTAACGATGTTTTACGTAACATTCGTTTTGACTCAAATGATTTCCTTAAAAAAAATGAAATATATACTTAACACTTATTTAAGTATATCGAATATTTTCAAATGTGGAAAATAAATAGATTTGTGAAATACTTATTATTAAATAAGTATGGAAATGCTTTTCCAATATGAAATGAAACGTTTTTGGGTTTTATCTTTGTAAAGATAAATTGAAAGTGAATATTGAAATCGACTTGAAGATCGTATCTCAGTAGATATTTTGAAATATAAATTCACTATGGAATTTATAAAAGAAATGGGAATTCGTTTTAAAAATAAATATTGATTTATTTTTGAAGTGTGGAAATTTTATATCTAGTAAAGATATCTTTTGGAAGATAAAATAATTGGGAAAATTATTTGGAATCTGATGATGTTGCACATCTTTATTGATAGTTAAATAACCGACTATCAATAATTACCTTGAATGGGTATTTGTTGTGAATTGGATGAATTTGAATGCCACACTTATTTTTGAATAAGCGCTCACTATTCGGGTTAGCCGGGAAAGGACCATGGGGTCGTATAACCCATTCCGAATATGTGATACGTCGTTATGAATCGCATTTGATGACCGGTGTTGAAGACCGGATATTTTTGAAAACGGAAGGATTACCGTCGAGTTACTCTACATCGGTTGATCTCCGATTTAGAGGTTTTTATCACCCTTAGTGACGGGAAGTCCGGACGTGATTAGAAAATTATCCGGATGTGCAAGGGCTTCGTGAGAAGTGCCTTCGGTTCTGTTCGATCCCGGAACAGACTTGTATGGATTGTATGTCTGACGTTACAAATTGAGATATAAAGCTGATTTCTTTCAAATACATTTCTGTTGGTGGCGGAGAATTTATTCTCTTAGCTTAACACCCTTCTCTGAGACGTACGAGCTCAGAGGTTATGTGGTTGAAATTTATCAGCGATATATTCCCAATTTGGTAACGTGGCATACTGAGTGTTGCTGTGAAATGATCAGTGTTTGATCATTTGCGATATGATCATTTGTTTGATCTTATATCTTTGTGATCATAGGTTGATCATTTGTTTGACCCGAAGCATGGCTTTGTAGAAAGCGTAGCTTTGTGGACGAGACTTCGTCGAGCCTCACACCCCGGAAATGGTCAAAATAGGAAGGATGCAGCAAGGTTCTAGGGAGTAGCGCCCCTTAGTGTATGTCATTCCTTCTGGATAGAGGTGGTATCATGGTATGGAGCCCAGATACTTAACCTATATTGATACTGCTTATTATGTGGTTTGTTGCGAATCGGGGATCCTCGGGAAGATCGGTTACGATCGGGGGATGGCATACGCGTGTCAGTAGTTACCTATTTTTGCAGAGGTAACCCGGCCTTGTGTTGGCAGAGATCCGGTTAGGTTCTCGGGACGTCATTCCAGAGGCGTTACTTCGTGGAATAGGAAGTTCCTTTGCCTGACCATTTGTTGGAAATCCAAAGAAACAATACATGACTTGTACGGTTTTAGTTGTAGAACCTATCATTCACTTACGGTGGTCACCACTGTTTGGATGGTAGCTATAGTAGGCATAAGTGCGGAATGCCTATGCTGGCTAAGATTTATATTATACTTTCGAAATGATTTCTACACTATGCACTAATAATAATATCAGAAATGATTTGATTTTGCGTAGTAAGCATCTTTGACTATCATAAGAAGAAATCTCCTCCAATTCTGCGTTTGCATTGTGTGTGTGGCGGGAGGTCTTATGGTAGTTTCATTTTCCAAAAGCATTTCGAATTGACTTTAATATTATTTTGTTGTTATAAAGAATAACTGTTTTACGATCTCACACCAGTCACCATGACTGACTCGGAGTTTATTGTTTCCCTTCTAAACTCTGGGTGCCCACAAATTTCCACACGGGCAGCCTAGGGTTATGTTATCAGGATATTCTGGATATTCTGGAGCTTTGGAAGCAAGCTGGATGGCGTAACGTATCATCCGTACTTATTTATTTATTTCACTGTGTATTCTGTACGAGGACAAGTTATATAACTGTCCATTGTTGTATTGAGTTGTATATTGACTCTGATGATTGATGTATGTATAAAATGATATAGTTCTTTGTTTAAAGATTATTCATTTATCTATTATATGTTGTTCCGCTGCGAATGTGAGATTCTGATATTGTTTCTGTTCTGATGTTGTTCCATTGTTCTTCTTTCTTTTTCTTCTATCTTTTCTTCTACCTCTTCTTTTAAAACCCTAAGTATTCGGTTTTCCGGCATTCGTTTGCTCGGCAGTTGATACAGTGGACGTATCGATGTCGATTTTCGAAAGTCGAAGAATCGGGTCCTTACAACGTGGTATCAGAGCATATGGTTAAGCGACAACCCTGCTCTGTTGGGTGTTACTCATTAGAGATAGAGTCAGTAGTACTCTAGAATAAGTTTGAGTGTAATAATAGATATGAGCGCGTATTTGTTAGTGAATAAAAAATTGTTTTGTATTGTGTTGACTTATCGGTTGATTGTTTATTAATTCTGGTCGGTGCAGTCTAGCTAACTGAAATTGATAGGAGTTTCTAAACTCTTAAACAAGGTAAACCGACACAGTATTGTTTTAAATAGGGTAAATGAAATAATTTTGCCCAAAACTATTTTTGTATACAAAAGAAATAATTTTCTATGAATTATCATAGTATATGGTTGCATGTTTGTTAGGAAAGTAATAATATTGAAATGTTATCATTATTATATGAAATTAAATAAAGAAATTGAAATCATAACTCCAAAGTTAAGAGATAAATTCACATATAAATGAAATGTGAGAATGTAAATTATAAAAGTGATTTGTAATTTGAAACGGAATTCCAGAGGAGTATTTGGAAATGTTTTGAAAAGAATTTGAAAATTTTGGAAATTTGGAAAGTTTAAATCCTTTTTGGAGTTGAAAATGAATTTCAAAGGTTTGAAAAGTATTTTTGGAGAGATGAAAGCTCTAAACTCTTTTCGGTCGCTGGAAAATAATTCCGATGATGATCGCGACATCACTGGTGTTCATTTTCGGGTTTCCAAAGAGGAATTGCTGCCAAATTGTTTTAAATGAAAATTGTTTAGAAAATTTGGGTTTTGTTTTGGAAATTCAAAGGATAATGTGAATTGTTTTCAAAATGGTTTTGAAAAGGTTGAAAAGACTCTAGAATACTATATAAAAATATTTATGAAATATTATTAAGTTGATAACTTATAGAATTTGAATATTGATAGGATAAATTTAACTTAAAGAATGGAGTTAAATTAAAGTAAGTATAAGTGAATAATTTTGAATTTGAATTTGAAGAAATGTCTAAGGAGACGAAGTGAAATGATTACTTAAAGAAAATTTATTAAGTTGAAAATAAATTTAGGGTAATTAAAATAAATTGGAATTGAGTATTGAATTATGGAAGTAAATTGTGAATGAACAAATAAATTTACAATTGTGATTTAATGAAAGTGAAATTGAAAGTTGAAATTCATTTCGAATTTGTAAGCAATGAATTGAATTGAATAATTATAAATGAAAGATGAATTTAAAAAAATTCAATAATGGGATGTGATTTGATTTGAATCACGTTGAATAGAAAATTCCTAACTTGGAAAAGAAAAATGAAATGGATTGAATCCGAATAAACTACTTTGATAATTAATTAATTCATGAAATGGAAGTTGAATTAGTTAAATTGAAACTTGAATTGTGAACTAAATAAAAGAATGATTCGAAATTGCAAATAAATTCAAGTAAGTAGAAATAAATTCCGAATGAATGAAATTTACAATTGCAAGTAAATGAAAATTAAAACTGAATATTGAAAACGAAATTGAATTGTGTGAAATAAAATGAAGTTTTGAGATTAGTTTGAAGTGAACTAAAGAAATTGATAAATTTAACATTCGGAAGTTGAACTGAATCCAAATTGAATTGAAATTGTGAATTAAAATTCAAATGAATTTGAAATGTAAAATTTAATGATAATAGATATGTAACTTCAATAGTAAGCTAAAAATGATATAAGAAGTATATATTGAAAATTTTGTAATAGAATTTGCAAAATGGTTTGAATATGTAACTAGATATTATGGCTAGTAGGATATACAGGTGTTATAAAGGAATTGAATTTTGATTTCAAAGATAAATTTGAATTGCTCGACAAAAGGTATGTATTTGAATTTCAATATGAGATTTGCTGATTTCTTGTCTAGCCGCTTGGCTTTTTCTTTTCTTTTTTGAAATCTGAGAGTCCGTAGGGACGTTTTGTAGTCGTGCCGTGTTAGCCGCCAAAGGAGACGCTGGCGAAATTTTTCGAAAATTTCGGGTGTTAGAAAATTTTTGAGAAAATTTTGAAAGTTTAAAATTTGAATTTAAACTCGAATTTGAATTGAGAAGTTAAACAATGTTGTTTGAAACTTATAATTGAAGTTGGAAAACGAGTTGAATGATAACGAATCTTTAATAGAAAGATTTGTTTTGATAAATTGATAAAACTATTGGATGTTGAAAAATAGTAGACGAGTTAAGGACCATTTTTCCTAACTTGTAATTTCGGGACGAAATTCTTTTAAGGGGGGAAGTCTGTAACGACCCAGAATTTTGAACAAATTAAATTGAGAATATTTAATTAATTTTAAATATTTGAACGATGATTTAATTTGAATCCCCGATATAACTCTGAATTCTGCGATTAAACTTTAAAATTTAATCTATTGAATTGAATAAAAATTTATATCTTCAATTTTAAGTTGAAGAAAAATATTTCGAAGGCTTTTAAAATTCATACTGATAATATTGAAAATAACAGAAGCTTCAGAATCTAATTTCGAATTGATTTGATCAGTTTTGAAATTCATATCGTTTGAATCGATATTTGAAAATAGCGTTCCGGGGCACAGTCTCGGAATTCGACGAAACCAGTTCCATTGGATCCGTAATATTGTATTATTACCGGATTTCAAATTTCATATTGATCGGAGTTGTTGTGTGACCATACAGTAAGTAAACGCGTTGAAAATTTTATGGAGTTCAATTTAAATTTAAATTTGTATTTGGTCAACATCAGCACTTTTGGCCTCAACTCAAAACACTATAGCCTGTTAACTTCAGCACGCAAATGTCTCCTCTCATACAAAACACCATCATCTCGTTCCCTGAAATCACGTCTTCTTCTGTTTCGTTCAGAGAAAAAAATCAATACAAACGATAAGTATCTTCGTTCAAAAAAATAAAAGACAATGGCCGCTATCTCTCATTTCCAGTTCAAAAGAAAATGAAATCGCCTATATTATCTTCCGTCCTAAATTCTCAATTCAATCTTCAGATCGAATTTCCCCCAAATCGAATCAATGCCGAGGGACGTGCAGTTCAAGGGGATGCGAGCCTTCTCCCAATAAATCGATAGTCTCCCAGAACGAAATCATTTCAAAATTTATGCTAACCATGTCGAAGTGAGGCGCGAGCGAATAAGGGAGAGTCGCGATGTTCTCTGGTCGCGGTCTTCTAAAGTTTTGGGTCACGTGGGTTTCGCGAGTGGAAGGAGGAGTCGGCATCGAATCGCGAGCGCGTAGGAGGCAAGCACGGTGATGGTCGATGGGATCTCGGTGGTCACGAGGTGGTTTCGATGACGTGTACGATCTCGCGAGTTGGCAGTGGTGATCGACTGGGCGATGGGAATCACGGCGAGGCTGGGTTCATCGGCATCGCGATGGTGGCATCGCGAGTTCATCGATAAGGGTTCACTCGAATTTTGATCAGTAAGGTATAATCTATTTTCGAATTTAAATTTATATGCGTACCAGTTAGAAATTTTTTACAGTAAAATTTATTGCTGTTTTAATTTGCAGAAAAGGAAATAATAAATATATAAAGTTTAAACAGAACTGTTTCGAAATTTAAATTGTGTATATATATATATATATATCTAGACAGTTTTAAAAGAAATTAGTTTGAAAAGAAATCATTTGTTTAAATTTAAATTGTTAGTAAATTAAATTTGTCAAATGGTTAGAAAATTAAATTTATTAAAGGAAATGTAGTTTTTCAATTTAATGTTTCGTTAAATAAATTATTAAAGGAGAAATTGGTTAATTAAAACTATCAAAACGGAAATCGATTTATTTAATTGGTTCGAATGTTAATTTATTTGTATAATATTTATGCAAGGTCAATAAATCGGGAAAACAAGTCTGGGATTAAAATGGGATTGCTAATATAAAGCTAAGGTGAGATTTTTCTCACTCATATGAAAAGTGGATTTTTTGCAGTTATTGATTGATTTCTATTTGGATGTGATATTAGATATGGTAGGATATATCTATATATATAGCAATATATACATATTGGCATATGTATATATTGGATTGATTGATTTCCCGCCTCGTATAGCGGATGAGACCCTATTGCGCCGTTAGTAAGCGGATGATTTTTATAAAACCCATATACCGCGATATTCCACTTCGAAGTGGAATGGGTATTGTGCTAACGTCTGTGGATGCAGGAAAACAGGTTGGAGGGATCCAACTGGATTCCTCACCAGTATTTATTTATTTACAGATATTGATGTATATTCTGTTATCATATTGATATATGATGTTTGTTGTTGTGATTGACTAATTGGTGCGTTGCATCATCGGATTCAGTTTTGAAATTTAAAAATAACGACTTTTACTTTAAAAGGATTTTAAAGTGATTTTTGAAAGCAGACGTTTTATTAAATTTTTGAATTGATTTATTTCAAATAAATAAACGTCTAAAATTTTAAAGTTATAAAAATTAATATTTTTGTGAAATATAACCAAAGTGTGATTTTTGAAATGAAAGTTGATTTATTTATAAAATGGTTTAAGTTGGGATTTTTGAATATTGTAAACGGTCTATATAATAAATTTATAAAAGTTGATATTTATAAATTTAAAATATTGGAATTATAAAACGAGTTTTATAAGTGTTAAAAATGAAAAAAATTATGGAATCCGTAAGTGAATGAAATTTATAGATTTATAAATTGTGAAGTTCTAAAATGGATGAAACTGTCGAATAGGAGATTTATAAGAAATTAACTTATAAATTGGATTTTTGCCTTTAAATGGAATATTGATCGAATTTGTTAATAAAGGAGATTTATTAAATCGAAGTTGTTACAAAATAGAAATAGAATTTATAAACGTTGTTTTATAAATTCGAAAATCAATCAAATTTGATGAATTTAATATAGAAGGTTATTAAGGGAATTTTATCCACGATTTTGGATAGTGGATAATTCTTGGAATAAATGTGTAGAAAAGATTGAAATTCGGTTGGTGAAGTATATTCACGATTTTGGACAGTGAATATATTTTTAAGTAAAATGGATATGGTTTTGGGAAAGCGATATTATAAAATGAAGTTAATTGTTTTAAAAGATGTTTTAAAACGTGTAAACTATCGAAACCATAGATTTCAACATTCATTGTTGAAATAGACGTTTTCGAGAAATAGAAGGAAATGGTGGACTATAACACTGTTGTTATAGTAAATGATTTCCGAAAGGAAATGTTTTTATGTAGTATTGGGATTTATACATCTATCTTAAAATTCGAATCCCTATACTAGTGATTTTGAGTTGTCGTAACGATGTTTTACGTAACATTCGTTTTGACTCAAATGATTTCCTTAAAAAAAATGAAATATATACTTAACACTTATTTAAGTATATCGAATATTTTCAAATGTGGAAAATAAATAGATTTGTGAAATACTTATTATTAAATAAGTATGGAAATGCTTTTCCAATATGAAATGAAACGTTTTTGGGTTTTATCTTTGTAAAGATAAATTGAAAGTGAATATTGAAATCGACTTGAAGATCGTATATCAGTAGATATTTTGAAATATAAATTCACTATGGAATTTATAAAAGAAATGGGAATTCGTTTTAAAAATAAATATTGATTTATTTTTGAAGTGTGGAAATTTTATATCTAGTAAAGATATCTTTTGGAAGATAAAATAATTGGGAAAATTATTTGGAATCTGATGATGTTGTGCATCTTTATTGATAGTTAAATAACCGACTATCAATAATTACCTTAAATTGGTATTTGTTGTGAATTGGATGAATTTGAATGCCACACTTATTTTTGAATAAGCGCTCACTATTCGGGTTAGCCGGGAAAGGACCATGGGGTCTTATAACCCATTCCGAATATGTGATACGTCGTTATGAATCGCATTTGATGACCGGTGTTGAAGACCGGATATTTTTGAAAACGGAAGGATTACCGTCGAGTTACTCTACATCGGTTGATCTCCGATTTAGAGGTTTTTATCACCCTTAGTGACGGGAAGTCCGGACGTGATTAGAAAATTATCCGGATGTGCAAGGGCTTCGTGAGAAGTGCCTTCGGTTCTGTTCGATCCCGGAACAGACTTGTATGGATTGTATGTCTGACGTTACAAATTGAGATATAAAGCTGATTTCTTTCAAATACATTTCTGTTGGTGGCGGAGAATTTATTCTCTTAGCTTAACACCCTTCTCTGAGACGTACGAGCTCAGAGGTTATGTAGTTGAAATTTATCAGCGATATATTCCCAATTTGGTAACGTGGCATACTGAGTGTTGCTGTGAAATGATCAGTGTTTGATCATTTGCGATATGATCATTTGTTT
The DNA here is from genome assembly GCA_030737815.1 of Allium fistulosum. Lineage (NCBI taxonomy): Eukaryota > Viridiplantae > Streptophyta > Magnoliopsida > Asparagales > Amaryllidaceae > Allium > Allium fistulosum. The sequence continues at coordinate 938,231,532 of CM060907.1, read as the reverse complement.
GATCTTATATCTTTGTGATCATAGGTTGATCATTTGTTTGACCCGAAGCATGGCTTTGTAGAAAGCATAGCTTTGTGGACGAGACTTCATCGAGCCTCACACCCCGGAAATGGTCAAAACAGGAAGGATGCAGCAAGGTTCTAGGGAGTAGCGCCCCTTAGTGTATGTCATTCCTTCTGGATAGAGGTGGTATCATGGTATGGAGCCCAGATACTTAACCTATGTTGATACTGCTTATTATGTGGTTTGTTGCGAATCGGGGATCTTGGGGAAGATCGGTTACGATCGGGGGATGGCATACACGTGTCAGTAGTTACCTATTTTTGCAGAGGTAACCCGGCCTTGTGTTGGCAGAGATCCGGTTAGGTTCTCGGGACGTCATTCCAGAGGCGTTCCTTCGTGGAATAGGAAGTTCCTTTGCCTGACCATTTGTTGGAAATCCAAAGAAACAATACGTGACTTGTACGGTTTTAGTTGTAGAACCTATCATTCACTTACGGTGGTCACCACTGTTTGGATGGTAGCTATAGTAGGCATAAGTGCGGAATGCCTATGCTGGCTAAGATTTATATTATACTTTCGAAATGATTTCTACACTATGCACTAATAATAATATCAGAAATGATTTGATTTTGCGTAGTAAGCATCTTTGACTATCATAAGAAGAAATCTCCTCCAATTCTGCATTTGCATTGTGTGTGTGGCGGGAGGTCTTATGGTAGTTTCATTTTCCAAAAGCATTTCGAATTGACTTTAAAATTATTTTGTTGTTATAAAGAATAACTGTTTTACGATCTCACACCAGTCACCATGACTGACTCGGAGTTTATTGTTTCCCTTCTAAACTCTGGGTGCCCACAAATTTCCACACGGGCAGCCTAGGGTTATGTTATCAGGATATTCTGGATATTCTGGAGCTTTGGAAGCAAGCTGGATGGCGTAACGTATCATCCGTACTTATTTATTTATTTCGCTGTGTATTCTGTATGAGGACAAGTTATATAACTGTCCATTGTTGTATTGAGTTGTATATTGACTCTGATGATTGATGTATGTATAAAATGATATAGTTCTTTGTTTAAAGATTATTCATTTATCTATTATATGTTGTTCCGCTGCGAATGTGAGATTCTGATATTGTTTCTGTTCTGATGTTGTTCCATTGTTCTTCTTTCTTTTTCTTCTATCTTTTCTTCTACCTCTTCTTTTAAAACCCTAAGTATTCGGTTTTCCGGCAGTTGATACAGTGGACGTATCGATGTCGATTTTCGAAAGTCGAAGAATCGGGTCCTTACACTTATGGTTCAAAGCCATTTATTGTGTATACCGATGCTTGTGGTACATGACTGGATGCTATTTTGATGCTGGAGGGTAAAGTTGTTTGCTATGCTAGTCGACAGTTAAAAGTACACAAGAAAAATTATCCGATCCATGTCCTCATGTTGACAGCTGTTGTTTTTGCTCTCAAATCTTGGAATCGTTATCTTTTAGAGGAACGATTTGAGTTGTTTATAGATCATAAGTTCCTTATGTATATGTTCTCCTAAAAAGACTTGAATTTGAGATAGCATAGGTGGATGGAGTTGTCGGCATTATATGATTTTAGTATCTCGTATACTCCAGGAAAAGGTAATGCTGTAGTTGATGCCTTAAGCAGAAGACACATGATGTTATGCTCTATGTTTTTGGAATGGAAGCACTTATAGTTTATCTTTACATTTAATTTCCTATTTTCATCGGATTTTGCACTGGGACTTTAGTAGCTTCAAATGTTGAGTCTATACTTATGAACTGTATCGGTTCGAGTCAGAAGTACGACACAGAGTTGATAGGTATTTTCTAGAAGCTAAATAGAGGTGAGAATTCGAGTCATTTGGATCGGTATTCCATTGATTTTAGAGGATGGTTGTATAGGGATGGTAGGTTTTTTGTTCCTCTCATTAAGGAATTAATTGACATAGTACTAAATGAGTCCTATCATTCTAGGATCACCATTCATCCCGATAGTGAAAAGATGTATCGAGATACAAAGAGGGTATTTTATAGGCCAGTATGAAGAGACATGTAACAAAGTTTGTTTCGAAGTGTGTGACATATCAAAAAGTAAAGGCGGAGCAAAGAAAACCTAGTGGATTATTATAGCCTTTGGATATCTGCTATGGAAATGAGAGAGCATCTTTATGGATTTTGTTGAAGGACCGTCAATGAGTAGAAGGGGAAATGAGAATGTTTGGGTCATTGTTGATCGACTAACCAAATGCACTCATTTTATTCCGATTAGGAGTACGAGGACAACACATCTTTGACAACCTTAGATGCGAAGGAGGTAGTTCAACTTCATGAAGTTCCTTCCAATATTGCCAATGATCGAGGCCGTCTTTTCAATAGTGAATTTTGGAGGAGTCTTTGGGAGGACTTAGGCACTGAACTAAACTTGAGAGTAGCCTATCATCCATAGAAGGATGGACAAACTGAGTGGTTGAATCAGGTGTTGGAAGATTTGTTACGGATGTGTATGTTGGACTTTGGAGGTTCTTAGTGAGATCACTTGTCGTTAGTAAAGTTTGCAAATAATAACAACTATCTGGTAAGTATTGGAATGACACCATTCGAGGCATTGTACATGAGGCTATGTTGATCTACATCTTGATTATGGTACACTACGGCTAGGGTTATTCTTGGAATAGAAATGATCGGAGAGATTTTGTAGAAAGTAGATTTGATCCGTAGTAGACGACATGGTTTTGCGAAGGTCTTGCCACTAAGACAGGAGACACACAAAGTTGGAGTTCACAGACATGGTTTTGCAAAGGTCTTGCCACTAAGATATGTTATGATGTTCGGTAGTTCGGAAAAGACGACGCCGAGGTTTTTAGGGCCTTTTATGATTTTGTAGAGTATAGGAAAGTTAGCTTATATGGTTGAGCTTTCTTAAAAGTTTGCGAGAGTTCATAATGTTTTTCATATGATGCACTTGCGAAAGTGTTTAAATAATTCATCTACTATAGTCGAGCTGAGTCAATTAGAAGAGGTTGAGATAGAGAGAGTCACTCGATCACCATGAATCTACTTGCACTATTGAGCATGGGACAAAGCGACTCCGTAATAAGGTAGTTAAACTAGTTAGCATTCAGTGGGGAAATGATCTGGTTGAGAGTACTTGAGAGCTAGAGAAGAATATTAGAGCTTTCCATCACTTACTCTTTATCGATATGTTTTCCCTATTTTGTTTGCTTAGTAAAATTTGGAAATTAGATGGTGTGGTATACTTCTTGTGTGACTTTTGTTTGCTATATGACTTGACTTATTGCATATCTTGTTGCATATGTATAGAATTATCAGTATACTATTGGTTTGCATCCATGATTATATGTCATGATTTTGCATTCATATAGGAGTTGCATTAGTATTTATGCATTTATCACCTGCCATATTCATGACATATGTTGATTAATGGTTGTGCATTGTTTACTGCACTTCTTTTTTCCATTGCTATACATTGAAGTTATATCCAGACTTTAGTTGTATCCTTATGGGTATAATATCTTATATCATAAGAAATGTTAGGAAACAAACATAATTGATATGAATTGCTTGATTTTCTTTGTGTATGGTGTGGTTTGAGTGTATAAATTACACATACACATGGTTGCTAGTGTATAGTTAAGTCTACGAGTTGCATTTTTCCATCTCTTGGAATTCGTTTTGCGTGTGTTGTGGTTTGAGTGTACGTATTACACATACACATGGTTGCTAGAGTATAGTTAAGCCTACGGGTTGCATTTTCGCCTCTTAGAATTTTGGGGTCAAAATTCTTTTTAGGGGGAGATTGTGACACCCAAGATTTTAATACAAATAAAATATAAGTGAATATTAATCAGAAAGGGCATTTTTATAATTTTACATAAAGTTGAAAACTAAATTTTAAAATTAGAATTTGGAAAATCTAACTTTTCCATTTCCACAAGTAGATTTTTCTAACCCAAATTCATATACAAAATGTTGAAAATGGACACCGAATGAAGGAGATACAGATCATTTGCTGTAGTACACATTTTGAGGCGAAATAGGTCTAGGCCTAAGTGGGTTGAGGTGGAATTTTAGAATTTATGCCTATATAAGGGGGATTTATAACCTTAATTCACCTCATTTCCCACTTCTCTTCATCCATATCCGTCGCTTAACCTAGATCTAATTTTAACTCCATTTTCTTCTTCTACCTCCATCAAAATCAAATCTTCAAATAAACAAAAATAGAAAAATCAAATTGAAAAGAAAAGAGGAAATTAAATAAAAACATAAGCAAGTAAAATAGAAGAAAAAGAACCAAATCATAAGGGGAAATCCATATATGTGAATCGATTTTGAATAGATATAACTTTAAAAACTATTGTTTGTAATAGATGTGAATCAATTTACATTAATAAAAGTGAATATATATATAACTTAAAAATTATATAGATCTGATTCTATGCAATAGATGAGAATCAACTTTGAATAAAACTGAATACATGTAGATGAATCATAAAATAGTTTATGTACAACAAATAAGGAAATTATATTATAAATTCACTTTAAAAACTATGTAGATCTGATTCTCTACGGTTGATAAAAGTTAATTTTGACCATAGTATAGTTTATATGGTCAATTTGCTAAATTACATCAAAAATTCAAAGTTCGTAGAAATTTAAAGAAATAAACATGGGAGTTAACCTAAGGCTTACCCCATGCCGACTCTAGGCCAGCCACAGGAAAACAAGAGGCAACCCTCAAGTCTCAAATAAGTAAATAAAATGAATCAATTATATTTGAGTATATTAAAGGTTGTTGTTAGGTATGCGTACTTATTAAAACTAAATTCATATTGACCTAGAAGTTATATTCGAAGTTTGATAAAAGATAGAGTAAAAGAATAATTTAAACCGCACAAAAATAACATGTTGAAAAAATTAAAAAAACAACAATAGACTAACGATCGACTGACCACACGATAGGAATCGACTGTCTTGCTTTGAGAAAATCTGATAAAAACCTTTGTCCAACCTGCGGAAAACTAGTGTATTTTTAGGGTCCACCAATCAACTAATTTAAGCCATCAATCGGCTGACTAATCGAACAATCGACCGATTGTGCTTAACCAATTGAACCTTACACTTCTTAAAAAAATATGCAGGGAACCAATCGACTGACATATTTATACAATCAACTGATAGCCTGTACACAGCCTTGGTTGAATTTAGTCCAGGTGCTTTCCAAGTAGGATAGCTTTGGAGATTTGTTTCCTGTTTTGTTGATTTTCTGGAATTCTCATAGCTTTTTCATGCTATATAACGTGATGCTCAAAGATGTATGCGATTGTATCATAATTGGTTGCACCCACTATTACTATAGTAGTCTTCACCGCGTGTTGGTAAGCCATGTGAAGGAACAGAGGAATCCATGTCAGTAGGTTTACAACTGTTCGGTGAATGTATTTATGCAAGAAGTTGAATTGTTTATTGACCCTTATATGTTGTTAGTTGAATGACGTAGGGATGTAGGACACGTTTACCACTGAGGTATCATACTCGATGTTTTGGTAAGCAGTTTACCATTGGAACTGTATACTCAATGTGTTCCATAACATTGTGATTATATACTCTGTGTGTGCGACTTAGGAGGTTTACCATTGTGATTGTTTACTCAATGTATAATTATGCAGTTAACCATTAACACCGCTTACTCAGTGTATAGTTGAGTGGTTCGCCACTGAGATTGTCACTTAATGTGTAGTTACCAGTTTAAGTTGAGACCATATACTGATATATCATTAGGTTTAACTAATTTTCGGATGTCCAACCTCCATGTGAAATTCTTTGTAGACTATTATTACATTTTAAGGATATTATAGGTGGTTACCCTATACTGTACCAGTTGGATAATTTGTTAGACATAGTATACACTACAAACGAACAACCTAATGTAGTGTAGATTATAAATGATAATTTAACTGCTTATTAATACCATATAACTAGTGATATTAATCATTCAACAGACTTTGCCCGATTCCCTATACTTTTCTCTCTTTGTACATATTATGGGATGACATGGTAGTAGGAGGTATGGCGAGAATAAGACGTGTGAAGGAGGTGACCGTACGCCTTAGAGCTATATTTATTTATTTTCATTTATTATGTATCTTATTGTACTTGTTAGTCAGACATATGCTATATTTTTATTTAGAGATTTCATTTAGCTATTCCTTGTATACCACTGTTGCTTTAAATAGTAGTGATTTGGTTATTAAAATATTTATATTACTTTTTCTTCCACTGTGAGATCTGAAAGTGTAGAATGTTTAAAGTTTTAATTTTCTTTTTACTTTACAAACCATTAAAAACCTAACAATCCGTATTTATTGGCACGACGAGAGTTCAAACACCGCTTTAGGCTTTGAACGATGTGTTCGGAGGTGCGAGTTATTACACATTCATAGGAATAAAATGAGTGCCATTCGTCAAATGGATTACCAAAACCCATATGCTCTCATTCCCTTCTTAACTCCGTAGCAAACCATCTATGAAATCCATGGAAATAAGTTCTTATTTACAATGCAGGACTTTCAAAGGCATCAATAAACCACCAGGCTTCTTTTGTTCGACCTTGACTCATTGACAATTCATGAATTTCTCTACGAACTCTGAAACATGCCTTTTCATACGCTTCCAATAATAAGTATTCTTCACATCATTATACATTTTTTGTCACGGAGATTAATAGTCATTCTAGAATGATGGCACTCTCGAAGAATATCAAACTCTCCACTTTGGGAACGCATAACCTTTCATCCCTATGAAGCCAAACCTTCGCATTAATGGAATATCAGTCAATATGATTGGACTTCTCCCCTTTCCTAAGTTGGTGTAAGATCTCTAAAATGCTCGCATCAAGTCTTTGGATAGAACTAATTCGGTCGATAAATGTGGGTATAATTTCCAACGTTGCCAACAAACTAGGCAACACATCATAGGGAGGTCATAAATCAAACTCCACAAGAAACTTCAAACCCTTCCATCCTACAAATATAGAGCCCAACATAACATGCCTTTTACTCAATACATGCGCCATGACATTCCCCTTTTTGGGAGTATAGGAAATTCCAAAATCATATGACGCTGGGAATTCGATCTATCTTTGTTGCCTAAGATTGAGATATTTTTAGGATAATAAATACTTCAAAGATTTATGACCTAGGATAGCTCAAACTTCTTACCCAACAAATAATTCCTCCATGTCTTCAAAGCAAAGACAATGGCAACCATCTCCCAATCATGAGTTGGATAGTTTTTCTTATGGATTTTAAGTGGCCTACTAGTATACATAACCACTTCACCTTTTTGCATAAGAATCACATCGGGTCTCATTCCATAAGCATCCATGTATAGGGTGAATAGTTTAGCTCCTTACGGAATAACAAAACCCACAACATTAGTTAATGATTGCTTTATCTTAATAAAAGAGTCTTCTCTACGTGCATCCCACAAGAAGACTTGGTTCTTCCTAGTTTGACTGGTCAAAGGTGTAGCAACCTTTGCAAAGTCCTTAATGAACTTCCATAGTATTCCGCTAATCCAAGGAAACTACGAAGTCTGGTCGCACTACTGGATACCTTCCAATCTTGCATTGTGGCAACCTTGCTTGGATCAACGGAAATCCTATGCTTGGATACAATATGACCCAAAAAATCTAACCTCCCCTCTCCAAAAGTGATATTTAGAAAACTTTGCCTTCAAGCAATTTCGCTACAACACCTCCAACGCTTCTTTTAAGTGTAAATTTTGGTCTTCTTTACTTTTAGGAAATATCAAAATATCATCTGCAAACCTTACCAAAAATTTATTAAGTTGGCTTCGAAAGACACGACTCATGAGATCAACTAAATATGGTAGTGCCTTCGTAAGCCCAAACGGTATTACTATATATTCATAAGGTCCACCAAGAGTTCTAAAGGTGGTTTTCAAAATACCATATTTAGCTATCCTTAGTTAAATAAACCTTGTAGCAAGATTGAGTTGGGAGAAAATCTTCGCTTCTCCGAATTGGTCGAACAAATCATCAATACAAGGAAGAGGGTTTTCTTTTCTTTCTTGCCAACTTATTCGACTCTTTATAGTCGACACAAAATCTCAAGGATCCATCCGCTTTAGTGGCAAACATGAAGGGTGCTCCTTACTCTGATGTACTTCTCCAAATAAGACCTTTTTTCAAAAGCTTAGAAATTTGAGTTTCTAGTTCTCTTCTTTATTTTGGAGCTATTCTCCTAATAGGTAAGACAACTGGCTTCGCATCTCGCTCTAAATCAATATGGAATTAAATTTCTTGATAAGGAGGTAAACCCAAAACCTCTTCAAGTACATCCGAAAAATTCCTAACAACATTGGGGACTTGGGCCAATTCATCATAAGAGAGATATAAGGAGTATAAATAGCCCAACATCATAGAACTCTCTGGATCACAATAAACATTAAGCCTCTTACCAATACTATCCCTCATACAGACTAGATCATTACAATCAAGAACGACCCAATGCTTTGTCATCCAATCCATCCCTAGTATAAGTCCATAGCCCAAAAACTTGAGCACAAAAGCATCACAAAGAAAACCCAGACTTGCCTTGAGAGAATTTAATGTCTTTACATATCATAGAAAGATGTGCCAGCCCCCATTGTGATCACAACATATAAATTATAGCACTAATGCAAACTATCAATATGATGCAAACTATCAATAAGATAACTAGCAATAGAAGAATGTTAAGCTCCTTTATCAAATAAAATATAAATAGGAAAATCGTAAGTAGAAAGCATGTGATGACCACCCTACAGATCCAACACCCAATATACTTGTAAAGTGCCCTATAATGGTGCTTGACCAATGTAGGATGATAGGCAAGTATAAAGTAAGTTTAACCATTATAGATCCTGTCGTATATCTCATAGTATAAGGATAACATATAATATAAATCACAGATAGAAAATAGGCGAGACAGAAATATAACTAAATGAACCATTGCAGAATAAAGCAAAGGTTCAATGGAGTTATAAAAAATAGTAATAGATTTATACAATTGATAAGTAAACCCAAAATATCCATCTCAAGGCAAAGTCAAATACTGTCAAAGCTCTACAGTGTTATACAGCAGAATTAGTAAAAGCTCCAAATATAGTATACATAGGCATATAGCCTCCTGCTAGTCAACTGGTACAAAGCCATATGCCATTCCACATATGCTATCTAGTCTACTTATTTAGGAGTACCCGAGATAATAAGAAGCAAAACATAAAATCTCGAGTCCAAAAATAGTCAGGCGTGAGCGATAAATAATCTCGATAAACAATGAAAATCAATATAGTATAAGACATAAGGTGAATTATACATAACCTCTCCCTACATCCAAAGAGTTAGCACAAAACAATCAATACATGCTACTCTATCATCATCATCAACAGCAGCATCATTATCATACTAATGTACTGCAATCTAAGTGCAATGTTGGATGTTTAGGTATTCCAATCATAATACCTACCCCATATGGTAGCACGAGGGTGATGAAAAATGTGACAAACATAGCAGAAACAACATCCATCAAACAATCCTCACATCACTCGAGTATGTTGGATATAAGATAATTCGTATGGCACCATCATAAGCCGGGGACTCAATCAAATCCCTGTTCCACAGTGCTCAATCCATGCCACTTTGTATGGCTATGAAACAAGCCTATAGTCATAAGTTATAGGGTACTCTACAATCATACGATCTGGAAATAGTCATAATCTAGGTGGGTGTCCCCGCTTACCCTCTCCACACGTGGACACTGGAAACCTCTGAGTATCTACGATCGCTTTGCACACGACATCATAATAGAACACGGTTAATTTTCCATTCCTTTCTATATCTTTAGCGATCCCAATTCCACTCACGAGCACCATCATTGAACTCGTACTTTAGATCACCATCTTGACTCCTGTCATTGAGTCATCATCCTTAAAGTACAGCTCCATCCTCATCAAGCTGTTTTTGTCTAAATACAACTCCATCTTCATCAAGTTATCATTGTCGGAACATCTTTATACATCCATCCCATGTAGTAGAATCATCTCGTCAAAGTTACGAAGCCATCACATTGAAGCATTTCACCATTTTCTTCATCATCAACTAGCATTCTTCTTTGTGCCACCACGTCGAAATCGATCGTTTAATGAACAAACAAACACACTCTATATGCTCCCTAAGTGAAATGACCCTCCTCTTTCTACCTTAATTTCATAAGGATTTTTTTTTTCATCAAAGGGAATTTAAATCAAATATAAATCAAAATGCCATACAAGCTATTGACATAGCCACTTATTTCTTTTCTAAGTCTTGTTCTACTACCATAGGTGCACTTTGACAAATACTAACACATATATATATTTATCTTGCCTAGATAATTCTATTTAACTCTAAAATAGTATTTACTTGATCTCATGATAGTTATCAAAGTTGATATTAATTAATAACAATAAGTTGAATTGACAAAAATTGATAAACCTTGGGAATTTACTCGAAAATAGGCAAATTAGGCAAAATCAGCAGTTCAGACGTCTAAATTTCTATGACAGACGTCTAGATTCGATCTCAGACGACTAAATTTTTATGACAGACGTCTCAGAGTGTCTAAATTTTAAACAGAGAGTAGAAAACATTTTGAACTAAATTCAGACATCTAAATTTTTATTGACAGACGTCTAAATTAGATCTCAGACGTCTAAATTATTATGACAGACGTCTCAGAGTGTCTAAATTTTAAACAGAGAGTAGAAAACATTTTGAACTAAAATCAGACATCTAAATTTTTATTGACAGACGTCTAAATTAGATCTCAGACGTCTAAATTATTATGACAGACGTCTAAGTTTAATCTCAGACGTCTAAATTATTAAGACTGCCGTCTAAATTTGATCTCTATGTACATGCATATTCACATTCAATTTATATGTGTCTGGATGTCCACCTACGTTCATTTACACTTTTAAGTTTGATTTAAACTTCCTTTGAACTATCAGAGTCATTTTCTTTTCAAACAATTCAACCAGGATTCAAAACTTATTACCAATATAAATATATCAGTGCATCCTAAGTACTATACACATACATATGAGGATGTAAGTGTTTATCTTGTTTAAATTCAGAGTATATATATTTTTGTTAAACAAGTGTATCCTGCTTGATTTGGATTCTAGCAATTCTGACTAAGGTTAATTACTATATTCTTTTGAATATTTGTAACAAGTTAGTAAATCCTATGCATATCTAATTTATATGAACTTAAAAATATCCACAAGAATAACTCCAGGTTTTTATAGCTAGACTCAAATTTTTAACCTTCAAACTTAAGGTTTTAAGTAACTTGAAATTATCTAATACAATGTATGTACATACACATTTCTATTTCTCAAATACAGGCATATACCATTTACAGATTTTCATCACAATACCCAAATATATATATTTTCTTGCAAAAATTCAACCAAGTCTTTAGATTAATTCCAAACTTAATACATCACTAGATTCATTTAGAACAACTAATAAATCCAAACCTTTAAGATCATTACATAACAACCAAAACAGAACTATAAAAACTTCCCAGATTACATGCAAATATTTCATTCTAGTTCTTATTTAATTCTAATTTAGCATGCTTATATAATCACTCTCATTAGCCACAGCAGCTTCCTATTTAGATCCAGCATTCCCTGAAAGAACATTAGAGGCTGCCTCATTTTAGATGAGACACCCCAGATGCCATAAGCAAACAAGGGTCAGATACAAGATCTGGTATGAGTAAAATCAAAAATTCCATGATATTAGGTAAATGAGTGAGACATAAATATTTCGTTCAAGTGGGCATATCATCTTCGATCAATTTGCCTGACTTGTTTATGACTAATTATATACACATATTCAACCATGCAAACATAGGTTTCAAATAGAAATACTCAGGAACTATCATAGTTCCAGTCCAACCATCTTAGGAATAACTCAAGTTCCTACTTCATCAATTTAAGGTTGCATTTACCAAATTAATTCCTAGCCTCATCTGCCATAAAGGAATCACGGGGACACATTGCAATAAAATAATTCACAATATTGCACAAAGATCTCAGGGCTTAAACAAACCATGTGCCAACTTGCATACTTCAAATATGACAAGCATTCCAGCAGTCTTCTTGGCTCACAATCCTTAGTTTATTTACTAAGTGTTCATGTTTAATCCTATCGTGAGATAGCTTGGTGACTAAATCCCAGTATACATGAAACATTACATAGAGTTTACAAGCATAACTCAAGAACAATCTAACATTCATGTCCAGGGAAAATCATATTTTCAAGTGTTTTGGCTTAAAGAAAATACGAGAATAATTACAACTGGGAATAAAGACTAGGCATGTGGGTTATTATTGTTTCATAAGCAACCATGTTTGAACTTAATTCAAGATCTAGCTTAAACAAGATTTCTGGCTCATGGATTTTCTATTTGATCAAGGGTTCAGCACTTTTGGATATTTCCATTGCAACCTTGAATCTTTCATTTGAGCCTCAGCACTTACACAAGTGTAATGCAACTCATATACATTTTGGTTTCTATGTTTTCCATGCCATATCTAAACCAGTTACAAGTATTCTCTATTTACTTTCATGATTTTATACTTTACCTTTCTGGGTGTAACCAAACAGAGCAAAACATTCAATCATCAAATCAATCAAAACATCCAGAAACACCCATTAAAACATCCATTGAAGCATCCATTAAAACCATAGTAATGGAATCAAAAACATGTAGAAAAATAACATAAATCTGGCTGCCTCATAACAGGACTTAATGCCATGGGTTTAGTGAGATTACTCACAGAAAAATGCTTCTCTTGCTAACTCAGAAAAGAATCCTTTTCAAAACTTGTTTTTCTGCTTGTAAGTATTTTCTCCTTTGTTTTCTTAAATGTTTTTGGGTAGCAAATGATTTTTTTCTGGTTTATACTTGGGTTTATAAGAGAGGTTTTCTAGGGTTTTATCATTGTAAAATCTCATTTCTACCCTGGCCAAAACTCATGCATTTTGCATTTCAAATTTGTTTATTTTTCACCTTTAATATCCCGACCATATGTGAGACATGCCTCCCCTTTTTCTTTTCCAGAATATATATATTATATTCTTACCAAGTCATGATAATTGTGTGACATTGTTTACTTGTTTATTTTCTAAAATCCTCCTTTCTATTTTCTGCCTAAAGCAATTATTTTGCTTGCAATTCGTCTTTTGCCATTTTAGTGTTATAGTTTCACTTGCTTATGTATACCTTTCAGTACTTGAAAATGTATATTTGTATACATATCTTATCTAGGCTTATTTAATTCCTCTTAATTTCAGAAACATATGCACCTATATGTATACAGGTTTTCAAATCCTTATAACATATATGTGTATATTATTTTTTCTGGATTTTAAATAAAATCTGTTTACTGATTTAAAATAAAACTTACTTTTCTTATTTTCTGGGATGATCCATATAATTCCAGAAATCAAATATCCATGTTGCAAAATCATGTTTGTATTGCTTTTTAATTCTTGTTTTAAATTTAAGAAATCTGGAGTTCTTCCTTGTGCCATATCAGTGTGCACGTGCACACATGCACACATACTTGCACACAATTAACTCCATATATTCCTATACAAATAATTTCAAATATTTTCAAAATTCAACTAAAATAAGATTCCATGAATTTCTGGGGCATTACAATCACCCCACCTTTTTAGGAATTGTGTCCTCACAATTTTTCTCATTTGACTTTAAACATGTCCAGATTTTATAAAATCTATCAAACATAGCATAAGCAAACAATTCAGTCAAAACAATCATACATATTAAACTTTTTAGGGATTTAGATTTTTACCTTCCACTGCAAAAAGCTTAGGGTAATCCATCTTTATCTTATCCTCTAACTCCCATGTACAATCATTAGGGTCTAGGCTCCATTGAACCTTTACCAATTTCAAAGTTTTGCTCCTCAACTTCTTTTCCTCTTTAGCTAAAATCCCCACTGGTTCTTTCTCATAGACCAAGTCAGGATTTATTTGAACTTGAGTTGGTTTTTCTAGAATTGCCTCTTTATCATGCACCCATCTCCTAAGTTGTGATACATGAAATACATTGTGCATTGCACTCATCTCTTCAGGTAGCTCCAACTTATATGCTAATGAACCTATTTTTTCCAAAATCTTGTAAGGTCCAACATATCTTGGGGTAAGTTTTCCCTGCTTGCCAAACCTCAACACCTTCTTCATAGGTGAAACTTTGATGAAAACATAATCACCAACTTCATATTCTACCTGCTTCCTCCTCATGTCTGCAAACTTCTTTTGCCTATCTTGAGCTGCTGCCATTCTTCTCCTCACCAATTCAATTTTCTTTGTAGTCTCTTTAACATACTCAGGCCCTAAGACAGCCTTTTCTCCTGCTTCAACCCAACATATTGGTGACAAACATGGTTTGCCATACAAGGCTTTAAATGGTGCCATACCTATGGTGCTTTGATAACTATTGTTATATGTAAATTCAGCCAAATGGAGGTGATCTTCCCAATTACCTCCAAAGTCCAATGCACATGCCCTCAACAAATCCTCCAAAACTTTATTTATCACTTCAGTTTGACCATCTGATTGGGGGTGGTATGCAGTACTCAAGCATAACTCACTTCCCATGGCTTCTTGAAAGCTCTTCCAAAATCTGGATGTAAAGATTGTGTCCCTATCACTCACTATAGTCTTAGGGATTCCATGCAACCTTACTATTTCTCTCATGAATATTTGAGCTAGTTTAGGTGCATTTCTTTCTGCCTTCACTGGTATAAAGTGTGCCACTTTAGTCAATCTATCAACTACTACCCAAATGCTTGTGTTTCCTCTTTTTGACCTAGGCAGACCATCTATGAAATCCATAGATATATCTTCCCACTTCCACTGTGGTATACTTAGGGGTTGTAATAGACCTGAGGGTCTTTGGGTTTCTGCTTTGACTTGTTGGCAAGTCATACACTTTGCAACATGTTTGGCCACATCAGTTTTCATCCCTCTCCACCAATAATTCCTCTTCAAATTTTGGTACATCTTGGTGTTGCCTGGGTGTATAGAATATTTGCTCCTATGATATTCATTAAGTATCTCTTCCTTCAATTCTATATCCTTTGGAACACATATTCTACCTTTATTCCTTAAGTAACCATTCTTATCAATGTGGTAGTTTGCTACTTCTTCTCCTTTTTCTATTAAAGTCTTCTTTTCTAATAAATCTGGATCTCCCCTTTGCATTTTTCCCACTTTCAAAATTAAATCTGATTGCAAAGTTATCAAACTTAATTTTCCTTTACTCCCTTCTTCAATCATCTCCATGTTTACCTCACTGTTTTCCTCAATTTCCAAATCAGTAAGTAGAGATAAAAATTTTAAACTCTTCTATCATTAGCATGGCTACTTTTGCATGCTGCCTGCTCAAAGCATCTGCAACCTTATTAGCTTTTCCTGGAGTATAAAGTATGTCTAAATCATATGCTGCTAGAAACTCAACCCATCTATGTTGCCTCATATTCAAATCTTTTTGTGAAAAGAGATATTTCAATGCCTTATGGTCTGTGTACAAAATAAACTTAGCACCTAGAAGATAATGTCTCCAGAGCTTTAGTGCATATACCATTGCTTCCACTCAAGATCATGGGTTGCATACTTTGATTCATGTGGCTTCAATTATCTTGATGCATAGGCTATAACTTGATCTTGCTGCATCAATACAGCTCCTAGCCCAAAACCACTTGCATCAGTATACACAATCAAATCCTCATTTCCTTCTGGTACTTTCAATACTGGTGCATTGACTAAGGCCTCCTTGATTCTACTAAAGGCTTGTTCACATTTCTCAGTCCATATAAAGGGTTGGTTCTTTCTAGTTAGGTTGGTAAGAGGTGATGACATCTTAGAAAAATCTTTTATAAACCTCCTATAATACCCTGCCATTCCCATAAATGACCTAACTTCTCCCACTGTGCTTGGCCTTTTCCATGCTTGGATTGCCACAATTTTATTGGGATTTACAGAAATGCCTTTGGCAGATATAACATGCCCAAGGAAATGCACTTCTACTTTCCAAGATGCACACTTAGAAAATTTTGCTTTTAAATCTTTTTCTCTTAATCTAGACAAAACAAGGTGTAAGTGATTTTCATGTTCCTCTACTGTTTTAGAATAGATCAAAATATCATCAATAAAAATCAAAACAAACTTGTCTAAATAATCCCTGAATATCCTATTCATCAAGTCTACAAAGTATGATGGAGCATTTGTCAACCCAAATGGCATGACAAGAAACTCATATAAACCATACCTAGTGTTAAAGGCTGTGTACTTAACACTTGAGTCCTCAACCTTCATCTGATGGAATCCAGATGCCAAGTCTAACCTAGAAAATATTTTTGCTCCACTAAGTTGATCAAAAAGATCATCAATTCTAGGTAAGGGGTACTTGTTTTTGATAGTGACTTTGTTTAGCTCCTTGTAATCTATGCACATTCTTAAAGTACCATCATGTTTCCTTACAAATACTACTGGAGCACCCCAGCATGAATTACTTGGTCTTATAAATCCTTTGCTTTCCAACTCTTCTAACTGTTTCTTCAATTCCTTCAACTCACTTGGCCCCATCCTAGTGGGTTTCTTAATAATTGGACTTGCTCCTGGTATCAGATTAATCTGAAATTCCACTGGTCTGTGGTGTGGAACACCCTCAACTTCTCCAAACACATCTAAGTATTTGTTAATTATGGGGATTTTTTCAATAGAAGGCTCACTGGAATCCTTACTTAAGTCAATCAAGTGATATAATTTTCTTTCCTTGGTTATTTCACACAAAATTGTGATTCTTTGACCTCTAAAATTTTGTAATGATATGGTGGATGAGTCTAAATTAATTATGGCTTTGTATTGTCTTAACCAGTCTACACCCAATATAACACCTATATTTGGGTAATTTAAAACATATAAATTGGAAATAAAAACATTTCCTCCTATGTTTAATTCCACATCCACACACATCATGTTTAAAACACTAGAACTTCCCAATGGGCTTTGCACTAACAAGGGGGTTTCAACCAGTATGCAATTTAATTTAAGCAATGCAACTAACTCATGGGAAATCAGAGAATGTGTTGCCCCTGTATCATACACTACTGATATGGGTAGGGTACAAATAAATAAAGTACCTTCCACTTGGCCATGGTTTTCTGCATTAGCCTCTACTGTGGATTTGCTTCTGCTTTCCAAACTTGCTAGCTTCCCTTGCTGTTTATACTCAGGGCAGTTTCTCTTGATATGTCCCTCCTTACCACATAGGTAGCATTTGAAAGCTCCTCCCTTCAATTCTGGGCACCTTGGTTTGATATGTCCCTCTTTTCCACAATGATGACATGTTATTTTTCTCTTTGTTTCAGTGGTCTTAGTATCATTGGTTTTCTTGCCTTCTGTCTCCTCCTTCTTTTTGTCATAGGGATGATACCTTCCCTTATTTTTCTTGTTGTTATTATTCTTAAAATTCTTATACTTCTCCCTCTCCTTATCATGTTGCTCAAATTTTAAGGCCAGATCAATGATTTGATCAAAAGTTTTATCTGCATATGGCAACATAGCCCTACTAAGCCCTGGGTTTAAACCCTTAATATACCTATCATTCTTTGATGCCTCATCAGCTACAAGCATAGCTCCATACTTAGACAAGCTCTCAAACCTCTGAGTATATTCAGTCACATTAAAAGTTCCCTGCCTAAGCCTGATGAATTCTTTAAGCAATAGGGTTTTGGCTGATGCTGGAACAAATCTAGCTTCCAACATCTCCTTGAATTGATTCCAAGTGATCTCATTTTCATTTCTTCCAGCTATGATCACCTCCCACCAGCTTAAAGCTACCCCTTTCAGTTGTCTTGAGGCTACTTGCCTCTTCCTTTGATCATCCAATTGCATGTCATTGAAAACTCTGTCCAGTGTTCTCAACCATGCTTGAATTTCCATCACATTCTCAGTTCCTTCAAAACTCCTGCCTCCCAAATTGGAATAAGTCTTCAGTAGTTTTGAAAGTTCTTCATGTGGGTTCTCAGGCCTATGCCCAATTCCATCCCTTAAAGCCCTCATAAAGTCTTGCATATCAAGCATTTGTGGTGCACTTGATCCTACATGGTGATGAGATCCTCTTCCTACCATGGTCTGCTAACTAAGTTCTGGGCAAATGGTATTAGTATATTATGAGTACTTCAATAATTACTATTTTCTTATCTAAATTATTTCATCCAAAACAAACAGACAAAATACATTTCTATAATACTTAGCAATCAATGCAACCAAGTGCTCTGATACCAACTGAAATGACCCTCCTCTTTCTACCTTAATTTCATAAGGATTTTTTTTTCATCAAAGGGAATTTAAATTAAATATAAATCAAAATGCCATACAAGCTATTGACATAGCCACTTATTTCTTTTCTAAGTCTTGTTCTACTACCATAGGTGCACTTTGACAAATACTAACACATATATATATTTATCTTGCCTAGATAATTCTATTTAACTCTAAAATAGTATTTACTTGATCTCATGATAGTTATCAAAGTTGATATTAATTAATAACAATAAGTTGAATTGACAAAAATTGATAAACCTTGACTCGAAAATAGGCAAATTAGGCAAAATCAGCAGTTCAGACGTCTAAATTTCTATGACAGACGTCTAGATTCGATCTCAGACGACTAAATTTTTATGACAGACGTCTCAGAGTGTCTAAATTTTAAACAGAGAGTAGAAAACATTTTGAACTAAATTCAGACATCTAAATTTTTATTGACAGACGTCTAAATTAGATCTCAGACGTCTAAATTATTATGACAGACGTCTCAGAGTGTCTAAATTTTAAACAGAGAGTAGAAAACATTTTGAACTAAAATCAGACATCTAAATTTTTATTGACAGACGTCTAAATTAGATCTCAGACGTCTAAATTATTATGACAGACGTCTAAGTTTAATCTCAGACGTCTAAATTATTAAGACTGCCGTCTAAATTTGATCTCTATGTACATGCATATTCACATTCAATTTATATGTGTCTGGATGTCCACCTACGTTCATTTACACTTTTAAGTTTGATTTAAACTTCCTTTGAACTATCAGAGTCATTTTCTTTTCAAACAATTCAACCAGGATTCAAAACTTATTACCAATATAAATATATCAGTGCATCCTTAGTACTATACACATACATATGAGGATGTAAGTGTTTATCTTGTTTAAATTCAGAGTATATATATTTTTGTTAAACAAGTGTATCCTGCTTGATTTGGATTCTAGCAATTCTGACTAAGGTTAATTACTATATTCTTTTGAATATTTGTAACAAGTCAGTAAATCCTATGCATATCTAATTTATATGAACTTAAAAATATCCACAAGAATAACTCCAGGTTTTTATAGCTAGACTCAGATTTTTAACCTTCAAACTTAAGGTTTTAAGTAACTTGAATTATCTAATACAATGTATGTACATACACATTTCTATTTCTCAAATACAGGCATATACCATTTACAGATTTTCATCACAATACCCAAATATATATATTTTCTTGCAAAAATTCAACCAAGTCTTTAGATTAATCCCAAACTTAATACATCACTAGATTCATTTAGAACAACTAATAAATCCAAACCTTTAAGATCATTACATAACAACCAAAACAGAACTATAAAAACTTCCAGATTACATGCAAATATTTCATTCTAGTTCTTATTTAATTCTAATTTAGCATGCTTATATAATCACTCTCATTAGCCACAGCAGCTTCCTATTTAGATCCAGCATTCCCTGAAAGAACATTAGAGGCTGCCTCATTTTAGATGAGACACCCCAGATGCCATAAGCAAACAAGGGTCAGATACAAGATCTGGTATGAGTAAAATCAAAAATTCCATGATATTAGGTAAATGAGTGAGACATAAATATTTCGTTCAAGTGGGCATATCATCTTCGATCAATTTGCCTGACTTGTTTATGACTAATTATATACACATATTCAACCATGCAAACATAGGTTTCAAATAGAAATACTCAGGAACTATCATAGTTCCAGTCCAACCATCTTAGGAATAACTCAAGTTCCTACTTCATCAATTTAAGGTTGCATTTACCAAATTAATTCCTAGCCTCATCTGCCATAAAGGAATCACGGGGACACATTGCAATAAAATAATTCACAATATTGCACAAAGATCTCAGGGCTTAAACAAACCATGTGCCAACTTGCATACTTCAAATATGACAAGCATTCCAGCAGTCTTCTTGGCTCACAATCCTTAGTTTATTTACTAAGTGTTCATGTTTAATCCTATCGTGAGATAGCTAGGTGACTAAATCCCAGTATACATGAAACATTACATAGAGTTTACAAGCATAACTCAAGAACAATCTAACATTCATGTCCAGGGAAAATCATATTTTCAAGTGTTTTGGCTTAAAGAAAATACGAGAATAATTACAACTGGGAATAAAGACTAGGCATGTGGGTTATTATTGTTTCATAAGCAACCATGTTTGAACTTAATTCAAGATCTAGCTTAAACAAGATTTCTGGCTCATGGATTTTCTATTTGATCAAGGGTTCAGCACTTTTGGATATTTCCATTGCAACCTTGAATCTTTCATTTGAGCCTCAGCACTTACACAAGTGTAATGCAACTCATATACATTTTGGTTTCTATGTTTTCCATGCCATATCTAAACCAGTTACAAGTATTCTCTATTTACTTTCATGATTTTATACTTTACCTTTCTGGGTGTAACCAAACAGAGCAAAACATTCAATCATCAAATCAATCAAAACATCCAGAAACACCCATTAAAACATCCATTGAAGCATCCATTAAAACCATAGTAATGGAATCAAAAACATGTAGAAAAATAACATAAATCTGGCTGCCTCATAACAGGACTTAATGCCATGGGTTTAGTGAGATTACTCACAGAAAAATGCTTCTCTTGCTAACTCAGAAAAGAATCCTTTTCAAAACTTGTTTTTCTGCTTGTAAGTATTTTCTCCTTTGTTTTCTTAAATGTTTTTGGGTAGCAAATGATTTTTTTCTGGTTTATACTTGGGTTTATAAGAGAGGTTTTCTAGGGTTTTATCATTGTAAAATCTCATTTCTACCCTGGCCAAAACTCATGCATTTTGCATTTCAAATTTGTTTATTTTTCACCTTTAATATCCCGGCCATATGTGAGACATGCCTCCCCTTTTTCTTTTCCAGAATATATATATTATATTCTTACCAAGTCATGATAATTGTGTGACATTGTTTACTTGTTTATTTTCTAAAATCCTCCTTTCTATTTTCTGCCTAAAGCAATTATTTTGCTTGCAATTCGTCTTTTGCCATTTTAGTGTTATAGTTTCACTTGCTTATGTATACCTTTCAGTACTTGAAAATGTATATTTGTATACATATCTTATCTAGGCTTATTTAATTCCTCTTAATTTCAGAAACATATGCACCTATATGTATACAGGTTTTCAAATCCTTATAACATATATGTGTATATTTTTTTTTTCTGGATTTTAAATAAAATCTGTTTACTGATTTAAAATAAAACTTACTTTTCTTATTTTCTGGGATGATCCATATAATTCCAGAAATCAAATATCCATGTTGCAAAATCATGTTTGTATTGCTTTTTAATTCTTGTTTTAAATTTAAGAAATCTGGAGTTCTTCCTTGTGCCATATCAGTGTGCACGTGCACACATGCACACATACTTGCACACAATTAACTCCATATATTCCTATACAAATAATTTCAAATATTTTCAAAATTCAACTACAATAAGATTCCATGAATTTCTGGGGCATTACACTAAGACACCATCATTGTCCCCATGGGGTTTCACCATGATTGGTCAACCTCACATCAAGTCATTATCGACATGACTCATCAAGTCGGTGCCAACATGATGACTAACCAAAATGTTAAGTTATCTTGCCATACTAGTTCCCACTACATCACAAAGCTTTATGTTAACATCTTGAAGCAGTTACCTTTTCGTCCCAAAGCCATCGCCTTCCTTTCTCGAAGCCAATCAAGTTGA
This sequence comes from Allium fistulosum, assembly GCA_030737815.1. Lineage (NCBI taxonomy): Eukaryota > Viridiplantae > Streptophyta > Magnoliopsida > Asparagales > Amaryllidaceae > Allium > Allium fistulosum. The sequence goes on along the minus strand of CM060907.1, from coordinate 938,209,290 downwards.
CACCGACTTGGTTCCTTAGCCCCAAAATTTTATATGACCCATAACACTATTCCTCTCGTCTTTTACTAGCTCAAAGCTTCGACCTTCAAACACCAAAGTCCTTTATGCTTCAGCTCGAATAAGGTCACCATTGACATTATTTTTCGCCTACCACCGACATGAGCCTTCCACCAATGCTGACATGATTTTAACCCCTCAAATCTCAAACAAGTTCCATGCGTCTTGTTTTGGGGACTCTCTAGTCTTTAGACAATAATATATTTTAGTCGCATTAGGCTTAAGATGTTTTGAGTATCGATTTGCATGCAATGACGACCTATTTTTTAACTATCCAAGACGTCTAACAAATATCTCAAAGAATTCATACAATCATCATACAATCTTCACATAACATTCAACATCACATATAAGCAATCCAAACATGAACCAATACATATATTTTCCTAGATCTGATTTTTACACAAAATGACGATGTGATTGGTAAATAGTGTAGGATGAATCAAAATACAACTTTATTTTTTAAACTCATTTCTAAGGTGTTATTAAAGTTAGATCTAGGTTATAAAACCTTTTAACATTGGAATCATATTAAAAATCGCATTTTGACCATATCAATGAACATAAAATAGCGAGAGAAGTAAAATCACTCATTTTATACCAAATACATGAACTCTAAAGCAAATATGAGGTAGAACAACAAACTTTACAAATCCCAAGATACCAAAATAGTAAATCTCCTAACGCCTTCACTAATCACCCCTTAATGGTGTTTTAAGCTAATTAAATTGGAAAGTTTTAATTCTTTTTGGTTAAAAACAAGTTAATTGAGGTTTCAGTCAGTTTTGGACATAAGAAAGCGATTAGGAACTATCCCATCATCCCCAATTAGGCACAAATCATGAAATGGGTTAATGGACTTAATTAATTACCCATTAATCTGGCTGGCAACTGTCCAAAATTCAAATGACCATATCTCCTAAATGGTACGCCTAAAATGCTATTATGACCGCTCTATGGAAAGAGAAACCATCGTACCTATCCAATGTAAGCAGTTTTATCCCTTATTTCGGATCATATCAAAAGTTGTAGGCATTACAACTTTTCAGAGTCAGAATCGTCCAATAAAATTTCTAAAGATCAAAATTGTCACTAATTAACATTTCCCAAAGTTATAGAATCATGCAACCCAGTATAAATTAAAAAAAATAATATTCTACAATTCTCTGATACGTAAAATGTGAGTTGTTATACTCTACCCTTTTAGGAATTTCACCCTCAAAATCTCCAAATCAAACAAAGTAAGATCAACAACGGTTACGTCACATTCCTAACATCTATAAGCAACCATCTCAACCATCAAACATGCAATCATAAGCAATCAAATAATATCCATGCCTATCCTAGCATGTAGAGTGTTACACTACTCTATACATAACATCAAAGCTATATCAAATACGATTGCTAACGATAAAATAGAAAGCTTACCAAGTAACCGAATAGATGGTCCTCATACTTTCCTTAATCTCCCATGTGCAATCACCTTCACTCTTGCTCCATTGAACCTTCACTAACTTTACCATCTTCCTTCTAAGCTGCTTCGTATCAAGTTTGACGATATAAATAGGCTTACGAGGTCTTGAAGCTTTTGGTTCAATCTCGATATCACCAAACTGACCTAGTGAAACATTAATGCCTGAGTTGTGCACACACTTCTATAAATGAGAAACATGGAATACATTGTGCAGCCCTGCCATATTTTGAGGTAAATCGATTCTATAAGCTAGATTCCCAATCCTCGTCGGTCTAGGAAAAGGACATACGAATCTCGGTGCCAACTTCCCTCTAGTACCGAATTAAACTACATTCTTCAGCAAAGAGATCTAAACAAACACCATATTACTAAAAGAGAACTCCAAATCTCTACATCTCCTATCAGCATAGCTCTTCGTCTATCTTGAGCAGATTTTGCCGAATGACCTCGACCTTCTTCGATGTTTCCCTAATCATATTTGGCCCCAATATCTGTTTCTTGCGCGCTTCCTACCAACGCGAAGGAGCATTATATGGTCAACCATATAATTCCTCAGATGGTGCTATACCGATGCTAGACTAATAACTACCATTATATGCGAACTCCACTAAATGCAAGTGATCGTCCCACGAGCCTCCAAAGTCTAGAATGCAAGCTTGCAAGAGATTCTCGAAGATACGAGTCACCCTCTCCGTCTACCCATCAGTTTGCAGGTAATAAGCTATACTGAGGTGTAGCTCTACCCCTAACACCTCTTGTAAGCTCTTCTAAAACCCACTAGTGAATAAAGACTCTTGGTCACTCACAATGCTTTTCGGCATACCGTGGAATTGCACAACCCATTTCATATACAACTCGGCCTATTTAGGTGCCATTATATTCAACATTATGGGTATAAATCTAGAACTCTTCATGAATCTTTCGACTATGACCTAGATGTTATCACACCCTCCTCTAGTCCTCGGCAATCCATTGATACCTACTTCCACTTTCATTTAGGAACCTCAAACGGTTGCATCATATCACTTGGTTTCTTCCACTCTACCGTAACTAACTGGCAGTTCATACATGTCGAGATGAGTATCTCAACGTCCTTCTTCATCCCTTCCCAATAGAATGTCTGTCTTATGCCCTTGCACATATTATTTCCACCAGGATGCATCGTCAATCTCGAATGATGACACTCTCATAGCATCTCATCTATTAACTCATCGACATCGAAAACAAATAACCTCCCATCCTTACGAAGCCAACCATCTCGATCGAGTCTGTATTGCCTTATCTCTTCATACTCTACTCCTCCTTCTACCTTTGCTATGATCTCTGCTAGTCTAGTGTCACTCTTCTAAATAGTGCCAATTCTCTCAATCAAAGTAGTTCTGGTAGTCAAACCGGCCAGCATCTCTGGCTCTAGCTCACATCAAGTTTTGAAGTCATAACTAGTAATACACTCAAGCAGCATCCACTCTAGGAACCACGCTTCCAAACTATCATGTCTTCTACTCAAGGCATTTGGGACTACATTTTCCTTACCAAGCATAAATAAAATTCCAAAATTGCAGGAGGCTAAGAATTCCAACCATCTTTGGTGATGAAGGTTGAGATCTTTTTGAGACAAAAGGTACTTACGATATGTGATCCATGAATAACTCAAACTTACCACTTGCCTCTATTAACAACTTTCTTTGCTAACCAAATATGTAGGGTAGGATGGGATTGGTTTGGAAAAGGGCTTAAGTAGCCTTATGCAAGCTTTGGAAAAATACGCAAGCCTAGTTCGAGTCCAAGTGAAGTCACATGCCTTTTTGCTAATCAAATTCAAGTCCAGAATATAGTCACATGCTCATCCATAATTCAAGAATAGTCAAGTGTAGTCATCCAAAAGAAGTATGCTATGCAAAAAAATTATTATCTAAGTCCTTATGTGTAAAATTCGAGAATTACAATTCTTCAAAGAAATATGCTATAAAATTGTTAAATGTCTAAGGTTTTATGTACTAATGTCACAAGAGTACAATAGGCTCTAAAATTCTCAAATCAATTTTGGATTTACAACTTTAAAAATGTAAGAAATGAAGAAAGAAGAATTCGCTTCCCTTTGAATGGCTAAGGGTGTCTATTTATAGAGGTTGACATCATGACTGCCATGTGCACAACCAACCACACATTCAACATCTCCTATACATTTCCGATATTCGACATCCCTTGCCACTCCATAAGTTTGGCAACATAATCCCCTTTACATAGTTGATATTCATCATCCCTCGTCGATTGTAAAAGTTCGAAACTCTCTTATCGCTTTTTATGCTTTACAACAACTATAATTGTAAAGACTCAGTATTGTTTAAAGACTTGACATCCTCTCAACATTGATGAAGCTGGACATCTTTCTAGCATTGGTGAAACTTGACACACTCTCAGTTTTGATGGGGCATGTTATCACGTGAATGCTACTAAATGTGGCACCTTCATGTTCCATGACACTTCATGTTACAGAAGCTCGTCACCTTTTCCTTGATCTTTGTTAACCTTGTTAGTAGAAGCTCGGTGGCTCTTACATTATTGAGGTTCAACATTTGCAAGCTCTTATTAATTTGGCATCTTCAACATGTTACAAGCTGAATACCCTAGCTCACCATTAATGTTTGACATCAATTGGCATCTTTCATGGTTATTGAGGTTCGATACTTCTTCTGCTTCATATGCCGGCAACCCTTATGTTGTTGAGGCTCAATAACCTTTGTACTTGTTGTCCATTTGATGTTAAGCATCTTTAGAGGTCTGGTATTTCTTTGTTATTAGTCTTTTGATATATTCTCATCATCGCTAGAGGCTTGCTTTCCTTTTTTATATGTCGACCGCTTCCTTCAGGCTCGATATCCCTTTTTTATCTACAAACTCGACATGCTCTTTTCCAGATGTTCAATACTTGAAATATGTGATTACATTTACCCCCCTCCCTACCGGTGTAGAAGGAGCATATTATACTTTAATATAATTTGACTTTTCAAGTTACTGCCTTGATTTTAACACTTCCGCCTTGATGTTGGCATCGTTGTTTTTTGATATCAATAATACCGCCTACTGGCATTCTTTTTTGGTCCCATTCGTTCATTTAAATTGGAATCAACGTTTCATATTACTTCTCTCTCTTCCTATAAATACTTTCTTCTCTTTCCTCTTCAAGCTTTTATACGCAAGTTATACTTAAAAAGGCAATTTTAATTTTCTTATTTTGATCAAAAACTTTCAATCACTACAGCATTCGAGCTCGATTTCAAGGTATGGAATTTATTTTTAATTAAAAGAAAAATAAAAGAAGGAATTTTCAATTTTGAAATTGGGGTTATGAGGCGATTGGGTTCATGTACTATTATAATTTTGAGAATCTTAGTATTTGGATTCAAACATCGATTGCAATGCATCACTTTGTTTATTAATAGAAACTTGATTATATATAGATTCTAATATCCTGTCACAGACTCGGTATTCTTTTGGAAATTGGGTAACTTATTAGAGTTTGACAACTATTAGATCGACATCTATTTAGAAACTCGGCACTTAATTGAGAGTTTAGTTGACTGTTAAATTCGACATCCAACTAGAAACTCGATAGCCTCTTAGAAGTTTAGTTAGCTAATTAATTATTAGTTTGCAAATGCATCAACCCATTTTAAATCTTGGCAACTAGTTAAAGGTTCGGTACCCTGTTGTAAATTTGACTACTATTTGAAGAATTACTACTACGGTTATAAACTTGATATCTTCTCGGTGACGTACTAATTTTCCATAAGTTCAACAATTATTTCAGTAGTTGTAACTTACAAAATTGACATCTTATATAAGTTCGACATTTTGTTATGGATTTGGTAAGTAACAGTTTCGAACTCACTGATTGTTTATGAATTCTATACCCTCCATGAACTCGATAATTAGTTATGAGTTTGAAACCTTTCTATCGATTTGCTAATTATTCAAAAAATCCTCAACTAATAACGAGTTCACCTTTATGAGCTCGATCAAGTTTTGGATTTGATAACTAATTTATGGGTCTCCAATTGGTTACGAATTCGCCACTATGTTACAAAATCAACAACTAATTATTAATTATCTACGAGTACGACACTCGTTCATGGATAAGTTTGACACTTATTACAAATTCAATAATAAGATGTAAATTCGATACCTTGCTATGAACCTAATAAATAATTAATGAATTTTCCATTAGTTACGAATTCACTAACCATTTACAAATTTAATATTAAACAAGTATTTGGTGAATTGTCAAGTAATCATAGATTGATAATTATCCATAGGTTTAGAAATTCATTATGAGCTTTTCAACTTATTAGTATTTCATTAATTATTTTTAGGTTTGATGCTTCATTAATCATATTTATATTATGTTTAAGGACCCAATGTTTCCTTAAGATTTTTCTTAAACATTCTAAACTTTTGAGAATATATAATACTTCCATGTTCCTATGTAATATCATCTGATAGATAAATGGCTGGTAAGAAGGCTGACAAGTTCTAAACCTTCTCCTTCTTCAGAGAAAGGAGACTATAGGCATGCTCAATTTTTTATAATTACCCAGGATGAAGTGGATGCCATCCTTCAGCAGTTTGGCATTGTCAATATTGAACCCATGGTTGCTGGTCTTTCTAGTAGGATAGACAATCCTCTGGAAGGATATTTCGCTTTTACTCTTATACACATTTGGCATTCAGGCTACCTTTCCTTTCCATAATTTCTCATGCAGTTCTTGGAATATTTGGATATTGGTCTGATATAACTAACTTATAATTTTTATACATATTTGAGTTGCTTGGAGAGACTTGCCAGAGAAGCCAACCTTCCCTCTTTTAATGCTGAACCCCTTCATTCATTAGAAAATCTTGTAAAAGTGGGTAAACAATCAGAGAGTTCTATGTATCACCTTCTTCCTTATTCGTAGAGCTTGATTACTAATCCAATTAACAAAGCGAAGGATTAGGAACATCAATACTTTTACATTAAGTGCTATACCCCTAGAATTAAGAGGTCCTTCTCTATTCCCAGCAAGATTTACTGTCTTCTATTGTTTATACTATATTTTGTTTTTCTCTTATTATAACTATTCTCTTTCAAAATTTGCTTCCAAAGGGACTAATTCCTCCATTGCCACCATAATTAGTGCCTTGAACCTAGCTTCTAAAAGTATGGGGAATAGGCTTAAACTTCTGACTAGCCAATCTTCGTGAATACTCCTTGATCTTGGAAAGCCACAGACTGCTTGGGGAACCTCCGATGGTTAAGGGAGATGCTCATGGGAAGCGAGCTTTGGTTATTAGCAACCGAAAAGATTTTTCCACTAATTCATCTATTTAACATGATTCCTTTAGTAAAATCTTAATCTTTTATTATGGCTTTAACGAAGTTTCTTATATCGTTATCTTTACTCCCTTCTTTGACTTAGGCCCGACTCTTATTATTTCAGCTGCTAAGTCCAAGAAGGCCAAGGCTTCCACTTCTTTTTCAGCTGTAACTGTTCCCTTTGAGGATTCCATCACTAATTCCCTTAAGACTATTGAAGATCCCAAAAGGAATGCAAATCTGATGTCCTGTCTGGTGTTTTAACTCTTCCCCTAGCAAAAAGGCTAAACTCAAGGATGATCAAACCTTTCTTACCATTACTAAAGAAACAAATGAAGATACAATTGTAATTAGTCAAGATCATAATTTTATACATTTATGCATGCCAAACCAGAATCCTCAAGGCAGGGTAGATGCTACTAATACCCCAAGTCCTTCTCTTAACATTTCGCTTCCTTCATTAGTTAATGCTTTTCTTTGCTTGTGCAATGATTTAGGTCTTACTTCTCCCACTCCTGAATCTCTTCCTTCTAAGGCTCTGTTCAAAATATTTCTTTCAATTCTGAGGACTTAATTTGTTCAGCTATTCAGTCTCTATCAATGGCTTCTATAATTCTATTGTAGCCCTTTACCTTCTTTGGGGATCACCTCCAGATCCTTTTCTAACAACCTTTTGTGATACGTTTCTTTATGCATAAATTTTTGACCCCATATACCTTTATTTATTTTATGCTTGTTATTTATTTTAGGTTGCCAAACACATGTTCTTTCTTTAGCAAGCTTCTCAGGATTCTACTAATCAAGTTTAGAGTTTTAAGGAACCAATCTCATTACTAATGGATAAAGTTTGATTTCTTGAAGGCTAGATTTTTGATGTCACATTGGAGAAGGATAAAGTCATATCTAACAAGGATAAACTTGCCATCGACTTAAATGAGGAAAAGAAAAGGAGGCTTGCTGCAGAAGAGAGAGTGAAATTATTGGAAAACGAGCTTAAGCGAGCCCGTGATGAAAATATTCATAGGGCTATATAGTTCACGTCTTTAATGGATCGGCTGGGAAGAAAGGAGGCCTCTCTTGCCCATTCCAAAGGGAAAGTTTCTTCTTTCATAGGTCAAGCCCTTCCAAAGATAAGGGAACAATGCTATGAAAATGCTATTTTTATTACATACCATGATAATATAAAAAACGTCCTAGAGATGGATTTTCCTTCACTCCCATCCTTGAACGAAAATTTCAAGGGGAAATTTGACCTTAAGCTAAGGAGAGTTCCTGGGCCATTACAAGATGAATTTCCAGATAAGGAATCTATTATACCATAGGAGTTATTATCTTTTAATGATCCTCTGTTTGAGGAGAACAAAGACAACAATAGCGAAGGAGATAGTAATGGGAAGATGATGATGACGACGAAGATGACGACGACGATGAAGACGATGATGATAATTCCGAGAATAATGGAGGTGATGGTAGCAAAGATCCTGAGGGGCCAAGGAGTGGTAGTGACGGGTCAAGTGATCATGGCCTAGGCTCATCTGCTCCTGGTGCGGGTCTTCCTGACCTTTTTGGGTCTCAGAATGCTCGTATGAAGGATATTTCGTCAAAAGATGCCCCTCCTCCTGGTCATTAAGAAAAGGGGAAGTCCCAAGCAACCATCCCAAAAGCTCCCGTAGTGTAGGTATAAAACTTATCATTTCTAAATGTTCTATAATTATACATCAGTTTTAGTTAATAAATTTTCCATTTTAGTTAAGAAAAAGAAACAAGTATCATTTCGAGATTTTGTAGGAGAAGAGTGAGAAGAAAGTGCAATACTTAAATAGAGAAATCGAGAAAATGGTTGAAGAGAATAACAGTTTATCTGACAAGTATAGGCGCCTTCTCATTTATGCTAATAGATTGGAAATGTTTAAAGAAAACCGGACAGCTAAGCCTTTAAAAAATCCCGCCTTCATCAGGAAAGAGTTGTTAAAGAGAATGAGGAGCCGACTATGTCTTTTGGATGCTTATTGAAGATAAGGACACCATAGTGGAGTTCCTCTACAAAGTTTATTCTAGGAATGTTTTGATTGATTTCTCCATCTTAGGGGAGAAGAGTAGGGGCTTACTTAGGTGTCTTCATAGTTGATATTTGGACGACCATGGGACCGACCCTCATCCCGAAGAATGTTGGAACCTTCCCAAGACTGCGACCGTTCCCCTTTCCCCTAACATTTTTCCTTCTGAGAAGGTCAAGTTCAATAAGTAGAAATTCATTCCCAAGTTTTACAAAGGGTCCATATTGAATGAACCTAAGTAATTTCAATGTTGTATTATGTAATCCAAATAATCTTTATAGGTATTGAAATTCTTATTTTCTTTGTAGCTTAAAGTGTTTTCTTAATGTATATGGGTTAAGGAATCATTGGGTATCTCACTTCAAAAAACTTCTTAAGTAAATTCACCAAGCTATAATGGGATTTTAAGGACAAATCGTTATTTCTCAAATCCTCTCGTCTAGCAAAATACCGCTTTCTTAGGGAGCTTGAAGAAGTTTACACGCAATTCCCCCAATTTTATTTTGATTTCTTAAGTGATGAAAAAGATAGTTTACTTAAGGAAATCCGATCTAATTACATTAAGTTGTTATGTGGAGATCCTAGTCCTCCTACCGAGAAATGGGATTACCATCAGTTTCCTACCAGTCGTCACTTATTAGACGTGCTTGACGTATACTTTGACTTTGCTTTCCCTATGCCTACGGGTTCTATCAAAAGAGTTCTAATTATTACTTCTAAACTTAGGAGTTGAATGTATAAAATTGGAGTCATTGATGTAGTTTGAATTTACTCACGCTTGTTGTTGTTAACAAAAGTGCACATTTTTCGTGTATTGATTTCATTTTATTTTATTCATTTTAATGGGAAGGTCAATTAACGCTTACATCTAGCCATTTAGATTTTCTTTCACATTTAGACAATATTAGAGCCAAATTAATGTCGGATACCGAAAAGAAATGGACATCTCAAGATGCTTTATGCCGGCCATTTCCAGATAACCCAGAAGCTCGGAAATGGTACACCAAGTATTATAAACTGAGATCGACATTAAGTGGCGTGAAAGAGATGACCCCAGGTTTAGTGGAGAAAATTAACAAATAAAGGGATTCAGGAGATGAAAGAGCGCATAAATGCAGTTAACTAATATGATATTTTAGTCCAAAGAATCGAGGCCGATGCAAAAATTGCTCGACTATTCAAAGGATAGAGGACGTTGAAGTGGATTTGTTGAAAAGTCAAGTATCTTGTCAGTTTTTGGAACTTATCGCAAGTGGAGGTGAATCCAAACTTCCCACTCCTACTCCTATGAGAACTACTAGGTCCCAATCTTCAACTGGCAAAGAGGCATTCCCTTCCTTGTTAAACCCACCTCCAGGTTTAGATCATGAAGAAATCTCCAGATGGTGCCAAAAGGTTAGATATGAATGCATCCAATATCTAAAACGAAACTGGGACAAAAAAGTTTCTCAATATCTCGATAAATATCAAAGTCAAGTCGATGAGCTAAGGCATGAGAAATACACTCTCGAGCAGAAAGTTGGGAGATTACAGAGTAAGGTTAAAACTCTAAAAGGAGCCAACAAAATACTTGACCATGCATTTAAGATTAAAATTGATTCCGTTGGCAACTTGAATATTATCCGAAAGAAAGAGAAGAAACTCAAATAACTTTTGGATGTAGCAATCCATCATATCATTAAGCCTTCTTTGACCGTTGAAGTTTTGAAGAAGAAAGTGCAGGACCTTGAATCCCAACTAAAAATAACCAAGGTGATGTCGCTTGAAACTCTTAACTGGATTCTCTTATAGATTATTTACTTGAAGTAATAGTGACTTTTGGCTTAGAAATTGACTATTGCTTCTTAGGCTTAGAGATGAACCTGAGGTTGAGCAGAGCAACTGAAGCGGGATATAGGCGCTATCAACACTTCTTTTTATATAGGTATTCTGACCATCGCAAAATATGGGAGGCCCTCTCCTTTTGCTTAGAGATGGGCCTTCTTCAAGTGAAAGCCATCAAGAGGCAAAGAAAAACTTGTATCAACATCACCTACTTCCTCAAGCATCCTCACATTCTTAGGAAGATTTAGCTTTCTTGGATATTTGTAATTTTGTATGTGATATATGGAATGTAAATGACAAATAGATTTGTACCTGAGTAGTTGATTTTGATTAAACCTTGTATTTTCGAACTCATTGTGCCTTTTGAGATTTGTGACTTACTTCAAAGTTTCAATATGATATGTAGATCCGCTTCTTTCTTATTTCCTTGTAGAATGCTTTAAACATGCCTTTCTAGTTTTTACTTTTTTTGAGACTTTTCCTGGAAAAACACAAAGTAAATAATGATAACTTCCATAATTTTAAGAAATTATAGTTCTCAAATCGATCGCTTTGTTTTATAAATGCCAAAGAAATTTATGAAAAAAGTTTTCGTGTCAATCTCAGAAACTTTGGAAAACTTGGTTTTTCAAACTCGTCTTTTAAAAATCATAATTGAGTTAGCAGAACTTTAAATGAGCATGATTAATTTGTTTTCTCATCTTTCTTTTACAAGCAAATCACTGTTGGTTTAAATATCATTATCATGGCTGGCTTTTCGGAGTAAATGTCTATTTAATACTTTTCTTTGTCATGTGAGATTATATAAGCATAAATAATCATTAGTCAACTTGGTAAAAGACCAAAAATTCGTTTGGCAAGAAGATCGTAAATTTAATTGATAAGAAGACCAGAAATCCATCTAATAATAGGGCTAGAATTCCATCTGGTAGGAAAATCAGAAATCCATCTGATAATAAGACCAGAATTCTATCTGGTAAATGGATCAGAAATCCATCTGATAATAAAAGGATTATAAATATGACTATTAACAAAGATTCTCATTATTCGATAACTTGAATTCCAATCTAGAAATCAAGGATTGAGAACTAATTCATTATTTTGAAGAATGAAGCCTAGGTCCCAAGTAATAACTTAGAATTTCTCAGATGTCCATATCTGGCATTAAAATCTTCAATTCTAGGTAATAGCTAGTTTTTGATCCTTCCTTTAAAGGCTACTTTAACTTCTCCTTTGAGCAAAACTAAATGTGTTTGATTGTTCTTCCTCTAGAAGATTGCTTTGACCTATCTTTAGAGTAGATTTAAACTGCTTGATTGATTTCTTCTGCCCTATATCACTCTTTGGGTGATGATTTAGGCTTTGAACTTTTTCGCCCCTTATCACCTGATAGGTGATGATCTAGGCTTGAGCCCTGTATTTCCTTATAGGTAATGATTTAGGCTACTCGATGCATTTGGTTAGCTACCTTAGGTAGGAACAAAGTCTTAACCATCCTCCTTCTAGGAGGCGCTCCAGTCAGGCCTTATAGGCGGAACCGAAAGCTGGTCGGTGCTTTGGCCAGGCCATCTTAGGCGGGGTTGAAAGCTTACTTCATCCTCCTTCTAGGAGGTGCTTTAGTCAGCCACCAAGGCAGAACCGAAGGCTTATAGTGCTCTGGCCAGGCCTTATAGGTAGGAACAGAAGCTTACTCTGACCTTCCTCTAGGAATTGCTTTGACTAGGCCATCTTGGCGTAAAGGATTTTCCCTTTATTTCATATATCCTTTTTATGGAGCATTTCTCTTTATTAATCACTTGATTGTAGAATCATTTTCCTTTTGCTTAAATTTGTTAACAAATTCTTGAAGTTCTCCTTTTCCCAAGAAATTCTTAATCGTTCCTTTTAGGCTTAATAATGATTGGTTTCATGTCCATTCCTTTGGTGATATTGGTAATAAGCACCATCGAGATTTCTTTTATTTCCCGGTTGTTTCTTCTTTAAAGGCCAATAATTCAACCTCTTTTTAGTTAGGAGATGGATGTTTTCATAAGAGGTGGTAAGGGAACGAGATTTAATATATCAAGAATTCTAGGGGATTGTGTCTTTGGTCCCCATTTGGCTTTCTTATAACTTTGGATAGGCTCTTTAGTTCTAACGACCAGTTTTCTCTTTGAAAATTTTTGAGCTCTAATTGAAGTATGAGAGCGTTCGATTATTCTCTTCCACTTTTGGGAAAACTTATTGAAATCCTTTATTATTTCATCTTCAAAGATAGTTCCTTTAGCTTGGAGTTGTATAGTTTTTCTTATTTTCGAGAACAAATCATTCCATTTCATGTTTTCTTTTCTTGGGATAGTGCGATAAGTGAAGATTGGGGTAGATCACATATGGAATGGATTTATACTCTAGTTATCTGGGTCATAAGGACTTACCAGTTTTTTTAAGCTAAAGTCGTCGGTGTCAATTCTCTTTGCACTTGTTCCTTATGAAATCACAAACTATGAGTTACTTGATAAACTGGTTGGGCCAAGTGAGGCTCAGAGGATCCTTGTTCCGAAATGGTCATTATACCGTTCAAGATGGATTATGCAAAATTTGGAATGTTCTTTGGGGAGTTATGTAGGTTGGGAAAGTCCTCTGTATCCTTTTTATGCAGGCTTAAGGGAAATTCTTTACAAGAATATGCTGGAAATCGGAGGTTCAAGTCCTCCTTCTAGCGCCAAAAATGTTAACAAATTTCTTTACTAACCAAATATGCAGGGTAGGCTTGGATTGGTTTTGATAAGAGCTTAACCAGCCTTGTGCAAGCTTGGGAAAAATATGCAAGACCAGTTCGAATCCAAGTAAAGTCATATGCTTGTTAGCTATTCAAACTCAAGTCTCGGAAACAGTCATATGCTCATCCATAATTCAAGAATAGTCAAGTGTAGTCATCTAAAAGAAGTATGCTATACAAATAATTTATTATCCATGTCCTTATGTGTAAAATTCAAGAATTACAATTCTTCAAAGAAATATGCTATGAAATTATTAAATGTCCTTTGTCTTATGTGCTAATGTCACAAGAATACAATAGGCTCTAAAATCCCCAAATCAATTTAGGGTTTACAACTTTAAAAATGTAAGAAATGAGGAAAGAAGAATTTTCCCCTCTTTAAATGACTAAGGGGGTCTATTTATAGAGGTCGACATCATGGCTGGCACGTGTTCAACCAACCATACATTCAACATCTCCTATACATTGCCGATATTCGACATCCCTTGTCGCTCCATAAGTTCGGCAACACAATCCCTTTTGCACTGTTGATATTCTCCATTGCTTGTAGAAGTTCGAAACCCCCTTGTCGCTTTTTATGCTTCACAACAGTTATAGTTGTAAATGGTTGACACTGTTCAAAGACTTGACATCCTCTCAAAATTGATGAAGCTCGACATCTTCCTAGCATTGGTGAAACTCGATACCCTCTCAAGCTTGATGAGGCTCGTTATCATGTTAATGCTACTAAATGCGTCACCTTCATGTTCCATGACACTTCCTGCTGTAGAAGCTCGTTACCTTTTCCTTGATCTTTGTTAACCCTGTTTAGTATAAGCTCAATGGCTCTTACATTATTGAGGTTCGACATCTTCAATTTATTGTTAATTCTGCATCTTCAACATGTTAAAAACTTGATACCCTAGCTTACTATTAATTTTCATCATCAATCGGTTTCTTTTATGGTTATTAAGGTTCGATACTTCTTTTGCTTCATATGCCCGACAACCCTTGTGGAGGCTCGATAACTGTTATACTTGCTGTCTATTTGATGTTCGACATCTTTAGAGGTCTGGCATTGCTTTGTTATTAGTCTTCCGATATCTTCTCATCATCGCTAGAGGCACACTTTCCTTTTTTAAATGTTGATTGCTTCCTTCAGCCTCGACATTCGTTTCAATCTACAAACTCGGCATGCTCTTTTCCAGGTGTTCGATACTTGAAATATGTTATAACAACCTCCAAATCTTCAAAGCAAACATTATTCCCGCCAATTCTAAATCAGGTACTTTCTCTTATGCACTTTCAATTGCCGGCAAGTATACTCGACAACCGTACCCTTCTACATCAATAACGCACCTAGTCTAGTACCACAAGCATCTGTTTATACTGTTAACTCCACATTTCCACTCGAAATGACCAATACTGGTGCCCTCTTTAACCTCTCTTTTAGACTGACAAACGCTTGCACCACGCATCCCAAACAAAACTCTAATTCTTCTTCATCAAATTAGTTAACGGTGATACTGTCTTAGAGAAATCCTTGATAAAATGTCTATAGTATCCCACTAATCTGATAAAAATCCTCACATCCTTAGTCTCCTTAGGGTGGTTCTAATCTCGAACAATTGCAATTTTCGTAGGTTCTATAGCAATGGCTTTCTTAGAAATAACATGACCCAAGAATCACACCTCACTTCTCCTGAAATGGCATTTCAAAAACTTCACCTTCAATCAGTTCTTCCTCAATACCTCCATCAAAATTTTCGGATGGGTCTTGGGTTCCTTTTCCATCCGAGAGTAGACAAGAATGTCATCAATGAACGTACACACAAACTTATTTAAGTGATCCCTGAAAACATGGTTCACGAGATCAATAAAGTATGCCGGCACATTGGCACGCCTGACTGGAATAACTAACCACTCATAAAATCAAAACATCATACAAAATGTTGTAATTGGCACACACACTCTCTACTACTCTTCGTTGATGAAACCCCATCGCAAGGTCCAACTGAGAGAACAACTTCTCACTGTGGAGGTTGGTCGAACAAATCATTAATACATGGAGTGGATACGTGCTCTACTTCGTCATCTTATTCAGCTCACTATAATCTACACACAAAATCAAAAAGCCATTCGTCTTAGTGGCGAACACTACAAGTGCACCCCACCCGGATATACTCTTACGAATGAATCCCTTTCTCAGTAGGTCATTCACTTGCACCTCCAGTTTCCTATGCTCTTTGTGTGCTATATTCCTCAAAGGCATATCCAATGGTCTAACATCTTTGACCAAATAGATACAGAATTCTATCTTGCTATGTGGCGGTAATCTAGTCAACTCCTCAAATATGTCTGTATACTCCTTACCTGCAGGCATCAATGATAATTCATAAAGCGGATCTCAAGCGAATAAAAAAAGAAAATCATCACCACATCACCAGGCATGCAGCTTATCTCCAATCTCTGCCCATTGTCAGTCCCTATTATCATCAATGACCTCTCATAATCAACCGTTATCATGTACCTTTTCAGCTAGTGCATCCTCATAATAACACCGAACCCAACAAAACCCAAAACAAAACATTCACAAATAATAGCATCCATGACTGAATAATATTAGGCCTCGACAAACCATGCATAGGCTGGCCTAGCCCCTAACAGGATTTGTCACAATCAAGGGTCGATGTACTATGTTAGGTTTTAATCACAATCTATCTACCCAATCATTGGATAAAAAGGAATGTGTAGTCCCGGTATCAAACAAAACACGCATGAGAATTCCATAAATGGAAATCATACCTTGGACAGTGATGCTCTTTCCTTCTCCTTCGCTGAGGGAGCACTCGACAAAGTCAAAACAACTTCCAATGCATACGGTTTCATCACTTGCCTTTAATTTATGGGTTTGGGAATGTGCCTGATTTTGTTGCAATTGTAGCACTTCCTTTCTCCAGCCTTGGTGCCCGTAATAAGATGACTATTCTCCCCATAGTTGCAGCAAGTAGGCTCCCACTTGCCCTACTTCTGGCCACCTTTCTGGAACTACTGCTCCTTACTGTTATTCCACACCCTCTTGCCTCCCCTGCCAGCTTGCGGCTTTGGCTCTTCCTTGGGAACAACGGTCGGTTTAGACTTAGGATAATGGTCCTTATGTCGGAGAGCCATTTCTACTAGCTCCTCAAAGGACTCATCGACATGTCCTATCAACTTATCTCATATGTAGTCATTCAAGCCCATAATGAATTTCACAACCTCATGAAGCGAAGTATTAATGACAGATAGACCATACTTCGACAGCATTTCAAATTCGACCACATACTCTAAGACAGTTATACCATCCTACTTCAAAGCTACAAACCTCCAAAATAGCACTGACTTTTGGGCAGCCAGTATACACTTCTCCTCAAACCTCATCTTGAACTGCTCCCAAGTGATTTGTCTTCAGGAGTAGTAATGTTGATAGCATTCCACCACTCATAGCTCGGCCTTGCAGCTATCTAGAGGCCTTCTTCTTCTTCTTCAAGGAATCATCCAGTTATAAGTCCTTAAAGATCATTTCACTAGTGTCGATCCAATCTTGGACTTCCATAGCCGACTACGTTGTAAGGAACGACATCCCTCCTAAGCTAAAAAATCTCTAATTAACATAGCAAAGTCAATTCTGGGCACCTGCAGTTGAGCATCACCACTTTTAGCATTTGGGACAACTTAAGCGTTCTGAACCATGTTTCGTACTATCTCCGCAAACATGTTCTATAGATCGAGTTTTGCAGCTCCTGATCCTTTCCCTTCCCCAACCCTAGAGATGGAGTTCCTAGCAACTTTTCTTATATGTCGGTTTATTCTTAATCTATAATAAGAATGATCGGTTTCTCATAAAGAAAAGTTGCATCAATGGTACTCGTATATGCAGTGCTAATTATGCTATATATACACTACTATATAGTTTTGAAAATTTAAATATATAACAAGTACGCTCTCTCATATAGTCTCAACCCATCCTAGATAGATAACTCGTAATATATCTTTGCTGGATCCTGGTAACCCTATGGTTAGCAACACAACTAAGCTCTGACACCAAATTTGAAGACCGCACTACACCTCCAACACCCACTATACTTATAAATTGCGCTATGACAGTGCTCGGCTAATGTAGGATGATAGTCAAGGGATAAAGTAAGTAAAACCATCACATATCCTACCACATATCTCACAGTGCAAGGATAAAATATAATATAAATCACATATGTAAAATGGGCGAGACAGAAATATGACTAAATGAACCATTATGGATCAGAGCATGGGTTTAATAGAGTTATACAAAAGATCGGTAGAGTTTATACAATAATAAATAAACTTGAAATATCAGTCTCAAGATAAAGCCTAACACTGTCAAAGCTCCATAGTTCTGTACTGTGGAAATAGTAAAAGCTCCAAAATATAGTATATGTCAGCATATAGCCTCTTGTTAGTCCATCGGTACAACGATGTATGTCATTCCACACCTGTTATCTAGTCTACCCATTTAAGAGTACCCGAGATAACAAGAAGCAAAAGCATAAAACCTCGACTCAGATAACGGTCTAGTAAGGGACAAATAGTGTTAAAATACTATGAAAATCAATATAGTATAGGACATAGGGTATGGAGAATCATACCTGAACTGTGCTTGCACCCAAAGAGTTAGCACATAACAATCAATTATGGCTACTCCATTACTAACATCGGGATATGGGTGACTGCAATCTACATACAATATTGAGTGTCTAGGTATTCCAATCATAATACCTACCTCATGTGAAAGCCTTAAGTTGATAAACAGACATGACAAACATACCAAACGCATCATCCATCAGACAATCCTCATATCACTCGAGTGCGTTGGATTTAAGATAACCAATATGGCACCATCGTAAGCTTGGAACTCAACCAAATCTTTGTTCCACATTGCTCAATCCATGCCACTTCAAAAGGCCACGAATAGTCATAAGGTTTGGGGTAATCCATGGTCCTAAGGTCTGGACTAATCATAATTTAGGTGGGTGTCCTCACGTACCCTCTCCACATGAGCACACAGGAAACCTCGAAGTACTTAAGATCCCTTTGCATACATCATCGTACCAGAACGCTCTCATCATTCCATTCATATCTATGGAAGAACAAAATCATAATTCCACTCAAGAGCCCCCATCATTGAACTCATCCTTTAGATCACTATCTCAACTCCCTTCATTGAGTTGTCATCCTTAAAGTATAACCCATCCTCATCGACCTGTCATTGTCGAAATACAACATCATTCTCATCGAATTGTCATCATCCGAACATCTCTATACATCTATCCCATGTAGTAGAGTCATCTCATCAAAGTTCCAAGGCCATCCTAAAGCATTTCACTATTTTCTTCGTCATTAACTAGCATTCCTCTTTATGCTACCACGTCAAAATCGATCGTCGAACGAATGAACGAACATACTCAACCTGCTCTAAAAGACACCATGATTGTCCCAATGGAGTTTGATATGATTAGTTAACCTTACAACATGTCGATGCTAACATGACTCATCATGTCGGCGTCGACATGATGACTTAACCAAAAATGGTTAAGTTATCTTACCATGCTACTTCTTACAAGATCCCAAAGCTCTCATTCTAACATCTCGAAGCAACGAATTATTCATCTTGAAGCTACCTCCTTCCTATCCCGGAGCTAATAAAGTCGGCACCGACTTGATTCCATAGCCCTAAAGTTCTCTAAGTCCCATAACACTAATCCTCTCGTCTTTAGCCGGCCCGAAGCTCTAACCTCCGAACCCCAATGTCCTTCATGCTTTAGCCTGAAGTAGGTCACTATCGACATGATTTTTACCTATCACCGACATGATCCTTCAACCAATGCTGACATGACTTTAACCAATAAAATCCTCACTAAATCCTATACGACCTATTTCGGGGACTCTCTAGTCTTCAAACAACAATATATTTTAACTGCATCACGCTTTAGATATTTTTAATATCAATTTGCATGCAATGACAACCTACTTTTTAACTATCCTAAATGACTAAAAAAACATCTTAAATAATTCATACAATCATCACAAAACATTCAACATCATATATGAGCAATCCAAACATGATTTAAACGAATACATTTTCCTAGATCTGATTTTACACAAAATGACAACATGATTGATAAATAATGTAAAACGAATCGAAATACAACTTTATACTTTTAAAACTCAGTTCTAAGGTGTTATTAAAGATAGATCTAGGTTTTAAAACTTTTAAACATTGAAATTCATCTTAGAATTCACATTTTTACCATACCATTGAACATAAACTAATGAAAGAACTAAAATCACTCACCTTTTACCCAACTACACCAATTCCAAAGCAAATGCGCGGTAGAACGTCAAGCTTCACGAATCTTTACCTACCAAAATAGTAAATCTCCTAATCCCTTAAATAATCACCCTTTAATGACGTTTTAAAGCTAATTAAAGTAGGGAAAATTGATGTTTTTTTGGTTAAAAACGAGTTAATGGAGGTTTGGTTCAGTTTTGGAAAGTGAGAAAGTGATTAGGCACCAGCCGATCATCCCCAACTAGGAAACAATCCCAAAATAGGTTAATGGATCTAATCTAGGCTTAATTAATTACCCACTAATCTGACAAGACCTCAAATGTCCATATCTTCTAATTGGTAAGTCCAAAAGGCTATTATGACCACTCTATAGAAGGAGAAACTATCATACCTTTCCAACGGAAGTGGTCTTAACCCCTAATTTAGCTCTTATAAAAAATTATAGGCCTTATAAGTTTTTTGGGTCAAAATCGTCCAATAAAATTTCTAAGGATAAAAAATGTCACTACTCAACATTTCCCAAATTTGTTGAGTCATGCGACCTAGTATAAATTTAGAAATAATATTTTACGATCCTATGATACGTAAAATGCGGGTTGTTACAAACAACAGTTTCTGTACCTATGTTTATCTTCTTGTCAAGCTTTGATGGAGCAATCAAACTAGGAGTTTCTTGGATATCATATGCTTTAACCATTTTCCCACTCTTCGAAAGGGATGGACAATCCTTCTTAGAATGTCCCGGTTGATCACAATTGAAACATTTCATGCCTTGGAGGTTGGCTCTACAATCTTTAACAACATTCCCCTTCAAATGGCACCTATGAAAAATCAAGTCTTCCTTATTCTAAAATGGATTTTTCAAGTAATCAAAAATGGAGTTTTAATCTTCATCATTTATGAGCTACGGTTTTCGTCTTCATCCTCCCCTCCTTGCTTCTTCTAATCACCTCCCTCCCGCTTTTCACCTTGTTTCTCGACCTTTCCGCCCCTCCTGCTCCCACATTAATTAGCTCTATGAAAAAGGGATTCTTCGAATCCCCAATTCGGCCTCTATGCTCCTCGTGTTGGGTACGCCTACAACTAGATCCAGGAAACCAAACAAACAACCTCCTGTATCCGACTCATTCGTCTACCCTCTTCTGCCCAATCCCCTGGCCAATCAGTAGTCCAAGTGAAAACAACTGATTCCTGCCACTAGCTCCTCTTCTCCATATTCGCACATCACCCTACTGATTTTTTTTTCTTGACAAAATTCCTCTGCCTGCCTCATTGGATTCAGCAGTGGATTAAGGTCGCGTGGCTAATGTTGGTATTGTTATGTCTAAAGCTAACCATGTTTCTTTAGACCTTGTTTGTGCATCTTCCTCGGCTTCTAAAGATATTGCTTGTGCATCTACCCAATCGCCTACTGCTACGACGTGCATCTCTGCCTGTGCTAATGCATATATTGCTATGAGTTCTGGTGTTGCATCTCTTGGGGCTCCTCTTGTATCAGCTCCCCAGGTCTCTATGTGAGGTTATGCACCCTTGATCCAATCTGCAGTGCAGCCTGTTGCTATTGTATGCAATATTAACAATGCAAAGACAAGTCTTAATGTTGATATCGATTCTCAGTGCCAAAAATCTTAGCTGTCTTTATTCTCAAGCAAGCCTAAGAATGCTAGCAAGTATACATCTAAACATCTCAAAATTTCTGGTGTTGTTGATGATGTTCCTATCCCTTCCTAAGAAGTTGTTTCTACAAGAGTTGAGTTTTGGAAAAACACTCTTTTTTGTTTCTTCTTAGATGATGGTTTTTTCGTATAGTGTTGTAAAGAGATTTTTATCCAATAGATGGAAAATTAAGGGTTCGCTTAAAGTCCGCTATGACAAGGACATGTACTTCTTTGATTTTGGTATTGAGGAAGAGGGATGTTTGGTTCTTGAATCCTACCCTTGAGTAATTAACGATAAAGTGTTCATTATCACCCGTTAGATCCCTTCAGTTGATTCTGCTCGTGCGAATGTAATGTCTATTCTGGTTTGGCTAAGTTTACATGTATCCCCTCGTCTCTTCAGTCTCTTAGAGGTCTAGACTGGCTTGCAAGCAATATTGGAGAATTGATTTGTTTTAATGAGAACACCAAGCATCGTGATCTCCATGAGTTTTCTTGAGCTTTGATTGAAATTACTCCTAATAGGCCCCTCCCTTATCAGTTAAGAGTTGCTATTGCTGGTAACAAAACTGCCACTATTTCAGTTTCTTACCTACGACAGTCTCAGATATGTTCTAACTGTCACTCCTTTAGTCAATCTATGAGCTCATATAGACACCTTCCAAACTCCTTGGAACCTATTTCTATTCCTGAAAATGTTCCATTGCAAAAACCACCGCCCAAGAAATTGAGGCCCAAACCTCCTTCTTCCACTGTCACTCCTCCCCTTCCTCCTTTACCACCTCCTCCTCCACCTCTAAATCCTCCCTTCCTCCTTTTCCTAGTCCTGTCATTCTTGTTTCTTCGGATTTAGATTTAGCTAAGCTCTATGTAGTTAATGCCTCGATATTACCCCGCTATAACCCCGCTATATCTCATAGTGAATTTATACCGCTATGAATTTTCCATATAGCCCAAATATAGCCTATCTGCTTTAAGCCCCGCTATTTCCGCTATATCCCGTTATTTCCGCTATATTCTGCTATTTCCGCTATATCTTCTTTAATGAAATGATTGAAAAATGTCATTTATACATTATAAAAATTATGAAATTAATTTATTTGATTTAATTTTTAATATATTTTTAGAAATGAAATACCCTAATATTCTACTAAATTTAATTATGCTATATAACAGTTTCAGGTTTATTTAAAGTATATTCGCATACGTTTTTAGTTAAAACTGTTTATTTATTAATTATAATTCAATTGATCATTTGATTGTTAATTTTTCATTTAATTACCATTTATATATTTGTAAAAACATTAAGTACGAGTTTTATATGCTATTTTAGAGTCATCCGCTATATCCCGCTATATCCTCGTTGTATCCCCGCTATGACTTTTTGCACCTCCGCTGCATTGAATCCGCCGAGCGCTTTAACTGCACAGGCTAAGCTTGACACCTTCCTTGCCACTACTTTCTCTCATGATGTTTCTCCCTATGCTAAATCCCCTAATCCTGGTCTGAGCAAGCATTCAACCATTGTAGATGGTCTTGATGACGGAATTGAGTATGGAATTGTTAATCTATTCCTATCATAGGTTGTATCTTTGTATGTCATTGTGATTTCTTTTGTCATATCTTCCGGTGTAATTGGTGTTGTAATAGGTTGTGTTGGCCACTCTATCTGTGTGAGTTGTAGCTGCTTTGGTACTTCTACCAAGCACCTGTTTTAATATTATAAATAAAAAGTGGATGGTCCACTCCAAAATCGATTGCCATTCAAAAGTCTTCCTTATTCTTTTGGCTTTGGTAATTCATGTTCCACTTACCATTCCTCTTTCCTTAGAACTTCGGCTTGACTTCAACTCTAGTTTCTTGCTCTTTAGAAACTCATTGAGAAATAGAGTTTAACAAGCACACTTCCATAAGACTATCAAAGATAGCACCCATAGGAATACGTCTAAGAGAAAGGTCCATGAGTGGTTGATTGAGTCCCATAAAAAACTTCTAAGCCTCCTTAGTAGGAACGTTAATCATATCCATCCAAAAAGGAGCCAAAAGTGTGAACTTAATAATATACTTCTTTACGGTGTAATCACCTTGCTGGAGATATAAGAACTTCTCGGCTTGCAACCCCTCTCGGCTTAAGAAATAAACTGAGCCTGAAATCTTTTTTGGAACTCTTCCCAAGTCATAACATGCTCGTCCACCTCTCTAATTACAATATCCCACTAACATAAAGCTTCCTCTTGAAGTTGCCTAGAAGCAAGTCCTCTCTTTACCAAAGCCTTAAGCACTATATCATCAAAGATCCCCTCACTACTATGGGGCCACATTTGAGTCTTAATAAAAAAAATTCCATCCCTAAATAAGTTTTTTCTCCCATAATGATGTAATATCTGCAATGCCAAGGACAATCAAGAATGGACAATGGAGGAATAGGCATCACCCAAACCATTATCGATATATGAGGGATATCCATTGGAGATAGGGTACCCTATGTTATATCCTAAAGGTTTCTCCGGAACCATACTAGCATATAAAGATCTGCAACTTTAGCATTGTCCCCAGTGGCAATTACACGTGGGCATGACCCAAAGTAGCTATCTATATAATGGAAATTATTAGCGATGTTTCCCGTAAGATAGTATAGGTTGCTAGGAATAAAAGTGTGAGTGGCTAAATGTTATATGCATAAGCCTAACAAAAATAGCAATAAGTTGTCTCAATTTATCCCAATTTATGGTAATTGGGTAACCTAAGCTCTGATACCAAACGTAATGACCCGCCTCCGTAACACCTAGAATCCACACAAACAAGCAACCAAATTCCCCAATACTATCATGGATGATATTTTGTTAACTGTAAAATATGTAAACAACAATAAATGTAACGACCACCTTTCTTACTCCGAAAAACGAGTCATTAAGGGTAGAAGAAAAGGGAAGATAAGAAGAAACTACACAATCACAGAATCTAACCATGAATCAGAACGACATATAATAGATAACATAGGATATTACATTATCATTTCCATAATAATAAAATATCAAAGTCATTACATTACAACCTTTAACTCGACGGTTATAGCTACATGCCCATACAAAATACATAGATCATACATAAATAGACAGCGGAAATAGAAATAATTAGCTAATGGTGAAGCCACTTGCTCCAGCTCCTTCAAAATGCTTCCATAAGAAACCTGGATCACTTGGCTACTCATAAAAATTTGAGTACCCAAGAGTTTTAGGAAAAGAAAATAAAACTCCAGGTCAGACATGGGTCTGGTGTGAGTAAACTCAAACTACTTAGTTTTTATTTTTATAAAATGATTTGAAAATCAAAGGTATCTCATAAGACCAAGCCGCACATAAACACGGACGGGTTTTTATCTTACTATAATCAAAATACTTTATATAGAAATCCAGTGATATTATGATAATGTCTAGGGTTTTCAAGTAAAATAGAACATAGCTGAATTGTTTGCATCTCACATTTCAACGTATTTAGGTAAAACTAAATCCTTACGGCACTTATTGGATAATGGATTCTATACAATGACTGGGCTACTGGGGAATCGCCCGTTATAGTACACCTATAGATTTGTGTACCGAGGTCGAACCTATTGACCCCTGCCAACACAAGACCAACCTACCCTTTACTGGATAGTACCAAATAAGATCACCCCTCGGTTGGGATCAGCAACTGAACTGAAGCATACATAAGTTGATAGTAAGGACCCTATATAGGGATGATCTTACCCTAATGGGAGCGACCCACCTAACCTTGCTGCATCTACCCTGTTTTAGTCATTCATGGTTGATGAGGTCCGAGGCTATGTTTACCTTTATTATAGCATTGCTACTTGGGATACTAACATTGCCTTCTAGATGTTGACACAATGTCAGCATTCATCCATACAAGTCGTTCAAGAGATGAACGAACCAAAGCCACTATTTTCACTACATTCATTTTGGAATCACCCTTAGGGTTAGTAGCAAATAACCCTTGCACTTCAAAGTCTTTAACTTGGACCTTGACTTTACTATTTCTAATTCGAACGCTTACGTTGGTTCGAAGTGGTTTTCGGATAACAACTCCTATCCGATCCCGGTCTCTCCAAACCAATGTTCGATAATTTTAAAGATTCAAGTTGTCTTATAGTGGACCATTCCACTATCAGGGTGTAAGATTTACATATGAGCATATGTTCCATATGCTTAGATTATCATATCCTGCTTATCGAAATTAAGCCCCTTGTATTCATCACATTCCCAAAGTACGGTATTTGTGATAAGTACAAGTCAACTTACTTTCAATAAAACGTGTCAACGTCTTATTACAACTACTTTAAATTCATTTGGCTACTTAATAGCACGGACAAGATATCCTTTGGTTTTAAAAAAAATTACTTAACAAGAAAGTTGGTTAAAAATAAATAACGAATAGAGTTTTGAAAGAAACTTTAAAATAAATAAACCTTAATTAAATCATAAGTTTAGAACTTAATTAACCTTGATTAAATCAAAAATCCATACTTTAAACCTTAATTAATTAAAAAAAATTATAATTAAACTTTAATTAAATAATATTCATTTAAAAATTAAACCATAATTAAGTGGATAATTAACCTTTAATTAAATAATAATTAATTAAATAAATAACTCTAATTAAA
Organism: Allium fistulosum; assembly: GCA_030737815.1. Classification (NCBI taxonomy): domain Eukaryota; kingdom Viridiplantae; phylum Streptophyta; class Magnoliopsida; order Asparagales; family Amaryllidaceae; genus Allium; species Allium fistulosum. The sequence goes on along the minus strand of CM060907.1, from coordinate 938,183,097 downwards.
TAATTAATTAAAGTAATTAAACTTGATTAAACAAAAATTAATTCCCTTTTATCTTAATTAATCATTATTTAAAACTTCCTTACTTAAAAATAATTAACTTGGTTAATAATTTCTTAAACTCTAATTACTTAAACTAATTACTTAATTAATTAATTAAATAATAATTACCCTAATTAATAAATTAAATTATTAAATAACTAAAACTTAAACTTTTGACTTACTTAATTAATTGAAATGAGTTTTCAAAAACAATCCTAAAGAAAACACTTTGAAACTTGCAATCGTGAAATTTTCCGAACTACATCCGTAGCGACTATCGCTATGAGCCCAGTTCGCTAGAATTGGTCTATAGGTAAAACACCACTTTAACGCTAGCTACTACATATTTGAAACACAAAAGGAAGAGTTTTGAAAACTTAAACAAAAGGTGAAAACTTGTAAAACATTTACTAAATCCAAAAACTAGAAAACAAGCTTTTGTTTCCAAATCGGATCTCAAGTCCATTGCGACCTTTCAAGGTGCTAACTTAACAATAATTACATCACATACACTTGGTTTTGTTTCACAAACACACTACCATCATATTATAACCAACCAGTCACATATCCATATCCATATCCATATCCATATCCATATCCAAACATATCATTTAACATCCAAATCACAAATCCAAGCTCAAACACAAACTTATAATCATATTCCATCAAAACAACATGATATTTCAACACAAACAACATTATATTTTCATAATATATAGTTCATCAAAATCAAGTTATTTCTTTTCCCAAAACAAGAGTTTTACTCATAGAAACTTTACTAATTCAAGGCGAACTTTTGCTAAAACCTGAAAACAACTTAGGAACTTGCAAAAATTGAAACTTTGGATACTTGAACATGTTAAATGGGCTCATCCATGGGGTGTTTGGGCTCGGCCTATGGACTATGGGAGTTTGAGGGCTTGTATTTTGGAAGAGGAGGTGTAGAATGGCTTGTAGAAGTGTTTTAGTGAACTAAAGAGGACATTTTTAGCAAAAGAAGTGATTTTTCTTATTTTAGAATTTATGAAGAGAAGCCATGGATGTGTATATTCAAGCTCTTAGGAATTTTGAAATGAAGAGGAGGATTGTAAAAATGAGAACATGAAAGAGTAGTGGTATATATAGGCATAGTAAATTAATTAAAATGTGTAAGTGCTTATAATAAAATATATGTAAATGCATGCATCTCCACTCCTCTCCCCCTTCATTTTCTTCAATTTCATGTACCCCCCTCTCATGCAACTATTCATGTCATGCACTTGTACTATGTGTTGAAAAAAGGATATTTTTATATGTTAATATATATATATATACACTTTTGATAAATAAAATCTTACATGTTTATATACTTAAGTGAGAAAACATGTACATGCATATATACATGTACACACCATGTTAGGATAGTTTGTAATATGTATATATGTGTTTACAATAGTGCTATGATATTTTAAATAACTTTTAACCAATAAAATATCAGTATTTCATAAAATAATTTTCGTTCACATTTTCCAATACTCTATGAACTATATATATTGGTAAACAAATTTTGAAAACAATTTTGTCACCATTAGTTATTATTTAAAATAGTTTTTATTTGTTAATAAAATTTCATTTATTAATTAACTAAAAATATAATTAAATATCCATTTAAATAGCAATTAAATTCTGGGTCATTACAATAAATATCACAAAACAAATCTACCACAACTAACCAATTCTCGCAGCTAAAATATATAAAACATAATATCAACATAAATATTAGTAAAGGATTGAATGCATATCATATCAAGAGATATAAGATCCAACACCATAATACAAATATTAGATGAAACATCAAATACCATAAGAATACATTTCTCAAAATAATATAATCGTTTGTTTGTTAATACACCTAAAAACTGTATAGATATAATCATAATGGTAATATAGCTGTTAACCCAAAAATAGACCAACACCCTGGTTTGAGTTTGAAACTGTGCAGTTAATGCTCTGCTATTACCCAGCTATAACCCTGCTATATCTCATAGCGGATTTCTACCGCTACGATTTTTCCATATAGTGCCAAATATAGCCTTTCCGCTTTAAGCCCCGCTATTTCCGCTATATCCCGTTATTTCCGCTATATTCCGCTATTTTCGCTATATTTTCTTTAAAAAAATGAATTTAAAAATGACATTTATACATTATAAAAATTACGAAATTAATTAATTTAATTGAATTTTTAATATATTTTCAGAAATGAAAATACTCTAATATTCTACTAAATTCAATTATGTTATATAATATTTTTACGTTTATTTACAGTATGTTCGCACATGTTTTTATTTAAAATTATTTATGTATTAATTATATGTTAATTTAGGGCCATCCACTATATCCCGCTATATCCTCGTTGTATCCCCGCTATGACTTTTTGCACCTCCGCCGCATTGAATCTGCCAAGCGCTTTAACTGCATAGGTTTGAAAGCACCAGCCCTGTTATGACAGAGCAATATCAAAAATAATAGATATCCAGAAAGAACAATAAAAGAAAGTAGATAGGGAATTTTTATAGTGGTTCGGTTGTTAATGAAGCCTACATCCACTTTATAGTTTTATTATAGACTGATTGTTGTTACACGAGATTTATGATTACAAGGCTTTGTTTGTTTCCTAGCTAGATTGAATCTCCAGAGCTGGAATCCACTGGAGTATCACAGTGTATTCCTTTAGAGATTGTTATGAGGGAGGTGGAGAGTGAAGAATAATTCCAACAGAGCTTCAGCAACCAGTCCGGAGAAGATCCTCTCTATGTTGCAGGCAGGATGGTATTTATATGGATCAGAGAGCTTCTGGTCCAGGCCACTTCATCATCTGCTCGCAAGTAGGTAGGGAACGACGCATGAAGGATTTGGCTCGCAAAACGAGGTAGAACCATGGGTCCCAGCGACCCATAGACCTAGCTCGTTTGCGAGCCAATGTCTTAGCCTCTTTTCGTAGTATTCCTGAGCTATCTTGTTTGAAGGTTTGAGGAGAGGCATGGGTTGTTGATGATCCAACCACTTAGGATTTTTCTGAAGTTTGTAATTGGAGATGTTTCCATAGCCCTTTATCGTAGTTGTTTCGTTTTGATGGCAATTCACTAGCTGTTTACGTTCAGATACCGACTGGACTAAAAAATGTTGATCTCTTGGTTTCGTTGATCCCATTCATTGCTTTAGTTATATAGCTTGGCCCTTGTTAATTCTTTGTCCTAACTTTTTTGGTTAAGTTCTAAACCATCCTGTTTACACGAAGTTGTCATGTTTCCTATTGGGTCCTGCTGGGTTAAAAACCCAGATAACATTTGCCCCCAAAGTATGCTTCGTTGAAAACAAGGCATGCTCTGGAAGTAACTTCTTCTGAGTCTTCATTTTGCGAATTCTAGTTTATTGTGTCGAGGTTACCATGCATATTTTGCTTTGACTGTTGAATTTTCGATGTGAATCATCAAAGTCCACTTCAAGATGTTGTTCTCAATTGACTGACTTCTGACAGCTGTTCGTTTTTTGATTTCAATCTGAATTACAATTCCTGGTATTGACGATGCAATCTTTGCTTCGTAGTTTACACAAGGCTTTAGGTTGGTAAGTGGGTGCTTAATGTAGGTTTGGAGTTGTCATATATAGTTTTAATTCAACCATCAGTGAAGCTATGTTTTGTCTCGAAAGATTGTGCACAGTTTGGAGCGAAGTCTTGCTCTTGGTCTTTAACTTCTTCTGTTCGAGAATTTGGCTAAGCTCCCGTCGATGTTTTAGAATTCCAATGCGATAATTTATTCCAAAATCGGGTATATTAGATGATTCAATCATATCACTCTTTCTATTTCTGTATTCCAGTGATCCTGAAAAGAAAAGCTTCCTATGTCGCTTCAGACAGCGGCTCCGTTATTGATCGTTGATCGTTAACGGGTAAGTGTGAAAGAGATAATTTCAAAGGAAAATATGGATTGTTTTTCAAATGTAAGCAAGTTATCTCACTAGATTGTTTGTTCACAGTATTCAGGACACTGGACTCTTCTTATGTAGATAACGCACTGCATCTGCCCCGATCAACGCTCAGGACCCGATTGGTCAACATATGTCGACATTCCTTGGATTTCAAGCATTAATTATACGAGCATATTATTTAAAGTAAAACATACCTGACAGGGTGGAATGCTAAGTTTTGTTGTTGAAAATGACTTTTCGGTCTTCCAATCTTTAGTCTGGCGGAGGGACTTCAACTCCTCTAGAAGCTGGGTCCTTCGCAACTTAGGCTTTGCTTATTATTCCTATCATATTAGGATGATTGATCACAGCTAAATTACAGGGCATAATTGCTCTTGTGGAGTTGTAGTTGAAGTTCGATCATGCACAGTTTCAACCTTCGGAAACTAGCGCATGAGTTGTACGAGTGTGATTGTCCTTCCTTTGCGTTTTTCGGAATCCACTGCACACCAGCCTCTGTCTTCAGGGACTATTGGCTTAACTGCTCGATTTTGAGCATTGCTTTTTCTCGCTGTTGCACTTCTTGTGCTCATGCGTAGCATACTCGTTTACTGTAATTCTTTACATGTAAGTAATACTTCTATGGTCATTTCGGCATATTCTGTTCCATAGCTTTGTTCAGAGCTATAATATAGCTTGGTCTAGCCAGTTCTGCAGCTAATCCCTACTTATGCTCAATTGATTTCGTTTCAACAAAGTGTTGATGTAAATGCCTTAGTCCGTAGGGCTGATTACTTTGACTACCAAACCAATATATTTTGGGAGACTAGGTCTCCTAAGAAATAAGTTCGATTGCCCCGGTTTGATTGACATGACAAAATCTATCTTAGGGAATTAGGGACTTTGTTGCTTGATCCCAAGATATGAGTGTTGTAATGATTTCGGTATGTATTAGAAAGATGCGTTTCTGGCATCTTTTGCTGAAGTAAATTCTTCTGAGTTCGGCGTTGAGATCCTAATCATGTGTTGGTTTCTATCTTCGTAAACTCAAGTACGGATGACTCAAACCTTGATGCTGTGGATCTTCGGATAACATCAGATTCAAGAAGGTAGGATTAAAGAGTCGATCAAGCTTTTGCTTCTATTTCTGAAAGCCAATGTGTCGATAGTTTCGTTTTGGGCTTTCTTCCTAGCATCACCAAACTTTGGGTAATGGCATATTCCTACAAGTTGGAACCAAATGATCTAGTTGGACCATAAGTAGGTCAGCGATCCTTCTCGTCATCGCCAAACTATGAGCGACGGTTGATTTCTGAACGTTACATCCTTCATTTCCTTTGTTGGCAATTTTGTTGCCAGAGTGCTCTGTTTTGTGATACAGAACCGTTACGTAACCAACCTCGCGGTTTTTCGTGTATGGACTTTTGAAACATTTCTTTCGATCAAGTATGTGCTTCTATCCCTTCTTGAGGGACTAGTTATTTCGAATGCCTGTACTTGGGCGATTGTGAGAGACGGAAATTTATAGGGCGAATTGCTCAATTCTGGAATTGAGGAAGTTCGGGGATTTTATTTTCGACCTTCCATGACTGCTCCTGCTTGTCCTTGGCCATACATGCTCTTATTGGTTGTTGATGTTGTCACAGAAGTTTTGTTCATATGTCAACTCCTGTCTTTGAGAATTGATAACCTAGCTGCTTGGTTCCAAGCAACATTTCCTCGAGGCTGCCTGTCTTTCGGCTGTGTCTAAATTCTTTCTAAGTTGAATTTAGGAAATTCGGTTGTGCACCAGCTTTCATCCCTAGAAATTAGTACACGGGCAATTCAATCCTGGGATTTCCTTTTGACATTGCTTTATTCCTATGCAGTGGCTGATTCCTGTGATGAAAGGTCGAACCATCCGGCTGACCTATGAAAGTATATGTCTTCCGGTCGTTGCCTATCATTGGGCAACAGTAGTTTTCTGAAGAGAAGGTAGAAACTCAATTGAGGACCAACTTTGATCTCCGAAAGCTAGTGCATCGATGGTTCACTGCGATGAGTGTTTCTCATCGGCCCTGTAGATTAAAGTTTTCCTGGCATTGCCGCGGCAATACCGGTACTTAGCGAGTAGAATGTTTCTTGGAGTTGCCGGGGCAACACTGGTACTTATGAATAGAATGTTTCCTAGCATTGTTGGGGCAACACTGGTACTTAGGAAATAGAAAATTTTCCCGACGTTGCCAGGGCAACACCAGTACTTAAAAGATAAAAGAAGGCCTTGGCGTTGGCGAGGCAACAACGACACTTAGGTTGGGATCAATTTTCCCTGTCGATTCGACGGTGCTCTTAATCTAGTTGGGTACTATTTTCAGCCTTCGAAAACTAGCACTTCAAAGGTGGGATTGTAGAAGTATTTTCTTAGTGCTGCCTATCTTTAGGTAGTGTTAAAGTCATGTCGGCGAGGGTTGAATCATTCATCTGATCCTATAGATTGAGTAGATTCCTTTTAACCTAGTGTGGTTGTTTTCTCAATGCTGCTTAAATCTGGGCGATGCCATGTTATGGAAGGGTGAGAGTCCCAAGCATTTCCACTGCCTAGCTTTGTTTAGCTTTGTTTGTAACTGTCAAGTATTACCTTTGAAGATGCAAGGCTGTTGCTCAACCAACTCCATAGTTATTCTCATTTACGAAAAATCGAACTTCCTTCCACCGGTTTTTGTTATGATCTGATGACTATCTACATAACCCTTTATTTCTAGGCGGGACCCTTCACTTTTAGGTGTCAAACTCCAGGTTCTCATAGAAAATCTGAAATTGTGGAGCAAGTCATCACATTGCCCCTGGTACGACCGCATTCATTCCTATATTGATCGTGGACCGGTAGGGTTCGGTAATGTTTGTCTTGAATCCGTGACACTTAACCTTGCTAGTTTCAGGCCATATGCATTATGCTGGACTAATAGCATTATTGTGGATATCAACCTTATTCGTTGGTTCCAATCTTCGGAAATTAATGGTTTAGCTGCTCGATTTTGAGCGTTCTCTCCTTGTCGTTGTTTGTCTTCGTATAACAGCTGGTTTTTTGCAAGTTAGGTTTTGAGACCTCATTCGAGCACCTGCTTCTGTCTTTGGAAGCTGGTGCATTGATGATTTGATTCTAGAAATGCTTTCTGTCGTCTATATCTGTAGACAGTAAGTTCCTCCTTTTATTGCAAGTTGGAGCGATCTTTTATCCTAACCAAGTGTTAATGTGTTATATGCCTCTCAGTCCACAGAGCTGATTATTCTGAACAACTGATGTGAGACTTGATGTTTTGGGAGGCTCCCTGGATGCCCCCAATCAAAGGTATGTCGCAGTTCCTATCTCTGGGAACTCGTGACTTGGGTGTCTTGAATTTTGACATTTTGTACATTAACTTTGGTCGAAGATCAGAATTCTTTACCGACTTCTTGGTTTGTGAGCTTTGCGACACTACTGAATCAATGCTGGTTCTTTTGGGTAGTGGGAATCGATCCATGTCAATCCTGCAATAGACAGGTTTCCCGGTGTTGTCGGGACAACGCCAGTACTTAGAATATTTTAACGGCTTGTCGATGATGCCAGAGCAACATCAAGTAGTGTTTGCACAGCTTATGAAAATGCACAACTCACGAAGTGCGCCGCTTTTGAGAGTGCGTGGCTTACGAACTGCATTGCTTTTGAGAGTGCGCGGCTCGTAGGATCGATACGAACCATCGACCCAGAAGGTTTGGAACTTCTTGACGTTGTCACTAAGGAGTTTGTTGATATTACTTGCAGTGACAACACTCCCGAACCGATGCAGAAACTGCAAACAAAGGGCAGAATGGGGAGCGATGGAAGGAAGCGCTGAGGAGCTTGTGTGGAGACCGATCTGACCTTTGTTATTTTTGAGTCAGTTTGTTCAAGTGCAGAGTCTGTAGTTAGTGTTTTTATCATGGAGCTTGTATTTTCTTTTTGTTGGCCGGTGTTATATGGGTACGGCCCTTACGTTTTGACCTTGTATAAAAGAAAATTATAAGCAATACATTGAAATTCTGACTGTATTCTTATTTGTCTATTCATGTGTGTTCCGTGCAGTTGTGCTTGTTTTATTTACACTTATCCAATTTTTGCAATTTCCGCCAAAATTTTTGTTTGGAGTAACAATCCTTTGTTTGGAGTAACAGAACTTGTGAACTTATTGTTTTCAATTGTTTTTATTTATGTACCGGTGTATGCCCCCCAGTTCACAGGGCTGTTTACTTCAAATGACCGGTAACTTATAGTTTAGATAATTTTCATATTAAAGTTGGAATTTGGGTAAGTCACAGCTTGAGTTTCCTTCTTTCGGAAGTTTTGCAACTTTAGCATGTAATCCAAGTTTCTCGTGATATTCTAATAAGTATGCAATATATGCGTGTTTGAGAAGTGCACGTTGCACGGGTTAATTGAGGGCGGTTATAATCATTAAGTGTCATGAGTTGAACTTTTCTATTGGTTTGTAGCACTCCGGTTTTGTTGGAGTTGTACCCATTATTCCCAATCATAAAAGAGGTTGGTGCTAGCTATGAGACGGACGGTGTTTGGGATCGATATGACCCGTCGATCTGGTTCTGATGCTCCTTGGTGCTGCCTATCTTTAGGCAATGTTGAGGAGTTGGTGCGTGGCTTATGGGTGCACGGCTTTTGATATTCCTCTGTGTTCCTTATCTTCAGGCAATGTTGAGGAGTTGGTGCGTGGCTTATGGGTGCACGGCTTTTGATATTCCTCTGTGTTCCCTATCTTCGGGCAATGTTGAGGAGTTGGTGCGCAGCTTAAGAGTGCACGGCTTTTGATATTCCTCTATGTTGCCTATCTTCGGACAACGTGAGGGGTTTGTGTTTTGAAAGTTAGCGTGTGACTTACGAAATGTGCGGCTTTTGGTACTCCTCGGTGTTGCCTATCTTCGGGCAACGTGAGGAGCGCATGTTTTGGCACAGCTTATGAAATGCATGGCTTTTGATACTCCTTGGTTTTGCCTATCTTCGAGCAACACGAGAAGTTGGCAGTTTGAGTCGATTTGCTTTCTTCGATTCGACGAGTTGATGGAGCATAGTCGGGCGCAGTTTGACCAGTCCAAGCAGCTAAACAATGATTTTCGAGTCGATTTGACCCCGTCTACTCAGCAGGTTGCTTACATGAACACGGTTTTATTTAGTTCAAGAAGCTAAATAGTTTTTGGTTCGGGTAATCAGGGCTTGGATGATCCTTCCGCGTTTTTGGAAGATGTGCACGTCCAAATATATTAGGCTGCCATGGTGGAGAGATCTATAGCTGACCGCATGAAGATGGATTGAAGAAAGAGCCTATGGGACTTCAGGGCATGACTCTTAGCTCTTGGTTCAATATGCCTTTAGAGAATGGGTCTTTAACTGGCAAACGGTCTAAGAAGAGAGGAATTGGTCACCAAGAGCGGTAAAATAGTAGTTGGAAAGAAGTGGGCAAGGATTATGCTAGTATTTCGCTTGTTGCACTAGCTAGTTCCTTAAGTCCGCGGTTGTCAAAATGCTAGAATTTTTGATCGGGCTTAACAGAACCGTGGCATGATTAGCCTCGGCCTTTCTTATGGCTATTCAAGTGTGTGCGGTGCCCCTCATGCCACAGGGCTGTTGGCGTGCTTGAACTGTGTCCATGGTCTCTCTACAACTCATTTGGTTGCCCCGATCCAGTGGGTGCGGTTTTCCCAAGTGTCGAATCTTGGCTTGATTTGAGTTGGCCTCTGATTGATCAGAAGGTCAGTTTAGTTTTGGCTTAGTTTCTTTGAGCGACTTTGAAGCTCTGGAATTTAGCACTGTTTGTTTCATCAGTGGTTAGAAGTGATTCTGTTAATTATGCAGAGTGACTAATATGATTGTCGATTTGTGGCCCCGGAGCGTGACTTCGTTGAATTTAGGGGGCTTTGGATCAGATGACTGCTGATCTTCCAGTTCACCTTCGTGGATATCAATCGTACATAAATTTTGCTGATCTACTAGTTCGCCTTCATGACGCTTTAGTTCATGAAAGACCTTCACATTCGCGAAGGGTTTTTTGGATCAGATGACCGCTGATCTACCGGTTAGCCTTCACGATGCTTTAGTTCGTGAAAGACCTTCACGTTCGTGAAGGGTTTTTTGGATCAGATGACTGCTAATCTACCGGTTAGCCTTCACGACGCTTTAGTTCATGAAAGACCTTCACGTTCGCGAAGGGTTTTTTTGGATCAAATGACCGCTAATCTACCGGTTAGCCTTCACGATGCTTTCGTTCGTGAAAGACCTTCACGTTCGCGAAGGGTTTTTTGGATCAGATGACCACTGATCTACCGGTTAGCCTCCACGATGCTTTAGTTCATGAAAAACCTTCACGTTCGCGAAGGTTTTTTGGATCAGATGACCGCTGATCTACCGGTTAGCCTTTACGACGCTTTAGTTCGTGAAAGACCTTCACGTCCGCGAAGGGTTTTATGGATCAGATGACCGTTGATCTACCAGTTAGCCTTCATGACGCTTTAGTTCGTGAAAGACCTACACATTCGCGAAGTGTTTTTTTGGATCAGATGACTGCTGATCTACCGGTTAGCCTCCACGACGTTTTAGTTCATGAAAGACCTTCACTTTTGCGAAGGGTTTTTTGGATCAGATGACCGCTGATCTACCGGTTAGCCTCCATGACGCATTAGTTCGTGAAAGACCTTCACGTTCGCGAAGAGTTTTTTGTGGTCGGATCTCCGGTGACCAGACAGCCTTGGAATGATAATTTATTGATTCCAAGAGGAGTTTTGGGTCGTATGTCCGATGGCCCGTCGTCTTAAAGCAATGATTCATCGACGTCAAAAGGAGTTTTTCGGATTCAGCTTGAGGGAACACAGTTTTATCGGTTCCCGTAGGCTAAGGTGTTGGATTTGTTTGTTTGACGATTATTTGGACAAGACTTCTCGACGCCACCAGCAACGCCGGTTCTCATAAGGGAGGATTGACCTGACTCGTCGAGGGCATAAAAGCATTTCTTTCGCCGTGTTGTCTAAATGCCCCTAGTGTATCATTACGGCTTAATTGGAAAAGAAGAGTAGACAAGGATGGATGAGAAGGGATCGCTTTAGGTAGCTGTCCCATTCCTTAGTTGCTAGCTAGCTAAAGTGTTATTTGATAATCATCTTTTCATCTGATTTCATCAGTTAGCTGGAACACTATCATGTTTGCCTTCTTCTAATTGCACTACTTCTATTCTTTCGAACCGGTATGCCTTCCCATAGACTTCTTCCAGGGTAGTAGGTTGTTTCATCCTTTAATGATTCTTGAAGGCCTTGCAGTAGACTGCATCCATTGCCCTCGCTTCGTCTGTATGCTAGTCATACATGTAAAAAAGCAATTTCGAGTTAGTTGTATAGTTGTACAAAAGGTATAGTTGGCATGATAAACTTCTTTGGATATTCTGCATGTTGAACGGCTTCGGTGAATGGGTTTCGATTGGGGAAGATGCTCTAATCATTGTCAGACCGATCCGTTTTCAAGTTACAGTTGTTTATAATGCTTAAGAATGATATATGCATGATTGTCTAAGCTTGAATGATTGGATCGGCATTGATGGATCAGTGGTATTTTACTTGGAGTTCGACTTGAGAAAATTTACCATTTGCTTGGAGTCACAGACTTTGAAGTGCTGGGTTGGTGACAAACGTTGCCTGGAGCCCTTTGCATGCTTGCTTGGAGAAAATGTTGGTTTTGCCCGAATCTGATTTCGGGCCAGAATTTCCTAGGTTTACTCCGGGTCAAATTGGTGATTACCCGAGTTCGACTTTGAGTTGGGACTTCCAGAATCCGCTTCAGGTCAAATAGGCGATTACTCAAGTTCGACTTCGAGTCAACCTTGGAGTGAGTTTTTCAACAACCATTTTGATGATTTTCGACGACGACCATTCGTTATTCGACGATGTGGGCTCCATGATGGGATTGGAAGCTGGTCAGTTGGGAGTGATCACAATATACCAGAGGAGCTTGGCATTGTAATTGATCTCGGTAGTATCATATCTTCTTGATCCTCCGGCCTCTAGGAATACCGTCTGAGTAGCAGTTCCTCGTCCATTGCTTGGCACGGTTCTACGGCACGGGTTTTAGAGCTTTTTCTAGCGTTTTGCATGTTGGCATTTTCATCCAATCTATCTTCCTCAAATTGTTTGCCATCTTCAGAGCCGGAGAGCCATCGTTATATCCTTCCATGGGGTATTCACTCCTAAGTCCGGGTTTGTCGTCGGTGCTTTTGCAGTAGGTGGAGTGTTAACGTTTTCTTCCATCATGATTCTTGGAGCTTCGCCCATTGCTTCCTTTCGATTATATCCCCTTCGAACGACCCAGACGGCAGTCTTTATGGATCGCTAGCTATCCATAGCTTTTGGCTTGATAGCGACCTAGCAAAATAGTATGGATCGCTGGCGATCCATAGTACGTGAATCGCTAGCGATCCATGTACTTAAGTGATTTCAGACTTTGTGGCGACTTGGAAAAATAGTATGGATCGCTGGCGATCCATGTACTTAACTGATTTCAGTACTTTGTATTCTGCAGTTTATGGCGGTCTGGTGAAAAGGTATGGATCGCTAGCGACCCATAGTGCATGGATCGCTAGCGATCCATGTACTTAAGTGATTTCTGAGCTTTGCCTTTAGGATCGCGTCTACTATCTCGTATTGATGTTCTCCATCACCTTAGCATGTGTTTGCTTGCTTTTTCTCTAATCCTTTTTGGTTGGTTCTTCTGTTCTCAACAACAAATCTTCTAAGCAAAGATTGAGGATTTAACTTCTGAACCTATCTGATCCAAAGTAAATAGCTAGATCTAAGCTTGAGTTGGGTTCTCAGTGAAAGCACCAAAATGTTGACACAAAAAATGGACCGACACCCTGGTTTGAGTTTGAAAGCACCAGCCCTGTTCTGACATAGCAATATCACATATAACAGATATCCAGAAAGAACAGTAAAAGAAAGTAGACAGAGAATTTTTATAGTGGTTCGGCTGTTAATGAAGCCTACGTCCACATTATAGTTTTATTATAGACTGATTGTTGTTACAAGAGATGTATGATTACAAGGCTTTGTTTGTTTCCTAGCTAGATTGAATCTCCAGAGTTGGAATCCACTGGAGTATCACAGTGTATTCCTTTGGAGATTGTTATGAGGGAGGCAGAGAGTGAAGGATAATTCTAGCAGAGCTTCAGCAACTAGTCCGGAGAAGACCCTCTTTATGTTGCAGGAAGTATGGTATTTATATGGATCAGAGAGCTTCTGGGCCAGGCCATTTCATCATCTGCTCGTATGTAGGTAGGGGACAACGCATGATGGATTTGGCTTGCAAAATGAGGTAGAACCATGGGTTGTTGGCGACCCATGGTCTATGGGTCACTGGCGACCCATAGACTTGGCTCGTATGCGAGCCAATGTATTGGCCTCTTTTCGTAGTATTCCTGGGCTATCTTGTTTGAAGGTTTGAGGAGAGGCATGGGTTGCTGATGATCCAACCACTTAGGATTTTTCTGGAGTTTGGAATTGGAGATGTTTCCATAGCCCTTTATCGTAGTTGTTTTGTTTTGATGGAAATTCACTAGCTGTTTACGTTCAACAACTGATTGGACTAAAAAATGTTGATCTGTTGGTTTTGTTGATCCTAGTCGTTGCTTTAGACATATAGCTTGGTCCTTATTATTTCCTTGTCCCAGCTTTTATGGTTAAGTTCTGAACCATCCTGTTTACATGAGGTTGTCCTGTTTCCTATTGGGTCCTGCTGGGTTAAAAACCCGGATAACAATAGCTATGAATCTATGTATCGCCTCTAGCTAGCAGACATGTAACACCCCGTAAAATAAACAATTATTATCTAAAAGAATTAATAAATAAATTTATATGGCTCAAAAATTGGGTCTGAGAAAATGTTATAATCTAGCCACGAAACTTCCACCATTGTGTTCATGGCAATTTTCAAAGCAAACATCGGGATATTCTATATCAAAGTACAACTATTTGTATTTGGAATCAACAACTCTCTATTATTATTTGTATGGGTGTGCATGTTGCCCGTTCAAACCAAGTGGGTGTGCTTGTCGCCCGTTCAAATCAAGTGGGTATGTTTATTGTCCATTTAAATTAAATCGGTGATCTTGTTGGCCAATTAGATCAAGAGAGTTTACCATGAGCTCGAAAAGTCCAAAGGGTGTATCTCATTGCCTTGAAATCGAGACTATATTCTAGTTTGCTTGCTACCTGATTAAAGTAGGCATTGGAAAGGAAATATGTACAAACACTATACAGGACTAGATGTAGGATTGGTTAATCTAAACCAGTTTAAAAACTCCTAGCGTCATCTCTCTTACTTTTACTGCATATATATATATATATATAACCGCGTGTTAATGTATGTATTGTGTTGATAATTTGTGTTTTGATTTAAATCTTGGAACTATTTAGAAAATTTCTATATAAATTATAAAATAATTTTCACCCCCTCTAGTATTAAAGTAGCCTTAAGATCCGCTCACATTGGTATAATTTATACTACACCATTTTCCACAGTGCAAAGTATGGATTTCTCCTAGTTTGCACTGTCTATTTCAATAAAAATAAAAAGGGATAATTTCTTGTATTACAAACGCAGTACAATCCCACTTTTAGTAGTTTGTGGAAGATTTTCAATGGTAACATTTCCTTTTTGGAAAGGATACGGTTCTAATTCATTAAACTATAGAAATAAATATTTTTGTGGAATTTACACATAAGTTATATCCAAAAATCCCTAAATGTAGAAACTAAAAAGTTATATATAGAAATATAAATGATCCCATTTACCAATTAAATATATATATGCAAAGTATAAATTTAAGAAATACATAAATAAACGTCCATTATAACATAAATACATAAGTATGGTAACGTACAACTAATTGTACGCTATCATATTAATTGCAAATAAAACACTAAAATACTAATAATGTAATAAATTAAGGAGTCGGTGGGAAGTTATAATAATCAAGCCAATATGGGTATAAACCATTAAATGAATCTAATTACAGAAACCAAATATGACACTTATGAAGGAAATTAAATAGACATTGTAAATTAATTTTGAAGCATACAAGTAAATGTCATTAACACTTCTAATTTAAATATAAAATACCATATATAAAGGGCATCAATTGGAGGTAAAAGAGGTAATAAATGACATTTTATGACATTAATAAAATATGAAGTTAAAGATAGTAAGGCTATAAAATAAAAGGGATGTTTATAGAAAGTAAATAAATGAATAATAATAAATGAACTTAGGAGGCATAATAATTTCCACAGTTGAAATTATATAGCCTCAATAATACGTTTGCGAAATGTGTGAATTAGTGGACCTAGCCCAATATTTAGATTAACTATAAATGACTTGGTTTATTATGGGTTGGGATGTGAGGTTAGTAGAGTTATACAATGGAAGTCCACCCTCTGCAATGAACTATTAACAGTTGTGTATACGTACTATTAATGTGGGATATCTCCAACTATAGGACCCGTAGGGATATACGTTCACGTATAGGGTTGAGATATTAAATGGTTGATTGGTCTGCATCTTCTCTATTTAAGATATCCCATTATCTATTAGGCGCATTAGTGAAATCTCTTAGCGGAGGTCCGCTATGGGGGTGAGGAATTAAATGGCTTGGAGTGTCTGTCCTTTTCCTATTTAAGAAGTATTATGTGGCCTAGAAGTTATTTTATATGATGGCAGCTTAGAAGTACTAGGATGGGTTCGCCTTAGGTAAGTTTTAAA
This sequence comes from Allium fistulosum, assembly GCA_030737815.1. Classification (NCBI taxonomy): domain Eukaryota; kingdom Viridiplantae; phylum Streptophyta; class Magnoliopsida; order Asparagales; family Amaryllidaceae; genus Allium; species Allium fistulosum. Next base: position 938,167,307 of record CM060907.1, on the reverse strand, counting down.
TGGCTTGAGAGTATGAATGTGGTTTGAGTATTAAATGGATAGAAAGTCTGCCTATTTCCCATTTAATAGGTCTTAAGTGACCTAAGTACTTTTTCTCGCATCGTTAGGATATTATTGGACGAGGGATGGGTTGTTGAACCTAATATACTCTATAGTTATGGAGGGATCCACTTTGGGAATGAGGTATTAAATGGTTGTTGAGCTCGCCTCTTCCCTATTTAAGAAGTATTAAGTGGCTTGATTTTCTTTTAGGAAGTATGGTGATGCACTCATATGTATAAATGTACATAAATACTTATACCTTGAAGTAGGTTACATATGTAGATAATTATACCATGGAGTAGGTTACATATATAAATATTTATACCTCGGAGTGGGTTATGCATATAAATATTCATATCTCAGAGTAGGTTGGACATATGGTACACACATATGGAATTAAATGACTAATCCATGAATAGTAGATATAACACTTAAATGAAAATCAATCGGCATAAATTAGTATTATGGATAAAGTATGTAATTTACCAGTCAACATAATGTTGTTCTAACCCCCTCTTTATTACAACCCATATGACAAATTTAGAGGGACATGATAGTGGTACAAGACGAAAGCCGTAGGTGGAAAGGTCTTCTCATTCGTGCTCTGCACTAAAAGGGCAACTAGGTATCCAAGGTATCAGCCTTAGTTGGTATATATGTTTTATTATATTTTACTATTTTTTCGTGATTTTATATAGATAGCTCGCTGACATACTTATGTCTATTACAAGTTACCAAGACCGACGATCCATACCCTAACGGACTTGGGTTTTCGATTTAGTGGAAAATCGAGCCCATTAAGGTGCGGGTTATTACATTTGGTATCAAGGCCTAGGTTAGTCGATTATAGGAATTAGGATACACTAAGTCAACATATTCGTATTTTTCCTATTCGTGTGTGTGTATATATATATATATATATATGTGTGTGTGTGTGTGTGTGTGTGTATGTATGTATTGCACGTCAAACTCTACAAATTCCAACTATAGAAGTAATTGCGACCATATTCTAAAAGGATGGATAAGGCAACTGTGAGTTGTAATAATAAATTGAGTTAAATCATTACACCTACCCTGATTTCTCTTGGGATATAGGCCGTACCATAAGGCATTGACTTAAGAAGAGCATGAACTCGACATATAGAAGGGTCCTTGAGGCTAGATGGTACTTGATTCCTTTTTGTTGCGCCTAGACTGCCGTATGATTGTGGATTTCATTGGATTTCAAATTGATGATGTACATTTCATCCAGACAGATGGAAAGTAAGAACCTATATGTTACAAATATCTGGAAGTAAGGTATAAAAAGAATTGAGCAAATTCTTGCAGGAAGATGTGCATTAACAACCATAAGATGAGTGGAAAAGAAGAAAAGTCCAAAAGAAAGGGCAAAAAATCCATTTCTAAGTCTGACCCCATGTGAAAGAAAGTAATAAATATTTAAAAATTTCTTAAAATATTTGAAATGGCTTTCAAAGAATTTATTTAAAAATAAAAGGACCCTGTCAATAAAAAGATAATATTTTTGAAAAGTAAGTAAATACTAAATTTTTCGTCATATAAAATACCCTTTAAAAATAGATTCTTAAAAGGCTAGAAAATTTAGGAACTTTTAAGTAAATGAGCTATTTAAAAATTTCTAAGTGAAATTTAAACTGACTAGACTAAAATTCCAATTAAAGGGTTTTTGATAAAGGAGCCTTTCCTTTTTGAAATAAATGGAAAATAAAGTGTACGTTTGGCTCGATGATTTTTCTAATTCTGTAAATCTAAAAGTTTTAAAATTATTTTTAAGGGGTGGATAAATAGAAATGGTAATTGATTTAAATTGGGTAAAAAAATGGAAGGGTAAGAATGCCCGATAATAAAGATAAGAAAAATATTCATGTATAAGGAAAATACGGAGAAAAATAACTGAAAAGGATTTACCAAAAAAACAAACTATTTCATGTTAGCGAAGAAAAGCCAAATGGCTAAAGCAAAAGACGAACTCACTACGACGATCTAATGAAAAAATGGTCAAATAAAATAGCTATATAAGGAGAAGCAATTTAAATAAGAGCAATTTAGGAAGAAGGAATTTAAATAGTGGAAACAATAGGAAATTTTAATAGAAGCAATGCTTGGAATTTATTTTAAAGTAATGTTAGTAATCCAATTAAAAACAATATGGGAAATTGAAAGAGAAAAAATAGATATTTTTCATAAATATGTGCAGTAATTGCACAAATATTTTAGAAGTCCCCTCATATGCTATTAGAGTTTCCGCTAAGGTTGAAAGTGGAAATATCATGAGTAATAGGAAAATAATAGAATGAAAGTTGTCATTGTTTGCTCCAGTTTTTATTGTTAAAAGCTATAAAAGATATTTTAGAAACATCGTAACAGTGCATTTAAAAATGGTTTGGTATAACAATTGAGTTTTTAAATGCAAAACCTAATAAATGGTTTGAGTTAAAAAACCTACTTTTTAAGAAATAAAATCTTTGTTTTGAGAATTCTTTTAAGGGAAAATTGATTTGATAACTATTCATTCCATAAAAACTTGACTCTTACTATTTGAAAAGAAGGAAACACTGTATTATTTAAAGAAAAGAATTTTTTAAATTAAATTACTAACATTGACTTTTGAACTTAATAAAAAAACTTACTTCATAAATCCTAAATTATAGTTTTAAAAGTTATGACACCTACAATTAAAGTAGGTTAAAAGGAGTTTTTTATGGCTCCTTTTGGAAATCAAGCAATAGTTGAATTTAATAAAAAGCTTTTAAGTTTATATTTTTAAAGATAAAAGTTGTGGGTTAAATACATCATGACTGTGAAGTTTAATACTTTTATAAAGAGTGGTGAAAACCAAACCAACTTTGATATGGGCTAGATACTCATGGCTGCCTAGGTAAGAGGGGTAAAAGTTAAGGCTGTGAATAAAATAGCTTTAAATTCTCGTAGAGTAGCGACAAGGAATCTCCGTAGAATATAAGGAATATTGGAATGAACCTAGGAATGTTTTATTAGACATATGTAAAAGCTATAAGAGAACCCACAAAGGAATGGGAAATGGTATCTGTTACCCGGCTACTTGGCCCGACTACAAAGCGACAATTGCAGAAGTTATAGTTAGCACTAGACAAGGTTCTGGCCGAGAAGAGACTGGGGATACAAGGGTTTAATGCAATCGATATGGTTCGGCATGTATGTGCGGCTCGGTAGGTATGGATCGGTATGTATGGCTCAGTCAAAGGAGGATTGGCAGATGCCGCTCGGTTGAGGACGAAGGTCATGCATGACTCAGTCTAGGTGGTTAGCAGATACCGCTCAGTCTAGGTAGTTCGGCACGCCTCATTCGGTCGAGGTAGGTCGGCATTTATGGTTCGGCCTTGATGGTTCGGCGTGCGTCGGTCGGCAGGCCTGGATCGGTGAACTTTGTGATGGTTATTAATCTCTTCGACCTACAACGGAGTGACGTGGTTAGTCTTCCTATACCTTGGGACATAATGCCACTTGCTTCGAGTCTTTTGACAATCTGCTTCGAGTCAACAGCGAGACAACCACTGGACTGGCCGAGGTGGATTGACGACCACCGTTCGGCATGCCTGGCTCGGTGCACAGAAGTTGCCGACTGTGGGCCGAAGTACCTTGTTCCTGGGCCTGCGATGGGAGTCCAGCCTATCTTCGTCTATAAATACAGAGACAGGGGTAAAGTTGAAGGGACCTTTTTACAAGAACTCCAGGGAAACTCTGCCATTTTTGATACTCTCCTCCTTTTGATTCAAACTTGTATTCAAGTGGTTTGTTTACGAATTGTATCTGTATTCAAGTGATTGAAAAAGTAATAAAGATTCTATTCAAAGTGGACGTAGGCAATTGCGCCGAACCACTATAAAGCTAGTGTTCTCATTTCTGTTGTTCCTTTTGCACTCAATTGCGTTATTTCTCTGTTTTAATTTACTTTCTTTATTAATCTCTCTACATAACTCTATTCAAGGGTGTTAGTGACCAATTTTGGTGCTAACAGTATCAAAGTACACTTCCACGAGTCGTAGATTATACTCGCATGAAAGATCAAAGATAAGAAAGATAAATACAAAAAATGTGAAAATACTATCAAGAGATTTTGGTTGAAAGAAGATTGTAATATAGTTGTAGAAGAGGGTAATAAGATAGCAAACACACATAAAGGACGTTGGTTGACTCAGAATTTAAGAAGGCAAGATAGGTGGCAGGAAAGTTATACTGCTAAGCCAATTTTCCGATGAATTGTTATAAATATGTTCACTGCAGTGTGGAAATGCATAGTTTATTCAATAGTTGGTTGTAATAACTGAAGTAATGGATGGACCTCATTTATTAGAAGTGAAAAAGGTAAGTTAATACATGTGGGTTATAGTAGAGTAGTGTATTATAAGTGTCTGTTTTATTTGAGTAAGAAGTGATAAGACAACAACATCATTAATACCAATTAATGTTGGTGGGCAGCTTCCAGCAATTGTTTCTTCTAGGTTATTTGGGTTGTAATCGCTAGTTGTCTTCTTTCAAGTATTGATAATGCGTATGATATGATATAAGATATGCTCCAATTTTATTAAAGTGTTGATTTTCTGGATGAGCCACTACGCCATAGATGGCCTTCTGCAACAGATTTGCATGGTGTTGCCAGCTAAAATGTTGCGATAGGTATGCTGATTTTTGTCTATTGCAACACACGCTTTAAGGTGTTAGCATAGATATCAGCAAAATGTTGCAGTAGCTATAGCTGTATTCAAATTAAAAAATTAATAAAATTAGCAATCCGCGTGAATACGATCCAACGATCTATATTTAATCCGAGTGTTAAAATGGATCACCGCTGCACTTTTTACCAAATTTTCGTTTTCCCGCGTATGTTGGTGTAGATCCCCTTTCAGTTTTCAATTCATAATTCTCAAATCAAAAACCAAATTCACGAAATCCAGCAAATTCATACTTCCAATTCGCATATGCTTTTCGACGTCAGATTGGAATTCGGTATCAGACTCCTAGAGCTCCGGAATCAGATCCGGCATGAAGTGAAAAGCGCCACCTCCTTCATACTCCTCAGAAAAACCGAGTGCTTCTCAATGCCTTCAAAGCTATGTCTGATTATTTAGATGCGAGTTATGGGGTTTCGACACAACGGCAGGCAAGGGCGGAAGCCAGTATTCACCGTGGATCTGATGAGAGTTTCGAAGGATGGACGTCTACTCCAGCTTTTGATTTTGACAATAATGGCAAATTTGATGCTATGCTTTTCGACCCTAATTCCGTGTGTTGTAGGCTATTGATAGAATCTTTCTGTTGTAATGATGACCCAATTGGTGATCTTGTAAGTGACAATTCTACTATCACAGTTGTAAATGCATATGCTGCTGCTAGTGATGATATTGCAGCTGTTGTTCTTAAAGACGCTGGGTTTGCTACTGAAACGTGGGCTGAAATGGCACTAATTTCTTCTGATGGTATAGTTGCTGGCAAAGCAAGAGCTGTTAGCGAAGTTACTATCGAAATTGCAACAGGTGCCTGGGAAATAATATTTCAACCGAAGCTGCATTGACTCTGGAAGAGATGAATGTGCTTCGGGGATGTAAGTTGCAGCAGTTTGGGAATGGTGGTAGTGTAGAGGTTCGTGCTGCCGAAGTCCGTGACCTGTTCGATGAAATGTCAATTTTGTGTAGAGGTTCGTGGCAGTGTAAGTTGCAGCAGTTTGGGGATGTAAGTTGCCGAAGTTTGGGGATGGTGGCAGTGAAGGGTAATGTATTACTTATTAACATGCAACCTGTTCGATGAAATGTCAATTTTTATTTATCATGGTTTCAGGTCTTTTACCAAGGCAAAGCTAAAAGCAAGGTTATTTCAGTTTTCACTGAACAATTTGCTAAGAATGATGGCTGGAAAAAGGTCGGATGATTCAGAAGAAGCCATGAAAGAGTTGCAAAAGTCAATCATCGAGGAGGTGTTCAAATTCGCAGGAGGTGATCATTTGTGCATCATTTTACGTCGTTTCAAAGAAGGCTCGATCTTCCGAAATCGGATGAATCGGGCGGTGCCCACTTGTGCCCCGGACCCCGCCGGGACTGCGGTGCCCCGGACCCCCGCCGGCGCTGCGCCCCGGACCCGCTTCTCGGCTCGCCTTCGGCTCGGCACTCGGCTCGCCTTATATTCGTCAATGTCTGTATAAATTGAAACTGCATATGTAATGAGTGAACTGAGTGATGTAGTGAGGAATATCTGTATATGTAAATATCAGTGTTATATATCATTGAATTGTAAAATAGTGGAGTCAGGAATTTGTACTATTTCTAATGTTGAAATAAAATATTTATTTAAATAAATTACTGTTTGAATATCAAATTCTGTGCAAATAGCATTTTATTAAATAAATATTTATTTCTATTAAAAAATCAAATATGCTCTACATTGTGGGCCCCACAAATTCAGAAAGTTAATATCTATAGCAACATTTTGGAATGTTGGTACAGACACCTATGGATGTTACTATAGACCCAAATATGGTTCTATTGCAACAATATTTCTTGTGTTGCCTTAGATAGTCAAAATGTTGCCTTTGAGGTCTGCGGCAACGCGGCAAAATGCAACACCGAGAAAGTGTTGCCTTTGCCCTTTTTTAGCCTACAGCATCATTTTTTGGCACTTCCTGCATCACTTCTTTGGTGTTGCAGTATGCAATCTATGGCGTAGTGTGCATTGACTGATATGTATATTGGAAATAATACAAATAGGGAAATCCCATATTGACACTTAACTAATGGTGAATGTAAAGTAAGGCGGGAAGTTTATAAAATAAATTAGGAAATCAATTAAATTAGCAACTAAAAATAAAGAATGCTTAAATCCCAAAAACTTTAAAAAATTTAGAAAAACAAATTTTAACAGGCAAAGAACCTGAAATGTTTGTTGTGAAACCCACAGGTCACTATCCCTATGCCTTAAATGCTAAAATTTATAAATTTACTTTGTGTTGTTTATCGTTCGAAAATAAAAGAAAAGGTTTTAAAAAATTTAATATTAACTATGCAATATGCTAGGGTCAATCGTATGCGCTAACCCATTGACTGGATCCCAATTACGTTAAAATGTGGCTTGATTTGTTTTAAGGTGTAAAAGAAAATGCTTTTGAAAAACTATGTTAAAAAAGAGTTTTAAAATTTTCAAACAATTTTACAAGTTTAATTGAAAAGGGAAAAGAGTTTTTAATGGAAAATGAGAAAATCTTTTATCTTAGAATGCCACATGTTCAGCATAGGGAGAGCAGATGTGTTAGCGAATATGAATTTTACTATTCAATAAGTGCGACAATGTACAAAACAAAAATAAGACAAGGGAAAATGCAGTTTTAGCTTTGGAATTTTTATTTCCATTCCTTGTCAACAATAAACAAAAAAAATTCTTAAAAATAAATCTATTTTAAGATTTAAAAATAAACCTCCTTTAGGAATTATGCTTGGAAAAATTAGAAAAGATTTGGGGGTAAAAGTGAAGGTTCCAAGATATAACAGATTTGGTATACAAAAGAAGAGTGGTAATATAAAATTCTCCATCCAAAATTCCTTTTTTGGCATAAGAGTATGGATTCAAGAAAATAGAATTTTCAAAATTTTGGATAAGAAATTGTGTGTTAGGTATTGATTGATAAGGATTGGATGCAAAATTGGTTGAACCATACTCTTATAAATAGGAGGGTGGAAACTGTTGGGTGAAGACAAAGATTTTGATTTTTAAAAACCTACATACACATAGATTTGCCAGTATATATAGGTTGTTTGCACCATATTTCAAATTTGTTTTAAACAATGCATTTATATAAAAGGCGTCGATTTAGTATTATTCGGCATGCATATCATGTGTTGTGATACACTGTGCACTTATACACTATTGGCTGCAAAATTGGTTGTACACTAATTGGTCGAATGGTTAATCCTTGAGAAATTTCGGAGATGAAATTCTTTTAAGGGAGAATGATGCAACAACCCATAAAATAAACAATAATTAATTAAAAGAACTAATAAATAAATTTATAAGGCTCAAAAGGGGAATTTAAGCAAATGACAGAATTTGGCTACGAAACCTACACCATTATGTTCATGGCGATTTTCTGAGCAACTTTCATATATGAAGTTTTGCGATCGGAGTTCGAACGAAGAAGTTATCGACGTTTGATGTTTTTGGATCGAAAATAATTAGAATCGATTTAAGTAATAATATAATTAAACTAACTAAATTTGCGCAATTGTGAAATAAATATTATTAATTCAATGATTATGGTTTAATGTTGGAAATAAGTTAAGAAATATTAATAAAATGCTTAACGTTAAAGTAATTAGCCGAATAACAGGCTGGAAATTCAATCAGTCGACCACCTTATTAGGACCGGTTGACAGCCTAAAGGCAGCGATCGATTGGTTTATGTTGTGGAAGCTAGGGTTGAAGCTCATCCAAATAGCTCGGAATTAATAATTATTAATCTAACATACTAAATTGATCGAGCACCTATAAATACAGGTCTAACCCCTCACTTTTCTTTTCATATTTTCTGAACTGGGCAGCGGAGCTCTACCATTTCTCCTTCTCCACTATTTCTAGAAATTATAAAAATACTATATATATATATATATGTTGGAGAGAAATAGAAAATAAAATAGAGGAAGAGAACAAGTGAATAAATTCTATAAAAAAGGCAAGCTTAGAAATTTTAATTTTAAACTCCACTTAAGTTAAAATTCCTCTCCGATCTGTAATTCTAATGGGGTGTGTGTGTGTGTATTTGGTTGAAAAGAAAAGGGGGTAGAGTAAGAAGAATGGGTTTGATCTGGAGAATTGATAGCCATAAAGTTGGTGGAAAATTATGTAATTTACATAATACTAAATTTATACCATTGAAATTCTATTTTTATTATTATGCCTATGGGGAAACCATTGAATTATAGGCTTAAAGAAGTGAACCTAACCTGAAATCTGTAACAACCCGCACCTCAGTGAGCCTGAATTTTCGCAAAATGGAAAACCCAAGTCCACCAAAGTACGGATCGTTGGTTTGGTATCTTGCAAATAAACAATAATTGCATATCAAAACACTATCGATATATCTCGCAGCAGAATAGTAAAATATAGTAGAACATATAGTTACTGACCAAGGTTGACACTTCCAATGTCTAGTATCCTTGTTAGTGACGAACATGCATTAGAAAACATATCCTTCCACTGTTCCCATCTTGAACCAATACCTATCCCTCTAAACCTATCCTATGGGTTGTTATAAGGAGGGGGTTAGAACAACGTTCTGGTGACTAGTGAATTATACATTTTGTATATAGTACTAGTTTATGTCGATTGCTTTCCATTACATGTTATGTCTCTTATTATTTTACTTAGTCATTTTGACTCAACATATGCATACGATACACTCCATCTACCCAAAGCAGACTATAACTACTTACGTATATATATAAATATATAAGTACTATAGTCAGGTATAAGTTGTACAAAGTTTAGTTCAGAATTGTATTTCTCAACTTGTCGTAATTAAAAGTCCAAAAAAGACCCTCGTTAAAGTGCATATCCTCTTCTATTTATAGACAAATCCCACCAATGAAATCTCCTAAAGACTCTTGGTCACGTTCTCCATGCCGTGCACATTTATCTCCTGAAATTCGTCGGCAAAGTCCAATTTATTTTCTCAAGTTGGTACCAAGTTGAGAGGGTTCAACTCGATACCGAGTTCGCTTGTCTTGATCATTTTTGACTTCTTTCTTTTCATTACTTCCACTCCTCGAGCATGCTTTATTCATTCATCACCTGCCACATTTCAACTCTGTAAGGAGTTGAGGGGTTCAACTTGGTAGTTAGTCGAGATGTGAAACCTTGTTAATTTTTGGCTACCTCTTTTAAACTTCTCCATCTTCCATCTGGTGATGTTTCTTAAGTTTTTGACTCCATTTATTTATCGTTCTTCAATCCACTTCAATCATTCGAGTCTATTCAAGGAATGTGGAAATTTTGCCGATAACACATGCCAACGGGTTAAGGATGATCAACAAATGTGTAACGACCCATAAATTTAACTGGTTTTAATAACGTTATTAATTGAAATTTTGCGAAATTTTAAACGATAAAATTTTGAAATATAAATTTGATATTTGGAATGCGTCTAGTTAAACATAGAAACTGGTAAATTTTCGTCTGAGAATATGAAAGTTTATTTCGTGCGTAAATTTACTTCAATTTAATCAGTTAAATGCAATGGAAATAAAACGTTTTCGAAACTGTAATATTTTTACATACAAAAATTCTAAACCATCTTCTGAGCAAGACACCATTTTTCGTTTTTCTAAATTCGGACATCTTTAGTTCCGTCGATCTTATTTTTCTGCGTTTTTGCTGCATTTTCCGCTAGTAGAATATTCGAATTTTTTTTATAATTCAATCGTACGGCTGATATCCGTATACCGTTTTGATTGTCCCGTCGTACTGATCTCTACGGTATATTCGATTTTCAAATTCGGAGTCTGTTGTACGTTGCACTTTGCGTAACGCCTACCGATCGGTAGCCGTACCGATAATCGTTTCAGTTTTTTCTCTGTGCCTTTCCATTTTTCTAAAGTAGTAAACGCGGTTTGTTATTATTATATTCCACCGTTATTTACTAATAATTTTTTTTTGTCATTATTATTTTTGAATTCAAACGGGCTGACTTTACATTTTTCAATGTAAAAGTTTAGTGAGGCGTTACTTTTTCTTCTGTCTATTGGTTTAAGCAAAGTGAGAACATATTGAGTTTTTGCCAGCTCATTCTCTTTCCATTCTTTACCTGCTTATTCATTTTTCTCACATTGCATTTTTACTCCTCCCAGATCCACATGCTTCAACCGCCATCTACACTATTCGCCTCTTCATGTTTTCACCCTCTCCCCTCTGACTTCATTCAGCCGAGTCCAGTCCACCCTTGCCTCTCATTTTTCCCACCTCCGCCTCCTATGGCGACTCCAAGCCTCGTCGGCCAGCAGCCGAAGTCACCACCGGTGCAGCCACCGTACACCACCCGCGTCAGTGCCATACCACGTCTACACCCGCATCCGCCTTCTCCGTGCCTCCCTGACAACCAACGACCGAAGTCCATCACCACAGCATGCTCATCCACTTCTCGACAAACTCCTCCACCATTCAACCCAACGTCTGCCTCTTCCTCTCTCATCCGATCCACCTTAGCCTCTAGATCTGTGCAAGCCGCCACCTTGCTATGCTCTGGCCGTGGTAAAGCTGCCTCAATCGTCCCCTCGCCTGTGTCATCTATTTATATAGAGGTATATATATTGGTTATATATATATAATTTGTGTTTTGTGTATAAACTATATTACTTTATATTTTATTTTATACGTTATAGGGATTTATATGATACCATGGTTTCTGTGAGCCATCTGGTTTATATATTTGCATGTTGTTTGTATAGACTTTTATATGCTAGTTGCTGTTTATATATACACACATTTCTAGTATATATTTGATATAGAGTATATGGTTATGTTATATATATTTACAGTTAGGATTTTGTTTGTTTATAGTCAACGCCAGTTTATATATACATATAGTTTTCAAATATAATTTTTGGCTGTGAGTCATATACAGATATATATATGTTTCAAAAATTTATATTGACTAAATTTTGTATACCTACTGTTAACGGGATATATGTGTTAAGAAATATACTTAGATTTGCATTTATTTTGTATTGAATTTATTTAGGAGTTTAGTTTATAATACTATGTTTCTGGCCTTTGTTTTGTTGTTTTAGATCTTGCAATCTTAATATATGCAAACAGTTTTATATCTTTTATGATAAGTATATATAGGTTTTAATAAATGTGGGTATTTTGAAATGATAAAATATATGTGCGATAGTACTTTTGTTATATGGATGTTTTGAAATAAAATGTACATGTAGTGGGTCTATGCCAGTATTTTAAACACGTGTATATAATTATATGTAGTACGGTTTTATAGAGATATTTGTGTGATATGTAAATCTATATATATTGTGGCTGAAGCTTTTTAGATTTATTTTGGGTACTAAAGTGTACATATGAACTCAGTTGTAAGCATTGTTCGTTATGTAATCATATGTTAAGTTGGATCGTAATATGTTTTGATAGCTATAATAAAGTAACTTTATATTGATTTCAAAATAAGTGTTGTTTATTTAAGACTGAATATAATAATCAAGTGTACTTGATACGTTTATATTTGAGATTTCAAACAACTTGCAGTATATGTATGATTCATTTCAGTTTTTATATATATAGTTTATCATAGGGTAGCGCAACCTGTATGGCTTTATTTAATATTGTATTAAATCATCATATATATGCACGTTGAGTCACATACTTTCAGTTTTGGTTTGTATGTATATATACATGATATTTACAAATGAATATACATAATATATTAGTATCTTGCATTTTTAAATAAGTATATATATATATATATAAATTAATTATTCCAAACTTAGTATGTATATATGTTTGATTCTATATATGTGTTTAATTTAAAAAAATGATTTTGAAACGCATATATATTTAAAACTAAAAATGTGTTTGAAACAAATATGATTTTATGTACATAAATATATATATATATATATATATATATAAGTTCACTTATACCAATTACCTTCATCGACCCCGTTCTGATTTGTTCCATCTAATTCTTTTATCAACTTTGATCGTTGAATTCGGGTCGATGTTGTTTTGCTTCGATTCGTCATTCAAATTTCAGTGTCCGTATCAGTGGGCATATCCGTATCATCTTCTGTATTCTCTAGCCTCGAAAGGTGAGCAATCACTCACGATTAACGTTCTTTTATTTATTAAATTTGATTTCAATTGAAACGACAATTAAAATATGTTGCTGTAGTTATTTACACTGTTATTTATGTTGTTACCTGTATCAGTTCACCTGTGACATCTGACACCATTATCTGTTAATTATTGTTGCAATGATAATACAGTTTGGCTGATAATTGATTGATTGTTGATGTTTATATTGACGTTAAATTGTTAATGTTAAGTGATAAATAGTATGCAATTGAATTCGATATAGGATAGTTAAAAGTTAAATTTGATTAGTTAAATTTGCATAATATGACCCTTTAAATGTTGAATTAATTAACACGTAGAAATTTGGTAAAATACACCTTGAACCATTTAAATGTATGTTGTTTAAATCGATGTAGTATGAAATTTGATAGTAGATATCAAGTGAAGAACCGTATTAATATTAGTGTAATAATCTTTAATCTACATGAAATGATAGTGTAGATTCTAGAAATAATTATATTAATTTACACAAATAACAATGTGAATTAATACGATTATTTTGGGATTATTCGAATTAATTATTGGATTGATATTGATTGTTGTTATTGCTTGTTTATTTACTTTGACAAAGTTCCCTTTGCTATGTTTTGATTTTGAATTGAATTGGAATCGGGTTGAAATGATAAATACCCAAATGAACTTGACTTAGGATAGAGAATTAAATAAAACCCGATTGGTCAATGATTTGATTTAAAAAAATATATATAATAAAGATTTTATTTGAATAAATGATAAGGTTTTGAAATGAAGTTGGAATTTGAAATTTTATGAAAGGAAATGTTAATATTTAAATCTGAAACGAAATATTAACAAAGTAATTGATGTAAGAACGTTGTTTAATTTAAGAAATGATTGAATTAAGTTTGGAATTATTTAATAATTAAGATTGGAATTATTTAATAATAAGGCTTTGGAATTTATTTGATAATTAAAATTTTGAAATTATTTAATAATTAAATTAAATTGAATTCTTTATTAAATGAAATTGAACTTCTTGAATAAGTGAAACTAGGTTTCATTATTAACCGAGTTTTGAAATTTGTAATTAAGTAAATAAATGAATGAAATTGAATTTCTTTAACAAGAATTAAAATGTGATTTATTGAAATTAATGAAAGACTTGTAATTTAAAGAATTGATTTAACGAATCTAATTTAATTCAATTCGAAGTTTTGATATAATGAAGTTGAACTTAAGTAATTGATTTAATGAATTGGAAATTTAATAGAAATTGTTTGAATGACAAATTTACTTGATGAATATTGAATGAAATCGATCAATGAATTTAAATTGATTTGAATGTTAAATTAAATAAATTTAAATGATTTCGAAATGAAACTTATATACGAACTTGAATCAATATTTGAATTGTTTTAAAATGAAATCGAAATTGTATTATAAGATTTTGAAATGGTAATTTGAAAGTTGAAACGTAAATTGGGGAAAATTGATTTAGAAAGACAAATGAAATGTTGATTTAAAAATTCTATTTGAAATTGAATTTGATTTGGTTTTGAAATATATTAAATGACCAATCGGTGTAATAATCACGAAGGTTATTAAAGAGACCGGAATCGGTTAGGGACATACTCACTGTCTAAACCGAAAACCACTTTGATAACTATACGCGGAGTGTGATCCAGAATGAAGTGGTTGGAATGATGTACGTGATGACTGAAGAAAGAGAACGATAATGGATAGCCTTGACACTTGTGTCAAATTAGAAATGACTAAAACAGGAGCCGTGCCGGGCCAAATGGGGGCTAGTTACCTCGAGCGAACACACTTCTTCGAAAACTACTCATTACTTGTTGTCGATTGGTGCACCCTTGATTTTGGGAGTGTTGTTTCGCGGTGTTGCGGTCGCTGCGGCGATGCGTTCTCACCAGTTCGGATCAGGCAAACGGTAGTTTCACTACCTTGGGTATTGCCTCATGTGCCTTGTCATACTTGGATCCCTTTATACGCGACCACTACGATTTGTTTTGTGTTATACCTATGGAGTACTCCCTGATATCCCACTAGTTTACGGCGGAGTTTACAGTGCTGTATAGACTATAACGCTTGTATAAAATGTGTTAAGGGGGATAATGGTAACGCCTTAACACTATTTTGATATCTTATATTACTGATAGACATTATCTACTTATCGTACACTACTACATAGTAGATAGTTTAACGGATCCTTAAAGGATGGTTATTCCAAACATCCTTTGAGTTATTTGTATTTCAGTTGCTATTTCACTTGAGTTGGATTTATTTATATAAGAATGTTAATCCTGACTCGAGTGTTTTGTGTTTTGCTTTACGCTCGGGTCAGACTGAGTGTACCAGTATTCGAGACTCACCTTTGGAGTTGGAGCTTCGCTTGGAGATCCAGCTATCTATCCAGCTTTCAGATATCCAGCTGATTCCAGTGATTGTATTCTGATTCTTGTATTTGACTATTGTATTCAAGACATCTATTGTACTTTATTTAACTCTGATATGTATATAGTAGCTTCATGAACTACTATCTTTTGCTTCCGCTACATTTATTACTCTGTGTCTGTGATCTGTGATTATTTATTTACTGTATATGTTCAGTTTTTCCAAATTTAAATTAACAACGCGGTATTTTGAATTATTCAAGTCCGACATGTGCGGATGCGAATGGTCCAAAATATCGGGTCGTTACAGTTGGTATCAGAGCTTTGGTAGCTCTAGGCAAAACTTAGCATATAGGGTAAATGTATTTACAGAATCACTCTCATTCGAGTTTCAATCTCTTTCTTTTGGCTCGATTCCTTTGAATTTGGGAACGTTCCCTGCGGTTCCAAAAATTCATTCGTGTCCCTCACTATTCGTCTTCTTTCAATTCTGGAGCATCACATAACTCCACTTCGAATGACCCTTATAATGAATCGGCGGTCTCGCCAAACTTCGAATGATTTGTAAAGGGGTGAAACTCCTTTACAATAGCATCAATTTACCGGAGATTTTTGTATCCTCGGTTTACGATGTTATCCATTTCTCCCGGTATACCTGAATCCTATTTCTTGAGATCAAAGGTCGATTTGCCTCGGAATTCTGCATTGATCTTATTCTTGAAGTCACGGTTGACCCGGTTAAGGTTGCCCGCGATTTGTATAAACTTATCCATCTTCCTATTTCGTTATTTAATCATCTTATCCTTGTTTCGAACCTATCTTCGAATCAAAATTCTCTTTGATTTGAGTCCATCAAATTTGAATTTATATCCTTGCTTTAGAATCCATTCTTGTATCGTCGAGCGAGGAAGTGTATTTGTAAATAAATATTAAAAATGTTTTATACATTGTGTTGTTTGAGTTGTTGATGTTGATTTGGGTTTTCGATCGATTCGTCTGATCAACGCTATCGATAGAATTTCCAAAACACTTGAGCAGAGCAAACTGACACAATATTGTTTTCAAGTTTGATAAATAAGATAATTTTGACTCATTATATTATATAAGTAAATTTTTCTGAAATTAAATTGTTAATGAATTTGTTGTCAGAAATGATATTATTTGATTTTCATTTGGTGTTTTGTAAACCATTGATTTACCAACTTATGAATAAATGGAATTATAAACTAGGTTTATAATTTGATTTGGAAATTTAAATGAATTTAAAGTGGGAATTTGAGAACTTAATTTTTGAAAATTTCAAACTTTGGTTTTTAAGGTTTTAAATTGTATTATCTTAAGTATTTTCGAATAGAAATTATTTCCAAAGAAATTTTAAATGTTTAAATCAGTGCTCTTCTCTTTGTCGCTGGAAAATAATTTCGGTGATGGCGGCCGCATCATCGACATTCATTTTTGAGTTTCGAAGTGGAGAGACTATTCTGTAGCTTTGCTACGGTTTTGTTTTGAAAAATATATATTTTGATTTGAATTTCTCAGTATAATTTGATTTATATAGATATATAGGTATCTTATTTTAAATTTAATTTGATTTGATATAAATATATTATATATATCTCTAAATTGTTTAAAGTTAATCGGAAATCTAATTCTTAAATTTTGTTAAAGGATGATTTTAATTATAAATAAAACCAAAATTTGGAATAAATATTTAAACTTGAATAATTGAATTGGGAAAAATTTTATTTGTATATTGTTCAACTGCATTCTAATACAACTTACCTAAATCATTCAGAGTTGAATATGTAATTGGATAATATATATAATATAAATTGAATGTATAAATAAAATTTGAGTGGTTATAACAAATGTTATACACTTAAATTTTAATTATAAAATGTTAATAGAGATAAATAGAATAATAAGATAATTGAAAAATAAATTTTGTTTTGAAGGTTAATTAATAAATTGAAATTAGATCAACTTATGGAAATACCTTGAATTTGAAATCAATTAATGAATATAAATTAATTTAAATTGAAATTTATATGGTTTAAATTAATTTATATGGTTTAAATATATGTAATAAGATATATTAAGTGAAATAAACTTAATAAGAATTTGGAATAAAGAAGAATTTAAATTGCTGAAAAAAAAATATGATTATAATAAAAGACTATTCAAATTTATGGTTTTAGAAATTGTAAATTGAAGATAATTGGATAATAAGATAATGAATTTAGAAATAGTTGAGATTGATTTTAGTGAAATCAAATGGATTAAATCAATTATTGAATATCAATTAATTTAAATTTGAATTTATATGGTTTAATTAATTGTTATTTTGTATTTCAAATCTGTTTTTCTTTCTGGTTGTTTCTATTCTCCTACCTCGTTCCTTTTCGGGGACGAAAAGTTTTGAGTGGGGGAGAGTGTAACGACCCATAAATTTAACTGGTTTTAATAATGTAATTAATTGAAATTTTGCGAAATTTTAAATGATAAAATTTTGAAATATAAATTTGATATTTGGAATGCGTCTAGTTAAACATAGCAACTGGTAAATTTTCGTCTGAAAATATGAAAGTTTATTTCGTGCGTAAATTTACTTCAATTTAATCAGTTAAAAAGCAATGGAAATAAAACGTTTTCGAAACTGTAATATTTTTACATACAAAAATTCTAAACCATCTTCTGAGCAAGACGCCATTTTTCGTTTTTCCAAATTCGGACATCTTTAGTTCCGTCGATCTTATTTTTCTGCGTTTTTGCTGCATTTTCCGCTAGTAGAATATTCGAATTTTTTTTATAATTCAATCGTACGGCTGATATCCGTATACCGTTTTGATCGTCCCGTCGTGCTGATCTCTACGGTATATTCGATTTTCAAATTCAGAGTCTGTTGTACGTTGCACTTTGCGTAACGTCTACCGATCGGTAGCCGTACTGATAATCGTTTCAGTTTTTTCTCTGTGCCTTTCCATTTTTCTAAAGTAGTAAACGCGGTTTGTTATTATTATATTCCACCGTTATTTACTAATAATTTTTTTTGTCATTATTATTTTTGAATTCAAACGGGCTGACTTTACATTTTTCAATGTAAAAATTTAGTGAGGCGTTACTTTTTCTTCTGCCTATTGGTTTAAGCAAAGTGAGAACATATTGAGTTTTTGCCAGCTCATTCTCTTTCCATTCTTTACCTGCTTATTCATTTTTCTCACATTGCATTTTTACTCCTCCCAGATCCACATGCTTCAACCGCCATCTACACTATTCGCCTCTTCACGTTTTCCCCCTCT
The DNA here is from genome assembly GCA_030737815.1 of Allium fistulosum. Lineage (NCBI taxonomy): Eukaryota > Viridiplantae > Streptophyta > Magnoliopsida > Asparagales > Amaryllidaceae > Allium > Allium fistulosum. The sequence goes on along the minus strand of CM060907.1, from coordinate 938,148,691 downwards.
CCCTTCTGACTTCATTCAGCCGAGCCCAGTCCACCCTTGCCTCTCATTTTTCCCACCTCCGCCTCCTATGGCGACTCCAAGCCTCGTCGGCCAGCAGCCAAAGTCACCACCGGTGCAGCCACCGTACACCACCCGCGTCAGTGCCATACCACGTCTATACCCGCATCCGCCTTCTCCATGCCTCCATGACAACCAACGACCGAAGTCCATCACCACAGCATGCTCATCCACTTCCCGACAAACTCCTCCACCATTCAACCCAACGTCTGCCTCTTCCTCTCTCATCCGATCCACCTTAGCCTCTAGATCTGTGCAAGCCGCCACCTTGCTATGCTCTGGCCGTAGTAAAGCTGCCTCAATCGTCCCCTCGCCTGTGTCATCTATTTATATAGAGGTATATATATTGGTTATATATATATAATCTGTGTTTTGTGTATAAACTATATTACTTTATATTTTATTTTATACGTTATAGGGATTTATATGATACCATGGTTTCTGTGAGCCATCTGGTTTATATATTTGCATGTTGTTTGTATAGACTTTTATATGCTAGTTGCTGTTTATATATACACACATTTCTAGTATATATTTGATATAGAGTATATGGTTATGTTATATATATTTACAGTTAGGATTTTGTTTGTTTATAGTCAACGCCAGTTTATATATACATATAGTTTTCAAATATAATTTTTGGCCATGAGTCATATACAGATATATATATGTTTCAAAAATTTATATTGACTAAATTTTGTATACCTACAGTTAACGGGATATATGTGTTAAGAAATATACTTAGATTTGCATTTATTTTGTATTGAATTTATTTAGGAGTTTAGTTTATAATATTATGTTTCTGGCCTTTGTTTTGTTGTTTCAGATCTTGCAATCTTAATATATGCAAACAGTTTTATATCTTTTATGATAAGTATATATAGGTTTTAATAAATGTGGGTATTTTGAAATGATAAAATATATGTGCGATAGTACTTTTGTTATATGGATGTTTTGAAATAAAATGTACATGTAGTGGGTCTATGCCAGTATTTTAAACACGTGTATATAATTATATGTAGTACGGTTTTATAGAGATATTTGTGTGATATGTAAATCTATATATATTGTGGCTGAAGCTTTTTAGATTTATTTTGGGTACTAAAGTGTACATATGAACTCGGTTGTAAGCATTGTTCGTTATGTAATCATATGTTAAGTTGGATCGTAATATGTTTTGATAGCTATAATAAAGTAACTTTATATTGATTTCAAAATAAGTGTTGTTTATTTAAGACTGAATATAATAATCAAGTGTACTTGATACGTTTATATTTGAGATTTCAAACAACTTGCAGTATATGTATGATTCATTTCAGTTTTTATATATATAGTTTATCATAGGGTAGCGCAACCTGTATGGCTTTATTTAATATTGTATTAAATCATCATATATATGCACGTTGAGTCACATACTTTCAGTTTTGGTTTGTATGTATATATACATGATATTTACAAATGAATATACATAATATATTAGTATCTTGCATTTTTAAATAAGTATATATATATATATAAATTAATTATTCCAAACTTAGTATGTATATATGTTTGATTCTATATATGTGTTTAATTTAAAAAAATGATTTTGAAACGCATATATATTTAAAACTAAAAATGTGTTTGAAACAAATATGATTTTATGTACATAAATATATATATATATATATATATATATATAAGTTCACTTATACCAATTACCTTCATCGACCCCGTTCTGATTTGTTCCATCTAATTCTTTTATCAGCTTTGATCGTTGAATTCGGGTCGATGTTGTTTTGCTTCGATTCGTCATTCAAATTTCAGTGTCCGTATCAGTGGGCATATCCGTATCATCTTCTGTATTCTCTAGCCTCGAAAGGTGAGCAATCACTCACGATTAACGTTCTTTTATTTATTAAATTTGATTTCAATTGAAACGACAATTAAAATATGCTGCTGTAGTTATTTACACTGTCATTTATGTTGTTACCTGTATCAGTTCACCTGTGACATCTGACACCATTATCTGTTAATTATTTATGCAATGATAATACAGTTTGGCTGATAATTGATTGATTGCTGATGTTTATATTGACGTTAAATTGTTAATGTTAAGTGATAAATAGTATGCAATTGAATTCGATATAGGATAGTTAAAAGTTATATTTGATTAGTTAAATTTGCATAATATGACCCTTTAAATGTTGAATTAATTAACACGTAGAAATTTGGTAAAATACACCTTGAACCATTTAAATGTATGTTGTTTAAATCGATGTAGTATGAAATTTGATAGTAGATATCAAGTGAAGAACCGTATTAATATTAGTGTAATAATCTTTAATCTACATGAAATGATAGTGTAGATTCTAGAAATAATTATATTAATTTACACAAATAACAATGTGAATTAATACGATTATTTTGGGATTATTCGAATTAATTATTGGATTGATATTGATTGTTGTTATTGCTTGTTTATTTACTTTGACAAAGTTCCCTTTGCTATGTTTTGATTTTGAATTGAATTGGAATCGGGTTGAAATGATAAATACCCAAATGAACTTGACTTAGGATAGAGAATTAAATAAAACCCGATTGGTCAATGATTTGATTTAAAAAAAATATATAATAAAGATTTTATTTGAATAAATGATAAGGTTTTGAAATGAAGTTGGAATTTGAAATTTTATGAAAGGAAATGTTAATATTTAAATCTGAAACGAAATATTAACAAAGTAATTGATGAAAGAACGTTGTTTAATTTAAGAAATGATTGAATTAAGTTTGGAATTATTTAATAATTAAGATTGGAATTATTTAATAATAAGGCTTTGGAATTTATTTGATAATTAAAATTTTGAAATTATCAATTAAGTTTTGAAATTATTTAATAATTAAATTAAATTGAATTCTTTATTAAATGAAATTGAACTTCTTGAATAAGTGAAACTAGGTTTCATTATTAACCGAGTTTTGAAATTTGTAATTAAGTAAATAAATGAATGAAATTGAATTTCTTTAACAAGAATTAAAATGTGATTTATTGAAATTAATGAAAGACTTGTAATTTAAAGAATTGATTTAACGAATCTAATTTAATTCAATTTGAAGTTTTGATATAATGAAGTTGAACTTAAGTAATTGATTTAATGAATTGGAAATTTAATAGAAATTGTTTGAATGACAAATTTACTTGATGAATATTGAATGAAATCGATCAATGAATTTAAATTGATTTGAATGTTAAATTAAATAAATTTAAATGATTTTGAAATGAAACTTATATACGAACTAGAATCAATATTTGAATTGTTTTAAAATGAAATCGAAATTGTATTATAAGATTTTGAAATGGTAATTTGAAAGTTGAAACGTAAATTGGGGAAAATTGATTTAGAAAGACAAATGAAATGTTGATTTAAAAATTCTATTTGAAATTGAATTTGATTTGGTTTTGAAATATATTAAACGACCAATCGGTGTAATAATCACGAAGGTTATTAAAGAGACCGGAATCAGTTAGGGACATACTCACTGTCTAAACCGAAAACCACTTTGATAACTATACGCGGAGTGTGATCCAGAATGAAGTGGTTGGAATGATGTACGTGATGACTGAAGAAAGAGAACGATAATGGATAGCCTTGACACTTGTGTCAAATTGGAAATGACTAAAACAGGAGCCGTGCCGGGCCAAATGGGGGCTAGTTACCTCGAGCGAACACACTTCTTCGAAAACTACTCATTACTTGTTGTCGATTGGTGCACCCTTGATTTTGGGAGTGTTGTTTCGCGTTGTTGCGGTCGCTGCGGCGATGCGTTCTCACCAGTTTGGATCAGGCAAACGGTAGTTTCACTACCTTGGGTATTGCCTCATGTGCCTTGTCATACTTGGATCCCTTTATACGCGACCACTACGATTTGTTTTGTGTTATACCTATGGAGTACTCCCTGATATCCCACTAGTTTACGGCGGAGTTTACAGTGCTGTATAAACTATAACGCTTGTATAAAATGTGTTAAGGGGGATAATGGTAACGCCTTAACACTATTTTGATATCTTATATTACTGATAGACATTATCTACTTATCGTACACTACTACATAGTAGATAGTTTAACGGATCCTTAAAGGATGGTTATTCCAAACATCCTTTGAGTTATTTGTATTTCAGTTGCTATTTCACTTGAGTTGGATTTATTTATATAAGAATGTTAATCCTGACTCGAGTGTTTTGTGTTTTGCTTTACGCTCGGGTCAGACTGAGTGTACCAGTATTCGAGACTCACCTTTGGAGTTGGAGCTTCGCTTGGAGATCCAGCTATCTATCCAGCTTTAAGATATCCAGCTGATTCCAGTGATTGTATTCTGATTCTTGTATTTGACTATTGTATTCAAGACATCTATTGTACTTTATTTAACTCTGATATGTATATAGTAGCTTCATGAACTACTATCTTTTGCTTCCGCTGCATTTATTACTCTGTGTCTGTGATCTGTGATTATTTATTTACTGTATATGTTCAGTTTTTCCAAATTTAAATTAACAACGCGGTATTTTGAATTATTCAAGTCCGACATGTGCGGATGCGAATGGTCCAAAATATCGGGTCGTTACAGTTGGTATCAGAGCTTTGGTAGCTCTAGGCAAAACTTAGCATATAGGGTAAATGTATTTACAGAATCACTCTCATTCGAGTTTCAATCTCTTTCTTTTGGCTCGATTCCTTTGAATTTTGGAACGTTCCCTGCGGTTCCAAAAATTCATTCGTGTTCCTCACTATTCGTCTTCTTTCAATTCTGGAGCATCACATAACTCCACTTCGAATGACCCTTATAATGAATCGGCGGTCTCGCCAAACTTCGAATGATTTGTAAAGGGGTGAAACTCCTTTACAATAGCATCGATTTACCGGAGATTTTTGTATCCTCGGTTTACGATGTTATCCATTTCCCGGTATACCTGAATCCTATTTCTTGAGATCAAAGGTCGATTTGCCTCGGAATTCTGCATTGATCTTATTCTTGAAGTCACGGTTGACCCGATTAAGGTTGCCCGCGATTTGTATAAACTTATCCATCTTCCTATTTCGTTATTTAATCATCTTATCCTTGTTTCGAACCTATCTTCGAATCAAAATTCTCTTTGATTTGAGTCCATCAAATTTGAATCTATATCCTTGCTTTAGAATCCATTCTTGTATCGTCGAGCGAGGAAGTGTATTTGTAAATAAATATTAAAAATGTTTTATACATTGTGTTGTTTGAGTTGTTGATGTTGATTTGGGTTTTCGATCGATTCGTCTGATCAACGCTATCGATAGAATTTCCAAAACACTTGAGCAGAGCACACTGACACAATATTGTTTTCAAGTTTGATAAATAAGATAATTTTGACTCATTATATTATATACGTAAATTTTTCTGAAATTAAATTGTTAATGAATTTGTTGTCAGAAATGATATTATTTGATTTTCATTTGGTGTTTTGTAAACCATTGATTTACCAACTTATGAATAAATGGAATTATAAACTAGGTTTATAATTTGATTTGGAAATTTAAATGAATTTAAAGTGGGAATTTGAGAACTTAATTTTTGAAAATTTCAAACTTTGGTTTTTAAGGTTTTAAATTGTATTATCTTAAGTATTTTCGAATAGAAATTATTTCCAAAGAAATTTTAAATGTTTAAATCAGTGCTCTTCTCTTTGCCGCTGGAAAATAATTTCGGTGATGGCGGCCGCATCATCGACATTCATTTTTGAGTTTCGAAGTGGAGAGACTATTCTGTAGCTTTGCTACGGTTTTGTTTTGAAAAAAAAAATATTTTTATTTGAATTTCTCAGTATAATTTGATTTATATAGATATATAGGTATCTTATTTTAAATTTAATTTGATTTGATATAAATATATTATATATATCTCTAAATTGTTTAAAGTTAATCGGAAATCTAATTCTTAAATTTTGTTAAAGGATGATTTTAATTATAAATAAAACCAAAATTTGGAATAAATATTTAAACTTGAATAATTGAATTGGGAAAAATTTTATTTGTATATTGTTCAACTGCATTCTAATACAACTTACCTAAATCATTCAGAGTTGAATATGTAATTGGATAATATATATAATATAAATTGAATGTATAAATAAAATTTGAGTGGTTATAACAAATGTTATACACTTAAATTTTAATTATAAAATGTTAATAGAGATAAATAGAATAATATGATAATTGAAAAATAAATTTTGTTTTGAAGGTTAATTAATAAATTGAAATTAGATCAACTTATGGAAATACCTTGAATTTGAAATCAATTAATGAATATAAATTAATTTAAATTGAAATTTATATGGTTTAAATTAATTTATATGGTTTAAATATATGTAATAAGATATATTAAGTGAAATAAACTTAATAAGAATTTGGAATAAAGAAGAATTTAAATTGCTGGAAAAAAAATATGATTATAATAAAAGACTATTCAAATTTATGGTTTTAGAAATTGTAAATTGAAGATAATTGGATAATAAGATAATGAATTTAGAAATAGTTGAGATTGATTTTAGTGAAATCAAATGGATTAAATAAATTATTGAATATCAATTAATTTAAATTTGAATTTATATGGTTTAAATTAATTGTTATTTTGTATTTCAAATCTGTTTTTCTTTCTGGTTGTTTCTATTCTCCTACCTCGTTCCTTTTCGGGGACGAAAAGTTTTGAGTGGGGGAGAGTGTAACGACCCATAAATTTAACTGGTTTTAATAACGTTATTAATTGAAATTTTGCGAAATTTTAAATGATAAAATTTTGAAATATAAATTTGATATTTGGAATGCGTCTAGTTAAACATAGCAACTGGTAAATTTTCGTCTGAAAATATGAAAGTTTATTTCATGCGTAAATTTACTTCAATTTAATCAGTTAAAAAGCAATGGAAATAAAACGTTTTCGAAACTGTAATATTTTTACATACAAAAATTCTAAACCATCTTCTGAGCTAGACGCCATTTTTCGTTTTTCCAAATTCGGACATCTTTAGTTCCATCGATCTTATTTTTCTGCGTTTTTGCTGCATTTTCCGCTAGTAGAATATTCGAATTTTTTTTATAATTCAATCGTACGGCTGATATCCGTATACCGTTTTGATCGTCCCATCGTGCTGATCTCTACGGTATATTCGATTTTCAAATTCGGAGTCTGTTGTACGTTGCACTTTGCGTAACGCCTACCGATCGGTAGCCGTACTGATAATCGTTTCAGTTTTTTCTCTGTGCCTTTCCATTTTTCTAAAGTAGTAAACGCGGTTTGTTATTATTATATTCCACCGTTATTTACTAATAATTTTTTTTGTCATTATTATTTTTGAATTCAAACGGGCTGACTTTACATTTTTCAATGTAAAAATTTAGTGAGGCGTTACTTTTTCTTCTGTCTATTGGTTTAAGCAAAGTGAGAACATATTGAGTTTTTGCCAGCTCATTCTCTTTCCATTCTTTACCTGCTTATTCATTTTTCTCACATTGCATTTTTACTCCTCCCAGATCCACATGCTTCAACCGCCATCTACACTATTCGCCTCTTCACGTTTTCCCCCTCTCCCCTCTGACTTCATTCAGCCGAGCCCAGTCCACCCTTGCCTCTCATTTTTCCCACCTCCGCCTCCTATGGCGACTCCAAGCCTCGTCGGCCAGCAGCCGAAGTCACCACCGGTGCAGCCACCGTACACCACCCGCGTCAGTGCCATACCACGTCTACACCCGCATCCGCCTTCTCCGTGCCTCCCTGACAACCAACGACTGAAGTCCATCACCACAGCATGCCCATCCACTTCCCGACAAACTCCTCCACCATTCAACCCAACGTATGCCTCTTCCTCTCTCATCCGATCCACCTTAGCCTCTAGATCTGTGCAAGCCGCCACCTTGCTATGCTCTGGCCATGGTAAAGCTGCCTCACTCGTCCCCTCGCCTGTGTCATCTATTTATATAGAGGTATATATATTGGTTATATATATATAATCTGTGTTTTGTGTATAAACTATATTACTTTATATTTTATTTTATACGTTATAGGGATTTATATGATACCATGGTTTCTGTGAGCCATCTGGTTTATATATTTGCATGTTGTTTGTATAGACTTTTATATGCTAGTTGCTGTTTATATATACACACATTTCTAGTATATATTTGATATAGAGTATATGGTTAAGTTATATATATTTACAATTAGGATTTTGTTTGTTTATAGTCAACGCCAGTTTATATATACATATAGTTTTCAAATATAATTTTTGGCCGTGAGTCATATACAGATATATATATGTTTCAAAAATTTATATTGACTAAATTTTGTATACCTACTGTTAACGGGATATATGTGTTAAGAAATATACTTAGATTTGCATTTATTTTGTATTGAATTTATTTAGGAGTTTAGTTTATAATACTATGTTTTTGGCCTTTGTTTCGTTGTTTCAGATCTTGCAATCTTAATATATGCGAATAGTTTTATATCTTTTATGATAAGTATATATAGGTTTTAATAAATGTGGGTATTTTGAAATGATAAAATATATGTGCGATAGTACTTTTGTTATATGGATGTTTTGAAATAAAATGTACATGTAGTGGGTCTATGCCAGTATTTTAAACACGTGTATATAATTATATGTAGTACGGTTTTATAGAGATATTTGTGTGATATGTAAATCTATATATATTGTGGCTGAAGCTTTATAGATTTATTTTGGGTACTAAAGTGTACATATGAACTCGGTTGTAAGCATTGTTCGTTATGTAATCATATGTTAAGTTGGATCGTAATATGTTTTGATAGCTATAATAAAGTAACTTTATATTGATTTCAAAATAAGTGTTGTTTATTTAAGACTGAATATAATGATCAAGTGTACTTGATACGTTTATACTTGAGATTTCAAACAACTTGCAGTATATGTATGATTCATTTCAGTTTTTATATATATAGTTTATCATAGGTTAGCGCAACCTGTATGGCTTTATTTGATATTGTATTAAATCATCGTATATATGCACGTTGAGTCACATACTTTCAGTTTTGGTTTGTATGTATATATACATGATATTTACAAATGAATATACATAATATATTAGTATCTTTAATTTTTAAATAAGTATATATATATATATAAAAATTAATTATTCCAAACTTAGTATGTATATATGTTTGATTCTATATATGTGTTTAATTTAAAAAAATGATTTTGAAACGCATATATATTTAAAACTAAAAATGTGTTTGAAACAAATATGATTTTATGTACATAAATATATATATACAAGTTCACTTATACCAATTACCTTCATCGACCCCGTTCTGATTTGTTCCATCTAATTCTTTTATCAGCTTTGATCGTTGAATTCGGGTAGATGTTGTTTTGCTTCGATTCGTCATTCAAATTTCAGTGTCCGTATCAGTGGGCATATCCATATCATCTTCTGTATTCTCTAGCCTCGAAAGGTGAGCAATCACTCACGATTAACGTTCTTTTATTTATTAAATTTGATTTCAATTGAAACGACAATTGAAATATGCTGCTGTAGTTATTTACACTGTTATTTATGTTGTTACCTATATCAGTTCACCTGTGACATCTGACACCATTATCTGTTAATTATTTATGCAATGATAATACAGTTTGGCTGATAATTGATTGATTGGTGATGTTTATATTGACGTTAAATTGTTAATGTTAAGTGATAAATAGTATGCAATTGAATTTGATATAGGATAGTTAAAAGTTAAATTTGATTAGTTAAATTTGCATAATATGACCCTTTAAATGTTGAATTAATTGACATTTAGAAATTTGGTAAAATACACCTTGAACCATTTAAATGTATGTTGTTTAAATCGATGTAGTATGAAATTTGATAGTAGATATCAAGTGAAGAACCGTATTAATATTAGTGTAATAATCTTTAATCTACATGAAATGATAGTGTAGATTCTAGAAATAATTATATTAATTTACACAAATAACAATGTGAATTAATACGATTATTTCGGGATTATTCGAATTAATTATTGGATTGATATTGATTGTTGTTATTGCTTGTTTATTTACTTTGACAAAGTTCCCTTTGCTATGTTTTGATTTTGAATTGAATTGGAATCGGGTTGAAATGATAAATACCCAAATGAACTTGACTTAGGATAGAGAATTAAATAAAACCCGATTGGTCAATGATTTGATTTAAAAAAAATATAATAAAGATTTTATTTGAATAAATGATAAGGTTTTGAAATGAAGTTGGAATTTGAAATTTTATGAAAGGAAATGTTAATATTTAAATCTGAAACGAAATATTAACAAAGTAATTGATGAAAGAACGTTGTTTAATTTAAGAAATGATTGAATTAAGTTTGGAATTATTTAATAATTAAGATTGGAATTATTTAATAATAAGGCTTTGGAATTTATTTGATAATTAAAATTTTGAAATTATCAATTAAGTTTTGAAATTATTTAATAATTAAATTAAATTGAATTCTTTATTAAGTGAAATTGAACTTCTTGAATAAGAGAAACTAGGTTTCATTATTAACCGAGTTTTGAAATTTGTAATTAAGTAAATAAATGAAATTGAATTTCTTTAACAAGAATTAAAATGTGATTTATTGAAATTAATGAAAGACTTGTAATTTAAAGAATTGATTTAACGAATCTAATTTAATTCAATTTGAAGTTTTGATATAATGAAGTTGAACTTAAGTAATTGATTTAATGAATTGGAAATTTAATAGAAATTGTTTGAATGACAATTTTACTTGATGAATATTGAATGAAATCGATCAATGAATTTAAATTGATTTGAATGTTAAATTAAATAAATTTAAATGATTTCGAAATGAAACTTATATACGAACTTGAATCAATATTTGAATTGTTTTAAAATGAAATCGAAATTGTATTATAAGATTTTGAAATGGTAATTTGAAAGTTGAAACGTAAATTGGGGAAAATTGATTTAGAAAGACAAATGAAATGTTGATTTACAAATTCTATTTGAAATTCAATTTGATTTGGTTTTGAAATATATTAAACGACCAATCGGTGTAATAATCACGAAGGTTATTAAAGAGACCGGAATCGGTTAGGGACATACTCACTGTCTAAACCGAAAACCACTTTGATAACTATACATGGAGTGTGATCCAGAATGAAGTGGTTGGAATGATGTACGTGATGACTGAAGAAAGAGAACGATAATGGATAGCCTTGACACTTGTGTCAAATTGAAAATGACTAAAACAGGAGCCGTGCCGTGCCAAATGGGGGCTAGCTACCTCGAGCGAACACACTTCTTCGAAAACTACTCATTACTTGTTGTCGATTGGTGCACCCTTGATTTTGGGAGTGTTGTTTCGCGGTGTTGCGGTCGCTGCGGCGATGCGTTCTCACCAGTCCGGATCAGGCAAACGGTAGTTTCACTACCTTAGGTATTGCCTCATGTGCCTTGTCATACTTGGATCCCTTTATACGCGACCACTACGATTTATTTTGTGTTATACCTATGGAGTACTCCCTGATATCCCACTTGTTTACGGTGGAGTTTACAGTGCTGTATAGACTATAACGCTTGTATAAAATGTGTTAAGGGGGATAATGGTAACGCCTTAACACTATTTTGATATCTTATATTATTGATAGACATTATCTACTTATCGTACACTACTACATAGTAGATAGTTTAACGGATCCTTAAAGGATGGTTATTCCAAACATCCTTTGAGTTACTTGTATTTCAGTTGCTATTTCACTTGAGTTGGATTTATTTATATAAGAATGTTAATCCTGACTCGAGTGTTTTGTGTTTTACTTTACGCTCGGGTCAGACTGAGTGTACCAGTATTCGAGACTCACCTTTGGAGTTGGAGCTTCGCTTGGAGATCCAGCTATCCATCCAGCTTTCAGATATCCAGCTGATTCCAGTGATTGTATTCTGATTCTTGTATTTGACTATTGTATTCAAGACATCTGTTGTACTTTATTTAACTCTGATATGTATATAGTAGCTTCATGAACTACTATCTTTTGCTTCCGCTGCATTTATTACTCTGTGTCTGTGATCTGTGATTATTTATTTACTGTATATGTTCAGTTTTTCCAAATTTAAATTAACAACGCGGTATTTTGAATTATTCAAGTCCGACATGTGCGGATGCGAATGGTCCAAAATATCGGGTCGTTACAAAATGCCAAGTGGATTTCTCCAGCCTTTGAAAGTGCTAGTATGGAAGTAGGATTCATTTTTTATAGACTTTGTAGATAGATTGCTAAGGAAAAGGGTAGGGACGAGTGTATATGGGTTAAAATGGATAGATTAACCAAGAGTGCCCACTTTATTTCGATAAAGCCCACAAGAATGGCAGCAATAACCAAGGTATATGTTGATACTATGGTAAGGTTACACATGGAATTCCAAGTACTATAGCTAGAGACTAAGACCCTTTTTTGCCAATGAGTTTTGGAGGAGCTTATAGAGTACTTTAGGTTTGAAATTGGTTGTTAGTACTGCTTACCATCCGTAAATAGGTGGACAGACCAAGAGGATCAACCAAGTGCTTGAAGATTTGCTACGAGTATGTGTATTAAACTTCGATGAATCTTGGGAAGATCACCTACACTTAGCGGAATTTTCATCCAAAAATAGTTACCAGTCTACTATTGAGATGGCAACTTTTAAGGCATTGTGTGGACGACCTTGTAAATCACTAGTAAGTTGGTGCGAGATAGGTGATAGATCGTCCTAGGACCAGATCTTGTAAGAGAAGCTTCGGAGAAGGTTGAGTTGATTCGGCAAAGAATAAAGGACACTCAATCAAAGAAGAAGTGCTATCCGGCAAGAGGAGGAAGGACTTGGAATTCGACCTAGGGATCAGTGTTTGTCAAGTATCATTGATGAGACATGCCCTAAAGTATGAAAAGTAGGAAAGTTGGCGCTGAAGGATGTTTGCCCATTTCTAATACTAGAGAAAATCAGAAAAGTAGCTTATAAAGTTGAATTGTCGAATGTATTTGTCAGGGTCCATAATGTGTTTCATGTATCACATCTAAGGAAGTGCATCCGAGACCCAAAAAATGTAGTAGTTTCAAGAGCTGTAGAGGGTTTGGTGTTGAACCGAATATGATCTATGTAAGGGAACAAACTCGGATTGTAGGTCGAGATGAAAAGGAGATTTGAAATAAGATGGTGAAGCTTAAGCGAGTTTTCTGGAGTGAGGAACGAAATGATTATACATGGGACACGAAGAATAAAGTCAAGAAGACTTGTCCTAAGTTTTTTAATCATGTATGTTTTCTATGTTGTGTTATATACATAGTGATATGGTGGGTAATTTGTGCATTGGGTTGATACACATTCATAAAGAACCTATGTGTCTATGCTACCGAGAATATCGGTAGGAATAATAGTACTATTAATACCCAATCTGAATTTCAAGGGAGAAATTTGTATAAAGTTGGAAGCCTGTAACACCCCCTAAATTAATAATTAGTTAATTAAAGAATTAATACGAGAATAAAGATTTAAATGATTAAATTACGAAAGCAGTGAGGTGTGATAACTATTTAGATGTACATTTACTTATCATGGTTATCACATAATGAATCTTAGCTAAAATGAATTAAATGAGGAAGGGAAAATTGTTGGTCGATGGCCCATAAGGGAGAATAATATATTTTCAAATTATTTCATCGGTTCTACACATTTAATTCTACACCCAATTTATAATAAAAAAACTTAAAGCATTTAATGATAGTTGGAGCCTAAATATTAAATGAGGAAAAGAAGAAGATCAAAGCTGAAGAAGCATCATCCAACTAAGAATCTAGGCAAGTAATATATTCCAATCCCTTTTTCATCTACAAATCTCTCACGGTCGAATTAATGATGAATATTTTTTGTATGCTTCTTGTAGACCAAATGGTCTGAAAATTTAATATGATGTTGGGAACACTAATTAGAGATGAGTTTTGATTTATAGGATTTTCGCCATAAGGAATTTAATCGACATGAATAACTTAAGAGCCGTTATTATGGAAAATAGTTAGAAATATGGAGTTCGAGAAATTTTGTGAAAAGAAAACACATATGCATATTTTTTGGAAGTAAAATAAGTGATTTCCAAAAGAAAATACACTAGTCCAAAGGGAAATTCAGGGTGATGAATGGAAAATATGTTGGGGCTAGGAGGTATTTAGTTAGACCAAGGATTTAATAATTGGTCAATAGAACAGATTCATAATTTGTGTTGAGCATATTGAGAAATTACAAAATAACGATAAGAATAGACTAAGTCAAATGAATCAGGAGTTGATACATATAAAGTTAGTGTCAAAGGTGCAAGAAATAGTTTCCAACTTATACCGAGAGGCAGTGCCGAGGGTGGTGGAGCTGAACCGAAAGTAAAATAAACTAATATTTAAGTATAAAGATTTGAGTAAGAAATCTATGTGATGCTAAGTATAAGGCTTTGGTTATTATACCGAAGGTATAAGTTGAAGGCCAAAGGGAGGGTTAAGGAGGAACTATAGGTAAATGAGATGATTTTCGACAAACCTAAAGTTGAATTTGGAGTAAACCTAAAGTTGAATTTGGAGTAAAGTATGTGATCTCAAGAACTTAAAGATTTAAATGTCATGTCGCCAAAGCTATACTAAAACAGACTTCCCTAGATCAGATCGAAAGTGGTGACTGTCGAGAGTAGATTAAATCTTGGTAAAGCATTAAAATTAGAACTAATTAGCTTTCGGAAGAGAATTTATAATAAGGCTTAAGATGGCTGAAACCAGTATTTAGAACATTGATGATAATGTAGTAAGAAGCATTATTAGCCAAATGGTAGTCGACCTAAGTGTTAACTTAGTGAATAGCTATGTAGAAAGCAAATAAACGAAAGGTTAGCTAGAAGGTTCAGTAGATGACATAAGGCCTGAGGTGGCAGTCAAAGAACTGAAAGCGTTGGTGTAGCCTTTGTGGTAACCGAAAATTAAAGCTTTGGTATGAAGCTTTAGTGGAAACTAGAAAATGAAAGCATGGATGTAAGGTCTAGAGTGGCAATTACAGTCGAAAGTGATGGAGTAAGGCTTAGGGTGGCAACCAAAACACTAAAGCAACTGGTGTAAGGCCTAGTGTGGCTACCAAAGTTTCGATCATTGACGTAAGGCCTAAGGTGGTAGTTAAAGATCTGAAAGCGCAGGAGTAAATCCTTGGTGGCATCCACAAACTGAAGCGTAAGTATAAGGCCAGGTGTGGCAATCGAAATATGTGATCGAAGGAGGTGTAAGGCCTGGAGTGGCAACCAAAACCGAATGGTGTAGTTAGTAGAAATAAGGAAGCAATGATGGCATAAGGCACTAGTGGCAACCGAATGCAAATACTATAACCGCTTATCTTTAGTAGAGGCACAAGGCTTTGGTGGAAGCTTAAATAGGGTGTTTTCTGGTTCGGTTAGGCAAGAGAATGATTGGTGAATGGAAGGCCGAGTGGTTTGATTTAAGTTATCAACTCAAGGCATGAATAAGACACTTAAGGTTGAACCATGATTACGCTTAATTTTAAAGTTGAATAAATGAATGTTATGTATAGTGAGGGGAAAACTCATTTCGTGCTTTAGTGGCGCGTTCTTACTATGTTTTATGTACAGAGTAATATAGTGCTTACACCAGACTTTATGTTTGACCATGTTTTATCATTGTTTTCCCCATAAACTCGTGGGGACTCGCTTGAGCAGGTCGACTTTGGTGGTTTAGACAAGATGCTGTTAGAACTACGAATAAAGTAAGCCGAAGACGAAGCAGGTGGCTTGGGAGTTATATTTGTTATTCTGATTCTGCTGTATTAAATGTTTATGCCAACATCTTCATATATTGAGTATAACACTATAAACTATAAATGTACTATATTTTGATCCCTATGTGGGCACAACTACGGGAATAATTTGATTTGTAAGAATGATGATGTTATGTAAATATTTGTTAGTTTATCTGTTTACTTAAACTGTTTATATATATATATATATCATTGTTCTCAACTCTATTGCCAAAAGATAAACTCTAAGGTGACTACAGCATATTGGAGTCTCATCTTTGGGTTTCATAATGAGGGATTTTACAAGTTTACTTCATAGTAAATTATATTTGAAGTAATGTGATATATATTAACATTTGATGAGCCTTTTGTGATATTGGTCGCTGTATGAAATGTTATGTGTAATACCATAATTTTTACTCAATTATATTCCACTCCTAAGCCATGTAAACTTTATCAAGGATTAAAGTTCCCATGAGTATTAAACGTCCATGAACATATTGTTTGTACTTTTGCATAACACTCATCTATACATCAAACAAAAGGAGAATCCCATATGCTGATGTATAAACATATTCGAGAGGAGTAGTCACTAAGCTAGCTAAAAACCAAAGGATTAGGCCTTCAAAGAGGCTCTAACAGAAAGCCAATGCCAAGGAAAAGCTTCGAAACCGAAGACACATTACAAAACAATCATAATCAACGACTTAGATAGCCCAAAGTATTTAAAGCGCGCGACATTCAAAAACTATATATAAGATGCCAGGTCAACAAACCATGTCAATTAGCATACAAGCCAGATACTGACACATGTTCAATCTCAGCCCTACATGGGGCGGGGGGGGGGGCTAAGTCATCAGCCCAAAGAGAAAGCACTCCACCAATCGCCATACAATAAGACGCTTATAAATAACCACTAATCCTAATGCATTAGGGATCTCTTGGCACCTGCATGATTCAGATACCAATAAAATTGTACTTTCCTATATTACTTCTCAAACCAAAAACTAATTAATGGTGGACTTTGCATTGTAACAGCCTCTCGGCTCAATATAGAACTATAAAGAAGAAAAGGACTATGGATGTAGGGATTTTACCTAGAGCTACTATAACTCTTGGCGTATTTACTTTTCGTACTTTTACTTTCAATTTTCTTTACTGCACTTAGTTTCGGTTCAGTCTAATACTTACTCCCTTCATTTCCTGTTCTTAATAATTCAACCTAACTTCCGGCATTCATATTAAGTCTTTGGTCACCAAAGAACCGAAGCATTAAGTAAGTAGAAAGATTGAGGTTTTCCCCTCGACTTTTAGGGTGTTGGTGTGTGATAAAAAATCCAACCAACATTTTTGGCATTAGAAGCAGGGCTTGAACATTCGTTCCTATATTCTGCTATCTTGGTAATCAGTTGTTCTCCTCACATCGCAATGTCTATCTCCGGTAACGAAAGTAGTAATGTAGAATTCAACTCGGAATTGCCTGTGAACCTTTAGATACAGCTCATCTAAGAAGACAACAACAAATGTCTCGTTGCTTTAATCACAGACAAAGATAATGGTGAGGATATTATCATGTCTATTAACTTCAGTCTCTCAAAATTTGGCAACTTTTAGGATACCTTCTCCAATCACATTAGGAACTAGCTCAACTCGGAAAAATAGCCAAATCCATGAATGGCGAATTAATAGAGCTAAGTGTTAAACTGAGTGCATGCGAAGCCTCAAGTCAGCATACCAATAGGCTTTTTCCCACAGCTCCAACTGATGAACCCCGAAATAGGCAGGAAAAGGTTAGGATTATCACTCTCCTCGACGACACTTTAACCCATATTTTCTGGGAAACAAATAACAAGCTTTGTTATCCATATTAGCCTCCATAAAAAAGTTAAAGCGTGAAGTGCCAAAATTATTGCATTTACCACCGAGTGACTGGCACAAGACAGACGAATGTCGACAGCTCGCGTATGGCATTCAAAAGAAGATCCAAAAAGGGGAACTTTATAAATTTATTAAGAAATAGTTTTTACAACTTGTTTTGATATAATTTAACTTTGTCATCTTTTTTTAGGAGCGACTCTATCTCAAAATCAAATCTTTTAACAAATGAATGGAATATATCTTTTATATTTCGGCCAATACGAGATTCATTCAAACAAAGATAAATTATTAGTGTTTCTTGGAAAAGCTTTGTGTTTTCGGAAGATAGTTCCTCGATTTTGGTTTGATCAATCTCCCATAGATTTTAGAATAATTCTCTCAAGAGGTTTTCGGTACCAGGCTTTGGAATTCTTGGATTTTAAATATTGCCTTTAACAATTACCCTTTCGACTAACTTTATACTTGAGGGCACTTATTAGGTTTCTTATATTGGCCTTCGAAGTTTTTATATTTCAAAATATCGCCTTTGGTAATTTCCATTTCTAACAAGTTTATAATTGGGGACACTAATGGGAATTCTTATATTGGCCTTCAGAATTCTTGGATTTCTAAATATAGTCTTCGCCAATTACCCTTTCTACCAAGTTTATACCTTGAGACACTTATTAGATTTCTTCTATTGGCCTTTGGAATTCTTGAATTTATAAATATTGCCATCAACAATTGTCCTTTCTACCAAATTTATGCTTAGGAGACATTTATTGGATTTCTCATATTAACCTTTTGAATTCTTAAATTTCTAAATATTGCCTTCGGCAATTACACATCCTATCAAGTTTATACTTGGAGGAAACTATTAGAGTTTCTTTATTAAATCTTCTGGTTTTTGGAAGATATCATTTTATAATTTCAAACAAAATGGGTATTGTAACACCTAGTAATTTTATGTGATTAAATGTTAAATTAAAAGGGTAAAATGGTAATTTTACGTAAAGGGCAAAATAGTAATTTTTTACAGAACCCGGAATTAGGCTTCAGGGTCTATTCCATTGCATCCAGAGTACGTTTACATTTAGAAGACATATATAACTGGATGAATTTGATTAAACGAGCTAGAAATTAGAAAAAATCAAACAGTGGCATTTTCTTAATATATTGAGTATGAAATTTCAACCTAAATATTAAATTTTTCAGCCTATAAATATGCCCAGAACTCTATTTCTTTTACTCTAAATATCATGCCTCCACTTATAATATCCTAATTCCTGAATCAAATCAAAATTAAACAAATTCAAATAGAAATTCACCAAATCAAAACGAGATTAAACAAATCAACATATGAAATCGATCGCCGTAAAGAGAGCAACGCAAATAAATCGAAGCCATCTTGAGAATTGGAGTTTTAAAGGCAACGAATTTCTAGAAAACAAAGAAGATGTCATCAAACCAGAGAAGATGCATGGCTAATTTGTGAGTGTGACTCTTCATATTTGCTTATATATTGATAAGACATAGTAATTCACCCCTTTATGATCTTAAACCAAATTATAAATGATGTAATTGAAAATAAAATAATGGTTTTTTTATATACATGATTAGGATATAGTATGCCATGCCTAGATGATTGAAAAGTGAATTTTTATTAACTGTAATTAGGCAAATTTAATCTGTCCCTAATTAAAAACCATGAAATACAGAAGTATTCCAAAATAGACTTATTATATATCGAAAACGTAATTCTCAATGACGTGAATCCACTTGTGGTGTTTATTCGTCAATTAGGTGTATGAATAATTAGAAAATGTCCCGGAAGCTTGAAGAATGTGGACCGTCTGTTTTGATCCAATGCTAAAACGATGACGACCAGAGGGTGTGCATGTGAAGAGGGGATCGAGTTGAACCCCAACGTCGATCTCCAATCACATTATTTCAAAGCATGGCGGTGTAGATCGACTGAAAACCACCAACGACAAGGATTGATTGGGTGACCGGAGGTTCATCAGAGTGCATAGGAAGACATGACAGAGCAAGTGTAGCATCATGGTGTGGTCGGATCTAGGAAAAGGGTCTGTAGTGGCGACGATAGGCAGAGAAAGGTAGTCGGTTGATTGGGTGTTGAGAATTCTGAGTCATTGTAAAGAATATAATATTAAATAAATAAATAATTTATTTTTAGAATAATTACATGCATTTTCGACACACGAGTTGGGAGTTTGAGCGCAATCGTGTGCATGTGATTAGGCATATGACAGATTTTAGTGAGATCTTAGCATATAATATCACTATAGTATTATATTGTGTTTAGCTGACTTGTTGGGTGTAGGTGAAACATGTTAAGGCATGGTTTTCAAGCATAAGTGTTGTTTAACTAGCTTATTAGTAGTATACGTTTATATGATGTGTTTTACCCACCAAACGTATGTCTAACCCCCTCTATCATTTACCTCTTTTTAGTTATACTCTAATAGGTCGATAGAGAGGAATGATGCAGGCTTAGAGGACGATGGTATGATGGAAATGTGCATTTATTTATTTATCAGCTATCTACTATTTGTTTTATAGTTATTTCCAAAAATTAGATTATTTTTCATTAACGGTTTGAAAGATATTGTAGTTGGAGTTTATTTTATATTACATTATTTATATGCCTGGGATGGAATTATTGATTATTATTTTGTTTCCTTCCATTATGAGTTTTAGAAAGTGCAGAATATTTTAGATGGCTCTGTGCTTACGTTTTATATTTTACCTCAAAATTATCCTTCGTATGCGAGGTCCTCGACGTCCGTGTCATTCAATGTGTGAATTAGGGTGTCGTATGTGGCAGGTTGTTACATTTGTATTAGAGTGAGGTTAGGCTATTCCTACTAAATTATTATGTACAAGAGATCGTATTCATAATACACACAAACATACACGCATGTGCACACTACAACCCATGTGTTTTAACTCGTAAATGTAGTTGTTGGCTTATCCCTTATAGAAGTAAAAAGCTATGAGTTAATTAAATGTTAAGATTAAAAACAATTTTGGGGTGAAAAATAAATCCATCACATTTATTATAATTAACTCCATAAAGAATTACTAATAGAGGGTCCTTATACCAACTAGCAACAAAGTAATTTTTGAAATATAAAGAAGAGTAGTACCCTTGAGTCCATAGAAAATAAGTGTGGGTTGATAAGGCGAAATGAAGGCACTCAAAGCTTTGTTAGATTGCATGACATAGTTGGGCTTGTGTAAGTTATGTTATTTACTCGTACTAAAGTATTCAAATAAATTGAAATGTTTTCCTAAAAAGTTAGGAATAATAGTATTTGAGATTTTTGGAAGAAATATAGAAGTTTAAGTTTGCTTAATGTATTAAAATAATAAACCCTTATTTAAGCTTCTAAAATGGGAAATTTTAATAAGATGTAGTTTTTCATTAATATTTTAAAGGTTTTATTTTTAAAAAAAATTATTGTAAGACACATTGTTGCACTTATATTTTGATGTGTATTTGCTTTTAAAAAAGAAAATTTTGAAAGTAGATTAAAAAGCAAATAAAACACATCATTTGAAAAAAAAAATATTATAAGTATTTCCGTCACACTTTGAAGAAAAATATTACATTTTCTTTACACTTTTGTGAAAATTTCTTATTTAAGAAAAATAAAAAGGTGTGTTTCACATGCCTATTTCCTAAATTAAATTTAACTCCCTTGAATATAATTTAAAATGAAAAAAAAGGATTTAAAATTATTATTTTAAACTTGTGGAATTGTTCAATTTAAATATATATGTATTTTTTAATGTGAATCGAAGAATTTGTAATACAAAACTTTTGAAAAGACGCATTACTAAATAATTTAACATTTCAAAATAATTTCCAAATTGGATATGAATATGGATCGTAGCCAAAAATGAATTTTAAAAGGATATTTTTACATATATATATATATATATATATATATATATATATCTGTGTGTGTGTATGATGTATTGTTTGAAGGTATTAGAAATTGGCTAATTATAAAATGAAATTGTATATGCTTATGTATATATAATAAAATGATTATAATTATATGAAAAAATGTTGTAATAATGAAGTAAGAGTATTTCAAAAAATAATCGATGTCATTTAAAATATAGTTATATTTTGAGTAATGAATATTGAATTAGGTAAAGCTATAAAGAATTGAGTTTAGGAAGTTAAATATTTTTCAAGAATGAATACTTTTAAGAATTGTTGAAAAGAAATTTGGGTTATGATTTCTCATATGAAAGGTGTTTTCTTTTTTATTAAAGTTCATTAAAATTAGCAGAGAAGTTTGTAGGTCTAGTGGCATGCTAGTTTTGAGAAAAAATGAAGTTGGAACTTAATGGTTTTTGATCTAAAACTAAAAAGAAAATTGTGATTTTCACTTAAACTCAAGGATCCAGATTGAAGTTAGAAAAAAGTTTCACAGCCCATAAAGTTTGAATTAGTTATAGCGAACTAGTTAGAATATTCAATATGCCAATGTGATAAGAACTTGCTAGTATTAAATGTAATAGATTTGTGAAGTGTTAGAATATTTGGATGAAGGAAAAATTCGCATAGAAATTTGATGGCCTTTTCAATCAATGTTCGGGTTGGAAGGATATAGTACCAAATTGAATTTTTTTTCCATAATAATAAAGGGTAAATACCATTTTGTGCCATTTCACGCAACAATGGTTAGAGTTGTCGAAGATTAGTGGAAGATAACTTGGAAGATGCGATTTGGCTAAAATTTATAAATATTAAAGTAAGACAAAAGTAAGCCAAAATTTTTGGCCGTAAAGTCATAGGGAAGATGATACACTCATATATATTAATCTTAAGGGTGGTGATACACTCATATAAGACATTGTGAAGCACGAGGGTGCGATTGTGGGTGGAGTTTCCTTATAAGATTGAATAATACAAGATTGTTGCATGAGACAGTCGATGATAAAGGGTGGCTATACTAGTTTATGGAGAGTGAGTTATACAAACATACCGGTTAGTGTTACGATACTTGTATATGTTTTGGTTTATGGTACACCCACACATTAGTTGTTATTTCACAGTAGATGCATTTGGGTTATTGTTATGATATGTTGTACTTAAGTTTGTTACCCTTGAGTTATGATTATGTATAGAGTACCCAATGAGGGGAATCATTTCTGTTTGGTCATGGTTTTAGCATTTGGGTGCATACAATTAGAGTGTGATCTTGATATCACGTATGAGTCGCTAAATGTTACAGGTGTTTAATGTCATGTTCACTATATTAGGACATTTATTCATTCTTTAATGTTCTTATATGAAGTTAGTAGAATTTATGGAGGCTAGGTTTTTGGGGACTAAGCATTATATTTTTAAGTTAGTAGGGCTAGGCGCTATTCGATATTGGGTTGCATCATTTATTCTACTTTGGAAGTGAGTCTATAAGTTATTTATACGTTAGTGAGGATACCACCAAGAAAATATATGTAAAGTGTTTTTGGAGTACGGTGATGTACACAAAAGTATTCTAGCCATATATTAGTCTACATGAGCGCACAAGCATATGGAGTTAATATATTTTTCAAGTATCAAGTGTTGTATGGTTTGAAGACCTGAAGTAAATGTTTTAAATCACATGTATTAAGGAACAAAGACAATTTTTAAAGAAGGCAGGATATGCCAACTTGGTAGAATATTGACGAAGAAGTAAGGTTAGTTCTTTTAAGTTATAATTTAGGTTGAAAGAATTATATTATTAAGTCAATTTTCACAAATAGTGACCTTTTGTGCATAATTTATTTTCAATGTCCAGTGTATGTGAAAAATAAATGAAAAATGAACAACATAGTCAATGAGTTTGTTTATTAATTACAAGATTGAATTTTAGGATTATATAGGGATATGCCTTATATTCTTTTTTACTTTATTGAGGACCTATTAGATTTGTCGCTAGTGGCGTTTAGTTTTTCAATTAGTTGCTTAGGTTAAGTAATATTGCTTTCATCGAAATTTAGGCATTATCCGATTGTCAATTTATAAATTAAACGGTGATGGAGTATGCGTTCGCTTAAGAATCATAAATGTTAGTCCAATTAGAGGGGAGACGCCGTTCGTTACCACGTTGTCATGCCTATGGACTCAAAGAAGGAGTTTAATAGGGTATGTCAAAAGATATGAAGAAGATTTTCTATTGATCGAGGAAGAGAACACAATGGCAAAGTATGTTGCAAGGTATTTTATGTTGGAGATATGCCAATAGTGAATTCCATTTAAATTAAAGTGATACTTGGATAATATATAATAAGGGACACCTCAATAAAATTTGAAGCGGTGTGTAAAGGAATGATAACTGCATAGGATAGTTATACATAGAGAGTTCGCAATACTGCCATGGTGTAAATGAAGGACTCTCTATTGAGATATATTACGTGGAAAAGCTAGCACCATTAGTTGTTGGGCCTTTCTCGATTGTATAGAGAGTAGGGAAGTCGGGATGTTTGAATGGGCATCTTGAAAAGTTGACGGGTGTTCGCATGCATTTTTTATCCCATTTGCGAATGTACATTAATGATTTAACGGTTAAGGTAGAGCCTAATCAACTTGATGAGGTGAATGTAGAGACGGATTCTAGAATACTCTATAGGCTTATTCATATCTTAGAGCTTGATGTGATATGGCATAAAACTGAAGAAATGGAATTGGTCCAAGTACGACGAGGAAAGGTTTGGAAAGAGTACGAGGGAACTCGAGGATAGAATCCAAGTTTCCTATCACGATCTCTCTTCCAATAAGTTTTTTTGGTAAGTTCGTAGGTTAGCTTGCTCATATGTTTGCATGTTCCTTTAGCTAGCTAGTTAATATAGGCATGGATGCTAGGATTGGTTGTACGCATGTCCTTATTGTAACGACCCGGAATATCACTACTTTGATTTAGGAATATTTAATTTAAATATTCAAATAATAAGTTTTATAATGAAAAGAAAACTCTTTTAAATAATAATTAGTGATGGTGAAATCATTTTCAATTTTTTTTTACAAAAATATTTGGTTCGATGAAAAATAGAAAATGTGACCGAAAACTGTTTTCCGAATTTTCGACATTTCATCGTATAAAAGTTGTTTGAAATATTATGTGCCTTGTTTATATTTGAAAAAACATTTAAATGGTTAAAAATGTAAATTAGTTAGTATATATTGGTATATATATAGGTATATATACTTAAGTATATACATGTATATAATAAAAGATGCCTTAAGAGACATGATTTGACACTTTGGCGACTCGAGTACAAACATGTTTTCTTTAACACGAAGAGGGGGAGACAAGGTGGAGGCTGAAATGACATGTGTGGTGGAGGGTGTTGAGGTGGCAAAAAAATGTGGAGGGTAAAAGTACAATGGTAGTTTAGTAATTTACCTTTTCTATTGCATATAAATAGCCTTCCACTTTTTCAAATTTTCCTCCTCTTCCTCCTATCATATTTTCATCATCTCCGAACCAAATGGAGATTTCCTTTTTTTCTCAGTGGCTACAACTTTTGTTGGTATAACTTCTTCAAATTTTGAGCTTAGCTACGTCTAAATCTCATTTCTTTCAGACCCATTTTTGGACCCATATATTCAAGTCCGAAAGTATCTCTTTTTCTTTTGACCATATCTCCTTCAAAACTAATCCTAATTGAGTGATTCTTCCTTTGCTATGACAGAAAAAATAATTTTCAAGAACTTTTCTTTTAACCACAATTCCAAATTCCGAGAGTAACTGATGAACATATGTTTCTGCATTTTAAACCGTTCGTTTCATATATTTTTATTTTAATAAAATGGTATTATACGGGTATTTTATTATTGTTTCGCAGATTATGAATCTCGAAATGCAACGTTAAAATTAATCAAATGTGACATCCATTAGTTCAAAAGACACACAGAAGAGAATGCAATATTTGAAGCACCAAATAAATCAAAGCAGAGACAAAAATCATGTTTTGAAGGTGGTGAATAATCCAACTAGATTAACGTTTAAAGCACGACCATGTGGAAATCAAGGCTCAGGAAAATAAAAATCAAATTGTGGCCATGTGCACTTCAAAGTCAAAGCATAGTCATATAGTCAAAGAAGTCATTATCTCACATCCAGCAAACGTGAAATTCAAGTATGCATACATTCAAAGAAACATGGTACGTGAACAAAGCAAGGAGAAACTCATGTAGGGACCACCATATTCTTAAAGAAAAGCCACTTGCCAGCATATTATATTTTGATATACTCTCAACATCAAAGCTTAGTCACGTGAAATCAAGCAAACATTATTCTTTTTACCAATTCAAGCAAGAGACCCGGTCATCACATGTATATCGGCAGAGAAGTGATGAAGACCTATTCTTTTGTGAATACTCTGACTGATTTTAGGGGCTGGAAACCTATAAATAGCAAGCAGAGAGCAACGAAAGGGAATCTCATTATTTACCCAGCACTTCTTTCTTCTAGTTTATTTTTTCAGCAATGTTATTTATTTCAGAGCATGGATAGATTTGTTAATTAGTTTTAGCAGTCTGTTTATTTTTGCTTTAGTACTCTCTTCAGTAATTTAAATACAGTTCGTTTGATTTCCAGTTGTTTAGGGCATCTCCAGTGGATTACGTGCGTAATATTCAGGAGGCTGAATATTACGTGCGTAATCGCACAGAAAGCCCAATGGTCAGGCGCTCATTTTATGGGCGCCAGACCTCTGGCGCCCATAAAATGGGCGCCTGACCTCAGGCGCCCATAAAATGGGCGCCTGACATATATTAGAATTTTTTTTCTGTTTTTAAAGCATTTTTTTTATTTTTTTTTAAATGTCAGGGCGCCCATTTAATGGGCGCCTGAGGTCAGGCGCCCATTAAATGGGCGCCTGAGATCAGGCGCCCATAAAATGGGCGCCCAAACCCAATTACAGATCCTGAATTCAAAACGTAATATTACCCTTAATATTACGTTTGTAATTGACGACTGGAGTGCGAATTCGTAATATTACGTGCGTAATATGAACGATTGGAGATGCCCTTACTCTGTTTATTTCCCTTCCGTACTTTTTATTTCTACTCTGAATTCTACAGTAAATTTCGTTGATTAGTTTCAGTGAAATTTGGAATTTCAGGGTGATTTCTTTTATTATTGTTTTTATTATCCGTTCAAAACCATCATCGAATTTGTTTAACACGCCTAAGATTTAAAAATGAATTTCAATTGTTTTAAAACGCAATTCCATGTGTTCGACCTGCATACTACACGCATGTGCGCTTGCAGAATTTATTGAAATTTGTGTTTTTCTAATCAATAGAAAAGTTGCAACAAGTTTTTGGAGCCGTTGCCGGGGAGTTGTTATTTTGAAATTTTCGATTTTACTATTTTTAAGTCTATTCGTGTTAATTTAATTTTCTGTTCTCACATTAGTTTTCAAAAAAAAAATCGTTTGTTTCATCGTTTGTTGCTTTCATTCATTTTTGGCTCACATTCATTCACGCTACAAAAGCAATTACACGTATACGTAACCACTTTCAAATTCTGTGCATATTTTCACATTCAGGTAACTTGTTTTTAGTTTCTAGTTACGCATATTTGTGTTTCATTGCATTAGTTCACTAATCTTATTAGCTTCAGATTTTAACATATCACATTAGTTGTTTCATGTTGAAATTACGTTAATTTTAGTTTTGCATATATTCCCGTTTTCTTGCTTTCCTTTTCACGTATTTGTTTCATTTTCACGCATTATCGTCCGGTGTTCACATTAACGTTTAGTTTGCATTTTAGTATATTTGCATGTATTGTTGTCCAAGTAATCAAGACAGCCTACAACTAATACCATTTTTCTACCCATTCACGTTTATTTGTCAACATAGCCTTTCACTTTCACACATTCATTTAGTACATTATATTCCAGCATATGTGCATATATTAGTTTCACGTGCATACCTTAGTTAATCCGTTCATCCTAGTTTTCGTACGTTAGTGTTCTACATATTTAAATTTTGTTTGCAAACGTTAGTTAGTTTAAAAAAAAATTCTTCTTTCGCTGCATTCTTCCACATTGCATTATTCCACCGGTTTCATGTTCATTTGCATTTTCACGTCATTTAGCATTTCAGGCGAAACTGTTAGTTCAATTCACTGCTTGCATGTTTTTTTTTATTATTTAGCGTACGTTGGTTTCCAGTCACTCACGTTGCCTCAGTTCTCACTTCATTGATCTTTGTCCTCACATTTTCTTTAGTTTGCATTTGTTTTTTTTCATTTGTTTGCATGTTTTGACTTTTTGCTCATTTAGTTTCGCAATTGTCCAGTTTGTATTCTTATTCTCATTATTCCAGTTTCGCATTCTCATTAGTTTCACGTTCGCATTAATTTACGTGAATTGAACTAACAGTGAAAAGTTTTTAGTGATTACTTTTTTTTAGTTGCACTTGAGTCAACGACGCAAGATTGCAGTTTCGCTTCAACTCAGCACATTTCAGTCATTCGTTCGCACTACTCAGTTACACTGGACGGACTGCCATACCCCACTGTAAGCATTTTTTTTACTCTACAGGTGCCCAATTAAAAACTGTATATGCGCGTTTGGTCCAGAAATAATTTTAACCGTTTGGAAAGCCAAAATATCTCATTAAATAAATCAACGGAATTTTCAAATCAAACGAATATGAGCAATCACAATTCAAATCACGGTTCACATCATAGTTCACCTAAATCTGATGCTGGAAATAATGAATTTCATGAGAATAGACCACTATCCCTTAGAGACCGATGCTATCCAACTCGGACTGTTCAACCTTCGGTTATTTCATTTCCACCGGCCGAAGGAAATAATTTTGAGCTAAAACATTCTTTTATTCAAGGGGTACCAAAATTCACTGGTTCTGAAAACGCGTACGAATTACTTAGTGAATTTGAATTATACGTTTCTACAACTAAAATGCAACAACTTTCTAATGAATCCATCAAGCTAAGACTTATTCCATTCGCGCTTCTGGAAAGTGCGAAAAGATGGCTAAATTCTCTTCCTAAAAATTCAATTAAATGTTGGGACGATTTTGTCACTATATTTTTGAAAAAGTTTTTTCCTTTCCATAAAACACTTAAAATTCGAACTAAAATCAATCAATTTTCTCAGAATGAAGGCGAAACTTTTTCAAAATATTTTGAAAGGTTTAATCAATTATTATATAGTTGCCCACATCATGCAATCCCTAAACACGTTTTGTGCCAAATCGTTTATGAAGGGCTTAACTATCAAACAAGATCCCAACTCGAATCAATGTGTGGAGGAGAATTCATGGCAAAAACTGACGACGAAGCTTGGGAATTTTTAGAAGAATACGCCGAAAAGGATATGCAATGGGAAACAATTCGTGTTCCAATTCGTACTTCAAACAGAGGAGTACATGCCATTGACCCATCACATCTTCCTATAGAAGCCCAAACTCCTCAAGAAGGAGAAGGACTACCCCAATACTACACACAAGACCAAATCAATACTATATCTCAAAATAGTCCTTATTCTTCCACATACAATCCTAATTGGAAGCACCATCCCAATTTTTCGTGGTCAAATCCTAACAATGTGGCTAATCCTTATCATATGTATCCGATGATACCAAATCCGAATTATAGAGCCCCAGCCTCTAATGCTCAAAATTCTCAACCTACTCCTCAGAAAAAACCATCGAGTCAACCGTATAGGCATCCTAACTTCAATCAATCAACTCAACCGCCTCAACCTTCATAAGAAATTGTTCAATTGGAAAGACAACTCACTAAACAAAATGAACAAATTATCAATCAAGATGCGAGAATTGAACAAATCACTAAACAAAATGATCAGATGTTGATTATGATGAAGGAATTAATGAAAAACAATGAAAAAGGAAAATTGCCTAGTCAACCCGAAGTGAATCCAAAATATAATTCTCGAGGAGTGAATTTTTGTGAGGACGAAAATGTAAATCCAGTTAATGCTATCACCACATTAAGGTCTGGAAAGAAGGTAGACAACCACGTCGGCAACCCCGACATCCTTCCTAAGTCTACCCATGTTCAAAATTCTGAGATTCAATCGACACCCACAGTTGTCGATCCTATTAACTCTCATTCTTCATCGAAGGTTGGCAATCCCAACCACTTTTCTCCTTCTGATGTTGGCAACCCCAACATTCCAGCTTCTATACCTTCACAGCCTTCAACTTCAATTATAACACCTTCTTCTTCAAACGAAAAAACCACCGAACGAGTCTACAAACCCACAGCTCCTTTTCCTCATAGACTCAACAAAAAGAAGAAGACCACTAATTTTGACCAAATTCTTGAAATCTTCAAACAAGTTTGAATCAATATTCCACTTCTTGATACCATTGAGCAAATTCCTCAATACGCCAAGTGTCTTAAAGAGCTATGTACTCAAAAACGTGCCACGAACGTTCCTAAGACTGCATTTCTAACTGCAAATACTAGCTCTGTTCTTTCGAATCTCTCCCCAATCAAGTATAAGGACCCCGGTTGTCCTACAATCGGTTGTAAAATTGGTAACACTCACATTAGTCATGCCCTACTTGATCTTGGAGCGAGTGTGAATCTTTTGCCTTATACTATGTACAGTCAACTTGGACTAGGGGAATTAAAGCCTACAAACATCACAATTCAACTAGCTGATCGATCTGTCAAAAAACCATTAGGCACAGTTGAAGATGTTTTGATACAAATTGAGCAATTCTATTTCCCCATCGATTTCATAGTCCTAGAGACCGCACCCGTCTCAAATCCTAACAGTCAAATTCCCTTGATATTAGGTCGTCCATTCTTAGCAACATCAAATGCTATCATAAATTGTAGGAATGGTCAACTTCGACTTTCCTTTGGACACCTAACCATCGAACTAAATATTTTCAATCTTAACAAACAACCAAGGGATCTTGAAATAGAAGAAGTTGACATGATTCAAACAATTGTAGAAAATGATTTTAGCGATACCACAGAATCTCTTAATATGTGCCTAGATCATTTTAATTCCAACTTCAACGAGGATGAATACATTTCTGAATTAAATGATTTGCTCCACTCTTCTTATGATTCACTAGAATTCAATCAATTGACTTCCATCGAAGCCTCAACCGAAGAACGCCCTAAATTAGAACTCAAACCTCTTCCAATCGAACTTAAGTACGCATACTTAGATTCTTCGGAAAATTTCCCTGTAATCTTGGCCTCCGATCTCCTTAAGGACCAAGAAGAACAACTTTTGAAAATTTTAAGGGAAAATAAAGAGGCATTAGGATGGGTAATCGCCGACATTAAAGGAATTAGTCCATCAATCATCGAACATCGAATACATTTAATCGATGAGGCTAAACCCACCCGCGAAGCTCAAAGGCAACTAAATCCCAATATAAGAGAAGTGGTAAAGGAAGAGATTATCAAATGTTTAGACAATGACATTATCTACCCTATCTCTGACAGTACTTGGGTAAGTCCGGTACAAGTTGTACCAAAGAAATCTGGAATCCCTGTGATCACAAATGAAAATAACGAACTTGTTCCCACAAAAGTCAAAACAAAATGGCGTGTCTGCATCGACTATCGAAAACTCAATACAGCAACAAGAAAAGATCATTTTCCCCTCCCTTTCATTGGTCAAATGCTTGAACGTTTAGCCGGTCATGAATATTACTGTTTTCTTGATGGTTACTCCGGCTATAGTCAAATTCCTATTGCGTTAAAGGATCAACACAAAACGACGTTCACATGTCCCTTCGGAACTTTTGCTTATCGTCGCATGCCCTTCGGTCTTTGTAATGCTCCCGCCACCTTTCAGAGATGTATGATGAGTATATTTTCTGATATGGTGGAGGATTTCTTAGAAATATTCATGGATGATTTTTCAATTTATGGGTCATCTTTCGATCAATGTCTCCTTCGTTTAGAACGTGTCTTAAAGCGATGTAAGGAGAAGTCTCTCGTGCTTAATTGGGAAAAATGTCATTTTATGGTAAAACGAGGAATAGTCTTAGGTCATGTTGTCTCTAAAAATGGGCTAGAAGTTGACAAATCTAAAGTTGGTCTTATTGCTGACCTTCCTCCTCCAAAGTCCGTCAAGGACATTCGCTCATTTCTTGGCCATGCGGGATTTTATAGAAGGTTCATTAAAGATTTTTCAAAAATTTCAAAACCTCTCTCAAATCTTCTAGCAAAAGACGTTAAATTTGACTTTTCCGATGAATGTAAAACGTCTTT
The DNA here is from genome assembly GCA_030737815.1 of Allium fistulosum. Taxonomy (NCBI): domain Eukaryota; kingdom Viridiplantae; phylum Streptophyta; class Magnoliopsida; order Asparagales; family Amaryllidaceae; genus Allium; species Allium fistulosum. The sequence continues at coordinate 938,116,641 of CM060907.1, read as the reverse complement.
TGAAACCCTTAAATCGATCTTGACCACTGCACCCATCATCCAACCTCCAGATTGGACTCTGCCTTTTGAATTAATGTGTGACGCTTCTGATTATGCCGTTGGAGCCATCTTGGGTCAACGAGTCGATAAACTTCCTCGAGTCATCTACTATGCTAGCAAAACTCTAAACGATGCTCAATTGAATTACTCAACCACAGAAAAAGAGTTTTTAGCAGTTGTCTTCGCCCTCGATAAGTTTAGATCATATCTCGTAGGTTCTAAAGTCATAGTTTACACCGATCATGCCGCATTACGGTATTTACTCACGAAGAAGGATGCCAAAGCCCGCTTAATCCGTTGGATCCTACTTCTTCAAGAGTTTGACTTAGAAATACGAGACAAAAAGGGTTCTGAAAATGTCGTAGCCGACCATCTCTCCCGTATTGTGCACGAAAACGTCGATGACACTCAAATCAACGATCATTTTCCCGATGAACAAATTCTTTCTATTTCTAGTGCACCATGGTACGCCGACATTGTAAATTATCTTGTCACAAATGAAACACCTTCCCATTGGTCAAAACAAGATAAACAAAAATTTCTCTCCAATGTTCGAAACTTTTACTGGGACGATCCTTATCTCTTTAAATATTGTCCTGATCAGATCATTCATAGGTGTGTCCTCGAACATGAATTCCACAGTATTCTCTCTTTTTCACATAATCACGCATGTGGAGGACACTTTGGAGCAAAGAAAACCGCTGCCAAGGTATTACAGTGCGGTTTTTATTGGCCCTCTCTTTTTCGTAACGCTCACGAATTTTGCTCCAAATGCGCTCGATGTCAACAAACAGGCCGTATTTCCAAACGTAACATGATGCCCCTAAACCCAATCCTTGTTATCGAAATTTTTGATGTTTGGGGCATCGATTTCATGGGACCTTTTCCGAATTCTTTTGGAAATCTGTACATCCTCCTTGCAGTGGATTACGTGTCTAAATGGGTTGAAGCCATTCCCACCAGAACGAATGACAATAAAGTTGTTGTCAAATTTCTGAAAGAAAACATATTTTCTCGTTTTGGTACACCTCGAGCTATCATAAGTGATAACGGTTCTCATTTCTGTAATCGTGCTTTTGAATCTCTTCTTAAGAAATACTCTATCACGCATAAACTATCTACTCCATATCATCCACAGACTAGCGGTCAAGTCGAGATTTCCAACAGACAGATCAAACAAATTCTTGAAAAGACAGTGAACTCAAATAGAAAAGATTGGTCATCTAAATTGATAAATGCTCTTTGGGCATTTCGCACAGCTTTTAAAACCAATCTAGGAATGTCACCCTACCGATTAATTTTTGGAAAAGCATGTCATTTACCCGCTGAGCTCGAGCACCGTGCACTTTGGGCAATCAAATACCTTAATTTTGACATAGATAAAGCTGGATCACATCGTAAATTACAACTGTCAGAATTAGAAGAACTAAGAAATGAAGCATATGAAAATGCAAAGATTTATAAAGAGAAAACTAAATTTTATCATGATAAATTCATACTTCGTAAGACATTCGAAGTAGGGCAAAAAGTTCTCTTATATAATTCCAGACTTCATTTATTTCCGGGCAAGTTGAGATCTCGATGGACAGGTCCATATATTGTGAAAACCGTATACCCTTATGGTGCAGTTGAAATTGAAAATCCTAGGGACGGTTCCATTTCAAAGGTCAATGGACAACGCTTGAAGCCATTTCTTGAGTTTGAACAACATGAGGAAGATGAATTCGTGGATCTCCACGAACCTAGCTATTCGGCATGAGTCACTCACTTTCTTGTACATATCAGGTTGTATTTTTTTAGTTTTGCATTTGCATTCCATTTGACAGTTGGGACACTGTCTCATTCCAGTGTGGGGGGGATACATGTCTTATACTGTTTATTCATTTTTCATAAGTTCATCTCATCATTTTTATTTTATTTTCTTCTCTTTTCAATTTTTTTTTCTCAAATTTCATTTTGTCTTTGCCTCATTTTCCATTATTAGGACTTTGACTTGTTTTTAAATAGTCATAACAAAGTAAGTAAACAGTTTAAGTCAATTGATAAAAAATTTAGTGAACCATTGATTTCAAATGAAAAATATAATGAAAAGTTGAATTACAAGCGATGATAGTAAGGTTAGTATATAGGGGGACTCATAGGTGATGGTTATGAAATCTTTTCTAAATTGTAGTCTTTGTTCAAAGAGTGGTATATTTAAAGTACTGGCGTTGACTTTTCAAATCTTTAAGCTAAGTGGTGATAAGCTGATTTTGCACAACTCTCTCTTCTCTAAAAATAATAATAATAATTAATAAATCCAAGGGTATCCAACATTGCTAGTATATCTAGCGTTGGTGTGCAAACCCGCCAAGCTCTGTCCTACTCTTACGTAAGTCGTAATGCAGTACACGAGTGGTATACCTTGGTCTCATTTTATGAGTTGGACACCTAAGGATTACCGACATCTTGTTGACATAGTCAGCGTCGGTCTGCACGATCCTCCAAGCTCTGTCCTACTCTCACATAAGTCGTAATGCAGTGCATGGGTAGTATACCTTGGTCCAAAAGTTAGGTGTATATATATAAAAAAACAAAAACAAAAACAAAAACAAAAATTTAAATAAAAAGAGAGTAAGCAATTGAAACCCAAACACTTCTTGACTTATTTGATTTGGCTTGTTATACAAAAGTAAATGAAAATACCATTTCGAAAAAACTATGATTAACAATAAAGAATTTATTTCATGGCTGCATTATGTTATCAACCGAAACAACTGGCCAAACTATAATTTAATGTATGAAAACTTGAGTTATATTAAGAATTTGAGATTAGCGAGGAACTAAAACTTTTCTTGACATTGACTAAAATTTCTATACATTATTGTGTTGTGATTATTTTGAAATAAATCAAGTCAACATTCATTTGTTATTTTTTTTTTGCATTCATGTAGTACATTAGAATCATCGCATACTGCATTTGGATTTTGTGGGTAGTATCCGCTGAAAACCCTCACGAGACACTACTCGTCCTACTAGGGACACCTAGAGGTTTAACGGCTTGTTGCATACGCTCAATGCAATCGTGTTTCCTACGAAAAAGGATTTATTTAGATTTTATTTCCTTGTTTATTCGAGGACGAATAAAGTTCAAGTGTAGGGGTATTTGATGAACATATGTTTTTGCATTTTAAACCGTTCGTTTCATATATTTTTATTTTAATAAAACGGTATTATACGGGTATTTTATTATTGTTTTGCAGATTATGGATCTCGAAATGCAACGTTAAAATTAATCAAATGTGACATCCATTAGTTCAAAAGACACACAGAAGAGAATGCAATATTTGAAGCACCAAATAAATCAAAGCAGAGACAAAAATCATGTTTTGAAGGTGGTGAATAATCCAACTAAATTAACGTTTAAAGCACGACCATGTGGAAATCAAGGCTCAGGAAAATAAAAATCAAATTGTGGCCATGTGCACTTCAAAGTCAAAGCATAGTCATATAGTCAAAGAAGTCATTATCTCACATCCAGCAAACGTGAAATTCAAGTATGCATACATTCAAAGAAACATGGTACGTGAACAAAGCAAGGAGAAACTCATGTAGGGACCACCATATTCTTAAAGAAAAGCCACTTGCCAGCATATTATATTTTGATATACTCTCAACATCAAAGCTTAGTCACGTGAAATCAAGCAAACATTATTCTTTTTACCAATTCAAGCAAGAGACCCGGTCAGCACATGTATATCGACAGAGAAGTGATGAAGACCTATTCTTTTGTGAATACTCTGACTGATTTTAGGGGCTGGAAACCTATAAATAGCAAGCAGAGAGCAACGAAAGGGAATCTCATTATTTACCTAGCACTTCTTTCTTCTAGTTTATTTTTTCAGCAATGTTATTTATTTCAGAGCATGGACAGATTTGTTAATTAGTTTTAGCAGTCTGTTTATTTTTGTTTTAGTACTCTCTTCAGTAATTTAAATACAGTTCGTTTGATTTCCAGTTGTTTACTCTGTTTATTTCCCTTCCGTACTTTTTATTTCTACTCTGAATTCTACAGTAAATTTCGTTGATTAGTTTCAGTGAAATTTGGAATTTCAGGGTGATTGCTTTTATTATTGTTTTTATTATCCGTTCAAAACCATCATCGAATTTGTTTAACACGCCTAAGATTTAAAAATGAATTTCAATTGTTTTAAAACGCAATTCCCTGTGTTCGACCTACATACTACACGCCTGTGCGCTTGCAGAATTTATTGAAATTTGTGTTTTTCTAATCAATAGAAAAGTTGCAACAGTAACATGGCCAAAAATAAAAGAAAAGATGACCCATTTTCGAGTTGATTTTGAACCTTTATTATGTTTCCTATTTGGTTGTAGAATATATTGTTTGGATGGTTGAATTATCATATGGTTTGGATGTACATAAGTTGCTAGTTTATGGTTTAGCGTAAATTTGTGAATCGAATGTTAAAGTGATGTTTTTAATTATAAAGTTATGATCTTTATCTTATGATTGGAAGTGATATGGAAAGTTAGTAAATTGAAAAGTTAGTGAGCAAGGTTAGCACTTGAAAAGTGTTTTTGTTCGATATAACGATCCTTTGAGTTTTTTAAATTTGTTTACTTACTTTGTTTTAAATAAAAAGTTTTCTAAAGTTTCTAACTTTTTTTGCTTATAAAACTTTATATTAAGTTCATAAAATAAGTTAAAGTTAAAAAGTAATGTTTTAAAAGACTATTTGAGATGTTGATCAAGTTTGGAAGTTATGGTATCCATAGCGATAGTCGCTATGAATGTAGTTTCGATAAAAGTCCGTTTTTTTGAAAATTTAGTTTCATACTTTAAAATTATTTTGGAAAGGTTTTATAAAATTAATAAAAATGTTTTAGAAAGTTAATTAAGTTTTAGTAATTAATTATTAATTAATTAAGCTTGGTAATTAATAATTAATTAAGTATTAAACAAGGTTCATTAATCTTAATTAAATAAAAATTAGTGCTAGTTAATTATCCTTTAAAAGTAAGATTAATTTTTGATTAATTATGAGTTAAGTATATTATTTATTTTTAATTAATTATTAATCAAATATAAGGTTAATTATTTATTTAATTAATCAATCAAGTGTTTAATTATTTTTAATTATAAATTAATTAAGGTTTTAATTAAAATAATTATTTATTAAATGTTTAATTTATTATTTAAGTTTTAATTAAAAGATTAATTAATTAATCAATATTTAATTATTAATAAAGGTTTTAAATCATTATTTGATAATTAATAAAGGATTAATTAAGGGTTTAATTTATAAATAAGTTATTTATTTGAGGTTTAATTATTTATTAATTTATAATTAAATTAAGTTCAATTTAATAAAGATCAATTATGATTTAATAAAAGTTTAACTTGTAATTAATCATTTTATGGAGTTTTAAGTTTTTAATCCTTGTTTGCTAAGAATCAAATTGTTTTAAAGGTACTTCTTTTTTCAAAGATGGTTTTGAACACAAGGGATTCAAATTTCAATATCATTAAGTAGACAAACAATTGTGAGTTATGTAAATGGTTTGATTGTGTGGACATGTGTTAGCAGAATAATCCTCGTTCTGCTATAATGTAATTGTTTATTGTATGGATATGTGTTAGCAGAATAAATCCACGTTCTGCTATAATGTAATTGTTTATTGTGTGGACATGTGTTAGCGGAATAAATTCCCGTTCTGCTATAAACTGATTGAATTGTTTGGAAATCTATTTAGTAGAACAAATCACCATCCTGTTATTATGTTATTTGGACATGTATATGCCTGTGTTTATATTGACATGTTATTCCCTGTTTTGGATATGAATTGAATTTACATACATGTTGACCTATGTAAATAACTATTAAGTGAACTGAAATTCAAATTGAAATTGAAGGTAACTTAAGTTAGTACCATTGGGATTGCTAAGCCTCTTTTGAATTTATAAAGAGGGTTTTTTATTTAACTTAAGTTCTTTAATCAAATTGTTATAAATGATTTTCAAGTTATACTATTGTTTAATAAAGGTATTTATAAGTAATAACTTGTTTATAAAAGGATTTTTTACTAAATAAAGGGTTTACCTAAAGTGTTTCACAAATGATATTTTATAAATGATATTTGATGAAAGGTTTTGTTAAAGGAGTTATATTTTTGGAAGAGGCTTGAACTTGGAAAATAAGTTGGGTTTTAAATGATTTTAGAAAAGAGGTTTATTATTGGTTTAGTGATTTGAAAAGGGAAGTTTTATAAATGGTTTAAGATTTATAAAAGTGTATTTTTCTAAATTAAAATTGGGAATTTATAAAGAAGCTTTATAAACAGATTTGGAGATATTTAAGAAATAAAGAGATTTTGGAAAGAAATAGTTGATTTTCATGGCGTAATTCGAGGGGCAGAGATTGCCTATAGTTTACTATATTTTCTCTGGGATAGAGACGTAACCATTGCATAAACTGCGATCCTCGATAGGTATTGAAAGGTACTTTCCATATTTATTTTTCAAAGGTTTTAAGTTTTTTTGAAAGGAATAGTTTGTGAATATACTTAATTCGATGAGATAAGTAAATGAATAATTTGATGAATATTCCAGAAAGAGATTCTAATTAATGGAAATTTAATTAAATGAAGCTTTGTGATTTTCATGAGTAATGTGATATTTGTTTGATTATTTGATATTTAAATAATCGACCATCAAATTTTGGCCTAAATATGTAATCTTGCTTAATTTTGGTGGTAGGGAAGCAATTCCCTACTTAACTCCGAAGGATTTTAACTTTGGAAATATCTAGGAGAAACACGAAAATTATATGGTATAGTTACCATCGATGGTGCTACATGGTACGTATAAACTCGTTTGTTCTTCTACAGCAAATGATAAGGAGATCCATCCACTTAAACGGTTAGGGGGTGATCCTCACTCTTATGTATTGTCTGATTATTTCCTAAAGAACCGGTATTGAGCATTTAGAAAATCGACGATTGGTTTTGCGGTGCCCGGTAAGCGGGGGAGTGTACTCGTAAGAGACGACTCGTACCGTAACCACTTCAACAACTATATACGGTTCTATGAAGGAGTGTTGTGATATATTGAGATGTTGGAATCCATGCGTGGTTCCAAAATCCTTTGGGGTATGGAAATCCATGTGTGATTCCAAGATCCATTTGAGATATGGGAATCCATTTGTGATTCCATGACCCGTTGGGGTATTGGAATCCATGTGGGATTCCGTGATCTGTTTTGATGGCGGTGTGTGAGTTGGAATACCGGACGTTGCCTCACCAGTGGTAATGACTAAAACCAAAGATAGGAGGCATGGCCAATAGGGTTGACAAACCCATAGGGTGCAATCGACTCCACATAGACGTTATCTACAGTTGCTATGCATGCATCGGGCGATGCACTCAATCTTAGCGAGACCAGCTATGTTTTTCCTATGGTACATCACTAGGGATGTATGCTGCTTTGGAAGGATATCTTTGATCCTTGTGCAGGAGGACCGTTTCTCAAAGTTTCGAAAGTACCTCTGCTACACAATTAGCGAAATCATTTTATCGGTTTTTGATTATATACCGGTTATTGTTGTGATGTACACTCACGAGCATCACAGCTACTTGATTATTATTATTTTCATCCTTGGACATTATTATAATGTCACTGGATTTTCTAATATAAATGTTTTGGTTATCGTAAGGTAAAAACATAGTCGTATTTATGTGCGGCATGGTCTTACGATATACCTTTGATTTTAAAAGGGATTTAAACATAATAATTCAGTTGTTTGAGTTTACTCACACCAGACCCATGTCTGACCCGAATTTTTATTTTCTTTCCTTAAAACACTTGGGTGCTCAAATTTTTATGGGCTGCCAAGTAGTTCAAGTTTTCCCCGGTCGTTACACTTATGATGTATTTTGGTTGATATGGTTGCCTTATTTGAGTTATACCAGTTTAGTTCTTACTATGTTAGATACATATCTTATCTTATGCGGAGATCATCAGCAAGAAGGAGCAGCAACCCGGTGGATATTCATATTCTGAGGAATTGGTGGATTTAACTTCATGATAACGGTTGACTTAGTTCGCCATTTTTTTCCAGCAAACGAACCCTAAGTTTATGCAATTTATTTCGGGTTTGTTGGAGATATAAGGAGAATACGGGTCGGGCTGAAGTGTTTTATTCTTTGATGGGAACCGAATTGTTTTTGTTTTATTGTATTTTTTATATACGTTGATATATGGCGTAACTAGTTCGATGTCGTACTTTTTTCTCTACTACTCTGGTAGAGTTTTTTAAGGAGGCAAATCGACAAGATGTTCTTTAACATCACTAAAAAAGAACCAATTTTCATATATATATATATATATGTGTGTGTGTGTGTGTATACCATTTATTGTTTCCTTATTTGTCTTGTTAATAGACGCGGTTATCTGCTTGCACTTTGATATAGATGTTGCATATGGATGGATGGATGCATATACATAATAAATATATACATACATATATATAAACACATATACATATACATATACATATATATTATGTGTGTGTGTACGTATTTGCATATATTAGGATGTTTGGATATATATTTGGTTGTCACTGCATGTGCATTCATATAAGCCGCTGATTTACTTCCATTTGCACTTATCTCACATCATGTCATTCTATTTTTTATTTATCATATGTATTATATACTCTTCGTTGTATTTTTTCTTGTGTTGTATGATGGATGATAAATGGATGTAGCCTATAAATACATTTGCACTTATTTCACATCACATCACATCACATCATGCTTATAAATACATCCCTGACTATATTTCTTTTTCTCTAAATATCTTGCCTTTACTTATGATATCCTAATTCCTAAACCAAATCCACTTTAAAAAAATTCAATTAAAAATTCCTTAAATCAAAACCAAATTAAAAGAATACATATATGAAAGCAGTCACTACAAAAAAGCTATGCAAATAAATCAAACCCATCGTGAGAATTGGAGTTTTGAAGGAATCGAATTACTGGACAGCAAAGAAGAAGGAGGATTCGCATCGGATCGGAGAGGATGCACAGCTAATCAGTGAGTGAGGCTCTTCATATTTACGTATATACTGATAAGATGTAATAATTCACTCTGCATGTTCTTAAACCAAATTATAAATGATGTAATTTAAAATAAAAATAAAAATAATGGTTTTATATATATATGATTAGGATGTAGTATGTGATGGCTAGATGATTAAAAAGTGACATTTATTTATTATAATTAGCCAAAATTAATCTCTCTAATTAAAAAGTGTGAAATACAAAAGTGTTCCAAATTGGACATATTATATATCAAAATTATTATTCTCTATAACGCGGTTTTACTGGTGGTGTTCGTTCATTTGATGAACGGATTAATCAGAAAATGCATTAGAAGCCTGATGAATGTGGATCGCCCATTTCGATCCAATGGTGAAACGACAATGATAAGGGGATCGGAGAGATGGATGTAAAGAGGGGATCGAGCAGAGCCTCATGCCGTTCTCTAATTACCGTATTTCGAAGTACGGCAACACAAATCGACCAAAAACCACTAACAACGGTGAGGATTGATGGGGTGATCGGGGGTTCATCTGAGTGCATAGAAATGCACGATAGAGTGAGAGGAGCATCATGGTGTAGTCAGATCTGGGCAACGAGGTCTGTGGCGGTGAAGATAAGCGGAGAAAGGTGGTCAACTAATGGGGTGTCGAGAATTCTGAGTTACTGTAATGGCAAGAACAGAATATTTAATAAATATTAACTTATTTATTAAATAAATACAAAAATGCCCCAATCTTTAAATGACAATAACTCTTGAATATGACCTCTTTTTCATGTGACGTTCGCGACATCGGGATCGTGGTGATATAAGGAACATTTTTGAAAAGTATATTATTGTGTTAGGTTCGTTATACGGTTTTGCACTTACAGGTTAGGGGTTGTTCCAGTAGTTTCGTAAACGGTGGGGTGATGATGAGTTTTATGCTTGATCCCAATAGTGTTGCAGACTGTAAAGCAAATGACTAGCTTGAACTTGGCCTCAATAGTCATGTGCGATCCTCGATATAGCGAGCTGAGACTTCGAGCTTAATAGTATTATGTACGGGCCACATGTGTCGAAACTTTGAGCTCAACAGTGTGGTATATGGTAGGCGTCAAGCGCACTTCGATGGGGCCAGTGACATCTAACGACAAAGAGTTGGGACTTTAAGCCCAATAACGTCTCATTTGGCGTTACACGAGTTAGGACTATAAGCTCAATAGTGTACACAAGATTTGGCGATATCGGGTTGAGACATGTAGTTATTCAGTAGCGAGTTGCATATGTTTTGAAGGTAGCAGGCCGAGACATGTAGTTCTTCTGTAGCGAGTCCCATACGATTTAACAATACGATACAGTGGAACCAAGTCCTTAGTGTATGGTTTAGCGATAGTGGCCTGGGACATATAGTTCCTCGGTAGCGAATCGCATATGTTTTTGGCACACGAGTTAGAACTTTAACTCAATCATGTGCACATGATTAGGCATATGATAGATTTTAGTGAGACCTTAGCATATGATGTACCTATAGTATCATATGATGTGTTTCACTCACCAGACGTATGTCTGACCTATCCTATCATTTTCTTCATTTTAGTTATACTCTGATAGGTCAACCGAGAGGACTGGCGATGGCTTAAAGGACGATAGTGTGACAAAGACATGCATTTATTTATCTATCACTTATCTACTATTTATTTTATATTAGTTATTCCTAGATATTAGACTATTTTCCATTAATGGTATAAAAGAAGTTGTAGTTGGAGTTTATTTGTCATTACATTGTTTTATTTTTCTATGATTATATTATTGACTACTACATTTTATTCCATCCACATTAAGTTTCAGAAAGTGTAGAATATTGTAGATGGTTCTGTGTTATATTTTATATTTCACCTTAAAACAATCTGCCATCTGCGAGGTCTGAAATGTCTGCGTCATTTTATGTGTGAATCAAGGCATCGTAGATGGCAGGTTGTTTTAGGCATTATTACACCTTCTAACCCACCATCTTTTTTCTTTATGGTTAGTCATGAGTTTTATTTCGTGCGACTATTTTATAAAACTTCTTATAAAATGAGAGCTTTGATCTTGATTACAAGTCGTACACAAAAATGACCTTAACTTGAAAGATTTTCAAAAAATAAAATGTTTAAAGAGTACCTCGTAGGGGGTACTACTTGTAGACTTTTCAAAAAATAAAAGAAAAAATCGAAATATAACTTCTCCATTGAAGGAATATTTCTTCCAAAATAAAATTCTTTCTCATTTTAGCAAGTATGGTAGCAAAAAGTGCATTACTTCGTTGGATCCTACTACATATTAAATAAAAATCATTTCAAGAGTTAATATCCACCATAAGTTTATTTTTGTAAGAATTTCCACGACCCGCCCTTTTTACTCAGTCATAAAATTGGTTTGGTGATGTTGGCATCGAGAGATTAATTCTCTTCTTGAGGGATAAATTCCCCACATACCCCACGGTGATACACTCTTAGAAAAACTCTTAACAGAGCCGGTAAAAGTAAGTCATACCACCTAGGCTTCAGAATCGTCGACTATATACACTTCTAAGAAGAAACGCCATAAGACCTAACTATCCAGGATCGACTATATACCAACACGTTGAAGGACACACACCATATGACCTGACTATACATGCTCGGCTATATGCAAACCCGTCTAGGGATAGATTCCAAAAGACCTAACTATTCAGGCTCGGCTATATCCAAACCCATCTAAGGCTAGACACCATAATATCTAACTATACGATCAACACTTATTTGAAACTCTACTATGAAATCAAATATAGCTAGAGGCCAAATAACGAATGACAATAAAGTTAGTAAGATAGGTAACGACATTATCCAAAACCTTATTAGGTTATACTATCGTAATATAGCTAGTTACCAACTAAAAGATGCCAATAACCCTAATCAGATAGGTAACAACGATATCTAAAATGTTATCAGGTTATACTACCGCAAAATAGCCAAACACTTAGGGACAGAAAGCAACCCAAGATAAAATAGTGGTCTCGTGATTCAAGAGTATCTGCTATAATGCCATCAAGTTAAATTGCCCTAGAAATGATGAGGGGCATACAAATTCTCATTACAGTAAGCTAAGGGTAGCTTTATAACAAAGTCCCCTTAACAACTGCAATGATACCATGTTAAAGGGATGAAAGTTTCTCAATACTATACAAAATAAGGAAATATATATACATAGTAAATATTCAAACTCTAAAATGGCAAAAAATATCAATACATTTAAAAAAGCATTATGCTATGGACGAAAGAAAAATGCCTAAACAAATGATATAGGATTACAAATTAAAGTTATTACAAGATGCATGCTTATAATAGAAAGCAAACAAAAGCCTATTCTTTAACTACATCCTTTCCATGGCCAAATACTTCCTCTTTCACAACCAGGGGAGAGCATCCTGGAAGGTGGACCTCTCCAAGATCTCGTATAATGGTTATCGACTCACCTTTAGAGGAGAAGACGTAATCGGAAGAGGGGTAGGAGCCATAGTAATCCGTTGACTTATGTCAAGTACTATTCTCATGATACGATCAAGCTCCCTTTCATACAAAACAAAAGAAAGTCCCAGAGGGAGCCCATAAGCTATTAATGACTCAAGTACATTTTCAAAATAACCTTTGAGCCTAAGATAGCAATCCAACATCTAGTTTGCTCGATTTTCGGCTTTAGTGATAGGCTTATTTAAAAGCCTTTCAAAATGCTTTTCTAAAATATCATACTTGTTTTTAAACCATTCTTTCTATATTGCTCAAAAGGAATTACACTTTCGTCCATAAGTTGGACAGTAACATCATCTGAATTTGCATTAGGAGTTGAAGAAGAACTCCTTTCAGTTTTCCTTAACTCTTGAACAAAGGTACAACTTTGTGTAAAAACTGTAATTGCATAAGAAGGAGGGAGTTTGAATAACCCCTACCTTGGTCTCTTCCCCTTCCACGGGAAATAGGAGTAGCCACTATAACTGCTTGAACTTCTCTTCATTTTCAATCTCCTTAAGCTTAATAATCGAAAGCTCTTCATTGGCTTTGTCCAATAGTTGTCTAAGATTAGATACTGAGTCAAAAAGCTCCGATACAAGCTTCTCTTAATTCATTTCTAAAACTGAACCTACTTTTAGGGTAGATTCTAAACGTTTTTCTAAATCTTCAATCTTCTTCCTAAGTGCTTCATTCTCCTTAATGAATTTTGAGGTGATATTAACTGAAGCTGACTTTGACTGAAAGAAATGAACCCGACCATTTAATGCCCTAAGCTTATATTAAGCACTTGCGTTTCAACAATCTTATCATCATAAGCCTTTTGAATGGCATCACGGGCTTGTCTGTTGCCTAGGCAATTTAAGCGTAACAATTTTTGAAAGAATTGAGTAACACATAAAGTCAAAACCAGAAAAAAGAAAATAAAGTTCTATTTCATCATAACAAAAGATTATAAATGTTGAAAGCAAAATAAACAACTTCCTAAAGAATGAACTTCTTTTTTGTATTTAAAATAATCTTAAGGCCTCTAGATCTATCCTCAAAGAAGGTCTCTAAAGGTCTGGCCATGTTACAAGAAGAAATATTTTTTCCTAACCCGACCTTTGACATTGAAAGCCCCGAGTGGGAAATTTCGAAGCTCTAGCTTATGGTAACCCGTAGAAAATGTTGGTGAATATATTCGGATATGAAATCGCACTCGGGTAACTTCCTTTAGGTGACTACTAAAGGAGATGGAGTAATGCTTTTAAAACCAGGGATAGTCTCCGAGGTAACATCCCATTCAAGATCATAAAACTTGTGAAGAAATTTAAGCCTTTTCTATTTCAAAACCCTATTTCTTGGGTGTTGCTTTGTTCTCTTTGAAAATTCTTTGAAAAACCTTATCCCGGTCTTGGATGGCAAACCTAAGTCGATTAGTCAAATTTAAAATTCAACTAGTTAACCTAAATCCCTTATGCCTAAGGGACTAGATGAGTTTTGCACAAGATCTGTCTTGCTTGTCTTTTACATCTTTAAGGCGATTAATTAAACCTACTCGCGTGAAGACGATTTTTAAACGTGTTGATAGTTTTTGACAATTGATAATTCTCAGTCTTGCTTTGATTCCAAAAAAAACTTGAAATGTGAAATATAAGCTGAATTCACCTTCTTCAGTTTAATCTAAGTAAAAACAAAACATTTTAGTTAGTAGAATAAGAGTAGAATATTATGGATAAAAGCAGAAATGATCAGGTGATCCACAAAATAACAAATAGAAAGTCACAATTCACTAAAGAATAATTGCAGTCTAACACTTAAGCTAGTTCGTCATTAGTTTAATTGATATTATCAAGAGAAGAAACATCTTTTTCTATCTCATGAGGAGTAGAAACATCAGCAATAATTGACTCATTCTTCTTGGATTTGTCCTCCTCATACTGCTAACCAAAGTTTGCCTCAATTAATAACGCATTTCACCTAGAAAATCAAAAGAGAAAGGGTAGCCATTGTTGCGGCTCTTGGTTTAAGCATCAAACAAAACTTCAAAGACTTTCAATCTGATACCTCTTCATCTTTTTCTAAAGTCATGCGATCTTCTGTCCCTTTCTTGGCTTTATCCAACACATCCTTCATATTCGACAGCTCCTCCTCCCTAATTTTTTAGATTGGCCTCGGGATTGACCACTTCATTTTTGAATAAGGTCTCCTTATTCTTAGCATCCTTAATTACCTTTTACACCTTCTCCTTTAAGCCTTCAAATTAATTCCAAAGGGTGGCCGCCTCTTCCTTGCAAGCTTTGGCATCTTGAATAGTTTCTTTGAAATTTTAATATTTATGACTAACAATCGATAGCTCACCCACGGTCTATAAAGCCAACATGCCAATGATTTTTCAAACAAAATTAAGAACACAAGATCGGTAAAATAATTTTTTTATACCTTAATGCTTTCTTGAAGGCAATATTATAAGGTTTTCTCAAAGCTGTATGTAATCTTGGGCATCTCCACCTTGGTTGGCTATAGTTATAGAAATATGATCTTCGAAGGCTTCCTTAGCAACTTTAACTACTTGATGGTATTTTGATGAAGTAGAGGACAAACTTGAAGGGACAAGCGCTTTTGGTTGAGAAGAACTACCAATAGGAGACTTAGAAACATCACTTACGATGGTTGTCCTCCTCTTACAATTCTTGGAAGCACCTACATCACTTTTGAAAATTAGATTCGGTTCAGAAGACTTTTCAGTCCCGAGCATCGTTTTGAGCATGAAAAGACCTAGCTTTATTTTTAATGAAGAATCCATATCTGCAATATTATAAGAAAAATAAGTAAAGAGCGGTAAACCTAAAAACTAAAGACATGTATGGAAGCAAGCCATTCATAAATATAGAAAACTCTAGAAGTAAAGGGTCGGGACTGAGGTCTACCCTTAGCTCCAATCTTCGAAGGACTAACATGATCAGGGGTATGAGAATCACCCCCTCCTTCGAACTTTCAACCATTACTACTTTCGAGGAAGCCTTAACCCTTGGTTGTGAGTATCTATTAACTACAACATTTAGAGGTATCACACCACACATTTTCCCATTAGCAGCCATCAACACTAGATGTCGTTGTCGCTGATTTTCTAGGAGACATAAAACATTGTCAAAATGAGATGCTTGATATATTTTGTCCTCTTGAGTTTCCCTGGTAATAGATAGATCCAATGCTGGAATCAGAATCTTAATTAATAAATAAAACTACTCAAATAGAAATTGGACTTACGGACCTCAGGAAAGCGGTGACAATCTAAGGATTATTGGCTCTAATGAAGAACTATCTCTTTACATATATCTTACTGATGGGATGGATTAAAGGCTATTTCTCTCGAATTTGTAAATAATGCATAGGCGCAAGGCTACTAGATCTAGAAGCCTTTAAGTCAAACCAAAAGATTCTCTCAATCATGGACATCTCCCTATACCCCCTCTGCTATTAAATAACTCTTAATGGCGATGGGTATTATATGAAACTGTAGGAGCTGATATAAGTTAAAATTGCAAACTTCAAGCAAGTCGACAAAGAAAGGAGCAAGAGGAAGATATATCACATTCGATAAGTACTCCAATGCCCATAAAAAGCATCCCTCTGGGGGAAGGGCATTCCAAACATCTTGAGGCCACGAACAATTACCTTTACATCCAAGATACCAAACTCTTGAAGGATCCTATAAAGATCAACTTATAGGTCTACTGGGAAACTCACCTTTTGGTCTAAGAAGATCAAACATGTTAATAGTTTAGTTCAAACTAAAAAAGGAAAATTAGACCTACTCGCACGATTAAACTTTCAAAATCAATATAAACAAAGTTAATTCAAACTACAAACAATGTACCCCTATGAAAACAGGGCCAAACTCAAGCTTATAAACAAAACAATTTTCAATTTTTAAGGTTATACATCCCTTCAACAGTCTATAAACACCAATGATCTAATTATGGATTTAAGAAATATCCATTAATCAATTCAATATTCAGGGAAGCAAGGAACAACTAATAAATTCCCAAACTACTACTAATAATTAGTTATCAATATGAAGAAACAAAAATCATCAAGATAAGATCTTCACATTATTCAAAAAACCTCAAAATCATTACACGATAAATACACATCAAACACTATGGAAAATAATTACAAAATCAAATCGCAGCTCGTTACAAGTGTGAGATGATCACCCCACTTAATACAATAATTACAAATTTTTGAGTTTTTAGTAAGATCTAATGGTGGAAGCAAGAGAAATATAGCAAAGATGAATAAAGGAAGAAGAAATTTTTTTTATGTCTTACTATTTTATTAATTATAAAATACGAATTGAAGAAATCTTGACCACACGATCAAAATGGTTATTATAAAATAATATTTTCAAAAACTTTTCAGTTAGAAAGAAAATCGCCTTTACACAGTAAAAGAGACATCCCTCTTTCAGAAGGCCTGATCGAATAAAGTAATGTGGTAGAAACATTTAATGCACATCAGCGAGGTTGCTTCATGTCCAGAAAACCTAAAATCAGATGACAACCAAAGTCTAAACCTCATCATACATGAAAATTTACTTCATGGTCGGCATATAATATGTTTTACCATTAGCATTTAGCACAAATTGCCCTACGACACTCAAAATAATACACCTTCGCAATCAATGTACTTAATCTCATGGCATTCAATCAACTAAGCTATTATAGCATTCAATCAATCACGCCTTATGACACGATTATCTACAATGCCTTATGACAAGATTATCTATAAAGCCTTACGACAGTCAATCTATTAAGCCTTATGACATTCAATTAATTAAGCCTTATGACATTCAAACTAATACGCCTTCGGCAATCAATCTATAGCCATTACGACATTCAATCAACTAAGCTATAACAACATTCAATCAACCATGCCTTAAGACACAATTATCTAACGCCTTACGACATGATTATCTACAACACCTTATCGCAATCAATCTACTAACCCTTATGACATCAAATCAATAAAGCCTTATGGCACTCAAACTAAAGCGCCTTCGACAATCAATCTACATAGCCATTCCGGCATTCGGTCAACTAAGCTTTAACAACATTAATCAACTATGTCTTACAACATTCAATCAATTAAGCCCAACGACACTCAAACTAGTACGCCTTCGACAATCAATATACTTAGTCATTAAGGCATTCAATCAACTAAGCTTTAACAACATTCAATCAACTACTCCTTATGGCACGCAACCAAATACTAAGCCTTACGACACTCGATCAACTAAGCCTTTCGGCACAATTCAAGTACTAAGCCTTACGACACTCGATCAATAAAGCCTTCGACACCAAATCCTTATTAGACAATAAGGCTAGATTCTCAAATTCCCAAGGCACAAACCTTCATGTTCTCACTAAAACGATGAGGCAACTCCTGAGGCATGAACCTTTAAGTCCTTACTAAAACAATGAGGCAAATTCCAAGGCACAAACCTTCAAGCCCTCACCATAACATGTGGCTAATCCCAAAGCTCAGACATTTAAGTCCTCATTAGACAACGAGGCAAAGATTTTCAAATTCATTTTCAGAAAATACTCAACACGAGGCCAAATTTATACAACTATTTTTGCCATTACAGCACTCTACTATACATAGCTTTTGGCATGCAACCACTTTTTCCTTTACGACACTCAACTATACATAGACTTCGACATATAACTACTTTGACCTATACAACAATCTATTATACACAGCCTTCAGATTATAAATACTTTTGCCTATATGACACTCTATTATACATAGCCCTCGGCTAATGACTACCTTTTTCACTACAACACTCTACTATAACCTTCGATATGCAACTACTTTTCCCTTTACGACACTCTATTATACATAGCCTTTGGCACCCAATTACCATTACCTTACAGCACTCTACTATTCATAGCCTTTGACATACAACTACTTCTGCCTTTATGGCGCTCTGTTATACATAGCCTTAGGCATCAAAGTACTTTTGCCTATACGACACTCTATTATACACAATGTTCGACTTATAACTACTTCCTTTACGGGACTCTGTTATACATAACATTCGGCATCCAACTACTTTTGCCTTACAACACTCTATACATAATCTTCGGCATACAACTACTTCTGCCTTTATGACACTCTGCTATACGTAGCCTTTGTCATACAAATACTTTTGCCTTTACGGGAATCTACTATACATAGCCTTTGGCATATAATTACTTTTTCCTTTACGGCACAATACTACACGTAGCCTTCAACATACACTTTACATCTGTAACGACCCGATATTTTCAACCATTCGCATCCGCACATGTGGGACTTGAATTGCTCAAAATAACGCGTTGTAAATAAAATTTGGAAAATCTCAGAATATACAGTAAATAAATAATCACAGACACAGAGTAAGAAGTGCAGCAGAAGTAAAAGAAATAGTAGTTCATGAAGCTACTGTGTAATTATATTAGAGTTAAATTAGATACAATAGAAGAAATAAAGTACAACAGAAGTCTCAATATGATAACCAAGTACAAGATGAATAGAACAACAAAACTGAGATAGATAAAACTAGATAAGCAGATAATCTCCAGCGATTCCAATCTCCAGAAAGTGGAATCCAAATCTATGAATACTCAGGCTGACCCGAGCGTAAATAAAAAAAATACAAACACTAGAGTCGGGACATACATACTTATACAATGTAAACCAAGTCAAGTGAACTGTAGTAAAGGTACAAGTAACTTAAAGAATGCTTGGGATCGTCCATTCTTTAAGGATCCGTTAAACTATCTACTATGTAGTAATATTCGCTATTATAATAATGTCTAATATAAAATAAACATACTTTTTAATAGCGTCAAGGGGTTAACCATATAGCCCTTAACACGTAATAGTCCCAGTAGTCTATCCAGTATTAGCATACTCCCAAAATGGGGGCTACCCTCGATACTCCACAGGCTACGGGAGAAATCACAAATCGTAGTAAAGCTCGATATGGTAGGTGACACGACACAACTAGGCAATGCCAGGGTAGATATACCAATTACGCATCCGGACTGGTGGTGACACATAGCAGCCACTACCGCCCACCTCGAACAACAATCCCAAATCAAGGGTGCGCACCAAATCAATCACAAGTAATAGAATGGTATCGAAGAAATGTGTCCGATCAGAGGTGCTACCTCCTTGGTCCGTCAATCGCTCCTGTTTTAGCCACCTTATGCCAACACACGGGAGTTAGGTCCACGTATATACCTTAGGATCGTCGCCACCATCCTACATCAATCTGGAAACTCCACCGCGTACACAGTTGTCAAAGTGGTTTTCAGTATCGACAGAGAGTATGTCCATATCCGATCCCAGTCTCTTTAACAACCAATCGTTATTATAACCCGTGGTTATAAATTTAAAATAGTTTATACTTCAAAATAGAATATCATTTCAAATCCAAATCTTTATCAAAAATAAAGATTAAATCAATTCCAAACCATTTCGATATATTTAAAATATCATATCATTTCAAAACTTCATTTCAAATCATTTCAATATATCAAAATATCAAATCTTTCCAAAATTTCATTTCAAATCATTTTAATATATCAAAACATTATATCATTTCAAAACTTCATTTCAAATCATTTTAATATTTCAAAATATCGTATCCTTTCAAAAACTTCATTTCAAATCATTTAATATATTAAAATATCATATCTTTTCAAAACTTCATTATCAAATCATCATTTAATATATCAAAATATCATATCTTTTCAAAACTTCATTATCAAATCATCATTTGAGTTCAAATCCAAATATTCAACTTTAAATACCTTTTAAATTCAAAGATATCATTCATTTATTATCATTTCAAGTCACCTTTTAAATAGTTTATATTTCAATCAAAATAATTCGTCTAAACCATTTAAAAGTGTAATTATTATACTTTCAAATCAAGTATTAAAATTTCCAAAGTTTCAATTCAATTCAATCATTTATTTCAATTAAATTTCCATAGACCATTTCAAATCTTATAAATTTCAAATATAGATTTAATCCACAAAATAACTATTCAAATTATAAAATAAATTCCAAAGCTTTAATATCCTATATTTCATAAGTCCAATATCTTTTAAATAGACTCAAATTACAAGTAAACCAAATATTTTTTATACTAATATAAACTTCAATTATTCATTCCAAGATTTAATATCATTTATTTAATTTAAATTTAAATACCATTTAATCACATTTCAAAATAGTTGTATTTCCCAAATAAACTATTCCATTTAAATCATTTAAAGTCAATTCATTATATTTAATAATTAAATATTTAATTTCCAAAATTTAATCTTTTTCAAAGATCATTTATTCATTTGAATTTATTCAACAAAGAAAATTCAACTTTCGCAGCACTTAGAAATGCTACGAAATGTTATGTTTAAAAACAGTTCATTAACAAAAGACGGCATTTAAAATGCTGTAATATCTTAATTTAGTTTCAATTAAAATTTTAGTTAAATTTAACAACTATAGCACTAACAAAGTGCTATAATAACCCTTAGTTCAAATTTGCTATTTGGTTCATTTAAAACAACTACAGCATTTTCCAATGCTGTAATATCTTTACATTACATTTCAAAAATGCTGTCAAATCAAATTCAGAGTTTTATTTACAACTTCACACATAATTAACTTTTAATATAAATCATTTTAACTAATAAAATCATATATTTTCACTTTTAAAAACAATCATTTAAATACCTTTATTTCTACGATTTTATAAAGTGAAATTTCCATACAAAAATCAAATTAATTAACAATTAAATTTTCATTTCTTTAATTAAATTCTTAACTTAACAACTAAGTTTAAATTTCCAAAATATAACTTATTTCCATTTATTTTACATAATTAAAATTTCATTTTTAACAAAATTCACAATTTCCCGATTTAAGTTACATTTCAAAAAAAAAAATCAACTTAAACATTCATTTATTTCATATTTTAATTTATACAAAATCATTAACACTTTTAAAAATTATTATTACTTAATAAAATTCATTAAATTCATCTTTTAAATCAAATTTGTCATATTTTCTTACTTTACATAAATTCCATTTATAAACAAAATCATAAATTCCAAAATTAACTTATATTTCAAATTCTACTTCACCATTTACTTAATTCACTTATTTAATTTGTAGAAAATCACAAATATTTTATAGAAATCATTTTAATAAAATTTAAATCAAAATATCATAATATTTACATTTTTAAAATATTTTAAAAAATTCAGAAAAATATATAAACCATGGGTCTGTATATAATTTTCTAGCCTAGGTCAAGTGATACGGATATATATCATTTCAATCCGTAATTTACAAAGAAAAACCGGGTTCTATCATTTCAAACCCGCAATCCAAAGTTAAATAAAATAAATAAAAACCGTTTAGGCCTATCATTTCAGCCCATAACGATTTTCCAAATTCTAAAGTCCGTTCGGGTATATATTATTTCAACCCATAGTGATTTCTATACTAACAGGGAACTTGTAGTGTGATAAACAAATATGAATGAACAGAATAGCATCATATAAAAGTAACTGATGATATAACAGATGTAATAACAAGGGTGAGCATTATATGATCATAATATAACAGTTATAACAGGATGATATAATTTTACAGATTCAAATGGTGTCAGTTTACTAGTTATATAAGTACACATCGTCTGGTGAGAATTACTCACTTGTTTAAGCTGGAGATGACGACCAAAACACACAACACATAATCTTCGAAGGCACGACGATACGAATATGATTTGAGTGAGAGAGCCAAAGATGAATCTCCTTGGATACATTCAACAAAACAAGTATAACAACACATAAGTTTCAAAACAATTCCACACTAGACAATGTTAGAAATCAAAGCCCAAAACAAAGACAAATGCTTTGCACTTGTTCTCAACTTCACATACTTCAGTTATGAACTGAAATAGCACAGCCAAGACATGGATTTGGGTCTGGTTTGGGTCCCTATAGGGTCGGCCTAGGTTGTGTTTTTGGTGTGGATAAGTATAAATGCAACATAGAATCACTACAAGGCAAATACAAGGCAACATCAACATTTCTATGCTATATATGGTTCGGTCAGAGGCTATGTGGGTATGACCTGATGTCTAGATGGTGGTGGATGATGTGGCAGAGGGTGGTGGTCAGATCTGGTGGTGGTGGTGGAAGTGGTGGCAAAAGGAAGGTGGAGGTGGTTGGAACAAAACTAGGCTAGATTGAACATAGGTGATGTTTTGTGGCTTTTGGTGGTGATCTCTTGCCATGGGGTGCTCGGCCTGATGGGGAGGTGGTCTGGAGGCAGTGGTGGTCGTGGTAGGTGGTGGTGGGGTCAACCTAGCTGCTGGAGTAGGTCGGGCCGATCAACTAAAGATGAAAACAAGGAGCAAAACAACATAGAAAAATCAAAAAAACAAGATAAAGAAGAAGAATTTACCAAAATTTTGATCAATGAATGGCCGTGCAATTTATTTCTTTTTAGAAGAGAAATGTTAGAGTACGTGAAAAACCAAAAGAAATGCAGCTGAAATGATAAGGAGGAGTACGGCCAAAAATGAAAAGGTGGGGTTGGGAAAATGAAAAGGTGGAAGGCAAAAGGACAAAAGAAGATAAAAGGTTTTTAAACCTTTCAAATTTCCACATATATTTATATATTTTTATAAATATGAAAATAGCTGAAATTAAAGATAAATAAACTTAGAAATAAAGTAAATAAGAAAAATAAATAAATAAATAAATAAATTTTAAATTATATAATTTAAATAAAGAAAACTGACAATATATAAGAAACTAGGCTTAATAAATTGAAAACAATTCAAATAATCTTTGGAAAAATTATATAATCACTTTAAAAATATTCAAAGAAAAAAATATACCTAAAATAACATATTAAAACAATTTAAAATAAAATATGACAAATAAAATATAATTTATATAATTTATAACAAACAATATTGCTTAATAAATCAGTTTACACACCATATTGAAAAGTCTATAACTTTTACGATTTAAATCCGTTTTCAACGAAACAAAAAGCAGTATTATGATATTAAATCTATTTTCATAATAAAAGATAAAATTTAAGAATTTAAATATTTAAATTTAAAATTAAAAAGTCAAAGTTTGACCAGAAATCCACTTTTCGGGAAAATATTCAATTTATACCAGTTTGAAATTATAATTCATATAATAATCAAAATTTATATTTAAAATGAAATATTGAAAAAAAAACAAGTTTAAAAATAATTTCAAAATAAAATAAAATCAAATTTAAAATATATGCAAAAATCTAGGGTTGTTACACTCTCCCCCACTCAAAACTTTTCATCCCCGAAAAGGAATGAGGTACGGGAAAACACAAGAAAAAGATAGAGTGAAATAAGATTAAGACAAGATGACAAGAAGATTAGAATTATACCTAATAACTGTTGTTATAGGTAAGTTAAACAAAGTGGAGATGGTCTTTCCAAGATTCTCCAGAATCAGGAACACAAGTACGAAAAGATCCTCTAGAATCTGATTCACCCTTTCCGCTTGACCGACGGTTTGTGGATGGCAAGCAGTGCTCAGATTCAAAATGGGTACCAAAGATTATAAAGATTATAGAAAAGATTTCTAAACAGAAAGAGTATAGAAAGATGCCTATACCAGTCTGTAGCATGATAAGGAAAAATAAGGACAACTAACAGACAATTTGAAAACAAAATAAGATAATAAGTTTGAAACCATGGAAATTTCAACTTAAATAGATAATTAATTTTACACAAGTTAAATAAATCTTAATTATCTCTAATTTCATTATCTTATCATCTAATTTTCTTAAACCAACAATTTCAAAAATCATGGATTTGATTAAAATTAAGTGTATAACATTCAATAAATTTAATTCTTCTTTATTCCTAATTAAAATTAAATTTATTCCTCTTAATATTTTTATCACCTATGTTAAATATACTTACACCTATTATAACTGCTTTAATTTATTCTTAGCTCCTTTAACATCATTTTATTGTGTAAATTATTCTATTACTCTTTTACTCTATTTACCTCTGTTAATCTTTTTATAACTAGAATTTAGGTGTATAACATTTATTATAACTACTCAAATTTTATTTATAAAATCTTTTTATATTGTATATTATCCAGTTACATTGTTAACTTCTAAAATTAAGGTAAGTTATATTGGAATGCAATTGAGAATTATACAAATAAAATTTTCTAAAATTAATATACAATATAAACATTCTAATTCAATCATTTCAAGCTTGAATATTTATTAAAAATTTTGATTTTCTTTTTATACTTGAAGTTATATTTAAGATAGAATTTAAGAATAAAATTTCCGATTCCTTTCAAACCATTTAGAGATAAATAAATGTATGTACATAATTTGTCAAATCAAATTTAAATCATATATTTATATATATTCTAAATCAAATCATATTTTAGAAATTCAAATCAATTAAATTTCCCAAAACAAAGCTGTAGCAAGACTACAGAACGGTCTCTTCACTTCGAAACTCGAAAATGAACGTCGATGATGCCGCGGTCATCACCGAAATTATTTTCCAGCGACAAAGAGAAGAGCACTAAAATTTTAAAACTTTAAAATTCTTTAGAAACAAATTTCTATTCAAAAATACTTTAAATAATATATCCTTTTAAAACTTTAAACACAAGGTTTGAAACCATCGGAAATTAAATTCTCAAATTCTTGATTTAAATTCATTTCAGTTCCCAAATCAAATTTATAAACAACTATTTATAAATTCATTTATAGAATTATAAATCAAGTATTATCATTTCAAATAATCAATTTATAAAGTTCCATAATATTTACTTATATCAAAATTTATTTCGTTAACCAAATTTTAAAATAATATTATGTCAGTTTGTTCTGTCAAAGTGTTTTAGAAATCCTATCGATAGCGTTGATCAGACGAATCGATCGGAAGCCCAAATCAACATCAACAACTCAAACAACACAATATATAAAAAAACATAGATTTACAAGTACAATTCAAAATGTTTGGAGATATTATGGAAACAAAGACAAGATTATTAATTAACAAAATATGAAGATGGATAAGCTTAGATAAATCGCGGGCAACCTTAACCGGGTCAACCGTGACTTAATGAATAAGATCAAATGTGTATTTTTTTTTCTGGGGTAAACCTACATCCGATCTCAAGAGATAGAGTTTGGAATAACAAAAGATATTAGCATCTAAACCAAGGATAGATATAAATCTCTGGTGAACCGATGCTAATTGTAAAGGAGTTTCCCTTTTTACAAGTCATTAGAGTATTGGCGAGACCGCCAATTCACTATAAAGCTCATTCAAAGCATAGTTATGGGATACTCCAAAATCATAAGAAGATGAATAGTGAGGGACAAGAATGGATTTTGGAACCGCAGGGAACGTTCCAAAATTCAAAGGAAATCAAATAAAAATGAAGAGATTCAAGCTCGAATGAAAGTGATTCTGTAACTAAATTTACCATACATTCTAAGTTTTGCCTCAAAGCCAAAGCTCTGATACCAACTGTAACGACCCGATATTTTCAACCATTCGCATCCGCACATGTCGGACTTGAATTGCTCAAAATACCACGTTGTAAATAAAATTTGGCAAATCTCAGAATATACAGTAAATAAATAATCACAGATCACAGACACAGAGTAAGAAGTGCAGCAGAAGTAAAAGAAATAGTAGTTCATGAAGCTATTGTGTAATTATATCAGAGTTAAATTAGATACAATAGAAGAAATAAAGTACAACAGAAGTCTCAATATGATAACTAAGTACAAGCTGAATAGAACAACAGAACTGAGATAGATAAAACTAGATAAGCAGATAATCTCCAGCGATTCCAATCTCCAGAAAGTGGAATCCAAATCTGTGAATACTCAGGCTGACCCGAGCGTAAATAAAAAAAACACTCGAGTCAAGACATACATACTTATACAATGTAAACCAACTCAAGTGAACTGTGGTAAAGGTACAAGTAACTTAAAGAATGCTTGGGATCGCCCATTCTTTAAGGATCCGTGAAACTATCTACTATATAGTAATATTCGCTATTATAATAATGTCTAATATAAAATAAACATACTTTTAATAGCGTCAAGGGATTACCCATATAGCCCTTAACACGTAATAGTCCCAGTAGTCTATCCAGTATTAGCATACTCCCAAAATGGGGGCTACCCTCGATACTCCACAGGCTACGGGAGAAATCACAAATTGTAAAGCTCGATATGGTAGGTGACACGGCACAACTAGGCAATGCCAGGGTAGATATACCAATTACGCATCCGGACTGGTGGTGACGCATAGCAGCCACTACCGCCAACCTCGAACAACACTCCCAAATCAAGGGTGCGCACCAAATCAATCACAAGTAATAGAATGGTATCGAAGAAGTGTGTCCGATCAGAGGTGCTACCTCCTTGGTCCGCCAATCGCTCCTATTTTAGCCACCTTATGTCAACTCACGGGAGTTGGGTCCACGTATATACCTTAGGATCGTCGCCACCATCCTACTTCATTCTGGAAACTCCACCGCGTACACAGTTGTCAAAGTGGTTTTCGGTATCAACAGAGAGTATGTCCATATTCGATCCCCGTCTCTTTAACAACCAATGGTTATTATAAACCGTGGTTATAAATTTAAAACAGTTTATACTTCAAAATAGAATATCATTTCAAATCCAAATCTTTATCAAAAATAAAGATTAAATCAATTCCAAACCATTTCAATATATTTAAAATATCATATCATTTCAAAACTTCATTTCAAATCATTTCAATATATTAAAATATCATATCATTTCAAAACTTCATTTCAAATCATTTTAATATATCAAAATATCATATCCTTTCAAAAACTTCATTTCAAATCATTTAATATATCAAAATATCATATCTTTTCAAAACTTCATTATCAAATCATCATTTAATATATCAAAATATCATATCTTTTCAAAACTTCATTATCAAATCATCATTTGAGTTCAAATCCAAATATTCAACTTTAAATACCTTTTAAATTCAAAGATATCATTCATTTATTATCATTTCAAGTCACCTTTTAAATAGTTTATATTTCAATCAAAATAATTCGTCTAAACCATTTAAAAGTGTAATTATTATACTTTCAAATCAAGTATTAAAATTTCCAAAGTTTCAATTCAATTCAATCATTTATTTCAATTAAATTTCCATAGACCATTCCAAATCTTATAAATTTCAAATATAGATTTAATCCACAAAATAACTATTCAAATTATAAAATAAATTCCAAAGCTTTAATATCCTATATTTCATAAGTCCAATATCTTTTAAATAGACTCAAATTACAAGTAAACCAAATATTTTTCATACTAATATAAACTTCAATTATTCATTCCAAGATTTAATATCATTTATTTAATTTAAATATAAATACCATTTAATCACATTTCAAAATAGTTGTATTTTCCAAATCAACTATTCCATTTAAATCATTTAAAGTCAATTCATTATATTTAATAATTAAATATTTAATTTCCAAAATTTAATCTTTTTCAAAGATCATTTATTCATTTGAATTTATTCAACAAAGAAAATTCAACTTTCGCAGCACTTAGAAAATGCTACGAAATGTTATGTTTAAAAACAGTTCATTAACAAAAGACGGCATTTAAAATGCTGTAATATCTTAATTTAGTTTCAATTAAAATTTTAGTTAAATTTAACAACTATAGCACTAACAAAGTGCTATAATAATCCTTAGTTCAAATTTGCTATTTGGTTCATTTAAAACAACTACAGCATTTTCCAATGCTGTAATATCTTTACATTACATTTCAAAAATGCTGTCAAATCAAATTCAGAGTTTTATTTACAATTTCACACATAATTAACTTTTAATATAAATCATTTTAACTTATAAAATCATATATTTTCACTTTTAAAAACAATCATTTAAATACCTTTATTTCTATGATTTTATAAAGTGAAATTTCCATACAAAAATCAAATTAAATAACAATTAAATTTTCATTTCTTTAATTAAATTCTTAACTTAACAACTAAGTTTAAATTTCCAAAATATAACTTATTTCCATTTATTTTACTTAATTAAAATTTCACTTTTAACAAAATTCACAATTTCCCAATTTAAGTTATATTTCAAAAAAAAATTCAACTTATACATTCATTTATTTCATATTTTAATTTATACAAAATCATTAACACTTTTAAAAATTATTATTACTTAATAAAATTCATTAAATTCATCTTTTAAATTAAATTTGTCATATTTTCTTACTTTACATAAATTCCATTTATAAACAAAATCATAAATTCCAAAATTAACTTATATTTCAAATTCTACTTCACCATTTACTTAATTCACTTATTTAATTTGTAGAAAATCACAAATATTTTATAGAAATCATTTTAATAAAATTTAAATCAAAATATCATAATATTTACATTTTTAAAATATTTTAAAAAATTCAGAAAAATATATAAACCACAGGCCTGTATATAATTTTCTAGCCTAGGTCAAGTGATACGGATATATATCATTTCAATCCGTAATTTACAAAGAAAAATCGGGTTCTATCATTTCAAACCTGCAATCCCAAGTTAAATAAAATAAATAAAAACCGTTCAGGCCTATCATTTCAGCCCATAACGATTTTTCCCTATTCTAAAGTCCGTTCGGGTATGTATCATTTCAACCCATAGTGATTTCTATACTAACAGGGAACTTGCAGTGTGATAAACAAATATGAATGAACAGAATTGCATCATATAAAAGTAACTGATGATATAACAGGTGTAATAACAAAGGTGAGCATTATATGATCATAATATAACAGTTATAACATGATGATATAATTTTACAGATTCAAATGGTGTCAGTTTACTAGTTATATAAGTACACATCGTCTGGTGAGAATTACTCACTTGTTTAAGCTGGAGATGACGACCAAAACACACAACACAGAATCTTCGAAGGCACGACAACACGAATATGATTTGAGTGAGAGAGCCAAAGATGAATCTCCTTGGATACATTCAACAAAACAAGTATAACAACACATAAGTTTCAAAACAATTCCACACTAGACAATGTTAGAAATCAAAGCCCAAAACAAAGACAAATGCCTTGCACTTGTTCTCAACTTCACATACTTCAGTTATGAACTGAAATAGCACAGCCAAGGCATGGATTTGGGTCTGGTTTGGGTCCCTATAGGGTCGGCCTAGGTTGTGTTTTCGGTGTGGATAAGTATAAATGCAACATAGAATCACTACAAGGCAAATACAAGGCAACATCAACATTTCTATGCTATATATGGTTCGGCCAGAGGCTATGTGGGTATGACCTGATGTCCAGATGGTGGTGGATGATGTGGCAGAGGGTGGTGGTCAGATCTGGGCTGGTGGTGGTGGTGGAAGTGGTGGCAAAAGGAAGGTGGAGGTGGTTGGAATAAAACTAAGCTAGATCGAGCATAGGTGATGTTTTGTGGCTTTTGGTGGTGATCTCTTGCCATGGGGTGCTCGGTCTGATGGGGTGGTGGTCTGGAGGCAGTGGTGGTCAGGGTAGGTGGTGGTGGGGTCGGCCTAGCTGCTGGAGTAGGTGGGGCCGATCAACTAAAGATGAGAATAAGGAGCAAAACAACATAGAAAAATAAAAAAAACAAGATAAAGAAGAAGAAGTTTACCAAAATTTTGATCAATGAATGGCCGTGCAAAATTTTGTTTTTAGAAGAGAAATGTTATAGTACGTGAAAAACCAAAAGAAATGCAGCTAAAATGATAAGGAGGAGTACGGCCAAAAATGAAAAGGTGGGGTTGGGAAAATGAAAAGGTGGAAGGCAAAAGGACAAAAGAAGATAAAAGGTTTTTAAACCTTTCGAATTTCCACATATATTTATATATTTTTATACATATGAAAATAGCTGAAATTAAAGATAAATAAACTCAAAAATAAAGTAAATAAGAAAAATAAATAAATAAATAAGTAAATTTTAAATTATATAATTTGAATAAAGAAAAATGACAATATATAAGAAACTAGGCTTAATAAATTGAAAACAATTCAAATAATCTTTGGAAGAATTATATAATCACTTTAAAAATATTCAAAGACAAAAATATACCTAAAATAACATATTAACACAATTTAAAATAAAATATGACAAATAAAATATAATTTATATAATTTAAAACAAACAATATTGCTTAATAAATCAGTTTACACACCATATTAAAAAGTCTATAACTTTTACAATTTAAATTCGTTTTCAACGAAACAAAAAGCAGTATTCATGATATTAAATCTATTTTCATAATAAAAGATAAAATTTAAGAACTTAAATATTTAAATTTAAAATTTAAAAGTCAAAGTTTGACTAGAAATCCACTTTTCGGTAAAATATTCAATTTATACCGGTTTGAAATTATAATTCATATAATAATCAAAATTTATATTTAAAATGAAATATTGAAAATAAAACAAGTTTAAAAATAATTTCAAAATAAAATAAAGTCAAATTTAAAATATATGCAAAAATCTAGGGTTGTTACAACATCACCATGATATGCCTAGTGTTCGACCTCCAAATCCTCACATCTTGAGGAAATCTTAAATTCCCATTAGACATTGATCTAGTTTAATAGTTCTGGGAAACTAATACATACTATAGAAAGAGTGAAATAACTAAGTATAGAAGTACAGTCTAAATCTTCCTAAAAACCAAAGTCCACTTTGTATTTATCATACAAAGTGAACTTTGGGGGAGGCATGTGTTGTACTATAATTTTTACTTTGTTATAATTCCACTCTAAGCCATGTAAATTTTTTCCTATATTAAAGTTCCCATGAATATTAAACATCAACATATTGTATATACTTTTACATAGCACTCCTCGGTACATCAAAGGATAATCCCATATGCTGAAGTATAGATATATCCAAGAGAAGTGGCCACTCAACTAGCTAAAAATCAAATGACAAGGCCTTCAAAGAGGCGCAAATTGAAAGCTAACACCAAGGTAGAGCTTTGAAAGTGGAGACTCTTTAAAAAAGAATCATGATCAATGGCTCAGATAGCCCAATGCATATACAACTCACGTATTTTGCCACATCTAAAAAATATATATAAGTTGTTAGGTCAGCAATCCTTTTCAATTGGCAAACAACCCAGATACCGACACGTGTACTAATCTCAGACTTATAGGCAGGTTAAGCCATCAGTCTAAGAAGAAAGCATTCTACCAATAGCACCACAATAATACGCCTATAAATAGACACTGATCCCAATGCATCAGGGATCTCTTGGCACTTGCATAATTTAAATATTAAGAAAATTGCACTTTCCTATATTAGAGCTTATACCAAAAACTAATTAATAGTGGACTTTGCATTTTAACAGCCTTTTGGCTTAATATATAACTCTAAAGAAAAAAAGAACAACGATAGAAGGATTTTAACCTAAAACACTAAAACTTTCGGTATGTTTACTTTTGGTGCTTTTACTTTCGGTTTTATTTATTGCACTTAGTTCTGGATCAGTCTAATACCTACTCCCTTTTGTACCTATTCTTAATAATTCAACCTAACTTCCAGGATTCATATTAAGTCTTCGTTAACCAGCCTACTGAAACATTTAGTAATTAGAAAGCTCTAGGTTTTCCCATTGATCATTGGGGCATGATGAAAATTTCAATTGTGTATTTAAATGTTTACCTATATTATTTCAATGTGAGATTTTCCTATTTGATTATATTTATAACTTTTGAATTATACATCCAACGGCTTAACATTTTTTCTTTTACATCTAAAATTAGTGCACAAACATATTTTGATGGTGTTTAACACTAATTTTTTAACGTTTAGAATAGTGGGATGTCAAAAAATTCTCTCTATTCCTTTTCTTTCTTTCATCACTAGTTTCATCAGCTCACTAATACAACCGATCACTTACTTCACTTCTTATGAAAAAGTTCATTTTTTACGTTGGGAAAATAGTTTAAAATTGCATTAACTATATTCTCTTTCGTGCATGCAACTAATTCATCAATTTATGGTTCAATTTATGAAGTTTCTTGCCGCTTAAGTTCTATTTCTTAACCACCATCTGTTGAAATTTTAAGTGAATTTTTTTTTTTAAATTAATGGTAATAAAATTCGTATTGAATGACGTTGTATAACGGTAATATATTTATGAGCTATTATTATTGAGCCGTTGCAAAATATTAATGGTAATGAAATTCGTAATGAATGACAATAACTTCAGATCCGTTAATAGTCATTTATTTCGGTAATGCGTACAATTTTCATTCTGCCTACTTAAATGATATATAGGCAGAAGGAAAAAAAGAGAAGCAACATATAATTTTCTTTCTTCTTCATCTGCCTCTGCCATTCCTCTCTCTGTAGAATTTTTCCAAGCAATTGAATTAGAAAGTGCTGAATTCAGAATGATTTTTTATCATGCAAATAACTAATCAACCAAATTTTAGAGGTTATTTTATCCTAAGGACGAAGTGGTAGATAGCTAGTCTAGCACCTTGGGACTAAGCCACGAATCATCTTAAAGAAAGCGATGAAATACGCGACTCGGCCATTTCCAGCAGTTAGATTCAACAATTTAAGATAATTCCACCTACTGCAAATGGCCACATCAATGATTTTACTGGAACAATACTGCCAGACACCAACATGCCCTTCAGATTCATGGGGCTGCACTTTTAAAAGATGGAGGCAAAAGATGCAATTTTTCCTAACAATGAAAAAGATGGTCTATTTTCTGACCACTGATAAACCGTCACCGTCAAATCCACCCACCGAAGCAGAGAGCAAGGAGTGGCAATCCTGGATCAAGCATGACTACTTGTGCAAAAAAATTATTCCGAATGGCCTCTTTGATGACCTATATGTCAACTACAACATAGAGAACAAACCAGCTAAGAAGATCTGGGAGGCGTTGGGGAAGAAATATGACATGGAGGAAGCTAGAGAAAATAAATATGCAGTCAACCGTTGCCTCGAATATCAAATGTCTGATGAGAGGTCAGTAGAGACGCAGTCTCATGAGCTTTAGAAAATAGCCCATGAGATCGCCTCTGAAGGTATGACTACGGAGGAACGGTTTCAAGTTGCAGTACTTATTGATAAATTGCCCCTAGTTGGAAATACTTCAAAAATAAGCTTAGACATAAAACTAAATAATTTCCACTTGAAAGTTTGATTCTAGCCTCCGAATTGAGGAGGAATCCCGAAAACAGGATATGAAAGAAAAAGTGCTTGCTATTTCCAGTAACACTAAGAAGGCTACGGTTCTAAAACAGAATCCTAAAAGCTTTAAGAATAAGAACTCTAAGTCTAATCAGAACCGCAACAAGAATGTGAATCTTCAAAGGAACCATACTATACCACAGCAACAACCACCATTAAAGAATGATTTTGGTCAGTTTATTTGGTATAACTATAGCAAAATAGGTCATATGGCATGAAAGTGTCGGAATAGGCCTCGTCCTGCTCCTCAAGCAAACCTGATTAAAGAGCGGTGCTAACTACTATGATTACAGCGGTCAACCTTACAGGGCGATCAGAAGGATGATGGGTAGATACTGGTGCTACATGTCATGTCTGCTA
The DNA here is from genome assembly GCA_030737815.1 of Allium fistulosum. Taxonomy (NCBI): domain Eukaryota; kingdom Viridiplantae; phylum Streptophyta; class Magnoliopsida; order Asparagales; family Amaryllidaceae; genus Allium; species Allium fistulosum. The sequence goes on along the minus strand of CM060907.1, from coordinate 938,082,244 downwards.
TAACCTACTATGTTCAAAACATACATGGATGTTGAGGACAAGAAAGTGCTGTTGGGACTCTTACACCACTACTATTGCTGAGATTGGAAGCGTTGAGCAAAAGTTTACCTTTGAAAAAACAGTCATACTGATGGATGCGATGCATACTCTAGGGATGAGAAAGAACTTAATTTCCAGATATCTTCTTAATAAGGCTAGCTGTACTCAAACTATATGGGTTAATTTGTACACCATCACTATGAATGGTATGTTTATGGGTAGGAATTATGCTACTGAAGGCATGCTTAAGTTGAATCTTGAAAGTAATAAAGTACCTCCTTCTGCTTATATGTTGTGTTCATTTAAAATATGGCATGCTAGACTCTGTCATGTTAACAAACCAATAATAAAGGATATGAGTAGCTTAGGATTAATTACTAATATGTCTTTAAAAGATTTTGGAAATTGTGATTTTTACAGTCAATCCAAAATTACAAAAACTCAACATAAATATGTAATTAGAGAATCTGAAACTTTAGAGTTGATTCATTTTGATATATGTGAACTAGAGGGAACGTTGACTAGAAATGGACATCGCTATTTTATCACATTTATTGATGACTGCTGTGAATTTACTTATCTGTACCTAATGAAAAAGAAAAGTGATGCACTTGAAATTTTAAATCTTTTATAATTGAAACTGAAAATCAGTTTAGTAAGAAAGTTATAATATTACGTAGTGATAGTGGCACTGAATTTGAATCCAGTATGTTTATTGAATTTTATAATTCACATGGTATAATACATGAACGAACTTAACCTTACTCACCTGAAATGAATGGTTAAGGTAAAAAAGAAATAGGACTTTGATTGAATTAGTTGTAGCTATTTTACTTAATTCAGGCGTAGCATCACATTGGTGGGGGAAAATTTTGTTAACTATATGTTATGTGTTAAACATAATTCCTAAATCTAAGAGCAAAGTTTCTCCCTACGAGATTTTGAAAAATCATAAACCTAATGTGTCATATTTTAGAACTTAGGGTTGTTTAGCATATGTTCATATAACTGACCCTAAAAGAATTAAATTAGCAAGTAGACCATACGAATGTGTATTTATTGGCTATGCTATTAATAGCAGTGCGCATAGATTTTACGATCCAAATTCACATACGGAATTTATTGACCTAGATTTTTTATGAACTAAAATTTCCTTTTAAATTAAGGAATAGTGGGAGCATATTTAGTAATGTTATTCCCGTAAGAAATGAACAAAGTGACTCTTCTATAAATGAACCTAAGAGAAGTTAAAGACTTGGAATTGCAAAATTTTATGGTTCGGATTTTTGTGCTTACACTTTAAAGGAGGACTCTCTAAATCTCCAAGAAGCCTTATCATCATTAGATGCTGATTTTTGGCAAGAGGTTATAAATGATGAGATGGATTCTGTAAATTCAATAAGACTTGACACTTAGTTGATTTACCACTTTGCAACGACACTAATTTTGACTAACATTATTTAGGACATTTAATTAGATAAATTAAATGAAATAATGTAAATTGTGAAGGGATTGGGATTTGAATAATAGAGGGTTGTCGTGCCTAAGTAACCAATGACCAAAAGAGAAGTTAAAATGAAATAGGTAAGGGTAATAAGTTAAGGGCAAATTAGGAATATGTTATATCCTTATACCCTAAACCCTCATGCCATTCTCATTTACCACGTTCAGAAACAAAATTAAACTTAAAAAAAGGTCGGCGACCATTAAAAGAAGATAAGCAAGAATCAAAGGAAGAAACTTAATCAAATCAACTCAAGAGAAAATCGCAAACTCCTTAACAACAAGCTAAGGTGAATAATAGATTACATCTCATATTCATTATTTTCAGTTTCTAGATCAGATCCGAGTATGTTTTGCAAGTATTATGCCATATTTTGATTGTTAAATGGATATATATGCTTGTTGATGATTTATGTTGCTTCATATAGATTTTATGATAAGATTTGATTTGATAAACTTATCAAATGACATCCAAATACCTTGAATTTTGGATATAAGGTCAGAAATATTATTTTAGATATGGGTTTCAAGTATCATAATTTTTTGAATTAATGTGGATTTATTGTGAATTTTCTAGTAAAGAAAATGGTTAAATTGGATTTAAATTACTTACGGTTATTATATGTTAGCTTTGGGTCAGAAATTTAAATATGTTAGAAAACATATTAAAAGTGATTTATGGGAATTTTTGGAGAATTTTCCTAAGTATTTTATTAAAGATATAAAATTATTTGAGGTATGAGACTTAAATGTTTTATAAGTTTATAAAAGGAGAAGGGGCAATTTGTAAATGTTTTAATTTGTTAATGTAACAACCCGAGATTTAGCTTCAAATTATAATCGTCATTAAATGATTGATCTTACTAGTTAATTGCTGTTAAGAATTTTTATCAGGATGAAATTCTTTAGAAATTCGTTAAAGAATTTTGTGGGCTTTATAAATAAAATTTGGCCATATTTCCTTTGTTTTATTTTGGGCCGTGATAATTATCAATTGCCATTCCCTTTTCTCTACACTCGAAAACCCGTCCTCTGGAATCAATTAATTCATTTTTCTTCGTTCAAAACCAACCCTAAAGAAACGAACGAAATAAAGAAATGGCGGCGCCGTTCATTCGTCCTCATTCCTCAAAAATTAGGGTTCGTAAGATTTGAAGGCACCGTCTTTGTTGTTCGATCGAGAAGATGATTCTCGTCCCTTTGCTTGTCGATCGACCGCCTCCGTGTAGATTGCTCGGCTGCTTCCATTCGATCAGGCTCGTCTTTGATTTAGGTCTGGATTCGTGTTCTTCACTTCGACTAAGGTGAGTTCGACTCACATCTAATTCAAAGTCTAATACCTGTGATTTGTGATTCCCACGGCTTTGGATTCGTGGTTTTATGTTTGTATGCGAATGTTTGAGTCGTTTTGATTTACCTTGGCCATTCTAATTCGTTTCATTGATTGTTGATTTTGACTTGTCCAAATGCGTACATTTGTTTATTTGATGATCACGGCTTCATTTCGTGATGACCACGGTGTTGTTTGCTGTTGACTTCGATCATTTATGATTGCATGATTTTCCAGCTTTGATTTGTACATTCGAATTTCCTTGACTCCTGCCTTGTTTTGAATGGCTTCGACTTGAAATTCCTGTTGTATCTGGACTTGATTTTGGGATTTTTCTCTGACCTTTTCATATGCTTGAATTCTTCAACTTGCTTTATCTCGGCTGCTTGATAATGTTCGAATGGTTGAGAGGATTGTGTGTTCTGTCTTGTTCATTCTCGGCTTTGAATCTTGATGCTTGACTCGGTCGACATTGTCGAACTCTGCTCTTACCATGTTGTCTGGTCATCATTGTAAACTGTTACTGCCCTTCTTTTTGCAGTTTGCATTTTGTTCATCTGCATTTGTTTGTTCATGTTTCACGATGCTTCCTTGACATCTGGTCTGGATATGTTCTCTTGGTGCATTGTCTTTGTGTATGGCCATTGCATTTGTGTTCATGTATTCTGGTTACTTGATACAGTTCGAACTTGTGTCTGGTTGTCTTCGACATTGGCTTTGAACCTGTTGTTGTTGCATTGCTTTTGCCTCTTGATGATCTGACTCATTTGTTTGTTGATTAGTTGGTTCTTGCTTTTGCCTCTTGATGGTCTGACCAGACTTGATCATTGAAGTGCATTCATGTAGTTCCTAGTGCAAGTTACTATGCCTTTGTGCATATTGTTTTTGACATTGAACTGCAGTTGTATTGCTTCATGCCTGAACCTGTATTTGGCTTGTGTTTGTGCATTTCTGATTCATTTGAGTTTTCCTCGAGCTTGTTTCTAGTATTCGACCTCAGTCATACAAGTTTATACAATTATGGTCTGGATGTTGTTTTCTCGGTCATGTGTACATCTGTGAGTATTCACTTGATCCTCTGGTGGAGTTACACTTGTGTAATTCATAAACATGTGTGTCAGTTAGTGCCTCTACTTGTAGTTGTTGAGCTTTCATCATAGTTTGGGTCTTCAGTTATAGTTTTGGCATTTGATCCAGAACAATTTGCTCTTTGGTCTGCATATATGTTGTTTCAGATACTTGTTCTCTCAAGTCAGTTGCATTTGAGTTTGACTGCCTTGTTGAGTTCACTTGATATTGCACTCGGTTTCGTTATTCGGTTCATGTATAGTCTGCGGTCCATTGTTCTTCGAGTTAGCGCATTGAGACCTTATTCCTTGTAGTTCATACTTTATAATTATATGTGCTAGTGGCTGTGCACATCATATATTGATTGGTAGTAGTTCATGTATCTTGTACTTGTGCCACAGAGATACATTTGTATCCACAGCTGTTTTTGGCATTCTGTTCATCCAGTCTACACTTGTAGTGTCTCTGACCTTTTGGCATATAGACTTTATTTCATGTGGTCTCCACTGTACCATAGTGCCACTGTATATTGCTGTTAGTCGAGTTGCATCCATGTGATCACTTTGAGCATGCTATAATTGTGCTCGAGTTACTGACATCTGTATATTCTTGGTCGAAACTAGTCAATTATGTTTTAACTGCATTGACCAGTTTGTAGTTTTGAGTACTGTAGTTTACTTGGATAATCAGGTTGCCATATTGGGTTGTTCATTTCTTGTTCATGTGTGTCTGGTAGAGTTAATTGTTCTTGACAGTTTTGTGTTACGCTTGAGTTGAATCCAGCTTAAACGCTCGGGTTTGACCGTGTGTTTGTTTGCGAATTTCACTGAGCTTTTGTGTATCTCATGCGATAGTGGCGAGGCAGTACACGCGTGCGTGTACTGCAGCCCTATCAAATTGGACAGTTTTAAATTGATGTTTCGATTTGTTGAATTGTTCGTTGGTAAAATTCAATGTTTTGAAGTTGCATTCTGATTTGGATTTACTGATTGGTTGTTTAAACACTGTTTAGTGTTATATCTATCGTTATCCGATTCTTTATCGAGGAATCGGATATACGAGATTTCTGTGATTGTCGTCTAATTGATATTGATTATTATTGCTTCTGTGCATTAATAACTGATTTTGAATTAGACTAACCCGTGTATTATTTTCTTTTGAATGTAATACTCGGGTCAGACCCGAGTTATTTCAGGTTGTAGATTTTCTTCTTTGAGTTGTTGTTCAGGATATGAAGACTTTTCACATCTTCTGAAGTTGTCAATGTCATTTTGTAGTAGTCGTGTCATTGTATAGAACGATATGTATTCATGTATATTAGTCGATAATGTACTTATATATAACTTGTAGAGTCGACTGTTGTAGTTGTATCATATGTATTGTGTCAACTATGTATTAACTGACATCAGTTATATATATATGAGACTTTTGTTTTTATCTGTGTTCCGCATTTATATTATCTGTGTTATTGTTATATCTAATGTCCTAAACTATTATGAACCGTCGTAGTTCGTTTTATACTAGTATTGGGTGTGTCGATGGGAGTAAATAAATAATAGAAGAAAAAAAAAGTATGTACCACTCCTATCGAGATAACCAATATTAGTGTAAGGCCAATTACGGATGGTCGCTCCTATCCAGCCTTATTCTTCGTAATAATAGACAGTATTTCCTTTAATACTCTTTGTTATTATGAGCATAGAGGTGGGGCGTCACAGTTGGTATCAGAGCTTGGGGGTTTATGGACATAATATAAAACATAACTTGGATGGAACATATGTTACAAATATTGGTCGATGTTTTATTTGTGATTTGAGTCAAAATTTAAGTTTTGAAATTTTGATGAAATTTTTAAATATCTTTATTTAAAAATAAAAGTGAAACTGTGTTTTGTTGATTTGATTGAATTGTGTTCTGTTTATCAGAGTGCGCAGCGGAAACAGTGAAACTGTCTTCGCTGAGTACAACTGACAATCTTTTTGATTTAAAAATCAAAACACGAAATTGATATGGATTTCATTTGTTGTTTACATAGCTGTGATTATTTTGTTTCTTTGAGAATTTCGAATCCGAATTGAGGATTCGAAGAAATTACAGTTATGTGATTTTTGTTGAAATTTCCGCTGGCTTTCTTTTGTGCTAATCATTTATTGATTAGATTTTGCTGTTTTGAATTATCTTCATTGAAGATATATTCGAATGATTTCTTTGTTCATTTTGTAGTACGTGCAAAAATTTGAATTGCACGTTATTGCATTAATTTCACGTTGAACTGATGCTTGGTTATGGAACGTATTTTGTTGCCGTTATTTTTATAACGGGATTTTTACACCAGTGCTATTTTAAAGCACGGTGTTTTGTGGCATTTCTGATGAATGAAAATTCACTGATATTACATTTTGATGTAAATTATTTTGATGAGATTTTGACGTTTAAAAAATTTCTGCTGCTTTGGCTTCAGTAACCGTCAAGTTTTAAAAGTGGATTTTCTAGCGGTTATTCCGCAATGCTGTTTTGTGACCGTTTTTACGGTATTTTGAGAAGTACAATTTCCTTATCGAAATTGTTACTGATTTGCTGCTTTAATCACGTGATTGGAAAATTGTTTTAGAATGAAAATTGTTTTATAAAATTTTAGCAGTTTGCGTTTTCAAAAGAATGAGAAAGCGACTTAAACGATTCAGCAAAATCGAGGATTATGACCCCTTTCTTTTACTGTTTCGCTTAACTCCGGACTTGTTCAGTTGAGAATGCGAATTGTTATTTTTACAAAATAAATAAAATTGTTTTCAAAAAATTTTACAATTTGCGATTTCAAAAGAATGAGGAAGCGATTTAAACGTTTCAGCAAAATCGAGGACTATGACCCCTTTCTTTTACTGATTCGCTTAATTCCGGACTTGTCCGTTTGAGAATGTGAAATGTATTTTTACAAAATACACAATTTTGCACTTTCAAGGAAACGATGAAGAGAATCAAACGATTTAGTAAAACACGTGGTATGGGACATGTGCGTTTGCTATTTCGGTTAATTCCGAACTCGTTAATTGAAATATTTGATGATTTTGTGTGCTTTCGAGCCACTATGAGGACCTTCGGGTCATTTGTTGGACCTTCGGGTCATTTGTTGGGCTTTCGGGCCACTCTACGGACCTTCGGGTCAAATACCGGTACTAGACCTTCGGGTCACTCTGCGGACCTTCGGGTCAATCTGATGGGCGCCAAAATTATGTTGAGTACTTGGTAGGCTTCGGCCACTCTGAGATGCATGTGCGGCGAATTAAAAACTCGCCATCTGATGGGATCGATCCAAGCTTTTATGTTGATTTTCTAGTCTTCTTAATTGATTTCTAGATATTTGTTGCTTCCAATTATCTGCAGGTAATTGGATATTTGTTGATATGAGTTTTGATTATCGTTTTTGATAATCAGATATTTGTTGTTTCTAATTATCGCTTGTGATAATTAGATATTTGTTGATATGAGTTCTGATTATCGTTTTTGATAATCAGATATTTGTTGTTTCTAATTATCGCTTGTGATAATTAGATATTTGTTGATATGAGTTCTGATTATCGTTTTTGATAATCAGATATTTGTTGTTTCTAATTATCGCTTGTGATAATTAGATATTTGTTGATATGAGTTCTGATTATCGTTTTTGATAATCAGATATTTGTTGTTTCTAATTATCGCTTGTGATAATTAGATATTTGTTGATATGAGTTCTGATTATCGTTTTTGATAATCAGATATTTGTTGTTTCTAATTATCGCTTGTGATAATTAGATATTTGTTGATATGAGTTCTGATTATCGTTTTTGATAATCGGATATTTGTTGTTTCTAATTATCGCTTTTGATAATTAAATATTGCTGAATTTGAAATTTGATTATCGCTTGAGATAATTAAATATTTATTGAATTTGGAATTTGATTATCGCTTGTGATAATCAAATAATTTATTGATTTGAAATTTGATTATCGCTTGTGATAATCGAATATTTGTTGATTTGAGAAATTTGATTATCGTTTTGATAATCGAATATTTGTTGATTTGAAACTTGATTATCGTTTTTGATAATCGAATAATTATTGATTTGAAATTTGATTACCGTTTGTGATAATTAGATATTGCTGTTTCGTGATTTCTGTATTCTAATTATTTATAGGTAATTGAATATTGCTGATGTTTGCATTTATTCAGCTTTGTTGTTTTCTGATTATCTATTGATAGTTAGATTTTGTTGAAAACTGTGAATTTCTTTTATTGAAATTGAAAGATTTCTGTGGCGATTGTGTTCTTGACCTTATTTTCTAGCTTAACCAGTTATGTTAGAAGAATAATTGTTATAGACAACTTTAAGTATGAAAATTGCGGGGACGCAATTTTTATAAGGAGGGGAGTCTGTAACAACCCGAGATTTAGCTTCAAATTATAATCGTCATTAAATGATTGATCTTACTAGTTAATTGCTGTTAAGAATTTTTATCAGGATGAAATTCTTTAGAAATTCGTTAAAGAATTTTGTGGGCTTTATAAATAAAATTTGGCCATATTTCCTTTGTTTTATTTTGGGCCGTGATAATTATCAATTGCCATTCCCTTTTCTCTACACTCGAAAACCCGTCCTCTGGAATCAATTAATTCATTTTTCTTCGTTCAAAACCAACCCTAAAGAAACGAACGAAATAAAGAAATGGCGGCGCCGTTCGTTCGTCCTCATTCCTCAAAAATTAGGGTTCGTAAGATTTGAAGGCACCGTCTTTGTTGTTCGATCGAGAAGATGATTCTCGTCCCTTTGCTTGTCGATCGACCGCCTCCGTGTAGATTGCTCGGCTGCTTCCATTCAATCAGGCTCGTCTTTGATTTAGGTCTGGATTCGTGTTCTTCACTTCGACTAAGGTGAGTTCGACTCACATCTAATTCGAAATCTAATACCTGTGATTTGTGATTCCCACGGCTTTGGATTCGTGGTTTTATGTTTATATGCGAATGTTTGAGTCGTTTTGATTTACCTTGGCCATTCTAATTCGTTTCGTTGATTGTTGATTTTGACTTGTCCAAATGCGTATATTTGTTTATTTGATGATCACGGCTTCATTTCGTGATGACCACGGTGTTGTTTGCTGTTGACTTCGATCATTTATGATTGCATGATTTTCCAGCTTTGATTTGTACATTCGAATTTCCTTGACTCCTGCCTTGTTTTGAATGGCTTCGACTTGAAATTCCTGTTGTATCTGGACTTGATTTTGGGATTTTTCTCTGACCTTTTCATATGCTTGAATTCTTCAACTTGCTTTATCTCGGCTGCTTGATAATGTTCGAATGGTTGAGAGGATTGTGTGTTCTGTCTTATTCATTCTCGGCTTTGAATCTTGATGCTTGACTCGGTCGACATTGTCGAACTCTGCTCTTACCATGTTGTCTGGTCATCATTGTAAACTGTTACTGCCCTTCTTTTTGCAGTTAGCATTTTGTTCATCTGCATTTGTTTGTTCATGTTTCACGATGCTTCCTTGACATCTGGTCTGGATATGTTCTCTTGGTGCATTGTCTTTGTGTATGGCCATTGCATTTGTGTTCGTGTATTCTGGTTACTTGATACAGTTCGAACTTGTGTCTGGTTGTCTTCGACATTGGCTTTGAACCTGTTGTTGTTGCATTGCTTTTGCCTCTTGATGATCTGACTCATTTGTTTGTTGATTAGTTGGTTGTTGCTTTTGCCTCTTGATGGTCTGACCAGACTTGATCATTGAAGTGCATTCATGTAGTTCCTGGTGCAAGTTACTATGCCTTTGTGCATATTGTTTTTGACATTGAACTGTAGTTGTATTGCTTCATGCCTGAACCTGTATTTGGCTTGTGTTTGTGCATTTCTGATTCATTTGAGTTTTCCTCGAGCATGTTTCTAGTATTCGACCTCAGTCATACAAGTTTATACAATTATGGTCTGGATGTTGTTTTCTCGGTCATGTGTACATCTGTGAGTATTCACTTGATCCTCTAGTGGAGTTACACTTGTGTAATTCATAAACATGTGTGTCAGTTAGTGCCTATACTTGTAGTTGTTGAGCTTTCATCATAGTTTGGGTCTTCAGTTATAGTTTTGGCATTTGATCCAGAACAATTTGCTCTTTGGTCTGCATATATGTTGTTTCAGATACTTGTTCTCTCAAGTCAGTTGCATTTGAGTTTGACTGCCTTGTTGAGTTCACTTGATATTGCACTCGGTTTCGTTATTCGGTTCATGTATAGTCTGCGGTCCATTGTTCTTCGAGTTAGCGCATTGAGACCTTATTCCTTGTAGTTCATACTTTATAATTATATGTGCTAGTGGCTGTGCACATCATATATTGATTAGTAGTAGTTTATGTATCTTGTACTTGTGCCACAGAGATACATTTGTATCCACAGCTGTTTTTGGCATTCTGTTCATCCAGTCTACACTTGTAGTGTCTCTGACCTTTTGGCATATAGACTTTATTTCATGTGGTCTCCACTGTACCATAGTGCCACTGTATATTGCTGTTAGTCGAGTTGCATCCATGTGATCACTTTGAGCATGCTATAATTGTGCTCGAGTTACTGACATCTGTATATTCTTGGTCGAAACTAGTCAATTATGTTTTAACTGCATTGACCAGTTTGTAGTTTTGAGTACTGTAGTTTACTTGGATAATCAGGTTGCCATATTGGGTTGTTCATTTCTTGTTCATGTGTGTCTGGTAGAGTTAATTGTTCTTGACAGTTTTGTGTTACGCTTGAGTTGAATCCAGCTTAAACGCTCGGGTTTGACCGTGTGTTTGTTTGCGAATTTCACTGAGCTTTTGTGTATCTCATGCGATAGTGGCGAGGCAGTACACGCGTGCGTGTACTGCAGCCCTATCAAATTGGACAGTTTTAAATTGATGTTTCGATTTGTTGAATTGTTTGTTGGTAAAATTCAATGTTTTGAAGTTGCATTCTGATTTGGATTTACTGATTGGTTGTTTAAACACTGTTTAGTGTTATATCTATCGTTATCCGATTCTTTATCGAGGAATCGGATATACGAGATTTCTGTGATTGTCGTCTAATTGATATTGATTATTATTGCTTCTGTGCATTAATAACTGATTTTGAATTAGACTGACCCGTGTATTATTTTCTTTTGAATGTAATACTCGGGTCAGACCCGAGTTATTTCAGGTTGTAGATTTTCTTCTTTGAGTTGCTGTTCAGGATATGAAGACTTTTCACATCTTCTGAAGTTGTCAATGTCATTTTGTAGTAGTCGTGTCATTGTATAGAACGATATGTATTCATGTATATTAGTCGATAATGTACTTGTATATATAACTTCTAGAGTCGACTGTTGTAGTTGTATCATATGTATTGTGTCAACTATGTATTAACTGACATCAGTTATATATATATATGAGACTTTTGTTTTTATCTGTGTTCTGCATTTATATTATCTGTGTTATTGTTATATCTAATGTCCTAAACTATTATGAACCGTTGTAGTTCGTTTTATACTAGTATTGGGTGTGTCGATGGGAGTAAATAAATAATAGAAGAAAAAAAAAGTATGTACCACTCCTATCGAGATAACCAATATTAGTGTAAGGCCAATTACGGATGGTCGCTCCTATCCAGCCTTATTCTTCGTAATAATAGACAGTATTTCCTTTAATACTCTTTGTTATTATGAGCATAGAGGTGGGGCATCACAGTTAATTTCTGAAATTCGGCAGCACTTTTAGAAAAGATTTTATATAAGTATTGACAACCAATTATATGTTGACAAATAAGGCAAATTAGTTGGAAAGAAATTGGTTTAAAAGGTTAAAATTCAGTTTTATAAAGATTTACTGCTTCGCCACTTATAGCAGCCACCTTTCGACCCTATACTGCCACCTCTAACAAGGTCGAAACCATTACACATGGTACCATCTTCGGTACGTAGTGGACTGGAGTTAGGAGAAAGGTATGGAGTCGAGATAGGCTTTTGAAGGGGTAGAAGTAGCTCTTTAAAACTTAGAACTATTTTGGTTACAAATGAAGCTTTCGAAGGAACCAACTTTCGACTTGGTCAATTTTTTTTAAAAAGGGCTTTCTAAAGAGGTTGCTGCCTTTTGTTTTAAACAAGCTTTCGATAGGGTCGAAACACTAGCTGCTGCACTCTACCTTTCGACCCAGTTGAGGCCGCATATGCCTTTAAACATTGGTTTCGAAAGGATGCTTTCGCTTTTAAATAAGGAGCCACTTCTCCATGCTTTCGAAGGGGATGGTTTCGAAACCATCTACTTTCTTTTACTTAGGAAATTGCTTTCGAAAGAGTCACTTTCGACCTAGTTCTTTTATGACCCTTTGTTCTATTGAAATATAAACCCAATGGTTTCGAAAGGAAGGCTTTACATTGTTTCAAAGTTATGTTCCACAAACTATTACTTGAACCCAATTTTTTCAAAAGGTTTGTTTCGAGTAAAGTACTTTAATGCTTTCAAAAGGTTTATAATAAAGGTTTCGAAGGGGAGGTGCCCCAATGTTTTCGAAAGGGAGTCTTTAAAATGGATGGTTTCCAATGCTTTCGAAAGGCAAGTTTAGAAGGTTTTGAAAAGAGGATGTCTATGGTTTTATAAAGCTTTCGAAAGGCAATTTAGAAGGTTTTGAAAAGAGAATGTCTAAGGTTTTACAAAGCTTTCAAAAGGACACTTTCAATGGTTTCGAAAGGTATATTATAAATGATTCGAAAGGTATGTTTTGGCCTTTCAGCCTAGAGTTCAAGGTAAAGTAGTTAAATGGTTTCGAAAGGGTTACTTTCTAAGGTTTCGAAAGAGATTGTTTAAAGCTTTTAAACAAAGGTTTCGAAGGTTTGCTTCAACAATGTTTTGTGTAAAGCATATATCATGGCAAGAGATTTGAGTAAAGGAAAAAGTATATTTTCTTATTTAAGTATGATTTAAAGGGTTACATCAATTTGAAATATGTTTTCAAGGAAAATTTGATGGGTAGTTAACCCTAAGTAAATGACTCGGATATTTGATTACCAGATGGGATTGGTATAGGATCACGCCCTATACTTTAGCTAATAAGCCCCTAGCCAATATAAGTCCAAAATTCCAGTCTTTAGGGCTTTGTCACAGGTAAGACTAAAATGATATTACACACCAAAAGGAATATATGGAGAGAAGACAAGTTATTGGTGAGCCCGCAAAAACCATTAGTTTCAGTTGACCCTAGAAGAAGATAGTTAAAGGCAGAGAGCCCAGTAGTGTGTCTAACAGATGTTAGATAATTGTTTGTGTCTGGTAGGCCCGAGTCAGCCAATGGTTAATAGTCGGCCAAACAAAACTATATTTTGGGGACAAATAATCCATTGATTACCTGATTTATATGCATATATGATATTGCTACTATTGCTTTAATTTGTTTGGTTGTAGGCTTTTGATTTGCAAAGATATATTTTAAAGGGATATTAGTGAGGGGAAACCCGTTCCGCTAAGCTGCGTGGTCTCACTTAATATAAGAAAACTGAGATGTAATAGTATTATTCATACCAGGCTTTATGTCTGACTCGAAGTTTATGTTTTCCCCTTAAAATCTCGGTTGCTCAAAAATAATTTGAATAGATTGAGAGTCAGGGCTTTACAGGTTTAGTAGTTGGACGAATAAAGCTTCCGAAGATGTGCAAGAGGCAAAGTTAGCTATTTAGGAGTTGTTATTTTTATTTTCGCTGTGATGTATTAAGACTGTTATGTCTATTGAGTACTCTGATCATCCAAGGGGACATCTTCATATGTCGCTCTTGGCGTAATTTGTAATAATTATATTTGATCAAAACCTGGGAAACGTTTGGGATTGTGCAATAGAATATAAAACATGGTTTTGCAATGTAATTAGTAAAGTTGTTTTTGGAATCTGTGATTCTGTTTCATATTCATGTGTTTCTGATATTATGGATACCATTAACAGTACCATATTTTGTCACAGGAAGTTGATAATATAGATGACAGCAGCATTTATAGTGCTTAGCTTCGGGCCTCAAGATAGGGGATGTTATAACTTGGTATCAGTGCATAGGTTTATGAAAAAACTTAAAAGAAATTTCACACTTAGAATGATTTTGAAAACATAATCCTAAGGAATTAGAGAAAAGATTGGGGTATGAGATAACGCTATAGTAACGTACTTGTATTTGCTATATATAAGTATATGCATTATCTTCATTCTCCAATCTCTCTTAGGTTTTTCTTCTGTATTTTACAAAGACTTGAATGCAGATATTACAGACATAAGATATGGATGCTAGAAGTGGAAGAGTTAAAATTGGTGGGGGAAGCACCACAACCAATGGGAATGCCAGACCGAATACCAGGAGGAACCCAGGGCAGGCATAAGCTGCAAACGTGGGTGCTGGAGTACCACAAGTCGATATGGGAGTAATGTATCAGTTCTTCGTTAACATGATGCAAGCAGGAGTTGCTGCGGGGTTAGTTGAAGGAAATGCTAAAGGAGGAAATAAAGGAGCTCCAATGGTTAATAACTATGCTGTTCTGAGTATAGATTAAGCCAGGCTGGGAGGAAAACCGTTTATTGGAACTGAAGACGCAATCTAAGTGGAGAATTGGTTACTTCATTGTGAGAGAATCTTTGCTGATTTGAGGCTCAATGATGAGAAGAAGAGGAGGCTTGCTTCTAGACAGTTACAAGGACCAGCACAGTTTTGGTGGAACAGTGTCACTGTGGGAGTCAATGAGGAGATCATGACTTGGGCTGAGTTCAGGAGAAGGTTTGAGGAGAAGTTTATGCTCGAAATTGCTAAGTCTACTCTGCTCAGGAGGTTTATGAAGTTGGAGCAAGGAGATATGACAGTGCTTGATTATGCAGCCAGATTTGAGGAGCAATCGAGGTACAGATATGCTACGGTTGACACTGTTATTAAAAGGAATGGGAAGTTCATTCGCGGGTTGAAGCCTGAGCTTGCTAAGCACACACTATCATATATTAGAGATCTGTGCGACGTAGTTGTTGAGATGGATTTAAGGTAGGAAGAGATGCTTGTTTATCTTGAGGGTAACAAGGCAGGGGGAGCTCAAGGAGGGTAGAACCAGAAGAGGAAATTTTTCCATAAGAAGGGATCTCAGAAGAGGGGAGATGCTAAGAAGGGAAAGGTAGAAGTTGTCTGTTATAAGTGTGATAAGAAGGGACACTATTATAATGAGTGCCGGACAGGCAAAGAGAAGAAAGCTGCTGACAAAAAAGGAGTGAGATGTTTCAATTGCGATAAGATAGGACATTATTAGAACCGGTGTAAGGAGCCAGCCAAGGATGTAAAAGGCAAAGTGTTTGCATTAGAACCAGCTACCTCGTAATCAACATCAGAGGAGAAGGGAAAAGCTATGTTGGGAGGTACATTTCGATTCATGGTGTATCAGTTAAAGTTCTATTTAACACTGATGCATCGCATTCTTTTATATCTCATTGTTTGGGAGATAAGTTTAACCTAGAACCCTCACACCTAGTTACTTCCTTAAGAGTTGCAAATCTGATAGGAGGGTATGCGACACTTGGGATGAAGTGTGACCAGTTAGAGTTTGAATTGTTAGGTCATACATTTGTTCGCACTTTGCATATGTTTGATTTCATAGGGTTCGGAATTATTTTGGGTATGGATTGGTTAAGTAAATACAATGCTAGGATATTTTTTCATTATAGGAAAATATCACTTAGACACCCTGACTGTATCAGATTATATACTCCGTAGAAAACCCTAGTTTTGAGGTTAATGCTTTGTTGGGCGTTGTGGAGGCGAAAGATGAGTTGAATCGAGTTTTCGTTGTTAGAGAATTTGTAGATGTCTTTGAACCTATAGTAGGACTGTCGTCGAAACTAGCTATTGAGTTTCAGATAGATTTAGTACCAGGAGCAGAAGCGGTGAGTAGACTGCCAAGCAGAATGACACCTACCGAGATGAGGGAGCTAAAGGTGCAGTTGGTGGATTTGGAAGGCAAGAATTTTATCAGACCAAGCAGTTCGCCTTGGGGAGCAACCGTAGTGTTTGCTAAGAAACCGGACGGATCGTTAAGGTTATGTATCGATTATCGTAAGTTGAATGAGAATACGATAAAGAATCGATATTTGTTACCTAGAATTGACAGTTTGTTCGACCAGTTGAGTGGAGCCAAAGTATTTTCTCAGTTGGATTTGGCAAAAGGATTCCATTAGCTTAGAGTGGCCGAGGATAGTATTCCTTTAACGGCATTTAGAACCTGATATGGATTGTACGAATGGTTAGTAATGCCATTCAGACTAACTAATGCGCCATCATTCTTTGTGGATTTGATGAACCGAGTTTTCCGAGAGCACTTGGATAGGTTCATGTTGGTTTTCATAGATGATATTTTGATATACTCTAAAGATGAAAGAGGGCATGAGGATCATCTTAGAGTGGTGCTTGAGACATTGAGGCAGCATCAACTGAAGGCAAAATTTTGGAAGTGTCATTTCTGAAGGAAAGAAGTGCAGTTCCTTGGTCATGTAGTCTCAGAGAAAGGGTTGTCTGTAGATCCAGCTAAGATCGAGGTAGTGAATAGTTGGAAGAGACCCGAGACAGTGACTGAGATAAAGAGTTTTCTTGGATTAGCTGGTTACTATCGGAGATTCATTAAGGATTTTTCGCGGATAGCAGCACTGATGACCAAGCTAACGGGGAAAGATGTGAAGTTTGTCTGGACCGATAAGTGTGAGGAGGCATTCCAGAAGCTAAAACACTTATTGACAAATGCACCTGTGTTAATTGTCCCGGAGAGGAATCAGGACTTCGTGGTGTACACAGGTGCATGTGGAACATGGTTATGAGCTGTGTTAATTCAAAGAGGTAAAGTGATTACCTACGCTTCTTGACAGCTCAGACCGCATGAGATTAGATATCCAACTCATTATTTGGAATTAGCTGCGGTAATTTTTATGCTGAAGGTGTGGAGACATTACCTGTTGGGAGAATGATTCGAGTTATATACGGATCATAAGTCTTTGAGGTATTTATTCTCTTAGAAGGAGTGGAATATGAGACAACAGAGGTGGTTAGAGTTTTTATCCGCATATGACTTTGGTATTGAGTACACACCGAGAAAAGGCAACAAGATTGCGAATGCACTTAGCAGAAAACATCAGAATGCAGTATTGGCAATGATAGCTGAGTGGAAAGATTTAGAAGCATTGACTACATGCAGGATACAATGGAGAACTGGAGCTAGGTCTAGTAAGGACACTACTATGTTGTCATGTTTAGAGGTTCGACCGGTGATGATCGAAAAGATTGCTTCTAAGCAGAAGGAGGGTTCATTATTAGTTGAACAGATCAGAAAGTTAAGGGATGGAACAGGTAGCGGTGACTTGAAAGATTTCAGTCTTGACCATAATGGATGGTTAAGAAAGAAAGGAAGACCGTGTGTTCAGAATGTGGGAAACATTAGGATAGAAGTTCTTGAAGAATGCCATCGTTTGAAGTTCACTATTCATCCGGAAGGAATTAAGATGTATCGGGATATGGAAAGAAGTTTCTTCTGGGAAAGTATGAAGAGAGATGTAGGCTTATGGGTGAAACAGTGTTTGAACTGCCAACAGATAAAAGCCGAACATCAGAAACCATGTGGGTTACTTTAGCCTTTAGATGTTCTAGTATGGAATGGTATTCTATCCCAATGGATTTTATAGATGGGTTGCCAAGGTCAAATAGAGGAAATGAAAGTATATGGGTTATAGCGGACAGGTTGACCAAGAGTGCCCATTTCATAATAGTTAAGTCAACCAGGACGACACCTGTTTTAGCTAAGTTATTTATGAAGAATGTAGTTAGACTGCATGGAATTCCTAGTAGTATAGTAAGCGATAAAGATTCCTTAATCACTAGCAAGTTCTGGAAGAGTCTACAAGAGACTTTGAGTACCAAGCTCAAGATGAGTACTGCTTACCAGCTGCAGATAGATGGGCAAACATAAAGAGTTAACAAAGTCTTAGAGGATTTGTTAAGGGCTCGCGTGCAAAATTTTAGAGGATCATGGGAAGACCACCTACATTTAGTCGAGTTTTCGTATAACAACAGTTATGAGACTAGTATAGGGATGACATCGTTTGAAGCTTTATATGGAAGGCCATGCAAATCTCCCTTTTGTTGGTTAGAGATCGGGGATAGGTTAGTTCTTGGTCTAGATTTGGTTAGGGAAGCTGCAGAAAAGATTGAGTTAATTCGAGCTAGAATGAAGGAAGCTCAGTCTAGGTAGAAGAATTATGCTGATAAGAGACGGAAAGACTTAGAGTTCTCAGTTGGAGATCATGTTTTCGTCAAGGTATCACCGATGAAAGGTGTAATCAGATTCGGGAAATCAGGAAAATTGGCACCAAGATTTGTTAGACCATTTCCTATTGTAGAAAGGATTATGAAACTCGCATATAGAGTGGAGTTACCAAGCACTTTGGCAGTATTCCACAATGTATTTCACGTTTCTCATCTAAGGAAGTGCATTCGAGATCCACAGACTACTATAACACCGACTGTGTTAGATGACTTAGTAGTGGAACCGAATTTGACTATAGTTAGAAGGCCAGTTCGTTTAGTCGCGAGAGATGAGAAGAGACTAAGGAACATGATAGTCAGATTAGTCAAAGTCCAGTGGGGTGACAACGAGATATACTATACTTGGGAAACTGAGAGTAGGATTAGAGATACTTATCCTATCTTGTTTCATGGTATGTTTTACCTTTATGATTGATTTTCATGGGTGCCTTATCGTATTTCGAGGACGAAATTCTTTAAGGAGAGGAGTCTGTAACGACCCTAATTTTGACTAACATTATTTAAGACATTTAATTAGAAAAATTAAATGAAATAATGTAAATTGTTAAGGGATTTAGATTTGAATAATAGAGGGTAGCCGTGCCTAAGTAACCAATGACCCAAAGATAATTTAAAATGAAATAGGTAAGGGTGATAAGTTAAGGGCAAATTAGGAATAGGTTATATCCTTATACCCTAAACCCTTATGCCATTTTCATTTACCATGTTCACAAACAAAATTAAACTTAAAGAAAGGCCGGCCACCATTAGAAGAAGATAAGCAAGAATCAAAGGAAGAAGCTTAATCAAATCGACTCAAGAGAAAATCTCAAACTCCTTAACAACAAGATAAGGTGAATAATAGATTACATCTCATATTCATTATTTTCAGTTTCTAGATCAGATCCGAGTATGTTTTGCAAAGTATTATGCCATATTTTGATTGTAACAGAATATATATGCTTGTTGATGATTTATGTTGCTTCATATAGATTTTATGATAAGATTTGACTTGACAATCTTATCAAACGACATCCAAAAACCTTGCATTTTTTATATAAGGTCAGAAATATTATTTTAGGGATGAGTTTCAAGTTTCATAATTTTTTGAATTAATGTGGATTTATTGTGAATTTTCTAGTAAAGAAAATGGTTAAATTGGGTTTAAATTAATTACGGCTATTATATGTTTGCTTTGGGTCAGAAATTTAAATACGTTAGAAAACATATTAAAAGTGATTTATGGGAATTTTTGGAGAATTTTCCTAAGTATTTTATTAAAGATATAAAATTATTTAAGGTATGAGACTTAAATGTTTTATATGTTCATAAAAGGAGAAGGGGCAATTTGTAAATGTTTTAATTTGTTAATTTCTGAAATTCGGCAGCACTTTTAGAAAATATTTTATACAAGTATTGACAACCAATTATAAGTTGACAAATAAGGCAAATTAGTTGGAAAGAAATTGGTTTAAAAGGTTAAAATTCAGTTTTATAAAGATTTACCGCTTCGCCACTTATAGCAGCCACCTTTCGACCATATACTGCCGCCTCCAACAAGGTCAAAACCATTACACATGGTACCATCTTCGGTACGTAGAGGACTGGAGTTAGACGAAAGGTATGGAGTCGAGATAGGCTTTTGAAGGGGTAGAAGTAGCTCTTTAAAACTTAGAACTATTTTGGTTACATATGAAGCTTTTGAAGGAACCAGCTTTCGACTCAGTCACTTGTTTTTGAAAAAGAGCTTCGAAAGAGGTTTCTGCCTTTTGTTTTAAACAAACTTTCAACAGGGTCGAAACACTAGCTGCCGCATTCTACCTTTCAACCCAGTTGAGGCCGCATATGCCTTTAAACATTGGTTCGAAAGGATGCTTTTGCTTCTAAATAAGGAGTCGCTTCTCCATGCTTTCGAAGGGGATGGTTTCGAAACCATCTACTTTCTTTTACTTAGGAAATTGCTTTCGAAAGAGTCGCTTTCGACCTAGTTCTTTTAAGACCCTTTGTTCTATAAACCCAAAGGTTTCTAAAGGAAGGTTTTACATGGCTTCGAAGCTATGTTCCACAAACTATTACTTGAACCCAATGTTTTCAAAAAGGTTTGTTTCGAATAAAGTATTTTAATGCTTTCGAAAGGTTTAAAATAAAGGTTTCGAAGGGGAGGTACCCCAATGTTTTCGAAAGGTTACTTGAGTCTTTAAAATGGATGGTTTCCAATGCTTTCAGAAGGCAAGTTTAGAAGGTTTTGAAAAGAGGATGTCTAAGGTTTTATAAAGCTTTTGAAAGGACACTTTCAATGGTTTCGAAAGGTCTATTATAAATGATTTAGAAAGGTATGTTTTGGCCTTTCAGCCTAGAGTTCCAGGTAAAGTAGTTAAATGGTTTCAAAAGGGGTACTTTCAAAGGTTTCGAAAGAGATTGTTTAAAGATTTTAAACAAAGGTTTCAAAGGTTTTCATCAATAATGTTTTGTGTAAAGTATATATCATGGAAAAGAGATTTGAGTAAAGCAAAAAGTATAGTTTTCATTGTTTAAGTATGATTTAAAGGCTTAAATAAATTTGAAAGATGTTTTCAAGGAAAATTTGATGGGTAGTTAACACTAAGTAAATGACTCAGATATTTGATTACCAGATGGGAGTGGTATAGAGGCGCTCCCTATACTTTAGCTAATAAGCCTCTAGCTAATATAAGTCCACAATTCCAGTGTTTAGCGCTCTATCACAGGTAAGACTAAAATGATGTTACACGTCGAAAGGAAAATACAGAGAGAAGACAGGTTATTGCTGAGCTCGCAAGAACCATTAGGTTCAGTTGACCCTAGAAGAAGAAAGTTAAGGGCAGATAGCCCAGTAGTGTGCCTAACATATGTAAGATAATTGTTTGTGTTTGGTAGGCCCGAGTCAGTCAATGGTTAATAGTCAGACAAACAAAACCATATTTTGGGGACATATAGTCCATTGATTACCTTATTTATATGCATATACGATATTGCTACTATTGCTTTAATCTGTTTGATTGTAGGTTTTTGATTTGCAAAGATATGTTTTAAAGGGATATTAGTGAGGGGAAACCCGTTCCGCTAAGCAGCGTGGTCTCACTTAATATCAGAAAACCAAGATGTAATAGTATTATTCATACTAGGCTTTATGTCTGACTCGAAGTTTATGTTTTCCCCTTAAACTCTGGGGTGCTCAAAATTAAAGTAGATTGAAAGTCAGGGCTTTACAGGTTTAGTAGGTGGACGAATAAAGCTTCCAAAGATGTGTAGGAGGCAAAGTTAGCTATTTAGGAGTTGTTTTTTTATTTCCACTGTGATGTATTAAGACTGTTATGTCTATTGAGTACTCTAATCATCTAAGGGGGTATCTTCATATGTCGCTCTTGGCGTATTTTGTAATAATTATATTTGATCAAAACCTGGGAAACGTATGGGGTTGTGTAATAGAATATGAAACATGGTTTTGCAATGTAATCAGTAATGTTGTTTTTGGAATCTATGATTTTGTTTCATATTCATGTACTTCTAATATTATGGATACCATTAACATAGCCGTATTTTATCACCAGAAGTTAATACTATAGATGACTGCAGCATTTGTAGCGCTTAGCTTCGGGCCTCAAGATAGGGGATGTTACACACTTGGTTGTAAGACCACAGACTATAAATGAGGACTTAAAAAGAAATTAAAACCCGATGGAACAGTTGATAAATATAAAGCTCGTCTAGTAGCTAATGGTTTTAAGCAAATAAAAAATGCAGACTTTTTGATATCTTTTCACCTGTAACTTGAATTACATCTATTCGAGTATTAATTTCACTTGCCTATGTTCATGATTTGATAATACACTCTGGATATTCAAACTGCATTTTTAAACGATGAATTAGAAGTGGAAATTTATATAGACCAACGTTAAGGTTTTGTAATACACGTACAAGAACATAAGGTTTGAAAGTTAGATAAATCTTTATATGGTCTAAAGCAAGCACCTAAACAATAGCACGAAAAATTTGACAACTTGATTATTTCACATGATTGCAAATTTAATGAGAGTGACAAATGTATTTATTATAAATATGAGAATGACATTTGCAGTATTATATGTTTGCATGTGGATGATCTACTTATTTTTGGTTCAAACATTCATGCTACTAATACGGTTAAATCTCTTTTAAGTGCCTACTTTGATATGAAAGACCTAGGAGAAGCGAGTGTAATCCTTGGTATTAAGATCACTAGGTCTAATAAAGAAATTATTTGGATCAGTCTCATTATTTCAGATGATATTAAAGAAATACAATTGCTTTAACCATAAACCTGCTTGTACATCGTATGATCCAAACATAAAATTACTTAAGAACACTGGTGAAGGTGTAAGACAGTCTAACTATGCAAGCATTATTGGCAGCCTTTGGTGTGTCACTGATTGTACAAGACCCGACATAGCATATGTCGTGGGATAATTATGCAGGTTTACTAGTAGACCCTAGTATTAAGCATTGACATGCTATTGAAAGGGTCATGAGATACCTAAAACGAACCCAAGAACTTTGGATTATATTATGGAAAGTTTCCAACTGTACTTGAAGGATACACTGATGCATACTGGAGTACTTTATCCGATGATTCTAAAGCAACTAACGGCCATGTTTTTAGCATAGCTCGTGGGGCTATTTCTTGAAAATTCAAGAAATAGACTATTTTGGCTCAGTCCACTATGGAGTCCGAGATGATAACACTAGCAACTGCTAGTGAAGAAGCAGATTACTTAAGAAATTTACTGGCTGAGATTACTTTATGGGGAAAACCGATACCAACTGTGTAGATCTATTGCGATAGTACCGTGGCTATTGCAAAAGTTCAGAACTGTTATTATAACTGTAAGAGATGATAGATACGTCATAAACACAACATTGTAAGAGAGTTACTCTCTGTAGGTGCTGTTGGAGTGGATCACATTCGCACGAATGAAAACTTAGCAGATCCTTTGACGAAAGGATTGGCTAGAGAGAAAGTCCATAAAACATCCAAAAGGATTGGACTATTGCGCCCCTTAAACACTTACAATGGTAACCCAACCTATATGATTGTGGATCCCAAGAACTAGGTTCAATGGGTAAACAACAAGTTGTGAAGTGATAAGAGGTGAACATGCTATATTATAAAATGTTTAGAAGCATGTATTCCTGTAGCGATTAGAGGATGAGATCATAGAAACTCTTAATAAGATCCATACTCTATGTGGAGTAGGGTTCCTAGCTATAGGAGTATTCCTAATAGAATCACCTTTGTGAATGTGGAAATGATGTCGTTTCCTATGAAAACTTTAGGGGCAAAAGTTTTCTAAAGCATTCACTAAACTGGTATAGACGTGGATGACCATTAACGCACGGACTAGTTGGAAGCACTTTAGAAAAATTGTGTGTGATTTAATGTTAGAGATAGAGTTCAAGACTACATATCACTCTAGTATATTTTGAATCTTACTCACTATGAAAAGGTTCAAATCGAAAGGTACCTTTGTTTATTCATAATCCTATACTTTCATAAATTGCTTGGAATTTCTTTTTTTAATAATCAAGTGGGGGATTGTTGGAATTTTAAATGAATTATTTATAAAAAATATTAATGGTAATAAAATTCGTAATGAATGACGCTGTATAACGGTAATATATTAATGAGCTATTATTATTGAGCCGTTGCAAAAAATTAATGGCAATAATTCATAATGAATGACAATAATTTCAGATCCGCTAACAATCTCTTATTTCAGTAACGTTTACAATTTCTATTTTGTCTATTTAAATGATAGATAGGCAGAAGGAAAAAAAAGAAGCCAACATGCAATTTTCTTTTTTCTACTCCCTTTATCATTTCTCTCTTTGGAGAATTTTTTCAAGCAGTTAATTTAAAAATGCTAAATTCAGAATGATTTGTTGTCGTTCAAATGGAAAACGACCAAATTTTAGAGGTTGTTTTATCTTGGGGACGGGGCGGTTTATAGCTAGCCTTGCACCTTAGGGCTAAGCCGCGAATCATCTCAAAGAAAGCGACGAAGTACATGACTCATCCATTTACAATAGTCAGATCTAACACCATCAGAATGCATCAACCACATTGTCGAACCACTAACGAAACCAACCCGAAATCACCTCCATTCAATCTCCACCTACACGAAGAATAAACATTGTTTAATGATATATAAGAAAATTCAAGAATGTCTTGATATATGTAGGATAGATTTGGGACTGCAAATAATAATAGTCTATAACTTAAGTTCAATGCTTGAGACATGAACTAAGATCAATATCCTAAATTTCTTGATTTGGTTTGGAATGGAACCGATCAAACTAACTTTTACATTAAAACGGTTAAAGTGGATGCTAAAATTTACAATTTAGCAGACTTAACAGTAAATAACAGGGTACTAAACGGATATGTTATTTAATAACACTAAATTGAAAAGAAAAAAAACGTAGCGATGAAAGAGTGCTAAGCACTATTATGACGTTTTAGCGAGTCTTTAGTAAAGTTTTAACTACATAGGTTACAACATGCTAATGAATTATATATGATCAATTCTGAGATATTAAATGGAAAATGTAATGGTTCAGAGTAGTAGTTTCATCAATTTGTGTTTCGGTGTGTGTGCATACAACGCATGGTTTTCAATTTCAGAAAAACGGACCCCTTACACGTAAATAGTTCAGAATGGCTTTGAAAAAGAGCAAGAGATAGAGGCAATGTCCAAGCACTGTTTATTTTATCAAGCAAAAAGCCAAAGAAGAATGAATTACTCGACGAATAAGAGACTGGGAACAAGACACGTTTCGAGCTTCTGGTGAATGACACTGTAGCTATCACTCGCCCCTTTTCATCTCTTCGGCATGACTTGGCCTTTTGCCTTCATAGTTTACAAAGTATTGAAAGTCATTATTATATATATTTTTTTATCCTGTAGTAGTCGATCTCTATCTTTTTATCTTTCCGTATATGTACATGCATACATGGTTAGTTTAATAGCTCTCACTTTCATGTTTCTATAAAAGATGGGTGCATGTGGGTTTCACGAGTTGAGATTTTGTCTCGTTTGCCGACGTGTTCACTTTATTTGTTTTCCACCTCGTCCTTAGTTTAACGTATAGGTTCGGCTTATGTGCATGGTCACCATCTCCATAAGTTTACAGATTACACGGTACATCGTATTTGTCTAACTCGATTACGAGTGTTTCTCCCAACGTCTATTTAACATACGTCAGAATCGAGTGTCTATACAACATGCACCTAAAAGTATAACTCGAAAGTCAGACGTCTATTCAACAAGTATTTGAAAGTCATGTGTCTATTAAACAAACGTCTGTTAACCAGTCGATCATCTGTTAAACCGACGTGTAACATAGTCTTTTAAATAGACCCCTGCTTTGGTTACAAATTTGTAATCAAATTAGTTTTGATTACATAATATTACAAATCGTAATTGACTATTGGGAGCTGAGTTAAAGTTAGAAGTACGTAATTGTAAATCCAGACTAACTGTTTGAGATGTTCTTAATGTGTACGTAAATCTTTAACTGTATTTTAGAGTACGGTTGAAACACCGTTCTATGATCAACCGTATATAAAGTTATCATTTATGATAGATTAGACAACGATTAAAGATTTCGAGAATCGTGATAAATAATTCAAACCGTACACATTATATA
Organism: Allium fistulosum; assembly: GCA_030737815.1. NCBI lineage: Eukaryota > Viridiplantae > Streptophyta > Magnoliopsida > Asparagales > Amaryllidaceae > Allium > Allium fistulosum. Next base: position 938,056,274 of record CM060907.1, on the reverse strand, counting down.
TATAGTGTTGTTAATTTGCCCTAAGGGTACATATTAAGAATGACATTTATATGTTAAATGACAAATTTATTTGTTCACAATACATATTTTATCCTTGAAACATAAAAAATAAATAGAATTCAGAGGGTCGCTAGAGTAATATAATCAACATTAACATATGTTCATAGAGCACATGATAACATTTTCCATATATATAGACGCAATTTAGTAATGCAAATTAGAAAAATAACTTGTAGAGCAATATTGTGTTGCCTACACATATTAATAGCACATGCATCTTAGTTTATTTCATAAATAAGGTGAAAAATGTTACAACCATAATTTTTTTATAAAAATTAAGTATTTAGATGGTAGTAACAAGTTTTAGGTAGTATACAACCTACTACATGTTAACATATGTTCGAATCACGTTATACAAGTTTCTAACCCGTGACCTCTTGAATCAAAGTCGAAGCGCTTAACCACCGAGACAGTGGTGCTGGTCATTAGAGCCATAATTATTTATCGATAATAATATATATAACTGAAACATATATACATGTTGACGGAAATGGTTATAAAAACAATAAATGCCAAAAGCAACCGTGGTCACGTTTGGAGTTAATAACGCTAATTACCTCAACTCTATAAGATCTTTAGTATGGTTATCTTATAAACGCTTAGAAACAGAGATTCTAATACAGCTTCTATATTTTGTTTGGAGTCATTCTTCAAAATATTCGTTGGTGATAAAAATACTTTAGAAACACCTACACAAAAGAACTCAACAATTATATCCTTCAAATAGTGTATAACATGTGCATTGCATGCGGTAATGTTGTAACAATGTAGTGCTCATATTTTAAATATTGTTAGAAATAAAATTTTGTCATGCAGTTGTAACGATCCGCAAATTTGATATATTAATTATTAATTAAATACAAATAGCCGTTTAATTTTAACGGACGATAAGATAACATTGAGTAGGAATGTCATTTCGGGGATTTTGAGATTCCCATTGCATTTAAAAATATCGAAACCTATCAAATATAGCATGATATACTTTCATTGGCATTTGAAAATAGGTGTTTCGAACTTTTATGACCGCTTTGGTTCAACACACCCCTTTTTTCTTATTAATATAGAGCTTTGTGGAAACCCTATGGCAACCGTCACTGTATTCTTCTTTATTTTCTAGTCTCCTCTCAAATCTGAATCTCCCCAAGGCTAATGGAGACTATCTGTGCTAATCACCAAATAAATCAATCTACAAATCAATCCGAGACTAGACCTCATGATACGTCATTTCACATAGCACTATGACATGAACATAATTGTGGAGTTCGTTTTTGAAATTTGATTGCACTGGTCGAGTTATGGAATGAAGGAAAATCTATGGCTTTCGATAATAGGGTTTTGAAACAAACGATTAAACAAAGACAAGGGGGTGATTGGAGTGTATTGGGTTGTAGAGAAAGGAGAGGAGAATTGATCAGTATGGCCGAATCTGGCCAACATTGCTTGAGTTGGGTAGAAAATGAGAACAAAGTCACAACGATGGCAGATTAGCGCATTAGCGCAGGCGGAGGCAGCCACTATAGAGGGAGAGGGCAGTCGAATCTGGCTCGGCTCGGCTTGGCGGGGGATGGCGTTGGTGGCATCCGATTTGGCAAAGGCGACTAGGTGGAGACGCAGCGGCGTGAAGAACACCGTGGTTGAGGTCGTAAATTGGGTAAAGAGGTACTGTATCATATATGGTTTAATAATATTTTAATTACACAATTTCCAAATTGCCACTATAACTTTGAACCCGTTTATCTTTTGCATACAAACTCCATTCCAAGCCCGGTTTGTTCTGCTGGATTCATGGCGAAGGCAATTTAGCATGTGATCTATTAGCTTTTGGAGCTATTTATAAAAGAGCGTTGATAATGTTAAATAGTCATAATTATTTTTATTTTAAAAATACTAAATAAATATTTATCGATAAAAATATACATTCGGTCGATATACGTTGTGGTATTTTACGACTGTTTGATTATTGTGATGTTTGATGTGATTTGGTTGTTTATCTATTTTAAATTTTAAAATGTTGAATGATGATATTTTATAATAAATAATTGTAGAATTTAGTAAATAATTAATTAATAGAAATAAGTAAAATTGTGCGATTATGGAAAATAGATAATTTAATGGAAAGTTAGATTATTCAGAAATTTTGAGTGATACCTGTAAATAATAACGATTTAATAATTTATTCTAAAATTATGGTTGTGCAGCTTTGTGCCGCATATCCTTCTCATAAAAAACAATTTATTCTAAAAATGACATGGAAATTTTAATAAGGTTATTATTATGAATTTCTAAGCAAATTCATAAACAATAAAAAATCTATGTTTAGGTGAATTTGGAGGATTTATTACTATTTTTAAAGCAAAATATAATATAATAAGCAATATGATTTTTGGTAATACTGTATTGTTTTTGTATAAAATAATAATATGACTATTTTTATGGATTTTATGGAAAAATATATTTATTATTGTTATTGTTAGATTAATAGAAATAAGAGATATTTTGAAAATAGTAATAATAAAAAAGGAATATTTATCATAAGTAATTTGGAGTAAATTATTACTTTTTTGAGGTAAATAACCATAAAAAGAATTTTTGGAATTCAAAATAGAATATTATTAATTTTGAGTTGAATCGTAATAAAGCGATCCTGAAAGATAATAAAGTCATTTGAGTTAATATTATTATTTTGATGTAAGTACTAATATTTTCTTTTAAATTAATTTGAATTAAATTACTATTTAAGATTAGATAGTGATGTTTTTGAAATATTTGAAGTAATAAATCTATATTGAAGGATTTTTCAAAGTATATTATCATTTTGAAAAAAAATTGTTTTTAGAAATAAAGCGAAAGTATTTTTGTAATAATAAGATGGTTTACACTTAGGAAGAAATAAAATGTGCAAATCCACTGTTTTGGATTAATGTGGCATATATGATTGATTGTTGTTTGAAATTGTCAATTATGTTTATTGTGTGGAGGTTGAATCACATTATGATGAATAATGCAATATTTGACCATTATTACTATGCGGACATAGTGTAGTTAATTATGGTTTTATTGTGTTGATGATAACATTTGCGTTACTAATATAGAGTAGTTAGCACACATTTAATGAGTTTGATGTTATCTTACTAATATGGAATAACTAGTACATAGTTATTGGATTTATACTTGCATACACGCCTGACCCAAAGGCAAGGCAACCAAGACATTCGCCTAGGGAAACACCGCCGGAGTTGGTAGAGAGGGCAACAAAAGGTACCGGACACTTCAAAAAATATTTACCTGTTAGAGTAGCAGGGCAACCAGTTAAAGAAGCATCATGTAGTTCAATGGTTAAACACCTAACTTATATCCATATCAACCAGGGTTCAATTCTTACAACCACCATTTGTTTGATATGTTTTTCTTTTCCCATTCATTTTTTCTTAAATTTTGCTAAGGGCAACAAATATACTAGGGCCGACACTACTTGCATATATGCTATTGATGTTGTGTTACTAGTGATTCATGATTAGTACACAATTATGTATATTTGTTCTTGTTTATTTCTTTGATGCTTGGGATTTGCATTGAGTATTATTAGATTGTGTGATGTTAATGGCTGAGTGTTGCTATTATTATTGTTACCACATATTTATGTATACAGAGACTTACTTCTTTAAAAGTAGGATTTTTAACTCAAATATTTACTTGTATTCAAAAACTCAATTGTCATACCAAACTATTTTTCAAAAACAACTTATATGACTTTAAACAATGAAAATTAGAGTAGACAAGAATAACTTTCATTCTATTATTTTCCTACTACTCATGTTATTTCCACTTTCAACCTTAACGGAGATTTTAATAGCTTATGAGGGGGATGCTAAAAGATATGTGCAAGTACTGCACATATTTAAGGAAATTATCCATTTTTTCTTTTTACTCTCCTATATTGTTTCTAATTAGATTACTAACCTCATATAAATTCTCAACATTGTTTATATTCTAGATTTCCTAATACTACTACTATATATATTTCTTCTACCTAAATGCCTTCTACTTATATAACTCTTTTCCTCTTTTATTGTTTTCTTTGTTGACTCGTTGTAGTGCATTCGCCTACTTCTTCATTGGACTTTCTTCGTTAACATGAAAAGAGATACGTATAATTCTATTTCAGTTGTTTTCCTTCATATTTTCCTTATGTTGGAATATTTTTTCTATCTTCATTATTGGGCATTCTTACCTTCCATTCTCTTTACCCTATTTAAATAAGGTATCATTTCCATTTGTCCACCCTTTAAAAAGAATTTAAAAAGAAACTTTTAAATTTATAGAAATAGGAAAAATTATCCAGCCAAACATACACTCTCTTTTCAATTCATTTCAAAAACTCTTCAAATCAAAAAATTTCGGCCTAACTAATTTTAAACATCACTAAGAATCTCTAAATAGCCCTTTAGAACTTCCTATTTTTCTTGCTTTTTCGAAATAACAAGTAAGGTCCTTTTATTTTAAATAAACCTTTTTAAAACCATTTAAAATGTTTCAAGAAACTTTCAAAATCTTTTTTGTTAAATTCTTTCACATGAGGTCGGGCTTAGAAATGGACTTTAATCATCCTTTTCTTTGAAGTTTCCTTCTTTTCTACTCATTCTTAACGCATCTTCATTAAAAACATATAAAAATCCAGCTATCATCTTGTGGTAGTGAATGCACACCTTCTTGCAGAAACTTTCTCGATCTTTTTTTACATCTTACTTCCAAATGCTTGCACCATATACATTCTTACTTCCCATCTGTCTGGATAAAATGCACGTCTTTAATTGACAATGCATCGAAATCCAAAATCATAGGGCAGTCCATGCCCAACAAAGGAGTCAAGTACCATTCAACTTTAGAGATCCTTCTATATGTCATGCTCATGCTTTTCTTGGTCAACGCCTTATGGTACGGTCTACACTTCATGGGGTAATCAAGGTAGGTGTATAAATTTAACTCTATTTATTGTCCCAACTCATAGTTCCCTCATCCATCATTTTAGAATATGGTAACAACTACTTCTATAGTCAGAATTCATAGAGTTTGATGTATTACACACACACACACATATATAGTTATAGGTAAAAATAGAAATATGTTCTCTCAACGTATCCTAATTCCTATGATCGACTAACCTAAGCAATGATACTAAATATAGTAGACCGCACCTTAATGGGCCTGAATTTCAACTTAATTGAAACCTAAGTCCACTAGTATACATATTATTGGTGTTGGTAACCTAAATAAACATAAGTGTATCAGAGTGCTATCTGCATAAACTCACAGCAGAATAGAAAAATATAATAGAACATATATATCGACTAAGCCTACTGCCTAGGAACTAATATTACTCCTTTGATATCTAGTTGCGTTGTCAGTGCCGAGCATGAATGAGAAGATCTCTCCATCTATTGTTCCCGTCTTGCTCCAGTAGCCCATCCTTCTAAATCTATCATGTTAGTTGTAATGAGGAGGGAGCTAGAACAACGTTCTGGTGACTCGAAAATCACATACTTTATCCATAACACTAATTTATAATGATTGATTTCTATTTAAGTGCTACGTCTATTATTCACGGCTTATCACTTTAATTTCATATGTGAGTATGATATACCCAACCTTCTTCGAGGTATAACTATATATACACATGTGTGTGTGTGTATATCTACATAAACGTTGTACTGTCCAAAAGAAAAGCCTTACCACTTAATACTTCTTAAATAGGGAGGAGGCAGACCCAACGGCCATTTAATACCTTAACTCCAAAGTAGGCCCTCTTATGTAATCGATAGTCAACTGGTCCTAACTACAAAGGCCGATGACTCCTAGATATAGCTTTATAATTTAATAAGTCGTATTACTAATGCACCTATTAGACTTATCTAAGGTTTAACTAGCCACCTCCGACAAACAAAAAACTAATTAAACTTTGAGGGCTTTGCATATCCTATATGGATTCTACACTAGTAGGAAGCGAAATCCGTCTATGTATAAGCTAAGTCTTTGCTAACGACCGCTCGGGACCGTAGGAGTCAAAGCCTATATGTCATCCCTACTTTTAAATATCAATATACCAATAATAAAAATATAGCCCATTGACCTCTTACTGCCGAAATCTCATTTAGACTTGCCTAATATAAGTCAAAGAAAATGCCCATTCTAGTTAATTAGTGTCTCTAGTTTAGAATGAAGCGGACCTTATTTTTCGATTAGGCAACGTTGTAAGTTATTCAAGACTTCTAAAATAAGGAGGACATAGACCCAACAACCATTTTATACTTTCCACCCTAAAGTAAACCCCTTGACATCCCTAAAGATACTGCATTCAATATTTGAAATCTGAGGCGAACTCTTGGTTTATTTTTCCACATCTATACACGAATGTATATCCATTCTATAGAATATAGTAGTTTATGATATTTGTTTGATAATATATATATATATATATTTCTAAATGTGTTTGTTGTAGTACTATTACAATATCATAGACAGAAGTAAACAAATGAAATTTTATTTCAACAAATATTTTATTTCAATAAAATTTTAATAGTATATACAATTATAACAAGAGTTCCCACAATTTTCATACACTATTCATATACAACAATTTCGCCTCTCTCATACAACGCATCTTTTCAGATACAACATTTTTTTCATATACACTACAATTTCTACTCAAGTATAATGTTTATTTTCTTGCTCTAGCTTTTGTCCAGACATTTGCTTTATCTGTTAAATAACAATGCAGTAAAAAGAAAAAAGAAGCAAACTGAAACTACAAAAATATAAATACATTTGAACTCGACATTGCTTTAGTTTATTGGTTTTATTCTTTTCATATTTTAAATAGGCACCAAAAATTACGAATATGTACCAGTACAATAGGTATATACAAGGACCAGTACAACATGTTCGTGTGGGACAAAACTCTAGAATCTAGTCAAAAATGTGCATAAACAACTTAGGACATGCACAACGTACCACTGTACATGCCGTAACTCCGAGCAATTTGAAATTAGCAAGCACGTTAAAAAGGCAATGCATATGTTCTCACGTAAATTGTACATGAATACAAATCGAAATATAGGAATTACACATGTATGCACGAACCAGTAAGGTCAAGCCCATAACTTTTCAGGCCCAACACGATGCAAAGCTCAACATAGTGAAAAGCCAAGAAAACTGATATGCATACACATTGGCATGCACAGGCCAGACCAGGAAATTGCACATAAGGCTCAACACAGGCATGCACAGGCCAAACCAAACACAATGACAGCAAGCAACAGGTTTAAGTGCAAGTACACAACAAAAACAAGAAGGCAAGGCCAGAACACATAGATATCAACAACTTGCATAAGCCTGAAAGATCAACAGCAAAAACCAAGCACAAAGGAAAGCACAAGGCAAGCACAAGCACAAATGAGATGAAAACAGACTAAGTGGAGAGTGGTAGTGCACAACAACGAAGCATGCACATGCTAGTATAATCAGGCACATAAGACAGGAACTATCCAGACCATGAAATGCACACAAAGTCATGCAAACACACAAAAGCAAGCTGTTGCGGTATAAACAAAGTAACTCAATAAGGTCATGCACAAACACACACACACAAGCAGCCCAATACAATGCACAACCAATTCGAGCTAACCAACCAAATAGTAGAACACAATACAATATGCAACACACCAACAAGTCAAGGAAAATGCAAATATATGTGAAGGTGTAACATGGTGTACAACAACAATACATATGCGCAACTTAAAGCAACACTGAACTTAGAGGATCACAAGCAAGTACAAGGTCGGGTGCAACATAGCCAAGGCAGCAACAAGCTCTTACAAAATAGATTTGGGACTCAAAGCATAGCTCAAAGTGAAACACATTTGCCCTAGCAAGCGAAAACATACAAGCAACATGTTAGAAAACCGATGCACACATGCACAAGGAAATGCACTCAAGGATATACCGGAGAAGTAAATAATCAAGTGTATAGATCAATGTCGAACCAGCCTATAAAGTCAAGCCGAAGCAAGGTTGATCAAGTCAGACAATTCAGGGCAGAATCAAAAGATTGAACAAGTCAGATTTCGAAAGCACTGAACACATTAAGGAAAATGAGTATATTCAAAGTTGAATATTTCAATATTGTCAAGCAGAAGAAATCAAATATCAAGAGCCAATAATTCAACAATCTCAAAATCACAGCCTTAGAGATCGATTGAAAATCAACAGCCGAGATCGACAGCAAAATTCATGAAAAGAAATATTCAAATAAAAATTCACGAAATATATTAAAATCCAAGGAAGATATTTAGAAAACAACTTCCTATATAAACCACCATCATTGTCGGCAAATTGTCAAGTCGAGCAAGATCAAAAAATTCGAATATAATCAAAAAATAAAATTCATAGCTAATAATTAAAGGTCTCGACAGTAGAAGCAATCACAACTATCAATCGCAAGCCAATTGAAGAACACAATCAATAGACATGTAAAGGCATGATTTGACGTTAAATTGTAAAGAGGCGGCTTCCTAAGTCAAGAAACCCTAAAACAAGAAAGGATCGACATTGGAAGAGAAGGGACAAATGAGCTAATCTATTTGAAGATCACTTTCTATCTTTGGGCGGAACTTTTGTTTGTTAAATTTAATTATAAATTAGGGTTTCTATTTTTTAATTTAATTGTAATTTACCTTTAAATTTTAAAACTCTAGTTTGTAACTTGGATCGAACTACGGTGTATAGTTTGGGAAATTCTAAACTCGGAGATAGAGTTAAGGCAGGGTTTCTAGGTCTATGATTAGAACAATCAGGTAAGCGATAGTCGATGTGGTATTTGTAAGCGGTCAATTGTTTAATCTTAGTAGAAATCTTGGCGGTAGCGTTAAGCAGGTTTTGCCGAAGCTGGGTAAATTGATACATTGCTTTTATTTTTGCATTTACTCTATTATTATACATGTTGTGATTTTTATTAAGTTGTGAATTTATTGTAAACCCTATTCACCCCTCCCCTCTAGGGTTATTTCGATCTACACCTTTCCCATGGGTCCTATAGTTGGAGATGTCCCATATCAGTAGTACGTATACACAACTGCTGGTAGCCTATACGTGATAGGCAGACTTCTGTTGTATAACTCTACTGACCTCACATCCAAACCCATACTAAACAAAGTCATTTATCCTAAACCTAAATATTCGGCTAGTTCCACTAATTCACGCTCGTTATAAACGTATTATTGCCATGGAAATTATATTACCTTCTAAGTTTATTTAGTAGTATTCATTTATTTATCCATAATGAATCTATTCATATCTTATATGATTATTTCCCATATTCTTCATTTCCTTTCTATATCACTTAAATGTCACTTATTCCTTTACCTCCAGTTAATTGTCCGTAATAAATGATCATTATTATTCAAGTTGGAAATCACTATGATGTTTATTCATTCATTTCAAATCTAACTTGTTATGTCTACCCCGTTTCCTCCATAAATGTCATGTTTAATTCTGCAATTAATCCCCTTGAACACGTTTATGTTCCCATTTGATTTCTATTATTAATGAACTTCTTATTAACGACACATTAATTGCCTATTATTAATGCATTCATTATTCATAATTGTTGGATTTACTACCTCTTTTTGATTACAACCTCCTAATCCTATGATTTACTATGTTAATAACATTTACTTGTCCTAATTATAACTAATACACGTACCAACATATATTTATTTATTACGCTTTATTCGTTACCTTTGTATATTATATTTTTAATTAGTAGGCACAGTTATAGGTAATATATATACACACACACATATAAATATATAAATATATATATGTATGTATGTATGTTTCTATTTTTAGCTTGTTAATTTCTACGCTAAGAAATCTCAGAATATACACCTATATGTAAATTTTACAAAGAATATTTATTTTCACATTTTAATATATTGGAGCTATCATTTCCTAAAGAAAGAAATTATTATTGTTATAACATTCCATAAACTACCTAAAAGTGAGACTTTTGGTCCATTTGACATTACAAGGAATTATCTCTTTTATTTCAATTAAAATAGATAGTGCAAACTATGGAGAAAGACATTCGTACATTACACATCACTTTCATTTAGTATATTTCTGATCATTCCAAATGGCGCACATTTTATACCGATGGTAGACAGTTTATGTAAACTTACACGGAAATAGGTACAACTAAATTGTACATTCAAAACTTCCAATAAATTAAAACATAGAAATTTACATTTCAAGTAAACTATAGCATTCAAAATGGTTACCAAACAATATACAACCCAATTAACATAAATTTGGAATAAACTTCACAATTTTATCAATATCGTACTTTGAAATTTTAAGGGATTAATTTTCAAAATTTTCAGATTAGGTTGTATATGTCATTACATAACAATTATATAACTTACACAATATACAGGCGAGATTTCAGTTAAATCTATTCAGTTTAAGCCTATAATTTAACAGATCTTGCATATGCATAATGATAATGAATTTTCAATGTTATATAAATCATATAATTTCACACTCACCTTTCTAGCTTTCAAAATCTTCAAATCTAAATTCATTCCTTTAATTAACTCCATTTTTCTTTTCATTTCAAAAACATGTATAATAAAATATATAAATACCCATTAGAATTACAAATATGATAGGCGATTTAAGTTAAGTGGAAATTTAGATTTATAATTAGAGAATTTACATTTTTTGTAGAATTGATTCACTCCTTCTCTTATTCTCTTTTATTTTTCATCCTCTCCAATATATATGTATGTGTGTGTCTATATATAATACTTTTATAATTTCTTGAAATAGCGGAGAAGAGAAAATGGAAGAGCTTCGCTACTCTGTTCAGAAAATATGAGAAGAAAAGTGAGGAGCTAGGCCTTTATTTATAGACACGGAAATTAATTCTATCCATTAGATTAATATTTATTAGATCTGGGTCATTAGGTTAAGGTTTAATCCTAGCCGCCACAACTTGAACCGATCGACTGCTTCCCATAGGCGGTCGACCGGCCCAAAGAAGGGGTCGACCGGTAGGGGTTATCCGTTAATTGTTATTTATTTCCTTATTCCTTATTAATTATTTTCAATCCGAAAACTTAAACACTGATAACTTCTTCGTTTGAACTATGATCGCAAAACTTTACATATGAAAGTTGCTCAGAAAATAGCCATGAACACAATGATGCAAGTTTCATGGCCAAATTCTGACGTTTGCTCAAATTCTATTTTTGAGCCTTGTTAATTATTTATTAATTCTCTTTAATTAATTACTGTTATTTTACGGGGTGTTACAACCCTCGATAGCTATATTTTGTCAAGGCTTGACGGTTATATTTTTATCAACATTTGACACCTATATTTTTATCAAAGCTCGATGGCTATATTTTCAGCAACCCTCGGCAGCTATATTTTTGTTAAGGCTCGATGGTTATATTTTTATCAACATTCGACAACTATATTCTTATAAAGGCTTGACAGCTATATTTTATCAACTATCGATAGCTATGTTTTATTAGCTTTTGAAAGTTATATTTTGTCAACTTTCGAATGTCATATTTTATCAACGGTGATAGCTATATACTTAGTCAAATTACGATAGCTAAGTATGTTTTATTGGTTCATATGCGATGGTTATAATGTTAAAATGTGATAGCTCTGTATAGTTTCAAGATGCAATAGCCTATGTTTTCGACATGCGATAGCATGATATTATTCGAGTTTCGATGACACATGGTTTTTGAATGGAAAGATAGCTATTTTTATAACACCGGAAAGACTTTCAGCTCTGTGTTGGGCTATGTTTTACTTAAACAAATCAGAGATTTTTGTTAAGTTTTTATAAGTTTTCAAAGAAAAGATGAATGCTTTAGTCCATTATTAAAAGAGTTTTGAGAAGAAAAAAATTATTTTGTTATAAGAAACCTTGTGTATAAATTGACAATCACATGAACATATATTTTTTATGATCATTGATGTGTTATATGTGCATCTTTGAATCTTGATCAGTTGTTTTTGTGTATGATAAATTGTTGACATACTCACTTATGTTAAATGCTATCTCCTAACATTTTGACAAGGAGGATTGAGAACTGATGACCGGTTAGGGTAGTTCTAGTAGTAGGTATGACCAGACTTAAACTCCTAAGTGAGTATAATTGCATCTAGGAGATCGGGAAGATCAAATTATGTTGGGATGTCTAGGACGGATAAAAAAACATGACTCATGGAAATTTTAAAACCAGATTTTGGATGAAGACTGGGACAGGGTCGCATCCTATCCTCCAACCATTAAGCCTCTAGTTGGTCAGGTCCACGATTCTAATCCGTAAGGCTTTGCTGATATTGGGGCTAAATTTTGGAGTTATGTACGCATCCGAAGGAATTCATAGCAGATTGCTCACCTATGTTTTTCTCCTAGCATTTTTAGGAGACCGTCGTTATTTCTCCTACCTTTTTAGGAGACCGTAAATATTTTCTTCTGTCGATCTTAGGAGACCGCTGTTATTTTGTTTTGAATGAACCAGAAGACCGTTGGATTACGTGGTAAATCTTGGCCCATGTTAGCTGATAGGTTTTTAGTTGGCCTGAGAAAAATAATATAGGTTCATAGTAACCCTAGAAAAAACTATGCCATTGAGTGGATCATTTATGGTATTTGGTAGTTATGGAAATGTGTAACCCTTGAGCCGTGTACATGACGGACTATTTATTTTAACCCATACATGAATAATGTGTTATTGATGTTATGATTATGCTCTAATCATTTTGGTTGCAGAATATATTATGGATGACATATTGTTTGATGGGGTATTCGTAAGGGGAAACCCATTCCGTTCAGTGGCTTTGGTCTCACTAAGTACCCATATTTTGGTTTGAGATGGATTAATATTATTCACACTAGCTTTTTGTGTGGCCTAAAGTTTTTTATTTCCCTTTAAACTCTTGTGTATTCAATTTAGATTGGTTAGGCTGACGGTAGGATATTTTAGGTTTAGATAAACAAGCTTTCGAAGACATGCAGAAGGCAAGTTACTATATATGAGTATTGTTTCCACTATGCAGTGTCAACTGCTTTGTTTTATTGTTGGATGTTAATGACGGGTTTTGTAACCGTCTAGGTAGTTAAAACTCTAGTCATCCAAGGGGCCTTCATCATATGTCGCTCTTGGAATTATATTTGTATTTATTATATTTTATCGGAATGATGGAATCGTGGTGTTATGTAATGTAATGAAATTGGAATGTAAAGAATTTGCAAATTAACGAATGAAAATGTTTGTTAAAATTTATAAATTTTTGTGCTCTTGATGTTATTAATACAATAACTTATCTCATTTTGTCATTCGGAAATATTGCTAAGGATGACGACATAGTATATACTTTCAAACGTTAAATGGAGGATGTTACAGCAAGGATCAAGAGACAACAACCACTTTTAATATTTTGATTTTTTAAGCCTTAGAGGCCATATATTTTTGGCCATGATAGAGGGAGAGGAGAGAAGAGAAGAAAAGGAATTGTTTGTAGAATCAGTGAATGAATGAAAGAATTTTTTTTAAGGGAAACATCAAAAGCTTTCAATTTTCTCCTTTAAAACATTCCCTATTTAATTCCTCATTAAATCTCATCAAATAGTCTTCCCCCTCATCATGGCCAACCATAAAAGGGCAACGTAGTCCTCAAAATTTCCCAAAACTACTTATCAATTAATCTATTTAAATCCAGTTTACGTATTCTATCGACGTCGTATTTTGATACATACGTATATAACTTTTATATTTACACTTTATTAAATATTAATATTATTCAAATAAATCAAATAAAATTTAATAATTAACATTTCACAAGTAGTAATTTATTTATTTAATTTACAACTGTTATAAATTAATGAAAAGAAATTTTTTTCATACTTTCTTATAATTATAAAAACTTTTAGAACTCTTTAAATTTTCTTTTATAAAATATATTCTTATTTGCAGAAAAAATAGGTGTAATTCAGGAGGGTGTGTGAGTAATTTTAGTAATTTTAACATGTGATCATGTTATCATTTCTTATAATTCATACTCGCATGAATTAAACGCCATGACATACGGTTTTAAATTTGAAAACGAGAGAGATAAAAAAGAAAAATTGCAAGAAAAGGAGGATGTATGAAAGGAACGTGTCTTTTGTCTCCCATGTTAATCTCCACTTATTTTAAAAAGCTTTCTTGAATTTAAACATTGATATAGGAGAAGAATCAAATCTGGATGGGACTCGGTTGACATGTGCCGTGTGGTATAGTAAATGAAGGAATAGTGTAGCACATATCGAATATGGAGGCATCTTTCATAGAGAGGATACAAATAAATATATGCGCATATGGACAACCAATTTATATTGTTTTTGCAGCTGTATTAAATGTTTATTTCAGACTACAAATAAATGCTTTTTCTTACGTGCATGCTAAGTTTATCGACGTGGTCCATTTCTTGAATATTGCTCTTATCCGAATGAATACTTTTGGCCTATTGTGCGCTTACGTGCATAGGATTATTAACATGCTATTTTATTTTAAGTGAAACTTCTGTTAGTGCAATTCATCCTGGTTCCAACTATATGTGTAGCTCTATTCTCCATCAGTTACAAAGTTTATAAAATGTGGAAATTTACACCGCATCCTTAAAACGGAAGAATATTGCAGAGTGGGTCCCTATGTAAGTTTTATTATAAAGCGGGTCCCTGTTTTTGCTGCATAATAATTGCTAACATTTCAGCGACTATTCAGAAATACTTGCTGATAGTAAATATTGTTGCTGAAATGTCAGCAACAATTGAATATTATTACTGATAATCATGCAATTGTTGCTGAATAATTATATATCAACTAAAATTTATATTAATGCAACAATATGTGCAATTATTCTACATCGCTGCTGATATGTGCGCAGCTATTCCATAAAATAAGGTACTTTTGGCTTATTATGCTGATTTGTATACAACTTTTATGAATTATTGCTTTTTTCGCTGCAATTATTGGAAATAAGATATGTGTTCTATGCAATATTAATTATTTTTCAATTATACGCAATTTTATCATTTTTTTTTTTATTGTTGTGCAATAATGTGTTGTTCGAATAAATGTAGATAGTAAATTTGGAAGATTGAACTAAATAGAAAAAATTACATTAAACAACGCAATTTTTTACTAAAGTTGCTGAAATATCGGCAATTTCAAGAAAAATTGCAGAATTTCCTGAAATGCGAATTTTGTTGTTTTTTGGGTTTCGATGAATTTTTTTGTGTTTTTCTTGCATTGATATGAAGATGATTATATGTTGAAATAAGTTTTGAAGTTTGACAATTTTTTACGATATATTTTTTTGTTTTTTTGTTGATTTTCGAAAAACAGGGACCTAATTTATAAAGTTTTAAGACATGGGCTTTTCGTGTATTTTAAAACCTACTAGAGACCTGTGCTAAAAGTAACCTTATAAAATTTTATCAAAAAACCAGGTCTTCTTCCATATTGTAGATTTTCCGTTCAAATATATATTAGAATGTATCAAAGTTTGATTACTAGGAAACAAAGATATGTCATATGTGTATAATTGAGACGTGATGATTTGCTTCATGTTGCTAGTTAACTTAGTTCATATCTAATTCGTCTGGATCAACTTAAAAGCTCCTAGTCACATGTATTCCATCGACTTAAGTGTGTTTAATTTCGACGGATAGGAGCCATGTTCAAACGTCATACACAACTGTACATAGATATTTAAATTTCATTTGTGTTCTTGTATATTTTTTTTTAACATAATTCCTTGTCTATTAATTAATATACCAAATAAATGGTGATATCGAAAATCATATCTTTTAATCTTATAGTAGATCTATAAATGATACAATAAGTACGTGTTGAGTAAAATCAACGGTGATTTTGGATTTTTATTCTTTACATGTCTCATGCAGTAAAAAAGGAAATTCATATGAACAAAATAATTAATTAAGCAGAACGTAAATCTCATAGACTTAAAGCTGTGAATAAACTCCATATATACATGCTGACATTCATATGTAAATTGACTGCTAACTAATTATTCTGGATCGAAGCCACACTAGTTATATTAATTCTCTACATCATAATAGCCATAATGCAGTGTACTTTTATTGTATATGGAAATATCTAAGAATCTAACTTACGAGGTACATTCTATGGCCTAATTTTAAATGAAAAAATAAATAAATATTAGTAATATGAAAGAAATGAAAACCCGCATCGAACTATCAGTATAAGCGAATATCCGTTATCATAACTTTAAGAAATCTGAATACCATGCATATAATTGCCGACAAAACCAAAAAGAATACTCCAAGCAATTCGAAGAAGTCACCAAATTTGTAGCTAGAGATCAAACCGTCCTCAAATAGGTTTCATATGACTTTTAAGACCATACAAATATATACAATAATGTGCTTTCCGTCCCCTCATATTGTAAAGATTTTGCAATATTGAATTCGCTGCTGTACAAATAGTTTGGCAGTGATAATGCATTATGGCTCTTACTATGCAGCACACCCTAAAGAAAAAAGAAAAAAAAATGAATAATAGCGGGAGACAAAAATGAGATGTAATTGGGCTTACCATTTTCATATCTAGAATCTAAGTGAAAGGGCAATTTCATTTTAACTAATATAGAGACCAAACAGTAATCATATTAAATTTTTAGAAAGTATATATTTAATCATATCAAGTGGCTTGTCTTTATTAATTGTCCGACCGCAAAAGTTTCAAAAATACTCTTATATGCAAATAAAATATCAGAAGTTTCAATTCGACAAAGAACAAAAATTAACATTTATTTTTGAATTACAATTTTGAAACGTAGATAAGATTATAACTTTAAAACCCTATTTCGATAAAAGAACCATATTTTTTTAATATATTTTTCAATTTGTTTTTATCAAAATTACATAAATATGTAGATGTAACAATCATATAAGAAAGTTTTACATGCACGTGTCTAAAATTCTTTTTTAAGTAATAGATTGGAATAGAACCGCGTTCACCTGGTCTAATAACCATGTTGGACCTAGTCGTATCCTATCCAGGCTAGATCGGGTCTTCGGCTCGGAGGATTGGTTTCGCTTACCTTTCTCCTTCTCGGTTGTTCATCTTCATCGGACCTTTTCTGACCATTCTCCTCTGTTAGTTCGATGCTCTCCTTTCTCTCTGTTGGGGCCCTCTTCTTTTCGCTTCCAAAGTATGTGGAGATCCCACCATACTTTTCATCAAGTGGTAGCTGATTCTTGGTCCGTTTCCATCGTTGGTCCTCCCTGTTCTGTTTTCAGTCGCAAGCTGAAGCGCCTCAAGTGCAGTCTTAAGGCTTGGAACACGAACGTTTTCAAGAACATTTTCGATCGTGTTCGGTCTGCCGAAGAATCTCTTATCATTGCTGAATCTTTGGTAGACGAGTCTCCGTCTTTATCCAACAAGGAGGCGTGGGCTTCTGCTCAATCCTTCTTTGCTTCGGAACTTCGTATTGAGAATGACTTCCTTCGCCAAAAGGCGAGGGTCAAGTGGGTGGTAGAGGGCGACGCGAACTCCAAGTTCTTCCACTCTCTTATTCGGAAGAAAAACAACCTTCTTTCCATTCGGGAGATCTTGCGCCCTGATCTATCTTTGGCATCCTCGCCTGAGGAAGTCAAAGATACAATTGTGACTCACTTCCAATCCTTCCTAGGATCGCCTTCAGTGGCCGAAACCGACCCTTCTCTTTTAGCTTTCATTCCCAGGTTGGTTCTCACGCCAGAAAGTGATATCCTTGCGGAATTCCCATCACCTGAGGAAATCCGAGCTTGCGTTTTCGCTCTTAGTAAGGATAGTGCTAGCGGCCCTGACGGGTTCAACGGTACCTTTTACCGTTGTTGTTGGCCAATTATCCAGGCTGACTTCTGTCTTGCTGTCCAGTCTTTTTTCGCCGGTAGTTTCCTCCCCTCTAGCTGGTCATCCACCAACCTTTTTCTCATCCCTAAATGCGACCTGCCGCGTTCCTGTGGCGACTTTCGACCCATCAGCCTTTGCAACTTTTCAAATAAGGTTATTTCCAAGATTTTGGCTAGCCGTTTGGCCCCTTTCCTTGAGCGTATTATCTCTTCGTCTCAAGCAGGTTTTGTTAAAGGGCGCTTAATTTCCGACAATGTCCTGTTGGCTCAGGAACTTATTTCCCAGATTGACCGGAAAGTGCGGGGCTCTAATGTTGTCTTCAAACTGGACATGGCTAAGGCCTACGATCGTATGTCGTGGTTTTTCGTCATAAAGGTTTTGAGAACTTTCGGTTTCCCGGAAACCTTCATTGACCTTGTTTGGAGGCTTATCTCCAACTGCTGGTTCTCTGTGCTCATCAATGGTTCGGCTAATGGGTATTTCAGGGCTGGGCGAGGTCTGCGCCAAGGAGACCCGCTCTCGCCTTCGCTTTTTGTGATTGCGGCTGAGGCTTTCATCCGCGGCCTACATACCTTAACGATTTATAGTCAGATTCAGCGTTTTGGAATTCCTAGGGGCTGTCCTCTCATTTCGTCTCTGTCGTTTGCTGATGACATTGTTATCTTCTCCAACGGTGGTCGCTCCTCTATTCGGAGACTCCTTAGTTTCATTCATCTATACGAGAGATCCTCCGGTCAGCTCGTTAACGCTTCTAAAAGTTGTTTCGTCCGTGCGAAGGATTGTTCCGCCTCTCGATCATCTTGGATTGAGACAACTTCTGGTTTCAACGAAGCCACGCTTCCTTTACCCTACCTGGGTATCGTTCTGTACCGTGGTAGGAAGCTTAACGCTTATTTCGACCCTTTAGCTGACAAGGTGAGGGGTAAGGTCATTCGTTGGAATGCGGCTCTTCTTTCTCAAGCTGGCAGACTGGTTCTCATAAAGTCTGTGTTAAATTCGATGGGAACTCATGTCTTTGCGACTATGACCCCAACCTCCTCTTTCTTTCGGACGTATCGTTCTTTGGCCTCTTCCTTTTTCTGGGGCAACAAGGTAGACGATCGTCGCCATCACTGGATCTCGTGGGACACGGTTTGTCGCCCCAAGAACGAGGGTGGATTGGGGCTGCGCAACCCCAAGGATATTTGCTCTGCATTCGCTTGCAAACTGTGGTACAGATTTGGTACTAACGACTCTTTATGGTCCTCGTTCCTTCATGCTAAGTACCGTAGGCTAGCGGGCTCTAATTATTCGGGTTGTCCGTCCTACGCTAGCGAGACTTGGAAGCACATGCAGTCAGTGAAATCTTTATCTGATTCCCATGGCGGTCTTTTAGGCTGGGACGGTGCCCCGTTTTCCATCCTCAGAGCTTGGACTTCGATTAGAATTCCTTCCCCCATCCGTCCTTTGTTTTCCTTCATCTGGGATTCTCGCTCTCCTCCAAAAGTTTCGACCCTGATGTGGCGTATCCTCCATGATGGCCTTCCATTAGACGAGAATCTCCAACGGATAGGCATCCCCTTAGTTTCCCGTTGTAGTTGCTGCGACAGTGGGGATTCAGAATCCTTGAACCATTTATTCTTCGCTGGTTCCACAGCCAGATCTTGCTGGAACTTCTTCGGAAATTTGGTTGGTGTTCGAGGAATTACCAGATCTGTTAACGATCTACCATCAACCTGGTGGTCTGGGAACTCCAGGAAATCTCTTCGTTCGATCATTCATCGATTGATTCCTTGTCTCCTTTGCTGGCACATTTGGTGTGCTCGGAACAAGGCTATCTTCGACAGTTCTCCTATGGATCCCGTGGTCATTATTCGGCGCGTCAGGAATGACGTATTCCTTGCTTTCCGAGGTCGGCCTTTCAGGGGGCGCTTGAGCCCCGGTATCCATCATCTAGTGGGTCTCCTGTCTATTACTTGTGCGCTGAGTTCCGCTAGAACTGGCGTTGGTTGAGTGATTGATCCAATCGGAGCGTTGGTCCTCATCCGACGTTCTTGACTCTCTCACCCCCCCCCCCACCTGTTGGTTTTGATGTGGTTGCTAGTTTTTTCAGGTTCAGGTTTTGTAGGGAGTTTTGGTCGTTATCTTTGGCTGGGGTTGTTTCCTTCGGTTGCACTTCAGTTTTCCGATCTTCTTTTCGGCTGTTGGAATTCGGAGCTCATTGGGTCTTGTTGTTTGGATGGTTGGGTTTGCTTGAGGCCGCTTGTTCTGGGTCTCTAGGATTACAGTGTTTTGGCTTGCGGATCTCTACTGGTATTATCTTCCTCTGTCGGTGGGTGGTTTTCTATCTGATGGACTGGCCTACACCTTTTTTGGTGTAGCGGGGATGATGGTTGAGCGGTTGTTAGTTACTTTTTCTTCAGCATTGTCTTATGGTGCTGCTGTTAGCTTAGCTTTTTCTTTTTCATCTGTGATTTTCTTCTGTTTTTTTCGAATTGTGGGAGGCATATTTTGTATGTCTTGCCGTGTTTTGTGAGCCGTTGGAGAAAGGCTTGTTTCTCCTTTTTATAATAATTCTAGTTTTTTTTTTAAAAAAAAAAAATGTATACGATGATGTATATTATTTCGCTGTAAAAAAAAAAAAAAAAAAAACCGCAATTTCTGGTGTGACTGCAAAGTTCTATAAATGCCTTTACATACAAATAAAAGATTAAAAGTTCGAATTTCACTACAAACAAAAATAACATTTATATCCAAACAAAAATTTTGATTCATAAATAAGATCACAAGTTCTAATCGTAATCTTAAGTTAGCGTTCTGTTTTTTATAATTTTCAACTTTTACTTATAAAATCTATATATAAAAAAAAACTAAAATTTAACAATTTTACATCATTATACAATGGTATTTTACATGAACCTGCATGACTTGTCAAAAAATCTCGGATGATATTATCATAGTGACACCACTCTTGTAATGAGCCGTTGAAACGAAAAGGTTCGGTTTATAAAACAATAGATATCGGTGCATATAGTTAATCAAAATAGAGATTAGCCAAAAAGATGGATTTTAATAACATCCTGTATTTGCTATAGATACTTCAAACAATAAATTATCAACCAACCTCATCATCTTACCAAAATAATTTTTTTTTCTTCCACTTTAACAGGATGAGTTACAATTTTGAAAAACGTAGTACGTAAACTAACAAGTTTTGGATGGTTATATGGGAATCAAACCAATAACTTTTTGTGCAACAAGTAAATGTTTTAACCAAATAAGCTTGTGTTGCTAAAAAAACAAATAGAATGATACCCTAGCTACCAAAATGACTAATACGCAACGAAGCAAGAAGAAATAAAATAAGAAAGCAAAGCCATTACGCAAACAATTGTCAGAGGTTGAAGCAAAAAGTAGAGCATATATATCTGCTTTGAATAAATGTTTATGGTGTAGACTTTGCTACAGTTAGTTACGTATACGTAGTCAGAAAGAAGGACATAGTTCCTTGTCATGCTTTTTTCCTTGTGACTACACAAACAAATGTAAGCAGGTGAAGTATTGAAAAGTACAGCGAAAGCCTTAAAGCAGCTTACGAAATCTGCACCTACGAAATACTTGAATTGTTCCAACTTGGTCTACTGTTTTATTGAATCCGGTGGTTCCATTGTGTGAAAACTACATGTTTGAAGTTTGAATATCTTGGATAAAACTCATGGTTTATGGATCCATTCAGAAAACATTGACGTATAATCTGAATGTTTTTCAAAGAAATGCTTTCAAGTTGTGTGCTCTCCTCCTTTCGAAGAGGATCACACATTTTTCTCAAAAAGAAATGCTTTCAAGCAGTTTATAAACATAAGCAGAAGATACAACAGAAGAATGAACACACCATATGATTCATTGTATTCATGTTTTAAGGAGGTCTCCTAATCCTTGCATAATTTTTTCTTCCATAAGTTGCTAATATCGAAAAGGTCTTAGTGCTGAATAAAAATAAATAGTAAAAACATTAGAGCTGAAATTAAAAAAGAACTACTACACATTTAGAGCCACAAATTTATTGATGCACTTGTTAGAATAATTCAATTTATTGTGCAGTTAAAGCTCCGTAAAATCTCCGTTATAACGCATAACGCTTTTTGACTGCTACGCTATTTCAATTTAGAGTTATTAAATAGCATGTTCGCTGTAAGCCCCTCTATTTTCCGCTGCACCCGCTAATCATGCATTTTTAGCATCTGTTGATCAGTTCTCTTTTAAATTAGATCAATAATAAAGTTAAGATAAAGACCTAATTTTAAGGCGTAAATGTTGTGTAACGACGGTCGGACCAAGCTCCCCATCTCCAGCACGTGGCGTACGCATATGGGTTGACACACACTTTGTTGTAACAAAAGGAATCCCCAATGTTACGTGCCTACCAACCCATATTTATACACCACTTCTCCAAGTTATTTAGCGATGTGGGACTTTCCAAATCCGAACCGTCGTTCCTCCATTAAACATGCGAGACAACCCTAACAGTCTCCCCCTTGACTCGCATCCCTTTGCGATAACCTTTGAGAGCACTGCCGTGTCTGCATGGCCCAGTCCGTAACCATCGGCTCCGATACCACTGTTGTGTAACGACGGTCGGATCAAGCTCCCCATCTCCAGCACGTGGCGTACGTATATGTGATTTGTTGATCTCAGAGAAAACCTTTAACACTCAAACAGAAGCTGAAAACTTCGATACTTTATTATCATAGTTTACTTGCCTTTAAATAGCCTAAAGATGAAGACTCAGTCTTCTACAAATACGTGAAAGAGAAATTACTGGAAATGCAATAGAAACAAAAACGAAATACTAGGACAACTAATTGACTCCTGATTTATTGAAGCTTATTTCCTACTCTGCAGTTGAGCGAAGACCAAATCAAACCCAACAATGCCTCTCCTAAACTGAAAGCGGTAGCATTCAGTTTACCCTTTCGCACACTCCAAGCTTTTCCCTTAATCGAACGAAAACCTCCAACCGCAAAGGCTTAGTCAGAATGTCTGCAATCTGCTCATTGGTTCCGCAGTGAACAAGCTTAACAACACCATCCTTAGTAAGATCCCTCAGAAAATGAAATCTGACATCAATATGCTTGCTCCGGCCGTGAAGAACGGGATTTTTTGACAACTTAATAGCTGAGCTATTGTCGCACATAATTGTAGTACTTCCTGACTGTTTCAACCCAAACTCTTCTAAAATCCTCCTCATCCAAACACATTGACAGGCACAGTGAGCTGCTGCAACGAACTCGGCCTCTGTTGTAGACAAAGTTACCACCGGCTGCTTCTTCGATGCCCACGCTACAGCTCCTCCACTCAAAAGAAACGCATAACCACTTGTACTCCTTCTATCATCAATATCTCCGGCATAATCACTGTTTGTATAGACAGTTAGCTCACTAACAGCTCCCCTTTTGTAAAACACACTGAAACCCAAAGTACCTTGTAGATAACGAATCACTCTTTTCGCCGCATGCATATGTTGATCAGTAGGATCCGCCATGTACCTGCTTAATAAGCACACCACATACATCATATCTAGCCTCGTTGATGTGATGTACATCAAGCTCCCAATCAACTGTTTGTACAGCGTCGAATCCACCTTATTCCCATCTCCTTTGGCTTCATCAAACGTGGCTGGATCATCAATCGAAACAAACATGACAAAGTTGGTTGTATCTTCTTCTTCTTCAGATAGTTCTTCTCCAGTCGTATAGTCTTGTAAATAAGTAGGTGGCCTTCGAATTCGTGGAATCGGAGAAATCTGGGAATCTCCCCCGGTCTTTCAACTGCAACTTGCGGCGTAGGAGGATCTTGAGGTAATTCTCCCTCATTCTGCTCCATATCTGACTCACAATCCTCCCAAATCAACTGCTCATCATTTGTTCCTCCGGCTATCTTCTCCCAGTTCCATCCCTTTTCTTCTTCGAATACGACGTCTCGACTCGTCATGACCTTCTCTGTAACCGGATTGTATAATCGGTAGCCTTTTGATTCGTTGCTTACTCCAATTAGCACACACATGGTGCTCTTGTCGTCCAACTTCTTCCTTTTTTGATCTGGAACATGAACATGTGCCAGACAACCGAAAACCCTGAAGTAATCCACCATCGGTTTCACTCCGCTCCACATCTCTTCAGGTGTCTTTTCCTTTAATACAGAGGTTGGACTTCGGTTTAGTACATGAACAGCCTATCTTGCTGCTTCAGGCCAGAATCTTTTAGGGACTTCTTTGTCGTTTAGAATGCATCGCACCATGTTCATAATAGTACGATTCTTATGCTCAGCCACTCCATTCTGCTGTGGCGTGAATGCGGTTGTGAGCTGTCTACTTATCCCCGTCTCTTCGCAGAAAAACTTAAACTCATTGGATGTGAACTCTCCTCCTCTGTCCGTTCTCAAACAAACTAATGTCTCTCCAGTTTCTCTCTCCACCTGACTCTTAAATCTTGTAAACAAAACAAAAGTCTCAGATTTGTTTGATAAGAAATAGATCCAAACCTTTCTGCTGTAGTCATCGATAAAGGTAAGAATGTATTTCTTATTGCTGTTTGATGCTGGAGAGATTGGACCACAGAGATCTGAATGTATCAGTTGTAATCTCTGTGATGAACGCCACAAGTTCTTCTTTGGGATACTTTCCCGATGTTGTTTTCCCACCAAACAGCTGACACACGTTGCAGCTTCCTCTTTTGTCTTTAGATGTGGTATTCCTTTCACCATATTCTGACACTTCAACGTTCTCAAGCCTTTATAGTTGAGATGCCCATACCTACGGTGCCAGAGTTGAAACTCGTTTGTTGCGGTGGTTTGTAGGCACTCGGACATGGCATTCATGGCATTTTTGGTTGCCATGATCTTGAACAGTTTGTTTGTCGTCATCCTTGACTGCATAATTAGGCCCAATTCAGGATGAAGAAGCTTGCATGCTCCATGCTTCATCAAGACTTCACATCCTTTCTCAAGAAGTTGTCCTATGCTGACCAGATTGCTTGTCAATTCAGGTACAAGGTGCACATCGGTGATTGTGTGTGATCTTCCATCGACTCGTAGACTCACGCTTCCTTTTCCCGTTACTAACAATGAAGAATTGTTACCTAGTTTCACCGAATGACGAAATCCTTCATCAAGTGTGGTAAACCAGGATTTGTCTCCACACATATGATTGCTGCAACCCGAATCAAAAAACCAGACTTTTTTCTTTTCTTCATTGTCTCCGGTGAAAGCCATCAGCAATACATCACCCTCTTCGCCATCTACCTCAGCATAGTTAGCTTTACCCTCCCAGCCTGGACATTCGTATTGAAAATGTCCAAGTTTGTGACAATTGAAGCACTCTATTGTTGCTTTGTTGAAGGATCTTCCTCTCCCTCTTCCTCTTCCTTGTCCCGTTCCTCTTCCTCTGCCTCTACTACTCCGATCTCCATTGGTGACTTTCAGCACCTGCTCTTCTCCCCCAGAGTTTGGCCTTCTCATCTTTTGCTCATGTACTAACAGCGAACTCTGCAATGCATCAACTGAGAGACTATCAATATCTTTGGATTCTTCAATTGAACAGACGATGTAGTTGAAATTCTTAGTTAACATGCGTAGAATCTTCTCCACAATCTTGACATCTTGCATGTCATCTCCACAATTTCTCATATCATTCGCCACTACCATCACCCTTGTGAAGTAATCAGAGATGGATTCTCCGTTCTTCATCTCCAACAGCTCGAAGTTTCTCCTTAACGTCTGTAGCTGAGCACGCTTCACTCTTGAATTCCCTTGATATTTTGTTTTCATCGAATCCCACAACTGCTTGGAAGTCTCCTTCAAAGTGATCGTCTTGAGAATGGATTTATCGATTGCACTAAAAAGATAATTCTTCGCTTTGAGATCCTTCAGTCTTGCCTCGGCAAAGGCCTTCTTCTGTGCTTCAGACAGCGTTTCCTCACTGGTTGGCTCAGTGACTCCATCTTTCACCACACCGAAATATTCCTTTGATCTCAAGAGATTCTCCATGAGAAGACTCCAATGATCATAGTCTCCGTCGAACTTAGGTATGCTCGGCTGCGCAAAGTTACTTGATTCTCCCATCTCACTCACTCACCCGTGTTTTTCCTTCACTCTTGATTTTGCTCTGATACCAGATTTGTTGATCTCAGAGAAAACCTTTAACACTCAAACAGAAGCTGAAAACTTCGATACTTTATTATCATAGTTTACTTGCCTTTAAATAGCCTAAAGATGAAGACTCAGTCTTCTACAAATACGTGAAAGAGAAATTACTGGAAATGCAATAGAAAGAAAAACGAAATACTAGGACAACTAATTGACTCCTGATTTATTGGAGCTTATTTCCTACTCTGCAGTTGAGAGAAGACCAAATCAAACCCAACAGTAAATGCTTAATCTAAGTTAGAAATCTATTGTCACCACCAGTACATAAATCATGAAATTCTTCGGTTTTGTTATGTAAAATTAAATAATATTTTTTTACCCTACACAAATGATTTGAGAGTGATAATAAGTTAACTTTAAATATTTGGTTTTATATATAATAGAGGATTTTGCACCTCCGTTATTTTCTGCTATAACTTTTTGCACCTCCAGTGCTATAGAACCGTTAAACGCTTTAACTATGTAAACACATGTCAATTAAAGTGTCATGCAATAAATCTTTTGAAAAAGCCTAACTATATAAAATCGACTTATGGAATAAATCATTAATGTAAAAAGAGTATAATTATCACGTAAATAAAGAACCGAAATGAAAAGTCTATTTAGTGAATGTTTAAATAGAAAATGCCACACTACAAGGTTATGATCCAAATTATACGCGCTTCACTTTTATTTTATAAACTTTCTTCCATTTCCATCATTACAACAAAATGACATTATTGCAACATTTTTTAAATATTTTTTTGTAAATTATCCTTTTAACAACATTTACTCTGCAAATGTTGTAAAAACTGTTTTTACGATGTTTTATACGTAAGTTGTAATCATACTTTTTGACCAACGTTTGTTACAAAACGTTGGTTTTTTGCAACTTTTTTCCTGATTGCTGTAAATATTAATTTACAACTATTTTTTTTCGAAGTTTTTACTCATAGGTGTAAATGATCACATAAAACTATTTAAAAAAATGTTTACTACAACAAAAGGCTGAATTAAAGTTAATTTATTTGTATATATTTACAATTTCTTAAAATATTATAATAATTATTAATTGGTAATCTATAATTAATACTTAATACTTTATAAATGATATTATATAGTTAAATTTGTAACTTATTATAATTAATAATTATTAATAAATAATTTAAAAATAGCAATTTATAATCAGCCATTATTATTTATAATTACTAATTATTTTTATAATTAATAATTTATTATAATTAATTAAAATGATTAGCAAATTATAGTTAATAATTTATAATAATAATGTATAAATAATATATAATAGCAATATATAAATAAATCATTAATTTTTATAATAATAATTCATTATAATTAATAGTTAATAATTAATAAATTATAGTTAACAATTTATAATACTAATGTATAAATAATAATATTTTGCTAATAATAGTGTATTAATAATTTAAGAACCCACCTATTTCTCTTCGGTAAAATTCAGAACCCCTTATTATAGAGAAGCCAAACGCGAAATTCTCTTCCCAAAATGCTAGTTCCTGAATCTGCCTCTCCTCTCGTCTCCTGAAAAAATAGAAAAAAAATAAAAGAAGCATCAATTCTGCCCAAATCCCAATCGCAGATTCATCTAAATCTTCCATCTTTCAACTCGATGTCATGATTTTCAGTTTTCAGATTTACAATCGTTCGATTATCATAGGCATCAGGGCATCGATCTACATCGATGACCTTGCCGAATTGGTCAGATTTGCAACTAGAAACCGCAATTCTCCGTGACATTACTGAGTTGGTTCGCTATAAAATACCATCATAAATACAAAGCTATCGACGGGTATGTATAAGATAATCAGATAGGGCACCAATTACTTGATGAAAACTTTCCATTCTTCTGTCACTACAGTTAATAAAATTTATATCCAAGTGAATGTTATCACTTTTGTATTGTCAAAAGTTCATTCTTAATCAATTTAACATATTTACAAGCTGATGTTATCACAATTAACAGGTAGCAATGGCATAGAATGACTCTAAGTCACATACTAATGAACACTATTGTTGGATAAGGCCTAAGAATATCAACTATGAAGTAATGCATACTTCTGTTGCTCCTTACTTAGATTCCTAGGTGGCATTGGCTTTAGCTGCTTCTTCAATTATATTTCGCCTTGATAGTTTATATTATGACAAGCTTGTTAAAGATGCAAAAACTATAATAACCATTTTGAAAAAGAGAAAAAATTTGGGGTTTCCTCTGCCATTGAGGAAAATCAAAACCCACCAGAATTTTTCTGACAAAGTCCCGACGCCTTAAATATAGTAAGACCACTAGGTCCTCACATCAAAATGTCGCAGGGTGGTTTCATAGTTGATGAAAATGGTTTTCAGCTGGTCCAAAGTAAAGCCAACAAGAGGAAAAATAATCAAGAAATGAATTCTGGAGTTGTCACCTATGACGATCGCCCTACACCACCGATACAAAATACTTGTATAACGCGCTATGGATGTACCCGACCGATGTAAAAGGATAGCCAATGGGGTAAAGTAACGAAAATCTAGTGATTTGTAGAACATCTCACAATGCACAGACAAAATATTACATAATAACACAGATGTAAAATAGGCAAGGCAGTAATATAATCAAAATGAACCATACATAAGAACATTAGAGTGCAACAGGGTTACAGATTATAGAAAACCAAAATAGAAGAGTTTATACAGTCCAAATCTCCAAAATAAACTCTATAACTATCTCTAAAGTAATACAAGTACCAGTATAGCTTCATAGTACTACAGAACGGAATATGCGACAGTAAGCTCAAAAGTATAGATATATGAAAGCATAGCCTCCTGCTCGTACTTCGTACAGCTCCATATGCTATCCAAACCTGTTATCCCAATCTATGCACTTAAGAGTAACCGAGATAATAAGAAGAAAAACATAAAATCTCGGGTCAGACAACCATCATCTCAAAAATACTATAAAAATCGTATATAGTAAATAGAGACATAGGGTATGAGGAACCATACCTGACCTACTACCATTGCCATATAAGTGTACTACAATCGAAATACAATATCCAGTGTCTTGGTATACAGTCGAAAATACCTACATCGTGTGACATCTTAAAGTAATAAACAACCATTGCAAACATGGCATCTATCAAAAAATCCTCACCATCACCCGTGTATGTTGGATATATGATAACTTGTATGGCACAATTGCAAACCAAGGACTCAATCAAATCTTGGCTTCTTTGGTGCTCGAATCCATGTCACTTCGAAAAGCTATAAACCGAACTTACAATTGCAAAAGTCCAAGGTAATCTACTATCGCAAAGATCTGGGTACGATCGCAAATCCAAGTGGACGTCCCCACATAACCCTTTTCTACAGGCACACTAGAAACCTTCGAGTTATGAACGATCCTATTGCATGCGTCTCTATAATGGAACTCAATTGTTATTTCATTCTGGCTATCTCCATAGTAAAACATAATCACAAATTCTACTCACAATCCCTCATCATGGAACTTGCCGTTGTGGATCACCAGCAGACCCCCATCATTAAGTCATCATCATCGGAACACTTCTAGACATCCATCATAAGTCGTAGAACCATCATACTAAAGTTCTGAATTCATCATTGTGTTGAAGGGCCACGCCATCGCTTCACTAGTCGCCATATGAACCCCAAAGTTGCCTTGAGTCATCCCGAAGTCATTCGCCTTCACCAAAAAACAAACTCCAAAAAATCCATAATTTTGCTCGGGTCACTTCTGGAGAAAATCCTAAGTTCTCCTCTTCAAAACCCGAAGCAGCAGCCCTGAAAACTCGAAGCAATCCAAAAATCACCACCACTCCATTTCTACCAAGGATTTCCTAGGTTCGAACCTAGAGCACCACCTCCCCTGACCCAAAGCGAGACTTGAATCAAGATACCTAGCAAACCTTGAATCGATTTTCTTGTTCGACCCCTAAACCATAGCACTACTAGGCATCATTTCCTGTCCAGTATTCCACAGCATCGAACCACTGCACTATCGGACAACGTTAGTTGTCTGGGTCTTCAAACCACTGAACACCAAGTTGACCCAAAGCAAGCCACCACCGGACACCAAGTCAACCCAAAGCGAGTTATCACCTGACAAGTGCTACCGAATAGAAAAGTTGTAGTTTCTCAAACTCCAATATCATGCCAATTTCATCACTACGCTTCGTTCTTCGATCTGTGTGCCTTCCTTATGCATCGATACAACTCCTAATAGCCTCAATCCTATCCGTCGAAGTTCGGTTCTACATTCCCTACATTCAATTCACTCCAACGAGCATTTTCAACCATTCAAGTATACACACAAGCATCACACATGCATCAAACAACATTCAAGCATGCAAAAAACACAACAAATCATAGCGATCATCATACAATGTATTATGTAAATCACACATCCAAATAGATTAGAACACCAAGATCCATTTATTCACGTTTTTACTACAGGTTGAATTTCAAAATAGCATTATAGCATAATTTTGACTTTAGAAATGAATCCAAAATATATTAAAACCTATAGATACATATATAATAAGGTATGATATAATAAATCATTGAACAAACCCTCTAAGTCTATGTTTTGCACGTAAATCAAGGCAAATCCAATAATGAACATCCAACCCCAATTTTTCTTCCCCAAAAATGCCGATTTGAGGATCTCTAACTAATCCCCTTGCTAATCTACCATTAATCTATGATTTAGACTTGATTTGGAGGAGACAGTGAAGGTATTAGTGAAAAAGGGTTAGTGGCTTAAATCTATTTGGGAGATAGATTAAATAATTTGGAAAGGTGATTTCAACATCTAATAGTGTAAGACTAGAAATGGGTTAGTGGGTCTATCCCTAATCTCACTGATTACCCATTAAGCTGCTTTAAAAACTGCTAAACTTCAAACAACCATATCTTCTAACCAGAAAATCCAAATCGCTATTTTGACCACTCTATGGATAAGGAATCCATTATACATGTCCAATTGAAGTGGTCTTGGGTCCTAATTCGACCTCTATCAAAAGATATAGCCATTATAAGTTTCAAGGGCAAAATCATTCGATAAAATTTCTCGGGGTTAAAAATATCGCTACTCAACATCCCCCAAAGTTATAGTGTCATACAACTTAATATGAATTTAAAGATAATATTTTACGACCTTCCGATATGTAAAATATGGACCGTTATATTCTTCCCCCTTTAGGAATTTCACCCAGAAATCCCCAATACAACCAAGGCAAAGTCAAACATAACTATCTCGAATGCCTAACAACCACCGACAATCATATCAAACATCAAACATGCACACAGAAGCAAAAAACGATATATATGCCTACCTAAGCATGCAGGATACTAAACTACCTTATATGATGTTGAAAGTGAATGTAAATGCAATGAACATAAAGTCCCATAAAGTAAAGAACTCCAAATAAGTAGTCCTCATGCTCTCTTCGGTCCTCCAAGTACAATCACCTTCGCTCTCATTCCACTAAACCTTTACCAGCTCTTCTTCTAAGCTGCTTCATACCACATTCAACGATAAGAATAGGTCTTCAAGGTCTCGAAGCTTTTGGTTCAATCTCAACATCATCAAGCTGATTCAGTTTAACTGTCACGCCTGAGCCATGCACAAACTTTCGTAAGTGAGGGATGTGGAACACGTTGTGCACGCCCATCATCTTCTGATGTAAGTCGACTCTGTAACCAAGATTTCCAATTCTCTTAAGTATCGAAAAATAACCAACAAATCTTGGTACCGACTTCCCCTTGTACCGAATAAAACAACATTCTTCAGTAGAGAGATCTTGACAAACACCATATCATCGATAGAAAACTCTAAATCATGTCTTCTCTTATCAATGTAGCTCTTTTGTCTATCATAAGCAGCTTTCATTCATTGGCAAATGATCCTGATCTTCTCTGACATCTCCCTAATCGTATATGGCCCAAGTATCAATTTCTCATCAGTTTCCCACCAACTTGAAGGAGTGTTGCATAGTTGGGCATAAAATGCCTCAAATGGAGCCATACCGAGGATGGACTGGTAACTGTTGTTGTATGCAAACTCCACTAAGTGCAAATGATTGTCCATGAACCACCAAAATCGAGAATGCGGGCTCGCAACAGATCCTCCAAGATATGATTCACCCTTTCGGTCTGTCCATCATTTTATGGGTGATAATCTATATTGAGATGCAGCTCCATTCCCTAATGCCTCCTGTGAGCTCTTTCAAATTCCACTAGTGGACAAAGGGTCTTGGTCACTTGCAATGCTCTTTGGCACACCATGGAATCACA
Organism: Allium fistulosum; assembly: GCA_030737815.1. Taxonomy (NCBI): domain Eukaryota; kingdom Viridiplantae; phylum Streptophyta; class Magnoliopsida; order Asparagales; family Amaryllidaceae; genus Allium; species Allium fistulosum. Next base: position 938,023,713 of record CM060907.1, on the reverse strand, counting down.
TGACTTACTTCACATACAACTCAGCCAATTTGGATGCCATCCTACTAGAATTTCTGTGTATAAATTTAGTACTCCTTGTCAATCTATCGATATGATTTAGAGGCTATCTTACCCTCCTTTGGTCCTTAGGAATCCATCGATGAAGTCCATCAAAACTCGTTCCCATTTCCACTTAGGAATTAAATCTCGAGTGGTTGTAAACCACTCGGCTTCTTCTGTTTTGCCTACCAATTGACAGTTTATGCACTTTGAGATAAATGCCCTAATATCCTTCTTCACCCATTCCCAATAAAATGTCTACCTCATATAACGGTACATTTTATTGCCACTAAGATGTATAGTCAATCTTGAGTGATGGCATGGTCATAGCACCTCATCCCTCAACCCATCGACATTAGGAACAAACAATCTTCCATCCTTATAGAGTCAACCATCATGGTCGAGCATGTACTACTTCATATCCTTAGACTCTAATCCTTCATGTATCTTCGCCATGATCTCCTCTAGTCTAGTGTCTTACCTTTGACTAGTACCGATTCACTCAATCAAAGTTGGTCCAATCGTCAAGTTAGCCAACACTTTCGACTCTAGCTCATATCAAGGTTTAAAATCATTGCCAGCGATAAACTCCAACTGCTTCCACTCTAGGAACATCACTCTCAAGATGGCATGTCTCCTACACAAAGCATCGACAACTGCATTTCCATTACCGGGCGTTGGGGCAATTTCAAAGTCGTAGGAGGGCAAGAACTCTAACCAACATTGGCGACAAAGGTTAAGATCCTTCTAGGAAAAGAGATAGTTCAACGATTTATGGTCCGTATACAACTCGAACTTCTCCCGAAGCAAATAATACATCCATATCTTCAAAGCGAATACTATTATCACCAACTCCAAATCATGAGTCGGATACTTCATCTCATGCGGTTTCAGCTACCGACTAGCATTTGCAACAACCTTTTCTCTTTAGATTAAGACCGCACCTAGTCTAGTACAACGAGCATCTGTATATACTATCAACTCCTCATTCCAGCTTGGAATGACTAACACCGTTGCGCTCGTTAACCTCTCCTTTAGATTCACGAATGAGTGCTGGCACCTTGCATCCAAATAAAAGTCTGATTCTTCTTTGTCAAGTTGGTTGACGGTGCTGCTACCTTAGAGAAATCCTTAATAAAACGTCTATAGTGTCCTGCTAATCCATGGAAACTTCTCACGTCTGTAGCGGTCTTAGGTCAATCCCAATCTTGTACTACTGCAACCTTTGTAGGATCTACAGAATGCCCTGCTCAAAAATGACATGACCCAAAAAACGCATATCCTTCCTCCAGAAAGCGACATTTCGAAAACTTCGCCTTCAATCGATGCCTCCTCGGTACCTCAAGCAAAATCCTCAAATGTACCTTGTGTTCCTTCTCAGTCTTCGAATAAATAAGGATATCATCCACGAATAAAAGTACAAACTTATTTAGTTGATCCCTAAAGACATGGTTCATAAGATCAACAAAGTATGCCAGTACGTTAGTTAGCCCGAATAGCATAACCAACCACACATAGAATACAAACAGCGTACGAAATGCTATGATCGGCACACTTTGCTTCGCCACTCTTAGTTGATTAAACCTCGTCGCAAGGTCCAACTAAGAGAACTCCTAAAACCATAGAGCCGATCGAACAAGTCTTCAATATGCAGGATTGGATACTTATTCTTCTTTGTCACCTTATTCAGCTCATGGTAATCAACACGCAATCTCAGAGAGTCTTCCGCCTTAGGGGTGAACAGTATAGGCGCTCCCCACTCTAATATATTCCGTCAAATGAACCCTTGTCTCAATAGGTCATTCACTTACACCTCTAGTTCATTCTACTCTCTGGGCACCATACGCCTCAATGGCATAACAACTAGTCTGACATCCTTCACCAAATCCATACGGAATTTAATCTCCCTATGTGGTGGTAATTCGATCACCTCCTCGAATATATTTGGATACTCCCTAGCTCTAAGCTCATATAATAACTTGTCAGGATCTCAAGCGAATACAGAAAGCTAACAGTCACCTCATCATTAGGTAGGCAACCTCTCTCCAACATGCGTCCATCATCCATCCCTATCGTCACCAATGTCCTCTCATAAACACCACTACTCCGTACTTCTGCAGCCAGTCCATCTCCAAAATAATATCGAACCCCACAAAACCCAAAACAAAGAAATCACAAACAAGCAAACATCCATAACTCAATAAGACAAAGTCTCAACAAACCATGAAAAGTTTAGTCGATCCTATAACAGGATTTGTAATAATCAAAGGTTGGTCAACTATCTCGGCTTTCAATCCAATCTATCTACCAAATCATTAGATATAAAGGAATGTGAAGCTCTGGTATTAAATAAAACACATACAAGTGTATCAAAGATAGAAGGCATACCCTGTATAACGATGCTCTTCCCTTTCTCGTTCACCGTTGGAGCACTTAATGAAGCTGGAACAACGTTAAAAGCGTAAGAAGACATGACCTACTTATTCCTCGACGGTTCTGGACAATCCTTCTTAATATGTCGTGGCTTGTTGCAGTTGTACGCCTTCTTGCCTTCTGCCTTACATCCCCACAGAGCCCTTCTTTACGAGCACACTAGAAACCTTCGAGCTATTAGCGATCCCTTTGCATACGTCTCTATAGTGGAACTGAATCGTTATTCCATCCTTGTTATCTCCGCAGTAGAACACAATCACAAATTCTACTCACAAACCCTCATCATTAAACTTAACTTGTGGATCACCAGCATGATCCCATTGTTAAGTTGTTATCATCAGAAAACCTCTAGACATCCATTGTAAGTTGTAGAGCCATCATACTAAAGTTCCAAAGTCATTATCATGTCAAAGCACCACATCATCACTTCACAGGTTGTCACATGAACCCCAAAGTCGCCTTGAGTCATCCCGAAGTCATTCGCCTTTGCCCAAAAACAAACTCCAAAAAATCCATATTTTGGCTTGGGTCACTTCTGGAGAAAACCCGAAGTTTTCCTCTTAAGACCTTGAAGCAGAAGTCCTGGAAACTCAAAGCAACCCAAAAATCACCACCACTCCATTTATGTCTAGGATTTCCTAGGTCGAGTCTTGTAGCATCACCTCCCTTGACCCGATGCAAGACCCAAAACAAGATACCAAGCAACCCCTGTACCAATTTTCTTTTCCATCCCCTAACCATAGCACTACCGAACAACATTTCTGATTACGTATTCCATAGCACCGAACCGCGATACTACTGGACATCATTTATTGTTCGGGTCTTCAAACCATCGAACACCAAGCTGACCCGAAGCAAGCCATCACCGGACAATAAGTCGACCCGAAGCGAGCTACCATTGGACAAGTTCTACCGAATATATATGTTGTAGTTTCTCCAAACTCAAATTTCACTTCGATTTCATCGCTATGCTCCGTTCGTTGACCTGTGTGTCTTCCCTTTCCATCGATACAACTCCTAACATCCACAAGCTTATCTGTTGAAGTCTAGTTCTATGCCCCTAACTCAAGTTTGCTTCGATGAGCATTTTCAACCATTCAAGCATGAAAATCAAAAAACATTTAAGCATGCACATCACGCAATAAATCATAGCAATTATCATTCAATGTATGTATAGCATGTCCTAACATCAATAACGACAATCACAGATCTAAATAACATGACTAAAACACCAAAAATCTATTTATTCACGTTTTTACTATAGGTTGGGTCTAAAAAAAACATTAAAACATAATTTTAGTTTTAAAATGAATCCAAAATATGTTAAAACCTAAAGATACATACATACATATATATATATATATATGTATTAAGGTGTGATATGATAAATTACTAACGAACCCTGTAAAATCCAAGTTTTGCATGCAAATCAGGGCAAATCCAAGAATTAACGGCTAAGCCCAATATTTATTTCCTAAAAATGTAAATTTGAAGATCTCTAACTAATCCCCATGTTAATATACTCTTAATCCAAGATTTAGACTGATTTTGAGGAGACGGATGAAAGTAATGGTGAAGAAAGGGTTAATGGAGGCTTAGATCTATTTGGGAGATGAGAAAAATAATTTTGGGAATGTTATTTCAGCCTCTAATAGTGTAAGACCCAAAATGGTTAGTGGGTCGATCCTCGATCTCACTAATTACCCATTAAGCTACTCTAAAAACTACCAAACTTTAAAAAACCATATCTCCTAGACAGAAAGTCCAAATCGCTATTATGACCACTTTACTAAAAAAGAAATCATTATATATTTTCAATAGAAGTGTTCTTGGGTTTTAATTCTGCCTCTATAAAAAGTTATAGCCTTTATAAGTTTCAGGTGCAAAATCGTCCGATATAATTTTTCAAGGTAAAAAATGTCACTACTCAGCATCCTCCAAAGTTATAGTGTGTTATGACCGAATACGAATATAAAAATAATATTTACGACCCTTCAATACGTAAAATATTAGTCGTTACACCACCGACCCCAACCAACAAGAATAATGCAGAAGGTAGGGACTATCAAACGCCCATAAATCCCCAAACTATTGGAGGTAAAAGAAGTGAAAATCTTGCCAATAAGAGTATGACTACCATCTTACCGAATCGTGCACAGAGAAGGAAAACATGTATTGACATCGTTGTGGAAGAGCCAGTTGAGGAGGATTGCAATCTTGAATACTTACCACTAATAAAGATCAACAACAAAAAATATGGTATAATTAGAGAAGCAGTTTACAAGAGAACAGAAGAATGCTAGAGCAATTCATTCTTGCATATGTGGTAGGAGCCAAGCCATACTTTTTGTACTTCAAATCATATATCTAAAGAGTATGAAATCCAATAGGTGATTTTGATATGTATTCAATAGAAATGGGTTTTTCTAATCAAGTTTAAATTATCAAAAGATTATGACAATATTCTTAAAAATGGACCATATATTTTTATAATGGCAGGTTCATCGTAATAAAGACATGGTCAAGTTCTTTGAAATTGGATAGAGATTTGCTAATGTTAATGCCCATTTGGTAAAGATTACCCAGTGTTAATTTAAAGTTGTGGGACAATGAAAAGTTCAGTGCAATGGCAAGTATAATAAGTAAACTCATGAAACTTGTTACAGCCATGGCCATGAAGATGAGATATTATGCTTGCATGTTGGTGGAGGTGACTGCAGATTTAGAACTACTAGATGAGTTAAATTTAACATTGTATAATAGTGAAAACATTATTCAAAAAGTGGAATATGAATGGTTCCTCCCAAATGCGAGGTATGTATTTTTAGTCCAGGCATAAAAAAGAGCAGTGCAGTATCGAAAAAGCTTGGGTTCAACCAATTTCTGGTTCAACCAAGAATGCAGTCGGAGTAAAGTAGCATCTGATGATAACTACTAATTCAACCAAGAAAGTATCACCACTGACAGTGAGAATAGCCGTAAAGGCAATAGAAAAAAGCAAGATAGTTATGATCTATAACAACTCGCTAAGGACAATGCTCGGGTCAAGCTGACGAGATGAAAATTATTAAAGAAAACTATAATGAAAGTCTAACAGAGAATCATCAAAGAACAACAATAAGGGTAGGTAAACATATATAGGTCTTTGAAACTGGAAGCCCCATTCTCCAGTTCCTTGTTTAATTATAGAAAATGGCAAGACAAAAATGACTGATGACGATAAAAATACAAATACAAGTAATGAAGAAATATAGATAATGGAGATTGTACGTCAAGCTGAATGTGCTGCTGAATCTGAGGACAGGTGAGCATCGACTCAAAATTGCCCTACAATTCTGGCCAGATCTAAGTGGATCCACTGCATAACACAAAGAATTAAGGGGTAAGAGGAAGAACAAAGAGAAAGCATGTTTTTTAGTAAAAGTATGTTGTAGACAACCCAACAGGGGGGTGAAATGGCAAACAAACTTGAAGCAAACGGTTCAACATGTAAAAAAGGAGTAGAAGTACAACAACATTAAGGAAAACGGAGATTTTAGACATGTTAAGAGGGCAAAAACCTATAATTATAGCCTTAATAGAATATAAAATGAATGCTTACAATATCAAAAGATTTTTTTAAATTACCTACAAATTGGAAGTATAAACCTAATAATGAGTGTGAGGAATAAATTTACTACTATGGGATTCAAATATGTGGGTATGTAATAATATTAATAAGGATTTTCAATATATAGATAGTACATGACGAGAAAATTATGGAGTAGGCGATTAGATTCGGGTCACGGTGCGCTTGCAGTGTCATGCGTCTGCTTAGACTTTGTTTTGTGGTTTTGGACTAAGCTTTCTAGAGGGTCCGGTGTGGCGCTTAATGAGTACTTGTACCCAGTAGCGGTACGGTAGATATAGATGCTAGGGAGCACTGTAGTGGCAGGGGTTTTCATTGTTGCTAGGAGAGAGGCCTTGATATGTATAGGGGCACTGTATAGCAAAGAGGTCATATGGGGACGCTCAGTTCCGTTCATGGACTCTCAAAGATAAGAATGTATATAAATCCAAAGGTCGCATAAGGTGTAGTTACTCCATTTATATTTCATTCGGTATGGCACGACAGTAGATATTCTATATTTGGTACATCGTTATGGTGTGCTTGTGCTATACTAGTTAATTGATATTATCATTGTGTGTAGCATAGTGTAGACTTATACTATGACACTTTTATTAACCTTACACTTGTATATTTTTACATAGCTTTCACATTATATTAGTTGTGCTAAATTATAGATGATAGGATAAGAGCATGTTAGGGTAGGATTTCCTATCATTTAGAGATAGGTTTACTTTACTTGTTTATGGACAGTTCAAATTACCATTGAGCCACATTCGTGGAGAGGACCTGTAACATCCCCCTACTTGGAGGCCCAAAACTAAGGGCTACAGATGCTTCAGTCATCCATAGTTATTAATCCTCAGCGATCAAATACGGCGGTGTTAGATTCGTCGATACACAGAAACACATGAATATGAAAAAAAAAATTCCAAAACAACATTCTCATTCCAAAAACCATTTCAACATTCTTTACATAATCCCATAATCACTAACCACGTTCAGAAATATATGATTATTACAAATACGCCAAGGGAGACATTTGAAGATGCCCCCTTGGTTGATCAGAGTATATAATAAGGCAACTAAATAACTTTGCCTTTACAACATAACACAGCGGAATCAAAAGAAAAAGAACTCTAAATATCTACTATGCCTCTTGCACGTCTTCGGAAGCTTTATTCGTCTAATAGGGTACCTGAAAACCTCAACTCTCAAACTACTCAAGAACAATTGAGTACCCGAGAGTTTAAGAATAATACTTGTTTTCCTTTAAAAAATCATAATTAATTCCCCACGGCTTGGAAAATTATAAAAATTGAAACCCAACTCCAAAATCATGTTTCTCATAACATATAATTTTCCCATGGCATTCTATCAAAACATACGGATTTACCCTTAAAACCGTGTTTATCAAATGCAAACGACCTTGTTTGACTCTATCATTCATTTGAAATCAAGCATATCATCAAAAATCATCAGATTAGATTTAATCTTAAATCCGAAAATCAATGATCATATAAAAACCAAAATAGAGATGTAGTGATTATTATTCACCTTAGATTGGATAAAGAAATTGGAGATTGATTTGAGACTAATTCTTCTAGCTTGAATCCTAAACTTAAACTTGAATTTTCTCTTCTCTTCTTACTCCTTAATGGCCGGCTTTCCTTTTCTTTCTTACGTTTATTTTTGTTTATGATAAAATGAACATGAATAGTGTAGGGATAATAGTTTAAGGGTAGGAGATATGGGCGGCAATTACCCTAATGCCCTTATGTTAATGTAATTATCATTTAACCTTTTATAACCCATTCATTTTAATAACCACGGGAACTAAATTCATTTGCCAATCTCAATCCCCTTATCACTCTACATTATTCTATTTAATTTATCTAATTAAATATCCTGAATAATGTTATTAAAAATTAGGGTTGTTACAGGCTCCCCTCCTTAAAGAATTCCGTCCTTGAAATTCAATAAGGACTAAACATCAAACATAGCAATCATCTGTAACAACTCCTAACATCCATACTAGTCTACCTGACTGACTAATAGCTATATAAATCTAATATAGACATAACATCAAAGCAGATCAGGATAAGTATCTCGAATCTTGTCCTTTGTCTTCCAAGTACAGTCCTTCTCGTTATCGCTCCACTGAACTTTCACCAACTTAACCATCTTGTTCCTCGATCTTTTCTCATCTCTCGCTACAACCCGAGCTGGTTGTCTAATAAAAGTCAAATCAGGCTCTACTATTAAGTCTTCCAACCCAGTCGGAGGAATAGTAATTTCTGGATCATGCACATACTTGCGAAGATGAGGCACATGAAATACATTATGGACACTTGCCATACTGCTCGACAACTCTACTCTGTACGCGAGCTTATCAATCCTCTCTATAATTAGGAATGGACCAACATATCTTGGGGCCAGCTTCTCCGACTTTCCAAATCATATCACACCCTTCATCGCTGACACCTTAATGAAAACACTGTCTCCAACTGAGAACTCTAGGTCTTTACGCCTCTTATCTGCGTAACTCTTCTATCTGGATTGAGCTTCCATCATCCTTTCTTGGATCAACTCAATCTTTCCTGGCGCCTCCCTAACCAAATCTGGACCTAAGACCAATCTATCTCCAGTCTCCAACCAACATGCTGGTGATTTGCATGGCCTCCCATACAAAGCTTCAAAAGGCGCCATTCATATACTAGTCCGGTAACTATTATTATAGGAAAACTCAACCAAATGTAGGTGATCTTCCTAAGATCCACCAAAATCCAATACGCACGCTCTCAACAAATCTTCGAGTACCTTATTGACTCTCTCTGTTTGTCCATCCGTCTGTGGGTGATATGTTGTACTCATCTTGAGCTTGGTACCCAATACCTCTTGTAGACTCTTCCAATATTTGCTAGTGAATAATGCATCTCTGTCGCTAACTATGCTACTAGGAATTCCATGAAGTCTAACTATGTTCTTTATGAACAACTTTGCCAATACATGTGCCATTCTGGTTGACTTGACTGGAATGAAGTGGGCACTCTTGGTCAACCTGTCCACTATGACCCATATATTTTTATTTCCTCTATTCGACCTTGGCAACCCATCTATAAAATCCATGGATATCGACTCTCATTTCCATACTGGAATCTCTAAAGGCTGAAGCAATCCACTAGGCTTCTGCTGTTCAGCCTTCACTTGTTGACAGTTCACAAACTGCCTAACCCACAAGCCAACATCCCTCTTCATGCCTTCACAATAGAAGCTCCTCTTTGTATCCTGATACATCTTAGTCCCTCCGGAATGAATCGTAAACTTGGATCAATGACACTCTTCCAGAATTTCTCTCCTTAAGTTCTCTACATTCGGAACACATAATCGTCCCTTCTTTCTCAACCATCCTCTTTGGTCAAGACTAAAACCCTTTAGATCATCGACCACTGATCCTACCTCAAGCCTACTAATCTTCTCGGCTAAAACTGGATCCTTCTTCTGTTTAGAAGCTATTCTTTCGATCAGCACTGGTCGAACTTCTAAACAAGACAACATGACTGTACCTTGACTAGAACTAGCAGTAGATCTTAACCACATACCACAACTAGCCAAAGCTTCTAGATCCTTCCATTCTGCCAACATAGCTAATACCACATTCTGATGTTTTCTACTAAGAGCATCCGCTACTTTATTATCTTTCCCAGGTGTATATTTTATACCAAAATCATAAGCAGCCAAAAATTCAAGCCACCACTGCTGCCTCATATTCAACTCCTTATGAAAGAATAAGTATCTTAAAGACTTATGATCGGTATACAACTCAAATCTCTCCCCTAAGAGATAATGCCTCCAAATTTTCAAGGCAAAAATTACCGCAGCCAACTCCAAGTCATGAGTAGGATATCTTACTTCATGCGGTCTAAGTTGTCTAGATGCGTAGGCAATAACATTACCCCTCTGCATCAACACTGCTCCCAATCCAGTCCCACATGCATCAGTATACACCACCAACCCTTGGTTTCTGTCTGGAACTACCAACACTGGTGCATTGGTCAACAAATGCTTTAACTTAGGGAATGCTTCCTCACATTTGTCGGACCAGACAAACTTCACCTCCTTCCTGGTAGGCTTAGTCAAAGGTGTTGCTATCCGTGAGAAATCATTGATGAATCTCCAAGAGTATCCAGCAGGTCCAAGAAAACTCCTGATCTCGGTTACCATTTCTGGTCTCTTCCAATTATTGACAGCTTCGATCTTAACTGGATCGACTAATAAGCCCTCCTCCAAGACCACATAACCAAGGAACTTGACCTCCTTCTTCCAAAAATGATATTTGGAAAACTTCGCCTTCAGCAGATTCTGCCTCAGCATTTCAAGCACCACTCTAAGATGAATCTCATGCTCTCCTTCACCTTTCGAGTACACTAAAATGTCATCTATGAATACCAACACGAACCTATCCAATTTCTCTCGGAAAACTCAGTTCATCAAATCTACGAAGAAATCAGGTGCATTCGTTAACCAGAATGGCATCACTAGCCACTCGTACGAACCATACCTAGTCCGAAATGTTGTCAAAGGAATGCTATCCTCTACCATTCTTAACTGATGGAAGCATGTCGCCAAATCTAACTGGGAAAACCTCTGATGCCACTCAACTAATCAAATAGATCATAAATTCTCGGCAAAGCAAACTTATTCTTTATCATCCTCTTGTTTAACTTACGATAGTCGATGCACATCCTTAACGACCCATCTAGTTTCTTCATGAATACCGCGACCGCTCCCCAAGGCGAACTGCTTGGTCTAATAAAATTCCTTCCTTCAAGATCCACTAGCTGCACCTTCAATTCTTTCATCTCAGTTGGTGTCATCCTGCTAGGTGGTCTACTCACAGGTTCAGCTCTTGGCATAAGATCTATCCGAAACTCAACAGCTCATTTCGGTGGTAAATCCCGTAACCGGCTCAAAAACATATGCAAATTCTCTTGCTACTCAAACCTGACATAACTCTTCTTCCACTTTTGTGGCACTCAACAAAGCACAAACACTCCCGCTGGAATTCTCTATTGGGAAAATGATTCGGTTATGACAATCTGGTTGTCTAAATGATATTTCCCTATCCTGGTAAAATATCATAGCCTCATACTGACCAAACCAATCCATACCCAAAATGATCCTGAAATCTACGAAATCAAAAACATACAGACTGCATGCAAACTTATGACCTAACAAATCAAGTTCTAACTGGTCACATCTCATCCCTAGAGTTGCATATTCTCCTATTGGATTCGTGACCCTTAAGGAAGTAACAAGGTATGTGGGTACTATACATAACCTATCAACCAAATACTGTGATATAAATGAATATGATGCACCGGTATCAAATAGTACCCTAACTGGTATACTTTGAATCAAAAGCGTACCTTCCATCACAGTTTTCCCTTTCTCTACTGCAGTTGGCCTAGAAGAAGATGGTGGTCCAATAGCAAAATCCTTCCGTCTGTCCGCCCTGACTGGCTCTAGACACTGGTTCTTATAATGCCCAACTTGGTCGTAGTTGAAGCATTTCATATTCTTCTTTTCTGTAGGCTTCTTCCCTTTGCCAGTCCGGCACCCATGAGCATAATGACTTTTCTTTTCACACTTAAAGCACACTAAATCAGCCTTTGCCTTCTTGGCAGCATCCCTTTTTCGAGCTCCCTTCTTTTTAAAGAATTTCATCTTCTTTCCCTGAGGACCTTGGGATTATACTGGCTTCTCTCTGGCACAACCAGCAAGCATCTCTTCATGGAAAATGTCCATCTCCACCACCACATTACAAGGTTCTCGGATATGTGTCATGGTCATTCTAGCAAGCTCAGGTCTCAGTCCTCGAATAAACCTCTCATTCCTTTTGATGTCAGTGTCTATAGTGGCATATCCATATCGAGACAGCTCATCAAACTTAGCAGCGTACTCGATTACTGACATCTCTCCCTGGACTAAATCCATAAACTTCCTCATCAATGCCGACTTGGCAACCTCATTTAAAAACCTCTGCTCAAATCTCCTTCTGAAATCAGCCCATGTCAATTCTTCCTTCGGAACTCCAGCAGTCATACTATTCCACCAGTGAAGCACTGCCTCTTGCAACTACCTAGAGGCGAACCTCCTCTTTTGCTCATCATCCAAGACTAGATCAATAGAGATCCTCTCACAGTGCAACAACCAATTCTCTACCTCAATAGCATCCTCCGTCCCCATAAACGGCTTTCCACCCAAATTGGCATAGTCTCTGCTCAACTTACCATAATTATTCCTAACTGGAGCCATAGGTTTTAGCTCCTCCCACATTACCAGCAACCCCAGCTTGCAAAAGATTGGCTAAAAGCCGATACACCATCCCCGCATCTACTGGCGGATTTCCAGCACCCACATTGGCTCAGCATTTTGGTTAGCATTAGCCTGTCGACCTTAGTTCCTTCGAGTATTAGGTTGAGCATTTCCATTGGTTTTTGTGCTTCCTCCACCTAGATTTCCACTTCCGTTTCCTGCTTCCATATCTTCTTTCTCGTAAATCTGCATACGTGCCTTAGTAAGATATAGAAGAACAGTCTAAGAGAGAGGGGAACACGTACTTACATACACACACACACACACACACACATATATATATATATATCAAATACAAGTATGTTACTATAGCGTTAACCCAAACCCTGATCATATTTCTGATTCATTGGAATTATGTTTCAAAAACTTTTTGGTTTAACTTTCTTTTAAAGTTTCATAAACCTATGCTTTGATACTAACTTGTAACATCCCTCTACTTGGAGGCCCAAAACTAACGGCTACGGATGCTACATTTATCCATAGTTATTAATCGTCGACAACCAAATACGGCGGTGTTAGATTCATTGATACACATAAACATATGAATATGGAAAAAAAATTAAATTCCAAAACAACATTCTCATTCCAAAAACTATTTCAACATTCTTTACATAATCCCATAATCACTAACCACATTCAGAAATATATAATTATTACAAATACGCCAAGAGCAACATATGAAGATGCCCTCTTGGCCGATCAGAGTATATAATAAGGTAACTAAACAACTTTGCCTTTACAACATAACACAGCGGAATCAAAAGAAAAAGAACTCTAAATATCTATTATGCCTCATGCACGTCTTCAGAAGCTTTATTCGTCTAATGAGGTACCTAAAAACCTCAACTCTCAAACTACTCACGAAAAATTGAGTACCCGAGAGTTTAAGATGAAAACATAAACTTCGAGTCAGACATAAAGCCTGGTATGAATAATAATCTAACATCTCAAACCATTTAGATATATAGTGAGACCACGCCGCTTAGCGGAACAGGTTTCCCCCTCACTAGTATCTTAAAACCTTTATAAAACCATATATTGTGCTCCTGTATCCACAATGGTTAAAAACATAGTCATTTCAAAGTATTATGATGATATGCATACATATTAAAATATTCTGGATTTCCCATCCCCGGTTTAACTGACCCTCTGTCATATTTATAGTTTGTAGGGTCACTATTAACCTATTAGTTTTCATGGGCTTACTAATAACCTGTATTTAATTTCTGGACTCCCTGTCCTAATTTATAGTTTTCATGGGTGAACTATGAACCTATTGGCCCCTGCCAATTAACTTAATTAATTCATGGGATCCCCTGAACCTATTGGTGACTCCAATGACTTCTTTCTTATCCTAGTTTTCATGGGTTGACTAGGAACCTATTGAAAACTGTCAATAACTTAGTTCGGATATAGTTTTCATGGGTGCACTACAAACCAATTGGCCCCTGTCAACCACTTTTTATAACATAGTTTTCATGGGCTTACTAATAACCTGTATTTAATTTTTGGACTCCCTATCCTATTTCATAGTTTTCACGGGTGCACTATGAACCTATTGGCAACTCCAATAACTTCCTAACCGTAGTTTTCATGGGTGCACTATGAACTTGTCTCCCTGACAACTTCTATGTTTAGGCATCCTATATTCTGGTCTCTCTGACCTCTTGGATTCAATTCTACTCATCCAAGAGTTTAACCAATTTATATTCACTACTGGGTCAACCTAGCTGGTTCTTTTGCCCTTTATCCCCAAAATGTAGTTATGGGTCCATTATAATATGAATATATTTATATGTGAAGAAGCAAACAACATAACAATACCACTCTTGTGGGTTTAATATAAAACATGGTTAATCCCTTTAAACTATTATTTTAATCTAGGAAAGCTTCTTCTTAAAACCATTTCAAAACTCTTTTACTTAGCCATGGGTTTTCTTTTAAAAATGAGATTGGGTTTACTTGTTTTGAAAAACCAAAGCTTTCGAACCCTTTGAAACATTGCTTTCGACCTCACTGGATGACCTTGTTCGAAAGCATATAAATTAAATTTCAAAACATTAGGCCCATGCCTTTCGTATACCTTAAAACCTTTCTTTCGAAACTTTTCGATTATATTAAAGTATTAACGTTAACTTTAGAAGCATAGCTTCGAAACCAATTGAAAGCTTACCTTTTGAAAGCATGGAAAGTACCCCTTTCGAAAACATTGAAAGATCCTCTTTCAAAACCATTGGAAGAATTCCTTCCGAAACCATTGGGTTTATATTTAAAATATCATTTTGGGTCAAGTGAATAAAAGTGAAAGCATCTCTTTCGAAACCATTCTATATATCATAAAAGTATTGGGGAAAACTTGATGGTGTCGGCACCATCCTTTCGAAAGCATAAAACATTTGGGAAAAATATTTGAAGGTTGGCTTCGAAACCCCTTTCGAAACCATTGCCTTCGAAACCCCTAAACCCTTTCGAAAGATATAGGAAATGGCTTATGTTTATAAAACAAAAAGTACCTTCTGAAAGCATTGGTATCTTCAATACCATCAAAAGGCATCAAGTTACAGAAGGGTTTCGACTTGGTCGAAACTACCCCTTCTGAAAGCATTAATTTAAAACTCAATAACTCCTTCGGAAGCTACTACTTTTAAAAGACGACAGCTCTCCTTTGAAAGCTTGTTTTAAAATACCCTTTCGCAAGCATTGGTTTCGACTTCTTCGAACCCTCTTTGTAAACAGACTAGCGCTTTTCTTTAGAAAACAAAACAAAGGTATCGACCCCTTCAGAAGCTATGTTTCGACACCCTACCTTCCGTCTTTCTCCAATCCACTGCGTACCAGCTAAGTGATTCCATGTGTATTGGTTTCAGCTTCATTGGTTTCGACCTGCTAGGTTTCTACCTGATTGGTAGTGGAAGGTCTGAGTCGAAAGAGTCCTTCCGAAAGTGGCGGAACCTACTTTTCTGAGTAAAGAGGCTATTTTTACCAAATAAAGTAATCTTTTTGTAACTAAATTTCCTACTTGTAAACACTTGATTGGTTACCTTAAACTTTCAAATTATTTCACAAATAATTGCCGCATTTTTCAGATCTAAAACCTAATTAACATTAACAAATAAGCCCTTCTCATTTAACAACAATTAAATCATTAGGTCCTCCTTTCAAAATAATTTAATTTCCATAATAAACCTCTTATTAAAAATCCCCAAAAATCACATAAATTCACTTTTAATATGTTATCTAACATATATAAATTTCAGACCAAATTCCTTATATAATTATTGGAATTAATTTCTAAACCCAATAATACATGTTTTCCTTTAAAAATTCATAATTAATTCTCCATGGCTTGGAAAATTATAAAAATTGAAACCTAACTCCAAAATTATGTTCATCATAACATATAATTTTCCCATGGCATTCTAAAATCAAAACACACGGATTTACCCTTAAAACTGTGTTTATCAAATGTAAACAACCTTGTTTGACTCTATCATTTATTTGAAATCAAGCATATCATCAAAAATCATCATATTGGATTTAATCTTAAATATGAAAATCAATGCTCATATAAAAACCAAAATAGAGATGTAGTGATTATTATTCACCTTAGATTGGATGAGGAAATTGGAGATTGATTTGAGATTGATTCTTCTAGCTTGAATCCTAAGCTTAAACTTGAATTTTCTCCTCTCTTCTTACTCCTTAATGGTCGGCTTTCCTTTTCTTTCTTACGTTTATTTTTGCTTATGATAAAATGAACGCGAATAGTGTAGGGATAATAGTTTAAGGGTAGGAGATATGGGCAGCAATGACCCTATTGCCCTTATGTTAATTTAATTATCATTTAACCTTTTATAACCCATTCATTTTAATAAGCACAGCCACTAAATTAATTAGCCAATCTCAATTCCCTTATCACTCTACATTATTCTATTTAATTTATCTAATTAAATCTCTTGAATAATGTTATTAAAAATTAGGGGTGTTACAGGACCAGCTGGGCCTTAGTAGTTTCTTGTTTACTTGTATATAGTTTTGATATATAGTATTTTTTAGATAGTTCCCCTTACACCAGACTTTAAGTCTAACCCGTATTTTGTCATTGTCTGTTTACATCATGATAACTATTGAGTGCTAGATTAAATAGTTTAGGAGTTGGGTGCTTTTAGGGATACGCCATAAGGATGTGCAACTGGAGCATTTTGAAGGCAGGGCATCGATATTTTGGATATGTATACTTGATATTTTACTAGTACATGATAAACCTGTTATTTGTGTATGAGACCTGGTTTATCAGATATTTATTCACAACTTTGTGTTATTGAGAGTTGATGTATTCTGTCCTTTTATATTGATATTTATTCATTAGTTGCTTCCGCTAGTGTGGTCTCTTATATATTTACATCATGTTTTGCTCATATATATTCAGTATATTATATATGTTATCATTCCGTTGTGAGATCCTATCGATGTCTTGGTTTTGTGTTTTGTTTTAATTTTACCCCAACAATATGTCTTTTGTGGTAGTCGAAAGTCAGTTATTGATATGAGACGATGATTTTTGGGTATTACGATGGACCTGCTATTACATTTAGTATCAGAGCACACTCGAACCGAGTAGAAGTTTGAGTTAAACAATCTGGTTGAAGGAGATACATTAAGAGAGCGTACTTCTATATTTCTACTATATTATGTTGCATACAACACTAGTCTTCTAAACTTTAATTTATTTCTATATTCAGTTGCTAAAGTATCTTTGTTTAAGGCTACAATATGAGTAGATGGGGTACATAAGTGACTAGGTGTGGGTAGTCAGAGACGCCTACTTGGTTCAAAGATTATCTAGCTACCACATAGGATGGTCATCCTCCTACGGATATTTCAGCAGCTACGGCCGATGTTGAAGGTGGTGTTAACCCTTGGGCACATGTATTTCTTGCTCCATGAGCTTTAGACTTTTCAAAGCTATGTCGGGATTTCCATAGCCTTGGCGGGAAGCCATACCAGGGTTCTGAGACTATTGTAGAGACATAGGCTTGGATACGTACATGTGAGAGGGATTTCTCCAATATGGGCGTAGAGGATGTTCTCATAAGGAGGATTGCTTCCTAGCATTTTCTGGAGGAGGCTTTGACTTGATGGGATATTGTAGTAGAGGAGGTTAATGAGCAGGTTATGACTTTGATCGATTTAAGAAGTCGCTTCAAGTCTCTATTTATTTCTGAGACGGAGAAGAGCATTCAGCTTGAGCGTTTCATCCAACTTTAGCAGGGCAGCTTGTCAGTCAGAGAGTATGTTAGTCAGTTTAATCTTATGGCTAAATTTGGTATTGAGATGATCAATACTCCAATGAAGAAGGAAGTTTGCCAAGGGTCTTAATGCATCGGTTAGATATTCTTTGCTCATTCATATCCCTGTATGGGCCATTTTCGAGAGTCTTGTGAAGATGGATCTTCTCCATGAGAGCACCCATGAGGTACCATTAGAGGTAGTGAAGGTGAAGTACCAATCGAAGTTCCAACCAAAGCGCAAAGACCAAGACACAGGGAAAGACCAGGCTTATGCAAAGAAGAAAGTTCCAACCAAAGGGGCATTTCAGTATGGAATTTCATGCAGCTAAAGCGAAGCATAAGTGCTTCAATTGCGATCAACTTGGTCACCTGAAGAGGGATAGTCCTATGCTTTAGAAGGAATGGCACTTGAAGATGACTTATGCCTTGCAGGCACTACTAGGTCCTAGCAAGCCTACTGCTCAGGACAAGGGGAAGAAGCACATGTATTGTGGTATGTTCTTATTAAGTATTTGCTTATGTTCATTCCAACACTTGAGCTTTATATTCATCTATTGCTAGTCACTTATTAGATAGACTAAATATGGGGTACATGAGCGACTAGGGGAGGGCAATCAGAGATGTTTGCTTGGTTTAGAGATTTTCTAGCTACCGCACAGAATGTTCAGCCTCATGTAGACATTCCAACAGTTGCGGCCGGTGTTGCCCCTAGGGCACTTCTATTTCTTGGTCCACCAGCTATAGACTCTTTGAAGCTATGTCGGGATTTCCTTAGCCTTGGCGGGAAGCCATATTAGGTTTCTGAGATTATTGTAAAGACATAGGCTTGGATACGTACATGTGAGAGTGCTATCGCAAACATGGGCATAGAGGATGGTTTCATGAGGAGGATAGCTTCCTATCATCTTTTGGAGGAGGCATTGAGTTGGTAGGATATTGTAGTAGAGGAGGTTGATGAGCAAGCCATGACTTGGATTGATTTAAGATGTCGCTTCGAGTCTCGGTTTATTTTTAAGACGAAGAAGGACTTCCAGAATGAGTGTTTCATCCATCTTCAATAGGTTAGCATGTCAGTCAGAAAGTATGTTAGTCAGTTTAATATTCTAGATGAATTCGGTATTCAAATGATCAATACTCCAATGAAGAAGGCAAAGAAGTTTGCTAGGGATCTTAATGCATCGATAAGAGATTCTTTGCTTAGTCATATACCCACAAGAGCCACTTTCGAGAGCCTTGTGAAGATGTATCTTCTCCATGAGAGCACCTGTGAGGTACCGTCAGATGTAGTGAAGGTGGAGAGCAAGTCGAAGTTCCAACGGAGTGCAAAGAACAAGATAGAGGGAAAGACCCGGCTTATGCAAAGAAGAAAGCTGATATTGTGTGCCACTCTTGCAGCATAAATGGGCATTTGCTACAGAATGCCATGCAGCTAAAGCGAAGCGTAAGTGCTTCAATTGCTATCAACCTAGTCACCTGAAGTGGGATTATCATATGCTTTAGAAGGGAGGGCAAGTGAAGATGACTTATGCCTTGCAGGCACTACCAGGTTCTGGCAAGCCTACTGCTCAGGATAAGGGGAAGAAGCACATGTAGCGAGGCATGTTTTTATTTAGAGTACTTGCTTATGTTCTTTCCGATGCTTGAGCTTTATATTTACCTATTGCTAGTCACTTGGTAGGTAGACTAAACTTGTCACCTTTCATAGTAGGTAAATCCTTTTGTAAAGTTGAACCTTGTATGAGAACATTGGTTGTTTGACTAAGGTGCAGCGATCAAGAGTACTAGCATTCGAACTAGACGCATGGGCTTTCAAGTTGAGTGGGGTTGGTGGATGAAGTGTGACTCGGATTTGCATCCAAGTAGGATTTGATGGATGCCTAGTAATGAGCAGAGGCCGAGTGGATGAATAATTAGCGCTTTGCATAGAATCATTCATGTTAAAAGTGTTTTTCCTTTGAGTTAATAAACCTTAGGTGATTAGAGTGATCCCATGTGTTGCAAGGTATTTTCTAAGCATTAATCCATCCACATACCAGTTCTTAGTCCCTAGTTCGAGCACATAATTTCTAGGTGATTTGCACTAGTTAGGAAAGGGTTTTTCATTTGAATCTTATAGGCGAGCACTTGAGTCGGATTCATGAGGTGACTGAGAGATTTTTGAAGCACGACCTTAGTCGTGCAAGAAGATATCAGTGGTTAGATCAAGGAACCAGATTGAAGTTCACATGAGAAGAGTCGGGTGACTGACCTTGATTTAAAAAGAAATC
Organism: Allium fistulosum; assembly: GCA_030737815.1. Classification (NCBI taxonomy): domain Eukaryota; kingdom Viridiplantae; phylum Streptophyta; class Magnoliopsida; order Asparagales; family Amaryllidaceae; genus Allium; species Allium fistulosum. Next base: position 938,003,698 of record CM060907.1, on the reverse strand, counting down.
TTACGAGCAAAAGAAAGGTTGGAATGGGTATCTTGTCATTTTGAGTGATCTTTAGTCATTATAAATTCTAAGTGTAGTATAGTATAGTTAAGGTTGCTTGGGATAGTTTGGGGAAGGATTTCTCTACTGGTTTTGTGGCGATTCGGATAATCTTCTAAGTGATGATACTTGCCTAGGAGAGCGTCGTAGTGCACTTAGTATATTATCCTTATTACCATCGTGCGATCAAGATGAGTTTGAACCCGAGCAAACCCAAGCATAGTTGATCGTCATTTAATGACGATTTAACTAATAGAATTTTCTCCTTTGGAGAATGAGTTCTATTTGGAAGAAAAGAAAGGTTAAGGCTTATATTACCAGAATTAATCGAAAGCTTTGAAACTCAATGATCTAGCATATCATGTAGGTTTTACTTTTAGTAATGGGAGGTGTAACAGCCATGTATTGTATTTACAAAAGGGGTTACACCACTTAAGCATTTTATTCATCTTGAATATCAAACAGACTAACTAGAGTTTATGATTTGACATGCGCGTTTGACTATTGATCAGTTACCGCGCGTGTAAGTACAGACTCTTTATGAATGATTCATTATTTTATATGCATTCTCTTACCTGTTGATTGGTTGTTTGTGAAATGATTGTATGTTGATTGTTTATTATTGTTTACTGATGGTTGTTGTTGCTTGTTGTTGTTTACTATTGCTCATGTTTGCTTGCTACCGTTTGATGTTGTTTATTGTTGTTTGATTTTCTTGTTGGTTGGTTTTGGTTGTTGTTGATTTTTGTTGCTTTTCTGCAAGTTTGATAGTTTGTATGCTAATTATTCTTGTTTATCGTTGTTTGCTATTGATTTATCATTGCTTGTTGCTTATTATTGCTTATTGATTTCTTATTGTTTGTTGTTGTTTGCTATTATTTGATGGTTGTTTGCGTGCTAATTTTAATTTACTGTTAAAGCTAGTTCGAGGAGAGATAATGGTAGCTATTTGAAATAGATCACATATCATATAAATCACATAGATGATAAACGGTTTCTTCTAAATCACCATTTAGAAATGTTGTCTTTACATCCATTTACCATATTTCATAGTTATAGAATGCAGCTATGGATAGCATAATCCGAATGGACTTAAGCATGGATATGGGGGAAAATATCTCGTCATAATCAACACCTTGAATTTGACGAAATCCATTAACAACTAACCTAGCTTTGTAAGTCTCTACTTCTCCATCTGCACTTAGCTTTTTCTTAAAAATCCATTCACAGCTGATAGGTTTTATCCCTTCGGGTACATCTGACAAAGTCCATCTTTATTTTCATACATGGAATCCATCTCGGATTTCATTGCTTCAAGTCAAAGTGCAGAGTTTTACTCTGCGGTGCTTATTGGAAAGATAAAGGAGTGTCATTATTTAAGACACGGTCCTTTTTCTCGCCATTCATGAGAAAACCGTAGTATCTCTCTGGTGCAGAGATTCCCTACTAGACTTTCTAATAGGTTGTGTGTTTTCGTATATAGGTGAACTCGGTTCTCCCACTGTTTCGACCTCGGTGTTAACTTCTTGGATCTCATCCAAGTCCACAATTTTGCTATTAATTTCCTTTGATAGAAATTTCTTTTCTAAAAAGACAATGTGTCAAGAAATAATTACATTTTGGTCCTCGGTAATGTAGAAAATATATCCCATTAAGTTTTTGGGATATCCTATAAATTTACATAGAACTGACCTTGCCTCTAGTTTATTCGGACCAATGCTCTTAACGTACGCTGTACAACACCACACCTTCAAATGATTAAGTTAGGGTTTCTTACCTTATCACATCTCATATGGCATTTTAGGCATAGATTTAGTGGGCAACAAGATCAACATATGCACTACAGTTTCTAGTGCATATCCCGATTAGGACTGAGGTAACTCGGCATTACTCATCATGGACCGAACCATATCTAATAGGGTTCGATTCCTTTGCTCTGACACATCGTTGTGTTGCGGAGTATAAGGTGGAGTAATCCGAGAGATAATTCCATTATATTTTAAGTACTATCGGAATTCCTGTCCAAAATACTCACCTCCTCAATCTGATCAAAGAATCTTAATCTCACGGCCCGTTTGGTTTTCTAATATATTTTTATATTCGACAAATTTATCATAAACATCGGTTTGTTCTTCATTAGATACACATATCTAGTCTTGAGAAATCATCAATGAAGGTAAAAAAAAAGTAAGAACTATTGTCTTTGGTGATTACAAGCATGGGGTCAAATACATCACTACGTACTAACCTTAAGAGTTCATCAACTCTTTCATTGCTCCCACTGAAGGGGTGCTTGGTCATTTTACCTTTGAGACATGACTCGCATGTGTTAAATGATTAAGAATCAAGTGGAAGGTGAAAACCTTCAGCTTTCAATTTGTGTAGTTGTTTCTCACTAATATGACCTAGCCTGTAATGCCAAAGATAACTATCACTTGTATTGTTAGAAGAGTTATTCACAGAACACACATAGTTAGTATTGACCACATAAATTTAATTTTCAAAAACACCATCATAGACTTTATTTCCATTCAAACTAATGTATAAAGAATTATTTGCACAATAATATATATATATATAGTCTTAGACAATCTAAAAACACAAATAATCCCACATATAAAGTATTTTACGAAATAGCACATATTTAGTATAAAAAATACTCAACTAAGCAAACATAAATGATAATCTCCTATTGTCATTGCATCTAAGATAGATCCATCAAAAATTTGGAGCATCATCTCTCTTTTTGCCATACAGTGCTAGTTCTTAAGCCCCTGCAGTGAATTACATATATGAGTTCTAAATCCAGTATCCAAGATCCAAGACATTTTATTTATTATAAAACAATTTGGAATCATAAATGTACCTGATGGAGATGTAGAACCATTCTTCTTTATTTCTCTAACAATCTTTAAGTAATCAGGATGGTTCCTTTTCTAGTGACATTTCTTGTGGCAGTAGTGACATTCACTCTTGTCGTTGGTCTTCTTACTTTTCTTATTTTTCTTACCTTCTCTTATTCACTTTTTTGAATATTTCAAAGATGATGCACAACCCTTTATAGCAAGCACGACCCCTGATCCTTAGATGCAAACTCGGCCACCTCAACATATTGAGGAATTCCATGAGATTCACGGTCAATTTGTTCATATTATAATTCAGTATGAATGGTTCATAATGCGATGTAAGAGAACCAAGGATCAAATCAACTTGTAATTCATTGTTTATCAGTATGCAAAAGCCTATCAATATAGCTTTTCATCAATAGTACGTAATCATCCACCTTTTTCCCTTTAGTCATTTTGGTATTGAATAGCTTCTTCATAAGCTCACACCTTGCGGAATGTGACTGTTCACCAAAAAGGGCCTTGAGACTATCAAATATCTCATGGATAGGTATATTTTTATGTTGCCTTTGCAATGGCTTGTCACATGTAGACAACATAAAAACTTGGGCAATCTCTAGGTTTGGGACCCATTTCTCATAAGCAAGTTAAAGTTCGGGGTCCACATCATCAGCGGGTTGTTCTTTAGGTTCGCATGTAATAGCCGACCAAAGATGCTTGTAAGTCAATACTATCTTAATCGCTCTTAGCCAATCAGTATAGTTAGGTCCAGTAAGCTTGTTATTTTCATAAAACGATTTTGGAGTTGATATTTTTCTACAAGTTTAAATGGTAGATTATTAGGACAATATCATAGTAGATGTTCTTATAATATTAGTAAGGTTAAACTTTATGTTTCATGTTACTGATTAGCATCCACTAATCTTTTATGTTTTGCTAAACCCTATCGGAATATAGAAGTCTTTCGACTTCACTAGTAGGCGTTAGGACTCGTCTATCTTAGAATTCGGACCTTAAGTTTGCTCCACAAGTCATAGCTCCATTGTAACGACCTGGTATTTCGAGCCATTCGCATCCGCACATGTCAGACTTAAATTGCTCAAAATATTAGATTGTTGATTTATATTTGGCAAACTCAGCATATACAGTAAATAAATCAATCACAGAATCACAGACATAGAGTATTACAAAAATAAGCAGCGGAATAGATAAATAGTAGTTCATGAAGCTACTATATAAACATCAGAGTTAGAAATAAAATACAATAGAATATCTCAAATACAATATAGTCTCGAATACAAACAGATGACAAGTCTAAACAAAACAACTGGATAGCTGAAAGTTGAATAGATATAGATGGATCTCCAAGCGAAGCTCCAAACTCCAAAGGTGAGTCTCAAATGCTGTGACACTCAGTCTGACCCGAACATAAAGCAAAACACAAAACACTCGAGTCAGGATTAACATTCTTATATAGTAAATTTAACTCAAGTGAACTATCAACTGAAATACAAGTAACTTAAAGGATGTTTGGGATACCCATCCTCTAAGGATCCATGGAACTATCTACTATGTAGTAATATACGCTATTATAATATGTCTATAGTAAAGTAAACTATTAAAATAGCGTTAAGGCGTTAGCCATATCCCCCTTAACACATTTTATATATTCCCGTAGTCTATACAATGTCGTACGCTCCTCCGTAAACTGGAGGTTTACCTAGAGGACACCACATAGGTACGGTACAAAACAAACTCGTAGAAGGCATGATAGGGCGTGCGACAAGGCACTCGAGGCAATGCCAGGGTAGATATACAGTTTTCGTATCCGAACTGGTGGTAACGCATAGCAGCTACTACCTCCCACCTCGTGACACACTCCTAAATCAAAGGTGCACCCAATCAAATCACAAAGTAATAGAATGGTATCGAAGAAATGTGTCCGATAGGAGGAATGACCTCACCTGGCCCGGCGAGACTCCTGTTTTAGCCGCATCAAGCTGACTCACGGGAGTCGGGGCTACGTAAATACCATATAGAATCGTCACCAAACCATCCTACTTCATTCTGGAATCTCCACCACGTAAACAGTTGTTAAAGTGGTTTTCGGTATCGGCAGAGAGTATGACAATATCCGATCCCGGTCTCTTTAACAACCAAACGCCTATTCACACCGTGGTCATTTCATTTCAAATAGTTCATACTTCATATCAAAATATCATATTCATTTCAAAACCATATCAATTCGATACCATCATTCACTTTAAATAATATTCATTTCCAAAATCGTAACACTTTCAAAATTATAACACTTTCGGGAATCATAACACTTTTGAAATCATAACACTTTGGAAATCATAACATTTGAAATCATAACACATTGAAATCATAACATTTTCAAATCATAACACTTGATATTGAAAATATTATATATATTACAATAGTTATAGATTAAAATAGTTTATATATTAAAACAATTTATATACTAAAATAGTTTCCTCAAATTTCACAAATCGATTCAAATCAACTTAAATTCAAAAATTCAATTTAAATCAAACCCAGTTCAACACTTTTAAATTTAAAGGGTTAAAGATTCAATTCAAATTCTCAATAAACCATTTCAATTTGTATCGATTTCAAATCCAGGTTTTGAACTATCACCTCACTTCTAATAAGATTCAAAGTTTAAATATTCAAACATTTACAATATAATTTTCATTTATATTTCAACATTAAACTTTGATTTTATTCAATTTTGAAAATATTCACTTGATCATTTTAATAACAATTTAAATAAATCTCAATTTATAAGCTTAAATCAATATTAAATATTCAGTCTCAATTTTTATTTAAAGTCGAGAATATTCATTTAATCACTTTTCATCAAATCAAGTTATGAATCATACCTTTCAAATCTCAAAAGCTCAAACAAATTCTTATTTAAATTCAATTATTAACCAAACTCGATTAAAAATTAATTAGTTAATTAATTAAGCTTCCTCTGTAATGGTGCCATCTTCTCCTGTACCTCCCTCTCCTGTTCCATCCTTTCCCGTACCTCCCTCTCCTGTTCCACCATCTCCCGTACTTCCCTCTCCTGATCCACCTTTTACCGTACCTTCTCCCATCACCATGTCAAACTACCATCCCATGGACGTTAGTTCTCCTAACCAAACTAACGCCCTTCCTTCTGCCAAGCATAAACCACCTCCATACCCACCTGACCCTCCACCCTTGAGCGTTTCCTCTCGCTCTTCTCTGTTAGGTAGACCTCCACTACCATCACCCACTGCCATACCTCTCTCTCCCCTTCTAGTTGATCCGTCTCCTTCCCTACCTGGTTGCAGTCAACAAGCTTGGACTTCCTTATTCAAACCTCTCAACGCGGGGAAGTACAAGCCTGTTGACTTTGTTCCTTCCTTCTCTGACGATGTGCTCGACTTGGTGGACGACGTTGTTAAGGCTGGCTCCACTATCTGGCAGGATTACTTAGTGGGTTTTTTCCTTGACAAACCTTTGTCTTATTCTTCTGTTGTTGCTAAACTGAAAAGTATCTGGAAACTGAAAGGATCAGTGCAAGTTAAATCAGATGGAGTGATTTTTCTATTCCTGCTTTCGTCAGACGAAGATAAAAGCAGAATTTTACATGGCGACCCCATCATAATGAACAACAAAGTGTTTATTATTAGGCCATATGACGCTGTTGTTAGCAATGTATGTGGATCTGTTCCCACAGTGCCTGTGTGGGTTCATCTTCGCAATATTCCTCTCTTTGCTGGTCTCACCTTGGTATTAACTGGATAAGTAGTCGAATAGGTAAACTGCTTTGTATGGATGAAAGGACTGAGAGGCTTGAGAGATTGGAATTCACGAAATGCATGATTGAAATCAAGCCGAATAGGGAGTTACCTAATGATTTCCTAATTATCCTGGCTGATGGTGGTGTTCAGCGTATTTTTGTAGAGTATTTATGGCAGCCACACATTTGTGTTCTGTGTAACTCCTTTGGACATGTTATGGAATCGTGTGACAAGAAGGTTGAATCTGTTACTTCTGCGAATGGCAAGGACATAGGAAATAAGCACAAGGAAAAGCTTTCAAAAAACAAAGAAAAGACTAATAAGCAAGTTCAAACATGGAAAAAAGTGGGGTATAACAGAAAAAAGATGGGATCGAATAGGAGTTTCAGAAGGGTGATTAATAAGGATAATATTCAGGATAGGGTAAAAGAAAGTGAGAGAACTAATGGAAAAGAGGAAGAAGTGTTAAAAGAAAATATCGATATGAATAAAGAGAATGAAGTGAGATCTGATAAGGAAGGAACTCAAAAACATAACGATGTTTATGATTTGGATATTGACAATCCAGTGGTTGCTACTAAGGTCTTTTCTGCGGCAGCAACTGGTTTCAAGTTGCCGATGGGCAACAGTTTTGACATTCTTTAAATCATGGAAGAAAAAAATGATACTGATAACGCAGAAGTGCATGAAAATGTTAAATTAGTAATGGAACATCCTCAAGTGGCTAATATTTCGTTTGTTGAAAACTTGCTTGCTTCACCTGATAGTGCTACAACAGGGACAATTGGAATTGTTTCAACACATATTCAAAGCAATGCAAATGATGCTACTTTTTCTGAAGCACCATCTGATCCTTTCAAATTAACAATGGGAAGAAGACAAAGCAGTGAGTACTTCAAAAACGATTTAAATTCTTTAATGCCAGTTTTTTTAAATTCGGGAATTCAATCTTTGAATTTCAAATCATCCAACTCTCTTGACACTGTAATTCCAAACAATTATTCTCCAGCAAAACTCTACTTCTTCTCAACAGCCATCACCTTGTAAAGATGCCTACGTGCACAGTGTGCATGTGCACGAAAGTCTCAACCACGTTCCAACTCTTGTATCCTCAAACATTGACAACCCTCCTCCATCCTTCTCTTCAGCATCTAATTTTTTTATCCTGAAAAATTCCATTGAAGATTCTTCAATTCTAAACACTCCCCCAAAAAAAATCTTGCCTTCGCTGAATGGTATCCCACAGTTAGCAAATTCTTCCCCTCGGTTACAAAAATCAAGACTAACCAAGAATCTAGCTCTCTCACCTCACAACACAAGTGCCTCGAACATGGTTCTTCGAAGCAAGAAATCAATCACCCCGTATGAAAATTCGTCTGCTCAATGATGCAAACCATCGGAGCATGGAATGTTAGAGGGGCACACCATGAAACTAAATTATCCCAATGCAAAAATATGATATCTCAGCATAACCTATGTATGTTAGCCATTCTTGAAACAAAGTTAAATCTAGTCCACTCGATCAAAGCCGCTAAATATATTAACCCAGGTTGGGATGTCATCACAATCTTGTCGAGGCGCCTTATGGTAGAATCCTCATTGTTTACGACCCTAAATTGATCCTCCTTTCCAAAGTTTACGCTACTTCTCAAATCATTCACTGCCATGCAAAAAATATCATCCTCTAGCACATTCTACATATCTGTTGTCTACGCTGCTAATAATAAAGCAGCTAGAACTACTTTTCTCCACGACCTGCCCATGCTATGTCAAGATTCTCATCCATGGATCATTTTTGGTGATTTCAATTGCTGTAACAAGATTGCTGATAGACTTGGTGGCAATCCACTCTCTCTTAATGAAATAGAACCGCTGCATTCTGCAGTTATTGATTCTAACTTAGTGGAAATTAAGACTACTGGTATGAGATTCTCATGGAACAACAACAATAGACAAGTGAGAAGGACCTACACTAAGATAGACCATGCTTTTGGTAACCACCTGGCCCTCTCCAAATGGCCTACCATTTATAACCACCATCCTCCTCCGCTCCTTTCCGACCACTCTCCCCAACTTATTCACCTCCGGGAAGATGGCATCAAAAGCTTTTCAAGTTTCAATTTTTTTAACATTTGGGTTAATGAACCTGATTTTTTTGACATTGTTAAAGAAGTTTGGGCGAAACCTGTATTTGGTAATCCTATGTCTATTTTGCAGGTCAAGTTGAAAAGTACCAAGCTGGCTCTCAAGCAAAGGTCAAAAAAGAGATTTGGAGAAGGTAGTAAACAAAGTACGTACTAGAAGAATAAACGGGAAGAGATTAAAATAAACTTGCTGGATGATCCCCACAATACTACAATTAGCGCAATGGAGACGTACATATCATCTCAGTACTACGATGCTCTATCGAGTGAGATTTCTATGATGAATCAAAAAGCGAGACTTAAATGGAGAACTGATGGTGACATGAATAGTGCTTTCTTTCATGCTAACTTAAAGGCTAAGCATTCCAGAGAAAATATAGTTACCATTCTCGATGACGAAGGAAATGTTCAGAATTCTAAACAGGGTGTGGACGAGGCTTTCATAAATCACTTCACCAAACTTTTCAACAACTCCGACAACTTTGAACCTGATATTAACCTCATCGATCCCTTACTCCTTCCCAGACTTTCTACCGACGAACATGCTTCCTTGAAACTTGTTGTTTCTGATGAAGAGGTCAAGTCTGCTATGTTATCTCTTAATAGGAAATCGGCGGGAGGTCCGGATGGTTTTAACGCTAATTTCTATTTCGTTTGTTGGGACATTGTCAAATTGGAAGTGCTGCGTGCTGTGAAGAATTTTTTCACTAATACAAAACCGATTCCTTCTTTCAACAACACTAACATAGCTTTGATTCCTAAGGTCAACAATCCTAGCACGGTGTCTTCTTTTAGGCCTATCTCATGCTGTAATACTATCTACAAATGTATCTCTAAAATAATTGCAACCAGGATGAAATCTGTCATGCATAACATTATATCATCAAACCAAGCTGCCTTTTTTCCAGGAATAAACATCTTAGATAATGTCTTACTGGCTCATGAACTTCTGTATGGTTACAATAACAAGAACTCTTCTCCTGAAGCAATGCTGAAATTGGACATCATGAAGGCATTTGACATGCTTCGGTGGGAAGCTATTGTTAAAGTTATGCAGTGTATGAACTTTCCTGTTACCTTCATTGCTTGGATTGTTGAGTGTATCTCCACCGCTCGTTTCTCGGTCAACGTTAATGGTTCCAGTGTGGGATTTTTTGAAAGTAGGCAAGGCATTCGTTAGGGGGACCCAATATCACCGTATATATTCATTCTTATCATGGAACTTCTCACGCAACTGTTTAAAAAAAAATCAGCTTCTGGGCAAATCAAACTCCATCTGAGATGCTATAACCCGGAGATTCTATCTTTAATGTTCGCTGACGATCTAGTTATTTTCTGCTCTCCGGATAACTCTACGATGCACGCCATTATGGATACTCTTCATGTATTTCATGCTATAACTGGTTTATCAGTCAATCTCCTCAAATCGGAAATGATAACTTCTGGCCTCACAACTACCCAAAACAATGCCATTCGGGTTATCACTGGTTTAGTGATCAGTAATAACACTATTTCTTATCTTGGTCTCCCACTCACTTTCGCCAAAATAACAGTTAACCAATGTTTACCCCTGTACGAAAAGATCACATCTAGACTAGAGTCCTGGTCGAGCAATTTGTTGAGCCAAGCTGGTAGAGTTTCATTAACTAAGTCTGTGATCTTCTCCATTCAAGTCTATTGGGCTAGAACTTTCATATTACCTCAGAAACTCATCAACATGATTCGTTCAGCTTTCATGAGATTTATTTGGACTGGGAAAACAGTGGGTCGATATTTAGCCCCTGTCAGTTTCAAGAAATTAGAAAAGCCTATTGCTATCGGAGGCCTTGGAATCATTAACATGTTCCACTGGAATCGGTCAGCAATGGCACGTCTTATCTACGATTGCATTACTGCCAAAAGTAATATGTGGGTTAAATGGTCCAACATTCACGTGCTACGTGGTTGCAATTTTTGGAAAATGGCAGCTCCAACCAAGATCAGCTGGACGTGGAGATCTATTTTCAAGCTTAAGGAAGCTATACTTCCCCTTGTCCGATACCCGATTGATCATACCAATGTCATTAGCTTTTGGGACGATCCATGGATAAATAGTGGAGTTATCTTGAGGCGTGTTCTTTCGTATGCTGAGATAGTGCAAACTGGAGTGAGACAGGAAGATACTGTTCAGAACTTCATCCGCGGTAATTTCTTACGACTTCCTAGGACTTCCAACTATAGAATTCAACAGCTCTGGAATATGGCGGCTGATTGTGAAATTAAAAATGTTGGTGGCTGCTGTGTTCAGTGGGGAAGTAAAGATAGTAATTTCAGTATAAAAGAAACATACTCCTTCCTGTCTGGGGCAGTAGGAGAGAAATGCAAGTGGAGGCGAAGAATATGGTGCACTGATAATGTTCAGACGGATAATCTTTTCCACTGGAAAGTGATGAATAGGGCTCTTAATACTAAAGTTAAGCTGATAACCAAAGGGTTTCATGTTACTGCCTTCTGTGTTTTCTGCCATCAATCTCCTGAGATGGTCGAGCATTTGTTTTTTGAATGCAATTATCTCAATGCGCTTTGGAAGACTTGGATTAGGAGAATTGGAAGAAAATGGAAAGGAGTTAATAATGTCGTTCAGTGGAAGTACATCTATGACAATACTGGTGGTAAGGCTGATTCGAATAGACTTTTTTTGTACGTTGTCAAAAGATTCATGAGAGTGGTCTGGGATGAAAGAAATCGACGTATTTTCCAGCCGGATAAAGGCTTCGTGCCTGAACAGTTCGAGAAGCATTTGATGCAAGAAATTAGGCGGGATTTTTGCCATGTTTCTTTTGCGTTTGACCCTGGCATCTTCTGTTAGTCTCCCTTTCTATTTTCCTCGTTTTGTGTTGTGTCTTCTTTGTTTTCCCCGTGTTTGTTGCACTTTGTTTTCCTTGTATTTCTTGCAAGTCTTTGACTTGTTCTTCTTCGTCCTCTTGGTGTAGCAATAAAATGGTAGGGGTCCATTTAACCCCGTCGGCTTTGCCAAAAAAAATTATTAACCAATCTAAATTTCAAGTCAAATTTACTTTATTTTCCAACCACTATTTATTTAAAGTTATTACAAAAATCTGTTTACAATATTAATGTAAAATTTTAAATAAATATTTAAACATATTATATATATAGTAATTAAATTAAATTTTATTTAAATAATTTATATAAAATTAAATCTTATTAATGAATCTATTTTTAATCCTATTTTATATAATTTAAAGATAAAAAAATTATAAGTAAAAATTTTAAAATTTATATTTTCAAAACGTAACTTGTAAATTTCAATCCTCCAAACATAAAATTTTAAAAATCTAATATAAAACCCATATATTAAATATATAACTTTTCCCTTCAGCTAAGACAACTACTTTATATATATACTTTGTAAATATGTTACTGTAAATATATATATATATATATATATATATATATATATATATATATATATATGTATGTATGTTTTAAAACATAGATAGTACCTTGTCTATAATATAATACGTGCTATAAACTTATATATAATATATATCTATTTTTATAAAAGAGAAGATGAAGGATAGTTGTATACATACATCTACAGATGATATAAAAATAGGTAGTATATATAAATAAAAGAAAGGAAAACCGCCAGCTTGAAAAGCGGTGATATAGAGAAAACCTAAATTAATATATATATACCTTTAGTATGATAAAAGAGAAGAAAGTCGACTGCACAATATATATATAAACTTATATTTTATTCTTTGATATGAACTTAAATTATATAATATACTTTCCAAAACAAAATAGTATGAAAGAAGAATGTTCAAGCAAAATAAAATAAATATCCAACTTACAAAAGCATATGTATACTTAGTATGTTATATATATAAAAATGCCATAAGCATGCATCACGGTGTGCTACTGCGGCTACTATGGGGGTAGAAAGGTAAAGGCAAGGGGAACACGGTGGCACCGACGATGTTGAAAATTGGGTTCTCTGATGACGCATACGAGCAGGGTATATAAAGCTTATATGTATTTAAGCTTTTCAATATATATATGTTTAAAGGAAGGAGGCGGAGGGTTTCTGGGCAGAGGGATCGGCTGTGGCTTCGGTGATGGAGGCGTGGTTGAGAGGGAGCGGAGTGATGTGACTTGGTGGCGGATCTGGAGACTTGGCCGAGAACTGTGGTGGTGGGAAGGGTAGTTGGTCGGAGGCGGTGGAGATAGGGGTGTTGCGTGGAGGAAAAGGTGAGGCCGAGTGTGTGGCAGGTGGTTGCAGTCAGAGGATAAGGCGGCCGGTCATAGGGGGAGGCGCGGTGGTAGGTCAGGCTCGGGTTGAAGGCTTTGGTTGGGAATGGGTTGTTTTCTGGTGGCTAATTGATGAGATGAAGGGCGGTGCTGTGGCGAGTCGGCACTGGTGGCAGGTGGAAGAATGGGGACGAAATGCAGGGAAGAGAAAGAAGGAGGTAGGCGAAGTTCACTTGCGAAGCTTCGGCAAGCTCCAGGAAAACGTAAACAAGCAACCATATTTCTTTGAAAAAAAATTTATAAATAAAAAAAATGAAGAAGAAGACAAAGGTTTCAGGAACAAATAACTTATATTAAAAAAAAAAAAAAAAAAAAAGGAACAAATAACTTATATTATATATATTTCCCCTTTAGAACCTAATGCAGAAGAAAAGACATCTGGAAGAGAATAAGCAAGTAGGAGGTAGGAAAAAGGAAAATGAATAGGTCACAGAAACTATCTATATAAATGAATAGAGTGCAGATAATGAGCTGGGCACCAATAAATGAATATCTATCAACGGAAATAGTGACAATTAATATTCAATTCTGGTGACTATTCATTTCAGCAGTTTGATAATTGGAAGGACAAAGAATATTAAAGATCCAAAACGGCTACCGATACGGTTAACTGTTTCCACGGATATCGCCGCGTACCGAACTTCGAAACACACAAATGAATATACTGTGGAGATCAGCACGACGAGTCGTACGATCATCCTATCAAAACTTGATATTCGGTGTCCAAAATGCTACAAATCTGTCGAAAATAAGATGAACGGGGCTAGAGAAGTCCAAATTTTGCGAAACAAAATATGACGCCTCACTCAGAAAATGATAAACATTTTTATTATATAAAAATATTTAGGTTTCGAAAATATTTTATTTTCATCAAATTAACTGATTTTAAATTGAAATTGAAAATTACACAGCAGAACTATAACTTCTATATTTTCTGATGAAAATTTACAATTTGCTATGTTTAAATAGACGTATTCCAAATATAAAATTTACATTTCAAAATTTTACTATTTAATTCCAAGCAAAATTTCAGTTAATTGCGTTATAAAACCATTAAAATTTTCGGGTCGTTACACTCTCCCCCACTCAAAACTTTTCATCCCCGAAAAGGAACGAGATAGGAGAATAGAAGCAACCAGAAAAGAAATAGATCGAAATGCAAAATATAACAATAAATTAAAAACCATATATATTTCAAATTATTTTAAGTTGATTAATATTCAACAATTTGGTTTAATCCATTTTATTCAATCAATAAATAGCCATTCAATTCAAAATTTTGATTTGCTTTCATTTTTTCAACATTTCTTTCAAACAGATTCATTTCTAAATTAACTCATTTATTCTATCAATTTATCTTTAGCTAAGTCGATTCCACTAAAAACTCAATTTCAACTATTCTTAAGTGCCTATTTATATACTTAAATAGTAATTTCTTTTATTATTTAATTTATTTTACTCACATTACTTATAACATCATATATTTATATAAAAGTCATTATAACAATCAAATTCTTATTTAGAATTTCCCTAACAATATTCATTTTGGACATCTTATTAATTATTGTATATTATTCAATTACATTCAACCCTTCCAGGTAAGTTTTATTAATGTTTTGAATATAATTGAACACTATACAGATTTAGCTTTTATTTACAACATTTTTATCAAGCAAGATTTCAGTTTTAAACAATTTATTACTTAAGTTTCCCTTGTATAACCTTCAATTATATATATCCACCCTAATATTTTAACTTTTGAATATTTTCGGTAAGTTATATGTATTAAAATGCAATTGATTATTATACAAATAAATTTTATCTTCATTTAAACTATTTTAAGTTATTTAATTTCTATCCCTCTTTTAGATTCTCCAATTATTCAAAAGTTTGCTTAATTTCAATAATTGAAAATCATCACTTAACATAAAATTTAAGAGTTAAATTTCCGATTTCACTTCGAAACAATTTTGAAATAAATATATGCATATATATATATATATATATATATATATATATATTATACATCAAATCATACTCAAGAAATTCAAATCAAATCCGTTTTCAAAACAAAAGTGTAGCAAAGCTACTAAGTGGCCTCTCCACTTTGAAATTCAAAAATGAATGTCGATGATGCCGCAGTCATCACCGAAATTATTTTTTAGCGACAACCGAAGAGAGTACAGACTTAATTCTTTTTAAATTGATTCTTTTGAAAAAATTTCCATTCGAAAATACTTTCAAATAATATATTCCAAAACTTTAAAAACCAATTTTTTGAAAAGTACCGAAAATTAAATTCCCAAATCTTAAATTTAAAGTCATTTCATTTGGAGATCAAATTTATAAACCATATTTTATAATTTCATTTATTTATAATATGTTGCAATAGTCAATGGTTTACAAAACAATAAATGAAAATAAAATATTATCATTTCTAACGACCAATTCATTTAACTATTTAATTTCAAAAAATTATACCTTTATATATATAATATAATTATACACAAAATTATTTCATTAACAAATTATGAAAACAATATTGTGTCAGTTTGCTCTGTTCAAGTGTTTTGGAATTCCTATCGATAGCGTTGGCCAGACGAACCGATCGAAACCCCAAATCAAACCCATATTCAAATAACACAATGTAGAATATTTTTATATTAATAACAAATACACTCCCTCACAGGATGGTTCAAGAATAGATTTTAAAACAAGGGTAGAGGTTCAATTTAGAGAGACCCTATTCAAGTGAATTTTAACTAAGAAGATAGGCTCGAAAGGAAGATAGATAGATTACACAAGAGAAAGGATGGATAGACTTATATAAATCGTGGGCGACCTTAACCGGGTCAACCGAAACTCCAAGAATAAGATCGATGTGGAAATTCAATTTCCCACTTAAATGGGGGAGAAGTAACTTCACCAAAACATCAGGATAATCTCTGGTTATCGGGGTGGAGTCAAGATTACAAGGGAATTACCCTGATCGTCTACTAAAGAGACGGTTCAGGCTTTGGAAGAAATAACGGCATCAAAATCGAGGATATAGAAATCTCTGGTAAATCGACGCTTGTTGTAAAGGAGTTTCACCCCTTTACAAATCATACTAAGGTTGTCAGAACAGAAATGGAGTTATGGGATGCTCTAGTATCAAGAAGAACACGAATAGGGAGAGACAAGAATGGATCTCGGAACAAAGGGGAGTTCCAAAAATCCAAAGGGAATCCAAATCAAAGAGGAAGAAATTCAAGTTCGAACGAAGGTGATTCTGTAATTTAATTTACTCTATATGCTAAGTTTTGCCTAAACCAGAGCTCTGATACCACTTGTAACGATCCGGTATTTCGAACCATTCGCATCCGCACATGTCAGACTTGAATTGCTCAAAATACCAGATTGTTAATTTTTATTTGGAAAACTCAGCATATACAGTAAATAAATCAATCACAGAATCACAGACATAGAGTATTACAAAAATAAGCAGCGGAATAGATAAATAGTAGTTCTTGAAGCTACTATATAAACATCATAGTTTGAAATAAAATACAACAGAATATCTCAAATATAATACAGTCTCGAATACAAACAGATGACAAATTTGAACAAAACAACGGGATAACTGAAAGTTGAATAGATATAGATGGATCTCCAAGCGAAGCTCCAAACTCCAAAGATGAGTCTCAAATTTTGTGACACACAGTCTGACCCGAACATAAAGCAAAACACAAAATAATCGAGTCGGGATTAACATTTTTATATAGTAAATTTAACTCAAGTGAACTGTCAACTGAAATACAAGTAACTTAAAGGATGTTTGGGATACCCATCCTCTAAGGATCCGTGGAACTAACTACTATGTAGTAATATACGCTATTATAATATGTCTATACTAAAGTAAACTATTAAAATAGCGTTAAGGCGTTACCCATATCCCCCTTAACACATTTTATATATTCCCATAGTCTATACAATGTCGTACGCTCCTCCGTAAACTGGAGGTTTACCCAGAGGACACCACATAGGTACGGTACAAAACAAATTCGTAGAAGGCGCAATAGGGCATGCGACAAGGCACTCGAGGCAATGCCAGGGTAGATATCCTGTTTGCGTATCCAGACTAGTGGTAACGCATAGCAGCTACTACCGCCCACCTCGTAACACACTCCTAAATCAAAGGTGCACCCAATCAAATCACAAAGTAATAGAATGGTATCGCAGAAATGTGTCTGATATGAGGAATGACCTCACTTGGCCCGGCGTGGCTCCTGTTTTAGCCACATCAAGCTGACTCACGGGAGTCAGGGCTACGTAAATACCATATAGAATCGTCACCAAACCATCCTACTTCATTCTAGAATCTCCACCACGTAAACAGTTGTTAAAGTGGTTTTCGGTATTGGCAGAGAGTATGACAATATCCGATCCCGGTCTCTTTAACAACCAAACGCTTATTCATACCGTGGTCATTTCATTTCAAATAGTTCATACTTCATATCAAAATATCATATTCATTTCAAAACCATATCAATTCGATACCATCATTCACTTTAAATAATATTCATTTCCAGAATCGTAACACTTTCAAAATTATAACACTTTCGGAATCATAACACTTTTGAAATCATAACACTTTGGAAATCATAACATTTGAAATCATAACACTTTGAAATCATAACATTTTGAAATCATAACACTTGATATTGAAAATATTATATATATTACAATAGTTATAGATTAAAATAGTTTATATATTAAAACAATTTATATATTAAAATAGTTTCCTCAATTTTCACAAATTGATTCAATTCAGCTTAAATTCAAAAATTCAATTTAAATCAAACCCAGTTCAACACTTTTAAATTTAAAGGGTTAAAGATTCAATTCAAATTCTCAATAAACCATTTCAATTTGTATCGATTTCAAATCCAGGTTTTGAACTATCACCTCACTTCCACTAAGATTCAAAGTTTAAATATTCAAACATTTACAATATAATTTTCATTTATATTTCAACATTAAACTTTGATTTTATTCAATTTTGAAAGTATTCACTTGATCATTTTAATAACAATTTAAATAAATCTCAATTTATAAGCTTAAATAAATATTAAATATTCAGTCTCAATTTTTATTTAAAGTTGTGAATATTCATTTAATCACTTTTAATCAAATCAAGTTATGAATCATACCTTTCAAATCTCAAATAAATAAGCTCAAACAAATTCTTATTTAAATTCAATTATTAACCAATTTAAATTTCAAGTCAATTTTACTTTATTTTCCCACCTCTATTTATTTAAAGTTATTACAAAAATCTATTTACAATTTTAATGTAAAATTTTAAATAAATATTTAAACATATTATATATATAGTAATTAAATTAAATTTTATTTAAATAATTTATATAAAATTAAATCTTATTAATAAATATATTTTTAATCTTATTTTATATATTTTAAAGATAATAAAATTATAAGTAAAATTTTTAAAATTTATATTTTCAAAACTTAACTTGTAAATTTCAAATTTCCAAACATAAAATTTTAAAAATCTAATTTTACAGAATAAATTATCTTTATATTATATTTAAAAATCAATATTTAATAAAATCCATATATTTTCTTCCAAAACAACAAAAATAATAATTTGTAACTAGAACAACGGTGTCCGTATATAATTTTCTATCCTATGGTCAAGTGATACAGATATTTATCATTTCAATCCGCAATTTAAATATCTACGGGAATATATCATTTCAACCCACAATCCCAAAATTCAAAATCAATGAAAATCGCTTGGGTTTATCATTTCAACCCATAACGAATTCCCCTATTCTACAAGATCGTTCGGGTATGTATCGTTTCAACCCATAGGGAATTTCTAAACTTAGAGGGAACTTGCAGAGTGAAAATAATAAAATTATAATACAACATATCAATGAAGAGCATATATCACAATAACAAATTTAATTATAATATAAATAACAGGTTATGGTGTCAGATGTCATAGGTGAATAATTACAGATAATGACATATCATATATAGCAATTAAATAATTAACAGTTCAAATTTAACAGCATATTTCAATTATCATTTCAATGTGAATTAAAGTTATTAAATATAAGAATTTCAATCGTGAGTGATTGCTCACCTTTCGAGGCTAGAGAAATGAACGAGAGTGAGAGTGAATGGACACGGACAAGTACGTGGATCGAACAAGCAGGACAGTGACAAGGTTGGACCAGAGATCGCTGAAACGAAAATATGTGTTATATATATTTGTTTCTAAAATTAATTTAAAACAAATATTTTCAAATCTATATTAAATTCAAAATACCAATAAAATCTTTACCTATTATATTGCAAAATCATTATTAGATTAAACAATTTCTTTCAAATTCTATATTAGCACTATATTATATTTTTTCCAATATTCAACTTTAAACATAAAATTACAATATCTATATTATATACAACAATATTTAAAAAAATCAACAATTTCTTAAAACACATCAATTTCCTCTCAAAATTCTTCAAATAAAAGTTAACATAATATATGTATATATTAGTTATTACAAAAATTGATTTTTTTTATTAATATAAAATGGTAAACAAATACTTAAACATAGGCCATTGCATATAATAGCAAATCAAGCTTCAATAAAAACTGCAAACTACGCTATATATATATATATATATATATATGTGTGTGTGTGTGTGTGTGTGTGTGTGTGTGTGTGTGTGAACTAATATATAAACTACCGTATACACTTACATATATTATATGTAATTTTTTTCAAATCAATATAAAACCCATATATTAAATATATAACTTTTCCCTTCAGCCGGGTAAAGACAACTACTTTATATATATACTTTGTAAATATGTTACTGTAAATATATATAAGTTTTAAAACATAGATAGTACCTTGGCTATAATATAATACGTGCTATAAACTTATATATAATATATATCTATTTTTATAAAAGAGAAGATGAAGGATAGTTGTATACATACATCTGCAGATGATATAAAAATAGGTAATATATATAAATAAAAGAAAAGAAAACTGCCAGCTTGAAAAGCAGTGAATAGAGAAAACCAATATATATATATACACCTTTAATATAATAAAAGAGAAGAAAGTCGACTGCATAATATATATAAACTTATATTTTATCCTTTGATATGAACTTATATTATATAATATACTTTCCAAAACAAAACAGTATGAAAGAAGAATGATCAGGCAAAATAAAACAAATATGCAACTTACAAAAGCATATGTATACTTACTATGTTATATATATACAAATGCCACAAGCTTGCATCACGGTGTGCTACTGCGGCTACTATGGTGGCAGAAAGGTGAAGGCAAGGGGAACACGGCGACACTGACGATGTTGGAAATTGGGTTCTCTGATGATGCATACGAGCATGGTATATAAAGCTTATATGTATTTAAGCTTTTCAATATATATATGTTTAAACGGAGGAGGCAGAGGGTTTCTGGGCAGAGGGATCGGCTGTGGCTTCGGTGAAGGAGGCGCGGTTGAAAGGGAGGGGAGTGATGTGACTTGGTGGCGGATCTGGAGACTTGGCCGAGAACTGTGGTGGTGGGAAGCAGAGGGTAGTTGTTGGAGGTGGTGGAGATAGGGGTGTTGCGTAGAGGAAAAGGTGAGGCCGAGTGTGTGGCAGGTGGTTGCAGTCAGAGGATAAGGCGGTCGGTCATAGGGGGAGGCGCGGTGGTAGGTCAGGCTCGGGTTGAAGGCTTTGGTTGGGAATGGGTTGTTTTTCTGGTGGCTAATTGATGAGATGAAGGGCGGTGCTATGGCGAGTCGGCACTG
Source organism: Allium fistulosum (assembly GCA_030737815.1). Classification (NCBI taxonomy): domain Eukaryota; kingdom Viridiplantae; phylum Streptophyta; class Magnoliopsida; order Asparagales; family Amaryllidaceae; genus Allium; species Allium fistulosum. The sequence continues at coordinate 937,982,704 of CM060907.1, read as the reverse complement.
GTGGCGGGTTGTAATGACCCAAGATTTTAGGAATTTATTTTGAAAAATATAAATAAATTTAAAATAATTTTTAAACTAATTTTAAAGGGGAGTTGATATAGCTTGATATGGTGTATCAGTATGTGTGTACATGTGTGCACAGGAAATACACATGAACTAAAGCTTAATCCCTGAATGACTAAGAATGAATACATGTTGATGTGTATGGAAATATTATATACATATATATAGATTAAATCCTTAAAAGCTATATGCATAAGTACATATATATATGGATGCTACTGAGTATTTTGAGTGTACATGTACATGTGTGTCAGTACAAAATAATGTATAAATATATATATGTGTGACGACCGCCCATGACCCCTGCACTGAACAAGGAAATAGTGCGCTGTAAAGTGTGCCAGGCAGCCATGGACGGTTGCCAAGGTTAAATTAAAACAGCAGAATCTATCGTATAACTCACAGCGCATGGATAAAATACAATAGAAAGTATATATATTGAAGCTTTACAGAACAGAATCTCTATTAAACCTCATAATAGTTAAATACAAACATCTGAATAGTCAATACATCAAGCCTCACTACATAACACTCAGAGAATTATACAAAGCAGCGGAACATCCAGTACATATAGTAAGAAAATAATACGCAAGCCTCCAGCTCGTCTTCGTCATCAGCATCGTTGGAAAGTAAGAACAGCACCTGTCACCTGCTACCTAGTCTGCCCATCCCAAAATGGATGAACAGCCCAAGGCAATAAGAGTTAAACATAAAGCCTTGAGTCAGACAACAGTCTTAGTGAGCGGTAAATTAACTAACAACATACCAAAAGAGCATAAAGGAAAAAGGAATAGGAATCCAACCCTCCCACTCCACCTCTTTCTACAGTGATAGCCCCCAGACACACACTAAGCAGAAGTAAACATAGCAAAGCAAACATTTAAAGTAAAGTAATTATCACTCGAGTCAAGGGCGATGCTTTCCAAGTACAAACCCCCAAGGCCTAATCCAAGATCAGATAAGCACCCAGAAAATACCGCTCTTGAGACCGAATGACGATACAACCAAACATCCATGACTCTGGCTATCACTGTTATCATTGCTTCGATACCACCGTTAATTGAATGACCGACACATTCTTTCAGCCGTCCGTCAAGGGTTAATGGCAACCCCGGTTCTAGACAGAACTCCGCACGTCGTCGCAGCCCGTGCCTAGGACTATCGAATCTGCCTAGAGTACTCGACTACAATCATAGTCTTTAGGGACTATCGAACCTGCCCAGCGTACTCTTGCTTTGAGCCTGCTAGAACCTTCAACAACGATGAAATCTCAGCCTTCTAGTCATCCTCCTCGACGACTATTTCCATACTAGCCCAAGCGCCTCTCGAGCCAACCATTATCCTCAACTCGAACCATTTCACCGAGTTATCAACATGCTTGGAATGATCCCGTCTGGATTAAACCAAGGCTATCTCATACCATGCCTCGCTTCATCTCATCATAGCAAAGCCTCATCTCAACATCAACATCATCAAATCTATCCATATGAGCTTCATCATCCGCCACATATGCCCCGAGCAGCTTTTCCAATTCAAGAGCCTTTCCCTTAGCTTTTGAATCATCTTCGACTAACTTGTCCAAATCAAATCATCAATCAACTAATTTACAACAATCAATCAAGTCAAACATTAATCCAAGTAATCAAGCATTCAAACATGATCAAATAAACAATTATAACAATAATGACAATCTTGTAAATAAAGAGTCTAAATCTAACAAGCATGAATCGTGAGCAATATCTCTACAACTTGATGAATGAACTTGCATAGGTTAACATGTAGTAAAATGGATGTCAAATCATCATGAACAATAGATCTACACTTAAGTTTATGAAAATGCATGGAAATTACTATTTTAACACCAAATCAAGCCATCAATCCGATATACTCCTTTGGATCCGTGTGAGAGATAATCACCACTCACCGAATCACCTAAACACCTCAAAAGCAACACACTTCAGATCTGGACAGCGAAGGATCTAACTCGATTCTCCAAAATTCCGCTTCAAACGATGAAATCTCTGGAAGAAGATCTTCAATCTAAGCTCTTGGATCTTCGATTTGATCTTCGATTTGGATGGAAGGAATCACAAGATTAGAGTGGAGAAAAGAAGTGAAGAAGTGTAGAACTCGAGCTCTCAAAATAGCAGCACTTCGTCGCTTCGAAATCCGGATCCCAAAAATGAAGAAGAACCCGCCTATTTATAGGCAGTTTTCTTAGGTCGTTCGCCCTTAGGTCGCCCACGACCTAAAAATTACCGACCTAAAAACCCCGACCTAATGACCTACCAATCTCACGACCTAACGCATGCGTGCGACCTAACAGCTTAGCCTCTACGCGACCTAACATGTCACGACCTAATAATGTCACGACCTATGACTTAACACACATATGCGGCTTAGCGACTTAATGCCACACGACCTAACTGAGATGCCGACCTATCGACTTAACAGAAGTCGCGACCTAACAACTCACGACCTAACATTCTTAGGTCGTCTAGCGACCTAACTAACACGGCATAGACTCAACGACCTAATCACTTAACTTGTCCACGACCTAACTACCTTAGGTCGTTAACTCACTCACCCTTAGGTCGCTGAACCCCTTAAGTCGCCAACTGCTACTACTAACTCCCTTAGGTTGCTCGACCAACCTAAACTACAACACGACCTAACCCCTTAGGTCGTCTAAACCCTTAAGTCGCTCAAACCTTAGGTCGCCTATTCCTTAGGTCGCCTATTCCTTAGGTCGCCTATTTCTATAGGTCGTCTCAAACTCACATACGACCTAAACCACTACGCGACCCAACTGCTATACGACCTAAGTCCTTACCTCGTCCAGTCCCTAAGTCGTTAACTACTACCACTATCTTCCTTAGGTCGCCAACTCCTATAAGTCGTCTACGACCTAAGCTCCGAACGACCTAGGCTTTGAACAACTTAACCATACTTCGATCAAATAACAACTGTTTTACAATGTTTTGATCCGTAAAAATACGGGTCGTTACAATATGGGTGTACTAATTAATTCAGTAAGACTTATATACATATATATATATATATGTTAATAAAATACTAGAGTTCAAATCAACAAAATAAAATATATAAACATATTTTAAATTATAGGCAGAAAGAAAAAGAATGAAGATATAAAAAGAAGAAATCCTCTTATAAATAAATAAAGGAAGTACATACTATTTAAATGAAAGCTAAAAATAGAAAAATAAGATAAAACAGAGAAGTGTTTTGTATAGACAGAATTAGGAAGAATAAGTGATAAATAATAATATCAAGTCACACTTTTAGCATGATAGTAGACAAAAGGAAAAGTAATTTCTGGAAAAGAAAATCTCTGAAAATAACCAAAATAATATAACCACTTTTCTCTTCATAAAACTCAAGCCGGGGAGGGTGAGATTTTGGGTTTAAAAACTAAATGCAAATGGCATGATTTCTGATGGGCAAAAATGACTTTAGCCAACACCTTAAACCCTAAGAAAAACCCTGCATAAATAGACAGTGAGAGGAGAGACCTTCTTCTTCCCGGATAGCTCTTGAGAAAAGTATATAGATATTATATAAATATAATACAAGTAAAGAAAAGGGTTGAAGGCAGAAGCTTACCAGTCAACTGGGAAGTGGAAGAGAGCTAGGTGAGAAAACTCACTCATAAAATTCTAAGGCATTAAGTCCTAATGTAGGCAGCCAGTTTATAAGTTAATTTTTCTTAAAAATGTATTTTCATATGTGTTTATCTACCTATGATTTTAGAGCTGAAAATGTTTTGATTCTTTTTGGTTGTTCTGTTTGTTTTATTATATGAAAGTCTGAAGTATTATTAGTATATATATGTGTTCTATAGACCCAGATCTCTCTGATATGTTAATGTACAGAAACACCAGTAGATACCCAGAAAATAAAATGTTGAATGTAGGCAAGTAGTATTGGTTTTGGCTCAATCCAGAAAAATGTAAACATGTAGAGCTGCAATATACTTATGTATAAGTGCTGAGGCTTGAGACTGAAAGGAATTAGGGGTGCAATAGGGTTGCCTATGTGCTGATGCTCCTGATTCAATGAAAATGTATAAATATTCATACACATAGCAATGAATTTTGTGATTCAGTGAAACTTGGTCATTCTAAGTTTAACTCAAGCACAAATGTTTGCAAAAGGAAAAACTCTCTCAAAAGCCATAAGCCAATGTTAGTTGCCTATACCCCTTTTAAAATACCAGAAAATATACATATACATATAGAATCTCATTTAAATAGACAACAATGTTTGCTTGCCTGTTTGTCTCTGTTTGGTTATGAATAATATGAGATATCATGACATGGATGTTTATGATAGTGAAATGAATCACTGAATAGTTTAGTCCTGAAAAATCAAAAGAGTTATTATTAACTTAAACCTGATTAGGAAATGGGGGTCAAGAACACTGCAGGAATGACTTGTTTTCTTGAGTAATACAAGTTGACACATGGCTTGATTAAGTCCTGAGATCCTTGTGTAATGGAGTGAATTAGTCTATTACAATGTGTCCATTGATTCAATTAATTGCAGATGGGACCAAGATAGATAAATATATCAATATAAGAGAATTTGATATAAAGAGGAACTAGAGATTTCCTGGAATGAAATCTGGATAGTGAATAAATGATTTAATTCATTTTTGGTGATTTCCTTATTTGTATGGATGTTTATTTGATTCATGATTGAATTATATGAATGTATGAATGTACCACATCTTCTTGAGGTTTCTGGAAAGGCAGACTTAAGTGTGCACCTGCACATTGACACAGAACATACACACATGAATTACTTGTTTTCTAAAAGCAGAGTTATATACATATATCCATGTTTTAACTTTAACTTGATTTACAATTTGTTTTAGTGGATTTTCTCATACCAGACATGTGTCTGACCCTAGTGTGCCAATGGCATATGGGGTGTCTCATTTAAAATGGGGCAGCTTCAAATGCATTTTCAGGGGCTGTAGCAACTAAGTAGGAGTAGGAAAAAGGCTTTGAGAAGAAGATTATAGCATGCTAAATTTAGTTAGATAAGAGCATAAATGATGAAATCTGCATGTATTGATAATTTAAATTGCTACCTGTATTAAGTGTTGAATATTGGATGGATATTTTGCTAAGTATTTTGCTAAGAGATTGACTTGTAACTGGAATTTAAAAACCTGGATATTATCTGAGATGTTGAAGAAGTTAATCTAAATCTTGTAAGTGATGAGCAAGAATACTATGATAAAATTGGATGGTTACATTTTATAAATGTATTAGTCAATCTTGAGTCTTTAAAAAGGGTTTAAGTTTTGGGAAATCTGGATAGTTGAATCTCAGAAAAATTAAATGGTTTTATTTTTCTACCATGGCATGTGTATACAAAAGATAATAAGCATAGGGAGAATGTATTTTATATGTCTGTAATGTTTCCATAATTCAACTTGTTTTATACAAATGTTTTTATACCTTATTTTTAAATAAGGGAAGGGTCTGTAATATAGGAGTTGAAAGCAAGGTCCAAAATGGTACATATGTATATAGGTATACCCATGTAAATATGTTTGGTTCAGAGCTTAGCATACCAGTTATCATTGTATTTTTAACATGAATCTGAAGTCCATTTCATTAAGGCTTTGAGCAAAAATGTATTCTTCTAGACCCTATGAGTTCTACCAGAACAAAGAGTCTGGTTGAACCATGTTTTTCTGGGTACCCATAGTTATGTGAACTCACTCATGTTAGCATTTCATTTAGCTTAGCACCATGTCATCAAAGAATTAAGCTTTTGAAATATGATATCTCACTCAAAAATATTCCAGAAAATTAGTTAATACTCTAAACAGATTTTATAAGAAAAATCAAACATAGATAATGATATAAGCTTATATCATTTTCCAGAGCAAAAACACAACACCATTAATTTATAGTTAACCATAACACAATTATCTGGTTTCCAGGAATTATACTCCATAGAGAATTTAGCAAGGAACCAGGAGTTTAAAATATATATATATATATATATATACATATATATATATTGGTACATGTATGGATGGAGTTTTATTGTATATATATTGAATTGAACTATGTGTGGATTGATTAAACTTAATCAATCAAATTATCCTCTTGTTTTCTAGAACTCTGATGCAAACAAGAGAGGCACATGCATCATCACATGTATGTGCATACCCTGATGTATATACTGATATATTTATATTGGTTAAGATTTTGATCCTGGATAAGTTATTTAGATAAAAAGAAAAAAATGACTCTAGGCTTCAGAAATATATATATATGAAAATATACATATATATATATATATGAAAATATACATATATATATATGTATGTCTCTATGTAAAAAAAAATATCCTTACAAATTAAGGTATAAAAGAGAGGGTCATTTCACAGGTGGAAGAATGGGGACGAAATGCAGGGAAGAGAAAGAAGGAGGTAGGCGAAGTTTACCTGCGAAGCTTCGGCAAGCTCCAGGAAAACGTAAATAAGCCACCATATTTCTTTGAAAAATAATTTATAAATAAAAAAAATGAAGAAGAACACCAAGGCTTCTGGAACCAATAACTTATATTATATATATATATATATTTCCACTTTATAACCTAAGGTAGAGAAAAGACATCTGTAAGAGAATACGCAAGTAGCAGGTAGGAAAAAGGAAAATGAATAGGCCATAGAAACTATATATATAAATGAATAGACTGTAGAGAATGAGCTGGGCACGAATAAATGAATATCTATCAACGGAAATAGTGACAATTAATATTCAATTTTGGAAATAATAAAAGTTGGTGACTATTCATTTCAGCAGTTTGATAATTGAATGGACAAAGAATATAAAAGCTCCAAAACGGCTACCGATACGATTAACCGTTTCCATGGATATCGCTGCGTACCAGACTCCGAAACACACAAATGAATATACTGCGAAGATCAGCATGACGATTCGAACAGTATGGTACACAGATATCAGTGATACGATCATCATATCAAAACTTGATATTCGGTGTCCAAAATGCTGCAAATCTGTCGACAATAAGATGAATGGGGCTAGAGAAGTCCAAATTTTGCGAAACAAAATATGACGCCTCACTCAAAAAATGATAAACATTTTTATTATATAAAAATATTTAGATTTCGAAAATATTTTATTTTCATCAAATTAACTGATTTTAAATTGAAATTGAAAATTACACAATAGAACTAACATCTATATTTTCTGACGAAAATTTACCATTTGCTATGTTTAAATAGACGTATTCCAAATATCAAATTTTCATTTCAAAATTTTACTATTTAATTCCAAGCAAAATTTTAGTTAATTACGTTATAAAACCATTAAAATTTTCAGGTCGTTACATCCATGGATGATGGATACTTCCTTGTCGATTGTATCATATACAACTCCTAATCCTTTGTTATTTTGTCCTAATTTTACTTCAACCTTCAGTTTACTCAACAAATCGAATTGAAATTATTCACTTGTACCTACCATACCGCGACGGCCTAAGTATAGTATATGTACCTTGAGTTTGTTGAACAAATACATATAGTTATCTTATTTCGTCTATTCAATATATTAATAATACTACTACATGACATCCCTAGCTTGAGTTCGCTCAACAACTGAGGAATATTCAAGTAATTTATATATATGTATGTATGTATGTATGTATGTATGTATGTATGTATGTAGAGGACAACATTATATTGAAGATTCATTGTAACACCCCATAAAATTTACATTAATAAATTAATAATTAATAAGGCTCCAAAAATGGAATTTGAGCAAACGCCGGAATTTGACCATGAAACTTGCACCATTGCATTCGTAGTGATTTTCTTAGCCTCTTTCATATTTAGTTCCCGATCGGATTCAAACGAAGAATTTATGGGCGTTTAAAGTTTATAGAACGAAAATAATTAGAAAACAAATATAGTAATAAAAATTAATAAATTCAGGATCCCACCGGTCGACCTCCACTATGAGTCGATCGACCACTCACGAGGATGTGGTCGATCGGTCAGAACATGGGGGCTAGGCTTTGAACTTGGCCAACGGTCCGGATTAAATAATTTTAATCTAACGGATACGGTAGATTCGAGCACGTATAAATACATGACTAACCTCTCACTTCTCTTCTCATATTTCATGATCAAGAGCAGCAAAGCTCTACTATTTTCTCTTCTCCACTATTTCCTCCTAATAATAAAATAATTTGTATTTATAAAAATTGGAGAAGAGCAGAAAATAAAAAGAAAGAAGAGAAGAAGCGATCAGCATTGCATAATAAAAAGATAAATTTCAATATTATAAATCTATATTTCCCTTAACTCAAATCACTTCTCAGATCTGTAATTCTAATAGTATGTATATAGCTTGTTATACATATTTCTTTGGATTAAAAAGAAGATGAAGTTGAATCAAAGTATCAAATTCAGATTTGGAAGATTTAGAAAGCTACAAATGGTGAGTGAGAAATTAGGTAATTTATTTATAACATTTGAATTTATTTCGTTGGATTTTTATTTAATTATTGTGTCTACATAAAGATTTGAAGAGTTGTAGGCTCGAATTAAATGCATAAAAACATTGCCTAGATATTCTGCAATTTAGGAAAATTGGATAGGAATATTATTTACAACCAGATCTTGAATTCAATCCCCAAGTTATTAAAAGTTGAATGTTTATAAGGTGTCGAATTTATTTCAGATCTACAATTGGGTTGTAAAAAAGTTAGTATAATTTAGATTTGCCCTAATTTTATTGGAATGTGAATTTCCATGTTTTAATTTGTTGGAAGTATTCTCCGCGTAACCTCCATAAATTATCTAATTTCTTAAATACATAAAAAGTGCGGTGTTTGAATTAACAAGGAATATGCGCAAAAAGGAAAAGAGATGTGTAGTGTATGGATATTTTTTCTTCTCCACTTTCTTTGCCATTACTATCAGTTGCACCACTACTCTCAGCATAACCACTTCCTTCACCAGCATGCTCCTCCTTTATATCATCTTCTATGTTACCATCTTTGACATTATATAAAGGTACGACTTCATATTGTTCGTTAATGCCTTTGTTTCTTTCTACTACTTTTATCCTTCAGTTCGATCCCATCAGTCATAATCTTTCTTTTATCTTCATAGTTTTACTTGTGACATTCGATGAAGATTTTCTGCAAATGATATGGTGTGAATCAGTAATAGAGATCAAATAAATTATTAGCAAATTAATAAAATTCGACAACAACCTATCGACCAACAAGAGTACAAAAGACACCAACCAAACCAATCAAGATAACTAATAGTCGAAAATGAGTTATATAGCAACAAGTTATGGAAGTTATTTGACAAAGCCTCATCGCAACAATATAAGCTGAAGAATATCGACAAAATAAGTCGAATATGAAGTTTATGGAAAAAATTTATTGAAAAACATAAGTAGTTCAACAGTAGCCTATCATAGTAGCATTATTTATCAAAAGAAAATACATCTTCAACAAAAGCCAACCGAATAACATGTATATGACAACAGGGTGTCATAAATTAAACCTCTTTCGACAACGACCGGTCGAACCATTATTATTCATAGAGAAATGATGTTTCATTATCACAGTCTTGCATTTTACATAAATAATTGCACATAAAATTAACAAAATAACATAAAGGCATCGAATGAACAAAGCCAATAATTTTCTTAATAGTTCGATAATTTCTTATCGAGTTTGCACTTTTCTACTTACAAAAATCAATACATGTTAAATGAATAAATGATGTCGATACTAATACAATAAAAACCTATTCAATTAATATCATGAACGGGACATCGCCAGAATAATTTTTTTTACCTTTTATATGCATCCTCGCCGCCTTCAACCACATTGCATTTACTCATCGCATCACCGCCGACTTCATCGGACAAGTTAGGGTTCTTCGTCCTGACCATTGTTGATTTTTGGATTTTCGACTAGGGTTTTTCTATTTTGTTTGATTTCGACTTAATTATAAAGTTAGAAAGTACCTTGGATTTTGAAAGAAAACCAGACGGAAAAATGGGAAATGTGGTTAAATAATATAATACTTTTTAAATATAAATAGTACAACACATAACACTTGAATAAACAATAGAATCCCCCTAAAAAGGTCATCCCTTATCCATATTTGGAGTCCACTTAGCAATATCCTTAATATTTTATATTAAAAATAATTATATATAAAATAAAAATATTGTATATTTATAAAACATTTTTCTTATTTATCTCCAACAAAATGTCTCTTTTATGCATTAATATATATATATATATCTATATATTAAAGCGAGTCATTTTAGATTAGGCGAAGGATCACAAAATCGGTCGGTTGATTTAAAGAGATAAAAATAATTCGTTTTTTAAAACCTTTTATTTACTCTCTCAAAAAAATTTAAATTTTTTAATATATAAGAAAATAAATGACAATGTAAAAAATTTATACAACAATAAAATGAAGTATAAGATAATATAAAAATAAAAAATATAATAAAGGAGAGAAAAAATAAATCGATAAACCAATTAAATTCTAATCGGTGCACTGGCTTTACTTTAATTAATCGATTGAGTAAAGTTTAATCGATGTACCAACTACTTCTGATTGGTGGGATCCAAATGATATCTAAATGGATGACCCAACTACTTCACATGGCATACTTTACCAAAACACTGGTATCTGCGGAAAACCTAAGCAACAATGCTGAGTTAGTTACTAGGATTATTCACCACAACATGATTCCAATAACCTGCAGTTTTGACCAAATTTATCTCATAGTTCAAGCAGCCACTTATGCAATTATTAGGAATTTACAAATAATTGGTTTGCTGTCATTTTAAACAACATGTTAGATACACAACAAAGACCAAGAAAGTTAAAAACAACCTACCATATTGCAACATTTTGACTCATGTATTTCGGTATTTTCAAGTTAAGTTAACTGATGAGCAACTGATTGAAAAATCTTATGGTACGTCTATTGGTAAGTCAATATGAAAGAAAATGCACATGTATGAGACCTTTATCCCCTATCCTCCTTTTGTTGAAGGAAAATAATCATTCATTCCTCCACAGTAGCAAGATATCTCTATACAAATGGCGGAAGATGACGAGACTTACACACATCACCATCATCCAAAGAGGGATTTTTTACTATGACACTACACAATATATTATGCTTTTTGGACACAAACTCTTAAACTAATAGGAACAAATAGAAAGCAATCAGAGGAGTTTGAGAGATGACATGAGACAATAGATTTTTAATATGGGCTGATTGGAGAGGAGTAAAGAAATTAATGTAAGGGATATGAGCGATTAGAGAGGAGAAAGCAAGGCATGGGAAAGATTTTGGTCTCATGATGAGGATGTTGCATTCTTTATTTGGTCCTACTTGGACCCGAGGGACTGGTTTTGGAGTAAGTGTGGAGTGTAGTAACCCTGCTCTACCGGTTCTTTTTGATGATATGGTGTATACGCATTCTACTACTAGATGGGTTCCGATACCCATTACTCACATTAATGCACCGAGACCTTCCAAAGTTCCTAGAGGACCGAGAGAAGCAGTGTAACAACCTTAATTTTTCGTACCATTATTTAGGATATTTAATTAGTTAAATAAAATAAAATAATGTGATGATTAGGAGATTGGTATTTGTGTTAATAGAAAGGTAGCCGTGCCATATAACAAATGAACTAAAGGGAACTAAAATAAAATAGGTAAGGCAAATAGATAAGGGGTAAAACAGGAATACGTATATTCTTATACCTTAAACCCTTGGGCCGTTCATTTTACACGTTCATTTGCAAAAATTAAACATAAGAGGCCGGTCACCATTAAGGAAGAACAAGAAGAAGATAAAGCAATCAAAGGAAGGAAGCTTAATCAATTCAAAATCATTCTCAGATCTCAACTCCTTAATCACAAAACTAAGATGAACAATGACTACATCTCATGTTTTTGATTGTTTTTGGTTTTAGATTAAATCCGAACTATTTTGTAAGGTTTTGCCATGTTTTTTATTGTTAAAATGGATATATACGCTTGTTGATGATTTATGCTAATTCATATGAATTTTATGATATGTTTTAATGCGAAAATCATATTAAATGACATCCAAATGCCTTGCGATTTTAGAATAAGGTCAGAAATGATATTTTAGAGATGAGTTTCAATTTTCATAATTTTTTGAATTAATGTGGATTTAATATTAATTTTCTAGTGAAGAAAATGGTTATTTGGGTTTAAAATTAATTATGGCTAATATATGTATGTTTTAGGTCAGAAATTAATACGCGTTAGAAAACATATTAATAATGATTTATGGGAATTTTATAGATTTTTCCTAAGTGTTTTAATAAGTATATAAAATTATTTAAGGTATGCGACTTAAATGTTTTATATATTTATAAAAGGAGAAGGGGCATTTTGTAAATAATTTAATTTGTTTATTTCAGAAATTTCAGCAGTACTTTTAGAAAAGAAATTAGCAACCAATCATGTTTTGACAAACAAGGGAGGTTAGTTGAAAAAAATTGCTTTAAAAAGTTAAAAATCAGTTTATACATGCTTTTTACATGTTTCGCCACTTTCGGCACCTAGCCTTCGACACCTTACTTCCGCCTCCATCTCCACCAAAACCAAAGCACAGGGTATCATGTAACATCCCCCAACTTGGAAGCCCAATACTAATGGCTACTGATGCTGCAGTCCTCCATAGTTATTAATCTCCGATGACCAAATACAGCGGTGCTAGAGTCATCGATACACAAATCACAAGAATATTGAAAAAAAATTAACAATTTTAAAAACACATTTCCGTATTTCATTCAAAACATTAGATGTTCATTACATAATCCCAAAAACATTAACCACGTTCAACAAAATATAATTATTACACATACGCCAAGAGCGATATATGAAGATGCCCCCTTGGTTGATCAGAGAATATAATAAGGCTAATAAATCTGCCTTTACATTCAATACACAGCGGAAAAAGATAACTCTAAATAACTAACTACCTCCTGCACGCCTTCAGAAGCTTTATTCGTCTAAGAAGAGAACCTGAAAATCTTAAACCTCAAACTACTCAAAATCAATTGAGTACCCGAGAGTTTAAGGGGAAAACAAAAACTTTGAGTCAGACATATAGCCTGGTATGAATAATAATCTAACATCTCAATCCTTTTAGATATCTAGTGAGACCACGCCGCTTAGCGGAACAGGTTTCCCCTCACTAGTATCCTAAAACCTTTATAAAACCATGTACTGTGCTCCTGCATCCACAATGGTTAAAAACATACATTTCAAAATATTATGATGATATGCATATATAAAAACATTTAGGATTTCCCATCCCCAGTTTAAATTGACACCATGTCATACTTATAGTTTCTAGGGTAACTATTAACCTATTAGTTTTCATGTGTTTACTAATAATCTTTATCATAACAGATGGACACCCTGCCCTATTTCATAGTTTTCATGTGAACACTAAGAAGCTATAAGCTCCTGCCAATTAACTTAATTAATTCATGGGTTTCCCTGAATCTATTAGTCATTCCAATAACAAATCCCCTTATCCTACTTTTCATGGGTTGACTAGGAACCTATGGACTTATCCAGTAACTCACTTCTCATCATAGTTTTCATAGGTTGACTAGGAACCTACTGATGCTTCCATTAACTTCTTTCTTATCCTAGCTTTCATGGGTTTACTAGGAACCTATTGACTGATGTCAATTCTTAATCCAGATATAGTTTTCATGGGTTCACAACAAACCAATTAGCCCCTGCTAACTGTCCTTAATACATAGTTTTCATGGGTTTACTATAAACCAGTTGGTTATCTCCAATAACCACCTTAGCATAGTTTTCATGGGTTTACTATGAACATATCTCCTAGACAACTTCAAAGTTTAAGCATCATATATTTTGGTCTGCCTGACTCTCTGGACGCAATTCTACTAATTTAGGAGTTTAATCAAATTATATTCACTACTGGGTTAATCTAGTTGGTTCTTCTACTCCTTTATCCTCAAAATACAGTTAAGGGTTCTTTATCATGTGAATATACTCATATTTGAAGAAGCAAACATAATAATTTAACAATACCACCCATGTGGGGTTTAGGTCCTTGAAATACATTTCATATAGAATATAGCTAATCTCTTTAACTTATATTTTTATCAAGGCAATACTTCTTCAAATTCAGATACTTGAAATCATTTCAAAACTCCTTTATTTAAGCCATAGGTTTTTCCTTTAAAATTTGAGTTTGGATTTTAAAACCTTTCGAAACCTTCGACACCTTGCTTCCAACCTCATAGGATGATCTCCTTCGAAAGCATAAAAATCTATCTTCAAAACACTAGGCTCCTGCCTTTCAAATACTTTAAAACAACTCTTTCGAAACCTTTCGACCATGTTAAAGTATTATCATATAAGTATAGAAATATAGCTTCAAAACCATTTGAAAGTTCCCTTTCGAAACCACTGAAGGTTACCCTTCGAAACTACTGAAAGACCCTCTTTCGAAAGCATTGGGTTTATACTTAAACATCATTTTGGGTCAAAGTGAACATTGGCGAAAGCATCTCTTTCGAAACTATTCTTTATTTCATTAAGTATTGGGGAAGCTTGATGGTGTAAAAACCATCCTTTCAAAAGCATTAAAACATCTGGGTTAAACAAGTGAAGGTTAGCTTCGAAACCCCTTCTGAAACCATGCCTTCGAAACCCTAACCCCTTTCGAAAGCATTAGGAAGTGGCTTGTATTTATAAAAACACTAAACCTTTCGACAACATTGATGTATTCAATGCCATCGGAAGGTCAACAATTTGCAGAAGGGTTTCGAATTGGTCAAAGCTACCCCTTCCGAAAGCTTTAAACAAAATCTAAGTAACTCCTTCGGAAGCTACTTCTATAAAACTAAGGCGGCAGTTCTCTTTCGAAAGCCTCTTTGAAATACTCTTTTGAAACCATTGGTTTCGACTACTTCGAAACCCATTTATAAACAGGCAAGTGCTTTTCTTTTAAAAATTAAAACAAAGGAACCAACCCCTTTGAAAGCTACCTTTCGACACCCTACCTTCCGCCTTTCTCCAGTCCACTACGTGCCATTTAAATGATACCACGTGTATTGTTTTATTGGTTTTGACCTAGAAGGTTTCGACTAGGTTTGGAGCGAAAGGTCTGAGTCAATGGGTCCTTCTAAAGAAGGCGGAACCCCTTTTTCTGAGCAAAAAGGCTGTTTTACCAAATAAAGTAAACTTTTTGTAACTGACTTTACAGTTTTAATAATAATTTGTATAATGTTTATATATTAGCTTATATATATACATATATTTGACTGTTGTATATATTGTTTTATAATATAAAAGTTTGATCATATATATATTTATATAACAGTTTATTTTGGTTTTGGTAAGTATGGCCGAGAAGAAGTTATGTGATTTAATTATATGTGTTGTTGTAGCAGTCTGCATATATGTGAATCTGGGAAGTTTATTTTATAAGATATGTTTTGTGAATATTTTTAGATATATATATATTCTAAATAAATAATGAGATTTTCTCCATAAGTGTTTCACCTAAGAAGATTTCATTGATACTTTCTGAAGCTCACATATATATATTACAGTGAATATCTGATTCGTTGTATCAATTTCTATTTATCAGCTTTGTTCGTCAAATTCGTGACAATCTTGTTCGTTTTGGAATTCGTGCTTGGATTCATAACTCAATTACAGTGACTGTTCCTGTGTGCGTATCTATGTCATCTCCTGTTCTCTCTAGCCTCGAAAGGTGAGCAATCAATCACGATTAACGTTCTTATATTTATTAAAATTGATTTCAATTGAAACGACAATTGAAGTATGCTGCTGTTAGTTATTCACATTGCTATATATATGCCATTATCTGTATCTGTTCACCTGTGACATCTGACACCATTAGCTGTTATTTATACTGATGATATATGTCTGTTACTGTTGTTATATATTTATCATATCTGTTATCACTCTGCAAGTTCCCTGTTAGTATAGAATTCACTATGGGTTGAAATGATACATACCCGAACGATCTGTAGAATATGAGAAAATCGTTATGGGTTGAAATGATAAACCCAAGCGATTTTCATTGTATTTAATTTGGGATTGCGAGTTGAAAAGATATATACCCGTATATATTTAAATTGCGGATTGAAATGATAAATATCTATATCACTTGACCATAGGATAGAAAATTATATACAAACACCGTTGGTTTATATATATAAATACTTTGAAAATGATTTCTATGGTTTTGAAAAGAAAAATATGATTTTAATAAATATAGATTTAAAGTTGATTTAATAAAGTTGATATATAATATGTTTAAGTGTTTATTTAATATCTATGTTTTTAAATATAGAGTTTATAATGATTCAGGTTGGAAAGATAAATTTGAAATTGATTTGAAATTATATTTATTTGAGAATTATACTTAAATAAGTTGGATTTGGAATTTATTAAATCTGAAATTTTAAAGATATGTTTTATAACTTGAATTTGATTAAAAGTGACTTAAATGAATATTTCAAACTTATACAAATTTAAATAGGATATTTTGTTTATTTAAATTTGTAAACTGAAGTTGTATTTAGATGTTATTGAGATTAAGTAAATATTTCAAAGCTAGATAATAGTAATGTGAATTTGATATATATATATATATGGAATTATCGAATTTAGTTTTGAAATGTTGAATATTTAAAGCTTTGAAATATATTGAATGAAAAGGTTTATTTTTGTGGTTCAAATCTGTATTTGAAATCGATAATCTGAAATGGTTATTGAGAAGCTGAATCGAGTTGAAATTGATGATTTGAGATTTGATTAAATTTTAATTTTGGAATCCGAGTTGATTTGAATCGATTTGTGAAATTTGTGGAAGCTATTTTTATATAAGGTATTTTTAAACGGATAGAGATTTAAATTAGAGGAACTCTAATCAAGTAGAATTCTAACGAGAAGATAAGCTTTGAAAACAAAATAAACAATTAATTTTAAAACCATATAAATTTCAAATTAAACTAATTAATATTCAATAATCGATTTTAAATTCAAGGTATTTCCATAAGTTGATCTT
The DNA here is from genome assembly GCA_030737815.1 of Allium fistulosum. Classification (NCBI taxonomy): domain Eukaryota; kingdom Viridiplantae; phylum Streptophyta; class Magnoliopsida; order Asparagales; family Amaryllidaceae; genus Allium; species Allium fistulosum. The sequence goes on along the minus strand of CM060907.1, from coordinate 937,965,445 downwards.
ATTTCAATTTATTAATTCCTTCAAAACAGATTTATTTGTCTTATCTATTATTCAATTAACTTATTATTCTATTTATCTCTATTAACGTCTTTATAATAAAATTTAAGTGTATAACATTTATTATAACACTCAAATCTTTCCTTATAAAGTCATTTTATATTGTATTTATCCAATTACATTTTTAACTTCTGGAAAATTTAGGTAAGTTATTTTGAGATGTAATTGGATAAATACAATATAAAATGACTTTATAAGGAAAGATTTGAGTGTTATAATAAATGTTATACACTTAAATTTTATTATAAAGACGTTAATAGAGATAAATAGAATAATAAGTTAATTGAATAATAGATAAGACAAATAAATCTGTTTTGAAGGAATTGATAAATTGAAATAAGATCAACTTATGGAAATACCTTGAATTTAAAATCGATTATTGAATATTAATTAGTTTAATTTGAAATTTATATGGTTTTAAAATTAGTTGTTTATTTTGTTTTCAAAGCTTATCTTCTCGTTAGAATTCTACTTGATTAGAGTTCCTCTAATTTAAATCTCTATCGATTATTCCGGGATAAATTCTTTTGCCCACTTTTAAACACATGATTGGTTACATTAAACTTTCAAATTATTTTACTAAAATTTGCCGCATTTTCTCAGATCTAAATCTAAACAACTTTTAACACATAAGCCCTTCCTATTAACAAAACAATTAAATCATTTAGGTCCTCCTTTCAAAATAATTTAATTTCCATACTAAACCACTTAGTAAAAATCCCCAAAAATTCCAGAAATTAATTTTAATCATGTTATCTAAAATATCAAAATTTCAGACCCAAATTCTTAATATATTTTCCAAAATAAATTTATAAACCCAAATAACCATGTTTTCCTTCAAAAATTCATAACTAATTCTCCACGGCTTGGAAAATCGTAAAGATTGAAACCCAGCTCCAAAATTATGTTTTCCATAACATAAAATTTTCTCATGGCATTTAAAAATCATTTGATCTCGGTTTTACCCTGCATATCTCCTTTAAACATCCTTGTTTAAACCATATAAATAATAAACCAAGCATATCATCATTCAATATATCATAAAAACGAATTTATCCCTTAAATCCAAAACCATATGATTATAAAACCAAAATAGAGATGCAGTGAATATTATTCACCTTAGACTGGATAAGGAAATTGAAGATTGATTGAGATTGATTCCTTCTAGCTTGAATCCTAAGCTTTACTTTCATTTTCTCTTCTTTTCTTTCTTCTTAATGGCCGGCCTTGCTCTTCTTCTTACGGTTATAATTCTATTTGTGATAAAATGAACGTGTATGGTTAAGGGGAAAATAGTATAAGGGGGAAAGTATGGGCGGCTATTTACCCGATGCCCCTAAGTTTATTAAGTTAGCACTTTAACCATTTATAAGTTCATTCAATTTAATAAGCCCGGCCACTACATATTTATTAATCTGCCTCAATCTCCTTATCTATATTATTCTATTTAATTTATTCTAATTAAATCTCCTAAATAATGTTATCATTAAAAATTAGGGGTGTTACAGGCTCCCCTCCTTAAAGGATTTCGTCCTCGAAATTCTGAAGGACTAACTAGCAAACATAGCAATCACCTGTAACAACTCCTAACATCCATACTAGCATACCAGACTAGCAGCTAATCTATATAAATCTAATATAGACATACCATCAAAGCAGATCAGGATAAGCATCTCGAATCCAGTCCTCTGTCTCCCAAGTACAGCCTTTCTCGTTGTTGCTCCACTGAACTTTCACCAACTTGACTGTCTTGGTCCTCAATCTTTTCTCATCTCTCACTACAACCCGAACTGGTTGTCTAACAGAAGTTAAATCAGGCTATACTACCAAGTCCTCCAACTCTGTCTGAGGAATAGTAGTCTCTGGATCATGCACATACTTGCGAAGATGAGACACATGAAACACATTATAGACACCTGCCAAACTGCTTGGCAACTCTACTCTGTATGCAAGCTTTCCAATCCTTTCTAAAATCTGGAATGGTCCAACATATCTCGGGGCCAACTTTCCTGATTTCCCAAACCATACCACACCTTCATCGGTGATACTTTAACAAAAACCCAGTCTCCCACTGAGAACTCTAGGTCTTTACGCCTCTTGTCTGCGTAACTATTCTGTCTGGATTAAGCTTCCTTCATCCGTCCTCGGATTAACTCAATCTTTTCTGACGCCTCTCTAACCAATTCGGACCTAAGACCACTTTGTCTCCTGTTTCCAACCAACATGCAGGCAATTTGCATGGCCTTCCATACAAAGCTTCAAAAGGCGCCATTCCTATACTAGTCTGATAACTATTATTATAGGAAAACTCAATTAAATGTAGGTGATCCTACCAAGATACACCAAAGTCCAATACACAAGCTCTCAATAAATCCTCGAGTATCTTGTTGACTCTCTCTGTCTGCCCATCCGTCTGTGGGTGATATGATGTACTCATCTTGAGCTCAGTACCTAATACTTCTTGTAGACTCCTCCAAAATTCGCCAATGAACAATGCATCTCTGTCGCTGGCTATGCTACTAGAAATCCCATGAAGTCTAACTATGTTCTTTATGATCAACTTCGCCAAAACAGGTGTCGTTCTGGTCGACTTTACTGGAATGAAATGGACACTCTTGGTCAACCTGTCCACTATAACCCATATGCTTTCATTTCCCTTGTTCGACCTTGGCTACCCATCTATAAAGTCTATCGATATCGAATCCCATTTCTTAACTGAAACATCTAATGGTTGAAGCAATCCACTTGGCTTCTGATGTTCGGCCTTCACTTGTTGACAGTTAATACACTTCCTAACCCACAAGCCAACATCCCTCTTCATACCTTCCCAATAGAAGCTTCTCTTCATATCTTGATACATCTTGGTTCCTCCAGATAAATGGTAAACTTTGATCGATGACATTCCTCCAAAACTTCCCTCCTTAAGTTCTCTGCATTCGGAACGGATAATCGTCCCTTCTTTCTCAACCATCCTCTTTGGTCAAGACTAAAATCCTTTAGATCATCGATCTCTGATCCTACCTCAAGCCTTCTTATCCTCTCAGCTAAATCTGGATCTTCTCTCTGCTTAGAAGCTATCCTTTCGATCAATACTGGTTGGACTTCTAAACAAGATAACATCGCAGTACCCTGACTAGAACTAGCAGTAGATCTCAACTGCACACCACAACTGGCCAAGGCTTCTAGATCCTTCCATTCTGCCAACATTGCTAACATCACATTCTGATGTTTTCTACTGAGAGCATCTGCTACTTTGTTTCCTTTCCCAGGAGTATACTCTATACCAAAATCATAAGCAGCCAAAAATTCCAGCCATCTCTACTGTCTCATATTCAACTCCTTCTGAGAGAATAAACACTTTAATGACTTATGATCGGTAAACAACTCAAATCTCTCCGCTAAGAGGTAATGCCTCCAAATCTTCAAGGAAAAAATCACCGCAACTAACTCCAAGTCATGAGTAGGATATCTTACTTCATGCGGTCTACTCTACCTAGATTCGTAAGCAATGACTTTGACCTTCTGCATCAACACTGCTTCCAATCCAGTCCCGCATGCATCTGTATACACTACCAACCCTTGGTTACCATCTGGAACTACTAACACTGGAGCATTGGTCAACAAATGTTTTAACTTAAGGAATGCTTCCTCACATTTGTCGGACTAAACAAACTTCAAATCTTTCCTGGTCAACTTAGTCAGAAGTGTTTCTATCCGCGAGAAATCCTTAATGAATCTCCGGTAATAGCCAGCAAGTCCAAGAAAACTTCTGATCTCGGTCACTATCTCTGGTCTCTTCCAATTGTTCACAGCTTCAATCTTATCTGGATCGACTGATAATCCCTTCTCTGAAACCACATGACCAAGAAACTTAACCTCTTTCTTCCAAAAATGACACTTGGAAAACTTTGCCTTCAGTTGATTCTACCTCAGCGTCTCCAGCACCACTCTAAGATTAACCTCATGCTCTCTTTCATCCTTAGAGTATACCAAAATGTCATCTATAAACACCAACATGAATCTACCCAAATACTCTCGGAAGACTTGATTCATCAAATCCACAAAGAAAGCATGTGCATTCGTCAATCCGAATGGCATCACTAACCACTCATACGAACCATATCTAGTCCGAAATGCTATCAAAGGAATGTTGTCCTCCGCTACTCTCAACTGATGGAACCCCATCGCTAAATCCAATTGGGAGAACACTCTGGCTCCCCTCAACTGATCAAATAGATCATCTATCCTCGGTAGAGGGTATCTATTCTTGATCGTCCTTTCGTTTAACTTACGATAGTCGATGCACATCCTTAACGACCCATCTAGTTTCTTCATGAAAACCGCGACTGCTCCCCAATGCGAACTGCTTGGTCTAATAAAATTCCTTCCTTCCAGATCCACTAGCTGCACCTTTAATTCCTTCATCTCCGTCGGTGTCATCCTGCTAGGGGGTCTACTGACAGGTTCAGCTCCTAGTACAAGATCTATTCGAAACTCAACAACTCGTTTCGATGGTAGTCCTGTAATTGGCTCAAAGACATCTGCAAATTCCCTTGCCACTCGAACCTAACTAAGCTCCTCTCCAACTTCCATGGCACTTAACAAAGCACAAACACTCTTACTGGAACTCTCCACTGAGAAGATAATTCGGTTAGGACTATCTGGGTGCCTCAACGATATTTCCCTATCCTGGCAAAATATCCTAGCCTCATACCTACTCAACCATTCCATACCCAAAATGATCCCGAATTCTACGAAATCAAAAACATCCAAACTGCATGCAAACTTATGACCTAACAAATCAAGTTCTAACTGGTCACATCTCATCTCTAGAGTTGCATACCCTCCTATTGGATTCGCAACTCTTAAGGAAGTAACAAGGTATGTAGGTTCTATGCATAACCTATCAACCAAATACTGTGATATAAATGAATGTGATGCACCGGTATCAAATAATACCCTAACTGGTACATTCTGGATCAAAAGCATACCTTCCATCACAGTTTTCCCATTCTCTGCTGCAGTAGATCTAGAAGAAGATGGTGGTCCAATAGCAAACACCTTCCCTTTGTCCGCCTTGATTGGCTCTGGACACTGGTTCTTATAATGCCCAACTTAGTCGCAGTTGAAGCATTTCACATTCTTCTTCTCTGTAGGCTTCTTTCCCTTTCCCATCCAGCACTCGTGAGCATAATGGCCCTTCTTATCACACTTATAGCACACCAAATCTGCCTTTGCCTTCTTTGCAGACTCCCTTTTGTGGGCTCCCTTCTTCGTAAAGAATTTCCTTTTCTTTCCATGAGGACCCGGGGATTCAATTGGCTTCTCTCTAACTGATGCAGCAAGCATCTCCTCATGGCGGATGGCCATCTCCACCACCACATGACAAGGCTCTCTAACACGAGCCATAGTCATTCTGCCTAGCTCTGGCCTTAGTCCACGAAAAAACCTCTCATTCCTCCTGATATCAGTGTCTACCAAAGCATATCCATATTGAGACAGCTCATCAAACTTAGCAGCATACTCGATCACTGACATCTCTCCCTAGACAAGATCCATGAACTTTCTCATCAATGCCGACTTGGCAACCTCAGATAAGAACCTCTGCTCAAACCTTCTTCTAAAATCAGCCCATGTCAGTTCTTCCTCCGGAACTCCGGCTGTCACGTTGTTCCTCCGGAACCCTTGCAATTGTCTAAAGGCCAGCCTTCTATTTTCTCCATCATCCAAGCCTAAATCAGTAAAAATCCTCTCACGGTTCAGAAGCCAATTCTCAACCTCAACAGCATCCTCCGTTCCCATAAACGGATTTCCATCCAGACTGGTGTAATCCCTGCTCAACCTAGCATAATTATATCAAACTGGAGCTACACGATTAGCTCCTCCAACATTACCAGCAGCTCCAGCTTGCAAAAGATTTGCAAACAACTGATACACCATCCCCGCATCTACTAGCGAATTTCCAACATCTACATTGGCTTCAGCATTTTGGTTAGCATTAGCCTGTCGACCTTGATTCCTCTTGGTATTAGGTCGAGTATTTCCATTGGTTGTGGTGCTTCCTCCACCTAGATTTCCTCTTCCATTTCCTGCTTTCATATCCTCTTTCTCGTAAATCTGCATACGAGCCTTAGTAAGACACATAAGAACAATCTAAGAGAGAGGGAAATACGTACTTAGATATATACCTATATATCAAATACAAGTACGCTACTATAGCGCTAACCCAAACCCCAATCATATTTTTAAATTCTTTAGATTATGTTTCAAAAAGCTTTTAGGTTTTACTTTTCTTTTAAAATTTCATAAACCTATGCTCTGATACCAACTTATAACATCCACATACTTGGAGGCCCAAAACTAATGGCTACTGATGCTGCAATCATCCATAGTTGTTAATCTTCGGCGACCAAATATGGCGGTGCTAGATTCATCGATACACAGATCACAAGAATATGAAAAAAAAAATTACAATTTTAAAAACAGATTTCCACATTTCATTCAAAACATTTGATGTTCATTACATAATCCCAAAAACGTAACCACGTTCAGCAAAATATAATTATTACACATACGCCAAGAGCAACATATGAAGATGCCCCTTTGGTTGATCAGAGAATATAATAAGGCTAATAAATCTGCCTTTACATTCAATACACAGCGGAAAAAGATAACTCTAAATAACTAACTACCTCCTGCATGCCTTCAGAAGCTTTATTCGTCTAAGAAGAGAACCTGAAAATCTTAAACCTCAAACTACTCAAAATCAATTGAGTACCCGAGAGTTTAAGGGGAAAACAAAAACTTTGAGTCAGACATAAAGCCTGGTATGAATAGTAATCTAATATCTCAATCCTTTTAGATATCTAGTGAGACCACGTCGCTTAGCGGAATGGGTTTTCCCCTCACTAGTATCCTAAAACCTTTATAAAACCATGTACTGTGCTCGTGCATCCACAATGGTTAAAAACATACATTTCAAAATATTATGATGATATGCATATATAAAAACATTTAGGATTTCCCATCCCCGGTTTAAATAGACACCTTGTCATACTTATAGTTTCTAGGGTCACTATTAACCTATTAGTTTTCATGGGTTTACTAATGATCTTTATCATAACAGATGGACACCCTGTCCTATTTCATAGTTTTCATGGGATCACTAAGAACCTATAGGCTCCTGCCAATTAACTTAATTAATTCATGGGTTTACATGAATCTAGTAGTCATTCTAATAACTAATCCCCTTATACTAGTTTTCATGGGTGGACTAGGAACCTATGGACTTATCCAGTAACTCACTTCTCATCCTAGTTTTCATGAGTTGACTAGGAACCTACTGATGCTTCCATTAACTTCTTTCTTATCCTAGTTTTCATGGGTTTACAAGGAACTATTGACTAATGTCAATTCTTAATCCGAATATAGTGTTCATAGGTTCACTACAAACAAATTAGCCCCTGCCAACTGTCCTTAATACATAGTTTTCATGGGTTTACTATGAACCTGTTGGTTATCTCCAATAACTACCTTAGCATAGTTTTCATGGGTTTACTATGAACCTATTTCCTGGATAACTTCAAAGTTTAAGTATCATATATTTTGGTCTCCCTGACTCTCTGGATGCAATTCTACTCATTCAGGAGTTTAATCAAATTATATTCACTACTGGGTTAACCAAGCTCGTTCTTCTACCCCTTTATCCCCAAAATACAGTTATGGGTTCTTTATCATGTGAATATACTCATATTTAAAGAAGCAAACATAATAATTTAACAATACCACTCTTGTGGGTTTTAGGTTCTTGAAATACATTTCATATAAAATATAGCTAATCTCTTTAACTTATATTTTTATCAAGGCAATACTTCTTCAAATTCACATATTTGAAATCATTTCAAAACTCCTTTATTTAAGCCATAGGTTTTTCCTTTAAAATTTGGGTTTGGGTTTTTAAACCTTCGAAACCTTGCTTCCGACCTCATAGGATGACCTCCTCCGAAAGCATAAAAATCTATCTTCAAAACACCAGGCTCCTGCCTTTCTAATACTTTAAAACATCTCTTTCGAAAACTTTCGGTCATGTCAAAGTATTATCATATAAGTATAGAAGCATAGCTTCAAAACCATTTGAAATTACCTTTCAAAACCACTGAAGGTTACCCTTCGAAACCACTGAAAGACCCTCTTTCGAAAGCATTGGGTTTATACTTAAACATCATTTTGGGTCAAAGTGAATATAGGCAAAAGCATCTCTTTCGAAACTATTCTTTATTTCAATAAGTATTGGGGAAGCTTGATGGTGTCAAAACCATCCTTTCGAAAGCATTAAAACATCAGGGTAAAACAAGTGAAGGTTAGCTTTGAAACCCCTTCTGAAACCATTGCCTTCGAAACCCCTAACCCCTTTAGAAAGCATTAGGAAGTGGCTTGTATTTATAAAAACACTGAACCTTTCGACAACATTGATGTCTTCAATGCCATCGAAAGGTCATCATTTGCAGAAGGGTTTCAACTTGGTCGAAGCTACCCCTTCCGAAAGCTTTAAACAAAATCTAAGTAACTCCTTCGGAAGCTACTTCTTTAAAACTAAAGCGGAAATTCTCTTTCGAAAGCCTCTTTGAAATACTCTTTCGAAACCATTGGTTTCGACTACTTCGAAACCCATTTATAAACAGGCAAGTGCTTTTCTTTTAAAAAATAAAACAAAGGAACCAACCCCTTTGAAAGCTACCTTTCGACACCCTACCTTCCGCCTTTCTCCAATCCACTACGTGCCATTTAAATGATACCATGTGTATTGGTTTATTGGTTTTGACCTAGAAGGTTTCGACTAGGTTAGGGATGGAAGGTCTGAGTCAATGGGTCCTTCTAAAGAAGGCGGAACCCCCTTTTCTGAGCAAAAATGATGTTTTTACTAAATAAAGTAAACCTTTTGTAACTCACTTGCCCACTTGTAAACACATGATTGGTTACATTAAACTTTCAAATTATTTTACTAAAATTTGCCGCATTTTCCTAGATCTAAAACTAAACAACATTTAACACATAAGCCCTTCCTATTAACAAAACAATTAAATCGTTTAGGTCCTCCTTTCAAAATAATTTAATTTCCATACTAAATCACTTAGTAAAAATCCCCAAAAAATATAGAAATTCACTTAATCATGTTATCTAACATATTAAAAATTCAGACCCAAATTCTTAATAATTTTCCAAAATAAATTTATAAACCCAAATAACCATGTTTTCCTTCAAAAATTCATAACTAATTCTCCACGGCTTGGAAAATTGTAAAAATTGAAACCCAACTCCAAAATCATGTTTTCCATAATATAAAATTTTTCCATGGTATTTAAAAATCATTTGATCTCGGTTTACCCTAAAATTGTGCATATTTCCTTTAAACATCCTCGTTTAAACCATATAAATTATAAACCAAGCATATCATCATTCAATATATCATAAAAACGAATTTATCCCTTTAATTAGAAACCATATGATTATAAAACCAAAATAGAGATGTAGTGAATATTATTCACCTTAGACAGGATAAAGAAATTGAAGATTGATTCAGATTGATTCCTTCTGGCTTGAATCCTAAGCTTTACTTTGATTTTCTCTTCTTTTCTTTCTTCCTAATGGTCAGCCTTGCTCTTCTTCTTACAGTTATAATTTTGTTTGTGATAAAATGAACGTGTATGGTTAAGGGGAAAATAGTATAAGGGGGAAAGTACGAGCGGCTATTTACCCTAATGTCCCTAAGTTTTTTAAGTTAGCACTTAACCATTTATAAGTTCATTCAATTTAATAAGCTCGGCCACTACATATTTATTTAATTTATTCTAATTAAATCTCTTGAATAATGTTATCATTAAAAATTATGGGTGTTACATATCAAAGACTTGGTACGTAGTGAATTGGACATAGGCGAAAGGTACTGGGTCGAAACAAGGGGTTCCGAAGGGGTCGAAGCCTTACTTTGTTTTTAAATAAAAATGCGCCTGCTTTGCTTTCAGAAGGAATGCTTTCGAACTAATCATCTTTCGACTAGGTCAAATTGTTTTAAAGGAATGGTTTCGAAAGAGGTTGCGCCTTTTTGTTTTAAGTAAATGCTTTCGAAGGGGTCGAAACCTCTTGTTGCCGCCTTCCACCTTTCGAAGCAAATGGTTTTGAAAGGGTTACTTTGTTTTTAAAACTTAGGCACTTCTCTAATGCTTTCGAAGGGTTGGTTTTGACACCATCACTTCTTTACTTAGGAAATAGCTTTCGGAAGAGTGCTTTCAACTTAGTTGTTGTATGACCCTTTTGTTCTATTGAAAGTTAAACCCAAAAGGTTTCGAAAGGAATTGTTTCTAATAGTTTCGAAAGGTTATTCCACATGTTTTACTTGAACCCAAATGCTTTCGGAAGGTTTGATTTTATGAAAAGGATTTAGTGCTTTCAAAAGGTTTAAGATAAAGGTTTCGAAGGGGTGGTTCGGCAATGGTTTTGAATGGTTTTAAATGGAAGGTTCCAATATTTTCGAAAGGCAGTGTTTATAGTGTTTTGATAAGAGGATGTCTAAGGTTTTAAAGCTTTCGAAAGAAGGGGTTTTCAATGTTTTCGAAAGGTTTATTAAGAATGATTTTGAAAGGTATGTTTTGGCCTTTCCGCCTAAGATTATAAAGTAAAGTAGTTACTTGGTTTCGAAAGGGGTACTTTCAATAGTTTCGAAAGTGGTACTTTCAAAGGTTTAAATGTTTTCATCAACAAAGTTTTATGTAAAGTATATATAGCATGGCAAGGTGATTTGAGTAAGGTATAGAATATATTTTTCTTGTTTAAAGTACGATTTGAAGGTTTAAATCAATTTGAAAGAAAATGTTTTCAAGGGAACTTTTATGGGTAGATGACCCTAAGTAAAATGACTCAGATATTAGAATACCAGATGGGACTGGTATGGGGTCGCATCCTATACTTTAGCTAGTAACCCCTAGCTAATATGAGTCAAAAATTCCAGTGTGTAGGGCTTTGTCGCAGGTAAGACTAAAATAATGTTACACACAGAAAGGAATCTATAGAGGAGCGATAGGTTATTGGTTAGCCCGCAAAACTATTAGGATCAGTTGACCCTGGGAGAACTAAGTTAGGGATAGACCATCCAGAAAAGGAGTATCTAACAGAAGTTAGATTATTTGTTTATTTTGTCTGGTAGGCCCGAGTCAGCCAAAGGTTAGTAGTTAGCCAAACAAAACTATAGTGTTTGGAAAGATAGTCCATTGATTACCTGATTTATATGCTTACGTGATATTGATATTATTGTTTTAACCAGTTTTGGTTGCAGGATTAAGATTTGCAAAAGATATGTTTTAAAAGGATATCAGTGAGGGGAAACCTGTTCCGCTAAGCGGGGTGGTCTCACTTAATATCAAATAACCGAGATGTATAGTATTATTCATACCAAGCTTTATGTCTGACTCGAAGTTTATGTTTTCCCCCTTAAACTCTCGGGTGCTCAAAATTGATTTGAGTAGGCTGAGGGTTGAGGATTTTCAGGTTTTAGTAGGTGGACGAATAAAGCTGTCGGAGACGAGCAGAAGGATGATGCTAGCTATATTTAGGAGCTGTTATGTTTTATTTCTGCTGTGTTGTATTAAATCTGTTATGACTGTTTGGTACTCTGGTCATCCAAGGGGGCATCTTCATATGTCGCTCTTGGCGTATTTATGTAATAGATCTGAACCTAGGAAACATTTGGGATTATGTAACTTGGATATGAAATGTTGTTTTGAAATGTAATCAGAAAAGTGTTTTAATCTGTAATGATTTTATTTCATATTCAAGTGCTTATGATATTATGGATACCATTACATTACCGTATTTAGTCACCGGAAGTTAATAATATGGATGACTATAGCATCTATAGCGCTTAGCTTTGGGCCTCCAGATAAGGGATGTTACAAGCAGCCAGTATTACTTCAAAGTTATATCCTACCATCCCTTCTAGCTATCAATGCCCTTCATCACCATATGATGAATAATAGATGGTACGCATTTGGTTATTATCTTTGCGATTTCAGATGTTTAGTATTTGACATTTCAGTATTTCTTACATTGTTCGGACATTTGCATTTATGTTGACATTCTGTATTTTATTGACATTATTTGGTATTTTGTGATGTTCTGATCCGCACTTGTTATATAATTATGTTTGTTCCGTGATATTGTGATGTTGTATCATTTTATGTTTGGTGATTTGTCCACTCTGTATATGCTTAAGTGCTTATCTCTTTTTGTTAATGACAAAGGGGGAAAAGCATTTATAACATATTGACAAGGGGAGTATTACAGATAGGGGAGGATAGTAAGTGTTAATATTGTTTATAAGTAGTTGTCATCATCAAAAAAACAAGAAAACATATTTATATCATATTGACACATGGAATATTATAGATAGTTGAGGATCCTATGATTCAATAAATGTTTATATTGTTTATAAGTAAGTGCCATCATCAAAAAAGGGGGAGAATGTTAGAACTTTATGTTTTGATGATGTCAACAAAATATATACGGGAATGTAAGAAGCATTGGGAAAAACTGATGAAAGAAGAGAAAACAACAGATTATAGAGATAACTTAGCAATCACTCGAAGATGTACACAAGAGCACCCAAAAAAATTGTTTTTTTTTACTTAATTATTATCAAGCCTAGAAGACTATATTTGTTAAAACAAACATATAGTCTCCAAATATCTTTAAAACTTATCACATCATTTGAAATATTTTCGAATTCTCTTTAAGATTTCTTTTCTCGAATTTCTTAAAAACTATAAGGACTAGTTTGTATAAAAAGAAGGGAAGAAGCACGGATTTTACAATAATCGATGAACCTTATTCACTAATCGGTCGATCGATTATTCATTAATCGAGCCATTGATTATCACTTAATTGGTGAACTGATTTATGAATCGATATACTTCTCTTCGTCAAACCATTATGTCTCTTCATCTAAAATTTTGGTTCTCTTCCAGAAATTCAATGATAAAAAACATTCTAAAACAAATGCATTCCCTAACCCTTTCTAAAACATTGCATCTCCTCAGTATATCTCTTTAACTCTATAAATATCTATGATTTTAGAGTACAAAATCACTTTTCTGATTTCTTGTATTCTTTCTTTTTAAAATTTTGATTTTGATCTCTGCCCTCAAAAACTATCATTTTGCTTTCAATCCCAATTATTTATTGATTTGAATCCTATACCTCTTTTAAATTCAACTTAAGATCATTCACTGGGTTATAGGAATATTGTACAACATCGAAGAAAATCATTATAACTTAGATAAGCTAGTCTACGACTATTCTTGATATTTGAAGTTGAAGCCATGTTTGGGTATTCAAATGAATTTTTATGAAAACCTATTCTTCTTTGTAAAGCGAGAGAAGATAGTGAAAATCTAGAAAAGAGTTCTAGACTGAACGTAGGATGGAAGTCCGAACCAGTATAAGAATTTTGATATGATCTATGTTTATTCTTTGCTTACTGTTGCACTATTCACTTTCCTTATATCCTATTCAGTATGATAATCACACATACTTACTAAAGTGTTATAATCTGACGAAATTATTTTTAAGGCTATACTACATGATTCACTTAGACATTCAAGTTGGGCTATATCAGAATCAATCGAGAGTCCTGTCGGCTCTATAAAGAGATGAACTGACTTAATCGGATGATATAACTCTAAATGCGGTAGTGGAGCTGCTTTGATATAACTACGAAGGCGGTTGTCGATCTCCTTTGGTGATGGTGACTATGCCACCACCATGTATGCATCATCATCACACATTCTGCCAATAGGCCCAGCACTTATTGCCACCATATACCCAAATTGCCACCTTCCTTCACTAACTTCAAGTTCAAACCTTGGGTTATCAAATCCAAATTAAAACGGTGGTTACTAATTCCTTCACTCCAATCCATTAATCAAACTAAAGTACACATAATAAATCTATAAAGGAAAAGGTGGATTCATGGTGAAAAATCACACCAAATTTTTTAGCGTCCCTAAGCATCAAACGCCATCATAACCATATTCTATTCACCTCTAATTCTAAATAAAAGAGTAAAAGGCCAATTACTCATTCAAATCAGCTTCTTTTTGTTTAAAATTCAAGTATGAAGAAAAGTGAAGAGTGCTTATTGTTTTAAAGTGAGAAGTGGTAATTTTTATAAGCACATGATATTGGGATTAAAGAGAGAAATAGGTTAAGAATCCTTTTCTCCAAAATTGAGAAGATAAAAAAATAAATTACTTACGGATTTGGTAATTATAATTTGGGTATTTATATATTTCATACCATTTTGCAAAAGCCCCCTCTTTTCCATAGATCACCAACTTTTTTTGACGAAAGACTGATCCTCTAAATGAGGAGTGTTAACCGGGTTTTTGATCAAGCTGATTTCAACTAGAAATTAGAACGTCAAAACGAAGACAAAATGATTTAAGGACTTTGGAAATATCATAAAAAGGCAAGAAGAAGGAAATATCAAAAAATGTGTGGAAAAGGTTGGCTTGAGATTTTCAACTTGGCGCTTGGTGTCGGGCATGAGTCGTACGTGAGCTGAACCTAAGAAAAATGAAGGAAAACCTAAGTTGAGATTAAATGAAGAATAAAATTAAAATAGAGTAAAAATCATAAATGAACATATAGATTTTTATAGTGGTTTGGAAATTTTGGCCTACATTCACTTCGTATTTTTATTGAACTTGCACTTGACTAAGATTACTAGAATGTTTAGATCATCTGGTATCCATTAGTATAAGAATAAAGAATAAAAATGGAAGAGCCTTGGCAGTAGAAAGAAGGATCCCTTTTCTAATGCCATGCTTGCTGTAATTATAGGGGAAGATGTGCACGGATCGGGCTAAAATTTCAATAGAAGAACCTCGAGGCCAAGAGGAGGCCACACAAGAATTTTGAGGCCCATTGAGGCTCACAATAGGGATCGGTACCAATCCCTATTTTGGTGTCCAAATGGGGTGCGATCACTCTGGTTGGCCCCCTATGATGTTAGTCACTTGCCTTCCAAATTTTATGCCATTCCGACTTACCGTTTGATATCGTGTTTTCCATGAAGTTGTGTTACATTCATTCTGATTTCAGCCGATCCCTCTAGAGGGATAGGTACCAATCCCTCCAATCTCTTCTGATTGGGGTGCAATCCCTAGAGGGTGTTTTCCATGTTGTAATGTTCTTATACTCCAAGTTTCATGTTGATAGCATATGTAGATTTTGAGTTATTGACCGATCATTGTTGCAATATATAGTGAAAGCTGAATATGGCTGATCCCTTTTATACCGATCCTTTTTATATCAATCCCTTTTTATAGGTGAAGTAATTTGCCCATAATTTGAGCATACGAATTCCAAATGACTTGAAACTTGAAACGTAGCATTATGGGGCCTTCCATGTCACTCTATATCGATCTCACCTAGTTTGGGACAGAAATTGAGGATAGGTACCGATCCCCTAGGGAAAGGGATATGCACTGATCCCCCACCTAGAAGAGACATTATTCCATATTTAGAATATTCTAAAGAGTCTATCTCTTGGTCTCGGTTGATCATCGCTTCATATCATTTCCTGTGATTGATCTCTGAGCCTAATACTCATCTCCCCAGGATGTCTTCCTCGATGATCATCTAGTCTAACTTATTCAGTCAGTCTTAATATATCCGGGCCAAAAGGTCGGATAACATTTTCCCCCCAAAGTACGTCTTTTTGCGTACATGACGTGCTTTAAATTGATGTCAAGTTAGGGTCATCGTAGAGGATTCCACTCAGTGTATCGAATGGTTGTTATCCTTCCGTTGCCGATGAGCTACTTTGTGGAGAGTCGAATCTATCTCTCTCTCTTCATCGTGATGCTTGGTCGTTATCAAACAATGTAAGTTCTAGAGTAGAATCTATCGGTAATTATCTGCACTCAGTTCCATTGAGCTTATTAGTTGAATTAGTATGCCTTGGTTATCTGATCCAATTATTTCTCTGATTTCCTCACGTGAGAATCCAATTTCTATCAATTTCAAGAAATCGAATTTTCAGGATATACACGTGCACGTTCAGGCACACGTTTTTGTTGTTGGCTCTCAGATCCATTCATACGCTCACGGGTCGTTGTCAATTTGGTGGAATACAATTCAATCATTTGCAATTTTTTGTCCATCGATCCTTCTTGCTCCAAATCTTTATGGATACATGATGAAGGGATTGGAGAAGTTGATGTTAAAGAAATCGCTGATGACGATCAATTACGGGTTTAAAGCATATGGGTCGGCCTTGAGGTTGAATATGGCATGCTTCATTTGGTCACCTAGGAGATAAAATGAGGGGCGGTTTTGATCAATTGCAGGAAAGGTTGGGCTTGGATGTTGATGGCAAGAGGAATTGTGTTTCTTCAAAAATGACTTTGAGTGTAGGGTTTCTCTCACTACTCATTTAATTTTGTCATGGGAAATTCACCGAAGTAGTGGAACGGATAAACTCTTCCCGTGCATGATTCCTTCTTGGATAAAGTAGCGTGAATCTTTGCAGAGGATCTATTTTTTTCATTCCTTCGTTGGGAAGGATTCCCCATTGTAGATAGTCTTCCATAGGAGTCATCCATGACTCCTTGTCCGGATCCATCTCCAAGATTCGGTTGATCTCGATCTGGTCGTTGTTCAGAGCATTTAGTACTTCAACCGGGGCCAAGCCTATTTATTGCACATCCTTCGAACTGGCTAGCATGGTCAATGAGTTGGCTTTCTCATTTTTTTCTCTGGGTATGTGTGTGTAATGGTGTAATACTAGAAGTCTACCAGTAGCTCTTGGACCCGGCCAAGATAAGGAGCAAGTTGCTACCCCCTAGCCAGATAATCTCCCCTGACTTGGCATACTAGTAACTGAGAATCACAAAAGAATTGTAAAGTTTTCACTCCCAGTTCTCTGGCAAGTTTAAACCCAGTAATTAAAGCTTCATATTTGGCTTTGTTATTTGTCGTAGGGAAGTCGAGTTTCAGGGCGTAGCAGATCGATCGTTCCTCAAGAATCACCAACACGACTCTGGCACTAGAACATTAATGTTGGATGCTTCATCCGTGTACATTTTCCATCAGTTGATCGGTTCTCCACTACTCTCCAGAGAGTCGTCTGGAGTAGTGAATTCTGCTATGAAGTCCGCCAATGTCTGTCCTTGGATAGTTCTCCGAAGGAGATAAGTGATGTTAAATTGGCTCAATTCAATGTTCCACTTGAGTAGTATTACAGACATCCCAGGTCGTTATATGATCTATTGTAACGGCTGGCCGGCATAGACGTTAATGGGGTGAGCCTGTCAATCGCTTGCTTACATAATATACCGATATTTGGATTTGGTTCTCTTCGCATAGCATTACGACACTTATGGTTGTACCGACATGGCTTAATAGATGTGTAAATCTTTGTGATCCAGTGGCTTGGATATAGGATGAGAGGTCTCTCTAAGAGATCTACCAGATCTTGAAACATGTCAATGCAATCCTGCATCCATTCAAAGTTTCTTTTCCATTTCTTGATTAGGTCGAAGAAAAGAGTACACTTGTCGGTGGCCCTGGAGATGAATCGACTTAGGGCGATGACCTTCTCATTTAGGCTTTATACCTGCTTGATTGTCTTCGGTACCCAGATGTCTCGGATTTCCTAAATCTTCTTGGGATTGGCTTCAATTCACGAAGAGTTGAGCATTAAACCCATGAAATTCCCTGACGCAACGCCGAAAGAGCATTACAAGCGATTGAGTTTCATTCCATATCTTCGGATATAACCGAATATCTCGACCAAGTCATCGACGTGGTCATTTGATTTCCATGACTTCATGAGCATATTATCCACATATACCTCCATTGATCGCCCAATCTGGTCTTTGAACATCTGATTGACCAGTCTCTGGTAAGTAGCTCCAGCATTCTTTAGTACAAACGGCATCACAGCATAACTATATAGCCCTAGATCGATAGTGAAGTTGGTGTGCTCCTAGTCGGGGACGTGCATCGGGATCTGGTTGTTTCTAGAGTACACATCCATAAACAAAAGCAGTTCATATCCAGCGGTTGAGTCTACTAGCTGGTCGATCCTTAGAAGTGGAAAGCTATCTTTCTGGCATGCCTTGTCCAGGTCTGAGCAATCGACATATGTCCACCACTTTCCATTAGCTTTTCTCACAAGAACTGGATTGAATACCCATTTCGGGTATAGGGCATCGTGGATAAACTCGTTATTTTTGAGTTCATCCACCACCTCTTTAAGTGCAGTAGATCTCTTCGGATCTATGCCACGTCAATTTTGTTTCACTGGGACATGCCTCAGGTCGATATTCAATGCATGGCTCACGATAAATGGCGAGATCCCACACATGTTAAATGGGTCTAAGTGAACACACCAAGATTCTGCATCGGGTAAAGCTAGCTAATTACTTCATAATCCTTGCACTGAGCTGCGATCCAATCTTTAGGACTCATGATGAGTCATCGTGACTGATCGAATGTCAATTGTTAGTTCAGCGGGTGGGGTCTTGGTTTCTTTGGGCTCCTCTTCTTCATCTCTCGTGTCTATATCTTTATAGAACCGACTATGGCATTGTTGCTTGATATTGGCCTTATGTTGTGAGCTGAAAAATGCTTAAGTGGATTTTCCCAAGCAATGGGATTAGTTTCGATCTCTTGTATTAGTGGGGCTTAAGCAGTTTATGGTTTGACATGAACATATTAGATTATGTGAACTTGAAATCGAATAATGGGACATGCCATATATGACTTGAATACTTGAACTAGCGCATGACCTTGAATCAGATGTTTACCACTTCAGACTTGAATATATTACCATATTTGTACTTGTACGGGACTGCACAACACTGCACTGAAATGTACTTAGCACGTGGGACATCTGAATTGGGTTTGCAAAGTCGCATAGGCGATGGGATCAGTACCGGCCCCTTGCCTAGGCAAGTCTTATAATTTCAACACTTAGGTGGTGTATGTTGGCACAGAGAATGGCAATTAGATTTAATGTCGATCCATATGTTCCAGCATTTCTCTAATGTATAGCCAATGGCATGGAAGCCGGCCAGGACGGAAGGTGATGATGGTTGCCCCGGTCGAACTTTCGGATCTCGTCATGAGCTGATGAGTCCGATAGTGAAGGCCTCTTGATGCTTTGAGCAATTACCTGCTAATGGCCGAAGATCGGGCTTTGAAACACGTCGAATCAAATGTCGAGTAGGGTTCAACCTCGTGTTGCGCGCAGCTGCATAGCTTGCTCTTGCTTTGAGTTTGAATCTGCTTGGATATTCGAGTAACGTGCTTTCCATTCAATGTACTCACGATCTGTTGCTCATCCTTTAGGTTTGAATGATAGTCAGTTGCCCATAAGCTTGGGCATCGATTCGATTATTTTATCTAGGCATCCTTTCGGTTGTAGCCTCGAATCATTGTAAACACTAGGCATGAGTTACAATATTAAGCTATTGCAGTCATCTTTTGGATGATCACACTTCTGCCCCCAGTCTTGGGTTGATAGACGTACTGCTTGGACGGTCGAGTCTCGTCCTAGTCATGTCTATACTTCCGCCTAAGCTTTGAAGACATAGAGTTGATTGATGAATGGTTGGTTTACAGTCACCTTATTTCTCGCTCATGCCCTCAAGTCTGGGGCATACGTGGTAAGTAGGAAGACAGGTCATGTCCGATTTAGTTTTATATTTTTTCCCGTCGAATCGTGGGACTGAGTTAATTGATGGAAGGTTGAGTCGTGCCTACCCTGGATTGTATTCTGGTTTTCTTTCTAGAGGAATACTTCGATGCTTCGTTGGAATTCGGGTATAAGATGGGTACTGGACGGTCAATCACGTCCATTTTTGGTGCAGATGTCGCAATACTCTCGGTAGGACTGAGGAATGGATGGTTATGTCACATCCAATCTATAACTGACTCTCCCTCTGTCGAACCAAGGGCAAGGATCAGTGTGAAGACATTCGAGTCATGTCCGTTTCGTATTACTCTTCTAGTCAGATCATGGTAAGAGTCAGCGAATGAACGGCTGTGTCGCATTCATTCGGAGCTGGACGGTCAGTCACGTCTATTTTGATTTATATTCTCCCGTCAGATCTAGGGACAGAGTTGGCTTAGGTGTAGTCTGGTCATGCTCATCTGGTTTTATACTCCTTCTGATGGATTGAAGGAGGGTCACTACAACAAAAATAGCCTATTACAACGCCCTTTTTACAACGGGCATTGGTTGCCCGTTGTAATAGATGGCTATTACAATGGTCCATTCAGGCCCGTTGTAAAAAATGCCACATACGACGCCCTTTTTACAAGGGGCATCGGTTGCCCGTTGTAATAGAAGGCTATTACAATGGTCCATTCAGGCCCGTTGTAATAGGTGCCAATTTTACAACGGGTTAAAAACGTCCGTTGTAATAGGTGCCTAATCAAAACTCTAATTTTCAATTAAAAAAACAAGGCTGGTCCTTTTATTTCGTTCCTCCACTTTGCTCTATAAAAATATTGGCCGCTCGTTCCTTTTGCTCGAAATTAGGGCTTTGGAAAATATTGAAGCTGCCGTCTTCAATTGCTCGATCGAATGATGATTTAGTGATCTTCAATCTCTGCTCTTATATGGCTGAAGATGTTTCACGCCATCAAATCCTATGCCGGTCCATTCCAACCCATGTCGAGATTCAGAAAGGATGCGCCAAAGGCGAATTCTTATATGCCGATTCATCTATAATTTTGAATTTTCAATTTGAGATACAGGAACTCAAGAATCAAATACCTTCCAACATGAATGGGTAATGTCCTCAACCGATTATGGTTTTTATTTGGATTTGGCGACT
This sequence comes from Allium fistulosum, assembly GCA_030737815.1. Classification (NCBI taxonomy): domain Eukaryota; kingdom Viridiplantae; phylum Streptophyta; class Magnoliopsida; order Asparagales; family Amaryllidaceae; genus Allium; species Allium fistulosum. The sequence goes on along the minus strand of CM060907.1, from coordinate 937,944,485 downwards.
TAGGATTTTGGCCTTTTTAAGCCCATAGTGATTCAACGATATATATCGGGCATGCTTGATTTTTGGTAAGCATAAAATTTATGAATTTCTGGTGCCTACCGACTATTTTGGAGAGACGATTTTATGAGTATTAGTTTAAATTGGGATCTGGAATCAAATGCAAATTTAGTTAAATATCCCTTCGTGTTTTCATACTATTGGTGAATCTGTGCTATTTTAATACCAAATCAAATGCCAACTAGCAAATTCAGTTATTCAAGTATGAGTTAATTCTAGACTTTCATAGTTAGACTTAATTGATGAAGACTAGTTAATATCGAATCATTTCTGATTAATTATATATGGTGTTGTTAGTTTATTCTAGGATCTGAAAATCAACTGCCAATTACTGATTTTGGCATCTGTAGTAGATCTACTATCTAATACCAAACACAGAACTCGACCAAGTCTCACATCTGCAGCATCGTGTATTGTCAGCGATAGCATTAGTGGAGTAAAAAGGGTGGATGTTTTGGTTTGTGGTGGCAGATAGTTTGACGTTGATAGCCACTGCCGATGAGACTCTCGGAATAAGTTTAAAGAGTTAGAGTGGAAGCAGTTTTCACCACTAACAACAATTGGGTTTAAAGACATGCATTCGCTCTTGAACAAACTAACATATTATAGTTTGTATTATGGAGTGTGCTCTATGTCAGATATAAGAAGAAAGACGATGGATGGTAGATTTATAACTTCACAAATAGCCGAGATAGAAATATCTGTTTACTCGATTTGGAGAACAAGTAGTTGAGTGCTGCAAAGTCTTGGAATTAGAACACAGGCAACTTTTTATGGTCTTAGATTTATTTGTTTTATTTTGCCTTTTGTTTTTGAACTGGATTGGGATGTATAGGTGGACTTAGGTGATTGTGATTCTAAGGGTAGTGTTTTTGTGCTTGTTGCATCGTATGAAATTCCCACTGCCCTTACATCAGTGCTCGGTTGCCAAGCTGCGATCAGATGGTATGTTCTTATACTTGTTTTCTGAAATTAAAATTTCATGAATGGTGTATGAGATGGATGCATAAATAAATATAGTTAATAAGGTATAACAAAATACTTCTATTCCACGGTGAAACAATTATGCATCTATAATTAGAATTACTTTTTAAATTACTAATGTAGCCACTATTCATTTTTTTACATGTGCAACCGATAAGTGTTATGTAACACAAGCTCACATCACCTTATTTTTGTAGTATGATGGAGAGTGCAGGTAGCTTTTATTGTTACTTTTGTTCCTTTTTGGAACATTTAGTCAACAAAATGTCTAGCATGATTAGATGTTTTTGTTTTTGGATTGTGGAGTTATTAGGTTAGTTTAGAATAAAGACTACTGTGTATGCGCAAATTTAGGAGAACGTTGCAATTAGGCTCAAATTTGGATCAAACGGGACTGTCCTTTAATATGATTATTTAATGAACTAGAGCATGATTTGTTGGCATGGAAATAGTATGAAATTTATACGGTATATTACTTATTAGTCAGTAGTTAACGGATAACTCTCATGGCTCTTGCACACATTAACGATGTTGACCAAAACCAAATTTCACTTTTCATGTATGTGCATGTCTAGTTGGATAAACTTCTCAATCTATTTAGCAGGCTCTGTTTTGATAATCATTCATCTATTGCAGTTGTATATTTTCTATAAACTATTTTATGTAAAAGAAGTATACATGGTCATAATGATTGTTTTAAAAGACAAAACTGTACGCAAGGCGTTTTGGTGTTTGTGAGGCAAGGCGTAAGCCTCGAGACGTTGAAGCACAATTTTTCAAGGTAAAAATAACAAGCGCATAACATATAAAGAAATTATACAAAGAATCATATAGTAATGCTAATATCTAGTATAAGAAATGATATATAAAGCATTCAAAATAATTAAAACCAAATACAATCAATCATAAGCATTTAAACATTCAATCCGAATGAATTACAAATAAAAAACATTCGAAATATAAAGCTTTTTTTAGAACTCTGATCTATACAAGTTAAAAAACAAATTAAAATAGTGCAGTTTTTTAATATACAGCTGCAGCCTTTTTAATGCAAAGAACAGCAATAGTTTTTTTTAATGTATAAAATATAGAATGCAGGGTATTATAGCAGCATATTGTATACATTGATGGCATCTCTACTTCAATCAATTTGTGTAGTGTGATAGAATTTGGAGAAATGCGGCTGAACGTATCACTTCAAACTGAAGCAGTCTTTCATCATCATCTCTAACGCTTCCATTTTCTTAACTATATTGAGAACTCAAGCAAGATATTCTAGGAAATTTTGAGTTGATGTAGCAACACTAAATAATCTAACTGAAAAATAACATGGGATTTGATTAAGAAACTAACCATGTGCTAATCAACTTATATTCATATTTATACTATCGTCGTCTTAATTTATCTAGAAGTAAATTGTATACATTGATGAAATATTATTGCACCAATTGTGATTTACACCTGAAATTGCACACGATTATGCACTTTGTCCATTTATGAACCTGTTTTGTAACTCTAAAGTGATGATGCAGGATTGGCTGGTCTTTCTACTGCAAAATATCTAGCTGACGCTGGACATATACCTATATTATTGGAAGCTAGAGATGTTCTGGGGGGAAAGGTCTATATACTGCTATTCATAATATTTTCGAACACAATATTTGATCATAAATTAGTTTATATGTAACAAAGTTTGTATAAAATGAAATAGTATACGTGTTATAGGTTGCTGCTTAGAAAGACAAGGATGGGGATTGGTATGAGACAGGCCTTCATATTTTCTGTAAGCACCTACTTTAGTTTTAAAGAAAATACATCATTTTAAATTTCAGTTCTGTGTATAACTGAATAAGATATAAACATGATACACCATTCCTCCATCCACAATCATCAAATTTTTATGTATAGTTGGAGCTTATCCTAATGTACAAAATTTATTTGGAGAGCTTGGGATTAATGATCGGTTGCAATGGAAAGAACATTCCATGATTTTTTCCATGCCAAATAAGCCTGGGGAGTTTAGTCGATTTGATTTTCCCGAGGTTCTACCTGCCCCTCTAAATGGTATGCTATAGTTTCTCAGACATAATATGAGTTTACATTTGGTTTTTATTGAAGCGTTTCATGATAAAATTAGGAATATGGGCTATCTTGAGGAACAATGAAATGCTGACTTGGCCTGAGAAAGTCAAATTTGCCATAGGACTTCTACCCACCATTTTAGGAGGGCAGTTATATGTCGAGGCTCAAGATGGTTTAACCATTACTGAGTGGATGAGAAGACAGGTACATATCTATGGTAAATCTGTTCTTTCTAGTTTGAAGTTAGAAGTTGTTTTACTTTCCTGAATAATCAAACGCAAAAACAGGAATTATAACTGCCTTTAACTGTCCAGACTGCTAGTTATTTTTCATTAATTCCTCATCAAATTTAAGAAGTCTTTGTGAACAATTTATACAAGTTTAACAAGTTGCATCTGCTCTGCCTAGTTTGAATTGTACATAAGTTAATGCCATTCTGAACATAAATATTTTGATCATCCATAATTCCTAAACCATCAAGTGGATGAGAAGGCCAAGTATATCTATGTTTATTCCCTTAGTTCTAGTTTGAATTTAGAAATTTTACTTTCAGACATAATCAGATGACGATGTAGAAATAAACCTGGGTTAGCAATCAGTAGTCTACATAAATTCTTAATTAAATACTGTATGTCTTGTTGGAGAATAATTTGTATGATACTTTCAAAATTTTGCAATCAAAATACAACCCATAGTGAATTATATATTTGCACATCTGGGAATAACATCAATTGAATCTGATCACGACGGGGAATTCCTGATTGAGTAAATGATGAAGTTTTCATTGCAATGTCAAAAGCTCTTAACTTTATAAATCCTGATGAATTATCCATGAGTGTATGCTGATTGCCCTTAATCGCTTCCTTTAGGTATACATTTCCCTAAATTACTAGTGCAAATTTTATTTTATTTATTTTTGGATGAAAATGCTAAATTTACAAAATAATCTGTGTAAATTCTTACAAAAATGTTGTAGCTTCATATTAGCCACTCGCTCTTTCCATTAATTTTCCATCTTTATGGTTAATATCAGGCCACATCAATTTTGTAAGCACATAAGAATACTATTTTTGTAAGTGTACCATCTCTCTTTTATAGATGCATAACTAATGACAGTATCTGTAAACTCCTAGGGAGTGTACAATTAAAAAGGAGTTTATTGCTTTTGATAAAATTCAACTCTTAAATATTTCTTGATATCGTAGTGCGCCGGCCAGACGTGCTAACATTTGAGGGAATTTAAAAGAGAATTCTCACAAATGAACAAACATGCATGTTTAATTTTATTACAGGAAAAGCATGGCTCGAAAATGGCATTCTTAGATGGCAACCCACCAGAGAGATTATGCATGCCAATAGCCGAACACATTCAATCTTTGGGCGAAAAAGTCAAACTTAACTCACGTCTTTAAAAATTGAACTGACTTCAGATGGAAGCGTGAAACATTTTGTACTTGGAAATGGAAATATCGTAACAGGTGATGCTTACGTAGTTGCTGCTCCTGGTATGACTTCTAATTCTTCTTAGTTCTCCTTGTAATGTGTGGAGGTATTTATCATGAATTATAATCTATAGTTGATATATTCAAGCTTCTGTTACCTGAGGAATGGAAAGAGATATCTTATTTCAAGAAATTGGACAAATTAGTAGGTGTTCCAGTAATCAATGTGCATGTATGGTCAGCATTTAAATCCTATGTCTTTATTGTTATCTTTTTTTTCCTTTCTTCTTGAATTAAATTATCTAATTAGACGGAGATGTGGTAAATATTAACCTGAAAATTTTGTCTTAAACTTGCAGGTTTGATAGAAAACTAAAGAAAGAGAGGAAGATTATTTGGATAAAAGCAAGAATAAAAACAAAAGGAAAAGAGAAAGAGAGCGTGAAAAGAGAAAGTGACAATCAAAGAAAGATGAGTTCGTTGACAAAAGCTTTATGCTTATGTGTTAATGCTTTATGTATTTGGTTGTTATGAAACTAGTTGTCATGTGTATATTAGAACTATGTCGATGTAAACTTATCTAACCTTTTGAAATGTGTTGGAATTTTATGACTCTAGCTTTTACTTTTTTCATATGTGATTTTGGTTGTTTTATGATAATATTTATTACTCGTTAAATTATTCATTATTGGTATGGATGCTGCTGTAATTTTTTTTAAAATTTGCATTTATTTTGCAACGGTCAGAAACCGTTGCAATATCATGTATTACAACGGGCTATGCTAGTTGTATTATAGTCTATTACAACGGGCTTTAATTGTTGTTATAGATCCTATTGCAAGGGCCGATGACCGTTGTAAAAAGGTGTATTACAATGTTCATTGCCTGTTGTAAAATATGGTTGACCTATTACAACGAGGCCTAATACAACGGGCGCATGCCCGTTGCGAAACCCATATTACAACGGGCATTGCCCGTTGTAAAATGGCTGTTTTGTTGTAGTGGGTGTTGGAGAATGAATGGTCAAGTCACACTCATTTGTGATATATTCCACGCTCCGGTGATCGGATTTATTCGAAGGACGTTCGGGTCACATCCGCTTGTGTTTGGTGTGGATCGATATTGACTATCAACCCAGCGGCACGATATAGAAAGCTCGGATTGCATTGCATGTTGATCCGGTGGCATGATATAGTCGGTCGCCCGTAACTTCGGACGTCATTTCGATTGGTTTTTATTGAGACCTCCTTGAGGTCGTTGCCTTAAGTTGTAAGGATCATCACGCCAGAGCTATAGTGAGATGTCGTATTCAGCTTGTAATAGTTTGTACTCTCGTTCCCATTCTTAGGTTAGCAGAATCAATTCGTGGATGGTTGAATTCCATCCGTAGTAAGTTTATACTCCTCCTGTTGAGTTCAGGTCAGAGTTTATGGAATATTGAGTGGTCGAACCGCATTCATCCATTTGTTTATACTCATATATGCGCTATGGGGATAAGAGTTTGTTGGTGGGTGGTCGAACTGCACCCAATTTGTGTTTATACTCCAATCTGCACTGGCGGACCAGAGTTATTTACTGAACGGTCGAACCACATCCATGTCTTGGTTTGGATTTTGAGCTTGCCAATGTCCGGGCAAGGCTTGGATAGTTTGTCGTACCTCAGGCATAAGCAAGGTCGTGGATGTGCGTATCACATCCTCTTTGGATTGGATGGTCGAACCACATCCAAATTAGGCTTGGGCTCTCAAACCGTCCCCTGCATCGAGGGCAGGAATCGATGCATGGATGGTCGTATTACGTCCACTTCCATTTGGATCTTGTTTTTGCTAAGCGTTGGGATAAGATGAGTGTTCTGGAGAACTTCAAGCTCAAGCAGGGGAGAACATGGTTAGATTGCATCCACTTTGAGACGTGTGTTTGCCCCTAAGTCAAAGGCAAGAGTTGAGGAGTGGACGATCGAACTGCGTCCACTTTTTATGGTATTTATACTCCAGACCGCGCTGAGGGATCAGAGTTGATCAATGGACTATTGAATCGCGTCCATCTTTTTGTGTTTATACTTCGATCGACGCTCCGGGGACCAGAGTTTTATGATGGGCGGTCAGTCGCACCTGTTTGATGTTTATACCCCACTCTGCGCTCTAGAGTTGACCAATGAACGATCGAGTCGCATCCATCCTTTTGTGTTTATACTCTGGTCCATGCTCTGAGGACCAAAATTTTATGATGGTGGTTAGTCGCACCTGTTTGATGTTTATACTCCAGTCTGCGCTCTGAGGACCAGAGTTGATTAATGGACAGTCGAACCATGTCCAATTTGCTTCGTACTCCTCCCGGCAAGTCAAGGGCAAGAATGGTTGGGTGGACGATCAAGTCACATCCACCTCATGTTGCAGTCGTGTCCTCGTGTCGAGGGCGGCAGTTGATGAGTAGACGGTCAATCATGCCTACTTTAAGTCAAGCTTCCAGACTGCCTCCTGTGTCCAGGGCATGAGTTAATGTGTGGTCGGTCAAATTGCATCCACTTTAATTGGACCTCGGTCGTGCTGAGCTTTGGGAGAGGCATAAGTATTTTGGCAAACTTCAAGTATGAGCTGGGGAGTGGATGGTCGGGTTGCATCCACTCCAAGTGTTTCCCCGTCTTCAACTCAAGCGTGGAGGTTAATGAGTAGACGGTCAGTCATGTCCACTTTTTATTGGATTTTGACATTGTCATGCTTTTCCATTTCGAGTCCTTGTCCCCAAGTCAGAGGCATATGGTAGTTGATGAGCGGTTGAATCACGCTCGTCTTGATGATCATCCAAAAGTCCGATCAATATAATTGGTCATAGCTAGTCACTTGCATTGAGCGGTTGGCACCCAACTCCAAGTACTTGGTCACTATTCCATTTCGCCACAGCCCTCTTCGGCTAAAAGTCGACCATAGGTGGTCCAATTGATAATCAAAGTTCTTTATTGATAGGCATCGGATGTTCCCTGCTCGCCATTCTACCGGGCTTGCACATATTGCTGAAACTTTCCTTTTCAGATCAGCTTTCCGATCACATCTCGGAGGTTTCTCTAATCGTCGGTGTTATGACCATGTTTATCTTGAAATATACAACGTTTCTCAAATTTCTTCCAGGTTTCGGTGGACTCTCTCGAGGATGGTTTCTAGTACTACTCCGAGTCGTGAGTCTCCAAGTAGATGTTTTTGATTGAATCGTTCAAAGTAGTATATGAGTCGAATTTTGGGATCATGGGTTGTCTCCTAGAATTCGAGTCCTCATTTAGGGCATTATCATTACTCTTGTTTTAAACCCCTCCAGCCATTGGGCCTACATTGTTTCTTACCAATATTAGTCTCTTATCCTCCTTGCATAAGCATTGATTCACTTTGTAATATAAGTGATCCAAGATCGTAGGAGGCTGTCCAGCTAACCAATCGCTAAAATCCAACTTGGAGTTGATTCCCCTTATTAACGCCATTAGTTTGATATCCTCGCAGAGGGTGCTCACTTCAGTGATGGCGACATTGAATTCATGCAAAAAGTCCTTGAGTGGCTTGCATGGCATTTGGAATAAGCTGGGTAGTGACATTGCATCCTTGGATATTCTACTCATAGAACAGCTATAGTGAACGGATTTCGATGGGGTAAGATGCTCCGATCGTCGCCAGTCTGGTGCTGGCTCTCTCTAACAAGTAGTCATACCATAGCTGCCAAGTCAGGTGTTTGGAAGCTGGTAAGTTGAGGGCAGTCGCAAACTACCTTGGGAGCTTGACCCGGTAACCGATCCTAGTTTGTGTCATATCGTCTTAGTTTTCCTGCCTCTCGGAGTATCGTTTAAGTAGCAGTTCCTTGTCCATTCCTCGGCTGTAATTCAGCAACTGTCGCTTGATCCTCTATGCCCCGGTCAGTCACAGGACATAAGGGAAGTGGATAGAATGCACCGTCTTTAGGTTGAGTTCCAAATCCAGAATGTATATATACCAATCCCCTTTATTTCTTCATTGGACTGTGTTGGTGTTTAGGAGGGTTCGGTCGCAAGCATGTTGGAGATGATGGAGCCAAAGGAGGGATCAGTATATTGACCTTGCAGAGGGATCGATATGTACACCTCGCAGAGGGATCGGTATGTACACCTCGCAGAGGGATCGGTATGTACACCTCGCAGAGGGATCGGTATGTACACCTCGCAGAGGGATCGGTATGTACACCTCGCAGAGGGATCGGTATGTACACCTTGTAGAGGGATCGGTATATACACCTTGTAGAGGTATCAGTATATATACTTTTTGGAGCGATCGGTATATATGCTGGAGGGATCGGTATACATATATGTTGGACGGATCAGTATAGCTGTTTCGGAGGGATTGGTATTGATGTCTTTGGAGGGATCGGTATTGAGCATATATATGTATTTAAGGGTCGGTTACAATGGCATGGTGTTGAATTCGCATAAGACCATGTTGTGTAAGCAAGACTGAACACTTTCTAGTTCTATGGACTTTAACATTTGCATCCAAACTTAAACTTGATAATGAGCCATAAATTGCAGTCCTCAAGCTTGAACATACATGCATATGGATGAACACGATCTTTTGCCTTGAACATGGCTTGGAATCCATCTTGAATTGCCAACGCTGTATTCTAGTACACCGATGTCAAATCCCGGTCCTTATGTGAAATTTGCAATTGATCGACGTGAATGTCAGTTAAGCGTTCTGGTTGCCTCGTCAAACGCTAGCATCATCAGATCCTCCAACAACACGGGAAGTAGACTTAGTTCCTCTAACCATGGATGTCAGCTTCCTTTAGATTTCCTTCAAATCTGAGTAGAATAGGAATTTTATCGGTTGAAAGCTGGATCTATCTTGCGAATATGGAAATCCAAAAGTAGATGATGAGATCCAATCAAGCTGAGGATTCATCTCTCGGTGAAAGCACCAAAATGTTGACGCCAAAAGTGGGCATCAACACCCAATAGAATCTAGTAGAGACTAAATGAAGAATCAAATTAAAATAGAGTAACAATCATAAATGAACACAGATTTTTATAGTGGTTCAGCAATCTTGCCCTGTATTTTTATTGATCTTGCACTTGACTATGGTTACAAGAATGTTTGGATCAGCTGGGATCCATTAGTACAAGAATAAAGAATAAAAATGGAAGAGCCTTGGCAGTAGAAAGAAGGATCCTTTCTGATGCCATGCTTGTTGTATTTATAGGGGAAGATGTGCATGGATCGAGCTAAAATTTCGGCAGAAAAACCTCAAGGCCAAGAGAAGGCCACACAAGAATTTTGAGGCCCATTGGGGCCTACAATAGGGATCAGTACCGATCCCTATTTTGGTGTCCAAATGGGGTGCGATCCCTCTGTTGGGTCCCCCATGATGTTAGGTACTTGCTCTCCAAATTCGTGCCATTCCGACTTACCGTTTGTGAGATATCGCATTTTGCATGAAGTTGTGTTGCATGCATTCTGATTTTAGCCGATCCCTCCAATCTCCTCTGATTGTGGTGCGATCCATAGGGGATGTTTCCCATGTTGTAATGTGCTTATACTCCAAGTTCCATGTTGATAGCATCTGTAGATTTTGAGTTATTGACCGAACATTGTTGCAATATGTAGTGAAAGCTGAATATGGCCGATCCCTTTTATACCGATTTCTTTTATACCAATCCTTTTTATACCGATCCCTTTTTATAGGTGAAGTAATTTGTCCATAACTTGAGCATACGAACTCCAAACGACTTGAAACTTGAAATGTAGCCTTATGCAGCCTTCCATGTCACTCTATATCGATCTCACCCAGTTTGGGATAGAAATTGAGGATAAGTACCGATCCCCTAGGGAAAGAGATAGGCACTGATCCCCCGCTTACGGGAGGCATTATTCCATACTTAGAATATTCTAGAGAGTCTATCTCTTGGTCTCGGTTGACCGTCGCTTCATATTATTGCCTACGCTTGATCTCTGAGCCTAATACTCATCTCTCTGGGCTATCTTCCTCGATGATCGTTCAGTCTAACTTGTCCAGTCAGTCTGAATATAGCCGGGCCAAAAGGCCGGATAACATGAGGCAAAATAATATGACTTGGATTCAGACCCGAGTTAAACTCGAGACAAACTCTGGTCAGACCCGAGTCAACTCAGTACTGAGTTATCTTGAAGCCAGACCCGATTTATACTCGAGACAAACTCGGGTCAGACTCGAGTCAACTCAATACCGAGTTATATTAGAGTCAGGCCTGAGTTAAACTTGAGACAAACTCGGGTCAGACCCAAGTTATGATTTTACTCGAGTCGGACACACAAAACTCTTGGGTCGGACTCCAAGTAAGGTCGACCCCAACCTGAAGCCCTTGATTCACTGACGTTAAGACAAAGATGAAGACGAAATGACTTGAAATCTGAAAGGCACACTCTAATGAACTAAGGAAATAGCTCGAGAAAATTCCAGCCAAAAATATGTTGAGTCCATAACTCGGTACCAAGTTATCGCTATAGGTTGGTACCGAGTTATCACCATAGGTTGGTATGACTTGAAACTTGGCGAGCACACTTAGAAGAGCTAGAGAAGCAACTTTGGAAAGTTTTACTATGTTTGGAGCTAACTCCTTAACTCGGTACCAAGTTAAGGCTATAGGTCGCTACCGAGTTAAGGAATATCAACGAAACGACTCCAAACCTGGTAAGCGTGCTTAGAAGAAGTAAAGAAAAGGCTCGGTGAAATTTCACAATGTTTAGAGTCAAGTCTTTAACTCGATACCGAGTTAAGGCCTTAGGTTGGCGCTGAGTTAAGGCTCCTTAGGTTGGCACCGAGTTATCAAATCTTCATCATTCTCTACCAAAACTTCTGAAACACATCAACTAGGAGAAAGAAGAACATAACAAGTTGCAAAGTTCCACTTGTCTCAAGATCCTTAACTCGGTACCGAGTTAAGGCCTTAGATTGGCACAGAGTCAAGGCTCCTTAGGTTGGCGCTGAGTTAAGGCTCCTAAGATTGGCGCCGAGTTAAGGATTTAACTCCTATGTCTCTAAGTTTTCTTGTGTTATTTCAGGTTATCTCCTAGACCTCATTGCTAGTGGGCTTCTGACTATATACTCTCAATTCCTCTATAAATACAAGCCAGCTTGCAACCAAAAGGGGATCTGTTTCTGCCATTACTATGTGGAAGCTCTGCCTCTTCTTCATCTTCCATCTCTACACAATAGTCAACAAAGCAGCTACTCTAGGCAATCATAGGATTTAGAGTCTGTCTAACCCCTGTACTAGTGATTTGTTCTCTTTCAAATCTCTTGTAATCTCATACAAACTTCATCAGATCTATAAGCAACAAAGCTATAAAGTGGACGTAGGCCATAGATTTCCAAACCACTATAAAATATTGTGTCTCTCTTTCTTATTTCTATTAATTCCTTTTATTTTCTATACTATCTGCTAGATTTAGGTTAGATAGGTTTCCTATAACCTATTCTTGGGTGTTGATTTATTTTTGGCGTTAACATTCTAGTTCTTTTACTAAGAAAATTGAATCCAGGCTTAGATCTATCCCTCAAATTTGGATTGGATAGATCCAGATGTTCGATCCAAAAGTTCTACTTGAATAATTTTGAGATTGGTTATTCTAATTGCCCCTAGAAACGGAAAATCTACATCTGGAAGATCTGAAGGAACAATAGTTGGTGGCGATGAAGCAAACACCCACCACCATGGAGGAATTCCATCGAAAGGCGAATCAGTTCCCATGGCAGGAAGAAGCAGGACTGGTTGAAGGAAAGGTTGGTGATGAACGACCGAAGGAAAAAATCCAAAACAACATCGCAGTGAATGCTGGGAACTTTGGTAATTAGAAGAAAAGAAGTCAAAACTTTGGTAATGGGCATGACGCGAATGCGAAGCGTCTGAAGAACTTCAGATTGGGAGATTACACACCTTTGAATGACACACTGGAGAATATATATCTCGTCACTCAAGGAATTAAGCAATATAAGAACCCAATAAGGAGGGAAGTAACGGAGCAAGATAAACATTCTGGGAACTATTGTCGCTTCCACAAAAATTACGGGCATGATGCTAATGAATGCCAGCACTTGAGGAATCTGATCGAGGAGTTGATAAGGAAAAACAAACTCCAGCGGTATGTTAAGGAACCGCAAAATGGCAAAGAAGCTTCAAGACCATAGGGTCTACCTACTCAAGTAAAACTACCTTGATCCAGCGGAAAGGGGCCGAGCGAGCTAATGAAAGGTTGGTGGGAATTTAACCTTCAAGCTAGTCGATCACTAAGGAATGGAGCAGCAACCTGAAACAATACTGTTTTATTCATCCTTATCTAGTTTCCTTTCGCAAATAAGCCATTTTGGGACACTGGGGGCATTGTAAATAGGCAGGACTTGCCTTTTCTTCAATTCCATCAATAAAGTTCGCTTCTTGAAATAATGGAACCGTGTTCTAGCAAGAAAAATTTCTGTGCCGCACAACCGGCAGCACAGTTGAGAAAACACTCCTCTACCCTCAATGACGAATAGGGAGTGTAGACTCACTAACCGCCAGATCGACGGGTCATATCGATCCCTAACCTTATGAGAACCGGCGTTGTCCTAAGACTGTCAACGTTGGGAAGCTCCAAACCGCCGGATTAATGGGTCATATCGATCCTAAACCTTCTGAGAACCGGTGTTGTCCTAAGACTGTCAACGTCGGGAAGGTCCAAACCACCGGATCAATGGGTCGTATCGATCTCATACCTTCTGAGAACTGGCTTGTCCTAAGACTGTCAATGTCAGGAAGGCCCAAGCCGCTAGTCGATGGGAAAAATCGACTCAACTGTTGGAACAACGGGGAAAATTGATCCCTGCCTTCTGAGAACTGGTGTTGCTCCAGCAACGTCGGGAAGGCCCACAGTCTCCTAAAGCCCCGATGTTGCTCCAGCAACATCGAAAAACTTACTATCTCTAAAGCCTCGGTGTTGCTCCGACAACATCGAGAAACTTACTATTTCCTAAAGCCTCGGTATTGCTCTAAAAACATTGGAAAACTTACTATTTCCTAAAGCCTCGGTGTTGCTCCAACAATATTGGGAAACTTTCTATCTTCCTAAGTACCGGTGTTGCCTCGGCGACGCTGAGAAGACTTCTCCGCTTCCAAAGCACCGGTGTCGCTCCAGCAACATCAGGAAACGTCCTATTTCTCAAAGTATTGGTGTTGGTCCAGCAATCCCAATGCAACATTAAATTGCTCAGGACTTACCTTTACTTTCATTTATAAATAAATCTAGCTTTATGAACCAATGGAACCATTGTAAGCCATTTCCCTATGCACCATATAATAAGCCGCACGTCGCCACTTGAACTGATAGAACTGCGTTCTTATAGGCAATCTAATTGTTCGTCCTATATTAAGCTGCATGTCGCTACTTGAACCGATGAAACCGTGTTCTTGTACATAATACTCATGTGTGGCACACAGTAGGCTACACGTCCAAGAAAATACTTTCTAACCTTCGGATAAGAAGTATAGACTCCCAAACCATCGGATCGATAGGGAAAATCGAACCAACTTCGTAAGTACCAGTGTTGCCCCGGTAATACTGGGAAACCCTTCTATTTTCTAGTTATCGGTGTTATCCCGGCAACACTGAGAGACTATCTAATTTTCCAAGTATCGATGTTGCCCTGGCAACTCCGAAAAGGTTTTCAATTGTAGAATAGGTTAAAAATCAATCCTCGCTTTCCAAGACTCAGCATTGCCCCGGCAATGCCAAAAAATTCTCCTACTCTCAAGTACCAGTGTTGCCCGAGCAACACTGGGGAGCGATCCGACATTACAAGTACCGTATGCTCCGGTAATGCTGGGAGTTCTTTCAACTGCAGAATTGGAAGGAAAATTGGTCCAGCCTCCTAGGCACCGATGTTGTCCTGGTGACATCGGGAAGTCCAAATCGTCATATCGACAAGAGAATTGAACTCCTTAGAATTCGACGTCGCCCAGAGATAGGCGATAATAGGAAGAACTTATCATCGCCCAGAGATAGGCGATAATAGGAAGAACTTACCATCGCCCAGAGATAGGCGACGATGGAAGGCATTTCAGAATCAAATCGTCAATGCACCAGTTTTCAAAAATAGTAGCTAGTGCTCGACTGAGTTCTCAAACTCTAAATTGCAAGAATCCAGCGTAGCTTGAAGACCGGCAATGTCTGAAGGAAATAACTTGTCTTTCAGGAATTTGATGCCACCCGGAGACTAGCGACATCAAGAAGGATAACCCTCGACTATCATAGATTCACTACGGCCTGGACATTAGCCGCTCTTGGAATAATCAGCCACACAGAGATTGATCAGGCTCTTCAACTCCTACTTGCGGAAAACCAGCTATTTTTTGAAGATAGATAACGGCAAGGAGAGAACGCTCGGAATTGAGAAACTAAACCGTGGATTTTCGAAGATTGGAACCGAAAAATAAGGCGGATATCCTCAACAACGTGACTGGTCCAGCAGAATGCATATGGACCGGAATAGGCAAGGCTGGTTGTGTAAGATTCAAGACAAGCATTACCGAATTCTACCGGTCCATGACCAGGATGGGAAGAGTGCAATCGGGGGGGGCAATGTAATGACTTGCTCCATAGTGTCTAATTTTCTATAAGTTCTCAGAGTTTGGCACTTGGGAATAACGGGTTCCAGAAATGGAAGTCAGATTGGAACATAAATCGGTTGGAGGAAATTTGACCCTATGCGAATAAGAATAACCATGGAATTGGTTAAACAATGGCTTTACATGCCAAAGGGAGCGCTTGACCGTTATAAACAAAGCTAAGTAATGGAAACGCCTGAGACTCCTATTCTTTCGGAATGTGGCACAGCCCGGAGTTACGCAATGTCGAGAAAGCATCCATATTGGGACGAAAGGAATCTACCCAACACTACAGGATCGGATGAACGATTCGATCCCAACTTATGGGACTTTAACACTGCCCGAAGACTGGAAGCACTGAGGAAAGGCTCTTATGATCCAATCATCAAAGTGCTAGTTTCCAAAGACTAAAACTAGTACCCAATTGGAATACAACATCGCCAAGTCGATGGGAAAATCGACTCAAACTGCCAGATCGACGGGAAAATTGATCTTACCCTCATAAGTGTTGGTGTTTCCCTGACAACGCCTAGGAATTCTCCCATTTCCTAAGTACCGATGTTGCCTCGGCAACACCGGGAGACTTCCTAGTTCGTAAGTAAAGGTGTTGGCCCGGCAATGCCGGGAAACTTTCTATTTTCTAAGTACGGGTGTTGCCTGGCAATGCCAGGAAACTTTCTATTTTCTAAGTACTGGTGTTGCGCCGACAACACGAGAAATTATCTAACATACTAAGTATAGGTGTTGCCTCGGCAACACCAGGAAAACTTCAATCTGCAAGGTCGAGGAGAAACACTCACAGTAGTAAACCATCAATGCACTAGCTTCCGAAGATAGAAGGTGGTGCTCAACCGAGTTTCTACCCTTGTCTTCAGAAAACTATCGTTCCTTGAACATGGACAACAATGGGAAGACATAACCTCTCATAGGCATGGTTAAGCCCTTCATTCTAGAAATTAGCCGCTGCTAGGAGATAAGGCAGCGCTGAAGGGAAATCTCCAGGATTAAATCGTTCGCGAGCTAGTTTCCAAAGATAGAAGCCAGTAAACAACCGAATTTCTAGTTTTCAACTTAGAAAGGATTTTGATGCAGCCCAGAGATAGGCAGCCTTGAGAAAATGTTGGTTGGAACCAAGAAGTTGAGTTACCAATTCTCGGAGATAGGAACTGACAAATAAACAACACTTCCATGATGACGTTAACATCCAAGCGAGACATGGCTAAGGAAAAGTGGGGACATCCATGGAAAGTAAGGAATTAAATCGGTAGACTTCCTCAATCTCGGAGTAGGATCGAGAGCCAAACTGAGGGCAATTGACTAATTCACCCCAAACCTTTCCATCTCTCATAAATGCCCGAATGCAAGTGTTCGAAATAGCTAGTCCCACGAACAGGGATAGGCGCACAAATACTTGGCCGAAGGAAACCTCGCTAAGTCCAAACACGAAGAATCGTGGGGTTGGTTAGATAATAGTTCTATTTCGCAAAACAGAGCATACTGACACCAAATTGCCATCCAAAGAAATGAAGGTCCTAACGTTCAAAAATTCGGCGTTGCCCGACGATGGGCGATGACAGGGAGAGGAAGCACTTAGTCCTCAAGAATTCATTGCTGCCCGCAGATTAGCGACAATGAAAAGGTTCTCAACACCAAACAAGGAACTAGGTGGATAATTCAGCTTCGACCTGCAGAAATTTTCTATTTATAGGAGAATATACTTATAAAATTGATCATCCTAATTGAGACTTTAGGCTAGCAGTTCCACAATCTTAAATTTATTCTCTAATATTTCATTGTGTCAAATCTCTTGTAGTACAGTTGATTGCGTGGATTAGGTCATTTTGGCTGAACCATTTTAAATTTCTTATGTGATCCCTATTTATTACTTTATCAATCTATGTTAGTGATTGGTAGTGTTGTTTATCTAGACTGATGTTGATAAAAAAATCAGCGAATTTGGATAGTTTAGATATATTTTGGTGAAATTTCCAAACCTGTTTGGTATCGAAGCAAAAAGTTTTCCAATATATCGGTATCAAAGCTGGTTAATTTTCCTAAAGATTGTTTTTCAAAGGCTATTCCTTTTAAGGGTGGTATGAACAATTATAGGATCACCAATTTGCTGGTAAGGGAGATTTGAAACATGGTATTTTACCATCACGACAGTGTTGAAGGAGAAGACTTATAAGTTAATTTTGGAGAAATTGAAAGGCTTAGCTTTTGATGCATTTAAAGAATTGGAAGAGTGAGCTCTTACGTCCAGTCAGTTGTGTCTCTTAAACGAGGTACTTTGGGATTTTTTACGTTTGGTGATGACAAAGAAACTTTAGGATGCGTTGTAGGAAACATATCAGAATTTGACAAACCACATAATACTTTAGCAACAACTGTATACTTTATGGGTGAAGCTCGGTATTACAGTTTCAAAGCATGTGGTTACACTCGACACCTTGATTATGGGTCTGAAGGCAGTGGTTGTAGAATTAGTGACGGTGCATAGGCAGTCAAACTGTAATGTTCATTACCTATGAAGTATACAACTATGAACTCTATTAGTATGGAACTCTACTAGTTTATAAGATGTGATGGAAGGCTTGCATACTGATGCGTTGATGAGTATATTAGTTGGTAGTGAGAGTGGCGCTAGTTTAGCAGTGGATAGAGTAGAGCTAAGCTTCACCAATGTATAAAAAGAGATATACATAAGTCCAACCTAGAGATCCTAGGAGGATGCTTGTTTTTATGAATGAGAAACATTTCAGGTTTGAGTGTCCAGCTCTTAAGCGGATAAGAGAGAAGGGTCGGTATGAACAACAGCGATATAATGTTTGAATACAAATAGTGACAACACAGTATTTTCAACTAGTACTACTTTGATACAGAGTACATGATAAGTGATTGATTCATGAACATCTTATTATATGACTCCAGATAGGATATATATTATTATTTATAGAAAGATTGATGGTGTTGTTGGCATAGGGAGTGTGAGAATTCAGATGCTTATAGGTATAATTAGGACTATCATAGACATTAATCATGTTCTGAAGTTTCATAGGAGTTTGTTGTATGTTAGAACTTCGAGTATAATTAGTATAAGGATTGTGGTAGATGGTAAGAGATTGAGAGTGATGAAGAGTTTGTTGGTAATGATGAATGGTGTTTGGGTAGGTAATATTTAAACGCTTTAAGGAGAGATAGTCAAAGGAGAGCCAGTATTTGTTAATGATTACGGTGGCTCAGATTATTCTCAGTTATATAATCTTCATTTGAGCCATATTTGTGAGGGAGTCCTGATGCGTTACAAAGCAACGTTAGATTGGAACTATTTTGCAATCGAAGTTGAGCTTTTGTGATTCTTGCAAAGCAAATACAGGTCACATTTGAAGTTTGAAGTCATAAGACGGTAAAGTTTCTAAATTGTGATTATTTGTATGTGTGGGTGCCCACACCAGTTGTATCAAGAGGTGGAGCCAAATCAAGTTGGAAGATTTCTCGGGAAAGGTTCAAGTTTGTGTTATGAATACCAAAGATGACACATTTGCCTAGTTTTGTAAGTGGAAAATCTTGGCATAAAAGCACTTAAGAGTTCTCAAAGTTGACAATATAGTGAACTTTCATAATAAGAATTCAATAACCATTCTGCAACCGTAGTTGTAGTTAGAGATCAAATATTTCTAGTGAATCACAAGTGAGTAGTTGAGAGTGAGTTGAACATTGTTGGCTAGGTCTGGGTGCTTGAGATTGACTATTGAATTGCATATGCAATTTAAAAGACAACGTCTCTCATCAAACGCACACCTTTCATGGTCATGATTATGACTTTCATGGATGAGATAGGAAAAGGAGAGATATGAAGTGTTCATTCGTTAGAGTGTTTGATTGTTCAACTTACGTGCATGAAAGGTAAGATAAGATGAAATCTAGATGAAGCAAGCAATATTTTATTAGGCTACACAGAAGTGAAGGAGTATAAATTGTGTTGTAACATCCCTTCAAAAGCTAGCGATCTCAACGAGAATCGAGCCTACTCGCTAGTGATTCCCTTAGGGTCTATAGTCCATCATCACAAGAAAAGCACTAGAAGACATACATAGTTACCAAATTTTTACCTTAAAGCAACATGGAGGTCTAGCTCAGCCGGTTCAAAAATTAAACTCATACCACGAGGTCACAGGTTCAATCCTGCATTATGTAAAATTCCCTACCTATAGATATGTAGCTAAGTAAGAGACGATATGGAGTAAAGGAATGGTGAGTAGGATTGTTGCATATTTGATAATTGGTAAAGGCCTGGTAAGGAATGCAATCTCACTCATTGGCTTAGCCCATAAGCCTAAACTTACTAAGTTGTGAACAATATTTGCATTATGAGGCATCAACCGCCATAGTTGGTATCAAAGCATGTTCCTAGCCAAAATTGAGGATTGTAACACATTTGTGTGGGCAGAGGTAAAGCTCACATTCGTTAGTCAATGAGGATTTTGGTCATTTTAAGGGGAGTGGTTTGACATCACGAGAGAAAAACTAGAGGAGATACATAAATACCAAGTTTACACCTCAAGAAAACATCAAGGTCTAGGTCAGTTGGTTAGACAAATTAGCTCATATCATAAGGTCATGGGTTCAATCCGATGGTATCTAAAGTTCCCTACGATGTGCATCGTTACATACATTGTCTTACAACACTAAGAGAGTTATGACTGGCAGACATACATTGTGTTTGATACGAGACCTTTACTGAAGGCGAAACCTTCATCATGCGATGAGGATAGAAGAGCGAGTATCAAACACATCATAGGTCATCAATATATTTCCATATGCAGAAAGATAGTAGTGTTTCTAACAATGATATTGTTTGATGTGTTCTCCATTGTCCTCTCATGTTATGATATTTATAGATTCATCTCCAACATTAAGTGTCCATAGAAGAATTTTGATATTGAGTGGGTTATTCCGTAAGGTAATGTGCATCATTTCTTTCTTATGCTTCTGAAAGAAGGTGATGTGGAAGTTGAACTTGAATAGTGTTGCCCAAACTCAATTAGGTTGACCTTGAGCTTGGCACCATGGGGTCTAGACCCAACAACTAGTTGATATATGTTGACACAGAGAGATGGATATATCTTGAGTCGAGATGAACTGTTGAAATTTTGAGACTTAGGACATGTTCTTAAATATGTCAAACGCTTGTTACTTAGCATTCGGTGTTTCTTGCATCTGAAGTAGCTAAGCATTTGGTGTTTCTTACATCTGAAGTAACGCTAGATGTAAGAGTGGCGTCAATGTTTTTGTGAAGGAGCATTTTTTTCTCAAATTCTAAGAGTTTAGTATGTACGTACGACTCGCATCAACCATAAGCTCTATTATGTCTAAGTGTATAATATCCTATCAATTCTCCTCTCACCTCCTTCCCCATTTACTAATTTCAAATTCCTTTCCTCACCATCTAATATTTCTAACAATGTCTATATACGATATCAATTATCCTCTTTTCAAAAACGATCATCTCTTCGATTAAGGAAACCCTAGATGATTCAATTGATCGAGCTCCATGTCATAAACCCTTGATGATTTAGATGAGTGTTCTATCTAAGTTATAGCTGAAAGAATGAAACAAATTTCAATGAAGACCTGGTGCTCCATATCATACTTCTTCGTATATGGATCGAATATGGGTGAACAGTGTTCTTAATAGTCATGAAAACAAAATTCAATATTGTTTCAAATAAAAAGTCATTATTTCATATGTATTTGTAATGTATTAAGTAGTAAGCATAATTTAAATTTCATGTCACTCGTACAAATCCCCAAATTAGTTGGAATATTTTTGTACATGATTAACCATGGTTCACATTGAATGGTAGGTGAAAACTTCAACTTGGTTTACAGCAAGTTAAATGTTTGTGTTTGTAAAGTCTGGCATATCGTCTTACTCGTGATCAAAAATATTATTGAACTAGCAAATTTTACTATTGCTCCTGACGACATTGGGTATGATATACATTATTACCCATTAATTCAAAATGTTGGAGGTAAAGATGAAATACGTTCCTGCTAAGGTTAGAAAAGATCACTTAGTGGCATTTACAAGTAGAAACAAATCTTCAAATAGAATAATCCAACCGCCGTTAGTTTTTGATTTGACATTTAGTTTTTAGTGGCTAAGTCGAAAAGGCTCTACATGTTGTAATAGACTAGTAGCATCTGTTATCGGAAGAAATTGAAACATTTCCACGTCCTCAACCTAATAAGTATTACCTTGTAGATTTAGATTGAAAAGATTAGAAACGGTTATATATCACTTTATCCCATTGAACGTTATCATGTTCCAGATTTCCAACAACCTCCAAATGTTCTAAAATCACGTGTGAAATCTTTAACTTTACCAATCAAATTAGTGTATAATTGTAACAACCCTACTTTCTATGCCGTAAATTAAATAAATTTAAATTAAAATAAAATTGTTTGAATTCGATATTTGATAATTATTATTTTTGAAAGTAAATATTTATTTGATTGAAGGCTATTACTAAAAGGTTTTTTTTAATGAATTGAATTAAATTAATAAATTCATTTCAAATAATATATTGAAATCGAATGAAAATGTCTTAATTAAATATAAAACATTTTGAAAGCGTAAATAATTTTTATATTATTGAAATAGTTGGAAAATTAATTTATTTGTGTGAAATATTGAATAATTAAATAGAGTAAAATAATATTGAGTTGAATGAAATCGTGTTGTTATCAAATTATATTTTGTAGAATGATGTGTTAATAAATTTATACTAGAGTGAAATTTTATTTACAGATAAAATAGAAGAGTTATTTAAGAAGAAAAGAAAATTGGTTAACTTAAATTAGAGCCCAAAGCCCATTTAACTCATTTTTTTCCTCCTCGCTTTCTAGAAAACTCCTTTTTAGCCAATTCAAACTCAAACCCCCTTTTCTCCCGTTTTTCCCTAAACCAAGTCAGAAATTGGAAAAAAAAGATCGCATGGTCTGTATGAAGCGGAGGAGCTAGCATCGTCGACGTCGAGTAAGAAGGAGGAGGACGTGGTCGCGACATGGCAGGGTGATTGAAGATGGCTTCGCGTGTTGATGCGACACTAAGGATGACGTGCGGCATAGTTACAACCAGGGTTCGGATGTGATGGAGTCGCAATGGGGAGGAGGTGCATTTGTGCACTTTGTTGGCGTCGGGGGGTTCGTTGTGGTTGAGGCGGCTTCAGGCGTTCTATTAGGCAGTGTGCTAGTGTTGGGCAATGATCGCAAGTTGAGAAGTCTGGAGGCGTGCGACTGTAAAATGAGGGAGGATAGCAATGCAGACGTGGTGGGTTTGGAAGCGATGATGAAGGCATCAATGACGTGACGCTGGCAGGGGTGAAGGTTGAGTGGTCGCCGATTTGGAATTCAACCATCGATTTAGTGAGTTTTATACTCACACATCTATATTTATATCCCCTACATCTTTTATATATATTTATATATATGTAAATATATATATAAATAAAATCCCGATTATTTATTAAATTGCTTAGTTGAAATGATTGTTTGGGAAATTTAATTGATTGTTGTGATATTGGATACGATTTTGAATTAGATGTTGACTTTTTGTGTATGTTGGATCATCAAAATGCAAAGGACATGTTGTCTGTTTACGTTTTGATGTGTAGTTTATTTTATATGAATGTGTACATTGTATGGATGGCCGAAATTCGATGTAAATCGATTCGGGCAAAACGATAAAATTTATATTGATGATTAGTTGATGATTTTGGAGAATTTCGCTTCATGATTTATATTTTGAACGTTTGATTTATTTTCTGGTTTTAAAATATTTTTGAAAACTTCAAAAATTTATTTTGGTGTTTTAAAATTAAATTGAAATATATTTATAAATAAGTAAAAGTGGTCGGAAAAAAAATTCTTTTATTGGACATTTTTTGGATATAAAAGTTTATTTGAAAAGAAAAATAGAGAATTTTCAATATATTGGAATGTATGGAATTTTTATAAGTATAAATGAGAGGTCTTTAATAATATTTTTCAAAAGGGAAATTATTTTGCAAAGTGTACATTTTAATAAAATGGATTCAGGAAATATTTTCAAAAGGGGATTTGAAGTATTCGATCTATTTTGAAGATAAGCCAAATGGTGAAATATTTTTAATGAATTCAAAGGAAATTTCAAAAAGGGCTTTTTTTGATTAAAAAATCTATTTTTAAGAGTTTTGAAATTTAATCCCCTTTTTATATATTCATTGTTTCAAAATTGGTTTATTTGATGATTTTGTGATTTGATTCTATATAACGAGGATATTAAATAAATGGATTAGTAATAATGTCTGGGATGAGGCATTCGGTATTATTTTTCCAGTTATTCTGTTGACTCGTATTATAGAATAACTGTTGTTTGGTGAGTGTAGTTTACTGGCTTCTAGTAAACGTTTGAGTAATACTGAGTGGATGGGATGCCCAAGTAATACTTGTTTGATTACTATTGGTAAGTAGATGTCACTTATATTCTGAAGACGGGTTAGAAATTTGAGAACCGTCTAGAGGTGACTCCTTAGAGTTTGGTAGTCGAGAGTTATATTACTCTCCAAGGGCTACAAGTTGGAGTTATGCTGAGATTTGTAGATTTATCCTCTTAGGACTAACTAGCCGAGTTATATTATATTACTCTCAGGGCTAGTAGTGGAGGAATTATTATGTTGTGGTGCTCTCATTTGGACGTATGGAGTCGAGAGTACTTATTATTGCTCCCATTAGGACTTATATCCTCGAAAGTATATTTTGCTGCATCCTCTAAGGAATAACTAGTCGAGTATCGTTATCTACTCTTAGGGCTAACAGTCGAGGATTTGTTACATCGAGATGCTCTCATCGGGACTCGTTTATTCGAGGGCAATTATTCTCATCAGGACTTCTAGAGTCGAGAGTATTTGACGTGATTCTCATCAGGACTCGGAGTTGAGATTATCAGTTATCACTTTCAGTAGGACTTATCGAGTCGGGAGCGGTTGTTGCCACTCTCATCAGGACTCCTAGAGTCGAGAGTATTAGTTATTACTCTCATTAGGACTTATATAGTCAATAGTATTTGTTGGGAATCTATGGGGTTCATGCCACTATGGAGAGCATGTGAATTAGACCCACCAGATAGGCTAGTATTCATCCTAGCGGTCCTGATTGTGGGGTCACACCCCAGATCCGTGATGTCATCTTGTTGAGTTTGCAAGGTGAGAGTTATTTCTCTCATTAGAGCTATTGCCCAGACGTCACTTAAGGACCAACATTCCATTACCAAGGGCAAGTAGGAGTCATGGCCAATGTTCGACGTAGTTCAACAGCGTGTTTATGATATGAGATGGATACGAGTGTCATGATTCTAAGAGTAACTAAGGGACTGTAGGAAACGATATGCGACCTTAGTGTTTCCTGGAACAGTGATGTGGTACATCGGGTCTTCCATCTGGAGGACTTAGGTAGATCCATTATATTTGAGATATTTGATATTTACACCTCATTAGAGACGATGATCATTGACATTAGAGACTAGTTGCGTGTTAGTTTGCCATTTGAGTTAGCCTAATCGAGACAGCTGCGTGTTGTCTAATTATGACATTGGAAACTTGCTGTGAGCTTGCCTGTCATCCTCTCATAAGAGCCTATGGCTGAGAGATCTCCTTTTTTATATGATTTGTTGTTTCTATCTCATAGGCCTACTCAGTCGAGAGTTTTGCCTCTCTAAGGACTGGGGGTCGTGATATATGATTTTGTACATTGGGTATTTAATTGACTTTGATATTGATTTGAGTATGTGTTTCTGGATATCTTTGAGGGCCTAACAGTTGGAAATTATCACTTCCGCTAGGACTGTGGGTCGAGGTAATTATTTGGATATTGCTTTCAATGTTTTGTATATATTGTGGTTTATTGGGATGTATTTCTTGCTATCTCCTAGGATTAACAGTCGGAAGTATTTACTTCCATCAGGACTGAAAGTCGAGATAGTATTACTGGATATTGATTCATGTATTTGGTATGTATTTCCTCTATTTGGGTTGCAGATTTCAAGATTTACCTTCTATGACTTAGAAGTCGGAAGATATTACTTCCATTAGGGCTGTAAGTTGAGATTTGATACTTTGATTAATTATTTTGGATGCCTTTCTTGATTTGCATTCTAGGGATTAACAGTTGGAAGCCTACACTTCCATTAGGACTGCAAGTCAAGACAAATATTTTGGTTGTTGACCCTTAGATTTGGTTTGATTCGGGGTTCATTCCTTTATTGTGGATTTTATGGATACGTCATGTGATTATCCACGGTATTTTGAAATTTCGATGGATTTGATTGTTATCACCCAATTTATAGTTGTAGTGATTCTTACTTCCTTTCATGAGTGATATTAAGATTTGAGGCATGGCATATTCTTACGGTGTTATGGTGGATGTTACGTTGTGTTGTATTCATGCTCTGCCTGTTATTACCATACTTATTGCTATGTACTCACCTTGGATTTAGATATAGTCCGATCTGTTTATTATTTCTATAATACCCGGGTCAGTCCGAGACTTTTCAGATATGGGAACATTAGTCGTTTTGAATGTTTGGCTTTGAAGGAAACATTATATATTATTATATTGTATTTTGAGATGATGACTATGTATATGTTCTACTTGGGTGTCTTCTTGTATTTATTTTGATGAGATGGCCAAGAGTTGTGTTTGTGAACTTGACTTGGTGTATATTGTCGTAATGAGACACTGTTTACTGTTTGGTATCAGATTGTTATGTATTATATTTTTCTACTGTGATTTGTGGCTGTGTTCATTTGGATATGGTGTATATTATTTTGTCCTGATAAACCTACGTGTTTATTGCTTTTTGCTAATACTGGATACGTATATATTGATATATTTTGACATGGGATACTACCAGTGTTAGTCCAATGGAATATTCATGTGTGGTCATTCCTTACAAGCCTCATTCTTCGTATTACCAGAAAGAATTATATAGTAATTCTTTTTGGTAGTATGGATACAGAGGTGGGGCATTACAATAGTTGTCGAAAGGACGTTTGGAATTTGAAAAAAAATAACATTTTATGAAACATGCAACATATAGCTTTAAAACGAGAATATTTTGTCCTTGCAAATTGTGTTATTTATAATTCTGTAAGAAAATACAATAACGGTTGAAATTCCGATTATGAAAAAATTGTTAACGCGTACACCTCACAAAATTATACGAAAAATTTACGTGAACAACATCAACAAATACATGATGTACAAGTTCAACAAACGCACAATATATTATTACAACACATGATGAGATTAAAAAAGTTTTTGATGATGTAGGATGACGTTTATCTATTCAAGTTAAGTTGTTCTTGTACTTCAAGTTGATTTTTGCAATAATTGTACATAAATTGATTATTAGTTATGAAAGATGTATAGACTATTAATTGCTATTATTATTATTACTTTAAAACCCTACTACGGAGGGTAGAACTAGGGAACTCGACTGCCCGCCACACCGGTCCCCCTTTTTAGCTAGTCCAACTTTAGAGCTTCAATTCTCCACCATTTTAATTCGGTATTTAAGGGAATAACCACTCCAAGCCATTTGGAAAACACAGCTCAATTTAGCAGGACTCGAACCCGCGACCTCAAGGAACCTTGTTCCATAGTCGCTTAGCAGCCCTGACCAACTGAGCTATGCTCGCGGACTAATAAATAACCATAATCCGAAGATTAGAGCCCAACCCAACTGGTCCACAACAGCCAGGTTGATTTTTAGCTAGTCCAACTTTAGAGCTTCAATTCTCCACCATTTTAATTCGGTATTTAAGGGAATAACCACTCCAAGCCATTTGAAAAACACAGCTCAATTTAGCAGGACTCGAACCCGCGACCTCAAGGAACCTTGTTCCATAGTCGCTTAGCAGCCCTGACCAACTGAGCTATGCTCGCGGACTAATAAATAACCATAATCCGAAGATTAGAGCCCAACCCAACTGGTCCACAACAGCCAGGTTGATTTTTAATGCTATCCCCAAAGGGGGGCTGTAGGTCCTGGGGAAGGGACTCGAACTCCCGACCTCTTCGAAGTCAGGGAGGACCCCTTACCACCGAGCTACGGCCGCGGACATAACATGATACACGAGTTATCCAATATTCCTAGTTTCGATTAGTCCTCGATTAATCTCCACCTAAACGATTAATCTCTAGTCCATACTAACCTTCTAGCGTCCGTCTAGAGATTTTTACAATCTTGGACAAAACAATAAAATCAATCTTAGCTCTATCACCAATTCAACAAACTTTAGAGTTCAAATTCTAATGTTCAACCTCTAGTGTTTGCCAAACTCTCATTCGAAAATGCATTGTTAAATATATATTAGAACAAAGAGGAGATTCAAACCTTCGCAATGGAGAAAATCAAAGGCTAGTTGGAGTTACCACTTTGAAAGATATAGACGTTTTAGTATTTGATCTGTAGCAGAACAATCCACCTAAAACGGTGATTGGTCCCAAAAACATATCCCAAATGGGAAGTTGGGACATGTCAATATGTTAAAATAGAAAGGTTGTCGCTCACAGTACAAAAAAATATGCAATGTTAAAGAGTTTCTAAGTAGTTTTAGATATATGAACTTTCCAACGATTATATTTTCCTGCATTATAATCTAATTGTTTGGGTTAATTACTGTTTATTCGAATTAACCCAGCCTCTATCTTCTTTATGAAAGGAGAGTAAGCTAAACAGAAACAAAGGAAACCCTAATTTCCATTATTAGATTCAATCAAGGCTGTTACTTTAAAAAAATATTACCTGTGAAATTGGTCATCCTGCTTGAAATTATAGGTTTGGAGCTCCACTATCGATAATTTAATCTCTTGTACTTGATCATATCTTTTCTTTTGTACTCTTGTTAATTAGAGTAATAGATAATATTTATTGAATTCGTGATAGTAAGTCATTTTCTAGCAAAACATGTTAAACTCTTGCGTATTCTCTTTATATTATTTTGTCTTAGTTGATGATTGGTGTTTGTATTGCTCTTGATTGATATTGATAAATAATCGAAAAACTTTTGAGTATATTGTGATGAAATTTTCACAATACACTCAACTAGCAATTTCCTTAAATGCCAAGTTCGTTGAGCTTTTGTTAATGATGAGTAAATGGTTAGTTCGATCTGAAGCCCACAACAAATATTAAAATCAAATTAACCGTTCAATTAACAAAACCGAACCAAAATAAACTGATAAGTTTCAAAATCAAAACCAACAAAAAAATAAACATAAATAATTGGTTTGGTTTGATCAGTTTGTTTGGTTGATAATTAAATAACATAGGTTGTGTAGCTACTAACATAACAACTGATTGAGCCTATACATGTCTAAATATACGATGTTCTAATTTCTAAAAACCAACCGTTTCTTTTCAGCAAATATTAACACGAGTTGAAAGAAAACTAATTTTGTTAAGAAAATAATATAAATGTTAATATTGACATTGATATTTGTGATCTTTTATAATAATTTAAGTTTATAGTTGGTTCGGTTTTCAAATAATGAAACCTAAAATTGACTAAAAATCGAATTTATAATCAATTTAATTGGTCGGTTTGATTTTTAAATACTGAAAACTGAAACCGATAAAAAAACCGAATAAATTCAAAGAAAAAAAACAAATAACTAACAAAATCAAACTGAAACTTACTTGGTTCGGTTAGTTTATTTAAATTCTCGCTTCCAAATTCTGCTCACCGGCTTTGTCCTCAGATGGACGCTTGCTATGATCCGTGTTATCATAATTGCTTTGTACGCATGTTCAGTACAGTTTCTTTCTGAATAGTATTTGTCATCAGTAACAAACAAGTTTCTAGAATACAAAGCGCATGTGGCTGAGGATATTCAGCAAACACAACCCAGATAAATGCGCTATAGATGGATTATCTTCTCCTGAGCATTCATATTTACTTGCTGCACTTTCGAATTCCACATAAAAATGGAAAAGGCAAAAAGAGTAGCAGTCTTTTCTCATTTATTGATTCATTTCTTCCTATCTACCGTAGCCTATGGTGCTGAAAGCAATACACTAAAATTTAAAAGAGACGACTTTCCATCTGAATTTGTATTTGGAGCAGGAACCTCAGCTTATCAGGTGTGCTATGGTATAGTTATTTCTAATCTTATTTATTATTCACTTCTATAGTTTAACAGTTTTATGTTTGCTAATTATAGTATGAAGGAGCAGCAGCCGAAGATGGGAGGAGTCCAAGCATTTGGGACATATATTCTCATTCTGGTATCTTATATCCACATACATCCATGTCTACTTCAATCTGTAAAGATTCATTGCAAAACTATTCTTAAAACGAGCATTTGAAAATATTTACGGGGGAGTCGCTCACTTTTATTTTGAGGTGTCAAAAATATTTTTGTAAATGTTGCACTCATGCACTAATATAAACACACATAAGAATTGGTTTAGGGGGGGAGTCACTTTTATATGAACAGTTGCAAGAAAATTAAAAGTAATTATCAAATATTTAAGGAAAAAATGTCCAAATAGGCCACTTTCATAAAATAACAGAAACGTGGTTGTTTCATAAATAATCAGAGAAATAGATTTGTTTCAACTATGCTGGCCTATAATCAGTATTTTACACTGGTACGATTTCAAATTGCAGAAGTGTAATATATATGTGTGTAAGAATTAGCCATCCTTTCTACTCGGACCTGACGTAATACTTTAATTTCAGTCATTCGTTTCGTTTTAAACAATTGTATGGTGTAACAAGAAAGAGAAAATATTATTATTTAAATCGAAACGAATTATTAAAATTAAGAGGCTACGTTTGGAAGCTGAACGAAAATGGCTGTTGATCATATATCTCTGTGTGTATTACAATTTACAGTTGAGCGATTTAGGACGGGGTTGTGTAGAAAAAAGTTTACACGATCAATTTAGGATAGGGGAAATTAATTTAAAGGACAAAAATTTGTATATTTTTAGCTTCAAGGACACGACCTCAATATTTTAACATTCTCCTAAAATTATGCATAAGGACAAACATTCTTTCAAAATTATTCATGAGGACAAACATTTTTTCAAAACTGCTACCGAACTAAAAACTGATACCTAAAAATTTAAAAACTGATATCTAAAAAAAGTTGTCATTCATGCTTAAATACTAAAGGTCTGTACTTGAGGCTAAAATGCTGAGAAATTTTGTCCTTGACAATCATTTTGAGTTTAGGGAATAATGGGCAGTGTAAATATAATAATGATAATAATGAAAAGTTGCGTGATTTGAAATTGCACCAATGTTAAAAGTTGGCTTCATAAAAAAAAACAGAGAGAACACTGGCCTAGGGTGACAGAAACAAATCAGTTTCTATAATTAATTTTGACATAGGCATGTTTCCACTATTAAAAGTGGCTTGAATGGCTAAATTTTGCAACGTTTAATTCCGCGAAAAGTAAATCATAATTTAATTATCTGACAGGACATGCAGCCGACAAAAGCACCGGGGATGTGGCTTCTGATGGATATCACAAGTATAAAGTATGTCCTTAAGATCATCAAACATCCGTATCATGCATGCCTCATCAACATCTATTCGCTTTAACAAGATTAAAATAACCTATTCAATAATATCAACGTTTTAATCAAAGAGCATCCAAGTAAAACCAAAGACCTAACCATATTCAACTGCAAAATCTATACGATTTTTGATAAGTATGGTCTTCTGTTGTGCTTAAGAATATTAATTTTCCAGGACGATGTCAGGCTCATGGTCGAAACAGGACTAGAAGCCTACAGGTTCTCAATCTCCTGGTCAAGGCTTCTGCCAAGTACGAACTCTAGAAATTTGAACACATTGCATAAAAATGTCAGGTAAATAGCTCATAACACTCCTTGCTTTACAGATGGTAGAGGAGCGGTTAATCCTAAAGGTCTCAGTTACTACAATGATCTTATCGATGAATTAGTTCAGAATGGTAGGTTATCCGCACAGAATTTGTTCTGTAGCTATACGTATATATAAGAAATATATATAACAGACTCATAGCTGTGTCGTATACATAGATTTACAAATACACCCTTCAAAGTAAACAACATTAGGTTTAAGTGAAGGATATATATGTAAATATATGTACATAGTCATTGTTATGCACGAATTTATTTTTCTCAAACATACATACATGTATATGTGTGTTTGTGTTATATACATGTATATGTATGTGTTTATATGTGCATGCATATGTATGTCCGTATGCATGTATTTACGTTTGTGTGTGCACAAGCGCGCATGTGTATTAAGCTTTACTATCTTGAAAATTTGTGTAGGAATTCAACCACATATCACACTATATCATCTGGATCTTCCACAAATACTTGAAGATGAGTATGAAGGATGGTTGAGCCCGAAGATTATGTAGGTCTACAAGCCCTCTAATTATCTGATTTGTTAGGCTACTATGAAACATTACATGATTTCAAAAAAAATTGTGCAGAGATGATTACGTAGAATATGCAGAAGTATGCTTCAGAGAATTTGGTGACAGGGTTTCACATTGGACTACTATAGTAGAACCAAATATAATAGGTATTGCATCTTATGACAATGGAATATTTGCACCAGGGCGATGCTCATTTCCATTCGGCGTAGTCAATTGCACTGCTGGAAATTCTACAATTGAACCCTATATAGTGATCCATAATATTCTGCTAGCGCATGCCAAAACTGTTGAGCTTTATAGAACCAAGTATCAAGTGAGTACAGCAAAACTTTCTTGCTAAATCTTCGTTTCAATTTTACGTTATGCTTCATAACTAATGAGTAAATTCAAGATAAACTATTATACAGGCTACACAGAAAGGTTGGATTGGCTTGAATATATACACAATGTGGTACTATCCCCTTTCAAACTCTTCTGCAGATGTTGAAGCTACACAAAGAGCATTTGACTTCATGATAGGCTGGTAAATGCAATAGTGCAGAGTGTTTATGAAATCTGTGTTTAATACAAGATTTTTCTTTTTTTACCATTGTAACTGTTAGCACTTAGTGTTAAGAGTTAAGGCCACTGAATTCCAATCGTGGATCGAGGCATAATGGTAAATATTTGCAGCATAACTCAGAAACGCCACATGTTGCAACACATATCCATATAGCTGTAATTTTATTACTTCTCCAATAACTGACATAATAAAAAATAAAAATAAAAATCATTTTATGTTTTAGGATAATGCATCCACTAATGTATGGTGAATACCCTGAAGTCATGAAAAAGAATGCAGGCAATAAGCTACCATCTTTTACCCAAGAACAGGCGCATCAAGTGAAAGGTTCATTTGACTTCATTGGAATAAATTATTATTCTTCAGTTTATGTCAAGTTTGCAGATTTTTCCAAATCAAACGTAAGAGACTTCAATATGGACATGTTTGCTACGCTTGCAGGTTCAGTTGTCTTTCATTTATATCTTGGCAATACTACTTATAATCATCATTACACATATATTTCATAGACTCTTTGACGATGAAAAATAGGTGCGGTGCACCTATGAAATATATCCTTATTTAGCATCTACGAAAGATATAAATGAAAAATAGGTGCATCTATGAAAGAATTGAAAAATCCTGGAACCAAGCTTTATCTATATATAGCTCCATGTCAAAACATAATCACATGACTAGTAAAATGAGTTTCTATACTCTAAACAATGGCTTGCTTTTCAATGCAGATTCTACTAATGATACAGGCACTGGTCAGGTAATAATAGATATACTAGTATTATGTTATAGTCCAAATTTTGAAATGAATAAGATCAAAGATTACCTGATGATTAGCAGTTTGTTCCAACAACGGTAGCGAGTGATCCACCAGGGCTTCAGAAGATGCTCGAATATTTCAAACTCAACTATGGAAATCCTCCAATTTATATACAAGAGAATGGTAACTCTTCATTCTTATAGCATGCAAAAATATTTTGCTTGTCAACGTGTACTCTGAAATAGCAATTTTATGTCAGTGACTATGAAAATTTACTGGGAGCATTTCTGCTTCTAGGTTATGGATTAGGTGTCAAAGACACAATCGAAGATACAAATCGGATTGACTACTTAAGTGGCTACATTGGAAGCATGCTTGATGCGATCAGGTAATGCTAAGTGAAGTAATCTAAAATGATGCTAACAAAAAATTATCCTTACCATACTATACACATGTACAGGAATGGATCAAACGTAAGAGGATATTTTGTGTGGTCATTCATTGATGTTTATGAGTTCTTATCTGGTTACCAGTCGGGGTTTGGACTGTACCATGTAGATTTTTTAGATATTGAGCTTAAAAGGCAACCAAAACTATCAGCAAAATGGTACTCCAAATTCCTCAAGAATAAGACAGATATACATTTACATGGAGTTAGTTTTGGAGGAATGCAGCAAGCGTTAGAGAATTGATTCTTCTTGCTAATTATAGAAAAATTGTAAAATCGATTGACCAAATGATATTTTATATACAGATAAATGTAGTACATATACATAATAGAACGATTACACTTTTATCTGAATGATGCAATATCGCACTTTCCAGTGATTATTCACTTTAGACAAAATCAAACATTGACAGCAGAAATTCTAAATAAAAAAATTACAATATTCTGGAACAGGATTATAAGAATGAAGTAAAATGTAAGAAGATACAAGTCTATTGAACTTACATTAAAGTAAGCATCCATCTCAGGGCACATGAATCGTGAGTAAAATGAAGAAGCACTCCTTCATGATTCAGACTTCATGTTGAGCAAATCCAGCATCACATGAACAGTTGCATCTATGATTCTATATGTCTGTACAACTCCGGCTGGAAACCAGTGAAACATAATACATTCTTTTCTACTACAAGGAATTAGGAATTCTACGATGTTAAAATAACCTTTTCTTACGCATTTAATTGATGCGTTAAATAAATAACTCCAAAGATACCTATAGTTTTTTGTTAAAATAGTTTTCATGCTTCAGAAAGATTAGCCATTAAATTAAAACGATATGGGATGCAAAAGTGAGTATTATGTTGGATGCACATCATATCATAAGTGAACATTAGACATCAGAAATCAAACACATAATATCCCACATTGGCCAAGAAATCAACACTTAAGACACAAAAAAAGCAAATAACCTGATAACGATTGATTGCCAAGCCTTGCAGCAAAGGTTTAGTCACCCAAGTTCAGGCATTAAGATGGCTGGATTGGTTGGTTTGTCCAAAGAAGACCATGGTGGATTGGGTAGCGTAATTGACATCGTTGGAACAAAAAAGGAAGAGGAAGAAGAAGAAGGAAAACATGTAAAAGCGAACCGAAACAAAAAGAACAAACTAAGAATACCTAATTGAAAGAACATTTAAAATACCAACTACATTATTCAATTAAACTTTTATTCCTAAAGAAAAAAGGATAAACCAGGATAACCAATCTTTTTTTGCACTATATCATCGTCCTCTACAAATGTCAAAGTTAAAGTAAATCTCTGTACAATCAATTTCTACATTCTCTTTATATGTCAAAAAAAGGAGAATATCTCAGGACTCAGGCATCACCACAAATAACTCATTCTCAATCAACTTTTCCTAATGGGTAGAGAAATACGAATGAATCACTAAGATTTCATTCAGCTCTCAGATTTAGTATCTCTTTCACCGTTCTTTTTCTAAAATAATCCATTTGTTCCTGCAGAAATAAAATCACAAGAATATTAACGATGTACATATATTTTTAAGCAAATATAAATTATTAAAATGTTATTGACACAACTAATATGAGAGATTTACAGAAGCTTAAAACAATATAGTCATAACTAAAATTAATGATTTATAGAAGAAATATATATAGGAAAATGGACTTAAAAAGAAACAAACAAAGTGTTAAATATGAAGTACATCAAGATCAAGAAATGAATTAACATTCATTTGCATGCAACATTGCACGTTGCATCATTTATGCTGCTGAAGAAGCAGCAATATAAGGCAATATCTACTATATTAATAATAATTAATAGCGGAAATTTGGTTCCGCTCCTTATTTTCAGAATTGATGAGTGAAAAACCCTTCTCAAAAACATGTTTTGAATTACATCCTTATTTTTTATTTCGGTATAAAAAAAATCTTCAGAAATTGAATATGAATAATAATCACATGTTTCTATGATCAAAATAATTTTTTTTTGAATTTATTTTGAGAAACTGCAAATAATAAACTTCAAAATAATTGCAGATTTCTCTGCAAATATTTGCAAAGTTCTCCGCAAATATCCTGAAACTTAAAATTAGGGATTATTATAACATATATTTGGGAGGGGACGGCTGTGTATTTTAAAACATATATTTGGGAGGGGACGGCTGTGTATTTTGAAACTTAAAATGGTATTTTACAAATCATCCATAATTAATATTCATAACTGTACTAACCTGGCTGAAGCAAAGGTCCAAGCCTCTACTGTAGAAGTCAATATACTTGAGCATGAACATTCCACAATCCCATCTATCAAAAACCAAAGCATATTTTATGTGATCCATTCTCCAATTTCCCAAGATATAAAATATAAAGATATAACACTGAAATAATAATAATAATAACACAGGAAATGACTAAATGCATTGAAAGAGTTCAAACAAATCATGTATTCTGGTATACAACACTTTGTCATGAGGCTAGGGAGAATCAGTGAATAGTCAGGTACAAAAGTTTTCATGGTAATTTGGACAATTCTGCTTTTTCAATATTCTGGATATACAATACTTGATTTTGGTAGGAAATTAACAATTGAGGATATGCCTACCTACATGTAATGTAATGGAGAGATAAATATTGCTGAAATATAATCAAAACAGAGTTAATATGATGACTAACCAATTATAATCAGTGGATATGGATGATACATATAATGTTCAAATTAAATCTTCTGCCATGTAAACGGTTTGAAGTATGGATAAGTGATTAAATCAAAATAGAAGATCAAAAATATGGGTTCTGATATGGATATTGCAGTATCAGCGATGTTTGGAGCCCTAGAATGAAGTGTGCATGAGTGTCCCCGCACACACACTCATGCACAAACTGTAACTATAATAAAGAGTGTTTATCAGACATATTTCAAGAAAGGCAAAAGAAAAGATTTTCCGTTAAAACATACCCATTTTGTTGGAGTGGAAGGTCATCAACTATTACTTGCTTCCATGATATCGTGTTGATTTGTTTGTTGCTTTTGTCATTCACTTCATCGGAGAAGTATCTAGCCTAAAGTTCACACTGCAATTAATTCTAAAATTTCCAAAATTTTGTAAATGTGTTAAAATGAACTGCACAAAATAATTTAGTTTTGATGAAAGCAGTATATTTGAATGTTGGAAACACATATTATAATTATACATATAACCATAATACAGAGAATGGTCAGGAGTCAGAACCCTAACCTCAATGGAAGACATGAGTGGCAAGTGCAAAAAATAAGCAGTGTAGTAAAATTTTGATATCAGGGATGTTTTAGGATAGCAAAATTATAGAAAAATTCAGGTGAAAATATGAATTCATGGAATACAGGTAATTTAGGTAACTAATAATATTTATATATTCAGGGTGCATTGCGATGCTGGCAAGTAAATCAAAGGAAGGACCATCTCATTCTCAAATTGGTGACTCTCACCACTTCCTCCTTTCAAGTAACTTCCATCCACTCCATTTCCACACCGCTCCATCCACCCTTATTTCCCTTCTCTATCGCTCCCTATTCTGGCCCCACGAGCTTTGAGATCTCGAATCTCAGATCTAAGAAGAAGGAATTCTTCACAACACCACCCCCACCTCCCAACGTCAACCACCCCACCTATGTCGGTCACTGCTTTAAATCCCTTTTCCACCATCTCATCGGCTCATGTCCAGCTCGCTCCTCTACTCCAGGATGTTTTCACCTCTTCAACATATCGGTATATTGAAAGATGCTTTGACGCTTGAGTCGGAAACTTTCATATTTTTAACTTGATCAAACAATATCAAACGTGTTTGCATGTATTTGAAAAAGTAGGATGAAGTCAAGGTCCGGTAACTCAAGTGGCAAGTGGTATGACGCTTCGGACTGAGATTCTAGAAGTCATGGGTTCGAACAACTCTTATTAATATTAATATTAATATTTTAAAAAATGTTTGAATAAAGTACCACTCACACACACACACAAGAAGAAGATGAACCTATCCAATATTAATACTGTTATTCTGCATAACTCTCGCTAAACTTTTTGAATTTTACATTTAAAAAACTGTCAGAACACAAGCATACAAAAAATAAACCATGTAACTACGCCAACAGTTCATTCAAGAAAAACTCATAAACAGTATCATTGCTATATACTATAATCTACAATTAGCAGACCATCTATGATTGACAATTACTTCCAACCTAATATATATAACATAAAGTCAATCCGCTAATCGTCAAAAAAAAAAAAATCAATCAAATTAACAATGGTTCAGTTGATAAACAACATGTGTCCATAGAAAACACTTTTTTAACATGGTTATTTGATGTAAAGTATTCGATCCAATGTTATCAAGGCGCTTAGGCGCCAAAAAGCATCGAGCGCATGTTGCACAAGGTGATCCAAAGACACCTTAGATGTTGAAATACACAAAGCCCAAGGCACTGTAAAAGCACAATTTTATTCAACATGATGGGACCCAAAAAATTAGGTTTTCAACTCAAAATCAACCCAATATACCTCAATCGGCATCTCGCTCTCTCATAATCACATTCTAGAGCAGAAACAAAAGAAAATAAAAGAAACACGTCAATTTCGGCTGTCGATTGCTGCTGCTGCCGCTGCTGATCTTCAACTACCGCCTCCACAGTCCACCATGCCAAGCTCCAACTGTCGAGTTAGGGTAACTCTTCTCCTTTTGAAGTTAATATTAAAACTTGTTTGGATTTATTTCTTATTGAATTTAAAACTTCCATCTATTATAGTCTTCGAGTTTAGTGTTAGTTTTAATTTAGTTTAGTATATATTTTAGAACTTCATAAAGTGATTAGAATAAAGTTTAAAAATGGTTTGATTAAAAAATTAAACCCTATTTAATTTTTATATTTGAAGTATAAAATTATGCTCAAAATGAAATTATAAAACTAAATTTAAATCTCAATTTTAAACTAGTTTATTTTGATTAATTGAAACTATTTTAATTTTAAACTGAATTTTAAGTTCAAAGTTTTAAAGAGTTTGAAGAAATATTACTTTAATTAATGTTTTAAATTGATTGAAACCTGAATTCAAAATTCTATATTTAATTTAAATTTTAAACTTTACTTTATTTTCTAAAGTGATTTGAAATGTAAAATAGTAGAATTAAACTATTAAAATAGAGCTTATTTATGTATTAGGTATTGACTAATTTAATGTTTTGTTTAAATTTTAAACTTGTAAACCATAACCTGTTTGGAAGATTACGAGAATGCTGAAATTGCACAAGTAAACAAGAGAGTGAATATTTGTGGTAGTGGGAATGTTGGGAAGAAGGCAAGAAAAAATCTGAACAGTTAAACAGACTTATACATGAGCAACATGAGTATGAGATCAAGTGATCAAAATGGAGGATCTACTATGTGACAGGCAAGAAAAAATCTGAACAGTTAAATGGACTTATACATGAGCAACATGAGCATGAGATCAAGTGATCAAAATGGAGTATCTACTATGTGACAAACAAGTATAAATGATGCTTCTGCAAAAGAAATGAAGCAGAAACTAATCAATATACCATTCGTTTTTTATCAAGCCAGCATTGCATTCAACATGGCTCGTATGTATGCATTTAAAGGCATGGTGAAGGCAATTGGTATAAATACGAACCTAATTTGAAGCCCCCCTAATTACCATGAATTGAGAGTTCGTTGAACAAAAAATTGAAGTATACACATGATCCAACGAAGAGTCATAAAGAGCAATAGGTAAGATATGGTAGCTCTATTATGTTGGACGTGTGAATGGGTAGAATGGGGAGAACATTAATTAATTTTTTAGTTGATAGTTATTTGAGGACGATGTTTGTGGAGTATGTGATATATCTTCTTATATGGAAAACAAGAAAAAAAATTGGGTTACTTGATAAGTTCGTGAAAAATTGGAGAAGACAATTCGTGAAAAATTGGAGAAGACAATTTTATATGCTATAATGGATAATGGAAGCAATTTTAAGATCGCGGGTGAGTTTTTGAAACTTAGTATTTTTATGTAGAAAGCTTAATTAATATTTACAAATTATAAATCATAAACTTAGTTGTTTTTTTAAAACTTCATATATTATTTGTTTGCGCCAAAAATGGTCACAAACCCCAAGTGTAGTGAAAGCACCAGCGTATGAATACAAATCAACAGTATTCACACACAAATCACAAATCTAAGCAAGTAACAAACAGCAATCCAGAAATAATGAACGAAAACACGAGATTTATAGTGGTTCGGCTATCTCCGGCCTACGTCCACTCCAAAGTTTTTATCTTTTATTGATCGATGCTTGAAGATTACAATTTCCTATCGCGTAGTACAACGGATTTTATGATTATAATATGAATCTAAGGCAGCAATGGTGATCTGGAGTAAATCTGGCAGAGTCCGGGCGCTCTTTAGCTCTCAAAGTTGTCCGACCCCTTTTCTGAATGATCTGGGGGTCTATTTATAGGTGTAGGAGGCTGATATTTCGCCTAAATTGAGGGGAGACCAGTTCTGGCACGTGAGGGGGCCCACATGCCCGCTTTCTGGAAATCCGGGCCCACTTTGGGATCGATTCGAAGCTACGTTCGAATCGATCAAGAATTTGTCCAATCGAGCTGAAATTTGGTGTAAACATTCTTCAACATGTGCTCAAGCTACTGTGAAAATTTCATGTCATTTGGATTTGTAGATCTCGAGATATGATCGATTCAAGGTTGCGTTTCTGGTTAACTATCCTGGTTCGAATCGATCTTCCTTCGAATCGATTCGTTCGAATCGATCCACTCGATTCGATTGCTATTCGAATCGATGCTCTTGAGTCGACTCGATTGAGTTGATTTCTCTTCCATGCGTGTGCTCCGAGTCATACATTGCATCCCTTCGGGTTCCAGCTACGTTGCTTGGTAGACTCGTATCCTTCGAATCGATCAGACCAACATTCATTCGAATCGATCAGGGCAAGTCACTACCGATCGATTCGAATGAGTCTCACTGGGGTGGATTCGAATCAAGGCCTGAGGGGATGGATTCGAATAAACCATTGCATGCTTGCCTAACAACCTGGGTGTGTTGCCATCGAGTCGAACCAGTGTCGATCGATACGAATCATATCGATTCGAATTGTTTCCTTCATGATGGATTCGAATACTATCGATTCGAACCATTGTCCACATTCCATAATCCATCCCTAACTCCATCATACGAACTCTGATTGTCCTGAAAATTGAAACATAGCCTCTCCTAACCCTTGCCATCATCTCCAACCAATTTCGTCTCGATCGGAGCCCGGTCAAATTTTGACGATATCCATCGTAGCCTTTTCTCTGATCGACCCCCAATCCTGATATCCATCCTTTCCTGTCGATTTGTTTGATATTCCGGCTTTGACCAAAAAGCGGGATAACATTTGCCCCCCAAAACATGCCTTGTGATAAGAAGGCGTGTTTTGAATAGTTCCGTATCCGATATCCAAAGTCCATAGCCACATCATCCAAGTGCATCATCCTTGACTGCTCGGAGTCGATGCCCAACTCCAAACCCAATTACCAAAGCCTTAGCCAAATCCATATCCGTTTGAACCCGACGACCGAATCTTAATCCATCCTTATCCAATAGCCAATAACCGAATCCAGGACCTCTCCGGGTCGATATTCAAATCCATAACCTCTCCGGGTTCTTGCCAAGCATAATCCATACCTGACGACCGTGGTCCAGTGTCCCTGGACGTAAGTAATGCCATGGCTTAAGTCCTAAGCCGAATCCTGGTCACTTCGGACCCTTGTTGAGCATAGTCCATACTCAACGACCTGAAACAATAATCGATAGTAGGGGGCCTAAGTCCTAGGCCAAATCCTGGTCACTCCGGACCCTTGCCGAGTATAGTCCATACCCGACGACCTGAATGAGTCACTTTACCGCGTTCGGGCAGAACGACTCATCCCTTGCCAGGCATAATCCATACCTGACGACCGTTTATCAAAAACCAAAAAGAATCCAATCAAGATCCAATCCAAAATACAAACCGAAATCATCATCCAAAACGGAGAACAATCATCCGAATGAATGCCAAAACCAGAAAAACAAGCAAAATCAGAAGTTCAATCCAAACTCCAAAAACCAAACCAGAGAAATAAGTGTCCAATCAGAAAACAAAAGAAAACAGATTTCGCAAACCATGGCTTCGTATCTTACCATCATTCAGAGCATGCCTAGGGGCTATCTCCGTCCCTATACATGTGTAAATGACTCGGTTGCTCGCCAATGGTTTGTTACTTATTTCAAATTATCCTGATCAATTGATGACCAATCGACCATTATTCCTGTGCCTCATATCCTCATGGTTTGAGGTAGACGGTGGTTGCTCCTGCTCCACCGCTGCATTCCGAGCCCCAACATACTGCCTCAACTGTCCATTCCTCACATGCTCCTCAATTATGTCCTTTAAATGCCTGCAGCTGTTGGTATCATGCCCGTCCAAGTCGTGGAAGAGACAATGCTTCCCTGATGCCCTCTCCCGCTCAGATGGTTCTCTCCTAGCCGGCCTCCGGTAAGGAAGGCGATTTCGAGTTTCCATGTATATCCGCTCCTGCGTCTCGTTTAATTCTGTGTATGTGGAAAACTTTGGATCCTTCCATTGCTTCCTGGTTTTTCCTGAATCGTCGTCTAGCTTCCTTTTTCCTTTATCTTTATCCGAGCTTCCGTTGGACGGTCCTCCACCCCCGGTCACATTCACCTCCTTTAGCTTTAAATCCATACATGCATCTTCTTGCCGAAGAAATCTTTCAGCTTCGTGAAAGAATTCCCCGAGATCCAGTGGTGGGTCTCGTACTAAAGATACCTTAAAATCTGAATCCTCTCTGACTCCCGACACTGCCGCCATCAAAACCATTGACGGATCTGGCCGATCCACCGAAGAAACTGCCGCATTAAATCGAGTTAAAAATGCTCTAAGTGATTCATCCGTTCTTTGCTTTACCGATGTTAACGTCATCACGTTCTTAGGTCTTTTGATGTGAACCCGAAACTGTCCCAAAAACCTGTCCACCAATTCTCTCCAATTCCTGATAGATCCTTCCTCCAGCTGCCTAAACCACATTGCCGCTAGGTCTGTCAAGTATAAAGGGAAACATCTGGCCATCACTTCCTCCGATGCCCCCAGCACTTCCATGTGTCTAGTGTATCTCATCAAGTGATCAGTCGGGTCAGCCTTTCCATTATATACTTCCACGCTAGGTAACTTGAACTTAGGTGGATTCTGAGCCGTTCTGATTTCCCGAGCGAACGGACTTCTGTTTACTCCTTCCAAGTCTCTATTGGCCAAACCTCCACGCATAGTCTTCCTGATGATTTCCATTAATCCAGCGTTGCCTGTTAGGTGTTGCCCCCCATGCTCCCAAGGGAACTCCGGCACATATTCTTCATGTGGCTCATTAGCCGCAACGTTGGCTCTAGCCTGCTGAGCTCCTTCCAAAGGTCCTTCTGCGTTGGATCCGGCGGGCCTGCCCCCAAGCCCTTGCTGATTGCCTTCCGGTTCTGTATTCTGTCCTCCATTGGGTTCCGCGACCCTAGTTCCTTGTTCCACATTTGCAGTTGCTATAGTTGGTCCAAGGTTCTGTGTTCCTGCAGCTCTCATCTGCTCGAAGAAAGTCTGCATCATATCCTGTTGACTCTTCAGCAACCTCTCGTGTAATGAATTCGCCATAGCTTCCATTTCGTCTCTAGTAATGTAAATCGAAGCTTGTCCTTCTCCAGCTCCGGAGGATGCCTCTTGACTTCCTCCCTGTTGGCTCCTCTCAGCCCTTTGTCTTGTTTGTCGAGTCATTGTAGAGTCAATCTGAATCCTTCAAACCTTCAAATATAAACTCCAATCCAATGTAGCGGGTGCTAGTTCTTCTCGGTGAAAGCACCAAAGTGTTTGCGCCAAAAATGGTCACAAACCCCAAGTGTAGTGAAAGCACCAGCGTATGAATACAAATCAACAGTATTCACACACAAATCACAAATCTAAGCAAGTAACAAACAGCAATCCAGAAATAATGAACGAAAACACGAGATTTATAGTGGTTCGGCTATCTCCGGCCTACGTCCACTCCAAAGTTTTTATCTTTTATTGATCGATGCTTGAAGATTACAATTTCCTATCGCGTAGTACAACGGATTTTATGATTATAATATGAATCTAAGGCAGCAATGGTGATCTGGAGTAAATCTGGCAGAGTCCGGGCGCTCTTTAGCTCTCAAAGTTGTCCGACCCCTTTTCTGAATGATCTGGGGGTCTATTTATAGGTGTAGGAGGCTGATATTTCGCCTAAATTGAGGGGAGACCAGTTCTGGCACGTGAGGGGGCCCACATGCCCGCTTTCTGGAAATCCGGGCCCACTTTGGGATCGATTCGAAGCTACGTTCGAATCGATCAAGAATTTGTCCAATCGAGCTGAAATTTGGTGTGAACATTCTTCAACATGTGCTCAAGCTACTGTGAAAATTTCATGTCATTTGGATTTGTAGATCTCGAGATATGATCGATTCAAGGTTGCGTTTCTGGTTAACTATCCTGGTTCGAATCGATCTTCCTTCGAATCGATTCGTTCGAATCGATCCACTCGATTCGATTGCTATTCGAATCGATGCTCTTGAGTCGACTCGATTGAGTTGATTTCTCTTCCATGCGTGTGCTCCGAGTCATACATTGCATCCCTTCGGGTTCCAGCTACGTTGCTTGGTAGACTCGTATCCTTCGAATCGATCAGACCAACATTCATTCGAATCGATCAGGGCAAGTCACTACCGATCGATTCGAATGAGTCTCACTGGGGTGGATTCGAATCAAGGCCTGAGGGGATGGATTCGAATAAACCATTGCATGCTTGCCTAACAACCTGGGTGTGTTGCCATCGAGTCGAACCAGTGTCGATCGATACGAATCATATCGATTCGAATTGTTTCCTTCATGATGGATTCGAATACTATCGATTCGAACCATTGTCCACATTCCATAATCCATCCCTAACTCCATCATACGAACTCTGATTGTCCTGAAAATTGAAACATAGCCTCTCCTAACCCTTGCCATCATCTCCAACCAATTTCGTCTCGATCGGAGCCCGGTCAAATTTTGACGATATCCATCGTAGCCTTTTCTCTGATCGACCCCCAATCCTGATATCCATCCTTTCCTGTCGATTTGTTTGATATTCCGGCTTTGACCAAAAAGCGGGATAACATTATTATTATTTTTATTTTCAGAAACTTAGTTATTTTTATAGAACATAAACATGGTTATTTTAGAGAGAAAAATGGCTATCATTTATAAATTATAAAACATAAGCTTGGTTGTTTTTTAAATTCAAATTATTATTATTTTCAAAACTTAGTTAATTTTTTAATTTTTATGAAATAAAAAATT
Organism: Allium fistulosum; assembly: GCA_030737815.1. Lineage (NCBI taxonomy): Eukaryota > Viridiplantae > Streptophyta > Magnoliopsida > Asparagales > Amaryllidaceae > Allium > Allium fistulosum. The sequence continues at coordinate 937,899,583 of CM060907.1, read as the reverse complement.
AGTTAACCTTGGTTGTTCTTTTTTTGATTTAGTAAATATGTATGAATCATAAAACAATAACTAGTTGTTTTTCCTTGGAGTAATGTCATTTTTTATTTATTCGCTATACTTGTGCATAATCATCCATTGGTTACTATTTTCTTATATAATAGACTTGCTTATGACAAAAAGGATATCTATATATCAGACTTTTTGTGTCACTCATTGCCTTGATCTTATACTTGAAGATATTGGGAAAATGAAGAAAGTTGGAAATACAATAAAAAAAGGAGCAACTCTTTCTGGATCTATCTATAACCATAGTGGTGTTTTGAACATGATGAAAAAATTTGAGATAAAGAGCTCGTTAGATTTGATGTCACACGAGCTGCAACGAGTTTCAAAGCTTGCAAAGTTTATATAAATAAAAAAATCATCTTCAAGTCATGTTCACTTTAGATAAGTTATGATATTGTTTTGAATACATCTTTATGAAATAATGTCTCTTACATGCTTAGAGTAATGGATCCTCTAATTCGAGTCTTTCAACTAGTTAATGGTGATAAAAGATTTGTTATGGACTATGTATTTAAGACAATGGATGGAGGAAAAGAAGCTATGAAAAGACATCTGGTGAAAATAAAGAGAAGTGCAAAGATATTTCAACTATGGTTGACAAAATGATAGAAATACCAACTTTATCAGCCATTGCATGTAGCGTAGCATTTTTTTTTGAATCCACAATTCTTCCACAAAGACCACACCAATGGCATGATCAAGAGGTCACATGTGGATCATATAAGTGTGCTGGAAGGCCTAGCTTCGTTCAAAAGATGATCAAGAAAGGGTTTTGGACTAATTGTCCTTATATACCAAAATAGAGGGCAATTTGGTATTAATTTGACGATCAAATAAAAAAAACAAAATCCCTAGTTAGTCAAAAAAAATATTAACAACAATACAAAAATTATTCTTAATGTTTTATTCTAGTATATTGCCTATTAGTTTCTTCAAAATCCAATCAATGGATTGGTTTAAGACTTTATGATTTTGTCTTAGTCAATTGGTGGGGTTTATATGGTAATTTGACTCTTACATTACAAAAGTTTGCAATCAAAATTTTGAACCTCGCATGGAGTGTATCGGGTTGTGAGAGAAATCAGAATGTCTTCGAGCATGTAAAAATTATTTATGTTTTTTGAAATTGAGTACTTAGTTGGCAGTACATAGTTGTACTACAAGTTTTAGGTAGATATAACACACAAGTCAACAAATCTCCAGTGATTCAAATCACGCTATGCAAGGTGCAAGGTTTGAACATGTGACCTCACAAACCAAAACCGGAACGCCTAACAGGGGAACAGTTGTGCTTGACTTATTTAGGTTATTTATGTTTGTTAAAAGTATATTCAATAATGTTTATAGTAACATATATTTATACTTCTTTTTAAATATAGATTCATAGCAAGCATAGTTATAAAAAGCACGTCAAGGTACGTGTCATGACATATGGCATGGCACAGTGTTTCAGCTTTTCTTTTATATAGCGAGACGCATATGGAAAGACACAGCAAATGGCGCATGGCGCAACGATAGTGCGCCTTTTCATTATATCAATATTTTTACTTTTATTTATTTATTTTTCATTTTTCACGATTCAAACTGCATAAAAATTAGAATTTATCGTATTATTATATTTGCTAATTTGGTATTTATTAAATATAATCGAGCACTAAGAAGAAGATACAGCACCCGTGACATCATTGATCCAATATCCTTGAAAGGTATTGATGATTGTAATGAATGGTTAACATAAAATATGAATTATGCATCCGATGTTGAAGATGAGCTTATATTTGGTGGTGATAATGATGATTTGACTTGGGATATTACTGCTAGAACAACAAGAGTGAAGGAAAGCTTGATATCCAAGTGTAAGAATATTCATATCGAGAGGTTTTTCAACAATCATTTCAGCTCGTTTACATCTTCACAAAGAAGAAACAAATCTAAATGAGACAGATGAGAAGGCTTATGAATATGATGTTGGAGATATTAATTTGAAAAATATAATTGTTGAATCAGATTCAAATTTCTAGTTTATTAGTAATATGTACTATCATCTTGGATTTTGGCTTTTGAAGACTAGTATGCTTGAAATTTTATGCTTATGATATTATATTTGATGATGTTTTTTTTGCAAAATATCTAAAAAAATCTTTATTGCATATGTTTAGTAAAAGAAAATTATATAGAACTTTTTAAATCAATTGTTATATATATCAAATTTATATTACAAAAAATCTAAACATGCACAGTAAATTAAAAAAGCGAGCGCCATTTGACGCGTCATGCGCCAAGGCTTCGTAGAGACTTTGCGTCGTGCACCATTGATAACTATAATAGCAAACAATATAAACTTGAGCATAAGAAGTCGTAGAACTTATATTTATCAAATATAATCAAAAATTGGAGAATCGCTACAAGCAGAAGGAATCCTATTTTGCAAAAGATATAGATGATTCGAATAAGTGGATGACTAGTCTTGGGGAAAACAATTCAGATGTGGAAGATGATATTGATATGGGGATATTGTGCAACATCTGGAGCTGGGGAATGAGCGCACATGACTAGACAATATCAACATTGTTGTTAAGTCAAAAGGAAAATATGAAGTTTCAAACTCAACTTTTAATCTACATAGGTTGAAAATGAAGAGGATGCTATTTTTTATGAAGGATTTAAAGAAAAGTACTTGGTCTACAATTCAGAGGTGGATGGAAATTATGAACATAGTTTAAAGGTAGAATGACAATTGGGCGGGTTTTTCGTGCCCCGGACTTGTCCTGAGATTTTTAAACCTCATCTGAAACCCGTCTTGTAGACCCGGTACGGATTTGGATTTCTACCCCAAATCCAAAACCCGTACGGGTCAGGGTAGACCCGCCTAGTCCCAAGACCCGACGAAGCTCTATGTGTTGATTCAAAATTGTGTCCAAATAATGTACACATTTATTCATTTTTATTTATAAAAGGGATTGACACTAAATGATACATTAATACAAATAACAGTGTGTTCACAATGATAATGGAAGATAATAAAAATGAGATGTACGGTAAAAGTTAAAAAAATATACATATGTTATTGTATAATAATCAGTGATGCAACTTAATACTATAAATATTTTATAGCTTGTTGAATGGAACATTGTAATATCCATATCATAATCACTTGTATCTAAAAAAGATGAACAAATCATCATTATAGTAATAAAGCGATTTTATTATACCTTGGTAATGCGGGTCTGGATGGGTCAACCCTAACATAGAGCTCTCAAGAACGAGTCATGGGTCTACCCATTCCAATAACCCAATGAGGCAGATTTAGACGGATCAAAATAGGAGCGGGTCTACCGGTTTGAACCCTAGACCTGTTTCATTGTCACTCTATTTGAAGGAGGCTGATAATGATAGTTTTGATGTCAATGATGATGTAGAAGTTGAAAGTTTAAAACTCTATTTAAGTAATTATATTGCAATTTCTAAGTATTTTGTTGTGATAAACTTAAGCTGTTTGCAATGTATTCATGATATTCTATTCTCAATATTGCCTATATATGTTGTTTTTTAAAGTACAAAATTCCATTTTAAAAGCAATTTTTAAGTGCAGATATTTTGCTAAAAACAGGAAAAGTCATGCTCAAGGCACTAGCCTTTCGCCTTTAGCATTTTTTCGCCTTGATTACTTTGATTCAATCAACCTCTCCAGTTCTACACCTATTTAAGCTAAAATTCGCTCAAACTTCAAAGGAGCTTGAGGCTAAACTTGAAATTAAGCAAAAGTTTCATAGAACTTCTTCATACGACACAACAAATGACGGGCGTCTTTTGATTTACTGTGCATTGTTAGAAGAAAAAAAATTATTGTATATAGCAATTAATTGATAGGTTCAATATAATTAGTATTTATTTGCTAAAAACACATACAACAAATATTATTTTTAATCATTTCACAAAAACATCAATCAAACATCATTAGTTCAAGTATACTAATCTTTTTAGAAGTCAAAATCCAAAATAACAATACATATTACTGATAAATTGAAAATCTAAATTTGTTTCATATAAATAAATGATAGAATTTTTATTACACTTTGCTTTGAAAATATTACATAAAAGAACTAGAATTTCTATGTCAATTATAACATTTTCTTTTTTTCAAGCAAAAAAAATTTACATAAAAAAACTATTGATTACAACATGAAAAATATATAATAAAAAAAATCTAATCATATATACGCATTAATCTATATGTACTTTTGGATTGTGAAGAAAGTTTTACGCATCATTTTTGCGATGTACGCCATGTGAGCCTTTTGCGCCATTTGATGTGTTTTTCCATGTTTGTCGTCGCACATTGGGTTAAAAGCGTTTTCATTATGCCGTGCCTTAGCGCGCCTTTCATAAATATGGCAAAATCAAACATCATTAGCATGAACGTCGCTACTATAGTTACAAATACATGTGAATACTCTAGCGTGAATGTTGCTGCTGCTGGTGCAACAACTACAATAACAATGTGAATATTAGGCTTAGGTCCCTAATAAGTTTCAAAATACACAAAACCCCAGTAAAAAAGTATGTAAATTAGGTCCCTAGAATTAAGTTACTAAGTAATTGCATATAGTTATGCAATTATTCACTGAATAATTGCATACATTTATGCAATTATATCCAAAAGTTGCATAAATTTATGCAATTTTTTCGGTGAATAATTGCGGAAATTTCCGCAAATTTTTTGGTGAATAATTGCGGAATTTTCCGCAAATTTTTGAAATAATTGCGGAAATTTCCGCAATTTTTCAGTGAGTAATTGTGGAAATGTCTGCAATTTTTTGATATAATTGCATAAATGTCTGAAATTATTCACTGAATAATTGCATAAGTGTATGCCATTATTCGGTAACTTAATTCTAGGGACCTAATTTACAAACTTTTTTTTAATGGAGTTTTTGTGTATTTTGAAACTTATTAGGGACATGTGTCAAACTGTCCCATAACAATATTCATGATAACGGTGTTTGAATGTACTAAGTTGAGTGTGTTAGTTGAGGATCCAAGTGAAGTGGTAGCTAAAAATATACAAATAATCAAGTGTGAATCTATGCACGCAAGTTGTTTATCAATTAAATCACTATTCGGTGTAATTTTTTGATGATTAGTGGACTAGGATTATGTAATGTTAGATTGAGAATAATTATTTTGGATCCAACTGAAGTGATTAGTGGACTAGGATTATGAAAACATGCAAACATTCAAATAAACATATAGATCCAAGTGTTTACATAGATTATTAGGTGTAAATTTATGCACATGGATTGTGTAACATCTGGACTATTGTTGAATATAATTTAATTTGATGATTAATAAACCGAGATTATATAATGTTGGGTTTGAAGTAATTACTAATTATAGATGGTCTTTAGTTGTAGATTATCGAACATATTGCAACGATATTGTGTTAGTTGTAGATTGTCGAGCATATTGCAATAACATTGTGTGCGGATTTTTCTTGAATGAACTACATGTGAGGTGACATGGTTAACTTTTATTTTTATTTTGTTTGGATTCCAAATTCTTTTTCAAATATAAATTTTGGCACAAGTTTACGGTGAGTCATTTTTTAAATACATGTGAGGTGATAGGTTCAGCTTCATTTTTTAAATACATGTGAACACATTGGATATTGTTTGACCAAGTTGATAATATGGATGTCTCTTAATCCACGATGGGAGAAGTCTTCAAATCAAACTACTCCTTCATTGGCTACTCCTTGATCGGTTCCTGTATATGTAGCGCTGCTTTACAACCTTCTTCTGCAAGCATATTTTTACCTATTGTTGGTTTTGGAGGTGTCGTTGTTGGAAATGGAAACCCCTCTTTGGGTTAGTCCTCTCTTTTCAAGCTTAAGCTTCGCAATGCAAGATCTTACCATCCCAAAAACCTCTGTTAAGAGTATATCATGTTAGAGAATATTTTCTATTATTTGGGATCATTTCTTATTATCTATGGTTGATATTATATTATGACACCTTTTATTAATCCTTATACTTAAGATCTATAAATAATATCTAAGGTTTATACTATATTAAGGTAGATTGGCCTTTTATTAACCTTTATATTTAGATCTATAAATAAGAGCAATGTACTATATTTATAAAATTTCATTATTAATAAAGATGTAGTTTGTAATGTTTATTTGTTTCTTCTTCTTCTTTCCTCTTATCTCTCTATTTATTTTGTTTTATTCAATAATTTTAACATATTAATGATACTCTAGTATCTTGATCTGAGAATGTGGAGATGGGTACTCCCTTTTGGATGAATCACTTAGTTGGCACTTTCCTTGATGCAAATATATCATACCATGTTGTTTCATACCACCATACGTACGTTAAAACTTAGAAGGTCGGTTAAAGTCAAAAATAATAAGACCACATTTTTCTTTAAGTTCTTTGATTTGGATGAGAGACGACAAATTCTTAAAGTTGATTTGATTATCTTGCAAGGTTTTAAATCTCGGATATCGGACAAGTTTCGTCTCGGCGATTTTAGTGACTCGGGGGAGATCTCGGACGAGACGAGTGCATCTCGGACGCCAATATCGGATTTACATCTCGGACCTAAAGTTCATCTCGGGGCCATATCGGAGTATAACACATCACATAATTTATAGCAAAAGATGCATGGTATCGGTTTATTTAACATTTACTGCAACTAATTTCCACTATTCTAACTGGAAAAAATAATGTAATTATACTTTAACTATATGAAATTGTAAAACAAAAGTTATAAAACATCATCAGTTTTAGCAATTACATATAAGTAGATGAAAGGCGATAAATTAACTGGAAAAAAGCAGGTTCTATACGATTACATATATGTAGTGAGAATAACATAATAACAGTATCAGGAACTGATGCAAATAAAAGCAAATGCATATAAGAGATATCAAGAATCGAAGGGTTTCAGGCAATGCAAATCTACTTGCAGAAGGTTATGCATTAAGAATAACAAACTAAATCTACTTGCAAATCTGCTCTAAATTATACTGTATATTCAGTTTTCTGAAAAATTGAATTTCATTAAAACAAAACAACCCAAATTTACATACATGTAGAGAGTAGAGAGATTGGTCGAAGACGAAGCTGCAGACTGTCAAAAACAAGATCGAGTAGTCGAAAATTGAAAGCAACCGCGAGGTATCAGATGTTAGAAGAGGGAGTTCGATTTTTTTTAAAGGAGTTCGATTTTTTCCTCTGGAGAAGAGAGAGTTTGATATTTTGACGAGGAACATGATCTTTTGAGAAGTTGAATCAGAAAGAAAAGGATTTTGTTCATTTTTTTTATGATAGACTAAGATGGTCCTATTTTAAAAAAAACAATATATCGAGGATATTTCGGAATATCGTTTTGCTCCAAATATCGGCCGATATATGTAAATTTCGGCTGATATAATCGAAACGAGATATCAACGATATCTCATGTTTTGTTTCGCCCAAGCCTTCAACCGAGATATCGGAGATTTAAAACAGTGTTATCTTGAAGTGCAAACATTTCATCATCACTTAATGGAGTCCGTCAGTTGATTTGATCCATGAACATGTACGCTTTATTTATACGTAGGTCCATTTCTCTGAAATTCTCTTTGTTTATTGTTAATTGCTAGACATTGATTGTTTGTCTTGTCATATTGGGACCTTATTTGTTATATACAATACGCCTATCAACACCAAGATTCATAAAAATACGAAAAATCTAAATTATCAAAAATTTTAAAAAAAATCCTTTTTTGATTGGATGGGAATGAATCAAGAAAAATTCTATCTATGAAGAGCGGATCTAATTGTATTAGTTTCTATAATTGATTTCTTCTGTGTAATACTAATTGATAGGGCCTCATTGATAAGTGCTACAAGATCTCGTGCATTAGAACCCATGGTTATGGACCCGAATCCGTTAGTATGGAACATTTTCTTTTCCAAGTGAAATCCCCTAGTATATGAAAGAATGAAAAAGTGCTTTCGTATATCCATTGAAAATTTGAAGAGGTTTGAGTATGTTTAGGCTTTGATTAAGGTGAAACCAAACAAAGCGTTGCCATCTAAATTTCACGACCATAACACTGACAATATTTACTTTGGTGAAGTCTCTTATGATTGGAGATCGGACATTTGTACTACGTGTTGCTCATTTGATGTTTTCTCTATTTATTAGGGTTTATGTCTCCCCAATTATTGTTGCTTTTACCACTTTGAAGGGTTTTGCATGCATGCATCTTTCTTAGTCTTCTACAACTTCGATGTGCTTAAGTCTCCTCCTCTTCATCTACCAGACTTGGTAATCACCGCCTCTTATCTTGGAGGAATCCAATATTGTGTTTGATATTTGCTCCTTCATTGCGTTCTGTTTTGCCACTTCATATCCCCTCTATTATCGTCCAACGTTCTCATATCAACCAGCCTTTTGACAGTAGGCATCATGTTGCAAACTTAGTGCCTCCGCAGGCCATTCTTTCATTTTGATCTCTCCACTTGTTCTTCACCCAATCCCTGATGATGACCTAGATGAGGGTTTAGATTATGATTTAGAGCTTGTGCAACCTCGTTAACCATTGGTGTAATTCCTGCAACCTTTGTAAGTTCGTCTCTTGTCCTTGACACCATCGTACATGATCCATACTCCTATCATTCCCCTCCTCCATTGTCGTCTTAAAGCATTGTTGTTGTTATTGATAAATTTCTCAACGATTATGTTGATTGGATTGCTGTAGAGAATGCTTGGATATATCACGCGAGTGGTATGCACTATTGCTCTATCCATAATTGCCACTACAAAATTGTCAATGAAGTTGATGATGGTCTTCTTATGCTCTACTACACTCGTGTTGGTGATTCCTTATATCTTAGCACTTCGGGCCCGTTCAGTGATATCAACTCGAAAGTTCTGCTTGATGATGACTGGATCGAAACTTTTATCTACTTATAAGAGTTATATGATTGTTTTTCCCAGTTTTCCTAGGTGGCATTGTGACAAGATCAACTGGTAGAAATTTCGTTAGGCTTCTATTGGACTGTCTTTTGCTAGGCTATTTGCTGTGTCGTCAGTTTTTGTCATGCGATTATGTTGCTTGAAGAACACTGTTTCTCCTCTGTTATGTTTGTAGCTGAATGTTATCTTCAATCTATGTAATTCAACTTATTGTTATTTTGAATTTTGAATAAAAATCAAAAGGTTTATTCAACCTTGCTCATCTTGTGAAATAATATTTCGATATTATAACGTGTCAAAACATGTGCTAAGTCCCAAAAAAAAATCAAGAAATAGAAATATGAGAGAGCCGAATGTGAGTTGAATTTTTTTGTTGAGCAAATCTTAAAGATATTGCCATTAAGAAATTTCTGAAAGTACTAACCATTTTACGAAAACTCAGCATAACAAACTTACCAAAATTCCCAATATACTAGCATCCTTGCCCGCAAGTGAATCAAGATATTGGAATGTTTTGTCCCTCACATTGATAACAGCTAGACACCAATGGATATCTTTGTGAATAGGAATGAAGATCTGTCTTATTCATAACAGTACGCACATATGATGTTTCGAAAGCAGATATAACCAACTAAGAAAGGTAAGGAGAAGAAAATTACTCTACTTTGTCACACTCAATAAGGCCATAGCCTAGCCTTCTCCGAGTAGTCCACCTCTTAACTGCATTAAAGTCATAGGCATTTCTCCCACTTACTAACTGAAAAAAAAAATGAAAACGTACAACTATTGAAAACTTGCATACATGATAAACAGAATAGAACCTAAAATTATTCATTTCGTCTGAGAAACCTATATATAAGCTCATCTGCACGTAAATAACCAATGCTTAATAATTGCATCCAAAGAAATATTGTTCTGCACTTTTGAAACAAAAGGGGATATATACTAGACTTCTTTAGCATCATAATCCTAGGCCTTGTACGTTACACAAGCATGGGTAAAAGATAATGCACAAGATGTGCCAGCTTAAACAAAATACAAACACAGAATAATATATGTATTAAAATTTAGTAATCTAGCTCATATGATAATTATCACAATAATCAAACGCAATAAATTCCAAATATATTAAGCTCACAACATTTTATAAATGTATGATACACAGTGTAAAAACATGTATCAACTACTGGTATATTGAGTAAAATAACAGATGTATCAATCATCAAATATATTGCAAAAATAAGGTCATCCTCCCCATCATAATCTTAATCTTAATCCATGTACTTGTAAACATAGATGCTGACGAGAATATGCACAGAAAGAATTAAGCTAACACGTATGAGTAGTCCTTGTCCACTAACCTTTTTATAGAAAAATGTATTGAAGAAATGACATTTCAGAAACTTCTTGGGTTCCCTTCTCTCCCTCTCTTTCATTAATTCAAGATATAAATTTATAACCTGCAAATATAGATTAAGTATATAATTCATTAGCGTGAGCAATTTCAGTTTGAAAACGAAAAGGAAAAAAAAATGCATTCAGACTTCAATAAATATACCTCATCGTTTAACCATGTACGAGGACGTAAACACTGTAATACATGTCCAGTAATCTGAATATTAGATGCTTCATGATCAGCTAGGAGTTTAAATCTACAATGGAAGTTTCATGTAAATAACTTATGTTAGCTAATTGAAGCTTTCAAGTACTCTGGTGCACTAAAAAGCAAAATTCAATGTTTATATAAATTTCCAACGCACAAAATGGCTCAACTGGAAGGGAGAAGAGATTTTTCAACTCGAAAGATAGTTCATCTCTATGTTCTTAAGGAAATAATCTATTAAATAAACATATCACACTTTTGTATATATACCTATTTTCACGATGCAATGCGTTTGAGACCTCAGCTTCTTCTTCATCTGTTAGAGGTTTGAGAAGTTCCTTTAAGTCCTGGGAATGTAATTAAAAAACCAGTTAGCCACCACCATCGATTTACACTATTCTAAAACCATACAGTTAAGTCAGCTACATATCCAGGAATAAATAGATACTGTATGACAAGCAACTAGTTTCTTGGTTATTACAAGAAAAAGCAATCAGTTAACTATGGCTTTTAGTCCAAATTTGAAAAGTTAGATTATAGTATATTTGGTCTAACAACTTGTTCCCAACCATCAAAGAAAAAGCTTGAAGGACAGAATTATAGTGTTAAACAAACAATGTAATCACTTCAAAAGATGATTAAACATACCTGTTTTGGCTTCTCCTCCAGTAACTTATCCCCAAGTCGAAATGCAAAAAGCCTTTCCGTCAGCTCTTGCTCATATTTCAGACCACTCAGTCTCTCATCCCTGCTTTTCGCCTTTTTATACAATTCCTTATAAATTGGACCCTTTTTAGCAAAAGCTTTAGGTTTATCCAAATATTCTGTAGTTCTCAGAACTCTAGCCTCGATAACAGTCTCAAGCGTTGAACTTGGACTACTTTTAACCTTCTTAAACCCAAGATTGTCAACTAACTTCCTGTAATCCTCTAACCCCAATCCCTCTTCTTTCTTCGGTTTGTAGCAAGCCGAAACAAAATTACCCAACTTTGCGATTTCTTGATTCAAATTGTTGCTTATTTCTTTAGATTTTGGCGAATGAATTATTAAATTACTAAAGTGATTGCTTTTTTCTCTGGATTTCTGATCGAATGCATTGTTTACTCGTCGTGGCGCGTCAAATTCGCATGAAAGAGTGGAAAGTGGTGGGGAATGACAGGGATGAAGCTGAGAATTCAATTTTGATCTTTTCGAAGGAGGAGTTGGTGTTGTAAGGTCAATAATTTCCCGTTTTCGGGTTAAATGTCCCATTTCGCTAAACTGTGTAGAAATTGATTTGGAATCTCACAAACTAGGGTTTTAGGCCAGCGGTGTCTAGAAATGAAGAGGAGGAGAAAAACAAATTTGGAGGAACGAAGAGCTGGATACTGCAGTTCTACCGTTGTGGGTCATAAGCCATGAGTGAGATTCTACTATTCATACCAACGGTCATACTAATAAATATGACGCTAAACAGTTTTATTACTTTTCTCTTTTCAGATGAGTTAAGTCCTACTATATAACTAATACAATAAAACTCGCAAAAAGGGAGAGGGAGGGGGGGTGGGAGGGGAAGAAGAAGAAAACTAGCAAACAACTAATCATACAAGAGATTTAACGAGCCAACATATCCATCAAAGTAGCATAAATTAATAGAATAACGGCAGTATAACTGAAGTAAATCTAAAGTTAAATGAAAACATAATCATCAATTGCATAAATCGGAGCAGTCCCGAAGAACATGAGCAGCCTGGCCAGATATATGCAAATTGACAAAAACATGGAATGGAATTGAGGTAAACTGACGGTGCTATAGTGAAAGGCATGCATGCTGAAATGCAAACTTAAAAGAGCCTGCAGACTCGACTGATGCAAACCTGAAAGGCTAAAATGCAAACTTGAAGTGCAACTGCTGTAACAAAATACAAGCTTGAGGGGGGCTGCAATGGACAAGCACTAGACTGGACCGCTAATGCATTATGACGCAACTTGCCTAATGCAGCTCAACTGCATACTATAGAACCTGGCATAGCTAATGCGTGTAATCCTGCATGAAATTTTGACACTGGGTCTGGGACAGCAAGAATCAAGAAAAATCTGGACAGTGGGTTATGATGAAGCCATTGGCGAGTAGTGTGAGTTCCGAGGTAAAGCTGATTCTATGAATGTCTGTACATTTCGCACTATCCAGCCACGATAGGGCTTCCATTATGGATTACATCTACTCAAACCTATCCAAAAAGAAATGTGTAAGCGCTAAAAAAGAAATTAGATGTAATATTTCCAGACGCATTATTAAAGATGGGTCATCTTGGTCCATAAACACCGGTTAGTGCCAATATAAATTATATCCATAAGACTTATATGTGACAGGGAAGTCTAATCGTGTGTTTGCAACGAACGAAAACGAAAAATCTAAACGGTACATTTAAACGGAAAAGTGGAGAGAACAAGAAATGCGTTTGGCACTATGAATGTGGTATTTAAGTTCTGATTTTTAAATTAATTGATTTATAGTTTATTAATTAATTAGTTGTTTTCTAATAAATAATATGTGTCAATAATTTTCAAAAATAAATAAATTGAAAAATTATAAATTGCTCATATTCAGTTCAAACCAACTTCATAATATATATCACTTTGATACGATACAATGCAAAAACGGCGTCTCAAACGGACCTCGTTAGCATATATTAATTTTAGAAATTTATAAAAATATAAATTTTATTAGTTATATTAATTAATATAGCAAACGGATCAAAATTCACCAATGGCATGAACGGGCTTGGGTTGGGAAAAGAAATGTTGGGATGTCCGACGCGTTGGACGCGTTGCCAACGGGAGTGTGGAAAGTAATGACTGCGAACGGCACTTAAAAGTTGTATACAATCATCATAAGATGGAGGAAATGTATGAGTTTGTTGAGGGCCAAATAGGGTAGTTAGAGTATTAATAATATAGTGTATGTAATGACATTCATAGGAAACATGTTTCTTGTTTTCAGGGATGAATTACAAAAAATAACATATATTATTGTTATTATTTATGAATTTTTATTTTAGTAATTCAACCGCATTCAATTTGTTATGTATCATGATCCACATATGTATATGAGCTTTAGGGATGCATGTGTTTAGCAAAGATTTTTAAAGTAGTTAAAGTGCTTATTAAGATGGTAGAGATATATACCCACCTTCCTCTCTTTGCTTTAGAGAAAAGAGCTCTCTAGCTCGAGTTTGGATCTCTCTTATCATCAGAGGTAGCCAACATCTTATTAATGGGTACTTTCTAACTCGGGTTAATTTTAGTAAAGTTTAGAAAATTATACATTGATTTTGATATGTATCATTTATTTTTTGTTCCAACTCCATTCTAATGTGTCTTATTGCTCATCCATATTTATGTGTACAATTCTCAAAATTAGTAGTTGAAATTGCTTTAATGAAGCACCTACAAGATCATTACTAAAAATAAAGTTTCACTTGAATTCTTTTGAGGTACGATGACAAAATCATTTTTGTTATTGGAGTAAGGAAAAGATTTGGTAGTCATGTTTTAAGACGATGAGTGATAGCTAAGAATCGTGTCTGAAATCAATTTTATCCCATGACTATACTCCATATTTGAGTCCAATTTTAAATATTTTAAATAAGTTGATGGTGTCCTTCCAAAAATGGAGTATGATGATTCTTAGATTTGTAGAAGTTTCATTATATCTTTAAATTCCTTCACCTTTAGAAAAACACTTCATAAATTCCAGTCTCTCTTCTTTTCAAGAACAAACTTGTAAAGTCCATCATTTCACCTACAAATCAATCATCTGAGTAAACTTTACACTTGCACTCATCTAAATTTTGTTTTTGTATTATTTCTGTTTGATTTGAAATTAATTGTTTTTAATTCAGCTTAGGTATATCTTGATATAATACTCAATGAATTTGTATTGATAGAACTCGATTTTGGTAATATTATTGTTTAGAATGTGGGGTTTAGTGTGTTGGAACCTGCCTTCTTCGATTTTAATGCGAGAACTATATATTTCAATCTATATACTATAATGTCAAATATTCTTGCAGGAATCTACAAAAGAAGCTATTATCATATCATCAACAAGATTAAAGTTCTCAAAAATCTATTTAGATATCTATGTACAATCTCTGATATGGTGAATGAAACACACACACACACAAATATACTTTTGAAAATCATGTTTTAAAATAAATATCTTTTATTATTTAAAAGATATAAAAAGGTATTTTTCAAAATTATATATTATCTCAAGTTCAAAAGTGCTAAAATAAAGGAAGGAACAAAACAGTACAGAATTAGACGTCTGTATATTAATCCAGACGTCTGACATCAATATCAGACGTCTAAAAGTAATATAACAGACGTCTGAACTCTATGTTTTAGTGCCTCTATTTCTATATGAAATAGACGTTTGTCAATTTAATAACAGACGTCTGTCATCCTATACAGACGTCTGAATTAAAAGACAGACGTCTAAATTGACTGTTTTTGTCTTTCTTTTATTTTTTGAATTTAAAAATTTATTCAGACATCTGTCACTTTTATCTCAGACATCTGAACTTGACGAACTGAAGCATCTCTTCATGAAATATCAAAATCTGAAGAGTTGTCTTCTTCACCAAGAGTTGCACTTCTTCAAATAGTTGCAACTATTAAATTAAGACTATTCAATACTATAAATAGAGATGAAAATTCACTATTTCAATTACCAATTCTTTCTATCTATTCTGATCTTATATTGTTATAATATCAAGTGATTTTCAAATCTCTACATCCTATCTTTGCACATTCAAATCATCATATCAAGAAGATTATAGGAAGGGTGTACTACATTGACTATATTCGTGTTATTCAAAGAACACACAAGTCAAGAAATAATTTTCAAATTGTATTTAAAGTCCTATTCGGTTGCTTAGGCGGAAAGTCCTGTTCGGTTGCTCAGGCGGTGTAATACCTATTCCTCCGGGTTAAGTGAGGGTTGTTAGAGAAATTCCAGAAGGAGTCTGGGACTGGACGTAGAACGAGAAGTTCGAACTAGTATAAAAATCCCTGGTGTCATTTTTATTACTGCTATTTACTATTATTTATAATTCCGCACTTGCTAGTCGTAGTTTAACTATATTATCGATCCATATACACTTTCATTTGGTATCAAAGCCTGGAATTCTAGAGATCGTAACAACATCCTAGAATAAATGGCTACAAAGAGATCTAGTCAAGGCAATAAGAAGAGGAAAAGCAATAAAGAAGAATCAAAGGAGCAAACAAACAAATGCTTCATAGCTAAACTCAGATCACAATCGGTATGTTCAGATTCTTTATATAAAGATCTTCTATTAGCACATGACGAATTATTAAAAGATTGTAAAACTTTGAATAAAGTTAATACAATTGCTTTAGCTAAGTTAAAAGATTGTGAGCAAGAAATTTCAAATTTAAAAGAGGAAAATAAATTTTTGGTAAAACAAACTAAATGTTTTGAAAATACCGTCAAAGAACTTGTTTTACAAAAAGATTTCCTACAAAAAGAAAATGAGCAGTTAGAAGATAAAAACAATGATCTTTTGGAGGAAATCAATGTTTTGCAAAATAAAAATACTTTTTTGGAAAATTCTTTAAATAATTCTAGTTCTTTAATTTTGTCTCTTGAAAAAGAGAATGAAGCTTTAATTAAAAAGAATTTAGAATTATCTAAAGAATGTGAGATTTTAAAAGTTAATAATAATATGTTTCAAAAAAAAGTTTGTGATTCTAAAGCTAATTTTGAAAGATTAAATACAAAAATCATAAATTTTAACAAAGGTAAAGATATCTTATCTTCCTTAGTTACAAATTCAAAAGCTCACAATGATAAAAGTGGTTTAGGATATAATAAAATTGATCGTAGAAATAGCACTAGATATGCTTTCATGTATAGTAAAAATGTTAGTGCTAGTACTAAATTTCGAGTAAAGTCTAAATCCAATTTTTATAGAAATTCAAATATTGTTATGACCAATAATGTTTATAATTCTAGAAGTACAAAATCATTGACGGGAAATATGAATAAAAATTATCTAAGGATTTGGGTTCCTATTAATTGGAAAAATAGAGAAAAATACATTGATGATTATTTTGATATGGTAGTTAATAATGAAAATTATATTTATAAAGGATCAACCACACCTAAATGGGTATGGTTTCCTAAGACCTAACCCCCCGGACCCTAACATAATAAGTGGGTACCAAATAATTATTATTTTTTGCAGGTACTCAAAGAAACAAAAGGAAAAGGATAGATTTTGGAATTTTAAAGAATGTTCCATACGATTAATAGAATTACGTGCTTACAATGAAATATGGACTTCAGCAAATATGGTAAAATCTATTTTATTTTTCCTTCATAATTAATAATGAGTTTATCTCGTTATTTACAAGATATTATACTTAGGGGGAGATGTTATACATAGGGGGACCTTTAAATTTATTCAAAAACTAAAAATCAGACAAACAGACGTCTGATAGTTATTAACAGACGTCTGTATACCTATTTTTTGTTTGAGCCGTCTGAACATTTTGTCACAGACGTCTGTCCTCAAAAAATAGACGTCTGCTACAAAAATTTAGACGTCTGAATTTAGTTCAAAATGTTTTTTACTTTCTGTTTCAATTTAAACCTTCTGAGCCGTCTGTCAATATTTTTTATGCGTCTGTCATACGTCTTAGCCGTCTGTTATAAATATTTAGACGTCTAATCCTCTCGTCTTTGATTCTACTCTACAGAACCTCGGACGTCTGTATATTTTTAGACGTCTGAAACCCTGTTAAGAAGAAAACTATATAAATCATACCAACGGTTTATTTTCTTCTTCACGTCTATTTTCTCTCAAACTCAAAACCCTAGCCTTCTTCAAATTTAAAAAAAAAATGGCGCCCAAATCAAAGAAACAAAAAGGAGATTCATCTCAACAATCTCCTCATATTCTTCGTTCGGAAGATCAAATTGCAGCTTGGTTATATCACGAACCCCGAAGTATGGCTCGTTACAAGCATTTATCTTCTTTACCATCATTTCATGGTATTTTTTCATGATCTTGATCATTTTCCTACGTACAAACTTAGGCTCTATACTGATAGATCTCAGATTACAAGTCTTATTGATTTCAAAGATAATCAAGTCAACATTTGTACACTTAGTGTCTTATTATTTCTTGCAAATGTTAACAATCCAAAAAATTATACTTCATCGAGATAAAGGAACGCTTTGGACAAGCGTATTTGGAAACATTCTGCAAATAACTCCTTCTGACATTGGACGAGTTCTAAAATGTAGCTCGGATGGAGTCGACTTAGATGACTTTAAGTTAGAAGGAGAGGAACTTAAACAAATAGAATATTATCTTTTTGAACCTGAAAAGTCCACAGATAGATCAAATCATCTTCGTCCTCGACCTCGATTATTGCTTAGAATGCTAATAAAAACAATTTTTCCCCGGCAAGGAAGCCATGAGGTCATTTACGATGATGAAGATAAGGCGCTTCAATCAATTTTATCAAATACTCAAATCAATTGGGCTCAATACTTTTATGATGCATTTCGTACTTATCATGACTCCAAGAAACGTTCAATTGTCTATGCTCCTTATATTACTCGAATTCTATCTGCCTTCTCTATTCAAAGTCCGTCAATTGAATTTGAAAAGATCAAGGTATCCAACATTCGCTTCTTTAGTTTGATGGGATTACCGGAATCTCCTCCGACATTTCCAACATTTAATGGTTATCAAGCGGAATAACTAGCTTTACAAAAAGAAAAGGGAAAAACAAAAGTAAGTAGTTCCGGACATAATGGAGATGAAGGAGATACTGAACAAGAAAGGGATGATGAAGAAAGGGAAGATGATGTAGAAGAAGAAGATGAAGCTTTTGAGCAAGCTTTTATCCAAAGCTCAAACTCGGAAAATTACGAAATTGAATTAATTTCTGGTACTTCACGCATTTATACTAAAAATGAAAAGCTCAAATCCGACATCACTATCTCTAAAAATCAAAAGAAAATTTCTCAACAAATAGCACAAGGCTTTTCTTCCATCAATTCTAGATTCGATGATTTAGATGCCAAAGTCGAAGAGAATGCACAAGAATTGAAAAATATCAAGACAATTCTTCGTCAATTATGGAAAAAGTCTCATGGATCTTCTCCTCCTTCTTCTCCAACTTGGGGAGAATGGTGAATGAAGATGGTTTTCTTTTGGTTTGTCTTTTGGTTCAAACAAATTTTCTTTCATAAAAAATTGTTTGTTATGTTTAAAAATACTAAGTTGATTGTATAATTTTATCTGTCTTTCTTAGTCGACTGTGTTGGGTAAACAAATGATGTGTCTTAAACATTGATTTGTTATTATCATGCTTGGTTTGTTTACATTTCTTAATTATTGTGTTATTCACAGCTTTGTTACTTCTTTTTATCTAAACACCCCCAACAATTCTTTTTGTTAATGACAAAGGGGGAGAAATAATAACATTTCTGCTATATAATATGGTCATATTGACAGGGGGAGCAAAAGGTATGGTTATACTAATCGTTGAATTATATAGTTGTCATCATCAAAAAGGGGGAGAATGTTGGAACCTGCCTTCTTCGATTTTAATGCGACAACTATATATTTCAATCTATATACTATAATGTCAAATATTCTTGCAGGAATCTACAAAAGAAGCTATTATCATATCATCAACAAGATTAAAGTTCTCAAAAATCTATTTAAATATCTATGTACAATCTTTGATATGGTGAATGAAACACACACACACACAAATATACTTTTGAAAATCATGTTTTAAAATAAATATCTTTTATTATTTAAAAGATATATAAAGGTATTTTTCAAAATTATATA
The DNA here is from genome assembly GCA_030737815.1 of Allium fistulosum. Lineage (NCBI taxonomy): Eukaryota > Viridiplantae > Streptophyta > Magnoliopsida > Asparagales > Amaryllidaceae > Allium > Allium fistulosum. The sequence continues at coordinate 937,880,062 of CM060907.1, read as the reverse complement.
TTATCTCAAGTTCAAAAGTGCTAAAATAAAGGAAGGAACAAAACAGTACAGAATTAGACGTCTGACATCAATATCAGACGTCTAAAAGTAATATAACAGACGTCTGAACTCTATGTTTTAGTGCCTCTATTTCTATATGAAATAGACGTCTGTCAATTTAATAACAGACGTCTGTCATCCTATACAGACGTCTGAATTAAAAGACAGACGTCTAAATTGACTGTTTTTGTCTTTCTTTTATTTTTTGAATTTCAAAATTTATTCAGACATCTGTCACTTTTATCTCAGACATCTGAACTTGACGAACTGAAGCATCTCTTTATGAAATATCAAAATCTGAAGAGTTGTCTTCTTCACCAAGAGTTGCACTTTTTCAAATAGTTGCAACTATTAAATTAAGACTATTCAATACTATAAATAGAGATGAAAATTCACTATTTCAATTACCAATTCTTTCTATCTATTCTGATCTTATATTGTTATAATATCAAGTGATTTTCAAATCTCTACTTCCTATCTTTGCACATTCAAATCATCATATCAAGAAGATTATAGGAAGGGTGTACTACATTGACTATATTCGTGTTATTCAAAGAACACACAAGTCAAGAAACAATTTTCAAATTGTATTTGAAGTCCTATTCGGTTGCTTAGGCAGAAAGTCCTGTTCGGTTGCTCAGGCGGTGTAATACCTGTTCCTCCGGGTTAAGTGAGGGTTGTTAGAGAAATTCCAGAAGGAGTCTGGGACTGGACGTAGAACGAGAAGTTCGAACCAGTATAAAAATCCCTGGTGTCATTTTTATTACTGCTATTTACTATTATTTATAATTCCGCACTTGCTAGTCGTAGTTTAACTATATTATCGATCCATATACACTTTCATAGTGGGTTCTGATTTAATTGTTTTTGAATGAAGAAGCAATATTGGTTATTGTGTGTTTGGAGAATAGGAGGCGAACTAAAGTTGTTCGGGGGAAAGCTAGTATCGAAATAAAAATAGAAAGGTGTCGAATCACCATGCACACTAAAAACTTTATTTTATCCATTTTCAATTAGCACTATACTATCGGTTGACGATTGAATAAAAATATATTGTAACCGACATAGTATTGTCAAAAAAAATTCTAAAGCGGTCGGCGGTGAAAACATCGGCGATAAAAATTGTAATCAAACGGGCTTATCCAAACTTACTAAAAAATATGCGTATTATCTATGATAGAGTTGGAGGTGTATCCTAGGAAAAATTATGTAGTTTATTACATACATCTAACTCTAGGACCGATCGTGTTTATAATAAAGGTATTTGATTTATGTTATACACTTTGTTATATAGTGATATAATTATTTAAGTACTTAATTTAAAGTATATAAATAAGAAAATCCTTAAGTGAAATGTTACGTGATTGTAATTGCAAATAGTTGCAAATGTAGGCAATTTATCACAATATAAAATAACATTTTATTTTAAGTGTCCTTGATTGAGGTGTGTAATGACCCTAATTTTGACTAACGTTATTTAGGGCATTTAATTAGATAAATTAAATGAAATAATGTAGATGGATAGGGATTAAGATTTGTAAATCAACAAGGGGGTCGTGCCTTAATAAATATAAGCAAAGGAGAATTAAAATCAAGTAAGTAGAAGGTGTATGAAAAGGAAAAAATAGGAATGGTCTTCATTCTTATACCCTAAACCGTTCTACCCTTCATTTTCTCATTAATTTCAACACTCGTAAATAAAAAGTAAAACCCTAAGAACTTGGCCGGCCACAATCAAGAGAAATCAAAGGAAGAAAAGCTAGGAATCAAGTAGAAAGCTTGAAGAAATTAAGCAAAGAACAAATCTCAACCTTCTTAATACCAAGCTAAGGTGAATAGTGATCTTACATCTCATTTTTATTGATTTTGGTTTCTAGTTAGATCCGAATTAATTTTACAAAAAATATCCTGATATGATTGTCTAAATAGATATATACGTTTGTTGGTGATTTATCTTGCTTCGTATAGATTTAATGATAAGTTTAGATTTGAAAAACCTATTAAATGACATCCAAATAGCTTGTGTTTTTATATATGGTCGAAAACATTATTTATGAAGTGCGTTTCAAGTTTCATAATTTTATAAGTTATTGTGGATTTATTATGAATTTTTTATGAAAGAAAATAGTTAAAATTGGGTTTAAATTAATTATGGAAAATATATGTTGATTTTGGGTCTGAAATTTAAATATGTTAGAAAACATATGAGAAGTGAATTATGGTAATTTTAGAGAAATTTTTCTAAGTATTTTACTATAATTAAAAAATTATTTAAGCTAAGGCACTTAAATGTTTTATATGTTTTATCAAGAAGAAGGGCTTATTTGTTAAATGTTTTTAATTGCTAATTCTAAATTCGGTAGCACTTTTAGAAAAAGATTTTTTGAAAAAGAATTGGCAACCAATTACATGTTGACAAATAAGGCAAGTAGGTGGAAAGAATTTCCTTTAAAGGCTAAAAATCTATTTTACTTAGATTTACTGCTTCGCCACTTCCATTGGCTTTTGACACCATACCTCCACCAAACTCATTCGAAACCAATGCGCATGGTATCAAGTATTTGATACGTAGTGAATTGGAGAAAGACGGAAGGTACAGTGTCGAAACCTTGCTTTCAAAGGGGTAGAAGCTACTCTTATTAACTTTGAACTATTTTCGTTTATAAATGATGCTTTCGAAGGGGTTGGAGTTAGCTTTCGACTTAATTAATCTACTTGCCTTTGTTTATATAAAAGAGCTTTCGAATGAGTTACCGCCTCTACGTTATAAAAGAAGCTTTCGAAAGGATAAAACACATGTTGTCGCATTCTTACCTTTCGAACTAGTTAAGGCTGCTTTTCTTTATAGCCTTAAAGCAATGGTTTCGAAAGGTTGCTTTCACCTTTGTGCTTTGAAGCTGCCTTCTCAATGCTTTCGAAAGGGTAATGTAGCGGCTTTTAAATGGTTTCAGAGGCAATGGTTTCGAAAGGGGGTTTCGAAGCTGTGTGCTTTCTTTTACTTGGGATAAATGTTTTCGAAAGTAATGTTTTCGCCCTAGTTCTTCATGACCCTTAGTTATATTAAATGTTAGACCCAATGGTTTCGAAAGGAATATATATTAAAGGTTTCGAAGCAATGTTTCCACGATTCTTTACTTGAACCCAATGCTTTCGAAAGATATATAATATGTGTTTCAAAGGGGATATCCCCAATGTTTTCGAAATGTTTACTTTGAGTATTTGAATGGAGTGTTTCCAATGCTTTCAAAAGGCAAGTGCAATTGGATTTAAAAGAGGATGTATAAGGTTTTAATAGTTCTTTCGAAAGGGTTGTTCTCAATGATTTTGAAAAAAATTGTTTAAAATTTTTAAACAAAGGTTTCGAAGGTTTTATCTAGGCTCCATGGCCTAAATTCTCCTAAGTAAAAAGGGTTTTTAACTTACTTTAAAGGAATAGATAATCCCATTGATAAGGTTTCATCAACATTGTTTTATGTGAAGTATATAACATGGCATAAGTATTTTGAGTAAAGCAAAGTATATGATTTCCTTGTTTTATAAAGGTATGATTTCAGGGGTAAATCATTTGTAAAGACCATTTACAAGGAAATGAAATTTTAACAAGGCAGTTAACCCTAAGACAGAAAATGAAACATAGATAGGGTAGTTATCCCTAAGTTTATGACTCAGATATTAGGAGACCAGATGAGACTGGTGTAGGATCGCACCCTATAATTTAGTTATTAGCCTCTAGCTAAAATAAGTCAAAAATTCCAGTGTGTAGGGCTTTGTCATAGGTGGGACTAAAATGAGGTTACACACAGAAGATAATATACAGAGTAAGGATGGGTTATTGGTGAGCCAGCAAAACCTTTAGGATCAGTTGACCCCAGAGGAGGATAGTTAAGGGCAGAAAGCCCAGTATTGTATCTAACAGAATTTAGATTGTTGATTATGTCTGGTAGGCCTGAGTCGCCAATGGTTAATAGTTAGCCTGAAAAACTATAGCGTGAACAGATGATCCATTGATTTCCTGATTATTTTGCATATATTTACTTGCTACTATTGTTATAATCGGTTTGATTGCAGGATTTTGATTTGCAAAAGATACGCTTCTATATTAGTGAGGGGAACCCGTTTCGCCACGCGACGTGGTCTCACTCAATATCAGTAAATCGAGATGTAATAGTATTATTCATACCAGGTTTTATGTCTGACTCGAAGTTTATGTTTTTCCCCTTAAACTCTCGGGTGCTCGAAAATTAATTTGAGTAAACTAAGGGTAAGGGTTTTCTGGTTTAGTAGGTTGGACGAATAAGCTTCTGAAGACATGCAGGAGGCAAAGTTAGCTATGTATGAGCTATTTAGTTTTATTTCCACTGTGATGTAATTATGACTAATATGTCTATCTAATACTCCGATCATCCAAGGGGGCATTTTCATATGTCGCTCTTGGCGTGATTTGTAATAATTATATTTGATCAAAACCTGGAAATCATTTTGGGAATATGTAACTGAATATGAAATATGGACTTGAAATGTAATCAGAAAAGTTGATTTTGAAATATGTGTTGATTTATTTCATATTCATGTGCTTATTATATTATAGATATCATTAACATTACCGTATTTTGTCACTGGAAGTTAATACTATGGATGACTGCAGCATATGTAGTGCTTAACTTCGGGCCTCAAGATAGGGGCTGTTACAAGATGTTTCGAGAAAGGATATTACATAACGCTCTTTAAATGTTTGGGAGCGTATTACTCGTGACTGTTGAGAGAATCAAGGGGTTACATACTGATAGTTATTGGAAGCTATGGAATAATTAAAGTCAAACATGAAATCTCAAAGTGATGATATTACATAGTCTCTCAACTTGAGAATACCGTTGGACTTCAATTTGGACACTCCATTTTGTTTATAGTTAAATCATGGCATGACGTTCATCGAATGACTATAGTTGGGATTTAGTTGAAGCATTGAAAGTGAAACATTATTCGGTAGAGAATTTATCACGTCTGTTATATGAGGTTAGTATCATGGTCAACTGTAGTCAACTCAAAGTCAAAATTTATGGTTACAGTAGTACATTTAATAATAAATATTATTATTGAACTAAGGACTTTGTTTATAGACTAACCAAGTTGAATATGGACGATATTGGAATTTTGACCAAAACCAATTTCCATGGTCCTAACGTGATATGGTGTTAACAAAGAGAATTGGTGTAAATAATCGCTACTAATTGGTACCGCTTAAGAAATTATAAAATGTGATTTTACTCAAAAGGTCTATAACCGATGAATTCGGCCAAACTGTCAAATTACTAGCTAAGGTGACATGTGAACGTTAATATTTGAATTTTTCAATATTAATTGTTGACTAAATTCACACCTCTGAGACACACAACCGTATTTTTGAATTCTCTGAGAAACCAGGTGATTTAACTAATTTGTTATATATGTGCGTATCGATATACAATATTGGTATATATTTAAATGGGTTTTTAATATGGTTAATTAATTAACAAACATTTTGGAAATAAATATGAATGTGATGAAATGATATGGCCTACCATACTGAAGAGAGGAGAAGGGATATGAATGAAGATATGATTGAAAATTAATTGAAAATTAAAAGTGGAAGTTTTAAAGAGAGAATAAGAAATGCTTTATTCTCTCATTAAAACAAATCCGCTCATTTATTTTTTCCTGAATTCAATTTTTCTTTCATTCTCTTTTCTTTTCTCTCTTTCTAACCTTCCATGGCTGAAAGCCAAACAGACGTTTCCAAAAATTTATCAACTCCAAATCAAATGCAAACATCAAACAAAATAAAATTAAGTGGTTCATCCTTCTCTTGCAAAGCTGGGTGTGGATCTACTTGAGATCTAAAGAGAAATCTCAAACCAAGGTATTATAAAGGGCAAGACTTTTCAGATTGGATATAGGATGATCTAGCATTCAAATATATAGGTGACATCTGCAAGGTATATCTCTTATATTTTAATTCACATATATCATTTGTTGGATAATTTGTAGAATGATCTCATGTTCGCATATGTTGTCTCACCCAATTATCTATTATTAAATTGATGTGTTTTATTCATTAAGTAGCATTGAATTATATATTTTTTCAGAAAAAGGATTATTTTGTATTTGGACATCATATAATGTGTGTGCGCGCGAGTGTGTATAAGTTATTAAAATAGATTTCGGTATCTTAAATCATTATTTTAATTTTAATTTCAAATCTAAAATTCAATATGTTGTTATACAAAATGGTTTGATTCTATATCCATGGTTGAATTGAAAGTTAACATATACAATTAAAGATTTCAAATAGCCTAATAAATGGTAGTTATAATTCAAATATTTTGAATTTAATATCACAAAATCATTCGTTATTCAAAATATTATTTTACCAAATGTATACATAAAAAGCTATAATTACAAGCATTTTAATATTAGATTTGAATCTAATAAATAGCAACGAATGAAGGAGTGAATTAAGAAAGTTTGTCCTATAAATTATTTACCAAAATCAAAGTTAGATTTTGTTATCCACATAATTTCCAAAGGGTATAAGCAAAGGCACTTACGTTGAAAGTGAAGAATAATGATGCGGTTAATAATGCCGAAGGCTTACTAATCTCGAAAATATATGACTCCAAAGCTCAAAATCATATTAAAGTGAAGACCCTGTGTCAAAGCTAAAAGCTTTATGCCAAAACTAAGGAATTCATGTCAAAGAACTTGAAGCAAGGAAAAGATGTGAAGACATTCAAAAGTTCTACATCATATCAATACATAATAGCAGCATATATGACAACGAGCATTATACGTTAATTGGTGCTGCATGTTAGCAAGATAGTGACAATATTGGGGAACTATATATTGCAAGCCAATCACCAAAACATGGAATCCTTCACCAAAGCAAGGGTCAATGTTGAATAAATGAATGTCGAAATTTGCCTCTAATTAATGTCGCTTTTAGCCAATATCGCACCTCTTTCATATCGCCTATCGAGTAATATCATGTTTTATGATACCATATCTCATCAATTAAGGAAGCATATGAGACGGTATAAAGGGATTGTGCACCATTAACGCCGCATCTCATTAATATCGCATATCACATCCAAATGATGTCATATGCTTTAACAATTAATATCAGATTCTAGATAATGCCGCATTACTCCAATGTCGACTCTTATTGATGTCGCATCTCATCAATACTGCTTCAACATTGATGCAACCTCTTATCAATGCTGCTTCCTTTTGATGTTACTCCACTTTGATGCCGCTCATCACCAATACCACCCCTTGTTAATGCCGCATGTTATCAATATCGCATGTTATCAATGCCGCCTGTTTTCAATTCCATATGTTATCAATGTCGCTTATTATCAATACTATATATTATCAATGTCGTCTATTATCAATGCTTTATCAATGCCATTTGTTATCAATGTCACTTATTATCAATACCGCGTCTTGATGATACCATAGTCCATCAATACACTAGAGAATGCCGCAAGTCTTCAAAACAAAGCAATATTCTTAGCGCTATCGACATGAACCTCAATGCCGTAGAATAGGCATGTCGGATAACATCCATGTCGCATCTTACCACCCCTATAAATACCGACCTAGGAGCATGGAGTAATGGGCGATCATTTCTTTCTTTACTCTCAAAATTGAACTTTAGTAACCCTAAATTGAATCGGGTGAAAATCTCGATTTTATTGTAATCATGCCTAATTTATTTATTATATATGTTACCCATGCACTATATACACACATGAATATATTATGATATACTCATATAATATATAAAATACAAGATAATTGAATTCATTTATTAACTAATCAGAAAATTAAATAAAATTGGATTTTATTTAAAGTAATTAGATTGGATCTAATAAACTTATTTATACTTTATAGGTCCAATAAAGATCTAAATGGGAAAACAATTGAAATCCACTTATTTTACCCGTTATTAACCGGCCTGCTTCCTTCAATTTAATTATTGGATACACTTGCCTTAATTCATCACATTTCAAATTTAAACTAGGATTTCCATTGATCCATTCTTTTCATAGTCATGGTAGTGAGCATAAATTTTCAACGTCTATCGATGCTTTCTACTACATATTCATGCTGGATTTAATCATCTTGCTATTCCCAAAAGTATTATGGGTGTGGGCCCTAAGTGAGAGTCCCTTCACGGGGGTTTAAACATAAAAAATGTAGGATATGTGAGTTACCCTGACACACTAGTATAAAATGGATCTTAAGGCTATTAATAAACTAGAGGAGGTGAATAGTGCATATCAACTATTTAAAAGTTAACTTGTGAGATTAAAGCTTATCTGCTCGGATTAGTAATTAAAACATAAATAAAGCAGATAATTGGAGAGTAAATATAAAGTATAGTAAAAGCGATAAAGTAAATGACACTACAAATTTTTATTCTGATTTGGATATTTAATCCTACATCCAGTCACGTACCTTATACGGAACTTCCACTATCATTTCTTGCTTTCGATAGGTGGTAAGTGCACCTTTACAATTAAACATTTCATTGGTGGTAAGATACACATTTCATCTTAAATTTCCTCGGGTGGCAAGAACATATTTCCCTTTACAAAAGCGGTCGAGTATGGAAAGTAGTTGTATCTTCAATAAAAATTCTTGCAAATTCAGTACAATGATCCTATAGCCTCTAATAATAATGTACTTCGAAATCAAAGAGGAATAGAATGTGACCAGAAAGAGTATGATCGAGAACTCAAGTACAAATTCAATAATCTTTTGTGGTTTGGAAATCCTTGAAGAATAGGAGTGAAAGAATACAGATTTGCAAAGAGAATGGGAGAATATCAAAAGATCTTTCTTGCAAAAGAATATAAATGAAAGAGCAAGAGAAAATGAGAAATTTAGTTGTTAAAATTCATTTTCCAAAGCCTTTATATGGATGATGAAGAGATATGACTTTTGATGAAAGGATGAAGAGACATGTCCAATCTTTTAAATTTGAAAAAATCTTCAACGATAACTATGCCGACATATGCTCTATGGGTATGTTGAAATATACTAGTTTATTTTTGAAAACTTCTCAACGATAGTTATGTCGACGTATGTTAAGAGGGCATGTCGACATACTCTTGTCGATTTTTGAAAAACACTTTACACAAATAATTTTGATCTTTATAACTTTAAACCGTATTTTTATAAAAAATACTTTGAGATGAAAATAGAGTTTAGTAATAGAGAAAATTCAAATATATTTGCTACGGGATTTTTAACAAAAACACTAAGACTCGGTAGACTAACTAAATGTTTCAATTATCTTTTTCATTGAAGCACTTGTGTTCCATTTGTCTTGAGTCAATTTTGATCTTTCATTTGCTATGATTAATCCTCATTTGCTTCATTGGGTTCTTTTTTATCTCTATAAAATGTCTTCATAATGTACCTAAAAATACTGCACAACTTGGAGAATGTTAGCGGTAATATTTACATGGTTTGTTGTTTCATCACAATCAGTACTCAGGGTATTAACAATCTTCTCTTTTTTTATGATGACAACCATATAAATATTTGAGAGATAAAATATAATATAATTATATTTGACTACCCCGACTCTGTGCACTCCCCCTGACTCTATGCACTCTCTTTGTCATTTATATTTGAGAGATAAAATATAAAATTATTATATTTGACCCCCTGACTCTTACTCTCCGCTGACTCTATGTCCTCCAAGTCCATTGTACTACCACTAATTTATATTGTTGGTCAGTCCCGAACTCCTTTGGGACACTCCACACAAGATCCCTCATGGATGAATCTTACGTGCAGCCTCTCGACTCACACAATGTTTTCTTGAAATAACAATTGTCTCTCTATGCGGTGCAATAGGCATTCAAAAAACATTTCATGAAATGCCTTTATATTTACATAAAACTAAATTTGTTTTGGGTTTATGAAACTTATGTTCATAACATAAATTACTCAACCACAAATCTTAAACTATTTAAGATCGATTTTCTTATCAATTCCTATCTTATATGATGTCATAAAATAGTGCTTCGATGAAACAAAATTTAACATATGTACTTACTCTTAAGTACATATCCTTATAGAAAGAATTTAATTCAACATCACTCATCATCGACCGTGCTTTATCCAGCAAAGTCTGATTACTCCCTATCAATATATCATTATGTATCATAGGGAGGAATGACATAGAGATTGAATCTTATTCGTTTTAGGTACTTCTGAAAACTTTTTCCTATATACTCACATATTCAATCAAACTAGATTATTTTATTTCCTTTGCATGTTATGTCATCTACTTCTGCTTTTATGTATGAAATACACTTGTTCATGTCTGTAGTAATTCACCGACGAATTTAACAAAGTACGTGTATCCGTTTTGGTATCATTAGACATTGGACTGAATACATCTATATGTATCAATCCGAAGAGTTCTTTAACCCTTTGGCCACTCCCACTGAATGGGTATTTTGCCCTTAATCTTTTGAGATATAATTCACGAGTATTGCATGATTCATAATCACATGATTGAAGATTTTGTTTCTCAAAAACATGGATCCGTCCGTAGTTCCAAAATAATTGGATAAAATTTTAGATACTTCGGTATTTTATATAGCCAACGCATCATCAGTATTATGAAAATAAATATCGTTATTATAATAGGTTTATTTTATAATGAATATCCATCATATTCATATTAAAATAAAACTATATATATTTTCAGTCAATACTGAAAATACTTATTATTTCACAAATAATATTTGGTGCATATACAAAAGCAAGATTTCGTATTTGATGCATCCACTATTAAGTGTCATATGGTACGCTTCTGCAATTTCTGCATGTTACTCGATTTTTTCGTAAGTAAAATGGTAAATTGATTAAGGCTTCTTGGCCTGGTCAGGTTCGGTCCAAGCCGGTTCGGATCCAGGCCAGCCCACCACAAACCAGCCCTAGCATAGGGCAAGCCAACTAGGCTCCCTCAGTTGTCCACCTAGGTCTAGACTGGGCCAATATCATCCTATTTGCTCAAGAGCACACCAGGCTAGCTACTAACTAGATAACCCCAAAAAGGCTTCAACAACCAACTTGTTGGGCTAGGACAGACCTACGATTCACTCGATCTGGTCCACCCCGACTCTTCTCATAGGCGAACTACCTCCCTCCTTATGCTGACCTGCATTTGGCATAGCAAGCAGGTACCCTTCTACTCAAGCATCTCTCCCGGCCATTTGCCCAATGACATAACTCAAGATTGATTCAAGCGTGGCCCATGTCTAGCTCGACTTTAGCACAACCATCTGCGATCTATTACAAGTGGCCTATCTCGCCATCTCTTTCCCAACTTGGAACTTATCTTAATGTTGCCTAGCAACCTCCTGTTCTCTTCATTCCCTCGGCAGTCATCTAACCAACCCAACCCGCCTTGCTACCTAAGCGCGCAGAGGTAAACGATAAGAAGTATAGCCAAATGTATCTTCTTCTAACAAGAAGCATGTCGTATCCTTATAACATGCCGCCTTAATACATAATGCATTAGATGTGTAGTAAAAGTAAGGCATGCACCTTGCACGGTTCTTCTGTTGACTCTTATATTATCCACACATCCCTCTTACTATTCCAACCATCTCCCCTCAGACCGTTTGACCTGATCAATGACCAGGTATGCTTTTTGCCTACTTTATCACCCAATTCCAGTCGTCCAAGCACCAGTCTTAGCTATTATAAATACTTCATGCATCATCACTTCAAAGAGGTTGGAATAAGCAAAAAATCTAGTGGATATACACCATTCAGAGCTACTTGTGTAACAAGCCCTTGAGATTAGCACTTTATTAGTCTTAAGCGCCTCACTTCTCTTATTATTCTCTTGTGGTTCCTTGTAATAGTAAGAGAGATGTATAATTAGAGAGCTTCACATTGGATGTAGGCAATCTTGTCGAACCACTCTATATTTGGTGTTGTTTACAATAATTTCCTGCTTTCCCCTCTTTTTCCATTTTTTAAGCCTGGTGATTAGCGAGTAACCTTAACTCTTCACGACGCATTGGTCTAATTTTGAGGTTGAATAAAAATCTAGTCAATAATTTAGTGCTAGAAGGAGGGCTTCCCCCCAAAAGCTCTCAGCTTTTGCTCACCTTTTCTCATATGCTAACTCTTTTATGTCGCGACTAACATTGGTGGTAGCAGTGAGTAGTGTTCCACTACCCCCTTTATAATCTAAGTATTTTCCTTCGAAGATTTAGATCGTAATCCCAGTTTGGCTTCATGCCGTATGCGACTGCAAGCCATGCCTACTCACTCCTCCATATTATTGGTGTTATCGATCAAGTCATGGTAATTATGCATGTAGTCTACATGAGGATAAAGCTGTACAGTTAACGCGGTTCTATAATGGTGAAGGTGTAAAAAGTTATAGTAGGGATAAACCGATGATATAGTAGAAATAACGGAGGTGAAAAAGATTCATTGGATATAAAAAAATACTTAAAATGAATTTATTCTCATTCTCATATCATTTGTATAGGAAAAAGAAATATTGTTTAATTTATATAACAAAACTGAAGAACATCATTACTTATGGGAACTAGATTTTCTGATTACAATAGATTTCTAACTTATATTAAGCACTTATGCCTTAAAATTAGGTCGTTACCCTAAATTTGCTGCTTTGGTTTAAAAGAGAACTAACCATATTAACCTATGTATATTAATGTTGTTAAAGCAGGTGCTAAAAAGCCTTATTTAGCGGACGTAGTGGAAAATAATGGGACTTAAAGTGGATCTACTGTTTTATAGCGCTAAATTGAAATAGTGTAGCGGTCGAAGAGCTCTATGCGATATAGCGAGGAATTTGCAAGGCTTTAGCTGGGCTTTAACTACACATGGATAAAATCAACTGCTCGGCAAGTTCTCCTACCTCTCAACTTTCATCAAGCGGCGGCGACCATGCTACTGTGAGCGGTGCTACTTTATGAAAATGGGGATGGGCACTCTATCTCCTTTGCCTAGAAATGCTCCCTCGGTAAAAGACTTTCGAGCCGGCTGGCCCTTGCAATATGGCTAGGGGCAAGGCGATTAGCCCAGTTGTCATAGCCACCTGTACGCGTCCCTCGAAAAGTCATAGAGAACCTCGACACCTTGGTTTATGTTCGGATTCCACCACCCCCTCCCCCTCCCTCACGGGTCCAGGCCAGCCCCTTCCTATCTAGTAGCTAGTTTACTCGATCAACAAACCATCGAACAACTCTCTCACTCGTCTTCTCCCTCAGCAATGACCGCAGGCAACCAAGTACTCGTCTGCATATCAGAAGACAGTCAGGCTTAACTATTGGCGCCTTCCTCGAGTGCGCTTGCAAGCCTAGCCCATCACTACAGATAATTCCTCACTCATAATAATAAGTTCTCTTACCTACAAGTTCAGATGAACGATGACACTCACCGCCCATCTTACCATCATATAACATACATATGCAAGAGTGCTCGTGCCAACTATGCACTTTGGTTCGTGCCGGGACCTGTGGTCGCCTTAAGGTTTGCGATATGTCACCCAGGACAATCCTCGAGCCCTTATGCACTTCGGTTTGAGCCGAGCCCGTCCGCCACTTCGTATAACCATTTATCACCCAGGAGAACCCATGAGTAATATATGCTTCTGCTCACGCCTCAACCCCCGCCCACACCGCATCCGATCGATGCATGCTTCGCATAAATGATCGGGCTTAACATGTCTTGTTATCATACATAGTTATTTAAAATCTCTTAAAATGGAACATTTTCTATAAATAATGTAGGAACTAAGTTATCCATTCGAGATACGCTACTCTACAAGACATGCACGGATAAACCAGCAAGGACACCAACAAAATTCTTAGTCAAAGTTCGTAATAGAGGATATATTTCATTTAGTTCGAAAAGTGCGGGGTTAGAACCCTCACCCCGCTGGGTTTACAAAGATATTTTATTGCTAACAAATTGAAAAGAACAAAAAGACAAGGACGAGGCCCACGCCTTGACGTGCTCCAAGAAGACCAGACTTCAAATATGTAGATAAGCATCCTCAGCACCGACTGATCGGTACTTTATTGTGAAAGTAGGGGTGTGCTACCACCTTCGAATCCTTCCACATCTAATCTCACAAGAGACCTCGAAAAGATACAGATCGACGATGTGAAGAGGCCTCCGGAGACTTTAGCTGTGACATCAGAGGTAGAGGCGATAACCACTACTCTTTCCAACATGGTAGTAAAGTGTGCAAGCTAACCTAGGTTTGATACTGCTAGAGCAAGATGGCTAGGAAACCCACCAACATCAGCTGGACCATTGGCATGACACAATGACCAATTGAAGTCAGAATAATGACCATAGAGCGCAAGCTCAGGCCAAGAAATGATGCAAGATCTATCTCGAAAAAATGTTGTACATAGCAGTCCATGACAAAGATCAACGTTTGGAACAACGGCGTTTTGAGCTGTATCAACAAAAACAGTTTAGCACCAAGAAAGTTTTCTCCATTCAAATAACATCAAACAAGTTTGACAAATGCAAAAAAATGATTAAGAGCATTAGGAGAGGATGAGGAAGATGAAGTTGGATGTTTTTACCAATAGAAAACCATGTAAAGTTCGGGGTTACTGAAGGAATTTACATGATAGAAGCATCATGAGTTCAAAGTGGAGGAGAAAGGGGGTATTTAACTACATATCCCTTTAACCATGAAAACGAAAAAAGGAACTCAACCGTCAAGAATAATCAAGTATTGTGTCACGCCACATACATGGGGGAAATGACACATCTCTACCACATCTTGAGAAGCGCAACCTCCTCAACCAATATCACAGTGCCATGTATGATGCCCGTTAATTACGCAACAGAGTGATAAATCAGTATAGCCCTTGGGATTTGATAAGCCCGCGCCCGCTTATGGGAATGGACTTGAGGAGCCCAATCTTACTCAATTTTTATAAGTAAAACAGGTAAATTGATTAAGACTTCTTGGCCTGGTTTGGTTCAGTCTAAGCCGGCTCGGATCCAGGCCAACCACCATAGACCAGCCCTGACAATGGGCAAGCCAGTTAGGCTCACTCGACTGCCGATCTAGGTCTAGATTAGGCCCATATCAGCCCATTTACTTAAGAGCACACTAGGCTAGCTACCGGCCGAATCACCCCAAAGCGGCTTTAGCAACCAACCCGTCGAGCCAAGCCATACCTAAGAATCACTGGCTCAGTTTGCTCCGACTCATCTCACAGGCGACCCCACATGCTGACCTGCATTCGCATAGCAAGCAGGCACTCATCCACTCAAGCATCTCCCTCAGCCATTTATCGACCGACATAGCTCAAGATCGGTTCAAGTATGGCCCGTCTCTGGTTTGGCTTCAGCACTGCCGTCTAAGATCTATTCCAAGTGGCCCGTCTTGTTATCTCCCGCCTGGCTCAAAACTCATCTCAGTGTTACCTAGCAATCCCTTGTTCTCTTCATGCTTTTGGCAGTCATCTAACCCACCCAACCTGCCTTGCCACCTAAGCACGCAAAGATAAACGACAAGAAGTACAACCAGGTGTATCTACTTCTGACAAGAAGCATGTCGTATCCTTATATGACAATACATAATGCATTAAATGCACAGTAAAGGCAAGGCATACACCTTGCATGGTTCTTCTATTAACCCTCATCTCACTTATACATTCCTTTTACTATTCCAAATGTCTCCCATCAGTCTGTTCGACTTAGTCAACGACCAAACGTGCTTTCTGCTAGCTTTACAACTCATTCTCATTCATCCGAGCACCATTCTCAACTACTATAAATACCTCATGTGTCATAAGTTCAAAGTAGTTGGAACATGCAAGAACTCTAACAGATATACACCATTCAGAGCTCCCTACGCAACAAACCCTTAAGATAGGGTGCTTTATTTATCTTAAGCGCCTCACTTCTCTTGTTATTCTCTTGTGCTTCCTTGTAATTGTAAGAGAGACATATGATAAGAGAGCTTCACAGTGGACATAGGCAGCCTTGCCGAACCATTATATATTTGGTGTTATTTGCATTAATTGCCTTGTTTCCTCTCTTTTTCTATTTTTATGCCTAGTGATTAGCGAGTAACCTTTGCTCTTCATGGCGCATTAGTCTAATTCTGATGTTGACGAAAAATCTAATCAACACCCCCATTACAATAAAAACACATGAAATAGTACAAAGCTCCATGCAACCACTTATTATGAGCTATTTATTTTATCTAATGTAACTAGTTTACAGTTGAGAGTTTCATATCAAATATTTTGAACTTAAAGAAATAACTTCCATAGTAAAAAATTAAAATACACTTCAAACATAAAATCAGATTTCGCATTCTATATTAACTATTTACTAGTATTTTATACAATTCCCATTTCTGATGTTTCTTCATCCCAACTGTTCCTATGTTACATCCACTCTCAGACATTCGCTTTCCTTTCCAAATGGTCAAACCATTCCAAGGGAAACCCCTACTACAAGACTGCACCAAATTCTTTACAGAGCACATTCAAGCATCCTTAACATTTTAAGGGTATCAAATAGGTTGCACATAAGTAAACTTATCTAAACTAACATTTCTATGATCAAACTCTTAGGTCAGTCTTTAGACCTTGGTTTAGTGTTATTTTCAACACAACAAGATTCTCATTGTATTCGATCATATTGAACACATGATCTTACATTACAGTATGGTTTTCTTGCTTATTTCGAATGAAGCCATCAAGATTTGTATATTGCGAACACAATTGTTCACCATACAACTTTTGTATGTGATCTAATATAGATCGAATATCCATATTCCTGTATTGCTTTAGAATTCAAAATTCAGAAAACAATATAAAGTCTCAAGCAAATAAACACTTAAGTGACTAAGGTACGAATGTATTTAGTATTTGTATAATTCGGCTCTTGCATGGGTCTTAAAGCAACAACATACCAAAAGATTTATTGGTGAGTATATATTATATTTCTTTATCAATGTTAATTCAGTTCATTAGTCTATTTCTTTTAATAAACAATTTATTAATCAGATTATTTGCACAAATTTATTGAATTAGATAATTTTAATTTTGTATATCATGTGTTCTTATACTATTAGAATGGTTAAACGCAACCACTTCATTTTTTTAATAAGGCTCCACTAGATTTTTATATTTCTCAAAACCCTAAGAGAAATATCGAAACCTTTTGATTTATCTGAGTGTCAGGACTCACTTGCCTTGTGATTCTTAACTTGAGTTTGCTCAACAAATTATAGAATCTCTGCCCATGCATAACTTCTAAACTGTATAACATATATAACTCCTAATCGTGATCTTTTTACTAATCTCCACCTTGACCTTGAGTTTGCTCAACAAATCAAAAGAGATTCTTCACTTTTATTTATCATTTCTTGATGGCCTAAGTATAATGCATGTATCTTATGTTTGCTCGATAAATACAAGCACGTATCTTACCTAGTTTGGCAATGTATTAACAACACTACACATAATAGCTCTAACATGAGTTTTCTCAACAACTGGTGCATATGCAAGTAATCTATCAATATATCAATGATAGAGGGAAACTATATTAAAGGTTCATAATCTTTAATATATTTTGAGTGAAATAGATTTAAAGAATAATGTATTACTTATGAAATACCATCATGATTCAAGTGGTGGACACGTCTAGAATAACTGTATGTACCATACATACATATATATTTATTTCAAAATTTTATTTTGGGTTTGTAATAGTTCCACTTACATTATGTTTATATATATATAATTATATAAGTTTATTTATTAACCATTATAGTTTAGTTAACTCATATAATATTCATATGTAACTTATTAATTAAATCATATTTAATTTATTCTTAATTTAATTAACTAATTTATTCTTAATTTAATTAACTAATTTAATTAAATTTTATTTTAAAATTTCAGAAATCTATCTTATTCATCTTAAACTATTTAAGAATAATATTTAATTATAACTTTTATAGTTTCTTATATATATGTATCAATATATATAACCTATTTCACTAATTAATTGTTTAATTTAGCATTTTAATTAAATATTTAACAAATTTCAAAATTTTATTTTGTTTAATTTCTCGAAACAATTTTGAGAAATTCAAAACATTTTAAATTGTTAAACATAACTTTATAGTTTTTATTTCTATATATACATACATACATATATATATATATTAGAATTTCAATTAATAATTTATCAAATAAATTGTTTAATTAATTAAATATTAAATAATTTTTGAAAATTTTATTTAATTTACCTTAAACAATTTTAAGATAAATTAATCAACTTTAACTTTATAGTTATACACACACACATATATATATATATATATAAATTACCTTCTAATTATTTATTTATTTAATTAATCATATTAATTAAATATTTAATTTAAAAAATAGTATTAAATTAGTTTCCCAAAACAACTTCTGAAAAATTCTAGATTTATTTAATAACATTTATAATAGTTTATTTTATGGTTAAAATTAACATTTAAATTTAAAATATATTTTTAATTTTTAAATCTTAATTTGAAAATTATCCCAATGCCTAAAATAAATTTAGGCCTTACATTTGGGTAAACCTTTTGAACTTACTCTACCCATTGGGCTAAGGAAGTAGCCAAAGAGGAGGGAATTCTTTTTATCCAACCCTTAGCCTAGACACTACTATTCTAGACACCCATCAGATAGAAAAGTTTATTAGTTTACCCTAAATGCTGACTAATTAGATTGCATAGACCATACGGGTACTAATACCATTGTTGGATGCGATCCGTTTTGGCAGTGGATGAAATGGATAAATTTTGAAAAACTCCCTATTTGGATCTTAATGGGCATATGTAATATATTAAATAACATTATATCCACTATATTTATTAAACTAAAATCATGTTTTATTTTAAATATTGATTAAATACATTTAATATTCATGTTAAATACATCTAATATATTCTTGCAGTAACATGATGACATAATAATAAATGAGCATGTGTATAACTACACACACGTGTGTGTGTGTATTAGGATTTATATCTATTGTTAATACTTATATATTACACATACATACACATATGATAAATTCATATACATATCATGAATTTAGATGTCTAAGTGTGTGTGTGTGTGTGTTTGAATATACTATAATATATGTATATGGTTTGTATACACATAATAGTAGTACTACATATATATAGTTCAGACATATATACTGCCATTTATTTATTATATATGTGTGTATATATAATTTCAAAAATGAATATAAGTAATTAAATTAAATATATTTAAAACAGTTGACTAAGTAGAACATGTAGATTAGAGTTTAATATACACTACAAGAAAGTTTGTTATTAATAGCGCCATTAGATAACACGTTACTCTAAAGCATTATTGTTGAATTTTAATGGTTTGTTATTTTACGTTACATAACGCTTTAGCAAAAAGCAGCCCCAAAACAAAACATCCCGCTCCTAAATATTTTGCTTCCCTCCAAGCCAAACAAGACCGTAATAGCCTACCCATTTTCAATTTTATTCCAACCCTAAATCGAAACCCATGAAGCAATCTATAACCCTAAATCGAAGCCCTAAACATTCTCGATCTTTGGGATCTCTCAAAAATGCTCTGAATTCCATGATGAGCTGATTCAAAGAAGTCGAGTTGTTGTGCGCGTAATTCAATTTGAGGAGTGCATCTAGAACCCTACATCGATTTGAGGTGTGCATAATTTGATTTTGTTCTTCTGCTTTTTTTGTTTTTGATTTGGTTTGATTTTTTTAATTGTTTAGTAATTATAGTAAAACTATTTTTGATTATTTTGTCCAGTGATTATAGTAATTATAGTTAAAAAATTGATTTTGTTTGTTAAAATTTTTAAATTGTTTTCGATTCAAGGTGCGTGCGACACTATCATTATGTTTTACCTATTTGGCTTGCAGATAACTCTAGCTTTTGAAGTGATATTGTCAAGAGAACTAATTTTATGCAAAATATATTGGTTCTAAATGGGATCTTGCATTTCAAAACTGAAATATTGCCGTTGTAGTTCGTAATACAAAAATAATGTTCCCGAAGCTCCGGATCTCCGTAAGTGTATGATATTTGTTTTTATGCCAAGCATACTGGTTTAAAAAGAAAACAAATATAATGCATGTTTCCTATTCTAGAGAGTGAAGAAAAAGGAGTCGATGGATACAATTTGCCTCCATTTCAGGAATTTTCCTTTTAGCAACTGGGGCTTGCGACTTCGAGTTTTTCTGTAGAGAACATAGTTTTAGAGCATGGTGAGAAAGCTGCTAACATTGTTTCTAAAGGGAAGCTTGATGGACAAAGGGGGATCACAGTTAAAAGATTAAATAGACTGCATGGCCAGATCCTCGACAGTTTATGGTAATTTCTATTTCTCATATTTCCTTTTCATTAAATTTTGATTAGTTGCCGTGTTTGTGTATGTATGTCCACAATTCAATGCTGCATTTGTAATGTACATGCCATGTTAAGGGATTATAAGGTAGAATTGATTAGATGACCATTCACTGTACAAAACTTGTTGTGTATACACACACAATCTTTAGCAATTAGGATTACATATTATCATCCTTATGTTCTATTTAAAACTTTTAAGTTTAAATGAAAATACTATCAGCCTAACATTGAAATTTTGGTAAGCTAAAAACAGTACATCCCATTTTTTGTTCCAAAACAATGAGCTGTAATATGCCATTTGCCGAAACCAATGACAAATCTACCTTTATGAACGGACAATAATGTTTGGTCTGCAAATGTGTCTAAACACAATTGGAACAATTATGAAGTTAACATGCATATGTACAACTTAATGAGGTGCTTATGCTACATCTATTTATGCTACTTCAATATCTATATACATGCTTTCTTTGCTCATTATCCCAGGTTATCAGATCAACTCTTGACCATGGTAATATCCTCATGCCATAAATGTTTTCCTATATAATCCATGCTTGCATATATGTTTTTGTAAGTAAAAATAATATTTATTTACCAAGCTGAAGCTAAACACCATGCGGCGCTCTTTAATAATGTCAACACTTTATCTCTACCTTGGGTATATCCTGCTGTTGGGTTTGTGCCGCCTTAGGCCTAATACCACCTGTTAGACCCAAATTTAATCCACCGTGACCTTGTAATAAAAGTGTCCATGATACTTTTGTGAAACCTAATAATGCAAACTCTATGTCCCTCAAGCAGAAGGCCTTGTACTATTCAAAAACTAGCATATTAGCAGCAATACACATTAATTGTTACCACTTTATTTAAACCACCTCCATTTGATATAAACTAGTCACATAATAAATTATACTTTAGCTCCTTCTTAAGCCATCTGTAATTAAATTATACTTTAGTTCCTTCTTATCTGTCATTTGTGTTCTTTCCTATCAATGGTGTAACCGATGCCGCCATTGTACATTCTTATATAATGCATAATACCATGTCTAAATTTTATTAACTTGGGTTTTATTTTAGGAGTAAGCAAAATTCGTCCTTCTTAACTCTCTATAAATAAATCACACTTTAGTTCCTTCTTAATTATCAATTATTAGTGTTATTCTCTATCAATGGTATAACCAATGTCGTCATCGTGTATTCTTACATGCATAACACTTTATCCAAATCTTGTTAACTTGGGTTTAATTTCAAGAGGAAGCAAAATCCGTAGGTCGGCTCCGAAGCGACAGACTTGCAAATTTGCTTGGTTGTTGCTGTGAAGGGGATGAGAGAATACTGGTGGTAGAATATATGCCAAATGACACTCTTGCAAAATGTCTTCTACGCTGTAAGTTATTAAATGGTGACAAAACGATTTATTGGAGATATCTGATTTATGTCACTTCAGTTTATAAATTTTCCATTTTTAACATCTCTGCTGTCAAGGGTGTCTCATCTAGATGGTGATTATTTGTAGTGACATCTCCCCTAATAATATGACCATTTAAATACACATAATTTTATGGGTGCTGCTAGGGTGCTAAAAAACGCTAATGAATGCCCTTAAACATTTTTGAAACTCGATTTTGACTAATTATTAAAACAACAGCTTTACAAAATACTTCATGTGATATATTTATTCTTTCAGAGAATTACATGTTCAATCTTTCTTGATATTATATTTGAGCATGACTTTCTATTCATCTTAATCATTCTAACTTTGTATTTACCAAGTCCTATGATTAGTCATCAACATATATTTTCCGGTGCCTCCTTTTCTTTTACACTTCAATGAGCAATAAAATGCAATTCCACGATCTGCTTTTATTTCCTTACATGATAATAATGTAATATAACTTTTTTGGAAGTAATATTCCTATATATATATATAAAATTAACATCTATTTTCTTTGTTATACGCTGCACTGTAATATACTAAATTCATTATGTGTAGGGGAAACTCAACCCATGAAACGGTCAATGAGACTGAGGGTGGTACTCCATCTTGCTGAAGGTTCAGAATATTGCAGGAACAAAGGGTATTCTCTTTATCATGATCTTAATGCCTACAAAGTCTTATTTAATGGAATAGGATTACCCTTTTTATTTTATTTTATGAAAAGCATCATAAAATTATTTCATTTTCAGATTTCCAAATTTAAAGTCCAAATGCTAAATGTGCCAATTTAGGTCCTAGGAAGTTATTTTGACATATACAAGGTAAATTGTGCAAACCATTTAATTCAACAACTCCTTCCATGCTTTCTCTCTCGCTTTTCGCTTTATGCCATTGCTAAACATCATTGTTTTAGAAATTTTGTTCAATACAATTCTACACCGTAAACTAAGGCATACAAATTCTTTTTTCAATGCATATTGAAATGTTTTTTTGGAACTTGTGATGTAGCATAGAGCATAACACTTCAACAACTAATAAAGTACTTGCTGATTACCTTTTAGTCTAAATAAAAATGTTAATTAATTTTTTTTCCATTTGAATGAGGGCTTTTATATTAACTCATACTGAAAAAAAGTAAGCAGTTATGTTATAGTTAAATAAATATCTTAATATTTTTTGAAGACATCCAATGGTAGAATACCAGTGGGTTTCTTTACACATCTAATTTTAGTCTAGCAATATACAGGATTATAATCCAAGACTTTCATGCTTTGGTCTGATGAAGGATAGCAGGGATGGTTAAAGCTATAACACTAATTTGGCATTCACACCACCCGAATATTGGAGAACCGGTAAGTCTTTCTATTCTTGTATTTTAGAAATGAATTTCCTGTATATAAATAGAACCCATAACAATGTAAGAAATATGTGTTGAATAAGTTTGTTGAAAACCTCATCAGCCGCCCCAGGCTAAATATTTTACTATGAGAACCATTTGTCAAAATTAATTGGTGTGCAGTTGATGATTATCTTTAGCGAACAGTGTATTTCTTTGTTATATGAATTTCACCTATTTTATATCATGAGCTAAATAATATATCAGCTGTCACGTGAATAACAAGTGCAATAATAGGATAAACATGAATTATGAGCTTTTGTCTTAGTTATTAGATTCACTGAGTCTAACCTTGTCATGCATTAATTATCTCCTTGATTATTATGGAATTACCTTATCTTTGAGACATGAACTTCCTAGATGTTTACAATTTCACATATTTCACAATATAGTCTGGTCTAACATTAATTTGAATGCTAAATTACATAATTCTTTATTACCGTGTCATACTGGACATTCTCATTTATTTTCATTTGATGCAAGGGAAGAGTCACACCAGAAAGTGTGATATATAGATTTGGTACATTGTTAATAGATGTATTGAGTGGGAAACATATTCCACCTAGTTATGTGAGTTATTTTTAAAAATTGAATTACTCTTAGATGGATTTATGATTATACATTTCATTCTCTCTCCTGCCCTCTCTCTGTCACATACAGAGACACATAGGTAGATAGAGACAAACACACACATACACAAACATACCGCAACAAGTACACATTTGTGCGAACACACATTCTGATTCTAAATAACCTCAAATAGAGATATGTTAAACAAATTACGCTTATGAATTGCTTCATCTTAGATTATGCATGAACTTTGTTACAAATTACACTGGAGAGAATTGTAATGATTGAAAAACTATGCTAGCACACCAGCGGACAACACAAATATTGTATCAAACTCAGTCACTTCTTTTACATCAGTCAAATTAAACTATAGATTATTTTGTTAGGTCTTAACAATGTTTAAATAGAGTGGTGGGTATTTATAAGCCAGATACAACTGTACTGTCATTGCCACTGTGAATGATATTTCCCCTATGGGATAAGAATATTGTTATTATTTCTTGTAAATATTTAACTCGTTTATTTTCAAGTGCAATATTTTTGTACCTTTTTAAGTGTAAGTTTAACGTATTACTTTTTTGCAAGTGATGTGCCAATCATCAAAGTACATAAATATATTATCTTATATTTATCTACTTGATGTTATTTACTTATAATATATAATTATAAGAATTTGGTGGGTGGATCAAATTATTTATGCGCACTAGTGTGTGCCTGGTCATGTTTCATATTATATACAGTTGTATGTTATTTCCAAGCTTGGAGGTTTCACTAATATCCACATTGGTGAAGTATTAATCTATGATGTATAATTATGTTGTTTTTATAAACCGTTTTCAAGTCTTAAGAATATGTATTTCATGTTGTGCATGTTATCAATATTGATAATTTTGGCTAGATTTGGAGTGGACAGCCAACTTCAGTTCGTACCTTTCAGTTTTTTTACTCATTTTCATACTCACAAATGTAAATTAGATTGCTGTAGTTAATTACTTACTAGCAACCGTTTCCATACATCTATATCTCTTGTATGCTGTCTGGCTCTTGACTTGATAAAAGGCCGGAACTTTCATGAGTTAACGAATTCATGTTTGGAAGGGCGGTTTTCAAATGAGGATGGGACTGAAATAGTACGTATTGCCTCAAAATGTTTGCAACTTGAGCAGCGAGAGTGCCCCACTGTGAAGTCGCTAATTCTTGCATTGACTCCTCTTCAAAACGACGACGAGGTAATTCTCTTTTTGCTTGTATATTTGAAAATAAATTTATATAACTACAGAACCGCTTTATACATTCTGAATCTGATTACCTGGTATATAGTCACATGATCATGGCTTTTTCAATGCCATTATTAAAATAAAATATTATTTTATAAGAAATGAAATAATATTAAGCAGCAGATCATAGCTTTATTATTTATTTTGCTATTGTAATTACAGGGTTTGGTCGACCGTGATATCTGAGCAGATTACAGTTTGTTAAGACTAAGGCTTGCGACTTCGAGTTTTGCGGTAGAGAATATAGTTTCAGAGCATGGTGAGAAAGCTCCTAACATTGTTTATAAAGGGAAGCTTGATGCACAAAGGAGGATCGCAGTTAAGAGATTAAGTAGACTGGCATGGCCAGATCCTCGATGGTTTATGGTAGTTTTTGTTTCCTATATTTCCTTTTCATTAAATTTTGATTAGTTACCATGTTTGCATATGTTTGTTATCAATTCAATGCTGCATTTGTAGTGTACGTGCTATGTTAAGAGATTATAGGGTAGAATTGATTGGATGACCATTCACTGTACAAAATTTGTGTGCGTGTACACACACAATCTTTAGCAATTAGGATTACATATTATCATCCGTATGTTCTGTTTAAGTTTAAATGAAAAGACTGTTAGCCTGACAGTGAAATTTTGGTAAGCTAAAAATAGTACATCCCATTTTTTGTTCCAAAACAATGAGCTGTAATCTTCCATTTGGCAAAACCAATGACAAATCTACATTTATAAACGGACAATAATGTTCATTCTGCAAATGCATCTAAACACAATTGGAATAATTATGAAGTTAACATGCATATATACAACTTTATGAGGTGCTTATACCATATCTATATAACTTTTATTATCTTATACTATAATGCAAAACCTTCGGTTAACAAGTCAAACTGAAGCCTTTTATCCAATACCCATATTGCCCCTAGCACAATTTAAAACCAAAGCAGACCACCGGGGCACTTCAGTCTTTTCCCCCACCCACGTTCCCGAACAGTCCTCCACTTTCCTCTATCCACTTCGTTTTCCACTTTCCTTCCAATCCACTTTCCCCTCATCCACAAAAAAATGGCAACTCCCCTATTTCCCTTTCCTCACTGGCAACCGCATACTGCCCTTAATTTGCTTCCCCCTGTCCTTCTACTGTCGCCTCAACATCCGATGTCGCCACCCGTACTGCCGGCCATCACGATCCTCCTTCACCATACCCTCCACTTTCCAGCTACAACGAACGCCGACACCATCTCCGTGGCTGATTATTGTTCACCCCTTCCGCCATCGGCCATCTTTAGTTCGAAGGTACGATCTCCACCTCTCTCCCTCTTTTCATTTTTTAACTTTCGCAGATTTTACGTCTCCTTCCTAATTGTACGTGCCTCCGCCTCCAATTCCATTTCCTACCGCCTCTACGTCCGACTTCACCTCCGTCCATAAACTTCCTCCTCCTATGTCGAGTTGCCTTTCTGCGACCTTTACTCAATTTCAGCAACTTTTGACTGCTTCCTCGCCCTATTTCTCTTCAAATTATTATGTTTCGTTTCTTTCTATCCAACGGTTTGTGCCATATAAATCGGATCAGTTGAGACAAAAATACCCCTTCGGCCTGTTACGTTTGCCTCAACGGGTTTCTGGCCGTTGATCCCCGTATTTTAGCCGCACTTACACACTTCTGACTCCTTCACCCTCTTCAGTTTCCACATACGGCCGTTGCTAAAATATCTGCTCCAACAATGTATATAAATATTTACATAGCATCACTATCTCAATGCACTTCCTACCTTCAACCGAACTCATTTCATTTTAAGTTTTACAACCATATTTCTAAACATTACTACAACTGCCATCTGCCGTCTCAAAATTCCTGTAAGTTTACTGATTTTTGCACAACTTTATAGACTAGCAGCAGCAGCAGAGGGAGCGACAACGAGTTACTCAACGTGCACGGCGCCAACAAGCTAGAGAGTCTACCATTGCAAGTAGAAGGACAGGCACGGCTGACAACCACCATCTGGAAAATTAATCCGGTAATTTTCTACTCCCCTCATCGTTTTATTCTATCTTTTTGACATTTTCAATAATATGTTTTACTTCACATCAGTATAATTCACATGTTTAAGTTGGTTGATATTAGTTTAATGGCTGCCATACCTATACATTCACTATGCACCATTATCTTCCACGTTTGTAACACACAATTTTGAGGAGAGTTTAAAATTCCAAAAAATTGTAAATTTAGTAAGAGTCCACAACGGATAATGTATTCCTTTAAACATAAGCTCTTTTATTTGATATTTCACTTAAAATTACAGTTGTAAAAAATAAATTAATTTCCTAATTTTTAACCTTTAGACTTTTACAGATGAATCATTATTTAATTTTCCTGTCAAATATGTTGACTTCTTATTACTGGAATTTGTGTGCTCTAACAGCTTTTCTGACTTTTAAATTCCAACAAAAAAGTAAACTTACTACAAGTCCGCAATGGATAATGTACTCCTTTAAACATAACATCTTCTATTTGATATTTTACTCAAAAAGTACATTTTTAACAAAGAAATTAATTTTCTATTTTTAATTTTTTAAACTTTTATACATCATTCAATACTTAATTTTACCTTCGAAAATGGTAATGTCTTTATATATTCTGATTTAATTTTTATTTCTCAGTATTATTGTAAGACGAATGTTTGAGCTGCTTATGTTGTTAGCAAAGCCAATTAGACTGTTAAACAAACGTTTAGTTCATTTCATCATATTTTAACAATCCAATTTATGTTTCACAACGTATTTGATATAAAAAAAACATAGTACACACATGTAAAACTGCAACTTATAGCTTATTAGGTACCGGAGTTAGGTCTGCTTAAACATATCTTCCTTCAATTGCTGTCGTCAAAAATAACATTTTTTTTCCTTTCATGATGTAAAAAGAATGCTGAAATTTAAATATATTATAACCATTTTACTATGTGCAGAAATTTTGTAATTGTTTAGTCCCAAAAAAAAATTGAATTCGGTAAGAGTTCGAGATGGATAACGTAAAAAATTATGTTGATTTCTCTTTTTATCATAATTAGCTTTTTTTCATACAAATGGCTAGAATATTCGTATGCGAAAATTATAGGCGTTCATCAACAAATCACTTGCAAAACAATAACACACAAACATAACATCTTCTATTTGAAATTTTACTCAAAAATTACATTTTCAAAAAAGAAATTAATTTGCTACTTTTTAATTTTTAAAACTTTTATACATCATTCATCACTTAATTTTACCTTCGAAAATGTTAATGTTAATGAACGCTATATTCATTTCAACAGTATTTGCCCAGTTGTACATGTTATTTGTGGATATCAAAGCATAAATTGGATGGTTAATAAGAGAAAGTTACAAGATCAATAAATAATCTCATAAATGGAGTATAAGAGTCATTCTGTTTTGCGTCAATTAATTACCATCAATTTATTACCGGAATTTGTGTGCTGAACAGCTTTTCTGACTTTTAAATTCCAAAAAAAAGTAAACTTACTACAAGTACGCAATGGATAATGTACTCCTTTAAACATAACATCTTCTATTTGATATTTTACTCAAAAAGTACGTTTTTAAAAAAGAAATTAATTTGCTAATTTTTTTATTTTTTAAACTTTTATACATCATTCAATACTTAATTTTAGTTTTGAAAATGTTAATGTCGTTATATATTACTAATTTAATTCTTATTTGTCAGTATTATTGTAAGATGAATGTTTGAGCTGCTTATGTTGTTAGCAAATTCAATTGGACAGTTAAACAAACGTTTAGTTCATTTCATCATATTTTAACAATCCAATTTATGTTTCACAACATATTTGATATAAAAAAACACAGTACACACATGTAAAATTCGAACTTATTGCTTATTAGGTACCGGAGTTAGGTCCGCTTAAACATATCTTCCTTCAATTGGTGTCATCAAAAATAACATTTTTTTCCCTTTCATGATGTAAAAAGAATGCTGAAATTTAAACTTATTATAACCATTTTACTGCGTGCAGAAATTTTGTAATTGTTTAGTCCCAAAAAAAATTGAATTCGGTAAGAGTCCGAGATGGATAACGTAAAAAATTATGTTGATTTCTCTTTTTGTCATAATTAGCCTTTTTTCATACAAATGGCTAGAATATTCGTATGCGAAATTCATCAACAAACCACTTACAAAACAATAACACACAAACATAACATCTTCTATTTGATATTTTACTCAAAAATTACATTTTTTAAAAAGAAATTAATTTGCTACTTTTTAATTTTTAAAACTTTTATACATAATTCATTACTTAATTTTACCTTCGAAAATGTTAATGTTAACGAACGCTATATTCATTTCAACAGTATTTGCCCAGTTGTACATGTTATTTGTGGATATCAAAGCACAAATTGGATGGTTAATAAGAGAAAGTTACAAGGTCAATAAATAATCTCATAAATGGAGTATAACAGTTATTTTGTTTTGCGTCAATTAATTACCACCAATTTATTACAATTGCAGCTTATAGTTTTTTCCAAATTGTAATGTTTGATTTTTGCCTCCGGAAGTCATTGCTATTTCGGTGAATGCGGATTAAAATTTTGTTGTTACTGGGACTTAAAGTGGTTATTGTCTGATCCAAGTATAACAATGATTCCTACCATTATAATCTATATATTATTACAATTTTTTAATTATGCATGTCTGTTCTATTTGTTACTTTTTAACTATTTATCACCATATATTCATTCAGATTGCCAAGAAAGGGATTATTAATTAACCCTACTCTATGTAGATCATGAAGAATTTCACAGTTGTAGTTTGCATAACTTTGACCTATTAACAAATTAATAGCTCTTTTCTGCTTCAAGTACTGTAGAAAAAAAAGAAGCAACGATGTAAACCAACGCTCATGAACCTATGTCCGAGTATTGTTTTCCATTATAAGGGATCCAAGTGTTTAAATTTCTTTGTTAGATCCATTGAAATGATTTTTTGTGTTCCAACTGTTTTGCATAATAAAACATCCACCTGTAACATTTTTTTTCTTTTCCTTATCCAAATTGATTTCAACTCACACCTTTCAATACTCGGTTCTTTATTTACAAATATATTTCACTATGGTTATAAATTTACTCTCTGGACTGTACATAAAATTCATAAAGATAATCTGAACAAACTGTTATAATTAATATGCTGTTTATTTTCAGTGTATGTTGATAGTTACTCCCCAACTAAAGTCGGATCTGAGAAGAAGCCTAGCAAACGACTTCCAAGGTCGGTAAACATGTCACCTTTATCATATTATTAGTTTTGGAAATGTGGATTTAGACCGTCAAACATAGTTTGTGGTATTACTCCGTTTTGATTGCAGAATAAAATGTTATTAGTCGTTCACTTAATTTATACTACTGACCACACTTTCACTATTTTAATAGCATGCAACCAATTGATCTATGCTATGTTAATATGGTAGAAATGACCTGATTTTCACACAGTTGATTAATGTTATACGAAATCAGTTTCATTTATGTCAAGTTTATATGCCCAGAAACATGAAAAATATTATCATCATCCCCTACAACTTTAAGTTGAAAACCTATAACAAAAAACTTCCATCTGAAATCCAAGGGTTTTCCTTTCTCCTACCTAGCTATTATAGAATATATATATATATATTATGTATTATGTAAGGTAAATAAATCTGGAGATGGCTCTGTAATGTGACAAAAGCATTGTGTTCCAGAAACTTGCTTGAAACTGTAAACAATAATATGATGTTGTCATTACGATTATTGTTATCTGACCATCTTCGTTTATCCTATTTTAAGTATCTTTCTTT
Organism: Allium fistulosum; assembly: GCA_030737815.1. NCBI lineage: Eukaryota > Viridiplantae > Streptophyta > Magnoliopsida > Asparagales > Amaryllidaceae > Allium > Allium fistulosum. The sequence continues at coordinate 937,848,984 of CM060907.1, read as the reverse complement.
CCAACATTTGCTGATTTTGTACCGCTCTTGTTAATTATTAACCGTTATAATTAATATGTTCTTTATTTTCAGTGTATGTTGATAGTTACTCCCCAACTGAAGTCGGATCTGAGAAGAAGCCTACCAAATGACTTCCAAGGTCGGTAAACAAGTCACCTTTATCATATTATTAGTTTTGAAACTGTAAACAGATTTTTCATGTTGCTCACAACATACTATGCAACGATATAAACAATTTGCTGCCTATTTTATTACACATTTTCTATTTTATTTACCCACAGATGTAAATTTTTGTATTTGAATAAATATTTTATTTACTCATTTGGGTAATTAATATTTCGTATTTACATATACGCACCAGATGGATGATGAAGAGGACGACAACGATTTGATGAACAAAAAATGGTTGATACGAACAATGACCAATGGAGGTATTTTATTCTACACTCATGCCCTTTTATTTCTTCAAATTTGCACTTACCTAATTTGTGGTAGTTGATAATAAAGGGTTATTTATTAGGATTATTAGGCAACATTCGTAATTGCGAAGTTTAATTACTTCATACCCAATTCTCATTGCACAGTTTGGAGGAGGAGCCACCTCATATTTTAGTCATTTTAATCCAATTCTAAACAATCAAAACAATATAAGGAGAAGTCTTCCTATTGATGTTATTGTTTCTTAATAATTATTAATTAATTAATTAATTGTAGTTTTAGTTCATGATATAATCTCCCATCGATATAGCCTTCAACTATCACACTACTTCTTTTTCTAACATGAAACCTACTACGAACTTTCAGATAATCTATTTGGACATACCAACTGCTATAAAACATATAGTAGTTTCATTTTTGTTAAGCTCTTTGAAAAGAGATGTTCTAGGCTCTTTAAGATTTTTAATTATGATATTTCCTCAAATGATTTTTACATTTGATTTCATTTTAGCTTTCTTTACCGTACAATAATATACTTGCTGTATTAATATGTTTGTTATAAAATGACATACCAACATATATAATCCATTGAAATGTTTTCCATACCTGTGGTGTGCATGCATTTATATTGAATGTTTTCTCATTGTTCAATGAACATAGGGATATAACATCTATTGAAAATATCTGATTACTTATCAACTATCGTCTATCATTTTTTCTAAGATAAATAAATGAATAAATGTATTTTTTCACATGCGGACAGATCAGTTTTTTAGTATTTATTATTACGATTGACGATACATAACAAATTTCCAAACAAAATTAGGTTTTATTTTCATTGATTTGTACAACCTGAAGTGTAAGCATAATTTGTACACATCTAATTTGTCTTGATTTAAGGACTACTAAACTGAATTATTACCTTATGATCGATACATTTTAGACTATACAACTACATATGTGGAAGTTCGCAGAATGCAAGATTTGAACAACTTACCTTTACTAGATGACTTCAACTTCATTTCAGAAATAATGAATTAAAGAGATGAGAATTTCAATCAGCTGAAAATCTCTCCTTCGGATGTGTTATTTCTTTTTCAACCTTTACTGATATATTGTACTCTTTTTTTTCATTGTTATGGTTATCAAATACTTGTTACTTCTTTTCAGTTACCACTTGAGGTTGCATTTATATGTCAAGGAGTAAGATAAATAAGTGGCTTTGACATCATGTTTTTGGAGAATAAAGAATTGGATGGTTCAAAAATTCCTAAATTTACCCAACTGTACCACTTATGTTCTTGCTTGGCTGATGGGAGACTATATTGATGCAGACTAATCTTATTTATTTTCTAATCTCAGGTGACATGGTTGAAGGCTGGGTTATGCAGGTTACTGGAGGAGAAAAGATCAGCCCTGCTTAGCTGAATGTTGATTCCTATTTTTGTTGCACTTATGAGTGAATGTTTTGACTCCTTAAGGGCTTGTTGTGCCTTGCCAATAATTGTGCATAAAGAGTGCAAATCCTACAGCTATGCAGCGTCCTTGAATCTATCATAAAGCATTTTTATCACAGTAAGTGAATGTTCTGACATTTATTTTGCACCACAACTTTTTCAATTACTCTTACTTAGTTTGGTTTTTGTTTCCCAGATCTGAAGAGCTAGAGTCTGCACTAATGGAGATGGTCAAGCATGACAATAGACGCCTTTTGAGCGCAAAGGTTGAATGTAATGGTGTGCTCCACCAGTGCAGTGGTGAACGAAAGTGTTTCTCTCATGAGCAAAGATATTTTAATAGGTGTACATGTTCCTAGAAGCTTTTTAATTTTGTATTCTTTCCCTATCATGTTAATGCAAAAAATATTATATTATGTTGTTATATTATTCACAAACGTTGTAAGATGAGATATAGGAAGAATTATCACAGTTTTTGTTTGTAGTTGTATGGTTAAACCTTTTAGAGTTCTACAATTAAATTAATGAAAATTTCAAGTAAGCTCAAACCAAGTTACTTGGTGTTCTCTTTATGTCCGTTTGAGTTACATGAACAATGTTTTGCAGTACCGTTAAACCAATATACATGTGGTGAATCTATATTTTACTTTGTTGTCAAACCATATACATATGTATGAATCAAATGTAGCATTCTGGGGCTACTCACCTGACACAAATAGTTTGTATATCATCCGTGAAATGCTTAGCTGCTAAAACAACATATCAATGATAAGGCAACCGTGGTCCAATCAAACACTCATTTTCAGTTTCGAATACATTTTTCTATCATAATTGTAACAAAGACAAAATATGCTCACTTTCTTCTTTGCACACGTCCAACGGACGTGCCAATATACTTGTAATAATAATAAATTAACTTAGTTTATAGAAATAATAGTAACAAGAACAACAACAATAGCCATAATGATAATAATAACAATAAACAAAATAAGTTTATAAAAATTAACTAAGTTTCATAAAAATTAATTAAGTTTAGAACAACAACAACAACCATGATAAATGATAAAGTATTAACCAATTTAACTAAGTTTTACAATATTAACTAAATTTATATAATAATAATAATAAATTAAATAAGTTTATAAAAATTAACTTCATTAATTAAGTTTAACAAGAATTAAAGTTTATAAAATTAACTAAATTTATAATAATAATGAATTAACTAAGTTTATAATGATAACAATAATAATAAATTACAAAGTTTTCAACATCTTTACATCTAATTCATTTTATAAATTTCTAAATTATATAAAAATAACTAAGTTTATAGACGATGATCAACGAATTTTATAAATACAACTAAGTTAATAATAATATATAATAATAATTAAGTTTATAATAATAACAATGATAATGAATTAACTAATTTTGTAATAATAATAAAGCAATAAATTATAAAATAGTAACTAAGTTTTATAAACAATTACTAAGTTTATGTATAATAATAATAAATTAACTTAGTTTATAATAATACTAACAAAAACGACAAAAATAGTCATAATAGTAATAAATATAATAAACAAGCTAAGTTTTAAAAAATTAACTAAGTTTAGAACAACAACAACGATAAATGATAAAGTATTAACCAATTTAACTAAGTTTTACAAAAATTTAACTAAATTTGTATAATAATATTAATATTATTAAAAATTCAACCAAGTTTATAAAAATTAACTTCATTAATTAACTTTAATAAGAATTAAAACAGTTTACAAAATTAACTAAGTTTATAATAATAGGTTAACTAAGTTTAAGAAAATTAACTAAGTTTATAATAATAGGTTAACTAAGTTTAAGAAAATTAACTAAGTTTATAATGATGACAATGGTAATAAAGTATTCAACATCTTTACATCTAATTCATTTTATAAAATTCTTAATTTCATAAAAAATAACTATGTTTATTGATGAGGATCAGCGAATTTTATAAAAATAACTAAGCTTATATATATATTAATAATAGTAATAATAATTGACTAAGTTTATAATATATAATTAAGTTTATAATAATAATAACAATGAACTAAGTTTATAAAAATTAATTAAGTTTATACAATAATACTTACAACGACGACGGCGACGATAATAATAATAATAAATAAACTAAGTTAATAAAAGAAATAATAATGTCTTAAGTCTTGTCCTGGTAGATGATAGCCTTAAGTTCTTTACCTGCAAAATTAATGTTAGTATAAAAGTCGTAGTCTTACTTTTGTGGGTTTAGTTGTATAATTTTATAAATATATGTGCTCATATGCTTGTTTGAGTTAAGTGTAGGTATTTGATGGCTTTTGACTTACTTTTGGCTCTTTTCATGCTCATATTTCTTTGGAAATGTTAGCGAACTCGCTAATATTGCTATAAGGTATGTTTCAATGCTTAGCAGGGTGTATGCTATGTGACATACACACTTTATAAGATATATAAGTAAATATTTGGATAGTTTACCCGTGCGGGTGTTTGTGATTGATATATTGTGATCTGATCATGTTTTGATCTTGTATATCTCTTTCTTGTGTTTGAGATTTTCCTCGGTGCCATCTACGCAAAGGAGATTTTGGCAAAAAATTTCAAAAATTTAGGCACTTATAATATTTTTGATAAGACTTATTAAGCAAAAAAAAAAATTTCCAATGCAATTTGGTGCATGTGTGTATGTGCACTTGTATTATTAATAAAAAGCAAACGCGGGCTGTTGTAATGCAACAAGACATTATCTTCATCCATCTAAGAAAAATTTGATGTTTAAAAAAGTTATGTAAATCTTCATTCATATAATAATAGAAGGTACTACCAATAACCTGTAATTTTCATCACATTTTTATATAATTATTTTCAAATTGTTCTGAATTTTCAGGAAGTACTACCAATGACCGAAGACATGCATGAAGAAAGGCTTTGAGCAGTTCAAGTTCTTAGTGATGCATTTGGTACTTGCAGACGTTAACTTTGAACTATGTTGTCTTTTGTTATCATGAATATGTATTGAATTTGGTAACTCATGTATTGAACTTATTTTTTGTTAGTTGATACTTTATTTTGTTATCATGAATATGCGTTACATTTGCTGATTATTATAATTTTTTTCGTTCATACATTGTTCAAATTGTTATCTTTTTAAAGAAGATTCATTTTGATTATTATTATTAAAATGTAATAGTGGGGTGCATCAAATATATAGTAAAATAAAACATCGCTACTTAAAAGCATTATAACTATATGACATAAGTGCTATAAAAAGATAATGCAATGTATGAGGTTACTGTCAAAGGATAGCAACAAATAGGCGTTATTGTATCTACATATTTTATAGCGGTATATATATGCTGTAAATGGATGTAAAATATACTATAAACATGTTGATATATAGCGCGAAATAGGCACTATAGAATAACTATTTTATAGTGGCAATATTTTGTTAATAAAGATTCGGTTAATTTCGTTAAGATTGAGATGTTTTATAGCGGTAATAGTGAGCTACCGTCTTTATGTAACATAACGGCTACTTTATGCTATGAAATCATGTTCTTTTATAGCGGCTTTTTTGTGTTATAAATGTGCAATTCTTTTTTATAACATGTCGATATACCGCGTTTATCAAACCGCTATAGTTGTGTTTAATACTGGCAATATGCCGCTATAAAAGACTGTTTTTCTTGTAGTGATATAAGAATAGAATGAATATGGAAGGTTTGGTATTTAAGTGAACTAAAAGACTTTCCACCTCCCTCCCTTATAAATTGCTAATTAGTTCTTAACTAAAATTAGATCTAACATCTAAACTATTTTTCTTCCTTGTTTGGAAAGGATTATTTTAAAACATCTTAAATTTGTATATTTAAAATAAACATGTAGAGTATAAATGATTCAAATACACACACATACATGTATGTATGTATGTATGCATAATTTTGAATATAAATGTAAATTTGTTTTTGGCCTATATTAAATAAAATTTTATAGGTAAATGCTAAGTGATCGAAAATACTATTTAATGTATATATTATTTATAAAATAGATTTAATTAAATATGTACATATAATATATTTATACATTATGGTCGATTATAATATCGGGCATTTACATAAAATAAATACTATTCATTTGCAATTTTATCTTATAGTTTCATACACAAAAATTTAGACTTAAATCTTAATTGTTGAAGAAAATAATTTATGAGATTGACAATATGTACAAACATTGGGGTTATGAGGCATATGTAAAATTAGGATATGAAAATTAACCTTATAAGCTCTAGCCCTTTATGACACTTCAATCTTTAAATTGTCTCCTAGATCCTTGAACCATCGCCCAATGATGCAAAAATCAAATGAACCACTTTGTTTGATTTTATTTCATGTTGTTTGAGTGGAAAGATGACTTCGACCATGGAAGGGAGAGTAACGAGAGGCCGGCCATTAATTTAGAAGGAGGAAGCAAGAGTTCTTAAATTCAATTAACGTGGGACTTTTTGTATTTAAAGAGAGAAAAGAGACTTTTCACCTTCTTCCATTTAAAAACTCCTTTCTTTAATACCATTTAAGTCTATATATAAATCTAAACCACTTCATCTCTTGTTTTGGCTGAATTTATCGCTTATAGATATTTTTGGTAAAAATCACGCCTTAAGTAGCACCAATAGTGACAATAATTAATATACGTTCTCTTCGCCAACACTATATCATTTTAAGATATATGGAGTCTATTATTGATCAAAACTCCAATGGTATCCACATTCAACTTGATCAGTTTATAAATAAAGTCCTTGGTCCAGTAATAACATTTATTATTGATTGTTCTACTTTGACCACAATTTTTGACTTTGAGTTAACTACAGTTGACTGTGGTACTAATCTCATATAACCAAGGAGACGAATTGTCTATTGAATAATGCTTCACTCCCAATGCTTCAACTCAGACTAAACTATAGTCGTTTGATGGACGAGCCATTCCATAATTTTCTAATAATTACAAGTACATAACCTCTTGATGTCCCCCAATAGCCATTAGTAATAAACTACCTAACATTTGGAGTGCATTATGCACTTTTGTGACGACCGCCCATAACCCCTGCACTGAACCTAGAGAAAATGCGCTGTAAAGTGTGCCAGGCAGCCATGGACGATTGTCAAGGTAAATTAAAAACAACAGAATCTATCGTATTACTCACAGCGCATGGACAAAATACAATAGAACATATATATAGTGAAGCTTCACAGAATAGAATCTCATCAATAAAACTTCATAATAGTTGAATACAAACATCTGAATAGTCAATACAACAAGCCTCACTACATATCACTCAGAGAATACAAAGCAGCGGAACATCCAGTACATATAATAAGAAGATAATATGCAACCCTCCAGCTCGTCTTCGATATCAGCATCGTGAAAAGCAAGAACAGCACCTGTCACCTGCTACCTAGTCTGCCCGTCCCAAAATGGACGAACAGCCCAAGGCAATAAGAATTAAAACATAAAGCCTTGAGTCAGACAACAGTCTTAGTGAGCAGTACATTAACTAACAACATACCAAAAGAGCATAAAGGAAAAGGAATAGGAATACAACCCTCCCACTCCAACCTCTTTCTACAGTGATAGCCCCCAGACACACACTAAGCAGAAGCAAACATAGCAGAACATACAATTTAAAGTAAAGTAATTATCACTCGAGTCAAGGGCGATGTTTTCCAAGTACAAACCCCCAAGGCCTAAACCAAGATCAGATAAGCACCCAGAAAATACCGCTCTTGAGACCGAATGACGATGCAACCAAACATCCATGACTCTGGCTATCACCGTTATCATTGCTTCGATATCACCGTTAATTGAATGACTGGCACATTCTTTCAGCCGTCCGTCAAGGGCTAATGGAAACCCCGGTTCTAGACATAACTCTGCACGTCATCGTGACCCGTGCCTAGGACTATCGATTCTGCCCAGAGTACTTGACTACCCAAATCAGTAGCCTTCAGGGACTATCGAATCTGCCCAACGTACTCTTGCTTTGAGCATGCTAGAACCTTCAACAACGATGAGATCTTAGCCTTCTAGTCATCCTCCTCGACGACTATTTCCATACTAGCTCAAGCGCCTCTTGAGCAAACCATTATCCTCTAACTCGAACCATTTCACCGAGTTATCAACTTGCTTGGAATGATCCCGTCTGGATTAGACCAAGACTATCTCATATCATGCCTCGCTTCATCACATCCTTGCAAAGCTTCATCTCAACATCATCATTATCGAATCTATGCATAAGAGCTTCACCATCCGCTACATATGCCACAAGCAGCTTTTCCAATTCAAGAGCTTTCCCTTAGCTTTTGAATCATCTTCGGTCTAAATCAAATCATCAATCATCTAATTCATAGCAATCAACCAAGTCAAACATTAATCCAAGCAATCAAGCATTCAAATATGATCTAAGTAAACAATTTTAACAATAATGGCAATTTCGTAATTAAAGAGTCGAAAGTCAAATAAGCATGAAAACATGAGCAATGTCTTTATAATCTTGATGAATGAACTTGCATAGGTTAACATGTAGTAAAATGGTTGTCAAATCATCATGAACAATGAATCTATACGGATCTACACATTGATTAGGAAAATGCATGGAAATCACTATTTTAACACCAAATCAAGCCAACGATCCGATATACTCCTTTGGATCCGTGTGAGAGATAATCACCACTCACCAAATCACCTAAACAACCTCAAATCAACATGCTTCAGATCTGGACAGCGAAGGATCAAGCTTGATCTATCACGAATTCGCTTCAAACGAAGAAATCTCACTTCAAAGGATGAAGATCTTCAATCCAAGCTCTTGAATCTTCAATTCGATCTTCAACTTGGATGGATAGAATCACTAGATTAGAGTGGAGAAAAGAAGTGAAGGAGTCGAGCTCTCAAAATGGCAGCACTTCGTCGCTTCGAAATCCGGGTCCTAAAAAGTGAGAACAACCTTCCTATTTATAGGCAGATTTTAGGTCGTCCGCCCCCTATAAGTCGTTCACGACTTAACTGCCTCCGACTCATAACTTTCCGACCTAACAGACTATACGACTTACGACTTAGCACTCACGACCTACCAGAACTTCACTCTGCGCGACATAACAGTATCCGATCTAACAGGCCATACGCCTTACGACCTAACAATGTCGCGACTTATGCTCCTCCGACCTATGACTTAGAAAAATACTATGACCTAACAGCCAATCTCCTAAGTCGATCACGACCTAACTGGGCATACGACTTACGACCTAACTACAAGGCCACAACTCAGCGACTTAAAGTCCACACGACCTAATACTTAGGTACGACTTAAGACAATGCAACCTAACACTTAGCGTTATCTCCTTAACACGGCCACGACTCAACTAGGCTACGACCTAACTTCGCTAACCACTAGGTCGCTAACCTGCTAACTACTATAAGTCGTCAAACCTTAGGTCGCTTGACCGACCTATCCTACCATTCGACCTAAAATCCTTAAGTCGCTAACTCGTCCAACCGACTTAACCCTTAACTCGGTCAGTTTTCTTAAGTCGCCCCTATTCCTTAAGTCGGTCACAACCTTAGGTCGCTCCAACACCCTACGACCTAAGCTATACGACTTAACTCCTATACGACTTAACTATCTTAACTCGTATCTTCCTTAAGTCGCACCAAATCTTAAGTCGCCATAATTCCATAGGTCGTTCACCCGACCTATCCTTCCCTACGACCCAAGTTATCACTCGACCTATCGCTTAACTCTTCCACGACTTAGGACTTAAACTCAGGACGACATAACAACAATGCAACCCAAATGTCAACTGATTTTACAACGTTTCGATCCGTAAAATACGGGTCGTTACATTCTCTCCCCCTTAGGAATTTCGTCCCCGAAATTCCAAACAATCAAAGCAATCAAAGACTTTTCTGCACGCCCACCATCCATAGCAATCAACAAACCATGCATCCAATTCTAGCTTAGCCTACAGAATTCTAACATTAGAACAAGTTACAATATTGTGAGATGACACGACACCTTAGGGCCATACCTTGAAGAGTTCAGGATGAGCTGCCTTCATCCTCTCTTCCACCTCCCACGTACAGTCGTTATCATCATCACTCCATTGTACCTTGAGCAACTTAACTACCTTCCTCCTAAGCTGTTTCGTGTCAGTTTCCACAACACGAAGCGGCTTACGAGGTCTCTTATCGACTGGATCAACTTCGAAATCTTCACAGCTATCAGCAGAGACTACGATATTCGAGTCGTGCACATACTTCCGTAGATATGATACGTGAAAAACATTGTGCACACTCAACATCTTCTCTGGTAACTCCAATCTGTAGGCGAGCTTTTCAATTCGCTCGATGATCGGGAATGGTCCAACAAATCTCGGAGTCAATTTTCCTTTCTTCCCGAATCGAATAACACTCTTCAGTGGAGAAATCTTCACAAAAACCAAATCACCAACGTCGAATTCCAAATCCTTACGACGCTTATCGGCATAACTTTTCTGACGGTCTTGGGCTGCCTTCATTCGTTGCTGAATGATCTCTATACAATCCGAAGTCTGTCGAATCATCTCTGGCCCAAGTATCAACTTTTCTCCGGTCTCTAACCAACATGTCGGAGAGTTACACGGTCTTCCATACAATGCCTCATACGGTGCCATACCAATGCTTGACTGGTAACTGTTGTTGTATGCAAATTCCACCAAATGAAGATGATCTTCCCATGATCCTCCGAAATCCAAAACACAAGTTCTAAGAAGATCTTTCAAAACTCGGTTGACTCTCTCGGTCTGGCCATCTGTTTGGGGATGATAAGCTGTAGTCAAACACAACTCGGTTTCCAAAACTTCCTGGAAGCTCTTCCAAAATCCACTAGTGAACAATGGGTCTCGATCGCCCACTATACTCTTCGGAATACCATGGAATCGAACTATCCACTTGACATACAACTCAGCCAACTTTGATGCAGTCCTAGTCGATCGAACAGGAATGAATCTTGCACTCTTAGTCAGTCGATCTATGATGACCCAAATTCCTTCATTTCCCGTTCTGGTTCTAGGTAGTCCATCAATAAAATCCATCGATACTTGCTCCCACTTCCATGTAGGAACTTCTAATGGCTGAAGCAATCCACTTGGCTTCTTCTGTTCGGCTTTTACCAACTGGCAGTTCAAGCACTTGGAAATAAAATTTCCAACATCCTTCTTCATGCCTTCCCAGTAGTAGGTTCTCTTCATATCCCGATACATCTTATTTCCACCTGGATGAATTGTCAACTTCGAGTGATGACTTTCCCTCAGAACTTCACTCCTCAATTCATCTATATCAGGAACAATTAGTCGTCCTTGCTTCCGAAGCCAACCCTCTCGATCGACCTCGAATCCTTTATCCTTTTCTGGATCCAATCCAGATTCCAAATCACGGATAATCTTGACAAGCTTATCGTCTCGCTTTTGGCTCTCGCCAATCCTTTCCACAAGAGAAGGTCTTATCGATAAGTTTGCCAACATCTCAGGTTCCAATTCTCATCTAGGCCTGAAGTCAAATCCAGCTATATACTCGAGATTCTTCCATTCTGAAAACATGGCTCCCAATCCTGCATGTCTTCGACTTAACGCATCTGCCACCGCGTTACCTTTTCCCGGAGTATAAGCTATACCAAAATCATATGATGCTAAAAACTCTAGCCAACGTTGCTGTCGAAGATTCAAATCCTTTTGGGAGAAAAGATACTTCAACGACTTATGATCTGTAAACAACTCGAATCGAACTCCCAGTAGATAATGTCTCCACATCTTCAGAGCAAAAACAATCGCAGCTAACTCTAAATCATGAGTCGGGTAATTCCTTTCATGCGGCTTCAGTTGTCGACTGGCATACGCAACAACTTTATCCTTCTGCATCAGCACTGCTCCAAGTCCAGTACCACATGCGTCGGTGTAAACCACCATCTCATCATTCCCACTTGGAATAGTCAGAACAGGAGCACTTGTCAATCGCTCTTTCAGGATTCCGAAAGCTTGCTCACACTTAGCATCCCATCTGAACACTTGGTTCTTCTTTGTCAATCCTGTCAATGGTGCAGCCACCTTGGAGAAGTCTTTGATAAACCGTCGATAATATCCTGCTAATCCAAGAAAACTTCTCACATCCGTTGCACTCTTAGGTCTAACCCAATCCTGGATTGCTGTCACCTTAGCGGGATCAACCGCTATTCCATTTCCAGAGATAACATGGCCTAAGAACCTCACTTCACTCTTCCAGAAGTGACACTTCGAAAACTTAGCCTTCAGGTAATGTTTCCGTAAGATCTCCAAAACAATTCGCAAGTGTGTCTTGTGCTCTTCTTCAGTTCTGGAATAAATCAGAATATCATCCACGAACACTAGTACAAACTTGTTCAACTGATCTCTGAACACTCTATTCATAAGATCCACAAAATATGCTGGCGCGTTAGTCAATCCAAACGGCATTACCAGCCACTCTAAGAAACCGGATGGTGTTCGAAAAGCAGTCTTCGACACACTATCCTTAGCCACTCTTAACTGGTGAAATCCCGTTGCCAAATCCATCTGAGAAAACACCTTGGCTTCGTGAAGCTGATCTAACAAGTCATCTATTCTCGGCAATGGATACTTGTTCTTCTTAGTCACCTTATTCAGCTCACGATAATCCACACACAATCTCAACGACCCATCTGCCTTGGTTGCAAACACAACTGGTGCTCCCCACTCAGACACACTACGCCGAAAGAATCCTTTCTGCAAAAGATCATCAACTTGCACCCTCAACTCTTGCTGTTCCCTAGGCGCCATCCGCCTAAGAGGCATCACAACAGGTCTGGCTCCTTCAACTAGATCTATACGAAACTCGATCTCTCTATGCGGCGGCAACCCTTTGACTTCGTCAAAGACATCCTCGAATCCATTCGCGATTGGCACTAATGACAGTCCATCCCGTGGAACAACTAGCGAATACATGAAGCTCATGAAGACGCCTTCTTCATGCTTACATCGTATCACAATCTTTCGCCCCTCCACATTCTCGACTGTCACTTCCAGCCTCTCACAATCAACCTTTGCCGCATACCTCCTAAGCCAGTCCATACCCAGAATAATTCCGAACCCCGCAAAGTTCAGAACAAAACAATCACAAACAAAAGAGCAACCATGACTCGATACAATCAGACCACGGCATAACATACACAAACAAGACGAACCCCCAACTGGATTAGTCACAACCAATGGCCTATCAACAATATCCGGTTCCAAACCTAACCGGCCTACGAGTTCACTACAAACAAACGAATGCGACGCTCCAGTATCAAACAGAACTCTAACTGGAACACCACATAGGAAAAGAGTACCTTGAACCACCACACTCTTTCCCTTCTCTTCAGCGGTAGGAGCTTTTGAAGACGACGGAACAGCTCCTAAAGCATAAGCTTGCATAATCTGCTTGTCCCTCCTCGGTTCTGGACAATTCTTCCTGAAATGCCCCGGCTTGTCACAGTTGTGACACTTCATCGGTGCCTTCGTATTCTTACAATCCTTCGAGAAATGGCCCTTCTGCTGACAATTGTAGCAAGTCACCTCGCCTTTCGGCTTCTTCTGGCCATCCTTACCCTTCTGCTGTTGCCGCTTCCTCTTCTTGTTTCCACCCTGCTGGGGTTTAGACTCTTCCCTGGTCACAGCAACAACAGATCCTTCCTTAGGAAACATACTCTCATGCCTGAGAGCTTTCTCCACAAGCTTCTCAAATGAATCGTCCAAATGATCCACCAACTGCCTCCCAAGATAACTGTCCAAGCCTGTCACAAACTTCTCATTCTTCTGATACGCAGATTCGATATATGACCGGGCATATTTGGACAAAGCCTCGAACTCAGAAACATACTCAAGAACTGATCTCCCACCTTGCTTGAGCTCCACAAACTTCTTGAACAGAACAGACTTCTGAGCTGTAGAAATGAACTTAGCTTCAAATCTGGCTTGGAATTGCTCCCAAGTAATCTCTTCCTCTGGAGTATTGATGGTAATAGAGTTCCACCAATCAGAAGCTCTCCCTTGAAGCTGTCTTGATGCTAACTTCCTCTTAGTAGCATCCTCAATTCCCAAGTCACCAAAGATCCTCCTACAAGCATCTATCCACCTCTGAACCTCAATGGTTGATTCTGTTCCCAAGAAAACCTTTCCTCCAAGAGCAGTGTAGTCCTTACACAGCTTAGCAAAATCCACCGGTCTTGGAGTTTGAACTTGAACTCAGACATCAACTGCTTCCCCCGGAACTGGTATCCTTCTCATGATCGAATTCATCATAGCCTCGAACATGGCTGCATAATCGGCAGTTCCTTCAGCAGCTCGGCCTTCCCTAGCAGCTGGTCTCCCTCTTCGACTCATTCTCAATATCTATAAAAAGGAATGGTCAGAACATCTTGAGAAAGAACTGCTTAAAGGACTCAAACTCTTCTAATCTACAATATTATATATAGTAATCATCCATCAAAATACAATTACGTCTCTCATACGTAGTTACGTCAGTGAGCGTTGGGTAAAAATCGATTAACCAATGCTCTGATACCAAATGTGACGACCGCCCATAACCCCTGCACTGAACCTAGAGAAAATGCGCTGTAAAGTGTGCCAGGCAGCCATGGACGATTGTCAAGGTAAATTAAAAACAACAGAATCTATCGTATTACTCACAGCGCATGGACAAAATACAATAGAACATATATATAGTGAAGCTTCACAGAATAGAATCTCATCAATAAAACTTCATAATAGTTGAATACAAACATCTGAATAGTCAATACAACAAGCCTCACTACATATCACTCAGAGAATACAAAGCAGCGGAACATCCAGTACATATAATAAGAAGATAATATGCAACCCTCCAGCTCGTCTTCGATATCAGCATCGTGAAAAGCAAGAACAGCACCTGTCACCTGCTACCTAGTCTGCCCGCCCCAAAATGGACGAACAGCCCAAGGCAATAAGAATTAAAACATAAAGCCTTGAGTCAGACAACAGTCTTAGTGAGCAGTACATTAACTAACAACATACCAAAAGAGCATAAAGGAAAAGGAATAGGAATACAACCCTCCCACTCCAACCTCTTTCTACAGTGATAGCCCCCAGACACACACTAAGCAGAAGCAAACATAGCAGAACATACAATTTAAAGTAAAGTAATTATCACTCGAGTCAAGGGCGATGTTTTCCAAGTACAAACCCCCAAGGCCTAAACCAAGATCAGATAAGCACCCAGAAAATACCGCTCTTGAGACCGAATGACGATGCAACCAAACATCCATGACTCTGGCTATCACCGTTATCATTGCTTCGATATCACCGTTAATTGAATGACCGGCACATTCTTTCAGCCGTCCGTCAAGGGCTAATGGAAACCCCGGTTCTAGACATAACTCTGCACGTCATCGTGACCCGTGCCTAGGACTATCGATTCTGCCCAGAGTACTTGACTACCCAAATCAGTAGCCTTCAGGGACTATCGAATCTGCCCAACGTACTCTTGCTTTGAGCATGCTAGAACCTTCAACAACGATGAGATCTTAGCCTTCTAGTCATCCTCCTCGACGACTATTTCCATACTAGCTCAAGCGCCTCTTGAGCAAACCATTATCCTCTAACTCGAACCATTTCACCGAGTTATCAACTTGCTTGGAATGATCCCGTCTGGATTAGACCAAGACTATCTCATATCATGCCTCACTTCATCACATCCTTGCAAAGCTTCATCTCAACATCATCATTATCGAATCTATGCATAAGAGCTTCACCATCCGCTACATATGCCACAAGCAGCTTTTCCAATTCAAGAGCTTTCCCTTAGCTTTTGAATCATCTTCGGTCTAAATCAAATCATCAATCATCTAATTCATAGCAATCAACCAAGTCAAACATTAATCCAAGCAATCAAGCATTCAAATATGATCTAAGTAAACAATTTTAACAATAATGGCAATTTCGTAATTAAAGAGTCGAAAGTCAAATAAGCATGAAAACATGAGCAATGTCTTTATAATCTTGATGAATGAACTTGCATAGGTTAACATGTAGTAAAATGGTTGTCAAATCATCATGAACAATGAATCTATACGGATCTACACATGTGATTAGGAAAATGCATGGAAATCACTATTTTAACACCAAATCAAGCCAACGATCCGATATACTCCTTTGGATCCATGTGAGAGATAATCACCACTCACCAAATCACCTAAACAACCTCAAATCAACACGCTTCAGATCTGGACAGCGAAGGATCAAGCTTGATCTATCACGAATTCGCTTCAAACGAAGAAATCTCACTTCAAAGGATGAAGATCTTCAATCCAAGCTCTTGAATCTTCAATTCGATCTTCAACTTGGATGGATAGAATCACTAGATTAGAGTGGAGAAAAGAAGTGAAGAAGTGTAGGAGTCGAGCTCTCAAAATGGCAGCACTTCGTCGCTTCGAAATCCGGATCCCAAAAAGTGAGAACAACCTTCCTATTTATAGGCAGATTTTAGGTCGTCCGCCCCCTATAAGTCGTTCACGACTTAACTGCCTCCGACTCATAACTTTCTGACCTAATAGACTATACGACTTACGACTTAGCACTCATGACCTACCATAACTTCACTCTGCGCGACATAACAGTATCCGATCTAACAGGCCATATGCCTTACGACCTAACAATGTCGCGACTTATGCTCCTCCGACCTATGACTTAGAAAAATACTATGACCTAACAGCCAATCTCCTAAGTCGGTCACGACCTAACTGGGTATACGACTTACGACCTAACTACAAGGCCACAACTCAGCGACTTAAAGTCCACACGACCTAATACTTAGGTACGACTTAAGACAATGCAACCTAACACTTAGCGTTATCTCCTTAACACGGCCACGACTCAACTAGGCTACGACCTAACTTCGCTAACCACTAGGTCGCTAACCTGCTAACTACTATAAGTCGTCAACCCTTAGGTCGCTTGACCGACCTATCCTACCATTCGACCTAAAATCCTTAAGTCGCTAACTCGTCCAACCGACCTAACCCTTAACTCGGTCAGTTTTCTTAAGTCGCCCCTATTCCTTAAGTCGGTCACAACCTTAGGTCGCTCCAACACCCTACGACCTAAGCTATACGACTTAACTATCTTAACTCGTATCTTCCTTAAGTCGCACCAAATCTTAAGTCGCCATAATTCCATAGGTCGTTCACCCGACCTATCCTTCCCTACGACCCAAGTTATCACTCGACCTATCGCTTAACTCTTCCACGGCTTAGGACTTAAACTCAGGACGACATAACAACAATGCAACCCAAATGTCAACTGATTTTACAACGTTTCGATCCGTAAAATACGGGTCGTTACAACTTTAGTCTGAACAGATGAGTCGATATCCTTTCTCGGTACATCTTGACTAGAAATATTTAAAACAAAATATTATTTTGTCACTACAAGAATTACTGTTTATAGCAACGGGGGGGGGGGGGCAACGTCCGCCAACGGCCTTTGACGAACGGCTTCCAACGGCGAGCAACGACAAGCTTTTTCTCGAAATTTTTTAATAACAAAAAACACATGCCGTTGGAAGCCATTGGAATATCACCGTTGGCGGCCGTTGCTCGCCGTTGGAAATCCGCGACTAACCTGCAGATCAAACTTCTTCTTCCACATTCTCCTTCTACCCGAAAAACAACCAACTTTCCCCAATTCCCCCCCCCCCTATAAAATTTCCAACCCCATTTTATCCCCTTCTACACGTTCTAGCAAGCTCCACAACCTCCAAAATCAGGTATTATTTGCTAAAACCCTAATTTTGTTAAATTTTTAATTTTAGGTGAAATTGGTAATTTTTGTGTATGTATTGTGCTATTGTTTGTGTAGTGTAATGTATTGGACCATAATTATTGTTATTAAACTAATTATTGCATGTTTAACTATGATTTGTTAAATTAGGTTTATTATTAAATTAGTGTCACACTTAATAATTGTTACTAACCTAAGCATGAACCTCACTTGTTATTATATTGGTGACCGAATTGCGTAAAATCGTACGTAGAAAGTGATGATATTGACCTATCACTTTCGACATGTTATGATACGATATATACGTGATACATTCTGTGCATGACTGGACGTGATATTGTTTATTGATATAAAAGTTTAAATTTTATGAAAATAAAATTTAAACTTTTGTATCGCTAATTTTAAAATTTAAACCCTTAGAGTGTTTTTGGCCCCGTCTGATAAGTATTGTATATGATCGTTGTGTGGATATTCGTTTTTTTAATAGAACGGACATCTATATTCATCGTATACAGTATTTGTTGGATTTGTCCCTGTATTGGACAAGTTACAAAAACAATAACGTAATTAAATCTTGTAAATCATTTCAGTTTAAACGGTTCGCAAAATTTCGGCAACGCTTCCCTTTATGTTCCCTGTGTACACGCAATTGTGTACTGTTCAGGGAACTAAAGCGAAGTGCTGTCGAAATTTTGTTGAATCGTTTAAATTGAAATGATTTATGCGATTTAATTACGTTATTGTATTTGTAATGGGAGGTAGGATGACCCATCAACAAAGTGTCAATGATCAATTAATATCAAATTCGCTAATAAAATTGTTTAAATAGAATATAATGTTCATTTCAAAATAAGCTTTAAGTATTATTTTAACAGATATAACACAAACAAGAAGAATGTTTATAAAATTGTTTTAATAAAAAATGTCAATGCAAATTTATATTGTACTTTTTAATTATATACGTAGGTAAATGGACAATTATTTTACTGATCGGAGCTGGATGTACAAAAAACGAAGGGTCGATACTGAAGGCTCAACAAGTGAACATTTTAATAATGGTGTTAGCATATTTATGGATTTTGCTTTACGTAATAACGGAAACTACAAAGAAATTCGTTGTCCATGTAGTAAATGCAAACTGTTAAAACATTTGATACCACAAATGGTTAGAGTTCATTTGCGTCAGTATGGTTTCGTGTCGAACTATTTGATTTGGGATCGTCATGGGGAACAGTTAGCATCTAATCCCGTACAAGATGAGGAGGTGGTGAGTAATGAAATTGGTACGACAAATCTTGTAGAACATATGGTTGAAGATGTTGCACGTTCAATGTTTCCTATTCCTCAATTAACTGATGACGATGGTAATGCTGAAGAAGAACCAAATATTGGGGCAAAAAAATATATGATTTGTTAGATGCCGCGAAAAAGCCCCTTTGGGAAGGCTGCACAAGCGGAACCCAATTATCAGTAACTGCTGAATACATTGCGATGAAATCCAAAAACAACCTCACATAATCTGGATTTACAGCTGTTGTACAAGCTGCGAAACGACATATGCCTCCTAATAATCTAATGTGCGAAAATCATTACGAAGTAAAAAAACTGATGTCGGCTTTCGGTTTACCGTATCAAAAAATAGATACATGTCTAAAGGGTTGCATGTTGTTTTGAAAAGAAGATATCAACCTTAGAAATTGTAAAATATGTAATCAGGAAAGATATAAACCAAGAAAGAAAAAGGGAAAGGAAGTCCCGTATAAGCGTATGCATTATTTATCAATTACTCCTAGACTTCAAAGGTTATATGCATCTTTTGTAACTGCGCAACATATGAGATGGCACGGTGTGAGAACACAAGAAGAAGGTACGTTAACACATCCAGCTGATGGGGAAGCATGGAAGCATTTTGACCAGAAATATCCTGATTTTTCGTCCGAAATTCGTAATGTTAGACT
Source organism: Allium fistulosum (assembly GCA_030737815.1). Classification (NCBI taxonomy): domain Eukaryota; kingdom Viridiplantae; phylum Streptophyta; class Magnoliopsida; order Asparagales; family Amaryllidaceae; genus Allium; species Allium fistulosum. The sequence continues at coordinate 937,829,226 of CM060907.1, read as the reverse complement.
TGGTTTATGTACGGATGGATTTTCCCCATTCTCTCAATTTGGTTCGAAATATTCGTCATGGCCTATAATTGTCACGCCTTATAATTTACCTCCTTGGATGTGTATGAAAACTCCATATATGTTTCTTACAGTTGTTGTCCTTGGTCCCGATGATCCGACACAAGGAATCAATGTTTATTTACAACCATTGATTGATGAATTAAAAAAATTGTGGTACGAGGGAGTAGAGACATATGATATTTTCCAAAAAAAAGAACTTTCGCATGTATGCTTCTTTATTGTGGACAATCAGCGATTTTCCTGCATATGCAATGCTTTCAGGTTAGAGTACGGCCGGTCGTCTAGCTTGTCCTTATTGCATGGAAGAAACACGAGCAATTTTTTTACCTCATGGAAAGAAAGTTTCGTGGTTTGACTGTCATCGATGTTTTCTTCATATTAATCATCCTTTTCGAAGAGATAAAAAAAACTTTACAGCTAATAGACATGAAACTGTGAGACCACCTACGGTTTGGTCAAGCGAAGAAATTTATGAACTTGTAAAGGATTATCCAAAGATACATGAAACCGGAGAACAAATTGAAATTCAAGGTAAATCATCGATTCATAACTGGTGCAAACAGAGCATATTTTGGGAATTGCCTTATTGGAAAAATCTCTTGATTCGTCATAATATTGACGTGATGCATAATGAGAAAAACGTGTTCGATAATCTGTTTAATACAATTTTGAATGTTAAAGGGAAGACGAAAGATGATTTGAAATCAAGACGTGATATCGAAGTAATATGTAATCGTCCTGAGCTTTATATAAAACCAAATGACACAAAAGCCAAAAGCTTGCTATGAGCTAGACAATAATCAAGTTAAATTACTTTTAAAATGGGTGGAAGGATTAAGATTCCCAGATGGCATATCTTCTAATCTTCCTAGATGTGTTGTGTCACAGCCCGAAATTTTCGACTTTCGAAAATTCGACATCGATACTCACTTTATCGACTGCCGAGCAATCGAGTGCCGGAAACTCCAATAGTGAGGGTTTTAAGAAAAAGAAAAGTAGAAGAAAAAGAAGATAGAAGGAAAAGAGAAGAAAGAAAGAAGAAGAACAACAGAACAGCAACAGATACAGAACAATATCAGAATCTTACACATCGCAGCGGAACAACCTATAATAGATAAATGAATAATCTTTAAAACAAAGAACTATATCATTTTACATATACATCAATCATCAGAGTCAATATACAACAATGGACAGTTATATAACTTGTCCTCATACAGAATACACAGCGGAATAAATATATCAGATACAAATACTACGTCTCGAACTCCAGCTTATCTCTCCAAGCTCCAGAATATCCAGAATATCCTGATAATATAACTCTAGGCTGCCCGTGTGGAAATTAGTGGGCACCCAGAGTTTAGAAGGGAAACAATAAACTCCGAGTCAGTCATGGTGACTGGTGTGAGATCGTAAAACAGTTTATCTTTAAAATAAACAACAGGATAATTTTAAAGTCAATTCGAAATGCTTTTGGAAAATGAAACTACCATAAGACCTCCCGCCACACACACAATGCAAACGCAGACTTGGAGGAGATTTCTTCTTATGATAGTCAAAGATGCTTACTACGCGAAAATCAAATTCTTTTTGATATTATTATTAGTGCATAGTGTAGAAAACATTTCGAAAGTATAATATAAATCTTAGCCAGCATAGGTACCATTATAGTATGCTTGCTATAGCTACCATATTAAATGGCAGGTTCTACAACTAATACCGTACAAGTCGCGTATTGTTTCTTTGGATTTCCAACAAATGGTCAGGCTAAGGAACTTCCTATCCACGATGGGTACGTCCCTGGAATAGACGACCCGAGAACCTAACCGGATCTCTGCCAACACAAGGCCGGGTTACCTCTGCAAAAATAGGTAACTACTGACACGCGTATGCCATCCCCCGATCGTCACCGATCTTCCCGAGGATCCCCGATTCGCAACAAACCACATAGATAATAATAATGCAGTAACCACAGAGGTTAAGTATCTGGGCTCCATACCATGATACCACCTTTATCCAGAAGGAATGACATACACTAAGGGGCGCTACTCCCTAGAACCTTGCCGCATTCGTCCTGTTTCGACCATTTCCGGGGTGTGAGGCTCGACGAAGTCTCGTCCACAAAGCTACGCTTTCTCAAAAAGCCCTGCTTCGGGTCAAACAAAATGATCAACCTATGATCACAAAGATATAAGATCAAACAAATGATCATATCACAAATGATCAAACACTGATCATTTCACAGCAACACTCAGTATGCCACGTTACCAAATTGGGATATATCGCTGATAAATTTCAACTACATAACCTCTGAGCTCGTACGTCTCAGAGAAGGGTGTTAAGCTAAGAGAATAAGTTCTCCGCCACCAACAGATATGTATTTGAAAGAAATCAGCTCAATATCTCAAATTGTAACGTCAGACACACAATCCATACAAGTCTGTTCCGGGATCGAACAGAACCGAAGGCACTTCTCACGAAGCCCTTGCATTTTCCGGATAAATTTCTAATCACGTCCGGACTTCCCGTCACTAAGGGTGATAAAACCTCTAAATCGAAGATCAGTCGATGTAGAGTAACTCGACGGTAATCCTCCCGTTTTCAAAAATATCCGGTCTTCAACACCGGTCTTCAAATGCAATTCAATCGACGTATCACATATTCGGAATGGGTTATACGACCCCGTGGTCCTTTCCCGGCTAACCCGAATAGTGAGCGCTTATTCAAAAATAAGTGTGGCATTCAAATTCATCCAATTCACAACAAATACCTATTTAAGGTAATTATTGATAGTCGGTTATTTAACTATCAATAAAGATGCGCAACATCATCAGATTCCAAATAATTTTCCCAAATTATTTATTCTTCAAAAATATCTTTATAAGATATAAAATTTCCGCACTTAACCATTTGAAAACAATTTCAAATATTCACTTTTCAATTTATCTTTAAAAGATAAAAACTCAAACAGTTCATTTCCCATTGGAAAAGCATTTCCCTACTTATTTAAAAATAAGTAATTCACAAATCATTTATTTTCAACATTTGAAAATATTCGATATACTTAAATCAAATTAAGTATATATTTCATTCTTTAAGGAAATCATTCTTAAATCACATTTATTTGAGTCAAAACGAATGTTGCGTAAAACATCGTTACGACGACTCGAAATCACTAGTATAGGGATTCGGAATTTAGATAGATATATAAATCCCAATACTATATAAAATATTTCCTTTCGGAAATCATTTACTATAACAACAGTGTTATAGTCCACCATTTCCTTATATTTCTCGAAAACGTCTATTTCAACAATAAATGTTGAAATCTATGATTTCGATAGTTCACACGTTTTAAAACATCTTTTAAAACAATTAACTTCACTTCAAATATCACTTTTCCAAAATTATATCCATTTTACTTAAAAATATATTCACTGTCCAAAATCGTGAATATACTTCACTAACCACATTTCAGTCTTTTCTACACATTTTATTTCAATAAAAATTCGCTATTTAAAATCGCGAATATATCTTCTTTAATGTCCTTCTATATTTAATTTATCCAATCAATTGATTTCGAATTTATAAAACAACGTTTATAAATTCTATTTCTATTTTCTAACGACTTCAATTTAATAAATCTTCTTTATTAATAATTCGATCAATATCCCATTTAAAGGCAACAATCCAAGTTACAAGTAAATTTCTTATCAGTCTTTATTCTACAACTTCATTCATTTTATAACTTCATTCATTTTATAACCTCATTCATTTTATAAATCTATAAACTTCAACTTTTATAAATCTATAAACTTCAAATCTTCGCAATTTATAATTCTATCAATTTTCTATCTTGCCAGTTTATAATTCTATAAGTTTCATATCTTTACAATTTAACACTTATGAAAACTCGTTTTAAAATTCCAATAATTTCAATTGATAAATATAGATTTTGTACATCTTTTATAATACTTTAAAAATCTCAATTTAACCCATTCTAAAATTAAATCGACTTTCATTTCAAAAGTCACACTTTGGTTATATTTCACAATTTAAAATTTTCATAACTTTAAATTTATAACATTCATTTATTTAAGATAAATAAATTCCAAAATTTAATAAATCGTATACTTTCCAAAAATCACTTCAAAATCCCTTTTAAAGTAAAAATCGTTTATTTTTAAACTTTAAAAATTGAACCCGATGATGCAACGCATCAATTAGTCAATCACAACAGTCAATATCATATCTCAACATATGATACAGAATACATCACAATATCTGTACATAAATAACTACTATGAGGAATCCAGTTGGATCCCTCCAACCTGTTTCCCTGCATCCACAGATGTTAGCACAATACCAATTCCGCTCCAGTACGGAATTATCGCGGTATATAGGTTTTTATAAATCCGCTTACTAACGGCGCAATAGGGTCTCATCCGCTATACGAGGCGGGAAATCATCAATCCAATATATACATATGCCAATATGTATATACTGCTATATATATAGATATATCCTATCATATCTAATATCACATCCAAACAGTCAATCATCAATCAATAACTGTAATTAATTCCACATTCAATTGAGTGAGAAGATCTCACCTTAGATTTTATTTTGCAGTCCAAATTTCCATCTTGACTCGATTTCTTGATTTTTAAACCTTGTATAAATAATTATACAATTTGTAAATATTCGAGATAATCGAATAACGAATTTTCGTTTTACAATTTATTTTACTTTAATCCAACTGATGATTTAAATTAAATTTATTTGACTAACATTTCAATTTCTACTAACTTTCCTATTTCTTTAACTAAAGTCTCATTTACATAAATATTTCAAACCTTTTGTTTATATAAATTTCTTCAATATTTTAAAATTCCTTTGTATAAAATTCTTTTAATATTATAAACTTTTATAGTTTTCAAAATCTTATATACTTATTTAATTTATTTTCTAACTGCTTATAAAAATATGCTATTAAAAATCTTATCTTTATATATTTTACAAAAATCATAATTTTTATAAGGTGATAATACAAATTCCTTCTGCTGTAATATTTTCTGTATGCATATTTTGAAAAACTGTGTATATGTATATAATTTTATAAATATTTATTACCTAATCGTATTACTCTCTGCAACTATATATATACATCTGAAACAACTGTATTAATTCTACAGTATATATATTTTTACCCATATATATATATAACGAATTAAACTAAAATAAATGGGGTATACCTCACTGTAAATCGAGCAACCCAGATTGCCTTGCAACTTAGAACTGCGACAACCCAGATCTGATTTGTATTCCCCCAACATCGTCGCCGATGCTACCCCTGCCGCGCTCGTGAGTATCACCATCTGCCATCGATCGCCAACTCCACCACATCGCGACCCATCTTTTTCTCGTCGCCTGCCTTGGCCTCGTCGAACTCGAGACTCCCACGTGCCTGAAACCCAAAACCAATCGATTGTGACAACGTCGCCGCCTTCGTTTCTTCCCTCGCGTGCCCAAGTCGAACGACACCTTCGACTGCCAACAACCACCCAGAATCGCTCGAGACCCCAGCCTTTTCCAAACCCTAGTCGCGACCCCGCCTGCAGCGCCGACCTCGACCTCGAACTCGCGTGCCTCGGTTCGCCTCCGATGTGAGAATTTGGTCGCGCGCGCGCGTTATCCCCTTTCTCGAACGAAATTTGATTTCGTATATATTTTATTTTTTTGTTTTTAAAGAGGAGCTCGGCTGTGATTTTTCTTTGAAGAGGATGACATATTGGGTTTGAATAGGAGAAGAGCTCGGCTGAAAATAAGGAGAAGACACGATTTCTTCCGTAATCTTCTGCGTGGTTCAAGGAAAAAATGTACCAAGGTTGACCAAATTTAAATTTAAATTAAAATTCGAATTCAATTTTAAATTTCAATGCCTTTAAGTGTCGTACGTTCACATAACAGCTCCGATAAATACGAAATTTGAAATCCGGTAATAATTAAATATTACGGACCCAATGGAACTGGTTTCGTCGAATTCCGAGACTGTCCCTCGGACGGCTATTTTTAAATATCGATACGAACGATATAAATTCCAGAACTGAACAAAACAGTTCGAAATTAAATTCTGAAGCTTCTATCATCTTCAGTATTATCAATACGAATTTTAGAAACTTTCGAAATATTTTTCTTCGGCTTAAAATCGAAGATACAAATTTTTATTCAGCATTCACTAGATTAAACTTTAAAGTTTAAATCGCCAAATTCCAAGTTATATTCGGGATTCAAATTAAATCATCATTCGAATATTTAAAATTAATTAAATATTCTCAATTTAATTCGTTCGAAATTCTGGGTCGTTACAGACTTCCCTCCTTAAAAGAATTTCGTCCTCGAAATTACAAGTTAGGAAAGAAAAAGTCCTTAACTCGTCTACTATTTTTCACAATTCAATAGTTTTATCGAATTTATCAAATTTTCAAATCAAATCTTTCTACTAAAGATTTGTTATCATTTCAATTAACTTTCTAAACCTTTCATAGTTTTCAAACAACATTGTTTACTTCAAGATTCAAATTTAAACTTAAACTCAAATTTCAACTTTCAAAATTTCTCAAAAATTTTCTAACACTCGAAATTTTCGAAAAATTTCGCCAGCGTCTCCTTTGCGCGGCTAATACGGTACGACTACAAAACGTCCCTACGGACTCTCAGATTTCAAAAAGAAAAAGAAAAAGCCAAGCGGCTAGAGAGAAATCATCAAAAACTCATATAGAAATTAAAATACGTACCTTTTTCGAGCAATTCAAATTTATCTGTGAAATAAATTTTCCAATCCCTTTATACCTGTATATCTACTAGCCATTATATCTAGTTACAGCATTCAAACCATTTTGCACATTCAATTTCAAAGTTTTCAATATATACTTCTTAAGTATATATTCTTTTCACTCAAGTTTACATTTCAAATTCATTTGAATTCTATTTCACAATTTCAATTCAATTTGGATTCAATTTAACTTCAATTCTGAAATATTGAATTTTATCAATTATCTGTCATTTACAACTGCACTATCTTAAATTAGTTTCATTTACTAATTTTAGTTTAATACTTCACTTTGTTTATCACAAATCAAAATTCAATTCAGTCTTACTTACTTACACTTTCAAATGAATTTCAACTTTCAATTTCACTTTCATTTATTCAAATTCATTTACTTATATTTTCTTTGATTCAACTTAAAATTCCTTAAGTTAAATTTATTCAATCTAAACTCACAACTAATTGTATAAGTTATCAACTCATTTATTATTCTCATCAATATTTTTATATAGCATTCCAGAGTCTTAATAACATTTTCAAAACCATTTTTGAAAACAATTCAATTTATCCCTTGAATTTTCAAAACAAAACCCAAATTTTTCAAACAACTTCTATTTAAAACAATCTGGCAGCAATTCCTCTTTTGGAAACCCGAAAATGAACACCAACGATGCCGCGGTCATCATCGAAGTTATTTTCCAGCGACCGAAAAGAGTTTAGAGCTTTCATCTCTCTAAAATACTTTTCAAAACCTTCGAAATTCATTTTCAAATCAAAAATGATTTAAACTTTCCAAATCTTCAAAATTTTCAAATTCTTTTCAAAACATTTTCCAAAAACTTCTCTGGAATTCTACTTCCCATTATAAGTCACATTTATAATTTATAGTCTTAAATTTCATTTGTATATGAATTAATTTTCTTAACTTTGGAGTTACGATTTGAATTTCTTATTTAATTTCAATAGTAATGATAACATTTCAATATCATCACTTTCCTAACAACCAAACATCCATATACTATAATAATTCATAGAAAATGATTTCTTTTCTATACAAAAATAGTCTTGGGTAAAATTATTTCATTTACCCTATTTTAAAATCAATACTGTGTCGGTTTATCTTGTTTAAGAGTTTAGAAACCCCTATCGATTACAGTTAGCTAGACTGCACCGACCAGAATCTATAAACAATCAACCGATAAGTCAACACAATACAAAACAATTTTATATTCACTAACAAATACGCGCTCTTATCTAATATTACACTCAACTCATTCTAGAGTACTGCTGACTCTATCTCTAATGAGTAACACCCAACAGAGCAGGGTTGTCGCTTAACCATATGCTCTGATACCACTTTGTCACAGCCCGAAATTTTCGACTTTCGAAAATTCGACATCGATACTCACTTTATCGACTGCCGAGCAATCGAGTGCCGGAAACTCCAATAGTGAGGGTTTTAAGAAAAAGAAAAGTAGAAGAAAAAGAAGATAGAAGGAAAAGAGAAGAAAGAAAGAAGAAGAACAACAGAACAGCAACAGATACAGAACAATATCAGAATCTTACACATCGCAGCGGAACAACATATAATAGATAAATGAATAATCTTTAAAACAAAGAACTATATCATTTTACATATACATCAATCATCAGAGTCAATATACAACAATGGACAGTTATATAACTTGTCCTCATACAGAATACACAGCGGAATAAATATATCAGATACAAATACTACGTCTCGAACTCCAGCTTATCTCCAAGCTCCAGAATATCCAGAATATCCTGATAATATAACTCTAGGCTGCCCGTGTGGAAATTAGTGGGCACCCAGAGTTTAGAAGGGAAACAATAAACTCCGAGTCAGTCATGGTGACTGGTGTGAGATCGTAAAACAGTTTATCTTTAAAATAAACAACAGGATAATTTTAAAGTCAATTCGAAATGCTTTTGGAAAATGAAACTACCATAAGACCTCCCGCCACACACACAATGCAAACGCAGACTTGGAGGAGATTTCTTCTTATGATAGTCAAAGATGCTTACTACGCGAAAATCAAATTCTTTTTGATATTATTATTAGTGCATAGTGTAGAAAACATTTCGAAAGTATAATATAAATCTTAGCCAGCATAGGTACCATTATAGTATGCTTGCTATAGCTACCATATTAAATGGCAGGTTCTACAACTAATACCGTACAAGTCGCGTATTGTTTCTTTGGATTTCCAACAAATGGTCAGGCTAAGGAACTTCCTATCCACGATGGGTACGTCCCTGGAATAGACGACCCGAGAACCTAACCGGATCTCTGCCAACACAAGGCCGGGTTACCTCTGCAAAAATAGGTAACTACTGACACGCGTATGCCATCCCCCGATCGTCACCGATCTTCCCGAGGATCCCCGATTCGCAACAAACCACATAGATAATAATAATGCAGTAGCCACAGAGGTTAAGTATCTGGGCTCCATACCATGATACCACCTTTATCCAGAAGGAATGACATACACTAAGGGGCGCTACTCCCTAGAACCTTGCCGCATTCGTCCTGTTTCGACCATTTCCGGGGTGTGAGGCTCGACGAAGTCTCGTCCACAAAGCTACGCTTTCTCAAAAAGCCCTGCTTCGGGTCAAACAAAATGATCAACCTATGATCACAAAGATATAAGATCAAACAAATGATCATATCACAAATGATCAAACACTGATCATTTCACAGCAACACTCAGTATGCCACGTTACCAAATTGGGATATATCGCTGATAAATTTCAACTACATAACCTCTGAGCTCGTACGTCTCAGAGAAGGGTGTTAAGCTAAGAGAATAAATTCTCCGCCACCAACAGATATGTATTTGAAAGAAATCAGCTCAATATCTCAAATTGTAACGTCAGACACACAATCCATACAAGTCTGTTCCGGGATCGAACAGAACCGAAGGCACTTCTCACGAAGCCCTTGCATTTTCCGGATAAATTTCTAATCACGTCCGGACTTCCCGTCACTAAGGGTGATAAAACCTCTAAATCGAAGATCAGTCGATGTAGAGTAACTCGACGGTAATCCTCCCGTTTTCAAAAATATCCGGTCTTCAACACCGGTCTTCAAATGCAATTCAATCGACGTATCACATATTCGGAATGGGTTATACGACCCCGTGGTCCTTTCCCGGCTAACCCGAATAGTGAGCGCTTATTCAAAAATAAGTGTGGCATTCAAATTCATCCAATTCACAACAAATACCTATTTAAGGTAATTATTGATAGTCGGTTATTTAACTATCAATAAAGATGCGCAACATCATCAGATTCCAAATAATTTTCCCAAATTATTTATTCTTCAAAAATATCTTTATAAGATATAAAATTTCCGCACTTAACCATTTGAAAACAATTTCAAATATTCACTTTTCAATTTATCTTTAAAAGATAAAAACTCAAACAGTTCATTTCCCATTGGAAAAGCATTTCCCTACTTATTTAAAAATAAGTAATTCACAAATCATTTATTTTCAACATTTGAAAATATTCGATATACTTAAATCAAATTAAGTATATATTTCATTCTTTAAGGAAATCATTCTTAAATCACATTTATTTGAGTCAAAACGAATGTTGCGTAAAACATCGTTACGACGACTCGAAATCACTAGTATAGGGATTCGGAATTTAGATAGATATATAAATCCCAATACTATATAAAATATTTCCTTTCGGAAATCATTTACTATAACAACAGTGTTATAGTCCACCATTTCCTTATATTTCTCGAAAACGTCTATTTCAACAATAAATGTTGAAATCTATGATTTCGATAGTTCACACGTTTTAAAACATCTTTTAAAACAATTAACTTCACTTCAAATATCACTTTTCCAAAATTATATCCATTTTACTTAAAAATATATTCACTGTCCAAAATCGTGAATATACTTCACTAACCACATATCAGTCTTTTCTACACATTTTATTTCAATAAAAATTCGCTATTTAAAATCGCGAATATATCTTCTTTAATGTCCTTCTATATTTAATTTATCCAATCAATTGATTTCGAATTTATAAAACAACGTTTATAAATTCTATTTCTATTTTCTAACGACTTCAATTTAATAAATCTTCTTTATTAATAATTCGATCAATATCCCATTTAAAGGCAACAATCCAAGTTACAAGTAAATTTCTTATCAGTCTTTATTCTACAACTTCATTCATTTTATAACTTCATTCATTTTATAACCTCATTCATTTTATAAATCTATAAACTTCAACTTTTATAAATCTATAAACTTCAAATCTTCGCAATTTATAATTCTATCAATTTTCTATCTTGCCAGTTTATAATTCTATAAGTTTCATATCTTTACAATTTAACACTTATGAAAACTCGTTTTAAAATTTCAATAATTTCAATTGATAAATATAGATTTTGTACATCTTTTATAATACTTTAAAAATCTCAATTTAACCCATTCTAAAATTAAATCGACTTTCATTTCAAAAGTCACACTTTGGTTATATTTCACAATTTAAAATTTTCATAACTTTAAATTTATAACATTCATTTATTTAAGATAAATAAATTCCAAAATTTAATAAATCGTATACTTTCCAAAAATCACTTCAAAATCCCTTTTAAAGTAAAAATCGTTTATTTTTAAACTTTAAAAATTGAACCCGATGATGCAACGCATCAATTAGTCAATCACAACAGTCAATATCATATCTCAACATATGATACAGAATACATCACAATATCTGTACATAAATAACTACTGTGAGGAATCCAGTTGGATCCCTCCAACCTGTTTCCCTGCATCCACAGATGTTAGCACAATACCAATTCCGCTCCAGTACGGAATTATCGCGGTATATAGGTTTTTATAAATCCGCTTACTAACGGCGCAATAGGGTCTCATCCGCTATACGAGGCGGGAAATCATCAATCCAATATATACATATGCCAATATGTATATACTGCTATATATATAGATATATCCTATCATATCTAATATCACATCCAAACAGTCAATCATCAATCAATAACTGTAATTAATTCCACATTCAATTGAGTGAGAAGATCTCACCTTAGATTTTATTTTGCAGTCCAAATTTCCATCTTGACTCGATTTCTTGATTTTTAAACCTTGTATAAATAATTATACAATTTGTAAATATTCGAGATAATCGAATAACGAATTTTCGTTTTACAATTTATTTTACTTTAATCCAACTGATGATTTAAATTAAATTTATTTGACTAACATTTCAATTTCTACTAACTTTCCTATTTCTTTAACTAAAGTCTCATTTACATAAATATTTCAAACCTTTTGTTTATATAAATTTCTTCAATATTTTAAAATTCCTTTGTATAAAATTCTTTTAATATTATAAACTTTTATAGTTTTCAAAATCTTATATACTTATTTAATTTATTTTCTAACTGCTTATAAAAATATGCTATTAAAAATCTTATCTTTATATATTTTACAAAAATCATAATTTTTATAAGGTGATAATACAAATTCCTTCTGCTGTAATATTTTCTGTATGCATATTTTGAAAAACTGTGTATATGTATATAATTTTATAAATATTTATTACCTAATCGTATTACTCTCTGCAACTATATATATACATCTGAAACAACTGTATTAATTCTACAGTATATATATATTTACCCATATATATATATAACGAATTAAACTAAAATAAATGGGGTATACCTCACTGTAAATCGAGCAACCCAGATTGCCTTGCAACTTAGAACTGCGACAACCCAGATCTGATTTGTATTCCCCCAACATCGTCGCCGATGCTACCCCTGCCGCGCTCGTGAGTATCACCATCTGCCATCGATCGCCAACTCCACCACATCGCGACCCATCTTTTTCTCGTCGCCTGCCTTGGCCTCGTCGAACTCGAGACTCCCACGTGCCTGAAACCCAAAACCAATCGATTGTGACAACGTCGCCGCCTTCGTTTCTTCCCTCGCGTGCCCAAGTCGAACGACACCTTCGACTGCCAACAACCACCCAGAATCGCTCGAGACCCCAGCCTTTTCCAAACCCTAGTCGCGACCCCGCCTGCAGCGCCGACCTCGACCTTGAACTCGCGTGCCTCGGTTCGCCTCCGATGTGAGAATTTGGTCGCGCGCGCGCGTTATCCCCTTTCTCGAACGAAATTTGATTTCGTATATATTTTATTTTTTTGTTTTTAAAGAGGAGCTCGGCTGTGATTTTTCTTTGAAGAGGATGACATATTGGGTTTGAATAGGAGAAGAGCTCGGCTGAAAATAAGGAGAAGACACGATTTCTTCCGTAATCTTCTGCGTGGTTCAAGGAAAAAATGTACCAAGGTTGACCAAATTTAAATTTAAATTAAAATTCGAATTCAATTTTAAATTTCAATGCCTTTAAGTGTCGTACGTTCACATAACAGCTCCGATAAATACGAAATTTGAAATCCGGTAATAATTAAATATTACGGACCCAATGGAACTGGTTTCGTCGAATTCCGAGACTGTCCCTCGGACGACTATTTTTAAATATCGATACGAACGATATAAATTCCAGAACTGAACAAAACAGTTCGAAATTAAATTCTGAAGCTTCTATCATCTTTAGTATTATCAATACGAATTTTAGAAACTTTCGAAATATTTTTCTTCGGCTTAAAATCGAAGATACAAATTTTTATTCAGCATTCACTAGATTAAACTTTAAAGTTTAAATCGCCAAATTCCAAGTTATATTCGGGATTCAAATTAAATCATCATTCGAATATTTAAAATTAATTAAATATTCTCAATTTAATTCGTTCGAAATTCTGGGTCGTTACATGTTGACTATAAGAAACTTAGCGGGATGAAAAGTCATGATTGTCATGTTATGAAGGAAAATTTGTTACCCGTCGCTTTTAAAGAACTGTTGCCCGTAAAAGTTTGGACTGTTGTAACAGAACTTAGTCTGTTTTATAAAGAGATTTGTTCAACTACATTAAAAGTTGATCGTCTACGTAAACTTGAGGAAGAAATCCCGACCCACAGAAGAAGTATTTTTGTTTAAATGCAACTGGTTCAGCAACGTTCTAGGTTCTGGAATAAACGTGGATCCAAAATATAATCTTATAGAAATAAAACATACTTCGAGGTATTATAAGTACGATCCTTTTGTACTTGCCAACCAAGATCTTCAAGTTTATTATGCTCCATACCCATCTTTAAGAAGAGATAAAATAGATTGGTTGGCTTTTTAAAACCAAACCAAGGTTTACATTTGATGGACGGAATATTCCTGAACAACAAGCTTACCAAGCAGATATCGAGGAAAATAGAGGAATCATAGTAACCGATGATCAAATAGATTTTGGACCTCTAAATGATGAATCAAATGCTTTAATTGAAGCATTTGAGAGTATAAAGGAACAAAATATAGAGTGCGAAGAAGAGTCTGAATCCGAAAGCGATGAGGATTGATCACTAATCAATATTTTGAGAAGGTAATTTTTTTTTCATTTTTCTGTTTCCAAAGTAATTTTATATGATATGTATCACATAGTCTCTTTTATGTTACGCCATAATGTATGTTACGCTATGTTCATTATTCCGACATCATTTGCATACTAAATTAATCAATGTTACTCTTGCTTTTCTTTATACTATGATTTCATATAGGTATGTCGGGACGTAGACGTTCACACTCCGGATCTTCCAGCTCACAGAGAGGTGATGATGCTGGTCCTTCACAGCCGGGTGTTTCGGCTTACGGTATGGCTGAAACCCAAAGCCGATGACAGGTAAGTATAAAGTTTCAAAATTAAATTTTATTCCATACAATCTTTTATCAAATATATATAGTAGTAACGGAATATTAAATGTTTTTTTCCTGTTTTACACAGCGGTGGGTTTACGTTGGAGCCTTCCAACATAGTGCTCACGATCTCGCGACGGGCGTATATGGCTCGTATGACATCGTGTTGGCCGAGGTGGACTGCGATACCAGAGGGGGTGCGGGAGGCTATCTGGCAGGACTTTTTGGTATGTGTGGTATATCAATTATTGCATTATGTAGTCATGTACATTATGTCAATTCATGTTTGCACTATTTGTAGCAACTGTATAACTCATATTTTTTCAAACGTGCAGGGGGAAGTGGACTTGGCCGATTCTGATGTTTCTGTTGTCCGACGCCATTGAAGCAGCAAAATTGCAAAAAACTATCGCGAAACAATAAACAACGTCAAAACATCAGGAAAGAGGCCTCATTGGATGAGTGAAGTTGTCTTTGATGAGTTCGCCACCTGGTGGAGCAACGAGGATTTTGTGGTAAATCTATCATATATTTAATTTAAATTGTTTGAGGAAAATAATATATAAATAATTAAAACTGTCAAAACAATTTTTGTTTTCAATTTAAATTTGCAGAGGCAGTTCGAGAGGAATTCTGAAAACAGGTGCAGGAACCCCGTTACACACGCGGTGGTTCCAAGTCTTTCCAGCATCACCGGGAAGATTTGGTATAATTATTAAATAAGATAAATAGTTAATTATTTTAAATTTTAATTTGTTAAAATATAAATAATGTATATTTATATGTGCATATTTCAGGAGAGACAACGCGGGGGTGCTGTTAGTTATTGGGATGTGTTTACCCATACACATGCCTTGACTCAGGTCGATGATTCCGGCGCAGTTTCTTACTCTTGAGACCACGATGACAAAGCGCGTGCTGCCTATGTAAGTATAACATAAGTAACTAAAACTTACAAGTTAATTGAAATAACGTTAACTAAATTCAATTATATTTTGCATGACAGCAAAAGTTCCAAGAAGCGCGGACAGCCTTACTTGAGGATACAGGACGAGCTCACTTGACCGCCAATGAGGAGGACGCCATTTTTGAGTCTATCATGGATCCAGTGACCCGCGACAGACGCTACGGATATGGAAGCCAATCGGTAATTTTAAGTTAAATTTTAAGTTAGTAAATATCCTTATACTAGTGTATTCCATTCATATTTTGAACTATCCTTATACCCGCGGCAGACGCTTCCATATCCGTAGTTTGTTTTATGAATTTGTTAGTGAATATATATAGGTTAGTTAATTTGCAATTATTTCAATACTAATTTTTTTAGTGTAGTTGATAATTTAAATTTGTTTACAGGCTCAGACAGCCCAAAGAGAGTATCAAAAGGCTCAAGATAAGGAAGATATTGCGCAGCTACGAGCCGAGCTCGCCGAGATGCGGGAACGTAATTTGCTGCATGAAGCAAGGACGGAGGAGATGAACCGGCGTATGGCGGAGTTCATCGCACAGTATGGACAGCCTCCTTCATCTGGTGGTTCTGGTGCGGAGTGATTTAGGTATGTTTTGTTATTGGCATGTATATTTTGGAGTTGGTGAGAATTTGATACATTCTGATGGTTTCTGTGTATATTTGGATTTGATACATTCTGATGATTTGGTTGTGGATGTTGGTTTGGATTTTTTTATGTTGGTTTGGATTTTTTGATGTTGATTATGTTTGGATATTGGTTTATGTTGAAAAATATGCATGATTTGGTTATATCTATATGTTTGGATATGTTTTGGTATAGTTGTTATATATATATATATATATATATATATATATATGTATGTGTGTGTGTGTGCTCGAAATGGAGCTGTTTTGATATAATTGTGGTTGTGTGTGGCTGGAAGCAAGCACTGCTGGTTTTATCTAAAAAAATATACCCAGATTTCCAACGGCTTCCAACGACGACCAACGGAAATCTGGTCATATACTTCCAACGGCAAATTCCAACGCTTTCCAACAGCAGTTTGGTCAACAGGATTTGCCACGTTGGCAAATTTGCCGTTGGTATATCCCCGTTGGTGCCGTTGGAAGCCGTTGAAACGTATGCCAACGACATTTTCGACGGCCTACAACGGCTTTCCAACGGCCTCCAACGGCTTTCCGCCATTGGAAACAGCCGTTTCTCTTGTAGTGTGTATTGTGATTAATTACCCGTGATTGCAATTATTTGCAGTTACAATCACACAACATTTTATGTAAGAATTTTCTTATTTATATGCTTTAAATTAATTATTTAATTAATTATATCATAATATAACAATATATATATGTGTGTGTATATAAGAAAACAAAAACCTTTATTACAAACTAGATTGATTGCATAGTTAGTTATATGTAACAAACTACATTGTTTCTCTTAGGCATACCATTAACTCTCCCACTTCGATCTCTTTAGATTAGGACTATCTCTTTTAAATTACCAACTTTATCACATTCGAAACACTTGATAATATTTCTATTTCTAGACCTATCCGTATAGTTATAAGTTTTTCGAAGTTTGTTAATTTTTTAGTATTTTAAGAATTTTGAAATTTCTAGTCAAAAGCAATTTATCATTATCATCATCGTCATCTGATCCATGATTTCCATTTGAGTGCTGAATGCCAGTGATTTCTTCTCATTTGATCGGTTTTCTTTTCTAACCTGCAATTATACTTCATAGGAATTAGATTTCCAATTAATTCTTCTACTTTCATTGTACTAATATCATTTGCTTTTTCGATTGCCAAAATCTTCTGATCATATTAACTATAAAGTGAACTCAAGATCCTTCTGACTTGGTCCTCTTCGGTAAAATTCTTTCATAAGGATACTAATGCTGTAATGTATCCATAAATCCAGAATACATATCAAAAATGGATTTATTTTGAAAAGTTAAAATGGATTATTTAACATAGATAACTTAGTCTATTTAACTTTAGTTTTGCTTCATGTATAACTTGTAGAGTCCTCCAAATTTCATATGTACTTTTACAAAAAAACACTATATTGAACTCAGTTTTATCCAAGGCACAAAATAAAATATTCATATTCTTGAAACTATTGAGTGCTTGTGTCTTTTCATTATTTATCCATTATGCATACTTTGTTTTAGGATCAATGTATCCATTTTGTGTAATATTTCATATATCTAAATTATTTGATTGTAAATAAATCATCTTACAAGAACGATATGCATAATGAAGGAATTCGGTCCGTTTTGAAGTGGGTGAAACATGTAGATTCCGAAAAAATACCTAACCGGATCTTAGTGGGCTTGTGAAATCTAAAGTTTAATACTATATCCAATCCAGTGGTTTAATAAAATCATATTTTTATTAAGGTTGTACCATTATTGATTAATTAAATCTATGTTAGTTAATTATGCATTTGATTAAGTGCGAATACATCCAATTTATTCATGTATGCATATAAGGTTTGACATTCATATAAAATATATATTGTGAATATAATTTTTTGGTGATATATTGTAGTGTATTTAAATCCAGCCATTTATCTTTTTTCGGGCTCATTTTCGTACTTGAAAAGCGGGCCTTTTAGCATTGTTGTTCATTCAATAGAACGTAAATCTAAAACATTCCATTTATCACGCATTTCAAGGCGGTTCCCATGTTTTCCTCCTCCAAATCTCATTACTTGTTATTTCTATTCCCAGCTTCATCAACGTTGCTTGTTCAGCAGCTCCTATTGTTATAAGCAACTTCTTACCCGCTCTCTTCATTATAATCTGAATATCTCTGTTAATCATTGCACTAATAGCAACATCATTTTTTCCGATGCTTTGGATAACTCTTCGATTTCTCTCTTTCCGTATGTGCCACACTAAAGTAGTCAGAACAATGGAGGCAATTTTAGCCATCAAGCTTTTGGATTTCCAATTCCTGGTTAGGTATAAAACCTGATCCCTAAAATCTGTTCCTTGATAGTTGCAATTCAGAGTATTTTTGAAGTTATTTCGAATTTTCGATGTGAAGTTGCATGCAAAGAAAGATGATTATGATTCTCATCACTATTATTACATAAGGTACAGGTGGTATCTTGCATAACACCCTTGTTCCAGCCTGTCTTTAGTAGATAATCTAAACATTAGTGCTTTGTAGGATGTTTAGGACATTTTAGGTGCACTTGCTTTATGCCAAATTAGTTGAGTCCATTCAATTTCCTGCTCTTTGCATCTCAAATTGTTCCATGCAGATTTAAGATTAAAGACATTGCCTGTAGGTTTCCTAATCCAAGTATCATTTTGGATATCACTGTTTACTAAGATGCCTTGAATTTCCTATCTAAATTGCATAGCTAGAGTGTTAATATTGAAAGACCATTGATTGTGATGTATAATTCTTTCTAATGCAAAGTTTACTCCTCGATATGCTGTAAAACAAACCCATCCTAACCTGTGAATTAGAGTTTGGTTATTTAACCATGGGTCATACCAGAAGCTTTACTCCCTGCTATATACTCCTTACTACTAGACTTTGGATTTCGCCTTTGACTCTAAGAATTGCTTTCCATGTACCAGAAGCATTATTATCTTCTTAAGCAGCCAAAAATTTACTTCGAGATATCTACTTTTCATCCATTCTACCCAAAACCTTTACCATTTATGATTTTCCAAGAAACTTTGTAGCATAGGATTTTTTAGATCTCCGAGATTTTTCAGGCCTACTCCCTCTTCTTGTTTTGGTTTGCATAATTTTTTGTATGCTATTTTATGGATTCCCCTTTTGCAGATAAAATTTGCACAGACACTTTCAATCTTGTCTATGGATGCATTCGGAATTTGAAATGTTTGTAGCCAGAATCTCACCATGGAAGTAATTACAGTATGTACTAATTCCACTCTCCCAGCAAATGATAGTAAATTAGCACTCTAGCTTTGATATTTGCTTCTGATTTTAATGATCAGTGCACCACACTCACTGTCAGTAATGTTATAGTTGATAGAGGCACTCCAAGATATTCAACAGACAATTATCCTTCAATGATGTTTAATATTTGACAACATTTCTCTACAGCCACAATGATCATTAAAGTAGTATTTAGTCTTTTGTTCATTAACTTTTAAGCCAGCAAAATTTTCCAGATTCTGAAAATTTTCATTTATCCCTTCTGCAGCCCTTTTATTTGCTTTAGTACATACTATTAGGTCATCAGCATAGAATAAGTGGGCGAGAGTTGGCTTAATATCATATATTGGCTGAATAATTTTGTTATGATAGTAAATTTCTATTTTGAGTGTAAAGAACTCCATCCCCACAGCAAATAAATAAGGAGAAAGTGGATCTCCTTGCCTCAGACCCCTATTGCTTGGAATGAACCATTCAGGTACACCAATTATAAGAATTGAATAAGTAGGGGTGTTTATGCATTCTTCAATTATATTAACTATTTTGTCTAGAAACCCCATGGCTCTCTACATATGTATAACAAATTTTCTATTAACTTTATCGTACGCTTTATGTAAATCTACCTTGAGACACATTTTATCAGCTCCTCTTTTCTTGAAATTTCTTACAACTCCATAAGCTAACAATGAATTTTCTAATATATTTCTACCCTTGATTAAGGCACTTTGACATTCTCCAATACAACCAGACAAAATATCTTTGATTATATTATAAATGATTTTACTAAGAATTTTATAAAAGACATTACAACACGCAATAGGTCTGGGTATGAGCAGGTTTGTCTTTTGTAGGGATTAGACATATGAATGTGTTATTCAGTTCTTTGATAATTTTAGCCATGTCCAAAGCTTCTTGATATGCTAACCTTGGTTTTTCTTTCAGGTCTTGCCAGTGGGTTTTATTGAAATGCGAGCCCAGCCCATCAGGCATTTGGATGGAATCCCGATGAATGGATTTGATAGCCTCCTCAATCCCCAATTTTCAATGTTTCTAGTCAGTGTATGCCTCCACCCTTCATTAACCACAACCCTAGTTTGAATAACAGGTAGATCATTCTGAATTTCCCCATTAAACAACTCAGTGTAACATTGTATTGCATTGTCCTTTAAATTTTTTAAGTCTATAGCATGTTCTCCATTCACATCAATAATATTCAAAGCCTTGTTGTAGTTTCTTCTTAGAGACATCTTTGTGTAGAAAAAATTTTGAACATTCATTTCCTTCCAGTAGCCATTTTTCTTTATCCTTTTATTTAAGATCCATAGCCTGAATTTTAATAGCCTCCTTCAGTTCCAATTGAACAACAAAATATTCTTTATTTAATTCTTCATTTTGTGGGTCATTGTCCAGAGCTACTTGAGTTTGGTCCAAAATTTCCTATGGTTTGTCAAATTTTTGTGTCTTCTTGCCCCTATTCATTTTCTATTCTTTGAGTCTCATATTAAATATTCTTAAGAATCATTATAAGCACAAACATATGATTTCCTTCAAATTGTTCTAATGTAGAAAAATCAATAATTGAATGATAGCCATAATAGTGAGTCCAGAAGTTCGCATACTTGAAAGGTTTGCCTTTATGTCATTTTCGGTTTGAATTAAATCGATCAAGAGTGGAGAATGATCACTTGTAGAACTAGGTAGAATGGTGACTTTCATTGTGGGGAATAGATTGATTGCATTTGCATTCACCACACCCTGTCTAATTTACAAGAAATTTTATTAACTTCACCGCTTCTCTATGTACATTTCAGTCCTGTATGGAACACTTCCATGAGTCCACTTGCTGTCACATTATCATTGAATTCGACCAACTGGGATACCTTGATTGTAAGACCTCCTGACTTTTCCTCTGACTTTAACACTGCATTATAATCCCCTATAGTAAGCCAGATATTTTTAATTTGAGAAGATAGATAGATTAACTGCTTCCAAAGCTTTAGTTCTAACTGAAGCCAAATTGCTAGCATAGATAAATGTAATAGTAATATGCAATCCCCCAATAATACTGGCTTCCATAGTAATTTATTGATCATCAATGGATATTATATTACAATTCTAGACTTCACAGCACCAAGCTACAATTATTCTTCCTTTGCAAATGTCAGAATTATTATGAATTATACTCCAACTAGCTCCCAAAGAATTTTTTTAAAATAATTATATTATCATCACTCATTTTATTCTCCAAAAGCCCAAAAATAGTAGGCGTATACTAATTTTTTAAAATAAAGAGGTCTAGTTATCTCTCATTGTTATTTAGACCTCTTACATTCCAGTAAATAATTGTCATTTGGAGGGTGGTGCCTTATTTACTCCTCAAGTCTGAGGAGCAATGTTCTTTGGTCCTTGCTTACTACCTTTCTTATCGAACTATTCTACTTATGCCTGGTTTGGTTTAGTGTAAGTTTCTGAATTCAATTCATTATTTGAATCTTCAACACTGGAGTCCAGTTGTATGTTTATTTTATTAACTTCTTCCATTGTTTTAGGTACCTTATCAATTTGGTCTTCCTCCAATGTATTCTGTTGCTTCTCCTTTTCCTGGACCTCTTGGAGCGAGGTCACCTGTTTCTAGTTTGGTCTCTATCTCCTTCCGTGGGGATACCATTTCAGCATCCTCCACCACCTGCTGGTTCTTGCTTATATAGGGGCAATCAGAATGTATTAGATTATTAATTGTACTTTTATCATCTAAACTATTGATTGTACTTATAAACTTATTTAGTATAGGGTTTGTTGAGCTTTTGTTAGTATCATTAGCTGGTACTGGTAGTTTTTGCGTGATATGTATATTTTCTGAACACTCAGCTCTTTCATCAACATCACTGTGCATAGTATCATTAATGTGAATTCCTGATCTAGAAGCTAAGTCATTTTTAACTCTCCATTCCCGTGTTAATTTATTTTCACATTGGAGACCATTATGCCCAAAACAGTTACATTTGTTACATTTTGGTAGGAAAAAATCATATTCTACAACCTGTTGATATTATTTTCCTTTGCTATCCTTAGCTCTTATTTTAGTAGGTAAAGTAGAGTCACTTTCACCAGAACCATAACAAATCTTAGCTTCTTCATGAATTTCATGCCATCATCCATTTAAATTGGCTTTCCAAGTAAGCTCGCTAATTTGATTATCCCTCTCGCACTCCAAAGTGCCAAGTCTAGATTCATTAATCTAATCCATAGTGGATGCGATTCTAGCATATCATGTTCTAAACTCAATCAGCTTCCCATCTTTTAATAAATAGCAGTCCACTGTCCATAAACCAGGGCCCGTTTTCAATATTTCTTTGACAATCGTTCTCTAATTCAAATTTCACAAAATAATAACCATTTTATCTAGCATATATATCCCATCTTCTTTTAGGTTTCCACTCTCTCATTATATAAGCATTAAAGTGAATATAGTAGGGCCTTTTTCCTGCAAGATATACGTATAATTGCTCCACATACTTTCCACTTCTTTATCATCAATTACTGCATATTCACCTTCCTTGTCAATGACTTTATCATAAAATTTAACATTCTCATCAATTGGGTTTTGCATTATGTAGCTTTCATCCAACTTTTGATATCTTCTATCGAGAATACTTGGGATCCAACTACCACCGTGTGATATTCCGGAATTTTTGGCAATATCAATTTAATAATCTGCATAATTTTTTTATTGATTTGATAATATTTGTTAATAAGGTTTGAATTGATTTAATAACCTTCTTTTAAATAAATATTTAACTGATAATTTATCTTTTAAAAGCTAATAAATTGTTTTCTATTTATAATGTATATATATTTGTATATATTGTAAATAGATAAGCTTTGTTTTAAATTTAATAGATAAAGGCATGTTTTCTAATTTTAATATTTTTGGTAATTTGGAAATTTGATTTAATTTAATATTAAATAAATAACCATATGATTTTAAAATACTCAAGGTAAAAGTTTATTTGTTTAAAATGATTTTAGCCTAAGTTTAAATTTAAACAAGAAAGGTTGTTTTGTTCTTTTTAAATATAGCTTGATAAAATAAGTAATTTATTAATAAAAAGATAACTTCTTTTATAAATTATTTTATAATTTAATAATGAGCTATATTAATAATGTAATGTCTTTACAAATGGATTTCTAATACAAATAAAAATTGTTATTTTAAATTTATTTATATATATATATATATATGTATGTATTTTGGAAAGCTATGATTTGTAAATTTAAAATAACAATCTTTCAATAATATTTAAAATAAATCTTATAAATAATAAGCTTAAGTATAAATCAAAAATATGATATTAACATAAATATAAATAATAAGCAAATGTAGTATAAAAATATATATGTACATAAAATAAATATGCATGTGAAGAATAGTTGCAGGCTAGAACAAAACAAAGTATATATGTACATGAAGTTAAAAACAAACCTGGTAAAAATAAAATATGTATGTTTACAAGGCTGTAAGACAAAAAGGAAATGTATTCATGTTTGTACAGGAAATATAGGATAAGTATGTACACTTGAAAAGAAAAAAAAAATACAATCATATAAGTACCATACGAAATAAGTTAGGGGATAAGTATTTGTAGACATAAGGACAACTTCATTAATGCTAACATCTCTAGTACACATATAGGATCATATCATTCTCCAAAGGAAATAAAAATCTCTGAACATTTTGTACCAGTAAATAATATCAGTCCTGTAAAACAATCCAGTGTGAATACTTTGATCTATTTATCAATCTTTCCCATTTCATTTCGTTTACAAAAGAAACTTAGCATTCCAGAAAAGACATTAACTACTGAAGCTTATTTTCAACTCAAAACAAATATGAAGATCAAAATAAAAAGAGTTCCAGTTAGCATCTTTCAAAAGCCTGTTTTCAAACAAAGGAGCTCTGTTCATCTTTTCAAAACTGTGAGTAACATCACTCTTAACCAGTTTAAATATATGAATATGGTTGCTTGTTAATCTCTGTGATAAGTATGTATAAGTGAATATCTGTATATATATATGTGAATATATTGGTGTGTGCCTGTTGTGTATCTGGATTTTCCCTGATTTTAGTTTCCAGGCTTAAGTTTTAAATCAAAATCCATTATCTCATTTTCTAATCTAAGTTAGGGTATTAGTTTCAAACAAAAATTGTTTGTTTAGTTATGAATTAAAGTTTAAAAATTTATTTAAGTAAAAACAATTTGGGAATGGTTCTGGAAAACCATAAGAACAGAAATGCTTAAACTTTGTCAAAATTTCAAACATACAAATTTATAGTTTCAGGCTTAGGATCTGAAACATCTTTCGAAAACTTGTTTTTTAAAACTAAAATCACTATTTTTAGTAGTGGGATTTGAGAGCAGTTCTGGTTTGACCAGAAATGTTGTTTTGGAAATTTTCTGGCGATCTACTTGATTGGGGAAGTCGGGGTTCTTCCTGGAGGTGGAGGGGTGATCGGAGAGTAGTGGAAAAATATCTGATAGTGGTGCAGGTCAACGTGGTGGAGGTGGTTGATCGAGGAAGACAGTAACCCTAGTTCTGTTTGATTGGGTATTTTTGATCGGCATTGCCTCTTTGGTTGATCGAGTGTAATGGGATTGTGGGTGATGGAAGCTTGGACATTAAAGAAGGTGTAACCGGAGTTGTAGACCTTCAGGCGGTCGGAGATTCGAGATCGAGGCGATGTTCCAGGTTTTGGTTGTGGTGATCCTGGTTTCGTTCCAGGTTTGGATTGAAACTCTCGAATTCGATTTGGAGTATGGGATGTTGTTCTGGTGATCGTTATTGGGTGTAGAGGTGTTTTCTGGTGTGTGAAGATCATCGGAGATGGTTGGAGTTGATCGGCGACCAGTGCATATGCACGGTGCATATCTGGGTTTTGATGAAGATGGTTGAGCAGTAAATTTGTACTCGGGTTTTTACTCGAGTTGTTTAGGGAATAGCTCGAAGATATGTGGGGTTGGACTCGAAGTTAGTTCAGGGTGGCTCGAGTCATTATTTTGTGTACAGGTTTTGTTTTAAACCTGTCTGATCAAATTTTAAAATGATTTTAAAATTTGAAAATAAAGATTTAAACCAAGTTTAAATCAAAATTTTTAATCTGGATTCAAATTTAATTTGTATCCTAGTTTTTAAAATAAAATAAAGTTTTAAAATTTAAATTCTTTTAACAATTTTAAATGTTAAGTAGTTAAGTGTAATTTAAAAGAACTTGAATTTAAATTGGTTTAAATTCTTTTAAACTTCTTTTATAAGGTAAGTATTTCTTTAACATGAAATTTAAAAGGGTTTTTAAATTGTTTAAACTTTGTTTAGGTTAAATTTGTATTCATTTTAAATCTTAAATTTAAAATGAAATTTGATATAAATTGAAAGTAAATTATCTTAAATGTTTTGTTAATGATAATTTAATCATTAATAAGAGTAAAGTTTTATCTTAAAGTTAATTAGAATTTAATGATTTGGATTCATTAAATTATTAAGATAATTAAAAATGGATAATTAATTAATTAATGATATGGATGATTAATTTAGTAATTAAGAATTTTAAATTAATTAATTAAGGTTTAAGATTAATTAATTAGGAATAATTAATTTGTAATTAAAGATCACTATTTTGATAAGATTAGATTTTAAATTAATGATATAATATTCATTAATCAAGTAATTTAAGATTCATTAAGTTATAGTTAAAACTTAATTAATTAAATAATTAGAGGTTAATTAATTGGTTATTAAGAATAAATTAATTTGTAATTAATATTGATTAAATCTAAGTTCAATTTCTTAAGAAAAGAAATTAAGAATTTTTAATAGTTAATGAAGGCAATTAACTAGGATTATTAAATTATTAATTAATGTGATTAGTTTTTAATAAATAATTAGATTGATTAATTAAAGATAATCATTTGTGAAATTGTTTAAGTGTAATTACTCAATGGAAGTAATTAAGGAATTAATTACTCAATGTAATTAACTAAGTTAAATGTGCTTAGTTTTAGTTAATTAATTAAGTTTAATTAATTTTAATTAATCACTGGATGATTTGATAGGTAATTACTTAATGTAATAAATGAAGTATAATTACGTAGTGAAGTAATTAATGGTAATTACTGGATGTAATTAATTGAAGATGATTTAAATATGAAAGTAATTTGGATTAAATTACTTTGTGTAATAAATCAAGGGATTAATTAAGATAATTAATTAAGAAGTAATTAATTTATTTGATGAAGTAATTAAGGGTAGTTAATTACTGAATGGGATTAATCAAGAGTGATTAATAATTATGGTTTAATTAAAGATTAATTACTTAATGTAATTAATTTAAATAGAATAATTAATTAAAAATGTAATTAGGGATCATTAATTAATATAATTAATGATGTAATTAAGGATTGATTTATTTAGATTAATTAATCAATAATAAGTGATTTTGAGAAATTAATTAATGTAATTAATTAAGGATTAATGTAATTAATTATAGTTAATTAATTAATAGAGTAATTAAAGATTAATTACTGTATTGGGTAAGGATAATTAATTTGTGAAATTAATTAAAGGATAATTACTTGAATGTAATTAAAGGATAATTAATCAAGGATGATTAATTAAGATGGAAATTAGAGAATGATTAATTAATTGATTTGAAATTAATTAATGGTTAAGTAAGCAAGATTTATAATGATGAAGTAATTAATTTAATTTACTTTAAATTAATTAGAGATAAGGTAATTAATTTAATTCATTTTAAATTAATTATAAATGGTGTGATTGTTAATCCTTGCTTATGTATGGATGGATGATATTGTTGCCTTGAATGGTTTGAAATCTCAGATATGAGATAAATAATGCTGTGTGATATGGATTCTTTGGTTAAAGTGAATTATCTGCTGTAATGATAATGTAGATTATCTATCTGTGATATTGTGAATTATCTATCTATGTGTATATGGATAATGAATTGAATTGTTTTAACTTTAAAACAACTTGGCCTTATAAGATACGTTTTGGATTTCGATGAGACCGGGATCGGATTTCCAGATTTGGATATCCGAAAACCACATCGATCCAAATTTACGATAGGTCGTGAATCTCAAGTGAAGATAAAGATTCAGAGTGCAAGGGTTATTGTCGTTAACTCTGAGGGTGATTCCAATATGAGTGTAACGAGATAATGCCTTCGGTTTCGTTCGAACCCAGAACGAACTTGTATGGATAGAATGCTTTCAGAACATCGTTAGGTGGACGATGAGCATTCTAAGTGATGTGTTCTGATGAGGTAATCGTAGCCTCGAGCCTCATCAACCGGGAATGGCTAAAACAGGGGAGGTGCAGCAAGGCTTCGTGGGTAGCGCCCACTTGAGAGTGAGATATACCCCTGTCTAGATGTCCCTTTTTATTTTGGCTGTGTGGGCAGTTTTGAGCTCCAACTGCTGGGGTTGTCTTGTTTGGGACTGTCCAGTAAGGGATGGTTCCGACTTTGTGTTGTAAGGGAGCGGGCGTACTCCTCGGTACGGTGATCTAGGCCACGTACTGTGATGGGCGGTACCCCAGTAGCCCTGCTATTGTATGGAATCCAATCTCCAATAAGTGCCGTACGTGTTAGTTGTGCCCAACTATGTTGGAACGTGAGATGTAAGCATTCCAGCTATTTTTGTATTTTATTTTGGAAACCCTAGACACTATTATAATATCACTGGATTTCCTAACAAATGTTTGGTTAGCGTAAGGTAAAAACTTACCCATGTTTATGTGTGGGGAGTCCTACGTGATACCTTTTGTTTCCAAAGGTTTTTAAAGTTATGCAACTTTAACCTGTTACTCACACCAGACCCATGTCTGACCCGGAGTTTATCTTCTGTTTTTCTTAAACTCTCGGGTACTCAAATTTTTACGAGTAGCCAAGAGATTCAGGTTAGCTTTGACGAATTGTGGAGGAGCAATGGAGCAGGAGGCTTCAACGTTATAGATATGTATAGTGTTCCGTTGTGTCTGTATCTCTGTATTGTTTTGAGTTGTAATAACTAGACATGTGTTTATAACTGTCTAGTATGTGATGTAGTATCCGTTAACTCTGATTGATGTTGTATATTTTGTAATACTTATGTGATTAATATAATTTATTCATTCCGCTGTTGAGATTCTGATGTTGTTTCTTCTTTCTTCTATATCTTTTCTCTTTTCTATCCCTTTCTTTCTACAAGATGATGCAACTTTCTGGTGATAGAAAGTTGGGTCGTCACAGTTTGGTATCAGAGCATAGGTTGAGTGAATACCTAGGCTCTGGAGTGGTGTCTATCTTGAGAGAGTGTACTTATAATTTATATATATATATATTTATTTATTTCTACTTATCTGTTGGGTTACCTGTTCGGGTTTTCCAATATAAGTTATAAAGGTAGATGGGGTAGTGGTGCGTGTAACACGACTACCAATGGTTGGAGTTGTTGAAGTTGGAAGTGTATCTGCCGAGACTGTAGACCTAATACCGTCTCGAGTGAATTTTTGTTGTGGTGTAAGGATTTCACTAATCTCTGAAGGAAATCTGTTAGGGTTCGGTGTCCATTTTTGAAGTGCAAGTTTGGATGAGTAAAATTTGGATTCTGGCAGTTGAGCAGAAGCTAGTAATGTTATCTTGGTAACTCAGGAAGTAGTAGTTGTGTGATGAGATGTAGTGGCTATGGATATCTCCAAAGATGTTTCTTTGGAGCAAGTTTAAGGAAGTGTGTCTGCATCGGTGTTGAGGCTGAGTTCAGCTGGGTGTTTGTGTTTGGCTTTGAGGCCTGAGTTTCTCGAGGAGTTTGGATTAGGAAGTCTTTGGCATCAGTGGCAGCGTCGCAGCTCAGATTGTTCTGTGTGCAGGCAAGGAGGTCATCTGTCAGCAGTTTTCTAGAAGTGAAGTTCAGAAGTAGCAGGGTGGACCCATTTCTTTGATGGATTGGCTAGATAGGCTTAAGCTGTTCTGATTGGTAAAGAGAGAACAGTTTTCTTTGGATATTAGATTGGGTTGGTCGCAAAAGTGACTTGCGATAGTTGAGTGTTCTCTTGGTTTGTCAGAGATCTTTCGGGATTTCCGAGTTTTCTCTTTATGGATCTGTTGAACCATATTTCTGGGATTTGTTATCCAGTTTGTGCTCGTGTGTATCATCAGCATTTTCATCTACTCCAGATCAGAGTTGTGCAGCGGAAGCAGTTGGGAGTGCATCTGTTTTATCTTTTCGGATAGGAAAAGTAAGTTTAGTCTTCTGGTGTTTGAGGAGTAAAGTTTGTGTTCTTGGATTGATTGTGAGTGGATCATTTTGATGGGTTGTTTTGTGAGGCATCAGCGAAGGTTGAGCTGATCAGTAGAGATGAAGGCAGCCCTGGATCGTCAGTTGAGTTTTGTGGATAAGAGACAGAGGAATTTGGATTTCGAAGTCGGAGATTTGATTTTGGGTAAGTTTTCTCTGATCGTAGGAGCTATATAATTTGGTAAGATTGGGAAGTCAGCTCCGAGGTATCTTGGATATTTTCTATGTTTGTAAGGATAAGTGTTTGGTCTTCTGGAGTGAATGGTCAGTTTGGATAACTGGGATTCGATGTGCTTCACGTATCTTTGAGGGAGTACGTGTATAATCCATCTCTGGTTGTGGAACCAGCAGTTCTAGAGGTTTGGTTGTTGAGTCAGACTTGTCTATGGTCTGATATCCTGTCTAGTTTTGTAGATCTAGGTGAGTAGGAGTTCTATAGCTTAGTAGTATAGTTTTGTTTGGGTTCTGTAGAGCGAGTATCCCCGTGTTTATACTTGGGAAACTCTAGATAGTCCTATCCTGATTTTGTCTGGATAGTTAGATTTGTTTGATTGGATGAGTTGGTTGACATGGTTATTAGCATATGATTAATATATGCTTGTGTTTTTAAAATTGAATCATTAATGAGATTATTAAATTACCTTTGTTTTAAATTTCGAGGATGAAATTCTTTTAAGGGGAGAGGAATGTGATATCCCGAAATTTTTGGCAATATCAATTTAATAATCTGCATAAATATTTTTATTGATTTGATAATATTTGTTAATAAGGTTTGAATTGATTTAATAACCTTCTTTTAAATAAATATTTAACTAATAATTTATCTTTTAAAAGCTAATAAATTGTTTTCTATTTATAATGTATATATATTTGTCAATATTGTAAATAGATAAGCTTTGTTTAAATTTAATAAATAAAGGCATGCTTTCTAATTTTAATATTTTTGGTAATTTGGAAATTTGATTTCATTTAATATTAAATAAATAACCATATGATTTTAAAATACTCAAGATAAAAGCTTATTTGTTTAAAATGATTTTAGCCTAAGTTTAAATTTAAACAAGAAAGGTTGTTTTGTTCTTTTTAAATATAGCTTGATAAAATAAGTAATTTATTAATAAAAAGATAACTTCTTTTATAAATTATTTTAAAATTTAATAATGAGCTATATTAATAATTCAATGTCTTTACAAATGGATTTCTAATACAAATAAAAATTGTTATTTTAAATTTATTTATATATATGTATTTTGGAAAGCTATGATTTGTAAATTTAAAATAACATTCTTTCAATAATATTTAAAATAAATCTTATAAATAATAAGCTTAAGTATAAATCAAAAATATGATATTAACATAAATATAAAGATAAATAATAAGCAAATGTAGTATAAAAATATATATGTACATAAAATAAATATGCATGTGAAGAATAGTTGCAGGCTAGAACAAAACAAAGTATATATGTACATGAAGTTAAAAACAAACCTGGTAAAAATAAAATATGTATGTTTACAAGGCTGTAAGACAAAAAGGAAATGTATTCATGTTTGTACAGGAAATATAGGATAAGTATGTACACTTTAAAAGAAGAAAAAAAATATACAATCATATAAGTACCATACGAAATAAGTTAGGGGATAAGTATTTGTAGACATAAGGACAACTTCATTAATGCTAACATCTCTTGTACACATATAGGAACATATCAGTCTCCAAAGGAAATAAAAATCTCCGAACATTTTGTACCAGTAAATAATATCAGTCCTGTAAAACAATCCAGTGTGAATACTTTGATCTATTTATCAATCTTTCCCATTTCATTTCGTTTACAAAAGAAACTTAGCATTCCAGAAAAGACATTAACTACTGAAGCTTATTTTCAACTCAAAACAAATATGAAGATCAAAATAAAAAGAGTTCCAGTTAGCATCTTTCAAAAGCCTATTTTCAAACAAAGGAGCTCTGTTCATCTTTTCAAAACTGTGAGTAACATCACTCTTAACCAGTTTAAATATATGAATATGGTTGCTTGTTAATCTCTGTGATAAGTATGTATAAGTGAATATATGTATATATATATATATGTGAATATATTGGTGTGTGCATGCTGTGAATCTGGATTTTCCCTGATTTTAGTTTCCAGGCTTAAGTTTTAAATCAAAATCCATTATCTCATTTTCTAATCTAAGTTAGGGTATTAGTTTCAAACAAAAATTGTTTGTTTAGTTATGAATTAAAGTTTAAAAAATTATTTAAGTAAAAACAATTTGGGAATGGCTCTGGAAAACCATAAGAACAGAAATGCTTAAACTTTGTCAAAATTTCAAACATACAAATTTATAGTTTCAGGCTTAGGATCTGAAACATCTTTCGAAAACTTGATTTTTAAAACTAAAATCACTATTTTTAGTAGTGGGATTTGAGAGCAGTTCTGGGTTGACAAGAAATGTTGTTTTGGAAATTTTCTGGCGATCTACTTGATTGGGGAAGTCGGGGTTCTTCCTGGAGGTGGAGGGGTGATCGGAGAGTAGTGGAAAAATATCTGATAGTGGTGCAGGTCAACATGGTGGAGGTGGTTGATCGAGGAAGACAGTAACCCTAGTTCTGTTTGATTGGGTATTTTTGATCGGCATTGCCTCTCTGGTTGATCGAGTGTAATGGGATTGTGGGTGATGGAAGCTTGGACATTAAAGAAGGTGTAACCGGAGTTGTAGACCTTCAGGCGGTCGGAGATTCGAGATCGAGGCGATGTTCCAGGTTTTGGTTGTGGTGATCCTGGTTTCGTTCCAGGTTTGGATTGAAACTCTCGAATTCGATTTTGAGTATGGGATGTTGTTCTGCTGATCGATATTGGGTATAGAGGTGTTTTCTGGTGTGTGAAGATCATCGGAGATGGTTGGAGTTGATCGGCGACCCAGTGCATATGCACGGTGCATATCTGGGTTTTGATGAAGATGGTTGAGCAGTGAATTTGTACTCGGGTTTTTACTCGAGTTGTTTAGGGAATAGCTCGAAGATATGTGGGGTTGGACTCGAAGTTAGTTGAGGGTGGCTCGAGTCATTATTTTGTGTACAGGTTTTGTTTTAAACCTGTCTGATCAAATTTTATAATGATTTTAAAATTTGAAAATAAAGATTTAAACAAAGTTTAAACCAAAAGTTTTAATCTGGATTCAAATTTAATTTGTATCCTAGTTTTTAAAATAAAATAAAGTTTTTAAAATTTAAATTCTTTTAACAATTTTAAATGTTAAGTAGTTAAGTGTAATTTAAAAGAACTAGAATTTAAATTGGTTTAAATTCTTTTAAACTTCTTTTATAAGGTAAGTATTTCTTTAACATGAAATTTAAAAGGGTTTTTAAATTGTTTAAGCTTTGTTTAGGTTAAATTTGTATTCATTTTAAATCTTAAATTTAAATGAAATTTGAAATAAATTGAAAGTAAATTGTTTTAAATGTTTTGTTAATGATAATTTAATCATTAATAAGAGTAAAGTTTTATGTTAAAGTTGATTAGAATTTAATGATTTGGGTTCATTAAATTATTAAGATAATTAAAAATGGACAATTAATTAATTTAATTAATTAATGATATGGATGATTAATTTAGTAATTAAGAATTTTAAATTAATTAATTAAGGTTTAAGATTAATTAATTAGGAATAATTAATTTGTAATTAAAGATCACTATTTTGATAAGATTAGATTTTAAATTAATGATATAATATTCATTAATCAAGTAATTTAAGATTCATTAAGTTATAGTTAAAACTTAATTAATTAAATAATTAGAGGTTAATTAATTGGTTATTAAGAATAAATTAATTTGTAATTAATATTGATTAAATCTAAGTTCAATTTCTTAAGAAAAGAAATTAAGAATTTTTAATAGTTAATGAAGGCAATTAACTAGGATTATTAAATTATTAATTAATGTGATTAGTTTTTAATAAATAATTAGATTGATTAATTAAAGATAATCATTTGTGAAATTGTTTAAGTGTAATTACTCAATGGAAGTAATTAAGGAATTAATTACTCAATGTAATTAACTAAGTTAAATGTGCTTAGTTTTAGTTAATTAATTAAGTTTAATTAATTTTAATTAATCACTGGATGATTTGATAGGTAATTACTTAATGTAATAAATGAAGTATAATTACGTAGTGAAGTAATTAATGGTAATTACTGGATGTAATTAATTGAAGATGATTTAAATATGAAAGTAATTTGGATTAAATTACTTTGTGTAATAAATCAAGGGATTAATTAAGATAATTAATTAAGAAGTAATTAATTTATTTGATGAAGTAATTAAGGGTAGTTAATTACTGAATGGGATTAATCAAGAGTGATTAATAATTATGGTTTAATTAAAGATTAATTACTTAATGTAATTAATTTAAATAGAATAATTAATTAAAAATGTAATTAGGGATCATTAATTAATATAATTAATGATGTAATTAAGGATTGATTTATTTAGATTAATTAATCAATAATAAGTGATTTTGAGAAATTAATTAATGTAATTAATTAAGGATTAATGTAATTAATTATAGTTAATTAATTAATAGAGTAATTAAAGATTAATTACTGTATTGGGTAAGGATAATTAATTTGTGAAATTAATTAAAGGATAATTACTTGAATGTAATTAAAGGATAATTAATCAAGGATGATTAATTAAGATATAAATTAGAGAATGATTAATTAATTGATTTGAAATTAATTAATGGTTAAGTAAGCAAGATTTATAATGATGAAATAATTAATTTAATTTACTTTAAATTAATTAGAGATAAGGTAATTAATTTAATTCATTTTAAATTAATTATAAATGGTGTGATTGTTAATCCTTGCTTATGTATGGATGTATGATATTGTTGCCTTGAATGGTTTGAAATCTCAGATATGAGATAAATAATACTGTGTGATATGGATTCTTTGGTTGAAGTGAATTACCTGCTGTAATGATAATGTAGATTATCTATCTGTGATATTGTGAATTATCTATCTATGTGTATATGGATAATGAATTGAATTGTTTTAACTTTAAAACAACTTGGCCTTATAAGATACGTTTTAGATTTCGATGAGACCGGGATCGGGTTTCCAGATTTGGATATCCGAAAACCACATCGATCCAAATTTACGATAGGTCGTGAATCTCAAGTGAAGATAAAGATTCAGAGTGCAAGGGTTATTGTCGTTAACTCCGAGGGTGATTCCAATATGAGTGTAACGAGATAATGCCTTCGGTTTCGTTCGAACCCAGAACGAACTTGTATGGATAGAATGCTTTCAGAACATCGTTAGGTGGACGATGAGCATTCTAAGTGATGTGTTCTGATGAGGTAATCGTAGCCTCGAGCCTCATCAACCGGGAATGGCTAAAACAGGGGAGGTGCAGCAAGGCTTCGTGGGTAGCCCCCACTTGAGAGTGAGATATACCCTTGTCTAGATGTCCCTTTTTATTTTGGCTGTGTGGGCAGTTTTGAGCTCCAACTGCTGGGGTTGTCTTGTTTGGGACTGTCCAGTAAGGGATGGTTCCGGCTTTGTGTTGCAGGGGAGCGGGCGTACTCCTCGGTACGGTGATCTAGGCCACGTACTGTGACGGGCGGTACCCCAGTAGCCCTTCCATTGTATGGAATCCAATCTCCAATAAGTGCCGTACGTGTTAGTTGTGCCCAACTATGTTGGAACGTGAGATGTAAGCATTCCAGCTATTTCTGTATTTTATTTTGGAAACCCTAGACACTATTATAATATCACTGGATTTCCTATCGAATGTTTGGTTAGCGTAAGGTAAAAACTTACCCATGTTTATGTGTGGGGAGTCTTACGTGATACCTTTTGTTTCCAAAGGTTTTTAAAGTTAAGCAACTTTAACTTGTTACTCACACCAGACCCATGTCTGACCCGGAGTTTATCTTCTGTTTTTCTTAAACTCTCGGGTACTCAAATTTTTACGAGTAGCCAAGAGATTCAGGTTAGCTTTGACAAATTGTGGAGGAGCAATGGAGCAGGAGGCTTCAACGTTATAGATATGTATAGTTTTCCGCTGTGTCTGTATCTCTGTATTGTTTTGAGTTGTAATAACTAGACAGGTGTTTATAACAGTCTAGTATGTGATGTAGTATCCGTTAACTCTGATTGATGTTGTATATTATGTAATACTTATGTGATTAATATAATTTATTCATTCCGCTGTTGAGATTCTGATGTTGTTTCTTCTTTCTTCTCTATCTTTTCTCTTTTCTATCCCTTTCTTTCTTCAAGATGATGCAACTTTCTGGTGATAGAAAGTTGGGTCGTCACAGTTTGGTATCAGAGCATAGGTTGAGTGAATACCTAGGCTCTGGAGTGGTGTCTATCTTGAAAGAGCGTACTTATAATTTATATATATATATATTTATTTATTTCTACCTATCTGTTGGTTTACCTGTTCGTGTTTTCCAATATAAATTATAAAGGTAGATGGGGTAGTGGTGCGTGTAACACGACTACCAATGGTTGGAGTTGTCGAAGTTGGAAGTGTATTTGCCGAGACTATAGACCTAATACCGTCTCGAGTGAATTTTTGTTGTGGTGTAAGGATTTCACCAATCTCTGAAGGAAATCTATTAGGGTTCGGAGTCCATTTTTGAAGTGCAAGTTTGGATGAGTAAAATTTGGATTCTGGCAGTTGAGCAGAAGCTAGTAATGTTATCTTGGTAACTCAGGAAGTAGTAGTTGTGTGATGAGATGTAGTGGCTATGGATATCTCCGAAGATGTTTCTTTGGAGCAAATTTAAGGAAGTGTGTCTGCATCGGTGTTGAGGCTGAGTTCAGTTGGGTGTTTGTGTTTTGGCTTTGAGGCCTGAGTTTCTCGAGGAGTTTGGATTAGGAAGTCTTTGGCATCAGTGGCAGCATCGCAGCTCAGATTGTTCTGTGTGCAGGCAAGGAGGTCATTTGTCAGCAGTTTTCTAGAAGTGAAGTTCAGAAGCAGCAGGGTGGACCCATTTCTTCGATGGATTGGCTAGATAGGATTAAGCTGTTCTGATTGGTAAAGAGAGAACAATTTTCTTTGGATATTAGATTGGGTTGGTCGCAAAAGTGACTTGCGATAGTTGAGTGTTCTCTTGGTTTGTCAGAGATCTTTCGGGATTTTCGAGTTTTCTCTTTATGGATCTGTTGAACCATATTTCTGGGATGTGTTATCCAGTTTGTGCTCGTGTGTATCATCAGCATTTTCATCTACTCCAGATCAGAGTTGTGCAGCGGAAGCAGTTGGGAGTGCATCTGTTTTATCTTTTCGGATAGGAAAAGTAAGTTCAGTCTTCTGGTGTTTGAGGAGTAGAGTTTGTGTTCTTGGATTGATTGTGAGTGGATCATTTTGATGGGTTATTTTGTGAGGCATCAGCGAAGGTTGAGCTGATCAGTAGAGATGAAGGCAGCCCTGGATCGTCAGTTGAGTTTTGTGGATAAGAGACAGAGGAATTTGGATTTCGAAGTCGAAGATTTGATTTTGGGTAAGTTTTCTCTGATCGTAGGAGCTATATAATTAGGTAAGATTGGGAAGTTAGCTATGAGGTATCTTGGATATTTTCTATGTTTGTAAGGATAAGTGTTTGGTCTTCTGGAGTGAATGGTCAGTTTGGATAACTGGGATTCAATGTGTTTCACGTATCTTTGAGGGAGTACGTGTATAATCCATCTCTAGTTGTGGAACCAGCAGTTCTAGAGGTTTGGTTGTTGAGTCAGACTTGTCTATAGTCTGATATCCTGTCTAGTTTTGTAGATCTAGATGAGTAGGAGCTCTATAGCTTAGTAGTATAGTTTTGTTTGGGTTCTGTAGAGCGAGTATCCCGGTGTTTATACTTGGGAAACTCTAGATAGTCCTATCCTGATTTTGTCTGGATAGTTAGATTTGTTTGATTGGATGAGTTGGTTGGCATGGTTGTTAGCATATGATTAATATATGCTTGTGTTTTTAAAATTGAATCATTAATGAGATTATTAAATTACCTTTGTTTTAAATTTCGAGGATGAAATTCTTTTAAGGGGGGAGGAATGTGATATCCCGGAATTTTTGGCAATATCAATTTAATAATCTGCATAAATATTTTTATTGATTTGATAATATTTGTTAATAAGGTTTGAATTGATTTAATAACCTTCTTTTAAATAAATATTTAACTAATAATTTATCTTTTAAAAGCTAATAAATTGTTTTCTATTTATAATGTATTTATATTTGTATATATTGTAAATAGATAAGCTTTGTTTTAAATTTAATAAATAAAGGCATGTTTTCTAATTTTAATATTTTTGGTAATTTGGAAATTTGATTTAATTTAATATTAAATAAATAACCATATGATTTTAAAATACTCAAGATAAAAGCTTATTTGTTTAAAATGATTTTAGCCTAAGTTTAAATTTAAACAAGAAAGGTTGTTTTGTTCTTTTTAAATATAGCTTGATAAAATAAGTAATTTATTAATAAAAAGATAACTTCTTTTATAAATTATTTTAAAATTTAATAATGAGCTATATTAATAATGTAATGTCTTTACAAATGGATTTCTAATACAAATAAAAATTGTTATTTTAAATTTATTTTTATATATATGTATTTTGGAAAGCTATGATTTGTAAATTTAAAATAACATTCTTTCAATAATATTTAAAATAAATATTATAAATAATAAGCTTAAGTATAAATCAAAAATATGGTATTAACATAAATATAAAGATAAATAATAAGCAAATGTAGTATAAAAATATATATGTACATAAAATAAATATGCATGTGAAGAATAGTTGCAGGCTAGAACAAAACAAAGTATATATGTACATGAAGTTAAAAACAAACCTGGTAAAAATAAAATATGTATGTTTACAAGGCTGTAAGACAAAAAGAAAATGTATTCATGTTTGTACAGGAAATATAGGATAAGTATGTACACTTTAAAAGAAGAAAAAAATATACAATCATATAAGTACCATACGAAATAAGTTAGGGGATAAGTATTTGTAGACATAAGGACAACTTCATTAATGCTAACATCTCTAGTACACATATAGGATCATATCAGTCTCCAAAGGAAATAAAAATCTTTGAACATTTTGTACCAGTAAATAATATCAGTCCTGTAAAACAATCCTGTGTGAATACTTTGATCTATTTATCAATCTTTCCCGTTTCATTTTGTTTACAAAAGAAACTTAGCATTCCAGAAAAGACATTAACTACTGAAGCTTATTTTCAACTCAAAACAAATATGAAGATCAAAATAAAAAGAGTTCCAGTTAGCATCTTTCAAAAGCCTGTTTTCAAACAAAGGAGCTCTGTTCATCTTTTCAAAACTATGAGTAACATCACTCTTAACCAGTTTAAATATATGAATATGGTT
The DNA here is from genome assembly GCA_030737815.1 of Allium fistulosum. Lineage (NCBI taxonomy): Eukaryota > Viridiplantae > Streptophyta > Magnoliopsida > Asparagales > Amaryllidaceae > Allium > Allium fistulosum. Next base: position 937,789,871 of record CM060907.1, on the reverse strand, counting down.
GCTTGTTAATCTTTGTGATAAATATGTATAAGTGAATATCTGTATATATATGTGAATATATTGGTGTGTGCATGCTGTGTATCTGGATTTTCCCTGATTTTAGTTTCCAGGCTTAAGTTTTAAATCAAAATCCATTATCTCATTTTCTAATCTAAGTTAGGGTATTAGTTTCAAACAAAAATTGTTTGTTTAGTTATGAATTAAAGTTTAAAAATTTATTTAAGTAAAAACAATTTGGGAATGGCTTTGGAAAACCATAAGAACAAAAATGCTTAAACTTTGTCAAAATTTCAAACATACAAATTTATAGTTTCAGGCTTAGGATCTGAAACATCTTTCGAAAACTTGATTTTTAAAACTAAAATCACTATTTTTAGTGGTGGGATTTGAGAGCAGTTCTGGGTTGACAAGAAATGTTGTTTAGGAAATTTTCTGGCGATCTACTTGGTTGGGGAAGTCGGGGTTCTTCCTGGAGGTGGAGGGGTGATCGGAGAGTAGTGGAAAAATATCTGATAGTGGTGCAGGTCAACGTGGTGGAGGTGGTTGATCGAGGAAGACAGTAACCCTAGTTCTGTTTGATTGGGTATTTTTGATCGGCATTGCCTCTCTGGTTGATCAAGTGTAATGGGATTGTGGGTGATGGAAGCTTGGACATTAAAGAAGGTGTAACCGGAGTTGTAGACCTTCAGGCGGTCGGAGATTCGAGATCGAGGCGATGTTCCAGGTTTTGGTTGTGGTGTTCCTGGTTTCGTTCCAGGTTTGGATTGAAACTCTCGAATTCGATTTTGAGTATGGGATATTGTTCTGGTGATCGTTATTAGGTATAGAGGTGTTTTCTGGTGTGTGAAGATCATCGAAGATGGTTGGAGTTGATCGACGACCCAGTGCATATGCACGGTGCATATCTGGGTTTTGATGAAGATGGTTGAGCAGTGAATTTGTACTCGGGTTTTTACTCGAGTTGTTTAGGGAATAGCTCGAAGATATGTGGGGTTGGACTCGAAGTTAGTTGAGGGTGGCTCGAGTCATTATTTTGTGTACATGTTTTGTTTTAAACCTGTCTTTTAAAATGATTTTAAAATTTGAAAATAAATATTTAAACAAAGTTTAATTCAAAAGTTTTAACCTGGATTCAAATTTAATTTGTATCCTAGTTTTTAAAATAAAATAAAGATTTTAAAATTTAAATTCTTTTAACAATTTTAAATGTTAAGTAGTTAAGTGTAATTTAAAAGAACTTGAATTTAAATTGGTTTAAATTCTTTTAAACTTCTTTTATAAGGTAAGTAATTCTTTAACATGAAATTTAAAAGGGTTTTTAAATTGTTTAAGCTTTGTTTAGGTTAAATTTGTATTCATTTTAAATCTTAAATTTAATTGAAATTTGAAATAAATTAAAAGTAAATTGTTTTAAATGTTTTGTTAATGATAATTTAATCATTAATAAGAGTAAAGTTTTATCTTAAAGTTAATTAGAATTTAATGATTTGGGTTCATTAAATTATTAAGATAATTAAAAATGGATAATTAATTAATTAATGATATGGATGATTAATTTAGTAATTAAGAATTTTAAATTAATTAATTAAGGTTTAAGATTAATTAATTAGGAATAATTAATTTGTAATTAAAGATCATTATTTTGATAAGATTAGATTTTAAATTAATGATATAATATTAATTAATCAAGTAATTTAAGATTCATTAAGTTATAGTTAAAACTTAATTAATTAAATAATTAAAGGTTAATTAATTGGTTATTAAGAATAAATTAATTTGTAATTAATATTGATTAAATCTAAGTTCAATTTCTTAAGAAAAGAAATTAAGAATTTTTAATAGTTAATGAAGGCAATTAACTAGGATTATTAAATTACTAATTAATGTGATTAGTTTTTAATAAATAATTAGATTGATTAATTAAAGATAATCATTTGTGAAATTGTTTAAGTGTAATTACTCAATGGAAGTAATTAAGTAATTAATTACTCAATGTAATTAATTGAGTTAAATGTGCTTAGTTTTAGTTAATTAATTAAGTTTAAATAATTTTAATTAATCACTGGATGATTTGATAGGTAATTACTTAATGTAATAAATGAAGTATAATTACGTAGTGAAGTAATTAATGGTAATTACTGGATGTAATTAATTGAAGATGATTTAAATATGAAACTAATTTGGATTAAATTACTTTGTGTAATAAATCAAGGGATTAATTAAGATAATTAATTAAGAAGTAATTAATTTATTTGATGAAGTAATTAAGGGTAGTTAATTACTGAATGGGATTTGTAACGACTCGAATTTTTCGCGTTCGAAAATCGACATCCATACTTTACATCGTACTCGAATGCCGCAGATTCGACCGTTCAAATCCGATTCGCCGGAGCTTATAACACAATTAAGTAAATAACACAGCGGAAGAAAAAGAAAACAATGATATCATATACAACTCCAATGAATACAATATCCAGTATGATATACAACAATGATATCAATATGATACAACAATATCAGAGATAAATAATGATACAGCGGAAATAACAGAACAGAAGAGATCACTCCAAATGATCTTAAAAGAGAATGACTCCAACAACTCCAACGTCAAGCTCGAACCACCATCACGATGCACAAAGATAAGCAAATGCAGTCCTGAACTCCAAGAACTGAACCAGCTCCAAATAATCTACTAAACCTAAATATCTGAAAAACCCAACTCTAGACTGCCCGTGTGGAAAATGGTGGACACCCAGAGTTTAGGAAGGGAACAATAAACTCCGAATCAGTCATGGGACTGGTGTGAGCAACAAAAACAGTTTATCTTTAAAACAAACACAAAAGGCTTTTAAACATTGAAATCCGCAATGCTTTTGGAAAATGAAACTACCATAAGACCTCCCACCACACACACAATGCAAACGCAGAATTGGAGGAGATTTCTTCTTATGATAGTCAAACATGCTTACTACGCAAAAGAAAACTCTTTTGATATTATTACTAGTGCATAGTGTAGAAAAACGTTTCGAAAATATAATATAAATCTTAGCCAGCATACAACCATTATTGTATGCCTACTATAGCTACTACGTTCAATAGCAGGTTACTGCCACATTCCATAGCAGGTAATACAACTAAAACCGTACAGGGTTCGTATTGTTTCTTTGGATTTCCAACAAATGATCAGGCAAAGGAACTTCCTTACCGAAATAGAAACGCCTCTGGAAAGACGCCATGGATCCTAACCGGATCTCTGCAAACAAAAGGCCGACGCTACCTCACGCAGTACAGCTGTAACTAGGTAACTAACACACGAGTCATGTCATCCCCCGGTCGTTACCGACCTTTATCCGAGGATCCTCAATCATAAAGAAACAGCCACAAAGTATAATCAACATAGGTAAGATATCTGGGTTCCATACCATGATATCACCTTTTATCCAGAAGGAAATGACATACCCTAGGGGCGCTACCCCTACAAACCTTTGCCGCAACATTCCTGTTTCGACCATTACCGGGTTGTGAGGCTCGACGAAGTCTCGTCCACAAAGCTACGCTTTTTGACAAAGCCACGCTTTTTCACAAAGCCACGCTTTTTCACAAAGCCACGCTTTTCCACAAAGCCACGCTTTTTCACAAAGCACGCTTTGACCAACAAATGATCATCAGCACTTCGTATGCAACATTACCAAATTGGGAATGTATCACTAGTAACCATCAACTACATAACCTCTGAGCTCGTACGTCTCAGAGAAGGGTGTTAAGCTAAGATAATAAATTCTCCACCACCAACAGAAATGTATTTGATAGAAACCGGCTTTACATCTCAAAGTGTAACGTCAGACACACATCCATACAAGTCTGTTCCAGGTTCGAACAGAACTGAAGGCACTTCCAAAGAAGCCCTTGCAATCCGGATAATTTCTAATCACGTCCGGACTTCCCATCACTAAAGGTGTTAAAAATCTCTATACCGGGGATCAGCCGATGCAGAGACAATCGATGGTAATCCTTTCGTTTTCGAAAGTATCCGGTCTTCAAATGCTATCCATATACGTCGAATCATTATTCGGAATGGGTTATACGACACAAAGGTCCTCTCCCGGCTAAACCGAATAAGGAGCGCAATTAAAAATCATATGAATACTGGGGTCTCAGTTAAATCACAGCTTTAAAGCTTAAAACTTTTCATTCGAATGGTTAAAACAAATTACCATTTCCAATCTTTTAAACAAAAAGATTCAATTCAAAAACCTTCAATGGTTTAAACAATTTCCACACTTTTAATCTTTTAAACAAAAAAGATTCAATTCACAAAGTTTACCCCGTTCACAAAGATTCATTCATAACCTTTCAAAACAATTCCATTTCAAGTTAGATTAACTCGTCCGGTCTTTGAATTAAAGACTCATTTCATAGCTTTCAAAATATTTCAATTCTATTTCAAACTTGAAATTCTTTCAACACAAATTGGAAGTTCATTACTTATGTGAAAGCTTTTACTATTTGAAAACAAATAGTTTCGTTTCAGAAAAAATCCAGTTATATTTACACGAGTTAAAACCCTTGTATTAAATTCAAATTCCCAAATCAATACTTTTAAAATGGTTTAACCCATATATAACTTGTACAACATCTTTAATCCCTAGTTTCAAATCATAGAATTCAATTTCAAACTTGAATTCAAATTTAAATCAAATTATTTAAATTTTCAAAACTTGATTAAGTTATTCAAAATAACTTTTATCTTTGAAATTCCATTTCAAAAGCTTTTCACTTTAAACCCAAATTTCCAATTTCAAAATCAATTGAAATTAAAATTTCAATTTCAAAAACATTGAATTTAAATCATCTGTGATTTAACCGATTTCCACGTGAAATCCATATTTGTGTGTGTGAAGGTGTAGTCCAAGGGTTTCACACAATAGTGCACAACATCAATCATCACAGATATATCGATAAGCGGTATAACCTATAACGCTTATCTTCATTTACAGATTCATAGATAAAATAAATTTATCAGTCACAAAGATTCATCATTACAATTCGATGTGGGTTTCGGATAACCAACTGGAATCCGACTCCCTGTCGCATCGAAACTCAAGTGCCGTTTTACAGGCCAAGGGTTTTTATATTCACATAGTAATATATCACAGAAACAGAAATCATAGATATATATCACAAATAAATAAATTACAGATCACAACATAAATCAGGATGTATCACAAAGCATCACAAATCAGGGATATCAAACAATTCAACATTCACTAGAATCCAAACATCCATAAGTAAGATCAATTAATTGTCTGATTAATTCAAATCAGATTAATTACTTATGAATTTCTAATCCTAGTTAATTAATCATTAATAAATTACAATCATTTTGATTAATTATTCTTTAATTATTTATTAATTAACCTTCAATGCTTAACTAATTAACCTCCATTTATTAATTAACCATTAATAATAAATTAATTAACCTTAAATTATAATTCATCAACCTTTAATTATTAAATAATTAACCTTTAATTATTTAATTCACCATTTAATTAATTACCTTTAATTAATAAATTAACCATCAATTAATCACATTGACAAATTATTCTTTAAGTAATTAAGTAAGTAACCTTAAATTAATTACCTTAATTAATTACTCTTTCATTACCTCATTTATTATCAAAACCTTAATTAGATTAAGATAAAACCATTTCCTTTATTTGAGACCAAATCACATATTTAGTTTAAAACATTTAACTAGGACAGTGTTTTAAAAACTTGGTTAAGTTTTAATTCAAAACTGTTTTGATCACCAACTTCCCAGACCCGAGACCCGCTTCGAGTCTTACCCGAGAAAGATACCTGAATACTTCGAGTTTTTCCCCCAAACAACCCGATACAAAAAATTTCGACTTAAATTTGGTTAAGTTTTTAAATGGCCCGGAACCACCCAAAACCAACCGAGCTCGAACTCGAGCCTGCATCCAATTTCCCCGAAGACTTCTTCGAGTCTCAACTCTTCTTCCCCAAACCTTTGAAAACAACAAACAACCCATATCGCGTGCACGATCAAACTCGCCGCCGCTGGTCGAAGCTGCGGCCACCAACACGACGCCGTCCATCCCCCAAAACATCACTAGTACCCAGAACGCGATTTCATTTCGAGAACAAGGATAGAGACTTTCGACCCAAACTGTAGCGAAAATCGATCATCACTAAATTTCCTCGACCATCTACCTCCGGCCACCAGAGATAGCGTGAATGCACACAACGCCTCCACGATTACCGACGCCTGATTCCTCCCCGGTCCGATGAATTCCGGTGCGTTGACAAAGCGACAGTGACGAGCTTTCCTGCCGTAACATAATATTGGGTTTTAAACCCTACTTTGATCTCATTCACCATCTACAATTAAAAAAAAAATCCTTGGGTATTTTTCAGATGATCACTAACATCTAAGCATGCTTCCGTTTCGATCTCGAGAATTAATAACGCCTCGATCACCCGAATTTCGAGAAAATAGCTTTCCCATTCATTCCCCATTTTCTCAGTGAACACTTGATAAAAAAAAATTCAATTTTACTTTTAAAAATCATCAACTTCGAAGACAACTTAATTTATATATTCAAAATTTGAAATCATGTTTGATGAAATTTCTGTTTACATTGAGTTTGCCTGTTTTCCTCTATTTCCAGACAAGACTTTGTTTAATTTATCAACATTTATTTTTGTAAAACTTAGGCCATGATCAGTTGAAGATATATCCTTTTGATCCCAAAGCCTAACAACGACTTGAGATAGGGCTTTTGGATTTTCATTTTAAAATTTCTTTTACAGAGTTTGAACCTATAAGCATGGAACAGGGTTCCTGTTGATGTTCACAGATATGCATACCAATTTATTTATTTATTTATTTATTTATGGTTTGAATGGCATTTGCTTTAGAATTTTTTTCTCAGTTAAAATGGTTTGAACGAATTGGAGAAAAGGAAGTTGATGTATATACACTGAGTTTACAGGGTGTATATTTGTACAAGTTGATTAAAATATGTTGTACAGGGTAATATATTTAAGTTTGTACAACAAGTATTATTGAGCTTCTGTGCATTATGGGCTGAGGTGATGTTGTTATGTACAATATCAAAGACATTTTGTTTTTCTTCCTTTACAAGCCTGCAGGCTGCATACCTATACTTGCCTACATACTACTTTACTCGGCTGATAGATATTATGGTGGCTAAAGATACTTGTATTTATTTGTTTCTATTCTTTTTAGTACACATGTCTACTTTTACTTGCCTTTGCAAGCTTGTCTCGCCTGAAGATATACTTTGCATTAATTACTTTTGTACAAACTATACTTGAATATATATATTTGTTTACAACTCTATTATTTTACTTTTATGTTGATAGACTTGCCTGCATATCTATTTACATGCTGCATGCACATTCTACTTGGCTAGCTTGCTTTTACTTATGTTATATAGATATAAAGTTGTTATTGTTATTTTTAAAACCATTTATTTTAGATTTTATTTCAAACCCAATATACACATATATATTCACATATATACAAATTTTCAAATCCATATGACTTTATATATTTTCTATTTGAATCGGGAAAACTCGCTTCCATTTAAAATTAATTTTACAAATTTTTATTCAAAAATTCATTTAATTATTAATTTAAATTAAATTAAAAATCTAGGGTCGTTACAAACTTCCCCCCTTAAAAGAATTTCGTCCTCAAAATTTGCCAAGGAGACACAAAGATAGATGAAAAATGTTTCATCAAATAAAACTGAATATCTATTCTGCATTTGGCTTACCAAATCAGAATATCAATAACAGATACAAGAACGAATCTGTTTAACACTTCACAAAATACTCGGGTTATCCAGCTCTACGAAATATACAGTGGCATTGGTTAGTTCAAAGGGATAACTAACCATTCGTAGAACATATCGGGACCCAAAGAATAGATAGATATATAAATACAATTTTCAAAACTTTCAATTCAGAAACTAAAGTATACCTATCAACCATAGCAAACAAAGCAACCAATTCATTCAAACAAACAATTTTGGTCTACTGGAGTTTATGTCCCATATTAATATATCAAATCTCCTTCCTGGATCTATCAGGAACTATAGAAGAATTGAGAAGAGATGACGAACAAAATAGATTGACAGAGAAAGGATTGTTTCCTTGTTGTTACAGAGTATCGACCATTTATAGTCGTATTCCCCTGTCCCCTATCTCATCCTCTTCTTACACTCATACTTACTATCTGTGTATAGCAAGAGAATTTACTGAGGTATTCGAACGGATATCTGAGGAATACTCATTCTAGGGTATACTTCACCCTATCTCTAATGAGATACTTAATGTGTTATACTCCTGAGCTAAAGTTCAACCTTAGCTCCGATACCAAATGTAACGACTCGAATTTTTCGCGTTCGAAAATCGACATCTATATTTTACATCGTACTCGAATGCCGTAGATTCGACCGTTCAAATCCGATTCGCCGGAGCTTATAACACAATTAAGTAAATAACACAGCGGAAGAAAAAGAAAACAATGATATCATATACAACTCCAATGAATACAATATCCAGTATGATATACAACAATGATATCAATATGATACAACAATATCAGAGATAAATAATGATACAACGGAAATAACAGAACAGAAGAGATCACTCCAAATGATCTTCAAAGAGAATGACTCCAACAACTCCAACGTCAAGCTCGAACCACCATCACGATGCACAAAGATAAGCAAATGTAGTCCTGAACTCCAAGAACTGAACCAGCTCCAAATAATCTACTAAACCTGAATATCTAAAAAACCCAACTCTAGACTGCCCGTGTGGAAAATGGTGGGCACCCAGAGTTTAGGAAGGGAACAATAAACTCCGGATCAGTCATGGGACTGGTGTGAGCAACAAAAACAGTTTATCTTTAAAACAAACACAAAAGGCTTTTAAACATTGAAATCCGCAATGCTTTTGGAAAATGAAACTACCATAAGACCTCCCGCCACACACACAATGCAAACGCAGAATTGGAGGAGATTTCTTCTTATGATAGTCAAACATGCTTACTACGCAAAAGAAAACTCTTTTGATATTATTACTAGTGCATAGTGTAGAAAAACGTTTCGAAAATATAATATAAATCTTAGCCAGCATACAACCATTATTGTATGCCTACTATAGCTACTACGTTCAATAGCAGGTTGCCGCCACATTCCATAGCAGGTAATACAACTAAAACCGTACAGGGTTCGTATTGTTTCTTTGGATTTCCAACAAATGATCAGGCAAAGGAACTTCCTTACCGAAATAGAAACGCCTCTGGAAAGACGCCCCGGATCCTAACCGGATCTCTGCAAACAAAAGGCCGACGCTACCTCACGCTGTACAGTTGTAACTAGGTAACTAACACACGAGTCATGTCATCCCCCGGTCGTTACCGAACTTTATCCGAGGATCCTCAATCATAAAGCAACAGCCACAAAGTATAATCAACATAGGTAAGATATCTGGGCTCCATACCATGATATCACCTTTTATCCAGAAGGAAATGACATACCCTAGGGGCGCTACCCCTACAAACCTTTGCCGCAACATTCCTGTTTCGACCATTACCGGGTTGTGAGGCTCGACGAAGTCTCGTCCACAAAGCTACGCTTTTTCACAAAGCCACGCTTTTCCACAAAGCCACGCTTTTCCACAAAGCCACGCTTTTTCACAAAGCAATGCTTTTTCATAAAGCAACGCTTTGACCAACAAATGGTCATCAGCACTTCGTATGCCACATTACCAAATTGGGAATGTATCACTAGTAACCATCAACTACATAACCTCTGAGCTCGTACGTCTCAGAGAAGGGTGTTAAGCTAAGAGAATAAATTCTCCGCCACCAACAGAAATGTATTTGATAGAAACCAGCTTTACATCTCAAAGTGTAACGTCAGACACACATCTATACAAGTCTGTTTCGGGTTCGAACAGAACCGAAGGCACTTCCAAAGAAGCCCTTGCAATCCAGATAATTTCTAATCACGTCCGGACTTCCCATCACTAAAGGTGATAAAAATCTCTATACCGGGGATCAGCTGATGAAGAGACAATCGATGGTAATCCTTTCGTTTTCGAAAGTATCCGGTCTTCACCACCGGTCTTCAAATGCTATCCATATACGTCGAATCATTATTCGGAATGGGTTATACGACACAAAGGTCCTCTCCCGGCTAAACCGAATAACGAGCGCAATTAAAAATCATATGAATAGTGGGGTCTCAGTTAAATCACAGCTTTAAAGCTTAAAACTTTTCATTCGAATGGTTAAAACAAATTACCATTTCCAATCTTTTAAACAAAAAGATTAAATTCAAAAACCTTCAATGGTTTAAAAAATTTCCACACTTTTAATCTTTTAAACAAAAAAGATTCAATTCACAAAGTTTACCCCGTTCACAAAGATTCATTCATAACCTTTCAAAACAATTCCATTTCAAGTTAGATTAACTCGTTCGGTCTTTGAATTAAAGACTCATTTCATAGCTTCAAAATATTTCAATTCTATTTCAAACTTGAAATTCTTTCAACACAAATTGGAAGTTCATTACTTATGTAAAAGCTTTTACCATTTGAAAACAAATAGTTTCGTTTCAGAAAAAATCCAGTTACATTTACACGAGTTAAAACCCTTGAATTAAATTCAAATTCCCAAATCAATACTTTTAAAATGGTTTAACCCATATATAACTTGTACAACATCTTTAATCCCTAGTTTAAAATCATAGAATTCAATTTCAAACTTGAATTCAAATTTAAATCAAATTATTTAAATTTTCAAAACTTGATTAAGTTATTCAAAATAACTTTTATCTTTGAAATTCCCTTTCAAAAGCTTTTCACTTTAAACCCAAATTTCCAATTTCAAAATCAATTGAAATTAAAATTTCAATTTCAAAAACATTGAATTTAAATCATCTGTGATTTAACCGATTTCCACGTGAAATCCATATTTGTGTGTATGAAGGTGTAGTCCAGGGGTTTCACACAATAGTGCAAAACATCGATCATCACAGATATATCGATAAGCGGTATAACCCATAACTCTTATCTTCATTCACAGATTCATAGATAAAATAAATTTATCAGTCACAAAGATTCATCATTACAATTCGATGTGGGTTTCAGATAACCAACTGGAATCTGACTCCCTGTCGCATCGAAATTCAAGTGCCGTTTTATGGGCCAAGGGTTTTTATATTCACATAGTAATATATCACAGAAACAGAAATCATAGATATATATATCACAAATAAATAAATTACAGATCACAACATAAATCAGGATGTATCACAAAGCATCACAAATCAGGGATATCAAACAATTCAACATTCACTAGAATCCAAACATCCATAAGTAAGATTAATTAATTGTCTGATTAATTCAAATCAGATTAATTACTTATGAATTTCTAATCCTAGTTAATTAATCATTAATAAATTACAATCATTTTGATTAATTATTCTTTAATCATTTATTAATTAACCTTCAATGCTTAACTAATTAACCTCCATTTATTAATTAACCATTAATAATAAATTAATTAACCTTAAATTATAATTCATCAACCTTTAATTATTAAATAATTAACCTTTAATTATTTAATTCACCATTTAATTAATTACCTTTAATTAATAAATTAACCATCAACTAATCACATTGACAAATTATTCTTTAAGTAATTAAGTAAGTAACCTTAAATTAATTACCTTAATTAATTACTCTTTCATTACCTCATTTATTATCAAAACCTTAATTAGATTAAGATAAAATAATTTCCTTTATTTGAGACCAAATCACATATTTAGTTTAAAACATTTAACTAGGACAGTGTTTTAAAAACTTGGTTAAGTTTTAATTCAAAACTGTTTTGATCACCAACTTCCCAGACCCGAGACCCGTTTCGAGTCTTACCCGAGAAAGATACCTGAATACTTCGAGTTTTTCCCCCAAACAACCCGATACAAAAAATTTCGACTTAAATTTGGTTAAGTTTTTAAATGACCCGGAACCACCCAAAACCACCCAAGCTCGAACTCGAGCCTGCATCCAATTTCCCCGAAGACTTCTTCGAGTCTCAACTCTTCTTCCCCAAACCTTTGAAAACAACAGACAACCCATATCGCGTGCACGTGCACGATCAAACTCGCCGCCGCTGGTCGAAGCTGCGGCCACCAACACGACGCCGTCCATCCCCCAAAACATCACTAGTACCCAGAACGCGATTTCATTTCAAGAACAAGGATCGAGACTTTCGACCCAAACTGTAGCCAAAATCGATCATCACTAAATTTCCTCGACCATCCACCTCCGGCCACCAGAGATAGCGTGAATGCACACAACGCCTCCACGATGACCGGCGCCTGATTCCTCCCCGGTCCGATGAATTCCGGTGCATTGACAAAGCGACAGTGACGAGCTTTCCTGCCGTAACATAATATTGGGCTTTAAACCCTACTTTGATCTCATCCACCATCTACAATTAAAAAAAAAAATCCTTGGGTATTTTTCAGATGATCACTAACATCTAAGCATGCTTCCACTTCGATCTCGAGAATTAATAACGCCTCGATCACCCGAATTTCGAGAAAATAGCTTTCCCATTCATTCCCCATTTTTTCAGTGAACACTTGATAAAAAAAAATTCAATTTTACTTTTAAAAATCATCAACTTCGAAGACAACTTAATTTATATATTCAAAATTTGAAATCATGTTTGATGAAATTTCTGTTTACATTGAGTTTGCCTGTTTTCCTCTATTTCCAAACAAGACTTTGTTTAATTTATCAACATTTATTTTTGTAAAACTTAGGCCATGATCAGTTGAAGATATATCCTTTTGATCCCAAAGCCTAACAACGACTTGAGATAGGGCTTTTGGATTTTCATTTTAAAATTTCTTTTACAGAGTTTGAACCTGTAAGCATGGAACAGGGTTCCTGTTAATGTTCATAGATATGCATTCCAAATTTTTTTATTTTTTATTTTTTTTATTTATGGTTTGAATGGCATTTTCTTTAGAATTTTTTTCTCAATTAAAATGGTTTGAACGAATTGGAGCAAAGGAAGTTGATGTATATACACTGAGTTTACAGGGTGTATATTTGTACAAGTTGATTAAAATATGTTGTACAGGGTAATATATTTAAGTTTGTACAACAAGTATTATTGAGCTTCTGTGCATTATGGGCTGAGGTGATGTTGTTATGTACAATATCAAAGACATTTTGTTTTTCTTCCTTTACAAGCCTGCAGGCTGCATACCTATACTTGCCTACATACTACTTTACTCGGCTGATAGATATTGTGGTGGCTAAAGATACTTGTATTTATTTGTTTCTATTCTTTTTAGTACACATGTCTACTTTTACTTGCCTTTGCAAGCTTGTCTCGGCTGAAGATATACTTTGCATTAATTACTTTTGTACAAACTATACTTGAATATATATATTTGTTTACAACTCTATTATTTTACTTTTATGTTGATAGACTTGCCTGCATATCTATTTACATGCTGCATGCATATTCTACTTGGCTAGCTTGCTTTTACTTATGTTATATAGATATAAAGTTGTTATTGTTATTTTTAAAATCATTTATTTTAGATTTTATTTCAAACCCAATATACACATATATATTCACATATATACAAATTTTCAAATCCATATGACTTTATATATTTTCTATTTGAATCGGGGAAACTCGCTTCTATTTAAAATTAATTTTACAAATTTTTATTCAAAAATTCATTTAATTATTAATTTAAATTAAATTAAAAATCTAGGGTCGTTACAGGATTAATCAAGAGTGATTAATAATTATGGTTTAATTAAAGATTAATTACTTAATGTAATTAATTTAAATAGAATAATTAATTAAAAATGTAATTAGGGATCATTAATTAATATAATTAATGATGTAATTAAGGATTGATTTATTTATATTAATTAATCAATAATAAGTGATTTTGAGAAATTAATTAATGTAATGAATTAAGGATTAATGTAATTAATTATAGTTAATTAATTAATAGAGTAATTAAAGATTAATTACTGTATTGGGTAAGGATAATTAATTTGTGAAATTAATTAAAGGATAATTACTTGAATGTAATTAAAGGATAATTAATCAAGGATGATTAATTAAGATGTAAATTAGAGAATGATTAATTAATTGATTTGAAATTAATTAATGGTTAAGTAAGCAAGATTTATAATGATGAAGTAATTAATTTAATTTACTTTAAATTAATTAGAGATAAGGTAATTAATTTAATTCATTTTAAATTAATTATAAATGGTGTGATTATTAATCCTTGCTTATGTATGGATGGATGATATTGTTGCCTTGAATGGTTTGAAATCTCAGATATGAGATAAATAATGCTGTGTGATATGGATGCTTTGGTTGAAGTGAATTATCTGCTGTAATGATAATGTAGATTATCTATCTGTGATATTATGAATTATCTATCTGTGTGTATATGGATAATGAATTGAATTGTTTTAACTTTAAAACAACTTGGCCTTAAAAGATACGTTTTGGATTTCGATGAGACCGGGATCGGGTTTCCAGATTTGGATATCCGAAAACCACATCGATCCAAATTTACGATAGGTCGTGAATCTCAAGTGAAGATGAAGATTCATAGTGCAAGGGTTATTGTCGTTAACTCTGAGGGTGATTCCAATATGAGTGTAACAAGATAATGCCTTCGGTTTCGTTCGAACCCAGAACGAACTTGTATGGATAGAATGCTTTCAGAACATCGTCAGGTGGACGATGAGCATTCTAAGTGATGTGTTCTGATGAGGTAATCGTAGCCTCAAGCCTCATCAACCGGGAATGGCTAAAACAGGGGAGGTGCAGCAAAGCTTCGTGGGTAGCACCCACTTGAGAGCGAGATATACCCCTGTCTAGATGTCCCTTTTTATTTCGGCTGTGTGGACAGTTTTGAGCTCCAACTGCTGGGGTTGTCTTGTTTAGGACTGTCCAGTAAGGGATGGTTCCGGCTTTGTGTTGCAGGGGAGCGGGCGTACTCCTCGGTACGGTGATCTAGGCCACGTACTGTGACGGGCGGTACCCTAGTAGCCCTGCCATTGTATGGAATCCAATCTCCAATAAGTGCCGTACGTGTTAGTTGTGCCCAACTATGTTGGAACGCGAGATGTAAGCATTCCAGCTATTTCTGTATTTTATTTTGGAAACCCTAGACACTATTATAATATCACTGGATTTCCTATCAAATGTTTGGTTAGCGTAAGGTAAAAACTTACCCATGTTTATGTGTGGGGAGTCTTACGTGATACCTTTGGTTTCCAAAGGTTTTTAAAGTTAAGCAACTTTAACCTGTTACTCACACCAGACCCATGTCTGAACTGGAGTTTATCTTCTATTTTTCTTAAACTCTCGGGTACTCAAATTTTTATGAGTAGCCAAGAGATTCAGGTTAGCTTTGACGAATTGTGGAGGAGCAATGGAGCAGGAGGCTTCAACGTTATAGATATGTATAGTGTTCCGCTGTGTCTGTATCTCTGTATTGTTTTGAGTTGTAATAACTAGACAGGTGTTTATAACTGTCTAGTATGTGATGTAGTATCCGTTAACTCTGATTGATGTTGTATATTATGTAATACTTATGTGATTAATATAATTTATTCATTTCGCTGTTGAGATTCTGATGTTGTTTCTTCTTTCTTCTCTATCTTTTCTCTTTTCTATCCCTTTCTTTCTTCAAGATGATGCAACTTTCTGGTGATATAAAGTTGGGTCGTCACACACCGCATAGCTGTTTCAATTCCTCCTTAAGTTTTGATTCGCCACCTCTGCATAGCTATTTCGATTCCCCCTGAAACTTTGATTCTCCACCTCATTCTGTTTCTCCTTACGTTTAATCTTGCCAATCATCTTCATCATTATTTTTAGTTTGATTTGGTTTTTCTCCATTATTTTGTTGTCCATTTTTTTAGGGTTTGAGTCGCCAGTAGATGCGGTCGCCATTTTGCTTTATATATACATATATTCATAGCATAACTTGATAGTAAATAGATATAGACCGGTGTATAATCATATGTATATACATATAGATATTGGGATTTATAGCTATTTTATATACTGTATTGTATATGATAATTTCACATACATATCCAGAATATGCCTAAGTATATACATATGATTAAATGCACTATAAGATCTGTATATGGTTTGTATACACATATTAATAGTATTATATATATAAAACTTCATATGTGCATATATTATGTATTGTCATTTTTTCTATTTGCGTGTGTAGTTAAGAAAGTAAATCTATGTACTTAAATTAGAAAAGGTTTGGTAATTAAAGAGGAAATGGAAAGGACTTTCAACATTCTGTTTTTGTGGACTTTTAATTAGATCAAAATCTAATCTCTAGATGAAATTGTAAATATGATTTCACATTTATTCATAATCAAAATGTTTATGCATTAAATATTAATTCGAATCATCACGTAAATATATAAACCAAAACCACTTTAAAACAATGTAATAACCATGTTTTCTACAACCTATAAATAAATAAATTTAATCAAAATAAAATTGTTCGAATTTGACATTTGATAATCTATAATTTAAAAATAAATATTTAGTTAATTAATTTCTATTTTATATAAGATTTTGATTCAATAAATTGAATTAAATCAATAAATTCTTTTAGAAGAATATATATTAAATTTAATAAGCCATTTTAATTAATATGAAATATTTTGAAATGTGAATAATTTTAAATATGTTGAAGTAGTTGAAAAACAAATTTATTACGTAAAAGTACAATGGATGATTAAAAAAAAGCGAGCATGGAATTGAATAAAATCATCAATTATCAAGATGTAATTTATAGAATGAGGTGTGAAATAATTTATACTGGATCGAAATTTATTCCAAGATTAAAATTCAAATTCAAATGCATTAGAACTTAACTAAAATTTAATTTATTTGAAATCGAGACAAGGTAATTAAGCCCCAAACTCATTTTCTTCTCTCTTTACTTTTGGAAATTTCCCTTTGCTTCCCTATTAAGCCCGAATTCGTTCCATTTTATTTGGTTTAGCCCTAATCCCAATCCTCAAAAATTGGAACCTTGCTTTAAAAAAAATCGCAAATGATGTCAGGTGATCGACAATCACTTAAAAGGAGAGGCCACGTCGTGGCATGTGCGATCACGACTCGGAGGGCGATGCGACTTGGTGCGGTCGCAATTTGTGCTAGTTGGTTGTGAGGATGAAGGGGGCGGCGACAAAGGATGGCGACCATGGTATTTGTAAGGCATCAACTTAGCAAAGCTGAGGCATTGTAGGAGAAAGATGCTCTAGCGACTGGGCTTGGGTGGACAACGACCATGCAAGGTTACTGGTGGTGCTGGGTAGTGTTTGTTTTCAAGATGCAGGGCTCGGTTGTGTTACAATATGGCTAGTTGGTGATGGGACAAATTTATTTTGGGGATTTGACCTGGAAACGAAGGTGAGTAAGTTCTTTTTACTCACAACTATCGCGTAAATTATGCAAATAGTAGAATTGTTCATTAGCATTGGATGTTTGATCAGTTTGTTTTCTTTGTTAATGTGAGTTATTTTGTATCACCCGCTACTATGATTTACATTATACTTTCCTGGAATTTGTTGATTATTTGGACATCGGATTTTTTGTTGATATAAATTTGATTGGATGAAATTAAATTACATATTTTAGATCAATTGTTGATGTGATAAGATCATATGTTTAGAATCGATTGTTGTTGTGATGAGACCACATTAGAAATTCATCGGAAGGAGAATAATTGATTAAAATGGAAGGTTTTGAGAAATGAAATATTTTGAAAATAAATAATGGATTTTGGAAGGATTTTTATTTAAAGTTGGAAATATTATTTGTGGTAGAAAATTATTTAAGTAAATTGTTTTGAGTATTCTATGAACATAAATTGTTTAGGAAATGATGAATTTTTGGGAATTTGATTAAATTGGTTAAATTTTAGAATATTATATTTTTCATTCGTTTATTATTGATTATAAAAATATTTAAAGTGAGGATATAAAATGATATTTGAAATTGATATTTTTAAAAGTGATAAGTTGATTTTATTTTGGATTTACTAGATTGGATGTTTATAAACAAATAATAATAATGAGGTTATAGTAAGTGGAATGCAATTTATTTACTGAATGGAAATTTTCGTTTATGGAATTTTATTTTATGGCTTTGGGAGATTATTTTTAATTGAAAATCCTTATTGGAAAAGTAGAATTAATTAAATTTGTTGTTTAATGGAAATCTTGAATTTATAAAACGTATTTAATAATATTATTATTTTCAGTTATTAGAGAAGAGTTTTACAAATGCGTGAATTATTTTTTAGAAAGAATTTTCAAATGATTTGAAATTTATAGATTTCCTTGTGATGGAATTATTTTTAGAAAGATCGAAAATTTTATAGATTGATTACTTTCAACCGAGAATGTATACTAGAAATTGTTTTGAAATTTTTAGGAAAATGTATTTTATAACCCCCTCCGAATCAATAGATAATTCAATTGTGTGTTTTGATTGTTGATATTTCTATGTAACGAGGAATTAGAATAAACAGAGTTATAATCTGGTATGAAACTTTTGGTGATATTTCTTTGGTTATCCTTTGAAATTGTTATATGGAATAATTGTGCGATATCGAGTGCAATTTACAAGCATTTAGTAAATGAGCGAGTAACACCAGGTGGTATGGGACGCCTGAGCTGATATTTGTTCGATTACTTTCTGTTAGGAGATGCCACTCTAACATGTTGAATATATGGGGTATTATATTTCTGATGATGCACGTTGAGAGTGTGCAGGCCGAGAGCCATGAGATTGTCTATTTATTGTGTGTACTCCTATTATACATCGGGAGTTAACCAAATCGGCCAGTATCCATCCTAGCGGTCAAATTGTTGGATAGCTCCCTGAATCCATGACATACCTGTTGATGTATATGGCTTAGAGCCATGGCTAAAAGCCACTACCCTATGTCACTTAGGCCAGCAGTCTGTTATAATTAGGGGCACTTGCAGAGTCGTGACCAATACATAGCGTAGTCTTACACTTGATGGATATTGGGTCACAATGGCCGTCGAGGTAACCAAAATTGTAGGAATAACACTAAAAACGTGTGAGGAAAGCTTCTGGAGTAGGCTAAGAGCAATCAGTCTCCCGTCTGGTTATTACTAATAAGATAGCATGAGATGCTATAGACACCTGCTTATTCACTTATATGAGATCATTATGTACCGGCTGAGAGCCAAGTATACGGCTGGGTGCTATTATGATCATTTGTTGAGACCTATGCCTAATAGATATTTAAGATGTTGAGAGCACATAGGACTGGGAGTCCAGATGTGTAACAACCCCATTTTTAAGTAATAATTAATTAACATTAATAATAGAAATTGTTTATTTAATTAAATTGAAATGTGATGGTTTATTTGATAAATTAGTTCGGTGATTATTTTATAAAAGGATTTAAATTGTGAAATTGTGATATTTAAATTTAAATAAGATATAAATTTGGAAACTAATATTTTATGAAATCGATAAAGATGAAATAAAATAATAACTTGGATTAAATTGAATTTAACTTAAGAATAAATCATCTTCCTCATAACCAAGTTTTATAGCCTAGAAGCCTAAATTGGTGTAAGACTTATCCCAACCCAAACATCTCGTTCCTTCTATTAGACTTCATTCATTTTCTAGAGATAGGGAGGGATTCATTCTCTTGTGCTTGAAAATATTGGTAATCAAAATTATCCTCATCTCTAAAATTTAAACTAAATCATATACAAAATTTATATTATCTGAATTAAAATCTAGGATATCCCGATACCACTCTTCACAAGGGTTTGGAGGCGGTTTTGGGAGTGCGACTTGGAGGTGCACGATGGCTTCTGGCTAGCAATGAGATGATGGAGTCGCGATTTGAAGTTCTAAGCATTGATGAGAGAGGTTGTGACTTGGTTGAGGCATTGTCTAACAGATGTTGGAAGTGAGCTTGCTATGAAAGTAATAACTATGATTGCCTGTGACATTAATGTGTTTGCGATCGTCAATCGATGAGTTAATTACAACTCACAACTATATCTAATTCGATTGATTGTTGTTAGCATATAATGAATGATTGCTGTTAGTATATATACATTTATATGCATCCTATTAGTTAGTGCAATTGCTTGATTGAATTAATTCAGATTATTGATTGAATTTGTTTTGTGAAATGAATTGTTGATTAATTTGATTTGTTGAAATAATTTTATGAATTATTTCATAAAATGTTATAATTTATATTTATTTGATAAAATACATTAGAAAATAATAATAACCTTGTCTGATAAATTCTTTTATAAGAGTTATTAGGTGAAATCCTATTTTATAATATGCGAGTTTTCTTTCATGGAATATTTAAATGAACTTGTTATATTCTTAATTGATTGAGATATTAAATAAAGAACATGAATTATATTTAACGATGAAGTAAGTATAAAATATTTTCAAGTTTTTATATAGATTATTATGAAATAATAATCAATTACAGAAAATTTCGGTAAGACTTCTATTGCTATATAAATATATAAATATTTGGATTAGAAATTGATCATTAGTTGTTTTATAAAAATATTGAATATTTGTTTAAATTGTTTAACGAAATATTTCAACGAACTTTAGTTTTATTCCTATGCTGTGGTTATAATTGAGATTTTAGTATGATTTCCACATCTTTTAATTTCTTATATTATATTTACATTTTTGATATTATGAGTGATTCACCGTTGAGTTTGATTTAGTTGATGATTTTAATATAAGACGGTGATGGCATCCTTTTGTTTGATTGTTTGGTATTTATTCTATGTGACGAGAAATCTGAATAAATGGATTAGTAATACCATTTGGGATAGGGCATTCGGTAATACTTTTCTGATTATTTTTGGACTCGTTATAGAGAATAAGGAAGGGCGAGTGTGATGTATGAGCACTGAATAAATGGACTAGTAACACGCGGTGGTATGGGATACCGTTGTGTTATTTATTCAGTTATTCTTTATTCATGGATGACACTCATACGGAGGTATGTTATGTATGTTGTGTGTGACTCGCTACGGTGAGCACGTATGGAGGCTACTAGTTAGCCATATAGTTATGTACATTATATATATCTGTCCACCTTTGTCCAACTCCCTTTATGTTTCAGGAGTTAAGCAGATTGGCCAGTATCCACCCCGACAGCCTGATCGTGGGGTCGCGCCCAAGATCCACAACACCATTTTTGTTTATGGTATTTGATGCACATTACGAGATTATTGGTTGCTCTTGTGTCGCATAGGCCAGAAGTAATTTACCATATAAGGACACATGTTGGTAGTCATGGCGAAGATGTTACGCATTGTTAAGCCTATGGTGGATCATTGTCACGATATCGAGAGGGGAGAGGTAATGGTAACCAATGATTGTAGGAGTCATGTCATATGGACCATGTGTGGCTCCTAGAGCAAGCAGGCATGTTGTCAGCCTCCTGTTTGGTTCCGGTATATGTGGATGTAAGGATATGTATATGCGTAGTAGATAGATATATATATATATATTAGAGGGAATTAGGCACAAGGACAAACTTTGAAAAAAATTTAGGTTGAAGGACACCAAGTTTCTATTTTGGGCTGAAGGACAAACGTTGAAAGAAAATTAGTCTGAAGGACAATACTAGTTATAACTAGCATTATATTCAGTTTTTACAGTATAGAAAATGCTATTATAACTAGCATTATATTCAGTTTTACACTGTACAAAATGCTAACTATATTTAGCATTGTCCTTCAACCTAATTTTTTTCAAAGTTTGTCCTTCAACCTAAAAACGAAATTTGTTGTCCTTCAGCCTAATTTTTTTCCAAAGTTTGTCCTTATGCCTATTTTCCACTATATATTATGTATAGATTGGATTATACCTGAGACCATGTCCAGAGTATAATCAACCCCGTATCCTTCTCAAGTAGGCGGCCTATTTATTATTGATTTGCTATTTATACCTCTTAGGGCCATTCAGTTGAGAGTTTCGTCTCTCCAAGGACTGTAGGTCGAGATACATGATTTTATTTTAATCTGGCTCAAATCTTACTTATTATTTTATTGATTTGATAATGATATTTATAATATGAGATTGAGAGAGACTCTAGGTATTGCCTCATCATTGCCTGATGTTACTTGAGGATATCTCATTATTGATGGTTTCCATCTTTGATGATGAATTCTAGATAGTGAATATTAGCTCAGGTCCCTAGTAAGTTTCAAAATACACAAAAACCCCAGTAAAAAAAAGTGTGTAAATTAGATCCCTAGAATTAAGTTACTAAGTAATTGCATATAGTTATGCAATTTTTTTGGTGAATAATTGCGGAATTTTTCGCAACTTTTTGAAAAAATTGCATAAATTTCCGCAATTTTTTGGGTGAATAACTGCGGAATTTTCCGCAATTTTTTGAAAAAATTGCGTAAATTTCCGCAATTTTTTGGATGAATAATTGCGGAATTTTCCGCAATTTTTTGATATAATTGCATAAATGTCTGCAATTATTCACTGAATAATTGCATAAGTGTATGTCATTATTCAGTAACTTAATTCTAGGGACCTAATTTACAAACTTTATTTTACTGGGGTTTTTGTGTATTTTGAAACTTATTAGGGACCTGTGCCAAACTGTCCCTTCTAGATATGTATGATTCACCCATTTGATATTGATTTAGTGATTTTGCTTATGGGTGATGACATCTTTATGTACGGTTTTGTGATATTTGATGTTGTATGATCTATTTGAGTTGGTCTGTGATATTTTAACTGGATAAATTTACATATTTATTGATATTATTATATAGGAGAGGTATGTTGATTATTGATTTACATATTTGTTGATATTATAAATATCATATATTATTTACCCTTGATTTAGATTAGTCTAACCCGTGTGTTATTTATATAATACTCGGGTCAGTCCGAGACATTTCAAGTACGGGGACGATACGACTAACGTTTGTATACTTTGGGCTTGGAGGAGTATTGTATTAGGATGATTACCTAATATTTGTATGTTATTGATTCACTATATGTATATATAATAGACATATGAGTTGTATTATATATTATATGTTATCACTGCGACTGACTATATGTTCTCTATTGTCCTGTATATTTTGTATTGTTTTGTCCTGGAGGCACACATGTCTATTACTTTGTACCGATACTGCACGTATGTATTAGTTATGTATTAGATGTTTTAATACTTACCAGTGTAGTCCAAGGGAATATTCATGTGTGTATCCCATATAATCTCATTCTTCGTATTATCCGATAATATTACAGAGTAATAATCTTGGATATTATGGGTATAGAAGTGGGGTGTTACAAAATGGTATCAAAGTAGGTTTGAACAATAAATTGTATGCCATAGACACGAGTCTTGACTTAGATGAGACTTAGAGTCCCTGTCTCCGTGGGTGTTTGGTAGATTTTTTATTTATATTTAATTAATATTAGGAGTATACGATGATTACTAAGGTAATCGTCTGGGGATGTATTTGTTATTTTTCCATTATAAAAATATTTATATTTTATTATTCCTTACCTTATTGTTATGGTGTGTTTTACAACTTTATCATGTTACTAAATTATATGCTTAAACGGAAAATATATTTTAAATACAATTTTGATTCTGGTTATAGTGGATACATACACATGGAAGCTTGAAATATAAATATTTTATTCAAATAAGTATATGATTAATAAAAATGAATTTGATTTTATAAGATGAATAGAAATATGTTGTGATTTATTTTGTTGTTAGTTTGTCCATAGAATGATTTAAGAATTCTGATCGATACGTCTGATCAGCGTTATTGATAGGGATTCCTAAACGATCATATAAGGCGGATCAACACAATATATTGAATAGATTTATAATTTATGCAAATATTTATTATTATTATCATTATTATTACTACTAAACGATTCTATAAGTTAAAGGGATGATTTAATCAGGAATCTTTAGGAAGATACGTATTATAAGTGTAGTATTGAATAAATATTTGAAAATGATTTAGTAAAGTTATATTCGAACCAGTATATTGCAAATAGGTGGAAGTGATATTTATATAAGTTCTGAAAATAAAATGGTGTTAACTTGTCTGTTGAGAGTGTTAAGAATTTTTGTCGATGCGGTTGCACACGTATTCAATAGAAGTTCTTAAACATTTAGACGAGATATGTGGACATAATGTTTAGGGAAAGATATAAATAATTATTGAAAATTTAAATTATTTTAAGTGAGAATTGAGTGTTTTGAATGGAGGAAAAATAAAATATGTATAAGAAAAAATATTTTGGAAAGTGTTGGTTGAAATTTTATTTGCTTAAGTCTTGAAAATAAGAGATTATATTTATTAACTCGATATGAAATTTATTTGTAAAAGGAAATTGTACATATGGATGTATTTATAAATATTTTTGATGCTATTTTGATAAAACCGTGAAATGTAAAATGTTATGGATTTTAAAAATTTTAAGATGTGAAATTTTTATTTATTTTGAAGGGTTATATTTTGGAATTATGGAATAATATGAATTTATTAAAAAATGTATATAAGTTGGATGTTTAATTTGAAGTAATTAATAAAATTATATGTATGAAGTATAGTAAGGATTTTATAAGTCACTTTATTGATCCTGAGATATGATATAAAGAAAGTAATTAAATGTTGAGTCTAGACAAAATAACATGGAATATTTTGTTAAATAGAAAATGAATTTAGTTGGAATTTTAGGTTGATAAAATTTTGAAATGTAGATAAAATAAATTCAAGTTGTTTGAAGAAAATTCTAAATTCCAATTGTGTTTGAAATTGTATGACATGAAATTTGAAAAATGTGGATCAAATTGACTCATATAATTTAATAATGGGTGGTATATAAGGATCGATTTCCTATATTTTCGAATTGAAATGTTCAAACTTGACTTTAAGTTTTTACATTTTGGCTCTTAATTTCTAGTTGAGCCATTTGATGCTTTCTAACTTGGTCACTGCTTGATATATATGCCACATCCTCTAATATATTCAAATATTTTTACATACTGTTTAATTTCGAATTTCATTTCTAATTTTAACCGTCTCCTCGTTTTCAACACCATTTTTCTAACCTACTGTTGAATTTTGTGATGCCTTGATGTTTTGGTGATTGTTATGTGCCTATGTGCTTGACCCTATGTGTACATGTGTGTGCTGAACTAAGACACTCTGATGAGATCAAACCGGAACATTTGATACTTGAAAACCTTTGATCGACGCTTGTGTTTGGTTTATACTTGCTCACTATATTTTTTCGCACTGTCTATTTTCTGATTGCACCTGCTATTTGAATTGTGAATGATTTATCGACATTCAGTTGATGGTTTCTAGATGTAGTAGTCTGTCCTTGCTAACTTGCTTATGTATTTTGATGCCATGACTGAATTTTTGATGCCTATATATATGTACATGCTTACTTTGATGATATATGCTACTTTGACTTTGTTTCACTTTGCCACCCTGTTTGCAGTATTGAGTTGATGATGCTTGATGCACTTGTTGAACCCGCGCACACTTCCTTGCTCTTGTTTACTGTGGTTTGCATATGTGTATGTTGTCCTTATGTTTTATGTATTGCATTCATTGTTGCTATTCGTCTACTTGCACCCATGTATCATTCTCTTATTTGTTGTAGCTTCCTAATTGTTGTGCTTGCATCTCTATTGATCAACTTGAACATATACTATGTGCATATGATACCCTGAGTCCATTTCTACTTTGATTCATTTGTCCATGTTTGAACTCTTGCTTGGTGTTCATCTAGGTGCTGACCCAATATGCTCTAGTATCTATGAGCACTGAATATGCTATGTGCACACACACACACACTATATATATATATATATATGTATGTATATAAGTCTGCCTGAGCTTTGCACTTGACCCAAATGTGCCATATCCCTTGCTTGTTGAATTGCTGAAACTTGTTTTTGCTTTTATAAGATTTTGTGATGAAATGAAATGGCAAAATGAAAAATGAAATTGTAGTCTTTGTTGCAAATGAAATTGATACAAACTGATACAATCTCAGTTGTTATTTATATGACAATGTAATTTGTAAATGGGCTGCGTGTTGGCCCGCAACTCATACCCGCATTTGAACTGTTATTAGAAGAATACAATATGATGTGTTAACAGATCATTCTCTCATACCCCCCTCAAACCTAATGTCGGCTAGGGTTTGTGAGAGCGATTCCCAAATCCTCCACCTTTAAATTTCTTCAAATTTTTTATTGAATTAAAGTCAGACTTTGATGTGATGATACTCTACATGACTCTTTAGCCCTTTGATGGCTTCAAGATGGTAATTTGAGAGGCGGGTTGAGGATAGACAAAAAAAGAGTTTTAGACGACTTTAAGTCGTGGCCTTTTAGTGATGTTCATCCTCCTTGTACTCTCGAATAGCCTTTGGTGTATAGATCGGAACCTGAGATCTCTGGCTAACGTCTGCTACATCCACGTTCAGTTTGTGTTTAAATTTAACGAAGTTCTGCCTTGAGAGAGGCTTCGTAAGCACATCAGCCTTTTAGTAAGTGGAAGGTATGTAATCAACTTTGTTTTTTTCATAACTTATTCTCTGACAAAGTAGAGGTCGAGTTCCATATGCTTGGTTCGTAAATGTAATATTGGATTAGTAGTGAGTGATATTGCACTGATATTGTCACACCATATATTTGCCTTACTGCTAGAGTTGATTTGTTGTTCCCTTAGTAATGATTGTATCCACATGATCTCGGCTATTGTACTAGCTATGCTCCTGTACTCAGCTTCTGTACTTGACCTTGAAACAGTTTATTGTTTTTTTGCACACCATGATAATGATTCTTTCCTAGGAAAATGCAATATCCAGTTGTTAATTTTCTATCATCATGGTCAGTTGCCCAGTCTGCATCAGCATAAGCATTGATATCTAGTGATTTGCTTGATTGCATGAGTAAGCCTTGATTTAATGTGCCTTTGAGATATCTTAAAATGCATTTAACTGCTTTCCAGTGTTCATCTAAGGGCCTTTGCATAAACTGACTTACTTTATTTACACTAAAAGAGATATCTGGCCTTGTTATAGTAGCATATTGCAGTGCTCCAACTATGTTTCTATATTGCTTGTCATTAGTTATTGGTTCACTCTTGTATTCTAATAGATGCAAGTTGTTTTTCATGGGTGTAGGAAGTGGGTTTGCTTTGTCCATTTTAGCCTTCACCAAAATCTCATAAATAATTTTTCTTTGATTCAAATGCATTTCATTGCTTGGTAGTCTTTTAACTTCAATGCCAAGAAAGTAATTCAAGTCTCTTAGATCCTTGATTGTGAACTCCTTGTTTAGATATTGTATGATATTTTCAATCTCTGAATTGTTGTTGCCTATAATAATAGAGTCATCAACATAAATCAGTATATAAGTGATAATATTATTAGAAAATTGGAGAAATATAGAGTTGTCTGATTTTGTTGAATTGTATCCAAGTCTGGCAAGTGTTGACTTTAGCTTTTCAAACCATACTCTTGGTGCTTGCTTGAGACCATAGATTTCTTTGTTTAACCTGCATACAAGTTTTTCATTGCCTTTCTTTATAAAACCATGTGGTTGCTCCATGTATACTTCCTCCTGCAAGATACCATTTAGAAAAGGATTATTAACATCTAATTGCCTAATAGTCCAGTTCTTATGCAAAGCAACAGTTAGAATAATTCTAATGGTAGATGGCTTTACAACAGGAGAAAATGTCTCATTAAAATCAAATCCATTCTGTTGTAAGTACCCTTTTTCCACTAGTCTTGCTTTGTACTTAAGAACCGAACCATCTGAATTCTTTTTGTGTTTGTATGTCCATTTTCATCCAACCACATTCTTATGCATTGATAAAGATACAAGATCCCATGTTATGTTCTTTATTAATGCATCATATTCTTCTTTCATAGCTGTTCTCCAGTTGATATCTTGTAATGCCTGTTGATATGTGTTGGGTTCAGTAAATTCAGATACGACACTGTAAAATTTTGGCTTAAATATACCACTTTTGGCCCTTGTTATCATGTGATGTCCAGTGTTTGCAGGTGGAGCAGGTTGATCATTATTATTTGTAGTGACTTCCTGTTGGGTATTGGGTGATTGAATATCACTAAATATTTGACATGAGTCAGAGTACTGATTGGTGCTTGATTGAGGTGTATGACTTGGGTTTCCAAGCACTTCATTTTGTTCTTGACCTGGTTCACTTGTGGGCATAGAAGGACGAGGGATGAAAGCATCTCTTTCTTGATTGCCAGCATTTTGAGTTGGTGCAATCTCTTCAGAGAAGAGAGTTATTAGCAGTAATGAGTATCTAGAGTTGTATATCTTTTGAATTGTCTTGATTGTTGCATTGCTGAAAGGAAATTCTTGTTCATTAAAGATTACATGTCTTGATATGTATACTCTTCCTTTGCTGTCAAGATACTCGAATCCTTTTTGATTTGCTGCATATCCTAGAAATGTACATGGATGTGATCTGAATTCTAATTTGTGTGTATTGTATGGTCTTAAAAAAGGAAAACATAGACATCCAAACATCTTTAGATTTTGATAATTTGGCTTGACTTTAGTTAATATTTCTATTGGACTTTTGTATTTCAAAACCTTTATGGGCAGTCTATTAATTAAATAGACTGCTATAGAGAAGGCATCAGGCCAAAATTTTAGTGGTAGTGATGCCTGTGCCAATAAAGTCAAACCAGTTTCTACAATGTGTCTATGTTTTCTTTCAATAAGACCATTTTGTTCTGAAGTGTAGGGACAGGTCGTCCTCTGAGTGATGCCCTTTTTCTGAATAATTTTCCACCATCAGTTCTAAGGGTTTATTATATACAGTCTCTGAATCTGGAAATGCAAGCTTGTGACTTTTAACCATTTGACAATATGTACAAGTGTAAGATTTTGGAATTTTATCAATAGAAATATCACCACAATTGTTTACAACATGCTTCAAAATTTTTATACTGGGATGTCCCAATTTACAGTGCCAGGTATTAAACTTCTTACAATTTTCATTTCAAAAACATGACACCAGTTTTCTTTACATCCAGCATATCTTGAATTTGCAACATCAAATTTGTATAATCCCTTACACTCTTTACCCTGCAAGAGAGTTTCTTTTGTTAGAATATCTTTTACAAAAAATATTTTGAGTAAAATTCAAAATAACCATTATTATCTTTTGCAAATTGATATACACTCATTAAATTTTTTCTAATAAGTGGACCTCTCAATAGATTATTGAGATAAATTTGTCTTACACCTTTTATACTTGCATTTTCAGTATGATAGATGTGAACAGGTTTGCCATTACCTAAGTATAGTAATTGTTTACCTTTGTATTCTATGTTGCCAAGATTCAAATTACTTAAATTGCTAGTCACATGGTTGGTAGCTCCAGAATATGGATACCAAATGTCATCATGTATATCTTCAACTTTAGCCATGTCATTACTTGCATTTTCAGACTTGACCTCTGGCTGTGCATTGACCATATTTGCATTGAGATTCTGAGTTCTTGAACTTTTACTTCCTTGTTGTGTTGGAATGAAATTTGTGTCAAATCTGAAGTAACATCTATTTGCAATGTGACCATATTTTTTCACATATCTGGCATCTTGGTCTGTTGTTGTAATTCTACCTACTATCTCTGCCTCTGGACCTGTTAGATTGAGCACCCCTTTGATTACTATTTGATTGATTTCTATTCCCATAGCTTCTTTCTTGATTTTGTTTTTGCTGTTGGAAACATAGTTGATAGAATATTCCGAGTTAATTGACTTCTTTTGTTCTAATCCGCCTTCATGGGCAAGAAGTATGGAGTGAACATATTGTAGCGATGGTAATACTTCATTAGAAGATATCACTGCCACCACTACTTCATAGTCTTCATTTAGACCATTTAATATTGATAAAACTTGCTCAGCACCCGACACTTTATGTCCAGTAGAGGCTAGTTGATCACATAATGTTTTTGCCTTTGACAGATATTCTCTGATACTCTGGTTGTCTTTCTTTAAATTGTGTAACTATCTTTTGTACTGCATGATTCTTGCTGCAGATTATGAACTAAAAACTTATTCAATTGTATGCCATATCTCATGTGTTGTTTTGGATCCTATCAGTTGTGGTAACAGAGTAGCACTGATAGATGACAGCAGCCATGAACTAATTAAGCTATCTTGTCTTTGATGTGCTATATAATCTTTGTTACTCACTAACTTGCCTTCATGATCTGCAGTGAATTTTGGTGGGACACTTTGAGTACCAAGAACATAATCCTCCAGCCCATATCCTCTGATTGCAGTCTCCATCTGAAATTTCCAAAGCAAGTAATTGGATTCCTCCAATTGAATGGTGAAAACTTGGCTTTGTGGTTTAATGATGGAATTCATGAGTTCTTGGGTGATGTTGGATTTGGTTTGAGTAGTTCTTGGTGCTGTAGATGAGGATGCTGCATTATCCTCTTCGGCCATGCTGAGAGCAGTTGATAACAAGAATCAAGAACAGAGAATTAAGTAAAAAGACAGGTGAAAATGATGAAATACTCCCTGATTCATCGTTCAGGCAGTGACAAACCAAGTAAATTTGATTAGTATTGAGATTTTTGGATGGTTTCAAATGCAGCCAGTTAGATGGTGGATGATGAATCACTGACACCTTCTGGCTCGGCAAGGCATTGTAATCAAATGATGAGGAAATTGAATATTTCCAAGAATCTTGAACATGGTCTTTTGTAAACTGTGATTTTCTTGAATCTCAAATGATGATGCAAATCTGATGAGAAAAAATTATGCAGCCAATTCTCAAATGATGAGAATTTTTTGATGAGGATATGGCGTGGCACTTTGCTGTTAAGCAATATGTGGCTCTGATACCATATAAGATTTTGTGATGAAATGAAATGGAAAAATGAAAAATGAAATTGTAGTCTTTATTGCAAATGAAATTGATACAAATCGATACAGTCTCGGTTGCTATTTATATGATAGTGTAATTTGTAAATGGGCTGCGGGTTGGCCCAGCAACTCATACCCGCATTTGAACTGTTATTAGAAGAATACAATATGATGTGTTAACAGATCATTCTCTCATAGCTTTTATTTGAACTTGTGCGCTTGTATATTTCCATATACTTGTCTCAGTAGTTCATCAGCCTTGTGTCTGTTTTATGATATATGCACTGGATTGGCTTTGATACTTTACCACCCTGTTTTCATTCTTGCTATCTGGTCTTAGTCTTTTTTTCCTTAAGTCTGAACTGCTTTGTAAGTTGGTCTTTATTGATTTGGTCGTTAATGTGTTCTTATATGCCGAACTATGTTCATTTATACTTCACTTTGCTGGATCCATTGAGTTTTTATGCCTGTTTGTACTAACAGCTTTTCCTAGCTGTGGTTGTTCTTATGTCTAATGAAAAGTGATGATTGATGCCTTTTGCCTTCAAAATGTTTTAGCCCTGTTCCACTAAATAATAATAGTAGTAGTAGTAATAGTAATAATAATATATGGCACATTTGTTTTGTCATCTTTTATAGTTGGATATATATTAATTAAGCTTATACAGTACCTTCACTTGCAATAACATGAATAAAAGTTTTCAAGATAAATATTTTTTTGTAAAGTTGAAAATGGGCCAAGAACAGAAAGTTACATAAAAGAATAGGATCGGGTATACTCGAAACAGTAAAACCCGCAACTGTAGAACAAAATAACAAACCCTAACTAAGTTAGGGCAAAGCAGCGCCTCCACTTACGAACAAAGTAAAAAAAATGGCGGAATGCCAAGAGAAAACACAGCTAGAAACTCAAAATTATCTCGATTAAGCCTAAATTAAAGGCCTAAGAAGGCTTCCAATTCTTCACAGCTGATCTTTGCATCTCACGAAGCTCTAATATGTAGCAAAAATCACTCTCATGAGTGATTTTTGCTTCAGCTTCAACATGCGAGGTCAATCCATTGCTAGGAGCTTTATCAAGCCTTAGATCTTTAAGCTGATCGACCCAACTAGATGATCTGTGAATGGCTCTAGCGACTTTAGCAGAGCGAGCTTTAAACTTGCCGCTTTTATGTTCGGCAAAAGCTGGACTCTCAAGTTCAGTTATCCTACTGCTTTCTCCTCTTTCCCAGTTAGATAAGTGAAAAACTTGATTGTTGATTTTACTCCTATAGTGATTGAATCCTAATCTTTGATCTTTAATAGCCCATTGAAGCTTCTATCATGCTCTTGAAGACTGCTAAGAGCGCTGTAGCCTCCAGACTTAGCAGGTAAAAGTATAGAATAATTATAATTCGAAAATTTGAAATTAATATAATTTTTATTAGTGTGTGACTTGATACTTCCCTTGCAGTTATCATTCGTGATGCTATTGTTCTGGAGGCATCCTTTTAGGTAGTTACATATATCATCTCTGTTGATCTCTTCAGATAAGTATCTGCTATTAAGCACATTGATATCTCTTAAATGGGGAGCTCTGAATCCGTTGTTGATATTTGTGGGTTGTGAATTGCCAGATTGCTCAAGCTCACAGTTGAAAGAGCGGCCCCCTCTGTTCAAATAAGTTAAATATATCATGTTATTAGGGTTATTAATATAATTGTAATTATTATTACTAAAATTAAGTAATTGCTTTCTTCCCTTGCAGGGAAATTCTCTGGTTTGGTCAGAGGAGTGGCTACCATCAGCTTTGACTTGAAAGAAATTTTTTCCTTAATGACCTGCTAAAGCTCCAAACTTACTGTGATTGTTTGATTGAAGGGAATTCTCGTAAGAGAATTTACCCTTTTGTAAGTATTCTTCGACCCTTTTTTCATAATTGTCCGATTCACTTAAAGTACGGCCTTGCATGCTTGGATTGTGAAAGTTTTTAGACTTTTGTAGAATGATGTTGGATTCTATATCTATTGCTTTCCAAAGTCGAGTACTGTCTACTTCTATGTTTTGATGAAGCCCATTGTTTCTTTCTTTCCATATAAAATAAACTATTGTGGTTAAAACAACACATGCTTTATCAAAATCCTTTTTCTTTCCTTTGAAAGTTGTTTGAATTTGCTTAATACCGTCTCTAATATTCTAGAGAGCTAATTGCTGATTGAGCTTTAATTTATTTTTGGAAATAAACCAAATGTGTCTAGAATAAGAAAAATCAAAGAAAAGATGCTCAATACTTTCAACTTCTTTTTGACACAGGAGACATTTTGTGTTTACTACGTTTTTATCCCATTTTGCACATCTATCTCTTGTTGGTAGTCTGTTCAAAATAGCAAAGTAAGTGCAATGAGCCATTTTAGGACAATTTTCATTGTTCCAAATTGTTTTGAACCAGTCCACCTCCATTTCTATTCCTTTGATGTAATCCCATGTGTTTTTGAAAGATAATTTACCTTTACTAGATAATTTCCAAATCCTTATGTCTTCTTCAAGGATTCTATCTACTTCTATTTTGCTAATTCAAGAGTTGAAAATAGAAGCAGCTAGATGTAACTGTGTTTTACAAAGAGAATTTTGAATAATACTTTCCACTTTTGCATTAGCTTCTCCAAATTGATAAAGATTGTTCCAGCCAAGAAGATTTATTAAAGATTTTCCATTAATCCATGGATCAAACCGAAGACTTGTTTGCTTGTCATCTTTGAATTTTCTTTCTATCAATCTTAAACCAGTTTCTCTGCAATTTAATATAATTTTCCAAGTATGTGAATGGTATTTTTCCACTAGTATAGACCAAAAGTTCTTATTTTTGACATATTTGGCTTTCATCCATTTTGCCCAAAGAGAATTTCCTTTAAAAAAATCCAAGTATGTTAATCATCATTGTTTCTTTATTGTACAACACGTGTAGCAATTGAATATACTTCCAAATTCTTCAAAAATTTAAATAAAATATTTTTTTCTAAACTTGAACTATATTTTGTTTTTGTTGTACTCTGTTCTCTTTTGGTATATATATCTTTTCATGTGTTGTTTACATGACATGTTTTCTTCATCACCTGCTTTTACTACTGCTTCTAATATCATGTGCGTGTCTCTATCCATTTTCATGGCATGTTTTATTCATTTTTGTTGGCACCTGGATACATTTATGCTTTCTAACTTCACTTGTACCTTTGCACTCTTGTACAAGTTTGTATATATGTACGTGAATATTATTTGCAAAGTAATAAACAGGTTGATGGGATTGCTTTAAGTAGTAGTATACTATGATCATAGATTAATATTAATCGATTTTAGCGTATATTATTATAACTTAAAAAAAATATGGGTTTGAATTATGAATTTCAAGATTTTTTTAGAGATATACAATGAGAATTTTAAATTAAATCAAACTTAACCTAAAGCAAAATAAATTTTTTCATTAATATATAAGTTATTTTTGCTTAATGAAGTTATTATAATCCTATATAGTTATTCTTAATTATGGAAAGAGTGTATATACAAATAAAGTTGAAAATGATATAATTAAGTTTTATATAAATAACATTGTTATAGATTTTTCCTTATAGGAAATTGGAAGGACGCAATTTTGTTAAAGGGGGAAGTTTGTAACAACCTGATTTTTAAGTAATAATTAATTAACGTTAATAATAGAAATTAATTAAATTGGAATGTGATGGGTTATTTGATAAATTAGTTCGGTAATTATTTTATAAAAGGATCTAAATTACGAAATTATGATATGTAAATTTAAATAAGATATAAATGTGGAAAATAATATTTTATGAAATCGACAAAGATGAAAATAATAATAATTTGGATTAAATTGAATTTAACTTATGAATAAATCATCTTCCTCATAACCAGGTTTTATAGCCCAAAAGCCCAAATTGGTTTAATACCCATCCCACCCAAACATCTTATTCCTTCTATCTGACTTCATTCATTTTGTAGAGACATGGAGGGATTTATTCTCTTGTGCTTGAAAATATTAGTAATCAAAATTACCTCATTTCTAAAAATTAAACTAAATCATATACGAAATTTATGTCATCCCAAAATTCAAATTCGGAATTTCTCGATACCACTCTTCGCAAGCGTTCAGAGGTGGTTTTGGGAGTGCGACTTAGAGGTATGCGAGGGCTTCTGGCGGGCGACGAGATAATGGAGTCGCGATTTGAAGTTCTAAGCATTGATGAGAGAGGTCGCGACTTGCTTGAGGCGTGGTTCAACAGATGTTGGCTGCGATCTTGCTATAAAAGTAATGGCTATGATTGCCATTGATGTTAATGTGTTTGCGGTCATCAATCAGTTAGTTAATTACAACTCACAACTATATCTAATTCGATTGATTGATGTTAGTGTATAATGAATAATTGTTGTTAGTATATATGCATTTATATGCATCCTATTAGTTAGTGCAATTGCTTGATTGAATTAATCCGGATTATTGATTGAATTTGTTTTGTGAAATGAATTGTGATTGATTTGATTTGTCCAAATAATTTTATGAATTGTTTTATAAAATGTTATAATTTATCTTTATTTGATAAATTACATTAGAAAATAATAATAACATTGTTTGAGAAATTCTTTTATAAGAGTTATTAAGTGAAATCCTATATTATAATATAAGAGTTTTATTTCATGGAATATTTAAATGAACTTGTTATATTCTTGATTGATTTAGATATTAAATAAAGAATATGAATTATATTTAACGTTTGAAGTAAGTATAAAATATTTTCAAGTTTATATATATATATTATTATGAAATAATAATCAATTACAGAAAATTTCGGTAAGACTTCTATTACTATATAAATATATAAATATTTGGTTTAGAAATTGATCTTTAATTGTTTTATTTAAATATTGAATATTTGTTTAAATTGTTTAACGAAATATTTTAGTGAACTTTAGTTTTATTCCTATGTTTGGAATATAATTGAGATTTGAGTATGATTTCCACATCTTTTAATTTCTTATATTATATTTTGATTTTTGATATTATGAGTGATTCACCATTGAGTTCGATTTGGTTGATGATTTTAATATGAGACGATGATGGCATCCTTTTGTTTGATTGTTTGATATTTATTCTATGTGACGAGAAATTTGAATAAACGGATTAGTAATACCGTTTAGAAAGGGGCATTCGATAATACTTTTCGGTTATTCTTTGGACTCGTTATATAGAATAAGGAAGGGTGAGTGTGATGTATGAGCACTGAATAAATGGACTTGTAACACGTGGTGGTATGGGACACCATTGTGTTACTTATTCATTTATTCTTTGCTCGTGGATGACACTCATACGGGGGTATGTTGTGTATGTTTTGTGCGACTTGCTGTGGTGAGCACGTACGGAGGCTATTAGTTAGCCACATAGTTGTGTACATTATATATGTCTGTCTACCTTTATCTAACTTCCTTTATGTTTCGGGAGTGAACTAGATTGGCCAATATCCACCCAGGTGGCCCGATTGTGGGGTCACGCCTCAGATCTGCGACACCATTATTGTTTATGGTATTTGATGTGCATCACGAGATTGGTATTGGTTGACCCTTGTGTCGCATATTCCTACAATCAGTTACCATATAAGGGCACATGTCGGTAGCCATGGCCGAAGAGGCTACACATTGTCGAGTCTATGGTGGATCATTGTCACGATACCGAGAGGGGAGAGGTAATGATAACTGATGATTGTAGGTGTCGTGTCATATGGACCACGTGTTTCTCCTGGATCAAGCAGACGTGCTGTCAGTCTCCCGTCTGGTTCTGGTATATGTGGATGTATGGATATGTGGGTAGTAGATAAACATATATTATGTATAGATAGGATTATACCTGAGACTGTGTCTAGAGTATGATCAACCCCGTATCCTTCTCAACAAGACGACCAATTTATTTTTGATTTGCTTTTATATCTCGTAGGGTCGTTCAGTCAAGAGTTTCATCTCTCCATGGACTGTGGGTCGAGATATACGATTTTATTTTGAGATGGCTTAAATCTTACTTAATTATTTTATTGATTTGATAATGATATTTATAATATGAGATTGAGAGAGATTGTGGGCATTGCCTCGTCATTGCCTAACATTACTTGAGGATATCTCATTATTGATGGTTTCCAACTTTAATAATGAATTATGGATATGTATGATTCACCCATTCGATATTGATTTAGTGATTTTGCCTTGATGTGCTTTATTATATGGGTGATAATATCTTTATGTAAGGTTTTATGATATTTGATGTTATTCGATCTATTTGAGATAGTCTGTGATAATTTAATGGGACAGATTTACATATTTGTTGATGTTATTATATGGGAGAGTATGCTGATTATTGATTTACATATTTGTTGATATTATAAATATCATATATTATTTACCTTTATTTAGGTATAGTCTGACCCGTGTGTTATTTATATAATACTCGGGTCAGTTCGAGACATTTCAGGTACAAGGACGATACGACCAACACTTGTCTACTTTGGGCTTAGAGTAGGTTTATATTAGGATGATTACCTAATATTTGTATGTTATTGATTTACTATATGTATATATAATAGACATATGAGTTGTATTGCATTCTTATAACTTTATTGTATTATATATTATATTTTATCGTCGCAACTAACTCTGTGCTCTCCGCTGTCCTGTATATTATGTATTGTTCTGTCCTGGAAGCACACATGTCTATTGCTTTATACCGATACTTCATGCGTATGTATTAGTTATGTGTTATATGTTTTAATACATACTGGTGTTAGTCCAAGGGAATATTCACATGTGTAACCCATGTAACCTCATTCTCCGTATTACTCTATAAAACTCTTGGATAGTATGTGTATAAAGGTGGGGTGTTATAGGATGATTTTCCATGATACTGAGAGTTGAGTGGATTAGTAGAGGTCAAAGAGACCGTATAATTATTTCATTGGCTACGAGCCAAGTCGATTAATATAAGATTGAAGGTCTAGATGATGGTTATGTGGATTTCGATGTCTTGGATTATTTATAAGACCGAGAGTCTTTGTAGTTGTGTAGGCCTATGCACATTGATTATATAGCTATTGAGGATAGCTAGAGATGTTGAGAGCATAAAATTGAACCCTGTACCTATCTTCTACATGGTTATTTGAGAGATGACCCTGGCTACAGAGGGTATGCCATATTTATATTCCGTGTTGTTTGACTTGGGTGATAATTATGTGTTATACATATTTATTGAGTGAGATGGACCCCGGGTATGTCTATTTTACGATTATCTAAGTGATAATCTTGGGCATTAATGAGAGCATGTCCTGTATTGTTGTTGAGTTTTATATCTGATGATAGTTAGATTGTGTCTGTATCACTTACTTAATTATATGCACATTTGGTGTGTTCATTGACTTTGCTTGGATATGAGTTATCTTTTGTGTGCAGTGTTTTGAGATATATTAACACTTTGGATATGCATGTGCCACTTGTGTTGCACTTGTTTATACTGTGCCAGATGTTATTTTATATAAACACCTACATTCTAAACATAGTCTGATCGTATGTTATTTATATAATACTTGGGTCAGCCCATGACATTTTAGGTTTAGGGACACATGACCAATATATGAAAGTTGGTCATAGACGGAGGATAGAGTATTTGTATATAGTTTGTATATTTGTACTCACACCTGTTTGTTTGTTGATGAGATGTATATTTTGGACATGTTATGTGTATTTTTAAGGTTAGTGGGGA
Source organism: Allium fistulosum (assembly GCA_030737815.1). Lineage (NCBI taxonomy): Eukaryota > Viridiplantae > Streptophyta > Magnoliopsida > Asparagales > Amaryllidaceae > Allium > Allium fistulosum. The sequence continues at coordinate 937,750,920 of CM060907.1, read as the reverse complement.
TTTGACCATTTTTGTAAACCCACTTGGACTTGTGTATATTTATTATTATATTTTATCGTTGCGTGTATGACTCTATGTTCTTTGTGATCTACATTATATTGTGTATTGTTCTACCTTAGAGGCATATGTGTTTATTGCTTTGTGCCGATACTGTGTACGTATATGGTGAGGTATTTACTCGATTTTGAGATACATACCAAGTTAGCCCAAGGGAATATTCACGTGTGTACCCCATACAGCCTTATTCTATGTATTATCTGAGAGTACCCAGTAATACTTTCAGATAGTATGGCTATTGTGGTTGGGTGTTACAGTTGGTTTCAAAGAAGGTTTAGAACAATAAAGAGTACAAGGGACATGATTCCTGGCCTTAGATAAGACTTAGAGTCCTTGTCCCTGTGGGTGCGTGGTATATCATTGTTTATACTTAAGTGATAGTAGGAGTATATGATGATTACATGGGAAATCATCTGGGGATGTACTTGTTATTTTTTCTTCTATATATATATATATATATTCCTTATCCCTACATCTTCTGTATATAATTGTTTTCATGCAAAGTAGAAGTTATTGAGGGAGGTAGTAAAGTAGGGAATAGTTAGCCCGACGAGTAGTGTCGACATTAATGATGATGTATAAACCTCTGTGTGGCCTAAATATGAATAAAGTGACCCAATAGTGATCAAAGTTGTACATCAAAAATTGATAAATATCTTTCCATGAAGGCCTTTTTTTGCTTATTTGAAAATGTGTGTTGTATTAATGCTTGTATGATTTATATGGATGATGTGATGATTTTCACTGTTGTTGATTGATGATTGAAGAATGAATGTATATACGAATTTTTAAAACAAATATTTTCTTGCAAGAAAAAAAATTATTTGACAAAAAACAGTGATATCATTTTATAACGCGATTGAAAATCATATTTTAGAGCGATGTCAGAGATTTGCAAAAAAAAATTGTTTCTATATGAAAACTTCTAAATATATTTATTTAAAGAAAATTTTGAACCCGATTTCATATTAATTTGTCCATTGAGTGATTTAAGAATTCTGGTTGATACGTCTGACCAACGTTATCGATAGGGATTCCTAAACATTAGGATGGGACATTCGGACACATCGTTTTGGAAAGATTAATTGTTTTGAAAGGATTAAATATTTTTGAATAGCATCAAAAATAATATTTTGGAGGAAAGTTTAATTTTTGGAAAGGTAGAAAAATATTTATAATCATTTTAGATATATTTTGAAGACAAAGTTATAGTTTAAATAAATGTTATGAGTTATATTTTGGAAAAAATTTCTGGTATTTTTATAAATTATATAAAAGAGTATGATATGAAAGTATATATATTTTGAAAAGGAAAGGAAAACAAGTAAAATATTACTTGGAAAGATACATCGGTTAATATTTAGAGATAATGAACTACTTGTGATTTGATATTGTTATCCAGCCTTTTGACATGGCAATATTCAAATAGAATGGACGAATTGAACATGGAAACTATCAAGGCAGGAAGCATGGAGAGATGGCTCAAGAGCCTAGAAATCAAGTGCAAACAGAGTCAGGGAATTAAGACAAAACCACTCGAAGAAACAAAGAACAAAAATCCAACTAAGAGTTGGATCGGTACCGATCCACGTAATTTGGTCCATTCCTACCCAGACTCCTCCTACTCATTAGTGATGATACAGGAGCCTATTTCAAGTACTATTTCATTGATTCCATGCAATTCTCTATCGGTCTCCATGAGCACTCAAAGTCAGCAACTTCATTCTTCCACTGATCCATCATTTAGACTCAGGAACAAGCTAATAATAGTGTAAACAAGTTTGGAATCATGAAACTAACCACGAATCGAGCCAGGACAAGAACTTCAAAGTCATCCATATGAAGAATGTATGGATCGGTACCAAGCCCATAGATCGGTACCGATCCGTGAATATTGATGAGGTGTCCACCTAATTTCCTAGATAAGTGGTCTAGGGCATAAAAAACTATGTCGAGATCATATGGGCAAGATTTTAGGCTTCCTACAGCTATAAATAGGAGGGAAGGGCTTATTTTAAGGATCTTTTTAGCTCTATTGCTCTTTTACTCTAATCTCTTGTTATCACCCATGGATCCGAACCTGTACTTGCAAGTCAACAATCAAAGCAATAAAATCACTACGTAGACGTAGGCCAAGATTAGCCGAACCACTATAAATTGTTGTATGTTCTTATTTCTCTCTTTTTAATTTACTTTTCTTCACTTTTTATTATCTATACAATCTCTTGTGTGTTTGTACCATTTTTGGTTTAAATTTTTTGGTGCTTTCACCGAGAATTGAACTTTGGCTACTTGGATCCATCATCTGCTATTGAATTTCTTAGATCCGAGAGTTAGATCCAATCTTTCAACCTTACCATTCGACTATTTTGATTTTTTCAACAATCTACAAGAGGCTATTTGCTATGGCCCTAAGGGGAGACCATTCTATAAACTTCATAGCTGCTGATGACGTCGAGAACCAGAATACTCAACATGTATATGAAGTTGCCTAGACAAATTAGCCAGAGATCCAGAATCCTACTGATCTCGTAACCAGAATGGAGATGGTGGTGGATAGGTTCCAGGAGAATCACAATGAGATGAACCAATAGATATAGGAGAGCTTGAGACTGTCGAATGAGCTAACTCAGAACTACCGTAGAAGGAGCGGGGGGGGGGGACTTAACATCTTCTGATTTAGAATCTGATAGCTCCTCATCACCCAAGCAGAGACAGAGGAATAGGAAGCGAAAAATGGCTCGAAAGGAAGCTGGGACTTCATATCAGGAGATAATACAAACTCACAGTGAGGGTTTATGGATCGATACCGATCCAAGAGGACAGATCGTCATCGGTCCAGCAAACCTTGGAGCCGGACCTCGCCTTTTGGATGGTGGTGTAGATTTGACTTTTGGTAGTGTTGTAGATGATCCAAATCAGGAATATCGAACAACTGCAAATGACTCAACGCATAGGAATCAAACAGAGGGGACTGCTGGATGAACGGATCTCCCAGAGTCTGGAGAACCCAGGTATTGAGGGTATGCCCAAGAGCATTCACTAGGTCGAACACTTGGAGCAGATCTCGATTATGGTCGTTTAGCCGAACCTATAGAACTGGAGTACTTGGCCGAGATGGTCAGAAATCTTGTGAATGACGACCAATTTAGAAGTAATGATGAGTGAGGTACTTCTCCAAGTCGAAACCCGTTTACTAAGAACATTCTACGTGCGAAGTATCTATGGAGGTTTGTAATGCCAACAATGCTATTGTACGGTGGAAAAACAGTTCAAAGGCAGTACTTAATGAAATACAAATGGCATATGGACTCCGCTAGAGCATTTGATGCCATGAGATGCCGTTGCTTTCCAATCTTCCTAGAGGCAGTTGCGACGATGTGGTTCACCCAACTCCCACCGAGATCCACATCGTCTTTTGCCAAGTCGATGCAAAAATTTATGGAGCAATTCCATCTACACATTTCATGCCCGAAGGATGTGATGTCGTTATCAAACCTCTTCCAAGGCACGAGAGAGTCATTGAAGGATTTCTTGAATTGGTTCTATATAGTTAAGATGGAAGTTATGAATGCTAAGGAGAATATAGTATTAACGGCAATGATTAGGGGGATTCGTCCTGAGACTGATTTTCGGAGATGGCTGGAAATGAAACCCTCGTCGACGATGGATATTTTTTAAAGGAAGGCTAATCAGTCCTTGTGCTTGGAAGAGGCAAAAACTTGTTTCCAAAGAGATGAGGCTTGGCCTTCAGCTGAAGTGATACAGAGCAATATCGCTGTAAATCTGTCCGAAGGGAGTTGTAGAAATGTGGATGCAAATGTTGGCAATAAGAATGACGATCAGAAATGGAGTGATAAAGGGGCCAGGAAGCAAAAGCCGGATAATAGGAATCATCCCGGGATCTCTATGTATGATAGCAATACTGAATTGAGTAACTCAATAGATAATATTTACCTAGCTCTTCAAGGTACTGAGTAGTATAGGAAGCCGGTTCTGAAAGAGTCGACTGAGAAGGAGAAAAAATATGGCAAGTTTTGTAGGTTCCATGAGAAACATGGTCATAACACTAATGAGTGCGGACACTTGCATGGTATGATCGAGGAGGTTATTCGCAAAAAGAAGCTGCATCAGTTTGTGAAAGCCTCGCAGGATGGGGGACAAGGAAATTCCAACCCCCTGGGTCGGCATCCCAATGGGGGCAAGCCGGGCCTAGTAGTGAAGTGCCCAGGCGGCCTGAAACATGTTTGGTGATAAATGCAATCATTGGTGGACCACATCCAGTTGATAAGAGCTGGAATGAGATTGATCAATAGGTTGGTGCTTTAAAACATGCATAGAATGGAAGATACTTTGCTATAGAGGATGGAGCTCTGGAAAAATAATTCAGAACCATGACAGACGACATTGTTTTCCAACACAGAGATGCTGATGGAGTGGAAGCTCCAACGATTGACCTGCTCGTGATTATGGCCATGATTGGCCCTGCTGTTGTATAGAAGGTGCTGGTTTACTGTGGAGTTCGGTCAACATTTTATTTAAGCAGGCCTATGTCCAGATACTTCTGGAGGGCAAGAACTTGAAACCATGTAAATCTTGGTTCCATAGATTTAATGGGATGGCTACGGAGCTAGTCGGATATGTGGAGCTACCAGTGGTGCTTGGCATGGGCGACCATAAGCGAGTGTAGGTCGTGCCTTTTATGGCGTTGGATATTTACTCTACTTACAATGCATTTTTAGGCCGATCAAACCTGGTTGAGTTCGGAGTAGCTATTGTTCCTTGGTGTTTGACGATGAAATTTCCTACAAAGAATGATGTGGGAATAGTACAAGAAGATCAAGGGCTTGGTCGCGAGTGTTATATCGCTGAGCTAATGGAAGCGAGGTGGAAAGAAAAAGGAAAGGATGTAGAGGGGACTCTCTAGCTTAGTGCCTTTTAGAAATTCTTCTTCTTCCGTAACAACTTGTTTCCATGCCAAAGCCAGATCTGGGATAATCATCACCGAGCCACTCTAGATTATGGAACTTAAGCACATTAGCATTGTACTTAGTGATCAGCGGCTTAAATCTCTCCATCATCCGCTTCTCAGCGGCCTCAACTTTATTTTTAATGAGAGCATCCATGTCCTAAGAATGCACAACTACCTCATCCCTTTCCTGACCAGTGGTAAGCAGCTCTTCACAGTACCCTTGAGCCTTATGGAGAGCTTCGTCCTTCATTTTTGTCTTGCTCTCGAGTTTGGCTGACAGCTCATTCACCTTTGTGGTCAAAGAATCTCTCTCTAGCACTAAGTTGCGATTTCAATTGTCCGCGGTCTCTATCTCACCACGATGCTTGGTCCTCTCACTCTCGAGTTCTTTAGTAGCATCCTCGGCCATCTTCTCGGCATCAGCTTGTGATGTTTTCAAGTCAGCGATCTCGGTATCAAGATGAGCGTTGATCCTCTTATCTTATATCTCCATAAGTTTCAAATTATCGATCTCAAGCTTCCTTTCCTTCGAAACCTAGAGATCTTCTCGGCTATCTGCTTCCATTCATTATATTGATCGTAAGCATCGACTATGTAAGCAATGGTCGTGTTCTTTGACCTCTGGTGGAATGTTCTTCAGATTGGGCACAAACATGAGTCCATCAAAACATACATCCGAAAACTGCTCCTTCAGTTCAACCTTTCGAGAATTAGTGCCAAGTTGTTGCTTTGCAGTAACTACTAGAGATTCCATCGGTTTCTTGCTATCCTTATGATGAGAGGCCTCAGACTGCCTTTACAGTGCCTGCGGTCAAAAGGTTGACTGATGTGAGTTGAGTCAAGTGTTGAACGGGAATGGAAACCGAATGTGGCACACGGGAAGCATCGCCTAGTTGAAAGTCATCACAATGATCAGAATGCATGTACGAACCTCTTGGCGGAGGCGACCTGGACCTAGAATGGTATTTGGAAACAAAGTCATGAGATGGATAGCCTTTGTCATGACCAACTTTGTCACGGCTAGACTAATTTCTGGAATCCTAGTCTCCGTCACCCCATGATGATACATGTCTGAGCAACGCCTCTATCATGACACATTTCCTCTATAGAAGGAAATATATACTTTTTCCTCTCCATGGATCCTGCAAATGAAATAGGGACAAGTTAGCTCCAATAAGTAAGGACACGAGTAAAGTGCAATGCAGTGTAGTACATGTCCTAGTGTTCCCTTCGAGGGACCGTGTGCTGGAGCTTTTCTCACAGGAGTGATTTCTCCCACCCTAGTAGGAGTGATTTCATCATCAACGCGGAGAGGAGAGTCGAGACCCTCAAGCATATTACCAATGCTGAAAGAGCCGAATATGGTGGGAATCGGTCCCAAACCAACAAAGGTATCTTCAAAAGGGAGTAAGGAGTTTTCTTCATAATGGTCGCTGATGAGGGTTGTGTAGAAGATTGTCCCTTTAGAAGTTTCATGACGAGCCACCTTTTCAGAACAAACTGTTGGCCATCTTTGGACTATTCAACCAAAGGCTCATGGCACACATCAACATCATCATGGCCAACTTCGACACCTTTCCCCACAATTTGCCTTTTTTAATGTACTCTTGTTTTGTTCCAGTTTCAACCCTTAGATTGGAATATGGGGCACATCAGGATTCACATTTCCACCTCTAGGCGAGTTATCATCATCATGATCATTGTTATCATCATCATCGACGACAATTTGAACTTGGCTGATGCTATGAGTTGCTTCTAGCAAGTTATGGGCTAGGAGATTGGTACTTAAACCTTCAGCTGTATTGCTATGGTGATTCGTAGTGCACCGATAACCCCTATCTGTTACCTGGATAAAAACTATCTTGTTGGATTAAGTCAAAGTGTGATTATACAATTTTGGGTTAGGAGCTACTAAGGATAGAAAATTTATAGTTAAGTCTTTACAATCATTTAGTTGCATTAGTTCATGCATATATATATAAAATCCAAAAGTAAAAAAAAATTCACATTTTCCTTAACTTAGATTTTAAACAAAAATAAAAAAAAACGAAACAAATATTTTCCTTTGAAAGAAAAATCAAACAAAATCCAAAAATCCAAAACCAAGCATTTTACCTAATTTAGTTCTTTCTTAAAAAAACCAAAAATCCAAAAAAATCTTTTAAAAAACAAAACTAAAAAAAAACATTTTAAAAAAGAAAAAAAATTATTCCATAAAAAAACAAATTAAATCTCCCTTTTGAAAAATAAATTCTTTTTGGTAAATATTTTTCCTTTAAAAAAAGCAAAAGAAAATATTTTTTCACTTTATTTCATTCCTTAAACCTTGTTTCATTCTCTTAACCATGGTTCTCACGTCTTTCTCTCCTTGATCTTTTCACTTGTGCATGAGTGCCCGGACTCGTGACACAACGACAAATCGTTTAACTCGAACGAATGATCCTCCAACGATGGCTAATGAAAATGCTCCCCGAACTCTCATGGATATAATCTTTCCCGACAGAGTTTGTATCCCTTATTGTATCACATTACCCACACCAATAGGTAATAACTTCGAAATTCGTTCAGGTCATATTGCCACGCTCCTGAAATTTGGCAATTTTGAACATGATGACCCATATATCTTCTTAACGAAATTCGAGCAAGTTTGTGCAACCATTAAACTCCAATAATTATGTGACGATGGAATCAAACTTAGATTAATTCCATTTTCTCTTACCGATTAAGCTGAAAAATGGTTGTATAGCTTACCTTCGAACTCGATCAAAACTTGGGATGAATTCGTTAAAGTTTTCTTTAAAAAATTCTACCCCTTAGAAAAAACGACCAAAATATGAAACAAAACTGTAAACTTTCATCAATTTAGGGGTGAACCTTTCGAAAAATACATTGAAAGATTTTAAAGAGCTTTTGATAAAATGTCCACACCATAATTTTGAAAAATGGACCCTTTGCCAAATTTTATACGATGGACTTGAAAATAGTTAATGAACCATGCTTGAATCGATGTGCCAAGGCAATTTTCTCGCCCAACATCACGACGATGCTTGGAAATTCCTTGAGAACTTGACTGAAAAATCATCCCAATAGGAACATTCTAACAAAAAATCCATTAATCACGACCGAACGCACACTCGATAGGATCATCGTTGGCTTTGGAAGCTAAAATTGATGCAATGATCAATAAATTCGACAACATTTTCTCATCCAATCAAATGAACCAAGCTTCCGAACCATTGTGTTATAAATGTAACTATCTGAATCACATCGCTAATCAGTATCCTCATTCGGTAGAACAACTTGATGCTTTTAACAAGGTTAAGAATGACCCATTTTCTCCAATGTACAATCCCGGTTGGAGAAATCATCCTAATTTTGCATGGAACCAAAATAATTCTAACAAAAATTTGGTTCGTTCCAATTTTCAAGCATTTCCGAACAATGCTTCGAATCCTACTTTTTAGCCTAACCACTTTCAACAAAATTTTGTGCCTCCATCTTAAAATCAACCGCAACAATCTTTCACTCCCCAAGATGATAAATGAATTAATTCACTTGAGAAAAGTCTTGAAACATTGGCTAAAGCGACCACTCAAAACCTCCAATCAAATAGCAATTTGCAAATTTTGTTAACCTCGTACATGCAAAATACGAGTCAATTAATTGCTAGACTTAAAATGAAAATGAGTCAACTAGCCAATTCTGTGAGTGAATGTGAACGAGACATGTTCCCAAGTCAACCAATTCTGAACCATAGAAATCAAAACAAGAACTCGAATCAAGCTCATGTCGTTCAAGATAGCAATGCAAACCAAATGAATGCTATTATGACTTTACATTTCGGTAAACTAATTGATAACCAAGCTATCAATCCAAACGATTTACCGAAAGTTCCTCTTGAACAAAACATCAAGTCAAATATCGAATCAAATTCCAATCCAAGTTCTTCTTCTACTCAAGTAGACCGACCTACTAGTATCAAATTCCATTTCCACATCGACTTCAACTTAAGAAACATTTTGATCAAATGGAAAAGATGTTGGAAATTTTCAAACAAGTCAAAGTGAACATCCCTCTTCTTGATATCGTTCAACAAGTCCCAACTTACGCTAAATTCTTGAAAGACTTATGTACTCAAAAACGACACACTCATATACCCAAGAAAGTTTTCTTAGCTGCCGGTCTTAGCGAAGTCTTGTCTCAATCAATTCCCTAAAATACAAATATCCTAGATGTCCAACGATCTCGTGCACGATAGGAGACAAGATGATTAATAAGTGCCTACTAGACTTGGGTGCGAGTGTCAATTTGATTCCTTATTCAGTTTAATAGCAACTTGGCTTGGATGAACTAACTGATGAAAGTAACTCTTCAATTTTCCAGTCGTTCTATAAAGAAACCCGTGTGAGAAATCGAGGACGTTCTTATCAAAATTGGTCAATTCATATTCCCCGTCGATTTCATCATCCTTGAAACACAACCCGTGAACATTCCGATGACTCAAATTCCATTGATTTTAGGAGACCTTTTTAGCAACTTCAAGTGCCCTAATCAATTATCGAAATGGTTCGATGAAAATTTCTTTTGGTAACATGACTTTGGATCTTCAATCTCGAAAATTAATCGAACGAACCACTTGACCAAATATTGGAAGTTAGCTCCATTCAAGAAAATTTTGATAATGAAACAGTTGACCTTAACAACGAACGTGAGACCGAACAATTGTTTCAAGACGAGCCTAACAATATTGAAAATGCTCTTCCGTTTGAACTCCTTACGGTTGAGTCAGAACTTCAACCATATTCTTTAATTAAGCAACCTCCTAAGTTGGATTTCAAACCTCTTCCTGATCACCTTAAGTACGCATACTTAGGTGACAATGAAACTTTTCCTGTCATAATCTATTCCAATCTTTCTCTTGATCAAGAAGCTTCCCTTCTTTCAATTCTATCAAAAAACAAAGAGGCAATTGGATGGTCGATTACCAATATTAAGGGAATTAGTCCCGCTCTTGTTCAACATCGTATCCACTTAGTTGACGATGCTAAGCCTGTTCGTGACGCGCAACAAAGGCTTAACTCAAAAATGAAGGATGCGGTTCGAGACGAAATTCTTAAACACCTCAATAACAGAATCATATACCCCATTTCTTATGGTTCATGGGTTAGCCCAATTTATGTCATGCCTAAAAAGTTTGGACTTACCATTATCACGAACAATGCTAACGTACTCATTCCAAGTTGTACTCAAACGGGTTGGCATGTTTGCATTGATTATTGAAAATTAAATGCTGCAACATGTAAAGATCACTTCCCTCTTCCTTTCATCAACCAAATGCTCAAACGCTTAGCCGGCCATGAATTCTATTGCTTTTCTTGACGGTTATTCCTGTTATAACCAAATTTCGATCACTCCCGAAGATCAAGAGAAAACGACTTTCACGTGTCTCTTTGGCAACTTTGTGTTTCGATGTATGCCTTTTGACCTTTGCAGTGCTCCTACTACTTTCCAAAGATGCATGGTTAGCATCTTTTCCGACATGATTAAATGCTTTTTAGAAGTATTTATGGATGATTTTTCCATTTTTGGAAACTCTTTTTCCGAGTGCTTACACCATCTCGAGATAGTTCTGAATCAATGCAAGGACAAACACTTAACGTTAAATTGGGAAAAATGCCATTTTATGGTCAAGCATGGCATTGTTCTTGGGCATGTCATTTCAAATAAAGGCATTGAGGTGGATAAAGCAAAAGTTGATGTAATTGTGAATCTACCCATTCCCAAACTATCAAGGACATTCGTTCATTTCTACGATAGGCTGGTTTTTATCGGCGTTTTGTGAAAGACTTGAGTAAAATTGCTCGACCTCTGACGATTCTTCTTGGAAAAGACATTCTATTTGACTTTAGTTCTGACTATGTTTCTGCTTTCGAACGTCTTAAAAATGAACTCATTTTCGCTCCTATCATTTGCTCACCCAATTGGGATCTTCTTTTTGAAATAATGTGTGACCCTTCTAACTTTGCGGTTGGTGCTGTCTTAGAACAACGCATCAACAAAATTCTTCATGTCATCTACTACACTAGTATGACTCTTAATGATGCTCAACTCAATTACACTACCACCAAAAAAGAGCTTCTAGCGGTAGTCTTTGCGCTCGATAAATTCCAACCTTATTTGATTAGCTCACACATTACGGTTTACATTGACCACTCCACTCTTAGGTACCTTTTCGCTAAAAAAGATGCTATGTCTCGTTTCATCCGTTGGATCGTGTTACTCCAAGAATTGGACTTTACGATCAAAGACAAAAAAGGATCTGACAATTTCATTGCTGATCATCTGTCATGTCTTCCAAACGCACCACCTTCTTTACCGACCAATGAGAACCTTCCTGATAAACAACTCCTTTCCGTTTCCATTGATCCATGGTATGCCAATATAGTGAACTATTTATTCACTGAGGAAACTCCTTCATTTTGGTCGAAACAAGATAAATATAAATTTTATTCCCAAGTCAAGTACTTCTATTAGGATGATCCATACTTGTTTAAGTATTGTTCCAACCAAATCATTCGACATTGCATCCCAGATTGCGAAATTAAGAGTGTTCTTTCGTTTTTTCATGACCAAGCTTGTGGTGGGCATTTCGGTCATTAGAAAACCGTGAAAAAGGTGCTTCAATGTGGTTTTTACTAGCCTATGCTTTTCAAAGATGCATTTGAGTTTTGTAAAAATTTTGATCGTTGCCAAATGTTAGGGAAAATCTATCAAGGAAACATGATGCCTTTGAACCCCATTCTTACGATCGAAATCTTTGACGTTTGGGGTATTGAATTTATGGGACCATTTCCCAACTCCTTTGGAAATCTATACATTCTTCTTGCTGTTGATTAAGTCTCTAAATGGGTTGAAGCCATTCCATATAAAACAAATGACCATAAATTTGTTGTGAAACACATAAAAGAAAACATCTTTTCAAGCTTTGAAAAACCTCGCACAATAATAAGCGATAATGGAATCCATTTCTATAGTCGATCATTTGAAACTCTAATGAAGAAATACTCGATAACCTGCACGTTATCCACTCCTTATCATCCTCAAACTTGTGGTCAAGTTGAAGTTTCATATCGCCAAATCAGGCAAATTTGAGAGAAAACTGTAAATAAGAATCAAAAAGATTGGTCACAAAAATTGACGGATGCGCTTTGGGCTCATAGAAATGCGTATAAAACTAATCTAAGGATGTCTCCATTTAGGTTAGTATATGGTAAAGCGTGCCATTTACCTATGGAACTTGAACATAAAGCATTGTGGGCGACTAAGAATATAAACTTGATCTTGAAAAAGCTAGCGAAAATAGAAAATTGCAAATCAATGAATTAGAAGAGATTAGGAATGACACGTATGAAAATGGGAAAATTTACAAAGAAAAAACAAAAGTTTTTCATGACAAGTCAATCCTAAGAAAAGCATTTTCGCAAAATTAAAAAGTTCTTTTGTATGACTCTCGACTTCATTTGTTCCCTGGGAAATTAAAATCAAGATGGATAGGACCATACGTGGTACGTACTGTTTTTCCACACGGTGCCATAGAAATAGAAAACCCTAGGAATGGATCAATTTTTATAGTCAATGGTCATCGTTTAAAACCTTACTTGAAGTTGGCGAGTGATCGAGAGGAGAAGCTCATGATTCTTCATGAGTCACACTACGTCTAGTAAGAAATTTTAACCCTCTCTTGTAAATATATACATATTTTTCTCCGTTACACTCATTATATCATGCATTGACTATGGGGTCACAGTCAAAATCAAGTGTGGGGACAGTCTCATTTTTATTTTGATTTTTTATGATTTATTTCTTTTTCATTTTCTTCCCTAAAAAAATAAGAAAAAATCCCAAAATAATTTTTTAGCATATTGATTTACTTTTAAAGAAACATGATAGAATAAGTATATGTCTTTGGTTATTAAATTGAAATTTTTAAAAAATTACTTGTCTCAAGAAATATAAAAAGAAAAGTTTGATTACAAGTAACTATAGTGTAACTAGTATATAAGAAGGTTCATAGGTGATAATTATGAATTATATCCTGATTGTAATCATTATTTAAAAGAGTGGTTAATTTAAAGCAAAGGCGGTAACATTTTTGATCTTCTAAGTTAAGTGGTGCTAAGATGATTTTGCATAACTCTCTCTTTTCGAAAAAAAAATTTCATAAAAATAAGAAACACCTAGAGTCATGTGTTCACACGTAAGTGTGTACACTAGCCGCGCTATGTACCCTTCTCACGTAAGCCCAAAAGGCAGTGCATGATCGGTATATCTGGCCTCAGTTTATCTGAGTTAAGTGTATGTTAATAAAATTAAAATAATAATAATAAACACCTAGCGTTATGTATTTATACGCAAGTGTGCACACTCGCCACACTCTGTACTCTTCTCACGTAAGCCCGAAAGGCAATGCATGATCAGCATATCTGGCCTCAGTATATCTCAGCTAGGTGTGTAAATAATAATGTTAATATTTTTCAAAATAGAGAGAGCAAGCAATTGAAATCCAAGCACTATCTTCACTTATTTGATTTGATTGGTTATTCAAAAGAAATAAAAATAGCACTTTGCAAAACTTTGATAATCAATAAAAAGAGTCATTTCATAGTTGCACTATGTTATCAACCGAAACAACTAGTCAAACTAGAGTCTAATTGTGATGATAACTTAATTTTTGTTAGAAGTTTTGATGAGTAAAAAAACTAAAATTTCTTGATAAAAACAAAAACTCATATCTAACTTACTCGTGTCAATTTAAAAGTAAATTCTTCACTTGTAAATATTTTGAAAACTTGCATCATGTAGTCGCATTATGTTTGCGCCAAAAATGGTCACAAACCCCGAATGTTGTGAAAGCACCAGTGTATGAATACAAGTCAGCAATATTCAAACACAAATCTCAGATCTAAACAAACAACAAACAGCAATCCAGAAATAATGAACAAAAACACGAGATTTATAGTGGTTCGGCTATCTCCGGCCTACGTCCACTCCAAAGTTTTTATCTTTTATTGATCGATGCTTGAAGATTACAATTTTCTATCGCGTAGTACAACGGATTTTATGATTATAATCTGAATCTAAGGCAGCAATGGTGATCTGGAGTAAATCTGGCAGAGTCCGGGCGCTCTTTAGCTCTCAAAATTATCCGACCTCTTTTCTGAATGACCAGGGGCTCTATTTATAGGTGTAGGAGGCTGATATTTCGCCTAAATTGAGGGGAGACCAGTTCTGGCATGTGAGGGGGCCCATATGCCCGCTTTCTGGAAATCCGGGCCCACTTTGGGGTCGATTCGAAGCTATGTTCGAATCGATCAAGAAATTGTCCAATCGAGCTGAAACTTGGCGTGAACATTCTTCAACATGTGCTCAAGCTACTGTGAAAATTTCATAGCATTTGGACTTGTAGATCTCAAGTTATGATCGATTCAAGGTTGGATACTTGGCTGAAATGTCTCTTCGAATCGATCTCCATCGACTCGGTTCCTTCGAATCGATCGTCTCGACTCGATTCAGCGTGTCTTCGCGATGACGTGACGTGCCTCCTTCGTTTCGATCCGTCTTGTGCTCCGAGTTGAATGGGTCGACTCCATCTTTGTCGCCGTGTTGAACGTTTCTTCCCATGAGTTGCGCATACTTCACACTCTTAATCATGCTTCGTACCTCAGCTCGTATCCATTCTTCGTGTTCAGTTCGTATCCTTTTGTTCATTTCCTTCGTATCGATCGATTCGAGCACGATCGATACGAACATTGTTCCTGAGTCCTTCGAATCCATACGATTACCCATCCTTCGTATCCATGACTTCGTGTCTACGAAGCCGACTCCCAAGGTATCCTTCCCGTATGCCTTTGATTTTCTTCGAATCGATCCGTATGTGCGTGTTTCCCTGACTAGTACATATTTCCAATTCGTATCCATCGATCCTAGGGGCATGCTTCAAATCGATCTCTTCGAATCGATCGATTCGAACATACCCTAACCCGATGGATTCGAACTCTACTTGACCTCATCGATTCGATGCACTATACTTTTTCTCGATCGATTCGAACATGTTGTCCCAGAGCGAATGACTGACTTCGTCTTCATCGATACGAACCATGTCGATATGAAGCGCAGTAAGCTTCAATTGATTCGAACCTTCATCGATTCGAACCAACATCCATCGATGCGAAGTACATCGATTCGAACCGTACTCTATGCATCTTAATTCATTCATATCTTGTGCGTACGAACTCCGATCGTCTTGAAACTTGAAACGTAGCCTCTCCTAGTCCTCATCATCATCTCCAATCTATTCCGTCCCGATCGGAGCTCGGCGAAATTTTGACGATATCCATTGCAGCCTTGTTTCCAAGTGAACTCCAATCCTGATATCCATCCTTCCTTGCCAACTTTGATGATATTCCAGCTTTGACCAAAAGGTGGGATAACACATTAGAATTTGCATATCGCATTTGGATTTTGTGAGTAGTATCAACTAAAAACCCTTACGGGACAACACTCATTCTACTAGGGACACCTGGAGGTTTAATAGCTTGTTGCATACACTCAATGCAATCGTGTTTCCTACGAAAATAGATTTATCCTAGTTTTATTATATTCGAGGACTAATTAAAAGATAAGTGTGGGGGATTTGATGCACATGTAAAAATGTATATTTTTACTCCCATATTTAATCTTCCTTTATTAGAATAATTGAGCATATTAGGATATTTTACATGTTTAAAGCAAAATCCAAAATTGTTTTCAAATCATCATTCATTCATCTTCATTCGGGGTAAAAATGATAATTTTGTGTATGAATTAAATTTGGGAAAATTTATTTGCATACTTTTATTTTTATTTGTAGGAAATTGAGTGCAAATTGGATGGAGTTTCATGGATAAATGCATGCACAAGAATTCAAGGCCAAAAGAATGTAGAAAAGAAAAGAAATAATGCAACATGGAGGAGCCCACATGCCCACTACTTAATGGACCATAACTAAAAGCACATGCAAATGTTAACAGAGATTAATTAATTCCCTAATGATTACTTGGAGGCTACACAAACTCAAGGGAATTTTTGGTAGTCCTCTAAAAATGGAATTAGGGCTTTTAGGCATGTATAAATACTCCTTATGTTTCATGTAATTAGTTTTCTCTTTTATGCGTGTTGTAGCCACAAAATTAATCATAAGTAAAGTGTATTTTTAATAGCTTCTTAGCCTTCTTCTTATTTGCTTTGGTTTACAAGCTCCTTTCTCTTACGCTATTTTATTTCATACTCTTTTATGTTAGTTTATGTCTCTTTATTTCATGTTAATAGTATTGATTTAATTCATGCAATTAGTTTAGATTTATTTTATGCAAGTAGTTAGCTCTCTTTTCTTTTGATTAGCTTTTATTTTCCTTGTTTTTCACGCTAAAACCATTTTGCGTTGAGATGAATTCAATTATAAGAAGCTAAACCCTTTAAATTAGGGGTAATGAAGCTCTCATGAATCATACTAAATCAACATAACATGTTTGCATTTATGATCTCCCTTTTGTGCTTAATGGAAATTATGAATGATGGTAGTTTGTAACGACCCATAATTTGTTCACTCTAAAATATAATACTTAAATTGATTTTAAATATAAAATGAATAAGATTTTATGATTCAAATAATATTAAATAGGATTTGGAGATAGAAATATACACAAAAATAAGAACCGTTGTTTATATCGGTAAAAGTGACAAAAGTCCGATTTCAGAAAAGTATGTTTGGATGGTTAAATAAATTATTTTAATAATTAAATAAGGGTTTTTATTTTTAAATAACAATATATAAGTTTATTTTCAAGTTTTGTTTACATAAATAAATAGTTTAACAAAAACATCAAAATGTGACCGTAAAACGTTTTGTCAAAAATCAACTTTTGTTCAACAAAAGCTGATGCAACATTGTTGCACCTTTATTTACATATATATGTATGCATTTTTAAGTAGGATAAGTATTAAATAAGTCACTAAACAAGATTACTTTTCCAAAACAAGTTTAGAAGTTTCTAGAATTCATTAACAAAAAGTAAGCGCTAAAAGACAAACATGTCAAAATAAAATCTAAACAAAAAATCTTACTTTATTTTACTTAATACTTAAGTGATTAAGACATAAAGTTGTGAAGTGAAATGCGATGTTAAGTGTTGAAAAATGTAGTTTACTTTAAGTTTAAGTAAGGGTATTTTGGTCATTTTACATAATAATATTTTATTCCAAATTTTTTCGATAAATACCAAACCAATTCTTCACTTTTTTAACACTTCTCCTTTTTCTTTTTCCAAGCTTTCTCTCTTCATTTTCATGGCTTCCAACCTTAATAAAATAATGCCAAAATTTGTTCCAAAAATATACTAAAGAAAATATCCATCCGAACACCGCAAAACCACACCCAAACCCCCTTCTTCCTCTCCCCTACACACTCCTCCCATCTCCCCAACCACCCAAACACGTGAGCTCCTCCCCTAACCCAAGGCCGTGAGCACCATCCACCTCCCCAAGTAAGTCGAGCCACTTAGAAGACTTTAAAACGAGCATTCGTAAGCATCGGTTAAGTTAGGAAAGTTATATCCGTCTAAAGTTAGTTCAATTCCATTTAAGGTGATAACTACTAATTTCACATAATAATATTTTATTCCAAACTTATTCTATAAATACCAAACCAATTCTTCACTTTTTTCACAATTCTCCTTCTTCATTTTCCAAGCTTTCTCTCTTCATTTTCATGGCTTCCAACCTTAATAAAATAATGTCAAAATTTATTCCAAAAATATACTAAAGAAAATACCCATCCAAACACCACAAAACCACACCCAAACCCCTTTCTTCCTCTCCCCTACACAAGCCTCCCACCTCCCCATCCACTCAAACCCATGAGCTCCTCCCCCTAACTCAAGGCTGTGAGCACCATCCACTTCCCCAAGCAAGTCGAGCCACTTAGAAGACTTTAAAGCGAGCATTCATAAGCATCGGCTAAAGTAGGGCTGTCAATGAGTACCCGAAAAATCCGAAATCCGTCCGTATCCGTATCCGAAATATGAAAAATTATCCGATATCCGAAAAACGGATACGGATACGGATATGGCCATATCCGTATCCGATAATTATCCGTTTGGTTTTTATCAAGATTATAGCTATTTTTTATGTATTTTAGTACATAAAATGATTGTCGTTTACTATTATATCCTGGTAAAAAAATTAATATGTATGTAAAAAATCAATTTTTAACGCTTAAAATTATTTTTCTTAGTGTATTTATTATTTCTATATATTTAGTACAAAAACAAATTTATGATAAATCAAAATTTTCTATTTATTTGTTTAGATTTATCAGTTGTAAACTGATCGAAGAATATCCGATAAATATCCGATATCCGTCCGCATCCGCGGATACGGATATCCGATATCCGAAAATGATTTCGGATACGGATACAGATATAGCATTATCCGTATCCGAAAGTATCCGTTTACAGGCCTAGGCTAAAGTTAGGAAAGTTATATCCGTCTAAAGTTAGTTCAATTCCATTCAAGGTGAGAACTCCTAATTACTATATATATGTATGGATGCGATGATGTGATACGATTGTATGGATGTTTGTTTATGATTTTGATCATCATATATTCTTTATCTTATGTGAATGTTTGAACAAGTCACGATATACACGTCGTTATTTCACATGGAAAACACTTTTCGAATGAATTTGAAAAGTAGCATGGAATCATTTAATACCTTTTAAAATGATTGAAATTATTTTAGAAATGTTTCACAAACATATAAACTTGTTTCGACAAGTTTTAGATGAAAACCAATAAATGAGTCAAAACTAGGCTTGTCGCGCAACAGTAGTTCACGATTTCGCACTGAGAAATTCAAATTAGTATATGGAATAAAATTTAGCTCGGAATTCTTTGAGATAAGAATTTTTCAGACTATTATATCCATAGTTTTAGAATGAAGAAAGAAAATCAAGATTTCATCTTGTAGATTTTAAAATATGTCCAAATCAAATTTTTAGAAAAATTGCACTTTTGCAGTAAAACAACCTAAGTATAAAATTCTTTGAAATTAATATTTTCAAATGTTTAAAAAATATGAAATATATTTTATAAATCCAATAAAATAGTTTAAAAGAGATTTGAATTGAAAAATATGGATTTTGAAATATTAGAAAAGTTGTTTTAAATCGAATCAGCTTTTTGTAGCACTTTCTGTAGCACTTTTCTACTGCCGTTTCAATAACTTTAGAAATGAAGTTTTAAACCTAACGATTATTTTCTAAATATTTTATGAATGTTTTTAAATAAAAGTGTTTTAAAGATGAGTTAAGGATTGTATAATTTATTTAAAAAGATTTAAATAAATGATTTAAAGAAAAGCTGTCAAAATCAAGTG
Organism: Allium fistulosum; assembly: GCA_030737815.1. Classification (NCBI taxonomy): domain Eukaryota; kingdom Viridiplantae; phylum Streptophyta; class Magnoliopsida; order Asparagales; family Amaryllidaceae; genus Allium; species Allium fistulosum. The sequence goes on along the minus strand of CM060907.1, from coordinate 937,731,418 downwards.
ATTTAATCTTGACTCTAAAAGCCGATGAGTAGACTGGATTTTTCTTTTCGTGAGACCTGGGTGAGGTGCTTAAACTAAGGAGATGTCCATGAGCAACCAGTGCCCTGGCTCACCCGGCCTCATCTGGGCGAGGGATAGATAAGGTCAAAATGTCAGAAACGATTTAAATATAAAAGTTAATTTTCCAAATTTAATTACTCATAAGTTACTTTCTAAAAATAATTTGATAAATTTCAAAAGGGAAGATTGAAATGTTTCCTTATTTACTAAAAAGAATACATTTAACATATATATATATCTCTCGAAGATATTTCGATAAAGAAATGAATAAATCAAACAATAATCATCTACTTATAAAGCATCATTTTTATCGACGATTGGATTTCGAAGAGAACGGGGTCGGATCTGGGAAATCCCTATCCGAAAACCCCTTTGAACCAATTTACATTTCGAAGTAAAACATGTTGAAGATAAGATCATTGAAGACGAAGATATTCATGATATAGGGCTACTTGCCACTAGACCCTTGGGGAAATTCACCATATCATATATTAGCAGTAGTGCTCTGTTATGAAAATCTTCGTATTGCAAGGACTAATCGCAACTGATCCTAGGGGCGATTCCCAAAATAGGATGTGGTAGGAGGAGTGCCTTCATTTTCGTTCAGTCCCACAATGAACTTGTATAGACTAATGTTTGATGTTGCATTTTAAAATCATATTAATTGATCTTTATAAATGTATTTCTGCTTGGTAGTGTTGAAGGAAACTTCTCTTAGCTTAACACCATTTCCTGAGACGTACGAGCTCAGGAGTTATACGGTTATAGAAATCAGTTGTGTGATTATGGAATGATAATGTGGCATTCAAAGTGAAGAGTTGATGTGCTATGTGAAAGGTAATCGTTACCTCAAGCCTCACACCCGGAAATGGCCAAAACAAGGTAGATGCAGCAAGGCTATGTGGTTCGCAATCATTAGGGTATGATCATCCCCATCTAGATATATTTCTACCCTCTATAACATTCGGGTTTAAATTTTTGTGGTGTGTGTTAAGAGAAGTCTCGGATAGGTCGGTAATGACTAGGGTGATGACATATTCCGTACTATCTAGGAAGAGGTAGGCCGGTCTTGTGTTGGTAGAGGACTATCAGTTGGGCCTCAGTACATTCCTCTAGAGATGTACTACTAGAAGGTAGCCCTTTACCTAGTCATTTATATGGAAATCCATTCTCCAATAAGTGCTTGCCATTTTGTTTGTAGAAACCAATTTGTGGCTAGTATGCTGGAATTTAATCAATGTAACAATTTCAACCAAGATTAATAAGTTTACTTGCAAATATTTTTAAAGAAATGCCATTAAAGATAATATCCCTTATTTTTACGTAATAAAGATTTAGTTATTATAAGGTAAAAACCCGTTCCGTGCTTATGTGCGGCATGGTCTTATGAGATACCCTTTTGTTTTCAAACATCATATTTTAGTTCTCACACCAGTCCCATGACTGACCCGGAGTTTATTTTATTTTCTCTTTAAACATTGGGTGCCCTATTTTTCCGGGCAGCCAAGTAGTCAGGATCATGTTAGGATTAATTTGGTGAGGATTTCTGGAAGAATTTTTGGAGCATGGAGGTGGAGCATCTTATGTAGATATCGATCTATCTTTTGTTTTCCATTGTGTCTAGTTGTTTGTACCAACAAATGTGGGAGAAGGCAGTTATAACTGTTCCCGGCTGGGTTAGTTCATACCATAACCCTGATATACCTTAATGAGAGTGGTTGTATGTGCTATCTATCTATATAGTTAAATGAATGTGACAATTTGTGTTTCTACTTTACTTTATTTTACCCTTGATAATCTGCCTTTCCGGCACTTGGATTTATGGCACGTGAATACCATGGATGCATCAGTGTTTATTTTCGAGGGTCGAGGGGATGGGTCGTCACATTTGATATCCGAGCTGAGGGTTAAGCAAGAACCTTGGCTTTGGTGGGGTATGACTCATTAGAGATAGGGTTAGTAATACCCTAGAATGAGTTTAATCTTGAGAGTGCAAGTACCCATTCCCTAAGACAATTTCATTTTTGTATTCTAAAGTTATCTTACTAAATTTAGGTAGTAAGATATGAGTACTTGTTGAGGACGAAGATGGGGAAATGGCAGCACCACAACAACCAACGGTCGAGCTCCAACCGCTGCTATGGTAGAAGAAGTAGTTCCGTACAACCCCAGGTTAATTTTGCCACCCTATGCAAAAATTATACTAGCTTAGGGGGAAAAAGTTACAGATGCTATTATTGAAGTACGGGCTTGGATTAAATCATGCGAAAGAATCTTTAAGGCATTGGATATTAGTAATGAGCAAAAGAGGTTTTTGGCCTTGTGGCAACTGCTGGAATAGGCTCTGGCTTGGTGGGAGTCCATTACCCTAAATGATTCGAAAGACAATTTCTCTTGGGAAAGGTTTAAGGAAGTCTTGGAGGAGCAGTACATGCTAGCATCCGAAAAATCTCTTCTTTACAGAACCTTTATGGATCTAAAGCTGGACAAAATGACTTTGAGGAGTATGCAAATAAGTTCAATGAATTATCTTATTTTGGGCCAGGTTTGATTTACATGCCTTTAAAGAAAAACGAGAAGTTAATTTCGGAGATCAATGAGAAGTAACAGAGCAGGATGACTGCTCATGTAAAAGGATCGTTTATAGACTTGGTGGATATGGGATTTCCTTATGAAACATTGGATAAGAAGAATCCAATGGTAGCTTAGACCAACAACAACACCAATAATTGGAAGAAGAGGAAGTTCAATCAAAGTGGGAAAAAGCTAGGGCGAGGCAAACCGGGAGGAGAATCGCAAGGTAACTATTTGAAGGATGCTACATGTTATAATTTCCAACAAAATGGCCATCTAGCAACTAATTGCAAGAACCCCAAGGTTCACAGGCCACCACCAAGGAACTGTTATAATTTTCATTAACCAGGACACCTAATAAAGGATTTTCCAATTATGAGGAGGGGAGAGCAAGCCAGAGTTTATGCTATAAAGGATGAACCTTCAACCCCTCAGGATATGAAGGGCAAAGGAGTTTTAGAAGGTAATATTTTTACCAAAGATGTTTTAGTTAGAGTATTATTTGATACGAGAGCTTCTCATAGTTTTGCTACTAAAGAAACCATAGATGAATTAAAACTTGACCCTAAGTTAGTTGATCCCCCTATCTGGGTGACATATCCTATAGGTGGTACTACTAACCTTTGTATGAATTTTGAGAAAGTCCAAATTTCCCACTCTTCCCATAAATTTCCTTTTGACCTGTTTATCTTGGATTTTATTGGATTTGAAATTTTGCTCAGTATGGATTGGTTGACTAAGCACGAAACTATTCTAGATTGTGTAAAAAGGACGGTTTTAGTAAAAATGAAGTTAGGGAAGTTTATAGAAATATCTAGTGAAGATCCTAGTCCAAGGAGGGATAGTTTTCTTTATGCCTTAGATTTGTCCCAGAAAGAACTAGAAACGATACCTATTGTTAGAGAATTCCCAAACATTTTTTAAGAAGTAAAGAGTTTACCCCCATATTGGGAAATTGAGTTCGCATTGACTTGATTTCTAGTGCAAGGCTGATTAAACAACCTGACCGAAGGATGGCTCCAAAGGAGAGGATGAGTTAAACAACCAAACCCAGGAGCTATTAAAGAAAGTATTGATAAGACCTAGTCGTACTGGCTAGGGATCGGTAATGGTTTTATTGCCAAGTCAGAGGGATCTTTAAGGTTGTGTGGAGACTACCAAGATCTGAATAAGCAAATGATTAAGAACAAGTACCCCTACCCCGAATAGATGACTTGCTTGATCAGTTACATGGTGCTTGGTTATTCTTGAAAATGGATCTAGCCACGGGATTCCATCAACTAAGGATCGCAGAAGAATGCATCCATCTAACTGCATTTAAAGGTTCAAATACTTTCTTTGAGTGGTTGGTTATGCCTTTTGGGCTGAACAATGCACCCACTTATTTTGTAAACCTTATGAATAGAGTATTTATAGATGTACTCAATAAATTCGTGTTAGACTTTATCGATGATATCCTTATCTATTCTAAGACAGAAGAAGAACACGAAAGAAATCTAGAAATTGTGTTGGAGATATTGAGAAATAATGTGCTTAAAGCCAAATTCTCAATGCCATTTTTAGGAGAAGGAGGTAAGATTCCTTGGACATATAATGTCAAGTGGCGGGATTTCAGAAGATCATGTAAAGGTTTCAATTGTTATAAATTGGAAGCAGCCACAAACTCCTAAAGAAATTCATAGCTTCTTAGGTTTAGCGGGATATTACAGAAGATTCATTCAAGACTTCTCAAAGATTTCCTACCACCTAACGAAGTTGACCATGAAGGATGCAAAATTTATCTGGACTCTTAAATATGAAGAAGCATTCCAAGAACTCAAAAAGAGGTTAATAACTGCTCCAGTTCTAGCAATTATAAATGAAAATAGTGGATTAACTGTTTATACAAATGCTTGTGGAGAAGGAGTTGGTGCAGTTCTGATGCAGGAAGGAAAGGTGATCGCATATGCAAGTAGACAGCTAAAGACTCATGAGAAGAATTATGCAACACTCGACTTAGAATTATTAGCCGTAGTATTTGCATTAAAAATATGGAGCATTATTTACCGGGTAAGAATTTTTCATAGTTTATTTCATTAAAACTTTGAATTGACCTTAGTAAATAAAATTCCCTCTTTTAATAGGTGAAAAGTTTGAGCTCTTCACGGATCATAAATCTTTAAAGTATCTTTTCACTCAGAAAGATTTAAACATGAGGCGATAATGTTGGCTAAAATTTCTCGCATCTTATGATCTAGATATTTTATATACACCTGGAAAGCCAACGTAGTAGCAGATGTATTGAGTAGGAAGAATGCTATTATTTCTTATTTGGTAGCAACTCCAACTCTTCTAGAAAGAATTACCAACAAGCAAAAACAAGATCGATTCCTAAAGGAGATTATTAAAAATATATACAAAGGGCAGCTTTCAAGCTTCGAAGTAGATGACCGTGGAGTATTGCTGTTGAATGGGCGAATTTATGTTCTGGATGTGGAAAATCTTAGGCAGGAGGTGTTAGCTGAATGCCACAAATCCAAACTTAACATACATCCGGGAGTTAACAAAATGTACAAAGATATGAAGCGCACATTTTGGTGGAGAAGTATGAAAAGAGACATATCCAATTATGTTAGCCAATGCATAAATTGTCAACAAGTCAAGAGCGACCAACAGAAAATGCAGGGTTACTTCAACCTCTGGAGATTCCAGCTTAGAAGTGGGATCAAATATCAATGGATTTCATTGATGGCTTACCTCGAATGAGAAAGGGAAATGAAGGCATTTGGGTTATCATAGACCGATTAACTAAAAGTGCACATTTCATTCCAGTTAATCCAACAAGGACCGCTGCAAGTCTTGTAGAGATATATATGAAAGAGATTGTCCTATTGCATGGAATTCCAAGCAGTATGGTAAGCAATCGGGATCCAATCTTTACTAGTCAATTCTGGGGAGCATTACAAACAGTTTTGGGAATGAAGCTGAGTATAAGCACTGCATATCATCCCTAGACTGATGGGAAAACAGAAAGAGTCAATCGCGTTTTGGAAGATCTTCTAAGAGCATGTATTCTAGACTTTGTAGAGGCTCATGGGAAAATCATTTGAATTTAGTAGAGTTCTTCTATGACAACAACTATCAAGCTAGTATCGACATGGCACCGTATAAAGCTCTATATGGTCGCCCATGCAAGTCACCAGCATGTTCGATCGAGACCGGAGATCGATTAATACTTGGTCCTAATATGATACGAGAAGCTTCAGAAAAGGTTGATATGGTTAGAATGAAGCTAAAGGAAGCCCAGAGCAGACAGAAAAATTATGCAGACCAAAGGCATAGAAATCTGGAATTCTCAGTTAGAGATTCTGTCTTTTTGAAAGTCTCTCAGATGAGAGGAGTGGTGAGGTTTGGAAGGTTGGGAAGTTAGCACCTCGACGTATTGGACCTTTTCTCATTCTTGAACGAATCAGCCCACTAGCTTATCGAGTGCAATTGCCAGAATGGTTGTCAGGAGTGCACAATGTTTTTAATGTATCTAATTTGCGGAAACATGTGCATGACCCAGAGCAAATCTTAGAAATGGATGCTCAAGAAGACTTGGAGGTGGAACCAAATTTGGCAGTTATTAGATAGCCTATTCGAATCGTTGATCATGATGAGAAACGATTAAGGAGGATGGTGGTAAGGTTAGTCAAAGTTCAATGGAGTAGAGATGCTGAAGATTGCACTTGGGAAATGGAGGATAGAATGAAGAAGGCATATCCTGAGTTTAGGATTGATGTATAGACTATATAAATTATATCGTTATAATGTACTGACCGCCTGTGGTGTAGTCACTTATTCATACTCTTGTATATATTTATCTTATAGAATATATTTCCTTTTGAGCTATCTTCTTCTTATCTTAAATATAGAGGACATAATTCTTTTAAGGAGGGGAGAATGTAACGACCCAAAATTTAATCACACTAAAATATAATACTTAAATTGATTTTAAATATAAAATGAATAAGATTTTATGATTCAAATAATATTAAATAGGATTTGGAGATAGAAATATACACAAAAATAAGAACCGTTGCTTATATCGGTAAAAGTGACAAAAGTCCGATTTCAGAATAGTATGTTTGGATGGTTAAATAAATTATTTTAATTATTTTAATAAGGGTTTTTATTTTTAAATAACAATATATAAGTTTATTTTCAAGTTTTGTTTACATAAATAAATAGTTTAACAAAAACGTCAAAATGTGACCGTAAAACGTTTTGTCAAAAATCAACTTGTGTTCAACAAAAGTTGTTGCAACATTGTTGCACCTTTATTTACATATATATGTACACGTTTTTTAAGTAGGATAAGTATTAAATAAGTCACTAAACAAGATTACTTTTCCAAAACAAGTTTAGAAGTTTCTTGAATTCATTAACAAAAAGTAAGCGCTAAAAGACAAACATGTCAAAATAAAATCTAAACAAAAATTCTTACTTTATTTTACTTAATACTTAAGTGATTAAGACATAAAGTTCTGAAGTGAAAGATGATGTTAAGTGTGAAAAATGTAGTTTACTTTAAGTTTAAGTAAGGGTATTGTTATCCGGGTTTTTAACCCATCAGGATCCAAAAGAATATGGAACAACTTGATGGAGTCAGAACGGCTGAGAACTCAACCAAAAAGGACTAAAACAACGACTGAGTTTGACTGGACCAAGAGACCAGTGTCTATCTAGTCCAATCAGCAGCTAGACATAACTAACAAGCAGATCGTCATCAAAACAAAGCAACGTGCAACGAGATTACACGAACAACGTCGATACAAGACAATGAAGGCATTACAGACATCAAAGTCCAGTAAAACTCTAAGTGCATGGATCGCTATACTCTATGGATCGCCAGCGATCTAAACATCATCAATGGGCTGCTATGGTTCATAGGATTAGAGAAAGCTTAGAGGACAAAGTGCAAAATACACCAAGTGTATGGATCACTAGCGATCCATACACCATGGATCGCCAACGATCCATACTCGATCGTAGAATCTTGGCGAGCTAGCATAGTAAAGCAATGAAGAAAGGAGCTAAGTAAGTAGCTCACACGCGAGCTAAATCTATGGATCTCTAGCGATCCATGGTTTTGTCTCGGGCGCGAGCTAGGGATCGTTGCATGATCCTGTGTCCATCTGCAAGCAGTCAGTGAACATGCCTGACCCAGAAGCTCTCCGATCTCTATAAATATCATCCTACCTACAACATAAACGGGATCTTCGACGGACTGGTTGCTGAAGCTCTACTGGAAACTTTCTTCACTCTTCATCTCCCTTACAACAATCTCCAAAGGAATTCACTATGATTCTCCAGTAGATTCTAACCTTGGAGGTTCAGTGTAGCTAAGGACAATCAAAAGCCTTGTAACCAAACACTACTTGCAATAGTAATCGGTCTATAATAAAATCTATAAAGTGGACGTAGGCTTCGTTAACAGCCGAACCATAATAAAAATCTTCTTGTCTTCTTTCTTTTACTGCTCTTTTCTGTACCTATTATCTATATTATTGCTCTGTGAGGACAGGGTTGGTGCTTTCACACTTAAACCAGGGCGTTGATCCATTTTTTGGGTTAACATTTTGGTGCTATCACTGAGAACCCCAACTTAGGATTCAGTTCTAGTTATCAACTTTGGATCCCATAGGTCCAGAAGTTAGATCCCCAACCTTTGCCTGAAAGATCCACCGTTTGGAATCAATGGCTCCTGGAAGAAGAAGAACCGCCTTTGGAAGGTCCATAAGGGCAGTGATAGCTGGAGAAGATGTTAATTCTCAACGTACTGAAGTAAATGACGCTAACTTAGAAAACTAGACGCCATCATCCTCTAGATAGCATGAAGTCGTTACTAGGGATGAGTTGAATAAGATGGTTGACGAAATCAACCAAATGATGGAAAGTAGCCAGAGGCTTTGATGGAAAAGCGTAATGCTTTCCTAACCCTACAGTCAAACCCTGCTCCAAGAACTATGCCTGAACCTGTAGCTGCTATAGAACAAGAAAATTCTTCTGTTTCTGGTATAAATAGAAGGAACGGAAAACAACTGCAGAAAAGGTGACAATAGGAACCATGGGACATAATGTGAAAGGAAATGCGAATAATCCATCCATCGCAAGGAAACCAACACTGAACTTAAATCAAGGGGCAAAGACCCCGTAGGAAGATATAGCTATGGACCTCTCCGACTCAAAGGATGAAGAACAAGACAACCAGTTGAAAGAGAATGTCAACGCATTTGATGGTGCTAGGCACGTCCAAACTACTCCAATCAGGCTAACTACAAGCCAACGAGATCCCACGAGAATGGCTCTTCCAAAGAAAGGAACTAGGCTTCAACCCACTCGCTAAAACTGTTTGCGAAGGAAAACACTTGGTGTAGTGGCTGACTGTCGCCCCTAGGATTACTGGACATCAGAGGCATACGTAGCAGACATGGTCAAATGATTGATGGACGAGAGTAAAAATCGAAGAGATGTTGAATGGGGATCTACTCCAAGTTGGACTCATTTTACCGATGAAATCTTGAATGAGAAATATCCAGATAAATTCACAATGCCAACTATCCCATCTTACGATGGGAAGAAGGACCCAAAACCCCATTTATACAAGTATAGCCGGTATATGGATGGAGCTAATGCTTCAGAGGCTGTTCATTACAGATGTTTCCCTATCTTTCTAGAAGGAGTTGCGTCTATGTGGTTTACCAGACTTCCCCCAAGATCTATCTCTACCTTTGACCAATTAGCGACAATATTCCTTGACCAATTCAGGCTCCATACCGCGCAACTAGAAGATGTCATGTCCGTAGCTGGATTGTTCCAGCGACGCAACAAATCGCTGAAATCTTTCATGAACCGGTTCAATACCGCGGTGACGGAAGTTAGCAACCCCAATAAGGACATGGTTTTTATGGTGTTAGTCCGTGTCATTCACCTGGAAACTGAATTCCGGAAATGGATTAAAATGAAGTAGCCTACCACAAGGAAGGACTTTAATCGTAAAGCAAGTCAATACTTAAGGTTGGAGGAAGCGCAAGAGCTGGAATGAAAGTCTACTGGTGTGCAACCGATGAACATCAGACAGAGCAATGCAGCAATGAATCAAAACGTGCACGATTCTGGAACTGTTCAAGGAGTCACGGGGAAATATGAGAATCAAAAGATTAAAAAAAATCAAAACTCCAACAAAAGAAATGGTAATGGAAGCAATAAAAGGCTTAAAGGGTTCAGGCAGGAAGATTATAGCCCTCTAAACGATACTCCAGAAAATATTTATCTCGCAACACAGGGGACTGAGGAATACAGGAAGCCCCCTAGGAAGGAAGCAACTGAGCAGCAAAAATGCTCAGGAAAGTTCTATCGCTTCGACAAAACTCATGGTCATAACACAAATGAATGCCGCCATCTGAAGAATCTCATTGAAGAATTAATCTGGGAAAACAAACTCCAGCAATATGTGAGGAAGTCGCAGAACCCTGATCAACCCGCGGCTCCTCAGCCTCCTAGAGAATGAAGGAATCAAGCTAGAACTAGTGAAGAAGGGTCCAAACGAACCAACCAAAGACATATTATTGGAACAATATCTGGGGGACCACACCCCACGCAAAGAAGTTGCGGGGAGATGGAGAGGTATGCAAGTTCGTTGAAGCATGCCCCAAAGGAATCATGTCTCGCAATAGAAGATTAAACCCCAGCCAAGCTGCAGAAAATCTTGGGTGACGACACAGTGTTCCGAAATCGAGACACCAAAGGGATCAAAGCCCCGACTCTCGATCCAATGGTGGTAACAGTGTGAATCGGTTGCGCTGTTGTTCGACGAGTGTTGGTCAATAGTGGAAGCTCTGTTAATATACTTTTCAAGCATACTTTTGATCAAATGAAAATCAGCATGAAAAGCATATCTATATGCCAAACAAAGATCCAAGGGTTCACTGGCGAACCCAAGCAACCTGTGGGAATAATCGACCTGCCAGTGGAACTTGGAGAAGGGGATCGAAGAGTTACCCTCATTCAGACTTTTGTAATTGTGGACGAAATGTCCGCATATAATGCCTTCTTAGGACGACCCGCTCTAGTAGATTTCAGAATAGCTCTGGCCCAATGGTGTCTAACCATGAAGTTCCTTACTGCAAATGGAATCAAAGTGGTGAAAGGAAATCAGTGCACCACCAGGGAATGTTACATGGCGAAGTTACGTGAATCCAGAAGAAGAGAAAAATGGAAGGATATGGGGAGAACTCTCCACATCCGTGAACCTTGAGAATAGCAACTACAGAGCCACCCCTGGCTTAGGGACCATAGCCGATTCGATAAGGCTTTGGACCCTAGAAAGAAGAGTTCAGGGGAGGAATGGGCAGCATCGACAGAACTGACAGTGTCTCTCCGGTCGATATGGACGACCCAACTAAATTTTGAAAATTGGATCACACCTTGGAAACAAGATGTGTTTGGAGCTTACTAAATTTCTTTGCGCCAACTTGGATATGTTCGCATGGACGCATTCCGATATGTGTGGGGTGTCTCCAGAAATCGCATGTCACGCGCTCAATATTGACACCAAGTTCACACCAGTAAAGCAAAAGAGGCGCAGCCTTGGTCCTGAATGGTCCAAGGCGCTAAGAGAAGAGGTGGACAAGTTAATGACCAACGGTTTTATCCGTGATGCAACTTATCCAGAATGGGTATCTAACCCAGTCTTAGTCAAAAAGTCCAATGGGAAGTGGCGAACCTGTATCGATTACTTGGACATAAATAAAGCTTGCCCGAAAGATAGCTTCCCTCTCCCCAGAATAGACCACCTTGTGGACAGAACAGCAGGACACGAGCTACTATCATTCATGGACTCATACTTCGGGTATAACCAAATCCTGATGCATGAGCCTGACCAAGAAAACACCAGCTTCATCACCGACCTGGGCCTATATTGCTATAGGGTAACGCTATTTGGTTTGAAGAACGCAAGGGAAACTTATCAAAGGTTGGTAAATACCATGTTCAAGTGTCAGATCGGGAAAATGATGAAGGTTTACATAGACGACATGTTGGTTAAATCACGAGCAGCTGTTAACCACCTGGATAATCTCGCTGAAATGTTTGAAATACTCTGAAAGTACGGAATGAAACTCAATACACTCAAATGCCACTTTGTGGTAGCTTCCGGAAAATTTTTAGGATTCATCGTAAGTGCCAGGGGCATCGAAGCGAATCTAGAACAAATAATGGCACTACGAGAAGTTCAAGCTTCGAAAAATAAGAAGGAACTGCAAAGCCTAAATGGAAAAGTCGCAACACTAAGTCGATTTATCTCGAAAGCTACTGACAAGTGTATACCATTCTTTGATGCGCTAAAGAAAGGAAACAAGAACTTCGAATGGAGTGAAGCTTGTCAAATAGCATCCGAAGAATTGCTGTGACACATGGAGGCTCCGTTAATCCTATCAAAGCCCATGGATGGAGAAGACCTATTCATTTACTTAGCGATCTCACCCGATGCATTGAGCACTGCTCTTGTGTGTGAAGAAGCAAAAATCCAGGGACTCGTGTATTACATTAGCAAGCGATTCACTGGAGTCGAGAGAAACTACCCAAAACTGGAAAAACTAGCGTATTGCCCCTTGGTCATATCTAGGAAGTTACGACCATACTTTCAGGCTCATCCAATTAAAGTGTTGACTGACCAGCCCCTGAAGCAAGTGTTATATCGGCCTAAAACTTCCGGACAACTTCTCAAGTGGAATATAGAACCGAGTCAATATGATATCACATACCACCGAAGGAAGGCCATCAATGGGCAAGCGTTAGCAGACTTTATCGCGAATTTACTGTACGGGATGACAAGGAAGAAACACAACTAGAAGTAGACACATAATGGAGACTCTTTGTTGATGGTGCATCTAATAACCTCTGTTTGGGAGCAGGAGTAGTGCTTGAAATCCCCAAAGGACGATCCATTAGCTACGCTCTGCGCTTGGAATTCCCCGCTATAAATAACGAAGCAGAATATGAAGCACTGATTGCAGGACTAAAAGTTGTGAAAGAGCTCAAGATAAAATCTGTTCACATATACAGCGACTCCCAACTGGTCGTCTGTCAAGTAAAAGGGGAATACTAGGCTTGAGGGGAGAATCTTTCCCCGTACCTATCCAAAGTGCAAGAACTGCTAAGCGACATCGAACACTACACCATAAATCACATTCCACGGGACTAAAACACCAAGGCAGATTATTTGTGTGATATCCCGGGATTTCAGGGAATTTAAAATGTGATAATCTTGTAAGTTAATTATTTAAAATTGGTAAAGTTGTTATTTTCAAACAATTAAATAATGAGTTGTTTTTAAATATAAATATAAATAGATTTTAAATAGACTTATTATTTTCAAATTTAATAAGTGTTGTTAAAAATATATGTATATATGTGTATTTAAATTGATTTTAAATAGGATAATTAAATTGACTTTGAATTTTGATTTAAGAATTGGATTTAAAGAAATATATATATATATATATATTAAAATAATAAAAATAATAATATAGTTTGGACTTAAATCATATGGATAAGGTTTTTATTTAAAATTAGATTTGTTTTATATTATTCTCTTAAAGAAATTTATTTAAAGAAATTTGGGAAGTGTTTATTAAATAGTTAGTAAATACAAAAGTTTTATATTATCATTTAAAATGGACTAAATATACTATATATAATTTTATTTAAGATATGATTGGTTTTTATTTTATTTTCTTTTAAAGGTTTTATTTTTATAAATTGAGAAAAGCATTTTTAAATAAGATATGTATTTATCTATTTAGAAAATGTAATTTAAAAGCTTTAAGAAAATCACTTAAAATTTAATTGTGCATGTAAAATTACATGTGTTAATCTAATAATCTCTTAAAAACCATGTGTAAGATAATTAAGTATGGTAGGTGACAAGTGTCATCTTTTATTTTTATTTTCTTTAAACTTTAATAAATCACCATCAAATCTATATAACATCTATTTTCTTTCTTCACTTATTTTTCCTATTTTTCTCATTTCAAAAGCAAACAACTCAGTTCATAAATAAAGCCTGTAATTTTCTTCTCATAAACAAATTCGAAACCAGAAATAAACCCAAATCAAAACCCTGTAAACATTCCTCAAAACAAACTCTCAAAATTCAAATGAAAATCTGTCATTTCTCTAAAGCCTGTAGTCTAAATCTCTGTAAACCAAGATCAAAAGCATGTAACAAGTTTCAATTACAACCTGGAATCAACTCTCGAATCATCTCAGTCAATTAAGCTTTTCAAGTTTCAAGTTCTCAGGATTTCAATTTCAGTTTCATAAAGCTCTCTGCATTTTTAAATGGTGAGTAAATCTAATTTTAAAAACAGTTTTAAAAATCTGCTACTATGTTTGATAGGTCTGATAAATGTTATAATAACATGATGAAATGTTTACTTGAATGATTAGATATAAATGGATGTTTACATAAGAGTTGTTATGCATATGAATGTACATTATTCTCTGTTATTTTCCTGAGAATAAACTCTTAAATTAAAAGTTTAAGTAAGTAGATGTTGTTTATGAAGTTGCTGTGATAATGATGCCATGCATGTGTGTGTATGTAAGTATAAAAATCTGTATATATAAGGTGTTCATGTGTGCGTATCTGATTTTATACATCTTCTCTGTTCTTTATTCCAGAGTTTAAGATACAATAAAATTTCCAGATCTTTTTATTTAATCACTGTTAGGACTTGGATTCAAAACAAAATAGATTAGTTTAATCATAATCCAAGTACTAAAAATAGATTCAAGTATTTTATATTTGAAAATCCTCTGAAAATCAAGGAATACAGTGAAATATCTGAAGCATGTTAAATTCAAACATTTTGATTCTCGAATTCACTTATATAATCTGAATCGTCTTTGAAAACTAAGATTTTTAAAAGAAGAATCACGATTTTTAGTTTTGTCTCGGGTGAGAAATTCGTGGTTGATCAGATTATGGGTTTAGGGGAAATTCTGGTGATCGGCATGGTGAACATCATCGGGATCGTGGTCGAGGTTGGCTGGGGGTCTAACGACTATGGGAAAAATGTAATGGTATTTTATTTTTGACCATGGTGATCTGAATGAAGAGAACTAGGGTTTAAATGGGTTTTTTAGTTGAGGCCGGAAATGGAAGACGGCGTCGCCATCGAAGCTTCGGAAGGGATCGGTTGAGGGGGGAAAGAAGGTTGGGTCTACGACGAGGATTGGGTCGAAGTTACGTGGTTTCTGATGGTCGGTATTGACATCGGCGAGGTGTTTTAGTTGATTGGTTTCGAGTGCCTGGATGATCGAACTGCTCGATTTCGAAGCTCTGTCGAAATCGATGAACTGGATGGTCGAAGCGTTCGTAGGGGTAGACGTCGACGTGCTGGAGGTGGAATCCATGGTCGGAATCGCTTCACTCAAGCGTACACGTGCACGCGTGCACGTTATATCAGATGGAAGAGAGTTTTGGGAAGAAGCAGTTGTACTGGGTTGGTCTCGAGAGAAATGAGTGTGCGACTCGAAGTAGCAGTGTTGCGTGAGAGAACCCAGGGATTTTGATTGTTTTACTCGAGTTTGTCTCGGGTTGTTTTTGTCTTGATAACCAGATTTCAAATTTTAAAGCAGATGTACAGATTTATGAAGAGTAAAGATTTTACCAATTTTAAAGTTTTAAATAATTTTGTTTTTAAGAAAGCTTAGTAAAAATTTTAAAGTGTGATTAAGGAATATGTTTATAAAATGAATTATTTAACAGGTTTAAAAATAAAGGTAATTAAAGTGATATAATTTGTTTAACTTGAATTGGTTAAAGTTAAATCTTGAGTTATTTTAAACTTAATTTTAAGATGTATTTAAGAGTTAATTTTAAAGAATTGGATGTTTTGAAAATATGTGTTAATCATGATTAAGTAATTATTAAGATAAAGATTTATCTTTAAGTTAATTAAGGCAGGGATAATTAAATTGAGAAATTAATTAAAAGTAATTAATTAGTTTACTTAATTAATGATCAAGGATTAATTAAAGTTAATTGAGAGTTATAGTTAATTAAATTAGAGATTAATTTAATGATTAGAGATTAAATAATTTAGTAATTAGAGATTGATTAATTAATGATTAGTGATTTATTAAATTGTAATTAGAATTAATTAATTAAGTAATTAGAGGTTAATTAATTTGTAATTAAGAAATACTTAATTATGTTTTATTAATTGATAATTAAGGTTTATTAATTAATAATTAAAAAATAATAATTAATCTGTAATTAATAATTAATTAAATTGTTTAAGAGTAATTAAGGATGAATTACTCAAGTATAATTAATGATATGAGTGGGATTGATTTAAGTTAATTAATTTGTAGATTAATTAAAGATAATCACTTGATAAGGATTAAGTATAAATACTTAATAAGATTGATAAGTGTAATTACTTAGAGTAAGTAATTAATAAATAAATTACAAGATGTAATTAATTAAAAGGAATTACTTAATGAGAAGTAATTGAAGTATAATTACTTTACAAAAAGTAATTAAGGATTAATTTTTTGGTTTAATTAATTAAGGATAATTACTTGAATGTAATTAAGGGGTATTAATCAAGGGTGATTAATTAAGATGATTAATGTGAGGATAATAAATTAATTGATTGTAATTAATTAATGGTTAAGTAAGAAGGATTTATAAAATAAAGTAATTAATTTAATTCACTTTAAATTAATTAGAGATGATATAAATCATTACTTATGGATGGATGATAATACTGAATGCTTTACATTGATTGATATCTCTGATGAGATATATGCTGTATGATATGGATGTTAGTTGAATTGTGATGATAATATGGATTATCTGATAATGTTGATTATCTATTGTGAATTATCTTTCTTTGTGTATAAAGATAATGAATTGAATTGTTTTAACCTTTAAAACAACTTGGCCTTAAAAGATACGCTTTGGATTTCGATGAGACCGGGATCGGGTTTCCGTATACCGGATTTCCAGGTCTGGAGACCCGAATACCACATCGATCCAAATTAACGATAGGTCGTGAATCTCAAGTGAAGATGAAGATTCAGAGTGCAAGGGTTATTGTCGTTAACTCTGAGGGTGATTCCAAAACGAGTGTAACGAGATAATGCCTTCGGTTTCGTTCGAACCCGGAACGAACTTATATGGATTGAATGCTTTCAGCACATCGTCAGGCGGACGATGAGCATTCTAAGTGATATGTTCTGATTAAAGGTAATCGTAACCTCAAGCCTCATCAACCGGGAATGGCTAAAACAGGGGAGGTGCAGCAAGGCTTCGTGGGTAGCACCCACTGAGAGCAAGATAGATCCCTGTCTAGAGGTCCCTTTTCTTTTATTCGGCTTAGTGTGTGGTTGGTCGCGCCAACTACGGGATTATCTTGTTCGGGATTATCCAGTAAGGGATGGTTCCGGCTTTGTGTTGCAGGGGAGCGGGCGTACTCCTCGGTACGGTGATCTAGGCCACGTACTGTGACGGGCGGTACCCCAGTAGCCCTGCCATTGTATGGAATCCAAACTCCAATAAGTGCCGTACGTATTAGTTGTGCCCAACTATGTTGGAATGTGAGATGTAAGCATTTCAGCTATTTCTGTATTTTACTTGAAAACCCTAGACCCTATTATAATACAATCGGATTTCCTATCAAATGTTTTAGTTAGCGTAAGGTAAAAACTTACCCATGTTTATTTGTGGGAAGTCTTACGTGATACTTTTGTTTTCAAAGGTTTTCAAAGTTAAGCAATCTAACCGTTTACTCACACCAGACCCATGTCTGACCCAAGTGTTTATTTTCTGTTTTATTAAACTCTTGGGTACTCAATATTGTATTGAGTAGTCGAGGGATTCAGGTTAGTCTTGACGAATACTGGAGGAGCCGAGGAGCAGGAGGCTTCAGCGTGTAGATATATAGAGTTTCCGCTGTGTATGTTGTATTGTACTGATGTACTTGTGTTGTATAATAGACAGAAGTTTATAACTGTCTATTCTGTGATGTATAAGTTGTGTAACTCTGATGTAACATGATACTATGTAATATTTTATGTGATATATTATATTTTATCCGTTCCGCTGTGAGATTCTGATGTGTTGTTCTTTCTTCTTTTCTATCTTTTCTTCTTCTATCCCTTTCTTTCTTAATTCATGATACGTCTTTCTAGTGGTAGAAAGCCGGGTCGTCACATTTGGTATCAGAGCAGTAGGTTGAGTGAATACCTAGGCTCTGAAGTGGTGTCTATCTTGAGAACGCGTAATTGTTAGTTATATAAAAATGGTTTTATATTGTGTTAATTGATCGGTTGAGTGGTATATGGATTCTGGTCAATACGAGTAGCTAACGTTATTGATAGGGATCTCTAAACACTTGAACCAGGCCAACGGACACAATATTGTTTTAAAGAGGTAGATGAAATAATTTTACCCAGAAATAATTTCTATATAAAAAAAATATCATTTTAAATATATATATTTATGTATTTCTACCTATTTATTAGGTTACCTGTTCGGGTTTTCCAATATAAGTTATAAAGGTAGATGGGGTAGTGGTGTGTGAAACACGACTACCAATGGTTGGAGTTTGAATGTTGAGGTTGGAAGTGTATTTGTCGAGACTGTAGACCTAATACTGTCTCGAGTAAGCTTTGCTGTGGTGAAGGATTTCATCGATCTCCGAAGGAAACTGTAATGGTTCGGAGTTTATCTTTGAAGTTTGGATGAGTAGAGTTGGATCTGTCGGGTAGGCAGAAGTGTGTGATGGTATCTTGATACCTTAGGTAATAGTAGCTGTATGATGAGATACAGTGACGATGGATGTTCCTGAAGATATTTTCTTTGGAACAAGATTAAGGAAATGTGTATGCTTTGGTATTGTGGCTGAGTTCAGCATGGTGTTTCTGTTTGGTTTGGAGTTCGAGTTTCTCGAAGATCTTTGGAGTAGGAAGTCCTTGGCATCAGTATCAGCAGTGCAGCTCGGAGTATTCTGTGATGGCAGGAAGTTTTCTGGATGAGCAGTTTTTCTGGAAGTGAAGTTCAGAAGCAGCAGAGTGGATCCATTTCTTCGATGAATTGGATAGTTAAGTATGAGCTGTTCTGATTGGTAAAGAGAGAACAGTCTGTTTGGAATTAGGATGGGTTGATCGCAAAAGTGACTTGCGATTGTCTGAGTATTCTCTTGTGTTGTCAGAATTTTTCTGGATATCTTCAGAGAAGTCAGAAGTTTGTCCGCATCTGAAGGATGAGTTTTCTTATCGACTGGATTCCAAGAGTGATACCGGTGGTTCAGTCTAGTGGAAGGATGATTCCTAGAGATGGAGTTGGTGAAGCAGCTCAAGTTTTGCTGGAGTATTTGAGTTTTCTTTATGGATCAGTGAACCTTATTTCTAGAAGTGAGTTGTCCAGTCTGTGTTTGTGTTCTACCTCAGATCAGAGTTGAGCAGCGAAAGCAGTTTGGAATGTATCTCTGGATGGGAGAAGTAAGTTTGGAATCTACTGAGGTTTGTGAAGTAGAGTTTGTGTACTGGATTTCTGTAAATCTTGAAAGGATCCGTTTGTTGGATTGTTTCGATCTAGTTTGTTTTTATAAACATCAGCAAAGGTTGAGCTGATCGGAATAGATGTAGGCAGTCCGGAATTGTCAGAAGAGTTCTGAAGATTAGAGACGGAGGAATTTGGAATTCAAAGTTGGAGACTTCGTTATTGTTGAAATTTTCTCTGGTAAAAGGGAGCTACAAGATTGGGTAAGTCTGTGAAGTCAGCTCCGAGTTGTTTTGGATCTCTTCTGTATTCTGATTTGGATAAGTGTTTGATCTACAGGATTGAATTGCCAGTTTGGATAACTGGGATTCAGAGTATATCGCGTATCTTTGAGGAAGTACGTGTTTGATCTATCTCTGGTTTTGGAACCAGTAGTTCGGGAAGGATTTGGTTGTTGAGTCAGACTTGTCTGTAGTCTGATACCCTGTTTAGTTTTGTAGATTTAGATGAGTAGGAGCTCTGTAGCTTCGTAGTTTAAGATTGTCTTTAGAACGAGTATCCCGGTATATATATATACTTGGGGAAACTCGAGGAAATTTAGGAAGCTTATCCGGGATCTGTATCCGGATAGCTAGAATTGTTTGTTTAATTGAATTGTTTGTTTGGATGAAATTGGTTGTTTATTTGTGTTGGCTGATAGGTATGCTTAGATTGGTTGAAATAAAATAAAACTTGGGATTATCTTTTGTTTTAAATTTCGAGGAGGAAATTCTTTTAAGGGGGAAGGAATGTGATATCCCGGGATTTCAGGGAATTTAAAATGTGATAATCTTGTAAGTTAATTATTTAAAATTGGTAAAGTTGTTATTTTCAAACAATTAAATAATGAGTTGTTTTTAAATATAAATATAAATAGATTTTAAATAGACTTATTATTTTCAAATTTAATAAGTGTTGTTAAAAATATATGTATATATGTGTATTTAAATTGATTTTAAATAGGATAATTAAATTGACTTTGAATTTTGATTTAAGAATTGGATTTAAAGAAATATATATATATATATATTAAAATAATAAAAATAATAATATAGTTTGGACTTAAATCATATGGATAAGGTTTTTATTTAAAATTAGATTTGTTTTATATTATTCTCTTAAAGAAATTTATTTAAAGAAATTTGGGAAGTGTTTATTAAATAGTTAGTAAATACAAAAGTTTTATATTATCATTTAAAATGGACTAAATATACTATATATAATTTTATTTAAGATATGATTGGTTTTTATTTTATTTTCTTTTAAAGGTTTTATTTTTATAAATTGAGAAAAGCATTTTTAAATAAGATATGTATTTATCTATTTAGAAAATGTAATTTAAAAGCTTTAAGAAAATCACTTAAAATTTAATTGTGCATGTAAAATTACATGTGTTAATCTAATAATCTCTTAAAAACCATGTGTAAGATAATTAAGTATGGTAGGTGACAAGTGTCATCTTTTATTTTTATTTTCTTTAAACTTTAATAAATCACCATTAAATCTATATAACATCTATTTTCTTTCTTCACTTATTTTTCCTATTTTTCTCATTTCAAAAGCAAACAACTCAGTTCATAAATAAAGCCTGTAATTTTCTTCTCATAAACAAATTCGAAACCAGAAATAAACCCAAATCAAAACCCTGTAAACATTCCTCAAAACAAACTCTCAAAATTCAAATGAAAATCTGTCATTTCTCTAAAGCCTGTAGTCTAAATCTCTATAAACCAAGATCAAAAGCCTGTAACAAGTTTCAATTACAACCTGGAATCAACTCTCGAATCATCTCAGTCAATTAAGCTTTTCAAGTTTCAAGTTCTCAGGATTTCAATTTCAGTTTCATAAAGCTCTCTGCATTTTTAAATGGTGAGTAAATCTAATTTTAAAAACAGTTTTAAAAATCTGCTACTATGTTTGATAGGTCTGATAAATGTTATAATAACATGATGAAATGTTTACTTGAATGATTAGATATATATGGATGTTTACATAAGAGTTGTTATGCATATGAATGTACATTATTCTCTGTTATTTTCCTGAGAATAAACTCTTAAATTAAAAGTTTAAGTAAGTAGATGTTGTTTATGAAGTTGCTGTGATAATGATGCCATGCATGTGTGTGTATGTAAGTATAAAAATCTGTATATATAAGGTGTTCATGTGTGCGTATCTGATTTTATACATCTTCTCTGTTCTTTATTCCAGAGTTTAAGATACAATAAAATTTCCAGATCTTTTTATTTAATCACTGTTAGGACTTGGATTCAAAACAAAATAGATTAGTTTAATCCTAATCCAAGTACTAAAAATAGATTCAAGTATTTTATATTTGAAAATCCTCTGAAAATCAAGGAATACAGTGAAATATCTGAAGCATGTTAAATTCAAACATTTTGATTCTCGAATTCACTTATATAATCTGAATCGTCTTTGAAAACTAAGATTTTTAAAAGAAGAATCACGATTTTTAGTTTTGTCTCGGGTGAGAAATTCGTGGTTGATCAGATTATGGGTTTAGGGGAAATTCTGGTGATCGGCATGGTGAACATCATCGGGATCGTGGTCGAGGTTGGCTGGGGGTCTGACGACTATGGGAAAAATGTAATGGTATTTTATTTTTGACCATGGTGATCTGAATGAAGAGAACTAGGGTTTAAATGGGTTTTTTAGTTGAGGCCGGAAATGGAAGACGGCGTCGCCATCGAAGCTTCGGAAGGGATCGGTTGAGGGGGGAAAGAAGGTTGGGTCTACGACGAGGATTGGGTCGAAGTTACGTGGTTTCTGATGGTCGGTATTGACATCGGCGAGGTGTTTTAGTTGATTGGTTTCGAGTGCCTGGATGATCGAACTGCTCGATTTCGAAGCTCTGTCGAAATCGATGAACTGGATGGTCGAAGCGTTCGTAGGGGTAGACGTCGACGTGCTGGAGGTGGAATCCATGGTCGGAATCGCTTCACTCAAGCGTACACGTGCACGCGTGCACGTTATATCAGATGGAAGAGAGTTTTGGGAAGAAGCAGTTGTACTGGGTTGGTCTCGAGAGAAATGAGTGTGCGACTCGAAGTAGCAGTGTTGCGTGAGAGAACCCGGGGATTTTGATTGTTTTACTCGAGTTTGTCTCGGGTTGTTTTTGTCTTGATAACCAGATTTCAAATTTTAAAGCAGATGTACAGATTTATGAAGAGTAAAGATTTTACCAATTTTAAAGTTTTAAATAATTTTGTTTTTAAGAAAGCTTAGTAAAAATTTTAAAGTGTGATTAAGGAATATGTTTATAAAATGAATTATTTAACAGGTTTAAAAATAAAGGTAATTAAAGTGATATAATTTGTTTAACTTGAATTGGTTAAAGTTAAATCTTGAGTTATTTTAAACTTAATTTTAAGATGTATTTAAGAGTTAATTTTAAAGAATTGGATGTTTTGAAAATATGTGTTAATCATGATTAAGTAATTATTAAGATAAAGATTTATCTTTAAGTTAATTAAGGCAGGGATAATTAAATTGAGAAATTAATTAAAAGTAATTAATTAGTTTACTTAATTAATGATCAAGGATTAATTAAAGTTAATTGAGAGTTATAGTTAATTAAATTAGAGATTAATTAAATGATTAGAGATTAATTAATTTAGTAATTAGAGATTGATTAATTAATGATTAGTGATTTATTAAATTGTAATTAGAATTAATTAATTAAGTAATTAGAGGTTAATTAATTTGTAATTAAGAAATACTTAATTAAGTTTTATTAATTGATAATTAAGGTTTATTAATTAATAATTAAAAATAATAATTAATCTGTAATTAATAATTAATTAAATTGTTTAAGAGTAATTAAGGATGAATTACTCAAGTATAATTAATGATATGAGTGGGATTGATTTAAGTTAATTAATTTGTAGATTAATTAAAGATAATCACTTGATAAGGATTAAGTATAAATACTTAATAAGATTGATAAGTGTAATTACTTAGAGTAAGTAATTAATAAATAAATTACAAGATGTAATTAATTAAAAGGAATTACTTAATGAGAAGTAATTGAAGTATAATTACTTTACAAAAAGTAATTAAGGATTAATTATTTGGTTTAATTAATTAAGGATAATTACTTGAATGTAATTAAGGGGTATTAATCAAGGGTGATTAATTAAGATGATTAATGTGAGGATAATAAATTAATTGATTGTAATTAATTAATGGTTAAGTAAGAAGGATTTATAAAATAAAGTAATTAATTTAATTCACTTTAAATTAATTAGAGATGATATAAATCATTACTTATGGATGGATGATAATACTGAATGCTTTACATTGATTGATATCTCTGATGAGATATATGCTGTATGATATGGATGTTAGTTGAATTGTGATGATAATATGGATTATCTGATAATGTTGATTATCTATTGTGAATTATCTTTCTTTGTGTATAAAGATAATGAATTGAATTGTTTTAACCTTTAAAACAACTTGGCCTTAAAAGATACGCTTTGGATTTCGATGAGACCGGGATCGGGTTTCCGTATACCGGATTTCCAGGTCTGGAGACCCGAATACCACATCGATCCAAATTAACGATAGGTCGTGAATCTCAAGTGAAGATGAAGATTCAGAGTGCAAGGGTTATTGTCGTTAACTCTGAGGGTGATTCCAAAACGAGTGTAACGAGATAATGCCTTCGGTTTCGTTCGAACCCGGAACGAACTTATATGGATTGAATGCTTTCAGCACATCGTCAGGCGGACGATGAGCATTCTAAGTGATATGTTCTGATTAAAGGTAATCGTAACCTCAAGCCTCATCAACCGGGAATGGCTAAAACAGGGGAGGTGCAGCAAGGCTTCGTGGGTAGCACCCACTGAGAGCAAGATAGATCCCTGTCTAGAGGTCCCTTTTCTTTTATTCGGCTTAGTGTGTGGTTGGTCGCGCCAACTACGGGATTATCTTGTTCGGGATTATCCAGTAAGGGATGGTTCCGGCTTTGTGTTGCAGGGGAGCGGGCGTACTCCTCGGTACGGTGATCTAGGCCACGTACTGTGACGGGCGGTACCCCAGTAGCCCTGCCATTGTATGGAATCCAAACTCCAATAAGTGCCGTACGTATTAGTTGTGCCCAACTATGTTGGAATGTGAGATGTAAGCATTTCAGCTATTTCTGTATTTTACTTGAAAACCCTAGACCCTATTATAATACAATCGGATTTCCTATCAAATGTTTTAGTTAGCGTAAGGTAAAAACTTACCCATGTTTATTTGTGGGAAGTCTTACGTGATACTTTTGTTTTCAAAGGTTTTCAAAGTTAAGCAATCTAACCGTTTACTCACACCAGACCCATGTCTGACCCAAGTGTTTATTTTCTGTTTTATTAAACTCTTGGGTACTCAATATTGTATTGAGTAGTCGAGGGATTCAGGTTAGTCTTGACGAATACTGGAGGAGCTGAGGAGCAGGAGGCTTCAGCGTGTAGATATATAGAGTTTCCGCTGTGTATGTTGTATTGTACTGATGTACTTGTGTTGTATAATAGACAGAAGTTTATAACTGTCTATTCTGTGATGTATAAGTTGTGTAACTCTGATGTAACATGATACTATGTAATATTTTATGTGATATATTATATTTTATCCGTTCCGCTGTGAGATTCTGATGTGTTGTTCTTTCTTCTTTTCTATCTTTTCTTCTTCTATCCCTTTCTTTCTTAATTCATGATACGTCTTTCTAGTGGTAGAAAGCCGGGTCGTCACATTTGGTATCAGAGCAGTAGGTTGAGTGAATACCTAGGCTCTGAAGTGGTGTCTATCTTGAGAACGCGTAATTGTTAGTTATATAAAAATGGTTTTATATTGTGTTAATTGATCGGTTGAGTGGTATATGGATTCTGGTCAATACGAGTAGCTAACGTTATTGATAGGGATCTCTAAACACTTGAACCAGGCCAACGGACACAATATTGTTTTAAAGAGGTAGATGAAATAATTTTACCCAGAAATAATTTCTATATAAAAAAAATATCATTTTAAATATATATATTTATGTATTTCTACCTATTTATTGGGTTACCTGTTCGGGTTTTCCAATATAAGTTATAAAGGTAGATGGGGTAGTGGTGTGTGAAACACGACTACCAATGGTTGGAGTTTGAATGTTGAGGTTGGAAGTGTATTTGTCGAGACTGTAGACCTAATACTGTCTCGAGTAAGCTTTGCTGTGGTGAAGGATTTCATCGATCTCCGAAGGAAACTGTAATGGTTCAGAGTTTATCTTTGAAGTTTGGATGAGTAGAGTTGGATCTGTCGGGTAGGCAGAAGTGTGTGATGGTATCTTGATACCTTAGGCACCGTGATTCATGATACAAGACGGAGTACTCCATCGAAGGGGATTCTCAACCCCCTTCTTAGATGTGTATCCGATGACGAAGCCCGACGAATCCTAAAGCAAGTGCACGAAGTCGAATGCGAAGACCACACTGGGGGGCAAACCCTTGCGAAGAAATCCTCCAGTATGAGTACTTCTAGCCAATAATAAACCGCGACGCTGCAGACTACGCCAGAAATTATGATCGCTGCCAAAGATTCAGCAAAATTAAAAGAACTCATTCAGCAGAGCTAACCCAAATGGTCAGTCCATGACCATTTGCAATATGGAGAATCGACTTGATTGGCACCCTACCAATAGCAAAAGAAGGGGCTAGATTGCTATAGTTGTCGTTGATTATTTCACGAAATGGGCCAAAGCGGAAACGTTGGCCAACATAACCACAAAGAAAGTCATTAACTTTGTCACTAAAAACATTATTTGCAGGTTTGGTGTGCCGTAGAAAATCATCACTAATAATGTAAACTAGTTTGAAAGCATCAAGTTCAAAGACTTCTACAAACGCTTCTGAATTGAGAAGAGCTTCTCTGCAGTAGCTCATCCGCAAGCAATCGGGCAAGTAGAAGCGATAAATAAGATCATCAAGTCTCGCGATGCGAATGAGAAGGTTGAATCAAGTCTACCATCAAAAAGCGACTAACTAAAGCAAAAGGAAACTGGGTTGGTGAACTTCC
This sequence comes from Allium fistulosum, assembly GCA_030737815.1. Lineage (NCBI taxonomy): Eukaryota > Viridiplantae > Streptophyta > Magnoliopsida > Asparagales > Amaryllidaceae > Allium > Allium fistulosum. Next base: position 937,705,146 of record CM060907.1, on the reverse strand, counting down.
ACTCGCACTATGGGCTTACAGAATTACCCACAAAGCGGCAACCGGCCACACTCCATTCTCTCTGGCGTATGGCTAAGAAGCAATGATTCCTATCGAATTAGAAGTTCGCTCGCACCCGAGGTGAAATTTCAATCAAAAACAAAATAGCAGTCCTACTCGAATCTCTAGATATGATCGATGAAAGAAGAGAAGAAGCGGAGTTGAGAACCACCGCCCACCAAAAAAGGGTTGCACGGTACTTCAACTCCAAATTTCACAACCAAACCTTCGAAGTGGGAGATCTTGTGCTCAAGCGAGTCTACCCCATTCCGAAGGCCTTTGGACCAAACAAGGAAGGATCGTACGTCATCAATCAAAAGCTAAGGGACTGAACTTTCAAGCTAACAACCGCCGATAGAATCCAAATTCCCAGGGCATGGAACAGCAAATCACTCCGTCGTTACTTCATTTGAATAATACCTTATGTACTATCTATTTTTCAGCAAATAAGCCATCCCGGGATACCGAGGGCATTGTAAATAGGCAAAAGCCTGTCCTGCTTTCCTTAATAAAATTTGATTCGCTTTTTGAACGAAAAAAACTATATTCATATTAACTACCCGCCGGGTCGACAGAAACAAATCGACTCAAACGTTGGATCGGTGGAACCCGGTCTTTGCCTTCTAAAACCGGTGTTGCTCCAGCAAAATCAGGAAGGCTAAAACAAACACTCCTCATGTTTCCCTAAGATAGGCAACACCGAGGAGTACGAAAATCCACGCACTTCATAAGCCGCACACTAATTTTCAAAATACCAACTTCTCATGTTGCCTGAAGATAGGCGACACCGAGGAGTACGAAAAGCCGCGCATTTCATAAGCCGTGCACTAACTCTTAAAATATTACACTTCTTATGTTGCTCGAAGATAGGCAACACCGAGGAGTATGAAAAGTCATGTATTTCATAAGCCGGACACTAATTCTTAGAAAATTACACTCCTCATATTGCCCGAAGATAGACAACACCGAAGAGTACGAAAAGCCGCGCACTCCATAAGCCGCACACTAATTCTTAAAACTCAAACTCCTCACGTTGTCTGAAGATAGACAACATCGAGGAGTGCTAAAACCATTCTGGACCGACGGGTCATTTCAGTCCCAAAAGCTGCACATTTCATAAGCCACGCGTTAACTCTCGAAGCCATGAAATCACGCTCCAAAAAATAAACTCCTCACGTTGCCCAAAGATAGGCAACATCGAGGAGCACCGAAATCGTTCTAAATCGACGGGACATATCGATCCTAAAACCCGTGCATCCCGTAAGCCGCGTGAACTTTCAAGTCCCAAAATTGCCACGGCAATGCCAAGGAACTTGTCCATACAAAAATAACAAGATTCAATTCACTCCCATTGTTGGAAGCAATGGGCATGACTCCAACAAAATCAGAGTGCTACAAACTATAACATTCAAATGTTGTCAATGTGTAACTGCCTACAACCAACTCATACAGAGCGCACATCTCAAACATGCATATGTTGCATACTTACCAAAATATCGCAACATAACTCGAACTACATGCTCAAGTCACAAAACTTCTAAAAAGAAAAAATCGAGTTGTGATTTGGCCAAATTTCAAGTGTTAATGTGCAGACTATTTAAACCTTGAGTTACCGGTCATTTGCCAACTGTTTGAAGTAAACAGCCCTATGAACTGGGGGGCATACACCAGCACTTAAATAAAAATACTTAAAAAGAATAAGTTCACAAGTTCTATTACCCCAAACAAAGAATTGTTACTCCAAATAAAGAATTTCGACAGTAATCACAAGAATTGGATAAGTGTAAAAAAATAAGCACAAGTGCACATAACACATATGAATAGAAAAATAAGAGTATAGTCAAAATATTAATGTATTACTTATAATTTTCTTTTATATAGGGTCAAAACATGGGGGTCGTACCCACACAACACTGGCCAACAAAAGAAAAATATAGACTCCACAACAAAAACACTAAGTGCAGACTCTGCACTTGAACAAAATGACTTAAAAAGAACCAAAACCAGATCGATCAACCCCCAAGCTCCTCAGCACTTCTTTCGACCACTCCCCTTTTTGCCCTTTGTTTGAAGTTTCTACCTCGTCTCAGGAGTGGTGTCACTGCCAGTAATTTCAACAAACTTCTCAGCGCTAACATCCTCCTCTTGCTCTGCAGCCTTCTTAGAAGATTTGCCCTTCGCTTTGCGCTTCCGTGACATGCGGGAGCTCTTCAAGGCTTTGATCGCTTCAACCTTCTTTTTCTTGATAACGACCAATTCATGTTGAGTCTTGCGAGGCTGCTCCATTCGAACTTCCTGCTTCCTAACTTCCGCCGCTATTGCATCACCTTCCAAAGATACAGAAGGGTCATCCAAGCCATGAAGCGCGGCTATCTTTTCGGACTCCGACCTCGGCTGTGAGCTAGACATGGACATGGAGACCGGAACATGAACGGAAATGAGCATGGAGGCTGTGGAAATAGCAGCAGGTCCAGGCACCGAGGAGGCTGGCACATCAACAGAAAAGGTAGATGGACCTATAAGGTAAAAAATGAAAGCATTAAATTATTCCTGTTCTTGCGGCGTAAGCTGAAGACTCCCGAACTCGGGAGAAGCGAGAAGATTACCTGCACCGGAAGAGCGACCAAGAATGTCAGCTTCGTATTCACTAACTTCACCCTCCTTAGACGGTTCTATGATCCGAGGGGAAGCCCTAAGCCCAGAACTTGTTGGCAGATTGCGGGGCTGCTCTAATGGCTCGCTAGTGCCAGAAATGAAAGGCTCTGTAAGTGCTTCGGCAGCTGTAGTCATGGCGGCATCGACAGCTTCTTTCTCCCTCTTGGTCTACAAAATATCTTAGCCCTCTGCAACGCCTTATTTGATTCTTCATTAAGGTAGGCGTTCTCTAACTCTCGCTCAGAATAAACGTCACCGCTGTCATGAAAGCGGGTCAAGACTTCTTCCCAGACCACAGCGAGAGTGCGTGGAAATTTCGGGCCCAAGTAGCTAAGGCTCCACTGATGAAGTAGAGAATTGACATTAAAATCCAGGATGATCTCGTCCATTTTTTCCATCTTCCTCTCGAAAGCATTTTGAAGCTCTAGATAATCCTCCGTAATGGCGGCCTTCTCAACCTCAATGCGAGACTTATCAGCTTTAAGCTGCGCAACTTGGTCCCTTAGTTGAGCGATCATCTCAGCCTGATCAAAGATGGTCTCATTGTGCCCCTCAATGATAAGGTTGTGGTCGGAGATAGTTTTCTTCTGTGCTTCAATCGTTGCGCTACAAGCAGCCACCTCCTCCTTTAATTTGGCCTCCTCGGCATGAGCCTTCTTTATTTCGTCCCTATATATGATCTCAATCCTTTTGTGGGCCTCTTTCACTTCTTTCAGCAAGTCGGCATTCCTATTGCTTTCTCGCAGCGCCGCTTCTTTCTCCTCCTTTAGCTATTTAATCCTGGCATCGCGTTCAATCAACGCTCTTTCAAAATCATCCTTCTTTGCCTCAAAAGATAGGATTTCCTAGTAGTTGTTATGATTTGTATCTACCAATTGCTTACAAAATTTCTCCCATCCTTCGGCTTGTTCTAAATCGCTTTGGATAGCCTGAAGATGTGGCATGTAAAAATCTCTATATACCGGACGGAGATCAAGATCAAACTTAACCCCCTTTAGAAACCACCCGGGGAGCGCCGCCTCAAGCTTGGGAGGACCAGACGGAAGAATATAGACGGATCTCCGATGGCGACGTGAAGCACCGGGGGTAAGCATAACAGAAGATGGTGGGATGTAAGTTGAAGGTGGAATAGGGGCAGAAGTAACGGGTATTCCCTGACCCGTTGAAGAGTGCGTGGGAGCAAAAGCTTGCTGTTATGAAGAATGAGGACGGTGATCAAATTTTAACCTCTTCAATGGCTCCTCACTCTCATCGAAAGTCCTCCTTTTCTCTTACCCGCCTTTCTATAGGCAGCCCAACTCTCTTTCAGCTTGGCGATGGTTTTCGGTCTCTAGATCCTTTCATCTTCCATACTCATCCTCCATCTCTCGGGGCTGGTGACGGCCGGAAGAACACTTGTTCCAGCGCTAGGAGTTAGTGAATTCCACGAAGTCATCATAAAGGCGGCGTCCTCTTGTCATACCTGACACGAAGCACAAATAAAAGGCTTTAGAAACAGAAAATAAAACATGGAAAGTGTGTATACAAGTGAGTGTGACCTTAGTGAAGCGTGTGATGTGTTTGGGAGGATAGCCTAAAACGATGTCACAAACTGGGTCGGCAGGCGCCGTGAAGCGAATCGGACTAACGTCGGATACGATATGGCTCAAACGAGAAGGCACCTCCTCAAAACTGAAATCTTCCCCCATAAGCACATTGAAATCGACGTGAACATCGCTTAAATCACCAAACTCCGCGCTGACATCTTTGCTTGGAGAATCCTGATGTCCCCTGGTCCTTGGGGCATTATCTTTATCACTTGTGTCTGAAGGAGGCAAGCTTGGAATAACGGGGCTCATCCCTGGAGTTTCATCACACGATTCAGAATTACCATCATCGGATTCTGCATAGAAGTTATCGCTAGAAGTAGACTCGTCGCTACTACTCCCGACTTCCCTCTCCTCTTTTTCTAAGTTCAGGGCGGCTTTGCCTTCCCTCTGTTTGAACTCTTCTTCTCTTCCTCTGAGATCAAAGGCATTCTGGCTGGATGACTAACTCCGGTCGCAACAACATCTCTTCCATCATGAGCATTTTCGACTGATTCTCTGGACATGCCCTCTCTCTCTCTTGAGAAGCGCCTTATTCGGATCCATGAGAAGAGGAAGTGGATCGCTTGCAAACCCTAGATCGAGAAGGAGAGGGGGCTTCAACTGGAATGGAGGACCTCCCCGGATGCAACAAACCATATTGGAGTAAGTTCTCGTCAGTCAGCAAGACTTTAATAGACCTTTCCTCAGCATCGATGGCCTTCAGGGTTCGACAATCTTCATCAAGAGACAGGTCCTTATTCGGCCTCGGGATAACTGCACGAAAAGTTTGACTTGTTAGAAGCCCTGTAGCGACACGTTAAAACTCACTAATAGGGAAAAGAAATCACACCCTATCGTCCATAGACGATTAAACCCTTTGAGGCACTTGATGAAGAATTATTGGGTCTTAAACTGGGATAAGTTGCTTTGTAGTCGTAAGACGATTTTTTGGTTCTTTGAGCTTCGATTACGACCAAAGACGGACACTCATCCCTTCTCTTGGATGAAAGAATTTACCGCAACTCATCGAAGCTCGGAGCGCAATTGAATGTGCGCATAAAAAGAACGTGCAAACAAGTTAGGATTGCATAACCATTGGGACGAATCTGGAATGTGGCAATGCCTAAATTCGAGAGAGTCTCGCGCAAAAAGACATTGAAAGGGGGCATAGCTCCATTCAAACACATATATCGATGGCAAGCGGTATATCCCAGGGGAGACATGTGAGCAAACTCATTCTTTTTTGGAAGGCATAATCCTATGGATCGCTAGCGATCCATAATCCATGGAGCGCCAGCGATCCATACTCGATCGTAGAATCTTGACGAGCTAGCATAGTAAAGTAATGAAGAAAAGAGCAAAGTAAGTAGCTCACACACGAGCTAAATCTATGGAGCTCTAGCGATCCATAGACCATGGATCGCTAACGATCCATGGTTTTGGCTCGGGTCAGGAGCTAAGATTCATTGCATCATCCTATGTCCATCTGCAAGTAGTCAGTGAACAGGCCTGGCCCAGAAGTTCTCCGATCTCTATAAATACCATCCTACCTGCAACATAAACGGGATCTTCGACGGACTGGTTGCTGTAGCTCTGTTGGAAACTTTCTTCACTCTTCGTCTCCCTCACAACAATCTCTAAAGGAATTCACTGTGATTCTCCAATGGATTCTAACCTTGGAGGTTCAATGTAACTAAGGACAATCAAAAGCCTTGTAACCAAACACTACTTGTAACAGCAATCAGTCTATAATAAAATCTATAAAGTGGACGTAGGCTTCGTTAACAGCTGAACCACTATAAAAATCTTCTTGTCTTCTTTCTTTTATTGCTCTTTTCTATACCTATTATCTATATTATTGCTCTGTGAGAACAGGGCTGGTGCTTTCACACTCAAACCAGGGCGTTGATCCAGTTTTTGGGTTAACTGGTATTTTGGTCATTTCACATAATAATATTTTATTCCAAACTTATTCTATAAATACCAAACCAATTCTTCACTTTTTTCACAATTCTCCTTCTTCATTTTCCAAGCATTCTCTCTTCATTTTCATGGCTTCCAACCTTAATAAAATAATGTCAAAATTTATTCCAAAAATATACTAAAGAAAATACCCATCCAAACACCGCAAAACCACACCCAAACCCTTTTCTTCCTCTCCCCTACACAAGCCTCCCACCTCCCCATCCACTCAAACCCATGAGCTCCTCCCCCTAACTCAAGGCTGTGAGCACCATCCACCTCCCCAAGCAAGTCGAGCCACTTAGAAGACTTTAAAGCGAGCATTCATAAGCATCGGCTAAAGTTAGGAAAGTTATATCCATCTAAAGTTAGTTCAATTCCATTCAAGGTGAGAACTCCTAATTACTATATATATGTATGGATGCGATGATGTGATATGATTGTATGGATGTTCTTTTTATGATTTTGATCATTATATATTGTTTATCTTATGTGAATGTTTGAACAAGTCACGATATACACGTCGTTATTTCACATAGAAAACACTTTTCGAATGAATTTGAAAAGTAGTGTGGAATCATTTATACTTTTTAAAATGATTGAAAATGTTTCGGAAATGTTTCACATACATATAAACTTGTTTCGACAAGTTTTAGATGAAAACCAATAAACTGGTAAAAACATGGCGCGTCGAGTAACGGTAGTTCGCGGTTTCACGTCGAAAAATTCAAATGAGCATACGAAATGGAATTTACCTCAGAATTCTTCGAGATAAGAATTTTCGAACTATTATATCCATAGTTTTAGAATAAAGAAAGAAAATCAAGATTTCATCTTGTATATTTTAAAATATGTCCAAATCAAATTTTCAGAAAAATCGCGCTTTTGCTGTAAAGCGACCAAAGTATATAATCCTTGAAATGAATATTTTCAAATGTTTAAAAATATGAAATAAAATTTATAAATCCAATAAAATAGTTTAAAAGAGATTTGAATTGAAAAATATGGATTTTTAAATATTAGAAAAGTTGTTATAATCGAATCAGCTTTTTGTAGCACTCTCCACAGCACTTTTATTGCTGTCGTTTTAATAACTTTAGAAATGTAGTTTTAAACTTAACGATTATTTTTCAAATCTTTTATGAATGTTTTCAAATAAATAATTAAGTGTTTTAAATTTGATTTGAGGAATTTATAATTTATTTAAAAAAGGGTTTAAATAAATGATTTAAAGAAAAGCTGTCAAAATCAAGTGATTTAATCTTGGCTCTAAAAGCCGATGAGTAGACTGGATTTTTCTATTTGTCAGATCTGGGTGAGGTGCTTAAACTAAGGAGATGTTTAGGAGCAACTAGTGCCCTGGCTCACTTGGCCTCATCTGGACGAGGGATAAATAAGGTCGATATGTTGGAAACGAGTTAAGTATAAAAGCTAAATTTTCCAAATTTAACTACTCATAAGTTGCTTTCTAAAAATGATTTGATAATTTTCAATTGGGAAGGTTGAAATGATTCTATATTTACTAAAAAGAATACTTTTAAGATATACATCTCTTGAAGATATTTTGATAAAGAAATGAATAAACCAAACAACAATCATCTACTTATAAAACATTATTTTTATTGATGATTGGATTTTGAAGAGACCGAGGCCGGTTATGGGAAATCCCTATTTGAAAACCACATCGAACCAATTTTTGTTTCGAAGTAAAATATGTTGAAGATATGATCATTGAAGACGAAAATATTCATAATGTAGGGCTACTTGCCACTAGACCCTCGGGGAAATTCACCATATCATATATTGCAGTAGTGCTTTGTTATGAAAATCTTCGAATTGCAAGGACTAATCACTACTGATCCTAGGGGCGATTCCCAAAACCGAATGTGGTAGAAGGAGTGCCTTCGGTTTTGTTCAGTCCCAGAACGAACTTGTTTGGACTAATGTCCAACGTTGCATTTTAAAATCACATTAATTGATCTCTATAAACGTATTTCTGCTTGGTGGTGGAGAAGGCAACTTCTCTTAGCTTAACACCCTTTCCTGAGATGTTGCATATTGTTTTCCTTTTAAACTCTGGGCACCCTATTTTTCCTGGTAGCCAAGTAGTCAGGATCATGTTAGGAGTATTTTGGTGAAGCATTCTGGAAGAGTTTTTGGAGCATGGAGCTGGAGCATCTTATGTGGATATCTTTCTATCTTTTATTTTCCGCTGTGTCTAGTTGTTTGTACCAGCAAATGTGGGAGTAGGCAGTTATAACTATTCCTGGCTAGGTTAGTTCATACCTTAACTCTGATATACCCTAGTGAGAGTGGCTGTATATACTATCTATCTATATAGTTAAATGAATGTGAGAATTTGTGTTTCTACTTTACTTTATTTTACCCCTGGTAATCTACCTCCCCATCACTTAGATTTACGACACATGAATACCGTGGATGTATTAGTGTCGATTTTCAAGGGTCGAGGAGACAGGTCGTCACATAGTTTATGTTTCTTTTTTAGTGAATTTGATAGTCTATGTTGACATCTCAAATAGGCTATGTTTAATCCAATATAAACATATACTATTTAATCATTTGCCTAAGTTATTTTGATGATGAAACTCAAACTAGAATCAAAATTTGATGATCTATGTTACTAGTTCATAGTAAATAGATCATGTTGAAAATAGATTTTATTTTTAGTTTCATGTCATTTTCTTGAGAATTGACAAGTGGGTTTGAATGGTGTGTTAGAGTTTGATGGTTTAAGTTATGCTAATTAATAGTAGAAATAAACCATACTTATAATAAACATATCAATCATTTCTACTTAAATTTTTAATGAGAGATTATAAATGAATTTTGTGTTGATTTATAAGAATTATTGGAAGTGGATTTACCTCTAAGTTGCTCCTTAATCTCATAGTGTTATTCACTTTTGCTCTAGTTTGTTTTCTACAATTTTCTTAGTTTAAAACAATTTCAAACCTTGGGCTAATTTGATTGAGTAATATTAGAATTTAATTCTTTCCCCATGGATCAACCCATACTCAAATACGTACTATGATTGTAAGCCGTGCGCTTGCGGTTTTATAACAATATATTTTTGATGATTTTCTAATCGATAGAAAATCCGACGTTTAACAGAAGTTTATACTTCCATTAAGACTGCAAGTCAATACTAATATTTTAGTTGTTAACACATGGATTTGGTTTGATTTAGGATTCATTCCTTTATTGTTGTTTCTATATGGACATGCTGCGTGCTTGTCCATAGTATTTTGAGATTTCGATGAGTTTGATTGTTATTACCCCATTTATAAATGTTATGATTCTTGTTTTCTTATATGAATTCCATGGGTGTTGATGTGCACGTAAATATGCATATTTTTACCACCATATTTAATCTATTTAAATTAAATAAATGATCATATCAGGCATTTTAACTTGTTTAAACCAAAATTCATATTATTTTCAAGTCGTCACATATTCATCTTCATCCAAGGGCAAAATGGTCATTTTTGTGCATATATTAATTTGAGAAAATTTAATTGGAAATTTCTATATTATTTTATAGGAATTTGGCTTCATATACAAGTGGTTTCATGAAGATGCATGCATGCAAAAGAGTGAAGATAAAGAAATGAAGATGGAAATAATTCAAAGGCATGATAATGGAGGACCCCACCTACCCACCTATCTTAATGTATAAATTAGAGGCTAATGCATATGCTTATGGAATTAATGGCTTCATGTACACTTAAATGATGATTAGTAGAAGCTAATGATTACTTGGCCTCCACACTTTCTCAAGGGTATTTTGGGCATTCCCCAAAAATATGAATTAGGGTTTAGCACATGTATAAGTACCCCTTATGTTTCATGTAACCCTCCTCTCCCTTAATCTCTCTTTAGTTTAGTTTAGGCTCAAAAATAAACAAAGCTCTTCCCTTTCTCTTTTCATGGCTACTTTGCCATTTCTTTTATGTAATCTTTTTTATGCAATTTAATATATGATCTTTTCCCTTTCTTGTTCATTTACTTTAATGTTGGTAGTGTAGATTTACATTCATGCAAAGTAGATTAGTTTTAATTCTTGTTAATTAGCTCTATTTTTCATTAAGCTTTAATTTTCCTTTCTTTTTGCTTTCATGTTGCTAGCTACATTTGTTAATCAAATGACAAATATGAGAGGCTAAACATCTTCAATTTAGGGGTAATGAAGCTATCTAATTATGTAGCTTCAACTATTTGTTAACTCATGCTCTCTTTTTGTGCTTAATGATGATGATTGAAGTGGTTTAATTGTTGTTTTTGCCTTGAATTTGATAGCCTATATTGTTGACATCAAATAGGCTATGCTTAAACAATCACTAACACTAATTGCCTCTTCATCAAAATATGATTATGGCAAAAGAAAGTGATTTGAAATTAAAATTTGATGGTCTATATTTCTAATCAATAGTTAATAGGCCATACTTAAAATAGATTTCATTTTCATTGTCAAGTTTCATGAAAGTTAGTAAGTGGTTTAAGGGGTGTGTCAAAGTTTGATGGCTTATGTTGGCTAACTAATAGCACAAATATGCCATACTTATGATAGGCACATCAATTAAAGCACTAATGACCATAAAAGAGAGATCATGGTTTCATATGTGTTGAACTACATGATCTAGAGAGTGGATTTATTCTCTAAATTGTCATTTAACTCTTATATATGCATTTCTTTTAGTTAGTTAGTTAATTCTCTAATTCTCTAGCTTAACTTTCACTCGACTTTGGTTTAATTTGATTGAATATATTTTTAAAAATCATCAATTCCCTGCGGATCGACTCGTATTCGCCACGTACTACAAGTGTACGCCGTGCGCGTGCGGTTATTTTTATTTCAAAATTCGTTCGGCTATTTTCTAATTTGATAGACATTTAGCCGCCCGAACAAGTTTTTGGCGCCGCTGCCGGGGAATTTGTTTGATTTTATTTTCTATTCTTCGAATTAGTTTTCTTTGATTTTTGTGTGTTTTTATTTTCTATGTGTATTGCATTTATTTTTTTAAAAAACTATATGTGTGTTTGTGTATAGTTTTTGTTTGCATTTGTTTGTGTGCTTGTTGTTCTAGTTTTCTATATGCATTTACATCTCAAAAAAGAAAAAAAAATTTACCATTCCATTTGAAAAGGACAAAAAAAAATTTCATTTCGTTTTCAATTTCATTTACAATTTCAATTTTTAATTACAATTTCTACAAAAAAAACTGCTCACTGCCAACATTCTACCACCACCCCTCTGTCCAAACTTTGCTGCCACTTTCTGTTCCATTGTGCAATTCTATGCATTTTGCACTTCACCCTCTACTCGATCAAACAACAGTACCCTTCACTGTGCCCTTCACTGTGCAATTACATTTCCTTCACTGTTCAAACCACTCCACACAATACCATAACCACCATCTCCTTCTACTACTCGACCACCACCTCTGGCTGTACACCAAACTGCACATTGAAACTGTGCACATTGAAACTGTTTCATTGAATACAAGCCTGTTAACCCATCACAACAGCCAGTGCTTCTACAAACATCATTTCCACTGCACCTTCACATTGACTTTGCCTGCAACCAGTCGCCCATCCACAACCAATACAACAGTGTCTCGACCAAAGTGCTGTCACAAAACTGACAGTGCTTTCCCTTCATTACCATCATCAGCCCATTTATAAATATCCCTCCAAACTGACCTCTGCACTTCATTCCTCTTTAACATATCACTTCCACTGCCCCACAACGATTCCACCACTGTTGCTATTGCCTCACTCAAAACACTCATAACTGCTCACCAAATCACTTCAAACACTTCATCTCCAAACTGCAAATTGCACCATACCATTTCATCCTCCAGTCCGCTGACTTGCAATTCACATACCACTTTCAACATTCATTCACTGATACCACCCATTCACCATCCATTCATTCAACTACAGCAATACCAGCTCATCCATATCCTCACCATCACTTCCTTCCCAGTTCAAACCCAAAAAAAAAGACATACTTCACTGCTATGTGCACTGACCCGCTTCACCTCCTTGCTATAAATTGCCGTGCACTATACTTACCACCACTACATCGCCACAAAGAAACCACACAGCAGCAACGTCTTCAGATATCTCAACAGTGCTCCCCCTAACCTGCTTCTTCGACATTCATCAAACCATCATTCAACTGCCTTCATTCTCCCATACAACCTTCATACACATTGCTGCATACTACTTCCTTGCTTCATTGCTACATTCTGTCACTTGTGCACATACAAACCCTGTCAACCCACTAATTCCGACTTCTGCCTACTGAAACCACCATCAAGCTTCACCACAGTCGTACCCTCAACATCATCCAGACGACATCCCTACAGTTCAAACAACAAACAACTTTACTCTCTGTCAACCACCATCAAACCAACTCTTCTCCTCACTACAACATACAAACCATCCACATTAATCACTGCAAACCCCTCTTCTAACTGCCACCATCGCTCCTCCTCTACATCATCAACCTCCTACCACTAAACCACTGTCAATCATTTCACACTCCCCTACAGTTTCCTGCCCCTTCCAAAACTGACAGTGCCACTACACACTGCATAGTACAATTGAATCTCCCCTCCTCTGTCAACTTATACATTGCTATAATAACGGCCACACCTCCACAGAAAAAAGAAAAGAAAACCCGACCTTCGGCCCTCACTACTTCAACCGCTGACAGCATACAACAATACAGTTACAAACTTCACTCGAACTGTTGCCTGCCTATCACCAGTACTTCACCTTCCCCTGTTAACCAACTTCGACTACAACATTCAACCACAGCCTTCTTGCTGCCATCGACAATCGCGCACGAATCCTCTTCACCAATCGACCACACTCCCAACCCAAACTCGAACTCTCTACACAACAAAATCAAATGATAAATGATTTGTGTAATTCATATTTGGGCAATGATTCAAATCAAAGTTTTCAAAACATTCAAAATTTGAATTCACTTCAAAATTCAAACGATTTCGATTATAACCCATGCCAATTCAATTTTGAACTCCAAAATGAATTTCAAAATCAAAACGATACGAGTTAAAAATTTTGGCAATGGGAATAATCTCGAATACGATACGAGTTAAAAATTTTGTTGTCAACAAATCCTAATCAAAGATTCTCAAGTCAATAATTATAAATTGGATTTTGTTGAGCAAATGAACGAAATTTACGATGATCACACGGATTCGTTGTTTGAAACATATATGAAACAACGTGAACAACAAAACCAAATCCAAACGTTTGACGAGTCAAACAATAATCATTCTTTTACCCAAATCGGCGATTTTCAAATAACAGCTTTTGAAATTGAAAATAACGATCTTAATGAAGTTGTTGAGAACACGGTAATTGAGTTGGATTTCAATTCTTTTGAGGGTGTGGAACCAAATTTAAAATTCGATCTTCCTTTTCTCAATTTCGAAAATTTGAATACAACAACTTTGGATTTTGAACTTGAGATACGCAATGAAGTTGTTGATAATCCAACAAAGGAAGACAAATTTAATGAACACGAATTTTTTGGACTTTTCGATGATGAGTTGTTAAATTCTGAAGGGGAAGATTTAAATCATCACTTTGATTTTGAAATCAATAATTATAAGAATTTTTCAATGAAGAGCTTGAATTTCAATTTGGTGAAAATAAACTCGAACTTCAACCAATTGTTTTATCGACCCAAAAAATCATTGGAAACAAAACAACTCGTACGATTTTTGATAAAACGACATTCCTTTTTCCAAATCAACATTCAACTTTGAAATCTTTTACGGTTTGGTTTTTCGAGCTTAAGGTGTGTCTCGTATACTTGACGAGACAGATGAATCGTTCTTTGAAAGATCGTTTCATTTACTTTTTGACGATATACTTTCTGATCTTGTGTAAATACCGTTCATTTTCATATAAATAAAGGCCATTTTTAATTTTATTTTTCTCCTTCCACTTGGGTTGACTATGGGGACATAGTCAAAATCAAGTGTGGGGGGAGACTCATCTTCATTTTTTATTTTTTTTCATGGTTTATTTTTGCTTTTTCTTTTAAAAACAAAAAAAAAATCCCAAAAACAAATTTTCTTTTGATTTATTTTTAAAGAAATACTATAGGATAAATATATGGTTTTGGTTTATTAAATTGAAATTTTTGAAAATTTATTTGTCTTAACAAAAATAAAAATGAAGTTTGATTAAAAATAACAATGATTTAACTAGTATATAGGAAGATTCATACGTGTTAATTATGAAAAATATCTTAGTTGAAAATCTTTGTTTTAAAATGTGGTTGATTTAAAGTAAAAATATAACATTTTTTTGTCTTCTAAGTTAAATAGTGCTAAGATAATTTTGCAAAACTCTCTCTTTAAAAAAAACGCAAAAACAAAAAAATATTTCCTGTATATATTTATATATTTTTTAATAAACACCTAGAGTCATGTGTTCACACTCGTGTGTTCACTTGCCATGCTCTGTACCCTTCTCACGTAAGCCCGAAAGGCAGTGCACAATCGGTATATCTGGCCTCAGTTTATCCGAGTTAGGTGTGTGTACATAAAAAAAATTTCTTTTATTAATAACGCCTAAAGTCGATAAGTGTTCGCACTCGTGTGTTCACTCGCCACGCTCTATATTCCCCTTAAACCAGTCCGCAAGGCAGTGCATGGGTAATATATCTGGCCTCAGTTTATCTGAGTTAGGCATATGTAAATATTGTAAATATCAATGAAATTTTCAAAAAAAAATAGAGAGAGTAAGCAAATGAAATTCAAGCACTATTTTAACTTATTTGATTTGATTTGTTATTGAAAAGAAATAAAATACCACTTTGATAAATTTTGATAATCAACTAAGGATTTATTTCATAGTTACACTTTGTTATCAACCGAAACAACGAGTTAAACTATTGTCTATTTGTTATGATAACTTGATTTTTGTTGGAAATTTTGACGAGTAAATGACTTAAATTTTCAAGATAATAACCAAACCTATATTTAACTTATTTTTGTTAATTTAAAAATAAATCCTTCATTTGTAAATATTTTCAAAAGCTCGCATTCATCTCTTTGTAAATAAATCTTGCATTTTGTAAATATTTTCATCCTGCATTTGGATTTTGTGGGTAGTATCCGCTGAAAACCCTCACGAGAAAACACTCGTCCTACGGGGGACGCCCAGAAGTTTAATGGCTTGTTGCATACGCTCAATGCAATCGTGCTCCCTACGAAAACGGACTTATCTTAATTTTTCTTTATTCGAGGACGAATAAAAAGATAAGTATGGGGGTATTTAATGTGCACGTAAATGTGCATATTTTTACCACCATATTTAATCTATTTAAATTAAATAAATGATCATATCGGGCATTTTAACTTGTTTAAACCAAAATTCATATTATTTTCAAATCGTCACATATTCATCTTCATCCAAGGGCAAAATGGTCATTTTTGTGCATATATTAATTTGAGAAAATTTAATTGGAAATTTCTATATTATTTTATAGGAATTTGGCTTCATATGCAAGTGGTTTCATGAAGATGTATGCATGCATAAGAGTGAAGATAAAGAAATGAAGATGGAAATAATTCAAAGGCATGATAATGGAGGACCCCACCTAACCACCTACCTAATGTACAAATTAGAGGCTAATGCATATGCTTATGGAATTAATCGCTTCATGTATACTTAAATGATGATTAGTAGAAGCTACTGATTACTTGGCCTCCACACTTTCTCAAGGATATTTTGAGCATTCCCCGAAAATATGAATTAGGGTTTAACACATGTATAAGTACCCCTTATGTTTCATGTAACCCTCATCTCCCTTAGTCTCTCTTTAGTTTAGTTTAGGCTCAAAAAATAAACAAAGCTCTTCTCTTTCTCTTTTCATGGCTACTTAGCCATTTCTTTTATGTAATTTTTTTTATGAAATTTAATATATGATCTTTTCCCTTTCTTGTTCATTTACTTTAATGTTGGTAGTGTAGATTTACATTCATGCAAAGTAGATTAGTTTTAATTCTTGTTAATTAGCTCTCTTTTTCATTAAGCTTTCATTTTCCTTTCTTTTTGCTTTCATGTTGCTAGCTACATTTGTTAATCAAATGACAAATATGAGAGGCTAAACCCCTTCAATTTAGGGGTAATGAAGCTCTCTAGTTATGTAGCTTCAACTATTTGTTAACTCATGCTCTCTTTTTGTGCTTAATGATGATGATTGAAGTGGTTTAATTGTTGTTTTTTCCTTGAATTTAATAGCCTATATTGTTGACATCAAATAGGCTATGCTTAAACAATCACTAACACTAATTGCCTCTTCATCAAAATATGATTATGGCAAAAGAAAGTGATTTGAAATTAAAATTTGATGGTCTATATTTCTATTCAATAGTTAATAGGCCATACTTAAAATAGATTTCATTTTCATTGTCAAGTTTCATGAAAGTTAGTAAGTGGTTTAAGGGGCGTGTCAAAGTTTGATGGCTTATGTTGGCTAACTAATAGCACAAATATGCCATACTTATGATAGGCACATCAATTAAAGCACTAATGACCATAAAAGAGAGATCATGATTTCATATGTGTTGAACTACATGATCTAGAGAGTGGATTTATTCTCTAAATTGTCATTTAACTCTTATATTTGCATTTCTTTTCTTTTAGTTAGTTAGTTAATTCTCTAATTCTCTAGCTTAACTTTCACTCGACTTTGGTTTAATTTGATTGAATATATTTTTAAAAATCATTAATTCCCTGCGGATCGACCCGTATTTGCCATATACTACAAGTGTACGACGTGCGCTTGCGGTTATTTTTATTCAAAATTCGTTCGGTTATTTTCTAATTCGATAGACATTTAGCCATCCGAACAGGTGCTATTTGAGATAGGTGACATGGTATATTATCGTGATATTGTGATGAATATTACCTTGAGTCATATACATAATTTGATTTTATTACCATGCTTGTTGTTATGTTCTCATCTTGGATTTTGATATAGTCTGACTCATTTATTATTTATGTAATACTCAGGTCAGTCTGAGACATTTTAGGTATAGGGACATTAGCCATTTTGGATGATTAGGCTTTACAAGAAATGTGTATATATTACATTGTGTTTTGAGATTGTCATAACTTTGTGTATTTTCCCCAGGATCTCTCCTTTATTTGTTTTGATGAGATGGCTGTGAGTTGTATATGTACTTGAATTGGTATATATATTGTCTTAGTACGAAAGACATTACAATTTGTTATATTATATTTTTCTACTACAAACTGTGACTCTATGTCCATTTGTATGTGTAGTATATTGTTTTGTCCCGGTAAGCTCATGTATTTATTGCTTTGTGCTGATATCATATATGTATATTGTTGATATATTTTGAGGTGGGATACGTATCATTGTTAGCCTAAGGGAATATTCATGTTTAGTCACTCCTAACCAACCCCATTCTCTGTAATATCAAATAGGATTACCTAGTAATTCTCTTTGGTAATATGGGTGTAGAGGTAGGGAGTTACAACATAAGAGTTGTGGTTTCTAGTGCATATTTCCTATAGGAAAGAGGTAAATCGGCTTTACTCTTCATGGAAGAAACCATATCTAATAGAGTTTGGTGCTTTCTCTCCAAAACACCATTATGTTGTGTAGAATAGGGTGGAGTAACTTAAGAGATAATCCCATTATATTTTAAGTATTGTTGGAGTTGTCCAACATACTAACCTCCTCGATCAGATCGAAGTATTTTAATCGTATGGTTCGTTTGATTGTTGACCTCATTCTCATACTCTTTAAATTTCTCATAGACATCGGATTTGTTCCCCATAAGATACACATATCCTAGTCTTAAGAAATCATTAGTAAAATTTACAAAATAAGAAGTATTTTCATTGGTAACTATAGGCATTAGGCTGATATATGTATGAGACCTAAGAGTTCATCAACTCTTTCATTGCTCCCACTAAAGGGGTGCTTGGTCATTTTTCGTTTAAGACACGACTCACACGTATTAAATGATTCAGAATCAAATAATGGTTTCATTCTTTAGTTTGTATAGTTGTTTCTCACTTATATGACCTCACCTAAATTACTATAGATAATTATTATAATATCAACATTAGAAGAATTATTTACAGCACGAATATAATTAGAATCAATAAAAAAATGACATTATCCAAAACATCATTGTAGATTTTATTTCCACCCAACATAATGTTTATAACATTATCAATACAATGAAAAATATTTCCAGTTTCAGACAATCTAGATACTAAAATTATTCCACAAATATTTTTTTTACATATTAGCAATAATTCAAAATTAAAACCAATCCATTAGGCAAAGCCAAGTGCTACTCTATAACTGTAGTTGCATGTACTAGAGATCCATCAACAACTTGAAGTCTCATCTCACCCTTTGCCATAAGACGTCCGTTCTCAAGTCCCTTCAACAAATTACAAATATGAGTTCAAGGTCCTGTATATAAAACCCAAGATAATTTATTGAATGTAAAACAGTTTTGAATCATAAATATACCAGTAGGAGCGATAGAACCATTATGTTTCTTCTCTTTGACCATCTTTAGGTAAACCGGACAGTTCCGTTACCAATGCCCCTTCTTGTGACAATGATGACACTCACCCTTGTAACGACCCGTAAATTTCAACTGTTTTAATAACGTAATTAGTTGAAATTTTGTGAAATTTTAAACGATAAAATTTTGAAATAAAATTTAATATTTGGAATACGTCTAGTTAAACATAGCAACTGGTAAATTTTCATCCGAAAATATGAAAGTTTATTTCACGCGTAAATTCACTTCAATTTAATCGGTTAAAAAGCGTTGAAATTAAAACGTTTTCAAAATCTAAATATTTTTACATAGAAAAATTCTAAACCATCTTTTGAGCAAGATGTCAGTTTGTAGTTTTTCAAAATTTGGACATCTATTGCTCCGTCGTTCTTATTTTCTACAAAATAGCAGTATTCTGGTACCGATATCGATTTTTATCGGATGATCGTACCACTGATATCTGTATACCGTTTTGATCGTCTCGTCGTGCTGATCGCTATGGTATTGTCAATTCTATGTTTTGAAGTCCGGTACGCAGCGGAATCCACGAAAAACGGTTCTATATCGGTACTGGTTTTGTGCCTTTTTGGTTCTTATGACTTTTCATCTTTCACCAACAGCTGTTTGCATTTATATCTCTTAAATTCTCGTAATTGACCTTTTGTTTTCCACTGTTTCCAATGTTTATATTGATGCTTTGTTCCTTCAATCCTCTGGTTTCATTAGAAAATTTAAAAGTCTCTACATATTTTAAACACTGTTCATTATTTTGCTTTGCTTTTAACTTTTGCTCTCCCTCATTTGCCTGAAGCCATCAATTCGTTCTTGGCTGACCTTCACAACGCAGCTTGGCTCCCCCACTCACTTCCCTCTTCCACAGCCACCGTTATCACCTCCCACTTCCGCATAGCTCCAAACGAGCTGGTCCACGTTAGCAAACACCTCATCAACCTCCAGCCTTCCACCAACTCACCATCCCCAACTGCCTCCGGCTTTGCCTGTAAAAGCCACACCACATCACCGTGTTTCTCCTCACAGCCGGAGCTTCCCGAACAACCATCTCCATAGCCGCCTCGTCCCTTGCCTTAGCCGCGCACCATCCAGCAGTTCCCTCCGCCCTCAGTTCTGCTCGGTCCACCTCCTACCTAGGTTGCTTACCTATTTGTTGTATTTTATATATATACGTAAGTTGTTAATATTATGTGGTGGTTAAGTTAATTTCGAGAGTATAAAGAGTACTTATACTTTATAATAGTTATATGAGGTGAGTTTATACATGCGAGTTTTGGTTTTGACAGCACGTATACTTTATATATATAGCTTAATATAAGAACTTATAGTGGTCTGCATATGTCACCGTTTACGTATATATAGAGGCTTTGTTTAGGTAGCCGCATTAATCTTTGTTTCGCTACAGATTTTATATGAATTTTTGGAAAAATAATATACTGTTACTAATATTAATGGTGATGTTTTAAATTGTATATATATACCTTTATATATATAAAGGTGCACACATGTATTTTGAAAGAATCTTCAAAGTGTTTGATATATATGCATATTTGGATTTTTGATTTGCGGTTTTTGTTAAAGAAGTATTGAATGTGACAATATAGATATAGTTACAGTATACCATATTAAAGGGAAACACTATATATATGTTTTGTATGCTATTTTGTTGCATATGTCATGATAATACATTTTGGAACTGTTTGTGTAATGGTAAAGTAGGTATATATATTAAAGTGTACATTTCTATATGTTAAGTGCATGTGAGGTAGATATACTAGTTTACAATACATTATAAGTTGCTGTAGTTTTTATTATATATAAACGTAAACTTGTTATTTTATAAATTTTATTGTATATTAAGTGGTTCTCAATGTAATGATTGAATTTGGTATTCAATGTCTAAATATGATAGTTAAGTTGAAATAAAATGTGGCTTTTCCGATAGGAGGTAATATTAGTTAATTCATAACAAAGGTAAGAATACCAGGAGTTGTCTATATTTTAGTGTATATATGTTAGTATAGATGATATTTTGCGCATATATTAAGTTTCGATGTACTAGGAATATTAATTTTATACATGGTGATAGCATTGTTTTTCAGTTGCATGTACGCATACAAATAATTATCTTCTGCAATGTTTACTTGCTTTACATAGAGTCGGTTTAAGTATAAATATATGTCTTGGGTTTTGCGGTGAAACAGTATAGTATGTATATCCTTATGATATTGAAAGGGTAATATATTGTTTTACTAGATGTTGTTTTTAATATTGTATTATATGCTATAAAATACATATTAAGTCTGCGTCTGTATATGATCTTAAAGCACATATTAGTTATAAATAAGGCATACAATGTTTTGCTATATGTGTTTGAACCCATGTGTTTTATATTCAGACTTTGGTTTACAAATTTTAGAAGAAAATGTTATAGATTTTGTTATATTGATCTTTATAGTTAGTTATTTATATTAGACCTTTATAATGTTCATATAAGAAATTTTGTTAGTTATAACAGTGATATTTATATAAGTATGAGTCATATGAGTTGGTTTATATATTATTATATATTGTTTATAAATAGTTGATTTATTTATATGTCATACATAAGGTCTGCATACATGTACTATAATATATATATTTTGGGAAAAGAAAAAAATGTAAGTTATATAAGATTTTTGATATGTTATGTTATTTAATATTTGTTTGAATTTAATATTGATTTTATAACATATATATAAATATATTTATTTTTGTTTCTATCAAAACTAATTAATTGTTCTCATCGATTTTCGATTTATCAGCTTGTACGTCGAACCCTTGTCCATCGTACTTTACCTCGAAACTCGTGCTTGGATTCGTAACTCATCTCGTTCTCATTCTTCTCTAACCTCGGAAGGTGAGCACTCACTCACGATTAACGTTTTTATTTATTAAATTTGATTTCAATTGAAACGACAATTGAAATATGCTGCTGTTAGATATTTACACTGCTATTACCTGTATCAGTTCACCTGTGACATTTGACACCCTTATCTGTTATATATATGAAATGATAATCCAGTTTGGTTGTTAATTGATTGATTGTTGATGTTTATATTGGACGTTAAATTGTTAATGTTAAAATGATAAATAGTATGAAATTGAACTTGATATAGGATAATTAAATGTTAAATTTGATTAACCGACATTTGTATAATATGACCCCTTTTTACCATTGAATTTATTGACACGTAGGATTTGTTTAATTACACTTTGAACCACTGAATGTATGTTGTTAAACTGATGATGTATGAAATTGTAAATTGAATGACAAGTGAAAACCGTAATGTAATAATCTTTAATCTACATGAAATGATAGTGTAGATTCTAGAAATAATTATATTAATTCGTACAATTAACAATGCGAATTAATACGGTTATTTCGGGATTATCTGAATTGATTATTGGATTGTTATTGGTTGTTGTTATTGCTTATTTATTTACTTTGACACCATCCCAGTTATCACGCTGCAAGTTCCCTTTGATATGCTTGATTTTGAATTGAATTGGAATCGGTTTGAAATGATAAATACCCAAAATTGAACTTTGACCTAGGATAGGAAATTAAATAAAACCCGATTGGTCAATAATTTGATTTAAAAATAAAATGAAGATTTTATTTGAATAAATAATATGGTTTTGAAATAAAGTTGAAATTTGAATTTTAATGTAAAGAAAAATGTTAATATTTAATAATCTGAAACAAAATATTAACAATGTAATTGTTGAAAGAATGTTGTTTAATTTGAGAAATGATTGAATTAAGTTTGAAATTATTAAACTTTGAAATGATTTAATAATTAAGTTTGAAATTATAATTAAGTTGAAATTATTAAACTTTGAAATTATTTAATAATTAAGTTTTTGAATTATTTAATAATTAAATAAGATTGAATTATTTAATGATTAAATTGAATTGGATTCTTTAATAAGAGAAAATTGAACTTTTGAATAAGTGAATTTTACTTCGTAAATAATCGAAATTGAGTTTTCTTTATTAATTAAGTTTTGGAAATTTACTTAAGCAAGTAAATAAGTGAAATTGAATTTCTTTAACAAGAAATAAAATGTGATTTATTGAAATTAATGTAAGACTTGGAATTTAAAGAATTTGATTTGACGAATTTAGTTTAATTCAAAAATTGTAAGTTTTGATTTAATGAAGTTGAACTTAAGAAATTGATTTAATGAATTGGAAATTTAATAGAAATTGTTTTGAATGATAAAGTAACTTAACGAATATTGAATGAAATCGATAAATGAGTTTGAAATTGATTTGAATGTTAAATTAGACTAATTTAAATGATTTCGGAATGAAACTTATATACGAACTTGAATCAATATTGGAATCGTTTAAATAAAATTTGAAATTGTATTATGGGATTTTGAAATGGTAATTTGGAAGTTTTGAAACGTAAATCTTGGAAATTTGTTTTGAAAGAGAAATGAAATGTTGGTTTACGAATTGAAATTTAAATTGAAATTGATTTGTTTCTTGAAATGTATAAACGACCAATCGGTGTAATAATTACGAAAGTTATTAAAGAGACCGGGATCGGTAATGGATATACTCTCTATCTGAACCGAAACCACTTTAATAACTATGCGCGGAGTGATGATCCAGAATGAAGTGGTTGGAATGATGTACGTGATGACTGAAGAAAGAGAACGATGATGGATAGCCTTGACACTTGTGTCAAATTGGAAATGACTAAAACAGGAGCTGTGCCGGGCCAATGGAGGATTTGCTACCTCAAGTGGACACACTTCTTCGAACTACTTATACTTGTTGTCGATTGGTGCACCCTTGATTTTGGGAGTGTTGTTTCACGGTGTTGCGGGCGCTGCGGCATTGCGTTCTCACTAGTCCGGATCAGGCGAACGGTAGTATCACTACCTTGGGTATTGCCTCATGTGCCTTGTCATACTTGTATTCCATTTATGCGCGACCACTATGATTTTGATTTGTACCTTTAGTATATGGATTGCCCTCTGGTGACTTCCGGTTTTGGGGAAATTACGGTCTTGTATATGCTTTTGGGAATAAAAATGTGTTAAGGGTGGAATGGGCCATGACTTAACGCTATTTTGATATCTTTTTATATTACTGATAGACATTATCTACTTAGCGTACATTACTACCTAGTAGATAGTTTAACGGATCCTTAAAGGATGGTTATTCCAAACATCCTTTGAGTTACTTGTATTTCAATTGCTATTTCACTTGAGTTGGATTTATTAATATAAGAATGTTAATCCTAACTCGAGTGTTTTGTATTTTGCTTTACGCTCGGGTCAGACTGAGTGTACCAGTATTCGAGACTCACCTTTGGAGTTGGAGCTTTGCTTGAAGATCCAGCCATCTATTCTGCTTTCAGTATTCGATGATTCCAGTGATGTATTATGATTTGTATCTGATGTATCATATTACTCTTCTATTGTAAACTCTGATGTATTTTATATATATTCATATAGTAGCTTCATGAACTACTATCCCTTTTATTTCCGCTGCACTTATTACTCTGTGTCTGTGATTATTTTATTTACTGTATATGTTCAGTTTTGCCAAATTTAAATTAACAACGCGGTATTTTGAGCAATTCAATTCCGGCATGAGTGTCTACCTATACACTTATAATGGATGCGAATGGTCCAAAATACCGGGTCGTTACAGTTGGTATCAGAGCTTTAGTAGCTCTAGGTAAAACTTAACATATATGGTAAATATATTTACAGAATCACTCTCATTCGAGTTTCAAACTCTTCCTTTTGACTCAATTCCCTTGAATTTTGGAACGTTCTCCTCGGTTCCGAAATTCATCCGTGTCCCTCACTATTCGTCTGCTTTCAATTTTGGGGCACCCCATAACTCCATTTTGAATGATATCTATAATAGATCGGCGGTCTCGCCAATCTTCGAATAATTCGTAAAGGAGTAAACTCCTTTATAATAGGCATCGATTTACCGGAGATTTCTGTATCCTCGGTTTACGATGCTATCTATTACCTGCTATACCTGAATTCCATCTCTTGAGATCGAGTGTTGATTTACCTCGGAATTCAGCATCGATCTTATTCTTGAAGTTACGGACGACCCGGTTAAGGTTGCCCGTGAATTAAATAAACTCATCCATCTTCCGATTGTGGTAATCGAATTATCTTATCTTCTGTTTCAAACTTATTTCGAATCAAATTTCTCTTTGATTTGAGTCCACCAAATTTGAATCTCTGTCTTTGCTTTGAAATCTATTCTTATATAGTTGAGCGAGGAAGTGTATTTGTAAATTAATATTTAAAATATTATTTTCAAATTTGGAAAATGAAATAAATTTGTTTGATTATATTGTGAAAATCTCAGTGGAAAAAAAAATTTCTGGAATTTAATAGGTAAATTAAATTGTTGTTTGAAATGATAATATTTGATTATCATTTATTGTTCTAAATAAATTTATAAATAAGGTTTATAAATTGATTTGGAATTTGAAATGAATTTAATTCAGAAATTTGAGAATTTAGTTTTCGGTGATTTCGAACTTTGGTTTTTAAAATTTTTAGGTATATTATTGAACATACTTTCGAATAGAAATCGTTTTCAAAGAATTTTTAAAATGTTGAAATCAGTGCTCTTCTCTTTGTCGCTGGAAAATAATTTCGGTGATGGCGGCCGCATCATCGATATTCATTTTCGAGTTTCGAAGTGGAGATACTATTCTGTAGCTTTGCTACGGTTTTGTTTTGAAAAATATTTTGATTTGAATTCCTTCAGTATAATTCAATTTATATATTTATATGGGTATCTTATTTTAAAAATTTAATTTGATTTGATATAAATATATTATATATATCTCTAAATCGTTTAAAGTTAATCGAAAATCTAATTCTTAAATTTTGTTAAAGGATGATTTTAATTATAAAGAAAACCAAAACTTGGAATTTATATTTAAACTTGAATAAATTGAATTAGGAAAATTTATTTGTATATTGTTCAACTGCATTCTAATACAACTTACCTAAATCATTCAGAAGTTGAATATGTAATTGGATAATATATAAGATAAATTGAATTTATAAATAAAATTTGAGTGTTTATGATAAATATTGTACACTAAATTTTGATTATAAAGATGTTAATAGAGTTAGATAGGATAATAAGTAAAACTCTGTTAATAATGAAATAAACTGTTTTGAAAGAATTAATAAATTTGTTTCGAAAGAATTAATAAAATTGAAATTTGATCAACTTATTAAAATACCTTAAATTTGAAAGAAATTAGTAAATATAAATTAATTTAAATCAAAACTTTTATGGTATAAATTAATTTATATGGGTTAAATAAATGTGATTAGATATATTAAGTAGAATAAATTTAACAATAATTTGAATAAAGAAGAATTTAAAATTGTTGAAGAAAATATGATTTTAATAAAAGACTATTCAAATTATGGTTTTAGAAATTGTAAATTTAAGAAAATGGGATAATAAGATAATGAATTTAGAAATAGTTGAGATTGATTTTAATGAAATCAAATGGATTAAACCAATTATTTAATATCAATTAATTTAAATTTGAATTTATATGGTTTAAATTAATTGTTATTTTGTATTTCAAATCTGTCTTCTTTCTGGTTGTAAAAATCTGGGGTCGTTACAAACTTCCCCCCTAAAAGAATTTCGTCCCCGAAATTCGCAGGCACGAAACAAAGACAGATGAAGAATGTTTCATCTAATCAAACTGAACATTTATTCTGCATTTGGCTCACCAAATCAGAATATCAATAACAGATACACGAACGAATCTGTTTAAAACTTCACAAGATACTCGAGTTATCCAGATCTACGAAATATGCAGTGGCATCGGTTAGTTCGAAGGATAACTAACCATTCGTAGAATATACTGGGACCCAAAAGAATAGATAGATATATGGATACAATTTTTTTTAAAATTTTAGTTTAAAACTAAAGTATACCTATCAACCATAACAATCAAAGCAACCAATATATCCAAACAAACAATTCTGGCTCAGTTGGAGTTTATGTCCCATTTTAATATATCGAATCTCTTCCTGGATCTACCAGAAATCATCGAAGAATTGAGGAGAAACGACAAACAAAAGGGATTGATAGAGAAAAGATTACTTCCTTGTTGTTATAGGACATTGACCCTTTCATAATGGTATTCCCCTGTCCCCTATCTCGTCCTCTTCTTGCACTCATACTTACTACCAGTGGATAGCAAGAGAATTTACTGAGACATTCGAACGAATATCTTAGGGATTACTCATTCTAGAGTTTACTTCACTCTATCTCTAATGAGTTACTTAACGTGTTACACTCCTGAGCTAAAGTTCAACCTTAGCTCTGATACCAAATGTAACGTCCCAGATTTTTGCGTTCGAAAATCGACATCCATACTTTACATCGTACTCGAATGTCGTAGATTCGAGCGTTCAAATCCGAGTCGCCGGAGCTTATAACACAGTTAAGTAAATATCACAGCGGAATAAAAAGAATATAGATATACAACATTTGATACAATATCCAGATACAATGATGATACAATGAATATCTATATACATCAGAGATATGATACAATAAATTGCAGCGGAAAGAAAAATAGATAACATCAGCAGCGGATAATCTTCATCTCCAAAGCACGATCCAGAAATAGCTAGAACTCCCAATAACGAGGCACAAAGATAAGCAAGTGCAGTCTGATCCAAAGACTGAACCAACTCCAGAAAATCTACTAAACCTGAATATCTGAAAACCCCAACTCTAGACTGCTCGTGTAGGAAATTATGAGCACCCAGAGTTTAGGAAAGGAACAATAAACTCCGGATCAGTCATGGGACTGGTGTGAGCAACAAAACAGTTTATCTTTAAAACAAATAGCAAGAGAATTTAAAGTCAATTCGAAATGCTTTTGGAAAATGAGACTACCATAAGACCTCCCGCCACACACACAATGCAAACGCAGAATTGGAGGAGATTTCTTCTTATGATAGTCAAAGATGTTTACTACGCCAAAATCAAATCATTTGATATTATTACTAGTGCATAGTGCAGAAAACAATTTCGAAAGTAGAATATAAATCTTAGCCAGCATAGACATTTCACACTTATGCCTACTATAGCTACCATGTTCAATAGCAGGTTACCACCACATTCCATGGCAGGTAATACAACTAAAACCGTACAAAGTTCGTATTTGGAAGATGGATTTCCAACAAATGGTCAGGCTAAGGAACTTCCTATTCCACGAAAGAAACGCCTCTGGCGGGACGCTCCGAGAACCACACCGTTCTCTGCCAAACAAGGCCGGCAACCCCTTTTCCCAAGGGATAAAAGAAACCTCAGATATGCCACCCCCGGTCCTTTGGGACCTTTAACCGAGGTACCTCTAATCCAACATCACACGTCATAAATAAAGTGTGTCCACATGAGTAAGTATCTGGGCTCCATACCATGATACTACCCTTTTCCAGAAGGAATGGTCATACCCTAGGGGAGCTACCCCTGAAAACCTTGCCGCACAATTCCTGTTTCGACCATTACCGGGTTGTGAGGCTCGACGAAGTCTCGTCCACAAAGCTACGCTTTTTCAAAAAGCCACGCTTTGGGTCAACAGATGATCAACCTATGATATCAAAGATAAATGATCAAACAAATGATCATATCACAAATGATCAAACACTGATCATCACACAGCAACACTCAGCATGCCACATTACCAAATTGGGATATATCGCTGATAAATTTCAACTACATAACCTCTGAGCTCGTACGTCTCAGAGAAGGGTGTTAAGCTAAGAGAATAAATTCTCCGCCACCAACAGATATGTATTTGAAAGAAATCAGCTTTATATCTCAAAGTGTAATGTCAGACACGTAACCATACAAGTCTGTTCCGGGTTCGAACAGAACCGAAGGCACTTCTCACGAAGCCCTTGCACATTCGGATAATTTCCAATCACGTCCGGACTTCCCGTCACAAAAAGAGTGATATAAATCTCTATACCGGAGCAACTCGATGCAGAGACATTCGACAGGTTGTCCTTTCATTTTCAAAAAATATCCGGTCTTCACCACCGGTCTTCAAATGCCATCCATATACGACGTATCACTAATTCGGAATGGGTTATATGACCAAAAGGTCTTTTCCCGGCTAACCCGAATAGTGAGCGCGATATTTAAAAACATATGGATATGCGATTTCAATTAAGTCACAACTTAATAATTCAAGTTCCTTTTTAAATGGTTTCAATCGATTACCATTTCAGATCTTTTAAACAAAAAGATTTATTTTAACAACCTTCAATGGTTTAAATAATTTCCAGATTTTTTTATCTTTTTAAACAAAAGATTCATTCACAGATTTTCCAAATCAATTTCCATTTCAATTTAACTCGTTAAATCTTTAAATCAAAGATTTAACTAATAGCTTTCAAAACAATTTCATTTCGAATGGGTTAAATGAATCATCATTTTAAATCTGTTAAAAATAAACAGATTTAATTCATAGCTTTCAAAACAATTCATTCATAACTTGGAAAATCCATTTTTCAATTCGCTTGAAATTCCTTTAATTAAACTGGAATTTCATTTCTTATCTGAAAGATTTTATTCCTTTAAAACAAACAGTTTCATTTCAGAAAATCTGATTCATTAATACAAGTTAAAGTTCTTTGGTTAAATCTTAATTCTCAAAATTTTACTTTTAAATGGTTCAACTTCATACAAACACATTTATATCATCTTTTATCCCTAGTTTCCAAACCATAGATTTAATTTCAAACTTGAATTCAAATTTAAATCTAATTATTTAAATTTTCAAAAACTCGGTTAAGTTATTCAAAATAACTTTTATCTTTGAAATTCCATTTCAAAAGCTTTTCATTTTAAACCCAAATTTTCAAATTCAAAATCAATTGAAATAAAAAAATTCAATTTCAAAAAAAAACATCAAATTTAAATTATCTGTGACTTAACCGATTTCCACGTGAAATCCAAATTTGTGTGTGTAAAAGTGTAGTCCAGGGGTTTAACACAATAGTGCAACACGATGAATCATCACAGATCAAAATACAGGATATAGTTGATAAGCGATATAAACTATAACGCTTATCGTTCATGCACAGATCACAGATATATAAAAATCACAGATAATAAATTACATCACAGATAATTTATCACAGATCAAAACATAAATCAGGGTGTATCACAAAACATCGTACATCAGGGATATCAAACAATTTGACATTCAATAGAATTCAAACATTCATAAGTAAGGTCAAATTTATTATCTGATAAATTTAAATCAGATAAATTTCTTATGAATAAATTACTAATTCTGGTTTAATTTATTTTAATAATTTACAAATTATTTTGATTAATTATTCTTTATCATTTATAAATTTACCATTCATAATAAATTAATTAACCTTTAAGTAAAATTCATTAATTTAATTAACTATTTTTAATTAATAATTTAACCCTTAATTTATTTAATTAATTACCACTTAATTAATAAAATTTTAGTAAGTGATCATTCCTAACCATTTTTACTAATTAATTATGTTTGATTAATTATCTTCAAATTTATTGCTTTAATTAATTATTCCTCAATTAATCAACACAAGGTAATTAGCTTTCAAATCATTTATACGAAGTAATTAGCTTTAATTTAATTACACAAAGTAGTTATTTATCAATTATCATTTAAAACTTGACTTGTATAAAATTTTAAAAACTTTTTCATTCTGAACCCAGAAAATCTCGAGTCAAACCCGAGTAAAACCATCAAATACCCCGAGTTATTCCCCGAGTCAACCAATTTCCCATCTGCTTCGAGTTTTTCGTGAAATCCCTCCTGTTCTCCCCGATGCCAACTCTTCTTCCCCAAAGCCTCAAATCCCACTGACATTAACGTGCACGCGTGCACTTGCACGAGGCGCTGGAGCCTCGGCGATCGATGCCGCCTTCCTCCCCATGTCGACGATGATCGACTCATCCCCATCTACCACCCAGTTCGACGAATTCGAACAAAACTCGAGATCGAGCATTTCACCTAGAACTGGAACACAACTGAGCCACTAGAAAACCCCTCGTCTCGCCATCTCAGGCCACCAGGAGGTCTGAAATTTTGACCATAGCCTCGCCGTTACACTACGCCTCGAACTCCCCTGGTCCGATTACTTCCGATGCTTCCACGACCACGCAATCGCCTCAAAAACAGCTGCTACCCAAACTGACAGTTAAACCCTAGATCACCTTCGACTAGCTGCTCTGATGAGCTAAAAAATCCCTGACCATTTTTCCACGAATCCCCATCACTCAGGCTTCCTCCAGCCCTGACCACGTCGACCATCACTTCGCCGTTCATCAATGATTGATGAAAACCCAAATTTCGTTCAATTCACAATTTCTCGGTGGATATATGCTTAAAAATTGTGACCTTACCTTTAAAAATCACTATTCCCAAAAACGTTTTCAATAATACAATTTAAATCAGAAAACAAAATGGTTGAACTTTTACATTATTTTGGGTTTTCCTGTATTCTTTAAATTCCCAGAGAAAACTTAAGTTAAATATACTTAAATTTAGTTTTTAAATATTAAAACATAGCTAAACAAACAAAGTTTGTTTAGATCCTAAAGCCAAATAAGGATCATAGGAAGAGAAGTTGGAATATGTACAGGTTTTAGAAACCTGGGAACAAATAAAAGTAAATGTGCCTGTAGTTCAAACATGCACATTCTTCTCTGCATATAAATATATACACATTTGCATGCATGTTAATTCTTCACCATTATTTTCAAACATCATCTCAAACAACTTATAATGGGTTTAAAAATGAAGTTTGCTCACCTTGAAAAGAAAGAACAGAGGAGAAGAGCAGAGAGGAACTTGGTTTCTGTTGAACAGAGACATGCATTTTTATTTTCTTTGATAGTTTTGAATTTGTTTAAAACTTCAAACAGGCTGCAGCCTTCAAATCTACATCTTCTTTGAACTGCTGCTGCTCCTCTTCTTTGCTTTTAATCTGTTGAAGCTTTGGTTTTGCTTTGATGATTATTTTATTTTTCTTCGCTCGGTTTGAAAACAAACGAATGGAATGAAGTGGTGACGTTGTTTTTCTTTATACAAGGTGATATTATCTTGTACAACAGGTAAGGCTGAAGTGATATGTTATTATTTTGTACAATTATAGTGATATATTTTTTTTCTTTGTTCGGCCATGCTAGAGGTGCTGGCTTGTACTTGTTTTATTGTTGAGCATGTATTTCTTCCTTTACTTTCGGCTGAGAGGATTTTTGTTATGGTGAACAAAGATATTGACATTAAATGCTCTTGGTACTTTATGTTTCTACTTATCCTATTTTATACATTTCGTATGTACTGATATGGTTATATACATATCTTCTTTTGCTTTGTGTTTACATACTTGTATTTGGCTTGCACTTTCTTTGCTAGTTCATACTTGCCTTTTCTTTTTGTTTTGTACATATATATTTTTGTTTTCATTTTAATCCCAACCCATTTCCAAATTATTTGGATTCAAAGTGTCTATTAAAAATCATTTCAAAAATCTTTTTGCTTTGCATATTACTTTGCATTCCAATTCAATATGTTGTTTACTTTATAGTATGAAGTTCCATTTTTAATTAGTTGTTAAAATTTTATTAAATGAATTACTTTATATTTTTATAACTTATCTTTTACTTTATTTATTTCTCATTATTTTGAATTATAGATAAATTTCTAGATTTAATTTGTTATTGGATTTTATCCAATGTATTTACTTTATCTATCTATCTTATATATCTTCATTTCTAAACCATTTATATGAAGATTTAAATTCAACTCAAATATACAAATATATATTAACTTCAAATTTTCTCATATATCCCGTATACATATATATTCACATATATGTACCATATTTACAATATTATTAAATTTTAAAGGATTTATACAGAATTTAATTGATCCGGGGAAACTCGATTAAATTTATCCATAAATTAAACAATTTTAAATCAAAAATTCATTTAATTATTAATTTAAATAAATTAAAAATCTGGGGTCGTTACAAACTTCCCCCCTTAAAAGAATTTCGTCCCCGAAATTCGCAGGCACGAAACAAAGACAGATGAAGAATGTTTCATCTAATCAAACTGAACATTTATTCTGCATTTGGCTCACCAAATCAGAATATCAATAACAGATACACGAATGAATCTGTTTAAAACTTCACAAGATACTCGGGTTATCCAGATCTACGAAATATGCAGTGGCATCGGTTAGTTCGAAGGATAACTAACCATTCGTAGAATATACTGGGACCCAAAAGAATAGATAGATATATGGATATAATTTTTTTCAAAATTTTAGTTTAAAACTAAAGTATACCTATCAACCATAACAATCAAAGCAACCAATATATCCAAACAAACAATTTTGGCTCAGTTGGAGTTTATGTCCCATTTTAATATATCGAATCTCTTCCTGGATCTACCAGAAATCATCGAAGAATTGAGGAGAAACGACAAACAAAAGGGATTGATAGAGAAAAGATTACTTCCTTGTTGTTATAGGACATTGACCCTTTCATAATGGTATTCCCCTGTCCCCTATCTCGTCCTCTTCTTGCACTCATACTTACTACCAGTGGATAGCAAGAGAATTTACTGAGACATTCGAACGAATATCTTAGGGATTACTCATTCTAGAGTTTACTTCACTCTATCTCTAATGAGTTACTTAACGTGTTACACTCCTGAGCTAAAGTTCAACCTTAGCTCTGATACCAAATGTAACGTCCCAGATTTTCACGTTCGAAAATCGACATCCATACTTTACATCGTACTCGAATGTCGTAGATTCGAGCGTTCAAATCCGAGTCGCCGGAGCTTATAACACAGTTAAGTAAATATCACAGCGGAATATAAAGAATATAGATATACAACATCTGATACAATATCCAGATACAATGATGATACAATGAATATCTATATACATCAGA
This sequence comes from Allium fistulosum, assembly GCA_030737815.1. Taxonomy (NCBI): domain Eukaryota; kingdom Viridiplantae; phylum Streptophyta; class Magnoliopsida; order Asparagales; family Amaryllidaceae; genus Allium; species Allium fistulosum. Next base: position 937,671,215 of record CM060907.1, on the reverse strand, counting down.
GATATGATACAATAAATTGCAGCGGAAAGAAAAATAGATAACATCAGCAGCGGATAATCTTCATCTCCAAAGCACGATCCAGAAATAGCTAGAACTCCCAATAACGAGGCACAAAGATAAGCAAGTGCAGTCTGATCCAAAGACTGAACCAACTCCAGAAAATCTACTAAACCTGAATATTTGAAAACCCCAACTCTAGACTGCTCGTGTAGGAAATTATGAGCACCCAGAGTTTAGGAAAGGAACAATAAACTCCAGATCAGTCATGGGACTGGTGTGAGCAACAAAACAGTTTATCTTTAAAACAAATAGCAAGAGAATTTAAAGTCAATTCGAAATGCTTTTGGAAAATGAGACTACCATAAGACCTCCCGCCACACACATAATGCAAACGCAGAATTGGAGGAGATTTCTTCTTATGATAGTCAAAGATGTTTACTACGCCAAAATCAAATCATTTGATATTATTACTAGTGCATAGTGCAGAAAACAATTTCGAAAGTAGAATATAAATCTTAGCCAGCATAGACATTTCGCACTTATGCCTACTATAGCTACCATGTTCAATAGTAGGTTACCACCACATTCCATGGCAGGTAATACAACTAAAACCGTACAAAGTTCGTATTTGGAAGATGGATTTCTAACAAATGGTCAGGCTAAGGAACTTCCTATTCCACGAAAGAAACGCCTCTGGCGGGACGCTCCGAGAACCACACCGTTCTCTGCCAAACAAGGCCGGCAACCCCTTTTCCCAAGGGATAAAAGAAACCTCAGATATGCCACCCCCGGTCCTTTGGGACCTTTAACCGAGGTACCTCTAATCCAACATCACACGTCATAAATAAAGTGTGTCCACATGAGTAAGTATCTGGGCTCCATACCATGATACTACCCTTTTTCAGAAGGAATGGTCATGCCCTAGGGGAGCTACCCCTGAAAACCTTGCCGCACAATTCCTGTTTCGACCATTACCGGGTTGTGAGGCTCGACGAAGTCTCGTCCACAAAGCTACGCTTTTTCAAAAAGCCACGCTTTGGGTCAACAGATGATCAACCTATGATCACAAAGATAAATGATCAAACAAATGATCATATCACAAATGATCAAACACTGATCATCACACAGCAACACTCAGCATGCCACATTACCAAATTGGGATATATCGCTGATAAATTTCAACTACATAATCTCTGAGCTCGTACGTCTCAGAGAAGGGTGTTAAGCTAAGAGAATAAATTCTCCGCCACCAACAGATATGTATTTGAAAGAAATCAGCTTTATATCTCAAAGTGTAATGTCAGACACGTAACCATACAAGTCTATTCCGGGTTCGAACAGAACCGAAGGCACTTCTCACGAAGCCCTTGCACATCCGGATAATTTCCAATCACGTCCGGACTTCTCGTCACAAAAAGAGTGATATAAATCTCTATACCGGAGCAACTCGGTGCAGAGACATTCGACAGGTTGTCCTTTCATTTTCGAAAAATATCCGGTCTTCACCACCGGTCTTCAAATGCCATCCATATACGACGTATCACTAATTCGGAATGGGTTATATGACCCAAAGGTCTTTTCCCGGCTAACCCGAATAGTGAGCGCGATATTTAAAAACATATGGATATGCGATTTCAATTAAGTCACAACTTAATAATTCAACTTCCTTTTTAAATGGTTTCAATCGATTACCATTTCAGATCTTTTAAACAAAAAGATTTATTTTAACAACCTTCAATGGTTTAAATAATTTCCAGATTTTTTTATCTTTTTAAACAAAAGATTCATTCACAGATTTTCCAAATCAATTTCCATTTCAATTTAACTCGTTAAATCTTTAAATCAAAGATTTAACTAATAGCTTTCAAAACAATTTCATTTCGAATGGGTTAAATGAATCATCATTTTAAATCTGTTAAAAATAAACAGATTTAATTCATAGCTTTCAAAACAATTCATTCATAACTTGGAAAATCCATTTTTCAATTCGCTTGAAATTCCTTTAATTAAACTGGAATTTCATTTCTTATCTGAAAGCTTTTATTCCTTTAAAACAAACAGTTTCATTTCAGAAAATCTGATTCATTAATACAAGTTAAAGTTCTTTGGTTAAATCTTAATTCTCAAAATTTTACTTTTAAATGGTTCAACTTCATACAAACACATTTATATCATCTTTTATCCCTAGTTTCCAAACCATAGATTTAATTTCAAACTTGAATTCAAATTTAAATCTAATTATTTAAATTTTCAAAAACTCGGTTAAGTTATTCAAAATAACTTTTATCTTTGAAATTCCATTTCAAAAGCTTTTCATTTTAAACCCAAATTTTCAAATTCAAAATCAATTGAAATAAAAAAATTCAATTTCAAAAAAAAACATCAAATTTAATTTATCTGTGACTTAACCGATTTCCACGTGAAATCCAAATTTGTGTGTGTAAAAGTGTAGTCCAAGGGTTTAACACAATAGTGCAACACGATGAATCATCACAGATCAAAATACAGGATATAGTTGATAAGCGATATAAACTATAACGCTTATCGTTCATGCACAGATCACAGATATATAAAAATCACAGATAATAAATTACATCACAGATAATTTATCACAGATCAAAACATAAATCAGGGTGTATCACAAAACATCATACATCAGGGATATCAAACAATTTGACATTCAATAGAATTCAAACATTCATAAGTAAGGTCAAATTTATTATCTGATAAATTTAAATCAGATAAATTTCTTATGAATAAATTACTAATTCTGGTTAAATTTATTTTAATAATTTACAAATTATTTTGATTAATTATTCTTTATCATTTATAAATTTACCATTCATAATAAATTAATTAACCTTTAAGTAAAATTCATTAATTTAATTAACTATTTTTAATTAATAATTTAACCCTTAATTTATTTAATTAATTACCACTTAATTAATAAAATTTTAGTAAGTGATCATTCCTAACCATTTTTACTAATTAATTATGTTTGATTAATTATCTTCAAATTTATTGCTTTAATTAATTATTCCTCAATTAATCAACACAAGGTAATTAGCTTTCAAATCATTTATACGAAGTAATTAGCTTTAATTTAATTACACAAAGTAGTTATTTATCAATTATCATTTAAAACTTGACTTGTATAAAATTTTAAAAACTGTTTCATTCTGAACCCAGAAAATCTCGAGTCAAACCCGAGTAAAACCATCAAATACCCCGAGTTATTCCCCGAGTCAACCAATTTCCCATCTGCTTCGAGTTTTTCGTGAATTCCCTCGAGTTCTCCCCGATGCCAACTCTTCTTCCCCAAAGCCTCAAATCCCACTGACATTAACGTGCACGCGTGCACTTGCATGAGGCGCCGGAGCCTCGGCGATCGATGCCGCCTTCCTCCCCATGTCGACGATGATCGACTCATCCCCATCTACCACCCAGTTCGACGAATTCGAACAAAACTCGAGATCGAGCATTTCACCTAGAACTGGAACACAACTGAGCCACTAGAAAACCCCTCGTCTCTCCATCTCAGGCCACCAGGAGGTCTGAAATTTTGACCATAGCCTCGCCGTTACACTACGCCTCGAACTCCCCTGGTCCGATTACTTCCGGTGCTTCCACGACCACGCAATCGCCTCAAGAACAACTGCTACCCAAACTGACAGTTAAACCCTAGATCACCTTCGACTAGCTGCTCTGATGAGCTAAAAAATCCCTGACCATTTTTCCACGAATCCCCATCACTCAGGCTTCCTCCAGCCCTGACCACGTCGACCATCACTTCGCCGTTCATCAATGATTGATGAAAACCCAAATTTCGTTCAATTCACAATTTCTCGGTGGATATATGCTTAAAAATTCTGACCTTACCTTTAAAAATCACTATTCCCAAAAACGTTTTCAATAATACAATTTAAATCAGAAAACAAAATGGTTGAACTTTTACATTATTTTGGGTTTTCCTGTATTCTTTAAATTCCCAGAGAAAACTTAAGTTAAATATACTTAAATTTAGTTTTTAAATATTAAAACATAGCTAAACAAACAAAGTTTGTTTAGATCCTAAAGCCAAATAAGGATCATAGGAAGAGAAGTTGGAATATGTACAGGTTTTAGAAACCTGGGAACAAATAAAAGTAAATGTGCCTGTAGTTCAAACATGCACATTCTTCTCTGCATATAAATATATACACATTTGCATGCATGTTAATTCTTCACCATTATTTTCAAACATCATCTCAAACAACTTATAATGGGTTTAAAAATGAAGTTTGCTCACCTTGAAAAGAAAGAACAGAGGAGAAGAGCAGAGAGGAACTTGGTTTCTGTTGAACAGAGACATGCATTTTTATTTTCTTTGATAGTTTTGAATTTGTTTAAAACTTCAAACAGGCTGCAGCCTTCAAATCTACATCTTCTTTGAACTGCTGCTGCTCCTCTTCTTTGCTTTTAATCTGTTGAAGCTTTGGTTTTGCTTTGATGATTATTTTATTTTTCTTCTCTCGGTTTGAAAACAAACGAATGGAATGAAGTGGTGATGTTGTTTTTCTTTATACAAGGTGATATTATCTTGTACAACAGGTAAGGCTGAAGTGATATTTTATTATTTTGTACAATTATAGTGATATATTTTTTTTCTTTGTTCGGCCATGCTAGAGGTGCTGGCTTGTACTTGTTTTATTGTTGAGCATGTATTTCTTCCTTTACTTTCGGCTGAGAGGATTTTTGTTATGGTGAACAAAGATATTGACATTAAATGCTCTTGGTACTTTATGTTTCTACTTATCCTATTTTATACATTTCGTATGTACTGATATGGTTATATACATATCTTCTTTTGCTTTGTATTTACATACTTGTATTTGGCTTGCACTTTCTTTGCTAGTTCATACTTGCCTTTTCTTTTTGTTTTGTACATATATATTTTTGTTTTCATTTTAATCCCAACCCATTTCCAAATTATTTGGATTCAAAGTGTCTATTAAAAATCATTTCAAAAATCTTTTTGCTTTGCATATTACTTTGCATTCCAATTCAATATGTTGTTTACTTTATAGTATGAAGTTCCATTTTTAATAAGTTGTTAAAATTTTATTAAATGAATTACTTTATATTTTTATAACTTATCTTTTACTTTATTTATTTCTCATTATTTTGAATTATAGATAAATTTCTAGATTTAATTTGTTATTGGATTTTATCCAATGTATTTACTTTATCTATCTATCTTATATATCTTCATTTCTAAACCATTTATATGAAGATTTAAATTCAACTCAAATATACAAATATATATTAACTTCAAATTTTCTCATATATCCCGTATACATATATATTCACATATATGTCCCATATTTACAATATTATTAAATTTTAAAGGATTTATACAGAATTTAATTGATCCGGGGAAACTCGATTAAATTTATCCATAAATTAAACAATTTTAAATCAAAAATTCATTTAATTATTAATTTAAATAAATTAAAAATCTGGGGTCGTTACAATAATGTTCATATAAGAAATTTTGTTAGTTATAACAGTGATATTTATATAAGTATGAGTCATATGAGTTGGTTTATATATTATTATATATTGTTTATAAATAGTTGATTTATTTATATGTCATACATAAGGTCTGCATACATGTACTATAATATATATAGTTTGGGAAAAGAAAAAAATGTAAGTTATATAAGATTTTTGATATGTAATGTTATTTAATATTTGTTTGAATTTAATATTGATTTTATAACATATATATAAATATATTTATTTTTGTTTCTATCAAAACTAATTAATTGTTCTCATCGATTTTCGATTTATCAGCTTGTACGTCGAACCCTTGTCCATCGTACTTTACCTCGAAACTCGTGCTTGGATTCGTAACTCATCTCGTTCTTATTCTTCTCTAACCTCGGAAGGTGAGCACTCACTCACGATTAACGTTTTTATTTATTAAATTTGATTTCAATTGAAACGACAATTGAAATATGCTGCTGTTAGATATTTACACTGCTATTACCTGTATCAGTTCACCTGTGACATTTGACACCCTTATCTGTTATATATATGAAATGATAATCCAGTTTGGTTGTTAATTGATTGATTGTTGATGTTTATATTGGACGTTAAATTGTTAATGTTAAAATGATAAATAGTATGAAATTGAACTTGATATAGGATAATTAAATGTTAAATTTGATTAACCGACATTTGTATAATATGACCCCTTTTTACCGTTGAATTTATTGACACGTAGGATTTGTTTAATTACACTTTGAACCACTGAATGTATGTTGTTAAACTGATGATGTATGAAATTGTAAATTGAATGACAAGTGAAAACCGTAATGTAATAATCTTTAATCTACATGAAATGATAGTGTAGATTCTAGAAATAATTATATTAATTCGTACAAATAACAATGCGAATTAATACGGTTATTTCGGGATTATCTGAATTGATTATTGGATTGTTATTGGTTGTTTTTATTGCTTATTTATTTACTTTGACACCATCCCAGTTATCACGCTGCAAGTTCCCTTTGATATGCTTGATTTTGAATTGAATTGGAATCGGGTTGAAATGATAAATACCCAAAATTGAACTTTGACCTAGGATAGGAAATTAAATAAAACCCGATTGGTCAATAATTTGATTTAAAAATAAAACAAATATTTTATTTGAATAAATAATATGGTTTTGAAATAAAGTTGAAATTTGAATTTTAATGTAAAGAAAAATGTTAATATTTAATAATCTGAAACAAAATATTAACAATGTAATTGTTGAAAGAATGTTGTTTAATTTGAGAAATGATTGAATTAAGTTTGAAATTATTAAACTTTGAAATGATTTAATAATTAAGTTTGAAATTATAATTAAGTTGAAATTATTAAACTTTGAAATTATTTAATAATTAAGTTTTTGAATTATTTAATAATTAAATAAGATTGAATTATTTAATGATTAAATTGAATTGGATTCTTTAATAAGAGAAAATTGAACTTTTGAATAAGTGAATTTTACTTCGTAAATAATCGAAATTGAGTTTTCTTTATTAATTAAGTTTTGGAAATTTACTTAAGCAATTAAATAAGTGAAATTGAATTTCTTTAACAAGAAATAAAATGTGATTTATTGAAATTAATGTAAGACTTGGAATTTAAAGAATTTGATTTGATGAATTTAGTTTAATTCAAAAATTGTAAGTTTTGATTTAATGAAGTTGAACTTAAGAAATTGATTTAATGATTTGGAAATTTAATAGAAATTGTTTTGAATGATAAAGTAACTTAACGAATATTGAATGAAATCGATAAATGAGTTTGAAATTGATTTGAATGTTAAATTAGACTAATTTAAATGATTTCGGAATGAAACTTATATACGAACTTGAATCAATATTGGAATCGTTTAAATAAAATTTGAAATTGTATTATGGGATTTTGAAATGGTAATTTGGAAGTTTTGAAACGTAAATCTTGGAAATTTGTTTTGAAAGAGAAATGAAATGTTGGTTTACGAATTGAAATTGAAATTGAAATTGATTTGTTTCTTGAAATGTATAAACGACCAATCGGTGTAATAATTATGAAAGTTATTAAAGAGACCGGGATCGGTAATGGATACACTCTCTATCTGAACCGAAACCACTTTAATAACTATGCGCGGAGTGATGATCCAGAATGAAGTGGTTGGAATGATGTACGTGATGACTGAAGAAAGACAACGATGATGGATAGCCTTGACACTTGTGTTAAATTGGAAATGACTAAAACAGGAGTTGTGCCGGGCCAATGGAGGATTTGCTACCTCAAGTGGACACACTTCTTCGAACTACTTATACTTGTTGTCGATTGGTGCACCCTTGATTTTGGGAGTGTTGTTTCACGGTGTTGCGGGCGCTGCGGCGTTGCGTTCTCACCAGTCCGGATCAGGCGAACGGTAGTATCACTACCTTGGGTATTGCCTCATGTGCCTTGTCATACTTGTATTCCATTTATGCGCGACCACTACGATTTTGATTTGTACCTTTAGTATATGGATTGCCCTCTGGTGACTTCCGGTTTTGGGGAAACTACAGTCTTGTATATGCTTTTGGGAATAAAAATGTGTTAAGGGTGGAATGGGCCATGACTTAACGCTATTTTGATATCTTTTTATATTACTGATAGACATTATCTACTTAGCGTACATTACTACCTAGTAGATAGTTTAACGGATCCTTAAAGGATGGTTATTCCAAACATCCTTTGAGTTACTTGTATTTCAATTGCTATTTCACTTGAGTTGGATTTATTAATATAAGAATGTTAATCCTGACTCGAGTGTTTTGTATTTTGCTTTACGCTCGGGTCAGACTGAGTGTACCAGTATTCGAGACTCACCTTTGGAGTTGGAGCTTTGCTTGAAGATCCAGCCATCTATTCTGCTTTCAGTATTCGATGATTCCAGTGATGTATTATGATTTGTATCTGATGTATCATATTACTCTTCTATTGTAAACTCTGATGTATTTTATATATATTCATATAGTAGCTTCATGAACTACTATCCCTTTTATTTCCGCTGCACTTATTACTCTGTGTCTGTGATCTGTGATTATTTTATTTACTGTATATGTTCAGTTTTGCCAAATTTAAATTAACAACGCGGTATTTTGAGCAATTCAATTCCGGCATGAGTGTCTACCTATACACTTATAATGGATGCGAATGGTCCAAAATACCATGTCGTTACAACCCTTGTCATTTGGAGCATTCTTATTCTTCTTATTAACATGTTTCCTCTTATTTGAGCCATTTGAAGATGCTTTCGCTTCTACGATGAGCAATATGCCTTAATCCTTTAATGAAGACTTGGTTAATCCAACATATTAAGCAGCTCCATGAGGCTTTCATTCAACTGGTTCATATTGTAGTTCCATATTAATGGCTCTAACTGTGGAGTTAGAGAAATATTATCAAGTCAACTTGCAACTCGTTGCTTATCATAACATCTAATTAAGAAAGTCTATCAATATAGCCCTTCATCATTAATACGTACTCGTCCACCTTCATGCCCTCTGACACCTTCGCATTGAATAATTTATTAGTAATATAATACCTCATGGAACGAGATTGCCCCTAAAACAACGCTTTGACAAAGATTTGATAAACAAACATGTTTTTGTGTTGCCTTTGCAATGTTTGTCTAATATAGACAGCGTGTAAACTTTGGTGATTTCTAGGTCTGCAACTCATTTCTTATAAGCAATTATTAGTTTGGGGTTCGCATCATCAGCGAGACTTTCCCTAGGAGGTTTAATTATCGATGATCATAGGCATCCGTATGTAAGTGCTATTTTAGTCGCTCTTAGCCAGTCTATGTAGCTAGGTCCTGTGATTGTTGTTTTTAGTTAACAACTTCGGTGTAGACATTTTTCTACAAATTTAATTTAGTAGATTAGGACATCACATTCATAGCATCTGTTATTATAATATTAGTAAGCTTAAATATATATTTCATTTTACTAATAAGCTCTCACTAGATATTTATGTTTTTCAAAACCCTAAGAAGAAACATAAAATTCTTTCTATTTCACTATAGATGTTAGGACTCGCATGCCTTGTGATTTTGACCTTAAGGAATGCTCAACAAGTCATAGGCCCATATGTGATGGATAACATCTTATCTATTATATCATATACAAGTCCTAACCTTGTGGTGTTTGTCCTAATCTCATCTTTACCTTGGGGAAAGCTCAACAAATAAAGGGAGATTATTCACTCATGCCTACCATTTCACGATGACCTAGATATAATGCACATACCTTGAGGAAAACTCAGTAAATATGTGCATGTATCTTACTTTATATATTCTATATGTTAATAGTACTACACATAACATCTCTAGCATGTGGAAAGTTCAATAACTAAAGAGTATGCAAGTAATCTATTAACATATAAATGGTTGAGGACAACACTATATTAAAAATTTATAATTTTTAATATATATTTAAGTAATCGACTTATAGAACAATGTATTTCTTATGAAATACCCTCATGATTCAAGTGTTAAATACATCTGAAATCACAGTCTATATATTATGAATATGTATTTTGTAATACCCCATAAAATAACCATAAATAAATTGGATAAATTAAATTAAATAAGATAGGGATAAAAATAGAAATTTTAAAAAAGTTGGAAATTTTCCGCAAAAATTATGACGTTGCATTCATGGCAAAATTCCAATCAATTTCCATATACAATATGTTGAAAACGGAGCTCAAACGGAAAAGTTATGGATGTTTGAAATTCCAAGTTCAAAATAATTTAAATAGAATTCAAATTCAAATGAACAGTTAATTTTAAAATTTGAAATTCAAAAGTTAATAGTAATTAGAAGTGGGGGTAAGTAAATATTAAAATTAACGTTAAATATTGAAATGTAATTAAGGATAGAATAATTAAAATCAATGGTAATACAAACTTCCTAAAATAAGAAGGTACTGGTCGACCGCTCCACTTAGGCTAGTCGATCGGTGGGAAGCAACATGCGATCAATCGAGAGCGTTGGTAGTTAGGATTTTTTGTACGATGAACATACCAGATTGTATAATATTAAACTGCCTTAAATCCAATGGCTTGGTATATTTCAACCAGTATATAGGAGCCTCGCCCCTAACTTTTATTCAAAAAATATTTTGGGAACATTAGCAAAGCTCTATTAGTTCGTCTCTTTATGGATTCATAAGACTCATTAGGGTTTCAAGTAAGAAATCCTATATATCTTTCTTTGTTTATTGTTTATTTTCTCAACTTATTTTCCTCCAAACCTTTAATTTTCTGAATCTAACGTATATACAAATCCATTACGCTGTGTGTGTATGTATACACACACACACACACACACAATGAAGAGATCTGATAGAGATTGTCAAAGGCATGTCAAATCCAAAGGAGGCAAAGCTAAGGAAATACCGTGAGTGGAAATCTTAGCTTTTCTACTTTAGTAATTGATTAGTATAACTTGAGTTTGAATATGCCTTAGGGAGTTTTTGTTTGCAAAAACTTCATATTATAAACCTCCAAAACTCTTTCAATGCAAAATGTCAATTCTATGTTGAAATCTCAATTTGTTATGTCAAAATAATGGAAATTGTGTAGATTTGCAGTTTTGATAAATTTACCTTCTATTCCACTTCTTATTCTTTTTCTTTGAATTTGGTTAAAGGATTTTGATTAAGGAATAATGTGTAAGTTATGAATTTCATTCGTAGTTTACACTGCTTGTTCCTATGAATTAAATAGAAATTCCTTTGTTTATTTTTATGTGAAAAAGGAGATGAATAGAGCATAAAAATTGGAATTTTAAGTTTCTATTATCAATATATTACATTATTTTGATGTAATGAGTTGGGTTTAAATTTTAATTGTATACAAGTCTATTGATTGGAATTTTGGTATTGTTAGTAATATGGAAGAGACTTGTATAATTTTTATTTTTGGAAATATTTTTCCAAAAACCCTTAATATATATATTTACACACCTTATTATGAACATATGCATTTACACTAGGCAAATCATTTTTTCTGCGTATAATACTATCTTAGGAAATTATAACTAAAAGTGTAACCTATAGATAGTAGACTATGGCTGAAAATCCTTCTTCTTCTGAAACTAGGAACCCCGCTAGAGGAATGCCCGAATGGTATAAACAATACCTCAAGCATGTAGGATAAGTTTTTGTCCCTAACAAACTGCACAGGCGGAACCCATTGATCAGCCTACCGAGGCAGCACCTCGTCCTATCAATTTTCCCAAAATGTGTAAGGATTTTATTAATATGGAAGGAAGAGTATATTCTGGAAAGGAAAGCTTCGTGCAGACTAAGGCATGGATAAATGATTGCAAGAGGATATTTCGAGAGCTTGGTTAGGAGGATCGAGTGAAGTAGAGAATGGTAGCTTGGAACCTAAAGGGAAAAGCCTTAGATTGGTGGAATATGGTGGCTGAGGAGGACACTGGTAGGATTGTCATTTGGGATGATTTCAAGAACAGATTTGAGAGAAGGTTTATGTCAAGAGCAGAATTAAGCTTGCAATTAGATAAATTTATCTAGCTTAGGCGGGAAGACTCCACTCTAAAGGAGTATATTAGTAAACTTATAGAACTAGCCAAGTTTAGAACGAGTTTGATTGATACACCGATGAGAAAGGCCGTAAAGTTTGCCAAGGGCCTAAACTCCCCACTTAGAGAGTGGCTGTTAACTCAGATACCCACTAGAGCTAACTACAAGATGCTTTGTTGAGATGGATTTACTGCAGACAACTAATGCTAAGGAGAAAGAGATGGAGAAGGAGAAGGCAGGACCCACACAGAATTAGGGAGGGGCCAATAAAATATATTTTTGGGCAAATAAGAAGTCTAAAGGGAAATTGAGGAAAGAAGGAAAAGTTTGTAATATATATATGCCAAAAGAAAGGATACCTTATAAAGGATTGTAGAGTGAATTTGTTGAAGGAAGCTTTTAAGGAAAGTGTTACCGTTGCCACAAGGAAGGACACTTCAAAAATCAGTGTTCGAAGATAGTGAAAGAATGGCAGAGTGGGCAAGCCTATGCCGTTGAGACTGCCCCTAGTTTGAGTAGACCACTCCCTAGAGACAAAGGAAATGCAGCCGTGGAAGGTATAACTCTTATTTTTGGGAATAAAATTCGTACTCTATTTGACTTTGGAGCATCACATTCATTCATAGCTAAGAATGTGATCAACTTCTTAAACTTTCAAACCCACCCAATAGTAGTTTCAAATCCTATTGGGGGAACGACACATCTTTTCTCAATTTGCAATGCGTACGTTCTAAATTTCAAAGGGTATGGACTTATTTTGCGTGTGGATTGGTTGTCGCACTAAAGGGCAGTCTTGAACTACGATAAGAGGGTAGTATGGCTTAAGAGTTATAAAGGGTGAGACCTAGATGTTCGTTGTACACCCTAAATTTCATTCAAGTTAAATTATCTATACTCAGTGAACCTATCACAAAATGAACTTTCATCCATACCCGTATTTCAAGAATTCTTTGATGTCTTTAAAGAAGTTTCAGGGCTTTCGCCTAGAAGAGAGATTGAGTTTAGGATTGATCTAGAGAAGAATGCTAGACTAGTCGCTCTACCATTAAGACACATGGCCGGAAAGGTAAGAAGTAGATAAGTAGATCTCTGAGCTACTACATAAAGGATTCATTCGATGAAATACCTCAGAATGGGGAGCCCCTGTTGTCTTTGCCACTAAGGCAGATAACACATTGAAGTTTTGTGTCGATTATAGGGAACTCAACAAGTTGATGAAGAAGAATATGTATCACTTACCCAGGATAGATGATTTGTTTGATCAACTGTAGCTAAAGTCTTCTCCCAATTAGACTTGGCAATTAGATTTCATTAGCTAAGGATCATAGAGGATAGCAAGCCAAAGACTTCTTTTCACACAGCAGATGGACTCTATGAATGGAAAGTGTGTTAGAACCTAGAATTTTGATGTTTTGATTGTGACAACTTTATAAGTAAATATTATATGAACTAACCATATTTGCAGGAGAATATACCATTTTACTCGAGAAAGAATCTAACAGATTGCAGACAAGATTCCATATAGAAGCTTCAGTAATATATTTAGTCTATAGTTTGAGTCTAGTAGTGAATTCATGTTAAAATCTCTTCGAAGTGGTATATGCATGCACATGCAATTTAAAAAATTTCAAATCATAGTTCATAAGCTAATTTTTTTATTAACATAGTTCATATACAAAAGCTTTTCCAAAAATTCTTTAATATAGCAAAAAACATGAAATTCAGCCGATTGAACAGTCTAGTTCAGTCGACTGGATGCTATGCACGCGCACAACTAATCTTGAATATTCAGACAGCTAAAATTTATGATTCAGCCGGCTAAATTGCACGAATTTTGCACTATTTTCTTGCTGATTCGATTTTTAATCGATTCAGCTGGCTGAATTATTCCATTCAGACGGCTGAATCTTCATAACATCTATATTTTGAAAAGACACTTCATTTTAGCGAATAGAAACCACTCTTGATTCAAGAGTTGCTTCCATATTCTTTCATGGCTACTTTTCACGAATGACTGCAACTTCTAATCACTATATACAACCATGAAATCCATTGTTTTAATCACTGAATTCTGATTCTAATTCTCATTCTTATTGTCTAAACAATCTTTCCATTTGCATTCAATATTTTCGTTCTAATCACTTGTTCATTCAAGCAAACTTCATTAGTGATTAAATAAACTTCCTATCTTCACAAATTACATGATATACCACAAGGAGAAGATTATAGGAAGGGTGTACGTTATTGACTTATCAGTGCTACTCAAGAGCATACTCAGTCAGAAACAATTTTACAATTTGTATTAGAAGTCCTATTCGGTTGGTTAGGCGGTTGAAGTCCTATTCTGTTGCTTAGGCAGTTGAAGTCCAGTTCGGTTGCTCAGGTGGTGTAATACCTATTCCTCCAGATCAAGTGAGGGTTTATAGTTGAATTCCAGAAGGAGTCTGGGATTGGATATAGAATGGGAAGTTCGAACTAGTATAAAAATCTCTGGTGTCATTTACTTTATTATTTACTTTTATATTTATATTCCACACTAGTAGATAGTTTAGTTAATATTCCATATTGCACGATCATTAGTCACTTTCACTTGGTATCAGAGCAAGATCATCATATAACCATAATACAGTTATTTGATATTCAGTTAATATGGAAATAAACACTAACACAAGTTTTATTGAAGGTCAATCCATTGCACGACCGCCGCTATTTGACGGTTTGAATTACAATTATTGGTCAACTCGCATGAGAATTTATATGCAAGCAAATGGATATGATACTTGGAATATCACTCAGAAGGAATACACTATACCTACTACACCATATGCACAATGGTCAAACACACAAAAGATAGATGCTACCTCAAATGCAAAAGCCATGAATAAGTTATTTTGTGATTTAGATAAGAATGAATTTAATAGAGTTAGCATGTGTACAACTGCTTATGAAATTTGTCGAACTCTTAAAGTTACACATAAAGGAACAAACAAAGTTAAACAAAGCAAGATTTCTATGCTTAAAAATCAGTTCCAAAATTTCAGAATGAAACCGGATGACAATATAAATGAAATGTATTCTAGATTCTAAGACATATATCATTCACTATTAGCATTAGGAGAAAAATACACTAATTTTGATATTGTTTTGAAAATCCTAAACTCTTTAACGGATGAATGAGAACGAATAGTCTTAGCTATTGAAGAAGCTAACGATATTTCTACCATCAAACATGAAGAGTTAATAGGAAATCTCATGTCGTATGAAGTAAATTTGCAGGCAAAATGAGATCAAGCCCAAGATAGAAAGGATATAGCTTTCCAAGCTGAAAAAGAAGATTCGGATTTAGATGAAGATGACATGGCATTTATAGCAAAGAATTTCAAAAAGTTTTTGAAATTTAGAAAGAACAAGAAATTTGAAACAATAGGAGAGACAATATTAATAAACCACCAGCTTCAAATCTCGAATGTTATGAATGTCATAAGAAGGGTCACATAAAGAAGGACTGCCCTGATCGAAAGAAAGACAGATACAAGAATAAGAAGGACAAGTATAAGAAGAAGCAAGCATTTTCTGTCACATGGGATGATTCAAAATCGTCTTAGTCAACAGATGGTGATTCTGAACAAGCCAATGTCTGCTTTATGGCTTCGATTGACGATGTAAGTGATTTAACTTTTGATGAATTAATTAATATAAACTCAGAGTTATTGGATAAATTAAAAGAAGTTAAAAAAAAGTATAAAGATGCTCTAGAAAAACTAAATAGAAGTTTATATGCTCAGAGATGAAAAGAAAATCTTAGAAGAACTTGTTAAAACACAAGAATCTTTATCTAATGTATCTTCTCAACTCACTATGCTATCAAATGAAATTGAAATTCAAAAAGAAAAGAATTTGACATTAGCTTCTAAAACTCACAATTTAAAATCAAATGTCAAAATTCTTGAATTAAATAATACTAGTCTTAAAACCGAGTTAGAAAATATTACTAAAAATGTTTCTAACTTTAATAAAGGTAGAGAAAATCTCTTTAAAATTATTAAAAACTCTCAAACTACTTTTAATAAGAAAGGGTTAGGATATAAAAATTCCTCAAAATCTAGTTCAAAGAGGAATAATTCATCATATTAAAATTTCAATATACATAAGACTTTTTAGAAGAAAAACCAAAACCAAAGGTTTTCACTCAAAAGTAGGATATTTGCAAAACAAATACTATAAAGATTTGGGTACCAAAGCTTAAAAATAATTCAATTACAAATAAGTATATTAAGTCTTTTATAAATTCAGTTCATAAAAATGAAAATTTTACTTGGAATTCTAAATCCTCTTGGGTTTGGCTTTCTAAGATATAACTCTTAGGACCCTAATAAAAAGTGGGTACCAACGTCATCTCTATATTTTTTGCAGGTACCAACTAAGAAAAGAGGAAAGTGGATACTTGATATTAGTTGCTAAAAACATATGACAGGAAACAAAGATTTGCTGACTAACATTATCTACTCAGATGGAGGATTTGTCACATTTGACGATAATTCCAAAGGTTATATCATCGAAAAAGGTGATGTGAGCAATGACGGTACATCTAACTTACCTCTTATTATCAATGTTTACTAGTTAAAAATTTAAAACATAATTTGCTTAGTATAAGTCAACTATGCGATAAAGGTTTTAATGTATCTTTTTTTGAAAATAAATGTAATATATTTGATCAAAACAAGAATCTAATCTTTGAAGGAACAAGAGAATGAAATATATACATATTAAATATGAAAGTTAATCATAACACAAATATGTGTCTATTAGCTAAAGAAAATGATTCTTGCTTATGGCACAAAAGATATTATCATATAAACTTTAAAGCAATAAGCAAATTATCTAAAAATAATTTAGTAAAAGGTTTATCAAAAATGAATTTTAAAGTAAATAGTATGCGTGATGCTTGTCGGTTAGGAAAATTAACCAAATCTTCTTTTAAATCAAAGAAAATAATTTCTACATTACAACCACTTGAGTTATTACATTTAGATCTTTTTTGACCAACTTAAGTACAATCTATAAATCATAATAGATATGTTTTCATAATTGTAGATGATTTTTCAAGGTACACTTGGATAATATTTATGAAAAATAAAAGTTATACTTTTGAATCTTTTAAGATCTTTGCTAAGAGAATTCAAAATATTAAGAAAATAAAAATTAAAAACATTCGAAGTGATCACGGTGGTGAATTCATAATGATATTTTTGAAAAATATTGTAATAAGAAAGGAATTGTTCATAATTTTTCATTTCCTAGAAATCCACAACAAAACAGAGTTGTAGAAAGGAAAAATAGAACACTTCTAGAATGCGCTAGAACCTTACTAAATGGAAGCATTCTACCTGAACATTTTTGGGCAGAAGCTGTAGCAACTGCTTGTTATGTTTTAAATCGAGTCTCCATTGGGCCATTAACAAAACATAACCCATATGAGCTTTTTAATGGAAGAAAACCTAATATATCATATTTTAAAGTTTTTGGTTCAAAATGTTTTCTATTAAATTCAAAAGACCAACTTGGTAAATTCGATCCAAAATCCGATGAAGGAATATTCAATATATACTCGAAACGAAGTAAGGCATATAGAATTCACAATAAAAGAACTAAAATAATCGAAGAAACACTTCATGTGTCATTCGATGAAAGTTTTAAATTTTATAATAAAAATGATGATGAAGAAATAATTTCTAAATCAAATATCACAGAAGATGATATTCAAAATATTGAAACTAATGTTGAAATTGAAAACAACAATTTACCAATTGAAAATGAAATTTGAACTCCACCAAGACTTCTAAGAAATGACCCAATTGAAATGTCATTGGAGAAGTAAATACTAACGTAAGAACTCGAAATCAATTGAATCAAATGGGTCATGTAGCTTTCCTATTGAACATTGAATCCAAAAATGCTAAAGAAGCCTCAACTGATGAATACTAGATTATAGCTATGCAAGAAGAGTTAAATCAATTTGAACGAAATGAAGTTTGGGACTTATTCCTAGACCTAGTAATCAAACAGTCATCGGTACTAAGTGGGTTTTCAAAAATAAAGCCGATGTGCAAGGAAATATTATTCGAAACAAAGCTAGATTAGTCGCTCAAGGTTACAATCAAGAAGAAGGAATAGACTATGAAGACACATTTGCGCCTGTAGCTCGACTAGAAGAAATACATATTTTATTAGCTTTTGCTTGTTTTCATAACTTTAAACTATATCAAATGGACGTAAAAAGTGCTTTGCTAAACGGTTTTATAAAAGAAAATGTATATGTAGAACAACCACCTTTATTTGCACGTGAAAAATTTCCAAACCATGTTTATAAACTAAAGAAAGCTTTATATGGTTTAAAACAGGCACCTCGTGCTTGGTATGATCGTCTTAAAAGTTATCTTATAAATTCTAGTTTTAAAATTGGAAAAGTAGATCAAACATTGTTTATAAAACAAGATAAAAATGATATTTTAATATTACACATTTTTGCATATGACATCATTTTTTGGTTCCACGAACGAAAAATTGTGTCAAGAATTTTTGAATATTATGACAAGAGAATTTGAAATGTCTTATATGGGAGAGCTTTTATATTTTCTTGGATTACAAATTAAACAATTGAATAATGGAATATTTATTAATCAAGAAAAATATTGTAATAATCTTATAAAATGTTTTGGTATGTAAAACTCTTCTGCTAAACCAACTCCTATGAGCACTACAGTACATCTCGATCGAGATGAGAATAACAAAAGTGTTGACCAAAAACTATATTGAAGTATGATCAGATCCTTACTTTACTTAACTGCCAGTCGTCCAGATATAATGATGAGTGTATGCTTGTGTTCACAATTTCAAGAAAATCCCAAAGAATCACATTTGCGGACAGTGAAACGAATTTTCCGCTGCTTAAGAAAGACTAAAGACTACAGTCTCTTTTACCTGAAAGAATGTCCTTTTGAGTTAGTATCATATAGTGACGCTGATTTTGAAGGATGTCGAACGGATCGAAAGAGTACAAGTGGTACATTTCATTTCATTGGACAATCTTTAGTATCTTGGTTTACTAAGAAGCAAAACTGTGTTTCACTTTCGACGTGTGAAGCAGAATATATTTCTCCTGCTTTGGCATGTGATCAAGTAATATACATGCAGCAAACACTACAAGATTTTGGTATAAATTTATCCAAATCAACAATTTATTGTGATAATACAAGTGCTATAAATTTATCAAAAAATCCTATAAATCACACTAGAACTAAACGTACTGATATTCGACATCATTTTCTTCGTGCTAACATAGAAAAAGGTAATATTTCTCTTCACTTTGTACCATCATAAAATCAAGTTGCAGATATATTTACTAAACCTTTAAATAAAAATATATTTCTTAAATTAAGACTTGAACTAGGAATTATGTCGTTACATGATTTATAATTCGATATTAAAGTATAAAAATTATAAAATAAATAAAAATTTAATAGAACAAAAATTGGAGATGATGGCACTCGAACTCTGCACTCATAGGAGGAAGTCACATGTCTTTCCAATGTTCTATTGTGTTACTTGATTTAAGACCTTACATTTCTCTTATTTTATATACGGCTAACATTCTTTTATATTTCTTAACCTTACATTTTCTCATGGCTGAAGTTTTCTAAAGAATATTAACCATAAAATCAAAAATTTAAATAGATATTCATCACAATATATATACGTGATCAGAATTTTTTAACTTCATATACAAACTTTAATAATAAATATACTTTCTCTTTACAATGTCGTCTCAATAAAGCTCCGATCTCTCATCAATTGTTTTCAGCACTCCTACTATGGATTCATCAAACAAATCTACTCCGATATATATTCCAGTGAATATTACTCCATCTTCGAATCATCATACTGGATATACACCAAACAGGAAATGAGCTAAGAAAAACTTAGACTTTGGTTCACCATCTACCATGGAGAAAGTCGACGAAATCCATCACTATCAATGCGAGACTTTAGGTTCACAACGTGAAATGTATTATGAACAAAAACACCATGGTAGACGATTAAATTTCCTTGAACAATTCGCTCTCAAATTCAGTGGAACGTCTCACTACACCATAGATAGAATTTTGGCGCTGCCGTAGGCGGCGCATTTGATACGGCTACAAGCCGTATCAAATATTAATACGGCTTATAGCCGTATCTAAATTGTTTAATACGGCTTTAAGCCGTATTAATATTTGATACGGCTTGTAGCCGTATCAAATTCCGTGCCTCTTTTCGTGGGAAAATTTTCCCCAAAACGCACACTCTCCCTCCCTTTTTTTTATTTCCACCGCTTTCGTTTTCACCGTTCCTTTTCGAGACCTCCGTTCCTTTTCGTGAATTTTGGGCTTCGTCTGCGGTTGGTTCAGAGGATTGGAGGAAACGAATTTTGGGCGTGGCTGTTCAATTTGGATTTGGGTGGGTTCGCGTGAACTGGTTCGCGGTTCAAGGGTGTCGAGGTAAACATCAATGTCTTTCAGTTTATACTGTGATTTTGGTAATGTCTTTCATCTTTGAGCAAGGTTCGTTAATAGCCGCTGTAACGACCCTGAATTTTGAACAATTTAAATTGAAAATATTTAATTAATTTTAAATATTTGAACGATGAATTGACTTGAATTTCAAATTATCAGAATGAATTGGCGATTAAATTTTTGAATTTAATCTATTGAAAGTTGAATAAAATTTGAATCTTCGATTTTAAGCCGGTTAAAAATAATTTAAAGGCTTGGAGAATTCATATTGATAATACTGAAGGTAATAGAAGCTTCAGAATTGAGTTTGAAAGCGATTTGTTCAGTTTTGAAATTGTATCGTTTGAAATCGAATTTAAAAATAGCCTTCCGAGACACAGTCTCGGAATTTGACGAAACAAGTTTCATTGGGTCCGTAATATTGAATTATTACTGGATTTTCAATTTCGTATTTATCAGAATTGTAATGAGATCATACGGCGTATAAACGCGTATAAAATTAAATTGAATTCAATTTAAATTTCGGTGATAACCGGGGTTTTCGCATCGATTTGATATCATTGTTAAACGATTTCTCTGCTAGTTAATTGCTTATAGGAGCTTCGATTCGAATTGGAATTCGTCTAATAAAAATTGTTGTTGAAATTTTTGAATCGGTTAAATTCTTTTGGAAAAAAGAGAAGAAAAGAAAAATTGGTTAAGGGTTAAGTGGGCTTTGAAAAATATATACTGGCCCATGGTTCTTTGATACCGTGATAAATCCAAACCTGTTCCCCTTTTCATTCATTCGTATAACCCTAACCCTAAAAAAAAATAAGCGAGAGAATAAAAATGGCGGCCGCTTCTTTACTCGTTCCTCTGATCTGAAAATTAGGACTTGAGAAGCTTATCGGCTTTGGCTTCGACTTTCGTTTCTCGTTCGCAGCTGCTCCATGGAGCTTTGGAAATTTAGGGCTTCGTTCTTCGATTTCGTTCATCTTCCATCCTCTATTCGCAACCGCTTCGCGACCATTTCAGATTTAAAGGTGAGTAAATTCATTACTCACATCTACTTCAAATCCAGTGATTTCGTGTGTTAAATTGTTTGAGTTGTTGATTTACTTTGCTCGTTGTCTGATTTATTTGTTGGCTTGAGGTCTATCTAATTGCCTCTGGAAAGTTCGTTTTTCGTTCTGATTTACTTAGTAAATGTTTTCGAACTTATGATATCCTGGTTAGCCCCGCTCCACTTTGATTTATTAAATTGGTTTTAAAATACTTCGATGTTGATTTCTCTTGCGACTTCGGTCTTAATTTCTGGTAACACTAGTGAATTACCACTGTTTTGTTCGATTTTAGCCTTGAATTATCGAAACGTTTTTATGCTCAGTAGTTTTGGGTTTTGACTTGTTCGACTTGTGGTTTGATATGGCTTCGGCTTCGAGCATTCTTATATTGTTTTGGGAATTTCTTCCAACTCACGGCTTTGATTTTTGTTTATGGATACTATGACTTCGATGTCTGTTGAACATGGCTTCGAATTTAATTTTCGTGAAAACTATTTTGGAAAATGTTTGTTTCGGCTTTGGCTTGAGATTTTATTGAACTATGGCATTAACTTGATAATGTCTTCAAGTTCATGATGGACGTACTTGAGTCTGCATCCTCGATCATGTATCTGTTGCATGGTCGACATATGTGGTATATGTAGTTGAAGTATTTGTTGTCTGGATTATTTCGAAACTGCTGCTAAATGCTTTTGGGTGCTTGAACCTTTATGTGCACTTGAATAGGCACTGAAACAATGTGTATACATACATTTATGTATGTATATATATATATGTATTGTCCCTGTAGTCTTTATTCCACCTTGGTCCAGTAGTTGCTTTCATAACTTGAAGTTGATTTCTTATTTGTTGACTTGTAGTTTACATACTTGTTGACATCTCTGACTGTATTTTGGAGTTTGAGTCACGACTTGATGGAGTTGCTGTCATTACTATTGGCACTGACTTCATTCTTGTCTGCACTTTGATGGCTGATCATTTGTATACATACATTTTTGTATGTATATATATGTGTATGGCCACTGCATTCTGAAATCTTGGGTTTGGTTTGTCTGCACTCATGTCTTTAATTCAAGATTAACTGTGTACTGACTTGAGTTTTCTGAGGCATTATTAGTTCATCACATTGCTCTTGTTGCCACTGCATGTTTGTTGCTGTACTCATGTACTTGTCTTGTTGAACTTAGTTTACTTGTACATGTCATTCATTTTAGTAGCCGTTCTGTTTGATCTTTGGTCATGTCCAAAATGTTGTTTCAATGTGTTAGACCTGTCTGCATTCAATTTGTTGTCGTGGCACATCACTGGTTCATGCCTGAGTTCACTGTGTTGTTGTAGCTGTTGTTGATTGGTTGATGTACTTCTATATATGCTGTTCTGTATTGTCACTTTGATGCATTCATTCCAGTATGCATTGATGCTAATCTTTTGTTACTCTGTTGTCGAGTTGCATCCATGTGTTGCTGTATCACCATACATGTATATTCATGTTCGAAGTTTCATGTTGCCACTTGAACTTGTTTCACTGTGTTGAGCTGCACTTGTACGTCTGCATCCATTGCATACAGTTTGGACATATTGATCTTGTTGCAGTTTGGTTATGTGATGTTGCCTCTGTGTATTTGTAGCAGTTTCATGTTGCACCGTTATCTATGCACACGAGTTGGCGGGGCAATGCACACGTGTACGAATGCACACGTGTGTACGACAGCCAATCAAATCTTCGGTGATCTTAAAGTGACAACTTCAATTGTTTTAAATTGATTTAGTCAATTTGATAAATTATTTATCTATCTCTGTTGATGATTTAAATCTGCTGATTTATTGTTAAACACTGTTAAGTGTTATATTGACCGTTATCCGGTTTCTTTGTTTAAAGAGTCGGATAGATGGGAATTATTATGACTGTCGTCTATTTAAATTATTATTGCCTCTATGCACTAATAAACTGGTTTGAATTAGACTGACCTGTGTATTATTTTCTTTTAAATATAATACTCGGGTCAGACCGAGTATTTCTACAGCTTGGAGATTTTCGAGCAGCAAAGTTAGAGAGAGAGTAAAGAATCACTAGTTTTCAGAAGAAAATTGTATTTTAAGATATTCCGCTGTATCAGTATTAAAATTGTATAAACTCTGATGTATATAAAAAGATTTATATTAATGAAATCAAGATTCATTTGTTTAAATTCAGTGTTATTATTCTGTGTTTCTGTGGCTGATTCTGTTTAAACGTTATAAACTAAATAACAATTCGTCTTTTTGAACGTTTCGAGTTGGTTTAATTACCGACTGGAGACGGTCAGAAGGGGGAATGTTACAGAGTGGTATCAGAGCTTTGGTTTACACAAAGCTTAGTTTATGATGTTTAATATGAATAGTTACTAGAAACACTTTAAAAAGGAAACGTTTTTCAAATCCAAAGAAGTATAAAATTGTTTTTGAAAATAAAGATTTTTTAACTTAAGAAAAGTTAAATTGAATTGAATTAGTTTTAATAAATATATGATTTGAAATTTAACTAAAGGAAAGTTAAATAAATTGAACTGGATTTGATAAATTATTGAGATGAAAATTTAAACATGAAAGATAAGTGATTATATAATATGAATTGGGAAGATTTAAATTAATAAGTTGTTTAACTTATAAAATGAGAAAATTTGAATCAAACCAGTTGTTAAATGGTTAAACAGTTTTGTTATGTAAAACAAAATCTGAATTTTGAAATGTGATATGAATTTGACTTTAGTAAAGTTAAATAAAATAGAATTTCAAATAAATTTGAGCCGAACTTAAGTTATATGGTGAAAATAAATGCAAGTGAAGATAAAATGAAACATAACTTAAGTAATATTGAATCAAATTGAATTTGATATCAAAATGAATTGATAAAGTGATGTAATGAATATGAATTTGAGTATATAAAGGAAACTCAACTTTAATTGTAAAAGTGAATTAGTGAATATGGTGAGTATAAAAAATTCAATCTGAATTAGAATATAAACCAAATGAAATTAAGTGTGTTAAACCAAATTGAATGTAAGCAAAGTAAATAAATTTGGTTAAGTTGAATGTGCATTGGTTGCCAGTTGATCGTATAGAAATTCATTAAGTGTTAATGAAATTGTATTAATGGAAATTGAAAACTATGTAAATTGAATTCAAATTGAAGGATAAGTAAATTTAACTAGAATCAAATTTGATTTGAATTGAAGTAAACTGACTTGAATATGAATTAGTGAATGTGAACTAATTGAATATGAATGAATGTTAGAAAAATCCAATGTGAATGAATCAAATGTGATTTAGATTGAAAAACCAAGTCGATGAATGATTTCCTAAAGAACTAGTAGATTATTTTGGAAATGGAAAATTGATAAATTTATATAATAGTTTAAATTGGAATTTTTGAATTATTATAAACGGTTTAAATTGAAGATTTGAAAGTGTTGATAAATTATTGAAAGTATAAAATGGTTTGTATAAGTGTTAAAAGTGAAATATTAATGGATTTCACAAGTTAATGAAATTTAAAAGTTTTATAATTGTGAAGTTATAAAATGAATCGATGTTGCGAAATAAAAGAATTTATAAGTAATTTACTTGTAAATTAAAATTCTGATATAAAACTGAGTTATAAAGGAATGGTTAATAAAGCAATTTTTATGAATTGAAGTCTTTATGAATAGGAATAGAATTTATAAACGTTGTTTATAAATTTGAAACAGACTTATTTTGATAAGTAAATTCTGTATAGTTTGTTAAACGATGTATATTCACAATTTTGGACCGTGAATATATTATTGAATAAAATGGACATGTTTGGAAAATCGATATTTTAAAACGAAGTTAATTGTTTTAAAAAGATGTTTTCAAAGGCATTGAATATCGAAACGATAGATTTCAACATTCATTGTTGAAATAGACGTTTTCGAATATAAGGAAATGGTGGACTATAACACTGTTGTTATAGTAAATGATTTCCGAAAGGAAATGTTTTGTATAGTATTGGGATTTATACATCTATCTAAATTTTGAATTCCTATACTAGTGATTTTAAGTTGTCGTAACGATGTTTTACGTAACATTCGTTTTGACTCAAATGAATATGTGAAAGAGAATGATTTCCTTAAAGATGAAATATATACTTAATTTTGATCTAAGTATATCGAATATTTTCAGATGTTGAAAATAAAATGGATTTGTGAATTACTTATTTTTAAATAAGTATGGAAATGTTTTTCCAAATATGAAATGTTGTGAATATATTCCGTAAGGAATAAATGATTTGAAATTCATTTTTTTGAAGTCGAAGTTGAAAAGTTAAATGAGAAATTGAACAATTTGTTCAATTTGAAATTTTTCAAAAAAGATTGAATCGTTGAGTTAAAATTGAGTTTAACTTCGACGTCAAAGACAATATAAGTTGAGCTTTGAATTTCAGATGATGATTTGGATTGCATGTCTAACATTGTGAATTGATGACATAGCAATTGATCTCTATTAAATATATATCTGTTGGTGGCGGAGAATTTATTCTCTTAGCTTAACACCCTTCTCTGAGACGTACGAGCTCAGAGGTTATATATCGATAGACATCAATTCTGTGTTGAGAATTGACGATGTAAGCGTGAAATCCAAATCGAATGTGAAAGTCGATAATGAATGGAATTATGAATATGAATTAGGTTTGAGATAACCTTAAATTTCCAAATCGACTTAGAGGAAAATTTTGAAATCCTCTATTTTGTTATGAATATGGAATATGTAAGTTTTTAGAACTTATATATATGAATGCGGTAAATTTGAAACCGTTAGTTTAGAAAGACATTGTTATGGAAATCTTATGTATGTTTACATAGATGTTATATGTACGAAATGTGAAATGAAAGTACTACATATATGATATTATGTTTTTTAAACTGAGGATATGGAAAAGTACCTTCCATTTATTATTGGAGAAGGTATTGGAACTCGTGAAGAGTGTCCATTTGAAATTCGTAGCTACGTAGAATTTACATTTAGTCAGAGTGACTATTTGAATCGGAAATCCTTCGTGATAGATTATCGCGATGAGATTAGATTGATTGATGATTAGCGTAATTTGAGGGGCGAGATGCCCACAGTTACAAGCGATTCCACTGGGATAGTGGCGCAACCGCCGGGTAAACTGCAATCTAATGCCAGGCGAAATTTGAGGGGCGTGATGCCTACAGACACGAGCGATTCTACTGGGATAGTAGCATAACCGCCGTGTGTACTGCAATCTATGGCGACAACCATGGCGAAATTTAAGAGATGAGAAATCTACAGCCACAAGCGACTCTACTGGGATAGTAGCGTAACCGCCGGGTGGAACTGTAATCCATGGGGGAACGTGCTTTCCATATCCATTTTTTAAAAAAGTATTTTCACTGGGAATTGAAGCAAGTATGTTTAGTACTTGGATATTTTTAGACCTGCGCCTGGCCAGCGTATGTCTAATGTCTGTGAGAACGAAGATGGACTTGTTAAATTTCGAGTTAGCAAGTATTTTCAAACTGTAAATAGCAAATCAATGAACTGAAGTAGAATTACAAAAATTCCAACTTAATGAACTAAGGAAGAGGATTTTTGTAATGTTTTGAAAGTCCACAGCTTTGGAAGATATATATTATATAAATCTCTAATGTGAAGAATTTTAAGTTTGAATCTGAGTTATAAATTGAGAAATTTGGTAAAAGACTTTTGTGTTTTGATTTTAGAAAATCAATGAACAAACGAGAAAATAAGCAAAACTAGTGAGATTAAACAAACGGAATGAATCCTATATTCATTTATTTGTAATAAGTTTTAAGCTTAGAAAAAAATTGACTAGGGTATAAATATTAATGAAATTTTAACAACCTTTCCTTTTCGTGGACGAAAAGTTTTTAAGGAGGGGAGTTTGTAACGACTATGAATTTTGAACAATTTAAATTGAAAATATTTAATTAATTTTAAATATTTGAACGATGATTTGACTTGAATTTCAAATTATCAGAATGAATTGGCGATTAAATTTTTGAATTTAATCTATTGAAAGTTGAATAAAATTTGAATCTTCGATTTTAAGCCGGTTAAAAATAATTTAAAGGCTTGGAGAATTCATATTGATAATACTGAAGGTAATAGAAGCTTCAGAATTGAGTTTGAAAGCGATTTGTTCAGTTTTGAAATTGTATCGTTTGAAATCGAATTTAAAAATAGCCTTACGAGACACAGTCTCGTAATTTGACGAAACAAGTTTCATTGGGTCCGTAATATTGAATTATTACTGGATTTTCAATTTCGTATTTATCAGAATTGTTATGAGATCATACGGCGTATAAACGCGTATAAAATTAAATTGAATTCAATTTAAATTTCGGTGATAACCGGGGTTTTCGTGTAACATCCCGCATTTTTAAGCCATTGAATTTGAACATTTAATTCATTTTAAATGTTTAATATGGGTTTAAGATTTATTTTGAACTAAAAAGAATTGGTTTAAACTAAAATAACAAGTGATAATTTCTAATGTGGAGATTTAATCTGAGATTGGATAATAAATAATTAAATATTCGGGATTGGGATAAAAGGTGAATTTGGGATAAATGATTATAAAAATGGTGTTTAAATGTATTTTTAAGCTCAATTGGGTATAAATAATATTGTTGGATTTTTAGATGAATTTAAAAGTCAACAAATTATTATTTGGGATTTTATATTAATTTAAAAATGAATTTAATATTATTAAATTGCAATTAATCAGATTTTAGTCCGGAATGAGCCAGAATGATTTTTAAGGTGTTTATAAATTTTATATGATTTATTGTTAAGTTAATAAAATTTTAAAAGTGAAATTTTAAACGTTTCGTCAATTTTGAAAATTGCTCGATTTAATAGACGAGTTAAAATAGGCTTCCGGGGCGCAGTCTCGGAATTCGACGAAACCAGTTTCATTGGATCCGAAATAGTTAATTATTATCGGATTTCAATTTTCGTAGCAATCGGAGTTGTCGTATGACCGTGGCAACTCGAAACGCCTAGAAATCGATTTAACCAATTTAATTTTAAATTGATCGTTTAATTCCATAACTCACGCATACGATCAAATTAACTTGCGAAACCTGTTCCATTGTGTCCGGAACGCGGAAAAACCCTAGGAACGCCTGTTGGTATGTGAGATTTGGAGTTCGTTTGCGTAAGAGGTAAAAATTTGGAGAACGATATTAAAATAATATTAAATAATGTTTTATAAAACGTTTTGGGGCCGAAACCCTAGCATTCATTCTCAGCCGCCGTCTTCTTTCACCAATGGCCGAGACTTCGCCAATTTCTTCTCCAATTTTCTTCCCATCCACAAACTTTTACCAAAATCCATCTACTGCAAAATCATAGACCTTGTTGAGATCTATAAATCGACCGGTCAAGATCGTATAGGGGTTGTCGTGGTGGCCAGAATCGGGGTAGTTATGGTCTCCGTTCATGCTCGAATTTCAAGCAGGGGGCAGCTTCGGGTTCGCGCGCGACCAGGGTGGGGGTGGAGTTGGTGAGGTGCTTCGTCGGGGTAGTTGCCGATCGGCGACTAGGTGGTCAACGTGGACGTTGTCGTTGGTCAAAGCTTCCGATGATGGGTTCGTTAGACCTGGAAACATTGCGTGGGAGAGGAACTATTTTGCAGCAACGATTTTGAATTTCTTATGAACGGCTAAGATGGTATTGTTTTAAAATAAAAAGGATATTTGTTTTAATTTATATACAAGCTTAAAATTAAATAGCTCGTTCATACGTATTCAGAATTCGACGAATTTTGTGGCGTTGGAATCGCAGGAAAGAATACTATGCGAGGGTGCAGATCAGGATTCATTCCAGGCAAGTAGGAATTTGGGTTAAATCGGACGTCGTCCGGTTTAATTTAAATTTCGAACGCTCTCCGAACTCAAAGTGAGTTATTCTCACTCACATCTGGATGCTAGGCATTATAAATAATTGATATTTAAATATCTGTGTGGATGGCTGAATATAATTGTTATTATCAGTCTGGATTGATATTTATATTGTGATGTGCTAACATTTGTGATGCAGGGAGAAACAGGTTGGAGGGATCCAACTGGATTCCTCACAATGTAGCAGTTATTTTGTAATTGATAATGATACCTGTTTATATGCTGTGATTGATAAATCTGAAAATAAATTGTACTTTGAAATTGTTGTATAAATTGTAATCACAGAATTTAATTATAAATGGATAAATTGTGTTTTTACAAAATAAAAGGAATTGTTAAATTTAGAATTTCAAAGAATAAAATTTGAAATCGGATTTGAAAGGAAAAATGTAAATTGGGCCAAATTGGGATTTTGAATATAATGGGAAGTTTATGAAATGAGTAAATGGAAAGTATAGTTTTCTGGAGATTAAATTTATGAAATTATAAATTGTTTAAAATAACGATGTTTATTTTAATAATGGCTAATGTTATCCGGAAATTAAAAATATGTTAAAATGGAGTTTCCAACTATAAATTAACAAGTTCAAATGAAAAATAGAATGTTTTGAAATGCCGTATTCATTGGAATTTAATTAAGTGAATTGGAAATTTGGCTTCCATTGGAAATTCACCAAAAATGTTTAATTTAAAATGTTTTAAACTATGATTTAAAAATGAATTTCCGGATATGGAAAATTGGGTGTGAACTTCGGATGAAGTTATAGTTAAATATGGGATTTGGGATTTATGTTGTAAAACATAATTGACTTGAAATAAATCAGTGGATTTATATGAAAGAGTACTTTGGAATGTTTAGAAACGGGAAAGTGTTTCCCTGGGAAAACCAAGTAAATGTTTATAAAAAGATTTTATTTAACTAAAGGTTAAGTTTTAAATCGTTTTAAAAGTATTTTTAAGAAATCGTTATTTTTAAAGAAATAAATTAATAATTTTTAATACCGTAATAATTTGGGAGTATATTAGCAATTATTTTACAAATGGATTTATTTAAAAGTTGGTTTTAGCTTAAGTTGTTAAAATTAGCATTTTTCTTCTTATAACGCTATTTTGAATTTAGTTAAACTAAACCCTTATCTTTAAATCAAAGTTTATGTGTTAATAACTAGTTTGCTTCACATATTTTAAATTTATATTTTGAGTAAATAAAGAGAAGTAATTTTCATATTTTAAAGTATATTTCAGTATAAAGTATTTTTAACTGTTTTAAATGCAAATTGTTTTATACTTGGTTATTCCCGATGGGAATAAAGGGTAAAGGATTTACCTTGTAAAGGAAGAGTTTTGGAAAATTGTTTTCAAACGAGTTTTGAAAATGTGAAAATATATCTTTGAAAGATATTAGAAGAAAATAAATAATATGGAGATTATTTATTGTGTGATGGATGTGTATGGATGTTTGTGAACATTAATTGATAGTTAAATCACCGACTATCAATATTGGCCAAATGCGCTGATCGTTTCGAAGAGATCGGGATCGAGTTTCCGTATACCGGGATTCTAGGTCTGGAGACTCGAAAACCACTTCGATCCGGTTTGTACGTTTCGCGAAAACGATTTCGGAGTCGAAGATGGAGCAGTGAAGTGCAAGGGCTAGTCGCTACTAATCCTGAGGATATTTCCAAAATGGATGTAGTAGGAGTAGTGCCTTCGGTTCCGTTCGGACCCGGGACGGACTTGTATGGACGAATGCTTTCGTGACATCGTCAGGTGGACGATGGGCATTCTAAGGGATATGTTCTGAAAGGTATCGTTTAGCCTCAAGCCTCATCAACCGAGAATGACTGAAAATCAGGGGTTATGCAGCAAGGCTTCGTGGGTAGCCCCCACTTGAGAGTAAGGTCATCCCTGTCTAGATGTCCCTTTTATTTCGGCTTAGTGGTGCGGTTGCTGATCACAACCGTGGGGTGATTTTACTTGGAATTATCCAGTAAGGGATGATTCCGGCCTTGTGTTGCAGGGGAGCGGGCGTACTCCTCGGTACTGTGATCTAGGCCACGTACTGTGACAGGTGGTACCCCAGTGCCTAGTCATTCGTTGGAAATCCATTCTCCCTACGTGCCTTGTACGAGTTTTGTTTGTATTACCCACGTTGTGGCTAGTATGCCGGAATTTAATAGATGTAACAATTTCGGCTATTTTATAAGTATTTGTAAATAGACACTATTATAATATCAGAGGATTTTTATAAAAAGTGTTTAGCTATCGTAAGGTAAAAACCCGACATGTTTATTTGTGGCGTGGTCTTACGAGATGCTTTTGTTTTCAAAGGATTTTTGAAACTTTAATAATCAATTGGGTGTATTTATGATGCGCTGGTATTCCAGACTGACTCGGGTGTTATTTTATTATAATGCTCGGGTCAGACCGAGTATATTTCAGGATAGGTTGCTATGGAGCTCAGGAGAGGAGCTGGAGTCCGAGACGTATTTCTCGTACTTGTATTATTCCGCTGCTGTGATTGTTGAGATTGTTGACTGGCTATGGTTGGTTGTATTGATATACTCTGATGATGATGTATTGTATATAAACAGATATAGTTTTGATTTGTGTAAAGTTCTGTTCTATATATTATATTTTATTCCGCTGCGACTGTGAGGTTTTGATGTTGTTTAGTTCATTCTTCTTCTTCTACCTTCTTTCTTTTCCTACAATCTGTCTTTTCCGGCGTTCGATCGTCGGCATATTATACTGTTGAGTATTTTGTGTCGATTTTCGAGGGTCGAGAAGGGCGGGTCGTCACAGTTGGTATCAGAGCATAGGTTGGCGACAACCTTGGCTTTGGTGGGAAATTTCTCATTAAATAGAGCCAATAGTACTCTATAATGAGTTGAGTGTAATAATAGCTATGAGAGCGTACTTGTTAGTGGATATAAAATTGTTTTTGTACTGTGTTGACTTATCGGTTGAGTGCTTATGAATTCTGGTCGGTACGGGAAGTACAACCGTATCGATAGGGGTTTATAAACTCTTAAACAAGATAAATCGACATAGTATTATTTTTAAAGTGGGTAAATGAAATAATTTTACCCAAAATTGTATTTTGATATAAAAAGAAATAATTTTCTAAATTATTATATGTATTGGATGCTTGTTTGGTTGTTTATTCTATAATCAAATAAGAAATTAAAACATGATCTAAAATTTGAAATGATATATATAAGAAAATAAGAAGTTAAAATATTAAAATGGTTTATAACCAAATGGGATTGACTGGATATGTTTTAAATAAGAAAAGTAAAAATTAAAATTTTATTTAAACTAGAATTTTTACCCCAGAAATTTTTGAAAGGGATTTCAAATGAATTTAAACAAAGGTTTGGAAAAATTTAGAAACCTTGGGAATGTTGAAATGTTTTCCAAAGGTTTTGAAGTTAATGATGGAATATATTTTGGAAAATATTTTTGAATAGAAATTTTTTTGAGGTGGATTTTGGAAGTGGAAAGCATTGAACTCACTTCAGTCGCTGGAAAATAATCCTGATGATGCTGGCCACATCATTAGAATTCATTTTCGAGTTTCTAAAGTGATGGATTGCTACCAAAATAGTTGGTTATGGTATTTGTTTGGACTTGTTTGGGGAACAAGTGATTTTGGAATTTTCAAAAGGAAAATTGTTTGGTAAAAGCAGTTTGTTTTGGAATTTGGTATTTGATTTGAATATCAAAAGAGAAATGTGTTGATTTTTATTTCGAATTGGTTTTGAAATAAATCCGGGTAAATTGAATTCTGGAAATTCTATTTTAAAATAAAAATGTGAAAGTTGAAATGATTCAACTATATAACTTATAAAGGAAAGTTGATTTAAAGAAGAATTGAGTATATATGGAATGTAAATTTACTTCGAATAAATGAAGGTGAATGGAATATATCTGGATTTAACTTATGATAAGTTAAATAAAATTAAGAATTTGAAATTGAATTAAATCTAAATGAATAGAATTTGATAGTTGGGTTAAAATTTAGAAAGTAAGTAAAAATCCAGTTGTGGAATGGAATTTAAGTTTGGTAATAAATGTTGGAAGTGAGAATGGATAATGGGATTAGATTATGGAGAGTGGTGGTTTGAATGATAAAGTAAATTCAAATGAGAGAAATAATTTAAATGGTCTCTTTGTTGATAAAATAAATCTAACATGGATTGGATAAGTAAACAAAGAGCATTAAAGTTGTAAATGAATTTGAATTTGAATTTGATTTGAATGAGAATCAAATGAAAATAAAATAAAATTGATATAAGAAGATGATGGAAATTTTGTGGAAGAACTTAAGCATCTTGGAAGAGAAAAACAAAATGATTTTGAATGGGCTTATTAAGTAATCTTGAATACAATTTGTTAAATAATAAAATGGAAATGCATGTGTCATTGTATTAATTAATTATTGAGATGAAAGGGAAATTTAATTTAACAATTGCATTGGAAAGAGAAAATACTTGGATTGTGAACAATGCAAAAATTGAATAAAATTAATACACATCCAAGTTGAAATTAATTTTAAATGGTTATAAGTTTAAGTGGTGATTATTTTGTTTGAATGACATGAAATTGGCATGTATTCGGAATTAAGTTGTTTTAACAAGCAATTGAAATTGAGTTTTGTATAAATTGAACTGGAGTGAAATCTAATTCAAAGAATTAGTATATGAATGCAAGTATATTGGTTTAAAATAGTAAATGGAATTGATTTTGAATTAATTGGAAATGGATTGAAATATTATTAAGTAATTTTGCATATGAATGAAAGTGGATCATAAAAGAAATGTAAATATTTCAAGTTTAAAGTAAAATGTGATGGTAAATCAAATTGGGAATGTAAGTTAAAATAAAGAAAATGTAAGTATATCAAATTTAAGAATAAGAGTTTGATTGTGAATCAATTTGTAATTGAATTGGAGTAAATTGATGCAAGTGATACGCATGTAATCAAATTGATGTAAATATGAATTGAGAATGTTAAACTTGAATGTAAGTCATTCAAGTGAAATAAAAATGAAGTTTGGACTTGTATAAGGAATTTAAAAAGATGATTGAAATCTTTGAAGTGTAAATAAAATATGGTAACATTGTTAAACTATGAAGTTTGGGTTTGTAAAGAGGATTTAAAATGATTTCGAAATTGGGAAATTGTTTATAAGATGGTTAACATTGTTAAATGATGAAGTTTGCTTGGATTGGTTATGCAATGGATATGTTTGGCTTGCATTTATATTGGAAAGGTTATGAAAATGCTCATATCTTTGAAAACTGATGAGTTTGTTGAGTAAGTACAGGTACGGGAGGCGTTCGAGAGAGTTGGAGCGCGTATATGCGTTATATTAGCCGCTCGCTATTAAAAATTTGCTAAAAGGTACGCCTACGCAAATATAATTGGGAAAATGATATATATATTGTGTTATATTTTGGTTTCCGGCCGTGTGAGCCGATGTATATATATTCGTGTATCCTGCGATATCGCAGAAGCTCCTCCGTACAAAGGAGACTTCGCCAAAATTTTTCAGAAATTTTGGGAGTTAGAAAATTTTTGGGATTTTGGAAAAATTTATTAACTTGGGAAGTTATTTTGAAATAAAGTTAAAATAAAGGCTTTAGAGTAAATTGTAGCAATTGAGTTTGGGATTGGGCTAAAGGATTTTGGAAAGTGAATATAAACTTTAGCTAAGAAAATTGAGTAAGTAAATGGGTTGGGAAGTATGTTCCTACCTTAGCAAATTTCGGGGACGAAATTTTTATAAGGGGGAAGGAATGTAACATCCCGCATTTTTAAGCCATTGAATTTGAACATTTAATTCATTTTAAATGTTTAATATGGGTTTAAGATTTATTTTGAACTAAAAAGAATTGGTTTAAACTAAAATAACAAGTGATAATTTCTAATGTGGAGATTTAATCTGAGATTGGATAATAAATAATTAAATATTCGGGATTGGGATAAAAGGTGAATTTGGGATAAATGATTATAAAAATGGTGTTTAAATGTATTTTTAAGCTCAATTGGGTATAAATAATATTGTTGGATTTTTAGATGAATTTAAAAGTCAACAAATTATTATTTGGGATTTTATATTAATTTAAAAATGAATTTAATATTATTAAATTGCAATTAATCAGATTTTAGTCCGGAATGAGCCAGAATGATTTTTAAGGTGTTTATAAATTTTATATGATTTATTGTTAAGTTAATAAAATTTTAAAAGTGAAATTTTAAACGTTTCGTCAATTTTGAAAATTGCTCGATTTAATAGACGAGTTAAAATAGGCTTCCGGGGCGCAGTCTCGGAATTCGACGAAACCAGTTTCATTGGATCCGAAATAGTTAATTATTATCGGATTTCAATTTTCGTAGCAATCGGAGTTGTCGTATGACCGTGGCAACTCGAAACGCCTAGAAATCGATTTAACCAATTTAATTTTAAATTGATCGTTTAATTCCATAACTCACGCATACGATCAAATTAACTTGCGAAACCTGTTCCATTGTGTCCGGAACGCGGAAAAACCCTAGGAACGCCTGTTGGTATGTGAGATTTGGAGTTCGTTTGCGTAAGAGGTAAAAATTTGGAGAACGATATTAAAATAATATTAAATAATGTTTTATAAAACGTTTTGGGGCCGAAACCCTAGCATTCATTCTCAGCCGCCGTCTTCTTTCACCAATGGCCGAGACTTCGCCAATTTCTTCTCCAATTTTCTTCCCATCCACAAACTTTTACCAAAATCCATCTACTGCAAAATCATAGACCTTGTTGAGATCTATAAATCGACCGGTCAAGATCGTATAGGGGTTGTCGTGGTGGCCAGAATCGGGGTAGTTATGGTCTCCGTTCATGCTCGAATTTCAAGCAGGGGGCAGCTTCGGGTTCGCGCGCGACCAGGGTGGGGGTGGAGTTGGTGAGGTGCTTCGTCGGGGTAGTTGCCGATCGGCGACTAGGTGGTCAACATGGACGTTGTCGTTGGTCAAAGCTTCCGATGATGGGTTCGTTAGACCTGGAAACATTGCGTGGGAGAGGAACTATTTTGCAGCAACGATTTTGAATTTCTTATGAACGGCTAAGATGGTATTGTTTTAAAATAAAAAGGATATTTGTTTTAATTTATATACAAGCTTAAAATTAAATAGCTCGTTCATACGTATTCAGAATTCGACGAATTTTGTGGCGTTGGAATCGCAGGAAAGAATACTATGCGAGGGTGCAGATCAGGATTCATTCCAGGCAAGTAGGAATTTGGGTTAAATCGGACGTCGTCCGGTTTAATTTAAATTTCGAACGCTCTCCGAACTCAAAGTGAGTTATTCTCACTCACATCTGGATGCTAGGCATTATAAATAATTGATATTTAAATATCTGTGTGGATGGCTGAATATAATTGTTATTATCAGTCTGGATTGATATTTATATTGTGATGTGCTAACATTTGTGATGCAGGGAGAAACAGGTTGGAGGGATCCAACTGGATTCCTCACAATGTAGCAGTTATTTTGTAATTGATAATGATACCTGTTTATATGCTGTGATTGATAAATCTGAAAATAAATTGTACTTTGAAATTGTTGTATAAATTGTAATCACAGAATTTAATTATAAATGGATAAATTGTGTTTTTACAAAATAAAAGGAATTGTTAAATTTAGAATTTCAAAGAATAAAATTTGAAATCGGATTTGAAAGGAAAAATGTAAATTGGGCCAAATTGGGATTTTGAATATAATGGGAAGTTTATGAAATGAGTAAATGGAAAGTATAGTTTTCTGGAGATTAAATTTATGAAATTATAAATTGTTTAAAATAACGATGTTTATTTTAATAATGGCTAATGTTATCCGGAAATTAAAAATATGTTAAAATGGAGTTTCCAACTATAAATTAACAAGTTCAAATGAAAAATAGAATGTTTTGAAATGCCGTATTCATTGGAATTTAATTAAGTGAATTGGAAATTTGGCTTCCATTGGAAATTCACCAAAAATGTTTAATTTAAAATGTTTTAAACTATGATTTAAAAATGAATTTCCGGATATGGAAAATTGGGTGTGAACTTCGGATGAAGTTATAGTTAAATATGGGATTTGGGATTTATGTTGTAAAACATAATTGACTTGAAATAAATCAGTGGATTTATATGAAAGAGTACTTTGGAATGTTTAGAAACGGGAAAGTGTTTCCCTGGGAAAACCAAGTAAATGTTTATAAAAAGATTTTATTTAACTAAAGGTTAAGTTTTAAATCGTTTTAAAAGTATTTTTAAGAAATC
Source organism: Allium fistulosum (assembly GCA_030737815.1). Lineage (NCBI taxonomy): Eukaryota > Viridiplantae > Streptophyta > Magnoliopsida > Asparagales > Amaryllidaceae > Allium > Allium fistulosum. Next base: position 937,633,226 of record CM060907.1, on the reverse strand, counting down.
GTTATTTTTAAAGAAATAAATTAATAATTTTTAATACCGTAATAATTTGGGAGTATATTAGCAATTATTTTACAAATGGATTTATTTAAAAGTTGGTTTTAGCTTAAGTTGTTAAAATTAGCATTTTTCTTCTTATAACGCTATTTTGAATTTAGTTAAACTAAACCCTTATCTTTAAATCAAAGTTTATGTGTTAATAACTAGTTTGCTTCACATATTTTAAATTTATATTTTGAGTAAATAAAGAGAAGTAATTTTCATATTTTAAAGTATATTTCAGTATAAAGTATTTTTAACTGTTTTAAATGCAAATTGTTTTATACTTGGTTATTCCCGATGGGAATAAAGGGTAAAGGATTTACCTTGTAAAGGAAGAGTTTTGGAAAATTGTTTTCAAACGAGTTTTGAAAATGTGAAAATATATCTTTGAAAGATATTAGAAGAAAATAAATAATATGGAGATTATTTATTGTGTGATGGATGTGTATGGATGTTTGTGAACATTAATTGATAGTTAAATCACCGACTATCAATATTGGCCAAATGCGCTGATCGTTTCGAAGAGATCGGGATCGAGTTTCCGTATACCGGGATTCTAGGTCTGGAGACTCGAAAACCACTTCGATCCGGTTTGTACGTTTCGCGAAAACGATTTCGGAGTCGAAGATGGAGCAGTGAAGTGCAAGGGCTAGTCGCTACTAATCCTGAGGATATTTCCAAAATGGATGTAGTAGGAGTAGTGCCTTCGGTTCCGTTCGGACCCGGGACGGACTTGTATGGACGAATGCTTTCGTGACATCGTCAGGTGGACGATGGGCATTCTAAGGGATATGTTCTGAAAGGTATCGTTTAGCCTCAAGCCTCATCAACCGGGAATGACTGAAAATCAGGGGTTATGCAGCAAGGCTTCGTGGGTAGCCCCCACTTGAGAGTAAGGTCATCCCTGTCTAGATGTCCCTTTTATTTCGGCTTAGTGGTGCGGTTGCTGATCACAACCGTGGGGTGATTTTACTTGGAATTATCCAGTAAGGGATGATTCCGGCCTTGTGTTGCAGGGGAGCGGGCGTACTCCTCGGTACTGTGATCTAGGCCACGTACTGTGACAGGTGGTACCCCAGTGCCTAGTCATTCGTTGGAAATCCATTCTCCCTACGTGCCTTGTACGAGTTTTGTTTGTATTACCCACGTTGTGGCTAGTATGCCGGAATTTAATAGATGTAACAATTTCGGCTATTTTATAAGTATTTGTAAATAGACACTATTATAATATCAGAGGATTTTTATAAAAAGTGTTTAGCTATCGTAAGGTAAAAACCCGACATGTTTATTTGTGGCGTGGTCTTACGAGATGCTTTTGTTTTCAAAGGATTTTTGAAACTTTAATAATCAATTGGGTGTATTTATGATGCGCTGGTATTCCAGACTGACTCGGGTGTTATTTTATTATAATGCTCGGGTCAGACCGAGTATATTTCAGGATAGGTTGCTATGGAGCTCAGGAGAGGAGCTGGAGTCCGAGACGTATTTCTCGTACTTGTATTATTCCGCTGCTGTGATTGTTGAGATTGTTGACTGGCTATGGTTGGTTGTATTGATATACTCTGATGATGATGTATTGTATATAAACAGATATAGTTTTGATTTGTGTAAAGTTCTGTTCTATATATTATATTTTATTCCGCTGCGACTGTGAGGTTTTGATGTTGTTTAGTTCATTCTTCTTCTTCTACCTTCTTTCTTTTCCTACAATCTGTCTTTTCCGGCGTTCGATCGTCGGCATATTATACTGTTGAGTATTTTGTGTCGATTTTCGAGGGTCGAGAAGGGCGGGTCGTCACATTTCGCATCGATTTGATATCATTGTTAAACGATTTCTCTGCTAGTTAATTGCTTATAGGAGCTTTGATTCGAATTGGAATTCGTCTAATAAAAATTGTTGTTGAAATTTTTGAATCGGTTAAATTCTTTTGGAAAAAAGAGAAGAAAAGAAAAATTGGTTAAGGGTTAAGTGGGCTTTGAAAAATATATACTGGCCCATGATTCTTTGATACCGTGATAAATCCAAACCTGTTCCCCTTTTCATTCATTCGTATAACCCTAACCCTAAAAAAAAATAAGCGAGAGAATAAAAATGGCGGCCGCTTCTTTACTCGTTCCTCTGATCTGAAAATTAGGACTTGAGAAGCTTATCGGCTTTGGCTTCGACTTTCGTTTCTCGTTCGCAGCTGCTCCATGGAGCTTTGGAAATTTAGGGCTTCGTTCTTCGATTTCGTTCATCTTCCATCCTCTGTTCGCAACCGCTTCGCGACCATTTCAGATTTAAAGGTGAGTAAATTCATTACTCACATCTACTTCAAATCCAGTGATTTCGTGTGTTAAATTGTTTGAGTTGTTGATTTACTTTGCTCGTTGTCTGATTTATTTGTTGGCTTGAGGTCTATCTAATTGCCTCTGGAAAGTTCGTTTTTCGTTCTGATTTACTTAGTAAATGTTTTCGAACTTATGATATCCTGGTTAGCCCCGCTCCACTTTGATTTATTAAATTGGTTTTAAAATACTTCGATGTTGATTTCTCTTGCGACTTCGGTCTTAATTTCTGGTAACACTAGTGAATTACCACTGTTTTGTTCGATTTTAGCCTTGAATTATCGAAACGTTTTTATGCTCAGTAGTTTTGGGTTTTGACTTGTTCGACTTGTGGTTTGATATGGCTTCGGCTTCGAGCATTCTTATATTGTTTTGGGAATTTCTTCCAACTCACGGCTTTGATTTTTGTTTATGGCTACTATGACTTCGATGTTTGTTGAACATGGCTTCGAATTTAATTTTCGTGAAAACTATTTTGGAAAATGTTTGTTTCGGCTTTGGCTTGAGATTTTATTGAACTATGGCATTAACTTGATAATGTCTTCAAGTTCATGATGGACGTACTTGAGTCTGCATCCTCGATCATGTATCTGTTGCATGGTCGACATATGTGGTATATGTAGTTGAAGTATTTGTTGTCTGGATTATTTCGAAACTGCTGCTAAATGCTTTTGGGTGCTTGAACCTTTATGTGCACTTGAATAGGCACTGAAACAATGTGTATACATACATTTATGTATGTATATATATATGTATTGTCCCTGTAGTCTTTATTCCACCTTGGTCCAGTAGTTGCTTTCATAACTTGAAGTTGATTTCTTATTTGTTGACTTGTAGTTTACATACTTGTTGACATCTCTGACTGTATTTTGGAGTTTGAGTCACGACTTGATGGAGTTGCTGTCATTACTATTGGCACTGACTTCATTCTTGTCTGCACTTTGATGGCTGATCATTTGTATACATACATTTTTGTATGTATATATATGTGTATGGCCACTGCATTCTGAAATCTTGGGTTTGGTTTGTCTGCACTCATGTCTTTAATTCAAGATTAACTGTGTACTGACTTGAGTTTTCTGAGGCATTATTAGTTCATCACGTTGCTCTTGTTGCCACTGCATGTTTGTTGCTGTACTCATGTACTTGTCTTGTTGAACTTAGTTTACTTGTACATGTCATTCATTTTAGTAGCCGTTCTGTTTGATCTTTGGTCATGTCCAAAATGCTGTTTCAATGTGTTAGACCTGTCTGCATTCAATTTGTTGTCGTGGCACATCACTGGTTCATGCCTGAGTTCACTGTGTTGTTGTAGCTGTTGTTGATTGGTTGATGTACTTCTATATATGCTGTTCTGTATTGTCACTTTGATGCATTCATTCCAGTATGCATTGATGCTAATCTTTTGTTACTCTGTTATCGAGTTGCATCCATGTGTTGCTGTATCACCATACATGTATATTCATGTTCAAAGTTTCATGTTGCCACTTGAACTTGTTTCACTGTGTTGAGCTGCACTTGTACGTCTGCATCCATTGCATACAGTTTGGACATATTGATCTTGTTGCAGTTTGGTTATGTGATGTTGCCTCTGTGTATTTGTAGCAGTTTCATGTTGCACCGTTATCTATGCACACGAGTTGGCGGGGCAATGCACACGTGTACGAATGCACACGTGTGTACGGCAGCCAATCAAATCTTCGGTGATCTTAAAGTGACAACTTCAATTGTTTTAAATTGATTTAGTCGATTTGATAAATTATTTATCTATCTCTGTTGATGATTTAAATCTGCTGATTTATTGTTAAACACTGTTAAGTGTTATATTGACCGTTATCCGGTTTCTTTGTTTAAAGAGTCGGATAGACGGGAATTATTGTGACTGTCGTCTATTTAAATTATTATTGCCTCTATGCACTAATAAACTGGTTTGAATTAGACTGACCTGTGTATTATTTTCTTTTGAATATAATACTCGGGTCAGACCGAGTATTTCTACAGCTTGGAGATTTTCGAGCAGCGAAGTTAGAGAGAGAGTAAAGAATCACTAGTTTTCAAAAGAAAATTGTATTTTAAGATATTCCGCTGTATCAGTATTAAAATTGTATAAACTCTGATGTATATAAAAAGATTTATAGTAATGAAATCAAGATTCATTTGTTTAAATTCAGTGTTATTATTCTGTGTTTCTATGGCTGATTCTGTTTAAACGCTATAAACTAAATAACAATTCGTCTTTTTGAACGTTTCGAGTTGGTTTAATTACCGACTGGAGACGGTCAGAAGGGGGAATGTTACAGCCGCTCTTCGATTTTTTTTTCCTCTGCAAAAGTTCATTATTCTGAATGCGAGCTGTTCAGCAGGTATCAATCATAAATCATTTGCATCATTTTCATGGTTAATCTAGATGCATTCTTTCTTGGTTCTGATTCAAGGTGATTCAGTTATATCAACACAAAATAATATACAGGGCTTTTTCTTCATGGATTTTGATTTGTCTTCGATGACCAGTACTCTACGCATCAACCTCTTCAATCACCTGCCCATATTGAGTTACTATGTTATAATGAATTTACAATCAAATGAACTGTCCCAGTCGTCCTTGAAGTAAAAATTCGTTGGTGTATTCATTATAACAAAACCAAGTGGCTTCTTCAATAAAGTCGTAGATTAACCATGTAACTTGGTAGAGGTTCAATATGGTTGGATTTTTTTATCCTTGCATGATTTACAGCTTGGTGCTAATATTGTATATGGTTCTGACATTGCATATGGTTTTGATATTGTTGTATAAGTGGATAAAATTATTGTTAATGGCGCAAGCCAAGTATCAGGAGAGGGGTAATGCATAGACATTACTCCGGTGCTACAAAATAGCGCCGTTGTAATGGCAAATTTTTTGGAAACAGTTTGGTGTTTGCTATTGTGATGGAATCGAATTTTTATTGCTTCAAGACTAGGTAAACCTATATTTTAGTAAATATAGTTGAGGAACTGGTGGTTGTTTGACTCGTTTTCCAAGTTACATAGCACATACGATGGATCATGTACTGTGAACCACTCGTTTATCATCTTCTTCTTACCACTGGTTTATCATCTTGTTCTTGTTCTTTTTTTTTGGGTTAGTAACCTATTGATACTTGCAAAATAGGCTGTTAAGGACATTTTAGGCGAGCCTGTAACTGGAACATGCCTGTAACATCAGAACAGGACGATGAAGCAGTTTTGGAAATATACGTAAAAGATGATCAGGTTTTTGAGCTTAAAATCCAAAAGCTATCAATGGATTGTTCAAAGATCAATAATGATGCTCAGGATATCAAGTCCAAACCAATCAAAAGAACTACTTTTAATAGAAAAATACACTCTGCGTAGGATATGTCTATTTTCTTTTTTACTTTCTGTAAATGATCACCTATTTTGTGTTAGTTAAAAGGAATTGATGAACTATTCATTTTATTTTATGTGAATTGAAGAAACCATATTTAAATTGCTAGGACTTCAACCAATATAAGAGCAAAGTCTATTTTTTATTTTATGTATTTAGCTGGTAAAGGTTTGAATAACGTGTTTGGTAATATTAATTCATGAAAACATGGTTGAAATTTGTGATTAGGGATTTTTATATTTCTATTAATTGTGTCATTAGATTAAGTTGAATTATTTTGCTTATAGGCTAAATATATAAAAAATATTTTTTTAAACATGTAAATAGAAATCAAATTTAACTTACTATAGTCTTTAGGTTTTATTTGCATGAGTATGTTGTTTGCAACAGTACCCTTTTCGCCTCCCATGCCTGCCTTCAGCTGTTAGAACCTGAGCTAAACTGTTAAAGTTGTCATAATTCTCCGAATATTAGATGATAGAAAGAAAGGTGATAACACCATGCAGCAAACAAAGTTAAAGTTGTCATAATCCTTTCAACCCTAGTTGCAAAATGAAATGAAATTGTAAATGTAATGCAAAATGAAAAGGAATATAATTAAAAAAATATTTTTGAAATGAAATTGTATATAATTTTTTAGCAATTTCATTTTACTTTTAAAATAGATGGTAGCATTACAGTGCAGGTTCTCCCTCTGATGTTCCCTTATGCCACCCTCTTTGATGTACATTATCCACTAACCTTTACTAATGAAGACAAGACAAAATCTTTATGGTTGTTACTGCTACTAGCATACACATATTGCTTGTTCAACACTATTCTGATATGGTTTACATAGTTTGTAGCACGGGAGCATGAAGTTAGAATTATTATCCCACCAACAAAATTAAACAGTTTACAACTTCTTCTGTGATTTTGTTTACTTAAAAATTTCTGAATTCTTCTTCTGCACTATTACCCAATGTCTTTGCTGACTGCAACCGATAACTGGAGTCCAGGTAGTATGATACTATTGACTTCAACTAAACATATTTGAATGTTACACCTTTGCAAAATTGGGTGATTTAGCTAAATAGTTGAACAACATTAAATATCTAATTTTAATATCCCTGCTAACAAGGTTTTGCACACACAAGCTTCTCCAAACTATTTTCTTATCTGTTCACATTACATATAAACACAATTTCTTTTGATGGCATACATAAATTTCACATCATTGTCGGTTCCATCTTCCTGTGTGCGAAGAACAAGCCTCAAACTAGTACTACTATTAAAGTTAATCCATTATTCACTCGAGACAAGCTTAAGCATCAATGGAGTTTTTAGTTTTTACGTACCTCTAAGTCTCTCGTGCAATAAGGAATTTTTCACGGGGTGATTTTTGTTTTTTTTCCTTAAAAGAGTCAATACTTCAGAAGCCCGCCAATCAGGTTAGCTTCTACAACAATAAGAATCCACAAAGAAAGATCGAATTTGCTAAAAGCAGTAACAAATTATATAGTTTCATCAGACACATCAAAATTCATCATGACCTTGTTGCTAACAAAAGTAAGGGATTATCTTGCAAAAAGTAATGTTCTCGGTTTCGACACTTCAAACTGAGAGAACATGTTAATATTTGACTATGTTCAGTTATTATTATCAATTAGTAAAATTATGGTTGAAAAGAGTCCTTTAACTATCATTGCCATGGCTATTTTTAAATAACAAAGGACATTCTACAGAATAGAAAGACAAAATAAATAATCATTACATAACTCCTTTGTAAGGAGATTGAAACAAAATGAATGATAATGACTCAAGCGTATATATTCATTAAATAATAGTTGAAATAGAAACACAAATTTTGGTCCGACCGTGAAGTTCCAAAAATACCATTATATGTATTTCTTTATTAATAGTTGTAATACATTTGATATCACACCCTTTTATTGTCAGCATGAAACATCAAAAATGTCTCTTTTTAGATATTATCAAAATTTAGTATCACTTAAAACCATGATCCAACAATTAATCTTCATTTACAAATTCAAATTTTCCTGTATAAATATTTATTATCACTTAAAAGTAGAATGTAACAAATAAACTACTTTACAAATTCGTTTTTTATATAATATAGCACCATGGAAATTTAAATGAACAAAAATAAGAAAATCGAAAAATGATTCAAGTAAATAAAGGAGATGCTCCCATAAAATTAACTTATAAATTCATAATATAACTTGGCAAAGAAAATAATCAAAAATTAAGGCCAATGGACACAGATAAACGCACTTAAAAATTAAGGCCAATGGACACAGATAAACGCACTTAAAAATTAAGGCCAATGGACACAGATAAACGCACTTAAAAATTAAGGCCAATGAAATCAAACTTGGGACTTTTAGAGTACGTCCTATATATACACTCATATATATATATATATATTATATTTACGTCTAATGTTATAATATATATGATATAGGAGGGCAATATGTCTTTCAGTATAGACAAAAAGTGGATAAATGAATCTGATCAAAGATCTACATACTATATAGACGGGGTGAAGAAGTTTATTAGTTTTGTTGATGAAAATGGTGGTAAGAAAGGAGTGTATTTATGCCCTTGCACTCGGTGCAAAAATATGAAGACGATCAAATTAGATGACATTCATTTTCATTTGCTTAGATGGGGTTTTATCCAATCATATACCGTATGGTATTTTCATGGGGAAAAAAGGGTAGAGAAGGAAAAACAACAACCAGTTAGTCATGCCACAAGTTCCGACAAGTCTGAACCTATTATGATGGAAGATCTAGTCAATGATGCAGATAGATTTCATCATTTTCAACCTGAAAATACGTTGTCTGATCATGCTAATGTTGGAGAGCCGTCTACGGTTGATGGCAGTTGGCAGGCCAATGAAAGTAAGAAGTATAAATCACTTTTTGGTAGCGCAAAAGAGCCACTGTATCCTTCATGTTCAAAAGGGTTGACGAAGCTGTATGCCATTGTGAAACTGAATAGCTTGAAGACCCAATACGGCTTTTCAAATAATGGTGTGACTGCACTCCTCGAACTAATAAAGGAGTTACTCCCCGAAGGTAACACGCTGCCGACAAAGTACTCTGACCTGAAGAAGTTAATTAAGCAAGTTGGGATGAATTACAAAACTTATGATGCATGCATCAATGATTGAATATTATACTGGAAAGATGATGCGAATAGAGTTTCATGTACAAATTGCAACAAACCAAGATATATGACATCATTCAACGAAGAAAGAAAAGGCATTAAAGTACCTCAAAAGACATTAAGACATTTTCCTTTAATTTCTAGATTGAAGAGATTGTATAGTGTACCATGGATAGCAGATGCGATGACCTGGCATGGTCGTGCCAAGTCTGATCCAACCGTAATGCGTCATCCATGTGACACTTCTCAATGGAAAGCCGCGGATTATTTTGACCAAACGTTTGCTGTCGAGCCACGAAATGTCACACTTGGAATAGAAACAGATGGTTTCTGTCCACATGCTTCTCTATCTAACCCTTACAGTTGTTGGCCAGTAATTGTAGTACCATATAATCTTCCACTGTCTATGTGCATGAAACGAGAGTTTTCAATGTTAACACTGTTGATTTCTGGGCCAAAACAACCAGGGAAGAATATTGATGTTTATTTACAGCCGTTGATAGACGAGTTAAAGCAGTTATGGGAAGGAGTCGTTACATATGATTCATTAAATAAATCCGAATTCACAATGAGAGCTAGGGTGTTGTGGGCAATCCATGATCACCCTGCTCTTGGGACTTTATCGAGATGTACAACTCACGGTTATTTTGCATGTCCGGTTTATGGGGAAAACACTTGTTCTTATCATCTTCCTGAAAGTAAGAAGGCGTGTTACATGGGACATCGAATGTTTCTTTCTAAAGAACACAAGTTTCGATACGACAAGACAAATTTCAACAACGAACAAGAATTTCAACGTCCTAAACGGACATTGACTGGTTTTGAAGTTGAAAAGAAAGTAGCGAATATCAAAATGAAAGTTGGTAAACACAAAGAAGAAATTAGTCGAAAACGGAAAAAGTCAATTTATGAAGAAGTTGACAATGTTTCTGCATGGTACAGGAGGTCTATCTTTTTTGATTTACCATATTGGAAAGCAAATATGATTCTCCATAATATTGATGTTATGCATACGGAGAAAAATGTCACAGAGCATCTCATCAGCACCATTATGGACCATAAAGATAAGTCAAAAGATGGCATCAATGCACGCAAGGATTTGAAAATCATGGGTATAAAACAAAAGTTGTGGGTGATGGAAGATCCTGAAATAAATAAAATAATCATACCAAAGGAAACTTTCACTTTGAGCAAAGAAGAAAAGATACGGTTTTGCACCGTTTTGAAAAATCTGAAAGTGCCCAACAAATTCTCTTCAAACTTCCACAACAATGTGAGCATCAATCCTCCTGAACTAAGAAATATGAAGTCACATGATTACCACGTCATAATGCAACATTTGCTTTCAGTATTGCTTCAACATTCTTATCCACAACATAAGGATCTGTGAAATGCTATTCATCGTATTAGTCTATTCTTTAACATTTTGTGCTCAAAGGTGATCAATATGGAACACCTTATAAAAGCAAAGGCTAGTTTGGTAGAAGCAATGTGTGTTTTTGAAAAACATTTTCCACCTTCATTTTTTGATATCAGTATCCATCTTATGGTTCATTTAGCCGATAAAGCATTAATTTGTGGTCCTATCAAATATAGATGGATGTATCCCTTTGAATGGTAAATAACTAATTTCAGTTATGTACATTATTATTCGATAGAAATAGCTATTATGTACAATATATAATTCATCACATTCACAGGTTGATGAAAACATATAAAGGATATGTGCGCAACAAAAGATATATTGAAGGTTGTATTGCAGAAGGATATATCGTACAAGAAGCTAGCCTTTACTGCATGGAATATATGCCAAATGGAGGTGATGGCAATCATAAACATACCCGCGAAGCGTTTTTAGATGAGGACGATGAGTTTGCTGGTGAGATACCTTTAGATAATGGTAAAGATATAACGTTAACCCAAGTGCAGTTTGAACAAGTACGTAGATGGGTCCTTAATAAGTATGATGGATTGGACGAATGGAAGAAGTAAGTTCACACCTTTGTTTTGAATTTCCATTTTTTAATTCAATTTATGTATTCGGTTTGATATGTGTTTTCCATATGAGGTATAACTCCTATGCGAAAAGTACTAGATTTCAATCACGAGGCAGAGGTACAACTGTCGAAGTCGTTCAAAGTTTTACTCCATGGTTACGCAACGAGGTATTACAGCATCTTAAGTAGTTCACATGTTTATAAGTTGGCAATACACCTTCATGACCATGTTTTTATTTATTTATTATATTTTATGTAGTTGTTGAAGTGCATCGATGTTGATCCAACTCTTTGGCGGCTAGTGCATGGGCCGAAGTTCACGGCGCTTAGTTATACTAAGTACCAAGTGAATGGTTTTTTATTTTCCACGAAAATGTACGAAAATCATATGGTAACACAAGATAGCGGTGTATGCATGAAAGCAATTACAAAATTTAGAGCGAGTGGTAAAGATAAAAATTATAAGGAAGCAGAAACAACGTATTATGGAGTCATTCAGCAGATACTTGAGTTGGATTACACTGACATCAAACAAACAGTTATTTGATAGATTCAAGCTTGGTTACATAATGAAACGGCGGTCAATAGATTCAACACCATGAGAAATTCAAAGTTATTTGAAGGAGCTTTCATGAAATTCACTGACTTCAATGGCTACATAATTAGATAAATAGCCGAAGCTCACAGTTTTGATTCTCTCACTGGGTACGATTCCAACAATGTCAAAATCTACCCTCTTTTAATTAAGCTTTTCTTTGCAAATATGAATCTTGACCACCAAGATCCCCGAAACAAAGATGATTGCATATGGACCTTGGTGTGTGGAGTAAAGATTTATTTACCTCTTCAACTATTAGGCCATATACTATGATGTCCATCCAAAGGGTTGGATATGACAATGTTGAGGTGAATATGTATAATCGTGATGAAGTACGACATCTCTTTTTATCGGATGATTTAACCATTTTGAAATCTAGTGCCTACCATCCGAAGGCACGAATCATCCACCGTGCTATTCGATCATTACAACCCCGGACCGGAAGCTACAAAAGGGATTTTCAAGCCCTATATGCTATTTACTCATCCCAACAAGTAAATTGAGGAAAAATAATATTGGATGAATTTCTCACCATCAATCATAAGAGAAGCTACAAGACGTTTCGCTATGGAGCTTATATTATGCAGATTCCACAATTTTGGAGTTCCATTGCCCAATTCCGATTTCATGACCATCAAAGAGCTTAACTCGAAGACTCTAAGTTTAATGGGTCTTCCTAAGCATCCCGAACATCAACAAATCATTAGCTTTCAACAATGGGTTGCTAATCGTAACCAAGGAATCCCTCAACCAAGAGACATGAATATCGCTTCTTCCTCCTCTCAAGTTCCTCAACATGAAGAAGAAGAGGGCGACGAAATTCATGTTGACTTGCCTCCGAAGCAAGCTCTTGTGACATTATCACAGAATCAAAGAAACTTGGTCGACATTTAGCTAATGTGGAAAAGAACGTTTAAAAAAACGAACAAAAAGCTAAACTCGATCAAAGGCTTTTTAAATAAAATCCGGGAAAAGGTCTCTTATTCTGGGTCCACTTCGATCGGTGTTGCTGAAAATCCGACCCATTCTCTTGGACGACTTCGGAAGAAGAAGAAGAAGAAGTACAAGATAATGAAGATTTCTAGACTCTTTTCTTTTCGTTGCCATTTAATTCATAAAAATATTGTAGGACTATTATTTTATGCTTGTTGTACTTTGAAGTTTCTAGGTAAGATGGTCATTTATTTATCGTATCTATATGCGTGTGTGGGCTTGATGTTTATGTTTATTTGCATCTCCATCTATATGCTTATTTGTCTATATTTCTCATATCGATTATTTGTTCCTTTCTATCAATGACAAAGGAGGAGAATATGATTGATAGGGTGAGTATTCATTCAGGGGGAGCAAATTTGCTTTTATATTTACAAACTTAGATAGCTGTCATCATCAAAATAGGGGAGAATGTTAGAGCCTTGAATTTTGATGTTTTGATTGTGAGAACTATATAAGTAAATATTATATGAACTAACCATATTTGTAGGAGAATGTATACTCGAGAAATAATCTAATAGATTGCAAACCAGATTCTAGATAGAAGCTTCAATAATATATTTAGTCTATAATCAGAGTCCAGTAGTGAATTCATGTTAAAATCTCGTAGAAGTGGTATATGCACGCACACGCAATTTAAAAATTTTCAAATCATAGTTCATATGCTAATTTTTTAGTAACATAGTTCATATACAAAAGCTTTTCCAAAATTCTTTGATATGGCAAAAAACATGAAATTCAGCCGATTGAACAGTCTAGTTCAGTCGACTGAATGCTGTGCGCTTGCACAACTAATCTTGAATATTCAGACAGCTGGAATTGATGATTCAGTCGGCTGAATTGCATGACTTTTGCATTGTTTTCTTGCTGATTCGATTTTTAATCGATTCAGCTGGCTGAATTATTCCATTCAGACGGCTGAAACTTCAAATGGCTATATTTTGAAAACACACTTCATTTCAGCGAATAGAAACAACTCTTGATTCAAGAGTTGCTTCCATATTCTTTCATGGGTACTTTTCACGAATGGTTGCAACTCTTAATCACTATATATAACCATGAAATCCATTGTTTTAATCATTGAATTCTGATTCTAATTCTCATTCTTATTATCTAAACAAACTTGCCATTTGCATTCAGTATTTTCATTTCTAATCACTTGTTCATTCAAGAAAACTTCATCAGCAATTGAATAAACTTCCTCTCTTCACAAATGACATGATATACCACAAAGGAGAAGATTATAGGAAGGGTGTATGTTATTGACTTATCAGTGCTACTAAAGAGCATACTCAGTCAGAAACAATTTTACAATTTGTATCAGAAGTCCTGTTCGGTTGCTCAGGCGGTTGAAGTCCTATTCTGTTGCTTAGGTGGTAGAAGTCCTGTTAGGTTGCTCATGCGGTGTAACATCTATTCCTCCGGGTCAAGTAAGGGTTTATAGTTGAATTCCAGAAGGAGTCTGGGACTGGACGTAAAATGGGAAGTTCGAACCAGTATAAAAATCTCTGGTGTCATTTACTTTATTATTTACTTTTACATTTATATTCTGCACTATTAGATAGTTTAGTTAATATTCCATATTGCACGATCCTTATTTCAAAGTGATGCCTTTTGGATTGACAAATGACCCTGCATACTTTGTAGATTTGATGAGTAGAGTATTTAAGGGACAGTGAAACAAATTTGTTGTATTTTTTGTAGATGACATTTTGGTATTTTCCAAAAGTTAAAAGGAGCATGAAAATTACTTAACAGAGATACCATGAACCTTGAAAAGGCACTAACTTAAAGCCAAATTCTCAAAATGCCACTTTGGGAGAGGGAAGTGAAATTTCTTGGGTATATTGTTTCAAAACATGGATTAGCTGTGGACCCTGCAAAAGTAGAAGCTATTCAAAATTAGAAGACTCCAAAGAATGCCACGAAGGTTAGAAGTTTTCTAGGGTTAACAGTTATTATAAGAAATTCATAAAGGATTTTGCAAAGATAGTAGTTCCTCTTACTCATTTGAGTAAAAAGAATTTTGTCTTCGCTTGGGATGAGAAATGCACAAAAGCATTCGAGAAGCTGAAGGAACTATTGACAAGTGCACCAGTACTCATCATCCTGATGGAACGAAGCCTTTTACGGTTTATACAGACGCATGTGACATAGAATTGGGAGCGGTTCTTATACAAGAAGGAAGAGTGATAGCTTATGCTAACAGGTAACTAAAGGACCATGAGAAGAGGTACCCAGTGCATGACTTGCAACTAGCAGCCAATGTTTTTGCCTTGAAGATGTTGAGGCACTATCTTTTGGGGTAAAGGTTTGAGATGTTTACTGACCATAAATCACTCAAATATCTATTTTCCAAAAAGACTTAAATCTTTAACAACAGAGGTGGATGGAGTTTACAACATCCTATCACTTTATGGTACAATATACCCCCAAAAAAGGGAATATCATCGCCGACGCCCTTAGCAGGAGGCATGCTACCTTGGGTGTTATATATGAGTGGAGGCAGTTGGAGTTCCTCTCGAATTTCAACCTCCAGCTGCCAATATAACCCACTGAAAACTATTTGTCAGCATTGGAGATTAGACCAGTGATGATGGACCATATTGGACTTGAAAAAAATAAAGATGAAGGGATAGTCGATATCTTGGATAAGCAAGGAGAGGAGAATAATTTCCCCATGTCAATAGATAAGTAGTTGACAAGAAGGGATGTTTGAGGAGAGAGGGACAACTCTGCGTCCCAAGGATTGATAGTATATTAGAGGAAGTGCTTACAGAATGTCACCATTCATGAACGACTATTCACCTTAGAGGAGATGAGATGTATAGTGATATGAACCGAATTTTCTATTGGCCAGGGATGAAGAAGAAGGTAGCCGAATTTGTTTCTAGGTGTTTAACGTACCAAAGGATTGAAGTTGAGCAAGGGAAGCCCGGAGGATTGTCATTGCCATTAGAATTTCTGACTTAGAAATGGAAATACATATCAATAGACTTTGTAGATAGGTTTCCTAAGATTCAAAATGGCAATGAAGCAATTTGGGTCATAGTGGATTGACTCGCAAAAAGCGCCAATTTTATTCTCATTAGGAGCAATAAAACCACGACATCTTGAGCATAAATTTATATTAAGGAAGTGGTTTGACTTCATGGGGTTCCAATTAGCATCGTTAGTGATAGAGATTTCTTATTTACTAGGGAGTTTTGGAGGAGTTCGCAGATAGCTTTGGGAACATCGCTGAATATTAGTACCGCTTACCACTTGTAGACAGATGGACAAACAGAAAGAGTAAATAAGATCTTAAAGGACTTGTTGAGAGCATGCATCATGGACTTCATAGGACATTGGGAGCATCACCTTTAGTGGAATTCGCTTATAATAATAGTTGTCAATTGACGATTGGTATGGCACCCTTTGAAGCACTTTATGGGAGGCCATGCAAATCACCAAATTGTTAGTGTGAAACCACAAATTTTTTTTTTACTCAGACCAAATTTGATTAATGAAACTTCAATGAAGGTAGAGTTGATTAGGCAACGAGTGATGGTAGTGCGAGATTGCTAGAAACCTTACGCGGATAATAGAATGAAAGAATTGGAGTTTGAGGTTGGAGATATGGTGTTTATCAAAGTATCCCCTCTTAGGAAAGTTATGAGATTCAAAAAATCAAGAAAGCTGGCACTAAGATTCGTTAGCCGTTTTCGAGTTGTGGAAAGAATAGGAAGACTGGATTACCGCGTGGAGCTACCCGATAGATTAGCAAGAGTCCAAAACATTTTTCACATTTGACACTTGAGGAAATGCCTTCATGACATAACTATTGTGGTAGAGTATGATCAATTAGGGGATATTGAGATGAATCCAATATCATCCCATGCCACCGCATGCATTATGGAGCATGGAACTAGGAAGCACCACAACAAAGGAATTAGGTTAATTCGAGTACAATGAGGAGATAATCTGGCAGAAAGCACATGGAAGATCGAAGAAAAAAGGAGGATCTCTCATCTTGAACTTTCATTGGTAAACTTTTCTCTCCAAAATTAGATTTTGGTTGCATCGTGGTAGCTAAATTGGATGGTAGAAGATAGTTACTACACTTTTCACTATCACTTTGCACTCTTATAGAAATTTTCATGCATGTTTAGGGTGTTTTGCATGCATACTTATATGTCACAATCAGACACTTATGTTAGGATTGAGCTCACTTATAGTATGTTTGCAATACGTAATCAAGTTGCACTTTTGGATGAGTTGATGGATGTGTAGATAACTTGATTGTATAACATGGATGTTTAGTGCGTGTTACGTTGTTTGCCCATTGGAAAAGATTTCGGGGACGAAATCATTTTTAAAGGAGGAAGAATGTAACACCCCGAAAATCAACCATAAATTAAATTAAATTAAATAAGATAGGGATAAAACTAAAATTTTGCAAAAGTTGAAATTTGATCACGAAAATTATTTTATTGCATTGGTGGCAAAATTCTAACCAATTTCCATATATAAAATGCTAAAAACGGAACTCAAACGGAAAAGTTATGGACGTTTGAAGTTTTTGGGTTAAAAATAATTTAAATAAAACTCAAATTCAAATGAATAATTAATTTTAAAATTTGAAATTCAAAAGTTAGCAGTAATTAGACTTACGAGTTTAGGTAAACGTTAAAATTAACATTAGTGTTAAATTTTTTGAGGAATATGATTGTGTAGTGCGAGACTGCATAGCTAGCAAAATAATAGTATATAATAATAAAAAGTTTTCGGCCGACAGGCTCGACCGGTAACCATAACAGAAGAAGCAAACTAGTTAAAAATATATTCTAAACACATAGAAACATAAATACATAAACATAGACATAGACATACACTTCAATAAGCACAACTACCATATACACAGGTAAAAAGACATCAACAGCCATAAAGCAAGAACGTAAGATGAGCGCAAAACAAGCATGATGCAGGTAGATAGCACCAGCATACGGACGAGAAGAACCACTAGTCTTCTATGGGAAGGGTGCATCTGAGCAATCAACAAATTCATTATCAGGGTTTGCAGCACCAATCATCAGTCGATGGGGAGGGGGACGACCTCCACCTATCAAAATAGAGAAACAATAAGCAATTTTATTAATTGCAGTGGGGAGCGAGAAGCGTTGTTAAAACATCTAGAGTTTCTTTCGAGCCAAGTGACCCAACTGAACGTTGAAAGGAAGATGTCAGTGTTGGAATATCTGGAATTTAATTGCCAATGGTCGAAGAAATAACGAATTATAGGGACGTAACCCAGAAGGTGAATAACCGTAGTAGTCCAGGAAAAATAGGAGAAGTCACAGTTGAAAAGGATATGAAACCTACTCTCCATTGCCTAGTAACAGAGGACATAGGATAGATTGAGGTTAATGCCTTTTCGAATTAGTCTATCTTTGGTATTGATCTTCTCGTGCACTAGAAGCCACATATGGAATTGGAATTGGAAATGGGAAGGATATTGCATTTACAAAGGCCGAGGAACGAGAAGAGTCTCAGAGAGTGTGATAGGTTGAAATAGATGGAACAGACAGAGAAGGAGCCATTAGCCGTATGTCCCTAGGAGTGACGTTCAACCGATGAAGAAATGACCAGGCCATGAAGTAAGGATTGGATGTGAAGAAGCTAGGAGAGGGCAGGACCAGTAATAGCATCATCAGATTGGAAACACAAGGAACCTAGGTTGATGACATTGGGGACAGGAGAGGAGCAGTTAGAAACAATGGCGAAGAATTCAAGGAAGGTAAGGCAAAGAGGGGTAATGTTTTTCCAAGAGTCAAGCCAAAGACTCCAGGAAGCGCCACTACCAATATGAACGGAAATGGATTTCTTAACCTAGAAAGCAGAGCAGACACTAGTCTAGAATGGAGAGGGAGGCTCAAGCGGGCTGGTGTGGAGGATATGGAAGGGGTTTGAATTATAATGCTTGAATAGGATCCAAGTTTTCCAAATAGAGGGTCATCAGAGAGGAAACTCCAAATCCATTTTGCAAGGAGGGCTAAGTTGAAGAGTTTGATATCTGGAATACCCAAACCCCCTTGAGAAATAGATTTGCACACAATAAACTAATTAAATAATTTTTTTACTTAGGATCCATGCCAAAGGAAGGAATGATGGAGTTTATCAATAGAACTGATCACCCAACGAGGAGCTTTGTGGAAGTAGAGCCGATAGTTTGGGATAGCGAATAGGACAAATTTAACGAGAATGGGTTTGCCAGATTTAGAGGAGTCTACCAGCTTTAGAGAGGGAGGAGGCTTTCCAGATAACAAGACGATTGGAGATTCTAGAGATAAGCGGTTGCCAGTCAGAGCGATGGCGTTTGGATGGGCGAATGGGAATGCTAAGGCAGGAGATGGAGAAATTCTCAAGGTTGCAGTTCAAGGCACGAGCTACATCAGGACCTATAAGGTCAGAACCACCTAACATAATAACTGAAATTTTGGAAAAATTAATGAAGAGGACGGAAACAAGCTCAAAGGCATACAGGGGAAGCTTGAGGTTATGGATGTAGAAGCGGGATGTAGATGAAAAGATGATGGTGTCATCAACAACCTAGATATTAGAAATGTTGAGGTTAGAGGCTAGAAGACCAATGCCAACCAAGAGGTTGTGGGAGATCGCAAGCTTGTTAATTCTGTTGAAAATATGAGCAGCCAGTACAAACACAAGAGGGGATAGCGGATATCTCTGGCACAAGCCACGTGCTAATTTAATAAGACCTCCACCAACACCATTGACAAAGGTAGAGGACATACTAGAATAAAGGATGCTACTAATCCAATTAATCCATTTTGTAGGGAATCCACGGTGAAACAGAGTTTCCAGAATAAAGGGTCGGCTGATGGGATCAAAGGCTTTGGAAAAGTCGAGCTTGAAGAGGATACCTGGGGTGTTGGAGTGGTGGCAATGAGAAATGATCTCTTAAGTGGTAACAACACAGTAAAGGATGTTTCGTCCAAGGATGGAGGCAGAATGTTCAGGCTTAACAAGGTGAGAGATTATACTTTGAAGGCGGTTGGCAAGGACATTGGTGACAAGTTTGAAGGTTGTATTGAGGAGGCTGATATGGAAGAAATCGGAGAGATCGTTAGCACCAGGCTTTTTGGGAATGAGAATCACATTAGCGTAGTTAGCTTTGGCAATTAAGGAAGGATCGGAGTAGAACTCGTTGAACGATGCAAAGATATCGGAACGGATAATAGGCCAAAAGCGTTTGAAGAATATAGGACTAAAGCCGTCTGGGCTCGGAGATTTGTCATCACCCATATCATTTAGGGCAGCAAGGATCTCAGGTTCCTCAAAGGGATGATCAATGGGGATTGGAGAAGGGTCAGGGTATAATTTGCCCCAAGCAATATGGGGAGAAGAGGGATGGGGGCTGCCAAGTATGTTCTTGAATTAGGAAGTGAAAAGTCTATTGAGGTCGAATTGATCTTGGAAAACAATATTCTCATGGTGGATCTCAAAGAAGAGGTTGGATCGTCCCTTCTGCCATTAGCTAATCTATGAAAGTAAGAAGTATTACGATCGCTATCCTTAAACCAGTTGGCTTTGGACCTTTTCTTCCAGCTAATCTCTTCTTGCTTCAGGAGTCTTTCAAGCTCAGCTTCAAGGAAATGGAGAGATGCGGACATGGAATCAGAAAGCAAATAGGAATCTTCACGGATGTTAAGATCGAGGATAGCCTCTTGAAGGGAGGAAATACAAGATCTAAGAGATCCCCAAATAGATCTGGACTAAGGGCGTAGGAGTTTGAGAAGGGATCTAAGTTTAGAAACCACCGTAGAGAAGGCAGAAGGCTGGGGAGGGAAATTCGACCAGGCAACCGAGATAGTATCGTCGAAGCCAGATTCTAGGAGTAAGAATCGCTCGAATTTGAAACTAGATCTAGGGGTAGAGGGGCATCATAATCTAGAAGGATGAGGCAATGGTCGAAGAGGAAAGTAGGGAGGCCATAAACGAAGGAGGGAGGATGGGAGTCTTCCCAGGAATAATTAAAAAGGAAGCGATCAAATTTGACAAAAGTAGGAGAATGGTGACGGTTGCTCCAGGTAAACAAACTATTGGAAATAGGAGGTCAATGAGAGAACACGAGTTTATAAATTCATTGAAGAGATCCGAGTCAGAACAAGAAGATGCAGGGAATTACGCTTAGAAAAATCATGGGTAATATTTTAGTCTCCACCCAGGTTCCATAAGCCCTGGGAAAAATGGGTAACTTCAGAGCAATTAGCCCAAAGAGAGAGTCTACCAGGACTAGAGTGGGGACCATGGATGTTTGAAAAGAAATAGATGATGCCCGAGGACAAGTTTTTTAGAGCGACATGAAGTGCAAAAGGGTGTTTAATAACCTGAATGAGAGACCAATTAGATTCGTCCCAAGTGGTAAGAATACCACCTTGGGAACCGATAGCCTTAATAAATTCATAACTAGAAAGAAACGAGTCCCAAGGGTATGGAAAAGAGTTAGCAATTTTGGATTCTTGGATAAACAAAACATCAAGGTGTAGAGGGGATAAAATGAGACGAATTAGGGAGCATTTTTCGGGGTCCTACAAATCCCTAACATTCCAGGAATGAATCTTCATGAGGAAAAGGAGATACACACCTTTTCCAATGCATGCATGGTCGAATAATGCTCGGGTAATAATCTAATACCTATGCAGCGAGCTAATTTTTTGTTCAAATTGGAATTAGCAGAAGTAAAAATTGCAGGTTGAAAGATACTACCAGCGACAGGAGGTGGGGTTCTAGCGGATTTATGCAGCAATCTGGCACTATGCCTAACCATGGTTATAGACAACGCATGGAGTGGCGGCGGAGGAGTGGCTGGGTCAGGTTCTGGTTGAGGGTCAAGGTCCATGTTGGCAGGCTTATCAGGGATATGAAGGTCGGGAAATGGTGAGCATTGGGTAACTGGGAGGTGGAGGGCTGTGAGGTCAAGGTCAGCAAAAGCGTCAAAGCGCTCTTGGGGTGGGGAAGTCCAAGGGGACCAACCGGCTAGTCCCACTACTTCAAAGGAGGCATCGGGCTTAGCATTGTTACAGTAACTCTGTCAGCAATTATGTTTTTCGACGTCTAAGTGCATATCATCGAATCCAAGTTCAGGCGGAGGGGGATCCTAGGAGAGGCGAGGTTTAGGGATACTAAGGATGGAGCCGTAGTTCATATGCTAGCATAAAAGTTTTGAAGGGTCGATAGCAGGATGATGGTGGGCCCAATGGTCGATGGAAAGCTTGAAATCTAGGTTTTCCAAAGAGGCCATGAAGGTGCAGGGTAAAGAAATTGCCTTATCAAGGCTAATCTGGGCGAAGATAAATCTATGGTCTACAGCAGCCCAATGACAGTTATCAAAATCTAGGAACATGACAAAGGGTTTGAGGAGGGTGAAGAGGTCATGGCGGGAGGAGTAGATGTGCCATGAAATACCACAGATCTGAACCAAGGAAGGTAGGGAGTACTCAAAAATGTAGGAATGAGAGGGGGCGAATCATCAGGCGACATAAAGGGCTCCACTAGGCTGTTGGAGAAAACAACGGTTGATGGCTGCATTGAGAGAGTGGGCTAAAGCAAAGTGGACAATAAAACTATAATCAAATAGAAGGGAAATATCTCATTCATCGCAGTGGATGGCAGTAGCCAAGCATAGACGGATAGAGGCTGTAGTCTAATAGCCCGAATGATGGTTAGGACAACAATGTTAGAAGGGGCTACATGAGAGGATATTTTGGCATCTGCTGGAGTGGATAGCTGAGTGGGAATGATGAAGATTTGCATGTTGAAGATAGAATGGGATATAAGCCCGAGGAAAGAGGGGGTGGACCGGAGTGAATGATGGAAATCTGGTCTGAAGATTTGGAATGGGAAGAGTTTGTCTCGGGAGCAGAGGAAGAAAGTAAAGGCACTTTCTGCTTCAACTTTTTATGCTTACAAGCAGAGACTGAATGCCCAACGAAGCCACAAGATAAGCACACACAGCCATTCCTACAATCTCGTGCCATGTGGCCCAAAGAGGCACAGCGTAGTAATGTTTTTTTAATTTGGAAAAAACTAACCGTTTGAAAAATAGATTTGAAAAACAGAAGGTGACCACGTTTCATCACAGGGGAAGGTTTGACAAAAGGAAGAGGGGTAGGCTGGAGGTGGAACGGTGGCTCATGACCACCTCGATGAACGAACGCTTAGGAGAGGCGGTAGCTGGGGTGGGCAGAAGGGAAGAAGAAATAGCTATGTATTGTTCTTCCGTTGTGAGATTCTAAATGTGTAGATAAATAGCTATGTATTGTTCTTTTTACCAACCAACAGCTAACTTTGAGATGGTTCTAAGTTTCGATGGGTCTTTTCTAGATCGGGATTTAGGCTTATTTCAGGGCGGGTTGTTACATATTTATTCCTTGAATCTAATTTAGTTTATTACGGTTCCATCTTTTATTATACACTCATATCATATAAGTTTAATTCTTGTATCACAGTTTATAATTTTAATTAACTTATGTATAATATTATATTAATTTTATTAATTAAATCTTATTTAATTAATTTAATTATTAATTAGTTAATTATCATTTTAATTAATTTAATATTTATTCATTTTAAACATTTTAAATTGAATGTGTATACTATAACATTTATAGTAAAACACATATATCATAATACATGTATATTATATTATTTGTTAACTAACGTTTAATTAATTAATTTAATTAAAACAATTTTAATTAGTTTTGAAAATTATATATTAATTACCTTAAACATTTTAAGATAAATCTATATATATCAATATTTTTTAATTCAACTAATTAACTTTTAATTATTTATTTATTTAATTAATCTAATTGATTATTATTCAGTTTTTGAAAATAATTATTTAATTTTCAAAACAATTTTAAAAATAAATTATAACATTTATAAAATTTTTAAATATTTCAAATTCAACCTTTTCAATTTAAAATATTATTTATAATTTTAAAACAGATCTTGAAAAGTAGCCCAATGCCCAAATTCAATTTGGCCCATTATATTGTGGATAACCTTTGGACTTACTTGTAACGACCTGGAATTTTACAGCTTTAATTTGCGAATATTTAATAAATTTAAATATTAAAATAATAGGTTCTATAATTAAAATATAACTCTTTTAAATAATAACAAATGATGGTAAAACAGATTTGTAACGACCCAGGATTTTGCCACTTTGAAATAGGCTATTTAAATATATTTTATATAATCAATAAATGGATTTTTATTAGCAAATAAACCTATTTTAATTATTCAATAGTGATGATAAAATAGTTTTCAAATTTTGTTTACCAATATAGATAGTTCAAAAAAAATGCGACCGAAGAACGTCTTTCGAAATTTCGACTTTTCGACACCCAAAAGTCGTAAGGAACATTATGCACACTTGGTGCAACATGCACATATTTATACATGTTAGGATTAGTATTAATTAAGCGTACTTTTGTATATTAACTTATATATATATATATACCTAAGCTTGAATGTGACAAATTATGCTATAAAAGGCATATATATACATATATACATATAAACAGACTTATATATATACAATCTTATGCCATACCTTAAGTACCCTATAACATGGCCTGGGGGGTAACGTGTACAAGTGATGGGAGGGAGGTATTGTGGTTGTCATGTGCATGGCATGTATATATATTATTTTATACAAAGGATATTTTAGTAATTTCTAGTTTTCTATGCTTAAAAATACCTCTACCTTCTCATGTCATTGACCTTACACTCTCATTTCTTCATTTCCATTTTCTAACACTCCTCTTACATACTCTTATTTCCATGGCTTCCAAACAAAAATTCCTACGTTAAAAACTTGTGTATACACTTTGAAAACTAACTTAAAACACTCCACTCCACTTACACTACCACTACCACTACCCTCCTAAACAAACCCCATATACCCCCAAACCCAAGTAGGCCGAGCCTAATAATAGCCAAGACCGAGCTAAACTTGTCCCTCCAAGGTCACACAAAGTAATATTTTCAAGTTAAGGCGGTTTGCTAGGAGTATATTCAACTTCGGTAAAAGTTTGCCTTGATTTAGTGAAAGTTTGGTGAGTAAAGTCCATGTTTTTAAAACTCAAGTTACTAACTTTTTAAAGTTGTAAAATTTATGAGTTAAAATGTTGTTTAAGTATGTGGTAATGTTATATGATGTGTATGCATGCATATATGTTGATTTGGAGTTGATTGCTTATGTCGAAGTTTGACTAGGCGATAAAGATTATAGCTTGAATATTTTAAAAGTTGCTTAGTACTTATGAAGTAATATTCTTGCTTATGATTGTGCTATAATGTTATGATGTGGTAGTGTGTTGGAATGTTGTATTTGTTGTATGTGGGTTCATGACATGAAGGTAGCGATTCACTAACCAAAAGTGTCGTAGAAATCTGCTTTTTTGTTGAAAGTTTGATTTTCATTTCAATGTGAAAAGTTTTCAAGTTTAAAACTTTAATTTTGGTTTCAAAAGTTTATTTTCATGTTTTAAAGAAAATAAGTTCAAAAGGGAAGTTTCAAAAGTTAGAATCAAAATTTGGAAGTTTTAAAAATTTCGGGTCCGTATAGTGATAGTCGCTATACGCGCAGTTCGGAAAATCTAACTATTTTTCTAATCAAAACTTATTTTAACTCAAAACATTTTTATAAAATGATTTCTAATTTTAATCTAGTAATTAGAGAATAATTAATTAATTAATTAATAATTAATTAATTAATAAAGGTAATCGGTACTTAATCATTTGTTAATAATGGTTTTTTAAACATAAATGTTAATCAATTAAGTTAATCATGATTAGTTACTTAATTAAATTTAATTATTACTTAATTATTAATTAGGGATTAATTAATTATTATTTAATTATTTATTTAAGATAAGTATTACTAATTATTATTTAAAAAGGGGTTTTAATTAATTAATCTATGATTAAAGTTAATTATGTTAATCAGATTTAATTTAGGTTTAATTACTTCTAATTAGAGTTTAATTTCTATTTAACAAGGATTTAATTATCAATTTACAAGGGTTTTGATTTATTCTAAAATCGCTTCGAGTTTAAGTAATAAGTTTTGTTTTAAAGTGTTTTCTTTTCAAATTGTTTTAACTTAAGGGTTTTCTGTGTCACTTACTCTTAAGTAACCCCATATGATTAGGAAAACTAAATGACATCTATTAGTAGAAGAAACACCATTCTGCTATTACAACTTGCTTGGACATTTACTTATGTTGACTGGCTGTTATGTGGTGATCCCTTACATAATTGTTGTTGTGTAATACCCATGTTAATCTGGATAAGTAAAATCAAATTAAAAGCACCATTGTGGTTATTAAGCATCCATTTGATTTTGTAAAGATAAATAGTTCATTTCCTTTTTGAAATGGTTTCAAACTTATTTCAATTTGAACAAGATATTTAAATGGTAGTTTGGCAAATTGTTTTACTAAAGATGTTTTTAACTAATGGGAATGGTTTTCCATGTTATAAAAAGAAGTTTTTAGACAGAGTTTTATAAAGGAATTTGGAAATTTATAAGGTGTTTTTGGGTAAATGGATTTGAGTTTTAAGTAAAGATGATTTCATAAATAAGGGAGATTTATAAAATGGATTGCTTATTAGAGGAAATTTGATTAAGGTTATTTAGGAAGTTTATTTGAACAAGAAAGGTTTATAAAGAAGTTTTATAAATGATTTGGGTATTTATAAACTAAGTTTTAAAAATGATTTGGATATTCATAAAGGGAGTTTATAAAAAGGTTTGGATATTTATAAGGAATTTATATAAAAAGTTGAATATCTATTAAAGCAATTTATATATATGATTTTGAATAATTGTTTTGAGAAAAATATGTGATCCTCTATAGGAGAGGAGAGCACACATGCACATATATAACAACAATAGTAAAGGAGCTGCCAACAAGCCTGGCAGGTAGAAAAAGACCCCCCCCCCATACAAAATAAAAAATTAAACCCTCCCAAAACCCTAAGAAACTAAAAACTAACCCTAAAGAGTCAACACCATCCATAATCCCAGGCCTAAAACAACACCAAAAGAGACGTGGCCATTTGGAAAAACTTCCGCAACTGCAACCTCAAAAACCAAGCTGAAACATCACAAAATACAACATCTAGACAAACCACAAACAAACTCCAAAATAACAATAATCACAATAAAACCCCAAAAAAACAAAAACCCTCAATCATATGACTTAAAATCCTTACGGTTTAAACGAGGACTTCTCCTAATATTACCAGCTGAATAGCTCTTACTATATCTTCTCCTTAATTTGGATGCATGAATCAATTCTCAAGCATGGGTAGGAGAATGAGGAAATTTACTATAGCTACAAATACATAACAAATCTGAAACCCCCAGTCCAATAATAGACAGCTTGATCAGAACCAACACAAGAACGCTCTGTATGCCTCCCCAAATCAGCAGAACCCATAGAACTAACATCAACCGAATCAATATCTGAAGAAATTTCAACACCAGGCTTTAATTCACCTATTGCAATACACTGTGACACCCCTGAATGTGTACATTGACAATTGCTTGCAACATTATTATCAGCCCTTTTCAAAGGTATCAAATTTGTGTCACACTGTGTACCATTAATGTCATGAACACACTGTATATTTGCACAGCAATCCACATCTAAACAAACAAAATCGACTTGAGAATTATCATCAACGTCATTAAAAATCGCTTGTCCAACTTCACCACGAACACCCACAACTGCTCCATGAAATGACAGACTATCTTCAAGAATAACAAGAGACCGTACACAGTTGATAATATCACCTTAAACAATATCTGCAAACCCACCATTAAAATCACAGTCTATCTTCTTATTACATTTATAATCTGACTTCCATGCACGCAAAATTGACACTAAATCAAACATATCAAACCCAAGAATTCGACCTGTAATATCCAATCCATCATTTATATCATCTTCTCTGAAAACAGATACTTGCCTCACCAATCTTCCCACAGAGTAATCATCATATTGAAAAGCAACCCATCTATTCAGACTTAAAATCCTATTCTCATACATTTTGTTTAAAACAGCAATACATTGCCTATCAACTGCAAACACTACCTCAAGAGTATCATTTACCAAACAATTAAGTGAATTAGGCCAGAGCACATTGGTATCTACATTGTTTCCTTTATTTAAAGGAGCCGAAGAGGAAAGAACATTTAAATCTAACATCTGAGCTTGCACATACATACCTTCGTTAAATTCAAACAATATATCTGTTCTATCTAAGGATTTAAGGCTATCAGATCGATTAGAATTAAGAACAAAAGCATCTGAAACACTACCATCATCTACAACATAAGACACAACATTCGAATCTATATCTCCTTCAACAAAACTCCTAAACAAAAAAACAGAGCTACTCCAAACATCTGAATTTGTATCTATGTTTAATTCAGACTTCTCCAAATCATAAGAAACCTCAGCATGAATCAAAAAGACTGAATCATCATTCGAACAGGCATATAACCCAAGAACACATACCGAATTACTAGATAACAAAGATGGAGATAGTGAATTACAATACTCCACTGCGGGATCCAGAGACAAAGGATCAAAAGACTTGTTCTCTTTATTAAGAGACACAACATAGCTAAATAAAGATTCGAAACCACTTGAAAATCCAAAATTATTTCTGCAAACAAACAATTATCCACTCCCAAATTACCTTCCTTAAAAGAAGAAGCACACTTCCCAAAAAAATCCATTGGATCTCCAAATTTCGAGCAACAGGTCTTGCCAATATTTACTTCGTTAATTGCATCAAAATGAGAAAACGGATCTTCCAAGAACTTTAACCCACTTCTCTCTGCGACCAAAGATGATCTAGGAGAACATTCTTAAGTTTTAAAAATTTAAGAACGAATAGAAAGTCATGCTCAGAAATAGAGTGATTTTTACAGGAAGTTGAATCCATCGAACAATCTTTTTTTTTGTGGCCAACGCAATTGCACCTAAAACATTTAATACCAACGCAGAAATCTCTAATCAAATGAGAGGGATCTCCACACCGAAAGCAATATTTTACCCCACCTCTGGAAGTAAAACCGCTCTTCGATCTTAATTTAAGATTCGAATCTTTCAGAGGATAAAACCGAGAATCCGATACCGCATGAACAAAAGATTGACCAGGATGAATATAAGAATGAAAACGACCGGTAATTGTATTAAAGTTGGGTAAAATAGAATCGAAAGAAAATGAATAAGGAACAGAAGATTGTGGATAAATGAATGGAGAAGATGCCTTGAGAAATTCGAGTACTTTATATGAAAGCACCAAAAATTTTGGACCAAAAATGGCGCATATGATTTTAAATAATTATAAAAGGGTTTGATAAATGAATTAGGAAGTTGGAAAGCATTTTGAAATAGATTTGGATTTCAAGCAAAAGAGATTTTATAAATGAAATAGATTTGATTGAAAAGGATTTATCGAAAGAAATAAAAAAGAAAAGAAAATAAAAAGAATTTGAGATCTGGATTTCTCTAAACTGACCTTTTAAAAATGGTGGTATTCGATTTCACACTTAACACTGAGGGAATAGTGTTTAGGGTTGTCCTTACATCCAATTTAAACAACATTTGTTTAATCCTTTTAAACAAGATTTGGAAGTAAGAAGTTATTCACAAATGTTTTGTGTATATAGTTATGTTAGAGAGATAAGTATATGAAGTTTTAGACAAATGTTCTGAAAAGAGATTTATTAAATAAAGATTTGTTTTGAAGCTTAGTGGTTGATATGGATAAATAAATCTCAAATGGAATTAGTTGTTGTTTGTTTATTTGATAGTTAAATAATCGGCTATCAAATATGGATCCAAAACGTAACTTTCAAAATATCTAGGAGAAACACATGAGTTATATGGCACAGTCATCTCCGATGATGTTATACTGTGCGTATAAATCTCATTTTGTTCTCCTAGGAAAAATGATAAGGAAATCCGTCCACTAACGGCTAGGAGGTGATCTCCGCTCCTATCTTTGACTATTTATTTCCTAAAGAACCGGGTTTGAGTTTACTGGAAACTGTCGAATGTTGTTTCAAAGAGACCGGGATCAGATATGTTATTCGAAAACCACCTCGATCCAACTCAAGCATTTTGAAGTGAAAACATCGTGAAGATGATGTTGAAGATGGAGATCTTTGAAGTGCAAGGGATGCTTGCTACTAATCCTAAGGGTGATTCCAAAATGAATATAGTAGAAGTAGTGCCTTCGATTTGTCCATCTTCTGGACAACTTGTATGGATGAATGCTGGCATTACATTGTTGCCTAGAGGACAATGTTAGCATTCTATGTGGGAAGTGCTATATGAAAGGTAAAATGTAGCCTCAAGCCTCATCAACCGGGAATGACTAAAATAGGAAAGATGCAGCAGGGCTAAGTGGGTCGCTCCCAAATAGGGTATGATCATCTATATCTAGAGTCAATATTATCTCTCATTTGTATGCTTGGGGGTCCATTAACCAAGGGGTGATCATTCGGTACTACTAGCTAAGTGGTAGGCCGGTCCTGTGTTGGCAGGGGATCCTGGCAAGATCCTCGGTGTTATTTTATCTAGAGATGCACTGTGATAGGCGGTATCCCAGTAGTTTAGTCATTGTATGAAATCCATTTTCCAATAAGTGCCTTCGGTCTTAGTTGTATACCTATTATGCTGGAATTTAATTAATGTAGCAATTTCAGCTATGTTAATTATTTACTTGAAAACCATGGACATTATTATAATATCACTGGTTTTTGTATAAAAAATGTTTTGGTTATCGTAAGGTTAAAACCTGTAACGACCCGCAAATTTATCACTTTGATAAATTATATTTATTTTTAAATTTATTCAAATAAAAGGTTGATAATAAAAATAATATTGTTTTGAGTGATAATAAGTAATAGTAATCTTATTTTGAATAGATATTTACAAAAATATTCTCCTCGAAATTTAATCGATAAAATGGTCGAAAACTGTTTTATCAATAACCAGCTCTATAATCGTAAAACATCGCACACGAAGCTAGATACATACACTTATTTTTATAATTGAACAATAATATGAAATAAATTAATTATTTTATTTTAGGAAATTGAATGTATTTATGTCATCACCAATAATGACATCGTATTTAAATATAGATTTATGAATTTAAATTGAGATTTAATGATTTAATAATTATTTTAATTATTCAAATAATTATTTTAATTATTCAAATAATTATTTTAAATAATGATAATTCATTTTGAATAGTTATAAAGTGATATTAAATCATTTATAATCGTTTTATAAAAATATATTTGATTTGAAAATATAAAGAAAAATCGATATCGCTTTATCGGTATAATAACAATTACTGTAAATAATTGTTAATTTTGATTTATATGGTTTTATAATTCAAATGAGATCATTTTAATTAATTAATAATGATTAGGAATTTATTTTCAATTTTTTTTACAAATATATGTACGTTAACTAAGAAATGAAAATGTGACCGGAAATCGGTTTCCCGGTTTTCAAAAGTTTGACAAACGAAAGTTTTTTTAAATTATTGCAACCTAGTTTTTGTGTCAAGTGCACATATACAACATACACATAAATATCCTAACATGCACATGAACATATATAAACATAAAAATATACATGTAAACATATATAAGAAAAATCTAAGATATTTTATAAAAAACTTAACCCTTAAGCTTCCTAAAGTCAACTATCTTACACACTAAGGACATGCATATGGCTTGGAAGTGAAATGAAGTGATGAAGCACATGGAGGGGGGAGAACCAACGTGTGAAATGATGGGAGGAGGCGGAGCACATAAGTGGTGGGAAGGTGGTTAAGTGATGGAAGATATTTTCCATTTTTTTTCCTATAAATACCACCCCTTTTCTCATAAATTCCTAACACACTCTTCATCTTCTTTTTCCTTCTTCTTAAGCTTTCTAAGAGCCTCTCTAATGGCTTTTTATTCATATAAATAAAATATAGAAAAGTTTGGGGAAAATGTTGAGAATAAAGGAGAAAAAATATATACAATAGTTTATAATATCAATCCACTTCAAAACTAGCTCAAATCACTTCCTTATCACCACTCAAACCCACTGCCACAACCCACTAACACCTTAGGCCGAGAGTTCCACCTTTTCTAGCTTGGGCCGTGGCCTTCCTAAGGTCTTGGACTCGATTCCATAAGCTCCGGTGCGACGGTAGCGGAGCTATAGCCAATTTTATATTAGCCTGAAGGGAAAATGAAGATGAGAAACTCCTATTGGATGTTATCTATGTTTGATTATGATTATTGATGATGATTGTTTAATAGTAACATTGAATATATATGCAAGTCACGGAAATACACGTCGGTAAGCATAAAGAAAATCACCTTCCTATATTAAATGAATTGTTGTATATGGAATTTCAAACCTCCTTAAAAAGGTTTTAAAATGAGTTTGAAATGTTTTATAAACATATGAAAGTGTTTTGATGAAGTTTAAAAAGTAATTGAAAATTTAGTCAAAAATAGGCGCGTCGCGTAACGGCAGTTCGCGATTTCGCGCCATAAAAGTCAAACGAGTATATAGAATGGAATATAGCTTAGAATTCTTGGAAATAAGAATTTTCCGAACTATTATATCCATAGTTTTCAAATAAAGGTAGATTTTGAAATATGAGAAAAACAAGCTTTTTGAAAGATCACGGTTTTGCAGTTCGGAATCTATAAAAGGATTTCTTTGAAAATGATATTCTAAAATTGTTTAAAAATATAAATAAATTCAAAAAATGTTTTAAAATGTTTAAAAAGTTATTTGAGTTATAAAAATGAATTTCCAAATGATAAAGAGCCGTTTTGATGAATATAGCTTAAAAAGCACTTTCCGCAGCACTTTTCTATAACCTTTGAAATATAGTTTTAAACTTAACAATTCTTTTTCAAATATTTTATAAATATTTTCAAATGAATAAATATGTGTATTAATAATGATTTGGAGGTTTTTATAGCTTATTAAAAGAGTTTAAATAAATGATTTAAAGTAAAGCTATTACAAATAAAGTGGTTTTAACTTGGCTCCAAAAGCCGATGAGTAGATTGGATTTTTCTATTCATGAGATCCAGATGCGAGGTGCTTTACCTAAGTAGATGTTCAGGTGTAACCAGTGCCCTGGCTCACCTAGCCTCTTCCCAGGGCGAGGGATAGATAAGGTCAAAATGTTGGAGACGAATTAAGTATAAAAAGATTAAATTTCCCAAATTTAAATTAAATACCACTTGATTGTATAGAGATGCTATACTAATACTTAGTGTTAAAACCCGAAGAGGTAACTCTTACTATTCGTGGAATTTAAAAGGTGATTTCGCCGTTATTCCGCCCATAGTATTTGCTTAATACGGGAATTTATATTGAGTAAGATTAGATGATTTCTATAGATTCTGCTCATTTACTATTTACTAGTTTTGGATTAACATCCTAGGTAACATGGTTTTAACCAAATCAAAATTATGAGTTTTGAATTAAGAAATCTTTGTTAAGATTTAAATGAAATGATTTGGAAATATTTTCCTAAGTGAAAAAATGAAGTGATTTAGAATTATTCCAAAGTTTTTTTAAATTTTTTTTAAGTAATCAAAGGGTTGATAACAGAGGTTTAATGATTCTGTATATACCAGAAAGAAGTGTTCTAAAGTTATATATCTCTAAAAGATATTTTTTGACAAAAAGAATGAATAAATCAAATATTATTTACCTATCTACTTGACTTCTTTTATCGATGATTGGTTTGAAGGAACTGGGGTCGGATTTGGGGGTTATTCCTATCCGAAAACTACTTCGAACCAATGTATGCGTTCGAAAGATGAAGACCTGTAAAGAAAATGAAGGATGAAGATCGAAGATCTTCGGGGTGGAAGGAATACTTCTTGATAATTCCAGTTAGCTCCCAAATACTAAAGTAGCAGTGGTTCCTTCATTTATGAAACTCTTCGGGTTGCAAGGACTTCACACTACTAATCCTAGGGGTAACTCTCGACAGAATGTGGTAGGAGAGTGCCTTCGGTTTGTCCTATTCCTGGGAAACTTGTATGGACGAATGTCTGACGTTGCATTTCTAGTTATATAAGTGATCTCTATGAACGTATCAACTATTTGGTGGCGGAGAAGGCAACATCTCTTAGCTTAACACTCTTTTCCGAGACGTACGAGCTCAGGAGTTATACATTTGTAGAAATCGGTTGTGTGACCATGGAATGGCAGTATGGCATTCAAAGTGGAATGTGCTATGTGAAAGGTAATCGTTACCTCAAGCCTCACACCCGTAAATGGCCAAAACAGGGTTGATGTGGCAAAGCTATGTGGTTCGCAACCATTAGGGTATGATCATTGGTATCCCGCCTTTTGGCAAGGCCGTGACACCAAGAAACTGACTGGAAAACTAAAGACAGTTCGTCGTAAAAGTTCGTTATACACTGTTTCACCATGGATATCGATAAATTTTGTCCAAGTCCGGATCGAGCCACGATTAACAAGAAACAACAATCAAAGCTAGGGAAGCCAACGTTCCAAGTTTCAAGACGATCCGAGTTCGTATGCTCAACTTATGATCGATACAAGATGAAGGAGATTCCCCCTGATTCGAATCCATAGGTGAAGCCTATGTTCGAATCCATCAGGATCTGTTTGCTCCGGATTGATCGATTACCTCCTCATTCGAATCCCTCAGATGGTCAAGCTTCGTATCCATCGGTCGAATCCATGCTCGAATCCTTCAGTTATCAGATCCATCTAGACAAAGTACTTCGAATCCACAGAAGTACTTCACTTCGTAACCCTGAGATTGAAGACCTTCGAATCCATTAGGATGATGCACTTCGTATCCATCTGGGCTCGGTGGTTCGTATCCTTCAGGATGGAGTACTTTGAATCCATGGAGTCGCCTTGCTTCGAATCCATCCTATTACGAGAGTTTCGTATCGATCGACCAAGGCACACTATGATCGATGCGAACAGAGTTCCCTTCGAATCGATGTGTAGAGAAATTCCTCGAATCCACTAAGTCAAAATAGCGAAAATGATGGAGTCGACCCAGTCAACTCGGAGTGAAAAGAGGATCGATATGAGAAACACGCACGCCACGTCACCACGCACATGCACCTAGCATCGATTCGACCCTATCGATTCGAAGGGATCGATTCGAACCACTCGTGTCCACCAGAAATGCAATCTTGAATCGATCATAACTTGAGATCCACAAGTCCAAATGCTATGAAATTTTCACAGGAACTTACATACATGTTGAAGAATGTCCACACCAAATTTCGTCTCAATTGGATAATTTCTTGATCGATTCGAAAGAGTGCTTCGAATCGATCCCAAAGTGGGCCCGGATTTCCTGAGAGTGGGCATATGGGCCCCCTTACGTGCCAGAACTGGTCTCCCTTCAATTTAGGCGAAATATCAGCCTCCTACACCTATAAATAGAGCCCTTGGTCATTCAGAAAAGGGGTCAGACAATTTTGAGAGCTAAAGAGCGCCCAGACTCTGCCAGATTTACTCAGAATCACCACTGCTTCCTTAGATTCAGGCTTAGCTCAGAAAATCAGTTATACTACATTACAAGAAATTGTAATCTTCAAGTGAACATCAATAAAATCATCAACTTCAGAGTGGACATAGGCAAGATCGCCGAACCACTATAAATCTCGCATTTATATTCATTATTTCTGAATTGTGATACTCTGTTTGCTTAGATTTGAGATTTGTTTGTGAATATTGTTGATTTATATTCATACACTGGTGCTTTCACAACATTCGGGGTTTGTGACCAATTTTGGCGCAAACAATCATCCCCTTCTAGATATATTTCTACCAACTATGACGTTCGTGTTTAAATTAATATGGTGTATGGTAAAAGAGCGCTCGGATTAGGTCGGCAATGATGGGGGTGATGACATATTCGGTACTATCTAGGAAGAGGTAGATCGGTTTTGTGTTGGTTTAGGTGGAGATGTTCTATAGGCCTCGGTACATTCCTCTAGAGATGTACTACGGTAGGTAGTCCCTTCACCCGGTCATTTGTATGGAAATCCATTCTCCAATAAGTGCTTGCCATTTTGTTTGCAGAACCCACTTTGTGGCTAGTACGTTGGAATTTAATCAATGTAACAATTTCGGCTAAGATTAATAATTTACTAGCAAATGTTTCAAAGGAATGTCATTAAAAATAATATCAAATGATTTTTGCATAGCAAATGTTTGGTTATCATAAGGTAAAAACCTGTTCCGTGTTTATGTGCGGCATAGTCTTATGAGATACATTTTCTTTTCAAAAAGCGTATTTTGAGTTCTCACACCAGTCTCATGACTAACCCAGAGTTTATTTTTCTTTCCCTTAAACTCTAGGTTCCCTAATTTTCCCGGGCAGCCTAGTAATCAAGTTTAGTTTAGAAGAAATCTGGATGGAGCTGGAAGCATGGAGTCTGAAGATTTTTCTGAAGATTATTATCTATTTCCACCACACTCTTGTGCTATAGTATTTCACATTTGTAAGGATATAAATTTATAATTGTCCATGTTTAACTCTGATAAATTTATTTAAATTTCCGATGTAAAGATTATGTTGAAATGATATATGTAAGATTCTATTATGTCTTTATTTTCTTTCTTACCCTTAAGAATCCGCTTCTCCGACACTTGGATTTATGGCACGTGAATACCGAGGATGTATTAGTGTCGATTTCTGAGAGTCGAAGAAAAGGGTCCTTACAAAACCCGTTTGTGTTTATGTGCGGTGCGGTCTTATGAGATGCCTTTGATTTAAATATTTGTATAAAGTTAAAATGTTTGCTTTACTGACACTAGATCCTTGTCCGATCCGAAGTTTGTTTTCCCTTTTCCTAAACTCTTGGGTGCTCAAATTTGAATGGGCAGCCAAGTAGTTCAGGTTTTTCCACAGATTTACCTTGGAGGAGCTTGGAGCAAGTGGCTTTATCGATATCTAGCTATTTTTCTTGTTTCCACTGTATTATATGTAAATTGTATTAGTTAGGTAGGGACAGACTGTTATAACTGTCCTAGGCTAGAATTTGTATTAGTATGACTCTGATGTAACATTTTGAATGGCTTTGTAATATATTATGTTGAGTTATATATATTCTCATCTTTTGGAGTAAGAAAGAAAGATCGTTACATTTGGTATCAGAGCTTAGGTTGAGCGAACACCTAGGCATTGGTGGGGTAAACTCATTATAGATAGGGTCAGCAGTGCCCTAGAATGAGTCTAAGTGTAATATATATATATATATATATATATGAGTGCGTATTTGTTAGTGAATAAAAAAGTTCTATATTGTGTTGTTTGACCTGTTGAGTGGCTTAAGAATTCTGGTCAATGCGCCCGATCAACGTTATCGATAGGATTCCTGAACACTTGAACAAGTTAAATTGACATAATATTGTTTTAAACTTGGTGAATAATATAAGTTTACATGGACATATTTTTTCTATATATAAAAAAGGATGATTTTCAAAATCTATGTAGTTATCTGTGAGAAGAGTGGGTTAGGAATTAATA
This sequence comes from Allium fistulosum, assembly GCA_030737815.1. Classification (NCBI taxonomy): domain Eukaryota; kingdom Viridiplantae; phylum Streptophyta; class Magnoliopsida; order Asparagales; family Amaryllidaceae; genus Allium; species Allium fistulosum. Next base: position 937,596,040 of record CM060907.1, on the reverse strand, counting down.
ATATTTAAATTACTAGCATTTAGGTTTAACTAGTCATGCTCGTCTAGTTTTGAGCATTGACTATTGTAAGATTTAATAGTAGATTTCTTTTTTTTATCATGGGTTGGGTAGATAGAATTTCTAGGAATGTTGAATCAAACACCTTGTGAATTAAGTTTCACAATTTGACTATAAGGCGTTCGACGATATGTAGGGTTAAAAATTGAATTTTAGTAAAGGTGTTTATTAAAAGAAAAATCTTTAAATAGTTTTATAAGATGAATTAAGACAGATGATTTTACAAATCAGAACTATTAAATGTGTTTTAAAAATGAAAAGGGTTTTGATAATGTTAAATCCCCGTGGCTTTAATAAATTCCAAATGATTTTGGAAAATAGCAGTAATCTTTCTTATGGATATTATAAGATATAGATATTTTAAAATAAAGTTTGAGAGTAAGGTTTTCTTTGGACGGTTCGGGAATAAGTCTTGATCTGTTTTGTGATGATCAAAATAATCTTCTAAGTGCCAACCAAATGTTTGCTAAGGTAGATATGATGTTGCACTTAGTAAATTATCCTTTGTCATTGTACAATCGGTACGAGTTCAAATCCGAATGAATTTAAAGCAAGTGGATGATTTTGTTAAAAATTATTTGTCTATAAATAGTATTGTTTCAAGAAGAAATTTGGGAAAAAAAGAAATATTTTTATTAACTAGTCCGAGTGTCTTGGAATTTACGAAAAATGGACAAGACATGTGTTCGGATGGCAAACGCTTCTCTTGAGTATTGCCCTTCTTAGTAAAGAGGTATATATAGCACCCAATTCCTTGATATCGTTTTGGAGTTACTCAGGCTATATGTATGCTTTCAAAAGGTATTTGAAATAAAACCCGGGTATTGTTTTGTTGGATCCCTTAAAAGGAAGAGTTTTCAAAATAAAAGGGTATTTTGATTAAAAAAGGTGGATTAACAAATGAAGTTTTAATTAGGTTAAATGTACTAAGGAGGTTTAATAAATTTTGTTTATTTAAACCGTGTCTTTTGATTTTAACATCTAGGATGTGAAGAATTATTTGATGTTATTAGGGTGGCTAATAGACATTTTTACCATAGTAGTGTCTAAGAAAAAGTAGAATCTAGGATGGAGTTTGGATACCAGCATCATACTATTCTTAGCTACATATGGACCAATTATGGTAAAGAGGTTGATTTGGTCGAATTATTTTGAAGACCAAATTAATTTTGGCCCACATCTAGTAGTTAGAAGTAATTAGAATTAAAATCAGAAGTTTGAATAAACTCTTAGGATATAGTAGAGTATTATATAAGTTAATGAATTCGAAAATTGATTCTTATGAAGCATGATGGGAGGGTAGAAAGTAGTTAAATAGTAAGAACCGTTAGATCAGTATGTAGGTTTTATGAAGATCATTTCTCCTTTTCACATAGTTCTCGATCCTATATTCGAGTATATGATTGGAGCTGTTTTACACCATTCCGGATAAGGATTTATCACTCGATTTTTGGTGGCGAGCATTGGTGAGAGTTCTTACGTGGAACCAAAAGTTCTCTATCATAGTTTATGGCTATGAAAGGAGAACAGAGGTTTCTAATTAAGAGGCCTGATCAAAGTCCGCACTACGAAGTCAGGTGAGCGATACTAGTTCGAAAGTGAAGTTATGTATTCGAGTGAATGATCAAATCAGATTTTACATAGGAAAGATCTATGTACATCATACAGACTGATGAATAGTTTAAGTGTCTCTAGGAATTAGGGTGTGGTACAATTTTGGGGACGAAATTCTTTTAAGGGGAGATGAATGTAACGACTCAGAATTTTATAGCCTTAATTTGAGAATATTTAATAAATTTTAAATATTAAAATAATAGGTTTTATAATTAAAATATCACTCTTTTAAATAATAACAAATGATGGTAAAAATAGATTTGTAACAACCCAGGATTTTGCCACTTTGAAATATGCTATTTAAATATATTTTATATAATCAATAAATGGATTTTTATTAGCAAATAAACCTATTTTAATTATTTAATAGTGATGATAAAATAGTTTTCAAATTTTTTTTACCAATATAGATAGTTCAGAAAAAAATAGAAAATGTGACCGAAAAACGTTTTTCGAAATTTCGACTTTTCGACACCCGAAAGTCATCGGGAAAATTGTGCACACTTGGCGCAACATGCACACATTTATATATGTTAGGATTAGTATTAATTAAGCATACTTATATATATATTAACTTATATATATCTATACCTAACATTGGATGTGACAAATTATGTTATAAAAGGCATATATATACATATAAACATACTTATATATATATATATACAATCCTATGTCATACCATAAGTACCCTACAACATGGCATGGGGGGATAATGTGTACAAGTGATGGGAGGGAGGTATGGTGGTTTCCATGTGCATGGCATGTGTATATATTATTTTGTACAAAGGATATTTTAGTAATTTCTAGTTTTCTATGCTTATAAATACCTCAACCTTCTCATGTCATTCACTTTAAACTCTCATTTCATCATTACCATTTTCCTAACACCCTTCTTGCATACTCTTATTTCCATTGCTTCCAAACAAAAATTCCTAGTTAAAAACTTGTGTATACACTTTAAAAACTAGCTTAAAGCAATCCGCTACACTTATACTACCACTACCCTCCAAAAAAGCCCCATATACCCCCAAACCCAAGTAGGCCGAACCCAATACTAGCCAAGGCCGAGCCAAACATGTCCCTCCAAGGCCACCAAAAGTCATATTTTCATGTTAAGGCAATTTGCTAGGAGTATATTCAAGTTTGATAGAAGTTTGCCATTATTTAGTGAAAGTTTGGTGAGTAATGTCCATGTTTTTGAAACTCAAGTTACTAACTTTTTAAAGTTTTAAAATTTATGAGTAAAAAGTTGCTTAAGTATGTGTTAATGTATATGTTGTGTATGTATGCATATATGTTGATTTGGAGTTGATTTCTTATACCGAAGTTTGAGTATGCGATAAAGATTATACCTTGAATATTGGATAAGTTGGTTAGTATTTGTGTAGTAATATTCTTGCTTATGATTGTGCTATAATTTTATGATGTGATATTGGAATATTATATTTGTTGTATATGGGTTCATGACATGAAGATAGCAATTCGCTAACCAAAAGCGAAGTAGAAATATGCTTTTTTGTTGAAAGTTTGATTTTTGTTTCAAAATGTAAAGCTTTCAAGTTTAAAACTTTGATTATGGTTTCAAAAGTTTATTTTCATGTTTTAAAGAAGACAAGAGTTAAAAAGGGATGTTTTAAATGTTAGAAAATCAAAATCTTAAGTTTTGAGAATTACGAGTTCGTATAGCGATAGTCGTTATACGCGTAGTTCGGAAAGTCTAACTATTTTTCTAATCTAAACTTGTTTTAACATGAAATATTTTTAGAAAATGTTTTCTAACTTTAATTTAGTAATTAGAGAACAATTATTTGATTATTTAATTATTTAATGATTGTTTAATTGATTAATTAATAAACAAAGGTAATTAGTACTTAATTATTTGTTAATAATGGTTTTTATACTTAAATGTTAATCAATTACGTTAATAATGAATTGTTACTTAATTAAAGTTAATTATTACTTAATTATTAAGTTAGGATTAACTAATTATTTATTTAAGATAATTATTAATTAATTATTATTTTAGAAAGGGGTTTTATTTAATTAATCTTTTATTAAAGTTAATTATGTTAATAAGAGTTAATTTAGGTTTGATTACTACTAATTAGAGTTTAATTACTAACTAACAAGGATTTGATTCTCATTTACAAGGGTTTTAATTTATTTTAAAATCTCTTTGAGTTTAAGTAATCAGTTTTTTTTAAACTGTTTACTTTTCAAATTTGCTTAAAACAAGGTATTTCTGTGTCACTTACTCTTAAGTAACCCCATATGGTTAGGAAAACTATATGACATATATTAGTAGAAAAAAACCATTCTGCTATTACAATTAGCTTGGACATTCACTTTTGTTGATTGATTGTTATGTTGTGATCCCTTACATACTTGTTGTTGTGTAATACCCATGTTAATCTGGATAAGTAAAATCAAATTAAAAGCACCATTGTGGTCATTAAGCCTCCATTTGATTTTGTTAAGATAAATAGTTCATTTCCTTTTTGAAATGGTTTCAAACTTATTTCAATTTTAACAAGATATTTAATGAGTAGTTTGCCAAATGGTTTCACTAAAGATGTTTTTAACTAATGGGAATGGTTTTCCATGTTATAAAAAGAAGTTTTTATACAGAGTTTTATAAAGGAATCTGGAAATTTATAAGGTGTTTTTGGGTAAATGGATTTGAGTTTTAAAGCAAAGAAGATTTCATAAATAAGGGAGATTTATTAAATGGATTGCTTATTAGAGGAAGCTAATTTGATTAAGGTTATTTAGGAAATTTATTTGAACAGGAAAGATTTATAAAGAAGTTTTAAATGAATTGGTGTATATGGAATGTTAAACCTCCTTAAAAAGGTTTTAAAATGAGTTTGAAATGTTTTTTAAACATATGAAAGTGTTTCGGTGAAGTTTGAAAAGTAATTAAAAATTTATTCAAAAATAGGCGCGTCGCGTAACGACTGTAACGATCCCAGATTTTAAATAAGTTTGAATTGATAATTAATTTAATTTTTGCATAAAAATTTGTGAAATTCATTGATAAATTGATTTGAGTTTCCCCAAATCCAAACAAAAATATATTAAATCATTTTTAATTTAGAAATTGTATATATATATGTGAATCTATATAGTTGCGCCTATATGAGTAGATTTGAAATTATAAAAAAAATATTGAATTTGAATTTAAATCTTAAAAATAAATATAACAATATAGACTTTGGACACAAGAATAAAAAAAAGAAATAATTTAAATTTTAGAATTTGTGGTTAAGTTAGAAATAGAAATAAATGAAGAAAAAATGATAAGGTTAAAGAAAATATATATAAGATAAATTATATAAACTATAAAATCTAAAGTAACAGATTAGATAAATTATAATAACATATAAAAAAAGAAATTTATTTATATTACAAAATAACAAGACAAAAGAAAAGAAAGTATATAAATATACTCAAGTATGAAACAAAACCAAAGTATATATGTACATGAAGTATAAAAACAAACCTGGAAAAAGTAAATATGAATGTGAAGTAGTTATGAAGGCAAGTAAAATATATATGTATGCAGCCTGTAGAGTTAGAAATGCAAGGCAAGAAAGTACAAAGTGAAAAGATAAAATATCTATGAACACAAACATAAGAAAATGGATAAGCATGAGACATAAAGTACATTAGCATTTAATGCCATCATCTTAGCAACATTTTTTGTCAATTCGAATTGTTTTCAAAATCAATTCAGCCAACAAAATCTCTGATCCAAGATAAGATAAAAAGAAAAAAATCAATGTATCAGTAAAATGCAAAACTAGTAAACACCCGTCCATGTAAATCTTTTCCTTCTATATATTTACATCTTTCCAGTTTTGTTCGTTCATCAAAATATAATACACCAGAGGATAAGCAAGCATATTTTTTTAAAAAACTTCAATCTAAACAACAATATATCAATACAAACCAGAGATCAAATTGAAGACTTCAGTTTGCATACAAGGTTGTTTCAACATAAAGGAAGGCTCTGTTCTTTCTTTTAATCACTGTGAGTAAACTTATTTTCTTTTTAACAATTTAAAACCTGGATTTCACTATGATATCACTGTGATATCTGAATACATAATGTTGTTTGCCTGAAACTTGGATTTGAAATGGATGCATGTGTATATACGAAAAAATACACTCTGTTGTTTTTTTTAGAGTTTGATCTTCTTTTAAAATCCAACATCTCGTCTTTGAATCATAATTAGCTTATGATTTGGAAATGGAAAATGTTTGAAATCATGTAACCTCACTCCTAAAAATAATTACAGGAAATTAAAAAGGAATATTGGTCTCGAAAATTATAAAGAGCAGTGAAAATGAAAATTTGGTCAAAATTTTATTAATTCAATTTTAAGAATTGATTGAAGGATTGAATTCACTATAGGAAATCATGAATTTTGATGGTTATATCACGATTTTTAGTTTGGAAATGGATGAGGTTTCTTGGGTTGAACGAATCGACTGTTTTAGTCGATTTCAGTCGATCAACGATGAACTGGTCGTTGAGGTTGGATTTGAAGGTCGAGGGGAAGACGAGGATCATAGGAAAAATGCCATGGAAATTTATTGTTGATCAAGATGGCCTGTAATGATCGAGATAGGGTTTTACATCTTGTTTATGTCGACGAGGTTCTGATGGGTTTCGCGATGCCAAGAGACGATCGGAATCAATCGCGAGTTGTTCGGGGGATGCAGGGGATCGAGGTGGAGTTATGGCAAGGATGCGAGGCGACTGGAGCCAGGGATCATCGGAGACGTGAGTTTTTCTGGTGATGTTCGTGTCTAGGATGATGGGTTTAGCGGTCGAATTGGTTGTTCGATCGAATCGTGTCATCTGGGTGATTGCGGGTTGTTGCCGTGGTTGAAGGCGATGCAGGGGAGGCCGGAGTGGAGTTTGTCGATGATCAGAGGTGGTGTGCACGTGGATGTGTACGTTATCGTGCATCTGGGTGAGATGGTTTTGTGACGAAGGTGAGTGCTCGGGTTTTCGTTCGAGGAGGACTGTGTTTTTCTCGAAGCAGGAAGGTTTTGTTTGGTACTCGAGTTTTACTCAAGTGGTTCCAGGTTTTGCTCGATGTCTTTTGGTGATTGACTCGTGGCCGATTTAGGTTGGCTCGAGTGGTTTGCTAAGTTACAGTTTTAAACCTATAACACTTTAAATTTTAAATATCTTTATAACAAAAGTAATACCTTAACACGTGAATTTAAAAGCAAGTTGAAAATCAATGCTCTAAATATATTTGTGAGTGTTACTTAAATCATTAATAAATATGAGTTTTACTTTTAAGTAAACAAAGACTGAATGATTTGTAATTCATTAACTATTAAGTTAAGTAGAATGGATAATTAATATTTTGTATTATTTAACTTAGCAATTACAAGTTTTATTTTATGGAGTGAAGTTAGGTTAATTTAATTAAGGAACAATTAAATGGTGATTAAGAATTAATTAAGTTACAATTAACACAAAAAATTAATTAAATAATATGGATTAATAAATGGATTATTGATGGTTAATCAAATTTATAATGATTAATGTAAGTAATTTCTTTAGGAAAGTAATTAAAGAAATTTAAATAGTTAATAAAGGTCATTAACTAAGATTATTTAAATAATTAGTTAATGTGATTAATTTTAATAATTAATTATATTAATTAATTAGAGGTAATCATTTGTGAAATTATTAAATATAATAACTTAATGTAAGTAATTAAGGAATTAATTATTCAGTGTAATTAATTGAGTTAATTTGATTAGTCCAAGTTAAATTTCTTGAGTTTGATCTAGAATAATCATGTGACAAATTGGGAAATATAATTACTTAGAGAAGTAAGTAATTATAGATAATTACTGGATGTAATAAATTGAATGATAATTTGAAATTTGAATATAATTATTTGTGAATAATTAAAGGATTAATTAATGAATGTGATTAATTAAGATTTATTAAATAATTAAAAGTTAATTGATTCATTAATTAAGGATGATTAGTTAATAATTAAAGGTTAACTAATAAATGATGAAAGGGAAATTTATTCCAGATAATTTGTAATTAACTCATGATAATTAACCCGGATTAATGATTATTCATAAGTAGTACATCTGATTTAAATTAATCAATTGATTAATAAATTTTACTTGTGAATGTTTGGATTTTATTGAATGTGTGAATTGTTTGATATCCCTGATTTGTGATGCTTTGTGATATATCCTGACTTGTGTTGTGATCTGTAATGTAATTTATTTATCTGGGATGACTGCAATTTATTTACTATGATATATATATATATATATATCTGTGATCTGTGAATAAAAGATAAGCATTATAGTTATACCGCTTATCAAATATATTATTGTATTTAATCTGTGATGATTGAATGATGTTGCACTATTGTGTAAAACCCTTGGACCACACTTTTGAACACACAAATATGGATTTCACGAGGAAATCGGTTAAGTCACAGATGATTTAAATTCAATATTTTTGAAATTGAAATTTTAATTTCAATTGATTTTGGAAATGGATTTGGCTTAATGTTAAAGCTTTTGAAAAGGAGTTTTTAAGATAAAAGTTATTTTGAATAACTTGGTAAAGTTTCTAATTTAAATAATTTAATTTGAATTTGAATTCAAAATTTGGAATTGAATTCCATGGTTGGAAATTATGGTTAAAGATTCTATAAATGTGTTTATATGAATTTAATGAGTTAATCCAATTTGAAAGGAAAACTGATTTCATTTTAAAAGTATGGTTTTGAGAAGTTGAATTTAACCCAAGGACTTTAACTCGTATAAATGAATCAGATTTTCCGAAATGAAAACTATTTGTTTTCAAATAATAGAAGCTTTCATATAAGGGATGAATTTCCAATTTGTGTCGAAAGAAAATCAACTTTGAATTGGAAATAGTTTTCCAAGTTACGAATAAATATTTGGAAACGTGTTTTGAAAGCTATCAGTTAAATCTTTGTTTTAAAGATTTAACGAGTTAATCCAAATTTAAATGGAAATCGATTTGAAAATCTATGAATAGATCTTTGTGAAACTGGGTGAACTTTGTGAGATAAATCTTTTTGTAAAAGATTGGAAATGGTAATGTGTTTAAACCATTTGAAGAAAAGTTTTGGGTAATAAGTTGTGACTTAACTGAAATCCCAATATCCATATATTTTAAAATATTGCGCTCACTATTCGGTTTAGCCGAGAGAGGACTTTGTGTCATATAACCCATTCCGAATAATGATACGTCGTATATGGATTGCATTTGAAGACCGGTGGTGAAGACCGGATATTTTCGAAAACGAAAGGGTAACCCATCGATTGTCTCTGCACTGAGTCGCGCCGGTATAGATATTCCCTAAGTGATGGGAAATCCGATCGGGATTGTGAATACCTGGATTGCAAGGGCTTCTTTGGAAGTGCCTTCGGTTTTGTTCGAACCCGGAACAGACTTGTATGGTTGTATGTCTGACATTACACTTTGAGATATAAAGCCGATTTCTTTCAAATACATTTCTGTTTGGTGGCGGAGATTTATTCTCTTAGCTTAACACCCTTCTCTGAGACGTACGAGCTCAGAGGTTATGTAGTTGAAGGTTATCAGTGATATAGTCCCAATTTGGTAGTGTGGCATGCTAAGTGTTGTTGTGTGTTGCTGATCATTTGTTGATCAAAGCATGGCTTTCGTGTAAAGCGTAGCTTTGTGGACGAGACCTCATCGGACCTCACAACCAGAAATGGTCGAAATAGGAAAGATGCGGCAAGGTTATGAGGGTCGCTCCCTTTAGGGTATGTCATTTCCTTTTGGAAAAAGGTGATATTATGGTATGGAGCCCAGATATTTACCTGTGTGGTTGCTCCAATCTCATTTACTGTGTGACTGTTGCTTTGTGATCGAGGGCCCTCGGATAAAGGTCCCAAAGGACCGGGGGGTGGAATACTCGTGTAGTAGTTACCTAGCAAAAGGTAACCCGGCCTTGTGTTGGCAGAGAGCAGTTGTTTCTCGGGACGTCCCTCCAAAGGCATTCCCATGTGGCAGTAGGAAGTTCCTTAGCCTAACCATTTGTTGGAAAATCCAAAGAAACAATACGAACCCTGTACGGTTTTAGTTGTAGAACCTGCCATTTAACATGGTAGCTATAGCAGGCATAATATAATGGTACCTATGCTGGCTAAGATTAATATTATATTTTCGAAATGTTTTCATACTATGCACTAGTAATAATATCAAAAGAGTTTCTTTTGCGTAGTAAGCATGTTTGACTATCATAAGGAGAAATCTCCTCCAATTCTGTGTTTGCATTGTGTGTGTGGCGGGAGGCCTTATGGTAGTTTCATTTTCCAAAAGCATTGCGAAATTCTTTTATCTTCTTTGTGAAAACAACTGTTTTTTGTTTACTCATACCAGTCCCATGACTGACTCGGAGTTTTTTGTTCCCTTCCTAAACTCTGGGTGCCCACAATTTTCCACACGGGCAGTCTAGAGTTGGGTTTTTCAAATAGTCAGGTTTAGTAGATTATCGAGAGCTAGTTCAGTGTTCGGAGTTCACGGACGACCGCCCTTGCTTATCTTTATGCATCATGATGGTGGTTCGAGCTTGATGTTGGAGTTGTTGGATTCATTCTCTTTTTCAGATCATTTGGAGATATCAGTTCTGTTATTTCCACTGTAACATTATTATTTGTCTCTGATATTGTTGTATCATATTGATATCATTGTTGTATATCATTCTGGATATTGTATTCGTTGGAGTTTTATATGATATCATTCATTTCTTTCTTCCGCTGTGTTGTTATACTTACTGTGTTATAAGCTCCGGTGAGCCAGATTTGGCGTTTGAATCTGCGGCATTTCGAGTACAAGTGAAGTACGGGTGTCGATTTTCGAAGGCCGAGTCAGGATCGCTACAATGGCAGTTCACGATTTCACGCCATAAAAGTCAAACGAGTATATAGAATGGAATATAGCTCAGAATTCTTGGAAATAAGAATTTTCCGAACTATTATATCCATAGTTTTCAAATAAAGGAAGAAAATCATTATTCCGATAAGTAGATTTTGAAATATGAGTAAAACAAGCTTTTTGAAAAATCGTAGTTTTGCGGTTCGGAATCCATAAAAGGATTTCTTTAAAATGATATTTTAAAATTGTTTAAAAATATAAAATAAATTCTAAAAATGTTTTAAAATGTTTTAAATTAATTTGAGTTATAAAAATGAATTTTCAAATGATAAAAAGTTGTTTTGATCAATATAGCTTAAAAAGCACTTTCCGCGACACTTTTCTATAACCTTTGAAATATAGTTTTAAACTTAACAATTATTTTCCAAATCTTTTATAAATATTTTCAACTAAATAATTAAGTGTTTTAATAATGATTTAGAGGTTTTTATAGCTTATTTAAAAGAGTTAAAATAAATGATTTAAAGTAAAGCTACTACAAATAAAGTGGTTTAATCTTGGCTCTAAAAGCCGATGAGTAGACTGGATTTTTCTATTCGTGAGATCCAGATGTGAGGTGCTTAAACTAAGGAGATGTTCAGGAGCAACCAGAGCCCTGGCTCGGTTGGCCTCTTCCCTGGGCGAGGGATAGAATAGGTCAAAATGTCGGAAACGAGTTAAGTATAAAAAAAAAATTTCCAAATTTAAATTAAGTACAACTTGATTGTATAGAGATGATCTTCTTATACATAGTGCTAAAGCCCGAAGAGGGAACTCGTACTATTTGTGGAATTTAAAAGGTGATTTCGCCGTTACTCCGCCCATAGTATTTGTCGAATATGGGAATTGATATTGAGTATGATTAGATGATATCTATAGATTCTCCTCATTTACTATTTACTTATTTTGGATTAACATCCTAAGTAACATGGTTTTAATTAAATCAAAATTATGAGTTTTGAACTAAGAAATCTTTGTAAAGATTTAAATGAAATGATTTGGAAATATTTTCCTAAGTGAAAAATGAAGTGATTTAGAATTATTCCAAAGTTTAAAAATAGGTTTTAAGTAATCAAAGGGTTGATAAGAGAGGTTTAATGATTCTGTATATACCAGAAAGAAGTGTCTTAAAGTTATATATCTCTAAAAGATATTTTTGATATAAAGAATGAATAAATCAAATATTATTCACCTATCTACTTGACCTCTTTTATCGATGATTGGTTCGAAGGAACCAGGGTCGAATTTGGGGGTAATTCCTATCCGAAAACCACTTCGAACCAATGTACGTGTTCGAAAGATGAAGACCTGATAAAGAAAATGAAGGATGAAGACCGAAGATCTTTGGGGTGGAAGGACTGCTTCTTGATAATTTTGGTTAGCTCCAAAATACTAAAGTGGCAGTGGTCCCTTCATTTCTGAAACTCTTTGGGTTGTAAGGACTTCTCGCTACTAATCCTATTGGTAACCCTCGACATGATGTGGTTGGAGAGTGCCTTCGGTTTGTCCTGTTCATGGACAACTTGTATGGACGAATGTCCGGCGTTGCATTTCTAGTTACATAAGTGATCTCTATGAACGTGTCATCTGTTTGATGGTGGAGAAGGCAACTTCTCTTATCTTAACAACCTTTGTTGAGGCGTACGAGCTCAGAAGTTATACGTTTGTAGAAATCAATTGTGTGACCATGGAATGGCTGTGTGGCATTCAAAGTGGAATGTGCTATGTGAAAGGTAATCGTTACCTCAAGCCTCACACCCGAAAATGGCCAAAACAGGGTAGATGTGGCAAGGCTATGTGGTTCGCAACCATTAGGGTATGATCATCCCCTTCTAGATATATTTCTATCTACTATGACATTCAAGTTTAAAATAATGTAGTGTATGGTAAAGGAGTGCTCGAATTAGGTCGGTAACGACCGGAGTGATGACATATTCGGTACTGTCTAGGAAGAGGTAGGCCGGTTTTGTGTTGGTAGAGGTGCAGATTTTCTGTAGGCCTTGGTACATTCCTCTAGAGATGTACTACCGGAAGGTAGTCCCTTCACCTGGTCATTTGTATAGATCCATTCTCCAATAAGTGCTTGCCATTTTGTTTGCAGAACCCACTTTGTGGCTAGTATGCTGGAATTTAATCAATGTAACATTTCAGCTAAGATTGATAAGTTTACTTGCAAATTTTTTCAAAGGAATGTCATTAAAAATAATATCAAATGATTTTTGCGTAGCAAATGTTTGGTTATCATAAGGTAAAAACCGGTTCCATGTTTATGTGCAGCGTGGTCTTATGAGATACATTTTCTTTTCATAGTGTGTATTTTGAGTTCTCACACCAATCCCATGACTGACCCAGAGTTTATTTTTCTTTCCCTTAAGCTCTGGGTGCCCTAATTTTCCCGGGCAGCCTAGTAGTCAAGTTTAGTTTAGAATAAATCTGGATGGAGCTCGAAGCATGGAGTCAGAAGATTTTTCTAAAGATTGTTTTCTATTTCCACCACACTCTTGTGCTATATTATTCTGCATTTGTAAGGACGGAAATTTATAACTTTCCATGTTTAACTTTGATAAATGTATTTAAATTTCCGCTGTAGAGATTATGTTGAAATGATGTATGTAATATTCTATTCTCTTTTTATTTTCTTTCTTACCCTTAAGAATCCGCTTCTCCAGCACTTGGATTTGCGGCACGTGAATACCGAGGATGTGTTGGTGTCGATTTTCGAAGAAACGGGTCCTCACAAAACCCATTTGTGTTTATGTGCGGCATGGTCTTAAGAGATCCCTTTGATTTAAAAATATTTATAAAGTTAAAATGTATGCTTTACTAACACCAGACCCATGTCTGATCTAGAGTTTGTTTTCCATTTTCCTAGACTCTTGGTGGCTCTAATTTGAATGGGCGGCCAAGTAGTTCAGGTTTTTCCACAGATTTACCTTAGAGGAGCTTGGAGCAGGTGGCTTCATCGATAGCTAGCTATTTTTCTTGTTTCCGCTGTATTATATGTATATTGTATTAGTTAGGTAGGGACAGACTGTTATAACTGTCCTAGGCTAGAATTTGTATTAGTGTGACCTTGATGTAACATTTTGAATGACTTTGTAATATATTATGTTGAGTTATATATATTCTCATCTTTTGGAGTAAGAAAGGCAGATCATTACATTTGGTATCAGAGGTTAGGTTGAGCGAACACCTAGGCATTGGTGGGGTAAACTCATTATAGATAGGGTCAGTAGTGCCCTAGAATGAGTCTAAATGTAATATATATATATATATATATATATATATGAGTGTGTATTTGTTAGTGAATAAAAATGTTTTATATTATGTTGTTTGACCTGTTGAGTGGCTTAAGAATTTTGGTCGATGCGCCTGATCAACATTATCGATAGGGATTTCCCAAACACTTGAACATGACATAATATTGTTTTAAACTTGGTAAATAATATAATTTTACCTACGAATATTTATTCTATATATAAAAAGGGTTGATTTTCGAAATCTATGTAGTTATCTATGAGGAGAGTGGGTTAGGAGTTAATAATATTTAAGTTATTAGCATTTAAGGTTTAACTAGTCATGCTCTTCTAGTTTTGAGCATTGACTATCGTCGGATTTAATAGTAGATTTCTTTTTTCCATCATGGGTTAGGTAGACAAAATTTGTAGGAACGTTGAATCGAATACCTTGTGAATTAAGTTTCACAATTTGACTATAAGGTGTTTGATGATATGTTGGGTTAAAAATTGAAATTTAATAAAGGTGTTTATTAAAAGAAAAATCTTCAAATAGTTTATAAGATGAATTAAGAGGGATGATTTTACAAATCAGAACTATTAAATGTGTTTTAAAAATGAAAATGGTTTTGTGAATGTTAAATCTCGGTGGCTTTAATAAATTCCAAATGATTTTGGAAAATAGCAATAATCTTTCTTGAGGATATTTTAAGATATACATATTTTAAAATATAGTTTGAGAGAAGGTTTTCTTTGGATAGTCCTAGAATAAGTTTTGATCTGTTTAGTGATGATCAGAATAATCTTCTAAGTGACAATCGAATGTTTGCTAAGGTAGATATGATGGTGCACTTAGTAAATTATCCTCTTTGTCATTGTAAAATTAGGACGAGTTCAAATCTCAATGAATCTAAAGCAAGTGGATGATTTTGTTAAAAACTATTTATTTATAAATAGTATTACTTCAAGAAGAAATTTGAAAAAAAAGAAATATTTTTATTAACTAGTTCGGGTGTCTCAGAAATGACTAAAAATGGGTAAGACATGTGTTTCAGATGACAAACACTTCTCTTGAGTATCGCCTTTCTTAGTAAAGAGGTATATGAGACTATTTGATAACACCCAATTCCATGACATCATTTTGGAGTTACTCAAGCTATATGTATGCTTTCAAAGGGTATTTGAAATAAAATCTGGGTATTGTTTTCTTGGATCCCTTAAAAGGAAGAGTTTCCAAAATAAAAGGATATTTTGATTAAATAGGTGGATTAATAAATGAAATTTTAATTAGGTTAAATGTAATAAGGAGGTTTAATAAACTTAGCTTATTTAAACAACTGCCTCCTCCCCTTACCACCTGCAGTCACCACTTCATTCTTCAACAAATACAGTTCCACCCTGCACACTGCTAGTGGTTCATCACCATCAACATCTGTTGTTCCACTGTTTACCCAGTCTTGCCCCTCCCTCCTTCGACATTCACATCTGCATTACCCCTGTAAATCTCCTGTGCACCATCCACAGTCATTCAACCCCACACTTCCTTCAATTCCACTTCTCTGCCACAAACAAAACATCACCATACATTCTACTGCCACCAAGCAAGCTCCTCCTTCACAAATCATTTCACTGTCAACATATCACAAGCCATACATCACTGTCAAAACATTCACAATTATTGCCTTTCACATTCTCCTACTCCTCGTCATAGCAGCCAATCCCAATCATTCATACTTTACTTCTGCCATATAACCCCTCTGCTTAGCAACCATCACCCAACATTACATAGTGAACATAGCACTCGAACAATCCCCTTCTAGACAACCACATATCCAGTTACCCCACCCCTGATCATCACTGCATATAGCCTCTACCTATCGACCCAAG
The DNA here is from genome assembly GCA_030737815.1 of Allium fistulosum. Taxonomy (NCBI): domain Eukaryota; kingdom Viridiplantae; phylum Streptophyta; class Magnoliopsida; order Asparagales; family Amaryllidaceae; genus Allium; species Allium fistulosum. The sequence continues at coordinate 937,580,269 of CM060907.1, read as the reverse complement.
AAACACTCGAACTCACCACTCACCAATACCACTGCAATCACTGCAACCTACTTCTGACCACCATCCAACACTACAGTCACAACATTAAAGTGTGCAAATTCCTACAAACCATCCATCTTTCGACATCACTGCTTTGCCTCTGCCATACAAGATAACAACCCATATCACAGTTCGTGTCCTCTTCCATCACTGCCTTCTTGCAGCATTAAACCACCCATTTCTGTTAACTGCTAACCATCATACCCATCCTCCACAAGAAACAGTCGAGCTCCAGTCTTCATCGTGAAAATTCCCAAATCACCTCGAACCGCTTCTCTTGCAACCATCACGACTTCAAAACAGTTCACCTGAATTCAATCTTGAACCAATCGGTTCACCCCAACTCAAGAATCACCACTTCCTACCACCAGACTTCTGCAACAATCACCTTCCTCGATCAGCAACCGCGACCTCCTCTGAAAATCACTAAATTGCCGTCAACGCTCCTTCAATTCCACATGTGAACCCACGACCCAATCTCTCTGCCATCGAATTCCAGAATCGATTAGCCATCGCAATCACTTCGAACGCTTACGAGACTTCCAAAACTCAATTTGGGGTTGTAATTTATTTTTATTTTCATTTTTTTTCTTTTCCTGAGAATTTGAGTGAGTGAAAAAAACTGATGGTTGCTGATTAATTTTACTGCCGTGTGTTTAATTTGATTGGGGAAATGTTTGGGCCGGGATGTGTTTGTTTATTTATTTAACTTGTTAAAGTTTTTTTTTCTCTTCTCTCCTAAAAAAGAAACAAATTTTTTTTAAGTAAAACTTCACTTTTACATTTTGTTTCCTTTTCAAAAAAAAATATTGTATATATCTTGTTTTGAATTTCAGGTTGCAGAGGCAGAAATTCAAAGGAGAGGAACTGCTGCTAAAAATAATTTCTTCGCTTTACATGCAAAAAAATATATATAAAAACTTCTTGCTTGCTTATCTATTGTTTTATTAGTTTTGCATTGTTGTTTGTTTGCATTTGCATTTTAAAAAAAAATTGAAAAAATTGAAAAAACGAAAACAAAAATCCATTCGTAGTTGCATTGTTAATACACGTTTATTTTCTGCTTTGCATTTCATCCTAGATTTTTATTAATAAAAACAATTAGACATCAATAACACTTAATTGTATATGGACAATTTGTCCTCTTTCGACAATTTAATTTCTTGGTATCTAGGCTACGGTAGAGCAATAATCAGTTATAAATATTACGGTGATTCGTAAATATTATACTGAATTGTTTCTCTGAAGGTACTTAAACCTTCGGCAGCATTGCTACGGTGGTTCGTGGTACACTGATAAATCCTGTCCGTTACGTGGCTAAGAACTATCTTGTTGATTTAAGACAGATTGTGATTATACAATTTTGGGTTAACTTAGGATAAATCATTTGTAATTAACCACTGCATTCATTTAGTTGCATTAGCTCATGCATATTTAAAAAAAAACAAAAAAAAATTCAAAATTCAAAACTAAAAGAATTGTAAATATTCCTTTTCAAATTTTAAAATCCTTTCTTTTGAATTTATTTTTTCAAAAGCAAAAATCCAAAAAATATATATATAATATTTTCAAAAACAAAAAAAATTTGAAAATCCAAAAAAACAATTTCCCTTTTGAAAAATTTTATTTGTAAATATTTTTCCTTTATATAAAAAAAACATTCTTGAAAAAGTCCAAGTTTTCCCACTCATTTGAATTTTACAATAGTTGTGAAAATCAATATAATCCATACGAATTCACTCCAAATTCGTATGGATATTTTAACGACAACTATTCTTTAAACAAATCAAATTTTGAACCACAAAATTTTCAAAACGATGACCAACCCTCAAGTCTTGAAAAGAGAATTTCGTCTTTACTTGAAATCTCTACACAAGAAAATCAAATGATAAATGATTTGTGTAATTCATATTTGGGCAATGATTCAAATCAAAGTTTTCAAAATAATCAAAATTTGAATTCACTTCAAAATTCAAACGATTTCGAGTATAACCCATGCCAATTCAATTTTGAACTCCAAAATGAATTTCAAAATCAAAACGAAAATGTGATCCACTTTTCAAATAATTTTGGCAATGGGAATAATCTAGACTATGATGCAAGTGAATTTTTTTGTTCTCAACAAATCCAAATCGAAAATCCTCAAGCTAATAATTATAAATTTTGAACAAATAAACGAAATTTACGATGATCACACGGGTTCGTTGTTTAAAACTTATATGAAACAACGTGAACAACAAAACCAAATCCCAACGTGTGACGAGTTAAGTAATAATCCATCTTTTACCCAAATTGACGATTTTCAAATAACAACTTTTGAAATCGAAAATAATAATCTAAATGAAGTTTTTGAAAACACGGTAATTGAGTTGGATTTCAATTCTTTTGAGGGTGTGGAACCAAATTTAAAATTCGATCTTCCTTTTCTCGATTTTGAAAATTTGAATACAACAACTTTAGATTTTGAACTTGAGATACGCAATGAAGTTGTTGATAATCTAATAAAGGAAGACGAATTTAACGAACACGATTTCTTTGGACTTTTCGAAAACGAGTTGTCACATTTTGAAGGGGAAGATTTAAATCACCATTTTGATTTTGAAATCAATAATTTTGAAGAAGTTTTTAACGATAAATTTGAATTTCAATGTGGTGAAAAAGAACTTGAATTTCAATCAATTTTTCCATCAACCCCAAAAATTATCGAAAAAAAACAACTCGTACGATTTTTAATAAAACGAAATTTGTTTTTCCAAATCAATATTCAAACCGAAATCTTTTATGGTTTGGTTTTTCGGGCTTAAGCTGTGTCTCGTATGCTTGACGAGACAAATGAATCGGTCTTTGGAAGACCGTTTCATTTACCTTTTGACGGTATACTTTCTAATCTCATGTATATACCGTTAATTTTCATTTAAATAAAGGTCGTGTTTTTATTTTTCTCCTTTCACTTGGGTTGACTGTGGGGACATAGTCAAAATCAAGTGTGGGGGGAGACTCATCTTCTTTCTGATTTTTCATGATTAATTTTTCAATTTTTTTCTTCCAAAACTAAAAAAAATATAGAAAAATTTTCAAAACCAAAAAAAAATTAAGCGTTTTGATTTATTTTTAAAGAAACACTATAGGATAAATATATGGTTTTGGTTTATTAATTTGAAATTTTTGAAAATTCATTTGTCTTAACAAAAATAAAAATGAAGTTTGATTACAAATAACAATGGTTTAACTAGTATATAGGAAGATTCATACGTGTTAATTATGAAATACATCCTAATTGAAAATCTTTGTTTTAAAAAGTGGTAATTTAAAGTAAAGGATATAACATTTTTTTGTCTTCTAAGTTAAATGGTGCTAAGATGATTTTGCAAAACTCTCTCCCTAAAAAAAACAAAAAAAAAATTCTTTTATATATGTATATATTTTCTTAATAATCACATAGAGTCATGTGTTCACACTCGTGTGCTCACTCGCCATGCTCTGTACCCTTCTCACGTAAGCCCGAAAGGCAGTGTACGATCGGTATATCTGACCTCGGTTTATCTGAGTTAGGTGTATATATATATAAAAAATTTAATAACGCCTACAGTCAATAGGTGTTCACACTCGTGTGTTCACTCACCATGCTCTATATTCCCCTCACATCAGTCCGCAAGGTAGTGCATGGGTAATATATCTGGCCTCATTTTATCTGAGTTAGGCATATGTAAATATTGTTAATATCAACAAAATTTTCAAAAGAAAAAATGGAGAGAGTAAGCAAATGAAATCCAAGCACTATTTTAACTTATTTGATTTGACTTGTTATTGAAAAGAAATGAAAATACCACTTTGATAAACTTTGATAAACAACTAAGGATCCATTTCATAGTTACACTTTGTTATCAACCGAAACAACGAGTTAAACTATAGTATATTTGCTTTGATAACTTCATTTTTGTTGGAAATTTTGACAAGTAAATGACTTAAATTTTCAAGATAATAACCAAAACCTATATTTAACTTATTCGTGTTAATTTAAAAAGTAAATCCTTCATTTGTATATATTTTCAAAAACTTGCATTCCAATCTTGCATTATGTAAATATTTTCATCCTGCATTTGGATTTTGTGGGTAGTATCCGCTGAAAACCCTCATGAGACAACACTCGTCCTACTAGGGACACCCAGAGGTTTAACGGCTTGTTGCATACGCTCAATGCAATCGTGCTCCCTACGAAAATGGATTTATCTTAGTTTTTTTCCTTTATTCGAGGACGAAAAAATTAAATAAATGATCATATCGGGCATTTTAACTTGTTTAAACCAAAATTCATATTATTTTCAAATCTTCACATATTCATCTTCATTCAAGGGCAAAATAGTCATTTTTGTGCATATATTAATTTGAGAAAATTTAATTAGAAATCTCTATATTATTTTATAGGAATTTGGCTTCATATACAAGTGGTTTCATGAAGATGTATGCATGCATAAGAGTGAAGATAAAGAAATGAAGATGGAAATAATTCAAAGGCATGATAATGGAGGACCCCACCTACCCACATACCTTCATGTACAAATTAGAGGCTAATGCACATGCTAATAGAGTTTAAAAGCTTCATGCACATCTAAATGAGGATTATTTGAAGCTAATGATTATTTGGCCTCCACACTTCCTAAGAGGGTATTTTGGGCATTCCCCAAAAATATGAATTAGGGTTTAACACATGTATAAAATCCCCTTATGTTTCATGTAACCCTCTTCTTTTCTTAGTCTCTCTTTTAGGCTCTCTTCTCTTAGGAAAATAAAAAGAAAGTTCTCTTTCTCTTTTCATGGCTACTTAGCCATTTTTATTTTATGTAATCTTCTTTTCTTTTTATGCAATGTTAATTATTGTTTCCTTCTACTTACATGTTCATTTCCTTTCATGCTAGTAGTGTAGATTTTCTTTTATGCAAGTAGATTAGTTTTTTCTTTCACTTAGTTCTCCTTTTCTCTTTGTTTTGTTCTATGTTGCAAGCTATATTTGTTGATATGATAACAAATATGAGAAGCCAAACCCCTTCAATTTAGGGGTAATGAAGCTCTCTAATTATATAGCTTCAACATTTTGATAAATGTTATGCTCTCTTTTTGTGCTTCATGGAAAATGATGTTTATGTAATTTTGTGCTTATTATTGAGTTTGATAGCTTATGTTGTTCAAAAAAAATAGGCTATGCTTAGTCATATGAATCACAAATTGCCTCTTCATCTATATATGATTATGGCAAAGAAGTGAATGTTTATATCAAAATTTGATAGCCTATATTTCTAAACAATAGTTAATAGGCCATGCTTAAAATAGATTTTCATTTTCAAATTTGTTGTCATTTTCATGAGAATTAAAAGTGGTTTAAAGGTTTTGTTATAGTTTGATGGCTTATGTTGAGCTAATCAATAGCACAAATGAGTCATACTTATGATAAACACATCATTTAAATTCACTTATGAACAAAAAAGAGAGATCATAATTTCATATTTGGTTGAACTATATGATCTAGAGAGTGGAATTATCTCTAAATTGCCTTCACACTCTCATATTTTTATCAATTTCTTTTTGTCATTTTTTTCCCATTTTCTAGCTTAAACAACTCTCAACTTTGGTTAATTTGATTGAATAGAGTTTTAAAATCATCAATTCCCTACGGATCGACCCGTATTCGCCACGTACTACAAGTGTACGTCGTGCGCTTGCGGTTTATTTTAATTTGAAATTTTTCGGCAAATTTCTAAACCGATAGAAATCTTGTCGATTAACAAGTTTTTGGCGCCATTGCCGGGGAGTTGTTTCGATTTTAATTTTCTATTCTTCGAATTATTTTTTTCGTTTGATTTTATTGTGTGTTGAGTGCATTAAAAAAAAATTGTTGTGTGTTTTTGTGTGAATTTTGCTTTCATTTGTTTGTGTTCATTGTGTGCTTGTTTTCTATTTGCATTTCATATTAAAAAAATAACAACACACAAGTTCATTTGAAAAAGAAAAAAAAATTCATTGCTATTTACATTTTACATTGTACATTTTACATTTTCACAAACATTTTCTATTTTCATTTCCATTCATTCTACTGTGCACAGTGCACTGTTTCGCCTTTGTGCATATCACAGCATCTCTGTTATAATTTTTGGCTGCCATTTATTGCTGCTACACCCTCGACCAAACACAGATACACTGTGATCAACGGTAGCCACTTCAACATATTCATCAAATACAGCAACAACAGTTCAGAACACCACCACAACCACCTGAAACTGCACTTCCAAACACAATGCAGCTCCTCCTCATCAAAATTGTCACCACCTCTTCAAAGACTCGCGAACTAGTCTCCTACGAACCACTGCCATAGTTCTCAAAACTGCTGTCAACTGAATATTGCATTAGCCACTGCCTCTTCAACATTCAAACATATAGCCACAGACATCTAAAGTCGACACCACTTCTGACCATACTCTCTGTCCACGTTGCTGTCAGTCATCAACCACTTACCCCCAACAACCTGAACAGTACAAACAAACACCATACACATCACAAACTCTAATTCCCACTTCAAACTGTGGCCAACAGTCACTATTCTTCCCACTGCAATCCCATTAACAACCGCCTCCTCCTCTTACCACCTGCAGTCACCACTTCATTCTTCAACAAATACAGTTCCACCCTGCACACTGCTAGTGGTTCATCACCATCAACATATGTTGTTCCACTGTTTACCCCCCCTCCTTCGACATTCACATCTGCATTACCCCTGTAAATCTCCTGTGCACCATCCACAGTCATTCAACCTCACACTTCCTTCAATTCCACTTCTCTGCCACAAACAGAACATCACCATACATTCTACTGCCACCAAGCAAGCTCCTCCTTCACAAATCATTTCACTGCCAACATATCACAAGCCATACATCACTGTCAAAACATCCACAATTACTGCCTTTCACATTCTCCTACTGCTCGTCACAGCAGCCAATCCAATCAATCATACTTGACTTCTGCCATATAACCCCTCTGCTCAGCAACCATCACCCAACATTACATAGTGAACATAGCACTCGAACAATCCCCTTCTAGATAACCACATATAGTTACCCCACGCCTGATCATCACTGCATATAGCCTCTACCTATCGACCCAAGAAACACTCGAACTAACCACTCACCAAAACCACTGCAATCACCGCAACCTACTTCTGACCACCATCCAAAACTACAGTCACAACATTACAGTGTGCAAATTCCCACAAACCATCCATATTCCCACAAACCATCCATCTTTCGGCATCACTTCTTTGCCTCTGCCATACAAGATAACAACCCATATCACAGTTCGTGTCCTCTTCCATCACTGCCTTCTTGCAGCATCAAACCACCCATTTCTGTTAACTGCTAACCATCATACCCATCCTCCACAAGCAACAGTCGAGCTCTAGCATTCATCGTGAAAATTCCCAAATCACCTCGAACCGCTTCTTCTGCAACCATCACGACTTCAAAACAGTTCACCTGAATTCAATCTTGAACCAATAGGTTCACCCCAACTCAAGAATCACCACTTCCTACCACCAGACTTTTGCAACAATCACCTTCCTCGATCAGCAACCGCGACCTCCTATGAAAATCACTAAATCGCCGTCAACGCTTGTAACGACTCGTAAATTTTAGTTGTTTATTTATTTAATTAATTGAAATTTTATGAAATTTTAAATTATTAAATTTTGAAATAAAAATTTCATATTTCGAATGCGTCTACTTTAACATAGCAACTGGTAAATTTTCATCAGATAATTTGAAAGTTTATTTTCTAGTGTAATTTTATTTCAATTCAAATCAGTTAAAAATTTATGATAATAAAATGTTTTCCAAACCTGAATATTTTTCTATAAAAAATTTGTAAATCATCTTCTGAGAGAGACGTCATATTTCGTTTCGTCAGATTTTGACTGCTATTGCTCCGTTTATCTTATTTCTGGCAAATTAGCAGCATTTTCGGTACCGATTTTCGATTTTGATAGGATAATCGTACCACTGATATCTATACACCGTTTTGATTGTCTCGTCGTGCTGATATCTACGGTATATTCGTTTGTGTGTTTCGAAGTCCGTGAGACAGAAAATCTACGGAACGGTTTCGTACGGTACCCGTTTTTGAGTCTTTTCATTTCTAGGTCCTTTGTCTCCTTTGTCTATTCGTTCCCACCGTCTTAACAAATAGCCACTAACAATAATATTCTTGGATTCATCGCCTGACTTTTGCTATTCAACAGTTTGATTTATTTCGTTTGGTTCTGATTCATTCAGAGAAAACTTAACCTGCAAGTTTCATATTATTTTTTTGCATTTCCTTCTCTTTGCCGAAGATTGTTCTTCAGCTTGTCACCTTGTTGCTCTGCAAAACCAAGTCTCTATTTCCTTTGTAATTTTTTTTTACTTAAAGCCTCAACCTCACACTCTCTCACAACCTTGCGTCCTTCCTTCCCAAACTCCCTACCAAACCCAACACTTCCCTGTCGAGGCCGAGAGCCGTCACCCGAAGCCTGGCCGAACATCGTAGCTGTACATGCCGAGCCGCCTCCAACCGAGCTCGACCCCGCCTCCTTCGACTGTCCTCCTCGCCTTTGCTCGCCCCGGATCCAACACCCACCTTCATCCCACCTGGCCTTTGCTCCCCTTGTTGCCGTTCCACCCTGGTTGCAGTTTTGTTTTGGTGAGTATTACCTATTGTTATTCATATATTTAAAGGTTTAACTGAGTTGTAAATTGGGTTTTGAAAGGAAATATATTTGCTTATTTAATTTTGTTATTGATTTCATAAAATATATGGTATCGGTTGTAAGTTGTATATTTATATATTCTTCCAATCTTTATTGTTGTTTTGTTCGTATACAATATTTATATCGGTCTAGCTATATGTATGTAATCAGTTAGCTATATATATATATACGGTTGCTATTAGTATGGATAGGTTTATGTGGGATTTTGGATGTATATGTGAATTTGATAATATATTTATTATATTTTATGTTGTTTGTATACACTAGTTTAAAGATATATATGACGGCAATATATATATATAGATGTTTGTATATGTATCGAATGTTTTACAATATATATGACAGCAATAAATATATATGCTGTGAAGACTTAACAATATATATTTTACACGTTTTCCTATATATTAGTCATATATATAAGGTGGATTTCAAAGTATATATTTGCAATGTGCATATAGCCTACACGAATTTTAGCTATTACGTATATACTTTGTATATTTGACAGAGCTTTGACTTTTGAAGACTTGTATGTTGGTTATTAAACGTTGATCTTAAGATTTTATATAATTGAATATTAGTTTATATATAAATAATCTGTTTTATATATGTGTAGTTATATACCTTTATATATATAATTTGTTCGAAATAAGTATGTATATTAGTTTTGTATAATATGTTTGTGATATATATATATATATACGTTTATACAAGTTTTACCTGTTGTGGTTATAAAGTTATACAGTATACTTTAATCTAATCTATGATTTTAAAAATAATTTATATAGTCTATATTGGATTGCTGGGTTCGCGTATATTATATATATAAAGTTGTTATTGAATTATACTGTATAGGTTCTGTTGGGTCTTAATGCATGAGTCATCTTGATTTTTAATAGGTATTGATTTAAATTTTATATTAAGAATGTATTCTAAGCATATGGGCATTGTTATTTTGAATTTTTTTTTATAGCTATTGTTTTAAATATAATATATATATTAGTCTATATAATAGCGTGTTTCAATACATGAGTTTAGTTTTGTATATTTTCTGTCTTTATCAAACTGATTCAGTATTCTCATCGATTTCTAATTATCAGCTTTATCAGTCGAATTCGTGTCAATCTTGCTTCGCTTTGGAATTCGTGCTCGGGTTCGTAACACATCTCATTCTCGTTCATCTCACTAGCCTCGAAAGGTGAGAAATCACTCATGATTTACGTTCTTATATTTATTAAATTTGATTTCAATTGAAACGTCAATTGAAATATGATGTTGTTGGTTATTTACATTTTTATATATGCTATTATCTGTATCTGATCACCTATGACATCTGACACCATTATCTGTTATTTATATTGATGATATATGCCTGTTATATTATTTCATATCTGTTATCACTCTGCAAGTTCCTATTAGTATATAATTCACTATGGGTTGAAATGATACATACCCGAACGATCTGTAGAATAGGAGAAAATCGTTATGGGTTGAAATGATAAACCCAAGCGATTTTCAATTAATTGAATTTGGGATTGTGGGTTGAAAAGATATATACCCGTATATATTTAAATTGCGGATTGAAATGATAAATATCCGTATCACTTGACCATAGGGTAGAAAATTATATACAAACACCGTTGGTCTATATATATATATAAATATTTTGAAAATAATTTCTATGGTTTTGAAAAGAAATATATGGTTTTGATAAATATTGATTTTAAATATTTATTAAAGTTGATAAATAGTATGTTCAAGTATTTATTTAATATCTATATTTTCAAATATAGAGTTTATAATGATTTGAAATTGATTTGAAATTATATTTATTTAAGAATTATACTTAAATAAGTTTGATTTGAAATGTATTGAATTTGAAATTTAAAGAAGTATTTTACAACTTGAAATTTGATTAAAGGTGACTTAAATGGATATTTCAAGCTTATATATATTTAAAAGGATATTTTGTTTATTTAAATTTAGTAAATTTAAGCTGTATTTGGATATTATTGAAATGATTAAGTAAATATTTCAAACTAATAATAGTAAAGTGAATTTGATATGTATATATAAGTATCGAATTTAGTTTTGAAATGTTGAATATTTAAAGCTTGAAATATATTGAAATTGAAATGGCTTATTTTATGGTTCAGATATGTATTTGAAATCGATAATTTGAAATGGTTTATTGAGAAGCTGAATCGAGTTGAAATTGATGATTTGAGATTTGATTAAATTAAAATTCTGGAATTCGAGTTGATTTGAATCGATTTGTGAAATTTGAGAAAAACTATTTTATTTTATAAAGTAATTTTAAATTATATTTAAAACTATTGATATTTTACTTTTATAAATTATTATAATATAAACTATCTTAATATAAATCATTTTTAATATAAATTATTTTATTTTAAACTATTTTAACTTATAACTATTTATAAACTATTTTATTTATAAACTATTTTATTATATATACAAATTTTAATATCTAAACTGTTTAAAAGGAAACTGTTATGATTTCCAAAATGCTATAATTTCAAAGTGTTATGATTTCCAAAATGCTATAATTTCAAAGTGTTATGATTTCCAAAATGCTAAAATTTCAAAGTGTTATGATTTCCAAAATGCTATGATTTCAAAGTGTTGTTATTTCCAAAGTGTTTTGATTTTTAAAAGACTATGATTTCGAAAGCGTTATAACTTTGGAAAGTGATATGATTTTTGAAAATGGATATATTTGAAGTGAAAATGATATAGTATTGATTTGGTTTTGAAATGGAAATGATATTTTGATTTTGAAGTATAGACTATTTTGAAATGACCGCGGTGTTATAATAACGATTGGTTGTTAAAGAGACCGGGATCAGATATGGACATACTCTCTATCGATACCGAAAACCACTTTAACAACTGTGTATGTGGTGGAGTTCCAGAATGAAGTAGGATGGTGGCGACGATCCTAACGTATATACGTGGACCCAACTCCCGTGAGTTGGCATAAAGTGGCTAAAACAGGAGCGATTGACGGGCCAAGGAGGTAGCACCTCTGATCGGACACACTTCTTCGATATCATTCTATTACTTTGTGATTGATTGGGTGCACCCCTTGATTTAGGAGTGTTGTTCGAGGTGGGCGGTAGTGGCTGCTATGCATCACCACCAGCCCGAATGCGTAATTGGTATATCTACCCTGGCATTGCCTAGTTGTGCCGTGTCACTTACCATATCGAGCTTTACTACGATTTGTGATTTCTCCCGTAGCCTGTGGAGTATCGAGGGTAGCCCCCATTTTGGGAGTATGCTAATACTGGATAGACTACTGGGACTATTACGTGTTAAGGGCTATATGGGTAACCCCTTAACGCTATTTAAAAGTATGTTTATTTTATATCAGACATTATTATAATAGCGAATATTACTACAAAGTAGATAGTTTAACGGATCCTTAGAGGATGGTTATCCCAAACATCCTTTGAGTTACTTGTATTTCAGTGATATTTCACTTGAGTTGGATTTATTGATATAAGAATGTTAATCCTGACTCGATTGTTTTGTGTTTTGCTTTACGCTTGGGTCAGACTGAGTGATATAGCATTTGAGACTTGCCTTTGGAGTTAGAGCTTCACTTTGAGATCCAGCTATCTATCGATTCTGATACCAGTTATTCAGTTGATTCCAGTGATGTATTCAGATCTTGTATTTGACTATTGTATTGAGACATCTATGTTTTCAAGACTTCTGTCATATCATGTTTAACTCTGTTATATATATATAGTAGCTTCATGAACTAATATTCTTTTGTTTCCGCTGCATTACTGTTATATTACTCTGTGTCTGTGATCTGTGATTATTTTATTTACTGTATATGCTGAGTTTTGCCAAATTTTATTTACAATTCATTGTTTTGAATTATTCAAGTCCGGCATGTGTGGATTTATTGTCGATTTGAATGGTCCAAAATACTGGGTCGTTACATGTGGTATCAGAGCTCTGGTTTTAGGCAAAACTTAGCATATGTAGTAAATTTAATTACGGGATCACTTTCGTTCGAGCTTGAATCTCTTCCTCTTTGACTCAGTTTCCTTTGAATTTTGGAACGTTCACTTCGGTTCCAAAGTCCACTCTTGTCTCCCCTATTCGTGTCTTCTTGATTCTGGAGTATCCCATAACTCCACTTCGAATAATCTCTAATAAATCGGTGGTCTCGCCAACCTTTGAATGATTTGTAAAGGGGTGAAACTCCTTTACAGCAGGCATTGATTCACCGGAGATTTCTGTATCCTCGTTTTAGATGTTGCTATCTTTTGTTTTACCCGAATTCTATCTCTTGTGATCTGATGTCGATTTGAATTCCGCATCGATCGTATTCTTGAAGTCACGGTTGACCCAGTTTAGGTTACCCGTGATTTATATAAATTTATCCATCTTCCAATTTGAAATTCAATCATCTTATCTCTCTATCGAGTCTATATTTAGCTGAATTCTATTTGATTAGAGTTCCCCTAATTTGAATCTCTATTCTTGTTTTGAAATCCATTCTTGAATTATTGAGTGAGGGAGTGTATTTGTAATTAATATTAAAATGTTTTATATATTGTGTTGTTTGAGTTGTTGATGTTGATTTTGGGTTTTCGATCGATTCGTCTGATCAATGCTATCGATAGGATTTCCAAAACACTTGAACAGAGCAAACTGACACAATATTATTTTCAAATTTGGTAAATGGAATAAATTTGTATGATTATATTATATATAAGTAAAATTTTCTGGAATTTAATAAGTTAATAAATTGGTTGTTTGAATGATAATATTTGATTTTCGTTTATTGTTCTAAATGAATTTATAAACATGGTTTATAAATTGATTTGGAATTTAAATGAATTTAAATCAGGAATTTGAGAATTTAATTTTCAATGATTTCGAACTCTGGTTTTAAAGTTTTAAAATGCATATTATTTAAAGTATTTTCAAATAGAAATGGTTTCAAAGAATTTTAAAATGTTGAAATCAGTGCTCTCCTCATTTGTCGGTGGAAAATAATTTCGGTGATGGCGACTGCATCATCGACATTCATTTTCGAGTTTCAAAGTGGAGAGACTATTCAGTAGCTTTGCTACACTTTCGTTTTAGAAATTAATTTGATTTGAATTTCTTAAGTATGACTTGATTTATATATATATGGGTATATTATTTTAAATTCAATTTGATTTAATATATATAGTATATAAATAATTATCTCTAAAGGGTTTGAAATTAAACGGAAATTTAATTCTTAAAATTATGTTAAAGGATGTTTTCAATTATAAATAAAGCTAAATTTTGAATAAGTATTTAAACTTGAAATAATTGAATTGGAGAATTTTATTTGTATAATACCCAACATCATTCTAATACAACTTACCTAAATTATTCAGAAGTTGAATAGGTAATTGGATAATATACAATATAAAATGATTTTATAAATAAAATTTGAGTGTTTATAATAAATGTTATACACTTAAATTTTAATTATAAAAATGTTAATAGAGATAGATAGAATAATAAGTTAATTTAATAATAGATGGGACAAAGAAATTGTAACGACTCGTATTTTTACGGATCGAAAAGTTCATAAAAATCTGGAATTCTTAGCGTTGTTAAGTCGTTTCAGATTTTGGGCAGAATTTTGTTCAAGTCCTAAGTCGTGATCGACTTATAGGCTGGACAACTTAAGGGAAGGAAGACTTAAGTCGGTGACGACTTAAGAGTTAGATCGTCTGGTAGCTTAGGTCATGTAGGAAGTAAGTCGTGGGATAGGATAGGTCGAATGAGCGACTTAAGTTAGTGGTGACTTAGGAGTTAGCGACCTAAGGTTTGGAGCGACCTAGGCATTGGGATAAGTCATGGGGAAATTAGGTCGTATGGGGTGGCTTAGGTCGAGTGACCGACATAAGAAGTAAGCGACCTAAGAAAATGGACGGGTTAAATGTTAGGTCGGCTGGGCAAGTTAACGACTTAAGGAGTGTTGGAGTTAGGATGTGGGCGACCTAAGTCTAGCAGTTAAGTCGTAACTCAGTTGAGTCGTGGCCGAGTTAAGGGAATAGGGTGATGAGTCGTTGGGTCGCTTGGACATGTTTAGTTAGGTCGTAGCCCGGCTAAGTTAGTATGTCGTGTGAGTTGCTAAGTCGAGGCGGGAGTTAGGTCGTACATTCGTTAGGTCGTAAATCGTAGGCCCACTAAATCGTAAGTCGTATACAGTTAGGTCGCACCTGTTGTTGAGTTGTTATGTCGTGTACCTGTAAAGTCGTATGGTTTCTGGTAGGTCGCGCGCATATGCTATGTGTTAAGTCGCGAGTGACCTAGGAGTTAGGATGTTAAGCCGTTAGGTCGGCAATAGTAAGTCGCAGATGCACATTGTTTTAAGTCGTTAGGCGTTAGGTCGTTGATCTGTTGAGTCGAAGGTCGGAGAAAGGGATAAGTCGGAGACGACTTATAGAGGCAGACGACCAAAGTTTTCAGCCTATAAATACTAGCCATTTTCTCACTTTTTGGGATCCGGATTTCGAAGCGATGAAGTGCTGCCATTTTGAGAGCTCGACTTCTACACTTCTTCACTTCTTTTCTCCACTTTAATGATTCAAAAGCTAAGAGAAAGGCTCTTGAATTGGGAAAGCTGCTCGTGGCATATGTAGCGGATGATGGAGCTCTTATGCATAGATTCGATGATGATGATGTTGAGATGAAGCTTTGCGAGGATGTGATGAAGCAAGGCATGATATGAGATAGTCTTGGTGTAATCCAGACGGGATCATTCCAAGCATGTTGATAACTCGGTGATATGGTTCGAGTTGAGGATAATGGTTGGCTCGAGAGGCGCTTGAGCTAGTATGAAAATAGTCGTCGAGGAGGATGACTAGAAGGCTGAGATCTCATCGTTGTTGAAGGTTCTAGCATGCTCAAAGCAAGAGTACGTTGGGCAGATTCGATAGTCCCTGAAGGCTAATGATTGATAGTCAAGTACTCTGGGCAGATTTGACAGTCCTAGGCACGGGTCACGATGACGTGCGGGAGTTATGTCTAGAACCGGGGTTTCCATTAGCCCTTGACGGACGGCTGAAAGAATGTGCCGGTCATTCAATTAACGATGATATCGAAGCAATGATAACAGTGATAGCCAGAGTCATGGATGTTTGGTTGTATCGTCATTCGGTCTCAAGAGCGGTATTTTCTGGGTGCTTATCTGATCTTGGTTTAGGCCTTGGGGGTTTGTACTTGGAAAACATCGCCCTTGACTCGAGTGATAATTGCTTTACTTTAAATTGTATGCTCTGCTATGTTTGCTTCTGCTTAGTGTGTGTCTGGGGGCTATCACTGTAGAAAGAGGTTGGAGTGGGAGGGTTGTATTCCTATTCCTTTTCCTTTATGCTCTTTTGGTATGTTGTTAGTTAATTTACTGCTCACTAAGACTGTTGTCTGACTCAAGGCTTTATGTTTTAATTCTTATTGTCTTGGGCTGTTCGTCCATTTTGGGACGGGCAGACTAGGTAGCAGGTGACAGGTGCTGTTCTAGCTTTCCACGGTGTTGATATCGAAGACGAGCTGGAGTATTGCATATCATTTCTTACTATATGTACTGGATGTTCCGCTGCTTTGTATTCTCTGAGTGATATGTAGTGAGGCTTGTTGTATTGACTATTCAGATGTTTGTATTCAACCATTATGAAGTTTTATTGATGAGATTCTATTCTGTGAAGCTTCACTATATATATGTTCTATTGTATTTTGTCCATGCGCTGTGAGTAATACGATAGATTTTGTTGTTTTAATTTACCCTGGCAATCGTCCATGGTCGCCTGGCACACTTTACAGCGCACTATCTCTTCATTCGGTGCAGGGGTCATGGGCGGTCGTCACAGAAATTTATTTTGAAGGAATTAATAAATTGAAATTAGATTAAGTTATGGAAATACCTTGAATTTAAAATCAATTATTAAAAATAAATTAATTGAAATTGAAATTTATATGGTTTAAATTAATTTATATTGTTTAACATATGTGATAAGATATATTAGGTGGAATAAAGTTAATAATAATTTGGAATAAAAGAATTAAATTTGTTGAATAAAATAGGAGTATAAAAAAATGTTTATAGAAATTGATGATTTAGAAATTTTAATTGAGGATGACTAGATAATAAGATAATGAATTTAGAAATAGATAGATTGATTTAACTTAAGTGAACTCAAATGGATTAAACCAAAATGTTGAATATTAATTAGTTTGATTTGAAATCTATATGGTTTAAATAAATTGTTTTGTCTTGTTTTAAATCTATTTCTTTCTGGTTGTTTTTATTCTCCTACCTCCTTCCTTTTCGGGGACGAAAAGTTTTGAGTGGGGGAGAGTGTAACGACCCGTAAATTTTAGTGGTTTATTTATTTAATTAATTGAAATTTTGTGAAATTTTAATTTATTAAATTTTGAAATAAAAATTTCATATTTGGAATGCGTCTACTTTAACATAGCAACTGGTAAATTTTCATCAGATAATTTGAAAGTTTATTTTCTAGTGTAATTTTATTTCAATTCAAATCAGTTAAAAATTTATGATAATAAAATGTTTTCCAAACCTGAATATTTTTCTATAGAAAATTTGTAAATCATCTTCTGAGAGAGACGTCATATTTCGTTTCCTCAGATTTTGATTGCTATTGCTCCGTTTATCTTATTTCCGGCAAATTAGCAGCATTTTCGGTACCGATTTTCGATTTTGATAGGATAATCATACCACTGATATCTATACACCGTTTTGATTGTCTCATCGTGCTGATATCTACGGTATATTCGTTTGTGTGTTTCGAAGTCCGTGAGATAGAAAATCTACGGAACGGTTTCGTATCGGTACCCGTTTTTGAGTCTTTTCATTTCTGGGTCCTTTGTCTATTCGTTGCCACCGTCTTAACAAACAACCATTAACAATAATATTCTTGAATTCATCGCTTGACTTTTGCTATTCAACAGTTTGATTTATTTTGTTTGGTTCTGATTCATTCAGAGAAAACTTAACCTGTACGTTTCATATTGTTTTTTTGCATTTCCTTCTCTTTGCCGAAGCTTGTTCTTCAGCCTGCCACCTTATTGCTCTGCAAAACCAAGTCTCAATTTCCTTTGTAATTGTTTTTTACTTAAAGCCTCAACCTCACACTCTCTCACAACCTTGCGGCCTTCCTTCCCAAACTCCCCACCAAACCCAACACTTCCCAATCGAGGCCGAGAGCCGTCACCCGAAGCCTGGCTGAGCATCGTAGCTGTACATGCCGAGCCGCCTCCAACCGAGCTCGACCCTGCCTCTCTCGACTGTCCTCCTCGCCTTTGCTCGCCCCGGATCCAACACCCTCCTTCATCCCACCTGGCCTTTTCCCCCCTTGTTGTCGTTCCACCCTGGTTGCAGTTTTGTTTTAGTGAGTATTACCTATTGTTATTCATATATTTAAAGGTTTAACTGAGTTGTAAATTGGGTTTTGAAAGGAAATATATTTGCTTATTTAATTTTGTTATTGATTTCATAAAATATATGGTATCGGTTGTATAAGTTGTATATTTATATATTCTTCCAATCTTTATTGCTGTTTTGTTCATATACAATATTTATATCGGTCTAGCTATATGTATGTAATCAGTTAGCTATATATATATACGGTTGCTGTTAGTATGGATAGGTTTATATGGGATTTTGGATGTATATGTGAATCTGATAATATATTTATTATATTTTATGTTGTTTGTATACACTAGTTTAAAGATATATATGACGACAATATATATATATATATATATGTTTGTATATGTATCGAATGTTTTACAATATATATGACAGCAATAAATATATATGCTGTGAAGACTTAACAATATATATTTTACATGTTTTCCTATATATTAGTCATATATAAGGTGGATTTCAAAGTATATATTTGCAATGTGCATATAGCCTACACGAATTTTAGCTATTACGTATATACTTTGTATATTTGACAGAGCTTTGACTTTTGAAGACTTGTATGTTGGTTATTAAACGTTGATCTTAAGAGTTTATATAATTGAATATTAGTTTATATATAAATAATCTGTTTTATATATGTGTAGTTATATACCTTTATATATATAATTTGTTCGAAATAAGTATGTATATTAGTTTTGTATAATATGTTAGTGATATATATATATATATATACACGTTTATACAAGTTTTACCTGTTGTGGTTATAAAGTAATACAATATACTTTAATCTAATCTATGATTTTAAAAATAATTTATATAGTCTATATTGGATTGCTGGGTTCGCGTATATTATATATATAAAGTTGTTATTGAATTATACTGTATAGGTTCTGTTGGGTCTTAATGCATGAGTCATCTTGATTTTTAAGAGGTATTGATTTAAATTTTATATTAAGAATATATTATAAGCATATGGGCATTGTTATTTTGAATTTTTTTTATGGATATTGTTTTAAATATAATATATATTTTAGTCTATATATTAGCTTGTTTCAATACATGAGTTTAGTTTTGTATATTTTCTGTCTTTATCAAACTGATTCAGTATTCTCATCGATTTCTAATTATCAGCTTTATCAGTCAAATTCGTGCCAATTTTGCTTCGCTTTAGAATTCGTGCTCCGGTTCGTAACACATCTCATTCTCGTTCATCTCTCTAGCCTCGAAAGGTGAGAAATCACTCACGATTTACGTTCTTATATTTATTAAATTTGATTTCAATTGAAACGTCAATTGAAATATGATGCTGTTTGTTATTTACATTTTTATATATGCTATTATCTGTATCTGATCACCTATGACATCTGACACCATTATCTGTTATTTATATTGATGATATATGCTTGTTATATTATTTCATATCTGTTATCACTCTGCAAGTTCCTATTAGTATATAATTCACTATGGGTTGAAATGATACATACCCGAACGATCTGTAGAATAGGAGAAAATCGTTATGGGTTGAAATGATAAACCCAAGCGATTTTCAATTAATTGAATTTGGGATTGCGGGTTGAAAAGATATATACCCGTATATATTTAAATTACGGATTGAAATGATAAATATCCGTATCACTTGACCATAGGATAGAAAATTATATACAAACACCGTTGGTCTATATATATATATAAATATTTTGAAAATGATTTCTATGGTTTTAAAAAGAAATATATGGTTTTGATAAATATTGATTTTAAATATTTATTAAAGTTGATTTAATAAAGTTGATAAATAGTATGTTTAAGTATTTATTTAATATCTATATTTTCAAATATAGAGTTTATAATGATTTGAAATTGATTTGAAATTATATTTATTTAAGAATTATACTTAAATAAGTTTGATTTGAAATGTATTGAATTTGAAATTTAAAGAAGTGTTTTACAACTTGAAATTTTATTAAAGGTGACTTAAATGGATATTTCAAGCTTATATATATTTAAAAGGGATATTTTTTTATTTAAATTTAGTAAATTTAAGCTGTATTTGGAAATTATTGAAATGATTAAGTAAATATTTCAAACTAATAATAGTAAAGTGAATTTGATATGTATATATAAGTATCGAATTTAGTTTTGAAATGTTGAATATTTAAAGCTTGAAATATATTGAAATTGAAATGGCTTGTTTTATGGTTCAGATATGTATTTGAAATCGATAATTTGAAATGGTTTATTGAGAAGCTGAATCGAGTTGAAATTGATGATTTGAGATTTGATTAAATTAAAATTCTGGAATTCGAGTTGATTTGAATCGATTTGTGAAATTTGAGAAAAACTATTTTATTTTACAAACTAATTTTAAATTATATTTAAAACTATTGATATTTTACTATTATAAATTATTTTAATATAAACTATCTTAATATAAATCATTTTTAATATAAATTATTTTATTTTAAACTATTTTAACTTATAACTATTTTTATAAATTATTTTATTTATAAACTATTTTATTATATATACAAATTTTAATATCTAAACTGTTTAAAAGGAAACTGTTATGATTTCCAAAATGCTATAATTTCAAAGTGTTATGATTTCCAAAATGCTATAATTTCAAAGTGTTATGATTTCCAAAATGCTAAAATTTCAAAGTGTTATGATTTCCAAAATGCTATGATTTCAAAGTGCTGTTATTTCCAAAGTGTTTTGATTTTTAAAAGACTATGATTTCGAAAGCGTTATAACTTTGGAAAGTGATATGATTTTTGAAAATGGATATATTTGAAGTGAAAATGATATAGTATTGATTTGGTTTTGAAATGCAAATGATATTTTGATTTTGAAGTATTGACTATTTTGAAATGACCGCGGTGTTATAATAACGATTAGTTGTTATAGAGACGGGGATCGGATATGGACATACTCTCTGCCGATACCTAAAACCACTTTAACAACTATGTACGTGGTGGAGTTCCAGAATGAAGTAGGATGGCGACGACGATCCTAAGGTATATACGCGGACCCAACTCCCGTGAGTTGGCATAAAGTGGCTAAAACAGGAGCGATTGACGGGCCAAGGAGGTAGCACCTCTGATCGGACATACTTCTTCGGTACCATTCTATTACTTTGTGAGTGATTGGGTGCACCCCTTGACTTGGGAGTGTTGTTCGATGTGGGCGGTAGTGGCTGCTATTGTTTCTCTGAAGGTACTTAAACCTTCGGCTGCATTGCTACGGTGATTCGTGGTGCACCGATAAATCCTGTATGTTAATTGGTGAAGAACTATCTTGTTGATTTAAGACAGATTGTGTTTATACTATTTTGGGTTTACTTAGGATAAATCATTTGTAATTAACCACTGCATTCATTTAGTTGCATTAGCTCATGCATATTAAAAAAAAAATAAAAAAAATTCAAAATTCAAAACTAAAAAAATTGTAAATATTTCTTTCCAAATTTTTAAATCCTTTCTTTTGAATTTATTTTTTCAAAAACAAAAATCCAAAAAAAAAATATAATATTTTCAAAAACAAAAAAAATTTGAAAATCCAAAAAAACAAAAAAACAATTTCCCTTTTGAAAAATTTTATTTGTAAATATTTTTCCTTTATATAAAAAAAACATTCTTGAAAATGTCCGAGTTTCCCCACTCATTTGAATTTTACAATAGTTGTGAAAATCAATATAATCCATACGATTTCACTCCAAATTCGTATGAATATTTTAACGACAACTATTCTTTAAACAAATCAAATTTTGAACCACAAAATTTTCAAAACGATGACCAACCCTCAAGTCTTGAAAAGAGCATTTCGTCTTTACTTGAAATCTCTACACAACAAAATCAAATGATAAATGATTTGTGTAATTCATATTTGGGCAATGATTCAAATCAAAGTTTTCAAAATAATCAAAATTTGAATTCACTTCAAAATTCAAACGATTTCGAGTATAACCCATGCCAATTCAATTTTGAACTCCAAAATGAATTTCAAAATCAAAACGAAAATGTGATCCGCTTTTCAAATAATTTTGGCAATGGGAACGATCTCGACTATGGTGCAAGTGAATTTTTTTGTTCTCAACAAATCCAAATCGAAAATCCTCAAGCTAATAATTATAAATTGGATTTTGTTGAACAAATGAACGAAATTTACGATGATCACACTGATTCGTTGTTTGAAACTTATATGAAACAACGTAATCAACAAAACCAAATCCCAACGTGTGACGAGTTAAGTAATAATCCATCTTTTACCCAAATCGACGATTTTCAAATAACAACTTTTGAAATTGAAAATAATAATCTAAATGAAGTTTTTGAAAACACGGTAATTGAGTTGGATTTCAATTCTTTTGAGGGCGTGGAACCAAATTTAAAATTCGATCTTCCTTTTCTCGATTTTGAAAATTTGAATACAACAAATTTAGATTTTGAACTTGAGATACGCAATAAAGTTGTTGATAATCTAATAAAGGAAGACGAATTTACCGAACACGATTTCTTTGGACTTTTCGAAAACGAGTTGTCACATTTTGAAGGGGAAGATTTAAATCACCATTTTGATTTTGAAATCAATAATTTTGAAGAAGTTTTCAATGATAAATTTGAATTTCAATGTGGTGAAAAAGAACTTGAATTTCAATCAATTTTTCTATCAACCCCAAAAATTATCGAAAACAAAACAACTCATACAATTTTTAATAAAACGAAATTCGTTTTTCCAAATCAACATTCAAATCCGAAATCTTTTATGGTTTGGTTTTTCGAGCTTAAGCTATGTCTCGTATGCTTGACGAGACAAATGAATCGATCTTTGGAAGACCGTTTCATTTACTTTTTGACGGTATACTTTCTGATCTCATGTAAATACCGTTAATTTTCATTTAAATAAAGGTCGTGTTTTTATTTTTCTCCTTTCACTTTGGTTGATTGTGGGGACACAGTCAAAATCAAGTGTGGGGGAGACTCATCTTCTTTTTGATTTTTCATGATTAATTTTTCATTGTTGTTCTTCCAAAACTCAAAAAAAATATAGAAAAATTTTCAAAACCAAAAAAAAATTAAGCATTTTGATTTATTTTTAAAGAAACACTATAGGATAAATATATGGATTTGGTTTATTAATTTGAAATTTTTGAAAATTCATCTGTCTTAACAAAAATAAACATGAAGTTTGATTACAAATACAATGGTTTACCTAGTATATAGGAAGATTCATACGTGTTAATTATGAAATACATCCTAATTGAAAATCTTTGTTTTAAAAAGTGGTAATTTAAAGTAAAGGATATAACATTTTTTTTGTCTTCTAAGTTAAATGGTGCTAAGATGATTTTGCAAAACTCTCTCCCTAAAAAGAAACAAAAACACAAAAAATAATAAAAATTTCTTGTATATATGTATATATTTTCTTAATAAACACCTAGAGTCATGTGTTCACACTCGTGTGCTCACTCGCCAAGCTCTGTACCCTTCTTACGTAAGCCCGAAAGGTAGTGTACGATCGGTATATCTGGCCTCAGTTTATCTGAGTTAGGTGTATGTATATATATATAAATTCTTTTTAATAACGCCTACAGTCAATAGGTGTTCACACTCGTGTGTTCACTCACCACGCTCTATATTCCCCTCACATCAGTCCGCAAGGCAGTGCATGGGTAATATATCTGGCCTCAGTTTATCTGAGTTAGGCATATGTAAATATTGTTAATATCAACAAATTTTCAAAAGAAAAAATGGAGAGTAAGCAAATGAAATCCAAGCACTATTTTAACTTATTTGATTTGACTTGTTATTGAAAAGAAATGAAAATACCACTTTGATAAACTTTGATAATCAACTAAGGATCCATTTCGTAGTTACACTTTGTTATCAACCGAAACAACGAGTTAAACTATAGTATATTTGCTTTGATAACTTCATTTTTGTTGGAAATTTTGACAAGTAAATGACTTAAATTTTCAAGATAATAACCAAAACCTATATTTAACTTATTCGTGTTAATTTAAAAAGTAAATCCTTCATTTGTATATGTTCAAAAACTTGCATTCTAATCTTGCATTATGTAAATATTTTCATCCTGCATTTGGATTTTGTGGGTAGTATCCGTTGAAAACCCTCACGAGACAACACTCGTCCTACTGGGGACACCCAGAGGTTTAACGGCTTGTTGTATACGCTCAATGCAATCGTGCTCCCTACGAAAATGGATTTATCTTAGTTTTTTTCATTTATTCGAGGACGAATAAAAAGATAAGTGTGAGGGTATTTGATGTGCATGTAAATTTGTATATTTTTACCTCCATATTTAATCTATTTAAATTAAATAAATGATCATAATTTGGAAACATAATTTGATGTGCACGTAAATAGTGTTTAGGGTTGTTCTTATCTCCAATTTAAACAACATTTGTTTAATTCTTTTAAACATAATTTGGAAGTAAGAAGTTATTAACAAATGTTTTGTGCATATACTTATGTTAGGGAGATACGTATATGAATGTTTTAGACAAACGTTTTGAAAAGAGATTTATTAAATAAAGATTTGTTTTGAGGCTCAGTGTTTGCTATGGATAAATAAATCTCAAATGGAATTAGTTGTTGTTTGTTTATTTCATAATTAAATAACCGAGTATCAAATATGAACCCAAAACGTAACTCTGGAAATATCTAGGAGAAACACATGAGTTATATGGCACAGTCATCTCCGATGATGTTGTACTATACATATAAATCTCATTTTGTTCTCCTAGGACAAGTGATAAAAAAAATCCATCCACTAACGGTTAGAAGGTGACCTCCGCTCTTATATTTGACTATTTATTTCCTAAAGAACCGGGGTTGAGTTTACCAGAAACTATCGAATGTTGTTGCGAAGAGACCGGGATCAGATATGTTATCTGAAAACCAGTTCGATCCAACTCAAGCATTTCGAAGTGAAAACATCTTAAAGATGATGCAATTGAAGACAGAGATCTTTGAAGTGCAAGGGCTGCTTGCTACTAATCCTGAGGGTGGTTCCAAAATGGATGTAGTAGAAGTAGTGCCTTCAGTTTATCCATCTCCTGGACAACTTGTATGGAGAATGCTGGCATTGCATTGTTGCCTGGAGGGTAGTGTTAGCATTCCATGTGGGAAGTGCTATATGAAAGGTACTAAAGCCTCATCAATCGAGAATGACTAAAACAGGGAAGATGCAGCAGGGCTAAAAGGGTCGCTCCTAAATAGGGTATGATAATCCATATCTAGACTCGATATTATCTCTCATTTGTATGTTTCAGGGCCCATTAACCAAGGGGTGATCATATTCGGTACTACTAGTCAAGTGGTAGGCCGGTCCTCTTTTGGCGGGGATCCTGGCGTGGTCCTCGGTGTTATTTTATCTAAGGATGCACCGTGACGGGCAGTACCCCAGTAGCCCAGTCATTGTATGGGTTCCATTTCCCAATAAGTGCCTTCAGTCTTAGTTGTGTAACTATTATGCTTGAATTTAATTAATGTAACAATTTCGACTAAGTTAATTATTTACTTGAAAACCCTAGATATTATTATAATATCATTGGATTTTCTATAGAAAATGTTTTGGTTATCGTAAGGTAAAAACTCGTCCGTGTTTATGTGCGGCGTGGTCTTACGAGATGCCTTTGATTTAAAGGTTTTTATAAAGTTAAAATGTATGCTTTACTCACACTAGACCCAGGTCTGACCCAGAGTTTATTTTCCCTTTTCCTAAACTCTTGGGTGCTCAAATTTGAATGGGCAGCCAAGTAGTTCAGGTTATTCCGCAAATTTACCTTGGAGGATCTTGGAGCAGGTGGTTTGATAGATAGCTATTTTTCTTATTTCTGGTGTATTATATGTACATTGTATTAGTTAGGTAGGGACAGACTGTTATAACTATCCTTGGCTAGAATTTGTATTAGTATGACTCCGATGTAACATTTTGAAAGGACTTTGTAATATATTATGTTGAGTTATATATATTTTTTCGTTGCATTGTGAGATTCTGTGTTGTTTAGTTTCTTCTCTTCTATCTTATCTTTCCTTTTCTTTTACCCTTAATGGCTCGTCTTTTGGAGTAAGAAAGGCGGATCATTACATTACTTCACCTTTTGGGCCCGGCCAATAGCCAAGTAGAGCAGGGTACTTGACTACCCAACAACCTAACCTTCGACGCTACCTTTCTAGACACCTTACTAAATGGGAAGCTTTAATAAGTTAGCCCTAATACTGCTAATTAATACCATGTAGGCTATTGGGTTCTGATACCATTGATGGAACTAGGCTAGCACACAATAGTTTAAATGAGTGAATTTAAAAAAAATCCATTTTAGATCTTATTAGGCCTATGAAGTTTAAATTAATTTACAAATCTAGGTAATTTTAAATAAAATCTTTATTTTATTTAATTATTTTAAATAAAAATTTGATTTTATGTATATATAGTATATATAATATACATGTGTGATACACATATACATATATAGTGCACGTGCAACATATAGATGTGTACATAGTTTAATGTGCCCGTATATAAGTGATGAGATTTACACTACAGCGGACAAATTTACTCCTTTATAAACATATTTGCTGCCCATAATTGATTTATTTTTATATATACACACACACAGATATATATATATAATGTTTATTAAAAAATGTTGACCAATTCAAAATAATTCAATTTAATATTTAAAATACCTTAAGGTAGGTTCTAAATTTAAAACTAAATCTAGATCCAAAAGAAAATTATCTATTTCAATTTTAAGTGCAAATTTTGAAATGTTAATATATTAAATACACACACATACATATACAAAAAGGTTAACTTTTAAAATTTTATTATAATTTTTAAATTTATTTATATAGTATTAACTAAATTACATATGTCTAAAATTTGAATTTTTTCTTTGATCGAAACAATCGTTAAATAATATTTTTTAATAATATAAATCCTTGTAGATTTATATATAAGTATAAAATAATTATTTTAATTGATAAATAAACTAATTTTTTAATAATAAATCCATGTAGATTTATTAAAAAATTGTTTTTAATATGTATATTAATTTAAAGGGATTAAAATATTTATAAACCATATATTTTATTTTATAATTTCATACACACACATATATATACATATATATATACATATATATATATACATATATATACATACATATATATATATATATAATTTTTTGTTTCAAAAATAAGTATACAAGAATATATGTATATATATTATAAATTCATATGTAATTTAAAAATAGTTTTAAAAATCATTTTAATTTTTGAAAGTGGTTTTTTTAATGGTCGAAAAACAAATAATACAATTTAAATATATAAAAGTTTTTATTTATTTAAATGAATATGAATATACATGCAAAATCAGACAACAAATTTATATGTAAATACGTGATAAAACAGAGATCGATCTTTACTTGTAAATTAACATAGATGAATGTATACATAACTAAAAATATAATAGGATTTACCTATAAATGTAGGCTTGAATGTGCCTCTTGAATGTTGAATCAAAACTCCTTAGGTCCAATCCAGACTCCACTTGAATTTACAACAGACAAGAAGAGAACTCCACAACTAGAAATGAATATGTTTGATTTAAATTTATTTTGGAAATTAAGAGGGAGATGCCTTTAAACTTTCAGCCAGAGGTAGGTTAATTGTGACGCCCCACCTCTATGCTCACCATAACAAAGGTTATTATAAGGAATAACGTCTGCTATTGCGAAGAATAAGGCTTGTTAGAAGCGACCATCCGTAAGTTATGCCTTAGACGAGTATTGAATACATCGATAGGAGTTGTGTAAATTACTCCCAAATATATAAATTCAATCTAAATCTAAAACGAAACTACGGTGGCTAAAGAAAATCCAGAACAACTCATAATAATAACAACACAGACAAGATAATCACATCAGAACAGAAATATCAGATATATAGCGGAAGACAAGTCTGGATACATGCTATAACAATCGATGGTTCACATGAACCATATGTACATATACATATACATCATAACGTACATGTGATGAGAGTCAATAAACCAAAAGTACTCCTGGAAGACTAGACAAAAGATGACGTGAAATCCCAAAAGCTAAAGCTGCGACTGAAACAGAGATAGCGATTACCCTGAAATAACTCGGTCTGACCCGAGTATTATTTAAAAGAAAATAATAAATGGATCAGTCTAATTTATTCTTAGAAGTGAATGCATCATAAATAACATCAAAGCAAGATAATAATAATCTCGAATGAGACTATTCAACATAAGAAATCTACATAGCTTAAATGAAGAAATCACAACAAACTCCATTAAAATCAATTTTCAAATTCACAATTGAATTCAAAACAGCAATTCACAAAATCTAGAAATCAAAAATAGATAACTAGAAAATCAACATAAAAGTGGATCGATCCCAGCATATGGCGAGTCTAAGCTACGCCGCATGTGCATCAACATATGGCCGAAGCCTACCAAGTACTATCATCATAATTTTTGGCGCCCAACAAATGACCCGAAGGTCCAACATAGGACCCGAAGGTCTAGTACTGGTAATTGACCCGAAGGTCCATCATGGTGGCTCGAAAGCCCAAAAATCATCAAAATCATCAAACAACAAATCCTCATCAAATATTTCAATTAACGAGTCCGGAATTAACCAAAATAGTAAAAGTGTGGTTCCATACTCCGCACTTTTGCTAAATCGTTTAAATCTCTTCATCGTTTCCTTGAAAGTGTAGAATTGTGTATTTTATAAAAATAACATTTTACGTTCTCAAACGGACAAGTCCGGAATTAAGCGAATCATAAAAAGTAAGGGTTCATAGTCCTCAATTTTGCCGAAGCGTTTAAATCGCTTCCTCATTCTTTTGAAACCGCAAACTGTAAATTTTTTGAAAACAATCTTATTTTAAAATGATTTTTAAAACACGTGATTAAAACAGCAACAACTGTAGCAATTTCAACAAGGAAATTGCGCTTCTCAAAACACCGTAAAACGGATACCAAAATCAGCGTTGCGGAATAACCGCTTAAAATTCACTTTAAAATTGACGGTTACTGAAGTCAAAACAACAGTAATTTTTATTCGTCAAAAATATCATCAAACAACACGCTTCAAAATTTTGTCACCGGAGTAAAATCCGTTATAAAAATAACGGCAACAAAATACGTTTCAAAATGAAACACCGATTTAAAATAAATTAATAAATAGTGGACTACACTACTTATATGCAACAAAAAAACATTGCCTGAGCTTGAGATTAATGTACACGAAATATTTTTAACCAAATACAAAATGACTTGGAAAAGTTAACGTGCAAACATTTTACCCGCACATGAGTCTGGGATTTTTCACATACTTTAACTTAGTTTTAATGCAAATTGCAAACACACGGTTAAATAAAATGCACGGCCTGTGAAAGATAATAACGTGTTATTTCTTGCAACATGAATTAAAATTGACCAGGGCAACATTTACACGCAATATGATTTGCATGCAATATAAATGTCCTGGCAATACTCAATTATGCAAGCACATAACAATTATGAAGTTGAAAGTAAACAACCTGGGCTATAAAAAATTTCACGCAACATGCAACACACGAATACAAAGTTTAAAACATTTTTCGTGCAATACCTTTTTGCATCTACAGATGCCAAAATGATGGTTTGGCATTACAACACTTTCGTGAAACATCTGTTCACAAGAACCAAAATAAAAAGATTTGGACTACATGAATCAAAAATGTGCATGGGAAGAATACTATTACAGGACACTTGGAAACATTGCACGCACCAATGCATTAAGGCAAAATATAATCTGTGCAATATCTTAACCCACTACAACTTGCACTGTTACACGCATGCCTGGAAGTAGTTTGGACAAACTGATATATGCATGTACACTCCAATATGCCGACACACCAAAATTTGCGAAAGTAGAAAGTGACCTAGACCTGAGTTTCATATATGATATGCACGCAAGTACTGAAGGGGACCAAAATAGTCCTGACCTCAACTTTGTGTATTTCATGAATACAAAAATTGAATTACAAAATGAAGGCCTGGAAATTAAATCTTTGGCTCACACGCAAGAAGAAGTGAACAACATTTTACAGACCAGAACATATTTCGTATGCCATAAAATTCTTCCTCGTATGCACTTACAAAATGAAATAATACAAACAACTGGCAACATAGTTTACACACAAAATAAAGTAGTTAATAAATTGGAGATGTGAGTTTGAACTCACATTTAATTTTCCTCCCACCCGGTTATCAACTAGGAATGTTTGAAGCAAAGATTTACAGCTGCCGTTAATACCTTTGTTGAGCTATTGAAGAAAGTGAAATAAATGATGCAGCTTTTCTCAAAAATATGTATGCTGGCAACTATGTACAATTGCTTTAAATGGTAGACGTGTTTCGGTTGAAAAGAAAGTACACACTTGTATTAAAGATAGGGATGGCTGTAAAGTGTGATGATGGTAGCAAAGTGATTTCAACTTTTGTTAAAAAACTTTGTGACAACATAGCAAAAAATGTTCCAACCCATTTTACAACAAGACAAAATGTGTTCTCATCTTTGTTTTCAAAAAGAGTGACAGCAAAGCAAATAAAAATGTGATCAACTTTGTTTTAAATGGACTACTTCTCATATGCATACATAATGAAAAGTGGTCTGGGAAATGAAATAACATTTCTCAATACAAACTATATGCAATAAAGAAATAGCGTACAGCATAAATGTTTGCATACAAAAGAAAAATTTCCTAAACAATGTACACGCATACATGAAACAAATTGCCACCTAGGCTTTGCAAATGATTTGCACCCAAAATTAATTCTTATATTTTTTTTCTATTTTTAATATTTATTTCAACAGTGATTCAAAAATCACGGTCGTTACAGATTCCCCCCTTATAAAAATTGTGTCCCCGCAATTTTCATACTAGAAGCAGTCAATATACAAATAATTCATTTCAACAAAGAATGAAATAGAAAAGATGGATAAGAATGCTCACCCCCACCCGAAGAGGAGAGAAAACCGGGATAAGAACGCTCGATGAATTCTTTGGTTTCCCAAGTGCAATCTTTAGGATTTGCGGACCATTGAATTTTTACAAGCGGGACTTCTTTATTCCGAAGGCGTTTAACCTCCGAAGCTAGCACACGAATGGGATTTTGTACCATAGATAAGTCGGGTGAGATCTCAAGATCTTGCAACACATGAGAATCAATAATATAATTCGAATCTCGAAGGCATCGACGAAGCTGGGATACATGAAATACGTCATGAATTCCTGAAAACTGAATAGGTAGCGATACACGATAAGCAACAGGGCCAATGCGTTCCGTAATAGGAAACGGTCCAACATATCGAGGAGCCAATTTCCCGGAGCGACTAAAACGCACCACATCCTTCATTGGAGAAACACGAATAAAAATGTGATCACCAACAGAAAATTCCAAAGGCTTCCTACGATGATCGGCATAAGATTTCTGCCTATTCTGAGCCTCTTTCATTCTTTGTCTAATAATATCAATCTTCTTAGAAGATTCACGAATATAATCGGGGCCGAGAACTAACTTTTCCCCCGATTCCAACCAACAAGATGGTGATCGACACGGTCTTCCGTAAAGAGCTTCGAAAGGAGCCATACCTATACTGGATTGAAAACTGTTGTTATACGAAAATTCAACAAGAGATAAGTGGTCTTCCCTACTACCACCAAAATCAAGAATGCAAGCTCGAAGGAGATCCTCTAAGACTTGATTCACCCTTTCAGTCTGACCATCAGACCGTGGATGATAAGCTGTACTGAGATTGAGCTTAGTGCCCAAAGCTTTTTGAAGGCTCTGCCAGAAACCACTAGTGAAAAGCGGATCTCTGTCACTAACAATAGAACTAGGCACACCATGAAGTTGAACGACTTCTTTAATAAACAGCTTAGCCAACAAAGGAGCAGTCCGATTGGACTTGATAGGAATAAAATGGGCCGATTTAGTCAATCTATCAATAATCACCCAAATACTAGTATGGCCCAACCTCGAACGAGGTAGACCATCAATGAAGTCCATGGAAATTTGATCCCATTTCCATAATGGAATCTCAAGAGGCTGCAAAAGACCACTGGGATGCTGGTGTTCTACTTTAACAAGTTGACAAGTCATGCAACGACTTACATAACTTGCAATATCACGCTTCATACCCTCCCAATAGTATAAGCGCTTCATATCAGCATACATCTTACTACTACCCGGATGGATAGTATACTTAGAACGATGACAGTCCTCAAGAATGTCATTTCTAAGATTAGAAACATTAGGCATGATCAACCTTCCCTTCTTCTGGATACAACCATGAACATCAATATCGAAATCCTTTAGATCATCACTTCGGGATTCCAATTTACAATTCTGAATAAGATAAGCAATATGTGGATCTTGTTTTTGGGCATCGGCAACACAATCCAACAAACTAAAACGAGCTTCCGTGCTAAATAAAAGCACGGGAGAATCAGAAACTGAAGGACGGTCTCTAATATCACAATGAGATAAAGCTTCCAATATACTCCACTCTGCTAGCATCATGGAAACAACAACCTGTAGCTTGCGACTAAGCGCATCAGCAACTCGATTACCCTTACCAGAGGTATACTGAATATCGAAATCATATGAAGCAAGAAATTCGAGCCAACGCTATTGCCTCATATTAAGTTCTTTCCGAGTGAATAGATACTTCAGAGATTTGTGATCAGTGAAGAGAATAAAACGCTCGGCCAATAAATAATGTCGCCAAATCTTTAGAGCAAAGACTATAGCAGCCAACTCCAAATCATGGGTAGCATAACGAATCTCGTTAGGTTTTAGTTGTTTAGAAGCATAGGCAACTACTCTATCTTTTTGTATGAGAACAGCACCGAGTCCATAACCACTGGCATCGGTATAAACAACAAGATCATGATTCCCTTCAAGAACCACTAGGATAGGAGCATGAGTAAGGAGATCTTTTAACTTCAAGAAAGAATTCTCACACTTATCCGACCAAATAAAAGGAACAGCTTTTCTCGTAAGAGTGGTAAGCGGTAAAGCAATACAAGAAAAGCCCTTAATGAACCGGCGATAATAACCCGCCAATCCAAGAAAACTACAGATCTCAGTAATGGTCTCGGGCCTCTTCCAATTCTGAATAGATTCGATCTTGGAAGGATCGACAGAAATACCATCGGAAGAAACAATATGACCAAGAAATTTCACCTTATTCTCCCAGAAGTGACACATGGAGAATTTGGCATAAAGTTGATGCTGACGAAGAGTACTCAAAACAATCTCCAAATGCTGAATATGATCGGCTTCGGATTTGGAATAAATAAGAATATCATCAATGCAAACCAAGACGAACTTATCGAGATATTCTTGGAATATTCGATTCATAAGATCTATAAAATATGCTGGAGCGTTCGTCAAACCGAACGGCATAACAAGCCATTCGTAAGAACCATATCGAGTGCAGAATGCGGTAAGTGGGATGCTATCTTCCGCAACTCGTAGCTGATGAAAACCGGTAGCAAGATCGAGTTGGGAGAAGAGCTTAGCGCCACTTAATTGATCGAACATGTCATCGATCCTAAGCAATGGATACCTATTTTTGATAGTGAGCTCGTCAAGCTTGCGATAATCAATGCAAAGCCTAAGTGTACCATCTGGCTTCTTAACAAAGACAATGGCAGTGCCCCAAGGAGATGAGCTAGAACGAATAAATCGCTTGGCTTCCAATTCAGATAATTGTTTCTTGAGTTCCTCATTTTCCTTGGCAGACATCCTCGTGGGAGGACGACTGACAGGATGAGCACCAGAGATAAGATCAATACGGAACTCGATTGCCCTCTTCGGCGGCAAACATGAAATAGGCTCAAAGACATCAGAAAAATCACAAACAACTAGAATATTAGCTATGACATCCTCCGATTCGAAGGAAGAAATAAGAGCATTCGAAGTATGATCCATGCTCCGAAATACCATAGATAACTGATCGATAGCATCGGGATGCTTGAGATATAAAGTTCTTTCGGGACATAGAATTTGAACTTCATAATGGACGAGCCAATCTATACCCAATATCATATCAAAACCAAGACGATCCATAACATGCAGATTCGCATGAAAGGAGAAACCATAAAGAATAATCTCAACATCAACACACAACAAACCAAGAGTAATGGATCCACCAATAGGATTCACAATCCTCAAAGGGTTGCAAAGAGTAACAACATCCAAAGGAATAATATCAACAAGCTCCTTTGACACGAATGAATGCGATGCACCCGTATCGAAAAGAACTCTAATAGAACGGCCATGAAATAAAATAAAACCTTCCAAAACAAAAGGAGTAATACCTTTGGACTGAGAAGAAACACCAGAAGCTTTAGCAACATTAAGCTTCCCAGATTTGAAACCCTTAGGAGCAATAGGACAATCAGAAACCCAATGACCTTCTTTCTTGCAACAACGACAAATGCGAGGCTTAGGACAGCTACGAAGAAGATGATCCAAAGAACCACAATTATAGCACGCCCTCTGAATAGAAGGTGCACTACTAGGATGAGAACTAGAGGTAGCTTGCTTCTTCTTCTTCTGGTTGGAATAATTAGGCTTATGAAATGGAAACCTCTTCTTGTTGGGGTTCTTAAAAAGCTCAACCTCATCACCACTATCACGTTCCTTTTCAACAGCTTCAAGGCAAAGAGCCAAATCAACAAGCTCCTCAAAAGAGAGCTTAAGCTGAAGCAAAAGAACTTTCTTCAAATACTTCTTCAAACCATCAACAAAACGAAGATTCTTCTTACGCGGAGTGTTAATGAACTCAACTCCGTATTTGGATAAGGCCTCGAAAGATGCAACATAATCAGAAACAGAGGACTTTCCTTGTTTTAACTCAAGGAAACTACGAGCAAGATTAGCCTTTTCCGATTCAGGAACGAACTTAAGTTCGAAACGTTCCTTAAACTGAATCCATGAGAGAGAGGACTCATCAACTTCCACAATAAAAAGCTCATACCAATCAAGTGCACGCTCTTGCAACATGCTAGATGCCACGAGAATGCGATGATGATCAGAAAGATCCATCCGAGAAAATATGCGCTCATAAGTGCGCAACCAAGTCTGAACCTCCATTACACTTTCCAATCCCTTGAAAGGATGACCTCCAAGGTGGGAATAGTCACTACACATGCGGGCGAAGGCAGACTTTTGAGTAGGAGCTGCGGGAGTAGCAACAGAAGGCTGAGCACTCCTAAATAGCTCCATAAATTGATCAGCTAACATATATACTCCATCCGGATGAGAACCACTAGACGGACCTGCAGTAGAACGCTTCCCTCTACCTCTTCCAGCCATAGGCTGAGAGACAAGAGAAGGAAAGGATTAGTTAAACAATACAAGAATGATAAGAAATTTAACAAATGGAATACTACGGAATATGAGATTTATTCCTAGACATACTCCAACATGTTAAAGTGGAACGAATAGATTAGAAAGGCACGAATAAAACCCTCGAATAGTTGTAACACATGCTCCATTCTACTTCTGTTCTGTGTTTATTATAATTTGTTCTAAATCTCAGCTCTGATACCAAGCTGTGACGCCCCACCTCTATGCTCACCATAACAAAGGTTATTATAAGGAATAACGTCTGCTATTGCGAAGAATAAGGCTTGTTAAAAGCTATCATCCGTAAGTTATGCCTTAGACGAGTATTGATTACATCGATAGGAATTGTGTAAATTATTCCCAAAGATATAAATTCAATCCAAATCTAAAACGAAACTACGGTGGCTAAATAAAATCTAGAACAACTCATAATAATAACAACACAGACAAGATAATCACATCAGAATAGAAATATCAGATATATAGCAGAAGACAAGTATGGATACATGCTACAACAATCGATGGTTCACATGAACCATATGTACATATACATATATATCATAACGTACATGTGATGAGAGTCAATAAACCAAAAGTAATCCTCGAAGACTAGACAAAAGATGACGTGAAATCCCAAAAGCAGAAGCTGCGACTGAAACAGAGATAGCGATTACCCTGAAATAACTCGGTCTGACCCGAGTATTATTTAAAAGAAAATAATAAACGGATCAATCTAATTTATTCTTAGAAGTGAATGCATCATAAACAACATCAAAGCAAGATAATAATAATCTCGAATGAGACTATTCAACATAAGAAATCTACATAGCTTAAATGAAGAAATCACATCAAACTCCATTAAAATCAATTTTCAAATTCACAATTGAATTCAAAACAGCAATTCACAAAATCTAGAAATCAAAAATAGATAACTAGAAAATCAACATAAAAGTGGATCGATCCCAGCATATGGCGAGTCTAAGCTACGCCGCACGTGCATCAACATATGGCCGAAGCCTACCAAGTACTGTCATCATAATTTTTGGCGCCCAACAAATGACCCGAAGGTCCAACATATGACCCGAAGGTCTAGTACTGATAATTGATCTGAAGGTCCATCATGGTGGCTCGAAAGCCCAAAAATCATCAAACAACAAATCCTCATCAAATATTTCAATTAACGAGTCCGGAATTAACCGAAATAGTAAAAGTGTGGTTCCATACTCCGCACTTTTGCTAAATCGTTTAAATCTCTTCATCGTTTCCTTGAAAGTGCAGAATTGGGTATTTTATAAAAATAACATTTTACATTCTCAAACGGACAAGTCCGGAATTAAGCGAATCAGTAAAAGTAAGGGTTCACAGTCCTTAATTTTGCTGAAGCGTTTAAATCGCTTCCTCATTCTTTTGAAATCGCAAACTGTAAATTTTTTGAAAACAACCTTATTTTAAAATGATTTTTAAAACACGTGATTAAAACAGCAACAACTGTAGCAATTTCGACAAGGAAATTGCGCTTCTCAAAACACCGTGAAACGGATACCAAAATCAGTGTTGCGGAATAACAGCTTAAAAATTCACTTTAAAATTGACGGTTACTAAAGTCAAAACAACAGTAATTTTTATTCGTCAAAAATTTCATCAAACAACACGCTTCAAAAATTTGTCACCGGAGTAAAATCCGTTATAAAAATAACGGCAACAAAATACGTTTCAAAATGAAACACCGGTTCAAAATAAATTAATAAATAGTGGACTACACTACTTATATGCAACAAAAAAACACTACCTGAGCTTGAGATTAATGTACACGAAATATATTTAACCAAATAAAAAATGACTTGGAAAAGTTAACGTGCAAACATTTTACCCGCACATGAGTCTGGGATTTTTCACATACTTTAACTTAGTTTTAATGCAAATTGCAAACACACGGTTAAATAAAATGCACGGCCTGTGAAAGATAATAACATGTTATTTCTTGCAACATGAATTAAAATTGACCAGGGCAACATTTACACGCAATATGATTTGCATGCAATATAAATGTCCTGGCAATACTCAATTATGCAAGCACATAACAATTATGAAGTTGAAAGTAAACAACCTGGGCTATAAAAAATTTCACGCAACATGCAACACACGAATGCAAAGTTTAAAACATTTTTCGTGCAATACCTTTTTGCATCTACAGATGCCAAAATGATGGTTTGGCATTACAACACTTTCATGCAACATATGTTCACAAGAACCAAAATAAAAGGATTTGGACTACATGAATCAAAAATGTGCATGGGAAGAATACTATTACAGGACACTTGGAAACATTGCACGCACCAATGCATTAAGGCAAAATATAATCTGTGCAATATCTTAACCCACTACAATTTGCACTGTTACACGCATGCCTGGAAGTAGTTTGGACAAACTGATATATGCATGTACACTCCAATATGCCGACACACCAAAATTTGCGAAAGTAGAAAGTGACCTAGACCTGAGTTTCATATATGATATGCACGCAAGTACTGAAGGGGACCAAAATAGTCCTGACCTCAGCTTTGTGTATTTCATGAATACAAAAATTGAATTACAAAATGATGGCCTGGAAATTAAATCTTTGGCTCACACGCAAGAAGAAGTGAACAACATTTTACAGACCAGAACATATTTCGTATGCCATAAAATTCTTCCTCGTATGCACTTACAAAATGAAATAATACAAACAACTGGCAACATAGTTTACACACAAAATAAAGTAGTTAATAAATTGGAGATGTGAGTTTGAACTCACATTTAATTTTCCTCCCACCCGGTTATCAACTAGGAATGTTTGAAGCAAAGATTTACAGCTGCCGTTAATACCTTTGTTGAGCTATTGAAGAAAGTGAAATAAATGATGCAGCTTTTCTCAAAAATATGTATGTTGGCAACTATGTACAATTGCTTTAAATGGTAGACGTGTTTCGGTTGAAAAGAAAGTACACACTTGTATTAAAGATAGGGATGGCTGCAAAGTGTGATGATGGTAGCAAAGTGATTTCAACTTTTGTTAAAAAACTTTGTTACAGCATAGCAAAAAAT
The DNA here is from genome assembly GCA_030737815.1 of Allium fistulosum. Lineage (NCBI taxonomy): Eukaryota > Viridiplantae > Streptophyta > Magnoliopsida > Asparagales > Amaryllidaceae > Allium > Allium fistulosum. Next base: position 937,541,411 of record CM060907.1, on the reverse strand, counting down.
GTTCCAACCCATTTTACAGAAAGACAAAATGTGTTCTCATCTTTGTTTTCAAAAAGAGTGACATCAAAGCAAATAAAAATGTGATCAACTTTGTTTTAAATGGACTACTTCTCATATGCACGTACATAATGAAAAGTGGTCTGGGCAATGAAATAACATTTCTCAATACAAACTATATGCAATAAAGAAATAGCGTACAGCATAAATGTTTGCATACAAAAGAAAATTTTCCTAAACAATGTACACACATACAAGAAACAAATTGCCACCTTGGCTTTGCAAATGATTTGCACCCAAAATTAATTCTTATATATTTTTTCTATTTTTAATATTTATTTCAACAGTGATTCAAAAATCACGGTCGTTACATTAATGGAAGCTCAATGTAAATTGAAAATGAGAGGGGATGGATGGTTTATATAGATAGCACAAGGAGGAGATATAGATCTATTAACTTATATCTTCTCTTTACCAATTCAAAACCTGATTTTTCAAATAAAATCTCCCCTTCCCCCTCTCATATGGCCATCCATATATGGGCCTATTGGTCCCATATAATTTTCCAAATTAATTGAATATTTGTATGCTTTAAATAAAATTTAAATGTTTATCGATATCGTATACAGATGCGTACATATATAATTTTTATATATGCACTTTATTAAATACCAATACAGTTAAATCAAATAAATTTTAATTATTAATATTTCATAAATATCAACAAATTTATAACAACTATAATGTAATTAAATCTTATGGTATTTCAAAATATTCAACATTGCATTTATGTGACTCACAAGTGTCAATTCTGTCATCAATTAATTTCAAACAATTCAAATATTAATTTATACAACCAAGAGAAAAAAGAAAAAAGAGGAGAACTGGTGTGACACTCCATTCTATTGACCAGATTAACAGAGAGTGTAAATATTGTTCGATAGCCTAGATTAAAGGACTCAACTGGAGCGATTGCTCATATACACTACTTTGGGTCAACATGGATACGTCTAAATACCTGAACACATTTGAAATTATGCGTATCTCATCTTGACACAAGGCAGAATACACTGGTTCAAATTTTTTGTATAGATCACATATCAGTAACAACGTAAATAGATGTTTCATAACACAGCGGATCAAAAGATAAATATATATACATATCAAAATTTATATACAACCGGACGCCTAATCAAAACACAACATACGACATTATTAACTAGGCAGTCTATATACAAACTACCCCAAAACCATGATATCCTAGTACAACCACAGTCAACTATATACAATAGAACACATACATAGTCTAACACAACTCTATGAACTTCATATTAATCTCTCGATTATTCGCTGTCCAAATGACTTTAACAGTCCCTCTAATGCTAGTGGAAAGTGCTCGTCCGTATAGCTCCATGACAATAACGAATCTAAACTCATATTCTTGTGTTAATTGCTATCTATCTCTATATCATATGAAATAACTTCGAAGCGGGAGAAAAAAGTTATCACGGAGCAAATCCTTTGTCTAACCCGAGGAGATGTTAAAAAACAAAACCTCGAGTCAGACTAGACACCTAGATATGGGTATAATCGTGCAATAGAAATAGATGAATGTGTCAGGTAAGGTTAGGGCATAAAAGTTACATATAGGGTCACTTACATTAAACAAATTCCTCAATCCTCATTTTCACAAATTAGAGATACACATATGTCACAACACTATTCAATATAACATACACAGTTGCAGCTCTTATTAATTGGGATACCATATCCTATTCATTTTACTTATGATTTGTCTTATGTTGTATAAGTTCAAATTATTATTTCAACTCAATTATTTATGAGGATCCAACATTTCTACTTTTAATTAGGAGAAGGCTATATCATCTTTTTGACTGTGAATCCCAGTAGGATTGCACGTTGATACATCTCATTAATGGATTTACCCTCTTCTAGACTATCTGCCTCGACAAGTCATTATGGTCTTTTTCACCCATATACTTTCGATCAGTTGTTATGTGCACTTCACACGACCCCTTAGTTATTGCACCCTTTTGGTATCTGAAGATGTGATAAATATAATTTCTGGTGTAGTCCACTTTAAATCTCCATTTGGTGGCACTACTTCTGTTCATTTGCACTATGTCCCCGATAATTTTTAATATCTTCATATGTCTTGGAAACAGTTCGTTTGGACACAGGATAAGGTCATCACTATTCGGGTTGTGACAATCGAATCAGTCCATAAGGATGGATACTAGCGTCTAGTAGTCAAATCATATTCCATTCTCGATAAATGTTAAATTTATTGCTTTTAAATCATTTAATTTTTCAATACGTCATTTATTTCCCAAAATTTCGCTATAGCCCATCAAGTAACCCATATGAATTGTCATGTTTGTACATCATAGATTAAATTTGTAGTTTGCGTCATTATTCATTGCAAAAGCAATTATAAAACACAACATCGAATAATAATACTTAGGCTAAAATAAAGTGTGCAACTTGCATGATGGAATTCATGAATGAATAAGCTCATATAGCATCGTAAACTCAAGCACATATCAATACAAGTCATATTATTCAAGAAAAATTTAGTTTAAATTATTTAAATATGATTTATTACTTTAAACTCAATTTAAATCCAGAAATATGGTTATAACTTGAGTATACTTGCAATATAATCAATTTAATATTTCAACTGTTAACACACACAAATCATCCATGGCAAAACTATCTTGTATTCAAGAAATTAGACAATATTTCAACTTAAATCATGTGTAGTGCATGATGAACGGTGTGTCATCATGCACGTGCACACTCCTTTTCCAAAGAAATGAAGTAAAATATCCTTTATGGTTTCATATACATACACACACACACACACACACACACACACACATATATATATATATATATATATGTGTGTGTGTGTGTGTATGTGTGTGTATGCGCAAGGATCGGCTATGTCTCCCTTTTGCTACACCTCAAATCCCCCTTAATTTCAACCATATGTTTCGAGTTAAATAATAGAATGAAGTGACAGGAGAGAAGTATGATTATTTAGATCGGAACATGCGGCTGAAATCAAGGGAATTTTAAGTGTAGCAAAAATGTGGTGTAGCTGATATTTTCTACACACACAAATATATATATATATATATATATATATATATCTTATGCATGAAACATGCACACATCCATTTTTCTTGACCACTTCATCTCTTTCTTTTCTTCTTTTCTTTTCTTTCTTCTCTTTTTCCCATTTGGTACCCACGCCTGCACCTTTGTCACGACTCACATTTCGGAAGGTTTAAATCGACGATAATCCACACATGTCTAACTTAAACAACCCGGAACATAGATAACCAATGGGGTTAATTTAGAAAAATAAGAAAAGAGGAAGAAACAAACACAAAATCTCGCAGCGGAATGACAAAATATAATAATCAAATAAACAGTTCGTGAAGATGTTTATATTATACATTTGATTATAATTTATACAACATTTATCAGAGTTATATATACAATAGAACAAAATAATGATGCAGTAGAACAGCATGATGCATGGAATAATAATAGTAATAATATACCCAATCTTCATCTTCGTCCTCCAGAGAATAATCTTCAATGCGCTAAAAAACTCAGGACTCACCCGAGCGAAATGAAAAAACAAAACACTCGAGTCAGGACTAAAATATCCTTATGTGAGTCAAATTGATATCATATAACATGAGTGTAATAGCGTCTGAGATGTTTATGGGATTTCACCACTCCTATTCAGTGTATACATGCATGCAATAACTCAAGGGATGTTATGGGATTTTCTATCTCTTAAGGATCTGTCAAAATATCTATATGTAGTAGAATACGCTACATATATAATGTCTAATCAGTAAAATAAATATTTTTCTTAGCGTTAAGGCTTTACATTAATCCCCTTTAACGCGTTTTTAAGCATTGTCGTACAGTTTGCATATAACGCCCCAGTAGAACGTCGGGGGATAGGGATGCGCTGTGATACGACAACACTAAACCAAAATCGTAGGGGTCTCGTATAGGGATAAAAGTATGACAAGGCATGTGAGGCAATGCCTAAGGTAGGATACTACCAGTTCGGGTCACAGGGCTAGTGGTAACGCATTGCAGCCACGACCGCCCACCGCATCCATCCATCCCATATCGAATCAAAGGGAGGCTATCCCAAAATCAAGGTGCATCAATTGAAACCAACAACAAGAGTAATAATATGGACCAAGTTCAAGAAAATCAAAGAATGGATGTACGCTAGGGGTAATTAGCCCGCTTGGCTCTGTCAAGCCGTCCTGTTTTAGTCATTTCAAATTGGCACAAGTGTCGGGGTCTATCCATCATCTTCTCTTTCTTTAAATCCAGCAAACGATGCCAAATCCAACCACTTCGTTCTGGAGTCTCCTCTGCGTACACAGTTGTTAAAGTGGTTCCAATATCGACAGAGAGTATGTCAATAAGAGGCCACGGTCTCTTTAACAACCAAATGTCGTTTTACACACCGGTTGGTACTTTTATATTTCGAAAACAATTTGTACTTGATATCAAAATATCATATTCTCTTCAAAATTAATTTTATTTCAAAGTCATCATATTTACTTCAAAATATCATATTCAGTGACGTGTCATTTTCACTTGAAAATATCATTTCACTTCAATATCTCGCTTTCACTTTCAAAATCGTTTCGAATTTCAATTTACGTTATAACTTCATTTTAACCCAATTCGTGTTTAATCCATGATTTAAATATAAACAATTCCCATTCTGGCCAATCCGGTACCCGTATATAATTTTCTATCCATGATTTCAAATCAAAAATTTTAAAATCATTTAATTTAACCAATCCGGTGTCCGTATATAATTTTCTATCCTATGGCTAAGTGAATCGATTATTTGGATTTTAATTTCAGGGATGGATATATATCATTTCCATCCAAAATAAATGTCATAGGTATATATCATTTCAACATATTTCTTAATTTATTCGAAATAGTTTAATTTATAGCTTTATATATTGTAAATAATTTACAAAATGATAACAAGATATATATAAAAATAAACAAACATCCAAATCATCCAAAGTATCAAACAATAGCATCCATCATAATCAATCATCCAAACACTCAATATAACACACTAGTTAATTAGTTATCAATATCGAGCGTCTAGCTGGCAAATTAATTTCAAATTTAACTGTCCATTTAAATCCTTATCAATTCAATTCTTATACCAGTCTAATGTCAATTAATTTATCAAACATCAGCTAATGAAATTAAACTACTTCGTGACATTAATTTGACTAACATAAAAATTAATTTAGTCAATCGTGAGCGTATAAAACACTCACTTTTTTATTTAAAATTGAAAATATTTCAGCTTCAAATAAATTTCACTTCCACTCCATCTCGAAGACGTTGTCAGTACGAATCCAACGCAAAAGACCGCACTCGAATCCAACCTTATATCACCAAGATATGGATTAGTTATCAATTCGGATTTAATAAACTAATTAAACATTTTAATTAATTTTTAATGTAACGACCCGTATTTTTAACACTTTAAAAATACGAATTAAAATGAAAATTTTGGATAAAAATCCGAAGGAAATAAAATTTTGTATTGTTAAATGTAAATTACAAGTTAAAATACAAAACTGAATTCTGAAATAACTTATTTGTAAATTAAATACGGATGTTAACTTGTAATTGAACGTAAGTAAGGATTTAAATTTGAATGTAACAAGTAATTAAATTGAATTGAATTTGATTGTAAACAATGAAATAAATAAAATGGTAGATTTAATATTGAAGTTATAATATGGAAATCAACGTAAATGAATGTAATTTAATATTACTGTGAATTTAAATAAGATGATAGGTGAAGAAAATGAAAGTAAATGAATTATAAACTATTGATAATAATGTATAAGTAAATAGTTGATTCAATAATGAAAGTGTAAATCGAAACAAAAGAATTCATTTGGAATTAAATAACTTGAATTTGAATTATAATATAATTGAACGCTGAATCTAATATAATCTTTTATATTGGATTTATAATGGAAAACTAAATTGTAAAAGATTGTTAATTACTGTGAAATTTAAAAATAGGATTTGTGAACAATTGAAATTTGATTTAAAAGTTAATAATTTAAAATTGGGAATTTTATATTGGAATTAAACAGTCGAATAATTTATTTTTCGAATATTGGATTTAATTAGGCAATTAAATCGATAATTTAATAAGTTAAATTTCAGAAATAATTGAAAATCGAGTTGAATATGATTGAAAATGATTTGTAAAATTTTATCTTATCATATTGGAGTTATAAGAATGTTATAGAACTTTTAAAATTAATTTTTGAGTTAATTTGCGAAAATTGAATATTTTAATATTTAATTATCGATTGTAAAATAGCTAATTTTTGAACAGTCTCAGAATTGAACGAAACAAGTTCCATTGGGTCCGTAATAGTTAGTTATTACCGGATTTCAATTTTCGTATCAATCGGAATTACGGTTTGACCGTGGCAGCTCGAAACGCATCGAGTTATTTTTAATTTATAAATCGTCGAGTTAAAAATAGTCATTTTTTCAAAAAGTCTCTGATTTCGACGAAACCAGTTTCATCGGATCCATAATGGGATATTATTGTAAGGTTTCAAATTTCATAATTTTTGGATTTACCGTTTGTCCGGTACGAATTAAAACGCATCGAAATCGGTTTAAATCGGTTTAATTTAAATCGATCGTTTATTGCCATAACTCACACATACGATCGAATTAGGTTCCGAAACCTATTCCATTGTGTCCGGAACGTGGGATAAACCCTAGAAACGCCGGTCACCGCGCGTAAATCGGAGTTCGGAAAATCGAGTGAATAGTGATTTTCGGTAAATGTCTATAAAAGGACCCCTTTATCATTTCATTAGCAAAACCCTAACCCTAATATTGCCAGCCGCCACTTGAAAATTCGAAGGCCAGAATTTCACCATCTTCTTCCCTTAATATCTCTCAATCCGTTCAACGAAATCGAAAAATTCCAAAAGCAAAGTTGTAGATCTCGGCGAGCTCTTCAAATCCATACGGAGATGATCAAAATCGGAGCATCGGATCAACGGGAATTTGCATTTAAAGTTCCGTGTTTGTCCTCGTTTTGCGTGCAGCTGAGATGGCCGAGCTCCACCCTATTATAGCTGAAGGTAGCTCTCGCCGAGGCCTTCGATATGGTGTATCCTGATCGTCCTAGAAGTCGATGTGGTGGGGTGCGAAATTCATGAAGGAGAGGCGGCTTTGGGTTGTCTTCGTGCGTGATTTCCTGGAGCATGCGAACGTGAGTTTGGGGGAGAAGCAAGGGACGGGCTGGATTGCAGGGTGATGGATCTCACGGCTTAGATTGATCTAGGTTGTGAAAAATTAAATTATGTTGTAAATTTATGAATATAAAATCGTGTAACTTCTAAAATTCATAACTTTTTCATACGAGGTCGAAAACGCGCAAAACTTTTTGCGTTGGAATCGTATGGACGAGCTCTACGCGATGCAACTAGATTGGAATCATTTGGAGCTATAGAAAATTTTGAGTTAAATCGAACGCCGTTCGATTTGATTTAAAATCGTAAAATCAAGGTGAGTGTTTTATAACGCTCACAACGTACTGAATATCTTTATGCTAGTTGAATTGACATTATGAAGTGTTATGATTTTATTTGTCGTTGTTAGATATAAATTAATTGTCATATAGCTTGTTATCTGAATCAACCATTGAAAAATGAAATTGACAGTTAAATTGAAATTGAAATTGAGTTGCGATTAAATTACCTGACATTGATAACTATGAAACTGCCATGAATTGTATTGACTATTGGATGATGTATTGTGATGGATGTCATTGGTTGATGTTTGAATGTTTGGATGTTTATTTGCTTATATATATACTGTTATGCATACACATGACACTGTGATATAATTTAAGTGACATATGTTCATCCCTGACATTTAATTGAAATAAATAATCACTTGGCCATAGGATAGAAAATTATATACGGACACTGAATTTGGCTAAATTAATAATTTTTGAAATCGTCGTTGAAATTTATTTAAATGTTTTGATATAAAAGTTATAAATAAAAATCGATTTATAGAAATTGAATTCATCGAAAAATTGAGTTTGGAATGTTGAAATGAATTTTGGTTAAAGGAATTTTGTTAAATAATTAAGTTGAGACTTTGAAATTTGAAAATTGAATATGATTGAATGTCGAAAATTGATTTGTTTAAAGATTTAACTTTTATTCGAACTTTGAATATTTCTAAGAAAAGTTATATGAAATGATATTTCAGAATTGAAGTTAGAATTGAAACTTGGATTCAAAAATTTGTTATTAAAAGAAAATTTGATTTAATGTTTAAATCGATATTTTGAAATTGGATTTGGAATTGAAATTGGAATTTAAATTAATTTGGAATTGAAATTTAAATTCATTTGGGATTGGGAATTAATTTGGAATTGGAAATTAATTTGAAATTGGAAATTTAAAGTGAACGGAATTTGGTTTATTGAATTCGAAATTTATATGGAATCAAAATTTATTCGAGTTGAAATCGGAATTGAATCAATTAAATCGAAATGGACATTGAAATTGATTTGGGTAGGAAATTGGGAAGTTGACCGGTTTGACTTTGGAATTTGTTTAAATGAATATTTTAGTATAATTGATTTAAAATCTATATTCTTTAAATATTGAAATTATTTTGATTTTCAAACTGTTTTACTATATAAACCATTTTTTATATTCAAATTATTTTCGATTAAACTATTTAAATATTTTCTATTAAACTATTTTAACTATTTTAATTATTTAAACTACTTTTAAATTACTTAAAACTATTTTCTAAAATTTTCAAGCTGGTCAATAAGGTGAATTGTTTATATTTAAATCTCGAATTTAAATACGAATTGGGTTAAATGAAGTTGCAACCTAAATTGAAATTCGAAATGATTTTGAAATTGAAATGAGATATTGAGGCGAAAAATGATTTTTGAAACGGAATCTTACATTTTGAATAGATATGATGATATTTGAAATGGATTTGATTTTTGAAGCGAATATGATATTTTGATATCAATTATGAATCGAGTTAAAATGTAAAAGAGCCATCGGTGTAATAATACGTAGTTATTGAAGAGACCGGGATCGGATATGGACATACTCTCTGTCGATACCGAAAACCACTTTAATAACTATTATACGCGGAGTGTTGATCCAGAATGAAGTGGATGGTCTGGTGAACGCGTTGACTGAAGAAAGAGAACGATATTGGATGACCCCTGACATGACTAAAACAGGAGCCGCGCCGGGCCATTGAGGTTCGCCACCTCTAGCGGACACACTTCTTCGATACCTTATCTATTACTTTTGTGATTCGATTTGGGTGCACCCCTTGATTTGGGAGTGTTGTTTCGCGGTGTTGGGATAGTAGCTGCTATGCCCAACATCAGTCCGGATCACGCAACTACTAGTATCCTAGTTGGTATCGCCTCATGTACCTTGTCATACTGATTATCCTATTCGCGACCACTACGTTTTGGTTTGTACCTTTAGCATATGGATTGCCCTCTGGTGACTTCCGGTTTTGGGGAAACTACGGTCTTGTATATGCTCTTGGGAATAAAAATGTGTTAAGGGTGGAATGGGCCATGGCTTAACGCTAGTTTGATATTTTACTTTATGATAGACATTATTGTATATAGCGTATTCTATTACATAGTAGATAGTTTAACGGATCCTTGAGAGATGGAAAATCCTGTAACATCTCTTAAGTTATTGCACTCACGTTGACACTGGATACGAGATGCCAAACCCCGTAAACATCTCCGACGCCGTCACACTCATATTTATTTACGATTGATTTAACTTACATGAGGATATTTTAGTCCTGACTCGAGTGTTTTGTCTTTTCATTACGCTCGGGTCAGCCTGAGCATTTCAGTTTAGGTTGAAGATCATTTCCTTGGAGGACGGAGACGAAGATTTGGTATATTATCTACTACTATTATATTCATTCCATTCCACTGCATTGTTGTATGATATTTGCTGTGTATGTAACTATGATAAATGTTGTATAATAATAATCAAATGTATTCATTTCAAATGTATTCATTTAATTAACAACTTCATGAACTGTTATTTTATTATCATACTTTAGCCTTCCGCTGTGAGATTCTGTGTTGTTTCATTTCCTTTTTTCTTTTCTTTTCTTTTCTTATTTACCCCAAATTAACAATCCTCCATTTTGAATGGTTTGAGTTGACGTGTGTGTTTGATCATCGACTTAAACTGTACAAAAAGGCGGGTCGTTACAGTTGGTATCAGAGCTTTGGTTTAGCGATAAACCTTGGCTCTAGTGGGGGAATAACTCATTGAAATAGAGGTAAACTATATGAATGAGTTTGAGTGTGTATAAGAGAGCGTACTTGTTATTTGATATAAAATGGTTTTATATTGCGTTAATTTGTTCCGTTGAGTATTTATGAATTCTGGTCGATACTTGGGACGCTAAGGCATCGATAGGAATTTCTGAACACTCGAATAGGACAAACCAACACAATATCGTTTTGGAATATATTTTTATATAAAAGAATTATTTGAATATTTATTCATTTTGATTGAATTGATTGTTAGGAGATGATAATATTAGATTATTATCGCTATTTTTTTTGATCAGTCAATATTTACAATAATTGATTAAATAACAATGGATTTAGGGAAATGAAATCTTGTAAACACAATTAGCAATGAATATAAATGAATTTTAACTTGGATTTGGGAATTTAAATTTCGGTATTTGAAATTAACTTACAAGAATTTGAAAAATATAATATGAGTATTATATGATAGTATATTTCAGTTGAAATTGTTTTCGAAGGACTTTTTTTTATGATAAATGTTATATTCCCTTCTCTTGACGCTAGAAAATGATTTCGGTGATGAGTGCACGCATCATCGACTTTATTTTCGAGAGTCCAAGTGGGGGAGATCACTAAATAGTTTTTCTAAACCCTGTTTTGATTAAAATTGAATTTTATTTTATATTCTCTATAGTATGACTTGATATATATTAATATAAGTATATATTATTTCAAACTTGATTTGAATTGAAACCGGAGTTGAAATTCTTAAGTTCTTTAATATTTAATAATTATAAACTATTGAGATAAACAAATACTTGAATCATTACAGAACTTCTAAATTGTGAAATGAGAAATGAACCTAAGAGCTAAGTGAAAATATCAATTGAAGTAGATATCCTTAGAATTAGGAAATTATGAACTTAAAATAAAATTGAAACTGTAAAACTCGCATAGTATTAAATTTCATTCTATAGCATAAATATAACTTACCAGAATATTTAAGAAGTTCAAAAATGTTATATGAATTGTTAATTGGATAATATACAAGTTTAGGTTTGAATAATGAAATATGCATTTAATTAATGGTTTGCAAATATAAATAAAATTGTTAGTAAATAATTGGAATTTAAATTAACATTTAAAGGTGATTCACAATTATGTTAATATAAAATGGAAATACTATATGTGAATGTAAATGTGAAATTAAATTATAGTGAAATTTAAGTAATGACTTAAGAATTAATTAATTGAAAATTCAACTTTGAATGAAAAGAGGTTGTATGTTGTTTAACTACATTCTATTTGCATAACTATAACTTACCAAATACTTAAAAAGTTTAAAATGTTAATAAAGATAAGTAAATGAATAATATACAAGTGTGATTGCGAATAATAAAATATGAAGATCTATTGATAGTTGTAAATATAAAGGAAATTTAAGTTGTAAAATGAATTAAATTTAAAATTAATTAAATTTAAAATTAGTAAATGGAAACTAATTAAATTTGAATGAAACTAAATGTCAATAAACTTGGAAGTGTATGAAATTAAAATTTTGACTTGGAAATATAAAATTGATTTAGTGTAGATTTTGGATGGATGTTAATGTTTGATATGCATTGGTTGTTAGATGGATGATAATTGATTAAATAGAATTCATTAGTGTAAATGGAATTGAATAAACGGAATAATTTTTTTTAAATAATTAAATTCAAATTTGAAGCAAAGTGAAATTAAATATAATTGAATTCAAATTAAATTTGAGCAATTTGACTTGAATTTAAATTATGAATGAAACAAACTTGAATAAATCGGAAACAAATCGAATGTAAACTTATTTCATGGATAAATCAAAAAATAAACAACTTTGTGTTTATGATTGTTCTTTAGAAAATTTGAAGTTTGATGGTTTGTACTTTGAAAGAAATAAAAGCAAATTTTGGAAAAATCCAAAATTGTCCAATATATGCTGAAACGAAAACAACCATAACTTTTAAATGGCCAGACGGAATTCGACGATCTTAGACTTCTCGGAAAGCTTAGAAACTGTAGCACGACTTTTGTTTAGAGTGTCTTGAGAAATTCCTTCATCTACTAGGTTAAAAACTTGAATGTTACTCGCTGTCCTGTGTAAAAATAAGTAAAATCAGTAGCATATACCCTTAGTATTTTCGCCATAACTTTTTTCTGGTTCATCGGAATTTGACGATCTTGCCCTTTCTGGAAAGCTTAGAACTTAAGCTAAAACTTTTGTTTTAAATGTCTTGTGTTTTTCTGTCATTTAGAGGGTCAAAAACGTGAGAGAACGTCGCTGACCTGCGCAATTCATTGCCCAGGCTGAGGCGTATCCTCTAAGTAAAACGGCCGTAACTTTTGAACGGATGGTCCGAATTCGATGATTTTGGATATTCCGGAAAGCCTGAAACAAATGCAATAACTTTTATTTAGATTTCCTTACAAGATTTCAACGTTTATGTGACTAAAAAACTTGTATTTGTTTGCTGTCCTGAATTTAGAATCTCGGTTTTGAAGCTAAACATGTTATACGTATGTTGTTTATGCTAAGTATATCGATCTGTCTTTATATGCATGGTTCTAACTTGGTTATTGAGCATTTTAGTAGGTAGCAAAGGGGTTGCGCTTCGCTTGTGAAGCTCGCTTCTACGCTAAGTGCAAAATGTAAGTTAAAATGCTAATAAACGCTTAACAAAAGGTACGTTCTCGGATTACGGTTTATGTTGTGATATATTATTGTGTTCCCCATGTTTTGGGATGCCTCATTCTTGTAATGAGATGTATATCACGCAATTATTACCACTGTGAAATTTTTCGGTCCTAGCCGCGCAAAGGAGGTGCTGCCGAATTTTTTCAAAAATCCGGAAGTTAGAAAATTTTGAGATTGAAAAAAAAATCCTATAACTAAATTTTGCAAATAAGTCGAATATTTGAATGAATTATATCTAAATGATGGTTTCTCCTTCTCCGTTCCTTTTCGAGGACGAAAAGTTTTAAGTGGGGGAGAATGTAACGACCCGTATTTTTAACACTTTAAAAATACGAATTAAAATGAAAATTTTGGATAAAAATCCGAAGGAAATAAAATTTTGTGTTGTTAAATGTAAATTACAAGTTAAAATACAAAACTGAATTCTGAAATAACTTATTTGTAAATTAAATACGGATGTTAACTTGTAATTGAACGTAAGTAAGGATTTAAATTTGAATGTAACAAGTAATTAAATTGAATTGAATTTGATTGTAAACAATGAAATAAATAAAATGGTAGATTTAATATTGAAGTTATAATATGGAAATCAACGTAAATGAATGTAATTTAATATTACTGTGAATTTAAATAAGATGATAGCTGAAGAAAATGAAAGTAAATGAATTATAAACTATTGATAATAATGTATAAGTAAATAGTTGATTCAATAATGAAAGTGTAAATCGAAACAAAAGAATTCATTTGGAATTAAATAACTTGAATTTGAATTATAATATAATTGAACGCTGAATCTAATATAATCTTTTATATTGGATTTATAATGGAAAACTAAATTGTAAAAGATTGTTAATTACTGTGAAATTTAAAAATAGGATTTGTGAACAATTGAAATTTGATTTAAAGGTTAATAATTTAAAATTGGGAATTTTATATTGGAATTAAACAGTCGAATAATTTATTTTTCGAATATTGGATTTAATTAGGCAATTAAATCGATAATTTAATAAGTTAAATTTCAGAAATAATTGAAAGTCGAGTTGAATATGATTGAAAATGATTTGTAAAATTTTATCTTATCATATTGGAGTTATAAGAATGTTATAGAACTTTTAAAATTAATTTTTGAGTTAATTTGCGAAAATTGAATATTTTAATATTTAATTATCGATTGTAAAATAGCTAATTTTTGAACAGTCTCAGAATTGAACGAAACAAGTTCCATTGGGTCCGTAATAGTTAGTTATTACCGGATTTCAATTTTCGTATCAATCGGAATTACGGTTTGACCGTGGCAGCTCGAAACGCATCGAGTTATTTTTAATTTATAAATCGTCGAGTTAAAAATAGTCATTTTTTCAAAAAGTCTCTGATTTCGACGAAACCAGTTTCATCGGATCCGTAATGGGATATTATTGTAAGGTTTCAAATTTCATAATTTTTGGATTTACCGTTTGTCCGGTACGAATTAAAACGCATCGAAATCGGTTTAAATCGGTTTAATTTAAATCGATCGTTTATTGCCATAACTCACACATACGATCGAATTAGGTTCCGAAACCTATTCCATTGTGTCCGGAACGTGGGATAAACCCTAGAAACGCCGGTCACCGCGCGTAAATCGGAGTTCGGAAAATCGAGTGAATAGTGATTTTCGGTAAATGTCTATAAAAGGACCCCTTTATCATTTCATTAGCAAAACCCTAACCCTAATATTGCCAGCCGCCACTTGAAAATTCGAAGGCCAGAATTTCACCATCTTCTTCCCTTAATATCTCTCAATCCGTTCAACGAAATCGAAAAATTCCAAAAGCAAAGTTGTAGATCTCGGCGAGCTCTTCAAATCCATACGGAGATGATCAAAATCGGAGCATCGGATCAACGGGAATTTGCATTTAAAGTTCCGTGTTTGTCCTCGTTTTGCGTGCAGCTGAGATGGCCGAGCTCCACCCTATTATAGCTGAAGGTAGCTCTCGCCGAGGCCTTCGATATGGTGTATCCTGATCGTCCTAGAAGTCGATGTGGTGGGGTGCGAAATTCATGAAGGAGAGGCGGCTTTGGGTTGTCTTCGTGCGTGATTTCCTGGAGCATGCGAACGTGAGTTTGGGGGAGAAGCAAGGGACGGGCTGGATTGCAGGGTGATGGATCTCACGGCTTAGATTGATCTAGGTTGTGAAAAATTAAATTATGTTGTAAATTTATGAATATAAAATCGTGTAACTTCTAAAATTCATAACTTTTTCATACGAGGTCGAAAACGCGCGAAACTTTTTGCGTTGGAATCGTATGGACGAGCTCTACGCGATGCAACTAGATTGGAATCATTTGGAGCTATAGAAAATTTTGAGTTAAATCGAACGCCGTTCGATTTGATTTAAAATCGTAAAATCAAGATGAGTGTTTTATAACGCTCACAACGTACTGAATATCTTTATGCTAGTTGAATTGACATTATGAAGTGTTATGATTTTATTTGTCGTTGTTAGATATAAATTAATTGTCATATAGCTTGTTATCTGAATCAACCATTGAAAAATGAAATTGACAGTTAAATTGAAATTGAAATTGAGTTGCGATTAAATTACCTGACATTGATAACTATGAAACTGCCATGAATTGTATTGACTATTGGATGATGTATTGTGATGGATGTCATTGGTTGATGTTTGAATGTTTGGATGTTTATTTGCTTATATATATACTGTTATGCATACACATGACACTGTGATATAATTTAAGTGACATATGTTCATCCCTGACATTTAATTGAAATAAATAATCACTTGGCCATAGGATAGAAAATTATATACGGACACTGAATTTGGCTAAATTAATAATTTTTGAAATCGTCGTTGAAATTTATTTAAATGTTTTGATATAAAAGTTATAAATAAAAATCGATTTATAGAAATTGAATTCATCGAAAAATTGAGTTTGGAATGTTGAAATGAATTTTGGTTAAAGGAATTTTGTTAAATAATTAAGTTGAGACTTTGAAATTTGAAAATTGAATATGATTGAATGTCGAAAATTGGTTTGTTTAAAGATTTAACTTTTATTCGAACTTTGAATATTTCTAAGAAAAGTTATATGAAATGATATTTCAGGATTGAAGTTAGAATTGAAACTTGGATTCAAAAATTTATTATTAAAAGAAAATTTGATTTAATGTTTAAATCGATATTTTGAAATTGGATTTGGAATTGAAATTGGAATTTAAATTAATTTGGAATTGAAATTTAAATTCATTTGGGATTGGGAATTAATTTGGAATTGGAAATTAATTTGAAATTGGAAATTTAAAGTGAACGGAATTTGGTTTATTGAATTCGAAATTTATATGGAATCAAAATTTATTCGAGTTGAAATCGGAATTGAATCAATTAAATCGAAATGGACATTGAAATTGATTTGGGTAGGAAATTGGGAAGTTGACCGGTTTGACTTTGGAATTTGTTTAAATGAATATTTTAGTATAATTGATTTAAAATCTATATTCTTTAAATATTGAAATTATTTTGATTTTCAAACTGTTTTACTATATAAACCATTTTTTATATTCAAATTATTTTCGATTAAACTATTTAAATATTTTCTATTAAACTATTTTAACTATTTTAATTATTTAAACTACTTTTAAATTACTTAAAACTATTTTCTAAAATTTTCAAGCTGGTCAATAAGGTGAATTGTTTATATTTAAATCTCGAATTTAAATACGAATTGGGTTAAATGAAGTTGCAACCTAAATTGAAATTCGAAATGATTTTGAAATTGAAATGAGATATTGAGGCGAAAAATGATTTTTGAAACGGAATCTTACATTTTGAATAGATATGATGATATTTGAAATGGATTTGATTTTTGAAGCGAATATGATATTTTGATATCAATTATGAATCGAGTTAAAATGTAAAAGAGCCATCGGTGTAATAATACGTAGTTATTGAAGAGACCGGGATCGGATATGGACATACTCTCTGTCGATACCGAAAACCACTTTAATAACTATTATACGCGGAGTGTTGATCCAGAATGAAGTGGATGGTCTGGTGAACGCGTTGACTGAAGAAAGAGAACGATATTGGATGACCCCTGACATGACTAAAACAGGAGCCGCGCCGGGCCATTGTGGTTCGCCACCTCTAGCGGACACACTTCTTCGATACCTTATCTATTACTTTTGTGATTCGATTTGGGTGCACCCCTTGATTTGGGAGTGTTGTTTCGCGGTGTTGGGATAGTAGCTGCTATGCCCAACATCAGTCCGGATCACGCAACTACTAGTATCCTAGTTGGTATCGCCTCATGTACCTTGTCATACTGATTATCCTATTCGCGACCACTACGTTTTGGTTTGTACCTTTAGCATATGGATTGCCCTCTGGTGACTTCCGGTTTTGGGGAAACTACGGTCTTGTATATGCTCTTGGGAATAAAAATGTGTTAAGGGTGGAATGGGCCATGGCTTAACGCTAGTTTGATATTTTACTTTATGATAGACATTATTGTATATAGCGTATTCTATTACATAGTAGATAGTTTAACGGATCCTTGAGAGATGGAAAATCCTGTAACATCTCTTAAGTTATTGCACTCACGTTGACACTGGATACGAGATGCCAAACCCCGTAAAAATCTCCGACGCCGTCACACTCATATTTATTTACGATTGATTTAACTTACATGAGGATATTTTAGTCCTGACTCGAGTGTTTTGTCTTTTCATTACGCTCGGGTCAGCCTGAGCATTTCAGTTTAGGTTGAAGATCATTTCCTTGGAGGACGGAGACGAAGATTTGGTATATTATCTACTACTATTATATTCATTCCATTCCACTGCATTGTTGTATGATATTTGCTGTGTATGTAACTATGATAAATGTTGTATAATAATAATCAAATGTATTCATTTCAAATGTATTCATTTAATTAACAGCTTCATGAACTGTTATTTTATTATCATACTTTAGCCTTCCGCTGTGAGATTCTGTGTTGTTTCATTTCCTTTTTTCTTTTCTTTTCTTTTCTTATTTACCCCAAATTAACAATCCTCCATTTTGAATGGTTTGAGTTGACGTGTGTGTTTGATCATCGACTTAAACTGTACAAAAAGGCGGGTCGTTACATTTAATTACCTAAATTAATTACCAGAAATCACCGCGTTAACCCATTCTTCCCGCTCAAAGCCAATACCAGAATCGTGATTCACCGTCGATCCCCACAACCAAGCTCGATCAGACAATCGCCGCTTCAAGCCCCGCTGCCACTGCCTGGCCTTGTGCCGCCACCACCCACAGCCGATGAAAGCCCGCCATCAACGCGTGCGCGTCGCGGATCAACGAACCTTAATTGTTGTTTTAGCTTCGACCGCACCCCTCGCGCCATAGCTCTCCGCCAGCGCCAACTTCATTGCCCTCTAGGTGCTCGCATTCCCCATCGCGATTCGATCGAGTTTCGCCTTTTATTTTTTATTTTGTTTCCGTTCGTTTTTTTTAGATAAGGGTGATTTGAAATGAAAAGAGAGAAAGGACATGAAGCACGGGTATGGGAAGACAGAAAGGGGTTTGGGTGTACAAATGTTGGATAAGGAAAGTAATATATTATTATTATAATAATGAAAATATCTAACTCGATTGGCCCGCGAAATCCCAAACTCCAAATGAAGCGTGCCGCTTGGCGTTCATAATGTTTTACCCCCATTCCGAACACAATGGAACTAGTCCCGCGGCCTAATTCGATCGTATGCGGAAGATAACTTTTCAAAATTAATTAATTTTAATCGAATTCCTTAAATTAATTTGTATGCGTTTCAAGCTTGCACGGCCAAACGACAAGTCCGATCGCTGTGAAACTTGAAATCGTGCAATAATTCACTATTACGGATCTGATGAAACTGGTTTCGTCAAAATCCGAGACAGTAGCCAAAATGGCTATTTTAACTCGTTAAATAAAATATACAATTTGCAATTTTTACTTATTCACTTTTAAATCCAATTTAAATGTTAACAATCTTCATTCATACTTAAATAAAATTTAAATCAATTTTCGGTACCATTTTCATTAACATTAAATCCAGAATTCAATTATTTTAACAATCTCTAATATTAAATTTAAACAATTTAAATGTTCAATAAATTACATTAATAAATAATTCACTATTTATCAACAATCATTATATTATCATCTAAATAATTCAACATTCATTATTCAATTATTGACATCGATTATAAACACATTCAATAAATAGAATTTTCATTTCAATAGTTGTTATTGCCTAAATCTTCGGAATTTATTATTTCAAATTTTATTCAAATTCATTTTTCAATAACTCACATAAATAAAATATTAAATTTTATTTCTAACCATTTTAATTCAATAATTATATTAAATTTAATAATTTAAAATAGTTAAAAATACGGGTCGTTACATTCTCCCCCACTCAAAACTTTTCTTCCTCGAAAAGGGGCTAAGTACGGAATTCGACCTTTGATACATTTTATTTAAAATAATCAACTTATAAAACAATAAATCTTATTAGAAACTTTTACTATGCTTCTACTACGCCACCCCAATTGGCATACAGAAATTACAAGTTAGTTATCAAAACAAGTTATAAATTTTAAAACCTCAAAAATTTTCTAACACCCGGATTTACGGAAAATTTCAGCAGAGTCTCCTTTGCGTGGCTATATAACCCAAATATATATCAAATATACATCTCATCTCAATGATGAGGTATCCCATAGGAAAAACTATAAAAACGCGATATGTAATCCCAGATACGTGCCTTATTATTATTAATATGAGCGAGTTCGCTCATATTAAGCAAGCAAAAGCATAATAAATCCACGTATACGTCCAAACGGTCTTCGTAGGTACCTATCTCAACTCAATTTAGAACATTAGTTGCATATAAAGATGTAGAAAGCATATGTGAGTTTAATAAACCATAAGACATGCATTCTGAATCCAAATCATAAGCACGAGCACAAATACACAACATACAACAATCATATGCAATCCAAATATCTAAAACAATGATTTACAATAAAAGGAATCACTCAACCATTAATATTCATCCAATTAAACCAAATAACTCATAACTATGTTAATTTACATTATTCAATGTCAATATTCAATTTATACACTTCATTTCTTATTAACACCCAATTTTTATTAATAGTTAATTGGTTTATTTCCAATTTATTCACATCTATTTCATTTACATTCAGTTTATTCAATTCAATTTGTTAAATTTCAATTGTTTTTTTTAACATATTTCCATATAAATTCATTTATGGACCATTTTATAACTCATTTCATTTAATCTTATCCAAATTAAATTTTACTTATTACCACTTAGCATATTCTATTTAATACTAATATCATTTATAAATCATTTCATAACCATTTAAGTTTATTATAAACATTTTATAGAATGCAACTCAAATTTATTTTAACTTCATAACTTAATTTTATATTACTTCATTGATTCACTTCATTTGTTTACTTTATTTATTCATATTAATAATTTACTTAAGTAAATTTTATTTTATAACTCAATTCATATTAAAAAAATTCTTTTTATCACAATCAATTCGTTCAACTTCTCTTAAGTTAACTTCAATTTATAATTTATTCCATTAACTTATTTCATATTCAATTAGTTACCATTCAATTTTACTAAAACTCATTCTTTTGTAATTTAACTTATTTACATTCACTTTTAAATTCAATTCAATTACTCATATTAATTTTTCTTACACTCAATTATTTTTATTCAATTTCTTTCACACCCAAATTGCATTTATTTTATAATTCAAGTTCGTATTCATTTTATTAATTCATTTATAGCTTAAGTGGAATTTATTGACTTTACTAATTTATCTAGTTCCATTCATATCTAATTCAATTCATTTAATCTTTATTAAGTGAAATTTTATTTCATTTAATCCATTTCTCGGTTTATTCAACTTTATTTAAGTTGAACTCTTTTTTTCCCTTATCATTCATATTCAACAAATTTAAATTTGTTTTACCTTAATATTTCTCAAGCCTATAAGTTATACAAACCTATTCATTTAAAATTTCATTTCATATTTCATCTAATTCATTTCAAATAATATTCACTTTTATTTAAGCTTTCTTGAATTAGACTTCATTTTATTTTCTTTATTTCATTAACTCAATTTATTTAACGTTTCTTAAGTTAATTATTTTATTTCATATCCCAAATTCAAAATTTTCTTTTGTTTGCTAAACCAAAATATTCAACAGTTTTAAAATTTAATTTTTACTTTCCTATTCAAATCTATAAGTTATAACTTAATTTTATCGATACTATTTTCATATATTTATCAAATCATACTTAGAATATTTTTTTTCATAATCAAAACTTGTTTTAATCGAAAATAAATTTCTTTTGGTAGCAATTCTCACTCGGAAACTCAAAAATGAATAATAGCGATGCTATAGTCATCCGTAGGATTATTTCCCAGCGACTAAAGCGAGTTCAATGTTTTATTTATTTAAAAAACCTTTTCAAAATATATTTCTAGTCAAAACACTTTTATATAATATTATTATTAAATTTTGAAGGCTTTGAAAACGAATTTTTTTTTGAAAGCAACGGTATTTAAATTTTAAAATTCTCAGCTTTTAAATCCTTTATATTTATAAGCTATATCATAAATATACTTATACATTTATTACCAACATTTCATTAATTTACAACTTTGTCATTTTAAATAATTTTTATTGTAATCAGATTTAATTCAATTTATTTATCGAACGCTTCGTAAAATAAAATTCACAAAGTATTCGTTCTATTTTAATTCAACCAATAATCGATGATAATTAAATATTATCATCTCCTGACAACTATCATTCATTAAAAATTATCATTTTATATATAAAAAATATAATTTAGGTAAAATTATTTCATTTACCCTATTTTAAAATAATATTATGTCAACTTGCCTTGTTTAAGTGTTTAGAAACTCCTATCGATATCATGGCATCCCACGCATCAATCAGAATTCATAAACAACTCAACGGATAAGTAAACACAATATAAAACAATTTTTAACACTAACAAGTACGCTCTCCCATATATATATGCGCTCAAAAAGACTCATTCTAGGGTATTACTACCCTATCTCTAATGAGTCAAACCCAACAAAGCTAAGGTTATCGCTAAACCAAAGCTCTGATACCAACTGCGACGACCCACATTTCGGAAGGTTTAAATCGATGATAATCCACACATGTCTAACTTAAACAATCCAGAACATAGATAATCAATGGGGTTAATTAAGAAAAATAAGAAAGAAGAAGAAACAAACACAGAATCTCACGGCGGAATGACAAATATAATAATCAAATAAACAGTTCATGAAGCTGTTTATATTATACATTTAATTATAATTTATACAACATTTATCAGAGTTATATATACAACAGAACAAAATAATGATGCATCAGAACAACATGATGCAAGGAATAATAATAGTAATAATATACCAAATCTTCGTCTTCGTCCTCCAGAGAATAATCTTCAATGCGCTGAAAAACTCAGGACAGACCCGAGCGTAATGGAAAAAAACACTCGAGTCAGGACTAAAATATCCTTATGTAAGTCAAATTGATACCATATAACATGAGTGTAATAATGTCAGAGATGTTTATGGGATTTCACATCTCCTATCTAGTGTATACGTGCGTGCAATAACTCAAGAGATGTTACTGCATTTTCCATCTCTTAAGGATCCATCAAAATATCTATATGTAGTAGAATACGCTACATATATAATGTCTAATCAGTAAAATAAATATTTTTCTTAGCGTTAAGGCTTTACATTAATCCCCCTTAACGCGTTTTTAAGCATTGTCGTACATTTTTCATATAACGCCCCAGCAGAACGTCGAGGGATAGGGATGCGCAGTGATACAACAACACTAAATCAAAATTGTAGGGGTCTTGTATAGGGATAAAATTATAACAAGGCACGTAAGGCAATGCTGAAGGTAGGATACTACCAGTTCAGGTCGCAGGGCTAGTGGTAATGCATCGTAGCCACGACTGCCCACCGCGTTCATCCATCCCATATCGAATCAAAGGGAGGCTATCCCAAAATCAAGGTGCACCAATCGAAACCAACAACAAGAGTAATAATATGGACCAAGTCCAAGAAAATCAAGGAACGGATGTCCGCTAGGGGTATTTAGCCTGCTTGGCCCTGTCAAGCCATCCTACTTTAGTCATTTCAAATTGGCACAAGTGCCGGGGTCTATCCATCATCATCCTCTTTCTTTTAATCCAGCAAACGACGCCAAATCCAACCACTTCATTCTGGAGTCTCCTCCGTGTATACAGTTGTTAAAGTGGTTCCAATATTGACGGAGAGTATGTCAATAAGAGGCCCTGGTCTCTTTAACAACCAAACGTCATTTTACACACCGGTTGGTAATTTTATGTTTCAAAAACAATTCGTACTTGATATCAAATTATCATATTCTCTTCAAAACCAATTTTATTTCAAAGTCATCATATTTACTTTAAAATATCATATTCAGTCCGACATGTCATTTTCACTTGAAAATATCATTTCACTTCAATATCTCACTTTCGCTTCAAAATCGTTTCGAATTTGAATTTAGGTTATAACTTCATTTTAACCCAATTCGTATTTCAATCCATGATTTAAATATAAACAATTCCCACTCTGACCAGTTTGAATTTTTAGAAAATAGCTTGAATAGTTTTAAAATAGTTAAATAGTTAATATAAAATAGTTTGAGTATTGAAAATGGTTTATATAGTAAAATAGCTTGGAAAATCAAAATAATTTTAATATTTAAGAAGATAGATTTTAAATAGTTTATATTAAATTAATTTATTTGAAAATAGTTTCAAAGTCAAACTGGTTCATTTCCCAATCTTTCAATTCAAATCAATTTCAATTTCCATTTCAATTTAAATCGATTCAATTCTGATTTCAATCCGAATTAACTTCGATTCCAATTTTAATTCAAATCGAATTCAATTTCGATTTCACATTAATTCAATTTCGATTTCAGTTCCAATCAATTTCAATTCAATTCCAATTTGAATTAATTTCAATTCAATTCTTAATTTTAAACCATTTCGATTTATATAACTTCGAGTTCGATTTATAATATCGATTTAAATCACCGAATTCAAATTAAACTTCAATCATTGAATTTAGATTCAAACCTTAAAATAAATTCCATTCTCTAGTCCAATTTTATATATCCAATTATTTACTTTTACTTAGCGATAATTCAAAGTTCGAATGAAAGTTCAAATCTTTTTAAAACAAATCAATTCTGGAATTAAAATCATATTTTGATTATAACTTCAAAATCTCAAATTTCATTTTTAAACAATTTCGTTTAACAAATTCTGAATCCAACATTTTGAGCTCAATTTTGAAAATTATTCGATTTTTACGTCTTTAAATCAAAATCATTTAAATAATTTCAAATCAAAAATTTATAATCAATTAATTTAACCAATGCGGTGCCCGTGTATAATTTTCTATCCTATGGCCAAGTGAATCAATTGTTTGGATTTTAATTTCACGGATGGATATATATAATTTCAATCCAAAATAAATGTCATAGGTATATATCATTTCAACCTATTTCTTCAATTATTCGAAATAATTTAATTTACAGTTTTATATATTGTAAATAATTTACAAGGTGATAATAGGATATATATAAAAATAAACAAACATTCAAATCATCCAAAGTATCAAACAATAGCATCCATCACAATCAATCATCCAAATAGTCAATATAACACAACAGTTAATTAGTTATCAATATCGAGCGTCTAGCTGGCAAATAAATTTCAAATTTAACTGTCCATTTAAGTCCTTATCAATTCAATTCATATATCAGTCTAATGTTAATTAATTTATCAAACATCAGCCAATGAAATTAAACTTCTTCATGACATTAATTTGACTAACATAAAAATTAATTAGTCAATCGTGAGCATATAAAACACTCACCTTTTTATTTGAAATTGAAAATATTTCAGCTTCAAATAAATTTCACTTCCACTCCATCTCGAAGACGGTGTCAATACGAATCCAATGCAAAAGACCGCGCTCGAATCCGACCTCGTATCAACAAATATATGAATTAGTTATCAATTCGGATTTAATAAACTAATTAAACATTTTAATTAATTTTTAATTACCTAAATTAATTACCAAAATCACTGCGTTAACCCATTCTTCTCGCTCGAAGCCAATACCAGAATCGCGATTCACCATCGATCCCACTACCAAGCTCGAGCGGACCATCGCCGCTTCAAGCCCCGGTGCCACTGCCTGGCCTTGTGCCACTGCTACCCACAGCCAATGAAAGCCCGCCATCAACACGTGCACGCGTCATGGATCAACGAACCCTAATTGTCGCCTTAGCTTCGACCGCTTCCCTCGCGCCATAGCCCTCCGCCAGCGCCGACTCCATCGCCCTCCAGGCGCTCGCACTCCCCCTCGCGATTCGATCGAGTTTCGTCTTTTTTTTCTTTTTTTTCCATTCGTTTTTTTAGATAAGGGTGATTTGAAATGAAAAGAGGGAAAGGACATGAAGCACGGGTATGGGAAGACAGAAAGGGGCATGGGTATACGAATGTTGGATAAGGAAAACAAATATATTATTATAATACAATATCCCGTGTACTAAGCGATTACCATACAATATTTAATACATTCGACCTTCTCGGTCATCTCTCGGACTATATCCGGGCCCAATGTCATTCTATACCTCATTTCTAACCAACAAGTTGGAGAACAAAATGGTCTTCTATATAAAGCTTCAAATGGTGTCATGCAAATACCGGATTGAAAGCTATTATTGTAGAAGAATTCGATTAAATCAAGTTATTCCTCCCATGAACCTCCAAACTCTAAAATGCATATTTTGAGTAAATCTTCTACAACTCTATTTATTATTTTAGTTTGTCCAACTGTTTGAGGATGGTATATTGTGCTCAAATTGAGTTGTACTCCCAAGCCTGATTATAAGCTCTGCCAAAATTGATTTGTAAATAAAGGATCATGATCATATACTATATTTTTGGAATTCCATGCAATCGTACTATATGTTTTATAATTAGTCTAGCTAAACTCTATGTAGTTCTATTTATTTTAACTGGGATAAAATGAGCACTTTGGGTGAGTTTATCGACTATCACCCATATGCTTTCATTTCCTTATCTCGATCTAGGAAGTCCGTCTATGAAATCCATTAAGATTTGTTCCCATTTCCACTATGTTACATCAAGAGGAAAAAGTAATCCATTGGGTTTCCGACGCTTGCCCTTCACTAGTTGGCATGTAATACATCGTTTCACATACTCACTGATGTCCTTCTTCATGCCTTCCCAATAGTATATCCTTTTCATATCTTTGTACATCTTTGTACCTCTAGGATGTATAAAAAATAGAGATCGATGACATTCATCAAGATTTTTTTTTAAAATTAGCTATGTTGGGAATGCATAGCCTTCCATGAAACCTTAAATTTTCATTCGAGTCAACTCAAATTTGCCAAGATCTTCTGACTCATTTCCATTTTCCAATTTATTGATTAAATCTGCTAACATCGGATCATCTTCTTGATTAGCTTGAATTTAATCGACTAAACTCGGTTAAATGTCTATACTTGATAACACGGTCGTTGTATCTTATACTCTTTTGAATTAAAGATTACAAGAGGATAAAAATTCTAACTCTTTCCATTTTATCAACATCATTGATACGACCACTTGATGCTTCTTGTTGAGTGCATCTACTACCTTATTTCCTTCGCCAACTATACATTGAATTTCTAAATCATATGCAATTTAAAATTCAAGTCGTCATTGCCGATGCATATTCAAACCTTTCTAAGAGAATAAATATCTAGCGACTTTTGGTCTATATATAAAACAAACCATTTTCCTAATAGCTAATGTCTCCAAAGCTTCAGAGCAAATACTACTGCCACTAACTTAAGATCATGAGTTTCGTACTTCACTTCATTGGGTCTGAGCTATCTAGATGTGCAACCTACAACTCTATCTCTCTGCATTAATACAACACTAATACCTATCTCATAGGAAATGGTATAAGCTACTAGATATTGATTTCCTTTGGGAACTATTAGAACTAGATCATTTGGAAGTAACTCCGTTAATTTCAAATAGGCTTATTCACATTGTTTGTCCATAAGCAGAAATCTTGGAGAAATCTTTAATAAATCTCATACAGTACCTAGCCAGTCCCAAGAAACTACGAATTTCTGTCACTATCTCTGAACATTTCCTATAATATATCGTTCTGAAGTTAAAATAAAATAAATATTTTAAAATGAATTTTGGGAATATAATTGCATAGTTTATCGAAATTAGTTCAATAAATTGAATTTTTGGATTTATTTGATAATAAAAAGAAGAGTATTGATTTAAAATTTGAATTTGAAATTTGAATTACATTTTTGAGATTCAAAAGTTGTCAGAAAAGTTATTTTGGCAAAATAATATTTGTGAATAAAATCTACATTTCTATTTTTGAATTGAATTGAATTTATATCGATTGATATGACTTGGTAGCCTTGATTATTATTTGCAGAGGGTTGATTGTTGATTATTTGATTCATGATTGGTTAAACTAAGTTATATGTTATTAATGAAAATTATAATTTTGAATATTGATTGAATTTATTTGTAAAGAAAACCTTATATATTTTTTTAAGAAAAGAAGTGCAAATATTATTTGAAATGATTTTCCTTTGGTTTATAAATTATAAATACATAAATTTTATAGGACTTCCACACCAAAGAAATTTATTCGAATTACTTTTGAATTGAAAATAATTGAAATTAAACTAAATTTGAATTATTAGCATTTTAAATAGAAAGCAAAGAGATTTAAATTGAAGTTGAATCTAAACTCCAATTCAGGTATTTTTCAAACCATAAAGAAAATTTGGGAAAAATTCAAGTATATTGGTTTGAAAAAACGCAAAATTATATTTGAATTCTTTTGAGATAAAATTTGGATTTTTAAAGATTAAATTTGAATTAATTGAATTTAATTTGAATGCAAAATTGAATTATAAGGCTTAAAATATTTTTAAAGGATGAGAAAAGAAATAAAATTCAAATTTATTCTTTTGAAAATTCTGTGGTACATGTTTGAAATAACTTGGGATGAAATTCATATTTTAAACTTGAATTATTTAATAAAATTTTGAATTAAACCAGGATTAAAAGAATAAATCCTAGTTAAATAATTCAAAATCTACTTTGATTGAAATAGTTTGAATTAGAGCAATTATATACTTGATTGGATAATATTATACTTATTCATTAAGTTTAAATCCATCGTTTAAGTTATTCACTTTATTTTTAGCCCAAATAGACATATTTAATGTCATGTTTAAAATTATTATTGTTATAAATATTGTTGTTATCTTAAAGTTAAACCGTATTGCATGAACACGATTAATCCAATGAGTTATATGATGGGTTTAAAATGACATTTCAGGAATGAATGTCGTTTGGGACGACCGAATGATTTTGAAAGTAATATATTTAACATTTCTCAAGTTTGGCATAGGATTTGACTACTATACCGCTAGTATCCATCATAGCGGATTGATTCGAGGGTCGTAACCCGAATCGTGACAACCTTATCCCTCATCACTTTGTCCAAATGATTTATTGCTAGGACATTTAAAGCTATCAAGCATAATAAATTTTTTTGGAGACATAGTGCAAATGAAGAGAAGTAGTGCCACCGATGGAGATATGATGTTGTTGATGTAGTGGACTACAACACCAGTACGATTTATCATGCCTCCAGATACATGAAGGGTAATCGTGTGAAGTGCACAACTGACTAGAAGTATTCGGTGAAATAAACTGAGATGACTTGCCAGGGCAGATTAATCAATGTAGAGAGTAAATCCATATATTAGATTTACCAATGTGTAATCCTCCTAGGATTCACAAGACGTGAAGATGATTTAAGCCTTATCATAAGTATTAGTAGAAATGTCGTTCGCCACGTAAAATGACCGTTTTCGAATATTGATTTGAATCTATAGGACACAAGGCAACTCATAATGGTAGGATATGATATCCCAGTTGATTAGAGTTGCAACTGTACATGTTATATTGAATTGTGTTGTGGCATGGGTGTTATAACTGATTTGTGAAAATAGGGATTTGGGAATTTTTTTGGAGCGTGTGAACCTATATGTAACTTATATGCCCCATAGAACCCGAACATGACATATTCATTTATATTCTCTTGCACGATTATACTCATAACTAGATGTCTAGCCTGACTCGAGGTTTTTTTGTGACAACTCATCAGGTCGGACCGAGATTGTTCTACAGGTTTGATATGACCGTATATGCTTTATGGGCTACGATATGGAGTTGGAGCAAATGGCGATGGCAAATATTTACACTTGGCTATAATTGTGAGATTTCATTGTATTATTCGATATAATATGATGAGTTGTATATATATATATATATATATATGAGATAATATATCAGATATTTAGATATGTTATAAAATTCATTATTTTATTCACTTTGATTCTGTTAGTTAAAATACTATTTAAAATATATTAAAACCGTACATAATAGTTAAACATGATATTAAAAATATATTTAAAAAATTATTTCTTAGTCATGTGCAAGACCAGGTAAATATATTTTTCATTAAAAATATTTTTGTGTATTTATAAGTATTAATCTATGTTTTAATATATTATTGTACATTTATGAATAAGTAATTAATACAATATATATATGTATGTATATATTAAAAAAATTATTTTATTTGCATATGTATATATTGCTATCGGTCTAAAAAATTGTTGTTATTTATTTTATTTAATATATTTATAGTCGATTTAAATATATTCACATAATTACATATATATATATATAATGTTAATATTTCATAATTATGTTTATAAGTGTATATATATACACATTTATGATTATAAAAAAATAATTAAAGTTTATATATATAATATTTTATATGTGTAAACAAAAGTATATAAACATACATTCAGATAATATATTTGCTTATTGGATGAGCTAAAGTGTTTGTTGCAATGTAAATCCCAACATCTATACACGAACATGTATACCTTGCATAGATTGATATGTTACACATGCATACACATGTATGTGTGTATGATACATGTGTGTGTGTGTATCATAACATAAATTATATAAAACTATATCAATTTATAAATTTAAATAAAACAAAAGATTTTATTTAAATAAAATTTCAAAATTATCTAAATAAACAAGACTTCATGGACCCAATAAAGATCCATTAGGGTATTTTTTTTGAAATTCATCGATAATTTCTATTGTGGGTTGGCTCAGTTTCAACAATGGTATCGGGGCCCACTAGCCTATGCGGTCTAAATTAGTCATGTTAGGATTAACTAATTAAGCTCACAGCCTAGTTAGTAAGGTGTCTAGAAAGATAGTGGCTAGGATTGGGTTTGGGTAATAAAGTACTCTGCCTTCCTGGCTACCAGCCTGGTCTGAACAGATATGCGAGCCCAAAAGGTTGCCCATAACTAAAGACGTCCAATTTGAATTAGGCCTTTAGCTTATTTTCAAAATTGTTTGAAAAATAAAAAATAAAATAAAAAAATTTAAAAGTTAAATTTAAAATAAGATATAAATATATTATAAAATTTATAATATGATTAAAATATTAAAAATGTTTAAAAAACATAATACAAATTAATTTTGAAATTCCTAAAATTTATTAATAATATTAATAAAATAAATAAATTAAATAAGTTAATTAATACATAAATGTGTACATGTATTATATATTATGATATATGTTATTGTTTTAAATGTTTAAAATAACATAAGTATACATGTATGTATATGTTTGCACCAAAAATGGTCACAAACCCCAAGTGTAGTGAAAGCACCAGCGTATGAATACAGATCAACAATATTCACACACAAATCACAGATCTAAGCAAGTAACAAGCAGCAATCAAGAAATAATGAACAGTGACACACAATTTATAGTGGTTCGGCTATCTCCGGCCTACGTCCACTTCAAGGTTTTTATGATTTTATTGCTCGATGCTTGAAGATTACAATTTCGTGTGTTGTATTACAACTGATTTTCTGAGCTAAGTTTGAATCTAAGGCAACAATGGTGATCTGGAGTAAATCTGGCAGTGTCTGGGCGCTCTTTAGCTCTCAAAATTCTCCGACCCCTTTTCTGAATGACCAGGGGCTCTATTTATAGGTGTAGGAGGCTGATATTTTGCCAAAACTGAAGGGAGACCAGTTCCAGTACGCCAGGGGGCCCACATGCCCGCTTTCTGGAAATCCGGGCCAACTTTGGGATCGATTCGAAGCTATGTTCGAATCGATCAAGAAATCGTCCAATCGAGCTGAAATTTGGTGGGAACATTCTTCAATGTGTATGTAAGCTTCTGTGAAAATTTCATAGCATTTGGACTTGTAGATCTCGAGTTATGGTCGATTCAAGTTGGAGTTTTTCGCCCCATGGATTCGTTCGAATCGATATGGTTCGAATCCATAGGGTCGACTCCATGCTCTGCACGCGAAGGCCACGATGTGGTGCGTGTTTCTCGTATCGATCCGCTTTTCACTCCGTATTGACTGGGTCGACTCCATGTTCTTTGCCGCTCTGACTGGGTGGATTCGTGGAAATGGATTCGAAGACAGGCCTCTTCGCATCGATTGAATTCGAGCTCCTTCGTATCGATCGTAGAGTGTTGTGGTTGATCGATACGAAGTCTACTTTGTCTTTTGGGATTCGAAGACAATTGTGGCATGGAGTCGAAGCTCCCTCAACTGTATGGAATCGAAGGACTCTCGTTCGATGGATTCGAGGGTGAAGAAAGTTCCAATGGATTCGATCTTAAGGCACGCGTGAATGGAATCGAAGCACAGCTAACTACGATTGATTCGAACTAATACTATCTTGATGGATTCGAATCAAAGCTTGGTCCTGATAGATTCGATCAAGGGCCTCTGTGCTGATGGAGTCGAAGCAAGGCCATAACTCTATGGATTCGAAGTAATACAAAGGGGGATGGATCCGACCCTAGGATGGATTCGAGCCAAGACTATCCTTCCTCTTTCTAACGACGATAACTTGAGCATACGAACTCGGATTGCTCCGAAACTTGGAACGGTGGTTTCCACAGCTTCACCTGTCGTGTCTTATCAATTGTAGCCTGATTCGGATTCGGGAAAAATTCATCGATATCCATGGTGAACCTGCGATGCACAATCGATGTTCATGACTACTAATCATTGATTTTTAGTTAATCTTTGGGTATCTCGGCTTTGCCAAAAGTTGGGATAACATTTTTCCCCCCAAAACATGCCTTTTGGTAAAAGGCGTGTTTTGATCAATCTCAAGTCAAATGCAGTGAGTTCATGTTTTACTCATAGCTTATAGCATTTTCAATCAAGTCCATGGCTGTTCGAAGCCGAATTGTTATCAATTTTTTCCATTGGAAGTTAAGAATGAAGTTCTACAGTCTCTCCATACTATCGGTGGTCACTCCGGACCCTTGCCAAGCCCATTCCAGACTTAGCGATCGAATAGAAAGATCCTATTGCACTCCGGCGTTGCTTTCTATTCCTTGCACTTTGGCCCCAGTTAGGGCGTAAAGCGATGTCTTGGTCATTCTAAACCGATCATAGTCTCTCCGGGCTCTTGCTGGATCCCATCCTATCACTCTCTGGTGAAGGGGAAACAACGATGAGTGAGCTGATCCTGTCGCTCTCCGGCGAAGCGGCTACACCCCCTGCACTCCGGTTCAGTGTCTCTGAACATTAAGCGATGTCATGGCCTAAATCGTGGGCCGATCATAGCCTCTCTGGGCTCTTATCGAATCCTGATCCAATCACTCTCCGGTGAATATGAAACGATGCTTAAGTGAGTCGATCCTGTCACTCTCCGGCAAAGCAACTCACTTCTTGCACTCTGGTTCAGTGTATCTGAACATTAAGCGATGTCATGGCCTAAATCGTGGGCCGATCATAGCCTCTCTGGGCTCTTATCGAATCCTGATCCAATCACTCTCCGATGAATAGGAAACGATGCTTAAGTGAGTCGATCCTGTCACTCTCCGGCGAAGCAACTCACTTCTTGCACTCCGGACCCAGCCTCTCCGGGTAGGATCATAAAGCGATCATCTTTATAATGATATCTAATGTTTATCCTTTAACTCTCCGATCAAAGGTTTGTTTCAATAAATGTTTCTTTATTAAATTCAAATCCTAGGTGTTCAATCTCAAACACCAGGAAAAACAAGACAACGCCTCTCCGGGCGGAGCGGTCTATTTCCATCTTAGAGCATGCCTAGGGATCTCTTCGGTTCCCGTACATGAGTAAGTGGGATAGCCGTTTTATTTTGGAAATCAAATCTAAGAAAACTAATCGACCAGAGTCCAAATCTTGAACTTGGCCCTTGCCATCACAATCAGTTGATGACGAGTCGTGATCCTGATCCAGGATCATTCCTGTTAGGTTGAGGCGGTAGTTGTTCGGGTCTAACCGCCGTTGTACGTTCTCTGACATACTGTGGCAATCTACCACTCCTGGCATGTTCTTCCACCTCATCCTTCAGGTGGCGGCATTCATCGGTAGTGTGCCCATCCAGCTCATGGAATAGGCAGTATTTTCCAGTCCGGCGTTCCCGCTCCGTGGGATCTCTCCTGGGTGGTTTTCGATACGGGAGTTGCCCCCGAGTTTCAGTGTAAATTCTTTCTAGGTTTGCCGTCAAATCTATGTATTGCTTGAATCTAGGCTCTCGGAATTTCTTCCGTTTATCAGGACCATCATGTACGTCATCCTGCTTTCTCTTTCCTTTGTCTGCCCTGGACTGTTCCCTGGCGGTTCCTTCGCCTTGTGCAACATTTATTTCCTGCCTCTCGGCTTGTGATTCTTCTAATCGAATGAATTTTTCAGCTTCATGGAAAAACTCTCCCAGATCTTGCAGTGGATCTTTAGTCAAAGAGTCTTTGAATTCGGTGCCTTCCCCAACTCCTGCCACTACCGCCATCAGAATCATTGATGGATCCGGGTGATCTACAGAAGCCACCGTTGCATTGAATCGTAGCAGAAAATCTTTTATGGACTCTCCGGTCCTTTGCTTTATTGAAGCTAGAGTAATCACACTATTGGGCCGTGTTACGTGGACCCTGAACTGTCTCATGAAGCAATCCACAAGCTCGCCCCATGTTCTGATTGATCCAGTCTCTAATTGTCTGAACCAAAGTGCAGCCAAATCTGATAAAAATAAAGGGAAACATCGTGCCATCACTTCCTCGGATGCTCCCAGTACTTCCATGTGTCTAATGTATTTGGTAATATGCATGGTTGGATCCGACTTCCCATCATACGGATCCAGCATTGGTAGTTTGAACTTTGGAGGGTTCTTTGCATTCCTGATATTCGGAGCGAACGGACTCCGACTGACTTCTTCCAATCCTCCTCCTGACAACCCTCCTCTCATGAGTCGTCTCACTAGGCCAATCATTCTTTCATCTCCATCTAGGGGTTGCCCCCTTGCCATGTCTCTGTCTTGCCCTCCGAGTCTTGTAGGGAATTCTGGTACGTACTCTTTGGGTGGCTCGTTAGCATTTGTGTTGGCCCTAGCCGGTTGAGCTCCTTCCAAAGGTTCTTCTGCGTTGGATCCTGCGTGCCTGCCCCCAAGCCCTTGTTGATTGCCTTCTGGTTCTGCATTCTGTCCTCCGTTGGGTTCCATAGCCTTAGCTCCTTGTTCCACATTCACAGCCGTTGTAGCTGGTCCAAGGTTCCGTGTCCCTGCAGCTCTCATCTGCTCGAAGAAATTCTACAGCATCTCTTGTTGGCTTTTCATCATTCTTTCCTACATTAGGTTATTCATAGCCTCCATCTCATCTCTAGTAATGTAGATCGAAGTTTGTCCTTCTCCAGCGCCAGAGGATGCCTCTTGACTTCCTCCCTGTTGGCTCCTCTCAACTCTTTGTCTTGTTTGTCGAGTCATTGTAGAGTCAAATCTGAATCCTTAAAATTTTAAATCTAAACTTTGAATCTGGTGTAGCGGGTGCTAGTTCTTCTCAGTGAAAGCACCAAAGTGTTTGCACCAAAAATGGTCACAAACCCCAAGTGTAGTGAAAGCACCAGCGTATGAATACAGATCAACAATATTCACACACAAATCACAGATCTAAGCAAGTAACAAGCAGCAATCAAGAAATAATGAACAGTGACACACAATTTATAGTGGTTCGGCTATCTCCGGCCTACGTCCACTTCAAGGTTTTTATGATTTTATTGCTCGATGCTTGAAGATTACAATTTCGTGTGTTGTATTACAACTGATTTTCTGAGCTAAGTCTGAATCTAAGGCAACAATGGTGATCTGGAGTAAATCTGGCAGAGTCTGGGCGCTTTTTAGCTCTCAAAATTCTCCGACCCCTTTTCTGAATGACCAGGGGCTCTATTTATAGGTGTAGGAGGCTGCTATTTCGCCTAAACTGAAGGGAGACCAGTTCCAGTACGCCATGGGGCCCACATGCCCGCTTTTTGGAAATCCGGGCCCACTTTGGGATCGATTCGAAGCTATGTTCGAATCGATCAAGAAATCGTCCAATCGAGTTGAAATTTGGTGGGAACATTCTTCAATGTGTATGTAAGCTTCTGTGAAAATTTCATAGCATTTGGACTTGTAGATCTCGAGTTATGGTCGATTCAAGTTGGAGTTTTTCACCCCATGGATTCGTTCGAATCGATATGGTTCGAATCCATAGGGTCGACTCCATGCTCTGCACGCGAAGGCCATGATGTGGTGCGTGTTTCTCGTATCGATCCGCTTTTCACTCCGTATTGACTGGGTCGACTCCATGTTCTTTGCCGCTCTGACTGGGTGGATTCGTGGAAATGGATTCGAAGACAGGCCTCTTCGCATCGATTGAATTCGAGCTCCTTCGTATCGATCGTAGAGTGCTGTGGTTGATCGATACGAAGTCTACTTTGTCTTTTGGGATTCGAAGACAATTATGGAATGGAGTCGAAGCTCCCTCAACTGTATGGAATCGAAGGACTCTCGTTCGATGGATTCGAGGGTGAAGAAAGTTCCAATGGATTCGATCTTAAGGCACGCGTGAATGGAATCGAAGCACAGCTAACTACGATCGATTCGAACTAATACTATCTTGATGGATTCGAATCAAAGCTTGGTCCTGATGGATTCGATCAAGGGCCTCTGTGCTGATGGAGTCGAAGCAAGGCCATAACTCTATGGATTCGAAGTAATACAAAGGGGGATGGATCCGACCCCAGGATGGATTCGAGCCAAGACTATCCTTCCTCTTTCTAACGACGATAACTTGAGCGTACGAACTCGGATTGCTTCGAAACTTGGAACGGTGGTTTCCACAGCTTCACCTGTCGTGTCTTATCAATTGTAGCCCGATTCGGATTCGGGAAAAATTCATCGATATCCATGGTGAACCTGCGATGCACAATCGATGTTCATGACTACTAATCATTGATTTTTAGTTAATCTTTGGGTATCTTGGCTTTGCCAAAAGTTGGGATAACAGTATATGAAAAGAATTTTGAAATTAACATAATTTAATTAAATTATTTTAATTAAATTAATTAATTAAAAGGTTAATAATTAAATAAAATACATATATATATATATAGTATTTGTGTAATACTATAAAGGTTATGGTATATTATAAATATTTAATATAAATGTTATATTAAAATAATATAAATTAATTATAATGTTAATTAATTAAAATTATTTATATAAATTTTAATTATTAAATTACACATAAGACTATTATATAAGTAATATAAATATAAAAGTTATATAATAATATTACTTATATAATATGAATGTATAAATTAAAGGTGGAACATTAAAGAAACATAAACAGACTTAAGGAATAAATACATATGTAAATGTATGTATATCGTGATTTTCAATGTGTCCGACACTTAAATCACGAGAGTGATTCATAAGAATTACATTATTCCATAAATTGATATCTCTCAATATTATATACCTTGAAGATTATGAATCTTCAATATAATGTTATCCTCTACCATATATATATATTAATAAATTACTTACATACTCCTTAGTTATTGAGAAAACTCAAGCTACGGATGTTATGTGTGGTAATATATATATATATTGAATAGTCGAGGTAAGATAACTATATGTATTTGTTGAGCAAACTCAAGGTACATATATTATACTTAGCGTTAACCCGCCTTTTGGCAAGGCTGTAAGCATACGGATTTAACTAAGTCGATTTCTCAGTTATCGAGGATGGAATGTGGTAGGTTTGAGTCGACTGGATGGATAGGTAATGCGGCACATTTGGAATTTGCTACAGGAAGTCATGCCATTCGGCATGGAAGTCGCTCAGCATGGAAGTCGTTCGGCAAGGAAGTCGCTACAGGAAGTCGCTATAGGAAGTTGCTACAAGACGTCGCTACAGGAGGTCGATACAAGAAGTCATGTCGTTCGGCATGGAAGTCGCTCGGCATGGAA
Source organism: Allium fistulosum (assembly GCA_030737815.1). NCBI lineage: Eukaryota > Viridiplantae > Streptophyta > Magnoliopsida > Asparagales > Amaryllidaceae > Allium > Allium fistulosum. The sequence goes on along the minus strand of CM060907.1, from coordinate 937,503,609 downwards.
GTTGTTCGACAAGGAAGTCGCTATAGGAGGTCGCTACAGGAAGTTGTGCCGTTCGGCATGGAAGTCGCTCGGCATGGAAGTCGTTCGGCATGGAAGTCGCTACAGGAAGTCATGCCGTTCGGCATGGAAGTCGCTCCGCATGGAAGTCGTTCGGTAAGGAAGTCGCTACAGGAAGTCGCTCGTACCATGATGAAGGATGTTGGCTCGGCTATGGCCCTAATTGGCCCAGACTGCTAAGGAAGCCCAGTAACTCGGGATTTGCCTATAAATACAGCATGAGGGGGTTCAGAAAGGGGACCTTCCTTTGGCTCTTTGGTTTTTTACTAAGGCTAGGACTACCCTGTAGTGTTGTAACTGTAATCGATTATTACAGCAATAAAAAGAAAACTTCTGGAGTGGACATAGGCCGGAGTTAGCCGAAACACTATAAAATCTGTTGTTATTTACTGCTTTCATTTTAATTTTGACTGTTCTTCATATTATTACTCTCTACATACATTATATCTGTTATCGGTGACTGTTAGTTGGTGCTTTCATTTACATTTGGGTGTTAGTGACCAATTTTGGCGCTAACATTTTGGTGCTTTCACCGAGAAGCAAGCAATCGGGGATTTCAGAGCTAGGATTTTGGATTCAAAAGCTTAGGAACTTGAATTCTAGGAAGTAATGGCTAGGCCACCAACAAGGAAGCAAGTGACAGAAAGAAGCAATCAAGAGGGAAGTCAAGAGGCTTCCTCTGGAGTTGAGCAGGTCAAGCATCCATCTACATCACCAGAGATGAGATGGAAGTGATGCTGAAAAGACAAGAGGAGATGCCGCAGGCTCTTCTCAAACAATTTGCACAAGCATGAAATGCAGGAGTCCAGATCCATGGAGCTGGATCAGAAGCGCTCAACCAGCGAGCAGAGGGAGTGGCTCAGCAGGGGGCAGCCCCCAATCAGCAGACGGCTATCAATCTGGATGGACCTAGACTCGGGGGCACACCACTAGGAAATGCTGGACCAATCCATGGAGGGATACCAAATGACGCTGTGCAACCCGACACCAATAGGAGTGCAGGAGTACGTGATGAGGAGTATGTGTCAGGATTCCCTCATGAACTCGGGGGACAGATCAGAGGTAGCGGACAAGGATTACATTTTGGCGAAAATGACAGATTAGCAGAGATGGTCAGACGAGCTGTGAGAGGTGGATTGGTAAATAAAGACTTCGAGGATGTGAATTGGAGTCCCTTTACTCCTACATCAGGCAAGCTAGGAACCCTCTGGATTTTAAGCTACCAACGTTGGAGATGTATGATGGGAGAATGGATCCCGCCATTCACCTGACAAGGTACATGAGGCATATGGAGGTACTGGGGGCATCGGATGAGGTCATGGCTCGATGTTTCCCTTTGTATTTGACGGATATCGCAGCCATGTGGTTCAGACAGCTGGAGAGTGGTTCTATTGACACTTGGACAGAGCTTATTGAGAGGTTTGTGAGGCAATTTCGGGTCCATATAGTCAGACCCAAGAACGTAATGACCTTGACATCGATGAAATAATGGAAGGGAGAGTCGCTCAGGGATTTCTTAACCAGATTCAACGCAGCGGTAGCTTCAGTGGATCGACCTGATCCGTCGATGGTTTTGATGGCAGTAGTTTCAGGAATTGCAGATAATTCGGATTTCAAGATATCATTGGAACGGGGACCACCGAGGGATCTCGGAGAGTTCTACAATGAGGTGGAAAGGTTCCTAAGGCAGGAAGATGCGCAGGCTGAGAGAGTAGGGAGAGAGGATGAAGCTTATGCAGTGAGGGATGGAGGTCCACCCAGGAGGATCCAAGTAAAGACGATAAAGGAAAAAGGAAAACAAATGGAAACAGTGGCACTTCGAAGAGGCCTCGAAGGGGGTCAAAGTTTTCTTCTTACACAGATTTAACTAAGATTCTAGAAAGGATTTACTTGGAAACTCAAGGGCGCTTCCAATATCGAAGGCCGGCAAAGAGAGAGCCTTCTGAATACGAGTGGGCATCGAGAAAGCATTGCCTATTCCATGAGCTGGATGGGCACAACACAAATGACTGTAGGCATTTGAAAGATATCATTGAGGAGCATGTAAGGAATGGTCATCTACAGCAGTATGTAAGGAATCGAGCTGTGGCAGTGGGACAGGAGCGACCACCGCCTACCTTGAATGAAGATGGCACTGGGCCTAGGCAACGTCAGCTCATTATCAACTAAACAGATTTATGGTTTTGAATAAGTAATAGAACTCAAAGTAATACGGCTAGGTCACTTACACACGTACGGGATCGAGGACGGTCCATAGGCGTGCTCTGAGATGACAAAAAACCGTACTACTTGAGTCTATGAAATCCTATTTTCTTTATATTTTTCTGCAAACTCTGGTTTCTTCTGTGGCACTTTGGACATTTAATTCCTTTTGCTGTATGAACTTCTGCTTTGATAACTGAATTCTGTAACAATTGGATTTGGATCAGTGTAATAAATAATACAGGTCTCGCGATCACGGTCCCGATCGGTGAGACGGGGAAGTGATCGCAAATTACGAGTCCCTTCGCCGGAGAGCGATGGAATGGACTCGGAGAGAATATCAAAGTCCTTGACCGGAGAGCCGAGGCCAGTGAATATGAAAGTCCTTGGCCGGAGAGCCGAGGCCAGTGAATATCAAAGTCCTTGGCCGGAGAGCCGAGGCCAGAGAATATAAAAGTCCTTGGCTGGAGAGCCGAGGCCAGTGAATATCAAAGTCCTTGGCCGGAGAGCCGAAGCCAGTGAATATCAAAGTCCTTGGCCAGAGAGTCGAGGCCGGAGAATATTAAAGTCCTTGGCCGGAGAGCCGAGGCCGGTGAATATCAAAGTCCTTAGCCGGAGAATATGAAAGTCCTTGGCCGGAGAGCCGAGGCCAGTGAATATCAAAGTCCTTGGTCAGAGAGCCGAGGCCGGAGAATATGAAAGTCCTTGGCCGGAGAGCCGAGGCCGGTGAATATCAAAGTCCTTGCCTGGAGAGCTGAGGCCGGAGAATATGAAGTCCTTGGCCGGAGAACCGAGGCTGGTGAATATCAAAGTCCTTGGCCGGAGAGCCGCGACCGGAGAATATAAAAGTCCTTGGCCGGAGAGTCGAGGCCAGTGAATATCAAAGTCCTTGGTTGGAGAGCCGAGGCCGGAGAATATGAAAGTCCTTGGCCAGAGAGCCGAGGCCGGAGAATATGAAAGTCCTTGGCCGGAGAGCCGAGGCCGGTGAATATCAAAGTCCTTGGCCGGAAGACCAGGGCCGGAGAACTTACAAGCCCTTGACCGAAGAGCTGAGGCTGGAATAGGGTAACGCGACCCGGCGAGGTCTATGGATTCAAGGTTAAACCCGGACAGGTCATGAATTTAATAATATGGTCATGAACAGGATATGGACTTCAGATATCGGATTTGAGGCTATTCAAAACACACCTTCCAATAGCAAGGCAAGTTTTGGGGGGCAAAGTGTTAACCTGCCTTTTGGCAAGGTTGTAGGTAGGCGGATTTAACTAAGTCGATTTCTCAGTTATTGAGGATGGAATGTGGTAGGTTTGAGTCGACTGGATGGATAGGTAACGCAGCACGTTTGGAAGTCGCTACAGGAAGTCATGCCGTTCGGCATGGAAGCGCTCGGCATGGAAGTCGTTCGGCAAGGAAGTTGCTACAGGAAGTCGCTCATACCATGATGAAGGATGTTGGCTCGGCTATGGCCCTAATGGGCCCGGACTGCTAAGGAAGCCCAGTAACTCGAGATTTGCCTATAAATACAGCATGAGGGGGTTCCGAAAAGGGATCTTCCTTCGGCTCTCTGGTTTTTTATTTTCTAAGGCTAGGACTACTCTGCAGTGTTGTAACTGTAATCGATTATTACAGCAATAAAAAGAAAACTTCTGGAGTGGACGTAGGCCGGAGTTAGCCGAACCACTATAAAATCTATTGTTCTTTACTGCTTTCATTTTAGTTTTGACTGTTCTTCATATTATTACTCTCTACATACATTCTATCTGTTATCGGTGACTGTTAGTTGGTGCTTTCATTTACATTTGGGTGTTAGTGACCAATTTTGGCGCTAACACTTAGTCCATTGCAATATGGTAGATACAAGTGAATAATTTCATTGCGATTTGTTGAGCAAACTCAAGGTCGAAGTGAAACTAGGACAAGGTAATAAAGGGTTAGGAGTTGTATATAAGACAACTGATAATGAGTTATGCATCATCTGTGGAACTACAACTTGTTGAGAAAACTCAAGGTCAGAATTCCAAGACGGACGAATCCTAACACCTACTAGTGAATTTGAAAGACTTTTATATTTTGACTTGGGGTTTGGTGAAATATAAAATACTAATGGGAGCCTACTGGTAAAATGAAACATAAAGTTTAACCTTACTAATATTATAAAAACATCTACTATGATTTGTTCTAATAATCTACTGTTAGTGCCAAAATTGGTCACTAACACCCAAATCCAGTTGAAAGCACCAAATACTAGCCACAGCTCACAAACAGAATGTATGTAGAGAGTAATGATGTGAAGAACGGTAAAAATTAAAATGAAAGTGGTAAAGAACAACAAATTTTATAGTGGTTCGGCTAACTCCGGCCTACGTCCACTCCAGAAGTTTCCTTTTTATTGTTGTAATAATCGATTACAGTTACAAAATGGCAGAGTTTCCTTAGCCTTCGAAAAGAGAAAGTAAGAGAGTCAAAAGGAATCTCCCCCCATCTGGAGACCCACATGCTGTATTTATAGGCAAAACCAGGTTGTTGGGCCTCCTGAGTAGTTTGGGCCCACCAAGGCCATAGCTGAACCCTACTTCATCATGCCGACCGACCTTGAGCAGTTAACATGCCGAACAGAAGTTACCCGGGTATTGACCTGAAGCGAGCCTATTCGAAACTCGAAGCAGACTAGTCCAAAACTCGGAGCAAAGCTAGCGCCGAACCATGTATTGATGCCGACCCATGTCACCATATAGCCAATGCCGATCCACTTTGCCGAGTCACAATGCCAAGCCATCATCACCTCATCACGATGCCGAGTGACGTTCAATGCCGAGCGACGTCCAATGCCGAGCGGGGTGCGATGCCGAGCGGTAATGCCGAACCGCAACCAAACGACCTTCCTGAACTTCCATACCTCGACCGGACCATGCCATGCTGAACAGACGAGCCACAAGGTCGAACTCCAAACACTTCAAACCATTTCATTCCGACCGAACGACCTATCCTGATCGAGCATCTATCCAAGTGAACATCATCCGTTTAGACCGAATCCGTCATATTTCAGCCTCGATAATCGCGAAGTTGGTTAAGTTTAATCCGCCTCTCCATGGCCTTGCCAAAAGGCGGGTTAACATTTTCCCCTCAAAACATGCCTTGCTATTGGAAGGTGTGTTTTGAATAGCCTCACGTCCGATATTTGAAGTATGTATGTTATCTACATCCATACTTTTCGATTCATAATCCAATCCATTTTATCCAAGTGCCATCGCCATATCCATATCCAAATCTACGTCTACTCTGAGTCGATATCCAATTCTGAATCCAGTAACCAAATCCTTATCCATCTGAACTCGACAACCGAGTTCCAATCCATCCATATCCAACGACCAATAACCACGTCCATGACCTCTCCGGGCCGATGTCCAAATCCCGGACCGTTCCGGGTCCATGCCCAAACCCTTAGCTGTTCATAGCCAATATCCAAATCTGTAACCTCTCCGGGTTCTTGCCAAGCGCAATCCACACTTGACGACCTATGTTAAGTAATTCCATGGTATTCCTGGTTCAGTGTCCCTGAACGTCAAATAATGCCATGGCTTAAGTCCTAAGCCGAATCCTGGTCGCTCCGGACCCTTGTCGGGCATAGTCTATACTCGACAACCTACATAGGAGACAATATGGGGCCTATGTCCTAGGCCGAATCCCGGTCTCTCCGGACCCTTACCGAGCATAGTCCATGCTCGATGACCTTTCAGCCAAAATCCAAACCAAAATCCAAACCGAAATCCAAATTCAACCAGAAAACCAGAAATCCATATAAAAAATCCAAACCAAAAAACAAACATCCAAACCCGAATCCAAACAATAAAATGAGCAAAACAGGGAGTTCAAACCAAACTCCAAAACCAAACCAGAAAAAGCAAATGTCTAATTCAAAGGAAAAAACATATTTCACAAACCAGGGCATCTCGGTAAGCCATCATTTCAGAGAATGCGTAAGGGTTATCTCCGAACCCATACATGAGTAAGTGATTTAACCGTTTGCCCGGAGTTTGTTACTTATTCCAAACCATCAAGATTAGTTGATGACCAATCGGCCACCATTCCTGGGCCTCATGTCCTCGTCGTTCAAGATAGGCGGTGGCTGCTCCTATTCCACCACCGAGTTCCGACATATTGTCGCAACTGACCATTCCTTATATGCTCCTCGATTATGTCCTTCAAATGCCGGCAGCTGTTAGTATCATGCCCGTCCAGGTCATGAAAAAGACAGTGCCTTCCTGACGCCCTTTCTCGTTCTGAGGGCTCTCTCCACGCCGGCCTTCAATACAGAAGGCGATCTCGAGTATCCAAGAATATCCGCTCCAACGTTGCATTCAATCCTGTGTAAGTGGAGAACTTTGGTTCTCCCCAGCGCTTCCTTTTCCCTTTATCCTTGCCCCCACTCGAGCTTTCGTTGGGTAGTCCTCCATCCTTAATCATGTTTACTTCCTTTGACCTCATGTCCAAACATGCATCCTCTTGTCGAAGAAATCTCTCAGCTTCATGAAAGAATTCCCCAAGATCCAACGATGGGTCCCGTATCAACGATACTTTGAAATCCGAATTATCTCTAACTCCTGATACTGCAGCCATCAGAACCATTGATGGATCTGGCCGATCCACCGAAGCAACTGCTGCATTAAATCGAGTTAAGAATGTCCTGAGCGATTCATCCGCCCCTTGTTTGACTGACGTTAGCGTCATCATGTTCTTTGGCCTTTTTATGTGAACTTGAAACTGACTTAAGAACTTGTCCACCAGTTCCGTCCATGTTCCAATGGATCCATCCTCCAGCTGTCCGAACCACATAGCAGCAATATCAGTCAAGTACAGGGGGAAACATCGGGCCATAACCTCCTCCGTTGCCCCCAGAACTTCCATATGCCTAGTGTACCTCATCAAGTGGTCGGTGGGATCCGTCTTCCCATTGTATACTTCCAGAGTGGGTAGTTTGAAATCGGGCGGATTCCTAGCTGTCCTAATATTCCGGGTAAACAGACTTTTGTTAACTCCCTTTGAATCCCTGTTTGTCAGACCTCCGCGAATAGTCCACCTGATAATGTTAGACAATCCAGTGTTTCCAACCAAGGGTTTCCCCCTATCCATGTTTCCAGAATGCCCCCTGTTACCCGGTGGCTTGACCAAGTAACAAGAGGCTCGGCGTAAAAAGGTCGCTCGGCATAGAGCACCGTTCGGCATTAAGAGGCCACTCGGCATCTAGCCTCGTTCGACATCCTAGCCTTGCCCGGCATATGGCCTCGCTCGGCATCCAAGCCTCGCTCGACATATGGCCACGTTCGGCATAGAAGGGTCGTTCGGCATAGCAAGGTCGTTTGGCATTTCACCTCGCTCGGCATAGCAAGGTCGTTTGGCATAAGTCTCTATTTTGGACTCCGCATCGATACTATATGTAGAAGGTTATTAACTGTTTTAAGCAAGTTAAGTTCAGGTTTACAGTTGTCTAAACACGGAAGTTATCAGTCTGGATTGTCCGATATGCTTAGTTTTTTAAGTCCGTCCTTGTTCACTGTCATATATTCGGGCCTAAAAAGGTGTTAAGTCAACAATGCATTGTGTTCAAGTTGAGATGGTTTTAATTGTCATATGTACACCACTCTCCCACCTTTCCTCTCCACCGTTCGGCATAAGGGAGTCATGTCGAACCACAATCATGCCGAGCCGCATCGCTCGACACTTTGCCCTTAACTCCAACCTCATTCCTACGCTCCCTCTCTACCGCCCGGCACAGATGGGTCGTTCGGCAAGATGTACCGAGCCGCATCGCTCGGCATTTTGCCCAACTCCTACTTTTCTCCTACGCTCCTTCCTACCTCGTTCGGCATAAGGGAATCATGTTGAGCTGTCGTCATACCGAGCCACATCGCTCGGCACGCTGAACCTAACTCCAACTTCACTCCAGTACTTCCTCTTCACCGTTCGGCATGATGGAGTCATGCCGAGCCATGATCATACCAAGCCGCATCGCTTGGCATCTAGGCTCAACCCTCATTTCTTCTCCTTTCTCCCTCATATCCTAAACACCTCTGACACCTCCTTCCTTCCATCACTCCGCCTAGCCCTAAAACATGTTCTAACCTCGAATTCGTTGTCCTCAGTTTTACGAAGATTCACGGGTTCGAATCTCGTGCTAAGTTTCCTAGTCGGGATGAAGTGTTTAAAGGAAAGGTCATTACCTAAGAAATGACTCGAAGCTTAGGGAGATTCAGGAGTAGGAAATGCGATTCTGATCGGATTCGTTGATTGGGGAAGGAGGTGAGGCAATGTCAAGGTTTCAAATCTCGGATTTTGGCCAATATCTCGGGCAAATATCTCGGCTGTCTCGGACGATATTTAAAAGACTTATAACTAACCAAGCTGCCAAATCTCGGATTTTGGCTAATATCTCGGATTTTCATCTCGGCTGATCTCGGGGAGATTTAAAACCTTGGGCAATGTATTGAGTTTGAGAAGAGAAGGGAAGGGTAAATAATTCGATGAAGTCTGTTGGGAGGCGAGTTCGTAAGTTCTGTAGAGCGGAAGTAAAAAGGGAAAAGAAGAGGAGTGTTGAGTTATATAAGGACGAGGGAAGACGAATGGACAATGACCGGTAGAACCGGTCAAGGCAACACCCTCGCTCGGCATCAATGTCGTTCGGCATTCAATGTCGTTCGGCATCCGTATGTCGTTCGGCATCCGTATGTCGTTCGGCGTTCAATGTCTCATTCAACATTCAGGAGATCACTATTGATGAAACGAAACAAGAGCTTAAAGAAATGTATGGAGTGCTCATGGTTCAAAGCGTATCATGTTCGTCCATAAGATACACTTTGGGGGGCAAGTGTTACCCGGTGGCTTGACCAAGTAACAAGAGGCTTGGCGTAAAAAGGTCGCTCGGCATAGAGCATCGTTCGGCATTAAGAGGCCACTCGGCATCTAGCCTCGTTCGGCATCCTAGCCTCGCTCGACATATGGCCTCGCTCGGCATCCAAGCCTCGCTCGGCATATGGCCTCGTTTGGCACAGAAGGGTCATTCGGCATAGCAAGGTCGTTTGGCATTTCACCTCGCTCGGCATAGCAAGGTTGTTCGGCATGAGCCTCGTTTGGCATCACCCCTCGACCGGCATCTAGTCTCGGTCGGCACAGATCTCGTTCGGCCTACACTCTTCACTTAGCACACTGTCTCGATCGGCATGCAGATACCATTCGGCATATCTTCCTCGATCGGCATACGAATGCCGTTTGGCTTGGATATGTGGTTCGGCAACTGCCGTTCGGCAATTGTGGCTCGGCATACAGAAGTCACTTACTACAGGCCGAGGCATCTTACTCCTAGGCCCATGAGGGAAGTCCAACCCATCTTCGTCTATAAATAGAGGGGCAGGGGCACAGTGAAATGGGCCTTTTTTGGGAGAACACTAGGGAGACTCTGCTGCATTCCAGACTTATTCTATTTTACTGAGCACTTGTATTCGAGTATTTATAGTATGGATTATATCTGTATTTAATCATTGGTGAAAGAAACAAAGATCAAAACTTAAAGTGGACGTAGGCAATTACGCTGAACCACTATAAATTCGGTGTTCTAGTTTTTGCACTTAATTTAGCATATAGTTCTCTGTTTTAATTTACTTTCTTCATTACTCTCTCTACACAATCTTTCTCAAAAGTAGAGTATAAACGACTTAAATCTCCAAGTCCCCTGAGTGCAGACTAGAGTACTCTGAGTCCCCTGAGTGCGGACTAGAGTATAAACGACTGAAAAATCTCTAAGGCCCCAGAGTGCGGACTAGAGTATAAACGACTAGAATGCTCTGAATCCCCAGAGTGCGGACTAGAGTATAAACAACTTCGATATCTCCAAAGTCCCCTGAGCGAAGACTGGAATGTTCCTAGATCCTAGAGTACGAATCGGAGTATAAGCGATTCAAAAATTCTCCAAGTCACATGGAAGTGAACTAGGGCTTATATAACTCACAAGGTTTCAGATTTTGACTACAAGTTATACAGTGAGCTGAACAACAGAAGTCATTTGAAAGACAAAGAACAAAATTTTATTCATCAATTCAAAATAAAGTCCCACTACTATTTCTCCCAAACTCGGGGCCAAAAGTCTATTTACAACGGCTATGAAAATAAATAAAAATGATTACATAATCCAGACTGATTCTCGTTGAGCGAGCATGATAGTTACTTCTTCGGCTTCTTCTCTTTCTTCAATTTCTCAGATGACTCCTCCCCCCCCCCCCCGCGTTTTCTCTTGGACGTTTTACTCACCTGAGAAAGGGTGCCAGAGGAAGGAGGAACTTATGACGGCCTAGTTCCACCTGGAAGAATAATCTTCAAAGGCATGTTCAGTGGATCGTCGAGTTCTACCACTTGAGGCTCGGCATTAATTTTGGCTTTCTTTCTCCCTTCTTCAGCGACCTGTTCCTTCATGCTCAGTTTTGAGGTATGTTTGGAAGCGCCGGTAATCTCAATTTCATAACTTTCTTCGATGGGGGACGAAGTTTTGGACTTATCCTCGTCGAGCGCCTCAATCACCTAAGCATCAGGACCGGGGGTCACTCCCGCATGAGTAGCCTCGCTCACTTTCCCCTTATTCTCCTTGGCGTCATCGCTCCTTGGAGACGGATCAGGATCAAAATGGTCTGCGCAAAATCATAAGAGGTGAACGTTAGAATACAATAACCTCTCGCCGAAAACGATGGTTCTTTGAACTTTAAGAAGAAGAGTTATATACCGGCTTCTTGCTGGCTCTCAACCGTCCGAGGAGTCTCACCCTCTGGAATGGGAGATAGAACATGAATGCCGAGGCCAGGGTCTTTCGGGTCATAACCAACGTGTTGCTCGAATGGATCAAGTACTGGCCGATTAGCCGATTGAGTAGGAGGAGGAGCTGGAGATTCAGTTCCAGACGGACCGGCAATGTCACTTTTTTCCTTTGATGGAGAAGAGTCTTTTCCAGGCAAAACCTTCGCTGCAGACAAGTTTGAAGGCTCATTCCCCCTAAGAAATTCTTTTATTAAAGCCTCCTCGTCAACCTCCTCGGTGCCTGACTCGACCTTTCTGATCTTTATCAAAGTTTCACATGCCTCGGCTAGAGATTCGAGGTAGCCCTCGCCAAGAAAAGTCAAATCCCGATGCATGAGGACACGGGCATTATATTCTGCTATAAGTGGGTCGAACAAGCACTTGATCTCCTCCCTGCCAGCCTCTATAGCCGCCTCAAGGAGAGAGTCAATCTCCGCGGATGCTATTCTCTTGCCCTCTTTACGGGCTTCATCCTTCAGCATCCTAACCTTAGAGAGCTCATCGTCGAGCTTTGTTAGCGCCAAAATTGGTCACTAACACCCAAATGTAAAGGAAAGCACCAACTAACAATCACCGATAACAGATAGAATGTATGTAGAGAGTAATAATATGAAGAACAGTCAAAATTAAAATGAAGCAGTAAAGAACAACAGATTTTATAGTGGTTCGGATAACTCCGGCCTACGTCCACTCCAGAAGTTTTCTTTTTATTGATATGAGAATCAATTACGGTTACAATCCGGAGTTTTCAAAACAATTATGGTAGAGTAGCCTTAATGAGGAAGCAGAAGGGAAACAGAAGGAAGATCCCCTTTCTGAACCCCCTCATGCTGTATTTATAGGCAAATCTCGAGTTACTAGGCTTCCTTAGCAGTCCAGGCCCATTAGGACCATAGCCGAGCCAACATCCTTCACCATGGTACGAGCGACTTCCTGTGCCGACCCAACTTCCTATGCCGAACGACTTCCTGTGCCGAACGACTTCCATGCCGAGCGCCTTCCATACCGACTCACTCGAGACTCCAAACATCGAGCCACTAGCCTATGCAGATCCACTTCATCCAATCCAATATCCATCTTCCAAGCACACTACATCATCTATCCGTCCAGTTGACTTAAACATGTCGTATTCCACTCTCGACAAACGAGTAGTCGATTTAGTTAAAACTGTCGGTCCACGGCCTTGCCAAAAGGCGGGTTAACACTTGCCCCCCAAAATATGCCTTCTGATAGGATCCGATTCATCATCCACATTCCATCCATAGCCATACAATCCGATCTGCAATCCAATCTGTTTTATCGTAGTGACATTGCCGTATCCTTATTCGAATCCGCAACTGCGCCGAGTTGATATCCGATCCGAATCCAATAACCAAACCCTAAGCCAATTCCTTAGCCATCTGAACCTGTCAACCAAGTTTTAATCAATTCAAATCCAATAACCAATAACCAAATCCATGACCACTCCGGGCCGATATCCTGTTCCGACCCCGACTCTCCGGTCAAGGGCTTTTATGTTCTCCAACCTCGGCTCTCCGGCCAAGGACTTTAAGATTCTCTGACCTCGGCTCTCCGGCCACGTACTTTTTATATTCTCCGGCCAAGGACTTTTACATTCTCCGGCCTCGGCTCTCCGGCCAAGGACTTTTATATTCTCTGGCCTCGGCTCTCCGGCCAAGGACTTTTATATTCACCGGCCTCGGCTCTCCGGTCAAGGACTTTCATATTCTCCGGCCTCGGCTTTCCGGCCAAGTACTTTGATATTCACCGGCCTTGGCTCTCCGGCCAAGGACTTTCATATTCTCCGGCCTCGGCTCTCCGGCCAAGGACTTTGATATTCTCTCCAAGTCCATTCCATCGCTCTCCGGCGAAGGGACTCGTAACTTGCGATCACAGCCCCGTCTAACCGGTCGGGACCGTGATCGCGAGACTTGTATTACTGATCCAAATCCAATTGTTACAGAATTTAGTTATCAAAGCAGAAGTTCGTGCAACAAAAGGAATTAAATGTCCAAAGTGCCACAGAAGAAACCGGAGTTTGCAGAATAATATAAAGAAAATAGGATTTTATAAACTCAAGTAGTACGGTTTTTTGTCATCTTAGAGCACGCCTAGGGACCGTCCTCGATCCCGTACGTGTGTAAGTGACCTAGCCGTATTTCTTTGAGTTCTATTACTTATTCAAACCATAAATCTGTTTAGTTGATAATGAGCCGACGTTGCCCAGGCCCAGTGCCATCTTCGTTCGAGGTAGGCGGTGGTCGCTCATGTCCCACTACCACAGCTCGATTCCTTACATACTGCTGTAGATGACCATTCCTTACATGCTCCTCAATGATATCTTTCAGATGCCTACAGTCATTTGTGTTGTGCCCATCCAGCTCATGGAATAGGCAATGCTTTCCCGATGCCCGCTCGTATTCAGAAGGCTCTCTCTTTGTTGGCCTTCGATATTGGAGGCGCCCTCGAGTATCCAAGTAAATCCTTTCTAGAGTCTCAGTTAAATCTGTATAAGAAGAAAACTTTGACTCCCTTCGAGGCCTCTTCGAAGTGCCTCTGTTGCCATTTGTTTTCCTTTTCCCTTTATCGCCTTTACTTGAATCCTCCCTGGGTGGACCTCCACCCCTCACTGCATAAGCTTCATCCTCTCTCCCTACTCTCTCAGCCTGCGCATCTTCCTGCCTTAGGAACCTTTCTGCCTCATGGTAGAACTCTCCGAGATCCCTCGGTGGGTCCCGTTCCAACGATATCTTGAAATCCGAATTATCTGCAATTCCTGAAACTGCTGCCATCAAACCATCGACAGATCGGGTCGATCCACTGAAGCTACCGCTGCATTGAATATGGTTAAGAAATCCCTGAGCAACTCTCCCTTCCATTGTTTCATCGATGTCAAGGTCATTACGTTCTTGGGTCTGACTATATAGACCCGAAATTGCCTCATAAACCTCTCAATCAGCTCTGTCCAAGTGTCAATAGAACCACTCTCTAGCTGTCTGAACCACATAGCTGCGATATCCGTTAAATACAAAGGGAAACATCGAGCCATGACCTCATCCGATGCCCCCAGTACCTCCATATGCCTCATGTACCTTGTCAGGTGAACAGCGGGATCCGTTCTCACATCATACATCTCCAACGTTGGTAGCTTAAAATCCGAAGGGTTCCTAGCTTGCCTGATAGTAGGAGTAAAGGGACTCCTATTCACATCCTCCAAGTCTTTATTTACCAATCCACCTCTCACAGCTCGTCTGACCATCTCCGCTAATATGTTATTGTTGCCAAACTGTAATCCTTGTCTGCTACCTCTGATCTGTCCCCCGAGTTCATGAGGGAATCCTAGCACATACTCCTCATCATGTACTCCTGCACTCATGTTGGTGTCGGGTCGCACAGCATCATCTGGTATCCCTCCATGGATTGGTCCAGCATTTCCTGGTGGTGTGCCCCTAAGTCTAGGTCCATCCAGATTGATAGTCGTCTGCTGATTGGGGGCTTCCCCCTACTGAGCCACTCCCTCTGCTTGCTGGTTGAGCACTTCTGATCCAGCTCCACGGACCTGAGCTCCTGCATTTCCTGCTTGTGCAAATTTTCTGAAAAGAGCCTGCATGATCACCTCTTGTCTTTTCATCATCGCTTCCATCTCATCTCTAGTGATGTAGATGGATGCTTGACCTGCTCCAGCTCCAGAGAAAGCCTCTTGACTTCCCTCTTGATTGCTCCTTTCTGTCACTTGCTTCCTTGTTGGTAGCTTAGCCATTACTTCCTAGGATCCAAGTTCCTAAGCTTCTGAATCAAAAATCCTAGCTCCGAAATCCCCGAGTGCTTGCTTCTCGGTGAAAGCACCAAAATGTTAGCGCCAAAATTGGTCACTAACACCCAAATGTAAAGGAAAGCACCAACTAACAATCACCGATAACAGCTAGAATGTATGTAGAGAGTAATAATATGAAGAACAGTCAAAATTAAAATGAAAGCAGTAAAGAACAACATATTTTATAGTGGTTCGGCTAACTCCGGCCTACGTCTACTCCAGAAGTTTTCTTTTTATTGATATGAGAATCAATTACGGTTACAATCCGGAGTTTTCAAAACAATTATGGTAGAGTAGCCTTAATGAGGAAGAAGAAGGGAAACAGAAGGAAGATCCCCTTTCTGAACCCCCTCATGCTGTATTTATAGGCAAATCTCGAGTTACTGGGCTTCCTTAGCAGTCCAGGCCCATTAGGACCATAGCCAAGCCAACATCCTTCACCATGGTACGAGCGACTTCCTGTGCCGACCCGACTTCCTCCATGCCGAGCGGCTTCCATGCCGAGCGCCTTCCATGCCGAGCACCTTCCATGCCGACTCACTCGAGACTCCAACATCGAGCCACTAGCCTATGCAGATCCACTTTATCCAATCCAATATCCATTTTCCAAGCGCACTACATCATCTATTCGTCCAGTCGACTTAAACCTGTCGTATTCCAGTCTTGACAAACGAATAGTCGATTTAGTTAAAATTGTCGGTCCGCGTCCTTGCCAAAAGGCGGGTTAACAAGCTTTGCCTTCAGGAGTCGCGTAGCAACAATCTCATCGCAATATCGTTGCGACTCTTTCTGGGCAGCAGATTTTTCTTCTCTCTCTTTGTAGAGTAGATCTTCCATCTCTTTGACTCGCAGGGCGAATGCATCCCTTTCTTTTTGAAAAGATTCATTTTCTAAAGCCAAGGCCCCACAGCGTTGGACCGCTTCGTCAATTTCTTTCTTATGAGTTGTCTCCAGACGATTGACGGCCTCCGCGGTATCTTTAGCACTTTGTTAGGCAGCTTCGAGTTGGGACTTGTACGAAGAGAGCTCTTCATCCTGAGCTTTGATAATGTATTTATCGTGAATGGCTTCAAGCTTCAGGCGGTCGATTTCGTGTTGACGCTCAACAAAGAGTTTCGAGACTTTTTCAGCTAGATGGACAAATGTGTCATGTTGAACATAAACGTCGTTGTTGCAAGCAATGGCGCTTTGTTTGACATGTCCCGGAATGTAATGGATCGCCGGGAGGAACTTCAGGCCATCAAAGCAGATTTTGGGGAACTTAACCTTAAGCTCAGCTAGCCTCTCCGATATCGTCGGATCTGTTGCGGGAACAGGGGGAGATGGCTTTGAAAGTTCAGTCTTCTTGTGATGTTCCCGATACTGCCGTGTGCTGGATGAACCAGAGTGTTGATCACGGGGGACATCGGATTTGGATCCCTTCTGTGCAGACTTCTCCCTGCCTTGCTCTGAGTGAGAAGGATGATCGCGAGAATATGAGGACTGGCTGTATGTTTTCCTTCGATAAGTTGATTCTTGGGGAAGATAATCTCGGTCTCCAGAGTCGTCTCTGTCTCGGCGCTTGCCGGGGCCCGAATCCCGGCCAGAATGATGAAAAATAGATGACCCGCGTAGACGATCGAGTCCGTGAGTGTATCCCATGTCACCTGCACAGAATTTAAATAACGACAAGTTAGCGAAGGGTAGAGCGATGACAGAAATTTAAGTGCAAGGTGAAGTGCACGTGTCTGTGTGTGTCCTAGTGTTTCCCCTCGACGGACCATTTTTTTTATCTCTACTAATAGGAGTTTTTTCTCCCTGGTTTTGGTCTTGAGCGCCTTCATCGTCTTTCGCGGGCGAGCAAAGCTTCAAGGCTTTCGGATTATCGAAGCCATAATTAAGCAAATCGTCGGGAATAGTGAGGTCCGACATGCCTCTCAATGAACTCTCTAGGTGTTGGGGGGAAGGCGCTCTCTCCACTGGAGTAAGGCTGACCTTAGAGGTTCCACCCACCGTCTCTTCCTCAATTTGTAGGTCAATTTCTTCTTTCCCTTCGAAGGGGAAGGCGTCTTCTCGATAATGTGGACCTCGACTATCGGGTCCCGAGCAGGGCTAACATTTTCGCCCTGTACGTCGAGCGTTTTGTTCTTCTCTAATCTCCCTCTCCTCTGGTGTGTCAGGGGCGTTATGTGCTGAAGACCCAGCCTGCTTTTTCCTTTGCCCGAAGTAGGCCTGGGTATAGTGACGCCTTGAGGGAGACTTATTCGGCGACCTTCTGCCAGCAGCCCAAAATTCGTGAGCGATTCATTTGAAATGAGAGATCTGATGTCCCGGTCTTCTATGGGAATAGCTCGGATAGCTTCGACAGCTTTAGAATACCCGGAGAGCCTTCGGGACGTTGGTTGATACCTGTAAAAGTATAGAAAGAGTTAGAAAAGGTGCAGTTTCCGCCAAACACGAGTGTTGATCCAGAAAAAAGACTTTCTCCCTTCCACCTATCTCCTCGCGAAGCCGGGAGGACAGCGCAGGTAGAACCACTCCTGTTTATACTGGGCAAACTTGCTCCATGCCCTAGTCAGGATTTGACACTTGCTATGCGGCTCAAGGAATACAAAAGATGGACTATCTGACCGTCTCTTGAAGCAATAGATGTAACGGATATCGCCAGGAGTCGGGAGCCTGAAAGGACACTCATGAAGAGAATGCAAGTGCCATATATGAACGCGTGGATGTTTGGATGTAATTGCGATGGGGCGATCTCGATATACTGTAATAGGTCCCGAAGAAAGGAGTTGAATGGCGGCACGCTACCGACCCAGCACATGAATCTGTTGCAGGCTGTATATCCTACGGGGGGCAAGTGAGGACGATCCTGACCCGATGGAACCAACACGTCATCGAAAGGAATTCCGTGTACTGAGCATATACGGCGAAGCGTGTTTTCATTAATCTTCGAGGCTTGAGAATTGATCGGATCATCTAAAAAGATCGCTACATCCAAGGCATCGGGAGCCAAGTCGACAGATGCGATCGCGGGGCTCGGCATGTCTTGTACAGGAGTAGACGATGGATTTGAAGTTCTAACTTCTTCTTGTTGAGAAGAAGGCACGGGTCTGTCCGAGATCTTGACAGAACTAGATTTCCTAGACATCTCTAACGTGCGTAGAATCTGATGAAGCACCTGTTTGAACTATACTTGAAAAACAATCGACATTAGACTTAACAACAAAAATACCCCCCCCCATGTGGTGTGTGAACTAGTGCAATCGTTCAAGTATAAGTGCCAAAGAATTCCAAGACGTAAAGTCGATGAGATAAAGTTAAGCTTTGAACTTTCGTCTACGAAGACCGTCATCGCTGACCGTCTCCGAGAGCTTGTTGTATGATGGTCTCTATTTTGGACTCCGCATCGATACTATATGTAGAAGGTTATTAACTGTTTTAAGCAAGTTAAGTTCAGGTTTACAGTTGTCTAAACACGGAAGTTATCAGTCTGGATTGTCCGATATGCTTAGTTTTTTAAGTCCGTCCTTGTTCACTGTCATATATTCGGGCCTAAAAAGGTGTTAAGTCAACAATGCATTGTATTCAAGTTGAGATGGTTTTAATTGTCATATGTACACCACTCTCCCACCTTTCCTCTCCGTCGTTCGGCATAAGGGAGTCATGCCGAACCACAATCATGCCGAGCCGCATCGCTCGGCACTTTGCCCTTAACTCCAACCTCATTCCTACGCTCCCTCTCTACCGCCCGGCACAGATGGGTCGTTCGGCAAGACATACCGAGCCGCATCGCTCGGCATTTTGCCCAACTCCTACTTTTCTCCTACACTCCTTCCTACCTCGTTCGGCATAAGGGAATCATGCTGAGCTGTGGTCATACCGAGCCACATCGCTCGGCACGTTGAACCTAACTCCAACTTCACTCTAGTACTTCCTCTTCACCGTTCGGCATGATGGAGTCATGTCGAGCCATGATCATACCAAGCCGCATCGCTCGGCATCTAGGCTCAACCCTCATTTCCTCACTTTCTCCCTCATATCCTAAACACCTCTAACACCTCCTTCCTTCCATCACCCCGCCTAGCCCTAAAACATGTTCTAATCTCGAATTCGTTGTCCTCATCCACGCGATTCCTACTGTCCTCAGTTTTACGAAGATTCACGAGTTCGAATCTCATGCTAAGTTTCCTAGTCGGGATGAAGTGTTTAAAGGAAAGGTCATTACCTAAGAAATGACTCGAAGCTTGGGAGATTCAGGAGTAGGAAACGCGATTCTGATCGGATTCGTTGATTGGGGAAGGAGGTGAGGCAATGTATTGAGTTTGAGAAGAGAAGGGAAGGGTAAATAATTCGTTGAAGTCTGTTGGGAGGCGAGTTCGTAAGTTCTGTAGGGCGGAAATAAAAACGGAAAAGAAGAGGAGTGTTGAGTTATATTGGGACGAGGGAAGACGAATGGACAGTGACCGGTAGAACCGGTCAAGGCAACACCCTCGCTCGGCATCAATGTCGTTCGGCGTTCAATGTCGTTCGGCATTCGTATGTCGTTCGGCATCCATATGTCGTTCGGCATTCAATGTCTCATTCGACATTCAGGAGATCACTATTGATGAAACGAAACAAGAGCTTAAAGAAATGTACGGAGTGCTCATGGTTCAAAGCGTATCATGTTCGTCCACAAGATACACTTTGGGGGGCAAGTGTTACTCGGTGGCTTGACCAAGTAACAAGAGGCTCGGCGTAAAAAGGTCGCTCGGCATAGAGCACCGTTCGGCATTAAGAGGCCACTCGGCATCTAGCCTCGTTCGGCATCCTAGCCTCGCTCTGCATATGGCCTCGCTCGGCATATAGCCTCGCTCGGCATCCAAGCCTCGCTCGGCATATGGCCTCGTTCGGCACAGAAGGGCCGTTCGGCATAGCAAGGTCATTCGGCATTTCACCTCGCTCGGCATAGCAAGGTCGTTCGGCATGAGCCTCGTTTGGCATCACCCCTCGACCAGCATTAAGTCTCGGTCGGCACAGATCTCATTCGGCCTACACTCTTCACTTAGCACAGTGTCTCGATCGGCATGTAGATACCGTTCGGCATATCTTCCTCGATCGGCATACGAATGCCGTTTGGCTCGGATATGCGGTTCGGCAACTGCCGTTCGTCAATTGTGGCCCGGTGTACAGAAATCGCTTACTACGGGCTGAGGCATCTTACTCCTAGTCCCATGAGGGAAGTCCAACCAATCTTCGTCTATAAATAGAGGGGCAGGGGCACACTGAAATGGACCTTTTTTGGGAGAACACTGGGGAGACTCTACTGCATTCCAGACTTATTCTATTTTACTGAGCACTTGTATTCGAGTATTTATAGTACGGATTATATCTATATTTAATCATTGGTGAAAGCAATAAAGATCAAAACTTAAAGTGGACGTAGGCAATTACGCTGAACCACTATAAATCCGGTGTTCTAGTTTTCGCACTTAATTTAGCATACAGTTCTCTGTTTTAATTTACTTTCTTCATTACTCTCTCTACACAATCTTTCTCAAGGGTGTTAGGGACCAATTTTGGTGCTAACACCCCCCAAGTCCCCGAGGAAATTCTGGCACATATTCCTCATCACGTACTCCTGTATTCCTATCGACGTCAGGCCACGTAGCATCATTCGGTATCCCTCCATGAATTGGTCCAGCATTACCTGGTGGTGTGCCCCCGAGTCTAGGTCCATCTATTGTTAGCTGTTTGTTAATTGGGAGCTTCCCCCTGCTGAATCACTCCATCTGTCCGCTGGATGAGTTTCTCTGGTCTAGTTCCAAGAACTTGAGCACCTGCAGTTCCTGGTTATCCAAATTACCTAAGAAGAGCTTGCATCATCTCCTCTTGCCGTTTCATCATCTGCTCCTACATAGAATTCATCATCACCTGCATCTCATCTCAAGTTTTGTAGATGGATGCATGATCCTCTCCAGCTCCAGAAGAGGCCGCTTGACTTCCTTCCTGATTGCTCCTTTCCACTTCTTGCTTCCTTGTTGGTGGTCTAGCCATTGCTTTCTAGGATCCAAGTTCCTAACTCCAAAATTCCCGAGTGCTTGCATTATCAGTGAAAGCACCAAAATGTTAGTGCCAAAATTGGTCACTAACACCCATATCCAGTTGAAAGCACCAAATACCAGTCACAGCTAACAAACAGAATGTATGTAGAAAGTAATGATGTGAAGAACGGTAAAAATTAAAATGAAAGCAGTAAAGAACAACAAATTTTATAGTGGTTCGGCTAACTCCGGCCTTCGTCCACTCCAGAAGTTTCCTTTTTATTGCTGTAATAATCGATTACAGTTACAAAATGGCAGAGTTGCCTTAGCCTTCGAAAAGAGAAAGTAAGAGAGTCGAAAAGAAGCTCCCCCCATCTGAAGACCCACATGCTGTATTTATAGGCAAAACTAGGTTGTCGGGCCTCCTGAGTAGTTTGGGCCCACCAAGGCCATAATCGAACCCTACTTCATCATGCCGACCGACCCTGAGCAGTTGACATGCCGAATGGAAGTTACGCGGGTATTGACCCAAAGCGAGCCTATCCGAAACTCGAAGCAGACTAGTCCAGAACTCGGAGCAAAGCTAGCACCGAACCATGTATTGATGCTGACCCATGTCACCATATAGCCAATGCCGATCCACTTTGCCAAGTCACAATGCCGAGCCATCCTCACCTCATCACGATGCCGAGCGACGTTCAATGCGGAGCGATGTCCAATGCCGAACAAGGTACGATGTCGAGCGAGGTACGATGTCGAGCGAGGTGCGATGCCGAGCGGGGTGCGATGCCGAGCGAGGTGCGATGCCGAGCGGGGTGCGATGCCGAGCGGTAATGCCGAACCGCAACCAAACGACCTTCCTGAATGTCCATACCTCGACCGGACCATGCCATGCCGAACGGACGAGCCACAAGGTCGAACTCCAAACACTTCGAACCATTTCATTTCGACCAAACGACCTATCCTGATCGAGCATCTATCCAAGTGAACATCATTCGTTTAGACCGAATCCGTCATATTTCAGCCTCGATAATCGCGAAGTTGGTTAAGTTGAATCCGCATCTCCATGGCCTTGCCAAAAGGCGGGTTAACATCTACCACTTAAGCTTATAGAAAATGACAATTCCAAAACTATTTTCTGAAAGGTTTTGGACTGCAATACCGACTGACTAAGAACAATTAAAATAGCTTTGACTTACGAACGCCTTTGGACTGCAATTAAATGTGAACCTAAAGAACAACCCGTTGATGATGCGGACCCCGAACTACGACTTGCTTATTAAAAATTGGTATCAAACCTAAAGATCGCCCAAGTTTTCGTGCTATCTACGTTAGACAACCCATTATAGAGGCAGCATGAAAATATGTATGTCCATGATATATTTCATAGTCTCAATGCTCTTTTTGGTGAACAGTCACATTTCGCAAGGTACGAGCTTACGAAAAAAACTGTTCAATACCAAGATGACTAAATAAGCAACAAATTGCAAGTAGATTTGATCCTTGGTTCACTTACTCCTCAGCATGAACCATTCATACTGAATTTAACATGAACCAATTGAATGTGAATCTAGCGGAGCTCCTTAATATGTTGAGGTCGACCGAGTCACAATCTAAGGATCAAGGGGCTGTACTTTTTGTGAAGGGTAGTGCGACATCTTTGAAGAGTTCGAAGAAGTGGAAAAGAGAAGGTAAGAAAAACAAAAAAAGTATGAAGACCAATGATAAGGTGAATGCCACCACCGCCGTAAAAAAGGTCACTGAAAAAGTAATTCTCCTAACTACTTAAGATTATTAGAGAAAAGAAGCAGAATGGTTCTGCGGCTCCATCAAGTATATTTTATGTTTCAAAATTTTTTTGTAATCAATAAAATATCTTGGGTCTTAGATACTAGAACTGACTTATATGTGTAATTCTTTATAGAGGCTTAGGGACTGGCAGCATGTGGCAAGATAAGAAATGAGGCTCCAAGTTGCTGATGGATCATAGTGGATGCAACGGTAGTAGGAGATTATCATTTAGTTCTGCCTAGTAGATGAGTATTAGTATTAAATAATTTCTATTTTGTAAAAAGCTTTATTTGTGGGATCATTTCCATTTCTAGATTGTCTAAGACTAATTATATATATATATATATATATATATATCATTTTGCAAATAATGTTATGAACATTAGTTTGGATAGAAATAAAGTCTGCGATGGTATTCTTGAAAATGGAATTTGTGTGATTAATACTAATTATGTGTGTTCTATGAATAATTCTTTTAACTATATGTATGATAGTTATCTTTGGCATCTTAGGCTAGGTCATATTAGTGAAAAATGACTACACAAATTGAAAACTAATGGTTTTCTACCGTCAATTGATTATGAATCATTTGACACATGTGAATCATGTCTCAAAGGTAAACTAATCAAGCACGCCTTCAGTGGGAGCAATAAAAGAGTTGATGACCTATTAGGGCTAGTACATAGTGATGTATGTGGCCTGATGCATGTAATTCCCAAAGATAATAGTTCTTACTTTGTTACCTTCACTGATGATTTCTCTAGACTAGGCTACGTGTATCTTATGAAGAATAAATCTTATGTATATAAAAATTTGTTGGATATAAAAATGTAGCAGAAAACCAAATGAGCCGTAAGATTAAGATTCTTTGATCAGATCGAGGAGATGAGTATGTTGGATAGGATCTCCAACAATACTTTAAAGATAATGGGATTATCTCTCTTGTTACTCCACAATATATTCCGCAACACAACAATGTGTCAGAGTGAAGGAACTAAACCTTATTAGATATGGCTCGTTCCATGATGAGTAAGATTGACATACCTCTATCCCATTGGGGATATGCACTAGAAACCATGGCGCATATGTTGAACTTGTTACCCACTAAATCTGTGCTTAAAACATCATAAGAGATGTGGTATGGTAAGAAACCCTAACTCAAATATTTGAAGTTGCAGGGTTGTCTGGCATATGTTAAGAATATTGGTCCGAATAAACTAAAGGCAAGATCGATACTGTGTAAATTTTTATGATATCCCAAAAACTCAATGGAATATACATTCTACAATACCGTAGAACAAAAGGTTATTATTT
Organism: Allium fistulosum; assembly: GCA_030737815.1. Classification (NCBI taxonomy): domain Eukaryota; kingdom Viridiplantae; phylum Streptophyta; class Magnoliopsida; order Asparagales; family Amaryllidaceae; genus Allium; species Allium fistulosum. The sequence goes on along the minus strand of CM060907.1, from coordinate 937,479,591 downwards.
CTCGACACGCTATCTTTTTAGAAAAGGAATTTATGTCAAAGGAATTAACAGCGAGGTTGTAGACTTGGATGAGATCCAAAAAATTAACAATAAGGCCGAACCAATGAGAGAACCAAGTTCACCAGTATACAAAAACACAACCTATTATATGGTCTAGTAGGGAATCTCATGCAATAGAGAGATACTACGGTTTTATTATGAATAGCGAGAAGGAGGATGGTGTCTTAGATGATGACGCTCTTGCATCCTTCCAACAAGTGCCGTAGAGTAAAGACTCTACACTTTAGCTTGGAGATATGAAATCCAAGTTGGATTTCGTGTACAAAAACTAAGTTTGGACTTTGTTGGACGTACCCTAAGGGGTAAAACCTATCGACTGTAAGGATTTTTAAGAAAATCTAAATGTAGATGGAGAAGTGGAGACTTATAAAGAAAAGCTATTTACGAAAGGATTTCGTCAAATTCAAGGTGTTGAGTATGACGAGACCTTTTCGCTCGTAGTATGCTTAAGTCCATTAAGATTATGCTAGCCACTGATGCATTCTATGACTATGAAATATGGAAAATGGATGTAAATACGGGTTTTCTAAATGGTGATTTGGAAGAATCTGTTTTTATGTAGCAGCCCGAGGGTTTTGTGCTCAGTAAGAGTGAGGGCAAGGCTTGTAAGTTGTTGATGTCTATTTGTGGACTTAAAAAAGCTTCAAGGAGTTAGAACAAGTGTTTTGATAAGGTAATCAAATAGTTTGGCTTTTACCATAACACAGAGGAAGCATGCGTATATAGAAAGGAACAGGGTAACACTATCGTATTCCTAGTGCTCTATGTCGAAGATCTACTATTGATTGTTAATGACACTTCATTGTTGCAGTTAGTGAAAGCTTGGCTTTTCAAGAACTTCTCCATAAAGGATTTGGGAGAAGTAGCCTATATGATTGGTATAAAGATCTATAGAGATAGATCTAAGAGGCTATTGGGATTGTCCTAATCATTATACATACATGCCATACTGAAGAGTTTCAGTATGGAAAATTCCAATCATGGAAAAGTTCCAACGTAGTTTGGAATTGCCTTTCTAAGAAGGACGCTCCTCATATTGATGGGGAGAAAGAGCGTATGCAGAGGATCGCCTACGATTAGATATTGAACTCATAATAGGATGGTGAACTTATAACCAAATTGAGAAATCTATAACCAGTTGGAAATGCTTAACTATTGAATTCATGCCTAGATGTTAAATTTATATTAGTTAATAAGGCACAATAAAGATATCGTGCATATAACATTTTATATAAATCGTAGTGGGATGTCAAATTCATAAACTAATATCGAGTTTATAAAATTATCGAATCCATAGATAGTGAATAAGGTTAAATTTTGTTTAGAAATACCTAAACCTATTGTCAAGATTGAAACTTATAAGTAAGATAACTAAAAACTTCTTATTTGAGATTCAATTTGCAGATAAAAGGAACAAGAAAAAGAAGGAACAAGAGCCCTTGATCTCAATTTAAAGGAAAGACCCAGATTTGGATGGAATGCCAATAGGTGGCAACATGTTTGAAAAAGTAGCAAGTGCTAATATCAAGGAGTTGACTTGAAAAGTCAACATTTTCTCCACACTAAGGGGGGAGGAAAATGTTATCCACATAATCTCTAAAGGGAACATGATGTCGAATTCATGAAAATAGGGTTATCGAATAGCAGAGTATCTTGCATCATTATAAAGCATTTCAAACTCATGAAGGTGAAAACAATAGGCTCCTACAATAGCAAATGGTGATGTCGAACTTTAAAGGTCATGTCGAACTTCGCATCTCGCATTGGTAGAATGATGTCGCATACCATCAATTCTGCATATCATCAAGGTCGTTATATCGAAAGACAGCATATCTTAAGCCATCAATGAGATAAAGGTATGATATATCATCAATGCCGCATCTTGACGATGCCGCACTTCATCGATATCAGAGCCAATGTCAAAGACTAGCAAGTGAAAGAATATCGAAAGCCTACAATGATGCTACGCTCCATCAATAAAGATAAAATAGGATGCCACATTTTATCAACACCGCACCTAATCGATGCCGCATTTTATCAACATCGCACTTAATCAATGCCGCATTTTATCAACACCGTATATCATCCATGTCGCGCTTTATCAATGTCGCATCACATCGATGTTGCATGTCACCAATAAATAATGCCAGTGCTACACTTCATCAAGACAAGGATTGATGCCAAATTCTAAGTGACTTCACCTCTCTTCAATACTGCCTCTTATCGATGTTTCCTCCCTTTGATATCGCATGTATCCAGAGTATAAGGAGGGTGGATGTCAAAACCCATCAATATAAGGTGGATGTTGCATATCGAATAGCTGCAGTAGGAGGAGATTGCTGCACATTGACAGTATATAAGAGCATGTCGTGAATCATCAGCCTATAAAGAATATCGTAAGTCTCCTTTTTGATGTGATTTCGAAGATTATTAATGCAAGTGTGACTGCTGAATGCTTGGCATGATGCCGTAACTCATCAGCATAAAAAGAAATGCCGAAGATCATCAAATTAAGAACTGATGCCGAACATCATTGATATGACTGATGATGCTGAAAGCCAAGCATGACGGAAGTGACACGTAGCAGTCATGCCACACCTCTCAACCCCTATAAATACAGACCTAGGAGCATGGAGGAAAAGGGCGATCAATTCTTTTCTCATTCTTACATTCTAAAAGTTTGTAACCCTAGATCAGTTTGGGGATTTTGTGCCAATGGTAATTCTTTCGACCTTTATACAAATAAGGGCTTGTACAACTGCAATCGCATAATACCTTGAATAAAGAGACATGATTTATGACTTATGATTCTCATGCACTTATGATTTCAACATGTCCTTGACTTCGCCGTTGTGACGACCCATCTTTTTAAACAATTCAAGTAGATGATAACCACACATGTCAACCTCAAACAGTTCAGAAGGACGGATTATCAAGGGTTTTATTCTAAAGAAAAAGATACAAAAAACAGAATACAAAATCTCATAGCAGAATGACAAAATATAATAAACAATTCATGAAGTTGTTTTACGACATACATTTGACTCACATTTCAATACATCAGAGTATACATTTTAATCAACAAAATGAATAGTGCAGCGGAATAATAATATAAATACGGTCTTCAACTCGATCCTCACTTCGAGAAACTAATATCTTTGAAACACTAAAATACTCAGGCTGACCCCAACATAATGAAAAGACAAAACACTCAAGTCAGGACTAAAAATCCATATGTAAGTTAAATAAAAATCAGGCGAAATATGTTTGTAAATAACTTCATTTTTGCTTCGAATTTCACATAAGGGTTCTGTAACAACCCACCTTTTTCATACAATTTAAACTGACAATCAGCAACACATGTCCAGTCCAAATTGAATGGAAAGGCAGAAAGTTAAGGTAAAGAAGATAGAAAGAAGACAAGAAGAAAAATCAACAACACAGAATCTCACGGCGGAACGAATAATCTATAATATATAACAAATCTTTACAGAAAACCAAACTGTAATGTATATATGTGCAGATAACAATCAGAGTATACTAACCTATTAAGCACGGACAGTTATAACAACCTATCCTCACAATTGCTAATAACACTACCATATATGCAACGGAAATATAATCATCTACGTGAATACGTCTCTGGCCTCCAACTCCTCTCCTGAAGCTCCAAATATCCATCTAAACCTGGAAATATGCTCGGTCTGACCCGAGCATTTAGGAAAAACCACGTCCGGGTCAGTTTGGTAAAACCAGCACAAGAATTTAAATCACAATCAACTTGATTCTTAAAGTTTAGTAACCTTTCAAAACAAAGGTATCTCATAAGACCTTACCGCAAATAAACATTGATGGGTTTTTACCATACGACAAACAAAACTCTTTTATAGAAAATCATCTGATATTATAATAGTGTCTAATCGCCAAAGTAATAATGACAAGTAGCTGTGATGCATGTGTTGTGTACATCACAACGATACTAGTCATAAAATCAAAATCCGATAAGGCTCTTTCCCTAATTGTATAGGATTTCCACGGAGGTGCCCTCAGTACTTCGAGAATGGACCTCCTGCATAAGGATCAGAGTTATCCTTCCGAGGGTCAGTACCTATCTAGCCTAGGTACATAGGAAATGCGTAACTGGCCACCTAGGCCGAGTGCATCACTCCCAGCATGCATAAAATAATCGATAGGAACTTGCTAGAAAGAGAGACGACTACACCCTCGTGGGTTAGCTAGGCCCCTGGGCTATGCATCCTATCTTTGGTTTTAGTCATTTCCACTGATGAGGTTATGTCCGGCGTTCCAGCTCATGCACCATCTCCAAAATAAATTATGGAATCCCACATGGACTCTCACACCTTAACAGGTCACAGAATCACACTTGAATTGCACATCTCAATAGATCTTGGAACCTTACATAGATTCCCACACTCCAATGAGTCACGGAACCGTACATGGATTTCAACATCCCAAAATATAATGCATCTCCTCCATTTAACCGTATATGGTTTCGGAGTAGGTCGTGGATTCTGAGTCATCTCTTGCGAGTACACTCTCCATTTCTTGGGTGCTCCAAAAACCATTCATTGATTTCCGAAATTCTCAAGACCGGTTCTTTAGGAAATAATCAGACAGTACATAAGATCGAGGATCACACCCTAACCGTTTAAGTGGACAAATCTCCTTATCATTTGTCCTAGAAGATACACAAGTTTGCGTGTATAGTATAGTAACCCTATGGTAACAGTACCATATAATTCTCGCATTTCTCCTAGATATTTCCAAAGTTAAAATCATTCGGTGTTAAGTAGGTAATAATTATGTACCATCCCACTGAAAATCACTAAGCCCCATTTAATTTAATTTCAATAAATTAAATCTCTTTATCAAAACAGTCATATACTTATCCCACCGGGATAAGTATATTAACAAATCATATCTTCCAGAAATACTTGAAAACCTTTTAAAATAAATATGGAAAGCACCGCTCGCACTACGCCATAAATGGCCTTCTGCAACACAAAAAAAATTTTGGGTCAGGCCCAAAAAATGTTGCCATAGGTCTATGGCAACACTTTTCAGGTGATGCAATTTTTGCCGTTGCCTTAGACCTCAAAGGCAACATTTTGACTATCTAAGGCAACATAAGTAATATTGTTGCAATAGAACCCTATTTGGGTCTATAGCAACACCCATAGGTGCCTGTAGCAACATTCAAAAATGTTGCGATAGATATTAATTTTCTGAATTTGTGGGGCCCACAATGTAGAGCATATTTGATTTTTTAATAGAAATATTTATTTAATAAAATGCTATTGCACAGAATTTGATATTCAAACAGTATTTTATTTAAATAAATATTTTATTTCAACATTTGAAATAGTACAAATTCCTGACTCTACTATTTTACAATTCAATGATTTATAACACTGATATTCACATATACAGATATTCCTCACTACATCACTCAGTTCACTCATTACATATATAGTTTCATTTACAGACACATACTGACTCATACACTAAATCTTCAACTACTTCCATATCTGTCCAGCCATCTGTACACCTGGCAAATATAGAAACACACACACACAGTAAACTGGAACAAAAATAGATTTAAATTCAAGCAAATATTAGATATTTACATTAACTCTGTCACCTGAGGATGTTGATAAGTTTGACAAGTTAATTGGAAGCTACAAACTTCTTTAGATATATGACTGTTTTCAATAAATTTAAACTAATGCAAGGCAAATATTCAAGTATATGGCACGAGAAACACTACATCATATGATTCGTGGAAGAGAAGCATACTTAGGGAGAGCAAATGATATTTACATTACCTGCCAGGCGAACATTTTCCCACTACATCATGTAATGGACTCTTTCATCTAAACAAAATTCAACATTTTTTAAAGAATATGCAGCTGAATTAGACCTATAATAAATAAAAATATAAAATAGCTTAGCATAAATACAAAGAAACAAATGTTGAATTTGGCAATACAAAGAAACAAGACAAAACGCTAACGATTAAACCCACATCCAGCTGAAGGCAGACCTGAACCAAGGCAAGGCAGATCAGGATAGAGCAAAACAATGCATCTTATAAACATCACTATAAAAGCTAAGTTAGTTTATCTCCTATAAATACTTTAGAAATTATATGATGATGACTAGTAACAGCATAACTTTCTTACAGGGATTTAAAGAACCAAGCAAAACTACTTCTAAGCCCGTCTATTGTTATAGTCCTCTTTACTTGTAAAAATCTGTACTCAATTTGTGTAAATAAAATAAAAAAATAAGTAAAACAGATAAAAGATCAAACCTCGCCACCAAGGAAGACTGAGCGGACGGAATAATACACTGATACTGCACCCCCCAATGCACTACTCTTACAATCACAATCTCTTTTATTCACGAACCAAAAACATGCCATATTCCAAAATAGACTTGGAAATCAGAAATCACTAGGCACTAAAAAATAAAAATGCTGTTGTGCCAACCAAAATCACATCCGCCCAAATTTAGATCTGAATCTTTATGGGCATAAATAATCACCAAATTCAAAAGTCAATCTTTTCAGGAATAGCTTACACTTGTTTTGAAAATAAACAACATAAGATTTGAAGTGAAATCACGGAATCGCCTTAAACTTGTAAATGTAAGGATACGAAAGATCTTTATTTTATTTGCTGATCCTTTGAATTGTTGAGGAATCTTACTCAATTCATGTATTAGACCGAAACAGTCTTCAAATTAGCGTACCGCCACTCATACATGCCTTGATTACCAGATCGCTTAGAGATCCAATCAAAATCGGTTGTAGAAATTTACGGTGCGTTTGATTTCCTGTAGAACCCCAGTTTCGCCACTTAAGTCTGCCAATGCACCGATGATTAAGTTGTCGTCGTCGCGTTAATTCCTCACCGTGGAACCGAGTTGAGCACGATAATCTATCTCACATAGCAGAACCCATGTATTGAATGTAAACATCATCTCTTGTATCAAAGATCGAATCTATCGGAGGGACCTTTAATCAACACAGAGCTAGGGCACAAAATAGGTCAGGCTAGAGCAAAAACGAATTTGGGGGAGAAGCCCTAATTTTTTGTTTGTGCGATTTGGGGAGAACGAAATGAAAAGGAAGCGCGTGAATGAAAATGTTAGCGGGAAATAGAGGAAGCGTAGTAGATAGTGGATGAATGGTTGATATTTTGTTTTAACTAATGGTGTGGATCGCTGAGGTGTAATTTTTTTTAATTTTTTTAATTAGAATATATCTATAGTAACACTATATAAAAATGTTGCATCGTGTTACACTTGTTTAGCTAGAGCAACACATTTTTATGGCTAAGGTAACACAAAAAATACAACGTTGCAGTAGGACCAAAATTTTATAGCTGTCGCAACATTTTAGCTGGCAACACCTTGCAAAAATATTGCAGAAGGTCATCTATGGCGTAGTGTCGGTATCGACCATGGATCGCAGCTCAATGGTTACGTCTCTATCTCAAAGAAACCAAACATAACTTAGGCAATCTCTGCCTTCCGATTTCCGCCATGCAACCAATCATAGATCGTAGTTTGCACAATGGTTACATCACTATCCCAACGAAAACATCCTAAACTGTAGGCAATCTCTGCCCCTCGAATTACGCTATGAAAATATACCATTACTTCCCAAAATCTTTTATTTCAATAATTATCTCAAAATTATACTTATAAAGTTTCTATAATAATTTTCAAGTTTAATTTAGGAAAATATTCTTTTATAAAAGTTTACTATATAATATATTGTTTTTAAAATAATATTAATATTTGAACAAATTATCTTTGAAATAATAATATTTTAATACTAATTAATTCTTAAATAACTTTTAGATCAAATCATTATAAGATAACTTTAATTAATAATTAAAATATGGTTTTAAACAATTTAAATAATTTAATAACTTTGAAAACAATAATTAAATACTTTTAAATAATTTTTAAGAATCATAAAATAATTAACTTTAAATCATTTCAAATAATTATTAATTATCTTTAAATATAATTAATAAATAATAATCATCCTTAAAACAACTTTGGTTCAAAAGTCAACTTCCAAATTTGGAAAGAAGCTTAGTAACTCCAATGGTACTTAACCAAGTCACCATTCATTTCATAAACAATCCAGAATAATAGATTCAAGTATTTACATATAGAATCAATCCATTTTTAACAATCAATTTCGACATCACATTGCCTAATATAATCAACAGGATAATAAATGGATGTTCATACAAATGTGATAGCAGAACGGGGTTTTATTTCTGCTAGTCAATGTCCAAAAACACACTTATATAGTAATAACGGCAGAACGGTGATTTATTCTACCAATAGGAGTTCAACTAAATGCAATTAGAGGAACGGTGTTTTATTCCGCTAACCAGATGTCTATTCATCTTACTTACCCCAATTTAATTCACTAATATTTTTATCTAGCAAATTAATGTCGATAGATAAACCATATAAAATTTAAACGAATAAATTCATTTAAATCACATATTTAAAAGCTATCCGTTTTAAAATACAATAAATTTTTACTTGGTCAAATCTGACAATAGGCTTCATGATAACGAAGTATTTGGCGATACGAATCCATCGCAAAAAGTCGCGCGTTAATCGGATTTCGTATGCACTATTTATAATATTTCAAAATTTCCTAACTATATATATATATATATAAATTAAACATTTAAATAAAATTACTTTCCACTTTCCTATTCTCTGGGCCGAAGCCCAACCCCCATACCCAAACCCGCTTCGCCATCTTTCCCAATCCTTCTTCAATTCTAGTTTCACGTTTCCAGCAACTTTTTTCTTTTATTTTGTTTTTCCTTTATACGAATCGATCAAATCGTTTCATCCAACACAATGGGCCAAGCCCAATGCTGCACGACCGCATTCACTCTACAGTGGTCGTCTTCCTCCCATCAATTTTCCATCCAGGCAACAGGACGTGCACGCAAAAGTGCACGCATACACGTACACGCGAGTTCCAACCCACCAGCAACAATCGCGACTACACCTCCACGTCCGCCTCACCCTACGCTACTCGTCCGACCATCCTCCGGTGCCCCAGCCCACTCGAATTCCATTACAACCTTGCAGCCGAGCAAAATACTTCCAGGCGAACACCATTGTCGAACTTGAAATCTAAGAACCCCTAACACCTCGCTCATTTATACAACCGTCGCTAACAACACCAATACAACTGCCACGTCCCACGCTACCCCCATGCCAGGTGCGGCACGACTCGACGCCTCCTCACCGCAGTTTGGTCATGTTCGACAACCCCTTTCAACCCCTCTTAAACCCTAAAAACTGCACGCTACATCAAATCAAGGCCAATTTCAAAAATCGACCACGGTGAACCTCTCGCCCATGTCTCTAGGATCCTCCTCGACCAAACCTCTCCTCCCCTCGTCGACTATATCGCCGGAATTTAATATTCAAATGAATTTTGATCATCCCACAATTTCTCAAAATCTATGCCATTAAAAATTATGATTTCTTCACTAAAATTCCTATCTTTATATGACGATCACGATTACGTACTTGATTCAATGATTCGAACATGTTGAAATTTTCCGAAACCTGGGTTATTTACTGTATTTTTACAAATTCACACAATATATAACATGAACAGACCTCAAACTATTTTTAGTGTGATCTTGATTCAAAACAAACATTTCATCAGTTGATATCATCGGCAAATTCGAATCAAATTGAGTGATAATGATTTTTATAGTTAGAGCATATATAAAATTTTAACTCTGTTAACATGACAGAGTAATATTTGAACATGTACAGGCATCCAAATCTAATTTCTCACCATAAACATACTTAGATCCTTTGAAGTCTTCTAGTTGAATCTAGTCTTCGATCTGAATACTTGATAATCTTGCCTTGCTTTAGATTTTGAAAGAGCAGGATGTTCCTTTTTTTCTTTTTTCTTACTTACAGTATTTGTTTTACAGAGTTTTGTTTACAGGGTTTTAAAAACTGGAGCTACACACACATACCTATATATATGTGTGTGTGTGTGTGTGTGTGTGTGTTCATATAAAATGTAATGATGCATTTGGTACATAATTTTAGGGCTCAAAAGATTTGTAGGTTGCTGTATAAGGTTTTTGTGATAGATTGAAATGAAATGTTGGTGGCTTGAGTTGAAGTTTTTGTGGCTTGATAGGAAGTTTGAGATGAAGTCTAATTTTCAACCTGCCTTCTTCTTGGACTAGGCAATGTTTTTTTAGTATTATTTTTCTTCTTTGACTTGTAAGTTTACTTTTCCTTTTCATTGCTTTGCTTTGCCGAATTTGATATATACATATACCTTGCTTGGCTTCAGCCTGCATACTTTTGACCAATCATGCATATAATTTTTCTTTCATTTTTACTTGTACACTTTTGGTTGTAACTTTTTGATGTTTTACTCTTTACTCACTTAGTTAAACTTTCATTTGATTCTAGGAGCTAATTTACTATACCTTGAGAACAAAATCATATAAAGTGGTATTTAAATATAAATAGTTTCTACGTCTTCATATCCATATACTTTTATATTTTTAAAATGGTTAAATGATTTTATTTAATCTTCTCTTATTTCCATCATATTATATTTTCATACATATTTTCTTCTTTCCTCACTTTCCATTTCCATATACTATTTTATTTTGGTTTATACATATTATATATTTCTTTCCGAACTTATATGTATATACATAAGAAAATCTAATTTTTAAAACTCTTTCTATTTATACAACCTTATACTTTTCATAAGCCATATTAAATTCTATTTATCATGAATTGTTTTTAATTTACATATAAATTTTGTTATTATAAATATATATATATATAAGGAATTCCAAATTAAATCAATTTCCTATTTTATAAATAAAATCTGGGAAATTCAAAATATTATCTGGATTTAAAACTATATATTATTACCAATTATCATTTAACAAGGATTTTAATTTAATTAAAAGACTGTATTATTAAATATTAAAAATAAACATTCATAACTCAAGATGATAAAAATCCTGGGTCATTACATTCCTCCCCCCTTAAAAGAATTTCGTCCTCGAAATTGCCGTAACCATGCCCAGTAAACATAACTAATCGAATTTATAGTTATTAACGAATTAATAAACAACCATATCACAAAAGTTCGATCATATATATTTATATCCAAAATAATAGTCATACATGAGTATCAACGAGGATACTTCAACACTACAGTCACAATATAAATATACCCACATCTTTAAGAGATATCCATAACCCTAACAAGTTATGCACACATATATATCCATACAAAAGCATCTACTAAGATACTTCTAAACATACATACATGCATGACGTCCACGGGCTACCAATACATCCTAATAGGGTGTACACTTCTAAGGGAACTAACCCAAACCTAATCTAACTTCTCAAAGTGGACTCTCTTCATCGGAGACCTCCACTTCAGGTCCCTCCATTTCTCTAGTCTCAGCATCCCTGTCGGGCATTCCTACAATCTCCGGGTTTGGTTCCCTAGGTACCAACATCTCTGCCCTAGGCCACAAGTCATCCTTAAGAAGAGTATCCCCGTCTGCAAGTGGCTCACTAATAATCTCGCCATCTCCCAGATGATAGCATCGTCGTTCTCTGATTCGGGCTCCTCTTCTACCTCAAACTCCTCTTCCTCTTCCTTGAATTCCTCCTTATATGATGCCATGAATTCTTCCTCCTTTTCTACTTTGAGTTCATCCTCTACTTCTTCCTCGGATTCCTCTTCGTACAGTGATGGCTAATCCATAGGTTTCGTAATCTCTCTGGCCACGTCTCTGCTGAAATACTGCCTTAATCTTCATTCGCTCTCCTCGGACGACACTTTTAGTCCTCTATAATCAATTAACAAAAAACTAAGAATGAGATCGTAAGGTCTCCAGAAGTTCACATATGCTAAATAATACATATATGTATATACTTTAAATAAATCCTCTTTTTTTTTAAAATAACTTTAAGAAATATCATAATCAATTTCCATCAAAAAATTTGTTTGAAACAATTTCCCGAAATCACTGGAGTTCTAAGTTCTCAAATATATCTTTTTATAAATCAATTATTATAAAATTAGATTTTATATATGTAAAATCTTCCAAAAATATTTATCTTAAAATATTTTAAATTCCTTTAGTAAACATAATTTTACTCAAAATTCAAATTTTTCCAAAGCTTCTATCTACAAGACCCAGGTTTCTAAAGGAAGATTCAAGTCAGATGGACAGGCAATAGAGAATACTCAGCACTAGGTGGTTAGGACCAATCAAATCCTAGATGATAATGATAGGTTATAATCATCACTTATCAAACAATATCTCAAAATACTATATATCTTGAAAATCATTGCATTTTATATATAAAATATATCCTGGGTAAAATTATTTCATTTACCCACTTGAAACAATATTGTGTCAGTTGGCCTTGTTCAAGTGTTTAGACATCTTTATCAATAACGTTAGCTGCTCGTATTGACCAAAATTCGTAAGCCACTCAAAAATTCAATTAACACAATATAAAATATTTTATATCACTAACAAATACGCACTCTCGTATATATACACAACCAAACTTATTCTAGGGTACTACTGACCCTATCTCTAATGAGCAATTCCACCAAAACCTAGGTATTCGCTCAACCTAAGCTCTGATACCACGCTGTAACGACCCACCTTTTTCGTACAATTTAAACTAACAATGAAACACCCCACACCCCTTAGTATTCCCAAAAAGGGCACACCAAAGGATGTGGTGCGTTATAGGTATAGCTAAAGCATCACAGAGACTAGGATTCATAAGACAAATAAGTAAAAGCAGTGGAAAACATTTAAATAATAACTTATCATTCAGAATTAAACTTCATTTCAAAATAAGTCATAAAAACATAACATGTCTCAAAAATTTCTTATGTCTCATGGAATTACATCTCAATCTCACAAAATCAGAGTACAAAAATAACAATAATAATCCCTCTCACAAGTGCCATAAGGCAAATGAAAAAAGATGAAAAGCAGAAGTATACATCTGAAATGAGAAAACTCCGGAAATGAATCTCCAAGCAACCTGAATCAGCTATCCTCAATCTGCTGGCCTATTGGGGGAAAGAGGAAAGATAGAGGAGTGGGTCAGACAATAAGTCTGGTGAGTGGAAGTAATTACTAGCATTTCTAATCAAGATAAAGATAATAGACTAAGCAATAGTTCTAGCATGAAAGGAAAATATAGGAAAGATAAAACTGGCATAAAATACTATTTCTAATTCTATTTGACTGTTTTCTTTGATTGTTTGATTATTTGCACTTGTCTTAAACTACTGTGATTAGGCTGAAATCCTAATCCTATCTCAACTGCTAACTTGATTAGGCTGAAATCCTAATCCTACCCATTGATCGGCCTTTCCTATCTCCGTTGTGCCACTATGAGCCAATCATGTTGGTCCCACAACAAAAGACACCTCTTAGCGCTTAGGACGCAGTAGTGAATTATTTACCCTAATCGATGTTGCACGCTCGGTCATCGCCGATACACACTAACTGTCGCCCCCTATTTGACCCTTTATTTAACCTAACCAGCATAAGCGTGCCCAGCCTCACCTACATGTAGGACCATCAGTCCTCGACTTAAAGGGAATGTTGGCGGTACTGGTCCTAAAAACAAATCTTCTAGCTTTGCGCCCCTTGCCCAAATCCCTAGATTTTAGGCTCTATCTATTGGCCACTTATTTATCCTAATCAGCATAAGTGTGTCTCAGCCTCACCTACGTGTGAAACCATCAGTCCTAGACATGAAAGGGAATGCTGCCAGTACGGGCCCTACTTCTATATTTGCTTATTAACTTAATCCAAGATCTAAGTTTTAAAATAAGCCTCTTTTGTTATTTCTGCTATATTTGCTTATTAACTTAATCCAAGATCTAAGTTTTAAAATAAGCCCCTTTTGTTATTTCTTTCTTTCTAATTATAACCTATGTTATAATTGTTCTTGCAACTGTTACTCTTTTAATTTCTCTTTTTAGTTATAACCACTTGTTATAATCATGCTTGCAAATATATTAAATTTGTCTATTTCAGTCCATCTCTATTTTTATTTCAGTTTTTCTCATTTTACATCTGATTTCTGTAAATTTAGTGTTATTCTATTTTAATCCATATTTGTGAATTCTTCTCTTTTTAATATTTTATTCGTGTCAAAAAGGATTAAATCTATAAAAAAAACTAACATTTACAGGCTAAATTCCAACTTAAAACAGTTGTAAATAACTGTAAATAATTGCAATTAACTATAAATAACTGAATAAAATAGCTGAATAAACATAGACTGAAAAGAACGTCTGAAATTTACTTAAAAACTGACTGTAAATAAACTTACATAAAAACTATCTCAAAATTGTAGAAAACTACAACTATTGAGAACCCTATTATTTTAAATTGCTTACAAATCTAAAATAATTACAAAACACTCACCTGTGGTCCTTAGCTCTAGTCCTGGGCCTTCCTGGATCCACTTTTAGGGCATAGAATATTTTTATCAAAAACATTTCCTTCCTAGAAAAATTTTCTTTTTAGGGTTCAGCCTCAGGCAATGAACCCAATTGGGAGAAAATCTGAATGAGAAAAATAGCTAGGCCTAGGGTTCTATTTATAGTGTGGCTTAGGAATCTCAGGCCGTCGGATTTGAAGATTAAATTGGGTGCAACCACGTCATAGGCTCACTAGGAACCGTCGGATGCAGCTACGAACGCACATGATTAACCAAAAATCAAAATTACTCTCTTCCGCTCGTACCTGGACGAAATATCGTCTAGGAAGAAGTGCGGGTCGACCTGACCAAAACAAGGGTCGACCCCTAAGGGTCTTGTTATATATTTTTTTCGTTTTTGTTTATTAAATTCTGATTTCTTGTTTCTCTCGTAACTTCTCCATACTGACTCGGATGTCGACAAGTTATATATGGAAATTGCTCAGAAAATTATTATGGACCCAATGGTGCAAATTCGGTGGCTCGATTCTAACTATTTCACAAACTTATTTTATCGTTTAATTGATTCGTTAATTAATTATTATAGCTCAAATTTTGGGTTGTTACATTCTCCCCTCCTTAAAGGATTTCGCCCCCGAAATCTCCAAGGACAGAAGAATGAAATAAATATTTTCATCCAAATTCCACAACCACATCTTCAACCATCATCTATTACATCCATTGTCCTTAAGCTTTTTAATGCAATTTATGATATATGCAACAGTGTACTGTCAATGTTCTTAACTAATGCAAAAGATTAGGTGGTCTACAGATTCAGTCGACCTCCTTTTTATGCACTCATGTCAGTGCCATGTATCCAAATGAATGCAAATTCCCTAATGACAAATGGTAGTTCTATATGTTTGCTACAACCATCATCCAAATGCAACAATCATATGATAATCACCCATTCATAGCAACCATAATATAAAAATGCAAGTGCACACACATCCATATGCATATGCTTTAGTGACCCAGTGAGGCCGATCTTTAAGAGATAATAGTGCCTAGTGTGTGTGTATGCGTCCATTAGCATCCACTAGCAAACACTTGCAACCACGTACTTCCAACATACATAACATGTTCTGGTAACATGTTTACATTCAGTCCTACCATTCATAGGTTAAATCCTAAGATCTACCCTCCCAAAGGATACTAAAGGAAAGAACCTATTCAAAACTAAAGATGGAAATAGGAAATTCAAGACGTACCATCGAAGAGATGCAGATAAGAGATACGTATTTTCTCCTCAGCCTCCCATGTAGCGTCCTCAATACTATCTCCCCACTGCACCTTTACCAAAGGGACTTCCTTATTCTTAAGCTTCTTGATATCATGCCCAAAGATCTTGGTAGGAATGCGACGAACCGATGCTTCTCTCTCCACTTCAACTTCCTCAAGTTGGCTAGGTTCCACTACCTATGCCAAATCATGTAAGCACTTTCTCAAGTGTGAAACATGAAAAACATCATGAACTCTCACGAGCCTCTCTGGTAGCTTTATCCGATACGCCATCTTCCCTACCCTTTCCACAATGGGGAACGGTCCTACGAATCTGGGAGAAAGTTTCCCACTTGATCCAAACCTCACTACCTTTCTTAGCAGAGACACCTTAATGAAAACCAAATCTCCTACCTCGAACTCAATATCCCTTTTCCGCTTATCTGCATAGGATTTCTGTCTATCTTGGGCCATCTTCATTCTTCTTCTAATCAAATCAATCTTTTTCGAAGTCTCTAACCATGTCGGGACCAAGTAGCAATCTTTCTGTAGACTCTAACCAACACGAAGGCGACTTACAAGGTCTTCAATAAAGGGCTTCAAAAGGAGCCATCCCAATGCTAGCCTAAAAACTATTGTTATAAGCAAATTCCACTAAAGGAAGGTGCTCCTCCCAAGTCCCTCCAAAATCAAGAATGCACATCCTCAACAAATCCTCAAGAACTCTATTAACTCTCTCTGTTTGGTCATCCGTTTGAGTTTGATAGACCATACTCAATCTAAGTTGTGTCCCTAAATCCTCTTGCAACCTCCTCCAAAACTCGCTAGTAAAGATAGGGTCTCTGTTGCTCACTATGCTAGAGGGAACTCCATGAAGTCGGACTATCTCACGAACATATAAGGATGCCAAATAAGGTGCTAACCTCTTACTCTTGATCGAAATGAAGTGGGCGCTCTTAGTCAAATGATCTATAATCACCCAAATACTGGTATTCCCCTTCCTAGATCAGGGTAAACCATCTATGAAGTCCATCGAAACACTATCCCACTTCCATTCAGGTATATCTAATGGTTGAAGCAATCTGCCAGGCCTCTGCTGCTCCGCCTTAACTCTTTGGCACACAAGACACTTAGCCACAAACTCTGCTACATCCTTCTTCATGCCACTCCAATAAAACACTCTCTTCATGTCCCTATACATCTTATCATAGCCCGGATAAATAGTCATCCGAGAATGACGTGCCTCAGCTAAAACTACTCTTATCAAATCACCAGTGTGGGGACAAAAAGTCTTCCATCTCTCCCTAGCCACCCTTTACTATTGATGGAATAGCGTTGGAGATGTCTAGAGACCTCTCCTCTTCTAATCCTATCCAAAATATCGACAAGCTTTGAATCCTCTCGCTACCTTGAGCCAATCTGATCTATGAGGATAGACTTAACCTCAAGTGCTGAAATCTTAGCAAAATCTCTAATAAACTTCCTATAATAACCAGCCAAACCTAGGAAGCTTCTAACTTCGGTAGCGTTCTTAGGGGCCTTCTAATCCTATACCGCTACTACCTTAGCGGGATCCACAGCTAGACCTTCTCTTGAGACT
The DNA here is from genome assembly GCA_030737815.1 of Allium fistulosum. Classification (NCBI taxonomy): domain Eukaryota; kingdom Viridiplantae; phylum Streptophyta; class Magnoliopsida; order Asparagales; family Amaryllidaceae; genus Allium; species Allium fistulosum. Next base: position 937,462,091 of record CM060907.1, on the reverse strand, counting down.
ACATGCCCCAAGAAACGCACCTTCTCATGCCAAAAGTGACACTTCGAGAATTTTGCTTTCAACTGATGAACACGAAGTGTGCGAAGAACCTCCTCAAGATGAATAGCATGCTCTTCCATACTCTTGGAAAACACCAGAATGTCGTCCCCAAACACTACAACGAACTTATTTAGGACATCTCGAAAAACACGGTTTATTAGATCTACAAAATAGGCTGGGGCATTGGTCAGCCCAAACGGCATAACCAACCACTCAAAGAATCCATCGGGTGTCCTAAATGTTGTCTTATCGATGCTATCGTTAGCGACCCTAAGCTGATGAAATCCAGTGGCTAAGTCAAGCTGAGAAAATATTGAAGAGCCAACCAACTGATCGAAATGATCGTCTATCCTAGGAAGTGGGTAACGGTTCTTCTTCGTGAGCTTATTCAACTATCTATAGTCTACGCAAAGTTGAAGGGAACCATCCGCTTTTATAGCAAAGACAACTGGCGCCCCCTACTTAGATATGCTTTGTCTGATGAAGCCTTTCTCTAGTAGCTCACCGATCTGCTTACTTAACTCCTTCCTCTCCCTAGGAGCCATATGTCTCACAGACAATGCCACTGGCTTAGCACTGTCATTCAGATAGATCCTACAGTCGGTCTCTCTCTTAAGGGGTAACCCCCTAACCTCCTCAAAAACGTCTGGGAAATCTCTAACAACTGGAATTGAATCTAACTCTCCTAGTGATGAATCAAGGGAATAAAGGAAGCTCAACATGACTGACCGTTGTGGGTCGCAAGAAACCTCGAGGGTCCATCCGCTACATGTCCCTAGCATGATGACTCTCCTCTCATAGTCCAACATCGCACCATAAGTGGATAACCAGTCCATCCCCAAAATCATCCCATATCCTAAAAATTCCAGTACATAGGCATCACAATCAAACTCTACGCCTAGTATAAAATTTTTCATACCCCGACAAATCATGGATAAATGTGTCGATCCTCCTATGGGGTTTGAAACAACTATAGGGTATACAAATAGAGAAATATCTAAGTACAAACAATCAACCAAGGAACTAGAAATGAAAGAATGCGATGCTCCAGAGTCAAAAGAGTTCGAATAGCAAAATCTGAAATAGAGATCAAACCTTCTACAGAGACTTTCCTACCTCAATCCGGTCCATTACTAGAAGGTGTTGCATCCAAAGCCTGTACTTGTGCCGTAGGTGCGCCTGCTCTCTGCCCTGTCCTTTGAGGACAAGTTCTACTAAGTTGTCCAGGTTGTCCACAGTTATGACACTTCTCGCCCTTCTTAATTTGTCCTTTTTGAGGTCCTCCTCCTTTCTTCTTGTCCTTATCCTTCTTATTCTTCCACCACTACTTCTTAGAGTTTTCTGATTTAGGAACCTCCTTAACCTCTTCTTCCATAGCAACATCTGATATGAGAGCCATTTCCACAAGTGACTCATACGTCGCTCCCATAGGTACATGTGTCAATGCCAACCCTTGGAGGAGCTGGTTCAAACCCTTAGCAAACTTGGTGGCCTTCTTATGCGGTGTATTAACAAGCTCCATCCCAAACCACGATAACTCATTAAACTGGTTTATATGCTCTTTCATCAAAAGAATCCCCTGCTTCAAACTAATGAACTTCTCCAACTGTATGCTTTCCTCGGCTTGCGATAAGAACTTTCTCTCAAACCTTTCCCGAAATCCAATCCAACAAATTTCTCTACCCTCCATCTCTACAATATCCCACCAGTAAGAAGCCTCTCCCTTCAGCTGCCAAGATGCAAGCTGAACTCTCCATTAGTTCTCCAATCCTAATAGCCCAAATATCCGCTTCGTATTCCTCAACCAAGTTCGTACCTTTACGAAATCCTCCATGCTAGAAAATGTCTTGCCTCCTAAACTGGCGAAGTCCTTGCATAGCTTAGAAAAATTGGCTTCTGTAGGTGGATTATAGGGTCCTCCACCCGTCGGTGCTGCATTGGGCGCTTGGCCTTGCACCTCTGGTGCCGTAGCTTAGAGGTATCTACGGAACCAGCCAGGGACTTGGACACCCTCTGGAAGATTTAGGGTGTCCACCATTCTATGCAAAGAAAAGAAAATCTAGGCTCGAAAGAATCGAAAGAAGATTGAACTGGACTTTGAGGGGATTTTTATAAAAACTCTCTTACACTTGAAAACTATTTTTATAAGAGTTTCTTTCTGAAAATACTTTTAGTTTGAAGATATGTTACCTTTGAAAAATACTTTACTTTTAAAACAAGTTTTTAGAAATCCTGTAACCTTAGGCTCAGATACCAAGTGAAACACCCCACACCCATTAGTATTCCCGAAAAGGGCACACCAAAGGATGTGGTGCGTTATAGGTATAGCTAAAGCATCATAGAGACTAAGATTCACAAGACAAATAAGTAAAAGGAGTGGAAAACATTTAAATAATAACTTATCATTCAGAATTAAACTTCATTTCTAAATAAGTCATAAAAACATAAAATGTCTCAAAAATCTCTTATGTCTTATGAAAATACATCTCAGTCTCACAAAATCATAGTACAAAAATAACAATAATAATCCCTCTCACAAGTGCCATAAGCCAAATGAAAAAGATGAAAAGCATAAGAATACATCTAAAAGAAGAAAACTCCGAAAATGGATCTTCAAGCAACCTGAATCAATTATCCTCAACTATTTTGGCCTATTGGGGGGAAAGAGGAAAGATAGAGGAGTGGGTCAAACAATAAGTCTGGTGAGTGGAAGTAATTACTAGTATTTCTAAGCAAGATAAAGCTAATAGACTAAGCAATAGTTCTAGTATGAAAGGAAAATACAGGAAAGATAAAACTGGCATAAAATACTATTTCTGATTCTGTTTGACTATTTGCTTTGATTGTTTGCACTTGTCTTAAACTACTGTGACTAGGCTGAAATCCTAATCCTATCTCAACTGCTAACTTGATTAGGCTGAAATCCTAATCCTACCCATTAATTGGCCTTTTATATCTCTATTGTGCCACTGTGAGCCAATCATGTTTGTCCCACAGCAAAAGACACCTCTTAGCGCTTAGGACGCAATAGCGAATTATTTACCCTAATCAATGATGCACGCTCGGTCATCGCCGGTACACACTAATTGTCGCCCCCTATTTGATCCTTTATTTACTCTAATCGGCATAAGCGTGCCCAGCCTCACCTACATGTGAGACCATCAGTCCTTGACCTGAAAGGAAATGCTGCTCGTATTGGTCCTAACAAACAAATCTTCTAGCTTTGCACCCCTTGCCCAAATCCCCAGATTTGATCCGCTATCTATTGGCCACTTATTTACCCTAATCAGCATAAGCGTCTCCCTGCCTCACCTATGTGTGAAACCATCAGTCCTAGACCTGAAAGGGAATGCTGCAGGTACGGGACCTACTTCTATATTTGCTTATTAACTTAATCCAAGATCTAAGTTTTAAAATAAGCCTCTTCTGTTATTTTTTCTGTATTTGCTTATTAACTTAATCCAAGATCTAAGTTTTAAAATAAGTCCCTTCTGTTATTTCTTTCTTTCTAATTATAACCTATGTTATAATTGTTCTTGCAACTGTTACTCTTCTAATTTATCTTTTTAGTTATAACCACTTGTTATAATCATGCTTGCAAATATCTTAAATTTTCCTCTTTCGTTCCATCTCTATCTTTATTTCAGTTTTTCTCATTTTACATTTGATTTCTATAAATTTAGTGTTATTCTATTTTAATCCATATTTGTGAATTCTTCTCTTTTTAATATTTTATTCGCGTCAAAAAGGATGAAATCTCTAAAAAAAAAAAAGAAACTAACATTTACAGGCTAAATTTCAACTTTAAACAAATGTAAATAACTGCAATTAACTGTAAATAACTGAATAAAATAGCTGAATAAACATAGACTGAAAAGAACTTTTGAAATTTACTTAAAAACTGACTGTAAATAAACTTACATAAAAACTGTCTCAAAATTGTAGAAAACTACAACTATTGAGAACCCTATTATTTTAAATTGCTTACAAATCTAAAATAATTACAAAACACTCACCTGTGGTCCTTAGCTCTAGTCCTGGGCCTTCCTGGATCCACTTTTAGGGCATAGAATATTTTTATCAAAAACATTTCCTTCCTAGAAAAATTTTCTTTTTAGGGTTCAGCCTCAGGCAATGAACCCAATTGAGAGCAAATCTGAATGAGAAAAATAGCTAGGCCTAGGGTTCTATTTATAGTGTGGCTTAGGAATCTCAGGCCGTCGGATTTGAAGATTAAATTGGGTGCAACCACGTCATAGGCTCACTAGGAACCGTCGGATGCAGCTACGAACGCACATGATTAACCAAAAATCAAAATTACTCTCTTCGGCTCGTACCTGGACGAAATATCGTCTAGGAAGAAGTGCGGGTCGACCCATGTTCCTTGAGGGTCGACCTACAGGTCGACCTGACCAAAACAAGGGTCGACCCCTAAGGGTCTTGTTATATTTTTTTTCGTTTTTGTTTATTAAATTCTAATTTCTTGTTTCTCTCGTAACTTCTCCATACTGACTCAGATTACGACAAGTTATATATGGAAATTGCTCAGAAAACTACAATGGACCCAATGGTGCAACTTCCGTGGCTCCATTCTGACGATTTCACAAACTTATTTTATTGTTTAATTAATTCGTTAATTAATTATTATAGCTCAAATTTTGGGTTGGTATAGACAATAAGCCACACATGTCCAGTCCAAATTGAACGGAAAGGCGGATAGTCAAGGGAAAGAATATAGAAAGAAGACAAGAAGAAAAATCAACAACACAGAATCTCACAGTTGGACGAATAACCTATAATATATATAATAAATCTTTACACAAAACCAAACTATAATGTATATATGTACAGATATCAATCATAGTATACTAACATATTTAGCACAGACAGTCATAACAACCTGTCCTCACAATTGTTGATAACACTACCATATATGCAACGGATGTATAATCATCTACGTGAATACGACTCTGGCCACCAGCTCCCCTCATGAAGCTCCAAACATCCATCTAAACCTGGAAATATGCTTGGTCTGACCCGAGCATTTAGGAAAAACCATGCCCGGGTCAGTTTGGTAAAACCAGCATGAGAATTTAAATCACAATCAACTTGATTCTTAAAGTTTAGTAACCTTTCAAAACAAAGGTATCTTGTCATACCTTACCGCAAATAAACACAGACGGGTTTTTACCTTACGATAACAAAAACACTTTTATAGAAAATCGTCTAATATTATAATAGTGTCTAATCGCCAAAGTAATAATAATAAGTAGCTGTGATGCATGTACTGTGTACATCACAACGATACTAGTCATAAAATCAAAATTTGGTAAGGCTCGTTTGCTAATTGTGTAGGATTTCCACGGAGGTGGCCTCAGTACTTCGAGAACAAACCTCCCGCACATGGGTCAGAGTTATCCCACCGAGGGTCAGTACCAGCCTAGCCGAGGTACGTAGGAAATACATAACTGGCCACCTAGGAAGAGTGCATCGCTCCCAGCATGCATAAAATAAGAACTTGCAAGAAAGAGAGACGACTACACCCTCATGGGTTAGCTAGGCCCCTGGGCTATGCATCCTATCTCTGGTTTAGTCATTTTCGCTGATGAGGTTATGTCCAGCGTTCCAACTCACACACCATCTCCAAAATAAATTATGGAATCCCACATGGACTCCCACACCTTAACAGGTCACGGAATCACACTTGAATTCCACATCTCAATAGATCTTGGAATCTTAAATAGATTCCCACATTCCAATAAGTCACAGAACCACGTATGAATTGCAACATCTCAAAATATAACGCATCTCCTCCATTTAACCGTATATGGTTTCGGAGCAGGTCATGGGTTTTGAGTCATCTCTTACGAGTACACTCTCCATTTCCTGGGTGTTCAAAAAACCATTCGTCGATTTCCGGAATGCTCAAGACCAGTTCTTTAAGAAATAATCAAACAATACATAAGATCGGGGATCACCCCCTAACCGTTTAAGTGGACAGATCTCCTTATCATTTGTGCTAGGAGATACACAAGTTTATATGTACGGTATAGTAACCCGATGGTAACCGTACCATACAATTCTTGCATTTCTCCTAGATATTTCCTAAGTTAAAATCCTTCGGTGTTAAGAAGGGAATAATTATGTACCACCAAAATTAAGAAGGATTACATATTTGGCCAAGTTTTGATAGTCAATTATTTAACTATCAAATAAACAAACAATTAAACAATCAAACAAAGATTTCATTTCCCGCTGAGAATTACTAAGCCCCATTTAATTTAATTTCACTAAATTAAATCTCTTTATCAAAACAGTCATATACTTATCTCACTGGGATAAGTATATTAACAAATCATATCTTCCAAAAATACTTGAAAACCTTTTAAAATAAATATGGAAAGCAACATTCGGCATAGACCATGGATTGCAGCTCAATGGTTACGTCTCTATCCTAGAAAAACCAAACTTAACTTAGGCAATCTCTGCCTCTCGATTTCCGTCATGCAATCAATCATAGATCGCAGTTTTCACAATGGTTACATCGCTATCCCAGCGAAAACATCCCAAACTATAGGCAATCTCTGCCCATCGAATTATGCTATGAAAATATATCATTACTTCCCAAAATCTTTTATTTCAATAATTATCTCAAAATTATAATTATAAAGTTTTTATAATAATTTCTAAGTTTAATTTAGGAAAATATTCTTTTATAAAAGTTTACTATATAATATATTATTTTTCAAATAATATTAATATTTGAACAAATTATCTTTGAAATAATAATATTTTAATACTAATTAATTCTTAAATAACTTTTAGATCAAATCATTATAGGATAACTTTAATTAATAATTAAAATATGCTTTTAAACAATTTAAATAATTTAATAACTTTGAAAACAATAATTAAATACTTTTAAATAATTTTTAAGAATCATAAAATAATTAACTTTAAATCATTTCAAATAATTTTTAATTATCTTTAAATATAATTAATAAATAATAATCATCCTTAAAACAACTTTGGTTCAAAAGTCAACTTCCAAATTTGGAAAGAAGCTTAGTAACTCCAATGGTACTTAACCAAGTCACCATTCATTTCATAAACAATCCAGAATAATAGATTCAAGTATTTACATATAGAATCAATCCATTTTTAACAATCAATTTCGACATCACATTGCCTAATATAATCAACAGGATAATAAATGGATGTTCACACAAATGTGATAGCAGAACGGGGTTTTATTTCTGCTAGTCAATGTCCAAAAACACACTTATCTAGTAATAACGGCAGAACGGTGATTTATTCTACCAATAGGAGTCCAACTAAATACAATTAGAGGAACGGTGTTTTATTCTGCTAACCAGATGTCTATTCATCTTACTTACCCCAATTTAATTCACTAATAGTTTTATCTAGCAAATTAATGTCGATAGATAAACCATATAAAATTTAAACGAATAAATTCATTTAAATCACATATGTAAAAGCTATCCGTTTTAAAATACCATAAATTATTACTTGGTCAAATCTGACAACAGGCTTTATGATAATGAAGTATTTGGCGATACGAACCCATCGTAAAAAGTCGCGCGTTAATTGGATTTCGTATGCACTAGTTATAATATTTCAAATTTCCTAACTATATATATATATATATAAATTAAACATTTAAATAAAATTACTTCCCAGTTTCCTATTCTCTGGGCCGAAGCCCAACCCTCATGCCAAAAACCGCTTCGCCTTCTTCCCTAATCCTTCTTCAATTCCAATTTCACGTTTCTAGTAACTTTTTTTCTTTTATTTTGTTTTTCCTTTATACGAATCGATCAAATCGTTTCATCTAACACAATGGGCCAAGCCAAATGCTGCACGACCGCATCCTCTCTACAGTGATCGTCTTCCTCCCATCATTTTTCATTCCTGGCAACAGGATGTGCACGCAGAAGTGCACACGTACATGCACATGCAAGTTCCAACCCACCGGCAACAATCACGACTACACCCCCACATCCGCCTCACCCTGCACTACTCGTCCGACCATCCTCCGGTGCCCCAGCCCACTCGAATTCCATTACAACCTTGCAGCCGAGCAAAAACTTTCAAGTGAACACCAATTTCGAACTCGAAATCTAAGAACCCCCAACACCTCGCTCACCTATTGCTGCTTCCACCAACACCAATACAACGCCACGTCCCACGCTACCCCCATGCCAGGTGCAGCGCGACTCGACGCCTCCTCTTCACCGTAGTTTGGTCATGTTCGACAACCCCTTTAAACCCCTCTTAAACCCTAACAACTCCATGCTACATCAAATCAAGGCCAATTTCAAAAATCGACCACGATGAACCTCTCACCCATGTCTCTAGGCTCCTCCTCGACCAAACCTCTCCTCCCCTCGTCGACTATATCGCGGGAATTTAATTTTTAAATGAATTTTGATCATCCCACAATTTCTCAAAATCTATGCCATTAAAAATTATGATTTCTTCACTAAAATTTCGATCTTTATATGACGATCACGATTACGTACTTGATTCAATGATTTGAACATGTTGAAATTCATCGAAACCTGGGTTATTTACTGTATTTTTACAAATTCACACAATATATAACATGAACAAACCTCAAACTAATTTTAGTGTGATCATGATTCAAATATAAACATTTCATTAGTTGATATCATCGGCAAATTCGAATCAAATTGAGAGATAATGATTTTTAGAGTTAGAGTATATATAAAATTTTAACTCTGTTAACATGACAGAGTAATATTTGAACATGTACAGGCATCCAAATCTAATTTCTCACCTTAAATATGCTTAGCTCCTTTGAAATCTTCTAGTTTAATCTAGTCTTCGATCTGAATACTTGATAATCTTGCCTTGCTTTGGATTTTGAAAGAGCAGGATGTTCCTTTTTTATCTTTTTTCTTACTTATAGTGTTTGTTTTACAGAGTTTTGTTTACAGGGTTATAAAAACTGATGCTACACACACATACCTATATATATATTCATATAAAATGTAATGATGCATTTGGTACATAATTTTGGGCCTCAAAAGATTTCTAGGCTGCTGTACAAGGTTTTTGTGATAGATTGAAATGAAATGTTGGTGGCCTGAGTTGAAGTTTTTGTGGCTTGATAGGAAGGTGAAGTCTAATTTTCAGCATGCCTTCTTCTTTGACCAAGCAATGTTTTTTTTTATTATTCTTTTTATTCTTTGACCTGTAAGTTTACTTTTCCTTTTCATTGCTTTGCTTTGCTGAATTTGATATATACATTTACCTTGCTTTGCTTTAGCCTGCATACTTTTGACCAGTCATGCATATAATTTTTCTTTCATTTTTACTTGTACACTATTGGTTGTAACTTTTTGATGTTTTACTCTTTACTCACTTGGTTAAACTTTCATTTGATTCTAGGAGCTTGTTTACAATATCTTGAGAACAAAATCATATAAAGTGTTATTTAAATATAAATAGTTTTTAAGTCTTCATATCCATATACTTTTATATTTTTAGAATGGTTAAATGATTTTATATAATCTTCTCCCATTTCCATCATATTATATTTTCATATATATTTTCTTCTTTTCTCACTTTCCATTTTCATATACTATTTTATTTTGGTTTATACATATTATATATTTCTTTCCGAACTTATATGTATATACATAAGAAAAATCCAATTTTAAAAACTCTTTCTATTTATACAACCTTATATTTTTCATAAGCCATATTAAATTCTATTTATCATGAATTGTTTTTAATTTACATATAAATTTTATTATTATAAATATATGTAAGGAATTCTAAATTAAATCAATTTCCTATTTTATAAATAAAATCTGGGAAATTCAAAATATTATCTGGAATTAAAACTATATATTATTAGCAATTGTCATTTAATAAGGATTTTATTTTGATTAAAAGACCGTATTATTAAATATTAAAAATAAATATTCATAACTCAAGACGGTAAAAATCCCGAGTCGCTATCGGTTCCACAATTTTAAACTTCTTTTAAGGGTTTGAATAAATTTAACAACTTCAAATGGATTTGATATATTCCACAAAATTTACACGACTAATCTTCGAAGTTAAAAATTTTCAAATTATCAAATCATCGAAATAAATTCAGTTTCCTTTTATCAAATATTATACAAAAAAGTTATTACTGTATCAAGATTACACATTACTTGACAAATTTATATAATCTTGGTAAGTCCATTTTAAAAGTATAAACATACTAAAATCACCGAATGGTTGAAAGTCTAAATATCAATTTCTTTGCGACCATTTTCTTTTTATATAAAGTTATGGAAAATTTTGCAACCGTTTTATTTTCTATTTATTTATTTATTATATTATTATTAAAATTAAAATTTTAAAAGTTTTATAAATGAATTTCAAATTTAGTTTCAAAGTCTGATTTAACTCAATTTACAAAAATTTCTTCCGTTGTAGGACATATAAATTTATAAAGATTAAAAGTTAATTAATTTTTTTTTCAGATTTAGATATCGTCAAACGGCAATGAAATCACATTTCTGCCTAAGCAGTCAACAATGCATCCAATAATACATAAATCAAATAGGATGACCAAGGGTTCTTAGTAAAATTCAGTGTCCAAGTGATCGACATATCAATAGTGATAATAACAGGGTGAAAATATGGATAAATCAAAACCACTACACAATACATAGTCAATCAAAATATCATCCATCACAGTAGCAATCATCATCCAAATCAACCAATTCAAACATATCACAACAATCCAATGTCGGGGTGTTTAACTAAAATGATATGCAATTTAAATGTAAACTTAAATACCAGTTTAGTTATCAAAATTAAATGTCAATTTAAATATCCAATTTGAAAGTCAATTTAACCCCAATCAAATTTAAATTTAATCAATCAATTTTTTTTCTTTTATTTGTTTTCAATCGATTAAATTTTCAACACATCGTTCAATATAATTTTGTTACTTCGTAAATGGGTTTAACTTGCAATAGGAAATCTAGTACTTCGTGAGTGGTTTAGAACACTCACCTGATAACGCAACTCCTAAAAAGCATCAAATGAACATGCTGATACAGATACGGACAAACACGGACTTGGCTAAGTGGTGTGCAAACGAACAATGGCGACTGAGCAGCGTCCTGGGCAGCAAGCGAAACAGCAAGGAGGTAGTTTTTCTTCGACTAGATGATTAGCAGCGGATTGGCGAACTCCGAGCAAGCGACGAGTGGAACGCGAGCTAGTTTAGGGTGCTAGCAAACGATGGAACTGGGTTTTAGGCAAGCAAGTCAGGAGGTGGAGCTGCTATCGGTTGGACGGGTTTGGCAGCGGCAGCGAAGGAAACACGTGGGTCTTAAGCAATGGTCGAATGGATCTCAGGGGACGGAGGCAGTAAGTGATGGGAGGATGGCTGTAGGTGTGTACGGCACTGACGAGGCGGAGCAAATGATGGGAGATGATGCATGGTTTCGGGTACTCGCAAGCGAAGGGAAAGGAGGAGCTGGAACATGGAGATGGAGGTCGGGCTAGCGGATATTATAAGCTGGAGGAGATGAGCTTGGATGGGGTGATTCGTGAGAAGGCAGGCGGAGGGATGATTGAAGGTGGAGGAAGATGAACGGCGTGGTCGAGCGGAGGAGAGGTAGGGCAGCGGCGAAGGCCAGGTGATGTGGAATGACAAGGCTGGTGATTTTAGGTGAGCGGTGGAGGAGCTCATGCGCTGATGTGGTGGAGGGTAGCTCGGTTGGTCGAGGCTGGATCTGGGTAGGAGCGAATAGATGGCATGACGATCGTGGATGCGAACGCGGCAGGCGGGTTGGCGAACAAAGGAAGCTTTAATTTTTTTTGGAGGCGAAGGGACCTCGGTTGAAGCTTGTAATTGAAAATGAGGGGAAGAGGGGAAGAGACTAGGATATATTATAAAAAGCATGAATAATACTTTATTTTTTATAAAATATTATTATTATTTAGGGTAACGTGTTTATATGTCTATAGTATTTAATAGACTTTAATGCACCGGCTAAGTTTGCTAGACCAATCGACAGGAGGGCGGCGTAAGAAATTGGATGGCAGAGATATTTATTTGAACGGTTAACATGGCAAATTGGGTATCGATATGTACTATAATTCGTCCACTTAAAGTTGCGCACCGGACGTCAAAATACAAAAGCAAATATACCACGGCGATCAGCGACGAGACGAATCAAATGGTGTAATAAAATCTGTGATACAATAATCGTATTAATAATCCACTTTTGTCGCCAATTACTCCGATTTGAACGTACGTCAAACGACAAATCGCGATAAACGGAGATAGAAATATCGAAATTAGACAAAATGAACTTTTATGTTTTAATCGAAAAAAAATTTAGATCATTTCTGTGTAAAAAATTTATATGTCAAAAAATAATATTTTCCACTAAAATATTAACTGATTTTTTGAATTAAAACTCAAAACCGATGAATTTACGTATTTCGCCACAAATGAAATTTCTTTCACTATAACTCATTAGACGCATTTCAAAATTTAAATTTTCCCACAATTAAATTTTACTATTTATTTTATTCTAAAATTATTATTTAGTTTACTAAATCTTAATTCGTTAAAACTTCGATCACGTAAACTTATCAGAATAAATTTTTAAATAACAACATGAGCTTTTTTTTTAATAAACATTCATTTTAACTTAACACTTACTATCTCGATTCCTATTATAAATTTATTACAACCCAATATCCTTAATTTCAATTTTAATATAAGTTACACCTTTTATTTTATTACAATTTGTCATCATTTTAGAATTTCGATTAAATGTTATAACTCATGTTCTTCTGTTATTTACATACATCAATCTCTTATTTAAATTAAACATTACTATTTCTATTTCCATTATTAATTATTTACAATGAATATCATTCAATTTATCCTTTCAATATAAATCATCAAATTTTATTTTTAACCATTTTTATTCAAAAATTATATTAAATTTAATAATTTAAAATAGTTAAAAATACGGGTAGTTACAGTCTCTCCCACTCAAAAATTTCCATCCTCGAAAAGGAGCCAAGTAAGGAATTTAACATACGATATATTTTACTCAAAACATTAAAAACTTATTTGCAAAACATTTACTACGCTTTTACTATGCCATTCTAATATTAGCTTATTTGTAAAATAAGTTATAAATTTTAAATTCTCAAAAAATTTCTAACACCCAAATATACCTCTCAACTCAATGATGAGGCATCCCGTAGGGAAGAACATAAAAGTATGATATGTAATCCGAGATATGTACCTTATTATTATTAATATGAGCGAGTTCGCTCATATTAAAGCGAGCAAAAGCGAGCCAAAAAGCATATACGTTCGAAAGGTCTTCAAATGTGCCTATCTCAACTAAATTTTAATATTAGTTGTTTATAAAAAGGTATAGAAAGCATGCATGAGTTTTATAGAACTATATGACATGAATTCTTAATTTAAACCATAAGCATAAGTATCGATAAAACAAAGCAATCAGGTATATCATGGTAATATGACGCGACTACAAGGACGATGCAGTTCTATATGAAATTATAATGATGTAAAAGCTAAATTCAACTAGAAATTATTATAACAATTATGGGCAACACATAAAAGTATTGTAACCGATAAGGATGATGTTAAACTACATGCAACCAAATAACATAGCAATCCTAAGCAAGAAACAATCATAACTAGCAATCATATCATATAATCATTTTATTAAAATCTGTATGATATATATATATATATGTCATTCGTATATATAACAATTTTGATCTCTTACTCGAATATGCAATTTTATTTTTCGAACAAGTAATGGTAACCCGACTACTCTAGTGCGGACTCTAATATTACTTCTTCATTAGAAACTTCCATCCTCCTTACATAGTAATAAACTATGACAGAGAACTTCAGATTCATATCAAAAATCTGTATCAGTGTTCGTCATCGGGAATCAAGCGAACAATCCAAAATCAGACAGGTGTGAATTGCCTTAAAATCGTGTATTCAAATCTGAATCCAACTGTAAATGCAAATAGAATGGTCTATATACAACTTACGTATTTATTCCATTGGTTTCTTAATTACACCAATAGACAATTCAAGTGGTTTTTATATTCAATTCTTAAATGTTTGAAATTTTTCTTTGTTCAAAATTCTTTTATAACAAAATACTTCAATATCGAAATAATTTATATTGAAAATACTTTTGATAACTCGATGTATCAATAGGTTTATCCTCGTTCTTACAGAATCTAGTAATACGTTGATCAGATGCAAGACTAGAAATCTCTAAGTACTTAGTAGACCCGTTTCAACACCCAGTGAAAATACTTTGGAAACCTTTAAAAACAGATATGGAAAGTACCAATCGAAAACCAATCATGGATTGCAGCTACACGATGCTTACGCCCCTATCCTAGAGGAAACATCTGTAACTTTGCATAATCTCTACCCAACGAATTACGCCATGCAAATCAAAATCAAATCGCCCATGGATCTTAGTCTACTTAGCGGTTACGCCTCTATCTCAGAGAAAACATAGTAGACTATAGACAATCACTACCGCTTAAATTACGCCATGTGGATCGCAGTTTACTTAGTGGTTACACCCTATGGTTACGTCGCTATCCCAGCGAAATCATAGTAAACTGTAGGCAATCTCTACCGCCTCGAATTATGCCAAATACATTGACCATAGATCGCACTATGGAATTCAAAGGAACTCATGAGTTTATGTCAAGACAACCGAAATCAATCAATAGAATGAATCCACCAAGTGGATTATCAAAAATCATGGAGGGTACTTCCCATATCCTTTTACTACAAAATATATCATACTGTATATAGTATCCTTTTCAAATCACACCTTCAAATGTCACACTTATATAAATTCCTTTATATATAAGATTTTCACTTCCAAATCGAGTATCTTCCAAAATCAATAGTCTCGGATATATCATATCATTCTTATTTAAATTCCATCGTTATATATAAGATTATCATTTTCAAATCAAATACCTTCCAAATCAATAGTTTTCGAAATAACCTCATACTTACACAAACCATTTTCATATAAGAATTGAAAATTTCAAATCAAATATTTATATAGAGTCAATGGTCTTCGAAATCAATCCATTTCATATATCAGTTCAATTTCAAATCCATATATGAACTGAACGATCATTTTTCCCTTTCAAATCAAATATAATTCAAAATTCAAAATTTTCAAAATCAATAGTTTTTAGAAATAAGTTCAATTTAATATTTATATCAAGTTTATAAATGAAATTTTTTTCCCAAATCAAATACGAAAAAAAACATTTTATACATAAATTACTTTATAAAACATTTACTAAGTTCATAAACATTTATTAAATAAAAATTTCATTTAAAACATTCCAAAACTAAATTTCATATTTGTATAATACAAAATAATCTTATTTATTTTACTTACCAAACTACTTAACAGTTTAAAACTTGTTTAAATTATATTATCCTTTAACTTAAGAGTTACACAACTAACTTTTATATACCATTCTAAAATACTAAGCTTTAAATTTTAAATCGCAATTTGGGAGTATCAGATTATTCAAAATAGTCGGAAAAAATCAAACCCCAATTCAAAGAAAATTGGAAATCCGCAATCAATCATCTCAACGAGATGCACAACTAGTCAATCCTAATGCCCTATACAAGTGTCCATAATACCATCCAACTGGAATTCAAGGACTGAATACCGGGTTTTATTTCAATTATTTGAAATTAACATATCTTTCGAATATCAAATCAAACTTCAAGGATTTGAATTAAAATCTATTTCATCAATTTAATCATGTAGCAAAGCTACTATAGTGGTTCCCCACTTTGAAACTCGAAAATGAACGCCGATGATGTTGTCGTCATCACCGAATTTATTTTCCAACGACAAAAGTGAGTTTCGCACTTTTATTTATTTTGAAATCATTTTGTAAACATTTCAATACATAAAATACTTTCAAACAATATTACATTTATTATTTTCGTCCAACATCTTAGAAGGCGATTTCAAAACATCGAAATTCCAATCCTCAAATTCTCATATTCAATTTCTTCCTAGTCAAAACCATATTTATATAAGTCATTTTCTAATATAAAATCATTTCACAATGGTACATATTTGTATAGATTAAATACACAACCTTTATTAAATACAATTTTTTTTTCTTTTCTCACATTATCATGACCTCTTATTAATAAACGGTATTCATTTAACATATTGTTATAGATATATTTGCCTCCAACATTTTGCCGAAAGATTACAATACATACTAATTTTTATATATTTTCTATTTCTTCTTTACTTAAGGATATTCCCAAACTTTTATCATACGGAAAAACATTAAGAACTTAATTATACATATCATTAACCTTGACGCATCAACTGCTCAAAAACTAAGGATACAAAAGGATCCTAAATCCTATACACAGGTTGCACTAAAAGAAAGGCCTTGACCTAAACACAACTAGCTAGAAGTAAAGAAATAACGAGTCCTACATGGCTTCTTCCACTTCTTCACGTTCCTTCAAGAATAATGCTTTGGTATTTATCCTTCCTGATGTTGCCTCAAAATGAGCTGTGCACTCCACATCAACATGTCTCCAATTCTTGCATTTTTTACAAAAGTACACTATACTCCCATCTTCCCTTTCAAACCTTGCGCATGCCGCTCGAGCGTGGCGCATCATGGTTTGCCTTCCACATTATCTCTCGGGACAATTTATGGCTATATGTCTAGTCTACCTGCAATGGAAGCAAATGGTTGATTCGTCAACTGATACAATGGGTACACGCTTCTTTTTCATCGCCTTAGGACAACGGCTTAGAAAATGACCCTCTCTACGACACTTAAAACATACAATCTCAGAGCGAACAAACTTGTCATCCTTTTCCTTTCGCTCTCTCTTGTTGCTGCACATAGTGGCAAAATGTCCCTTTTGGTGGCACCTATAACATATGATGTTATCATAAGGGTCTGGTTCTAACCTTTCTCTAATCGGTTTCTCCTGTTCTAACTCCACCTCTTACTGTGCCTTACGTTCTTCCTTCCATGCTGCACTTTTTGTCATCCTAATAGAATTAAACGTTTAATAAGATTCTCCTGTCATATAATAAAATCTTCATCGGATAAATTTTTAATTTTTATTCTTAAGTTTATTAGCATTTTAACCAGTTTTTGAATGAAGTTTCTTTAGAATCCAATGGTTACCAAATTCATTATTTTAAATAAGTCTAAATTGATAGCATATACAATTTGTTTTGATCACATAATTAAGGATTTTAATATGCTCAATTCTGGTAGTAATTCCTTTACTTCAATTCACGGGTATTAAATTATACTTGTATAAAAATACAAATACGCTCTCTCAATACTCTCAACTCATTCTAAGGTGCTACCGACCCAGTCTCTAATGAGTTTACCCTAACAAAGCCAAGGTTCTCGCTTAACCTTCAGCTCTGATACCAAATGTGACGACCCGTCTTTTTATACAATTCAAATCGACGGTAACCACACATGTCAACCTCAAACAGTTCAAAATGATGGATTATCAAGGGTTTTATTCTAAAGAAATAGATACAGAAGAACATAATACAGAGTCTCACAACGAAACGATAAAATATATTAAATACATAAATAGTTCATGAAGTTGTTTTACGACATACATTTGGCTCACATTTCAATACATCAGAGTATACATTTTAATCAATAGAATGAACATTGCAGTGGAATATTAATAATAAATACGGTCTTCAACTCGATCCTCATCTTCAAGAAACCAATATCTTCGAAACACTGAAATACTCAGGCTGACCCGAGCGTAATGAAAAGACAAAACACTCGAGTCAGGACTAAAAATACTCATGTAAGTTAAATAAAAATCAGACGAAATATGTTTGTAAATAACTTCATTTTTACTTCGAATTTCACATAAGGGTTCTACAATTTTAAACTTCTTTTCAGGGTTTTAATGAATTTATCAACTTCAAATGGATTTGATATATTCCACAAAATTTACACTACTAATCATCAAATTTTAAAATTTTCAAATTATCAAATCATCGAAATAAAGTTAGTTTCCATTTATCAAATATTATACAAATAAGTTATTACTGTATCAAGATTACAAGTTACTTGACAAATTTATATAATCTCGATAAGTCCATTTTAAAAGTATAGACATACTAAAATCATTGAATGGTTGAAAGTCTAAATATCGATTCCTTTGCAACCATTTTCTTTATTAAATTAAGTTATGGAAAATTTTGCAACCCTTTTATTTTCTATTTATTTTTTTATTATATTATTATTAAAATTAAAATTTTAAAAGTTTTTTAAATGAATTTTAAATTTAGTTTCAAAATCTGATTTAACTCGGTTTACGAAAATTTCTTCCGTTATACGACATATAAATTTATAATGATTAAAAGTTAATTAAAAATTTCAGATTTAGATATCGTCAAACGGTAATGAAATCACATTTCTACGAAACCAAAGCAGTCAACAATGCATCCAATAATATACATATCAAATAGGATGTCCAAGGGTTCATAGAAAAATTCGGTGTCCAAGTAATCGGCATATCAATAGTGATAATAACAGGGTGAGAATATGGATAAATCAAAATCACTACACAATACACAGTCAATCAAAATATCATCCATCACAATAGCAGTCATCATCCCACCAACCAATTCAAACATATCACAACAATCCAATGTCGGGGTATTTAACTAAAATGATATGCAATTTAAATGTAAACTTAAATAACAGTTTAGTTATCAAAATTAAATGTCAATTTAAATATCCAATTTGAAAGTCAATTTAAGCCCAACCAAAATTAAATTTAATCAATCGATTTTTTTCTTTTATTTATTTTCAATCGATTAAATTTTCAACACATCGTTCAATATAATTTTGTTACCTCGTAAATGGGTTTAACTTGTAGTAGGAAAATTTGGTGCTTCATGAGTGGTTTGGAACACTCATCTGATAACGCAACTCCTGAAAAGCATCAATCAACATGCCAATACAGATACAGACAAACACAGACTCGGCTTAGTGGTGTTCAAACGAACAACGGTGACTGGGCAGCGTCCTGGACAGCAAGCGAAACAGCAAAGAGGTAGTTTTTCTCCGGCTAGATGAGTAGCAGCGGAATGGCGAACTCCAGGCCAGCGGCGAGTGGAACGCGAGTAGATTAGGGTGCAAGCAAACGATGGAACTGGGTTTTAGGTGAGCAAGTCAAGAGGCGGAGCTGCTGTCGGGTGGATGGGTTTGGCAGCGGCAACGAAGGAAACACGTGGGTCTTAGGAAATGGTCGAATGGATCTCAAGCGACAGAGGTAGTCAATGATTGGAGGATGGCTGCAAGTGTGTACGGAACTGCTGAGGCGGAGCAAATGACGAGAGGTAATGGATGGTTTTGGGTACTTGGAGGCGAAGGGGAAGGAGGATCTGGAACGTGGAGATGAAAGTCGGGCTAGCAGATATTGTGAGCTGGAGGGGATGAGCTTGGATGGGGTGATTCGTGAGAAGGCAGGCAGAGGGATGATCGGAGGTGGAGGAAGACAAACAGCGTGGTGGAGCGGAGGAGAGGTAGGGCAGCGGCGAAGGCCAGGTGATATGGAATGACAAGGCTTGCGATTTTGGGTGAGCAGTGGAGGAGCTCGTGCGCTGATGTGGTGGAGGGTGGCTCGGTTGGTCGAGGTCGGATATGGATAGGAGCGAACGGATGGCATGGCGATGGTGGATGTGAACGCGGTAGGCGGGTTGGCGAACAAAGGAGCTTCGAATTTTTATTTGGAGGCAAAGGGACCTCAGCTGAAGCTTGTAATTGAAAATGAGGGGAAGAGTAGAAGAGACGTAAGATGTATTATAAAACGCACGAATAGTACTTTATTTTTATAAAATAAAATATTATTATTATTTAGGGTTAAGATGTATATTATTATTATAAAACGCGCCGGCTAAGTTTGCTAGACTAATCGATAGGAGGCGGCGCAAGAAATTGGATAGCAGAGATATTTATTTGAACGGTTAACCTAGCAAACTGGGTACCGATATGTACTTTAATTCGACCACTTAACGTTGCGCATCGGACGTCAAAAAATAGAAGCAAATATACCACGGCGATCAGCGCGACGAGACGAATCAAATGGTGTAATAAAATCTATGTTACAACAATCGTATCAAAAATCAACTGATGTCGCCAATTACCCTGATTATAACGTACGCCAAATGACAAATCGCGATAAACGGAGCTAGAAATATCAGAATTGGACGAAATGAACTTTGACATTTTAATCGAAATTGTTTCTAGATTATTTCTATGCAAAATATTTATATGTTGAAAAATAATATTTCCCACTAAAATATTAACTGATTTTTTGAATTAAAACTCAAAACCAATGAATTTACGTATTTTGCCACAAATGAAATTTCTTCCACTATAGCTCATTAGATGCATTTCAAAATTTAAATTTTTCCATAATTAAATTTTACTATTTATTTTAATCTAAAATTATTTTTTAGTTTACTAAAGCTTAATTCGTTAAAACTCTGATCACATAAACTTATTAGAATATTTTTTTAAATAACAACATAAGGTTTTTTTAATAAACATTCATTTTAACTTAACACTTACTATCTCGATTCCTGTTATAAATTTATTACAACCCAATATCATTAATTTCAATTTTAATATAAGTTACACCTTTTATTTTATTACAATTTGTCATCATTTTAGAATTTCGATTAAATGTTGTAACTCATGTTCTTCTTTTATTTACATACATCAATCTCTTATTTAAAATAAACATTACTATTTCTATTTCTATTATAAATTATTTACAACTAATATCATCAATTTATCCTTTCAATATAAATCATTAAATTTTATTTTTAACCATTTTTATTTAAAAATTATATTAAAATTAATAATTTAAAATATTTAAAAATACGGGTCGTTACGGCCGTCATATATACACACTTCCAACAAGTTGACATAAGATTTCTTTGATATGTGACACATTCACGATGTATACCGGTATTATAGACCTTTGGGTCATCACGATGTTCGATGGCTTCGGCCGTCACGATGTATTACGACTTCGGTCGTCATGATGTTTTACGACTTTGGTCGTCATGATGTATTACGACTTCGGTCGTCACGATGTATTACGACTACGGTCGCCTCAGATGGGTACCTATAATATATATATATATATATATATATATAGTACTGGTCTGAGCTTTGGCACGTGCAGCATTGCTTCGGCATGCAATCGGGGATATTGCCAATCCAGGATTTTCTGTGTTTTGATGATTTTTGATTTCACCATTTTTGAGATGATGATTTTTATAGCCTTGAGATAGATGAAGGCTTATATATATGGTGATTTCGATATGAGCTTTAGTATTCTTGAACACTTGTGATTTTGATTATAACTTGTTCTGAATACCCAAGACATGTTTTCGAATTCTCACACACTTGTGGTTTTGATTATAACTTGTTTTGAATATCCAAAATACACATGACTTCGAGGCTAATATGGTTTGAACATGGAGCATGTTCCTTCGTAGTGAACTAGCCTGGTATTACTAAAGTCTCTACTCAGCCAAGTCTCACTTTCCTCACACTTTTTGGGGTTAACGAAGAAATTCGTTAATATTTTAGCGCTAGAAGGATTGTTTGAACCTCCGACCCCCGTTTCTTTTTCTTGAAACTAATTAAGCAAAACTTTTGTTCTAGGAAAAATGGAGAAAACCAAGAAAGATAGCATCCCAAGCAAAGAAGTTGCACAACAGACGACTTTGGATGATAATATCATCCTAAACTTCAACTTAGAGAATACAGAGGTTAGACAACCTTTGTCCCTATCAAAACTCACAATCAGTAAGGCTAAAATTCAGGATTTTACGTGACAACTAGCAGTTATGCAAGAACTCCTTGGGAAAGTTTTATCCCAAAAATCGTCTAAAACATAAAGTTTATGAAAGAAAGAGATGAAGTGGAATCTCCCATAACAGACCTGGAAACCTCAGTATACAAAAGTCAAGGCAAAAGTATTAAGGGCCTACAGGGAAAGAGAAAAACTCAAGATAAGGGACCGAAATGTATTCTTCAAGATTGCAAACAAAAGAAAGCAACAAAGCTGAGATAGACCATCAAAAGGAGATCAAGAAAAATTGACAAAAAGGTTTCCCGAACAATTAGATAGTTCGACTTTATATAAAGAATATAAACCCTACAAGAGGAACTAGTATAATGACGAAACCAACTAGATAAAAAAGAATATGCATGCCCTTAAGGAGGAAGGGACCCTTGACCCAAGAAATAATAATAGTTTTAGAAAACCTCCTTTCATAGAGAAAATAATGGTCGTTAGGATTCCGTCCCATATCAAATTTTCTTCACTAAAGTATGATGGAATCACTGATCCAGATGATCACCTTTTAGCTTATAAAATCAAATGGATTTGAATAATGCCTCTGGGGCAGTTTCTTGTAGGATCTTCCCTGTAACTTTTCATGGAGTAGTTGCCAAATGGTATAGGCATTACCAAGAAAAGACCATCTACTCTTGGGAGCAATTTTCTTATGAATTCTCGGCACAGTTTTACATATGCAAAGACCCAACTATAGATCCTAGTATGTAAGCTAATATCAAGCAAAAGCCAGGGGAATTTCTTGGTGAATACCTAAAGAGATTTGACACAAAAGCATTAAGAGCAAGAGATGTGACTGATAGAGAAAAACTGATAACAGTATGTTTGAGGTTAATGGAGCAAGCTCATTTCTGGAGAGAGCTTTATATTCATGGATAAAAAAAATCTATAATACTTCTATTTCTGGGCTGACAAATTCATCCGCATGGATGAGATGTGCCATGCCAAGAAGAATTCTCAACAGGATAAAAAGGAAGAAAAGTTTGGCTTTAATCATCCCAACAAAAGGCCAAAATGGAATAAAAGAAGAAGAGAAAGTCAGAAGGAGATTTCCATATTCAATTATGTGGACTTAAACAAACCTTTCTCCCACATTTTCACCGTGGAAAAAAATGATGGAAGTTTCCCTACTTCTTACAAAATATGGAGCAATCCTGAACTAAGTAGGGGGAAGATTATTGTGATTACCATAAAGTAAATGGACATAAGACTGATGAATGCCGCATTTTGGCAGGAATAACAGAAAATGACTAAGTTAATATTTATAAAAGAATTCAATAAGGAAACTTAAATGAATTTCCACTCCGAAGGGAATAGTCCAAGCACCTGAAACCTAACTTTTTCTATAAGAAATAAATTAATAAATCCAAGAAGAAAAGCATTTTTTGCAACTTCAAACTCAGATTCTAGTCAAATTGTAAAAGTTTTGTGATAGTTGTCCACCATGGACCAACTCTACTCATCATTTCTAGTTTGATTTATACTTAAAATTCACCATGTGCTAACATAAAATTCAAGTTTCTTTACAAGATGAAACGAAGACTAATCTACTATGAATAGACATCTGGGAGGTTCTGGATTTCATTGTCAGAGCATAACATATTTCTGGTTTTCCATGAAAGATGATAGTTTAAATATCTAAGGTAAAATGACTCTCTATCTCAAGGCCTGAATCTATACAATATAAAGGATTTCTTTATGGGCTTTTGAATCATCATCGATCCTTCGTCACAGACCGATTTTCGGAAAAAGATAAATATTCAAAATCCTCTAAAAAGAAGGGATTCTCAAATAAAAGCGTGTTCTTATTCGTAAATTCTATTAGTTCATGAATCGTGACTTTTCAAACTTACAAACAAGACATCCTTTTTGCTAAGAAAAACCTGAAGTGATGCAATTATACATATCATATAAAGGTGGAGTAATATATGCTAATATTATTTTTAATAAGCGGTTTTATTGAAAAAATTTTACCAAACACATCTTTGAGAAAATGTTTTCAAAAATGAAAAGGATTATTACCAATTACCCTATGGATCAGGGAAATAATACATTTATCTATTTCAAGGAAGATTTATAAAATCTTCAGAAAAAATATGTTACTTAGCATTGATAATCATCTATTTTGATCCAGAATTTGCTGACAAGAGCATTTTCAAAATTTCCAGAAATCATTGAAAAAGAGAAACCTATGCATATTTTCTACATAAAGTTTTTGGAACTATTGAGGCTCAACAGCACCGCTAAAACTCTAATTAGAAGATTCTATTCTTAATTAAAGGACCATTGATTCATGAATCATAACCATTCAATCTCTTATTTGAGATTTACATTTCTATTATGAGATTAGCTCAAAAACCCTTCTTGGTGGCAAACTAAAAAGGGGGCTTCTCTATCAAAGAATTCAAATACACAAATTCTTTTCAATTCACTAACTCAAAACCCAAACTAACAAAAGGTTTTTTTATAAAATAAAGACTAAATTTAAAAAAATATTTCTTCATTTATCAAATAAGTTCTTATTCGAAAAATTCTTTCTTCAAAGAGGAATTTCATATTAGAAAAGTTAAAGTTTAGTATTCATAAAGGTTAACCTTTCCAAATGTATCAATAGGCCAATAAGCCATGAGATTATTTTAATAAACGAGTTTTACAGAAACTTTCTTTGAACTAGCAAGTAAGAATCATAAAGGCTCTGATGTATTTACAGAGCACCTCTTAGAGGGATGAGGGCTTAGCACCAATTAAAGCCTTCGACGTATTTCCGAAGCACCTCCTAGAGGGAGAGGGCTTAGTGCTAATTAAAACATCTGATGTATTTCCAAACCGCTGCCTAAAGGGAGAAGAGCTTAGCGCCAATTAAAGCCTCCAACGTATTTCTGGAGCGCCTTCTAGAGGGAGGAGGGCTTTGCGCCAATAAAAGCCTCCGATGTATTTCTAAAGTGCCTCCTAGAGGGAGGAATGGGTTTAGCACCGATCGGCAATTTTCAGCCTTTCCAAGAAGGGACGAGAAGCTCCAAAGCCTAAAGAAAAGACAAAAGAAATCAAACTCTATCCTAAAGAATGGATCAAAGAAATCTTTAAAGAAAGAATAATCAAATCCAAGCTATTTTGCTCCAAGACATGGCTAAAGCAATTCAAATTATTACCAAAGGGTTTTCTAGTCTTCTTATTATTACCAAATGGTTTTCTGGTCTTCCATTCAGATTATTATTGCCAGATGATTTTGTGGTCTTCTTATTATTGCCAGATAGTTTTCTGGTCTATTTATTATTATCAGATGGATTTCTGGTCTTCTATTCAGATTATTATTACCAGAATATTTTCTAGTCTTCTTATTATTGCTAGATGGTTTTCTGGTTTACTTATTATTATCAGATAGAGTTTTAGTCTTCTATTCAGATTATTATTCCCAGACGGTTTTCTGGTCTTCTTATTACCAGATGGCATTCTGGATTTCTTACTATTAGATAGTATTTTGGTCTTCTTATTATCAAAAGATGGTATTCTGGTCTTCTTATTATAAAAGATGGTAATCTGGACCTTTTATTATCAGATGGTGTTATCGTCTTCTTGTTATTAGATGGGAATCTGGTTTTCTTAATGTCAGATGGTTTGCTGGCCTTCTCTTCAAAATTAGTGCCAAATAATTTTATAGTTCTTTGTTAACTGAATTCCCAATTTCTTAAATTACTAACCTTTTATCAAAGCAGATTTCAAGTTTAGAGGAAAGAATTATACTAAGAAGATAAACCAAGGATTACATATCATATTGCATCAAATTAAAGTTTTGGAAAAGCAAGTTGTGTGTCTTAGACAATTTCAAAAGGACGAATGTATATTACATTCAAGGTAACAATCATTCAGGTATAAATTTATTTGACACTATGTATGAGGATTGTAGGAATAAAAAGGGTTGAACAACAAGAGAATCTAGTCAAAAGGTTACAAGCCACTCTTTGTTAAGAGCCAAGACCTTGTGCCATCTTTTTTAAATCCTCGGGACCGAAGAAGAATCGGTAATCTGATGAATCATCACAACTAAAGACTCAAAGTAGGAGTAAACAAAAAAATGTTCCTTGCCAACCAGATATCCATTACCCTTTGACGAAGTCGAGTAAACTCTACATCAACTTTAATTCTTAGGACTGAAGGTCCAGAACGACCAGACGCAACTTTTTTCTATTGCTCAAGAAGGTGGAAGAATTGGGAGTCAGTTGAATCGAGGTAACAAGTTACAAAAGGAATTCATGAAGAGATTCCATGCCCGCAACCCCAAATAGTTGGATATGGCGTCTACCGTTTGCTGAGCAGTGATGAGAAAATTACTAATCATATAGTCTCCTTTCTTTTAAAAAGGAGAAGATTTGGAACTTTTTCTCGGCTTCTTGTTATCCATTTGTCTGCCAGGAGATATTACACAAAATCAGGGAAGTGCTGCTCATTTTGAAAAAATTTAATTGCAAAATAGACAATCAAATGCTTAACCAAGGAGTAGTTAGTTAGTTAAGAGATATTCAATTCTAAATGATAAAGTGTCAAAGCTAGAGTTAACTACAAGTTAATAGTCTATGAAGGGTCCATTCCTAGATATTGAACTCATAATAGGATGGTGAACTTATAGACTACTTGAGAAATCTGTAACCAGTTAGAAATGCTTAAATATTGAATTCTTGCCGAGATATTAAATTTATAATTAATCAATAAGGCACAATAAAGATATCATGCATATAGCAATTTTTATAAATCATAGTGGGATGTCAAATTCATAACTAATATCGAGTTGATAAAATTATCAAACTCATGGATATTGAATAAGGTTAAATTTTGTTTAGAAACACCTTAACATATTTTCGAGATTGAAACTTATAAGTAAGATTAACTAAAAACTTTTGCTTTAAGATTCAATTTGCAGGTAAAAGGAACAAGAGCCTTTGATCTCAATTTAAAGGAATGACCCAGATCTCGATGGAATGCCAATAGGTGGCAACATGTTTGACAAAGCGGCAAGCGCTAATATCAAGGAGTTGACTTGAAAATTTTCTCCACACTAAGGGGGGAGGCAAATGTTATCCACATAATCTCTAAAGGGAACATGATGTCGAATATATGAAAATAGGATTGTCGAATAGCAGAGTATCTCGCTTCATTATAAAGCATTTCGAACTCATGAAGGTGAAAACAATAAGCTCCTACAATAGCAAATGGCGATGTCAACCTTCAGAGGTCGTGTCGAACTTCGCATCTCACATTGGTAGAATGATGTCGCATACCATCAATTCTGCATATCATCATGGCCTTGATATTGAAAGACAGCATATCGTAAGCCATCAATGTGATAGAGGCATGATATATCATCAATGCCGCATCTTGTTGATGTCGCCTTCATCAATATCAGAGCTAGTGTAAAGACTAGCAAGTGAAAGAATATTGAAAGCCTACAATGATGTCGCGTTCCATCAATAGGGTAAAAAAGGATATTGCATGTCATCTATGTCGCACGTAATCAATGCCGCATTTTATCAACACCGCACTTAATCAATGCCACATTTCATCAACACCGCATATCATCCATATCATGCTTTATTAATGCCGCATCACATCGATGTCGCATGTCACCACAAATTATTCCAGCGCTACACTTCTTCAAGACAAGGATTGATGTCAAATTCTAGATGATGCCACCGCTCTTCAATACCGCCTCTCATCGATGCTGCCTCCCTTTGATATCGCATGTTATCAATCCAGAGTATAAGTAAGGTGGAGGTTGAAACCCATCAATATAAGGTGGATGTTGCATATCAAATAGCTGTAGTAGGAGGAGATTGCCGCACACTGACAGTATACAGAAGCATGTCATAAATCATCAGCCTATGAATAATATCGTAACTCTCTACTTTTTGAAGTGGTTTTGAAGGTTATTAATACAAATGTGAATGCCGAATGCTTGGCATGATGCTGTAACTCATCAGCATACAAAGAAATGCCAAAGATCATCAAATTAAGACCTGATGTTGAATGCCTGGCATGATGCCGTAACTCATTAGCATACAAAGAAATGTCGAAGATCGTCAAATTAAGACCTAATGTCGAACGCCATTGATGTGGTTGATGATGCTAAAAGCCAAGCATGTCGGAAGTGACAAATGGTAGTCATGCCGCACCACTCAACCACTATAAATACGGACCTAGGGGCATGGAGAAAAAGGAAGATCAAATCTTTTCTCATTCTTAAATTTTAAAAGTTTGTAACCCTAAATCAGTTTGATGATTTTATGCAAATTTTAATTCTTACGATCTTTATGCAAATAAGGGCTTGTACAATTGCAATCGCATAACATCTTGAATAAGAAGACATGATTTATGACTTATAATTCTCATGCACTTATGATTTCGACACATCCTTGACTTCGCCGTCGAACATTTACACTTCCAACAAGTTGACGTAATATTTCTTGAATAGTGACTCGTTTTTGAATTCTCAAACACTTGTTATATTTATCATAACTTGTTTTAAATTCCCAAAACACTCATGACTTCGAGACTGATATAGTTTGAACAAGGAGCATGTTCCTTCCTAGCGAACTAGCCTAGGATTACTAAAGTCTCTACTCAACCAAGTCTCACTTTTTGGGGTTAACAAAGAAATTCGTTAACAGTGTACTTATGTATTTAAAAAATAATAAGGACTTATTTCTCATATACAAGAATGGGGACCTCCTTATGAAAGGTTATACGGATTTGAGCTTCTAAAGTGATACAGGTGATACTAAATCAGTGTTTGGTTAAGTCTTTATGCTTAATGGAAGAGGCGTTAGATGGAAAAGTTTCAAGCAAAAAACTGTTGCTGATTCTACGATGGAGGCCGAGTACATCGCCTTCAATGAAGTAGCTAAAAAGGAAGTCCAGATGCATAAGTTTTGAGTGAGCTTGGAGTGATTCTTGATATCGAGAATCCTATGGTATTGTTCTGTGATAAGAGTACAGAGAACTCATGGCATATTCTTTGGAAGTTCCACCAGATTAGAGAATTCATTGAGAAGAAAGAGGTTATGAAACAAAAGATAGATACCAAGGATAACATAGCAGATCCACTCACTAACGGCCTAGCTCGGTAGGCTCTCGAGAAGCTTATTGAAGGGATGAGATTGAGATTCCATAATTGCCCTAAGTGCAAGTGAGAGATTGATAGAGTTAGGGGTATGCCATAGGGGTTACGTATTGATAGTTATTGGATAACTATGGAACGACCCACTCAGTTGTTCTCTGTTGGTTAATATAACTAAGGTCAATTAGAAAACATCGATGTGGCTAGTTTACACAGTTCTCTCGGCTTGAGAACACCGTCGATCTTCAATATGAAAGCTCTGCTTTGATTATAGTCAAATCATGGCACGGGATCCATCGAGTGATTATAGTTAGGTCGAGTGAAAGTATTGGAAGTGAAGCATTATTCAAGAGTGTTGGATCATAGGTTTTGATTGCTGACAAGACACAACAATTCACGAATCTACGACTATGACAACATCCGGACTCAATGACTCAAAGTATGGTTCATATATGTATATAGAGTCTAGTTTAGTGCTTTGTTAAAATCTTTCCTCAAGAAACATCATTCACATTCAAATAAACTTGCATGCATATTTTAATCAAAATCACCATTTCAAAAAATGCATGGAGCAGGGCTCGAACCCAAGTCACTAGCTTGGAAGGCAAGTACTTTAACCAAATGAGCTACTGTTGTTTTTGTTTAACAACAGAATTCAGTCGACTGAATACAATCAGTCAGTCGACTGAATCTGTGCATTTTACATACATGCACATCTATACACGAATTTTTTACATGATTTTACTTTTCAGTCGACTGACCCTTTTCGACCAGTCGACTGACCTGAACCCAACTGTCATATTTTGAATAGACATCTTCATTCTGCAAAGAGTTGTGATCCTTCTCTGAACGGAAATAGATGCTTCTTTTGGTCAGAACTCTTCACCAATGGCAGTAACTCTCTGACTACTATAAATAAATATCCCCAAACACTTCATACTTTACCGAAAATCTTTCTAACTATCTTGTATTCTTCTTGTGCTCTCATACTCACATTCAAAATAGCATACAAGCATTTTATTGCTTTGAATCTCCAAATTAACTTTTATAATCTTCGATTCTTAGCAACACCTTCCTTGCATATCTTCACATACACATCATACACTTGAGGATTTTATTATAGGAAGTTTGTACTATCAGAGACAAATCAGTGTTTTCAAGAACACACAGTGTTAGATATTCTTTTGTATTAGCGAAGTCCTGTTCTGCTGCTCAGCCGTGTGAAGTCCTCTTCGGCTGCTGAGGCAAAAATCATGTTCTGCTGCTCAGGTCCCTGTTCGGCTGCTCAGGGGTTGTATAGACCTTTTCCTCCGGGTTAAGTGAGGGTATTGTTGTTAGTGAAATTCTAGAAGGAGTCTGGGACTGGACGTAGGACGATGCTCCGAACCAATATAAAATATCTAGTGTCATTTTACTATACTGCTTTTATTTTCCCCACTATTTACAGTATTACTATCATCACTATACTCTGTTTTATCATATATCCATATTACACGATCCATAGCACACTTTCAAAGAGAGGATTTGTCTCCTCAATTATATAGAGTTAGTATCACGGTTAACTCAAAGTCAATATTTCTGGCCTGAGTAATTCGATTAATAATAATTGTTATTATTGAAGCAAGAACTTTGTGTTTGAACTATAGAGTTGAATATGGACGATATTGGAATTTTGACCATTATCAAATCTTATAAGTCCAATGTGATATAATTTTAACGAAGAGTATTAGTGTAAATAAAAGTCACAACCGGGTAATACTTAACAAAGTAAAATTGGATTTTACCGAAACCAAGTAAGTGATAAATTCGACCAAAATGTCACATCACTTGCTAAGTGACGTGAGAACGTTAATATTCGATAGTTCGATATTAATCGCTGACCAAATATACACATAACGAGCCGCACAACCGAAACAATGAATTCTCCTTTGACCAAACGATTTAATTAATTTATATAACAATTAATTAAATTAATTAATAGTTATGGAATATTAATTATAAAATTTGATTTTGATTTGATGAATAAATATTATTAAATGTATTTATGACGGTTATAAATATATTAATGATATACAATATTGATAAGTTTTAAATTGGATTTAAATGTATGATATTTATTCAGGCTCAAAATGGGTTTAAAGCCCATGGTGAGGGCTTGTTATTTAAGCTAAAACATGGGGTAATAGCGGCTATAATTTAGGCTAGAAAGGCTTGGTAATGGATGGCTCAGATGGAAGGAGATTGAGTAAAAGATGAGATCCCAAATTCTCTCCTTCCTTTCCTCTTTCCAAGCATCTCTGCCCTCATTTGCCATTGATCTTTTGTAGCCTCCATCTCTTTGCATTGCTGGCTTAAATTCCCGCTCTTATCTCTCCATTTTCTCAAGCTTAAATCAAATCAATTCAATTGTTATCCGATAGTTGGTGTTCAACGGTTCAAAGATTAGTACTATTTGGATCCAAAATTATTTGTAACAACCCGCATATTTTACGATTGTATATTTAAATGTTTTATTTAAATATAGCATCGTTATTCGGATTAAAAGTCCGAAATGTTACTTTTTTTAAACAGTCGAATTAGGACTCGAGACTACTTCCATTGAGTCCAAAATGGCGTTTGCGACCTTTTTAAGTATAAACATCGATATGTTTGGAGTTGAGTGAAATTTTGATATTTTCATTTAGGGCTTTGGGTTTGGATTTCAGCCCAATAACCTAACAACCAACCCATCTAATTCCCTAACTCCCACTCCACTCCTCTTCATTCCTTCATAACATTTCCTAACACTCAAGCTAAAGTAAAAATGGGGGAAGAGAAAGAAAATTAGAATTCCAAGCCCTAGATTGATTAGGAAATACAAATTCTAGCTCCAACATCAAAGAGAAGCTTAGATAAGCATCCTCTTCTTCTTCTCCATCTCAATCTCTCTTAAATTTCAGAAATTTCCTATAACCTAACTTAGGAAATATTGCTTATGATCTTAGATTGGAGCTTCTAGAGTTGAAATTGAAGAGTAGTTGATCTTTTCTTTGCTTTAGAGCTTCTCGTTTGTTGTTTTTGGGTTTAAATGTGAGTTTTGAACTCACATCTATGTCTATATCTTTGATAGTTGTTAGGTAGTAATTCCTAACATATATTCCTTGTTCATTTGCTTTTGAATTGAATTGGTTTGATGAATATTCCAAATTTTTGGTGTTTTGAAGTCAAATCTTTAAAAATCCTATCTTTGATGATTGAACACATTGTTGGGGTGTATCGAAGAGCCTATAAGTCTGGGTTGTCGCTTGGCATAAATCCCTAGTCTTCGATGCGCGTCCGATCGCTCCCGTTTGGATTTTTGCCCCATTTGGGTGCTAGGCTGAGAATACTGGAAACCACAATTCAGTCGACTGAACTGCAGTGTCAGTCGATTGAATCTGGGCCAGAAAACTCTCTGGCTCTGTGTCAGTCGACTGACCATGCAGTTCAGTCGACTGAACTGGGGACAGAAATGTTTTTGTCCCTGTATCAGTCGATTGAACTGCAGAGTCAGTCGACTGAACCTGAAACCCGAGAGTTTCTAGGCTTGTTTAAGTTGACTGACCCTACAGAACAGTTGACTGAATCTGTGAAGTTTTCTTTTTGCCTATTTTAGGCTGTTTTGTGTGGGTTTTCCGGTTTTTAATCGATTTTTGATGATCCGAATTGTTGCTATCATTTATCATCTTTGATGACTTCTTTCTTTGGATTTTTGGGAATATCCATTTGATGGATTTGATATCGATTTCTATGGTTTTGATTCACATCTTTGAATGTGAATCTTTGGTGATTGATTGTTTTTACAATCATCTTTGTGATTTGTCACTTTAAAATACAAAGGTTTCTATACTAGTAGTAATTATTCAAACTCTTTCACAAAGATGATTCCAACTCTATTTTTAATACAAATCTCGTTTATAAAACCGTTTTCCAATCTATTAGTAAATACAAACCTTTACCTCATTCGTATGAGAAATCTAATTAAAAGGCTTAGCAAAACAAGTGGTATGAAACTCTTGCGTTTACTTCGTCGGTTAATTCTTGGACTTGTTCGATTGAACTCTCGTGACAATTTTCGAGAGGAAATCTACAATCTGTTCGTAAATATTTAAGTTAAGCTAGTGGTTATGGGACATGAAGCTAAACTCTTATATTTACTAGCTTAGTGTAATTTACACTTATTCTCGAGTGGAATTCTATAATTTGTTCGTAAATATTTAAGTTAAGCTAGTGGTTATGGGACATGAAGCTAAACTCTTATATTTACTAGCTTAGTGTAATTTACACTTGTCGATCAATGATGATCATTTTATGATTTAGACTAGTGATGTGCGATGTCTCTTTGTTTGTGTGGGGACTAAAAACCCTGTTTGTGGAACTTCAGTTCAATTTGGTGGGGTAGCGACCCATGGTCTTCGGGTCGTTTGTGGAGTTTCAGCTCAAACTTGATGGTTAGCGACCATGGAATAGCGTTCCGTTTGTGACACACGTGTTGGGGAGTTTTCATGCTCCCGTTTGTGATAGGTCTTCCCCCTTTTTGTGATTTCTGGATTTCTAGTTGATGATTTCTAGAATTTGTGTTTCACCGATTTTTGCGATTGGCATTGATATGTTTTGTCAATATTTGTGTTTTGGTGAATAATTTAAAGAATATGACATTCTTTTTAGTGTGAGAATATTTGAGATATTGTATGATTTTTGTTGTTACCTTATGTATACTTGTTACAGTATGGCATTTTTGTTATCATACCTTTTTGTCATATCTCTTATCCTATCTCATTTTATATGATATTTATAGCTAGACTGATCCGTTTATTATTTTCTTCTTAAATAATACTCGGGTCAGACCGAGGTATTTCAGGTGCTCCTGCTTGACTTCTTATCAGGGTCCTTCACCTGACTTTTGGCTAACTACTTTAGCATAGTAGTTTTTGTTAGTATACATTTGAGATAGAGACTCCTTGTTGTATACTTATTCTTTTATCTAGCACTTGTATCTATTCTTTTGTGATGTAGTGGATCTAGTTTGACCACTATTTTGATGTACACTTTTATGTGTTATATTATATCTGTTTCCGCCTTTGTGATATGAATATCTATGACTGATTTGTGTTATGTTTATTTCTATATTTGTTTCCGAAGGCTTCATAGCCACTGTGTGGTAGCTTTGAGTTTGTATCTGATATGTCGGATTTCCTCTTGAAATGAAATGTAAGTTATATTATCTGACATATCGGTACTCTCACAAAGCAATTACACAGATGGTCGCTCCTCAACAGCCTTATTCTTCGTGTTAGTCGACGGCATTACCCCGTAGTGTTCTTGGCTAGCGTGAGTATAGAGGTGGGGCGTCACATTATTTCAAGGTGCATACTTCATCATTTCAAGGTGTACTTCAAGGCATTGGAAGTAGGGTATATTTCTGACCAAAATATAATTATCCATGCGATGTAATGTTTATATATATATATATATATATATATAGTTAGATGACGATTCTAATATGCAAATTATATTGTCACAATTGTTTTGGTTGTATGTATGTATGTATATACTTATAAATAAATAAAATTTATGTTCATACTTATAATGGTACAACTCGGAAGTTTAAAAAAACATTTTTGGTTTATTTTAATAATATATATATATATATATTGTAAAATATGCATATAAATATAGTTTATAATTAATTACTTCATTATACTTTATGTATAACTGTTATATAAATATTATATATAGTATGTTATACCTATATTTTATTCGGCAGTAATAATATATATACATATATATATTATTTAAATATCATTTAAATCATTTAATTACCCAAATTAAATATACTAGTATATATTATATAAAAATATGTTTTACATTTTGTAAAATTATATTATCACAAAATACAGCTTCGATAGAAAAATAAAAAAACATTTTTTATTATTTAAAAATATTTTAAATAAAACGAGAAAATCAATAATCAATTAAATTATTTTTAAATCATAAAATTACGACATAAATTTTCAAATACAAAATATAATTTAGAATTTATTGGAAATTTTAAATTTTAAAATTAGGTTTCGTAATTATTTATATTAATAATTTAAATTAAAACCATACGAAATTAGTTAAAATAATATTTAAAATATAAAAAATAAAATTATTTCTGAGTCATGCGCCAGGTAAATATTTTTGTGTATATATAAGTATTAATCTATATTTTAATATATTATTATACATTTATAAATAAGTAATTAATATAACATATATATACATATTAAAAAAAATATTTTATTTGCATATGTATATATTACTCTCGATTGAAAAAAAAATTATCATTATTTTTTGTAACATATTCATATTTATAATTGATTTAAGTATATTCACATAATATTATATATACATATATGTGTCTCTGTGTGTGTGTGTGTGTGTATTTATGTATATGTATAATGGTAATATTTCATAATTATGTTTATAAGTGTGTGTGTATAGTAACACATTTATATTTATAAAAAAAATTAATTAAAGTTTACACACACATTTAAAATATTTTATATATGTAAACAAAAGTATATAAACATACATTCGAACAACATATTTGCATATTGGATGAGCTAACTTGTGTGTTGCAATGTAAATTTCAGCATCTATACACGAGTATGTTATACCTTGCACCGATCGATATGTTACACATGCACACACATATATATGTGTATATGATACGTGTGTGTATCATAACATAAATTATATAAAACTATATCCATTTATAAATTTAAATAAAATAAACATTTTATTTAAATAAAATTTAGAAATATTCTAAATAAACTAAACTTTCATAGGCTCAATAAAGATTTATTAGAGTAATTTTTTTTGAAACTCACCCAAAACTTTCGCTATGGGCTGATCCTCATTGTTGTGATTTAACCGAATTAAAATTATTTCACATTTTATGTCTGGAATATTTATTTTACTTAAAAACAAATCTTATTTGATATTCTTATATTTGGTATTCTTATGAATTTTAATACTAATTTGGATGCATATATCATAAACGAAAACAAAATTAATTTAGACTATTAAACTAATTTTAAAAAAATCATTGAGACATTAATAGTTTTAGCAGTATAATAAAATTTTGGTTAAACTAATAGTCAAACCAATTTTGTTATAAATCAAGTATGAATCAATTTAGTTTCAAAGCCAAATCAAACTGTTCTAAATAAATTGGTTTGATTGGTTTAACAAAAAAGATTACTCCCTCGTGTATTTGCATTTGATTATTCTGTGGTATCTCAAAACGCGGAATTACCCCCAAAATAAGAAACCTCGGGAGGTTTCTCAGTTTTATTAATGATTCATTTCCTTCACAAAATATAGCAAGACGTGAACGAGGCTTCACTGAAGTAGCGTGCTGATTTATTACCTCCTACATGGACATTAAAATTAAACACACTTCAGTTTTCAAACGTCCAAAATTACGTTAAACAGTAAATATGTCAACTAATTGTATCGCAATGGCCATATAATAGACCTGGACAACGATCACATCCTTCAAGTGAGAGAAAAAATATTAATGTGCAT
Source organism: Allium fistulosum (assembly GCA_030737815.1). NCBI lineage: Eukaryota > Viridiplantae > Streptophyta > Magnoliopsida > Asparagales > Amaryllidaceae > Allium > Allium fistulosum. The sequence goes on along the minus strand of CM060907.1, from coordinate 937,425,306 downwards.
ACTAGCTTCTCATGACAAAACCATTTCTTTAATGAAAATATATTAAAGCAACAAGCTACAGAACAGTTGAAATCATAATAGTTCATATGCATAATCATTTGGCGTTTCAGTACAAAATTAATAATCAGTCCATACAAAACTTCTCCAGGCATAAGACAGCGCATAAATATGGAACTCAAACAAGCAAAACGGCGTTTATACAGCCATCATTTTCTGGATTGTTTGTAACTTGAGCATATTTTCCCCAAACTACTTTTCCTCCTGTGGTAACCAAACCAAGCTCACTTACATTCACCTGAAAGTCAAATTTTCAGTAAACAAATTTACAATTGACCCAATTTGAGTTAATTAATGTAAAGGTTATAAGTAACTTACCTCAATCAAGGTTCCCTTGGTAATGACACCAAGAGAAGTGTACATTGGACCATTAGGGTTTTTCTTAACCCCGATTATTTCAAGGTTAAAAGTGCATTTAAGTTCAGGATGGGTAACATGAGCCTTGGTAAACCGCAACCCCATTGGCCTTATAAATCGCTCATACTTTGGCGGTTTTCTTGTAAACCCAGGTCCCACAAATGTTGCCTTTGTAACCATTCTCTTCCATTGCTTAGCTGCATTATAACAAGGCAGAATAATACAGGTAACGTCTTTAATAATCATGTGAATCCCCTTATTATTTCTTAGAATATGCAACTACCCCTTTTATATAATGATGATATTGGGTTGAAGAAATTGTTGTGGACAAGGATGATGGCATTCAAAAGGAAATTAAATGCATATGCACACATGTGCATATTCAGTGTGTATCAACTTGCTAGTACTATTAACTGAAACCTCCAATATTGGTCATCTATGAAATGATGAACTTACTCGGTTTCACTCCCCTCGATTACAAACACCAAAAATATAGGTTTGATGTTTCACTCATTATTTGAACTTTAGTTTGTACATATATTATTTCAGCTCCAAGTTTCCAACTGAGAAAATAAATAATCAAAGGACATTGAACAAATGCTATTCACTCATTTGTAAAACCATTGGATAAAGGTGAATGGAATTCGAAGATTGTTTTTTTCATCATACACTGCAAAATATTAAATCTACATTGAAACACAATCATGATTCATACACTAATTTTTTAGAACTGTACATGGATTGATAATACATAATCTCTCTTGTTCTGAACATCGTTTGTGAGCTCACTAACATATAGTCAGCAGTAAAAATGAGAGAAGTTACATGACCATAGGCTGTTTTGTAGGCTTAAAATAGTCAGTTTGTGCTTATACGACTAACAAACCAACATGGTGGTGCTTAACAAGATTGTAATTCCTTTAGCCAAAGATGGAAAACATACCATTGAAAATTTTACTTGGAGTAAAATGAATAACATAAACTAAATATTAAAGCCCCGTGGTAAAGAAGATTCAATCAAAAATAGAAGATGAGGAGCTGGTGCAGGAATTTTTATCCCTACTGGGAACTGAGTTAGCAAATTTATTCCATAAATACATGTCTAATCAGGGACTCAAAATCCAACCTATCAAAATACACTACTTTGCCTTAAGCGCGAAACATGTTTCAATTTTCAAATGATTTAATAAAATAATAAAATGGTAACACTTCCGTATAAATGGCTCGAGAGAGACTATGTATTATCAATCCATGTTAATGGTAAAATTTTCGCTCGATCTTATAATTTTGATTTGGACTAAATGATACAAATGGACTATATGCAAATAAAAAGGAAATTGCCAAATTATTCAACTTTTTATAACTTTGTTAACCATACAAAATGGACTATATGCAAATAAAGAGGGAAACACGAATCCAATGAAAAAATTACTTACATTTTCGCTTGCCAGTACGAACGACCCTAAACATCTCATCTTCAGCCACTGGTCTGACCTAAAACCAATAAGTTATTCACAAAATGTTCAACAAAACAGTTTGCAATGGGAAAAAACAAGATTGCAACATCTAGCAATTATGAAAAAGAGTACCAAAATTTGAAATGACATTCAGCTTACTTTTGGAAGAGGAACCTCCCACTTTCCAGCTTTTTCCTTCCTCTTTTGTTTAATAGTATTGCTAAGAACCTACAGATATGGAAAGAAGATTATAAAAACATCATATCATACAATAACATATACTGCATAAAAAAGACACACAAAACAAGCCTGGATCAATTTACCTTCGCACGTGCGGTTGTATCACGGTCCATCAAATAGGCGGGGATAGCACCATCCTCCACTTTATCATCCACTTTGCGCCTTGTTGATGACTCATCATGCATAGCCAGCCTACAGAAATATAAAAATTAAAATTTATTAAACTATACTTTAAAAAAAGTCAACTCGACGGCGCAGAAAGTGCCAATGTTTGTATTCGATTTTTAATCATACGGTAAGTTTTGGTGCACTGACCACTATCACTAGATATGGCTTACAACCCTCCAACTATTTTGTCCCACCATTTATTAACCAATACTTCAGCACATGTGAAGAACGCATGGATAAGAAGATTTCAGAAAAATCTATTAAACCAAAAATCAATCTAGTTATTACATTATTGGTTGGTTTTTTATTGTATATAAGATACAATACAGGAAAAACATGCAATTGCGGGTGCTTGATGTTGCCCAGTAAAATCTACATTGTTATAAAATTTCCAATATAATCAAATGAAAACAAATCAATTACTTAAATGCATTTTTGCTTTCACCTATTATATTCCATATTAAACATTAAATCCGTACTTATATATATTTAATATGCTTACTTGGATCCACAATTGCAGTTCTAATGTTTCTAAACAAAATAGAAATGGAACAAAAGAGAGAACCGAGTTTTAGGTTTAGATGTAGAAATTCAAACATCACAATCAATTTCTAAGTGTTTAAAAAAACCTTAAAATATGAATATTTTGAATCTAATTAAATCATGTTTCAATTTAATGTTTGAACTTCACGATTTACGATTTAAATCATGTTTCGATTTAATGTTTGAACTTCACGGTTTACTATTAGAATCCTGTTTTCAAAACCTTGCTTCAAATTCTAAATGGTCACTAGATGGTTATTGAGGTGTTGTAGCTCAAAGTTCAATTTTTTGTATAAATGTGAGCATTTGCCTATCAATATACAGTTAAAATTATGCACACGCACATGCACGTATGGATACGCACATTCACATAAGTTTATAATGTCATGCATGTTACACTTTAGCACATGGGCACTACTAGTTTGATATACTGTCATGCTTGTTACACTTTACACTGAATCTAATTAAATCATGTTTCAATTTAATGTTTGAACTTCACGATTTACGATTTAAATCGTGTTTCGATTTAATGTTTGAACTTCACGGTTTACTATTAGAATCCTGTTTTCAAAACCTTGCTTCAAATTCTAAATGGTCACTAGATGGTTATTGAGGTGTTGTAGCTCAAAGTTCAATTTTTCGTATAAATGTGAGCATTTGCCTATCAATATACAGTTAAAATTATGCACACACATGCACGTATGGATACGCACATTCACATAAGTTTATAATGTCATGCATGTTACACTTTAGCACATGGGCACTACTAGTTTGATATAATGTCATGCTTGTTACACTTTACACTGAATCTAATTAAATCATGTTTCAATTTAATGTTTGAACTTCACGATTTAAATCGTGTTTCGATTTAATGTTTGAACTTCACGGTTTACTATTAGAATCCTGTTTTCAAAACCTTGCTTCAAATTCTAAATGGTCACTAGATGGTTATTGAGGTGTTGTAGCTCAAAGTTCAATTTTTCGTATAAATGTGAGCATTTGCCTATCAATATACAGTTAAAATTATGCACACGCACAAGCACGTATGGATGCGCACACTCACATAAGTTTATAATGTCCAAGGTAGTTGAGGCGCTAAGGCGCTAGGGCTTTTTTGGGAGCCTTGAGCATGAGGCGGCGAGCAGTCTGGACGGCTCTCGAAGTTCGAACTAGGTTACGTATTTTAATTTGATCGATTTGATTTTGAGTTGGGACTGGGAATGAATTTGTTTTTGAGCTGGTTGATTTAACTAGGTGCGGATAAATTGAAAGTAAGTTATGTGTTTGGGCTCATATTGGACCCAAAAAAAAATTCTCCAACAAAGCGACCCAAGGCGTGCTTTTACAGCGCCTCAAAAGCCAATGCCTTGGGGCTTTTAGAGCTTTTCCGGCGCCTCGTGCATCCATGGCGCCTCAGAAGTCAAAAAAGCCTCAGCTTGGAGCCTAGGGCTTTTTGGAGCCTAAGCGCGCCTAGGCAAGGGCTTTGATAACACTGATAATGTCACGCTTGTTACACTTTATCACATGGGCACTACTAGTTTGGATCATAGCTATCAAGATCAAGCACAATCTAACAGAATGCCAAATAGACAACAATTAAGAACTTCTGAAACAGTCTCCTCCTTTCAAACCATGTTGCTCCAGCATATTTTGGAACCACATTATAAACTATAAAGTTGTATGAATAAATAAGGGATCGCAATTCAAACCAAAAAGTAAGACAATTGACACAAGACATAGAGGTTAGGTCTTACGACGGTGAGTACATCAAAGTCTATATGTTCTGTTAACCTATCAAGGTCAACATTGGATTGGTCTTACCACATTAGAGAGGTTTGGTCTTAATATAGATACAAGAATATGTAATCATGGATATGTGTACAAGGTCAACACTGGATTCAGCAAAGTGGATGATGCTTTAGATTATTAATTATTCTCCGATGTTCAAAATTCCCACCAAACAATTTTCCAATCCAGACAAGTTGCATTTTTACATATAAATATCTGTTTGATATTTAGATTATTAAAGTTTTGAACTTAGGGTGCGTTTGTTTGGCTCACGAAAAAAGCACACGAAAGGAGAATGGTTCACGAAAGGGGAATGCGTTCTTGTGTTACAAAAGACGCACTGAAAGATGTATTTGAAAAGTAATAAATTGTTTTGTAATTATTAATTATTTTGAAAGTATTAATTATTAGTGTTGAAAAGAGACCAATGTATTAATAAGTATAGTTTTGAAGACTGAATCGTGAACAGAACGGAAAAAAATTTCTATATAAGACAGCTTTAGTTTGTATGCTCTATATAACAGTTTTATCATTTTAAAACTAGAAGTTATTGAAAGTTTTTTCTCAAAATTATTTAAATTGATTGCCTCTGCGAAAGAGGGTCTAGAGGGTGCAGGAGCAACGCCCCGTTGATGGTGGTCGACCTGGCCGGTCAGGTCACGGGGTACGAGGGCAGTGCCACTTTTGAAAAATAGTATATCTCGTTTGCGTCTAGAAAATATTCAATATATACTAAAACTAAATGTTAATTATGATTTAGCATCAACGTCCGACGGCAACAGATCAATTTCACCACGAATTCAGATAAACAGAGCACATATGTGGACCCCCATGCTTGACGCTTCGGATGTGGTCAACGCGTTGGACGTGACGCCAACCTGAACTGACCATTTTTTGACTGTGATTGTTGTCACTTGTCAAATCACAACTATGGCACAAAAATTATCTTCCTTGTGTGTAACCACTTATTTCCCGAAATGTTTAAACAAAAAAATTATATTTATCTTGGTTTGTAAGCTTGCTAATTAATTGTATTTCAACTGTTTATTGGTTCTCTTATATGTTGCAGATAAAACAATGGTGGTATTAACTTCAAACCATTTACTATTTTTGAAGAAAAAAAAGTTACTAGTACTATACCTCAAAAGAAATAATTCAACCTATAAATTCATTTTACTACAATACTTTTAACTCTAACAATGAATTCTATGCAACCTCACCCTCAGATTTTTTGAACTATGCACTTAACTTCACCCCAAGGTTAAGTGGTGCTGGTTCGGAACTAGATAATAATATTTATATATCATTCTTGCTAAATTAATGAGCCGATGAAAATCTAGATTTAAACTAATTGAATTTTATACAATTTGTGGTTATTAACGTCTGTTCTCACCTAGGCTCAACCTGAGCTCTAGGAGCATTTCTGATGTGTAGTGTCATACTGGACATATAGGCATGCACAAAAACAGATAAGAAAAAATAACGCTGCTTACGTTTTCTTCATCAACGCCTTCTCTGCATAGCGCTTTTTAGCAAACATCTTTCCTTTAATACCAAGTGCCTAAGGAGCAAAAGAAAGGGTAAGGTAAATGATAGATAAAATACATGCCAGAATCCCTAAAATAAACATAAATAAACAAAAAAAATCACACCTTTTGAGCGTACGCAGACCTCTTATGAACCTCACGTGCCTCCTTCTTCCTCTTCCGATCGAAATGATCGAGTCTGTATCCATTGCGCTTCCTATGAAGCTCTATGTAATCTCCTTGCGGCTATTGTTTCAAAATGTGGATATTACACGAAATTTATCCAAAAGTCAGATAACGGAGGTAAATATATAAAACATCAAATGAAAAGGTTCAGACTAAGGGGTAATAATTGAGAACTAACCATGGCAGCAGCTTTGGAGAATAGATGATGAGTTAAGGTTAGGACTAGGGTTTTGGAGAAGGAACGAAGAGAAGAGGCGGTGTATTGGTATAGAATGTTACAACAGACTGGTTTGGGCTTTAACGGGTTAAAGCATTATTAACAGGCTTATTCTTAACGGACTTAATTGGGCTGACTAACGCCTGCTAATTTTAGTCCAAACAATGAATATTTGGACAAGTTCCGTATTCTGAATTTTAAATCGCATCAATTGATTTCTCAACGGTCAAAAATCTAACCGTTATAAGCGAGGACCGTTTTAAATTTAAAACCACCAGTCATTCCAAACATTCATCAATCACTGTAAACAATAAAAAGAAAGGATAAGAAATCCAAATAATTATCGAAATGGCCCTTAGACCTATTGATAATGCACTTCCTGCAATGCTGGAAAGACCCAAAAAAGTTTGTAAAATAACAGCAATTCCATCAGAAATCAAAAAGGATTCGTGCCATAATGACGAGAATACTCCTCCTCAACAAACCCAAGCTTCTGATTTGATCGAATACGTTGATTCCAAAGATCTTAAGCCTTTTGCTGAACCAGAGACTAAGATCATGGTGAGCTTTCTTCACATTTTGATGTCGTGTTATCTCATTATTATTTTATTTTGTTTTAGTTTTATTTTCTTCTGATTTGTGCAGAAATTCACGACTTTTTGTTGTTATTATTAGAGTTTGATGGATGATCTGGAATCAAAAGATTGGGTTAAAGTATGTGGTGCCCTAAACGATGTAAGGCGTTTGGCAATTTATCATTCAGAACTTCTGCTTCCTCTCTTGTAAGTAACACATACTTGGAAATTATGATTCTCTTTTAATTGTTAAAAGATAGCATGAACATAATCTCATCAAATTAAAACATCCTTCTAGGGAAAATGTGATGCTAGTCATGGTGAAATCATTGAAAAATCCAAGAAGTGCTTTGTGCAAAACCGCTATTTTGGCTTCAAATGACATTTTTCTCTCAATTGGTCCTAGACTGATTTCCACATTTGAAGATTCTAAAGCTTTTGATCAGTTGGTATGTGCATCTTTCTTTATTCACCGTTGTCCAGTCCTGCAAAAGAATAAAAACCTGTGAACCTTTTTTCACTGATGATTTTAACTAAAATTTGTAATAGCTATTACAACTATTGCTTAAAGCATCACAAGACAAGAGATTTGTATGTGAAGAGGCTCAGAAGGCATTAGATTCAATGGCATGCCACACTTCTCCACTGCCATTATTGAAGAAGCTACAAACTTATGTTCATCATGCAAATCTTCGTGTTCGTGCTAAAGCTGCTGTTGCCATTTCAAAATGTCTCTCCATTATGGTAATTTTTTCATACAAATTAGTTTGAAACCAAGCATTATTATCAATCATTTAAGTTATGAACCTTAATGCTTGTTTAAATAAATAGGATGTTGAGATTGTGAAAGAGTTTGGAATGGGAACTTTGCTGAAAGTTGCAGCTGAGCTTTTGAATGATAAGTTGCCAGAGGCTAGAGAGGCTGCAAGGACTGTTATTAAATCAATTTATATTGGTTTTGCTAAAGATAATAACGTCCACAATGATAAGATTAACGACGATGGTGATGAAGAGAAGAGTGAAGAGTCGCCATGGCAGAGATTTTGTTCTTCTAATTTGTCCACGATTTCAGCGCAGTCAGTAGCAAAGCTTGTTTTGCAGTAATGTTACATTTTAATGTGTTTTTTTATTCTTCGATAGTGCTCTAATACAAATTTGTTATTGTGAACTATCTTGATATTTGCATATAGCAAGTCAATGATGATGTTGCATGTTTACTTCAATTTTACAAGGCAGCCATTTTGTTTCAAATACTATTGGTATCACGCAATTGATTTTTATTTTCAACTGAGAAATGTATGTATGACATTAGGGCACAACAGGTATATATCCATTTATAAAATTGTATTAAAGAAAGATGAATGTGACTCGCGCATAAGCGACTACAACACTGAAGCGTTACATGCAAACATATATTAATTCAACTGTGAACGTTACATGCAACTCATGTGCGACTCAGTTTAGCATTTTTCTTAAATAAATGCTAGGATCAAGTGGTTAAAGGACGTAGAGCTTTATGAAGCTCATCCTGTCCGCGGTCGTCTCAACCAAGTTAAAGGCCCTAAACAATACTGATTACTTTGAGTTGTTGATGAGTACAACTGCTTTTATAGTGTTTGCAATTGCATTGTATTAAATGAAGATAAATGATCTTAAATTTTATCTATTTTAAAGCAAAACAAATTGTAAGAGAATTTACAATTTAAAATACCAATGAAGTTCAGTTACATATTATCAAATTTGTCATAAAATGTTTGTGTTGTGTAAGTTTCCAATACATTCTTTGTTAACAAGGTTTGCTCTACCACAGGATTGCGAAATGAAACTCTATGAAGCCAAAAAAAAAAAAATTTGACTTTTTCTTCTTTTTCGTGTTTTCCCCTTATCCTTTCTTCTACAAATTGATCGAAGATATTTTGATCTATAGATCCATTCCCTTAAAATTTTCATCTTTATCCCGTTTTCAATGCTTTCTCCTCTCATTATCTCCATCTTATAAATTTGATTCTAAATCGGAGAGATTAAACCAAACGTTACTTGCTCCGTCAAAAAAAACTAATTCAAAAGGAAAAACTCCAATTTCCTGTCTTCAGAAGAAACAATGTCTAATATCCTATCATCAGCCACTACTAACAATCATCAATCACCGAACTAGCCACCAGCACCAAACCGGTTGCACTACTCCTCCTCTAACATCAAGTTCTCCAGCTCTGGCTTTATATTCATTCATTATGTTGACTCGTTTTGAAACAAAGGTACTTCCTACAATTTGTTATTTTATATTACATTTATTATGTTGAGATTTCAATTTTTGAATTGATTTGTACTTTATTTGCTATCAAAAATATAACCTACAATGTGTCTACATAAAATGGTTTTGGAGAATTTTAATTTTAAAACTGATTTGTACTTTTAATTTAGACAAGTCGGATAAAACGTTTTGGAGGGATTAAATATAATCTGTAATACTGAGTAATGAAGTAAAAATCTCAGTCTACTTTAGCAAACAAATAGAAAGAAGCATTTAAGCAAATAAATCGCTTGTAACACAGATGATTAGGAAACTAAGGTAGTGATTGTAATACGGTGGATTAGGAAACGAAGATTGAATATGGAGCTTAATTTTAAAAGAATAATGTAGAATTTGCTCCATATAAAATTGGATTAATTATTGAATTTATTTAGTATTGTATTAATTACTAAGAAAATAAATAACTTGTAATATGGCTGTTGATTACGAAATCACTAATTGATTATGGAGCCTAATATTAAAAGAACAATGCAGTATTTGCTCCATATAAAATTGGACTAATTATTCAATTTACTTATTATTGTATTAATTACCCTTTGATTATTATTTTAAGTTAAAATTGATTTAGTATCAAATCTGTTACTATACATTATTAATTGAGTCATACTATTGCATCTTCGTTATTCTATATATTATGGTCGATGAAACAATAGAAATAAGTTATTTAAGGCCTGTTTGGTTTGCAATTTTTAGTTTTGTATTTTCGTCTAAACAAAAATATGCATTTCTTATGCATTGTTGGGAAACACACAATTTTGAAAAATGAAATTAACATAGAAAATAGAAAACAAGTTTATTTGATTTTTCGTGTTTTGAGACATAACAAAAGGGCGGAAAACAATTTCTACCCTCCATTTCCGGTCCATCGTTGTAACGGCTAAGAATTGTAAAAAATTTCCTCATGTTTTCTTGTATTTTGTAGTGTATGTTGAAAACACAAAACTCAAAACGAAACTAAACGAGCCATATTGCGGATGATTAGGAAGCTAGCATAGTTATACAGTATTTGGTCATTAATTGTGAAACTTTTGGAAAATTATTGTTTATTCAATATTGTTGATGTAACGATCCCGGATTTCTTATAAATTTAAATTGATAGTTAAATTAATTTTTATTCGTAAAATTGATTCTAAATGGAAGCGAGTTTCCCCGATTTAACTCGAAAAATATATAAAGTCATTAGGATTTGAAAATTTGTATATATGTGTATATATTGAATTTGAGTAATCTCAAGTAAGTGGTTTAAAAATAATTTTAAAATATAAAACATTTGACACAAGTATAAAAGTAAGTATAATAAATATATATATTAGAAATAAAAATTTGAGTAACACTTAAATAAAAATTTTGATAACAAATTTTAAATAGAAATTTAATTATAAAGTAGCATTATAAAGACAAATCACAGATATATATCTAAGAATAAATGAATTAGATAAATCTGATAATACAAAACATACAAAAGATAAGATAAAGTATGAAGACATGGGCTAAGTATGAAAACAAAGTATAAGGCTAAAGAAAGAAATACAAAACAATACCCTATCTTCTCAAGTACAATACTCAGCCACCATATGTAGATTAAAATATCTAGAAAACAAAACATAGAGTACTTAAGTAATTAATGCAACATATCAGCCGAGTAAATTAATGCAAGGCAAAGGAATAAACAAAGCTGCAGCCACCAAGTAAAATAAATGCAACATCACTTCAACACAAAGAAGATATCCTACCTGCCTTATCTCTAGTACACTCCCTTATACCCATCAGCCGAAATGAAGGTAAAGCAAGTAAAATAAGTTACATATGCATTTAATGTTTACATCTCTAACATGGCAGAGAAAAACTTTCAGCCGAGATAAACAATGCAAAGGACTCAAGTAATTAATGCAAAGAAGGAAAAATAATATCACTTGTACAAATAAAATACATCAACCAGTACTCTTTATTTCCTATATATCAAACATAACTAAGCAAAACCTGAGAATCAAAGCTTCAACCAGAAATGAAAATCTGGACAGCAAGCCAAACTGCAGAATTGAAAAAGAATGTGACGACCCGCTCTTCACGACCCTCGAAAATCGACACAAAATACTCAACAATATAATATGCCGACGATCGAATGCCGGAAAAGACAGATTGTAGAAGAATAAGAAAGTAGATAGAAGAAGAAAGAACTAAACAAAATCAGAACCTCACAGTCGCAGCGGATAAAATATAATATATAGAACAGATCTTTACACAAAATGAAACTATATCTGTTTATATACAATACATCATCATCAGAGTATATCAATACAATCATCAATATCCAGTCAATCAATCAATACAACAATCACAGCAGCGGAATAATACAAGTACGAGAAATACGTCTCGAACTCCAGCTCCTCTCCTGAGCTATATAGCAACCTATCCTGTAAAATACTCGGTCTGACCCGAGCATTATAATAAAATAACACCCGAGTCAGTCTGGAATACCAGCGCATCATAAATACATCCAAATTGATTATTAAAGTTTCAAAAATCCTTTGAAAACAAAAGCATCTCGTAAGACCACGCCACAAATAAACATGTCGGGTTTTTACCTTACGATAGCTAAAACACTTTTTATATCAAAATCCTCTGATATTATAATAGTGTCTATATACAAATACTTATTAAAATAGCTGAAATTGTTACATTCATTAAATTCCAGCATACTAGGTATACAAACAAAACACGTACAAGGCACGTAGGGAGAATGGATTTCCAACGAATGACTAGGCACTGGGGTACCACCTGTCACAGTACGTGGCCTAGATCACAGTACCGAGGACCCACCCTAAGTCCCCTGCAACACAAGGCCGGAATCATCCCTTACTGGATAATTCCAAGTAAAATCACCCCACGGTTGTGATCAGCAACCGCACCACTAAGCCGAAAAAAGAGGGACATCTAGACAGGGATGACCTTACTCTCAAGTGGGGGCTACCCACGAAGCCTTGCTGCATAACCCCTGATTTTCAGTCATTCCCGGTTGATGAGGCTTGAGGCTAAACGATACCTTTATAGCACATATCCCTTAGAATGCCCATCGTCCACCTGACGATGTCACGAAAGCATTCGTCCATACAAGTCCGTCCCGGGTCCGAACGGAACCGAAGGCACTATTCCTACTACATCCATTTTGGAAATATCCTCAGGATTAGTAGCGACTAGCCCTTGTACTTCACTGCTCCATCGTCGACTCCGAAATCGTTTTCGCGAAACGTACAAACCAAATCGAAGTGGTTTTCGAGTCTCCAGACCTAGAATCCCGGTATACGGAAACTCGATCCCGGTCTCTTCGAAACGATCAGCGCATTTGGCCAATATTGATAGTCGGTGATTTAACTATCAATTAATGTTCACAAACATCCATACACATCCATCACACAATAAATAATCTCCATATTATTTATTTGCTTCTAATATCTTTCAAAGATATATTTTCACATTTTCAAAACTCATTTGAAAACAATTTCCACTCTTCCTTTACAAGGTAAATCTTTTACCCTTTATTCCCATCGGGAATAACCAAGTATAAAACAATTTGCATTTAAAACAGTTAAAAATACTTATACTGAAATATACTTTAAAATATGTAAATTACTTCTATTTATTTACTCAAAATATAAATTAAAAATATGTGAAGAAAACTAGTCATTAACACGTAAACTTTGATTTTTAAAAATAAGGGTTTTAGTTTAACTAAATTCAAAATAGCGTTATAAGAAGAAAAATGCTAATTTTAACAGCTTAAGCTAAAACCAACTTTTAAATAAATCCATTTGTAAAAATAATTAATAATATACTCCCAAATTATTTACGGTATTAAAAATTATTAATTTATTTCTTTAAAAATAACGATTTCTTCAAAATACTTTTAAAACGATTTAAACTTAACCTTAGTTAAATAAAATCTTTTGTAAAACATTTACTTGGTTTTCCCAGGGAAACACTTTCCCGTTTCAAACATTCCAAAGTACTCTTTCATATAAATCCACTGATTTATTTCAAGTCAATTTATGATTTCAACATAAATTTCCAATTCCATACTTAACCATAACTTCCTCCGAAGTTTAATCACAATTTTTCATTTCCGGAAATTTATTTTTAAATATAGTTTAAACATTTTGGTGAATTTTCAATGGAAGCCAAATTTCCAATTCACTTAATTAAATTCCAATGAAATACGGCATTTCAAAACATTCTATTTTTCATTTGAACTTGTTAATTTATAATCGGAAACTCCATTTTAACATATTTTTAATTTCCAGATAACATTAGTCATTATTAAAATAAACATCGTTATTTTAAACAATTTATACTTTCATAAATTTAATCTCCAGAAAATTTATATTTCATATTTATCGATTGATAAATTTTCCCACAATATTAAATCCCAATTTTACCAATTTTTCATTTCCCATTCCAAACCAGATTTCAAATTCTATTTTCCAAAAATTCTTAATTTAACAATTTATTTATTTCGTAAAAACCCAATTTTGTCCATTTATAAACTAAATTCTGTAATTATGATTTATACAACAATTTCACAACACAATTAAATTTCCAGGTTTATCAATCACAACATATAAACAGGTATTCACTAACAATTATAAAATAATTGCTACAATTGTGAGGAATCCAGTTGGATCCCTCCAACCTGTTTCTCCCTGCATCCACAAATATTAGCACATCGCAATATAAATATCAATCCAGACTGATAATAACAATTATATTCAGCCATCCACACAGATATTTAAATATTAACTATTTAAAATGTCTAGCATCCAGATGTGAGTGAGAATAACTCACCTTGAGTTCAGCGAGCGTTCGAAATTTTAAATTAAATCGAACAACGTTCGATTTAACTCAATTTTCTACTTGCCCAGAATGAATCCGGTACTGCACCATCTCGAAGTGCCCGTCTCTACGATTCCAACGCATCCAAAATCGTCACAATCTGACATCGTATGAACTAGATATTAATTTTTAAAGTTTAAATTGAAATTTGAAAACAATTTCCTTTTTTACTTATATTTTTTTTCTTTATTACCCACGAACAAATCCAGGCCGCACGTTCTAGAGTAGAAATCAAGGCTACAGGCTCTTCTTCCCGCTTGCGTGCTCGTTCCAGGAAACAAAGTCGAACCCATCAAAGCAAACTAGGGTTGAACGTCGACCTTCCAAATCTCCACTATTTCCAATCATTTCACCTCCATCTCGAAGCCCTCCATCGCCACAACCTTCGCCTTAGCCCACGTCCAACTCGAGCGTCACGGTGACGTGATTTCCACGTACGAACGAGTGACGTTCGGGACCCCATAGCTCCGCCATCGCCCAACTACAGGTCATCTCGACCGTTAGATCTCGAGATCCCATCGAGCCTTACGTTTTCCTAGTTGAGAGTTTCTGAAATCATTGTGTGGATTGATCGATAATAAGAGGTGAACGAAGAAGCTTCTCAACCATTAAACGTTTTCGTGGCGGCCACGATAATAATCTAGGGTTTTGATGAATATAAACGTTTATATATATAATTTAATATTATTTAATTTATAAAATATCTCAATTTAACAATTAAAGCACACGACATCCAATTCTCACGTTCCGACAGGCGTTTCTAGGGTTTTTCCGCGTTCCGGACACAATGGAACAAGTTTCGTAAGCTAATTTGATCGTATGCGCGAGATACGGAATTAAACGATCAATTTGAAATTAAATCGGTTAAATCGATTTCGATGCGTTTCGAGCTGCCACGGTCAAAAGACAACTCCGATTGCTACGAAAATTGAAATCCGATAATAACTAACTATTACGGATCCAATGGAACTGGTTTCGTCGAATTCCGAGACTGTGCCCCGGAAGGCTATTTTAACTCGTCTATTAAATCGGGCGATTTGTCAAAATTGACGAAAACGCGTAAAATTTCACCTTTAAAATTTTAATAACTTAACAATAAATCATATAAAATGTATAACCACATTTAAAATCATTCCGGCTCAATCCGGACTCAAAATCTGATTATTTGCATTTTAATAATCTTAAATTCATTTTTAAATTAATATAAAATCCCAAATAATAATTTATTCACTTTAAAATTCATCTAAAATTCCAACAATACTATTTATAACCAATTGAACTTAAAATACATTTAAACACCATTTTTATCACTATTTACATTCAGATTTACCCTTATCTCAATTCCGAATATTTAATTTATTATTTCCCCATTATTCAAATTCAACCAGGATTGCTATAATTAAAAATTATAGCTTATTTCATTGATTGAATCTGAATCTATTCATTTTAAAATAAATTAAGAATCCACATTAACATTTAAAACGAATTAAATGTTCGAATTCAATAGCTTAAAAATACGGGATGTTACATTCTTCCCCCCTTACAAAAATTTCGTCCCCGAAATTTGCTAGGGTAGAAAATACTCTCCAACCCATTTTCTTCCCAATTTGCTTAGTTAAAAGCTTATATTCACTTTCAAAAACCCTTCAGCCCATTCACAATCATTTGTTTTTCTTCCAAGTTACTTAAGTTCTTTCACAAAATTTCCATCATCTTCTTATATCAATTTTATTTTATTTTCATTTGATTCTAATTCAAATCAAATCTCAATTCATTTATAAATCTAAATGCTGACTACTTATCCAATCCATTTTAGATTTATTATATTAACAAAGAAACCTCTTTAAATTATTTTACTTATTTGAAGTTTCTTTACAACTCAAACTATCACTATTACAAGCTCATTCCATTATTCATTCACACTTCCAACACAAAAATTTCAAATCTCAAATCCTATTCCAAACTGGATTTTACTTACCTTTCAAATTTTGACAAACTATCAAAATTCTATTTATCGGAATACAAATTCCATTTAATTTAGTTTACACAAGATTTATTTCCAAACAATCATTTTGGATTTAATTGAGTAAGCATTTACTTCATTCAACATCATCTCAACTGAATTAAATTTCCATTAAACTCAATTCTTATCCATTTTAATTCGAGGTTAACTAAATTATATATGCATTTTCAATTTAATTCCTTTCCAGAATTAATTCAAGTTCATCTAAACTTTATTTAGCCCACCTGAATTTATACCATTTCCTTTACTACTTTAAATAAGAATTTAATTACATTCATTCTTATTCATAACACAACAGAAATTTTAATATTCAGCTTAATTCCATCTTAGTCGAAGTTAGACCAAATTCAATTTAATCTTAATTCTCCATATCCAAGTTCAACTTACCTCTTTTATATTTTATAATTGCTTCACCTTACTTTGCATTCCATTTAAAATTAAGTTCGAATTCACCATTCCATTTATTATTTCCATTTGTGATTATAATTCCATTTTACTTGAGTTTAAAATCAAATTGCCCATTCTCAAGTTCTTCAACTTATTTATAAGTTTGTATTGCTCATTTCAACTCATTTACATTTTTATAACCACAGTGTCAAATTATAACACTTAATAGCTTAAGAATATGAATTCATTTACACAACCATAAGCATTTACATTTCACCGTTATCTCAACTTCCATTTAATTCCAATTCATTTAGATTTAATTCAATTTCAAATTCTTAATTTTATTTAACTTATCATAAGTTAAATCCAGATATATTCCATTCACCTCCATTTATTCAAAGTAAATTTACATTCCATATATACTCAATTCTTCTTTAAATCAACTTTCCTTTATAAGTTATGTAGTTGAATCATTTCAACTTTCACATTTTTATTTTAAAATAGAATTCCCAGAATTCAATTTACCCGGATTTATTTCAAAACCAATTTGAAATAAAAATCAACACATTCCTCCTTTGATATTCAAATCAAATACCAAATTCCAAAACAAACTGCTTTTACCAAACAATTTTCCTTTGAAAATTTCCAAAATCACTTGTTTTCCAAACAAGTCCAAACAATGTCATAACCAACTATTTTGGTAGCAATCCATCACTTTAGAAACTCGAAAATGAATTCTAATGATGTGGCCAGCATCATCAGGATTATTTTCCAGCGACTGAAGTGAGTTCAATGCTTTCCACTTCCAATATTCACCTCAAAACAATTTCTATTCAAAAATATTTCCCCAAAATATACTCCATTCTTACAAATGCTTTTGGAAACATTTCTAACATTTCCACAAAGTCAAACTCCCAAAACTTTGTTTAATTCCATTTGAAATCCCTTTCAAAATTTCCGGGGTCAAAATTCTAGTTTAAATCAAATTTTAATTTTTACTTTTCTTATTTAAAACATATTGAGTTAACTCTATTTGGTTATAAACCATTTTAATATTTTAACTTCTTATTTTCTTATATATCATTTCGAATTTTAGATCATGTTTTAATTTCTTATTTGATTATAGAAGAAACAATCAAACAAGCATCCAATACATATAATAATTTAGAAAAATTATTTCTTTTTATACCAAAATACAATTTTGAGTAAAATTATTTCATTTACCCACTTTAAAAACAATACTATGTCGGTTTATCTTGTTTAAGAGTTTAGAAACCCCTATCGATACGGTTGTACTTCCCGCATCGACCAGAATTCATAAACACTCAACCGATAAGTCAACACAGTACAAAAACAATTTTATATCCACTAACAAGTACGCTCTCATAGCTATTATTACACTCAGCTCATTATAGAGTACTTCTGACTCTATTTATAAATGAGTAATTTTCCCACCAAAGCCTAGGTTGTCGCCAACCTCAGCTCTGATACCAAGTGTGACGACCCGCTCTTCACGACCCTCGAAAATCGACACAAAATACTCAACAATATAATATGCCGACGATCGAATGCCGGAAAAGACAGATTGTAGAAGAATAAGAAAGTAGATAGAAGAAGAAAGAACTAAACAAAATCAGAACCTCACAGTCGCAGCGGATAAAATATAATATATAGAACAGATCTTTACACAAAATGAAACTATATCTGTTTATATACAATACATCATCATCAGAGTATATCAATACAATCATCAATATCCAGTCAATCAATCAATACAACAATCACAGCAGCGGAATAATACAAGTACGAGAAATACGTCTCGAACTCCAGCTCCTCTCCTGAGCTATATAGCAACCTATCCTGTAAAATACTCGGTCTGACCCGAGCATTATAATAAAATAACACCCGAGTCAGTCTGGAATACCAGCGCATCATAAATACATCCAAATTGATTATTAAAGTTTCAAAAATCCTTTGAAAACAAAAGCATCTCGTAAGACCACGCCACAAATAAACATGTCGGGTTTTTACCTTACGATAGCTAAAACACTTTTTATATCAAAATCCTCTGATATTATAATAGTGTCTATATACAAATACTTATTAAAATAGCTGAAATTGTTACATTCATTAAATTCCAGCATACTAGGTATACAAACAAAACACGTACAAGGCACGTAGGGAGAATGGATTTCCAACGAATGACTAGGCACTGGGGTACCACCTGTCACAGTACGTGGCCTAGATCACAGTACCGAGGACCCACCCTAAGTCCCCTGCAACACAAGGCCGGAATCATCCCTTACTGGATAATTCCAAGTAAAATCACCCCACGGTTGTGATCAGCAACCGCACCACTAAGCCGAAAAAAGAGGGACATCTAGACAGGGATGACCTTACTCTCAAGTGGGGGCTACCCACGAAGCCTTGCTGCATAACCCCTGATTTTCAGTCATTCCCGGTTGATGAGGCTTGAGGCTAAACGATACCTTTATAGCACATATCCCTTAGAATGCCCATCGTCCACCTGACGATGTCACGAAAGCATTCGTCCATACAAGTCCGTCCCGGGTCCGAACGGAACCGAAGGCACTATTCCTACTACATCCATTTTGGAAATATCCTCAGGATTAGTAGCGACTAGCCCTTGTACTTCACTGCTCCATCGTCGACTCCGAAATCGTTTTCGCGAAACGTACAAACCAAATCGAAGTGGTTTTCGAGTCTCCAGACCTAGAATCCCGGTATACGGAAACTCGATCCCGGTCTCTTCGAAACGATCAGCGCATTTGGCCAATATTGATAGTCGGTGATTTAACTATCAATTAATGTTCACAAACATCCATACACATCCATCACACAATAAATAATCTCCATATTATTTATTTGCTTCTAATATCTTTCAAAGATATATTTTCACATTTTCAAAACTCATTTGAAAACAATTTCCACTCTTCCTTTACAAGGTAAATCTTTTACCCTTTATTCCCATCGGGAATAACCAAGTATAAAACAATTTGCATTTAAAACAGTTAAAAATACTTATACTGAAATATACTTTAAAATATGTAAATTACTTCTATTTATTTACTCAAAATATAAATTAAAAATATGTGAAGAAAACTAGTCATTAACACGTAAACTTTGATTTTTAAAAATAAGGGTTTTAGTTTAACTAAATTCAAAATAGCGTTATAAGAAGAAAAATGCTAATTTTAACAGCTTAAGCTAAAACCAACTTTTAAATAAATCCATTTGTAAAAATAATTAATAATATACTCCCAAATTATTTACGGTATTAAAAATTATTAATTTATTTCTTTAAAAATAACGATTTCTTCAAAATACTTTTAAAACGATTTAAACTTAACCTTAGTTAAATAAAATCTTTTGTAAAACATTTACTTGGTTTTCCCAGGGAAACACTTTCCCGTTTCAAACATTCCAAAGTACTCTTTCATATAAATCCACTGATTTATTTCAAGTCAATTTATGATTTCAACATAAATTTCCAATTCCATACTTAACCATAACTTCCTCCGAAGTTTAATCACAATTTTTCATTTCCGGAAATTTATTTTTAAATATAGTTTAAACATTTTGGTGAATTTTCAATGGAAGCCAAATTTCCAATTCACTTAATTAAATTCCAATGAAATACGGCATTTCAAAACATTCTATTTTTCATTTGAACTTGTTAATTTATAATCGGAAACTCCATTTTAACATATTTTTAATTTCCAGATAACATTAGTCATTATTAAAATAAACATCGTTATTTTAAACAATTTATACTTTCATAAATTTAATCTCCAGAAAATTTATATTTCATATTTATCGATTGATAAATTTTCCCACAATATTAAATCCCAATTTTACCAATTTTTCATTTCCCATTCCAAACCAGATTTCAAATTCTATTTTCCAAAAATTCTTAATTTAACAATTTATTTATTTCGTAAAAACCCAATTTTGTCCATTTATAAACTAAATTCTGTAATTATGATTTATACAACAATTTCACAACACAATTAAATTTCCAGATTTATCAATCACAACATATAAACAGGTATTCACTAACAATTATAAAATAATTGCTACAATTGTGAGGAATCCAGTTGGATCCCTCCAACCTGTTTCTCCCTGCATCCACAAATATTAGCACATCGCAATATAAATATCAATCCAGACTGATAATAACAATTATATTCAGCCATCCACACAGATATTTAAATATTAACTATTTAAAATGTCTAGCATCCAGATGTGAGTGAGAATAACTCACCTTGAGTTCAGCGAGCGTTCGAAATTTTAAATTAAATCGAACAACGTTCGATTTAACTCAATTTTCTACTTGCCCGGAATGAATCCGGTACTGCACCATATCGAAGTGCCCGTCTCTGCGATTCCAACGCATCCAAAATCGTCACAATCTGACATCGTATGAACTAGATATTAATTTTTAAAGTTTAAATTGAAATTTGAAAACAATTTCCTTTTTTACTTATATTTTTTTTCTTTATTACCCACGAACAAATCCAGGCCGCACGTTCTAGAGTAGAAATCAAGGCTACAGGCTCTTCTTCCCGCTTGCGTGCTCGTTCCAGGAAACAAAGTCGAACCCATCAAAGCAAACTAGGGTTGAACGTCGACCTTCCAAATCTCCACTATTTCCAATCATTTCACCTCCATCTCGAAGCCCTCCATCGCCACAACCTTCGCCTTAGCCCACGTCCAACTCGAGCGTCACGGTGACGTGATTTCCACGTACGAACGAGTGACGTTCGGGACCCCATAGCTCCGCCATCGCCCAACTACAGGTCATCTCGACCGTTAGATCTCGAGATCCCATCGAGCCTTACGTTTTCCTAGTTGAGAGTTTCTGAAATCATTGTGTGGATTGATCGATAATAAGAGGTGAACGAAGAAGCTTCTCAACCATTAAACGTTTTCGTGGCGGCCACGATAATAATCTAGGGTTTTGATGAATATAAACGTTTATATATATAATTTAATATTATTTAATTTATAAAATATCTCAATTTAACAATTAAAGCACACGACATCCAATTCTCACGTTCCGACAGGCGTTTCTAGGGTTTTTCCGCGTTCCGGACACAATGGAACAAGTTTCGTAAGCTAATTTGATCGTATGCGCGAGATACGGAATTAAACGATCAATTTGAAATTAAATCGGTTAAATCGATTTCGATGCGTTTCGAGCTGCCACGGTCAAAAGACAACTCCGATTGCTACGAAAATTGAAATCCGATAATAACTAACTATTACGGATCCAATGGAACTGGTTTCGTCGAATTCCGAGACTGTGCCCCGGAAGGCTATTTTAACTCGTCTATTAAATCGGGCGATTTGTCAAAATTGACGAAAACGCGTAAAATTTCACCTTTAAAATTTTAATAACTTAACAATAAATCATATAAAATGTATAACCACATTTAAAATCATTCCGGCTCAATCCGGACTCAAAATCTGATTATTTGCATTTTAATAATCTTAAATTCATTTTTAAATTAATATAAAATCCCAAATAATAATTTATTCACTTTAAAATTCATCTAAAATTCCAACAATACTATTTATAACCAATTGAACTTAAAATACATTTAAACACCATTTTTATCACTATTTACATTCAGATTTACCCTTATCTCAATTCCGAATATTTAATTTATTATTTCCCCATTATTCAAATTCAACCAGGATTGCTATAATTAAAAATTATAGCTTATTTCATTGATTGAATCTGAATCTATTCATTTTAAAATAAATTAAGAATCCACATTAACATTTAAAACGAATTAAATGTTCGAATTCAATAGCTTAAAAATACGGGATGTTACATAGAAAATTAAAACAACTTAAACAAATCAAACCAGAGATTGAAGAAGAGAATCAAAGATCAGGGAAGCTTCAGTTTGCAAATTATAAAAGCCTGTTCAACAAATAAGCTCTGTTCTTCTTCCTAAAAACAATGTGAGTAACCTTTTGTTTTAAAACTTTAAAAATATGATTTTGTGAGCAAACTCATTTTTGAACCGGTTTTCTTGATATCTGTGATGATGATCGTTTACTAGTAGGATCAATGCTTGAATGTTATTGTGAAAAATAATTAAATGTATTTACCTGTGATATATACATGTCTGTATGTTTGGGAAAGAAAAACAGGCAAAGCTTGCCTCTGAACATATCTGACAAACTTAAGAATCCGTTGAAAATTTTATACTACTCAAAGGGATCCATGTTGGGTTTTGAATTCTAAACAAAATTTAATTGTGTTGGTCAAATTCAAAATTTAAATTTAACCCCAAGTGATTATATTAAGTAATTATGTAGGAAACATAGGAAATACAATGAAATCAGGAATATGTTCAAAATTCAATCATCATAAATTTGTGTTTGAACTTCATAATTGTATTCGAATTTGTTAATAATGAATTTAGATGAAGGCTTCGTAATTTTTCAATGAGTAAATCATATGAATTTTTGAAATGAACGAATTACGCATTTTCGACCAATTCCTAATGATCGCGTGATTGAAAAAATCTCGGAGTTGTTCTGGAGGAAGATGGAGGATCATAGATTATTGGAAAAATAATCATCGAACTTATAATAGATCAGGATGATCATACAAGATCAATTTAGGGTTTCGACCCCTGTTTTAAACATAGATGGAAAATTGATCGTCGCGGTTTCATCAAGGCAACGGAATCGTTCGCACCAGTGCAAATCGAAGCTAGGAGATGTGAGGATGCTTTGGATGAAGTTGAGTGATTTCTGGTGAACTGGTTGACGTCGGCGAAGACATTTTGGTCGAAGCAGTGGTTCCAAGAAGAATGGGTTTGTTCGAATTTGAATTCGAAAAAAGAAACGATGGTCTGGGTTGCTGTTTGGGATGCGGAGATCGTAGTCGACTTGATGGCAACCTCGGTGATGATCGGAGGGGGGATGATCGTCGGTGCACGGATACGCGTGTCGTTTGTGCCTGTTGGTTACAGGAATTGGGGAAGAAGCATTGTCTCAAAGATCGACTCGTGAAATTTTGGTTGCTGGCTCGAGTGCGTGCTCGAGTACATTCGTGTATGTTATAATGTTAAAACTTAAAACTGAAACAAAGTATAAAAAGAGGGAAAAGAAGAAGAATGAGCTAACTCGAGTCTTAGCTCGGGTATTTTTGATGTTGGCTCGGGTCATTGGTTTTGGGCCAGAAGCAGTCTTAGATTTTAAAGGAGTAATCAAGCACTTTGAAACAATTTTATTTAAAACAGTTTTGAGTTTTGGAAAAGATTGAATGTTAACCCAGTTTTGAATTAATTAAAGTAATTAATTAAGGAATAAGTAATTAAGAGTTAATTAATTAAGATGATTGATTTAAAGAATTGATTTAATGATAATGATTAAAGGATAATAAATAATTAAAAGTTAAATAAAAAAATGATTACTTACTTAAGTAATTTAATTAATGATTAAAGTTAATTAATCAAATAATTAAAGGATGATTACTCAAAGTAATTAATTTGTGATTTATTTATATAAGTGATTAGGATAATCACTTATTGTAATTAATTAAGGATAACAAATCAGAGCATTAATTATAAAGTAAAGGTAAATTAATAAATGATTAGAGAGTAATTAATCAAATGGATTTGTAATTAATTAATGTTAATTAACCAGGATTAGTAAGTAATTAATTTGATTTAAGTTAATCAGGTAAATAAATTGACCTTACTTATGGATGATTGGATTTGACTAAATGATTGAATTGTTTGATATCCCTGATATATGATGCTTTGTGATACATTCTGATTTATGTTGTGATCTGTAATTTATTTATCTGTGATATATATATCTGTGATCTGTGAATGAACGATAAGCTTATAGTTATACCGCTTATCAACTATATTTTTGTATTCTGATCTGTGATGATTGAATGATATCGCACTACTGTGTGAAACCCCTGGACCACACTTTTACACACACAAATATGGATTTCACGGGGAAATCGGATAAGTCACAGATGATTTAAATTTGATGTTTTTGAAATTGAAATTTTAAATTTCAATTGATTTTGAAATTGGAAATTTGGGTTTAAAGTGAAAAGCTTTTGAAATGGAATTTCAAAGATAAAAGTTATTTTGGATAACTTAATCGAGTTTTGAAAATTTAAATAATTTGATTTAAATTTGAATTCAAGTTTGAAATTGAATTCTATGATTTGAAACTAGGGATTAAAGATGTTGTACAAGTTATATATGGGTTAAACCATTTTAAAGGTATTGATTTGGGAATTTGAATTTAATTCAAGGATTTTAACTCGTGTAAATATAACTGGATTTTTCTGAAACGAAACTATTTGTTTTCAAATAGTAAAAGCTTTCACATAAGTAATGAACTTCCAAATTATGTTGAACGGTTTCAAGTTTGAAATAAAATTGAAATGTTTTGAAAGCTATGAAATGAGTCTTTAATTCAAAGACCGAACGAGTTAATCTAACTTGAAATGGAATTGTTTTGAAAGGCTATGAATGAATCTTTGGAAACGAGTTTTGAAAGCTATAAGTTAAATCTTGATTTAAAGATTTAACGAGTTAATCAAATTGAAATGGAAATTGATTTGAAAATCTAGGAATGAATCTTTGTGAACGGGGTAAACTTTGTGAATTGAATCTTTTTTGTTTAAAAGATTAAAGTGTGGAAATTGTTTAAGCCATTGAAGGTTTTTGAAATGAATCTTTTTGTTTAAAAGATTGGAAATGGTAATTTGTTTTAACCATTCGAATGAAAAGTTTTGGGCTTTAAGCTGTGATTTAACTAAGACCCCAGTATCCATATGATTTTTAATTGCGCTCGTTATTCGGTTTAGCCGGGAGAGGACCTTTGTGTCATATATCCCATTCCGAATAGTGATACGACGATATGGATAGCATTTGAAGACCGGTGGTGAAGACCGGGTATTTGCGAGAGCGATAGGATGACCTATCGATTGTCTCTGCACTGAGTAGCTATGGTATAGAGATTCCCTAAGTGATGGGAAGTCCGATCGGGATTGTGAATACCCGGATTGCAAGGGCTTCTTTGGAAGTGCCTTCGGTTCTGTTCGAACCCGGAACAGACTTGTATGGATGTGTGTCTGACATTACACTTTGAGATGTAAAGCTAGTTTCTATCAAATACATTTCTGTTGGTGGCGGAGAATTTATTCTCTTAGCTTAACACTCTTTGAGACGTACGAGCTCAGAGGTTATGTAGTTGATGGTTACTAGTGATACATTCCCAATTTGGTAATGTGGCACACGAAGTGCTGATGATCATCTGTTGGTCAAAGCGTTGCTTTGTGGAAAAGAGTGGCTTTGTGAAAAAGCGTAGCTTTGTGGACGAGACTTCGTCGAGCCTCACAACCCGGTAATGGTCGAAACAGGAATGTTGCGGCAAAGTTTTGTAGGGGTAGCGCCCCTAGTGTATGTCATTCCCTTCTGGATAAAAGGTGATATCATGGTATGGAGCCTAGATATTTTACCTATGTTGATGCTGCACAGTTATTATACTTTGTGGTTGTTGATTTGTGATCGAGGGCCCTCGGATAAAAGATGGTGACGACCGGGGGATGACATGACTCGTGTGTTAGTTACCTAGTTACAGCTGTACAGCGTGAGGTAGCGTTAGTGTGTTAGTTACCTAGTTATAGCTGTACAACGTGAGGTAGCGTCGGCCTTGTGTTTGCAGAGATCCGGTTAGGTTCTCGGGGCGTCTTTCCAGAGGCGTTTCCATTTCGGTAAGGAAGTTCCTTTGCCCGACCATTTGTTGGAAATCCAAAGAAACAATACGAACCCAGTACGGTTTTAGTTGTATAACCTGCCATGGAATGTGGTGGTAACCTGTTATTGAACATGGTAGCTATAGTAGGCATACAATAATGGTTGTATGTTGGCTAAGATTAATATTGTATTTTCGAAAGGATTTTCACACTATGCACTAGTAATAATATCAAAAGAGTTTTTCCTTTGCGTAGTAAGCATGTTTGACTATCATAAGGAGAAATCTCCTCCAATTTTGCGATTGCATTGTGTGTGTGGCGAGAGGTCTTATGGTAGTTTCATTTTCCAAAAGCATTGCGGGTTTCAATGTTTAAAAGCCTTTTGTGTTTGTTTTAAAGATAAATTGTTTTGTTGCTCACACCAGTCTCATGACTGATCCGGAGTTTATTGTTCCCTTCCTAAACTCTAGGTGCCCACTATTTTCCACACGGGAAGTCTAGAGTTGGGTTTTTCAGATATTCAGGTTGAGTAGATTATCTGGAGCTAGTCAGTCCTTGGACGACTGACCTTGCTTTCCCCTATCTATGGATTGGAGCATTCTATTGGAAATATTCTATCCACTGCTGGTGTTATCTATTTTCTTTCCGATGTTATTTCTTGTATCATATCTCTGATGTATATTGATATCTGTTGTATCATTCTGTTGTATCATATTGTATCAGATTTTGTATCTGTCATTGTATCAATGTTATGTAATTGATATATTCTTTTTCCGCTGTGTTGTTATACTTAATGGTGTTATAAGCTCCGGAGAACTAGATTCGACGTTTGAATCTACGGCATTTTGAGTACAAGCGAAGTACGGATGCCAATTTTCGAAGGTCGACTTTTGGGTCTTTACAGTTGATTAGGAAACTAATTGCTTATTGTAAAATTGGATTAATTTTGAACTTGTTTAGTATTGAATAATTGCTCTTTGATTATTATTTTAATCGATTAATTGCTATTTGAATATTACTTTTATCCCATTACTTTATATGCTTACAATAGTAGTTTTGTTGATGTCATCGCTATTTACTACTTTTAAAAGTATAAGGTATACTAATAAATGGTAATTTATTATCTTCGGATTATTCCTGTGTACTGTTAATAATGTCTAAACATTAAAATACGCGTAATGATATATATCCATATGTATAATAAACATAAAACAATACGCATCTTCTCTAATATATTCATTTGAAGAAGGAACTTGAAACATGTGGCAATTGAGGTGTCTCTTCATTTATTTTTATTTTTTCTTCTCTTTCATAATCATCATCCTTTAAAATGCATGTATGGTATTCTCATGTTCTCATTTTATTTTCTATAATAATGCTTATATGTCTTGTTTTGAAAATATATTAACATACTAATCTGATCATAATGCTACAAATAATGATTAAATAATTTGAATTTATATCCATTTAATACTCTTTTAAAGAATTTAATACTCTTTTAAAGAATTTAATACTCTTTTAAAGAGTTTGCGGTTTTTGATAATTTAATTAGGCCAACTAGTATGGAGTAAAATTCCCAATGCTTTATACATTTCTTTTAATCTTTGACATTTTAGGCCAAGCTTCATGTAACAGTCCGTCTTTTCGACCCCTCGAATGTCGACACTAATGCATCCACCATATTCATGTGTCCAGCACCCAAGTGTTGGAAAGACATAACGTTAGGGTTAAAGAAAAGGAAAAAGAAAAAGAAACAGAACAAGAAAGAAGAACACAATATCAAAATCTCACACGTGAAACAATAATATATAATATCATAAAAAGGTCTTTATCAAAAGAAAATTTAGATATACATACATCAATCAGAGTAAACTAACATATCATCAGCCTGGATAGTTATAATAGAATGTTCTCACAAATGCTTATTGATACAAAACAAGTAATGCATTGGAACATAAATACAGTAGGAAACCATCCAATTCCTCTTCAAGAGCTCTAATGCTCCACAATTAAATCTGGAAACATACTCGAGCCGACCCGAGCATTATAAGAGAATAACTCCGGATCAGTCTGGTAAACCAGCGTGAGAAACTCAAATCATATGGATTGCTATATTTATAAAACTCTTTAAAGATAAAGGTATCTCATAAAATCACGCCGCCAATAATCACGGATGAGCTTTTACCTTACAATAACCAAACCATTCCTATTATAAAATCCAGTGATAATACAATAATGTCTAAGGAGTGAAATATAAATAATCACATAGTTGTGATGCATGTAAGCATACATCACAATAATAATAGGTATACAACCAAAACCATTAAGACGTGTTCACTTATTGTGTAGTATTTCCACATAGATCTCCTCGGATCAAAGTCGACTCCAATCTACTGCACAAGGATCAGAGATATTCTTCCAAAGCAAGATACGTCTCGAGTGAATGCACTATAGGAAATACATAGCTGGCCAAACTAGCTGAGTGCATCGCTCCCGCAAGCATATCTGTAAGTAACTCTAGGATGGAGTCACATGCACCCTCATGGGTTGCAACCCTATGTATATGCATCATATTTCTAGTTTTAGTCATTATAGTTGATGAGGTTGCATCCGACATTTCAGCACATGAGTTACCACTCGAATAGATCCCAACACACGAGTCCCCAACTCAAACAGATCTCGGAACGACACATGGATTCTCATATCTTAACAGATCTCAGAATCACACATGAATTCCTCAACGGATCTTGAAATCACACATGGATTCCCATATCTCAACAGACCTTGGAATCACACATGGATTACTACATCCTGAATAGATCATGAAAAACTACATGTGTTTGAGTATCTCAAACCGATCTCGAATCTCCACATAGATTCCAACATCTCAAACCAATCACGAACCTATTCCAAAGCATAAAACAACTATATGGTTTTGGAGTGGTTACAGTTTCAAGTCATCTCATATAAGTACGCTCCCCCGCTTACCGGATGCTCCAAAAACCAATCGACGGATTTTCAAAAAAATCAACTCAAGTTCTGTAGGAAATGAACATATAATACATAAGAGTGGAAATCACATACTAACCTTTTAAGCGGACGGATTTCCTTATCATTTGTCCTAGAAGAGAAAAACGAGTATATATATATATATGTAACGACCTGTATTTTTACGGATCGAAACATCGTAAAACAGTTGACATTTGGTCGCATTATTGATAAGTCGTTCAGAGCTTTAAGTCCTAGGTCGTATGGGAGTTTGGAGCGACCTAAGGAAGATGCGAGCTAAGGAGTAAACGACCTAGTGGAGTGGAGCGACTTAAGAGTTAGGTCGTATGATAGCTTAGGTCGTGAAGGAGGTTATGTCATAGGCGACCTAAGGGTTGGGATAAGTCGTGTGGAAGTTAGGTCGTGTGGTGGCTTAGGTTGAGTGAACGACTTTAGGAGTATAGCGACTTATAGGATTCAAACTTAAGATAGTAGACGACTTAAGGAAAGTTGGTGACTTAAGAGTTTTGGCGAGTTAACGACCTAAGGGGTAGGTCGGCGACGACCTAAGGAAGCTGGGGTAGCAGTGAGCGACCTAAGGAAGTTAAGTCGTAGAAGACTTAGGAGTTAGGTCGTGGGTTGTTAGGTCGCTAAGTATTAGGTCGTAAGGGGTTAGGTCGTGACCCAGTTAAGTCGCGCGTAGTTAAGTCGCGAAGTGTTAAGTCGTATGGTTTGTGATAGGTCGCGTAGGGGTTGATCTGTTAGGTCGCGCGCATATGCTATTTGTTAGATCGATGGATCTATAGGTCGCGCGCTTGCGCTAGGTCGTAAGTCGTAGACTGGTAGGTCGTGAGTGCGCATAAGCTTAGGTCGTTAGGTCGTAGATTGAGGGGTTTCGATAGGTCGTAGGTCGTGATGCTCTATAGGTCGTGGACGACCTAAGGGTTTTTCAGCCTATAAATAGGAAGGTTTTTCTCACTTTTTGGGATCCGGATTTCGAAGCGACGAAGTGCTGCCATTTTGAGAGCTCGACTTCTACACTTCTTCACTTCTTTTCTCCACTTTGATTTAGTACTTCCTTCCATCCAAATCGAAGATCAAATTGAAGATCGAAGAGCTTAGATTGAAGATCTACATTCTTCGAAGAGTGATTTCATCGTTGAAGCGGATTTGTGATAGATCGAGTTAGATCCTTCGCTGTCCAGATCTAAAGTGTGTTTCTTTTGAGGTGTTTAGGTGATTTGGTGAGTGGTGATTATCTCTCACACGAATCCAAAGGAGTATATCGGATCGTTGGTTTGATTTTGTGTAAAGTAGTGATTTTCATGCATTTTTGTAAACATAAGTATAGATCCATTGTTTATGATGATTTGACATCCATTTTACTACATGTTAACCTATGCAAGTTCATTCATCAAGATTATAGAGATATTTCTCATGTTTTCATGCTTGTTAGACTTTTGACTCTTTAATTACGAAATTGCCATTATTGTTATAATTGTCTATTTAGATCATATTTGAATGCTTGTTTACTTGGATTAATGTTTGACTTGATTGATTGCTATGAATTAGATGATTGATGATTTGATTTAAACCGAAGATGATTCAAAAGCTAAGGGAAAGGCTCTTGAATTGGGAAAGCTGCTTGTGGCATATGTGGCGGATGAGGAAGCTCATATGGATAGATTTGATGATGATGTTGAGATGAAGCTTTGCTATGATGATGATGAGGTAAAGCATGATATGAGATAGTCTTGGTCTAATCCAGACGGGATCATTCCAAGCAGATTGATAACTCGGTGAAATGGTTCGAGTTTGAGGATAATGGTTTGCTCGAGAGGCGCTTGAGCTAGTATGGAAATAGTCGTCGAGGAGGATGACTAGAAGGCTGAGATCTCATCGTTGTTGAAGGTTCTAGCATGCTCAAAGCAAGAGTACGTTGGGCAGATTCGATAGTCCCTGAAGGCTACTGATTGGTAGTCAAGTACTCTGGGCAGATTCGATAGTCCTAGGCACGGGTCACGACGACGTGCGGGAGTAATGTCTAAAACCGGGGTTTCCATTAGCCCTTGACGGACGGATGAAAGAATGAGCCTGTCATTCAATTAACGATGATATCGAAGCAATGATAATAGTGATAGCCAGAGTCATGGATGTTTGGTTGTATCGTCATTCGGTCTCAAGAGCGGTATTTTCTGGGTGCTTATCTGATCTTGGTTTAGGCCTTGGGGGTTTGTACTTGGAAAACATCGCCCTTGACTCGAGTGATAATTGCTTTACTTTAAATTGTATGCTCTGCTATGTTTGCTTATGCTTAGTGTGTGTCTGGGGGCTATCACTGTAGAAAGAGGTGGAGTGGGAGGGTTGTATTCCTATTCCTTTTTCCTTTATGCTCTTTTGGTATGTTGTTAGTTAATTTACCGCTCACTAAGACTGTTGTCTGACTCAAGGCTTTATGTTTTAACTCTTATTGCCTTGGGCTGTTCGTCCATTTTGGGACGGGCAGACTAGGTAGCAGGTGACAGGTGCTGTTCTTGCTTTCCACGATGCTGATGACGAAGACGAGCTGGAGGATTGCATATTATTTCTTACTATATGTATTGGATGTTCCGCTGTTTGTATATTCTCTGAGTGATATGTAGTGAGGCTTGTTGTATTGACTATTCAGATGTTTGTATTCAACTATTATGAAGTTTTATTGATGAGATTCTATTCTGTGAAGCTTCACTATGTATATATTCTATTGTATTTTGTCCATGCGCTGTGAGTAATACGATAGATTCTGCTGTTTTTAATTTACCCTGACAATCGTCCATGGCTGCCTGGCACACTTTACAGCGCACTTTCTCTAGGTTCAGTGCAGGGGTCATGGGCGGTCGTCACATTTGGTATCAGAGCCTTGGTTAATCGATTTTACCCAACGCTCGCTGACGTAACCACGTATGAGAGACGTAATTGTATTTTGATGGATGATTATTATATATAATATAGTAGCTTAGAAGTATGTGAGTCCTTTATGCAGTTGTTTCTCTAGGTGTGCTAATCATTCCTTTTTATAGATATTAAGGATGAGTCGAAGAGGGAGACCAGCTGCTAGGGAAGGCCGTGCTACTGAAGGGGCTGCTGATTATGCTGCTATGTTCGAAGCAATGATGACTTCGATCATGAGAAGGATGCTAGCTCCGGGGCCATCGGTGGATGTTGGAGTTTAAGTTCAAACTCCAAGACCGGTGGATTTTGCTAAGCTGTGTAAGGATTATACTGCTCTTGGAGGGAAGGTTTTCTTTGGAACAGAATCAACCATTAAAGTCCAGAGATGGATAGATGCTTGTAGAAGAATCTTTGATGATTTGGGAATTGAGGATGCAACTAAGAGGAAGTTAGCATCAAGACAGCTTCAAGGGAGAGCTTCTGATTGGTGGAACTCTATCACCATTGATACTCCGGAGGAAGAGATTACTTGGGAGCAATTCCAAGTCAAATTTGAAGCTAAGTTCATTTCTACAGCTCAGAAGTCTGTTCTGTTCAAGAAGTTTGTGGAGCCCAAGCAGCGAGGAAGACCGGTTCTTGAGTATGTTTCTGAGTTTGAAGCTTTGTCCAAGTATGCTCGATCGTATATCGAATCTTTGTATCAGAAGAATGAGAAGTTTGTGACATGCTTGGACAGTTATCTTGGGAGGCAGTTGGTGGATCATTTGGACGATTCATTTGAGAAGCTTGTGGAGAAAGCTCTCAGGCATGAGAATCTGTTTCCTAAGGAAGGATCTGTTGTTGCTGTGACCAAGGAAGAGTCTCGACCACAACAGGGTGGAAACAAGAAGAGGAAGCAGCAGCAATAAAAGGGTAAGGATGACCAGAAGAAGTTGAAGGGCGAAGTGACCTGCTATAATTGTCAGCAAAAGGGCCATTTCTCCAGGGATTGCAAGAATCCGAAGGTGCCAGTGAAGTGTCACAACTGTGACAAGACAGGGCATGTTAAGAGGAATTGTCCAGAACCGAGGAGGGACAAGCAGATTGTGCAAGCTTATGCTTTGGGAGCTGTTCCATCATCTTCGAAAGCTCCAACCGCTGGAGAGAAAGGAAAGAGTGTGGTGGTTCAAGGTACTCTTTCCATATGTGGTGTTCCAGTTAGAGTGTTGTTTGATACTGGGGCGTCGCATTCGTTTGTTTGTAGTGAACTTGTAGGCCGGTTGGGTTTAGAGCCGGATATTGTTGATAGGCCATTGGTTGTGACTAATCCAGTTGGGGGTTCGTCTTGTTTGTGTATGTTATGCCGTGGTCTGATTGTGTCGAGTCATGGTTTCTCTTTTGTTTGTGATTGTTTTGTTCTGAACTTTGCGGGGTTCAGAATTATTTTGGGAATGGACTGGCTTAGGAAATATGCGGCAAAGGTTGATTGTGAAAGGTTGGAGGTGACAGTCGAGAATGTGGAGGGGCGAAAGATTGTGATACGATGTAAGCATGAAGAAGGCGTCTTCATGAGCTTCATGTATTTGCTGGTTGTTCCACGGGATGGACTGTCATCGGTGCCAATCGCGAATGGATTCGATGATGTCTTTGATGAGGTCAAAGGGTTACCGCCGCATAGAGAGATCGAGTTTCATATAGATCTAGTTAAAGGAGCCAGACCTATTGTGATGCCTCTTAGGCGGATGGCGCCTAGGGAACAGCAGGAGTTGAGGGTGCAGGTTGATGACCTTTTACAGAAAGGATTCATTCGGCGTAATGTGTCCGAATGGGGTGCACCAGTTGTGTTTGCAACCAAGGCAGATGGGTCATTGAGATTGTGTGTGGATTATCGTGAGCTGAATAAAGTGACTAAGAAGAACAAGTATCCATTACCGAGAATAGATGACTTGTTTGATCAGCTTCACGAAGCTAAGGTGTTTTCTCAGATGGATTTGGCAACGGGATTTCACCAGTTGAGAGTGGCTAAGGATAGTGTGCCGAAGACTGCTTTTCGGACACCATCAGGTTTCTTTGAGTGGCTGGTAATGCCGTTTGGATTGACTAAAGCACCAGCATATTTTGTGGATCTTATGAATAGAGTGTTCAGAGATCAGTTGAGTAAGTTCGTACTTGTGTTCGTGGATGATATTCTGATTTATTCCAGAACTGAAGAAGAGCACAAGACGCACTTGCGTATTGTTTTGGAAATCTTACGAAAACATCAGCTGAAGGCTAAGTTTTCAAAGTGTCACTTCTGGAAGAGTGAAGTGAGGTTCTTAGGCCATGTTATCTCTGGAAATGGAATAGCGGTTGATCCCGCTAAGGTGGAAGCAATCCAGGATTGGGTTAGACCTAAGAATGCATCAGATGTAAGAAGTTTTCTTGGATAAGTAGGATATTATCGTCGATTTATCAAAGACTTCTCCAAGATAGCTACACCGTTAACAGGATCGATGAAGAAGAACCAAGTGTTCAGATGGGATGCTAAGTGTGAGCAAGCTTTCAGAATCCTGAAAGAGCGATTGACGAGTGCTCCTGTATTGACTATTCCAAGTGGGAATGAAGAGATGGTGGTTTACACGGACGCATGTGGTACTGGACTTGGAGCAGTGCTGATGCAGAGGGATAAAGTTGTTGCATATGCAAGTCGACAACTGAAGCCGCATGAAAGGAATTATCCGACTCATGATTTGGAGTTAGCGGCGATTGTGTTTGCTCTGAAGATGTGGAGACATTATCTATTGGGAGTTCGATTCGAGTTGTTTACAGATCATAAGTCGTTGAAGTATCTTTTATCCCAAAAGGATTTGAATCTTCGGCAGCAACGATGGCTAGAGTTTTTGGCATCATATGATTTTGGTATAGCTTATACTCCGGGAAAAGGTAACGCAGTAGCAGATGCGTTAAGTCGAAGACATGCAGGATTGGGAGCCATGTTTTCAGAATGGAAGAGTCTCGAGTATTTAGCTGGATTTGACTTCAGGCCCAGATGTGAATTGGAACCTGAGATGTTGGCAAACTTATCGATAAGACCCACTCTTGTGGAAAGGATTGGTGAGAGCCAAAAGCGAGACGGTAAGCTTGTCAAAATTATCCATGATTTGGAATCTGGATTGGAACCAGAAAAGGATAAAGGATTCGAAGTCGATCGAGAGGGTTGGCTTCGGAAGCAAGGACGACTAGTTGTTCCCGATATAGATGAATTGAGAAGTGAAGTTCTGAAGGAAAGTCATCACTCAAAGCTGACAATTCATCCAGGTGGAAATAAGATGTATCGGGATATGAAGAGAACCTATTACTGGGAAGGTATGAAGAAGGATGTTGGAAATTTTATTTCCAAGTGCATGAACTGCCAGTTGGTAAAAGCCGAACAGAAGAAGCCAAGTGGATTGCTTCAGCCATTGGAAGTGCCTACATGGAAGTGGGAGCAGATATCGATGGATTTTATTGATGGTCTACCTAGAACAAGAACGGGAAATGAAGGGATTTGGGTCATTGTAGATTGTTTGACTAAGAGTGCAAGATTCATTCCTGTTCGATCAACTAGGACTGCATCAAAGTTGGCTGAGCTGTATGTTAAGTGGATAGTTCGATTCCATGGTATTCCGAAGAGTATAGTGAGCGATCGAGACCCATTATTCACTAGTGGATTTTGGAAGAGCTTCCAGAAAGTTTTGGGAACCGAGTTGTGTTTGAGTACAGCTTATCACCCTCAAACAGATGGTCAGACCGAGAGAGTCAACCGAGTTTTGGAAGATCTCCTCAGAGCTTGTGTTTTAGATTTCGGAGGATCATGGGAAGATCACCTTCATTTGGTGGAATTTTCGTATAACAACAGTTACCAATCAAGCATTAGTATGGCACCGTATGAGGCATTATATGGAAGACCGTGTAACTCTCCGACATGTTGGTTAGAGACCGGAGAAAAGCTGATACTTGGGCCTGAGATGATTCGACAGACTTCGGATTGCATAGGGATCATCCGACGATGAATGAAGGCAGCCCAAGACCGTCAGAAAAGTTATGCCGATAAGCGTCGTCAGGATTTGGAATTCGACGTAGGTGATATGGTTTTTGTGAAGATTTCTCCACTGAAGAATGTTATTCGATTCGGGAAGAAAGGAAAACTGACTCCGAGATTTGTTGGACCATTCCCGATCATCGAGCGAATTGGAAAGCTCGCTTATAGATTGGAGTTACCAGAGAAGATGTCGGGTGTGCACAATGTTTTTCATGTATCATATCTACGGAAGTATGTGCACGACTCGAATACAGTGGTTTCTGCTGATAGCTGTGAAGATTTCGAAGTTGATCCAATCAATAGGAGACCTCGTAAGCCGCTTCGTGTTGTGGAAACCGACACGATACAGCTTAGGAGGAAGGTAGTTAAGTTGCTCAAGATACAATGGAGTGATGATGATAACGACTGTACATGGGAGGTGGAAGAGAGGATGAAAGCAGCTCATCCCGAACTCTTCAAGGTATGGCCCTAAGGTGTCGTGTCATCTAACGACATTGTAACTTGTTCTAAGTTTTAGAATTCTGCATGCTAAGCTAGAATTGGATGCATGGTTTGTTGATTGCTATGGATGGTAGGCATGCAGAATAGTCTTGCTCTGTTTGTTTGGAATTTCGAGGGCAAAATTCCTAAGGGGGAGAGAATGTAACGACCCGTATTTTTACGGATCGAAACATCGTAAAACAGTTGACATTTGGTCGCATTGTTGATAAGTCGTTCAGAGCTTTAAGTCCTAGGTCGTATGGGAGTTTGGAGCGACCTAAGGAAGATGCGAGCTAAGGAGTAAACGACCTAGTGGAGTGGAGCGACTTAAGAGTTAGGTCGTATGATAGCTTAGGTCGTGAAGGAGGTTATGTCATAGGCGACCTAAGGGTTGGGATAAGTCGTGTGGAAGTTAGGTCGTGTGGTGGCTTAGGTCGAGTGAACGACTTTAGGAGTATAGCGACTTATAGGATTCAGACTTAAGATAGTAGACGACTTAAGGAAAGTTGGTGACTTAAGAGTTTTGGCGAGTTAACGACCTAAGGGGTAGGTTGGCGACGACCTAAGGAAGCTGGGGTAGCAGTGAGCGACCTAAGGAAGTTAAGTCGTAGAAGACTTAGGAGTTAGGTCGTGGGTTGTTAGGTCGCTAAGTATTAGGTCGTAAGGGGTTAGGTCGTGACCCAGTTAAGTCGCGCGTAGTTAAGTCGCGAAGTTTTAAGTCGTATGGTTTGTGATAGGTCGCGTAGGGGTTGATCTGTTAGGTCACGCACATATGCTATTTGTTAGATCGTTGGATCTATAGGTCGCGCGCTTGTGCTAGGTCGTAAGTCGTAGACTGGTAGGTCGTGAGTGCGCATAAGCTTAGGTCGTTAGGTCGTAGATTGAGGGGTTTCGATAGGTCGTAGGTCGTGATGCTCTATAGGTCATGGACGACCTAAAAGTGGACGACCTAAGGGTTTTTCAGCCTATAAATAGGAAGGTTTTTCTCACTTTTTGGGATCCGGATTTCGAAGCGACGAAGTGCTGCCATTTTGAGAGCTCGACTTCTACACTTCTTCACTTCTTTTCTCCACTTTGATTTAGTACTTCCTTCCATCCAAATCGAAGATCAAATTGAAGATCGAAGAGCTTAGATTGAAGATCTACATTCTTCGAAGAGTGATTTCATCGTTGAAGCGGATTTGTGATAGATCGAGTTAGATCCTTCGCTGTCCAGATCTGAAGTGTGTTTCTTTTGAGGTGTTTAGGTGATTTGGTGAGTGGTGATTATCTCTCACACGGATCCAAAGGAGTATATCGGATCGTTGGTTTGATTTTGTGTAAAGTAGTGATTTTCATGCATTTTTGTAAACATAAGTATAGATCCATTGTTTATGATGATTTGACATCCATTTTACTACATGTTAACCTATGCAAGTTCATTCATCAAGATTATAGAGATATTGCTCATGTTTTCATGCTTGTTAGACTTTTGACTCTTTAATTACGAAATTGCCATTATTGTTATAATTGTCTATTTAGATCATATTTGAATGCTTGTTTACTTGGATTAATGTTTGACTTGATTGATTGCTATGAATTAGATGATTGATGATTTGATTTAGACCGAAGATGATTCAAAAGCTAAGGGAAAGGCTCTTGAATTGGGAAAGCTGCTTGTGGCATATGTGGCGGATGAGGAAGCTCATATGGATAGATTTGATGATGATGTTGAGATGAAGATTTGCTATGATGATGATGAGGTGAAGCATGATATGAGATAGTCTTGGTCTAATCCAGACGGGATCATTCCAAGCAGATTGATAACTCGGTGAAATGGTTCGAGTTTGAGGATAATGGTTTGCTCGAGAGGCGCTTGAGCTAGTATGGAAATAGTCATCGAGGAGGATGACTAGAAGGCTGAGATCTCATCGTTGTTGAAGGTTCTAGCATGCTCAAAGCAAGAGTACATTGGGCAGATTCGATAGTCCCTGAAGGCTACTGATTGGTAGTCAAGTACTCTGGGCAGATTCGATAGTCCTAGGCACGGGTCACGACGACGTGCAGGAGTAATGTCTAGAATCGGGGTTTCCATTAGCCCTTGACGGACGGATGAAAGAATGAGCCGGTCATTCAATTAACGATGATATCGAAGCAATGATAACAGTGATAGCCAGAGTCATGG
The DNA here is from genome assembly GCA_030737815.1 of Allium fistulosum. Taxonomy (NCBI): domain Eukaryota; kingdom Viridiplantae; phylum Streptophyta; class Magnoliopsida; order Asparagales; family Amaryllidaceae; genus Allium; species Allium fistulosum. Next base: position 937,386,210 of record CM060907.1, on the reverse strand, counting down.
ATGTTTGGTTGTATCGTCATTCAGTCTCAAGAGCGGTATTTTCTGGGTGCTTATCTGATCTTGGTTTAGGCCTTGGGGGTTTGTACTTGGAAAACATCGCCCTTGACTCGAGTGATAATTGCTTTACTTTAAATTGTATGCTCTGCTATGTTTGCTTATGCTTAGTGTGTGTCTAGGGGCTATCACTGTAGAAAGAGGTGGAGTGGGAGGGTTGTATTCCTATTCCTTTTTCCTTTATGCTCTTTTGGTATGTTGTTAGTTAATTTACCGCTCACTAAGACTGTTGTCTGACTCAAGGCTTTATGTTTTAACTCTTATTGCTTTGGGCTGTTCGTCCATTTTAGGATGGGCAGACTAGGTAGCAGGTGACAGGTGCTGTTCTTGCTTTCCACGATGCTGATGATGAAGACGAGCTGGAGGATTGCATATTATTTCTTACTATATGTACTGGATGTACCGCTGTTTGTATATTCTCTGAGTGATATGTAGTGAGGCTTGTTGTATTGACTATTCAGATGTTTGTATTCAACTATTATGAAGTTTTATTGATGAGATTCTATTCTGTGAAGCTTCACTATGTATATATTCTATTGTATTTTGTCCATGCGCTGTGAGTAATATGATAGATTCTGCTGTTTTTAATTTACCCTGACAATCGTCCATGGCTGCCTGGCACACTTTACAGCGCACTTTCTCTAGGTTCAGTGTAGGGGTCATGGGCGGTCGTCACATATATATATATATATATATATATATCTTATATATAAAAGGAATACTTGAGTTACTGAAGCCTTTTTCGACTTCTCAAAAATGTCCTTTCCGATCTCCACCAGGTTTTAAATTCCTTATATAATGGATGAGGGTATATTTGTCTGTCCACTCTCCACCTGCTCTGCAATCGGTTCACTACCACGTTTTCCGACCACGTCTGCAAATACAGTTCTACAAATGAAGCCTTTATTTTCCACATTCTCAACTCATTGCTCCCTTCTCTTCTATGACTCAATTCCTCAACCCTATTTCTTCATCCTCTCATTTTCCGACCTTACACGCTAGAGTCATCCCTGTCCAAAAGCTTAACGGGAGTTCCAGATCTAGGAGGCATGAGATGTGAAGCAGACAATTCATCAGATCCCAGAATTCTTCCAGGCCACCAAGATCTGTGCCTTCTTCTGAACCAAACTATCTTGCTCATTTCCATCCGAAACTCCCATCGAAACCGCTGTTGAAATCGATCCACCTCAACCAATGAAAAATGCGAGATCTCCCGAAGTTTCCATTTATCAGCTGGAAAATCTTAACTTTTCCATTCTTCGGTACAAGCTGATCTGGATTTGTTGTTTCGAATTGAAACAATTGTTCTGCTGCTTTTTCTGCTGTATTTCTGATATATTTTGTCTTCGTTTTTGTTAAAGATTTTATTTCTGTATAACAGAAGAAAATAGTTGAAGTGGTTTTAGATCTGAAATCAATACACCTTTGGAGGTTGCTTTCCACACCGCCATATTATGACATTTTGGTTGATCAAAAAAAGGCTTGGTTGTGGACGATGATCTGAAATCCCTAATGGCGTGCCTCTCCTCACAACTTCCTAGCTGTAAGTATTTAGTTACTCTTCAATAAAAATTTTCCCTTTTTACCACTGATTTGATTTGGTCTGCTCAATCCACCGAACTAGGAAATTGATAATTTCTTATCATATGGGATAAAACCGATTTAATACAATGATTCACAAATTTGTTTTACATTACTAATAGAATTAAGTCGGTCCACTATGCCTACAATTTATTCTCAGTATGTTTAGTAATTTAGGTTTTCATTTTTAATTTTTTTACGTACACTCCATTCGTTGTGTGGCAGATTGAATGTGAGAGATGTAATGTAACGAATTGATTAGAGTTGACAAATAAGTTGGAGGAATTAGCAGATTGAAAGACGGTTCAGTCATCATTCAAGGTAAAACAAATTTACTTTCACTGTGTTGGAATTTATTTTATAGGAAGTTTGATTTTCTTTATTTGGATTATTGATTATGGATATCATAATCAATTTTGACAAATTTTCCATTGATTCCCTCATTTGGGTTGCCTATGATTTTTTATAACAGAAAATTACATGTAAATTCGCTACTATTATTGCAGTCTGTAGGAATTTATTATGAAGAACAATGTTGTTACTGAAAACAATAGCTCTTCTCATCTTTAAATGAATCTTCTCATTATTCAATGCTCAATCTTCTTTCAGGCGAACTTTAATCCTCCAGTTTTGTCATTGATTTTATATGTTTTACTTTGTTAATCGTTTATCTTTCTTCACAGTCCAGCTTTTATTATTATTTAATATTATGTATCAACATACTCACAAGCATCAAGTCATTATAATTGTTTAAATTTTGGTGTCCATTTGTATCTTTCTTCTCCAAATATTACCTTCAAATTATCCGCCTTTCCGTTTTTAATTTAAATTTCCATTATCAAAAATATAAGCTCCATGACAATTTCATGTGTTTTCCTATATTTTATGAGTGACTGACAGTAAATACATTCGTACCATTTATAAACTTCATGTATTTTCAATTAATTTTTTACCAGTAAAATAAAAACCTCTCCCATTATATTATGTCTTTCAGATAATATTTGTGTTTGAATGATGTCACCTACAATCTGTACCATCTTTTTACTATTTTTACTCTGTTCATTGTCATAACTTTTATCAGGGTTAGAACTTTATGATAATTATTAACTGAAATGCAGGTTGAATTCTTATTGGAAGAGTGCAGTCATTTGCGCTTCGACAAGCATGGTTGTGGAAGATGTCAAGGAGGCAGTTAAGAGTATTGACGGTCTACAAGTTCACTCTTGGTCGAAAAACATTTGTAACTATATGTACTGCAGTTGATTTGTATGTACCCTGTATGTGTACATGTTTGATTCTTCAATTTACTGTAAATTGCATGTTTGAGATGGGATGTATTTCTGAAAGTTTGGCCCCTATAATTATTATTTATACCTACTAATATTACAAATTTTCACTAATTTCCACCTCAACTTGCGAACCTGTTGGAAGTAAAAGAAAATGAAATATGAGTGCTTGGCAATGCAAAATAATAACTGGCAGCAGGTTGCGCTGATAAATATTATTCAAAGTAACTATATTACTGCTTAGCAATGGAGCTATCCTTTGATTCCAATATAAATACATCCTCCGCTAATTTTTTATGCTCTGTCTCTTTATTATTTGTTATGGAAAGATATCTACAGACGTTTGTCTATCAGTGTAGCCAATTATGTGCACTTTGTATACTTTGCTGTGAGAACACCATTACTCAAAATTTGGAAGTCGGGAGACTAAGGGGTTAGCAACACTACAGTTGCCCATTTCTAACGGTAGTACAGTTAAATCAGAGAAAACATGATGTGGACTCCTTTACACAGCAACTACAAACTTATCTGACGTCCACAGTATGCAACAGATTATGAAGAGATGTTTGCTTTTATATTGAAGAAATAAGAATACAAGAACACAAATCTCTATAGTTTGCATGAACATGCGTTAATAATTGGTTACACCATACGAATATATATTACTTTTCTTTCTATCCACACAATGCCAGTCTCATATAACGCTTCTTCCCAAGTTCCATACAAATTTCCAATGTCCACGTCCATCTGCTGTACATTCATTCTACATGTCAATATTCAAAATATTCAACAATACGTGTACGTCACACTCATTTTATCGCATTCAACAACTCTCACAGACATTGTTTCTTAACACCAGTTCCTTCTACGCACGTGCATCGCACGTGCCAAACTACTCGTATATATATATATATGTATATATATAGTATAACATCACTGAAGATAACCGAACCTTATAATTCCCGTGTTTCTTTTAGATGTTTCCAGAGTTATATTTGGTTAAATCCAATAACAATGAGAATAATCACATACGAGAAACTAAGTCATGTATATTGTCCATTAGTAAGTAACACACAAAGCTTGATCGAAACACACAAGCACGATCAAGTCATATAAATGACTTCTAATCCCTTTTTTGATTAATCTTCCTTTATTAATTAAAAACCTCTTTATTAGTAAAACCCTTTTTTCCTCAATAAACTTCTTTATAAATGAAACTTCGATTTATTAATTAAACTTCACTGTTTAATTAAAACTTCCATATTCATTTCTATACGTTTCATACTCTCAAAAGTATTCATATACTTATCTCAACCGTATAAGTATATTCACAAATCAATTTCAAAGGGCTTAAGACAAATGTCACTCAAACATCGTTACTACAAAACCCAAAATCATTTCACTCATGATTATCCTTAAAAAAATATTTTCAAATATCTATTCACATTTATAAGTATAATCAAAGCTGGTTAAGGACGAATGTTATTAACACATTGTCATAATGAACCCAATAACCAATTCAAACTTGTTATTCTCTTTAAAATTCCATTATTAAAGAGATAAGTATTTTCCAAAATCATTTAACAATATTTTCCCACTTTAAAATATTATTCAGGGGTTTAAAAACAAATGTTACCAAAACATTGTGTGCAACAAACCTAAAACACTTCACTTAATCATTATCTTTAGAACTCCATTTTAAAGATCTAATCACTTTTCAAAAGTATAGTTAAATGGGTTAAAACAAATGTTACCCAAACATCGTTACTATAAACCCAAAATCATATTATACTTGCCTCTAACATTGAAACATTCATTTAAAACTCTAAGTACATCTTCACTTAGTAAACAAGGCAATATACCTTTTTAATCAATTTTACAAAACCATCCATTGTAACATAAGTGTTATAATCTTAAAGCTCCTTTATATCCTTTTACAAATAATAAACTTCCTTTTAAAAAGATACATATATATATACATATACTTATTTATTTATAAAACTAAGATATTTAATAGATTACTATAAACATCTGAAAGATATGATAATATAAAAGTCTTTAATTTCTTAAATAAAATCTTTAACAATTTTCTAAACTATATATAATAAAAATATACTTTCAAATAGTTATACTATTTTAAAACATTTGTTTAAAAACTGTAACAACCCGTAATTTCGATAATTAAAAAATAGTTAATTTAATAAGATTATGTAATTTAATGTTGGAAGAAAATAAAAATTATGATGTAGAAATGAGAAACTAACTAGAATGAAGTTTAATAGTGTAAATTTAAGTAATAGGTGACTATTTGAATGTAACCTCAAGTAATTGTAATAATTGTAAGTTATAATTGATTATAAATTTAAAATAAGGAATAAATTTAAATGTTATATTAATTGATGAAATAATGTGTGTATTATTTGATAATTGGATTAAAAGAGAAATTGATAATTTAAATGTTGTATTAATTAATGAAATAGTATGTAATAAATTGTAATTGAATAAAATTAGTATTATGTAAATAATTATAACATTTGTGTAGACAATCAACATATAAATGTGATTAAGTTAAGCTAAAGGTGACAATTGTTATTTATTACCTATTTGTTTAACTTGATGAAAGTCAAATTGGAAATAAATTGCAAAAAATATAATTAAATATTACGTTAATGTAAATTAAGGTAATAATTGAAGAATATAAATGTAATAAGCTATAAACCAACGTTGAATATATACATAGAGTAATGAAGGATTGAATAAGAAGATTGAAATCGATTAAATCAATTTAATGGAATTAAATTATAGTTAATTAGATTTAATTGTAGTTGAAATTGAACACTGTAGTTAGTAAAATAATTAACATTGAATTGATATGTGAATTTGTTTTAAAAAAAATTTATTGTAAATGTCTAGTTAATCACAAATGATAAAATTTGTTTGTTATTAAATTTGAAAGTAAAAAGTGATTTAATCAATTTAATAATGATTTATTTAATTAACGTGAAAATAGCCACTTTGGCCACTGTCTCGGATTTCGACGATACCAGTTTCATCGGATCCATAACGGTGAATTATTGTTGGATTTCAAGTTTCGTAGCAATCGGACTTGTCGTTTGATCGTCCGAGCTCGAAACGCGTAGAAATCAATTTAATTGAAATCAATTTGAAATAAACTGATTTTAAAGCTAACTTCGTTATACGATGGAATTAGGACTTGAAACCTATTCCATTGAGTTTAAAATTATCGAAAACATATATTTTGGTATATGGGATGTCCTATTTTCGTTTCGGGGTCAGAACGGGCTTTTTGGGTCACGTAGTCGTTTCGATCAATCCAATCTGGTCAATTCTTTTCTAATTCTGATCTGCCTATATATAGGCCGTTATAAACCCTAATTGTTTCTCATTTTCCATTACTGTATGTACAATTCTCTCTGGCTTCTCCTTCTCAATGGAAGACAGACCAAAACCTAAATTCCAAATCCAAATCCAATTTCAAATTCAATTTCAAAATCAAACTCCTCCAAACTGTATCAAATTTTATATCGATTCGAAGTTCTCGACGAGCGCAACTCAAATCTACTGTTCGTTTTTCGATTCAAGTCACCATTTGGCCAGAAATCGCCGATCATTCTCAGCCATTCATAGGCCACAACTTCGATTAACGGTGGATCTTCCACTATGGGACGATCGGGAAGTACAGACTCATAGAGGACGGGGAGCGGGTCCTAGATCTGGTCTAGGTTCATCATTTGGAGGTATGGAGTTCTCTAGAAATGCCTTAGAAGGCACGACGGCGAAGACGTGCCCGTGGAAGGGCCAGTGGTCGCGCTCGGACCTGGGGAAGCGGCTCGGCTAGCCAAGCACAGTGGCGTGCTCTGATGAGGTGGTCATCGTCTGTGGAAGCGGCGTTGTTGGGTGAGAGAGCAACGGCTGGTTCGAGCATAGGTCGATTGTGATTTGGGGGAGCTAGGGTTTCCGCTGTGTTCGCTGATGTGTAAGTATATACGCGTTTATAAATTTAACTATTTTAATTTTGAATCGTGTGACTTCTAACGTACATAACTTTTACATACGAGGTCCAATTTGTGCGTGGTTTATTTCGTTGGGATCGTATCGAAATTTCGGACATTTTGACGTTTGTTTGGACAAATTCTAAGACTGTTGAAATTTGGGCCCTATTTTGGATTTCAAATCGATTTGAAATTAAAGGTGAGTGTTTTGACCCGCTCACAACTTCTAAACTATCTTATGTTAGTTAAATTAAATTTATGATGTGATTAGAAGTTGATTGACTACTGTTTGAGATAGTTAAATCATCATTCCAGTTAAATATGAATTTATTGAATATAATCGCCATTTAACTTAATATTGAATTTAATTGTCAATTTAATACATGTGGATGATAATTAGTTAATTGATGTTATTTGTTGGTTGATTAAATGGTGATTGTGATGTATGTTTGATTGTTGATATTGGATGACTGGATGTTATATTTTTATATTGTTATAACATTGCAAGTTCCCTATGGGTTGAAACGATACATACCCGAACGATCTGATAGATTAGGGGAAATTGTTATGAGTTGAAATGATAGACTCAAGCGATTTCATGGATTTATAATTAAATTTGAGATTGGGGTTGAAATGATATATATATATATATATATTTGTAAATATAAATAATTGTGGATTGAAATGATAAATATCTGTATCACTTGACCATAGGGTAGAGAATTATATACGGACACCGGATTGGTTAAATTAAACGATTTTTAAATCCTTAAAAAAATTTGAATTCAGTTAAACGATAAATTTGAAATAAAATTTGATTTGTATAAACTAAATTATTTTCAAAATCCAAGCTTTAAACGTTTAAAATTGGAATTGATTTAATGAATTGTTTAAAGAACTAAATGAAATTTCAACGTTGAATTTTGAAGCATAAATGAAATTTACCAAAACTGAGTTATTGAAATTGTTTGAATATAACTTTGAAATCTATTTAACTTGAGATGGTTTTAAATTGATAATTCAAACATGGATTTGAAATCGATATTGATTAAATGGTTTAATGAGAATCTGAATTTAAAAACCAGTTTTAGTTAGTTGAATTGAAAGCTGGACAAGGTCCAGATGTGTTGAGATGGAAGAAATAGTTTAATTTTGATATTAATTCCAAATTAATTATTTTAATATAAACTGTTTAAAGATTTATTATTTTAAAATCCTGATTTAAAGGTTTTCATACTATTAAACTAATTTAAATCTATTTTCAACTATTTTAAAACTATTTTTAATCAATTTAAACTATTTTAATTTTTTTAATCTATTTTAATCTTTTTAACCTAATTTAATCTATAACCTATTTTAAACTAATTAACTCATTTAATCTATTTTAAATCTATTTAATCTATTTTAAATCTATTTAATCTAATTTTAAATCTATTTAATCTATTTTAAATCTATTTAATCTATTTTAAATCTATTTGATCTATTTAAACTATCCTGAATCTATTTAAACTATCTTAAACCTATTTGAAAGCTATTTTAAACTATCTAAACTATTTCAAAATTTCAGACATGTAAAGTTGAAGTGTTTATATTCATATCCTTGATTTAAAAGTGAATACAGTTAAATGTTGTTATAACCAAAGTTGGGATTTAAATGATATTTTCTGGTAAAATGACACATTTGATTTAATATGATGATTTTGAAATGAGATTTAACCAATTTTGTCGATATGGTTTTGAAAGTAAATATGATTTCGAAAGTGATATGTTTTAATCAAATATGATATTTTGATATCAATAATGAATTGACTTTTGAAATGTAAAAGAACCATCCGGTGTGAAATAAGCGTTTGGTTGTTAAAGAGACCCCGATCAAATATTGTCATACTCTCTGCCAATACCGAAAACCACTTTAACAACTGTGTATGTAGTGGAGATTCCAGAATGAAGTAGGATGGTTTGGCGAACGATTCTATATGAGGTATTTATGTAACCCTGACTACCGTGAGTCAGCTTAGATGTGACTAAAACAGGAGCTATACCAGGCCAAGTGAGGTCGCACCTCCGATCGGGCACATTTCTTCGATACCATATTTTGACTTTGTGATTGATTTGGTAGCCACCCATCGATTTTGATTATGGGAGTGTGTTCGAGGTGGATGGTAGTAACTGCTATGCGTTACCACCAGTTTGGGAGTGCAAATGGTAGAATCCTACCCTGGCATTGCCTCGAGTGCCATGTTCACATGCCGTGTCGCGCCTTCTACGAGTTTGGTTTGTACCATACCTATGGAGTGCCCTTTGATAGCCCTCTAGTTTACGGAGGAATTACGGTACTGTATAGACTATGAGAATATATAAAATGTGTTAATGGGGATATGGGTAACGCCTTAACGCTATTTTAATACTTTACTTTACTGTAGACACTATTATAATAGCATATTGTACTATGTATGTAGATAGTTTAACAGATCCTTAAGAGATGGAAATCCTAAACATTCTCTTAAGTTATTGCACTCACGTTAGACACTGGATAGGAGATGTTAAAACCCGTAAACATCTCCGACGCCGTTACACTCATATTTATATACTGTTGATTTAACTTACATAAGATCTTTTAGTTCTGACTCGAGTGTTTTGTCTTTTCAATTCGCTCGGGTCAGTCTGAGCTTTTCAGTTTATCGAAGACTGCCTTCTAGAGGATGAAGAGGAAGATTTAATACTATTATTATTTATTATATTATTTCCACTACATCATGTTGTTCCGCTGCACCGTTATTTATTTCTGTTGTATGTAACTCTGATTCTGTATTGTAAAAGTGTAATCAAATGTTATTTGTAAAACAGCTTCATGAACTATTTATTTGATTATTATATTTTGTCATTCCGCTGTGAGATTCTGTGTTTTGTTTTCTTTCTTTTTCTGCTTTTTCTTATTTACCCCATAACAATCTGCCTTTTGAATGGTTTGACTCTGACGTGTGTGGTTTATCGTCGATTTAAACCGTCCAAAAAGGCAGGTCGTTACATTTGGTATCAGAGCTTTGGTTTAGCGATAACCTTAGCTTTGTGGGGTCTGACTCATATAGAATAGGGTAGTAATACCCTAGACTGAGTCGCCGAGTGTATATATATGAGAGAGCGTATTTTTTAGTGTTATAAAAGGTTTGTATTGTGTTAATTTGTTCTGTTTAGTTTATAAATTCTAGTCGGTACATAGGACGCTATGATATCGATAGGGATTTCTAAACACTTAATAGGGCAGACCGACACAATATTTTTTTGAAATATAGGTAAATGAAATAATTTTGCCTAGTATTATATTTTGTATATAAAAGAATAATCTTTATAAATGTATGTGATGTGTTTGTTTGTTTGTTAGGAAGTGAAATTTTATAAATATTGGTTGCAAATGGGATTAGAAATAAAATGGATATAAATTGGAAATTTGAGAACTTAGGTTCCGAAGTTTTCAATTTGTTTTCAAAGGATTTTGGAATATGATATTAGTATTATTTGGAAGTATTTTCTGATATAAATATTTCAATATGATTTGAAAGAAATGTTTAAAGGGATTTTGGAAGGAAATAAGTTCTGTACTCCCTTCTCTATCGTTGGAAAATAATTTCGGTGATGAGTGCATGCATCATCGACATTCATTTTCGAGTTTCAAAGTGGGAAGACCGTTGTAGTAGTTTTACTGCATATTTGTTTAGATAAATAAATCTTGATTTTGAATCCCTGAATATGATTTGATCCATAAAGGATATAAATATATAATATTTTCTAAATGGCTGAAATGAGATTTAGTTCTTAAATTTTTTTGATAATTAATAGCTTTCAATTATTGCAATGAATGAAATCTTGACTATATTAATAATTGGAAACTTCTAAAATGAGGAAAATAAGAAATTGGAAGCTAAATAATTAATGAAATATATATGAGATGGGAAATTGTGATATGTAAATCAAAGGATAGGGAAATTAAGAAATGTAATTATTGAACATTTTGTTAGCTTAAACAAATAAGAGAAACTTGTGTAACATTCAATTACATTCTAAAAGACATAATGTATAACTTACCAAATATTAAAAGTTGAAATATTTAATAAGAATATGTAATAGAATATTATACAAGTAAACTTAGGAAATGAAGTGTTCAATGGAATTATGCTTATAAGTGAAGAATTAAGGTGTAAAAATGTTATGAACTTAAGTTAATAATTTGAAAATGCTGGTAGTTATAATTTAGTAAAAAGGAGGAATACTGTAAGTAAATGATTATAAACTTAGGTAATGTTTGAAGCCAATTATAATTAGAATAAATAGTAAAAGTGGATACTATATGTGAAAGAAATAAAAGTGAAAAGTGAAAATCTTTTATAAGTATGAGTTGTTTCACAAATGAATATTTATATAAAAAGGGAAATCAAACTAAATAGTAAATGTGAAGTAAACTGAAATAAAATGTATACAATACTACAATAATGAATTCTTTTATGATCCAAATAATTGAAATGGATATAACTTATGTAAGTAAAGAATGTAAATTAATGAAATAAGCCTTATATGAATGAATGAGAATTAAAAATTTGAAAGTAATGAACGTGAATTAAAGAAAAATCATTGTACGAAAAAAATGAACAATAAACGATGTGAAAAAAGATTAATAGAATAAACTTAAAATATGTGTTGAATTCTTTGTTTGTTTTGGCTTATAGGACGTTGGGAAGTGATACTTTAAATTGTTTAAAATGTATAAATAATCTATTAAGTTATCTAAGACTATTGAGTGTATGGTATACTTAGTAGTTTATTTATCATTCTATATGGTTAAATGTTTCTAAACTCGAACAAACCATTATTTTTGGTTGCTATGGATGGATGGTTGATTTCTTTAATTTGCATGTGATGATTGTATGGTTTTGTTTGCAAGTGCTATTGTTATATTGTGTTGATTTGTTGTTATAAGTTGAAACAACATAAATATTCTCTTTTACTTAATTATTAACTTCTTTGGATTATATAAGTAAAATACAGGTTTATGGATCTACTGCTTTTGGTTTCATAAATAAGCGTTGTTTGCCCGACAAATAGGTACGTTTCCGGGTTACGGTTTTATAGCGATATTATGTTGTTTTTCCCGTTGTTTAGGATATTTTATTTTGAAATATATGATATATATTATTATTATTGATATTATTATTTCTCCTAGACCTCTCCGTACAAAGGAGACTCTGTCGAAATTTTCTGTGAATTTTGGACTTAGAAAAATTTTATGAGATGTTTTAAAAACTTTTATTAACTTAAATGTAAAAGAATTTAATTGTTTAAAACTTGATATATTTTATTTAAATTATTTAATTATGTAAATTAATTGTTTATAAATTTAATAGTTTGAATAAGATAAATTAATTTCTCGATTGCTTCTTTCCCTATTCGAGGACGAAAAATTTTAAGTGGGGGAGAGTGTAACAACCCGTATTTTCGATAATTAAAAAATAGTTAATCTAATAAGATTATGTAATTTAATGTTGGAAGAAAATAAAAAAATTATGATGTAGAAATGAGAAACTAACTAGAATGAAGTTTAATAATGTAAATATAAGCAATAGATGACTATTTGAATGTAATGCTAGCATAAACAAGGTCAACTCGAAATGTTATCAGCCTCCAAAATGAAAAAAAATCCCTGCTAAACATTGTACAAACAAGAAAAAAATATACACCCTGTACAAAATATTATACCTTGTAACTTCACTTTCCATATATTAATCTTCATTTCATTTTCGTTCCATTCTAGCTGAGAAAACTGAAGTAAACATCATCTAAAACTTAAACAAAATCCAACTTAAACAACAATAAAAACCAGAAATCAAAAGAAGGAAGAAACTCAAGCCTGGTTCAAAAGAAAAACTCTGTTCTTTCTTCTGGAAATCACGGTGAGCAAACTACCTATATAAAATCTGGAATATGTTATGTCTGGTTTATATATGTGATTGATACTTGAAAATGTGCTATGAAAATGCTTGCATGCCTGTATATTTTGTGTGCACAGGCAAGATATATCTCTGTTTCAAGTTACAGGTTTTAAAAACCTGTTCAAAACTTAAAAATCTAATCCTCTAATCTCTCTTAGGCTTTGATGTTCGAATGGAATGTGTTTGAATAAACACAACCTTAAATTTAAAAATATTATTAGAGGTTATCAACATATAGATTTGATGGAAATAAGAAATGTTTGAGAAAAATCAATTCAAGTCAAAAATAAATGGTTACAATTTTAAGTTTTAATCATAGGATCAGATTCGTTTTTCAAAATAATGAATTTTGATGTTGAAATCATGATTTTTAAGCAATTTGATGTTGAGAAATTTCGAGTTGAATGGAAAAGACATTTTTGTCAAAATCCGTCGATAGGCAAGTTTATATTCGTCGTGCTTTGGTCGGAAGGTGGTTCGAGTATCGGTGATCATAGGAAAAATAATCGCGAAGGTTATTGATCATCGGAGTAGGTGTGAGACGGCGATGTAGGGTTTAGTCGCCAGAATTGTCGTTGGTTTTCTCGAGGCTAATGCGTTGCCTTGGAGAGGCTGGAGACGATCGCGAGTGTTGGAATAGTTGCATGGATCGGTGAAGATGCGCTGGTCGGAGAGACATAGATTGCGGTCGTCGAGATCGTCGTGGCAAACCTTGTTTGGTCGATGTGGTTTGGGTTCTGTGTCGATCGTTTTGCTCGTTTCATCTTTGCGATAGGATCTTAGGATCTGGGTGGTGGAAAGGCTTGCGGGGGTCATCAGCGATGTGTCGAGGCCGGTGTGGTTGGTAGGAGGGTCGTGGGTTGTCTGTGAACATGCACGTGCACGTTTGAATTTGGAATGGATCGACAGTTTGGGGAAGATGCTGTGATCTCGGATCGAACTCGAGGATGTTTAGGTTTTGTCTCGAAGTTAGGAGATTGGGGGGATAACACGAGGAAAGGTTGTAGTTGCCCGGGTTTTTAGATTCTGTCTCGTGTTGGTTTTGAGTAAGTAACAGGTTTCATTTTTAAAGGCAAATCAAAGTTTCAGGTTTTTAAAAGCAAAGAAAATCCAAGTTTAAAATAAAAAAAATCATAACAGGTTTTTAAAAGTAAGCTTTAAATCAAGTTTTAACAAATTTTGTTAAAACAATTCTTTTATACAATAAGTGTTTATTTAAAGTTTGGGTTTAATTAAAGGTTTTAAAATAAGTGATTTTACTTAATCAAAGTTTTAAAGTATTTTAGTATATAGGCTTTCACTTATTAATCCTTAAGCTCGTTTTAAATAAAAATTGAATAGCTTAATTAAGAAGTCATTTAAAAGATAAAATGTTTTTTAATTAAAGGTTTATTACTTAATGAAAGTAATTAAATGATAACTACTTAATGAAAGTAATTTAAAATGATAATTACCCAATGTAATTAAAAGAATTAATTATGTAATTACTTAAAGATTAATTATCAAGGTGATCAATTTAATTAAGTGATTAATTAAAGGATAATTAATTAAGTAAGATTACTTTATGTAAGTAATTAAAGGAAATTAATTACTTAAAGATGATTACTTAATTAAAAGTAATTAATTAATGATTAAGGTTGATTAATCAAGTGATTAAGCAATAATTGATTTAAGGATAATTAATTAAGTAAGATTAATTTATGTAAGTAATTAAAGGAAATTAATTACTTAAAGATAATTACTTAATTAAAAGTAATTAATTAATGATTAAGGTTGATTAATCAAGTGATTAAGCAATAATTGATTTAAGGATAATGTGATAAATTGATTAAGGTGATTAATTTGAGGAAAATTAATCTATTAAAGGTTAATTAATTAATCAAGTGATTAAGAAATAATTGGTGAATGTTTGGACTTGACTGAATGGTTGAATTGTTGATATTCCCTGATCTATGATGCTGTGTGATATATCCTGATTTATGTTGTGATCTATTTCTCTGGGATGAATGTAATTAATTCCCTGTGATGTAATTTATTATCTGTGATATATATCTATCTGTGATCTGTGTATGAAAGATAAGCGTTATAGTTATACCGCTTATCAAATATATTGTTGTATTTAATCTGTGATGATTGAATGATGTTGCACTACTGTGTGAAACCCCTGGACCACACTCTTACACACACAAAATATGGATTTCACGTGGAAATCGGTTAAGTCACAGATGATTTAAATTTAATGTTTTGAAATGGAAATTTTAATTTCAATTGATTTTGGAAATGGATTTGGGTTAAATGTTAAAGCTTTTTAAGATAAAAGTTATTTTGAATAACTTGGTAAAGCTCCCAATTGAAATAATTTAATTTGAATTTGAATTCAAAATTTGGAATTGAATTCCATGTTTGGAAATTATGGTTAAAGATGTTATAAATATGTTTATATGAATTTAAACCATTCTAAAAGTATTGGTTTGAGAATTTGAATTTAACCCAAGGACTTTAACTCGTATAAATGAATCAGATTTTCCGAAATGAAAACTATTTGTTTTCAAATAATAAAAGCTTTCATATAAGAAATGAAATTCCAATTTAAATTAAAGGAATTTCAAGTTTGAATTGAAAATGGTTTCCCAAGCTATGAATTAATCTTTGTGAAACTGGGTGAACTTTGTGAATTGAATCTGTTTATTTTTAACAGATTTAAAATGGTGATTTGTTTAAACCATTCAGAATGGAATTGTTTTGAAAGCTATCAATTAAATCTTTGATTTAAAGATTTAATGAGTTAGTCCAATTGAAATGGAAATTGATTTGGAAAATCTATGAATGGATCTTTGTGAAACTGGGTGCACTTTGTGAGATGAATTTTTTTGAAAAAGATTAAAATGGTAATGTGTTTAAACCATTTGAAAGAAAAGTTTTAGGTAATAAGTTGTGACTTAATTGAAATCCTATTATCCATATGTTTTAAATATTACGCTCATTATTCGGTTTAGCTGGGAGAGGACTTTGTGTCATATAACTCATTCCGAATAAATGATATGTCGTATATGGATTGCATTTGGAGACCGGTGGTGAAGACCAGATATTTTTGAAAATGAAAGGACAACTCGTCGAATGTCTCTGCATCGACTGGTCCCCGGTATAGAGACTCCATATGTGGTGGGAAGTCCGGACGTGATTAGGAATTATCCGGATTACAAGGGCTTCTTTGGAAGTGCCTTCGGTTCTGTTCGAACCCGGAACAGACTTATATGGTTGTATGTCTGACACTACACTTTGAGATATAAAACTGATTTCTTTCAAATACATTTCTTTTTGGTGGCGGAGAATTTATTCTCTTAGCTTAACACCCTTCTCTGAGATGTACGAGCTCAGAGGTTATGTAGTTGAAGGTTATCAGTGATATACTCCCAATTTGGTAGTGTGGCATGCTGAGTGCCGCTGTGTGCTGATCATTTTTTGATCATAGCATGGCTTTGTGAAAAAAGCGTAGCTTTATGGACGAGACTGCATCAGGACCTCACAAACCGGAAATGGTCGAAACAGGAAAGATGCGGCAAGGTTATGAGGGTCGCTCCCTTTAGGGTATGTCATTTCCTTTTGGAAAAAGGTGATATTATGGTATGGAGCCCAGATATTTACCTGTGTGGTTGCTCCAATCTCATTTACTATGTGATTGTTGCTGTGTGATCGAGGGCCCTCGGATAAAGGTCCCAAGGACCGGGGGGTGGCATACTCGAGTAGTAGTTACCTAGTTACAGAGGTAACCCAGCCTTGTGTTGGCAGAGATCCAGGTAGGTTCTCGAGGCGTCCCGCCAGAGGCGTTCCCATGTGGCATAGGAAGTTCCTTAGCCTGACCATTTGTTGGAAAATCCAAAGAAACAATACGAGCCTTGTACGGTTTTAGTTTTATAACCTGCTATGGAATGTGGCGGTAACCTGCTATTGAACATAGTAGCTATAGTAGGCATACAATAATGGTTGTATGTTGGCTAAGATTAATATTATACTTTCGAAATGTTTCCTGCAATATGCACTAGTAATAATATCAAAAGAGTTTTTTTTGCGTAGTAAGCATATTTGACTATCATAAGAAGAAATCTCCTCCAATTCTACGATTGCATTGTGTGTGTGGCGGGAGGTCTTATGGTAGTTTCACTTTTCAAAAGAATTGCGAAATTCTTTTATTCTCTTTGTGAAAATAACTGTTTTTGTTTACTCATACCAGTCCCATGACTGACCTGGAGTTTATTGTTTCCTTCCTAAACTCTGGGTGCCCACAATTTCTCACACGGGCAGTCTAGAGTTGGGTTTTTCAGATAATCAGGTTTAGTAGATTATCGAGAGCTAGTTCAGTTTTTGGAGTTCACAGACATGACCGCTCTTGCTTAGCTTAGTGCAATGTGATAAGGGGTTCTCGCTTTGCGGTTTGGTGGCGAACGAGAGACTCTTACCCCTACATGTCCTCGTGGTGGGGTTGGTTAGCCGTAAGGTGTGATAGTCGAAAGGCTGGCCGTAAAAGCAAGGGCAGGGTACCAGTGTATGCCACGGTGGGTCTGGGATGGTTGCAAAGCCTACCGGTCGCCACTGCCTCGTGCGGGCCCTTACAAGTGGTATCAGAGCTAAGGTTAAACTTTAGCTCAGGATTATAACACATTAAGTAGCTCATTAGAGATAGGGTGAAGTATACCCTAGAATGAGTAATCCCTAAGATATCTGTCCATATGCCTCAGTAAATTCTCTTGCTATCCACTGATAGTAAGTATGAGTGCAAGAAGAGGATGAGCTAGAGGACATGGGAATACGACTATAAATGGTCAATACCCTGTAACAACAAGGAAATAATTTTTTCTCTATCAATCTCTTTTGTTCAGCATCTTTTTCTCAATTCTTCGATGATTTCTGGTAGATCCAGGAAGAAGATTCGATATATTAATATGGGACATAAACTCCAAATAGGTTAGAATTGTTTGTTTGGATGAATTGGTTGCTTTGGTTGCTATGGTTGATAGGTATACTTTAGTTTCTAAACTAAAAGTTTTGAAATTATACCCAAAAATAGACAGATATATGAATACAATTTGGGTCCGGATATGTTCTACGAATGGTTAGTTAACCCTTCGAACCGACCGATGCTACTGCACATTTCGTAGATCTGGATAACCCGAGTATCTTGTGGAAAAAAATTAAAAGATTCATTCTTGTATCTATTTTTGATATTCTGATTTGGTAAGCCAAATGCATAATAGATATTCAGTTGATTTGATGAAACATTCTTCATCTATTCTTTTGTTGTCTCCCTACTTTCAAATTTCGAGGACGAAATTCTTTTAAGGGGGGAAGGTTGTAACGATCCCGGATTTTATAAATATTTAAATTGATAATTAATTTCATTTTTGAATAAAAATGTGTGAAATGGTTTGGCAATTGATATAAAATATCAGTTAAATTATGAATTAATTGAGAATTAAAGATAAATAATAAATAAGTAAATAAAATGTTAGATAGTTAAACTTTAAAAAGAAAATAAAATAAAATAGAAACTCACTTATATTATCAAGTAACAAGACTAAAGAAAACACAAGACAACAAACAAATATAAAAGATATAAGCATGAAGACATAAGTAAACAAACCAGGCTTTGTATATGAATGTGAAGTTTAGTTATGCAAGAACAAAGTAAAAAAAGAAAATATCTATCCACATGCACAAATAAAATAAGGTTGAGACATAAAGGACTTAAGCATTTAATGCTAGCATAAACAAGGTCAACTCGAAATGTTATCAGCCTCCAAAATGAAAAAAAATCCCTGCTAAACATTGTACAAACAAGAAAAAAATATACACCCTGTACAAAATATTATACCTTGTAACTTCACTTTCCATATATCAATCTTCATTTCATTTTCGTTCCATTCTAGCTGAGAAAACTGAAGTAAACATCATCTAAAACTTAAACAAAATCCAACTTAAACAACAATAAAAACCAAAGATCA
Organism: Allium fistulosum; assembly: GCA_030737815.1. Lineage (NCBI taxonomy): Eukaryota > Viridiplantae > Streptophyta > Magnoliopsida > Asparagales > Amaryllidaceae > Allium > Allium fistulosum. The sequence goes on along the minus strand of CM060907.1, from coordinate 937,367,296 downwards.
AAAGAAGGAAGAAACTCAAGCCTGGTTCAAAAGAAAAACTTTGTTCTTTCTTCTGGAAATCACGGTGAGCAAACTACCTATATAAAATCTGGAATATGTTATGTCTGGTTTATATATGTGATTGATACTTGAAAATGTGATGTGAAAATGCTTGCATGCCAGTATATTTTGTGTGCACAGGCAAGATATATCTCTGTTTCAAGTTACAGGTTTTAAAAACCTGTTCAAAACTTAAAAATCTAATCCTCTAATCTCTCTTAGGCTTTGATGTTCGAATGGAATGTGTTTGAATAAACACAACCTTAAATTTAAAAATATTATTAGAGGTTATCAACATATAGATTTGCTGGAAATAAGAAATGTCTGAGAAAAATCAATTCAAGTCAAAAATAAATGGTTACAATTTCAAGTTTTAATCATAGGATCAGATTCGTTTTACAAAATAATGAATTTTGATGTTGAAATCATGATTTTTAAGCAATTTGATGTTGAGAAATTTCGAGTTGAATGGAAAAGACATTTTTGTCAAAATCCATCGATAGGCAAGTTTATATTCGTCGTGCTTTGGTCGGAAGGTGGTTCGAGTATCGATGATCACAGGAAAAATAATCGCGAAGGTTATTGATCATCGGAATAGGCGTGAGACGGCGATGTAGGGTTTAGTCGCCAGAATTGTCGTTGGTTTTCTCGAGGCTAATGCGTTGCCTTGGAGAGGCCGGAGACGATCACGAGTGTTGGAATAGTTGCGTGGATCGGTGAAGATGCGCTGGTCGGAGAGACGTAGATTGCGGTCGTCGAGATCATCGTGGCGAACCTTGTTTGGTCGATGTGGTTTGGGTTCTGTGTCGATCGTTTTGCTCATTTCGTCTTTGCGATGGGATCTTAGGATCTGGGTGGTGGAAAGGCTTGCGGGGGTCATCGGTGATGTGTCGAGGCCGGTGTGGTTGGTAGGAGGGTCGTGGGTTGTCTGTGAACGTGCACGTGCACGTTTGAATTTGGAATGGATCGACAGTTTGGGGAAGATGCTGTGATCTCAGATCGAACTCGAGGATGTTTGGGTTTTGTCTCGAAGTTAGGAGACTGGGGGGATAACTCGAGGAAAGGTTGTAGTTGCCCGGGTTTTTGGATTCTGTCTCGTGTTGGTTTTGAGTAACTAACAGGTTTCATTTTTAAAGGCAAATCAAAGTTTCAGGTTTTTAAAAGCAAAGAAAATCCAAGTTTAAAATAAAAGAAAATTATAACAGGTTTTTAAAAGTAAGCTTTAAATCAAGTTTTAACAAATTTTGTTAAAACATTCTTTTATACAATAAGTGTTTATTTAAAGTTTGGGTTTAATTAAAGGTTTTAAAATAAGTGATTTTACTTAATCAAAGTTTTAAAGTATTTTAGTATATAGGCTTTCACTTATTAATCCTTAAGCTCACTTTAAATAAAAATTGAATAGCTTAATTAAGAAGTCATTTAAAAGATAAAATGTTTTTTTAATTAAAGGTTTATTACTTAATGAAAGTAATTAAATGATAACTACTTAATGAAAGTAATTTAAAAAGATAATTACCCAATGTAATTAAAAGAATTAATTATGTAATTACTTAAAGATTAATTATCAAGGTGATCAATTTAATTAAGTGATTAATTAAAGGATAATTAATTAAGTAAGATTAATTTATGTAAGTAATTAAAGGAAATTAATTATTTAAAGACAATTACTTAATTAAAATTAATTAATCAATGATTAAGATTGATTAATCAAGTGATTAAGCAATAATTGATTTAAGGATAATTAATTAAGTAAGATTAATTTATGTAAGTAATTAAAGGAAATTAATTACTTAAAGATAATTACTTAATTAAAAGTAATTAATTAATGATTAAGGTTGATTAATCAAGTAATTAAGCAATAATTGATTTAAGGATAATGTGATAAATTGATTTAGGTGATTAATTTGAGGAAAATTAATCTATTAGAGGTTAATTAATTAATCAGGTGATTAAGAAATAATTGGTGAATGTTTGGACTTGACTGAATGGTTGAATTGTTGATATTCCCTGATCTGTGATGCTGTGTGATATATCCTGATTTATGTTGTGATCTGTTTCTCTGGGATGAATGTAATTAATTCCCTGTGATGTAATTTATTATCTGTGATATATATCTATCTATGATCTGTGTATGAAAGATAAGCGTTATAGTTATACCGCTTATCAAATATATTGTTGTATTTAATCTATGATGATTGAATGATGTTGCACTACTGTGTGAAACCCCTGGACCACACTCTTACACACACAAATATAGATTTCACGTGGAAATCGGTTAAGTCACAGATGATTTAAATTTAATGTTTTTGAAATGGAAATTTTAATTTCAATTGATTTTGGAAATGGATTTGGGTTAAATGTTAAAGCTTTTTAAGATAAAAGTTATTTTGAATAACTTGGTAAAACTCCCAATTTAAATAATTTAATTTGAATTTGAATTCAAAATTTGGAATTGAATTCCATGTTTGGAAATTATGGTTAAATATGTTATAAATATGTTTATATGAATTTAAACCATTCTAAAAGTATTGGTTTGAGAATTTGAATTTAACCCAAGGACTTTAACTCGTATAAATGAATCAGATTTTCCGAAATGAAAACTATTTGTTTTCAAATAATAAAAGCTTTCGTATAAGAAATGAAATTCCAATTTAAATTAAAGGAATTTAAAGTTTGAATTGAAAATGGTTTCCCAAGCTATGAATTAATCTTTGTGAAACTGGGTGAACTTTGTGAATTGAATCTGTTTATTTTTAACAGATTTAAAATGGTGATTTGTTTAAACCATTCGGAATGGAATTGTTTTGAAAGCTATCAATTAAATCTTTGATTTAAAGATTTAATGAGTTAGTCCAATTGAAATGGAAATAGATTTGGAAAATCTATGAATGGATCTTTGTGAAACTGGGTGCACTTTGTGAGATGAATTTTTTTGAAAAAGATTAAAATGGTAATATGTTTAAACCATTTGAAAGAAAAGTTTTGGGTAATAAGTTGTGACTTAATTGAAATCCCATTATCCATATTTTTTAAATATTACGCTCATTATTCGGTTTAGCCGAGAGAGGACTTTGTGTCATATAACCCATTTCGAATAAATGATATGTCGTATATGGATTGCATTTGAAGACCGGTGGTGAAGACCGGATATTTTCGAAAATGAAAGGACAACTCGTCGAATGTCTCTGCATCGACTAGTCCCCGGTATAGAGACTCCATATGTGGTGGGAAGTCCGGACGTGATTAGGAATTATCGGGATTGCAAGGGCTTCTTTGGAAGTGCCTTCGGTTCTGTTCGAACCCGGAACAGACTTGTATGGTTGTATGTCTAACACTACACTTTGAGATATAAAACTGCTTTCTTTCAAATATATTTCTATTTGGTGGCGGAGAATTTATTCTCTTAGCTTAACACCCTTCTCTGAGACGTACGAGCTCAGAGGTTAGGTAGTTGAAGGTTATCAGTGATATACTCCCAATTTTGTAGTGTGGCATGCTGAGTGCTGCTGTGTGCTGATCATTTGTTGATCAAAGCATGGCTTTGTGAAAAAAGCGTAGCTTTGTGGACGAGACTGCATCATGACCTCACAAACCGGAAATGGTCGAAACAGGAAAGATGCGGCAAGGTTATGAGGGCCGCTCCCTTTAGGGTATGTCATTTCCTTCTGGAAAAAGGTGATATTATGGTATGGAGCCCAGATATTTACCTGTGTGGTTGCTCCAATCTCATTTACTGTGTGATTGTTGCTGTGTGATCGAGGGCCCTCGGATAAAGGTCCCAAAGGACCGGGGGTGGCATACTCGAGTAGTAGTTACCTAGTTACAGAGGTAACCCAGCCTTGTGTTGGCAGAGATCCGGGTAGGTTCTCGGGGCATCCCGCCAGAGGCGTTCCCATGTGGCATAGGAAGTTTCTTAGCCTGACCATTTGTTGAAAAATCCAAAGAAACAATACGAGCCTTGTACGGATTTTTTTGGCAAGGCCAGCCGGTTTTATAGTGGACCGTCCACTTTTATTACGAACGTAATAAAACTTGAAGTACAGGAGTAAGGCAGAGGCACCTTAACTACGTAGAAAAATAAATGAAGAAAATAGAGCACTGGAGTATGACAGACATGTCATAGCTACAATAAAAAACTAACTAGACTAGGGCTCCCCCGAAGAGGAAGGATCACCAACGTCAACATCACCTGGGAAGAAACCAAGGGGACTTTCCCAATAAGACCAAAAAAGGGGCGGAACAGGATAGCAAGAGAAGGATCATAAATCTCAGCATCAGAAGAGTATATAAATGATCGATCCCAGGAAGTATCAACAAGCATGACAGAATTTAACTCAGTATACGAACCATCCAAGTCAAGAACCAAGGAATCACCAGATGGTCTATAATAAAGGCATCTAAGGTCTAATAGATCATCAGAAACAAATCTAAAATAGGAATTATCCACTGGGTTAAAGCGCATATCCGAATGGAGATCAACCCAACATCTCTCAGACTCATCCCAAACTGGCAAAAGAGGCGGAGCAAGATCCAGAACAGCGGAGGGAAGCGAAGGAACATCACCAAGGACAGAGGATACAGAAGGGTAAGCAGGCCGAGCAACAGGAGACGGCGGACCTGAGACAGATAAAGGAACTGCAGGAGGAGGAGCAATCTGAGAGGAAGAAACCTTGGGAACCCATTTCCTGAGCGGAGGCCGAGGCAGAGGGATCTTAGGAGCAGCAGCGGAAACAACAGAATGCGTGCAGGCAGAAACAAGGTGGCCAAAGGAGTGACAGGAGGAACATATATCCGGGACCCAACCGTAATGAAAACGGACATCAACCACATGGCCAACAGCAAGCTGAACATGAATAGTGGAAGGGAGAGGCTTAAAAGGGGTAATCTCAATCAGAGCCTTAGCGTACACCAGTTTTTCATGCGCCACTGTATTAGAATCAAAACATTTCAATTTACCAACGTTACAAGCAAGCCAATTCAAACCAAGCAGCGGTTGAAGAGCAGAAGGAATTTGAGAAAAATAAACCCAAACAGGGATAGATAGTACTTGTTCATGCGCACTTGCCACCGTTGGAGACCAGGGAGTAATAATAAATGGTTTCCCATCAAAAAAAGAAGGCTCAGCCTCGAGAACACGACTGCGATCCGCAGAGGAGGAGAACAACAGGAAGTACATGGAGTCAACCAGCTTAACACGAAGATCACCGCGAAGCCTCCAAGCTCTACGACAGACGGAAGACGCATCATGAAGGCGATGGTTTGGGTCCAAAAAGAAACCAACCAAATATTCAGACCAAAAGTCCATACCAGCTTGCATAACATTTAGAGGAGGGATCATCACTCCATCAACCTCAACGATATCAAAATCAACTGGTTCATAAACACCTGCATTATGGGGCAGAGATGTAAAAAGAGAAGACCAAGATTTGGGACCAGCTGGGGATGGAACAGCAGGACGATGGATATGAGGACCGCGAAACTCCTCCATGGATGGATTACCTACTGAAGCCGCATACATTGAATCGCCAGAACTTAAGACATTGAATTTGGGTACACCATTCTCCTCAGCATTTGGTCGAACACCGGATGTGCACCGAGCCAAACACGAAATATCAATAGAGGCAGTAAGCAACTCACAAGCAGACACACCAACATCCACACCATTTGCAACAGAGACAACAACATCAGACACGTGCACATGAACGGTACCAATACTAGAATGACAAACATCACTACCCATTGAAGTCAACAACTCAGGACACTCGACAGCAGCAGGAAGTTCAGCATTCTTAACCGTAGGTAGCGGAGGAAACTCGGAGTCAGATAGTAAGGGATGCATTGAACTCGAGGACAGAACCTTAAAAACCCTACCAGATCTAGTTGAAGAAGGCGAAGGGGCTGGAGCAATGGGAAGGTAGGGAAGAAGAGGAGAGTTAGGCATAGGAAAGGACAGAGCAGAGGGAGATGGAGGGAGAGTCGAAGCAGAATGGAAACTAACGATACCTGGATGAGGGAGATAGAAACGAACGGGAGGACGCCATTAGAGTTTGAGCCTTGTACGGTTTTAGTTGTATAACCTGCTATGGAATGTGGCGGTAACCTTCTATTGAACATAGTAGCTATAGTAGGCATACAATAATGGTTGTATGTTGGCTAAGATTAATATTATAATTTCGAAATGTTTCCTGCACTATGCACTAGTAATAATATCAAAAGAGTTTTTTTTTGCGTAGTAAGCATATTTGACTATCATAAGAAGAAATCTCCTCCAATTCTATGATTGCATTGTGTGTGTGGCAGGAGGTCTTATGGTAGTTTCACTTTCCAAAAGCATTGCAAAATTGTTTTATTCTCTTTGTGAAAATAACCGTTTTTGTTTACTCATACCAGTCCCATGACTGACCTGGAGTTTATTGTTCCCTTCCTAAACTCTGGGTGCCCACAATTTCTCACACGGGCAGTCTAGATTTGGGTTTTTTAGATAATCAGGTTTAGTAGATTATCGAGAGCTAGTTCAGTTTTTGGAGTTCACAGACATGACTGACCTTGCTTCTCTTGGTGCAACGTGATGATGGTTCGAGCTTGATGTTGGAGTTATTGGTCTTATTCTCTTTTGTCGGATCATTTGGAGTTATCACCTCTATTTTCCGCTGTATCATTATTTATCTCTGATATTCTTGTATCATATTGATATCATTGTTGTATATCATTCTGGATATTGTATTCATTGGAGTTGTATATGATATCATCTATTTCCTTATTCCGCTGTGTTGTTATACTTATTGTGTTATAAGCTCCGGGGAGCCAGATTCGGCGTTTGAATCTACGACATTCGAGTACAAGTGAAGTACAGGTGCCGATTTTCGAAGGCCGAGTTCAGGAACCTTACAGAAATAAATTGCAATAAATATAATTAAATATTACATTAATGTAAATTAAGGTAATAATTAAAGAATATAAATGTAATAAGCTATAAACCAATGTTGAATATATACATAGAGTAATGAAGGATTGAATAAGAAGATTGAAATCGATTAAATCAATTTATTGGAATTAAATTATAATTAATTGGATTTAATTACAGTTGAAATTGAACACCGTAGTTAGTAAAATAATTAACATTGAATTGATATGTGAATTTGTTTTTTTTAATTTATTGTAAATGTCTAGTTAATCAAAAATGATAAAATTTGTTTGTTATTAAATTTGAAATTAAAAAGTGACTTAATAAATTTAATAATGATTTATTTAATTAACGTGAAAATAGCCACTTTAGCCACTATCTCGGATTTTGACGAAACCAGTTTCATCGGATCCATAACGGTGAATTATTGTAGGATTTCAAGTTTTGTAGCAATCAGACTTGTCGTTTGATCGTACGGGCTCGAAACGCGTAAAAATCAATTTAATTGAAATCAATTTGAAATAAAATGATTTTAAAGATAACTTCTTTATACGATGGAATTAGGACTAGAAACCTATTCCATTGAGTTTAAAATTATCCCAAACATCTATTTTGATATATGAGATGTCCTATTTTCGTTTCGGGGTCAGAACGGGCTTTTTGGGTCGCGTAGTCGTTTCGATCAATCCAATCTAGTCCATTCTTTTCTAATTCTGATCTGCCTATATATAGGCCGTTATAAAACCTAATTGTTTTTCATTTCCCAATACTGTACGTACAATTCTCTCTGGCTTCTCCTTCTCAATGGCAGACAGACCAAAACCTAAATTCCAAATCCAATTTCAAAATCAAACTCCTCCAAACTATATCAAATTTTATATCGATTCGAAGCTCTCGATGAGCGCAACTCAAATCTACTGTTCGTTTTTCGATTCAAGTCACCATTTAGCCAGAAATCATCGATCATTTTCAGCCATTCATAGGGCCACAACTTCGATTAACGGTGGATCTTCCACTATGGGACGATCGGGAAGTACAGACTCATAGAGGCCGGGGAGCAGGTCCTAGATCTGGTCTTGGTTCATCGTTCGGAGTTATGGAGTTCTCCAAAAATGCCTTAGAAGGCACGACGGCAAAGACGTGCTCGGGGAAGGGCCAGTGGTCGCGCTCGGACCCGGTGAAGCGGCTCGGCTAACCAAGCACAGTGGCGTGCTCTGATGAGGTGGTCATCGTCTGTGGAAGCGGCGTTGTTGGGTGAGAGAGCGACGGCTGGTTCGAGCATAGGTCGATCGTGATTTGGGGGAGCTAGGGTTTCCGCTGTGTTCGCTGATGTGTAAGTATATACGCGTTTATAAATTTAACTATTTTATTTATTTTAATTTTGAATCGTGTGACTTCTAACGTACATAACTTTTACATACGAGGTCCGATTTGCGCGCGGTTTGTTTCGTTGGGATCGTATCAAAATTCCAGACATTTTGACGCTTGTATGGACGAATTCTGAGACTGTTGAAATGTCATGACCCGACTTTCTTAGCCCAGAAAGACGCGTCATGATTTAAGAAAGAAAGGGATAGAAGAAGAAAAGATAGAAAAGAAAGAACAACAACATATGAGAATCTCACAGCGGAACGAATGAAATATAATATATCACATAAGATATTACATAGTATCATATACATCAAAGTTACACAACTTATACATCTCATATTAGACAGTTATAAACACCTGTCTATCATACATCTCAAACATCACAAAGATACAGACTGAACACAAACACAGCGGAATCACTATATATCTACACGCTGAAACCACCTGCTCCAAATCTCCTCTAGAATTCGTCAAAGCTAACCTGAATCCCTTGGCTACTCGTAAAAATTTGAGTACCCAAGAGTTTAATAAAATAGAAAATAAACACTTGGGTCAGACATGGGTCTGGTGTGAGTAAACGGGTTAAAGTTACTTAACTTTGAAAATCCTTTGGAAAGGAAAAGTATCTCGTAAGACTTCCCGCACATAAACACGGAAAAGTTTTTACCTTACGATAACCAAAACATTTGATAGGAAATCCAGTTATATTATAATAGGTCTAGGGTTTTCAAATAAATATGAAATAGCTGAAATTGTTACATTATTAAATTCCAGCATATATAGGTATACAATCAAGTCCGTGATCACTTATTGGAGTTTGGATTCCATACAATGGCAGGGCTACTGGGGTACCGCCCGTCACAGTACGGGGCCTAGATCACCGTACCGAGGATTACTCCCAATCCCCTACAACACAAGGCCGGAACCATCTAAGGATAATTCCGAACAAGACAACCCCGTAGTTGGCGCGACCAACCACACACTAAGCTGAATAAAAAGGAACTTCTAGACAGGGGAAAATCTCGTCCTACTTGGGCGCTACCCACTTAACCTTGCTGCACCTCCCCTGTTTTAGCCATTCCCGGTTGATGAGGCTTGAGGCTACGATTACCTTTATAGAACACATCTATCTTAGAATGCTCATCGCCCTCCTGACGATGTTATGAAAGCATTCAATCCATACAAGTTCGTTCCGGGTTCGAACAAAACCGAAGGCATTATCTCATTACACTCGTTTTGGAATCACCCTCAGAGTTAACGACAATAACCCTTGCACTCTGAATCTTCATCTCGAATCTATAAGTACTATCTCCGTCAACTCATTACGGAATCACCCACAGAGTTATACTGACAAAGAATAGTTCTTACACCTCGAGTCTTCACTTTAATTGAGATTCACGACCTATCGTTAATTTGGATCGATGTGGTTTTCGGATATCCAAATCTGGAAACCCGATCCCGGTCTCATCGAAATCCAAAACGTATCTTTTAGGTCCAAGTTGTTTAAAGGTTTTAAACATTTAACTTATATTCAGGATGATATAAATAGATATGTAAATCACATTATCACAATAGATAATTCCTATCAACATTCATCTCACAAAGCAGCATGTCACATATCATAGATATCATATCAATCATCCAGTATCAACCAATCACCCAATATTAGTCATCCAAATCATTCAAAAGCAGAATTGATCAACTCCTAAATCAATTTAATTAGCCTTTAATTAAATTAGTTACTATCCTTTAATTACTTGGATTATCTTAATCCTGCTTCATTGATTTATTACATATCAATTTATTAATCATCTCTTAATGATCTTCCTTAATTAATCTTCCTTGATTAATTATACTTTAATTACATTCAAGTAATTATCCTTAACCATATACAGTAATTAACCTTTAATTACTACCATTAAATTACAATAATTAATGATACTTCATTTGCTTCCATTAATTAATTAACTATAATTATTTGCATTAATCCTGAATTAATTATAATTAATTAATCATTCTTTAATTAATTACTTTCATTAATCAAACTTGATTAATTTTATTAATTATATTAATTAATAATCCTCTAATTACTTCATTAATGAATTACCTTCTAGTTAATTAAATAATTAATCTTTAATTAACTACATTCATTAATTAACCTTAATTAATCATAATAGTAATTAATCATCCCATAATTACTTACCTTAATTAATTAATTCCTTAATTAATTATATTAATTAATTACTCTTTAATCACTTATTATTGATTAATTTATCTTAATTAATCAACCCTTAATTACATCAGCTATTATATAAATTAATGATCCTTAATTACCTCCTTAATTAATTACTCTTTTAATTAATTTCCTTAACTAGTAATTAATCACATTATTAATTAACCTTAATCCTTTAATTAATTAATTACTCTTTAATTAATTAACTTCAATCAATTATATTAATTAATCCTTAAATTAATAATATCAAGTGATTAAACCTTAATAACTTCCATTAAATTACTTCCATTAGTAATTATCCACTAATTACTTCCATAAGTAATTCTTCTTAAATTAATTACATTTAGTAATTATTCATTAATTACTTTACTAAGTAATTACACTTAATTAATCATAAGTGGTTATCTTTAATTAATTAGACTAATTAATTAACCTAAAATTAATTACATTAATTAATTACTTAATGTTTCCTGGGGAATTGACCAGGCAACTTAGTACTCGGCCTCCCCATCGATCAGTTAAACAATGAGCGTTCGGCATCCATGAACGTTCGGCCTACAAGGTACGCTCGGCATTCCCGGACTGTTCGGCATTCCAGCCTCATTCGACCTGCATCCCTCACTCAACACCACATCTCTTCCGATACGTATCTCGTTCGGCAATCACCTGCAACTCGTCATCCAAGGTCATTCAGTACAAATGGATGTTCGGCATTCAGAGTGTCCGGCCTCACCTCGTTCGGCATAAAGGGGGAGGCTCGGCATTCTGTCGTTCAACCTATCTGGTTCGGCGCATAGGACTTACACTATTTGGACCGAGTTATTCAGCTACCAGGCCCGCCAGAGAAGTCTAACCCACCTTTGTATATAAATAGAGGAGCAGGGGCACAGTGAAATGGACCTTTTTTGGAGAACACTGGGGAGACTCTGCCATTTTTTATACTCTCCTCTTTTTAATTCAAACTTGTATTCAAGTCATCAACATACGGATTGTATCTGTATTCAACTACTTGTGAAAGAAATAAAGATCAAAACTCAAAGTGGACGTAGGCAATTACGCTGAACCACTATAAATCCGGTGTTCTTACTTTCTGCATTTAAATTAGCATATTCTTCCTTGTTTAATTTAACCTCATCACTTACATCTCTACACAATCTTTCTCAACGAGGTTAGTGACAAATTTTGGTGCTAACACTTTGGTGCTTTCACTGAGAATTGAATTCTCAGCTTGATTGGATCTCATCGTCTACTAGTGGATTTCCATATTCGCGAGATAGATCCAGTTGTTTACTTGAAAACTTCCTATTCTACTCAGATTGAAAGAAATCTAAAGGAAGCTGATAGCCGTATATTGGATTCACTAATGTACGCAAGAACTGGGGATTGGACATTGAAGTTTGCACTCAAGTTGAATGAAGGCCGACCCTCCTCTAAAGGCAATTCAGCCGATCACCAAAGAAAAGGCGTATGCCGACCGCTCCAGAAAATGCCTATGCCGATCCATACCTCCAGGCCGAGCGAAATCCGAAGGCCGATCCATACCTCTAGGCCGACCCAAACCTCTATGCCATGCCATACCTCTAGGCCGATCCATACCTCCAGGCCAAGCGACATCCGAATGCCGATCCATACCTCCAGGCCGATCCATACCTCCAGGCCGAGTGACATCAGAATGCCGAACACGTGTGGAACGCCGAATAGTGTGGATGCCGAACAGTGTAAATGCCGAACAGTGTGGATGCCGAACGGTGTGGAATGCCGAACAATTGGAATGCCGAACAGTGTGGATGCTGAACAGTGTAAATGCCGAACAGTGTGGATGCCGAACGGTGTGGAATGCCGAACAGTTGGAATGCCGAACAGTTGGAATGCCGAACAGTGTGGATGCCGAATAGTGTGAATGCCGAACAGTGTGAATGCCGAACAGTTGGAATGCCGAACGCTGCTGAATGCCAAACTCTCTCGGATGTCGAACGTTCCTGAATGCCGAGCGCTCTCCAATGCCGAACGCTCTTGAATGCTGAGCGCTCTCTAATGCCGAACGCTCCTGAGTGCCGGGCGTTCCTGAATGCCGAACAGTGTGGAATGCCGAACAAATTTGGATGCCGAACAATCTTGTATGCCGAGCTACTTTGTCAAGCCGAACGGCCCTCAATGCCGATCAAAACTTAAGTTACACCGGTCCCTTATACGACCCCTATTTTCAAAAAAAAATATTTTCGGGTACGACCCAAATTTTCAACCCTAGCCACAGCGCAGTGCCTCCGGATAGTGAATGAAAAACTCAACTTAATAAAGGAACATTCTATCCACTTCCCTGACATCCCATGATCGACCAGGGCATAGAGGATCTAGCGGCAGCTTATGAACGGCATCAAGGGAACGGACAAGCAACCGCTATTCAAACGGTACTCCCAAAGGTTGGAGAACATAGATGATATGACTCTAGAAAACGCCAAGATGACTCAAGCATCCAAATACTAACAAGGGTATCATACTGATCACGTTTGAGGAAAGTCGACCTCCAGATATATTTTTGCAGCTAGTTAGCTAAAGAGCCTCCTACGACTATTGATCGTTTCTTTTACAAAATGAATCAGAACTAAAGTGAGGAGGAGTGGAGCAGACTAAGAAAAATAACAATGAAGGCCCGTTGGCTAAGGATGTAGATCCCAGTAGCCGAAACAAGACTTCAGAATTCAGCTCATATGCTCTTTGAAAGATTCAATTGACAACCTCTACTTAAAGACTCACGACTCGGAGTGGTACTGGAAACCAACCTCGAGAGAGTACACCAAAATCTAAAGAAAATCAGGGGAATGTTGTATATTCCCAAATGCTCACTGATCCTAACACGGTCGATTACAAACACCTACGAGGTGTGATCGAAAAGATGACTTGGAAAGGAAAGCTTCAATAGTATGTACAAGTCCTGCAGAATGGCGGGCATCGAATATCCGATGCCTATTAATAAAGGGCTATGATTATCAATTGGATGGTTGACGGCCGACATCCTTTTGAAAGGAGCCAGGGGCGGAGTCGGATAGCGAGCACACGATGTTGCTTCACATATCAATGAGATTTACCATAATCTTCTTTGAATTATTTCCATTTCCATCTCTATTTCAATTGTTCTATGAACTACGACTAGCTTGAACTAAACTACTTTCAAAACGATGCAGGTGTCCAGGTACTCAGATTTGGTTGCCAACCAATCTATTCAGACCATGATCGGACGTGTGGAGTTACATCTGGATGAGAATAATTCTATTGCTCATCATCAACCATATGCCTTTGATTTGGGGCTATGGATTAAATACAATGTACAACATCACGATGCACGATGACCTGAATTCCATCCTGCAAGTGGAATTTATTCAAGTAGAGAGCGGCTGCGATACGACCAGCCACTCGCTAAGTGAAACTCGAGCTCGGGGGCAAGCCATCACATCAAGGCTAAAAATGGGTTGATACACGACGATCCTTCGCACAACTCCGTACTCCCAGAGTGCGAGACGGAGTATAAACATTGATCAACTCCGTACTCCCAGAGTGCGAGACGGAGTATAAACATCTACTTAACTCCGTACTCCCAGAGTGCGAGACGGAGTATAAACATTAATCAACTCCGTATTTCCAGAGTGCGAGACGGAGTATAAACATCTACTCAACTCCATACTCCCAGAGTGCGAGACGGAGTATAAACATACATCAACTCCATACTCATCCCCAAAACTGGGGGCAGAACCAAAGCAAAGCATGCTAGTTGAACATTTGTCTAAAAGAAGATTGCAACGAAACGATTAAAAGACGACTGTCAAGCAATCAACTGAACGGAAATATTTAGCATGAAAGACTACGGTTTTTCAAAGCACGTCATGTTTACACAAGACGTCCTTTGGGGGGCAAATGTTATCCCGCCTTTTGGCAAGGCCGTGACACCAAGAACTTGATTAGAAACCAGTGACAGTTCGTCTTGGAGATCGGTTACACAAAGGCTCACTATGGATATCGATGGATTTTGTCCGAGTCTGGATTGAGCCACGATTAACAAGACATAACAATCAAAGCCAGGGAAGCCAATGTTCCAAGTTTCAAGACGATCCGAGTTCGTATGCTCAACTTATGATCGATTCGAACAACCGACCATCCATCCATCAACCTCCACATTTGACTTGGAGACCTAAACTGCTTGGAATGAATATGGCCCGATCATCCACTCCAATCGAGTCATAGAACAAAGTTCGACAAAATACAGATACCCCTCATGAAGCTCAGTGACGCCAGGATCCGTCTAAAGTGGACGTGATTTGATCATCTACACATCAAATCCTACCCTGAACACGAAAGGTTGTTCGAAAGCCCAACTTGAAGTAGCTATGGTAGACTGCGTACTCGCTAACCATCGCTGTCAATATATGGACACGACTGCACCTTGGAACATATGCAACTTACTTTGTCTACTCAACAATATATTATCCTTATTTTCTAGAAGGAGATACGGAGAAAATTGTAAGAGATTTGGCTATCTAACCCAACATGGATGTGATCTAATCATCCGTCATATACCTCCTTCCTTGACTTGATTGGAAGAGCTATAATCACCAAGCGGACGAGAGTCGATCGTCCATTTTTCAAATTCCGTCCCTTATCCTGGGGGCAAAATCCCATTCCGTGAGCAAACGTGGTTCGATTTTTCATTCGACGACTTTAGCCTCGATACAGTAGATGAATACAAATTAAAGAATGGAAATGCGACTGCTCTTAACTTAAACCTCCAAGTCCCCAGATTGCAGACTGGAGTACTCTAAGTCCCCAGAGCGCGGACTAGAGTACAAATGACTTAAAACTCTAAGTCCCCAAAGTGCGGACAGGAGTACTCTAAGTCCCTAGAGCGCGGACTAGAGTATAAACGACTCAAACCTCCAAGTCCCCAGAGCGCGGACTAGAGTACTCTAAGTCCCCAGAGCGTGGACTAGAGTATAAACGACTTAAACCTCCAAGTCCCCAGAGCGCGGACTGGAGTACTCTATGTCCCCAGAGCGCGGAATAGAGTATAAAAGACTTAAACCTCCAAATCCCCAGAGCGCGGATTAGAGTACTCTAAGTCCCCAGAGCGTGGACTAGAGTATAAACGACTCAAACCTCCAAGTCCCCAGAACGCGGACTGGAGTACTCTAAGTCCCCAGAGCGTGGACTAGAGCATAAATGACTTAAACCTCCAAGTCCCTAGAGCGCGGACTGGAGTACTCTATGTCCCCAGAGCACGGAATAGAGTATAAAAGACTTAAACCTCCAAATCCCCAGAGTGCGGACTGGAGTACTCTAAGTCCCCAGAGCGTGGACTAGAGTATAAACGACTCAAACCTCCAAGTCCCCAGAGCGCGGACTGGAGTACTCTAAGTCTCCAGAGCGCGGACTAGAGTATAAACGACTTAAACCTCCAACTCCCCAGATTGCGGACTGGAGTACTCTAAGTCCCCAGAGCACGGACTAGAGTATAAATGACTTAAACCTCCAAGTCTCCAGAGCACGGACTGGAGTACTCTGAGTCCCTAGAGTGTGGACTAGAGTATAAACGACTCAAACCTCCAAGTCCCCAGAGCGCGGACTGGAGTACTCTAAGTCCCCAGAGCGCGGACTAGAGTATAAACGACTTAAACCTCCAAGTCCCCAGATTGCGGACTGGAGTACTCTGAGTCCCTAGAGCACGGACTAGAGTATAAATGACTCAAACCTCCAAGTCCCCAGAGTGCGGACTGGAGTACTCTAACTCCCCAGAGTGCGGACTCGAATATAAGCGAATCGGATCTCCAAGTTCCCTGAATATGAACTATGACACAAATGACTTGAATTTGTCAAATCCCTGACATACGGGCTAGAAAGTATTCTAAGTGCTCGAAGCACAGAATGGAAGTTCAACGACTCCCGAAGAGTTTCTGAGTTATATGAAGATGGACTGAGAAGTCTATGTTACTCACAACTGCTTGGATTAAAATCACAATCACAAAGAAAACTGAACAATAAGAGTCTTTTGTAAGACAGAAAAAGGAACTAAACCTTATTCAGAAATGAGTTTCTATTACAACCCCTCCAACATTCGGAGTCGACATTCTATTTACAAGGACTAAGGAAATAGATGAAAATAATTACATGACTTAAACTAACTCTCGTTGAACGAGGATAGTAATCACTTCTTGTGCTTCTTCAACTTCTCCTCTCCAGAGCATTTACCCTTGGTACTCTTCTTTGATAGAGGGGTAGCAACTGAAGGAGTACGGGGGCCTTCCATGGGCTTGGACCCGCCAGGAAGGATGACCTTCAACGGCTTGTTCAAAGGATCGTCCAAGTCCATAACTCGGGGCTCTACTATGACCTTGACCGTCTCCTCCTTCTCTTTCTCGAGCCGCTCCTCCATGCTCAATTCAGATGTCTGCTCAGAGGCGCCTGTAATTTCTACTTCATAACCCCCGTCGGTAGGAGAGGAGGTTTCAGACTTGTCTTCATCAAAAACTCCGATCACCTGAGCGTTTGGACCAAGAGCCTCCCCTGCGTGAGTGGCTTCACTTGTTTTCTCCCCCACTTCCTTGGTGACATCGCTCCTCGGAGAGGGCTCGGGGTCAGAACGGCCTGCACAAAATCGTGGAAAACAAGCATTAGAATGCAATATTCCTGCATAAAGAATAACGACTTTCGAAATCTTAAAGAGAATCTTAAAGAGAAGGATTATCTACCAGGTTTAGGCAAACTCTCAGCCATCCGGGAGGTCTCACCCTCTGGAACGGGAGACAGAATGCGGACTAAAGTACTCTAAGTCCCCAGAGCGCGGACTAGAGTATAAATGACTAGAACCTCCAAGTCCCTAGAGTGCGGACTGGAGTACTCTCAGTCCCCAGAGCATGGACTAGATTATAGACAACTTCAGAAAAATCTCTAAATCCCAGAAGCGGACCAGATTACTCTAAGTTCCCAGAGTGCGAACTAGAGTATAAACGAGTTGACGAAAATCTCTGCGTCTCGAACTGTGGACTAAAGCATAAACCGTTCGACAAATCTCTAAGTCCCTGGAGCGTGGATCGAAGCATGAACACAAATTAGGCCCAAGTCAACCGGAGGGAGAATAACACTAAGTCACCAGAATGCAGAGTGGTGCATAAACATCGATAAATAGACGAGTGGATTCCGACCATTTTCTATTCCGTAAACTTCGGTCTGGAATCGACAGGAGGATTATTAACCCGCTGAGGATGGAGTTCGACCATCCAACTAGTGACCTGGCCAAATCAATGCTGGGGGCAGGGGTACAAAACACTAAAAAGCCGAATACGACAGCTTACTATAGCCCTAGCGTGGCGTTCTTTATAACTTAAGGCAGCGACTGTAGGGAGGCCTCAATACAGAACCAATCGAAACGGCATCCAAAGCTACGAGCAACCTACTATATCATACCTCAGACCAAGGGTCAATGCCGATCTGCACCAAGCACATACGAATGTGACTCGGATGTTTTTTTGAAAAACTATGACCCCCAGAGTATGGAAAATAGGGTAAACCACGAATACTTGGTCAAAGATTCTCCAGCACCCTCGTTTGATTCGTCAGGAGGAGTATGAAACTGGATGAGCATAACCCGACTGCATTTGTAGCCAACTTTACCCCGAGATCTGATTACAGAGCATGAACCAAAGTGGACGTGGATGACCATCCACTGTCCAAATTACGCCCTGAAACTTACGTGGCATCGAAGTATTCCTCTTGGAATGAAAAACCACGATAAAATCCAAGATAGGCGAGACCTAGTCTCCCATCGACTGACATGATCCCACGATCCAACGGGAAAGAGAGTAAAGCTAAAGTGGGCGTGGCTGGCCTTCCTACTTATCGGTATATGCCCCAGACCTGGGGGCACGAGCGAGAAGCAAGATGAATGTGAACCGACTATTCACCAATCACCTCTATGTCTTCGGAGTTTAGGTGAAAACATAAACATAGCTAGGACGAGACTCAACCGTCCATGCAGTACATTTATCAACCCAAGACTGGGAGAAGACGCATGGTCATCCAAAAACTGGCTACGATAGCTCAGTATTAAAACTTATATATAGTGCTTACAGCTACTCATGGCAACGATCGTAAGGATGCCTAGAGATAGAATCGTTAAATCGATACCTTAGCTCATGGGCAATTGACTTTCACTCCAACCCGAAGGACGGGTAAACAATCATGAATGCATTGAATAGAAAGCGCGTCACTCGAATGCACAAGCAAATTCAAACTCATAGCAAGATCCAGCTATGCAGTTGCACGCAACTCGAGGCTGGCCCCTACTCGACATTTCCTTCAACGTGCTTTTAAGCCTGATCTTTGGCCATTTGCAGATAATTAATTAGAGCATTCAGAGCCCTTCATTATTTGACTTAACAACTCATGACAAGACTCTAGTATTCGACCAGAATAACCATCAACATTGACCGTCCCAACCATATTTCACATTGAATGTTATGCAAAATAGTTACGTCTTTACCCAAAGAATCTGGGATAGCACCTGCTAAGCTGACGGTCGACATTACAGCCAGCCATGGCGACCCTTTTCGGGTGCTGAATATCGGATCACAGCTTAGTGCAGTGATGATAAAAGAATTAGTTGGATTTTTCTGAATAAATGATGATATGTTCCCTTGGACCCATTCTGACATGCATATGTGATTTCATTAACTATCACGAGCCATGCATTGGATATCAACCCGAAGCTATAAAAGCTAGCACAATCTCTATTGATTCATCATGAAAGATCCACTCTTACTTTTGGGCTCACCCCATCAACATCTATGCCTACCAGCCGTTGCGACAGGGCACACAATGACCTAAGACGTCTGAAAGACTACTTAAATAGAATATCGAACTAAGCTAATTCAATATCACTTATTTCCCACGAAGGGCTATCCAAGGACGGAAATTAGCAGACCTCACACCCAAATTCACTACCTCAGATGACTACTCGAAGAGTAGCAGAGAACCAACCATAAGATGGAAAATGTACGTGGATGGAGCATCCAATGATCAGTGTTGTGGCTTGATAATGACTCCTGAGGAACGATCAATCTGCTACGTCCTAAAACTCGATTTACCTGTAACAAACAACGATGCTTAGTATGAAGCCTTGACTGCCAGCCTCAAACTTGCTAGAGGATTTGAAGTGAAAACTTTACATATCTTTTGTGATTCTTGATTGGTAGTATACAAATTTAAGGAAGTTGATCTTGCTAGGGGCATTGTCTTGCTCCTTATCTCGGTCAAGTCCAAGAGCTACTAACCGACTTCACATATTACATCATTACACACGTACTCAGCGAACAAAATGAAAAGGTGTCATGGTTGACTCCTATCAAAGACTATCTACAATGAGGAATTCTTACTGAATGAAGGAATGGAAAATGACAAATCCTCCTCAAAGCTTCACGCCAGATCATCTAAGAATAAGTCGTGTGTCAAAAGGAGTTTATCCATCCCCTTGCTTCAGCATATCGCCCATGATGATATCTTGAGCAAAGTCTATGAAGAAGAATGCGGTAATAACATCAGGGGGAAAACCATGATAAAGAAGATACTCTGCTACAGGTATTACTGGCCAACTATCAACCCAGATGCGGTTGATCATGCTAGACAATGTGACGAGTGCAAGATGTTTGCAAAAAATCCGGGAACCCCGCCGATGGAAATTAGTCAAATGGCTAGTTCATAGCCGTTTGCCACTTGGGGGCACGGAAATCATCTTCTTGTCGATCCTAAAGGTGGTGCGAAATACACCATCATAGCAGTTGATTACGTCACCAAATGGGCAGATGAAGAACTCTTAACCACGACCAAGATGAAGAAAATAATTCACTTCTTTATCCGTAACGCCATCTGTCCTTATGACCTTCCATGATCCATTATAACTGAAAATGGATAGGTTGAAGCTGTGAACAAAATCATAGAGTCTGTACTGAAGAGAGGTTTGGAAAACGCCTCAAGTGGCTGATTGCAACCCTTATTTCACAGAAAATACAAACAAGGAATCGCGATTGAATTGCAATTAAACTAGATGGAGTTGGCGATGACTTATGAGCATATAAAATGCATCCGAGAGCCAATGGCAAGAACATGTACCCGAACGTGCATGTGTACATCTGAAAAAGTTCGACTTCTTGAGATCAACAGAAATTGAATTCTCACTAAGGGTTATTAAGAGAAGACTAGATCAGATAGCCAAAGCTTATTAGCTCTGCAGAATCAGACACGAATGGCCACTGATATTCTCAAGAAGGCATCTCCAAGAGGATTTAACCAAGGTTCGAAGCGGAGCATGGAGGATACGTAATTCAAAGCGTATCACGTTCGGTCACGTAATACACTTTGGGGGGCAAGTGTTTCTTGGAGAATTGACCAGGCAACTTAGTACTCGGCCTCCCCATCGATCAGTTAAACAATGAGCGTTCGGCATCCATGAACGTTCGACCTACAAGGTACGCTCGGCATTCCCGGACTGTTCGGCATTCCAGCCTCATTCGACCTGCATCCCTCACTCAACACCACATCTCTTCCGATACGTATCTCGTTCGGCAATCACCTGCAACTCGTCATCCAAGGTCATTCAGTACAAATGGATGTTCGGCATTCAGAGTGTCCGGCCTCACCTCGTTCGGCATAAAGGGGGAGGCTCGGCATTCTGTCGTTCAACCTATCTGGTTCGGCGCATAGGACTTACACTATTTGGACCGAGTTATTCAGCTACCAGGCCCGCCAGAGAAGTCCAACCCACCTTTGTCTATAAATAGAGGAGCAGGGGCACAGTGAAATGGACCTTTTTTGGAGAACACTGGGGAGACTCTACCATTTTTTATACTCTCCTCTTTTTAATTCAAACTTGTATTCAAGTCATCAACATACGGATTGTATCTGTATTCAACTACTTGTGAAAGAAATAAAGATCAAAACTCAAAGTGGACGTAGGCAATTACGCTGAACCACTATAAATACGGTGTTCTTACTTTCTGCATTTAAATTAGCATATTCTTCCTTGTTTAACTTAACCTCATCACTTACATCTCTACACAATCTTTCTCAACGAGGTTAGTGACCAATTTTGGTGCTAACACTCAATTAATCATCACTTAATCTTAAATTAATTTATTTCTTAATTACCTTCATTTCCACTAATTACTTCATTAAGTAATTGTCCTTAATTACAATAAGTAATAAATCTTTAATTTATTTTACTAATTAATTATCCTTAATTAATCTCCACTTTTAAAGATAAACTCTTCATTTAAATTAAATACTTATTTCTATCAATTTATTTCATTTAAAAACCAATTTAGAAATCAATTTACATACTTGAAATATATAATTTTACTTAAGAACAAAACAATTTAACATTTTAATTTAACCCTTAAAATCTTAAAACTTATTGAAAACATTTTTCTTTTGAAAACAAATAACTTTGAAACTTTGTTTTGAAATATTTTAATTTGGAAAACTTGTTTTAATTTGCCTTTAAACTTTGAAACCTTAGCACTACAAACTGGTACAATTTTTCCTTTAAAACCAGATACTCAACCCAATAAAACCCGAGCCTAACTCTAAGTTTCCCCGAGTTTTTCCCCACGCTCGTCTACTTCGAGTCGACCATCAAAAAGCACGAACCCTTCACCGAGTCGAACTCGTCTTCCCCAAAACGTCGAACACTCCTGTACACGAACGTGCACGTGCACGTGCACAACCGAACCTCTCCCCTCCGACCATCCAACTGATCGCCGACCAACCCCATACGACCTCGACAACCTGTCCCACAACCCAGATCAAACAATACGTCATCAAATCGAATTCGAGCATCAAGCTCGAACACTGCAGAAAACATCGTCCACAAATCCCATCGCCACCGGCCAACCCAACACCGATGAACCTCGCCGTTCTCACCATCGAACACCACAACCACGAGCTACCTTCTTCCCAAAAGCGAACGCCTCCGGTCCCACCTTCATGTCGCAACTGCTACGACAATCAATCCCAGCCGAGAACAACCTAAAAGCCTAGTTCGATCTAATCCATCACCACGGCCGTTGGAAAAATTCAATTGCATTTTTCCCATCATCCACAACACTAAAGCAAGCTTCGATCAAGAATTCAGTCCCAACCACTCTGCTGATTAACGGCAATCCACCAAATTGTCGAAAACGTTCATCTCAAATTTTCTAATCGAATATCAAATTAAAAATTATGAAATGTATATTAAAATTCGTGATTTCCCATCACGAACACATTCATGCAATCCAAATCAGAGATTAAGATTTATGATTTTTAACATATGTATATTATCTTCACTGTTTATTACATTCTAAAAATGATTTGCTAAAAAAATAATACTAATTCTATTTTAAAAATAAATAACAGACATAAACAATCAACTTCCATTCAAACATCAAAGTCCAATTTTGATTCTATAGGGAGATTTGAATTTTTTTGATGGCAAAGGCATAAACTGAAATAACAGAGAACGGGGTATATATATATATAAATACAAACATACTTACACACACATATATATCAATTCAATTATAAAAAAAACTGGAAATTTTGCATGCAACATCAATATCAATTTCACAGATTAACATATGCATTGGAGATAACCACAATTAAACTATTTTTAAAAAGTTTACTCACTTGTTATAAACAGAGAACAGAGGCAATTCATATATATATATATATATGCATCTACACATATGAACACATGCAACCATATTTTACAGAGATTCATCACAGACATTTAAGCCAATTCACAGATTTAAAAACTGTTTTTAAAAGAAATTTACTCACCTATTTAATTGCAGAGAACAAAGCAGAGCAGTTTATTACTTCCAGGTTTTAAAATTTTGATCTGTGAAAGCTTTAAATTTGCTTTGCTAATGGAAACCTGTGCATGTCTTCAATTTGATGTTGTTTAAAGTTGAAACTGCTGAGTTGGTCTTGATTCCTTTTAAATTGCAGAAGATTTGAATTGAGTTGAACTTCATTTTAGTTGCAGGTTGATTTGCAATTTGAATATCAAGTTTCAGGTTTTGATTTACTTTTAGTTTTCAATTCTAGTTATAGAAAAATAGTTTTCTGGTTTGAGTTAATTTTGAAACAAGGACGAAAAGAAATGAGAGGAAGAAAAGGTTTGGAATTGAAAGAGAAAACAAATTTTCTTATATGTTTTAAATTTTCAAATAAATGAATGAAGGCCACTTGTTCTCAAGAATTTACACTTGTCACTATAAGATTTAATTTTCTTACATGTGTTACTAAGATAATTAACATGTTTACACATGTTTTCTTAAGTATTTTTTTTATAAATTTTCATTTAATTTAAATATTAATGTAAGCTTACTTATTTAAATTACTAAATTAATAAATACTTATGTATGCATATATAAGTTAAATCTTTAAAGAAAATATTATGAAACTAGTTATAATACAAATAAATTCTTATACATATATCTTTAAATCCAAAATAATTATTTTTATTGTTTAAGAAATATAAATTAAAATTCCAAATACCCTTTGAAAAAGTATTATATTAAATTCAACCAAAATCTTCCAAATTACAATTTATATATATATATATATATTAAATTTGAAACACTTTTATTAATTTTCAACCCAAAATTCCAATATATACAAATATACATATATATTTAAATAGAAAATATTTTTAACATTAATTTGAGAATTATTATATTAAATTTAAATACAACTTCAAATCATAACATATACATACATATATATTACAATTTGAAAATACAATCTTTAATTTAAAACAAAAGATATCCTATTCACAATATATATCAAATATATATATTATAAATAGAATAAAATTTTATTAGCTTTAACAAACAAATCTTATCAATATTGCCAAATTAAAATTTATTAACCTTTAAAATATTAAATTAACCAATTTAAATTTAAAATTATAAAGGAAGATTATCAATCCAATTAAATTATTAATAAAGATTATTAAATTTATATTGCCCAAAATCCCGGGTCATTACATGAAATTTGGGCCCTATTTTGGATTTCAAATCGATTTGAAATCAAAGGTGAGTGTTTTGACCCACTCACAACTTCTAAACTATCTTATGTTAGTTAAATTAAATTTATGATGTGATTAGAAGTTGATTGACTGTTGTTTAAGATAATTAAACCGTCGTTCCAGTTAAATATGAATTTATTGAATATAATCGCCATTTAATTTAATATTGAATTTAATTGTCAATTTAATACATGTGGATGATAATCAGTTAATTAATGTTATTTATTGGTTGATTGAATGGTGATTGTGATGTATGTTTGATTGTTGATACCGGATGGCTGGATGTTATATTTTTATATTGTTATAACATTGCAAGTTCCCTATGGGTTGAAATGATACATACCCGAACGATCTGATAGATTAGAGAAAATCGTTATGAGTTGAAATGATAGACTCAAGCGATTTCATGGATTTATAATTAAATTCGGGATTGCGGGTTGAAATTATATATATCCGTAAATATAAAATAATTACGGATTGAAATGATAAATATCCGTATCACTTGACCATAGGGTAGAGAATTATATACGGACACCGAATTGGTTAAATTAAACGATTTTTAAATCCTTAAAAAAATTTGAATTTATTTAGTTAAACGATAAATTTGAAATAAAATTTGATTTGTATAAACTAAATTATTTTCGAAATCCAAGCTTTAAACGTTTAAAATTGGAATTGATTTAATGAATTGTTTAAAGAACTAAATGAAATTTCAATGTTGAATTTTGAAGCATAAATGAAATTTACCAAAACTGAGTTATTGAAATTGTTTGAATATAACTTTGAAATCTATTTAACTTGAGATGGTTTTAAATTGATAATTCAAACATGGATTTGAAATCGATATTGATTAAATGGTTTAATGAGAATCTGAATTTGAAAACCAGTTTTAGTTAGTTAAATTGAAAGCTAGACAAGGTCGAGATGTGTTGAAATGGAAGAAATAGTTTAATTTTGATATTAATTCCAAATTAATTATTTTAATATAAACTGTTTAATGATTTATTATTTTAAAATCCTGATTTTAAGGTTTTCAAACTATTAAACTAATTTAAATCTATTTTTGACTTTTTTGAAACTATTTTTAATCAATTTAAACTATTTTAATTTATTTTAATCTATTTAACCTAATTTAACCTATTATAACATATTTTAAACTAATTAACCCATTTAATCTATTTTAAATCGATTTAATCTATTTTAAATCAATTTAATCTAGTTTTAAATCTATTTAATCTATTTTAAATCTATTTAATCTAATTTTAAATCTATTTAATCTATTTTAAACCTATTTAATCTATTTTAAATCTATTTGATCTATCTAAATCTATTTAAACTATCTTGAATCTATTTAAACTATCTTAAATCTATTTAAAAGCTATTTTAAACTATTTAAGCTATTTTAAACTATCTAAACTATTTCAAAATTTCAGACGTGTAAAGTTGAAGTGTTTATATTCAAATCCTTGATTTAAAAGTGAATACGGTTAAATGATATTATAACCAAAGTTGGGATTTAAATGATATTTTCTGGTGAAATGACACGTTTGGTTTAATATGACGATTTTGAAATGAGATTTAACCAATTTTGTTGATATGGTTTTGAAAGTAAATATGATTTCGAAAGTGATATGTTTGAATCGAATATGATATTTTCATATCAATTATGAATTAACTTTTGTAATGTAAAAGAACCATCCGGTGTGAAATAAGCATTTGGTTGTTAAAGAGACCGGGATCGGATATTGTCATACTCTCTGCCAATACCAAAAACCGCCAACTGTGTACGTGGTGGAGATTCTAGAATGAAGTAGGATAGTTTGGCAAACGATTATGTATGAGGTATTTACGTAACCCTGACTACCGTGAGTTAGCTTAGATGTGACTAAAACAGGAGCTATACCGGGCCAAGTGAGGTCGCACCTCCGGACGGGCACATTTTTTCGATATCATATTATGACTTTGCGATTGATTTGGTGGCCACCCCTCGATTTTGATTATGGGAGTGTGTCCTAGGTGGGCGGTAGTAGCTGCTATGCGTTACCACCAGTCCTGGAGTGCAAATGGTAGAATCCTACCCTGGCATTGCCTCGAGTGTCGTGTTCACATGCCGTATCGCGCCTTCTACGAGTTTGGTTTGTACCATACCTATGGAGTGCCCTTTGATAGCCCTCCAGTTTGTAGAGAAATTATGGTACTGTATAGACAATGGGAATATATAAAATGTGTTAAGGGGGATATGGGTAATGCCTTAACGCTATTTTAATACTTTACTTTACTGTAGACACTATTATAATAACGTATTGTACTATGTATGTAGATAGTTTAACGGATCCTTAAGAGATGGAAATCCCGAACATTCTCTTAAGTTATTGCACTCACGTTAGACACTGGATAGGAGATGTCAAAACCCATAAACATCTCCGACACCGTTACACTCATATTTATCTACTGTTGATTTAACTTACATAAAGATCTTTTAGTTCTGACTCGAGTGTTTTGTCTTTTCAATTCGCTCGGGGCAGTCTGAGCTTTTTAGTTTATCGAAGACTACCTTCTGAGGACGAAGATGAAGATTTAATACTATTATTATTTATTATATTATTTCCACTACATCATGTTATTCCGCTGCACTGTTATTTATTTCTCTTGTATGTAACTCTGATTCTGTATTGTAAAAGTGTAATCAAAAGTTATTTGTAAAACAGCTTCATGAACTGTTTATTTGATTATTATATTTTGTTATTCCGCTGTGAGATTCTGTGTTTTGTTTTCTTTCTTTCTATACTTTTTCTTATTTACCCCATAACAATCTGCCCTTTTGAATGGTTTGAGTCTGGCGTGTATGGTTTATCGTTGATTTAAACCGTCCAAAAAGGCAGGTCTTTACAAAAACCATAAAAATATGTTTTATAATTTAAAACCATTACCTGAAAAATCCATAAATGATTATGAGCAATATACTTAAACCTTGATATTTTTCGATAATAAGTACGCTGGCGGTACTTATTAAAAATACGAAGATGCCCTAGGATGTCTTCCAAAGTTAACTTTGAAATCGCCGATCACCGCAATTTCAAAGTGCATCCATAGCGACCTTTTCGCTTTTAACATTTTCAGCTTCTAATTTCAATTTCCACAAATGTCCAAACCAATTCCTCTATGTAAAACACACCAAAGCGTGTGTAGCCATATATATATATTATACACACACACAAATATATTTCCACAATATATCACAATTTATCTAATTTGGCATATTTCAAATACTAGGGATTTCAAAGCACGTTTATAACGACTATATCGCTTCAAACATTTATAACACACTATCAAACATGTAAACAAGTAGTCTAGGTGATAATACATGTTATAGATGATCAAAAGAGAGATTATACTCCATAATAATGTTGTCACTTGTTTTATAAAACAAGGCGGGACCCAAAAGTAATAACTTGCATGGTTCGTTATACTATTTATATTTTAATACAACAACAATTATATACACAACAACGTATAATTTTCTGGTGAGTAAACTCACCCAAGCCCAAATCAATCCCAGACGTGGAAAATCCCAATACAAATGCAATGGCGAAAACAACGTCTCGATTAGACCTCGTATGAACAAAATACGATTTATTGTGAATTAAAAATATAATTAATTAAGCTAATCAAATTAATTAAACTAATCCAACCACTTACCTTTCTTCCCTCCTCTCCAAATTCAAATGCCTGGACATGAACAAGAGAGTGCACTCCTATCCACTCATGCACTTCTAACTAGTAACGTAGAGCTAGACTCCACCATTCGACGAACGGTCAACGCCAAATAACTCCTCTCCTCTTACACGACGTGCTCGTCCTGACAAACCCAACCCCGATTTCCTTGCCCCAATTCCAACCGATTTTTCCCTAAATTATCACATTACATGTCATGATTCAAATTCGACCACCATATCGCAGACGACCATCGACAAAATGCTTCTCCAGCTACCACGAACTCATCCATCACCTCGATTTCAACTACTGCCTCTCCCTTACAACCACGACCCTAACCCAACAACGTGACAAAGCTAAGTCAGCTTTCACCACGTGGAACCAAAGCTACAACTGATGGCACTAGAAGATGCTCGTCACCAAGTGCATCACAATGGCGCGCCCCACATCCCATATCTCCTCCCTAACTTTACCTAATCCCAACCCTAGGCATGACTGTAACAATCAAACCCTCCAAACCTCGTCCAACCTAAATCAAAGCACACCAAAATGAAGCCTTCGACCATACGGGTTCACTGAATTTGAAATTGCTCGAATCCATTAACTATTGCTAATGATTTAATTGGTTGAAGGAACAAATGGTGGTGGCTATCAATTCTTATTTACAGAAAATAAAAGAGAGCAGAGTGAGAAGGGAAGAGGAATTGATGATGCTTTATAGTAAATATAATAAAATATTTTATTCTCTTTATTTAAATGCTACACATTTTGAGCATGCATGACCACACAACACGCTCGATCGTCACGAAACTCGTTGGC
Organism: Allium fistulosum; assembly: GCA_030737815.1. Classification (NCBI taxonomy): domain Eukaryota; kingdom Viridiplantae; phylum Streptophyta; class Magnoliopsida; order Asparagales; family Amaryllidaceae; genus Allium; species Allium fistulosum. The sequence goes on along the minus strand of CM060907.1, from coordinate 937,338,103 downwards.
ATATAACAATTAATTATTCCAGATCTAATGACACTAGTTTCGTTAAAATCCGAGACTCTATCCCGGAATGATAATTTCACACCTTAATTAAAAAAAATTATTGAAACAAATTTAATCACTTTAATTATAAATTAGCATTTTACCATTACCACTTATTATTTAAAATGAATATAATAAGCTTTCAAAATTATTTTTAGTCACATTAAATCCACGATTTAAACATTTAAATAATTCCAATATTTAATTATAAAACGTTCAAAAATCCGATTAGTTACATCTCCCCCTTAAAGGAATTTCATCACCGAAATACTAACACGAGCGATATAAACAACAATCACACATCAATACCCAACAATATTGCAATCACCAGCAATCAAAGAAATAATCACATAACAATACCACATAGTACTATAATCATTAGCAATCAAAACTCATGGTTCATCCAGGTTCAGAAACCTCTCATGCTACCTCAGGTTATTACTCAGTCAATCACTCATGCTACCTCAAGCAATTTAAAGAGTCATCCCACAAACTCTCCACAAGCTTACACACATAACACAAAAATATTATTATAGACCGTACGACACACATATATCATCTGCACGCAATATCAAACCCGATCACTAGCTCGATCGCATAAATTCCACTTCCAAACTAGTATATCTCACTTAACCTCTCTAGTGCGGACTCTGATCCCGTTTTTTGATTAGAAACATCTGTTCTCCTCACATAGCCATATATTATTATAGAAAACCTCAAGATCATATCAAAAATCTGTATCAAGTATTCGCCGTTAAGAGTCGAGTGAAAAATCCTAACTCGGGCCGGTGTAAATCACCTCAAAATCTATATACTCGAATCCTAGATCAAAAACTACCAAGCGAATAAGATGATCTATGTACAACTTACGTATCGTATTCAATTGGTTTCTTAACTATACCAATTACTTTACATTTTTAGTCCATATTCAATTTCACTTAGTATTCCTTGTTTAATACTAAATTCATTTATAAACCATTTCATAAAGCTTACTTCAAGTCATTAAACATTATATAACTTAAATTCATACTCGTATAATACTCTACTACATTCTAAGACTATATACAAAATAATCCAATTCATTTTACTTGACATGGATATTCAATCAATTTAAAATTTGTTTAAATTCTACTATCTTTTTCAAATCGAGCGTTATAAATACTTAACTTTTATAAACACTTAACTTCAATTTCTTATACAAATTGCGAAGTTTCCGACTGTCCAAATTTTTTGAAAATTCCATTTTATCTCAATAAATGAAAATTATCGACCAAACACATTTACTACGATGCATGGTCCATTCGACCCTAATGCATATGCTACATGTGTTTATAATATAACTTAACCGAAAACTGAAGAATCAAACACAGGGTTTTATTTCAAACCAATTTGAAATAATAATATATACACATATCTTCTGTATATCAAATCATACTTCCGGGATTTAAATCAAAATCTGTTTTACCAAAACAACTTTGTAGCATCCCCCACTTAGAAACTTAAAAATAAACACCAATGATGTCGCAGTCATCACCAGAATTATTTTTTAGCGATAGAAGTGGGTTCAGTACATCCAAACCATGCCTTTCGGACTTAACCAAAATCATTTCCAAAACGATATCAAATATTTCATAAATATTACTAAGTACCTTGATATTAATTTCATAAACCAATTCCCTAAATATTTACTTTCAAATAATACTAGTATTATTTTTTCAAAATCTTAGAAAAATCAATTTCAAAAACATTGGGATTAAGTTATTAAATTTTCAGTGTAAATACTTTTTTGTTTATAAACTATATTCATAAACCATATTTATATAAGTCACTTTCTTATATAAAGTATATCACAAATGTTTATTCCAAAATATCTTACCTTCTCAAAGTTTAAAATAAACAACTTTTGTTAAAATTAAATTTTAACCAAACGTTATCACCAAACATCTTATAGTTAAACCGCTAAACTTAATTCACAAGAGGTTCGTTTTCAATGTCCCCATAATTATTATCTACACAACCGATGCAGTGAAAAGATAAAACTGGTCATAAACTAGTCAAGCACAGCGAATAAAATATTAGATGATAATAATTGAATATTATCATTTCCTAACAAACAAACACATCATAAATAACTATATCAATTTATGAAAATTATCCTTTTAAATATAAAATATAATCCTAGGTAAAATTATTTCATTTACCAATCTCAAAACAATACCGTGTCGGTTTTCCTTCTTTAATTGTTTAGGGCTCGTATTGATCAAAATCCATAAGCCACACAATAGACCAATCGACAAACTACAAAACATTTTTATAACAATAAAAAATACAAACTCTCGTATATATTATACACTCAACTCATAAGACATTCCATTACCTATATCTTAATGAATTATACCCACCAAAGCCAAGGTTCTCGCTTAACCTTCAGCTTTGATACCACATGTAACGGTCCACCATTTCGACCCCCAAATATCGACACTAATACATCCACGGTATTCACATATCGAACACCCAAGTGCCATAAAGACAGTGTTAGAGTAAAAGAAAAGGAAACAAAATAGGAAAGAAGAACATAATATCAGAATCTCACATGAGGAACGATAATATGTAATATCTCAAAAGGTATCTATCAAAAGAAAACTTTGACATACATACATCAATTAGAGTAAATTAACTTATCATTAGCTTGGACAGTTATAACAGCTTATCCTCAAAATGTTGATAGATATAAAACAAGCAATGCAGTAGAAAATAAATACTATAGGAAATCATCCAACTCCTCTCCAAGAGCTCCAATGCTCCATAGCTAAATATGGAAACATACTTGAGCTGACTCGAGCATTATAAAAGAATAACACCCAGATTAGTCTGGTGAACCAATGTGAGAAACTAAAATCATATGGGTTGTTATATTTATAAAGCCCTTCAAATGTAAAGGTATCTCGTAAGACCACGCCGTCAATAATCACGGACGAGCTTTTACCTGACTATAACCAAATCATTTATACTATAAAATCCAGTGATAATATAATAATGTCCAAGGAGTGAAATATAAATAATCGCATGGCTGTGATGCATGTGAGTGTACATCACAACAATAATAGGTATACAATCAAAACCGCTAAGCGTGTTTGCTTATTGTGTAGGATTCCACATAGATCTACTCGGATCAAAGATGACTCTGATCTACTGCATAAGGATCAGAGATATCCTTCCGAAGCAACATACATCTCCAGTGAATGTACCATAGAAAACACATAGTTGTCCAAACTAGCCGAGTGCATCGCTCCCTCGTGCATAACTGTAAGTAACTCTAGGATGGAGTTGCATCCACCCTCATAGGTTGCTGACCCCATGGCTATGCATCCTATCTTTGGTTTTAGTCATTATCGCTGGTGAGGCTATGTCCGGCATTCCAGCACATGAGTCACCACTCGAACAGATCTCAACAAATGAGTCCCTAACTCGAACTGATCTCGAAACCACACATGGATTTCCATATCTCAACAAATCTTGGAATCACGCATGATTCCTCAATAGATCACGAAATCACACATGGATTCCCATATCTCAACAAATCTCAGAATCACACATGGATTCCCACATTCTAAATAGATCGCAAACAACTATACGTGTTCGAGCATCTCAAACACATCTCGAATTTCCACATAGATTCTAGCATCTCGAACCAATCACGAACCTCTTCCAAAGCATATAATAGGTACATGGCTTTGGAGTGGTTATGGTTTCAAGTCATCTCATATAAGTACACTCCCCTGCTTGTCGGGTGCTCCAAAAACTAATCGACGGTCATTCGGTAAACTCAACTCCACTGTTGAATGAAATAAACAGATAATACAGAAGAGCGGAAATCACCTTCGAACCATTTAAGCTGACGGATTTCCTTATAATTTGTCATAGAAGTGAAAAATGAGCTTATATGTACAGTATAAAATCACCAAAGATAACTGTATCTTATAATTCTAGTGTTTCTTTTAGATATTTCCAAAATTATATTTGGTCAAATCCAATAACAATGAGAATAATCGCATATGGGAAACTAAGTCCCGTATACTTTCCATAAGTAAGTAACACAAAAAGCTTGATCGAAACACACAAGCACGATCAAGTCATATAAATGACTTCTAATCCCCTTTTTAATAATCTTCCTTTATTAATTAAAAACCTCTTTATTAGTAAAACTCCTTTTACTCAATAAACTTCTTTATAAATGAAACTCTATTTTATTAATTAAACTTCACTATTTAATTAAAACTTCCATATTCATTTCTATATGTTTCAATACTCACAAAATCATTCATATACTTATCCCAACCGTATATGTATATTCACAAATCAATTTCAAAGGGCTTAAGACAAATGTTACTCAAACATCGTCACTACAAACCCAAAACCATTTCACTTATGATTATCCTTAAAACATTGTTTTCAAAGATCTATTTACATTTATAAGCATAATCAAAATGAGTTAAGGATGAATGTTATTAACACATTGTCACAATAAACCCAAAATCAATTCATACTTGTTATTTTTTTAGATTCCATTATTAAAGATCTAAGTATTTTCCAAAATCATTTAACAATGTTTTCCCACTTTAAAATACTATTCAGAGGTTTAAAAACAAATGCTACTAAAACATTGTATACAACAAACCCAAAACACTTCACTTAATCGTTATCTTTAGAACTCCATTTTAAAGATCTAATCACTTTTCAAAAGTATAATTAAATGGGTTAAAATAAATATTGACCAATCGTTACTATAGACCTAAAATCACTTTTATACTTGCCATTAACTTTGAAACATTCATTTAAAACTCTATGTACATATTCACTTAGTAAATAAGGGAATATAACTTTTTAATCAATTTTGCAAAACTGTCCATTATAACATAAGTGTTATAATCTTAAAACTCCTTTATATCCTTTTACAAATACTAAACTTCATTTTAAATATATATATATATATATATAGACACACACACATACACTAATTTATTTATAAAACTAAAATATTTAATAAATTACTATAAACAATATGAAAGATATGATAATATAAAAAGCCTTTTATTAATTGAATAAAATCTTTAACAATTTTCTAAAACTATATATACTAAAATATACTTTAAAATAATTATACTATATTTTAAAGCATTTGTCTAAAACCATAAAAACCTATTTTATAGTTTAAAACAATTACTTGAAAATTCCATAAATGATTATTAGTAATATATTTAAACCTTGATATTTTCCGACAATAAGTATGCTTATGGTACTTATTAAAAATACGAAGAAGCCATATGATGTCTTTTAAAGTTAACTTTAAATCGCCGATCAATGATTTTAAAGTACATCCACGACAACTTTTTTGCTTTTGACATTTACAACTTCTAATTCCAATTTCCACAAATGTCCAAACCAATTTCTCTATGTCAAACACACCAAAACGTGTGTAGCCAAATACACACACATATATATTTCTATAATATATCACAATTTATCCAATTTATCATATGTCAAATATTAGGGATTTCAAAGCACATTTATAATGACTACATCGCTTCAAACATTTAAAATGCACTATCAAACATGTTATAGATGATCAAAAGAGAGATTATACTTCATAATAATGTTGTCATTTGTTTTACAAAACAAGGCGGGGTCAAAAGTAATAACTTGCATTGTTCGTTATACTATTTATTTTTTATATAACAATAATAATATACACAACAATGTACAATTTTTTGATGAGTAAACTCACCCAAGCAAAAATTAATTCCAAATGTAAAAATTCTCGATACGAGCGCAACGACAAAAACAATATCTCGACCGGACCTCGTATGAACATGATACAGTTTATATAAATTTGTGAATTAAATAATATAATTAATTAAGCTAATCAAATTAATTAAACTAATCCAAACACTAACATTTCTTCTATCCTCTCTTAATTCAAATGCCTAGACATGAACAAGATAATGCACACCATCCACTTGTGCACTTCTAACCAATGACACAGAGCTAGGCTCCACCATTCGACGAACGATCAGTGCTAAATAACTCTTCTCCTCAAACTCGACATGCTTGACCTGACAAACCCAAGCCCAATCACCTTGTCCCATGTTCGACTAATTTTGCCATAAATCATCATGTCCAGGTCATGATTCAAATTCGACCACCCTATCTCCGACGACCATCGCCAAAACGCTTCTTCAGCCACCGCAAACTCATCCATCACCTCAATTTCAACTATAGCCTCCCCTTGCAATCACGACTTAAACCCAGCAACGCAGCAAAGCTACATCTCTTTTCACAAGTGGCACCAAAGTCACGACTAATGGCACTGGAAGATTCTTGTCGTCAAGTGCATCGCAACGGTGCACCCTACATCCTCTATCTCCTCCTGTAACTCCGCCTAATCCCAACCCTAGGCATGACTGTAACGGTCGAACACCCCAAACCTCATTACACCCAAATCAAAACACACCAAAATGAAGCTTTGACCATACCAGTCCACCGAATCCAAAATCGCTTGAATCCTTTAACTATTGCTAATGATTTAATTGGTTGAAGAGAATAAATGGTGGCGGCTATCAATTCTTATTTACAGAAAAAAGAGGAGAGTGAGAAGGGAAGAGGAATTAAGGATGCTTTTATGGTAAAATATAATAATATATTTTATTCTCTTGATTTAAATGCTACCCGTTTTGAGCACGCATGACCACACAACAAGTCCGATCGTTACAAAACTCATCGGCGTATTACAATTCATTATTCTGGATCCAATGACACTAGTTTTGTCAAAATCTGAGACAGTGCTCCAAAATGATAATTTCACACATTAATTAAAAAAATTATTATTAAAATTTTTTTAATCACTTTAATTACAAATTAACGTTTTACCATTATCACTTATTATTTAAAAAGAATTTAAATAAGCTTTCGAAATTATTTTTGGTCACTTTAAATCCACGATTTAAATATTTAAATAATTCCAATATTTATTTATAAAATGTTCAAAAATCTATATTGTTACACTTCACCTTCTTTTATTATGTATGTAAATTGACATCAATGATTACTATTGAATATCTTAAAAGGAGTGTCTAAAGTGCATATGGTTGTTTGGCATACCTATTTTATTTATAGTCAACATTTTGATATAAATGGATGGTTGAATCATACAACTTGTTCATATATGATAACTATGTTATATTATGTATTTTTCCTAATTTTATGTTTTACCAACTTAAATATTTAAGCATACAATAAATAGATGGATTAATTTGCTGATATGCACGAAAATGATGAGAAACTATAAACATTGAGCAAATAAAAATCATTGGATCCTGTGGTGGAAGAACTGGACAAGACCTACCCCCAAGTGATTAAGCTTGCAAAAAGTGGAGTCTTCGATCTCCAAAGTGTTATTTATAGAAAATGAAAATTCAAAGAAGCAAACGGTGCTTAAAATAATCCTAAAAAAGAAAAAAAATTGCCGGTAGAGCAGTTTTTAAGATTATGTAGCTTCATTGGATAAACCTATGTAACTTGAATGCTTGGTATATATGATATATTCTATAAATAGTAATATTTGGTTTGATCAAGAAGCAAAAGAAGATGTAAAACTTAGATATGGTTTTATATATATATATATACATTAGTTTTGTTTTGTCGATGGCAGTACTATGCTAGCTTGTATGTGATAAATATGATATGATTATTCAATCTTATACTTTAATATTGGATATATGCCTGGGTTTCCAAGAGAATCGATTCCACTAGAAGATCCTTCCTCTGGAATGGGGGAAAAGTCAAATGTCTTGTCAGCTGGAGGATTGCCTGTTTGCATCGTGACCTTGGTGGCCTTGATATTCTTAACCTTCGAACTTTCAATCTTGCTCTCTTGGCCAAATGGTTATGGCGTCTTCTTTCACCGGGTCACTTCATTTGGAAAGACTGGATCCTTTCTGTTCACTATCAAAATAACCCAATCCGTGTCCTCCACCTCGCCCCCCTCTCTAAGCCTTCCCCCTTCTGGTCTGGTGTACTTTCTTCCCTAGCCCGTGTCAAGCCGCTTTTCCAAGTAGTTTTAGGCGACGGTTCGAATTGCCTCTTCTGGCAAGACTCCTAGTCTCAACACTCTCCCCTCTACCGCTGTTTCCCTACTCTTTTCTCCTCCGCACCATTGCAGTATCTCACAGTTGTCGACGCAGTTTCCATCGGGCCTCCCTCGTTCTGTCCTGCTTCCCTTTTTGGTGATTGCCTGCTTCGCGAATTCCTTGCCGCCTCCAATCTGCTTCCGTCCATTAACCTGTCTGCCTCCGCCCCTGATCTATTCACGTGGCCCCTATCCCCCTCCAAAGGCTTCTCAGTATCCCAATGCTACTCCTTCCTGAACCACCCTGGCAGACTTTTCTCCTTCGCCCGCATTTGGAAGTGCCACCTCCCCCCGCGAATTCTCTTCTTTCAATGGTGTCTGATTCACGGTCGCATTAACACCAAAGACCGTCTCTCTCGTCTCAATATCCTTTCGGATCAGGTCTGTGCTCTTTGCAGCTTGGAAGTCGAAACCATTAACCATCTGTTCGTAGATTGCGACTTTGCTCATTTCGTTTGGGTCTCTTCCTATGCGCACCTTCTTGGTTTCATCCCCTTCATATCAAACTTCTTCGACCATTGGTAGTACAACGCTCTGGACATTCTCCTGGATTCTTTACTTGCAATTTTCTGTTGGGTCATTTGGAAAGAAAGAAATGCCCGTGTCTTCAACAAACCCGCTAGTTCGAGAGTGCTTTTATGCAACAGGATTATTAACATCTTTGCTTTTTGGACAAGCTCCAGCTTCTCTGCCCCTCTCAGGCTCCGCCTTCCGCCTCCGGAATCTCCACCAGATGAGTCGGTGGGCAGCATATCTTCCGCCGCACCGGTTGCTTATCATCTTTTTGGGCATGACTTCTAGCTCAGACAGTATCACTTCAGTTCTACTTATATCTGACTGGTATCGATGTATATATTGTACTACGGTTTTTTTGGTTTCTGGTACTCTTTTTTGATGCTTCTGCTTATGTATATTGAAACTACCTTTCTGGCTAACGATCAAGCATGTTGATCGTAATATTTATATTTAGTATCTACCACTAATCGGCTGTGTAGCTCCACGCTACACATCCGTTCTGCTCAAAAAAATATTATTGGATATGTTATGTTTATGCTTCTTAAAGCAAAATGTTTTTTTTGTTAACTCATGGTGCTTTGCGGTCAACCTAAGATTAATATGTTTCTTTTGATACCATTGAGTTTAATTTGTAGTGCTTTGTGGTCAACCTAAGATTAATATGTTTCTTTTGATACAGTGAGTTCAATTTGCAGTTCTAGATTGTATGTTACAAATGTTTTATAATTAATCTATTGACTATCATTAGTTAATAGTTAACCGACTCCATTCAGTAATTACTCGACTTATTTTTATCTTTCAACAGGTGCTCTAGTTCATGGATAAATTTATACTAATAATATCACATTAAGTATGCATAATTAATAGAGTCTTTTTTCTTCTTTTTTTGAAAATATAGCCATTAAATGTTATGAAAATTTTCTTCTACTAATGCAATTAACAATTCAATGGAAATTTCCATTGAAAATTTTGATGAAAATTTATTTTAAAACTACATAACCAAGCAGTCGGTTTTTCCACTGTTGTGCGGTTGTACCTGTAATTCAAAGTATAGTTTAATTATAAATTGCGTACATGCAAGTGAACAATTTTCCTAACTATGGGGGGTGGGGGCTAAGCAAGTGCCTACTTTGCCTTGCAATTGAGCCTACAGTGATCCTAGCATTGTATTTTTACTATTGGCGGTTAGAGTGATATGATTTTTTTAAAATGCTTAATATAATTTTTCAGTGCTTTGTGATTCTCATTAGAAATAAACAATTCTACAAACCTTGAAACATCAGTAATTATAAACCCAAAACAAAATGAAAGGATCAGGTAAAATAATGATTTCAAAGTCAATGAACCTCCGTGATTTCCTCCTTAACCCATGCTTCCATACTCCTTCATTTCGAGCTTCCTATCATGCCTCTTATACATAACCATATTTGGACAAGTACATGTAATAAAATTAAATATCAAGAGCTAAGTAGTTAATACCGGTAATGGGTACATATCGGTCTAGTATCGATATGGGATATTTTAAAATATCTAGATAATATCATATAATATCGGTAAAATATCGAGCATGTATAGAACGTGTTATAAACGATATTATACTATGTTATAATGTTATCGTGTTAAGTATTCGAATGTTTGGATAAATAATTCCAAATTTCTATCAAACACTGATTGCATATAGTTTATAGATTATAATCCATTTACTAAGATATTCTATTTATACAAATTGTGATATAGGCTCATAAAAATAGAGAAATTCTTATAATGTACATTTTTATTATTTTCTTCGTTTTTATACTATATTCATTGTTTCTTCGATCATCTCACCATCTATATTACCTTCCTAAATTTTCCATATTTATAGTTCCATCATTTTCATTCTCACTTAATTTATCGAATAACCGAGAATCGATACCAATTACTACTTTAGCTTGTTCCTTATCGATATATCAAATATATAACTTTACTGCACTTCAACTTTTAGTTCTAGGTGCATGATAATAACTAATAAAATAAATTTTCAAAAGCTAACTTTCCAATTAAAAATGGTGAACACAAAATAACTAAAAAGAGAAGTATCCCTTTCACGACCCCATCTTTAGTAGTAAAGGCTTTAAGGAAAATTAAACATATAAAGTAATGGAATAAGTAGAGTTTTCATTATTGAAAGACTAATGAAGAAGCCTAAAACTATATGGTTAGACTAAATAATTAGTGCATTAGAATTTATAACATGGTCTACAAACTATCATTCGCCATATGCAAAAAACAAATATTGAGTATTGGTGAAGATGCTTATTTGTAAAGATATTTTCTTCAACACATACAGTAATGGATGATATTCTTAAAAAATATGATTTACGTATTTTATTTTCTAAATTCAATGTCAAAATAGATGAAATAAAATGGATGAATATGAAATAGAAGGCAACAAAGAAAATTGAATTAAACTAATATGTTGAATACTTTTAGTTTTATTTTCAAATAAAAAGAATTTACCTTTATAAATCACTCATCAAAGGTGAAATTTTGCATTAATTACTAATCGAAATGGCTTATATAAATGGAAATCACATGAAAGAAACACAATAAATAAGATTGGAATAATCTACCATTAAATGTTAAATGAGTTATTACCATATGAATCTTAATATATTAACTGAATTGCTATTTAGACACAAAGTAAAATACGAACTATGGCGCACACATAATAGATTTTGACCGTTGGATCTCACTATGTTCACATTGTTAGATCTTGGTGATACTATATTCTATATTTAAATAGGTTTTGAAGATACTTGAGTCAAGGTGGAATTATGACTCAAATACATTGTCTTCTTTATAGATTTTGTAGATTTTGTAGAGTGATTAATTATCTCTTTTATTGCATTAAAGAAGGAAAAGATGGAAATAATCAACAGCTGATTAAAGAAGGCATTCTATCAAGACTATTATAGATTGACATGTATATGGTTTATTAGATGTTTGTGGGAAAAAGTTATTTTTCTAGGATTTTAGGGATCGAGATATCTTCTAAATTTTTTGGCTTTCTTTTGTAATCATTTGGGGAATTAATAAAGGTTTTGTTTGGAGGAATTTGTTTATCATTGTTTTTCTTCTATTCTTATCTCTTCTAAAATCTAATTGTGTGAAGGTTCCTAAGAAAAACCCTAACGGTTGGTATCAAAGCCTAGTACATAAACTTTTTTGAAGAGAGTTTGGTTATAGAGAAGATAAGTATTGAAAAACTTAATGGGAGAAATTGGGGGTTATGAATGGAAAGATGGAGGACTTTCTAAATCTCATGATCTTCACAAACTATTGGAGAATAAAGGAGAAAAAGCTAGTAGTATATGTGAGGTGAAGTGGGAAATTTGGATAGTGGGGCTACGACGGCTCTTCGATATATTCTGAAAAATACGGTGTTTCATATTGTTACTAATGAAATATTTTCTTTGAAATTTTGAAGGAATTTATGTAAAGAACTCTGCAACAAACAAGGCACTTCTAATGAGAATATTGGTAAATCCGAAGCTTAAGGAAGGTGGATTAATTAGACAGCATCTTAATGATTTTCAAGCAATGTGACCTACTTGGTATCCATAAATTACAAGGTGGATAATGAGACACAGATCTTGGTGTTAACGAGTTCATTATCCGAGAGTTGGGAAACGCTTGTGGTTGCACTGAACAACTTAAATGCATATGGAGTTGTTTCAATGGGATCAGTTGTTTGTAGCTTGCTTAATAAGGAGATGTGAATGATGAATCTAATGGAAGAAAAAGATAAGGAAAAGGAGGAAATTGGAAACTAAACTAGAGAGGTGCATCTTGCACGGAGGGGTAACCAACTGAAATGACCCTCCTATTTCCACCCTAATTTCATAAGGATTTTTTTTAAGAGATGATATATAGATATATCATTCATTACAAATATATTTCCCAGGGTCATTTTCTTTCTCCAATAAACAAAATATATCCAGGATCTTTCACAATATAAAAATATTGTTTTAAATCTAAATCATTCCTAACATACATATATGAAGATATCTATGTTATATTCTACTAGAATCAGAGCATGATAATATGTAAGTAGAAATCCTTTTAAATCTATTAAAATGTGATAATTCCCTGATAAAAGATTAATTATTGTATCCTGATTTTTGACCATAGAATCCACTGGAAACATGTACTTTAATCTGTTATTCTAATTAAGAAATGATCAAGTAATAATCAGTGGAAAGCAAGCTTTTAATATGGATGATTGTGTTAAAGTCTGTATAGTATCAAACTCAGGCTAAAAGTAAGTGGATCATAAGTGAACACAAGCAACATCTAGGCGTAATGGAAACGCGCCTAACTTACACATGAGAGGTCACGAGTTCGAGTGCTATGCTGGTCGGTTCAAACCCAATTTTTGTTTTTTTTTCTTTTTATTTTTCTCCTGTATGGTTTGAAATCTGATATCTACCTATATCTGCACATATATACTTAATTTTTGCCTATAATCTAACATACAAAACAATATTTCTTGCTTTATTATTTTTGAAACCCATTCCTACAACTGTTCTAGGAATTTATGTTTATATTTTTGCCCAAATATCAACATGTACACAGATATACATGTACATGTCAATATCTTTGCTCATTTTCCAGAAAACTGGGTTCAAATGGTTCCTTGCTTCATTGATTTGAAGTGAACAATTTGCCTGACCTATGGTCTAACCATGTGGTTAATCTGACCATTCTTTTATTTGCATTTTACAAACCAGAATCTACCTAAACTTCACTTATTTGAAGCTGGTTAACTCATGTGCCTAGTGTCATGCCAAGTATCTGATCATGGCAATTGAAATGCCATTCATTTGCATCATACCTGAAGCCTTCCCATACAATTACCTCTCTCAAAACAATTTAAAAAGTAGACTTGAACCATTTGTAGACATAATTCAGAGGAAAAACAATTAGATACTTAAAGGTATTTTTCAAGGTAAATTCTAAATTTACTCCAAAACTCAGTGTTTTTAAAATACTTAAGATTGTCCAATACATAATATAATTGCAAGGAAATTGCTCACATAATTGTATATTTCTTACCAGATTTTTATAGCTAATGCTTGAGCATATTTTTCTTGTTTATATCCCAGACACTACTTCAAAAACAAATCAAACCTTAACACACAATGATTTCGACAGAGCAACTAATTTAATCTAATACTTTACAGAACATAAGAGCAACTTGATCACTAACCATAAAATATTCATTACATGACTGGAAATCTTAGAAACATAAAATTTTTCCTGAATACATGCAGATATAATCAATTTAAGCTCTTATTGAAACTAGCTAGCATGTTCATTCACTCCTCCATAATAGCCATAACTTCATTTTTACTTAGTGCCTGCGTTCCCTGAAAGAGCATAAGTGGCTGCCTCATTTTAAAATGAGACACCCCATATGCTATGAGCAAACAAGGGTCAGATCTAAGATCTGGTATGAGTAACATCAATACATTCATGATATTAAGCAACAAAGAATGTAAGAGTACCAACTAGTTATTTAAGCAAATTTCTGCATCCAATTACTTTAACATGGTATAAATAAGTTGATTCTAGTATGATATATTCATCTATCACTCTTACACTTGCATACATAACCATGCAAACATAATTATCTATTTGCAACATTTGCATTCACTGGAACCATCATGGTTCCATACCAACCAATCCTAAGAAATATTCATATTCCTATTTCTTCATTTACAGGTTGCATAATTCAATTTAAATTCCTGCCTCATCTGCTATTAAGGAATCACAGGGACACATTGCAATGAACTAATTCACATCATTGCACAAAGATCTCAGGGCTTAAACAAACCATGTGCCAACTTGCATACTTCAAATATGACAAGCATTCCAGCAGCCTTCTTGGCCTTCCCTTCCCTAGTTTATTTACTAGTGTATTGTCTTAAATCCTATCATCAAATATGCTAAGTGAACATGTCACTGCAAACATGGAAACATCCATAATCTTTCCTAGCATAATTCTCCTCAGAAATAAGCAGACAGTTATTTCCTAAATGGGGTCAATATGTCTTGATCTCAGTAAGATATAAGAATATTTTCAACTGTAAAAGAGGCATGGCATGTTCTTATTATATTGATCTGCAAGCCTTTATGATTGATTCAGATTCAGGATCTGGTTCAATCATAATTTTAGCTTGTGAGTTTCTTCTTTTTTTTTTGATTTGATTAAGGGCTCAGCACTTAGAAAATTTCTATTGCACCCTTAACATTTTTCTTCTCAAGCCTCAGCACTTATACCAAGTATAATGCAGCTCCCAACATTTTTTTTTAAAGTTTCCATGCCATAGATCTATAACAGTTGAGAGTATTCTCTATATAATTTTAGGATTCTGGACTTTAACATTTTTGAGTAAAAATAAAACAGTATGATACACATCCAAAGACAAATGTCTCAGCAAATCAAAGATCACCAAAATCATCCATATTAAATCATATCAGATTTAAAATAAGACATCCAAAAAGCATTGATGAAATCATATACATCAAAACCAGCAATATATAAATGGCAATATAAAAAGTGGCTGCCTCATCTCAGGTCTTAATGCCATGAACTCAGTGAGGTTACTCACCTAAATATTTCTTCTTATTAATCCAGAAAATCCTTGTATGAGTGTTTTCTCCTTCCTTCCAATATTTTTCTTCCTTTCTTATTTTTTTGTGCAGCTCGGGGTAAAGATAATTTTACTGGCTGAAACTGCCTATTTATATGCATTTTTCCACTAGGGTTTTGTTAAAACAAAATTCCATTTCTGACCTGGCTAGCATCATGCATTGTGTGTTTGCATTTTCTCATTTTTATCCCTAATTACCCCCGGCCATATTAACCAATTTAAAGGCTGCATTTTCTTTCTTTTACTTTTCAGAAAATGGCCACTCACCTAGTCATGTTAAAAGTGTGACTATCCTATTTTATATTTTAATTATTCCTGAGAATCCCCTTTGCTATTTTTGCCTACACAAGCATATTGACTTGTATCACATTTCATGTCATTTTAATGTTATAGTTTCACTTGCTTATATATATATATATACTTTTCAGTACTTAAAAATGTATATTTGTATACATATCTTATCTAGGCTTATTTAATTCCTCTTTAATTTCAGAAACATATGCACCTATATGTATACAGGTTTACAAATCCTTATAACATATATATGTATAATTTTCTTTTCTGGGTTTTAAATAAAATCTGTTTACTGATTTAAAGTAAAACTTACTTTTCTTATTTTCTAAGATGATCCATATAATTCCAGAAATCAAATATCCATGTGGCAAAATCATGTTTGTATTGCTTTTTAATTTTTAAATCCAAGAAATCTGGAGTTCTTCCTTGTGCCATTTCAGTGTGCACGTGCACACATATACTTGCACACTATTTATTCCAAAAATTTCACCATATTTAAATCTAAATATTTCAAAAATTAAATCATTTTACAAAAATGATTTTTCACAAAATTTTGGGGTATTACACCAACCAAACATGAAAAGGAGAATAAATAGATCAAACATGGAGAGGGATTTCATTTGTTATTACCGTGAAAAACCTTGTCATCGGCTGAGGTTTTGCAATGAGCTTAAAAGAGACAAATGAGAGGATGAAGGCATGGGAAGAATGTTAGTTCCTGAGATGATGGTTTTGATGACAACAACCTTATGACTTGTTATAAAATAAAAATACTAATATTCTTGTATAGATATATATGCAGGATATATATATATATATATATATATATGCAGGTACTGAGAATGAAGACTGTACGGTATAAAGATTCAAGACTGAAGACTCATGAGTATCAAGAGTTCAAGATATCAAGACTATCAAGAGTTCAAGATATCAAGTTAAGTAATAAGGTCTAGATTTATGTTAAAACTTCATAATAGCACTAAAATCTTTATTCTGATTTTAATTATGGAATGGAATCCGCCTACTCGCTTTAATAGTGGGATGGAACCCACGACCTCTTTAGTGGGATGGAACCCACGACCTTCTCTAGTGGAATGGAATCCACGAAATTTTCAAAATGATTTATTTTTAAGATTTTTTTCAAAACTATCTTTTTAAAAGTTATTTCTCTAGGTTTAAATATTTTAGCCTTAATTCAAAAACTATTTTTAAATTTCAAAATCATCTCTTGTTTTTAAACTATCTCCTGGATTTTATATTTTAGCTTTAAATCTCAAAAATATATCCATACTTAGTTTTTAATATTTTATAGATTATATATATATATTTTTAGATTATTTTCTAAAACTCTTTTATAAGTTTAAACTATATTCAAAATGGTTTACAAAGTTTAGAAATTGTTTTGACAAGTTTTAGAATAGAAATCATTTTAAAGAAAAATCACTTTTCAAAAAATACATAAGCATGTCGACATCCCCCATGTCGACATGGTGACCATAGAATTCAAATTTCAAATTTTCAAAAGAAGTGTCAATTCGTCATAACCTTTCGTGAATAGACATGACCGTTATTCTCCTATAAATACCAGTTATTTTCAACGAATTTTAAGTTAGTTTTTCTTCATTTCTTCACTCCTTCTTCTCTACTCAAATATTCTCTTATATTTCAAATGCATTAACAAAACTCTGCCAAAATTCTAAGTGAATCAAACTCGATCATCTCTAGTTTGATTCTCTGCCACTCTCTCTCAAAGATCTCAGTGCTATTCTGAGTTATAGGATCATTTGTAATAAAAGATCGAAAGTTCGAAGTGTATCGAGTCTCTCTCTATCAAAGTGTGACCAAAAACGGCGTGATTGTGGCTTGTAAATCAATTAGGTGTGATTGTAGCCCATAAATCAATTAGGTGATCTTGTAGCCTGGTTAAATCAAGAGAGTTTGCCCTGGACTCAAAGACAGGAGAGTGTATCTCGTGGCCTTGAAATCTAGGTTTTAATATCGACATTATATTTGAAAAGAAATGTGCACAAGAAATTGTGTGGGACTGGATGTAGGATAACTCCGAACCAGTATAAAATTCTGGTGTGTTCTTTCCTTTACTGCTTTTATTCACTATTTGCATCTGTGTCTGATTTTGTGATTGTTTCTGTGTTTGTGAATTGCATATGTTTGGATTTAATTTGAAAAGATTCATAAAATTAATTAAACACTATTCACCCCCCTCTAGTGTTAATTCTGCCTTAAGATCCGTAATCCTCATTTCTTATATTTGGTCTTAGAGCATTGGTTTTCAAAGTTATCATAATACAAATTTTGAAAAATTTTAAAATGGCAATTTTTGGAGATTCTGTTAACACTAGTTCAAAACTATCCAATCATCATTGTCTCATAAGTCTGCATATTATTATTATAGAAAATCAAGTTATCTACTGAATTGGTGTGTTGTGCAGGATAAGATGTGTTATATGGATTTTGAAGAATCAACACTCAATGGACAAATGGTGCAAATCAAGAAAAACAAATGGATACTTGATAGTGGATGTTCAAGACACATGACTGGTAATCCGGAGATACTGAATGACATAATTTATGAAGATGGAGGAATGGTCAACTTTGGAGACAATTCAAAAGGGTATGTGATTGGCATCAGCAATGTTGGTAACTCTAAAACTCCTACTATTTCTGATGTTCTATTAGTTCGGAATCTAAAACACAACTTACTTAGCATAAGTCAACTATGTGACAAGGGCTACAAAATTAAATTTGAAAAGGATAAGTGTTACATCGAAGATAATAAATCAAATATTATCTTTGAAGGAATTAGGAAGAAAAATATTTATATTCTCAGTACGAAAATCTTAAATGATAACCTATGTCTTTTGACTAATACAAGTAACCCTTGGATTTGGCATAAAAGTTTTGGGCATTTGAATTCAAACTCTTATCTAGACTTTCAAAACTTGATCTAGTAAGAGGTCTCCCTAAATTGGATTTTAAAGTAGATAGTATATGTGATGCTTGCCAATGAGGAAAACTCAGGAAGAGTTCATTCAAATTGAAAGATATGATTTCAACTTCAAAACCTCTTGAGTTACTTCATTTAAATCTGTTTGGTCCAAATTTAGTCAATAAATCACAGTAAATATGTTTTTGTAATTGTGGATGATTATTCTAGATTTACATGGACAATTTTTCTAAAACATAAAAGTGATGCTTTTGATTTATTTAAAACTTTTGCAAAAAGAATTCAAAATCAACTTTCTTTAAAAATTAAAACTATTTGTAGTGACCACGGTGGAGAATTTGAAAATGAAAATTTTGAGAATTTCTGTAATAAAAAAGGAATAACTCATAATTTTTATTTTCCAAGAACTCCACAACAAAATGGAGTGGTAGAACGTAAAAATAGGACGATTCAAGAGTGTGCAAGAACTATGCTTTCAGATAGTAAATTACTAAGAAATTTTTGGGCTGAAGCAGTCGCTACAGCTTGTTACATTTTGAATAGGATTTTAATTAGACCTCTAAGCAACAAAACACCATATGAACTTCCTTTCAATAAGAAACCAAAGGTATCTTATTTTAAAGTTTTTGGAAGTAAATGTTTTATTCTAAATACTAAATTTGATCCTAAATCCGACAAAGGAATCTTTATCAGATATTCTAATAGAAGTAAAGCATACGGAGTTTTTAATTTAAAAACTAACACCATTGAAGAAACAATGCATGTATCTTTTGATGAAAATTTCAAAGATTTTGTTCAAATAAATTATGAAGATGATTTTGTTACTTTAAATAATGAATCAAATGAAACTGTGAAACTGTTCATCCTAATAAAAGGATCAGGCTTTTAAAAGATCATCCTATAGAAAATATACTAGGAAATATTGAATCTATTATTAGAACTAGAAATCAACTAAACAAGATGAGTAATGTAGCTTTTATATCAACTATTGAACCAAAAAATCCAAAGGAAGCATCAACTGATGATTCATGGATTCTTGCTATGCAAGAAGAACTAAATCAATTCACCAGAAATGATGTATGAGAACTTGTTCCTAGACCTGAGGACAAAACTATAATAGGAAGTAAATGGGTTTATAAAAATAAAATGAACGAACAATGTGAGGTCGTTAGAAATAAAGCTCGGTTAGTCGCGCAAGGTTATTGTCAAGAAGAAGGAATAGACTATGATGAAACCTTTGCACCTGTAGCAAGATTAGAAGCCATTAGAATTCAACTTGCTTTTGCAAATCACAACAATTTCAAATTATTTCAAATGGATGTCAAAAGTGCCTTTTTAAATGGTTTTGTTAAAGAGGATGTTTATGTTGAACCACCTCCACTTTTTGAAGAAGAAAAGTTTCTAGATCATGTTTACAAATTAAAGAAAGCTTTATATGGTCTGAAACAAGCTCCTAGAGCCTAGTATGACAGACTAAGATATTACAATCAAATTTTGAAATTGGTAAAGTAGATAATACTCTTTTTATTAAGAGAAACAAAAATGATACCCAATTAGTACAAATTTATGTAGATGATATAATTTTTACATCAACAAACAATGAAATGAACAAAGAGTTTTCTGAAATAATGACAAAAGAGTTTGAGATGAGTCATATGGGTGAACTTACTTTCTTTTTAGGATTGCAAATAAAATAATTAGATAGTGGTATTTTCATTAGTCAAGAAAAGTATGCTAGGGATCTAATTAATAAGTTTGGTATGACCACTACGAGTGGAAAACCCACTCCTATAGCAACCAATGAAGCCTTGAATAAAGAAGACATGTCAAAAGATGTTGGTCAAAAACTATATAGGGGAATGATTGGATCGCTACTCTATATAACTGCGAGTAGGCCTGATATCATGCATAATGTCTGTCTCTATGCAAAGTACCAATTTCAACCCAAAGAAACCCATTTAAAAGCTGTTAAACATATCCTAAGATATGTTAAACACACTTTAAACTATGGCCTATTTTACCCTAAAAATGATTCATTTGATTTAATCTCATATTGTGATGCTGACTATGCTGGTTGTAAATCAAACTGAAAAGGTACAAGTGGAACTTGTCACTTTTAGGGACATTCTCTAGTTTCCTAGTTTAGTAAAAAGCAAAATACTGTCTCACTATCAACAAATAAAGCAGAATATATCTCTACTGCTTTGGCTTATTCTCAAGTTATCTATATGCAACGGACCCTAAAGGATTTTGGATTAAGTATTTCAAAATCATCAATTTATTGTGATAATATAAGTGCAATAAATTTATCCAAAAATTATACTCATTATTCCAGAACCAAACATATTGATATCAGCCATCATTTTCTCGGAGATAATATAAGTAAAGAGATTATTTCTCTTGAATTTATCAACACCGAGAATCAAATAGCCGATATTCTGACCAAACCCTTGAATCAATCATCCTTTATTAAATTAAGAAGGGAACTAGGTATTTGTTCTATAACTGAGATATAGAATATAGATATAGTAACATATATATTTAAATAAATAAAGAAAAACAAAATTGTCAAAATTTTCAAAGGGATGTCGACATGCCCCTACCCTCCATGTCGACATACAACGGTAAAATTTGAAATTTTAATTTTCCCTATAAAATCAGTTTGGTGGTTATATAATCACACTATTTCGAATTCATTTGTCTTCTCACTTCATTTTCTCTGTAATAAACTTCTGAAAATATAAAGTAATGGCTTCCTCTTCTAAATCAAACCAAAATGCAACCTTTTCCTTCCCTTCTCCTAATTATGGTCCATTTCAACAAACTACATTGGCTCGAGTAATGAAGATCGAGGAAATCATGAAGGATTCTCTGCAAATGCTGACTGCATTACAAGTCACTCAAATAAGGATGGTAAAGGAAGAAGATAAACAAGGCAAGATTCTTAGAAATTTGCAAAATTTCTAATGGATAATCATGCAGACCCTATTGTGATTGAAGATGATTCCTCTAACATACGTATCTATAATCCATTAGAGGATGACGAAGAAGAAGAAGAAGAAGAGGAAGAAGCACAAACATACGAAGATGATAAAGTTATTTGTGTTGGAGAAGTCTTTTTTGAAAAAAATGGTAATTTGGTCGAAAAACATGGAAACTTTTGTCTCCATTACCCTAATTGTTCGATTCACAAGTCACCAATTGTCAAGGACTCTCGTTAGATTGTTATTATATTAATGTTTTTATATTTTTTGTACATGTATATATTTGTGTCTATGTTTCATATGTGTAATGTAACATCATATATAATAAAATTAGATTTATGTTTCGCTTATTATACTTCATTATTAGCATTTAGTTCCATAGTATTAGTTTAATGGGGAGTTATGTAGTTTAGGCTTAGTTTTTTTTGTTGATGACAAAGGGGGAGAATTATAAAATAGGTTAGATATGCTTAGACTAAGGGGGAGTTAGTAGATTAAGGGGGAGTTGTTGGAATAAGAGGGAGTCGAAGTAGAATTGAAGTTTGTTAGAGTAGATTTTATAAACATAGGTTGTCATCATCAAAAAGGGGGAGATTGTTAGTTCCTGAGATGATGGTTTTGATGACAACAACCTTAGGACTTGTTATAAAATATAAATACTAATACTCTTGTCTAGATATATATGCAGGATATATATATATATATAGGTACTGAGAATGAAGACTGTACAGTATAAAGATTCAAGACTGAAGACTCATGAGTATCAAGAGTTCAAAATATCAAGACTATCAAGAGTTCAAGATATCAAGATAAGTAATAGAGTATAGATTTATGTTAAAACTTCATAATAGCACTGAAATCTTTATTCTGATTTTAATTGTGGAATGGAATCCGCCTTCTCACTTTAATAGTGGGATGGAACCCACGACCTCTTTAGTGGGATGGAACCCACGACCTTCTCTAGTGGAATGGAATCCACGAAATTTTCAAAATGATTTATTTTTAAGATTTTTTTCAAAACTATCTTTTTAAAAGTTATCTCTCTAGGTTTAAATATTTTAGCCTTAATTCAAAAACTATTTTTAAATTTCAAAATCATCTCTTGTTTTTAAACTATCTCCTGGATTTTATATTTTAGCTTTAAATCTCAAAAATATATCCATACTTAGTTTTTAATATTTTATAGATTATATATATATTTTTAGATTATTTTCTAAAACTCTTTTATAAGTTTAAACTATATTCAAAATGGTTTACAAAGTTTAGAAATTGTTTTGACAAGTTTTAGAATAGAAATCATTTTAAAGAAAAATCACTTTTCAAAAAATACATAGGCATGTCGACATCCCCCATGTCGACAGGTGACCATAGAATTCAAATTTCAAATTTTCAAAAGAAGTGTCAATTCGTCATAACCTTTCGTGAATAGACATGACCGTTATTCTCCTATAAATACCAGTTATTTTCAACGAATTTTAAGTTAGTTTTTCTTCATTTCTTCACTCCTTCTTCTCTACTCAAATATTCTCTTATATTTCAAATGCTTTAATAAAACTCTGCCAAAATTCTAAGTGAATCAAACTCGATCATCTCTAGTTTGATTCTCTGCCACTCTCTCTCAAAGATCTCGGTGCTATTCTGAGTTATAGGATCATTTGTAATAAAAAATCGAAAGTTCGAAGTGTATCGAGTCTCTCTCTATCAAAGTGTGACCAGAAACGGCGTGATTGTGGCTTGTAAATCAATTAGGTGTGATTGTAGCCCATAAATCAATTAGGTGATCTTGTAGCCTGGTTAAATCAAGAGAGTTTGCCCTGGACTCAAAGACAGGAGGGTGTATCTCATGGCCTTGAAATCTAGGTTTTAATATCGACATTATATTTGAAAAGAAATGTGCACAAGAAATTGTGTGGGACTGGATGTAGGATAACTCCGAACCAGTATACAATTCTGGTGTGTTCTTTCCTTTACTGCTTTTATTTACTATTTGCATCTGTGTCTGATTATGTGATTGTTTCTGTGTTTGTGAATTGCATATGTTTGGATTTAATTTGAAAATATTTAAAAAAGATTCATAAAATTAATTAAACACTATTCACCCCCCTCTAGTGTTAATTCTGCCTTAAGATTCGTAATCCGCATTTCTTATATTTGGTCTTAGAGCATTGGTTTTCAAAGTTATCATAATACGAATTTTGAAAAAGTTTAAAATGGTAATTTTTGGAGATTCTGTTAACACTAGTTCAAAACTGTCCAATCATCATTGTCTCATAAGTCTGCATATTATATTATAGAAAATCAAGTTATCTACTATCTTTTTAAGAATCCATGAAATTTTCAAAATGATTTATTTTTAAGAATTTCTTCAAAACTATCTTTTTAAAAGTTTTCTCTCTAGGTTTATATTTTAGCCTTAATTCAAAATCATCTCTTATTTTTAAACTATCTCCTGGATTTTATATTTTAGCTTTAAATCTCAAAAATATATCTATACTTAGTTTTTAATATTTTATAGATTATATATTTATTTTTAGATTATTTCTAAAACTCTTTTATAAGTTTAAACTATATTCTAAATGGTTTACAAAGTTTAGAAATTATTTTGACAAGATTTAGAATAGAAATAATTTTAAAGCAAAATCACTTTTCAAAAAATACATAGGCATGTCGACATCCCCCATCCCCCCATGTCGACATGGTGACCGTAGAATTCAAATTTCAAATTTTCAAAAGAAGTGTCTATTCATCATAACCTTTTGCGAATAGGCATGACCGTTATTCTCTTATAAATACTAGTTGTTTTCAACAAATTTTAAGTTATTTTTTATTCATTTCTTCACTCCTTCTTCCCTACTCAAATATTCCCTCTTTTACCTTGGAAAATCATACAGTTACCTCATGGTGAGTTGGCTGCACCATGAATGATAATTTTATATCAAATAAAGCTGTTGGAATAATATAATGATATTCGTTTTTATTTGATTTGATATATTATAGTTGGTAACGATGGTGAATTAACAGAAACAGAAAGAGAGGGATTCGAACCCTCGGTAAACAAAAAGCCTACATAGCAGTTCCAGTTCTACGCCTTCAACCACTCGGAATGAAGTTTTTTTAATAAAAAAAGAATATGAAAAAATTTCTTTAAAATGAAAACTTATTCTTAGGTAAATGGATTGCGAAATGTTTCTGTAGAGTGTCCAATATCCATTTTACATCTTCTGTACGAAAATATTCAATTCTCATAATTAAATTCAAAAAATTCTATTTTCAATATTCAAAAAATTTTATATTTCAAATGCTTTAACAAAACTCTACTGAAATTCTAATTGAATCAAACTCGATCATCTCTAGTTTGATTCTTTGCCACTCTCTCTCAAAGATCTCAGTGCTATTCAGAGTTATAGGATCATTTGTAATCAAAGACCAAAAGATCGAAGTGTATCGAGTCTCTCTCTATCAAAGTGTGATTTGAAACGATGTGATTGTGACCCGTAAATCAATTGGATGTGATTGTAGCCCGTAAATCAATTTAGTGATCTTGTAGCCTAGTTAAATCAAGAGAGTTTGCCCTGGACTCGGAGACAGAAGGGTGTATCTTGTGGCCTTGAAATCAAGGTCGTAATATCGACATTATATTTGAAAAGAAATCTGCACAAGAAATTGTATGGGACTGGATGTAGGGTAACTCCGAACCAGTATAAAATTCCGGTGTGTTCTTTCCTTTACCGCTTTTATTTACTATTTGCATCTGTGTCTGATTCTGTGATTGTTTCTGTGACAACCCGAATTTTAAACGTCTGTTAGTGGGGTGATTAACTAATTTAAATCATTGAGATATTAATAGTCGAATAAATAAGTTTTTCTAGAAAACATCTGGATATATATAAATTAATTTGAAGACTATAATAAATATTGAATTATAGAATCCCTGAATATGAAAATTGCATAGAAAACAAATAATAAACTCCATCGTCTAAATGAAGATAAAATAACCATAACTAAAGATACATAAAAAAAATATAGATAAATATATACAAATTTATTATTTAAAAAAAAGAGAAGAAGATTTATAATTCATAAAAATTCACATTTAAGTTAAAGTAAAACTCAACCTTATTAACATTGATCTAAATATATATCTGGATGTACTCTAGATAAGGATACATGTGGATATGCAAAGAAAAAAAATTTAAATATATATATGTACAAATATAATAAATGGGATAAGTATGCTATCAATTCAAGCACACAACAAAGTCATTTCAAAATATTTATAAATCATTTCAGCCACCATAAAAATCTAGCATGGTCAAGAAGAAAAGAGAAGAAAAAAAATCTCTGACCAAAGGAAAACCGTTGTACCAGCAAATACTTACCCTGTACACTTCCTTCTCTACATATATACATATACCTTTGTTTTGCTTCAATCTCTGGTTCGAATGAACTAAAAGAAAATACTAAACTGCTACTTGAAATCAAATAACCCAAGTTCAGAAAATCAAAACAAAATAACACAAAATAGAGAAGATCATCAACAAGGCAGGGTAGCAATTTTCTATTCCTTTTAAACTGTGAGTGAATCTATCCTCTTGAAATTCAAATTCTACTTTATAACTCTGTTTGTAACGACCCGCCTTTTTGGACAGTTTAAATCGACAAATCAGACACACATGCCGATTCTAAACCATTCAAAAGGGCGGATGGTTAATGGGGTTAAATAAGAAAAGAAAGAAAGAACAGAAACAAACTCAGAATCTCGCAGCGGAAGGAACAAGATATAATAATAAAATAATAGTTCATGAAGCTGTTAAATAAATAAATTTGATTATTATTATTATACATCATAAATCAGAGTTACATACATATTAGGGATAATACAACAATGCATCGGAAAAATAATACAGTAGTAGAATACAAATGATGTAATACCAAACTCCGTCTTCGTCCTCCAAAATAGATCTTCAACCTTATCTGAAATGCTCAGGCTGACCCGAGCGTAATGAAAAGACAAAACACTCGAGTCAGGACTAAAATATCTCATGTAAGTTAAATCGAAAAAGTAAATATGAGTGTGACGGCGTCGGAGATGTTTACGGGTTTTAGACACCTCCTATCCAGTGTTTAACGTGCGTGCATTAACTTAAGAGATGTTCGGGATTTCCATCTCCTAAGGATCCGTTAAACTATCTACTATATAATAGAATACGCTATATACAATAATGTCTATCATAAAGTAAAATATCAAACTAGCGTTAAGCCATGGCCCATTCCACCCTTAACACATTTTTATTCCCAATAGCATATACAAGACCGTAGTTTCCCCAAAACCGGAAGTCACCAGAGGGCAATCCATATACTAAAGGTACAAACCAAAATCGTAGTGGTCGTGAATAGGATAATCAGTATGACAAGGTACATGAGGCAATACCAACTAGGATACTAGTAGTTGCGTGATCCGGACTGATGTTGGGCATAGCAGCTACTACCCCAACACCGCGAAACAACACTCCCATAATCGAGGGGTGCACCCAAATCGAATCACAAAAGTAATAGACATGGTAACGAAGAAGTGTGTCCGCTAGAGGTGGTGAACCTCAATGGCCCGGCACGGCTCCTGTTTTAGTCATGTCAGGGGTCATCCAAAAATCGTTCTCTTTCTTCAAATCAACACGTTCACCAAAACCATCCACTTCGTTCTGGATCAACACTCCACGTATACTAGTTATTAAAGTGGTTTTCGGTATCGACAGAGAGTATGTCCATATCCGATCCCGGTCTCTTTAATAACTACGTATTATTACACCGATGGCTCTTTTACATTTTCAAAATCAATTCATAATTGATTATCAAAAATATCATATTCGCTTCAAAATAAAAGCCTTTTCAAAATCATCATATCTACTCAAAGTATACGATTTCATTTCAAAATCATTTCGCCTCAATATCTCATTTCGATTTCAAAATCATTTCGAATTTCAATTTAGGTTGCAACTTCATTTACCCCAATTCGTATTTAAATTCGAGATTTAAATATAAACAATTCACCTTATTGACCAGCTTGAAAATTTTAGAAAATAGTTTTAAGTAGTTTAAAAGTAGTTTAAATAATTAAAATAGTTAAAATAATTTAATAGAAAATATTTAAATAGTTAAAAATAGTTTAATAGAAAATATTTAAATAGTTTAATCGAAAATAATTTGAATATAAAAATGGTTTATATAGTAAAACAGTTTGAAAATCAAAATAATTTCAATATTTAAAGAATATAGATTTTAAATCATTCATACTAAAATATTCATTAAAAACAATTCCAAAGTCAAACCGGTCAACTTCCCAATTTCCTACCCAAATCCATTCCAATTTCCATTTCGATTTAATCGATTCAATTCCGATTTCAACTCGAATGAATTTTGATTCCATATAAATTTCGATCCCAATAAATAAATCCCGTTCACTTTCAATTTCCAATTTCAAATCAATTTCCAATTCCAAATTAATTTCAATTCCAATCCCAATTCCAAATGAATTTAAATTTAAATTCCAAATTAATTTAAATTCCAATTTCAAATTAATTTCCAATTTCAATTCCAAATCCAATTTCAAAATATCGATTTAAACATTAAATTAAATTTACTTTCAATACCAAATTTTTGAATCCAAATTTCAATTCTAAACTCAAACCTGAAATATCATTTCATATAAATTTTCTTAGAAATATTCAAAGTTCGAATAAAAGTCCAATCTTTAAAACAAATCAACTTTCGAAAATTTATGCCGTATTTCAATTTTTAATTAAAAACTAAACTTCGATTAATTAAACAATTTCGTTTATCAAGTTTAAATTCCAACATTTCAAGCTCCAATTCAAAATAATTCAATTTCCATAATTTGATTTTTTTTCTTAAAATCAATTCATTTAAATAATTTCAAAACAACTTTTAAAATCCATTAATTTAGCCAACCCGGTGTCCGTATATAATTTTCTATCCTATGGCCAAGTGATTATTTATTTCAGTTAAATGTTAGGGATGAATATATATCACTTAACCGATCACAGTGTCATATGTATCACAGGATATATATAAGCAAATAAACATCCAAAAAATTAAATATCAACCAATAGCATCCATCGAAATAAATCATCCAATAGACAATACAATTCACAGCAATTTCATAATTATCAATATCAGGTAATTTAATCGCAATTAAATTTTAATTTCAATTTGACTGTCAATTTTTAATTTCTAACATTAATTTCGATGACAATCTATATGACAATTAAATTTTATCAAACAGCGACAAATAAAATCGTAACACTTCATAATGTCAAATTTAACTAGCATAAAGATATTTAGTACGTTGTGAGCGTTATAAAACACTCACATTGATTTTCTGTTGTCGCCGAGACGTTCCGGTTTGGAACTAAAACTGGACGACGTCCAACTTTAGCCCAAATTTCCACCGTCTCCAAATCCATCCAAACCAGTTTCATTTCGAAGCTCTTGTCATTTCGATCGCAACGCAAAAAGTTTCGTTCCAATCGGACCTCGTATGAAAAAGTTATGCTATTTTAAAGTTTGTACGAATTATATAATATAATAATTCAATTTCTATTTTTATTTTCTAACCCTAAAAGCAAATCTGGCCATTGATTTGTGCTTCCTTCAGATCTGGACCGCCCCCTGCCTTCTTCCCCTTTCACGTTATCTCCAGATAACCTAAACCCATAGCCGCCGTTAAACATCGAATTATTGCGACCAAACCGAGCAACTTGAAGACGATCGGAGACCGGGGTTTCGAAGCCCAAAGCAAGACCTATCTTCGGCCTGAACATGGCTGAGCTCGGCCTCCCCCACTGCCTCGAATTGCGTGAAAAACGCAGCCCCTTTGAACGCGATTTCCCGTTGATTCGTTGCTCCGTTTTCGATCATCTCCGTATGGATTGGAAGATATCGTCGTTCCCTACAACTTTCATGTTGAACACTTCTTCTAATTGTTGATAGATTTGAAGATAAATGAGGATGAATGTCGTGAATTGCTGGCCATTGAAATCAAGTGGCGGCTGAAGCTTGAGAGGAAACCCTAGTCTTTTTTGCAAAATGAAATAAGTGAGGGGCTTTTTATAGAAAAATACGCGACACTATTCACCCGAAATTTTCCGAACTCCAAACGAAGCGTGCCGGCTGGCGTTTCTAAGGTTTACCCCACGTTACGAACGCAATGGAACATGTTTCGGAGGCTAATTCGGTCATTTGTGCGAGTTACGGAGAAAATGATCAGTTTTAAATTAAACCGATTTAAACCGATTTCGATGCATTTTGGCTTGCCCCGGACAAACGGTAACTCCGATTGACATGAAATTTGAAACCATACAATAATATCACATTACGGATCCGATGAAACTGGTTTCGTCAAAATCCGAGACTTTTTGAAAAATGACTATTTTCTCTCGCCGAATTAATATTAAAAACAATTCGATGCGTTTCGAGCTGCCACGGTCAAATGATAACTCCGATTGCTACGAAAATTGAAATCCGATAATAACGAACTATTACGGATCCAATGGAACTAGTTTCGTTCAATTCTGAGACTGTTTGAAAAATGGCTATTTTTCAGTCGATAATTAAATATTAAAATATTCAATTTTCACAAATTAACTTTAAATTCAATTTTAAAAGTTCTATAACATTACTATACTCCAATATGATAAGATAAAATTTTACAAATCATTTTCAATCATATTCAACTCGATTTTCAATTATTTCTAAAATTTAACTTATTAAATTATCGATTTAATTGTCTAATTAAATCCAATATTCGAAAAATAATTTATTCGACTGTTTAATTTCAATTTAAAATTCCCAATTTTAAATTATTAACTTTTAAATCAAATTTCAATTGTTCACAAATTCCATTTTTAATTTCACAGTAATTAACAATCTTTTACAATGCAATTTTCCATTATAAATCCAATATAAAAGATTATATTAGATTCCACGTTCAATTATATTGTAATTCAAATTCAAGTTATTTAATTCCAAATGAATTCTTTTATTTCGATTTACACTTTCATTATTGAATCAACCATTTACTTATACATTATTATCAATAGTTTATAATTCATTTACTTTCATTTTCTTCGGCTATCATCTTATTTAAATTCACAGTAATATTAAATTACATTCATTTACGTTGATTTCCATATTATAACTTCAATATTAAATGTAACATTTTATTTATTTCGTTGCTTACAATCAAATTCAATTCAATTCAATTACTTGTTACATTCAAATTTAAATCTTTACTTACGTTCAATTACAAGTTAACATCTTTATTTAATTTACAAATAAGTTATTTCAGAATTCAGTTTTGTATTTTAACTTGTAATTCACATTTAACAACACAAAATTTTATTTCCTTCGGATTTTTATCAAAATTTTCATTTTAATTCGTATTTTTAAAGTGTTAAAAATACGGGTTGTTACATTCTCCCCCACTTAAAACTTTTCGTCCGCGAAAAGGAACGAGGTAATAGTTATTATCATCTTATATACCTATAAACCCTATTAACATTTAGAAAATAGATTATAGGTTTTAAAGTTTCAAAAATTTTCTAACACTCAGATTTACGGAAAATTTCGGCAGCATCTCCTTTGCGCGGTTCGATCGGGAAAATATTTCCCATACAAATATAACAAATATAATCGATATACATCTCATTCAAATAATGAGGCATCCCATATATGGGGAAAACAATATATATATAACCCAAATACGATAAATAATCCGAATACGTACCTTTATTAGCGTTTACTAGCAAATTTTTACTTACATTTGCATTTAGCGCAGAAACGGGTTTCGGAAGTGGAGCGCAACCCCTTTCTACCTATTAAAATACTCAATAACCAGGTTAGAACCATGCATATAATGATAGATCAATATACTTGCCATATACAACATATACATAACATATTAACTTCCAAACTGAAAATTTTGTGTTCAGGACAGCAAATAGATTCTAGTTTTTAGCCAACCAAACGACAAAATTTTGCAAGCTAATCTAAACAAAAGTTGTAGCATTTGTTTCAGAGTTTCCGGAATGTCCAAAATCGTCTAATTCGGACTATTCGTTCAAAAGTTACGGCCGTTTTACTACGGGAATACGTTTCAGGTCCGTGCAGGTCAGCGACCTTCACGCACACTTTCGACCTTCTAAACTTCAGCAAAATGCAAGGCTTCTAAAACAAAAGTTGGAGCATAAGTTCTGAGGTTTCCAGAAAGTACAAGATCATGAAAATCCGATAAACCAGTAAAAAGTTATGTCATAAATACTAAGGTCAAATGCTATTGGTTTTGCTTATTCTTACACAGGACAGCGATGGACATTTACATTTTTAACCTAGTAAACGAATGAATTTTCTGAAATACTCTAAACAAAGTCGTGCTACAGATTCTAAGCTTTCCGAAAAGTCCAAGATCATCAAATTCCGATTATTCATTTAAAAGTTATGGTACTTTTAGTTTCAGCACATACCGGACAATTTTAGATTTCTACATTTGTTTGTTATTACAAATACAAACTATCCAATTTAAAGTTTCCGGAAAATCAAACATTAACCCAAAGTTGTTAATTTCTTTTATATTTTTATGAAATAAGTTTACATTAAATTCGTTTTCCGGTGTATTCACTTTATTACCTCCACATTTTAACTCAAGACAATTTTGCTTCACATTAAATTGAATTCAATTATATTCAACATCACCTTACTACAAATTGAATTTAATTACTTAAATTTTTATTCCATTTATTCAATTCCATTACATTATGAATCGTATTTACTCACCTAACATCCATCTACAACCAAAGCACAACAACATTAACGTCCATACCAAATTTACCACCAAGTCAATCAATTTCTTTTATTTGTCTCAATTGGTTTATTCATTTCCAAACAAATCAAGTTTACTCAATTCATTTACTTTGTTTGAATTATATCAAATTCCATAATTCACTTTACTTGTTTTCCTCATTGATTTAATTCAATAATTTTGCTTGTTCAAATTAAATTTCATAC
The DNA here is from genome assembly GCA_030737815.1 of Allium fistulosum. Classification (NCBI taxonomy): domain Eukaryota; kingdom Viridiplantae; phylum Streptophyta; class Magnoliopsida; order Asparagales; family Amaryllidaceae; genus Allium; species Allium fistulosum. Next base: position 937,305,343 of record CM060907.1, on the reverse strand, counting down.
CATCAACTAAGTATATATTATTCATTTTTCAATTTGAATTTCTTTTATATTTGCAACTATCAATTTGATCTTCACATTTTATTTACACTATCATACTTGTATTTTTTTTTTACTTACTTATCAAAATATGCATTTTAAACTTTTAAATATTAGGTAAGTTATGGTTATGCAAATTTAGTGCAGTTGATAATATACAACTTATTTTCATTAAATTCTAGTGTTGAGCTTATTTAACAAATCTTCAATTTATTATTTATCACATTAAGGTTTACTATTACAATTTAAATTTTCATTTTAACCTTTAAATTCTATTTCATATTTTAGAAAATTTCAATTTCTAGTTTATTCGAAGAGTACAGAAAACATTTAGTGGTCTCCCCCACTCGGACTCTTGAAAAATAAACGTCGATAATGCGTGCACACATTACCGAAACTTATTTTCCAAACGTCAAGTGGGGCATACATCACTTATTTCATTTCAAAGTCATTTAAAATCTTTCCTATTCGAGTTTCCTTCATATAATATGTATATTATTTTCAAACCATTTGCAACAAATTTCAAACATTGGAATTTATATTCTCAAATCCAAAATCATATTCATTTAATTCCATTTTCAATTATATTTCCCAAATTCATTTTTTTTTCATTTGTCAATAATTTAGAAATATTGACAAGTCAACCAATTGACGACGATAATCTAATATTATCATCTCCTACCAACCAATACAATCAAAATTTATATATTCATAATAATATTTATATAAAATATAATTCAAAACGATATTATGTCAATTTGTCATATTCGAGTGTTTAGAAATCCCTATCGATGCCATGGCGTCCCATGTATCGACCGGAATTTATAAATACTCAACGGAACAAATCAACACAATATAAAACCATTTTATAGCAAATAACAAGTACGCTCTCTCATATACACTCAAACTCATTCATAGGTTTCAACCCTATTTAAACGAGTTATTCCCCACTAGAGCTCAGGTAATCTAAACCAAAGCTCTGATACCAAATGTAACGACCTGCCTTTTTGGACAGTTTAAATCGACAAATCAGACACACATGCCGATTCTAAACCATTCAAAAGGGCGGATGGTTAATGGGGTTAAATAAGAAAAGAAAGAAAGAACAGAAACAAACTCAGAATCTCGCAGCGGAAGGAACAAGATATAATAATAAAATAACAGTTCATGAAGCTGTTAAATAAATAAATTTGATTATTATTATTATACATCATAAATCAGAGTTACATACATATCAGGGATAATACAACAATGCATCGGAAAAATAATACAGTAGTAGAATACAAATGATGTAATACCAAACTCCGTCTTCGTCCTCCAAAATAGATCTTCAACCTTATCTGAAATGCTCAGGCTGACCCGAGCGTAATGAAAAGACAAAACACTCGAGTCAGGACTAAAATATCTCATGTAAGTTAAATCGAAAAAGTAAATATGAGTGTGACGGCGTCGGAGATGTTTACGGGTTTTAGACACCTCCTATCCAGTGTTTAACGTGCGTGCATTAACTTAAGAGATGTTCGGGATTTCCATCTCCTAAGGATCCGTTAAACTATCTACTATATAATAGAATACGCTATATACAATAATGTCTATCATAAAGTAAAATATCAAACTAGCATTAAGCCATGGCCCATTCCACCCTTAACACATTTTTATTCCCAATAGCATATACAAGACCGTAGTTTCCCCAAAACCGGAAGTCACTAAAGGGCAATCCATATACTAAAGGTACAAACCAAAATCGTAGTGGTCGCGAATAGGATAATCAGTATGACAAGGTACATGAGGCAATACCAACTAGGATACTAGTAGTTGCGTGATCCGGACTGATGTTGGGCATAGCAGCTACTACCCCAACACCGCGAAACAACACTCCCATAATCGAGGGGTGCACCCAAATCGAATCACAAAAGTAATAGACATGGTAACGAAGAAGTGTGTCCGCTAGAGGTGGCGAACCTCAATGGCCCGGCGCGGCTCCTGTTTTAGTCATGTCAGGGGTCATCCAAAAATCGTTCTCTTTCTTCAAATCAACACGTTCACCAAAACCATCCACTTCGTTCTGGATCAACACTCCACGTATACTAGTTATTAAAGTGGTTTTCGGTATCGATAGAGAGTATGTCCATATCCGATCCCGGTCTCTTTAAGAACTACGTATTATTACACCGATGGCTCTTTTACATTTTCAAAATCAATTCATAATTGATTATCAAAAATATCATATTCGCTTCAAAATAAAAGCCTTTTCAAAATCATCATATCTACTCAAAGTATACGATTTCATTTCAAAATCATTTCGCCTCAATATCTCATTTCGATTTCAAAATCATTTCGAATTTCAATTTAGGTTGCAACTTCATTTACCCCAATTTGTATTTAAATTCGAGATTTAAATATAAACAATTCACCTTATTGACCAGCTTGAAAATTTTAGAAAATAGTTTTAAGTAGTTTTAAGTAGTTTAAAAGTAGTTTAAATAATTAAAATAGTTAAAATAGTTTAATAGAAAATATTTAAATAGTTAAAAATAGTTTAATAGAAAATATTTAAATAGTTTAATCGAAAATAATTTGAATATAAAAATGGTTTATATAGTAAAACAGTTTGAAAATCAAAATAATTTCAATATTTAAAGAATATAGATTTTAAATCATTCATACTAAAATATTCATTAAAAACAATTCCAAAGTCAAACCGGTCAACTTCCCAATTTCCTACCCAAATCCATTCCAATTTCCATTTCGATTTAATCGATTCAATTCCGATTTCAACTCGAATGAATTTTGATTCCATATAAATTTCGATCCCAATAAACAAATCCCGTTCACTTTCAATTTCCAATTTCAAATCAATTTCCAATTCCAAATTAATTTCAATTCCAATCCCAATTCCAAATGAATTTAAATTTAAATTCCAAATTAATTTAAATTCCAATTTCAAATTAATTTCCAATTTCAATTCCAAATCCAATTTCAAAATATCGATTTAAACATTAAATTAAATTTACTTTCAATACCAAATTTTTGAATCCAAATTTCAATTCTAAACTCAAACCTGAAATATCATTTCATATAAATTTTCTTAGAAATATTCAAAGTTCGAATAAAAGTCCAATCTTTAAAACAAATCAACTTCCAAAAATTTATGCCGTATTTCAATTTTTAATTAAAAACTAAACTTCGATTAATTAAACAATTTTGTTTATCAAGTTTAAATTCCAACATTTCAAGCTCCAATTCAAAATAATTCAATTTCCATAATTTGGATTTTTTTTCTTAAAATCAATTCATTTAAATAATTTCAAAACAACTTTTAAAATCCATTAATTTAGCCAACCCGGTGTCCGTATATAATTTTCTATCCTATGGCCAAGTGATTATTTATTTCAGTTAAATGTTAGGGATGAATATATATCACTTAACCGATCACAGTGTCATATGTATCACAGGATATATATAAGCAAATAAACATCCAAACAATTAAATATCAACCAATAGCATCCATCGAAATAAATCATCCAATAGACAATACAATTCACAGCAATTTCATAGTAATCAATATCAGGTAATTTAATCGCAATTAAATTTTAATTTCAATTTGACTGTCAATTTTTAATTTCTAACATTAATTTCGATGACAATCTATATGACAATTAAATTTTATCAAACAACGACAAATAAAATCGTAACACTTCATAATGTCAAATTTAACTAGCATAAAGATATTTAGTACGTTGTGAGCGTTATAAAACACTCACATTGATTTTCTGTTGTCGCCGAGACGTTCCGGTTTGGAACTAAAACTGGACGACGTCCAACTTTAGCCCAAATTTCCACCGTCTCCAAATCCATCCAAACCAGTTTCATTTCGAAGCTCTTGTCATTTCGATCGCAACGCAAAAAGTTTCGTTCCAATCGGACCTCGTATGAAAAAGTTATGCTATTTTAAAGTTTGTACGAATTATATAATATAATAATTCAATTTCTATTTTTATTTTCTAACCCTAAAAGCAAATCTGGCCATTGATTTGTGCTTCCTTCAGATCTGGACCGCCCCCTGCCTTCTTCCCCTTTCACGTTATCTCCAGATAACCTAAACCCATAGCCGCCGTTAAACATCGAATTATTGCGACCAAACCGAGCAACTTGAAGACGATCGGAGACCGGGGTTTCGAAGCCCAAAGCAAGACCTATCTTCGGCCTGAACATGGCTGAGCTCGGCCTCCCCCACTGCCTCGAATTGCGTGAAAAACGCAGCCCCTTTGAACGCGATTTCCCGTTGATTCGTTGCTCCGTTTTCGATCATCTCCGTATGGATTGGAAGATATCGTCGTTCCCTACAACTTTCATGTTGAACACTTCTTCTAATTGTTGATAGATTTGAAGATAAATGAGGATGAATGTCGTGAATTGCTGGCCATTGAAATCAAGTGGCGGCTGAAGCTTGAGAGGAAACCCTAGTCTTTTTTGCAAAATGAAATAAGTGAGGGGCTTTTTATAGAAAAATACGCGACACTATTCACCCGAAATTTTCCGAACTCCAAACGAAGCGTGCCGGCTGGCGTTTCTAAGGTTTACCCCACGTTCCGAACGCAATGGAACATGTTTCGGAGGCTAATTCGGTCATTTGTGCGAGTTACGGAGAAAATGATCAGTTTTAAATTAAACCGATTTAAACCGATTTCGATGCGTTTTTGCTTGCCCCGGACAAACGGTAACTCCGATTGACATGAAATTTGAAACCATACAATAATATCACATTACGGATCCAATGAAACTGGTTTCGTCGAAATCCGAGACTTTTTGAAAAATGACTATTTTCTCTCGCCGAATTAATATTAAAAACAATTCGATGCGTTTCGAGCTGCCACGGTCAAATGATAACTCCGATTGCTACGAAAATTGAAATCCGATAATAACGAACTATTTCGGATCCAATGGAACTAGTTTCGTTCAATTCTGAGACTGTTTGAAAAATGGCTATTTTTCAGTCGATAATTAAATATTAAAATATTCAATTTTCACAAATTAACTTTAAATTCAATTTTAAAAGTTCTATAACATTACTATACTCCAATATGATAAGATAAAATTTTACAAATCATTTTCAATCATATTCAACTCGATTTTCAATTATTTCTGAAATTTAACTTATTAAATTATCGATTTAATTGTCTAATTAAATCCAATATTCGAAAAATAATTTATTCGACTGTTTAATTTCAATTTAAAATTCCCAATTTTAAATTATTAACTTTTAAATCAAATTTCAATTGTTCACAAATTCCATTTTTAATTTCACAGTAATTAACAATCTTTTACAATGCAATTTTCCATTATAAATCCAATATAAAAGATTATATTAGATTCCACGTTCAATTATATTGTAATTCAAATTCAAGTTATTTAATTCCAAATGAATTCTTTTATTTCGATTTACACTTTCATTATTGAATCAACCATTTACTTATACATTATTATCAATAGTTTATAATTCATTTACTTTCATTTTCTTCGGCTATCATCTTATTTAAATTCACAGTAATATTAAATTACATTCATTTACGTTGATTTCCATATTATAACTTCAATATTAAATGTAACATTTTATTTATTTCGTTGCTTACAATCAAATTCAATTCAATTCAATTACTTGTTACATTCAAATTTAAATCTTTACTTACGTTCAATTACAAGTTAACATCTTTATTTAATTTACAAATAAGTTATTTCAGAATTCAGTTTTGTATTTTAACTTGTAATTCACATTTAACAACACAAAATTTTATTTCCTTCGGATTTTTATCAAAATTTTCATTTTAATTCGTATTTTTAAAGTGTTAAAAATACGGGTTGTTACACTATTTCTTCAATCATGTGAGTAACATCATTTTTAAAAGCTTAAGTTTTTGAATAGTTTGGTTGCATGCAAGTTTTCTGGAATAAATATGTAGTGTATATATATATATAAATGAAATCTGTTGTGTATATAAGAATGTATGATATGCATGTTTTGTTTCCATCTGAGTCTTCTCTGTTTATAGTTCCCAGGATTCAAGTTTTGATTTAAAAATTCAAAATCTCTAGATCTTGTCTCTGGTTAAACTTAAGATTCAAATCAAACTTGGTTGTTTAATCAGAAACTTTAGTTTACAATTATACTTAAGTTAAAATAACTCTGTATTATCTTTGGAAATTATAAAAGTTGATCAACTTTGAAATAGTGGAAATTCAAATATCATGATTCAATGTTTCAGGGTTAGGATCTGAAACATCATTCAAAATTATGATTTTTAAAACTAAATTCATAATTTTTAGTGCTAGTTGGAAGGTGTAGTTCTTGTTTGATCAGATAATGGTAATTTGGGTTTTTCTAATAATCTCGAGGATCTAGGAGGTTGTAAATTTTTGTGGTGATGCAAGAATGATTGGGGAATTAGGGAAAATTGTCAGGAAGAGGATCAGATCACTGTGGTGGTAGCGGTGTTCGATTTTTTGTTTGTAACCCTAGTTTTAACTAAGTTGGATTTTTGGATCAGCACGTCTTCCCTAGTTGATCGAGTTCAACAAGATTCAGGGAAATGGAAGTACGATGGACGGCGAATGTTTGGCTGGAATTGTTGTCTCTCCGGTGGTCAGAGGGTCGTGGGCGAGGTGGTTTCAGGTTTGAGCTGTGTTGTTCACTTTTGGTTCCAGTTTTGGGTTTAATGCTCGATATTGATTTCGAGATGATGGTATAGATCTGATGGTCAGGATAGGGTTCGTGGATGATCGTCGTCTTGATTGAGGGTGTGGTGATGACCGGAAGTGGTCGGAGCCACCGTGCATGTGCACGGTGCACATTTTTCTAGTGAGTTTTGGTTTGGGAAGATAGGTACTCGAGTTTTCTCGAGTAGATTTCGGGTGAGGCCCGAAGTTTTGAGGGGTTTTGCTCGTGAGTGACTCGGGGAAAATGGGAGATGGTTCGAGTTGTTTGTGAGTGTTTTATTTAGATAATTAATTAAAGGTTAATTAATTTGAGTAATCAATTTTTAAAAGATTGATTTATTAATGTGATTAATTAATTAAGTTATTAATTAAAAGATGATTAATTAAAGGTAAATCACTTAATGAAATTAATTAATTAATGATAATTACTTAATGAAAGTAATTAAAGGAAAATTGCTTGATGTCATTAATTAAGGAAGGTAATTAATGGGTAATTACTATATGTAATTTATTTAATGATAATTACTTAATGGAAGTAATTGAGGAAAGTAATTAAGGATTAATTACTTAGATAATTTATTAAGGTTAATCAATGAATTCAGAGTTAATTAATGAAGGTAATTAATTAAGGTTAATTAATTAATGTGATTAATTTATGGATAATTAATGAAGATGATTAATAAAGAGATAATTACTTAATGAAGTAATTAAAGGTTAATTACTTAGGAGAAGTAATTAAGGATTAATTACTTGGTGTAATTAATTAAAGGATTTATATAATTAATTAAGGAGTTAATTAATTAAGGAGTTAATTAATTAAGGTGAGTAATTACAGGATGGTTAATTACTGTTTATGATTGATTAAGGCTGATTAATGGAAGTAATTAATTAAGGATCATTAATTAATGTAATTAATTAATGTAATTAATGAAAGTACTTAAAGACTAATTATTTTAAATGGTTAAAGATAATTAATTTGTGTCATTAATTAAAGGATAATTACTTTACGTAATTGAAGATAATTAATCAAGGATGATTAATTAAGATGGATAATTAAAAGATGATTAATTAATTGATTTGTAATTAATTAATGATAAAGTAAAGGTAATCTAAGCGATTAAAGATTTGTAATTAATTTAATTAGAGATAAATTAAATTAATTTTTGGGAATGATCCATCTTGCTTATGAATGATTGAATGATGATTATGCCATGAATTGATTGATATCTCTGATATGAAATGTTTTATGATATGATATGTTTGGGTGGACAATGATAATGTGGTTATCTATCGATGATGAATTGTTGTGTAAAAAGTGACATCTTGTATTTAAAGTTGAATTGTATTTCACTTGAATAACTTGGGTTCAAATGACATTGGGTTTGAAGAGTTCGGAGTCGGGTATTAGTTAATACCCGAAACCACTTCATTCTTTATAGCTTGATATGTGAAATCAATAGGCTGGGATGGAATAATTTAAGTAAACTGAACCATTGATACTAAGTTAGGGTACTTAGTGATTGTTTGTGAAATAAGTGTTGACTATAACAAGTTTTGAACTTGTAATGAAGTTACGAGTTACCCGGGTTTCCTTTTATGTTGAACTTAGTATTTCATGTTAGATGGGTTTACTCTCGCTGGTTTCCAGCCTGACCTGGGTGTTACTTTGATGTAATGCTCGGGTCAGACCGAGTATTACAGCTTTTCAGGTAAGGACGTTCTGGAGCCCAAGAGGCAAGCTGGATGGCAGGACGTATGGAGTATTTCCGCTGTGACTATTATTTTTGTTTATCTTAGACATATTAGGTTTGTATATGTCCAGTGATTGGGTATGAGAGTAACTTTGATGTATTATAAATGTATTTGACAAATACAGTATTCTTTTGTAAACTGTATTATTTGATATTATATTTTTATCCGCTGCGAATGTGAGAATCTGTGTTGTGTTTTCTATTTCTTCTTCTTCTATCTCTTTCTTCTTCTTCTAACTATTTGGAATTTTCACGATCGAAAATTTCGGGTTGTTACACTTGGTATCAGAGCTGAAAGGTTAAGCGAGAACCTTAGCTCTGGTGGATTTACTCATCAGGGATAGGGTTAGTATTACCCTAGAATGAGTTGAGTGTGTATATATATGAGAGCGTACTTGTTATTTTCTTATATAAAGATTTTAAATGATTTTATATAAGAATATATTTTGATATATAAAGCAATATTTCTTTCTAATAAATATTAAGGTAATTAGTTGTTAAATTATTGGAATTAAATTAAGAAGTAATAGAAATACAACCAAACTGAAATTGAATAAAGATAAGTTTGAAATAGATTCAAACTAAAATTAAAATCATGAATTTGGGAAAGAGTTTCAGAATAAGATGATAATGAATGGTTTCCAGTTGCAATAACCTTTGTTATTATCATAAATGATTATTGTGTAAGCAAAATGTAATGTTTTAGGGAAGTAAAACATTTGGGTAAGTATGACTTATAAATTGGAATTGAAGATGATCTGAATTGTGAAGTTTTAAATCTAGGTCTAAAAATTTGAAAATTGTTTCAAAGTGATAAAGAAATAATAAATAATGTTATTTGAATGAAGAGTACTGTTTCAAACAAGATTTGTTTGGAAATTTAAAGAAATTTGTTTTGAATTACAAACCAAAGGTGGTCTAAAATTTAAGGATAACTTGGTGTGTAAAGGAAATAATATTTATAAGGAATATACATAATATCAAAGATGGTTTGAAATAAACTCTAAATGTTGAGTTTTAAATTTGGAATGTGATGTGAAAAACCCAGAGTGATATAAATTTTGAACTTATAAGTGGGAATGAATTTTGAATTTTGAAATGGCGAATTAAAATTTGAGTAAGGTTAACGGGATTAATTGAATTTAACTCGGAAGAAGTTAAATAAGTTTGAATGAACCACCTGATTTGGAAATTTCAAAATGAAATTGAGATTTAACTTGGGAAGTTAAATGGTTAATTTGAATTGGGAGTTTGTGTGATATCAAAATGGGTTTGAGATCTGGAAATTGGAAATGGATGGATGTTTTAAATTAAATTGGATGATATCATCCCATTGTTATTAATAATCTTTCAACTGTGAATTGGATTTGTTTAAATGAATGAAGAAATGGATTGTGGTAATATACCCATTATTGAGATAAATGGAGTAATAAATTAAATTTTGAAGATAATTTTTTTTTGTACTTTTATTTGAACTTTGAAATAAGTCAAGTAAGATAAATTAAAATGGAAATAAATTTTAAATTGAAATTATTTAAGTAATTTTGATTTTTGAAGATAAAAAGTGAACTTGTGAAAGTGAAATCACTTTAAACTTAAGTTTTGGATGTTTAAAAGAACTTGGAAATTTAAATTGTTAAGGGTTGGTTTCAAAAATTGAAATTGGGGAATAAATTGGATATATCTATTATTATGAAGAAAAATTTAAATGGAGTTTTGAAATTTGGACTCAAAATTTAATTGTTTAAAGATTTGGATTATTGATTTAAAAATAAGGGTTAATTTGATTTAAGGGAATAAATCAACATTTAAAAATTTAACTCGAATTTATATAATTCGAAATGGTTTAAAATTAAGATTTAAATTGAATTAGTTCAAACTGAATTTGTTTTGAATTAATGGGAATTGTGATTTAAGATGGATAAGTATAAAATTCAATTGGGATTAATTCATATAGAAATTGAAATGATTTTAAATTGAAGTGGATTCAATTTGAAATTAGTTTGAATAATTTGGAATTGTAATTAAAGTGAATATGTTTAAAATCAAATGGAATTTGATTTGAATTTGGAATGAAATTGGGGTTAATTCTACTTGAATTGGGGATAAATCAAGTTCAAGGGAAATTGAAGTTATTCAAATTAGAAGTGAGTCAATTTAAATGGAAGTGGAAATTTAAATTGAATTGATGGCGAATTGAACAGTTGACTCTGGACTATTTTCAAAATAAATTGTTTTAATATAAATCTATTTTTCCAAACTATTTACTATACAACTTTTCGTTTTAAACCTAAAACTATCTTAAACTTGTTTTACAATTACTTTTGGAACTATTAAACTATTTTACAACTGTTTTATAAACTAATTACTATTTTTCCAACTACTTTATAGCTAATTACTATTTTACAACTATTTTGCAATTACCTAAATATTCTATAACTATTTAACTATTTTCCAATTATTTTACAATTACTTAACAATTTTATAACTATTTTCAACTATTTATCTATTTAAAACTTTTAAAGTTGTTTCCTAAATTTAAGCTGGACAGAGTTCTCTGTTTATGATTTGTTACCAATTGAGATAAGAATGGAAGTGATAATCCAAATAAGGATTGAAGCAACTGTGAATAAGTGAATAGAATCATAAATGAATGTGAATAGAAAGGTAATTGATTGAGTAATAATCAATGAAGATGAATGCGTAGGATGTACGTATATTATTCTATTCGCATAGTGATTTGATCCAGATTCGAGCACAGAATTTCGAGATAGTATTATCGATCCGAGTTGGGATTTTTCATTCGATTTTCGACGGCGAACCTGGATATGGATTTTTGATTGGTTCTGGATATTCTCTATCATAGTTGTGACTATGCAAGGAGAATAACGGTTTCTGATCAAGAAACCAGACCTGAGTCCGCACTAGGAAGTTGGGTGGACGATAGTAGTTCGGAAGTGAAATTGTGTGATCGAGTGAGCGATCAGACTGATATTGCGTATGGATGATATGTGGACATCGTACGAGTTTGAATGAAAGTGATGTTGAGAATTGTGGATAAGAAATGTAAAATGATTTTTGAAATAGGAATTATATTTTGAGAAAATATATAATGAAATAAAGTGAAAGTTGGATATTTCTATGATAAAGATTTACTTTATAGAAATAAGCAATGTGGTTATTAACTTTATAAAAGAGTAATCAAATTTGAATATTTGATTTGTAATGAACAAAGTTATATATCTTTGTTATATATGGTAAACTTCCCTTGTTGAATCAATTGACAAAAGAAAAGGGTTTTGAAAATATTTGAAGTATAAAAGTGAATTTATACAAGTATAAAGTGATTCAAAAATTTCCCAAGGTTATTATATATATACATATATATAAAGGATTTTGTGAAAATGATTTTGGGAAAAGGGTTTTTTGAACCTTTGAATTTTGGAAAAGCTTTTGATTTTTGGAAAAAAAATCAAATTTGGAATTGGAAAAGCCTAGTTTGTGAATTATCGATTTTGGGATAATCAATTTTGAGAAAGGAGATTTATATGGAATTCATACTAGGTGTATGATTTGAAAATACTATATGTGTATAGTATAAAGTGATTTGAAGTGGCTTTGGGGAAAAAGGTGCTCCCTTGAATGAACTTCTCTGGAGTGCCACAGAGTGAACTGCCTTGAGCCTCTAAGGGGAGGTTCTAAAGTTGATCCTGTGAGAAGTCCGGACAAAACTAGTTCCTGAGGATCATGTATAGTGTGTAGCGGAAGTAGAGGGCGCTGATGCCTACAGAGGCATTTGGGTTATGCTATGACGACAATTTAACTCGATGTCACTGCAATCTACTGCAGACCATAGCGAAAGTCGTGTGTGCTGCTGAGAGCCAACAGTCTACGTTTGATTTTACATCGGTAGACTGCGACCTATGGTAACATAGCGAAAGTCGTGTGTGCTGCTGAGTGCCAATAGTCTGCGTTTGATTTTACATCGGCAGACTGCGACCTATGTGGGAGTGGAGAAGTTTCATTTTTGACAGCGAAAATCGAGGGCGTTGATGCCTATAGTTACATGGACTTTTGCTGTGATGGCAACATAACCCTGGAAGTTAACTGCGATCTGTTGTGGGTTCCATGGCGTAATCGAGGGGCGCGGAGGCCTACAGTTATCAATGGATTTTGCTGGGATGGCAACGTAACCATCGGGTTAACTACGACCTTGGATGGAGGTGATGATTTCCAGAGCATTCTCACCAAAGATATTTTCTCTATTTTCAAAATGTTTTCGATATTTTCAATAAAATTATTTTTTTCATGTATTTTCACTAGGTGTTGAAATGGGTCTGCTAAGTACTTATAGATTTTCAGTCCTACGTCTGATCAACGTATGACCGAATTTCTACGAGAATAAGGATGGACTTGTTGAAACATCGAGTTATAAAAAGTATTTTTATATAAAAACTATTTTGGAATAATATTATATAGATATTAAAAAGTGTTTTAAAAGGAATCAAAGAAAATTTATCTGATTTTAAGCATTTTAATAATAGTTCTGGCTTCGTTCCTTTTCAAGGACGAAAAGATTGAAAGGGGGGAGGAATGTGATAACCCGAATTTTAAACGTCTATTAGTGGGGTGATTAACTAATTTAAATCATTGAGATATTAATAGTCGAATAAATGAGTTTTTCTAGAAAATATCTGGATATATGTAAATTGATTTGAAGACTATAATAAATATTGAACTATAGAATCCCTGAATATGAAAATCGCATAGAAAACAAATAATAAACTCCATCGTCTAAATGAAGATAAAATAACCATAACTAAAGATACATAAAAAAATATATAGATAAATATATACAAATTTATCATTTAAAAAAAAAAGAGAAGAAGATTTATAATACATAAAAATTCACATTTAAGTTAAAGTAAAACTCAACCTTATTAACATTGATCTAAATATATATCTGGATGTACTCTAGATAAGGATACATGTGGATATGCAAGGAAAAAAAAAATTAAATATATATATGTACAAATATAATAAATGGGATAAGTATGCTATCAATTCAAGCACACAACAAAGTCATTTCAAAATATTTATAAATCATTTCAGCCTCCATAAAAATCTAGCATGGTCAAGAAGAAAAGAGAAAGAAAAAAAATCTCTGACCAAAGGAAAACTGTTGTACCAGCAAATACTTACCCTATACACTTCCTTCTCTACATATATACATATACCTTTGTTTTGCTTCAATCTCTGGTTCGAATGAACTAAAAGAAAATACTAAACTGCTACTTGAAATCAAATAACCCAAGTTCAGAAAATCAAAACAAAACAACACAAAATAGAGAAGATCATCAACAAGGCAGGGTAGCAGTTTTCTATTCCTTTTAAACTGTGAGTGAATCTATCCTCTTGAAATTCAAATTCTACTTTATAACTCTGTTTCTTCAATCATGTGAGTAACATCATTTTTAAAAGCTTAAGTTTTTGAATAGTTTGGTTGCATGCAAGCTTTCTGGAATAAATATGTAGTGTATATATATAAATGAAATCTGTTGTGTATATATGAATGTATGATATGCATGTTTTGTTTCCATCTGAGTCTTCTCTGTTTATAGTTCCCAGGATTCAAGTTTTGATTTAAAAATTCAAAATCTCTAGATCTTGCCTCTGGTTAAACTTTTGTGGTGATGCAAGAATGATTGGGGAATTAGGGAAAATTGTCAGGAAGAGGATCAGATCACTGTGGTGGTAGCGGTGTTCGATTTTTTGTTTGTAACCCTAGTTTTAACTAAGTTGGATTTTTGGATCAGCACGTCTTCCCTAGTTGATCGAGTTCAACAAGATTCAGGGAAATGGAAGTACGATGGACGGCGAATGTTTGGCTGGAATTGTTGTCTCTCCGGTGGTCAGAGGGTCGTGGGCGAGGCGGTTTCAGGTTTGAGGTGTGTTGTTCACTTTTGGTTCCAGTTTTGGGTTTAATGCTCGATATTGATTTCGAGATGATGGTATAGATCTGATGGTCAGGATAGGGTTCGTGGATGATCGTCGTCTTGATTGAGGGTGTGGTGATGACCGGAAGTGGTCGGAGCCACCGTGCATGTGCACGGTGCACATTTTTCTAGTGAGTTTTGGTTTGGGAAGATAGGTACTCGAGTTTTCTCGAGTTGATTTCGGGTGAGGCCCGAAGTTTTGAGGGGTTTTGCTCGTGAGTGACTCGGGGAAAATGGGAGATGGTTCGAGTTGTTTGTGAGTGTTTTATTTAGATAATTAATTAAAGGTTAATTAATTTGAGTAATCAATTTTTAAAAGATTGATTTATTAATGTGATTAATTAATTAAGTTATTAATTAAAAGATGATTAATTAAAGGTAAATCACTTAATGAAATTAATTAATTAATGATAATTACTTAATGAAAGTAATTAAAGGAAAATTGCTTGATGTCATTAATTAAGGAAGGTAATTAATGGGTAATTACTATATGTAATTTATTTAATGATAATTACTTAATGGAAGTAATTGAGGAAAGTAATTAAGGATTAATTACTTAGATAATTTATTAAGGTTAATCAATGAATTCAGAGTTAATTAATGAAGGTAATTAATTAAGGTTAATTAATTAATGTGATTAATTTATGGATAATTAATGAAGATGATTAATAAAGAGATAATTACTTAATGAAGTAATTAAAGGTTAATTACTTAGGAGAAGTAATTAAGGATTAATTACTTGGTGTAATTAATTAAAGGATTTATATAATTAATTAAGGAGTTAATTAATTAAGGTGAGTAATTACAGGATGGTTAATTACTGTTTATGATTGATTAAGGCTGATTAATGGAAGTAATTAATTAAGGATCATTAATTAATGTAATTAATTAATGTAATTAATGAAAGTACTTAAAGACTAATTATTGTAAATGGTTAAAGATAATTAATTTGTGTCATTAATTAAAGGATAATTACTTTACGTAATTGAAGATAATTAATCAAGGATGATTAGTTAAGATGGATAATTAAAAGATGATTAATTAATTGGTTTGTAATTAATTAATGATAAAGTAAAGGTAATCTAAGCGATTAAAGATTTGTAATTAATTTAATTAGAGATAAATTAAATTAATTTTTGGGAATGATCCATCTTGCTTATGAATGATTGAATGATGATTAAATGCCTTGAATTGATTGATATCTCTGATATGAAATGTTTTATGATATGATATGTTTGGGTGGACAATGATAATGTGGTTATCTATCGATGATGAATTGTTGTGTAAAAAGTGACATCTTTTATTTAAAGTTGAATTGTATTTCACTTGAATAACTTGGGTTAAAATGACATTGGGTTCGAAGAGTCTGGAGTCGGGTATTAGTTAATATCCGAAACCACTTCGATTCTTTATAGCTTGATATGTGAAATCAATAGGCTGGGATGGAATAATTTAAGTAAACTGGACCATTGAAACTAAGTAAGGGTACTTAGTGATTGTTTCTGAAATAAGTGTTGACTACAACAAGTTTTGAACTTGTAATGAAGTTACGAGTTACCCGGGTTTCCTTTTATGTTGAACGTAGTATTTCATGTTAGATGGGTTTACTCACGCTGGTTTCCAGCCTGACCTGGGTGTTACTTTGATGTAATGTCGGGGTCAGACCGAGTATTACAGCTTTTCAGGTAAGGACGTTCTGGAGCCCAGGAGGCAATCTAGATGGCAGGACGTATGGAGTATTTCCGATGTGACTATTATTTTTGTTTATCTGAGACATATTAGGTTTGTATATGTCCAGTGATTGGGTATGAGAGTAACTCTGATGTATTATAAATGTATTTGACAGATACTGTTTTCTTTTGTAAACCGTAATATTTGATATTATATTTTTATCCACTGCGAATGTGAGAATCTGTGTTGTGTTTTCTGTTTCTTCTTCTTCTATCTCTTTCTTCTTCTTCTTCTTCTTCTATCTCTTTCTTCTTCTTCTTCTTCTAACTATTTGGAATTTTCACGATCAAAAATTTTGGGTCGTTACAGTTTCTGTGTTTTTGAATTGCATCTGTTTGGATTTAATTTGAAAAGATTTCAAAAAGACTCATAAAATTAATTAAACACTATTCACCCCCCCCCTCTAGTGTTAATTCTACCTTAAGATCCATAATCTGCATTTCCTATAAAGAAGACCAAAAGGAGCAAAAAGATAATAGTGATGATGAGGTGCATTTTGGTGAGGACTTTAATGACAACATCAATTGTGAAGGTAAAGGTAAAAACAAAAATTGGGTTCTTGATTTAGGTGCTTGCTTCTATATATGCAATCAAATGGAAGCGTTTATTGATTATGAAGAGCAAGATGATATGGCTAAATCTGCCGATGGTGGAGACTTGCATGGTAAGAGTTTTGTTCAGTTAGGTTGAAGATGCGTGATAGAAGGATTGTGAAGCTAACAGGAGTTAGGCACATCCCATAAATTACAAAGAATCTTGTTTCTTCAGGAAAGATGGAGGTAAAATGCTGCAATTTTTCGACTGGAGGTGGAGTTAAAAGGATTTGGAAGAGTAATAGGTAGGTGCTACGTACAAAAATAAGAAGTAAAAATGTATACAAATTGCTTGGAAAAATGGTGGAGAATGAAGGAACTTCTCAAAGTGGTGTTGGAGAGGCAAATTTGCTAGAATCAAGGTGGAGCCAATAACGGAAAGCCGCAAAGACCGCATGGAGACCATTATGGTATTACAAATGGTTCTGATTTATTGATGATATGCATATTCAATTAGGGACATGCATATTTAGACGGTTTGGAAGTTAGCCAGTTTTTGGAATTGAGAAATTTGTTTCCATGGTAATATTAGAGATTATTTGAAGTTTGAGGCTCTAGGTGGAGCTTGGATGACATTTATGGAATATCGTATCAAGGTGGAGATTACTAGATTTCGATGATATGATATTCCATATTTAAGTAGATTTTGGAGATATTTGAGTCAAGATGGAATTGTGACTCAAATATATTGCCTCTTTTATAGATTTTGTAGATTTCAAAGAGTGATTAATTTCTTCTTTTATTGCATTAAACAAGGAAAAAATTATCTACATAGGAAGGATTTATTTTGAGGGATGGAAATAATCAGTGGCTAATTAAATGCATTTTATCAAGACTATTATAAATAGGCATGTACATGGTTCATTAGATATATGTAGGAAAAAAGCTATTTTTCTGAGGTTATGAAGATTGAGATATCTTCTCAATTTATAGGCTTTCTCTTGTAATCATTTGGTAAATTATTAAAGATTTTGTTTGAAGGAATTTTTTGTCATTGTTTTTCTTTACTTCTTATCTCTTCTAAAATCTAATTGTGTAGGAATCCTACGAAAATCCCTAACATACATATGGATTGAAATCATGGAGCAATTCAATGGTTGAGGTCCATGTCACCAACTAGTGTTCTAATTGAATTTCTCTATAGTCAGCTAGTTTAAACATGCGTTACATGTTTAATTTTCTTGAATCTTAATAAATTCCATTTATTTGTTAAAAAATTAATCAACGTGCCCCTCATAGCTACAAATTGTAACTAACGTGATTGAGAAATTTAAGCTCTTCCATTGGATTTCTGGTTTTAAGAGGAAGATTAATTATTCAGATAGTTGAAATTATCCCTTCAACTAACCGTTAAGCTACCAAATAATATAGGGTTTTTACAAAATCAAAACATTCTACACTTCTACTTAACCATAGAACTTATATAATTTTCTTTCCAATGCCACAATTTGAATTTTTAATGGCTTAATAGGTTAACAAATCACCGATTTGGAAAACGAAATGGATCACCGATCAACCTACAATACTGTGTAACATGGCCCAATCCCATCCAGAGCTTAGTTAGGCCTTTTTTGCATAGAATCACAATAAACCATAGTTTAACCAACATGAACTCGATTTAGTTCAAAAAACTAAACCAAAACAATAATAAATTTATTATCATAACCCATTCCTATGAGTTTTGCTATTGGAAAGTTGCTTGAGAAATATTCAAAGGCCCACCTTGATTCTATAAACTTCAAGGACATACTTTTTCTAGGGAAAATTTATGATAATTTTTCTTTGATTTGAGCCGTGGGACATTTTTTCAATAGTTATTACCGATTTAGTGCATGTGATGACCACCTTATACCTCCGGCATCCGACAGAAATGTATACTATAGTGATGCCCAGTCGATGTAGGATTATAGTAAAAGGAATAAAATAAATAAGAAAAACACAAAACCTATTGTATATCTCACAACACAAGGATAAAATATAATATCAATTACAGCTATAAAACAGGCAAGACATAATTATAACTAAATGAACCGAGCATTGGGATTATAAAGTTATATAAAACTGTAATAGAATTTGTAATGCTGATAAATAAACTCAAAGTATCCGTATTTTAATAAAATAATTCAAACTATATCAAAGCTCCATATTGTTGCATAGCGAAAATAGTAAAAAGCTCCAAAAGTGTAATGTACATGAAAGCGTAGCCTCCTGCCAGTCCATCTGTACTACATTGATAAGAAGCAAAACATAAAACCTCGAGCCTAATAAAAAAACTGGTGTGAACGATAAGCATATCTCAAAATTGATAGAGTTAGGGGTATGCCCTAAGGATAGTTATGTCCTTTGTTACATATATCTAACTCGATAACCAATCTTATTCAACACAGAAGGTGTTTTCTTTTTATTATATACTTGGAACAATGTGTTGTATTAATTATTTATTTAATAAAATTATATTTAATATAGAAAATCCATAAATGGTATGTTTTGTGATAGTAATTACAATGTGTTATAATCATTTGTGATTTGTCATAATATAATAAACATACCATCTTTAAATATTCATAGTCAAGATGTATCAAAATTCGATATTGATACATCCGTTGAGATTAGAGTACGTAACACTCTCTAAACATTAGGCAGTGTATTACTAATGGCTATTGAGGCCATCAAGGGGTTACGTACTGATAGTTATTAGATAACTATCGAATGACTCACTTGAGAGTTCTCTATTAGTTAATATAATTAAGGTTAAACAGACAATCTCGAAGTAATAATGTTACACAGTTCCCTTGACTTGAGAATACTATGAAACTTCAATGTGGACACTCCACTTTGATTATAGTAAAATCATGGCATGGCATCCATCGATCGACTATAGTTAGGTCTGAGTTGAAGCATTTGAAGTGAAACACTATTCAAGAAAGAATTCATCTCCTCAATTATATAAGGTTAGTATCACTGGGTCAACTTAAGTTTGCTTAAGGTCAAAGTATCTAGCCAGAGCAGTACGGTTAATATTAATTAATATTATTAAACTAAGGATTCTATGTTTGCAATTACAAATTTGAATGTGGAAAATGTTGGAATTTTAACCAAAACCAAATTCCACAAGTCTAATGTGATATAGTTTTGACGAAGAGAATTGCTGTAAATAATCATCACTAAAAGGTACCGGTTAAGTGTTTGTGAAATTTAATGTTAACCAAAAAGACTATTAAGCGATGAATTCGATTTAATTGTCACAACACCAGCTAAGGTGACATATGAACGTTGATATTTGAATTGTTCAATATTAATCGCTAATCGCTGACTAAATCCATAGATCTGAGTCGTACAACCGCATTTGTGATTTCTTTGAAAACTATGTAGTTAATGCCCCGCTATTACCCCGCTATAACCCCACTATATCTCATAGCGGATTTCCACCGCTACGATATTTCCATATATCCCCAAAATATAGCCTTTCCACTTTAAGCCCCGCTATTTCCAATATATCCCGTTATTCCCGCTATATTCCGCTATTTCCGCTATATCTTCTTTAATAAAATGAATTGAAAAATTGCATTTATACATTATAAAAATTATGAAACTAATTTTTTTGATTTAATTTTTAATATATTTTCAGAAATGAAAATATTCTAATATTCTACTAAATTCAATTATGTTATATAACAGTTTTACGTTTATTTAAAGTATATTCGCACATGTATTTATTTAAAATTATTTATGTATTAATTATAATTCAATTGAATGATAATTTTTCATTTAATTACCATTTATATATTTGTAAAAACATTAAATACGAGTTTTATATGCTATTTTAGAGCCATCCGCTATATCCCGCTATATCCTCGTTGTATCCCCGCTATGACTTTTTGCACCTCCACCGCTTTGAATCTGCCGAGCGCTTTAACTGCACAGTTTGAAAATCACATGGTTTAATTAATCTATAAAATGTTATAAGTCAATTAAATTAGTTAATATTTTTGGAATATTAGTTTTTTTTAATTTATTTGATGTTTTAAATGTTATTGGTAGTTAGTTAAATGCATATATAAAAGTTATACTTGCGTATATCGATATACAATATCCGTATAATTTTAAATAAGGTTTAATTAATAAAATAATAACATAAAAAAATTTATTTGGAAATTTTGCACATTAAGAATGTGTTAGGACCAGCCAGATAATGGTGAGAGGAAGGAATCAATTAATTGAATTAATTGAAAATTAGAAGGAATTAAAGAACTTCATAAGATAAATTGGAAAGGTCCCTTTAATGCTATTAAAACAAACTCTCCTCGTTTGATTTCTTTAATAGAACATAACTTTTGTTCCTCTTCTCTATCATTCATGATTAAACTTTCTTCTAAAAAAATCTAAACCTCAAAAGTAATTTGAATCAACATCAAATTAAATTAAAGAAAGGTGGTTCATCATTCTTTTGCAATTTAGGATGTTCATTTATTTAAAATATAAAGAGAAGCCACAAATCAAGGTGTGATGAAGGGAAAAGTTTATAGGGTAAGTCTATAATTCATTAGTGATGTGTAGAATAAAGTTTTCACATATATGTAAATTGTAGCCATTTATTAAACTCAATTTTAAAACTATTCTATGTATTGTGATGGACTACAGGTTCAACCGTATATGGTTTTGAATATTGATGTTTTAATTGGTTCTGAAATAACTAATTGTGTTGGAACTAATATATTGAATTTTTTATAATTGGTTAATGATTTGTCTAACAAAATAATTTATGTTTTATTTCATTTGAGATCTAAATAAATCCTCTTGTTTGTTATCCTATTGTGTGTTGTTGTAAATCTTCTTTGTTTTAATAAATTACTCTTGTTGTCATATTTATTCCTTTTAATCATGGATCAAATTTTAGTAGATTGAATCATGAAAATATGTGAATGTATATATCACATTTCTATATATAAAAACCAATCAAGTCTTCTTCATACCTTAAAATTGTAGACTAAGATTAAGCTAAATTTTACTTGGTTGATTTGTTTTAGATTAATTCAGTTTTATGTTTCAAAATTAAATTTCAGTTCATTACATATATGTTTGTACCTAAATATAAAGTTATGTTTTAGATCCAATTATATCATTATAGTAAATAAATTAAATTATAATACTTATAATTTTCTTTATGTTAATTATATATCTTTTCAAATTTATATATAACATAAACTTCCTACTGAAGATTATAAGATACATTGAAGATTATGAAATACATCATTCCATAAGTTGATATCACTCGATATAATATATTGAAGGTTATGAATCTTTAGTATAAAGTTGTCCTCTAACATTTATACATTAACATATATCTTGCATACTCTCTAGTTGCCGAGCTTTTCTCAAGTTAGATATGTTATGTGTAGTATTACTAATGTATAGACTATATGAGGCAAGATATTTATACATATTTATTGAGCTTTCCTCAAGGTATGTATAATATACTTACGCTATCGTGAAATGGTGGGTACAAGCAAATAATTTCTTTTTACTTATTGAGTTCCTTCAAGATAAAAATGAGATTAGGACAAAGAACTATAGGTTAGGAGTTGTATAAGATACAACCGATAAGGAGTTATCTATCGTATATGGGGGGCGTGATTTGTTGAGCTTTCCTCAAGGTCAGAATCCCAAGATATACGAGTCCTAACACCCACTAGTGAAGTCGAAAGACTTCTATGTGTCGTCTTAGGGTGTGGAGAAACATAAAAGACTAATGGGAGCCTTGTTATAAAAATGAAATGGCAATATTTTACCTTTCTAACTTTGTAAGAACATCTGTTATGGATAATTAAAATAACCTACATTGATAAATTTAAGCAATTAATATAATTATAAAATGTTTATCAATTAAAATATACAAATAAACTGAATTAATATTGACAAATAGAAATATAAATTTAATTATCAATAAACTTTTGCATATTGACCCATGCAAGTGTCTAATTATAAACCACTAAATACATTCGTAACTTTGTCACTTACAAGTTTACTTGCCCGAGACTGTGTATTGTCTTCAATGAGTTTTGAACCCTAAAAAAATACAAAAATATGGATATTTGATCCATATACAATCACATATAAATGTTATATGGTGAACGGCCACAACTCGTAATGAACAAAACCTCGATGAAATTAGTTCATTAAAATAAGCAAGTAAAAAGTGGTGTGAAATCATGCATTCAATATGATTGGTTACAATAATGATCTTGTTATGTTAATGTAATACTGGACCAAAGGCTACAAGATAGATCTAAGAATTCGACCACTAGAATGTCACTTTGGTTAGTTTATGTAAAGTGCAATTTATTTGATGTCCTTAAAAATTAAGGGTGACCAAATACACCTTTTTAAAGAGTTTGTTACGATATTATAGTAAGGTTTTCCATTGAATGGTACCATTTAGAAAGGAAACGAATTTATAAGAGTGGATGTAACCTAAGGCATAGTTGGGACAAAGATAGTGAATGGTTAATTCTGCTTCATAAAGAAACAATGAAAACAAAAATTGTAAAATACTAATAGATACTTAACATGAAATAATAAATATGTTTTCTATTCCAAAATGTATTTTCAAATAGAAATTTATTTTTCTATAAGATTTATTTCCTTAGTTAAAGATATTTGATCTGAAAATTCTCGACTGTAACCGGTTATAGTAAATGAAATAAATAGCCAATATTAAGTGGTTGAATGGAGCTTTGCATTTCATATACTATATATTAATCGCAGAAATTATGGGAGCATGCCATATAACACTTATCATTTGCATCAAGTTAAGAAAATTGTTTTCGTAAAAATACCAAATATTATTTGTGAAATAATAACTATTTTTCAATATTGATTGAAAAACAGACATGTTTTATTCGTTATAAAATAAAACTATAATGTGGTATATTTTTCACAGCAAATGTGATGCATTGGGAAACACAGAAGTACATGAAATTATTTGCAATTATTTTGGACTTATAGACTAAGCTGTAGTTTTGAAAAATAATTTGATCATATGATTGTGAAACATATGATACTAGTTAATTATATATCGAATGATTAAGGGAAAAGCACCCATTTAGTGGAAGTGTAATAAGAGTTGATGAACTCTTCTGATTGATGTATATAGATGTATGCAATCGCAAGTCTGTTGATACCAAAATGGTTCCACGTACTTTGTTATATTCGTTGATGAGTTACCACCAACATGGACATGTGTCTTTGATACACATGCATTATGCACATGATAAGCTCATAGAGTAAAAAAACAGAAGTAAATAAAATAACATGCATATAAAATAAAATTGATTCGATTTGATCGAATAGGTGAGTATATTGGAAAGAGTTCCCAACATACCTAGAATGAATACAGATTCAATATCAAAAGTCACTCCTCCCTATGATACATAATGATATACCGATAAGGAATAATTGAACGTTTTTAAACAAAGTATGCTTAATGGTGAGTGAAGTTGAGTTAACTTCTTTATATACAGCCGTATACTTAAGAGTAGTACATGATGTTAAAATCAATTTCATTTAAAGAAAAGTTTACAAAATCATACAAGATAAGGGTTTATAACAAACCCTAACATACCCTATACCAAAGAGTTGGCAGGTTGTGCGAGCCGATAGACTACACATAATAATTGTACATAAGAGATCTTGTATGTATCATCCCAGAAATTTTTTGGGAACGTTTGTCATTGGATGACATATTTATCCATGTTATGAATATAGGTTTTGTAAACTAAAACCAAATCAGTTTTATACATAAGACAATTTATAAAGTATTTATGAATACTTACTCCGTTGCACCGAGAAATAATTGTTGTTTCAAGAAATACCAACTTTATAGTAATGGAATTTCTTTTAGAAATTATTGGTAGTAAAATGGGTTTGATATGATCCAAGGATAAAACTGAATACAGGGGATCAAATGAAATTAACCAAACCTAAATGAACATAATGCATTAGAATGTCTAATAAATATTTTCGCATATTGAAGAGAAACTATGAGTTTCTTATCAATTTGAGAAAGATAATCATCAGCTCTCAATTAAACCATTAAAAGTATTGACTCCACGATATGGTATGATGCGCAAATCAAAAGTGGATTCCAAAGTATGTTATCAAAATATGATTTTGGTAGGTGTACCTAAAGAGATATGATCCATCAGCCACGATTGTGTCTTCATGAGAAAGACTAATACAGTTGGAATTTAATGAGCAACGTTGATAAGAATAACATCGTAAAATTCAATTGTTGAAATTAGCATAATAGATTCGTCATTCAACTTGCTCAAGTTAGTTCAAAATTTACTCGTAAAATTATCGCTTAATATGACTTTGTGTTTTGGTACATATATGTTGATTTTTTTTATAAATAATGATATAAAATATATTGTTTGCACATAACAACCTAAGTGTCTCGAAGTCAGTGAGAGCGATATCAAGTCTTGGATTTCTAGATATGATCCAAAAAATGATACGAAAGTATCATTCTATAAGCATCAGAATGAAATAAGTATTTTGGTAGAAATATCAAATAATTTGTTTTTTAATAAAAATGCAAAGGAAGCATGTGTCCATAAGGAAGAATACTAAAAGGTACATAGATATTTCTAGACTATAAATAAACAACATTTAACTAATTCTTAACGATGTACTTATGTTACAATCAGTAATGGTTTGGTTGTTTAATACTCGATATTCGATCAGTAAATTATATCTTTTATATTACATATAAAGGATGTTGGAAATGCCCTAAAAGAACATATAAAGGCACCTTATTAAAATGTTTAATAAGAAACATATAAGAATATGCTTTAGCAATAAGAATTATCATACATGATGTGTTGTCTACAATATTGTAATTTTTGTATGTATTTGATGCATGACGAAAATATCAAATCCAAATTAAGATCACCAAATGTTGTTTAAAGTGTTCTCGAGTACTTATGAAATATTAGAGAATTATTTATAGAAACCACAAACTCCTTATGAAGGAGTGCTCAGACTCGAATTTCGTAATTGATATCGAGTACACTATGTCAATATTAAATCCATGTTCAAACCTTATTTAAGGAACCCTAAGTTGGAAATGTTCCAAATAGGAAATTGGGGCTAATTTAACAAAAAGACTAAGTACATCGCCTTGAATAGAACCACGATAAAAGCAATGTACAAATATAAATGCACAAATTTAAAACTGGGCTAGGGGTGATTCCAAGTATTAAGAATACTACATTATTGTCATATGATAACAATGTAATTATAAGACCCCACTAGAGGTTGAGAAACATACTCTGAATAGTTTCACATGATAAAGGTAGTTTATCAGCACTGGAGAGAGTTGATTGATGGATAAATAATTAAAAAAACATAGTAGATCAATTCCCAAAGGGTCTAACTCGATTAGTTCTCATCAAACTAATCATAGAGATAGGATAGAGATTCTATAATTGGCCTCAAGTGCAAGTCAGAGATTGACAGAGTTAAAGATATGCCATATGGGAAATTATGTAATTTGTTACATATATCTAACTTGATAAACAGTCTTATTCGAAATCTATTATATACTTGATATAATGTGTTACGTTAATTATTTAATTTAATTAAAAGTATATTTAATAGAAAATCCATAAATGGTATGTTTTGTGATAGTAGTTGCAAAGTGTTATAACCATGAGTAATTTAACATAATGAAATTAAACATACCGCTTTAAATATTCCTAGTCAAGATGTATCAAGACTGGATATCGATACATCATTTGAGACTAGAGTATGCAATGCTCTCCAAATGTTGGGCAGTGTAAACACATGGGTTCTAAGAGCACCAAGGAGTTACGTACCGAAAATTATTGGACAATTATGGAATGACTTACTCGATAGTTTTCTGTTGGTTAATATAACTATAGTCAAATGGAAAACATCAATGTGACAAAATTGTACAGTTCTCTTGAGTTGAGAACATTGTTGATCTTCAACGTGAAATCAGACGACTATAGTTGGGTCGAGTAGAAGCATTGGAAGTGAAACGCTATTCAAAAAAGATTCGTCTCCTCAGTTATATAAGGTTAGTATCACGGTCAACTGAAGTCAACTCAAAGTCAAAGTCTCTAGGTAGAGTATTTCGGTTAATAAAAATTGTTATTATCAAACCAAGGACTTTGTGCTTGGACTACTGTGACGACCGCCCTACACAACGTTACCCAATATACCTATACAGTGCGCTGCGGAGGTACTCGACCAATGTAGGATGATAACTAAGAGTGTAAAGTAGAGGAAAATCCAACCATAAAACCTGTAGAACATCTCACAACGCATAGACAAGATATAGTATAATAACATAGATGTAAATCAGGTGAGATAGTAATATAACCAAATGAACCGTAAATAAGAACATCAGAGAGCATCAGGTTCACAGATTATACAGAAAACCAAAATAAAAGAGTTTATACATTCCAAGTCTCCAAAATAAACTCTATCACTGTCCCTCAAAATACAAGCACTGATATAGCTCCATATTACTGCATAGCGGAAAAATAAGCGATAGTAAGCTCCAAAGTATAGATATATGAAAGCGTAGCCTCTTGCTCATACTTCGTACAGTTCCATGCACTATCCAGACATGTTATCCATATTCTACTCATTTAAGAGTACCCGAGATAATAAGAAGCAAAACATAAAACCTTGAGTCAGAAAACAGTCTGGTATGAGCGATACATAATCTCAAAATACTATAAAAGCCATATAGAGTAAGTAAGGGCATAGGGTATGAAGAACTATACATGACATGTCCTTGCATCCAAAGAGTCAGCAAATAAACACAATATATGCTAATCTACTATCATGTGAAATATGGAGTATAGGTACATCGCATAGCAGCTTAAGCACACATGAAACATATCATCCATCATATAGCCTCGCATCTCTCACTCGTGTGCTTCAGATATATGATAACTCTCACAGATGCTCAACTCATTGCCCATGCAAATGGCAAATGACTGGACACATGCGGACGTCCAAAATATGGGTACACGGAGACTACCTTGGGTATGCATATACCTCTGGGTACATGCAGACTACCCCATCCAATCAATGAACATCAAAACCATAGAGTCATTCATCAACCCCTTAGCATACATACCAACAGTAGAACTACCTTACAGATGCTCAACTCATGCCCATGTAGATGGCTAAGGACCGGACACACGCAGATGTTCAAACATGTAGGCACATGCAGACTACCATGTCCTACTCACAAGCATCTCAACCTCATGTTCTATTCTACCAGCTATCACATAACAATCATCCTCTCGGTCCATCACCAAAGAAAATAGTCACTTACCAGATTGAGTGGTCACAGTTGTCGTACTTTATTGGTTGCCATTTCAAGGTCATTCCGGACTGGTGGTTGAAGCTCTGCTGTAATTATTCTTCACTCTCTACCTCCCTCACAACAATCTCCAAAGGAATTCACTGTGATTATCTAGTGGATTCCAACTCTGGGGATTCAATCTAGCTAAAGATAATCAAAGCCTTATAATCAAACATCTCTTGTAACAGCAATCCGTCTTCAGTAAAACTATAAAGTGGACGTAGGCTTCATTAACAGCCGAACCACTATAAAAATTCTCTATCATCTTTCTTTTTCTATATCCATTATCTGTGATATTGATCTGTCAGAACAGGGCTGGTGCTTTCAAACTCAAACTAGGGTGTTGATCCATTTTTTGGGTTAACATTTTGGTGCTTTCACTGAGAACTCCAACTCAAGGTACAGACCTAGCTATCTACGTTGGATCCCATAGGTCCAGAAGTTAGATCCTCAATCTCTGCTTAGAAGGTTTGTTATTGAGAACAGAAGAACCAACCAAGAAGGATCAGAGAAAAAGCAAGCAAACACATGCTAAGGTAATGGGTCGCCAGTGATCCATCTTCTATGGATCGCTGGCGATCCATGATGTTCTCTCGTGGGTCAATCAACTCTCTCGCATCATGATCCAATAGGCACCTCAAAAGACAAAGTACTGAAATCAATTAAGTACATGGGTCGCTAGGTATCCATGTACCATGGATCACCTGCGATCCTTACTATGGATCGCCAAAAGCTATGGATCACTAGAAGCTATGGATCGTGAAATGCTATGGATCGCCAGAAGCTATTGATCACTAGCGATCCACAGCCTATGGAACGCTAACGATCCATAAAGTTAGCTCGGTTCGTGATGATTGTTACATATACCCGCCGTTTGGGTTGTTCGAAGGGGTATAATTGAAAGGAAGCAATAGGCGGAGCTCTAAGAATCATGACGGAAGAAAACGTTAACACTCCACCTACTTCAAAAGCACCAACTACAAACCAGAACTTAAGGATGAAAACCCCACAAAAGGATATAAGGATGGCTCTCTCTAGCTCTGAAGATGACAAACAATTTGAGGAAGACAAATTGGATGAAAATGCCAATGTGCAAAACGCTAGAAGAAGCTCTAAAACCCGTGCCGTAGCACGGTGCCAAGCAATGGACGAGGAACTGTTACTTAAACAGTATTCTTAGAGGTAGGAAGACAAAGAAGATATGATACAAACCCAGATCAATTACAATGCCAAGCTCCCGTGGTATATTGTGACCACTCCTAACTAACCAACTTCCGGTCCCATCATGGAGCTCCCATCGTCGAATCACGAGTGGTCGTTGTCGAAAATCATCAAAAATAGTCAAAATGGTCGTTGAAAAACTCACTTTAGGGTTGACTCGAAGTCGAACTCGGGTAATCGACTATTTGACTCAAAGCAGATTCTGGAAGTCCTGACTCGAAGTCAAATTCGGGTAATCACCCATTTGATCCGAAGTAAACCTAGGAAATTCTGGTCCGAAATTAGACTCGGGTAAAACCAAGATTTTCTCCAAGCAAACAAGCAAATGGCTCCAAGCAACGTTTGTCACCAACCCAGCACTTCAAATTCTATGACTCCAAGCGAATCATGTGCTGACTCCAAGCAAATGGCAAATTTTCTCGGGTCGAACTCCAGGTAAAATACCACCAATCCATCAATGCCGATCCATCTTCTTTTGCCCATAATTCGAACGTGCGAACTCCGACTACCTGGAAATTTGGAATGCAACCTTGTGAGGCCTTCTTTGTCACCCCAGATCGGTCTCACATAGTTTCAAAAATTTTGGGATCGTCACTGATCCATGACCTCATCATATGTGATTTGTCATTCATCGTCATTTCTAATCATTCAAGCGTAGACAATCATGCAAATATCATTCTCAAGCATTATAAATAGCCAGAACTTGAAAATAGACCGATCTGACAAGGATTAGAGCATCTTACCTAAGCAAAACCCATTCATCGAAGCCTTTCAACATGTAGAATATCTAAAGAAGTTTATCATGCCAACTATACCTTTTATACAACTGTACAATTGATTTGAAATTGCTTTTTTATAGGTATGACTAGCATATGGACAAAGTAAAGGCCACAGATGCAGTCTGCTGCAAGACCCTCAGGAATCATTAAAGAATGAAACAACATACTACCCTAAAAGAATTCTATAGGAAGGCAAACCGGTTCTAAAGACTAGGGGCAGTGCAATTGGTAGAAGACAAGCCTAGCAATTTGCCAAAGAACATACTAAACGGTGAATGAGCTATAGGACCTCAGCCAAGCAAGGCTACTAAGACCCAGTAGAAAAGCGCCCCAGCTAACCGATGAAATCAGACGAAAAGATGATTATCAAATAACACTCATGCATCACTTCTTGAGCTGTGGAATCATGCTCTTGATGCATGAACTCCTCACGTTACCCAAAGATTGGCAACGTCGAGAAGTTCTAAACCGTTTTGGATCAACGGGTCATATCGATCCCATAAGCTGCGCATTTCGTAAGCCGTGCATCCTATAAGTAATGCACTCTCATAAGCCAAGCCACCCATAAGCCGCACACTCTCGTAAACCGTGCACTCTCATAAACCTCGCGTCTCATAATCTGCGTGGATACTGCCCAATGTCGCTCCGGCATCATCACCGGACCGTCAAAATTCTCTAAGTATCGGTGTTGCCTTGACAACACCGGGAAACTTGTTTATTTCATGATTAACAGGAACTGATCCCTACCACACAAAAGGACCGACATTGCTCCGACAATGCCACAAAGTCCCCAAACCAAGATTTCAAAAAGGAATTCTGATCTTTGACCAAAATATCTAAAGTTAAGACATTCAAATCATGAGCTCCCAAAGATAGGAGCTGCGACACAACTTTGACTGAGGGCATCCAGAGAGCCACCCAGAACATCAAGTATAGCATCAAGTGTTCAGAGTAATCAGCCCCATGGACTGGCGACACATAACACACTAACACTAGGTTGGGACCAAAAATCACTCCATGGTTCTGTTATGCCGAATAGAGAATTTCGGCAATCGCAACAAAACTAAGCAGTATAGTAGGCTGGACGAATGCAGAATTAAAAAGGAAACTGCTCCAACCTACTAGACATCGATATTTCCTCAGCAATATTGAGAACTCCAGACCGTCATATCAACAAGAAAACAAACTCCTTATAGTTCACCACCGCTCGGAAATAGGGATAAAAGGAGGAACTTACCGACCACCAGAGATAGATAATGATGGAAGACATTTCGAGAATCAAGTCATCGACCCAGCGGCTTATAAAGACAGAAGCAGGTGCTCGAATAAGGTCTCAAACCCTAACTTGCAAAAGACCAGCTGTTAACTGAAGATAGACAATGGCAAGGAGAGAACGCTCAAAATTGAGCAGCTAAACCATTGATTCCGGAAGATTGGAACCAACGAATAAGGTTGATATCTGCAACAATGCTAGTAGTCCAGCATAATGCATATGGCCTGAAACAAGCACGGTTAGGTGTCAGGGATTCAAGACAAACACTACCGATCCATGATCCGTATAGGAATGAACGTGGTCGTACCAGGGGCAATGTGATGACTTGCTCCATAATTTCAAATTTTCTATAAGAACCTGGAGTTTGAGACCTAGAAATGAAGGGTTCCGCTAATAGTCGTCAGATCATAACAAAAACCAATTAGAGTAGGTTTGATTTTTCATGAATAAGAATAATTATGGAATTGGTTAAGCAATAGCCTTGCATCTCCAAGGGTAATACTTGACGGTTAAACAAAGTTAGGAAACAGAAATGCCTGGGGCTCTCACCCTTCCAGAACGTGGCGTATCAAGAATTTAAGAAACATTGAGAAAACAACCACATTGGGTTAAAAGGAATATACTCAACTCTACAGGATCGGATGAACAATTCAATCCTCACTAACGTGACTTTAACACTGCTCGAAGATAGGCAGCCCAAAGAAAATACTTCTATAATCCAATCATCGAAGTGCTAGTTTCCAAAGACTAAAATTTGTACCCAACTGGACTAAAAGTACCGTCGAATCGACGAGAAAAATCGATCCTGAACTCCTGAGTGTCGGTGTTGCCTCGGTAACGCCAAGGCCTTCTTTCATCTTTCAAGTACTGGTGTTGCACTGGCAACGTCGGGAAAATTTTCTATTTCTTAAGTACCGGTGTTCCCCCGGCAACGCTGGGAAACCTTCTATTTCATAAGTACCGGTGTTGCCCCGGCAACTCCGGGAAACTTTCTACTCACTAAGTACCGGTATTGCCCTGGCAATGCCAGGAATACTTTAATCTATATGGATGATGAGAAACACTCATCGCAGCGAACCATCGATACACTAGCTTCCGGAGATAGAAGTTGGTCCTCAACTGAGTTTCTACCGTCTCTTCAAAAAATACTATTACCCAATGACAGGCAATGATCGGAAGACATATCCTTTCATAGGTCAGCCGGATGGTTCGACCTTTCATCACAGGAATAAAGCAGCATCGAAAGGAAATCCCAGGATTGAATTGCCCATGTACTAATTTCTAGGGAGGAAAGATGGTGCACAACTAAATTTCCTAAATTCAGGTTAGAAAGAATTTAGATACAGCCGAATGGTAGGCAGCCTTGAGGAAATGTTGCTTGGAACCAAGCAGCTAGGTTATTAATTCTCAAAGACAAGAGTTGACATATGAACAAAACTTCCATGACAACGTCAGCAACCAAGAAGTACATGCATGGCCAAGGATAGGCGGGAGCAATCATGAAAGGTCGGGGATAAATCCCCGAACTTCCCCAATTCCAGAATGGGACTGAGAGCCAAACTGGGGTTAATTGAGCAATTCTCCCCATATATTTCCATATCTCACAATTACCCAAATACAGGCATTCAAATAGCTAGTCCCTCAAGAAGGGATAAAAGCATAGATACTAGATCGAAAGAAATGTTTCAAAAGTCCAAACACGAATAACCGCGAGGTTGGTTCAATAATGGTTATGTATCACAAAACAAAGCATTTTGGCAACAAAATCGCCAACAAAGGAAATGAAGGATTTAACATTCAGAAATTCAACCGTCACTCACAGTCTGGCGATGACCAGAAGGATCGATGACCTACTTATGGTCTAATTAGATCATATGGTTCCAACTTGCAGGAATATGCTATTGCCTGAAGTTTGGTGATGCTAGGAAGAAAGCCCAAAATGAAACTATCGATACATTGGCTTTTAGAAACATAAGCAAGAGTTTGATTGAATCTTCAGCTCTACCTTCTAGCTTCTCATGCTATCTGAAGATTCACAACATCGAGGAAAAATCCACAGAGTTGAGTCATCGTGTATGAGTTTTCGAAGATAGAAACCAACACATGACTAGGATCTCAACGTAGGACTCAGAAAAATTTACTTTAGCAAAAGATGCCAGAAACGCATCTTTCTAATACATACTGACATCAATACAAAACTCATATCTTGGGATCAAGCAACAAAGTCCCTAATTCTCGAAGATAGGAGTCATCGTGTCAATCGAATTAGGCCAATCGAACTTATTGCTTAGGAGACCCAGTTTCCCAAAACATGGTGGTTCGGTAGTCAAAGTAATCAGCCCTACGGGCTAAGGCATTTACACCAATGCTTTGTCAAACGAGCTCAACTGAGCATGAATTCGATTGAACATAAACAAGAATGGTAATGAAACTGGCTAGACCAAGCTACCTCACAGTTCTATAAAAAGAAATTCTCAAAGCCGAGGATTTAAGCCAATAGTCCTTGAGGCAGAAGCTAGTGTGCAGATCGAATTCCAAAAACCACAAAGGAAGGATATTCACGATCAAGTAACTCATGCACTGGTTTCCGAACACTGAAGTTGTGTCTGATTGAACTTCAACTACCACTCTACAAGAGAAGCTGTGCCTTGTAATTTAATTATAATCGATCATCCCAATATAACAGGAAAAATAAGTGAAGCCTAAGTTGCAAAGGACCCAGTTTCTGGAGGAGTGGAAGTCCCTCCGCCGACCGAAAAATCATTTTCAACAACAAAACTTGGCATTCAATCCTGTCAGGTATGTTTTACTTTAAATAATATCCTCGTATAACCAACACCTGGAATCTAAGGGAAGTCGATGTATGTTGACCAGTCGGGTTTCGAGCGTTGACCGGGGCAGATGCAGTGTGTTATCTACATGAGAAGAGTCCAGTATCATGAATACTGCAAAAGAACAATCTAATGAAGATAGCTTGCTTACATTTGAAAAACAATCCATATCGTCCTTTGAAATTATCTTTTCCACACTTACTCGTTATCGATCAACGATCGATAATGGAGCCGCTGTCCATAGCGATGCGGTAAGCTTTTCTTTCTAGGATTATTGGAATATAGAAATAGGAAGAGCAATACGATTGAATCATCCACTATATCCGATTTTGGAATAAATTTTCGCATTGGAATTCAAAAACATCAACGGGAACTTAACTAAATTCTCGAGAAGAAAAAGCTAAAGATAAAGAGCAAGACTTTGCTCCAGAACGGTGTACAATCGTTTAAGACAAAACTTAGCTTCACCCATAGTCGAATTAAAACTATATGGGACAACTTCAAACCTGCATCATGCACCCACTTACCGACCTAAACCTTTGCGTAAACTATAGAGCAAAGACTGCATCATCAATACCAAGAATTGAAATTCAGATCGAAATCAAAAAACCAATGGTTGTCAGAAGTCAACATCTTGAGGTGGACTTCGATGATTCACATCGAAAATTCAATAGTTAAAGCCAAATTTGCATGGTAACCTCGACACAATCAACTAGATTTCACAAAATGAAAACTCAAAAGAAGTTACTTCCAGAGCACGCCTTGTTTTCAACGAAGGCATACTCTGGGGGCAAATGTTATTCGGGTTTTTAACCCATCAGGATCCGAGAGAAGACGGAACGACTTAATGTAATCCGAATGGCTCAAGACTCAATCAAAAGGGATAAAGCAACAAGTTAAAGAGAGCGAGGTCCTATTACAAAAGCAACAACTAAGTTTGACTAAACCGAGAGACGGGCATCTGTCCAGTCCGATCAGTAGCCAAATGCAACTAACAAGTAAATCGACATCAAAGCAAAGCAACGTGCAACGAGACTGCACGAACGACGTCGACACAAATCAACGAAGGCATTCCAGACATCAAAGTCCAAAAATAATCTAAGTGCATGGATCGCTAGCAATCCATACTCTATGGATCGCCAGCGATCCATAAACTTCATCGGTGGGTTGCTGAACGATTACGACACGTGGGGAGAAAAAGAGGCCTACAAGACAAAGAAAAAATATGCTAAGTGTATGGATCGCTAGCGATCCATACACCATGGATCGCCAGCGATCCATACTTGGTCGTGAAATCTTGGCGAGCCAACTAAATGAAGAAGGGGAAAAGGGAACTAAGTGATTGGCTCGCACACCAGCTAACTCTATGGATCACTAGCAATCCATAGACCATGGATCGCTAGCAATCCATGGTTTTAGCTCGGGTCGCGAGCCAAGGATTCATTGCCTATTCATATGTTCATCTGCAAGCAGTCAATAAACAGGTCTGGCCCAAAAGCTCTCCGATTTCTATAAATACCATCCTACCTGCAACATAAACTGGACCTTCTCCGGACTGGTGGCTGAAGCTCTGCTTGAATTATTCTTTACTCTCTACCTCCCTCACAACAATCTCCAAAGGAATTCACTATGATTCTCTAGTGGATTCCAACTCCGGGGATTCAATCTAGCTAAAGATAATCAAAGCCTTATAATCAAACATCACTTGTAACAACAATCCGTCTTTAATAAAACTATAAGGTGGACGTAGGCTTCATTAACAGCCGAACCACTATAAAAATTCTCTATCATCTTTCTTTTACTGTTCTTTTTCTGTATATGTTATCTGTGATATTACTCTGTCAGAACAGGGTTGGTGCTTTCAAACTCAAACCAGGATGTTAATCCATTTTTTCAGTTAACAATATGTGACTATATATATGAAACTGTATGTTTGATACTATGTATATATAAAACTTAATCTTTAGAAACTTGACATATTTAAAAATCTAACATGTTTAAAATTGCTTATATGTATGAAACTTATTATATTTTGAAAACTGATATAACTGAAACCATATATACTCAAAGATTCAAAAACTCACATATACAAAACTGTATACATTTGAAATCATATATCAAACTTTTTATATATATATATATATACCTAAACTTTATTTATATTTAAAACCATATGTACTTAAACCTTTAGGAACCTTTGTATATATATATATATATCCAAAAGCTGATATATACTTGAAACTTATGCATATTTTCAAAGCTATGTATACTGGAATCATATACACTTGAGACCATATGCATATGGAACTATATATATTCAAAATGTTGTGACATATATGTATTTACAACCTTCTGATATAAGCTTGATATATATATATATATATATTCAAAATCTTTATTTACTTAGAACCTAATATATGTAAAACTGTTATATATGAAACCATATGTTTATTCAAAGCTTATTCATTCAAAACCTTTATGTATACAAAATTATGAATATTTAAAAATCCATATATACGAGACACTTGACATATTTGAAACTGATGTGCTTATGAAGTCCACATATGTATATGAAGCCTTTATATGTTCAAAATCATTTTGTATATGCGAAACGAATACACACTAAACTATATAAACTTGGAACCATATACATGAGGCCACATATATTTGAAGCTGTTATATGTATCTAAAACTTACATATATTCAATACTTAATATGTTTTTGAAACCTGTACATTTTCAAAAACCTGATTTATTTGAATTTTACATATTTTCAAAGCTTATACATATGTTCGAAATCTATATATCTGAAACCATATGATATAAATCTTTGTATTTTCGAAACTTGATATTATGCGAATCTTTTATTTTTGAAATCTAATATACCCAAAACTTATATTTGTTATTCGTAACGTCAGAAAAGCGTTACTAAATTGCATACAAAAATTGCTAACAGTAACGTTAAAAAAGTGTTACGAAATTGTTACAATTATGTTGCAAATTGCAACAACAACAAACTGTCATAGGTACGTCGCAAAATTGTTACGAGTAGTACTTGTGCAGTTAACAAATAAGCAGTAAAAAGCGACAAATTAGATTTGTCTGAGTCCAATGTAAACCGTTTCCTTGAAACAGAATTGCTCCCTCAATGGCGCTGAAGGGATGCAAAAAAAATTCATTATTTAGTTTATGTTTTCGTTCTGCTTATATATAGGCACGGGGAGGTGCCTATTCGGTAATAGGCACCTGTTTGAACGGTTGTGACTGTTGGAAAGGTTGCGACCCTTTACCAACTGACATGACCGTTTGTATTATAGCCAACTACAAAGTGCTAAGTGCCTCTAATATGCCTCAAACGACCATTCGCCCACACCGCGGGTGTGGGCGCGGGCGCGCGCGTGCAGGGTACGCACCACCAACTAAGATGGTCATGCTCTCTTTTCATTCTTTGTTTCATAGTAACTATAATACGAACCATATTTTACTATATAAACACATGTGTTTATTATATTTTAAGATGTGGGACTATTCATATCCCAAGGAATTTAATGCCTCACACTTCCCAATAAAAGTGCTCATTCATTTCTAACAATATTTACTTAAGTCTTACATATTCAAAAACCTTTATATTTAAGCTGTATACTTTTGAAATCCTTATTTACGAAATTAATGCATATAAAACATCATAGATTCGAAATCATGCAAACATTTAAAGCCATACATATAACTGAAGCCTCTATATACTTTCGAAATCACAATATATATATGACATATATATTTGGAAAATTTGATGTATACGACATCGTTTGAGGGATACGACATCACGATATCACCTGATATGTCCGACGTCATTTGAGTAATGCGATATCATTCGATCCTTATGACATCATTTAATCCACATGACCTTACTTGATCCCTTGAGCCATAGACATCACTTGATTTTGACATGGCTGAAATCACTAAGATACTTATGTTGTTTAAATATGGCTGATTTCCCTAATACTTACAATGTTCAAAGGCGGCTGATATCTCTCATGAGCTGGACATTTGATTCAAGCTTGTGGGCTTTTAAATTTGACACTATTATTTTCAGTGCAATCGAGTTTAAATAAGCTGTTGAATAAAGTGGGAGATCATGAAATGTAGTGGAGGGGAGAGAGAAAACAAAGGGGTGATGAGATTCGCTTGTATAGGAAGGTAGCAGAATAAATCACGTGATATCGGATAAGTGTAAATTATTTAATAGGCGAAAAGGATGTTGGGTAATTAACGAGTTGGATGGTGGAACAAGGTGGAAGAAAATTACGTGATGGGTCATTTCGTAAAATAGAGGAAGTCGTTGTTAATAGGTTATCGTTAAGTGGATGAATGCAAGACAGCTTTCAAACATTGAATGGATAGGAATATGATGAATATTCAAGGAAGTTGGCGAATGGTAACAAATTAGCATGCATTAAATGCTGCATAAGCTTGTCCAATGGTGGCAACTCTTTTAGTGCCTGCAAATATTAAAAATTTACAGTCAGATTTGAAAAAAAAATCTTTGGAATATATAAAATTCAGGGTATTCTGGGCATTTTTTGAATATTCAAAGGTTAACCCCGAAGTATGCGAGTAAGTGGAGTCGTGGTTAATAATAGGCTTTTTCAACCTCATGTAAATCCACTTGAAGCATGCGAGATCAACTTGTCGCATGTAAGGCAATGGTCTGAATCATAAAAATGAGAATCATCCAGTATCATGCCTATGCATATAATTCTAATATGAGACAAAAGACAAGTCTTAAATCACTTTATTGATATGTTAGCGATTGTTAATTGTACATGTCCTTATTTGCAAAAGGGTCACACAATTACAATAGGCACTAAATCCCTAAATTGATTTAGGATTACAAACTTTAAAAAAATTAAGAGAGAGAAAAGAATGAATCGCCTCTTCCACAATACCCCTAGGTCTGTATTTATAGGGGCAGAGATGTGCAACATGGCTGTCACGTGTCACCTTCAGCATGCTTGGTTTTCGGTACCATTAGCCGTCTTGGTAGCATTCGGCTTTATGCTCTATTTTGGTGATTTCTGACATCCCTTTGGTTGTTGATAAGTTACGGCATCAAGTTTTAACACTTAACATTCACACCCGCCTTGATAGGTATAGTTATTTCCTCAGAAAATAAAGGCCTTGCGGTATCCTTCCTTTCATTGGTTTAACATCCCTTCATCTTTGGCAACAATATCTTTTGATTTCGACATTCCTAATGTTGACTTGCCCTCATGCCTTCGGGATCATGAATGGTAGTAATGCTGATGAGATACGTCATTTCTCAATCACTAGTGGACGACGACAACCTTAGTTATGGTTTACGACATCTGCATTTCATCTTCCTTTTCTGGAGTTAGAGATCCCTTTACTTACTATCATTTGGCATCTTCCTTACTCATTAGCGAGATGTGGTATTGATGAGATGTGATATTGATGAGATACGACATTGATGCAACAGTTCAATATTCTTTAATCCGCCTGCTCAAGTAGTTTAGCAATCTTCTTTTGGCTTCATGCTCTACAACACCATGTTATAGAGGCTTGATATTGTTTGACTTTAAGGAATTCAATATCTTTTGGGTGGTTGGAACTCAATATCACTTGAAACTTTATATCATGTGCTTCGTTAGAGATTTAACATTTCTTGGATCTTGGCATCATTTTCGATATCTTCTTGAAAGCCGATATCTTTGCTGGTTTCTCGATATCACTTCTATTGCTTCCATATCCTTTTGTTTATTCCTTTAGAAAATATGTGGATAACATATAATACAAATTACATAAAATAAAACTTTATTTATAAATTCAAATAAAGTATTTTTTTTATTTAATAGAAAATTTAGAAAAGTTATAACTAATTTGTCTAACCAAATAATTTATGTTTTATTTAATTTGAGATCTGAAAAAATCCTCTTATTTGTTATCCTATTGTGTGTTATTCTAAATATTTTTTGTTTTAATAAATTACTCATGTTGTCACTCTTATTTCATTTAATCATGGATCAAATTTTAATAGATTGAATAATGAAATTATATGTATACATATCTGATGTGTGCGTGCGTGCGTGTTTTTGTGTGTATCAACCAAGTCTCCTTCATACCTTGAAATTGTAAACCAATATTAAACCAAATTTTACTTGGTTGATTTTTTTTAGACTAATTCAGTTTCATGTTTCAAAATTAAATTTCAGCTCATTACATATATGTGTGTACCTAAATATAATGTTATGTTTCAGATCCAATTATATTATTAGGGTAAATAAATTAGATTACAAAACTTTTAATTTTTTGTGTGTTAGTTATATGTCTTTTCAAATTTATATATAACATAAACTTCCTTTATTTTTAAATGGTTTGGATGTCTACTGTAATTATTTTTGAAATTCCATATGGTATTACATTAATAGTTTAATTGGTGATTATGGAAGAAAAAGTAAAGTAGAATTACACTACATGATTGTTTCCTTTTTAACCTAGATTTGATTAGATTTAATTGCAACATAAATTACCTTTTCATCTTCACTCTTCTAGTTTACTCTTACATTAATTGTCTCTTAATGTGAATTATTTTCCTACATTTTGTGTATATAAATATAAAATACAAGTGGCGACAAAGATTACATATATGTATATATATGTCTAAGCTATATATACGTGGTACTGTCAATATGTATATACGAACCATATACATATATTGCAGTATACTCAAACATATGTATATACTTAGGCATTTATATTCTCGATATGCTTGTAAGAATGTAACATGTATACGTAAGTGTGTGTGTGTATACACACACACAATAAATATAAATCCCGATATCTAGATGTACACATACACACATATTTACATTAGCTCATTTATGTTTTTATTTGTTTGAATGTATATTGTTGCATCCTAATAAAACATTTAATTGAAATGTTAACATTTTTAATTAATAAATATAAATAATGAATTAAATAAAATATGATTTTATTTAAAACTTGATTGGATCTAGTATATGACCCAATAGATTCAAGTAGGATTTTTTTAAATCTACATGTTTTAATCACTTTCGACTAACCCGGTCCCAACAAAAATGCTATGAAAGTCAATATAGTATAGGACATATGATATGAAAAATCATACTTGACATTTCATACATCCAAAGAGTTAGCACATAATACCAATGGAAATCTCGATTTCTTAGTACTTGAATCCATGCTACTTCGCAAGGCCGGGAACTAGACTCACAATCCCTAAGTCTAGGACAATACGCCATCATATGATCCAAATGCTATCATTATCTGGGTGGGCATCCTTTCATACCCCTTCTAAACGAGTACTTCTATAAACCTTCACATATCAATGATCTCTTTGCACACGTCCCCAAAACCATTATTTTTTTATTCTACCTACGAGCTACCCTCTATTAAACTCATCTTATGGATCATTGACATGACTCCTATCGTCGAGTCATTATCATTGAAAGACCTTTAGACATCCCTCATAAGTCATAGAATCCTCACATCAAAGTCCCAAAGTCATTACATCGAAGCATCCCATCATCGCCTTACACGCTATAATATCAAAATTGAACATCGAATGAATGAACACACACGACATGATCACCAAGGTATCACTGTCTTCCCTATGAAGTTAATTTCCCAACCCCAAATCATGTCGATGCAGACATGACTTGCATCATGTCACTGCTAACATGATCCACTTAGCCCAAATGGTTATATACTTTTTTCTCTGCATTCTTGTTTCGGCCTGAAGCTTTGCTGTCTCTTTGTCTAAATTCGCTGCTAGTTCGTCTCGGAGTACATAAAGTCAGTGCCAACTTGATTCCTTCACCCCAAAATTTTCTAGGCTCCAAACTTTCAAAACTTCTCCTCTTTAACCTGGCCCAGAGCTTTCCATCCGTTGTCACGAAGTAGAGACCTTTCCACCTTGAAGTAACACAACTCGGTGCCCACTGGTATACGTATTGAAATTTCACTAAGTTTTCAGACTTCACGTCTTTTGCCCCACACCCAAAGCCAAATCCACATGTGCTCTTGCATTAGTTTCCCGAAGCACCAACCATTAAGTTGATTCCACTTACCACCGACATGATCTTAAGATCACCACCAAAATAATTTTATCACCTCTAAACACCTCAAATTTTCATGTGATTTGTTTTATTGGTTCCCTAAGTCCCTAAGAGCACTTTACACAAGCTACATCACATTTTGAAAGTCTTTGATAGTAATTTTCTCAAAACAATGACCTCTTTCTAACTACACTAAAATTACTAACAATCACAAACAATCATATACAAACATCGTACAACATTCAAACAACATATATAAACCATAAAAGTGCAATTTAAACAAACATATTACCCTAGATATAACTATATGCTAAGATGACGACTTGATTGCAAAAATAGTGGAAACGAATCAAAATACGTTTTTATCTTTTTAAATTAGTTTTAAAGAGGTTATTAAAGTTAGATCCAGATTTAAAATCGTTTTGACATTGAAATTCATCTTAAAAATCATTATTTATTATATCAACATTCATAGGATAATGAGAGATGTAAAATCACTCCCTTATACCAAAATACACGAATCTTGAGGTATATATGAGGTAGAACGGTAGATGCATGAATCCCTAAGTGGTCCAAATGGTAAATCGTCAATCCTCCTTGCTAATTACCCCTTAATGATGTGTTTAAGCTAATTTAAGTAAAGAAAATTGTTGTTTTTTGGTTGAAATGAGTTAAGGGAGGTTTGGTTTAGTCTTGGGAAGTAGGAAAGTGATTAGGAACTGCCACGTCTTCCTCGGTTAGGCACAAATCCCAAAATTGGTTAATGAGCCTAGTTCAGGCATAATTAATTATGCACTAATCTGGTCCTAAGTGTCCAAATTTCAAGCGGTCATATCTTCTAAATGGTAAGTACAAAAAGCTATTATGACCAGTCTATAGAAAGAGGAACCATAATATTTTTCCAATATTAGTGGTCTCAACCCTTAATTTGGTTCATATTAAAAGTTATAAACCTTACAATTTTTCTAGGTCAAAATCATCCAATAAAATTTCTGTGTCAAAAATATCACTACCCACTATCTCATAAAGTTATAGGACAAGTAAACAATATTACCTCGCATGCATAATAACCATAAGCTATCATCTTGAACATCAACGTGTCGCCATGCAATCATGAGCAAACAAATAATATTTATGTCTATGCTGACGTGCAAAGCACTAATCTATCCTGCATGATATCTAAAGAGAAACTAAACATGATGAATATAAAGTCTTACCAAGTGAAGAGCTCCGGATAAGCGGTTTTCATATTCTCCTCGGTTTCTCATGTGCAATCGCCTTTGCTATCATTCCACTGAACCTTCAATATCCTAATGTCTTCCTTCTAATCTACTTTTTATCATGTCCGATGGCATTAAAAGACCTATAAAGTCTCGATGCTTCTGGTTCAATCTCGATATCATTAAACTAATTTGCTGAATAGTTACGCCTAAGCCGTGCATAAATTTCTACAAATGAGAAACGTTGAATACATTGTGCACCTCCGCTATCTTCCGAGGTAAGTCAACCCTATAAGCTAGGTTCCCATTCTTCTCGAGTATCAATAAAGGACCTACAAATCTCGGTGCTAACTTTCCTTTAGTACCGAATCAAATTACATTCTTCAATGAAGAGATCTTCACAAATATCATATTGTTGATAGAGAACTGCAAATCTCTACGTCTCTTATCAGTGTAGCTCTTCTGTCTAGCATAAGCATATTTCATTCATTGTCGAATGACCTTGATCTTCTCCAATTCTCCCTAATCATATCTAGCCGCAATATTGGTTTCTTGCCTGCTTCCTACCACAATGAAGGAGCATTGCACGATCAG
The DNA here is from genome assembly GCA_030737815.1 of Allium fistulosum. Lineage (NCBI taxonomy): Eukaryota > Viridiplantae > Streptophyta > Magnoliopsida > Asparagales > Amaryllidaceae > Allium > Allium fistulosum. Next base: position 937,261,084 of record CM060907.1, on the reverse strand, counting down.
CAACATAATTCCTTGAATGGTGCCATATCGATGCTGGACTGGTAAGTATTGTTGTATGTGAACTCCATTAACTACAAGTGATCGTTCCACAAGCCTCTAAAATCTAGAATGCATGTTCAGAAGAGATCCTCCAAGATACGATTTAGCCTCTTGATCTACCCATCGGTTTTCATGTGATTAGCTGTACTAAGGTGTCGATCTGTCCCCAATGCCTCTTATACGCTCTTCCAAAACCCATTGGTGAATAAAGGGTCTCAGCCACTCATAATGCTTTTCAAAACACCATGAAATCACACAATCTACTTCATATAGGCTAACTTGGATGTCGTTCTCTAGACTTTATGGGTATAAACCTAGCCCCTTCGTCAATCTATCGACAATAACCCAGATACTATCGTACCCTCCTCCAATCCTCGGCAATCCATCAATAAAATTCATCGATATGTGCTCCCACTTCCATTTAGGAATCTCCAACTGTTGCATCACTTGGCTTCTTTTCTCTGCCTGGCAGTTCATACATCTCAAGATGAATGACCCAACGTGCTTCTTCATTCCCTCCCAAAAAATGTTTGTTTGATATCTCACTGCATTATATTGCCGTCGAAGTGTATAGTCAGTCTCGAATGATGGCACTTTCATAGTACATCATCCCTTAATCCATCAATGTCAGCCACAAATAATCACCCGTCTTACAGAGTCAACCATCTCGGTCGATTTCGTACTGCTTCATATTCTCAGACCCTACTCCTTCCATTTTTGCTATAATTTCCGCTAATCTAGCGTCATGCTTCTGACTAGTGCTAATTCACCAAATCAAAGTAAGTATGATAGTCAAATTAGCCAATAGCTTTGGCTTTGGCTCATATCGAGGTCTGAAGTCATAAACAGTGATATACTCCAACTGTATTCAATCTAGCAATATCGCTCCCAAATATGTATGTCTTCTATTAAAAGCATCTTCAACAGCGTTTCCCTTACTAGGTGTATAGGAAATGCCAAAGTCGTAGGAGGTTAAGAATTCCAACCAGCATTGCGGGCGAAAGTTGAGATCCTTTTGGAAGAAGGGCTACTTCAATAAGTTATGATATGTGAATAACTCGAAGCTCTCTACAAGCAAACAATGCCTCCAAATCTTTAAAGTGAATATTATTGCCGCTAACTCCAAATTGTGGGTCAGACACTTCTTCTCGTGCGGTTTCGGCTATTGCCTAGCCTACACAACCTTATCCATTTGTCAACAGCGTAACTAGTACAATACCGCAGACATATATGTATACCGTCAACTCATCATTCCCACTCGGAATGACTAACATCAATGCACTCGTCAACCTCTCTTTCACTCATCAATGCATGCTCGCATTTGCGATCAAAGGAAAAGTTTGATTCTTCTTCGTCATATTAGTTAACGGTGAAGCTACCTTAGAGAATCCCTTGATAAAACGTCTGTTGTATCACGCCAATTCAAAGAAACTCCTCACATTCACAACATTCTTGTTTTGACTCCAATCATGAACTACTGCTATCTTTATAGAATCCACGGTTACTCGAAAATGACATAACCTAGGAATCTCCCTTCCCTTCTTCAGAAGTGACATTTTCAAAACTTTGTCCTCAATTGGTGTTTGCATTTTATTGTGTTTCTTTAGTCTATTTACACTAGTTTACCTTGTTATATATAAGACCCTTAGAGCAAAATCTTTAGTCTCAACAAGTTAACACATAGAGCTTCGTGTATACGTTCCAAAAAGTTTCTTATACCGAGCTAAGTCATAGATTGACTTTTTCTACTTAAAAACGAACATATAATATAATAAAACAAATAAGTTGAACTGGTAAGTTAGTCAAACTGCAATGACATGGAATTTTGGTCATTTGATTTTGAAATATTTAATTGATTTAAAAATCAAAATGTTGGTTTAAAATGCTTAATAACTCAAATTTCCAAATATAGAAATTTAAATTAAAGTAAATATCATGAATTCAAATATAGTGGTTGTTCAAAATCTTTGAATTGGTGAATTTAATATTGAATAGTGTTTCAATAACTGAATTTTTATGGAATATCTAATTTAATAGATTAAATAGATTTATTTAACTCCTTTTGTAAACGATAATGGTAAATTCATTTGTAGTAACTAACGATTCAAATAAGTAATTCAAAAATAAATTTTTATTTTTACGACTCGATTTCTATTGACGTATTTTTAATTTAACTTATTTTATTTTTCATAATTTTTAATTTGGAAAATATTAAATTTATTCTTTTGACGATTTATCGTCAAATAGTAGTGTTTTTGTGATTTTTCAAAATCCAATAACCAGTTTATATTATTATTGTTTTGGAATCACGTCGTCATTCTGAACGTGATCGTATTTTTGTTTTGTCGATTCGAAGTCTGTACATAAATGAAAAGCGGTGCGATGAGATGCTAAAAGAATAACTTAAATTATTTAACTAGCTAAAGACATTTGGTACAGCAGCACACAAACAACACACATTTTCCGTGCTATCATTGTACCTTTTGTCGTTCATCACCATAACAGAGAAACCAAATTTCAAAAACAAGAAAAATAATAATTCTCTTTTTATAAATTGAAAATAAAATAACTCTTCACCTATACACTTAAGCACTCAACATATTCTGAGCCTCTCTTTTTCTTTGTCTCCGTAAAAATATCCTCCTATCAAAACCAAAAGCAAAGAAGGAAAAAAAAAACAAATTTCATAAATTAAAATCTCAAAATCTATTAAGTGTAAATGTATGAAACTTGGATTTTTGATTTTGTCTAAGCAAGATCTTTGTGTTGCTATGCTTATATTATTATGCAATTAAACATTTAGGGACCCGACAGTGATTGGTCGTGAGCTTAGGGTTTTGATATGTGGTCAACTGAGGTTGATTTTAGTAAATCAAAGTTAGGCTAGGGATTCGTGGTGGAGTAGGGCATCGGCAACCAGGATTTGGGAAAGTGCGGTGGCTACAGGCATTCGCGATATTCGTGTACGGGCAGTAGAAGTTTGGGTGTCGCGTTTCTATGGGTGGTGTCGAAGTAGTTGTGGTGGGGTCGGCTGGGTAGAGCGTACGATGAGGAGTTTAACAGAGTTGTTGGTGCATCGCTTAGCGGAGCAAGGAGGGATGGTGGATCGGGAAAGTGCACGACGTGTATGATGTATCAGTAACAGGGAGGCCATATCGCGTTGGGGAAGAAGAAGCTTTTTGCAGCGGGTCAGGTGTGTTATTTGGGCCAGGCCTAATTAATATATTTGGATCCAAATCAAACTGCCAGTTGCGTTCGTAACGTCGATAGCTACGCTACAAAATCAGTTTGGCTGGAATTAGAGCTCATGGAATTTAAACTGTTTTAGTCGGAACCAGAATGCAAAAGCGACAAATGGAACTCTAGTGAGTTAAACTCACTCTTTTGGTTAACAAGTAATGTTATATAGTAGTTAGAATTTATTGTTTGTGTTTGGTTGGTAATATTAGCTGATATGGTTAAATATCTGCTTTTTAAAGTGATAGAGATTTAAATTTGAAATACAGAGAAAATTGTTGAGAAATTCGAATTTCTCGACATTGTTATTTTTAAAACTCTAGCTATTTACCTATTGTTTATTTCAGTTATATATCTGTGATATAGTTTGTTAGATACTGAAATTCAACTATTTGGCTATATTTGATGTGATACCGACATATGTAAAAAAACCTTTTAGAGTAAAATGTTAGTAATAGCATTTGCTAAGTGCTATAACAACTATGGGCCTCTATATAGTATTTTGGAAATACTGATAAGTGTTGTTTGATTTTGGAAAAGATTTCTAATTTGGAAAATGGTATTTAAAGCATTACTTTTTGAAAATTCTATGATATTTTATTTAAATTAAGTTCTTGAACTTTTCTATTTTATTTTAACTTCTTATTGTATTCTTTTCTAATAAATTTAAATAAATATACACACATAAAAGTTTTATTAATTATTTGAGAGTATTGATCCTTATAGAGATTTTTGTAAAAATAAATGTTTTAGTTTCAAAAGTAAATTAAAGGGGTTTTCTTTATTTAAAAGTGATTTTGTTTTATAAGAAAATGGAGATATGTTGGAATAGACATTTGTGGGACATTTTAAATAAAATGTTGAAAAATAAAGGAATGGGGTTATAAATGGTATTGTTATAAATCTAAGGAGAGATTCACAAATGGTATTTTATAAAAGAGGAAGGTATTACCATTCAGTAAATTGGAGAAATAAATCATAAGTGTGGATTTATAGTAAATGATACAAATGCTGTTTAGAGGAAGTAGTTAATTCTATTTTGAAAATGGAAAGATGTGATTGATTTAGAGACGTTTAAATGTTACTTTATAAATAGGATTGAATTTATAAAGAAGTTTATAATATGGAAGAAATACCAAAAAAGGGGATTTTCCTTATAATTATAAAAGGAGATTTATAAGGAGTTATAAATGGAGATGTGTTTTATAAAAGAATTTTATGAATGAATTAGAGGTTTATAATTATACTTTGAGATTTATAAGAGTTAAATAATATTGTATAGAGGATACTTAAATGATAATGTGTAAAAAAGGTTTATAATAAAGTTATGTAAAGTAAACAAACAGAGATACATACGAAAAAGTTATAAAAAGAAAATGCTTGGATTTATTGGTATAAATGTTTAAAATTAACATTTTGTTTTAAAACAAATTAAATGTGATTTTGGAAATGGATTTTTTTTCTAAGATTGTAAAATATACTTATAATGGTGAGATAAGTATATGAGTAAATTTCCAAGTATTGAAATGTAGTGCTTTTGTGGATTTACTTACATAGTTAATATAAGCATATGGAAATGTTTCTAAGGAAAAATGTAAATGTTTTTGTGAGTACATTTATACAGCCGAGATAAGTACATCGATATATTCAAAGTATTGAAAGAGCTTAAAGGATTGGAAAAATATCTTTGCAAAGTTATTTTTACACAAGGATTAAACAGAGTGATTTTAACTAATGAAAGGGATTAAATAAAGAGGCATATAGTGTTTTGTGCTTAATCAATGTTGTTTTCCTTGGAATAAAATGTCTGGTTGAATTGATTGTTTATTTGATAGTTAAATAATCGACTATCAAATCTGGATCAAAGCGTAACTTTGAAAATATCTAGGAGAAACACGGGAATCATATGGTACAATTACCATTAGTGGTGCTATATTGTACGTATAAACTCATTTCGTTCTTCTAGGACAGTTGATAAGGAAATCCATCCACAAACGGTTAGGAGGTGAACTCCGCTCTTGTCTTTTGTCTATTTATTTCCTAAAGAATCGACGTTGAGTTTACCGGGACAATCAAAAGGTATTTCGAAGAGATCGGGATCCGATATGTTATCCGAAAACCACTTCGATCCAACTCAAGCATTTTCAACTGAAGACATCTTGAAGAGTACGGAATCGAAGATGGAGTTTTGAAGTGCAAGGGCTATTGCTATTGATCATGAGGGTAATTCCAAAGTGGATCTAGTAGAAGTAGCACCTTTAGTTTCATTCAATCCCAAAACAAACTTGAATGGATGAATGCTAGCATTGCATTGATGCTTGGAGAACAGTGTTAGCATTCCAAGTGGTAAGTGCTATATAAAGGTAAACTTAGCCTCAAGCCTCATCAAACGAGAAATGAAAAAAGTCAGGCATGCGGCATGGCCATGTGGGTAGCTTCCATCAGGGTATGGTCATTTCAAAATCTAGATCGATTACTATCTACTCATATATGCTTCGGGGCCCATTAACAAAAGGAATGATCATATTCGGTACTACTAGTCAAGTGGTAGGCTAGTCCTATGTGGCAGGGGTACAGGATGTTTTTGTCAGACCTTAGTGCATTTTATCTAGATATGTACCATCGAAAGGTAGTTCCTTACCTTGTCATAGTATGGAATCCAATCTCCAATACGAGCCTTACGGTTTTAGATGTGCCCAACTTTGCTGGAATATGAGATGCAAGCATTCCAACTATTTTGATATTTTATTTTCACCCTTAGACACTATTATAGTATCAGAGAATTTCATATGAAATTGTTTGGTTGTCCGTGTTTATGTGAGGCGTGGTTTTACGAGATACTTTTGATTTCAAACATTTTTTATAACTTTAAAATTCAACTGGGTGTGTTTTTCTCACGCTTGTTTCCAAATTGACTCATATGTTATTTTATTATAATGCTCGTGTCAAACGGAGTATATTACAGATTTAGTTTGGATGGTTTGGAGCTTCAGGAGACGAGCTGGAGACCCAGAGAAGTATTCACGTACATGGTTATTTTTCTGCTACATTTAGTTGTTTATTTATAAGCACTTGTGAGGATAGGTTGTTATAACTGTCCAGGCTGACTATTAGTTAGTGAAACTCTGATTGGATGTATGTATATTACTATTATTTTCTTCTTGTGCAAAGATCTGTTTCATATTATATATTAATCGGTCCTTTGTGAGATTTTGTGTTGTTTAGTTTTTCCCTTGTCCGCTTTCATCTTTCTTTCCCTAACAATCTTTTGCCACTTGGATATTTGACACGCGAATACCGTGGACGTATTAGTGTCGACTGTTGAGGATCAAAAAGACGGGGCGTGACAGGAACCTTAAAAGTCCAATAAATATATAGTACACAAAAATAGCTTTAAATTTGTATAACTAACCAATACCAACAACCTAACTCAACCATCACTCCATTAATTTTTATGTCATATATATACAGTAATAATCAGCTCATTTGTAACGACAAATCAAATCTAATCTTTTGTCTTCCTCCTATATATATAGCAACAGTAGATGTACTTTTCTACTATCACAGCAAATTGAGTTGAGCAGGGAGTAATATATTATCTTTGTAATCGCAGGTACTACTACATCACAAGAATTTGAGGCAATGTACCGCAACTACTACTCTTGACATAGACGGCAGCCTTATCATTGCAATTACAGCTGCGCCTTTCATACTTCTCAAAGCAGATGTCATGATACAAAGTGTCACAAAATCATGGTGTCCTATAAGAGAAACGACAGATTTTTAGAGGAATTGAAGCTATGTTCATCTATTCACCTTCTACCTTAACTTCTTTGGCAAAAGCAAAATAATACTATTTCCATGACTTTGTCTGTGGTGTATTATCCAATTCCATTCACAATTGAATTCAATATGGAGATTAGTCATTCTTGTTTCAATCACTTAACCTATATATACATCAACTAAGAACAGCTTCAACAGTTGCCTGGCTGATCCTGTGACATAGGTTACTCTATGCATGATTTCCATTTCGCACTTATTTCATTCGAGTATAATAGTTAATTTTTCAATAATATTAATATGTACCAAATTTACAAACATAATAAATAGCATTTTTACTTTCGCTGCTAAAATTCAAGATGCATTTAAAAAGCACTTTTGGAGTATTTAAAAGGTATTTTGGAACTAAAGAAGAATATTGATTTTATAGAAAACTTTATTTGTAAACTTATATAAAATGATGTAAATGTTAATGAATTTGAGATGGAATCATGGATGAAATAGAATGGGAGTTACCCTAATACATTGATACAAAATAAACCTTAAGGCTATTAAGACCAGAAGGGATAAATAGTAGAGTATGACAAGTAGTTATATCTCTAATGCAAATTATTATTGATTCAATACAATGATCATATTGACCTCCATAACTCTAAAATCAATGATGAATAGGATGAGGTTAAAGAGAGAATGATTGAGAATTCAAGTACAAACTCTCTAATCTTTTATGGTTTGCAAATCCTTAAAGAATAGAATTGAAAGAGTATGGATTTACAAAGAGAGTAAAAGTATATTAATGGATCTTTCACTTAAAAGTATGGAAATGGAAGAGCAAGAGAAAATGAGAAAATTAACTGTTAAAATTCATTTTCCAGAGCGTTTATGTAAAAAATGAAGAGCTATGACTTTTGGTGAAAGGTTGAAGAGACATGTCCATGCATGCATGCATGCATGCATGCATACATACATACATACATACGTACGTGTATATGTACATATATTTTTTGAAAATGGGTCTTTATTAATGGGTGCATACATACATATATAGACACACACACACACACACATACATATATATATACTAGATACACGCGCACGCGCGCGCGCACACACACACACATATATATATAAGTATATATACAGGCCTTTAACATCACCCAAATAGTGTAGCATCCTAAATGACCCTTGATTTCCACCACATGATCCAATTTAAATAATAGTTTCTTCTCTGTTCCTACTACTACTACTATTATTTAAATCGGAGCTTGTGGTGGAAATCAAGGGGCATTTGGGATGCTGCACTATTTGGGGTGTTGTTGAACGCTCCTTACACGTACGTACGTACAAATGTGTGTTTGTATTCGAAAAGAAATCTATAAAATTAAAAGTAGATGCCGTTAAATATAGGTGGAGGTTTGGTGATTAAGAGGAAATGGAAACATACGCACACACTAGATTTGGATCCAATCAAACATTTATTTAGAGAACAGAGGAAATGGAATCATCTTTAAATAGTTCCATCTTCCTCTTTTAAATAGTTATCCACAATTATTCTAGCATTAAAATTTTAGATCTAAAATATCACATAAAATATATATAAACTAGATCACTTAAAATAATGTCATAATTATGATTATTCTAACAATATGAATTAATAAATTAAAATATTTCACACACACACACACACACATATATATATATATGTGTGTGTGTGTGTGTTATGATTTGAAATTAATTAATTAAATTTAAATTTCAAATATATTTTTTAATAATAAAACATTAAAAATATTTTTGTTTGTAATTAAGATTGACTTAACCAAATATTTTAATTCAAAATGTTTACTATTTCAAATAACATAAGATGTTTATAAAAAATTCAAATATTTGAATAGAAAATAAAGTATTTTGAATAAATTGGACTTATAGAATATATGTATGTATGTATGTATCTATGTATACGTATATTGTTTTATTTTAGCCAAAATTAAATATATATTAATAATCAACTTTTCTTAAAAATTTTTATATAACAATACATAAACAATTATGAATCAAATAAGTAGCACTGCAATATTTACATATATATGATGTTGGTTCAGGGTTAACTGTTATGAATTAATAATATAAAATAAAGCTAAAGTTGAATAGATTTTGCCCTTTGTAACACCTTGATTAGTGAAAAGTCTCCTAGATTGCTTGGATCACCACCTGATGTTGCTAGGATCTAATGAACCACTTTGTTTTAAATTCACTTGATGTTTATTTGGGTGACATGGAGTTCGGGAATGAAGGAAGTGGGCATGAGGGTGGCGGCCATGAAAGTGAGGAGTGGAAGAAAAAAATTCTAATGAATTAATGTGGAAGGTTTATGGAGAGAAAGAAATCTTTTGTCATCCCTTTCTATAAAACATTCCTTATTTCCAATTAGATCTACATCAAATATCTAGACCATATTTCCCTCCTATAGCTAGCGATACATGCATCCTATATGGATTAAAAAATCCACAAAGACAGTTTAATTAATACAATATTTTTAAAGCTTGGTTTTATATATATATATATATATATATTGATATCGTATATCTTTACATTCATATATGAATTTTTACACACATCCAAATAATTATTAATAGCATCTAAAACATTTCTAGGAGCTACCATACTTATTAATAACACCCCAAACATCAACTACGTTAATAATTAATATTTCTTGAATATTAATTGATTTAATTAACTTATAACACTTTATAATCTAATAAAATCGTGTGGTATTTTGGAGAATTCACAAAGACAGCGCGTGACTCAGAGATTTGAATTCGGTATGTGATTAATTTTAAACAATTTAAATTCTCACGTTCTTACATCACGTTAGCTAGCGGCGTGACAGTTTGGCTGAATTCATCGCTTATAGATATTTTCGATAAAATCATATTTTAAATCACGATAAGCGGTACAAATAGTGACAATAATTTACACACATTCTCTTCGCCAATACTATATCACTTTAGGATACATGGACTTTGGTATCGATCAAAACTCGAACATTATCCATATCCAACTTGATTTGTCGATATTCAGTAAACAAAGTCATTAGTTCAATAATAACATTCATTATTAACCGTTCCACTCTGGCTACAGAGATTTTGACTTTGAGTTAATCGAGGGGACAAATTTTCTATTGCATAATGCTTGACACCCAATGCTTCAACTCAGACCCAACTATACTAGTTCGATGGACATTATGCCATGATTTAACTATAATCAAAGCAGAGTATCCACATTAAAGTTTCATATTATTCTCATGTCAAGGAAACTATATACCATCATCACACATTGAGATTTCCTATTTGACATAGTTGTTATCAACAACAAGAAATTCTCAAATGAATCATTCCATAGTTATCTAATAACTATGAGTGCGTAACCCCTTGGTTCCTCTAGTAGCCATGAGTGATAAAGTGCCTAAAATCTAGAGAACTTTACACGCTTTGATGTCAATGAATGAACTGATATCCTTCCTCGAAACATCTTGACTATGAATATTTTAAAAAATGTTCATTTATATTGTGATTAGTTACTCATAGTTGCAATTATTTGCAACTACAATCACATAACATTTTTATTAAAGATTTTCTTATTAATATACTTTAAATTAATTACATAATTAATTATATCACAATATAACAAAAAAACCATCTTTATCCCAAACAAGATTGATTATAGAGTTAGATATATCCAAAAAATTACAAAATTGCCCCCAAATTATACTATTAACTCTCTCGATCTCCCACTTACATTTGGGTCAAATATGGAATCTCACTCCCATTCTTCTGGTCGGTTTTATCAAAACACTGATTGAGGTAGTCCTTCAGTGAAATATATGCTATATCGTTTTATTATCTACCCCATCAGTGTGTATGTTAGGGCTTTGGTGAAAGGTAACTCTCTGTTTTATGTTGTTACATTATACTTATATATATATATATTATATATAATAGAATGTTAGATTATATTACGAATCTGCTATATTGAAATGCTGTCAAAAATTTGTTGGTTGTGTATATTAGTATATCAATATATAATATAAAAAAATTATATGCTATCTGTAGAAGCTCGCAGCCTGCAAATTTTAAAAAAATTATTTATGTATATGTCTATGCATATATATAATATTAAATGAATTAATTAATCAGAATCCATATATAATTGATTAATGGTATGTATCACATGTTTTAAATTTTTAAAAAAATTATTCACGTATAATATGTATTCGGTAGTAAATAAAAAATTAATTTTTTATTTGAATAAATATATTTAATTATTTATTTAACCTAAAATTATTTATGTAATATAAAATACTTGTATATATATTACAAATAATAAAATTTTGCATAAAAATATTACATAACATATATTATATAGAAAACTTTTGAAAACAATATTTTTATAATTAATTATACACAATTTTTAATTTTAGAATATGTTAAAATTCAAAATCGAAAAGAATTAAATTTTAAAAAACTATATATAGCCGAGAGAAATAATTTGCTAAAGCATATTTATAGATGTATAAATTAATTTAAAATAAAATAAAATATTATTTTTATAAATCATTTTTGGCTTTTATATTATATACTATACAAATATATATAGGTGAAAAAATATATTTTATAAACTAATATTTAATTAATTATATTTATATATTTACATACATACATACATATAAATATAAATTTTATAAATGTTTTATATAAATATTGTTTATAACTAACATTGAGTATTATATATATATATATAATATTTACCCGTATATATATTTCATTATAATATAAACATACACACATTTAGACAGCGAATCCAATACAAGAGGGGCTAATATGTTCGTTACGGTGTAAATCTCATCATCTATACACGAGCATGTTAAACATATACATATAGTTATGTTGCATTTGCACGTACACACATATGTGTATATGATACATACATACATATATATTATAACACTAAATTATATATATAATAAAACTTTGTCTATAAATTCAAATAAAATATTGATTTTATTTTACAAAAAATACAAAAAAGTGCTGAATGAATTAGACAACATAGGTCCATTAAAGATCCAAATAGGTAAAAAAAAAGTTTTTTACCCATTTACTTCACTACGGGCTAGTCCGGTTCTAACAATGGTATCAACGCCAGCCTATGCGGTGTAAATTAGTCATATTGTGGCTAACTAATTAAGCTTACAAAGCAGTTAATATAGTGTTTAAGAAATGTAGTGTCTATGATGGATTATTGAGTAATCAAGTAATTTATCTTACCTGGCTACAGGTTTGACCTGAACAGTTATGTGAGCCTAAAGGTTGTCTCTAATAAAAAATGCCCAAATTGGGTCTTGGGCTAGTTTTAAAGTTGTTTTGAAACTAAAATAAAAGTTTTAAATTTAAAATAAGAAAAATACTACAAATATTATGGTATATATTTTCAATTATTATGAGAACTAAAATTAAAGTTTTAAATTTAAAACATTAATTTAAAATAATACACATATTATAAAATTATAATATATTTTTTAAAATGTTTGAAAATGTTATAAAATTAATTTAGAAAACATTATTTATGATAAATAAAATAAATGAATTGATTAAATAAGTTAATTAATAAAATGTATAAACTTGTATAATATATATAATGATACATGTTATGTTGCCTTGAATTGTTTAAGATAAATGAGCACACATTTGTGTATAAAAGAATTTTTGAAATTGATAAAATATAATTAAAATTGTTTAATGAAATAAATTAATTAAAAGCTAATTGATAAATTATTTAAAAGTTAGTTAATAAATTGATATATATATATATATATGATATATGTGTACTATTGTAAAGGTTAATATATATATATACATATATATTCAATATAATATGCTATAATTGAATAATATAATAATTAATTAAAGTGTTAATTGAATTTAATTAAATAAGGTTCAATTAATATATTGTCATAAATAAAATAGTATATAAGTTAAATAAAGTATAAAAGTTATATAATAATAAAACATATATAATATAAATGTACAAACTAAAGGTGGAACATTCAAGAAACCCTAAATAGATTTAAGGAATAAATACATAGGTAAAAATAGTATACCATGATTTCTAATGTAATACCCCGAAAAATTTAATCGAAAAAGTTAATTAAAAGAATCAAATTTAAATATAATAAGGGTAAAAATGGAATTTTATAGACTTTTGAATCCGGCTATGAAACTTACACCGTTGCCTTCATAGCGATTTTGTAGACAATTTATATATTTATATATATATATATATTGTTTTGAAATCGGAGCTAGTATGAAAAAGTTATTAACGTTTGAAAATTTGGTATCAAAATTAGTTAAACAATTATTGGAAATAAATAATTAAATAAGGAAGCTCCACCGGTCTACACCAATAGTTGAACCGGTCGATCCTTAGCGGTCGACTGCTCCAAACCAAGTGGTCGACCGGTCGTCGCTTGCGGACGAGGGTTTTGTGTGACGACCCGCATTTAGGAAGGTTTAAATCAACAATAATCCACGCATATCCAACTTAAATAATTCGGAACGTAGATAATCTATGGGGATAATTAAGAAAAATAAGGAAAGAAGAAGAAAACAAACACAGAATCTCACAGCGGAATGATAAAATATAATAGTCAAATAAACAGTTCATGAAGCCGTTTACTATACAGTTGATTATAGTCTATTCAACATTTATTAGAGTTATATATATATACATCAGGGATAAATAATCAATGCAGCAGAATAGCATGATGTATGGAATAATAATAATAATAATAGTAATATACTAAATCTTTGTCTTCGTCCTCCAGAGAATAATCTTCAATACGCTGGAAAAATTCAGGACTGACCCGAGCATAATGAAAAAACAAAACACTCGAGTCAGGACTAAAATACTCTTATATAAGTCAAATCAATATCACGGAAAATGAGTGTAACAGCGTTAGAGATGTTTACGGGATTTTACATCTCCTATCCAGTGTATAACGTGCGTGCAATAACTTAAGAGATGTTAAGGGATTTTTCATCTCCTAAGGATCCGTTAAACTATTTATATATAATAGTATACGCTATAATAGGTAATGTCTATCAGTAAAATAAATATCAAAATAGTGTTAAGGCTTTACATTGATCCACCTTAACACATTTTATAGGTACAATACAAAAGTCGTAATGGGCTCGTATAGGATAAATATGACAAGGCACGTGAGGCAATACCCAAGGTAGGATTCTACCAGTTTACCCTTTCTGGCTGGTCGTAACCTATCCGTGGCCAGCCGCGACCATCAATCCGAACAAAAAGGATGCACCCATCGAGTACAAAATCACAATAGTAATACGAGTGATCAACGTCGCTAGAGGTAGCTAACCTCATTGGCCAGACATAGGCTCATGTTTTAGTCATTTTAATTATGACACAAGTGTCCATCCATCATCGTTCTCTTACTTCATTCCAGTAAACGTTCACCAATTCAACCACTACATTCTGGATATCATCCACTGCGTACGTAGTCGTCAAAGTGGTTCCAATATTGACAGATTGTATGCCAATAAGAGGCCCCGGTTTCTTTAACAACCAAACGTCGTTTAACATATCGGTTGGTTCTTTTACATTTCGAAAACAATTTGCACTTGATGTCAAAATATCATTTTCGCTTCAAAATCAAATCCATTTCAAAATCATCATATTCGCTTTAAAAAAGTCATATCCATTTCAAAATCATCATATTCGCTTCGAAAATCATGTCCATTTCGAAATCATCATATTCGCTTCAAAAATCATATTTTACTTCAAAATGTCAATTCAGTTCGATATTTCACCTCAAAAATTTGATTCGAATTACAATTTAGGTTATAACTTCACTTTAACCCAATTTGCATTTAAATCCAAGATTTAAATATAAACATTCTAACCTTTTGACCAGTTTGAATTTTTAGAAAATAGTTAAAATAGTTAAATAGTTAAAATAGTTTAATAGAAAATAGTTTGAGTATTAAAAATGGTTTATATAGTGAAATAGTTTGGAAAATCAAAATAATTTGAATATTTAAAGAATATAGGTTTTAAACCGTTTATACTAAAATAATTCATTTGAAAATAGTTTCAAAGTCAAATAGATTAATTTCCAAATTTCCCAATTCAAATCAATTCCAACTTCCATTTCGATTTAATCGATTCAATTCCGATTTCAAGTTGAATTTTACTTCGATTCCGAACTAATTTCAATTCCAAATTAATTTCACTTCCAATTCCAAATTAATTTAAATTCCAATTCCAAATTAATTTAAATTCCAATTCCAAATTAATTTAAATTCCAATTCCAATTAATTTAAATTCCAAGTCCAAATTAATTTAAATTCCAATTCCAAATTAATTTAAATTCCAATTCCAAATTAATTCCAATTCCATATTAATTTCAACTCAATTCTCAAATTTAAACCATTTCGATTTATATTAGTTTCGCGTTCGATTTTTAAAATATCGATTCAAATCACTTAAATCAAATTAACTTTCAATATTCAATTTAAAATCCAAATCTTCAAACATAATTCAATTCCGTGCTCAAATTTGAAATATCGTTTATATTACTTTTACTTAGAGATATTCAAAGTTCAAATAAAAGTCCAATCTTTTAAAACAAATCAATTTCTGAAATTCAAATCATATTTCGATTATAACTTCAGAACTCAACTTCGATTATCTAAACAATTCCTATTATCAAATTTATATTTCAACACTCCGAGCTCAAGTTCGAAAATAATTCGATTTCCATAAATTCAATTTTTTATTTCTTTAAATCAAATCATTTAAATAATTTCTAATCATAATTTTAAAATCATTTAATTTAACCAATCCGGTGTCCGTATATAATTTTCTATCCTATGGCCGATCAATTATTTCAATTTTAATTCAGGAATGGATATATATCATTTCAATCCAAAATAAATGCCATGGGTATATATCATTTCAACCTATTTCTTAATTTATTCGAAATAATTCAATTAACAGTTTTACTTACTGTCAATTAATCTAACAGGGTGATGCAGGATATATATATAAATAAATAAACATCCAACATCCAATATTTCAACCAATTGGCATCCATCTCAATCAATCATCCAAATAGTCAATAATTCACAATAATCAACCAATTATCAATAACCGGGGATTTTACTAGCAATTAATTCTAATTCAATTTAACTATCAATTCAAATTCTATCAATTCAATTCATATATCAATTTAATGTCAATTAATTTACCAAACATCAGCCAATGCAATTAAATTACTTCACGACATTAATTTAACTAACATAAAAATTTATTTAGTCAATTGTGAGCGTATAAAACACTCGCCTTTATTTGAAACTGAAAATATTCAGCTTCAAATAAATCCCAGATCCACTCATGCTGTAGACGACTTTGATATGGTTCCAACGCAACTTTTCTCGCCCGAATCGGACCTCGTATGGAAGATTTACGATTATATTAGGATAACGATTTAATTTAAAACTAAATTTACTTTTAAAAAATATATATCACAAACCCAATCTCGTCTTCTCCATCACGTCAGCTCCAGGCTAAACGCAATCCTCCAGCTCATTCGCAATCTGCTCTGCCAATATTATTTTTTCTTAAATGAACACCGCCGCCCACGTAACACCCTCTGCCAAAACTGCCGTCGCGCCTAGCTTCTCCCCTCACGCACGCATACGCATGCCACCATGCCTTAGCACAGTAGCGTCACTCGTGCCCTTCGCCACCCTCCATCGAGCGCCACCACGTCTAGTCGTCCCCACGAGCATCGCGTATGAGCTCGCGATTGCTTTTTTTTTCCTCCAGTCGATCTGATTTCTCTTTTTTATGCGATCTGATGTTGATTCGAAATAAAAGGGGGAGAGGGAAGGAAAGAGTACGGGTCGATAGGGAAAAACATGGCTTGGATGTAGATATTTATATTACTAATTAATTTGAAAATATCTGACCTTTAACATCCAAAATTTCTTGAGCTCCAAACAAAACGTGCCGCTAGGTGTTTATAATGTTTTACCCTCATTCCAAACACAATGGAACTAGTTTCGGAAGCCAATTCGATCATATGCAGAAGATAGCTTTTCAAAATCAATTTATTTTAATTAAATTCCATAAATTTTTTTCTACGTGTTTCAAGCTCGCACGGCCAAACGACAAGTCCGATCGCTATGAAACTTGAAATTTTATAATTCCATATTACGGATCCGATGAAACTGGTTTCGTCAAAATCCGAGGTAGTGGCCAAAATGGCTATCTTTACTCGCCAATTAAAGTATAAAATTTCCAATTTCTAGTTATTCACTTTTAAATTCAATTTTAAAAGTAAACAATCTTCATCCTTGTTTAAATAAAATTTAAATCAATTTCTGATACCATTTTCATTCACATTAAACCCAGAATTCAATTATCCAAATAATTTCCAATATTAAATTTAAACAATTTAATTATCCGATAAATTACTATAATAAGTCAAGTTTTTATCTCTAACCAATTATATTCAATAATTATATCAAATTCTATAATGTAAAATAGTAAAAAAAAATACGGGTCGTTACGTACTCCCCCACTCAAAACTTTTCGTCCCCGAAAAGGCGTTAAATACAGAATTTAACATACAATATATTTTATTAAAAATAATCACTTATAAAACATAAACATCTTATTTTGCAAAACTATCAATACGCTTCTACTATGCCACTCTGATATCGGTTTTACGGAAAATACAACTTATATATAAAAACAAGCTATAAAATTTTTAAAACTTCAAAATTTTTCTAACTCCCGGATTTACAGAAAATTTTGGCAGAGTCTCCTTTGCGCGGCTCGATCGAATTTTTTTTACAATATAATATATATCACAAATATACCAAATAGATATCAAATATACATCTCATCTCAATGATGAGGCATCCCGAAGGGAAAAAGTATAAAATTACGGTTTGTAATCCGAGATACGTACCTTATTATTATTAATACGAGCGAGTTCGCTCGTATTAAGCAAGCAAAAGAAAAATAATGTGTAATCGAGCTCCAAAAGCTAGCATACACCATCCATACCTACTAAACACTCAATAACCAAATGAGAACATATATATAAAGAGTAAAATCGATATATAACATGGATTGTGCAATAACCATAAATGCATATAGCAAATGCAACAAATAAACATCTAACAAACAATATCCCTCCAATCTTATTCACAACAATACCAATTCACACTTCCTAATGTCAATATTCAGTTTATTATACTTTCATTTCCTATCAATATTAAATTGATTTACTTTTAATTCATTAACATTTATTTCATTTATATACAATTTGTTTGCTTTCAATTTATTCATATGGATTTCTTTCGAATTTAATTGGTTCACCTTAAATTTATTCATGTTCAATTGATTAACATTCATTTCCTTAATCATTCAATGGATTTATATTTAATTCATTCGCTTTTAATTTTACATTCAACTAATTTGGTTTCAATACATTTTTATATAAAACTTATATGTTTAAAGATCTTACAAATGCAAAGCTATTTTACTCGAAGCTTATACTTAAAACCAATATATTTTTGTAACCTGATGCTTTTTCGAAATCATAAATATTCCAAAGTTAACTTATAATCAAGCCATATGTGTTCAAAATCAAAACCTATACACTCAGAGCTTACGTACATTAAACTTTACATGAGCAAGACTGGAAACACTTGAAATCTCAACAAATTTGAACTCTCTGCATACTCGTTCAAGACTATATATATTAAGGACTCCATGACTTTATATCTTTGAAACCATGCCTTTATTCAAGGTCACACATAACTAAAACTCACATGCTCAAACTTTCACTTGTGAAAATCCTATTTGTAACTGAAGCCTCTGTGTTCACTTAACAACATATATTTGTATGAACAACAAACTATATGTTGTCATTATCAAAGGCTTATATCTATAAAGTTATGCACCATTGAAGACTACATATATTCTCAAAGTCAATATATACAAAAGTGGCATATTTAAAATTTTAGATATAGGATCCTGCACTTATTTGAACACTTATGCATCTGAAGATATATATTTAAAAAAATATACCTACCCGAATTTACAACCAAAATAAAATTTAATATTTTTGAAACTTTTATGCATTTAAAGTCATGTATGTATTCAAAACTATATCTTTGAAATCTGATTACAAAATTGCTTGTATCTAACATTTTTATACGTGTGAGGCTAAACACATAAGAATCTCCCTATTAAAAAAAACCCATACTTTTGAAATCTGATGTACTCAAACAGTATATATATATATATATTCAGAGCCATATATCCACCAAAAGCTTATACATATAAAATAACATATATATGGAACTGACATAGATAAAAAAACTTTTATCAGATGCATTTTCAAAATCTCAGGTATATGAAATTTTAAATTAATAATCTTCAAAATCATTATATAAAATGCATATATCTGCAGCCATATGTATATATATTCGAAACAACATATATGTGAGACTATGTATACTTAAAAAAACATATGCTCTTAAAGCCAAACATATACATATATGCGCTTACAATCGTATATACATTTGAAAGATAGTGATATGTACATTTCAAATTTCAAAATTTAATATATCTGAAGCTTGAAGACATATATTAAAAGCTAAATATCCTTTGAAACCTATATTTCTAAAATGGTATATGTGAGATATTTCATATAGCTAAAGCTTTTTGGAACTTCAAACTTTATGCCTCCAAAACCATTTATATTTTATTCCCTTAACTTATTTCATATTCAATTAGTCGCCATTCAATTTTATTGAAACTCATTCTATTTGCATTTAATTTATTTATATCCAATTTAAATTAAATTCAATTGTTCATATTAATTTTACTTACACTCATTTATTTTATTTAATTTCTTTCACACTTAAATTACATTTCATTTTATAAATTCAAGTTCATATTCATTTTATTAATTCATTTTATAGCTTAAGTGGAATTAATTCACTTTACTAATTTATCTAGTTTCATTTAATGTCCAATTCAATTTATTTAATATTAAGTTAAACTTCATTTCATTTTAATCCATTACTCATTTTATGTAACTCTCTTTTAAATATTTTCTTCTAATCATTCATATTCAACAAATTTAAATTTGTTTTTAGCTTACTAATTCTCAAATCTATAAGTTATACAATTTATTCATTCAAAATTTCATTTTATTATTTTGTCTAATTCATTTCAATTACATTTCATATTTTATTTAAGCTTTCATGAGTTAAACTATATTTTATTTATTTCATTTCACTAACTAAATTTATTTAAAATTTCTTAAGTTAATTATTTTATTTCGTATCTAAAATTCAAATTTCTTTTATCTGCTTAATTAAAATGTTAAACCATTTTAAAATTTAGTTTTACTTCCTTGTTGTTAGGGGCGTTTCCACTACCAAACCATCTCCACTCCATAGCAATGCCGAACCGTCTCCACTCCGAATCAACCTCCGCTTCAGCTGCTACCGGTCCACTCATCTCCTACTACTGCCGGACCAAGCTCCTCCTACTACTACCGGATGAAGCTCCTCCTACTACTACCGGATGAACCTCCTCCTACTACTATCGGATGAACCTCCTCCTACTACTACCGGATGAAGCTCCTCCTACTACTACCGGATGAACCTCCTCCTACTACTACCGGATGAACCTTCTCCTACTACTACCGGACCAAGCTCCTCCTACCACTACCGGACCAAGCTCATCCTACCACTACTGCACCAACCGTCTCCTAGCTGCCACCGAACCAAGCTCTTACCGGACCACCCACTACCGGACCAAGACATTCCGAACCAACACTACCAGGCCAGGTCGCGTCAGCCCAGGCCCATCAGCAGCTGTACACATCCAAGACCCCTACCCCCAGCCTCACTCTATAAATAGAGGGGCAGGGATACAACAATGGGGACAAGTTTGAGAGCTCAAGCACAGAGAGAACTTTCAAACAACTTTCTTTTACTTGTATCAAAGCTTTGTACTTGTAATCAAAACAAGAGAGGAGAAATAACATATAAAGTGGACGTAGGCACATTCTGGCTGAACCACTATAAATTTGCATGTCTTTTTACAGTTTAGCCCCTGCTTTTCATATATTTGCATAAATCATTCAAATCACTAAGAACAACATAAGATCTACTAAATCATACAACTTTGAGGTGTTTGTCCATTTTTTGTGCAAACATTTTTGGTGCTTTCACTGAGAGCTAGAAGCTCGAAGCTTCAGCTTCATCCACTTAACAAGTTTTCCTAACAGCATCGTCCGCCACTTGGAAAACATGCCTCCCAAACAGAGAAAAGATGTTAACAAAGGAAAAAACATCGCATCCAGCAGTCTTCCAGATCCAACTATCACGAATCAAGTAAATCGTCCTCCTCCAACAGCAGTAACAAATGAAGGACAGTCTAACCCAACCACTCCTGCCACAGAACAGCCTACAGCAATTACTAGGGCAGATTTGGACAGAGTTGTGGTTGAAGTAACTAACCGCTTCACGTCCCAGCAGGAAGCCTTGGTGGACCATCTCATGTCACGCTTAAGGGACGCTGAAGAATCCAACCGCAACACTGAATCATGGGGCGAGTCCCAGTCTGGAGAATCTTAGAGACAACAAAGATCTTCCTTCTTCGAAGGAGCTAACGGCAGAAATAGCCATGGTAGGAGACGAGACCGAGCACAACCCGAAGTTAGGCCTGAGGAAACGTTTGGTACCGAACCCAACGGGGGAGGTACCGGACGGAGGTCAACTGTAGCTGAGCCTATCATACTACCTAACCACGGAAACGCCAGTGAACGGGGCCGAGCTAGAGTCCAGCCCGAAGTTGGACCCGAGGAAGTGCTTAGATCAGAACCCGGCAGGGGAAGATCAAGGCAAGGGCCAACTGTAGCTGACCCTAGCATGCTCCCAGAAGATCAAAAGCAGCCATTGGAAAATATGAGGAATGATAGACGATACCATCCCTAAAGGTCATCTGGACGGAATCAATCCCACAGGACAGAACCAAACTCATTTCTATCTGCTCCAAATTCTGATGAAAGGATGGCACGCTTATTCAGAGAGTGTGTCCAACGGGAGCAAAGAGATCGAGGGATAGGCGCTAGGGTAACCAGCCCTTTCGCCCGCAATATCGAAATTGCTATCACCCCCCGAGAATGGAAGATGCCAACAATGGAACCCTACAAAGGAACCTCCGACCCCGTTGTACACTTACAGAGGTACACGCAACATATGCTCATGAGTGGGGCGACAGAGGGAGTACTGTGCAAATGCTTTCCGCTCTTCTTAGCAGATCTTGCTACCTCATGGTTCTGTCATCTACCCCAGGGATCCATCAGCTCATGGGAAATGTTGAAAGAAAAATTTATCAGTCAGTTCCGCATTCATGTGGAGCAACCTAAGGATGCTTATTCCTTATCCAGCGTCAAACAGAAACCTGAAGAGAAGCTGCAGCAATACCTAACCAGATTCAACGCCGCAACAGCCGCAGTCCAAGATGCCGATGAGAAGCTTATCCTAATGGCCCTCTGTAGTGGTGTGCATCCGGACACTAAATTTGCTAGAAGGTTGACAAAAGAAAAACCAGCTACTTTACCCGATTTCTTCCATGAAGCCGGGAAATACATGAGGCATGAGGATGCTGCCATTGAGGGGCAGTCAGGACAGCAAAATAAGACAACCCATGGCAACGCCCCTACTGTGGCAAGGGACGTTCGAAGAAATGATTCCAGAGACAATGCTGGGGGCAAGAAGGGAGAAAAGCGCCTATATCGGCCAGGACCGAGATTCGACACTTACACTCCTTTGAACGAGACCGTCGAAAATATCTTCCTTACCACCCAAGGCGAAGTTAGATACAAACGCCCACCATACAAGAAGGAATCAGATAACGCACAGAAGTCTGGAAAGTTCTGCCGCTTCCACGAATCTCACGGGCATGATACCAACGAATGCCATCATCTCCGAGATCTGATTGAGGAACACATCAGAAGGAAGAAACTGGAACGTTATGTAAAAGGTCAGGACAGGACCCCAGCTCCTGCCAATGAAAACCCAAGGCTACCCTCACCGGGGGCCGACAGAGGAAACCGCAACGCTAGCAGCTCTAGTCAAGAGAAGATAGTGGTCCATACCATCTCAGGAGGGACGCACATCGTAGACAGAAGCTGGAAAGAGATGGAAAGATACGGAAAGTCGCTTAGAGACAATAAAGACTATGTCAATTCGGTTATAGAAGAGCGCCACCCGAAGCGGAAAGAAAGTAATGACATCACATTCGGTAAGCGTGACCTAGAAGGAAGGCAGTACCCTCATATGGATCCCATGGTCATCTCTGCCCGACTTGGTCCCGCCGAGGTTTACCGAATCCTGGTAGACACTAGAAGCTCAGTAAACATCCTGTTCAAACACGCATTCGACAAAATGAAGCTATCAATGAAGGATGTATCTCCCTGCGATAAACCACTACACGGCTTCACTGGAGATGCGAAGATGCCCCTCGGGCAACTGGACCTCTTTGTTGAGATTGGAAGCCATCCCCGCTCCGCTGTACGGAAACAGACGTTTGTGCTAATAGAAAACCATTCGGCCTACAACGCCTTCTTAGGAAGGCCATCCTTGTCTGACTTCCAAATTGTCCTAGCCCCATGGTGCCTAAAGATGAAATTTCCAAGAGACAATGGAGTAGGGGAAGTGGAAGGAGACCAGGACGTTGCTCGAGACTGCTATGTGACTGAACTTCGCAACAACCACAGGAAGGATAAAGGGAAGGGTGTAGAGATTGCCCTCTGCACAAAAAGTCTAGAAGCATAGCAACTAAAGAAAGCCCCTCCTCTTCGATATACCAGCGACCCTTTCAATGAATTAGACCCTAGGGACAAAGAGGAGGAGGCCACCGCCGAGCCTGCAGAGGCTATGGAGTTTATATCTGTAGACAAGCACGACTCAAGTAGACTATTGAAAATTGGGTCCCAACTAAAAGCCGAATTAAAGGAACAACTCATCGATTTTCTCCGCCACAACTTGGATGTATTCGCTTGGTCACACGCTGACATGATCGGAATCTCCCCCGACATAGAATGCCACGTATTAAACATTGATCCTACCAAGGCGCCTGTAAAACAAAGAAAGAGAAGTATGGGGGCAGAGCGATCAGCAGCCCTCGATGAAGAAGTAAAGAATCTACTCGCCAATGACTTCATACGAGAAGCTATCTACCCGGAATGGATCGCCAACCCGGTGCTGGTAAAAAAGGCTAATGGGAAGTGGCGAACCTGCATTGACTTTTCCAACCTAAACGACGCCTGCCCAAAGGATTGCTTCCCACTTCCCAGAATCGACCAACTTGTAGACAGCACAGCCGGGCACGAGCTCCTATCTTTTATGGACGCATACTCAAGATATAACCAAATTCCTATGCATGCTCCTGACCAAGACCACACTAGTTTCATCACCGACCGGGGTTTATACTGCTATAAGGTAATGCCTTTCGGACTTAAAAATGCAGGAGCCACCTACCAGCGCCTCGTCAACAAGATGTTTGCAGGGCTAATAGGACAAACTATGGAAGTATATGTGGATGACATGCTGGTAAAGTCAAGGAAAGCCAAAGATCACGTAAGCCACCTAGGCAAGATGTTTCAAGTACTTCGACAATATGGAATGAAGTTGAATCCACTAAAATGCTCCTTCGGAGTGTCATCAGGAAAGTTCTTAGGATTCATCGTTCATGCCAGAGGGATAGAAGCAAACCCTGAACAAGTCCGAGCGCTAAGGGATATCAAGATACCTTCCACTCGGAAGGAAATGCAAAGTTTGAATGGAAAAGTGGCCGCTCTAAGCCGATTCATCTCCAAGGCGACGGACAAGTGCGTCCCCTTTTTTGAAGCCCTAAAGAAAGACAAGGGAAAGTTCGAATGGACTGACGAATGCTTAACCGCTTTCCTTAACCTAATCGAACACCTCCAGAAACCACCGGTACTCTCGACTCCAAGCGAAGGCGAAGAATTATACCTATACCTTGCCGTGTCATCTCACGCCCTAAGCGCAGCCTTGGTAAGGGAAGACAACCGCACGCAGCGGCCAGTTTACTTCGTCAGCAAAAGGTTTACTGGGGCAGAAGTCAGATATCCTAAACTTGAGAAGCTAGCGTACTGTTTACTAATCACATCACGAAAGCTGCGTCACTACTTCCAGTCCCATTCCATCAAAGTTCTGACTGATCAACCACTGAGGCAGGTACTCCATCGTCCCGACACTTCTGGGCGACTACTTAAATGGTGCATTGAACTAAGTCAGTATGATATCACCTATCACCCTCGCACCGCCATCAAGGGACAAGCCATGGCTGATTTCATTGCAGAATTCACTACCAACGAAGATAAGGAGAAATTGGAAATAGCAGAAGATATCAAGTGGAATCTCTTTGTGGATGGTGCATCAAACGAACAAGGCTCGGGGGCAGGTGTGGTAATAATCACTCCCAGGGGAAACAAACTGCACTATGCTATAAGGTTGGAGTTCGCTGCCACCAACAACGATGCAGAATATGAAGCAGTGATAGCCGGACTAGAAATTGCCATAGAAATCAGAGCCAATTCTTTGTGTCTTCATAGCGATTCTCAACTTATTGTTAATCAAATACTAGGAGAATTCCAAGCTCGAGAAGAACGACTCATAGCATATCTAAAGAAGACCAAGTTACTTCTCAGCCGATTGGACCACTACTTAGTCAAACACATCCCTCGGGAAGAGAACCGAGAGGCCGACGAATTGGCAAAGCAAGCAAGTGTGAGAGACATCACCATCTTCGGGGCAGTAACCACCTCAAAGCAACTGGCCCCAAGTTTTGAGCAAGTGAATCTGATAGCTGCAACCGAAGAATCAACTTGGATGACTCCCATCCGAGATTACCTACAAAGTGGCACACTACCCAATGGGTGTAACGAAGTCAAGAAAATCTTGAGGAAAGCATCCCGCTACACAATACAAGAAGACATCCTCTATCGGCACCGATTCTCTAACCCGTTATTAAGGTGTGTCGCTGGGAGGGAAGCCAAGGAAATCTTATCCAACATCCATCAGGGGAGCTGCGGAGATCACACCGGAGGGCAAACATTAGCAAAAAAGATACTCCGATACGGATATTTCTGACCCATCTTAAGCAAGGACGCCTTAGATTTCGTCAAAAAGTGTGACAGATGCCAAAAATTTGTTAAGATTCCGCGGCTACCAACAACTGAGATTACTCAAATGACCAGCCCTTCGCAATATGGGAAATTGACTTAATCGGCGAGCTACCGATGGGCCGAGGCGGGGCCAAATATGCTATAGTGGCAGTTGATTATTTCACCAAATGGGTGGAAGCGGAACCTCTGAATAAAGTATCTTCAGCAAAAGTTATTAACTTCTTGATCAAAAATGTTCTATGCAGGTACAGAGTCCCACTCAAAATCATATCAGACAATGGACTTCAGTTTGACAGCGAGGAATTCGCCAACTGGTGCCGAGAGCACGGAATTCATAAAAGCTTCTCATCTGTAGCATATCCCCAGGCAAACGGACAAGTCGAAGCAGTCAACAAAATTCTGAAAACTCTGATAAAAAAGAAGCTCGAAAAGTCAAAGGGCGCTTGGGTGGATGAACTCCCTACGGCACTGTGGGCCTACCGCACATCTTTCAGAACATCAACGGGGCACACTCCTTTCTCTTTGGCATATGGATCGGAGGCTATGCTCCCAGTTGAAACCATTGTGCCTTCCCACCGTAGGATCCACTATAACCCAGAAGAGAATGAAGAACTCCTCCACATGTCTTTGGATCTAGTTGAGGAGAGAAGAAATGATGCAGTCCTTAAAACAGCAGCCCACAAGCAGAAAGTGGCAGCACAATACAACTCCAAAGTCAAGCATCGTACCTTACAAGAACAGGATCTTGTCCTTAAGCGAATCTTCCCTCGCCCCGGAGCACTAGACCCAATCTGGGATGGACCATATGTAATTCATAAAGATCTCCACAATGGAGCTTATATTTTGTCAACAGTGGATGGAGAGGTGTTCCAGAGGGCATGGAACATCCAGCACCTCCGTCGATACTTTTCTTAACTTATACTGCCCATATGAAATGAATTAACAAAGAGAATCAGTGGACGTAGGCCTTTTCATGCCGAACCACTTAAAAAAACCTTGTCTCTTTTTTAACTTGTTCCTTTATATCTTGGCTACTTGTTAACTTTATCCTTTTCTGTTGAAAAAAATCCTATGCGTATAGCATTTCCACTCAAAGCACTCCACGGCGCAACTTCACCTGGGCAAAACCTAACAGGTACTATGCGAATCTATGCCCTCGCCAATGAGACACTTTTGCTCCAGCATCCCTCTACTGCGGGTTAACTCATTGCTCGCGACGGCCCTTAAAGGCAACTGTAATGAGCCGATTATAAGCCACCGAGAAGGCCGACTATAGCCGAGGCAGCTCATTACGGCGTTAGGTTCGCCGGCAACTGTGAACCGACTATAAGCCCCAACATAAGGTGTGGCCAGCCAGGGGCAGTTCACAGTTGACGATCGGCACCCACGCTAGCCGGCCACAGTAAATCGAATAATACCCACGATTACGGGCCATAATGGCCCGGGTAGTTACTGTGCGCGATCTCGGCTCCGATGTGTCTTAAGTGCGGCTGTGGTAAAAAAGAATTAACTCCCCGCGGAGGCGTAAGATGGGTGACAAATGTCTCCAAGACCCACAGCTAGGGAAAGTGACTACAAAACCCGTTTGCCACGAACTTAAGCACATCGAAGGCCTTCCGTGATTGGAAGTTTTACTTTTTCACATATTTCAATTTTACTTAAAAAGCTTTTCCCCTATCCTCTATAACAGTCCCGAAAGTACAGGATGCAGAGTAGGAGATACTCGCCAATGGGTGTAGGGACTCACAATTGGATGGCAGGGCATTCGACTGCGTTCCATGCTCGGTCATACAAGATATTCAAAACTGCCATCTACGATTAAAACATGAAAGGCGGTATTTTCTTCTTTTGTGTACAAATACATGACTATAATTTGTTCACACCACACGCTAATATTGCAAGTCATGAAATTATGTTTTAAAACCAGAACCTGACATCAAACACAATTCAATTACAAGAATATACATAACTATATTTCTCATACGACATGTCAAAATAGCAACAAACATTCAGAAGACGACAAAATCAGCTTAAGTTAAAGAATTACACATCAAGAATAGAGCTATTTATTACAAGTAGCAAAATAATACAACCTAAAAGCTACTTTACTGTTTTAAGACTAACATCTACAACCCTGTCAAGTCCACAAAAGGAGTTTTTCCAGGTATAATCAAGGGACCGGCTACATTGGAGTTTTTTCCTTGTCCTGTTGCCCACCTGTCCAGACAGAGAAAGGATTCATTAGTGAGAAGCAACCAAGTTAACGGGGAAACTAAAAAGGAAGACTTACCAACATATGCTTCTTGGCATCTTGGTCGTCATCATCTACTTGCACCCCTGCCTCCTCAGCAGCAAGCAACCGCATACCCTCCTTCACCGCCACCTTCTCCCCCTTGGCAAACTGGGCCGTGACCACATCCATGCTGAAGGCCACACCACCATCTTTATCCGCATCGGCCTTGGCCTCCTCCAGAGCCCGAAGATAGATCTTAGCCATGACCCTAGGATAATCATCCATCCAGGATAGGTTGCCCTGCTTCCAGGTTCGGAAGTACATGTCCTGAAGCATTTCGTCCATCATCCCTTCATTCTCCTCAAACTCCCTCATCCGGGCCTCGGAAGCCGACAACCTTTCAACGGCAGCATCTCTCTCCGATCGGTATCTCGAGCAGTCAACCAGAAGGGATTCCCGCATTGCCTCCATCTCCTCCCTCAACTTGGCTTGAGCAAGCTCTGCAGCCTCAAGTTTCCCGGACAACTCCTCTACCTTCTCAAGATCCGCTTTCCAAACCTCGTCCACCGTGGCAATAGCCATGTCAATCCGTTCTTTGCAAGTAGCTTCCATTTTTTCGCAGTTCGGCCCGGCTGGCCTCTTCCATGGTTTTCTTTAGTCGTCCAGAAGCAGCCTCATGCTGAGAAATCTGAATGGCCTGATCCGCAAGCTGTTTGGCCTGATCCGAAACCACCAATCGTAGTCGGATGTTGGCACTCCCAATCTCCTCTCCGGCCTTAACCAGCCGGGCATGATGCCCCATCAGCTTCTTAGTCTCCTCCGCCACCCGATCAATATTAGCCTTGGCCTCGTCTCCCATAGTAATTATCCGAGTAGTGAGTAAATCGAGATCTAAGGACTTAGCCTCATCAAGTACCCATACCATGGGATTGCGGGGAAGAAGGTGCTCACCGGTGACGTCGTCAAAGGTAATATCATGGGAACTTGGATCCAGATCAGGATGACCCGCAAATGGATTTCGAGCTAAGTCTGGACGATCAATCTGAGTAACGGTAGGATTTTCAGACGGGTGCGGAGAGGGTACGAATTCGGTATCCTCCTCCGTGATATCATGAAGAGGCTGAGCTGGGGGCTGAGGACCAAGTGAAGGTTCAGATAAGGGATGACCCCCCTTTCTCTTTTGGATACCCTCTTCAATAACCCCGAGAAGAGGACGGTAGCCGACTACATCCCCGGGACGGTGGGTTGAAGGCTTCGGCTTGGCGGAAGCTTTGGAGAGCTTGTATTGTTCAAGCCTGTGCCGAAGATCTGAGGCTTTAGCCGTTTTACCTGCTCCTGATATGAAGAACAAGTGTCACAAACTTACATTGGTCCATAATTCGAGAAACGCGGCAAATTAAAAGTTAAAAGAGGAAAGGAAACACATTTGTTATACAAACCCTAGGAAGGAGTAGGATACTGCAATAAGTCCTGGATTTCATTCCAGGATGGGAGCGGATCATAAAATATTCCTAAGTCCCTATCATAAATGGAGCCTGCAGGAGTCAAAAGTTCACCTTGAGTCGTCGGAGCCACCTTGGCTGGAATAGTCTAAGAAGACTCGCCTGCACCGGTCCTGGCCTTGTCAGCTTTCCCGGATTTCTCTACCAAAGCCGTTTCTTCGTCTAGCCCTTCGAAAGCTTGGTGGAATGCATCATCCGTCCACTCCTGAATCTCGCCCGCTTGCCCAGGAAGCAAGGCCCCGATACCATCACCACCTTCCCGGTCATCTCCACCCTCACCTCTCTCCTCCTCTACGTCTTCCTCCCTCTGGGTAAGTGGACAATTGCTGGGGGAAGGACCGTCCGACTTCTTAAGTTTCTTGCCTCCAACAGCTGGAGGTTTTGTGAAAGGTTTTCTCTTGCCACTCTCTACTGTAACACCTCCCTTAGCTTGAGCAGCCGCCCTCTCCTCCGCCGTTTCCCTCTGCTTGACTACTGACTGCTGTGGAAGGATCAAGTTATACTCCAGAAGGGTCGCAATTCTGATCAGGTAGGCAGCTGATCTATCTCTCCCGGGGATAGCTTCTATCTCAGCCGCCGTCTGAACCAGGCGATCAGTCTCCACAACTGCAAAGCCACCCGTCGCTAGCAAAAATGGAAACATATGAGAAGAAGCATCGCAACCAGAATGGAAATTATAAATAAAGCATCGACTTACATCCAGAGGTGAAATGCCGAATCGAAACAGAGTTGTCCCTGACGAAGAACCACTCCTTCTTGAACATGCTATATTTAGAATACAGATCCAAGACTGGCTTGAAGGTTACCGCTGACTCCAGGCTGATGTATGTGGACCCCTTCTTATAGCCCCTCAGATTATATAAGTACCGGATCTCCCGGTTGGAAGGAGCACGCCCATACTTCCTCTGGAAGATGACAAAGAGGCTCACCAGTATAGCATAGGAGTTGGGTTGAAGATGGAATGGGGCCACCTTTAGATATGTAAGGAAGCTGGCTACCCAAGCATTAAGAGGCGGAATGGCACCACACATGCAGTGGTATCTGCTGTGGGCAAAGTACCCTTTGGGAGGGTCATATGGCATAACGTCTCTCCCTGGCAACCGCATGCGCGCCCTATCAATTCCAAAAGAACGAGAGATGACATCGAGCTGCTCCTCCTTGAGGGAGCTGGGAAAGCAATCGGGCGGGGAGTTCAGAAGCTCCTGAGGACCGTACCCATCCACAAGTGATCTCGGGACAGGTCCGTGACATTCGGGTCCTGACTGAGCAGGGGGCACTGCGGAAGATTATCCTTCGCCCTAGGATTTCTTTTTATCCGATCGAGTTTCTGCTTTGCGAGACATTATCTGCAACATCAGAAAAACATGTTGTTAAAACAGAGGATATAAACAAGTAAAATTTTCAAGTTCATTCGGCATCAGTTTCATTCGGTATTCCCAACTTCATCCGGTTACACGGGTATATGACTCCATTCGGCACTCAGACTCCCCGAGTCCATTCGATAAAAACCCATTCGGCCAAAATAGAAAGGATCTCACCTGATTCGGTGAAAGTAAGGAATTTGATTCGGCCAACACGTTTGATTCGGCAAAAGTAAGGACTTGGTCCGGCAAAAACTAGAATTTAATTCGGCTGGTAGGATAAAACAAAGGCGTACGGTCCCTACTTATAGACGAAAAGACACGGCCGGACCAACTGATTCGGCACCCGAGAACCGAATGAAGATGTCAAAGCTACATAAAACAAAGCACGGCATATGCTGGCATATGCCCCACTTTGGGGGGCAAATGTTAGGGGCGTTTCCACTACCAAACCATCTCCACTCCACAGCAATGCCGAACCGTCTCCACTCCGAATCAACCTCCGCTTCAGCTGCTACCGGTCCACTCATCTCCTACCACTGCCGGACCAAGCTCCTCCTACTACTACCGGATGAAGCTCCTCCTACTACTACCGGATGAACCTCCTCCTACTACTACCGGATGAACCTCCTCCTACTACTACCGGATGAAGCTCCTCCTACTACTACCGGATGAACCTCCTCCTACTACTACCGGATGAACCTTCTCCTACTACTACCGGACCAAGCTCCTCCTACCACTGCCGGACCAAGCTCATCCTACCACTACCGGACCAACCGTCTCCTAGCTTCCACCGAACCAAGCTCTTACCGGACCACCCTCTACCGGACCAAGACATTCCGAACCAACACTACCAGGCCAGGTCGCGTCAGCCCAGGCCCATCAGCAGCTGTACACATCCAAGACCCCTACCCCCAGCCTCACTCTATAAATATAGGGGCAGGGGTACAACAGTGGGGACAAGTTTGAGAGCTCAAGCATGGAGAGAACTTTCAAACAACTTTCTTTTACTTGTATCAAAGCTTTGTACTTGTAATCAAAACAAGAGAAGAGAAATAACATATAAAGTGGACGTAGGCACATTCTGGCTGAACCACAATAAATTTGCGTGTCTTTTTACAGTTTAGCCCTTGCTTTTCATATATTTGCATAAATCGTTCAAATCACTAAGAACAACATAAGATCTACTAAATCATACAACTTTGAGGTGTTTGTCCATTTTTTGTGCAAACACTTGTTCAAATCTACAAGTTATAAACTTATTTTTTATCTATACCATTTCAATTATAAGTTCAAAACTATTTTCATATATTAGTCAAATCATACTTAGAATATTTTACAACAAAATTTGTTTTAATCGGAAATAAATTTCTTTCGGTAGCAATTTTTACTCAGAAACTCGAAAATGAATACTAGTGATGCTGTAGTCATCCCCAGAATTATTTCCCAGTGACCAAAGCGAGTTTAATGCTTTTATTTTATTCAAAAACCTTTTCAAAATATTTTTTTCTCATCAAAACTCTTTCAAATAATATTAATATTAATTTTGAAGGCTTGAAAAAAATTTTAAAAACAATTTTGAAAGCAAAGGGATTCAAATTCTAAAATTCTCGATTTAGAAAAAACCATTTATATATATAAGCTATATTATAAATATACTTATACAAATTTCCTTACCTTATTACCAAAATATTTCATTAATTTACAATTTAGTCATTTTAACCAATTCTTATTTTAATTGATTTCAATTCAATTAAATTATCGAATGCTTCGTAAAATAAAATTCACAAAGTATTCATTTTATTTTAATTCAACCAATAATCAATGATAACTAAATATTGTCATCTTCTAACAACTAACATCCATTAATAATTTACATTATATATATAATATAATTTAGGTAATTTTTTTCATTTACCCGATTTTAAAACAATATTATGTGGACTTGCCTCGTTTAAGTGTTTAGAAACCCCTATCGATAACATGGTGTCCCATGCATCGACCGGAATTCATAAACAACTCAACAGATAAGTAAACACAATATAAAACATTTTATAATACTAACAAATACGCTCTCTCATATATATATATATACACACTCAAACAGAATCATTCTAGGGTATTACTACCTTATATCTAATGAGTCAAACCCCACAAAGCCAAGGTTATTGCTAAACCTAAGCTCTGATACAAACTGTGACGACCCACATTTTAGAAGGTTTAAATCGACAATAATCCACACATGTCCAACTTAAACAATCTGGAACGTAGATAATCAATATGGATAATTAAGAAAAATAATGAAAGAAGAAGAAAACAAGCACAAAATCTCACAGTGGAATGATAAAATATAATAGTCAAATAAACAGTTTAGGAAGCTGTTTACTTTACATTTGATTATAGTCTATTCAACATTTATTAGAGTTATATATATACATCAGGGATAAAAAATCAATGCAGCAGAATAGCATGATGTATGGAATATAATAATAGTAATATACCAAATCTTCGTCTTCGTCCTCCAGAGAATAATCTTCAATACGCTGGAAAAACTCAGGACTGACCCGAGCATAATGAAAAAACAAAACACTCGAGTCAGAACTAAAATACTCTTATGTAAGTCAAAACAATATCACGGAAAATGAATGTAACAGTGTTAGAGATGTTTATGGGATTTTTCATCTCCTAACGACCCACATTTTGGAAGGTTTAAATCGACAATAATCCACACATGTCCAACTTAAACAATCTGGAACGTAGATAATCAATGGGGATAATTAAGAAAAATAAGTAAAGAAGAAGAAAACAAGCACAGAATCTCACAGCGGAATGATAAAATATAATAGTCAAATAAACAGTTCATGAAGCCGTTTACAATACATTTGATTATAGTCTATTCAACATTTATTAGATTTATATATATACATCATGGATAAATAATCAATGCAGCAGAATAGCATGATGTACGGAATAATAATAATAATAGTAATATACTAAATCTTCGTCTTCGTCCTCCAGAGAATAATCTTCAATACGCTGGAAAAACTCAGGACTGACCCGAGCATAATGAAAATACAAAACACTCGAGTCAGGACTAAAATATTCTTATGTAAGTCAAATCAATATCACAGAAAATGAGTGTAACAGCATTAGAGATGTTTACAGGATTTTACATCTCCTATCTAGTGTATAACATGCGTGCAATAACTTAAGAGATGTTACGGGATTTTTCATCTCCTAAGGATCCGTTAAACTATTTATATATAATAGTATACGCTATAATAGGTAATGTCTATCAGTAAAATAAATATCAAAATAGCATTAAGGCTTTACATTGATCCACCTTAACACATTTTAAAGGTACAATACCAAAGTCGTAATGGGCTCGTATAGGATAAATATGACAAGGCACGTGAGGCAATGCCCAAGGTAGGATTCTACTAGTTTACCCTTTCTGGCTGGTCGTAACCCATCCGTAGCCGACTGCGACCATCAATCCGAACAAAAAGGGTGCACCCATCGAGTACAAAATCATGATAGTAATACGAGTGATCAACGTCGCTAGAGGTAGCTAACCTCATTTGCCAGACAAAGGCTCATTTTTAGTCATTTTAATTATGACACAAGTGTCAAGGCTATCCATCATCGTTCTCTTACTTCATTTCAGTAAACGTTTGCCAATTCAACCACTACATTTTGGATATCATCCACCGTGTACACAATTGTCACAATATTAACAGAGATTATGCCAATAAGAGGCCCCGGTTCTTTAACAACCAAACGCCGTTTTACACACCGGTGGGTTCTTTTACATTTCAAAAACAATTCGCAGTTGATATCAAAATATCATGTTCGCTTTAAAATCATATCCATTTTGAAATCATCATATTCGCTTCAAAATCAAATCCATTTCAAAATCATCATATTCGCTTCAAAAAAATCATATCCATTTCAAAATCATCATATTCGCTTCCAAAATCATATTTTACTTCAAAATGTCAATTCAGTTCGATATATCGATTTCACTTCAAAAATTTGATTCGAATTACAATTTAGGTTATAACTTCACTTTAACCCAATTCGCATTTAAATCTAAGATTTAAATATAAACATTCCGCCCTTTTGACCAGTTTGAATTTTTAGAAAATAGTGTAAATAGTTTTAAAACAGTTAAATAGTTAAAACAGTTTAATAGAAAATAGTTTGAGTATTAAAAATGGTTTATATAGTAAAATAGTTTGGAAAATCAAAATAATTTGAATATTTAAAGAATATAGGTTTTAAAATGTTTATACTAAAATACTTCATTTGAAAATAGTTTCAAAGTCAAACCGATTCAATTCAAAATTTCCCAATTCAAATCAATTCCAACCTCCATTTCAATTTAATTGATTCAATTCCGGTTTCAAGTTGAATTTTACTTCGATTCCAAATTAATTTCAATTTCAATTCCAAATTAATTTCACTTCCAATTCCAAATTAATTTAAATTCCAATTCCAAATTAATTTAAATTCCAATTACAAATTAATTTAAATTCCAATTCCAAATTAATTTAAATTCCAAGTCCAAATTAATTTAAATTTCAATTCCAAATTAATTTAAGCTCTAATTCCAAATTAATTCCAATTCCATATTAATTTCCACTCAATTCTCAAATTTAAACCATTTCGATTTATATCAATTTCACGTTCGATTATTAAAATATCGATTCAAATCACTTAAATCAAATTAACTTTCAATATTCAATTTAAAATCCAAATCTTCAAATATAATTCAATTCCGAGCTCAAATTTGAAATATCGTTTATATTACTTTTACTTAGCGATATTCAAAGTTCAAATAAAAGTCCAATCTTTTAAAACAAATCAATTTCTGAAATTCAAATCATATTTCGATTATAACTTCAGAACTCAATTTCGATTATCTAAACAATTCCTATTATGAAATTTATATTTCAACACTCCGAGCTCAAGTTCGAAAATAATTCGATTTCCATAAATTCAATTTTTTATTTCTTTAAATCAAATCATTTAAATAATTTCTAATCATAATTTTAAAATCATTTAATTTAACCAATCCGGTGTCCGTATATAATTTTCTATCCTATGGCCAAGTGAATCAATTATTTCAATTTTAATTCAGGAATGGATATATATCATTTCAATCCAAAATAAATGCCATAGGTATATATCATTTCAACCTATTTCTTAATTTATTCGAAATAATTCAATTAACAGTTTTACTTACTGTCAATCAATATAACAGGGTGATACAAGATATATATATAAATAAATAAACATCCAATCATACAATATTTCAACCAATTGGCATCCATCTCAATCAATCAACCAATTATCAATAACCAGAGATTTTACTAGCAGTTTAATTCTAATTCAATTTAACTGTCCATTCAAATTCTATCAATTCAATTCATATATCAATCTAATGTCAATTAATTTACCAAACATCAGCCAATGCAATTAAATTACTTCACAACATTAATTTAACTAACTTAAAAATTTATTTAGTCAATTGTGAGCGTATAAAACACTCACATTTATTTGAAACTGAAAATATTCAGCTTCAAATAAATCCTAGATCCACTCCACGCTGTAGACGACTTCGATATGGTTCCAACGCAATTTTTCTCCCCCAATCGGACCTCGTATAGAAGATTTACGATTATATTAGGATAACGATTTAATTTAAAACTAAATTTACTTCAAAAAAATATTATTACAAACCTATCTCGTCTTCTCCATCACACCTGCTCTAGGTTAAACGCAATCCTCCAGC
The DNA here is from genome assembly GCA_030737815.1 of Allium fistulosum. NCBI lineage: Eukaryota > Viridiplantae > Streptophyta > Magnoliopsida > Asparagales > Amaryllidaceae > Allium > Allium fistulosum. Next base: position 937,223,805 of record CM060907.1, on the reverse strand, counting down.
TCACTCGCGGTCTGCTATGCCAATATTTTTTTTCTTAAACGAACGCCGCCGCCCACGTAACATCCTCTGCCAAAACTGCCGTCGCGCCTAACTTCTCCCCTCCCGCATGCATACGCCCTCCAACACGCCCTAGCACAGCAACATAACTCGCGCCCTCCGCCAGCCTTCATCGAGCGCCACTACGTCTAGCCGTCCCACGAGCATCGTGTACGAGCTCGCGATTGCTCCTTGTTTTTCTCCGATCGATCTGATTTCTCTTTTTTTATGCGATCTGATGTTGATTCAAAATAAAAGAGGGAGAGGGAAGGAATGAGTATGGGTCGATAGGAAAAATGTGTCTTGGATGTAGATATTTATATTATAAATTAATTTGAAAATATCTGACGTTTAACATTCAAAATTTCTTGAACTCCAAAAGAAACGTGCTGCCAGGCATTTATAATGTTTTACCCCATTCCGAACACAATGGAACTAGTTTTGGAAGCCAATTCGATCGTAGAAGATAGCTTTTCAAAATCAATTTATTTTAATTAAATACCTTAAAAAAATTTCTATGTGTTTCAAGCTCGCATGGCCAAACGACAAGTCCGATCTCTACGAAACTTGAAATTCTACAATAATTCCCTATTGCGGATCTGATGAAACTGGTTCGTCGAAATCCAAGATAGTGACCAAAATGGCTATTTTTACACATTAATTAAAATATAAAATTTCCAATTTTTAATTATTCGCTTTTAAATTCAATTTTAAAAGTAAACGATCTTCATCCTTGTTTAAATAATATTTAAATCAATTTTCGATGCCATTTCATTCACATTAAATTTAGAATTCAATTATCCAAATAATTTCCAATATTAAATTTAAACAATTTAATTATCCGATAAATTACAATAATAAGTCATTAAATTTTTATCTCTAGCCAATCATATTCAATAACTATATCAAATTCTATAATTTAAAATTGTAAAAAAACACGGGTTGTTACATTTTGATTGGTCAAATGGCCTGAATTTTATATTGTTGGATCCAAAGGATGAGAGTAGTTTTTACTCCTATAAATAGAACCCCAGGCTGATTGTCAAAACCAAATTCATAAGCAGTACGTCAAAAATATGTTGTTTAAAATCTGAACCCTTTTTCTCCTTGAATCAAAATTTCTTCAATGCCAAATTAAAATTAAAAATCACTAAATTGAAGAGGAAGAAATTAAATCGAATCAAGGGGAGATTTACACCAAGCAAAGGCAATTCCAAGCGTATTAGGGAAGGGATAACCAATTAGAAGTGCATGGGTTTATAATTATTAAGATAATTTACATGTAATTAACTTTGTTATACCCTCTTTGATCTATAATTGTTTCAATTTAAAAATAAAAACACTATTTATTGAGATTGGGAATTTCATGATAGTTATGACTTATATGAATATGATCCCTTTCTTTTAATCTAGATCTAGCTAGTGTAATTTTGTTGGATAAAAATTGATTCAAGTTGAATACATCCTTTTTGTCAAAGTGAATATGAATTGATATAACTTGTTGATGCTAAACCCAAGTTAAGTTGATTTACTAAAATCAAGTATGAAGTTTTGGGCGATTATGTGTTGTAGATTTACAAAATGGAGTTCAATATAATTAGCAATTTACTACAATTAAAATTTGTAATTAAGAGAGAAGAGGATGTACAAATTAAACCAGAAACCAATACATAAAACACTATGACCGATCGACAGGTTAACTGCAGCCGGTCGACCGCAAGTGATCGACCGCTCCATTGACCAGTGGTTGACCGGTAATGAAGTTTTGGCATGGCTTGAACCTCGGCCTAAGGCACAAGTTATAAGTTAAATTGTATATATTACATATATGGATGTTAATATAAGTAGGGAAATTAGCTCCCTATGTTTGTGATTCTTAGACATTACGGGAGTGGATAGAGATGTACGTGGGCAACGGAGCCTAGACACTATTTATTCAGCAGGGTCAATATTCGATTGAGGTGATTCTATTGCAAATTGCACTGAAAGGAGGTTCTACGGTGACGCGCAACACTGACGATGATTCTAGAAAAAGTGTATAGCTCAGCACTAACAGGAGTTCCATAGTATGTACGACGGCGCAGTGTGATACTATGTTGTTGATGAATCTCGACGTGGTGTGATAAGAGGCATTATGTTACCATTGAGAGGTGGGCATGACTGCAACAACCTTGAGACACCTTCTGTGCAAGTTGGCATTGCGAGCTCCCCATTAGTGCATAAATATGATATGTGTAGTCGTAATTTGGGAAATGTAGTCCAAAGGTCAATATTATGGGTAATCCTATGTGGAATAGTTCCAGTAGCTATTAGCTGATCCTTAGTTGTTTTGAGGCTCGATTAGTTGTTCGACCCTAAGTATAAGCCTTCAGAAGATGTTAGTGTAGTTGTGTTTAAAACTATACACATTTGATAAATGTAATTACTAATTTATTGACATAGTAGGACACCTAGGTTACATAGAAAATTAATGAAGTCATTTACATGCGATCACCATATATTAATGATGTAACTCATTCAACAAACTTTTGTCTGATCTACTCATTTCCTTTCTTTTTCTCCACTACAAGAGGATATGGTAGAAGGTGATAAGCCCAGAGACTAGTACGTGGAGAGGCAAACTTAGCATTGGAGTTGCTATTTATTTTCCATTATTCTCCATGTAACTATTTATTGTACTTAGTATCTATCATACTATATGCTATAGTATGTATACTTTGGATTATAACTACATATGTTTTGAGACTGTGTTTTTTGGGATTTTTCTAAGATGGTTATTTTTCCATATTATATTTTACTGCCTTCCGTTGGGAGATCTGAAAGTGTAGAATGTCTTAGACTTTACCTTTATATTCTTAGTCTATGTAATGTTTAAAACCCCAATAGCTTGTACTTCTATGCACCGATGCATATCCGAAAGTCACCTTAGGCTTTAGATCGGTATGTTGGGAGGTGCGGGCTATCATACTTGGTATCAGAGCTTAAGTTTAAAATTTCTTAGGAGCTAGGGACGTATTGAGAGAACATCTTGAAAAAAAGCTTTTCAATTTTTTTTTTCAAAGTGGGTTTTTGAAAAGTACATACATGTATAGGTAAAAGTATTCCAAAGATTTTATATGTAAGTATAATATGGAAAAATGCTATCACTTATTCTTGCCAATAATATCTATGGAAAAGTTGCTAATAAATTCTTGAATCATCGATAGAGAGGATGAGTAATCCCGGTGGTTGCGCTTAGGCGATGTAGCTAAGATTCCAGGCATGAACATCCTGATTTGGTTTCGTCGGTATCTTGAAACAAGAGGACAAGTCGAACCTGACCTAATAGGGAACCCATAAAGTGAGCGACAGGTGTAGTTCATGCCAACCTACTTGTTGCCGATTTCTCCAAGCTAGGTAAGGACTTTGCAAGTCAAGTACGGAAGCTATATGCGGGGACCAAGCCATATGTGGACTCGAAGGCATGGATCCACACTTGTAAGAGGATTTTTCGATTGATAGGACTTTGAGATGACATAAAGAGATAGCTTGCTACTTAGCATTTACAGGGAGAGGCCCTGAATTGTTGGGATGTAGTAGTAGTGGAGATTGATGAGAAGGAGATGACTTGGGAAGATTTTAGGAGATGTTTTGAGACAATGTTTCTTTCTATGGCTGAGTAGGGAGTACAGTTGAAGAAGTTTATATATTTGCAGCAAGGAGAGATGTCGGTGAAGAAGTATGTAAATCAGTTTAATGAGTTGGCTAGATTTGGAATGGAACTGATAAATACCCCTTACAATAAAGCTCTGAAGTTTGCAAAGGGGATAAATCACCCTCTTCAAGATTTGTCCCAAAGTCATATTCTAATGGGTGCAACTATTGAGGGTTTGGTGGAGACAGCCTAACTGAATACCATCTCCAAGGAGGAAATGAAGAGTGAGCCCAAGAAGTCAGCAAGGAAACACCATAGCAGAATCAACGCAAGGATGGAATGGGGCCTAAAGGGAAGATTAGGAAGCAGGAGATGCAGTGTAGGAGATGTGGTAAGAAGGGGCATTTTGCTAAGGAGTGCAAGACGAACATCTTGAAGATCAAGGGTTACAATTGTAATCAATTTAGGAAAATGAGGCGGGAGTGTCTAGCACTACAGAAGACCTCTTCCCAAGTAGTTTCAGCTTATGCATTGGACGTCATTCCCAGGTCAAGTGCACCTCCAATAGCGGACAAAGGGAAGAAGGTCGTGATTGAAGGTGTGTAAACTCTATCTAATTATCCATCCATACCTTATTTGAAACCAGGGCATCACAATCTTTTATTTCGAGTAGACTTGTAGATGAGTTACACGTAGACACTAGCATAATTACATACCCAGTAGTTGTATCAAACCTTATTGGAGGATCGAATTATTTGTCTATGATATGTAGGAGTTTGAAATTTTTTATTTTTGGGGTCAAGTTCGATTGTGATGCTCTTGTCTTAGGATTTTTTGGATTTGCGTTGATTTTGAGCAGGGACTGGATGACTATGTATGAGGCAATCCTAGATGGTGATAGGAAGGTTGTTTGGTTGGGTATTTGTAGTGGAAGCAGTTTAGAGGTTTAGTGGAATCCCAGAGGTTCAGTTATGTTGAGTTATCTATATTTATTAGAGCTATCACATGATCGGTTAGATTCAACATGTAACATCCCCTATCTGGAGGTCTGAAGCTAAGCGCTACATATGCTGTAGTCATCAATAGTATTAACTTCCGTTGGCCAAATACGGTAATGTTAATGGTATTCATAGTATCAAAAGCACATGAATATGAAACAAAATCACTGATTTCACAAAAACAACATTTCTGATTACATTTCATAAAATGTGTTTCAATTCCAGATTACATAATCCCATCGCTTTCCTAAGTTCAGATAAAATATAATTATTACAAAATACACCAAGAGCGACATATGAAGATTCCCCCTTGGATGACCAGAGCATTATATAGACATTACTTCTTAAATACAACACATCAGAATCAAACACAATAAAACAACAACTCCTAAATAGCTATCCATCAACCACCTGCTCGTCTTTGGAAGCTTTATTCGCCAACCTACTAAAAACCTATAAACCTCAATCCTTAGCCTACTCAAATCAATTTTGAGCACCCGAGAGTTTAAGGGGAAAAACTTAAACTTCGAGTTAGACATAAAGCCCGGTGTGAATAATACTATACATCTTGGTTATCTGATATTAAGTGAGACCACACCGTTTAGCGGAACGGGTTTTAAAACATATCTTTTGCAAATCATTTCCTGCAACCAAAACTGGTTAAAACTATAAAGCATTATTATGTAAACATACATATCAGGTAATAAATGAACTATCTGTTAGAACACTGTAGTTTTATTTGGCTAACTACTAACCTTTGGCTGACTCGGGCCTACCATAAAATATAAATAAATATTCTAATACCTGTTAGATACTCCTTTTTTGGACAGTCTGTCCCTAACTTATCTTCTCCCTGGGCCATTTGATCATAATGGTTTTGCGGGCTCACCAATGACCTAACAATATACAAATATATATTCTTTTCTATGTGTAGTCATCATTTTAGTGTTACCTATGACAAAGCCCTACACACTTGAATTTTGGACTAAATTAGCTGGGGCTAACAGCTAATGTATAGGGCACGACCCTATACCAGTCCCATCTGGTATTCTAATATCTAAGTCATTTCATTTAAAGTAATCTTCTCAAAATTTTCCTTGAAAACCTTTTCATTTCAAATTGATTTAAAACCTTTAAACCAAACTTAAAAAGGAAAATACATATACTCCATGCTTTACTCAAAGTCACCTTTCCATGTTATATATACTTTACTCAAATATTGGTTGATGAAAACATTTAAACCTTTGAAAGTACCCCTTTCGAATCCATTGAAAGTACCCCTTCCAAAACCAAGTAAGCCCTTCTTTATAACCAAGGCCGATAGGCCAAAACATTCCTTTTGAAACCATTCAATCTTTCTTTCAAAACCATTGAAAAACCTTCCCTTCGAAAGCTTTAAAACCTTAGACATCCTATCGTTAAAACGCTTAAACATTGCCATTTGAAACCATTGGAAAACCTTTCCATTTATACCTTTCGAAACCATTGGGGAACCACCTCTTAAAATCTTTCGAAAGCATCAAAACCGTTGTAAACAACAAACATTTCGAAAGCATTTGGGTTTAATATAAAACATGTGGAAAACCCTTTTGAAACCATTAAAAGTTAACTCCTTCGAAACCTTTAGGTTCCACCTTCAAAAGAGCAAAACGGGTCATAAAATATTTATGTCAAAAGCACTCTTTCGAGAGCATTTCCTAAGCAAAGAAGAGATGGTATCGAAACCAACCTTCCGAAAGCATTGGAGAAGCAGCTAAGTTTTAAAAGCAAAGTATACCCTCTAAAACCATTGGCATCGAAAGGTAGAAAAGCGAAAACTAGGGGTATCGACCCCATTCGAAAGCATGTACTTAAAACAAAAGGCGCAACCCCATCAAAACCATTCCTTTAAAATGTTTGACTCAGCTGAAAGCCAACCAAGTTGAAAGCACTTCCTTCGAAAGCAAAGCAGGCGCATTTTCAATTTAAAACAAAGGCATGCTTCGAACCCATCGGAACCCATAGTGTCAACCCAGTATCTTCCGCCTAAGTCTAATTCGTTGTGCACCATTTCTTTGATGCCATGTGCATTGATTTCAAGGGTGACGGTGGTGGGGCTGCTAAGTCGAAACTCCTGGTGTCAAAAGTGGCGAAACATGCTAAAGACATGTAAAAACTGATTTTAACTTTAAAAAGATTTTCTTTTCAACTAACTTTCCTTGTTTGTTAAAATATTATCGGTTGCTAGTTTTCTTTTCTAAAAGTGCTGCCGAAATTTCAGAATTAAACAATTTAATTAATTTACAAAATACCTCTTCTCCTTTTATAAATATATAAAATATTTAGGTCCCATACCTTATATAATTTTATATATCTATCAAAACACTTAGGAAAATTCTACAAAAATTTCAAAAAATCGCTTTTAATATGTTTTCCAACATATATTAATTTCAGACCCAAACCATATATTATTTATCCATAAATAATTTTAAAACCAAATAAACATTTTCTTCACTAGAAAATTAATATAAAATCCACATTAATTTAGAAAATTATAAAAATTGAAACCCATCTCTAAAATATCATTTCTGATCTAAATCTAAAATCGCAAGGCATTTGGATGTCATTAAATAGGGTTTTCACATTAAAACATATCATAAAACCTATATGATTAAGCATAAATCATCAACATGCATATATAAACATTTAATCGTTACATGGCATAATGATGCAAAATACTTCGGATTCATCTTAAAACCGAAAACAATTAGAAAAATGAGATGTAGTCATTATTCACCTTAGCTTTGAGATTATGGAGTTTGAGATTTGAATAGCTTTGATTTGATTAATCTTCTTCCTTTAGCTCTTTCTTCCTCTTGTTCTTGCTAATGGTGGTTGGCCTTTACTTTAATTTGATATTGCAAATGAACGTATGAATGAATCCCTAAGTGTTTAGGGTATAAGAATATTCTTATTACAACTTTGCCCTCACCTATTACCCTTGTCTATTTTAGTTCTTGTTAGCTCATTTTAGTTTATTCATCAACATGGCACAGCTACCTCTATTAATCACAAATCTCAATCCCTTAATCATCACATTATTTTATTTTATTTAGCTAATTAAAGGTCCTAAATAATGTTACTAACATTTGGAGTGTTATAGACTCCTCTCCTTAAAGAATTTCGTCCTCGAATTTACGATAAGGTACACACCAAAACACCCCAGGGTATAACATACCATCAAACAAATTAGGATAAGCATCTCTAATCCTTCTCTCAGTCTCCCAAGTACCGTCTCTATCATCGTCGCTCCATTGGACCTTTATTAATCTGACTGTCTTGTTCCTTAATTTCTTCTCCTCTCTCACGACTATATGGACATGCTTCCTAACTATAGTCATGTCTGGTTCCACGACTAAATCCTTTAATAAAGTCGGTGCTATAGTAGTGTCTGGATCTCTAACACACTTTCTAAGATGAGAAACATGGAAAACATAGTGGATTCCAGCCAAATTACTCGGTAACTCTACTCTATATGCGAGTTTCCCGATCCTCTCTAAAATAGAAATGGGTCCTATGAATCTCGGTGCTAACTTCCCTGTCTTCCCGAACTGATAACACCTTTCATCGGCGATAATTTGATGAAAACATGATCCCCAACAGAGAACTCTAAATCTTTCCGTCTTCGATCTTCATAACTCTTCTTCCTAGATTGAGCTTCCTTCATTCTCGCTCTTATCTGCTCAATCTTCTCTACGGCATCTCTAACTAAATCTGGACTAAGTATTAATCTATCTCCGGTCTCTAACCAACATGCGGGAGGTTTGCATGGCCTTCCATACAAAGCTTCAAACGGTGCCATCCGTATGCTAGTCTGATAACTGTTGTTATACGAGAACTTGACTAAGTGTAGATGGTCTTCCCATGATCTACCAAAATCTATGACACAAGCTCTTAACAAACCTCCAAGACTTTATTAACTCTTTCCATTTGCCCATCGGTCTATGGATGGTAAGCGGTACTCATCTTGAGCTTGGTTCTTAAAATATCCTGTAGACACTTCCAGAACTTGCTAGTAAACAATGAATCTATATCACTTACTATGCTACTAGGAATTCCATAAAGTCTAACTACATTCTTCATAAATAACTTAGCTAAAACAGGTGCCGTTCTAGTTGACCTAACTGGAATGAAATGGGAACTCTTGGTCAATCTGTCCACTATAACCCATATACTTTCATTTCCTCTATTCGATCTTGGTAACCCATCTATAAAATCCATAGAAATAGAATCCCACTACCATACTAGAATATTCAATGGCTGAAGCAACCCAATTGGCTTCTGATTTTCGGCTTTTACCTGTTGACAGTTCAAACACTGCTTCACCCATAAGCCAACATCCTTCTTCATTCCTTCCCAGAAGAAACTCCGCTTCATATCCTGATACATCTTAGTTGCCCCAGGATGAATAGTGAACTTCAAACGATGGCATTCCTCCAAAACTTCTTTCCTTATGTCTCCCACATTCGGAACACACAATCTTCCTTTCTCTCAGCCACCCATTCTGGTCAAGACTAAAATCCTTTAAGCTGTCGCTCTCCGTTCCTTCCTTTAACTTTCTGATCCATTCAACTAATACTGGATCCTCCTCCTTTTTAGAAGTGCAATCCTTTCCATCATAATTGGTCGAACTTCTAAACAAGAAAACACAACAATTCCTTCACTAGACCCAGCTTCATAACTCCACTGCACTTTACAAGTCGACTACACTTCCAAATCCTTCCACTCAGCTATCATTGCCAACACTGCATTCTGCTTTCTGCTAAGTGCATCTGCAACCTTATTACTTTTCCTTAGTGTGTACTCAATTCCAAAATCATAAGCGGCTAAAAACTCTAACCATCTTTGATGTCTCATGTTCAACTCCTTCTGAGAGAACAAATACTTCAACGACTTATGATCTGTATAAAGCTCAAACCTCTCCCAAAAGGTAATGTCAGCACACCTTCAATATAAAATCACCGCAGCCAACTCCAAATCATGCGTTGGATATCTAACCTCATGCGGTCTAAGCTGTCAAGAAGCATTGGCAATCACTTTATCTCTCTACATTAACACAGCTCCTAACCCTATTCCACACGCATCGTATATACTACCAAATCCTGATTCCCCTCCAGAACAACTAGCACAGATGCATGAGTCAATAAGTGTTTCAAGTTATGGAATGCTTCCTTACACTTATCGGTCCAAACAAACTTCACATCCTTTCACGTTAGTTTGGTCATCAGTGCTGCTATCCACGAAAAAGCCTTAATGAACCTCCTACAATATCTAGCCAATCCAAGAAAACTCTTTATCTCAGTCACTGTCTCGGGTCTTTTCCATTTATTCACCGCTTCAATTTTAGTCGGATCTATAGACAACCCTTTCTCTGAGACTACATGACCAAAAAACTTCACCTCCTTCTTCCAGAAACGACACTTCAAAAACTTCGCCTTCAGCTGATGTTCCCTCAAAGTCTCTAGCACTACTTTAAGATGAACTTCATGATCTCTCTCATCCTTAGAATATATCAAAATATCATCTATGAACACCAACACGAATCTATCCAAGTGCTCTCTGAAAATTTGGTTCATCAAGTCTACGAATAATGCCGGCGCATTAGTTTGTCCGAACGGCATAACTAACCATTCGTACGATCCATATCTGGTCCTAAACGCCGTCAAATGAATACTCTCTTCCGCAACTCTAAGCTGATGAAAACCCATTGCTAAATCCAACTAAGAAAATAACTTGGCTCCGCTCAACTGCTCGAATAAATCGTCAACTCTAGGCAATGGATATTGATTCTTTATCGTTCTCTCATTCAACTTATGATAATCGATACATAGCCTGAACGATCCATCTGGTTTCTTAGCAAGCACTGCGGTTGCTCCCTAAGGCGAATTTCTTGGTCTAATAAGATTCTTGCCTTCCAAGTCCACCAACTTCACCTTAACCTCCCTCATCTCTGTAGGTTCATCCTACTTGGTGATCTACTTACCGGTTCTGCTCCAAGCACCAAATCTATCTGAAACTCAATGGCACGTTTTAGTGGAAATCCTACTATAGGCTCAAAAACATCAGTGAATTCTCTAACCACGAAAACACGATTCAACTCATCTTCCAACTCCATAGCACCCAATAAAGCATTCACCTCACAACTAAGGCTTTCTACGATATATACAATCTGATCACTACAGTCAGTGCATCAGAGTGATATTGTCCTATAATGGCAAAATATCCTTACATCGTACTTACCTAACCAATCCATACCTAAAATAATTCTGAACCCTACAAAGTCAAATACATGCAGACTGCAAACAAAGGTATGACCTAGCAAATCAAACTCTAAGTGGTTACACTTCATCCCATGTGTCGCATACCCTCCTGTTGGATTTGCAACCCTTAAGGAAGTAACTAAATATGAGGGTTCTAGGTTAAGCTTATCTACTAAACATCGAGATATAAAAAATGCGAAGCACCAGTATTAAACAGAACACTAACAGACATATCATGGATCTGAAGCATACCTCATAACACTGCCTTTTCTCTCTCCTCTACCGTTGGCCTAGAAGCTGTGCAGTTAATGCCCCGCTATATCCCCGCTATAACTCCGATATATCTTATAGCGGATTCCTACCGCTACGATTTTTCCATATATCCCCAACATATAGCCTTTCCGCTTTAATCCCCGCTATTTCCGCTATATCCCGTTATTTCCGCTATATTCCGCTATTTCCGCTATATCTTCTATAAAAAATTGGATTGAAAAATGATATTTATACGCTATAAAAATTATGAAATTAATTAATTTCATTGAATTTTTTATATATGTTTAGAAATGATAATACTCTAATATTCTACTAAATTAAATTAAGTTATATAACAGTTTTACGTTCATTTACAATACATTTGCACATATTTTTATTTAAAATTATTTTTGTATTAATTATAATTCAATTGAATGTTAATTTTTCACATAATTACTATCTATATATTTGTAAAAACAACAGGTATGGGATTTATATGCTATTTTAGAGTAATCTGATATATCCCGCTATATCTTCGCTACATCCCCGCTATGACTTTTTGCACCTCTACCGCATTGAATCCACCGAGCGCTTTAACTGCACAGCCTAGAAGTAGCTGGTTCCAATGCATATACTTTTCCTCTCCCCTCCTTTGCTGGTTCTTTGCATTGGTTCTTATAGTGGACAATCTGATCGCAATTAAAGCACCTAATGTTCTTCTTTCGATCACTTCCTTTGCCTTTCAAGTATGACATTCATTAGCAAAGTGCCCCTTCTTGTCGCACTTAAAACAAACCACCTCAAACTTTCCCTTCTTTGTGGCTCCACCTTTCTGAGCACCCTTCTTATAGAAGAATTTCTTTTTCTGACTCTACCCCACCTGGACTGCCTTTGCCTTACTCTTCTCCAGCAAATCAAGCATTTCCTCGTTCCTTAAAGCCATTTCCACTACAACATCACAAGGATCCCTAATATGAGATAATATGGCCCTTGCCAACTCAGGCTTCAACCCCCTTATGAACTTCTCATTCCTCTTCATCACCATATCCATAGTGGCATGTCCATACCTTGGCAACTCCACGAACCTTCTAGCATATTCCAACATAGAAATCTCCCCCGCTCCAACTCCGCAAACTTTCTGAGCAAAGCAGACTGCACCATCACTGACATGAATCTCTCCTGAAACTTTCTCCTAAAATCAGCTCATGTCATCTCCTCTTCATTAACTCTAGCTGTCACACTATTCCACCAGAATAAAGCTGCTCCCTAAAGCTGTCTCGAAGCAAGCCTCCTCTTCTGCTCATCATTGAGCTCCAAGTCAGCATAGATCCTCTCACAATGCAATGACCAGTTCTCCACCTCAATAGCATCCTCAGTTCCAATAAATGGTTTCCCTCCAAGCCTAACATAATCTTTGCTCAGGATGGCATAGTTATTCACTACCGGAGCTTCTTGGTTCACTCCTCCAACATTTCCTCCAACCACTCTAGCAGCAGTTCCAACATGCATCATGTTCACGAAAAACTTATACATAGCTCCCATATCCACTTGTGGGACTCCAGCACTTACATTCCCTGCTTGTGCTTGACTTTGATTCCTTCTAGTATTCAGTCTGGCATTTCAATTTCTGGTGGTGCTTCCTCCAAGATTCACTCTTCCACTTCTAGCGTCCATACCTATTTTCAAGCCTCGTGAAATACATAAGAATAGCCTAAGAGAGATATGAGATAGAGACATAGTGTATACTTTTATATAGAAAATATAGGTACGTTACTATAGCGTTGTCCCATACCCCGATCTTACTTTAATTCCTTAGGATTATGTTTTCAAAAATCATTTTTAGTTAATTTTTTTCCATAAACCTATGCTCTGATACCAAATTGTAACATCCCCTATATGGATTTCCGATGCTAAGCACTACAGATGCTGCGGTCATCCATAGTATTAACTTCTGGTGTCCAAATACGATAATGTTAATAGTATCCATAATATCAGAAGCACACGAATATGAAACAAAATCACTGATTTCACAAAAACAACATTTCTGATTACATTTCATAAAACATGTTTCATACCCAGATTACATAATCCCATCGCTTTTCCAGGTTCAGATAAAATATAATTATTACAAAATAGGTCAAGATCGACATATGAAGATGCCTCCTTGGATAACCAGAGTACTATATAGACATAACTATCTTAAATACAACACAATAGAATCAAACACATTAAAACAACAACTCCTAAATAACTATCTGTCAGCCACCTGCTTGCCTTCGGAAGCTTTATCCGCCAAACTACTAAAAACCTATAAATCTCAACCCTTAGCCTACTCAAATAAATTTTGAGCACCCTAGAGTTTAAGGGGGAAAAACATAAACTTCGAGCCAGATATAAAGCCTGGTGTGAATAATACCATACACCTCAGTTATCTGATATTAAGTGAGACCACACCGCTTAGCGGAACGGGTTTCCCCTCACTAATATCCTTTTAAAACATATCTTTTGCAAATCATTTTCTACAAACAAAACTGGTTAAAACTATAAAGCATTATCACGTAAACATACATATCAGGTAATGAATGAATTATCTGTTCAAACAATACAGTTTTGTTTAGCTAACTACTAACCTTTGGCTGACTCGGGCTTACCAGACAATATAGATAAATAATCTAACATTTGTTAGATACCCCTCTTCTATACGGTCTGTCCCTAACTTATCTTCTCCAAGGGTCACCTGATCCTAATAGTTTTGCGGGCTTACCAATAACCTATCTGTATACAAATATATATTCCTTTCTATGTGTAATCATCATTTCAGTCTTACCTGTGACAAAGCCATACACACTGGAATTTTGGACTAAATTAGCTGGGGCTAATAGCTATGTATAGGGCGTGACCCTATACCAGTCCCTTCTGGTACTCTAATATCCGAGTCATTTCACTTAGGGTAATCTTCCCAAAATTTTCCTTGAAAACCTTTTCATCTCAAATTGATTTAAAACCATTAAACCAAACTTAAACAAGGAAAATACATATACTCCATGCTTTACTCAAAATCACCTTGCCATGTTATATATGCTTTACTCAAATCTTTGTTGATGAAAACATTTAAAACTATGAAAGTACTCCTTTCGAATCCATTGAAAGTACCACTTTCAAAACCAAGTAAACCCTTCTTTATAACCTAGGCCGAAAGGCCAAAACATTCCTTTCGAAACCATTAATATTTTTTTCAAAACCATTGAAAAACCTTTCCTTAGAATGATTTAAAACCTTAGACATCCTATCTTTAAAATGCTTAAACATTGCCTTTCGAACCATTGGAAAACCTTTACTTTTAGACCTTTCGAAACCATTGGGGAACCACCCCTTAAAACCTTTCTTTAAAATCTTTCGAAAGCATCAAAACCTTTGTAAACAACAAACCTTTTGAAAGCATTTGGATTCAATTTAAAAGATGTGGAAACAACTTTCGAAACCATTAAAAGTTAACTCCTTCGAAACCTTTGGGTTCTACCTTCAACATAGCATAAAGGGTCATAAACCATTTAAGTCGAAAGCACTCTTTCGAATGCATTTCCTAAGCAAAGAAGAGATGGTGTCGAAACCAACCTTTTGAAAGCAATTAGAGAAGCGGCTAAGTTTTAAAAGCAAAGTATACCCTCCGAAACCATTGACGTCGAAAGGTAGAAAAGCGGCAGTTAGGGATTTCGACCCCATTCGTAAGCATTTACTTAAAACAAAAGGCACAACCCTATCAAAACCATTCCTTTAAATTTTTTGACTCAACCGAAAGCCAACCAAGTCGAAAGAATTTCCTTCTAAAGCAAAGCAGGCGCATTTTCAATTTAAAACAAAAGCACACTTCGACCCCATTGGAACCCATAGCTTCGACCTATTTTCTTTCGCCTAAGTCTAATTCGCTGTGCACCAAGTCTTTGATGCCATATGCATTGATTTCAAGGGTAATGGTGGCGGAGCTACTACGTTGAAACCCCTGGTGCCGAAAGTGGCGAAACATGCTAAAGACATGTAAAAACTGATTTTAACTTTAAAAAGAATTTCTTTAACTAACATGTCTTGTTTGTCAAAATATTATTGGTTGCTAGCTTTCTTTTCTAAAGTGCTGTGAAAATTTCAGAATTAAAAAATTTAATTAATTTACAAAATACCCTTCTCCTTTTATAAATATATAAAACATTTAAGTCCCATACCTTATATAATTTTATATACCTATAAAAACACTTAGGAAAATTCTACAAAAATTCCATAAAATCATTTTTAATATGTTTTCCAACATATATTAATTTCAGACCCAAACCATATATTATTTAGCCATAAAAATTTTTAAACCCAAATAAACATTTTCTTCACTAGAAAATTAATATAAAATCCACATTAATTCGAAAAATTATAAAAATTGAAACTTATTTCTAAAATATCATTTTCGATCTAAATCTAAAATCACATGGAATTTGGATGTCATTAAATAAGGTTTTCACATTAAAACATACCATAAAACCTGTATATTTAAGCATAAATCATCAACAAGCATATATAAACATTTAATCATTCAAAAGCATGGCATAATCATGCAAAATACTTCGAATTCATCTTAAAACCAAAAAAAATTATAAAACTGAGATGTAGTCATTATTCACCTTAGCTTTGAGATTATGGAGTTTGAGATTTGAATAGCTTTGATTTGATTAATCTTCTTCATTTTGCTCTTTCTTCCTCTTGTTCTTGCTAATGGTGGCCGACCTTTAATTTAATTTGATATTTCAAGTGGACATATGAATGAATTCCTAAGGGTTTAGGGTATAAGAATATTCTTATTCCAAATTTTCCCTCACCTATTACCCCTACCTATTTTAGTTCATGTTAGCTTATTTTAGTTTATTCATTAACATGGAACGACTACCCCTATTAATCAGAAATATCAATCCCCTAATCATCACATTATTTTATTTAATTTAGCTAATTAACTATCCTAAATAATATTATTAAAATATGGGGTGTTACACAGCACCCGTAGTTAGAAACTACCCTTATGTCTTTTTCGAGGTTACCAGTTTCCCACCCTAGAGAGAGATCGAGTTCCAGATTCATCTTGAGGAGAATGATGTACCTATTATCTTACCCTTAATTCATATGTCTCTTAAATAAAGACTCAAGCTGAATAATCAAGCAAGTGAGATGTTGGAGAAGGGCTTCACTAGGAGGAGTATTTTAGAGTTGGGAGCACCAGTTGTCTATGCTGCTAATTTAGATGGTTCTATGAGGCTTTGCATTGATTGTCATGAGTTGAATAATATGAAAAAGAATAATGACTACCCATTGCTACACATTAATGATCTTTTTGATCAATTAGTTGGAGCGAAGGTGTTCTTTCGGCTTGACTTAACTACCAGATTCCATCAGCAATATGTAGTTGAGGACAGTATTTAGAAGACTACTTTTCATACATCCGACAGACTTTATGAGCGGTTAGTTATGTCCTTTGGATGACCAATCCATCCGCTTATTTTATTGATCTAATAATATGAGTTTTTAGAGGGTTGCTGAATATGTTTGTGGTGGTATTTGTAGATGGCATTTTATTCTATTCGAGGAGCGAGGATGAGCATAGGATAATCTAAAGGAAGTGCTCAATACACTCTATGAAAATAATTTGAAGGGGAAGTTTTCTAAATGACACTTTTGGTGTAAGAAGGTACACTTTTTAGGATAGGTTGTCTCTGAGCATGGACTGGCGATCGATCCTAGTAAAGTTACTATAATACAAGATTGGCATGTGCCAAAGAATGCCATGGAAGTGAGGAGTTTCCTTGGTTTGTAGGCTACTATAGGAAGTTCATTAAGAACTTTAAGAACATCCGTGCTCCTCTGATCCGCCTCACCAAGAATGATTTAGTTTTCCTATAGGACTTGAAGTATAAGGATGCATTTATCAAGCTGAATGAGTCATTGACTGGTGCACTTGTTCTAGTACTACCCGATGGTACTGAGGCATTCACAGTATATATCAACACTTGCGGTATGGGGTTGGGTGCGGTGTTGATGTAGGAGAGGAGATTAGTGAGCTATGCTAGTTGATAGTTGAAAGTCTATGAGAGAAACTATCGTACCCATGATCTTGAGTTGGCAGCGATTATCTTTGCACTCAACTCATGGGGACACTACCTATTAGAGGAGCGGTTTGGATCATAAGTCATTGAAGTATTTATTCCTAGAAGGATTTGAACCTAAGACAACAGAGGTGGATTAATTTTTTGGCATCGTATGACTTTGACATCTTCTGTACTCCAGGCAAAGGAAATGTTACAGCTGATGCCTTGAGCATGAAGCATGCAGTATTGAGTCCAATGTTCTTAGAGTGGAAGCATTTGGAGTTAATTTCTACGTTCGATTTTCGGCCATTATCGGACATTACTCCGGGATTGTTAGTAGCTTTGGATATGCAACATACACATATCGACCATGTTGGGTTGAGTCAGAAGCATGATAAGGAGTTAGTGGATATTTTAAGAAGCTTAGGCCCCGTTTGGTTTCGTTTTGAGTTTTGTGTTTTGTGTTTTCAACATATACTACAAAATACAAGAAAATGTGGAAAAAAATTATAATTCTTAGCCATCGCAACGATGGACGGGAAGCGGAGGAGAAGAATTGTTTTTCATCCTTTTATTATGTCTCAAAACACGAAAAATCAAATAAACTTGTTTTCTATTTTCTATGTTAGTTTCATTTTTCAAAATTGTGTGTTTTTCAACAATACATAGTAAATGCGAATTTTTCTTTAGACGAAAACACAAAACTAAATATAGCAAACCAAACGGGGCCTTAATAATTGAAAGCCGTTATTGACCAAATGTGCTCATTTTAAGAAGCTTAATAATGGAAAGCCGTTATTGACCAAACAGAGGAGTATTTATGGAGAGATGGTAGGTTATGTGTTCCTCTTATTATAGATTTGATTGAAATGTTACTAGCCAAGTCACATCGTTCTAGGATGACCATGCATCTCGATGGAGATAAAATGTACTATGACATGAAGAGAGCCTTTTATTAGCCTGATATGGAGAAGCATGTGGTAGAGTATGAAGCCCGATATATGACTTTCCAAAGGATAAAGATAGAGCAGAAGAAACTAAGAGGATTGTTACAGCCATTAGATATTCCACAGTGGAAGTGGGAGATTATTTCTATGGATTTCATCGATAGACTACCTAGGAGTAGGAAGGGGAATGAGAGTATTTGGGTCACAGTTGACCGACTGACCAAATGTGCTCATTTTGTTCTGGTTAGAAGTATGTGGACTGTTGCGTCTTTGATGACCCTATACATGAGGGAGACAGTTGGTTACGTCGATTTCCTTCTAGCATCATTAGCGACTGAGATCCACTTTTAAACCAGCGAGTTTTGAGGGAGTCTACAGGAGGCTTTAGGCACTGAGTTGAGTTTAAGCGCCGCTTATCATCCACAGAAGGACGGGCAGACGGAGAGGGCGAATAAGGTGTTGAAGGACCCTCTTTGGATCTGTATCTTGGATTTCAGAGGCTCTTGGGAGGATCACTTTCTATTAGTGGAGTTTACCTATAACAACATCTATCGGGTTAGTATTGGTGGCACCATTTGAGGCGTTATATGGAAGGCCTTATAGATCATATTCTTGTCGATAGGACACTACGAATAAAATTATTCTTTGAACAAATATGGTGAGGAGACATTATGGAATGTAGACTTGAGCCGTAGGAGGATGAAAACCATGCAGAATAGGCATAAATCTTATGCTGACAGGAGACACATGGAGTTGGAGTTTGAAGTGGGAAACATTGTACTTGTGAAGGTCTCACCGCTTAGGCATTTCATGAGATTTGGTAGTTAGGGGAAGATAGCACCGAGGTTTGTAGTGCCTTTTCCGAGCAGTGGTAGAGTAGGGAAATTAGCATATAGAGTGAAGTTTCCTGAGAATTTAGCGAGAGTACACGACATTTTTTGTGTATCACACTTGCAAAAGTGTCTACACGATACTGCAACTGTAGTCAAGCCGAGTCAGCTAGAGGAGGTGGAAGCAAAGAGGGGTCACTTGTTCACCATGAATCCACTCGTATTCTTGAGCATGGTACAAACTACTCCGTAATAAAGTTATTAAGCTCGTTAAGGTCCAATGGGGAGACGATACAACAAAGAGTACATGGGCGACTGAGGAGAAGATCCAAGCTACCCATTCAGAACATTTTTCTAGTATGTTTCCATTTTAGTTAAATAAGTATAAACTACTTAAGCATTTAGGTTCTACCTTAGTATATCCCATAAGTAAGGACAATTTGATGCTAGGATTGGTTTCGGACGTGTCATTAGGACATGTTTTGGATGATGGATGCTAATAGATGTATTTATTAATTAATCTTTGCATGCATAAGCAAATATATTCTCATGTTAGTATACACTTCACATTATCACTTGTTTTATTTTTCTAAGTTATATGCGTATTATTGTTGCATATGGATTGAATGGTTGGGCATACATATAGAATTGTTAATATATTTACATAGGAAGTTGAATACATTTTGAATACATTGCATAAGCACGTGCATTTAAGGAGGTCAACTAGATCAGGAGACCGCTTAATTTTTGCGTCAGTATAGGTTCATATGCATATCATACCTATATGTATATATTGCATTAGAATTTGAATTAAGAACAATGATTTCCAATGGTTGATGGATGAGTAGATGGTTGTAATTATTAATTTTCGTATGCATGAGTTACATTTTCCCATCCTTGGAGATTTAAGGGACGAAATCATTTTAAAGGGGAAGAATGTAACACCCCTAAAAATTTAACCGAAAATTTTAATTAAAAGAATTAATTTTAAATATAAAAAGGGTAAAAATGGAATTTTCACAAACGTCTAGATATGGCTTTGAAACTTGCACATTGCATTAGTAGCGATTTTCTGATAATTTTCATATATAATGTTTTGAAATTGGAGCTAGTATGAAAAGTTATTAATGTTTGAAATTTTTTAATCGAAATTAGTTAAAACAATTATTTAAGAGAAGAAATAATTAAATAAAGAAGCTCCATTAGTCGATACCGTTGGTTGGACTGGTCGATCCCTAGTGTTCGATCGCTTCAAACCAAGCGGTCGACCGGTTGTCGCTTTTGGCTAAGGGTTTTGATTGGTCGAACGACCTGGATTTTATAATATTGGATCCAACAGTTGAGCTTACTTTCTAACCCTATAAATGGAACCCTAGGCAGATTGTCAGAACCTAGCGGTATGTCAAAACTATGTCCCTCTAAAATATGAACCTTCTTTCTCCTTAGATCAAAATTTCTTCAAAACCTAATTAAAATTAAAATCAAGAGATTTAAGAAGAAGAAATTAAATCGAATCAAGGGGAGTCCTACACCAAGAGGAGGCAACCACAAGCATATTAGATAAGGGATGGCTTTTTAGAGGTGAGTGGGTTCATAATTAGTAAGATTACGTACATGTTATTTACTTTGTTATACCTTATTTGATCTAGAATTGTTTAATTTAAAATAGAAACACTGTTTATTGGGATTGGGAATTTCATAGCAGTTATAACATATATAAATATGATCCCTCTCTTTTAATCTAGATCTGGTTAATGAAAATTTGTTGGACAATAATCGATTCAAGTTGAATACACCCTTTTTGTCAAATTAAATATGAATTGATATAACCTGTTGATGCTAAACCCAAGTTAAGTTGATTTACTGAAATCAAATATGAAGTTTTGGGCGATTATGAATTATAGATTTACAAAATTGGGTTCACTGTAATTAACAGTTTATTGTAATTAAAATTTGTAATTAAGAGAGAAGAGGAAGTACAATTCAAACCTGAAAAAAATGTATAAAACACCATGACAGGTCGACAGGCTCACTAGAGTAGGTAGACCGCTCCATTGACCAGTGG
The DNA here is from genome assembly GCA_030737815.1 of Allium fistulosum. NCBI lineage: Eukaryota > Viridiplantae > Streptophyta > Magnoliopsida > Asparagales > Amaryllidaceae > Allium > Allium fistulosum. Next base: position 937,202,628 of record CM060907.1, on the reverse strand, counting down.
TCGACCGGTAATGGAATTTTAGCATGGCTTGAACCTCGGTCGAAGGCCCAAGTTAAAACTAAATTGTATATATTATATTATGGATGTTAGTATAAATAGCGAAATCAACTCCCTATGTTTGTCATTCTTAGACATTATGGGAGTGGATAGAGGTGTGCAGGGCAATGGAGCCTAGACACTATTTTTTCTGTCGGATCGATATTCAACTAAGGCGATTCTATCATAAATTGGACTGACAGGAGGTTCTACGGTGGATGCGCAACACTGACGATGATTCTTGAAGAAGTGCGTGGCCCGACACTAATGGGAGTTCCATGGTATGCACGGTGGCACTGCTTGATACCGTGTTGTTGATAGATCCCAGGGTGGTACAATAAGAGGTGTTACGTTATCATTGAGAGGTGGACACAAATGCATCGACCTTGAGACATTTTCGGAGAGAGTTGACATTACGGGCTCCTCCTAATGCGTAAATATGATAAGCGTAGTCTTAATTTAGGAAATGTAGTCCCAAGGTTGATATTGTAGGTAACCCTATGTGGAATAGTTCCAGTAGCTATTAGCACATCCATAGCCGTTTTAAGGGTCGATTAGTTATTCGACCTTAAGTATAAGCCTTCATGGGATGTCATTGTAGGTGTGTTGTAACAGCCCGTAAATATCACTTCAAAATAAATGGTTCTTTAGCTTTATCGATATAATAATAGTTTTGTAAATAATTATTTGTATTAATTTGTATGATCTTTAAATAAAATATGATCATTTAAATTAGTTAAGAATGATAAGAAAATTTATTTTCAAAATTTGTTTACAAAAATATACATATTAATTTAAAATATAAAATATGACCGAAAATCGGAATCGGGATTTGTAACGATACAACGTGTGGAAGTTGTGCAACATTGTAGGAATATGTTACATACACATATACATGTGCATACATGAAAACATGCATATAAACATATATATACCAAAATAATTAAGTATAATATAAAATATATTATATATTTGAAGGTTTCTTACTCCTTAAGCATATATAAGTCAACATATGCATACATGAGAAGAAGGAAGTGATGGGCACATGGGGGGGGATAATTGCCATGCCTAAGGAGGGGGAGGTGTGTTGGTGAAGCCATGAAATGGTGACGAAGATGATGATGTATGCATGGTACTTTTACACTCTTTTTTCCTATAAATACCCTACCCTCTTCTCTTCATTTTCATTCATCTTCTTCTTCATATTTCTACGCTTTGTCTTCCACTTTAATGGCTTCCATCCTAAGAGAAATAATGTCAAAATATATTTCCAAAAGAATTTTAATTATAATATATAGTTATATATACTTAAACACCCAGAAACAATCCCGAAACTCCACCTTTTCTCTTTGTTATTCAAATCTCCACCCCCTTCATCATTAGGCTGAGCATATGTTTGTTCCACCCTAAGCCGTGCACCCCTAAGCCATCTTAAATCTTGGTCGAGGCATCTAGGAGCTAAAATTCGAAGAATAGTGTGCTTCGGAAACATAGTAGCGGAGATATAGCGAATTTTTAATTAATCGTTGAAAACTCAAGGTGAGAACTCCTAAACTATTATATTATATCTTGAATGATGATATGATGTTTGCAAATGGATGTTTATTATGGTTTGGTCATCAAGTTTGGATGTTTTCATATGAATACTAAATATATATGCACGTCACGAAAATATACGTCGATAAGCACAAAGGTGATCACCTTCCTCTGTATTATTGAATTGGTATATATGGAAGGTTAAATCTCTCTAAAAAAAGGTTTAAAATGAGTTTGAAATGTTTTATAAATATTTAAAGGTGTTTTGGTGAATTTTAAATGAGAATTGAAAATTTAATCGAAAATAGGCGCGTCGCGTAACGGTAGTTCGCGATTTCGCGCCATAAAAGTAAAATGACTGTAAAAGATGCAATATAGCTTGGAATTCTTCGAGATAAGAATTTTCCGAACTATTATATCCATAGTTTTCCAACGAAGAAAGAAAATCGAGATTTCGATAAGTATATTTTGAGATATGAGTAAAACAAATTTTTGGAAAAATCGCGGTTTTGTAGTTCGGGATCCAAAACTGGATTTCTTAGAAAATAATGTTTTAAAATTGTTTTAAAATATGGAATAAATCTTATAAATGTTTTAAAAATGATTTGAGTAATAAAAATTAATTTTCAAATAATAAAAAATCGTTCAGATTAATATAGCTTATAAAAGCGCTTTCCGCAGCGCTTTTCCGCAGAAGTTTTCTATAACTTTTAAATTTTAGTTTTGAACTTAACAGTTCTTTTCCAAATCTTTTATAAATGTTTTCAAAAGTATAATTAATTGTTTTTATAATGATTGGAGGTTTTCTAGCTTATTTAAGAGAGTTTAAACAAACGATTTAAAGAAAAGCTATTACAAATTAAGAGGTTTAATCTTAGCTCTAACATGCCGTTATAACTGTTCCTGGCTAGGTTAGTTCATACAAAAACTCTTATGTACCCTACTAAGGGTGATTGTATGTACTGTCTATCTATTTTAACATAATGTGAGAATTTGTGTTTCTTTCTTTTATCTTTACTTTACTTTACCTCTGAAAATCTGCCTCACCGGCACTTGGATTTATGGCACGTGAATACCACGGATGTATCAGTGTCGATTTACGAGAGTCGAGGAGACGGGTCTTCATATTTGGTATCAGAGCTGAAGGTTAAGCGAGAATCTTGGCTTTGGTGGGGTATGACTCATTAGAGATAGGGTTAGCAATACCCTAGAATGAGTTTAATCTTTGAGAGTGCGTGTTTAGAATTCTTATTTGAATAGAATCAAGTTATGCTATATACCCATTACCCAAGATAATTTCGTCGTTGTATTCAAAAAAATTTCTTACTAAATCCAGGTAGTAAAACATGAGTACTCTAAAGGACGCAGGAAGGGAAATGTAACATCCCGCAAATCCGTACCCCTTGAATTGACATTAATTTCCGTTAATGAACTCAAGAAGAACGGAAAATCGAACCATTTTAGTTAAGAAGAAGAGGTAGAAGAAGAAAAATAGAAAACAACATCAGAATCTAACCATCGCAGCGGAATAAAATATAATATATATCAACAGATCTTTACACAAATCAAAAACTATATCGGTTTATACAATACATCATCAGAATACATCATCAGAGTACATCAACATCCATAACATACAACTGAATACACAGCGGAAAATAATAGCAAGTACGAGAGTACGTATCGTCATCCAGCTCGTCTCCTGAGCTCCACAGCATCATATCCTGAACCTGTTTATCTCGGTCTGACCCGAGCATCATATAAAACAATACCCGAGTCAGTATGGAAAACCAGCGTGAGAAAATCACACTCAAATTTATTATTAAAGTTTCAAAATCCTTTGAAAACAAAAGCATCTCGTAAGACCACGCCACAAATAAACATGTCGGGTTTTTACCTTACGATAGCTAAAACACTTTATATCAAAATCCTCTGATATTATAATAGTGTCTACAGAAAGTAAAATAGAATCTAGCTGAAATGCTTGCATCTCACATTTCAACAATAGTTGGGCACAATCAAAACCGTATAGGCACGTAGGGAGAATGGATTTCCAACGAATGACTAGGCACTGGGGTACCACCTGTCACAGTACGTGGCCTAGATCACAGTACCGAGGAGTACGCCCTCTCCCCTGCAACACAAGGCCGGAACCATCCCTTACTGGATGATCCCGAATAAAATCACCCCACGGTTGGGATCAGCAACCGCACCACTAAGCCGAAATAAAAAGGGACATCTAGACAGGGATGACCTTACCCTCCAGTGGGAGCTACCCACGAAGCCTTGCTGCATAACCCCTGATTTTCAGTCATTCCCGGTTGATGAGGTTCGAGGCTAAACGATACCTTTTTCAGAACATATCCCTTAGAATGCCCATCGTCCGCTGATGATGTTTCGCAAGCATTCGTCCATACAAGTCCGTCCTGGGTTTGAACGGAACCGAAGGCACTACTCCTACTACATCCATTTTGGAAATATCCTCAGGATTAGTAGCGACTAGCCCTTGCACTTCACAGCTCCACCTTCGACTCCGAAATCGTTACACGAAACGTACAAACCGGATCGAAGTGGTATTCGAGTCTCCAGACCTAGAATCCCGGTATACGGAAACCCGATCCCGGTCTCTTCGAAACGATCAGCGCATTTGGCCAATATTGATAGTCGGTTATTTAACTATCAATTAACATCCACAAGCAACCATCACACAATTTAATAATTTCCCACATTATTTATTTGCCCAAATATCTTTCCAAGATATATTTCCGAATTTTCAAAACTCATTTGAAAACAATTTCAAAACAGTTTCCGCTTACGGAATACACTTCCAAATATTTATTTCCTCTTGAAACACCAAGTACAAAACACTTAGATTTTAAAATAATCTTAAAACACTTTACTATAAATATACTTAATAATATTGAAATTTAAAAAAAAACTACTTTAATACCTTAACAAAATATATACTTAAGAAATATTTAAAATGAAACCACTTTACAAATATAAACTAAATTTCTCTTTTTAAAATATAATACCAAATCACTTTTATATAATTACTACAATAATAGATCTTTGAAAAATACTTACTTTAAAGTTTAAATATTTAAAAAGAATAGGTTTCCTAAAACATACTTACTTAGGAAATTAACATTTAGAAATAATAAATTTTCTAAAATATGCTTTTAAAAATACAATTAGAACTTTTAACTTATATTAAAATTGCTTTGAAAACGTACTTGGCTATACAGAGAAATATCCTTCTCACTCCCATCTTTTAAAAATAAAATAACATTTATTTTTAAACCAAACCATATCCTTTTATAAATTCCCACTTTGAAATTATATTTTCAAATATCCTCTGATATTTTATTTTACTTTACAAACCCAGTTTATCTCTCCCAAATCTCATTTCTCTTTAAAATTCAAATTCCAAAGTATTTAAATCAATTTATAATTGATTTCCCAATTTATTTTACTTTGAAATAAATTTTTTTTTACTTAATCCATTTATTTCCAAATTCATTAACTTCCAGATTTTATTTCTCATTATGATTTAAAATCTTTAAACCGAAACACAAGTTTCAGATTTCCCAAATTCCTTCTCTTTTTAATTACATTTAAACATTGAATTAAAATAATTTTTTTATCCCTTTAAATAACATCACATAAGTCTTCTTTAAATTCAACATTTCTCTATTTATTCAAAATTCCTCTTTTCCATATTTAATTGATTCGAATTCACTAGAATTACTTAACTTAATTTTACTCTTTTATATTTTCCAAAAATCCAATTCAATTGCTTTTGATAACTCATTATACTGGGAAATTCAATCCAACCAGATTATCCAATATAAATTATCACAGGATAACAACAATCATATCACAGAATATTTAAACAAAAATTAAATATTTTGAGGAATCCAGTTGGATCCCTCCAACCTGTTTCCCTGCATCCACAGACATTAGCACAATACCAATTCCACTTCGAGGTGGAATATCGCGGTATATGGGTTTATAAAATATCATCCGCTATTATGCGGCGCATAGGGTCTCATCCGCTATATAATGCGGGAATATCAATTCCAATATATACATATGCCAATATATATATATATATTGGTATATACTACTATATATATTATCATATCAACCAATCCAAATCAATCATTCAACCAGACATTCAAATTTATCCAATTAAATTAAATTATAATTTAACTGAGTGAGATTAACTCACCTTTATTTTATTTGCAGTCCATTCCAATATTGCCTTGGTTTCTTGATTTTTGACCTTGTATGAATATTAATGCAGGTTAATAATATTCGAAAATAAATCGAACAGTCCTATTCCAATTATTTATTTTAAACAGATTTTCCTTTAATAAATTATTTAATTGACTAAAGATTTATTCAACTGATCATTTTCCAATCAACTAATAATTTTGTTTTAAACCAGTGATTCAATTTGAATCAAAGAATTAAATTTTTACCCGGTTTCCTTTTAAATAACTTCCTTAGTAACTAGAATAATTTATATTTAATTAAACTAATAAATATTCACTATATGTACATGAAATGTAAATAGATATATTTTCTTTATTTTACAATTTCAACTGCTTACAAAAAAAATGATCATTATTCTTTTGAAAGAAAAATATATTCCTGTTTATATTTTTAAACGAGAAACATATATACGTTTATACTTTACTGTAAATATATTTTATGTTTCTTGTACGTGATTAAATAAAGTAAAATAACTTTACTACTGTTATCTGAATAAACTAAATCATTAGTTAATTACCTCACTGCCATCATCAAGAACCCTAGCTCGAGTTCAACCGTAGATACCCAGTTCGAAAGATCCACCTCCCTTCGCAACTTCGAGCCTCCCATTCGAACCCACCGCGCCTCTCGATTCTTCCACCCCTCAGGAGAACGTCTCCCCATCACAGAAACCCTACCCAAAATCGCGACCTGACAACCATCGTATCCTCCCTCGAGCTCGAGTCTATCACCGGCCGTGCCATTGAATTCGCCTATTCATACTTACGTCGCAGCCAACCACCCTAACTCGATGCCCAAATCGAGACCACCACGAATGACGACGCGACTTCGAGATCACCCAGACTCGCTAACTGACCTCGCGAACTATCTCGAATCCACGATGACTAGACATCGGGTTGAAGCCCTAATCCCTTGCGATCGAACGAAACTCCATTCTGAACAGAAGGGGGAAAAGGATTTTATTCGAGAAAAGGGCGGCTGCGTTCGATTTTGAAGAGGGAGTTTGATTTGTGAAGTTTGGATCGAAATGAAGGAGATAGGGATGGGAACGAATTTGTTCGTTCTCTTTTTTTTTCTTCGAGATGTTTGTTTTTCGTTACTGGCTTCATAAATTCGATTTTAAGGGTGAAAGGGAAAAGAAGACTCATGTTAAAAAGGGAATAGAAATGGCTTGCTTTGGAAGACAAAACAAATTATATTATATTTATTTTTATTTTTATTAAAATGATTTATTACCTCTAGACGTTTCCACTTCGTACGATCACTCGATAACTCCAAAAATTACAAAACTTAAAATCCGGTAATAATACAATATTACGGATCCAATGGAGCTGGTTTCGTTGAAATCCGAGACTGTGCCTCGGAAGGCTATTTTTAAATTTAATTTAAACAATATATTTTAAAAACTGAACAAAACATTTTTAAATTCAATTTTAAAAGTTTCATCACCTTCAATATTAACAATATAAATTTTCTAAACCTTTAAACTATTTTTAACAGGCTCAAAACTCAGGATTCTCTATTTTACCCTATTTTCGATTGTTTAATTCAATAATTAATCATCCAATAAATACTGTATATTTGAAATTAAAGTTAAATTTTAAACTTCGAATATTTAAAATAAATTAAATATTCTCATTTCAAATATACAAAAATTCCGGGTCGTCACATTCCTCCCCCCTTAAAAGAATTTCGTCCCCGAAATTACTAGTTAAGAGGAATGATTCAATCCCCATTAACTATTTCCTTAACCCCAAATAGTTTTAACCACCTCCCAAAACAAATCCTTTAATAGAGATACATTATCCCTCTTTCTAACCTTTCAAACTTACTCCTAAGTCCCAAACAATATTATCTTTCTTATCAGTTCAAATTTAAATTTGAATTCAAATTTTGAATTATCAAATTTTTCTCGAAAATTTTCTAACTCCCTAAATTTCCGAAATTTTTTGCCAGCGTCTCCTTTGCGCGGCTAGCTCGGTACAACTACAAAATGGCTCTACGGCCTCCCAATCTCAAAAAGAAAACAAAAAGCCAAGTGGCTGCATCAAAACCCAATTAAATTTCATATAGAAATTCAAATACATACCTTTTTGTCGGGCCATTAAATTTTATTTTCTAAAATCAAAAATCCCAATTATCCATTTCTTTTATACACCTGTATATCCTATTAAGCAATAATATCCAATCACAATTCCAAAGTCATTTATACTTTTCTTTACAAATTTCCAATATTTGTTTTACTTAAGCCTGTACGATGCACATATATCATCCGTACGCAATATCACATTTGATCGCTCAATCGATCACACAATTTCACTTCCGAACTAGTATCGTCCACCCGACTTCCTAGTGCGGACTCAGATCTGGTTTCTCGATCAGAAACCGTCATTCTCCTTGCATAGTCACACTATGATAGAGAATATCCAGAATCAATCAACAATCCATATCCAGGTTCGCCGTCGAAAATCGAGTGAAAAATCCTGATTCGGATCGATAAAACTATCTCGAAATTATGTGTTCGACATCTGGATCAAATAGCTATGCGAATAAAATAATATACGTACATCTTACGTATAAATTCCAATTGATTATCAGTTATATCAATTCTCTTTTATTCACATTCCTTTTGATTGTTATCCACTTATTCACATCTATCCCATTTCACAACTTCAGTTTTAGTCTTCATCCAACTATTCACTTAGTACATTTTTTTTCCATTCCAAAATTACTAAGTATATTTTCAATACCAATTTTCCTAAGAATTTCATTCTTCAATTCTTAAGTCCAATATAATTTTTCTGATATTTATTTACTACTTCACCACTGAAGTGTATATATTCAAATTGAACTCCCATTTCATATAAATTCCAACTTACTTCAATTTACTACTTCATTTCAAATATAAATACTTATTCCACATTTCATTCAGATTTTCATTTCTAATAATTTCCTTAAATTCAATTCATCTCCAACTTCTGAATATTGAATTTTATTTAACTCGAAACAATCCAAGTTAATTCATTCAATAACTATTTCTCAACTTATTTAAACCACTCCTCTGTTTGAGTTCAGTTTCCATTCAACATTTACTTAAGTCAATAACTTAAGTTTATTTCTATTTACCCAACCCTTTAAAGTTTTATTTCCATCTTTCATTTGATTCTTATTTAATCGAATTCCATCCATTTATTTATTTAATATAAGTGGTCCATTCACTCAATCATTATGAATTTTATTTTCCATACTCAATTCACATGGAATTATTTTATTAATAACCAGGCCATTTCCAATTTATTTTCACTTATTTGGATCCCATTCGCAATTCAAACCACCACTATTTAATCCAATTTCATTAACTAATTTATTATCTAATTAGTTCCTCCGCTGGTTAAAATTAAATACTTGCTTTTTAATTCCAAATATCACTTCACTTAATTTTCTTAAGTTCAATTTATCCTATAATTCAAGTTTGGATTTATTTAAAAATTAAGATTGCTCATCTTAGTCGTTTCCATTTGATAATTACAATTTTAAATTATAACTCTTAATGGTTCAAAGAAATGAATTCCCCTTTTATGACTTACAATTTCATTTCTATTCATAAGTTTAACTTACTTGCTTAAGATTTAGGACTATTCATTTAAGTCCATTTTCATCTTTACAATCAAATTTTCAAATTATTACACTTAAGAACTTAAGAATATGAATTTCTTTACACAATTATAAGCATTTTACATTACCTTTATATCCAATTCAATTCGACTTCAACTTATTTACATTTAATTCAATTCCAATTCTCAATTTTATTTAACTTATCTTAAGTTAAATTCAAATATATTTTCTTCACTTTCATCCACTTAAGTTAAACATTAATTCCCGGATTAGAGTTCTCCAATTTCTTCTTATTAATATCAACTTCACTTTATAAGTACAATAGTTGATTCATTTATTTATTCACCAATTCATTATTTAACCAATAAATTTTATTTCCAAACATTCATTATTTTTAGTCCATCCTGACAAATTTTCCCATTCCACATAACTTCACACAATTCAATTTTAAATTCCAGTACTCGGTTTCCCTTTACTTACTTACGAAGTTGAATTTTATTTCAACAAATTCCAAATTTACAAGTTATCAAACTTTTTATATGCTATAAACATTCTTAGTTAAAATTCCAGAGTTTAAACAGCCTTTTACATTTCAAACTTCCCTTTGGAATCACATATATCCAAACTTCCTTGCATTTCTAAAGCCAAATCTATCATTTGCAAACAATTTTGATTCAAAACAATTTGGTAGCAATTTCTCTTCTAGAGACTCGAAAATTAACATCGATGATGCTGCAGTCATCACCGAAATTATTTTCCAGCGACTCGAAGAGAATTAAATGCTTTTATCTCTTTAAAACCCTTCAAATATTTTAAATCCCAAATCTCTCTAGATCTCAAATCCGATTCAAAAATATTTCTCAAATAATTCCACTATTATTTCTCCAACACCTTTGAAAACCATTTTAAATCCAAAGGAATTTTAAATCCTTCCAAATTCTCAACTCATCCCATTCATGTTTAAACATTACCTTGAAATTCTATTTCAAATTACAAATTTCATTTGTATATGAAGTTTATTTAAATTTTATAAATTACATTTATAATCTATATTTCAAATTTTATTATATTATATAAATTTATTCTTCAACTTAGGTTATAAGTTTTCAATTTCTACTCAATAATGAGACTAACTCATTATTGTCATTTTCTAACAACCAAGCAACCAAATATATAATTTACAAAAGTTCTCCTTTAATATATAAAAATAATTTGGGTAAAATTATTTCATTCACCCATTTAAAACAATATTGTGTCGAACTGTTCTATTCAAGTGTTTAGAAACCCCTTCGATACAGTTGCGCAGACTGTGCCGACGAAGGTTCATATGCCACTCAATAAATCAACCAACACAATATAAAACCATTTTATATTCACTAACAAATACGCGCTCATATCTATTAATACTCTCAAAATTCCCACCAGAGCCAAGGTTATTGCTAGCCTAAGCTCTGATACCAAGTGTAACATCCCGCAAATCCGTACCCCTTGAATTGACATTAATTTCCGTTAATGAACTCAAGAAGAACGGAAAATCGAACCATTTTAGTTAAGAAGAAGAGGTAGAAGAAGAAAAATAGAAAACAACATCAGAATCTAACCATCGCAGCGGAATAAAATATAATATATATCAACAGATCTTTACACAAATCAAAAACTATATCGGTTTATACAATACATCATCAGAATACATCATCAGAGTACATCAACATCCATAACATACAACTGAATACACAGCGGAAAATAATAGCAAGTACGAGAGTACGTATCGTCATCCAGCTCGTCTCCTGAGCTCCACAGCATCATATCCTGAACCTGTTTATCTCGGTCTGACCCGAGCATCATATAAAACAATACCCGAGTCAGTCTGGAAAACCAGCGTGAGAAAATCACACTCAAATTTATTATTAAAGTTTCAAAATCCTTTGAAAACAAAAGCATCTCGTAAGACCACGCCACAAATAAACATGTCGGGTTTTTACCTTACGATAGCTAAAACACTTTATATCAAAATCCTCTGATATTATAATAGTGTCTACAGAAAGTAAAATAGAATCTAGCTGAAATGCTTGCATCTCACATTTCAACAATAGTTGGGCACAATCAAAACCGTATAGGCACGTAGGGAGAATGGATTTCCAATGAATGACTAGGCACTGGGGTACCACCTGTCACAGTACGTGGCCTAGATCACAGTACCGAGGAGTACGCCCGCTCCCCTGCAACACAAGGCCGGAACCATCCCTTACTGGATGATCCCGAATAAAATCACCCCACGGTTGGGATCAGCAACCGCACCACTAAGCCGAAATAAAAAGGGACATCTAGACAGGGATGACCTTACCCTCCAGTGGGAGCTACCCACGAAGCCTTGCTGCATAACCCCTGATTTTCAGTCATTCCCGGTTGATGAGGTTCGAGGCTAAACGATACCTTTTTCAGAACATATCCCTTAGAATGCCCATCGTCCGCTGACGATGTTTCGCAAGCATTCGTCCATACAAGTCCGTCCTGGGTTTGAACGGAACCGAAGGCACTACTCCTACTACATCCATTTTGGAAATATCCTCAGGATTAGTAGCGACTAGCCCTTGCACTTCACAGCTCCACCTTCGACTCCGAAATCGTTACACGAAACGTACAAACCGGATCGAAGTGGTATTCGAGTCTCTAGACCTAGAATCCCGGTATACGGAAACCCGATCCCGGTCTCTTCGAAACGATCAGCGCATTTGGCCAATATTGATAGTCGGTTATTTAACTATCAATTAACATCCACAAGCAACCATCACACAATTTAATAATTTCCCACATTATTTATTTGCCCAAATATCTTTCCAAGATATATTTCCGAATTTTCAAAACTCATTTGAAAACAATTTCAAAACAGTTTCCGCTTACGGAATACACTTCCAAATATTTATTTCCTCTTGAAACACCAAGTACAAAACACTTAGATTTTAAAATAATCTTAAAACACTTTACTATAAATATACTTAATAATATTGAAATTTAAAAAAAAACTACTTTAATACCTTAACAAAATATATACTTAAGAAATATTTAAAATGAAACCACTTTACAAATATAAACTAAATTTCTCTTTTTAAAATATAATACCAAATCACTTTTATATAATTACTACAATAATAGATCTTTGAAAAATACTTACTTTAAAGTTTAAATATTTAAAAAGAATAGGTTTCCTAAAACATACTTACTTAGGAAATTAACATTTAGAAATAATAAATTTTCTAAAATATGCTTTTAAAAATACAATTAGAACTTTTAACTTATATTAAAATTGCTTTGAAAACGTACTTGGCTATACAGAGAAATATCCTTCTCAATCCTATCTTTTAAAAATAAAATAACATTTATTTTTAAACCAAACCATATCCTTTTATAAATTCCCACTTTGAAATTATATTTTCAAATATCCTCTGATATTTTATTTTACTTTACAAACCCAGTTTATCTCTCCCAAATCTCATTTCTCTTTAAAATTCAAATTCCAAAGTATTTAAATCAATTTATAATTGATTTCCCAATTTATTTTACTTTGAAATAATTTTTTTTTACTTAATCCATTTATTTCCAAATTCATTAACTTCCAGATTTTATTTCTCATTATGATTTAAAATCTTTAAACCGAAACACAAGTTTCAGATTTCCCAAATTCCTTCTCTTTTTAATTACATTTAAACAATGAATTAAAATAATTTTTTTATCCCTTTAAATAACATCACATAAGTCTTCTTTAAATTCAACATTTCTCTATTTATTCAAAATTCCTCTTTTCCATATTTAATTGATTCGAATTCACTAGAATTACTTAACTTAATTTTACTCTTTTATATTTTCCAAAAATCCAATTCAATTGCTTTTGATAACTCATTATACTGGGAAATTCAATCCAACCAGATTATCCAATATAAATTATCACAGGATAACAACAATCATATCACAGAATATTTAAACAAAAATTAAATATTTTGAGGAATCCAGTTGGATCCCTCCAACCTGTTTCCCTGCATCCACAGACGTTAGCACAATACCAATTCCACTTCGAGGTGGAATATCGCGGTATATGGGTTTATAAAATATCATCCGCTATTATGCGGCGCATAGGGTCTCATCCGCTATATAATGCGGGAATATCAATTCCAATATATACATATGCCAATATATATATATTGGTATATACTACTATATATATTATCATATCAACCAATCCAAATCAATCATTCAACCAGACATTCAAATTTATCCAATTAAATTAAATTATAATTTAACTGAGTGAGATTAACTCACCTTTATTTTATTTGCAGTCCATTCCAATATTGCCTTGGTTTCTTGATTTTTGACCTTGTATGAATATTAATGCAGGTTAATAATATTCGAAAATAAATCGAACAGTCCTATTCCAATTATTTATTTTAAACAGATTTTCCTTTAATAAATTATTTAATTGACTAAAGATTTATTCAACTGATCATTTTCCAATCAACTAATAATTTTGTTTTAAACCAGTGATTCAATTTGAATCAAAGAATTAAATTTTTACCCGGTTTCCTTTTAAATAACTTCCTTAGTAACTAGAATAATTTATATTTAATTAAACTAATAAATATTCACTATATGTACATGAAATGTAAATAGATATATTTTCTTTATTTTACAATTTCAACTGCTTACAAAAAAAATGATCATTATTCTTTTGAAAGAAAAATATATTCCTGTTTATATTTTTAAACGAGAAACATATATACGTTTATACTTTACTGTAAATATATTTTATGTTTCTTGTACGTGATTAAATAAAGTAAAATAACTTTACTACTGTTATCTGAATAAACTAAATCATTAGTTAATTACCTCACTGCCATCATCAAGAACCCTAGCTCGAGTTCAACCGTAGATACCCAGTTCGAAAGATCCACCTCCCTTCGCAACTTCGAGCCTCCCATTCGAACCCACCGCACCTCTCGATTCTTCCACCCCTCAGGAGAACGTCTCCCCATCACGGAAACTCTACCCAAAATCGCGACCTGACAACCATCGTATCCTCCCTCGAGCTCGAGTCTATCACCGGCCGCGCCATTGAATTCGCCTATTCATACTTACGTCGCAGCCAACCACCCTAACTCGACGCCCAAATCGAGACCACCACGAATGACGACGCGACTTCGAGATCACCCAGACTCGCTAACTGACCTCGCGAACTATCTCGAATCCACGATGACTAGACATCGGGTTGAAGCCCTAATCCCTTGCGATCGAACGAAACTCCATTCTGAACAGAAGGGGGGAAAAGGATTTTATTCGAGAAAAGGGCGGCTGCGTTCGATTTTGAAGAGGGAGTTTGATTTGTGAAGTTTGGATCGAAATGAAGGAGATAGGGATGGGAACGAATTTGTTCGTTCTCTTTTTTTTTCTTCGAGATGTTTGTTTTTCGTTACTGGCTTCATAAATTCGATTTTAAGGGTGAAAGGGAAAAGAAGACTCATGTTAAAAAGGGAATAGAAATGGCTTGCTTTGGAAGACAAAACAAATTATATTATATTTATTTTTATTTTTATTAAAATGATTTATTACCTCTAGACGTTTCCACTTCGTACGATCACTCGATAACTCCAAAAATTACAAAACTTAAAATCCGGTAATAATACAATATTACGGATCCAATGGAGCTGGTTTCGTTGAAATCCGAGACTGTGCCTCGGAAGGCTATTTTTAAATTTAATTTAAACAATATATTTTAAAAACTGAACAAAACATTTTTAAATTCAATTTTAAAAGTTTCATCACCTTCAATATTAACAATATAAATTTTCTAAACCTTTAAACTATTTTTAACAGGCTCAAAACTCAGGATTCTCTATTTTACCCTATTTTCGATTGTTTAATTCAATAATTAATCATCCAATAAATACTGTATATTTGAAATTAAAGTTAAATTTTAAACTTCGAATATTTAAAATAAATTAAATATTCTCATTTCAAATATACAAAAATTCCGGGTCGTCACAGGAAATAGCAGCAGCACAACAACCAACAGTCGAGCTCCAAACACTGCTGTAGAAGAAATAGCTCCCATACAACCCCAGGTTAATTTTGCCACCCTATGCAAGAATTATACCAGCTTAGGGGGAAAACCATTCAAGGGTATGGAAGTTAGCATTGAAGTACATGCATGGATTAAATCATGCGAAAGGATCTTTAAGGCATTGAACACCAATGACGAGCAAAATAGATTTTTGGCCATGTGGCAACTTCAGGAAGGGGATCTGGCTTGGTGGGAATCTACTACCCTAAATGATTTGGAGAACAATTTCTCTTGGAAAAGGATTAAAGAGGTTTTAGTGGAGTAGTACATGCCAGTGTGTAGAAAATATCGTCTTTACAGAAGTTTTATGTATCTGAAGCAGGAGGAAATGACTATTGAGGAGTATGCAAATAAGTTCAATGAATTATCTTGTTTTAGGCCATGTCTAATTGACACGCCTTTAAAGAACAACGAGAAGTTTATTTTAGGGATGAACGAGAAGTACTAGAGCAGGATGACTACCCATGTTAAGGGGTCATTTATAGATTTGCTGGATATGGGATTTTGTTACGAAACATTGGACAAGAAGGAGCCGGTAGTAGCTCAGAGCAACAACAACAACACCAATAACTGGAAAAAGAGGAAGTTCAATAATAGTGGGAAAAATCAGTGGTTAGGAAAACCCAAGGAAGGATCTCAAGGAAACCGCTTCAAGGACTATAGTTGTATCAATTGTAAGAGGAAGGGCCATATTGCAAAGAATTGTAGAAGTCTAAAGGTCGAGGATTGCCCCTCTCCTATGGTTCAGAATAGCCTCTGCCATAATTGTCACCAACCGGGGCACATGATCAAGGATTGTCCGATCACGAGGAAAGGAGAGCAAGCTAGAGTCCACACAATAAAGGATGAGCCTTCAACCTCTCAAGATGTGAAGGTCAAGGGATTTTTGGAAGGTAATATTTTTATCAAAGATGTTTTAGTTAGAGTATTGTTTGATATAGGAGCTTCTCATATTATTATTGCTAAGAAAACCGTAGAAGAATTAAAATTTGACCTAAGATAGTTGTTACTCCTATTTGCGTGACGAATCCTATAGGTGGTACCAATAACCTTTGTATAAATTGTGAAAAAGTCCAAATTTCCCACTCTTCCCATCAATTTCTTTTTGACCTATTTGTCTTGGATTTTGATGGATTTGAAATTTTGCTTGGTATGGATTGGTTAACTAAGTATAAAGCTGTTCTCGATTGCATTGGTAGGACGATAACCTTATGGACTAGTTTCGGGAAGTTTATAGAAATATCTTGTGAAGATCCTAGTCCAAGGAGGGGAAGTTTCCTATATGCATTAGATTCATCCCAGGAAGGATTAGAAACAATTGTCAAAGAATTCCCATACATTTTTGAAGAAGTAAAAAGTTTACCCCCGCATTGGAAAATCGAATTTCGTATTAATTTGATTTTTGATGCAAGACCAATTAAACAACATGACCGAAGGATGGCTCCAAAGGAGAGGGAGGAGTTAAATAACCAAGCTCAAGAGATATTAAAGAAAGGGTTGATAAGACCGAGTCGTTCAAGTTGGGGATCGGCAATAGTTTTTGTTGCCAAGTCGGATGGATCTCAAAGGTTGTGCATAGATTACCGAGACTAAATAAACAAATGATTAAGAACAAGTATCCTCTACCTTAAATAGATGAATTGTTTGATCAGTTAAATGGTGCTTGGGTATTCTCGAAAATGGGTCTAGCTGCAGGATTCAATGGCTGAGAATCGCAAGAGAATGCATCCATATAACTGCATTTAAAGATCCAAATTCTTTCTTCAAGTGGTTGGTTATTCCTTCTGGGCTAACTAATGCGCCCGCTTATTTTGTAGACCTTAGAACTGTACTTAATAAGTTCATGTTAGTCATTATCGATGATATGCTTATCTATTCTAAGACAGAAGAAGAACACGAAAGGCATCTAAAAATTTTGTTGAAGATATTAAGAAATAATACGCTTAAAGCCAAATTCTCAAACTACCATTTCTGGGAAAATGAGAGTAATATCCCTTATCCGAAGGCCCGAAGCTAAGCACTACAGATGCTGTAGTCATCCATAGTATTAACTTCCGGTGACCAAATACGGTTGTAACGACCCATATTTTACGGATCGAAACATCGTAAAACAGTTGTGTTAAGATGTTAAATCGTCCAGAGTTTAGGTCGACTAGGGCCTAAGTCGTGTGGAAGCTAAGCCGTGTGTAGCTTAGGTCGCTTGGAAGATGAGTCGTGAGGTAGCTTAAGTCGTGGGGTAGGTTAAGTCGTAGACGACTTATAGGAGTAGACGACTTAAGGTAGTGACCGACTCAGGGGAGTAGACGACTTAAAGAATAGTGGCGACTTAAGAGTTAGTGGCATAGGAAAACTAAGCGGGTTAACGACTTAGGGAGTATGAGTCGTTCGAGCGACTTAAGGAGTGTTGGAGTTAGGACGTGAGCGACCTAAGTCTAGCAGTTAAGTCGTAACTCAGTTGAGTCGTGGCCGAGTTAAGTATATAAGTTGATGAGTCGTTGAGTCGCTTGGGCATGTTTAGTTAGGTCGTAGACGACCTATGATAGTATGCTGGGAAGTTAAGTCGTTAAACGACCTAAAATTTATTAAGTCGTATCTCAGTAAGCCATTAAGTCGTGTAAAGGTGATAAGTCGTAGGTCGGAAGGATGGTTAAGTCGTAGGTCGGAAGGTTGGCTAAGTCGTAAGTCGGAGGACTGTTGAGTCATGAGTCGTGGTGTCTGATGAGTCGTAGACGACTTATGAGGGCGGACGACTTAAGGGGTTTTCAGCCTATAAATACACGTTCGTTTCCTCACTTTTTGGGATTCGG
Organism: Allium fistulosum; assembly: GCA_030737815.1. Taxonomy (NCBI): domain Eukaryota; kingdom Viridiplantae; phylum Streptophyta; class Magnoliopsida; order Asparagales; family Amaryllidaceae; genus Allium; species Allium fistulosum. Next base: position 937,184,244 of record CM060907.1, on the reverse strand, counting down.
ATTTCGAAGCGACGAAGTGCTGTCATTTTGAGAGCTCGACTTCTACACTTCTTCACTTCTTTTCTCCACTCTAATCTAGTGATTCCTTCCATCCAAATCGAAGATCAAATTAAAGATTCAAGAGCTTAGATTGAAGATCTTCATCCATCGAAGAGAGATTTCATCGTTTGAAGCGGATTGGTGATAGATCGAGTTAGATCCTTCGCTGTCCAGATCTGAAGTGGGTTTCTTTTAAGGTGTTTAGGTGATTTGGTGAGTGGTGATTATCTCTCACACGGATCCAAAGGAGTATATCGGATCGTTGGCTTGATGTTGTGTTAAAGTAAAGATTTCCATGCATTTTCTGAATCCTAAGTATAGATCCATATAGATCCATTGTTCATGATGATTTGACAACCATATTACATGTCAACCTATGCAAGTTCATTCATCAAGATTATAGAGACATTGCTCATGTTTTCATGTTTGTTAGACTTTTGACTCTTTATTTACGAAATTGCCATTATTGTTATAATTGTCTATTTAGATCATATTTGAATGCTTGATTACTTGGATTAATGTTTGACTTGATTGATTGCTATGAATTAGATGATTCAAAAGCTAAGAGAAAGGCTCTTGAATTAGGAAAGCTGCTCGTGGCATATGTAGCGGATGATGAAGCTCTTATGCATAGATTCGATGATGATGATGTTGAGATGAAGCTTTGCGAGGATGTGATGAAGCGAGGCATGATATGAGATAGTCTTGGTCTAATCCAGACGGGATCATTCCAAGCATGTTGATAACTCGGTGATATGGTTCGAGTTGAGGATAATGGTTGGCTCGAGAGGCGCTTGAGCTAGTATGAAAATAGTCGTCGAGGAGGATGACTAGAAGGCTGAGATCTCATCGTTGTTGAAGGTTCTAGCATGCTCAAAGCAAGAGTAAGTTGGGCAGATTTGATAGTCCCTGAAGGCTACTGATTGGTAGTCAAGTACTCTGGGCAGATTCGATAGTCCTAGGCACGGGTCACGACGACGTGCGGGAGTAATGTCTAGAACCGGGGTTTCCATTAGCCCTTGACGGACGGCTGAAAGAATGTGCCGGTCATTCAATTAACGGTGGTATCGAAGCAATGATAACAGTGATAGCCAGAGTCATGGATGTTTGGTTGTATCATCACTCGGTCTCAAGAGCGGTATTTTCTGGGTGCTTATCTGATCTTGGTTTAGGCCTTGGGGGTTTGTACTTGGAAAGCATCACCCTTGACTCGAGTGATAATTGCTTTACTTTAAATTGTATGCTCTGCTATGTTTGCTTCTACTTAGTGTGTGTCTGGGGGCTATCACTGTAGAAAGAGGTGGAGTGGGAGGGTTGTATTCCTATTCCTTTTCCTTTATGCTCTCTTGGTATGTTGTTAGTTAATTTACCGCTCACTAAGACTGTTGTCTGACTCAAGGCTTTATGTTTTAACTCTTATTGCCTTGGGCTGTTCGTCCATTTTGGGACGGGCAGACTAGGTAGCAGGTGACAGGTGTTGTTCTTGCTTTCCACGATGCTGATGTCGAAGACGAGCTGGAGGCTTGCATTTTATCTTCTTACTATATGTACTGGATGTTCCGCTGTTTGTATATTCTCTGAGTGTTATGTAGTGAGGCTTGATGTATTGACTATTCAGATGTTTGTATTCAACTATTATGAAGTTTTATTGATGAGATTCTATTTTGTGAAGCTTCACTATGTATATATTCTATTGTATTTTGTCCATGCGCTGTGAGTAATACGATAGATTCTGTTGTTTAAATTTACCCTGGCAATCGTCCATGGCTGCCTGGCACACTTTACAGCGCACTATCTCTAGGTTCGGTGCAGGGGTCATGGGCGGTCGTCACATTTGGTATCAGTGCATTGGTTAATCGATTTTACCCAACGCTTGCTGACGTAACTATGTATGAGAGACGTAATTGTATTTTGATGGATGATTACTATATATAATATAGTAGCTTAGTAGAGTTTGAGTCATTTATGCAGTTGTTTCTCAAGGTGTGCTAATCATTCCTTTTTATAGATATTAAGGATGAGTCGAAGAGGGAGACCAGCTGCTAGGGAAGGCCGTGCTGCTGAAGCGGCTGCTGATTATGCTGCTATGTTCGAAGCTATGATGACTTCGATCATGAGAAGGATGCCAGCTCCGGGGCCATCGGTGGATGTTGGAGTTCAAGTTCAAACTCCAAAGCCGGTGGATTTTGCTAAGTTGTGTAAGGACTACACTATTCTTGGAGGAAAGGTTTTCTTGGGAACAGAATCAACCATTGAAGTCCAGAGGTGGATAGATGCTTGTAGAAGGATCTTTGGTGATTTGGGAATTGAGGATGCAACTAAGAGGAAGTTAGCATCAAGACAGCTTCAAGGGAGAGCTTCTGATTGGTGGAACTCTATCACCATTGATACTCCGGAGGAAGAGATTACTTGGGTGCAATTCCAAGTCAGATTTGAAGCTAAGTTCATTTCTACAGCTCAGAATTCTGTTCTGTTCAAGAAGTTTGTGGAGCTCAAGCAAGGTGGAAGACCAGTTCTTGAGTATGTTTCTGAGTTTGAAGCTTTGTCCAAGTATGCCCGGTCGTATATTGAATCTGCATATCAGAAGAATGAGAAGTTTTTGACAGGCTTGGACAGTTATCTTGGGAGGCAGTTGGTGGATCATTTGGACGATCCATTTGAGAAGCTTGTAGAGAAAGCTCTCAGGCACGAGAATCTGTTTCCTAAAGAGGGATCTGTTGTTGCTGTGACCAAGGAAGAGTCTAGACCACAGCAGGGTGGAAACAAGAAGAGGAAGCAGCAGCAGCAGCAGCAGAAGGGTAAGGATGGCCAGAAGAAGCCGAAGGGCGAAGTGACCTGCTACAATTGTCAGCAGAAGGGCCATTTCTCTAGAGATTGCAAGAATCTGAAGGTACCGATGAAGTATCACAACTGTGACAAGCCGGGGCATATCAGGAAGAATTATCCAGAACCGCGGAAGGATAAGCAGATTGTGCAAGCTTATGCTTTGGGAGCTGTTCCATCGTCTTCGAAAGCTCCTACCGCTGAAGAGAAGGGAAAGAGTGTAGTGAACCCAAGGTACTCTTTTCATATGTGGTGTTCCAGTTAGAGTTCCATTTGATACTGGGGCGTCGCATTCTTTTGTTTGCAGTGAACTTGTAGGCCGGTTGGGTTTAGAACCAGATATTGTTGATAGGCCATTGGTTGTGACTAATCCAGTCCGGGGTTCGTCTTGTTTGCGTATGCTATGCCGTGGTCTGATTGTATCAAGTCATGATTGCTCTTTTGTTTGTGATTGCTTTGTTCTGAACTTTGCGGGGTTCGGAATTATTTTGGTTATGGACTGGCTTAGGAGATATGCGGCAAAGGTTGATTGTGATAGGTTGGAGGTGACAGTCGAGAATGTGGAGGGGCGAAAGATTGTGATACGATGTAAGCATGAAGAAGGCGTCTTCATGAGCTTCATGTATTCGCTGGTTGTTCCACGGGATGGACTGTCATTTGTGCCAATCGCTAATGGATTTGAGGATGTCTTTGACGAGGTCAAAGGGTTATCGCCGCATAGAGAGATCGAGTTTCGTATAGATCTAGTTGAAGGAGCCAGACCTGTTGTGATGCCTCTTAGGCTGATGGCGCCTAGGGAACAGCAGGAGTTGAAGGTGCAGGTTGATGATCTTTTGCAGAAAGGATTCATTCGGCGTAGTGTGTCCGAATGGGGTGCACCAGTTGTGTTTGCAACCAAGGCAGATGGGTCATTGAGATTGTGTGTGGATTATCGTGAGCTGAATAAAGTGACTAAGAAGAACAAGTATCCATTGCCGAGAATAGATGACTTGTTTGATCAGCTTCACGAAGCTAAGGTGTTTTCTCAGATGGATTTGGCAACGGGATTTCACCAGTTGAGAGTAGCTAAGGATAGTGTGCCGAAGACTGCTTTTCGGACACCATCAGGTTTCTTTGAGTGGCTGGTAATGCCGTTTGGATTGAATAATGCGCCAACATATTTTGTGGAACTTATGAATAGAGTGTTCAGAGATCAGTTGAGTAAGTTCATGCTAGTGTTTGTGGATGATATTCTGATTTATTCCAGAACTGAAGAAGAGCACAACACACACTTGCGTATTGTTTTGGAAATCTTACGGAAACATCAGCTGAAGGCTAAGTTTTCGAAGTGTCACTTCTGGAAGAGTGAAGTGAGGTTCTTAGGCCATGTTATCTCTGGAAATGGAATAGCGGTTGATCCCGCTAAGGTGGCAGCAATCCAGGATTGGGTTAGACCTAAGAATGCATCTGATGTGAGAAGTTTTCTTGGATTAGCAGGATATTATCGACGGTTTATCAAAGACTTCTCCAAGGTGGCTGCACCGTTAACAGGATTGACGAAAAAGAACCAAGCGTTCAGATAGGATGATAAGTGTGAGCAAGCTTTCGGAATCCTGAAGGAGCGATTGACAAGTGCTCCTGTTTTGACTATTCCAAGTGGGAATGATGAGATGGTGGTTTACACCGACGCATGTGGTACTGGACTTGGAGCAGTGCTGATGCAGAGGGATAAAGTTGTTGCGTATGCAAGTTGACAACTGAAGCCGCATGAAAGGAATTATCCGACTCATGATTTGGAGTTAGCGGCGATTGTATTTGCTCTGAAGATTTGGAGACATTATCTATTGGGAGTTCGATTCGAGTTGTTTACAGATCATAAGTCGTTGAAGTATCTTTTCTCCCAAAAGGATTTGAATCTTCGGCAGCAACGTTGGCTAGAGTTTTTAGCATCGTATGATTTTGGTATAGATTATACTCCGAGAAAAGGTAACGTAGTGGCAGATGCGTTAAGTCGAAGACATGCAGGATTGGGAGCCATGTTTTCAGAATGGAAGAGTCTTGAGTATTTAGCTGGATTTGACTTCAGGCCTAAATGTGAATTAGAACCTGAGATGTTGGCAAACTTATCGATAAGACCGACTCTTGTGGAAAGGATTGGCGGGAGTCAAAAGCGAGATGATAAGCTTGTCAAGGTTATCCGTGATTTGGAATCTGGATTGGACCCAGAAAAGGATAAAGGATTCGAGGTCGATCGAGAGGGTTGGCTTCGGAAGCAAGGACGACTAGTTGTTCCCGATATCGATGAATTGAAGAAAGAAGTTCTGAGGGAAAGTCATCACTCGAAGTTGACAATTCATCCAGGTGGAAACAAGATGTATCGGGATATGAAGAGAACCTATTATGGGAAGGTATGAAGAAGGATGTTGGAGATTTTATTTCCAAGTGTATGAACTGCCAGTTGGTAAAAGCCGAACAAAAGAAGCCAAGTGGATTGCTTCAGCCGTTAAAAGTTCCTACATGGAAGTGGGAGCAAGTATCGATGGATTTTATTGATGGGTTACCTAGAACAAGAACGGGGAATGAAGGGATTTGGGTCATTGTAGATCGTTTGACTAAGAGTGCAAGATTCATTCCTGTTCGATCGACTAGGACTGCATCAAAGTTGGCTGAGTTATATGTTAAGTGGATAGTTCGATTCCATGGTATTCCGAAGAGTATAGTGAGCGATCGAGACCCATTGTTCACTAGTGGATTTTGGAAAAGTTTTCAGGAAGTTTTGGGAACCGAGTTATGTTTGAGTACAGCTTATCACCCTCAAACAGATGGTCAGACCGAGAGAGTCAACCGAGTTTTGGAAGATCTCCTCAGAGCTTGTGTTTTGGATTTCGGAGGATCATGGGAAGATCACCTTCATTTGGTGCAATTTTCGTATAATAACAGTTACCAGTCAAGCATTGGTATGGCACCGTATGAAGCATTGTATGGAAGACCGTGTAACTCTCCGACATGTTGGTTAGAGACAGGAGAAAAGCTGATACTTGGGCCAGAGATGATTCGACAGACCTCGGATTGTATAGAGATCATTCAGCAACGAATGAAGGCAGCCCAAGACCGTCAGAAAAGTTATGCCGATAAGCGTCCTAAGGATTTGGAATTCGACGTAAGTGATATGGTTTTTGTGAAGATTTCTCCATTGAAGAATGTTATTCGATTCGGGAAGAAAGGAAAATTGACTCCGAGATTTGTTGGACCATTCCCGATCATCGAGCGAATTGGAAAGCTCGCCTACAGATTGGAGTTACCAGAGAAGATGTCGGGTGTACACAATGTTTTTCATGTATCATATCTACGGAAGTATGTGCACGACTCGAATATAGTGGTTTCTGCTGATAGCTATGAAGATTTCAAAGTTGATCCAGTCGATAAGAGACCTCGTAAGCCGCTTCGCGTTGTGGAAACCGACATGAAACAGCTTAGGAGGAAGGTAGTTAAGTTGCTCAAGATACAATGGAGTGATGATGATAACGACTGTACATGGGAGGTGGAAGAGAGGATGAAAGCAGCTCATCCTAAACTCTTCAAGGTATGGCCCTAAGGTGTCGTGTCATCTAACGACATTGTAACTTGTTCTAAGTTTTAGAATTCTGCATGGTAAGCTAGAATTGGATGCATGGTTTGTTGATTGCTATGGATGGTAGGCATGCAGAATAGTCTTTGATTGCTCTATTTGTTTGGAATTTCGGGGGCGAAATTCCTAAGGGGGAGAGAATGTAATGACCCGTATTTTATGGATCGAAACATCGTAAAACAGTTGTGTTAAGATGTTAAATCGTCCAGAGTTTAGGTCGACTAGGGCCTAAGTCATGTGGAAGCTAAGCCGTGTGTAGCTTAGGTCGCTTGGAAGATGAGTCGTGAGGTAGCTTAAGCCGTGGGGTAGGTTAAGTCGTAGACGACTTATAGGAGTAGATGACTTAAGGTAGTGACCGACTCAGGGGAGTAGACGACTTAAAGAATAGTGGCGACTTAAGAGTTAGCGGCATAGGAAAACTAAGCGGGTTAACGACTTAGGGAGTATGAGTCATTCGAGCGACTTAAGGAGTGTTGGAGTTAGGACGTGAGCGACCTAAGTCTAGCAGTTAAGTCGTAACTCAGTTGAGTCGTGGCCGAGTTAAGTATATAAGTTGATGAGTCGTTGAGTCGCTTGGGCATGTTTAGTTAGGTCGTAGACGACCTATGATAGTATGCTGGGAAGTTAAGTCGTTAAACGACCTAAAATTTATTAAGTCGTATCTTAGTAAGCCGTTAAGTCGTGTAAAGGTGATAAGTCGTAGGTCGGAAGGATGGTTAAGTCGTAGGTCGAAAGGTTGGCTAAGTCGTAAGTCGGAGGACTGTTGAGTCGTGAGTCGTGGTGTCTGATGAGTCGTAGACGACTTATGAAGGCGGACGACTTAAGGGGTTTTCAGCCTATAAATACACGTTCGTTTCCTCACTTTTTGGGATCCGGATTTCGAAGCGACGAAGTGCTGCCATTTTGAGAGCTCGACTTCTACACTTCTTTACTTCTTTTCTCCACTCTAATCTAGTGATTCCTTCCATCCAAATCGAAGGTCAAATTGAAGATTCAAGAGCTTAGTTTGAAGATCTTCATCCATCGAAGAGAGATTTCATCGTTTGAAGCGGATTGGTGATAGAACAAGTTAGATCCTTCGCTGTCCAGATCTGAAGTGGGTTTCTTTTGAGGTGTTTAGGTGATTTAGTGAGTGGTGATTATCTCTCACACGGATCCAAAGGAGTATATCGGATCGTTGGCTTGATGTTGTGTTAAAGTAGAGATTTCCATGCATTTTCTGAATCCTAAGTATAGATCCATATAGATCCATTGTTCATGATGATTTGACAACCATTTTACTACATGTCAACCTATGCAAGTTCATTCATCAAGATTATAGAGACATTGCTCATGTTTTCATGTTTGTTAGACTTTTGACTCTTTATTTACGAAATTGCCATTATTGTTATAATTGTCTATTTAGATCATATTTGAATGCTTGATTACTTGGATTAATGTTTGACTTGATTGATTGCTATGAATTAGATGATTGATAACTTGATTTTGACCGAAGATGATTCAAAAGCTAAGAGAAAGGCTCTTGAATTGGGAAAGCTGCTCGTGGCATATGTAGCGGATGATGAAGCTCTTATGCATAGATTCGATGATGATGATGTTGAGATGAAGCTTTGCGAGGATGTGATGAAGCGAGGCATGATATGAGATAGTCTTGGTCTAATCCAGACGGGATCATTCCAAGCATGTTGATTACTCGGTGATATGGTTCGAGTTGAGGATAATGGTTGGCTCGAGAGGCGCTTGAGCTAGTATGAAAATAGTCGTCGAGGAGGATGACTAGAAGGCTGAGATCTCATCGTTGTTGAAGGTTCTAGCATGCTCAAAGCAAGAGTACGTTGGGAAGATTCGATAGTCCCTGAAGGCTACTGATTGGTAGTCAAGTACTCTGGGTAGATTCGATAGTCCTAGGCATGGGTCACGACGACGTGCGGGAGTAATGTCTAGAACCGAGGTTTCCATTAGCCCTTGACGGACGACTGAAAGAATATGCCAGTCATTCAATTAACGGTGGTATCGAAGCAATGATAATAGTGATAGCCAGAGTCATGGATGTTTGGTTGTATCATCACTCGGTCTCAAGAGCGGTATTTTCTGGGTGCTTATCTGATCTTGGTTTAGGCCTTGGGGGTTTGTACTTGGAAAGCATCGCCCTTGACTCAAGTGATAATTGCTTTACTTTAAATTGTATGCTCTGCTATGTTTGCTTCTACTTAGTGTGTGTCTGGGGGCTATCACTGTAGAAAGAGGTGGAGTGGGAGGGTTGTATTCCTATTCCTTTTCCTTTATGCTCTCTTGGTACGTTGTTAGTTAATTTACCGCTCACTAAGACTGTTGTCTGACTCAAGGCTTTATGTTTTAACTCTTATTGCCTTGGGCTGTTCGTCCATTTTGGGATGGGTAGACTAGGTAGCAGGTGACAGGTGCTGTTCTTGCTTTCCACGATGCTGATGTCGAAGACGAGCTGGAGGCTTGCATTTTATCTTCTTACTATATGTACTGGATGTTCCGCTATTTGTATATTCTCTGAGTGTTATGTAGTGAGGCTTGATGTATTGACTATTCAGATGTTTGTATTCAACTATTATGAAGTTTTATTGATGAGATTCTATTCTGTGAAGCTTCACTATGTATATATTTTATTGTATTTTGTCCATGCGCTGTGAGTAATACGATAGATTCTGTTGTTTAAATTTACCCTGGCAATCGTCCATGGCTGCCTGGCACACTTTACAGCGCACTATCTCTAGGTTCGGTGCAGGGGTCATGGGCGGTCGTCACAATGGTAATGTTAATGGTATCCATAATACCAAAAGCAAATGAATATGAAACAAAATCACAGATTTCGAAAACAACTTTTCTCATTATATTTCATAAAACATTCGTATCCATTTACATAATCCCATAATCGATTCCCAGGTAAAGATCAAATATAATTATTACAAAATATGCCAAGTGTGACATATGATGAAGTCCCCTTGGTTGACCAGAGTACTATATAGTCATAACTGACTTTATACAACACAGTGGAAATAAACAAAATAAAACAGCAACTCCGAAATAGCTATCCGTCAGCCAACTGCTCATCTTCAGAAGCTTTGTTCGCCAACCTACTAAAAACCTATAAACATCAACCCTCAGCCTACTTAAATCTATTTTGAGCACCCGAGAGTTTAAGGGGAAAAACATAAACTTCGAGTCAGACATAAAGCTTGGTGTGAATAATACTATACATCTTGGTTATTTGATACTAAGTGAGACCATGTCGCTTAGCGGAATGGGTTTATCCTCACTAATATCCTTTTAAAACATATCTTTTGCAAATCATAAACCTACAACCAAATTCGGTTAAAAACTATAAAGCACTATCATATAAACATACATAACAGGTAACAAATGGACTGTCTGTCCGAACATTATAGTTTTGTTTGGCTAACTACTAACCTTTGGCTCACTCGGGCCTACCAGACAAAATAAACAAATAATCCAACACTGTTAGATACCCCTCTTCTGGACAGTCTGTCCCCTAACTTACCTTCTCCAGGTCAACTGATCCGAATGGTTTTGCGGCTCACCAATAACCTATCTCTGTACAATTATATTCCTTTCTGTATGTAACATCATTTTAGTCTTACATGTGACAAAGCCCTACACACTGGAATTTTGGACTAAATTAGCTGGGGCTAATAGCTAATGTATATGGCATGACCCTATACCAGTCCCATCTGATATTTTAATATCTGAGTCATTTTTTCTTAAGGAAATCTTCCCTTAAATTTTCCTTGAAAGCCTTTTTTTTATCTCAAATTGATTTCAACCTTTAAATAAAACTTAAACAAGGAAAATATATACTCTATGCTTTACTCAAAATCACCTTGCCATGTTATATATACTTTACTCAAATCTTTGTTGATGAAAACATTTAAATCTTAGAAAGTACCCCTTTCGAATCCATTGAAAGTACCGCTTTCGAAACAAAGTAAACCCCATTCTTTCACCTAGGCCGAAAGGCCAAAACATTTCTTTCAAACCATTCATATAAAACTTTCGAAAACATTGAAAAACCATTCCTTTGAAAGCATTAAAACCTTATACATCTTATCTTTAAAACACTTAACATTAGCTTTTGAAATCATTGGAAAACCTTCCCTTTTAGACCTTTCGAAACCATTGGGGAACCACCTCTTAGAAACCTTTCTTTAAAACCTTTCGAAAGCATCAAAACCTTTGTAAACAAAAAAACCTTTCGAAAGCATTATGTTTCAATTTAAAACAGGTGGAAACACCTTTGGAAACCGTTAAAAATTAACTCCTTCGAAACTTTGGGTTCTACCTTCAATAGAGCAATAGGGCGATAAAACATTTACGTCGAAAGCACTCTTTCGAAAGCTATTCCTAAGTAAAGAAGTGGTGGTGTCGAAACCAACCTTCCGAAAGCATTGGAGAAGCTGATTAAGTTTAAAAACAAAGTATACCTTCTGAAACCATTGACTTCGAAAGGTAGGAAATCGGCAGCTAGGGGTTTCGACCCCTTCGAAAGCATTTACTTAAAACAAAAGGCACAACCCATTCGAAACCATTTCTTTAAAACATTTGACCCAGCCGAAAGAAAACCAAGTCGAAAGCATACCCTTCGAAAGCAAAGCAGGTGCGTTTACATTTAAAAGCAATGACATGCTTCAACCCCTTCGGAACCCATAGCTTTGACCCAGTACCTTCCACCTAAGTCCAATTCATTGTGCACCAAGTCTTTGTTGCCATACGCATTGGTTTCGAGGGTGATGGTAGTGGAGCTACTAAGTCGGAACCCATGTGTCGAAAGTAGCGAAACACGCTAAAAGCATGCAAAAATTGATTTTTACTTTAAAACGTATTTCTTTTCAACTAACCTGCCCTGTTTTGTCAAAATATTATTGGTTGCAAATTTTCTTTTCTAAAACTGCTGCCAATACTTCAGAAATGAACATTTTATTTAATTTACAAAATACCCCTTCACCTTTTATAAATATATAAAACATTTAAGTCCCATACCTTAAATAATTTTATGTATCCATCAAAACACTTAGAAAAATTCTACAAAAAATCTAGAAAATCATTATCAATATGTTTTCTAACATATATTATTTAGCCGTAAATAATTTAAACCCAAATAAATGTTTTCTTCACTAGGAAATTAATATAAAATCCACCTAAATTTAGAAAATTATGAAAATTGAAAGCCATCTCTAAATTATCATTTTTGATCTAAATCTAAAATTGCAAGGCATTTGGATGTCATTTAATTGGGTTTTTCACATTAAAACATATCATAAAACCTATATGAATAAGCATAAATCATCAACAAGCATATATAATCATTTAATCATTCAAAACATGGCATAATCATGCAAAATTCTTTGGATTCATCTTAAAACCGAAAACAATTAGAAAAATGAGATGTAGTCATCATTTACCTTAGCTTTGAGATTATAGAGTTTGAGATTTTAGTAGATTAAGTTGATTAATCTTCTTCCTTTAGCTCTTTTTTCCTCTTGTTCTTGCTAATGGTGCCCGGCCTCTATTTTTAATTTTTGCAAATGAATGTGTGTGTGAGCACGGCTAAGGGTTTAGGGTATTAGAATACTTTTTTTTTCCTATTTTACCCCCACCTATTTCCCTTATCTATTTTAATTCATATAAGCTCATTTTAGTTTATTCATTAACATAGCATGGCTACCCATATTAATCACAAATCTCAATCCCCTAATCTTCACATTATTTTATTTAATTTAGCTAACTAAATGTCCTAAATAATGTTACTAAAAATATGGGGTGTTACAATCCCCTTCCTTAAAGAATTTCGTCCTCGAAATTACGACAAGGTACATAACAATTCAAACATAAAGGTAAAACATATCATCAAACAAATTAGGATAAGCGTCTCTAATCCTGCTCTCAGTCTCCCAAGTACAGTCTCTCTCATCGTCGCTCCACTGGACTTTCACTAGTCTGACTATCTTGTTCCTTAACCTCATCTCATCCCTCGCATCTATCCGGACTGGCTTTAAAACTATAGTCAAGTCTGGTTCTACTACTAAGTCATCTAACATAGTCGGTGCTATAGTAGACTCTGGATCTCTAACACACTTTCTTAGATGAGAAACATGAAAAACGTCGTGGACTCCTACCAAACTGTTCGGTAACTTTACTTTATATGCGAGTTTCTTGATCCTTTCTATAATGGGAAATGGTCCTACGAATCTCGATGCTAACTTCCATGATTTTCCGAATCTAATCACACCCTTAATCGGTGATACCTTAATAAAAACATGATCACCAACAGAGAACTCTAAGTCTTTCCGTCTTCTGTCTGCATAACTCTTCTGCCTAGACTGAGCTTCATTCTAACCCGAATCAACTCAATCTTCTCCGCAGCTTCTCTGACCAAATCTGGACGAAGAACCAACCTGTCCCCGGTCTCTAACCAACAAACTGGTGATTTGCAAGGCCTTCCATACAAAGCTTCAAATGGTGCCATCCCTACACTAGTCTGATAACTGTTTTATATGAAAACTCGATTAAGTGTAGACGGTCTTCCCATGATCCTCCAAAATCTTACACACAAGCTATTCACATGTCCTCCAAGGCTTTGTTAACTCTTTCCGTTTGCCCATCGGTCTGTGGATGGTAAGCGGTACTCATCTTGAGCTTGGTCCCTAAAATATCCTATAGACTCTTCCAGAACTCGCTTGTAAACAAAGAATCTCTATCACTTACTATGCTACTAGAAATTCCATGGAGTCTAACTATATTCTTCATAAATAACTTAGCCAAAAGAGGTGCCGTCCTGGTTGACTTAACTAGAATGAAATGGGTGCTCTTGGTCAATCTGTCCACTACAACCCATATACTTTCATTTCCTTTGTTAGATCTTGGCAACCCATCAATAGAATTCATAGAAATAGAATCCCACTTCTATACCGGAATATCTAATGGCTGAAGCAACCCACTCGGCTTTCGATATTCGGTTTTTACCTGTTGATAGTTCAAACACTGCTTTACCCATAAGCCTATATCCCTCTTCATACCTTCCCAGCAGAAACTCCACTTCCAGTCCTGATACATCTTAGTTCCTCCCAGATGAATAGTGAACTTTGAATGATGGCATTCCTCTAAAACTTCCTTTCTTATGCCTTCTACATTAGGAACACATAACCTACCTTTCTGTCTCAATCACTCATTCTGATCAAGACTAAAATCCTTCAAGTCATCGCTCTCCGTTCCTTCCCATAACTTCCTGATTAGTGCAACCAATACTGGATCCTCCATCTGTTTAGAAGCAATCTTTTCGATCATCACTGGTCGAACTTCTAAACAAGACAACACAACAGATTCTCCACTATACCCAACTTCAGATCTCCACTGTACCCTGCAAGTCGACAACGCTTCTAAATCTTTCCACTCTGCTATCATTGCACTGCATTATAATGATTTCTGCTAAGTGCGCCTGCCACCTTATTGCCTTTCCCCGGTGTGTACTTAGTTACAAAATCATAAGCGGCTAAAAACTCTAACCATCTTTGATGTCTTATGTTTAGCTCCTTCTGAGAGAACAAATACTTTATGATCCGTATAAAGCTCAGACCTCTCTCCTAAAAGGTAATGTCTCCACACCTTTAATGCAAAAATCACTGCAGTTAATTCCAAATCATGCATGGGATGTCTAACCTCATGCGGTCTAAGCTGTCAAGAAGCATAGGCAATCACTTTACCTCTCCGCATTAACGTAGCTCCTAATCCAGTTCCATACGCATCTGTATAAACTAGAAAATCCTAATTCCCTTCCGGGACAACCAATACAAGTGCATGTGTCAATAAGTGTTTCAAGCTCTGGAATGTTTCCTCACACTTATTGGTCCAGACAAATTTCACATCCTTTCGCATTAGCTTAGTCAACGATACTGCTATCCGCAAAAAATCCTTAATGAACCTCCTATAATATCCAGCCAATCTCTGAAAACTCTTTATCTTAGTCACCATCTCTAGTCTCTTCCAATTATTCACCGCTTCGATCTTATCTTGATTGACTGATGATCCCTTCTCTGAAACCACATGACCAAAAAATTTTACTTCCTTCTTTCAGAAATGGCACTTTGAAAACTTCTCCTTCAGCTGATGCTACCTCAACATCTCAAGCACAATTCTAAGATGAATTTCATGCTTCCTTTCATCTTTAGAGTATACCAAAATGTCATCTATGAAAACCAACACGAACCTATCTAAGTGCTCTCAGAAAATTCAGTTCATCAAATCCACAAAGAATGCCGGCGCATTAGTTAGTCCAAACGACATAATTAACCATTCATACGATCCATATCTAGTTCTAAACGCCATCAAAGGAATACCATCCTCTGCCACTCTAAGCTGATGGAACCCTATTGCTAAATCCAACTAAGAAAAGACCTTGGCTCCACTCAACTGATCAAACAAATCATCAATTCTAAGCGACATATATTATTGTTTATCGTCTTCTCATTCAACTTACGATAATCGATACAAAACCTCAACGATCCGTCCGGCTTCTTAGCAAAAACTTCGGTTGCTCCCCAAGGTGAACTACTAGGTCTGATAAAAATCTTGCCTTCCAGATCAACTAATTGCACCTTCAACTCTCTCATCTGTGTAGGTGTCATCTTGCTTGGCGGTCTACTCACCGGTTCTGCTCCAGGCACCAAATCTATCCGAAACTCAATGGATCGTTTCGGTGGCAACCCTACTACAGGCTCAAAAACATCCACGAATTCTCTAACCACGAAAAGGCAATTCAACTCATTTTCCAACTCCACAACACCCAACAAGGCATTCACCTCACAACTAGGGTTTTCTACGGTATATACAATCCGACCACTATAGTCAGGGTGTCTAAGTGATATTTTCCTATCATGGCAAAATATCCTAGCATCATACTTACTTAACCAATTCATACCCAAAATATTTCCGAACCCTACAAAGTCAAATACATGCAAACTGCAAACAATGTTGGTCCTGATTAAACTCTAGGGGGTCACACTTTATCCCAAGTGTCGCATACCCTCCCATTGATTTGCAACCCTTAAGGAAGTAACTAAATATGAGGGTTCTAGGTTAAGCTTATCTACCAAACAATGAGATATAAAAGAATGCGATGCACGAATATCAAACAAAACGCTAACAAATATACCATGAATCTGAAACGTACCTCCTAACAGTACCTTCCCTTTCTCCTGTATTGTTGGTCCGGATGTAGCTGACTCCAATGCAAATACTTTGCCCCTTCCATCCTTGGTAGGCTCTTTGGACTAGTTCTTATAATGACCAATTTGATTGCAGTTGAAGCATCTGATATTCTTCTTCCCAATCACTTCCTTCGTCTTTCCAGTATGACACTCATTAGCAAAATGCTCCTTCTTGTTGCACTTGAAGCAAACAACCTCGGACTTCCCTTTCTTTATGGCTCCACCTTTCCGAGCACCCTTCTTATGAAGGAACTTTCTTTTCTGACTCTGCCCTACCTGGACCTCCTTTGTCTTATTCTTCTCCAAAGAAGCAAGTATCTCATCGTGCCTCAACGCCATCTCTACTACAACATCACAAGGATCCCTAAGATGAGGCAATGTTGCCTTTTCCAACTCAGGCTTCAACCCCCATATGAACTTCTCATTCCTCTTCATCACGGTATCCACGGTAGCATATCCATACCTTGCTAACTCCTCAAACTTTCTAGAATATTCTAGCACAAACATCTCCCCCTGTTCTAACTCAACAAACTTTCTGAGCAAAGCAGACTGCGCCATCACAGACACGAACCTCTCTTGGAATCTTCTCCTAAACTCAGCCCATGTCATCTCCTCTTCATTAACTCCAGCCGTCATACTATTCCACCAAAATAGAGCTGCTCCCTGAAGCTTCCTCGAAGCAAGCCTCCTATTTTGCTCATCATTGAGCCCTAAGTCAGCAAAAATCCTCTCACAATGCAGCAACCAGTCTCCACCTCAATAGCATCCTCGGTTTTAATAAATGGCTTCCCTCCAAGCCTAACATAATCTCTGCTCAAGATAGCATAATTGTTGACCACCGGAGCTTCCTGAACCCCTACTCCAACGTTTCCTCCGACCACTCCAACAACAATTCCACCTTACATCATGTTCACGAAAAACTGATACATAGCTCCTATATCCATTTGTGGGACTCCAGCACCAACATTCCCTGCTTGTGCCTGACCTTGGTTCCTTCTAGTATTCGGTCTGGTGTTTCCATTTGTGGCGATGCTCCATCCAAGATTCACTCTTCCACATCTAGCATCCATATCTGTATTCAAGGATCGTGAGTGTGACGCCCCACCTCTATACTCACACTAGTCAAGGACACTACGGGGTAATGCCGTCTACTAGCATGAAGAATAAGGCTGTTGAGGAGCGACCATCTGTGTAATTGCTTTGTGCGAGTACCGATATGTCAGATAATATAACTTACATTTCATTTCAAGAGGAAATCCGACATATCAAATACAAACTCATAGCTACCACACAATGGATATGTGGACTTCGGAAACAAATATAGAAATAAACATAACACAAATTAGTCACAGATATTCATATCACAAAGGCGGAAACAGATATGAATATAACACATAGAAGTGTACATCAAAGTAGTGGTCATACAAGATCCACTACATCACAAAAGAATAGATACAAGTGCTAGACAAAAGAATAAGTATACATCAAGGAGTCTCTATCTCGAATGTATAATAACAAAAACTACTAAGCTAAAGTAGTTAGCCAAAAGTCAGGTGACGAACCCTGATAAGAAGTCAAGCAGAAGCACCTGAAATACCTCGGTCCGACCCGAGTATTATTTAAGAAGAAAATAATAAACGGATCAGTCTAGCTATAAATATCATATAAAATGAGATAGGATAAGAGATATGACAAAAACGTATGATAACAATAATGCCATACTGTGATAAGTATACATCAGATAACAACAAAAATTATACAATATCTTGAATATTCTCAAACACCTGTGTAGTTAAAGCGCTTAGCAGATTCAATGCGGTGGAGGTGCAAAAAGTCATAGCGGGGATACAGCGATGATATAGCGGGATATAGCGGATGTCTCTAAATTAGCATATAAAACTCATACTTAATTTTTTTACAAATATATAAATGGTAATTAAATGAAAATTTAACATTCAATTGAATTATAATTAATACATAAATAATTTTAAATAAAAACATGTGCGAATATACTTGAAATAAACATAAAATTGTTATATAACATAATTGAATTTAGTAGAATATTAGAGTATTTTCATTTCTGAAAATATATTAAAAATTAAATTAAATAAATTAATTTCATAATTTTTATAATGTATAAATGTCATTTTTCAATTCATTTCTTTTAAAGAAGATATAGCGGAAATAGCGGAATATAGCGGGAATAACGGGATATAGTTGAAATAGCGGGGCTTAAAGCGGAAATGCTATATTTGGGACTATATGGAAAAATCGTAGCGGTAGAAATCCGCTATGAGATATAACAGGGCAATAGCGGGGCATTAACTGCACAGTCAAACACTAAAAAGAATGTCATATTCTTTAAATTATTCACCAAAACACAAATATTGACAAAACATATCAATGCCAATCGCATAAAATCGACGAAACATAAATTCTAGAAATCATCAACTAGAAGTCCAGAAATCACAAAAAGGGGAAGGCCTATCACAAACGGGAGCATGAAAACTCTGCAACACGTGTATCACAAATGAGACGCTATCCCATGAACCGAACATCGACGTACCTAAAAAGATACGCCTCATGAACAGTCGAACATCGACGCACCTAAAAAGATACGCCCCATGTATAGTCGAACATCGACGCACCTAAAAAGATACGCCCCATGCATAGTCGAACATCGACGGATGCACCAAAAAAGATACGCCCCATGCATAGTCGAACATCGACGCACCTAAAAAGATACGCCCGATGCATAATCAAACATCGACACACCTAAAAAGATACGCCCCATGTATAGTCGAACATCGACGCAACTAAAAAGATACGCCCCATGCCCCGACTTATCGAGCCGATTGCTCCACGAACGGTCCAAAGACCTTGGGTCGCTAGCCCATAAAAATGAGACGAAGCTCAACAGAACGGGGTATAGTCCCCCACGCGGACAAAGAGACATCGCACATTGCTAGTCTAAATCATAAAATGATCATCATTGATCAATAAGAAGTGTCAATTACACTAAGCTAGTAAATAAATGAGTTTAGCTTCATGTCCCGTAACCACTAGCTTAACTTAAATATTTACGAACATATTGTAGATTTCCACTCAAAGATTGTCACTAGATTTTCAATCGAACAAGTCCAAAAATTAACCGACGAAGTAAACGCAAGCGTTTCATACCACTTGTTTTGCTAAGCCGTTTAATTAGATTTCTCATACGAATGAGGTAAAGGTTTATATATACTAATAGATTGGAAAACGGTTTTAAAAGAGAGCTTTATATTTAAAATAGTGTCGAAATCGTTTTGATGAAAGAGTTTTAGTATTTACTACTAGTATAGAAATCTTTGTATTTAAAAGAGACAAACCACAAAAATGATTTTAGAAACAATCAATCACCAAAAATTCACATACAAGAATGTGAATTAAATCCATAAAAATCGATATCAAATCCGTCAAATGGATATTCCAAAAATCCAAAGAAAGAAGTCATCAAAGTCGATAATAAGTGATAACAACTGTCCAGATCAACAAAAACCGATTAAAATTGGAAATCCACACAAAACAGCCCAAAATAGGCAAAATGCACAGTTCCAGACATCTGGTTTAGAATCCAGACGTCTGGATTTGTTCTCTGGAAATAATCCAAAAAGCTTCCAAACGTCTGAAATTTCAAGGCAGACGTTTGAGACCCAATCCAGATGTCTGAACCAGTAAATCAGACGTCTGAACTGAGGTACTGGAAATTCTATTCTAGATCACCCAGACGTTTGGGAAGTAAGCTCAGACGTCTGGATCTCCCAGACGTCTGGAAAGCAAGGTCAGACATCTGAGCTAAACGTCTGGAATATTTATTCCTTAGCTTCAGACGTCTGATCCTTATACCAGACGTCTGAGCTGAAGCTCAGGTAAATATTGAACCTAGGCCAATGATGGCCAATTCACGTCGGAAGTGATCGAATGAGCGACGATGGCTAGGGATTTATGCCGAGCAACAACCCAGCCATATAGACTCATCAATACACTCCGAACCCATGTCCAAACATCTATATAAGGATTTTCATAGATTTTGAACCAAAACACCAAAATTTGGAAAATTCACCAAATCAATTCAAATCAAAAGCAAATGAACATGTACAAATGTTAGGAATTCATACCTAACAACAATGAAAGTTATAGACATAGATGTGAGTTAAAGAACTCACCTTTAAACCCAAAAACAACGAACGAGAAGCTCTAAAACAAAGGAAAGGCCAATTCCTCTTTAATACACCTCTAGAATCTTCAATCTATTATCAAAGGTAAAGTTTTTCCTAAGTTAGGGTTAGGAATTTTTGAGAATTGAAGAGAGATAGAGATGGAGAAGATGAAGTGGATGCTTACCTAAGCTTCTCCTTGATTTTGGACTTGAATTTGAGTTTCCTAAACAAAACTAGGGTTTAGGAATTTCCATTTCCCTTTCTTTCCCCGATTTTTACTTTGAGCTTGAGTGCTAGGAAATAGAATGAGTGAATGGATGAAGAGTAGAGGAGTTAGGGTATTATGATGGGTTAGTGGGCTGAAACCCAAACCCAAAGCCCAAATAGAAAAATAGCAAAATTCTACTCAACTCCAAACATATCGATGTTTATATTCAAAAAAGTTGTAAACGCCATTTTGGACTCAATGGAAGTGGTCTCGAGTCCCAATTCGACTATTTACAAAAGACATTTCGGACTTTAATCCGATTAACGATGCTATATTTAAATTAAACATTTAAATATATAATCGTGAAATATGCAGGTTGTTACAGTGAGATATAGAAGAATAGCCTAAGAGAGATAGGAGAATAGAGATATAGCGTATACTTATATATATAGCAAATATAACTATGTTACTATAGCGTTATCCCACACCCCGATCTTATATCTTATTCCTTAGGATTATGTTTTCAAAAATCATTTTTAGTTAAATTTTTTCATAAACCTATGCTCTGATACCAAGTTGGAACATCCCCTATATGGAGGCCCAAAGCTAAGTGAGACAGATGCTGCAGTCATCCACAGTATTAACTTCTGGTGACCAAATACGGTAATGTTAATGATATCCATAATACCAGAAGCACATGAATATGAAACAAAATCACAGATTTCAAAAACAGCTTTTCTCATTACATTTCAAAAAACATTTATATCCATTTACATAATCCCATAATCGATTCCCAGGTGAAGATCAAATATAATTATTACAAAATACTCCAAGAGCGACATATGATGATGTCCCCTTGGTTGACCAGAGTACTATATAGTCATAGCTGACTTAATACAAAACAACAGAAACAAAATAAAAATAAAACAACAACTCCTAAATAGCTATCTGTCAACCACTTTCTCGTCTTCGAAAGCTTTGTTCGCCAACCTACTAAAAACCTGTAAACATCAACCTCAGCCTACTTAAATCTATTTTGAGCACCTGAGAGTTTAAGGGAAAAAACATAAACTTCGAGTCAGACATAAAGCCTGGTGTGAATAATACTATACATCTCGGTTATTTGATATTAAGTGAGAACATGCCACTTAGCGGAACGGGTTTCCCCTCACTAATATCGTTTTAAAATATATCTTTTGCAAATCATAATCCTCCAACCAAATCCGTTTAAAAACTGTAAAGCATTAACATATAAACATACATAACAGGTAACAAATGGACCGTCTGTCCTAACATTATAGTTTTGTTTGGCTAACTACTAACCTTTGGCTCACTCGGGCCTACCAGACAAAATAAAATAAAAATCCAACACTATTAGATACCCCTCTTCTGGACAGTCTGTCCCTAACTTACCTTCTCCAGGTCAACTGATCCGAATGGTTTTGCGGCTCACCAATAACCTATCTCTGTACAATTATATTCCTTTCTGTATGTAACATCATTTTAGTCTTACATGTGACAAAGCCCTACACACTGGAATTTTGGACTAAATTAGCTGGGGCTAATAGCTAATGTATATAGCATGACCCTATACCAGTCCCATCTGATATTTTAATATCTGAGTCATTTTTGCTTAAGGAAATCTTCCCTTAAATTTTCCTTGAAAGCCTTTTCATCTTAAATTGATTTCAACTTTTAAATAAAACTTAAAGAAGGAAAAAATATACTCTATTCTTTACTCACACTACGCCATAAATGACCTTCTGCAACATTTTTGCAAGGTGTTGCCAGCTAAAATGTTGCGATAGCTATAGAATTTTGGTCCTACTGCAACGTTGTATTTTTGGTGTTACCTTAGCCATAGAAATGTGTTGCTCTAGCTAAACAAGTGTAACACGATGCAACATTTTTATATAGTGTTGCCATAGATGTTTTCAGATTAAAAAATTAAAAAAAAAATTACACCTCAGCGATCCACACCACCATTTAAAACAAAATCTCAACCGTCGATTCACACCATCGATCCACACCTTACCAATTTCCATTTCCCGCTTTACTTTTCACTCATCCGCTTTCGTTTCTCACCCCCAATTTTCCAATCCCTAATTTTTATTCCGCCGACTTAAAATAAAATGACGCCGCTCCTCCTTGTTTCTTCGATCTGGAGAATAACTGGCTTTGCTTTTATCCCTTGTCGGCCATATCAATTTCCGTTATTTTCTTTCGCCTCGCGTCAGTTTTCCTCACTACTTCCGGATTTGCGATTTTGTTCAGGTTTTTGGCGATTCTGGTGAAAACTAGGGCACGCGATTCTAATTGCTTTGATGCTCTGATTGATCGAATCTAGTGTGAGAAACGTTCCTGGTAGCTTGCTCCTTCGTTCTCCTTGATTGATTGCTCGAATTGCTTTGACTTCGTCGTCGGGTGCGATGTGATATTATTTGGTATGTTTTCTGCCTTCTGGTTTACTTGAATATTCTTGATTTTGGTTACACTCTCACGCTTTTGCCGATGATGAATTGGGATTTATTTATAGGCTTTATTTCCTATAATCTCGTGTTTAATCTTTCTGTTGGACTTTGAGAAATCTGGTATGTTGGATTGCAATGATGAATACAAACATATGTGTGTTGAGATTTGTTGGTTTTGCTTGGTCTGGACTGAACTGAACTGGTACCATGCTAACCTTGTTCTTTAACATGAACTGATGCTCCAAGTCCTCTGTATATCATGTTACTGCCTAGGTTTCTCTTGTACATGCCTGATGCATTCACTGTTTTTGCTTGATGGGTTGCCTATGTGTACTGCTGTGTTTCTTGCACTGGCTTGTCTATATTTTGCTGAACCTGGTTCTTGTTTGTTTTGTTGGTTGCTTGGCCCTGAGTTGAATCCAGTCGATGACTCGGGTTTGACCTTGTGCCGTGTCCGTTTTTTTGGCTTGTCTACATATCTGGCTGCACTTGAGTATGAACTTGCACTTGAGTAGTTGCACTTGAGTAGTTTCTTGTACCAAGCCTTATGATGCATGTATGTTCATCCATGTACATGCATTTATTGGTCATGTTATGTTGCTTGCTGTGTTGAGTACTACTTTGTGCACTTGGCTTCTCCTTTGTGCATTTTTGCTTGAACTGTTGCTTGCTGTCTTCCATACTGCCTTGTATCCATGTGTTGCATTCATGTTTGGCTTATGCACTTATGAAAAGAAACAACCCAAATACCTGAGGAAAATAATATAAAAAATATATTTTCATTTTCTGTTCGAGTTAAATATTATTTTCCAGATTACTGCTTTTGAATTATATATGACAGGTATTGAAGACTGGACAGCTGGATATAAGCTTGAAGACAGGTTTCAAAGAAGGCTCGATCTTCCGAAATCGGATGAATCGGCCGGTTAGGTCGATCCCCGCCGGGACTGCGGTGCCCCGGACCCCCACCGGCGCTGCGCCCGGACCCGCTTCTCGGCTCGCCTTCGGCTCGGCACTCGGCTCGCCTTCGGCTCGGCACTCGGCTCGCCTTCGGCTCGGCACTCGGCTCGCCTTCGGCTCGGCATATATTTGTCAGTGTCGGTGTCTGTATAAATTGAAACTGCATATGTAATGAGTGAACTGAGTGATGTAGTGAGGAATATCTGTATATGTGAATATCAGTGTTATATATCATTGAATTGTAAAATAGTGGAGTCAGGAATTTGTACTATTTCAAATGTTGAAATAAAAGATTTATTTAAATAAATTACTGTTTAAATATCAAATTCTGTGCAATAGCATTTTATTAAATAAATATTTATTTTTTTATTAAAAAATCAAATATGCTCTACATTGTGGGCCCCACAAATTCAAAAAGTTCATATCTATAGCAACATTTTGGAATGTTGCTACAGATACCTATGGGTGTTGCCATAGACCCAAATAGGGTTCTATTGCAACAATATTACTTATGTTGCCTTAGATAGTCAAAATGTTGCCTTTGAGGTCTAAGGCAACGGCAAAAATTGCATCACCCTAAAAGTGTTGCCATAGACCTATGGCAACATTTTTCGGGCCTGAGCCAACATTTTTTTTGTGTTGCAGTAGGCCATTTATGGCGTAGTGTCAAAATCACCTTGCCATGTTATATATACTTTACTCAATCTTTGTTGATGAAAACATTTAAACCTTTAAAAGTACCCCTTTCGAATCCATTGAAAGTACCCTTTTCGAAACCAAGTATATCCCTTTCTTTCACCTAGGCCGAAAGGCCAAAACACTCCTTTCAAACCATTCATATAAACCTTTCGAAAACACTGAAAAACCATTCCTTCGAAAGCATTAAAACCTTCAACATCCTATCTTTAAAATAATTAACATTGCATTTCGAAATTATTGGAAAACCTTCCCTTTTGGACCTTTCGAAACCATTGGGGTACCACCTTTAGAAACCTTTCTTTAAAACCTTTCGAAAGCATCAAAACCTTTGTAAACGATAAACCTTTCGAAAGCATTAGAGTTCAGTTTATGTAATGACCTGGATTTTTCGACGTTGAATTTGGAATATTTAAATGGTTGTAAATATTGAGTTTGAATTATAGATTGATTTTGAATATGAAAATTTGGGTTTATTTATATAATAAATTCAGATTTAAATATAACAATTTACTTAATAATTTAATTATTAAAATTATAATTTAGTATTGGTTAAAATAGTGATTCTGGAGATTTAAGCTTGATAAAAATAATTTAAAAGCTTATAATTTTTTTTATTAATAATACTGAAGACAGTGCAACTTTTAAATTGGAATCTAAAAGAGATTTGTTCGGTTTTAAAAATATATCGTTTAAATTGACTTTTAAAAATAGCCTTCTGAGACACTGTCTCGGAATTCGACGAAACCAGTCCCATTGGATCCGTAATATTGTATTATTATCAGATTTCATGTTTCGTAGCATTTGGAGTTATCGTTTGGCTGTATGGGATATAAACACCCAGAAATAGTTTAATCGAATTTAATTTAAAAAGTCAACCCAGAAAAAGCTACCTTCTCCATACGATCGAATTAGGACTCGAAATCTCTTCCATTGCGTTCGGAATATGAATATAATATTATAAACGCCTAGTGGCACGCCTCGATAGGAGATCGAAATTTTAAGTTTCTAAAACGAGGTATTCTATAATTATATATATATATATAGTAAGTCAAGTCAAATCTTAGCCGACCAACATCGTACCCAAACCCACTCCTTCACATGTAAGTCGCATCTTTCCCTCCTTCCTCCCATCAGTTCATTTTCAAAATTCAAATCAGGTGATTGAAAGAAAAAAAATCAAATCCAACCCATCTTCTAACCGAAGCCACTTCTCTCCCTTTTATAAACACGGGCTTTCTCTTTTCTTTTGCTCCAATATATACTCTCGAAATCGAATCAGTTCAAGGAAATAATCGCGTATTTCCTCCTCACGTAAATCGATTCGAAATCGATTCGAATCAATATAAAAAAAATAAGGAGCACGCAAGGAGATTCGCATTTTGGCTGAAGCTTGGGAACTGCGGCGATGCTGGTTTGGGGGGAGGGGGGAAGAGGGAATTCGATGCAATGAGATGAAGGGAAGGGTTCGACGAAGAGGGACGAGGCTATATAAGGATTCGCGATTCAGGGAGTAAGGTGGAGTACTTGCGCGCAGGGGAGGACTCGCGAGTTTGGAGCGTGAGGCTGGGGGGAAGTAGCAGCGCTCGCGATGGGTCAGGGATGCCGCGACTTCTAAGGCTTGGAAAAGTGGTAGAGGCGAACTCGCGGAGGGAATCGAGATGAGCTAGGGTTTGTTGGCAATGGTGAAGGTTCGAAGTGGAAGTTAGCAGGCGAAGGAGGCTGGTAGCTGCGATGAATTATAAAATCAGGCAGTGAAGGTCAAAAATCATGGAGAGACAAGAGGGGTTTGAATCTGATTGCAATCAAGGTGATAATTTCTCACACATTTGGATTACCGCACTTAAACTTAAATGTTTAAATTTAAATTATTGGATGCTTGATTGGTTGATAAATTTATAATTTATCTATTGGATGAATATGTATATATATATAGTAGTATATATATATTAGTATTGGAGTGATATTCCCGCACATTATAGCGGATGAGATCCTATGCGCCCCGCATAATAGCGAATGACCCCATATACCGCGATATCCCCCTCGAAGTGGGATTGGTATTTTTATTGTTGTCTAACGTCTGTGGATGTAGGGAAAAACAGGTTAGAGGGATCCAACTGGATTCCTCAAATATGTTATTGTTTTTCATATATATAAAATGCTGGATTATTGTGTGTTGGAAATTTTTAAATGATATAATGGCATGGAAATTAATTCTGGGTATATTAAATACCACAAATATTATTTTAAATTTTTAAGGAATTAAAAGGAGATTTTAACGTAAAATATATATATCGAGAGTTGGGATTAGTTAAAGAGGTTGATATAAATAAAATAATAATGGATTTTTGATTGTATTGAATCATGCGGGAAAATATTTTAAAATAGAAGGTTTAAAATAAAATATATGAAGAAATTTTTAATGACTGGATTTAAATATGATATTCGAGAAAAAAGGTTGAAATCGATATTAAAGATAGATTGGCAAAAATAAATGGAAATTTTAAAGGGATTGAATTTATAAATGAGATTTTTTTAAGTGGAACCCAAAAAGGGTTATAAAAATTTATAAACGGAGTTTATAAATAGAAGGGAAGTGATATTGAATGATAAGTTTGGAATATAAATTGATGGGGAGAATTTATAATGGAATATGGAATAGGGTGTGGAAAATAGTAGGTACTGTTTTCTTTAGTGAAAATGGCTATCAGAGGCCGGAATGGAAATAATGTGATGGAAATCGAGAGGTTTATAAATTGAAAATTGGGTTATCCGGATTTTTAAGATATTTTTAACAATAAGTTAAGTTTTAAATTTTAAAAAGGGAATTTTTATTTATTAAACTGTGTAAATTTTAAAGTTAGTTAGTATTGAATATTTCAGAAGGAATTTTTAATACTTAACATTTATTTTAATAAAATCCTAAATTTAGAAAACCTATTTTGAAATGATGTTATAAAAGGTGTTTTTGATATTTTAAATAATTATTTGAATATGCCTTAAAAATAAATCATTAGTAATTTCTTTTAAATACTAATTTTTATTTACACATGTATATATATATATATATATAAAGTTTTGAAAAAGGTTTTAAAATTTATTTATGAATCTTCTCGAGAGTGGAAGTGGTTATTTAATATATGGGATTTAGAAGAGAATTCCCAAAAACGATGTTGGAAAAAGTTAGGAAATTTCGAAGTGTTAAAAAATAAAAGTGAACTTCGAAGAATGAAAATAGAATTCATAAAGAAGTAAAAAGGTAATTGAAGCAAGTATAATAGGTTTTGAAAAATATTAAGGGAATTAATTAAGAAATCCTGGGATTTACAGAATTCTTTGGAAATGAGTTGGAAATTTACAAATGAAGTGTAAATGATTTTTGGAAAAAGAAATAAGAGATAAAAGGAATATTTTCCTAGTGTGAATATCAAATGAGGTGGAAAAAAATATTCTATGTATTGGGAAGTTTGGAATTGTTCCGTAGAAATAAAAAGGGATTTGGAGATTTTCTTAAAATTGTTAAGGCATGGGAAGTAATACCTTGTGTAGATATTTTGAAATAAATAATTTGGAAAATTATTTAAGGCCTGATGGTTGCTTGTGGATGTTATAAGATAGTTAAATAACCGACTAACAATATTGGCCAACGCGCTGATCGTTTCGAAGAGACCGGGATCAGATTTAATTATCTGAAAACCACTTCGATCCGGTTTGAACGTAACAAATGAATACCGTGAAGATGATGAAGACGGTGATTCGGTTTGTCCAGACCCAGGATGACTTGTATGGACGAATGCTATCAGAACATCGTCATCGGAGGACGATGAGCATTCTAAGGAAATTGTTCTTGAAAGGGTAACGCTTAGCCTTGAACCTCATCAACCGGGAATGGCTAAAATAGGGGAGGTGCAACAAGGCTAAGTGGGTAGCACCCAAGTAGGGTAAGGTTACCCTTGTCTAGAGTCCCTTTCTTTTATTTCGGCTGTGTGGGCTGTTGCTGATCCCAACCGTGGGGTGATCTTATTCGGGCTATCCAGTAAGGGGTAGTCCGCTCTTGTGTTGCAGGGGATCGAGAGTGGTCCTTGGTACGCTGATCTAGACCAGGTACTGTGACGGGCGGTACCCCAGTAGCCCTGCCACTATATAGAATCCATTCTCTAATAAGCACCGTACAGTTTTGATTGTGCCCAACTATGCTGGAACGTGAGATGCAAGCATTTCATCTATATTCTATTTACTTTCTATAGACACTATTATAATATCACACGGATTTGATAAAAATGTTTTGGTTATCGTAAGGTAAAAACCCGTCGTGTTTATTTGTGACGTGGCCTTACGAGATACCTTTGTTTTCAAAGGATTTTTGAAAAGTTAATAATTCAATTTGAGTGTGTTTCTCATGCTGGTTTACTAGACTGACTCGGGTGTTATTTTATTATAATGCTTGGGTCAGACCGAGCAGTACAGATTCAGGATAGGATGCTATGGAGCTCAGGGAACGAGCTGGATGGCAAGGCGTACTTTTGTACTTGATTATTATTCCGCCATGTAAGGAAAAGTTATTAAACTGTCCAGATTCTACCCTGATAATGGTATGTATATTAACAGTACAGATCTTGTATTTAAAATCTGTTATTATATATATATATATTATATTATATTTTGTTCTGCTACGATTGTGAGATTCTGTGTTGTTATTTTCTCTTCTTCTTCTATCCTTTTCTTCTTCGCCCTTAATGAACTGGTATTTTCGGAACCCGACTACTAGGCATTCGATACAGTGGACGTATTGATGTCGATTTTCAAGGGTCGAAAATCCCGGTTCATTACAGTTGGTATCGGAGCTGAAGGTTAAGCGAGAACCTTGGCTCCGGTAGGGATTACTCATTAGAGATAGAGTCAGTAGTACTCTAGAATGAGTTTGAGTGTATTAATAGATATGAGCGCGTTTTGTTAGTGAATATAAATCGTTTTATATTGTGTTGACTTATCGGTTGAGTGTTTATAAATTCTAGTCGGTACAGTCTGGACAACTGTATCGATAGGGATTTCTAAACTCTTAAACTAGGCAAACCGACACAGTATTATTTTGAAAAGTGAGTACATGAAATAATTTAACCCAAAACCATATTTTGATATAAAGGAAATAATTTCTGAAATTATTATATATATTTGGAGTGTTTGGATGATAATATTGTAATCAAATAGGATTATACAAATTTGAAATGGTTTATAAAACCAAATGGAAATTGGTATAAATATACATTATACAAATGAATTATAATTGAAAACTGGATTTAAATCGGAGTCTGAAAATCCAAATCCTGAAAAGTTTGAAAATAATATTTTTCAAAAGTGGTGGGGAAAATAATAATAAGAGTATTATTTTTGAATATTGTCTAAAGGAAATTGTTATAAAAATGGATGTTGGAAGAGATATAGCACTGAACTCACTTCAGTCACTGGAAAATAATTCTGATAATGACGGTCGCATCATCAGTATTCATTTTCGAGTTTCTAAAGTGACGGGTTGCTACCAAAGTAATTGATTTGGAGATTTGGTTGGCAAAACAAACGTTGTTTAGAAATTCCAAGGGAATTTGTTTTGGGATAAAAACCAGGGATGGTTTAAATTTAAAAAGTGTGATTTGGAATGTTTGTGATTTCAAAATGGTTTGAAATAAATATTGGATGTTTGAATTCTGGAATCCTTGTTTAAATAATTTAGAGATCATTAGGAGATAAGTTATAAACTTATAAATGGTGAATGATTTTGAAGAAAAATTTGGGGATTGAATTTTGGAATTAAAGTTAAAAGTGAAAAGTTTAAAATGGAAATTTAACTCAGATTAAGTTGAAGAAATTAAAATTTTGAAATATAATTGATGGTGATTTGAATTAAATAAATTAGTGAAGTAGACTAGTTAAATGGATTAAATTGGGATGTGAATGAATTGAATTGGAAAATAAAATTTAAAATTGAACTGAGAAATAAAGTTGAATTGAATTGAATTTAACTTAAACTAAATTGAGTTGAATTTGGATTGAATTGAAATAAAAATTTAATTGAGTTTATAGATGATATTGAATGGAATTTAATTTTTACTTGATTAAACTCAAATGAATTGTGTAAAATTAAAAATTTAACTTATGGAAGTTAAATAAATTAAAAGAATAAGTATGAGGTTAAATTTAACTAAAGACAAGTTAAATAAAATTTGAATTTGGAGAAGTAGATTTCGATAGCTTGTAAAAAAATTATAGTTATGGAATAAAAATAGGCTTGGCTATAAATAAATGGGTATTCTCGAGTTAAAAATAAAAAGTGAGTATATTCGAGTATAGAATTGATGGAGATGTAAAAAAGAGGTTGTGTGACTTATAAAATTTGAAAGTTGGAATAGATAAGCCAAAATAAAACGAATTTGATATTTTGGAAACGAAATAAAAATTCAAACTTGAATTTAAAATGAGTTTGAACTCGAGTAACCTGAAAGAAGTGATTTTTGGAGTAAAATTAGATGTGGAATTATAAAAGGGTAGTGAATTAATTAGATGATTAATTAGTTAATCGAATATGAGTATGGAATGAAAATTTAAGTGGATTAAATGAATGAACTAATTAATTAATTAGTGATTGAATAGAAATCAATTCAACTAGGTGGATTTGAATATTAAGAGAGTAGATACGAATGGAATGCAACTAAATTGATGAAGAATCAATTGGAAATAGAATTAAATTAAATATAAATTGAGTTGGAATCAATTTAAAATAGTTATAAACTATAATGGTTATTCTATTAAATGAATAACACTGAATTCGCATAGAAAATGGTTGTTCGGTGTAAATGGAAGTATATGAAATTCTATAAATTAATAGAAGTAAATAAATTGATTTTAATCAATCTGGAATGAATATTAATTGGTTGGTACAAATGTGAATTGAATGTAAGCAAATTGGGTTATAAATCATTTCAGACTAAATGAAATAGCATATGAATTAATTGAAAGCAATTAAATTAGTATCTGAACCTCATAAATTTCTTACGAAGATATGTTAGCATGCATTGTTATGAAATCTATGCGTTTAACCATTTAAATGAATGAAATGTAATTGAACTTTCATATTTGGTACTTATGTGATTTATATTGAGTAAGTACAGGTAACCGGAGGCTGTTAGACTAGATTTTGGTTGCTTAGTTGCATATGAAGTAAATGCTTGCTAAATAATGCTTAAAAATGCTAAATATGGTACGTTTTCGGATTAAATACTGCAAAAATATAAATATTGTTATATATTTTTTTTTCGACCGGGTGGGTTGATGTATATATATTTATCTCTCTTGTCAAATTGCAAAAGGCTCTCCGTACAAGGGAGACTCTACCAAAAATTTAGGGAGTTAGAAAAAATTTTTGTTAACGAAAAGTTGATTTTCAAATTGTAATGAAAATGGAGGATTTGAACTAGAAGATAAAACCGAATTGTTTGGGTTGAAGTTAAAGGATTAGGAAAAGTGAA
This sequence comes from Allium fistulosum, assembly GCA_030737815.1. NCBI lineage: Eukaryota > Viridiplantae > Streptophyta > Magnoliopsida > Asparagales > Amaryllidaceae > Allium > Allium fistulosum. The sequence continues at coordinate 937,152,470 of CM060907.1, read as the reverse complement.
TGTCGAGTTTTCACTAAGTGGATTTTGAAAGTTAAGGAGTTTGGGGCATCCTTTATGCCTTAGCAATTTCGGGGATGAAATTCTTTTAAGGGGGAGGAATGTAACGACCCGGATTTTTCGACGTTGAATTTGGAATATTTAAATGGTTGTAAATATTGAGTTTGAATTATAAATTGATTTTGAATATGAAAATTTGGGTTTATTTATATAATAAATTCAGATTTAAATATAGCAAATTACTTAATAATTTAATTATTAAAACTATAATTTAGTATTGGTTAAAATAGTGAATCTGGAGATTTAAGCTTGATAAAAATAATTTAAAAGCTTATAAATTTTTTTATTAATAATATTGAAACAATGCAACTTTTAAATTAGAATTTAAAAGTGATTTGTTCGGTTTTAAAAATATATCATTTAAATTGACTTTTAAAAATAGCCTTTTGAGACACCGTCTCGAAATTCAACGAAACCAGTCCCATTGGTTCTGTAATATTGTATTTTTATCGGATTTCAAGTTTCGTAGCATTTGGAGTTATCGTTTGGCTGTACGGGATATAAACGCCCAGAAATAATTTAATCGAATTTAATTTAGAAATTCGATCCAAAAAAGCTATCTTCTCCATACGATCGAATTAGGACTCGAAACCTCTTCTATTGTGTTCGGTAAAGAGGGACGAGGCTGTCTAAGGATTCGCGATTCAGGGAGGAAGGTGGAGTACGTGCGCGTAAGGGAGGACTTGCGAGTTTAGAGCACGAGGCTGGGGGGAAGGAGCGGCGCTCGCGATGGGTCAGGGATGCCGCGACTTCTAAGGCTTGGAAAAGTGGCAGAGGCAAACTCGTGGTAGGAATTGAGACGAGCTAGGGTTTGTTGGCAATGATGAAGGTTCGAAGTGGAAGTTAGCAGGCGAAGGAGGCTAGTGGTTGCGATGAATTATAAAATCAGGCAGTGAAGGTCAAAAATCATGGAGAGACAAGCCGGGTTTGAATCGGATTGCAATCAAGGTGAAAATTTCTCACACATTTGGGCTACCGTACTTAAACTTAATTGTTTAAATTTAAATTATTAGATGCTTGATTGGTTGATAAATTTATAATTTATCTGTTGGATGAATATATATATATATATAATAGTATATATATTAGTATTAGAGTGATATTCCTGCACTTTATAGCGGATGAGACCCTATGCGCCTCGCATAATAGTGGATGACCACATATACCGCGATATCCCCTTCGAAGTGAGATTGGTATTTTTATTATTGTCTAACGTCTGTGGATGTAGGGAATAACAGGTTGGAGAGATCCAACCGGATTCCTCAAATATGTTATTGTTTTTTATATATATAAAATGCTGGATTATTGTGTGTTAGAAATTTTTAAATGATATAATTGCAAGGAAATTAATTCTGGGTATATTAAATACCACAAATATTATTTTAAATTTTTAAGGAATTAAAAGGAGATTTTAATGTAAAATATATATATCGAGACTTGGGATTATTTAAAGAGGTTGATTTAAATAAAACAATAATGGATTTTTAATTGTATTGAATAATGCGGGAAAATATTTTAAAATAGACGGATTAAAATAAAATATATAAAGAAAATTTTAAAGACTGGATTTAAATATGATATTCGAGAAAAGGGTTGAAATCGATATTGAAGATAAATTGGCAAAAATAAATGGAATTTTTAAAGGGTTTGAATTTATAAAATGGAATTTTATAAATGAGATTATTTTTTTAAGTGGAACCCAAAAAGAGTTATAAAAATTTATAAACGGAGTCTATAAATAAAAGGGAAGTGATATTGAATGATAAGGCTGGAATATAAATTGATGGGAAGAATTTATATTGGAATATGGAATAGGGTGTGGAAAATAGTAGGTACTGTTTTCTTTAGTGAAAATGGCTATCAGAGGCCGGAATGGAAATAATGTGATGGAAATCGAGAGGTTTATAAATTGAAAATTGGGTTATCCGGATTTTTAAGATCTTTTTAACAATAAGTTAAGTTTTAAATTTTAAAAAGGGAATTTTTATTTATTAAACTGTGTAAATTTTAAAGTTAGTTAGTATTGAATATTTCAGAAGGAAGTTTTAATACTTAACATTTATTTTAATAAAATCCTAAATTTAGAAAATCTATTTTGAAATGATGTTATAAAAGGTGTTTTCTATATTTTAAATAATTATACGAATATGCCTTAAAAATAAATCATTAGTAATTTCTTTTAAACACTAATTTTTATTTACACATGTATATATATATATATAAAGTTTTGAAAAAGGTTTTAAAATTTATGTATAAATCTTCTCGAGAGTGGAAGTGGTTATTTAATAGATGGGATTTATAAGAGAATTCCCGAAAACGAAGTTGGAAAAAGTTAGGAAATTTCGAAGTGTTTAAATAAAAGGATTTTTGAAGAGTTAATAATTCAATTTGAGTGTGTTTCTCACGCTGGTATACCAGGCTGACTCGGATGTTATTTTATTATAATGCTCGGGTCGGACCGAGCATTACAGATTCAGGATAGGATGTTATGGAGCTCAGGCAACGAGCTAGATGGCAAGGCGTACTTCCGTACTTGATTATTATTCCGCTGTGTAAGGACACGTTACTAAACTGTCCAGATTTGATGTATTGGATTGTTCAACTCTGATAATGGTATGTATATTAACAGTACAGATATTTGTATTTAAAATCTGTTATTATATATATATATATATATATTATATTTTGTTCCGCTGCGATTGTGAGATTCGGTGTTGTTATTTTCTCTTCTTCTTCTATCTTTTTCTTCTTCACCCTTAATGAACTGGTATTTCCGACACCGGACTACTAGGCACTCGATACAGTGGACGTATTGATGTCGATTTTCGAGGGTCGAAAATCCCGGTTCTTTACAGTTTAAAATAGGTGGAAACACCTTTCGAAACCATTAAAAATTAACTCCTTCAAAACCGTTGGGTTCTACCTTTAACAGAGCCAAAGGGTCACAAAATATTTAAGTCGAAAGCACTCTTTCGAAATCTATTCCTAAGTAAAGAAGTGGTGGTGTCGAAACCAACCTTCCGAAAGCACCGGAGAAGGGCTAAGTTTTGAAAACAAAGTGTACCTTCCAAAACCATTGACTTCGAAAGGTAGGAAAGCGACAGCTAGGGGTTTCCACCCCTTCGAAAGCATTTACTTAAAACAAAAGGCGCAACCCATTCGAAACCATTCCTTTAAAACATTTGACCCAACCAAAAGCCAACCAAGTCGAAAGCATACCCTTCGTAAGCAAAGCAGGTGCGTTTACATTTAAAAGCCAAGACATGCTTCGACCCCTTCGGAACCCTTAGCTTCGACCTAGAACCTTCCACCTAAGTCCAATTTGCTGCTCACTAAGTCTTTGATGCCATTCGCATTGCTTTCGAGGGTGATGGTGGTGGAGCTACTAAGTCGGAATCCCTATGCCGATGGTGGAGCTACTAAGTCGGAACCCCTATGCCGAAAGTGGCGAAACATGCTATAAGCATGTAAAAAATGATTTTCACCTTAAAAAGAATTTCCTTTAAACTAACCTGCCTTGTTTTGTCAAAATATTATTGGTTGCAAATTTTCTTTTCTAAAAGTGCTGCCAATACTTCAGAAATAAACATTTTAATTAATTTACAAAATACCCCTTCTCCTTTCATAAATATATAAACATTTAAGTCTCATATCTTAAATAATTTTATATATTCATCAAAACACTTAGGAAAACTCTAAAAATTCCAAAAAATCATTTTCAATATGTTTTCTAACATATATTAATTTTAGACCTAAAACATATATTAATTAGCCGTAAATAAGTTTAAACACAAATAAACATTTTCTTCACTAAGAAATTAATATAAAATCCACATTAATTCAGAAAATTATAAAAATTGGAACTCATCTCTAAAATATCATTTCTGATTTAAATATAAAATCGTAAGGCATTTGAATGTCATATAATAGGGGTTTCACATTAAAACATATCATAAAATCTATATGAATAAGCATAAATTATCAATAAGCATAAATAATCATTTAATCATTCAAAACATGGCATAATCATGCAAAATACTTCGAATTCATCTTAAAACAAAAAACAATTAGAAAAATGAGATGTAGTCATTATTCAACTTAGCTTTGAGATTATGGAATTTAAGATTTGAAGGATTAAGTTGATTAATCTTCTTCCTTTAGCTCTTTCTTCCTCTTGTTCTTGCAAAAGGTGGCCGACCTCTATTTTTAATTTTTGTAAATGAATGTGTGTGTAAGCACGGCTAAGGGTTTAGGGTATTAGAATACTCATTTTCCTATTTTACCCCCACCTATCTCCCTTATCTATTTTAATTCATGTTAGCTCATTTTAGTTTATTCATTAACATGGCACAGCTACCCCTATTAATCACAAATCTCAATCACCTAATCATCACATTATTTTATTTTATTTAGCTAATTAAATGTTCTAAAAAATGTTACTAAAAATATGGGGTGTTACAAGGAGGTAAGATTCCTTGGACATATAGTGTCAAGGGACGAGATTTTAGTAGATCCTGTAAAAGTTACACCTGTTCTAAATTGGAAGCAACCACAAACTCATAAAGAGATTCATAGCTTCTTAGGTCTGGTAGGGTACTACAATGGATTGATTCAAGCATTCTCAAAGATTACCTACCACCTAACGAAGTTGACCATGAAAGATGCTAAATTTATGTGGACTCCTAAATGTGAAGCATCATTCCAGGAACTCAAAATGAGGTTAACAACTGCTCTAGTCCTAGCAATTATAAATGGAAATAGTAGATTAACCATTTATACAGATGCTTGTGGAGAAGGAGTTGGTGCAGTTCTGATGCAGGAAGGGAAGGTGATTGCTTATGCAAGTAGACAACTGAAGACTCATGAGAAGAATTATGCAACACGCGACTTAGAATTATTAGCCGTGGTTTTCGCATTAAAAGTATGGAGGCACTATTTGGTGGGTAAGAAGTTTTCATAGTTTGTTTCAAATAAAACTTTGAATTGACCTTAGTAAATAAAATTTCCTCTTTTTGTTAGGTGAAAAGTTTGAGGTCTTTACGGATCATAAATCCTTAAAGTATCTTTTCACTCAGAAAGATTTAAACATGAGGCAACAACGTTGGTTGGAATTTCTCGCATCTTATGATCTAGATATTTTATACGCACCAGGAAAAGCCAATGTAGTTGCTGATGTGTTAAGTAGGAAATACGTTGATGTTTCTTATTTGGTAGTAACTCCATCTCTTCTGGAAAGAATTTCCAACAAGCAAAAAGAAGTTCAATTCCTAAAGAAGATTTTTAAAGCTAAATATAAAGGGAAGAATTCAAGCTTTAAATTTGATATCCATGGAGTTTTACGATTGAATGGGCGAATTTGTGTTCCGGATATGGAAAATCTTGGGCAAGAGGTATTAGCTGAATGTCACAAAGCCAAACTTAACATTCATCTGGGAATTAACAAAATGCACAGAGATATGAAGCACACATTTTGGCGGAAAAGCATGAAAAAGGACATATCCATTTATGTCAGCAGAAGCGCCAATTTTCAACAAGTTAAGAGCGACCAACAGAAAATTGCAGGATTACTTCAACCTCTGGAGATTCCAACTTGGAAGTGGGATCAAATATCAATGGATTTCATTGATGGCTTGCCTCGAACGAGGAAAGGGAACGAAGGCATTTGGGTTATCATTGACCGATTAACTAAAAGTGAACACTTCATTCCAGTAAAATCAATAAGGACCGCTGCTAGCCTTGTAGATATACATATGAAGGAAATTGGACGATGGCACAGAGTTCTAAGTAGTATAGTAAGCGATCGGGATCTAATCTTTACTAGTTAGTTTTGAGAAGCATTATAGACCGCTTTGGGAACAAGGCTGAATATAAGCACTGCCTATCACCCTCTAACTAATGGAGAGACAGAGAGAGTCAACCACATTTTGGAAGATCTTCTAAGAGCATGGATTCTAGACTTTGGAGGCTCATGGGAGAATCATTTGCATTTAGTAGAGTTCTCTCATAACAACAGTTATCAAGCTAATATCGGCATGGCACCGTATGGAGCTTTATATGGTCGTCCGTGCAGGTCACCATCATGTTGGATCCAAACTGGAGATCGGTTAGTACTTGGTCCTGATATGATACGAGAAGCTTCAAAAAAGGTCGAGATGATTAGAAAGAAGCTAAAGGAAGTCTAGAGCATACAGAAAAGTTATGCAGACCAAAGGCGTAGAAATATGAAATTCTTAGTTGGAGATTAAGTCTTTTTGAAAGTATCTCCAATAAGAGGAATGGTGAAATTTGGAAGAGCTGGGAAGTTAGCACCTTGATATATTGGACCATTTCCCATTCTTGAATGAATTGGCCCACTAGCTTATTGAGTGCAATTACCAGAATGGTTGGCGGGAGTGCACAATGTTTTTCATGTATCTCATTTAAGGAAACATGTGCATGACCTAGAACAAATCATAGAAACAACTGTTCAGGAAGACTTATAGGTGGAATTGAATTTGGCAGTTATTAGACGACCTATTTGAATCGTTGACCATGATGAGAAACGATTAAGGAGGAAGGTAGTAAGGTTAGTCAAAGTTTAGTGGAGTGAAGATTCTGAGGATTGCACTTGGGAAACAGAGGATAGAATGAAAAAGGCATATCTCGAATTTAAGATGGAAGAATGAACTGTATAAATCATGTCGTTATAGTGTACTCACCGCCTATGGTGTAGTTACTTATCCATATTTTTGTATATATTCACTATATCGAATATATTTCCTGTTGAGCTATTTTCTTATTATCTAAATTTTGAGGACGAAATTCTTTTAAGGAGGGCAGTCTGTAACGACCCGCAAATATATCACTTTAAATAAATGATTATTTAGCTTTACCGATATAACAATAATTTTGTAAATAATTATTTATATTAATAATATGATTTTATAAATAAAACATGATCATCTTAATTAGGTAAGAATGATAAGAAAATTTATTTTCAAAATTTGTTGACAAAAATAAACATATTAATTTAAAAGAGAAAATATGAAAGAAAATCGAAATCGGGATTTGTAATGATACAATGTGTGAAAGTTGTGCAACATTGTAGGAATATGTTACATAGACATATACATGTGCATAAATGAAAACATGCACATAAATATATATACCAAAATAATTAAGTATAAAAGCATAATATAAAATATATAATATATTTTAAGATTTCTTACTCCTTAAGCATATATAAGTCAACATATGCATACATGAGAAGATGGAAGTGATGGGCACATGGAGGGGAGTGGATAATTGCCATGCCTAGGGAGGGAGGAGGTGTGTTGGTGAAGCCATGAAATGATGACGAAAATGATGATGTATGCATGTATACTTTTACACTCTCCTTTTCCTATAAATACCCTACCCTCTTCTCTTCATTTTCATTCATCTTCTTCATTATATTTCTAAGCTTTGTCTTCCACTTTAATGGCTTCCATCCTAAGAGAAATAATTTAAAATTTTATTTCCAAAAGAATTTAAATTATAGTATATAGTTATATATACTTAAACATGTCAAAACAATCCCGAAATTCCACCTTTTCTCTTTGTTCTTCAAATCTCAACCCCACTTCATCATTAGGTCGAGCACTTATTTGCTCCAACCTAAGCCGTGCATCCCCAAGCATCTAAATTCTTGGTCGAGACATCTAGGTGCTAAAATCCGAAAAATAGTGAGCTTTGGAAATAGAGTAGCGGAGCCATAGCGAATTTTTAATTAATCGTTGAAAATTCAAGGTTAGAACTCCTAAACTATTATATTATATCTTGGATGATGATATGATGTTTGCAAATGGATGTTTCTTATGCTTTGATCATCAAGTTTGGATGTTTTCATATGAATACTGAATATATATGCAAGTCACGAAAATACACGTCGATAAGCACAAAGGAGATCACTTTCCTCTCTATTAATGAATTGGTGTGTATGGAAGGTTAAATCTCTCTAAAAAAAGGTTTAAAATGAGTGAAATGTTTTATAAACATTTAAAGGTGTTTTGGTGAATTTTGAATGAGAATTGAAAATTTAGTTGAAAATAGGCGCGTCGCGTGACGGTAGTTCGCGATTTCACGCCGTAAAAGTCAAATGAGTGTAAAAGATGGAATATAGCTCAGAATTCTTCAAGATAATAATTTTATGAACTATTATATCCATAGTTTTCCAACGAAGATAGAAAATCGAGATTTCGATAAGTAGATTTTGAGATATGAGTGAAACCAATTTTGGAAAAATCGCGGTTTTTTAGTTCGGGATCCAAAACTAGATTTCTTAGAAAATAACATTTTAAAATTGTTTAAAAATATTAAATAAGTCTTATAAATGTTTCAAAATATTTTAAAAGTTATTTGAGTAATAAAAATGAATTTTCAAATAATAAAAAGTCGTTTTGATTAATATAGCTTATAAAAGTGTTTTCCACATCACTTTTTTATAACTTTTAAATTTTAGTATTAAACTTAACGATTCTTTTCCATATTTTTTTAATGTTTTCAAAAGGATAATTAAGTGTTTTAATAATGATTAGAGGTTTTCTAGATTATTTAAGAGAGTTTAAATAAACGATTTGTAGAAAAACTATTACAAATTAAGGGGTTTAATCTTGGCTCTAAAAGCCAATGAGTAGACTAGATTTTTCTATTCGTGAGATCTGGATGTGAGGTGCTTAAACTAAGGAGATGTTCAGGAGCAACCGGTGCCCTAGATCACCTTGCCTCTTCCCTAGGCGAGTAATAGATAAGGTAGAAATGTTGGAAATGAGTTAAGTGTAAAAAGGTTTTAAGAAATCAAAAGCAGTGATAAGATAGGTTTAATGATTCCGTACATAGTGGAAAGAATGTTTTAAGAATATATATCTCCAAAAGAGATTTTGATAAAAAGAACTAAATCAATTAAAGAACGATTCCCTATTCACAAGAACATCTTTTTATCGATGATTCTTTCGAAGGAACCAGGGTCGAATTTGGATGATTCCTTTCCCAAGACTACTTCGAACCAATTTATGTATATGAAATAAAGACATGGATATGATGTTTGGGATTTTCGTAATGAAGGACTGCTTGTTGATCATTTGGGGATAAACTTCCAATATACATATAGTAATAGTAGTGTGATGCCCCACCCCGAGACCCACATTAACAAAGAGTATTACTGGGTAATACCGTCTGCTAATGCGGAGAATGGTGCTGTTTAGGAGCGACCATCTATAGCATTCTCTTAAATATCTATTGAATACGTCGATAAATGCTCTATATTTTTTTCCTCTATCTCAAATGGATCAACATATCCAATAAATACTTAATACAAATCCATAGGTGGCTATAGGATCTATCAGAACAAAATACAACAACTCAAATGCAAAACACATCGCAGAACATCAAATAATCCCATATATACACACATATATAGATACATCACAGAGTATACAAAATGAGACATCACATATGTGGTATGACGACCACAATACAAACACGAGTCAAAAGAATATACATATCAGAGTAGCAACAAAAAGGACTACACAAAAGCTACAACAAAAAGAGCTAGCAGAAAAGTCCATGCCGAAGCACAATAAGCTAAGTCCAAAGGGTACCTAACCTGAAACACCTCGGTCTTACCCGAGTATAAAATACACGGGTCAGTCTAGCTAAACAAATCAGTTTACAAGGATAAGCGATAATATGAGCATAAGGATAATGTGATAATATTCTCAAGTGAGAAGGGACAATTTAAAGTGTATTGTTACATCAAGTGATAATATGGTATCAATATACAAACATACAATCTCAAAAGAGATTAAAAAAGTTCATAAAACGCTAAATGTAGCAAGCATCATATCATTGGCATATCACAAATCATCAATAATGGTTTAGGGAAAATTATAGCTCCTTAAAAGGAGAAACCCCAAACCCGCTATAATGGCAATCTCAAAAACAACTCAAAGAAATCACCATCTCCAAATACTCCACAAGGAAAATATATCTCCAAATAGGAGATTAAAATCTCAAATATATGCCATATCGGCAATCTCAATAAAATTCCAGTGTAGGCAACTCAAATCTCAAAGATAGAACTCACAAGAGTTCAAATTCCCAAAATGTAATTGCCGTATATATATAATATCTCAAACGGCTCGAATGGGCAATAATAAAAAGCGATACACTTGGGAAATCACAAACATCAATGGAAACATCTCAAAAATTTACACGTGCATAAGGCCGAAGCCTGCCAAGTACTGCTCTCTCTCAAATATGGTACCACGCCCGAAGGCAAATACGTCTCAATGGACAAATACACCGCAATGGTAAATACGCCACAATGCCAAACGTCTTGAAGACAAATACGCCGCAAGGGCAAATACACCGCAATGGCAAACGTGTCTAGGACAATGACCCAAAGGTCCAGTACGGGTAATACGTCTCGAAGACAAATGTATCACAAACTCTCGGATAGGAACCCGAACATTGTTAACGTGCGTCCCATACCACACATTCGCACTCAACGGTTTACTAACCGCTAGTAAATTTCACACTCAAAGCAGTAAAAAGTTTACCTCATCTCATCGGTAAACTCGACCCGAAGGTCAAAACGATTAAACGAACAAGTTAGAAATTAACCGATAAGATAAACGCACGTGTCCCATACCACGTGTTTTACCAAACCATTTAATTCTCCTTCTCATTCGCTCAAATAGTGCAAAAACGTGTATTTTATATATAAAATAATTATCTTGAGAAAACAAGCTTTTAAAACCATTTTGCGAAATTAATTTTGAAAACAATATTTGAAAATTCCCTTATTATAGAGAATAAATAGATTTTATAGCTTAAAATAATTTAAAAATATATAATAATTATTTTAAATGCTAATTTATTTAAAAATTATTTTAAAATCGTTTGGAAAAACCGTGCTCGAAATCAAAGAAATCACTCAAAACCGTCATTCAAATTCAATTCAAATTTGAATTTCAAATTCATCACAACTGGGCTAACCTATAGATAGGCATCATAGCCCTCAAAACAATTCAAAAATATCACAAAACATGAAGTATAAGTCAAAAGTCGGATGGAAAAAAAACATATAAATGCATAGGCAAAATAATACCCAAGTCTGGAATCTTCTCTGGGTTCAACTTTCGGACATGGAACAAGTGGCCAAACAACCTCTAATTGAACTAAAAATTGATATGGACATAGTAGAAAAATTCAGCTTTCAAACAAAAATAGAATCAATAAATTCTGACTAGAAATGAAAAAATTACACTGTCTCAAACATGGACTCAGGCCATGTTTGCAATAGTTCAAAAACAAAAATGTGCCCCGGCCTGAAAACCATCTTGGGTTCAACTTAAAGGCCTGAAACAGAGGAACAAACTACCTCGGATTGAGCTGAAAATTAATATGCATATAGCAGAAAACTTTATCTTTCAAACAAAAAAAATCAATGAATTCCGACTGGAAATGAAAAGGTTACACTGTCTCAAACTTGGACTCAGGCCATATTTGCAACAATTCAATTAAAACAAATGTACAGGCCTGAAAACCATCTCGGGTTCCACTTTCAGGCATGACACAGAGGACCAAACAATCTCAGATTGAGCTGAAAATTGGTATTCATATAGTAGAAAATTTTATCTTTCAAAAAAAAAGAATCAATGAATTCCAATAAGAAATGAAAAGGTTATGCTGTCTCAAACATGGACTCAGGCCATGTTTGCAGCAACTCAAACAAAATATGCCCAGGCAAAAATCTAGGTTTTTATTGATTTTGCAGCAAAGTTTTGAACACTCAAATGACAATATTTTTCAACTAAATTTTGCAGAGACAAAGTTAAACATATAAACTACTATTTAGAAGAATTCCGACAACATTTCGTTGCAGGAATCAAAAGTTATATGCTTTCAAAGAAGCAACAGCAAATAGTTTACAAGCTAAGATAAAATAATTACAAAGAGCAAATTATTCACTGTTTTTGGCAATTTGAGCTTTGCTTAGCTAGAATTTGTGAGTTTTTGTAACTCACCTTGTTGTTGCAAGGGAAAGACTCGGATTTTGGTTGTAAAATTGAAGCTTTTAGCAATATAGAAGCCTCTAAGGACATGTAGAAAAGAAGAGCAGTACATGCAAACCAATATACAATAAATTAGAGAAATTCATTCACTGTAACAGGAAATTATTTGATGAAATTGTGTGATTTGGAGTTGATTACATTTGATTTATCTCTAGATTGCAAAATGATTTTAATTTGATTGAATTTGATGAAGAAATTGCTTGGATTTGAGAAATTGGAAAAATGGGTTTACTGACTTTTCTTTTCAGATGGAAGAAGGAAGAAGAAATGATAGCCTGTACAAATGAACATACATCAACTCCTTTTTCTCATTTATCAAACAGGTTAAAGGTTAATAGGCCAATTGGGTTTGATAATTAAAAGAAATAAATTGACCTAAGGTTTAATTAATCAACACTTAACAATATATGTGCATATATCACATATACACAAAATAAATATTCATTTTCTCTCAAGTCTTACACAAGAAAAATGTGAAAACTTGTATACATGCAAAATAAGACATTTTCTATCATATAAAAAGATTAATTTATATTTTAAAATATTTTTATTATTAAATTCCTTAATTTAACAAAAAAATGCACTTTTACTCAAATAAATAAATAAAACCTTCTTTTTAACTTCTAAAATTCCACAAAAATTATTTTCTCACTTAGAAAAATATTTCAAAACATCATTTATAGCCAAAACTTATTTTTAAACCAATGTCTACCTTTTTATTTCAATAAACCACCTTTAAAAATAAAATACTTCTTTTAAAAATTATTAAAAGAAGTAAATGGGCAATAATTAATATAATTATTGCATTTTCTCTAAAATAAAGACATTTTCTTTATTTAAATCCCATATTCCATTTATTATCACACCAAAACAAAATAAAATAAAGCTTGGAATTTTATTTTCTCATTTTAAATTCACATTTTCATTGTTTATTTCAAATAAACAATTTAATTTCTCCAATTTTAATTTAATTTACAATATTAAATTATAATTACCATTATAATTTAATATTGAAAGGAAATCTCCAAACCAGGGTTGTTACAAGTAGTCTTTTCGTTATGAAATATCCAATGTAAGGACTAATCGCTACTAATCCTAGGGTTAATTCTCGACAGGATGTGTTAGGAGAGTGCCTTAAGTTTGTCCTATGCCTGAACAACTTGTATGGATGAATGTCTGATGTTGCATTTCTAGTTACATAAGTGATACCTATGAACGTATTATCGGCTTGGTGGCAGAGAAGGCAACTTCTTTTAGCTTAACACCCTTTCCTGAGACGTATGAGCTTAGGAGTTATATGTTTATAGAAATCAGTTGTATGATCATGAAATGACAGTGTGGAATTTAAAGAAAGATAATGTACTATGGGAAAGGTAATCGTTATCTCAAGCCTCACATGTGGAAATTGCCGAAACATGGTAGATGCGACAAGGCTATGTGGTTCGCAACCATTAGAGTATGATCATCCCCTTCCAGATATATTTCTACGCGCTATGATGTTCAGGTTTAAATTATTGTGGTGTGTGCTAAGAGGTGTCTCAGACAGGTCGGTAATGACAAGGGTGATTACATATTCGATACTATCTACTGAGAAAGGTAGGCCGGTCTAATGTTGGTAGAGGTGCAGATGTTCTCCTGACCTCGGTACATTCCTCTAGAGATGTACTGCCGGAAGGTAGTCCCTTCATCTAGTCATTTGTATGGAAATCCATTCTCTAATAAGTGCTTGTCATTTTGTTTGTAGAACCTGTGTTTGTGGTTAGTATGCTGGAATTTAATAATGTAACAATTTTGGCTAAGATTAATAAGTTTACTTGCAAATGTTTTCAAAGATATGTCATTAAAAATAATATGAAGTACTTTTACGTAAGAATGTTTTGGTTATCATAACGTAAAAACCCATATTAAATGTTTATTTTTAGCGTGATCTTATGAGATACCTTTTTGTTTTCAAAAAACGTATTTTGAGTTCTCACACCAGTCCCATGGCTAACCCGGAGTTTATTTTGTTTTTCCTTTAAACTCTGGGTGCCTATTTTTCGGGCAGCCAAGTAGTCAGGATTTTGTTTGGAGTATTTTGGGGAATGCATGCTAGAAGCGATTTCTGGAGCACGGAGCTGGAGCACCTGATATCTACCTTTTTTTTGCTGTGTCTAAGTTAGTGAATACCAGCAAGTGTGGGAGCAGGCAGTTATATCTGTTCCTGGCTGAGTTAGTTCATACAAAAACTTTGATGTATCGTAGTAAGGGTGGTTATATGTACTATTTATCTATTTTAATGTAATGTGACAATTTATGTACTATCTTTTATCTTTACTTTACCTCTAAAAATCTGCCTCCCCGGCACTTGGATTTACGGCACGTGAATACCGTGGATGTATTGGTGTCGATTTTCGAGAGTCGAGGAGACGGGTCTTCACATGTGTTTAAACCTATACCCTATAGGTAAATGAAATTAGTAATTCACCGACACAGTAGGACACCCTAGGTCACATAGAGTATTCATGAAATCAATTGCATGTGATCACCATATATTAATGATGTAACACATTCACTAGACTTTTATCTAACCTGCTCCTTTCCTTTCTTCCCTCCACCACAGGAGGACATAGTAAGTAGAGAAGCGAGCTTGGTATTGGAGTTCTATTTATTCTCCATTACTCTCTATGTAACTATTTATCGTACTTAGTGTTTATCAGACTATATGTTACATTCGATGTACTTTGGATTATGACTACATATGTTTCAGGACTGTTTTTTCTATGATATTTTCCGAGATGACTATTTTTCAGTATTTATATTTTACTGCCTTCCACTATGATATCTGAAAGTGTAGAATGCCTTAGACTTTATCCTTATATGCTTAGTCTGTGTAACATTTAAAAACTCGACAGCTCGTACTTCTTGGCACCGACACAAGTCCAAAAGTCACCCTAGGTATTGGATCGATGTTTTCGGAGGTGCGAGTCGTCACATTTGATGTGTCCAACACTTGAATCTTGAGTGTTTTCATAAGAAATACATTATTCCATAAGTCAATATTACTCAATTAAATATATTGTAGGTAATGAACCTTGATATAAGTGTTGTCCTCTACTATTTATATATTAATAAATTACTTGCATACTCTTTGGTTGTTAAGCAAACTAAAGCTAGGGATGTTATTTGTAGTATTGTTAATATATTGAATAGATGAGGTAAGATAACTATATGTATTTATTAAGCAAAATCAAGGTACATATACTATATTTCGGCCATCGCGAAATGGTAGGTATGAGTGAATAATTTCTTTAAATTTTTTAAGCAAACTCAATGTTGAAATGAGATTAGGACAATGAACCACTAGTTAGGAGTTTTATATGATACAATAGATAAGGAGTTATCTATTAAGCAAACTCAAGGTCAGAATCCCAAGACAGACGGGTCTCAACACCCACTAGTGAAGTCCAAAGACTTCTATGTTTCATCTTATGGTTTGGAAAAACATAAAAGACCAGTGAAAACCCAATTTGAAAAATGAAATTGTAAAATTTAGCATTCTAATATTGTAAGAACATCTGCTATCTACAGTTTTAATAATATACATTGGTAAATTTGCGTAATTAATATAATTGATAATATGTTTATCAATCATAAAATTGAACTGAATTAATATTGACAAATAGATATATAAAATATACATACCAATAAATTTGTGCATGTTGATCCATCCAGGTGCTTAATTATATAACCACTAAATATGTCCATAAATTGGTCATATATGAGTTTACTTGCCCAAGACTGCGTATTGTCTTCAATGAGTTTCAACTCTAAAGGTAATGCAAGAATATGGATATTTGATCTATATACGATCACATATAAATGTTATATGGTGAACCATTACAATTCATAATGTACGAAACCTTGATGAGATTAGTTCATTGAAATAAGCAAGTAAACTATAGTGTAAGATTGTATCTTTAATATGATTAGTACATCTTGTTGTGTGAAATGTAACACTAGACCAATAACTACAAGATAGATCTTAGAATTCGATCACTGAAATGTTAGGTTGATAAGTTTACGTAAAGTGCAATTTATTTGATATCCTTAAAGTTAAGGATGGCGAAATTCACTTTTGTAAAAAGTTCATTATGATATTGTGTTAAGGATCTCCTTTGGATGGTTCAACCATTTAAAAATGAAATTGAATGTACAAGAGTGGATGTAACCTAAAGCACAGTTGGGATGTAGAGAGTGAATGGTCACTTTTGCTTCATAAAGAAACACTGGAAACGAGAGTTATAAGATAATAGTTGATACTTAATATTGAAATGAGAAACATGAT
Organism: Allium fistulosum; assembly: GCA_030737815.1. NCBI lineage: Eukaryota > Viridiplantae > Streptophyta > Magnoliopsida > Asparagales > Amaryllidaceae > Allium > Allium fistulosum. The sequence goes on along the minus strand of CM060907.1, from coordinate 937,135,991 downwards.
TTTTATTCCAAAATGTATTTTCAAATAAAAATTGTTTTCCATACGATTTATTTCTTTGAATTTAAGATATTTGATTCGAAAATTCTCGACTATAAAACAGTTACAGTAAATGAAATAAATATTAAGTAGTGGAATGAAGCATCATATTTCATTCGCTATTGTAGCAATTGCAGAAATAGTGGGAGCATTCCATATAACACTTATTGGTCACATCAAGTTATGAAAATTATTTTCGTAAAACATACTAAACATTATTTATGAAATAATAATTATTTTTCAATATTAACTAAAAAATAGATGTAGATTTATTTTAGTATGAATATTATGAATATATTTATAAAATAAAACTATAGTACTGGTATTTATGATGTATTGGAAAATATAGAAATATCTAAATTTATTTGCAATTGTTCTGGAATTATGGATTTAGCTACAATTTTGAGAATTAATTTTATTATATGATTATGAATCATATGGTACTAGTAAATTACATCTCAAACAATTAAGGGAAAAGCACTTATTCAGTGGGAACATCATAGGAGTTGATGAACTCTACGGATTGATACATATAGATGTATGCAATCGAAAGTGTATTAATACCAAAATGATTCCACGTACTTCGTTATATTCGCCAATGAGTTATCATCAACATGAATATGTGTACTTAATACACATGTAGTATGTCTATGATAAGCTTATAAAGTATAAAACAAAATAACATGTAATAGAAAATAAAATTAATTCGATTTGATCAAATACGTGAGGATATCAGAAAGAGTTCCAAACGTACCAAAGGATTAATAAAGATTCAATTTCGAAAGTCACTCCTCCCTATGATACATGATGACGTCTTGATAAGGAAACTCGAATTTTGTTGAACAAAGTATGATTATAGTTAGTGAAGTTGACTTAACTTCCTTCTATAAGATCGCATACTTAAGAGCGGTACATGAGGTTAAATTAATTTTATCTAAAGAATAATTTACAAAATCATATAAGATAAGGGTTTATAAGAAGCCCCAACATATCCTAGGCCAAAGAAATTGGTATATTGTGCGGCTCAAAATATTGCTTATACATGAGGAATCTTTTACGAATCACCCTAAAAGAGTTTTAGGAATGATTGTCATTGGATGACCTATTTATGTTTTAAACACAAATTTTGTAAACTAAAATCAAATCAATTTTATATATAAGGCAATTCATAAAGTGTTTAAAAATACCTATTTTGTTACACTGAGAAACAACCACTATTTCAAAAAAATACCAACTTCATAGCGAAGGATTTTTTTATAGAAATCATTGATAGTAGGATGGATTTTGATATGATAAAGAAGAAACTGATTACATGGGGTGAAATGAAACTAACCAAATTTAAATGAACACAACACATTTGAATGTTCAATAAATATTCTCGTATATTGAAGAGAAAATATGACTTTCTTATCAAATCGAGAAAGATAATCCTCAGTTGTCAATTAAACCTTTAAGAGTATCAACTCCGTGATATAGTATGATATGAAAATTCAAAGTGGATTCCAAACACATTATCAAAATATGATTTTGGTAATTGTACACGAAGGGATATGATCAATTGGTCACGATTATGTCTTCAAAAGCAAGACTAATGTAGTTGGAATTTTATGAGAAACGTTGATAAGAATAACATGATAAATTTAGGCCGGCCATATGATGGTAAAAAAAGAGGAGTTTTAATGGTTAAAAGAGTGGAATTGGTAAGAGGGAGGTATTAGGATGTGGTCCAATTTTATCTCCCTTGACTTCCTATTTATTTGCCATATTCTACACCATTCTGTTTTAGACTTTTGCTCTCCATCCTCTTTGAAATTTTTGGCCAGCAAATACCTTCTCCATGTCGTAAAATCCAAGTACAAAATTACATCAAAATACTTTAATTCAATGTAGATGGTAAGGTAGTTTGGTAGCTAGCAACTTCTAATTTGTGAAAGGTTTCAAGAGGATCGATTCAAAATTTCAACATGTATGCAAGGGCTTTGGTGAATGGTAATTCTTTATTTTATTTTGTTATATCATATATATGTATATAATATTTGTATAATAGATGTTACATCATATTACAAATCTTATATATCGAAATGGTGTCACAAATTGGTTGGTTATGTACATTATTATATCTATATATAATTAAAAAGAAATTATATGCTTACTTACTAGATTCTCATGGCCTGCAAATTTAAAAAAATTATATATATACATATATATAAGAGTATTAAATGAATTAATAAATCAATGTCCATATTTAAGTGATTAACAATATATATCATATGTTTTAATTTTTTTATACTTTTATTCATGCATGATATGTATTTAGTAGTAAAGGAATATTTTTTTTAATTTTCTTATTTAAATAAATATATTTAATTATTTATTTAACCTAAAATTGTTTATGTCATATAAAATACTTGGATATATATATATATACATATATATATATATATACATATATATATATATACATATATATATATATTAAAATTACCCATTTTCAAAAAATATATAATTAAAATTATAAAATTTTGCATAAAAATATTACATAACATATATTATACAGAAAACTTTAGAAAATAGTATTTTTATAATATTTATATAATTTTACATGATTTTTATTTTTAAAATATATTAAAATTCAGAACCAAAAAGAATTAAAAAAATTATATATGGCCGAGAGCAATAATCTGCTGAAGTATAATTAACATAATATATATAATTTGATTTTATTATTTATCCTAATATATATATATATATATATAATCACACACATATATATGTGTGTGTGCATGTGTTGTATGAAATAAAATATTACTTTATAAATTACTTTTGGCTTTTATATTATATATTATATACATATATAGGTGTTAAAAATTATTTTGTAAACTAATATTTAACTAATTTAATTATTTAATTATATATATACACATATACATACATACATACATACATACATACACACACACACAGATATATATATATATATATATATAAATACAAATTTTATAAATGTTTTATCTGAAAATTGTTTACAATTAACATTTAATATATGTATATATATTATTTATATTATATATTTACTTGTATATTTTATTATGATACAAACATATACACATTTAGACAGCGAATCCAATACAAGAGGGGCTAACATGTCCGTTGCGGTGTAAATCCCAAAATCTATATATGGTAAGTTAAACCATGTACACATTATTCTATTGCACATACATGTACACACATACGTGTATATGATACACACATGGTATTTGCATCGCAATTGACATATTAGCACCTCCATATACATATGTGTCATCTATATGTATGTGCATGTGTGTGTGTTATAGAATAATATTTGATATATATAAGTTTGTGTGTGTGTATCTGTTTGTGAATAAATAGTTAACAGTATAATATGTTTGATTGCAATCTAGTATAAATAACTATAATTCAAATTGAAATTTATAATTCAAATGTTAGATCTCAGGTCTAGATCTACATAGTAAATATCTCATAATTCAAATTTAAATTAGTATGTTAGTTTTAAAGATATATATATATATATATATATATATTATACATGTATATATATACCAAAACATAAAAAAATTATTATTTTTTATTTTAAATACACACACACATATTATCATATAAACACATACAAAATTAATGGTAAAAAATCTATACATATATATACACTTGGCAAAATGATAATAGTTTTTTTAATTTGAATTTTGTGATTTTTTAAAAATTGGTTTTTTATTGACTTGGAAATCATGTAAATATATAAAAAATATTTGAAGCAATTAAAAAATGTTCAATTTCATTAAATAAATATTTGCATATTATATATATTTATGTATCTTATAGAAATGTAAATATCTTAAAACTTTGATTTTGTGTTTATATAAATTATATGCATGTGTGTGTTATATATATGGTTTAAAAACACCTTTTTAAAATAAATTCAAATTCAAAATCATATTATTATATTTGATAAATTTAGATATATATTATATATGTATGTATGTATGTATCTGTTATACGACATTTTGACCCAGCTATATTTGCACTGGTTGGACAAGTTAGATTCGCCTGTCATCAAGGCCAGTAAGTCCAAAGCGATGATCGTAGGGTCCAGAAGTCAAGTACAGATGATAATATGAAGCCGTGATCGAACTGAATTGAGAGATATGCAATGCATAATGTTCGAAGTAGGGAATATAGTTCAACATATAGGAGGGATCGACAATAACCATCTCTCCAACGTAGGGATCGACATGTTTCAGGAAGAAAGTGCAATTCAATAGAAAACAATCAACATCTCAAGATCCACAAGTCTAATACATATGAAATTTTATGAGCAAGATGTCGGGACCCTAGAGAGCCTACCTTAGGGATCATACCTCAAAAGGATAAAATAAGAGAGATTGGCCCTCTTCCCTCAATAGGGATCGGCTGAAATCAGAAGACAACTCACACTGAAGCAAAGATCGAGCAATAACTCAAGTTCTACTAATCCATTTGGCATGAAACTTTGAGGCTAAGCACATTTCAACATGGGAAAGCTACCATATTGATCGCACTACCAAATTCCTTAAAAATAGGGATCGACACTAATCTCTATTCCTTGGGATTTGGGCCATGCGATCCTTTTGATGGTCAATATGGTTTTGGAGATCCTTCTGCCGAATTTTCAGGGAGATATTTTGCCATCTTCATCTATAAATACATGCTTAGTTGTTCATTTTTGGGACCTATACACTGCTAGTTGCTTTGTACTCTATTATAACTAAGGATTTTTATCCGATCCCTATTGTACTCAGTTTACAAATTGTTAATAAAGCAACTTATTCAAAGTAGACGTAGGCCAATAACGCTGAACCACTATAAATCGTTATGTTCATGTTACTACTTTGATTTATTGCTATTTCATTACTGTTTTCCTCTATTTTCATTTAACATTCTTCATTTATTGTTCTTCAAAACTTCTATTGGGTGTTTGCGCCAACTTTTGGTTCAAACATTTTGGTGCTTTTATTGAGATTCTCAGCCCTATTTGGATCCCTTTGTTGCTATTGGATTGCATAAATCCATCAAAGAGATCCGCAATTATCTTCACGAAGCTTGGTCGTTCTACTCAGATTTGCAAAATTCTAAGGAAATCTATTAACAATGGTTAAGAATACCAGATCTGTAATATCCCCCAAATTGGAGGCCCAAAACTAACGGCTACGGATGCTGCAGTTATCCATAGTTATTAATCATCAGCAACCAAATACCGTGGCGTTAGATACATTGATACATAGATCACAAGAATATGGAAAAAATTTAACAAATTAAAAACACATTTCCACATTCCGTTTAAAATATTTCATGTTCATTACATAATCCCACAAACGTTAACCACATTCAGAAAAATATAATTATTACACATTCGCCAAGAGCGACATATGAAGATGCCCCCTTGGTTGATCAGAGTATATATATAATAAGGCTAATAAGTCTACCTTTACATCCAATTACACAGTGGAAAAGATAACTCTAATAACTAACTGCCACGTGCATGCCTCTGGAAGCTTTATTCATCTAAGAAGAGAACCTGGAAACCCTAAACCTCAAACTACTTAAAATCAATTGAGTACTTGAGAGTTTAGGGGAAAACAAAAACTTTGAGTCTAACATAAAGCCTAGTATGAATAATAATCTAACATCTCAATCCATTTGGATATCTAGTGAGACCACGCCACTTAGCAGAACGAATTTTCCCCTCACTAGCATCCTAAAACCTTTTCAAAACCATATACTGTGCTCTGCATCCATAATGGTTAAAACATAGCATTTAAAACATTTATGATGATATGTATATATAAATTTTTTGGATTTCCCATCCCCAGTTTAATTGACCCCCGGTCATATTTATAGTTTATAGGATCACTATTAACCTATTAGTTTTCATGGGTTTACCAATAACCTTTTCATAATGTATAGACACCCTCTCCAATGTCATAGTTTTCATGGGATCACTAAGAACCTATAGGCCCCTGCCAATTAACTAAATAAATTCAAGGGTTCCTTTGAACCTATTGGTCATTCCAATAACTCCACTCTTATCTTAGTTTTCATGGGTTGACTAGGAACCTATGGATTATTCCAGTAACTCCCTTATTATCCTAGTTTTCATGGGTTGAATAGGAACCTATTGATGCCTCCGATAACTTCTTCTTACCCTAGTTTTCATGGGTCGACTAAGAACCTTTTGACTATGTCAATACTTAATCCGGATATAGTTTTCATGGGTTCACTACAAACCAATTGGCCCCTGCCAACCATCCTTAATACACAGTTTTCATGGGTTTACTATGAACCTATTGGATAGCCCAATAACTTCCTAATCATAGTTTTCATGGGTTTACTATGAACCTATCTCTCAGACAACTTAAAGATTTAGGCATCCTACATTTTGGTCTACCTGACTCCCTGGATGCAATTCTATTCATTCAGGAGTTTAATCAATTTATATTCACTACTGGGTTAACCTACTGGTTCTTCTACCCCTTTATCCCCAAAACACAGTTATGGTTTCTTTATCATGTGAATATATTCATATTTGAAGAAGTAAACACAACAACTTAACAATACCACTCTTGCGGGTTTAAGGTACTTGAAATACTTTTCATGTAAAACATAGTTAATCGCTTTAACCTATATTTTTATTAAGGTAATACTTCTTCAAATTTACATACTTAAATTCATTTCAAAAGTCCTTTATTTAGCCATGGGTTATTCCATTAAAAATGAATTTGGGTTTAAAAAGCCTTTCGACACCTTCGAAACCTTGCTTTCGACTTCATTGAATACCCTCCTTCGAAAGCATTAAATTCTATCTTTAAAACATTAGTCTCCTACCTTTCGAATACTTTAAAACATCTCTTCGAAATCTTTCGACCTTGTTAAAGTATTATCATATAAGTATAAAAGCATAGCTTCGAAACTGTTCTAAAATACCCCTTTCGAAAAAATAGAAGATTACCCTTCGAAACCAATACCTCTCGAAGCCATTGGGTTTATATTTAAATAACATTTTTGGGTCAAAGTGAACATTAGAGAAAGAATCTCTTTCGAAACCGTTCTTTATTTCAAATAGTATTGGGGAAGTTTGATGGTGGCGAAACCATCCTTTCAAAAGCATTAAAACATATGGGTAAAACCATTGAAGGTTAGCTTTGAAACCCCTTCCGAAACCATTGCCTTCGAAACTGCTAACCCCTTTCGAAAGTAGTAGGAAGTGGCTTATATTTATAAAACAAATGGTACCTTTCGACAACATTGATGTCTTCAATACCATCGAAAGGCATCAAATCATAGAAGGTTTTCGACTTGGTCGAAACTACCCCTTCCGAAAGCTTCAAATAAAAACTAAGTAACTTCTTCAGAAGCTGCTACTTGAAAACAAAGGCGGCAGCTCTCCTTCAAAAGCTTCTTTAAAAATACCCTTTCGAAACCATTGGTTTCGCTACTTCGAAACCCTTTTGTAAACAGGCAAGCGCTTTTCTTTTAAAACAAAATAAAGGAACCATCCCCTTCGGAAGCGACATTTTGACACCCTACCTTCCGCCTTTCTCCAATCCACTATGTACCAGCTAAATGATACCATGTGTATTGGTTTACTAGTATTAACCTAGAAGGTTTCGACTAGGTTGGAGGCGGAAGGTGTGGGTCGAAAGGTCCTTCTAAAGAGGGCGGAACCCACTTTTCTGAGCTAAAGGCTGTTTTTACTAAATAAAGCAAACTTTTGTAACTAACTTGCCCACATGTAAACACTTGATTGGCTACATTAAACTTTCAAAAAATTTTGCTAATATTTACCAGATTTTCTCAGATCTAAACCAAATAACATTTAACAAATAAGCCATTCCTATTAACAAAACAATTATATCATTTAGGTCCTCCTTTCAAAATAATTTAATTTCCATACTAAATCACTTAGCAAAAATCCCCAAAAATTCCAGAAATTCACTTTAATCATGTTGCCTAACATATTAAAATTTTAAACCCAAATCCTAAATATAATTTTTGAAATAAGTTTATAAACCCAAATAATCATATTTTCCCTTGAAAATTCATAACTAATTCTCCATGGCTTGGAAAATTATAAAAAATTAAACCCAACTCCAAAATCATGTTTCCCAAAAGGTATAATTTTTCCATGGCATTTAGACATCATTTAATCTCTGTTTTACCCTAAAACCATGCATATCTCCTTTTAAACAATCTTGTTTAAACTAAATAATTTATAAATCAAGCATATCATCATCCAATATATCATAAAACGAATTTACCCATAAATCTGAAATCATATGATTATAAAACAAAAAATAGAGATGTAGTGATTATTATTCACCTTATATAGGATAAGGAAATTGGAGATTGATTTCTTCTAACTTGATCCTATGCTTTTAATTTGATTTTCTCTTTTTGTCTTCTTCCTAATGGTCGGCTCCACTTCTTCTTACATTTAAAATTTTTCCTAAGATAAAATGAACGTGTATGGATAAGGGGATAATAACATAAGGGTAGAGAATGTGGGCGGCAAATGACCCTAATGCTCTATGATTAATTAATTAACACTTAACCATGTTTAAGTTCACTCATTTTAAATACGCATGGCCACTATATTTATTTACCAATCTCAATCCCCTTATACATTATTCTATTTAATTTATTCGAATTAAATCTCCTAAATAATGTTAATAAAATTAGGGGTGTTACAAGATCTATATCTGAAAACGTAGAAGGAAACGAGAACGTCGGTATCTAGCAAGGAGGTCCGAGCAATCTACCAGTAGATGTGAATGATACCAATCTACTTGATGTCTAGAACCCGGCTAATTCCATTGCAAGAGCTGAATTCCAGAATCTGATGAAAGAGCTAATGGATAGCCGCCGATAGTTGAATCAGCAGATTCAAGTCAATATAGATCTAATGAACCAACTCAGTCAGCAACAGCGCAGGAAAGCTAGGAGGGACCCTACCCCTTATTCTACATCAGAGAGTTCTAGTTCATCAGATGACTATCATAGATGCAGGTGTCGTAGATCTGACGGATGTCATGTAGAAGCTTCAGGGCATCAATAGGAAAACCTACCTGGTCTGTCGAGACCGATCAGCGCCGATCCCTCCATATGGATCGGTACCGATCCCTCCTCCAGAGGAGGGAGCCTACCTTTCCATGCCGAAGTCAAAGCTTGAGCTATTGTGAGTGATTTGAATGTTGGATTTCAGATGGATGCAGACCAATTACCTCCCTGGAATGACGATGAAGTGCATGTACGTGACATACATCGAGAGGATGTTGAGCCAAGAAGGCATGGAATAGCCTGTAGACATCGACCGGACCATTCACGTGAGGTGGACCATGATCTTCGTTTGCCTCCAACTATCCAAACCCTAGACTTGTCAGCTATGGTTAGACAGCTAGTGAGGGAGAGCCAAGCCTTGACCAATGATGATTGAGACATCAAGAGAAGCCATACCCTGTTTACTGAAAATACCTTACATGCCGAGTATCCAAGAAGGTTCAGTATGCCATCGATGCCTGGCTACGAGGGAAAAACCGACCCTAGGCAGCACATCATGAGATATGAATGACTGATGGATTCCGCACGAGCTAATGATGCAACAAAGTGTAGATGTTTTCCTATTATTCTCTATGGCATAACAATGATGTAGTTTACGAGATTACCCCCACGGTCAATCTCTAAATTTGATGATTTAGGAACAAAGTTTGTGGAGCAATTCCGTATGCATGCGACTCGTCCCAAAGATGTAATGTCCCTATCCAGCATAATCCAAGCTCCGGGAGAATCATTGAAAGACTATTAGGAGAGATTTCATACGGCCATCATAGAAGGCGGTATACGAATGACCATTCAACATTGATGGCGACAACGAGAGGGATTGATCCGAAATCTGACTTTGGCGATTGGTTAGTTGGCAAACCACCCGCAACACTACAAATGCAGCTCAGTATTTGAGGAAAGAGGAAGCTAGATGCTCTAAGAAGAAGAATGTCCAAAATAAACCGAATCAGCGAAAGAAAGGCGGTGATAGGAACCGTGAACAAAAGAGGGATTCTGGAAGAGGAATGCCTAGGATTCCAATATATGATACCTACATACCATTTAATACATCTCTAGAAAATACTTGTCTACATGCATTACCATGCAGTATAGGAAGCCACCTCCGAAATAATTGATGGAGAAGCAGAAACAAACTAGGAAATATTGTCGATTCCACAAATGCTATGGACATAACACGAATGAGTGTAGGCATCTCTGGGATATTATCGAGAAACTGACTTGGGAAAGAAGGTTACAGTAGTTTGTTAAAGCCTCGTTGGATGGTGAGCAGGGGACATCTGACCCCAACCGAGGATAAGTTCTGCACAGGGCCGTGGAGCCTATGCAGACTGGTAGGAGATTAGTGATCAATACAATAGATGGAAGACTGCATCCAGCTAAACATATGAATTTTGAATGTTGTTCAAGTACAAAAGATGAATTTTCGGCAAATCAGCAACATACAATGGCAGATGAAATTGTATTCAGAGATAAAGATGCAGACGAGGTGGAGGCACCGACGATCGACCCAATGGTCATTTCGGCTATGATCGGCCCCGCCTTAGTAAGGAGGATTTTGGTTGATTGTTGAAGTTCTATTAATATAATTTTCAAAAAGGCTTACTATCAGATGAGGATAGAAGCCAAGGACTTGAGACCGTCTAAAGTCTTCATTCATGGATTTGATGGTGCTGCGACCGAAGCTATTGGATATCTCAAATTGCCCATAGAGTTGGGAGAAGGCGACCGCAGGAGAGTGCGGATTCTACTATCTATTGTCTTGGATGTTGTGTTTCCATACAATTCTTTTCTAGGATGACCAGCCCTAGCTAAATTTCAGGCAACTCTTACCTCATGGTATTTGACTTTGAAGTTCCCAACTGATAACGGTGTTGAAGTTGTGCATGGTGATCAGGCGATCGGACGTGCCTGTTATGTAGCTGAATTGAGAGATGCTCAACGGAAGGAGAAATGTAAGGGTATGGATAAGTCTCTCCGCATCCAAACCACAGAAGATTGACAACCAGTGTCGGGGCCTTGGCTTGGGCGCCACAGTTGGTTCTATAAAGACATAGATCCAAGGATGACAAGGAGGAGCCTAAACAGACCAAGGCTACACCGTCTGAGCCAACAATTGACATAACGCTCAGCCATGATGACCTGTCATGGGTCCTAAAGATCGGATCACAGCTCAACCCCTCGATGATGAAAGAACTTGTTGGATTTCTCCAAGCAAATTTTGACGTGTTCGCATGGACTCACTTTGGCATGTATGGGATCTCGCCTGCCATTGCAAGTCACACATTAAATATCGACCCGAGGCATGTCACGGTGAAATAGAAAATGCTTGGGTTTATTTGCAACGCCCTCTATCCAAATGGGTATCTAATCCTGTACTTGTGAGAAAGGCAAATGGAAAGTGGTGGACGTGCATTGACTGTTCGAACTTAAATAAGGCATGTCCAAAAGACAGTTTTCCCCTTCCAATGATCGACTAGTTAGTAGACTAAACCGCAAGACACGAGTTGCTATCTTTCATGGATGCGTACTTTGGATATAACCAAATCTCGATGCGCATCCCTGATCGGGAGCAAACCAGCTTTATTACCAATGTTGGAGTGTATTGCTCCGTGGTAATGTCATTTGGATCGAAGAATGCTGGAGCGACCTATCAGCGTCTAGTTAACAGAATGTTTAAAGATCGGATTGGAAAAACAACAATCAAGCGCCTAGTCAACAGAATGGAGGTATATGTGGATGATGTGCTTGCGAAGTCATGAAGATCAAGCGACAAAATTAGAAACTTAGTAGAAATGTTTGATATCCTTCGATATTACAGAATGAAGTTCAATCCTATGAAGTGTTATTTTGGCATGGCATCAAGAATGTTCTTAGGTTTCATCATCAATGTCCATGGAATCAAAGCTATTCCTGAGAAGACTCAAGCATTTCGCAACATCCAAGTATCGAAGACCATCAAACAAGTACAGAGCCTAAATGGGAAAGTTTTCGCCCTAAGTCAATTTATTTCCAAAGCCATCGATAAATGCATTCCTCTCTTTGATTTGATTAGAAGAGGGAAAATGAACTTTGAATGGACGCAGGATTGTGAAGACGCATTTTGAGCTCTGGTCAACCACCTAAAGAAGCCTCCCATCTTGTCAAAGTCGATGTATCATTAAACTTATATGTCTACTAGGCTGTGTCGGTACATGCTATAAGTGTTGCACTGCTTCACGAAGAGAGTCAGATCTAGAGACCAGTCTATTATCTTAGCAAACGATTAATAGGAGCTGAAAGGAACTATCCGAAGGTAGAGAAATTGGCATGCTTCTTGTTAATCGCTTCACGAAAGCCGTGCCACTATTTTCAGGCGTATTCTATTAACACTTACGCCAACCAGCCGTTACGACAGATCCTATAGTGACTTGAAATGTCAGGGAGGTTACTCAAGTGAAACATCAAACTGAGTCAATTTGACATTACTTATCTTCCTCGAAGAGCTATCCAGGGACAGGCACTAGCGGACTTTATAGCAGAATTCACTACACATGATGATCTCCCAAAGGGAAGTGGAGCTCCTACCATTTGGTGGAAAATGTATACTGATGGAGCATCCAATGATTGTTGTACTGAAGCCAAAATCATGTTATTAACTTCAGTGGATCGATCAATTAGCTATGCTTTGAAGCTTGACTTCCCTGGAATGAATAACGAAGCGGGAGTATGAAGCTCTGAACGCTGAACTCAAACTTGCCAGAGAACTAGGGATAAAATCTATCGAAATATTTTTTGACTCACAATTGGTAGCATACCAAGTTAGGGGAGATTACCAAGCTAAAGGACAACGAGTCGCCCTTTACCTTATCCAAGTCCAAGAGCTATTGACTGGCTTTGAGTATTATGACACCACGCACTTTCCCCAAGATAAAAAAAAGAGGCTGACTCATTGACAAAGTTTGCTAGCAATGGGGATACACAACAAGATGGGCTTGGTTCTGGTTGAAGTACTAGGCGCTCCAAGCATAAACCAGATGGAAATCGATTAGGTACTAGAGACAGAGCTGGAAAGGGAGCTGTGGATGACTCCGATTAAAGCCTATTTTCTACAGGGAGTCCTTTCCGAGCAAAGGAATGAAAGGCGAAAAGTACTTTGCAAAGCTTCATGATATATCATTCAGGAAGGAGTCATGTATAGAAAGGGATTTTCGTTCCCCCAATCGGTGTATCGCTCATGATGAAATAAAGCGAGTTCTAAAGGAAGTTCATGAAGGAGAATGTGGCGATCATACTAGGGGGTAGACCCTAACAAAGAAAATATTCCATTATAGGTATTATTGGCCGACTGTCAATCGAAATGCTTCTGATTACGCTAGGGGCGTGACAAGTGCCAGATGTATGTAAAAGTTTCGAATGCTTCGCCAGCAGAAATAACACAAATGGCCAATCCATGGCCATCTTCCATATAGGGAATAGATATCATCGGTTTCTTACCAATATCTAAAAGTAATGCAAAGTACGCCATTGTCGCAGTTGATTACTTTACTAAATAGGACGGAGCAGAACCTTTAGCCATGATCATGACAAGGAAATTAATCAACTTCATTTTCCAAAATATCATCTATCGTTTCGGCCTTCCATGAACCATTGTAACTGATAGGGGGACTCAATTCAACAGTGCCGAATTCAAAAACTTCTGCCGTCGGCATCATATTGAAAAGAGATTTGCAACAGTTGATCACTCTCAAGCGAATGGACAAGTTGAAGCTGTGAATAAAATCATAATTCCATTGTTAAGAAGCATTTGGAAAAGGTTACATGCAAGTGGGTAGATGAACTCCCAACAACATTATGGGCTTACAGAACCATCCATAAGTCCACGACTGACCATACTCCATTCGCCCTTGCCTATGGCTTCGAAGCTGTCATTCCCATTGAACTCGAACTTCCTTCTCATCGAGTAACCTACTACTATCCTAGAACAAATAGAGATCTCCTTTTAGAACCTTTAGACTTTATAGATGAGAAGCACGAAGAAGCTGATTTGAGGGCAGCTGCACATCGACACCGAGTCACCTGATACTACAACACTAAAGTCTGACCTAGAACCTTTGAAATCGGCGATCTCGTCTTGAAACGGGTCTTTCCTGCCTCGTCACACATGAATCCTACTTGGGAAGGACTGTATGTCATTGAACAGAGGCTTGGAAAGGGAACTTTCATGCTAGCGACTGTTGATGGCATCACACTCCCAAGAGCATGGAATAGCGAGCATTTACGACGCTATTTCACTTAGTTTTTTTTCATTTAGTTAAATTCAATTTTCGAATTTTCTTTAGCATTTAATTTTCCAGATATGTAATAGGACAGATTATGTCATTTCTTTCCATTAAGCAAATAAATTTTAAAATTTCATTCATATATGTGATTGCTGTAGCATTACATATTAGTTACAATACTTGACTAACTAATATTGATATATCTAAGCAGGTTCCCAGAGCTTGGAAATAGCCGATTACATAAGTTTACGGTTGAACTAAACAAAATGAACATGCCCCAACTGTTCTTATGAGGATTCTTTCTCACAACCCATTGGATGGAATATCTAACGAGGAATGGACGAGACTTGAACATCCGATAACCAAGTTAGTTCTACCGAGTGATAGGACAAACATGAATCAAAAGCGATCGTGATACGACTGATTGCTCGCTAAGTTAAACCCCGGATTTGAAGGGAAATCAATCTATTAAGGAAAATACGGTCCGACTAGTTTCCAAAATAACTCAAAGTCCCCAGAATGCAGACTTGAGTATAAACACAAGTTGTGTGCGATTTGACCACCCACCGACTAACTCTTACCCCTAGAGTTCGGATATGAGTATAAACAAATAAATGAGTGCGGTTCGACCGCTCATTATTCCATAAACTCGAACCTGAAACCTACAGGAGAGTATAAATGAACTAAGGACGGAGTTCGACCATCCACTATCTAACTATGCTAACCCTAGACTGGAGGCAGGAGTGTAATCACTTAAACCATTGAATCCAATGGCGTAATGCTAGGGCTCAAGCCTAATGTTTGACCCAACTTAAGGCAATAACCGCATGGAGGCCTTAAGCAAAAATTAATGGACAATTGTCCAAATTAATGAGCAGTGAATTATAAGTACATTGAATGAAAAAGTAATAGCTCGACTACTTAGACAAAATTCATATAAGAGTTCGATAGAAAACAAAGAACTTTTATTTGTATGCTAAACTTCTAAATTATGGCACAAAGTTTATTCAAAAGCGGGGACCGTACTCGTAAAATCACAGCCAACAAAAAGAGAAAAAACAACTATACAAGTTATATGCAAACTGAGCCAAAAAGATGACTATTTATTTTGTTCTTTTTCTCTTTTGGATTTTTTAGGAGTGGCGCCATTTGAGCTTCCGCTTATTCTTCTTTTTGATCCGTCGCGCCCTTGGCAGGTGAACTTTCAAAGGTTGGAGGGAGTTCTTCGGGAACAGACCTACCTGGTGGAATGAATTGAAGTGGGACAAGATTTGGATCGTCGATGTCATGTCAGCAAGTTCAGCCTTAGCTTTCTTCTTCAGCAACTCCTCTCTCTCAATGCTATTTTGAGCTGAGCTCATCAGTATGTTCAGTGGCACCAGTAATCACAACATCATCTGATTCATTTGGCAACGGCGGGTCATCATCTTTTTCATCATCAAGCGCTCCAATAATTTGAGCGTCGGATTTTGGAATGTCGTTGGCCATCAGAATTTCAGTAGATGTCGATTGTTGCTCCATGGCTGCACCACTTCCTGGAGTCGACTGGGACCTGGAAGACCTGCAGATTCGCGACAACGAGAAGATAAGCCCATGACTATTGGGCTTAGGGAATGAAATCTCTCGAATAATGAAGAACAAAGCAGGATAACTGTGTTCGACTGACTTTCGGTTGTCATCGAAGTGCTCCCCTCTAGAATAGGAGTCAACACCTTTGATTGATAGTTGGGTCTGTCCGGATCGTAGCTTAGATCCTATTTAGGGCCAAGAAAAACTGAAGCTCCAACTGTTTGAAAAGAAGGGGGGCCTTTGGGATCAAGCTCCAATGACTCGGCAGTATTTTTCCCTTTGCTGGAGGGTGCTAGAATATCAAAGTATCGGAGTCTCGCGGCAGCAAGGTCTAAAGGTTCATCCCCGCGAAGAATCTCCTGCACAAGCTTCTCTTAGTCTAAGTCAACTTCATCGAGGGTTTTCTTTTCCATTTCAACAATGTATTCCCAGGCCTCAGCGAGCGATTCAAGATAGCCCTCTCTAAGGAAACTTAGATCACGATGAATTAAGACTTTAACATTATATTAAACGATCAAAGGATCGAACATGTCCTTAATTTCATTTCGACCAGCTTTTTGGCATCTTCTAACTACACCTTGATCTGCTCTCTTATCACATTGCGGCTCGCTTCTCTTGCCTCTTCTTTGAGGACTTCAATTTGAGCGAGTTTCTTGTCAAGCTTAAATTTCAGTCCTCGAGCTTCGACGGCCTCTTCGCAATCACATTTCGACTACTCCTGAGCTTCGAGCTTCTCTTCCTTTTCTTTTTAAGGAGTTCTTAAGTTCCTCAACGCGGCGGGCTTGAATATTCTTCTTCTTTTGCAGGGTATTTTTTTCCAAAGCAAGCACACTACTGCGATTGAGAGCGGCATCCAATTCCTTTTTGTGAGCCGCTTCTAGATGATTAACTTCCTCAGATGTTTCTTTGGCATTTTTTTCTTCCACGGTTAGCTTCGCCATCAATTTCGAGATTTCATTGTCTTGATGTTTAATTAGTTTTTTGTCATGGATTGCCTCAAGCTTGAGACGATCGATTTCATGTTGTCTCTCGATAGGTACCTCAGAGAATTTTTTTGGCCAGATGTTGGAATGCTTTGTATTGCACAAAAACATCATTAACACATGCAAAGGAACTTGCTTTAGCGCCCTCTAGAATTGTATGAATGGAAGGAAGGAACTTAAGCCCATCGAAGCAAATTTTTGGGAAATTAACCTTAAGTTCGGCTAATTTTTCTACCGTGTCAGCCTTAGGAGCTGCAGTAGGCAAAGCAGGATCAGAAGTGACAAGTGGGCATTTGCTCGACCTACAATCATAGGACTGTCTGGAACCAGATGAAACAGAATATTGTTCAGGAGGCACAACAATTTGAGGAGCATGGAAAGAAGTATGATCTCCGCTGTGTACAGGAAGATTAGACTGAGCTTCCTTATGAGACGTGTAACGATCCGTATTTTTAACTATTTTAAATTATTAAATTTAATGTGGTTATTGGGTAAAAATTGTTAGATATAAAATTTAATAATTTATTAATGTAGTTATTGAATATGAAATTGGATAAAATCTTGAAATAAATAATTTTGGAAATTTAGGAATGATTTATATTGAAATAAAATTATAATCAATAGTTAGAATTAGATCATAAGTGTTGAATTATTTAGATGGAAATAATTATCGATAACTAAATTCATTGGAAATTTATGATTGTTAATGAAATTTATTGCATAATTAAATTGTTTAATTTAATATTGGGAATTATTGGAATAATTGAATTTTGAATTTTATATGAATATTGATTTAAATTTTACTTAAATATGAGATTGTTAACATTTAAAATTGGATTAAAAGTGAATAATTAGAAATTGGAAATTTTATATTTTAATTGACGAGTAAAAATAGTCATTTTGGCCACTGTCTTGGATTTCGATGAAACTAGTTTCATCGGATCCGTAATAGTGAGTTATTATAGGATTTGAAGTTTCGAAGCAATCAGACTTGTCGTTTGGCCGTGCGAGCTTGAAACGCGTAGAAATTTATTTCAGAATTCGATAAAATTATTTGACTTTGAAAAGCTATCTTCTGCATACGATCGAATTAGGCCTCGAAACTAGTTCCATTGTGTTTGGAATGGGGGCAAAACATTATAAACGCCAGGCAGTATGCGTCATTTGGAATTCATGATTTCGCGGGCTAATCGAATCAGATGTTTTCTTATTATTATAATATGATATAAAAAATATCTCCACACTCGTTTTGTACGCCGTTTACCTATACGCTAACCCCATCTTCCTTTCTTATAGTCGAAATCGCAGCCTTTAAGTAGTTAAAAAAAATCCAAATCGATTTAAACAAAAATAAAACAATCAAAGGTCGCAACGCGACCTGGAAAGGGCATCGCGAACGAGAAAGGTTGAGCTCCGGTGGTCATCAAGTGAACGCGGTGAATGCTGGCGGAGGGCGTGGTCGCAACATCTGGAGAGCGCAGCGTGTTGAGGCGGCGAGTAGCTTTAGGGTTTTAGGGCTTCATCACGTGCGCGAGTTGATCGAAGGCCGCTGGAGGTTCGCGCGGTGGCTGGGAAGAGTGGCGCGCACGTTGATGTTGTCATGTGGATTTAGGTTTTCCCGTTCTAGGAGAAGCTCGAACAAGGGAGAAGGTGTAGTAGTTTTTATTTTATTATTTTGTTAAATTCAATTTAATTTAAATCAAACGCTAATAAAATCATAAAACTTTTATACGAGGTCCGTTTCAGGTGAAACAAATTGCGTTGGAACCGTATCGACATCATCTACAGCGTGGTGTGGATTTGAAATTTGTTTGACTCTCGAAATATTTTAATTTCAAATAAAAAGGTGAGTGCTTATATGCTCACGATTGACTATAATATTTTTATGTAGTTATATTGAAACTCTAAAGTGATTTAAATTGTTGATTGTTGTTTGGTAAATTTAGCTACCATGGTAATCGATATAGAAATTTATATGTTAGAATTTTAAATTAACAGTTAAATTGAAATTAGAATTAAACTGTTAGTAAAATTCCCAATTTTTGATAATTGGTTAATTGTAAATTATTAATTGTTTGGATGATTGATTGTGATGGATGAAAATTGGTTAATATTTGAATAATTGGATGTTCAATTATTTTATATATATCATGTTGTTATCCTGTACATTATTTACAGTATATAAAACTGCAAATCAAATTATTTCGAATAAATTAAGAAATAGGTTGAAATGATATATACCTATGACATTTATTTTGGATTGGAATGATATATATCCATTCTTGAATTAAAATTGAGATGACTGATTCACTTGGTCATATGATAGAAAATTATATACGGACACCGGATTGGTTAAATTAAATGATTTTGAAAATTTTGGATTTCAAATTGAAATTAATTTGGAATTGAAATTGAAATCAATTGGAATTGGAATTGAAATTAATTTGAGAATTGAAATTGAAATTAATTTGGATTTGGATTTGAAATTAATTTGGAATTGGAATTGAAATTAATTTGGAATTGAAATTGAAATTAATTTGGATTTGGAATTGAAATTAATTTGGGAATTGAAATTGAAATCAATTGGAATTGAAAGCGAAATTTCATTAATTTGAAATCGAAATCGAATTTATTTGGATTGAAATTGGAATCGAAGTAAAATTCGACTTGAAATCGGAATTGAATAGATTAAATCGAAATGGAAATTGGAATTGATTTGAATTGGAAAATTTGGAATTGAATCAGTTTGACTTTGAAACTATTTTCAAATAAATTATCTTAGTATAAACTATTTAAAATCTATCTTCTTAATATTCAAATTATTTTGATTTCTCCAAACTATTTTACTATATATATACCATTTTCAATATTCAGACTATTTTTTATTAAACTATTTAAGCTATTTTAAAACTATTCAAACTATTTTCTTAAAATTCAAACTGGTCAAAGGTGGTATGCTTATATTTAAATCTTGGATTTAAATGCGAATGAGGTTAAAATGAAGTTATAACCTAAATTGGAATTCGATACAATTTTGGAAGTGAAATCGAGATATTAAGGCAAAAATGATATGGTATATTTTGAGTAAATATGATGATTTCGAAATGGATTTGATTTTGAAGCGAATATCATATTTTGATATCAAGTACGAATTGTTTTCGAAACGTAAAAGTACCAACCGGTGTGTAAAATGACGTTTGGTTGTTAAAGAGACCGAGGCCTCTTATTGGCATACTCTCTGTCAATATTAGAACCACTTTGACAACCGTGTACGCGGTGGATGATATCTAGAATGTAGTGGTTGAATTGGCGAACATTTACTGAAACAAAGTAAGAGAACGATGATGGATAGCCTTGACACTCATGTCATGATTAAATTAACTAAAACAGAAGCCTATGTCTGGCCAATGAGGTTAGCTACCTCTAGTGACGTTGATCTCTCGTATTTACTATCGTGATTTGAACTCGATGGGTGCACCCTTCCGTTTGGATTGATAGTCACGATTGGCCACGGATGGGTTACGACCAGCCAGAAATGGTAAACTGGTAGAATCCTACCTTGGGCATTGTCTCACGTTCCTTGTCATACTTATCCTTATACGAGCCCATTATGACTTTGGTTTAGTATTGTACTTATAGGGGACTCACTGCCTACCGACGTTACTGGTTGTGTTACAGGACCTGCATAGACTACATTCTATAAAATGTATTAAGGTGGATCAATGTAAGCCTTAACGCTATTTTGATATTTATTTTACTGATAGACATTACCTATTATAGCATATACTATTATATATAAATAGTTTAACAGATCCTTAGGAGATGAAAATCCCGTAACATCTCTTAAGTTATTGCACGCACGTTATACACTGGATAGGAGTTGTAAAATCCCATAAACATCTCCGACGCCCGACACTCATATTATATGCGATATTGATTTGACTTACATGAGAATATTTTAGTCCTGACTCGAGTGTTTTGTTTTCCATTATGCTCGGGTCAGTCCTGAGTTTTTCAGCGTATTGAAGATTATTCCCTGGAGGACGAAGACAAAGATTTGCTTTATATTACTATTATTATTATTCCCTGCATCATGCTATTCTGTTGCATTATTTATTTATCCCTGATGTGTGTGTGTATAACTTTGATAAACGTTGTATAGATTATAATCAAATGTATAATAAGCAGCTTCATGAACTGTTTATTTGATTATTATATTTTATCATTTCCACTGTGAGATTCTGTGTTTGTTTTCTTTTTCTTTTCTTATTTTCTTGTTTAACCCCATTGATTATCTACGTTCTGGATTGTTTAAGTTGGACATGTGTGGATTATTGTTGATTTAAACCTTCCGAAATGTGGGTCGTCACAACACGATTGAGATTGGGAGTTATGTTTGGAAGATGAAGACTCTCTCAAATAACGACTTCTTTCACAGCCGTCATCTCCCTCTTTATGCATACCCGATTCTTGACCGCGACTTGATCCTACTGTGTTGACAAGCTCCTCAAGCGATCGAAGGCACGGGATTGAGACATTTCACCTACAAACCAACAAGAGTGTATAAGTGACTGTTGAATAAAAGATATAAGAAAATCATGAAGTGAAGTGCGTGTGATTATGATTGCCTAGTGTCCCCTTCGACGGACCAGTTGCTGCAGCCTTGCTCATAGGAGATTTCTCCCTTTTGTTAGTGGGCGTCACCACTTCTGGTGGGAGAATTGAGCCCTCCAAAAATGATGTTAGGGAAGTCATAAGTCATGATATCATCAGGGATTGGGAGATTCGAGAACCATTCCATTGAGCTTTCTAAATGTTGAGAAGAAGACTCTTCATCAACAGAAGTGATTATAAACTCAGGCTCTTTAGCGGGTTTTCTCCTGTGAAGTTTATATGTGAGCATTTTCCCTCACCTTGTTGGCATGTGAGATTGTGCGCTTTGTGATGTTTCGACCAAGGCGCTTTGCCCGAACCTGCATTAGCGTCGTTAGGCTTGTCGGTTTCGACACCTCTAATTTCACACTCTTTATCGTCCTGAGCCTCCTCGATTGGGGGCACGACAGGCTATTAGCGCCGCCTTTTTGTTCTGCCACATTTTTTGATTGTGCAGCACTTGTTGGAGGCCCAATGCTATGACCTTCTTCTAGCAGCCCAAATAGAGATAATCATTCATCAGTTACAAGGGATCTGATGTGTAACACCCTTAATTTTAAATAACATTATTCAGGAGATTTAATTAGATATATTAAATAGAATAATGTAAAGATTAGAGTAATAAGAGGATTGGGATTTGAAAACTAAATAGAGGCCATGCTTAATTAAATAAAATTAAAAGAATGAGTTTATGGAAATGGTTTTATAAGTTA
This sequence comes from Allium fistulosum, assembly GCA_030737815.1. NCBI lineage: Eukaryota > Viridiplantae > Streptophyta > Magnoliopsida > Asparagales > Amaryllidaceae > Allium > Allium fistulosum. Next base: position 937,113,647 of record CM060907.1, on the reverse strand, counting down.
ACTAATAAGAGAATAAGGCAAGGGCATTATGGGAAATAGCTGTCCACCATAACCCTTAACCCCTAAAACCTTATTCCCATTTTCATTCCATACGTTCATAACTCAAAAACATAAGAAAAGAGGAGCTCAAAGCTAGCCACAACCTAGGGCAAAAGGAGATTAAAATTTTTCTAAAGCTTAGGATTCAAGCAAAGGAGGATTAATAAAGATCAAATCTCAAGTTCTTTATCCAAAGCAAGGTGAATAATAATCAAAACCATCTCATATTTGTCTTTAAAGAGCATTTGATTTCGGGTTTTAAGTTTAAAACCTTTATGATGATTTTAATGATGATATGCTTGGATTACATGATAAGTTAGATTCAAACAAGTATGTTTGATAAATGTTTTATTTGGTTTTAAGGCTAAAATCGTATATATTGGGTTTTTAATGCCATGAGGATTTAATATGTTATGTAAAACATTATTTTGGAGATGGGTTTAAACTTTCATAATTATCCAAGGTATGGGTAATTTATTATGAATTTTGAAAGAAGAAATAATTAATTGGGTTTAAAAAATTATTTTGGGTATTATATAAAGGATTTGGGTTTGAAATTTATATATGTTAGATAACATATTAAAAGTGAATTTTGATGATTTTGGGGATTTCTCCTAAGTGATTTCCTATGTAAATTATATTTGGAGGACTTAAATGTCTTAATTGTTTTGTTAAAGGGAAAGGCTACTTTGTAGATTATTTTAATTAATTCTGGATGAATTCGGCAGACATTTAGAAAAAATTTCGGTAAAGTTTAGGGGAGCCAATTATATTTTTACAAATAGGCAAGTTAGTTGAAAAACATTTAATTAAAAATGCTACAAAACAGTTTTACACAGATAAACTACTTCACCAATTCCGTTTGCTACATTTCAACACCATACATTTGCCACCAACCAAGTCGAAACCAATACACATGGTATCAATACTTTGGTACGTAGTGGATTGGAGAAAGGCGGAAGGTACAGAGTTGAAATCCTGTTTTCGAAGGGGTCGAGGCCATTTTAAATAGCTTTCGAAGATCTTTGTTTTGATTTCAAAATAGATGCCACTTGCCTTGCTTTTAATGGATGCATTCGAAAGGGTTGAATTACTTTTATATATAGCTTTTAAAGGGGCTTACTGCCTTTTTGTCTAAAGGGTAGCTTTCGAATGGTTTGTCGTATATTATGTTTTAAAGAGAAGCTTCCAATAGGGTAGTTTTGAATCTAGTCGAAACCTTGCTGTCGTCTTCATTCCTTTCGAATAGGTTGAAAATTTTCAATGAGTTTGAAAGGCGAGCTTTTGTTTTATAAATATAACAAGCCACTTCCTAATGCTTTCGAAAGGGCTCCAATAGCTATTTAAACTAAAGGTTTCCAAGGTAATGGCTTCAAAAGGTGTTTCGAAGCTATCCTTCCAATTGTTTTACTTATAAGATTAAAGCTTTTGAAAGGATGGTACCGAAGCCATCTATTTTTTACAAACTCTTTTATTTGAAGGTTAATGGTTTCAAAATGGGTACTTTCGCTTATGTTCACATTGACCCAAAAGATTAAACTCAATGGTTTCTGTTGAATCACTAGTTTTGATTCATGACAAGACGGTTCAGAAGCTAAAGAAGAATATACACTCATACATGACAAAACGAAGACATCAGAGGATCAAGACTACCACTCTATGCTAAAAGTAATTATTATATGTGTTGAGTCTTAGACATATGTTAAAATCAATCCTCAAGTTTTCTAGTTTTCTATTTTTTAAAAATAAAGTTCACTGTGTAATATATGCACAGCCAGTCGACTGGCTGTGCATGCCCAGTCGACTGACTGTGCATATACACAAAAGTGTACTCCTTTTCTAAACGTTCAAATATTTTAGAATTTTTCAAAATTCAGTCGACTGACCGAAATCGACCAGTCGACTGACTGGGCTACAACTGTCAAAATTCTGAATGGACATCTTCTTCCATGAAGAGTTGCACTTCGTGAAAAGATGCCTCTCTTGGCTGAAACTCTTCACTAAGAGTTGCATCTCTCTGAAAACTATATATAGGAGTTCTCACATACTTCACAATCACCGATTCTGATTCTAATTCTTTCTATTCTCTCTTGCGATTATTCTAGTGCATTCATACTCTTCATTGCTTTGAATCTTTGAATTATATTTCATATACTTTGATTCTTAGCAATATTCTTCCTTTCAAATCTTCACATACTCTTTATATACTTGAGGAATTGATTATAGGAAGTTTGTAATCTTAAAGACAAATCAGTGTTATCAAGAACACATTGAGTCAACTACTTTTATATTCTGTTAAGTCCTATTATGCTGCTCAGGCAAGGGAAAGTCCTCTTCGGCTGTTGAGGCAAAAATCCTGTTCTGTTGCTCAGGTGTCTGTTCTGCTGCTCAGACCTATTCCTCCGGGGTAAGTGAAGGTATTGTTAGTTAAAGCCAGAAGTTAGTCTGGGACTGGACGTAGAACGGGAGTTCGAACCAGTATAAAAATTCCTGGTGTGCTTACTCTTATTTACTTTACTGCTATTAACTGCTTCCGCACTTAGTTTAATATATATTCCATATCTGTCGATCCACACATACTTTCAGTTTCGAAAGAGGTACTTTCAAATGATTTTGATGCTATGCTTCTATAAGCCGGAAATATATGCTTTAATACTTTCAAAAGTAATGTTTTGATGGTTTTGAAAGGAAGGTTTTGATGCTGTCGAAAGAGCTATTTTAAAGTGTTTTGAAAGACATATGTTAAAGTGTTTTGAAAAGAAGATTTGAATGCTTTCGAAAGATATATTCTAATGGTTTCTAAAGTAAAGATCTAAGGTTCAAAAGCCTTAGTTTTCAAAACAAAGAACTCAATCTCATTTTTAAAGAAACACACATGGCAATATAAAAGAGCTTTGAAAGGTCTTTGTATATGTTATAACAAAGTCATCCAAATATGTTCGAAGGCAAGCATTTTAAATAGCTCCACTAAAAGCAAGGCAAGCTGCATCTGTTTCTCCAAATACATTTTAAATAACACACACTACAAATATGTAACAAAGTCCTCCAAATACATTTTAAATAACTAACACTACAAACAACCATTTAAATAGCTTTCAAAAGTCTTTGTTTTGCTTTCAAAACAGATGTAGCTTGCCTTGCTTTTAATGGATGCTTTCGAAAGGGTTGAATTACTTTTATATATAGCTTCAAAGGGGATTACCATCTTTTTATTTAAAGGGTCGCTTTTGAATGGGTTGCCGTATATTATGTTTTAAAGAGAAGCTTCCGAAAGGGTAGTTTTGAACCTAGTCAAAACCTTGCTGCCGTCTTCATACCTTTGAATAGGTTGAAAATTTTCAATGAGTTCAAAAGGCAAGCTTTTGTTTTATAAATATAACAAGCTGCTTCCCAATGCTTTCGAAAGGGCTCCAATAGCCATTTAAACTAAAGGTTTTTAAGACAATGGCTTCGATAGGTGTTTCGAAGCAATCCTTCTAGTTGTTTTACTTAAAAGATTAAAGCTTTCAGAAGAATGTTTCCGAAGCCATCTGTTTTCCCAACCTATTTTATTTGAAGGTTAATGGTATCAAAAAGGGCACTTTTGCTTATGTCCACTTTGACCCAAAAGGTTAAATTCAATGGTTTCAGAAGAGGTACTTTCAAATGGTTTCGAAGTTATGCTTCTATAAGTTGGAAAGATATGCTTTAATACTTTCGACACAATTGTTCCGATGGTTTCGAAAGGAAGGTTTTGATGCTTTCGAAAGAGATATTTTAAAGTGTTTCGAAAGGCATATGTTAAAGTTTTTTGAAAAGAAGATTTAATGCTTTTGAAAGATATATTCTAATGGTTTCAAAAGTCAATGTCTAAGGATTTGAAAGCCTTAGTTTTCAAAACAAAGAACCAATCTCATTTTTAAAGGAAAACCCATGGCAATATAAAAGAGCTTTGAAATGGCTTTTAATTTTGGAGTTTTTGAAGAAGCTTTCTTGATAAAAATAACGGGTTAAAGGGATTAACCATGTTTCATGTAAAAATGATATCAAGGATATTAAACCACAAAGGTTGGTATTATTATGTTACGATCAAATATTTTATGTGCTTCTTCTATAAACATATTCACTTTATAATGGACCAATAACTGTATTTTGGGGAGTAAGGGAATGATAACTAGCTAGATTGATCTAGTAGTGAATATAAATTGAGTTAACTCCTAAATGAGTAGAGATGCATCCATGAGGTTAGGTAGACCAGAACATAGGATGCCCAAAGACTGATCAAGAAGTTGTCAGTTTAGATAGGTTCACAGTAAACCCATGAAAACTATGTTTGGAGAGAGTTATTGGAAGGGGCTAATAGGTTCGTAGTGATCTCATGAAAACTATATCCGGATAAATTTATTGACAGAAGTCGATAGGTTCATAATCAACCCTTGAAAACTATGATATAAGAGAAGTTATTGGAGATACCAATAGGTTCAGAGAGAACCCATGAAATACTGAAGTTATTGGTAGGTGCCAATTAGTTCTTAGCGATCCCATGAAAACTATGAAATCAGATAAATAGTCCATAAGTTTTGAATAGGTTATTAGTCAGCCCATGAAAACTAACAGGTTAATAGTGACCCTAGAAACTATGACTGAGGCAGATAGTCAAATGAATGGGGATGGAAAATCCAGGATATTTTGCTTGTTTGCATATCATCATGATATTTTAATTGCTATGTTTTTAACCATTGTGGATGCAAAAGCATAGTATATGGTTATTATAAATTTTTGGGCAAGATACTAGTGAAGGGAAAATCCATTCTGCTAAGCAGTGTGGTCTCACTAGATATCTAAATAGTTCGAGATGGTAGGTTATTATTCAAACCAGGCTTTATGTCTGACTTGAAGTTTGTGTTTTCCCCTTAAACTCTTGGGTGCTCAATTAATTTTCAGTAGCTTGAGAGTTGAGGTTTTCAGGTTCTCCTTTAGACAAATAATCTTTTGGAGACGTGTAGAAGGCAAGCTAGCTAATAAGAGTTCTTTTTATTTGATTCCACTGTGCTTTAATGTAAAAGCAAAGTTGTTTAATTGCCTATGTTTAGACTCGGATCATCCAAGGGGGCATCTTCATATATCACACTTGGCATATTTTGTAATAATTATATTTTCTCTAAACGTGGTTCTTGGATTTGGGATTATGTAATGAATTTGAAATATGATTGAAATGGAATGAGAAATTTGTTTAAAAGTTTAAATTTTTTTATATCCATGTATTTTTGTTATATCAATGTATCTAACATTACCGCATTTGATCACCGAGAATTAATAACTATGGATGACTACAGCATCCATAGCCATTAGTTTTGGGCCTCCAAGTGGGGGATGTTACATGATTTTCCTGTCTTTAACTGGGGTAGCACGAATTGAAAAAACTGCCCTTGAGAAGTAATCACCTTTTGGACGTTGATGGCCACTTGTAAATTTTCAAAGTATAAGTTTATTCGTGATATGACTTGAACTAAAGAATTTGAGAATAGAGTGATGACGACACTTACGTCCTACCAACCATCACCTCGTGAAGCCAGACGGAAAACGAATGGAAAACCATTCATGTTTAAAGATGCTAAGTTTAAAGCGTCAGTCAAATTTTAATAGTTAGGCGAAGGCTCGAGAAACATGTAGGAAAGGATTCTCGTCCGTCGTTTGAAGTTGTAAATGAACCTGATTTCCTCAGAATATGGCAGGCAGAATTAAACATTAATAAATAGTAGGCAAGTACCATAAAGGAACGCATAACTATTCGAACGTAGCTGTGCGGGAGCTATCCTAAATAATTTAGCATTTCTCAGATGAAAAAATTGAAAGGCACACGCATCCGTCCCAACACATGAATTTATTGCACATCGTGTATCCTTCTGGGGGCAAATGAGCTCTATCATTCATTGAAGGAGCTAGGAAATCTCCAAATGAAATCCCATGTTTAGAGCATAGTCTACAAAGAGCAGCCTCGCCAATTTTGGAGGCTTGGGAATCCATCGGGTTATTTAAAAATACGACACCTTTTATAGCATCGGGGGTAGGACTTACATCTTCCACCAAAATGATGTGAACATTTGAAAAAAAGGTCTGTCACCAGGTCGGGAACCTTTGTTTGCTCAATTTAACGATCGGGGGAGAGTCTTTCGAAAACATTTGCAGAACTTGACTCAGTTTTCAGATTGTAATGTTATGAAGATTTTTTGAAAGGCATTGCAGCTAAATGCTTTGAATGTCTAAAGCCTATATCAGCCAAACTCAGTAGATAATCAAGAATAGGAAATTTTATATTTTCCATCATGTTAAGTGTAAACTAGTGTGGTGCAGTGTTGTGCAGTGCAGAGATAAAACAGTTCAAAATTAAAAGCAAAAGTAAATGATGAGATTTTGGATTCCGACCAGAGTAACAGTCATTGCTGACCATCTCAACTAGCATTTAGATTGATTGGTTGTGTAAGCTTTGGGATCGACCATCGGCATGTCAAAGTGTGAAGTCCATTATTAAAGTCTATATGCTAAGTTTTAGTTCATGTTCTAAGTCCCAGGAGTTTGGTCGTTCAATTTCGAGTTTGATATTGGATATGCAAGTCCTAATGTTTTTTATTGTCATATGTTTAAGTTCATTGGGATATGACTGGTTCCAGTTGTTTATGTATGTGAATATTGATTGATTTTCAAGTTAAATTCAAAGCTTGGAATCGACTATGTACAAATAGTCGATCCCTATTAATGCAAAACAACTTATCCCTATTACAAGCCTTCGGCCGATCCCTATTACAAAGCAGCATAGCTGATTCCTCCATCTAAACTATTTGTGCCGATCCCTTTCCTTGATAACAACCGATTCGTCTATCCAGAACGCACCACCATCGATCCCTTAACCTAACCATTTAACCGATTCCTTCCTTCTAAAGCCAACAACCGATCCCTCATCACTTCATAAATGACTGAACCCTTCTTCCTTAAGTTCCAATGTTGATCCCTTTCCTTCAACATTTTTGTGCTTCCCTCAAACATTCCAACCAACTCTTAAGCCCTTCTAATAACATCACTGATCCCACTCCACCATACTTCACCATGACCAATCCCTTTGTTTCCTTTATCCTACATTGTTTTCTTCCTCCTCCTTTGCTACTTACCCGACTCTACATCATCATCCATCCATCTCATCACTTCATTAACCCATGAATTAATGCAATTGACCCAATATCTCATCATAAATTTAGGGTTAAAGGCAATCAAACCAACTTAAGTACATAGAAAATGAGTTGCTCGAGGGGAGATATTGGATTAAAATTAAAATTAAAGACGGAGTGATGATCTAAAGCAAAATAGGAAGCGAGTTAATGGGTAAAGGCGGTGTTTGATTCGAAAGGGGTCGGGTTTTTCAAGTTGAAAGGGGAGGATTCAGGATCGAGCTTGAAGGAAATAGGAAAGGTAAAGTAAATGGAGAATAAGCGAATCAGTGAGGGATGGATAAGAAAGGTTTTGACTTATATATATGGTATGTGGGTTCGGTGTGCATATTTATTCTTCACGAAGTTAAAAGAAAGAAGGAGGAAGGGGATCACTGTAAAAATGCCAATCCCTATTATGTAAAAAAAAGAAACGAGGGATTGGATAGAATAATGCTGACCCCTATAAGCAAATAAGAAAGAAAGGGTTCGACCCTATTATGTAAAAAAATAGAAAAGAAAGAAGGAGAGGGGGGTCAACTAAAAGAATGCCGATCCTTATATATATATATATATATGTGTGTGTGTGTGTGTGTGTGTGTAAAAGAAAAGCGACCAACCATGAGCCTATGTGCATGCAAGCATGGACATGAAGATTATGTAAAGTACATATATACAAAATGAAATGATATTTGCATCTAACCCAGCGAAAATTAGTGACGACCCTTGAGTGTGCAAATGCGTCCGGGAGCCAATGACAAGAACATGTACCTGAACGTGCACGTGTATAGTCTAAAAGTTCAATTTTTAAAATCAACAGAAATTGAATTCAAACCCGAAGCTTTCAAGATCGAGACTGGATCAAATAGTCGAAGCATACAAGTCTTATAGAACCATATATAGATATTAGCTAACGGAATATAATCTACAATTTATATTATTGAAATCGACCAAGCGTCATGACGACCAAAAAGAGATACACCACTTGGGAAAATAATTCGATGAAAGGATTGCGACTATTTAGAAAACTAAATAAATTTCTTTCAATGACTCTAACCTGCTTCGATTCAAAGCACATCATGTTCAGCATAAGACGTATTTTGGGGGGCAAGTGTTATCCAACATTTTGACCCGACTATATTCACACTGATTGGATAAGTTAGCTTCGATTATCATCAAGGCCAGTAAGTCCAGAGCAATGATCATGCGGTCCAAAAGTCAAGTATAGATGATAATATGAAGCTATGATCGAACATAATTAAGAGATATGGAATGAAAAATGTTCAAAGTAGGGAACATAGTCCAACGTAGAGGATGGATCAGCTATAACCATTCTCCAACATAGGGATCAACATGTTTCAGGAAACAAGTGTAAATCAATAGAAAACAATCAATATCTCAAGATCCGTAAGTTCAATGCATACGAAATTTGGTGAGCAAGATCTGGGGTCCCTAGGTAGCCTACTCTAGGGATCGCACCTCAAAAAGATGAAATAAGAGGGGTCGGCCTTCTTCCCATAATTGGGATCAACTGAAATAAGAATAAAACTCACATTGAAGCAAAGATCGAGTACTAACTCAAGTTCTACTTATCCAATTGGCATGGAACTTTGAGGCTAACCACATTGGGAAAGCTACCATAGGGATCGCACCCCTAAATTCCTTTAAAACGTTGATCGGCACTAGTCCCTATTCCTTGGGATTTGGGCCATGCGATCCCTCTGATGGGTCCATATAGTTTTGGAGATCCTTCTGCCTTTCAAGGAGATATTTTGCCATCTTCGTCTATAAATGCATGTTTGATTGTTCATTTTCGAGACCTTTATGCTGGTAGTTGCTTTATACTCTATTGTAACTAAGGATTTTTATCCGATCCCTATTGTACTTGGTTTATAAAGTGATTAATAAAGCAATCTATTCAAAGTGGACGTAGGCCAACAACGCCGAACCAATATAATCGTTGTGTTCGTCCTTTTGCTTTGATTTACTGCTATTTCATCACTATTTACCTCTGATTTCATTAAACATTTTTCATTTATTTCTCTTCAAAACTTCTATTAGGTGTTTGTGGCAACTTTTGATTCAAACAATATCTTAAAATCAATCTTGTTTATAAATTATTAGATTATTATTCTCGAAAAATTAAAATGAAAAAAGGTATAACATTTTCTATTCATTGAGAATGATATACATACATACATGCATATATATATATATATATATATCTGTGTGTGTGTGTGTGTGAATGAAAGCAATTTATCAAGACACATATACATCTAATGTTGACGACACTAACGTACATGGATTCGTGATACTATATATATATTAAATAATCATATATAACATAATAATCAACTATTTATAAATACATATGTGTATGTATATATACATATATGTATGTATGTAATATTTGGATTATTACATTTCACCAAATCCTAGATAAAACACCATGAGATGTTGACTCTGATCATTCCTTGAATCGATATCCAAGCCTTCAGGTAGAGCTGCCTATCTGATTGCAGCTATCACCAATCTTCGAATTTGATTTAATTTTTGTATACAGAAGCTTGAAAATGAGGAGGAGGGCTGGTATATGGGTTGGCCAAATCAGGTCTTATAAGAAGCAAAAAGAAGAGTCAAATAAAGTAGGGCTAAAGATGAATATATAGAGAAATATTAAGGAGGAAAAAAGGATCTGGATCCACCTTTTTCTCTTATCATTTCATCTCCTCTTGAATCAAAATTCAAGCCAATTTTCTCCCTCATATGGCCAGCCATAACAGCCCCTATTTGGGCCTCCTAATTGCTTCAAGCCCCATCAAATAAATATGCATTTAAATCCAATTCAAATACACATCGATATCGTACATCAATATATGTGTTATAACTATTATATACACATTATTTAATATTGATTAACACAAATCAAATAAATTTTTGCAGCTAATATTTCATAAATATTAGTTAGTTTAATTAATTTATAACAATTATATTTAATTAAATCGGATGGTGATAGGAGTATTTAACATATCGATTGTGTGTTTTTAGGTCTAAATTCAATCAGCAATTAAAATCGAACAATTGGAATATTAATGTCTGCATGTCACTTAGCAGGCGGTTTGACATTATGGCCAAATTTATCACTTACATAGCTTTGCTAAAATCCAATTTTACTTTTTTTAAGCGTTACTCACTAGTGATAGTTATTTACACTAATTATCTTTTCCAAAACCATATCACATTAGGAATTATGGAATTTGGTAACAATCAAAATTCCAAATCATCCATATTCAACTTTATAGTCAAAGACAAAGTCCTTGGTTCAATAATAGCAATTATTATTAACCGAACTGCTCTAACCAAAGACTTTGACTTTGAGTTGACTTCAGTTGAATGTAATACCAACCTCATATAATCGAGGAGGCGAATCCTCTCTTGATATAGAGTTTTACTTCCAATGCTTCCACTTGACCAACATAGTCATTCAATGGACGTCCTGCCACCATTCAACTATAATCAATGTGGATCTTCCATATTGAAGATCAATGGTATTCTCAAGTCCACAAAACTATGTAATTTTGTCACATCGATATTTTCTGTTTGACCTTAGTTATATTAACCAACAAAAAACTATCAAGTGAGTCATTCCATAGTTATCTAATAACTATAAGTATGTATTCTCTTGGTGCCCCCAGCAATCATGAGTAATACACTACCCAATATTTGGAGAGCGCCACGTACTCTATTCTTAATGGATGTATCAATACCTGATCTTGATACATCTTGACAATGAATATTTGAAACCATATATTCGATTTCATTGTGATAAATTACTCATGGTTACAACAATTTGTAACTACTATCACTAAAACATACTATTTATGGATTTTCTATTAAATCTACTTTTAATTTAATTAATTAATTAATATAACACATTATATCAAGTATATAATAGAAAGAAATATCTTTTATTTTGAATAAGATTGGTTATCGAGTTAGATATATGTAACAAATTGCATAATTTCCCCTAGGGCATATCCCTAAACTATCAATCTCCCACCTACACTTGGGGTTAGTTATGGAATCTCTATTCCATTACTTTTAATTAGTTTGATGAGAACTAATCGAGTTAGACTTTTTACGAATGGATCTGCTATGTTGTTTTAATCGTCTACTCTGTTAAAAAACTCTTTCCAATGCTAATAAGTTACCTTTTTCATGTGGAACCATTCAGAGTATGGTTCTTGACTTCTAGTGAGCTCTTATTGTTACATTGTTATCATATAACAATGATATAACATTCTTAATACTTGGAATCATCCTTAACTCAGTTATAAATTTGTGCATTCATATTTATACATTACTTTTATTACGGCATGATTCAAGGCGATGTACTTAGTCTTTCGTAGAATCTGCCACAATATTTCGTTTGGAACATTTCCAACTTAAATCTTCTTATTTGAGGTTTGAACATGAATTTAATATCTACTATCATGCTCGACGATACTTATGTCATTCGAGTCCGAACACTCCTTCATCAGGAGTTCACTATTTCTGCAAACAATTCTCTTGTATTTTGTAAATACTCAATTTCTTTAAATTGCCATTTAGTGATCTTTAATAGGATTTGATATTTTCTTTAGACATCAAATACATAAGAAAATTACGATATTGTACATGACGCAACATGTATGATAATTCATGTTCCCAATAAATATGGAATTCATCTTACATATTCCATATTAAACATTTTAATAGGATCTCTTTGCATATTTTTTAGGACATTCTCAACATCCTTTGTGCTTATCATAAAAGACATAATTTACAAATTCAATAACGAGTGTTAAACAAAAAAAATAATTTTCTATAATCCGCTTTGAAACGGACCTAAATTTCATCCCAAAGAGGTCCATCAAAACTTAGGCCTATTCTAAAGCTGGTTGTTGGTTGATAAAAAACAATACAGAGCTATTTATCTACTCAATTAGATCTCACAACGGAAAGACAAAATGTGATAATAGCAACAGTGCCCATTTCATTCAAAATTCAAAATGTCATAAAAATCTATAACACAACAACAATAACAAACATCATATATTCATATCACAACATTTCAAAACATAACATTGTTTTTAATGGGTACATCAGAAAATAACATGAGTAGATAAATAGATAACTGCCACAAGTAACTTCCTCGCCTCCTCCTTCAAAATCGTCTTTCCTAACCGGTGTTGTATTGAGAGGGGAGTCATAACAACATATTTCTGGTGAATAAAAATCTCAAGCCTTACTATTCTAGGACTTGGATAGTATAATTTAAATAGGAATATATCTTTCATATTCTATCTACATCATAAATCTTTACAAATATGAGCCCAAAGGATTTCCAAATATAAATAAAAAGTCTTTCCAAATATAAGCCCATGACCTTTACGCTTTCATCCCATTAAATCATATATATCGTTAATAATATCCTATCAATGTAAGAGATAGTACCCAAGTCACTTAAAAACTTTTAATGGGAACTAGGTAGACTTCGACTGTTTAATACCTCAAGGCAGACTACTCACTAGTAGCTATCTAGCTGACATTATAGGGAATATCTTCACCTACTTAATACTTCCTATCAATGTGGGTCCTTTCCCAAGATATCCTCCACCGTGTCTAACCAATAATCCCAACCATTTACTGCTTCCAACATAGAGAAGAGGTGGGTCCTCACACATCCACTTAATACCTTCAATCCCTAAACAGGTCCTTCATATTATGACCCATACTATATAGCGACATCTCATATTAGTCCAACTATTCATAGGTACTAGTAGCCAGATTAACTAGGCAGATTTATTCTATAGAATTTGGGAATAACCTTGCTTCATCCATAGTTACTTATTATAGGTGATGTCTCACATCAGCTCCAATGTCACACTTTTGGAATCCAGATTAGCTGGGTAGACTTCTGTGCACTTTTGACCGACCTCACATCCCTATAACTTAGCCATAATTCATAACACTCCATATATATATATATATATATATATTATCACACATCTCACCAAAACCATTATTTAGGCCTTAAAAGAAATCTTTTTATTCCGCATTTACAATTAATTACTTTCCTAATGAAGTTTAATAACAATTAATAGCCTATTAACTACGAAATTAATATGTTATATTTATGTCTTTTATGCTAATATATACATATGAGTATGTGCCTAGCAATTTCTAAACATGTAGAGATTACACCCTAAACAAGCATTTAAATGTCAACTCTTTCAAAATATACACCTCCCACTTCCGTGTTATCAATATACCATAAATCCAATCAACAGACTTGTATACAAATAAAATTTAAACTCGGCCCATGATAAACCAATAATAATAGAAACTTACAATTTCAATTATTTTTATGCACTATTCAACTTCTTCTTACATAAAATTAGACAAGCGAATTTTTATTCAAATTGTGGAAATAAGCGGTGCAATCTACGAATAACAATTCGCAGCTTACACACCATTTCCTAATTAAAACCCTTAATTAAATTTAAAGAAGAAGAATAAGAAGTGGAATAGAAGGTAAAACACTAAAATTACATATCTATACAATTCCCATTATTTTAATATAAAAACAATTGAGATTCCAACCTAAGAATTGATATTTCGCTTTGAGGGAATTTTTAAGGTTTTTAATATGGTGTTTTTGTAAACCAAAATTCCTCAAGGCATATATCAAATCTAAACTATACTATTCGATTACTAAAATAGAAAGAGTAAGATTTCCACTCACTATAGGTCCTTAACTCTTCCTCTTTTGGATTTGTTACACCTTTAATAATCTCTTTCAGATCTCCATTTTTCGATATATACAACAAGGGATTTGTATATATGGATAAGATTCAGAAATTGAGGGATTGGAGGAGAGTTGAATTAGAAATAAAGTAATATACATCTCAAATTTGTTACCTGAAACCCTAAAGAACTTATTTCTGAATCTGAAGAGAGAGATTGATAGAGCTTTGCTAGGTTCCCTAAAATAATGTGTGAATAAAAGTGATCGGGCTATGCTCTTATTTATAGTTGGAATGCACCAAAACCTTTGAAGTTAAGTCGGTCTAAAATAATAAAATCTAGAATATCCACTATGCAACAAAACCTTAGCTGCCACTTATCTACTGATCGACCATCGGACCTATTTTGGGTCCACTCAATTAGCTTGCCTTTGTATATTATTTATTACCTTAATTAATTATTTTTTGTTAACATTAATTTTTAACGATTACTTAACCCCCAACTTTAATTACTATTAACTGTCAAATTTCAAATGTAGGAATTATTTATTTATTTGAATTCTATTTAAATTTTTTGAATCCGAAAAGTTCAAACATCCATAACATTTTTGTTTGAGCTCCATTTTCAACATATTATATATGGAAATTGATCAGAAAATCACCACGAACGCAATGATATAACTTTCTTTGTCAAATTCTGATTTTTGCAAATTTTCCATTTTTAGCCCTACTTTATTCAATTAATTTATCTAATTTATTTATTTCTTATTAAATTTTACGGGGTGTTACATTCTTCTCCCTATAAAAAGAATTTCGTCCCTAAAATCTTTCCAAAGGACGAATAACGTAACATGTAATAATCATCTATATTATACAACCAAGTGATCTATACAATAATCTACTCAACCAATGTGCAATGTGATTTGTGTGTAGACATAGTACAAGTGATCTCAATCCTTGCGTGAGTGTATAATCATGACATATAAGTATGTATGCAACACCCCCAAACATGCATAAAATTTCTATATGAGTGCAAAGTGACGGTAAAAAAGTGTAGCAACAATCTCCTACCGTCCAATCTAGTAACCATGATGCAACCAAAACCTAGTTTTAGAGATAAAGTTTACCAGTGAGAAGCTCAGGATAAGAGATCCTCATCTTCCCTTCAGTTTCAATGTGCTTTCCGCTCAATCATCTCCATATTGTACTCGAACCAGCCTAATTTCTTTGTTGTAGAGTTTTATAGTTCTATACTCCTTAATGCATGGGGTGGCACAAGATGTTATTGGCTTCGTATCAATATCCCCCACTTGATCAGGTTTTACCACATAAGTTATGCTATGAAGGCATTTCCGCAAGTTCAAAATGTGAAAAACGTCGTGGACTCCAGCTAGTCTATCCGTTAACTCCACACAGTAAGTAAGTTTCCTATTCTTTCCAAAACCCAGAAAGGCCCAACTAATCTTGGTTCCAATTTTCCCGATTTTCCAAATCTCACGACTTTCCTAAAAGGGGAAACTTTAATAAACACCATGTCCCCAATTTCGAATTCTGGTTCTTTTATTCTCTTATCCGTATAAGATTTTTGGCGGTCTTTTGCTACCTTCATACGTTGCCTAATCAACTCTACCTTATCTAATGTTTCGCAATTCAAATCTGGTCCGAGTAGAATTTTGTCGGTGGTATCCCACCAACAGTTTGACTATTTATATGGCCTCTCATAAAGCACTTCAAAGGGTACCCTACCAGTCATTGGATTGATAACTATTATTATACGCGAACTCGACTAACAGTAGGTGCTGCTCTCAATGTCCTATAAATTCCATGATGCAAGCTCTCAACAAATTCTCCAAGATCCTTTTCACTCATTCAATTTGTCCGTCGGTCTGAGGATGGTAATCCATACTAAGATTCAATAAATTCCCTAAAACTGCGTACAAACTCCTCCAAATCTCACCGGTAAATAAGGGATCCCTATCACTAACAATACTATCTGGAATTCCATGAAATCGAACCACCTCCTTGATATAAATCTATGCTAGAGATGTTGCGGTCCTATTTTTCCTAATAGGAATAAAATGGGCGCTTTTAGTAAGTCTATCCATTATGACCCAAATTGCTTCTTTACCTCTTCAACTCCTAGGAAACTCATCTATAAAGTCCATTGATATATGTTCCCATTTCCAAGTCGGAACTTCTAATGGCAATATAATCCTCTAGGATTCTCTTGCTTAGCCTTTATCCTTTGGCATGATAAACATCTAGAAACAAATTCGATTAATCTCTTCTTCATCCTTGGCCAATAGAAAACTCATTTCCTATCCATATACATCTTATCTCCTTCGAGGTGAATTGTCATTCTTGAACGGTGAAACTCCGCAAGCACTTCCTCCAATACACTATCAAACTTTGGAACACAAAGACGTCCATCTCTCCTCAAACATCCCTTCTTGTCAACTGCATATCTACTGATGTAGGGAAATTGTTCTCCTTTACTTAGCTTCCCCAAAATATCAATTATTTTCTCATCCTTCTTTTGCTCTAATCCAATGCATTCCATCAATGCCAAACTCACCTCCATTGCTGCCAAATAGTTTTAAGTAGGTTCTGTTGGTGATTGGAAGGTGAAATTCAAGAGGAACTCCAACTACCTTTACTCATATATAACTCCGAAGGTAGTACGCCTCCGGCTAAGGGCATCTACAAAGACATTCCCTTTCTGGGGGTATACTGTATCCCAAAGTCATAGGATGCTATAAAATCCATAGATCTATGTTGCCTAAGATTTAATTTTTTTGAAAAAATAGGTATTTGAGCGATTTATGGTTGGTGAATACCTTAAACCTTTCCTTAAAAGATAGTGCCTCTAAATTTTCAAGGCAAAAACAGTAGCTGCCAACTCTAAATCATGAACTAGGTATCTCTTTACATGGTCCTTCAATTGCCTACTAGCATAAGCTATTACCATCCTTCTTGCATAAGAAATGCTCCTAATCCTATGCAACATGCATCTACATAAACTATAAAAGGCTTCATCCCATTAGGAAGATGAGTGTTGGTGCACTTGTCAATAGTTCCTTTAGCTTATCAAATGGTTCCGTGCATTTCTCATCGCATGCAAAGACTAGATTCTTCTTAGTTAACCAAGTTAATGGGACCGGTATCTTTGCAATGTTCTTTATGAATTTCCTATAGTAACCTGAAAATTCCTAACCTCCATGGCATTCCTCGGAATCTTCCAACTTTGAATAGCTTCCACTTTTACAGGGTCCAATGCTAATCCATGCTCGAAAACAACATGTCCAACAAATCTCACATTCTTCTTCCAAAAGTGGCAATTTGAGAATTTGGCTTTAAGTTAGTGCCTTCTCAAAGTCCTTAGTATTTCCCTTAAGTGATTTTCATGCTATCCTTCACTCTTAGATAATACTAGAATGTTATCAACAAAAAGTATGACAAATTTATTCAATTATTCCCTAAATACTCTGCTCAATAAATCTACAATATTTAGGGGCATTCATCAATTCAAAAGGCATCACCTCCCACTCATAGAGTCCATATGGTGTGTGAAATGTAGTCTTCATTTTGTTGTCCTCTAAAATCCTACACCGATGAAATTCAGTTGCCAACTCCAACTGGAAGAGGACTTTGGCTCCCACAAGCTGATCAAACAAATCGTCTACCCTAGG
The DNA here is from genome assembly GCA_030737815.1 of Allium fistulosum. Taxonomy (NCBI): domain Eukaryota; kingdom Viridiplantae; phylum Streptophyta; class Magnoliopsida; order Asparagales; family Amaryllidaceae; genus Allium; species Allium fistulosum. The sequence goes on along the minus strand of CM060907.1, from coordinate 937,095,950 downwards.
TAAGGGATACCTATTCTTCTTTGTCAACTTGTTGAGTTTTCTATAGTTGATGCATTGCCACAATGAGCCATCTACCTTAGCGGAAAAGACAAAAAGGGCTACCCATTCCAAAGTACTCATCGGATGAATTATTTCTATAGTAGCTCCGAGGTTTGCTTATCTAATTGTCGCCTTTCTTTGGGGGCCATGTGTCTTAATGGTAGAGCAACTAGTCTAGCTTCTTTCTCCAAATCAATCCTAAACTCGATCTCCTTTCATAGTGGGAGACACGAGACTTCTTCAAAAGCATCAGGAAATTCTCAAACTACGGGTATAGATGAAAAATCATTTTGAGATGGGCTTAGCGAATGTAAATAGCTTAACTTGATCGAGTCTTGGGATGTACAATAAATCCCTACATCTCGTCCTCTACAGTTCTTTAACCATATAACCTTCCTATCATAATCTAAAATTGCCTCATAGTACGACAAACAATCCATTCCTAAGTCTAATAGTCCATACCCCTTAAAATTAATAACGTACGCATTACGTATGAAATCACCATCGCATTTGTTTAACATTAGGTCTTTACAAATTGAGAAAAGATTTGTCGAACCCCAACATGATTTGAGACTACTATTGGGTTGGTGACAAATTGGGTTTAAATATATAAGGATTAATCATATTCCTAGCTATAAATGAATGTGATGCTCTAGATTAAATAGGTACAAATTCCAAAAATAAGAGTTATACCTTCCATAGTTGCCTTCCTTTAGTCTCTAGAGGGTGATCTACTCAAAAAAAGGACAACATCAGTTGAGTAGGCTTGCCCACTCAGCCTTTCCTTCATCATCTTCGAACACTGATTCTTATAGTGCCTCTCTTCATGGTAGTGGTAACACTTTCCCTTAAAAGCCTCCTTCAATGAATTTACCCTGCAATCCACTATGTCCTTTCTTTTGGCATCTCTTACACACCTTACCTTCTTTCTTAAACTTCCCTTTTGACTTCTTATTCACCCAATAGTTTACTTTCTTGGATCCTCCTTCCTTTCTTAAATTTCCCTGCCTTCCCTTCTCTTTCTCCATCTCTTTCTCCTCAGCACTTCCCGTTTGCATTAAAGCCATCTTAACTAGCATCTTGTATGTGGCACCAATGGGTATTTGAGTCAACAATAATTCTCTGAGCGGGGAGTTTAGGCCCTTGAAAAAATTTATGGCCTTTTTCATAGATATATCTTTTAATCTCATTCCAAACTTGGCTACCTCTATAAATTCATTAATATACTCCTTCAAAGTGGAGTCTCCCTACCTAAGCTATATAAACCTTTCTAATTACAAGCCCACTTATGCTCTCGTCATAAATCGTGACTAAAATCGGTCTTTGAATTCATCCCAAGTGACATTCCTATCAACATTCTCCTCAGCCACAATATTCCACCAATCTAAGGCTTCTCCCATAAGGTGCCAAGCTATCATTCTCCCCTCCATTTGATCCTTCCAACCAAGCTCTCAAAATATCCTCTCACAGTCATTTATCCATGTCTTTGTCTCCATGAAACCTTCTGTTCCCGGATATACTCTTCCTTATATATTAAGAAAATCCTTACACAACTTAGGGAAGTCAAGGGGGTAAGGTGCTGCGTTGGCAGGCAGGGCAGCGGGTACCACTGGTGCAGCTTGCTGAGGGACTTGTCCTACGAGCCTGGGGAATTGTTTAAACCATTCGAGCATCCCTCGAATGGTGGGCATTCCTTGGGCAGGATATTTAGTTTTAGAAGAAGAAGGATTTTCAGCCATAATCTACTATCTATAGTTTAAACTTTCAGTTATAACTTCCTAAGATAGTATTACATGCTGAAATAAAGATTTTCCTAGTGTGTATGCGTATGTTCATCAATAATATACATATATATAGGGATATTTGAAAAATTCTTTTCAAAAATAACAAGTACTCCTCTCTTACGTATATCTATTCGCATTGATCGGGTAACCTATACTCTGATACCAAATGTAACAACCCACCGTGAAATAGACCTATACTTTGACCTAGAAAAGGCCCATGAAAACTTAGGCCTATTCTAAAGTAGTTTGTTGGTTGGTTAAAAGAACAATACAGAGCTATTTATCTACTCATTCAGATCCCATAGCGAAAGGATAAAATGTAACAATAGCAACAATACCCATTGAATTCAAAATTCAAAATGTCATAAAAATTTGTAACACAATATCAATAACAACCATCACTTATCCATATTATAACATTTCAAAATATAACATTGTTTTCAATGAGTACATCAGAAAATAACATGAATAGATAAATAGATAACTACCACAAGTATCCTCCTTGCCTCCTCCTTCAGCATCATCTTCCCTAACCTGTGTTGCAATGAGGAGGGAGTCAGAACAACATATGTCCGATGAATAAAAATCTCAAGCCTTACTATTATAGTCCTTAGGCAATATAACTTAAATAGGAATATGTCTTTCGTATTATATCTACATCATAAATCTTTCCAAATATATGCCCAAAGGATTTCCAAACATAAATAAAAACGATTTCCAAATATATATTAATGGCCCTTACACTTTAAACCCAATAACTCATATCTATCGTTAATAATGTTCTATCAATGTAAGAGATAATACCCAAGCCACTTAATACCTTTTAATGGGAACTAGGCAATTCTGACCATTCAATACCTAATTTAACGTGGGTTCCCATCATCTAATACCTATCCTAAGGTGGATACCTCATGGTAGCTATCTTGCAGACATTGCACAAAATCTCTTTAGCCACCTAATACTTCTTATCAAATCAGACCCATTCTCGAGATATCCTATACTGTACCTAACCAATAATCTCGACTATTTACTACTTCCTACATAGAGAAGAGGCAAGCCCTCACATAGCCACTTAATACCTTCAATCCCTGAAGCATGTCCTTAATATTATGACTTATACCCCATAGTGACATCTCACATTAGTCCAACTATTCATAGGTAATAATAGCCAAATTAGCTGGGTAGATTTACCTTACAGAATTTGGGACTAACCTCACGTCATTCGTAGTTCCTTATTATATTCGATGTCTCATATCAACCCCAAAGTCACATTGCTGTAGTCATATTAACTGGGTAGACTTCTGTGCACTTTTGACTGAACTCGCATCCTTATAACATAGCCATAATTCATAACACACTCTCTCTCTCTCTATATATATATATATATGTATGTGTGTGTGTGTATTATTGCATATCTCACTAATTCCATTATTTAGGATTTATAAGAAATCTTTCTTATTTTGCTTCTATAATTAATTACTTTCTGTTACGCAAAAAATGCATCAACACCCAAGAATAAGTTGTAGGAAATCCGTGAGACCTAGGTCTAGCAGATAGTGTAGAAATTAAAAGGAAAATAACAGAAATAAGAAAGTGAGATGTAAGATTTTATAGTGGTTAGACTATCCATGGCCTATGTCCGCTTTATAGCTTTGTTACTTATAGATTTGATAGAGTTTGCTTGAAATTACAAGAGGTTTGAGAGAGAATAAGTCACAAGTACATGGGTTAGACCAATTCTAAGTTCTAGAATTACCTAAAGTAGCTACCTTGGTGAAAGGTGTGTAGAGGAAGGAAACAAAGAAGAGACGGAGCTTCCGCGTAGTGATGGAAAAAACCAAATCCTATTTTGGTTACTTGATGGTTTGTATTTATAAGGGTAGCAGTCGTACTGGGCCAGAAGTTGAGTTGGAGCAGAGTCCAAACGAAGGCACGGAGGAGTCTGTGAAGTCGCAAGTTCATACGAATTATACAGTTATGTCGGTACCGACCACTCATGTCAGTGCCAACATGTGTAGTTTACTCCAATTGCATCGACCTCTTTTGCACTCCCCTTCCTACTTCATTTTGAGGTGTCCCATGTTTCCATAGACAGCTTTTAGCTGCTAAATTTTCAACTCTTGTAATTGGTTGTCTAAAACCCTGGGAAGTTCCTTGAGCAAGCATAGGAGAAGTAGAGAATGACTTGTGTAAAAGTTTGAGCTATTCCTTTGCCCTATCTTAGTGTGCCTCTAAGATTTTAAGTCGTTTCATCTTTGTTTCCTTCAATTGATTTCTTCTTGACCCGTTAACACAATCCTAAGGGAGATTTAATGAAAATTGATAGTCTATTAACTATGAAATTAATAAATTATAATTATACATCATTTACGCTAATATATATACATATAAGTATGCCCCTAGAAATTTCGATGCATGCAGAGATTACACCCTAAACTAGAATTTAAATGTCAACTCTTTCAAAATTATACAAGTCTCACTTCCGTATTATCAATATACCATAAATCTAGTGTCCAAAAATCCAATCAATAGACTTGTATACAAATAAAACTCAAACTCAAACTATTTTATACTAAAACAATGGGATAAACCAATAATAATATAAACTTACAATTTCAATTAATTTTACTCTATATTCAGCTTCTTCTTACATAAAATTAGATAGGGGAAGCTATTGACTATATTAGAAATGGAATTATGTTCCTTCCTTCTTCTGGATGGAATAATATTATTTCCTTGTTGAATAAGTATGCAAACTCCCCCCAAAGCTATGTTGACTATGATGAGTATGTTTGGTCTTCGAGCAAAAAGAAACACTCATCCAGCATTATATATCAAGCCATGTCAGGCCAGCTTATTATAAAATTTTCTTGGTTAAAAAAATATGAATATATCAATCTCGGACAAGCTAAATCAGGAAAATTTTAATGGATACCAATCATACGCTAAGTAACATGTTCCATAGAAGACTACCAATCCCAATTAACTGCCTATTCTATAGGGCTGCTCCAGAGGGTACTCTTCACCTCTTCTTCAGTTGTCGCTTCTCATTTGCCTCTGGTCCATTTTCAAAACCAAGGGTGGATTTGCCTATCCTGCCAGAGATAGACTTTTGGAAAGGGAAAACATTTACAAGGAAACAAATGGAAGGTTCCCTACTCGTATGAGCTATTGTTTATCCTAAAAGTTTTTACTATGAGCTTATGTAAGGACAGAAATGAGAGTGCCTTCAATGCAAAGTTCATGTCTAGGTTAGAGCTATGTCATATTATTAATAAAACAATTCACATTGCAATGATCCTCTCCCCTTCTCATTTCTCTTCTAAAATAGTGGAGTAATGGCGCAACTGTTAATTTATTTGTTTGGTTTGTTTTTGTCTTCTTTCTTTGATGTTTACCTCTATATTTCCTTTTATTAACTGCTTGTAAATTTTCAAGTTTTTAATAAAAATGATAGGGGTTCAGTCAACCTTGCCGGCCTTGAGAAAATAAAATCAAAAAGGGAATTTCTATTCAAATTGTGGAAATAAAAGGTGTGTAACAACACGCACTTTAAAGGGTCTAAATTTCAACAAAAAACGAAATTCAGGTCCATCAAAGCATAGATCGTTGGATTTGGTACCTCAAATAAGCATGAGCATTATCAGTGATTGATAGAAATCTAAACTCACAGCGGAAACAGTAATAGGATAAAAATACCGGCTATGACTACTACCTTGGAATTTATGGTATTCCTTGGATAACAGATTGTCACATCATCTTTGAGCATGAGAGAAAAGAAAACTGCTCCAATAACAAAGCACATCCTACTCTAGTGACTTGTTCCTCTAAATCTGTCATGTGGATTGTAATGAGAAGGGGGTCAGAACAACGTTCTGGTGATTGAAAAATCTATAAAATGTCCATAACATAAATTTATACCAATTGGTGTCCAATGTCCATTAAGGTTAGCAATTCTAATCTAACGTGCATTGCATACACGATTACTAACTTACCCCTTCCCAAGGTACATAATACCGACAAAGCCTTATCAACCACCCAATACTTCTAAATATGAAGTGTTTTTATTATCATCAAAAATTCTTTTAAAAGACAAATAGGCAGACTCTGCCATTTAAGACCTCAATCAGGGTAGACCATGTCATTTAAGACCTATTCCCAAGGTAGTTTCTAACAATGTTGTCAATAGTCGGTGAGTCCTAACTACAAAGACCTCCAACCACTATTTAAGGCTTCCTACATTTAATGTCCAACTATTACCGCATCTATCACAAATAAAATCATAGCCATGTAAGAGACAATACCCAAGCCACTCAATACTTTTAAAAGGACTAGGCAGACTTTTGACCATTTAATACCTATATTCTAGGCAGCTCCTACATCACTTAATACCCGTCCCTAAGCGGACTCCTCGCTGGTACTATAGTTATTATAGCCTTAGCAATGTGAGAGACTGTACCCAAACCACTTAATACCTTATTAATAAGCACTAGGCAGACCTCTGACCATTTAACATCTATTTATAGGTAGGCCTTTGTCATTTAATACCTAACCTCAAGACGGACTTCTCACCGATACTATCTAGCTGACATTGCTTAGAATCTCACTAGGTTACTTAATACTTCTTTTGGGAGAGAGTCGAAGCCTTAGATTAGTCACTTAATACCTCGAACCCGAAGCAAACCCTTCCCGAGATATCCACTATCATTCTTAATTATAAATATGGAATCTCATTAGGTTACTTCTTTTTGTAGGGAGGCAGGCCCTAAAATAGCCACTTAATACCTTAACACTGAAGTAAACCGTTTTAGAAACATCCTTATTTATTTGGAATTTCACTAGGCTACTTAATACTTCCTTTTAGGAAAGAAGCTGACCCTACAGCCACTTAATACCTCAAACTAGAAGCGAATCCCTATGGAGATAACCCTCATCGCTCCTAATTTCAAATTTGGACCATTTAATACTTTTCAGTTAAGAAAGTAGGACCAATCTCTCCAGTCGTCATGGGTCCTAAGATTAGTTATATCTCACATTAGTAGTAAGTGTACCCGACTACTGGTAGCTATGGAGTGAAGAACAGTCTTCCGTCAAGTGACTCTACCAACCTCACATCTTTAACCTACTAAGTCCAATCAACCATCTTAAGTCTTTATTTATTTTATCATAGGTAGACATTGGACTTAACTTACTAATTCCCTTTTTATTTAAGGCAATAAGATTTACCTTAAATACTTATCTATCATTAAATCCTCTTTTTATGCTCATAAATGTCAACTTGTCCATAAAATCCCAATGGACATTTCCTATGACATTTATGTATGATTACTAATTTCAAATTAGTAACCTTTTTAACTATTTCATAGTTATTAATTCAACTTCGTTATTTATCAGTCTCATTAATCCATTTACCCTATCAAATTATTGCAACTCCCATATTTATTATCATTTATTTTCCATTTATTAGAGTTACAACCTTTTAAATTCCTCTTTCATTAATTAGTTATCCTAAATGCAAATATTATTTGTAAGCGTCGTTATTAGCTAAGCTTTATTTACTTATTATAAGTGTAGTGCATTATGTACAAATATCTATTTTTATTAAATATATTCTACTTATATAACTTCACTAGAATATTTTATTCCATATTCAATTTTTGGAATCATATCTAAAAAATTATCCGCTATAATTTCTATAAATTAGTCCAAAAAATAGATTTAACTTTAAAATATAAAAGATTGCATCGTTTGAAATTACAAGGAATAATCATTTCTTTTTATTACTGAAATAGATAGTGTACACTACAATGACCTCATACTTTAGACATCTCTTTCTCTTTTTATTTGCATTATTCCTTACTAGATCAAATGCTGTATTTTTTCAACACAAAGGAAGGAAATCAAACTAATTTACAAATATTAAATGGATCTAAATTCCAACAATTCCAAACATAGAAAATTTACATTCTAACAAGATTAGAGTAATAATCCAAATTCATAATATTATTATACAACCTATTTAAGACTTAGAATAAATTTCATACTTAGAATAAAATTCATACAAATCAATATTCTAAATTCATACTTTTAGGACCGATTTAAAGATCAAATTGTAAACAATTCTAAATCAATTCATAAACAAGAATATGTAGGCGATATTTATTATATTAAGATTATATTCAATTTGTTGTCTACAACTCATATATAATTATCTATTTAGGCATAATAATCAAATAAACACCGACGGAATAATTTTCATATTATAACAATCTATAAATTTTCCCACTCACCTTTTAAAAGCGATCCAAATCTCCAAATATAAAGTAGAACCTTTGATTCATCTCCAAATCCATTTTAATCCAAGAAATATGTATATAATGGTATATACATATATTAGAATTACAGATCTGAGAAGAAATTTAGGATTAGGAGAGAAAATAGATACAAATACACACACACACAGAGACACACACACACACACATATATATATATATATAAATTACCTCAAATACGCGTATAGTAGATTCTCTTCTCTTTTTTATTAGATTTCTATTCTTCTCCAATTTGTATGAATATAGATATAAATATCTTATTTTTTAATTTAGAAAGAAAGTGGAGAATAAGAAATGACAGATCTTCGCTACTACTTCCAGAAAAATATGAGAAAAGAAGGGAGGGCTAGGCCTAAATTTATAGGCGCTAGATTAAACTACAACCGTTATATCGAAATATATTAAATCTGGACCATTGGGTCTAGGCTAACCCTAGCCGCCATAGAAGGAGCGGTCGACCGGCCCCTACCTAGGGGTCGACCGCCCATGATGGTGGGCCGACCTGTGGGCTTGAGTTAATTTAGTTAATTTTTCTTATTTATTTATTTTCGTTACGAATTCGTTTTTCGTCCGTAACTTCTTCATTTGTACTCCGATCATAAAACTCGAAGTATGAAAGTTGCTTAGAACTTCACCACAGATGCAATGATGCAAGTTTCATGGTCAAATTCTATTATATGCACAAATTTTATTTTTGGACCTCTTCAAAATATTATCCTTCTAAAAAATTTTGATAAATCAGGCCATAATTTTAACGTAGTCGGAAGTCGGTTATAAGCTAAATGCATTAATCAAATTCTAAAATTCTATAACTAACCTTCATCCATAAACCTTAACATTTTACAGAAAGAAAAATGTCAACACATATATTATTCAAAAAATTTAGTTTTTAAGGAACATGAGCAATGACCCATGATAGCAAACAACTTTATCATGTCCTTCGCTAAAATTTTCCAACTATTCTAAACTTCCAGTTTTATATTGCATTTACTATTAGTCAAGTGTCTTTATGAGATTCCCATATTTATACTGCTTCTGCACTATGCATGTATAGGAGCGGTTTGTATGTCTAGTTAAAATAACACAGTAAATAAATAGAAACTCATAATATCATATGTGACTTTGACAAAATACAACTAATAGTTACAACCTAAACAAACCTAAAAGAAAAAACAAACACTGGAAGGCAAAATATAACAATACCATAAATCCTAAAATAATGCCTATAGACTACGAGATGCCTTGCTTCGTGTGTGGAGCTCGATCCATTGCTACGACCCTTGAATGGTCGTAGAATGATGACTATACATCCAATCTTGTGCCGTTAGCGCTACTGATATTGTTGATGGCTTCGAAAATGTCATCTTCCTAAGGAAGAATCTAAGATGGTAGAAGGGCCTTCTACTAAACTACCTCTCTACGAAGGTTCACTATATTACCTAAAGATGGGAGTGGATATGTGAAAATACAGAAAGTGACTCTGTGGAGTGCCAATCCTTGGTCAACAAATTAAATCAAAAGGGTGCGAGGCCAATTGATGGTGATGCCGCCAATACTAACATATGTGGTCTTTCGCACCATGGGGCAAATCTAGTCGTAACTTTCCATCTTAGTGATGACGTTGTGCCAAATAATGCACATAATTAAACGGGCAATCGAACGTAGATTATCCATCTTCCAAACATCGACATCCTGGAAAAAGATCTATTGCAAAATCTTTGAGTCGATCACTTCAAAATCATCCAAGTCCACGTCCTTCGCGGAGGCCCCCAAAATCTCAGCAAGATCATCATTAGTCAGCTCAATCAAGACACCATCACCTCCGAGTGAATCAAACTGTTTCCTCCATCAAAATTCTGTGCCAACTGGACATCAAAAATGGAGATGAAGCACATGTAACATTCCCACTCAAAAGTATCGATGCAAAGGATCGGTGAAAATCCTACCACGACGAATGGCTCTTCCAATCCAAAAGTGGCTAAACCTTCTGCTCATTCCAGTCCAGCCAAGTGGCCTCTTGAGGGTTCAGACCATAATGGTAAGAGGAAAAACTAGCAGTATGGAAAGGTTTCTTGGGTTAAGAGATGGCCGGAAGGAGGAAATAGGGTTTAGATCTAGAGTGGTGGTGGAGCGAGATTTAACGTGCAAAACCAACACGAGGGGAAGGCGAGGCTACTACTCCTAGGAAAAAAGGGCATCGCTTAGGAAGGAACCGAAGAGAGAGGCTGCTACTTGAAGGAGAAGGATGATGGAGATTGGGTTTGGCTTGTTGAAGAAGGAGGAACAAACGAATAAAACTAGGAAATTTTAGACGTGACTTTTACAGTCCCATTCCAAGTTCAAGTTGTGCCAAAACTTTTCAATTTGTAGACCACTCTAGGTTTACCGCTAAGTGGTCAACCGCTAAACGGGCTTTGGGCGTTAATTAAACCTAGACCAAATTAGGGTCGGATTAAATAATAATAATCATTCCGCGTCTTCTCCTTCGGTTCGACACGATCTGAAAAATTCTTGTCCTCATCACTACAGTGTCAAAGCCTACAGTCAAATCGTGCTCCAGTAATTCACAGTAGTCCCAACAAAACTACTGCGATCAACAACACTAACCAAAACCCAAAAATACTCCAGCTGCTATTTCCTGCCAACTTCGCATGAAAATATTTCTCCAATAGCTGGTGGTACAACAACACTTCAAACTACATACCCAAGAAAATTGAATTCATTCCTATTTTATCCGTATCTTAGAGAAAGAAGATTTAAAAGTCATCATTTTATAAACCAAAAAATCACTGAGCTGAATATATGCTCCTTTATACTTGTTTCTAAATAATAGAAATTATTTCATACCAAACTTCCCGTTAAAATAAAACACACACACACACATACATATATATAAGTATTTGAATGTTTTCATAGACCTTTTTAAAACAAAAATTTTCCAAACTGGAAAACTATCTCCTTATCAAAAATCAAAATCAAGCATATACTGATATACATATAAATATTTAAGGATTTCAAAAACTATTCTTTTATAAACTAAACATTTCTTAACTCGACTAGTTTAGTGGTACACGTATTTCTTTGAAAATTAAAATTTCAAAACTTTCCCAAAACAAAATTTCAAAATAAATCATTGGGAAAAGAAATCCCTTGAAAATCCTTTTACCAAAATCAAAGGTATTTCCAAAATATACTTTATGAAAATTCAAATTAGTACCCTTTTTCACTATTCCATGGTTATTAATTCAGCTTCTTTATTTATTAGTCCCATTATTCTATTTACCCTATCAAATTATTGTGACTCCCATATTTATTATCATTTATTTCTCATTTTTGGAGTTACAACCTTTTAAATCACTTTCTCGTTAGTTAGTTATCCTAAATGCGAATATTACGTGTAAGCGTCATTATTAGCTAAGTTTTATTTGATTATTATAAGCGCTGTAAATTACGTACAAATATCTACTTTTATCAAATGTATTCTAGTTATATATCTTCATTAGGATATTTTATTCCATGTTCATTAGAACCATACCTAAAAGATTATCCGCTATAATTTCTATAAATTAGTCCGAAATAAAATATTTAACTTTAAAATATAAAAGATTACATCATTTGAAATTACAAGGAATATTCATTTTTTTACTACTTAAATAGACGGTATAAACTATAATGAATTCATACTATACACGTCTCTTTCTCTTTTTATTTGCATTTATTCCTTGGTAGATCAACGTTGTATTTTTCCAAGGGAAAGAAATTAAACTAATTTACAAATATTAAATGAATCTAATTTCCAACAATTCCAAACACAGAAAAGTTTACATTCCAATAATATTAAGGTAATAATCCAAATTCTTAACATTATTATACAACCTATTTTGGATCTAGAATATATTTTATTTAAATCAATATTATAGATTCATACTTTTGGGACTGATTTCCAGATAAAGTTGTAAACAATTCTAAATTAATTCATAAACATGAATATGTAGGCGATATTTATTATTTTCAAATTATATTCAATTTGTCTCTTATAACTCACATATAAATATCTAGTTAGGCATAATAATCAAATAAACAAACGGAATAATTTTCATATTATAACAGTCTATAAAATTTACCACTCACCTTTTAAAAGCGATCCAAATCTCCAAATCTGAAGTAGAACATTTGATTCATTTCCAAATCATTTTGAATCAAAGAAATATGTATGAAAGGGTATATACGTACATTAGAATTACATATCTAAGAGTGATATTGGAAGAGAAAATAGATACAAATAAATATAAATATATAAATTACCTCAAATACACGTATAGTTGATTCTCTTCTCTTCTCCTTTTTATTAGATCTCTATTCTTCTCCAATTTGTATCAATATCGATATAAATATCTTATTTTTATAATTTACAAAGAAAGTGGAGAATATGAAATAACAGAGCTTTGCTACTGCTTCCAGAAAAATATGAGAAGAGAAGGGAGGGCTACACCTAAATTTATAGGCGCTAGAATCAACCAGAACATTAGATCGAAATATATTAAATCCGGGTCGTTGGGCCTAGGCTAATCCTAGCCGCCACACAAGGAATGGTCGATCGCCCCCTACCTAGGGATCGACGACCCCTGGTCGACCGCCCATGATGGTGGGTCAACTTATTAGCCCGGGTTAATTTAGTTAATTTTTCTTATTTATTATTTTCATTCCAAATTATTTTTCGTCCGTAACTTCTTCGTTTGGACTCCAATCGCAAAACTCCAAATATGAAAGTTGCTTAGAATTTCGCCACAAACGCAATGGCGCAAATTTCTTGGTCAAATTCCATCGTTTTCACAAATTCCTTTTAGAGCCTAATTAATTAACTAACTAATTAAATAACTAACGCTAAATTACGGGTGTTACACAGTGCAAACTACGAAAAAAACTCGTATATTACACACCATTTTCTAATCAAAACCCTTAATCAAATTCAAAGAAAAATAATAAGAAGTGGAATATAATTTTTTTTTTAAAAACCTTCTATTCCACTTCTTATTTTAATATAAAAACAATTGAGATTCCAACCTAAGAATTGACATTTTGCTTTGGGGGAATTTTGGTTGTTTCTAATGTGATATTTTCGTAAATCAAAATTCTCCAAAGCATATATCAAATTCAAACAACACTATTCCATTATAAAATAAAAAGTCTAAGATTTTCACTCATTGTAGGTCCTTAGCTCTTCCTCTTTTTGGATTTGTCACGCCTTCAATAAATCTTTTTAGATCTTCCCTTTTAGATATATACAATAAGGGATCTGTATATATGGATTAGATTCAAAAATTGAGGGATTGGAGGAGAATATAATTAGAAATAAAGTAATAAGCATCTAGAATTTGTTACCTGAAACCCTAAAGAATTTTTTCTAAATCTGAAGAGAGAGACTGACAAAGTTTCGCTAGGTTCTCTAAAATAATATGTGAATAAAAGTGAGGGGGCTATGCTCTTAATTATAGTGGCTGGAATGCACCAGAACTTTCAAATTTAAGTTGGTTTAAAATAATAAAATCCAGAACATCCACTATGCAAAAAAAACCTAGTGGCCACTTATCCACCGGTCAAACCTCCAGCGATCAACTGGTGGACCCATTTTGGGTCCGCTCAATTCGCTTGCCATTGTACATTATTTAATACCTTAATTAATTATTTGATGTTAACATTAATTTTTAATGATTACTTAACCCCCAAGACTAATTGTTATTAACTTTCAAATATCAAATTTAGGGATTATTTATTTATTTGAATTGGAATTCTGTTTAAATTTTTTTAATCTTAAAACTTCAAACATTCATAACTTTTTCGTCTGAACTTCGTTTTTAACATATTATATATGGAAATTGATCAGAAAATCACCACAAATGCAATGTTATAACTTTCATGGTCACATTCTGACTTTGTAAAATTTCATTTTTAGCATTACCTTATTTAATTAATTATCTGATTTATTTATTTCTTACTAAATTTTATGGGGTGTTACACAATTACTAATTTTAATATAAGTACATCTTTAATAATCAATAGTATGTTGTTTACCTTTTTAGAAATATTTTAGTACCTTTATTAGTTCTTTCTTATGGACACATGCACTTTGTGCATTTTGACCGAAAATCAAACTATTTGGCATTTTTGTCAAAATACTTACTCAATTTTGATACTTGTAGAATGATACTTTTTTATCATTTCTTGGATCATATCCAAAGCCCACAAACTCATGATAGCTCCTACTAACTTCGAGACACTTTGGTTATTATATGTAAACGGTCTCTTCTAAATCATAGTTTAGAATTTTCCATTTCAATGCATATGTACCAAAGCACAAAGGCACACCAAGCGATAATTTTATGAATAAATCTGAATCAAATTGAGCATGTCGAATAACGAATCTATTTTGCTAATTTCAACAATTGAAATTTACGATGTTATTCTTATCAGTTTTAATTGTTATATTCCAATTGCATTAGCCTTTCTCATGAAGACTCATTCACGGTCGATGGATGTTATCCCTTCGGGTACAACTACAAAATCATATTTCGATAGTGTACTTGGAATCCATTTCGGATTTATGCATCATACCATATGACAGAATCAATACTTTTAATGGTTTAATTGATAGTAGAGGGTTATCTATTCTTGACATTAATAAGAAACTCAAGTTTCTCTTGAATGTCAAGAATATTTATTAGACATTCTAGTGCATTGTGTTCATTTAGGTTTGGTTAATTTCATTTCATCCCCCATAATCAGTTTTATCCATGGATCATATCCAAATCCATTTTACTACTAATAATTTCTAAAAGAAATTCCTTTTGGTATTTCTTGAAATAACAATGATTCAATGCAATGGAATGGGTATTCATAAACACTTTGTGAATTGCCTTATACATAAATCTAATTAGGTTTTAGTTTACAAAAATTATGTTAAAAAATTAAATCGTTCATCAAATGAAAATTGTTCCTAAACTTCTTTGGGGGCAATTCATACAAGATCTTTTACGAACAATTATTACGTGTAGTCTTTCAGCTTGCACAACCAGCTAACTCCTTAGCCTAGGATATTTGGGGTTTTTTATAAACCCTTATCTTGTATGATTTTTTATGCTATTCTTTAGATGAAATTAGTTTTAGCCTTGTGTACTACTCTTAAATACACAACCTTATAGAAAGAAGTTAACTTAACTTCATTCACAATTAATCGTACTTTGGCCAATAAAACTCGATTACTCCCTATTGATGCATCATTATGCAACAAAGGGAGGAGTGACTTTTAATATAGAATATTTCTTCATTTTATGTACATTCGAAACTCTTTCCAATATACTCACTTATTAGATCAAATTAGATCAATTTTATTTTCTATTACACATTATTTTACTTACTTCCGTTTTATACTCTATGAGTTTATCATAAACATACTACATATGTATTAAATACGCACGTCCATGCGATGATAACTCATCGATGAATATAGCAAAGTATGTGGAACTATTTTGGTATTAGTAGACTTGCAATTACATATGGCTATATTTGCCAGTCTGAAGAGTTCATTAACTCTAATCAGCTCCTATTGAATAAGTGCTTTGCCCTTAATTGTTTGAGATATAACTAACTAATATTATATGATTCATAATCATATAATCAAATTATTTCACAAAACTATAGATTATTCTATAGTTTCAAAATAATTGCAAATAAATTTAGATGCTTCTATATTTTCAAATGCATTACAAAAACCTGTATCGTAGTTTTATTTTATAATGAATATTTATAATATTTATAATATTCATATTGAAAAAAACATGTCTGTTTTTAGTCAGTACTGAAAAATAATTATTATTTCATAGATAAAGTTTGATATATGATTTACAAAAATAATTTTCACAACTTGAAGCTACCAATATGTATTATATGGCATGCTTTCACTATTTCCGCCATTACTATAATAGTATATGAAATACAAAGCTCCATTCAGCGACTTAATAAATGCTATTTATTTCATTTATCATAGCTGGTTTACGGTCGAGAACTTTCAGATCAAATATATTAAATTTGAAAAAATATCACAGAAAAAAAATTCTATGTGAAAATACTTTTCAAAATAGAAATCATATTTCTTATTCTAATGTTAAGTATTTATTATTATTTTATAATTCTCATTTTTGAATTTCTTTATGAAGCAAAAATGACCATTCACTCTCTTCATCCCAATGTGCCTTAAGTTACATCCACTCTTATACTTTCGATTTACTTTCTAAAGGGTCGAACCATTCAATGAAATCCTTACTATAATATCATAACGGACTATTTACAAAAGTGCATTTAGTCATCCTTAAGTTTTAAGGACATCAAATAAATTGCACTTTACGTAAACTGATCAAACTGGTATTTCAGTGATCGAATTCTTAGATCTATCTTGTAGCATATGGTCTGGTGTTACATTTAACACAACAAGATGATTACAGTAATCTATCCTATTGAATACACAATCTCACCCTAGTATTTCCTTTCTTATTTCAATAAACTATTTTCACCGAGGTTTCATACATTACGAATTATGACCGTTCACCATATAACATTTATATGTGATTGTATATAAATCAAATATCCATATCCTTGTATTGCTTTTAGAGTTCAAAGCTCATTGAAAAAAATACATAATCTTCAGCAAGTAAACTTAGAAGTGGCCAAGTTACAAACATATTTAGTGGTTGTATAATTAGACGCTTGCATGGGTCAACATGCAAAAATTTATTGGTAAGTATATTCTATATTTCTATCTATCAATATAATTCAGTTCAATTGTATATTCTAATTGACAAACAATTTATCAATTATATTAATTACATAAATTTATCAATATAGATTATTATAACTTTAGATAGCAGATGTTCTTACAATATTAGAAAGGTTATATGTTACCATTTCACTTTTCTAATAAGGTTCCCATTAGTCTTTTATGTTTCTCCAAACCCTAAGATGAACGTAGAAGTCTTTCGGTTTCAAAAATGGGTGTTACGACTCGTCTGTCTATGGATTTTGACCTTAAGTTTGCCCAACAACTCATAACCCCATAAATGATGGATAACTCCTTATCGGTTGTATCAGATACAACTGCTAACTCATGGTTCTTTGTCATGATTTCATTTTGACTTTGAGTTTGCTTAAAAAACCAAAAGAAATTCACTCATACCTAACATTTTGCAATGACCTAAGTATAGTATATGTACCTTAAGTTTGTCCAATAAATAGATATAGTTATTTACTTTGTCTAGTCAATATATTAATAATACTACACATAACATCTCTAGCTTGAGTTTGTTCAACAACCAAAGACTGTGCAAGTAATTTATTAATATATAAATGGTATAGGACAACACTTACATTAAAGATTATAATCTTCAATATATTTAATTGAGTGATATTACTTGTGGAATAATGTATTTCTTATGAAACACCCTCATGATTCAAGTGTCGGATGCATCAGAAATGACGATATACGTACTTTACGTATGTATTTATTCCTTAAGTCTATTTAGTGTTTCTTTAATATTCCACCTTTAGTTTAGACATTTATATTATATGATTTTTATAATTATATGACTTTTATACTTTATTTAACTTATATAATATTTTACGTATAACATTATATATTAATTCTTATTTAATTAATTTAATTAATTTAATTAATACTTTAATTAATTATTGTATTATTCAATTATAATATATTTTATTAAATATATTCGCTATAACCTTTATAGTAATGTACATATATCATACATATATGTATGTATGTAGTTTAATTTATTAAATTTAATTAATTAAACAATTTTAATTAAATTTTATTAATTTTGAAAATTATTTTGTACACACATGTATACTCACATTGTCTTAAACAATTCAAGACAACATAACTTAAATCATTATGTATATTATACATGTATATATATATTTAATTAATTAACTTATTTAATCAATTCATTTATTCTATCAATCTTACTAATAAATAATGTTTTCGAAATTAATTTTATAGCCTTTTAAAATAGTTTGAAAAATTATATTAATAACTTTATAATATACATTTTATTTTAAATTCAACTTTTAAATTTAAAACTTTTATTTTTAATTTCAAAGCAATTTGAAAATCTATATTATAACATTTATAATATTTTTCTAATATTAAATTTATCTTTTAAATTTAAAACTTTAATTTTAATTTCGAAATAATTTTGAAATTAGGCCAAGGCCCAATTCAAATTAGGTCTTTTCTATTAGGGGTAACCTTTGGACTTACATAACTATTCGGGCCAGTCCAGTAGCCATGTAGGACATGGTACTTGATTAGCTAACAATCCAACGTAGACACTGCCTTCTTAGTCAACCTACTAACTGGGTTGTAAGCTTAATTAGTTAGCTCTAATATGACTAATATAGACCACATAGGCTATTAGGCTCTGACATCATTGTTGGAACTAAGCCACCATGCAGCGGGGTAAACGAGTATATTTCATAAAATTTATTCCATTTTGGGTCTTATTGGGCATAGGAAGTCTAAACTTATTTTAAATAAAATAAATATTTTATTTATTTATAATAAAGTATTATTATATTAATATTATGATTAATATATAGTACAATATATGTATCATATACATATACGTGTATACGTGCACGTGCAACATAAAAGGTGTACATAGTTTAACATGATTATGTATAGATGTTGGGATTTACACAGCAATAGACATATGTGCCACCTAATATGTAAATATATAGATATATATCTATGTGTGTGTGTGTATTATAAAATAATATTTGAAAAATATATATAAATTTATGTAAATATATGTATATATATCTCTGTATGTGTGTTTATAAATTGATAACATGATAATATGTTTAATTGTAATCTAATATCAATAACTGTAAATTGAAACTGAAATTGAAATAGAAATTTAAAAGTTAAATGCTAGATCTCAGATTTAGTATAAAAACGAAAGGCTAAGTATATCGCCTTGAATAGCGCCGAAATAAAAGTAATGTATAAATATAAATGCATAAATTTATTACTGAGCTAGGGGGTATCCTAAAGTATTAAGAATACTACATGATTGTTTTATGATAACAATGTAGTGATAAGAGCTCACTAGAAGTCAAAAAATATACTCTAAATAGTTCCACAAGATAAATGTAGTTTATCAACATTGAAATAGTTGATTGATAGAGTGATAATTAAAACAACATAGCATATTTATTCATGAAGGGTCTAACTCGATCAGCTCTCATCAAACTAATTAAAGAGACGGAATAGAGATTCCATGATTGACCCCAAGTGCAAGTGTAGATTGATAGAGTTAGAGATATGCCCTAAGGGCAATTATGTAATTGTAACAAGTATCTAACTTGATAACCAATCTTGTTCAAAACAAAAGGTGTTTTATTTCTATTACATACTTGACATAATGTGTTATATCGATTAATTAATTTAATTAAATGTATATTTAATAGAAAATCTATGAATGATATGTTTTGCGATGGTAGTTACAATCTATTGTAACCATGAGTAATTTATCATAATAAAATTAAACACGTTGTTTTAAATATTCCCAGTCAAGATGTATCAAGATTAGATATCAATACATCCGTTGAGACTAGAGCACGCAATGCTCTCCAAATGTTATGCAGGCTATTGGGGGCACTAAAAGGTTACGTATTGATAGTTATTGGATAACCATTGAATGAATAATTTGATATTTTTCTATCGGTTAATATTACTCAGGTCAAACAAAAAATATCAATATGACAAAATTACACAGTTCTCTTGACTTGAGAATACTGTTGATCTTCAATGTAAAAGCTCTACATTGTTTATAGTTAAACTATGGCATAATGTCCATTGAACGACTATAGAGTGGAAGCATTAGAAGTGAAACACTATTTAAGAGAGGATACGTCTCCTCAGTTATATAATGTTAGTATCACAGCTGAAGTCAACTCAAAGTCAAAGTCTCCAGTTAGACTAGTTCAGTTAATAATAATTGTTATTATTAAACAAAGGACTTTGTATTTGGGCTATAGAGTTTAATATGGACGATATTAGAATTTTTACCATTACCAAATTCCATAATTCCAAAGTGACATAGTTTTAATGAAGAGAATTGGTGTAAACAATTATCACCGCCGGGTAGCGTCTAATGAAATAAAATGGAATTTTACCGGAACCAAGTATTAGGATTTTACATCGAAAAAATGTGTTTGATGTGTCATGTTCAAGCTCCCCTTATCTACATATTCCCTCTACACAGATGTATGCAATTAAAACAATGCCAAAGAAAAAAATTATGTTAAAAATAATTGCTAAAATTAAAACAACTTTTGAATAATAAAACCAACTCTTGGATACTAGTAAGGGTGTCAATCTACCACAATATCTTAACCTCTTTCTCCCTTTTGTTATCATCAAAATAATAATAATAATAATCAATATAGTGACAAATTTTAATTGAAACTATAAATCATATAGAGATAAATATATATTGAAAATTTCTATCAATCTAACAAAAATCATAAATATTTTATTAATTAGATACAAATTCCACTTTAGAGTGATGAATGAGTTATAGTTTAGAGAGAATTATATATAGTAATAGTAGTGTGGTATTTTTAATAAATAAGAAATTTTTGAAAATTATTCTTTCAAAAATTATTCAAAGAATGTTAAGCACTTTCTAACTATGCATAACCTTTAAAAAAATTAAATGTGGTTAGTAGTTTCTTAAAAAATGTCAAATATTTTTAACCTCACAAAACCGTTAGGACTTTTAAATGAGGTTAGAATTTACTTGAATATTTATCCCTTTCGTGTATAACTGTTTCATCCATGCATAACTGTGAGGACTTTTAAATAAGAATGGAAGCAAATATGTAGAGATTAAAGCTATTCACCTATGCATAACCGTGAGGAATTTAAACGAGAGTGATTACTTTGGAATAGAATTATACAAATTACACTAAATATAATTCCTTGTTTTTCAAAATACCAACTTCTGCATGCTATATTAAATTTGGGTGTATGGATTGCAAGAAGGATGATAGTAATAGAAATGATCATGGAATATGTACTAATTTTGAAAATATTATAAAACCTTTTCAACTTTTAAGAAATTTTGAACATATACTTCCTCTAGTTATGAAGTATAATTTAATCATTGCCCAATACATTATTAATCATTGTTAATAATTTTTAGTAAACTTCAAAAGGTTCAAGCAGCCAATAACCATCTTTTCTAGAGTAAATTCCTTACTAAATTTAACAAGAGTTTTTTTATTAAGGTAAAAATTCGAGTAATTTGTAAAATTTCTAAATCCAAATGAAGTTGTGGAAATCTATTTTTTATAAGGGGTTTTGAAAAAAAATGTCTGCTAATTTTAAAATCAGTTGAAATGCAAATATGATGAAGATATGTCAGATACCACTTATACTCTAGTTGCCTAAAGGTGACATACAATGGTATATTATTGACCAAGTCGACTGTATACTCCATAATATCACTCAAATCGATCAGAAAGATTAATTTTTTTAGCAAAACCATTTATGTCAAACAAAGGCCTGCATAGTTAAAAATTCTCCTGCCACTTATTTGTTAGTCATCATGAAAGGCAGTGAAAGTTAATAGTCATACTAAAGCAATTGAACCATTCTTGATTTGAAAATTCAGTCCATTTGAAACCACTATTTGAAAGCTTTAAATCCGTAATTTGATTCAACATAAAACATAAAAGTTTTAGACATTCAAAATTGCT
Organism: Allium fistulosum; assembly: GCA_030737815.1. Lineage (NCBI taxonomy): Eukaryota > Viridiplantae > Streptophyta > Magnoliopsida > Asparagales > Amaryllidaceae > Allium > Allium fistulosum. The sequence goes on along the minus strand of CM060907.1, from coordinate 937,073,961 downwards.
ACTTATCAAAATTAGTTTTAAGTCAAAATGATGAATCTCTTAAAGGTTATATCTGAAATACTACAATTTATTTGCATAAATCGGAGATACTTTTCAAGCGATGTGCTGATATGATTGTTGTTTTCCAAGGTTTTACAAAATGAATCAGCAAAAAATCAAAACAAAAAAGTTGTAGTGTTATCAATTATATTTTTAGAACTTTAGGAATTTAAATTTCAGAGAAAGGATTTTCAAGTTATGACCGATTTACTATAGCTATGTTCAGTTTTCAAACAATGTACCGAATGATTTGTAGTTTTCCGACGGTTTAAGTTCAAATTTTATAAAACACAAAATATATAACTTATATAATTTTCTATCTATTTTTAATAATGTCTCAAATTTTTCAAATCAGAGTTAAGGAGCTTAAGATTGGGTAATTATACTACAGTTGTGTCATCAAAAACAGAATTAAGAAAAAGAAAAATAGGGTTTGGAAATTATATTTACTTACCTTCGATGTTGTATTCTTGTTCACCATGTAGATCTCCTCTTCATTTTTCTAGGCTAATAAACATTGCTTATTGCTCTTTTATTATATATTACTCGAATTCTACCTCTATTGTAGCTATTCCTTAGCCCGTTTCTATACGTAAATGTTGGAAGAAGCGAGCGCTCTAACAAAGGAAGTAGGACCACTCTCACTTTTGTTAGTAATCTTTGGTATTTGTTAATATACCAAACTATTATTATTTATGATTGTACCCTTGGGAACCCAAACTCGTTTAAATTTATGTAAATTTACATCTGTACCTTTTGGGGCCCAAATTTGTTTAACGGATTTGTGTTTGTTTCTATCCCACATTTATTTTGTTTATGCCCAAATTTTTCCACAAATTAAGCACTTTGAAAATTCTTTATGAAACTTGGTATTATCATAATTCTTTCTCTTAGTTTTTTTCAACTCAATCATGTCTAAGTCCTTTTCTGTTTTTGGTGATAGTTTGACTACCTAACAACATATTCGATGATTTTTCTCCCTTAGAAAATTTTCTTATTGTCGATTCAAGTTGTTGAACCATAGATCTAAAAGCATTATTGTGAACCCAAAAAATGGATCAACACCTTGGATTGAGTATAAAGCACCAGCCTTGTTTATCAAGGCAAATAAAGTAGAAAAAACAATAGTAAATCGCAGAGAAGGTAAATGAACAAGATATTTTTATAATGGTTCGGCTGTTATCGAAGCCTGCGTCTACTTTATAACTTTTCTTATTGACTGACTATAATTAAAAGTTGAATATGATTACAATGCAGTTGAATCCTACAGGTTAGATCAAGTAACTAGTGTTAGAATTCACTGGAGAATGACAAAGAATCTCTTAGATTACTATTGTGTGGGAGGAGAAGAGTGAAGAGTAGTTTCTGCAGAGTTTCAGTAGCCAGTCTGGAAGATCCTTTTTATGTTGTAGGTTGGATCGTATTTATAGGGATTGGAGAGCTATTGGGAAAGGCCGCCTCGCCAGAAGCTTGCAATTGGAAATATCAAATTGCACTGAAAATTTCATAACCATCCGAGCCAATCTGATAGATCGCTAGTGATCCATAGGTGATGGATCGCTAGCGATCCATAGATTTTGGGTTGTTGACGATCCAATTGGTTGGGATACTTTCCTTCATCCTTTCCTTAATTGTCATGGTAGTCTAACATGATCTTATGGATCGCTGGCGATCCATAGTGCATGGATCGCTAGCGATCCATGTACTTAATGGAATTTTAGACTCCATCTTTTGGATTACATTTGTTGCCTCATGTAGGTGTTCACCATGTAACTTCATAGCTTATCGCCTTGTTTTGATGATGATCCATATACTAGTTGCATTAGACTGCTAACTGAATCAAACGAATGCTCACTTCTCGATCTAACTAGCTTGGGATTCCATCCATCGTAGCAATCATTCCATCAAACTAGCTTTGTATCATGGTGCAAGAGGATTGGAGGATCTACTGACGATCCTTATGGATCACTAGCGACCCATAGGAGATGGATCGCTAGCGACATCAACTTAGCATATTGTTGCCTTCTTTTTCTCTAACCTTTCTTGGTTGGTTCTTCTAATCCTTTTGGTTGGCTCTTTAGCTGCTCGGATTCAACATAGCCATTCTTACTTCATTTGAATTCTCTCGGATAGCATTTGCCCTCTAGAGTATGCCTTCATTGGAAACAAGGCGTGCTATGGAAGTAACTACTTTTGAGTTCCTGTTTAGTGATGTTCACTGGGACGTGTTGAGGCCATCATGCGAATTTGGCTTTGGCTGTTTGTTGAACTTTTACGTGGGTCGTCATTGCTCGTTATAACAAATCAATTTTGATCCCATAACTTTCATGATACTTGCAGATAACACGTGGATCGTGTTGGGCAAATGTAGGGAAGATTGGTTCCCGTTTGATGGATCGCTAGCGTTCCATAGTCTCTGGATCACTATCGACCCAAAGACTTTGCATATTTTTTGTTCAGTTTTCCTATTTAACTTAATCGAGCAGATCCTTTTCTCCCTTCTACATTCATATCGCGAGTTGAGCTGTTTTCCTCATGACCCGTCCCAATTCGTCTAAACCCTAGATCCATTCATTCTATCGCCATCGCCGACCATCCACCGCCGATTCCTCTTGCCGTTGACCATTTTGAAATTCGTCGTTGCTTTAGGCTAGCCATCATCATCTAAGACTCTATCGATTTGGATCACCATCGACTTGCTTTCCTTGGATCGCTGTTGTCACAAACTTCAATCATTCTTGCCCTTTTATTTTTGCCTCTAGGTGGGTGGTTTGAAATTTGGCATTCATTTAGCAATTTGGTGACAAGGTTGTATTAGTAATGATTGTCGTGGAAAATTCGAGCTGATTGCAATTTTGTGGAAGAAGATAGTAAATCAAGCCTTGAGTTCTTCATGGAACGATGCTCGGGTTTTACCCTGGTGCTTGAATTTTTTTGCTATCATCATGCACAGAATTAGAATTGACTTGCACTATGTTACATTATTGATCCAAGACGACGTCTCGCAGATTGTTTTAGTTCTTTTGGAGGAAGTTCGAATTTGTTTAGTTATTGCATGCTCAGTGTACCTGAAATAGGAATAGCTTTCCGCGTCGCTTTGGACAACGGATCCATTATTGATCATTAATCGATAACGGGTAAGTGTAGGAAAATAACTTCAATAAATTATACGAGAAGCCCTTTGCATTCTTCACTACGAGCGATCTATCTACAATGGATAGGGCGTTTGTAGTGTTTAGGACACCGAGCTCACCCCACATAGATAACACACTGCACATGCCCTGGCCTATACTTGAAATCTAACGTTTCAGTGAAAACCGACATTCCTTTAGAATTCAAGTGTTGTAGGGGAATTTTTAGTTAAAGACAGAATTACCTGACCACGTTAGATGCAAGTTCTATTGTATAGAATGAACCATCCGTCCTCTTGCCATAAGTCAAGTGGAGAAAGTCCAACACTTTCATAAGCTGAGTCGTCATCCGTTGCACCTTCCTCTTTAGTTCCATGAGTTGAGTACGGTCAAATGGTTCTGGTTGGCCCGGTTGTAGACCTTTAGGATACACCGCTTGCCACTGGTATATGTGCTTAAATGGAGCAGTGCCCCCCTTTGATAACTTCTTGAAAGAAACTCTTCCGAACTTAGGAATTACTCCATTCCAAATTCATCCTAGTGGATATGCAATCTTGACTTGCCTTCACGTCCTATTTATACGGACATTTAATCGTGCCATTTGATCGTGCCTCGAGCTTCGACGAGTTGAGATATTTTCTCTCGTTTAGGAGGAGAGACAAGTGCCCAACTCTTGTTGTGATCGAGGCCCAACAGAATTGCAAGATCGTGTTGCAGCTTCAAAGCAATCTGTCTCAATTCAGGACTCACTACTTCTTTGTTAGGTGTCCCGAAGGATTTATCTGCCTTTGGATGATGTGGGGTAAGTTCTCTTCTTTACTTGTTGCCTTTGGATGACGAGGGGTACGGTTGTTGCATCCTGAGAGATTCGCCGTGGTCATTGAAGTCTCGTCTCCTTCCCGTTCTAGAGTACGAACACACTCCGCTTTTTCATCACATAGCTCCGAAGAAGGTGGTTTCCCAGAAAAAGAAGACCCATCTGGTGAGTTGACCGAAGAAACTCACGAAGGAAGGGGTGTCACAACTGAGGCCAGTTGTTTGGCCAAAATGCCCTCGATTCTGGAGGAAGGGAATGAAGAATTCAAGTAGCGTGAGGGCAAAGCTATAGTGGCAATAGAAAAGAAGGAGGGTGAAGTTGAGGACAGTAGTAGTTATGATTCCTACTCCAGTGATGATTATTTAAATGCAGGCTTCGACGGCGGAGACTCCAAATCGTGTGATGAGACTCTGGGAATGAGTTCCATTCTCCCTGATTCGCCTCCCCGAGAGATTCACAATAAAGATACTCTCCCATCAACTGAGCGGTGTCAAGGTTCCCAGATTAAAGATACCGTTGTAGACTTTAGGGATTTGAGCAACGTTTACGTGGATATCGACAAACTTATAGGGGAGGATTTCAAATTCGAGGGAATGTCTCCTCATCTTGGTTATGTCGGTTCTAGAGTCTGCCCAATTTCTACCATGGTGGCTTCCCGATCCGGTTCGTGACGTCCTTTTAGGCCCCCTAAGACACATTACACATTTTGCTAGGGTCAGATTCACTTACATATGCATTATTTAGGCATATTTCTCATTGCAAAGGCTCTTTATTTATTCTTCATGTCAGGTACAATGAGAGGTCGGGGACTTTACGATGATCTTGAATAATTCACTGGTTCCCAACATTTGTCAAGACAATTTTCAAGCCGCTGCTAGCCCCGTGAAACCGAGGAAGAGTGGAGAAGGTGGAAAGACTCAAAAGTTGAGGGCTCATCATCGGGATGATAGAGAATGGGATCAGACATATAAGAGTGGTTACAAGAAGAGAAAACCTTTGATGACCAAGAGGAACCGTCCAAGAAGTCGAAGGTTGATCATAGTTCTCATCCTTCTGAGCATCAGTCTTTTGCCCTGGCCCCAGTTTCTATCAGTCTTGAAGTTCCGGCTTTTGTTCAGGCTCCGTTTTCATCTCAAGCCCCATCGACTCACATGGTGCCTGCTTTTGGTTCCTCATGTCCTCACAGAAGGTCGGCTTACATTCTTTCATCCAGTCCCCCTAGACTCGAAGCTGCGCTCCTTGGGTGGTTTTTAAAGGGACTTATGTTTGACCGCGACCTTCCTCTAGTCCGCAAAGATTCTTATATGCCCCACCTTCAGGCGATTCAAAGCGATTTAGATCAACCGGAGGGATAGGAAAAGTTTTGCAAGCAGCTAGCCAATAAGAGATGTAATAATTATCAAGAAATCCTCTCCTTTGCATCGGAGAAAGATGATTTCGAGAGGGAGTTAGTGGAATGTGATGCCAGAATTAAGCGACTAATACAAGAGAGGGACGCAGCACTCCCGAAGAGTAAGAATAGTGCCAGCTTGTTGAAGGAGTTGAAAGAGGCCCATGCAAAAATAGAGATCGTGTTTTGAGATGAAATCAAGAAGGCCTACGGACAAAGTCAAGCTGAAATAGGAGCTCGAAGCCCATGACAAGGTTATTGAAACCCAAAAGAAGACTATTGCCAATCACGACAAAGTTGTTGAAGGGCATAACAGGGTAATTGCTAAATATGTGGGAATTGTGGAATCATGTGACAAGACCGTTTCCGATCAAGCCCATATGATTGCTTCGCTCAAAGAAAGATTTGTGCAGCTTAGTGACGAGAAGACTCGAGTTAAAGTTGAGAAGGCCGCCGTAACAGCGGATTACTTAGAGCTGCAGGACAGTTTTGAAAAAAAGATGGAGAAGGTGGATGATACAATCTTAAATTCCCATGTTAATTCCTTGCTGCATCAGGGAAGGCTCGGTTATTTGGGCCCCAAATTTCTGCGTGCTCTTGCCATGGTTTAGGAAGAAATCTTGGTCCATTTCTGAGAAAATGAGGATGTATATACCGAGCAAGAGTTGGAGGATGCCTACCCTAATGAGGAATCGAAGAAAGAATTGATAGAGGGTCGAGAGGTCCTTTGAATTGAGAAGGAACATGAGGCTGCTGATGTTGCTATGACTGCAACTACCAAAACATTACTGAAGTCTTTCATTTTTGGGCCTGGCGGAGCATCAAGACAGCCTCACTATAAGTTGGCGAGTTCTGCTGGTGCTACTTTGTCCTCTGTTCCTCGGACAACTGTCTTTGAAACTTCAGGTGGCCCTGGAACTTCTCCAAAGATCGTGTCGCCATCAAAAGAAGGATAAGTTAGGGAATATGAGATTGACATTCTCGCCCATTCCTCTGATGCCGGTAACCTTCTTGTTTACCCCAAGTTTGAGAATTTTCAGCTTACGCGGCAAGAAAAAGACGAACTTAATGCTTTCATTTTTGATCTTATAGGTCCATCCTCTTTACCCGCCGACCCACCGGTTTCCTCGATGCCTACGATTAGCGCTATTTCAACCACCTCGATGCTTATCTCCATAACTGCCCCAATTGATGTGCCTGTGTCTGGCTCGCAACCAGGGCCAAAATCCGAGAAAATTGCTGCATTGCATGGTCTAGACGACCCTTCTTTATCTTTGGAGGGCGATTTCATGGTAGCTGAAGCTCGAGAGCAGGAGGACCAGACTGGTCAGCTGCATAAATCTGAGCAGCAAATGGTTGTCGTTAAGAAGGAAAAGGTTGAAGCGATAAAATCTTTAAGGAGCTCCCGCAAATCCCATAAGAACAACGCCAAAGGGGAGTCTTCCAAGAAGGTCGGAGAGTAGGGAGGAGATGCTGGCACTAAGGAGATAGTTGATATAACTGGCAGCGACACTACCCCTGGCCTGGATTCTGAGGGGAAGCAGAAACTTCCAACTAAAGGTGGGAAGAGGAGCGGCGGGAAGAGCCATTGATAGGTCTGGATAGCATTGGAGCTAGTTTTTGGGACATTTCGTTTTGTTTTAAACGTGTTTTGTTTAAATACAGAGTCTGCACTTACTGCTTTGATTGTTGTAGCATCTGTATTTTTCTTTTTGTTGGCCAATATTTTTGGGTACGGCCCCTATATTTCTGATTTTGTATAGAAAATCCTATAAGTAATACAATGTTGACATTTTTATTATAACTTTACTTGTCTACATATCTGCGTTTAATGAACTTATGTCAATTTTATTTGCTGCTATTTTATCTAGTCCTGTAATTGCCATCAAAATTCTTTATTTGGAGTAACATAACTATGAACTACTTGGTTTTTGTTTTTGATTTTTTATATTTGAGTATCGGTGTGCCCTAATTCACGGGGTTGTTTACTTCGAGCACTTGACAAATGACCGGTTAAACCGAGTAAATTTTTTTATGTCTATAGTCAACCTATTTTGCGGTTCCTATCTTCGGGAACTTGCAATTTCGATGACTTGATTTCAAATATATTGTCGGCCAACAACCGGAATTCTCTACTAACTCATAGTTGTTTGACATTGTTGGACTCATACCCATTACTCCAGATAGTGGACGTGGGTTTATTAGTTTCCAGGCATTTCTGGGGCAATACCAGTACTTAAGAGTGTGCATGGCTTATGAAATGCATGACTTTTAGGAGTGTGAACGGCTTATGGGGTGCGCTGATTTTGGGACCAATATGACCCGTCGATCCAGAATGGTTTAGTACTCCTCGGCATTACCAATCTTCGGGCAACGTGAGGAGTTCATGCTTCGATAGCATGATTCCATGACTCAAAAAGTAATGCCCAGCTTATGGGAATGCGCGGCTTCGATTTAGGCTTTCCCAGCATTGCTAGAGCAAGTTCTTAGAAGGCGGGGATCGGGTTCTGCCCATCCAACGGTTCGAGTCAATTTGCTTCCATCAAGCCGACAGGTAAGTGGGGCATACTTGAGCGTGGTTCCATTATCTCAAGTAGCGATCGGATGGTTTTGAGCCGATTTGACCCGTCGACTTGGCAGGTAACTTTAATGAACACCGTTTTATTGGTTCGGAAAGCAAAGCAATTTTATTAAGAAAAGTTCGGCAAATTCTCCCCATTTACAATGCCCCCGGTATTTCGAGATGGCTTATTTGCTGAAAATAAGAAGTATATAAGATAGTTTCATATGAAGTAATGACGCATCGATTCATTGTTCCATGTTCGGGGAATTTGGATTTCATCAACGGATTTCAATTTGAATGTTCCATCTCCTATCTTTTGACTGATCACATATGGCCACTCCCAATTTGGTCCGAAGGTTCCCGGTACAGGATAGACTCGTTTAAGGATGAGGCCCCCCACTTCAAAGTTTTGGTTGTGAACTTTGGAGTTAAAGTACCATGCGACACTTTTTAAGTTAGCAGCACTCCTTAACTCGGTTTCTTCCCTCTTCTCATCGATCATATCAAGCGAATTGGAGCTGCTCGTTTTGCCTCTGGTTGAAATTCTGCCTTCGATGAGAGGAGACTTCTAGTTCGACGGGGATCATTGCTTCTGAACCATACGCTAAGGCGAACGGGCTGTGCCCGGTTACTCTTTTGTCTGTTGTTCTGTAATCCCGTAGCATGAGTGGAAGTTCATCAACCCAATTACCTTTAGCTTTAGTTAGCCATTTTTTACAGTAGACTTGATGATCTTGTTTATTGCTTACACTTGCCTGTTTGTATGTGGACGAGCGACCACAGAAAAGCTCTTCTCGATTCGGAAGTGTTTGCAAAAGTATTTTAACTAGGCGCTTTCGAATTGGGTCCCATTATCAGTGATGATTTTCTATGACACATCAAATCTGCAAATAATGTTTTTAGTAACAAAGTTAACGACTTTCTTTGTGGTAATGGTGGCCAGCAGTGTCGCTTCGGCCTATTTGGTGACATATTCAATGGCAACTATAGCATATTTAGCCCCTCCTTTAGCTATTGGTAAGACGCCAGTCAGATCAATTCCCCATATTGCAAATGGTCATGGGCTGACCATATGTGTTAGCTACGTTGAGGGAGTTCTTTTGATCTTGCTAGATCTTTAGCACTGATCGCACTGTTTGGCGTAATCTGCTGCATCGTTGGCCAGAAATACCCATATCAGAGGATTTTCTTTGCAAAGATTTGCCCCCTGGTATGGCCTTCATAGTCACTTTCGTGAACTTCTCTCAAGATCTTTTGAGCTTTGTCATTTTTCACACATCTGAGTAAGGGGGTAGAGAAACCCCTTTGGTAGAGCGTCCCATCCTGTATTAGAAATCGCGGTGCCTTCCGAAGAGCCTTTTCCACTAATTTCTATTTGCGGGAAGAGTTCCTATAAGAAAGTAGTCCTTGATTGGCGTCATCCATGTTTCTGGTTCAATGGTGGTCTCAAAAATCCAGTTGACATCCATTTCTCTTATGCTTGGAGTGGTCAGGGTTTCAATCGGGACTAGTCCCAACGATTGAGCTTCGTCAGAACTGGCCAGTTTAGCTAGGTAGTCAGTTTTCATGTTCTGCTCCCTCGGGATAGGAGTTGTGGTGTAATATTCGATGTCGTTCAGCAAATCCTGCACTTTAAATAGATACGGGGCAAGGTTCACCCCTCGAGCCTGGTATTCACCTTTCACCTGATAGATGACTAACTGAGAATCTCTATAAATGTGTATGGATTTTATTTCCAGCTCTTTCATAATTTTTAACCCAGCTATCAATGCCTCATATTCTGCTTCGTTATTTCTTGCTAGGAATTCTAATCGTAAGGCGTAGCAAACGGCTCATCCTTTGGGAGTCTCAAGCACTACCCCTTCCCTTAGTAGATGTTATTAGATGCTCCATCGACGAAGAGCTTCCATCATGTTTCCACTTCTGGTGTAATTTCTTCTTCATCATTCCGTATGGTAAATTCGATGATGAAATCTGCCAACGCTTGGTTGATGGTTGCCCTTCTGGGATTGTAAGTGATTTCATATTGACTCAATTCGATATTCCATTTGATGAGCTGCCCGAAAGTCTCGGGACGGTACAATACTTGCTTTAAAGGTTGATCGATTAATACTTTGATCGGATGTGCTTGGAAATACGGCCGTAACTTCCTAGATGCGATCAAGAGACAATAAACTAGCTTTTCCCGTTTTGAATAATTTTTCTCGACTCTAGTGAACCGTTTACTAATGTAACATACGGGTCGTTGGATCCTAGCTTCTTTATCTACAAGAGAAGCACTTAATGCGTGAGGTGAGACTGCTAAGTAGATGAACAAGTCCTCTCCATCTACTGGTTTTGATAGGATTGGCAGGGTTTCCATATGTCGCAGCAACTCTTCAAACGCGGTTTGATAGGCCTCCTTCCATTCGAAGTTATTCTTTTTGTGCATCAAAGAACGGTATACATTTTTCGTGGCTTTTGAGATGAACCAACTTATCACTACGACTTTCCCATTCAAGCTTTGTAACTCCTTCTTGTTCTTTGGGGCTTCAACTTCTCGTAGGGCAGTAATTTGACCTGGATTTTATTCAATGCCTTTGGCGCTCACTATAAATCCCAAGAACTTTCCTGAGGCTACCCCGAAGTTACAGTTGAGTGGATTCAGCTTCATCCCATATTTTTGGAGTATTTCAAACATTTTGGCAAGATTATCGAAGTGGTTGACAGCTATTCGCGATTTAACCAACATGTCATCCACATAGACTTTCATGGTTTTCCCGATCTGGCACTTAAACATGACATTTATTAATCTTTGGTAGGTTGCCCCATCATTCTTTAAACCGAATGGCATTACTCTGTAGCAGTATAATCTTAGATCGGTGATGAAGCTGGTGTTTTTCTGAATAGGTTTGTGCATTAGGATCTGGTTGTATACCGAGCATGCACCCATAAATGATTGCAATTCATGTCCAGTAGTCCCGTCTACAAGCTGGTCAATTCTGGGCAGGTGAAAGCTGCCTTTTGGGCAGGCTTTATTTAAGTCCAAGTAATCGATATAGGTTTGCCATTTACCATTGGACTTCTTGACCAAAAACGGGTTAGATACCCATTCGAGGTAGGTCGCGTCACGTATAAAACCATTAGCCATCAGCTTGTCCACTTCTTCACTCAGTGCCTAGGACTGTTTAGGGCCCACGCAACGCCTCTTCTGCTTTATCGGTGTATACATGGGATCGATGTTGAGTGCATGCCATGCAATTTTCGGGGATATGCCACACATATTGGAATGTGTCCAAGCGAACACATCCAAGTTGGTGCGAAGAAATTTCATGAGTTCCATTCGCATCTTGTTTCCAAGGCGCGATCTAATTTTCAAGACCTGCGTTGGGTCATCCATGTCAACTGGGGTAGACACCGTCAATTCTGCTGCTGCTGCCTGATCCTCCCCTTAACTCTTCTTTCTAGGGTCCAAAGCCTTGTCGAATCGGTTGTGGTCCCCAAGCTAGGGGCGACTCAATAGTTGTTATTCGGCAGGTTCGCGAATGTGGAGAATTCTCCCCATATTCTTCCCATTTTCTTTTCTTTTGGATTCTTGCAGTTTTGCGATATAACACTTCTTGGTGGCACTTTGGTCTCCTTTGATCACTCCAACTCCATTCTCGATTGGGAGTTTCATGGTAAGGCACCACTGGGCTAAAGCAATTCTGAAATCAGTTAGTGCGGGCTATCCAAAGAAGGCATTGTATGCGGAAGCTTCATCCACGATCATGAAAATTTGGACGAAGGTGACTCTTTGGTCGCCTTCTCCAAGTTCTACACGCAAGTCAATCGTTCCAACAAGTTGTTTTGGTTCACCAGTGAATCCGTGAATATTTTTTTGGCAGGCGGATACATCTTTCATGTTGATCTTCATTTGATCAAAGGTGCATTTGAAAAGGATATTCGCAGAACCGCCGTTGTCAACCAATACTCGTCGAACCATGGTGGGCCCAATCCCTACTATCACGACCATGGGATCGATGGTTGGAGCTTCAATCCCTTCGGTGTCTCAATTTTGGAATACTATATCATCGTTCAGAGTCGTCTACTGCTTGGCAAGGGCTCCATCTTCAATCATAAGGCACGAATCTTTCGAAGCGTGTTTTGATGAGCACGCATACCGATCCATTTCTCCCCAACTTCTATGTGCGGGATGTGGTCCTCCAGATATCATTCCAATGATGAGTACTTGGTCAGTTCATTTAGATCCCTCTTTCCTAGTTCCAACTTGGTTTCCTCGATCCCTAAGAGCTTAGGGAGCCGTGCGTTGGTCAGGATTTTGCAATTTTCTCACGTATTGCTGAAGCTTGTTTTCCCGAATCAGCTCCTCAATCAAGTTCTTTAGGTGACTCGTTCGTGTTGCGTTTCGTGGAAGTGGCAGTACTTCTCAAAAAGCTTTTGCTATTCAGTTGCTTCTTTTTTAGGCAGTTTTTTGTACTCCTCTGTCCCTTGTGTTGCAAGATAGATGTTTTTCAGAGTATCATTAAGCAGGGTGTAACCTTCGGGACTGAAGCCTTTAAGCCGCTTATCATTACCATTTCGTTTATTAAAATTCCGGTTTTCCATCTTTTCTTGCGCTTCCTTCGGTGATCCCGGAGGTATTTATGTCCTGCTTCATCGCCATGCCGTTCTGCCCAACGTTCATCGGTTGTAAGCTAGTCGATTTCCTTTCTAACTCTTGTGCCTCTTCCAATCCAAAGTATTAATTCGCCATATGGTTGATTTCCTTCCTAGTGGTAGGTTGCTTCATTTTGATCCATTTTTTGAACTCAGTTTCGGGGTGAATAGTGCGGCCAAGGCCGTAGAACATATCCTCGTTTGGATTGCTTACTTTTGTCACCGTGGTGTTGAACCGATTCAGAAAAGACTTCAGAGATCTATTTTGTCCCTAGAATAGACTGGAAAAGGACATCACATCTTTAGGCTGCATACTATGAAGTCTAAATTGATCAAGGAATCTTGTTGCTAGTTGATCGAAAGTGAAGATGGATCTTGGCGGAAGTCTAGTGAACCACATTAAAGCAATTCCCTTCAGAAAAATTGGGAAACATCTAAATTGAACGGCGTTCGAAGCATTCGCTCCATCCATGTACCAACTGTACTTATATAAACATGGTTTCGGGTCTCTCGTTCCGTCATATGACAGAATAGTTAGCCTAGTGAACTTTTCTAGGCACCGCTCATTTAAAATCTCATCAGTGAAAGGAGTCTGACCTGGAGTGGATCCCCATTCATCATCCCTTCTACTCTTACTCTCATCCATCAATCATTTGACAGTGTCCGCGATGTATGCCTCAGATGTCCGGCAATCCGGGGGTCAGCTGTCTATAACTACAAGTGTTTGGCTTTGCAAACGATCTTGGTGAGCAGGCTGAAGCCTAGGCCCTCCTGTCTTCGAGAGAGCCACTCCCTCGGGATTCCATTGGCTTGTGGTTAGCCCGATTAGGGTAGTTCGGATCTCCCTGTTGTTATCAAATGCATTGGTATTTCCTTCCAACTTGTCGTCGTTGAGTTTTTCTCCATCTTTTGAATCGGAGAGGTCCATGGCTATATCCTCCTGTGGGGACTTAGCTCCTAGATTTAAGTTCGTAGCTAGTTACTTCATGGTCGGTGGAGTGCTTGTGTTTCCTTTAACGTTGATTCCCATGGTTCCAGCCATCACTCCTTTCTGTGGCTGCTTCCTATTCCTTCTGTTTAGGCCAAAAACGGAAGAATTTTCTTATTCTACAATAGCCGTAGGTTCTACCATGGTTCTTGGAATAGGATGTGATTGTAAGGTCAAGAGGGCATTAAGCTTGTCCATAAGAGCTCTTTGACTGCTTTCAATTTTCTGATTGATTTCGTCAACTATTTTATTCAATTCATCTCTCGTAAAAACTTCGCGTTGATTAGAAGATCCTAGCAGCTGATCTATTACGTTGGCACCATTTACTTCGATTTGTTGATGATTCATCTCTTCTCTTGCAATTACCGCCCCTATGGATCTTCCAAAAGCAGTTCTCTTTCTTCCCGAAGCCATTGATTCTTAGCAGTCGATCTTTCGAACAATGATTAAGGATCTAACTTCTGAACCTATCTGATCCAAAGTAGATAACTAGATCTTTGCTTGGGATGGGCTCCCAGTGAAAACACCAAAATGTTAACCCAAAAAATGGATCAACCCCTTGGATCGAGTATGAAAGTACCAGCCTTGTTTATCAAGGAATATAAAGTAGAAAAAACAATAGTAAATCGCAGAGAAAGTAAATGAACAGGATTTTTTATAGTGGTTCGACTGTTAACGAAGTCTACATCCACTTTATAACCTTTCTTATTGACTGACTACAATTACAAGTTGAATATGATTACAACACAGTTGAATCCTATAGGTTATTGATTATTGTCTGGGAGGAAAAGAGTGAAGAGTAGTTTCTACATAGTTTCAGTAGCCACTTCAAAATATCCCCTTTATGTTGTAGGTAGGATCGTATTTATAGGATTGGAGAGCTATTAAGCTAGGTCGCCTTGCCAAAAGCTTGCAATTGGAAATACAAAGTTGCACTGGAAAATTCATAACCATCCGAGCCAATCTGATGGATCGCTAGCAATCCATATGTGATGGATTGCTAGCAATCCGTAGTTTTTGGGTTGCTGACAATCCAATTACTTGGGATACTCTCCTTTTTCTTTTCCATAAATTTCATGACAGTCTAATACGATCTTATGGATCAATAGCGATGCATAGTGCATGGATCGCTAGTGATCCATGTACTTAGTGGATTTTTGGACTCCATCTTTTGGATTGCATTTGCTGTCTCATGTAGGTGTTCTCCATGTAATTTTGTAGCCTATCGCCTTGTTTTGATAATGATCCATACAATGTGTTGCACTAGACTACTGATTGAATCAGATGAATGCTCACTTCTCAATTTAACTAGCTTGGAATTCAATCCATCTTAGCAATCATTCTATCAAACCTACTTTGTATCATGGTGCAAGAGGATTGGAGGATCTACTGACGATCCTTATGGATCGCTAGTGACCCATGGGAGATGGATCGCTAGCGATCCGTCATCTTAGCATATTTTTGCCTTCATTTTCTCTAACCTTTCTTGCTTGGTTCTTCTAGTCCTTTTGGTTGGCTCTTGAGCTGCTCTGACTCGACATAGCTGTTCTGGCTTCCTTTGAATTCTGTTAGGTTAAAAGCCTGGATAACATTGTTTTGATGTAAAAGTGAGGAGATCTTTTAATAGAATTTTCTCTTTTTGTTTCATCTTTGTTTTTCAAAGTCAAAATTTCATTTTAGAAGATTTCATTTTAGTTTTAGACCTATTTATTTCTTCCGCTAAAAATTGACACTTCTCATATTGTGAGTTAAATTTTATAATATTTTGAATCATTAGCTCTAGTTCATTGTTTAACTCAACTATACTATTTTTTTAATTATAGTTTATCATATCTTTGTCTAATATTATCAATGTTCTCCTTTAACTCATGATATAATAAAAGTAAATCAGTATGGGATAAGTGTGCTACCTCGCTTAGTTCATCATTGCTTCACTGGATTCTACCATTAGACACATATTCGCCTCTTATTTCTCACTATCAGTGTTCTCTTCCTCTTCTTCTTCACTCTCATCCCAAGGGCAGTGAAACTCCTTCTCTTATTATTCTTGCTTTGTCAAGTCGATTCAGTGGACAATTTGGCTTAATGTGACTTGGCTTATTACATTCTATGACATATGATTTCTTCCTCTTCATCCAAAACATTGACAATTTAGGTTTTTATTTGTTGGTTCATTACTAGATTTCCATGCTTTTGGGTTCGCTTTTTTAATTGCTTCATCAATAGTGCTAGTTCAACTACAGCGTCATCTTCTTTCTCATTATCGGTTGAACATTTTAAAGATATATATTTCTTTTCTGAATCGCCGCTTCCATGTTCTTCTCTGACTTTCAATTCTATCTCATAAGTGATGAGATTTTCTATTAATTCCTCTAGTTTAAGCTATTTCAAGTCTTTGGATTCCAGAATTGCGGTCACTTTTGCTTCAAAACTTATCAAGAGGATTCTCGAAGTTTATCGGACCATCTTTAATTCTATGTAAGCTTTTCCCAGCATTTTGGATTTGAATACAATATATGAAAATCTTCCTTACATCTCCTTTATATTCTCATTTTTTGTCATCATGAAATTTTGTATTCATTGCTGAACATGGCTAGATAAGATTCCTTGACCTGCGAGTACTTTCATAAGTCACTTCAAGTGCATGTCAAATTTTCTGTGCAATCACACAATGAGAAACACGATTATATTCAATTTTATCAAAGGCATAAATAATAGAATTCATAGCTTTAGCATTAGACTGATATAAACTAAGCTCATTTGCATCGTA
Source organism: Allium fistulosum (assembly GCA_030737815.1). Lineage (NCBI taxonomy): Eukaryota > Viridiplantae > Streptophyta > Magnoliopsida > Asparagales > Amaryllidaceae > Allium > Allium fistulosum. The sequence continues at coordinate 937,057,625 of CM060907.1, read as the reverse complement.
TTTTTTATCCCGCCTTTTGGCAAGGCCGAGATATCAAGGAATTGACTGAAGGCCAAGGATCGCTCGTCCCAAATATCGAGTACGCACAGGTTCACCATGGATGTCGAGAAGTTTTGTCCGAGTCCGGATCAGGCTACAATCGACAAGACACGACAAGCGAAGCCAAGAAAGCCAACGTTCAAAATTTCAAGTCAATCCGAGTTTGTATGCTCAAGTTATGATCGATGCAAATTGAAGGAAATAACCCTATTTTGTATCCATCATCGAGCCTCAGTTCGTATCGATCGTATTCGCATCGATCGGACCACACTGCTTCACATCCATCTGAGAGCCTTGGTTCGAATCCATCCAGACTACGCAATTCGTATCCATCAGGGGATTATACCTTGTTCGTATCGATCAACCAAACTCCCTTGTCCGTGTCCATCGAATCACATCTGTTCGAACCCATCAGATAATCTTGGTTCGTATCCATCACAATATTGCTTGTTCGTATCCATCAAGTGGAAGCAACTTTGATCAATACGAATAAGAGCCACCTCTATCGATACGAACTACGCCACCCTCATCGAAACGAACTAAACCATCTCCATCGATTCGAACTGAGCAGTTTGTAGATCGATACGAAGAGCACGCTATTGATCGATTCGAGCTACGCAACGGCCTTCGATACGAACAAGTCGAGAATCTAGGGACAACTCGGTCAACTCGGCATAAAAAGTGGATCGATCCGAAGAGTGCGCACCACATCATCACCTAGGCACGTGCAACCATCGATTCGAACAGATCGATTCGAAACCATCGATTCGAACCAAACAGCCTGCCGAAGAACACCAACTTGTATCGATCATATCTCATAATCCACAAGTCCGAATGCTATGAAATTTTCATAGGAGCTTACACACGAGCTAAGGAATGTTCATGCCAAGTTTCGACTCGATTGGGTCGAATCCCGATCGATACGAAATCCATTCGTATCAATCACGGATCGGGCCGAAACTTCATGGGATCGGTCTCGTGGGCCCACCCATGTGCCAGAAGAAGTCTCCCAAGATCTGAGTGAAGTATCAGCCTCCTACGCCTATAAATAGAGCCCCAGGGCCTACAGAAAAAGAATCTTTTGACGCTCCAATGCCCAAACTCTGCCGGATTCAATTTTATACTCCATTACTGCTGTTGTACTCGAATTTCTTAACTTTAATTCGCTGTAATCCGCTGCAATCAATTGTAATCATCCAGAGGATATTAATAAAGTCATCAAACTTCATAGTGGACGTAGGCAACACGCCGAACCACTCTAAATTGCTGTGTGTCTGTGCATTTACATATCTATTTTTGGAGTTTTTGTTAGATAATCCTCGTTTTCCATTTAATTTCTTCATTTTTATCTCTTCAAAAACTTCCGAAGAGTGTTGTACCCATTTTTGGTACAAACACTTTGGTGCTTTCATTGAGAAAAACTCAGTTTTTCTCCTGCTCTTTGGATCTGCTATCGATACCAGATTGCATAAATCCAAGAAGAAGATCCAGATCTCAAGCCTAAAAGCCCTTCCATCCTATTCAAATTTGCATCAGATTTAGGAAAGGACTTCGTCAATTCATCATGGTGAACACATGAACTGCTTCTACAGCTGCTGATCAGGAAGGACGGGATAGATAGAATCCCGTACAACTCCCACCATCCAACCAGAATGATGCCGGACCATCAGATCCGACCGGACCTGTTACCAGGGAAGAATTCCAAATGCTTATGCAAGAGCTAACCCAGAGTCATCAGCAACTTACTCAGCAACTCCATGCTAACGCAGAACTGACCAACCAGCTGCAGCGTCAACAACGAAGGAGATCCAGGAGAGATCAAACTTCCTACTCTTCCACAAAGAGTTCAGCCTCATCCGATGGTCATCACCGATCTACACGCCCATGGCTGGACGTAAGCTACACTCAGGCCATGGGACACCAACCTGCCCTAAATCTTGGACAGCCCAGGACTAGACCATCCATCGGTCATCAGACCGGACCCTCGTCCCAAGGGGGTGCCGCTCCTTACCATGTCACAGGCAACCTTGCTACCACCACCACTACCGAACAAGGAGTTGATGCTAGAAATCAAGCTGATCCGCATCGTCGTCGACGAGAACTCACTCCAGAACTTATGTCCCTGAAAATCTTGAACCAAGGAGGCGAGACACGGACCGTCGACCACGTCCGGTCCAACCTCGCATTGTGGAACCCGACCATACCTTGGCATAGCATGCTCCAAATATCCAGATGCCAGATATACCGACGATGATTCGTCAGATGATCCGTGAAAGTCAGGGTCTCACTAATGACGACTGGGGGAGCCATACCCCTTTCATTGATGACATATTATATGTTGAACAACCTCGGCGCTTCAGGATGCCAACTTTGCCAGTTTATGAAGGAAATTCTGATCCCAATCAAAACATCCTGAAGTATGAATGGCTAATGAATGCTGCGAGAGCTGATGATATAGTTAAATGCCGTTGTTTCCCCATTTCCTTAGGGGGCATTGCTACTATGTGGTTTACTCGTTTGCCGCCGCGATCCATTTCTAATTTCGACCAAATGGCCACCAAGTTTGTTGAACAATTCCGTATGCACGTAGAGAGACCTAAAGATGTTAATACTCTGTTTAGTGTCATTCAAGCTCCCAGAGAGACACTCAAACGTTACTTGGAGCGATTTCATGCTGCATGTGCAGAAATAAGCAATCCCGATGACAACTCTATCCTGATGGCATTAACTAAGGGGATTGATCCTGATTCCAAGTTCGGAAATTGGTTAGCTGGGAAGCCACCTGCGTCATTAAACCGTTTCTATTCCAAGGCAGCCCAATTCTTGAGAAGGGAGGATGCGAAACAGTCTAGGAAGCAGGATGACACAGGGCCCAGGATGGAAGGAATTAAAAGTAACATTGCAGTTAAACAATCCAGGGAGAGTTCCGGAAAAGTTCAGTTGAATATACAAAACAAACAGAACCAGCAGAGGGACGGTGGAAATCAAGGTAAAAAATGAGATCAAAATCGTGGTCCATGAGAGGTCCCATGTTCGACAATTATACTCCATTGAATATGTCACTGGAAAATGTGTATTTGCAGACCTGTAATACCATGCAATACAAGAAACCTGCCCCAAAGCCGTCAACGGAAAGACAAATCCAAACAGGGAAGTTTTGCAAATTCCATGAAAGTTATGTCCATAATACAAATGAGTGTCATCGTTTACAAGATCTCATTGAAAAACTGATATGTGAATGGAAGTTGGATCAGTTTGTGCAGGCGCCGCGGTCAGGAGGTGCTGGCCCATCGAATCAGAATCGTGCACCAAACCAGGAAAGGCAGGAGGAACCCACTCGTACTGGGGGAGGTTAGTGATAAACACTGTTTGTGGTGGTCCACATCCGGCAGACCGAAGCTGGAAGGAAATGAAGTCGTATGCCAGCTCTATTAGGCATGCGGACTTCGAGTGTTGTAGTAGTTTTGATGAAGGGGCTCCGGCCAAACAACAGAAGATGATGACTGATGACATCGTATTCAGAAACAGAGATGCTGATAAAGTCGAAGCCCTCACTATCGATCCATTGGTCATCTCAACTCAAGTAGGTCCAGTCTGGATGAAAAGGATTTTGGTTGACAATGGAAGCTCAGTGAATATTCTGTTTAAACAAGCTTATGATTAGATGAGGATGGAGGCTAAAGATTTAAAGCCTTGCCAATCTCGAATCCATGGTTTCAATGGGAGCGCTACTATACCCACTGGAGTAGTGAACTACCTATGGAGTTGGGGGCTGGAGAACGCCGGAGAGTCCGGATATTGCAGTTCGTTGTGTTGGACATAGACTCCCCTTATAATGCTTTCTTGGGTCGACCGGCCCTCGCTGAATTCAGGGCAGCTATTGCCCCGTGGTGTTTGACTCTGAAGTTTCCCACTGATCGTGGAGTGGGAGTTATTCAAGGAGATCGGGCTGCTGGGAGAGCCTGTTACATCGCCGAGCTGTGGGAGGCCTAGCGAAAGGAGAAAGGAAAGGGCATAGAGGAATCTCTCTGCGTCCGTTTTGCCGATAATTGACAATTAATGCCTGGGCCTAGGTCCAGGCACCCCAGCTAATTCCAAAGGGATCTTGACCTAAGGGAAACTGAAGATGAAGGAGAATCTAAAGAAAGTCAGGCTTCCCCGGCCAAGCTGACGATCGATGTCCCAGTTGACGATGATGATGATTCAAAGATGATAAAGATTGGATCTCAGCTAAGCCAGCAGACTCAAGAGGAATTGGTTGAGTTTCTACGGGCGAATCTTGACGTATTCGCCTGGACGCATTCGGATATGTGTGGGATCTCGCCGAACATCGCGAGCCACACTTTGAATATTGACCCATGGCATGTCCCGGTCAAATAGAAAAGGCGTGGTATGGATCCAGAGAGATCTGCCGCCCTTAAAGAAGAGGTAGAAAAGCTTAAAACGAATGGGTTCATTCGAGATGCACTATATCCCGAATGGGTGTTGAATCCCGTGCTTGTCCAAAAATCGAACGGAAAATGGAGAACATGTGTCGATTACTCCAATCTTAATAAAGCATGTCTTAAAGATAGTTTCCCGCTTCCCAGAATTGATCAGCTCGTAGACTCAACAGCTGGACATGAACTCTTATCCTTCATGGATGCGTATTCCGGCTACAATCAGATACCAATGCATTTACCTAATCAGGAACATACCAGCTTCGTAACTAATCTGGGACTTTATTGTTACAAAGTTATGCCATTCGGACTCAAGAATGCCGGGGCTACTTATCAACGATTGGTCAATCAGATGTTTGCCAATCAAATCGGGAAAACCATGGAAGTATATGTAGACGACATGCTTGTGAAGTCACGATTTTCCACTGACCATATTAAAGACCTGGAATCAATGTTCAACAAACTTCGAGAATACGGAATGAAGCTCAACCCACTGAAATGTCACTTTGGAGTTGCATCCGGAAAATTCCTTGGGTTTATCGTCAATGCTCGAGGAATCGAAGCTAATCCTAAAAAGATCTAGGCAATAAGAAATCTTGAAACTTCGAAAACTATAAAGAAAGTCCAGAGTCTCAATGGGAAAGTAGCAGCACCGAGCAGGTTCATTTCAAAGTCCACTGACAAATGCATCCCCTTCTTCGATCTGATCCGAAAAGGAAAACCAAACTTTGAATGGACCATGGAGTGTGAGGGCGCTTTCCGAGCATTAATTCAGCATCTATCCACACCACCTATCCTGTCAAAACCTATTGATTATGAGAAGTGTTAGCGCCAAAATTGGTCACTAGCACCCAAATCCAGTTGAAAGCACCAAATACCAGTCAAAGCTCACAGACATAATATATGTAGAGAGTAATAATGTGAAGAACAATAAAAATTAAAATAAAAGCAGTAAAGGACAACGGATTTTACAGCGGTTCGGCTAACTCTGGCCTACGTCCACTTAGAAGTTTCCTTTTTATTGCTGTAATAATCGATTACAGTTACAAAGATGGCAGAGTAGCCTTAGAAAAGAGAAAGCCAGAGAGCAGAAAAAAGATCCCTCCTTTTCTAAACCCCCATATGCTGTATTTATAGGCAAAACCAGGTTGTTGGGCCTCCTAAATAGTTTGGGCCCACCAAGGCCATTGCTGAGCCATGTATACCCTTCGTCCCTGACCGAGCGGCATTCGCCGAGCCACCTAGGCCGAGCCGTATCCCATCAATGCCGAGCCACTTGATGCCGACCCACGCATGCCGAACGAGGTTGATCCAAACAGAGAATGCCGAGCGAGGTTGCCATGCCGAACGAGGAGTTCATGCCGAACGGCATTCGTATGCCGAACGAGGCTTGGTGCCGAGCGAATCACGATGCCGAGCGACCCACGATGCCGAGCAACATCTAATGCCGAACGACCCACGATGCCGAGTGACGTCTAATGCCGAACGACCCACGATGTCGAGCGACCTATGATGCCGAACGAGAAGAAATGCCGAGCGACGCATATCTTCCAGACCGAGCCATGCAACTTCTCCATTTCTTGATCGAACGACATATCCAGGTGAACTTCATCCTTTTAAAGTGAATCCAACATGTTCCTGCCTCAATAATCGTGAAGTCGACTTAGTTAAATCCGCCTGCCTACAGCCTTGCCAAAAGGCGGGTTAACACTTTGCCCCCCAAAACATGCCTTGCTATTGGAAGGTGTGTTTTGAATAGCCTCAAATCCGATATCCAAAGTCCATATCCCATTCATGATGATATTATTAATTTCATGACCTCTCCGGGTTTAACCTTGAATCCGTAGACCTCGCCGGGTCGCGTTTCTCTGTTCCAGCCTCGACTCTCTGGTCAAGGGTTTGTATGTTCCTTGGCCTCGGCTCTCCGACCGAGGACTTCCATATTCTTCGGCCTCGACTCTCTGGCCGAGGACTCCTTATATTCTCCGGCCTCGACCCTCCAGTCAAGGACTTCTTATATTCTCCGGCCTCGACCCTCCGGTCAAGGACTTCTTATATTTTCCGGCCTCGACTCTCCGGTCGAGGACTTAATGTATTCTCTGGCCTCGACTCTCCGGTCGAGGACTTTATTTATTTTCGGACCTCGACTCTCCGGTCGAGGACTTTATATTCCCCGACCTCGACTCTCCGATCGAGGACTTTATTTATTCTCTGGCCTCGACTCTCCGGTCGGGGACTTCGATATTCACCGGTTTTGGCTCTCCGGCCAAGGATTTTCATATTCTCCGGCCTCGACTCTCCGGCCAAGGACTTTGATATTCACTGGCCTCGGCTCTCCGGCCAAGGACTTTGTATATTCACCGGCCTCGACTCTCAGGTCGAGGACTTTGTATATTCACCGGCCTCGACTTTCCGGTCGAGGACTTTTTATATTCACCGGCCTCGACTCTCCGGTCGAGGACTTTTTATATTCACCGGCCTCGACTCTCCGGTCGAGGACTTTGTATATTCACCGGCCTCAACTTTCCGGTCGAGGACTTTTTATATTCACCGGCCTCGACTCTTCGGTCGAGGACTTTGATATTTCTCTGGCCTCGGCTCTCTGACCGAGGACTTTGATCATTCTGTTCGAGTCCAGTCCGTTGCTTTCCGGCAAAAGGACTCGTAATTCGCGATTATTGTCCCGTCTCTCTGGTCGGGACGGTAATCGCTTGGCCTGTATTATATGTTGAATTAGTCCGATCCCAGTCTTTACAGAATTCAGTCATCAAAGTGATAGTTCGTACAACAAAGGGGATTAAATGTCCGAAGTACCAAAGAAGAAACCAGAGTTTGCAGGAAAACAGAAAGAAAACAGGATTTCATAGATCCAAGCAGTACGGTTTTTCGTCATCTCAGAGCACGCCTAGGGACCGTCCTCGATCCCGTACGTGTGTAAGTGACCTAACCGTACTACTTTGAGTTCTATTACTTATTCAGAATCATAAATCCATTCAGTTGATAACAAGCCGGCGGTGACTAGATCCAGTGCCACCTTCATTCGAGGTAGGCGGTGGCCGCTCCCGTTCCACTGCTACAGCTCGATTCCTTATGTATTGTTGCAGATGACCATTCCTTACATGCTCCTCAATGATATCCTTTAAATGCCTGCAATCATTCGTGTTGTGCCCATCCAGCTCATGGAATAGGCAATGCTTCCCTGATGCCCGCTCGTATTCCGATGGTTCCCTCCTAGCCGGTCTTCGATACTGGAGGTGCCCCCGAGTATCCAAGTAAATCCTTTCTAGAGTCTCAGTTAAATCTGTGTTAGAAGAAAACTTTGACTCCCTTCGAGGCCTCTTCGAAGTGCCACTGTTGCCATTTGTTTTCCTTTTTCCTTTATTGTCTTTACTTGGATCCTCCCTGGGTGGACCTCTACCCCTCACTGCATAAGCTTCATCTTCTCTCCATACTCTCTCAGCCTGTGCATCCTCCTATCTCAGGAACCTTTACACCTCATGGTAGAACTCCCCAAGATTCCTCGGCGGGTCCCGTTCCAATGATATCTTGAAATCTGAATTATCCGCGATTCCTGAGACTGCTGCCATCAAAACCATTGACGGATCGGGTCGGTCCACTGATGCTACCGCTATGTTGAATCTGGTTAAGAAATCCCTAAGTGATTCTCCCTTCCATTGTTTCATCGATTTCAAGGTCATTACGTTCTTGGGTCTGACTATATGGACCCGAAACTGCCTCATAAACCTTTCAATCAGCTCTGTCCAAGTGTCAATAGAACCACTCTCTAGCTGTCTGAACCACATAGCTGCGATATCCGACAAATACAAAGGGAAGCATCGAGCCATGACCTTATCCGATGCCCCCAATACCTCCATATGCCTCATGTACTTTGTCAGGTGAATGGCGGGATCCGTTCTCCCATCATACATCTCCAACATTGGTAGCTTAAAATCTGGTGGGTTCCAAGCTTGCCTGATAGTAGGAGTAAAGGGACTCCTATTCACATCCTCCAAGTCTTTATTTACCAATCCACCTCTCACAGCTCGTCTGACCATCTCTGCTAATCTGTCATTGTCGCCAAACTGCAATCCTTGTCCACTACCTCTGATCTGTCCCCCGATTTCATGAGGGAATCTTGGCACATACTCCTCATCGCATACTCCTGCACTCCTGTTGGTGTCGGGTTGCATAGCGTCATCTGGTATTCCTCCATGGATTGGTCCAGCATTTCCTGGTGGTGTGCCCCCGAGTCTAGGTCCATCCAGATTGATAGTCGTCAGCTGATTGGGGGCTGCCCCCTACTGAGCCACTCCCTATGCTTGCTGGTTGAGCGCTTCTGATCCAGCTCCATGGATCTGAGCTCATGCATTTCTTGCTTGTGCAAATTGTCTGAGAAGAGCCTGCATCATCTCCTCTTGTCTTTTCAGCATCGCTTCCATCTCGTCTCTAGTGATGTAGATGGATGCTTGGCCTGCTCCAGCTCCAGAGGAAGCCTCTTGACTTCCCTCTTGATTGCTCATTTCTGTCACTTGCTTCCTTGTTGGTGGCCTAGCCATTACTCCCTAGAATCCAAGTTCCTAAGCTTTTGAATCCAAAATCCTAGCTCCGAAATCCCCGAGTGGTTCAATTCTCAGTGAAAGCACCAAAGTGTTAGCGCCAAAATTGGTCACTAGCACCCAAATCTAGTTGAAAGTACCAAATACTAGTCACATCTCACAGAAAGAATATATGTAGAGAGTAATAATGTGAAGAACGGTAAAAATTAAAATGAAAGCAGTAAAGGACAACGGATTTTATAGTGGTTCAGCTAAGTCTGGCTTACGTCCACTTAGAAGTTTCCTTTTTATTGCTGTAATAATCGATTACAGTTACAAAGATGGCAGAGTAGCCTTAGAAAAGAGAAAGCCAGAGAGCAGAGAAAAGATCCCTCCTTTTCTAAACCCCCATATGCTGTATTTATAGGCATAACCAGGTTGTTGGGCCTCCTGAATAGTTTGGGCCCAGCAAGGCCATTTCCGAGCCATGTATACCCTTCGTCCCCGACCGAGCGGCATTCACCGAGCCACCTAGGCCGAGCCGTATCCCATCAATGCCGAGCCACTTGATGCCGACCCATGCATGCCGAACGAGGTTGATCCAAACAGAGAATGCCGAGCGAGGTTGCCATGCCGAACGAGGAGTTCATGCCGAACAGCATTCGTATGCCGAACGAGGCTTGGTGCCGAGCGACTCACGATGCCGAGCGACCCACGATACCGAGCGACTTCTAATGCCGAACGACCCACGATGCCGAGCGACGTCTAATGCCGAACGACCCACGATGCCAAGCGACGTCTAATGCCGAACGACCCACGATGCCGAGCGACCTATGATGTCGAACGAGAAGAAATGTCGAGCGATGCATATCTTCCAGACCGAGCCGTGCAAATTCTCCATTTCTCGACCGAACGACATATCCAAGTGAACTTCATCCTTTTAAACCGAATCCATCATGTTCCTGCCTCGATAATCGTGAAGTCGACTTAGTTAAATCCGCCTGCCTACAGCCTTGCCAAAAGGCGGGTTAACAAGAAGTTGTACGTTTACTTGGCGATATCAGAAAACGCAATCAGCGCTGCCTTAATTCGGGAAGAAGACAGGATACAGAAGCCGGTATATTACATCAGCAAACGATTGACTGGAGCTGAAAGGAATTATCCGAAACTAGAGAAGCTGGCTTATTGTCTTGTTATTGCATCAAGGAAGCTCCGTCCATATTTCCAGGCCCATCCTATTATTGTTTACACCGACCAGCCGTTACGACAGGTCCTTACGCGGCTTGAGACGTCTGGTAGGTTAATCAAGTGGAATATCGAACTGAGCTAGTTTGATGTTACTTATACTCCAAGGCGAGCCATTCAAGGACAAGTCCTAGCCGATTTCATAGTTGAATTTACCATCCCAGAAGACTTGCCCGAAACCAGTGAATCTCTCGAATACGTTTGGAAGCTGTACACCGATGGTGCATCAAACGATCAAGGCTCGGGTGCTGGGGTTGTACTTGAAACCCCGAAGGCCGATCTATATGTTATGCTTTAAAGTTCGATTTTCATGCAACCAATAATGGAGCTGAATATGAAGCCCTCTTAGCTGGATTGAAGCTTGCTAGAGATTTGAGAATTATCGTTGTGGAAATTTATTGTGATTCATAATTAGTTGTGAGTCAAGTTCGGGGAGAATATCAAGCTAGAGATCAAAGACTAGCTGCTTACTTAATTCGGGTTTAGGAAATACTGAATCAGTTTGATTATTATGCCATTTATTGTATACCTCGAGAACGCAATCAAAAAGCCGATTCGTTGGCAAAGTTAGCCAGCACGGGTGAAGCACAGCAAATGGGACTCATTCCCGAGGAGACATTATCTTCCCCAAGTATTGACCGGGCAGAAGCAGATTGGATATGTGAAGTCGCTCCCGATAAGGAGTCGTGGATGACTCCATTTAGAAATTACCTTGAGCATGGAATCTTGCCGGAGCGCAGGAGTGAAAAAAGACAAGTCCTTCGGAAGGCTTCATGATTCACCATCCAGAATGGAGTCATGTACAGAAGGGGGTACTCTGTTCCTTTACTTCGGTGTATCGCTCACGACGAAATTAAGCGAGTATTACGCGATGTGCACGAGGGAGAATGTGGCGATCACACCGGGGGGCAAGCACTTGCCAAGAAAGTACTTCGATATGGATATTACTAGTCGATTGTGAATCGCGATGCGTCGGACTATACAAAAAGATATGATAAATGTCAAAAGCATGCTTGAATTCGTAGAGCCCCACCTACCAAGATAACTCAAATGGTCAGTCCATGGCCGTTTGCAGTATGGGGCATCGACATCATTGGTTCTCTACCTCTGGCAAAAGGTGGTGCAAAGTACGCCATCGTCGCAGTTGATTACTTTACAAAGTGGGCTGAAGCTGAACCTCTTGCTACCATAACGACGAAAAAAGTGATCAACTTTGTAGTCCGCAACATTATCTGTCGATTCGGTCTCCCACACACCATTATCAGTGATAACGGAACCGAATTCGACAGTACTGAATTTAAAGATTTATGCCAACGATTTCGCATTCGAAAGAAATTCTTTGTGGTTGCGCACCCTCAAGCGAATGGACAAGTCGAAGCAGTCAATAAAGTTATAAAGTCCATTCTGAAGAAACGACTAGAAAAAGCCGGGGGCAAATGGGTCGATGAACTTCCTATGGCCTTATAGTCCTACCGTACAACCCACAAGTCTGCAACCGGTCATACCCCATTCTCTCTTTCTTATGGTTCAGAAGCTGTTATTCTAGTCGAATTAGAAGTACCTTCTCATCGTGTTACATACTATGATCCAAAGGCAAACGCTATAGTACTTGCTAAATCTCTCGATTTATTAGATGAGAAGCGTGAAGAGGCTGATTTGAGGGCAGCCGCATATCGGAGTTGAGTCGCCCGATTATACAATGCCAAGGTCCGCCCGCGAACCTTTGAACTCGGCGATCTCGTCCTGAAAAGAATCTATCCGGTTCCTTCGCATATGAAGCCAACATGGGAAGGGCCGTATGTTATTGAACGAAAGCTCGGAGATGGAACATTCAAATTATCGACCGTCGACGGTCTTACTCTACCAAGAGCCTGGAACAGCGAGAGTCTTCGTCACTACTACACATAACAGGCTATGTTTATTCATTTTGTTTATTTTTCATTTGCAATTGGTTTCTGCATTTCGAAATTAGAATTTGTAATAAGGCAACTGACTTTGCCATATTTTCTTATTTCAGCAATAAAATGCAATCTCTTCGAGCCAGAGTTGTGATTTACTTGAAATACTTCATATAATCATTACCATGCACGGAGAGCTAAGTTCCATCATACGGTGGGATTTATTCAAATAGGGAGTGACTGTGATGCAACCGGTCACTCGCTAAGTAAAACCCAAGCTCGAGACAAGCCATCACGCCCAAGTCAAAAAAGGATTGATACATGATAATCCTTCACCTAACTCCAGATTCCAAGAGTGCGAACTGGAGTATAAACTTATAAATACGTTTGCGAAGAGGGTGGATTCGTCCACATAATGACTTCGCTTGTATCCGAATCAAGTTTGAGGAGGGTGGATCCGTCCATCTAATGACCTCACTTGTTAACTCAAGGTGGATGTGATCCGACCATCCACGATCTTGATACACCTTTCGTTCCCAGAGTGCGAGCAAAATCCAAAAACATGCAACAGATGTGACTGACCATCTATTTATCAACTCCGAATTCCCAGAGTGCGAAATGGGGTATAAACATCAACTCCGAATTCCCAGAGTGCGAAACGGAGTATAAACATCAAATCCAAATTCCCAGAGTGCGAATTGGAGTATAAACATCAACTTCAAATTCCCAGAGTGCGAATTGGAGTATATACATCAACTCTGAATTCCCAGAGTGCGAAACGGAGTATAAACTTCAACTCTGAATTCCTAGAGTGCGAATTGGAGTATAAACATCAACTTCGGATTCCCAGAGTGCGAATTGGAGTATAAACACCAACTCCAAACTCCCAAAGTGCGAGTCGGAGTATAAATGTCGACTCCAAGTCCCCAGAGAGCGGACATATACTTAAAACTTAAAACGACATAACCAACTGCCAGTAAACAAATGAAAATCCCTAGAGCGCGGATGTGATCATCGATAATCAAATGAGTGTGGTTGAACCACTTAATCTCCGCTTGTCTCAAACATCCATTCAGTGGCACTAAACTCAACATGTTATAAGTGAGATGCAATCGCTGGCTGATGTTCTATGACACTGGGGGGCAGAATTTAAGTATCGACCATTGACTGAAGCAGTGCGACGTCAAAGTTCAACTCACTTCCCGATCATAAATCGTGCCCGCGATTTTCGGACCTGACGAATAAAAACAAACGTGACTCGAAAGCTGAAACTTCACAAGTGCACTTCAAATATTGAAACACTTAAGTAAATACACAATAACTGAGAAGAAGCCAAAAAAGAAGAGTTTTATTTCTACTATTTGTGAAAGAAATTCATATACAAGTTTATTCCAAAAAATTCCTACTAGCAGGGGCCGAACTCGCATCTATACACGACCTACGAAAAGAAAACCAAAATAAATCCCTATCTACTCAGAACAAACTGTAGAGGCCTATCTATTTCCTCTTCTCTCTCGACTTCTTCCTTGGTGTAGACCCACCGGAGCCGCCACTAACTTTCCTCTTCGAGCCTTTACCTTTCGGTGGTCGGTCTCCAGGTGGGGGCATGATCTCGACGTCCTCCTCCGAGCTCGAATGTATAGGGATGCTTCCTACGGGCGGAGTCAGAGGAACATGATCAATTGTAGGAGGCGGAATGAACACACTAGTGTCAATAACTGTACCACCAGGTGATATCATTCTAAGCGGAGCTAGACCAGGTGCCGCCATTCCACCTCCAAAACTACCACTACGAGCCGCTGCTTCCATTTCAACGTCAATTTCGGCCAATATTTCTTCTTCATGAACTACTTGGGCCTCACTAGGAGCATCAATGGTCGGCATTGAAGAGCCTGTAGCAGGGGTGCTTCCGCCTATAACAAATGGTAGATCCGCAAAAGGATCGCTGTGATGACGGAAAAGTTCCTCCATCATCTGTTCATCAAAAACTAGAGTGCACCCTTGCGTTCCGTCGGTCGAAACCGTGGTCGTTGTGGTGGTGGTTTCAGTTATTATTGCCTCCTGCATATGGTGTGATTCTTGAGTAATAGGAGGCACGACCGGTGCAGCATCAATCACTGGACAAAAACAAGAGAACTGTTAGTACTTAATTCGAATGATGACTCCGACTTAAGATAGACATATAGGATGTTCAGAGTACCTTCCTCAGTTTGGCTTGTAGATGGCTAAACGGCTTCAACAACTTGATTTATAGCCGGAGACATTTGTGGCTGATCCGGATTGTAGGCAGGGATAGCTTGGGGATCAACCGTAGGTGAGGGTTCAGGCTGGGTTGACACAGGAACTTCAAGACTTGCATCACGATGTTCAACCCCTGAGCCTTCTCCTACTTCCAAGTGTTGGGTGCCAAGCCTCTCCTTTTCATGCAGAATCATCGACTCATGGAGAATCTTTCGTTCATATTCACTCAGCAAACTATTCACTAGCTCAAACTCGTCGACTGATTCACCCAGATGCACCGCCTTCTCCTCCTCAACCAATCGGCCCCAGGCGTTGTATAAATGTGTCGGGTAGTCATCAAGCCAGGCTAGGCCTCTGTGCCTCAACACATTAGCATTGTAAACAACAAGAAGATTTTCAATATCGGCTTCTAGCCTGTATCAGCCGATTTCACCTCCTCCTCAACCTTGGTCTCCACCTCGCGGACCTTAGCCACGGCCGCATCCTGTTCACCCCAAAGCATGACAACCTGTTCGCATGCCTCCAGGGCTGCATTTTTTGCGTCGTCCCGTTCCTTGGCAATGTCAGAGAATTTGGCTTTAAGCTCATTGAGTTCCTTAATCGCCGCATCCCGTTCGGCCGTGACAGTAGTATTTCAGTGGCCCATCTCTTCCACCAAGGCAACATGTGTGTGCCTCAATCTCTCCATCGCCACATTCACCTCATCAGCTTTTTTGGTGGCCTCAATTTTAGATTTCCGAGAAGACTCGGCCTTGGTATTGAGCACTTAGAAGATTCGGTCCCTTTGGGCAAGTTCAGACTCCATCTTTTCAATCGCTTTAGCTCGCTCAAAGGCCACCTTTGAAGCTTTTTCTGCGGCCTTCACCCACTCTCTATATTGGGCGTATATGTCATGAATATAATCATGCATTGTATTTTCAACTTTCGAAGGGATTCTCTTTAGGTGAGGGGGGAAGATGTAGTCGTCAAAGCAAATGTTTGGGAAATCTTTCTTAAGTTGGGCAATCTTTATTGCACCTTCCCCCGTGGGCTTGGTTATGACCTGCTCTGCAATTATGGGAGCCATAGTTTCAGCTCTCCGGCGATGAGTTTCAGGCCTAGAAATTTGAGAAGACGGTCTGTGTCACGAAGGCTCTGATGGATGTGAAGCGTGAACAGGAGGTGGTGATGGAATTCTAGGAGGTGGAGAATGGGACCTAGATCGGTATCTATAGTCTCTATCCCTATCCCGCTCGTACCTCTCTTGATTAGAGTACCCGCGATCGCGGTCCCTATCCGAGTCTCTCCTACTGGACTCATACTAAGTAGAAGACTTTCGAGCCGAACAAAGGCTCCCTAACATCGATCCTCTCCCGGACATCGTACCTGTAAGTGAGAAATGAAAGAAAAGTTAGTGATCTCTTGAATTGGACAATTTACGATTGTAAATCGTATAGTGCCGTGAAGTGTATGTATGTGCAACCCCCTGACCAACCGGAAATGTCGACCGCACTTATAGCAAGCGACTCGCTCAGATCAAGAGCACTGTCAAGCTCCTCCAATCCGGTGTCATGTTGAAACGACACATAATCGGGAATCAGAATATCAGCAAGCCCTTCGAAAGGATTCTCTACTTGCGGGGGAGGAGCCTCCGAAATTATAATTCCATGAATAGGCAAAGACACAACCACAGATTTCAATCTCATGGATTTAGAACGCTTATGAGCAACTGCCTTGCCTTTTCTCCTTCCTTCCAAGCCCTGAAAACCGCCAAAAGGCCCGGCTATAAGTTCGTCATCAGTAGGTGTTTTTTCTGAATCAACCCCTTCGGCTATTACGACACCGGGCGCTTTGCGTTTCACCCGCTTCTTCAAGACTGCCCTCAGTGTCCATTCAAGCCTTATGCTTTGATTTCGCTCAATCAGCCCGACGATTCTCAAATTTCTGTCGGTTAGAACCGAATCAATGTCCCTCATTTCGCTCGGAACTTCTTGAAGGACCCTTACTATCTCTTTGAAATACCCGCCTTCAGGTCGTGAAATTACGGCTGTAAAAAAGAAAGGAAAATGTCAGTTTATATCAACTGCTATCATCTGGATAACTCCTGAAGAATACTGTAACACTTACGTCTGACTAGCCATCGGCTGGCAAATCCTAGGGGGCACCGGACATACAACCATTCTATTTTAAAGTAACTCAGCCTTCCCTAGGATCCGGTTACTACTTGGCAGTTCCTCACTGACTCCAGGAAGGTGAAAGATGGACTATCTCCCCTACTCTTGAAGTTAAAATGGCATCTAATCTCAGTCAGCATTGGTGGTTGGAAGAGATGCTCCATGAATACGATAAATAGGCAATTCAACAAAGGATATCCATTAGGGTGTAGCTGGGATGGGGCGATTCCGAGAAAAGATAGCACTTCCCTAATGTATTGGTTAAAGGGGGAAAGTGTTCCTGCTGCGCACGCATGTCTATTGAAAGCAGTAAAACCTACTGGGGGAGCATGCGGTCTATCGCTTGGTCCCGACAATAATACATCATCAAACGACAAACCATGCCTCAAGCATATCCGTCCCAGCATGTCTTCAAAAACATTGGACGGTGCTGAATCTTGTGGATTTCCAATGAACCTAGCGCCAGGCAGCTCATCCGGAGCTGGATCTATAACTTCGGCCGCGATAGCCGGAATCTCAAGGACGGAAGAAGATGGATCCTGAACTTCCTGCTGTTGTGAGCTTGAAGGTTCCATAACTAACTAACTTATGAGAAATCATTATTAGACGATAATAACACCCGTTCTTCCCCCAATGTAAAGTGTGTGAATGTATTGCGCAAGTGCAGTGCTTTATGCTACTTGAAAAGATTCAACAGAATTAAATAAAGTATGCAAACGACAAGACTTCAAAATTCGACTGGAATGACCGTCATCGCCGACCGTCACCACCGTGACATCCAGATTTTTGAGGCCAATCCAAGTTATAGTTCATGAAGATTGGGTCAAGTCACAGTTTCATCGACGAACTTCGAAAGGCAGTTGAATTTGCAATAAAATGGATTAAGTTCAATTATGCAACGCAAAAGCTCGTCGGAGTCGAGTGTTTAAATATGCATGGAGTTTTATGTCCATCGAAGTCCAAACTTGGATCGTTCCTCGCGAAGGCCGCAACTTTACATCGATTAGGAAACCTTCATTTCGTATCGATCAAGAAAACCTTCGTTTCGTATTAATCAGGGAAACCTCAATTTCGTATCAATCGAATCCACTGATTTAGTATCGGTCAGGCCACATTGACTTTGCATCGATCAAGTTGCAACGGAGTTCGTATCCATCACAAACATGCTTCGTATCCATATCGATTCGAAGTGATAAAAACAAACTCCAAGGATCAGCAATCAATACGAAATCTAGGAGAGGTGACCGATACGTAGTTCCTTGTTGGAGTTCGAGGTGAAATCAAGTTTTTCTAACCCTTCATCGATACGAATTTAGGGTTGAGCATTTATCAACTTCCAATTCCTTCGTATCCCTCCTTCCTCAATCTTACCCCGACCCAACTCCAGCATCGACACTAATGCCGAAATCGACTGCGGCTATGGACGATTTGGTGTTAAAACCCAAGTCTTGTCATTCCGGAGCGATTTTGACTAAATAATTACCTAGTTTAAAGATTTGGGTTAAGATGTTAATGGGTTGTTTGGATCGAGTGAAAAGTAAAAAATTTCTAAGTAAAGAGCCCCTTATTTATATGGGTGTGAAGCTGAGGGTTAGAAACGATTCGCCTCCCAGTCAAAATGACCGGTCATAACAGGTCCACCAACAGATCGATGCGAATTGGTTATTCGTGTCCCTCAACTTAGGCCTTATCGATACGAATTGGCTGTTCGAATCCAACAGGCACCAGCTTCACCGATACGAAGTGCGTAACATCGATTCGAAATGCTCTGTTCGTATCCATCAACATTTAACCCATAAAGGCTCATATTCATCGATACGAACCACACATGAAGAACCTACTACTCTGTTCGTATCCTTCACAAATTCATCAAATGAAATCGCAACCAAATACCCACTGCATTGGACTCCATCGAAACTCGTATCTATCGATGCGAACGTTTATTTTGTATCCATCATTGTGAATCATGTCGATACGAAAACTTTCCTTTGACCTTTTACATCGATCCAGGAGAGGGTCGATACAAAGGGACATTCCGAAGCAACTGTCAAACATTGCTATAACTCGAATATCACATCGGTTCAGGAGAGGATCGATATGGGATTCGATACAAGAGAACTAACAATGACTCGTGAACGTGCAACGTTAACGATAGTCAGATTAACATATATGCATATATGTCGGACTAATATTCATTTTTCAATATCCACAGGAATTGGATACTCATATGATAACGATTACGATGAGGAAATCAGTCAAATATTACAACTTTCAACTAAAAGACGATAACTGTTCAAGGTGAAGGTTGAAGTTTTTCAAAGCACGTCATGTTTCCACAAGACGTACTTTGGGAGGCAAATGTTATCCCGCCTTTTGGCAAGGCCGAGATATCAAGGAATTGACTGAAGGCCAAGGATCGCTCGTCCCGAATATCGAGTACGCATAGGTTCACCATGGATGTCGAGAAGTTTTGTCCGAGTCCGGATCAGGCTACAATCGACAAGACATGACAAGCGTAGCCAAGAAAGCCAACATTGCAAATTTCAAGTCAATCCGAGTTCGTATGCTCAAGTTATGATCGATGCAAATTAAAGGAAATAACCCCATTTCGTATCCATCATCGAGCCTCAGTTCATATCGATCGTATTCGCATCGACCAAACCACACTGCTTCGCATCCATCTGAGAGCCTTGGTTCGGATCCATTCGGACTATGCAATTCGTATCCACCAGGGGATTATACCTTGTTCATATCGATCAACCAAACTCCCTAGTCCGTGTCCATCGAATCACATCTGTTCGAACCCAACAGATAATCTTGGTTCGTATCCATCACAATATTGCTTGTTCATATCCATCAAGTGGAAGCAACTTGATCGATATGAATAAGAGCCACCTCCATCGATACGAACTACGCCACCCTCATCGATACGAACTAAACCATCTCCATCGATTCGAACTGAGCATACTGCAGATCGATACGAAGAGCACGCTATTGATCGATTCGGGCTACGCAATGGCCTTCGATACGAACAAGGCGAGAATCTGGGGATGACTCGGTCAACTCGGCATAAAAAGTGGATCGATCCGAAGAGTGCGCGCCACGTCATCACCTGGGCACGTGCAACCATCGATTCGAACAGATCGATTCGAAACCATCGATTCGAACCAAACAGCCTGCCGAAGAACACCAACTTGTATCGATCATGTCTCATAATCCACAAGTCCAAATGCTATGAAATTTTCACAGTAGCTTACGTACGAGCTAAGGAATGTTCATGCCAAGTTTTGACTCGATTGGGTCAAATCCTGATCGATACGAAATCCATTTGTATCGATCACGGATTGGGTCGAAACTTCATGGGATCGGTCGTGTGGGCCCACCCACATGCCAGAAGAAGTCTCCCGAGATCTGAGCGAAGTATCAGCCTCCTACGCCTATAAATAGAGCCCCAGGGCCTATAGAAAAAGGATCTTTCGACGCTCCAACGCCCAGACTCTGCCGGATTCAATTTTATACTCCATTACTACTGTTGTACTTGAATTTCATAACTTTAATTCGCTGTAATCCGCTGCAATCAATTGTAATCATCCAGAGGATATCATTAAAGTCATCAAACTTCATAGTGGACGTAGGCAACACGCCGAACCACTCTAAATTGCTGTGTGTCTGTGCATTTACATATCAGTTTTTGGAGTTTTTGTTAGATAATCCTCCTTTTCCATTTAATTTCTTCATTTTTATCTCTTCAAAAACTTCTGAAGAGTGTTGTGCCCATTTTTGGTACAAACAGTATTTATCCTTAGGCTCAAGAACTTCATGACCAACTATATTTACTATAGGCGGTCTATAACCAGTTTTTACTATATCCCATGCGTCTTTAGAATATAGAAAAAATTTCATCCTAGTTTTCGAATATGAATAATCAGTACCAGTAAACATAGGTGGCATAGCAATAGATTGTCCTTCAAAAAAATCATTATTAAAACTAGTCATAGTTAAAAAGGTGAATTTATCTATCTAGCTCCGATACCACTTGTAGAATCGAATTGGCCCTAGAAGAGGAAAGCGAATAGGGTTTATAAATAAATTTATAGAATACATAAAATTGAAGCATGGATAATAATAGAGTAAAAGCAGAAATAAAAGCAATGCACAAATTTACCCAGCTTCACCAATACTTGCCTAGTACTACCCTCAAGATTTCCACTAAGATTAAACAATCGACCGCTTATAGATCCTATAAACTTACGACTATCGCTTACCTGATTGTTCTAACCCTAAGCTCGAAACCTTACCTCAAATCTATCTCCGAGTTGAGTGATTCCCGAACTACGCCCCGTAGTTCGATCCTAGTTAAAAATAGAGTTTTATAAAATTTAAAAATAAATCATAATAAAATAAAATATGAAACCCAAATTTAGAATAGTATAATAATTTTAAAAAAATTCGGCCCAATTTAAAAGAGAAGAGAGAAAGCAGCGTCTTTATTTTCTTCCAGGCCCGTTCTCTTTATTATTTCAAAGCCAATCTCCTTCCCCTTTCGAATTTAAAGTTTCTCAATTTTGAAGCCTCTTATTTTATATCGATTGATGTAGTCAAAGCCTTATCTCCTTAGTGATCGATCTCTTCAATTACTTGGTGATTTACAACTTTGGTTGCTTCATGGTCGAGTATTCTTTGGTTGAAAGCTTTGGTATGATTTTTCTAATTTGGGTTTATTTTGCTATTTTGAACTCGACTATTTGAATTATCGATGATGATTTGATTTATATAGGGATCGATGCTTTTGATTCCATATATTTTGTATATTTTGTGGGTTTGAATATTTCAACTCAATTGTTCATTTTCTAGCACGTGAATTTGTGATCTTTGACTTGTTCCTCTTATGGTATATTTTTTATTTTTTATTTTGATTGAATATTTAAACATGCATATATTCTTTTTCTTTGTTGTTTCTGACCATTTTGTAACACCCAATCAAGTCTAGCTTTGTGCATATTTCCTGATGAACTTTGTTTCATCTGCATATTTCTTATTCATGGCGGTTCTTTGTGTTGTTGTGCACGATGTCTCTTCACACATATTTGCACTTGCCCTTGCTGTTAGACCTGCTATTTACCATATTTATACATACATATACATATATGTATATATGTGTGAATTGATGTTCTTGAAGCTTGTTGTTCACTTATGGTGGTGCAATCAGTAGTTATGTTTTAATGATTGGTAGAGTTGATGAATGTTAAGCTTGTTGTTGTGCTTGTGCCTTTTTTGTGCTGCTTGTGTGCGCACATTACTTTGTTGTCGTACATGTCTGCACCACATTGCATTTGTATATATTTTCACTTGCCTGTTGTTGTGTCAAAAAAATTCTTGTGTTGTTATACACTTGTGTGCACCCTACTACATTTTGTTGTTGTGTATATGCATGTCTTTGTGTTGCTTGTGCTTGTCTTCTTGCTGGTGCACCTTTGTATACTATGTTTTACTTTGCTTTGTGCATTCTTTTGCTACATTTGTCTTTGTACATTTTTGTGCTTTGCTTGACCTTGCTGGTGGACCTTTATGAGTATTTTTCTGCCTTAGCTTGGTTGTTGCACCTGCTTTTGTATACTTTGTCTTATATGCATTTTTGTATTGATTTCGGCCTTCATGTTTGTGAACCTGATCTTATGCACTTGGTTTGTTGCTGTGAATTTTCCTTTTTCTTTGTATGTGCACATGCACTGTTTAAACTGCCTTGTTTTTTCGGTTTCTTGTACATGACTTTCTGCCTCGGCTTAGCCTTGCAGTGTACTACCGTGCTTTTCTTTACTGCATCTGACCTTGTGCATCCTTTTGTTTTGCTGCATTTTGTGTTGTGCACATGCCTGACTTAATCTATTTCTGTTTTGCTATTATGTTTCACTTGTGCACTTGCGTTGAGCCATTGAGCTTGACATTGCACTGCTTGTGTTAGCCTATCCACTGTGTTGAGCCTTTGGACGTAACCAAGCACTTGCTTGTTTTAACCCGCCGACTAATGCACTATGTTGATCCTTTGGGCTTGACCTTGCTGCACCTGAAATTGAGTTTCTTTTTTTATTGGTGCAAATATGTTCTTTGTATTTGTTCTACTCGGCCTTATGGCATGTATAGTGATATAATATGCATGTCGTAGGTTAGTTGTGTGCATTATTAATATTTTTGGTGCCTATTTCAAAATATGAAAAGAATAAAACCAATAAACTGAGGTAATGTTGATTTCAAATATATTTATATTTTTGCATTTTTAATTTTTTTGCTGCATTATTATTTGACAGACAAAAAAGAAGATTGTTGAAAACAATTTAAGCAAGAGGGTAGAAAATTGAATTTGAGTAAGTGAGATAACGATCGATTGCTGTATTTGAAAGTGTGTTGTATATGAGAATATAAAATATTGTTGTATATGAATATTGTATTTAAAATATCATGGATGCTTTTGTTATAATCGTGTGTACTATTGAAATTGTATTGAAATAAACTATTTGTTGAACTGAAATGTTGATTTGTTTATTTCATTCTATGATGTTACAATACTACTATATTAAACACATTCTAAAAAAATATGTTTATTATTATCAAACAAAAATCATAAAGTATTATATTCTATAATTACAAACAATAAAATTTTGCAGAAAATATTACAAAGCATATATTATGTAGAAAAAATTCAAAAATAATATTTTTATAATTTGTATATTTAATTTTTAAATATTTCCAAATTCAAAATAAAAAACAATTAAATTATATAAAAAAATTATATTCGGCCAAGAGCATTAATATGCCGAAGCATATCCAAAATATATACATATAAATTGATTTTAATTATTTATATTAATATACATAAATATATAGATTTCATTATACATATTTATATGTTTGTGTAAATTAATTTATAATAAAGTAAAATATTATTTTAATAAATTATTTTCAGCTTTTATATTATTTTTTGCACACATATATAGGTTTAAAAATTATTATACAAACTAATACTTAATTAGTTTAATAACTTAATTATTTTACATATATATTTATTTACATAAATATATGTAAATATAAATTTTATAAACGTTTCATATAAAAATTGTTTATAACTAACATTTAACATATGTGTGTGGTATAACATTTACTTATATATTTCATTATGATATAAAAATATACACATTTAGGCAGCGAATCGAAAATAAAAGGGGCTAAAATGTTCTTTGTGATGTAAATATCACAGCATCTATACACGGGTATGTTAAACCATGTACACATAGTCATGTTGCACGTGCATATACACATATGTTTATATAATGCATATATATATATTATAATACATAACTATATGTATAATAAAACTTTGTTTATAAATTCAAATAAAATATTGATTTATTTTACAGAAAATTTAGAAAGGATCAAAATTAATTAGGCTATATAGGCCCATTACAGATCCAAATAGGTAAATAAATTTGAAATTTACTCAATTACTCTGCTCCGGGTTGGTCTAGTTCCAACACATCTATCCATCATTGATATACTTCCTTTATCACATAGGACTTTCGGAGTTTGCATCCAGGTATTTTGTGAGCCTTAAGTTCTTTCGTGATCTGTATCACGACATTTTTTTAACCAAATAATGTCATGGGATTTTAAACATTTGAAATTTCCCAAGCTCAGTGACAAGTTTGTGCATATATGTAGCGGCGCTATGCTAAGCGATTTACTTAAACTTTTGGTTAAATCGGCAACTACCTCTCGTTTGGAACATTTCCAACTCAGAATTCCTAAATTAAGGTTGAACTGAATTTAGGACTGAGAAAATATATTTTCTAGCACTTATGAAGTTCGAGCCTGAGCACTGCTTCATAAGAAGTTTGTTGTTACCATAAACATTTTTCTAGTATTTCATAAGTACTCGATAATACTCATAACTACCACTTAGTGATCTCAGTTTGGATTTGATACTTGATCAATGCTCTTTGTTAATAGTCAGTATTATGTTGTTTACTTATAGTTTTAGAATATCTTAGTACTTTTAATATTCTCTTTCATAGACACATGCTTCCTTTGCATTTTAACTGAAACCAAACCATTAGATTTCTCTACCAAAGTATCTTCTCAATTTCAATGCTTGTTAAATGATGCTGATGTAGCATTTTTTGGATCATATTCAATACTTACAAACTCACTTATCGCTCTCATTGACTTCTTGACTTTTTGGTTATAATGTGCAAATAGTCTATTCAAAATTATTAGTTATTATTTATGTTTCAATGTTAATGTACCAATATTGTACGATAATTTTATGAGTATGATCCAATTTAACTCAAATATGTTGATAGATGATTCTGTTATGCTAATTTCAATAATTGAAATTTACGAGGTTATTCTCATCAATGTTGCATACTATATTCCAACTGCAACAGTCTTCCTTTTGAATACACACATGTAACCGATGGGTCATATCTCTTCAGGAACTATCAAAATTGTATTTTGATAGTTATACTTGAAATCAATTTCAGATTTAAAGCATCATGCCATATTGCAGAATCTATGCCCATCATGGCTTATTGAGAACTTAAAAAAAATTATTACTAACAATTCTTTTTCTTGACATTGATAAGAAACTCATAGTTTCCCTTTAATGTATGAGAATTCTTATTAGACATTATAGTGAGTTGCGTCTATTTTAAGCTTGGTTAATTTTATTTCATCTTATATAATCAGTTTCCATGTAAGACTTTTGGATCATATCCATGTTCATTGTACTACCATTAATTCTTATTATTGGTCGGTCCCAGACTCATTTAGGGTAGTTCATACAAGATCTCTTTGGAGCAAATCTCACAGGCAGCCTCTCGACTCATATAACATTTTACTTCTTGAAGTAACAGTTGTTTCTCAACGCGATGAAATAGGAATTCAAAAACCTGTTATGAAATGCCTTTATACTTACATAAAGTTGAATTAGCTTTAAGTTTACAAAACTTATTTTCTTAACATAAATTACTCAACTACACATCTTAAACTATTTATGATTCGGTTCCATATCCATTCATATCTTATTTGATTTTATAAACAATGCTTTAGATGAAATAAAAATTAAAATATGTACTTACTCTTAAGTACACATCCTTATAGAAAAATTTAACTCAACATCACTCATCATCAAACGTATTTTACCAAGCAAAGTTTGATTACTCCTTATCAATACAATGTTATGTATCATATGGAGGAGGTGACTTTGAGATTGAAAATTATTCTGTAACAACCCGCATATTTGATGGTTATGTATTTGAATATCTTATTTAAATATTTTAATCGTTAATCGGATCTTAGTCTGAAAAGCTACTTTTTGCATACCGTCAAATTAGGACTCGAGACCACCTCCATTGAGTTCAAAATGACATTTGCGATCTTTTTAAGTATAAACTTTGATATGTTTGGAGTTAGTAGAATTTTCGCCACTTTTTCGCTTATGGCTTTGGTTTGGGCTGAACCACTTACTAACTCAGTCCCAACCCATCTCCTCTTCATCACTTCCTTCTTCATAAATTCCTAACAACAAAGCTTCATCAAAAATGGTGGAGGGAATGGGAAATTAAAACTTCAAGCTCAAGTTCTCTTGCAAATCCATCATTCAACTCCAAATTCAAAGAGAAGACATTGATTCAAGCTTGTGATTGTTCTTGCTTTGTTTTCAAACTTCATCTCCCTCAATTTCCGTGAAAAGGTGAGATTTTTGTCTCACATTCTTGTCTATGACTATCTATGATTGTTGGGTATGAATCCCTATCGCTATTGTATGTGCATTTGCTTTTGGTGTGGATTGAATTGGTGGAAAACCCAAAATTTTTGAGTTGTTAGCATTTTCCTGCACTTAGATCGTTCGGCCAGGGAAGGGAGAAGTTGCCCTGTAAATTTAACCCGTTCGCATCTAGGTCGCTAGCACTTAGGTCGTAGGTCGCTCGGCTAGGTCGTTAGCCTTTAGGTCGCTCGGCCATAGCTTGCGCTACTAGGTCGTTTGGCCATTCTTGCAAGCATTTAGGTCATTCGGCATCGATAGGTCGCTCCACGTGCTAGTTCGACTGTGTTAGGTCGCTCACCTCGATAGGTCGCTTGGCCTTTATATCGATAGGTCGCTCAGCCTTGTGTAAGACTTTAGGTCGCTCGGCCTTTTTCCACATTAAGTCGCGATGCGTTAGGTCGCTCGACTCCATTCCCGCTTTAGGTCGCTGGCTTCTAAGTCGCTCGACCCTGTTGCCATTTTAGGTCGCAACCATTAGGTCGTTAGACCTTATTTCCTTTAGGTCGCATGACCCCTAAAGCTGCTCGGCCTATTTCACCTTAGGTCGTAAGTCCTTAGGTCGTTCGCACCATTTAGCTCGTTCTACATTAGGTCGGCCTCTGCTAGGTCGCGCCACTGTTAGGTCGTGTCACTTATAGGACGCGCCAATTCCTTCCTTGAGTCGCTCGGCTTGCTTATTCCTTAGGTCGCACCTCTATGCCATTGCTCTTTTGGTCGTTTCACTCTAGCTCGGCCATGTTCGTTCTCACGAGCATTTCTACTTTGATGGTTTTGGAATTGATTTCTTTGGACTTTACTCACGTCTTCGAATGTGAATTTTTGTGATTTGATTTGTTTCAACAATCGTTTTGTGGTTTGTCACTTTAAAAAATATGAAGGTTTCAATACTAGTAGTAAATACCAAAACTCTTTCATCAAAGCGATTTCAACACTATTTTATTACAAAACTCCTTTTCTTAAACCGTTTTCCAATCTATTAGTATATACAAGCCTTTACCTCACTCGGATGAGAAATCTAATTAAACGGCTTAGTAAAACAATTGGTATGAAACGCTTGCGTTTACTACGTCGGTTAATTCTTGGACTTGTTCGATTGAACCTCTTGTGACAATTTTCTAGTGAAGATCTACAGTTTGTTCGTAAATATTTAAGTTAAGCAAGTGGTTATGGGACATGAAGCTAAACTCATATATTTACTAGCTTGGTGTGATTGACACTTCTTGATGATCATGACGATCATTTTTGTGATTTAGACTAGCAATTGTGCGATGTCTCTTTGTCTACGAGGGAGACTAAACCCCGTTTGTGTGATGTTTCTACATCACATATGTGGGGTAGCACCCCACGGTCTTCGGGCCATTCTTGTGGAGCTTCGGCTCAAAATTAATGGTTAGCTACCATGAGATAGTGTCTCGTCTTGTGTTACACGTGTTGGTGAGTTTTCATACTCCCGTTTTGTGATAGGCCTCCCCCTTCTTGTGATTTCTGGATTTCTTCTGATGATTTCTGGAATTTTGTGCTTCACCAATTTTTGTGATTTCAATTGATAAGTTTTATCAATTTTTGTGCATTGGTGAATTTGTGTGTCATTGACTTGTTATGAATACAAGTTTAGGGTATGATGCCCCATTTTATCTTTGAGAAGATTCTTGTGATATTGATTAATCTCATGTTGATTTTCAATTACATACTTGTAGTAGTATGCCATTATGGTTATTACATGTTCATGCCATGTCTTTTATTTTATATCATGTCATCTGATATTTATAGCTAGACTGATCCGTTTATTATTTTCTTATAAATAATACTCGGGTCAGACCGAGATGTTACAGGTGCTTCTGCTTGACTTCTCTTCTGGGATTACTCTGACTTTTGGCTAACTACTTAGATTAGTAGTTTTTGTTATATACATTTGAGATATAGACTCCGTGATGTATACTTATGCTTTTTGTAGCTTGTAGCTATCCTTTTTTATTATTGTGGATCTTTCAGACCACTACTCTGATGTACACTTTCATGTGTTATATATTCATATCTTTTTCCGCCTTTGTGATATGGATGTCTGTGACTGATTTGTGTTACGTTTATTTCTATGTTTGTTTCTGAAGATTATATATAGCCACTGTGTGATAGCTTTGAGTTTGTATCGATATGTCGGACTACCTCCTTAAATGAAATGCATGCTATATTATCTGACATATCGGTGCTCGCACAAAGAAATTACACGGAGGGTCGCTCCTCAACAGCCTTATTCTCCGTGCTAGTTGACAGCATTACTCCGTAGTGTTCTTGGCTAGCGTGGGTATAGAGGTGGGGCATCACAGCTTGGTATCAGAGCAAAACTTCGGAACAATGTAGAACAACTTAACAAGGACCATCGTCCTAAGTCCAACTTAGGAGTCGTGCCTTAGGATTTAATTCGAGTCTTCGTACCGATTCATCCTATTTCCTTTTATGTATCCTTGTTTTATCTATCAAGATTTGCTTGGTATTTATTTGGAGAATAACTTTTCTTCTTCTCTCTTTCTTAAAGGAGAGAATGTCTAGACCAGGCCGTCCTAGAGCCGGACCATCTACTGTTACTCCCCAGGATGGAGTTTTTATGACTGCTCAATAGCTTCTTAATTTAGTAAAGAATGCTCAAGCAGCTGGTCCTAATCAGGAACCTACTCATCCTAAGTCTGGATTTGCACGCTTGTGCAACGATTATACCAACTTGGGTGGGAAACCGTTCAAAGGTTCCGAAACTATTATTGAGGTCTAGGCTTGGTTAAGAACATGCGATCGAATCTTTTCTCACATGAATCTTATCGATCTTCACCGTGTTCAGGTGGCCTCCAGTATGCTCCAAGAAAGAGCATTGGACTGGTACGAACTTCTTATTTCTGAAATCAATGAAGCGGATCTCACCTGGGAGCAATTCTGGGAACGCTTCGAATTAAAATTCATACCAGTAGCAGAGAAAGTGACATTGGCTCGACGTTTCATAGACCTTGTTCAAGGTGAATCCTCTGTGACAGATTATGTCGCATCCTTCGAGTCACTGTCTAAATATGGGGTTGAATACATCAACACCCCATTGAAGAAGAACCAGAGATTCGTCTATGGCTTAAACAAGAATCTCAAGAAGCCCTTACTTCTAAAATTAGAAGTTTCTTTCGATCAACTCATTGATATCGCTCTTCGTCTTGAATAGGCGGATAGGGAAAGTGATGTTGAAGTGGTGGGTTCCAAACCAAACTCCAACAACAAGAAGAGGCCAAACAAATTCAAAGTTCCTTATCCCAACAAAAAGGGGAAACCTGCACCTCCGGCAGCAAAGACTTCTACCCCAAGTAGCGGGCAATGCTATAACTGTGGTTCTAAGGACCATTTTGCAAACAAGTGTTCAAAGCCCCGTTCTTGTCGCTATTGTTAGAGCCCGGATCATTATATACATTTATGCCCCAGACTTCAAGGCAAGAAGGAGGGAAAGTTTAATGTGGGTCAAGCCCCTGGCAACACATCTCGTGGTCAAGGTATGTCTCATTCTATCCTTGATGGCATTATTATATTTCGTGATCAATCTATTAGAGTTCTCTTTGATACGGGTGCATCCCATTCTTTTATATCAAAGGAACTTGTCAATACTTTTTCCTTAAGTGTTGTTGCTTTAATGACTTCTTTAAGAATTGCGAATCCGGTTGGTGGATCTGCAACTCTTAGTTTGCTTTATAAAAATGTGGAGATTATTTTGTGTGATTTTCCTTTCCTAGCCGATTTGCATGTCATGCGTTATTTAGGCTTTGGAATGATTTTGGGTATGGATTGGCTTAACCGTTATGAAGCTCATATCCTATGTCCTGAGCGGACTATTTATCTCCGACATCCGCAATCTGTAAAGCAGATTTCTATTATTCTTAAAGATTCGGATTCCACTTTGGCTGCATCTTTATATTCTTTAAATCCTCGTGATGATGATAATGATGATGAGGAGGATGTCGTTTCTCGTATTCACGTCGTTCGTGAATTTTCTGACATATTTGAGCCCGTTTTAGGATTACCACCTAAGCGAGCAATTAAGTTCAGAATTAATCTTATACTTGGTGCTCAACCTATTACTCGTCCTCCTTATCGCATGTCCAATAAGGATAATGAAGAGATGCGAAAACAATTATCCGAATTGGATACGAAGCAGTTTATTCGCTCTAGTTCCTCGCCTTGGGGAGCTTCAGCAATTTTCGTGAAGAAATCCGATGGTACGCTTAGGCTTTGCGTCGACTACCGCAAGCTTAATGATCTTACTATAAAGAATAAATATCCTTTACCTCGGATTGATGATCTATTTGATCAACTTAGTGGTGCTAGAGTCTTTTCACAATTGGACTTGGCTACCAGTTTTCATCAGCTTCGTATTGCAGAGGATAGTATTCCTTTGACTTTGTTCCGTACTCGTTATAGATCTTATGAATGGCTAGTTATGCCATTTGGTTTAACGAATGCTCCGGCTTATTTCGTTGACCTTATGAATCGAGTTTTCAAAGATTTCCTCGATCGGTTTGTTCTCATCTTTATTGATGATATTCTTGTATATTCTAAAACCGAGGAGGAACATGAAAAGCATCTTCGAATTGTATTGGAAACTCTTAGGAGCAATCAATTAAAAGCAAAATTTTCTAAATGCCACTTTTGGCAGTCTAGTGTGAAGTTTCTCGGTCATATTATTTCCGAGTCCAGAATATCTGTGGATCCTTCAAAGATTGAAGCGATTCAAAATTGGAAGAGATCGGAGAGCGTGACTGAAATCCGTAGCTTTCTCGGATTGGCAGGTTATTACCGCCGTTTCATAAAAGACTTTTCTAAGATTGTCGTGCCTCTTACTGGCTTAACAAAGAAAGGTGTTAAATACATTTGGTCGGACAAATGTGAAACTTCTTTTCAAAAATTAAAAGAACTCCTTTCTGATGCTCCTGTTCTTGTTATTCCCGAAGGGAATCAAGATTTTGTTGTTTATACCGATGCTAGTCGCGTTGGTTTGGGTGCCCTTCTTATGCAAAAAGAACGTGTTATTACTTATGCTTCTAGGAAATTGAAGCCGACTGAGACTAGATATGCCACACATGATTTAGAACTCGCGGCTATCGTTTTCGCCCTTCGAATTTGGCGACATTATCTTTTGGGAGAGAAATTTATACTTTATACCGATTATAAGTCTTTGAAATATTTATTTTCTCAAAAAGAACTTAATTTGCGTCAACAGCGTTGGCTCGAATTCCTTGCTTCTTATGATCTTGATATTCTTTATACTCCCGGAAAGGGAAATCGAGTTGCTGACGCTCTTAGTCGTAAGCAACAAGCGGTTGTTTCTATGATGATATCTGAATGGCATGATCTCGAGGTTTTATCCACTTGTGAGATTAGAGATCGTGTATCCGATTTATGTTCATCTTTTGTTTTATGTAGCCTTGAGGCTCGTCCTTCTCTTTTGGACCGCATTCTTGAAGCTCAAAAGCTAGATCCCAGATTGGCTCTTCTTGGCCAAAATGTTAGGGATAAAATTGATATTGAAGGTTTGAAAGACTTTGATATTGATTCTCGTGGCGGCATTTGAAAATTTGGTAGACTTATAGTGCCAAATATTAGTGATCTTCGTAAAGATATTCTAGAAGATTCTCATCGTTCCAAATTTTCCATTCATCCCGGTAGTAGTAAAATGTACGCAGATATGAAGTGACTTTATTATTGGGAGGGAATGAAATTTGATATTGCTAACTTTGTTAAGTGTTGCATGACTTGCCAACTTGTCAAGGCCGAACATCAAAGGCCCGCTGGGTTATTGCAACCATTGGAAATTCCAATTTGGAAGTGGGATCAAATTTCCATGGATTTTATTGATGGCCTTCCCCGTTCTCGTTCGGGTCATGATAGTTTATGGTTGATCGTTGATAGACTTACTAAATCCGCCCATTTTATTCCCATTCGGTCGAACCGAACCGTTCCTCTTCTGGCCAAACTCTTTATCAAAGAAATTGTTAAATTGCATGGAGTTCCTACTTCCATTGTTAGTGATCGTGATCCATTGTTTACTAGTGGATTCTGGAAGAGTCTTCAAAAAGCTTTGGGAACGAAGCTTAATTTTAGCACCGCTTATCACCCCCAGTCCGATGGACAAACCGAGCGTGTGAATCAAACTCTTGAAGATCTTCTCCGTGCTTGTGTTCTTGACTTTGGTGGAAGTTGGGAAGATCATATATCACTTGTTGAATTTTCCTATAATAACAACTTCCAATCTAGTATTGGTATGGCAGCTTTCGAGGCACTCTTTGGAAGGCCATGCCGATCTCCTTCTTGTTGGCTTGAGGCCGGTGAGAAGCTGGTCTTATGTCCTGATTTTATTCGAGATTCCACAGAAAAGATTGATCTTATTCGTCATAGGATGAAAGAAGCCCAAAGTAGACAAAAATCCTATGCCGATAACCGAAGAAGAAAATTAGAATTTTTTGTGGGAGATCTTGTATTTATTCGTGTTTCACCTATGAAGGGTGTTGTACGATTCAGTCAATCGGGAAAGTTAGCGCCTTGATATATTGGGCCATTTCCTATCACTGAACGTATTGGTTCCATGGCTTATCGCCTTTCATTACCGGCTCAGTTTTCTGCCATGCATGACGTGTTTCACGTTTCTCAATTACCGAAGTGTCTTCGAGATTCCGATTCTATTCGTGAGCCTGGTGTTGTGGAAGAGATTGAAGTTTCACCTAATTTAACTTATGAGCAGCATCCTATTCAAATTATTGCTTCGGAGGTCAAACGACTTCGAAATAAAGAAGTTCCGCTTGTTAAAGTTCAATGGTCCTCAAATCCTAAGGATTGCTCTTGGGAATCTAGAGAATTCATCGAGCGTACACATCCGGACTTACTTTCTCATGCTCTTTGAGGTGAACTTCTTATTTCAAATTTCTTTTGTGTTAATATGCTCTTATGGTTGTTACTTTTTATTTCCATCTTGTATATATATTGCGAGGGCGCAATTTCTTTAAGGAGGGGAGTCTGTAACAATCCACATATTTGACGGTTATGTATTTGAATATCTTATTTGAATATTTTAATCGTTAATCGGATCTTAGTCCGAAAAGCTACTTTTTGCATACGGTCAAATTAGGACTCGAGACCACCTCCATTGAGTTCAAAATGACGTTTGCGATCTTTTTAAGTATAAACTTTGATATGTTTGGAGTTAGCAGAATTTTCGCCACTTTTTCGCTTATGGCTTTGGTTTGGGCTGAACCACTTACTAACTCAGTTCCAACCCATCTCCTCTTCATCACTTCCTTCTACATAAATTCCTAACAACAAAGCTTCATCAAAAATGGTAGAGGGAATGGGAAATTAAAACTCCAAGCTCAAGTTCTCTTGCAAATCCATCATTCAACTCCAAATTCAAAGAGAAGACATTGATTCAAGCTTGTGATTGTTCTTGCTTTGTTTTCAAACTTCATCTCCCTCAATTTCCATGAAAATATGAGATTTTTATCTCACATTCTTGTCTATGACTATCTATGATTGTTGGGTATGAATCGCTATCGCTATTATATGTGCATTTGCTTTTGGTGTGGATTGAATTGGTGGAAAACGCAAAATTTTCGAGTTGTTAGCATTTTCCTGCACTTAGATCGTTCGGCCAGGGAAGGGAGAAGTCGCCCTGTAAATTTAACCCGTTCGCATCTAGGTCGCTAGCACTTAGGTCGTAGGTCGCTCGGCTAGGTCGTTAGCCTTTAGGTCGCTCGGCCATAGCTCGCGCTACTAGGTTGTTTGTCCATTCTTGCAAGCATTTAGGTCGTTCGGTATCGATAGGTCGCTCCACGTGCTAGTTCGACTATGTTAGGTCGCTCACCTCGATAGGTCGCTCAGCCTTGTGTAAGACTTTAGGTCGCTCGGCCTTTTTCCACATTAAGTCGCGATCCGTTAGGTCGCTCGACTCCATTCCCGCTTTAGGTCGCTGGCTTCTAAGTCGCTCGACCCTGTTGCCATTTTAGGTCGCAACCATTAGGTCGTTAGACCTTATTTCCTTTAGGTCGCATGACCCCTAAAGCTGCTCGGCCCATTTCACCTTAGGTCGTAAGGCCTTAGGTCGTTCGCACCATTTAGCTCGTTCTACATTAGGTCGGCCTCTGCTAGGTCGCGCCACTGTTAGGTCGTGTCACTTATAGGACGCGCCAATTCCTGCCTTCAGTCGCTCGGCTTGCTTATTCCTTAGGTCGCACCTCTATGCCATTGCTCTTTTGGTCGTTGCACTCTAGCTCGGCCATGTTCGTTCTCACTGGCATTTCTACTTTGATGGTTTTGGAATTGATTTCTTTGGACTTTACTCACGTCTTCGAATGTGAATTTTTGTGATTTGATTTGTTTCAACAATCGTTTTGTGGTTTGTCACTTTAAAAATATGAAGGTTTCAATACTAGTAGTAAATACCAAAACTCTTTCATCAAAGCGATTTCAACACTATTTTATTACAAAACTCCTTTTCTTAAACCGTTTTTCCAATCTATTAGTATATACAAGCCTTTACCTCACTCGGATGAGAAATCTAATTAAACGGCTTAGTAAAACAAGTGGTATGAAACGCTTGCGTTTACTTCGTCGGTTAATTCTTGGACTTGTTCGATTGAACCTCTTGTGACAATTTTCTAGTGAAGATCTACAGTTTGTTCGTAAATATTTAAGTTAAGCAAGTGGTTATGGGACATGAAGCTAAACTCATATATTTACTAGCTTGGTGTGATTGACACTTCTTGATGATCATGACGATCATTTTTGTGATTTAGACTAGCAATTGTGCGATGTCTCTTTGTCTACGAGGGAGACTAAACCCCGTTTGTGTGATGTTTCTACATCACATATGTGGGGTAGCGCCCCACGGTCTTCGGGCCATTCTTGTGGAGCTTCGGCTCAAAATTAATGGTTAGCTACCATGAGATAGCGTCTCGTCTTGTGTTACACGTGTTGGTGAGTTTTCATACTCCCGTTTTGTGATAGGCCTCCCCCTTCTTGTGATTTCTGGATTTCTTGTGATGATTTCTGGAATTTTGTGCTTCACCAATTTTCGTGATTTCAATTGATAAGTTTTATCAATTTTTGTGCATTGGTGAATTTGTGTGTCATTGACTTGTTATGAATACAAGTTTAGGGTATGATGCCCCATTTTATCTTTGAGAAGATTCTTGTGATATTGATTAATCTCATGTTGATTTTCAATTACATACTTGTAGTAGTATGCCATTACGGTTATTACATGTTCATGCCATGTCTTTTATTTTATATCATGGCATCTGATATTTATAGCTAGACTGATCCGTTTATTATTTTCTTATAAATAATACTCGGGTCAGACCGAGATGTTACAGGTGCTTCTGCTTGACTTCTCTTCTGGGATTACTCTAACTTTTGGCTAACTACTTAGATTAGTAGTTTTTGTTGTATACATTTGAGATATAGACTCCGTGATGTATACTTATGCTTTTGTGTAGCTTGTAGCTATCCTTTTGTATTATCGTGGATCTTTCAGACCACTACTCTGATGTACACTTTCATGTGTTATATATTCACATCTTTTTCCGCCTTTGTGATATGGATGTCTGTGACTGATTTGTGTTATGTTTATTTCTATGTTTGTTTCCGAAGATTATATATAGCCACCATGTGATAGCTTTGAGTTTGTATCGATATGTCGGACTTCCTCCTTAAATGAAATGCATGCTATACTATCTGACATATCGGTGCTCGCACAAAGAAATTACATGGAGGGTCGCTCCTCAACAACCTTATTCTCCGTGCTAGTTGACAGCATTACTCCGTAGTGTTCTTGGCTAGCGTGGGTATAGAGGTGGGGCATCACATATTCATTCTTAGATATTTTTTGAACCTTTTTCCTATATACTCACCTATTCGATCAAACTAAATTATTTTATTTCCTATGCATGTTATGTCATTTACTTCTATATATTATTCTTTGAACTTATCATAGATATCTAATTCTGTATCAAATACACATGTTCAAGTCTATGATAATTCATCGAATGAAGTAAGTGGATCTGTTTTAGTAACATTAGACCTTAGATTGAATACATCTATGTGTGTGTGTGTATATATATATATCTATGTGATGGGTTTACTAACTCTTTTGTCTTTCTCGCTAAATAAGTGCTCTTTCCTTAATCTTTTACTATACAATTCATGAGTAACACATGATTCATAATCATATGATTAAAGAATTATTTCTCAAAATATGGCTTAGTCTATAATTCAAAATGTTTATAGAAAATTTTAGATATACCCATATTTTATATTCTAACGTGTAATTATTGTTATGAAAAAAAAATAGTGTTATTATAAATGATCTTTTTTTATAATGAATGTTCATAATATTCATGTTAAAATAAAACTATATTTATTTTCATTAAATATAGAAAATAAATTTTATCTCATGAATAATATTTAGGGTATATATATGAAAGCAATCTTTCATAACCTGATGCATCCACTAATAAGCATCATATGATACGCTCTCACTATTTTCGCCATTACCATAATAGTACATGAAGTAATACGAAGATCCATTCAAGCACTTATTACAAGCTATTTATTTGATCTATTGTAACTAGTTTAAAGTCGAGAGTTTTCAAATCAAATATATTGAACTCAAAGAATAAACTATTATTGAAAACAATTTGCTTTAAAAATATACCTCAAATATAAATAAGATTTTTCATTCCATGTTAAGGATCCTCTAGTATTTATGCAATTTAGGTTTCCGATGTTTCTTTATGAAGTAGAAGTGACCACCACTCTCTTTATTCCAACTATGCCTATGTT
Organism: Allium fistulosum; assembly: GCA_030737815.1. Lineage (NCBI taxonomy): Eukaryota > Viridiplantae > Streptophyta > Magnoliopsida > Asparagales > Amaryllidaceae > Allium > Allium fistulosum. Next base: position 937,020,404 of record CM060907.1, on the reverse strand, counting down.
ACATCCATTCTTGGACATTGCTTTCCTTTCCAAATGGTCGAACCATTCGAAAGTAAACCCTTACTACAAGACTGCAGTGAATTCTTTACAAAAGCACATATAGATATTCTTAACATTTAAGAATATCGTATAATTCACACTAAGTTAAATTGCTCAAATTGAAATTCCAGTGATCGAACTTCTAAGTCTGTTTAGTAGTTCTTGCTATATGTTGGTTCTCACAATATAATATCCTTATTGTATTCCATTGTATTGAACACATGATCTTGCACTATGGTTCACTTGCTCATTTCAAATGCACCAATTTCATCGAGATTTCGTATATTACAAACGTTACTATTCACCATACAACTTTTGTATGTTCTCAAATGTGGATCAAATATCTATATTCTTATATTGCTTTAGAGTTTAGAACTCATAAAAGACAATGCACAATCTCTGGTGGAAAAACACTTAAGTGACCAAGGTATGGATTTATTTATTAATTGTATAATTTAACCCTTGAATGGGTCTTAAAGTGACTACATGCTTAAGGATTTATTCATATATTTCAATCCTAATTCAGTTCACTTGTATATTTTAATTAATAGATAATTTTTTCAATTAGATTAGTTTCACAAATTTATTGAAGTATATAATTTTAATTTTGTACATCATGTTTTCTTACAATGTTATAATGGCTAAATATACCTATTGCATTCCACTAATTTGACTCCCACTAGAATTTATATTCCTTAAAATCCTTAAAGAAATATAGAAAACTTTCGATTTCTCTAGTGAGTGTTCGGAATCGTTTGTCTTAGAATTCTGATCTTGAGTTTAGTCAACAAATCATAACCCTACAAGTGATAGATAACTCTTTATCGATTATATTATATATAACTCCTTACCGTGATTTTTCCCTAATGTCAACCTTGACTTGAGTTTTCTCCAAAAATCAAGAGAGATCATTCTCTCTTACATATCATTTCTCAATGGTCTAAGTAGCATTTACCTTTAGTTTGTTCAACAAATACAAGCATGTATCTTAGCTCATTTGGGAAATTTGTTAATAGTACTACACACAATACCTTTAGGTTGAGTTTGCTCAACAACTAGTGCATATGCAAGTAATCTATCAATATATAAATAACAGAGGGCAAGTATATTAAAGATTTAGAATCTTTGCTATATTTTGAGTGATATCAGTTTAAGGAATAATGTATTTCTTATATAATACTCTCATGATTCAATTTTCGAACACATCTAAAATCATGGCATACATACCATAATTATGTATTTATTCCAAAAAAATATTTCGGGTTTATTCTAGTTTCACTTATATATTAATTATATATATAATCATATAAGTTCAATTTGTTTATAACTATTATAATCAAATTAACTTATATAATGTTTATATTTATCTTATTAATTAAATCATAAATAATTAATTTTAATTCTTAATTAAATTAACTAATTTAAATAAATTTATTTAAAATTCTTAGAAAATTTATCTTATTTATCCTAAATTATGTAAGAAGAATATCGAACAATAACCATTATAGTTTTATGTATATATTATCACACACACGCATACACACACATATATATTTACCGATTTTCAAATATATATATATATATATATATTAATGTTTAATTAATTATTTATCATATAATTATGTATCTAACTAAACATTTTAAATAAATATTTTAATCTTCAAATCATTTATTTAATTTACCTTAAACAATTTTAAGATAAATTCTCAACTATAACCTTTATCGTTGTATACATATATCAATATATAAATACATGCATTATACATATACATATACATACATACATACATACATATATTAACTTTTAATTAATTAACTATTTAATCATATTAATTAAATGTTTATAAAATTTAAAAAAATGTTAACTTAAATTTTCAAAATAATTTTCAAAATATTATATTTATTTTACAACATTTGTAAAATTTTCTTTCATATTTTACACTTAACATTTAAATTTAAAAAATATTTTAAATTTTCAAATCTTAATTTGAAAACTAGCCTTAGACCTAACTCTTTTCATTGTAGTTTATTTCACATTTATTATTTACTTATAACCTTGATATTCATTTTAATATTAGTATTCATCAATGAATCATTTCAGTCATTTTGTTGAGTTTATAATAATTTACTTAAATAGTATCCACTCTTTTCTATTTAATTTAATTACTACCATTTCAAAATATTAACTTATGTTTAAAATATTTCTTTTACATCATAATTCTTATTTGTAGACACAATCCATTACTTAAGTTTTACTTGTATAAAACTCTATTACATATTCATATTAACATTTCATCCTTTAAACATTTCTGGTAAGTTTTATATAAGTTTCTAGAATGTAATTGAGTGTCATACAAATTTATCTTATTCAATTTAGTTAGCAAAAATATTCAATAATTTACATCTTCTAAATTTCATTACCCTTTAGTTTACTAGTGACAAATTTTTAATTTCTTTACATTTTCATTAATCACTTAGCTTCTAATTTCTTATTTTTCATTTTAGAAGTTTCCAACTATTAAATTTTCACTTTATTTCTACAACTGAAAATCATTAATTTAACAGGAACTTAAGAACTAATTACCGGGTTCATTTCAAATCATTTTGAAATAATAAATATATTCATATCTTTTATATATATCAAATCATACTTAAGAAAATAAAATTAAAATTTGTTTATCAAGACAAATGTGTAGCAAAGCTACTACAGTGGTCTTCCCACTTTGAAACTTGAAAATGAACGTCAATGATATCGCGATCATCACCGAAATTATTTTCCAGTGATAGCGATAGAAGAAGGGAGAACATAACTTATTTCCTTTTAAATTCTTTTAAAACTTTCTTTCAAATCACATTGAAAATATTTATATCCAAAAATACTTCCTAATAATACTAATATTATCTTTCCAAAAATTTTGAAAACTAATTTCAAAACTCCAGAACTTAAGTTCTCAAATTTCCAATTTATATTCATTTTGTTTGTAAATTCTATTTTGCAACCAATATTATAAAATTTCACTTCCTAACAAACAAACATATCACATACAACTATATCCATTTATAAAAATTATTCTTTTATATACAAAATATAATACTAGGTAAAATTATTCCATTTACCTATATTTCAAAAACAATATTGTGTCGGTCTGCCCTATTAATTGTTTAGAAATCCATATCGATGCCATAGCATCCATGTGCCAACCAGAATTCATAAATACTGAAGAGAACAAATTAACACATTATAAAATATTTTTATATCACTAACAAATACGCTCTCTCATATATATATTCTCAAACTCATTCTAGGGTATTAATAACTCTATCTCTAATGAGTTAACCCCGAATAGGCTAAGGTATCAATAAACCAAAGCTCTGGTACCAACTGTAACGATCCACTTTTTTGGATGGTTTAAATCGACAATAAACCACACATGTCTAACTCAAACCATTCGAAAGGGAGAATTGTCAATGGAGTAAGTAAGAAAATAAGAGAAAAGAAGGAAAAACAAAACACAAAATCTCGCAGCGGAATGACGAAATATAATACTCAAATAAACAGTTCATGAAGCTGCTTTATAATATACATTTGATTATACAAATTTTTACAACAATCAGAGTACAAATAAGGACATACCAATAATGATGCAGCAGAAAATTACTAATAATATGATATACCAAACTCCGTCTTCGTCCTCTAAAAATAAAGTCTTCAACACTAAAATGCTCAGGCTGACCCGAGCATAATGAAAAGACAAAACACTTGAGTCAAAACTAAAAGATCTTATGTAAGTTAAATCAACAATAAGTAAATATGAGTGTAATGGCTTCAGAGATGTTTACGGGATTTTACATCTCCTATCCAGCGTATAACGTGTGTGCAATAACTTAAGAGATGTTTTGGGATTTTCCATCTCCTAAGGATCCGTTAAACTATCTATATATAGTAAAATACGCTATATAGATGTAGTGTCTATCAATAAAGTAAAGTATTAAAATAGCGTTAAGGCGTTACCCATATCCCCCTTAACACATTTTTATAGGCATCGTAGTCTATATAGTAATGTAAACTCCACCGTAAACTAGTGGGCTATCAGGGAGCACTTCATAGGTATGACACAAACCAAAATCGTAGTGGGCTCGATAAGGCATATGATAAGGCATGCGAGGCAATGCCTAAGGGAGGATTCTACCGTTTTGCATGCCCGGACTGGTGGTAACGCATAACAGCTGCTACTGCCCACCTCGAGACACACTCCCATAATCAAATCGAGGGTGGCCACCAATCAATCATAAAGTAACAGATATGGTATGAGAGAAGTATGTTCGATAGGAGGAGAGACCTCACTTCAGGTATAGCTCATGTTTTAGTCATATCAAGCTGACCCAAAGGTCAGGGCTGCGTTCTTACCTCATATAGTAGCGTTCACCAAACCATCCTACTTCGTTCTGTATTCTCCACCACGTGCATAGTTGTTAAAGTGGTTTGGGAATTGGCAGAGATTATGACAATATCCGACCCCAGTCTCTTTAACAACCAAACGCTTATTTCACACCGTGGTCATTTTATAAAATATTTTTAATAATAAATCCAGAACACAGTTTATACCTTCATATCAAGATATCATATACTTATTCCAAAAGTATAAATATATTCATAAATACCAAGGAAGATTTCTTTCAATCAATTTCGAAAATAATTTATAAATCTCTCCTAAACCATTAATAAACTATTTATATGCTAGAACCATATATAAAGCCATTTATAAATTCCAAAACAGTTTACAACTCTTTCCCTTTTCATAAACTTCTATGCAAATTCCTTTAAAACGCATCCAAATCTCTTTATACAAGTTCTTTTATAAAACCCTTTATAAAATCCTTTAAAATTATAAAATCCTTAATAAAAAAACTTTTATAAAATCCATTATAAAATCTCTTACAAAACTATATTAAATATTTTATTAAATTAAATTTATATAAATCTCTTAAAGTTATGTGAAATATTTTATATAAATCTCTTAAACTATATTAAATTAGATTTTATATAAATCTCTTAAAACTATATTAAATATTTTATTAAATTAGATTTTCAAACTAATTAAATTATATATTTAAAACTAAATAAAATTATAAGGTAAAAACTTAAAATTACATTTAAAACCATATATTAACTTATAATTTGAAACTTTAAAACATATAAAATAAATTATTTTCCAAATATAAATATTTAAATAAAATCATTAAATTAAATTTAAAAATCAAATTTATAAATCACATACTTTACCATTTAGAAAATTATTTAAAACCAACCAACGGTGTCCGTATATAATTTTCTACCTTCTTGTCAAGTGATTGGGTATATATCATTTCAACCCAAAATAGTTAAATTTTCGGGTATATACCATTTCAACCCGTATCTTGAATCAATAATTTCCAAATTAATAAAATGCTTGGGTGTGTATCATTTCAACCCATAATGATTTTCCCTAATCTATAAGATCATTCGGGTATATATCATTTCAACACATAGTGATAACAGGGATATAAACATCCAATCATCCAAAATGTCAACAAATAAACATCCATCACAATCCATATCCAAATCAGCCAATAAATCACAACAATTAACCGGTTATCATTATTAGGTATTTAACTAATAATTTAAATTCAATATTAATTTAAATGGCAATTTAATTCAATATAAATTCAAATAAAATTTAAATGACAATTTAAATTATCAAACGACAATCAATAAATTTCTTATCACATCATAGACTTAATTCAACTAACATAAGAAGGTTTAGTATTGTGTGAGTGGGTTAAATCACTCACCTTTGATTTATCGTCGATTTAAAATCCAAATAAAGCCCGAAATTTGAACAGTCTCCAAAACTAACCAAACTAGTTCCATGTTGTTCGAAATTTCGATACAAACCCAACGCAAGAAACCGCATCCAAATTCGAGCTCGTATAAAAAAGTTATGCTAATTAGAAGATTAAAAATTTAAATTAAAATATAAAAAAAATAAAACAAGGGGCAATATCATAATTCTCTATCACCTGAACCCTACAGAATTGTTCGGACCCACGATACTCTTCACGCCGCCATGTCTTCTTACTCGTCGTCGTTGATCTAGGCCACCATCACCAGATCCACACTCGCCGCTACAAACCTTAAGCCTGGCCGCACCTACCATGACAAGCACGATGCCTCTGGTTGCCCTCCCTTGCTCCGCCTCCTATCATTCGCCTATTCTGGCAATCTTGAGCCACTAGGCGATGAACGGTCACCATGGATCGACTCTATTCGTCAAACTCTACGATGCGGTACCCTCCGATCGTTCCAAAGTCGAAGATCCACCGTCGAAAAGCAAACCCTAATATGGACGACCGAGGCTTCTTCACTAGTTCCTGGCCAAACCGTGATTCGATTGTAAAAATGAACTACAGATGCAGGTCGCGTTCATCGAGAGCTTCGCGATGATATATAATTCGATAGGTTTTGAGGAGTTTAAATTTTGAAGTTTGGTTGAAATTGGGAAATTAGGATGTTGGAAAGACAGCCATTGTAGAAGGAACCGATGAGAATAAAAGTATGTACAGATATTGGAATAGACTGCTAGGGTTAGAGGAAAAATATATTTATATAGAAAGAGATGTATAAGAACGAATGGACAGATCGAATAGGGTCGAAACGATAACAAAGGCCCGAAAAGCCTGTTTCATTCCCCAAAATGAAAGTAGGTCATCCAATATTTCGAAATATAGGTTTTCAATATTTTTAAACTCAATGGAACTAGTTTCAAACCCTAATTCCATTATATACAGAAGTTAGCTTTCAAAATCAAATTATATTCATTTAAATTCCATAAATTGATTCCTACGCGTTTTGAGCTCGCACGATCAAACGATAAGTCTGATCGCTATGAAACTTGAAATCTTAGAATAATTCACAGTTATGGATCCAATAAAACTAGTTCGTCGAAATCTGAGACAGTGCCCCAAAGGCTAATTTTACATGTCAATTAAATAAATTATTATTAAATTGATATAATCACTTTTAAATTCTATTTTAATAGTCAACCATCCATCATTCTTGATTACACAAAAATTTAATCATCTTTTAAAATTCAATTTTCCATGTTAATTCCAAGGTTTAAATATTACGTTAATTTCAGAGTTCAATTGCAGTTGTAATTAAATTTTTGTTAATTATATTTTAAATTCCAATAAATTAATTTATTTTGATTCACGCTCTTTTTATTAAATCAACCAATACCTTATGAAATTTTTAACATAAAATTTACATTTTATTGCATTCATATTTTACGGTTATCATCTTAACTCATATTAACTGTAATATTTAATTACATTAATTTCACATTTTACAATTAATTTCAAACGGATTAAATAATAAGATGATAATAAATCAATTGTTATACATTAATAATTCACTTTTATTCACTTATACTTTACAAACAAGGATTTTAAATTTACGTACAAATAATTGTTTTCACATTCTGTGCTAAAACCAATTAAATAAAATAACATACAATTTCACCATTAATACAACATTGAATTTATTCCTTATTTATAATTATAACTAAATTAACTTTTCAATTATTTCAATTGATTGAAATTACATTAAAATAGTTGTCAATAACATTCAAACAACATTATTAAATCATATTATAATTATTTTTCTCATTAATAAATCATAAATTTTAATTTCTCACAATATTAAATCTCAAAATCTTATTTAAATTAGTAGTTTTAATAATCAAAAATACGGGTCGTTAATACAATTCTACCCTTGGACAGTTATAATAGCATATCCCTACCTAAATGATACAAGATACATTTAATACAGCGGAAACAAGATAATAACTAACTATCGATGAAGCCACCTAGTCCAAGCTCCTCCCAAATGCATCCGTGAGAAAACCTGAACTACTTGGCTGTCCATAAAAATTTGAGCACCTAATAGTTTTAGGAAAAGAAAACAAAACTTCGGGCAGACATGGGTCCGATGTGAGTAAACTTAAACAACTGAATTATTAAGTTTAAAACTTGTTTAAAATCAAAGATATCTCGTAAGATCACACCACACATAAACACGGACGGGTTTTTACCTTACGATAACTAAAATACTTTGTATAGAAAATCCGGTGTTATTATAGTAATATCTAGGGTTTTGAAAGTAATTATAGACATAGCTGAAATGCTTGCATCTCACGTTCCGACATATTTGGGTACATTTAATAACATACAACACTTATTGGTGAATGGATTCCATACTGCGACTAGGCTACTTGGGTACTGCCTGCCATAGTGCAACTCTAGATAAACACACCGAGAACCTTGCCTGGATTCCCTGCCAACACAGGACTGGCCTACCCCTTGTTGGATAGTACTGAATACTTCACAACTATGGTTGTGATTAGCAACTTACCAAAGCATACAAAAATGGGTAAAATATCGATTCTACATCTGGCGATGACATACCCTAATGGGTGCGACCCACATAGCCTTACTACATCTCCTCTGTTTTAGTCATTCTCAGTTATTGAGGATTGAGGCTACGTCTTTACCTTTTAGAATAGAAATCCCATATGGAATGCTATGCGTTCCAGGTAGTAATGCAGTACCAGCATTAATCCATACGAGTTGTCCAAGATAAGGACAAACCAAAGGCACTACTTCTACTACATCCATTTTGGAATAATCCTTAGGAATAATAGCAAGCGGCCCTTGCACTTTATTGGCTCCATCTTCGATTCCGTACTCTTTAAGATATCTTCATTTCGAAATGCTTAAGTTGGATCAAAGTGGTTTTCGGATAACATATCCGATCCCCGTCTCTCCAAACAACTTCCGATAGTTTCCGGTAAACTCAAACCTGGTTCTTTATGAAATAAGCAGACAAAAGATAAGAGTGGAGTTTACCTCCTAACCATTTGTGGACAGATTTCCTTATATCTATCTTAGAAGAACGAAACGAGATTTATACGCAAAGTACAACATCATAGGAGATGAATGTGCCATATAACTCACGTGTTTCTCCTAGATGTTTCCAAAGTTATGTTTCGGTCCGGATTTGATAATCGGTTATTTAACTATCAAATAAAAAATCATCTAACATAGATTTGATTCCACATGGGATCCACCAAGCCTTTATATTAATTAATCTTTCATTAATTAAAATCACCTTATAAACAATCGATCGAAAGATCTTTTACAAAACACTATTTTAAAACCCCATACATCCCTTTTACACTTAGAAAAGATTTATACACTTATCTCAATGATATAAGTATATTACCAAACTTGATAAGAGATTTCCTCTCTTCATAATCCATATTTAATGGCCAAACAAATTCCATTTAAAAACATTTCTTCCTATAAAACCAACCTACTTATCCTTCACAAAAAGTTTCCTTTCTTAAAAAGTTCACTTCATAATTAAAAATACCTTTACAATCTATAATATAATTTATACATCATTTTCCTATTTTAAAATGCCTTTAATAAACCTTCTTAAAGACAAATTCTTTACAAACATCATTTTCCAAAACATCTTCTGAAAATAACTTTAAATAAACCCTTTTATTTAGTAAAGCCCCTTTTATAAACAAGTAATCATTTATAAATACCTTTATTAAATAATTATATAACTTGAAAATCATTTATAAACTTTATACCCCAAAATTGATTAAAGGATTGAAGTTAATTCAAAATCATACTTTATAAATTCAAAATGAGGCTTAGCAATCCCAATGGTACCGGCTAAATTTTTTAATGACCCGCCTTTTCGAACCCCAGAAGTCGATAATAATACATCCACGATATTCACATGCCGAACAACTAAGTGCAAAAAACAAAGATTGTTAGAGGAAAGAAAGGAGATAGAAGATAAGAAGAAACTAAACAATCATAGAATCTCAAAACGCAACAGAATTACATATATTGATCAACATAATTCTTTACAAAATCATTTCCAAAATGAAACATCAGAGTCATACTAGTACAATCCTACCATTTAATAGTTATAACAGCCTGTCCCAACAGATATAGAATAATATAATATAGTAGAAAACAAGAAAATAAATAGCTATCGATGAAGCCTCCTGCTCCAAGCTCCTCCAAGATGCATCCGGGGAAAACCTGAACTACTTGGCTGCCCACAAAAATTTAAGCACCCAAGAGTTTTAGGAAAAGAAAATAAAACTTTGGGTTAGACATGAGTTTGGTGCGAGTAAACTCAAACAATTGAATTATTATGTTTAAAACTGTGACGACCCACCTTTCTGATCCCTGAGAACGACACTTAATACATCCTTGGTATTCGTGTGTCTTTGCCTAAGCACTCAAAAGATAAGTTGTCTTGAGGTAAAATAAAGAACCGAACAAGATAGAATAGATAAACCTCACATCGAAATGGTTACATATAATATAAAATGATATAGTACAAAAGTTACTCCTTGTAAGGAGTTATCAGAGTTATAAAAAAATACTATATCCAACAGATTGATAGCTATAAATTCTGCCTTTTCATTTTTAAGATAAAAAATACACCTACATAATCATATAGTGGAAATAAATACTAGATAACTAAGGAGCCTCCTGCTTGTCTTTCGTCTTCAAAGAGCTCCAAAGAAAAACCTGCTATTCTCGGACTACTTATATAATTAAGTACCCAAGAGTTTAGGGAAAATAAACAACTCAGGTCAGACAAAATGTCCAGTATAAGTAAAACTATGAAATAAATGGTGTGTATTTAAACAATAACATGCGGGACCACGTCACTAATGCGGAATGGGTTTTCTCCCACATAAATAACAACCAACATAACAAAGTGGAAATGAAGAATAGGGAAGAAATCCAAACATAGATGATGGGTATAATTAGTATAACATTTAGACTTGAAAGAATTGAAATAGTTTGAATAAAAATCCAAACTGGACAGAAGAGATAAAACAAGACAACAGTCCAAACTCGACAAAATAGACTAAACAAGATAACTATTCAAACTCGATAGAATAGACAAAACCAATAATTGAACACTGCGAAGAGTGTTTGACTCTTCCCGTTGTAATTAAAGAAAATAGATTCAAAGGTTCGAATCAAATAAGGAAAGGAAATTTTCTAACAAATGACTATGAGAGTGCTCCCCCTTACCGTAAGTATACCTCTAGAAATATACTGAGAACTCCGATGGCTCTCGAACAAGTCTAAGTTGGACCCCGCCAACGGTTACCGAGAATCCGAGTATTTCACATCTCAATGCGCAAAAACCGATTCCAATCTCGAATGGATGTGAAAATTCCCTAATGGGAGCAACTCCACATAGCTTGGCTTCCACTCGCTCTTTGGGTTTAGTCATTTTCGACAAAGGATAAAAAAGCTCAAGTGAGCAACACATCGTCTTAGAATAACGAAATACAAAGAAAGCTGAGGTAACCGATAGTTAGGAAACCAACCATCGAGGATATAAAACGATCGTATATGTAAATTGAGTCTTGTGTACATATCACCAATCATCAAATTTTAACTTGAACTATTTCTTGGTTAACAATAATACCGGTCAATTCAAGATAGTGTTACCTCAAAGTCATGTCTTGATTATTCGTAACTTTTTAAATAGCGATTAGTCTACTTCTTCGACATTTACTGCTAACTATACAAATAAATCATTCCCATATAAGTGAATCACTTTACTGAAATTAATTTATTTCCATAAACGAATCAAACCTTTTCTTTTAAAAATCCGAATTCGTGCTTGGCCTCACATTACAAGTATTAGCTACTTTGTTAAAAGAGTTTACTAATTTCAAAACATTAATTTAAAAAGAATTTAATAACTTAAAACATCCTTATTACATTGATTAATTAACTTTAAACTTCATCACACAATTTGATATTTGAACTTCAAATGTCTTTAAATAATAAAAAGGGTAAACCACTTTTGAACCTTATTAATTCAATTAATTAGTAAAATATAATAAATTAAATTAACAATTAATTAATTATCATTATTTAAATGAATAACACAGTCAAAACATCATTGTTACTTTGATAAATTCACTTTGAAACTTCACAAATTAAGTTGATTAATTAATTCCAATAACCTTTAATTAAAAAGGGTAAATCACCTTTAAAACATCATTAATTGAATTAATTTAAATATAATTAATTAAATTAAATAAATAATTAATTCTCATTATTTAAAAATGATTTACTAATTAAAAACATCAATAAAGGAAAGATTAATTAGAGTTAAAGCAAGTTGATAAATTTTAAAAATCATTTACTAAAAAATTTATTAATTTAAAAGCATCATTAGCAAAATGATTAATTAGCTTTAATTCAGCATTATTGAATGATTAATTATCTTTAGACATCATTAAATAAAATGACTGATTAAATTCAAACATCATTAAATAAAATGATTAACTAATTTAAACAATCATTAACCAAGTAATTAGTTAAATTTAAAACGCATCATTAATTAAGTAATTAGTTAACCTTAATCCTTATTAATTAAGTAATTAATTAAATTAAATAATCAATATTAAAATGTTTAATACTTTTGAAAACATCATTTATCAAAATATTTCTTATCTTGTAAAATAATTCCGATCATGAAGATGAAACCAAACGATTTCAATAAAAGATGATTTTTCGGAAGTGCCGATATAGTGAATATCGCTATACGGGCAGTTCAGCAAATAAACTTATGACATTAGCCATAAAACCAAACATCATATAGCAATGGTTTAAGTACAATACAAGGTAAATAATGATGATACAACATGTAATAAGTATTTACTAACAAGTATATTAACTTTAACTTCCAAATTTTCATATAGTTAACCACATGCTTACTAATTTTCTAATGCGACAACTTTTTAGAGCGTGGGACAAACAAACAACCGAACCATCACTTCACATATAAAACAAGCATTCATAGGCTATTAACATGAACATTAACATAGTATAAGCTTGGTTTAAGAAGGTGTAGTTTTACTCACCGAAAGCTATCCAAACTCTCGCTAACTTAGGTTATGACCTAGCACTTCCATTCCTAAGCAAAAGATGGAGTCATGGACCCTTAATACACTAGGTAGGCTCAGCGTTGAAAGAAGAAGGAAGTGAAACTTGTTTTGATAAGGTGGACTGACTTTGGATAATCATCGAACTCTCAAAAAATGAACCTGAAAATAGATCATTTTCCAACTAGTTTTTAGACTATTTACTCTTAGATTTTGTAAAGGTGGTAAGGAGGAAAGTTTTAGAAAATTCATTTCTCTACAATTTCTATAAAACATTTACTCACTTTTGAATAGTTTTGAAGAAGATATAGTCAAAAGAAGAAGGACTATTTTCGGATTTGAATTCTAGGTCCAAAAATACTTTGTAGACAATTGATATTTTGACATAGCTATGCTCGAAATTTGAAGAAGTGATACCAATAAAAGTTGTAGCCACTTAAATTATACACAGTCTAAAAAAAAGAAAATATTGATTTGGAGTAGTATGAGGGAAGTTATGACCGAATGAAGTATGAGTAAAAATGGAGGAAGTGTAGTGTTGAAATGAAAGAAGGAGATATCCAAAACAAGTTTTTGAAAGTGATTTTAAAGTAGAAAGCTATGGTTTTTAATACTTAAAAATAGTTAGGAAGCCATTATAGAGCTTATGAAGCTTGGAAACATGAATGAGGAAGTTTTGAAATGAAATGAAATGATAAAATGTAAAAGAGAAAATGTAGAAAAGGTTTTATATAAAATGAAAAAGCACAGTTACTAATCTACCTTTAGTACTTTGCCCTCCACTCCTTAAATGCCACCTCACCATGTCTCCTCCCCTTCATGTACCACATGCTACCCTAAGCCTTCCCCATTTCATGTCATAGCCAACATGAAATAATGAGTAAGTTGCCAAAATGTTAAATCATGTCTAAACATGTTTCATTTGATGTGAAATTTTCTTTTTCATTAAACTTTTTATTTTAAATCTTATATACTTAAGTACGAATACATATATACATACACTAATACACACATATATACATATGTTAAATCATTTATAAATATGTATATTTATGCTAAAGAGTTCACAACGTTCGCGATAACTTTTAGCCTATGAAAAGTCAAAAATTCAAAAAACGAATTCCGGTCACATTTTCGATTTTTCTTCAAACTGAATAATTTTGTAAACTAATTTTGAAAACTATTTTATCTTCAATATATATTATTTAAAAGAGTTTTTATTTTAATTATAAACCTATTATTTGAATATTTAAAATTAACTAAATGTTCGGAAATTAATATGGTGGAATTCCGGGTCGTTACACTCTTCCCCCCCCCCCTTAAAAGAATTTCGTCCCCGAAATTTACCACAATCCTATCCAAAAAAACTATCCTAGAAATACTAACACAATAATCAGATGTAACTTATCCAACAAAAACTAGTATGATATAAATCTATATGCAACCAAATTCAGAGAATACCCTGAAATAAAATACTGCGCATCCAATCATATCAGAATGTAAATTTAGAACTAAATACCAGGACTCTTATATTCAAAATTTTATTTTTAAATTTCTTCAAAAAGAAATGTATTAAAACCAAAACAAAAAATGACTAGGTGGGGTCCTCCTAGCAAAATATGTAAAACTCTAGAACCAAAACAACATGGACCATCCAATTGTATTCTGATTCCTCCAAATACAACAACTAGAGTGAACAATCATTATTTCTTTCCAAAAAAATTCAAAATCACTTTTTTTTTCAAAAGCTCTGGGATTTAAGCCCTCATAAAGAACAGTTCAAAAACTTGGTTTATAGTTTATTTCTTTATAAACTATGGTATATAAGACCACACAATCAATCAATCAAATTAAATTTTTTAAATCAATCAAATTCAATTAAATCCAATCGAATTCAATTAAATCAAATCAATCAAAATTCGTAAAGGAAAACACTAACACTATTAATCATTCAAATTCCATAAGGGAAAAATCTAACACCAAACATTATTTAAAATGTCAAAATATTAACAACAAACTCCTAACTTAGGTCCAAAACTTTCTTGATTGCCCAGAATATATATAATTATCTAAGCATACCATTCTTTGCTCATTGACCTTTGGTTATTGCTTAGAAGATTATCCCAAACTTACTCAGATAAAATTGAAAGTTATACTCTAAATTATTGTTTCTTGACTTCATCAATGTTTCTAAATCACTTAAATTTGCTTTTAATATTTTATTCAATACCAAAACTGTTTATGAATTATTTCATAAATTTCATCTAAGTTTTAAAAATATTTTATAAAGTAATTTCTTTATAAAACACCAAATAACAACTTATTCCACTTTATTTACTTATATAATACCCTTCTAAATCCTAAGAGTATATACAAAACACAAAATTTATTTTGCTTTTCACAATTTAGGTGAAAATCAAATCAAAATTTGGAAACTGAGTCAACCTCTTGATCAGAGAGTGTTAAAATGTTTATCAGTTGACCCAAAACAACAAATAGTTTTACAACTTATATGTTTTAAACAAAAGTTATGGTTTTAATAAAACAATGTCTATTAAAACCTTCCAACCTTTTTTATCTTAAGGTGTTATAATGAATGATGTTTGTGGACTGGCCCAATAACACCAATTAGTGTACACTACTTAGACGCTTAAATAATATCTATGGTTTTGATAAAACAACATTATCAAAACCTTCATATCCAATCTAACCCATTTAAATCAGTGTTTAACTACCTTTATATTATTTAAGGGTAAAATTAATTTATCAAAACAATTTTTATCGAAAATACTTTTTATTTTGGAAATCAATTCCCTTTTAGGGAACTTAAAGATCAAATACCTAGTTATAAATTTCAATAATCTTTGAAAGTATACTACATATATTTTTTTATGAAATAACTTCAAACATTTTGTTTATTAAAACTCACTTTGGGTTCGTTTGGATTTGAATTCATTTCGATCGCACAATGATAAAGGGAATAATTTACTAAGTACTCCACAACATTCGCCTAAGCAACATCTGATCATCACTTAGAAGATTATTCAGATTACCACAAAACTAACTGAAATGTTTTCCTTCGAATTATTCAAGGAAAAAGCATTCTACTTAAAATTTCTTTTCCAAAATATTCGTACTTTTAGAAATATTTCCAAATAATACTGCTGTTACTTTTCACAAAATATTTTAAAATCATTTTAAACAATTCTGGGTTTTAAATTTTCCAAAAACTCTTTAAATTTTATTTGGAAGACATATTTATAATACTAAGTGTATTAAAAGGGTCAAAACAAATGTCGTCTTTAACATCGGTTACTAAAGTCCCAAAACAATTTACACATAGCTTTATTTATAAACAATTCTGTTTAAAAGCACTCATTTAGAAACCATTATTTATTAAATTAAAACAATATTTATTATCTCCAAGGATAATCAAACAATTTAAATACCTATTATAAATTCGAAACAATGTTAATTGTCCTGGGTTATGATTTATAATATTCTTTTTAGAACCTTAAAACCATATAAATTTTCCAAAGAAAATAAATAAAATTTAAATTCTTTTATTGAATTTAAAATAACATTAATTATCCTGAAAGATAATAAATCACATTTATAATCTCTTTTATAAATCTAAAACAATATTAACTATCCCAAAAGATAATTAATCAAATTTACAATTTTCTTTAATAAAATAGTTAATTACTTCCAAAACACTTTCGTCAAATTTATTTATTTATTTTAAAATCACTTATTAAATTAATTAACCCACTTAAAATATTATTTATCAAACGATTTATTAAATTCAAATAGTAATTAATTAAAATGAATAATTACTTTTAAACATCATTAATTAAAATGATTATTAATTTTCAAATATCTTTAATTAAAATAGTTAATTAAATTCAGATATTATTACTTAAAATGATTATTTAAATTCAAATCTCATTAATCAAAAAGATAAAATCCACATTAATTCAAAAGATTATGAAAATTGAAACCCTTTTTTAAAATATCGTTTGTGATCTAAATCTAAATTCACAAGGCAATTGGATGTCATATAATAGGGTTTTCATAGCAAAACAAATCACAAAATTTATCTGAATTAGCATAAATCATCAATAAGAAACAGATATACATTTTTATCATCCAAAATATGGAAAAACATTTGCAAATAATTCGGATTTCATACGAAAAATCAAAAACCAATAAAAACTTAAGATTCAGTCATTATTTACTTTTGCTTTTTGATTAAGGATGTAAGATTTTTTCTTGATTAAGTGAGTTGGTTCTTCCTCTTGAATTCTTCTTCTTTGCTCTTCCTAATGGTGGCCGGCCTTAGCTCTATTTTTGTTTGTGAAAATAAAATGAACGTGAATGTTAAGGGGTTAACGGTTTTGGGTATAAGGATGTGCCTTGTTCCTATTTTGCCCTTGCATATTTCCTAACCTTTTATTCTTTAGTTTATTGTTTACATGGTAGTGCTACCTCTTATTTAATCACAAATCTCAATCCACTAATCAACTTACATTATTTTATTTTATTTAACCAATTAAATATCCTAAATAATGTTACTAAAAATATGAGGTGTTACAAAGAGTTTTACAAATAACTTTTAGATATTTATAAAAGAGTTTTATAAATGGATTTATAATTTAAGCAAAAAAGGGATTACATAAATGCAAGAGATTTATTAAAAGTATTTATGGAAGAAATTTATAAAAGAATTTGAGATTGGATTTTCTTTAACTGGCCTTCTTAATTTTGGTTGTATGGACATTCGTTCCACACTTAACACCGAAGGAATAGTGTTTGAGGTTATCTTTATCTCCAATTTAAATAACATTTGTTTTGATCCTTTTAATATGATTTTGAAAAAAGAAAACTTTCATAATGTTTGTTAATATGATTATGCCAATGTGATAATTATATGAATATTTAATAAATATTACGAAAGGAGATTTAATAGATGAAAGATTTATTTCAATGAGGCTTTGTGGTTGCTATTAGTAATTAAATCTGTGAATTGTTGCTTGTTTGTTTGTTTTGATAGTTAAATAACCAACTATCAAATCTAGAACGTAATATAACTTTGGAAATATCTAGGTGAATCACGTGAGTTATATGGCACAGTCATCTTCGATGATGCTATATCGTGCATACAAATCCTGTTTTGTTCTCTTAGGACAAATGATAGAGAGACCAGTCCACTTAAACGGTTAGGGAGTCATCCTTGCTCCTATGTATTGTTTGATTATTTCCAAAGGAACCGGGGTTGAGTATACCGAAAACTATCTACTGTTGTTTCAAAGGGACCAGAATCGGATAAATAATCTGAAAACCACTTCAATCCAACTCAAGTGACATATTGAAGACATCTTAAAGATGACGGGATCGAAGACGGAGTCCTTCGAAGTGCAAGGGTTAGTTGTACTAATCCTGAGGGTGATTCCAAAATGGATGTAATTGAAGTAATGCTTTTGGTTTGTTCATCTCCCAAACTACTTGTATGAATGAATGTTGGCACTATGTTGCTGCCTGGAGGGAAATGTTAGCATTCTAAGTGGTTTTGCTATATAAAAAGATAAAACGTAGCTTCTAGCTTCATCAACCAGTAATGACTAAAACAGGGGATATGCAGCAGGGCTAAGTTGGTCGCTCCCAATTCGAGTGTATCATCAACTTTCTAGATATGCATTTATTTTTATGGATTTGGTTAAAGCTGTTGGAAAAGGTTGCAAAGCAGCCCGGGTGATGATATATTCGGTACTATTCAGGAAGGGGTAGGCTGGTCCTATGAGAAGGGGTGTAAGACGCTCTTGTTGACCTCGGTACATTTTCTAGAGGTGTACTGTAATTGGCGGTACCCCACTAGCCTTTTCATTAATGGAATTCATTCTCCAAGACATGCCTTTATGGATTTAGTTGTATACCTATTATGCTGGAATTTAATTAATGTAACAATTTTAGCTATGATTAATATGTATTTATATTCTAAACACTATTATTATATCACTGGATTTTCATATAAAAATGTTTTGGTTATCTTTAGGAAAAACCCATCCATATTTATATGCGGCATGGTCTTACAAGATACCTTTAATTTTAAAGGGTTTTACAAGTTATAATTAATAAAGTTCCTTATTATTTGAGTTTCTCATACTGGTTTTACCAGACTGATTTAAGTGTTGTTTTTCTTATAATGCTCGGGTCTAACCAAGTATATTTTTCAGATTAGCTTTGGATGTATTAGAGCTCAAGAGACGAGCCGGAGGCTAAGATGTATCTATGTATTTCTTATGTTCTACTGCATGGTTTGTTGTATTTATCAAGAACTGTAAAGGAGGTGTTATAACTATCTAGGTAGATGATAGGCTAGTACTCTGATGAATGTATGTATATAAAAGTCATTCTTTTGTAAATATTATTGTTGTACTATAGATTATTCGTTGCGATGTGAGATTCTATGTTGTTTAGTTTCTTCTTGTCTTCTTTCTTTTTCTTTCCCCTAACCACTTGTCTTTCCGGCACTTGGTTGTTTGGCATGTGAATACCATAAATGTATTAGTGTCCACTTTTGAGGATCAAAAAGGTGGATCGTTACATATGGTATTGAAGTTAAAGGTTAAGTGAGAACCTTAGCTTTGGTGGGATAAACTCATTAGAGATATAATTAGTAACACCCTATAATGAGTTTGAGTGTATTTAGAATGTGTATTTGTTAGTGATATAAAAAAATTATATGGTGTTGATTGATCTGTTGAGTGGCATATGGATTCTGGTCAATACAAGTAGCTAACTTTACTGATAGGGATCCCTAAATACTTGAACTAGGCCAATTGACACTGCATTGTTTTAAAATAGGTAAATGAAATGATTTTACCTAGGATTATATTCTATGTATAAAAGAATGATTTTTAAAAAAATGTATAGTTATTTTTGATGTATTGTTAGTTAAAGGATGATGGTATTCTATTATTATCATTTAGGGTTCTATTAGTTATGCTCGTCCGATTGAGCATTGGTTAGGGTTAAATGTTTATATATATAGTTTTCCTTTTGAAATAAAGTTTAGGACAATAGGAAGTTGAGGCAACTTTGGAACGAACACCTTATGAATTAAGTTTCATAATTTGACTATAGGGCATTTGATGTTAGTGTTGGGTTAAAACTTGATTTAAAAAAAGATGCTTATTAAATTTAGAATATTTAGGAATGATTTCATAGAAGAAAATGGTTTTATAAAGATTGAGTTATAAGATGGGTCATTAAAATAAAAAGGTTTAAGTAGGAAACTTAAGTACTTAAAGCTCGATGCTTTTGAAAAATGGTTTTCAAGGTTTTGGAAAGTATTAATAGTACTATTTGGAAGTATTCTGGTTTAAGTATAAAAAATTTAGGAACGTAAATTTTTGATTATAAGTATTTTCTTTAGATTGGTTAGCATAACGAGTTTCGATTTATTTGTGACGATCTGAATAATCTTCTAAGTGACAATCAAATGTTTGTCTAGGCGAATGGTATAGTTGTAGGTCACATAGTAAATTATTCTCTTTATCACCGTAAGATCGAAACGAGTTCAAATTCAACTGAACCCAAAGCAAATTGGTAATAAATAATTTGTTGAAAATATGTAAAGTATTGTTTCAGAAAGGAGGATTTTGAAATAAACGAAGTATTTTTAAGTTCGAATGGCCCAAAAATAACTTAAATAAGAAAGGAATATGTTCGGATGGTAAACACTTCTCTTGAGTATTACCCTTCTTGGTAAGAGGATGTATGATACTGTTTGGTAGTACCCAGTTCCTTAGTATAATTTTTGGATTACTCGAGCTATATGTATATTTTATATGAATTAAATATATAGTATCATTTCAAAATATTCTTGAAAGATAAATCGGTTATTTGCCTCCAAAGTTTTCAGAATGTAAAGGTATCTTGATTTAAAATGGTTTAATAAATGAAGTTTTCAAATTGAATTAATCTAATAAGAAGGTTTATTAAACTTTGTTTTATTAAACTAGTGTCTTTTGGATTTTAAAACTTAGGAGTTTAAAAGTTATTTGATGTTATTGGGCCGGCTAATAAACACCTTTACCTTAGAAGTGTCAAAGAAAAAGTAGACTCTAGGACGAAGTTTGGATACCAACATCTTACTCTTCTTATCTACTTACCGGACCGAATGGGTAAAGAGGTTGAATTGGTTGACTCAGTTTTAAGACTCAAAATTATTTGGGTCTACATCTAAATAGTTAAAAGTGAAGAGAATTAGAAGTTAAAATTATTTTTGTCTACATCAATTTATATATACTCTTAGGATATAGAAGGGCATTACCCAAGTTAATAAATTTTGATGATTTTATGTAAGGTTTCATAAATAAGTTGTGTCATTTAAAAATGTTTGAACCTAAGTTAAAATTTTAATGAAATGGTTTCTTAAATATTTGTGGGAGGGTAAGAAGGTAAATGGGTAAATAAGAGTTTTTAGACGAGTACATAAGTTGTATGTAGATCATTTCCCTTTCTCATATAGTTCTCGACCCAAGATTCGAGTACATGACTTAAGATTTTTTACACCATTCCAAATAAGGATTTATCAATCGATTTTGGGTGAGCAATTGATGAGTGTTCTTGATAGGAAACCGAAGTTTTCTATCACAGTATATGACTATGTAAGGAGCAAAGGTTTCTAGTCAAGAAGCCTGACCGGAGTCCGCACCAGAGAATCAGGTGAGCGATACTAGTTCGAAGGTGAAGATTATTTATTCGAGGAAGGGATATAATCTGATTTTTGTACATGGATTATCTATGAACATAATACGGACTTATGAATAGTATGAGTCATTCATGTGGTAAAATTTTGGGGACGAAATCCTTTTAAGGGAGGAAGAATGTAATGACCCAGAAATTTATCGCTTTGGTTTGCGAATAAATAATTAATTTTAAATATTCAAATAATGATTTTAATAAACTAAATAACCCTCTTTAATTTATAATTAATGGCAGAAAATTCATTTTTGAATTTGGTTTACAAAAATGATTAGTTGAAAGAAAATTAGAAAATGTGATCGAAAATCTTTTTTTGAAAATTCAATTTTTCACTATTTAAAAGTTGTTTAAAAGGCTGTAAAACACCTTAATATATTTAAGCACACACTTATAAAAGTAATAAGTATTTAATTAAGTGTGTTAAAAATGTAAATATTTGTGTGTGCTTATGTAAGAAAGATGTGACAAATTTCCAAGTTTAACAAAATTAAATAAAAAAATAAAATCATGACACATCACTTCATTTCAAATCTTAAGCACAAGAAGTGGTATTACATGGTGGATAAAATGGGTGTACCCTTGGGTAACGTATAGATGAGAGAGGGAGGAGGTGGGTGGGTGATGTTGAAGCTTCTTACTAAAGGGCATGGTACTTAAAAGGCTATTTGGTGATTTCACTATTTCAATTCATATAAAAATACTTTCACCCTTTTCTATCTCCCTTCTATTTTCATTTCCTATTTTCTTTTCAAAAATATATTTTCCTCTTCTTAAGTTTAAAAACTTTTAATGGCTTCCTTAGCTTTAAATTTTAAAAATCAAGTTTTTCCACTTCTTAACTCTTAAAACCACTTAAAAATCCTTCCTTTTCTTCCTATTCAACTTCTCTTTTCAATTTCAAGTCCACATCCACCCAAACCACCTAGGTTGAGCCTTGTTTCCACCTAAGTTGAACCAAAAGCCAGTCTCTAAGGGTCAAAATCAAGTTTTTCCAAAAAGAAATCCAAGATCTAAGGTCAATCTAAGTTCTAGTGGCAATTTAGTCTATTTTGAAAAAATTTGGTGAGTAAAAAGCTCACATTGTTAAAAAAGTTTTGAACTTTATGTTTTGTTTAACATAGTAGTGAATTTGTTGGATGTTTGGTTGAGGAATGATGTTGATGTTATAGTTGTATATATATAAGCATATATACACACACACACACATATACATACATACATACATATACATATACATACATACATATATACATACATACATACATACATATATATATATACACACGCTTGGATGTAATGTTATATTAGACTTGAGATTTGAAGTCTAAATGTTGTTTGTGGATGTAAAGATATGATCTTGCTTATGTTTTTGTATGGGGCATGTTTATTTATGTTAGGAATATGATAATATGGTTGTATGCTATAAAATGTCAGCACCTTTGTATGGTAATGCCAATTTGAAATCCTTATGTGAAACCATGGTTGTAATTTTTAAAAATCCAAATCATTTTTAAAGTTCAAACTTTATTTTCAGTTTTCAAAACACTTACTTTAAGTTTGATAGAGTTAGTAAGCTTCCATAAGTTAAGATTTCAAAAGAAAGAGCCAAACCAAGTTTCGAAGTTATGGCATCCATGGCGATGGTCGCAATGGATGCAATTTTGTTAAAAAATCTACTTTTTGCTAGTTAAGTTTTTACACCTATAACAGTTTGGAAATGTTTTATAAAACTGAATTAGTAATGAATAAGAAGTTAATTAAGGATTTGTTAATTAATTATTATTAATTATTTATTAATTAAGTTTGGTAACTAATAATTAATTAAGTATTAAACAAGGTTATTGATTATAATTAAGTGGAGATTAATTACTAATTAATAACATTTTAAAAGAGATTAATTTTACGTAATATTTGATTAAGATTAATTTTTAATTAGTTATGAATTAAGTATATGATTTATTTTTAACTAATTATTAATTAAGTATAAGGTTATTTATGAAATAATTAATAAGTAAGTGTTTAATTATTTTAATTATAAATTAATTAAGGTGTAATTTATAAACAAATTATTAATTAAAGGTTAATTATTTATTAAAGGTTAATTATTTCTTAATTAATAATTAAGTTAAGACTTGATTAAGATTTAATTATGTTTTTACATAGGATTTAACTTGTATTAATTATTTAAAAAGGGGTTTAAGTTTTTAATTACTTGGTTTTCCAAGGATCAATTTGTTTAAAGGCAATTTTCTTTTACAAAGAATAGTTTTGAACATAAGGGATTCTATGGTCGATGCCATTAAATAATCATACAAATGTGAATAAGTTATACTAAACTTTGACATTTGTTAGCAGAATAAATTCTCATTCTGCTATACCTCAATTATTTTGATATGTGGACATCTCTTAGCAGAATAAATCCTCATTCTGATATAACTAAACTTAATAGGTTATTGGGACATCTATTTAGCAGGACAAATCATCATCTTACTATTATGTTATTTGGACTTGTACTTTCCAATTGGTTTATATTGTCATGTTATCCCCTGATTTGTTTATGGATTGTATTTATATATATAATGACTCATGCAAATGATTATTATGTGATTTGGAAGACAAATTTCAATAAATAGTAACCTGATTTGGGTACCATTGTGGTCATTAAGCCTCCTTTCAAATTTGTAAATGTTATGGTTTTTAAATTGACTTTAATTCTAAGTGTTTTAAATGATTTTGTAGGTTGTCCAATTATTTTAATAAAGGTATTTACAAATGATATTTTGTGGATAATATTTTACAAAGGATTTATTTTAAGGAGATTTACAAATGATTTTGGTAAATGATATTTTAAAAAGGGAATTATAAATGATGATTTATAAATAATTTTAGAGATTTAGGCCTTGCCAAATTTTTTTTTGGAGATTCATTAAAAGGTTTTACAAATGATTTTGGAGATTTATAAAAGAGTTTTATAAATAATTTTGGATATTTATAGAAGAGTTTTATAAATGATTTTTGTATATTTATAAAAGAGTTTTATAAATGGATTTAGCATCTAAGAAAAAAGCGGATTACTTATAAATGCAAGAGATTAAGAAAAAGGATTTATGGAAGAAACTTATTAAAGAATTTGAGATTGGATTTACTTTAACCGACCTTCTTAATATTGGTGGTATGGACATTCGTTTTACACTTAACAACGAAGGAATGATGTTTGAGGTTATCTTTATCTCCAATTTAAATAACATCTATTTTGATACTTTTAATATGATTTTGAAATAAGAAAACTTTCATAATGTTTGTGAATATGCTTATGCCAGTGGAATAAGTATATGAATATTTAATAAATATTCTAAAAAGAGATTTAATAAATGAAAGATTTAATTAAATGAGGCTTAGTGGTTGCTGTGCGTAATTAAATCTGTGAATTATTTCTTGTTTATTTATTTGATAGTTAAATAACCGAATATCAAATGTAGACCAAAATATAACTTCAGAAATATCTAGATGAAAATCGTGAGTTATATGGCATAGTCATTTTCGACGATGTTGTACTGTGTGTATAAATCCCGTTTTGTTCTCTTAGGACAAATGATAGGGAGATCCATCCACTTAAATGGTTAGTAAGTGATATCGGCTCCTATGTATTGTTTGTTTATTTCCAAAAGAACCGGGGTTGAGTTTATGGAAAACTATAAAGTGTTATTTTGAAGAGACTGAGATCGGATAAATAATCCGAAAACCACTTTGATCCAACTCAAGCAACGTATTGAAGACATCTTAAAGATGATGGGATCGAAGACAGAGTCCTTTGAAGTGCAAGGACTATTTGCAACTAATCCTGACGGTGATTCCAAAATGGATGTAGTGGAAGTAGTGCCTTCGGTTCGTTCATCTCCCGAACGACTTGTATGGATGAATTGCTAGCACTGCATTGCTGCCTGGAGGACAGTGTTATCATGTTAAGTGGGTTTGCTATATAAAACGGTAAAACGTAGCCTTTAGCCTCATCAACTAGGAATGGCTAAAATAGGGGATATGCAACAGGGTAAGTGGGTTGCTCCCAATTAGGGTGTATCATCACCTTTCAAGATATGCAATCATTTTTATGGATTTGGTTAGAGCTCTTGGAAATGGTTGCAAAGCAACCGAGGTGATGATATATTTGGTACTATCCAGAAAGGGGTAGGCCGGTCCTATGAGCAGGGTGTAAGACGTTCTTGTTAACCTTAGTACATTTTCAAGAGGTGTACTGTGACAGGAGGTACCCCAGTAGCCTTGTTATTGATGGAATTCATTCTCCAATATGTGCCTTTACAGATTTAGTTATATACCTATTATGATGGAATTTAATTAATGTAACAATCACTACTACGAAACAGGCCATTTGCATCGCCTCATTTGAATCGGTTGAAGTAAAAACTGATGCAAATAGAACTATTTTCATCATTTCTATCTTAATAACCGGTGCAATTGGTACGTGGAAAGCAATAGGTCATAAAAAGTCAAATTTGCATCCGTTATCACCAACCACCGATGCAAATAGTTTCAATTCCCGCCCCCCCAAATTTTTCTGCCGTTTATTTCCCATTCGTTTCCCTAAAAAGGATTTCGGCTGCTCCAAAACAATCAAAATCCTAGAAATTGATTTTCACCGCTTCTCATTAAATCCGACTGATAATCTTACCACTTTCCCAAAGCCCTTTCCAAATGTTGCCTTTCGCTCGTTCCTTTTCCCAAGCTATTTTCAATCGAAAACCTTATTTTGCTACTTGATGTAGATAAATGAGATTTGATAATCAGGTATAGTGATTGTAATTTGTTTGAAATTTGGCTAATTTGATTGATATCTTTCCGAATTTGAAATATTTTACGGTACTGAATTATTCGTTTGTTTTATATTATTTTTTTACAAGTTCATATTTTTGAATCGAATGACTGAATTAAAAATGATGGGTTAATGAAATGAATAATACAAGTTTTGGAATCTTATTTGTTTCTTCAGAGTTTACTGAAAAGTAGAAGATTGAGTAAGGTTGGAATAATCTATTCTATTCCTAACAAAACAAAATCTATCTCAAAACTCCTTTTTTCTCTCATAATCATGGAATAAAATGGTTTTCTCTCTAATACGGCTTACGCTTGATACAATCTTAAATTAAAACCATGTTTGTGCTTGGATTTTGGACCATTTCATTTGATTTCATTTTAGTTAATGTATGTATGCATTGTAGTTTTTCAGTTCTAGTAATTCAGATGACGAACTAATAAAGCTTCCCATTTAAGCGCATGAAATAGAGATTAATGACTTACCCTATTTTATTTTATTTGCATTAAACTAAAATATGTGCTAATTGATTTTCAATTATTTGACTACAAAATGGCCATTGTGTGAAGAATCAATTAATTTTCTTATTAACAAATCACACAATGTTACTTTAATTAGGGAGAATGCTCTGGTTTCCCATACATCGATATCACATTGTTGAATTATTAATTGTTGTGATTATGTTTTGCATACTAGTTTCCAAATTTTGTTAATGAAATTTGAAATAGTATATTAGTATGTAGTATATTAGTCTATTGTAGTTATGACATGATAGATAGGCTTTTTGTTTTTATCCTTTGTGAATTTTTCCACATATTTTTTGTTGATTTTGTGATAATATTTCAAATGATATTGATCAATGTTTAAGGAGACCGCCAGTTTAAGTTAGAATTACTGTGAATATGGCATTCTTTGTGTTTGTAGTACCTTCCTATTCTGTTTTGTTAAGCTTATATCCATTACTATGGATCATAGCAGTCATTCTAACTGCTTCACTTCTCTTTTAGACTATTTTTATTTTTGATCCTACCATGACGTTGTGCCTTAATATTGTGCAGAAAGTAAGAAGCTCCAAGCTGATAACCATCCTGTTGACAATGAAACTGAAAATAAAGGTATCTTATTGGTTGCTACCATGCCCTTTGTTACTATTATAATGTGCGAGGCTTTATTTTTTGTCGAGTTGCCAATAATTTGAGCTTTGAGTGTTATTTAGTATCAAATTTCATGCAATAGTTGTCATGGATGAAGTTTGAGCTTTATGTGAATGAAGTATTATTGTTATTACTAACTAAATTTTATATGGATGAGTCATAATACTGATTTGATGCGAAGTTTCAATAATATCTGTGTGACGACCGCCCATGACCCCTGCACTGAACCTAGATAAAATGCGCTGTAAAGTGTGCCAGGCGACCATGGACGATTGTCAGGGTAGATTAAAACAGCAGAGTCTATCGTATTACTCACAGCGCATGGACAAAATACAATAGAACAAATTTATATAGTGAACCTTCACAGAATAGAATCTCATCAATAAAACTTCATAATAGTTGAATACAAACATCTGAATAGTCAATACAACAAGCCTCACTACATATCACTCAGAGAATACAAAGCAGCGGAACATCCAGTACATATAATAAGAAGATAATATGCAAGCCTCCAGCTCGTCTTCGACATCAGCATCGTAGAAAGCAAGAACAGCACCTGTCACCTGCTACCTAGTCTGCCCGTCCCAAAATGGACGAACAGCCCAAGGCAATAAGAGTTAAACATAAAGCCTTGAGTCAGACAACAGTCTTAGTGAGCGGTAAATTAACTAACAACATACCAAAAGAGCATAAAGGAAAAGGAATAGGAATACAACCCTCCCACTCCACCTCTTTCTACAGTGATAGCCCCCAGACACACACTAAGCAGAAACAAACATAGCAGAGCATACAATTTAAAGTAAAGCAATTGTCACTTGAGTCAAGGGCGATGTTTTCCAAGTACAAACCCCCAAGGCCTAAACCAAGATCAGATAAGCACCCAGAAAATACCGCT
Organism: Allium fistulosum; assembly: GCA_030737815.1. Taxonomy (NCBI): domain Eukaryota; kingdom Viridiplantae; phylum Streptophyta; class Magnoliopsida; order Asparagales; family Amaryllidaceae; genus Allium; species Allium fistulosum. Next base: position 936,991,667 of record CM060907.1, on the reverse strand, counting down.
CTTGAGACCGAATGACGATACAACCAAACATCCATGACTCTGGCTATCACTGTTATCATTGCTTCGATATCATCGTTAATTGAATGACCGACACATTCTTTCAGCCGTCCGTCAAGGGCTAATGGAAACCCCGGTTCTAGACATAACTCTGCACGTCATCGTGACCCGTGCCTAGGACTATCGAATCTGCCCAGAGTACTTGACTATCAATCATTAGCCTTCAGGGACTATCGAATCTGCCCAACGTACTCTTGCTTTGAGCATGCTAGAACCTTCAACAACGATGAAATCTCAGCCTTCTAGCCATCCTCCTCGACGACTATTTCCATACTAGCTCAAGCGCCTCTCGAGCAAACCATTATCCTCTAACTCGAACCATTTCACCGAGTTATCAACATGCTTGGAATGATCCCGTCTGGATTAGACCAAGACTATCTCATATCATGCTTCGCCTCATCATCATCATAGCAAAGCTTCATCTCGACATCATCATCAAATCTATCCATATGAGCTTCATCATCCGCTACATATGCCACGAGCAGCTTTTCCAATTCAAGAGCCTTTCTCTTGGCTTTTGAATTATCTTCGGTCTAAATCAAATCATCAATCATCTAATTCATAGCAATCAATCAAGTCAAACATTAATCCAAGTAAAACAAGCATTCAAATATGATCTAAATAGACAATTATAACAATAATGGCAATTTCGTAATTAAAGAGTCAAAAGTCTAACAAGCATGAAATCATGAGCAATGTCTCTATAATCTTGATGAATGAACTTGCATAGGCTAACATGTAGTAAAATGGTTGTCAAATCATCATGAACAATGGATCTATATGGATCTATACTTAGGTTTACAAAAATGCATGGAAATCACTACTTTAACACAAAATCAAGCCAACGATCCGATATACTCCTTTGGATCCGTGTGAGAGATAATCACCACTCACCAAATCACCTAAACACCTCAAAAGAAACCCACTTCAGATTTGGACAGTAAAGGATCTAACTTGATCTATCACCAATCCACTTCAAACGATGAAATCTCACTTCAATGGATGAAAATCTTCAATCTAAGCTCTTCAATCTTCGATTTGATCTTCGATATGGATGGAAGGAATCACTAGATTAGAGTGGAGAAAAGAAGTGAAGAAGTGTAGAAGTCGAACTCTCAAAATGGCAGCACTTCGTCGCTTCGAAATCCGGATCCCAAAAAGTGAGAAAAACCTTCCTATTATAGCTGAAATCCCCTTAGGTCGCACACTCTTAGGTCGTCCACGACCTAACAAACTCTCCAACCTAACTCTTTATGACCTAACACAACGCAGGCACGCGACCTATCACCACGCGACTTACGACCTATCGAAACTCACCTGTCTACGACTTACGACTTAGCAGCTCAACTCCTAAGTCGCTCGCGACTTAACAACTCCTAGGTCGCTCATGACCTAACACTCAGGCAAAACCCAGCGACCTAACGTAGATACTTCCTCGTGACCTAACCACTCAATAGAGTTACGACCTACAACTTAACTAAGACGCGACCTAACTAACTTAGCCAGGATATGACTTAACTCCTTAAGTCGTCTAACGACCTAACTTCCTTAGGTCACCCACTGCTACCACCAGCTCCTTAGGTCGTTGCCGACCTAACTTCCTTAGGTCGCTAACCTGTCTATCTTCTAGGTCGCTAACTCCTAGGTCGGAAATCCTTAGGTCGGTCAAATACTATAGGTCGTCCCAAACTCATCAACGACATAAACCAATACGACCTAACTACTAAGTCGTTAGCTCTCTTAGGTCGCCTATCCTTCTTAAGTCGGTCAATCCTCTTAATTCGTTCACGATCTAATTTCGACTCGACTTAAGCTTCGAACGACTTAAACCCTAGACGACTTAACAACATTACGACCTAATGACAACAGTTTTACGATGTTTCGATCCGTAAAAATACGGGTCGTTACATTCTCTCCCCCTTAGGAATTTCATCCCCGAAATTCCAAACAAACAAGAACAATCAAAGACTATTCTGCACGCCTACCATCCATAGCAATCAACAAACCATGCATCCAATTCTAGCGTAGCATGCAGAATTCTAAAACTAGAACAAGTTACAATATCGTGAGATGACATGACACCTTAGGGCCATACCTTGAAGAGTTCAGGATGAGCTGCTTTCATCCTCTCTTCCACCTCCCACGTACAGTCGTTATCATCATCACTCCATTGTACCTTGAGCAACTTAACTACCTTCCTCCTAAGCTGTTTCGTGTCGGTTTCCACAACACGAAGCGGCTTACGAAGTCTCTTATCGACTGGATCAACTTCGAAATCTTTACAGCTATCAGCAGAAACCACTGTATTCGAGTCGTGCACATACTTCCGTAGATACGATACGTGAAAAACATTGTGCACACCCGACATCTTCTCTGGTAACTCCAATCTGTAGGCGAGCTTTCCAATTCGCTCAATGATCGGGAATGGTCCAACAAATCTCAGAGTCAGTTTTCCTTTCTTCCCGAATCGAATAACATTCTTCAGTGGAGAAATCTTCACAAAAACCATATTACCAACGTCGAATTCCAAATCCTTACGACGCTTATCGGCATAACTTTTCTGACAGTCTTGGGCTGCCTTCATTCGTTGCCGAATGACCTCTATACAATCCGAAGTCTGTCGAATCATCTCTGGCCCAAGCATCAGTTTTTCTCCTATCTCTAACCAACATGTCGAAGAGTTACACGGTCTTCCATACAATGCCTCATACGGTGCCATACCAATGCTTGACTGGTAACTGTTGTTATATGAAAATTCCACCAGATGAAGGTGATCTTCCCATGATCCTCCGAAATCCAAAACACAAGCTCTAAGGAGATCTTCCAAAACTCGGTTGACTCTCTCAGTCTGACCATCTGTTTGAGGGTGATAAGCTGTACTCAAACACAACTCGGTTCCCAAGACTTCCTGGAAGCTCTTCCAAAATCCACTAGTGAACAATGGGTCTCGATCGCTCACTATACTCTTCGGAATACCATGGAATCGAACTATCCACTTAACATACAACTCGGCCAACTTTGATGCAGTCCTAGTCGATCGAACAGGAATGAATCTTGCACTCTTAGTCAGACGATCTACAATAACCCAAATGCCTTCATTTCCCGTTCTTGTTCTAGGTAGCCCATCAATAAAATCCATTGATATTTGCTCCCACTTCCATGTAGGAACTTCCAATGGCTGAAGCAATCCACTTGGCTTCTTCTGTTCAGCTTTTATCAACTGGCAGTTCATGCACTTGGAAATAAAATTTCCAACATCCTTCTTCATGCCTTCCCAGTAATAGGTCCTCTTCATATCCCGATACATTTTATTTCCACCTGGATGAATTGTCAGCTTCGAGTGATGACTTTCCTTCAGAACTTCACTTCTCAATTCATCTATATCGGGAACAACTAGTAGTCCTTGCTTCCGAAGCCAACCTTCTCGATCGACCTCGAATCCCTTATCCTTTTCTGGATTCAATCCAGATTCCAAATCACGGATAATCTTGACAAGCTTATCATCTCGCTTTTGACTCTCGCCAATTCTCTCAACAAGAGTCGGTCTTATCGATAAGTTTGCCAACATCTCAGGTTCCAATTCACATTTGGGCCTGAAGTCAAATCCAGCTAAATACTCATGATTCCTCCATTCTGAAAACATGGCTCCCAATCCTGCATGTCTCCGACTTAACGCATCTGCCACTGCGTTACCCTTTCCTGGAGTATAAGCTATACCAAAATCATATGATGCCAAAAACTCTAGCCAACGTTGCTGCCGAAGATTCAAATCCTTTTGGGAGAAAAGATACTTCAACGACTTATGATCTGTAAACAACTCGAATCGAACTCCCAATAGATAATGTCTCCACATCTTCAGAGCAAAAACAATCGCCGCTAACTCCAAATCATGAGTCGGATAATTCCTTTCATGCGGCTTCAGTTGTCGACTTGCATACGCAACAACCTTATCCCTCTGCATCAGCACTGCTCCAAGTCCAGTACCACATGCGTCGGTGTAAACCACCATCTCTTCATTCCCACTTGGAATAGTCAAAACAGGAGCACTTGTCAATCGCTCTTTCAGGATTTTGAAAGCTTGCTCACACTTATCTTCCCATCTGAACACTTGGTTCTTTTTCGTCAATCCTGTTAACGGTGCAGCCACCTTAGAGAAGTCTTTGATAAACCGTAGATAATATCCTGCTAATCCAAGAAAACTTCTCACATCAGATGCATTCTTAGGTCTACCCCAATCCTGGATTGCTGCCACCTTAGCGGGATCAACCGCTATTCCATTTCCAGAGATAACATGGCCTAAGAACCTCACTTCACTCTTCCAGAAGTGACACTTCGAAAACTTAGCCTTCAGCTGATGTTTCCGTAAGATTTCCAAAACAATACGCAAGTGCGTCTTATGCTCTTCTTCAGTTCTGGAATAAATCAGAATATCATCCACAAACACAAGTACGAACTTGTTCAACTGATCTCTGAACACTCTATTCATAAGATCCACAAAATATGCTGGCGCGTTGGTCAATCCAAACGGCATTACCAGCCACTCAAAGAAACCAGATGGTGTCCTAAAAGCAGTCTTCGGCACACTATCCTTAGCCACTCTCAACTGGTGAAATCCCGTTGCCAAATCCATCTGAGAAAACACCTTAGCTTCGTGAAGCTGATCAAACAAGTCATCTATTCTCGGCAATGGATACTTGTTCTTCATAGTCACCTTATTTAGCTCACAATAATCCACGCACAACCTTAACGATCCATCCGCTTTGGTTGCGAACACAACTGGTGCACCCCATTCGGACACACTATGCTGAATGAATCCTTTCTGCAAAAGATCATCAACCTGCACCTTCAACTCATGCTGTTCCCTAGGCGCCATTCGCCTAAGAGGCATCACAACAGGTCTGGCTCCTTAAACTAGATCTATACAAAACTCGATCTCTCTATGCGGCGGTAACCCTTTGACATCATCAAAGACATCCTCAAATCCATTCACGATTGGCACAGATGACAGTCCATCCCGTGGAACAACTAGCGAATACATGAAGCTCATGAAGACGCCTTCTTCATGCTTACATCGTATCACAATCTTTCGCCCCTCCACATTCTCGACTGTCACTTCCAACCTTTCACAATCAACCTTTGCCGCATACTTCCTAAGCCAGTCCATACCCAAAATAATTCCGAACCCCGCAAAGTTTAGAACAAAACAATTACAAACAAAAGAGCAACCATGACTCGATACAATCAGACCACGGCATAACATACACAAACAAGACGAACCCCCAACTGGATTAGTCACAACCAATGGCCTATCAACAATATCCGGTTCTAAACCCAACCGGCCTACAAGTTCACTACAAACAAACGAATGCGACGCCCCAGTATCAAACAACACTCTAACTGGAACACCACATAGGAAAAGAGTACCTTGAACCACCACACTCTTTCCTTTCTCTTCAGCGGTAGGAGCTTTCGAAGACGATGGAACAGCTCCTAAAGCATAAGCTTGTACAATCTGCTTGTCCTTCCGTGGTTCTGGACAATTCATCCTGATATGCCCCGGCTTGTCACAGTTGTGACACTTCATCGGTACCTTCGGATTCTTACAATCCTTAGAGAAATGGCCCTTCTGCTGACAATTGTAGCACGTCACTTCGCCCTTCGGCTTCTTCTGGCCATCCTTACCCTTCTGCTGTTGCTGCTTCCTCTTCTTGTTTCCACCCTGCTGTGGTTTAGACTCTTCCCTGGTTACAGCAACAACAGATCCTTCCTTAGGAAACATACTCTCATGCCTGAGAGCTTTCTCCACAAGCTTCTCAAATGAATCATCCAGATGATCCACTAACTGCCTCCCAAGATAACTGTCCAAGCCTGTCACAAACTTCTCATTCTTCTGATATGCAGATTCAATATACGATCGGGCATACTTGGACAAAGCTTCAAACTCAGAAACATACTCAAGAACTGGTCTTCCACCTTGCTTGAGCTCCACAAACTTCTTGAACAGAATAGACTTCTGAGCTGTAGAAATGAACTTAGCTACAAATCTGGCTTGGAATTGCACCCAAGTGATCTCTTCCTCCGGAGTATCAATAGTGATAGAATTCCACCAATCAGAAGCTCTTCCTTGAAGCTGTCTTGATGCTAACTTCCTCTTAGTTGCATCCTCAATTCCCAAGTCACCAAAGATCCTTCTACAAGCATCTATCCATCTCTGGACTTCAATGGTTGATTCTGTTCCTAAGAAAACCTTTCCTCCAAGAGCAGTGTAGTCCTTACACAGCTTAGCAAAATCCACCGGTTTTGGAGTTTGAACTTGAACTCCAACATCCACCGATGGCCCCGGAGCTGGCATCCTTCTCATGATCGAAGTCATCATAGCTTCGAACATAGCTGCATAATTAGCAGCCCCCTCAGTAGCACGGCCTTCCCTAGCAGCTGGTCTCCCTCTTTGACTCATTCTCAATATCTATAAAAAGGAATGATTAGCACAGCTAGAGAAACAACTGCATAAAGGACTCAAACTCTACTAAGCTACTATATTATATATAGTAATCATCCATCAAAATACAATTCCGTCTCTCATACGTAGTTACGTCAGCGAGCGTTGGGTAAAATCGATTAACCAATGCTCTGATACCAAATGTGACGACCGCCCAAGACCCCTGCACTGAACCTAGAGAAAATGCACTGTAAAGTGTGCCAGGCGACCATGGACGATTGTCAGGGTAGATTAAAACAGCAGAGTCTATCGTATTACTCACAGCGCATGGACAAAATACAATAGAACAAATATATATAGTGAAGCTTCATAGAATAGAATCTCATCAATAAAACTTCATAATAGTTGAATACAAACATCTGAATAGTCAATACAATAAGCCTCACTACATATCACTCAGAGAATACAAAGCAGCGGAACATCCAGTACATATAATAAGAAGATAATATGCAAGCCTCTAGCTCGTCTTCGACATCAGCATCGTGGAAAGCAAGAACAGCACCTGTCACCTGCTACCTAGTCTGCCCGTCCCAAAATGGACGAACAACCCAAGGAAATAAGAGTTAAACATAAAGCCTTGAGTCAGACAACAGTCTTAGTGAGCGGTAAATTAACTAACAACATACCAAAAGAGCATAAAGGAAAAGGAATAGGAATACAACCCTCCCACTCCACCTCTTTCTACAGTGATAGGCCCCAGACACACACTAAGCAGAAACAAACATAGCAGAGCATACAATTTAAAGTAAAGCAATTGTCACTCGAGTCAAGGGCAATGTTTTCCAAGTACGAACCCCCAAGGCCTAAACCTAGATCAGATAAGCACCTAGAAAATAGCGCTCTTGAGACCGAATGACGATACAACCAAACATCCATGACTCTGGCTATCACTGTTATCATTGCTTCGATATCATCGTTAATTGAATGACCGACACATTCTTTCAGCCGTCCGTCAAGGGCTAATGGAAACCCCGGTTCTAGACATAACTCTGCACGTCATCGTGACCCGTGCCTAGGACTATCGAATCTGCCCAGAGTACTTGACTATCAATCATTAGCCTTCAGGGACTATCGAATCTGCCCAACGTACTCTTGCTTTGAGCATGCTAGAACCTTCAACAACGATGAAATCTCAGCCTTCTAGCCATCCTCCTCGACGACTATTTCCATACTAGCTCAAGCGCCTCTCGAGCAAACCATTATCCTCTAACTCGAACCATTTCACCGAGTTATCAACATGCTTGGAATGATCCCGTCTGGATTAGACCAAGACTATCTCATATCATGCTTCGCCTCATCATCATCATAGCAAAGCTTCATCTCGACATCATCATCAAATCTATCCATATGAGCTTCATCATCCGCTACATATGCCACGAGCAGCTTTTCCAATTCAAGAGTCTTTCTCTTGGCTTTTGAATTATCTTCGGTCTAAATCAAATCATCAATCATCTAATTCATAGCAATCAATCAAGTCAAACATTAGTCCAAGTAAAACAAGCATTCAAATATGATCTAAATAGACAATTATAACAATAATGGCAATTTCGTAATTAAAGAGTCAAAAGTCTAACAAGCATGAAATCATGAGCAATGTCTCTATAATCTTGATGAATGAACTTGCATAGGCTAACATGTAGTAAAATGGTTGTCAAATCATCATGAACAATGGATCTATATGGATCTATACTTAGGTTTACAAAAATGCATGGAAACCACTACTTTAACACAAAATCAAGCCAACGATCCGATATACTCCTTTGGATCCATGTGAGAGATAATCACCACTCACCAAATCACCTAAACACCTCAAAAGAAACCCACTTCAGATCTGGACAGCAAAGGATCTAACTTGATCTATCACCAATCCACTTCAAACGATGAAATCTCACTTCAATGGATGAAAATCTTCAATCTAAGCTCTTCAATCTTCGATTTGATCTTCGATATGGATGGAAGGAATCACTAGATTAGAGTGGAGAAAAGAAATGAAGAAGTGTAGAAGTCGAGCTCTCAAAATGGTAGCACTTCGTCGCTTCGAAATCCGGATCCCAAAAAGTGAGAAAAACCTTCCTATTTATAGCTGAAATCCCCTTAGGTCGCACACTCTTAGGTCGTCCACGACCTAACAAACTCTCCGACCTAACTCTTTGCGACCTAACACAACGCAGGCGCGCGACCTATCACCATGCGACTTACGACCTATCGAAACTCACATGTCTACGACTTACGACTTAGCAGCTCAACTCCTAAGTCGCTCGTGACTTAACAACTCCTAGGTCGCTCACGACCTAACACTCAGGCAAAACCCAGCGACCTAACGCAGATACTTCCTCGCGACCTAACCACTCAACAGAGTTACGACCTACGACTTAACTAAGACACGACCTAACTAACTTAGCCAGGATACGACTTAACTCCTTAAGTCATCTAACGACCTAACTTCCTTAGGTCACCCACTGCTACCACCAGCTCCTTAGGTCGTTGCCGACCTAACTTCCTTAGGTCGCTAACCTGTCTATCTTCTAGGTCGCTAACTCCTAGGTCGGAAATCCTTAGGTCGGTCAAATACTATAGGTCGTCCCAAACTCATCAACGACCTAAACCAATACGACCTAACTACTAAGTCGTTAACTCTCTTAGGTCGCTGCCTTTCCTATAGGTCGCTCAAATACTTAGGTCGTTCACTCGACCTATCCTACCTCACGACCTAAGCCAGCACTCGACCTATCTTCTATAAGACATATCCCAAACTCCTTAAGTCGCCAGTTTCTATGAGTCGCCTATTTCCTTAAGTCGTCTACGACCTAAGCCTCAACATACAACTTATCTAGCATACGACCTATCTTAATCCTTAGGTCGCCAACTTCAACTTACTTAGGTCGCCTATCCTTCTTAAGTCGGTCAATCCTCTTAAGTCGCTCACGATCTAATTTCGACTCGACTTAAGCTTCGAACGACTTAAACCCTAGACGACTTAACAACATTACGACCTAATGACAACAGTTTTACGATGTTTCGATCTGTAAAAATATGGGTCGTTACAATCTGTATTACGATAAACTAGTTGTTGGGCTTTGGCATTAGATCTGTCTATGCTTTGTATGGGTTCTAAAGGTGTGCACTGGTTTGCTCAACCCCAAAATAACATTGCAGTAGAGTAATAACGATAAACTATTGTTTTGAAAAAAAACACAATCACTTAAATTGATGCAATTAGAAATTGAAATATATGGGCATGCTAGTTGTGGGTTTGACATAAGATATTGTGAAGAAAAAAAAGATATATGTTCCACTTTTTCTATCGTAGTTTTCTTGCTTTTTCCCTCTAATTTTACAATGAGATGCATGTTCCCTTGTTTTTATGGTAAGGTTTATTTTTGCATTGTAGACAATTGTCGACATTGATGCTAACCAAGGCAAGTTACTTATAGCTTTATAAAAACAATTAGTTTCAAATTTATCATAAAGCTCCAAATTTATTTGAATATTCGAAACCTATCTTTTTTAGTAGTTGTTTCTTTAATCATGAATATATCATAATATTTTCATGTCCCCGCCCTTTTATAATTCATCTTCCTTTTCAATTTAAAATTTATTTTTGTTGTTTTAAGAAATCAATGCAAATCTTTCATCCGGCTTTGACATCTAATAGGTGGATCTAGCCAGAATTTTTGAAGAATGCAAAAAACACTAGTTTATTAGCATTGTTTGGAACAAATTCAAAGCAATCGAATTCCTAATTATATCAAAGCGGTGTTGTTATGTGGTTTAAGGCTATGATGAAGTATAGGAACTATTATGGTGTTGTTGTTTTTGGTTTGTGGTAGACTGAAGTGTTGATGTAAACTGAATTTTGATGTGGTAGTAGTTTATAACTTGATGTAGATGATGAGCAGTAGTATATGGGTAGAGGATATGGAGTTGTGGTAGAAGTGGTGGTATGCAGGCAGTGCAATGTGACGGTGATAGACAGTGGTGAATTAATGTCGATTATGAGGGGATGTTACTGTGTACTATATGCAGACAATAGAGCAAGGAGCAAGGGGTATTTGAAAGTTTGTGTAGGTGACAGTGTGAACAGTTTAAGTAGATGCATAACTGATGTGCACAAGGTATTCAGGTCAGGGAGATGGTGATGTTTTGTGGCAGACAGTTGGGGGTAATGTGCTATGCAGGGTTGGTATGTGAATGGAGATGTAATGGAACAGTTTTGATGACAGTTGGGGGTGATGTTCTGTGGTTGATTGGTAGAAGTTGTTCTGTGGATGACTGGGGATGTATGTGTGCAGGCAATGGTTGAAGTGTGCACGAAGAAGATGTAAGGGAATGGAGTGTTAAGGTGACAATTATGGATGATGATGGTCTGATCAGATGTAAGGGTATAATAACAATGGTAAATGTGGGAAGAGGTGAATGCTTGTGTATGATGTTGTCTAGGATGGTGTGACAGGGTAGATTATGTATCAACAGCTGAAAACAGAAAATGTAGCACAGTGCAAAGTTTGATGTAGTAGTGGGTATGTAGGAGCAGTTTGCAAATGATATTGTATGTTGTATGTTGGTAGTAGGGGAATGATGGTGTGGTCAGGGGGTTTGGTGAAGGTAGGCAGGGACTGTTGTGCAATAGTGGTTTGATGGTAAAGTTTGGTGATGGTAGTTGAGTAGGCAACAGTGATTCAGTGTTTTGCAGTGGTGGACAGAAGTTTGCTTGGTTGAAGTTGGTCAGAGGGGTGATGAAGTTTGCAGTAAAGTGTTGGAGGTGGTTGTAGTGGATGTGGTTAGTGGAGGTGAAGTGTTGTAGCAGTAGGGTATGTGACAGTTTTGGTTGCTGGAAGGGTGCAAGTTGCAGTGGGGTTGTGATGCGGTGTTGGAGGAACAGTGATGAGACAAGTAGTTGGTTATATGATGTAATGGAAGTTGTAGGCACTGGTCGGAGCAGGTTATTTGAGCAGTTCACTGTAATGGTTGTGGCAGTGGTCTGGGTGGTCAGGGGTGGAGATGTTAGAGGTTGTTGAATGGGGTGCAGGGGATGTTAAGGAAGTGTTTTGTGGTGGTAGAACTAGATGGTGCCGGGCAGAAATGGGCAGACGTATTTGATGGTGCAAGGCAGAAATCACACTGTCACCTACACAAACTTTTATCTGATCTTTTATATCCTTTAGCAGAGGCAGAGCTTCTCTGAATAGATAGTTGCAAACTTTTATCTGATGTTACTGTGTACTATATATGTTCTTTTTCAGGGCGAAATGAAAGAACCCAGAAAATCTTATGCTTCAATTGTAAGTTTTTTTTCAGTTCACTTTTTATTTATGCGTTCTTTGTTTTATATTTGTTTGCATGTTATATTCCTAAATTTTAGGGTGCAGCAACCGAATTGAAATAACACCGTGCTTCCTCAAAGTACATTGCCTTCCTTACCACTAGTGATAAAAGCATCCGCTGGGAGCAATTTGAAGCATATGTTATTTGTCAGTCAAGTGACAACCCCCATTTAGTCCTATTTCACAATTTGATTATCATAAAAATAGGTAATTTATTAATACAGGCAAAATGTAGTATTTTTGTTGGCATGTATTTTTTACTACTGACTGTCTGATTATGTACTGTGGAATTTATTTATGTTTTTCATTCTTTTGTAGAATTATTAAATCTGATTATGTATTTGCCATCAAATTTAATTTTGAATGATTGTAATATTGTATACAATAATTGTTTGTTATAATCAATAATATATGTAGTCTATTTGAGTACTGTAATAATGGTTTCTGAGAGTGGTTTTTTTGCATTAGGTATAAATAGCTGATGCAATAGAGAGATTAGTTGCATCGGTTGTTATAAAAAACCGATGCAATAGAGGGATTAGTTTGCATCGGTTTTCAACAACAACCTATGCAACAAGTCCCTTTGTTGCATCGGTTTTCATTACACCGATGCAATATGGGGGCTGTGTCCAAGCAACCAACCATGATATTTTGCATCAGTTGTTAGTAACAACTGATGCAAAAAGGAACTTTTTGCATCGGTTTCAGAACTGATGCAAAAGTGTTAAGCCTATTGCATCGGTTGCATATGCATCGGTTGTTGAACTGATGCAAAAGGGGGGTAAACAACCGATGCAAATGGTCTGTTTTGTAGTAGTGAATTTCAACTATGATTAATTTGTATTTGTATCCTAGACACTATTGTAATATCACTGGATTTTCATATAAAAATGTTTTGGTTATCGTCAGGTAAAAATTCGTCCGTGTTTATGTGTCGCGTGGTCTTATGAGATACCTTTGGTTTTAAAGGGTTTTACAGGTTATAATTAATAAAGTTCCTCGTGATTTGAGTTTCTCATGTTGGTTTTACCAAACTGGTATGAGGGTTGTTTTTCTTATAATGCTTAGGTCAGACCAAGCATATTTTCCAGATTAGCTTTGGATGCATTAGAGCTTAGGAGACGAGCCAGAGGCCAAGACGTATCTATGTATTTCTTATGTTCCACTACATGGTTTGTTGTATTTGTCAAGAATTGTAAGGGCTGGTGTTATAACTATCTAGGTAGATGATAGGCTAGTACTTTGATAATGTATGTATATAAAAGTCTTTCTTTTGTAAAGATCGTTGCTATATTATAAATTATTTGTTATGATGTGAGATTTTGTGTTGTTTAGTTTCTTCTTTTCTTCTTTCTTCTTCTTTCCCCCAACCATTTGTCCTTTCGATACATGAATACCATGGATGTACTAGTGTCGACTTATGAGGGTCAAAAATGCAGATTGTTACACTACCTTAAGGAATAACGCCTCCATGAATCTCGACGTCAATGAGGTAGGAAGCACAAGATAACTATTAGGGTAGTTGTGGAGTGATTCCAACCACTTTGAAGCAGACAATGGGGAACCCATGAATGTCAGCATTGCCTTCTCGTAATTCAACTAAGAGTTTAAAAATTTTAGTGTTGACATCGACGATGTCGCATGTTTTCACCGTTGTTTTAAGTGACATCGCTTTCTTCACTTTAATTATTTTATATACAATGTAGTGTTGTGTGTGACGAATGAGATTTTTGGCCCTCGGAAATTGACACTAATACATCCTCGATATTCACGTGTTGCTAATTCAAGTGTCAGAAAACTCGACCGTTTAGGGTAGAAAGAAAATAATGACGGACAATATTACACGAATGGAATAACATATATTATTTCAACATATAATCTTTACGATGGAAAATTTTAAAAACATTTGCCAGAGTTTAACTTAACATTAACATGAACAGTTATAAATATCTATCCTTACAAATGATGAATACAATAGTACATAAGTGTGGTGGAAATGGATAACATCTTCAGAAGAATCTTCTAGCTTCATGCTCCGAGCTCTTTCAAAATGCTCCAAATGAAACCTGACTACTAGGCTACCCGGAAAAATAGGGCTCCCAGATTTTAAGGGAAAGAAAATAAACTTCGAGTCATATAGGACTGGTGTGAGAAACTCAAAGTACGAGTTTTGAAAACAAAGGGTATCTCATATGACCACACTGCACATAAGCACAGAATGGGTTTTTACTTATGATAACCAAAATATTTCTACATGAAATCCAGTAATATTTTTTATGACATTCTTTGAAATCCTTTCAAATAAACATATTCAAATAGCAAAAATTGTTACATTGGTTAAATTTGATGGCATAATAGGTTTACAACTAAGTTCATAGGCACTTATTGGAGAATGAATTTCCAATGATTAGCGATGTAAGGGACTACCTCCTGTACAGTACATTTCTAGAGGAATGTACCGAGGATTGGCATCTTCGAAACCTCTGCGAATTACGACCGGCCTACCTGAAACCAACAAATGGTATAGATAGCACCGAATATTATATCACCCTAGCTGTTCCCGACCTATCCGAGAGCTTTCATACCATACACCATGTTTTTTACCCGACGTCATAGCAGGCGCAGAATAAATCTAAAAAAGTGATATCATACCCTAATGGTTGTGATCCACTTAGCCGTAAAGCTACCCCTGTTTCACAGTTCCCCGGGTGTGAGATTAGACGTAACGTTTACCTTTCTTAGAACATTTTCACTTAAAATGTCACATTGCCATTTCCAACAACACACTATTGATTTCCACAAAAGTACAACCTTTGAGCTTGTACGTCTTAGAGAAGGGTGTTAAGTATAAGAGGGGTCACCTCCTACACTACCAAACCGATGTATGTTTGTAGGTATCAATGCGCTATAATTTTAGAAATACAATGTCAAACATCTATCCATACAAGTTGTCCAAGAACAATACAAACCAAAGGAACTCTCTTACTACATCCTATCGGGAATTACCCCTAGGGTTAGTAGCGAGTAGTCCTTACATACGAAGATCCCAAAACGAAGGGACCACTACTATTTATTTATCTCGAAAGCTACTCCAAAATTATCAACAAGCAGTCCTTTCATTATAAAGATCTCCGCCTTCAACTTCATTGTCTTTAACAAGTCTTCACTTTCGAACTCGTAAATTGAGTCAAAGTGGTTTTTCGATAAGAATCACTCAATGACCCCATTTCCTTCGAACCAATCATCGATAAAAATATGTTAAGTAAATAGGTACTTATCGTTTGATTAATTACTTTTCTCTTTATCAAAAACATATTCTAGATATATATATATATATATATATTTAAAACATATTTTTTCTAGTATATATGGAATCATTAAACCTTCTTTATCAAATCCTTGTTTGCTAAAAATCTTTTTAAATCTTGGAATAATTCCAAATAATTTCATCCTTTACTTAGAAAAATAACCAAATCGTTTATTTAAATCTTTACAAAGAATTCCTATTTTCAAATCATAACTTTTAAATGGGTCGAAAACAATATTATTTAATACATCGTTTATTGTAAACCCAAAACAATTAATTTTAAGTAAAAGGACCCATAGGAATTAAAATAATTCCAAATCATGTATTTAAATCTCGATAAAAGATTTCTTATTTTCAAAACATATCTTTTTAATAGGTTGAAACCATGTAATCTAAGATGATAAATCCAAATTAATTAGTATTCAACTAAACAGATGTATAGAAATTATAATAATTTTACTTGACAACAATTTCCATATTTAACCTTTACTATCCGTTGAATAGCATGAAATCATCTTTTAAATTCACATGGAGAGTACGAGTTCCCTCCTCAGAATTTAATACCAAGTATATATTTGCCTCGTTTCCGACATTTATACCTTATCTATTCCTCGCCTAGGAAAGAGACCACGTGAACCAGGGCACTAGTTGCTCCTGAACATCTCCTTAGTATAAGCATCTCATATCCAGATCTCATGAATAGAAAATTTTAGTCTACTGATCGGCTTTTAGAGCCAAGATTAAATCACTTAATTATAACAGTTTTCTTTAAATCATTTATTTAAACTCTTTTGAAATAAATTATAAAACATCCACATTATCTTTAAATACTTAATTATTTATTTGGAAACATTTATAAAAGATTTTGGAAAGAATACTTAAGTTTAAAGCCATTTCAAATGTTATTAAAAGTCCTGCAAAAAGTGCTGCAAATAGTGTTTTTAAGGCTTATTTGGTCAAAATAACTTTTCTATCATTTAAAAATCCATTTTTATAACTCAAATATCTTTTAAAACATTTTGAAATATTTATACAATTTATTCTATATTTTTAAAGAATTAAAATTATCATTTATAAAGAATTTATCGCTTTGCTTTCCGAACTGCCAAACCGCGACTATTTCGAAAATTTAATTTGCTCATATTTCAAAACCTACTAAACGAGATCTTGATCCTTTTCTTTTATTTGAAAACTATGATTATAAGATTTTAGAAAATTCTTATTCCAAAG
Source organism: Allium fistulosum (assembly GCA_030737815.1). NCBI lineage: Eukaryota > Viridiplantae > Streptophyta > Magnoliopsida > Asparagales > Amaryllidaceae > Allium > Allium fistulosum. The sequence goes on along the minus strand of CM060907.1, from coordinate 936,975,250 downwards.
AATTCTGACTTTGAATCCATCATTTAAATGGAGTTAAACTTTTACGGCGTGAAATTGCGAACTACCGTTACGCAACGCGCCTATTTTTGACTCAACTTTCGTAAATTGTCAAAACTTCACTAAATTGGGTTTTAGTGTTTATAAAACATTTATAAACCATTTTAGAGGGATTTAATGATTTCATATCACTTTTATAACTTGATTTAGAAAGTGATTTCCTTGTGTAATATTGACGTGTATTTAACGTGACTTGTTTACACAATTAAATAACGTATTAAAATAACCAGACTTGATGATCAAAGCATAGTAAACATCCATAGCAATCATATCACATCATCATTGTATATATGTATATATATATATAGTTTCTCACCTTCATTGGTTTCTAACTTTTAGAAAATTCGCTATAGCTTCGCTACGATCGAATTAAAGCCTACGGAATTGAGCTTTGGACATTTGAATGGGCTCGGCCTATGCTTGCAAATGGAAGTGGGTTCACCCTTGGTGGTAGAAGGTGGTGGTCGGGGTTTTGAAGTGGATTGCTAATGTATATATACTTACATAAATTTAATTTCCTTTTGCAATATTTTTATTCATAATTTCCTTAATTTAGGAAGCCATTGAAAAGCTTGAGAATGAGGACGAAGATGAAGTAGAATAATGTGTAAAATTATGAAGAGAATGGTGGGTATTTATAGGAAAACTTTGGAAGTAAATATCTAAACTCATATTTACTCTTTTGCCCCTTTCCCACAACACCACCATCACCATCAAGGCGCACGGCAATGCCACCCCTTGTGCCTCTATGTGCGTGATGATGATGGTGTGTAAGTGAGTTGATGTTTGCTTTTTAAGATAGAAAATATCTTTGATATTTATACATTTTACTATATGTAAATTCTAATGTAAATGGTAAGTATATTTGCATGTATATATGTGTTCATGTATATGTTAGGGTATGTATGTGTATGTTATATATGTGAACAAGGCATATAAACAAGGTTGCAATAACTTGAACAACTTCCGTTCGTTAAACTGTTGAAAATTAGTAAGCTGATTTTCGGTCACATTTTTACTTATAAATTAATTTACATATAAATGTAATTAAAATTCAAAAACTAATTTTCCATATTAAATTAGTTAAAACAATCTCATTTGAAACATAAAACCATATAAGTTAATATTAAATAGTTGTTTACGAAAAATGATGTTATATCTATAAAATGATACAAATTTTCTTATATTTTCAAATCAAGTATATATCTTTATAAAACTACTATAAATGATTTATTATCACTATATAACTAATTAAAATGAATTATTATCATTTTTAAACAATTATTTGAATATTTATAATAATTATTAAATCATTAAATCTCAATTTAAATTCATAAATATATTATTAAATATGATGCCATTATTGATGATGTCATAAATACATTTTTTTCCCAAAAATAAACTAAATAATTTTATTTCATATTCTAGATTAAATATATAAATAAGTGTAAGTATCCAGTGTGACTTCTGATAATTATAGAGCTGTCATATTACCGATATTTTACCCAAAATATATTTTTTGTAAATACTTATTCAAAATAAAATTACCATATTATTTATTGTCCAAGACAACAAAATCTATGTTAAAAAGCTTATATTTGAATATTTTACAAATAAATATGATTTATAAAACTGATAACTTTACAGGTCGTTACACTGTGTGTCTTGAATTCGACTCTATCCATAAAGAGCATTGATAACCGAAGTAATTTAAGTATACAAATTTTATAATGACGTCGAGTGTTTTGGTGCCATTGTGCATCAAGATCAGCAACTTTATACACTTGGTTTTAGTGTCAATGTTGCACGGTGGTGACGTCGCACTTCATCTTTTAAGGTTGAAGAAGCTTGTTTTTATGTCAACTAAAATTGTTTTAAAAGGGGCAAAGAGGCCTATGTTTTAGAGGATCGATGACCCTATGTCTTTGACAATTGATCATATAATTTATAAGGATTTTAAGTTTTGGTCTTCAATCTTGGATAGAGGTCGACGAAGTGTATTGACACTGCATGTTATAAGGTTTTTAATAAAGACGAACAACCTTAGGCCTCTTAGTCGACACTATATTGTCGTCGACACTGATCTAAATTGGTCTATTTAAAGCACTGCCTTATACCTCTTTTCAAATATAAACATGGCAATATATAAAGTGATTTATAAATAGCATAAGACTTTAGTAACATAAAGAGCTATATATTTCCTTGTATTAAATATGGATTAAGGGGATTAATCATATATCATTATGAAAATATTTTCAAGGAATTTAATTATGGAAAAGCCCAAGTTTTCAGCTAAATTTACCAAAGGGAATATTACTTAAGGTTAAGTAATTATGAGACATGAAAGATTATTTATTGAACATAATTGAATGATGGATGTTATATGTTCTTATGTTTATTTGATCAGTTATTTTGCATGTTGTTATTATCATACTCACATCATTTATGAACCATAACTGCAATTTGGGGTGTTAAGGGGAAGAATAACCAATTATATTGACCTAGTAGTAAGTATAAAAAGAATTAACTCTTGAGCGAGTAGAATTGCATCTAGCAGATCAGGTAGACCAGAAGTGTGGGATGCCCTGAACTGATCAAAAGATTATTGATTTAGACAGGTTATTAGAAGGGTCCAATAGGTTCATAGTCATCCCATCAAAAATTGTTTCATGAGAAATGTTATTGGAAGGGTCCAATAGGTTCCTAGTGATCCTATTAAAACAATGTCCAGACGATGTTATTGACAGAAATCAATAGGTTCATAGTGATCCCATGAAAACTATGATTTGAGGGATGTTATTGGAGAATCCAATAGGTTCACAGTAAGCCCATGAAAACTATGATTGGAAGGTTATTGGTAGAAACCAATAGGTTCTTAGTGATCCATTAAAAACTATGAAGTTGGATAGATTGTCCCTAAGAATTGAGATAAGTTATTAGTCAGCACATGAAAACTAATAGGTTCATAGTGACCCTAGAAAATCTATAAGTTTGGATATATGGCCGGATAAATTGGGATGGGTAATCCAAGGTATATTGCATTTTTGCATATCATCATATATTATTACGTTTTAACCATTGTGGATGCGGGAGTATAGTATATAGTTAATGTATTTTGGTTAAGATACTAGTGAGGGGAAAACTCATTCCGCTTAGTGACATGGTCTTACTGGATATCTATTTAGTTCGAGATGGTAAGTTATTATCCACACCAGACTTTTTGTCCGACCAAAAGTTTTTGTCTTTCGCCTTAATCTCTCGGGTACTCATTTAAGTAGATTGAGAGTAAAGGTTTTAAGGTTTCCATTAAGCAAATAAGCTTCCTGAGATGTGTAGGAGGCATTCTAGCTAATTAGGTGTTCTTATCTGATCTGTTGTGTATTTGATTTTGTTTGAAAGTATGCAAGGGCAAAGTTGTAATATTTCCTGGTATTTAACTCTAATAAACCAAGTGAAATCTTCATATATCGCTCTTGGAGTACTTTGTAATTATTATAATTTCTCTGAACGTGGGTTTACGAATGGGGTTATGTAATGAATATGAAACATCATTTGAGAAATGAGATGTGAAAATTTGTTATTAAACTGTGTTGAAATTTTTTTATATTCATGTGCTTCTGATTATTGATATGATTAACATAGCCACATTTTATCGTCGAGAATTAATAACTATAGATGACTGCAGTATCCATAGCAGTAAGTTTTGGGCCTTAGAATGGAGGATGTTATATATAATTGATCGTTAATATTAACAATTGTACCCTTAGGAACCCAAATTTATTTAACTAGTTAATTTTTGTTCCTATTTCGACAATTGTTATAACTATGTCAAATATTGCCACACTTCACACATTTAGGAAACACACTTACCCCCAGCAGTGTTACTAGTCATTTTTTTATAAACTGATACTTTTTTAAATCCAAGTCCTTTTCTATTATTCGCAAAGAGTTGATTTTCTAATTACATATTAAACGGTCCAATGGAAATTTTTTGAATGATCAACTCAAGTTCAGTAACTTTGGATTTCAAAAGATTATTCTCATTTATTAGCTTAGAACAATTGACTAATAACATTCCCTCTCTTTTCAGAAGTGTTCCTTTTTAATACGGTATTTTCATTTTCAAGCTCTTTTATTTTAGTCTTAACCTCAAGCATCTCAATTTCAAAATGTTGGCGTTTTCCAAATTCAAGTTTTTTAAAAAACCTTGACTTTTTCAATATCATTTTCCAATTCGTGATTTATTCGAATAATATCAATTTTGCTATTTTTCAAAATCTCGTTTTCAATTTCAAGGGTTTTGAAATTTTCTTTAATTTCAATCAATTTCTTTTTGAAGTCCGCACATTTACCGCATTCAAGATTTTTGGAATTTTAAAACTTTTCGATTTCAATTTATAGCCCATCTAGGAGTATTTCGGTTTTCAACAAATTATTCCTTTTAAAAGTTTCATGTTTGGAATTTTCAAACATCTTAAATTTCTCCAACTACTTTTGTAAAACGTTATTCTTGCAAATCAACTTAGTTTCGTTTTTTTTTTAAATTAGAATTCCGTTTTCAAGCTTTTGAAAATTTTCATTGTAGAGAATAAATTATTTTTCATAGTTAAAACATTTTTCGCAATCAAAATTTTCAAGTTTCATAACATTTTTGAGCTCCTTTTCCAAGTTGGTTTAGATTTTTCAATTTTCAATATGTTATTTTTTAGTCTAAGATCATCGACATTTTAGTCAATTTATGGCATAAGAGAACTAAATCTTCAAATGAAAAATTGCTTATCTCACCATCCGTTGAATTATCATCATTGCTGTCTTCACTGTTGTCTTTTGAATTGTCTTTCGTGAATCCCGTCAAGCACAATTATGCTCTTGTATCGGCTTTAGGGAGTTCTTCATTATTGTTGACTTTTCTTTCATATTTTGCATCGAGGGTGCTCCAAATTTCTTGTGCATTTAAACAATATGAGATATGATTAAATTCAACTCCATTGATAAAAGAGATAAGAATATTCATACCTTTAGCATTAAATGAAATATGATTCTTATTTACCATATCAGTCATTTTCAATGATATCCCACAGTTTAAAATTAACAGATTTTAAATAAAATTTTATTTTAAAATTTCAATTTGAAAAAAATCTGTTCCATTAAAAATAGATAGACTAGCACTGGACTAACTCTTGCTAAAACAATAGTAGTTAAGGTAAGACATAATATTAGGTTTTTCGTAATAACTTGCTCTTATACCAATTGTCAGTGTTTTGCATATACCCCAGTGGAGGGTGAATATGGTATTTAAAAAACTTCATAGATAAACGGATAAATAGTGTGGAAATGTAAATGTGAAAAGTAAATAACACCAGAGATAACCAGCTTTAGTTACTAACTCGTTAGTGCCTACTACTGCCCCAAAAGTTACTAGTAGAATTATATATTCGACGCTTACAATAATGTAAACTTGCACTCTCTACTAACCTGAATATACTAATCATATGTCTAGTAACCCTGCTTAGACTCTGTACCCTAAGACCAAAATCCCTGAACTGCACCACGTAGTTCATTTAGAAAAATCTAGAGTTCGAAACATAAGAAAGGAAAATATGAAAACAAAAATTACAAACTATTCCTAATATAATAAACAAATACTCAAGAAAAGTAAACAATATTAGGGTGCAAATATAACTTTTCTAAATGCATTAAAATAATGACAAAAAACTTTCAAACATCAAATAAATAATAATTGATATTTCTCAAATATTAATTAATTTAATCAATTTACAACATTTCATAAATTAATTAAACCATGTTGTTTTTCGAAGAATTCATCATTACGGTTGTACGACTCATAGGTGTAAATTTAGTCAGCGATTAATATCGAACTATTTGAATATTAAGGTTCACACGTCACTTAGCAGGTGGTGTGACATTTTGGCCGAATTTATCGCTTACACATCTTTTGGTAAATTCCAACTTTACTTATTATAAACTATACCTAATAGTGACAATTATTTACACTAATTCTCTTCATCAAAACTATATCACTTTGGATTTATGGAATTTGGTAATGGTCAAAATTCCAATATCATCTACATTCAACTTTATAGTTCAAACACAAAGTCTTTGGTTCAATAATAACAACTATTATTAACCAAAATACTCTGGCCAGAGACTTTGACTTTGAGTTTACTTTAGTTGATCGCAATACTAACCTCATATAACTGAAGAGACGAATCCTCTCTTGAATAGCGTTTCACTTCCAATGCTTCCACTCGACCTAACTATAGTCGCTCGATGGACGTCGTACCACAATTTAACTATAATAGATTAATAGTATTCTCAAGTCAAGAGAATGTGTAAATTAATCACATCGATATTCTCTGTTTGACCTTAGTTATATTAACCAAAAGAAAACTATCGAGTGAGTCATTCCATAGTTATCCAATAACTATCAATACGTAACTCCTTGGTGCCCCCAACAATCATGAGTAATACACTGCCCAACATTTGGAGAATGTTACGTACTCTAGTCCCAACGGATACATCGATATCCAGTCTCTATGCATCTTGATTAGGAACATTTAAAATGGTATATTTGTTTCATTATGATAAATACTCATGGTTATAACACTTTGAAACTACTATCATAAAACATACCATATATGGATTTTCTATTAGATATACTTTTAATTAAATTGAATAATTAATATAACCACATTATATCAAGTATATAATAGAGAGAAAATACCTTTAATTCGAACAAGATTGGTCAACGAGTTAGATATATGTAACAAGTTATATAATTGCCCCTAGGCCAATTCTCTAACTCTATCAGTTTTGTTAAGGTGGAAGTCTGTAACAACCTGGTTTTTAGTGGTAAATAATAAAAGTTAGTGATAGTAATTTAATTGATTAAAATGGAATTTTTTTGAATAATTTGGATTATTTTAGAATATTGGAAAATTATAATAAAGTAATCAGTGATGAAATAATTTTTTTTTGGAAATAATTATTTCAAAAAATCCGGTCTATTGCTTGCTACATCGTGGACAATGGTTGTTTGGTTATAGTATGGTTGCATGAAGTGTTGGTCAGTGATGGAGATGCTAATTTGAGATCTATTGCCAGCGTTTTGGTTGGTGTAGAGACTGTTAGAGATGATGAACTGTGTACTGATGACAGGTGAAGTTCCGGCCTTGATGTTTAGCCGCTGATGGCAATAATGTTTCACTTGCTTAGTAACTATTAGAATTTTTATACCACAGTGATGCACTTTTGTGATGGTCGGATAATGTTCGATGAATCGGAGATAATTTGTTCCTTTATTTTCCTTATATTGGTATCTGATGCTTTTCTTTTGATTGTAGATAGTTTATATAGGTTTTTAGTGGGGATATAAGTATAGAAACATATATGGTAGTGGATATTAAGGAAGAGTATAGATTTGCGAGATGGTATTTTTCCACGTGTAGGAAAATAAAATCTATATATAATGGGAAATAAATTTCATTGTATCTTTCAAAATATATCGTCTGATTATGTATACAATTCCTTACTTTTGATCTTTATTTATTTCCTTTTCTCTATATATCTAGCATTTTATTGCAATCAAAAGAAACCTCTCCACAACCAGTATTTTATAAGAAATCTATAAATATACAACACTGAACAAACATATTAAATATAATGTATATTTGTTATTAATAACAAAAAGAAATCAATTCCTATTTCTGGGAATATTTCTATTCGATAATAATAATACATGTTATTTTTATAGATAAAAATAATTAGAAACAAAATTGCGCTTTGATAATTTTTAAATTGCAAGACACTCTGAAAATAAAATCAAATATAAAAATATATGTGTTATCGTCAAACATGACGTATACTCCACATATTTTGCAGCTAATTCTTTTAGATCCAGTTATGCGCAAGCTATTAATACAATTTCTAATATTGATTAGCAAATTGTTAGTGAAGATGAAGTCGAAATTAAATCGCCAAAAGAAATTTGAGCTATAGAAGACTCCACTATAAAGTAGATGGATTTTCTTATTCTCAAAATAAATGGAATAAATATAGTATGTGCAATCAAGTTGGACATAACAAGAGGAATTGTCAAGCTTGAGTGAAGATTTGAATTTTTTTCTTTTATTGTCGTTTATTCATGGTATATCTTTATTTTTTCGTGTTTGTTGTAGTGCTACTTTAATTTTTGTTATTGGGTTATGTATTGTGGTATGATTGTTGGAACATATTTATTTTTGTTTGAATGTTGTCTGATTTTTTTATATAATATTGTGTTTGTCAGGAAAAAATATTGATATTTTATTATCAAACGTTTTAACCTTAATTTAACACTACAACAAAATAATGCTATTTGTATATATCATTTTTGTATTTAGTATAGACTAAAAAAATAAGCAAACTTGATCATCAGTTATAAATAAACAACTTTGTGGTGTTACTTCAAGTGAAATTATAGTAATATATTTTGGAGAATTGTGAATTTTTAGTTTACAATTCAAGTCGAAAAAATTAATGCCACTTCAATATAGCATTTTCGCATTTAGTATAGACTAAAAACATAGGCAAACTTGATTATCAGTTATAAATAAACAACCATGTGATGCTACTTCAGATGAAATTACAGTAATAAATTTTGGAGAAGTGTGAATTTCTAGTGTACAATTCAAGTAGAAAAAATTGATGCTACTTCAACGTAGCATTTCCCAACGAGTATAAGCGTTACCAAGAGTTTTGTAACACTTATATATGTCACTGTTGGGGTGTGGGCATTTGCAACGCTTATAAGCGTTGGCTAATATTTTTCCCCAACGCTTATAAGCTTTGGGGAAAAATATGTTCCAATGCTTATAAGCGTTGGAAAAAAATATGTGCCAACGCTTATAAGCGTCGGAGGAAAATACTACCCAATGCTTATAAGCTTTGCGAAAAATATCACCCAACGCTTATAGGCGTTGCAAAAAAATATCACCCAACACTTATAAGCGTTGGATTACATTTTCCCCCAATGGTTATAAGCTTTGGAACATATTTTTCAACAATGCTTATAACCGTTGCTAACAAATATACACTTACCGCTAATATAAATGTTGAAAGATAAAAGTAGATTATATTTAATATGAAATATTATCTTAATTTAGCAAATTATACCCAATCAGTATCGATAAACAATATTCATAATCATGGTAATAAAATAGAGCATCAATTAATAAAAGAGAAATTCAATACATAGTTAAGTTACGAATACATAGTTTGCCAATTCCACACTAATATTAAATTGCAATAACAAAAGATAAGACATAGTTCATAGTTAAAGTCTACAAATACCGAATACGAAACTCTGGCCAGATTCCGGGATAGTTCTTTGTCAAATGAAATTATAGTACTATATTTTAGAGAAATTTGTACAATCAGTTGATAGTTCAAGAATAAAATTGATGCTTTTAGTAGTTGGCAGTTAAAACAATCGATGCTACTTTAATTTAACACTTCGATACAGTTCTACATTTAGTGTTTCCATAATATATAAAAATAGCAAGTAGCAAATATACAAAACAAAATACAAATATTTAATTATAGTTTTAAAGTAGTGATAAGAGACAACTGTAGTTAGCGCTACATTAAAATATAAGGTTTTGTTAACCTTTCATATTTTCACTTTTTCCATCTACTTGAGTTCTTTATTTTTAAGGCTTTTTCAATTGCTTTAGGAGATGGGTTGGAAAAGTAATTCATCACATTCCAACTTCTTTGCGGATCAATTAGTATATCAACCACTGTCTCTACTCCTAAGAGGTTGATATCTTCATTTATGTACTCTTTCGGAAGGTTTGAGTCACGAACAATGCACAGTCATTCCTATTAATTACAAAAACATTAGCTAAGATTATTTGTGAACAAGAAATTCAATTTATTATTTAAATATTAATAAGATTATATATATGCATAGTAAATACATTATATGTACTGCTTTATTTGTCATTTGCTTCTATTTTTGATATGACTATGAAAATGGTAGTTATTAAATTAAATCATTTTTTCCATTCTATAAAAAATAGTGGTGACCATTATTTCGTTAAACCAAATAAACCAACCAAACCAATTCATTTTGGTCGGTTTGGTCTGGTTTTAAAACTAGATTGGTTTATAATTAGCCCGTAAAAAAATTTAGTTTGGTCATCGATTTAACCAAATTAACCGAACTTTTATTATATTTTCAGAATTATCATTGTTATAATAAAAATTTTAGATTAGTTTAGCGATTCAAATAATTTTTTTTCATATATGTGTCAAAATTATTTTTAAAAAGCATAAGAATGATAAATAAGAATACTTTAATTATACATTTATATTTTATCTCAAATTACAATGAATATTCATAATATAAATTGTAAAACATTTTTAGTTCGGTTAAATCGGATAACCAAATGAACTAACCATACTTAATTTGGTTTGTTTGGTTTGGTTTTCATTTTTGTTGGTTTTAGATCGATTTAATAATCGTCATCATCGGATAAGCCAAACCAACCAAATGCTCACCCCTAATAATTAGTGGGTCTCATGTTGTATTTGGGTAAATTTTTCACACAGAAAATCTAACAACCCGATTTTTAGGGGTAAAAAATAAAAGTTAATAACAATAATTTAATTGATTAAAATGGAATTTTTATGAATAATTTGGATTATTTTAGAATATTGGAAAATTATAATAAAGTAATCAGTGATGAAATAAAATTTATTTTGGAAATAATTATTTGTTTAAAGGAGTGGGGAATAAACTAATTAGAAAATAAAGTGATGAATGTATTAAAATATGATTTTTGGGTATTTATTTTCTAAATGAATTGTATATGAGAAATAAGTTCTATGAATTTTATTATGACAAGTAAATAATTGAGTATTGTGAATGTAATTTTGTTTCGGATTTTATTGGAATTTAATTAAATTTGTATTATATTAAAAAAAATAAAGGAAGTGTTTGCGCCAAAAATGGTCACAAACCCTAAGTATTGTGAAACACCAGTGTATGAATACAAATCAGCAATATTCGAACACAAATCTCAGATCTAAGCAAGCAACAAATAGCAATCAAGAAATAAAGAACAGTGACACACAATTTATAGTGGTTCGGCTATCTCTGGCCTACGTCCACTTCAAAGTTTTATCTTTTATTGATTATCCTTGCTGGTTACAGATGATTGCAGCAGATACAATGAATGAATTTCGAGTATAACCACAATGGAAAGAAGTAGAATTGAATCCGGCAGAGTCAGGGCGTCCAATGGCCAAAAGATCCCCTTTCTGTAGACTCCAGGGGGCTATTTATAGGCGTAGGAGGCTGAGATCGCGCTCAAACTTCGGGAGACTTCTTCTGGCACGTGAAGGGGCCCACGCGACCGACCCCACCAAGTTTCAACTCGATCTGCGATCGATACGAAGCAATTTCGTATCCATCAAGAAATGATCCAATCGAGCTGAAACTTGGCAGGATTGTTCTTTACCTTGTATGCAAACTACTGTGAAAATTTCATTGCATTTGGATCAGGAATTTAGGAGATACGATCGATTCAAGATTATGGTTCCGTGTATGCTGTCGCGTTCGTATCCATCCTCCGCACCACTACATTTCGAATCGACCTAGGCACGTGAGCATGCGGTGATGTGGCGCGTGACTCTTGGATCGCTCCACCTTTTATGCCGAGTTGATCGAGTCGTTCCTAGGTTTTCGCCTCGTTTGTATCGACACGTTCGCATCTTATGGACCGGGCTCTGCTTCGTATCGATGAAGCTCTGTTTGCATTGATGACTGTATCGATATCTGGAATGCATCTTCGCATCGATCACTAAAGGAGGCACTGCTCGTATCGATTGGTTTTACCTTTGATCGTATCTATTTGCTGATCGATACGAACCAAAGGTTCCTATTGATCGATACAAACGATGATTCATGATTTGTGGGGATCGATACGAAGGGTGAATCTAGGATCGATGCGACAAAATTCACACGTCATCGATACGAATAGGTGGTCTTGAACGATTCAAACATGAGGATGCGAACAAGATGGGGTTCGTTCTGATCGATCCGATACGAACCGAGGTTCACTTTGAAAACCTGATGGATTTGAAATACACAAAACTCGATGGGTTCGAACATACTGAGGCGATGCCATTTCGATGGATACGAACCTGATGGATTCGAATAGGGCATCACCTCAGCCCTATGATGGATACGAACAACATAGTTTACCTAACTTGTATCGATCATATCTCACTCATACGAACTCCGATTAACCTGAAACTTAGAGCACTAGCTTCTATGGCTTTGCTTGTCATGTCTTGTCAGTTGTAGCCCGATCCGAACTTGAACAAAATTTATCGATTTCCATGGTCATCCAGCGACGCATAGTGGATATTCATGATTAGTTATTATCGATTTTCAGTCAGTTTTGGGTATCTCAGCTGTTTGCACAAAAAATGGACAAACACCTCCAAGTCGTGTGGTTTAATTGATTTTATGTTGTTCTTAGTGATTTGGGTGATTTATGCAAATATATGAAAAGCAGGGACTAAACTGTAAAAGACACGCAGATTTATAGTGGTTCGGCCAGAATGTGCCTACGTCCACTTTATATGTTATTCTCCTTTTCTATTCAAATTACAAGTACAAAGCTTTGATACAAGTATATGAAAGTTGTTTGAAAGTTCTATCCGTGCTTGAGCTCTCAAACTTGTCCCCCATTGTTGTACCCCTACCCCTCTATTTATAGAGTGAGGCTGGGGGTAGGAGCCTTGGATGTATATGGCTGTTGGCGGGCCTGGGCCGATGCGATCTGGCCTGGCAGTGTTGATCCGGTTGTGAGTTGAGTTGAGAATTGGTCCGGTGGTCTCGGTCCGGTGATGAGTAGGCTGGGCTCTGGTCCGGTGATTCTGGTCCGATGGTGAGTGGGCTGAGCTCTGGTCCGGTGGTTCTGGTCCGGTGGTGAGTGGGCTGAGCTCTGGTCCGGTGGTAGGTGGAGTAGGTTGGTTCGGTAGTGTGGAGCAGAGGTTGGTTCGGTAGGCAGTGGAGTAGTTTGGTTCGGCTATGCATAGGAAGGAAGTTGGTCCGGTAGGCAGTGGAGTAGTTTGGTTCGGCTATGCATAGGAAGGAAGTTGGTCCGGTAGTAGGTGGAAACACTCCCAACATTTGCCCCCCCAAAGTGGGGCATATGCTTGCGTATGGCGCGCTTTGTTTATCTGGACGCCCTCATCCGGTTCTAAATGCCGAATTGTCTGGTCCGGCTATTTTGTGCTTGTCTATAAGTATGGGCTTGAGGATTTCGTTATTCCTTACCTTTTGAAATAGCCGGACCTCCTATTACTACCCGGGTTGTAACTCTAGGGGATGAAGCTAAGGCGAATATTGACCGGGTTGCCGAGGAGACCAGGAAATTGATGGGGCATCATGCCCGACTAGTCAAGGCCGGGGAGGAAATTGGGAGTGCCAACATTCGGCTACGGTTAATGCTCTCCGACCAGGCTAAGCCGCTTGCCGATCAAGCCATTCAAATTTCTCAGCATGAGGCCGCATCCAGGCAACTGAAGAAGACTATGGAAGAGGCCAGCAGGGCGGAGTTGCGAAATATGGAGGCCGCCTGCAAGGAGCGGATTGACATGGCCATTGTGACGATGGATGAGGTTCGACAAGCGGACCTCGAGCGGGCACAGGAATTGTCGGGTAGACTCGAGGCCGCGGAGCTTACTCAGTCCAGGTTGAAGGAGGAATTGTCGGGTAGACTCGAGAGGGATGCTGTCGTTGCTAAGCTGCATGCTTCTGAGGCCCGAATGAGGGAGCTTGAGGAAAACGAGGGGATGATGGATGAGATGCTCCAGGATATGTATTTCCGTACTTGGAAACAGGGTAACTTATCCTGGATGGATGATTACCCACGAGTTATGGCCATGATTTATCTCCGGGCTCTGGAGGAGGCTAGGGCTGATGCAGATAAAGAGGGTGGCGCGGTCTTTAGAATGGATGTGGTCACTGCCCAGTTTACCAAGGAGGAGAAGGTGGCGGTGAAGGAGGGTATGCGGCTGCTTGCCGCTGAGGAGGCAGGTGTGCAAGTAGAGGATGATGATCAGGATGGTCAGGAAGCAGGCGCTGGTAAATCTTCCTTTCTAGTCTTTCCGTTAACTTGGTTGCTTATCACTAATGAATTCTTTCTTTGACCAGACAGGTGGGCAACAGGACAAGGATAAAACTCCGACGCAGCTGGCTCCTTGATTTGACCTGGATACCCTTTTGTGGACTTGACATTGTTGTATATGTTAGTCTCAAAACAATAACGTAACTTTTAGGTTGTAATTATGCTACTTGTAATAAACAACATTATTCTTGACGTGTAATTTTTTAACTTAAGCTGATTCTGTCGTTTTTGAATGTTTTTTGCTATTTTGTCATGTTGTATGAGAAATATAGCTATGCATATGCTTGTAATTCAATTGTGTTTGATGTCAAGTTCTTGCTTAAAACATAATTTCATGCCTTGCAATGTTAGTGTGACGTGTGAATAAATTATAGCCACATGTTTATACATGAAAGAAGAAAAATACCGCCCTTCATATTTTACTTGTAGATGGCAGCTTTGAATGTCTCGCGCGACTGAGTGTGGAATGCGGTCAGTGTCCTGCTGTGAGTATCCGCTTCTATTAGCGAATGTCTCCTATTCTGTGTCCTGTACTTTAGGGATTGTTACAGAGGATAGGAGAAAAGTTTTTTAAATAAAATTGAAATATGAGAAAAAGTAAAACTTCCAATCACGGAAGGCCTTCAATGTGCTTAAGTTCGTGGCAAACGGGCTTTGTAGTCACTTTCCCTAGCTGTGGGTCTTGGAGACATTTGTCACCCATCTTACGCCTCCGCGGGGAGTTAATCTTTTTTACCACAGCCGTACTTAAGACACATCGGAGCCGAGATCGCGCACAGTAACTACCCGGGCCATTATGGCCCGTAATCTTGGGTATTATTCGATTTACTGTGGCCGGCTAGCGTGGGTGCCGATCGTCAACCGTGAACTGCCCCTGGCTGGCCACACCTTATGTTGGGGCTTAAAGTAGGTTCACAGTTGCCGGCGAGCCGAACGCCGTAATGAGCTGCCTTGGCTATAGTCGGCCTTCTTGGTGGCTTATAATCGGCTCAGTACAGTTGGCTTTGAGGGCCGTCGCGAGCAATGAGTTAACCCGCAGCAGAGGGATGCCGGAGCAAAAGTGTCTCATTGGCGAGGGCATAGATTCGTATAGTACCTGTTAGGTCTTGTCCAGGAGAAGTTGCGCTGTGGAGCGCCTTAAATGGAAATGCTATATGCACAGGATTTTGTTCAACAGAAAAGGATAAAGCTAACAAGCAGCCAAGATATAAAGGAACAAGTTAAAAAAGAGACAAGGTTTTTAAAGTGGTTCGGCACAAAAATGCCTACGTCCACTGATTCTCTTTGTTAATTTACTTCATATGGGCAGTACAAGTTAAGCAAAGTATCGACGGAGGTGTTGGATGTTCCATGCCCTCTGGAACACCTCTCCGTCCACTGTTGACAAAATATAAGCTCCATTGTGGAGATCTTTATGAATTACATATGGTCCATCCCAGATTGGATCTAGTGCTCCGGGGCGAGGGAAGATTCGCTTGAGGACAAGATCTCCTTCTTGTAAGGTACGACGCTTGACTTTGGAATTGTATTGTACTGCCACTTTTTGCTTGTGGGCTGCTGCTTTGAGGGCTGCCTCATTTCTTTTCTCCTCAATTAGATCCAAAGACATGTGAAGGAGTTCTTCGTTCTCTTCTGGGTTATAGTGGATCCTACGGTGGGAAGGCACGATGGTTTCAACTGGGAGCATAGCCTCCGATCCGTATGCCAAAGAGAATGGAGTATGCCCCGTTGATGTTCTGAAAGATGTGTGATAGGCCCACAGTGCCGTAGGGAGTTCATCCACCCAAGCGGCCTTTGACTTTTCGAGTTTCTTTTTGATTAGAGATTTTAGAATTTTGTTGACGACCTCGACTTGTCTGTTTGCCTGGGGATAAGCTACGGACGAGAAGCTTTTGTGAATTCCGTGCTCTTGACACCAGTTGGCGAACTCCTCGCTGTCAAACTGAAGTCCATTGTCCGATATAATTTTGAATGGGACTACGTACCTGCATAGAACATTTTTGATCAAGAAGTTAATAACTTTCACTGAAGATACTTTATTCAGGGATTCTGCTTCCACCCATTTGGTGAAATAGTCGACTGCCACGATAGCATATTTGGCCCCGCCTCGGCCCATTGGCAGTTCGCCGATCAAGTCAATTCCCCATACTACAAAGGGCCAAGGGCTGGTCATTTGAGTAACCTCAGTTGTTGGTAGCCGTGGAATTTTAGCAAACTTCTGGCATTTGTCACATTTTGTGACGAAATCTAAGGCGTCCTTGCTTAAGGTGGGCCAGAAATATCCATATCGGAGTATCTTTTTTGCCAAAGTCTGCCCTCCGGTGTGATCTCCGCAGCTTCCTTGATGAATGTTGGATAAGATTTCCTTGGCTTCCCTTCCAGCGACACACCTTAATAAGGGGTTAGAGAAGCCGCGCCGATAGAGGGTGTCCTCTTGTATTGTGTAGCGGGAAGCTTTCCTCAAGATTTTCTTGACTTTGTTATGCCCGTCGGGTAGTGTGCCACTTTGTAAGTAGTCTCGGATGGGAGTCGTCCAAGTTGCTTCTTCGGTTGCAGCTATCAGATTCACTTGCTCAAAACTTAGGGTCAGTTGCTTTGAGATGGCTACTGCTCCGGAAATAGCGCCGTCTCTCATGCTGGCTTGCTTTGCCAATTCGTCGGCCTCTTGGTTCTCTTCCCGAGGGATGTGTTTGACTAAGTAGTGGTCCAATCGACTAAGAAGTAACTTGGTCTTCTTTAGATAAGCTATAAGTCGTTCTTCTCGAGCCTGGAATTCTCCTAGTATTTGATTAACAATAAGTTGAGAATCGCTATGAAAACACAAAGAATTGGCTCCGATTTCTAAGGCAAGTTCTAATCCAGCTATCACTGCTTCATACTATGCATCGTTGTTGGTGGCAGCGAATTCCAACCTTATAGCATGGTGCATCTTATTTCCCCTGGGAGTAATTATTACCACACCTGCCCCCGAGCCTTGTTCGTTTGATGCACCATCCACAAAGAGGTTCCACTTGATGTCTTCTGCTATTTCTAATTGCTCCTCACCTTCGCTGGTAGTGAATTCGGCAATGAAATCGGCCATGGCTTGCCCCTTGATGGCGGTGCGAGGATGGTAGGTAATATCATATTGACCTAGTTCAATGCACCATTTAAGTAGTCGCCCAGAAGTGTCGGGACGATGGAGTACCTGCCTCAGCGGTTGATCGGTCAGAACTCTGATGGAATGGGATTGAAAATAGTGTCGCAGTTTTCGTGATGCGATTAGTAGACAGTATGCTAGCTTCTCAAGTTTAGGATATCTGACTTCTGCCCCTGTAAACCTCTTACTTACAAAGTATACTGGCCGCTGCGTGCGGTTGTCTTCTCTTACCAAAGCAGCGCTTAGAGCATGAGATGATACAGCAAGGTATATGTATAACTCTTCGCCTTCGTTTGGAGTCGAGAGTACCGGCGGTTTCTGGAGGTGTTCGATTAAGTTAAGGAAAGCGGTTAAGCATTCGTCAGTCCATTCGAACTTTCCTTTGTCTTTCTTTAGAGCTTCGAAGAAGGGGACGCACTTGTCCGTTGTTTTGGAGATGAATCGGCTTAGGGCGGCCACTTTCCCATTCAGGCTTTGCATTTCCTTTCGAGTGGAAGGTATTTTGATATCTTTTAGAACTCGGACTTGTTCAGGGTTTGCTTCAATCCCTCTGGCATGGACGATGAATCCCAAGAACTTTCCTGATGATACTCCGAAGGAGCATTTTAGAGGATTAAGTTTCATTCCATACTGGCGAAGTACTTGAAACATCTCGCCCAAGTGGCTTACGTGATCGTTGGCTTTCCTTGACTTTACCAGCATGTCATCCACATACACTTCCATAGTTTGTCCTATTAGCCCTGCAAACATCTTGTTGACGAGGCGCTGGTAGGTGGCTCCTGCGTTTTTAAGTCCGAAAGGCATTACCTTGTAGCAGTACAAACCCCGGTCAGTGATGAAACTAGTATGGTCTTGATCGGGAGCATGCATAGGAATTTGGTTATATCCTGAGTATGCATCCATAAAGGATAAGAGTTCGTGCCCAGCTGTGTTGTCTACAAGTTGATCGATTTGGGGAAGTGGGAAGCAATCCTTCGGGCAGGCGTCATTTAAGTTGGAGAAGTCAATGCATGTTCGCCACTTCCCATTAGCCTTCTTTACCAGTACCGGGTTGGCGATCCACTCTGGGTAGATGGCTTCTCGTATGAAGTCATTGGCAAGTAGATTCTTTACTTCTTCATCGAGGGCTGCTAATCGTTCTGCCCCCATACTTCTCTTTCTTTGTTTTACGGGCGCCTTGGTAGGATCAATGTTTAGTACGTGGCATGCTATGTCAGGGGAGATTCTAGTCATGTCAGCATGTGACCATGCAAATACATCCAAGTTGTGGCGGAGAAAGTCAATGAGTTGTTCCTTCAACCCTGCTTTTAGTTGGGACCCGATTTTCAATAGTCTACTCGAGTCATGTTTGTCTACAGATACAAATTCCATAGCCTCTGCAGGCTCAGCGGTGGCCTCCTCCTCTTTATCCCTAGGGTCTAATTCATTGAAAGGGTCGCTGGTATATCGAAGAGGAGGGGCTTTTTTTAGTTGCTATGCTTCCAAACTTTTTGTGCAGAGGGCAACCTCTACACTCTTCCCTTTATCCTTCCTGTGGTTGTTGCGAAGTTCAGTTACATAGCAGTCTCGAGCAACGTCCTGGTCTCCCTCTGCTTCCCCTACTCCATTGTCCGTTGGAAATTTCATCTTTAGGCACCATGGGGCCAGGACGATTTGGAAGTCAAACAAGGCTGGCCTTCCTAAGAAGGCGTTGTAGGCCGAGTGGTTTTCTATCAGCACAAATGTTTGTTTCCGTACAACGGAGCGGGGATGACTTCCAATTTCAACAAAGAGGTCCAGTTGCCCGAGGGGCATCTTTGCATCTATAGTGAAACCGTGTAGTGGTTTATTGCAGGGAGAAACATCCTTTATTGATAGTTTCATTTTGTCGAATGCATACTTGAATAGGATATTTACTGAGCTTCTAGTGTCTACTAGAATTCGGAAAACTTCGGCTGGACCGAGCCGGGCAGAGATAACCATGGGATCCATGTGAGGGTACTGCCTTCCCTCTAGGTCACGCCTACTGAATGTGATGTCATCACCCTCTTTCCGCTTCGGGTGGCGTTCTTCTATAATAGAATTAACATTGTCTTCATTGTTTCTAAGCGACTTTCCATATCTTTCCATCTCTGCCCAACTTCTGTCGGCAATGTGCGGTCCTCCCGAGATGGTATGGACCACTATCTTCTCTTGACTGGAGCCGCTAGTGTTGCGATTTCCTCTGCCTATCTCTGGTGAGGGTAGCCTTGGGTTCTCATTGGCAAGAGCTGGAGTCCTGTTCTGACCTTTTACATAGCGTTCCAGTCTCTTCCTTCTGACGTGTTCTTCAATCAAGTCCCGGAGATGATGGCATTCATTGGTATCATGCCCGTGAGATTCGTGGAAGCGACAAAACTTTCCAGATTTCTGCGCGTTATCTGATTCCTTCTTGTATGGTGGGCGTTTGTATCTAACTTCGTCTTGGGTGGAAAGGAAGATGTTTTCAATGGTTTCATTCAAAGGAGTGTAAGAGTCGAATCTCGGTCCTGGCCGATATAGGCGCTTTTCTCCCTTCTTGCCCCCAACATTGTCTCTAGAATCATTTCTTCGAACATCCTTCGCTGCAGCGGGCGTGTTGCCATGAGCTGCCTTATTTTGCTGCCCTAACTGCCCCTCAGTGGCAGCATCTTCAAGCCTCATATATTTCCCGGCTTCATGGAAGAAATCGGGTAAAGTAGCTGGTTTTTCTTTTGTCAATCTTCTAGCAAATTTAGTATCCGGATGCACACCACTACAGAGGGCCATTAAGACAAGCTTCTCATTGGCATCTTGGACTGCGGCCGCTGCGGCATTGAATCAGGTTAAATATTATTGCAGCTTCTCTCCAGGTTTCTATTTGATACTGGATAGGGAATAAGCGTCCTTGGGTTGTTCCACATGAATGCGAAACTGGCTGATAAACTTTTCTTTCAACATCTCCCATGAGCTGATGGATCCTTGGGGTAGATGGCAGAACCAGGAGGTAGCTAGATCTGCTAAGAATAGTGGAAAGCATTTGCACAGTACTCCTTCTGTTGCCCCGCTCATGAGCATATGCTGTGTGTATCTCTGTAAGTGTACAACGAGGTCAGAGGTTCCTTTGTAAGGTTCCATTATTGGCATCTTCCATTCTTGGGGGGTGATAGCAATTTCGATATTGCGGGCGAAAGGGCTGGTTACCCTAGCACCTATCCCTTGATCTCTTTGATCCCGTTGGACGCACTCTCTGAACAAGCGTGCCATCCTTTCATCAGAATTTGGGGCATATAGGAATGAGTTCGGTTCTGTTCTGTAGGATTGATTCCGTCCAGAAGACCTGTAGGGATGGTATCGTCTATCATTCCTAATATTTTCCATTGGCTGCCTCTGGTCTTCTGGGAGCATGTTAGGGTCAGCTACAGTTGGCCCTTGCCTTGATCTTCCCCTGTTGGGTTCTGATCTAAGCACTTCCTCGAGTCCAACTTCGGGCTGGACTCTAGCTCGGCCCCGTTTATTGGTGTTTCCGTGGTTAGGCAGTACGACCGGCTCAACTACAGTTGACCTCCGCCCGGTACCTCCCCCGTTGGGCTCGGTTCCAAGCGTTTCCTCAGGCCTAACTTCGGGCTGTCCTCGGTCTCGGCTCCTACCATGGCCGCTTCTGTCGTTAGCCCCTACGAAGAAGGAAGATCTTTGCTGTCTCTGAGATCCTCCAGACTGGGACTCACCCCATGACTCAGTGTTGCGGTTGAACTCTTCAGCATCCCTTAAGCATGACATGAGATGGTCCACCAAGGCTTCCTGCTAGGATGTGAAGCGGCTAGTCACTTCAGCCACAACCCTGTCTAGATCTGCCCTAGTAATTGATGCAGGCTGTTCTGTGGCAGGAGTTTTCGGATTTGCCTGACCTTCATTTGGTACTGCTGCTGGAAGGGGACGACTTACTGGATCTGGAAGACTGCTGGTTGCGATGTTTTTTCCTTTGTTAACATCTTTCTTCTGCTTGGGAGGCATGTTTTCCAAGCAATGAACGACGCTGTTAGGAAGAAGGTTAAGTGGGAGAAGCTGAAGCTTCGAGCTTCTTGCTCTCAATGAAAGCACCAAAAATGTTTGCACAAAAAATGGACAAACACCTCCAAGTCGTGTGGTTTAATTGATTTTATGTTGTTCTTAGTGATTTGGGTGATTTATGCAAATATATGAAAAGCAGGGACTAAACTGTAAAAGACACGCAGATTTATAGTGGTTCGGCCAGAATGTGCCTACGTCCACTTTATATGTTATTCTCCTTTTCTATTCAAATTACAAGTACAAAGCTTTGATACAAGTATATGAAAGTTGTTTGAAAGTTCTATCCGTGCTTGAGCTCTCAAACTTGTCCCCATTATTGTACCCCTACCCCTCTATTTATAGAGTGAGGCTGGGGGTAGGAGCCTTGGATGTATATGGCTATTGGCGGGCCTGGGCCGATGCGATCTGGCCTGGCAGTGTTGATCCGGTACGCCTTGGTCCGGTTGTGAGTTGAGTTGAGAATTGGTCCGGTGGTCTCGGTCTGGTGATGAGTGGGCTGGGCTCTGGTCCGGTGATTCTGGTCCGTTGGTGAGTGGGCTGAGCTCTGGTCCGGTGGTGAGTGGGCTGAGCTCTGGTCCGGTGGTAGGTGGAGTAGGTTGGTTCGGTAGTGTGGAGCAGAGGTTGGCTCGGTAGGTAGTGGAGTAGTTTGGTTCGGCTATGCATTGGAAGGAAGTTGGTCCGGTAGGCAGTGGAGTAGTTTGGTTCGGCTATGCATAGGAAGGAAGTTCGTCCAGTAGTAGGTGGAAACACTCCCAACATCAGCTTTGCCAAAAGGTGGGATAACACTTTGCCCCCCAAAACATGCCTTTTGGTAAAAGGTGTGTTTTGATTAGTCTCAAATTGAATGCAGTGAGTTCATGTTTTATTCAGAGCTTATAGCATTTTCAATCAAGTCCATGGCTGTTCGAAGCCAGATCGTTATCAATTTCTTCCAGTGGAAGTTAAGAATGAAATTCTACGGCCTCTCCGGACTATCGATGGTCACTCCGGACCTTTGCCAAGCCCATTCCAGACTTAGCGATCGAATAGAAAGATCCTATTGCACTCCGGCGTTGCTTTCTATTCCTTGCACTCTGGCCCCAGTTAGGGCATAAAGCGATGTCTTGGTCGTTCTGGACCGATCGTAGCCTCTTCGGGCTCCTGCTGGATCCCATCCTGTCACTCTCCGGTGAAGGGGAAACAACGTTAAGTGAGTCAATCCTGTCACTCTCCGGCGAAGCGACTCACTTCTTGCACTCCGGTTCAGTGTATCTGAACATTAAGCGATGTCATGGCCTAAATCGTGGGCCGATCATAGCCTCTCTGGGCTCTTATCGAATCCCGATCCAATCATTCTCCGGTGAATGGGAAACGACGTTAAGTGAGTCGATCCTGTCGCTCTCCGGCGAAGCAACCCACTTCTTGCACTCCGGACCCCGTCTCTCCGGGTAGGGTCATAAAGCGATCATTTTTATATTGGTATTTAATACTCATCCTTTATCTCTTCGGTCAAAGGTTTGTTTCAAGAAATTCAAGTTTATTTATTAAATTCAGGTCCTAGATGTTCAATCTCAAACATCAGGAAAAAACTAAACATTGCCTCTCCGGGCAGATCGGTCTATCTCCATCTCAGAGCATGCCTAGGGATCTCTTCGGTTCCCGCACATGAGTAAGTGGAGTAGCCGTTTATTCTGAAAACAAGTCTAATGAAATTATTTGACCGAAGTCCAAATCCTGAACTTGGCCCTTGCCATCTTAATCAGTTGATGACGAGTCGTGATCCCGATCCAGGATCGTTTCTGTTAGGTGGAGGCGGTAGTTGTTCAAGCCTTACCGCCGCTGCCTGTTCTCTGACATATTGTGGCAATCTACCACTCCTGGCATGTTCTTCCACCTCATCCTTTAGGTGGCGGCATTCATCGGTTGTGTGCCCATCCAGCTCATGGAATAGGCAATATTTTCCGGTTCTACGCTCCCGCTCTGTGGGATCTCTCCTGGGTGGTTTTCGATAGGGGAGTTTCCCCCGAGTTTCAGTGTAAATTCGTTCCAGGCTTGCCACCAAATCTGTGTATTGCCTGAATCTGGGCTCTCGGAATTTCTTCCGTTTATCAGGACCATCATGTGCGTCATCCAGCTTTCTCTTTCCTTTGTCCACCCTGGGTTGTTCCCTGGCGGTTCCTTCACCTTGTACAGCGTTTATTTCCTGCCTCTCGGCTCGTGATTCCTCTAACCGAATGAATCTTTCAGCTTCATGGTAAAATTCTCCAAGATCTTGCGGTGGGTCTCTTGCCAAAGAATCTTTGAATTCAGTACCTTCCCCAACTCTTTCCACTGCTGCCATCAAAATCATCGATGGATCCGGGCGATCTATAGAAGCCACCGTTGCATTAGATCGTAAAAGAAAATCTTTATGGACTCTCCGGTCCTTTGTTTTATCGATGCCAAAGTCATCACACTCTTGGGTCGCGTCACGTGGACCCTAAACTGTCTCATGAAGCAATCTACAAGCTCGCTCCATGTTCTGATCGATCCAGTTTCTAATTGCATGAACCAAAGTGCAGCCAAATCTGACAAGTATAGAGGGAAGCATCGAGCCATCACTTCCTCGGATGCCCCCAACACTTCCATGTGCCTGATGTATCGAGTAATATGCATCGTTGGATCTGACTTCCCGTCATAAGGATCCAGCATAAGCAGTTTGAAATTTGGAGGGTTCCTTACATTCCTGATATTCGGGGTGAATGGACTCCGACTAACTTCCTCTAGTCCTCCATTGGACAATCCTCCTCTCATCAGTCGTGGGACTAATCCAGCCATCTTTTCATCTCCATCATGGGGTTGCCCTCTTGGTCTTGAAGGGTATTCTGGTACATACTCTTCGTGTGGCCCGTTAGCATCAGCATTGGCTCCAGCTTGTTGAGCTCCATCTGTAGGCCTTCCAGCATCAAATCCTGAGGGTCTGCCCCCAAGTCCTTGTTGATTGCCTTCTGGATCTCCATTCTAACCTTGAACCTGACCTTCATTGGTTTCCGCAATCCTGACTCCTTGTCCCGCACTTACAGCTGCTGTGGTTGGTCCAACGTTTTGCACATTTGCTGCCCTCATATGCTCGAAGAAATTCTACAGCATCTCTTGCTGAGTCTTCATCATCCTCTCTTGCAACGAATTTGCTATAGCTTCCATTTCATCTCTGGTGATGTAAATCGAAGCTTGTCCTTCTCTAGCACCAGAGGATGCCTCTTGACTTCCTCCCTGTTGGCTTCTCTCAGCTCTTTGTCTTGTTTGTCGAGTCATTGTCGAGTCAATCTGAATCCTTCAAACTTTCAAATCTAAACTTTGAATCTGGTGTAGCGGGTGCTAGTTGTTCTCAGTGAAAGCACCAAAGTGTTTGCGCCAAAAATGGTCACAAACCCCAAGTATTGTAAAAGCACCCGTGTATGAATACAAATCAGCAATATTCAAACACAAATCTCAGATCTAAGCAAGCAACAAACAGCAATCCGAAATAAAGAACAGTGACACACAATTTATAGTGGTTCGGCTATCTCTGGCCTACGTCCACTTCAAGTTTTATCTTTTATTGACTATCCTTGCTGGTTACAGATGATTGCAGCAGATATAATGAATGAATTTCGAGTATAACCACAATGGAAAGAAGTAGAATTGAATCCGGCAGAGTCTGGGCGTCCAATGGCCAAAAAATCCTCTTTCTGTAGACTCCAGGGGGCTATTTATAGGCGTAGGAGGCTGAGATCACGCTCAAACTTCGGGAGACTTCTTCTGGCACGTGAGGGGGCCTACGCGACCGACCCCACCAAGTTTCAACTCGATCTGCGATCGATACGAAGCAATTTCGTATCCATCAAGAAATGATCCAATCGAGCTGAAACTTGGCAGGATTGTTCTTTACCTTGTATGCAAACTGCTGTGAAAATTTCATTGCATTTGGATCAGGAATTTAGGAGATACGATCGATTCAAGATTATGGTTCTGTGTATGCTGTCGCATTCGTATCCATCCTCCGCACCACTACATTTCGAATCGACCTAGGCACGTGAGCATGCGGTGATGTGGCGCGTGACTCTTGGATCGCTCCACCTTTTGTGCCGAGTTGATCGAGTCGTTCCTAGGTTTTCGCCTCGTTTGTATCGACACGTTTGCATCTTATGGACCGGGCTCTGCTTCGTATCGATGAAGCTCTGTTCTCATTGATGACTGTATTGATATCTGGAATGCATCTTCGCATCGATCAGTAAAGGAGGCACTGCTCGTATCGATTGGTTTTACCTTTGATCGTATCTATCTGCTGATCGATACGAACCAAAGGTTCCTATTGATCGATACGAACGATGATTCATGATTTGTGGGGATCGATACGAAGGGTGAATCTAGGATCGATGCGACAAAATTCACACGTCATCGATACGAACAGGTGGTCTTGAACGATTCGAACATGAGGATGCGAACAAGATGGGGTTCGTTCTGATCGATCTGATACGAACCGAGGTTCACTTTGAAAACCTGATGGATTCGAAATACACAAAACTCGATGGGTTCGAACATACTGAGGCGATGCCATTTCGATGGATATGAACCTGATGGATTCGAATAGGGCATCACCTCAGCCCTATGATGGATACGAACAGCATATTTTACCTAACTTGTATCGATCATATCTCACTCATACGAACTCCGATTAACCTGAAACTTGGAGCACTGGCTTCTATGGCTTTGCTTGTCATGTCTTGTCAGTTGTAGCCCGATCCGGACTCGAACAAAATTTATCAATTTCCATGGTCATCCTGCGACGCATAGTGGATATTCATGATTAGTTATTATCGATTTTCAGTCAATTTTGGGTATCTCGGCTTTGCCAAAAGGTGGGATAACAGGAAAAGAAATATATATGTACTTATTTATAATGTTAGAAAGTCCAAGCCCAAGTGCTCATCACCTAACCCATTTCCTGACTTTTCTTTTCTAGGTGTTTCACCCAGTCTATAAATATAACCTATCTATTTTAACAATTTAGGCTATGTTTGGTTTACCATTTTGAGTTTTCGTCCATACAAAAATACGCACAACGTATGTATATTATGAAAAATGACCATTTTAGAAAACGAATTTAACACACAAAATAGAAAACAACTTTTTTTCATTTTTCGTGTTTTGAGAAAAATGGAAGCACGAGCGACAATTCATCCTTCCGTCGTTCCTTCATCCACTTCGTGGTCCCCTCCAATCTTCCGTTCATCCCTTCCAACCTTCCTTCATTCTTCTCATATTTTGTAATTAATGTTGAAAACTCAAAACATAAAATACAAAATAAACCAAACGACCCCTTAGATTCTTAACTTTAGGAAAATCGAATTCTAACCTAACACTCATGGCCTTATCGAATTAGCTTCTCTAGTTCCCTCATCCTCCCTCTCAATTTACGCGAAAAGCCTCTCAAATATGCTACAATTACCAGCCATGCCCATCTTCAAATTCCCGCAGTTCGATCAAATGCTCTTCCTCATCCGACGGGCTGCCGTCAAAGTCTTCAGACCTCTCTCCCGAAGATGCGGTTAAGGACGATGAGCGCTTGGCTAAGTGACGCAGCCAAGGAAGCGAATTCGACGATGTAAATCGAATCCGTCCAGGATCTCACACGATTAGCGGAAATAATCGGTGAATCGATGATAAATCGGTGAATTTAAGAATACCCAAATGCCCAAAACCGTTGATCACGAAGATACCGAATTCTAGCAATCTTCGACACGTTGATCGCGCACGATGCCGTGAGAGAAGATCTACAATTCTTCGAACGTTGATCAAGCGCACTTGATTCTGTGAATTGGCTTCAACAATCGTTGATTCGAGCGCACTTGAATGCCGAAGGTGGAGATAGGAGATTACACTCAACTACCAATTTCAATGGTGGCACAAAGCACACAACAAATTTTTATTCAAAAATCAACCCTATTACAAATGACCAACATCCCTATTTATAGGGTTACAACACAACACACAGCCGACCTAACACAGGGACGCGACCTATGACCTAACATAGGTCGTTCACGACCTAACAAAGACATCACAACATAGCCTGCAACATAACAGATACAACGGCATACGACTTATCACAACATGAGTCAACACAGTACAACATCACGCGAGTTAAAACACTTATGCGACATAACTGAAAGCGATATAAGGGTACAACACTGCTTCATGACAAGCGACTTAGGCTTCAGCGACCTAAGGAATGCGGCTTAAGTTGATAGCATGCGGCGTAAGGGCGAGCGACCTAAACTTGAGCGGCTTAAGAATCAATGCGACTCATTAAGTCGTTATCTTGCTTGAGCGACCTAAGGGAACTGGGCTTAACTCGCTAAGTCGTTCAAGCGATTTATCAAAGTGCTTTAGCTCGTTAGGTCGCTCCAGCGACTTAAGAATATCCTGCTGGTGTTCTGCATAGTCCTTCACTGAATCATCTATCTCGATAGGTCGCAAATAGCTAGGTCGCTCGCGACTTAAGGTAACACGTACTGAATGGTTTAGCTCGCTGGACCGGTTCCCATGATTCACTAGGTCGCTTGTAACATGTGAGTGACTTAAGACGATGAGCAATTTACCCTGGTGCGCTACATCATCCTCTCCCGGTTGACAAGAATTCGACCTCGAATTTGCACCTTCCTCTTCTTCAACAAGCTTATTCCCATAATACGGAATCAAATGTTTAACGTTGAAAACGTCTGCAGTGTGAATATGATCCGGCAACCTCAACTGATACGCATTATCATTGATCTTCTTCAAAATTTCCACTGGACCAAATTTTTGAGCTTTCAACTTGTTGTAAGTTCCAACTGGAAAACGATCTTTCGTTAATACCGCATAAACAAAATCACCTTCTTTGAAGTCTACACTTCTTCGCTTCTTATCTGCCAGTTGTTTATACTTATCATTTGATGCACGCAATCACTCATGAACAGTTCTGTGACATTCCTGCAACTCGTTCACGAAATCACAAGCTCGTTTAACAACTCCTTTCTGAGATGGTACTGTCATCAAATCCAACGGTCCCTTCGGAATTGCTGAATATACAACTTGAAACGAACTGAATCCAGTACTTCGATTAACAGCGTGATTATGTGCAAATTCTGCCTGACATAACTTCATATCCCAGCTCTTCAAATTATCTTTCACAAGACATCTTAACAAGTCTCCCAACGATCTATTCACCACTTCCGTTTGCCTATTTGTTTGCGGATGATAGGCGCTACTAAAATTCAGCTTCGTTCCAACCATCTTCCACAGACTCAACCAAAAATGACTTAGAAATCGCGTATCCCGGTCAGAAACAATGGATTCAGGTAGCCCATGTAGTCGATACACTTCCTTAAAGAACAACTGAGCAACACGGACTGCATCCGCGGTCTTTTTACAAGCTATGAAATGTGCCATTTTCGAAAACCTGTCCACTACAACATATATTGAATCATTCCCTCGCTGAGTTCTTGGCAAACCCAAAAAAAATCCATGCTAATATCAACCCATGGTCTAGTCGGCACGGGCAATGGCATATACAACCCTGCATTCGTAGCTATCCCTTTGGAAACTTGACATATATGACATCTCTGCACAAATCTTTCAACTTCTTTCCTTATGGATGGCCAAAAATATGATTCAAAAATCAACTGCAAAGTACGATCTCTACCCACATGACCTTCTTCATGCAACTCTTTCACAATCTTCATTCGCAAGCTACACTCTGGTATACATAATCGATTCCCTTTAAATAGAAAACCATCCACTAACACGTACTCATCCGTCCTTCCTTTTTCGACTTCATCAACCACCTTGGCAAAGTAAGGATCATCAACAAACAATTCTGGCAACACATCAAACCCCGTCACTTCAACCTTCATTGTAGTCAACAAATGATTCCTTCGACTCAATGCATCTGCCACACGGTTTGTAATTCCCGACTTATGCTTCACCACAAATGTAAATTGTTGCAAGTATGCGATCAACGAAGCATGCCTGGCTGCAATCTTGTCCTGTCCCTGCAAATGTTTCAGTGCTTCATGGTCAGTATACAGAACAAATTCTTTGTGGAACAAATAGTGCCTCCAATGCTTTATAGCTTGAACAATAGCATAGAACTCCACGTCATAAGTATTATATCTCATCTTTGCTTCCGAAAGCTTCTCACTGAAATAAGCAATTGGACGGCCCCTCTGGCTCAACACTCCTCCAATTCCAACTTTAGATGCATCAGTATGTAATTCAAATAGTAACTTGAAATCCGGTAAAACTAGAATGGGTGCTGTCGTCAAAAGTGTCTTGATCTTCTCAAAAGCTAACTCTGCTTCCTCTGTCCACACGAACTTCTTTCCTTTCATGCAATCGGTTACAGGTGCCATCACACTGCTAAAATGTGGAATGAATCTTCGATAAAAATATACCAACCCATGAAAACTCCTTACTTCAGTAATTGTCTTGGGTTGTGGCCAACTCCTGACAGCTTCCACTTTACTTTCATCCACTTGAATACCCTCCTTCGACAGAACATATCCCAGAAACAAAACACTGTGCTTCATGAACACGCACTTCTTTGTTGCTGCATAGAATTGCTCCTGTCGTAGAATCAACAGCACTTCTCGCAAATGCTGGATATGCTCTTCCATACTCCCACTATAGATCAAAATATCGTCAAAGTAAACTACTACGAACTTCCCAATAAATGGTCTGAAAATCTGGTTCATCACTCTCATAAAAGTATTAGGAGCATTTGACAAGCCAAACGGCATAACCAGCCATTCGTATAGACCTTCCCTAGTTTTAAAAGCAGTCTTCCACTCATCACCTGGTCTAATACGAATCTGATGGTATCCACTCTTCAAGTCAATCTTTGAGAACACAACAGCCCCACTCAACTGATCAATCAAATCATCGAACCTCGGCATAGGAAACCTGTATCTTACAGTGATCTTGTTTAGAGCTCGACTGTCCGTACACATCTGCCAAGTCCCATCCTTCTTCGGTACCAATAAGGCTGGCACTGCACAAGGACTCAAGCTCTCCTGAACACGCCCTTGTTCTAACAACTCCTCCACCTGCCTTCTTAGTTCCTCATGCTCCTTAGGACTCATCCTGTAATGTGGCCTGTGAGGTAATGCCGCCCTGGCACAAGATCAATCTGATGCTAAATATCTCTCAATGGTGGTAACTCCTTTGGATACTCTTCAGGAAATACATCTCTGAATTCTTCCAACACTGGCTTTACTTCCTATGGAACTTCAACAGATTCAATAGCTTCATGTCCAATCAACAAGAACACCTCTGGACTCTCCTCTAATTCTTCAACAAACTCCTTCAAAGTCAACAAAGTCTTCAGCTCCTCAATCTCTTCTGAATTGCTCTCTCCTTGCTGTCTCTTCTTCGGAACTAAAATGATCTTAGTACCCTCAAACATAAAGCTGTAGCTATTGGTTCAACCATCATGCTGCACTACTCGGTCATACTGCCATGGTCTTTCCAAAAGCAAGTGACAAACATCCATCTCCACCACATCACACCAGATCTCATCTTTATACTTCTTCCTAATAGAAAATGGAACATGAACTCGCCTGTCCACCTTCACCTCTCCTCCTTTCCTTAACCACGCTAACTTGTAAGGATTTGGATGATTCTCCATCTTCAACTTCAACTTTCTCACAGCTTCGGTAGAAATGATATTATCACAACTTCCCGCGTCAATCACAAATTTACACACCTTTCCCAGTATAGTGCATGTCGACTGAAAGATATTACTCCTCAACCAACTAGCCTCCTCTTCCTGCTTCGGTGTCAAACATGATCTCCTCAACATTAGATTACATCCTTCATCTCCCGACGCGATATCCTGTTCATCCTCCTCAACTGGACTAGAATAACCTTCATCAACATCCTCACCTTCCACTTCAACAATCATAGCTCGCTTCTTCGGTTTCGGGCATTCATTACTCTTATGACCCACTTCCTGGCAATTATAACACTTGAAACTGTTGTTGACCTTCGCCTTCGCGACATCATTCACAACTGGTTTACTGACAGCTTTAGAAACGTTGGAACTCCCACTAGCACCCTTGCTCTGAGTATTGGAACTTGGAAACACACCACCTCCTCGTCTTCCCTGCTTCTCCCAAGCCAACGCCTTCTGGTGCGCTTCAGCCACAGATCTAGGGTCAAACATATTTACCATATCCTGGATCTGGATCCTCAACCCCCCAACAAACCTAGCAGTCAATTGTTCCTCCGTCTCCATAATGTCATTTCGAGCAATTAGTTGATAAAACTCATCAGCATAATCATTAACAGTCTTCGTCCCTTGCCTCAGATTCTGCAACCTCTGATACATGAGTGATTGATAATTATAAGGCAAGAATATAGCCTTCATCATCTTCTTCATTTTCTCCCAAGCAACAATCTTCGACTTCCCCATCCGTTCTCGTGTAAGTTTGGTTTGCTGCCACCACGCCATAGCTCTCCCTCTCAACCTAGTAGCAACCAACTTCACTCGACGATCTTCCAGAACCTCCTTGAAATCAAAGATCTCTTCAACATTAGATAACCAATCTAGAAATTCTTCAGCCTGCATACCACCCTTAAACTCTGAAATTTCAATTTTCATTCCGGACTCCCATTTGTGATCATACTCTGAATGATTTCTTCCTTGGCTTCGATTTCGACCATGAACACTACCACCATCAAACTCCTCATCAAAATCTGATGCATATCGATGTCGATCATGACCACCAACGTCTCTACCACCACCATTTCTCCGATCACGATCATCAACATTCCTATCACGATCGTCAACATTTCTACGATCGTGATCTTCTCTTCTCTCCCGATCTGAATGTGGTGAAACTCTATTTCCCCCATGGCTCGATTCAGGTGAAACCCTTCTTCTACTTTGATTCATTTCAGGCATCATTCTCTCTAATCGACCAATTCCCTCATCAAACTTCTCATTGAATTTATCACTAATTCGTTGCTCCATTTGTTCGGCCTCTTCTCTTCCATACAAAGCATCAACATTGCGATGACGTTGAACTCGTCTCGGTGGCATGATTGAACTTCAAACAAATCTTCAAAAATTCAAACACTTTCCGAACTTTGATCCAAAATGATATGGATCGAAACTCCCAACTTGTTACAACTTTACGATAAACACGATGAACACCAAACTTCAAATTCTCGACACCCAATTCTCCAACTGATGCAAACTTCTTGCGATCTAGCTCTGATACCAAACTGACACAGCCAAGGAAGCGAATTCGACGATGTAAATCGAATCCGTCCAGGATCTCACATGATTAGCGGAAATAATCAGTGAATCGATGATAAATCGGTGAATTTAAGAATACCCAAATGTCCAAATCAGTTGATCACGAAGATACCGGATTCTAGCAATCTTCGACACGTTGATCGCGCACGATGCCGTGAGAGAAGATCTACAATTCTTCGAACGTTGATCAAGCGCACTTGATTCCGTGAATTGGCTTCAACAATCGTTTATTCGAGCGCACTCGAATGCCGAAGGTGGAGATAGGAGATTACACTCAACTACCAATTTCAATGGTGGCACAAAGCCCACAACAAATTTTTATTCAAAAATCAACCCTATTACAAATGACCAACATCCCTATTTATAGGGTTACAACACAACACACAGCCAACCTAACACAGGGACGCAACCTATGACCTAACATAGGTCATTCACGACCTAACAAAGACATCACAACACAGCCTGCAACATAACAGATACAACGACATACGACTTATCGCAACATGAGTCAACACAGTACAACATCACGCGAGTTAAAACACTTATGCGACATAACTGAAAGCGATATAAGGGTACAACACTGCTTCATGACAAACGACTTAGGCTTCAGCGACCTAAGGAATGCGGCTTAAGTTGATAGCATGCGGCGTAAGGGCGAGCGACCTAAACTTGAGCGGCTTAAGAATCAATGCGACTCATTAAGTCGTTATCTTGCTTGAGCGACCTAAGGGAACTGGGCTTAACTCGCTAAGTCGTTCAAGCGATTTATCAAAGTGCTTTAGCTCGTTAGGTCGCTCCAGCGACTTAAGAATATCCTGCTGGTGTTCTGCATAGTCCTTCACTGAATCATCTATCTCGATAGGTCGCAAATAGCTAGGTCGCTCGCAACTTAAGGTAACACGTACTGGATGGTTTAGCTCGCTGGACCGGTTCCCATGATTCACTAGGTCGCTTGTAACATGTGAGCGACTTAAGACGATGAGTGATTTACCCTGGTGCGCTGCATCACTAAGGAGAAGCGTTGTACTGAGCTTATGAGCACTTGAAAGAGGAGAAGCGATGTGCTGAGCTTGCTGCCCGTATTGCTTCCGACGAGTTCACCGTCAGCCAATCAGGATTGGTTCCGATGATATTGTCCAAATTAGGCCCATCTGGTAAGTTCTTACAGAAGCTTGTTTTGGTCTTGGGGAGGTGGGAGTGATAAGTTAGAGTGAGTATGTTTAGCTTGAGTTGCACATGAGCTTGCAGTTTTGTGTGCTTGTGCTGTATCATGCGTGTGTATGCATTTGTGTGGGTATGTGTGACTGCAGTCTGGGTGTTGATGTATCATATATGTGTATGTGTGTGCATTGATTTACCTGTTTATGCGTGAGCTCCTCCCTACGCTGTGCACATGTGAGTGAGAGAATGCAAACTATATAATTAGTATAATTAAATTAGAATCGATATTTATATAGATATGAAATATAACAAATACACTTAAGATATTATTATACTTATATTTTATGTATAAATGTAAAATACAAATTATATAGTTGATAAATCATAATAAAAAGAAGTTAATGCCATTATTTAATGGAAGATTGAATATACTTGAGTTTGTTACATCCCTGTTCTTCCCTGTGTTCAGGACATATATGCAGAGAATTGGGTGGAAGTATACACATATATCTATTTCTACTGTGTGTATGTGTTTACCTGAAGACAAAACTGTGCATGGATGAAAAGCAGGTCGGTGTACTTTCGTGTGTTTAAGTGTAGTGTGTGCGCATTAGTGTACGTCGACCTGTGCATACGTGTGCAGGTGTATATAATATATATACGTGTCTTAGTGCGTGCATGTGTGGTAGTAAGCATGCATACTCCCAGGTGTATGGTTGGGTATGGTCCGTGTTGAGTTTGATTTTGTTCTTGCTGTTTTCCTTGCATGGTTTTGCGCATCTTTATACTGAATCGATTTTAACCTTACTTCTAGCTTCATTTACCTGCTCTTGTATACTTGCCATTGAAGTGCAAGTCATGTACTGGAACATTTTTGTTTATATATATTTGAAATCTTCTCTTCCAATATACTAGATTCTAATATGTAAACTTTCTGTATATATTATATCTATGTATTTGACAATGTAAATACAAGTTTTAGTAAAATGGTTTTACTTATACTGTTTAAATAGTCTTTAGTTATCATTTTATAAAAGTGTGAGATTCTTGTGTGTGTAGTATGTGTGTGTATGTGTGTGTATAATCCAGGTTTTCATAATAATATATATTTTAATTTGAATATATGTAATTAATTTGGATGTTTTTTGTAACTATTTAGAAAAGTATTTTATTGTAGTAAGTTATGAAATAATTTATATATGCAATATTTAAAAAACTATCCTGTATGTAAGAAGTGAGTTTCTAATGTTATTAGTGAAATTTTAATTTTTGATTATTTAAATAAAAGATTGAGAAATTTGTTATTTATTGTATAGTTTATATTATTATAGAGTTTAGTGAATTATCGAATAAACTCTAGAATATATATTTAATAATTATTATTATCTAATTTTAAGTATTAAATTTGTTATATAAAAGTATATGTTACGTTTAATTTATTATTGAACATTGATTTATTTGTTCTATTCATACATGCCTTTATGATTAATTTATTTTATCTTGTCTTCTGATTTTACTTCTTTTGTATGTCGTATTGAACTATATGAGTGATTCACCATTGATGTTGAGTTGATTGATGATTTTAATTTGATACGGTGATGACATCCTTCTAATTGATTTGTTAGATTTTATTTCTGTGTGATGAGAAATTTGAATAAACGGAGTAGTGATACCGTCTAGTATGAGAGTTTCTGTAACACTTTTCCGGTTATTCATCGGATTTGTCATATAGAAATATCTAATGTGGATTGAGAGTAGTTTATGAGCGTTGAATAATTATCCAAGTAACATGTAGTGGTATATGACACTGTTATGTTATTCATTTGATTATTCTTTGTAAGTAAATGTCACTCAAACAGGGATTTTCTCATATATGTGTGGTGATACTCAGTGCGATGATCGAGTATATGTTAGTCATGTGTTGATTATGAAAGTCGTGAGTCGACCTATGGTTGGAGATGTATACAATTATAAGATGAGTACTATATGGTCATCCACATTGTGTCCAGCTTCCTTTATGGTTTGGGAGTGAACCGGATTGGGCGGTATCTACTATGGCGGCCTAATCGTGGAGTCGCTCCCCAGATCCGCAACACCGTTGTTGGTTAATTTATTTGTTGCGCATCATATGATTGGTAATTGGTAGGGGAGGTACCCTACATCCCCTTGTGTCACATAGGCCAGCAGTCTACTACCAGGGGAAAGCAAGGTTGTGATCGAGGCAAGGCGTATATGGGTCGATGGTAGATGGGGTCATGATGTCCACCGAGATAACTAAAGACTGTAGGAACATATGGTACTCTACGGAAGGTGAGCAGCCCTAGGTTCCTGGAGCATGCTGTGGGCTATCAGTCTCCCTTTCTGGTTCAGGGTTGTGAGTGCGTAGTGGATTGGTATATATGTCTCATTCCTATAATGAGTTGACTAAACTAGAAACGGGTTGAGTCTAAAGTGTAGTCTATCCCATTATATCCATACTATTTAATGGTTTAATATTTACAGATAGCCATTATTATTGATTGTAATTTAGATTATGTTGGATTATCTTTGTAGTTTGTATAGTAGTGGATATCATTTGAATGATTTAACGGTCTATCTCACGTTATCTATTGAATAATGATTTTATGATATTATATTAGGGCATTGATGTACGTTAGCCCTTTTCACTTGATGATTTCATTTTATATGATGAGGTTGTATTGTATGGATGATTCACCAATTTGACGTTGATTTCGTGATTTTTGAGTGGTGTTCTTTATATGGGTGATGACACTTTGTTATGTATTGTGGGGATTGTTATCTTGAGATATTTGAACTTGTTAATGTCATTATATATTTTTGAGTTGTATCTTGATTCATGTATTAGATGTTTTTATGTGTATATTTGATGTACATTTGGATCTATGAATACATTTTATTATACAATATCGCAGCGTTTGACTCTTTATGTTTCTTACTTGTTTATTATATATTATGTACTATTCTGTCTTAGAAGCACGCATGCTTATTGCTTTGTACCGGTACTGTGTACGTATAGATATGTAATTTTTTTTAATGCTTTAATATGTACCGGTGTTACTACAATGGAATATTAATGTATTTACCCCTTATAACCTCATTCTTTATATTATCTGACGGTGTTACTTTGTAATACTCTTGGATAGTATGGGTATAGATGTAGGGTATCACAAATTGGTATCAAAGCAAGGTTCAGAATAATACATTGTATATATGAGACACAACTCAAGACCTTAATGAGACTTAGAGTCCCTGTTCACTTGGGTGTGTTTGGTCGTTACCTTATATTGGGAATAAATAGGAATATGAGAATGAATGTTGGGGTAATCATCTGAGGGGAACATATTTATTATTTCTATATTTGTATATAAGATATTTGGATTTTGTTATTTTGAGAATAAATATGAAATGACTGAACTTGAGTGACTTAATATTAAGTTGTTCTATTTCTATTTGATTTTGATCCAAGTGTACAACGGAAATAGATGGATAATTTTCCGCTGAGTAACTTGGTCGTTATTGTTTATATTTGTTTGGTTATCGATACTTGTTAGTGTCGAATTAATTTTTGGTTGAATATGCTTACGTATTATTTAAAATTTATAAATGACTTGAATTTGATTTTTGTGGACATTAAATCGTGATTATAATAATATGTGAAATTTATTTATGAATTTGAGGTTATAATTGAATAGTTTCTGATTTATTAATATTTGGAATTAATTTGTCGAATATTGAGATATGATAATTTATATGATTATAAATTATTTAATATGATTTGAATATTTTGATTTAAGTTAGGATTTTTTTTTGAATATTTTGAAATAGAGTATGACGAGAATTTTTTTAAAAGAAAAGATTTTGTGATTAAAGCTTAAGTAAAGATAGAATATTATGAGATTTGTTTTAATGAATGTTTGATTTACATTTTAATATAATTAATAGTGGAATTTTGAGCTTTTTTATAGATTACTTTTAAGAAATTACGAGGATGCATTTTTTGAAGGAACTTGATCAGCCCGTAGTGGAAGAAATGAGTGAATTTCAAAAGTTTTAAACATTTTAGATCTTTAATGGACATACGAAGTCTAAGTTTAGTTGGAACTTTTCTAAAAGTTTTTTTAAAATAAAATCAATATTTTATTTAACTTCATAAATAAAGTTTCACTTTAATTTAATGTGTACATAAGTTAGAGTATATCAAATATACTCCAATATACAAATTTGTGTGTAACGTTTTACTTTTCAAATTTATTAGAAGGAAATATTTCAATACCTTTCTCTTAACTTATTCAATTAATGAGGGGGCATAAATTTACTTAGATAAGGAAACTTTTCATTTCTTTTCTCTTAAATTAGGGATCATAAATTTAGTTAGAGAATGAAACTATTTCCTTCTCTTAATTGAATTAAATAATTGATTAATAAAATAACATTAATGAATAATCTAAATATGACATGAATTGTAAACATATTCATAGTAAATATCATGCAAGTACAACATATAGGGAGTGTGCATAGTCAGTGGTAATTGATATACATACATAAAATAAATAAGAACAATTTGAATGACTATTACATAGGAATAGAAATAGAAATAAATAAGGGATGACAAGGGTGATTGATATAACTCCCCTTTTAGTAAACATAATTAATGCAACGTATAATTGATAATTAATAGGCATCATAATATAAGAATATAAACGGTCAAAAATAAATGTGTGTGTGTGTATAATTGCCTCGTTTAAATAGTTTTTTTTTTGAAAAGAAATCTAATTCATACTTTGACAGTATGAAAAACATATAATAAATTTTATATATACAAACATACATATAAAATTAATTGTGTGTATAAAGTCTTTCTAATTAATACAAATTAAAGATTTATAGCAATTAATTTAAAAATAGTTTTATTTCAGAACATTAATTGTGTGTATGTAAGATTCAATAAAACCTCTAATTAATACAAATTATAGACTTATAGAAATCAAATTAAAATTTAGATTTATTGGTAAAACATCTTCCTTTTTCTAATTTCTAAAACAATACAAACAAAAAACCCATACATGTAAACTTTCAAATCCAAAATTACATTTTGTTTTATATGATTTAAAACATAAATTTCAATAAACACTGTAACATTCATACACAAATTTTAGTTTAATTTGTTAAAGTAAAATCTAATCAAAACAATATTAACATATAAAGTTTTAGATCTAAACACTACAAGGAATACAGTCAATAGCGATGGAAGCTTGCGACGGCCGCCGACGACTATTTCCGAGGGCTGAGGAACTCAGTGGTGTTTAAGTAAATAAAATATAGTAGCCGTCAAAAACTTACGTAAAGCCGTTGAAAGCTGTCAGAAATTATCGTGTATATAAGCTCCAGGCCAAGAGCTTTCTTCGTTATTCCCTCTTCCCCAAAATCAACCAAATTCCTAACCACCATCACTTCCACGTCGTCAGCCAGCCCCCGCGCCTCCCCGGTCATCTCCAACTTCATCATTCTCCACTCTCGACAAGCCTAGGCCTTTCATCATTCTCCAATCAGGTTTATTCCTAAACCCTGGTTAATTTTGTTTTTTAAATTAGGGTTAATTTGTTGTTATAATTTTATAATACCCTATTGATTGTTTTTATACCTTATTGAATGCTAATTAGGTTGTTATTATAATTATTTATCATTTAAATGTTGATAAAAAAAATTGTTTAGTGGATGTATGCGTTGATTGGTGTATATGTGTT
The DNA here is from genome assembly GCA_030737815.1 of Allium fistulosum. Taxonomy (NCBI): domain Eukaryota; kingdom Viridiplantae; phylum Streptophyta; class Magnoliopsida; order Asparagales; family Amaryllidaceae; genus Allium; species Allium fistulosum. The sequence goes on along the minus strand of CM060907.1, from coordinate 936,935,575 downwards.
TGATTAGTTAGTGTATACACGCATTAGGGCTAGTTTGGATTAATTAAAGTCGATGCTCAGGATTTAATGTATGCATTATTAAGACGACGAAACTGACGATTTAGTGTATGCGTTTCTTAGAATACAAATAAATTATTGTAAAAATCGTTGTATAATATGCTTTACTTTTTATAAATCCCTTAGAGAATTTTTGGCCTTGTCTGACAAGTATTATATATGATCGTTGTATGGATGTTCATTTTTATCACAGAACGGACATTTATATTCATCCGATACAATATTTGTCGGATTTGTCCATGTATTGGACGACAAGTTACAAACACAATAGAGTAATTATATTTTGCAAATCATTTCATTTTAAACGGTTCACAAAATTTTGACAACACTTTCTTTTTGTTTCCTATGCACACGCATATGTGTATGATACAAAAAACAAAGGGAAAGTGCTGCCGAAATTTTGTTGAATCGTTTAACATGAAATGATTTACAAAATACAATTACTACGGTGTTTGTAATGGGAAATAGAATGACCAATCATCAAAGTGTAAAACAATAACCTAAAAATTATAGATTATATTCATATAATAATTTGTATAAATCCATATGAAAATAAAATTAAATAGAATAATATTATATATTTGCAAAAATTAAAATGTATGATTTAATTGAAAATTAAAACGTCAACAGGTAAATGATTAATACATTTTTATGTTTTAAAGTTGGAAAAATGGTCAATTATTTTATCGATCAGAGCTGAATGTACCAACAAAGAAGAGAAATTAGAGGCTCAATAAGTGAACATTTTCGAAATGATGTACATGTCTTTATTGAATTCGCTTCAAGTAATAATAGGAACGACGAAGAAATTCGTTGTCCAAGTAGTAGGTGCAAATTATTGAAGCATTTGATACCGAATATGGTAATAGTTCATTTGCGCCAATATGGTTTCGTGCCGAATTATTTGGTGTGGGATCGTCATGAAGAACTTATAGCACCTAATCTCGTATATTCGGAGGAGGAGATGGATACTGAAATTGTTCCGATGAATCTCAAAGAAGATATGGTTGAAGATGCAACACTTTTAATGTTTCCTACCGTTGAAGTTGATGGTAACGATATTAATGTCGAAGAACCAAGCATTGGAGCAAAATTTTTTTTATGATTTATTGGATGCTGCTAAGAAATCCCTTTGGGATGGTTGTGCAAGCGGTACTCAACTATCAGTAATTGCATAATACATTACGATGAAATCAAAATACAACTTCACGAAGTCGGGTTTACAGCTATAGTACAAGCTACAAAACGACATATGCCACCCGATAATTTAATGTGTTAAATCATTATGAAGTGAAAAAAATTATGTCTCCTTTTGGTTTGCCGTACCAAAAAATATATACATGTTTAAATGGTTGCATGTTGTTTTGGAAAGAAGGGAAAGGAAGTTTCATATAAGCGTATGCATTACTTACCCATCATTCCCAGGCTTTAAAGGTTATATGCATTTTCTGTAACCGCGCATCATATGAGATGACACTGTATGAGAACACATGAAGAAGGTATGTTAGCACACCCAACTGATGGAGAATCATGAAAGCATTTTGATAAGACATACCCTGTTTCGCAGCGGAGAGCCGTAATGTTAGACTTGGTTTATGTACGGATGGATTTTCGTCGTTCCCTCAATTTGGTTCAAAATATTCATATTGGCCTATAATCGTTACACCTTACAATTTACCTCCGTGGATGTGTATAAAAACTCCGTATATGTTTCTCACTATTGCATCCCTGGCCCTAATGATCTAACATAAGGAATCAACGTATATTTATAACCGTTGATGGAAGAGTTAAAAACATTGTGGTATGAAGGTGTTGAAACATACAACATTTCAAAAAAAAGAATTTCCGTATGTTCTCTTCTTTGCTGTGGACTATAAGCGATTTTCCTGCGTATGCAATGCTTTCGGGTTGGAGTACGGCTGGTCGTCTAGCTTGTCCTTATTGCATGGAAGAAACACGAGCATTTTCTTTACCACATGGGAAGAAAATTTCATGGTTTGGCTATCATTGATGTTTTCTCCATATTAATCTCCTTTTAGAAAAGATAAAAAAAACTTTACAAGTAATAGAATTGAGACCTTGCAACCACCAACGATTTAGTCAAGCGAAATTATTTATGACCTAGTAAAGGATTATCCAAAGATACATGAAACCGGCAAACAAATTGAAATTCAAGGTAAATTGACGATTTATAATTGGGGAAAACAAAGTATATTTTGGGAGTTGCCTTATTGGGAAAATCTCATAATTCGTCATAATATCAACGTGATGCACAACCAGAAAATATATGTTTGATAATGTATTTAACACAGTTCTGAATGTTAAAGGAAAGACTAAAGACGATTTGAAATCAAGACGTGATATAAAGGCAATATGCAATCATCCTGAGCTTCATATGAAGCCAAATGACACAAAAAACCAAAAGCATGCTATGAGCTAGACAGTAACCAAGTTAAAGTATTGTTAAAGTGGGTGGAAGGATTAAGATTTTCTGATGGGATTTCCTCTATTCTGCGTAGATGTGTCGACTATAAGAACGGTAAAGTGAGTGGGATGAAAAGTCATGATTATCATGTAATGATGGAACATTTGTTACCAATCGCTTTTAAAGAACTGTTGTCCATAAAAGTTTGGACGGTGGTAACAAAACTTAGTTTGTTTTATAAGAAGCTTTGTTCAACTACGTTAAAAGTTGATCGTCTACGTAAACTTGAGGAAGAAATTCCTATACTGCTCTGCAAATTGGAGAAAATATTTCATCCGGGTTTCTTCAATGTAATGAAGCATTTACCTGTTCATCTTCTATTTGAAGCACATCTTGGACCCGTGCAATATGGATGGATGTATCCATTTGAAATGTATTAATATTAAGTATGTTAAATTTTAGTTTAACTACATGTAATAAAATTTAATTATAATTATTCTTAACAGGTACTTAAATCATCTAAAGAAAAAAGTGAGATAAAAAGCATGAGTTGAATGTTCGATATGCAAATCATATATCGAAGAAGAAGCTTCGTTCTTTTTCTCTCATTATTTCAGTGACCATGTGAACTTATCTTTTGAAAGTGCTATGTGAAATGATGAGGGCATTAAACAAGGTTCTTCTGAATCAGTGCTATCTATTTTATACAACAGGGATGCCCTGCTGGAAAATGTGTGGAAGTATGATTAGACGACAAAGATTACCGTGTAGCCCGCACATATGTTTTTCTTAAATGTGCAGAAGTTGCGCCATTTGTTAGGTATTATTAAATAATACATATAAAATTATTTACTTGAATAATACATGTGTGTATTCATTATAATGCAATATATTATCCATTTAGGCAGTATTTACGAATCACAGCATCCAAGCGGTGATATCAGCAAAAAAATTGCTACTTGGTTTTCGAACCACGTATATGATCATGTAAATTGTGTAGTCAACGAAGAGTGGAAGCATCTTGCAATGAGACCAAAAAGAAAAGTTCAAGAAATATCCAATATTCTTTATCAATGGCTACAAATTCAACACCAAAGAATATGGGGTTGAAAAATTAACTAACAGTACTAGTGTATTTGTTAAAGGTGTTATCCCGCCTTTTCACAAGGCCGTGATGTCAAGAACTTGACTAGAGACAGAAGACAGTCCGCTCTAGAAATCAGTTATTTGTAGATTCAAGATGGATATAGGAAAACTTGCTCTGAGTCCGGATCGAGCCACAGTTAGCATGATATGACAAGCAGAGCTATGCAAGGCGACATTCCAAATTTCAGGTCAATCGGAGTTCATATGCTCGAGTTATGGAACGATCAAGATCCATGAGAAACACGCCCATCTCATATCCATCATTTCGTATCCATCCATCTGTATCCATCATTTCATATCCATCAGCATCGATACAAAATGAACGTAACTTCATAACTCGGCGTCCATCGTTCGTATCCATATGGTTCAAGCACATAACGATGGACTTCGGCACTTCCTAGATCGATTGCGCTTCACTTGGCCAGCAACTACATTTCTCGTATCGATTACCTACTTGATCGATATGAATAATAGAGCTTACAATCGATAAGAAGACGGTGGCAAGGCATCGATACGAGAAGCAAGGTATCAGATGGAAACAAAAGAAGTGGTCAACCCAAAAGAAGCGGTCCCTATGCACAAAATAAGGAACTCCACAAAGCGCGCACGCCATGTCATCGACACGAAGGGATCGATATGAAGGTTTCAGCCACTCCATATTTGCAACTTTGATCGATCAATAACTCCACAACCACAAATCCAAATACAATGAGATTTTCACAGAAGGTTGCTTATCATCTCAGGAACATCCATGACCGATCGCAACTCAATTGGAGGAACTTCCAATCGATACGAAAGCAATATGGGTCTATCAGGGATCGATCCCAAACGGCTCCATATCGATTGTGTAGGCCGTCCTAGGTTTGAGAAAGGGTATTCCGAGATTCAAGATAGATATTTCCAACTTCACACCTATAAATAACACCCTCGTTGCAAATAAAAAACGACTTTTATGCTGCTGCTTGAGTGGAACTCTATTATAATTTGCGTGTTAGCAGTTGTACTATTGTAACTCAATTTCTAATCAGCAATAAACATCAAAACTTTCAAAGTGGACGTAGGCAATAACACCGAACCATTATAAATTCTTGTTTTCTTTCTATTACTGCTTATTTTTCTTGGTGTGATTGTTAGATTAGCCTCATTTTACATTTTACTTCTTCATTCTAATCTCTTCAATTACACCCGAAGAGTGTTCTGCCCATTTTTGGTACAAACACTTTGGTGCTTTCATTGAGAAAACTCTGCTTTTTCTCTGATTTTGTGGATCCCCTGCCGTTGTTGGATTACTAAAATCTAAGGAGGAGATCCATATCTGTCTTCCTGTGGTTCCTTCTATTCTATTCAGATCATTTCAGATCTAAGAAGAACTACATTCAACAAGGTGCACACTACCAGAACTGCTTCCAACGCCGCTAATCCTGAAGGAAGGGATAGGCAAAGTCCCGCGCAGTTGACTACTACAGGCCAAACATCAACTGGAGCTCCAGATTCACCCGGTCCAGTGACTAGAGAGAAATTCCAGACCCTCATGCATGAGCTCACACAAAACCGTTAAGAGCTCACTCAACAGATCCGTGCTAATACGGAACTTGTGAACCAGCTGATTGAAGAAAGGCGGAGGGGATCTAGAAGGGAGCATACCTCTTATTCCCTGTTTGAAAGCTCGACGTTATCTAATTTCAATCATAGATCTACACACCACCGATTAGATGAGAATTACACAAAAGCCTCCGGGCACCCGTATGCTGCAAATCCTAGACGGGTCGGGATAGGTCCTTCTACAGGGCGTCAAGCTGCACCCTCCTCCCGAGGAGGGGCTCTTCCTTGCAACACTACTCATGACAACGCTGCTGTTGCTATAGATCTGGATACCGAGATCCAGAACTAACCAGATCCAGCCCCTCGTCACCGCATTCATGCTCAAGATCCTCACTTCCATGAAGCCTGGGAGCCAAGGAGGTGTGGAACGGACCGTAGACAGCGACCGGACCGTCCTCATTACATGGAACTCGACCGTGCCTTGGCCCCGAATCTCCAAATGCATGATATACCAACTATAATATGCCATATGATAAGAGAAAGTCAAGGCCTCACTAATGATGACTCGGGGATTTCTAGAAGTCACACCCCGTTCACCAATGATATCTTACATGAAGAACCGGCCCGTTGATTTAGGATGCCGACCTTGCCGGTGTATGAAGGAAATTCGAATCCCAACCAACATATTCTGAAATATGAATGGCTTGTTGTTCGTCGACGGAAATTCTATCGATTTAGAAAACCGTCGAACGAATTTAAATTAAAATATAACCGCAAGCGCACGGCGTACACTTGTTGTACGTGGCGAATACGGGTCGATCCGCAGGGAATTGATGATTTTAAAATTCTATTCAATCAAATTAAACCAAAGTCGAGTGAAAGTTAAGCTAGAGAATTAGAAAATTAGCTAACTAACTAAAAGAACAGAGATGCAAATATAAGAGTTAAATGACAATTTAGAGAATAAATCCACTCTCTAGATCATGTAGTTCAACACATATGAAATCATAATCTCTCTTTTATGGTCATTAGTGCTTTAATTGATGTGCTTATCATAAGTATGGCATATTTGTGCTATTGATTAGCCAACATAAGCCATCAAACTATAACACATCCCTTAAACCACTTACTAACTTTCATGAAATTTGACAATGAAAATGAAATCTATTTTAAGTATGGCCTATTAACTATTGATTAGAAATATAGACCATCAAATTTAAATTTCAAATCACTTTCTTTTGCCATAATCATATTTTGATGAAGAGGCAATTAGTGTTAGTGATTGTTTAAGCATAGTCTATTTGGTGTCAACGATATAGACTATCAAATTCAAGGCAAAAACAATAATTAAACCACTTCAATCATTCTTCATTAAGCATAAAAAGAGAGCATGAATTAACAAATAGTTGAAGCTACATAATTAGAGAGCTTCATTACCCCTAAATTGAAGGGGTTTAGCCTCTCATATTTGTCATTTGATTAACAAATGTAGCTAGCAACATGAAAGCAAAATGAAAGGAAAATGAAAGCTAATGGAAAAGAGAAGCTAATTAACAAGAATTAAAACTAATCTACTTTGCATGAATGTAAATCTACACTACAACATGAAAGGAAATAAACAAGAAAAGAAAAAGAACATGTATTAAATTGCTTAAAAAAATTACATAAGAGAAGAAATGGCTAAGTAGCCATGAAAAGAAAGAGAGCTTTGATTTATTTTCTAAGCTAAAAACTAACTAAAGAGACACTAAGGGAGAAGAGAAGAGGGTTACATGAAACATAAGGGGATTTTATACATGTGTTAAACCCTAATTCATATTTTTGGGGAACACCCAAAATACCCTCTTAGGAAGTGTGGAGGCCAAGTAATCATTAGCTTCAAATAATCCTCATTTAAGTGTACATGAAGCCATTAATTCCATAAGCATGTGCATTAGCCTCTAATTTGTACATTAAGGTAGATGGGTAGGTGGGGTCCTCCATTATCTTCACTTTGAATTATTTCCATCTTCATTTGTTCTCTTCACTCTTGTGCATGCATATATCATCATGTAACCACTTGTAAAATTCACCAAATTTCCTACAAAACAACATAGAAAATTTCAAGTAAATTTTCACAATTTAATAAATGCATAAAAATGACCATTTTGCCCTTATATGAAGATGAATATGTGACAATTTCAAATAATTTGAATTTTGGCTTAAACAAGTTAAATACCCAATATGATCATTTATTTAATTTAAATAGATTAAATATGGCGGTAAAAATATGCACATTTACGTGCACATCAAATACCCCCACACTTATCTTTTTATTCGTCCTCGAATAAACTAAAACTAAGATAAATCCGTTTTCAAAGGGAGCATGATTGCATTGAGCGTATGCAACAAGCCGTTAAACCTCTGGGTGTCCCCAGTAGGACGAGTGTTGTCTCGTGAGGGTTTTCAGCGGATACTACCCACAAAATCCAAATGCATGATGAAAATATTTACAAAATGCAAGGTTTATTTACAAAGAGATGAATGCGAGCTTTTGAAAATATTTACAATGAAGCATTTACTTTTAAATTAACACAAATAAGTTAAATATAGGTTTGGTTATTATCTTGAAATTTAAGTCATTTACTCGTCAAAATTTCCAACAAAAACGAAGTTGTCATAACAAATAGACTATAGTTTAACTCGTTGTTTCGGTTGATAACAAAGTGTAACTATGAAATGGATCCTTAGTTGATTATCAAAGTTTATCAAAGTGGTATATTCATTTCTTTTCAATAACAAGTCAAATCAAATAAGTTAAAACAGTGTTTGGATTTCAATTGCTTACTCTCTCTTATTTTTGAAAATTTTATTGATATTAACAATTTTTACATATGCCTAACTCAGGTAAACTGAGGCCAGATATATTACCCATGCACTGCCTTGCGGACTGATGTGAGGGGAATACAGAGCGTGGCGAGTGAACACACAAGTGTGAACACCTATTGACTGTAGGCGTTATTAGTAAAATAAGTTTTATATACACACACCTAACTCAGATAAACTGAGGCTAGATATACCGATCGTGCACTGCCTTTCGGGCTTACGTGAGAAGGGTACAGAGCATGGCGAGTGAACACACAAGTGTGAACACATGACTCTAGGCGTTTATTAAAAAAAATACATATATACAAGAAATATTTTTTTGTTTTTTTTTGAAACGAGAGAGTTTCGCACTATCATCTTAGCACCATTTAACTTAGAAGACAAAAAAATGTTATATCTTTACTTTGAATCAACCACTTTTTAAAACAAAGATTTTCAATTGGGATGTATTTCATAATTAACACGTATGAATCTTCCTATATACTAGTTAAACCATTGTTATTTGTAATCAAACTTCATTTTTATTTTTGTTAAGACGAATAAATTTTCAAAAATTTCAATTTATTAAACCAAAACCATATATTTATATTATAGTGTTTCTTTAAAAATAAATCAAAAGAAAATTTGTTTTTGGGATTTTTTTTTAAATATTTTTTTTTGAGTTTTTAAAAGAAAAAGCAAAAATAAACCATGAAAAATTAAAAAAATGATGATGAGTCTCCCCCCAAACTTGATTTTGACTGTGTCCCCACAGTAAACCTAAGTGGAAGGAGAAAAATAAAAATAAAAATAAATAAAAAGATGACCTATATTTACATGAAAACGAAAAGATTATTATTTACAAGAGTTCAGAAAGTATATCGTCAAGAAATAAATGAAATAGTCTTCCAAAAACCGATTCATTTGCCTCGTCAAGTATACGAGACACAGCTTAAGCTCGAAAAACCAAATCGTAGAAGATTTCAAAGTTGAATGTTGATTTGGAAAAACGAATGTCGTTTTATCGAAAATTGAACGAGTTGTTTTGTTTTCAATGATTTTTGGGGTTGATAAAACAATTGATTGAAATTCACATTTATTTTCACCAAATTGAAATTCAAGTTTATCATTGAAAACTTCTTCAAAATTCGATTTCAAAATCAAAATGGTGATGTAAATCTTCCCCTTCAGAATTTAACAACTCATTTTCGAAAATTCCAAAGAAATCATGTTCATTGAATTCGACTTCCTTTATTGGATTATCAACAACTTTATTGCATATCTCAAGTTCAAAATCCAAAGTTGTTGTATTCAAATTTTCAAAATCGAGAAAAGGAAGATCGAATTTTAAATTTGGTTCCACACCCTCAAAAGAATTGAAATCCAACTCAATTACCGTGTTTTTAACAACTTCGTTAAGATTTACATTTTCAATTTCAAAAGTTGTTATTTGAAAATCGTCGATTTGGGTAAAAGGTGGATTATCACTTGACTTGTCACACGTTGGGATTTGGTTTTGTTGTTCACGTTGTTTCATATAAGTTTCAGACAACGAATCCATGTGACCATCGTAAATTCCGTTCATTTGTTCAACAAAATCCAATTTATAATTATTAGCTTGAGGATTTTCGATTTGCATTTTTTGAGAACAAAAATTTTCACTTGCATCATAGTCGAGATTATTCCCATTGCCAAAATTATTTGAAAAGTGGATCACATTTTCGTTTTGGTTTTGAAATGCATTTTGGAGTTCGCAATTGAATTGGCATGGGTTATACTCGAAATTGTTTGAATTTTGAATTGAATTCAAATTTTGATTATTTTGAAAACTTTGATTTGAATCATTTCCCAAATATGAATTACACAAATCATTTATCATTTGATTTTGTTGTGTAGAGATTTCAAGTAAAGACGAAATGCTCTTTTCAAGATTTGAGGGTTGGTCAACGTTTTGAAAATTTTGTGGTTCAAAATTTGAATCATTTAAACAATAGTTGTTGTTAAAATATCCATACGAATTTGGAGTGAAATCATATGGATTATATTGATTTTCACAACTATTGTAAAATTCAAGTGAATATGGAAATTCAGACATTTTCAAGAATGTTTTTTTTTTATAATGGAAAAATATTTACAAATAAAATTTATTTTTCAAAAGGGAAATCGATTTTTTTTTTCGGTTTTTCAAAAAAAAAAATTTGAAAATAATTTAAGTTTTTTTTTTGATTTTTGATTTTCTAAATAAAACTAAGAATTTTTTTTTGGATTTTTGTTTTTGATTTAAAAAAAGATCAAAAGGATTTAAAAATTTGGAAAGGAATATTTACAATTTTTTTTTATTTTGGATTTTGAATTTTTGTTTTTGTTTTTAAACATGCATGAACTAATGCAACTAAATGAATGCAAGGGTTAATTACAAATGATTTATCCTAAGTTAACCCAAAATTGTATAATCACACTTTGTCTTAAATCAACAAGATAGTTCTCAGTCAGGTAACGGGCAGGATTTATCGGTGCACCACGAATCACCGTAGCAATGCAGCCGAAGGTTTAAGTACCTTCAGAGGAACAACCACTATAATATTTACGAATCACCGTAATATTCATAAATGGTTATTACTCTACCGTAGCCTAGACACCAAGAAATTAAATTGTTCAAAGAGGACAATTTGCCAATATATAATTTAGTGTTATCGATGTCTAACCGTTATTAATAATCAAAATTCTAAAATGAAATGCAAAGCAGAAAATAAACGTGTATTAACAATGCAACTACGAATGTAATTTTTTTGTTTTTTAATTTTTGAATTTTTTTTATAAAATGCAAGCAAACAACAATGCAAGGCAAATAAAAACAATATATATAGCAACCAAGCAGTTTATTGTTTTTGGCAAGCGAAGCGAAGTAATTATTTTTAGCAAACAGCTCCTTTCCTTTTCTGCTTTTGCAACCTGAAAATAAAAATAAGATGTATATACAGTTTTTTTTATATCGAAGAAGAAACTAAAATAAATGAAAAACAAAACAAATTAAATCGAAACAAATTCAAAACAACCCCTTTTTTTAACAAATTCAAATTTTTTTTGGGAAGGAAACTTAAAAGTGCAGTTTTACTTAAAAAATTTTTTAGATTAGACGAAAAAAGAAAACAAAGTGAAATAAAATAAAACACAAGAAAACACCACAAAAGAAAACAAACAACATAATTGAAACCCTTTTTTTTGGATTTCCAACACACTTCATACAAACACTACCAAAATCCCACAATATAATTACCTAAAACAAGATATAATCCAAGACAGCCCAAAACAAATTACAGCTTCCACAAAGTAAATCCGGCCCAACGCAAAAGTAAATTCTTCGAATGTACTAAACACAGACATAAAATCACTTTCCTCAAACATCACTCGTATGCAAAAAAAATCAAACACACAGAAATATCGTTCGAATTCCCAAAAATCATTCGTATGCAAATAGAAAATCGCTCGTATGTGATGAAATTGGTAATTTGTTGTTCGTGGGTCGATTTGGGATATTCAGGCGATTGACGATTTCTGGTCGGCTTGGTGGTCGATTTGAGATGGAGGTCGCGTTGTTGATTCAGGTGAAAATTCAGGTAATGGGGGACTTCGTAGGAGTCGCGTTGAAGGCTGAGGAGGAGGCTGATGAATTGTGGCTGTGATTTGAAGTCGTTACGATTGCTGGTGATTTCGTGGTGATCGTCGATTTGGATTGGGCAGTTGTCGAAGTTGCAGCAGTTTAGTGGAAGTAAGGTCAGCGTATGGTATGGTCAGTTGTGGTCAAGGCAGTAATACAGGTACAGTTTATAACAGAAGTGGTATGTATTGTCTGAGATGGAGTGACGGTGTAGAGAAGGCACAGTGAATTGTTTTTTGTAGGGGAGATGATATGTGGTCAGAGGAGCAGTAAGTATGCAGTGCGTATGTAGTAGTAGTCAGATGCACTAGAGTGTGCAGGGCAATAGGAAGAAAGGGAGTGTCGTGCACCGATGGTAGTGCACTGATGGCAGTTATGCAGAGGGGAGTGTTGTAATTTTGCAGAGGTAATTGAAGAGTTGTTGAAGTGAGGGATGTTGCTGTGTTCTGCAGTGATGAATGAACTGTGGTATGTTGTTTTGTTATAGAGTGAAAGTTGCAAACACTTTTGTAATGATAGTTTTGATGAAGTAAGTTGATGTATGGGATGGTGAATTGGAGTGATTATATGTGACAGAGCAATAGGCAGATGAGGTAATCTGAATAGTGAGATGTGTTGTAGTTCGATTTGCGTGATGTATGTTCTGTTGTCAGTGGCTATTTGGGGGTTGTCTGTAGTTGAAGTTGTAGTTGATTGGTGGTAGGTCAGTGTAGGGTATGTGTGTAGGGGGAGGAAGTAGTTATTGATTGAAAGGCAGTGGGATGTTGTGGTGGGCTGTTTGGTGAAGTGGTTGTGGTCGATATTTGGCAGAGGTTATGTAGAACAGAACTGCTGTCGAGTGATATAGGAATTGATGGTCTGGTTGCCGTGTGGAAGTTAAGGAAGTTGAGGGTTGTGGTTTGCGATGCTAATTGCACTGGGTTGCACTGGATGTTGTGATGGGTTAACAGGCTTGTATTGTTAAGTGGATGGTGACAGGCAGAGGTGAGATGATAAGAAGTGGTAGGAGGTGATGGTTTAAGGCTGTTTGTAGTTGCTGTTGCTGTTGGAAGTTCTTGAATGAAACAATGTTGAAGGGGCAGAAATCAGAGGTTGAACAGAAGTGAGAGGTTGTAGTGGATAGTAGACTTTGGTGAGGTAGTGACAGATGTATGTGAAGTACTGCTAGTTGTTGGAGGAGAGGGCAAGGCAGAGGAGTTCAGTGATGGGTTAAGTGCAGAGTAGAAGTGTTGGTGGTCGTATGTGTTTGGTTATATAAGATGGTGGCAGATGTATGTGCAGTAGTGAATTTTGGTTGTTGGTTAGGACTTGGTTCAAACTGGTTGTTGGGTGGATATGGCAAGTGGTTGGTTGATAGTAATGAATTGAAGTGTTGTGGAGAATGAGATGTTGAATGAAGCAGAGAATGGTGGAAAGTAGTGGTTAAAAGTGAAGGGAACTGTGGCACTAGCAGACAGTAGTAAGGAGGATGTGCACAGTTTCCAGAAATGATGTACACAGTTTTGCACAAAGAAAGATTGTAAATGTAATGTGTAAATTGTAAATAAAATAGAAACGCAAATTGTAACTGAAAATGAAATATGAATAATTTTTTTTCTTTCAATTGATGTTGTGTAATTTTTTTTTGTAATACGAAAATGCAATAAAAAAACAACTAGACAACAACAACAAGCACACAGACGAATGTAAACACAATTTTTTTAAAAAAAATGCAAACACACACAAAAATCAAAATAATTCGAAGAATAGAAAATTAAAATCAAATTCCCCAGCAACGGCGCCAAAAACTTGTTCGTCGACGGAAATTCTATCGGTTTAGAAAACCGTCGAACGAATTTAAATTAAAAATATAACCGCAAGCGCAAGGCGTACACTTGTAGTACGTGGCGAATACGGGTCGATCCGCAGTGAATTGATGATTTTAAAATTCTATTCAATCAAATTAAACCAAAGTCGAGTGAAAGTTAAGCTAGAGAATTAGAAAATTAGCTAACTAACTAAAAGAAAAGAGATGCAAATATTAGAGTTAAATGACAATTTAGAGAATAAATCCACTCTCTAGATCATGTAGTTCAACACATATGAAATCATAATCTCTCTTTTATGGTCATTAGTGCTTTAATTGATGTGCTTATCATAAGTATGGCATATTTGTGCTATTGATTAGCCAACATAAGCCATCAAACTACAACACATCCCTTAAACCACTTACTAACTTTCATGAAATTTGACAATGAAAATGAAATCTATTTTAAGTATGGCCTATTAACTATTGATTAGAAATATAGACCATCAAATTTAAATTTCAAATCACTTTCTTTTTCCATAATCATATTTTGATGAAGAGGCAATTAGTGTTAGTGATTGTTTAAGCATAGTCTATTTGGTGTCAACAATATAGACTATCAAATTCAAGGCAAAAACAACAATTAAACCACTTCAATCATTCTTCATTAAGCACAAAAAGAGAGCATGAATTAACAAATAGTTGAAGCTATATAATTAGAGAGCTTCATTACCCCTAAATTGAAGGGGTTTAGCCTCTCATATTTGTCATTTGATTAACAAATGTAGCTAGCAACATGAAAGCAAAAGGAAAGGAAAATGAAAGCTAATGGAAAAGAGAAGCTAATTAACAGGAATTAAAACTAATCTACTTTGCATGAATGTAAATCTACACTACAACATGAAATGAAATAAACAAGAAAAGAAAAGGAACATGTATTAAATTGCATAAAAAAATTACATAAGAGAAGAAATGGCTAAGTAGCCATGAAAATAAAGAGAGCTTTGATATATTTTCTAAGCTAAAAACTAACTAAAGAGAGACTAAGAGAGAAGAGAAGAGGGTTACATGAAACATAAGGGGATTTTATACATGTGTTAAACCCTAATTCATATTTTTGGGGAATGCCCAAAATACCCTCTTAGGAAGTGTGGAGGCCAAGTAATCATTAGCTTCAAATAATCCTCATTTAAGTGTACATGAAGGCATTAATTCCATAAGCTGCATTAGCCTCTAATTTGTACATTAAGGTAGGTGGGTAGGTGGGGTCCTCCATTATCTTCACTTTGAATTATTTCCATCTTCATTTGTTCTCTTCACTCTTGTGCATGCATATATCATCATGTAACCACTTGTAAAATTCACCAAATTTCCTACAAAACAACATAGAAAATTCCAAGTAAATTTTCACAATTTAATAAATGCATAAAAATGACCATTTTGCCCTTATATGAAGATGAATATGTTGACAATTTCAAATAATTTGAATTTTGGTTTAAACAAGTTAAAATACCCAATATGATCATTTATTTAATTTAAATTGATTAAATATGGTGGTAAAAATATGCACATTTACATGCACATCACTTATAAATGTCGCTTGAGCTGACGATGTGGTTAAGTGTAGAAGCTTCCCTATCTCTTTGGGAGGCATTGAGACTATGTGGTTCACCCGTCTACCACCAAGATTTATTTCATGTTTCGACCAGTTGGCTACTATGTTTGCTGAGCAATTTCGTATGCATGCTACAAGATTGAAGGATGTTAACACCTTGTCCAGTGTTACTCAAGCTCCAGGAGAGACTCTAATGCATTATCTGGAAAGGTTCCACGCTGCTTGTGTCGAAGTCAGCAATACTAACGATAACTCTATCCTGATGGCATTGACTAAAGGGATCGATCCCGATTTCGAATTTGGTGATTGGTTGGCTGGGAAACCCCCCGCTTCATTGGACCGTTTCTATGCAAAGGCAGCCCAGATTTTGAGGAAAGAAGACGCTAGATGGTCTAGGAAGCAGGACATCGTAGGGCCCAGTAGTGAAGGTATCTAGAGTAATGTTGCAGTGAAGTAGACCGGGGAGAGCTTTGGTAAAGTACAGTTAAATATTCAGGATAAACAAGGCTAGCAGAAGGGTAATGGAGGTTAAGGAAAGAAGAGAGACCCCCATCGAGGGAGACTGAGAGCTCCTCTGTTTGATCGATATACTTCCTTGAACACGTCGCTAGAGAATGTTTGTCTTCAAACCTGTAATACAGGGCAGTACAAGAAGCCAGCTCTGAAACCGTCATCAGAGAAGCAGATTTTGACCGGGAAATTCTGTAGATTCCATGATTGTTACGGCCATAACACTAATGAATGCCGTCATTTATAGGATATTATTGAAAGTTTGATTAGAGAGAGAAAGTTAGAGCAGCTTGTCCAGGCTCCGCAGGATACTGGAGCAGGCTATCCAACCCCAATCGGGGCCGAGACCAGGCTAGGCCTGAGGAACCCACGTGTACGGGTGGGAGGTTGGTGATTAATATTGTGAGTGGCGGTCCTCATCTAGCTGATCTAAGCTGGAAGGAAATGGAATCATATGCTAGTTCGATTAGGCATGTGGACTTCGAATGTTGTAGTGGTACCGACGAAGGGGCCCCGGCAAAGAAATAGAGGATGATGATAGACGACATCATTTTCAGAGATCGCGATGCCGACAGAGTCAAGGACCCTACCATTGAACCGTTGGTTATTTCTGCCCAAATAAGTCCTACTGGGATGAAGAGGATCTTAGTTGATAGTGGAAGTTCTGTAAACATACTTTTCAAGCATGCTTATGACCAAATGCTGATGGAAGAAAAGGATCTAAGACCATGCCAGGCATGTATACATGGTTTCAATGGAAGCGCCACCGTACCAGCTGGAATGGTATTGGATATACATTCCCCTTACAATGCTTTTATGGGCCGACCGGCCCTTGCGGACTTCAGGGCAGCGATTTCCCCTTGGTGCTTGACTCTGAAATTCCCCACTGATAATGGAGTTAGGGTGATCCATGGAGATCAGGTGGCCGGACGCGCCTGGTATGTTGTGGAACTACGGGATGCACATCGCAAAGAAAAGGTAAAGGCGTAGAGGAATCTCTCCGCGTCCATATCTCGAAGGATTGACAACTAACATCTGAGTCGAGGCTCGGGGGGCCACGACCAGTTTCCTAAAGATTTTGATCCTAGAAACAATGACGATGAAGGGAAAGCCGAAGAATACCAGGCTTCCTCGGCAGAGTTGACAATTGATGTCTCGGTCAACGACGATGATGATCCTAGAGTGGTAAAGATCGGATCTCATCTCAGCCTCCAGATGAGACCAGAACGAGTAGATTTTTTCCGGGAAAACCTCGATGTGTTTGCCTAGACTCATTCAGAAATGTGTGGTATCTCTCCAAATATCACGAGCCATGCAGTAAATATCAACCGGCGGCACGTCCCAGCGAAACAAAAAAGGCACGGTATGGATCTAGAGAGATCTGTCGCCCTGAAGGAAGAGGTGGATAAACTCAAGGTTAATGGGTTTATTCTTGATGCTTTATACCTGGAGTGGGTATCGAATCTAGTGCTTGTCAGAAAGTCGAATGGAAAATGGCAGACATGTGTGGACTATTCAGATCTGAACAAATCCTGCCCTAAAGACAGTTTCTAGCTTCCTAGAATCGATCAATTGGTGGATGCAACAGCCGGACATGAGCTCTTATCTTTCATGGATGAATACTCCGGCTATAATCAATTCCCAATGCACCTTCCTGACCAGGAGCATACTAGCTTTATCACTGATCTGGGACTTTATTGTTACAAGGTGATGCCGTTTGGACTCAAAAACGCCGGAACAACTTATCAAAGGCTCGTAAACCGAATGTTTGCAAACCAGATCGGGAAGACTATGGAGGTGTACGTAGACGACATGCTCGTGAAGTCGCGACTATCCAACAGCCATATCGATGATTTAGAGATGATGTTCAACATACTCCGACAGTACAGAATGAAGCTCGATCCATTAAACTGCCATTTCGGAGTCGCATCTGGAAAGTTCCTTAGGTTTATTGTCAATGCTAGAGGAATTGAAGCTAATCCTGAAAAGATCTGGCCGATTTGGAATCTTGAAACTCCCAGAACCATAAAGTAGGTGCAAAGTCTTAATGGGAAGGTGGCAGCCTTAAGCAGGTTCATTTCCAAAACCACGGACAAGTGCATTCACTTCTTTGATCTGATCAGAAAAGGAAAATGGAATTTTGAGTGGACAGAGGAGTGCTAGGGCGCCTTCCAGGCGCTAGTACAACATTTGGCAACACCTCCCATCTTATCGAAGCCGGTCGATCACAAGAAGTCGTATGTCTACCTGGCAGTTTCGACAAACGCAATCAATGCTGCGTTAGTTCGAGAAAAGGATCGGATCCAACGACCGGTCTATTATATTAGCAAAAGATTGATGGGGGTGGAAAGAAACTACCCAAAGATAGAGAAGCTGGCTTATTAACTTGTTGTGGCCTCGAGAAAGCTCCGCCCATATTTCCAGGCTCATCCGATCACTGTTTACACCGACCAGCAGTTACGACAAATCCTGATACAACCTGAGACGTCTGGTAGGTTGCTCAAGTGGAACATCAAGCCGATTCAATTTGATATCACTTATACACTAAGGCAAGCTATTCAAGGACAAGTTCTGGCAGACTTCATAGCTGAATTCACCATACCGGAGGACTTGCCTGAAACTAGTGAACCTCCCAATTATATATGGAAGCTATACACCAATGGTCCATCAAACGACCGATGCTCAGGCGTTGGAGTAGTGCTCGAAACCCCAGAGGGGCGATCCATATGCTATGTTTTGAAATTTGACTTCTGTGCAACTAACAACGAAGTTGAGTATGAAGCCTTGCTCGTTGGACTGAGGCTTGCCAAGGATGTCGTCGTTGTGGAAATTTACTGCGATTCACAACTGGTGGTGTGCCAGGTTCGAAGAGAGCCAGAGACCAAAGGTTTGCCTCCTATCTTATGTGAGTCCAAGAAGTGTTGAACTGGTTTGACTATTATACTATCTGTCGTATACCCCAAGAGCAAAATCAAAAGGTCGATCCTTTAGCAAAACTGGCCAGCACTAGCAAAGCAAGGCAGATGGGACTCGTCCCTATGGAGATGCTTACTACTCCAAGTATTGATCGGGTGGAGACAGAATGGTTCATGAGGCAACACCCGAGAGGGAGTCGTGGATGACTCTAGTCAGAAACTATCTTGAACATGGAACGTTGCCCGAGCGCAGGAGCGAGAAGAGACATGTCCTCCTAAAGGCTTTGCGGTTTGTTATCCAAGTTGGAGTCTTGTACATAAGGGGATTTTCTGTCCTTTTACTCTGGTGTATCGCCCACGATGAAATCAAGCATGCGTTGTAGGAAGTGCATGAAAGAGAATGTGGCGACCACACTAGGGGGCAAGCCCTTGCAAAGAATATACTCAGGTACGGGTACTACTGGCCAACCATAAACCGAGACGCATCGGATTATGCTAAGAGATGTGATAGGTGCCAGAAACATGCCAGAATTCTGAGAGCCCCACCAACCGAGATTACTCAAATGGTAAGTCCATGGCCGTTTTCCACATGGGGTATTGTATAATAGGGTCCTTGCCTCTAGCTAAAGGTGGTGCAAAGTACGCCATCATTGCAGTTGACAACTTTACTAAGTGGGCGGAAGCTGAGCCCCTTGCTACTATCACGACGAAGAAAGTAATCAACTTTGTTGTGCACAACATCATCTGTCGCTTTGGCCTCCCACAAACGATTGTAATTGACAATGGGGCCCAATTTGATAGTGCCGAGTTTAAGAATTTCTGCCAACGCTATCGCATCCAAAAGAAATTCTCAGCGGTCGCTCACCCTCAAGCGAATGGACAAGTCAAAGCTGTCAACAAAGTCATCAAGTCCATTTTGAAGAAACGACTAGAGAAGGCTAGAGGTAAGTGGGTCGATGAGCTTCCCATAGCCTTATGGGCATATTGAACTACCCACAAATCTGCGACCAGCCATACTCCATTCGCACTTTCTTACGGCTCCGAAGCCGTTATTCTAGTTGAGCTAGAAATGCCTTCTCACCATGTGACTTATTACGATCCGAGGATGAATGCCATACTACTTGCAGAATCTCTAGATTTATTAGATAAGAAGCATGAAGAGGCTGATTTGAGGGCAGCTGCACATCGCAACTGAGTCGCCCAATTATACAATGCCAAGGTCCAACCTAGAACCTTTGAAGTTGGTGATCTCATACTTAAGCGGGTCTATCTGATCCCTTCGCACATGAAACCGACATGGAAAGGACCGTATGTCATCGAACGGAGGCTTGGAGATGGCACATTCAAGATATCAATCGTTGATGGTCTCACTCTACCGAGAGCATGGAATAGCGAAAGTCTCCGTCGCTATTACATATAACTGGCTTTCATTCATCTAGTCTGCTTTCCTTTTCAAGTTTGTTTATGCAATTAGAGAATTTGTACTTGTAATAAGGCAACTGATTTTGCCACAATTTCTTATTTGAGCAATAAAGCGCAGACTCATCATGCCAAATTAGTGATTCCTAAATGCATCATGCCACCGCCAAGATGTAAGAAGAGCTGAGTTCTATCTTACGGTGGGACTCATTCAAATAGAGAGTGATCGTGATCGTGATCCGACCAGTCACTCGCTAGATGAAACCCTGAGTTCGGGAGGCAAACAACAATCAATTAAAAGAGAATTGAAACACGACAATTCTCCAATAAACTCCAGCTCCCAGAGTGCAAGCTGAAGTGCAAACTCCAAAATTAGGACGTGAATCGACCGTCCAACTCGAGGAGGATGGATCTGTCCATCCACAACCTCGCCTCTTTACAAGCTTGAGGAGGATGAATCCGTCCATCCATGACCTCGTTTTTCTCCAAGCTCGAAGAGGATAGATCCGTCCATCTACGACTTCGCTTACTATATCAAGGAGGATGTGATCCGACCATCCACGACCTTGACCAACTCCTTATTCCCATAGCGCAAATAAGATCCTGATCCTTAAACAGGTGTGGCCGACCGTTTGTCAACTGACTCCAGATTCCCGAACTGTAGACTGGAGTATAATTAAATAGGTGCGATTGACCACCCACAAAATAACTTATGTCCCCGGAGTGCGGACGTAATCCTAAACAATAAGCAAGCATGATCGACCGTCGACATACAAAGTTTAATCCCCAGAGTGTGGATGCAAATGCTAGCAAATGAGCGAATGTGACCTGAACGCTCCAAACACATGTTACCTTGACTCGATTCTGACTAAATCAAATCAAAGTTAGTGAAGGCGGAGGGCGACTGCCAACTAACTATGTCAATTATCCCTGGAACTAGGGGCATAACTCAAGTACCATCCACTGACTGAGACAACACAACATTGGAACTCGACTCAACATTTGATTATGACCCGAGGCCACGATCTCAGGACTTAAAGACCGAACTTGAGTTCGACTTAGAGACTAAAAGCTTCATGAGTACATTGATTAGAAAATGTGAATGCTTAAATACGTAAGCAAATAAACGTAGAGTCATGCCAATAAACCAAAAAGGAATTTATTTATGCTATTCTTCAGAAAAGCAGTACAAAATCTGTCCAAAGAATTCCTATAAGTGGGGGGGCTGAACCTGCATCTATACATGGCCTACAAAAAGCTAAAGAAAAGAAGCTTGTTCTAACTATCTACAAAAGAGGAAGTCAAAACGCTAATCTACACCTTCGGTTTACTGCCCTTCTTAACTTTCTTTTGCGTAGATCCGCTTGAGCTACCACCCGGACCTCTTTCGGAACCCTTGCCTCTCCGGCTCACTTCGGTTGGCTTGTCTCTAGCCGGGGGAATCGATGTAGCCTCCCCCTAGGAGCCTACAGGGACTGAAGTATCCTCTGTATGAGGAGCTAGTGGAATGGTGGCACTTTCAACACTAGAAGGATAAGGTGCGCTAGTCTCAATTATGGTGCCACCCGGAGAGAGCACAAGGATCAGGGTAGGACCAGGGCCCGCCATACCTCCATCGGCTCTAAGACTCAGCTCCATCTCAACCTTAATTTGCTCTATTATTTGTTCCTCCTAGTCCACGCGCTCGCTCATTGGGATACTGCCGGTCAGACCGAGGAACTCGTGATAATAACATCTTCATCCACGTTAAAGGGCATATCAATGCTCGGGTCACTTTAGCGGCTAAGAAGTGCTTCCATCAATTGGTCATCAAACACATAGATGCTATTATGTATCTCCCTAGCCGAAGTGGTAATCGTCATAGTTGTGGCGTCTGTTGTTAATGCCTCCTGCTTGTGGTGAACTTCTTGAATTGTAGGAGGGTTGGCCGATGCAGAATCTAAGGCTGAATAAAGATAGCAGAATATGTTAGTAATGTCCTCTGATAATGTTCCTTCACTTTAAAGAATAGGAGAAGTGTCCAGAATACCTTCCTCAGATTGTCTCTCGAGTTGAGCCGACATGCCTTTCGAGCTATGCTCGATGACTGGAGAGAGATGTGGCTTGTCGGGATCATACTCTGGGACGACTGGGGGTCGATAGAAGATGTGGGGGCAGTTTGAGACGTTAGGGCATTTTAGAAGCAGTGTCATGGTACTCACCCTCAGATTCTTCTCTGGCCTCTGGGTATTTGGTAGTCATGGCTTCTCTCTGGAGCGAGATAGTTGTGTCATGAAGAACTTTGGGCTCATCTCCGATCAAAACTTAAGTTTCCAATTCAAACTCATCGATAGTTGCAACTTTACGAGTCACGGCCTTTTCATCCTCAACAAGACGTTTCCAGGCCTTGCACAATTGGAAAGGATAGTCCTCGCCAAACCAATTCAAGTTGCGATTCCTCAGGACATTTGCATTATAAGTGACCAGGAGGTCCTCAAATTCGCATTCCAAATTGGCCTCAACGGCTTTTATTTCCCTTTCAACCCTGGTGTCAGCTTCTTCGGCTTTTTGATTTGCAATGTCCCTCTCCCCTCTAAGCTTCACCACCTCCTCACATGCTTCCTAGGAAACCTTATTAGCTTCATCTTTTTCTTTGGCGGCCTCGGTCAGCTTTGCCTTTAATTCGGAAACTTCTTTCAACGCAGCATCCCTTTCTCGGATGATAACAGTGTTGCGGTGACCCATCTCCTGCACCAAGTCCATATGAGTTTTTCTCATTTCTTCCATAGACTTCCTAGCTTCCTCAGCTCTTTAGCCAGCCTCCATCTCAGTTTTTCTTGAGGACTCGAGCTCATTGGTGAGCACCTCTATTATTTTGCCCTTATGAGAAAGGTCACCTCCAGTTTCTCAATCGCCTTGGCTCATTCGAAGGACACAACTGAGACCCGCTCTGCCGTTTTAACCCACTCACGACATTGGCTATATGCATCATGCACATAATCTTGCACCAGTTTTTCTATATCATTGGGAATCCTCTTCAAGTTGGAAGGAAAGTGGAAACCATCGAAGCATATGTTTGGGAAATATTTCTTTAGCTTAACAATGCAGATGGCTCCTTCCCCCGTTGGCTCTATGGCAGTATTTTCTACGACAATAGGAGCGTCTATTTCAATTCTACGGCACTGTTCGGCGGTTTTTGGAGCGTGAAATGGTGCTATTTAGTGCGAGGATTCAGAAGAGGGTCTGTTAGGGCCAGAAGGTTTAGAAGTCCCTTTCGGTGGCGGAGATCGTGACCTAAAGCGGCGCCTGCTTTGGGGTGATCTCTCTTTTTCCCTATCATGGCGCTCACGCTTCTAGCTAGAATGGTAGCCGCGACCATAATCTATCTCACTCTCATGGAGGTATGATTCAGAGTGTGATCTAGACGAATGGCGCGTAGAGCGGAGTTTTCCAAGCATAGAACCTTACCTTACCATTGTATCTGCAAAAAAGAAGAAGGAAATCAATCATCATTAAATATTGAGAAGCATATAATGGAATGTCCTTGTAACGACCAGCTATTTTGGACCATTCAAATCGACAATAATCCACACATGTCAGACTTGAATGATTCAAAACAATAGATTGTTAATTTAAATTGGCAAAACTCAACATATACAGTAAATAAAATAATCACAGATCACAGACATAGAGTAATATAACAATAATACAGCGGAAACAAAAGAATAGTAGTTCATGAAGCTACTATATATATAACAGAGTTAAACCAGATACAACAGAAGTCTCGAATACAATAGTCAAATACAATATCAGAATACATCACTAAAATCAACTGAATATCTGAAAGCTGGATAGATAGCTGGATCTCCAAGCGAAGCTCCAACTCCAAAGGTGAGACTCGAATACTGGTACACTCAGTCTGACCCGAGCGTAAAGAAACACAAAACACTCGAGTCAGGATTAACATTCTTATATCAATAAATCCAACTCAAGTGAAATAACGACTGAAATACAAGTGACTCAAAGGATGTTTGGGATAACCATCCTCTAAGGATCCATTAAACTATCTATATATATAGTAGAATACGCTAAGTAGATAATGTCTAATCAGTAAAGTACGATATCAAAATAGCGTTAAGTCATGGCCCATTCCACCCTTAACACATTTTTATTCCCAAGAGCATATACAAGACCGTAGTTTCCCCAAAACCGGAAGTCACCAGAGGGCAATCCATATACTAAAGGTACAAACCAAAATCGTAGTGGTCGCGAATAGGATAATCAGTATGACAAGGTACATGAGGCAATACCAACTAGGATACTAGTAGTTGCGTGATCCGGACTGATGTTGGGCATAGCAGCTACTACCCCAACACTGCGAAACAACACTCCCATAATCGAGGGGTGCACCCAAATCGAATCACAAAAGTAATAGATATGGTAACGAAGAAGTGTGTCCGCTAGAGGTGGCAATCCTCAATGGCCCGGCGCGGCTCCTGTTTTAGTCATGTCAGGGGTCATCCAAAATCGTTCTCTTTCTTCAGTCAACGCGTTCACCAAAACCATCCACTTCGTTCTGGATCAACACTCCGCGTATATTAGTTATTAAAGTGGTTTCGGTATCGACAGAGAGTATGTCCATATCCGATCCCGGTCTCTTTAATAACTACGTATTATTACACCGATGGTCCTTTAATAAATTTTCAAAATAGTTATATTTCAAAACCGACATATCATTGCCATTTCAAAACTATATAAAAACGATATCACTTTTCCTTCAAATAAATCCATTTCAAAATCATATCACTTTCCAAAGTTATATTGCTTTCGAAATCATAAGTCTTTTAAAATCATAACACTTTGGAAATCACAGCTTTGAAACCATAGCATTTTGGAAATCATAACACTTTTCTTTTAAACAGTTTAGATATTAAAATTAGTATATATAATAAAATATAAAATAATTTATATTAAAAATGATTTATATTAAAATAGTTTATATTAAAATAATTTATGAAGTAAAATATCAATAGTTTAAATATAATTTAAAATTACTTTATAAAATAAAATAGTTTCCTCAAATTTCACAAATCGATTCAAATTAACTCGAATTCCAAAATTTTAATTTAATCAAATCTCAAATCATCAATTTCAAATTGATTCAGTTTCTAAATAACCATTTCAATCTATCGATTTCAAATTCATATTTAAACCATAAAATAAGCCATTTCAATTTCAATATATTTCAAAGCTTTAAATATTCAACATTTCAATAACATCTAATACAACTTCAATTCACGAATTTAAATAAACAAAATATCCCATTTAAATTTATATCATTTGAAATATTCATTCAAGTCACTTTTAATCAAATTCAAGTTAAAACATATCTTTAGAATTTCAAATTTTATAAATTTCAAATCAAACTTTATTTAAGTATAATTCTTAAATAAATATAATTTCAAATCAATTTCAAATCATTATAAACTCTATATTTGAAAATATAGATAAATAAATACTTAAACATATTTCATATTGATTCAATTCAACTTTATTAAATAACCTTTAATAAATCTTTAAAATCATTATTTATTAAAACCATATATTTCTTTCAAAACCGTAGAAATGTTTTCAAAACATTTATATATAGACCAACGGTGTCTGTATATAATTTTCTATCCTATGGTCAAGTAATACGGATATTTATCATTTCAATCCGCAATTTAAAATATATTCGGGTATATATCTTTTCAACCCGAAATCCCAAATTCAATTTAATTTGAAAATCGCTTGGGTTTATCATTTCAACCCATAACGATTTTCTCCTATTCTAAAGTCCGTTCGGGTATGTATCATTTCAACCCATAGTGATACTATACTAACAGGGAACTTGCAGAGTGATAACAGATATGATAATAATATAACAACGGTAACAAGCATATATCATCAGTATAAATAACAGATAAGGGTGTCAGATGTCACAGGTGAACAGATACAGATGATGGCATATATATATCAATATAAATAACAGATAATGATGTCAGGTGTCACAGGTGAACAGATACAGATGATGGCATAGGTATAGCAATATAAATAACTAACAGCAGCATATTTCAATTGTCGTTTCAATTGAAATCAAATTTAATAAATAAAAGAACGTTAATCGTGAGTGATTGCTCACTTTTCGAGGCTAGAGATGCACGAGAAGATGACACGGATACGCACACTGATACAGACATAGAGATTGAGTTACGAATCCAAGCAAAACAAATCGGCACGAATTCAACGATCAAAGCTGATAACAGAAATTGATGATATCAAATCAAAACATTCAACATAGCAACAAATAAAACATGTCCTGCGTCAAAGTTTAACAATATAATTCTATGTGCTACCGAGATTGAAATGGTCTGAAATTTGGTATGAATAAAGATCAAAACTTGTATTTTAAACTGCAAAAGATTCACTTATTTTGGACAAGAGACGAGAAAAGTTACGATGTCACGAACATAGACTCAGGCCATGTTTGTAGCAGTGTAAAATAATTTCTAAGTACAAAAGAACAGCTGCCTGGGTCTAACTTACAAATCCTCGACCACTAATCAAACGATGTCGGATTTTACTGAAATTTGACAGGCATAAACTAGGTAACTTCGACTCTTTTTTAAAAATAGAATCAACTCATTCCGACGTAAGACAGAAGAGATACGATGCGTCAAACATGAACTCAGGTCGTGTTTGCAGCAGTGTAAAATAATTTCAAGTACAAAAGAACAACTGCCTGGGTCTAACTTCCAGATCCTCGACCACTAATCAAACGATGTCGGATTTTACTGAAATTTGACAGGCATAAACAAGGTAACTTCGACTCTTTTTTAAAAATAGAATCAACCCATTCCGACGAAATACAAAAGAGATATGATGCGTCAAACATAAAGTCTAACTGCTGTTCAAAAAACTGACATAAATATAAAATTTATAAACTAACATTTATATAATTTTAACTGTTAAAATATAAAGTTTACAAAACATATATGCCTACTTATACATACAATCGTATAAAATGAACCCTGTATAAGTTACATACTTACAAAACATGTAAACGTAAACTGTAAACACATTTATATATAAACAGTTTGTAGAATTAAACCAATATAAAACTATATAGCCTAAATAACTAACAGACTTGAAAGCCCAGGTATATTCCAAACGGATATATACTCATATACAAACAACTACATATCCTATATAAATATATGTATATCTTTTTTAAAAAAACAAGTTAAAACTGTACTCACAAATAGGAAGCGTCGAACGGAAAAAGGTTGATGGATCTTGGTCGATCAGTAGAAGGTGGAGGAGAATGATTGGATTCGTGGTGGTCGGAACTGATGGAGGCGCGGGAAGGAAGCTCGTGTGGCCAGAGGCGGCTGATGGAGGAGGTCAGCTGTGGGTTGCTTGGCGGAGGGCAGGCGGTGGATGTGATGCAAGGCGGTGGAGGTAAACGGCAGCGATAGGATGATTGGTTGGTAGTAGGGTAGGTGAATGGTGGCTCGCGATAGAGGAGGGTTCGGTTTCGTGGGGCGCCGTGCGTGAGGCGGGCTGTGGTGGCATATAGGGCGGAGGTGGAAGTGGGTATGGGTTTCGGATGTGGAGGTGGAAAACTCGCATGAGAGACCGAGGCCGAGGGATGTGAGAGAGAGAGAGGGGTAGAACGGAGGAGGGGGCGGAGCGGATTTGAGTGCGTCAGTGAGAGGCCGGAGAGGGAGAGGTTCGAGCAAGGCGGAGGTTGGATCGGCTGGGGAGGGAAGGAGGCAGAGGTAGGTGGGGGTTGCCTCTGGCGTGGTGGCTCACGGTGCAGACTTGGCTTTGGGTAGGCGGGATGTTGGCGGTGTACGTGGGCCAGGCGGTTGTGGATGATGGGCTGGAGGGTTGTGGCGAGCTCGGTGGTGGTGGTGGTGACGTGGCATGAGGAGGGAGGGGCTACTTCGGCTAAGGGAAAGTTGTTTGGAGAGGAGAGTGAACTAAATGAATACGTGACCTTTGGGGAATGGAAAGAATGAAGCTGCAAATCTCAATATGCTTTTACAAATATCATATTCTATTTGCTTTACAGTGAAGAAAAGGTAGAAAACGTACAACAATGAATACAAAGTAACGTGAGAAACGAAGGTGAAGCAGAAAGTCAAAGTGAACTGATGGGAATAGTAAAATTAATATGAATTCAGAGAATTATTAAAAGCAGCGCCCATTCATTTTCTGACCATTGGAATAAACGAAAGGTCAGTAGAAAATCAAGAGGCTCAAATGTGTACCGCGTATCAGACTGCGAAACACAGGAACGAATATGCTACGGAGATCAGCACGACGAGACGATCAAAATGTATACAAATATCGGTGGTATGATTGAATTATAAAATTCGAATTTTCTAATAGCGGAAAATGCAAGAAAAACGCTGAAAAATAAGATCGACGGAGCCAAAGATGTCCGAATTTGGAAAAACGATAAACTGAAATCTTACTCAGAAGATGGTTTAGAATTTTTCTATGTAAAAATATTTAGGTTCCGAAAACATTTTATTTTCATCGCTTTTTAACTGATTAAATTGAAGTGAATTTACGCGCGAAATAAACTTTCATATTTTCGGACGAAAATTTACCAATTGCTATGTTTAACTAAACACATTCCAAATATCAAATTTATATTTCAAAATTTTATCGTTTAAAATTTCACAAAATTTCAACTAATTACGTTATTAAAACAGTTAAAATTTACGGGTCGTTACATTCTCCCCCACTCAAAACTTTTCATCCCCGAAAAGGAACGAGATAGGAGAATAGAAACAACCAGAAAGAAAAACAGATTTGAAATACAAAATAACAATTAATTTAAACCATATAAATTCAAATATAAATTAATTGATATTCAATAATTGATTTAATCCATTTGATTTCACTAAAATCAATCTCAACTATTTCTAAATTCATTATCTTATTATCCAATTATCTTCAATTTACAATTTCTAAAACCATAAATTTGAATAGTCTTTTATTATAATCATATTTTCTTCAACGGTTTTAAATTCTTCTTTATTCCAAATTACTGTTAAATTTATTCTACTTAATATATCTACTCACATATATTTAACCCATATAAATTAATTTAAAACATAAAAGTTTCGATTTAAATTAATTTACATCTATTAATTTCTTTTAAATTCAAGGTATTTTCATATGTTGATCAAATTTCAATTTATTAATTCTTTCAAAACAAATTTATTTCATTATTAACTGAGTTTACTTATTATCCTATCTAACTCTATTAACATCTTTATAATCAAAATTTAGTGTATAACCTTTATTATAAACACTCCAATTGTATTTATAAATTCAATTTATCTTATATATTATCCAATTACACATTCAACTTTTGAATGATTTAGGTAAGTTGTATTAGAATGCAGTTGAACAATATACAAATAAAATTTTCCCAATTCAATTATTCAAGTTTAAATATTTATTCCAAATTTTGGTTTTTCTTATAATTAAATCATCCTTTAACTAACATTAAGTATCAGATTTTCGATTAACTTTAAACAATTTAGAGATATATATAATATATTTATATCAATCAATTTAAATTTTTAAAATAAGATACCTATATATATATAAATCAAATTATACTGAAGAAATTCAAATCAAAGAGAATTTTTTTCAAAACAAAACCGTAGCAAAGCTACAGAATGGTTTCTCCACTTCGAAACTCGAAAATGAATGTCGATGATGCGGCCGCCATCACCGAAATTATTTTCCAGCGACAAAGAGAAGAGTACTGATTTCAATATTTAAATTCTTTGAAAACGGTTTCTATTTGAAAATACGTTCAATAATATACATTTTAAAAATTTAAAAACCAAAGCTTGAAATTTTAGGAATCTAAATTCTCAAATTCTTACTTTAATTTCATTTAAATTTCTAAATAAATCTATAAACCAACTTTTATAATTTCATTTATTTTTATGTTGGAATAGTCAATGATTTACAAAACAAATAGTGAAATCAAATATTACCTTTCTGACAACCAATTCAGTTAACAATTCACTTTCAGAAAATGTGTACTTATAAAAAAATATAATCATACAAGATTATTTTATTTACCAAATTTTGAAAATACTATTGTGTCAGTTTGCTCTGTTCAAGTGTTTTGGAAATCCTATCGATAGCGTTGATCAGACGAATCGATCGGAAACCCAAATCAACATCAACAACTCAAACAACACAGTATATATTAAAACATTTATATATTAGTTTACAAATACATTTCTTTGCTCGACGATACAGGAATGAATTTTCAAAATAAGGATAGGGATTCAAATTTTTGTTGACATAAATCAAAGAGAATTTGGATTCGAAAATAAGTTTGAAACGGAAGATAAGATAATTCAATTACCACAATCGGGAGATGGATGAGTTTATTTAATTCACGGGCAACCTTAACCGGGTCATCCGTAACTTCAAGAATAAGATCGATGCTGAATTCCGAGGTAAACCAACACTCGCTCTCAAGAGATGGAATTCAGGTATAGCAGGTAATAGATAGCATCGTAAACCGAGGATACAGAAATCTCCGGTAAATCGATGCCTATTATAAAGGAGTTTACTCCTTTACGAATCATTCTAAGATTGGTGAGACCGCCGATCTATTATAGATAACATTCAGAATGGAGTTATGGGGTGCTCCATGATTAAAAGAAGACGAATAGTGAAGGACACGAATGAATTTCAGAACCGAGGGGAACGTTCCAAAATTCAAAGGAATTGAGTCAAAGGAAGAGATTGAAACTCGAATGAGAGTGATTCTGTAAATACATTTACCCTATATGTTAAGTTTTGCCTAGAGCTACCAAAGCTCTGATACCAACTGTAACGACCAGCTATTTTGGACCATTCAAATCGACAATAATCCACACATGTCAGACTTGAATGATTCAAAACAATAAATTGTTAATTTAAATTGGCAAAACTCAACATATACAGTAAATAAAATAATCACAGATCACAGACACAGAGTAATATAACAATAATGCAGCGGAAACAAAAGAATAGTAGTTCATGAAGCTACTATATATATAACAGAGTTAAACCAGATACAACAGAAGTCTCGAATACAATAGTCAAATACAATATCAGAATACATCACTGGAATCAACTGAATATCTGAAAGCTGGATAGATAGCTGGATCTCCAAGCGAAGCTCCAACTCCAAAGGTGAGACTCGAATACTGGTACACTCGGTCTGAACCGAGCGTAAAGAAACACAAAACACTCGAGTCAGGATTAACATTCTTATATCAATAAATCCAATTCAAGTGAAATAACGACTGAAATACAAGTGACTCAAAGGATGTTTGGGATAACCATCCTCTAAGGATCCATTAAACTATCTATATATACAGTAGAATACGCTAAGTAGATAATGTCTATTCAGTAAAGTACGATACCAAAATAGTGTTAAGTCATGGCCCATTCCACCCTTAACACATTTTTATTCCTAAGAGCATATACAAGACCGTAGTTTCCCCAAAACCGGAAGTCACCAGAGGGCAATCCATATACTAAAGGTACAAACCAAAATCGTAGTGGTCGCGAATAGGATAATCAGTATGACAAGGTACATGAGGCAATACCAACTAGGATACTAGTAGTTGCGTGATCCGGACTGATGTTGGGCATAGCAGCTACTACCCCAACACCGCGAAACAACACTCCCATAATCGAGGGGTGCACCCAAATCGAATCAAAAAAGTAATAGATATGGTAACGAAGAAGTGTGTCCGCTAGAGGTGGCGATCCTCAATGGCCCGGCGCGGCTCCTGTTTTAGTCATGTCAGGGGTCATCCAAAATCGTTCTCTTTCTTCAGTCAACGCGTTCACCAAAACCATCCACTTCGTTCTGGATCGACACTCCGCGTATATTAGTTATTAAAGTGGTTTCGGTATCGACAGAGAGTATGTCCATATCCGATCCCGGTCTCTTTAATAACTACGTATTATTACACCGATGGTCCTTTAATAAATTTTCAAAATAGTTATATTTCAAAACCGACATATCATTGCCATTTCAAAACCATATAAAAACGATATCACTTTTCCTTCAAATAAATCCATTTCAAAATCATATCACTTTCCAAAGTTATATTGCTTTCGAAATCATAAGTCTTTTAAAATCATAACACTTTGGAAATCACAGCTTTGAAACCATAGCATTTTGGAAATCATAACACTTTTCTTTTAAACAGTTTAGATATTAAAATTAGTATATATAATAAAATATAAAATAATTTATATTAAAAATGATTTATATTAAAATAGTTTATATTAAAATAATTTATGAAGTAAAATATCAATAGTTTAAATATAATTTAAAATTACTTTATAAAACAAAATAGTTTCCTCAAATTTCACAAATCGATTCAAATTAACTCGAATTCCAAAATTTTAATTTAATCAAATCTCAAATCATCAATTTCAAATTGATTCAGTTTCTAAATAACCATTTCAATCTATCGATTTCAAATTCATATTTAAACCATAAAATAAGCCATTTCAATTTCAATATATTTCAAAGCTTTAAATATTCAACATTTCAATAACATCTAATACAACTTCAATTCACGAATTTAAATAAACAAAATATCCCATTTAAATTTATATCATTTGAAATATTCATTAAAGTCACTTTTAATCAAATTCAAGTTAAAACATATCTTTAGAATTTCAAATTTTATAAATTTCAAATCAAACTTTATTTAAGTATAATTCTTAAATAAATATAATTTCAAATCAATTTCAAATCATTATAAACTCTATATTTGAAAATATAGATAAATAAATACTTAAACATATTTCATATTGATTCAAATCAACTTTATTAAATCAACTTTAATAAATCTTTAAAATCATTATTTATTAAAACCATATATTTCTTTCAAAACCGTAGAAATGTTTTCAAAACATTTATATATAGACCAACGGTGTTTGTATATAATTTTCTATCCTATGGTCAAGTGATACAGATATTTATCATTTCAATCCGCAATTTAAAATATATTCGGGTATATATCTTTTCAACCCGAAATCCCAAATTCAATTTAATTTGAAAATCGCTTGGGTTTATCATTTCAACCCATAACAATTTTCTCCTATTCTAAAGTCCGTTCGGGTATGTATCATTTCAACCCATAGTGATACTATACTAACAGGGAACTTGTAGAGTGATAACAGATATGATAATAATATAACAACGGTAACAGGCATATATCATCAGTATAAATAACAGATAAGGGTGTCAGATGTCACAGGTGAACAGATACAGATGATGGCATATATATATCAATATAAATAACAGATAATGATGTCAGGTGTCACAGGTGAACAGATACAGATGATGGCATAGGTATAGCAATATAAATAACTAACAGCAGCATATTTCAATTGTCGTTTCAATTGAAATCAAATTTAATAAATAAAAGAACATTAATCGTGAGTGATTGCTCACCTTTCGAGGTTAGAGATGCACGAGAAGATGACACGGATACGCACACTGATACGGACATAGAGATTGAGTTACGAATCCAAGCAAAACAAATCGGCACGAATTCAACGATCAAAGCTGATAACAGAAATTGATGATATCAAATCAAAACATTCAACATAGCAACAAATAAAACATGTCCTGCGTCAAAGTTTAACAATATAATTCTATGTGATACCGAGATCGAAATGGTCTGAAATTTGGTATGAATAAAGATCAAAACTTGTATTTTAAACTGCAAAAGATTCACTTGTTTTGGACAAGAGACGAGAAAAGTTACGATGTCATGAACATAGACTCAGGCCATGTTTGTAGCAGTGTAAAATAATTTCTAAGTACGAAAGAACAGCTGTCTAGGTCTAAATTACAGATCCTCGACCACTAATCAAACGATGTCGGATTTTACTGAAATTTGACAGGCATAAACTAGGTAACTTTGAATCTTTTTTAAAAATAGAATCAACGCATTCCGACGTAAGACAGAAGAGATACGATGCATCAAACATGAACTCAGGTCGTGTTTGCAGCAGTGTAAAATAATTTCAAGTACAAAAGAACAACTGCCTGGGTCTAACTTCCAGATCCTCGACCACTAATCAAACGATGTCGGATTTTACTGAAATTTGACAGGCATAAACAAGGTAACTTCGACTCTTTTTTAAAAATAGAATCAACACATTCCGACGTAATACAGAAGAGATATGATGCGTCAAACATGAAGTCTAACTGCTGTTCAGAAAACTGACATAAATATAAAATTTATAAACTAACATTTATATAATTTTAACTGTTAAAATATAAAGTTTACAAAACATATATGCCTACTTATACATACAATCGTATAAAATGTACCCTGTATAAGTTACATACTTACAAAACATGTAAACGTAAACTGTAAACACATTTATATATCAACAGTTTGTAGAATTAAACCAATATAAAGCTATATAGCCTAAATAACTAACAGACTTGAAAGCCCAGGTATATTCCAAACGGATATATACTCATATACAAACAACTACATATCCTATATAAATATATGTATATCTTTTTTTTAAAAAAACAAGTTAAAACTGTACTCACAAATAGGAAGCGTCGAACGGAAAAAGGTTGATGGATCTTGGTCGATCAGTAGAAGGTGGAGGAGAATGATTGGATTCGGTTTCGTGGTGGTCGGAACTGATGGAGGCGCGGGAAGGAAGCTCGTGTGGCCAGAGGCGGCTGATGGAGGAGGTCAGCTGTGGGTTGCTTGGCGGAGGGCAGGCGGTGGATGTGATGCAAGGCGGTGGAGGTAAACGGCAGCGATAGGATGATTGGTTGGTAGTTGGGTAGGCGAATGGTGGCTCGCGGCAGAGGAGGGTTCGGTTTGGTGGGGCGCCGTGCGTGAGGCGGGCTGTGGTGGCATATAGGGCGGAGGTGGAAGTGGGTATGGGTTTCGGATGTGGAGGTGGAAAACTCGCGTGAGAGACCGAGGCCGAGGGATGTGAGAGAGAGAGAGAGGGGTAGAACGGAGGAGGGGGCGGAGCGGATTTGAGTGCGTCAGTGAGAGGCCGGAGAGGGAGAGGTTCGAGCAAGGCGGAGGTTGGATCGGCTGGGGAGGGAAGGAGGCGGAGGTAGGTGGGGGTTGCCTCTGGCGTGGTGGCTCACGATGCAGACTTGGCTTTGGGTAGGCGGGATGTTGGCGGTGTACGTGGGCCAGGCGGTTGTGGATGATGGGCTGGAGGGTTGTGGCGAGCTCGGTGGTGGTGGTGGTGACGTGGCATGAGGAGGGAGGGGCTACTTCGGCTAAGGGAAAGTTGTTTGGAGAGGAGAGTGAACTAAATGAATACGTGACCTTTGGGGAATGGAAAGAATGAAGCTGCAAATCTCAATATGCTTTTACAAATATCATATTCTATTTGCTTTACAGTGAAGAAAAGGTAGAAAACGTACATCAATGAATACAAAGTAATGTGAGAAACGAAGGTGAAGCAGAAAGTCAAAGTGAACTGATGGGAATAGTAAAATCAATATGAATTTAGAGAATTATTAAAAGCAGCGCCCATTCATTTTCTGACCGTTGGAATAAACGAAAGGTCAGTAGAAAATCAAAAGGCTCAAATGTGTACCGCGTATCAGACTGCGAAACACAGGAACGAATATGCTACGGAGATCAGCACGACGAGACGATCAAAATGGTATACAAATATCAGTGGTATGATTGAATTATAAAATTCGAATTTTCTAATAGCGGAAAATGCAAGAAAAACGCTGAAAAATAAGATCGACGGAGCCAAAGATGTCCGAATTTGGAAAAACGATAAACTAAAATCTTACTCAGAAGATGGTTTAGAATTTTTCTATTTAAAAATATTTAGGTTCCGAAAACATTTTATTTTCATCGCTTTTTAACTGATTAAATTGAAGTGAATTTGCGCGCGAAATAAACTTTCATATTTTCGGACGAAAATTTACCAATTGCTATGTTTAACTAAACGCATTCCAAATATCAAATTTATATTTCAAAATTTTATCGTTTAAAATTTCACAAAATTTCAACTAATTACGTTATTAAAACAGTTAAAATTTACGGGTCGTTACAGTCCTGCAGTGCCATGAAGTGCGTGTATGTATGTACAAAACCCCTAACCGACTGGTTGTAGCAGCTTTGCTTATTGGAGTCGGCTCCCCTATATCTATTGATGTTAAGTCTACGCTAGCTCTTGAAGGGGAGTGGACCCCCTTTAGCCCAAGATCAGCGAACGATGGTATCTCCTTCGGGATAAGAATATCCGATAGCCATTTTAGCGAACTTTTTGTCTGCAGGGAAGAGGTCTCTAGATCGATTGAAGTAGTAACAAGTTGGGTTGCTTCGGTGCTCTTTCACCTCTTGATTTTGTGGATAGGTGTTTTGCCTTTTCTCTTTAACACAGACGATTGAGGGCCCTGTGGAAGCACGACAGCGGGATCCTAACCAGCTTCTATACCCACATCACCGCGAGGTTCAATGATTATTATGCCAGGCGTGGCCTAAGCTCCCTCGACTAGGGGAACGATAGGAGCCTGTCTTCCACCTTGTCTTATTGGGGCCACTCTTGGTACCCCCATGAGCCCTATGCTCCATCCTTCCTCTAAAAGCTCGGTGGTTATCAAATTGTTGTCAATGAGAATTTCGTCTATTTCACTTAATTCAACAGGCACCGCTTGGAGTGTCCTCACTAGCCCTTTATACTGGGCTCCTTCGGGCCGTGGAATAGCAGCTGTAAAAGAAATGCAGCAATGAATTTAGCATTAATCTATTTTATCCCATCATAGTTAACAATGAAACAAGTAATAGAACTTACGTCTGGCTAGCCACCGCCTGGCGAATCCTGGTGTGCACCTCACGTAAAAGTTAAAACCACTCCGTTTTGAAGTAGCTCAGCTTGCCCCATGCGCCTGTCATAACTTGGCAGTTCCTAACAGCTTATAGGAAGGTGAATGACGGATTATCTGCCCGACTCTTGACATTAAATAAATATCTAATCTCGTCGACAATCGGAGGATAGAAGAGATGTTCTATAAATATAATGTACAAGCTGTTGAGTAGCACATATTCATTAGGATGAAGCTGAGAATATGCGATCCTCAGATAAAAAAGCATGTCCCTAATGAATTAGTTGAATAGGGGCATTGTTCCATTCCAACACATGAATCTGTTGCATCGGTGAAACCTTCCAGGGGATTGTGTGCTCTATCTTCCGGTCCCGGCAACTGAACTTCTTTCAAAGACAATCCGTGTCTAAGGAAAATTCTGCCTAGCATTTCTTCTATAATCTTGGACCGTACAGAATCTTCCGGATTCATTATCACCTCTGCATCTAATAGTTCATCTGGAGCAGGATTCACTGTATTTGCCGGGACATCCGACCTTTCTATTTTAGGGAATGGAGGACTTTGAACTTCTTGCTGCTCTGAGATTCCAGGATCCATAGCTATTAAACTCAATAAAAACCATTATTAGATGGTAAAAAAGACTGTGTCCCCTCGGTGCAAAGTGAGTGATCGTGTTGTGTAATAAAGTGTTGCATGGTACTCTAAATTTCTACAAGGTTAAAAGATGGTAAAGAGACAAGAGTTCAAGATTCGACCAGAGCGACTGTCATCGCTGACCATCTCAACCATGCCATTCCGACTTCGAACAATGATCCATGTTCAAATTTGTTACGTTTAACAAGTTACAGTTCCATCGACGAGCTTTGAGGGATAATCACATATGCAATTCTACGGTCGAGTCCAAATATGCAAGGCTAAATCTCATCGGAGTCAACTGTTCGAGTATGCAAATGTCATAATTTTTGTATCCAACATTATTCATTTCAGATCGTTCCTCTGAAGCAAGCTTTCATATCAATTGCACGTCACTTGTTCGTATCGATCAATGATTCAGATCGATAGCCTCTTCGTATCGATCAAACCTTCGGGTTGATAACTTGTTCTTATCAATCACTTCACCCATAGCCTTCATTCGTATTGATGCTCCCCGTATCCATCATTCCATCACTTTGTATTGATCCATGGACTTTGATTTTAGATCGGTCAGAAGACATCTCAACCATATCGATACAAGTTGCTCCACCTCGGATCGATCAACAAGCCAATTTTTCCACATCGTTTCCAGACGCATACTCTTCGCCTCGATCATGAAGACTGCTTTCCACCATCTCCAAAAATTCATGTATTCTAATTAATTCCACATCCATCCCCTCGCATCGGTACAAGATCATCACCTGAGTTAGACAGACTTGGAGTCAGAGACTCCATGTCCATCGATCCTTTCCAACTACCCTCCTTCTTCTCCAAATCTCCAAAATGCCATTAGCCACACTCTCAACCTCACCCCAGTCACACTCCAGCCCCAACGACACCGCAGATGGCCATTGCAATGAACGAAATGGAATGAAACTCAAGTCTCGTCATTATAAGCATGATTTTATTGATTATTTACCTAGCTCGAAGGATCTGGGTTAAAGGTTAGCAGTTTGGTATTTGTGGACGAAGGATCTACAGTTTCTTGTTTTTCTCTGATGGATACGAAATGGCGATAGAAGCAAGGTGAAAAAATATGCTAAGTACAAAAAGTATTTATACTCCTTGTATCCAACATGAAAGATGATTCGTATCCTAGTTTCCACACCGATCAACATGTCCGTCGATACGAAGCACATCTTTCGTATCCATTGATACGAAGCGCATCTTTCATGTCCATCGATACGAAGCACATCTGAATCCCAACATCTCGTATCCATCGATACAAAGCGTTCCCATGCATTTATGCTTATAACTCTCGTATCCATCGATACGAAATCCCTATTGTAAAACAATTCAAGCCAAACCGTATCCATCATTATGGAATGCACTTTTAGCAAATTCATCTCGTATCGATCACCATCGATACGAAATCCACTCTGATACGACCTAGATCGATCTAGGAGAGAATTGATACGAAGAAGGACATCAAAACAACCATCAATCATTGTTGCCACTTGGATTTCATATTGATCCAGGAGAGGATCGATACGAAACTCGATTTAAAAGGAACCATCAATCGATGGCAAGAACTTATTTTCACCAAAATCGATTTAAAAAAAGAAGGAAAAAGAAGAAGCAAGAACTTGACAACGACCCGTGAACGTGCAAGCGTGAATGGGAGTCAGGATAAAATACGTGCATGCATGTTATACTAACGTTTGTTCTCAAAGTTAACAGGAATTGAATGCTTACCTGGTGACAGCAAGAATAATCAACAACAAATTGTTAGCACTTGACCTTCAACTGTAACAAAAATTGCGTGATCATTAGCAGTCTACAATGCAATATTTATACAACAGGAAATCAATCGAGGGTTAAATCGCTTGAAGAAAGGAAAACAAATGTTCAGTAAATCGGATGGAGCCTTTGCATAATGAAGATTATGGCTTTTCAAAGCACATCATGTTCACGCAGGACGTACTTTGGGGGGCAAATGTTATCCCGCCTTTTGGCAAGGCCGTGATATCAAGGACTTGACTAGAGACAGAAGACAGTCCACTCCAGAAATAAGTTTTCTGCAGATCATGATGGATATAGGCAAACTTGGTCTGAGTCCAGGTCAAGCCACAGTTAGCATGATATGACAAGTAGGGGTATGCAAGGCAACATTTCAAATTTCAGATCAATCGGAGTTCGTATGCTCAAGTTATGGAACGGTCAAGATCCATGAGAAACACTCCCATCTCATATCCATTATTTTGTATCCATCCATCTGTATACATCATTACGTATCCATCAGCACCGATACGAAATGAACGTAACTCCATTACTCGACGTTAATCGTTCATATCCATATGGTTCAAGCAGATAATGATGGACTTCGGCACTTCCCAGCTCGATCGCGCTTCACTTGGCCAACAACTGCATTCCTCATATCGATCACCTACTTAATCGATACGAATAACAGAGCTTACAATCGATACGAAGACTGTGGCAAGGCATCGATACGAGAAGCAAGGTATCAGATGGATATGAAAAAAGAGGTCAACCCAAAAGAAGTCGTCCCTATGCATAAAATATGGATCTCCATAAAGCGCGCATACCACGTCATCGACACGACGAGATCAATACGAAGGTATCGATACGAAAGTTTCAGCCAGTCCATATTTGCAACTTTGATTGACCAATAACTCCACAACCACAAATCCAAATACAATGAGATTTTCACAGAAGGTTTCATATCATCTCAGGAACATCCATGATCGATCGCAACTCAATTGGAGCAACTTCCGATCGATAAGAAAGCAATGTGGATCGATCAGGGATCAATCCCAAACGACTCTAGATCGATTGTGTGGGCCCACCTAGGCTTGAGAAAGGGTATTCCAAGATTCAAGGAAGATATTTCCAGCTTCACACCTATAACTAGCACCCTCGTTGCAACTAAAAAAGGACTTTTATGCTGCTGTTTGAGTGGAACTCCATTGTAATTCGAGTGTTAGCTATTGTACTGTTGTAACTCAGTTTCTAATCAGCAATAAACATCAAAACCTTCAAAGTGGACGTAAGCAATAATGCCGAACCACTATAAATTCTTGTTTTCTTTATGTTACTGGTTATTTTACTTGGTGTGATTATTAGATTAGCCTCATTTTACATTTTACTTCTTCATTCTAATCTCTTCAATTACACCTGAAGAGTGATGTGCCCATTTTTGGTACAAACAAAAGGTAGTGATGATCCAAATGATCACATAAATGATTTTTACGGCGTGTTAACTCAGGTTTTGCAATTAACATATTTCACCAGGCCCGCGGAAGAAGTTTATTTGTTTAGATGCAACTGGTTCGGTAATATTCCTGGTTCTGAAATCAATGTGCACCAAAAATATGATATTACTGAAATAAAGCATACATCACATTATCATAAGTACGATCCATTTATACTAGTAAACAGGACCTACAAGTTTATTATGCTCCTTATCCATCTCTAAAAAGAGATAAAGCATATTGGTCGACAGTTTTTTAAAAAAAGGACCGATTTTGGACCTCTAAATGATGAATCAAATGTATTAGTAGAATCATTTGAGACCATAGAGGAAAACAATATAGAGTATGAGACCGAAACTGAATCAGAAAACGACGGGGACTGATTTAATAGTATACATGTTGAAAAAAGGTAATTTATGGGAGTATTAATGTTACACTTTTTTTGTATGTTATATGCGATTGTTGATGTTAAATCTTTATATGTTTACTCATAACTGAATGATATGTTCTGCCATAATAAAATAATATGTATATAACAGGTATTACAGATGTCTTTCTTTAGGTGGCGGAATTCTTTGCAGTCCAATTCCCCCTCTTCGTCTTAGAGAGGGACCGTTCACAGCGTAGGTGATGGCAGCGGCCCACCGTAGGAGGCGTCGCATATGGTAGTTAGATTGCTACCGAAAGCAGATGGCTTGTAAGTATTAAATTTACACATTATACATATTTTGTATGATATATTAGTCATGGTTTGTCTGTATCATATTTAATACGGGGGTTTTGAGCTTGAGCCTTCCAACATAGTGCTCAACATATCTAGGCAGGCATACATGAGCCATATGACTGCATGCCGGCCGAAATGGAGTAGGATCCCAGAGCATGTCTGGGATAGCATCTGGCTAGACTTCCTAGTATGTGTAAAATTATATATCATTATATATAATCACTTTACAATTTTCTGACTAAGTATAAATGTATAACTTATATTTTTTCAACATATATACAAGGTGCGGTGACCTACAAGAGGAGGATGTTGCTCTTTGCCAGCGTCACTAGAACTCTAATTTTTTAAAGAATTACCGGGATACGATGTCTACCATTAGAAAATCCATGAAGAAGCCAAATTGGATGGGCTCCAGTGTATGGGATGCTTGGGTCGCATGGTGGGGTAGCGATGAGTTTATGGTAAGTCTGTTAGTTGTCACCTTAATTTGTTCGGTAGGGAATACATAATTTATACCTGTAAAATATAATTGTAATTTTAATTTGCAGAAGGAGTTAGACAGGAATTTGGCAAATAGGCAGAAAAATCCAGTCACACACCGTGGTGGCTCGAAATCATTTTAGCACAATCGCGAGGACCTAGTAAATTGATTAATTGCAATTACGAATAGTTATTACATTTTTTTATAAAAATTTGTATGAACAGCAATAATATACACCAATTATTGCAGGAAAGAGCACGTGGGGCTCCTGTTCGTATGTGGACCTATTTGCGCTTACTCATGCTGTCAGGTAGACCGACGACGAGGGATCGTTAACTTATGCCTGGCATGAGGATGATAAAGCATACGCCGCACATGTAAGTATATTATAAGTTATAAGTTATTGATAATGATGATTTTAATTAATTAGTTGTAAAATATTATAATAATGTCATGTAATATTTACTTGTATTTAATTTTGTGTTGCATGAAAGATTTATTGCTTAAGCATTCGAGACGGAAGCAGTTGACCATTGATATGGAGGACGCTATCTTTGACTCCGTTATGGATCCGACATAGAGAAATATGCTTTATGGTTACGGCAATCAATCAGTAATTTATAAAAATTAAATTAGTTGTGAAAATTGCTTATATTTAATAAAAATTATGCAATAACTTAAACATATTTCTACTTTTTTTGTAGGCTCCGGCCTCACAAAAGGCCTATCAAAAGGCTTAGGACAATGCTAAGATTATGAGCTTCGACGGTAGATTGCGCAGCTGCAGGAGCAGGACCGCTTCCGAGAAGCGCAAATGGAACAACTGAACCAATGTTTGGTAGAATATATGGAGCATCATGGAGCATTCCCTTTGTCTGGTGGTTCTGGAGCCGATGACGAGTCATGAGGTACGTTTTGCAGTTTTAGTTTTTAAAACTTGCGTATATATACAGTGAGAGATGGTGAGGTTGATTTGCAGACATTTGTTGCTTGATATTGATTTGTGGGGTTTGATGTTGGATGTATATATTGTACATTGATGTTGGATTTAGATATTGTAGTTGGGTGATGATGGATGGTTTGGTTTGTATTGATTGGAATGTTTGAGTTTGAGAAGGCAATGTTTGAGTTTTACATTATTATTGATATTG
This sequence comes from Allium fistulosum, assembly GCA_030737815.1. Classification (NCBI taxonomy): domain Eukaryota; kingdom Viridiplantae; phylum Streptophyta; class Magnoliopsida; order Asparagales; family Amaryllidaceae; genus Allium; species Allium fistulosum. The sequence goes on along the minus strand of CM060907.1, from coordinate 936,892,470 downwards.
ATATTGATTTTAGCTTATATATCTGATATATATATATTGAATTTGATGTGTTATGATTTATATTGATATTGATGTTTTGTTGGGCTGCTGAAAAAGAAAAAATTACCCAGATTTCCGACGGCTACCGACGTTTCCGACGGCTTATAGGTCAAAATATTCCGACGACATCCAACGGCTAATCGGTCGTATATGTAACGACCCTGAAATTCCGACCCAGTTTAAAAATTTTGAATCCATTTTTTATATATAAATTTGAAATTTATATACGTTCTCAGTTAACGTCCAAATTTCGTATATAAGATGCGTCTAGTTAGTTATGGATATAGAAAAAGTTTCGTCACAAAATATCGCAGTAAATTTCATTCGCGTTTTATTGTATATCAGTTCATCTTAAAATGCGTAAATTTTCATCTTCCAAATCTAAATATTTTTACACAGTAATGTTGTAAAAATTTATCTGATCAAGACGTCGCATTCCGTTTCAGCTAATTCCGCCGTCGTCTGCTTCATTTAAATTATTTTGTCAAACGAACAATTTAATCGGCGTAAAAATTTGAATTTTGATTGAACTATCTTATCGCCAATATCTGTGTACTGTTGTTAGCGCCTTATCGCGCCGATCAGAATGATATATTCATTTGTACAAATCAGAGTTCGACGTAAATCGTCGTGCTAATTTAACCATTCCAAGCAGACCGGTTAAATAATATTCAGCCCAAGTTAACAGCCCATCCGCGTTCAAATTTTGAAAAGAAATTATTTGGCTGAAGTGAATTTATTAAAGTAGTTGGCAGCTGGTAGATAGCATGGAAAATGTACAAAATATCTCGTAACTTACAAAATTATATTCCCTGTGCCTGACCATTGGTATACCACGCTGCAATATAATCACTTCATTGTTTTCACTAGCTTCGTTTACTCATATTTGCTACAGGTAAATATACATCCTCTCTAACTTCTCTCTCTCCCTTCTGCTCTTTTATATTTTGTTCTTTGTCCCGTCTTCAAAAAAGAAAAAAGAAATCTTCCCCTTCCCTTCGCCACCTCTCCTCCCACCGCCACTCCGCCTGTGCCCTGTTTTCCATGCCTGCGCCCAGTCCCCCGCCTGTGCCCGGTGTTCCCGCCTGTGCCCTGTTCCCGCCTGCGCCATGTTTCCCCCGCCTGCGCCATGTTCCCACTTGCACCCTGTTTCCCCCGCTTGCGCCCAGTCCCCCGCCTGCGCCCAGTGTTCCCGCCTGCGCCCTGTTTCCCTGCCTACACCCTGTTTTCCTCGCCTGCGCCCAGTTTCTCCAGTCTGTGCCCCATTCCCCCGCCTGCGCCCCGTTCCCCCGCCTGCGCCCAGTTCCCCCACCTGAGCCCAGTTCCCCCACATGCGCCCCGTTTCCCTACCTGCGCCCTGTTTCCCCCGCATGCGCCCTGTTTCCCTGCCTGCGCCCAGTTTCCCCCGCCTGCGCCCAGCTCCCCTCGCCTGCGCCCTCTCCTCTCGCCTACCCCGCTGTTAGCCCACCTCCACATCACCACTGACTGGCCATAGCCGACCGACCTGACCCCCTCCAGCCACCAGTCGCCATCAAACCCGAGACACCCCAATGCCAACCGAGCCTGTACCCCTGTTCCATGCCGAGAATGTTTAGTGAAATGCATGCATAAATATGGGCTATATATGTACATATTTTGGAAACAGTTTTATAAAAAAAAGAGAAAATGTTTTACTATGCTTTCATAAAACCCATATCTTTGCTTGTTGTTGCATATATATACAGTTATGTATATATGTTGAAGTATGTGGAAGAGTAGTAACAGATATTTTTCCTTCTCTGTTGTTGTACAGCAACTACCTGAAGTCATCCGCCTTGCAGCAGCCTTCTCTTGTAGCTTTTCTTTTCTCTTCTTTACTTATTGGTGAGTATGTATATATATGATTATATATATATATATATGAACGTCCATATTGAAAATTTATACTATTTCTTTCTGTCGATGGTTTCAGCTTGTTCGATTGTTCGTATTTGTGCTGCGTTTGAGTCAAGTCTATTCGTGCCTCTTCGTGCTTCGTTGTTCATTCTCTCTAACCACTAAAGGTGAATAAATTTGACAACTTATATTCTTATACGATGATAATCAAGTTTAGTTGATAAATGATTGTTTGTTTGATGTTAATATTGGACGTTAAAATTGTTAATACATGAAGTTATAAAAATTATACACTTGTATTTGACGTAGGGTAGTTAACAAATTTGAAATTGACATATGTGCTTGAATTTGATTAGATAAAATTTATATAATATGACCCTTTAAATGTTTAATTAATGGACACGTAGAAATAGAGTTAGTTACACCTTGAACCATTTAAATTTATAAATTAATATGAAATTAAATAATAGATATCAAGTGTAGAACCGCATAAAATAATAGTGTAATAATCTTTAATCTACATGAAATGATAGTGTAGATTCTAGAAATAATTATATTAATTTGCATAAACAACAATGTAAATTAATACGATTATTTCAGGATTATATAAATAAATTATTGGATTGTTATTGATTGTTGTTATTGCTTGTTTTATTTACTTTGACACCATCCTAGTTATCACACTACAAGTTCCCTTTACTATGCTTTGATTTTGAATTGAAATGGAATCGGGTTGAAATGATAAATACCCAAATGAAACAATTGACTTAGTATAGAGAATTAAATAAAAACCCGATTGGTCAAATAATTCGATTTAAAAATGAAAATATAAAGATTTTATTTGAATGAAATAATAAGGGTTTTAAATGAAGTTTGGAATTTGAATTCTAGTGAAATTTAAATGTTAATATTTAATAATTTGAAACAAAATAGTAACAAAGTGTTTGATGAAAGAATGTTGTTTAAATTTAAGTAAATTATTGAATTAAGTTTGAAATTATTTAATAATTAAATAAGTTGAATTTATTTGATAAGTTAAATTGAATTTCTTTAATAAGCGAAATTGAATTTCTTTAATAATTAAGTTTGAAATTTGTAAGACTAGATAAGCCAATAAGTGAAATTTTAATTTCTTTAACAAGAAATAAAAACATGATTTATTGGAATTAATATAAGTCTTGTTAATTTAAAGAATAAAAATTGACGAATTAAATTGAATTAAATTTGTAAGTTTGATATAATGTAGGTAAACTTACTTTGATTTAATAAATTGGAAATTAAATTGAAATTGTTTTGAATGTAAAGTTAACTTAATTTTAAGGATTATTGAATGAAATCCATCAATGAATTTAAATCGATACATTATGTTAAGTTAACTAAATTTAAATGAATATAGAATGAAACTTATATATGAATTTAAATCAATATTTGAAATGGTTTTAAATATAAAAAATTGAAATTGAATTATAGAGTTTGGAAATTGGAAATTGAGAATTTGGAACATAAATTTGGAAATTGATATAGGGAGGGTAAATGAAATGTTGGCTTTCGAATTCTAAGAGAAATTGAAATTGATTTGGTTTTGAAATTTATTAAACGACCAATCGGTGTAATAATTATGAAAGTTATTAAAGAAATCGAAATCGGTTAGGGACATACTCACTGTCTAAACTGAATACCACTTTAATAACTATACGCAGAGTGTGATCCAGAATGAAGTGGTGGGAACGATGTACGTTAATGATGGAAGAAAGAGAACGATAATGGATGACCTTGACACTTGTGTCAAATTGGAAATGACTAAAACATGAGTTGTGCCGGGCAAAATGGGGTTAGCTACCTCGAGCGAACACACTTCTTCATAAACTACTCATTACTTGTTATTGATTGGTGTGCACCCTTGAATTGGGAGTGTTGTTTCGCGGTGTTGCGATCGTTGCGGCGATGCGTTCTCACCAGTCCGGATCAGGCAAACGGCAGTTTCACTACCTTGGGTATTGCCTCATGTGCCTTGTCATACTTGTATCCCTATGCGCGACCACTACGAATTTTTTTTGTATTATACCTATGGAGTACTCCCTGATATCCCACTAGTTTACGGTGGAGTTTACAGTGTTGTATAGACTGTAATGCTATATAAATGTGTTAAGGGGAACAATGGTAACGCCTTAACACTATTTTGATACTTTATTTTACTATTAGGCATTATCTACTTAGCGTACACTACTATATAGATAGATAGTTTAACGGATCCTCGAAGATGTTATTCCATTCATCTTTGAGTTATTGTTATTTCAAATTTGAACCATATTATCTTGTGTAAGAATATATGTCCTAACTCGAGTGTTTGTTTATGCTTATGCTCGGGTCAGTCTGAGGATTTATGTTGCTGTGCTGCTTGGAAGCTGAGGACTTGAAGACTGTCATTTATCTTTATTTGTATCAGTATTGCTCTATTCTATTTTGATATTGTATCGGACATCTATGTATTTCTATTTCACTTTTTGCTTGAGACATTGTTGTATTTATTTAGTAACTTCATGAACTACTATTATGACATTGTTGTAACTCCGCTGCGTTATTCTGTTATTGTATCTGTCTGTGATTCTGTGATGATTCTCATTTATATACATATACTCCATTAATGATCAGTGTTTTGTACTATTTAAGTTGACATGTGTGGATTATTGTCAATTTAAATGGTCCAAATATACGGGTTGTTATAGCATATACCAACGGCTTCTAACGGTTTTCTGGCATGTTTTAAAGCCACATGGATGTCAACACCATCGGAGAAAACGTCAGAATTGCCGTCGAAAAAGCCGTCAGAGGCCGTCGCAAAGCTGTCAATGTTTCCGTCGAAAATGGACGAAAGCCATGTTTTATATACCAACAGATTTCTGACGGCTTCCGACTGCCGCCGACGGCTTGTAGCCATCAGAAATGACCGTATTCCCTATAGTGAAAGGACTGTACTTTGAATTGAATGTTTACAATATAGATCTATAATAAACATTGTATTCAAACATATACAAATTTTAATTTTAATTTAACAAAATAAGAACCCAATTGATAAATTGAACATACAAAATTTCTGATCTAAAAATTAGACTTTAAAATTCAAACATTGTATTTAAACATATGCAAATATTAGTTTTGATTTATTAAAATAAAACACCAATCATTTCATTCAACAAACAATTCAATCTACATAAACAATTTTCAAATTAAATGAGTCAAGGATATGTACATACAAATTATGATAATTAAATTTCTCTTTCAACAAATATTACACCAAATATCATTATCTATTAAAAAACATACCTTATAACCCAAAGCCTTGAAGCACTTCTTTAAAATGGACTCACCTTAGGATGTTGCCTAGAAGTCACACCTTGAATGATGATATCTCCTCAGATCTTCAAGATCTCCATCCTATCCTTGCAAGAGATGGATGAACCACTTTTGTTTTATTTTATTTGATGTTCTAGATGGAGTTGAAATTTTTTTCGAAAATTTTTGTTTTTGTTTTCTGCCATGAAAAGTTATGAGGAAAGAAAGAAACGGACTGAACTAGAAAGAATGAATTGTACGTACATAATGAATTAGAGTATGTTTTAATTGAAAGAATGAAACTTTTTCCATTCTTTAATTAAAACTTCCCTAGTTAATTCCCTTGATTATTTCTTTCTCTCTAATCCTTTCTCTACACGTATGTCATCAAATGAAATAAAATTTCAACAAATTATTTCATCAAACGACTTAAAATTTCCATAAATCATGTCATTAAATGACATAAAATTTTCATAAATCATTTCATGCAATTATCTTTAAATTACATCGATATCGTATTTCAATGCACGCAAATATGATTTTTATAAATGCATTAAAATAATGACAAAAAACTTTCAAACATCAAATAAATAATAATTAATATTTCTCAAATATTAATTAATTTAATCAATTTACAACATTTAATAAATTAATTAAATCATGTTGTTATTTAGAGAATTCATCATTACGGTTGTGCGACTCATAGGTGTTTTAATTATCTACTCTATCAATTATCTATTATGTTTTAATTATCTACTCTATCAATGAACTCTCTTGAATGGCGATAGACTATTTTATCATGTAGAACAATTCAGAGTATGTCTCTCGACTTCTAGTGGGCTCTAAGTTCTGTTATGAACTATATCGCGACATTTTTATCACATAACAATGCTATGAGATTCTCAGCATTTGGAATCGGCTCAGTTATAAATTTATGCACTTATATTTTTATATACATTGTCTTTATTGTGGTGCTATTCTAGGCGATGTACTCGGCCTTTTCATTAAATCGGCCATGGTCTTTCATTTGGAACATTTCTAACTAAAGATTCCTAACTTAAATTTATTATCGACATATTATACTTAACATCACTTATGAAGTTTGAGTACGAACACTCCTTCATAAGGTGTTTTTGTTTCTGTAAATAACTCTCTACTATTTCATAAATACATGAGAATGCTTCAAACAACAATTTAGTGGTATCATTTTGGATTTGACATTTTCTTCATGTATCAAATACACAAAAAAATCATGATCTCGTAAACAACATAACATGTATGATAATTCCTTTGCCAATGCATAAGGAACTCATCTCATATGTTCCATATTAAACAATTTAATAAGGTGTCTTTTCATATCATTGGGACATTTCTAATATCTTTAATACCCACTATAAAAGACATCATTTATAGTCCAAAATTGAGCATTAAAACAACTAAGGTTGATTTTAACACAAGTACATCTTTTAAAATCAACATCGCGTTATTTACTTATAGTTTAGAAATATCAATGTACCTTTCAACGTTCTTTCTTATGAACACATGCTTCCTCTGCATTTTGATTGATAATCAAACTATTTGATATTTCTATTGATATATTTATTCAATTTTGATGCTTATAAAATGAAACTTTCTATTATTTCTTGGATCATATCCATAGACTCACAAATTCAATATCACTCCCACTGACTTTGAGACATTTGGTTATTATGTGTAAACAGTTTACTCTAAATCATTATTTAGAATTTTCTGTTTCAATACATATATACCAAACATAAAGTCATATTAAGTGGTAATTTTATGAGTAAATCCGAATTAACTTGAGCACGTTGAATACCAAATCTATTATGCTAATTTCAACAATTGAAATTTGTGATATTATTCTTATCAACATTTCTCATTTAATTCCAACTGCATTAGTCTTGCTCATAAAGACATGATCACGGCCAATGGATCACATTTCTAAGGTTACGACTACCAAAATCATAATTTGATAGCATACTTGGAATTCTTTTGGATTTGCGATTCATACCATATCATAGAGTCAACACTCTTAATGGTTTAAACAATAGAGGATTATATATTATCGATATTAATAAGAAACTCATAGTTTCTCTTCAATGTGCGGGAATAACTATTAGACACTCTAATGTGTTATGTTCTTTTAGGTTAGTTAATTTCATTTCATCTCATCTAATCAGTTCTATCTATGAATCATATCTAATTCTATTTTACTACTAATAATTCCTCAAAGAAATTTCTTCACAATGAAGTTGGTACTTCTTAAACCAACAGTTGTTTCCCAATGCAACAGAATAGGTATTCATAAACATTTTAAAAATTTCTTTATTTATAAAACTGATTCGGTTTTAGTTTACAAAGCCTATGTTCAAAACATAAATATGTCATCCAATGATAGTCTTCCAAAAATTCTTTTAGGGAGATTCATACAAGATCCCTTATGAATAATTATTATATGCAATCTTTCGTGTAACGACCAAAATTTTGAGTAACATTATTTAGGATATTTAATTAGCTAAATTAAATAAAATAATCTAATGATTAAGGGATTGAGATTTATGATTAATAGAATGGTAGTCATGCCCATTAGACAAATAAACTAAGGGAATTAAAATGAATCAATTTAGGGTAAGTAGACAAGGGCAATATAGGAATAAGTATATTTTTATACCCTAAGCCCTTAAACCACATTCATTTACACGTTCATTGTCGTAAACAAAAGCATAAGAGGTCGGCCACCATTAGGAAAGCAAGAAGAAAATCAAGGGGAAGAAGTTAATCAACTTAATCTAAGATCAAATCTCAACTCTTTAATCTCAAAGCTAAGGTGAATAATAACTACATCTCATGTTTTCTATTATTCTCGGTTTTAGGATGAAATCCAAATTATTTTGTGAATTTTTTTGCCATGTTTTAATTGTTAAAATGGATATATGCTTGTTGATGATCTATGATATTTCATATGGATTTTATGATAAGTTTTATTGTGAAAACCCTATTAAATGACATATAAATGCCTTGCGATTTTAGATGAAGATCAAAAATGATATTTTAGAGATGGATTTTTACTTTCAAAATTTTCTGAATTAATGTGGATTATATATTAATTTTCTAGTGAGGAAAATGGGTACTTATGTTTAAAATAATTTACAGCTAAATTATATATGTTTTGGGTCTGAAATTTATATATGTCAGAAAACATATTAAACATAATTTATAGAAATTTTTGTAGAATTTTCCTAAGTGTTTTAATGAATATATAAAATTATTTAACGTAAGGGACTTAATGTTTTATATATTTATAAAAGGAGAAGGGATATTTTTTAAATGTTTTATATGGTTATTTCTAAAATTTTGGCAGCACTTTTAGAAAGAAAAATTAGCATCCAATAATATTTTGACAAATAAGACAAGTTGGTTGAAAAGATTACTTGAAAAAGCTAAAAAAACAGTTTATACATGCTTTTTACATGTTTCACCACTATTGGCACCAGCTTTCGACCCAGTACTTCCGCTTCCATCTCCATCGAAACCAATGTGCATGGTATCAATACTTGGTACGTAGCGAATTGGACTAAGCCCGAAGGTATGAGGTCGAAACATGGGGTTTCGAAGTGGTTGAAGTTTAGTTTTGTGATTAAAAGAGGATGCACCAGCTTTGCTTTTGACTTAATTAGCTTTCGACTTGGTTAGCTTTCGATTGGGCTAAGTTTTTTTAAAGAAATGGTTGCGTCTTTGTTTTAAGAAATTGCTTTCGCCTGGGTCAAAACCCCTTGCTGTCGTCGTTTTCCTTTCGAATCAGTGCTTTCAGAAGTTTCCTTTGTTTTTAAATAAAGCCACTTCTCCAATGCTTTCGAAGGGTTGGTTTCGACACCATCACTTCTTTACTTAGGAATTGCTTTCGAAAGAGTGCTTTCGACTTATTATTTTATGAACTTCTTGTTCCGTTGAAGGTAGAACCGAAAGGTTTCGAAAGAAAAGGTTTTAAATGGTTTCGAAAGGTTATTCCATATGTTTTACTTGAACCCAAATGCTTTTGAAAGGTTTGTTTATAGAAAAGAGTTTGAATGCTTTCAAAAGGTTTTAAAAGGAGGTTTCGAAGGGGTGGTTACCCAATGTTTTCGAAAGGTTTAAGTGGATGGTTTTCAAAGGTTTCAAAAGGTATGTTTATAGTGTTTTAATAAAAGGATGTCTAAGGTTTTAAAGCTTTCGAAAGAAAGGTATTTCAAGGTTTTCGAAAGGTTTGATAAGAATGGTTTCGAAAGGTATGTTTTGGCCTTCTGGCCTAAGGTTTTATTTGTATCGAAAGGGGTACTTTCAATGGATTCCAAAAGGGTACTTTCAAAGGTTAAATGTTTTCATCAACAAAGTTTTGAATAAAGTATATATTACATGGCAAGGTGATTTGAGTAAAGCTTGGAGTGTATTTGCCTTGTTTAAAGTATGATTTAAAGGATTAAATCTTTTTGAAAGAAATGGTTTTCAAGGAAAATTTATGGGTAGTTAACGCTAAGTAAAATGACTCAGATATTAGAATACCATATGGGACTGGTATAGAGCCGCGCCCTATACATTAGCTATTAGCCCCTAGCTAATATAGTCCAAAATTCCAGTGTGTAGGGCTTGGTCATAGGTAAGACTAAAATGATGTTACATACAGAAAGGAATATATAGAGTGAGGATAGGTTATTGGTGAGCCCGAAAAACCTTTAGGATCAGTTGACCCTGGAGAAGTAAGTTAGGGACAGACCGTCCAGAAGAGGAGTTTCTTACAGAAGTTAGATTATTTGTTTATTTTGTCTAGAAGACCCGAATCAGCCAAAGGTTAGTAGTTAGCCAAACAAAACTACGTTGTTCGGACAGATAGTCCATTCGTCACCAGATTTATATGCTTTGTTGATATTGATATTTTTTTAACCAGTTTTGGTTGCAAGATTAAAATTTACAAAAGATATGTTTTAAAAGGATATTAGTGAGGGAAACCCGTTCCTCTAAGCGGCGTGGTCTCACTTAATATCAAATAACCGAGATGTACAGTATTATTCGCACCAGGCTTTATGTCTGATCGAAGTTTAAGTTTCTCCCCTTAAACTTTCGGGTGCTCAAAATTGATTTCAATAGGTCGAGGGTTGAGGATTTATACGTTTTTTGTAGATGGACGAATACTACTTCCGAAGACGAGCAGGTGACTGAAGTTAGCTATTTAGGAGTTGTTTTATTTGTTTTATTCCGTTGTATTGTATTAAGTCAGTTATGACTATTAGTACTCTGGTCAACCAAGGAGGCATCTTCATATGTTGCTCTTGGCGTATTTATGTAATAATTATATATTATCTGAATTGGGGAACGTTTGGGATTATGTAACTTGGATACACTACAACAAAAAAGACTTTTCACAGCGTTTGAAAAACGCTGTTAAAAGTTTTCACAGCGTTTTTAAAAATGCTGTATAACGACATGCGGTCGTTGACCCTAAATTTTTAACTGCAAAATATAAACGCTGTCAAAAACCCACTTTCTACAGCGTTTTTTAAACGCTGTTAATAATTTTTCTACTGCATGGTATAAACGCTGTTAATAGTTTTCTACTGCAAGGTATAAACGCTGTCATAGGGATATGCATTTTTTTCCCAATGAATTGACAGCAACGTATAAACGCTGTCGTAGGGATATGCATTTTTTTCAATGAATTGACAGTAATGTATAAACGTTGTCGTAGGGATATGCTTTTTTTTTCCAAAGACTTGACAGCAGTGTTGTGCCATTGCAATATTCACAAATATCATTAATATAAACTACATTTAATTATATTTTAATCAGTTAATGTACATAACATAAACAAATCAAACTAAAAATTGTAAAATAAAAGCATAACTATTAATCACTTCCATAAAATAAGTTGAACACAATATCCATGAACAAAGTTTACATAAACCCATAAAGAGAGATAAAATTTATAAACCAACTGCATACAAAATTAGACAAATGCACAATATCTAGAAAGCAAGTTTGCATCTAATATGATCGACAAAACGTGCATAAAAGTAGTTCAAATACAGACTGAAAATGAAAAGTGGCAGTACGAAGATAGTTAGACATTGGTTTACTGAATTGTTGCCAACAGGGCAGTCTGAACTCGGCAAGATTCCTCCTTCCATCTTTTTTTCTTGACTTTTTGTTGTTGAGCTATCACTAACCATTGCGGCTTCTTCTTTTTTCGGATTGTCCACCCAAACTATTGCGGCTTCTGGTCCAAGAGGAACACCATTAATAATCTGATTTGAATCACTCGAGTGCACACGTCCTTCAGCAACCAATACTTCAGTTCCACCCCAATCGAACAACTTGCATTTGTTTTCTGTGCTATTGGTTTTGCTCTATCAAAGAAAAAAATTATAGTCATCTAATAAAAGTCTTGTTTCTATAGTCTTACTGCATTCAACATTTTATCATGTGTCAACCAATTCAATACAAAGCAAATCAACATTGTTAAATTTTCAATAATCATTTGTCAAACTTTAAACTTGATTTCACCCACCATGACTTAGCATGATTACTTGGTTACTCTAGTACTGTAATTTTGTTTTGGGATTAACATGGTTAAAGGTGTAACTAAGCAACACAGTAAGGGTATATGGCTATGGACGGTGCTTACACTACAGGTTAAGGCAATGAAACAAACAGGTGTGATAAAAATATCATTTCTTATTATTTGACCATTTCTCTTGGTTTATAAAATTAATGAAGACAGATACTCTTATTTTGTAATATACGAGTATATTCTTAATTTTTGGTTAATGGTTAAGAGAGTCAATGAATAATTCCAATTAGTTTCAAGAAGATTAATTTTGTAGGCAGTTGTTTTTCAGAGAACAAAAAGGACACCAACTTAAAACAACAGTGACAGTTTAAGATAAGCTACTAGCTAGCTTCCCTGTGATAAGCTACTTTATATAATAGTTTATTCTTAATGATGTATTTAAGAGGCAAATACTTGATTAAAAATATATTATTATAGCATAATTCAAGCTTGGATGAACTGTGGTTAAGAGAGTCAATGAATAATGCCAATTAGTTTCAGGAAGATTAATTTTATAGGCAGTTGTTTTTCAGAGAACAAAAAGGACACCAACTTAAAACAACAGTGACAGTTTAAGATAAGCTACTAGCTAGCTTCCCTGTGATAAGCTACTTTATATAACAGTTTATTCTTAATGATGTATTTAAGAGGCAAATACTTGATTAAAAATATATTATTATAGCATAATTCAAGCTTGGATGAACTATGGCCTGTGGACAGTCTCAGGCCTGCATAACCGCTTGCAAAATACCAAACAACCGATTGTATGACTCTTTATTTTTTTAAACTTTTACATGAAAGTTTTGTACTGTCTCCAACCCGTTGTACCTTTCCATCATTCTGTCTCCAACCCATTGTAATAGCAGCTTCAAGTTTCAACTCACTTTTATTGGCTTAGCACTTAATGGTTTTTTTTAATTTGATATTATATTTCATTTGGACAATTTTTATCTGTAGACCTAAACAAACACTTTTCCAATCTAGGTTTTGTTCAAAATTTATTAAAATATAGATTTGGTTTTCATCAGGTCAAGATTTGTATTTGCTTAGAAATTGCACAATATAAAATACCAATTTTTACTTATGCAAGTATAAAATACTAATATAAAAGATACAAGATAAAGAGGCATATTTTTGTAATAAATTTTGAACAGACCATAAAATTGAACTGTATTTTTATATGACGCCAATAAATAAAATTTGTCCATATTATTTTTGTTTTATGTAAAAGGTAAACAACTCATTTTGGAACTTTGATCTACCAAAAGCTTGTAATTGTTAGAAGCACAAGAAGTGCAACAATAAATAACAGTTTTCTTGTGGTAATTTTATTGATATTTTCATTTGCAATGTGAAACTGGTATATATATGCTAAAGTTAATACTTTCAAAAACTAAAACAGATATTCATATTTGGCAACCTGTATTCTTTCAAAAAGCAGATATGCTTGAAACTGCACATACATATGCTTGAAAATAATATGCTAAAAACATTTATTCTCGAAATTTGGTACTCTTATTTTTTTAAATTGTTTTATATTTTTGAAGCCCAAGTAACTACACACGTGCGTGTGTGTATATATAAACTCTATGCACTTATGTCATATATACTTCAAAATAAGTATATGGTAGATTGGTGTTACATATTAGTATATAATATCGACCTACATATAAAAAAAATGCTAATTAGTGTTAAAACTTACCTTGTTTTGTTTTCTGGAGTTCGCACTTATGTGTATAACAACTTTATCAGCTGGCCATACTACCATCTCATCCTTGGCCATACTACAATTTTTCCTTCGGCGACAACCTCGTCATCATCTCCATACCAAGGCAGTAAACTACAATGAGGAAAATAAAATAAATATGTTATTTATTATAAATAAGGTGGTTTGCCTAGGGAGGTGCAGGCAGGAGTTTATATACTTTTATGATATTACAGAGCATATAATATAGATAGGGTTTATATGTTTGATAATCTTCATCTATTTGTCGACAGTCAAAGTCTAAAATTGAAAACAAAAAAGGAAACCGCAGGTTCAATAACTAAGTGTAGCAAAATTATAAGATAATCAAAAAATTTACTAAGTAGAAAGACCTTTATATTATTGAACAGGAGAAAAATTAAAAGTAGCCCTTAATGCATGAATGTATGTAAAGAAAAATGAGAATTTAGAATTTAGAATATATAAATTATACTACGGTCGAAAGTTTATGATGCTGGATGTTTATTGGGTTACATATGCGCTTTAATTGGTGCACAACCACCAACCTGTAAAGTAATGCAAAAAGTGAAATAACCATGTTTCTCTATTCCTCTATTCTAATTATGATTAAAAGGAACAATGCATACTTTCTGTTATACACGGTATAAACATGTATTGAATAGAAGATCAGCATTGGCAAACAGTCTGAGGTGGGAATTAATTTTGGGAGGACAAAGCTAATTATTTTAGTAAAAGGCTATGACATTATGTAATGGAGGATGAGGCGAAGAATAGCGAAGGGCAGAAGAGTATGAATGTAAAGTTTCATGTCAAATGGAAAAGCGAAAAGAAAGTTGCTGAAAAAAGCAGGATAAATGAATAGAACAAATACATACCTTGTTGTCCAACAATTGGATGTTGAATCCAAAAACATCGTTGCTTTTTAAGTTAATGGAGTCCCACATTCTTGCAGCGCGTACTTGGACTGTTTGTCCAACACTGTCAACAGTTACCATGCGAAGATAGTAGGATCATCTTTGTATGATGTTCCGGTTATCGAGTTGACTCTTGTGAGAATGGCCTGAATGAACATAATTCTTTTGATCACATTTGTGTATACTGAATGGCTACATAGGGAAATTTATATATTACCTTAACATGGTTTTTATAGAATTGCTTGGTGAGATCATTTGTGTAGAAATCATCTTCGTTATTCAGCACCTGGCCTTGATCTTTTGCCCATTCAACATACTGCTTTTTACCACCATAACCTTCCCAATTATTAACCAAACTGAGAATTAGAAAAACTCCATGGTTTTTTGCCTCAGAAATCACAAAGTCCAAACCCTGATAATATTATAAAAGTAAAAAAATAAATTAATGTGTTAGTACTGTATGTATGTACATGTGCATCATGCACAAATGCGATATATATACCTTGAACATATCCTCATTGTAAGAACCAGGAGATATCTGAAGTGGCCTTTCACCGCCATCACTGAAAGCCCAACTCCTTACAACGTTCAACCCATAAGTGGATGCTTGTTGAAACACTGTAGTTATAATTCTGACATATTGGGTTTCACTTTTGGCATATATAATTCTGACATTGAGTGAGATAGATCATGAATGGCATTGAGTAATATACTAACTTGCATTGATCTTTCAGTTTTAGGCATTTGATATTTGACGTTCTCGAGAAATGTTGGCTTCGATTATAGCCAAAAGAAGTAAACCTTCAATGTTCAATTGGTTTCTTCCTTTCGGTTATGAATTGAATGATCAAAAATTGTATCTTATGTTTGAAAAGTATCTTGGTTTGGTCATCAATGGTAATAGAAAATCGTATATTTAATTCTTTTATCTCTATCTCTCATCACAAAAATTATTTAAATCCCTTCAATGTCAATAGACAACCAGATCCAAGAAAAATAATTGATGAAGATGGATTTATCGTGGTAGCAGAGAAGAAGATGAGGATAAGGGCAGAGTGGATAAAGGGGTAACTGGATCAGGAGAGAGAGGGGGTGGAGTATTTGGTGCTGGATCTGACATTGATTTTGGCGGATTTGGAGGAGGCAGATCTGGAATAAGATATAATGGGTGGTACAGGAGCAAAGATGGGCGTAGACGATGGTTATATAGAAGGCATGGTAATATGAAAGTCAGATCCAGAGGTGCAAAGGTTGGATTTGGTACAATAACTGATGGATCTGGAGATCTTGGTGGACGATTCAAAGGTTCTTCGTAGGAAATGGGAGAATATTTATAAACTTGTTGCTGGCTATATGTTACCCAGGTTCTAAGCCTTCTAAAGCACATAATGTCTACAGATTTACCACATCAATAGATTTATATACTTAACTTACCTTAAATAAGCATGTCAATAAATACCATGATTGAGTTGACCATGAAAAGCATGGAGAAGCTGAAGATGCCTAATGAATTTGCCAATGCTGGAAGTCTATGTAAAATCTTCCGTGCTGCAAAGCAATTTGAGTGGTTATATAACTATATTACATTGGATCTATTAACTCAAAAAAAGTCCCAGTCAATTACTTAAAGTATCTCTGAATCGTATCCATTTCACCGTCTCCTGATAGATTAAGGTGAAGGAATGCTCTCAATGAAAACCATAACTATAATGTACTACCCAAATTAATTAACAGGATAAGAAGACATTATGTGCTAGCTAAAAAATAATTGGTCGATTAATAATTTTATCTGTATACCTTTTCAGCATTTGATGTATACTACTGTTGAACTTCATCAAGCAAAACAAGCTAGCTATCTAGCTTAAGTTTTTGCCAAGAATCCAGTAAACTGTAAATAAGGTGTACTATGTCTGTACTATGTTTGAAACTCACATTATGTCTGTACATTCTCTAATCAGTTATATCGTTCTTTCTCTATATACACTTCATAAAGATATACACTATTATCAGTGAAAATGTATGATTCATTTTTGTTTTCACAACAACGTGTCTTTAAAGATTTCATGATATTCCTAGAGACATTTAACAACTAAGATAGATTTATACCCATAATAGTTAATACCTTGTATATTACATTCTTCAAAGCAATCACTAATCAGTTGTATGTATGTATTATATAGTGTTTGATAAAATAATAATAATTTGTTAACCCTTTCTTTAGACAAGTAGAAGTAAGTAACAGTAATAAAACAGATGAAATTATCACTAACAATGCCAGCTTTGAGCTGTGCAAATAAGTTTGATAGCCTTTGATCATCATGTTGTTGCAGTAAAGTAGTTAATTAAATAACCATTGAATTAACTCATGTTGTGTATATATTTGTATCTTTTCTGTAAGAGACGGTATATTCATCAAAATACATATATTTTATAGATGTATGAATATCTTATGTGTTTGAAATTGCAACTAGATCAGAATACATGTTACTTAGCTTGGTTATGTATAGAAACAGACTTCATAGAATCACTATGCTAGATCCTAAATTACTCCAAGATCCACTTAGTTAAAATAAAATCATCAAAATTAATAGCAATAAATGGTAAATCCAATAGATCCAAAGCTTTGTAGTTTCGAAATTATTACAATTATAAAAAAATAGTCATACCTAAGCGCCTTGTAAGCAAAAGGCATACTCTCTACTATAGTTTTCCTCTCATCTCCAGTCTTGAATTCTGCCAAATATTGATGATAATAACCTTCATCTTCAAATAGAACGCTTTGGAATCACTGGCACTCGCCGCAAGAACCAAACTGTTGTACTATTTGTTCTGCTAACTCCATTCAGCAAATGTACTTTAGAAGACTATACAAGTTGAATTACTTGACCTTAAGTGGCTTTTTTCTCCTTTGCAGGACCAGGTGCAATCACTCCAGACATAATCAATGTAAACTACTATACTGAAAATTATCGGTACCGATCATGAATATAAATTCAACCAATATCACTAACCAGTTCTTGAACTACACAACTTCAACAACGACGTTCTTCCTGACAGCGACAAGCTCACATCGACAGCCACCACATCAGATCTCGGCTTCGACTTTAGGCACTTGTGATAGGATTTTAGGAGAACACGTGAATCATCAGCAGCCTACACCCCAGATGCAGCATCTCAGGTAAGAATTTCAAGCAGCATGACTAACTCGAAGAAACGGCGACTACATCTACTCGTTGACAACCGCAGCAACGTGATATCTAGGTCTCAACAGTGCATCTCTCGATTTCAGGTAGTGGATCATCGATCATGGCAGTAAGCACAGAGCTTCTCTTAGCACTTCAGATCAGAACGAAGATGAATTCAAGCGTAGAAAGGCAATGCTATTAAAATCCAAATTCAAATAGCGGCAGCAAGCATCAACATTCAACTCCAGGACGATGTGCACAAAGATGTCGAAACTAGGACACTTTGAGGTTGTCTAAATAATCTCCAAAGCAAGTACAGTTTGTTGTTGCTAAAGAGCATAATTGATGACATGGATTACCCTCCTTTTTTAGTTATTCTTCCTGCGGTCAAGAACGTATTGGGATTGTTCATTCATAGTTGCTCAGATGGAATTCAAATAGTGCATCAACTCCAATTAATTTCTGAAATATGTTCTCAATTTCTGATGCTCCATTTTTCTGCACAGTGACATGGAGTCTATACAAACATATCAATGTGTAAAAGTATGCACATCAGATATGCACATTAACAAAACTGTTGTTGTAGTTGTTTTTTGATGTATACTAATGTCAACGGATCATTTGTTGTTAAAAAAGATAGAAATGTATAATAGTATTCACCATCTGATCCTATTCATACCACACAAACAATGTGTTTGTGAACTGATATCATTAAATGCTCGGAGAAGAAAAGAAAAATAAACTTTGTATCATTATATGTTACATATTCGTATATCAGGATGTTGCTCTAAGCGAAGGAAAAAAAGCCATGATTTATTTGTTATAGTTTTCTTATCACTATCAAACATCAGGTCAATTTTTTTGTTTTTAATTCCAGAGCAACTGATAAAACAGAAACTTTAACCAAAAATCTCAATACTTAATACGGAAACTAAAAATGTGATGCATACAGATCATTTCAATTTTTTGATGTTTAAATAACTCATCTTTTGCATACCACTTATTAGTCTATATTTACTTGGGTTGTAGTAGTTTTCTAGTGCATAAGGTACATGAATTTGCACCTAATGCATTAACTTGCCTACTGAGCTAAAATCCACTAGCATTCTAACATGGATAAAGATGACAATATATTTAAACATATAATGGGTATCAGAATGTGTACAACGTAATATCTTAACTGTCTTAGTCGAGGTTCACGCAGCATAATCTTTCACCTTTTGATTTGATAAAACTTAAGGAACTGGTAAACAATAATATTATACCACTTTAAACTTCAAAAATAATGAGCAGAAAAATAGTCTCCATCGATTATCTCATACTAGATACATAGTTTCTAGACTTCAAAGTGGACTAAAATACATAATTTGATTTTCTTTAGTATTAATGGAGCTTTGCACACAGATATAGTTGGAATTGTAACTTGGAAAATGAAATCAGTGGCGTTTAATCCCTTGACCTATTGATGAAAAGTCTTTTCGTTTCCAGTTCCATTTCATGAAGGCTTCATAACTGAATTACTAGCTAATGTAAACAACTGAACATAACAAACTATCGAACCTGACGTACTGGCAGACCAAGGGTATTCAGAGGAGGATGACGATTTCATATCCACATGGATGACTAAACTTGCTTGTCGGTCCATATTTGCATGTATTCGTCTTCAAATAGAACTGCAGAAATAATGAAACCAATTACTTTACAGACAACCAAGCATGAAAATGACCTACACTATATTTTGGTTCAAATATTTGAATTTAAAGTTACTTTATAGGACCTGTAGCATTTCATTACAGAAGCAACTATTTTTGTAAACAAAAAATAACTATTTTCACTGTTACACCACAAATTTAATTTTTTTTCGCTTGAGCAGCATTAAATCATATGTAAAAATACCATAACTACCAGGTCACGCTTTGGTGGTGAATTTGGTACAATAATCGTTGATGATTTGATAGCAAAAATTCAATTTGCGATTGAATAAAGAACTGCACTGTAAACAATAAATGAAAATGAATCATCATCATACCATATCATATAAAAAAACCAAAAGCAACCACAACCATAGCCAAAACAAAACCAAACACCGCAACACCACTTCCTCTCAACCTAAAACTGGCAGGAACCATATCAGGCTTAACACATTCTTCCCCCATTAAACCAAGCCCATTATTGATTAACCCTACCATACAAAGACATATCATCTTCTTCGTTTTCTAGAGGTTGTAAACATAACTTGCAATATATAAATAGTAGTAACAAAAATAATTAATTTCAAATGTTGAATCTAAAGATTAGAAAATTACCTTAAATCGGGCTTCTAAAGAGAATCAATCGATAATTTTGAAGCGAATGGCGTTCCTAGTTATTGAGTGAATTCATAATTGGATTCATTTTCTTATTTATTCCAAGGATGGATTCAAGGTGTTAGGGCTAGAGCAAACTAGATGTTGCAGGCGAAACTAGAGTACAAACGAAATTTCTTGGGAGATTTCACATATATTTGGGGTTTTAATTAGGTTTAAAATAATTTTGGGGAAGATTGGTAGTCGATTGTTTTCTTGCTTTATGCGGGAGAGAAGAAATTATGGCGGCCAGGTAACCGCGTAATGAAACGAATCTAAAAATAAAGTGGGTCACTTTAAACAGCGTTTCAGATTCCAAAATTTACTTTACTAAATACTTTTATCAGCATTCACAATGAAAACGCTGTCCGTTATTGCAGTGAAAAGCACATTTTCTTGTAGTGATATGAACAGTATTTTTGAAATGTAATCAGAAAAATGTTTTAATCTATGATGATTTTATTTCATATTCAAGTGCTTCTGATATTATGGATACCATTAGCATTACCGTATTTGGTCACCGGAAGTTAACACTATGGATGACTACAACATATATAGTCCTTAACTCCGGGACTCCATTTAGGGGATGTTACAACATGGTATCGGAGCATAGGTTTATGAAAATCTTTAAGCTAAAATGATTTTTGAAAACATAATCCTAAGGAATTAGAGATAAGATCGGGGTATGGGATAACGCTATAGTAACGTACTTGTATTTGCTATATATAAGTATACGCTATATCTCTATTCTCCTTTCTCTTTTAGGCTATTCTTCTGTATCTCACGAGGCTTGAATACAGATATGAATGCTAGAAGTGGAAGAGTTAACCTTGGGGGAAGCACCACAACAAATGGAAATGCCAGACCAAATACAAGGAGAAACCCAGGTCAGGAACAAGCTGGAAATGTGGGTGCTGGAGTCCCACAAGTTGACATGTGAGCTATGTATCAGTTCTTTGTCAACATGATTGTAATGATCCCGGATTTTAACTAAATTTAAATTGATAATTAATTCAAATTTTGAATTAAAAATTGTAAAACCAATTCTAAATTGATGCGAGTTTCCCCCTAGTTCAAATAAATTCTATGTTAAATCATTTAAAATTTAAATATTGTATATATATATATGTGAATATATATGATATGGGCATATATGAGTAAATTTGAATTTATATATATATATATATACATTGAATTTGAATTCAAATCTTAAATAAATGGGTTAGAAATAAATATAAGATATGTGTTAAATAATTTGAATTTCTAAAATATATCTTACTAATATGTAAACGTAAGTGTAAAATAAACATATGTTATAAGTATACGAAGTAAAATAAAATACATCAAAAATAAATATAAAATATAAACTATTGAAATAAATATATAGAAAAATACAAGACAATTTGTATAAGATAAAACAAATACTTAAGCTGGAAATAGAAACAAAAAAATTTATAAGATGAATTGTGTAATATAAAGTGACCATTAGCCAAATTTAAACAAGTATGTACTCATGGAAATAAAGTCAACAAACAAAGTAAACATATTAAAATAAATTATAACAACATATTAACTATAGAATGTCATTTATATTACAAAGCAAAAGAAAAGAAGACAATACAATATATTCAAGTGTGAACAATAAAAAGGTAAGTATGTAAAAACAAATCAATTTGGGTAAGTATGAAACAAGTAAACGTAGACAAGTATGCAGGATAAAAAGAAACAGTACATTCACATATGAACAAAGAATATACATTCAAGTATTCAAACATTTTATATGTTTGAGCTGCAAAGGAAAACAGCTCACAGCCAAACATGTGACACCCCACCTCTATACCCACGCTAACCAAGAACACTACGATGTAGTGCTGTCAATTAGCACGGAGATAAGGGTGTGGAGGAGCGACCATCCATGTAACTTCTTTGTGCGAGCACCGATATGTCAGATAGAATAGAATGCATATCTTTAAAGGAGGAAATCCGACATACCGATACAAACTCAAAGCTATCACACGGTGGCTATATATAATCTTCGGAAACAAACATAGAAATAATCATAACATAAATCAGTCACCGACATCCATATCACAAAGGCGGAAGAAGATATGAATAAACATATAACACATGAAAGTGTACATCAGAGTAGTGGTCAGAAAGATCCACGTTAATACAAAAGAATAGCAACACGTGCTATACAAAAGAATAAGTGCTCAACATAGAGTCTATATGAAAAAGGTGTACATCCAAAAACTACTAATCTAAGTAATGCCAAAAGTCAGAATAATCCTGAAGAGAAGTCAAGCAGAAGCACCTATAACATCTCGGTCTGACCCGAGTATTATTTATAAGAAAATGATAAACGGATCAGTCTACCTATAGATATCATATGATATGGTATAAAGTAAAAGACATGGCATGAACATGTAATAATCATAATGGTATACTACTATAAGTATAAGTATGAAATTGAAAATCAACAAGAGATTAACCAATATCACAAGAATCTTCTCAAAGATCCATAGAGGGCATCATACCCAAAACTTGTATTCATAACAAGTCAATGATACACGAAATCACCAATGTGAAAATTGATAAAGCATATCAATAGAAATCACTAAAATAGGTGAAGCGTAAAATTTTCAGAAATCATCACACGAAATCCAGAAATCATAAAAAGGGAAAGAGGCCTATCACATAACGGTCCGAAGACTGTGGGGAGCTACCCCATATGTGTGAACCGAAATCACACCAATGAGGTATAGACTAACCTTGAAAATAAAGAGATATGTGTGAGGCGAAATCACACAAATGGTGTCTAGTCTAACCTCGCAACAAAGAGATATGTGTGAGTCGAAATCACACAAATGGTGTCTAGACTAACCTCATATCCAAAGAGATATGTGTGAGTCGAAATCACACAGATGAGGTCTAATCTAACCGTGCAGACAAAGAGACATCGCACAATTTCTAGTCTAAATCATAAAAATGATCGTCATGATCATTAGGAAGTGTCAATTACACTAAGTCAGTAAATATATGAGTTTAGCTTCATGTCCCATAACCACTAGCTTAACTTAAATATTTACGAACAAACTGTAGATCTCCACTAGGAAATTGTCACAAAAAGGGTTTAATCGAACAAGTCCAAGAGCTAACCGACAAAGTGAACACAAGCGTTTCATACCACTTGTTTTACTAAGTCGTTTAATTCAATTTCTCATCCGAGTGAAGTAAAGGCTTGTATATACTAGTAGATTGAAAAACGGTTTGAGAAAATGTGCTTTATATTTAAAATAGTGTTGAAATCGTCTTGATGAAAGAGTTTTGATATTTACTACTAGTATTGAAACCTTTATATTTTTAAAGTGACAAGTCACAAAACGATTGTTGAAACAAATCAAATCACATAAATTCACGTTCGAAGACGTGAGTAAAGTCCAAAGAAATCAATCCCAAAACCATCATAGTAGAAATTTTGTTGAATATTTTTCAGATAAGATCCCCTACGGAGGGGGGTCCAAGGGGGTGGCAACCCCCTAGGTGGGGGTGCGGGGGCAACGCCCCTGCTACGGTGTTCGACCTGCCCGGTCAGGTCGCAGGGGTCCAGGGGGGTAGCGCCCCGTCCAAACCGTACGACCTAGTGAAGGCAAGCGACCTAGTGGTTGCGACCTAGAGGTGTTCGAGAGCTAGCTGAAGCGAGCGACCTAAGTAAGACTCGCGACCTAACATGGCCGACCAAAAACTGGGGACCAGAAGACTCGCGACCTAGAGGCCAGCGACCTAACTTGGCAATAGGTCTAACGACCTAACAGATGCAGGCCACGCGACCTAAAAGAGGTTCGCGACCTAACGGTGACACGCGACCTACGGCCTAACTGGGTCGAGCGACCTAAAAGTTTAACACTCGAGCGACCCATCAGTAATAAGGTCTAGCGACCTAAAGTGAAACAGTGTGTTGAGCGACCTAACGAGAGACGCGACCTAAAAGAGGCGTGACCTAACTCAAACCAGCCTGGGGTTATAAGGTCGGAGACGACCTAACGAAGTCATGAAGCGAGTTGGCGACCTAAGTGTTCGCGACTTAAGTGTGGCCGAGCGACCTACGACCTAACTCCTTCGAGCGACCTACGACCTAACTGCAGGCGAGTGATAATAGGTCGGAAACGACCTAAGGCCAGCGACCTAATAGAGAGGAGCCGAGCGACCTAGTGGCTTCACGAAGCCGAGCGACCTATGACCTAACCTCCCCAAGCGACCTACGACTTATACTGGGACGAACGACCTAGTGTTTGCCGAGTGATAATAGGTCGGATACGACCTAAAGCCAGACGAGCTAACATTCCAGCGCGACCTAGTGCCAGAAAATCACCAAAAACGCTGAAAAGTGGAGTTTTTCGCCAATCAAATCCAAACCAAGTGCAGATATTCATACAAATGCAATAGGGGATCATTCCCAACAGCCCAATGACATCTATAGGCAAGATGTGAGATCAAAAATCTCACCTTTGCACCAAAAACCAATGAAGATGAAGATGAAGCTTGAAGCAAAACAAGAGCAAGAACAAGCTTGAATCAATGTCTTCACTTGAATTCGGAGTAGATGTTGGATTAGCAAAGAAGATAAAAGCTTTGGAGTTTTAATTTCCCATTCCCTCCACCATTGTTGAAGATTGAGTGAAGAGATGAAGTTATGAAGAGAAGGGGATTGGACTGAGTTAGTGAAGGGTGCAGTCCAAACCAAAGTCACAAACGGGAAAAAGAAGCGAAGCGAAAATTCCACTAACTCCAAACATATCGAAGTTTACACTCAAAAAGATCGCAAACGTCATTTTGAACTCAATGAAAGTGGTTTCGAGTCCGAATTTGACCGTATGCACAAAGTAGCTTTTTGGACTAACATCCGACTAACGATAAAATATTTAAATATAAAATCGATAAATATGCGGGTTGTTACAAAACATATAAAAGATATAAATAAATGAAGAGCTGAAACAAAGCAAGGTCAGGTTATATAAAAAGAAAAGATAAAAAGATAAGTATATGTAGATTGTACAAAACAATTAATGCAAGCCACCACATTTTATCATCTCAGCCACCAAAGAAATCTGCATAGCCCCCAAGCAAGAAAAATCTCTGTGTATAATTGTACTAGAGAGAAAAAAAATATCATATTGTACAAAAACCTATTATCACCAGTAAAACTCATTTTCTATATATCAACTTCTTCATTTCGTTTTCGTTCCATTCCAGCTGAGAAAACAAAAGTCACATCATCTTGAACATAAACTTAAAACAAAATTCAACTTAAACAAATCAACTACAAAGCTTTGGAAAGAAGATTTACAGGAAATCAATACTGTAGGCTTTCAAAAAAAACATAGAGCTTCTCTCTGTTCTTCAAATTGAGGTGAGCAAACCTTTAAACCCATATATTTTATTCCGGTTTGCATGTATTGGATATATGTTGTTAAATATATTGGTATGGATGAAATATGTCTGTATGTGTACATATAGATATGACTGTGTATATGTCTGTCTATCTTTGTTAAAGATCCAGGTTTTGAAAACAAATTCAAAAATTCATATCACCCAAACCAATCAATATTAGGCTTTGATTTCAAAATTAAAAGTGATTTTAATGTTGTAATACCAATTTTAAAAATGATCAAAAGTATAATTATTGAATAAATATTTTTAAAATTGGAAATTACATTAATGAGCATTTTAAATCAGAAAAATCAAGTTTTATAATTTTAAGTTTTGTTTATATTATCAGATTCGAGTCTAAAAACTATGATTTTTGAGATGAATATCATGATTTTTTACTGTGTATATCACGGGATGTTGGGAGTTGATTAGAATCGAGGATTTGTTCGATTTCTGATGATCGCATAGTCGAGTGGCTTCGGGATTCTAGCTGAAGCTCGCTGTAAGGTCAGTGGTCGGGGGAAAAATGCTTGGCGATTTTCTGGTTCGCCGTGGATGCGTGGCGAAGCCCTTTTAGGGTTTATGTCTGACTCGAAGTTTATATTTTTCCCTTTAAACTCTCGGGTGCTCAAAATTGATTTGAGTAGGCTGAGGGTTAAGGATTTACATGTTTTTAGTAGATGGACGAATAAAGCTTCCGAAGACGAGCAGGAGGCTGAAGTTAGCTATTTAGGAGTTTTTTTTATTTGTTTTATCCCGCTTTGTTGTATTAAGTCAGTTATGAATATTTTATACTCTGGTCAACCAAGAGGGCATCTTCATATGTCGCTCTTGGTGTATTTATTTAATAATTATATATTATCTGAACCGAGGGAACTTTTGGAATTATGTAACTTGGATATGAAAAGTTGTTTTGAAATGTAATCAGAAAAATGTTTCAATCTGTGATGATTTTATTTCATATTCAAGTGCTTATGATATTATGGATACCATTAGCATTACCGTATTTGGTCAATGGAAGTTAATACTATGGATGACTGCAGCATCTATAGTGCTTAGCTTCGGGCCTCCAGATGGGGGATGTTACATTTCAACTCACATAACCCGCCAACTTCTTGGCCTAGGATATGTTGGAATTTCTTATAAATCCTTATCTTATGTGATTTTATAAACTGCTACTTAGATAAAAAAACAATATTAACCTTCTGTACTACTCTTAAGTACATGACCTTTTAGAAATAAACTAGCTCAACTTCACTCACAATGAATCGTACATTGTCCAACAAAGTTCGATTACTCCTTATCGATGCATCATTATATATCACATGGAGGAGTGACTTTTAAGATTGAATCTTCATTCATGTTAGGTACGTTCGGAACGTTTTCCAATATACCCACTCATTTGATCAAATCAGATCATTTCTATCGCATGTTATTTTATTTACTTATGTTTTATACTTAATGAGTTTACTATAGATAGATTATGTATCAGATACACATGTCCATGTCGATGATAACTCATCGATGAATATGGCGAAGAACTTGGAACCATTTTGGTATTAATAGACTTACGATTGCATACATCTATATGTATCCATCCGAAGAGTTCATCATGTAACGACCCGTAAATTTCAACTATTTTAATAACGTAATTAGTTGAAATTTTGTAAAATTTTAAACGATAAAATTTTGAAATATAAATTTGATATTTGGAATACGTCTAATTAAACATAGCAACAGGTAAATTTTCGTCCGAAAATACGAAAGTTTATTTCGCGCGTAAATTCACTTCAATTTAATCAGTTAAAAAGCAATGAAAATAAAATGTTTCCGAAGCCTAAATATTTTTACATAGACAAATTCTAAACCATCTTCTGAGCAAGATGTCAGTTTGTCGTTTTTCCAAATTCGGACATCTTTAGCTCCGTCGATCTTATTTTTCAGCGTTTTTCTTGCATTTTCCGCTATTATAAAAAAAATTCCAATTTTATAATTCGATCATACCACGGATATCTGTGTACCATTTCGACAGTCTCGTCGTACCGATCTCAACAGTGTATTCATCTGTATATTTCGAAATTCGATACGCGTTGAAATCCGTGAAACCGGTAACCGTATCGGTACCAGTTTCGTTTCTTTTTATTCTTGTAATCTTTCAATATTCCACTATATAAACGAATGGTCATTAGCATTTATTTTTCACTGAATTCAACCCTTTATTTTATTTTCGAAAAATAAATTTTTAAACGTATGAAACCATTCGCTCTTCATTTTGAACAGAGAATTGTTCATCTTCCACCCACCCAGATCCGCACTTTTCACTTTCATATTTCTTTTCACCTACTCACCTATTAACAGATGCACGCATTTTCTCTTCCTCCTTCGAAACTCCAACCTCCCTCCTGTAGCCAACCAAAGCGCCATGCGTTACCTCCGCTAGCACCTCCACCGAACGTTTCCCCTCCCTTCGGCCTCTCAGACCTCACTCCCTCCATCAATCGGCAACCATAGTGACCACCTCATCCCTCTCTGCCTCTCTCCACCTTCCCGAACGCTACAGTCCATCCCCACCACGAAACGCACCACGACAGTCCAACCCCTCAGCTCGCCACCATAGATTCACCCAGGGCCCACCTCTACACGTCTCCGCCTCAAACACGATAGCATCACCATCCCGCCACCTCAGCAGTCCCTTTCGCATGCGGCCAGACACCTCCTTGACAGCCTCTTCACTGTCCAACCTTCACCTCCGCCTGCACACTTCCACACGCCTTAGATCCCATGCCGAAGCCTCGCAACCCATCGATTCCTCCACTCATGTCTCACGTGCGCTTGTTCTTCCCAGTCCGGCCTCAAAATCCTTCGCCTGCACCACTTTGACTCCACCTCCATCATGCCACCACCATCTCGACCTCCACCTTGTTGGCAACGAACCCGAGTCCTCTTGAGCTTGCATCACCTCTCGAAGCATTTCCCTGTCACTTTAGTAAGTTTATATAAGGTTTTGTGAACTTACATATATTTAGTTTCCTACCTTCGTATTATATATATATACATAATAATATAATATTAAAATATAGATATATATGGCGCAAGATCTGTTTTGTAAACTTTGTGAACTTTTGAGTAGCTATTTACATGTGCAGAGCATATTAGTATGAAATAGTATATTTATATAATTGTATATATGTTTGTTAAACAAGTTTTGAAACCTATAATAGATGTTTAAAAAAATTGTAGTTTATGCATGTTTGGAAAACGAGTTCTGTTTATTATTATACATATTTTCTTTTAAACAGTATAAGAGCTATATATGTGGTCAGTGTGTATATTATATGTTACAATAGTTATATAGTTATACGTAAGTAAAAATTGTTTATGTATGAGATAAGTTATAAGTTATATATAAACTGTCGAGTTATGAATGGGTTTCGTTTTAAAAATTTTATGCGTGAAGGTTATGTCAGTACTAGTTTATGTATGCGCACATTTCTTTTATATATATGTTAAGTTTTATTTACAGGTATATAGTGTAAGTCATATAATAATATGAAAGTTTTATGTATGTTGTAATAATAATATAAGTTGACTTATACCATAGTTCAATAGTATATGAGACTTGTTTTTATAAAGGTTTATATCAGTTTATTTGTGATTGTTGAAATGTAAATATATAATGGGTCTGTTTTAATAACTGTAGATAGTTTGAAATGTAATCTATATATAAAGTGGTATGATGTATAATTTGGTTTTGTTCTATCGTCTGAAGCATATATACTTATTTAAAAGGTTTTATAACCTGTATACGATACGTCTGTTTGTATATATATAAGCATTTATTTAAATATAATATATATGTGTTGATATTAATATAGGCATTGTCAATTTGAATACTAATGCATATATATTCAATATGAAATGAGTTCGAATTTAAAACATGATTTTTCATATATATATATATATATAGTTATATATAAGTCCGCTTGTATCATATATCCACACCGACCCAGTTCTGATTTGATTTCGTCTATTTCTATTATCAGCTTGATCGTCGAACTCGTGCCAATCTTGTTTTGCTTTGGAATTCGTGATTGGATTCGTAACTCATTCCACTGTCAAATATATCTAGCCTCGAAAGGTGAGCACTCACTCACGATTAACGTTCTTTTATTTATTAAATTTGATTTCAATTGAAACGACAATTGAAATATGCTGCTGTTAGATATTTACACTATTATTACCTGTATCAGTTCACCTGTGACATCTGACACCATTATCTGCTATTTATACAATGATAATCCAGTTATTTGATAAATGATTGATTGTTGATGTTTATATTGGATGTAAATTTTAATGTATACAGTGATAAATATTATGCAACTGAATTTGACGTAGAATAGTTAAAAATTTGAATTGACATATGTGTTAAATTTGATTAAATGACATTTGTATAATATGACTCCTTTAACTGTTAAATTTATTGACACGTAGGATTTGTTTAATTACACTTTGAACCGCTGAATGTATGTTGTTAAATTGATGATGTATGAAATTGTAAATAGATGACAAGTGAAAACTGTAATGTAACAATCTTTAATCTACATGAAATGATAGTGTAGATTCTAGAAATAATTATATTAATTTGCACAAATAACAATGTGAATTAATACGATTATTTCGGGATTATTTGAATTGATTATTGGATTGATATTGTTTTTTGTTATTGCTTGTTTATTTACTTTGACACCATCCCAGTTATCACACTGCAAGTTCCCTTTGTTATGCTTTGATTTTTGAATTGAATTGGAATCGGGTTGAAATGATAAATACCCAAATTGAACTTTGACCTTGGATAGAGAATTAAATAAAACCCGATTGGTCAATAATTTGATTTAAAAATAAAATGAAGATTTTATGTGAATAAATAATATGGTTTTGAAAAGAAGTTGAAATTTGAATTTTTAATGGAAGGAAAATGTTAATATTTAGTAATCTGAAACAAAATATTAAAAATGTAATTGATGGAAGAATGTTGTTTAATTTAAGAAATAATTGAATTGAGTTTGAAATTATTAAACTTTGAAATGATTTAATAATTAAGGTTGAAATTATATTTAAGTTTAAAATTATTAAACTTTGAAATTATTTAATAATTAAGTTTTGAATTATTTAATACTTAAATAAGATTAAATTATTTAATGATTAAATTGAATTGAAATTCTTTAATAAGAAAATTGAACTTTTGAATAAGTGAATTTTACTTCGTAAATAATTGAAATTGAGTTTTCTTGATTAAGTAAGGTTTTTGGAAAGTTATTTAAGAAAGTAAATAAGTGAAATGGAATTTCTTTAACAAGAAATGAAAATGTGATATTTTTGGAATTAATGTAAGATTTGTAATTGAAAGAATTGATTTGACGAATTGAATTTAATTCTAAATTGTAAGTTTTGATCTAATGAAGTTGAACTTAAGAAATTGATTTAATGAATTGGAAATTTAATAGAAATTGTTTTGAATGAAAAAGTAACTTAACGAATATTGAATGAAATCGATAAAGGAGTTTAAATTGATTTGAATGTTAAATAAAATTTATTTAAATGATTTGGAATGAAACTTATTTACGAACTTGAATCAACATTTAAATTGATTTAAATAGAAATTGAAATTGTATTATAAGATTTTGAAATGGTAATTATGAAGTTTTGAAACGTAAATATTGGAAATTGATTTAGAAAGACAAATGAAATGTTGGTTTACGAATTGAAATTGAAATTGAAATTGATTTGGTTTTGAAATAAATAAACGACCAATCGGTGAAATAATTACGGAAGTTATTAAAGAGACCGGAATTCGGTTATGGATATACTCTCTATCTAAACCGAAAACCACTTTAATAACTATACGCGGAGTGATGATCCAGAATGAAGTGGTTGGAATGATGTACGTGATGACTGAAGAAAGAGAACGATGATGGATAGCCTTGACACTTGTGTCAAATTGGAAATGACTAAAACAGGAGCTGTGCCGGGCCAATGGAGGATTAGCTACCTCAAGTGGACACACTTCTTCGAACTACTTATACTTGTTGTCGATTGGTGCACCCTTGATTTTGGGAGTGTTGTTTCACGGTGTTGCGGGCGCTGCGGCGTTGCGTTCTCACCAGTCCGGATCAGGCGAACGGTAGTATCACTACCTTGGGTATTGCCTCATGTGCCTTGTCATACTTGTATTCCATTTATACGCGACCACTATGATTTTGATTTGTACCTTTAGTATATGGATTGCCCTCTGGTGACTTCCGGTTTTGGGGAAACTACGGTCTTGTATATGCTTTTGGGAATAAAAATGTGTTAAGGGTGGAATGGGCCATGACTTAACGCTATTTTGATATCTTTATATTACTGATAGACATTATCTACTTATCGTACACTACTACCTAGTAGATAGTTTAACGGATCCTTAAAGGATGGTTATTCCAAACATCCTTTGAGTTACTTGTATTTCAATTGCTATTTCACTTGAGTTGGATTTATTAATATGAGAATGTTAATCCTGACTCGAGTGTCTTGTGTTTTTGCTTTACGCTCGGGTCAGACTGAGTGTACCGGTATTCGAGACTCACCTTTGAAGTTGGAGCTTTGCTTGAAGATCCAGCCATCTATTCTGCTTTCAGTATTCGATGATTCCAGTGATGTATTCTGATTTGTATCTGATGTATCGTATTACTCTTCCGTTGTATCTGGTTTAATTCTGATGTAACTTATACATTTATATAGTAGCTTCATGAACTACTATCTCTTTTATTTCCGCTGCATTTATTACTCTGTGTCTGTGATCTGTGATTATTTTATTTACTGTATATGTTCAGTTTTGCCAAATTTAAATTAACAACGCGGTATTTTGAGCAATTCAATTCCGGCATGAGTGTCTACCTATACACTTATAATGGATGCGAATGGTTCAAAATGGCGGGTCGTTACACATCAACTCTTTTTATGCTCCCACTAAGTGGGTGCATAGCCCTTAATTGTTTGAAATATAATTAATCAGTATCATATGATTCATAGTTATATAATAAAATTATTTCTCCAAACTACGGCTTAGTCTATAATTCCAAAATAATTGTAAATAATATTGGATACTTTTGTATTTTCTAATGCATCACTTTTGTTATGAAAACAAATATCACATTTTAGTTCTATTCCATAACGACTATTCATAATATTCATAGTGAAATATAGCTATGTATATTTCTTAGACAATACTGAAAAATAGTCGTTATTTCATAAATAATGTTCGTTGTGTTTTACAAAAACGATTTTTGTAATATGACGCAATCAATAAGTGATATATGGCATGTTCCCACTATTTCTGCTATTACTATAACAGTGTACTTTATTTGGAGGTTCATCCTTCACTTAATATAAATTATTTATCCCATATACTGCAACTAGTATACAGTGGAGAGTTCTTTTATCAAATATCCTAAACTCAAAGAAATAAATTTCACAGAAAACAAATTTCTATATGAAAATACAGTTCAGAATAGAAATCATATTTCTTATTCCAATGTTACGTATCAATCATTATTATCACAATTCTTGTTTCCGATGATTATTTATGAAGCAGAAGTGATCGTTCACTCTCTTCATTCCAACTGTACCTTAAATCACATATACCCTTGTACATTTGTTTTCCTTTCTAAATGGTCAAACCATTCAAATAAAAACCATTAATACAGTATCATAACGAACTCTTTACAAAATCGCATTCGATTATCTTTAACATTTAAGGACATCAAATGTATTGCACTTTATTTAAACTAATTAAACTAACATTTCAGCGATCAATTTCTTAAGTTTATACTGTAGTTTTGGTCTTATGTTACATTTAACACAATATGATCTTTTCTGTAATCAATTAAATTGAATACTCGATCGCATAGTACAGTTTATTGGCTTATTTCGAATGAACTATATTCATTGAAGTATCATACATTACGAACTGTGACCATTCACTAAATATCATTTATACGTATAGTGTATGGATCAAATATCCATAGTCTTGTATTGCTTTTAAAGTTCAAAACTCGTAAAGCGCAATACATAATCTCAACCAAATAAACACGTAAGTTCCCATTTCATGAATGTATTATGTAGTTGTAAAAATTAGGAACTTGCATCAGTATAGAAAACATTAACATGCAATAGGAATTTAATAGTGGGTATTATATTTCCATTTGCCAACTTTCAATTCAGTTCATTTGTATATGTTAATTGATAAATGTTTTATCAATCATATTAAATGCACAAATTTATCATTATAGATAATTATAACATTATTTAGCATATGTTTTTACAATATTAGAAAGGTTAAATGTTATTTTATTTTTCTAATAAAGCTCCCACTAGTCTTTTATGTTTCTCCAAACCCTAATATGAAACATAGAAGTCATTCGACTTCATTAGTGGGTGTTAGGACCCATCTGTCTTGGTATTCTGACCTTGAGTTTGCTCAATAAATCATAACCCCACAAACAATGGATAACTCCTTATCGGTTATATCACATACAACTCCTAACCCATGTTTCATTGTCTTAACCTCATTTCAACCTTGAGTTTACTCAACAGATCGAAAGAGATTATTCACTCATACCTACATATCGTGACGGCTTAAGTATAGTATATGTACCTTCAGTTTGCTCAACAAATACATATAGTTATCTTATCTTTTCTATTCAATATATTAATAGTAGTACACATAACATCTCTATCTTGAGTTTTCTCAACAACTAAGGAGTATGCAAGTAATTTATTAATATATATAGCAGAGGAAAGCATTATATTAAAGATTCATAATCTTCAATATATTTTATTGAGTGATATCGATTTATGGAATAATGTATTTTTTATGAAATACCCCCGTGATTCAAGTGTCCTACACATCAAAAATCATGGTGTATGTACATTTACGTATGAATTTATTCCTTAAGTCGATTTACGTTTCTTTAATATTCCACTTTTAGTTTATACATTCATATCATATAAGTTTTGTTGTAATATAACTTTGATATTTCATATTACTTACATGATAGTCTAATGTATAATATTTCATTAATTAAATCTTATATAATTAATTAACTCTTTAGTTAATTTTATATTAGTATTCCAATACAACTTTTACATTGGACATATCTATTATAACCTTTACAGTGTATACTATAACCTTTATACTGTAACATATATATCTTATATATGTGTATTTTTATTTAATTAATTAACCTTTAATTAATTTATTTAATTAAATAATTTTAATTAAATGATATTAATTTTGAAAATTTATCCTATATACATACATGTATACTTATGTTATCTTAAACTCTTTAAAATAACATAACATATATCAACATATATAATATATGCATATAAGTATTAATTAATTAACTCGATTTAATTAACTTGTTTTATTAATCATATTAATAAACTTTAAATTTAAAAAATAATATTCAAATAGTTTCAAACATTTTGAAAATTTATGTTATATTATAACCTTTTATAATAAACATGTTTTTATTTTAAATTTAACATTTAAATTTAAAATCTAGTCTTCATTTTCCAAACTATTTTGAAAATTATCCCAAGGCCAAATTCAAATTGGGTCTATTCTATCAGGAGCAACCTTTGGGCTCACTTCACCTTTCAGGCCAGACAGGTAACCAGGTAAGGCAGGGTACTTGATTACCCAATTCCAATCCTAGAGATCACCTTTCTAGACACCGTACTAAGTGCACAAGCTTAGTTAGTTAGCCCTAACATGACTAATTTGGACTGCATAGGCTATTGGGCTCCGATATCATTGAAGGGACTGAGCCAGCCCACAGCGGAAGAAATGAGTGAATTTCAAAAAATTTAACCATTTTGGATCTTTAATGGGCCTATGAAAGTCTAAGTTTATTTGGAACTTTTCTAAGTTTCTTTTAAATAAAATTAATATTTTATTTAACTTCATAAATAAAGTTTCACTTAATTTAATGTTTACGTAAGTTAGAGCATATCAAATATACTCTTATATACAAATTTGTGTGTAACATTTACTTTTCAAATTTATTCGGAGAAGAAAATATTTCATTACCTTTCTCTTAATTTATTCAACTAATGAGGGGGCTTAAATTTACTTAGAGAACGAAACTTTCATTTCCTTTCTCTTAAATTATTCAATTAACGAGTGTTCATAAATTTAGTTAGAGAAGGAAACTTTTCATTTCTGTAACGACCACGACTTTCTCTCCACAGAAAGTCGTATCGCTAATAAGAAAGAAAGGGATAGAAGAAGAAAAGAAAGAAAAGAAGAAAGAACAACAACATCAGAAACTCACAACGGAACGAATGAAATATAATATATCATATAAAATATTACATAGTATCATATACATCAGAGTTACACAACTTATACAACACATATTAGACAGTTATAACATCTGTCTAATTCATACAACTCAAGTATCACAGATACAGACACAACATATACACAGCGGAATCATCATATATCTACACGGTGAAGCCTCCTGCTCCAAATCTCCTCCAGAATTCGTCAAAGCTAACCTGAATCCCTCGACTACTCAATACAATATTGAGTACCCAAGAGTTTAATAAAACAGAAAATAAACACTTGGGTCAGACATGGGTCTGGTGTGAGTAAACGGTTAGATTGCTTAACTTTGAAAACCTTTGAAAACAAAAGTATCACGTAAGACTCCCCACAAATAAACATGGGTAAGTTTTTACCTTACGCTAACTAAAACATTTGATAGGAAATCCGATTGTATTATAATAGGGTCTAGGGTTTTCAAGTAAATTACAGAAATAGCTGAAATGCTTACATCTCACATTCCAACATAGTTGGGCACAACTAATACGTACGGCACTTATTGGAGTTTGGATTCCATACAATGGCAGGGCTACTGGGGTACCGCCCGTCACAGTACGTGGCCTAGATCACCGTACCGAGGAGTACGCCCGCTCCCCTGCAACACAAAGCCGGAACCATCCCTTACTGGATAATTCCGAACAAGACAATCCCGTAGTTGGCGCGACCAACCACACACTAAGCCGAATAAAAGAAAAGGGACCTCTAAACAGGGATCTATCTTGCTCTCAGTGGGTGCTACCCACGAAGCCTTGCTGCACCTCCCCTGTTTTAGCCATTCCCGGTTGATGAGGCTTGAGGCTACGATTACCTTTAATCAGAATATATCACTTAGAATGCTCATCGTCCGCCTGACGATGTGCTGAAAGCATTCAATCCATACAAGTTCGTTCCGGGTTCGAACGAAACCGAAGGCATTATCTCGTTACACTCGTTTTGGAATCACCCTCAGAGTTAACGACAATAACCCTTGCACTCTGAATCTTCATCTTCACTTGAGATTCACGACCTATCGTTAATTTGGATCGATGTGGTATTCGGGTCTCCAGACCTGGAAATTCGGTATACGGAAACCCGATCCCGGTCTCATCGAAATCCAAAACGTATCTTTTAAGGCCAAGTTGTTTAAAGGTTTAAACAATTTAATTCAATACTTGAATTCACATAGCATTAACATAGATAAATATCACATATTTATCACAGATATATCCAATATCATATCACAGAATATCATAGTATATCATCCAATAGATATCAACCAAATCAGACA
The DNA here is from genome assembly GCA_030737815.1 of Allium fistulosum. Taxonomy (NCBI): domain Eukaryota; kingdom Viridiplantae; phylum Streptophyta; class Magnoliopsida; order Asparagales; family Amaryllidaceae; genus Allium; species Allium fistulosum. The sequence continues at coordinate 936,855,326 of CM060907.1, read as the reverse complement.
TTCTACTCAACCATCATTCATAAGCAACCATTTATTAATCTCTATTATAATTAATTTAATCCACTTAAATTAAATTAATTACTTAAGAATTAATTCCAAACCTTGCTTAATCAATCATTAATTAATTACTTATCCATTTAATTAATTAATCATTAAATATTAATCACTCTTGATTAATTATTCATTAATTACATAAAGTAATTATCCTTTAATTAATTTTACAAATTAATTATCCTTAATCATTTATAGTAATTAACCTTTAATTACTCTCATTAATTATAATAATTAATATCCTTAATTAATTAGATTAATTAATTAATTAACTATAATTAATTACATTAATTAATCAACCTTAAATAATTATTAACAGTAATTAACTAATCTTAATTACTTCTTAATTATTTATCATTTACTTCATAAATCCTTTTTGATTAATTTTACCAATTACATCCAGTAATTCCTTTTACCAATTACTTACACTAAGTAATTACACTTAACCAATCTTATTAAGTAATTATACTTAATCAATTACTAAGTGACTATCCTTAATTAATTAACAAATTAATTAACTTAAATAAATCACATTCATTTCTTAAATCATAACTGAGTAACTCATCCTTAATTATCTTTTTAAACAAATTAATTAATCCTTGATTAATTATTCTTTAACTATTAATTAATAAACCTTAATTATTAATCAATATCCTTTAATACAAAGTAATCAATCCTTAATTACTTTTATAATTAATTAATTAAACTTAATTAACTAATTAATTTCAACTTTTTTTAAAAAAAATCTTAATTAATCTTAAGATAAAAACATTATCATAAAAAAACAAAAATTTGATCTTATAAATTAATTTCTAAATTAAGTTATTAATTAAGTTTTAAAATAATCATTAAGTACTTATCTATAATTATTAATTAACAATTCTTAATTACCAAGTTACTAAATCACTTGAAAACTAATTGTTAATTTACTCATCCTCAACCATTAACTAATTAAATAAATCACTCTTTATTTATCTCATTAACTATCAAACTTTTAATAAATTTAAAATAAAACCTTTCCTTATTAATTAACCTTATTTTTAAATTAAGTTTGAAAATAACTTAAGGTTTTCAATTTATACAATTAATTTAGACAAATTATACAAATTAATTTTATCCATTACAAAGAAATGAAATTTCAAGATAATAGATTTAACTTAATTGTTTAAAGTTTTTAAAACTTATTTAAATTTTAAAAACTGGTTTAAACTTTTACTTTGGTTTTTAACTCATATATACTTGGAATAACAAATACATCTTCACTTTTAAACAGAGTTTGATCTAACTTAAAACAGTTTGGTTTTAAGAATTTTAAATTGTCAAAACCTGGTTTTCACTCCACCTGCAAACGACTCGAAGTCAAACCCGAGCCCAAGTCCCTTTTCCCCGAGTTCCTCTCGAGTAAATTTAAAACTGTTTGTTTGCAACTTAAAACTGTTAAAACAATTACCACTTAAACACTCGCGTACCTCCCTAAAAATCCCCGAGCCAAAACTTAGTTTACCCGAGTCCCTTCTCGAGAACGAACTCGAGAAACTCCATCTTCCCAAACTAAAAAAAAGAAACCCACAGATACACGTTATCTTCGTGCACGTGCACCACCGAACGCCCCACCTCCGACCAAAGTTCTGACCATCATAAAGTCGCGATTCTTCCTCTCGACCACCACGTCAACTCCGTTCACCGAGCAATGTCGAAAATCAAATTTGAACCATCTCGACCACTTCCTGGAACAACACTCCGAACAAGAACCACCTCGTCAGACTACTTCTGACCACCAGAACCCCCACGCCTTCGACCAGAGCTTCACCTCCGACCCATGCTTCCATTCCCCCACGTGCGGTAGCCTCCAGTTCACCCACGACGTCAGGAAAAAATCGCGAATCAATCATGCCCAACATCATCACTAAACCCTAAATCCTTGTCGTTCGATCACTCTGGTGGTCGAGAAATCCTATGAACATTTTTCCTGTGATCCACAGACATTCAACTACCTCCGACATCAATCACGATGAACCCAGCCCCATCGTTCGTCTGAAAATGACGAAAATGTCATTTCTGTTCATCTTACAATTTCTCTACCATCTCAAACTTAAAATTTTTGATTTAACTCTTAAAAATCATTATCTAAGACAAGGATTTAGATTATAAAAGAAAATCACAAGATTATATAGTTTGAATTTTAACATATATTAAAATTCCTACTGTCACTTTCTTTTCCAGGTAGTATTTAAAATTTCCTTACTAAATTTTATTTTCAGAACGTAGACTAGGATTTAACAAACAATCTTACTTGAATCCTAAAGCCTAACAGAGAATAGATGAAATGATTTTTGAATTTTAATCACAACTTTAAACTGTGAACCATAAACAGAGATATACTCTAGCAACTAACATGCACACATGGTTTCTACAATTCATTTACATGTATTAAAAACAACATGCATTATATATTTCAAACATACATTCCAAATTATTTCCAACATATAATATCTGCATCAAATCTATAGGGGATTTATTATTCACAGTTAATAGGCAGAGGATTTTGACAACCATAAGATGTTTTAAAAATAACAGATATTCACATCTTAAAAATATATAAGGGTTTTCATAATTTCAGACATGCAAAGATACTTCATTCAGAAATCATTAGAAAGCAAATTTAAATTCATTTTAACTTTTGAAAAAGAATGTTTACTCACCTAAATAATGTTGAACAGAGAAACTGGAAGTTTTGAACCAGAATTGCTTTGAAACTTCATCTGCTTGTTTTTGAAAATTGGAAACTTGCTTTGGAAACTTTGCTTTGGTTCCTTTAAAAGATTTGAAAAGCTTTTGACACTTGCTTCTGCCTTAAATTATATTGCATGAACTTGGAATAATTCAGACTTGAATCTTTGAAACAGGAGAATGTTAACAGGTCTTGAAAACAATGGTTACAGGCTATTGAATTTGAGAATTAAGCCTTTGAAATGATTCCAGGTTTTAGATTCTTGGTTTAAGATGAATTCAGGTAATTTCAGATTTGAGGATAAATGATTTCAGAGTAAATTGTTAGAGGAGATTTGATTTTTGGTTTGAGAGGAATTTCAGATTTGATCTGGTTTGAGTTTTCTTTCTTAGCTTTTGGTTTGAAGATGATTACGGTTTGATCATTTCTGGTTTTGGTTTTGTCTTTTGAAGAAAATGAGATTAGAAAAGAAAAAGGGAATGGAAAGGTAGGCTTTTATAAACTTAATTTATGGTTTATTAAAAATCAAGGAAAATGGAAAGAAAATTGACACTTGTCTTCATCCATTCTTAATTACCTTACACATGTATTTATGATGCATATAAAACTAACACTTGTAATTTTCCATTTTTATATTATTTTAAAAAGAGTTTTTAAAGCTTTTATATAAATTTCTTAATTAATAAACACATTTCTTAATTATAAATGCTTTTCTATATTATACATAAATGAAACCTTTGAAAGAAAAATAAAATAAAAACCCATTTATATTCTAAAAATCATATACAATGTATTTTATTCATTTTTAAGTGTAAAAATATCTTTTGTATTTATTTACTATTAAATAAATACTTTCTAAATTTATATACAAAATCTCTTTAAGGAAGACAAAAATAAAACAAAAGCCTTATTTAAATAAAAGTCTTGTTCGTATATTCTTATACCCAAATATATTAAAATAATTATCTTTTAAAGATTCAAATTCAAATTTTACCTTTAAAAATCCAATTTAAAATAATTTAAATTAAGAGATTATCACATTTTAAACTTCTCGAAATCCCGGGATATCACAATTTCCTTCTCTTAGTTAAACTAAATAATTGATTAATAAAATAACATTAATGACTAATCTAAATATGACATGAATTGTAAATATATTCATAGTAAATATTATGTAAGTGCAACATATACGTAGTGTGCATAGTCAGTGGTAATTGATATGTATACAGAAAATAAACAAGAACAATTTGAATGGATATTACATAGGAATTGAAATGGAAATAAATAAGGTATGACAAAGGTAATTGATACAGTTTCCCTTTTAGTAAACTTAATTAATGCAACATATAAATGACAATTAATAGGCATCATAATATAAGGATATAAATAGTCAAAAATAAATGTATGTATATATAATTGTCTCATTTAGATTGTTTTTTTGGAAAGAAATCTAATTCATACTTTGACAATATGTAATACATATAATAAATTTTATATATACAAACATACATATAAAATTAATTATGTGTATAATAGATTAAAATAATTCTTTCTAATTAATACGAATTAGAGATTTATAGCAATCAATTTAAAATTGGATTTATGGTCAAAACATTAATTGTGTGTATGTAAGATTCAATAAAATATCTCTAATTAATACAAATTATAGACTTATAGTAATCAAATTAAAATTTAGATTTATTGCCAAAACATCTTCCCGTTTTTAATTTCTAAAACAATACAAACATAAAATACATGCATGTAAACTTTGAAATCTAAAATTACATTTTGTTTTATATGATTTGAAACATGAATCTTCAGTAAAACACTGTAATATTCGTACACAAATTTTAGTTTAATTTGTTAAAGTGAAATCCAATCTAAACAATATGAACATATAAAGGTTTAGATCTAAAAGATTATACTTTGAATTGAATGTTTACAATATAGATCTATCATAAAACATTGTATTCAAACATATACAAATTTTAATTTTAATTTAACAAAAATTAGAACTCAATTGATAAATTGAGCATACAAAATTTCTGATCTAAAAATTAGACTTTGAATTGAATGTTTAGAACATAGTTCCAAAAAAACATTGTATTTAAACATATACAAATTTTAGTTTTCATTTATTAAAATAAAACATCAATCGATTCATTTAACAAACAATTTAAGCTACATAAACAATTTTCAAATTAAATGAGGCAAGGATATATACATACAAATTATGATAATTAAATTTCTCTTTCAACAAACATTACATCAAACATCATTATCTATTAAAGAAAAACATACCTTAAAACCCAAAACCTTGAAGCACATCTTGAAAATAGACACCCCTTAGGATGTTGCATAGAAGTCACACCTTGAATGATGATATCTCTCAGATATTCAAGATCTCCATCCTATCCTTGCAAGAGATGGATGAAGCACTTTTGTATTATTTTATTTGATGTTTTAGATGGAGTTGAAAGATTTATTGGAATTTTTTTTTGTTTTCTGCCATGGAAAGTTAAAAGGAGAGAAAGAAACGGACTGAATGAGAAAGAATGAATTGTTAGTATAGAATAAATTGGAGAATATGTTTTATTTGAAAGAATGAAACTTTTCCAATTCTTTAATTAATACTTCCCTAATTAATTCCCTTGATTGTTTTTCTCTCTCCAATCTTTTCTTTACACATATGTCATCAAATGACATAAAATTTCCACAAACTATTTCATCAAATGTGAAACACCACACACCCCTTAATATACCCAAAAGGACACATTAAAAGGCGTGGTGCTTTTAGGTATAACTGAAACTAACAGAGACTAAGATTCACCAGACAAAAATAGATAAAACAGTGGAAACTTAAAATAATAACTTAATTAAACAGAACTTCATAATTGCTTCATAAATAAGTCAAATACCAAATACCACATACATGTCTAAAAATCCAATATGTCTCATGAAACAAAAACTCATAGTCTCAAAAATCAGAGTATATAATATCCCTCATAATAAGCCAGTACATAGAAAGAACAAAAGCTGAAAATAAAAGAAATACATGGTAGCAAACTCCTCCAAGAAATCTCCAAGCAACTGCAATCTACTGTCCTCTCCCTTGATTGCCTAAGGGGGGAAAAAGGAGAAAATAGAGGAGTGGGTCAGACTAAAAGTCTAGTGAATGATAGTAATTACTATAGTCTTTAAGCAAGATAAAAGTAATAGACTCTACAACAGTTCTAGCATAAATAAAGAGGAAAAAAGGAAATAGGAAAGAGATAAACTGGAAATAAGTACGATTAAATATTGCTCAATTTATAAGATAGGTTAACTTTGATTGTTTTCACTTGTCCCTGATTTCTGCTTTGATTAGGCAGAATTCCTAATCCTGTAATTAGGATGTAACCTAATTCTACCCTTTTTGATCGGCCTGCTACTCCATAGACCTTATTATGGACCAACCGCTATATAACTCCATACACAACGGCCAATGATATCTACGAAAGATGCACAGAGCAACCACTATGGATCCGGACGACATATATAGCTCCCTACACATAAGGTAATGGTGTCTACGAAAGAAACTCATATTAAGCGCTTGGAACTCATAGCTATTAATGAGCACCCGAATGGAAGTCGCACGCGTAACTGCCACCATGCCCATGCTACCTTTTGCTCCACCTATTGGGTCTTCTTATTACCTCAACATCCAGCATAAGCGTGCCCCTCATCGCACTTCAGGCTAACGTGAGATCACCATGTGTCCATAGAAAATAGGGGGTAATGCTGTTGGTACTGGCCCTTCATCCAAACAATATCTAGTCGCACCCCTTATCCAAAACCCTTGTGATTTGGACTTCTATTTGACCAATTATTACCATTCTTAGCATATCCGTGCCCTTGTCTCACTTCAGGCTAATGTGAGACCACCATTTCATCTAATATGGAATGCTATTTGGTACAGGTCCAACTTTCATCTTTGCTTATTAACTTAGATAATTATTTAAATAAGTCTTTATTACCATCTTTACTTTCTACGCTTATTAATTTATACCAAGTCTTAAAATAAGCCTCATCCTATTCTTTTCTTATTATAACCTACATTATAATCTTGCTTATTACTTAACCCAAGGTCTAAGTGTGAAAATAAGTGTAACATCCCGTATTTTTAAGCTATTTAATTTGAACATTTAATTTATTTTAAATGTTTAATGTGGATCCTTAATTGTTTTTGAAATGGTTGGATTCGGGTTCAATCAATAAAATAAGTTATAATTTCAAATAAGAAATTCAATTGAAATAGAATAATAATTAAATATTTGAAATTTGGAACAAATGGGGGATCTGAATGTAAATAGTTATAAAAATGGTTTTTGAAAGTTATTTTGAGTTATTTGAGTGGGAATAGTGTAGTGGTAATTTTAGATGAATTTTAAAGTTGATAAATTAATATTTGGGATTTTATATTAATTTAAAAATGAATTTAATATTATTAAAATGCAATTTAATCAGATTTTGGTGTGGAATGAGCCGGAATGATTTTTAATGTGTTTATAAATTTTATATGATTTATTGTTAAGTTAATAAAATTTTAAAAGTGAATTTTTAAGCGTTTCTGATAATTTCAGAAAATCGCCCGATTTAATAGACGAGTTAAAATAGCTTTCCGGGGTACAGTCTCGGAATTCGACGGAACCAGTTCCATTGGATCCGTAATAGTTAGTTATTATCGGATTTCAATTTTCGTAGCAATCGGAGTTGTCGTTTGACCGTGGCAGCTCGAAACGCCTAGAAATCGATTTAACCGATTTAATTTTAAATTGATCGTTTAATTTCGTATCTCGCGCATACGATCAAATTAGCTTACGAAACCTCTTCCATTGTGTCCGGAACGTGGAAAAACCCCAGGATAGCCTGTTGGAACGCGTAAATTGGAGTTCGTTTGCGTTTGCGGTGAAATTGAGAATTTATATTAATTAAATAATATTAAAAAGCTATTATATATATTCGTTAATTATCAAAACCCTAGTTTATTCCAACCGGCCGCCTCTTTGTTTATCAATGGCCGATAACCACCACGCTTTGTTCCTTAATTCCTCTCGATCTAGGCCTTAGATTCGAATACTTCCAACTGGAGAATTGTGGGGGACTTCGAGATCTAGTGTTTGTACGGTGGTGATGGAGTTTGGCGACGCGGAGGGGAAGCGGTTGGCTTCCGTTCATGGCCGGTTCGAGCTCATGTTGTGAGCAGTGGGAATGACCGAGTTGGCCAAGGCTTGGGCCGGTGGGGAAGCAGGCGACGCGCTTCACTATGGGACGTTCCGATCGAGTTCGTCGGCGTCGTGGAGGCTGGGGTTGCGAACCCTAAGGTCGGCTTTGATGGGTTAGTTTTGCTGTGTTGTTCGTTCGCGTGAGGAAGATGATGGTGTGGCCTGCGTTTGTGCTCGTGATGAACAGCCCTGATTTGTTTGTGAGGTTATAATTAAAAATAAATTTTATTTATAAACTTAAAATCAAAAGTTTGAATTGCTGTAACTCATGCATACGTACTCAGATTCGAACGAAACTGGAAGCGATGGAATCGCAGAGACGAACACTACGTGATGACGCAGATCCGGAGTCATTCCGAGCAAGTAGAAAATTTGGGTTAAATCGGACATCGTCCGGTTTAATTTAAATTTCGAACGCTCGCCGAAACTCAATGTGAGTTATTCTCACTCACATCTGGATGCTAGACATTATAAATAGTTGATATTTAAATATCTGTGTGGATGGCTGAATATAATTGTTATTATCAGTCTGGTTGATATTTATATTGCGATGTGCTAATATCTGTGATGCAGGGAGAAACAGGTTGGAGGGATCCAACTGGATTCCTCACAATGTAGCAATTATTTTATAATTGATAGTGATACCTGTTTATATGATGTGATTGATAAATCTGGAAATTTAGTTGTTCTGTGACATTGTGGTATAAATTGTAATCACAGAATTTAATTATAAATGGCTAAAAAGTGTTTTTACGAAATAAAATGAATTGTTAAATTTAGAATTTCAAAGAATAAAATTTGAAATCGGATTTGAAAGGAAAAATGTAAATTGGGCCAAATTGGGATTTTGGATATAATGGGAAGTTTATGAAATGGGTAAATGGAAAGTATAGTTTTCTGGAGATTAAATTTATGAAATTATAAATTGTTTAAAATAACGGTGTTTATTTTAATAACGACTAATGTTATCCGGAAATTAAAAATATGTTAAAATGGAGTTTCCGACTATAAATAAACAAGTTCAAATGAAAAATAGAATGTTTTGAAATGCCGTATTCATTGGAATTTAATTAAGTGAATTGGAAATTTGGCTTCCATTGGAAATTCACCAAAAATGTTTAATTTAAAATGTTTTAAACTATGATTTAAAAATGAATTTCCGGATATGGAAAATTGGGTGTGAACTTCGGATGAAGTTATAGTTAAATATGGGATTTGGGATTTATGTTGTAAAACATAATTGACTTGAAATAAATCAGTGGATTTATATGAAAGAGTACTTTGGAATGTTTAGAAACGGGAAAGTGTTTCCCTGGGAAAACCAAGTAAATGTTTATAAAAAGATTTTATTTAACTAAAGGTTAAGTTTTAAATCGTTTTAAAAAGTATTTTTAAGAAATCGTTATTTTTAAGAAATAAATTAATAATTTTTAATACCGTAATAATTTGGGAGTATATTAGCAATTATTTTACAAATGGATTTATTTAAAAGTTGGTTTTAGCTTAAGCTGTTAAAATTAGCATTTTTCTTCTTATAACGCTATTTTGAATTTAGTGAAACTAAACCCTTATCTTTAAATCAAAGTTTATGTGTTAATAACTAGTTTTTTTCACATATTTTAAATTTATATTTTGAGTAAACAAATAGAAGTAATTTTCATATTTTAAAGTATATTTCAGTACAAAGTATTTTTAACTGTTTTAAATGCAAATTGTTTTATACTTGGTTATTCCCGATGGGAATAAAGGGTAAAAGATTTACCTTGTAAAGGAAGAGTGGAAATTGTTTTCAAACGAGTTTTGAAAATGTGAAAATATCTTTTTGAAAGATATTAGAAGCAAACAAATAATATGGAGATTATTTATTGTGTGATGGATGTGTATGGATGTTTGTGAACATTAATTGATAGTTAAATCACCGACTATCAATATTGGCCAAATGCGCTGATCGTTTCGAAGAGACCGGGATCGAGTTTCCGTATACCGGGATTCTAGGTCTGGAGACTCGAATACCACTTCGATCCGGTTTGTACGTTTCGTGTAACGTGTTTGGAGTCGAAGATGGAGCTGTGAAGTGCAAGGGCTAGTCGCTACTAATCCTGAGGATATTTCCAAAATGGATGTAGTAGGAATAGTGCCTTCGGTTCCGTTCGGACCCGGGACGGACTTGTATGGACGAATGCTTTCGTGACATCGTCAGGTGGACGATGGGCATTCTAAGGGATTTGTGCTATAAAGGTATCGTTTAGCCTCGAGCCTCATCAACCGGGAATGACTGAAAATCAGGGGTTATGCAGCAAGGCTTCGTGGGTAGCCCCCACTTGAGAGTAAGGTCATCCCTGTCTAGATGTCCCTTTTATTTCGGCTTAGTGGTGCGGTTGCTGATCACAACCGTGGGGTGATTTTACTTGGAATTATCCAGTAAGTGATGATTCCGGTCTTGTGTTGCAGGGGAGCGGGCGTACTCCTCGGTACTGTGATCTAGGCCACGTACTGTGACAGGTGGTACCCCAGTGCCTAGTCATTCGTTGGAAATCCATTCTCCCTACGTGCCTTGTACGAGTTTTGTTTGTATTACCCACGCTGTGGCTAGTATGCCGGAATTTAATAGATGTAACAATTTCGGCTATTTTATAAGTATTTGTAAATAGACACTATTATAATATCAGAGGATTTTTATAAAAAGTGTTTAGCTATCGTAAGGTAAAAACCCGACATGTTTATTTGTGGCGTGGTCTTACGAGATGCTTTTGTTTTCAAAGGATTTTTGAAACTTTAATAATCAATTGGGTGTATTTATGATGCGCTGGTATTCCAGGTGTTATTTTATTATAATGCTCGGGTCAGACCGAGTATATTACAGGATAGGTTGCTATGGAGCTTAGGAGAGGAGCTGGAGTTCGAGACGTATTTCTCGTACTTGTATTATTCCGCTGCTGTGATTGTTGTATTGACTGATTGACTGGTTATGATTGGTTGTATTGATATACTCTGATGATGATGTATTGTATATAAACAGATATAGTTTTCATTTGTGTAAAGTTCTGTTCTATATATTATATTTTATTCCGCTGCGACTGTGAGGTTCTGTTATTGTTTAGTTTTTTTCTTCTTCTACCTTCTTTCTTTTCCTACAATCTGTCTTTTCCGGCGTTCGATCGTCGGCATATAATACTGTTGAGTATTTTGTGTCGATTTTCGAGGGTCAGAAGGGCGGGTCGTCACAATAAGCTTCTTTCATCTTTAAGTTATAATTCTATATTATAACTAAGCCAATTAATTAGTCCAAATCTAATCATAATTATGCATAATTTCAGTCCAATTCCATTTATATTACAGTCTTTATAATTTAGATCTCATAATTAGAAATAGGACAATCTTTTTAATTCAGTCCAATTAATATCATAATTAAGCATAATTTTAGTTCAATTCCATTTATACTACAGCCTTTGACATTTACATCTTATATCCCATTATTTCAGTTTTCTTACAATTTAATCCATATTCGCGTTTAATTTATTCTAATCCATACGCGAAGAAAAGGGGGATGAAGAGAATAGACGCTTGCATAAAATCCAAAACGTCAAAAAAATATAAATAAGAAATAAATAACAGTAAATAAACTTAAATACTGTAAACCAATAAAAAATGCTATGCTTAAGAGTACTAAATTATAATTAAAGAAATAAACTAAAATTACTGAAAATAATAACTGAAAGGAAATAGACTGAAAATAATTCTAAAATTCTAAATAAACTACTAAAAAGGCTATTCCAAAAATCATAGTAAAATTACAACTATTGGAAACCCTATTATTTTAAATTTCTTAAAGAAATCTTAAAATAATTACAATCACTCACCTCCGTTCCTAAGCTCTTCCTTTGGTCTTCCTGGATCCACTTGGAGTTGTAAATAATTTAATTTATAATGATTTTCTCCTTTGGAAAAATTATTCCGTTTAGGGTCCTTCCTAGAAAGATGAACCCAATTGGAGAAAACCTAGAATGAGAAAAATTGTTAGGTAAGGGGTCTATTTATAGGGGTAGAAGTGGATCTCGGACCGTTGGATTTGGGGATTGAATAAGATGCAACCACGTCATAGGCTGAATAGAAGCCATCGGATGCAAAACTGGAAGGACCGGGTTTAAATAAAAGATGCAAATGACGTGCAAAAGGTTTGTTGGAACATACTGGAATGAAGGACGATTCTTCGTTTCTCCACTGAGGCAGGTCGACCGCCCCCTTGCCCAGGTCGACCGGTCGGTCGACCTGACCATATTTTTTTCTTTTTCCTTTTCTTTTCCTTTTCTTGTTTGTCTCATATCTTGCTCATATTAGCTTGGTTTCTAACGTTCTTTATATGGAAATTGACCAAAAAATTACCTCGGACACAATGGTGCAACTCCCGTGGCTTAATTCTGATAATTTCACAAAGTTATTTTATCATTTTATTTATTTTTTAATTAATTATTATAGTTTAATTTTCCGGGTTGTTACAAAATGACTTAAAATTTCCATAAATCATGTCATCAAATGACATAAAATTTTCATAAATCATTTCATGCAATTATCTTTAAATTACATCGATGTCGTATATCAATGCGCGCAAATATAACTTTTATAAATGTATTAAAATAATGACAAAAAACTTTCAAAAATCAAATAAATGACAATTAATATTCTCAAATATTAATTAATTTAATTAATTTACAACATTTCATAAATTAATTAAATCATGTTGTTTTTCAGAGAATTCATCATTACGGTTGTGTGACTCATAGATGTAAATTCGGTCAGCGATTAATATCGAACTATTCGAATATTAACGTTCACACGTGACTTAGAAGGTGGTGAGACATTTTGGCTGAATTTATCGCTTACAATCTTTTGGTAAAATCCATCTTTACTTATTATAAACTGTACCTAATAGTGACAATTATTTACACCAATTCTCTTTATCAAAAATATATCACATTGGATTTATGGAATTTGGTAATGGTCAAAATTCCTATATCATCGACATTCAACTTTATAGTTCAAACATAAAGTCTTTGGTCCAATAATAATAATTATTATTAACCAAAATGCTCTGGCCAAAGACATTGACTATAAGTTGACTTCAGTTGACCGCAATACTAACCTCATATAACTGAGGAGACGAATCCTCCCTCGAATAGTGTTTCACCTCCAATGCTTCCACTCGACCCAACTATAGTCTCTCGATGGATGTTTGTACCACAATTTAAATATAATCAAAGCGGAGTTTCCACATTGATCAAGATCAACAGTATTATCAAGTCGAGAGAACTGTGTAAATTAATCACATCGATATTCTTTGCTTGACCTTAGTTATATTAACCAAAAGAAAACTATCGAGTGAGTCATTCCATAATCATCCAATAACTATCTGTACGTAACCCCTTGGTGTCCCCAACAATCATGAGTAATACACTTCCCAACATTTGGAGAGTGTTACGTACTTTAGTCTCAACGGATACATCGATATCTAATCTCTATGCATCTTGATTAGGAATATTTAAAATGATATATTTGTTTTATTGTGATAAATTACTCATGGTTATAACACTTTGTAACTACTATCATAAAATATACCATATATGGATTTTCTATTAAATATACTTTTAATTAAATTGATTAATAAATATAACCACATTATATCAAGTATATAATAAAGAGAAATACCATTGTTTCAAATAAGATTGGTCAACGAGTTAGATATATGTAACAAATTACATAATTGCCCATAGGGTATACCTCTAACTCTATCAGTTTTGTTAAGGTGGAAGTCTGTAACAAGCTGGTTTTTAGGGGTAAATAATAAAAGTTAGTAATAGTAATTTAATCGATTAAAATGGAATTTTTATGAATAATTTGGATTATTTAAGAATATTGGAAAATTGTAATAAAGTAATTAGTGATGAAATAAAATTTGTTTTGGAAATAATTATTTGTTTAAAGGAGTGGGGAATAAATTAATTATAAAATTAAGTGATGAATGGATTTAAAATATGCTTTTTAGATATTTAATTTTTAAATGAATTGTATATGAGAAATAAACTCTAGGAATTTTATTATGATAAGTAAATAATGGAGAATTGTGAATATAATTTTGTTTGGATTTTATTGGAATTTGAATTAAATTTGTATTATATTTAAAAAAATGGAAAAGAAAGAGAAATATATATACACACACACTTTTTTATAACGTTGAAAGCCCAAGCCTAAGTACTCATCACCTAACCCATTTTTAGATTTTTTTTCCATAGTTTTCATAACCTGACCCGACCGCGGTTGAACCGCGAATAACCGCGAGCCATGGGGGTCAAAGGCCGGGAACTCAATCAAACCTCCTTCATGCAAGAACCTTGGTTCAACCTTTGAATTGGTGGTTTAACCCTTCATTTGAACCCAGCTGAACCTTCCCATATGCGCAATTTCTTCGTTCCAAAATATGTTTTCAAATCTCTGCCCATTTTATATTCGTAATTAGTGCAGCTAGTGTAACGAATTTTGTTTACTTTTTCATAGTAGAATTAATGTGTGGATTATGAATTTATATCGTATATTTTTATTGAAGATGTTGGTTTATTGTGTACTAAAGATTGATACGTTGCATCTAAATGTATTAATTTCCAAAAAAGAGTATGTGCGGTTCTTGACGATTCGAACCCTCACGGTTTGATTCACGGTCCGGTTGTGAAAACATTGGATTATTTTTTGGATGTTTAACTCAATCTATAAATATAACCTATCTCATTTAACAATTTAAATTCTCAACTTTAGGAAAATCAAATTCAAACCTAACACTCATGGCCTTATCGAATTAGCTTCTTCAGTTCCCTCATCCTCCCACTCAATTTACGTGAAAAGACTCTCAAATATGCTACAATTACTAGCCATGCCCATCTTCAAATTCCCACCGTTCGATCAAATGCTCTTCCTCATCCAACGGGCTGCCGTCAAAGTCTTCAGACCTCTCTCCCAAAGATGTGGTTAAGGATGATGAGCGCTTGGCTAAGGAGAAGCATCGTACTGAGCTTATGAGCAATTGAAAGAGGAGAAGCGATGTGCTAAGCTTGCTGCCCGTATTGCTTCCGACGAGTTCACCATCAGCCAATCAAATCGATTCCAATGATATTGTCCAAATTAAGCCCATCTTGTAAGCTCTTATAGAAGCTTGTTTTAGGCTTGGGAAGGTGGGAGTGCTAAGTTGTAGTGGGAGTGATAAGTTGTAGTGAGTGTGCTTAGCTTGAGTTGTACACGAGGTTGCAGTTTTCTATGCTTGTGTTGTGTCATGCATGTGCATGCATTTGTATGAGTATGTGTGTGTGCGGCTTGGGTGTTGATGTATTGTGTGTGTGTGCGCAATTATTTACCAATTTATGCATGAGTTTCTCCCGACGATGTGCACATGTGAGCATTTATGCAAAGGATTGGATAAAGTATATAAATATATACCTTGGGGTTTTGTAAGGAAGAGAAAGTGAATTTGTGTGTGTGTGTTTTTCCCAGTAGTCAAAAATTGTAAATAGAAGTATAACAGGTCTTTGTTTGAATATGGATGCAGGCATGATATCCTCTGAAGCAAAACTGTGATAATAAGGAGAGAAGAATATAAATATATATTACTGTGTTTATACAAGTTGAGATAGTGAGTTGTGTGTGAGTGTAGGAATATATAAAAAACAAAGAAAGAAACTCAATGAGTGAGAGATGCAAACTATAGTTAGTATCATTAAACACTACAAGAACAACATTGGTTTCCGACAGCCCAAAGCCGTCGGCGGCCATTGGAAGGCCATCGGGAGTCATAGGTACAGCCGTTGGAATACGAATCTCGTTTAGCAACGATTTCCAACGACACCAATGCCACTTTTCTAACAGCCTCCAACGACAATCTCCGACCATTTCCAACGGCAAAAATGGCCATGTGGCAATCCTAAAAAACCATATAGCCATCCCAGGCCATAGGAAATAGTCGAAGTTTGTCGTTGGAAGCCGTTGGAAAATTATGACCTATAGGCCGTCGGAAACCGTTACAAGCCGTCGGTAATTTGGGTAATTTTTTTTATGAATTTGAACCTGCAGCCTTCCAGCCACCCCACATCCATCAATACTAGTAACAGCTCCTTTTCGAGCATATATAAACCAATAATCATATAGATAAGCATACATAATATTCCATCCATAAAATCCATATCCAAATCCAACATAATCCACAAAATCAACATCCAAATTCACAAACTCAACATCCAAATCCACACACTCAAAATCCAAATCCACATAAAATAATATACGATCCATCGAAATGTATCAAACACATCCTCACTCACTCGAAGCGTATATACAGACAAAAATACATAATAGAACATACCTAGCATCATTGATCATCATCCCCTGCAGAACCACCCGATGAAGGAAACCTCCCCATGTTGCTCTATATACTCCGCCAAGCGTTGGTTCAGCTGCTCCATCTACACAGCACGACAGCGATCATGCTCCCACAGCTCGTTGATCACAGCTCATAGCTCTGCAATTTCTTCTTTGTCCTGAGCCATCTTATATGCCTTCTATGATGTCTTAGCCTACGAACATAAATAAATTGTTATACTACCTCCAACATCATAAACGTAATTTACATAACTTCAATTGAATAATATGCAATATTTGAATTTAGTTTATTTTCTAAAAATAACCGCTTGGTTCCCAAATCCATAGCGCCTGCTGTGGGATGGTGGATCCATGACAGACTCAAAAATAGCGTCCTCCTCATCAGCTGTCAACTCATCCCGTCCTGTCTCAGCCAGTAGCGGTGCCCGTGCTTCCTGAAACTTTTGTTGTAATGCAAAATACATAATACAATTTAGTACACTAATCGCTATACTAATTGACAAAAAGTTGAAATGGTCACTGGTATAAATAACAGTAATTAATATATCTATAAATGTGTACTTAATTAATTAACTGATGACTTTTAACTTAATTATAATATACTCACATAGGCAACAGACGCTTTATCATCATGCTCCCATGAGTATATGGCTGAGCCCGAATCGTTGGTCTGTTTCAGGGCATGAGTATGAGCAAAAACATCCCAATACGAAACAGCACCTCCTCGCGCTCTTTCCTAAAATATGAATATATATATATATATATTATATTGGTTTATTAACTGACTATTAACAACTTCTAACTTAAAATATAAAAATGTGAATATAAAAATTTACTAAATCTTCGTTGTGACGTTGGAACGACTTAGAACCACCGCGATGTGTGACGGGATTCTTATTTATACTTGCGGAGTTCCTATCTAACTCCCTAGAACTTACCTAGAACTCCTCATTGCCCCACCATGCGACCCAGGCCTCCCAAACGCTAGCACTCATCCAGTTGGGTTTTTTCCTCGCTCTTCTCATAGCGGACACTGTATCCCTATAATTTTTGACGATTTTGCTATTCCAATGCCGCTGCACCAGGGATACATCGGTCTCTTGTAGGTTGATCGAACCCTGCACATTTAGAAAATGAAAGTTATACATTTTTATAAATAGTCTACAACATATAAAGTGATCTATGATCAAAGAGAAAGTGCGAAATATAAATTTACACTTACCAGAAAATTCTGCCAAATGCTCTCCCGGACGTTATCCGGTACCTTGCTCCATTTAGGCCAGTAGGCAGTCATACTGAATTCATATGCCTATCCGGATACGGAGAGCACTGTGGCTGATGGCTTGAGCTCGAAGCCACTGTGTCAAAAATAAACAAGCATTTAACAAATCAAGACTAACATATAATAGATCGTATACAGAAAAATATTGTTAACACTGAAATAAATTTAATGCTTACGATCCATCAGCTTTGGCCTGCAACCAGACCGCAGGAAGAGCTAACTTCTATGATGAGCAAGGGACATCATCGGTTGGATGAGCACCCGTCCCTCTTTGAGAAGAAGAGGGAGATCCTGTATAGAACGAGCCGCGTCTATGGAAAAAAGACATGTATATACAGTACCTGTTACAGACATATCATATATGAGAAATATATCATTTAATTAAGTGAAACATACATTATGGCAGAAACATAAAACGATTACGTGAAACAGATTATGACTAAACATATCATTAGCAGAACACGACATTTTTAATGAGAAAATGTAAGATAAATAAACACAGAAATTACCTTCTCCCGATATGTAGATTATTAATCAGTCCTCGTTGTTTTCTGATTCAGACTCTGTTTCGTACTCCATGTTTTGTTCCTCTATAGTCTCAAATGCTTCTATTAATACATTTGATTCATCATTCAGAGGTCCAAAATCGGTTTGATCGTCGGTTATTATTATTCCAGTATTTTCCTTGATATCTGCTTGATAAGCTTGTTCGTCTGGAATATTCTGTCCATCAAATGTAAATCTTGCCTTTGTTTTAAAAACAGCTGACCAATCTACTTTATCTCTTCGTAGATATGGGTACGGAGCGTAATAAACTTGAAGATATTGTTTGGCAAGTATAAAGGATCGCACTCATAATAACGCGAGTATGCTTTATTTCTATAAGATTATACTTTGGGTGCACGTTGATTCCAAAACCTGGAACGTTGCTAAACAGTTGCATTTAAACAAAAAAAACTTCTTCTGTAGGTCTTGTGAAATATATCAATTGCAAAACCTGGGTTAACATGCCATAAAAATCATTTACATGATCATTTGGATCATCACTACCTTTAACAAATACACCGGTATTGTTAGTTAATTTTTCAGCACCGTATTCTTTGGTGTTAAATTTATATCCATTAACAAAAAATATTGGATAGGTCTTGACTTTCATTTTTGGTACCATAGCTAAATATTTCAATCCTTCGTCGACCATATAGTTTGTCGTGTCGTAACTGTAATTTGAAAACCAAGTAGCAAAATCTTTGCCAGTATCGCCAGTTGGATGTTGTGATTCGTAAACACTGCAATTATAGAAGAAATATTGCATTATAATTAACACACATGTGTGCATATGTATATATATGCATATGTAGATGATATAATGCATTAAGAATAATACATGTGCGTTACCTAACAAATGTGCAACTTCAGCACAATTGAGTAGAATATATGTATGTGCAACCATAATTCCACACATTTACCAACAGATCGGCCATGTTTTTTAAAAATAGATAAACTTGCTTGACAATCATATTGATCAATGCCTTCATCATTACGCGTAGCACTTTCAAACGATAAGTTCACATGATCACTAAACTAATGAGAGAGAAAATACGAAGCTTCTTCTTCGATATATGATTTGCAAATCGAACCTTCAACTCGTGCTTTTTGTCTCACTTTTTTCTTTAGATGATTTAAGTACCTATTAAGAATTATTCCAAATTAAAATTTATTTATACATGAATTAAATTAATATTTAACGTACTAAACATTAAAACCTCTCGAATGGATACATCCATTCATATTGCACAGGCCCTCGAAGACGTGCTTCAGATGGAAGATGAACAAGTAAACGCTCCATTACATTAAATAAACCTAGGGGAAATATTTTCTCTAGTTTGTAGAGCAGTATGGGGATTTCTTCCTCAAGTTTACGTAGACGATCAACTTTTAACATAGTAGAACAAAGCTCCTTATAAAAAAAACTAAGTTATGTTACAACCGTCCAAACTTTTACTAGCAACAGTTCTTTAAAAGCAACGGGTGACAAATTTTCCATCATAATATGACAATCATGGTTTTTCATCCCACTAAGTTTGTTGTTCTTATAGTCGACACATCTACGAATATTGGAAGAAATACCGTCAGGAAATCTTAATTCTTCCATCCATTTTAAAAGTATTTAACTTGGTTATTGTCTAGCTCATAGCATGCTTTTGGTTTTTTTACGTCATTTGACTTGATACGAAGCTCAGGGCGATTGCATATCGCTTCGATATCGCCTCTTGATTTCAAATCATCCTTTGTCTTCCCCTTAACATTCAAAATTGTATTAAAAACATTATCAAACACGTTTTTCTCGTTGTGCATCACGTCAATATTGTGACGAAGTAGTAGATTTTTCCAATACGGCAACTCCCAAAATATACCTTGTTTGCACCAATTATGAATCGTTGATTTACCTTGAATTTCAATTTTTTCACCGGTCTCATGTATCTTTGGAAAATCCTTTACAATTTCATATATATTCGCTTGACCAAACCGTTGGTGGTTGCAAGGGCTCGTGTCTATTAGCTGTAAAAAAAATTGTCTCATCTAAAAGGATGATTAATATGGAGAAAACACCTATGACAATCAAACCATGAAATTTTCCTTCCATACGGTAAAGAAAATGCTCGTGTTTCCTCCATGCAATAAGGACAAGTTAGGCGACCGGCCGTACTCCAACCTGAAAGCATTGCATACGTAGGAAAATCACTAATAGTCCACAATAAAGAAGCAAACATATGAAAATTCTTTTTTTTTGAGATGTCGTATGTTTCAACTCCTTCATACCATAATATTTTCAAATTTTCAATCAACGACTGTAAATAAACATTGATTCCTTATGTTAGATCATCAGGGCCAGGGACGACAATTATGAGAAACATAAATGGAGTTTTCATACACATCCATGGAGGTAAGTTATAAGGTGTAACGATTATAAGGCAAGATTAATATTTAAAACCAAATTGAGAAAATGGTGAAAATCCATCCGTACATAAACCAAATCTAACATTACGGCTCTCGGCTACAAAATCGAGATATTTCTAATCAAAATGCTTCCATACTTCCCCATCAGCTGGGTGTGTTAACATACCTTCTTCCTACGTTCTAACACTGTGCCATCTCATATGATGCGTGGTTATAGAAGATGCATATAACCTTTGAAGCCTGGGAGTAATATGTAAATAATGCATACGTTTATACGAGACTTCCTTTCCCTTCTTCTTTCTTGTTTTATACCTTCCTATTACATATTTTACAGTTCCTAAGATTGATATCTTCTTTCCAAAACAACATGCAACCATTTAAACATGTATCTATTTTTTGATACAGTAAACCAAAAGCCGACATAAGTTTTTTCACTTCATAATGATTTTCGCACATTAAGTTTTCGAGAGGCATATGCCGCTTCGTAGCTTGTACAACAGCTGTAAATCCAGCTTCTGTGAGGTTGTATTTAGATTTCATCGCAATGTATTCTACAGTTACTGATAATTGGGTGCCGCTTGTACAGCCTTCCCAAAGGGGTTTCTTCACGGAATCCAATAAATCATAAAAACAATTGCTCCAATATTTGGTTTTTCTTCAACATTAACATCGTCATCAACAAATTGTGCAATAGGGAACATTGAACGTGCTACATCTTCAACCATATGTTCTACGAGATTCGTCGTAATAATTTCATTACTCACTACCTCCTCTAACTGTACAGGATTAGGTGCTACAAGTTCTCCATGCTGATCCCATACCAAATAGTTCGGCACGAAACCTTACTAATGCAAATGAACACGAACTATTTCTGGTATCAAATGCTTCAACAATTTACACCTACTACATGGACAACAGATTTCTTCGTCGTTTCCATTATTACTTAAAGTGAAATCAATAAATACATGTACACCATTATTAAAATGTTCACTTATTGAGCCTCCAATTTTCCTTCGTTGTTGATACATCCAACTTCGATCAGTAAAATAATTCATCATCTCTCCTACTATAATTAAAAAATATGATATAAATGAACACCACATTCATAATTTATTTTACAATACAATTTTTAGTTTAATGTTTTATATTAATTGATCATTGACACTTTGTTGCTGAGTCATCCTACTTCCCATTACAAACACAGTAACATAATTACATCTCATAAATCATTTCATTTTAAACGATTCAACAAAATTTCGGTAGCACTTCCCTTTTGTTCCCTGAGTCGTATACGATTGCGTGTACATAGGGAACATAAAGGAAGCGCTGTCAAAATTTTGTGAACCGTTTAAAATGAAATGATTTACGAGATGTAATTACGTTTCTGTGTTGTAACTTGTCCAATACAGGGACAAATCCAACAAATATTGTATATGATGAATATAGATGTTCGTTTTGTCAAAAAACGAATACACACATAACGATCATATACAATACTTATCAGACGGGGTCAAAAAAACACTCTAAGGGTTTTATGAATAAAGTATATTACATATTTTATATTTTAAAAAAATTGGCTTTTGTCATTTACATTAAATTGATTAACATTTAACTTAAGTTAAACTACCGTATACGATGGTTTATCACATATGCATAGTTTAAAACTTTAATTAACTAACCGTACGTATATAAAACTAATTATCGTTTTTGATGTTTTAGAAAACGCATAAGCTAAATTATGCTCATCCACACTAAATAACCCAAGTAACGCGTAAAAGCACTAAGTTATTCAACAAATGCACACTAATTTCTTATCGCACAAACTAAACAAGTTAGTATTCAACACTTATAGGATAATAACAGTAATTAACATTCAATAAACTATACTACACAATCAATGGACAATATGAACAATTAAACTAACAAATTAACCCTAAATTAACAAATTCATTAAATTAGGATTTAGGGATAATACCTAAAATAGAAGAGATTAGGGGCTTGGAGGAGATGAGATTCCGATTTGATGAAGTCGGAGTTGATTTCGGCAGAAATTCATTGCTTGGAGCTGGAGGGGGAAATGGTGGAGGAGTGTTTGTGAATTGGGGGAGTAATGAAATGTTTCTGATTCGGCCTGGGGAAGAAGAAAGTCGATATTTTCCGACAGCTATCAATGGCTACAAATGGCAATTTTCCAACGGCTTGCGACAGCTAATTATTTTAATCGTAACAAAGTCTAGAAAACATCAGCCTTTGGAAGCCGTCGGTAATTTGCCATCGGCGGCCGTCGGTAAGGGTTGTCGGAATATACTGTAGTTCTTGTAGTGAAATTAGAATCAATATTTATATAGATATGAAATATAACAAATACAGTTAAGATATTATTATACTTATATTTCATGTATAAATGTAAAATACAAATTATAGTTGATAAATCATAATAAAAAGAAGTTAATGTCATTATTTAATGGAAGATCGAATATACTAAAGTTTGTTACAACTTGTTCTTCCCTGTGTTCAGGACGTATATGCAGAGAATTGGGTGGAAGTATACACATATATCTATTTCTACTGTGTGTATGTGTTTACCTGAAGACAAAACTGTGCATGGATGAAAAGTAGGTCGGTGTACTTGCCTGTGTTTAAGTGTAGTGTGTGCGCATTAGTGTACATCGACATGTGCATACGTGTGTCCAGGTGTATATATATGTGTATGTATGCTGTAGAGTTTGTATGTCTTAGTGCGTGCGTGTGTGGTAGTAAGTATGCATACGCCCAAGTGTATGGTTGGGTATGGTGCTTGTTGAGTTTGATTTTGTTCTTGTTGTTTTCCTTGCATGGTTTGGCGCATCTTTATACAATTGATTTTAACCTTAGACCATTACCAAGAATGTGGCTTGTTCAGTTCAATGTCTCTCATACTTGAGGACTGACCGAACGAGCTCCACAAACAGATAAGGTAAAACTATCCACGAACCAGGGGTAAAAAAATTCATTAGGTTTATAACGGCGAAGAGTTCGTCGTTATATATTTATAATGGCGAAGACTTCATCGTTATAAATTTATAACGTTTGGATTTTTCATTACAAATTTATAACGGCGAAGTCTTCGCCGTTCTAAAGTTATAACGGAAAAGACTTCGCCATTATAAACATATAACATCAAAGTCTTTGCCGTTATTATCATCGGTCCCTGTTCAGTTCACTAGCCACAAGATCAGTTCAAACTAGCCACCGAGAAGTAAACAAGCCACACCTGGTTGCTCCGTAACTTGTTTAGCAATTGAACAAGCCATTTTTGGTAATGCCCTTACTTCTAGTTTCATTTACCTGCTTTTGTATACCTTCCATTGAAGTGCAAGTCATGTACTAGAACATTTTTGTTTATATATATTTGAAATCTGCTCTTCCAATATACTTGATTCTAATTTGTAAGCTTTCTGTATATACTATATCTATATATATTTGAGAATGTAAATAAAAGTTTGATAAATTAATAAAATGATTTTACTTATATTGTTTAAATAGTCTTTAGTTATCATTTATAGAAGTGACATTTTAGTATGTGTGTATAAAATTCAAGTTTTGATAATAATATATATTTTAATTCGAATATATGTAATTAATTTGGATGATTTTTTAACTAATTAGAAAAGTATTTTATTATGGTAAGTTATGAAATAATTTATATATGCAATATTTAACTTTATAAACAATCTTGTATGTAAGAAGTGAGTTTCAAATGTTATTTGTGAAATTTTAATTTTTGATTATTTAAATAAAAGAATGAGAAATTTGTTATTTATTGTATTATGTATATTATTATAGAGTTTAGTTAATTAACGAATAATTTCTAGAATATATACTTAATGATTATTATTATCTAATTTTAAGTATTAACTTTGTTGTATAAAAGTATATGTCATTTTTAACTTATTATTGAACATTGGTTTATTTATTCTATTCATACATACTTTATGATTAATCTATTTTATCTTGTCTTCTGATTTTACTTCTTTTGTATATCCACTACAAGGAATACAGTAAATAGCGACTGAAGCTTCCGACGGCCGCCGATGGCGATTTCCGACGGCTAACGAAGTCCATGGCGTTTTCGTAAATAAAATATAGTGGTCATCGAAAGCCGTCAAAAACCGACGTAAATTTGTCGTCGAAAGCCGTCAGAAATTATAGTGTATACAGGCTCCAGGCCGAGAGCCATCATCATTATTCCCTCTCCTTCCAAAATCAACATATCCCTTACCCACCACCACCTCCTCGTCGTCAGCCAGCCCCCGCGCCTCCCTGATCATCTTCAACTTCATCATTCTCCACTCTCGACAAGCCTAAGCCCTTCATCAATCTCCAATCAGGTTTTATTCTTAAACCCTAATTAATTTTGATTTGTTAAATTAAGGTTAATTTATTGTTATAATTGTATAATACCCTATTGATTATTTGTTATACCCTATTGAATGCTAATTAGGTTGTTATTATAATTGTTTATCATTTAAATGTTGAGAAAAAAAATTGTTTAGTGTATATGTGCGTTAATTGGTGTATATGTGTTAATTAATTAGTGCATACACGCATTAGGGCTAGTTTGGATTAATTAGAGTCGATGCTCAGGATTTAGTGTATGCATTTTTAAGATGACTAAAACGAAGATTTAGTGTATGCGTTTCTTAGAATGTAACTAAATTATTGTATAAATTGTTGTATAATACGCTTTACTTTTTATAAATCCCTTAGAGAATTTTTGGCCTCGTCTGACAAGTAGCGTATATGATCATTATATGGATGTTCATTTTTATCACATAATGGACATTTATATTCATCTGATACAATATTTTTCGGATTTGTCCCTGTATTGGACAAGTTACAAACACAATAGAGTAAATATATTTTGCAAATCATTTCATTTTAAACGGTTTACAAAATTTCGACAACACTTTTTTTGTTCCATATGCACATACATATGTGTACGATACAGGGAACAAAGGGGAAGTGCTACCGAAATTTTGTTGAATCGTTTAAAATGAAATTATTTACAAAATATAATTACTACTGTGTTTGTAATGGGAAGTAGGATGACCAACCATCAAAGTGTAAAACAATAACCTAAAAATTGTAGATTATATTCCTATAATAATTTGTGTAAATCCATTTGAAAATAAAATTAAATAAAATAATATTATATATTTGTGAAAATTTAAATGTATGATTTAATTGAAAAATAAAATGTCAACATGTAAATGATTAATACGTTTTTATGTTTAAAGTAGGAAAAATGGTCAATTACTTTATCGATCGGAGCTGGATGCACCAATAAAGAAGAGAAATTGGAGGCTCAATAAGTGAACATTTTAAAAATAGTGTATACGTCTTTATTGAATTCGCTTTAAGTAATAATAAGAACGATGAAGAAATTCATTGTCTATGCAATAGGTGCAAATTATTGAAGCATTTGATACCGGATATGGTAATAGTTAATTTGCGCCAATATGGTTTCATGCCGAATTATTTGGTGTGGGATCGTCATGGAGAGCTTATATCTTCTAATCTCGTACATTTGGAGGAGGAGGTAGATGCTGAAATTGTTCTGACGAATCTCGTAGAAAATATGGTTGAAGATGCAGCACATTCAATGTTCCCTACTGTTGAAATTGATGGTAACGATGTTAATGTCGAAGAAGAACCAAGTATTAGAGCAACAAAAATTTATGATTTATTGGATGCTGCTAAGAAACCCCTTTAGGATGGTTGTACAAGCGGTACTCAACTATCAGTAACTGTAGAATACATTGCGATGAAATTAAAATACAACTTCACAGAAGCCAGGTTTACAACTATAGTACAAGCTACAAAACGGCATATGCCACCCAATAATTTAATGTGTGAAAATCATTATGAAGTGAAAAAACTTATGCCTTTTTTTGGTTTGCTGTACTAAAAAAATAAATACATGTTTAAATGGTTGCATGTTGTTTTGCAAAGAAGACATCAATCTTAGAAATTGTAAAATATGCAATCAGATACAAACTAAGAAAAAAGAAGGGAAGGAAAGTTCCATACAAGTGTATGCATTACTTACCCATCACTCTTATGCTTCAAAGGTTATATGCATCTTCTGTAACCATGCATCATATGAGATGGCATTGTGTGAGAACACAGGAAGAAGGTACGTTAACACACCCAGCTGATGAAGAAGCATGGAAGCATTTTGATAAGATATACCCCGCTTTCACAGCGGAGAGCCGTAATATTAGACTTAGTTTGGATGGATTTTCACTGTTCTCTCAATTTGGTTCAAAATATTCATCTTGGCCTATAATCGTTACTCCATATATATATTTCTCACTATTTTCATCCCTGGCCCTGATGATCCGACATAAGAAATCAACGTATATTTAACAAACGTTGATTGAAGAGTTGAAAACATTGTGATATGAAGGTGTTGAAACATATGACCTTTCAAAAAAAAGAATTTTCATATGTTCGCTTCTTTGGTTTGGACTATAAGCGATTTTCCTGCGTATGCAATGCTTTTGGGTTGGAGTACGGCTGGTCGTCCAGCTTGTCCTTATTGCATGGAAGAAACATTAGCATTTTCTTTACCGCATGGGACAAAAATTTCATGGTTTGACTGTCATCAGTGTTTTCTCCATATTAATCTTCCTTTTAGAAAAGATTAAAAAATCTTTACAAGTAATAGACTTGAGACATTGTGACTACCAACGATTTGGTCAAGTGAAGATGTTTATGACCTTGTAAAGGACTATCCAAAGATACATGAAACTGACGAACAAATTGGAATTCAAGGTAAATCAACGATTCATAATTGGTGAAAAAAAGAGTATATTTTGGGAGTTGCCTTTTTGGAAAAATCTCCTAATTCGTCATAATATCGATGTGATGCACAACGAGAAAAATGTGTTCGATGATGCATTTAACACAGTTTGAATGTTAAAAGAAAGACTAAAGACGATTTAAAATCAAGACGTGATATAGAGGCAATATGCAATCGTCCTGAGCTTCATATGTAGCGAAATGACACAAAAAAACCAAAGCATGCTATGAGCTAGAAAGTAACCAAGTTAAAGTACTATTAAAGTGGGTGGAAGGATTAAAATTTCCTGATGGGATTTCCTATAATCTATGTGGATATGTCGAGTATAAGAAAGGAAAACCGAGTGGGATGAAAAGTCATGATTGTCATGTAACGATGTAACATTTGTTAACCGTCGCTTTCAAAGAACTGTTGCCCACAAAAGTTTGGATGGTTGTAAGAGAACTTAGTTTGTTTTATAAGGAGCTTTGTTCAACTACGTTAAAAGTTTATCGTCTACGTAAACTTGAGGAAGAAATTCCTATACTGCTCTGCAAATTGGAGAAAATATTTCCTTCGGGATTCTTTAATGTAATTGAGCATTTACCTGTTCATCTTCCATTTGAAGCTTGTCTTTGAGGTCCTGTGCAATATGGATGGATGTATCTGTTTGAAAGGTATTAATATTGAGTATGTTAAATTTTAGTTTAACTACATGTAATAAAATTTAATTATAATTATTCTTAATAGGTACTTAAATAATTTAAAGAAAAAAGTGAGACAAAAAGCACGAGTTGAAGTTTTGATATGCAAATCATATATCCAAGAATAAGCTTCATTCTTTTTCTCTCATTATTTCAGTGACCATATGAACTTATCTTTTGAAATTTCTATGCGAAATGATGAGGGCATTGAACAAGATTCTTCTGAATCATTGCTATCTATTTCTAGACAGCAGGGACGCCCTACTGGAAAATGTGTAGATGTATGATTAGATGACAGAGATTACCATGTAGCCCACACATATGCTTTTCTTAACTATGCAGAAGTTGTGCCATTTGTAAGGTATTATTAAATAACACATCTAAAATTATTTAATTGAATAATACATGTGTGTATTCATTATATTGCAATATATTATCTATATATGCATTATTTACGAATCACAACATCCAAGCAGCGATATCAGCAAAAAATTTGCTACTTGGTTTCCGGACCACGTATATGATCCGGTAAATTGTGTGGTCGACGAAGGGTTGAAACATCTTGCGATGAGACCAAAAATAAAAGTCAAGACATATCTAATATTATTTATCAATGGATAAAAATTCAACACGAAAGAATATGGGGCTGAAAAATTAACTAACAATACCGGCGTATATATCAAAGGTAGTGATGATCCAATTGACCACATAAATGATTTTTACGGCATGTAAACTCAGGATTTGCAATTAAATATTTCACCAGACCTGCAGAAGAAGTTTATTTGTTTAGATGTAATTGGTTCAATAATGTTCCAGGTTCTGGAATCAACGTGCACCAAAGATATAATATTATTGAAATAAAGCATACATCACGTTATCATAAGTACGATCTATTTATACTAGCAAAAAAAGCCTTACAAGTTTATTATGCTCCTTATCCATCTCTAAAAAGAGATAAAGCAGATTGGTTTGCAGTTTTTAAAATGAAGGCAAGATTTACGTTTGATGGAAATAATATTCCAAAAGAACAATCATACCAAGCGGATATCGAGGAAAATGGCGAAATTACAATAACAGATTATCAAACCGATCTTGGACCTCTAAATGATGAATCAAATGTATTAATAGAAGCATTTGAGACCATAGAGGAAAACAATATAAAGTACGAGGTCGAGTCTAAATCAAAAAACAACGAGGACTGATTTAATAGTATACATGTTGAAAAAAGATAATTTATGAGAGTATTGATGCTACACTTTTTTGTATGTTATATGCGATTATTGATGTTAAATCTTTATATGTTTACTCATAACTAAATGATATGTTCTGCCATAATAAAATAATATGTATATGACAGGTATTACAGATGTCTTTCTTTAGGCGGCGGAGTTCTTCGTAGTCCGGTTCCCCCTCTTCGTCTCAAAGAGGGACCATTCACAATGGAGGTGATGGTAGCGGCCCATCACAAGAGGCGCCCACGTACGCTGGTTAGATTTCTACCAAAAGAAGATGGCTCATAAGTATTAAATTTACTTCAACATTATAAATATTTTGTATGATGTATTAGTCATAATTTGTTTGTATCATATTTAATGCAGGGGTTTTGAGCTTGAGCCTTCAAATATAGTGCTTAGCATATCTAGGCAGGCATACATGAGCCGTACGTGTTGGCCAAAATCGAGTCGGATCCCAGAGCATGTCCAGGAGAGCATCTGGCAGGACTTCTTGGTAAGTGTAAAATTATATATATAATCACTTTACAATTTGCTGACTAAGTATAAATGTATAACTTATATTTTTTTCAACATATATACAGGGTGCGGTAGACCTACAAGAGGAGGATGTTGCTCTTTGCTAGTGCCACTGGAACTCCAAAGTTGCAAAGAATTACCAGGATACGATGTCTACCATCAAAAAATCCAGGAAGAAGCCAAACTGGATGGGCGCCAATGTATGGGATGCTTGGGTCGCATGGTGGGGTAGTGATGAATTCGGGGTAAGTTTATCAGTTGTCACCTTAATTTGTTCAGTAGAGAATACATAATGTATACCTGTAAAATATAACCTTGATTTTTAATTTGCAAGTGGAATCAGACAGGAACTCGACAAACAGGCAGAAAAATCCAATCACACAATGTGGTGGCTCGAAATCATTTCAACATCATCGCGAGGACCTGGTAAATTGATTAATTGCAATCATGAACGGTTATTACATTTTTTGTATAAATTTGTATGAACAACAATAATATACACTATTTATTGCAGGAAAGAGCACGTGGGGCTCCTGTCTCGTATATGGACATATTTGCGTATACTCATGCCGTCAGGCACACCGATGACGAGGGATCGGTGACGTATGTCTGGCATGAGGATGATAAAGCATACGCCACACATGTAAGTATATTTTAAGTTATAAGTTATTAATAATGATCATTTTAATTAATTAGTTATAAAATATTATAATAATGTCATGTAATATTTACTTTATTTAATTTTGCATTGTAGGAAAGATTTGTGCAAGCACGTGTGTAGATGCTTGAGCATTCGGGATGGGAGCTGTTGACCACTAATGAGGAAGAAGATATCTTTGACTTCGTTTGGACCCGACACAGAGAAATAGGCGCGATAGCTACGGAAATCAATCGGTAATTTAAAAAAATAACTAAGTTGTAAAATTTCTTAATTTTTATAAAAGTTACGCAATAACTTAAACATATTTCGACTTGTTTTGTAGGCTCGGCCCTCACAAAAGGCCTATCAAAAGGCTCATGCCAATGCTGAGATTAATGAGCTTCGATAGCAGATTGCACAGCTGCAGCAGCAGGACCGCCTTTGAGCAGTGCAAATGGAGCAACTGAACCAGCTTTTTGCCGAGTATTGGGAGCGTCATGGAGCATTCCCTTCGTCCGGTGGTTCCGAAGCCGATAATGAGTCATGAGGTATGTTTTGCAGTTTTTGTTCTTAAAACTTGTGTACATATACAATGAGAGATGGTGAGGTTGATTGTGGACACTTGGTGCTTGATATTGATTTGTAGGGTTTGATGTTGGATGTATATATTGTACATTGATGTTGGATTTAGATACTGCAGTTGGGTGTTGATGGATGGTTTGGTTTGTATTGATAGGAATTGTAACATCCCACACCCATTAGTATACCCAAAAGGACACACTAAAAGATGTGGTGCGTTGTAGGTATAACTAAAACTAGCAGAGACTAAGATTCACAAGACAAAATAGATAAAAAAAACACTGGAAACAATTAAAATAATAATTTGCTAAAAGTCAAACTTCATAATATAGAATTATAAAACCAAATACATCATATGTCTCAAAATACCAATATATGTCTCATGAAATCAAAACCTCGGTCTCATAAATATCAGAGTACAAACTATCCCTCACAAAGTGCCAGTACATGGAATAAGCTAAAAACTAAAAATAAAGAAGAGAAATACATAAGAAATTTCTGCTAAAGAAGTCTCCAAGTGTGTGCAACCTATCGTCCTTGCTCTTGCTAGCCTATGGGGGGAAAAGGGGAAAATGGAGGAGTGGGTCAGACTAAAAGTCTGGTGAATGGTAGTAATTACTAGAATTCTTAAGTAAAGTAAAAGTAATAGACTTTACAATAGTTCTAGTATATAAAAGGAAACAAAGGAAATATGAAGAAGGAATAAGCTGGAAATAAATACGATTTAACTAAATTAACACAATTGATTAACTTTGATTGTTTGCACTTGTCTTTGATAGCTACTTTGATTAGGCTAAATTCCTAATCCTATAATTAGGCTGAAATCCTAATTCTATCATTTGATCGGCCTGCTACTCTATAAACCTTATTGCGGACTAGACACTATATAGCTCTCTACACAGAAGGCAATGGAGTCTACGAAAGACACACGTACTAAGCACTTGGAACTCAATAGCGACTTATCTCCCCTAATCGATGTCGCATGCTCGCTCACTGCCCATTTGTAATATCTATTGCTCCCTCTTTTGACATTTTATTTACCCTAAACAACATAAGCGTGCCCTCATCTCACTTCAGGCTATTGTGAGATACTGTGCCCATAAAAAATAGGGAATGTTGTTGGTACTGGTCCCTGTTAAACAAAATCTAGTTGCGTCCCTCGTTCAAATCCCCATGTTTTAGTCTTTTAATTGTTGACCTCTTATCTACCCTAAACTGCATAAGCATGTCCCATGGGAAATGGTGCCGGTACAGATCTTTTCTTTTAACTATTGACCACTTATCTACCCTAAACAGCATAAGGAAAATGCTGTCGGTACGAATCTTTTCTTTTAACTATTGACCACTTATCTATCTTAAACAGCATAAGGGAAATGCTGTCGATACAGATCTTTTCTTTTAACTATTGACCACTTATCTACCCTAAAAAGCATAAGGGAAATGCTGCCAGTACGGATCTTTTTTTTTAACAATTGACCACTTATCCACCCTAAACAGCTTAAGGGAAATGCTACCGGTACGGATCGTTTCTTTTAACTATTGACCACTTATTTACCCTAAACAGCATAAGGAAAATGCTGTTGGTATGGATCCTACTTTCATATTTGCTTATTAACTTAGATAAACTATTTTAGATAAGCCTTTGTTATTATTCTTACTACCCGTGCTTATTAATTTATCCTAAGTCTTAAAATAAGCCTTATTCTGTTCTGTTTTCTTATTATAACCTATGTTATAATCATGCTTATTACTTAACCCAAGGTCTAAGTGTGAAAATAAGCTTCTTTCATCTTTTACTCTTTTTAGTTAAAATTCTAAGTAATAACTAAGCCAATCTCTTTAATTTAGTCTAATTCTAATATTTACGTCACAATTTCAGTCCAATTCCATTTTCATTACAGTCCTTACAATTTACATCTTATCTTCCGTTGTTTCAATATTCTAATAATTTAATCCAAATTCACATTTAATCTATTCTAATCCATACGCGAAGAAGGAGAAATAAAAGAAAACTGAAAATAGAAGAAAATCCAAAGCGTAGGAAAAAGATGTAAATAACGCATAAATAACAGTAAATAAATTAAAATACTGTAAATAAACTGTAAATAAATGGAAAAGCTATAATTAACAGAAATAAACTAAAATTAACTGAAAAGAATAGCTAAAAGAAATAGAATGAAAATAATTCTAAAAACTATAAATAAACTACTTAAAACGGTTATTCCAAAAATCGTAGTGAATCTACAACTATTGGAAACCCTATTATTTTAAATTACTTAAAGAAATCTAAATTAATTACAATCACTCACTTGTGGTCCTAAGCTCTTCCCTTTAGGTCATCGCGGATCCACTTGAGGGTATTAAAATATTTTTATTAAAAAAATTCTCTTCTTGGAAAATTATTCTTTTTAGGGACCTTCCTGAAAAGGTGAACCCAAGCAGAGAAAATCTAGAATGAGAAAAAGTGTTAGGCCTAGGGTCTTATTTATAGGGGTAGAAGTGGATCTTAGACCGTTGGATTTGGAGATTTAATATGGTGCGACCACGTTATAGGCTGAATAGGAGCCGTCAGATGGAAGCACGGAGGGACCAGATGAGAGAAAACAATGAAATTGACGTGCTAGCTTTCTACTGGAACGAAGGACTCCTTCGTTCGTTCACAAAAAAGGGCGGGTCGACCTTTAGGTCGACCGCTCCTCCTCCTAGGTCGACTGGCCGGTCGACCTAGGTGATGGTTAGGTCGACCTGAAGGTCGACCTATCCCATATATTTATTTATTTATTTATTTATTTTTCGATTTCTTGATTAGTTTGTAACTTATTCATATTAGCTCGGATTTTGATGTTCTATATATGGAAATCGACCAGAAAATTACCACGGATACAATGGTACCACTCCCGTGGCTCAATTCTGATTATTTCACAAAGTTATTTTATGTTTTCATTTATTTGTCAATTAATTATTATAGTTTAAATTTCGGGTTGTTACATTCTCCCCTCCTTAAGGGATTTCGTCCTCGAAATCTCTAAGGATAGAATGATGAACTAAAAGTTTTCATCCAACATCTACATCCAACTACTCAATCATCAACCATTCATCCATTGTCCTTAAATTTTTCTAATGTGCTTTATGATACTTATGCAATTAGTGTAGTGTTAATGTCCCTAACTAATGCAAAAGATTAGGCAGCCCACTAATTCAGTTGACCTCCTTTTATGCAATTATATCCGTGCTATGTATCCAAATGAATGCAAAAATTCCTAATGATAACTGATAGTTCTATATGTGTGCTTCAATCATCATCCAAATGCAACAATCATGTGATAATCATCCATTTATAGCAATCATGGAAAATAAAATAAAATGTGCACACATCCATATGCATATGCTCTAGTGTCCTAGTTAGGTCGATCACTAAGAGATAACATTGCCTAGTGTAAGTATATGCGTCCATCGCATCCACTAGCAAACACTTGCAACCACTAGCATACATCATTCATAACATGTTCTAATAACATGTTTACATCAAATCCTACCATCCATAGGTTAAATCCTGAGTTCTACCCTCCCAAAGGATGATAAAGGAAAGAACCTATTCAAAACTAAAGATGGAAATAGGAAATTCGAAGACTTATTATCAAAGAGAGATGTGGATAAGAAGTACGCATTTTCTCCTAATCAATTTAATCTTCTCTGAAGTCTTTTTAACCCTTGTAGACTCTATCCAACACGAAAGCGACTTGCGTGGTCTTCCATAAAGAGCTTCAAAAGGTGCCACTCCAATGCTAGCTTGAAAATTACTATCATATGGGAATTCCACTAAAGGAGGATGCTTCTCCCAAGTTTCTCAAAATCAAGAATACTCATTCTCAACCATGCGTGTCTTACTATCTTACTAATTTCACTTTACTGCTCTCCTTTAGTCTGCACACATGAATCAACATTCCTAGCTTCTTACTAGTGTCCTACACACCCCACAGTAACTTCTATCATTACTTTTAAAAGTAATCACTGCTATAGCGTTGCACTTCTTCTGTTACACCTAGGAAATTATTCCTATCTACTCCACATTTAAGAGCTTGGTTTGGTATTTATAACTTTATTTTAAAAAAACTGAGGTTTCTAAATTTTTAAAACATCAAATCCCAAAATCTTTGTCTTTAAAAGTGTTATCTTTAAGTTCCTTTAAATTCAAAAATACTAGGTTACTTAACATTATTCCCCAAACCTAGAGGGGAAAACTTCCAAAAATTTAAGTCTAAAACTTATTCCTCCTTTTCTTTTAAAGACTTTTACAGCTTTCTATAAAAATTTGGATTTTCAAATTTTACTTTTAGTAAGTTTTTCATTTCCAAAAACTTATTTACTTTTTCACCAAACCATTATCCTTTAAAATTTCCTTATGTGTCTTTTTTTAAACATCTTCTTGTTACACCTAACAGTTTTATACCTTAATGTATTGGAACTACTTTCTCTTATGAGAAACTATTAATGGTAAAACCTTCTATGAATCCTTTAAAAGAAGCTTTTATGTTTATGTGAAATTACAAGGAACTTATTTTATATTTTTCGAAATAGGCTATACAAAATATGATGCTTCCATACCTTGTATTTTTCTTTCATGCATTTCTTGTAACTTGCACAAAATATTTTTATTGGTTTCATAGAAAATTATATCATTACTCTTTTCATTCCAATAGATTAAAGTATGTTTATATTCTCTTATGATAGACATCTTCTAATATCTAACTTACTCTTTTCTTTTCAAAAAAAACTCATTTTTAAAACTGTTTTAATATATCCATAATTAGAAAACATTTCCTCATACTTATTTAAATATTTAGTGTATTACAAACCACTTTATTTCTATACTTGAAAATTTTCTTCAAAACACATTTTTATGTGGGTCAAAACAGATGTTGCGTAAACCACTGTTACTACAACCCAAAAATACTAGTGTATGGATTCAATTAAAATAAATACTAATAAACCTCATATACTATGTAAAAACATTTCCTTTGGAAGTCACCTACTATAACAATAGTGCTATAGTCTATGCTCCCTTTACTTTTCACGAAAACTTCTATTACAACAATAAATGTTGTAACCTACGTTTTCGATACTTAATAACCTCTAGGTTTTTATATTTAAAATCTATGTTTATCTACAAAGAAACTAGCGAGCTATAATTCTTCAAAAAGAATCTTACTTTTAACAAAATTTATATCATATAAAAAACCAATTTAAATTTCATACCATTTTTCAAAAACCCAATATTTATTTCCTAAAAGAAAATATTAACAATGAAAATTTTCAATTCTAACAATTATATTCTATTGAGTTAAACATAAGGTGGATTTTCTTCTCACTACCCTAGGAGTACCCTTCCTAAATTTTGGTAATCCCATTTCCTTACTAAAGTCTTTTAGTACTACCGTTAAATCAACTTATCTAAAACAATTGTAATTTCTGCAATTATCTACACATGGGCTTTCTTCTTTTCTTATCAATTGAATCTATTGCAATCTTTGCCTACCTCTCTTTTGTTTTCCATAATCCAAACCTAAATGTACAAAACCATTTCTCAAACTCCTACCATGTGTATACCTTCTCTATGCCCCGAGAAACGCACTCCTTATGCCAAAAGTGTTACTACAAGAATTTTGCCTTCCACCGATGAACGCGGAGCGTACGAAGAACCTCCTCAAGATGAATAGCATGCTTTTCAATACTCTTGGAAAACACCAAAATGTCATTCACAAATACCACCCCAAACTTATTTAGGACATCTCTAAAAACACGGCTTATCAAATCTATGAAATAGGCTAGGGCATTGGTTAGCCCAAGAGGCATAACCAACCACTCATAAAGTCCGTCTGGAGTCCTAAACGCAGTCTTATCTATGCTGTCATCGACGACCCTAAGCTGATGGAATCCCATGGCTAAATCAAGCTGGGAGAATACCAAAGAGCCAACTAACTGGTCAAAAAGATCATCAATCCTAGGGAGTGGATATCGGTTCTTCTTTGTGAACTTATTTAATTCTCTATAATCAACGCAAAGTCGAAGAGAACCATCCGCCTTAGTAGCAAGGACAACTGGTGCTCCCCACTCCGATATGCTCCTCCTTATGAAACCCTTCTCCAAAAGCTCACGGATCTGCATGCTCAATTCCTTCCTCTCCCTAGGTGCCATGTGCCTCACAAGTAATGCTACTGGCTTAGCATTCTCGGTCAAATAAATCCTGAAGTCAATCTCTCTCTTAGGGGGTAGTCCCCTAACCTCCTCAAAGACGTTTGGAAAATCTCTAACGACAGGAACCGAATCTAACTCTACTGAAGATGAATCGAGGGAATAAAGGAAACTCAACATGACTGACCCTTGCGGGTCACAAGAAACCTCGAGAGTCCTACCGCTGCATGTCTCTAGTCTAACGACTCTCCTTTCGCAATCTAATACAGCTCCATATGTGGATAGCCAATCCATTCCCAAGATCATCCCATACCCCGAGAATCCCAATACATAAGCATCGCAGTCAAATTCTACGCCTAGGATATAAATTTCAAACCCCTACAAACCATAGATAAGTGCGTCGATCCTCCTATGGGGGTTGAAACAACAATGGGGTCTACTACTAATGATATGTCCAAGTGCAAACAATCTACCAAAGAACTTGTAATGAAAGGGTGTGATGCTCCAAAATCGAAAAGAGTTTGAATGGGAAAATCAAAAAGAGAGATTAATCCTTCTAAAGAGATTTTCCTACCACTATCCGAATCACCGCTAGAAAGTGCTACATCAAAAGCTTGTACCTACGCCGTAGGTGCGCTTGCTCCCTGCCCCGTTCTCTAAGGACAAACTCTACTAAGATGACCGGGCTGCCCATAGTTGGAACACCTCCCCTTCATCGTTTTATTCTTAAAGTCCTTTGCGTAACGACCATCCGTCCATAGTTATTGCATCTCCCGCTTTTTTTGATCCACTTCTGAAGTCTTCCAAATCTAACATCCTAAACCTTGGCTTCATAACCTCCAACCTAGCTCGTGCCTCCTCGAAATCCTTAGTGCTAGATATCGTTGTGCCTCCTAAACTAGCGAAGTTCTTGCATATCTTAGAAAAATTGGCTGCTGTAGATGGATTAAAGGGACCTCCACCTACCGGTGCTGTATTGGGCGCTTGCCCTTGCACCTCTGGTACCGTAGCTCTACGGAACTAGTCAGCCATATTATGCAAAGAAAAGGAAACTTAGGCTCGAAAGAATCGAAAGAAGGTTGAACTGGACTTTTGAGGGTATTTTTATAAAAACTCTTTTGTACTTGAAAAACTACTTCTATAATAATAGTTTCTTTCTAAAAAATACTTCTAATTTGAAGATATGCTACTTAAAATAGGTTGCTTTTGGAAAAATACTTTATTTTTAAACCAAGTTTTTAGGAATCCTGTAACCTTAGGCTCTGATACCAAATGTAACACCCCACACCCCTTAGTATACCCAAAAGGACACACTAAAAGATGTGGTGTGTTGTAGGTATAACTAAAACTAGCAGAGGCTGAGATTCAAAAGACAAAATAGATAAAAACAGTGGAAACAATTAAAATAATAATTTGCTAAAAGTGAAACTTCATAATATAGAAATATAAAACCAAATACATCATATGTCTCAAAATACCAATATATGTCTCATGAAATCAAAACCTCAGTCTCATAAATATCAAAGTACAAACTATCCCTCACAAAGTGCCAGTACATGGAATAAGCTAAAAACTGAAAATAAAGAAGAGAAATACATAAGAAGTTTCTGCCAAAGAAGTCTCCAAGTGTTTGTAGTCTATCGTCCTTGCTCTTGTTAGCCTATGGGGAGGAAGGGGAAAATGGAGGAGTGGGTCAGACTAAAAGTCTGGTGAATGATAGTAATTACTAGAATTCTTAAGCAAAGTAAAAGTAATAGACTTTACAACAGTTCTAGTATATAAAAGGAAACGAAGGAAATATGAAGAAGGAATAAGCTGGAAATAAATACGATTTAACTAAATTAACACAATTGATTAACTTTGATTGTTTGCACTTGTCTTTGATAGCTACTTTGATTAGGCTAAATTCCTAATCCTATAATTAGGCTAAAATCCTAATTCTATCATTTGATCGGCCTATTACTCCATAGACCTTACTGTGGACTAGACGCTATATAGCTCCCCACACAGAAGGCAATGGTGTCTACGAAAGACACACATACTAAGCACTTGAAACTCAATAGCGATTTATCTCCCCTAATCGATACCGCACGCTCGGTCACCACCGGTTCGCACTATCTATTGCTCCCTATTTGACCTTTTATTTACCCTAGATAGCATAAGTCTGCCCTCATCTCACTTCAGGCTATTGTGAGACACCGTGTCCATAGAAATAGGGAATGCTGTTGGTACTGGTACCTGCTAAACAAAATCTAGTTGCGTCCCTTGTCAAAATCTCCATGATTTAGTCTTTTAATTATTGACCTCTTATCTACCCTAAACATCATAAGCGTGTCCCAAGGGAAATGCTGCCGGTATGGATCTTTTCTTTTAACTATTGACCA
This sequence comes from Allium fistulosum, assembly GCA_030737815.1. Classification (NCBI taxonomy): domain Eukaryota; kingdom Viridiplantae; phylum Streptophyta; class Magnoliopsida; order Asparagales; family Amaryllidaceae; genus Allium; species Allium fistulosum. The sequence goes on along the minus strand of CM060907.1, from coordinate 936,815,552 downwards.
CTTATCTACCCTAAACAGCATAAGGGAAAAGCTGTCGGTATGAATCTTTTCTTTTAACTATTGACCACTTATCTACCCTAAACAACATAAGGGAAATGCTGCCAGTACGGATCTTTTCTTTTAACTATAGACCACTTATCTACCCTAAACAGCATAAGAGAAATGCTGCCGGTACGTATCTTTTCTTTTAACTATTGACCACTTATCTACCCTAAATAGCATAAGGGAAATGCTGTCGATACGGATCTTTTCTTTTAACTATTGACCACTTAAGCCTTTGTTATTATTCTTACTATCTGTGCTTATTAATTTATCCTAAGTCTTAAACTAAGCCTCATCCTGTTCTGTTTTCTTATTATAACTTACGTTATAATCATGCTTATTACTTAACCCAAGGTCTAAGTGTGAAAATAAGCGTCTTTCATCTTTTACTCTTTATAGTTATAATTCTAAGTTATAACTAGGCCAATCTCTTTAATTTAGTCTAATTCTAATATTTACATCACAATTTCAGTCCAATTCCATTTTTATTACAGTCCTTACAATTTATATCTTATCCTCTGTTGTTTCAGTATTCTTATAATTTAATCCAAATTCGCATATAATCTATTCTAATCCATAAGCGAAGAAGAAGGAGAAATACAAGAAAACTGAAAATAGAAGAAAATCCAAAGCATTGGAAAAAGATGTAAATAACAGCAAATAAATTAAAATACTGTAAATAAATGGAAAAGCTATAATTAACAGAAATAAACTAAAATTAACTAAAAAGAATAGCTAAAAGAAATAGAATGAAAATAATTCTAAAAACTGTAAATAAACTACTTAAAACGGTTATTCCAAAATCGTAGTGAATCTACAACTATTGGAAACCCTATTATTTTAAATTACTTAAGGAAATCTAAAATAATTACAATCACTCACTTGTGGTCCTAAGCTCTTCCCTTTAGGTCTTCCCAGATCCACTTGAGGGTATTAAAATATTTTTATTAAAAAGATTCTCTCATTGGAAAATTATTCCTTTTAGGGTCCTTTCTGAAAAGGTGAGCCCAAGCGGAGAAAATCTAGAATGACAAAAAGTGTTTGGCCTAGGGTCTTATTTAGGGGTAGAAGTGGATCTCAGACCGTTGGATTTGGAGAGTGAATATGGTACGACCATGTCATAGGCTGAATAGGAGTCGTCAGATGGAAGCATGGAGGGACCAAATGAGAGAAAACAACGAAATTGACATGCTAGCTTTTTACTGGAACGAAGGACTCCTTCGTTCGTTCACAAAAAAGGGCGGGTCGACCTTCAGGTCGACCACTCCCCTTCTTAGGTCGATCGGCCGGTCGACCTAAGTGATGGTTAGGTCGACCTGGAGGTCGACCTAACCTATATATTTATTTATTTATTTTTCGATTTCTTGATTAATTCGTAACTTGTTCATATTAGCTCGGATTTTGACGTTCTATATATGAAAATCAACCAAAAATTACCACGTACACAATGGTGCAACTCCTGTGGCTCAATTCTGATATCTTCACAAAGTTATTTTATCTTTTCATTTATTCGTCAATTAATTATTAGTTTAAATTTCGGGTTGTTATTGGAATGTTTGAGTTTGAGATGGTAATGTTTGAGTTTTATATTATTATGGATATTGATATTGATTTTAGCTTATATGTCTAATATATATTGATTTTGATGTGTTGTGATATATATATTGATATTGATGTGCAGTTAGGCTGCTGAAAAAAATTTACCCACATTTCCGAAGGCTACCGATGGCTTCCGATGGCTTATAGATCGAAATATTCCAACGGCTTCTGACGGCTAACCGGTCAAAAACTTCGACGGCTTCCAACAGTTTTCTGGCTTGTTTCTAAGCCATGTGGACGTCAGCACCGTCAGAAAAAACGTCGGAACTGCCATCGAAAAAGACATTGGAGGCTGTCGCAAAGCTGTCGTCGTTTCCGTCGGAAATGAACGAAAGCCGTGTTCTATATATCGATGGCATTTTCGACGGCTTTCGACCACCGCTGCGACGACCGTCGACGACTAGGAGCTGTCGAAAATGACCGTATTCTTTGTAGTGATCATATTGAACTATACAAGTGATTTACCATTGATGTTGATTTGATTGATTATTTTAATATGATACAGTGATGACTTCCTTCTATTGATTTGTGAGATTTCATTTCTGTATGACAAGAAATTTGACTAAATGGATTAGCGATACCATTTGGAATGAGACTTTCTGTTACACTTTTCCAGTTATTCATCGGACTTGTCATATAGAAATAACTAGTGTGGATTAAGTGTAATTTATGAGCATTGAATAATTATCCGAGTAACAAGGAGTGGTATGAGACATCGTTATATTATTCGTTTGATTATTCCTTGTAAGTAAATGTCACCCAAACGAGGATATGCTCATATATATGTGGTGATACTCACTTCGGGAGTATATGTTCATTATGTGTTGACTATGCGAGCCGTGGGTCGGCTTACGGTTGGAGATGTATACCATTATAGGTTGAGTACTATATGACCATCTACATTGTGTCCAACCCCCTTTATGGTTCATCAATGAACCAGATTGTCCGGTATCCACCTTGACGGCCTGATCGTGGGGTCGCACCCTAGATCTGCGATACCGTTATTGGTTATTATATTCAATGTGCATCACAGGATTGGTAGTTGGTAGGGTAGGTGCCATACAGCCACTTGTGTCGCATAGGCCATCTGACGCCCCACCTCTATACCCACGCTAGCCAAGAACACTACGGAGTAATGCTGTCAACTAGCATGGAGAATAAGGCTGTTGAGGAGCGACCATCCGTGTAATTTCTTTGTGCGATCACCGATATGTCGGGTAGTATAGCATGCATTTCATTAAAGAGGAAGTTCGACATACTGATAACAACTCAAAGCTATCACACAGTAGCTATATATGATTCTTCGGAAACAAACATAGAAATAAACATAACATAAATCAGTCACAGACATCCATATCACAAAGGCGGAAAAAGATATGAATATATATATATATATAACACCTGAAAGTGTACATCAGAGTAGTGGTCAAATAGATCCACGATAATACAAAAGAATAGCAACACGTGCTATACAAAAGAATGAGTACACAACACAGAGTCTATATCTCAAATGTGTACATCCAAAAACTACTAATCTAAGTAGTTAGCCAAAAGTCAGAATAATCCAGAGGAGAAGTCAAGCAGAAGCACCTGTAACATCTCGGTCTGACCCGAGTATTATTTATAAGAAAATAATAAACGGATCAGTCTAGCTATAAATATCAGATGATATGGTACAAAATAAAAGACATGGCATGAACATGTAATAACCATAATGGCATACTACTATAAGTATGTAATTGAAATCAACAAGAGATTAATCAATATCACAAGAATCTTCTCAAAGATAAAATAGGGTATCATACCCTAAACTTGTATTCGTAACAAGTCAATGACACACAAATTCACCAATGCACAAAAATTGATAAAACTTATCAATGGAAATCATGAAAATTGGTGAAGCACAAAATTCCAGAAATCATCACAAGAAATCCAGAAATCACAAGAAGGGGGAGGCCTATCACAAAACGGGAGTATGAAAACTCACCAACACGTGTAACACAAGACGAGACACTATCTCATGGTAGCTAACCATTAGTTTTGAGCCGAAACTCCACAAGAATGGTCCGAAGACCGTGGGGCGCTACCTCACATATGTGATGGTGAAACATCACACAAACGGGGTTTAGTCTCCCTCGTAGACAAAGAGACATCGCACAATTGCTAGTCTAAATCAAATCACAAAAATGATCGTCATGATCATCAAGAAGTGTCAATCACACCAAGCTAGTAAATATATGAGTTTAGCTTCATGTCCTATAACCACTTGCTTAACTTAAATATTTACGAACAAACTGTGAATCTTCACTAGAAAGTTGTCACAAGGGGTTCAATCGAACAAGTCCAAGAATTAAACGACGAAGTGAACGCAAGCGTTTCATACCACTCGTTTTACTAAGCCGTTTAATTAGATTTCTCATCCGAGTGAAGTAATGGCTTGTATATACTAGTAGATTGGAAAACGGTTTGAGAAAAAGAGCTTTGTAGTAAAATAGTGTTGAAATCGCTTTGATGAAAGAGTTATGATATTTACTACTAGTATTGAAACCTTCATATTTTTAAAGTGACAAGTCACAAAATTGATTGGAGAAACAAGTCAATCCACTAAACTTCACATGCAAAGACATGAATAAAACCCAAGGAAATCAGTTCCAAAACCATCAAAGTAGAAATATACTTGCGACCTAATGTGGTCGAATTAAAGTGCAACGACTTAAAGTAAAATAGGTCGAATGACCTAAGGGTAGAATTCTGTGCGACCTAGGGGGAAAACAGGTCGAGCGACTTAGTGAAATACCGGTCAAACGACCTAAGTGTAAAAAGGCGAGCGACCTATAAGTGCACAGCCTTACTGCGGCGCGACCTAGCGGGGTCGACCTAAGTGCAAGCGACCTAAGGGGTTGTGAGGTCGAGCGACCTAAGGGATACAAGGTCCAACGACCTAAGTGATTGTGAGGTCGAGCGACCTAAGGGATATAAGGTCCAATGACCTAAGTGAAAAGAGACTCGCGACCTAAAGACTCGCGGCCTAAAGACTCGCGACCTAAGCGAACGACCTAACATGCTCGCGACCTAGCAGTGGTGCGACCAAATCAAGGGCAAACGAATTAAAGGTATGGCGCGAACTAAGGTACAACGACTTAACTCAGTCAAGCTAAGCAACAGGGTCGAGCGACCTAAGGGGTTTATTGTCAGACGACCTAGTATGCGTGCGACCTAACGCCGAGCGACTTAAGGATCGCGACCTAACTGCGAGGCGACCTAAGGAGTTACGACCTATATGCCGTATGCGACCTACGACCTAACTCGTACGAACAACCTACTCATAAGAGCGAATTAAGGCCGGAAACGAGCTATGCTCAGTGCGACTTTTCGGCAGAACGACCTAATGCCAGGCGAATGCTAAAACACATGAAATTTGGAGTTTTTTCACCAATTCGATCCAAACCAAATGCAAATACATATGCACAAGTGATATGGAATCATTCCCAACAGTCCAAGATAGTTATAGGCAAGAATGTGAGATAAAAATATCACCTTTTCACGGAAATTGATGGAGAAGCTTAAAAGCAAAGCAAGAATCAACCACAAGCTTGAATCAATCTCTTCTCTTTGAATTTGGAGTTGGATGTTGGATTTGGAATTGAACTTGAGCTTGGAATTTTAATTTCCCATTCCCCCCACAATATTTGAAGAAGCTTTAAGTGTTAGGAAAATGAAGGAGGAATTAATGAAGAGGAGAAGGGGGTGGGACTGACTTAGGAGTGGTTTAGCCCAAACCAAAAGCTCAAAGCAAAAAGTGACGAAAATTTCACTATCTCCAAACATATCGAAGTTTACACTCAAAAAGATCGCAAACGTCATTTTGAACTCAATGGAGGTGGTCTCGAGTCCTAATTTGACCGTATGCAAAAAGTAGCTTTTCGAACTAACATCCGACTAACGATAAAATATTTAAATATACAATCGACAAATATGCGGGTTGTTACAGACTCCCCTCCTTAAAGAAATTGCGTCCTCGCAATATATAAAATGGAAATAAAAAGTAACAACCATAAAAGCATATTAACACACAAAAAATTTGAAATAAGAAGTTTACCTCAAAGATCATGAGAAAGTAAGTCCGGATGTGTTCGCTCGATGAATTCTCTAGTTTCCCAAGAGCAATCCTTAGGATTTGAGGACCATTGGACTTTTACAAGCGGAACATCTTTATTTCGAAGTCGTTTGACCTCCGAAGCAATAATTCGAACAGGATGCTGCTCATAAGTTAAATTAGGTGAAATTTCAATCTCTTCCACAACACCAGGCTCAAGCATCGAATCGGAATCCCGAAGGCACTTCCGTAATTGAGAAACGTGAAACACGTCATGCATGGCAGAAAACTAAGCCGGTAACAAAAGGCGATAAGCCATGGAACCAATAAGTTCAGTGATAGGAAATGGCCCAATATATCGAGGCGCTAACTTTCCCGATCGACTGAAACGTACAACACCCTTCATAGGTGAAACACGAACAAATACAAGATCTCCCACAGAAAATTCTAATTTCCTTCTTCGATTATCGGCATAGGATTTTTGTCTACTCTGAGCTTCTTTCATCCTATGTCGAATAAGTTCAATCTTTTCTGTGGAATCACGAATAAAATCTGGACCTAAAACCAGCTTCTCACCGGCCTCAAGCCAACAAGAAGGAGATCGGCATGGCCTTCCATAGAGTGCCTCGAAAGGTGCCATACCAATACTAGTTTGGAAGCTGTTGTTATAGGAAAATTCAACAAATGAAATATGATCTTCCCAACTTCCACCAAAGTCAAGAACACAAGCACGAAGAAGATCTTCAAGTGTCTGATTCACACGCTCAGTTTTTCCATCGGACTGAGGGTGATAAGCGGTGCTAAAATTAAGCTTCGTTCCCAAAGCTTTTTGAAGACTCTTCCAAAATCCACTAGTAAACAATGGATCACGATCACTAACAATGGAAGAAGGAACTCCATGCAGTTTAACAATTTCCTTGATAAAGAGTTTGGCCAGAAGAGGAACGGTTCGGTTCGACCGAACGGGAATAAAATGGGCAGATTTAGTAAGTCTGTCAACGATCACCCATAAACTATTATGACTCGAACGAGAACGGGGAAGGCCATCAATAAAATCCATGGAAATTTGATCCCACTTCCAAACTGGAATTTCCAATGGTTGCAATAACCCACCGGGCCTTTGATGTTCGACCTTGACAAGTTGGAAAGTCGTGCAACACTTAACAAAGTTAGCAATATCAGATTTCATTCCCTCCCAATAATAAAGTCGCTTCATATCCACGTACATTTTACTACTACCGGGATGAATAGAATATTTGGAACGATGAGAATCTTCTAGAATATCTCTACGAAGATCACTAATATTTGGTACGATCAGTCTACCAAATTTTCGAATGCCACCTCGAGAATCAATATCAAAGTCTTTCAAACCTTCAATATCGATTTTATCCCTAACGTTCTGGCTAAGAAGAGCCAGTTTAGGATCTAGCTTCTGAGCTTCAAGAATGCGGTCCAAAAGAGAAGGATGAGCCTCAAGGCTACACAAAACAAATGATGAACATAAATCGGATACACGATCTCTAATCTCACAAGTGGATAAATCCTCGAGATCATGCCATTCGGACATCATCATAGAAACAACCGCTTGTTTCTTACGGCTAAGAGCATCAGCAACTCGATTTCCCTTTCCAGGAGTATAAAGAATATCAAAATCGTAAGAGGCAAGGAATTCGAGCCAACGCTGTTGATGCAAATTAAGTTCCTTTTGAGAAAATAAATATTTCAAAGACTTATGATCTGTATAAAGTATAAATTTCTCTCCCAAAAGATAATGTCGCCAAATTCGAAGGGCGAAAACGATAGCCGCGAGTTCTAAATTATGTGTGGCATATCTAGTCTCAGCCGGCTTCAATTGCCTAGAAGCATAAGCAATAACACGTTCTTTCTGCATAAGAATGGCACCCAAACCAATGCGACTAGCATCGGTATAAACAACAAAATCTTGGTTCCCTTCGGGAATAACAAGAATAGGAGCATCAGAAAGAAGTTCATTTAATTTCTGAAAAGAAGTTTCACATTTGTCCGACCAAATGTATTTAACACCTTTCTTGGTTAAGCCAGTAAGAGGCACGGCAATCTTAGAAAAGTCTTTTATGAAGCGGCGGTAATAACCTGCCAATCCGAGAAAGCTACAGATTTCAGTCACGCTCTCCGGTCTCTTCCAATTTTGAATCGCTTCAATCTTCGAAGTATCCACTGATATTCCGAATTCGGAAATAATATGACCGAGAAACTTCACACTAGATTGCCAAAAATGGCATTTAGCAAATTTTTCTTTCAATTGATTGCTCCCAAGAGTTTCCAGTACAATCCGAAGATGCTTTTCATGTTCCTCTTCGGTTTTAGAATACATAAGAATATCATCAATAAAGATGAGAACAAACCGATCGAGGAAATCTTTGAAAACTCGATTCATAAGGTCAACGAAATAAGCCGGAGCATTCGTTAAACCAAATGGCATAACTAGCCACTCATAAGATCCATAACGAGTACGGAAAGAAGTCAAAGGAATACTATCCTCTGCAATACGAAGCTGATGAAATACGGTAGCCAAGTCCAATTGTGAAAAGACTCTAGCACCACTAAGTTGATCAAACAGATCATCAATCCGAGGTAAAGGATATTTATTCTTAATAGTAAGATCATTAAGTTTGCGGTAGTCGACGCAAAGCCTAAGTGTACCATCGGACTTATTTACGAAAATAGCTAAAGCTCCCCAAGGCGAGGAACTAGAGCGAATAAGTTGCTTCGTCTCTAACTCGGATAATTGTTTGCGCATCTCTTCATTCTCCTTATTAGACATGCGATAAGGAGGACGGGTAATAGGTTGAGCTCCAGGTATAAGATTAATTTTGAACTCAATTGCTCGCTTAGGTGGTAATCCTAAAACGGGCTCAAATATGTCGGAAAACTCACGAACGACGCGAATAAGAGAAATGACATCTTCCTCATCATCATTATCATTATCACGAGGATTTAAAGAATATAAAGATGCAACCAAAGCGGAATCCGAATCTTTAAGAACAATAGAAATCTGATTAACAGATTGCGGATGATGGAGATAAATAGTCCGCTTAGGACATAGGATATGAGCTTCATAACGATTAAGCCAATCCATACCCAAAATCATTCCAAAGCCTAAGTAACGCATGACATGCAAATCGGCTAGGAAAGAAAAATCACACAAAATAATCTCGACGTCTTTACAAAGCAAACTAAGAGTTGCGGATCCACCAACCAGATTCGCAATTCTTAGAGAAGTCATTAAAGCAACAACACTTAAAGAAAGAGTGTCTACAAGTTCCTTTGATATAAAAGAATGGGATGCTCCCGTATCAAAGAGAACTCTAATAGGTTGATCATGAAATATAATAATGTCGTCAAGGACAGAATGAGACATACCTTGACCGTGAGATGTGTTGCCAGGGGCTTGAGCTACATTAAGCTTTCCCTCCTTCTTGCCCTGAAGTCTGGGGCATAAATGTATATAATGATCCGGGCTTTTACAATAGCGACAAGAACGGGGCTTTGAACACTTGTTCGCAAAATGGTCCTTAGAACCACAGTTATAGCATTGCCCGCTACTAGGGGTAGAAGTCTTTGCTGCCGGAGGTGCAGGTTTCCCCTTTTTGTTGGGATAAGGACCTTTGAATTTATTTGGCCTCTTCTTGTTGTTGAAGTTTGGTTTGGCACCCACCACTTCAACGTCACTTTCCCTATCAGCCTCTTCAAGACGAAGAGCGATATCAATGAGTTGATCGAAAAAAATTTCTAACTTTAGAAGTAATGGCTTCTTGAGATTCTTGTTTAAGCCATAGACAAACCTTTGGTTCTTCTTCAATGGGGTGTTGATGTATTCGACCCCATATTTAGACAGTGACTCGAAGGATGCGACATAATCTGTCATAGAGGATTCACCTTGAACAAGGTCTATAAAACAACAAGCCAATGTCACCTTCTCTGCTTCTGGTACGAATTTTAATTAGAAGCGTTCCCGGAATTGCTCCCAGGTGAGATCTGCTTCATTAATCTCAGAAATAAGAAGTTCGTACCAATCCAATGCTCTTTCTTGGAGCATACTGGAGGCCACCTGAACACGGTGAAGTCGATAAGATTCATGCGAGAAAAGATTTGATCGCATGTTCTTAACCAAGCCTGGACCTCGATAATAGTTTCGGAACCTTTGAATGGTTTCCCACCCAAGTTGGTATAATCGTTGCACAAGCGTGCAAATCCAGACTTAGGATGAGTAGGTTCCTGATTAGGACTAGCTGCCTGAGCATTCTTTAATAAATCAAGAAGCTGTTGAGCAGTCATAAACACTCCATCCTGGGGAGTAACAGTAGATGGTCCAGCTCTGGGACAGCCTGGTCTAGACATTCTCTTCTTTAAGGAAGAGAAAAGAAGAAAATTTATTCTTCAAATAAATACCAACCAAATCTTGATAGATAAAAGAAGGATACATAAAAGGAAATAGGATGAATCAGTTCGAAGACTCGAATTAAATCCAAAGGCACGACTCCTAAGTTGGACTTAGGACGATGATCCTTGTTAAGTTATTCTACATTGTTCCGAAGTTTGTCTCTGATACCAAGCTGTGACGCCCCACCTCTATACCCATGCTAGCCAAGAACACTACGGAGTAATGCTGTCAACTAGCACGGAGAATAAGGCTGTTGAGGAGCGACCATCCATGTAATTTCTTTGTGCGATCACCGATATGTCGGGTAGTATAGCATGCATTTCATTTAAGGAGGAAGTCTAACATACTGATACAAACTCAAAGCTATCACACAGTGGCTATATATGATTCTTCGGAAACAAACATAGAAATAAACATTACATAAATCAGTCATAGACATCCATATCACAAAATCGGAAAAAGATATGAATATATATATATAACACCTGAAAGTGTACATCAGAGTAGTGGTCAAATAGAGCCACGATAATACAAAAGAATAGCAACACGAGCTATACAAAAGAATGAGTACACAATACAGAGTCTATATCTCAAATGTGTACATCCAAAAACTACTAATCTAAGTAGTTAGCCAAAAGTCAGAATAATCCAGAGGAGAAGTCAAGCAGAAGCACCTGTAACATCTCGGTCTGACCCGTGTATTATTTATAAGAAAATAATAAACGGATCAGTCTAGCTATAAATATCAGATGATATGGTACAAAACAAAAGACATGGCATGAACATGTAATAACCATAATGGCATACTACTATAAGTATGTAATTGAAATCAACAAGAGATTAATCAATATCACAAGAATCTTCTCAAAGATAAAATAGGGTATCATACCCTAAACTTGTATTCGTAACAAGTCAATGACACACAAATTCACCAATGCACAAAAATTGATAAAACTTATCAATGGAAATCATGAAAATTGGTGAAGCACAAAATTCCAGAAATCATCACAAGAAATCCAGAAATCACAAGTAGGGGGAGGCCTATCACAAAACGGGAGTATGAAAACTCACCAACACGTGTAACACAAGAAGAGATGCTATCTCATGGTAGCTAACCATTAGTTTTGAGCCGAAACTCCACAAGAATGGTCCGAAGACCGTGGGGCGCTACCCCACATATGTGATGGTGAAACATCACACAAACGGGGTTTAGTCTCCCTCGTAGACAAAGAGACATCGCACAATTGCTAGTCTAAATCAAATCACAAAAATGATCGTCATGATCATCAAGAAGTGTCAATCACACCAAGCTAGTAAATATATGTGTTTAGCTTCATGTCCCATAACCACTTGCTTAACTTAAATATTTACGAACAAACTGTGAATCTTCACTAGAAAGTTGTCACAAGGGGTTCAATCGAACAAGTCCAAGAATTAACCGACGAAGTGAACGCAAGCGTCTCATACCACTCGTTTTACTAAGCCGTTTAATTAGATTTCTCATCCGAGTGAAGTAATGGCTTGTATATACTAGTAGATTGGAAAACGGTTTGAGAAAAAGAGCTTTGTAGTAAAATAGTGTTGAAATCGCTTTGATGAAAGAGTTATGATATTTACTACTAGTATTGAAACCTTCATATTTTTAAAGTGACAAGTCACAAAATTGATTGGAGAAACAAGTCAATCCACTAAACTTCACATGCGAAGACGTGAATAAAACCCAAGGAAATCAGTTCCAAAACCATCAAAGTAGAAATATACTTGCGACCTAATGTGGTCGAATTAAAGTGCAACGACTTAAAGTAAAATAGGTCGAACGACCTAAGGGTAGAATGTCGTGCGACCTAGGGGGAAAACAGATCGAGTGACTTAGTGAAATACTGGTCAAACGACCTAAGTGTAAAAAGGCGAGCGACCTATAAGTGCACAGCCTTACTACGGCGCAACCTAGCGGGGTCGACCTAAGTGCAAGCGACCTAAGGGGTTGTGAGGTCGAGCGACCTAAGGGATACAAGGTCCAATGACCTAAGTGGTTGTGAGGTCGAGCTACCTAAGGGATATAAGGTCCAACGACCTAAGTGAAAAGAGACTCGCGACCTAAAGCGAACGACCTAACATGCACGCGACCTAGCAGTGGTGCGACCAAATCAAGGGTAAACGACTTAAAGGTATGGCGCAAACTAAGGTACAACGACTTAACTCAGTCGAGCTAAGCAACAGGGTCGAGCAACCTAAGGGGTTTATTGTTAGACGACCTAGTATGCGCGCGACCTAACGCCGAGCGACTTAAGGATCGCGACTTAACTCCGAGGCGACCTAAGGAGTTACGACCTATATGCCGTATGCGACCTACGACCTAACTCGTACGAACGACCTAGTCATAAGAGCGAATTAAGGCCGGAAACGAGCTATGCTCAGTGCGACTTTTCGGCAGAACGACCTAATGCCAGGCGAATGCTAAAACACACGAAATTTGGAGTTTTTTCACCAATTCGATCCAAACCAAATGCAAATACATGTGCACAAGTGATAGGGAATCATTCCCAACAGTCCAAGATAGTTATAGGCAAGAATGTGAGATAAAAATCTCACCTTTTCACGGAAATTAATGGAGAAGCTTAAAAGCAAAGCAAGAATCAACCACAAGCTTGAATCAATCTCTTCTCTTTGAATTTGGAGTTGGATGTTGGATTTGGAATAGAACTTAAGCTTGGAATTTTAATTTCCCATTCCCTCCAACATATTTGAAGAAGCTTTAAGTGTTAGGAAAATGAAGGAGGAATTAATGAAGAGGAGAAGGGGGTGGGACTGACTTAGGAGTGGTTCAGTCCAAACCAAAAGCTCAAAGCAAAAAGTGACGAAAATTTCACTATCTCCAAACATATCGAAGTTTACACTCAAAAAGATCGCAAACGTCATTTTGAACTCAATGGAGGTGGTCTCGAGTCCTAATTTGACCGTATGCAAAAAGTAGCTTTTCGGACTAACATCCGACTAACGATAAAATATTTAAATAAAATATTTAAATATACAATCGACAAATATGCGGGTTGTTACAGGCCAGTAGTCTGTTACCATTCAGGGCAAAGTAGGATCGTGACTGAGGTTACGCGTAAACGAGCAAATGGTAAATAGGATCATGATGTCCGTCGAGGTAATTAAAGACTGTAGGAGCAGACGGTATTCTATGGGAGGCAAGTAGTCCAGTGTTCTTGGAGCATGTTATATGCTATCATTTTCGCTTTTTGGTTCAGAGTTGGGAGCATGTTGTGTGCTATCAATATCCCTTTCTGGTTCAGGGTTGTGAGTGTGCAGTGGATTGGTGTATATGTCTCATTTTTATAATGAGTTGACTAGACTAGAGACTGGCTGAGTCTAAAGTATATTCAGTCCCCATTATATCCATACTATTTAATGATTTGATATTTTGAGATAGCATTTATTATTAATTATGATTTAGATTGTGTTGGATTATCTTTGTGATTTATATAGTATTGGATATCATTTGGATGATTTAACGAGCTATCTCACGCTATCTATTGATCTATGATTTTATGATATTATATCAGGGCATTGATGTGTGTTAGTCATTTTCACTTGATGATTTCATTTTATATGATGAGGTTGTATTATATGGATGATTCACCCATTTGATGTTGATTTAATGATTTTTTTGTGGTATTCTTTATATAGGTGATGACACTTTATTATGTGATATTATAGGGATTGTTACCTTGAGATATTTGAACTGGTTAATGTCAGTGTATACCTTTAAGTTGTATCTTGATTCATGTATCAAATGTGTTTAGAAACTGTGTATATTCGATGTATATTTGGATCTATGGATACATTTTAGTATATATTATTGCAGCGTTTGACTCTGTTTTTCTTACTTGTTTATTATGTACTATGTATTGTTCTGTCCTAGAGGCACACGTGCTTATTGCTTTGTATGGATATTGTGTACGTATAGAAGTGTTAGTTTTTTAATGTTTTAATACATACCGATGTTAGTCCAAGGGAATATTCACGTGTGCACCCCTTACTGCCTCATTCTTCGTATTATCTGACGGTATTACTTTGCAATATTATCGGATAGTATGGATATAGAGGTGGGGTATCACAGCAAATATGACCGATTTCTAAGAAAAATGCTAAAAACAGTCATGTACAATATAGTTACAGACTTATTGTACAACGTGTAGTTATTTTATTTACAACTTAATTGATTTTGATTCTTCAAAGTTTTTAATAAACTATTTTTTTCATGTATTAAAATAGACGAATTTCACATATGGTCAATAAGAGGGCAGTTGTATAAAATTATAATGCTACGATTATTTAGCATTTATAGGAAAATGTATAGTCTAACCCATTATAAATTTTCACTGCTATTTTCATTTAGCATTTTATCAGTGTTATGTGCGTATTAATAACTATATATGTGCAATTATATCATTATAACGCAAACAGTAATTTTTGCAGGTGTATTGAGCGTTGTAGCATTATGATTGCTAAAATCCAAGTGTAGTTTATTCTGAAGAAAATATTAACAACTAAATAATGCTCAAGTCTAGTTCTTGTTGTAGGCATTGCGGTTACTTCATCCGCTTTTTTTCCAATTTCCTTGTTCAAGATTTTGTTTTCCGTCCATTTTTGCTACAATACCTTTTTCATCTCTTTTTTAGATTAAGCGGGGTATTTTAAGAGGACCCTTACCTCTTTATTAATACAAATAAAAAGAGGTACATGAACAGACACAATACAAGACAAAAACAAGAAGAAAACCAAAGAAACTATGAAGTGAAGCCTAAGCTCCAGAGCCCATACAGGTTAACTTTTTAATAAGGATGTCCACTTTGTGATATACTCCCTTTCATTCACAAGCAGCTCCTTCCCTACACTTTATGTTTTTAATTTTTTGCTTATCATCAAGAAACAACTTTTAATACCATGGTTTCATCCCTTGATTTTTTCTTGAAAATTCGATGGTTCCCACCATATCCCATATATGAAAATCTTAATGAAGCATAGTAGAACAATAAAACGAACTATTTTCTACCTTATTCTCGCCATATCTCGTATATGAACAGCTTGACAGAGCATAATAGAACAGTCAAATGAACTATTTTCCACCCTGTTCCCGCCATCTTTTCCACCTTTTTCCTCTATAAGAAAAAATATAATTTATTTTCTACATTTATTTTTGTTATAAAATGTTTTACCATTTGCTGTACTTGTTTGTAGTGTTGATTTAATGCTGCAGTCGATACTCTTGGCCTTAATGAACCATAATAACTCCATTGCATCTTAATGTAATCTAAAGTAAGCAAAGTCCAATGATTGATACGATGCAATGGGAAGAGTATTAGTATCATAAACTCATTTGTCTCTATATTTTGAACCGTAGGACCAACCAATGCTTTGATTCTTATTTATATGTCTAATTTTAGAGCATTTTGGAAATGAAGATTGGATATTAGTTTTTATTTCAATATTTATGATTTCAAACCAAATAATATTGTTTATCGTCATTATTGTACTAAAGATGTAATTGTGTTCATAGGTCGTTCGAGTTTCTATAAACCAATCTATAACCCGCAATAGAAATAATACTAGTTTAATACATAGTAATAAGATATTTTGAATTAAATAAGTTATCTCCGATTAATTAAGAAATATATAAAGATGAATAAAACATGAATTTGATTTGGGAATATTAGTCATGGTACTAATGTTGACTTAAGGGGTATTTGGCATGTATAATCGATGATTGAAAAATAACGTTACATTATCGTTATCCATGGTTGATAATGACATTATATATGGCTATGGAAAATACTACTATTTAATTTATCATATCAATATCATGTTGCATAGTCCAATATTTAATCTTTCTATACTATGGGAGGTATATGCTACAATCAATATTAAAAAAATTGAATTTATTAGCATTTTTATAACACTTGAATTTGTTAGCATCTTATATTTCTTCAAAAAAAATTAGCATTTTATTAGAATTACATATAATAAAATATTTTAGAATTTTCGGTTTACATAAGTATGGTATGCTTATGTCATAACATAAGCATAATGCTAGGAAGAAATTAGCATCTTATAAAGAGTATATTGCATAATCGAATATTTATATGCATTTTAACTGTCTCTTCTTTTTTCTTCCATCAATAGGGACTAGGGTTGCTCTCCCTTTTTCAACCGTCGCCTTTTCTCCCTATATTACTTTTCATTTCTCCTCTCCCTTTCCTCTTTCGTTTCCACTTCGCCTTCTATCTTCCCTAACTTTTCCTATTGCAACAAGAAAGCTTTATCCCACATCACCTACTTCCTCTATTTCATTTAGTCAATCTTCGTATATTTTAACTTTTGCCTCCACCTTGTTCAAATCTAACGTTTCTAGCCTCTATTCTCCTATTACTCTCTTGGAAATTCTGAATTTTTTTTATGGTTTAGTTAGCTCATTTTTGTAGTAGAAATTATGCTTCATCGTTTCTTTTTAATAGTGCATTCATAAAGGTTGTGTATGCGAAGTTACTTCTTTGTGGTTGCGGATAAGTTTCAAGAGCTAGGATTTCCAATCAACGTGTTATATATAGAGTTATGCTACCGAATCTGAGTTCTTCGCATAGCCATGTTTTCGTAACTTTTGAGTGTCTCCTTGGCGATTGTTGATGCAACCGAGGAGTCTCACTCGGTAGCTGCTTATGGTACTTCAATTGGCTTATATATGGTATACTTTGGGTTCAAGTTTCCCTCTCAAACTAACACATTTAATTATGTTGCTTGGCCCTATCTTCCTATTTCATGCTTCTTGCTTCATTATTTTGATGAAATCTATGTAACAACCCACCTTTCCAATCCTTAGAAGTTGACACTAATACATCCATGGTATTCACGTGGTGAAAATCCAAGTGCTGTAAAGACAAATCATTAGGGTAAAAGAAAGAAAAGACATAATAGAATCTCACAAAATATGACGAGTATCATATAATATACAAATGATATCGGAGTAAAATTATCCTATCATCAACCTTGGATAGTTATAACAATCTGTCCTTACAATTGCTGATAAATACAAGAAGAACAAACAGTGGAAGATAAAAGGAAAATACAAAAGTATGTTTGGAGGCCTCCAGCTCCTCTCCAGAAAGCTCCAAGGTGCAACAACCCGGAATTTCACTACTATGATTTGCGGATATTTAATTAGTTTTAAATATTCAATATATAGGTTTTATAATGAAAAAAAACTCTTTTAAATAATAAATAATGATGGTGAAATAGTTTTCAAATTTTGTTTACAAAAATATCTAGTTCGAAAAAAAAATCAGAAATGCGACAGGAATTCGTTTTCCGAATTTTCGATTTTTCGTCGGCTAAAAGTTGTTGGAAATGTCATGGCACTTTGGTATACACACATACATTCATTTAAAAATATTTTGACATGGAAATGCAAATGTGTACACTGTACACTTAAGTGTGTATGATATATATATATATAAGATAAGATTTTATTATAAAACGTTAATATATTATAACATAAAGATTCTTTTCCAACATAAAGTACAAATGAAGTACAAATTTTTTTTATGGCATCAGAGGGGGTAGACCATATGATGGGTGGAATTTTGATGAGGGGGAGGTGAGGGTGAGGTTGTGCAAGGAGAAAGGAGGGCAAAGTATGCAGGGCATTTTGGTAATTTCACATGTTAACATTATATAAAACTAATTTTTATCAGTTTTATTTTCACTTTTACATTCTCTTCTTCATTTTTCAAAAACTTCCTAAAGCCTTTGAGAGGTTACCACAACTTTCTAATATCATTCCAAGTTATAAAATCAAATTATTTCTACTTTAAATCTCTTAGAAACTTACTAAAACACTTATACATTCAATACTCCACTTCCTCCATTTTTCCTCTATACTTCTCCAAATCAAGATTTTCTTTTTTAAACCGTGTAAAATTCTAGTGGCTACAACTTTTATTTGTGCCACTTCTTCAAATTTTGATCTTATCAATGTCAAAAATACATTTCTTTCAGACCCATTTTTGGACTCGAATTTGCAAGTCCAAAAATAGCACTCCTTCTTTTTACCATATCTTCCTCAAAACAAAGAAAAATTTAGTGATTCTTTTATTGAAATTGTAGAGAAATAAATTTCCAAAAACTTTTATTTTGAGTACTTTTTAAAATTCCGAGAGTAATATGGTAAAAAATCCAAGAGAATATGACTAATTGTTGGGTCCGGTTTTGTGAATTCAACCTTATCCGAAGTACCTCCACCTCTCCAACTCAAGCTCACACATCGTTGTTCTTGTCATGGCCAAGCCATAAATGCCCTAGGCCAAGCCTATTTCAAGATGCAAGGGTCCTAAGTCAAGTTTGCAAAGTTATTTCAAGTTTCAAAAGAGTTTTGCAGAATTTTGGTGAGTAAACTTTGTTATAAAGTTAAAGGTTTTAACTTTTATATGTTTTGACAAATTATTGTATGGAATGTGTGTGAATTGTTGGATTTTAGTGTGTTGTTGTATGTGTTTGAAACTTAGACTTGAAGAAGTTTAGCTTAGAAATTAGTTGTAAATGTGTGAGCTTTGATTTTGTATATTAAGTTATGTGTATGGATCTTGTATATAAGGTTGTATGTGAAAACTAGGACATGATGAGGTAGGTTTCATATGTTATGTAGTGGTGATTTCCATTGTGAAGTTATGTTAAGAAAAATAGCAAATTTGTGTGGTAGTGGTGACGTAGCAACCTAGAATTTCAGTCATTTGAATTTTGTATATTTAATTGGTTTTAAATATTAAAAAGTTAATTTTTTAAGTTAAATAACTTGAATTTCAGACATAGCGATTTATTTGCTAATTAAATTGTCAAATTGAATATTTGGAATTGATTAAATAATTGATTTTTGAATTTAATACGAATAAGAATAGTTTCTAAAGTTGATTTAAGTTCTATTTGAATAAGAATAAAGATAGTAAACTTTTAAATTTGAACATAAAGAGAATATACTTGTTTTTATAATAACTTGTTTTAATTAACAGGTGAAAATAGCCTTCTGGGGCACTGCCTCAGAATTGGACAAAACCAGTTCCATTAGATCCGCAATAGTGAATTATAGCATGTCATCGAATTTCTTGACGATTGGACGTATAGTTTGGGAGTGCGAGATCGGAACGCGTAGAAATTAATTTTAGAATTTTATATAATAATTGGATTTGAAAAACTATCGTCTATATATGATCGAATTAAGCCTCGAGACTAGTTTCATTACATTCGGAATAGGGGTATAGCATATAGAACGTCAAGCGGCACACCTCGTTTGGAGTTCGAGATTTTTAAGTGTGTCGAGTGAATATGTTTGAATATAAAAATATAAATAATATATATTCACCATGCCATAGTCCATGCCCTAACACCCCAGCCATACTCACGCATGCTGATACCTAACCCATATTATTCTCCCTATATATAAATCGCGTTTATTAGAGTATTCAAGTTCGCCAAAAAATTTCAAAGCCCACTTCCCATCCAATAGCCACACTTTATCAAAACCACCATGGCCAGAGTTGGCGTTTGACCATAACTAGAGAAACGTTCATCTCGATGAATAAAAGGGGATGGACGGTTGGATCATCGATTGGCAAGGCGAGGCGATCTGATTTTAGCCACATTCGTTGCAGTTTGGGTTCGGGTTTGGACTCGGTAGCAGCGAATGGGGGGGTCACGTGGTCGGTGCATGCTAGGGGTCGGCGGCGGTCTTCTGCAGTGCGAGCGGTGGTCAACGATGAGACGTGGAGGCGCGGTCAAGAATTAGTTCGTGCTTGGAAACATGCTCGAACGCGAGAGAGAGATGGAGGGTAATTTGATTTTAAAACGTTATTAATTTTGGTTAATGATAGTTTAATTATTTAAAAAGTTCATTAATCCATATTTAACTCATATGGGGTCCAAATTGAACGTGACGAGTCACGTTGCAATCGTATTGATGAATGCTACACTATTGAGTTAGATTGGATAGATTCAAAGCTTGTAGGAATTTTGGTTAAAATTGAACATATGTTCAATTTTAATTCAAAATGGAACGTTTGGTGACTTCTGAAATCAAAGTTAGTTAATCTCACCTTTTTGGTTAATTGGAAAACATTATATAGTAAATAAAATTATTTATTTGATGCATTGATATTTATTTGTTGAATGTTATTGACTGTTTGGATGATTTACTAGTTTATGTTATTGGTTTGGATATATTCCTGCCCTTGGAGCGGTGGAGACCCTATTACATTCCCATGTAAGAGCGGATGACCCTCTGTATATGAATCCCGCCTTGCAACGGTTGATTTATATTTTATGATTGTATACTGTATGTGATGTAGGGGGATAGGTTGGAGGGATCAACTGGATTCTTCACATTGTATGGTATGCTGGATGCTATATTTGATGACATGTATATGATTTTGCTTATTTAATGCTTTAGTAGCATTGGGCCTTATTTTTGCCATTTTAAATGTTATAAACTGATGATTTGATTTAAAAAGGTATTTCAAAGTGAACTTGAAAATTATAGAGGTTTTAGTAATTTTTCTTGGATTAATTAAAGAAGAAATTTATTTTAAAATAAAAATATGCTTTTTGGACAATTAATAGTTTTATAAAATATTTTAAATAGATATTTTTGAACTGTAAAATAAAGATTTCTAAAATCTTTAAATAAGTTTGTCTTTTATAATAAAGGGATATTTTTTTAAAGGAAAATAGAAATATTTTGATATAAATATTTATTTACCATTTTATATAAAGTAATATATATATATATATGTACATATATTAAGGATTATTTACAAATGTGAGATTTATAAGTGTGGTAATTTATAAAAGTGATATTTTATAAATGAAGTGGAGATTTGTAAAATCGTATTTTGTTAATAAAAGTATAAATTTATAACGGTGTTTATAAATTAAAGGAGACTGTTATCATTTAACAAATTGGTGAAATAAATAAAATAGTGGATTTATTATAAGATATGGAATGATATTTTAGAAAATAGTTGATTATATTCTGGAAATTGAAGGTGATGGTAAATTGGGAAGGTTAAAACGATATTTCATAAATAGTAAGGAATTTATAAAAGGAATTTATCCATATGGCAACATTAAAAATGGATGGTGATTGATGTTTTTAAATGGGATTTATGAATAAGTGAGATTTATAAAGGAAAGAGAACTATAAATGGGGTTCATAAATAAAGGGATTTTATGAAAGGAAGTTTTATAAAAGAGAAGGAGATTTATAAATATAATTTATAAATATGGAAATGATCATGTTGGAAATTAATTATGGATTTTTATCAAGGAAATATAATTATGTTTTTAAGTTTTTTATTTATATTAATATTAATTTAAAGTGGTTTATCAATATTTTGAATATTTTAAAAAGTTAATTATTTAAATTATTAATATGGTTTGAAATTAATTTTAATTATTTATCAATAAAGCTTTGGAAATTAATTATTAGTATTTATAAAAATGTTGAAGATAAATTATTATTGTTTTATTTAGGATGTTTTGGAATTTATTAACTATTATTTTAAAATGTTTTAAAGTTAATAGTTATTTGTTTATAATGTTTATTATTCTAAAATAGTGCTTTTAAGTAAATGTTTTGAATTTATATTATACTTGTTTTCAAGGTTTATAGATAAGGTTTTATAGACATATGTAGATTATAAGAGGAATCTTATAACTTGTTTTGGAAAACATAAAGGAAGATTTGTTAAGAAGATAAAAGAGTTTTATAAATGGTTTAGATATTTATAAAAGAATTTTAGAAATAGGTTTATAGATTTTATAAAAGGAGTTTTATAAATGGTTTTGTGGATTTATAATTGAGTTATAAATGATTTGGAATTGAGTGAAAAGGGAATCCTCCCAGATGTTGGTGAATATACTTATACCATTGAGATAAGTATATGGATATTTTTCCAAGTATTGAGAAATAGGGATTTATGGGTGTGTGTGTGTGTACACACATACACATCTTTATAAAATGAATTTTGATTCAAGTATTAGAAAGTGAATTTAAATTAATGAAAGCTTAATTAAAGGAGGTTAATGGTTGCTTATGTGCTTAACCATTGTTGGTTTTCCCTATGGAATTAAATCCCTAATTGAATGTTTGTTATTCGATAGTTAAATGATCGACTATCGAATTTGAACCCAAAACGTAACTTTGGAAATATCTAGGATAAACACATGAGTTATACAGCACAGTCAACTCCAATGATGCTGTATTGTGCATATAAATCTCATTTCGTTCTCCTAGGACAATGATAAGGAAATCCGTCAACTAATGGTTAGGAGGTGATCTCCACTCTTATCTTTGACCGTTTATCTCTTAAAGAACCGGGGTTGAGTTTACTGGGAATTATTGAAAGTTGTTTCGAAGAGACCGGGATCGGATATGTTATCTGAAAACCATTTCGATCCAACTCAAGCATTTCGAAGTGATGAAATCTTGAAGATGATGGAATTGAAGACGAAGCTCTCAAGCATTTCGTTCGATCCCAGAATGAACTTGTATGGATGAATGCTGGTAGTGCATGATTTCCTAGAGGGCAATGTTAGCATTCTAAGTGGGAAGTGCTATATAAAAGGTAAAACGTAGCCTCAAGCCTCATCGACCAGGAATGACTAAAACATAGGAGATACATCAGTGCTAAGTGGGTCGCTCCCAAGCAGGGTATGATCATCCCTATCTTGAGTCGATATTATATCTCATTTGTATGCTTCGGGACCCATTAATAGAGGGGTGATCATATTCGGTACTATCCAGTAAGGGGTAGGCTGGTTCTATGTTGGCAAGGGATCCCGGCGAAGTCCTCGGTGTTATTTTATCTAGAGATGCACCGTAAGGGGCAATACCCCAGTAGCCCAGTCATTGTATGGAATCCATTTGTTATCCCAACTTTTGGCAAAGCCGAGATACCCAAAGATTAACTGAAAAGCAATGATTATTAGTCATGAACCTCGATTGTGCATCGCAGGTTCACCATGGATATCGATGAATTTTGTCTGAGTCCGGATCGGGCTACAATTGATAAGACACGTCGAGCAAAGCCGTGGGAACCAACGTTCCAAATTTCGAGACAATCCGAGTTCGAATGCTCAAGTTATCGCCAGTACAAAATGGAAGAGATATGCTATGGTTCGAATCCATCGGAGCCAAGCGCTAGGTACGAATCCATCGACCCTGCATTACTTCGAATCCACGAGAAGTACCATTGCTTCGAATCTATCAAAGCAACCTCAACATTTGAATCCATCCAAAGCCTCCCTTAGTTCGAGTCCATCAGAGTATTCCCGCCTTCGAATCCATAAGATAGCCTCACGTTCGAAACCATAAACCCAACCTTGGTTCGAATCCATCGAGTAAAAGGTTGTTCGAATCCATGAGCTGTGCATAGCTTCGAATCGATCAACATCACTTGAAACCATCAATTCGAGGACTTGCACAAGAGATCGATTCGAACTACTTGTCCCTCGATCGATACGAAGGAACGCACATTTGATCGAATCGAAGGATTATACCTTCAGATCCTTCTCTTCGAATCCACCAAGTAAACGCGACTAAAACCACGGATTTGACCCATAAAACTCGGAGAAAAAGGGGGATTGACCCGGAGCACGCGCACCACGTCATCGTCTTCACATGCAGAAGCATGGATTCGACCCTATGGATTCGAACCATATCGATTCGAACGAATCCATAGGGCGAAGAACGTCAACTTGAATCGATCATAACTTGAGATCTACAAGTCCAAACGCTATGAAATTTTCACAAAAGCTTGAGCCCATGTTGAAGAATGTCCACACCAAATTTCAGCTCGATTGGATGATTTCTTGATCGATTCGAACATAGCTTCGAATCGATCCCAAAGTGGGCCCGGATTTCCAGAAAGCGGGCATGTGGGCTCCCTCACGTGCCAGAACTGGTCTCCCCTCAATTTAGGCGAAATATCAGCCTTCTACACCTATAAATAGAGCCCCTGGTCATTCAGAAAAGGGGTCGGACAATTTTGAGAGATAAAGGGCGTCCATACTCTACCAGACTTACTCCAGATCACCATTGCTGCTTGAGATTCAGACTTAGTTCAGCAAATCAGTTGTAATACAACACACGAAATTGTAATCTTCAAGCATCGAGCAATAAAAAGATAAAAACTTTGAAGTGGACGTAGGCCGGAGATAGCCGAACCACTATAAATTGCGTGTCACTGTACATTATTTCTGGATTGTTGCTTGTTATTTGCTTAGATCTGTGATTTGTGTGTGAATACTGTTGATTTGTATTCATACGCTGGTGCTTTCACTACACTTGGGGTTTGTGACCATTTTTGGCGCAAACACCATTCTCCTATAAACGTCGTACGGACTTAGTTGTGCCTAGCTATGTTGAAATGTGAGATGCAAGCATTTCAGCTATATTTATATTTTTCTTTGACCCCTAGACATTATTATAATATAAATGGATTTTCTATAGAAAATGTTTTGGTTATCATAAGGTAAAAACCCGTTCGTATTTATGTGCGGCGTGGTCTTACGAGATACTTTTGTTTTCAAAGGTTTCTTATAACTTTAAAATTCAATTGGGTGTGTTTTATCATGTTGGCTTTCCAAACTGACTCGGATGTTATTTTATTATAATGATCGGATCAGACCGAGCTTATTTATAGATTTCTTTGATGCATTGGAGTTCAGGAGATGAGTTGGAGACCTTCAGGTCGTATTCACATATATGTTCATTTTACGTTGTTTTATTGTTGAAATCATCTGCATTTGTGTCGAAAGTTTATTATAACTGTCCATGTTGATGATTGTGATTTGTTGTTGTATATTGATGGATGTATGTATATAACAGTTTCATTTTTGTAAAGATCATTGATATTATATTATGTATTGTTCTGTTGTGATTGTGAAATTTTGTGTTGTTTCCAATTTCTTTCTCTTCTTCTTTCTTCCTTCTTCTTTCTTCCTTCTTCTTTTCCCCTAACAATCGGGTTTTTTGGCATTTGATTGCTCAGCATGCAATAAAGTGAGCGTATTAGAGTCGATTTTTTAGAGTCAGAAATTTCTAGATGTTGCACTTCGTATCAGAGTTGAAGGTTAAGCGAGAACCTTGGCTTTGCTGGGGCAAATCATTAGGAGATAAGGTAATGGAATGCCTTATTCTGAGTTTGAGTGTGCATATATGAGCGCGTATTTGTTAGTAATTATAAAAATGTTTTATACTGTGTTAATTTATTTGTTGAGTGACTTATGAACTCTGGTCGGTACATGGGATGCCACGATATCGATAGGGGTTTCTAAACACTTAAACAAGGCAAACCGACATGGAATTGTTGTGAGAATTGGTAAATGAAATAAATTTACCTAAATTATATTTGATATATAAAGAAATAATATTTTAGAAATTATTATAGTGATATATTATGTTCGGTTATTAGTGAATGATAATATTTGATTATTATCACTTATTGTTGTTGTGCTAATGAAAGTTATTATTGTTATAATCTAAATAAAGATAAACATTTGTAAAATGAGTTATATAAGAAAGTGAAATTATAAACATGAACTATAGGATATTGATTATAATTAAAATAATCAATATTTGTGAAATGATATTACATAAGAAGTGAGATTATATAAATATGATTATAAATGTGATTTATAAATGGAAAATAAATGAAATTGCCTAAGTATATTTATAATATGAGTTGTAAATAAAAATGGGTTTAAAACAAGGTTTAATGCCCATTAATTTGGAAATTTTTTTCAAAAGAAAATAATACTAGTATTATTTTGAAAATATTTTGGTTAGAAGTATTTTGAAATAGGATTTAAAAGTGATAGAAAGCACTAAGCTCACTTCAGCCGTTGGAAAATAATTCCGGTGATGACTGCAGCATCATCTGCGTTCATTTTCGAGTTTCTAAGTGAGGGGTTGCTACCATTGAAGTTTTGCATGGTAAAACAAATTTGCTTTAGATTAAAATAGTGTAATTTGAAATATAAAGGAGTTATGTATATATATGATTTCAAAATGATTTGAAATAAAACCGAGTGTTTAAAATCATGAATTTTTTATCTAAATGTCTTGAGAAAACATATGATAATAAGTTTTTGAACTTCTAATTTGGAAATGGTGTAGATAAGAAAGGAAAATTTGAAATTGGGATATGAAATAGAAAATTTGACTTAAATTAAGTTAAATAAATTAAGTATTGGATTAAATGAAATAAAGTTTGATATAAGAAAGGTTAAATGAAATTGAATTGGATTTTAAATGGATTAGATGAATTAATAAAGTGAATTAATGAAATGGATAATGGAATAAATATGAATTTGAGTATAGTATGAAATGTTATTAAACCTAATGTGAATAATTGAATGTGAACTAATGAATGTAAATTAATTAAATATAGATTAATTGAATGTACATTAATTGGATGAAAATTAATTGGCATGAATGAATTGGATATGAATAAATTGGATGTAAATATGAAATGTAAATAAATGAATCGAGTGTAAATAAAGTGAATGTTCATAATTGAATGTAAATGAAATTGAATGCAAATCAACTGAATGGGAATAAATTGAATTTAAATTAATTGGATGTAAATAAACTGAAAACAAATCAATTAAATATTAATAAGAAATGAAAGTGTATAAATATAATGTTGACATTTGAAGATGCAAATTGATTTGTTGATAAATAAATTGGATGGATATTTATGTTTGATGGTTTCTCTTGTTACATTTGCATATGATATTGTATAGTCTGTGTATATATTGATGTTACTTTTTCATATACTTGTTCTCGTTGGCTATTAAGTGATTAGTAGGTGTTGATGGCGTATGCTTCGTATTTGGAGCTCACTTTCGCATTTTGTTCATTGTATATGTTTGCTAATACTAAAATAATGTACACATCTCGGATTACATGCGGTATTTTTATACTTTTCCCTACAGAGTACCTCATCCTCGAAGATGAGATGTATATTTGTGATTATATATATATATATTGTAAATTTTTCCGATCAAGCGGCGCAAAAGAGACGCTGGTGAAATTTTCCACAAATTTGAGAGTTAGAATTTTTTTGAGAATTTTAGAAAATTTTTGATAACTAAAATTTGATTTTGAGCTATAACTTGAAATTAATGAATGGATGGGACTTAGTAGGTATAGGTGGGTGAATTTAAAAGACCTAGGGAATTGTGATAACAAGTTTTAACTAATTGGTTTGGAAAGCTAATGGGTTTGGGGCATTTTTCTTACTTTCTAATTTCTGGGACGAAATTCTTTTAAGGAGAGAAAAATGTAACGACCTAAAATTTCAGTCATTTCAATTTGAAATATTTAGTTGATTTTAAATATTGAAAACTTAATTTTATAAGTTAAATAACTTGAATTACAAATATAGAGATTTATTTGATAATTAAATTGTTAAATTGAATATTTGGAATTGATTAAGTAATTGATTTTTGAATTTAATATGAATAAGAATAGTTTCTAAAGTTTATTTAAATTCTATTTGAATATGAATAAAGATAGTAAACTTTTAAATTTGAATATAAAGGGAATAAAATTGTTTTAAAAATAACTTGTTTTAATTAACAGGTGAAGATAGCCTTTCAGGGCACTGTCTCGGGTTGGACAAAACCAGTTCAATTGGATCCATAATAGTGAATTATAGTATGCCATCAAATTTTCTGACAATTGGACGTATCATTTGGGCGTGCGAGATCGAAACATGTAGAAATTAATTTCAGAAATTTATATAATAATTGGATTTGAAAAGCTATCTTCTATATATGATCGAATTAAGCCTCGAGACTAGTTTCATTGCATTCAAAATAGGGGTATAATATATAGAACGCCATGTTACTCGCCACATTTGGAGTTCAAGATTTTTGAGTGCGTCGAGGGATATTTTTGAATATAAAAATATAAATAGTATATTTTCACCAGGCCATAGCCCATGCCCTAACACCCCAGCCATACTCACGCGTGCCCATACCTAATTCGTTCTATTCTCCCTACATATAAAATCATGTTTATCAGAGTATTCAAGTTTGCCAAAAATTTCCAAAGCCCTCTTCCCATCCAATGGCCACGCTTCATCGGAGCCACCACGACTATAATTGTCCTTTGACTACAACTAGAGAAACGTTCGTCTCGACGTATAGATGTGGATGGACGGTTGGATCTTCGATTGGTGAGGCAATCAGATTTTAGCCGCATTCGTCGCATTTTGGGTTTAGGTTTGGGGCTCGGCGGTGGCAAATGAGGGAGAGGGGGATTTCGTGTAGTCGGAGCGTGCTAAAGGGTCGACGAAGATCTTCGGCAGCACGAGCGGCGGTCGACGGCGAGGCGTGGAGGCGCGGTCTTGAATTAGTTCATGCTTGGAACGTGCTCGAATGTGAAAATGGTGGAGAGTAATTTAATTTTAAAATGTTATTAATTTAGGTTAGTGATAGTTTGATTATTAAAAAGTTCATTAATCTACATTTAACTCATACGAGGTCCAAATTGAACGCGACAAGTCGCGTTGCGATCATATCGACCGAGGCTACACTATAGAGTTAGATTTGATGGATTCAGAGCTAGTAGGAATTTTGGTTGAAATTGAATGTTTGTTCAATTTTAATTCAAAATGGAACGTTTGACGACTTCTGAAATCAAAGTAAGTTAATCTCACCTTTTTGGTTAATCAGAAAATATTATATAGTCAATAAAATTATTTCTTGGATGTGTGGATATTTATTTGTTGAATGTTATTGACTATTTGGATGAATTACTAGTTTATATTGTTGGTTGGATATATTCCCGCCCTTGGAGCGGATGAGAACCTATTATATTCCCATGTAAAAGTGGATGAGCCTTTGTATACGAATCCTACAACGAAGCAGTTGATTTATATTTTATGATTATATACTGTATGTGATGTACAGGGACAGGTTGGAGGGATCCAACTGGATTCCTCACACGGTTGATTTTATTTTTTATATAAATTGATATATAATATGATGGATGCTATATTTGATGGCATGAATATGGTTTTGCTTATTTAGTGCTTTAGTAGCACTAGGCCTTATTTTTGGCATTTTAATTTAAAAAGGGATTTCAAAGTGATCATGGAAATTATATATGTTTTAATAATTTTTCTTGGATTAATTAAAGAAGAAATTTATTTTTTTTAAATGATTTTGGACAATATAAATTAATTGTTTTATAAAATATTTTAAATAGAGATTTTCGAACTGTAAAATAAAGATTTTTAAAATCATAAAATAAGTTCGTCTTTTATAATAAAGGGATATGTTTTTTAAAGAAAATAGAAATATTTTGATATAAATATTTATTTACCATTTTATATAAAGTAGTGTGTGTGTGTGTATGGACATATATTAAGGATTACTTACAAATGTGAGATTTATAGGTGTGATAATTTACAAAAATGAAGTGGAGATTTGTAAAATCATATTTTGTTAATAAAAATATGAATTTATAAACGATGTTTATAAATTAAAGGAGGCTATTATCATTTAATAAATTGGTGAAATAAACCAAACGGTGGATTTATTATAAGATGTTGAATGATATTTTAGAAAATAGTTGATTCTACTTTAAAAATTTAAGGTGAGGGTAAATTGGGAATGTTAAACGATATTTTAGAAATAGAAAGGAATTTATCCATATGGGTGCAACATTAAAAACGGGTGGTGATTGATGTTCCAAAATGGGATTTATAAATAAGTGAGATTTATAAAGGAAATAGAGCTATAAATAGGGTTCATAAATAAAAGGATTTTATGAAAGGAAGTTTTATAAAAGAGAAGGAGATTTATAAATATAATTCTATAAATATGGAAATGATCATGTTGGAAATTAACTATGGATTTTTATCAAGGAAAAATAATTATGTTTTAAAGTTGTTTATTTATATTAATATTAATTTAAAGTGGTTTATCAATTTTTTAATATTTTAAAAAGTTAATTATTTAAATTATTAATATCGTTTGAAATTAATTTTAATTATTTATCAATAATGCTTTGGAAATTAATTCTTAGTATTTATAGAAATGTTGAAGATAAATTATTATTTTTTGTTTAAGATGTTTTGGAATTATTAATTATTATTTTAAATTTTTTAAAGTTAATATTTATTTGTTTATAATGTTTACTATTATAAAATAGTGTTTTTAATAAATGATTAGCATTTATATTATATATGTTTTCAAGATTTATAAATAGGGTTTTATAGACAGGTGTGGATTATATGAGGAATCTTATAACATGTTTTGGAAAACGTAAAGGAAGATTTGTTAAGAAGATAAAAGAGTTTTATAAATGGTTTAGATATTTCTAAAAGACTTTTAGAAATAGGTTTATAGATTTATAAATGGAGTTTTATAAATGGTTTTGTGGATTTATAATAAAGTTATAAATTATTTAGAATTGAGAGAAAAAGGGAATCTTTCCAAATGTTGGTGATTATACTTATATTGTTGAGATAAGTATATGGATATTTTTCCAACTATTGAGAAATAGGGATTTGTGTGTGTGTGTATCGTTGTAAAAAGAATTTTGATTCAAGTATTACAAAGTGAATTTAAATTAATAAAATCTTAATTAAAGAAGGTTAGTGGTTGCTTGTGTGCTTAACCATTGTTGGTTTTCCCTATGGAATTAAATCCCTAATTGAATGTTTGTTATTCGATAGTTAAATAACCGACTATCGAATTTAGACCCAAAACGTAACTTTGGAAATATCTAGGAGAAACGTGTGAGTTATACGGCACAGTCATCTCCAATGATGTTGTATTGTGCATATAAATCTCGTTTCATTCTCCTATGACAATGATAAGGAAATCCGGCCACTAACGTTAGGAGGTGATCTCCTCTCTTATCTTTAACCGTTTATTTCCTAAAGAACCAGGGTTGAGTTTACCGAGAATTATTGAAAGTTGTTTTTGAAGAGACCAGGATCAGATATGTTATCCAAAAACCACTTTGATCCAACTCAAGCATTTCGAAGTAAAGACATCTTTAAGATGATGGAAATGAAGATGGAGCTCCCAAGCATTTCGTTTAGTCCTAGAACGAACTTGTACGGATGAATGCTGGTATTGCATGGTTGGCTGGATGGCATTGTTAGCATTCCAAGTGGGAAGTGCTATGTAAAAGGTAAAACATAGCCTCAAGCCTCATCAATCGGGAATGACTAAAACATGGGAGATGCAGTAAGGCTAAGTAGGTCGCTCCTAAGTAGGGTATGATCACCCCTATCTAGAATTGATATTATCTCTCATTTGTATTCTTCGAGACCCATTAACAGAGGGGTGATCATATTTGGTACTATCCAGTAAGGGGTAGGCCAGTTCTGTGTTGGCAAAGGATCTAGCGAGGTCCTCGGTGTGATTTTATCTTGAGATGCACCGGACGGGTGGTACCCTAGTAGCCCAGTCATTGTACGGAATCCATTCTCTAATAAGCGCCATACGGACTAAGTTGTCCCCAATTATGTTTAAATGTGAGAAGCAAGCATTTCAGCTATATTCATATTTTACTTTAACCCCTAGACATTATTATAATATAAATGGATTTTCTATAGAAAATGTTTTGGTTATCGTAAGGTAAAACCCGTCCGTGTTTATGTGCGATGTGGTCTTACGAGATACTTTTGTTTTCAAAGGTTTCTTATAACTTTAAAATTCAATTGGGTGTGTTTTCTCATGTTGGTTTTCAGACTGACTCGGGTGTTATTTTATTATAATGCTCGGGTCAAATCGAGCATATTTACAGATTTCTTTAGATGCATTGGAGCTCAAGAGATGAGTTGGAGGTCTTCAAGTCGTATTCACGTATATGTTCATTTTCCGTTGTTTTGTTGTTAAAATCATCCGTTTTTGTGAGGACGGGTTGTTATAACATTCCAGGTTGATGATTGTTATCTGTCGTTGTACTCTGATGGATGTATGTATATAAAAGTTTCTCTTTTGTAAAGATAATTGATATTATATTATATATTGTTCCACAGCGATTGTGAAGTTCTATGTTGTTTCCCGTATCTTTCTCTTCTTCTTCTTTCCTTCTTCTTTTCCTCTAAAAATCAAGTTTTCTAACATTCGATAGCTTGACATGCAATAAAATGAGCATATTAGTGTCGATTTTCGAGTGTCGGAAATTCCCGGCTGTTACAGGTGACTTGAATTCTTCATGGAAGTTATGTAAATTGTTTTTAAAACTCAAACCGATTTAAAGTTTTTGAACTTTGTTTTATTTTTTATAGATGCTTACTTTATGTTTGGAAAAGTAAGTGAGTGACATAAGGTGATAAGTTTTAAAGTTAACTTAGAAAACATTTCTAGTTACGGCATCCATAACGATAGTCGCTATGGATGCAGTTTCGCTTAAAAATCTGATTTTTGCAAAAAAAATTACAATTAAAAGTGTTTTAAAAATGTCTTAGAAACTTACCAATGATGTTTAAGGAAAGTTAATTAATAATTTAATAATTATTTATTAATTAATTAGTTTTGATAATTAATAATTAGTTAAGTTATTAACAAGGTTTATTAATTTTAATTAATTGAAGATTAGTTATCAATTAATTATCTTTCAAAAGGTAAGATTAATTTTTTAATTAATTATGAGTTAAGTATATGATTTATTTTTAATTAATTCTTAATTAAATATAAGGTTATTTATTAATTAATTATTAAGATAATGTTTAATTATTTTTAATTATAAATTAATTAAAGTTTTAACTTATAATAAATTATCTATTAAAGGTTTAATTTATTATTTAAGTTTTAATTAAAGATTATTTCATTAAATGTTTAGATTAATTAATATTTAATTATTAATGAAGGTTTACGTTATTATTTAATAATTAATTAAGGATTAATTAGGGTTTAATTATTTATGTAATGGTTAATTATTGTTTAATTATTTATTTAAGGTTAATTATTTCGTAATTTATAATTAAATTAAGTTAAGAACTAATAAAGATTAATTATGGTTTAATAAAGGTTTAACTTGTAATTAATTATTTTAAAAAGGATGTTTTAAGTTTTAATCCTTATTTTCCAAGAATCAAATTGTTTTTAAGGTACTTCTTTTCAATGATGGTTTTGAACACAAGGGATTCAAATGTCGATACCAATAAGTAGATAAACAATTATGAAAGAGTTATGCAAATGGTTTGATTGTGTGGACATGTGCTATAAGTTGATTGTTTAGACATCTGATAGCAGAATAAATTTTCGTTCTGCTATAATTGTTGTTTGTGTGGATGCATGTTTTAGCAGAATAAATACCCGTTTTGCTATAAATTGGTTGAATGATTTTAGACATCTATTTAGCAGGACAAATCATAATCCTGCTATTATGTTATTTGGACATGTATATGCTAGATGAGTTGTATTGGTATGTTATTCCCCGATTTGATAATGGATTTGATTTATATATATGTTGGTCTATGTAAATAATTGATAAGTGACTTGGAATTAAGTTGAAACTAAATGGTAGCTTAAATAAGTACCAATGGGATTCTTAAGCTCTTTTTGAATTTATAAAGTATGGTTTTGAATTAACTTCAATTCCTTAATCAATTTAGATTTAAAGTTTATAAATGATTTTCAAGTTATATTATTATTTTATAAAGGCATTTATAAATAATAACTTGTTTATAAAAATGCATTTTACTAAGTAAAAAAAGTTTATTTAAAGTGATTTAAAAGGATGAGTTGCAAAAGATATTTTGTAAAGGATTTTTTTTAAAGAAGATTTATCAAGGTAGTTATAAATGGGAATGTTTTATAAATGATTTTAGAGCTTTGTAAAGAGGTTTTGTAAATTGACTTGCAGACTTATAGAAGTGTTTTATAAATTGACTTTGAGAATTTATAAGTTATTTGAATTATGAAGTGAGCTTTTAAAAATGGAATTGTTATAAAGGATAAGAGGTTTGGTTTTATAGTAAGTAATGTTTGTAAAAAAAGGGAATTATAAAGGAGGAAATTTGCCATATGTTCCGGTAAAATAGATATACCATTGAGATAAGTATATAAATTGTAACGGCCCGTATTTTTGATAATTAAAAACTATTAAATTAAATAAGATTTCGAAATTTAATTTTGTGAGAAATTAAAATTTAAGATTTATTAATGAGAAAAATAATTAGAATATGATTTAAAAATGTTGTTTGAATTTTACTGACAACTATTTTTATGTAATTTCAATCAAGGTTTTAAATCTCGGATTTCGGTCATGTCTCGTCTCGAAGAATTTAGATAGCTTATCTCGTATCGGGTGAGATCTCGAACGAGATGAGTGCATCTCGGTCGTCCATCTCGGATTTACATCTCGGTTTCTAAAATTCATTTCGGAGTTATCTCGGAGTATATGTCATGTCGAAAATTAGTTTTCATACACCTAAATTTATAATACTAGTCACTACCTTAAGGAAAACACTATGCACTTACCTTGAATATATCACACACTTATCATTAGTAATTTAGTATGGAAAAATATCACTTGTATCATGTAAAATAAACAAATAACTAGATTTCATGAATAATGTTCAATATAATATCATATGAGATAAAGTAGACAAGAAACAAACCATAACATATGCACCTTTACTTTGTTTGATCATTCACTTAACTTTCCTACACAATATAATGTCTCATTTCTACCTTTTATGATTTATAGTGCTGCAAGGGAAATCTTAATTTTATAACTTCAAATACAAAAGTCTACAAGTAGAATTAAGATATTTTATGTCTGATTATAGTATTTAATTATTAGCAAACAAAATCTCATTAAGCAACCAATAGCATAGATATTTCAAACAAACGTAGAAAATAGCATACATAGTACAAACAATTTCAAACATTTAGTAATATTATAAGAAAAGCAAAAAAATGATGTACGAATGAACATGTAATCATCAAATGAAATTAATAAATGAAAGAGAATTTCTTTATTGCTTAAAAATATGCCTTGAGGAAAAAATTATAGCAGTAAAGACTAAATGAAATCAAATTGGGAATCCATTTAGAACATAAAGTTAAATAAGTGAAGCCCAAAATTTATAGCCGCAAAAAAATAGGGTTAGGAAAAAAACTCAAGAAAGTGTTGAAAAAAGAAAAATGAAATCGGATGTAAATTAATTTGGATTAGAAACCTAAATGAAAATCATAAAGTGAAATACTTACCATAATCGATGTAGATTTTATCATCTTCTTACACTCGTCACTGCCGTAAAATAAGAGACGAAGCTTAAATGAGATTTATATAAGAAATAAGGGTTAAACAAAGTACAATTAAGAAGGCTTAAATTAAGGTAAAGGATGAGCTACCCCAATATGGAAATAGAGTTGATTTTTTCCAAAATTCAAAAATTCGGCCGATATCTCGTTGTTAAATCTCGTCCGAGATACCGGACGAGATACTGAAATCTCGTCCGAGATTTGGGTCAGACGAGATACAAACGAAATTAGTTGTTTCGAATCGCCCAGGCTTGAAAACGAGATCTCGGCCGAGATCTCGGCCGAGATGAGCGAGATTTAAAACCTTGATTTCAATCAATTGAAATAATTGTAAAGTTAATTTGGTTATAATTGTAAATAAGAATAAATTAAATGTTGGATTCAATGTTGAAACTTTCTGTTATTAATTGAAATAGGTTTATTATAGAATAAGAAATAAATTAATTAGTACATAAATTTATTAACTTTTGTTTGCAAAAATTAGACTTAGAAATGTATTTGATTTACTAATGTGTAATGATTATTTTAATTATTATTAACTATTTAATCCATTTGAAATTAATTTGGAAATCAATAAAATTAATATAATTGAAATATTGTAATTAATACGGTAAAAGACGTTAACTATTGAGTGATGAGAATAGTAAGATGGAAACTTATGTTAAATTAATTCATCGGGTAATAGTGATTTGATATAAGAATTTAAATCTAAATAAAAGATTTTGATTGAAATTTAAATTATAATGAATGGATTTATTACAGTTGTAATTGAACGCCGAAATTAATGTAATATTTAAATCCTTGATTTAATATGGAAAATTGTATTTTAAAAGATTATAAATTCCTATTAATTAAGGATGATGAAAATTGTTAACTTTTAACCTAGAATTTAAAGGTGATTAAATTGACTTTAAAATAATAATTTATTTACAGGTGGTTAAATTGATTATAAATTGACTTTAAACTAGTTTCATCGAATCCGTAATAGTGAATTATTGTAGGATTTCAAGTTTCATAGCGATCGGACTTATTGTTTGATCGTGCGAGCTCGGAACGCATAAAAAACAATTAAAGGAATTTAAATGAATATAATTTAATTTTAAAAGCTAACTTCTGTAGACAATGGAATTAGGGTTTGAAACTTGTTCCATTGAGTTTAAAAATATCGAAAACCTATATTTTGATATATTGGATGACCTATTTTCGTTTCGGGAACGAAACGGGGTTTCGGGTTGTCGTTACCATTTCGACCCAATTCGATCTGTCCATTCGTTCTTATATATCTCTGTCTATATAAATAGATATTTTCTGAAACCCTAGCAGCTTTTATTTATGATTTCTGTACGTATAAATTTCTATCTTCTCTTCCTTCCTAATGGCAGAAAACCCTAATTTCAATTACAAATCAAAATCCAAAATTGAAACTCCTCAAACCCTATCGAATTATATATCATTGCTAAGCTCTCGACGAACGTAATCTACTTCTTCAACTCGTTTTTCGATTAAAAGTATGATTTGGCCAGAAATCAGCAGTTTATTCCCGACCGTCCATATTAAGGTTTGTTTTTTGACAGTGGATCGTTGACCAATCGACGATCAAAGGGCACTGCAGCATAGAGGGCGATGAGATGAGCGCATCTATACGGTTGGTTCGTGTGTGGGGTGCATGAAATCGCTAGAAAGTGGAAAAGAAGCGGCGATGGTCGTAGCTGCTCTTATGGTCTAGTGTGTGCCGCGCGTGGGTAGGGTAGGCGGCTAGAGGTGGCACAAGTGGAGGAGGTGTCAGATCGAGGCATAGGAAAGCAAGGCGGCGGCGGTCGATGCTCGAAGCAATGCCGGCTGTAGGGTTGAGCGTTCGTATGCAATACTAGGGTTTAAGGAGGTACGATTATTTACGTTTTTGCCCCTGTAGTTTATTTTAATTTAAATTTAAATTTTTAACGTCCTAACTTCAATAACTTTTGTATACGAACTCGGATTTGGGCGCGATATCTTCCGTTGCAATCATATCGAAATTTCGGACAATATGGAACTAGTTTGGCTGTATTTGGAGACTGTTGGAATTTTAGGCTTTATTTGCATTTTAAATCGACTATAAATCAAAGATGAGTGATTTAACCAACTCACGCAATACTAAACCTACTTATGTTAGTTGAATTAAGCTTATGATGTAATAAGAAATTTATTGATTGTTGTTTGGTAATTTAAATTGTCATTTAAATTTATATTGAATTAAATTGCCATTTAAATTAATATTGAATATAAATTGTTAGTTAAATACTTGATAATGATAATCGGTTAATTGTTGTGATTTATTGGTTGATTTGGATGTTGATTGTGATGGATGTCTATTTGCTGACATTTTGGAAGATTGGATGTTTATATTTCTGTTATCACTACAGGTTGAAATGATACATACCCAAATGATCTTATAGATTAGGGAAAATCGTTATGGACTGAAATGATACATACCCAAGCAATTTTATTGATTTAGAAATTATTGATTCGGGATACGGGTTGAAATGATATATACTCGGGAAATTTAACTATTTTAGGTTGAAATGATACATACCCAATCACTTGACCATAGGGTAGAAAATTATATACGGACACCGTTGTTATCCCACCTTTTGGAAAGGCCGTGACACTAAGGACTTGACTAGATACTGAAGAGAATCTGCTCTAGGAATTAGTTATCTACAGGTTCACGATGGATACAGACAAACCCGGTACGAGTCCAGATCGAGCAACAATTAGCATGGTATGACGAGCAAAGCTATCAAAGGCAACATTCCAAATTTCGGGTTCAATCCGAATTCCTATGCTCAAGTTATGAATCGATCAAGATTCATGTGAAATATGCCCATTTCGTATCCATCGCACCGTATCCATCCATCAGCTAGCCTACATCGTTCTTATCTATCATTTTGTATCGATCGGCATCGATACGAAATGAAAATGAATCAAACACTCGGTGCCCATCATTTGTATCCATGGGGTTCGAGCGTATATCAATGGGCTTCAACAATCCCTGGCTCGATCACACTTCATTCAACTAACAGCTGCATGTTTCGCATTGATCGCCTATTTGATCGATACGAAAGACAGGGCCTATAATCGATACGAAAACAAAGGCAGAGCATCGATACGAGAGGCAAAGTATGGAATGGATATGAAAGAAGCGTTCAACCCAAAGGAAGCGGCCACTATGCGGAAATGTAGGATCTTCATGAAGCATGCACGCCACGTCATCGATACAAGCTGATGGATATGAATCCATCGATACGAAGTCTTCAGCCTCCCTAGCAAACTCAACCTTGGATCGATCATATCTCTCAAAGTACTAGTCCAAATGCCATGAAATTTTCACGAAGGCTTGTAAATCAACTCAAGAACTACCATGATCGATCGCATCTCGATTGGACCATTTCTTGATCGATATGAAGATAGTATGGATCGATCCCTGCTCGATCCCAAACGACCCCAGATCGATTGTGTGGGCCCACCTACGCATGCTAAAGGGTATTCCGAGATTCAAGGCAGATATTTCCAGCTCTATGCCTATAAATAGCACCTCAACTGCAACTAGAAAAGAACTTTTATGTTGCTACTCTGCTGAAACTCCATTATAACTTGAGTGCTAGCCATTGTTCTGTTGTAATTCAGTTTATAATCAGCAATAAAGAGCGAATCTTTCAGAGTGGACGTAGGCTACAACGCCGAACCACTATAAATTCTTGTCTTCTTTTACTACTGTTCATATTTCTTGGTGTGATTGTTAGATTAGCCTCATTTTTCATTCTATTTCTTCATCCTAATCTCTTCAATTACATCCGAAGAGTGTTGTGCCCATTTTTGGTACAAACACTTTGGTGCTTCCACTGAGAAAACTCCGCTTTTCTCTGATTTCGTGGATCCCCTTCCGTTGTTGGATTTCTAAAATGTAAGGAGGAGATCCATATCTATCTTCCAGTGGTTCCTTCCATTCTACTCAGATTGTTCCAGATCTAGGAAGAGCTACATTCAACATGGTGTGCACTATCAGAACTACTGCTAATGCTGTTGATCCGGAAGGAAGGGATAGGCAAAATCCCGAAGAGCTGACCACTGCAAGCCAAACATCAGATGGAGTTCCAGATCTACTCGGTCCAGTAACTAGAGAGGAATTCCAGACTCTTATGCAAGAGCTTACTTAGAGCTATCATGAGCTCACTCAGCAGATATGTGTCAACGCGGAACTCGCAAACCAGCTGAATGAAGAAAGGCGAGGGAGATCTAGAAGGTAGCATGCCTCTTATTCCTTGTCTGAAAGCTCGGCGTCGTTTGACTTTAATCACAGGTCTATGCATCGTCAGTTAGATGGGAACTACGCAGAAGCCTCTGGGCACCCACATGCTGTGAATCCCAGACAGGCTAGGATAGGTCCTTCCATAGGGCATCAAGCTACACCCTCCTCCCGAGGAGGGACACTTCCTTACCACACTACTCATGACCACGTAGTTGCTGCTGCTATAGATCTAGATGTCAAAATCCAGAACCAACAAGACCCAGCCCCTCGTCACTGCATTCATGTTCAAGATCCTCACTTCCATGAAGACCGGGAGCTAAGGAGGCGTGGAACAGACCATAGACAGCGACCGGACCGTCCTCGTAACATGGAACTCGACCATGCCTTGGCATCGAATATCCAAATGCCTGATATTCTAACCATGATACGTCAGATGATTAGAGAAATTCAAGGCCTCACAAATGATGACTGGGCAATTTCCAAAAGTCACACCCCGTTCACTAATGACATTCTCTATGCGGAGCCACCCCGCCGATTTAGGATGCCGACCTTGCTGATGTATGAAGGAAATTCGGATCCCAACCAACATATTATGAAATATGAATGGCTCATGAATGCCGCTCGAGCTGACGATGTGGTTAAGTTTAGAACTTCCCTATCTCCTTGGGAGGCATTGCGACTATGTGGTTCACCCGTCTACCACGTAGATCTATTTTGTGTTTTGATCAGTTAGCCACTAAGTTTGTTGAGCAGTTTTGTATGCATGCTATAAGACCGAAGGATGTTAATACCTTGTCCAGTGTTACTCAAGCTCCAGAAGAGACTCTTAGGCATTATCTGGAAAGGTTCCATGCTGCTTATGTCGAGGTCAGCAATCCCAACAATAATTCTATTCTAATGGCACTGACAAAAGGGATCGACCCTGATTTCGAATTGGGTGATTGGTCGGCTAGAAAACCCCCCGCTTCGTTGGACCGGTTCAATGCAAAGGCAGCCCAATTTTTGAGGAGAGAAGATGCTAGGCTGTCTAGGAAGCAAGACGTTGTGGGGCCCAGTGGTGAAGGTATCCAGAGTAATGTTGTAGTAAAGCAGACCTGGGAAAGTTCTGGTAAAGTGCAGTTGAACATTCAGAATAAGAAAAGTCAGCAGAAGGGTAATGGAGGTCAAGGGAAGAAGAGAGACCCACATCGTGGGAGACCCAGGGCTCCTATGTTCGATCGATATACTCCCTTGAACATGTTACTAGAGAATGTTTATCTTCAGACCTGTAATATGGGGCAGTATAAGAAGCTAGCCCCGAAACCTTCATCCGAGAAACAGATTCAGACTGGGAAGTTCTGTAGGTTCCCTGATTTTAATGGTCATAATACTAATGAGTGCCGCCATTTGCAAGATATTATCGAAATATTGAACAGAGAGAGAAAGTTGGAACAATTCGTTTGAGCTCCGCAGAATGATGGAGTGGGCCCATCTAATCCCAATCAGGGTCAGGGCCAGACAAAGCCTGAAGAACCCGCACATACTGGCGGGAGACTAGTAATTAATACTATAAGTGGTGGTCCTCATCCGGTTGATCGGAGCTGGAAGGAAATGGAGTCATATGCTTGTTCAATTAGGCATGTGGAATTCGAATGTTGTAGTAGTACTGATGAAGGGGCCCCGGCAAAGCAACAGAGGATGATGACAAACGACATCGTTTTCAAGAATCGTGATGCCGACAAAGTCGAGGCTCCCACTACTGATCCATTGGTTATTTCAGCCCAAATAGGTCCTGCTTGGATGAAGAGGATCTTAGTTGACAGCGGAAGTTATGTAAACATACTTTCCAAGCGCGCTTATGACCAAATGATAATGGAAGCGAAAGATTTGAATCCGTGCCAGTCACGCATATATGGTTTTAACGGAAGTGCAACCATACCAGCTGGGATGGTGGAATCATCTGTTGAGTTGGGTGTTGGGGATCGCCGGAGAGTCCGGATGTTGCAGTTTGTTGTGTTGGATATTCATTCTCCATATAATCCTTTCCTGGGCAGACCGGCCCTTGCGGAGTTCAAGGCAAAGATTGCCCCTCGGTGTTTAACTCCGAAGTTCCCCACTGATAACAGGGTCGGGGTGGTACATGGTGATCAGGCCGCTGGACGCGCCTGTTATGTTGCGGAACCATAGGATGTGCAGTGAAAGGAGAAAGGTAAGGGCATGAAGGAATCTTTCTACGTCCGTTTTATGGAGGATTGACAACTAACACCTGAGCCGAGGCTCGGGCGCCATGACAAGTTTCCTAAAGATCTTGATCCTAGAGACAACGATGATGAAGGGGAAGTCAGAGAATACCAAGCTTCCCCGGAAGAATTGACAATTGATGTCCCAGTAAACGACGATGATGATCCTAGAGTGGTAAAGATCGGATCTCAGCTCAGCCCACAAATGGGAGAGGAATTGATTTATTTCCTCCGGGCAAACCTCGATGTATTTGCCTGGACTCATTCAGACATGTGTAGGATCTCGCCGAATATCGCGAGCCATGCATTAAATATCGACCCACGGCACATCCCGGTGAATCAAAAAAGGCGCGATACGGATCCAGAGAGATCTGCCGCCCTGAAGGAAGAAGTGGATAAATTCAATGCTAATGGGTTTATTCGTGATGCTTTATACCCAGAGTGGGTATCAAATCCATTACTTGTCAACAACTCGAATGGAAAATGAAGGACATGTGTGGACTATTCAGATTTGAATAAAGCCTGCCCAAAAGACAATTTCCCATTTCCCAGAATCGATCAACTGGTGGATTCAACAGCCGGACATGAGCTCTTATCTTTCATGGACGCGTACTCCGGCTACAATCAAATCCCAATGCACCTTCCTAACCAAGAGCACACTAGCTTTATCACTGGTTTGGGACTTTACTGTTACAAGGTGATGCAGTTTGGACTCAAAAACGCTAGAGCAACTTATCAAAGGTTCATGAACTGAATTTTTGCAAACTAGATAGGGAAAACTATGAAGGTGTACGTAGATGACATGCTCGTGAAGTCGCGACTATCCAGCAACTATATCGGTGACTTAGAGACGATGTTCAACATACTTTGACGGTACAGAATGAAGCTCAATCCATTGAAGTGTCATTTCGGAGTTGCATCTAGAAAGTTCCTTAGGTTTATTGTCAACGTTAGAGGAATTGAAGCTAATCCCGAGAATATCTAGGCAATTCGAAATCTCGAAACTCCCAGAACTATAAAGCATGTGCAAAGTCTTAATGGGAAGGTGGCGGCTTTGAGCAGGTTCATTTCTAGATCCACGACAAGTGTTTTCCCTTCTTCGATCTAATCAGAAAAGGGAAACGGAATTTCAAATGAACAGAGGAGTGTGAGGGTGCATTTAGCGCACTAGTGCAACATCTAGCAACACCTCCCATCTTGTTGAAGTTAGTTGATCACGAGAAGTTGTACGTCTATCTAGCGGTTTCGGCAAACACAATCAGGCTGCACTAGTTCGAGAAGATGATCGGATCCAACAACCGGTCTATTATGTTAGCAAAAGAATGATGGGGGCAGAAATAAACTATCCGAAGAGAGAGAAGCTGGCTTATTGTCTTGTTATAGCCTCAAGGAAGCTCCATCCATACTTCTAGGCTCATCCGATCACTGTTTACACTGATCAGCCGTTACGACAGATTCTGACATGGCTTGAGACATCTGGTAGATTGCTCAAGTGGAACATTGAGCTGAGTCAATTTTACATCATTTATACACCAAGGCGAGCTATTCAAGGACAAGTTATGGCGAACTTCATAGCTGAATTCACCATACCGGAGGATTTGCCCAAAGCCAATGAATCTCCCAAGTGTACGTGGAACTTATACATCGATTGTGCATCAAACGACCGATGCTCAGGCACTGGAGTGGTACTCGAAACTCCAAAGGGTCAATCCGTGTGCTGGGCTTTGAAGTTTGACTTCCGCGCGACTAACAACGAAGCCGAGTACAAAGCTTTGCTTGCTGGACTGAGGCTTGCCAAAGATTTAAGAGTCATTGCTGTGGAGATTTACTGTGGTTCTCAACTGGTGCTGTGCTAGGTTCGTGGAGAATATCAAGCCAGAGAATGGAGATTGGCCACTTACCTTACTCGAGTTCAGGAAATGTTGAATCAGTTCGACTATTATGCTATCTACTGTATACACCGAGAGCAAAATCAGAAAGCCGATTCTTTAGCAAAACTGGCCAGTACTAGTGAAGCATAGCGGATGGGACTTGTCCCTGTCGAAACACTCACTGCTCCAAGTATCGATCAGACGGAGATAGACTGGGTGCACGAGGCGACACCCGAGAGAGAGTCGTGGATGACTTCGATCAAAAATTATCTTGAGCACGGAACAGTACCCAAACACAGGAGTGAAAAAAGACAGGTTCTCTG
Organism: Allium fistulosum; assembly: GCA_030737815.1. NCBI lineage: Eukaryota > Viridiplantae > Streptophyta > Magnoliopsida > Asparagales > Amaryllidaceae > Allium > Allium fistulosum. The sequence continues at coordinate 936,771,332 of CM060907.1, read as the reverse complement.
AAAGGCTTCGCGGTTTGTCATCCAGGATGGAGCCCTATATAGAAGGGGATATTCTGTTCCTTTACTTCGGTGTATTGCCCACGATGAGATCAAACGAGTGTTGCATGATGTGCACGAAGGAGAGTGTGGCGATCACATTGGAGGCCAAGCCCTTGCAAAAAAGATACTCAGGTATAGTTATTTCTGGCCAACCATAAATCGAGATGCATCGGATTACGCCAAGAGATGTGACAGGTGCCAGAAAATTGTCAGAATTCCAAGAGCCCCGCCAACCGAAATTACTTAGATGGTTAGCCAGTGGCCGTTTGCCACGTGGGGTATTGATGTAATAGGGTCTTTGTCTCTAGCCAAAGGTGGTGCGAAGTACGCCATCGTTGCAGTTGACTACTTTACTAAATGGGCAGAATTTGAGCTCCTCGCTACTATCACGACGAAGAAAGTAATCAACTTTGTTCTGTGCAACATCATCTATCGTTTTGGCCTCCCACAAACAATTGTAACTGATAACGGAGCCCAATTTGATAGTGCCAAGTTTAAGAACTTCTGTCATTGCTATCACATCCAGAAGAAATTCTCGGTAGTAGCTCACCCTTAAGCGAATGGACAAGTCGAAGCTGTCAACAAAGTCATCAAATCCATTTTGAAGAAACAAATGGAGAAGGCTGGAGGTAAGTGGCTCGATGAGCTCCCCATGGACTTATAGGCATATCGAACTAAACACAAGTCCGCGACCGGCCATACTTGTTCGCACATTCCTATGGCTCTGAAGCCGTTATCCCAGTTGAGCTAGAGGTACCTTCTCACCGTGTGACTTATTATGATCCAAAGACGAATGCCATCCTACTCGTAGAATCCCTGGATTTATTGGATAAGAAGCATGAAGAGACTGATTTGACGGCAGTCGCACATCGCAATCGAGTCACTCGATTATACAATGCTAAGGTCCAGCCCAGAACCTTTGAAGTTGGCGATCTCGAAATCAAGCGGGTCTATCCGGTCCCTTCACATATGAAACCGACATGGGAAGGACCGTATGTCATCGAACGGAGGCTTGGAGATGGCACATTCAAGATATTGACCGTTGATGGTCTCACTCTGCCGAGAGCATGGAACAGTGAAAGTCTCTGTCGCTATTACATATGATTGGCTCTCATTCATTTAGTCCGCTTTCCTTTTTAAGTTTGTTTATGCAATTCGAGAATTTGTATTTGTAATAAGGCAACTGATTTTGCCATGATTTCTTTTTTCAGCAATAAAGCGCAGACCCACAGAGCTAAGTTAATGACTCCTAGATGTATCATGCAACCGCCATGATGTACGAAGAGCTAAGTTCCATCTTACGGTGGGACTCGTTCAAATAGAGAGTGATCGTGACCCGACCGATCACTCGCTAGATGAAACCCCGAGCTCAAGGGGCAAACAACAATCAATTAAAAGAGAATTGACACACAATAACTCTCCAACTAACTCCAGCTCCTAGAGTGCGAGCTGAAGTGCAAACTCCAAAATTAGGACGTGAATTGACCGTCTAAGCTCGAGGAGGATGGATCTGTCCATCACGACCTTGCTTATTCCCAAAGCTCATAGAGGATCAATCCGTCCATCCACGACCTCGCTCATTTCCAAAGCTCGAGGAGGATAGATCCGTCCATCCACGACCTCGCTTATTTCCAAAAGCTCAAGGAGGATGGATCCGTCCATCCACGACCTCGCTCATTTTCAAAGCTTGAGGAGGATGGATCCATCCATCCACGACCTTGCTTATTTCCAAAGCTCGAGGAGGATGGATCCGTCTATCCACGACCTTGTTCATTTCCAAAGTTCGAGGAGGGTGGACCCGCCCATCCACGACCTCGCTCATTTCCAAAGTTCGTGGAGCGTGGACCCATCCACCCACGACCCCGCCTTCATTTTTCAAGCCCGAAGAAGATGGATCCTCCATCTACGACTTCGCTTACTGGATCAAGGAGGATGTGATCTGACCATCCACAACCTTGACCAACTCCTTATTCCTAGAGTGCGAATAAGATCCTAATACTTAAACGGATGCGACTGACTGCCCGTAAAATAACTTATGTCCCCAAAGTATGGATATAATTCTAAACACTAAGCGAGCATGACCGACCGTCGGCATACAAGTCTAAATCCTCAAAGTGTGGATGCAAACATTGGCAAGCGAGCGAGTGTGATCCGACCGCCCAAACTCGTGTCACTTTAACTTTATTCCGACTAAGTTAAATCAAAGTCAGTGAAGGCGGAGGATAACTGCCAACTGACTACTTCAATTCTCTCCAGAACTGGGAGCATAACTCAAGTTCCAACCGCTGACCGAGATAGCACAACGTTGGGACTCGAGTCAACGTTCGATTATGACCCGAGGCCATGACTTCAGGACTTAAAGACCGAACCCAAGTTCGACTCAATGACTAAAGCTTCACGAGTACATTGAATGGAAATATGAGTGCTAAAGTACTTAGACAAATAAACACAGAGTTATGCTAAAAATAAAGAAGAAATTGTATTCACACTATTCTTTGAAAAAGTAAGTACAAAATTTGTTCAAAGAATTCCTATAAGCAGGAGCCAAACCTGCATCTATATATGGCCTACAAAAAGCAAAAGAGAAGCTTATTCTAACCAACTACAAAAGAGGGAGCAAAAGTGAAAATCTACGCCTTCTTCTTCTTGTCCTTCTTGACTTTCTTTGGCATAGATTCGCCTGAGCTACCGCCCGGACCTCTCTTTGAACCCTTGCCTCCTCGGCTTGCTCTAGCTGGCTTGTCTTCGGCCGAGGAAATCGACACGGTCTCTTTTTGAGAGCTCACAGGGATTGAAGTGTCCTTTGTGTGTGTAACCAGTGTAATGGTGGCACTCTCAATGCTAGAAGAATGATGCATGCTGGTCTCAATAATGGTGCCACCCGGAGAAACCACAAGAATAGGAACCGGACCGAGACCGCCATGTCTCCGCCGGCTCTACAAGCTTGCTCAGCCTGCTCAATCTCAACCTTAATCTCCTCCATTGTTTGTTCCTCTCGGTCCATGTGCTCACCCATCGAGAGACTGTCGGTCAGACCCGAGGAGCCCGTGATAATAACATCTACATCCACGTTGAAGTGCATCTCGATGCTCGGGTCGCTTTGGCGACTGAAAAGTGCTTCCATCAATTGGTCATCAAAGATGTAGCCGCTGTCATGTGCCTCCCCAACCGAAGAAGTAATTGTTACGGTTGTGGCCTCTGTCGCTAACGCCTCCTGCTCGTGATGAACTTCTTGAGTTGTAAGAGGGTCGGCTGGCGCATAATCTAAGACTGAATGAAGATAAGATAATATATTAGTAATATCATATGATAGTGCTCCTGCATTTTGAGGAATAGGAGAAGTGTCCATAATACCTTCCTCGAGTTGGTTCCCAGGTTAAGCCGAAGAGCCATCCGAGCTGCGCTCGATGATTAGAGAAAGATGCGGCCTGTTAGGATCATACCCTGGGACGATTGGAGGATAAACAGAGGAAGAAGGCTCAGTTTGAGACGCTGGAGACATTTCAGAAGCAACGGCGTGGTGTTCACTCCTGGATCCTTCTTCGGCCTTCGGATACTTAGCCACCAGCTCTTCCCTCTGAAGCGCGATAACTGTGTCATGAAGGACTTTAGGCTCATCTCCGATCAACAATTGAGTTTCCAATTCAAACTCATCAAGAGGTTGCAACATTATGGATCGCCTTTTCGTCCTCAAGCAAGCGGTTCTAGGCCTTATATAATTGAAAAGGATAGTCTTCGCCGAGCCAGTTCAGGTTGCGGTTTCTCAAGACATTAGCGTTGTAGGTGACCAGAAGATCTTCAAATTCGCTTCCCATCTTAGCCTCTACAGATTTTATTTCCCTTTCCACCTTAGCATCGGCTTCTTCAGCCTTTTTACACGTAGAATCCCTCTCTTCCCAAAGTCTCACTGGCTCCTCGCACGCCTCCTGGGCCACTTTGTTAGCTTCGTCTTTCTCTTTAAGGGCCTCAGTCAGCTTTGCATTTAATTGGGCGACTTCTTTCAATGTGGCATCCCTTTTTCGCATAATAACAGTATTTGTGATGCCCCATTTCCTGCACCAAGTCCATGTGTGTTTTCCTCATCTCCTCCATAGACTTCATGGCTTCCTCGGCTCTTTGGCTGGTCTCAATCTCGGCTTTTCTCGAAGACTCAATTTCATTGGTAAGCACTTCTATTATTTTTTCCTTATGAGAGAGATTGCCTTCTAGTTTCTCGATAGCCTTGGCCCACTCAATAGATACAGCCGAAATCCATTCTGTCGTCTTAACCCATTCGTGATATTGGTTGTACGCGTCATGCACATAGTCCTGCACTAACTTCTCCCTGTCATTCGGAATTCTTTTCAAGTTGGGAGGAAAGTGGAAGCTATCGAAATAGATGTTCAGAAAATCTTTCTTCAGCTTGGCGATGCGGATGGCTCCCTCCCCCGTAGGCTCTATGGCATTTTTTATGCGATGGCAGGGGTTTCTATTTCAATTCTACGGCACTGATCGCCGGCTTTTGGAGCATGAAACGGCGCTATTTGATGAGCAGATTCAGAAGAAGGCCTACCGAAGCTAGAGGGTTTAGAGGGTCCATTTGGTGGTAGGGATCGCGACCTAGAACGATGCATGCTTTGATATGATCTCTCTTTTTCTCTATCGTGGAGCTCGCATTCCTGACTGGAATAATAGCCGTGACCATAGTCTCTCTCGTTCTCACGGCGATGTGATTCAAGGTGTGATCCAAAAGAATGGCGCGAAGAGCGAAGTTTGCTGAGCATGGAGCCTCGCTTCACCATCGTGTCTGTAAAACGAAGACAGGAGTAGAATTAGTTATCGCCGGAGATTAAGAAGCATGTGATGAGATGTCATGTGGTGTCGTGAAGTGTGTGTATGCATGTACAAACCCCCCAACCGACCAATTGTATTAGCCTGGCTTATTGGAGTTGGCTCCCCTATGTCTATTGGATGTAGGCCCGTGTCGGTTCTGGAAGGGGAGTGGAGCCCCTCTAACCCGAGATCAAGAAATGGAGATATTTCATCCGGAATAGGAACGTCTGATAACCCTTTCAGTGAACTTTCCATCTGCAGGGAAGAGGTCTCCGGACCTATGGATGTTGCAACGAGCTAAGTTGCTCCAATGATGGTTTTCCGCCTCTTAGCTTTATGGACAAAAGTTTTTCCTTTTCTCTCCGATTCTGACGGTCAAGGACCCTGTGGAGGCACGACCGCGGGCTCATGTCCAGCTACTCTACTCTCATCATCGTGAAGTTCGATGATTGTTACGCCAAGCATACTCTGAGCTCACTCGACTGGGGGCACGAAGCCCGTCTTCCACTTTGTCTTATTGGGGCCACTCTAGGAACCTCTGTCAGCCCTATACTCTGAGCTCTTTATATAAGCCCGACGGCAATCAAGTTGTCGTCAACAAGGACTTCGTTTATTTCCCTTAGTTCGGCAGGCACCGCCTGAAGTGTCCTCACAATCTCTTTAAAATGTACTCCTTCAGGCCGTGGAATAGAAGCTATGAAAGAAATATAGTAGTGAATTCAGCATCGATTTCTATTATCCAGTTAATTAATGAACATGTGAAAGTACTTACGTTTGACCAACCATTGTCTAGCAAACCCCGGTGGGCATCTCACGAAGAACCACTCTGTTTTGAAGTAGCTCAACTTACTCCATGCACTTGCCACCACTTGGCAGTTCCTGACTACTTCTAGGAAAGTGAATGACGGATTGTCCCCCCTGACTCTTAACATTAAATAAGTATCTGATCTCATCGACAGTCGGAGGTCAAAGGAGATGCTCCATAAATATAATGAATAAGCTATTAAGTAGCGCGTATCCATTAGGGTGAAGCTGAGAAGGCGCGATCCTCAGGAAAAATAACACATCCCGAATGAACTGATTGAACGGGGGCAATGTTCTAGCCAAGCACATGAATCCTTTGCATGCGGTGAACCCTTCCGAGGGATTATGCGCTCTATCTTCTGGCCCTGGTAGTCGGAATTCTTCCAAAGATAGCCCGTGCCTAAGTCAAATTCTACCCAGTATTTCTTCTGAAATCTTGGACCGGACGGAGTCTTTCGGATAACCAACACTACATCCGGCAATTCATCCGGAGCAGGTTACACTGTATCTGCCGCGACATCCGGAACTTCGATTCTAGGAAACAGAGGACTTTGAACTTCTTGTTGCTCTGAGCTTTCAAGATCCATATCTATTGAACTAAGTAAAAAACTGTTATTAGATGGAAATAAATCCGTGTTCCCCCAAGTGTAAAGTGAATGATCGTGTTGTGTAGTGAAATGTTGCAAAATACTCTAAATTTCTACAAGGTCGAAAGATGGTAAAACGTCAAGACTTCGAGATTCGATCGGAGCGACCGTCATCGCTGGCCATCTCAACCGTGCCATCTTGACTTCGAAGAACGATCTGTGTTAAAATTGGTTATGTTTATCAAGTTACCGTTCCATCGACGAGCTTTGGAGGATAGTTATATATGCAGTTTTACAATGAAGTCCAAATATGCAAGGCTAAAGCTCATCAGGGTTAAGTGTTCGCATATGCAAAAGACATTGGAATTCGTATCCATCATAGTTTACTTTGGATCGTTCCCCTAAAGCCATCATTCGTATCGATCAGAGATGTAGACTGATAGTCTTTTTCGTATCGATAGAACATGCGTATCGACCCAACGTTCGTATCGATCCAATGCTCGTATCGATCAGCTCACGTATCGATCTACTTCGTATCGATCCAAAGACTCTGGTTTTGGATCGATCGCACCATGCCTCATCCATCGATACGAACTGCTTCGCACTTCTCAAATCAATCATGAAGCCGCCTTTAACAATCTCCAATGTATTTTGATCGATCCACCTCGCATCGATGCGAGTTCGAGATAGATTCCAAGTCCATCAACTCCTTCCAATTACTTTCCTCCTTCTACTTCTCCAAATCTCCATTAAACACACCCTTGACCTCACCCTAGCCACACTCCAGCACCAACGACACCGAAGATGGCTGTTGCTATAAACAGAATGGCATGGAACTCGAGTCTTATCACTTTAAACATAGATCTAATGATAATTTACCTAGCTTGAAGAATTTGGGTTAAGGGTTAACGAATTGGCATTTGAGGATGAAGGATTAGCAGTTCTTCTTCTTTTCTAATTGATACAAAATAGCAGCAGAAACAAGTGAAAAAATATTCTAAGTCCAAAATCTATTTATACTTCTTCGTATCGACCTTTAGGACGATTCGTATCCTAGCCACAAAAACCATTTGAAGCGGTCACATGCCAATCGATACGAAGCGCATCTGAACTTCAAAGCTTCGTATCCATCAACATGAGACAATCCGGAGCCTAGCATCTTGTATCCATCAGTGTGAAGCCCAGCACTTCATATCCATCGATGTGAATCAATCTGAGGCCCAATATTTCGTATTCATCGATATGAAGCTTTCCCATGAATTAACATTTGTAAAAAATCTCGTACCCATCGATACAAAGAACACTGCTTGGTTATGTCTGGATCGTTCAAATCTATCGATACGAAGCATAACTTTCGTATCCAACAATCTGAGACCCATCATTTCATATCCATCGATACGAAGCACACCTTATGTAATTCCATCTCGTATCGATAACCACTAATACGAAGTCTACCTTAATGCATCCCAGATCGATCCAAGAGAGGATCGATACGAAAAAAGGGGTCCAAACAACCGTCGATCGTTGTTGCAACTCAGATTTCACATCGATCTAGGAGAGGATCGATACGAAACTCGATAAAAAAGAACTTGACAACGACCCATGAACGTACAAGCATGAATGGGAGTCAGGTTAAAATACGTGCATGTATGCCATATTAACATTTGATTTTCAAAGTTAATAGGAATTGGATGCTTAACTGGTGACAGCCAGGACAATGAACAACGAATTACTAGCACTCGACCTTCAATTACAACAAAAACCGTGTGATCATTGGCAGTCTACAACTCAACATTTATACTACTGGAAATTAACCAAGGGACATATCTCTAAACAATAAGACAACAACTGTTAAGTAAATCGGATAAATCCTTTTCAGGATGAATTTTGCGGCTTCTCAAAGCACGTCATGTTCACACAGGACATACTTTAGGGGGAAATGTTACCCTCCTTTTGGCAAGGCCGTGACACCAAGGACTTGACTAAAAACTGAAGAGAATCCGCTTCGGGAATCAGTTATCTACAGGTTCACGATGGATATAGACAAACCTGGTCTGAGTCTGGATCGAGCCACAATTAGCATGGTATGACGAGCAAAGCTATGAAAGGCAACATTCCAAATTTCGGGTCAATCAGAGTTTGTATGCTCTAGTTATGAATCGATCAAGATCCATGTGAAATATGCCCATTTCGTATCCATCGCCCCGTATCCATCCACCTCGCATCCATCAGCTAACCTACATCGTTCATATCCATCATTTCGTATCGATCGACATTAATACGAAACAGACATGACTCAAACACTCGGAGCCCATCATTCGTATCCATGGGGTTCGAGCCTATATCAATGGACTTCAACACTCTTTGGATCGATCACACTTCATTCAACTAACAGCTGCATGTTTCGTATCGATTGCCTATCTGATCGATACGAAAGACATGGCCTATGATCGATACGAAAACAAAGTAGAGCATCGATACGAGAGGCAAAGTATGGGATAGATATGAAAGAAGCGTTCAACCCAAAGGAAGCGGGCACTATGCGCAAATGTAGGATCTTCACGAAGCATGCGTGCCACGTTATCGATACGAGCTTATGGTACGAATCCATCGATACGAAGTACTCAGCCACCCTAGCAAACTCAACCTTGGATCGATCGTATCTCTCAAACTACTAGCCCAAATGCCATGAAATTTTCACAGAGGCTTCGAATCAACTCAAGAACAACCATGATCGATCGCAGCTCGATTGAACCATTTCTTGATCGATACGAAGATAGTATGGATCGATCAGGGATCGATCCCAAACGACCCCAGATCGATTGTGTGGGCCCACCTACGCATGAGAAAGGGTATTTCGAGATTCAAGGTAGATATTTCCAACTCTATGCCTATAAATAACACCTCAACTACAACTAGAAAATGACTTTTATGTTGCTGCTCTGCTGAAACTCCATTATAACTTGAGTGCTAGCCATTGTTCTGTTGTAATTCAGTTTATAATCAGCAATAAACAGCAAATCTTCCAAAGTGGACGTAGGCTACAACGCCGAACCATTATAAATTCTTGCCTTCTTTTACTACTGCTCATATTTCTTGGTGTGATTGTTAGATTAGCCTCATTTTTCATTCTATTTCTTCATCATAATCTCTTCAATTACATCCGAAGAGTATAGTGCCCATTTTTGGTGCAAACAATTGTTAGTCGGTTTTAAATTATTTTCTAAATGGTAAAGTATGTTTGATTTTTAAATTTAATTTAGTGATTTCTTTAAAAATTTATATTTGGAAAATAATTTATTTTATATGTTTTAAAGCTTCAAATTATAAGTTAATATATAGTTTTAATCTAAATTTAAGATTTTATCTTATAATTTTATTTAGTTTAAAATATATATTTTAAATAGTTTAAAATTTAATTTAATAAAATATTTAATATAGTTTTAATATATATATTTTAAATTTAATTTAATATAATAAATATAGTTTCAATTTAAGATAATAAATATAGACTTTTATAATAACTTTAATAGATAAAAGATTTTTGTAAAATAATTTAGAATTTTGTAAAAGGTTTTGTAGGAATTTATAAAGTTTTGTAAGAGATTTTATTATGGATTTTATAAAAGGATTTTTATAAAATATTTTTATAAAGGATTTTATAATGGTTTTATAAAGGAGTTAAAAAGGTTTTAAAGAATTTTATAAAGGATTTTTCTAAAAGAACTTGTGTGAAGGGATTTGGAAGCGTTTTAAAGGAATTTGTGTAGAAGTTTATGAAAAATGTAAAGAGTTGTAAACTGTTTTGGAATTTATAAATAGCTTTATAAATGGTTCTAAAGCATATAAATAGTTTATAAATGGATTAAGAGATATTTATAAATTATTTTCGAAATTGATTGAAAGAAATCTTCCTCGGTATTTATGAATATATTTATACTTTTGGAATAATTATATGGATATCTTGATATAAAGGTATAAATTGTTTTCTGGATTTATTATTAAAAATGTTTGATAAAATGACCATGGTATGAAATAAGAATTTGGTTGTAAAAAGAGACCGGGGTCAGATATTGTCAATACTCTCTGCCAATTCCAAAACCACTTTAACAACTATGCATGCGGTGGAGAATCCAGAACGAAGTAGGATGGTTTGGCGAACGCTACTGGTATGAGGTAAGAACGCAGCCCTGACCTTCGGGTCAGCTTGATATGACTAAAACAAGAGCTATCTCGGGCTAAATGAGGTCGCTCTTCCTATCGGATACGCTTCTTCGATACCATATCTGTTACTTTGTGATTGATTGTTGGTCACCCTCGATTTGATTATGGAAGTGTGCTCAAAATGGGCGGTAGTAGCTGCAATGCGTTACCACTAGTTTGGCGTGCAAAACGGTAGAATCCTACCCTGGGCATTACCTCGTGTGCCTTGTCATATGCCTTATCGAGCCCACTACGATTTTAGTTTGTGTCATGCCTATGGAGTGCTCCTTGATAGCCTACTAGTTTACGGTGAAGTTTACAGTACTGTATAGACTACGATGCCTATAAAAATGTGTTAAAGGGGATATGGGTGACGCATTAATGCTATTTTAATACTTTACTTTACTGATAGACACTACATATATAGCTTATATTACTACATATAAATAGTTTAACGGATCCTTAGGAGATGGAAAAACCCGAAGCATCTCTTAAGTTATTACATGCACGTTATACACTGGAAAGGAGATGTGAAATCCTGTAAACATCTCTGAAGCTATTATACTCATTTACTTGTTGTTGATTTAACTTACATAAGATCTTTTAGTTCTGACTTGAGTGTTTTGTCTTTTCATTATGCTCTGGTCAGCCTGAGCATTTCAGTGTTGAAGACTTTATTTCTGGAGGACGAAGACGGAGTTTGATATACTATGTTATTAGTATTATTCCGCTGCATCATTATTGGTATGTCATTGTTTGTACTCTTATTTTTGTAAAAATTTTGTAATCAAATGTATATTATAAAATAGCTTCATGAACTGTTTATTTGATTATTATATTTTGTCATTCCGCTATGAGATTCTATGTTTTATTTTCCCTTCTTTTCTCTTATTGTCTAATTTACCCCATTGACAATCCTCCCTTTTGAATGATTTGAGTTAGACATGTGTGGTTTGTTATCGATTTAAACCGTCCAAAAAGGTGGGTCGTTACATAAATGTTTTCCAAGTATAAAAGGGATGTTTGGGGTTTTGGGAATAGTGTTTTAAAGAGATCTTTTAATTAGTTTTGCAAAGTATTTTATTTAATGGAAGATTAATTAATAAAGGCTTGGTACATCCCATATGAAATCAAGTCAATGTTGAATGATTGCTAATTTGATAATTAAATAATCGACTATCAAATCTGGACCAATACACAACTTTGGAAATATCTAGAGGAAACACATGTTATAGGCACAGTCATCCCTAATGACGCTTTACTCTGCGTATAAATCTCGTTTTGTTCTTCTAGGATAAATGATAAGGAAATCCGTCCATAAACGGTTAGGAGGTGAACTCCGCTCTTATCTTTTGTCTACTTATTTCCTAAAGAACCGGTGCGATAATCCACCTTTTTGGACGGTTTAAATCGACAATAAACCACACATGTCAAACTCAAACCATTCAAAAGGGAGGATTGGCAATGTGGTAAATAAGAAAATAAGAGAAAAAAGGAAAAACAAAACACAAAATCTCACAGCGGAATGACAAAATATAATAATCAAATAAACAGTTCATGAAGCTGTTTTATAATATACATTTGATTACATGATTTTTTTACAACAATCAGAGTACAGACAATGACATACCAATAATGATGCAGTGGAAAATTACTAATAATATAATATACCAAACTCCATCTTCGTCCTCCAGAAATAAAGTCTTCAACACTGAAATGCTCAAACTGACCCGAGCGTAATGAAAAGACAAAACACTCGAGTCGGAAATAAAAGATCTTATGTAAGTTAAATCAACAACAAGTAAATATGAGTGTAATGGCTTCAGAGATGTTTACGAGATTTTACATCTCCTATCTAGTGTAAAACGTGCGTGTAATAACTTAAGAGATGTTTCAGGATTTTCCATCTCCTAATGATCCGTTAAACTATTTATACGTAGTAAAATACGCTATATATATGTAGTGTCTATCAGTAAAGTATTAAAATAGCGTTAAGGCGTTACCCATATCCCCCTTAACACATTTTTATAGGCATCGTAGTCTATACAGTATTGTAAACTCCACCGTAAACTAGTGGGCTATCAAGGAGCACTCCATAGGTACGACACAACCCAAAATCATACTGTGCTCGATAAGGCATATGACAAGGCAAGCGAGGAAATGCCCAGGGTAGGATTCTACAGTTTTGCATGCCCGGACTGGTGGTAACGCATATCAGCTACTACTGCACACCTCGAGATACACTCCCATAATCAAATTGAGGGTGGCCACCAATCAAATCACAAAGTAACAGATATAGTATCGAAGAAGCGTGTTCGATAGGAGGAGCGACCTCACTTGGCCCGGGATAGCTCCTGTTTTAGTCATATCAAGCTGACCCGAAGGTCAGGGTTGCGTTCTTACCTCATAACAGTATCGTTCGCCAAACCATCCTACTTCATTCTGGATTCTCCACTATGTGCACAGTTGTTAAAGTGGTTTCAAAATTGGCGGAGAGTATGACAATATCCGACCCCGGTATCTTTAACAACCAAACGCTTATTTCACACCATGGTCATTTTATAAAACATTTTTTTATAATATATCCAGAAAATAGTTTATACCTTCATATCAAGATATCCACATACTTATTCTAAAAGTATAAATATATTCATAAATACAGAGGAAGATTTCTTTCAATCAATTTTGAAAATAATTTATAAATCTCTCCCAAACCATTTATAAACTATTTATATGCTTTAAACCAATTTATAAAGCTATTTATAAATTCCAAAATAGTCTACAACTCTTCCCTTTTTCATAAACTTCTACGCAAATTCCTTTAAAACGCTTCCAAATCCTTTTATACAAGTTCTTTTATAAAACCCTTTATAAAATCCTTTAAAACCTTTATAACTCCTTTATAAAACCATTATAAAATCCTTTATAAAAATCTTTTATAAAATCTTTTTATAAAAATCCATCATAAAATCTCTTACAAAACTTTTATAAATTCCTTACAAACCCTTTACAAAATTCTAAAATCTTTAACAAAAAAAACTTTTATCTATTAAAGTAATTATAAAAGTCTATATTTATTATCTTAAGTTAAATTTTTAAATAAATCTTGTAAAACTATATTGAATATTTTATTAAATTAAATTCTAAAGTGTTTTTATTATATTACATTATTTAATTTATATATTTTAAAACTAAATAAAATTATAAGTTAAAATCTTAAAATTTAGATTTTTAAAACTATATATTAACCTATAATTTGAAACTTTAAAATATATCAAATAAATTATTTCCCAAATATAAATTTTAAATAAAATCATTAATCATTAAATTAAATTTAAAAATCAAATTTAAAAATCAAACATACTTTAAAATTTAAAAATAATTTAAAACCGATCGGTCCGTATATAATTTTCTACCCTATGGTCAAGCGATTGGGTATGTATCATTTCAATCCAAAATAGTTAAATTTCCCGGGTATATATCATTTCAACCCATATCCCGAATCAATAATTTGCAAATCTATAAAAATCGCTCGAGTATGTATTATTTCAATACATAATGATTTTCCCTAATCTATAAGATCATTTGGTTATGTATCATTTCAACCCATAGTGATAGCAGGGATATATAAAATAAATAAACATACAATCATCCAAAATGTCAAAAAATAAACATCCACCACAATCAACATCCAAATCAGCCAATAAATCACAACAATTAACTAGTTATCATTATCAAGTATTTAACTAACAATTTAAATTCAATATTATTTTAAATGACAATTTAATTAAAAAAATCGATTTCAATTAAAATATCAAACTAAACTACCAAACAGCAACCAATAATATTCTTATCACATCATAAATTTAATTCAACTAACATAAGAAGGTTTAGTATTTGTGAGTGGGTTAAGTCACTCACTTTTGATTTGTAGTCGATTTAAAATCCAAATAAAGCCCAAAATACCAATAGTCTCCAAATTTGACCAAACTAGTTCCATGCTGTCTGGAATTTCGATACGATTGCAACGGAAGAAACCGTGTCCAAATCCGTGTTTGTATGCAAAAGTTATTAACATTAGAAGATTGAAGTTTTAAATTTTGAAATTAAATAATACAAGGGCAAATAAGTAAATTACTACCACGTTCAAACCCTAGTCGCACGCATCTGAACCACTACCGTCACCTTTGACTGAGCTATCATGCCGCCCACTCATGCCAACGGCCAGATCCACGCACACCATCACCTCCGCCTCGTCCAACCGTGCCAGCCACGCCCTCGCGACCACCTCCGGTCAACCCACCAAGCTCCGCTACCGCCGAGCTTTAGATGCCAATCGTGGCAAACCCCTTTGACTATGGCAAGAACGAAACCCCTGGATGAACTTGTCTCCTTGCCCTCTACGCTCCAGTGCCCTCCGATCGCTCCAAAGTCGAAGATCCACCGTTGAATCAACAACCCAAGAACGAACGACCATGACTGTTTCACTAATTTCTGGCCAGACCGTGATTCGATTACAAAAAAAATTGCAGTTGTAGACTACACTTGTCAAGAGCTTTGCGATGATATATAATTCGATAGATTCTGAGGAGTTTAAATTTTTGATCTGCTTTGGAATTGAGAATTTAGGGTTTTGGAAAGACAACCAATGGAGAAGGAACCGATTCGAATAAAAGTACGTACAGAAATGAAATTAGAAAGTTGCTAGGATTTCAGGAAATATCTATTTATATAGACAGAGATGGATAAGAATGGATGGACAAATCGACCGAAACGATAACAATGGCCCAAAAAGCTCGTTTCGTTTCCAAAATGGAAGTAGGTCATCCAATATATCAAAATATAGGTTTTCGATATTTTTAAACTCAATGGAACTGGTTTCAAACCCCGATTTCATTATATAAAGAAGTTAGCTTTTAAAATCAAATTATATTCATTTAAATTCCATTAATCGATTTCAACGCATTTCGAGCTCGCACAATCAAACGATAAGTCTGATCGTTACGAAACTTGAAATCCTATAATAATTTTCTGTTACGAATCCGATGAAACTGGTTTCAATGAAATCCGAGAGAGTGTCCAAAACCCAATTTTACATGTTAGTTAAATAAATTATTATTTTAAAATCAATTTAATCACATTTAAATTCTAGATTAAAAGTTAACAATTTTCATCATTCTTAATTAAACATGAATTTATAATCTTTTAAAATACAATTTTCCATATTAAATCCAAGATTTAAATATTACATTAATTTCAGCGTTCAATTACAATTGTAATAAATCCATTCATTATAACTTAAATTTCAAACAAAGTCTTTTATTTAGATTTAAATTCTTATATTAAATCACTATTACCTGATGAATTAATTTATTGTTTACAAACAAAAGCTAATAAATTTACGTACTAATTAATTTATTTCAATTGATTGAAATTACATTAAAATAGTTGTCAATAACATTCGAACAACATTATTAAATCATATTCTAATTATTTTTCTCATTAATAAATCATAAATTTTAATTTCTCACAATATTAAATTTCAAAATATTATTTAATTTAATAGTTTTAATTATAAAAAAATACGGGTCGCTACAACCGGGGTTGAGTTTACCGGAAACTATCGAAAGTTGTTTCGAAGAGACGGGATCAGATATGTTATCTGAAAACCACTTTGATCCAACTCAAGCATTTCGACTTGAAGACATCTTGAAGAATATGGAATCAAGGATAGAGCTTTGAAGTACAAGGGCTATTTGCTATTAATCCTGGAAGGGATTCCCCAAAAAGGATGTAATAGAAGTAGTGCCTTTGGTTTTGTTCAGTCGCAGAATGAACTTGTATGGATGAATGCTAGTATTGCATTGATGCCTGAAGGGCGGTGTTAGCATTCCAAGTGGGATTAGTATTAAAAAAGGTAAAACATAGCCTCAAGCCTCATTAACTGGGAATGACTAAAATAGGGGAGATGCAGCAGGGCTAAATGGGTCGCTCCCGTCAGGACGTGTCATCTCCTTTCTAGATACATCTACATATTTATGGATTGGTTGTGCATGAGATCTCAATAAAAAGGGTTGTAAAGCAACCGGGTGATGACATATTCGGTACCATCCAGTAAGGGGTAGGTCGGTCTTGCGTTGGCAGGAAATCCTGGCGAGGTCCTTGGTACATTTTCTAGATGTGTACCATGATAGGTGATACCTCGATGCCTTATTATAGTATGGAATCCATTCTTCAGTAAGTGCCGTACGTTTTTAGTTGTGCCCAAATATGTTGGAATGTGAGATCCAAGCATTTCAGCTATTTTATATATTTACTTTGAACCTTTAGACATTATCATAATATCATTGGATTTTGTTTTTGCTATCGTAAGGTAAAAACCCGTCTGTGTGTATGTGCGGCGTGGTCTTATGAGATACCTTTGATTTTAAAAGGGTTTTAAAAGACATAATTCAGTTGTTTGAGTTTACTCACACCAGACCCTTGTCTAATCTGGATTTTTATTTTTCTTTCCCTAAAACTCATGGTTGCTCAAACTTTTATAGGCAGCCAAGTAGTTCAAGTTTTCCCCGAATGCATCTTGGAGGAGCTTGGAGCAGGAGGCTCATTGTTAGCTAGTTATTATCTTGTTTCCACTATTTATATGTATATTGTATCAGTTAGGTAGGGACAGACTGTTATAACTGTCCTAGGGTAAAATTTGTATTAGTATGACTCTGATGTATCATTTGGAAATGACTTTGTAAAGAATTATGTTGATTAATATATGTTATTCCATTGTGTTGTGAGATTCTGTGATTGTTTAGTTTCTTCTTATCTTCTATTTATTTTCTTTCCCCTAACGATCGGTCTTTCCAGCACTTGAATGCTCGGCACGCAATACAGTGAATGTATCAGTATCTATTTTTGAGGGATGAAAAAACCGGTTCATTACACAAGGTATCCGGCTAAATTTGGAAAATATGCTCGGGCTGACTCGAGCATTATAAGAAAAATACATCCGGATCAGTCTGGTAAAACTAGCGTGAGAAACACAATCAATTGGAATTTAGATATTTTAAAAACCCTTTCAAAATAAAGGTATCTTGTAAGGCACACCGTACATAAACATGGACGGGTTTTACCTTACAATAATCAACATTTAGGAAATCTTGTGTGATATTATAATAATATCTAGGTAAATTAAATATTAATCATAGCCGAAATTGTTACATTAATTAAATTCCAACATAATAGATATACAACAAATCCGTAGGGTGCATGTATTGGAGATTAGATTTCCATCAATTACTGGGCTATTGGGGTATAGTTTGTCATAGTACATCTCTAGATAAAATGTACCAAGGTCGACAAGAACTTCTTGCACCGCTGCTACACAGAGCCGCTTGCCCCTTTAACATGATAAGCCGGATTACATCGTCCCCCAGACCAAGGCTCCAAAACAATGTGCATCAGCCAGGGCCCCATCCTTGCACGCATACCAAAAATCATAAATATCGACTCTAGATCGAGAGTGATGCTCCTAATGATAGCGAACCACATAGCTCTACTGCATATCCCCTATTTAGTCATTACTGAGTTGTGAGGCTTGTAAGGTCATGATTACCTTTTTCCTCTCTTAACAATTATCATTTGTAATGCTAACACTGCCTTCCAGGCACAATGCAATGCTAGCATTTGTCCATGCAAGTTATTTAGGATATAAACAAACCGAAGGCACTACTTCTACTATATTAATTTTGGAATTACCCTCGGTATTAGTAGCAAGCAACCCTTGCACTTTAAAGAACTCCATCTTCGATTCCATCATCATAAAAATGTCTTCAATAACACGCTTGAGTTAGATCGAAGTGGTTTTCGAATAATTCATACTTATCCTATCCCGATCTCTTCAAACCAACATTTGCTAGTTTTCGATAAACTCAACTCCGGTTCTTTCGAAAATAATCAGACAATAGATAAGAGCGGAGATAACCTCCTAACCATTTAAGTGGATGGATTTCCTTATCATTTGCCCTTAGAAAAAAATGAGATTTATACGCATAGTACAGCATCATCAAGGATGACTATGCCATATAACCCACGTGTTTCTCCTAGATATTCTTAAAGTAATATTTGGTCCAGATTTCATAGTTGGTTATTTAACTATCAAATAAACAAACAACAGTCCATATTTAATTTCCTAAAATCTACTACACCTCTTTAATTAATCCTTTATTAATCAAATCACCTTCTAAATTTTGATCCAAAATACCTTTACAAAAGATATTTTCACAAACTCCTTACACTCCTTTCAAT
Organism: Allium fistulosum; assembly: GCA_030737815.1. Classification (NCBI taxonomy): domain Eukaryota; kingdom Viridiplantae; phylum Streptophyta; class Magnoliopsida; order Asparagales; family Amaryllidaceae; genus Allium; species Allium fistulosum. The sequence continues at coordinate 936,752,589 of CM060907.1, read as the reverse complement.
ACTTGGAAAACATTCATATACTTATCTCACTAGTACAAGTATATTACAAACCATTAAATTTTCAATACTTAGAAAATATAATCATATACTCATCTCAACTTATATTAAATAAACTTAAGAAAGGTTTTTCTCTTTTCAAATTCATATTTAAATGGACCAAACAGATATTATTTGAAATATCTCTTACTATAAACTAAACCACCTATCCTTCGGTATTAAGTATGGAAAGAAATATTCCAACCACAGTGATTAAGAAGGATTATTTACCAAAATCAAATCTCATTCCTTTTATAAAGTTCCCTTTTTATAAACGCATTTAATATTTTCAAGCCCTTTTATAAAGCTCCAAGGTAATTTATAAACTCCTTTAAAAAAAACTCTTTTCTTTTATAAAACTCATTACTAAATCTCCCTTTATAAAATCCTTTATAAAAATCCTCATAAAGATCCCATTTTCAAAATACATTTAAAAATGAATCCCTTTTTAAATACTTGTACAATCTTTATAATCACCTTCAAAAAGAATTTACAAATGTCTGAAATAGATAACCCTTAAATTTTATGAAAACAATAAATTTTCGTATTGCATCCATAGCGACTATCGCTATATGGATCATAACCTTTAAAACTTGGTTTATAAATTAAATAGCCTTTAACCCTCTTTGAAACTCTTTTAAAAATATTTATAAATCACTTTATTATTTATGAAGCCTTTTATAAGTCAATTACACCCTTTAAAATACTTGAATAAAAATCCAAACTTTATCCAAAAACATTACCGTAAATCAAATACTAATTCTTTAAAATCTTTTATTAAATAAACTAAAAATCTTTACATACTATTATTAAATAAATTAATAATCTTAAAGACATCATTAATATATAAGTAATTAACTTTAAAACATCATTAATAAAATAATCAATTAACTTCAAATAAAACTAAACCAATTAACTAACTTAAAATAAAAATATATATAATTAAATAATTAATTTCCTTAAAATATCATAAATAAAATAATTAGTTAATCCTTTAAAACATTATTAAATAAAAGGTAATTAACTTTTAAATATCACTATTAAATAAACAAGTAACTAAATTAACTTTAAATAACCTTCATAATATAATTAATTATCTGACTTAAGACATCTTTAATAAAAAAATGAAAAAACCATTTTTTAAAATTAAATTACACTTAACATCAAATTGTTAAAAATTGAAGTTAAATTCAAATCCATACCTTTACAAATTCAAAAGGAGGCTTCGCGACCACAATGGTACTAAATCAAGCTACCATTTAATTCAATTTAACTTTCATGTAACATAACTTGTATTTAAATAAACATCGTATATGTAAATGAAATCATAAATCCACACTAGTTAATCCATCACTTATCACATACTAATTAATACACATATTAATTAACTGGTATATGGATAAATGTTCAAATTAATATAATAGTAGAACGGAGATTTATTCTGCTAAACAGATGTTATCAAAAATATCTCAATTTAATTATAGTAGAACGGTGTTTTATTTATGCAGAATAGATGTCCAAAATAATCAATTAAATTTACTTTGATCGATCGGTGTTTTACTTTACCAAATACATGTCACCATTAATTTAATGACGTTATAATTTAAAAAAACATAATGAAATTCAGTCACTATTATTATATCATTAATTTATAAATCACCAATTCCACCAACAAATTCTACTATAATGTTGTACTCGTCAGTACGAATCCAACACAAAAATCCGTGTATCAATCATATTTCTTTTTTTAATACGGGTTCAAACTTTCTATTAAAGAGGAACTATAAGCAAAATATTTACAAGAGCCAAAATGCAAGACCAAAGCAAACAAGACAGACCCGAACTAAACGTTCAACACTTTCGGCCCAAAGCCCACCTAGCAAAGGGCAACTACCAGAAACTTCGAGACTGTTCTCAAAGTAGAAAAGGCAATATGGCACTTCATCTACTTCATTTATTACATTTACTCATCTCGAAAGAGAAACTAAAAAAGAATAAAATGGCAGCGAGCAAGGAAGAACGAGAAGCACAATCTATATTACTATAAGATCGAAGCAACTGACAATGATCGACTGGTACTCGAGGCATCCTCTGTTACTTCCGGATCGGAGCTTCTATCAAATCAAGTCCAGGAACCAGCACTTCCTCTTGAAGAACTATACAGATCTTAGCAGATAAGTCTCTAACACCTAATAAAGGAGAAGTCTTTTATCTTTAAATGAAAAACTAACATATTTCCTTTGAAACTGAGGAGGAACAGCAACAAGGAATCAAAGAACAGCAGCAAGATCTTCGATCCATCTAGAACCGTGATTACGAGCACTCTGAGCAACCTAAATCACTTCAAGGTCGACTGTTGCTCGATACCTCATCTTCTGCTTCCAGATCTAAGCTATTATCAAAATAATGGAAGCAAATCTAGAAACCAACATTCCTCATGAAGAACAGAGAAGAACTAAACAAGATAAGTCTCTTATACCCAACAAGGAAAATCTTTAATCTTTATGTGAATTAATTTCCTTTGAATCTGCTTCCAGATCTGTAATGACTGCAAATCTAGGGATATCAAGACTGCAATCAAGAATCATAGGACGACAGCAAGCCAAGGATGGTAGATCCCTCTAGAATTGGCAAGACAGGTAAAAATCTGAAAAATTCCTTCAAAACAATCTCTTAACTCAAGCTAAAAATTCTTTTATGCCCAGGTCGTGATTGCAAGCACTCAGATCAGCCTGCAAAACTTCAACCTTATAAACTAATTCAATAATTATTGTTAATTATAAATTATTATGTAATTTAAGTGAGAGGAGGTAAGGACACTGTAAATAATACAGGTTCGCAAAACCTGGAGCCAAGAAACATAGAAACAGGAAGATGGCAGAAGAACAATACTTATGATAAAACAGATGATGCCCAAATTCAGCGTTGGGAGGTATATCCCCATTTCAATGCTATTGCTTCATTCATGCCAGTAATGTTCTTAAAATGTTTTGATTTTGCCATTCTGATATTCATAGTCTGGAAAATTTTGATACAAATCTGCGACCTTTCTGTAAAACGATTCTGAAAAATCCTATCGTTCCTTTCTTTCCAAATATGCCAAACAAAAACAGAAAGAGATAGTTGGAACAAGTCTGCATTGAGACTTTTTAAGCTAGTGATAGAAACAATTTTCTGTAAATCATCTTTCAAAGAGAATGAAAATAGACTTTTCGGCGTTTGAAATTTTTTTTTACAGCTCCAAAGCCAAACGCTTTCTGTAAAATTACATTGAAAAAATAGATGGTCTATATTTTCAATGTGATTATTACAAAAGACGCAGTTTTGGTCCACGACTATCTGCTTCTGAAGTAATCTTTCTTTTGTCAATAGATAGTCATTAATGGCTTTAAACAGGCATACCGCCATTTTAGGAACGTGAATTTTGTTCCAGACCAAAGATGCCCAGTACTTAATTTCAAAATTGGATCTAACCGTGTTCCAAACTTTTTTAAACTGATACAAACCATCCTTAGAACACTTCCAAGACCAGAATTCCCTCTCCCTATTCTTGTGAATCTTGACACCTTCAATTTCTGCATGTATTTGAAATAAAAAACTATACGAATCCCACTTCCACTCTCCATTTCTTAAAATCCTGCTGAGAGACAAATTTTCCGTACCAGTTCTAAAAGCTGTGTCTCTACCAATACGTTCCATAATAGTACTTCCATTTAGCCATGGATCATACCATAGAGAAGTAGTTTTACCGTCTGCAATGTTAAGAGAAAGGCAATTCAAAGCTTCATGTCTATTCTTCAAAATGAATTTCCACACTCCCGAGTCGTCCAGTCGCTGTTTGATTTCCCAAAAACTTTTATGACCAATATATTTACAATGCATGAGTTTTGCCCAAATTCCTTCTGAATTGATTACTTTCCATATCAATTTGATATATAACGCTCGGTTCATCTCTTCTAAATTTCTCAATCCCATTCCTCCTTCTTCTTTTTGCCTACACAAAATCTCCCAAGGAATCTTACTGCTGCGACTTTTCCAAAGAAAGTTCAGAATCAAGTGTTTAATTTTATGAACTTTAGAGGCTGGGAGACAAAAGCATTGCATCCAGAATTGTATTATGGGGTAAATGGTAGATTTAATAAGTTCAAGTCTCCCAGCTAGGCTAAGCATTCTTGTTTCCCATCTACCGATCCTTAACTTGATCTTCTCTATTAAAGGAGAATAATCCTTATCCCTTAAATTAGCACTAGACAAAGGAATACCCAAATACCTTATTGGGAGATCCGATTGCATAATATTGAGGATCATACTAATATCAGTACAATAATCCACCCCTTTCCCAAAGAAAACGTTAGATTTCTCAAAACTTAGCTCCAAGCCAGTAACCTTCTTCATGGTCTTAAAAACATCACTAATAGCAGTTGCAGTTTGGGCATTGGCTTTAGTAAAAACAATAATGTCGTCAGCGTAAATAAGGTGAGTCAACTTATTATCAAAGTCTGTAACTGGGGAAATAAGACCATCCCTGACTTTTCCATCCATCAATAGCGTAAAATATTCCATAACCAAGGTGAAAAGTATAGGGGAAAGCGGGTCGCCTTGTCTAAGCCCGTTAGAACTCTTGAAATAACCGTGCGCTTCTCCGTTAGCAATGATAGAAAAAACAGGAGCCTTAATAATGTTTTCAATAATTTTCACCCATTTGTCTGGGAAACCCAAGCTTATTAACATATGTATAACAAAAGATCGATTAATCGAATCATATGCTTTCTTTAAATCAACTTTGATACACATATATTTGTTATCCTTCCGAGACCCCTGATAATTTCATGAGCAAATAAAATTACATCCCCTATTGATCTTCCTTTGATAAATGCCATCTGATTCAGGGACACCAACTTATCCAAAAAAGGACCCAGTCCGTTACACAGGATTTTGGTGAAAACCTTATATAAAGTATTTGTTAGCACCAAAATTGGTCACTAACCTCGTTGAAAAAGATTGTGTAGAGATGTAAGTGATGAAGTTGAATTAAACAAGGAAGAATATGCTAATTTAAATGCAGAAAGTAAGAACACCAGATTTATAGTGGTTCAGCGTAAATGCCTACGTCCACTTTGAGATTAAACTTTATTGATCTTCCTTATTGTTGATTACAAATACAATTCGTGAATCAAATGCTTGAATGAAGTTGTTAAGTAGAGAAGATGGGTCTCAAAAATGGCAGAGTCTCCCCAGTGTTCTCCCAAAAAGGATCCTTTTTCACTGTGACCCTGCCCCTCTATTTATAGACAAATATGGGCTGGACTTCCCAGGTGGGCTTGGTGGCCAAACACTCTAGCCCAAGTGTAGTGGTCGTTGTATGCCGAACCAAGTAGACCGAACACGTTGACGCCGAACCACCTTCTCAACGCCGAACGGTACGTTTGATGGGTGGGAAGTGCAGAACAGTTGTCAGTCGAAGCCGAACGATCCTTTGGCCGAACGATGCTTCTTAGCCGAACGATCCTTTGGCCGAACGATGCTTCTTAGCCGAACGATGCTTTGGCCGAACGATGCTTCTTAGCCGAACGATGCTTTGGCCGAACGATGCTGCCATGTAGAGTAGTCATATACGTCGAACGTCTTCTAACGCCGAGTACCACTGGATGCCGAGTACTACGCCGAGTACTCCTTGATGACGGGTACCACTGGATGCCGAGTACTACGCCGAGTACTATGAGATGCTGAACACTACGCCGAGTACTATGAGATGCCGATCACTAGTTGACACCAAGTCGTCCTGTACGCCGAGTACTCAGTTGCCTGGTCAAATCTCCAGGAAACACTTGCCCCCCAAAGTGTGTCGTGTGAAGCAACACAACACGCTTTGAATCAGCGAGTATTCCTTGTCTTCAGAAAGAAATCCACCATGTTTCTTGAATAATCATTATCCTCCCAAGGTGTTGTATCCTTCTAAGGTCATCGTGATGCTTGGTCGATTCCCAATATTATAAATCCAGGGTTGTGGTTCATTAGTGGCCATACATGACTGATTCTGTAGAGCTAATAAGCTTCGGCTATCTGATCTAGTCTTTTCTTAATAACCCTTAGTGAGAATTCAATTTCTGTTGATTTCAAGAAGTCGAACTTTTAAGGATGTACACATGCACGTTCGGGTACATGTTCTTGCCATTGGCTCTCGGATGCGTTTTATATGCTCATAAGTCGTCACCAACTCCATCTAGTTTAATTGCAATTCAATCGTGATTCCTTGTTTGTATTTTCTGTGAAATAAGGGTTGCAATCAGCCACTTGAGGAGTTTTCCAAACCTCTCTTTAGTACTGACTCTATGATTTGGTTCACAGCTTCAACCTGTCCATTTGCGGTTATAATGGATCATGGAAGGTCATAAGGACAGATGACGTTACGGATAAAGAAGTTGATTATTTTCTTCATCTTGGTCATGGTTAGAGTTCTTCATCTTCCATTTGGTGACGTAATCAACTGCTATGGTGGTGTATTTCGCACCATCTTGAGGATCGACAAGAAGATGATTTCAGTGCCCCCAAGTGGCAAACGGCTATGAACTAGCCATTTGACTAATTTCCGTTGGCGGGGTTCCCGGATTTTTTGCAAACATCTTGCACTCGTCACATTGTCTAGCATGATCAACCGCTTCTGGGTTGATAGTTGGCCAGTAATACCTGTAGCAGAGTATCTTCTTTATCATGGTTTTCCCCCTGATGTTATTACCGCGTTCTTCTTCACAGACTTTGCTCAAGATATCATCATGGGCGATATGCCGAAGCGTGGGGATGGATAAACTCCTTTTGACACACGACTTATTCTTAGATGATTTGGCGTGAAGCTTTGAGGAGGATCTGTCGTTTTCCATTCCTCCATTCAATAAGAATTCTTTATTGTAGATAGTCTTTGATAGGAGTCAACCATGACACCTTTTCATTTTGTTCACTGAGTTCGTGTGTAATGATGTAGTACGTGAAGTCGGTTAGTAGCTCTTGGACTTGGCCGAGATAAGGAGCAAGACAATGCCCCCTAGCAAGATCAACTTCCTTAAATTTGTATACTACCAATCAAGAACCACAAAAGATATGTAAAGTTTTCACTTCAAATCCTCTAGCAGATTTGAGGCTGGCAGTCAAGCCTTCATACTAAGCATCGTTGTTTGTTACAGGTAAATCGAGTTTTAGGACGTAGTAGATTGATCGTTCCTCAGGAGTCAGTATCATGATTCCTATTCCATAACACTGATCATTGGGTGCTCCATCCGCGTACATTTTCCATCTTATGGTTGGTTCTCTGCTACTCTTTGAATAGTCATCTGAGGTAGTGAATTTGGGTGTGAGGTCTGCTAATTTCCGTCCTTGGATAGCCCTTCGTGGAAAATAAGTGATATCGAATTAGCTTAGTTCGATATTCTATTTAAATAGTCTTTCAAACGTCTCAGGCCATCGTATGCCCTATCGCAATGGCTGGTGGGCATAGGCGTTGATGGGGTGAGCCTAAAAGTAAGAGTGGAGCTTTCATGAAGAAATCAATAGAGATTGTGCTAGCTTTTGTAGCTTCGGGTTGATATCCAATGCATGGCTCGCGATAGTTAATGAAATCACATATGCATGTCATAATGGGTCCAAGGGAACATATCATCATTTATTCAGAAAAATCCAACTAATTCTTTTATCATCATTGCACTGAGCTGTGATCCGATATTCAGCGCCCGGAAAGGGTCGCCATGGCTGGCTGTAATGTCGACCGTCAGATTAGCAGGTGCCATCCCAGATTCTTTGAGTAAAGATGTAACTATCATAACATTCAATGTGAAATATGGTTGGGACGGCCAATGTTGATGGTTACTCTAGTCGAATCCTAGAGTCTTGTCATGAGTAATTGAGCCTAATAGCGAAGGGCTCTGAATGCTCTAATAGATTATCAGCAAATGGCCAAAGATCAGGCTTAAAAGCGCGTTGAAGGAAACGTCGAGTAGGGCCAGCCTTGAGTTGCGTGCAACTGCATAGCTGGATCTTGCCATGAGTTTGAATTTGCCTGTATATTCGAGTAACGCATTTTCTATTCAATGCATTCATGATCCTTCACTCGCCCTTCGGGTTGGAGTGACAGTCAGTTGCCCACAAGCTTTGGCATTGATTTAATGATTCTATTTCTGGGCATCCTTTCGGTCGTTGCCTTGAGTAGCTGTAAGCACTATACACAAGTTTTAATACTGAGCTATCGTAGCCAATCTTTGGATGACCATGCGTCTTCTCCCAGTCTCGGGTTGATAAATGTACTACATGGACGGTTGAGTCTCGTCCTATCTATGTATATGTTTTCACCTAAACTCCAAAGACATAGAGGTGATTGGTGAAAAGTCGGTTCACATTCATCTTGCTTCTTGCTCGTGCCCCCAGGTCTGGGGCATATACTGATAAGTAGGAAGGCTAACCATGCCCACTTTAGCTTTACTCTCTTTCCCGTTGAATCGTGGGATCATGTCAGTCGATGGGAGACTAGGTCTCGCCTATCTTGGATTTTATCGTGGTTTTTCATTCCAAGAGGAATACTTCGATGCCACGTAAGTTTCAGGGCGTAATTTGGACAGTGGATGGTCATCCACGTCCACTTTGGTTCATGCTCTGTAATCAGATCTCGGGGTAAAGTTGGCTACAAATGCAGTCGGGTTATGCTCATCCAGTTTCATACTCCTCCTGACGAATCGAACGAGGGTGCTGGAGAATTTTTGACCAAGTATTCGTGGTTTACCCTCCTTTCCATACTCTGGGGGTCATAGTTTTTCAAAAAACAAACATCCGAGTCACATTCGTATGTGCTTGGCGCGGATCGGCATTGACCCTTGGTCTGAGGTATGATATAGTAGGTTGCTCGTAGCTTTGGATTCCGTTTCGATTGGTTCTGTATTGAGGCCTCCCCGCAGTCGCTGCCTCAAGTTATAAAGAACGCCATGCTAAAGCTATAGTAAGCTGTCGTATTCGGCTTTTTAGTGTTTTGTACCCCTGCCCCCAGCATTGATTTGGCCAGGTCACTAGTTGGATGGTCGAACTCCATCCTCAGCGTGTTAATAATCCTCCTGTCGATTCCAGGCCGAAGTTTACGGAATAGAAAATGGTCGGAATCCACTCGTCTATTTATCGATGATCATACACCACTCTGCACTCTGGTGACTTAGTGTTATTCTCCCCCCGGTTGACTCACGCCCAATTTGTGTTCATGCTTCGGTCCACGCTCCGGGGACTTAGAGATTTGTCGAACGGTTTATGCTTTAGTCCATAGTTCGAGACGCAGAGATTTTCGTCAACTCGTTTATACTCTAGTTCGCACTCTGGGAACTTAGAGTAATCTAGTCCGCTTCTGGGATTTAGGGATTTTTCTAAAGTTGTCTATAATCTAGTCCACGCTCTGGGGACTGAGAGTACTGTAGTCCGCACTCTGGGGACGTAGAGGTTTTTGAGTCATTTATACTCTAGTCCGCGCTCAGGGACTTAGAGTACTTTAGTCCGCATTATGTCTCCCATTCCAAAGGGTGAGACCCCCTGGATGGTTGAGAGTCTGCCTAGACCTGGTAGATAATCCTTCTCTTTAAGATTCTCTTTAAGATTTCGAAAGTCGTTATTCTTTATGTAGGACTATTGCATTCTAATGCTTGTTTTCCATGATTTTGTGCAGGCCGTTCTGACCCCGAGCCCACTCCGAGGAGCGATGTCGCCAAGGAAGTGGGGGAGAGAACAAGTGAAGCCACTCACGTAGGGGAGGCTCCTGGTCCAGACGCTCAGGTGATCGGAGCGCTTGATGAAGACAAGTCTGAGACCTTCTCTCCTACCGACGGGGGTTATAAAGTAGAAATTACAGGCGCCTCTGGGCACACATCTGAATTGAGCATGGAGGAGCGGCTCGAGATAGAGAAGGGGGAGACGGTCAAGGTCATAGTAGAGCCCCGAGTTGTGGACTTGGACGATCCTTTGAACAAGCCGTTGAAGGTCATCCTTCCTGGCGGATCCAAGCCCATGGAAGGCCCCCGTACTCCTTCAGTTGCTACCCCTCTATCAAATAAGAGTACCAAGGGTAAATGCTCTGGAGAGGAGCCATCTGGAAAGAAGTTGAAGAAGCACAAGAAGTGATTACTATCCTCGTTCAACGAGAGTTAGTTTAAGTCATGTAATTATTTTCATCTATTTCCTAGTCCTTGTAAATAGAATGTCGACTCCGAACTTTGGAGGGGTTGTAATAGAAACTCATTTCTGAATAAGGTTTAGTTCTTTTTCTGTCTTACAAAAGACTCTTATTGTTCAGTTTCTTTGTGATTGTGACTTTAATCCAAGCAGTTGTGAGTAACATAGACTTCTCAGTCCATCTTCATATAACTCGGAAACTCTTCGGGAGTCGTTTAACTTCCATTCTGTGCTTCGAGCACTTAGAAAACTTTCTAGCCCGTATGTTAGGGATTTGACAAATTCAAGTCATCTGTGTCATAGTTCATATTCAGGGAACTTGGAGATCCAATTCGCTTATATTCGAGTCCGCACTCTGGGGAGTTAGAGTACTCCAGTCCGCACTCTGGGGACTTGGAGGTTTAAGTCATTTATACTCTAGTCCGCACTCTGGGGACTTAGAGTACTCCAGTCCGCACTCTGGGGACTTGGAGGTTTAAGTTGTTTATACTCTAGTCCACGCTCTGGGGACTTAGAGTACTCCAGTCCGCACTCTGGGGACTTGGAGGTTTATGTCATTTATACTCTTGTCCGCGCTCTGGGGACTTAGAGGTTTAAGTCATTTATACTCTATTCCACGCTCTTGGGGACTTAGAGGTTTAAGTCATTTATACTCTATTCCACGCTCTGGGGACTTAGAGTACTCCAGTCCGCACTCTGGGGACTTGGAGGTTTAAGTCGTTTATACTCTAGTCCGCGCTCTGGGGACTCAGAGTACTCCAGTCCGCACTCTGGGGACTTGGAGGTTTAAGTCGTTTATACTCTAGTCCACGCTCTGGGGACTTAGAGTACTCCAGTCCGCACTCTGGGGACTTGGAGGTTTATGTCATTTATACTCTAGTCCGCGCTCTGGGGACTTAGAGTACTCCAGTCCGCACTCTGGGGACTTGGAGGTTTAAATCATTTATACTCTAGTCCACGCTCTGGGGACTTAGAGTACTCCAGTCCGCACTCTGGGGACTTGGAGGTTTAAATCATTTATACTCTAGTCCGCGCTCTGGAGACTTAGAGTACTCCAGTCCGCACTCTGGGGACTTGGAGGTTTAAATCATTTATACTCTAGTCCACGCTCTGGGGACTTAGAGTACTCCAGTCCGCACTCTGGGGACTTGGAGGTTTAAATCATTTATACTCTAGTCCGCGCTCTGGAGACTTAGAGTACTCCAGTCCGCACTCTGGGGACTTGGAGGTTTAAATCGTTTATACTCTAGTCCGCGCTCTGGGGACTTAGAGTACTCCAGTCCGCACTCTGGGGACTTGGAGGTTTTAGTCGTTTATACTCTAGTCCGCGCTCTGGGGACTTAGAGTACTCCAGTCCGCACTCTGGGGACTTGGAGGTTTTAGTCATTTATACTCTAGTCCGCGCTCTGGGGACTTAGAGTACTCCAGTCCGCACTCTGGGGACTTGGAGGTTTTAAATTGTTTATACTCTAGTCCGCGCTCTGGGGACTTAGAGTACTCCAGTCCGCACTCTGGGGACTTGGAGGTTTTAGTCGTTTATACTCTAGTCCGCGCTCTGGGGACTTAGAGTACTCCAGTCCGCACTCTGGGGACTTGGAGGTTTTAGTTATTTATACTCTAGTCCGCGCTCTGGGGACTTAGAGTACTCCAGTCCGCACTCTGGGGACTTGGAGGTTTTAAATTGTTTATACTCTAGTCCGCGCTCTGGGGACTTAGAGTACTCCAGTCCGCACTCTGGGGACTTGGAGGTTTTAGTCGTTTATACTCTAGTCCGCGCTCTGGGGACTTAGAGTACTCCAGTCCGCACTCTGGGGACTTGGAGGTTTTAGTTGAGAGCAGTCGTATTTCCATTTTTTAATTTGTATTCATCTATTGTATCGAGGCTAATGTCGTCGAATGAACAATCGAAACACGTTTGCTCACGGAATGGGATTCTGCCCCCTAGGATGAGGGACGAAATTAGAAAAATGGACGATCGATTCTCGTCCGCTTGGTGATTATAGCTCTTCCAATCAAGTCAAGGAAGGAGGTATATGACAGATGGTTGAATCACATCCATGCTGGGTTAGATAACCAAATCTCTTACAATTTGCTCTGTATCTCCTTCTAGAAAATAAGGATAATAGATTGTTGAGTAGACAAAGTAAGTTGCATATGTTCCAAGGTGCAGTCGTGTCTGTATTTTGACAGCGATGGTTAGTGAGTACGCAGTCTACCATAGCTACTTCAAGTTGGGCTTTCGACCAACCTTTTGTGTTCAGGGTAGGATTTGATGTGTAGATGATCAAATCACGTCCACTTTAGACGGATCCCAGCGTCACTGAGCTTCATGAGGGGTATCTGTATTTTGTCGAACTTTGTTCTATGACCCGATTGGAGTGGATGATCGGGCCATATTCATTCCAAGCAGTTTAGGTCTCCAAGTCAAAATGTGGAGGTTGATGGATGGATGGTCGGTTGCTCGAATCGATCATAAGTTGAGCATACGAACTCGGATCGTCTTGAAACTTGGAACATTGGCTTCACTGGCTTTGATTGTTATGTCTTGTTAATCGTGGCTCGATCCAGACTCGGACAAAATCCATCGATATCCATTGTGAGCCTTTGTGTAACCGATCTCCAAGACGAACTGTCACTGGTTTCTAATCAAGTTCTTGGTGTCACGGCCTTGCCAAAAGGCGGGATAACATTTGCCCCCCAAAGGACGTCTTGTGTAAACATGACGTGCTTTGAAAAACCGCGGTCTTTCATGCTGAATATTTCCGTTCAGTTGATTGCTTGACAGTCGTCTCTTAATCGTTTCGTTGCAATCTTCTTTTAGACAAATGTTCAACTAGCATGCTTTGCTTTGGTTCTGCCCCCAGTTTTGGGGATGAGTATGGAGTTGATTAATGTTTATACTCCGTCTCGCACTCTGGAAATACGGAGTTGATTAATATTTATACTCCGCCTCGCACTCTGGGAGTACGGAGTTAAGCGAATGTTTAAACTCCGTCTCACACTCTGGGAGGACGGAGTTGATTAATGTTTATACTCCGTCTCGCACTCTGGGAGTACGGAGTTGATTAATGTTTATACTCCGTCTCGCACTCTGGAAATACGGAGTTGATTAATATTTATACTCCGCCTCGCACTCTGGGAGTACGGAGTTAAGCGAATGTTTAAACTCCGTCTCACACTCTGGGAGTACGGAGTTGATTAATGTTTATACTCCGTCTCGCACTCTGGGAGTACGGAGTTGAGTAGATGTTTATACTCCGTCTCGCACTCTGGGAGTACGGAGTTGTGCGAAGGATCGTCGTGTATCAACCCATTTTTAGCCTTGATGTGATGGATTGCCCCCGAGCTCGAGTTTCACTTAGCGAGTGGTTGGTCGTATCGCAGCCGCTCTCTACTTGAATAAATTCCACTTGCAGGATGGAATTCAGCTCTCCGTTCATCGTGATGTTGTACATTGTATTTAATCCATAGCCCCGAATCAAAGGCATATGGTTGATGATGAGCAATAGAATTATTCTCGTCCAGATGTAACTCCACACGTCCGATCATGGTCTGCGTAGATTGGTTGGCAACCAAATCTGAGTACCTGGACACCTGCATCGTTTTGAAAGTAGTTTAGTTCAAGCTATTCGTAGTTCATAGAACAATTGAAATAGAGATGGAAATGGAAATAATTCAAAGAAGATTATGGTAAATCTCATTGATATGTGAAGCAGCATCGTGTGCTCGCTATTCGACTCCGCCCCTGGCTCCTTTCAAAGGGATGTTGGCCGTCAACCGTCCAATTGATAATCATAGCCCTTTATTAATAGGCATCAGATATTCGATGCCCGCCATTCTGCTGGACTTGTACATACTATTGAAGCTTTCCTTTCCACGTCATCTTTTCGATCACACCTCGGAGGTGTTTGTAATCGCTCGTGTTAGGATTAGTGAGCATCTGGGAATATACAACATTCCCCTGATTTTCTTTAGACTTTGGTGTACTCTCTCGAGGTTGGTTTCCAGTACCACTCCGAGTCGTGAGTCTTCAAGTAGAGGTTGTCAATTGAATCTTTCAAAGAGCATATGAGCTGAATTCTGAAGTCTTGTTTCGGCTACTGGGATCTACATCCTTAGCCAACGGGCCTTCATTTTTATTTTTCTTAGTCTGCTCCACTCCTCCTCACTTTAGTTCTGATTAATTTTGTAGAAAAAACGATCCATAGTCGTAGGAGGCTCTTTAGCTAACTAGCTGCCAAAATATATCTGGAGGTCGGCTTTCCTCAAACGCGATCAGTATGATACCCTTGTTAGTATTTGGAATAAATTGTTTAGAGCATTGGTTTGCTTGGGGTCACTAAATTCGAAGTGCTGGGTCAGCGAAGAATGGTGCTTGGAGTCATCTTGACGTTTGCTAGAGTCACATCATCTATGTTCTCCAACCTTTGGGAGTACCGTTTTAATAGCGGTTGCTTGTCCGTTCCCTTGATGTCGTTCATAAGCTGCCGCTAGATCCTCTATGCCCTGGTCGATCATGGGATGTCAGGGAAGTGGATAGAATGTTCCTTTACTAAGTTGAGTTTTGAACTCATTATCCGGAGGCACTGCGCTGCACAACTCTGATGAGGTTGTATAGGTGACCGGTGTAACTTAATTCCAGAGGTGCTCGGCATACAATACCGTTCGGCATTGATGAGCGTTCGGCATACAATACCGTTCGGCATTACAGAGGTGTTCGGCATAGAGGTATGGATCGGCCTGGAAGAACGTTCGGCCTAGAGGTATGGTCGGCCTGGAATGGTTCGGCCAAAGTTGTTCGGCCAAGGCTGTTCGGCAGAGTGGATCGGCCTGGAGTGGTTCGGCCAAAGCTGTTCGGCCAAAGTGGGTCGGTAGAGGCTGTTCGGCCAAAGTGGATCGGCCTGGAGTGGTTCGGCCAAAGCTGTTCGGCCAAGACTGTTCGGCCAGAGTGGATCGTCCAGAAGTGGTTCGGCCAAAGCTGTTCGGCATCCACACTGTTCGGCACAACCGAGTCGTTCGGCATACAATACCGTTCGGCATTAGGGCGTTCGGCCTACGCCTTTTCTGGAGCGTTCGGCATATGCCTTTTCTGGAGCGTTCGACATACGCCTTTTCTGGAGCGTTCGGCCTACGCCTTTTCTGGAGCGTTCGGCATACGCCTTTTCTGGAGCGTTCGGCCTACGCCTTTTCTAGAGCGTTCGGCATACGCCTTTTCTGGAGCGTTCGGCCTACGCCTTTTCTGGAGCGTTCGGCCTACGCCTTTTCTGGAGCGTTCTGATGGTCTGGGCCTCCAGCCTCCATTTGTACTCCTGTCCTGAAGTTTCCAGCTCTTGCTTGGTCACGGTCTCCAGCTGTTTGAACAGCAGCTTCAGTCTTGCGGCGTCTGCGCCTGGGAGGTTCATCAGAGGAAGTAGAGCTGTCAGCAGCTTCAGTCTTGTTGCACGCTAGCCGTCTCGCGGGCATCCGCATTATGAGAAGCTGACCTGGTACGTGGTCCTTCCATTGTAGAGTTATCGGTATGAACTCTGAGTAGAATCAACGGATGTCCTATCAGTGAGTCGGATCTTCTTTGGGGGATTTATTCAATCCAGTAACTTCAAAGCAGATCCTTGAGGTCTGAGAATTCAACTCTCAATGAAAGCACCAAAGTGTTAGCACCAAAATTGGTCACTAACCTCGTTGAAAAAGATTGTGTAGAGATGTAAGTGATGAAGTTGAATTAAACAAGGAAGAATATGCTAATTTAAATGCAGAAAGTAAGAACACCAGATTTATAGTGGTTCAGCGTAAATGCCTACGTCCACTTTGAGATTAAACTTTATTGATCTTCCTTATTGTTGATTACAAATACAATTCGTGAATCAAATGCTTGAATGAAGTTGTTAAGTAGAGAAGATGGGTCTCAAAAATGGCAGAGTCTCCCCAGTGTTCTCCCAAAAAGGATCCTTTTTCACTGTGACCCTGCCCCTCTATTTATAGACAAATATGGGCTGGACTTCCCAGATGGGCTTGGTGGCCAAACACTCTAGCCCAAGTGTAGTGGTCGTTGTATGCCGAACCAAGTAGACCGAACACGTTGACGCCGAACCACCTTCTCAACGCCGAACGGTACGTTTGATGGGTGGGAAGTGCAGAACAGTTGTCAGTCGAAGCCGAACGATCCTTTGGCCGAACGATGCTTCTTAGCCGAACGATCCTTTGGCCGAACGATGCTTCTTAGCCGAACGATGCTTTGGCCGAACGATGCTTCTTAGCCGAACGATGCTTTGGCCGAACGATGCTGCCATGTAGAGTAGTCATATACGTCGAACGTCTTCTAACGCCGAGTACCACTGGATGCCGAGTACTACGCCGAGTACTCCTTGATGACGGGTACCACTGGATGCCGAGTACTACGCCGAGTACTATGAGATGCTGAACACTACGCCGAGTACTATGAGATGTCGATCACTAGTTGACACCAAGTCGTCCTGTACGCCGAGTACTCAGTTGCCTGGTCAAATCTCCAGGAAACAGTATTACAACAGGCAATGGGTCTGAAATCTAGAATACATGTGGAGTGGTCTTTATTTGGAATCAAGTGTATGAACGTATGATTCCACTCATTGATTATATGACCCTTTTGAAAAATATTGTTCAAAGCTTTGAAAATTAAGTCTTTCGAAAGGTTCCAATGAGTCTTAAAAAACAACGAGTTAAAACTGTCCGGACCTGGAGAGACAGTATCTTTAATATCCCACAGTGCAAATTTAATTTCTTCCAAAGATATACCATCATTCAAAAAATTAGCACCGTATTCAGTAATAATCGTTTTACAAATAACTTCAGGGAAGTGTTCACATAAGGGAAGGTTAAAGATTTGTTTAAAGAAATCAATAGCCGATTCAACAAACTTATCTTCTGAAACCACCTTTCCATCGACAACAATGTTGGTCAAACGCTTTCTACTTCTTCTACTAGACACTTTAGCGTAGAAAAAAGAAGAGGCCTCGTCACCCATCATCAACCATTCACATTTAGCCTTTTGTTTGGCAACCAGAAATTCTTTCTTAAGTGCTAAATCCAGATTTATCTTGGCATTTTGAAATTCCAAAGCTAAATTGTGATCATGTGATTTTTCCAGAAGTTTCTGACTTGAACAATTCTCTCTCTGAACATTAACCTCTTGTTTGATATTACGTGATTTAGCACTCCAACTCTTAAGCTCTCTCTTGATATTTTTGAGAATACTGATGATTTGATACAAAGGTCTGTCTGTATGATTAGTAATCCAGTGTTTCTTGATCAGAGGAAAGTATTGATCACATAAAGACCAATGGTTCATATATCTGAAAGGTCTGTTCTTATCCCTAGGCTTAGTGAAAAGCGAAACGAGGACGGCATTATGATCGCTCACAGAAGGAGGCAAATATTCAGCCGATAAGTCTGTGAATAAGTTAATCCAATCTAGGTTTGCAAAAACCCTGTCAATTTTAGAAAATATGTTTCGACTCGGACCAGACCACCAAGAAAATTCATAACCTTTAATATTGATCTCATTAAGACCAGTATAATTAGACATATCATCTAATTCAAATAAGTTACCAAATGTCACTGGGTTACCTCCCTTTCTTTCTGAGGGACTGCAAATGCAATTAAAGTCCCCAAGAACCAGCCATGGTCTATAAATATTAATAGCATCCTCCTGTAAATTCTTCCATAATCTTTTCCTGAATTCAACAAAATTATGAGCATAGACAAAGGTTAGATTACATTTGAATTTCGAGGTATTGATCAATTCAATAGTAATGTGTTGATCACTCATACTAATATAGTTGAAATCCCAAGAATTTCCGTCAATGAGGACCATTATCCTGCACTTAAAATAACAAGAGACGTTACTTATTATTTTCCATCTGTCATCCAATGCTCTTTCCAGCTTCAGTATATCCGAAAACAACAACTTATTTTCCAGAACACCGAAACAACTTATTTTATACTTATCAATGAGTTTTCTCACTTCTCCCATTCTGTTGGGGTTATGAAACCCTCTAACATTCCAGCAAGCTACTGACATTATGAAACCTTGTTATTGGGGTCCTCAACGACCTACTGCTGGAGGACTCCCCTTTGTCTTCCGTAGGAATGCCTAGCATCTGAACCCACTTGGGATTCTTACGAACAAGCTTATCCTTCTGAATATTCTCAAACTCTATATCTTGAGGCTTCGGAAGTTTCTCCACAAATACTTCCTGAACTGGGTCTGCATTATCATAAGCATTCTGTTTCTCTACTACTTCTGTCGTTCCTGTATCCTGATCCAGATTATCTTGCACCTGTAAGTCAATACAAGGTTCAGTGCCTCTCCTAAAATTAACATTATTAATTATACAATCATCAATAAATATATCGTTAGAAAATAAATAGTTTGGAAAAGAAGGAGAATCCGATGATGACGAAGGGCGTTTGAGAATAGTTATGTGGGTCAATGGTGACTTCGGAGGAGATGTTCTTGGATCTCTGGCTCCCGGGGTAGTTGGAGACACAGGAATGAATGGCTCACTGGTTCCTTGATCAGGAGGAACTTCCGACCTGGCCAGAGGAACAGTGAGCAATCTTCACAGACTCCTATTTCGGTAAGAGTAACAGGTTCTGACTCTGAAGCTTCTGAAATTACCCCCTCACAGCGCTCTTCTAAGGATGCAGCTCTTTCTAAAATCTGATCTGAGGGTAAAACTTCTGTTTGCTTTTGTTCTGGAATAAATTTTCCCCTAATTTCTGTCTCCAGCTCATTAGAAGCTATCTGGAACCTACCCCGAGATCCATCAATAGGTGGGCAGTCAACAATTAGGTTTTGATTTTCTTGATGCACTTCTGACTATAAGATTTCGGTCATATCATCACCACATGAGACCTCCGTCCCAAAATTCCTGATTACTCCATTATCATCGTGTAGTAATTCAGAATTAAGGGGATCAGTGGGACAACCATCATTCAACTACTTTTCGAGATCCTTAGAAATCTCAATTCCTCCTTCCTCCCTTACAATATCCGCACGTCCAACAAGACCTGGATCTGAAGGTCTTTCCTTATCAGAGTTGGCAGCTTGGGTCATTTTAGGAACCCAAGACTTGGTCATTGGGCATTCATCAGTTACGTGTCTGAAACACACGCACTTGCCACATATGGGAGGAGGGTTCTCATATTCCACTTCCTAAATGAAACTCCTCCCATTGTCATCCATGCCTTCAATGGTGTTAGGCATACCATAAGAAGCATTAACCTCAACCAGAACTCTAGCGTAGGCTAATCTAGATTTATTTTTCGTGGCCTCGTCCATCTTTATGGGAACTCCAATGGTACTTGTTAATGCGCTAATAGCCTTATTGCCCCATAACTTAAAACTTAAACCAGGAAGTCTGACCCACATAGGCAAGGATGTAAGTAGATCTCTATCAGTTCTCATGTCTGGGGACAGTCGCTTCATTATGATCAAGTTCCGGTCCATGAACCAAGGACCTGATTTCAGAATCTTGTTACAATCCTCCTCAGAACCAAATCTCACTACAAAGAATCCATTATTCCTTGAGTGAACTGAAAACGGCTTCTTTGTAACCGAAACCCTGTTGGCATATCCCTCAAAAGTTCTAAGCCATGGTTTATACCCAACCACATACAATAATATACATAAATCTCAGCCTCCCTCCGCTTCTTTGATAGCCTCAGAAGAAAGGGAACCAATCCTTTTACCATCCGCTACTTTAGGCTCAATAAACTCAAGATCTAGGTTTCCTAAATCTCATATCGTTCCTACTTTCACTGCCTCACTATATGAAAAAAATTTAGCGTTCTCTGAGACAGTGAATTTTATTTTCGGGTTGCTTCCTGGCAACAATACTTTCTACTTAGAAATTTTCGAGAATTTTGTAGATGTCCGCCCAGCATGATCCGCTTGCACCCTCCTCCCCGTGTTCCGATCTGGAATAACCCCAGATCTACTCAATCTTTGCCCTCCCAGGTTGAGCCTTTGTTCAGGTCCCAAAGACGCTGGAGCCTTGCCCCTTTTCCTTCTCACCTCCTCCCAGCCTTCATCATCCCGCAGAGATCCCATGATTTCCAGGTTTGAGGAGATAGAAGTGAAGACAGAAAATAGAAATATGCATAGAAAAGCAAGATTACTTGGAAAAATCAATCATATTTCATATGAGAGAGTTATGGTGTTTCAAAATCAGCACGCTTAATTTATAAACTTAACCAAATAAAAATGGAAATCTCACCTCAAAACAAACGAGCCTGCCCATTCCAATTCAAACCCATCCCATGCGCTCAAAAATAACTCCTCCCATCTCATGCAGTTGTCCATATTCACATGAACCTTTTTGCAAATTCATTTGCAATGGATAGTAACTCATTCCCTTTCTTTCTTTTTTCCAGCATACTACACTTCCTCTATACATATTTTGCAACCGCCTGCACTACTCTTCCCCATGCATGCAATCAAGAAGCTATAAAGCCTCCTCCCTTCCTAGCCAAAGCCCACGACCCACCCTCCATCACGCTTCCACCTGATTTTTCACGCCTGTTGCCATGCACATGCCGTACATTCTACACCCAAACACTCACAAACTCAAACATACACACACCCAAGCAAATCATAGCCCAAACATCCAAGGCCACTTCTCCCTGCACTTTCCTGCTCATGCACGTTTTCCTGCTCATGCACGTCCAATCCTCCTACCTTTTCTCCATTACATGCACTTGCATTCACACAGCACACGCACCATATAATTACCCACACGCACACAGCCACACTCGTGCAAATATACACTACACATGCAAACTCTTTGCCAAACACACTACCACACTTGCACATTATTCACAGCCACACTAGTTTGTAGAGGATAAGAAAAGGAAAGGGAAAAGAAGGAGGAACATTGGATAAGTGTGGTGCTCTATGTACATATTTTTGTATGCATAAGAAATACAAGTGATACAAATGAGAATGTCCATCTTTTTATTCTCTCCGTGCATGTATTTTCTCTCCTATAAATGTTGCGAATGTGAACCTATATATATATATATATAACTAGCTTGCTTAAGAGCTAAGGAAAAGTATAAACAAACATTAATGCTAAGCAAACAAGTCAAGCACAAGGACAACCCAAGATATGTGCAAAAGGTATTGCTATGTTCATTCCTTTGTGTTTCATGGGTTGTTCACTTTTGTTCAATGTGTTATAAATATAACCATATTACTTAAAAGGTTAAATAAAAAAAGTGAACTAGCAAGGACAATTAAAGATGTGTGACCATGTATGAAAAAAGGGTTTTCTTACAAAAGAGTGTTTGAGTGTAAATTTTGTTTTGAAAAAAGTTTTGCGGTACCCCGCTATACAATAACACGTTCGCATATAAGCCGCGCACTGCCTCCCACTACTCAGCCAAAGTAGCTTCATATGTCGGACCCAGAAATGAGAGGCTCCCGCGCCCCAAGATGCTATGAATATAAAAGTCAAATAGAGTAGAGCTGACTTTTGCCTTCGTTGCCTCGTGCGACTGCTCAGCCGCTTCTTTTTCAGCGATAGCTGCAACTTGGCCGGCAACTGCCTCATCCCGCTCTTTTTCAGTTTTCAATAACTGAGCTTGCAGCCTTGCAATTTCCAAATCTTGAGAGCTTACTTTTTCCCGCAGCTGGACGGTGTCATTGCGGTATTTTTCAACAATATGCTGCTCTGCTTCAAGTTTGGCTTCAGCATCTCTTTGAGCAGCATGTGCATCTCGCACTTGCTTAGAAATAAATATAAAATCATATACAACAATGTGACATGTTCTTAAATAATAGTAAAATATATATTGGTTAACTAAATCTATGCAGTTTCAAAAATACCAACGCTTGTAGTAAAATACGTCAAACGAAAATTTAACTATTTTTCAAAATAAAATTTATGAAAAAGTCCTATAAATTAAATTAAAATACATCGTTAAAAATCAAGTCATTTTATTAAGATTTTATTTCTTATTATTTACTAACTTTGAATCAAATTTGAATATTTAAATATATAAAATATTTGTATTCAAAACATTAAAAATTTCGGGTCGTTACATTCTCCCGCCTTAAAAGAATTTCGCCCTCGAAATTTCACTTTCTTATATAAAAACATTTCACAATTTTTTACTTTGTATATAATTATTTAAACAAACAACTTTTATTAAAATTTAATTTTAACCCAACATTAATATCGAACGCCTTATAACCACATTGTGAAATTAAATCCACAAGGTGTTCGTTTCAATGTTCCCTAAAATTTCTACCTACCCAACCCATGCAATGAAAAGGCAGGACTACTCATAAACTGGCCGAGCACAACCAACTAAACAATAAACGATAACAATATGATATTATCATATCATAACAAACAAATACATCAAAAATAACTATGTTAAATTTTGAAAATTTCCTTTTATATATAAAATATACTATTAGGTAAAATTATTTCATTTACTGATTTAAAACAATACTATGTTGGTTGGCCTTGTTCAAGTGTTTAGAAATCCCTATCGATAGCATGGGCCAGACGCATCAATCAGAATTCATAAACCACTCAACCGATCAAACAATACAATATAAGACATTTTTATAACACTAACAAACACGTTCTCGTGTATATATATACACGAACTCATAGTAAGGCTTTCCATTACCTTATCTCTTGATGAGTTTACCCCCACAAAGCTATGGTTCTCGCTTAACCTTCTGTTCTAATACCAAATGTAACAACCCACCTTTTCGATCCCCAAAAGTCGACATTAATACATCCACGGTATTCACGCCGAACATCCAAGTGCCAGAAAGATAGATCATTAGGATGAAAGAAAGAAAAGACAAAATATTATCTCACAAAACGTAACGAGTAACATATAATATATAAATGATCTTTACAAAAGAAAAACGTAATTTTAATATACATACATTAACCATAGTACAATTATCCTACCATCAACTTTAGATAGTTATAACAATTTGTCCTTACAATTACTGATAAATACAATAAGAAAAAACAACGGAGGATAAAAGGAAAATACGGAAGTACGTTTAGAGGCCTCCAGCTTGTCTCCAGAAAGCTCCAAGGTATTCTGCTAAATCTGAAAAATATCATCGGGCTGACCCGAGCATTATAAGAAAAATAACGCTCGGATCAGTCTGGCAAAACCAGCATGAGAAACACAATCAATTGGAATTTTAGATATTTTAAAACCATTTCAAAAAAAAGGTACAGATTTTTACCTTACGATTACCAAACCATTTATAGGAAATCTTGTGTTATATTATAATAATGTCTAGGTTAAATAAATATTAATCATAACTGAAATTGTTACATTTATTATATTCCTGCATAATAGGTATACAACTAAATCCGTAAAGGGCACATATTAGAAAATGGATTTCAATCAATGATTGGGCTACTAGGGTACCGCCTGTCATAGTACATCTCTAGATAAAATGTACCGATGTTAACAAGAACTTTTTGCACCCCTGCTACACAGAGCCAGCTGGCCCTTTAACATGACAGGCCCTATTACATTATCCCTTGGACCAAGGCTCCAAAACAATGTGCACTAGCCATGGCTACACTCTTGCACGCATACCCAAAACTGTAAATATCAACTCTAGATCGAGGAATGGTGGTCTTAATGGTAGCAAACCATATAGCCCTGCTGAATATCCCATGTTTTAGTCATTACCGAGTTGGGAGGCTTGTAAGGTCACGAATACCTTTTTCCTCTCTTAGCAATTCCCACTTGGAATGCTAACGCCTCTTACAATGTACAATGCAATGCTAGCATTCGTTCATCCAAGTTGTTTAGGATATGACCAACTGAAAACACTACTTCTACTACATCCATTTGAAATCACCCTCATTATTAGTAGCAAGCAGCTATTGCACTTCAAAAAAACTTCATCTTCGATTCTATAATCTTTCAAAGGTCTTCAATATGATGCTTGAGTTGGATCAAAGTGGTTTCAGATAATTTATACTTATCCAATCCCGGTATTTTCAAACCACCATTCGCTAGTTTTCGGTAAACTCAATTCTGATTGTTTCGTAAATAATCAGATAATAGATAAGAGTAGAGATCACCTCCTAACCGTTTAAGTAGACGGATTTCCTTATCATTTTCCTTAGGAGAATAAAACGAAATTTGTACGTATAGTACAGCACCATCGAGGATGGTTGTGCCATATAACCCCCATGTTTCTCCTGGATATTTCCAAAGTTACATTTTGGTCCAGATTTGATAATCGGTTATTTAACTATCAAATAAACAAACAATAATCCAAATTTAATTTCTTATGGATCCACTAAGCCTCTTTAATTAATCCTTTATTAATCAAATAACTTTTCAATTTTTGATTCAAAATACCTTTACAAAAGATATTTTCACAAACCTCTTATACTTCTTCCAATACTTGGAAAACATTCATATACTTATCTCACTAGTATAAGTATATTACAAACTATTAAATTTTCAATACTTAGAGAATATAATCATATACTTATCTCAACAGTATAAGTATAATAATAAAACTTAAGGATGGTTTTTCTCTTTCCAAATTCATAT
Organism: Allium fistulosum; assembly: GCA_030737815.1. Taxonomy (NCBI): domain Eukaryota; kingdom Viridiplantae; phylum Streptophyta; class Magnoliopsida; order Asparagales; family Amaryllidaceae; genus Allium; species Allium fistulosum. Next base: position 936,727,764 of record CM060907.1, on the reverse strand, counting down.
TTAATGGGCCAAACAAATCATATTTAAAATATCTCTTACTATAAACCAAACCACTTATCCTTCAGTGTTAAGTATAGAAAGGAATATACCATACCACCATGATTAAGAAGGATTATTTACCAAAATCAAATCTCATTCCTTTTATAAAGTTCCCTTTTATAAACGCATTCAATATTTTCAAGCCCTTTTATAAATCTCAAGGGTAATTTATAAACTCCTTTTTCCAAAACTCTTTTCTTTTATAAAACTCTTTACTAAATCTCCATTTATAAAATCCTTTATAAAAATCCTTATAAAGATTTTTATTTTAAAAATACATTTAAAAATGAATCCCTTTTTAAATACTTATACAATCTTTATTATCATCTTCAAAATGAATTTACAAATATCTGAAATAGATAACCGTTATATTTTATGAAAACGATAAATTTTCAAACTACATTAATAACGACTATCGCTGTATGGATCATAACCTTTATAACTTGGTTTATAAATTAAATAGCCTTTCACCATCTTTGAAACTCTTTTAAAAATATTTATAAACCATGTTTACAAATCACTTTATTATTTATGAACCCTTTTATAAATCAACTATACCTTTATAATACTTGAATAAAAATCCAAACCCTTATCCAAAAACATTACCGTAAATCAAATATTATCTTTCAACACTTTTATTAAATAAACTAAAAATCTTTAAACACCATTATTAAATAAATTAATAATATTAAAAACATCATTAATAAATAATTAATTAACTTTAAAACATCATTAATAAAATAATCAATTAACTTCAAACAAAACTAAACCTATTAACTAACTTAAAACGAAATTAATAATATAATTAAATAATTAATTTCCTTAAAATATCATAAATAAAATAATTAATTAAGCCTCTAAAACATTATTAAATAAAAAGTAATTAACTTTTAAATAACATTATTAAATAAATAAGTAAATAAGTAAACTTTAAATAACCTTCATAATATAATTAATTATCTGGCTTAAAACATCTTTAATAAAGAAAAAGGATGGGCCAATTCTTTTTAAAATTAAATAACACTTAACATCAAATTGTCAAAAATTGAAGTTAAATTCAAATCCATAACTTTACAAATTCGAAAAGAGGCTTAGTGACCATAGTGGTACTAAATCAAACTACCATTTAATTCAATTTAACTTTCATGTCACATAACTGGTATTTACATAAACATCATATATGTAAATGAAATCATAAATCCATACTAGTTAATCCATCACTTATCATGTACTAATTAATCTACATATTAATTAACCGGTACATGGATAAACGTCAAAATTAATATAATACCAGAACGGTGATTTATTCTGCTAAACATATGTCATCAAAAATGTCTTAATTTAATTATAGCGGAATGGTGTTTTATTCTGCTAAATAAATATTCAAAATAATCTATAAAATTTAATTTAATCAATCGGTGTTTTATTTGGCAAAATAGATGTCACCATTAATTTAACGACATTATTATTTAAAATAACGTAATTAAATTCATTCCCTGTTATTATATCATAAATTTATAAATCACCAATTCCACCAACAAATAACACTACAATATTGTATTTGCCAATATGAGTCCAACACAAAAATCCATGTGTCAATCGGATTTCATATGAGAGAGCTATGATGTTTCAAAATCAGCACACTTTATTTACAACCTTAACCAAATAGAAATCTCACCCCAAAACAAACGGGCTCGGCCCATTCCGATTCAAACCTGTCCCATGCGCTCCAAAATAACTCCTCCCATCTCATGCAATTGTCATATTCACGTGAACCTTTTGCAAATTCATTGCAACGAATAGTAACTTATTCCCTTTCTTTCTTTTGTCCCGCATACTACCCTCCTCCCTACATATTTTGCAACCGCCTGGACCGCTTTTCCCCATGCATGCAACCAAGAAGCTACAGAGCCTCCTCCCTTCCTAGCCAAACCAACGACCCGCCATCTAAACCCACACCCTCCCTCGCTTCCACCTGCTTCTTCACGCCTGCTGCCATGCACACACCATACATTCTACACCTAAACACTCACAAACTCAAACAAATACACGCACAAGCAAATCACGACCCAAACTTCCAAGGTCTCCGCACTTTCCTGCTCATACACGACCATTCCTCCTTCCTTTTCTACCTCATGTGCACTTGCATTAACAAAGCGCACACACCATATACTTACCCGCACACACCATATACTTACCCGCACACACACAACCATACTCATACAAACATAAACCACACACATGCAAATTCTTTGCCAAACACACTGCTACACTTGCACATCATTCAAAGCCATACTAATTTGTAGAAGATAAGAAAAGGAAAGGGAAAAGAAGGAGGAATATTTAAGAAGTGTGGTGTTCCGTGTACAAATTTTTGTATGCAGAAGAAATATAAGTGATACAAATGAGAAAGTGCATTTTTTTATCTCCATGCATGTATTTTCTCTCCTTTAAATGTTGTGAATGTGAACCTATATATATATATATATAAACTAGTTTGCTTAAGAGTTAAGGTTAGGTGCCTAAGTAAAATTCATCTAGGGTTAGTATATCAACCTAGGAATTTTAAAAATGAAACTACCTTAATTCGATAAATAAAATGGATAGGATATGGCACCGTACCTCCGACCGGGGTTATGGGTGATATTACTATTTTTGGTGTGTTTAACTTTCGTTAATTGTTGTTTTTTCGTTATATTTTTTTGTCCTTTTAATTTTGAGGACGAAATTCTTTTAAGTAAGGGAGAATGTAACGACCCAGAATTTGACCACTTTAATATATAATATTTAAAGTGATTTTAAATATGAATTAAGTAAGGTTATATGATTCAAACAAAATTAGATAGGGTTACGTAGGCAGTCACAAGTGGTAGTGATGCAGCCCCTAAAATAATATAACTCTTTCATGTTTATCTGTTATTGGTTGTTGTTTATCTTGCGTCATTATATCTTTCCTGCTTACTATTTTATTCCGCATTTACATTGTTTATTGAGTTCTCAGGTAATGATAGTGTTGTCTCTCTCATCAGAGTTGTGCAGTGGTAAATTTATAGTCATTGTATTTAGTATGTATCAAAACACACTTTGTAGGATTAATAAATAAATAAATTACTCTGATAAGTTGTATAATTGAAATTATATCCTATACATTTAATAGTGTTGAATATTCATCAAATATTGTGTATTAAGTTGGTAGTTTCCATTAGTAGTTTTAGAACGGATGGATTTTTGGCAATTTTAACCGGTCCGAAAATCCGGGTCGTCACATACTAGCAGAACCATACAATGGTGGAAAAACCGACCGTTTAGTTACATAATTTCAACAAAATAATATATTATGAATTTTCATTCATTTCAGTTAAACAAGTAATAATAATGTAATGATAAATATTTGACAATAAATTATTCACATTAATATGTGTGTGTTTCTATCTTTTTGATATAATGGTTTCTCACATCAGACATGTTGATGAATCATATGCCAGAATTTGATGTATAATTTAAACAATTTCATACCAAGAAGATTACACAAAACATATTAAATATAGTCAAAACTATAAATAACCGTAATATACATGAGAACGCATATAGTATATATAGGTTGCATAATACACCAAAAATTCCAACAATGATACAAAGGGACTATAGTTAACATAGCACTATTGTATTGTAGTATGCTCGTGGTGTAGTGAAAAGTCACATAACCAAGAGACATAAATTTAACAAATAAAGGTATAGTAACCTTTAAGTACAAAAGAAACAAATATATTACGGATCTTAATGGAAAGGATAATAAAGGAGAAGAAAAAGTGGATAAGTGAAACAACTTGGTCAGAAATATATCATTTTATTTTAAGATTTTGAATCTAATTGTAATGATGTAGAATGCATTATTAAATCATAGATTTAAAAAGTAAACCATCTTCACAGGCTCTATTTATGGTCCTAGTAATGTATATAATTATAACCCACAAACAAATGGAGGCAAAACAATATGCCCTTAATAAGTATATTTGTTATTTAATAAAAAGGCAAATGGAAGAAAAAAACCGTACATACTTATTTTTCTCGAACTGAATATGTAACTATACCACATTTACAGCAAAAGAAATGCAAACTTATTACATTTTAGTAAACTAAATATAGTCTGATACATAAACAACAAAGACAACACAAATCAAAATTTATTTAACCCCTCTATTAATCTCATCCATTTATGTATATATTAGCTATAAAGCTTGTAACAACCCTGTATTTTACAATAATTTTTTTAATTGATTTTTCCTGATTTAAAAGCTTTATTTATGAAAAGAATAAATTTTGTTATTGTAAATATAAAAACTTTGATTTTGTATGTGGATTTGAATTCCAAATATGACTAAATTTAATATTTCCAGAAAATGTGAATTTTGGTCAAATAGTCAAACTTCGACTTTTAACTTAAAATTTTCAAAGTTTGAAATTTATGAATTTTATCTTTTATTATAAAAATAGATTTAATAACTTGAATACTGCTTTTCGTTTCGTTGAAAACGGATTTAAACTGAAAAAGTTATACTGTTTTCAATACTGTGTGTATATTGGGTTATTCAACAATATTCTTTATTTTAAAATTTTATAAATGACATTTTTATTTGATATATTTTATTCTAATTTGTATATTTATGTTATATAATATATATTTTGGCTTTTAAATATTTTTAAAGTAAGGTAGGAATTTTTTCAGAGTTAGTAGTATTTTTCTTGCAAATTTCCATGCCCTGTTTGTAAATTTTAAACATTTTCTTTAATCCTTTTTCTATTTTCTCCAATTTAATTATCTATTTTATTTTGAAAATGATAAATAAATTATTTTAATTCAAATTTTCACTTCATAATATTTTTATAATGAAGTGTATAGTTTTTCAAGACTGACAGTGATTTATTTATAATTTTTGAACACTTTTTGGTATTTTTAAGTAATTTTCTTTATTCTTTTTTATACTTTTCCAAAATTTATTATTTGTTTTCTCATATTTATAAATGATTTCGGTTTGTAAAGTATTTTTATGAATATTTTTGTTTATATAAAGATTAAAAAGAAAGGAAATATGAAAGGTTGTAAAACACTTTGAAACTTAAGCCATTTTTTGTCCAAACCCTTCATTTTCTTTAACTCCTCAAATTTTGCCCTAGCCATCTAAAACCCTAGTGTAGCCACCACTTTTTTCTCATTTTTTCACGTGAATCATACCTCATTCCATCTCATTTTCTCATCAAGAAGATTGGGTAATGGCCTCTCCTTCTTCTTCTTCTTTTTCTCTTCTTTTTCCATTGTTTTCCTATGGTTTTGCCTTGATTCTCTAGCTTGTTTGCTCGACCACCACTTGCTTACCATGGCCACCACCTCCACTACCTCCTCCTTGTCACCATCACCCACCTACCCCTCTGATTTGACCAGGCCACACCACTCCATGATGAACAACTCTACAAAAAACTATGCAACATGCCTTGAAAACCCTGAACTATGCAAGCCATCACCTTATCACCTCCTCCCCTTCATTATACACCACGGCCACCACCTCTAGCCACCACCACCACCTTGCTACCACCACTATACATCATCTTAGCCTCTGTCCAGATCTGAAATTGACATGGCCGAACCCAAGGACCCATGGCCGAACCATTTTGGTGAACCAAAACCATGCTATGTTGCATAAGCCCCTTCACCTTCATGCTTTGCAACTTCTTCTCCATGCTTCACCACTTTGGCCATGCATTCTTATGCGCATACCTAAGACATTCCCTGTTCAAACCAAAGCCAAAACCCACCCTTGACCATGCCAAAAAAAATAGAGGAAGCAAGGCAAAAGATTTGACATTCAAATCTCTTTTCATTTAAAAGTTATTCCATTTCAAGTGCGTTGAAATTGTGTTTGTTTTGATGTATGTTTTGGGTTGTAATACAAGAGTTGTAGCTTTGGATCTGGCTCTCCACTCAAGTCCGTAGTCTTGTCATCGTGCTTTTGTTTCCATTGTGTCATTGGTTTTGATATCTCCAGCACAAACAGGTGAGTTATTCTCACCAGACAATATGTACCTATATAACTAGTAAATTGACACCCTGCGAATCTGTAGAAATATATTATCATGTTATACTTGACTATGTTATGATCATATGATGTTTATACACATGTTATATCATATGTTACTGTTATTTAATGTTATTCTGTTATTTATATCAGTTATCACCATTGCAAGTTCCATGTAGACTAGAATCACTATGGGTTGAAATGATACATACCCGAACGGACTTTAGAATAGGGAAAAATCGTTATGGGCTGAAATGATAGGCCTGAATGGTTTTTATTTAATTTATTTTAACTTGGGATTGCGGGTTTGAAATGATAGAACCCGGATTTTTCTTTTTTAACTACGGATTGAAATGATACATATTTGTATCACTTGATCTAGGTTAGAAAATTATATACAGGCCCGTGGTTATTTTATAAAGTGTTTTGAATATTTTTAAGTGTTTTAAAAATATAAATTTATGAAATTTGATTTAAACAGATTTTGAAATATTTTGAATTAAAGAAATTATGATTTTTCTATGTGTTAAAAATGTAATTAATGAATGGTTTAACTAGATTTTTGAAATATAACTTAAGTTGGAAATTTTGAATTTTGGTTTAAAATGATATTTAAGTTATATAAATAAAATGGATATTAAATTTTATTTGGAAATGGTAAATATGATAATTTGATTAAATTTGAATTTAAGTGATTTATTAAAGTATTATTGATTTTTCTATGAATTTAAGTGGTTAAATAAATGAATGTTTAAAACTGATCTTTTAAAATATAACTTGACTAGGAAATGTGAAATTTGGTTTTAATTAAAGGTTTAAGTTAATTAAATAAAATTGGAATTTAGTTAAATTGTGAAATGGTAATTTAAATTTGAAGTGTTAAGTTTATTTGTTGAAATGTGAAGAATTGGACACTTTTACACTAACATTTATTAAGTAAATTGTTGAAAATTGGATTTGATTATAAGAAATCTATTATGAAAAGATATATGTTAAATGATATGTAAATGAACATTTTAAATGTTAAAATATGATTTTAAAAATGTTTATGTGTTTGAAATATTTTGAATTAAAGAAATTATGATTTTTCTATGTGTTAAAAATGTAATTAATGAATGGTTTAACTAGATTTTTGAAATACAACTTAAGTTGGAAATTTGGAATTTTGGTTTAAAATGATATTTAAGTTATATAAATAAAATGGATATTAAATTTTATTTGGAAATGGTAAATATGATAATTTGATTAAATTTGAATTTAAGTGATTTATTAAAGTATTATTGATTTTTCTATGAATTTAAGTGGTTAAATAAATGAATGTTTAAAAGTGATCTTTTAAAATATAACTTGACTAGGAAATGTGAAATTTGGTTTTAATTAAAGGTTTAAGTTAATTAAATAAAATTGGAATTTAGTTAAATTTTGAAATGGTAATTTAAATTTGAAGTGTTAAGTTTATTTGTTGAAATGTGAAGAATTGGACACTTTTACACTAACATTTATTAAGTAAATTGTTGAAAATTGGATTTGATTATAAGAAATCTATTGTGAAAAGATATATGTTAAATGATATGTAAATGAACATTTTAAATGTTAAAATATAATTTTAAAAATGTTTATGTGTTTTAAATTAAAGTTATTTAATTGCTGGAAATACACTAACACCTGAAATTAACTTTTAATAGCATTCAGAAATGCTATAGATTCTGTTTTGAACTAAAATTGTGTAAAAAGGAGCTATTACAGCATTTCTGGAATGCTGTAGTTGCTGTAGTTGAACTTATAGGCTAATATTGAACTCAGGCCTATTATAGCATTCTCTGAAAATGCTATAATGGTCTGCAGTCTATGTTGAAATCAAATTTAACCCTTGTTTTGAAATCTGAACTACCGCAGCACTTCTGAAATGCTGTCTTTTCTGTTTTGAACTATATTTCAACTAAAACTGAGTTTTAACAGCAGTTTTAAGTGCTGTCTTTGCTGAATTAAAAATGTTTTCAAATATAACTTATAGCAGTTGTTTTTAAATGCTGTGAAATGCTGAAATTTTAATAATTAGGGTTTTTGACTTAGTAAACGAACTCAGAATGGTTTGAAACTTTGGAAATTAAATATTTGATTTGAAAATATAATAATTACACTTTTAAAAGGTTTAAATGAACTATTTTGATTGGAATATAAACTATTTAAAGGTGATTTGAAATGATAGTAAATGAACGATATCTTTGAAATTTAAAAAGTATTTAAAGTTGAATATTTGGATTTGAACTGATAGGATATTTTATTTTATTAAAATGATTGGAAATGAAGTTTTGTAAGGATATGATATTTTATTATATTAAAATGATTTGAAATGAAGTTTTGAAATGATATGAAAATTTAAATATATGGAAATGGTTTGGAATTGATTTTATCTTTATTTTGATAAAGATATGGTTTGAAATGATATTTTATTTTGAAGTAAAGTATTGTTTTTAAAAGTTATAACCACGGGTTATAATAACGATTGGTTGGCAAAGAGACCGGGATCGGATATGGACATACTCTCTATCGATACCGAAATCCACTTTGACAACCGTGTACGCGATGGAGATTCCAAAATGAAGTAGGATGGTGGCGACGTTCTTAAGGTATGTTACGTGGACCAAACTCCCGTGAGTTGGCATAAGGTGGCTAAAACAGGAGCGATCTCGGACCAGTGAGGTAGCACCTCTTCTCGGACACATTTCTTCGATATTATACTCTTACTTGTGATTGATTAGATGGCCATCCTCCGATTTGGGAGTGTTGTTCGAGGTGGACGGTAGTGGCTACTATGCGCTCCATCAGTCCGTGTGCGTAATTGGTATATCTACCCTGGCATTGCCTAGTTGTGCCGTGTCACCTACCATATCGAGCTTTACTACGATTTGTGATTTCTCCCGTAGCCTGTGGAGTATCGAGGGTAGCCCCCATTTTGGGAGTATGCTAATACTGGATAGACTACTGGGACTATTACGTGTTAAGGTGGAAAATGTAAAGCCTTAATGCTATTTAAAAGTATGTTTATTTTATATTAGACATTATTATATAACGTATATTACTACATAGTAGATAGTTTAACGGATCCTTGGAGGATGGGCGGTCCCAAACATCTTCTAAGTTACTTGTACCCTTATTACAGTTCGCTTGAGTTGGTTTACATTATATAAGTATATATTGTCCTGACTCGAGTGTTTTGTGTTTTGCTTTACGCTCGGGTCAGCCTGAGTTATTCACAGATTTGGATTTCCACTCGCTTGGAGATTTGAATCGCTAGAGATTATCTGCTTGTCTTGTCCTATCTATTTCAGTTTTGTTGTTCTACTCAGCTTGTACTTGGTTATTTTATTGAGACTTTTGTTGTACTCTATTTCTTCTGTTGTATCTTATGTAACTCTGACATATTTAGATAGTAGCTTCATGAACTACTATTTCTTTTACTTCCGCTGCATTATTTTACTCTGTGTCTGTGATCTATGATTATATTTATTTACTGTATATTCTGAGATTTGCCAAATTTTAATTACAACGCGATATTTTGAGCTATTCAACTCCGACATGTGTGTCTGCCTATACACTTACAATGGATGTGAATGGTTGAAAATACCGGGTCGTTACAGTTTGTTTCAGCTTTCACTTGTTAGTCGTTGAATGTGATCTTTCAGTCTAAAACACAAAGTAATTCTATTACACATGAAGGACATACCTCCAACAATCCAAGTACGAGTAAATCCATCTTCATGTGAAACCCGATATAGTGGAAATAATCTTCTATTTTGGTCAAACCACAAAAGCATGAGAACATGTGAGGAATAAATGGCTGGTTGCTGCAAGAAAAAATAAGTTGGTACTAATAACCAAATGGTAATAACATTACGTATAATACAATACAGACATTACTAAAGACCAACCCATAAAAATTATAATGAAAATCAGTAAGAAAGCCAACAATTCAGCAACTGGACAACTGAATAAGCAAGAAAACTCCAAGTCTTAACTGTTGATGAAACTGATGATAAAACAATGATGATAATCATAAAAGTGGTGATAATATGCTCAGTAAAAGCTTAAATTTTGTGAAGGATTCAGTATAGAATTGATGGTTGGAAACTCAATAAGCAAGAAACCTTTGATATATATTAATGAACTAATGATGAACTGATCCAGTAAAGGCTCAAGCATATGTACTCATAGCTGAAAACTGACAAATATACGATTATATACAAAATTAAGTATCAACTTAAAAGTTTATATATGATGAACTGAATCAGTAGAGTCATAGTTATATTTACTTCAAACTCCAAATATAGTTTATATTGGTAAATGCTAATGCTAGGAAACATCAGTATATATGGTCTATTTAACATTTTTAAGTACATTTAACACGTAAATCGTTATTTTACAATACATTAACAGATGAAAATGGTTTTTCTTACTGCTGTTCATATATCAATAATTTTAGTGTACTGAAAATATAATGATTAACAGTGAATCAAATTCAATAATCAATATATGAAATTTATAACTAATTTATTAAAACTTTATTAAGACCAGAAAATAGGAAACTTTCATAAGACCAATCCATCAACAATTGAAAATTACCGAAACAACAAAATTAGGGTAGCCGATGATAGAACTAGCGATGAAATCCCAAATTTCAACATGAAATTTAGAAACGCGGATAATTTGTTTAAAAATTATTACCATATTTATATTTGCCTTATGAGAGACATTGAAGAAAAGAAGCAATGGTCGACGGATGATGGTAAGAGGAATAACAATCAGGTCAAAGCGGGAGCAAGATTCTGAAGCCCTTATTTTCGATATGATTTTGACTGGGATAAAGTTAGCGACTATGATTTTGGTTGAGCGAAAACATAGGATTAAAGTCAAAGAAGATGGAGAAGTTTGGGGGAAAATAGAACAGAGCGAAGAAAAAAGAAGAAACATTGGTAAAGTGCACGCGTGAAATTTGGGCTTCCGACGAATTAATCTTGCACACTGACAGTAAAGCAAACCTTCCTTGGCGCGGTCGGTTTGATAACCATAATACCTAAAGGTAGGGCTGTAAATTTTGTACGAGTGTCCGATGTCCGTTCATGTCCGTAATCGAAATACGTCCGTCCGAGTCCGTTCGATTTTCATTTAGGATACGAGCTAGGACAAGAAAATTTGTACGAGAAAAAATATTGTCCGGTCCGAGTTCGTTCGAATTCGTCCGAATTTCTTATAGTTCAGTATATCTGATGGAAATTCTATCAAAGAACATAAAATTTGATGTAAATAGCATAGTCCGTCCGTGTCCGTTCGGGTCCGTGTCCGAAAAATGTATGTACGAGTCCGTCCGATTTCATTTAGGACACGAGCTAGGACAACAAAATTTGTACGAACATAAATCTCGTCCGGTCCATGTCCGGTCCGATTTTATTTAGGATATAAACTGAACACACCTCCGTCCGGTCCGATCCGACCGATTTACACCCATACCTAAAGGTTAAATAAAAGAAAGGGGACTTGCAAGAAAAATGAAAGATGTGTGACCAGATATGAAAAGAGGGTTTGCTTGGAAAAGAGTGTTTGAGTGTAAATTTTGATTTGAAAAAAGTTTTGCGATATCCTGCCACACAATAACTCGTTTGCGTACAAGCCGCAAACGACAGAAATAAAAATACAGTCCAATATAATAATGTGGCACGAACTTAAAACAATAATAAAATACACTGATTACCATGCAGTTCCAAAAATACCAATATTTGTCGTAAAATACATCGGACGAAAATTTAATTATTTTTCAAAATAAAATTTATGAAAAATCCTACAAATTAAAAATACATCATTGAAAATCAAGTCATTTTACTAAAAATTTATTTCGTATTATGTATTAAATTCAAATCAAATCTTAATATTTAAATAAATTAAATATTTATATTGAAAATGTTAAAAATTTGAGGTCTAACAATCTATGTCATCCTGTTATCAATACTTTAAGGATGCTTTGATGCCCTTGGATGCTTGTTGCTGCTCCTATTTCAGCTCCAATCAAGTAGTGTCATAGTTGTGTTCTGTTACTTGGTTTTTTTTGTTATGTAAGCTTTCACATAAGGTCACTGAGCTATTTGTCAAAGTATTCATGTCATTTGCTTAGTATGCTATTGCATAGTGTCATTATGTTATGTGTTAATTAGGTTTAGTGATTGCCCAATGCAACCAGTTGAGTATTTGTACTCTAGGAGAATGTGCCAAAGTTGTCGAGGTGCTTTGCCTCACATGTGTATTACTTTTGTGTATAGAAAGTAGACAGACCACTATAAAAACCGGCTTGCCTTGCAAAATATTTATATACATTTTATACTATAAGACTAATATGCTATAATCACTATTAAAAATTCTTGATACAGTCCAAACTAAAAAAACTTATAATCATATCAACAATATGTTGTAGTAATTTAAATACCATATTGCTAGCACAATTTAGTATTTTATAACCAATATATATTTTAATGCACTATAAATTCGTTCGGTATACTGAAATATCATAACATTATTTTTTATGTAATATTTGTTTAGTCGATGTGTTAATATATTGTATTTAAAAAGAGAATATTGCATTCTACCAGTATGATTATATATAATTCATGATAAATGCACACAACAGGAGTCTGACTTGTAAGTATAGTTTACAAACAATATTTTCATTACTTAAAAAAATTTCTTTTAAAATATCTCAACAGAGATGTATAGGACATATACTCATTTCAAGAATGCAATGTAATGATCTACTAATTGCCTGTAAATTTTAAAAAGTGCAGAAAGTAAATGAAATCATGAATCAAGTTTATACATATGCGAAAGTTTTCTTTAGTATTAACATGTTTACCTATAAACTCATTAAAAAGCAATGCTTCTAACATGGATCGAACGACTGTTATAGCTCCTCTTTTGCCATCATCTCTATGTCATGCTACCATGGTATATTTAATAATTTAAAACTATAACAACAGTGTGTTTATTAGATTGTGTAAGCTTTATTGAGTATGGAATACTACTTTGAATTGTCCCCACATGTAAGGATTCTCTTATTATATCCTTTTTGTGTGATTCTAACAGTTGAAGAATGTGGCTCTTTAATATGTTTTTTGACTAATCTTTTCTTTTTGGTGAGTATTTATCAACTTCTATACATTTTTGCTCTTTATCATTTTCATTATTTTTATTATCTATAGAACTTTCTTATTCAATGTGTTCATAATCATCTACAATTTCTTCTTCAATTTGTTTGTCTTCATTGCTACTTTTTTTCTTCAATATGTTTGTTATCTTCTGTACTTTCTTCTTCTTTCTATTCCTTCTTCTCTGTCATCTTCTTTAACTTTTTCATCGTCTTCTTTGCCTTATTCCCCATCTTCTTCTCCTTTTCTTCTTCTTTTTTTTCATCATCTTCTTCTCTTTTTTCTTCAATCTCATTTTCAAATTTGTCTACAACTATATCCTCATTATTTCCTTATATTGATATTGAGGAACAACCTTTGGTTTACTTCATTTTGATTTTACTCTATTAATCATTGAGTTTGGTGAGATATTCTTGATTTGTTGGCTTCTTCTTTGTTCGTTCTTCTCATTTTGTTTATTTCCTTCTTCCTTTTTAGTAAAGAATTTCATATTCTTATGCATCGAAACTTGAATGATGGAGGGCTATTATTTTCATAAGCTTCTTTTGCATTGGGTTTTTGATCTTCCTTTTCATATTGTCGGAGCTTTCATTTTAGCAATTTTATTTCAGAGTCCACTTGATTCAATTCTTCTTCCCTTTGTGTTCTAAGTGCCTTTTCTTTCTGCATTTCTCGCTTCACTTGATTAAGTTAATTTTCCAACCGCTTGATGTAATAATTTTGAGTTTCAATTTTTTTCTTTGTCGTCCCATTCGAATTCTTCTGTAACATCATTTGCATGTTTTTGTTGTTTTAACGACTCGGAATTTCGAACTCTATGTACATAATATTTGAATAATTCAAATATTTGAATCTTGGTTCAATGTGATAAAAGTTATTTTATTATATTGTTAACCCCATTTTAATTAATAACTAATGATAATAAACTTGCATTTAAAAAATGTTTACAAAAATGAATACTTTGAAGAAATATCGATAATATGATCGAAAATATTTTATCAATAAACGGCTTTTTACTCGATAGAAGTTGTTTAAACTTTTTGGGCTTTCTTAGAATATTAGTGTGAAATTAATTAGCAACTAAAAATATTTTTCACTAATGGTAATTAGTGGAGTAGGATGATGTCATGGGTGATGCCATAGGGTAGAAGATATTTTGAGGAGATATTTTCCTTAGGAAAATGAGGTGTAAATTTGGCACACGGAAGGGAGGATGCATGGTGATCTTCCAAGAAGGTTAGGGGGCAGTAGTGACCTCTTGTTAATTTTACATAAACACTTCATATGTTTCATAAATCGCTTTTTACAAAATTAAAAAAATAGAAAACATAAGCTTTTCACTCTCTTCCTCTTCACTTTTAAGTTCCTAAACAATGCAAATCAACACCAAACTTCTCTAAACTTTGGCTAAAATTCTAGTACAACATAGGAGACAAGTATATGAAAGAAAAAGCTGAAGAAATATAGCACAAACCCCGCATCCATGAGTGGGCCGTGAGCTAAAAAAGGGCGAGGAGGTGGTCAAGAGCTAAAATAAGTTAAAGGTGGAAGCTTTGGCATAATTGGTGAAGGTAGGAAGTGTTCATGTGATTCTACTAGCTTGTGCTTGGTTGTAAGCTTGGTTTATGTTAGTTAACTCACCATCGAAAAGTATATAATCTGTGTATATATGTTGTGCTTGAATAAAATTAAGAAATTAACTAATGAAGTTATAACTTTGAGCCCCCTTGCTTTTGAAACAAAATGACAACTCTGTATATCATCACTTCCATTACCCGCTACAACATGTAACATGGCCTTGATATTGTATTTACATGTTTGGTTTGGTTGTTTGTGAAGTTGAAGTGTGTTTGAAGCAAGAAATGTCGCTACAAATGCACTTCGAAACCTTTTGTATTTAACTTGCTTAAAATGGTAATATGTGAATATATTAGGGAAGTATATATTTGGTTGTGCTTTGCACTTATAATAGTGTATGGAACAGCAAATAATTGGTTTGTATAATTATAGAAATGATAGAACAAAGTTTGCAAAAGTTAATAGGCGAAAAGGTAACGATAGGCGCACTTTAAAATGCCTTATTTTTGTGAATTTTTATAAGATTTTGTGAAGACATCCTTAGGGCTTTCTTTGCACTTTTATTGACCAAAATGAGTAAAGTACTTACTTTAAAAAATTGGCTTTAAATCAATTAATAGCTAATTGAAAACTAGTCAAACATTAAGGCTTTAAAACTGGTTTTGTGGCAAAAATATGAAACCATAACACTTTTCCAACTGCAACACTTTCTGGGCGTTTCTGAACTTTTGACAGCAGTTCTCTTACATGCTGTTGTTTGTTGTTTGAAACTTTAAAATGGTTAAAGTGTTGCTTAAATAAAGTAATTTTCTTATATCTTTTTAGGGATGTTTAGTAACATTAATTAGAGTATTTCAAAGGTGGTTTTAATTTTAAATATAATTTTAATAACTATTTATGAATTTTTAAAGTAAATGGTTTTAAATATAAAACAAGCTTTTTTTAATGATTTTTGTTAAATTTGAAATTAGTTATTTTTAAGTAATATTTTATATAGTTATTTAAACCTATATATTATATATATTTGAAAAAGTAAGTTAAGTAATTTATAAATGAATAAAGTGGTTTTGTTATAACATTAAGCTAAATGAATGGTTTTGAGAAATTAATTAAAAGTATATTACTTTGTTAAATAAGTGTAGATATACTTTGTTCTTTAAATAGAATAATTGAAGATAATGATAGCTATAAAATGGTTTTGGGTTATAGTAACAATGTTTTAGTAACATTTGTTCTTAACACATTTGAATATACTTTTGAAAATAAGTAATCTTTAAAAGAATATTTTAAAGATAATGACAAGTATTAAATGGTTTTGGGTTTATAGTAAAAATGTTTTAGTAACATTTGTTTTTAACCCATTTGAATATACTTTTAAAATGTGAAAACTTGTTAAGAGATTTATGAATATTCTTACACCTTGGAGATAAAAATATGAATACAGTTTTAAGAATGTAAAGAGTAGAAATGAGTAGTAAATAGTAGTATACATGTATATATCTTTTATAAAGGTATTCTAAATATATATATAATTATTTACAAATAAGTATTAGTTGGATACGTGGATTAGAATCGCTTGCGTTACTTAATCGCGTTTTGTGTGTTTACCTATTCATGAAAATTATTTACTCCTATACTTAGCAGTAAAAGCCAACAAAGTAGACTTCTTCTATTTGTGAGAGTTAAGTATGTGGTGTCTAGGTGGGACTTGGATACTACCAGTGCTCTAACCTACATGGCTTCATTTTTGACTAAGGGATAGCATAAGTTAAGAAGGTCCAAAAAATGATAAGTATAGTAGACTTGATTTCCATATGTGATCATTTTATTTCAATTGAATATGACACAAAATTAACTTAGGAAGTATATAAAAGCTTCATGGCTTCATACGGTTTGAGATCCCCCGAGAAGGACTCATTGGTGTGAAACTTCTCTTTCTTTAAGAACACATATATAAACAAGATCGAGGAGGACTCATTTATATCATTTGCTTACTTCTAAAAAAACTGGAATTGAGGTAACTGAAAATTCACTGATTTAGTTTTGAACAGTTCGGGATCGAATAAGTATACTTATGTATTACTTACTGAAAACCATTTTAGAACTGATATACGAGTTCTATGTTTTGGAAGCGGTTGTGGAGTGGAATGTTATATGGTTGAACAGTCTATCCTAAGGTCATTTCAAGAGAGAGGTTAGCATTAACATTTTGGAAAAATGATATAGAGTTGAACTACAGTGTTAGTATCCGTTGGATGACTTATGATGTAATCCATTAAAAGATTCGTGATTGGTTCGAGATTCTAGAATCCACGGAGAGGTTCGTGATCTGTTCAAGTGATGAAGACGTGTGATGAGATGCTGAACATGGCTTCATCATCGAAAATGGCAGAAAACAAAGTAGAAGCATAACCAATGGTTTTAGTTAATCTAAGGATACATCAACTTCAAATAGCTAGAGATGCTTTCGATTGAGGTGCATAAGAGTTGATGGTATTCGATATCATGTGTTCGGGCATGGATGAGCTATATTTACCGTTGTGGTATATTTTCTCTAGAGATACACACAGTTCAAAAGGTAGATTCTGACCGTTGTCAAGAGATCGGCCTCGATGTACTGACGAGACTTACAATGGAAATCTATATGCGAACGTACCTTAACGGTTTTAGTTGTACTTCTAATATTTTTGTGTTGTGAGATGCAAGTAGCAAGGCTGTTTTCTAATTTACATTCTATTAGCACCAAAATTGGGCACTAACAACCTAGAGTAGATTTGTGTAGCGAGATAAATGAAGAAAGTAAATGGAAAAAGAGGAATAACACAATATAATGCAAAAAGAATAGTAAAATACAAGAACAACAGAATTATAGTGGTTCGGCGTAACTGCCTACGTCCATTTTGAATGTAATCTTTATTGCTTTTTCAACTGTTTAAATACAGATACAATCCACAAGAGCAGCTTGAATTCAATTTGGAATAAAAGGAAATGAGTACAGAAAATGGCAGAGTCTCCTCCTCGTTTCTCCAAAAAAGCCCCTAAAATGGAACCCTGCCCCTCTATTTATAGATGGAGATAGCTTGGCTTCTCTGAGCTTGCATCTCTTTCCAGTCCTTTAGGCCCATGACCAAGAGAGCTCGACCCACAACTGATAAGCTAGGAAGACCGACCCAAGCATGCCGACCCCTCAAAGCCGACCCGGGGTTTCCTGGGTGTTAACTTGAAGTAGCCCCAACTCTGGCTCGAAGCAACCTGGACTGCGACTCAAAGTAACTCACTCCCTTGCTGTGCAGCTAAAGCGCTTGGCAGATTCAATGCGGCGGAGGTGCAAAAAGTCATAGCGGGGATACAGCGAGGATATAGCGGGATATAGCGGGATATAGCGTATGACTCTAAAATAGCATATAAAGCTCGTACTTAATGTTTTTACAAATATATAAATGGTAATTAAATGAAAAGTTAACAATCAATTGAATTATAATTAATACATAAATAATTTTAAATAAAAACATGTTCGAATATATTGTAAATAAACATAAAATTGTTATATAACATAATTGAATTTAGTAGAATATTATAGTATTTTCATTTCTAAAAATATATTAAAAATTCAATTAAATAAATTAATTTCATAATTTTTATATAATGTATAAATGTCAATTTTCAATTCATTTCTTTTAAAGAAGATATAGCGGAAATAGCAGAATATAGCGGGAATAACGAAATATAGCGGAAATAGCGGAGCTTAAAGCGGAAAAGCTATAGGCTATATTGAAAATTCGTAGTGGTAGAAATCCGCTATGAGATATAGCAGGGTTATAGCGGGGTAATAGCGGGGCATTAACTGCACAGCTCCCTTGCTTATGCCGATCCACTCCTCCTTTCCATAATGATGATTCGAGTTAGCCGAACCAAAGTGACCGATCTGAAGTAGCCGACCCCAAGTAACCGACCCGAATTCACCGACTTGAAGTAACCGATCCGAAGTAGCCGACTCCAAGTAACCGACCCGATCCAGGTTATACCATATATTATGCCGACCTGACGGTCTTCGTTCCTATGCCGACCCATCTTGGTATGCCGACCTCATTATCTCCATGTCCTATGCCAACCCTACCACCACATAATATGCCATCCGATCAATACCCTATACTATGCCGATCTGATCCATGCCGATCTGATCTATTCCATATGTCATGCACTATGCCGAGCTGATGGAGGTCACACACTCTTCAACCTATCAATCATATATGTCGACCTAAACTATTCCTCATGCCTCGCCGACCTGAGCCATTCTATACACTATGCCGAGCCCATCATATTATATACTTTGCCGACCCCAGCCATTTCATATGCTTTGCCGACCCAACCTCTACTATGTCGATCCCTCTGAGTTTCATTGAGTTTACCTAGTCATCCACTTTGGTTCCCAATCCAAACAAACTAACTTCTAAGACTTCGACATCCAGTGCTATCCATTTGTCGACCTTATTTAGCCTGGGGTGGATATAACTGTTTAGATATCATACTTTGGTCATATAGATGTCGTCTCGTGGCCACCTTTCCCATCATTAGTAGAGTCTGATCCTCATAATCACCTTTGTGTAGTCGGGCCAAAAGGCCAGATAACATATTCTACACCCTAGACACCGTCTATTATATCGCATATGTACTTATTAGATGGTATGGTTCTTTTGAGGGGAAAACAATTCCGGTGATTTAGCTAGTCTCAAAAGTTACTGTTATATGAGGTCTCATATTTCTTGAGTTTCTCACACCAGACTTATGTTTGACTCATGGTTTTATCTTTCCCTTAATTCCTAGGGTGCTCTTCAAGAAGTCAGAGAAAGGCAGGTTTTTGTTAATATTCTTTGGAGCTTCAAAATATGAGCTGGATGCTTTTATTCGTCTACAATTGTACCTTATTTCTGCTGCATTATTAATATGTATATATCAGCAATTATGAGGACAATGTGCTATAACTATCCAGGCTGATGATAGTCCTTAGGACTATAACTCTAAAATGTTGTATATCTTAGAGTAACACTTTGTACTATCTTTTTTATATTATATATTATCGTTCTGTTATGAGATTCAGATGTTTTGTTCTTCCTTCCTTGTTCCTTTTCCTTTTCTATTTCCTTAACAATTTGTCTTTCTGGCACTTGAATGTTTGACACGTAAATACTATGGATGCATTAATGTCGACAATTGAGGATTGAAAAATGAATCGTTACAATTGTTTCTTTTCGAGCAATGTCATTTTGCATTTTAATTCATCAAGCAACATTCTTTCTTTGGCAGTTGTATTTTTATTATAACTAAGATCTGCATTATTGAAAAAAGTAACATCTGATATAAAATATAATAAAAGTAAACATGTGTGTGTGTATGTATGTATGTATGAAGTACACGGTGTATTCTAGCAAAATACGATGTTATAATGCTATTTTATCTAGCATTTTAATCAATTACGTATGTTTAATATATTATGACAGTACTGTGTTGTCTCACTGCTAATGTTTGATAACCCTGATTTTATGAGCAAGTTTTATAATTTAATTTAATATACTTGTTTGAATTATTTTTGGTTGCCTAGGAAAAATATATATGATAAGTTGACCATAAATAAATATTGGGTAAATATTGATATGTATACAAGATGATATAATACATATGTACATACTTCTCTGGAAAAATAGAAAATTATTTGTAAGCTAAAGAAAACTATAAATACATGAACATGACAAAATATGAATGTGCCAATGAAACAAGTCTAGGGTAAGGGAAATAAAGACTTAGGCAGAAATAGAAATATAGATAGTGTACAGGCATTTTAAAACAAAGGCTGGCTAAAGAAAATTATTAGAAATTGCATGAAAGTAGTATGAGTTGTTGAAAAATACTTTATCCACTTTTAGCAATTTTCTTAGCTTTAGAGATATCATGCAAATATGGTGACTGAGGTAATAAAGTGTAAATTTCTGTTAATAGAACCAGGGACCATTTACCCATTTGCTCTTAAAAATTGAAAGAGAGGCTGATCATAAGTTGTAGGGTAGAATTGACATTGAGTAAATTCTAAAACCCTAGAGGCAGCCAAGGTCTTGTATAAAAGAGGGTTAAGGGTGAAAGGATCTGTCACCATTTTCTTTAAATAAATATACAGAAAATATAGACAGTTAGCAAAAGAGAAAACTGGGAAGCACTGGCCATTAGAGACAAGTAGGAGATAACAGATCAAAAGGAAAGGATTAAGGTGAGTAATCTCACTGAAAATTGGCATTAAGTCCTGAATATTGAGGCAGCCTAAATGGTTTATGTTTTAATTAATCTGTGCTTGTTTATGAGATTGATGTGTTGATGATCTGTTTAAATATTGTGTGTGAATGTATCCAACAAATATATTGGTGACTTTCATGTTTGAACAATTATTGTATCATGAATTATCTTTGAGATGGGATGTTCTTCTTTTTTTTATGTGACTGTTGCATATAAATTAATTCATGGGAACTCCAGGGATATATGATATAAGTCTATGGTCTAAAAATGGAAAACAAATGGGACTGTAGCATAAAGTGGTTGCTGCTTATGTCTCAAGAATAAATGTGGTAACATAGAAGTGCAAAGTTATACTTGTGCTGAACTTCTATGTTTACAAATAAATCCAAATAAGATTAGAAGCTTGTGGTTTAGTCAGATCTCATGAATCTGTGAGTATCTGATTAAGCCAGAGGCAAATGGATACATCAAGGCAAACTGAAATGACCATATATTTATAGGCATGATTCCTCAAAAGAAAAACCCCATGATTTAAATAATATGTACACTGAGAAATTAAACTAGCTTGTGTGAATAAATCTATGATTATGAAAAGATGATCTGTCATCCTTTGAACATATGCAAGATGGTTGAGTTATTTATTTTCTCTGATTGATGTATGAGATGCAGAAGGGATTAGCATGAGGGAAAGAGGGAAAATGAACACTTAGTAATATAACTAAGGACTTGGATCTTAGGGCTACAAAGTAAGGCTTGGCAAGGGAAATATTGCAAGCTCACACATGGTATGATTATACCCAGGGGCCTGAGTGTGCTGGGTTAACAGTGAATATGCCCCAGACAGTGTGTGTTTTAATAGAGAGAAAGTAGCTAAAGTCCATCATAAAATACCTGAGATTGAATTTGGAGAATAAGTTCACAGGTAGGTTGGGTAAAATCCCTGATAGCCAGCAAGATTATAAATAAGGAAAATGATTAAATGATGATTATGTTGGTTGGTTCAGAATATTCTTTTGAGAATTATATGTTTTGTGCTCTCTGAAATAATCCATTGAATTATGTGTTTTTATGTTATGCATTAATAAACATGCACAGGTGGTAGAGGTTTGTATACAAGGAAAACATTGCTTTACTTCATCTGTTTTAAAAGTTATTTAAATTTTTAGTAAGATTATTCATACCAGACAATTTAGTCTGACCCTTTGTGTGTTTATATACCATTGGGTGCCTCATCTTTTGATGAGGCAGCTCGTGGTGATTGTGCAGGCAAATAGGCATTTTCTTGATCAAGAATTGGATGAATTAGCTGCTAAGGAATTGGATAATAGTTACAGACTCAAGATAGATGTTAAATTGGACTTGTATTATGAAATGTTAGTTAAGTTGTTTTGGGAGGAAACTGATGTAATGCTATTTTCTATCTGCAAGTATTGAACTATTCCTAAGATTTCTATTAACAGTTTCAAGTTGCTTTTGAGAATGTTTTGTTAAGTGATAATTTATAGTATTAACTCCCTGAATGCTTAGCCTAAGTGTGCAACAATAAGAATAATTTGAAATGATCTGTAAATTGGAAATTTAAAAGGGTAACCTGAGATCTGTTGTAAGTATTAATGGAAAAATAGGTAGGATGAAAACCCAGATTAGTTGTATAGGATATGTGTAAAGTAGCAGAGGAATTCCGGCTAACATGACCAATTTTGTCAAGCCTGGGTTCAACCAGCCTATTACCCTAAGCTAATTGATTAAGAAATATAACAAATAAAGCAAACCAGAAAATCAGGATAGTTATATTGAAAATATATGTTACTTGAAATCACTCAGACACATACATGCACACAGATCACAGACACACACATGCACACAGAACACAGATACACACACCTGCACACAGAATACACATATACACAATTGTATAAGGGATAATTAAGCATTCAGTAGATCTAAATCCTTGGAGATCTAAACTAACTTTAAAAACTAGAAAAATAACATCTAGAATTTGTGAAAAATTAAGTAAGTAGAAAAGCTTTCTGGAAATTATTTTTGCCATGAGAAATTTTATAGAAAATCCCAAAATAAAATTCTCTGCATCCAAAATTCTTTTACTCTGATAAAAGAAAGGGAAAACCTTAAAGGATCATTTATACATGATTTCTTGAATATAAGTTAGGTGACTTGATTACAACAATATTTTTATATTGGTGAAAAGATCCTGGATAGTAGAGAAAGGATGTTCTCTTGAATAGATGATCACTATATATATTGGTAAAAAAAAACTTTATGTAAAAAGTGGGTCATCTCAATTTGGTATCAGAGCTATGTTGATAAATAACATAGTAAAAATCTTGAATGAACTTGGCTGTTTTGAATGTATGAAAGTATTGACTGTCTTGGATGCCTTGTCTTTATGTACTTAAGTTAATACTATATGTTATAATTGAATGATAATAAGTTGGAATAGGTTAATTTATATAAGATTAGATAAAATGGACTAACTCCAGTGTTGTATCCATAGAACTATGGTAAGACCCAAACAACAAGGGGTAGGACCAAGTGAACCACCCATGGTGAATATGCAAGATTTCATGAGAGCCATAAGGGATGGGGTAGGCAATAGGCAAGAAAATCCACATGAGGAGCTTTCTAAACTACTCAAGACTTTTACCAATCTTGGAGGCAAGACTTTTGATGGAACAGAAGGAATAATGGGAATTCAAAATTGGCTCAGAATTTTGGATAGAATATTTGCTGATATGCAAGTGGAAGACCAAAAGAAGAGGCTAATAGCATCTAGACAATTGAGAGGAGCAGCTTTGGACTGGTGGGAAGTCATTATAGCTGGAAGACCTGAAGGAGAGGTGACATGGAACCAGTTTAAAGAAATGTTGGAAGGAAGGTTTGTACCTGCATCAGCTAAAGAGTCCTTGCTGGAAGAATTCATTAAATTAAGACAGGGAACTATGAGTGTTACTGAGTATACCCAGAAGTTTGAATCTCTAGCAAAGTATGGTGCAGTGCTCATCACAACTAAGGAAGCTAAAAATGGTAGATACATCCAAGGATTGAATGCCAGTCTCAGTAGAGCCATGCTGCCATATAAGGATAGGACCTTTGATCAAGTTTTAGATCTGACTTTGAGCCTTGAACAACATGATAAATCCAGAGAAAATTTCAGAGCATTTAAAAATAACCAAAACAAGAAAGGAAAGGGTAAGTTCCACCCTTATGATAAAAAGAAAATGGATGTAGCTTCCACCAAGCAATCAGAAGAGGTCAAAACTGCTGAGGTTAAAAAGAAGATCACTTGCTATAATTGTGGACAAGAGGGACACATGAAGAATAGGTGTACAAATCCCAAACCAGCATCTTTCAAATGTCATCTGTGTGGGAAGGAAGGGCACATAAGAAGGAACTGTCCAGAGTTGAGGCAAGGAAAGATGGGAATGTTGGAAGGGAAAAGCAAAATGACAAGAAGTCCCAATGTTGAAAATCATGGCCAAGTTGAAGGTACTTTGCTTATTCACTCAATACCTTTTGCAGTAGTGTATGATACTAGGGCTACACACTCATTAATTTCCCATGACATTGTACAACAGCTAAAATTAAATTGTATGCTTGTAGATAAGCCCTTGCTTATTAAAAGTCCTTTAGGTAGTTCCTGTATATTGGGTATAATATGTAAACAATTAGGACTGAATATAGGGGGGCATATGTTTGATGCAGACCTATATGTGTTGCAATATCCAGGCATGGGAGTTATATTAGGAGTTGATTGGTTAAAAAGATATAAGGCAGTTATAAACATGGAGACCTCCACCTTATCATTGAAAACTTCTGATGGAAAAAGGGTAATTGTTCTTTGTGAAGAAGATAAGAACAGAAGCATAGCCACCCTTGATAACTTGACTGGTGAGAAGCACATGCCTGCATTGGAAGAAATCCCTGTAGTAAATCAGTATGCTGATGTGTTTGGTGAGGTTAAGGGAATTGTTAACCATAGACCAGTAGAATTTTCTATCAAATTAATTCCAGGAGCTAACCCAGTGGTTAAGAGGCCAACTAGAATGGGGCCTAAGGAATTAACAGAACTGAAAAAGCAATTAGTTGAACTAGAGGAAAAAGGATTCATCAGACCCAGTAGCTCATCTTGGGGAGCACCAGTGGTTTTTGTTAAGAAGCAAGATGGGTCTCTCAGGTTATGTATTGATTATAGAGAGTTAAATAAAATCACAATTAAAAATAAATACCCTTTGCCAAGAATTGATGATCTTTTTGATCAATTAAGTGGTGCAAAAATATTTTCTAGACTTGACTTAGCTTCAGGATTTCATCAAATGAAGGTAGAGGAGGAGAGCATCAAGTATACTGCTTTTAATACTAGGTATGGGCTTTATGAATTTTTGGTGATGCCCTTTGGCTTGACTAATGCCCCCTCTTACTTTGTTGATTTGATGAATAGAATTTTTAGAAAATATTTAGATAAATTTGTATTGATATTTATTGATGATATACTAATTTATTCTAAAACAATTGAAGAGCATGAGAACCATTTGCATATAGTACTGCAGAAATTAAGGCAAGAAAATTTGAAGGCAAAATTTTCAAAATGTACTTTTTGGCAAAATGAGGTAAAATTTTTAGGTCATGTAGTATCAGAGAAAGGCCTATCTGTAGATCCCAATAAGGTGATGGCAATTCAAACATGGAAAAGGCCTACCAGTGTCACAGAAGTTAGGTCATTTATGGGAATGGCTGGTTATTATAGAAGGTTTATAAAGGATTTTGCAAAAATTTCAATTCCATTAACTAAATTGACTAGAAAGAATCAGGCTTTTATTTGGACCGAGGAGTGTAAGAAAGCCTTTGAAAGATTAAAAGAAGCATTGATACAAGCTCCAATACTAAAGGTGCCTGAAGGGAATGAGAACTTGGTGATATATACTGATGCTAGTGGACAGGGGCTTGGGGCAGTGTTGATGCAACAACATCAAGTAATAGCTTATGCCTCTAGACAGTTGAAGCCCAGTGAGGTAAGGTATGCTACACATGATCTTGAACTGTCTGCTATAGTATATGCTCTTAAGTTATGGAGACATTATTTGTTAGGGGCTAAATTTGAAGTCTATACAGATCATAAGTCACTCAAATATTTGTTTTCACAAAAAGAATTGAACATGAGGCAGCAAAGGTGGATTGAACTCTTAGCCTCATATGATTTTGAAATACTATATACACCTGGTAAAGCTAATAAAGTGGCAGATGCTTTAAGTAGACAGCATGCCAATGTAGCTAGATTGATGATAGAAGAATTTAATACTTTATCATTACTGATTGACTCAGAAGTGAAAAGGGGCAGTGAGGAAAATATGAGCATGTGCAGTGAGAAAGAAGAAATAGGGAGGTTGAGTTTTATTACTTTGGGATCAGAATTGAAAAATAAAATTGTGAAGCTACAAGACCAAGATCCATCTTTACTTGAGAAGAAAGTTCAAATATTAAATGGTGAGGTAGTGGAAGGATTCCAATTGAATAAACAAGGTCATTTGGAGAAAGGAAAGAGAATATGTGTGCCTACCATTGAAGAATTGAAGCAAGAAATTTTGGATGCTTATCACAGAAGCAAGTATACCATACACCCAGGAAGTACCAGAATGTATCACAACCTAAAAAGAGATTATTGGTGGAGTGGGATGAAGAGTGCAGTGGCATTATATGTGTCTAAGTGCATGGTTTGTCAACAGGTAAAGGCTGAATATCAAAGACCCTCAGGGATGCTGCAACCTTTACAAATACCACAATGGAAATGGGAAGACATATCAATGGACTTCATTGATGGTTTGCCTAAGACTAGGAGGGGAAATGATAGTATTTGGGTTGTGGTTGATAGGTTAACCAAAACAGCTCATTTTATACCTGTAAAATCAGATAGGAATGCATGCACCTTAGCTCAGTTATTCATCAAAGAAATAGTTAGATTGCATGGAATACCAAAAACTATAGTAAGTGATAGAGATACCATCTTCACTTCGAAATTCTGGCAAAGTTTCCACAAGGCAATGGGGACTGATTTGTGCTTGAGCACAGCATATCACCCTCAATCTGATGGCCAAACAGAAATTGTGAACAAATTACTTGAAGACATGTTGAGGGCATGTATATTGGATTGGGGAGGAAGTTGGGAAGATCACATATTTCTGGCAGAATTTGCATATAACAACAGCCATCACAGTAGCATAGGCATGGCACCCTTTGAAGCACTTTATGGTAGACCCTGTTTATCACCTTCAAGTTGGATTGAGTCTGGGGAGAAAGTGGTCTTAGGACCAGAAAATGTAAAAGAAACCTCTGAGAAGATAGCCTTGATTAGGAAAAGGATTGCTTCTGCCCAAGATAGGCAAAAGAAATATGCTAACCAAAAGAGGAAAGAAGTGCAGTATGATGTGGGGAATTATGTATTTATTAAAATATCACCCATGAAAAAGATTTTGAGATTTGGAAAACAAGGAAAGTTGATTCCAAGGTATATAGGACCATATAAAATTCTAGAAAGAATTTGAAATGTAGCCTATAAGTTAGCATTGCCAGAGGAGATGAGAGCAATGCATGATGTTTTTCATGTATCCCAGTTAAGGAGATGGGTTCATGATGAAGAAACAATTTTAAAATCTCCTGAGAAAGTGCAGATTGACCCCAGAATGATGTATGAGAAGAAGCCTGTAGGCATAGTTGCAAAGGAAACTAAGAAATTAAGAAACAAAGCAATAAAATTAGTGAAAGTGCAATGGAGTCTTGACCCAAATGATTGCACATGGGAGGTGGAAGATAAAATCAGAAGTGATTATCCACAGCTAATTGATTGAATCAAAGGTAAATATATATATATATATATACATAAATATACTAATGAATGATTTGATTGAATACTTTGTTATGCATAGGAGTTAATTAATGATTGAACTGAGAATGATTGATTGCTGAATTAAAAATGTCTGAATTGAGTATGAAAGAATTGTGAGACACAATTCCTAAAAGGAAGGGTATATGTGATAACCCTGATTTTATGAGCAAGTTTTATAATTTAATTTAATATACTTGTTTGAATTATTTTTGGTTGCCTAGGAAAAATATATATGATAAGTTGACCATAAATAAATATTGGGTAAATATTGATATGTATACAAGATGATATAATACATATGTACATACTTCTCTGGAAAAATAGAAAATTATTTGTAAGCTAAAGAAAACTATAAATACATGAACATGACAAAATATGAATGTGCCAATGAAACAAGTCTAGGGTAAGGGAAATAAAGACTTAGGCAGAAATAGAAATATAGATAGTGTACAAGCATTTTAAAACAAAGGCTGGCTAAAGAAAATTATTAGAAATTGCATGAAAGTAGTATGAGTTGTTGAAAAATACTTTATCCACTTTTAGCAATTTTCTTAGCTTTAGAGATATCATGCAAATATGGTGACTGAGGTAATAAAGTGTAAATTTCTGTTAATAGAACCAGGGACCATTTACCCATTTTCTCTTAAAAATTGAAAGAGAGGCTGATCATAAGTTGTAGGGTAGAATTGACATTGAGTAAATTCTAAAACCCTAGAGGCAGCCAAGGTCTTGTATAAAAGAGGGTTAAGGGTGAAAGGATCTGTCACCATTTTCTTTAAATAAATATACAGAAAATATAGACAGTTAGCAAAAGAGAAAACTGGGAAGCACTGGCCATTAGAGACAAGTAGGAGATAACAGATCAAAAGGAAAGGATTAAGGTGAGTAATCTCACTGAAAATTGGCATTAAGTCCTGAATATTGAGGCAGCCTAAATGGTTTATGTTTTAATTAATCTGTGCTTGTTTATGAGATTGATGTGTTGATGATCTGTTTAAATATTGTGTGTGAATGTATCCAACAAATATATTGGTGACTTTCATGTTTGAACAATTATTGTATCATGAATTATCTTTGAGATGGGATGTTCTTCTTTTTTTTATGTGACTGCTGCATATAAATTAATTCATGGGAACTCCAGGGATATATGATATAAGTCTATGGTCTAAAAATGGAAAACAAATGGGACTGTAGCATAAAGTGGTTGCTGCTTATGTCTCAAGAATAAATGTGGTAACATAGAAGTGCAAAGTTATACTTGTGCTGAACTTCTATGTTTACAAATAAATCCAAATAAGATTAGAAGCTTGTGGTTTAGTCAGATCTCATGAATCTGTGAGTATCTGATTAAGCCAGAGGCAAATGGATACATCAAGGCAAACTGAAATGACCATATATTTATAGGCATGATTCCTCAAAAGAAAAACCCCATGATTTAAATAATATGTACACTGAGAAATTAAACTAGCTTGTGTGAATAAATCTATGATTATGAAAAGATGATCTGTCATCCTTTGAACATATGCAAGATGGTTGAGTTATTTATTTTCTCTGATTGATGTATGAGATGCAGAAGGGATTAGCATGAGGGAAAGAGGGAAAATGAACACTTAGTAATATAACTAAGGACTTGGATCTTAGGGCTACAAAATAAGGCTTGGCAAGGGAAATATTGCAAGCTCACACATGGTATGATTATACCCAGGGGCCTGAGTGTGCTGGGTTAACAGTGAATATGCCCCAGACAGTGTGTGTTTTAATAGAGAGAAAGTAGCTAAAGTCCATCATAAAATACCTGAGATTGAATTTGGAGAATAAGTTCATAGGTAGGTTGGGTAAAATCCCTGATAGCCAGCAAGATTATAAATAAGGAAAATGATTAAATGATGATTATGTTGGTTGGTTCAGAATATTCTTTTGAGAATTATATGTTTTGTGCTCTCTGAAATAATCCATTGAATTATGTGTTTTTATGTTATGCATTAATAAACATGCACAGGTGGTAGAGGTTTGTATACAAGGAAAACATTGCTTTACTTCATCTGTTTTAAAAGTTATTTAAATTTTTAGTAAGATTATTCATACCAGACAATTTAGTCTGACCCTTTGTGTGTTTATATACCATTGGGTGTCTCATCTTTTGATGAGGCAGCTCGTGGTGATTGTGCAGGCAAATAGGCATTTTCTTGATCAAGAATTGGATGAATTAGCTGCTAAGGAATTGGATAATAGTTACAGACTCAAGATAGATGTTAAATTGGACTTGTATTATGAAATGTTAGTTAAGTTGTTTTGGGAGGAAACTGATGTAATGCTATTTTCTATCTGCAAGTATTGAACTATTCCTAAGATTTCTATTAACAGTTTCAAGTTGCTTTTGAGAATGTTTTGTTAAGTGATAATTTATAGTATTAACTCCCTGAATGCTTAGCCTAAGTGTGCAACAATAAGAATAATTTGAAATGATCTGTAAATTGGAAATTTAAAAGGGTAACCTGAGATCTGTTGTAAGTATTAATGGAAAAATAGGTAGGATGAAAACCCAGATTAGTTGTATAGGATATGTGTAAAGTAGCAGAGGAATTCCGGCTAACATGACCAATTTTGTCAAGCCTGGGTTCAACCAGCCTATTACCCTAAGCTAATTGATTAAGAAATATAACAAATAAAGCAAACCAGAAAATCAGGATAGTTATATTGAAAATATATGTTACCTGAAATCACTCAGACACATACATGCACACAGATCACAGACACACACATGCACACAGAACACAGATACACACACCTGCACACAGAATACACATATACACAATTGTATAAGGGATAATTAAGCATTCAGTAGATCTAAATCCTTGGAGATCTAAACTAACTTTAAAAACTAGAAAAATAACATCTAGAATTTGTGAAAAATTAAGTAAGTAGAAAAGCTTTCTGGAAATTATTTTTGCCATGAGAAATTTTATAGAAAATCCCAAAATAAAATTCTCTGCATCCAAAATTCTTTTACTCTGATAAAAGAAAGGGAAAACCTTAAAGGATCATTTATACATGATTTCTTGAATATAAGTTAGGTGACTTGATTACAACAATATTTTTATATTGGTGAAAAGATCCTGGATAGTAGAGAAAGGATGTTCTCTTGAATAGATGATCACTATATATATTGGTAAAAAAAAACTTTATGTAAAAAGTGGGTCATCTCATAATGTTGTTTAGCATTACTGGAAACGATATATGGTAGTGAATTACAAAACCATAATACTAGGATTATCTAGCACTTTTTATAAATTAATTATGCTAGCATTACTAGAAATTATTTTTCTAATCAATCATAGATTTATAATACTAGAATAATATAGCATTTTTATAGTTAAATATGCTTACCCAATGCAATTACAATGTTATTATCATTTAGGATCACTAGAAATTATGTAGGCTAATGTATTATTAGTGCTAGTATCATATAGCATTTATAATCAAATGTGATTACACTATGTAGTAATGATGATAATGTCTTTAACTTTACTAAAAATGATTTAATGTAATGCATCATATAATCTTAATGCTAGAATAACTTAGCATTTCTAGCTTATTGCATAAAATATAATAGAAGTGTGTGTGTATATATATATGCATGTATGTATGTAAGTTCATAGTGTATTATAGCAAAATATGATGTTATAATGCTACATTAATCTAGCATTTTAATCAACTACACACTCTTACTATATTATGACACTATTATGGTACTACTAGTATTGGAAAAAACTTTTTATTTAAGTATTGTGAGAATTAGTAGGATTGAAGATGTGAGTTAAATGCAATAAAACCTCATGATTTTGGGGGACAATATTGGACATAGCAAAAATTACAAATAGATCATAGAGCAAGGTAAATATAGATCATATTAAAATACTGAATGTATCTGCCAGATGTCCATTAAGTCCCAAGCAAAGAAGTTCAGTATTACTATAAAAGAGACCATAACTAAGTAATAATTATATACAAACGGTAGATTAGATTATTGTATAAAATCCAATAGGGTACACACAACTAATAAGTAACAATAGCAGATATACTAAACAAAATACCAAGCAAATTAATTGTTATACCTGTGACTGGTCATAGAAAAACTAAATTGAATACGTAGTTACAATGGGCGATAGCCACAACATAATTACATAAATGAAAATATAGAAAGATCAATGCAAAAAGTTAGCATGTGAACACAATATGCCATATAAAATCAACATTTGAATTAATTGTATATGTCTTTTATTCTATGTTACTAAATTATATACAAAGGTCAAAGTAATAGTTGTTGAATATAAAATGTTAATGAAGTCTTATATGTACACCTTCTTGTTTTCCATGTTTTTTAAATAGTCTTTTTAGGCCATATTCTTCATTCCATTAAGAGACCATCTACCAAATCTTAGCAAATTTTTGGATCATTCTTACCTTGGCCTCATTATGTTCACATGCTTGCATAAGAAATCGTAGCGACCCAGAATTTAATCACTATTTAAATGAATATTTAATTTATTTTAAATAATTAATAAATTGATTTTTATTAATAAAAAAACTATTTTAAATAATAATTAATGAAGATAAAATCATTTTCAAAATTTGTTTACCAATTGGTATAGTTCAGTGAGAAATAGAAAATGTAATCGGAAGTTATTTTCCGAAATATCGATTTTTCATTGGTTAAAAGTTGTTTTAAAGGTTATAGCACTATGTTAAACACGTATGCACACATTACAAACCGTTTAAACATGTGTACATCCACACATATACTAATGTACATTTTTCTTCTTAAGTGTGTGTGTGTGTGTGTATAAGAATATATTTAAAAAGGGAAAATATATGCTTATATATGTATAAAGTGCTTCTTTTACAACATAAGTACACATGACATGGTGTGAATAGTGGAAAGCATGGGGGGAAGGTAGTATGAACAGTTTTGGAGGGAAAGGTGGGAGTATGTTGTGCATGCATACATATATTTTAATATAAACACTTATATATTTTTATAATAAAATCCTAAGCCTATATAAACCCCTTATTCTTCATGTTTTTCATTTTACAAACCTCCTTCTTCATTTCTAAATCCTAAGAGCTTGAGAAAACTAGCCATGGCTTCCTCTTTATAATTTCCAAAGTGAGAAAAAAACAACTTCTTTTTGCTAAAAACCCTTCCTTAATTCACAAAATCATTTCCACAAACCATTCAACACCTCCTCTTCCAAAAACTCAAGCTCATCCACCCCAAAACCATGTTGGTTGAGCCTAAACACCCCATGGCCATGCCCAATTAGCCTAGGTCGAGCCCAAATTCCCCTTAGCCGAGCCTATCTAGGTGTTCGAGCAACCAAAAGTTCCATTTTCGCAAAGTTTTTCGGGTTCCGACAAAAGTTGCCTTGATTTAGAAAAAATTTCGATGAGTAAAACTTTGGTTTTTTGAGAATCAATTAACTTTATTTTGATAGACTATATATTTTGAAAATATGGTGATTGTTATGCTGAATTGTCATGTCGTATTGAAGACATATGATGATATGTTTATGATTTAAACTTGGATTAGGTGATTGGTTGATATTTTGATATGTTTGGATATGTATGTGGATATGGATATGTGATATTGGGTATGATATTATGGTTGTATGTTATGAAAACAAAACCATGTGTATATGATGTAAATGTTGTGAAGTTTGCACCTTGAAAAGTCGCAAAGGACTTGAGATCCGATTTGAAAATGAAAGCTATTTTCTAGCTTTGGATTTCTAAAAATATTTTTCCAAGTTTTTACCTTTGTTTTAAATTTTCAAAACTTTCCCAATTGTGTTTTCAAAGATGTAGGTAGTGTTTGGTTTTAAAACGAATTTTGGGTTTTCTGTTTTCAAATATGTATGTCAAATATAAAAGGAGTGAAGTGATAACGGAGGTGATGGAAGAAAAATGGAGGGACAACGGAGGGGATTGAAGGACGACGGAAGGATAGATTATTTCTCGTGCTTTTATTATTTTTCAAAACATGAAAAATATAAAAAAAAAGTTGTTTTCTATTTTATATGTTGATTTCGTTTTCTAAATTGATCGTTTTCGGCAATATACATGCGTCATGCACATTTATCTATGGACGAATACGCAAAACTAAAAATGGAAAACCAAAAAAGCCGTAGTATCTAGAGTTAAAGTGAAGATTTCACCTAGATATCAATTCTAGCAAACTGCGTTCATAACGATAGTCGCTATGAATGCAGTTCGGAAACTTTCACGATTTCAAGTTTTAAGTGTTTTCTTTTAGATTTTTTTGAAAACTCATTTTGAATTAAATAATTAAGTCAAAAGTTTAAGTTTGTAATTATTTAATAATCTATTTATTTAATTTAAATTAATTTTGGTAATTATTAATAATTAATTAGTTAATTAATTAGGTTAAATAATTAGTGTTTAAGAAATTATTAACTAAGCAAATTATTTTTAATTAAGTAGGTTTTAAATAATAATTAATTAAGATAAAAAGAAAATTAATTTTTTATTTAATCAAGTTATTTATTTTAATTAACTATTTAATTAGAGTTAATTATTTAATTAAAGGTTAATTATCCACTTAATAAGGGTTTAATTTCTTAAATAAATGTTAATTAATAAAAGTATAATTAGGGTTTAATTATAAATAAAATTTAGATTATTAATGATTTAATTTTGATTTAATTAAGATTAATTAAGGTTTAATTGAGTTTAAACTTATGATTTAGTTAAAGCTTATTTGTTTTTAAAGATTCTTTAAAAACCCTATCGGTTATTTATTTTTAACTAATTTTCTTGTTTAAGTGAATTTTTTTAAAACCAAGGATCTCTTGTCCATGCTATTAAGTAGCCAAATGAATTAAAGTAGTTGTAATAAAACGATGATGCGTTTTATTGAAAGTAAGTCGACTTGTACTCATCACAAATACCACACTTCGGGAACATGATAAGTACAAGGTAGTTAATTTCGATAAGCGGTCATGATAATCTAAGCAAATGGGACATATGTTCATATGTTAATCTTCACACCCTGATAGTGGGATAGCCCACTATAAATAACTTGACCTTTAAAATTATCGAAGGTTGGTTTGGAGAGACGGGGATCGGATATTAATTGTTATTCGAAAACCACTTCGAACCAACGTAAATGTTCGAATTGGAAATAGTAAAGGCAATGTCTAAGATAAAGACTTTGAAGTACAAGGGCTATTTGCTACTAACCCTGAGGGTGATTCCAAAATGGGTGTAATGGAGATAGTGCCTTCAGTTCGTTCATCTCCTGAACGACTTGTATGGATGAGTGCTGACATTACGTCAAAAAATGGAAGATAATGTTAGCATTCCAAGTGGGAATGCTATAATAAAGGTAAACGTAGTCTCAGCCCTCATCAACCGGGAATGACTAAAACAGGGGAGATACAACAAGGCTAAGTGGGTCGCTCCCATTAGGGTAAGGTTATCCCTATCTAGAGTCCCTACTATCAACTTATGTATGCTTCAGTATGGTTGTTGATCCCAACCATGGGGTGATCTTATTTGGTACTATCTAGCAAGGGGTGGGCCGGTCTTGTGTTGGCAGGGGATACAGGAGAGGTCCTCGGTGTTACTTTATTCAAAGATGCACCGTGATGGGCGGTACCGCAGTAGCCTAATCATTATATGGAATCCATTCACCAATAAGTGGCGTACATTTTTAGTTGTACCCAAATATGTTGAAATATGAGATGCAAGCATTTCAGATATGTTCTATTTTACTTGAAAACCCTAGACATTATCATAATATCACTGGATTTCTATATAAAGTGTTTTTGGTTATCGTAAGGTAAAAACCCGTCCATGCGGTGTGGTCTTACGAGATACCTTTGATTTCAAAGTCTTTTTATAAAGTAAGAATTAAGTTGTCTGAGTTTACGCACACCAGACCCACGTCTAACCCAGAGTTTTCTTTTCTTTTCCTAAAACTCTTGGGTACTCAAATTTGTATGAGTAGCCAAGTGATCTAGGTTTCTTATGGAAGCATTTTGAAGAAGCTGGAGTAGGTGGCTTCACCTTAGCTTATTATAGTTTATTTTTGTTGTGTTTATTTATGATCTACGTAGTTTGTAATGGGCATGTAGTTGTAACTGTGCAATTAAAATTTTATTGTAATGACTCTGATGTATTATTATTATGGGAATGACTATGTAATATCCTATGTTATCTATTATATGTTGATCTGATTCGTGGTGAGATTCTGTGATTGTTTAGTTTCTTCTTATCTTTCTTTTTCTTCTACCCTTAATAGCTCATCTTTCGGTGTAAGAAAGGCGGTCATTACAGAAATACTCCAAAAAAGAAAACGTTATTTCATGATTTATGACAATATGTTAGAATTTAATATAATTTTCTTACAATATTAACATTGAACAATGATGTGCACGTAAATGTGCATATTTTTACTACCATATTTTATCGAATTAAATTAAATAAATGATCATATTTGGTATTTTAACATGTTTAAACCAAAATTCAAATTATTTTCAAATCGTCACATATTCATCTTCATCCAAGGGAAAAATGGTCATTTTTGTGCATATATTAATTTGAGAAAATTTAATTGGAAATTTCTATATTATTTTGTAGGAATTTGGCTTCATATACAAGTGGTTTCATGAAGATATATGCATGTACAAGAGTGAATACAAAGGAATAGAGATGGAAATAATTCATTTCATGGATCATGGAGGACCCCACCTACCCACTTATCTTAATGTACAAATTAGAGGCTAATGCACATGCTAATAGAGTTTAAAGCTTCATTTACACTTAAATGATGATTATTTGATACTAATTATTACTTGGCCTCCACACTTCCTAAGAGGGTATTTTTGGCATTCCCCAAAAAAGTAGATTAGGGTTTCATACATGTAGAAATACCTCTTATGCTTCATGTAACCTCTCTCTCTTCCTTTAGGCTCTCTTCTCTTAGTTTAGTTTATGATCAAAAATAAAATGAGAGCTCTCTTTCTTTTCATGGCTACTTAGCCATTTCTTATTTCATGTAATTCTCTTTTTTATGCAATGTTAGTTCATGCTTTTTCTTATTTACATGCTCTCTTTCCTCTTATGTTAGTAGCTTAGTTTCATTTCTTATGCAAGTATAATATATTTTATTTTATGCAAGTAG
Source organism: Allium fistulosum (assembly GCA_030737815.1). Lineage (NCBI taxonomy): Eukaryota > Viridiplantae > Streptophyta > Magnoliopsida > Asparagales > Amaryllidaceae > Allium > Allium fistulosum. Next base: position 936,690,501 of record CM060907.1, on the reverse strand, counting down.
AATAGTTCTCTTTTCCATTAGCTTTCATTTTCCTTCTTTTTTTAGTTTCATGTTGCATGCTACAAGTGTTGATATGATAACACAAATGAGAGACTAAACCCCTTTAATTTAGGAGTAATGAAGCTCTCTAATTATGTAGCTTCAACATTTTGATAATTATTGCTCTCTTTTTGTGCTTAATGACAATGCTTGAAGTGGTTTAACTTGTTGTTTTTGCTTTGAATTTGATAGTCTATATTGTTGACACCAAATAGGCTATGCTTAAACAATCACAAACAATAATTACCTCTTCACCTACATATGATGATGGTAATGAAGTGAATGCTGAAATTCAAATTTGATGGTCTATATTTTTAATTAATAGTTAATAGGCCATACTTAAAATAGCATTTTCAACTTTGTTGTCATTTTCATGAGAGTTAGTAAGTGGTTTAAGAGGTGTGTTATAGTTTGATGGCTTATGTTGAGCTAATTAATAGCACAAATAAGCCATACTTATGATAAACACATCATTTAAATTCACTAATGACCAAAAAAGAGAGATCATAATTTCATTTTTGTTGAACTATGTGATCTAGAGAGTGAATTTATCTCTAAATTGTTTTCTAATCTCATAGTTTTTTTTAATCTCATTTTCATTTTAGTTTTAGCTTCATTTTGTTTGTAGTTAACAATCTTCTCTCATTTTGGTTTAATTTGATTAAATAGATTTTTAAAATCTAACAATTCCCTATAGATCGACCCGTACTCGCCACGTACTAAAATTGTATGCCATGCGCTTGCGGTTATTTCTATTTCAAAATTTGTCGACGGTTTTCTAATTCGATAGAAATTCCGTTGTCAAACAAACAACTAGGCATGTTTCTTAGTTTTTTTTTAAAAGTTCAACGACTTAAGTAGGAAATGATGAATACTTAATGGCCATGACACTTAGTTAATTTTTCTAAGTAGAATATGTATGCAAGATATCCCCAACTTAACATTCTTTGATTATCCGTAAATGAGAATGTTATAGAAGAATAAATAAGAATGAACTTTGGAAAATCATTTTTATGTTCTTAAAATTCTTTTTCTGTTTCCTTTTTATCTCTTCTATAAGATCATCTCTTGTAATACAATCAAATTCACCAAAATTTCTTAAATTAAATTCTTGACAAGTTTCAATGATACTTTGAAAAAACATATTAAGTAATGGGAAATTCTTTTTTCATCCATCTGTAAACCAAAATTATAGAAATATCTTTCTTTGCTTTCTTTAACTATTTTCTCCTATGGTGAAGCACTCTTATTCAATACAATAACAGCTTATCAAGTCATCGCAGTTTTTTGAACACTTCCTGACTTTTTTACTTCCTATATTACATTCAAAGAAAGCTATAATAAAGTCAATAAAGGGGTTTGTTTTAAAAAAAAAATTGATTTTCAGTAAACCTTTTTTTTCTTTTTTTTTCCTTTTTAACCTTTTCAATCATTTTAACTAAGGCCATTAAGCTACATCTATATTGACTTTTTCCCATGTTTTGCTTTTTTGTCGTTCCTTTCTTTTGCGCTTTTTGTTTTCCTTTTATTACAGTGAATATTTTGTAGTATCCTGGAAAAATAAGAAAAAAAGTTTAAATGGTGATTATGCATGCAATATAATATTGGTTTATAATATAATTAAAAATTAATATGTACAGTGCTCTTGAAATAACAATATGGTTTTTTTACACTACAAAGTTGATGTGCTATTGTTATGTAGCATAATTACACATTATACATGTTCATATGTTTTATAGACCAATGTAAATGTTAATGCTTAAGTCATGCAACGTTTTTTATAATTTATGATGCTTACATTATGATGTTTCAATATTATTGCCATTTAATACAATATTATTGCCATTTTTATAAGTTATCTAGGGTAGTGAATCAAAAAGGCATAATGCTAGAATCATCTAGCATTTCTTACTAATTAATTATGTTTGCAGTACATAGAACAATGCAAAAGTCTTTAGCATTGTTAGAAATTAATTTTTCTAATGCATCATAAATCGATAATGCTAGAATAAGATAACATTTTTTATAGTTAAGCATGTTTAGGCAATGCAATTATGATGCTAATGTACGATAATGCTAGAATCGTCTATCATTTCTTATAAAAGTACATATGTGATTGCACTATACAACAAAAATGCTAATGTCTTTAGCATCAATACAAATGATTTTAATTCATACATTAACAAAACTATAACACTAGAATCATCTAACCTTCTTAAGGAGTGATGAAACACCCCAAACCCCTTAGTATTCCCAAAAATAGCACAACAAAGGATGTGGTGCGTTATAGGTATAGCTAAAGCATCACAGAGACTAAGATTCACAAGACAAATAAATAAAAGCAGTGGAAAACATTTAAATAATAACTTATCATTAAGAATTAATCTTCATCTCAGAATAAGTCATAAAAACATAATGTCTCAAAAACTCAAAATCTCTCATGTCTTATGAAAATACATCTTAGTCCCACATAATCAGAGTAAAAGTAACAATAATAATAACCTCTCTCACAAGTGCCAATCCATCATAAGCCAAATGAAAAGGATGAAAAGTAGAGAATACATCTGAAATGAGAAAACTCCGAAAATGAATCTCCGTGCAACCTAAATCAACTTTCCTCAACTCTGCTGGCCTATGAGGGGAAAAGGAAAGATAGAGTAGTGGGTCAGACAATAAGTCTGGTGAGTGAAAGTGATTACTAGCATTTCTAAGCAAGATAAAGATAATAGACTAAGCAATAGTTCTAGCATGAAAGGAAAATACAGAAAAGATAAAACTCGCATAAAATACTGTTTCTGATTCTATTTGACTGTTTGCTTTGATTGTCTGCTTTGATTATTTGCACTTGTCTTAAACTGCTGTGATTAGGCTGAAACCCTAATCCTATCTCAACTGCTAATCTTGATTAGGCTGAAATCCTAACCCTACCCATTGATCGGCCTTTCCTATCTCTGTTGTGCCACTGTGAGCCAATCCTATTGGTCTTATAGCAAATGGCACCTCTTAGCGCTTAGGACGCAGTAGCGAATTATTTACCCTAATCGATGTCGCACGCTCGGTCATCGCCGGTACACACTAACTATCGCCCCATATTTGACCCTTTATTTACCCTAACCAGCATAAGCGTGCCCAGCCTCACCCATGTGTGGGACCGCCAGTCCTCGACCTGAAAGGGAATGCTGCCGGTACTGGTCCTAACAAACAAATCTTCTAACTTTGTGCCCCTTGCCCAAGTCCCCAATTTTGAGCCTCTATCTATTGGCCACTTATTTACCCTAATCAGCATAAGCGTGCCCAGCCTCACGTACGTGTGAGACCATCAGTCCTAGACCTTAAAGTGAATGCTGCCGGTTCGGGCCACTACTGGTATATTTGCTTATTAACTTAATCCAAGAACTAAGTTTTAAAATAAGCCCCTTCTGTTATTTCTTTCTTTCATATTATAACTTACGTGTTATTATTGTTCTAGCAACTGTTACTCTTATATTTTCTCTTTTTAGTTATAGCCACTTGTTATAATTATGCTTGCAAATATCTTAAATTTTCCTATTTCGGTCCATCTCTATTTTATTTCAGTTTTTCTTATTTTACATCTGATTTCTGTAAATTTAGTGTTTTTCTATTTAAATCCATATTTGTGAATTCTTCTCTTTTTAATATTTTATTCACATCAAAAAGGATTAAATTTCTATAAAAAGAAACTAACATTTACAGGCTAAATTCCAACTTAAAACATATGTAAATAACTGCAAATAACTGTAAATAACTGAATAAAATAGCTGAATAAAAATAGACTAAAAAGAACTTCTGGAATTTACTTAAAAAATGACTTTAAATAAACTTACATAAAAACTGTCTCAAAATTGTAGAAAAACTACAACTATTGAGAACCCTATTATTTTAAATTGCAAATCTAAAATAATTACAAAACACTCACCTGTGGTCCTTAGCTCTAGTCTCGGACTCTCGGGCCTTCCTAGATCCACTTCTAGGGTGTAGAATATTTTTATTAAAAGGATTTCCTCCCTAGAAAAATTTTCTATTTAGGGTTCAACCTTAGGCAATGAACCCAATTGGGAGAAAATCTGAATGAGAAAATTAGCTAGGCCTAGGGTTCTATTTATAGTGTGGCTTAGGGATCCCAGGCCGTCGGATTTGAAGATTGAATCTGGTGCAATCACGTCATAGGCTCACTAGGAACCGTCGGATGTAGCCACGAACGCACCGGATTTCATGAAAAATCAAATTTACGGTCTTCGGCTCACACCTGGATGAATAATCGTCCAGGATGATTGGTGGGTCGACCCGACTCCTTTAGGGGTCGACCTGACCCTAATGTGGGTAGACCTATGGGTATGTATTTTTTTTCATTTACTTATAATATAATTCTGATTTCTTGTTTCTGTCATAACTTCTTCATACTAGCTCGGATTTCGACAAGTTATATATGAAAATTGCTAAGAAAATTACCACAGACCCAATGATACAACTTCCATGGCTCAATTCTGACAATTTCCCAATCCTATTTTATTATTTCATTTAATTTGTTAATTAATTATTATTACTCTAATTTTCGGGTTGTTACATTCTCTCCTCCTTAAAGGATTTCGCCCCCGAAATCTCCAAGGGCAGAAGAATGAAATAAATGTTTTCATCCCACTTCCACAACCACATATTCAACCATTATCCATTACATCCATTGTCCTTAAGCTTTTTAATGAAATTTATGATATATGCAATAGTGTAGTGCCAATGTCCCTAACTAATGCAAAAGATTAGGCGATCTACTGATTCAGTCGACCTCCTTTTTATGCGCTCATGTCCCTGCCATGTATCCAAATGAATGCAAATTCCCTAATGACAACTGATAGTTCTATATGCGTGCTACAATCATCATCCAAATGCAACAATCATATGATAATCACCCATTCATAGCAACCATGAAATAAAAATGCAAGTGCACACACATCCATATGCATATGCTTTAGTGAACTAGTTAGGTCGATCTCTAAGAGATAATAATGCCTAGTGTGTGTATATCTGTCCATTAGCATCCACTAGCAAACACTTGCAACCACTTGCGTTTAACATACATAACATGTTCTTGTAACATGTTTACATTCAGTCCTACTATCTATAGGTTAAATCCTAAGATCTATCCTTACAAAGGATACTAAAGGAAAGAACCTATTCAAAACTAAAGATGGAAATAGGAAACTCAAGACGTACCATCGAAGAGATGTGGATAAGAGATACATATTTTCTCCTCAGCCTTCCACATAGCATCCTCAATACTATCTCCCCACTGCACCTTAACCAATGGGACTTCCTTATTCCTAAGCCTCTTGATATCATGTCCAACGATCCTGGTAGGAATGTGACGAACCGATGCTTCTCTCTCAACTTCAACTTCCTCAAGTTGGCTAGGTTCCACTACCTCTGCCGAATCATTTAAGCACTTTCTCAAGTGCGAAACGTGAAAAACATCATGAACTCCCACGAGCCTCTCCGATTGCTTTATTCGATACGCCATCTTCCCTACCCTTTCCACGATAGGGAACGGTCCTACGAATCTGGAAGCAAGTTTCCCACTTGATCCAAACCTCACTACCTTTCTTAGCGGAGGCACCTTAATGAAAACCAAATCACCTACCTCGAACACAATATCCCTTCTCCACTTATCTACTAGGATTTCTGTCTATCTTGGACCGTCTTCTTTCTTCTTCTAATCAAATCAATATTTTCCGAAGTCTCTCTAACCATGTCGAGACCAAGTAGCAATCTTTCTGTAGACTCCAACTAACATGAAGGCGACTTGTAAGGTCTTCTATTAAAGGGCTTCAAAAGGAGCCATCCCAATGATAGCATGAAAACTATTGTTATATGCGAATTCCACTAAAGGAAGGAACCTCCAAAATCAAGAATGCACATCCTCAACAAATCCTCAAGAACTCTATTAACTCTCTATGTTTGGCTATCTGTTTGAGGGTGATAGGTCGTACTCAATCTAAGCTATGTCCATAAAGCCTCTTGCAAGCTCCTCCAAAACTCGCTAGTAAAGATAGGGTCTTTGTCGCTCACTATGCTAGAGGGAACTCCATAAAGTCGGACTATCTCACGAACATATATGGATGCCAAATAAGGTGTTATCCTCTTACTCTTGACCGGAATGAAGTGGGCGCTCTTAGTCAAATGATCTACAATCACCCAAATATTATCATTCCCCTTCCGAGATTGGGGTAAACCATCTATGAAGTCAATCGAAACACTATCCCACTTCCGTTCAGGTACATCCAATGGTTGAAGCAATCTGTCAGGCCTTTGCTGCTCCGCCTCAAGTTTTAATCCTTTTGTGAGAACAGGTACTTCAATGATTTATGGTCAGTGAAAAGCTCGAACCTCTCTCCTAGCAAGTAATGTCTCTAAAACGTGAGCGCGAAAATAATAGCAGCCAGCTCCAAATCAAGGGTAGGGCAGTTCTTCTTTTGAGTTCTCTACTGTCTACTCCAATAGCATACTACCCTCCCCTCCTGCATCAATACTGCCCCAAGGTCAGTCCCACATGCATCAGTGTATACTGTAAATGGCTTAACTCCATCGGGTAAAACTAATGCTTGTGCACTAGTAAGGGCCCTCTTTAGCATCTTGAAGGAATCCTAACAATCCACGTCCCACACGAATGCCACATTCTTCTTAGTGAGGCGAGTAAGCGGTGCTGAAATTTTAGCAAAATCTCTGATAAACTTCCTATAATAACCAGCCAAACCTAGGAAGCTTTTATCTTCGGTAACGTTCTTGTGGACCTTCCAATCCTGTACCGCTACTACCTTAGCAGGATCCACCGCTAGACCCTCTCTTGAGACTACATGCCCCAAGAAACGCACCTCCTCACGCCAAAAGTGACACTTCAAGAATTTTGCTTCCAACTGATGAACACAAAGTGTATGAAGAACTTCCTCAAGTTGAATAACATGCTCTTCCATACTCTTGGAAAACACCAAAATGTCGTCCACAAACACTACAACGAACTTATTTAGGACATCTCGAAAAACATGGCTCATTAGATCTACAAAATAGGTTGGGGCATTTGTCAGCCCAAACGACATAACCAACCACTCAAAGAATCCATCAGGTGTCCTAAATGTTGTCTTATCGATGTTATCGTCAGCGACCCAAAGCTGATGAAATGCAGTGGTTAAGTCAAGCTGAGAAAATACTGAAGAGCCAACCAACTAATCGAAAAGATCGTCTATCCTAGGAAGTGGGTAACGGATCTTCTTCGTGAGCTTATTCAACTCTCTATAGTCTACACAAAGTCGAAGGGAACCATCCGCCTTTCTAGCGAAGACGACTGGCGCCCCCCACTCAGATATGCTCCATCTGATGAAGCCTTTCTCTAATAGCTCACCAATCTGCTTACTTAACTCCTTCCTCTCCCTAGGAGCCATATGTCTCATGGGCAATGCCACTGGCTTAGCATTGTCATTCGGATAGATACTAAAGTCGATCTCTCTCTTAGGGGGTAGCCCCCTAACCTCTTCAAAAAATATGGAAAATCTCTAACAACGGGAACTGAATCTAACTCTCCTAGTGATGAATCAAGGGAATAAAGGAAACTCAACATGATTAACCCATGTGGGTCGCAAGAAACCTCGAGAGTCCATCCGCTACATGTCCCTAGTCTGACGACTCTCCTCTCGCGGTCCAATATCGCACCATAAGTGGATAACTAGTTCATCCCCAAAATCATCCCATATCTGTAAAATCCTAGTGCATAGGTGTCACAATCAAACTATACGCCTAGTATAAAAATTTTCAAACCTTTACAAATCATGGATAAATGTGGCGATCCTCCTATGGGGTTTGAAACAACTATAGGCTCTACAGCTAGAGAAATATATAAGTGCAAACAATCAACCAAGGAACTAGAAATGAAAGAATGTGATGCTCCGGAGTCAAAAAGATTCCAAATAGGAAAATCCGAAATAGAGATCAAACCTTCTATAGAGACTTTCCTACCTCGATCTGGTCCACTACTAGAAGGTGCTGCATCCAAAGCATGTACTTGCACCGTATGTGCGCCTGCTTTTTGCCCTATCCTCTAAGGATAAGCTCTACTAAGGTGTCCAGGCTGCCCACAGCTGTAACACCTCCCCTTCATCGCATCCTTCTTACGGTCCTTTGAGTAATGCCCAACCAATCCACAATTATGAAATTTCTCACCCTTCTTGATCCATCCCTTTTGAGGTCCTCCTCCTTTCTTCTTGTCCTTATCCTTCTTATTCTTCCACCATTGCTTCTTACGGTTTTCTGATTTAGGAACCTTCTTAACCTCTTCTTCCTTAGCAACATCTGAAATGAGAGCCATTTCCACAAGTGACTCATACGTCGCTCCCATAGGTACATGTGTCAATGCCAACCCTTGGAGGGGCTGGTTCAACCCTTTAGCAAACTTGATGGCCTTTATATGCGGTGTATTAACAAGCTCCATCCCGAACCTCGATAACTCATTAAACTGATTTATATACTCTTTCACCGAAAGACTCCCCTGCTTCAGACTATTGAACTTCTCCAACTGCATGCTTTCCTCGACATGCGACAAGAAATTTCTCTCAAACCTTTCCCAAAATCCAACCTAACCAATGTCTCTACCCTCCATCTCTACAATCTCCCACTAGTAAGAAGCCTCTCCCTTCAGCTGCCAAGATGCAAGCTGAACTCTTTGTCGGTTCTCCGATCCTAACAGCCCAAATATCCACTCTGTATTCCTCAACCAAGTTCGTGCCTCTACGAAATCCTCCGTGTCAGAAAACGTCTTGCCTCCTAGATTGGCGAAGTCCTTGCATAGCTTAGAAAAATTGGTTGCTACAGGTGGATTAACAGGACCTCCACCTGCCGGTGCTGCATTGGGCTCTTGCCCTTGCACCTCTGGTGCCGTAGCTTGGAGGTATCTACGGAACCGGCCAAGGACTTGGACACCCTCTAGAAGATTTAGGGCGTCTGTCATTCTAAGAAAAGAAAAGACAATTTAGGCTTGAAAGAATAGAAAGAAGATTGAACTAGACTTTGAGGGGATTTTATTAAAACTCTCTTATACGTGAAAATTATTTCTATAATAAGGGTTTCTTTCTGAAAATACTTTTAGTTTGAAGATATGCTACCTTTGAAAAATACTTTACTTTTAAAACAAGTTTTTAGGAATCCTACAACCTTAGGCTCTGATACCAAATGAAACACCCCAAACCCCTTAGTATTCCCGAAAAGGGCACACCAAAGAATGTGGTGCGTTATGGGTACAGCTAAAGCATCATAGAGACTAAGATTCACAAGATAAATAAGCAAAAGCAGCGGAAAACATTTAAATGATAACTTATCATTCAAAATTAATCTTCATCTCAAAATAAGCATAAAAACATAACATGTCTCAAAAACTCAAAATCTCTCATGTCTTATGAAAATACATCTTAGTCTCACATAATCCGAGTAAAAGTAACAATAATAATAACCCCTCTCACAAATGCAAATCCATCATAAGACAAATGTAAAAGATGAAAAGCAGAAGAATACATCTGAAATGAGAAAACTCCGGAAATGAATCTCCAAGCCACCTGAATCAACTTTCCTTAACTCTGTTGGCCTATGAGAGGAAAAGAAAAGATAGAGGAGTGGGTCAGACAATAAGTCTAGTGGGTGAAAGTAATTATTAGCATTTCTAACTAAGATAAAGATAATAGACTAAGCAATAGTGCTAGCATGAAAGGAAAATACAGAAAAGATAAAACTCGCATAAAATATTGTTTCTGATTTTGTTTGACTGTTTGCTTTGATTGTCTGCTTTGATTGTTTGCACTTGTCTTAAACTGCTGTGATTAGGCTGAAACCCTAATCTTATCTCAACTACTAATCTTGATTAGGCTGAAATCCTAATCCTAACCATTGATCAGCCTTTCCTATCTCTGTTGTGCCACCGTAAGCCAATCTTGTTGGTCCCATAGCAAAAGATACCTCTTAGCGCTTAGGACGCAGTAGCGAATTATTTACCCTAATCGATGTCGCACACTCGGTCATCGCTGATACACACTAACTATCATCCCCTATTTGACCCTTTATTTACCCTATTCAGCATAAGCGTGCCCAGCCTCACCCACATGTGAGACCACCAGTCCTCGACCTAAAAGGGAATGTTGCCGGTACTGGTCCAAACAAACAAATCTTCTAACTTTGCGTCCCTTACCCAAGTCCCCAAATTTGAGCCTCTATCTATTGGCCACTAATTTACCCTAATCAGCATAAGCGTGCCCAGCCACACCTACGTGTGAGACCATCAGTCCTAGACCTGAAAGGGGATGCTACTGGTATGAGCCACTACTGCTATATTTGCTTATTAACTTAATCCAAGATCTAAGTTTTAAATAAGCCCCTTCTGTTATTTCTTTCTTTCTAATTATAACCTACGTGTTATAATTGTTCTTGCAACTCTTACTCTTCTATTTTCTCTTTTTAGTTATAACCACTTGTTATAATTATGCTTGCAAATATCTTAAATTTGCCTATTTCAGTCCATCTCTATTTTATTTTAGTTTTTCTTATTTTACATCTTATTTCTGTAAATTTAGTGTTTTTCCATTTTAATCTATATTTGCGAATTCTTCTCTTTTTAATATTTTGTTTGCGTCAAAAAGGATTAAATTTCTATAAAAAGAAACTAACATTTACAGGCTAAATTCCAACTTAAAACAGATGTAAATAACTATAAATAACTAAATAAAATAGCTGAATAAAAATAGACTGAAAAGAACTTCTGAAATTTACTTAAAAACCGACTATAAATAAACTTACATAAAAACTGTCTCAAAATTGTAGAAAAACTACAACTATTGAGAACCCGATTATTTTAAATTGCTTACAAATTAAAATAATTACAAAACACTCACCTGTGGTCCTTAGCTCTAGTCCTGGGCCTTCCTGGATCCACTTCTAGGGTGTAGAATATTTTATTAAAAAGATTTCCTCCCTAGAAAAATTTTCTATTTAGGGTTCAACCTCAGGCAATGAACCCAATTGGGGGAAAATCTAAATCAGAAAAATAGCTAGGCCTAGGGTTCTATTTATAGTGTGGCTTAGGGATCTCAGGCCATTGGATTTGAAGATTGAATCTAGTGCAACCACGTCATAGGCTCACTAGGAACTGTCGGATGCAGCCACGAACGCACCGGATTTCATGAAACATCAAATTTACGGTCTTCGGCTCGCACCTGGACGAATAATCATCCAAGATGATAGGCGGGTCGACCCGACCCCTTTGGGGGTCGACCTGACCTAATGCGGTTCGACCTATGGATATGTATTTTTTTTCGTTTACTTATAATATAATTCTGATTTCTTGTTTCTCTCGTAACTTCTCCTTACTAGCTCGGATTTCGACAAGTTATATATGAAAATTGCTTAGAAAATTACCACGGACCCAATGGTGTAACTCCCGTGGCTCAATTCTAATAATTTCCCAATCATATTTTATTATTCAATTAATTTGTTAATTAATTATTATTACTCTAATTTTTTGGGTTGTTACATTTGAAATATGTTCACCCAATGCATTTACAATGATAATAGTAGTTAGCATTTTGCTAAATGAAGTATAGTAATGTATTACTAAATTTTTTTTCCTAAACTATATATCATTTATTACAAATTAAATGTGATTACACTATACATAAAAAACGCTAATGCCTTTAGCATCCCACTACAAATGATTTTGACTTATACATTAACAAAACCATGATGCTACAATCTTCTAGCATTTATTAGTAATGAAATATGTTTACCCAATGCATTTACAATGATAATATCAGTTAGTGTTTCTACTAAATAATGTACCGTAATGTATTACAAAAATCTGGTGCTAAATCTTCTATCATTGTTATAAAATAAATATGACTGCTTTATATAGTAGAAATGTTAATGTTTTTAACATCATTACAAATGATTTTGACTCATACAATAACAAAATCATAATGCTACAATCATCTAACATTTTTTAGGAATGAAATATTTTTATCCAATGCATTTACAATGATAATATCTGTTACCCCGCCTTTTGGTCAAGGCTGGGATATCAATAAATTGGCTAAAAAGGGTGGATATAAGGATTGGAAATCGATTGGAAACAAGGCTATAATCGATGCCATCGAAATTTGACCGAACTCCAATCGAGGTGGGATCGATAAGGAATGATAAACAAGGCTTGGAAAGGCTACACTTCGAATTTTAGGTTAATCGGAGTTCGTACGCTCGAGTTATGGATGGATCAATATTGGTGAGAAGTGGATTTGGATCAACTCTTCGTATCGATCATGGTGATCGTTGATTTGGATTGACCAAGATGGATGTAGACTTTGGATCGATGTGTTCATATCGGTGCTTTCATATTGGTATATAGATGGATATGAATACGGATGACACATACTCTCTCTTGTACATTTGCTTTGGAGCGATAGTAACTCGTATCGATAGCATCAGATCGATGCGAAGGAAGGGGCAACAAATGGATACGAGGCAACGGTTGTAGGAGCCTAGAAAATCATTTCATATCGATCTAATAATGATCGATACAAAGGACACATATAAAAGGCAGCAGCGTTGGATGGATATGAAGAAACGGTTCATATTGTTCTTGTTCGTATCGATTGATACGAAGTGGCCATGCAAAGTTTGGATCGATACGAACAACATGGATACGAAAGGCAAATGGCGTGTGTGGATCGATACAAAGGAGGGCTGGTGGATGGATACGAACAACATATAATGATGGATACGAATTGATGGAGACGAGTTGATGGATCCGAAGCTTTTGGTCTACATTGGAAAACACAAACTTGGATCGATCATAACTCTCAAACCATGGGTCTAAATGTTATGAAATTTTCATAAAAGCTTCCTTATACACTCAAGAATGTTCATGATCGATCTCAGCTTGATTGGACAATTTTTGGATTGATACGAATTGTACTTGGATCGATCCCAAACAGCCCTGGATCGATCTGGTGGGCCCACCTGCGCATGAGAAAAGTATTTCAGGTTTTGGGGTGGATATTTTTAGATCTGCACCTATAAATAGCAGCTCTATGGCAACTAAAAAGGGGATCTTCTTCTGCATTTCCAGAGGAAACTCTGTGCCATTTTGTTTGCTGATTTCGAAGGCTTGTAATTGTAATTACAGTATAAAAGGAATAAAAGGATTAATTCAATGTGGACGTAGGCCGGAGATAGCCGAACCACTATAAACCTTACGCTCTTTGCTTTCGTGCCCATTTTAATTTTGTTATTTTCTTTATTTTTATTCTCTACTTTATCCGGGTCTGGGATCTGTGCTTGGATATTGCAGATCTGTGTGTAAACACTGGTGCTTTCACTACTTCTGGGGTTTGTGACCAACTTTGGCGCAAACACTTTGGTGCTTTCACTGAGAAGGACTAGCACCCGCTATACCGGACTTGGAGTTCAGATCTGAAGGGCTGAACGATTGGATCTACGAAAAATCATGGTTAGGCCATCGACAAGGAAATAGGTGACAGAAAGGAGCAATCAAGAGGGAAGTCAGGAGGCTTCCTCCGGAGCTGGATCAGATCAGGCATCCATCTACATTACTAGGGATGAGATGCAGACTATGATGGATTCCATGCAGGAGCAGTTGATGAAAAGACAGGAGGAGATGATGCAGAACCTTCTCAGATAATTTGGACAGTCAGGAGCTGTAGGAGCTCAGATCCATGGAGCTAGATCAGAGGGACTCAACAAGCAACAGGTCGAAGTGGTTCAGCAAGGGATACCACCCAATCAGCAAACATCTAATGGATCTAGACTCGAGGGCACACCACCGTGCAATGTTGGACCAATTCATGTAGGACTACCAAGTGGTGCTGCACAGCATGGTGCCGGCATGAATATTGGAGTGCATGACGAAGAGTACGCACCAGAATTCCCTCGAGAACTAGGGAGGCAGTTAGGAAATGAAAACGGGGGGCAACCCTTGGTGGACAACGCTGGATTAGCTGAAATTATCAGGCGAACTATGCGCGAAGGTCTGGCAAACAGGGATCTGGAAGGAGTAAACAGGAGTCCGTTTACCCAGAACATCGGGATGCCTAGGAATCCACCAGAGTTCAAGCTGCCTACTCCGGAAGTATACAATGTGTAACAGCCTGAAATTTTCAACCATTCGCATCCATACATGTCAGATTTGAATTGCTCAAAATATCAGATTGTTAATTTAAATTTGGCAAAACTCAGCATATACAGTAAATAAATAATCACAGAATCACAAACACAGAGTAATATAACAAAATAAAAGAATAGTAGTTCATGAAGCTACTATATATATATATATAAAAGAGTTAAATAAGATACAACAGAGGTCTCGAATACATAGATGTCTCAATGAAATAGTCAAATACAAGATCAGAATACATCACTGGAATCAACTGAATAACTGAAAGCAGAATCGATAGATAGTTGTATCTCCAAGCAAAGCTCCAACTCCAAAGGTGAGTCTCAAATGCTGTATCACACAGTCTGACCCGAGCGTAAAGCAAAACACAAAACACTCGAGTCAGGATTAACATTCTTATTTCAATAAATCTAACTCAAGTGAAATATCAACTGAAATACAAGTAACTCAAAGGATGTTTGGGATAACCATCCTCTAAGGATCCGTTAAACTATTTACTATGTAGTAATATTCGCTATTATAATAATGTCTAATAATAAAATAAACATACTTTTAAATAGCGTTAAGGATTTACATTTTCCACCTTAACACATAATAGTCCCAGTAGTCTATCCAGTATTAGCATACCCCTAGATCGGGAGCTACCCTCAATACTCCACAGGCTATGGCACAAATCCAAACTTGTAGTAAAGCTCGATATGGTAGGTGACACGGCACAATAAGGCAATGCCAGGGTAGATATACCAATTACGCATTCGGGATGGTGGAAACGCATAGCAGCCACTACCGCCCACTTCGGAACACACTCCCAATCAAAATCGAAGGGTGGCCACCAAATCAATCACAAAGTAATAGAATGGTATCGAAGAAATGCGTCCGATCAGAGGTGCTACCTCATTGGCCCGAGAATCGCTCTTGTTTTAGCCACCTTATGCCAACTCACAGAAGTTGGGTCCACGTATATACCTCAATAGGAATCGTCGCCACCATCCTACTTCATTCTGGAATCTCCATCGCGTACACAGTTGTTAAAGTGGTTTTCGGTATCGACAGAGAGTATGTCCATATCCGATCCCGGTCTCTTTAACAACCAAACGTTATTATAACACCGCGGTCATTTCAAAATAGTTTATACTTCAAAACCAAAATATCATTTCATTTCAAAAACCAAATCAATATGATATCATTTTACTTCAAATATATATCCATTACCAAAATCATATCACTTTCCAAAGTCATAACGCTTTCGAAATCATAAGTCCTTAAAAATCAAACACTTTGGAAATCGAAACCTTGAAATTCTTAACACTTTGAAATCATAGCATTTAGGAAATCATAACATTTCCTTTAACAGTTTAGATATTAATAATTGTATATAAAATAAAATGGTTTATAAAATAAAATAATTTATATAAAATAGTTATAAGTTAAAATAGTTTATAATAAAATAATTTTATATTGAAATGATATATATATATATATTTAAATTAGTTCATATTAAAATAATTAATATATTAAAAATAGTTTATAAATTAATATAAAATAGTTTACATATAATTTCAAATATTTTATAAAATAAAAATAGTTTCCACAAATTTCATAAATCAATTCAAATTAACTCGAATGCCAAAATTCAAATTTAATTCAACCCTTATTAATCAATTTCAACTCAATTCAGTTTCTTAATAACCATTCCAATTTATATCGATTTCAAATACATATTTAAACCATAAATAAGCCATTTCAATTTCAATATATTTCAAAGCTCTATATATTCAATATTTCAAAACTAAATTCGATAATTTCATATATATATATATATATATCAAATTCACTTTACTATTATTAGTTTTGAAATATTTACTTAATCATTTCAATAACATCTAAATACAGCTTCAATTTACAAATTTTAAATAAACAAAATATCTCATTTAAACTTGTATAAATTTGAAATATTCATTTAAGTCACTTTTAATCAAATTCAAGTTATAAAACATATCTTTAAAATTTCAAATTTAATAAATTTTCGATCAAACTTATTTAAGTATAATTCTTAAATAAATATAATTTCAAAATCTAAATTTATTAAAATCATTATAAACTTTATATTTGAAAATATAGATATCAAATAATTACTTAAACATAATATATATCAACTTTATTAAATCAAATTTAATAAATCATAAAAATCAATATTTATTAGAGCCATATTTTCCTTTCAAAACCATAGAAATAAATTTCAAATATTTATATATAGACCAACGGTGTCTGTATATAATTTTCTATCCTACGGTCAAGTGATACAGATATTTATCATTTCAATCCGCAATTTAAATATATATGGGTATATATCTTTTCA
Organism: Allium fistulosum; assembly: GCA_030737815.1. Classification (NCBI taxonomy): domain Eukaryota; kingdom Viridiplantae; phylum Streptophyta; class Magnoliopsida; order Asparagales; family Amaryllidaceae; genus Allium; species Allium fistulosum. The sequence continues at coordinate 936,673,876 of CM060907.1, read as the reverse complement.
ACCTGCAATCCCAAATTCAATTCAATGAAAATCGCTTGGGTTTATCATTTCAACCCATAACAATTTTCTCCTATTCTATAGATCGTTAGGGTATGTATCATTTCAACCCATAGTGAATTCTATACTAACAGGGAACTTGCAGAGTGATAACAGATATGATAATATGATAATAATATAACAGGCATATATCATCAATATAAATAACAGATAATGGTGTCAAGTGTCATAGGTGAACAGATATAGATAATAGCATATATATAGCAATGTAAATAACCTACAGCAGCATATTTCAATTGTCGTTTCAATTGAAATCAAATCTAATAAATATAAGATCGTTAATCGTGAGTGTTTGCTCACCTTTCGTGGCTAGAGAATGCAGAAGATGACACGGATACGCACACTGAAATTGAAATACGAATCCAAGCAAAATCAGCACGAATTCCACGAACAACTGATAAATTGAAATTGATGAGAACGGATCAAATCAAAACTGGATCGATGAAGATAATTGGTATAAGTAAACTTATATATATATAACTATATATGACTAATATATAATCATATTATAAGTTTAAGCATATACTAAATTAACTATATATATATATGTGTTTCAAAACCATTGCTTTAAAGTAAAACTCATGTATTAAAGTCAAACATATATATATAAAATAAATTTGAGTCAATACATTAAAACTTAACAGTTATATATATGTATTAATATGACCTTTACGACTTACATACATATTTAAAACAAGGTATATATCATAAAAGTCAAAATTTTAAATTCTACAGGCTAATGCATATATATAAGCAAACACAATATATATATATATAGATAATTGAAATCGAACCTATATGTGGCCAGAGTCATTATAAAGTAATATAAAGTAGCAGGTAAAACCAGATGATGCAGACTTCACCAAAATATTTATACACATAAATGTAAAAACAGATTGTACAATATGTATAATGCCGAAACAACTATACACAACCTTGATATTTAAAACAGAAGTTACCACTTTAAAACTTGCTTATGTATATATAATATATAACTAACATTATACATTATATATATAATATATACTAGCTGAAATATAATACTGTATATATACTAGCTTAATATTAACTCAATACACATAATACTTTTATAAATGACAAAATATAGGTTTCTACTCTGAATATAATATAACCCATATTAACTATGTATATATATGGTTATAACAGATTTACAAACTTTTATACTTGGAAATATTTAATATATATGCATCTAAAGCTGTTACAAAAACACAAAAAAAACAAAAGGGAAAGAATCTATTTTAAAGATGTTAACAAACATTCAATAAATATTTTAACATATAATATATAAACCAAACTCATTTATACTTACTGTCATATCAAAACAATTTTATATAATCTAGTGTATATATATTCAACCAGACATACGTATATATATAAACTTATAGATATAACAATAAAAAATCATGTCGTCGAAAGAAAAACATAGCTTATACGATAACCAACAAGTGTCACCGATCTATAACATCCATTATAATATTATATAGTAAACAATTTTATACATACACCAGCATATTAATATACATATATATTGTGGCATATAAAATTTCACTTTTAAAATAAAATATCTGCAGTAAACATATATGTAAGGACTGACTTAGATCTATAAACCATACAATACTTACGTATACAAAAAAAGAACGGCAAATAACAGAGGATGGAGACATTGGCTAGGCAAGCTGAGGAGCTCGGGCTCACGGTGATGGAGCTACTCGCGTTCAGGGGAAGAGGTTGACGGCTAATGAAGAAGGGCAGGTCGAACGAGGAGAAGGGAAAAATGGAGAGGCCGAAAGAGGCAGATGGTGGCCATGCAAGAGGGAGGCGGGCTGGAAGGTGGAGGAACAGGCGGAGGACAGCAAAGTTGAAGAGAGGAAGGAGGATGGTTTGTCTTCGGTTATGGTTTCGAGAATAGGAGAGGAAGGCTCGGGCAAAACTCGAAGTACAAATGATATGTTTACTGTTTGCCTTATTTCAGAATGAAGAGAGAAAAGAAATGAAGGGGCATGCAAGATATATCCACTCACAGAATAGAAAGAGTCAACCGAGAATTTAGGTAAAATAATGAAGGTAAATGACTGTTAGGAATTCGACCGTTGAGAAATTGGAATGGACAGGAACCAAAAGATTGCAAATTTCGTAACCGATACAGCTGTCCGTTTTATCGTTTCCATCGCGTACCGGACCTCACAACACAGAACTGAATATACCGTAGAGATCAGCACGACGAGATGATCAAAATGGTATACAAATATCAGTGGTACGATTATCCGATCAAAAGTCGATACGGACACTGATATACGTTGCTATTCCGTACGGAAAAATCCAAACGGAGCTAGAAACGTCTGAAATTCGCGAAGCGGATTATGCAGTCTTATTCAGAGTGTTCTAAATAAATTTTCTCATGTTGACATATTTAGGTTTCGGAAAACTTTTATTATCATCAATTTTAACTGATATAAATTGAAATAAAATTACACTAGAAAATAAACTTCCAAATTATCTGATGAAAATTTACCAGTTGCTATGTTAGAATAGACGCATTTCAAATATCAAATTTAAATTTCAAAATTTTATTGTTTAAAATTTCACATAATTTCAATTAAATATACTAATAAAACAAATAAAATTTATTAAAATTTTCGGGTCTTACACAATGGTCGGACGGATCCTACTAATCATTTGACGTGGTATACGAGACATATGGAAGTGCTGGGGGCATCGGAGGAGGTTATGCCTGGTGTTTCGGATATAACTACTATGTGGTTCAAGCAGTTGGAAGATGGATCTATTTAGACGTGGACTGAATTGGTGGATAGGTTTCTGAAGCAGTTTCTATCAAGAGGGCAAAAAATGTGATGACACTGAGGTCGGTAAAACAAAGGACAGGAGAATCGCTCAGTACTTTCTTAACCCGGTTTAATGCGGTGGTTGCTTTGATGGATCGACCGGATCCATCGATGGTTTTAATGGTGGCAGTGTCAGGAGTCAGGGACAACTCGGATTTTAAGGTATCATTGATACGAGATCCACCAATGGATCTCGAGGAATTCTTTCATGAGGCCGAGAGGTTTCTTCGGCAAGAGAATGCAAGCTTGTATGTGAAATCAAAGGAAGTAAACGTGATTAAGGATGGAGAACCATCCGGTGAAAGCTCGGATAAGGATAAAAACAAAGGGAAGAGGAAGTCGGATAACGATTCTGGCCAAGCAAGGAAGCGCTAGGGAGAACCAAAATTCTCCACTTACACAGCACTGAATGAGACATTGGAACGAATATATATAGAAACTCGGGATCGCCTTCTTTATCGAAGGCCTGCAAGGAGGGAACCCTCGGAACGTGAGAGGGCATCGGGAAGGCATTGTCTCTTTCATGACCTAGACGGGCATGATACCAACAGCTGCAGGCATCTGAAGGATATAATCGAGGAGTATGTGAGGAATGGTCAGTTGCGGCAATACGTCGGGACTCAGAATACGGCGGTGGAACAGGAGCAGCCACCGTCTACCTTAAACAACGACGGTACAAGGCTTGGGAATGACGGTCGATTGGTTATCGACTGATTAGGATGGTATGGAATAAGTAGCAAACTTTGGGCAAACGGATAAGTCGCTTACTCATGTATGGGGACAGAGATAGCCCATAGGCATGCTTTGAGATGATGACAAACCGTGACGTTCTGGTTTGTGAAATCTATATTTTCTTTTTTGTTTGGACATTTGCTTTTTCTGGTTTTATTTTGGAGTTTTGTTTGAACTCATGGTTTTGTTTGTCTTTTGGTTTGGATTTCTGGTTTTTTGTTTAGATCTGGATTTCGAATTAGATTTTGATTGGTTTTATCTGGTTTTCGGTAAAAGGTCATCGAGTGTGGACTATGCTCGGCAAGGGTCCGGAGTGACAAAAATTTGGCCTAGGACTTAGGCCCCATATTATCCATCATTTATTATTACAGGTCATCGGGCATGGACTATGCTCGGCAAGGGTACGGAGCGACCAGGATTCGGCTCAGGATTTGAGCTACGTCACTACACAGCGTTCAGGGACACTGAACCAGGATCACTATCAGTCTAGGACTTAGGCCAAGGCATTGCTTAATACAGGTCGTAAGGTGTGGATTACGCTTGGCAAGAAGCCAGAGAGGTTATGGATTTGGATTTCGGCTTTGAATGGTTAGGGATTGGATATGGACCCGGAGCAGTCCTGGATTCGGTTAACGACCCGAAGAGGTCACGAATTTGGATATGGCTTTGGTTATGGTCATGGATTTGGATTTGGTTATTCTGAAAGGGTTCAGATGTGGATTTGGTCATTGAACTTGGATGAACTGGCTTGGTAATGGAATGGGTTATGGATCGAATGATATGGCTATGGATGAAATATGGACTTTGGATGTTGGATTAGAAGCTATTCAAAACATGCCTTCCCATTGCAAGGCATGTTTTGGGGGAAAATATTACCCCGCCTTTTGGTCAAGGCCGGGATATCATTAAATTGGCTAAAAACGGGTGGATATAAGGATTGGAAATCGATTGGAAACAAGGCTATAATCGTTGCCATCGAAATTGGACCAAACTCCAATCGAGGTGGGATCAATAAGGAATGATAAACAAGGCTTGGAAAGGCTACACTTCAAATTTTAAGTCAATCAGAGTTCATATGCTCGAGTTATGGATGGATCAATATTGGTGAGAGGCGAATTTGGGTCGATCTCTTCGTATCGATCATGGTGATCATTGGTTTGGATCGATCAAGATGGATGTGGACTTCGGATCGATACATTCATATTGGTGCTTTCATATCGGTATATAGATGGATATGAATACGGATGACACATACTCTCTCTTGTACATTTGCTTTGGAGCGATAGTAACTCGTATCGATAGCATCAGATCGATGCGAAGGAAGGGGCAACAGATGGATACGAGGCAACGGTTGTAGGAGCCTAGAAAAGCATTTCATATCGATCTAATAATGATCGATACGAAGGACACACATAAAAGGCAGCAGCGTTGGATGGATACGAAGACAAGGTTCATATTGGTCTTGTTCATATCGATCGATACGAAGTGGCCAAGCAAAGTTTGGATCGGTACGAACAACATAGATACGAAAGGCAGATGGCATGGGTGGATCGATACGAAGGAGGGCTGGTGGATGGATATGAACAGCATATACTGATGGGTACAAATTGATGGAGACGAGTTGATGGATCCGAAGCTTTCAGCCTACATTGGAAAACACAAACTTGGATCGATCAAAACTCTCAAACCATGGATCCAAATGTTATGAAATTTTCACAAAAGCTTCCTAATGCACTCAAGAATGATCACGAACGATCTTAGGTTGATTGGACCATTTTTGGATCGATATGAATTGTACTTGGATTGATCCCAAATAACCCTGGATCGATCTGGTGGGCCCACCTGCGCATGAGAAAAGGTATTCCAGGTTTTGGAGCGGGTATTTTCAGATCTGCAGCTATAAATAACAGCTCTTTGGCAACTAAAATGGGGATCTTCTTCTACATTTCTAGGGGAAACTCTGCCATTTTGTTTACTGATTTCAAAGGTTTGTAACTGTAATTACAGTATAAAAGGAATAAAATGATTAATTCAAAGTGGACGTAGGCCGGAGACAGCCGAACCACTATAAACCTTGTGCTCTTTGCTTTCTTGCCCATTTTAATTTTGTTATTTTCTTCATTTTTTCTCTACTTTATCCGGATCTGGGATCTGTGCTTGGATATTGTGGATCTATATGTAAACACTGGTGTTTTCACTACTTCTGGGGTTTGTGACCAACTTCGGAGCAAATAATATTAGTTAGCATTTCTGCTAAATGATGTGCAGTAATGTATTACTAAAATCTAGTGCTAAATCATCTATCATTTGTTACAAATTATATGTTATTGCACTATACAGTAAAAATGTTAATGCCTTTAGCATCATTACAAATGATTTTGATGCATATATTAACAAAACTATGATGCTAGAATCGTCTAACCATTTTAAGGAGCGGATGCATTTACAATGATAATAACGGTTAACATTTATTTTCAATGATGTACAGTAATGTATTACTAAATCTAGTGCTAAATCATTTATCATTTCTTATAAATTAAATATGAGTGTACTGTATAGTAAAAACACTAATGCCTTTAGCATCATTACAAATGATTTTGACTCACAAACCATGATGCTACAATCATCTAGTTTTTTTTTGGAGTAAAATATGTTTACCTTATACATTTACAATGATAATAACAGTTAGCACATCTGTTAAATGATGTATTACTAAAACCTAATGCTAGAATAATGTAGCATTTCTTACAAATTAAGTCTAAATCAATAGTATAAATAGAATAGTTTGATATTCTACCTGTTCATGTTTGTTTCCTACATATATCTTCCTTTTTTAATCCTTGCTGTTGATATCAACAAGTTTAAAGCAGCTCCTTTCATTTTTTTTGAGGTGGAAAATTTGGAGATTGATTAGGTGTCGATGGAGATGATTTTGAATAAGTTTCCATATGTGAATGATCGATTTTGTCAATGAAGCTGTAGATTAATTGATTTGGCAACAAAGAATAGGTGTTCGGGACAACGAAGACGAAGTTGGCAAAACCCTAAAAATGAGGAAAGTGTTGAGCAACATACTTGTTTTGTTTGGTAACGTGGGTCCTTCGGGACAAATTGTAAAAATTACGGCCCTACAATTTGGCCTAGTATCCAAAAAATTATGACTTTTAGCTAATTCTCTCATATGTATTTTACTATAATGAATTATATATATTTATTGTTGGTCAAATACGTATATGATTGCATGGTCATTGGTAAAAACTATATTATATAATTATATTTTTTATTTTTGTGATCATCGTGTCTAATTTTTTATTTTAACTAAACTTTGCTATTTATACCTTTTTATTTATTAATTGTTGATGAATAAGATAATATTTGATATTCATCTGATATCCGCGAATACAAATATATTTTATTCGAAAATAATTTCTATATAGATGTAGATATGATACTATCCGTATTCAAAAGTGCCATGACTAGGGTTGTTAATTTGGTATGAGTGCCGATGTCCGTTCGAGTCCATGGTCATCCATCCATGTTCGTTCGATTTTCATTTAGGACAATAAAATTAATACGAGAAAAAATCACTTCTGATCCGTGTTCGTTCGAATCTGTCCAACTTATAATTCAATTTATCTACTATGTTCTTCAAAATATTTATGATAACTGTTTGGTTAGTTAATTCAGTAAAGATTCATAAAATGCTTATACTTCAGTACATACTAATAAAAATAATATAGCTAATAGAAACTCAATTAAAAATCATAAAATCTAATATAAATAGAAATGTCCGTCCGACTCCGTTCGAGCCCATAGCTGAAAAACATCCATCTGTGTCCGTTTAATTTCATTTAAAGCATGATTTAGGACAATAAAATTTATACGAGCAAAAAACTCATCTGATCCGTGTCCGGTACGATTTCGTTTAGGATAGACACTAAACACACCTCCATCTGGTCCAGTCCGACTGATTTACACCCTTACCATCAACAGACCATGTAACGATCCAACTTTTCGACCCTCAAATGTCGGCACTAAATACATCCACGGTATGTGTGCCGAACACCTAAGTGCCAGAAAGATAGAAAGTTAGAGTAAGATAAAAAAAGAAAGGAAGAATACAACATTAGAATCTCATAGTGGAGCGATATATAATATCATATGAAAAGTACAAAGGGCTACTCTGGATATAGTGCTAGTGGCAGAATTATGGATCTTAAGGCTTGACTACAGACTAAAGGGGGTGGTGTTTTCTAACATTAATGAATTTCTTTTTGATTATTTTAAGATTATACTTAATTAACACAGAATAAACAATCACAGATGAATATAAATGTAGTAAAGTAAAAGTAGAGAATCAGAGAGATCACACCAGGGATTTTATACTAGTTCAACGTTACCTTACACCCAGTCTCGTACAATCGCTCGCACAGATTTCTTTTCAAATGCTAATCTTTCAACGGGCAAAAGACAAACCCAATACAATCTCGATTTCAAGGCTAGGAGACACACCCTTTAGATTTTCCAAGCTCTAGATTCACTCACTTGATTTGACTCGGGACACAAGCACACCCAATTGGATTTCCGGCACATCAAGCACACCCAATTGATTTGAATCGGGACACAATAAGACCTAATCAACTATAAGTAGAGTTTTAATGGTTTTTCCAAAGACAATGTTTGATCTTTGGATACAATTGATCTTATTGCCTCTTAGATAGCACTTTTATCTTTAATTGAGTTAGAGGAATGATTGAATTCAAAGAGTAAATAGTAGAGAATCAATACAATGATTGCATTAATTCTGATTTGAATTTGAAAAAATTTGAATATGTTTTCAATATAAATTTTGGTTAAGTAAGAGGAGAGATGATAATAATAACGTAGTTGTTAAAAATTCATTTGGAAACCCCTTGTATATAGAGAACAAACAGACATGTCCATTTGCGAAGAGTACGATGAACAGACACTTCATTTCAAATTTGAATTTTGTAAACTGCGGCATGTATGTCGATTTATAATCTGCCTATATGTCAAAATATCCTAGTATATTTTAAAAACTTGTTTATTTTAAAATGTTTTAAAAACTAATGCTTTGTAAATTATTTTGATACTTTGTAAAACAATTTAAACATAATTTTTAAACATTTTAAACTTTATAAAATATTTTTAATTATATTTTAGAAATATATTTTGATTTAAAAATAAATTATAAGAAAAGGAGAAATTAAGGTCAAAGATTGCTACTAGGGACTTTAACAATATTCTATAACTCTACACACTGTACCATAGTCTTGAAATCTTTATATCTTGATCTTTATACTCATGACTCTTCATGTCCAGTTCTTGTGTCTTTATACTGTACAGTCTTCGATTCAAAACCTATATAATATCCTACACCATATACTATATAACTTAAGAAAATAATTAGCATCCATATTTTATATGAATGTATATTTTTTACCAAGATTGTTATCATCAAAATCAATATATGATGTACTAACAATCTCCCCTCTTTTTGATGATGACAACCATTATTATTTTGCATATATAAAATATGATATAACTCCCCCTGAGTTAGATAACTCCCTCTTAATATGTGCATATATATATATATATATTATATTTTTCTCCCCCTTTGTCATAAGAAAAATGAGTGGAAAAAAAATAATTACTCACCCTAAATAAAATACATAATGATATATGATACTATATTTAACTAAAAATTAATAATCTAGATAAAATGATAATTTATAACTATACATAAGCAATATATGATATACTAGTAAACATGATGATATCTGATAAAGAAAATTTTAGTTAATGTGGTTTTGAACTATATACATTTGGTTTATGAAGCAATTATGAAGCTTTTGTTTTAAATAAGTTATAATTTTAGTTTCCGTTGTTTTTACCTATTTTTGTCTTGTGAATCTTTGTCTCTGTTAGTTTCAGTTATACCTACAATGCACCACGCCTTTTAATGTGTCCTTTTGGGTATATTAAGGGGTGTGGGGATATAAGTAAATCCAATACACACCAATCTAAACGTTTCGAGGAACTTTAACCCAACCATCAGCTTTAAAGATTGGATCTGCTTTAATGGTATCCCAAACTTCATTATCCTTATTGATGTTGCATTCCAGATTGTTGGATGGTTCATCTTTGATTAAGGAAGAAATCATCCATCGAATAGCGTCAAAATGCTTCTCTTGTTCTTTTATCATCTACATCTGACTCAATTCTAAGTGTCTTTGATTTCGTAGGATAAAAGAGAGAATATCTTTAAAGATTGGAGAGTTTGTTCGAGATTTTCACATAGTTTTTGCTGTGGAGAAGACATATTTGTGAAAATATGCTTGAGAATGAAAATATATTATGGAATGAAATGTTAAATGAGTTTTCTGGAAGAAATAGACTTATTAAGAGTAGAAAATCTTTAAAATGACTATGTGGTTGGTAGTTATTTTTATTTTGAAATTTAAAAAATTTCATTTCTGGTTGTTATATGTCGACATATATAATATACGTATGTTGACATACATACCATAATTTTCAAAACTATCTTATTTATTATAGCTTGTGTTCTTATACTATACTATTATACTTTTATGACTTCCAGAGACTAAATGAACAATATAACATAGTAAGAAACATAATTCAATGAGTAGAACTAGAGGGGTACATGGATTTCATTGGAAATAAAATAAAATACATAAGAACGACATACACCTAAACTAGAAAATGCAAAGTACGAGGCTAGATAACACAAGCAAACTACTTGATAAACTTTAGAAGGATGTGGAAGAAGATGATGAAGATCCACCGAGCTTGCGAATGACCTTTCCAAAGAATTTTTCTATTTTGTTGAAAATAGGAGTTAGCTTTTTACTAAAGGAACGCTTAAGCTTCTTTTGATTTTTAACAAGCTTCTCTTGATTCCTTAATATCTCTTTGTTTATAGGGTTGGGTAGTTTTTCAAAACTTTCCAAAGAAGAATCTTCATCTTCCTCCTTCTCTTCTTCTTCCACTTCCATTTTATCTCCTTTTTCCTCATCTTCTTGTTGAATTTCTTATGCTTCTTCCCCTGCCAACCTTTGCTCCTTTTCGGGAAGAGTTTCATATGTCTCAAAGAATGGTGAAATGTGCATAAGGGAGATATTTGCTTTGTGGAAAACTTTTCAAGGATTGGATTTTTATCCCATTAAATCCACACCAAAATATAATAAAATTCTATAAGATATACACCATGGAAAAGTGTGTTCTCGTGTCTAGAAATGTTCTTTCGAAAAAGTCATCTTAAATGACTTGTGCCCAATTTATGTCGTCGCGACCATAAATAGCAAAAAGTTCTTTAAAAACCTTTTGAGTTCGATTATTATAATTTCCCATTCTTGGCGTAGTACTTTGTTGAAGAATGAGACTCATAAGTCCCGATTTAGGTCGAAGATTAGTATGTATAAATTTAGAATCTTCATCAATTTTGAAAATGTCGTGAAGAAATTCACGATTTTGAATATTAATTTGAAAAGTGGAGAGGTTAATTCCACAAGATTTACAACCAAGAATATGACCCAAAAGTTCATAATTTAAAACTATTTGAGTACCATTAGCGCTACTCCAAATTTGGATTTCGTCCCCTTGATAAAAATTTCCGTTTAAATTTGCATAAAACATTTTTACCAAATCGGCGTAGCAAAAAAATCATTTTAGGAAGATTCGACCAAACTAAGAATATTGTTTTCAAAATAAAGTTCATGTAAACCATAAGAAGCAAAATCATTAAATATAGCAAACCTTCTAGGAGAAACTTTTTCGGAAGTTAAATATTCTATATAGGCCTATATTGCATCTTTCTCATTGAAGAGAAAGCTATTGATTTTCTTAGAAAGCCTAATGGATTTTGGATTTGAACTTGAGGAAGCAATTGATGAATTGTTTGAGGAGATAAGAGAGTTTAATGGATTTTTGAATTTTGAATAATGAGTGAAATGAATGGATGCAGATATAGTAATTAAATATAGAATTAATATTCATGTTCTCTAGTCAAGAGACACCTTTTCAGGATTTAGGAGTTGGTGAAAAGGTTGAGGAAAATTTAAATTTTGAATTTGAAATGAAAATTCAAATTTTAGAATTCTGGACCATATGTCAACATATAAAGTGGGTAAGTCAACATATAGCCAGTAATTTCTAAAATGCAAAGTTGAACAAATTATTCCTATTCGCTTATAAATATTTCAAATTATCCTATAATTAGGACTAATCTGTATACTCAGCCAAAAAAACAAAAGAAAGTAATTTTTGAAAATTATATATATATATATAGTCTTTAACTAATATAATATTCCTATTAACCAAAATAAAATTTGAAGATGTACTTAATATTTATACTATATTCATCCATTATTATTATTATTAATCTATAGGTTATTCCTAACAATCAAAAGCAAGAAAAGGGAAATAAAAATGTAAGCGTACCAATGCTGCTTTTTGTTAACCAGTATTGACTAGCTTGTTGTTGCACTAAAACATATATTCACATTTTTATTTTGTTTCATTGTTGCCAGAGGAGGTGTTTGAATCATCCATAGTTACTTTATAAGCCCTTTCTCTTTTTCTGGATGAGTCATTTGCCGATGAGACCTTTGATTTATTTGGATGCGGGTAGTCTCTTTGAAAATAACTGAGTTTAGCACATTTGAAGCATTTAATCATAGTTCCAGTTCCATTGTTTTGTTTTCAGGTTTCTAAAAGTTGTTCATCTTTCTATATTTCAAGAATTTTCTGAAATTTCTGGTCATAAAGGCGATTTCCTCGTCATTGTCATTATTTGAATCCCGATCGTCAGTAATTGCATTGAAAGCAATGGATTTCTTTTCTGTTGCATTACTTTCTCTTCTACCCTGCATTTATGCTTCATAGAACAACAAATTGCCTATTAACTCTTCAAATTTCAAAGTACTAATATCATTAGCTTCTTCGATTGCAAGTGTCTTTTGATCCCACTCTATGGAGAGGGAATTTAGGATTTCTTGACTTGATCCTCCTGAGAAATTTTTTTCCATAATGCAACTAATGAATGCACTATCTCTTCAAATCTATTCTACATGTCAGAAATGGACTCATTTGGATTCATTTTAATTAATTAAAACTGATTAGTTAACATGGAAATTTAAGTCTATTTTACTTTACTAGTGCCCTCATGAGTAACTTGTAGTGTTCTCCAAATTTCATATGCAGACTTATAAATAGACACTCTATTGAATTCATTCTTATCTAGTGAGAAAAATAAAATATTCATAGCTTTGGAATTATTTTGTGGATGTGCCTTTTGGTCAGCAGTCCAAGATGAAAAATCAGTCTGTGGTTCAGTGTACTCTTTTGTGTTATATTCCAAATGTCTAGACCACTTGATTGAAAATAAATTTTCATTATACAAGAACAATAAGTGTAATTACTGTTATTAAATAGTGGGGATTCAACAGTAGATTTTCTTTCGACAAAAGTGTTGACAAATGAACTGACAGTGTTACTAACAGAATTACTAATAATGTTGTTAGCCATTTAAACTTTTCAAAAATCAAATTACGAATTTTTGAAAACCAAATGCTCCAATAAGGTTTTAAATCTTAGATTTAGTCATGTTTCATCTTGGAATTTTCGCTCAAGCTATCTCGTATTGGAGGAGATCTCGGACGAGATGAGTGTATCTTGGATGTACATTTTGGATTGATATCTCGAATCTTAAAGCGCATCTTGGGAATATCTCAGGGAAACTTATGTGTCTAAAATTGATGCTTTAATGATTTAACTCTGTTTTTAGAGTAAAAATAAAAATTATAACATATATTATTTGCATTGAAAAAAATTGAAATTAATGTTTTGAAGAAAAGTGAAGCTTTATTAGCTTAATTTATTTGGCAATAATTGGATAATATCCTCTTATTTGAACATAATAAAGAAATAAAGTCTTTTATTGTGACATGTTAAGATAAAAAATAAAAAATATGTTTAAGGGGTTAATAAATAGTATTTAGATTGAGAAGTTTCTTTTGAATCTATATGAAAATGAAAAAATATTATGTAAAAGAGGAAAATATATAATTTCAGATGAGATGTCGGATTGAGATTTTGGGTGAGATTTGAATATCTCGGACAAGATGAGTGTCGAGGGAGATATGAAGGACATTTGATGTCTCGTTTCGTATAAAAGTAAAAAATAAATCTCGGAGGAGATCTCGGGCAAGATATAGGATATTTAAAACCATGTGCTCTATTACAAAATGTTAATGGTGGAATTATGAATCTTAAGGCTTAACTAAACACTTGAGGGGGTGAATAGTAGAGAATTGGAGAGATCACGTTAGGGATTTTATGCTGGTTTGAAGTTACTTACATCCAGTCCCGTACAATTACTTGTACAGATTTCTTTTCAAATGCCAATCTTTCAACGGACAGATGGCAAACCCAATACAACCTCGATTTCAAGGCTACGAGACACACCCTCTAGATTTTGTGAGCTTTGGGTACACACTTGATTTAACTTAGGACACAAGCATACCTACTTGGATTTCTAGGAAACCAAGCACACCTAATTGATGAATCGGGACACAATCACACCAATTCAACTACAACTAGAGTTTTAATGGTTTTTATAGAGATAATGTTTGATCTTTGGAAAGAATTGATCATATAGCCTATTGGACAACACTTTGATCTTTAATTAAGTGAGAGAGATGATTAAAATCAGAGAGTAAATAGTAGAGAATCAATACAACGAAGATCGAATTGAGTCTGGTATGAATTTGAGAGAATTTGAGAAAATTTGAATATATTTTCAATAGAAATTTTGGCAGAGTAAGAGGAGAGAAGATAATAAGAAAGTAGTTGTTAAAAATTCATTTGGAAACCCCTACATATAGAGACAAACAGACAGTCCATTTGCGTAAAGTTATGACGAATAGTCACTTCTTTTCAAATTTGAAATTTGAAAACTACGGCTTTGTAAAATTGTTTATTTTAAAACGTTTTGAAAATCTAATGCTTTGTAAAATATTTTTATACTTTGTAAAATAGTTTAAACATAGTTTAAAAAAATTTAAACTTTTGAAAACTTTTATAAAATATTTTTAAATATATTTTTAAAAAATATTTTAATTTAAAAATAAATGATAAGAAAAGGAGAAATTGAGATCAAAGATTACTGCCAGATACTTTAACATTCTTTGACTATATACACTGTACCATAGTCTTGAAATCTTCATATCTTGATATTTATACTCATGAGTCTTCAAGTCCAGTTCATGAATCTTTGTGTTGTACGATCTTCAATTCAAAACCTATATAATATTCTACACTATATACTATATAACTTGGCAAAATCATTAGTATTCATATTTTATATGAATGTATATTTGTTACCAAGGTAGTTATCATCAAAATCAATACCCGAGGTACTAACATACAGGAATTTTAGAGTTACAAAACTTAGGTACTATTATTAGCCTGGACAGTTATAATTGCCTATCCTCGTAATGTTGATATGTATATAGTTAATACAGAACAATAGAATTAGAAATAGGTAGATAATGGAAGACTATAACTTGTCTTTTGAACTCTGAAGCGTCCAAGGTAAAACCTTCTACTTTGCCTACTCGAAGGAGTATACGAGCAATTTTGGAAAATAAAAAACCAAGTGTCAAACATAAGTCTGGTATGATAAAACTCAAGATACATGCAACAGTAACAGTAGCTATTGAGACCGTACGGATTCTCGTAACAGTTTTACCCTTAAAAGAAACCGACCATTAATTTAGTTTAATATGGTGATATGATAGATAATGTCTAGAGTGTAGAATTAAAATCATATCAAATAGTTATGGTGCTTACATTCATCACACCACAACATATTTAAGGTACAATCAAAACCGCTAAGGTTCGTTCGCTTATTAGGTTTTTCCATGGAGATCTCTTTGGTTGACGTCGAATCCAATCTCCTACACATGGGTTAGAAACTACCTTCGAGCATTGTATATCTCTAGATAAAATATACCTTGATGGTATACATAACTGGTCCACGCCCTAACATGTGATCCTAAATATCATCAATTTCCGCTAACAACATCGAAAAGCATACTCTAGATATGGAGTTGATACATCCTGTCGTGGGGTCGCAAAACCCTAGACCATGCCCCTACTTTTTTTGTCATTTCCGATGTCGATGCTACGTTTGGCCTCTCTCACATAGGTCTTCATTACTCGAATAGAACATGAATCCCCAAATGGATTCCCACATCCCGAACATATCACTACATGGATTCGAGCATCTCGAATAGATCTCAAATCTCCATATAGATTCCCTTTCTCAACCGCTTCCAAAACATAGAATCCATATACTAGTTTTGAAGTGGTATTCGGTAAGTAAAACATAACAAATCCCGGACACTTCAAAAATAATCGATGAATTTTCGATTAACTCAATTCCGGTTCTTTCAGAAGTAAGTGAAAGCTAGAGGCGTTTCGTACCAAT
Source organism: Allium fistulosum (assembly GCA_030737815.1). Taxonomy (NCBI): domain Eukaryota; kingdom Viridiplantae; phylum Streptophyta; class Magnoliopsida; order Asparagales; family Amaryllidaceae; genus Allium; species Allium fistulosum. The sequence continues at coordinate 936,657,691 of CM060907.1, read as the reverse complement.
ACTCCTCCCTAGGGGTTCTTAATTGTATGAAATCCCAAAGCCTTTCAATTATTTCTTAAGTTAATATTATGTCAAGTTCGATAATTGACCGATGGATTATCTAGTCAAAGTAATTGCTTATACAAATCAATATTCGTATACTTAACTCGTTTTTGACATTCTAACTTAACTATTCCTCATTTAAGAGTGAAGCCAGGTAATTTAGAGCACTGGTTACATCAAAGCCTTTCCTAGACACTTCATTTTTGAATCTCACAAATAGATAAGTCTACCTCGTTGGCATTTAATGTTAAGTATAGTATTAATGATTTCCGTAAACAAGTAAGAAATCAACAAGATTAACACGTTTCCAACATTCCCGACTTAACTATTCCTCGGCCAAGAGGATAACCGATAGGTTATAGCTCTATTGCTTCGTTCCTACTAGACATCGATCTTAAATCTCATAAATAGATAAGCATACTTCGTCGGCTTTTAGCATTAGCCAAAGTTAATTACTTTTCAACAAGTAATCGCATAATAAAACCATTTAGCCACTAAGAAATTCTTAACCCTTTTTCGAAAACATTTGGATATACTTTTAAAATACCTGAAAATACATATAATATGATTTTAAACATTTTTCCAAAATATTACTTTAAAATAACAAGTTTGAAAAACCTCTAAAATTGGAAAACAACATGTTTTATTATAAAAATATCTTCTTTAAAAATTCATAATTAATTCTTAAAAAATCATAAAGACCTCAAATCACTTTTAAAATACTCTAATAATAGTTAGTAAATACTTGCAAAAATAATGAAATAGAATACTTTAACTTAAATATATTTTCAAAACTTTAAAGTCAAAAACATCAAGTCTAAACAGGGCAGTTTTGCACAAGTGAAGTTTTGGTCGTTTTCGAGATGTTACTTAATTTTTTACCATTCAAGCTTTTAAAAGCAATAAACATATAGATAAAAAATTAAAAATATGGTGAGAAACCCCTAAGGTTCTCTCTGTACAAAGTTCCATAGAAATCGCCAAAAATAAGGCAATTCGCAATTGCATCTATAGCGACAAGTGCACTTTCAAATCTAAGTCCAACCTAAACCAAATTCCATCTATAACCTATATGCTTTGTTCCCAGGTCTTGCTATATGTCATACAAGTTCGTTCAAATCCATACATATGCCACTTGCTTTCAAAGACAGGATCAAAAACCAATGTTTCAACATATGTCAAAATCAATTCAAACAACTTTAACAAAACCAAACACATGCAAATATGAGTTATATTTTCAATTAAAGTGGTCGGTTAGCTCACCTTTTACCTAACAACCAACAAAGTCCAACCCCTCTTTTGCAACGCCTTCCCTTCCTTGCTTCCACTTGCTTTTAGCCCTCCCTCTTCCTCAAGTTGCTCATGGCCTATAGAGATAAGGTGAGAATGGCTTCACTTTTTCACAATCTAACTAATGGGATGTTTTGAAATGTGGCAGTAAGGCTTCACCCCAAGTTTGATTTTATTTGGGTTTGATTTGTAAATATTTTTCTTTAGGAAATTATAAAGAGGAGGAAGAAGAAGACATGGATTTTATAAACCTGAGCTTTGTGAATTTGTGAATAATAATCAAGGATGTGGCCCTACTTATATAGGCAATGAATAGTACTTTTTAAGCTTGCCTTCACCCCTCTTATGTCATGGAAGCCTTACCTCTCATCGCTTCTCCTTTAAGTCACTTCTTCTTTATGCTAATTACCATTATACACCACTCGTGATAATTACTCTTATCCTAAAGGTATTTTGTAGAATATTCCATTGCTTTATGAAGAGGAGAGTTTTAATTAGTTGTTTATGTGTTCATTTGATCATTAGATAAGTACACAAGAGTTTGAACAACTTATATCAATCAAATAGTTGTTTACCGATAAACCGATTTTCGGTCACATTATCGATTTTTCTTTGATGAATATATTTTTGTAAACGAATTTCAAAAATAGGTTTCTTATCATTATTCATTAATCGAATGATGTTTAACAAGGTTATAAAATCTTATTTAAAAAACTTAATTATATTTCAAAACGTTTCGATATTTAAAGACAAAATGTTCGAATTTCAAAGTTGCTACATTCTCCCCCTTAGAACATTTCATCTCGAAATTCAAATAAGAATGACCATCAAAGAAGATAAAAGAAAAGGGTGCATATAAAGAGTACTACTGAAACAATATACAAATTAAACTGCAATCCAAGTGCATACTAAGTGACTCTACCTCAAACGATGAGTACACTACAAAAGATGGACGATACTAAGATAAGAAAACTCTAGTCTAAGAATAACTCTGGATAGGACTCTTTCAAACTATCCTCTATTTTCCATGTACAATCCCGAGCATCCATATTATATTGTACCTTGACTAACTTCACAACCTTAGTCCTCAATAGCTTCGTATCTCTATCAATAATACGAACAGGCTGTCTCAGTACAGTCAAATTTGGCTTAATCTCTAAGTCCTCCTGCTATGGTGCATCCACTATCATCAAAGTATCATGCACAAACTTACGCAAATGTGACACATGAAAGACATTGTGCACACATGATAGCCTAACTGGTAACTCCTCTATACGCGAGTGTACCAATCCTCTCCAGAATTGGGAATGGTCCAATATATCGAGCAGTCAACTTACCAGCTTTTCCAAATCGGACTACACTCCTCATCAAAAAAAATCTTTACAAACACAAAGTCTCTAACTGAGAACTCCAAGTTTATGCACCTCTTGTATGCATAACTCTTCTGTCAATTCTGCGCTTCCTTGATTTACTTTTGTATCTCTATGGCCTTATTTAAAGCCTATCGAATTATATTTGATGCAAGCATAAGACGATCCCCAGGTTCTACCCAACACGATAGGGATTTTCAAGGCCTTCCATACAATGCTTCAAATGGTGCCATTTCGATACTAGTCTGATAACTATTGTTGTATGCAAACTCAAGAAGTGGTAAGTGTTCTTTCCACGAACACCCAAAATCTAAAATGCATGCTCGAAGCAAGTCTTCCAACACTTGGTTCACCCTTTTCCGTTTGCCCATCAGTCTACGGATAGTAAGCGGTACTCAAACTAAGCTCAGTCCCTATTGCTTCATGTAAACCCTTTCAGAAATGGCTTGTGAATATCGCATTTCTATCACTCACGTTATTCCAAGGAACACCTTGCAATATGATGATTTCCTTAACATAAAACTTAGCTAAACTAGAAGCCATTCTCGTAGTCTTAACAGGTAAGAAGTGTGCGCTCTTAGTCAATCGATCCACAATAACCCACACATCCCATTACCTCTTATTGACCTGAGCAATTCATCGATGAACTCCACGGAAATCTGCTCCCATTTTCATTTAGGAATCTCGAGTGGCTGAAGCAGTCCAGCCGTCTTCTGGTGACTACCCTTTACCTACTGGTAGTTAACACGCCGGCTCACAAGGATAGAAATATCCTTCTTCATACATTTCCCCCAGAAAGTATGCCTCATATCTTGATAAATTTTAGTGAGCTTTGGATGTATCATCAATCGTGAATGATGACTCTCCGTTAGAACCCCCAGTCTAATCCCATCAACCTTGGGAACACACAACCTTCCATTCATCATCACTAAACTGCGGCTATCTACTTCAAATACATGCCACCTCTCTGGTGCCCCATTCTCGCTTATATCTTTGGCTATTCAAGTAATAAGTGGATCTCTAAGCTAACTCTCTTCTATATGGCTGATCAAGGTCGAAAAAACCTCAATGCAAGCCATAATAGCATACTTCCTACTTAAAGCATCTGCTACAACATTTGCCTTCCTACAGTATATAATATGTCTAGATCATAGGATGCAAAAAACTCCAAATACCTTTGTTGCCACATGTTTAAGTCTTTTTGTGTAAAAAATACTTCAAAGATTTATGGTCTGTATATAACTTGAACCTTTCACCTAGCAAATGATGCCTCCACATCTTTAACGCAAATACTACTGCTAACAAATCTAGCTCATGAGTTGCATACCTCGATTCATCTGGTTTGAGCTACCGACTCGCACAATCGATAACCTTTCCATGTTGCATCAACACAACACCTAGACCCGCTCAACACGTATCAGTGTAAACAGTCAAACCCTCACCTCCATCTGGCATAATAAGAACAGAAGCACTAGTCAACTTTTCCTTTAACTCTACGAATGCTTGTTCATATTTATCAATCCACACAAATTTGACATCTGTCTTCATCAAATTCGTTAAGAGAGAGGTAATCTTTGAGAAATCATGTATGAATCTCCTATAATAACCTGCTAGACCCGGAAATCTCCTAATATCAGTTGCGCTTTCCTTAGCAGGATCAACAGAAATACCCTCCGTCAGAACAACGTGACTTAAGAACCTAACTTATGAACATTAAAAATGACATTTTGAGAACTTAGCCTTTAACACATGCTCTCTTAGACTTTTTAGAACAATCTTAGATGGACGAATGTTCCTCTTTGGTCTTGGAATAGACTAAAATATCATCGATAAAAACAAGAACAAACTTATTCAGTACATCTTGGAAAACGTGATTCATTAAGTCTATGAAATATGTTGAAGCATTACTTATGTCGAACGGCATAACTAACCACTCATAAAATTGGTCGGATCTAAAAGCGGTCAAGTGTAAATTCTCCTCTACCACCCTCAACTGATGGAACCCTGTAGCAAGATCAAGTTGAGAAAATACTCGAGCTCCATGAGCTTATCAAACAAGTCATCTATCATAGGCAAAGGATACTTGTTTCTAATAGTTCATTTGTTGAGCTCATGATAACCTACACACAATCTTATGGAACTGTCCACCTTTGTAGCAAACACGACATGCGCTCCCCAACTTGATCAACTCGGTCAGATCAAACCTTCTGCAATAAATCACTAACCTAACTTGATACCTCCAACCTCTCCTTCAGGGAAAGTCTACGAATAGGCAATATGACAGGTTTTACACCTTTAACCAAATCAATGCGAAATTCTATCTCACGGTGAGGTGGTAAACCTGACACTTCTTCAAAGACATCCTCAAATTCTTGAACAACTACGATAGAACACAACTTCTCTTCCCCCATATCCAAACAATAAAGAAAACTAGTCATAAGTGAGCAAGGCTCTTCCAAAGATATAGTCTGGGTTCCCTTTCCATCCTCAACAAGAGGGTTCATTTATCTTAATTTAAGACTGCATGATATCGCGACAACCAGTCCATCTCGAGCAAACATCAAAAACTATAAAACCTAGAACATACATACCTCAAGGAAAGAGTTGATCAAAACACGTAACTGGAACTCCTAAGCAAATCATACTAAGATTGGTCGAGCCTCCAATAGGGTTCGACACACAAATAGAATCTAAAGCTATAACTAGCTTGATTTCTAATCTATAAACTCGAGTATCAAAAATGAAACTAAGAGAAACACCAGTATCAATAAAACACCAATAGGAATGTCAAAAATAGATAGAATACCTTCCAAAACCTGCTTCCCCTTTGCAGCTACAGAAGTGAAAGGTGTTGAAGTGAGTGCGAAGGTCGAGGTTGTTCCCTCTTCTAGACACTGGGCACTCCCTAACAAAATAGCTTGGTTGATGGCAGTTGTAGCAGGTACTTGGTGCAAACTGTGCCTTGCCTGCTTGTGGCTCAAGCTTAGGTATCTTAGCAATTGGTCTCTTCACTAACGACGCTTTTGTCGCCTATTTTCCCTGACCGATGTACATTTCCTGGTGAAATGCCCCTTCTTCCCACACTTATGACAAGCTAAACTAGAAATATCTCTAAGCGGCTAGAACTTTCGCTTGTTGTCCCCAACTGGTGCGGCAATAGACGGTTTCAGTACTAAGTTCTCAAACCTTAACCCCATGTTCACCAAATTCACATAAGACCCCAAGATGTGATCTATCATATTTCCCTTAAATTCTGCATGTATCCCTATGATGAACATCTTATTTCTCTTCAATGGCATATCTACCAAACCAGGCCCGAACCAAGATAAGGCAGTGAATCGATTATCATACTCCGCCATTGTCATGGCCCCTTGCCTTAAGTCATGGAAGGTCCTAAACAACAAAGTCTTCCCGGCTTCTAGGAAGAACTTCATCTCGACTCCCTTCTTAAATTGTCCCCAAGAGAAGTCGTTCTCTTAGACATCAATGGTGATAAAACTCCACTAATCCATGGATGCGTCTGTTAGATGTCATGATGCCAATCGACGCTTCATCGTGTCATCTAACTCCATATCCCCAAATATTTGGTCACATAATTTGATCCAAGTCTAGACTTTTATGATTGCCTTTGTACCATCAAACTTTTTACCTCCCAGCCTCTCATAATCGTAGGAAAGTGAAGCAAATTCAACTAAGGCCTGACTGCATGATCTCCTCTACAATATCTACCCTTGGTTCCCCGACTAGAGTAACATTCCTTAGTACTTGATCTCCACCATTTGTGATGGTACTACCTTGACCACCTCTACATCTACCTCCTCAAGTAGTGGCAGCTCTAGTACTCATGATTTGTATGACCTGAACATAGCAGAATATATTTAGGGTATGGAAGGCTAGAGTTATTTCAAAGAAAGAGATTATTCCTAAAGAAATCTGAAAAGAAGGTATAGATTTATAGAAAATACAAATACACTATCGTATATATAATACACTCGACTCAATCTAGGGTGTCGCTTATCTTATCCTTAATGAGCCATACCCAACTAATGCCAAGGTGTTCGCTCAACCTGGATATGATACCAAATGTAACGACCCGACTTTTGGACCCTCAAATATCGATACCAAAGACATCCACGGTATTTGTAACAACCTATACCTCAATGGGCCTAAATTTCGACAAAAATCAAAATCTAGGTCTATCAAAGCACAGATCGTTGGATTTGGTACCTATAAATAAGCATAAGCAATAACAAAGACTGAGAGAAATCTAAAATCACAGTGGAAACAATAGTATGATAAGAATACTGATTATGACTACTATTTGGGAATTAATGGTATTCTTGGATAGTAGATTGTGACATCAACATCGATCATGAAAGAAAAGAAGGCTTCTCTAACAACTAAACATGTCAAGCTCTAGTGACATGTTCCTCTAAATCTATCTTCTGGGTTGTAATGAGGAGGGGGTCAGAACAACGTTCTGGTAACTGAAAAATCTATAAACTATATATAACATAAATATATACTAATTGGTTTCCATTTAGTTGTTATGTCTATTAAGGTTAGCAATTCTAATCTAATATTTCATTGCACACACGATTTCTTACCTATCCCTTTCCAAGGTACAAAATACTGACGAATCCTTATCAACCACCCAATACTTCCAAACCCATTCGCCACTAAATACTTCTAAATATGAAGCGGGCTCCTATAATCACCACATAATACTTTTAAAAGAGAAATAAGCAGACTCTACCATTTAAGACCTTGATCAAGGTAGACCATATCATTTAAGACCAATTTCCAAGGTGGTTTCCTAACAATTTTGTCAATGGTCGGTGGGTCTTAGCTACAAAGACCTCTAACCACTATTTAAGGCTTCCAACATTTAATGTCCAACTATTACCGCATCTATCGCCAATAAAATCGTAGCCATGTAAGAGACAGTACATAAGCCACTTAATACCTTTAAAAGATCTAGGCGGACTTCTAATCATTTAATATCTATATTCCAGGCAAGTCCTACATTACTAAATACCTATCCCCAGGTAGAATCCTCACTAGCACTATCATTATTACGGCCTTAATAACATGAGAGATTATACCCAAGCCACTTAATACCTCATTAATAAGGCTAGGCAGACCCTTGACCATTTAACAACTACTTATAGGTAGGCCTTTGTCATTTGATACCTAACCTCAAGGCGGACTCCTCACTGGTACTATCTAGCTAACATTGCTTGGAATCTCACTAGGTTACTTAATACTTTTTTAGGAGAGAGGCGAACCCTAGATCAGCCACTTAATACCTCAAACCTGAAGCGAACCCTTCCCGATATATATACTATCACTCCTAATTATTAATTTGGAACCTCACTAGGTTACTTCTTTCAGTAGGAAGGCAGGCCCAAAAATAGCCACCTAATACCTCAACATTGAAGTAAACCCTTTTAGCGACAATCTTATTTATTTGGAATCTCGCTAGGTTACTTAATACTTCCTTTTAGGAGAGAGATGGACCCTACAGTCACTTAATACCTCAAATCAAAAGCGAACCCCTATGGAGATATCTCTCATCGCTCCTAATTCCAAATTTGGATCATTTAATAATTGGAAAAGAGGCGGGCCCTCAAACAACCACTTAATACTTCTGACCCTAAAGCAGGTTTTATCTCTTGCAAAGTCATGGATTTTAGGATTAGTGATATCTCACATCAGTATTAAGTGCACCCAACTGCTGGTAGCCTCAAAGTGAAGGGCAGTCTTCCATCGAGTGACTCTAATGACCTTGCATCACTAACCTACTAAGTCCAATTAACTATCCAAAGTCTTTACTTATACTATCTTAGGTTGACATTGTACTTAGATTACTAACTCCCTTTTTATTTAAGGTAATAAGATTTACCTTAAATACTTATCTACCCACAAATCCCCTTTTTATGCTCATAAATGTCAATTTGTCCATAAAATCCTAACAGACATTTCCTAAGATATTTATGTATGATTACTAATTTCAAATTAGTAGCATTTTTATATTTATTCCATTTATCAGTCCTTTTTTATTCATTTGCCCTTATTAATTGTAACTCCCGAGTTCGTTTCCATTAATTGCCCATTAATTGGAGTTACAGTCTTTAATTTCCATACTAACCAATTGTAACCCCTAATTTAATCATATCCATTATTTCCCATTAATTGTCCATTAATTAGATTTACAATCTTTTATTTCCTATTAATTATTGGCAATTCCTAATTCATTGCCCATTAATAGGAATTACTATATTTCCTAATTCTACTTATTCGCTTCCCTAAATATAACAATAACTAACGAATGTGATGCATAAATAACGCACGAATAAATGATGTTCTTCTTTATTAACACAATAAATATGTATAAACTACCTAATAAAACTACATATTCTTAACCAAATATATTATAGTCATAAGTATGTAACTAGAATATACTTTCCATATTTAATTTGCTGGAATTAAATTCCTTAGGAAGATTTTCCGCTACGATTTCCATAGATTAGTTTAACACAAAAAGGAAAGATTTACTATGTATGAAATTACAAGGAATGGATAATTTCTTTTTATTTGGAATAAACGGTGTAAACTATGAAGAATAAATCAGTACTTTGCACATCTCTTCCCTTTTTGTTTTATTTCTTGTTAAATCAAGCATCGCCTTTTTGAATCAAAAGTGAAAAAACTAAATAAATTAATAAAAATCAAACAGATGTTGTGACGCCCCACCTCTATACCCACACTAACCAAGAACACTACGATGTAGTGCTGTCAATTAGCACGGAGAATAAGGCCGTGGAGGAGCGACCATCCATGTAACTTCTTTGTGCGAGCATCGCTATGTCAAATAGAATAGAATGCATTTCTTTTAAGGAGGAAATCCGACACACCGATACAAACACAAAGCTATCACACGGTGGCTATATATAATCTTCGGAAACAAACATAGAAATAATCATAACATAAATCAGTCACAGACATCAATATCACATAGGCGCAAGAAGATATGAAATAAATATATAACACATGAAAGTGTACATCAGAGTAGTGGTCAGAAAGATCCATGATAATACAAAAAGAATAGCAACACGTGCTATACAAAAGAATAAGTACACAACATAGAGTCTATATCTCAAATGTGTACATCCAAAAACTGCTAATCTATGTAGTTAGCCAAAAGTCAGAATAGTCCTGAAGAGAAGTCAAGCAGAAGCACCTGTAACATCTCGGTCTGACCCGAGTATTATTTATAAGAAAATAATAAACGGATCAGTCTAGCTATAAATATCAGATGATATGGTATAAAGTAAAAGACATTACATGAACATGTATTAACCATAGTGGCATACTACTATAAGTTTGTAATTGAAAATCAACAAGAGATTAATCAATATCACAAGAATCTTCTCAAAGATAAAATAGGGTATCATACCCTAAACTTGTATTCATAACAAGTCAATGACACACAAATTCACCAATGCACAAAAACTGATATCATATCAATGAAAATCATGAAAATTGGTAAAGCACAAAATTCCAGAAATCATCACCAGAAATCCAGAAAACACATAAAGGGGAAGGCCTAACACATGAATTGGGAGCATGAAAACTCACCTACGCGTATCACACAGGAATGAGAAGCTATCTCATGGAAGCTATCCATTAAATTTCCACACAGAAATGGCCCGAAGACCATGGGGAGCTACCCCATATATATGATGGCGAAACATCACAAAAGCGGGGTCTAGTCTCCCTCGCAAACAAAGAGACATCGCTCATTCGCTTGTCTAAATCACAAAAATGATCGTCATGATCATAAGCAAGTGTCAATCACACCAAGCTAGTAAATATATGAGTTTAGCTTCATGTCCCATAACCACTTGCTTAACTTAAATATTTACGAACAAGCTGTAAATCTTCACTAGGAAATTGTCACAAAAAAAAAGGTTCAATCGAACAAGTCCAAGAGCTAACCGACGAAGTGAACGCAAGCGTTTCATACCACTCGTTTTACTAAGTCGTTTAAGTCGGTTTCTCATCCGAGTGAAGTAAAGGCTTGTATATACTAGTAGATTGGAAATCGGTTTGGGAAAACAAACTTTTGATATTTGAAATAGTGTTGAAATCGTTTTGATGAAGAAGTTTTGATATTTAATACTAGTATTGAAACCTTTATATTTTTAAAGTGACAAATCACGAAAACGATTGTAGAAACAATCAATCAATCAAAAATTCACATTCGAAGACGTGGATAAAATCCAAAGAGATCAATAACGAATCCATCAAAAATGGATATTCTCAAAAGTCCAAAGAAAGAAGTCATCAAACTCGATAATAATTGATAACAATAAGTCGGATCGACAAAAATCGATAAACCTTGGAAATTTACTCGAAAATAGGCAAATTAGGCAAAATCAGCAGTTCAGACGTCTAAATTTTTGTGACAGACGTCTAAATTTTATCTCAGACGTCTGAATTTCTGTGACAGACGGCTCAGAGGTCAAAAATTGAAACAGAGAGTAAAAAACATTTTGAACTATATTCAGACGTCTAAATTTTTTGTTACAGACGTCTGTATTTTTGTCACGGACGTCTAAATTTGGTGACAGACGTCTGAAATTTATTTCAAACGTCTGAATTTTTCTACTAGGAAAAAAAAACAGCCTAGCTCAAAAATCGACGAATCCAAACCAAAATGCGATCGAACGAGCGATGAACACTAAGGGTTTACGCCAATCGGCAACCCAGCCCTATAGGCACTTCGATGCATCACCAAAAACATGTTCAAACATCCATAAAAGGATTTTCACATAAATTAAACCAAAACACCAAAAATTGGAATACACACCAAATCAATCCAATCCAAATATCAAATACGCATGGATAAGTGTTAGGAATTCATACCTAACAACAAAGATAGATATAGACATAGATGTGAGATAAAAATCTCACCTTTAAACCCAAAACAAATGAAGAAGAAGCTATAGAGCAATGGCAAGAGAAAGCACACTTCAATTCCAACTCAACAACCTTGAATCTAGGCTAAAAAGAGAAATATTTCCTAAGCTAGGTTTTAGGAATTTCTGAAATTGATAAGAGAATGAGTTGGAGAAGAAAAAGAGGAGGCTTACCAAAGCTTCTTCTATTGGTTTGGGGCTAGAACTTGATTTGCAAAAGAAAACTAGGGTTTGGAGTTTTAATTTCCCATTCCTCTCTCCATTGTTGTAAAAGCTTGAGTATAAGGAAAAAGAAGTAAGGTAATGAAGAGAGGAGGGGGTTGGGACTGACTTAGAAGTGGTTCAGCCCAAACCAAAAGCTTAAAGCAAAAAGTGACGAAAATTTCACTATCTCCAAACATATCGAAGTTTACACTCAAAAAGATCGCAAACGTCATTTTGAACTCAATGGAGGTGGTCTCGAGTCCTAATTTGACCGTATGCAAAAAGTAGCTTTTCGGACTAACATCCGACTAATGATAAAATATTTAAATAAAATATTTAAATATAAAATCGATAAATATGCAGGTTGTTACAGACTTCCCTCCTTAAAGAAATTGCGTCCTCGCAATAAATAAGATGGAAATAAAAAGTAACAACCATAAAAGCATATTAACACAAAAGAAATTTGAAATAAGAAGTTTACCTCAAAGAGCAGGAGTAAGTAGGTCCGGATGTGTACGCTCGATGAATTCTCTAGATTTCCAAGAGCAATCCTTAGGATTTGAGGACCATTGAACTTTAACAAGCGGAACATCTTTATTTCGAAGTCGTTTAACCTCCGAAGCAATAATTCGAATAGGGTGCTGCTCATAAGTTAAATTAGGCGAAACTTCTATCTCTTCCACAACACCGGGCTCAAGAATAGAATCGAAATCCCGAAGGCACTTCCGTAATTGAGAAACGTGAAATACGTCATGCATGGCAGAAAACTGAGCCGGTAATGAAAGGCGATAAGACATGGAACCGATACGTTCCGTGATAGGAAATGGCCCAATGTATCGAGGCGCTAACTTTCCCGATCGACTGAAACGTACAACACCCTTCATAGGTGAAACACGAATAAATACAAGATCCCCCACAGAAAATTCTAATTTTCTTCTTCGGTTATCGGCATAGGATTTTTGTCTACTTTGGGCTTCTTTCATCCTATGTCGAATAAGTTCAATCTTTTCTGTGGAATCACGAATAAAATCTGGACCTAAAACCAGCTTCTCACCAGCCTCAAGCCAACAAGAAGGAGATCGGCATGGCCTTCCATAGAGTGCCTCGAAAGGCGCCATACCAATACTAGATTGGAAGCTGTTATTATAGGAAAATTCAACAAGTGAAATATGATCTTCCCAACTTCCACCAAAGTCAAGAACACAAGAACGAAGAAGATCTTCAAGTGTTTGATTCACACGCTCAGTTTGTCCATCGGACTGGGGGTGATAAGCGGTGCTAAAATTAAGCTTCGTTCCCAAAGCTTTTTGAAGACTCTTCCAAAATCCACTAGTAAACAATGGATCATGATCACTAACAATGGAAGAAGGAACTCCATGCAGTTTAACAATTTCTTTAATAAGGAGCTTGGCTAGAAGAGGAACGGTTCGGTTTGACCGAACAGGAATAAAATGGGCAGATTTAGTAAGTCTATCAACAATCACCCATTAGCTATTATGACCCGAACAAGAACGGGGAAGGCCATCAATAAAATCCATGGAAATTTGATCCCACTTCCATACTAGAATTTCCAATGGTTGCAATAACCCACCGGGCCTTTGATGTTCAGCCTTAACAAGTTGGCAAGTCATGCAACACTTAACAAAGTTAGCGATATCAGATTTCATTCCTTCCCAATAATAAAGTCGCTTCATATCAGCGTACATTTTACTGCTACCGAGATGAATGGAATATTTGGAACGATGTGAATCTTCAAGAATATCTTTACAAAGACCACTAATATTTGGTACGATAAGTCTACCAAATTTTCGAATGCCGCCATGAGAATCAATCTCAAAGTCTCTCAAACCTTCAATATCAACTTTATCCACGATGTTTTGGCCAAGAAAAGCCAATTCGGGATCTAGCTGTTGAGCTTCTAGAATGCGGTCTAAAAGAGAAGGACGAGCCTCAAGGCTACATAAAACAAGAGATGAATATAGATCGGAAACACGATCTCTAATCTCACAAGTAGATAAAACTTCGAGATCGTTCCATTCGGATATCATCATGGAAACAACCGCTAGTTGCTTGCGACTAAGTGCATCGGCAACTCGATTTACCTTTCCGGGAGTATAAAGAATATCAAGATCATAAGAGGCAAGGAATTCGAGCCAACGCTATTGACGCAAATTAAGTTCCATTTGAGAAAATAAATATTTCAAAGACTTATGATCAGTATAAAGTACAAATTTTTCTCCCAAAAGATAATGTCGCCAAATTCGAAGGGCGAAAACGATGGCCGCGAGTTCTAAATCATGTGTGGCATATCTAGTCTCAGCCGGCTTCAATTGCCTAGAAGCATAAGCAATAACACGTTCTTTTTGCATAAGAACGACACCCAAACCAACGCGACTAGCATCGGTATAAACGACAAAGTCTTGATTCCCTTCGGGAATAATAAGAATAGGAGCATCAGAAAGGAGTTCTTTTAATTTCTGAAAAGAAGTTTCACATTTGTCCGACCAAATGTATTTAACACCTTTCTTTGTTAAGCCAGTAAGAGGAACGGCAATCTTAGAAAAGTCTTTTATAAAACGGCGGTAATAACCTGCCAATCCGAGAAAGCTACGGATTTCAGTCACGCTTTCCGGTCTCTTCCAATTTTGAATCGCTTCAATCTTTGAAGGATCCATGGATATTCCGGATTCGGAAATAATATGACTGAGAAACTTCACACTAGATTGCCAAAAATGGCATTTAGAAAATTTTGCTTTTAGTTGATTGCTCCTAATAGTTTCCAATATAATCCGAAGATGCTTTTCATGTTCCTCCTCAGTTTTGGAAAACACAAGAATATCATCAATAAAGATGAGAACAAACCGATCGAAAAAATCTTTGAAAACTCTATTCATAAGGTCAACGAAATAAGCCGGAGCATTCGTTAAACCGAATGGCATAACTAGCCATTCATAAGATCCATATCGAGTACGGAACGAAGTCAAAGGAATGCTATCCTCTGCAATACGAAGCTGGTGAAAACCGGTAGCCAAGTCCAATTGTGAAAAGACTCTAGCACCACTAAGTTGATCAAACAGATCATCAATCCGAGGTAAAGGATATTTATTCTTAATAGTAAGATCATTAAGCTTGCGGTAGTCGACGCAAAGCCTAAGTGTACCATCGGACTTACTTACGAAAATAGCTGAAGCTCCCCAAGGCGAGGAACTAGAGCGAATAAGTTGCTTCGTCTCCAACTCGGATAGTTGTTTGCGCATCTCTTCGTTCTCCTTATTGGACATGCGATAAGGAGGACGGGTAACAGGTTGAGCTCCAGGTATAAGATTAATTTTGAACTCAATTGCTCGCTTAGGTGGTAGTCCTAAAACGGGCTCAAAGATGTCGGAAAATTCATGAACGACGCGAATAAGAGAAATGACATCCTCCTCGTCATCATTATCATCATCACGAGGATTTAAAGAATATAAAGATGCAACCAAAGCGGAATCCGAATCTTTAAGAATAATAGAAATCTGGTTAACAGATTGCGGATGTCGGAGATAAATAGTCCGCTCAGGACATAGGATATGAGCTTCATAACGAGTAAGCCAATCCATACCCAATATCATTCCAAAGACTAAGTAACGCATGACATGCAAATCGGCTAGGAAAGAAAAGTCACATAAAATAATCTCCACATCCCTGCATAGCAAACTAAGGGTTGCGGATCCTCCAACTGGATTCGAAATTCTTAAAGAAGTCATTAAAGCAACAACACCTAAAGAAAAAGTATCGACAAGTTCCTTTGATATAAAAGAATGGGATGCACCCGTATCAAAGAGAACTCGAATAGGTTGATCACGAAATATGATGATGCCATCAAGGACAGAATGAGACATACCTTGACTGCGAGATGTGTTGCCAGGGGCTTGAGCAACGTTTAACTTTCCCTCCTTCTCTTGAAGCCTAGGGCATTGGTGCATAAAATGATCTGGACTTTTACAATAGTGGCAAGAGCGGGGCTTTGAACACTTGTACGAAAAATGACCCTTAGCACCACAGTTGAAGCATTTCTTATCATCAGAGGAAAAAGTCTTTGCAGCAGGAATTGCTTGCTTACCCTTTTTGTTGGGATAAGGACCCTTGAACTTGTTTGGCCTCTTCTTGTTGTTGAAGTTTGGTTTGGCACCCACCACTTCAACATCACTGTCCTTATCAGTCTCTTCAAGACGAAGAGCGATATCAATAAGTTGGTCGAAAGAAACTTCTAACTTTAGAAGTAATGGCTTCTTGAGATTCTTGTTTAGGCCATAGACGAATCTCTGGTTCTTCTTCAATGGACTGTTGATGTATTCAACCCCATATTTGGACAGTGACTCGAAGGATGCGACATAATCTGTCACAGAGGATGTACCTTGAACAAGGTCTATGAAACGACGAGCTAATGTCACTTTCTCTGCTTCTGGTATGAATTTTAATTCGAAGCGTTCCCGGAATTGCTCCCAGGTGAGATCCGCTTCATTAATCTTAGAAATAAGTAGTTCGTACCAATCCAATGCTCTCTCTTGGAGCATATTGGAGGCCACCTGAACACGGTGAAGATCGACAAGATTCATGCGAGAAAAGATTCTATCGCATGTTCTTAACCAAGCCTGAACCTCGATAATAGTTTCGGAACCTTTGAATGGTTTCCCACCCAAGTTGGTATAATCGTTGCACAAACGTGCAAATCCAGACTTTGGATGAGTAGGTTCCTGATTAGGACCAGCTGCTTGAGCATTCTTTACTAAATCAAGGAGCTGTTGAGCGGTCATAAAAACTCCATCCTGGGGAGTGACAGTAGATGGTCCAGCTCTGGGATGACCTGGTCTAGACATTCTCTTCTTTAAGAAAGAGAAAAGAAGAAGAGTTATTCTCCAAATAATTATCAAGGAAATCTTTGATAGATAAAACAAGGATACATAAAAGGAAATAGGATGAATCGGTACAAAGACTCGAATTAAATCCTAAGGCACGACTCCTAAGTGGGACTTAGGACGATGATCCTTGTTAAGTTAATCTACATTGTTCCGAAGTTTGGCTCTGATACCAAGCTGTGACGCCCCACCTCTATACCCACGCTAACCAAGAACACTACGATGTAGTGCTGTCAATTAGCACGGAGAATAAGGCTGTGGAGGAGCGACCATCCATGTAACTTCTTTGTGCGAGCATCGCTATGTCAGATAGAATAGAATGCATATCTTTTAAGGAGGAAATCTGACACACCGATACAAACACAAAGCTATCACACGGTGGCTATATATAATCTTCGGAAACAAACATAGAAATAATCATAACATAAATCAGTCACAGACATCCATATCACATAGGCGGAAGAAGATATGAAATAAATATATAACACATGAAAGTGTACATCAGAGTAGTGGTCAGAAAGATCCATGATAATACAAAAAGAATAGCAACACGTGCTATACAAAAGAATAAGTACACAACATAGAGTCTATATCTCAAATGTGTACATCCAAAAACTGCTAATCTATGTAGTTAGCCAAAAGTCAGAATAGTCCTGAAGAGAAGTCAAGCAGAAGCACCTGTAACATCTCGGTCTGACCCGAGTATTATTTATAAGAAAATAATAAACGGATCAGTCTAGCTATAAATATCAGATGATATGGTATAAAGTAAAAGACATTACATGAACATGTATTAACCATAGTGGCATACTACTATAAGTTTGTAATTGAAAATCAACAAGAGATTAATCAATATCACAAGAATCTTCTCAAAAATAAAATAGGGTATCATACCCTAAACTTGTATTCATAACAAGTCAATGACACACAAATTCACCAATGCACAAAAACTGATATCATATCAATGAAAATCATGAAAATTGGTGAAGCACAAAATTCCAGAAATCATCACCAGAAATCCAGAAAACACATAAAGGGGAAGGCCTAACACATGAATTGGGAGCATGAAAACTCACCTACGTGTATCACACAGGAATAAGAAGCTATCTCATGGAAGCTATCCATTAAATTTCCACACAGAAATGGCCCGAAGACCATGGGGAGCTACCCCATATATATGATGGCGAAACATCACAAAAGCGGGGTCTAGTCTCTCTCGCAAACAAAGAGACATCGCTCATTCGCTTGTCTAAATCACAAAAATGATCGTCATGATCATAAGCAAGTGTCAATCACACCAATCTAGTAAATATATGAGTTTAGCTTCATGTCCCATAACCACTTGCTTAACTTAAATATTTACGAACAAGCTGTAAATCTTCACTAGGAAATTGTCACACAAAAAAAAGGTTCAATCGAACAAGTCCAAGAGCTAACCGACGAAGTGAACGCAAGCGTTTCATACCACTCGTTTTACTAAGTCGTTTAAGTCGATTTCTCATCCGAGTGAAGTAAAGGCTTGTATATACTAGTAGATTGGAAATCGGTTTGGGAAAACAAACTTTTGATATTTGAAATAGTGTTGAAATCGTTTTGATGAAGAAGTTTTGATATTTAATACTAGTATTGAAACCTTTATATTTTAAAGTGACAAATCATGAAAACGATTGTAGAAACAATCAATCAATCAAAAATTCACATTCGAAGACGTGGATAAAATCCAAAGAGATCAATAACGAATCCATCAAAAATGGATATTCTCAAAAGTCCAAAGAAAGAAGTCATCAAACTCGATAATAATTGATAACAATAAGTCGGATCGACAAAAATCGATAAACCTTGGAAATTTACTCGAAAATAGGCAAATTAGGCAAAATCAGCAGTTCAGACGTCTAAATTTTTGTGACAGACGTCTAAATTTTATCTTAGACGTCTGAATTTCTGTGACAGACGGCTCAGAGGTCAAAAATTGAAACAGAGAGTAAAAAACATTTTGAACTATATTCAGACGTTTAAATTTTTTGTTACGGACGTCTATATTTTATCACAGACGTCTGTATTTTTGTCACAGACGTCTAAATTTGGTGACAGACGTCTGAATTTTTCTGCTAGGCAAAAAAAACAGCCTAGCTCAAAAATCGACGAATCCGAACCAAAATGCGATCGAACGAGCGATGAACACTAAGGGTTTACATCACCAAAAACATGTTCAAACATCCATAAAAGGATTTTCACATAAATTAAACCAAAACACCAAAAATTGGAATACACACCAAATCAATCCAATCCAAATATCAAATACGCATGGATAAGTGTTTGGAATTTATACCTAACAACAAAGATAGATATAGACATAGATGTGAGATAAAAATCTCACCTTTAAACCCAAAACAAATGAAGAAGAAGCTATAGAGCAATGGCAAGAGCAAGCACACTTCAATTCCAACTCAACAACCTTGAATCTAGGCTAAAAAGAGAAATATTTCCTAAGCACGGTTTTAGGAATTTCTGAAATTGATAAGAGAATGAGTTGGAGAAGAAGAAGAGGAGGCTTACCAAAGCTTCTTCTATTGGTTTGGGGCTAGAACTTGATTTGCAAAAGAAAACTAGGGTTTGGAGTTTTAATTTCCCATTCCTCTCTCCATTGTTGTAAAAGCTTGAGTATAAGGAAAAAGAAGTAAGGTAATGAAGAGAGGAGGGGGTTGGGACTGACTTAGAAGTGGTTCAGCCCAAACCAAAAGCTCAAAGCAAAAAGTGACGAAAATTTCACTATCTCCAAACATATCGAAGTTTACACTCAAAAAGATCGCAAACATCATTTTGAACTCAATGGAGGTGGTCTCGAGTCCTAATTTGACCATATGCAAAAAGTAGCTTTTCGGACTAACATCCGACTAACGATAAAATATTTAAATAAAATATTTAAATATAAAATCGATAAATATGCGGGTTGTTACAGATGTTCTTTCCACAAATTAACCATGGAAAATCTACAACTTAGCACAAATTTGGGCAATAATTCAAAAACCCTATTTTACACTCGAGTACAGATCTAGAATAAAAATATACAACATTTAAATTCTAAAATCTTTGGGACTGATTTCCAGGTATAGTTGTAAACATATTTCAATTAGATCTAAAACAAGAATATGTAGGCAATAGTTTTCTCCACTAATTTAAACCTACAATTCACAAATAAAATTGATTTAGGCATAAAAATCGAATGTATGCCAACGGAATAGGTTTAAAATCATACAAAATATATATAATTTCTCACCCACCTTTTAAAAGCGATCCAAATCTCCAGATCTGAAGTAGAATCTTAAATTCAACTCTAAATCTTTTTTAATCTAAGAAATATGTATTAAAATGGTATAAATGTATATTACAATTACAGATCTGAGAAGAGATTTGGGATTGGAAGAGAAAATAGATACAAACATATGAATATATATAAATTACCTCAAATATGCATATAGTTGATTCTCTTCTTCTTTTTATTAGATTTATATTCTTCTTCAATTTGTATGACTAGAGATATAAATATCTTATTTTTATTATTTATAAAGAAAGTGGAGAATAAGAAATGGCAAAGCTTCGCTACTGCCTCTAGAAAAATATGAGAAGAAAATGGAGGGTTAGGCCTGAATTTATAGGTGTAAGAATCAACCTCAACCGTCAGATCGAAATATATTAAATCTGGCTCGTTGGGCTTTGGTTAACCCTAGCCGCCACATATGAAGCGGTCGACCACCCCCTTCCTAATGGTCGATAGCTCCTAGTCGACTGCTCCTATATGTTGGTTGACCTGTGGACTCTAAATAATTAATATATCAACATTAATTTTCTTATTCAAATTTTTTTTGTTCCGAATTCATTTTTCGTCCATAAATCCTTCATTTGGACTCAGATCGCAAGACTTCAAATATGAAAATTGCTTAGAATTTCACCACGAACGCAATGGTGCAAGTTTCATGGCTAAACTCCATCATTTGCACAAATTCCATTTTTGGAGCCTAATTAATTAACTAACTAATTAGATAACTAACGTCAAATTATGTGGTGTTACACTATTCGTGTGCTGAACACCCAAGTACCGAAAAGATAGAAAGTTACGCAAAAGTAGAAAAAGAATATTACAAGAAAGGAAGAACACAATATCAGAATCTCAGAGCAGAACGATAATATATATAATATCAAAAGAATAGTACAAAGGGTTACTCTGAATACAGGGATTTTAGAGTTACAAAATCTAAGTACTATTATCAGCCTGGATGGTTATAACTGCTTGTCCTCACAATGCTGATATATATAGTTAACACGGAACAACAGAGTTAGAAATAGACAAATAATGGAAGCTTCCATCTCATCTTTTGAACTCTGAAGCGTCCAAGGTAAAACCTACTACTCAGCCTACTCGAAGGAGTACGTTAAGATTTTAGAAAAAACAAAAACCAAGGTCTAGTACGAGAGAACTCGATACGTGCAACATGTAACAATAACTATTTAGACCGTACGAATTCTCATAACATTTTTCGCCTCAAAAGGAACTAACCATTTATTTAGTATAATATAGTGATATGATAGATAATGTCTAGAGTGTAGAATATGAATTATATTAAATAGTCGTGGTGCTTACATTCATCATATTACAACATATTTAGAGTACAATCAAAACCGCTAAGGTCCGTTCGCATATTGGGTTTTTCCATGGAGTTCCATGGAAATCTCTTTGATTGACGTTGAATTCAATCTCCTGCACAAGGGTCAGAAACTAACTCTGAGAGTCGTATATCTCTAAATAAAATATACCTCAAAGAAAAACATAGTTGGCCCATGCCCTAATACGTTATCCTAAATATCATCGACTCCTGCTAGCAACATTGATAAGCATATTCTAGATATGTAGTTGATATATTCTATCGTGTGTTTCCAAAGACCCAAACTATGCCCATACTCTGTTTTCTATCATTTCCAATGTCGAGGCAACATTTGGCATCTCTCGCATGAGTCTTCGTTACTGGAACAGAACATGGTTCCCCAAATGGATTCCCACATCTTGAACAGATCACGAATCACTACATGGATTCAAGCATCTCGAATCTCCATATAGATTCTCTTTCTCAACCGCTTCCAAAACATAGAATTTGTTTACTAGTTTTGAAGTGATATTCGAAGGGAACATCTTGAATCCCGCACTGAAGGAAAAGTAAAACACTTATCAATCCCTGGCTCTTCAAAACCAATTGATGAATTTCTGGTAAACTCAATTCTGGTTCTTTCAGAAGTAAGTGAAAGATGGAGGCGTTTCGTACCAATACTCCTCCCAAAGGGTTCTCATTGGTATAAAATCACAAAGCCTTTCGATTACTTCTTAAGTTAGTATTAGGTGAAGTTCGATAATTGACTGATCAATATCTAGTCAAAACAATTGCTTATGCAAATCAATATTCGTATACTTAACTCGTTTCCGACATTCCAACTTGAACATTCCTCGTCCAAGAGTAAAGCCAGGTAAGTTAGGGCACTGGTCACATCAAAGCATTGCCAAGACACATCATTCTTGAAACTGAAAAATAGATAAGTCTATCTCGTCGGCTTTTAGTGTTAAGTATAATACTAATGATTTCCATGAGCAAGTAAAAAATAAACAAGATTAACACATTTTCGACATTCCCAAGTTAACTACTCCTCGACTAAGAGGGAAACTAGTAGGTTAGAGCTCTATTTCACCGTCCTTACTCCATCAAACTTAACTCTCACAAATAGATAAGCCTAATTTGTCAGCTTTTAGCATTAAGGAAAGTTAATTACTTTTCAACAAGTAATTACATAATAAAGCCATTTAGCCACTAAATTCTTAACCCCTTTTCGATAAGATTTGTATATACTTTTAAAATACTTGAAAATACTTATAGTAGGTTTTAAAACATTTATCCAAAATACTACTTTAAAATAACATGTTTGTAAAACCTTTAAACTTGAAAAAGAACATGTTTTATTATAAAAACATCTTCTTTAAAAATTCACAATAAATTTTAAAAAATTCATAAAGACCACAAACTACTTTTAAAATACTCTAATAATAGTTAGTAAACACTTGCAAAAAGAATGAAATAGAATACTTAAACTTAAATATCTTTTCAAACCTTTAAAGTCCAAAAATCAAGTCTAAACGGGACAGTTTTGCACAAGTGGAGTTTTGGCCGTTTTCGAGATGTTACTTAACTTTTTAATATCCAAGCTTTTAATGAAAAAAACATACATACAAAATATTATAAATATGGTGAGAAACTGTAATGACCCTGCCGCTGTACTCATTTTATTAAAGAACATTACAGGTAATGTCATATAATAACACGGAGAATATGGCTGATTAAGGCCGATCAAATGTGAATATATCTTTGTACTAACATTGACGCGTCTTTATTTCCTTTTGAGGATCTGAACTAAAAATTTGGCGTGTACAGTGTTAATACAAAGTAATAAACACATAAAAATTAAAAATATTCAGAATAATATATGATATAAATAAATCAAAATCAAAATTACAAATCACAGGGGAATAATATACATCATATAACATAATAAGATGTGAATCTACAAAATATCAAAACTAACATAAATATATACATCGCATCAAATACAATATCAGGTACATACCAACTACTAAATAATATATGTGACATATCCTCCTAAGTGTCAATATATAGAATGATGAAGTAAACTAAAACAGTCAAAATAGTCTACTCCAGTTCTAGCACAAAATGCAAAGGTCAATGAGTCCCTGTACCTATAGAGTTTTGACATGACTCGAGCATTTAAAATAAATGAGTCAGTTTATATCTAATAAAGAGGTGAGAATACTGATATCATAAATATATGTCTTAATAGTAAACAAGCCATAACAAAAATATGCTAGAACAAATAATCATAATAAGGCATACCAATTAAAAAAAATATTTATGAGTTAGCATAAAATAAGCATCTCAAATTGTGCCTAAAACAAATTAACCATAACAAGGTCTATCAAACCAAATCACCATTTCATAAATCCATATCAGGTCTCCAATGGGCTATCATCAAAATATGCTGATAACAATTCAAAATTCTCCAGAGCCAAAAGATACTAAATATCCATTCAAAAATCTTTGAAGAAACAATTATCACTAATAAATAATCATAATCTCGAATCTGAAAAGATTATGGTAGCCTTGACAAGATCGCTAACACCTCCTCAAGCAGTTTTGTCGATCCTAACAAGGTCGCTAAAACCTTCTCATGCTGTTTCACCTTGAATGACAAGGTTGCTAACACCTCTCTAAGCAGTTTCGTCGGCCATGGCAAGGTCGCTAACACCTAACTAACAAGTTTAACCCTAAATAACAAGGTCGCTAACACCTCACTAAGTAGTTTTGCCTTGAATGACAAGGTCGCTAATACCTCCTCAAGCAGTTTCATCAAGCACTACTCAAATATCGACTCTTGGGTCAATGAAAAATAAGTCATCCTCTTTCAGGGATCTATCGGCCTGAAATCCGAACACCCTAAAATAATACGACTCTAAAGTGTATATCACTTTTACTTTAGTAATCACTAGAATTTAACTAACTGTCCCATACCAAAAAGTAATTTTAAGTATTTACTAAAAGCTAGTAATTTCCACTCAAACTCTATTTAACAAATTATAATAATAATAAGCAAAAGAATTGTACGAAATGTCTTATACCAATCCAACAATTCAATCATTTGTTAAAATTCATTGTTTCATAGAAAAGCATGAAATCTCATTAAAACCTCAAATCCATAATAAATAAAATAAAGAGTTTCAAATTAATTTTATATATACGAATATATAATTTTCCAAAATCACTTTTAAATCCATAAACTCATTTTAAAGAAGAGTTACTTATTTACAAAAGCTTTAGAAACTCTTTCAAAATCATTTAAACCACTTTTATAACTAAAATCACATAAAATTAAAATTATTACTTTCATAACCGCTTTTATAAAATAATACCATATTTTATCTTTTGCCTTTAAAATATTTTCAAAATTTTATACTTAAAATAGTAAATTTAAAAAGGTTTTATAATTAAATATTACACATTTTAAAAAGCTTTAAAAATAAATTTTGAAATAAAAAATAAGTTAAGATTATAATATAATTTAACTATATATTCTATAAACTAAATTCAATAAGGATCAAATTGGATAAAATCTCATTTTGAGAATCTTTTAAAAATATTTAAACAATTCAAACTACAAACCCATCAAAAATGCAGATTTCAAAGCCAACAACGCTCTATAAGATATCATTTCCAAATGTAATTATTTACCAATATGAGTTGCTTTCCGGCAAACTTCGATCATACAAACAATGTACGTATTTTCAGCCATCAACCTAAACTTGAAATGAACAATATAATATTAACATATAATCTTATTTCAACCATCTAATTTATCAATCGTCGATTCAAATCCAATATTTCAAACATAAAATTCAACTAATTCAAACACCAACTAAAAACTATAGCATATAATTGCATTTCAATCACGACATGCAATCACTACCACATATGAACGAAATTTATAACTAGAGCAAAGCATACAAAAAGGGATATAACTAATTTAGATATAAGTGTGTGAGTTAAATAAAATAACTCACCGAATCAAAGGCCGGAATAAATCACTCAGCCTTAGCTTCCACTTTATGCTCTGCGATCATCTCTAGAAGCCTATGAACAGCCCTCCATTACCACTATCGTGTCACTTAGACTCCGCCTACGATGCCGTCGAACCTCGCCATGTTTCAACCAAACTTAAGTATGCAAGATTGAATACTTTTAGCAACTTCAACCCTTCGCCCTTACATCAACTACAACCTCACCTTGCTCATCAATTCACGCCAGCAATCACCAAATCGATGCAGCCAAGTCATCGTTTGTTCTCTCTAATGCATGCGCCTATCACCATTAGCCTCGTCGGATGCCAATGATGCCCTGTTGTCACCATCGACCACTCCGATTCGCCGCCAACCCTAATGCACACACACCATGTCGATGCTCATGACCTTTCCCTCCAGGGGCGACCGACTCAACCACCTCGACGTCGTCAACATGCCAAGCCCACGCTCGACTTCCCTTTTTCTTTCTCCTAGCCCGCCTTCATCATTTTTTAGGCTTGAATCGATTTAGGAAATTAGGGCATAGGAAAAGGGACGGGCTTGAGAAATGAAGGGGTTAGGATAGTGAACCAGTGATGTCTTGAAACATGTTTAAAATAAGAATGGGATTGAATTGCATTTCAGGCCTGTTTATTAATTTATTTGGTTTTATTTCTTTACTTGCCTTGCAAAAAAATCTTTTTATCCCTATATATAAATGTGAAAAATTCTACCGTTAATTTGTAGATTCTTTTCCAATTTAAATCGATCCATTATCCAATTTTCCAAATTATAACTTGATTCAATTTTGTCTATCTCTATTTAATTATTCAATGTATTAACGAGAAGTAAATTTATTTTTCAACCAGTTCAATAATATTTAAAAAATTCACACTTTTGAAAATACATTTATATTGGTTAAAACTTTTTATTTGATTTAAAATATATCTTCAAATAGAATTTATTAACTAATTCGACTTATTAAACGATCATTTATTAAATGATCTTAACTAAATAAAATGTTGTTTTTTTACAATAGTTATCAAAAATCCAATTCAAATATTTTCATTTGAATTAAATTCATTTGTTATTATGGTGTAGAAAGCAAGGCTGTTACAGACCTCCCCCTTATGAAAATTGCGTCCTCGCAGTTTCTTATCGGGAGACGTCATCCTAAACTCTAACATTAACTCTTTTTATATTATACAATCAAGTTGAAACTCATTTAGTTTTCTAATTGGTTAAAACTGAAATCAAACTTATCGTAAGTTATAAACTTAAATGAACTCATTTACTCACCATTATTTCTTCGCATACAAAATTTAATGAAAAATTTTGTGTTAGAATTTCCGAAAAATTTCGGCAGAATTTCCTTTGTACAAAGACCCATTTGCAATTTCACAAATATAATATAAACAATATACATCGACCACATTGTCGGAAACACAATATATAACCCTATTTCTATCATTTCTGTATTTAATCTAAAACATACCTTTATTTAGCGTTTGAAAAAATTTATTAAACTTTATGCGAGCAAAAGCGAGTATGCGTAACATTCCAATCCATGCAGTCTTCTGGCACCTATTCTTAACTCAAACAAACTATGTAAGACCTTGCGTATAGAATTTTAAATAAGCGTGATTCACATATTGAATAAATATCTTAGTGTAATTAAAAAATATTCCATGTAAGTACCATAATGAGAGGGTTATTAAACATGTGATGATTGATCCTGTTGATGTTAACTTGAGAAGATGATAATTTCGCTTACCTAACAACTTTAATCTCTGAAAATGAATGCATTGGCATGGATATATGATTTAGACACCGCATTAAAGTGAGTTCAACTGATCTGTCCACGAGAGACTGGCACAAGACGTGTGAACTGGAGGGGAATATGATGAAGCAATGTAAGTTACATATGATATTGGGTATGGAAAGAACTAATACAAAATGTACTAAAGAATAATTTAATGTAACCCAGCATCTAAGTTTCGGCTATATCCATAGTTCATTTATTAGAATTTATTTCTAAAATAAATTACTTTATTCCATAAAAGCTTTTCTATTTCAAATTTTCAAAACAAAAATATTCATATCATATATACTTATCGTCAATATCCATCATACTGGATTTTGGATTTAAATTCAACTGAAACCCTATAATTTTCCATTTGAAAATAATTAGATTCAAATTCTATTAATTGCCAACTAGTCCAAATTCTTTTCAGAGAATTTAAAGATAAAACTTCCTTCATTTTTAGGAATTTCAATAACCAAATGAACCTGAGTAAACTTTCTACTTCTTTCAGTTCTTGACAAAAGGCTCGCTTAACAATTTGCTATGACTATGATACTAATTGTAGTTTCAATTTATAAGCAAGACATATTAGGATTTTATATCATAGTTTATAGCAACTCTTTTTACCATTCTTTGTTATCAGCAGCTCCACTTAGACACTGCCTAAGGTCCTTTTATTTTTTTTATTTTTTCTTTTTTATTATTACTTTTTTTTCACTTGCAGCAACTTACTACTGCTAGTGGTGGTAGTAGCCTATTGCTGCTAGTTGCGGCAGCATATATATATTATCTTGTTTTGGAACGTTGGGTTGCAAGATACTTTGTACTTATTATAGAGCATAAACATGTGTCAAGAACATGCATATACAAATATACAAATAAGAACCTGGATATCTGACTTGGAACAAATATATGATTTTTGTTTCTAATTAGTTTTGACATGCTGATAAGTCAACATATTGTTTCACTAGTTAAGATGGCCCTAATCCACATTTTGATAATATCCTATGGGTCTGTTATTGCCTGGTTATTTCTACTGTTGAATTTAATTAACTGTTTGTACAAAAATTGGGCACAACACTCTTGAAAGTGTTTGAAGAGATAAAATGAAGAAAATAAATGTAAAAAGAGGATTATCTAACAAACACTCCAGACAATAATCAGAAAAAAAGCAAAAGAACATAGAGATTTAGAGTGGTTCGGCATGTTGTCTACGTCCACTATGAAATGATTGACTTTTATTAACTTTTGCTTGCTGGTTACAGCGGATTACAACAATAAATCTTGAGTACAACAGTGATTTTTGAGTACAACAATGGTTTCGGTTGGACGTCAAAGAGCCAAAAGATCCCTTTTTGTAGGTTCTGGGCTGCTATTTATAGGTGTAGGTTGCAAATATCTCGCTCGGATCTCGGAAGACCTCTTCTGGCATGTGGGTGGGCCCACACAATCGATCCCATGCGGTGTGCGCTCGATCTGTGATCGATACGAACGAATTTCGTATCGATCGTAATTTGGTCCAATCGAGTCAAGATCGATTGTGAATGGTCCTGAGGATGTACGCAAGCTTCTGTGAAAATTTTGTAGCATTTGGACTTGTAGATTATGAGTTATGATCAATGCAAACTTGTGTTTTCTCCAGGCTGTCGAATTCGTATCGATATCGTTCACATCGATCTGTTCGTATCGATCCGGGCACGTGCCTGCAAGTTGACGTGGCGCTACTACCTCGGATCGATCAACTGTTTATGCCGAACGATCGAGTCTCCCTATGTATATGCTTTGTTCGCATCGATCCATTGCTCTGTTCATATCGATCATTACTGCCCTGTTCGTATCGATGATGGCAGGCTACTTCGTATCGATGAATGAAAACCTCTTCGTATCCATTGTAACGACCCCGAATTTTAATCTATTTTAAATCGATAATTAAATTTATTTTTGAATAAAAATTTGTGAAATAGATGGTTAAAGAGATGCGAGTTTCCCCGATATCCAAGTATATTTGTATAAATCGTTTAAAAATTTAAATTATTGTATATATGAAAATATATATCTGTATTTGAACATATCCGACTAAACTTGAAATAATATAACATATATTTGACTTGAATTTAAATTGTAAATAAATGGTTTTAAAAATAAATATAGGGTTAAATAATAATAGAATGTCTTTATAAATGAATTCTTATTTTTAAATAGAAATTGTCATTTCAAATTACTTATAAAAATATATACAAATATGTGTGTTTTGAAAGGAGCTACGGTTTGAAATAGTAATAAGTAAATTTAATAATTGATAATTAAGGTTAAAATAAAAGAGTAATAAAACAAACAAATTTTGATACAAAAAGGCAAAGAAAATAAGTATAAAAGTATCTTTGTAAGCCTACAAAATAGAAGCTACCAGATTCTTGCTAATGCAATGTATAACATAGAATTAAAACAAAAATAAAATACAAGTGGTACAAGGCAATTATGCCAATATCTTAGTACACAATAACTTATCATCTCAGCCGAAATAGTAGGGATTATTTCAGCCACCACATAAGAAAGATCACTGACCCAAACAAATAAAAATCCCTGCTTATAATTGTACTAGAGAAGAAAATTGTATCATGTTGTACAAGCAAAATAATATCACCAGTACTCTTCCTTTCTATACATCAACCAACCTCATTTCAGTTCGTTTATTCTCAAACTGAGTAGAAAACTAAAGCAATATCATCTCATATTCAAACAAACAAAAACTTCAATCTTATAACAAATCAAACCAGAAAAGATTCTAGCAAGAATTCAAAAGCTGCTTCGAACTTAAAGCAGATCATCATCAACAAATAGGATGAAATCAAACTGTTTTAACTTGAGGCAACTCAAACTTCAACAACCAGGCCTCACTGTCTCTGTCCATTTCCAGAAATCAAGGTGAGCAAACTTGACCTGAATCTATACTTATGCCTTGATCTTGTGATTGATCTTTAAGGTAAAATAGTGGATGTTGTTCTGCATGTATGAATATATGTATGTGAATGAGTGAGTTTATATCTTTATATAGATATGCTTTGTGAACAATGAATAATCCTTGAATGCAGGCTGTTATCATACACTGTCTGTTTTGAGCCTTCCCCATGTCTTGTTTTGATTTAAAAAAAAAAAATCATGCTCTTTGATACTGATTTTTATCTGTTAAAAACCCCTGTTTGACCTGAATTTTTCTAAAGCGAATCCTAAATATAAACTCCAAGTTACTGTTATACTAAGTCACTATATTTCTGGTCCATTGCTTAGTGTAGTCTGATGTTGCCTCTGGTTTTAAGTTCAACCTGGTTTGTTCTTTTTCTTGCATCATTGATTGTCCCTGCTGTTTTCAGTTTCAAAGATTTAGAATTTGATTTAAATGCTCTATCCTTTGATCTAGTGATTTTTAGGATTTAGTATTTGAACAAAATTTACTTGTTTTATCATAAACTAAAGCTTAAGCATTCTTTCAAGCTGAAACAGTTTGGAAATAGCTCTGGGAAATCTAAGAACAGAGGATATCATATATACCAAGAAAATTCGAACTCCTTAATTCTCGAATTCAAATATATAACCTGAAACGCCATACCTTGACTTGATTTTTAGGGTAAGAATTGGAATTTTTAGATAGGGATTGGAAGTGCAGTTTTGGGTTGATCGAAAAGTGGGTTTTTGTCGATCTCTGATGATACACGGGTTGGTGGTGGATGGGGTCTTGGACGAAGGTGCAAGAGTGAAGGGTGGTTGCAGGAAAAATGTTTGTATGGTGGTTCGATGAACGTGGTGAAGGCGGTGGGCAATTTTTGCTCGGAAACCTAGTTTTGTGTGGCTACGTTTATTTCGTCTCGTTCGAAGTCATTGATGGATCGAGTGTTGTGATATTTTGGAAATTGGTAGTTGGGTCGTAGGTGAAGCTGCGGCCGGAGTTTGGTGGCGAACGGTGGTCGGAGCATCGAGTAGTTGGTGATGACAGGTTTGGGTTTCGAACCCAATTTTCGATTCAAGTGGCCGTGGTGGTTTTGGGTGATCGCAGTCCGGTCTGGGGATGGGCGGCGACTTGCTTGTGGTATCATCAGAGGTAGGATCGTCGTTGACGATCTGTGCACGTGCACGAGAATTTTCGTCTGCACTGGGAAATGGAGTTTGGAGGAGAAAGGGGCGACTCGGGGACGTACTCGAAGTAAATGATGGATTGTCTCGAGGGGAGGAGTGTACGCGAGTGTCTTAGGGTTAAACTTGGGAAAAACGTGAAAATGCTCGGGTTTCACTCGAATCTGTCTCGAGAATTGGTGTTTTGGGCTCGGAAACATTTTGTTCCTGTTTTAAACTTACCCAGATTTTAAACTAAAATGAATTGGGCTTCAAAATTCTTTTAAAATTCCTTTTATAAGGTATGTATTACTTTGACGAGTAATTACAAGGTTCACTAATTTGATTTAAGCTTATAAAATAAATTGGTTTTTATTTTAAACCTTGAAAAGAAATTGGATTGAATATAAATGTTTTCGATATATATCTATAAGTGATAATGAAATCATTAATGAAAATAAATTTATCTTAAGTAAATAAAAATTTGATGAATTGTAATTCATTTATTTGCTAAGATAGTTAATCATGATAATTAATGATTTGTATTAATTAAAGTAGTAATTGTAAGTTTAAAAATATTTAAGTAAAGTAAAGTTGATTTAATTAAGGCATAATTAATTGGTACTTATGAATCATAAACTAGACTTCTAATAAATGATTGAAATTAATTAATTGTAAATAAGAACTAATTAAGTTACAGTTAGTACTTAATAAACTAAATAATTAGGATGCATTAATTAAAGGTAAACCAATGGTTTAAAAGAGTAATTAATCAAATTGATTGGTAACTAATTAATAATTATAATGGAATTCATAAGTAATAGATCTGATTGGAATTAATCCGATAATTAACTGACCTTACTTATGAATATTTGGATTCTATTGGACGATTTGATTTTTTGATATCCCTGATATATGATGCTTTGTGATATACCCTGATTTATGTTGTGATCTGTAGTTTACTTATCTGTGGCCTTTATATATCTATGATCTGTGAATGAACGATAAGCGTTGTTCTTATACCGCTTATCGAATTATATTTCTGTATTCTGATATGTGATGATTCATTGTGTTGCACTATTGTGTGAAACCCGTGGACTACACTTTTACACACACAAATATGGATTTCACGTGGAAATCGGTTAAGTCACAGATAATTTAAATTTGATGTTTTTGAAATTGAAATTTTAATTTCAATTGATTTTGAAATTGGAAATTTGGGTTTAAAGTGAAAAAAGCTTTTGAAATGGAATTTCAAAGATAAAAGTTATTTTGAATAACTTAATTGAGTTATGAAAATTTAAATAATTGGATTTAAATTTGAATTCAAGTTTGGAATTGAATCCTATGATTTGAAACTAGGGATTAAAGATGTTATAAATGTGTTTATCCGAATGAAACTGTTGTTTTAAAAGAATAAAAGCTTTCAGATAAGAAATGAAATTCCAATTTAGTTAAAGGAATTTCAATATTGAAGTGAAAATGGTTTTCCAAGTTATGAATAAAATTGTTTTGAAAAGCTATGATTTGAATCTGTTATCTTTAACAGATTTAAAATAATGATTGGTTTAAATCATTCGAAATGGGATTGTTTTGAAAGCTATAAGTTAAATCTTGATTTAAAAGGTTTAACGAGTTAATCAAATTGAAATGGGAATTAATTTGGAAAATCTGTGAATGAATCCTTTGTTTAAAAGATTAAAATGTGGAAATTGTTTAAACCATTGAAGGTTGTTTAAAATGAATCTTTTTGTTTAAAGATTTGAAAATGGTAAGTTGTTAAACCATTTGAAGAAAGAGTTTGGGTTTTAAGTTGTGACTTAATTGAAATCCCATATCCATATGTTTTAAATATTACGCTCACTATTCGGTTTAGCCGGGAGAGGACCTTTGGGTCGTATAACCCATTCCGAATATGTGATACGTCGTATATGGATAGCATTTGAAGACCGGTGTTGAAGACCGGATATTTTTGAAAACGGAAGGATTACCGTCGAGTTACTCTGCATCGGCTGATCTCCGATATAGAGGTTTTATCATCCTTAGTGACGGGAAGTCCGGACGTGATTGGAAATTATCCGGATTTGCAAGGGCTTCGTGAGAAGTGCCTTCGGTTCTGTTCGAACCCGGAACAGACTTGTATGGATTGTATGTCTGACATTACACTTTGAGATATAAAGCCGATTTGTTTCAAATACATTTCTGTTGGTGGCGGAGAATTTATTCTTTTAGCTTAACACCCTTCTCTGAGACGTACGAGCTCAGAGGTTATGTAGTTGAAATTTATCAGCGATATATTCCCAATTTGGTAATGTGGCATGCTGAGTGCTGCTGTGTGATGATCAGTGTTTGATCATTTGTGATATGATCATTTATTTGATCATTTATCTTTGTGATCATAGGTTGATCATCTGTTGACCCAAAGCGTGGCTTTTTGAAAAAGTGTAGCTTTGTGGACGAGACTTCGTCAGGACCTCACTACCCGGAAATGGTCGAAACAGGATCGTTGCGGCAAGGTTATGAGGGTCGCGCCCTTTAGGGTATGTCATTTCCTTCTGGAAAAGGGTGGTATCATGGTATGGAGCCCAGATACTTACTCATGTGGATACACCTTCTTTATGATGTGTGATGTTGGATATCGAGCGCTCGGATAAAGGTCCCAAAGGATCGGGTGATGGCATATTCGTGAGTTACCTGTTACAGGGGTAACCCGGCCTTGTTTGGCAGAGAGCAGTTTGTCTCTCGGGACGTCCCGCCAGAGGCGATCCCATGCGGCGGAAGGAAGTTCCTTAGCCTGACCATTTGTTGGAAATCCATTTCTCCAATACGGAACTTGTACGGTATTAGTTGTAGAACCTGCCATTTACTTATGGTGGCGCCCCACTGTTTAAATGGTAGCTATAGTAGGCATAGTTCGAAATGTCTATGCTGGCTAAGATTAATATTATACTTTCGAAATGTTTTCTGCACTATGCACTAATAATAATATCCAATTGATTTTGCGTAGTAAGCATCTTTGACTATCATAAGAAGAAATCTCCTCCAATTCTGCGTTTGCATTATGTGTGTGGCGGGAGGTCTTATGGTAGTTTCATTTTCCTAAAAGCATTGCGGATTTCAACGTTTAAAAGCCTTTTGTGTTTGTTTAAAGATAAACTGTTTTTGTTGCTCACACCAGTCCCATGACTGATCCGGAGTTTATTGTTCCTTTCCTAAACTCTGGGTGCTCATAATTTTCCACACGAGCAGTCTAGAGTTGGGTTTCTTTTCAGATATTCAGGTTTAGTAGATTATCTGGAGCTGGTTCAGTTCTTGGAGTTCATGGACTGACGTTGCTTACCTTGGAGTTGTGGATTCATTCTCTTTTGTAGATCATTTGGAGATCTATTCCATTTGCTGTTATTTTCCGCTGCTATTTCTTGTATCTCTGATATTTGTTGTATCATATCTCTGATGTATATTGATATTCATTGTATCACTCTGTTGTATCAGATATTGTATATCAATGTATTATTCTTTTCTTCCGCTGTGTTATTTACTTAATTGTGTTATAGCTCCGGGAAGCCAGATTCGGCGTTTGAATCTACGGCATTTTGAGTACAAGTGAAGTACGGGTGCCGATTTTCGAAGGCCGAGTTTTTGGACTCTTACATCCATTCTCGTGTAAGTTCTTCGTATCGATCCTCTGGATACAACTTCATATTGTTGGCATTTGTGTGTTTCCATCGATCACTGTGGGCAATTTGTATCGATGGAAAACTTTGAGGTCAGATCATTCCATTAGCTGACCGATACGAAATGGGTAGAAAAGGATCAATACGAAGATGGCCGTAGTTGACCAGGTGGAATGACGCTGCTGGTTGAAGGATACGAAGAGAACGTTTGCCAATGGATACGAAGTAGTGCACTCGATGGATACGAAACGGTTTTTTTTATGGATACGAACAGCAGATGACTGATGGATACGAACAACAAATTGGCTGATGGATACGAACAACTGATGGTCTTTGGTGGTTACGAACCGTTGAGGCTTAATGGATGCGAGGTGCATGGATACGAAATTAGCATCCTTTTTATGAAACTTGATCGATCCATAACTCGAGCATACGAACTCCAATCTACTCGAAATTTGGAACGCAGGCTTTCATTGCTTTGTTTGTCTCGTCTTGTCAACTGTAGCTTGATTCGAACTCAGACAAAAATTCGTCGATATCCATAGTAAGTCTACGCATAACCGATCTTCGGGATGAACTGTCTTTGGTTTCCAGTCAATTCCTTGATATTACGGCCTTGCCAAAAGGCGGGATAACATTTGCCCCCCAAAGTACGTCTTGTGAGGACATGACGTGCTTTGAAATGCTACAATCTTCATTCTGCAAATTCCATCTGACTTGTTAAACGGTAGTTGTCTTCTCGTCGAAAGTTGTGACCTTTGATTGATCCATAGACGCACAAATCATGAACTGTTTACTACCAATTGTTGTACCGTGTACTGTTGTAACTGAGTGTTGTATGATAGTGATCTATTGTTTATTGTTGTAATCGTCACCAGAAGAGTATCCAATTCCTATGAATTTTAAAAAAACGGATATTAGTCCATTACACATGAACGTATGTTTGCTCGACTCCCGTTAACGTTCGCACGTTCACGATTCGTTGTCAGTTTTTCAATTTTTTTTTGTTTGTATCGACTTCTGTATTGACCCTCTCCTGAACCAATGTGAAATTCGATTTGTAACAACAGTTGGTGGTTGTTCCGGAATTTCCCTTCGTATCGATCCTCTCCTAGATCGATGTAAAAGGTCGAAAACTTGCTTTCATATCGATGTCGATCGACACAAATTTATTTGTTGTTTTAATGTAGTTCGCATTGATGGATGTAAAATCAGACGATCTTCAAAATGATGGACACGAACTTGTCATTTCGTATCGATAAATGTTCAGTGGAAGCGAATAGTTTAAACATGGCTTGGCAATGGCGTTCGTATCGATGATATATGTGGTTGATCTCTGCTGGATACGAACAGCTATGTCCAATATCGATATGGGTGGATGGATACCAAGAAGACTCTGCATATCGATGACACTGAAAACTGTTTCTATCGATTTTTAATATTGGGAGACGAAACGTTTCTTCTTGAATACGAAAGCATATAAATATATTTGGGACTTAGCCAAATATTCTACTTGCGTTCATTGTTACACACTGCCTTCGTATCGATCAGAGCTACAGAAACTACCTACGTTCCCAAGTTATTCAACCCGCTAATCTTTCGAAATACTTACTTCTAATTAGGTAACCAATCAATAAATTCTCATTTAAATGATAAGACTCAAGTTCTAATGCTAAACCGTCTAGAGTCATGGCCGATTCCGGCGTTGGCGACGCCGGAGTTGGGTCGGAGTAAGGTTGAGGAAGGAGAAAATGGCGTGTAAGTTGCTTGGGGAAGAAGAAGAGTGGATGGATGCTCTGTTCTAACTTCGTATCGATGAAAAATAAAAAGAAATAGAACCGATCGTATTGATTAGGATTGCGGAGTTCGTACAGGTCTTGAGCTAACAGGTGGAAATATTCGTATCGATGGGAATCTTAGAACTTCGTATCGATCTAAGGCCATCGATACGAAGCATGGACAATGCGATCGATACGCAAGAACATTTTATGACCGATATGAACTACCTGCAGGCCATCGATACAAAAGAAGTTTACGCCTATCGATACGAACTCGTAGTGGGCGATCGATACGAAGGTGATGGCCTTCGATCGATGCGAAGCTTATCTCCCCTGATCGATACGAAGTAGATTTCTCGGCGATCGATCCAAGTTTTGAACCATGATGGATACCAAATTTTTTCACATTCAAACATTTGACTCCGACGAGCTTCGACCTTGCACAATTGAACTTAACTGCTAAACTGTATATTTGACTACCTCCTGAAGCTCGTCGATGGAACTGTGACTTAAAAAATTTTTTAACAAACTTTAACTCAGATCGGTCTCTAAAGTCTGGATGGCACGGTTGTGATGGTCAGCGATGATGGTCACTCCAGTTGAATTCTAAAGTCTCGTCATTTGAATATTTTCTCAAACTCTGTAGAATTTCTCAAGTAATATGTAGCCCTGCACTGCACAACACATTCACGCACTTCACACTGGGGAACACACAGACTTATTATCGTCTAATAATTGTTTTTGATAAGTTGATTAGCTATGGAATCCACAAGCTCACAACAGTAGGAGCTTCAGAGTTCATCTCCTTTAGTCATAGAGATACCGGTCATCGCGGCTGAAGTTATAGATCCAGCTCTGGACGAGCTGCCTGGTACCAGATTTATCATGAACCCACAAGATTCTATGCCGTCCAACATCTTAGAAGGTATGTTGGGGCGGATATGTGATAACCTGGATTTTTGGACATCTGATAATTGGATAATTAACTGATTTCTACTATTGAGATACTGATTTTTATTTAGTTGAACAAATAACTTAAGGTTAAAGTGAATATAAATAAATAAGTTTTATATTGTTTTCTTTGAGTTATATACATATAAATAAAAAAGAAAGTGTAAAAATAAAGATATATAATATAAATAAATATAAAAACATAAGAAAAATATATAATATTGATTTTAGACATTTGTAAGCTAGATATGTCGTGCAAATAACAAGTGGCATTAGTTTCTTTTTAATGGAAACACATATAGATTAAGTGTTTAAAGAAAATCAGGCTGTACATTTTTATTTGTTCTACTCCTACTCTCCTATTTTTCTTTCATTCGTCTAAAACCAGAAAGGAAACAAAGTTTAAAACTTTCAAACTGGAAACTGAAAATCAAATTTGTAACAACCCTGATATTGGAGATTACTGATAATATTAAATTATAATGATAGTTATAATTTAATATGGTGAATAGAATGTAATGGAGAAATAACTTTGGTTTAAATTGTGTATTTCAAATAAACAATATGTATGGAGTTAAATATTGGGTTTAAAAATTCATTGTTTGGTGTTTTGGTTAAATAAAATGGAAAATATTGAATTTAGGTAAATTTGAGTTAATAAATTTACCAAGTGATGTATTTCAACATTTAATTGTTGAAATAAATGCAAATTGATGGAAATAAAGTTTTAAAAACTTTATTTTGAATATTTGGAGTGAAAATAATCAATTACTGTATTTTATTTGAGCTAATGTGATAATATTGGTAATTATTGCAAATATTAGCCTTTTATTGAATATAAAAGGAGAATTATGAAGAAAACATGTCTTTTAATAAAATAAAAGATGAAATATTATGCGAAAATATTATTTTGATGTTTTAAAAGTGTTGGAAGGATTATTACAATTTATTTGACTAAGAGAATAAATTTTGATCAAGTTATACTCTAAAAATAGTGTTTTTACACTAAAATGTGTGTATAGTGTTAAAATAAGTAACATATATACATAACATTGCATTTTCACTAAGTAATTTTTTTTTCTCTTGGGCTTAATTGGGTAGAAAGGTGGATCCATTAGCCTAGTATCTAGAATTTCTGATGAGAAACTAGACTGTACGTACTTTCTTTCTGCTTCTTCTTCTCAAAACAAACTTACAGTAAAAAGAAAGGAGAAAATTTCATGGCTACTTTCACCAAAATCCAATTTCTACCCAACTTTTCAGCAATTAAAAGAGAAAATCATCTAAATTAAGAATAGAAAGGTAATCTCCTTCCAATACCAAATAGTTTTCATCAAAATCTGAGAATTTGAGTTGGGAATTTTCTTTTAATTACTTATGTTGTTTTGCATGTTTATTTTCTAGCTTCTTCAGGTTCTTAGGGCCTCTTTCTTCACCAAAGATCACAAATTCCTATCTAATCTCTGCTTGATCTTCTTGAAACAATTTGGTAAGCCAGGTAAGGGTTTCTTACAGCAAGCTAAAGAAAAAAAAATCAAAGTTTGCTATCAATTTGTTGATAGAATTGCTCAATCTATCGAATTCGTTTTCTGTTTTGCTGGCTGAAAAAGCCCCATGTTCAAAAATTCGTATCTTCTTCAATTTACATTCAATGAACCTGAATTTTTGATATGTTGCAGTAGTTGGATGGTTCATTGCTTCTGGAAATTTTCAATGAATTTGGAGTTGTTTTGATATGGAAAATTTGTGCTTGAAATTGGCCAAAAACTGATCTCTGATTTCTGACCGAAAATACATCATCTTAGAAAAATCATATCTTCCTCAATTTACATTCAATGAACCTGAATTTTTGATATGTTGCAGTACATGGATGGTTCATTGCTTCTGGAAATTTTCAATGAATTTAGAGTTCTTTTGATCCGGAAAATTTATGCTTGAAAATGGCCAAAAACTGATCTCTGTGTATTGGACGAAAATACATCACTTTAGGAAAATTATATCTTCTTCAATTTACATTCAATGAACCTGAATTTTTGATATGTTGCAGTACTTGGATGGTTTATTGCTTCTGAAAATTTTCAATGAATTTGAAATTGTTTTGATCTGGAAAATTTATGCTTAAAAATGGCCAAAAACTGATCTCTGATTACTGGCCGAAAATACATCAACTTAGAAAAATCATAACTCTTTCATTTTGTAGTGAATTGCTCTAAATTTTTGATATGTTATAGTCCTCATATCATAGTATAATACAGCAAAATTTGGCTGAAATCTGTGTTGTTTTGGCACCCCAAATTACTGTCCAAAGTTAGGCAAAAACTAAGTTGTTTGGTAGGTTGTTCTTTTGCTTCTATTTGCGCTTTCGTTAGCTGTTTCACTGCAAATTTCGCTGATTTTAAATATTGTTGAATAAGTTTGATGATGAATGTTTAAGTATTTTTATCTGACAGTGAATCGGCTTTGAAGTACTGTCTTATGATATTTTTACCTGCCGAGGACATGAGGCGGGATTGTTATGATGAATTGATGATGGTTGTGATGTTTAAGATGGACTTTTACTTGTCGATGAAATGAGACAAGTCTTGATGTCACTTTAAACTCATCGAAGTATGAGACACGATGAGTTGGGTGCTTTACACTCGCCGATGAGACGAGGCGGTGTATGTTTGATTTGGATTTTCATGAATGTTTTCTAATGTGGCATTGACTGATGATTAGTAAACCAATAGGTGCGAATGTATGGTATGGGACGTACATTAACACCCACTGGGTTCCTATTCGAGATGTTGTGACACATTCAAGATGTTATTAGTACTACAAACCGAGTATAAGATTGGAATCATTACGATGTTCTTGATGTCATTACTAGATTCCAATCATCATGATGTTTTGCTCGGATTTTATGATTTGGGTGTCATCGCGATATTCGACTATAGTCAATCAAGATGATCAAGATGCTAAGATGTTAATGACCCCAAGTCATCACGACGTATGGTACCAAATAATAGTAGTACTAGTCAAGACGAAAAGCACGTGCAATTTTCTATGAAGTTTTCTATGTTCGATTTCACCTTTTTATGATGTGTTATTTGAATATGGCCTTGAGTATGATATATGCTACATTCATATTATTCTATATGGTGATTTCGATTATGATTTCCTTTAACTCTTAATGAGTTCTTATGATAGATTATGATGATTTGATGTTTCTTTATGAAGTTATTATATGGTTCTCATCCCTTATCCACTTTACTTAGAGATGTCCTTAAGAGAAACCATATGCATGTTACTTATTGAATTCCTTTGAAATAGATAGATAAATCCCCGATGTCCCCTGTCTTATAAATGATATGATGAATAACATGTCATTCCGTTGGCAACAACGAAGTGATTCTCACCCCTTTCGCTTATTACTGAGATCCTTACTACTAATAACTTCTAGCCTGCCTGACCCGTGTGTTTTTCACTCGGGTCAGACCGAGTTGTTTCAGGTATCATCTATTGGACTTAGCATGAAGTTGATGTTGGATATTAGCTTATCTATCGCTTGAGTAGTTGATTTCTTCCGCATACTCTGATGTATTTATATTTGATTCAATGTATATGGTGTGGTCGAGTACCACATTTATTGTATTCATATTGTATTGTACTAAACATGTATCAGTGTATATGTATATATATGATGTTGATTACTGTTCTGTGATGTGCTTTACATTTAGTTATTGTATTTTGTTCTGATAGATCTGTTAGCCACCTATAGTTTTGGATTAAGCATTTACTGTCTATGTCGATCCATTGAGATAGAAAAGAAAAATCATATTGCATTTATCGACGTATTCAGTAGATGTTTAAGACAAAGTTACAGATGGTCGCCCTTAACCAGCCCTATTCTCTGCTTTAGTAGACGGAATTACTCGTTAATTTTCTTTACTAAGGTGGGTCTCGGGGTGGGGCGTCGCAGCATGGTATCAGAGCTGTGGTCAGAACAAAGTAGAATAAACATAGAACAGTACGTATATCACGGTACATTGAAGTATAATACGAGTGAATCATTGTCCTTTATTCGAGCTTGTTTTCGAATCGTGCTTTGATTCTTTTTCGAGTTTTGGGATTTGTTGAAATGGAATATGTCTAGGAATATAAATTGTATTCCGTAGTATTCCATAATTGAGTTTGATGTTATCTTATCTTATGAATAATCTTATTTGGGATTATTCTATTCTTTTTTTTATCGATGCAAGTGAGTTCATATCGATGAACCTTATTGATTCCTTAAAGTATTCTTGTTGTGTTCCTTTGAGAGTTGTGAACCGTATTGAGGGGATCCACAACGATTGGCTTGTTGTGAGTTAGAGTTTTCTATTTGTTGCTGCTTTAGTGAGTATTTATTTATTACTCACTATCTTGAGAGATATCTGATTTGGGATGGATTGACTTATTTGATGTTAAGTCTGATCCTTTTGTTGTTATAGGATCCTATATTTATTTAGGCATCCTAATTTGATTGGTTTATTATTTCTATCACTTTGGAATGTTAATTATGATTCTGAAGTTTCTGTATTCACTCTTGAGTATCGAGATGTTGATGATATATCTCGAATTCCAGTCAAGGTGACTTTGTTGAGTTTTGTGAGTCCGTTTGGATTTGACATCCAATCGAGCAATCGATTGTTGAGGTAACCTTATTCCTGGATCTTAGCTCTTAAGTTATCCTTCCACGAGGATATCCACTAAAGGAATGAGGTGAGTTTCCAAATTTTTCGAGTTTGATTGAGGTTATCATTCAGTTTCTTTGAGTTATCCTTTTCGAAAACTCAATCGGTGTTATCCTTTATAGCATTACTTTGTTTGAAGTAATGATTTTTTTTGTTTGTGTGCTTCTTCTCCTTCGAGAAGAATATCTTGCTTATCTTGTGTCTTGATGATTTCCGAGAGTGGCTCGTCATCTTGTAGGAGTTGACGAACACTCCATCTCCTTCTGTTGATTTTGTGAATCGAGTATTCTAGGAATATCTCGATGCATTCTCTTAATGTTCATTGGTTTGAGTTTTTGAAGCTATATATATATATATATATGAGTTTTTTTTAAAAAAAAATCAAAGAATGTTTCGAGAATATAATTATATGAGTAGTATTCTTTTATAGAAATAATTTGAGAGTGTTGGGTTATCCATCGAGTAG
Organism: Allium fistulosum; assembly: GCA_030737815.1. Taxonomy (NCBI): domain Eukaryota; kingdom Viridiplantae; phylum Streptophyta; class Magnoliopsida; order Asparagales; family Amaryllidaceae; genus Allium; species Allium fistulosum. The sequence goes on along the minus strand of CM060907.1, from coordinate 936,614,746 downwards.
TTAAGAGTTCTGGTCGATACGCCTGATCAACGTTATCGATAGGAATCTCCTAAATGCTATGATGAGGCAATCTGACACGATGGTTTGTGTTTTAAAATTGAGATTTTGAAAATAATATTTTGAGATTTTAGAATTTATATTATATACATTGGATGTTTTAAAAGAAGAGTTATAAGAGGATTTGAAGATTGTTTTTAAACTATTTAAGTGGTTTAATAAAAAGAGTAAAGAGAATTTAAACCCTTAATTTATTTTGTGGAATATTATTATGGATTTACAAAATTCTTTGGAAATTAATTTTGAAGTAAGAGAAGAAATTTGAATTTTAACTTTGAGATTTAAATTACTTACTAAGTAATATAGTAAAGAGTTTGAGAAATTTTCAAATGTTGAAAATTGAGATTTAAAAAATTTAAAAGATGTTGAGATTTAAATTCTAAATATCTTGGATTAAAAGATAATTCGAGCTTATATCCTTGTTCTTGAGTATATTCTATCTTTGAGCTATTATCAACGACGTGCATTTATCGCGGTCGTTCAAGTTTGGTGGCCTTGTGAGAAGCCATCTTGTGATTTATCTATCTTATATATTATGTCTACCTTGTTGTGAGGATGTTCTTTCCGTATATTTATGCTGAAAATCTTATTAATAAACTTCTTCATTGCTTAGAGTTCTGGTTTAGGTGAGTTTGATCCCGACTCTATTCGTAGAGTTTTGAAAAATATATCTTATTTGATAGATTATTGTTGAATTTTTTTTTTAATATTGGTTCGAAGATGGGATAACTTCGAAATTCTTTCGAGTTGCTTGGAAAATCCGATGGTTTGCTAGTCACTATATTATCATATGATGGACCATTGGATTAACCAAGGGAGTTTTTCCTTATCTCTCTCTACCATTCTATGTTGAGAGAATGAATGCTTTGAGGTTCAAGCTTGTCTATCACCTTTGTTGACTGAATTTTTATGTTGTTTACAGCCTTTTCCCCTAGAAATTGCGAGGACGCAATTTTTATAAGATGGAGAGTGTAACAACCCTGATATTGGAGATTACTGATAATATTAAATTATAATGATAGTTATAATTTAATATGGTGAATAGAATGTAATGGAGAAATAACTTTGGTTTAAATTGTGTATTTCAAATAAACAATATGTATGGAGTTAAATATTGGGTTTAAAAATTCATTGTTTGGTGTTTTGGTTAAATAAAATGGAAAATATTGAATTTAGGTAAATTTGAGTTAATAAATTTACCAAGTGATGTATTTCAACATTTAATTGTTGAAATAAATGCAAATTGATGGAAATAAAGTTTTAAAAACTTTATTTTGAATATTTGGAGTGAAAATAATCAATTACTGTATTTTATTTGAGCTAATGTGATAATATTGGTAATTATTGCAAATATTAGCCTTTTATTGAATATAAAAGGAGAATTATGAAGAAAACATGTCTTTTAATAAAATAAAAGATGAAATATTATGCGAAAATATTATTTTGATGTTTTAAAAGTGTTGGAATGATTATTATAATTTATTTGACTAAGAGAATAAATTTTGATCAAGTTATACTCTAAAAATAGTGTTTTTACACTAAAATGTGTGTATAGTGTTAAAATAAGTAACATATATACATAACATTGCATTTTCACTAAGTAATTTTTTTTCTCTTGGGCTTAATTGGGTAGAAAGGTGGATCCATTTGCCTAGTATCTAGAATTTCTGATGAGAAACTAGACTGTACTACTTTCTTTCTGTTTCTTCTTCTCAAAACAAACTTGTAGTAAAAAGAAAGGAGAAAATTTCATGGCTACTTTCACCAAAATCCAATTTCTACCCAACTTTTCAGCAAATTAAAAGGGAAAATCATCTAAATTAAGAATAGAAAGGTAATCTCCTTCCAATACCAAATAGTTTTCATCAAAATCTGAGAATTTGAGTTGGGAATTTTCTTTTAATTGCTTATGTTGTTTTGCATGTTTATTTTCTAGCTTCTTCAGGTTCTTAGGGCCTCTTTCTTCACCAAAGATCACAAATTCCTATCTAATCTCTGCTTGATCTTCTTGAAACAATTTGATAAGCAAGGTAAGGGTTTCTTACAGCAAGCTAAAGAAAAAAAAATCAAAGTTTGCTATCAATTTGTTGATAGAATTGCTCAATCTATCGAATTCGTTTTCTGTTTTGCTGGCTGAAAAAGCCCCATGTTCAAAAATTCGTATCTTCTTCAATTTACATTCAATGAACCTGAATTTTTGATATGTTGCAGTACTTGGATGGTTCATTGCTTTTGGAAAGTTTCAATGAATTTGGAGTTGTTTTGATTTGGAAAATTTGTGTTTGAAATTGGCCAAAAACTGATCTCTGATTTCTGGCCGAAAATACATCATCTTAGAAAAATCATATCTTCCTCAATTTACATTCAATGAACCTGAATTTTTGATATGTTGTAGTACTTGGATGGTTCATTGCTTCTGGAAATTTTCAATGAATTTGGAGTTGTTTTGATGTGGAAATTTATGCTTTAAATTGACCAAAAACTGATCTCTGATTTCTGGCCGAAAATACATCATTTAGAAAAATCATATCTTCCTCAATTTAGATTCAATGAAATTGAATTTTTGATATGTTGCAGTAATTGGATGGTTCATTTCTTCCGGAAATTTTAAATGAATTTGGAGTTGTTGTGATTTGGAAAATTTGTGCTTGAAATTGGCCAAAAACTGATCTCTGATTTCTGGCCGAAAATACATCATCTTAGAAAAATCATATCTTCCTCAATTTACATTCAATGAACCTGAATTTTTTATATGTTGCAGTACATGGATGGTTCATTGCTTCTGGAAATTTTCAATGAATTTGGAGTTCTTTTGATCTGGAAACTTTATGCTTGAAAATGGCCAAAACCTGATCTCTGTGTATTGGCCGAAAATACATCACTTTAGAAAAATTATATCTTCTTCAATTTACATTCAATGAACCTGAATTTTGGATATGTTGCAGTACTTGGATGGTTCATTGCTTCTGAAAATTTTCAATGAATTTCAAACTGTTTTGATCTGGAAAATTTATGCTTAAAAATGGCCAAAAACTGATCTCTGATTACTGACCGAAAATACATCAACTTAGAAAAATCATAACTCTTTCATTTTGTAGTGAATTGCTCTAAATTTTTGATATGTTACAGTCCTCATATCATAGTATAATACAGCAAAATTTGGCTGAAATCTGTGTTGTTTTGGCACCCCAAATTACTGTCCAAAGTTAGGCAAAAACTAAGTTGTTTGGTAGGTTGTTCTTTTGCTCCTATTTGCGCTTTCGTTAGCTGTTTCACTGCAAATTTCGCTGATTTTAAATATTGTTGAATAAGTTTGATGATGAATGTTTAAGTATTTTTATCTGACAGTGAATCAGCTTTGAAGTACTATCTTATGATATTTTTACCTGCCGAGGACATGAGGCGGGATTGTTATGATGAATTGATGATGGTTGTGATGTTTAAGATGGACTTTTACTTGTCAATGAAATGAGACAAGTCTTGATGTCACTTTAAACTCATCGAAGTATGAGACACGATGAGTTGGGTGCTTTACACTCGCCGATGAGACGAGGCGGTGTATGTTTGATTTGGATTTTCATGAATGTTTTCTAATGTGGCATTGACTGACGATTAGTAAACCAATAGGTGCGAATGTATGATATGGGACGTACATTAACACCCACTGGGTTCCTATTCGAGATGTTGTGACACATTCAAGATGTTATTAGTACTACAAACCGAGTATAAGATTGGAATCATTACGATGTTCTTGATGTCATTACTAGATTCCAATCATCATGATGTTTTGCTTGGATTTTATGATTTGGGTGTCATCGCGATATTCGACTATAGTCAATCAAGATGATCAAGATGCTAAGATGTTAATGACCCCAAGTCATCACGACGTATGGTACCAAATAATAGTAGTACTAGTCAAGACGAAAAGCACGTGCAATTTTCTATGAAGTTTTCTATGTTCGATTTCACCTTTTTATGATGTGTTATTTGAATATGGCCTTGAGTATGATATATGCTACATTCATATTATTCTATATGGTGATTTCGATTATGATTTCCTTTAACTCTTAATGAGTTCTTATGATAGATTATGATGATTTGATGTTTCTTTATGAAGTTATTATATGGTTCTCATCCCTTATCCACTTTACTTAGAGATGTCCTTAAGAGAAACCATATGCATGTTACTTATTGAATTCCTTTGAAATAGATAGATAAATCCCCGATGTCCCCTGTCTTATAAATGATATGATGAATAACATGTCATTCCGTTGGCAACAACGAAGTGATTCTCACCCCTTTCGCTTATTACTGAGATCCTTACTACTAATAACTTCTAGCCTGCTTGACCCGTGTGTTTTTCACTCGGGTCAGATCGAGTTGTTTCAGGTATCATCTATTGGACTTAGCATGAAGTTGATGTTGGATATTAGCTTATCTATCACTTGAGTAGTTGATTTCTTCCGCATACTCTGATGTATTTATATTTGATTCAATGTATATGGTGTGGTCGAGTACCACATTTATTGTATTCATATTGTATTGTACTAAACATGTATCAGTGTATATGTATATATATGATGTTGATTATTGTTCTGTGATGTGCTTTACATTTAGTTATTGTATTTTGTTCTGATAGATCCGTTAGCCACCTATAGTTTTGGATTAAGCATTTACTGTCTATGTCGATCCATTGAGATAGAAAAGAAAAATCATATTGCATTTATCGACGTATTCAGTAGATGTTTAAGACAAAGTTACAGATGGTCGCCCTTAACCAGCCCTATTCTCTGCTTTAGTAGACGGAATTACTCGTTAATTCTCTTTACTAAGGTGGGTCTCGGGGTGGGGCGTCACAAAATTATACAACAACAACTATTTCAAATCAACCTGATCTAAGCAAGCAAGGCTAGTAGTAGATTCAACTCAAGATCAATACAAGAAGATCAGTACAAATCAAATACAATAGGTTCCAGATCAAAAATGAAAAGCTGCCCTCTGTTTATAAATAAACTGTGAGTAAACTATTTTTAAAAACCTTAATCTATTCTATAACCTGATGCATGTGATTAATACTTGAAGTAAAGTTGTCGAAAATGTTTGCATGAATGTATATTATGCTTGCATGTATATAAATATGCAATTGATTGAGTGTGCATTTCTTTACATACATACATACATACATACATATATATATATATATGTCTTTGTTTTTGTATTAACAGGCTAAAAACAAGTTCGAAAATCAAAATCTCTTCCCTCGTTCTCTTTTAAGTTAAGGTGTATAAAGGAACATGTTTGAATTTACTAGATCTTAATTTTAAAAATATTGTTAAGTAAAGTTAGAAGGTAGAATTACTGGAAAGGAAGAAATACAGTGAAAATCAAAACATGTCAAAATTTCGACTACCATGATTTCAAGCTCCACCTATATAATCTAATTCGAGTTTGAAAACCATGATTTTTAATATAAATAACAAGATTTTTAAGTTTATAAATCAAGAGAATTTGCGAGATGAACGTAGATAAGTTTTCGTCGATTTCTGGTGAACGAGGGTTCTGGAAAGGCCAGGGTTGTTACTGGAGGAAGCTCGAGGGTCAGTGGTCTTGGAAAAAAATGGTGGATGAATTTATAGTTCGTCGAGGCGACTAGTCGACGTTGAAGTAGGGTTTGACGAGCAGTTTTGGCCGTCGTTGTTCTCAAGGGCATGGCGACAACGTGGGTGAACTGGAGATGACCGAAGTGAGGGGGATCGATGTGTGGGATAGTAACGCAACTCTAGACGGGATCGCGGGGTCTATGGTGATGGTACGCGGCGGCGCGGGGTGATGTCGTCGATGGGTTTGGGTTCATGGAAGAACTCGACATGCTCGTTTTCGATTTCCAGTGGGTATCGTTGATCTGGGTGGTCGGGACGACTCAGGGGAAGATCGGCGACTTGTTGGTGGTCGGAGTGTGGATCGGAGTTAGTCAGATTTGGTGTGCATGTGCACACGTACACGTTTGGATATGAGTGTTGTGGAGTTTGGGGAAGAAAGCTGTTCTCGGGTTTTGACTCGGGGAAGATATTGATTTACTCGAAGTCGAGGTGATGCGGGAAATACTCGGGGGTTAGCTCGGGAAAAGTGGAAGGTTTGCTCGGGTTTTCTTTTGGAGCTAATAAAGTTTAAAAGGCAAAGCAAGTTTTAAATTAAAGGTTTTAAGTAATTAACGGATAATTACCGAATGAAAGTGATTAATTAAGACAAGTGTAATTGAACTTTAATTAATAAAAGTTCTAAAGTGATTTTGTATAACGAAATTTATTTCCAGCATTTAATTAAGATTTAAATGATATAATTGAGTAATTAATTAAGATAAAAAGGTTTATCTTTAATTTATTAAGGTGGATAATTAAAGGATCAATTAATTGATTAATTAAGGAATTACTTAATGAAAGTAATTAGAGGTTAATTTATAAAAGGGATTAAAAGATAATTAGTAATTAAAGATTAATTACTTGATAATTGAAGGTTAATTATTTAATAATTAAAGGGTAATTGATTAATTAAATCAATTAATAATTAAAGGTTAATTAATTAAGGTGATTAATAAAAGGTTAATTTATTAGTGTGATTAAATAAAAGATAATTAATTAATGTAATTCAAGGTTAATTAATTTATGTGATTAATTAAGGATAATTGATTAATTAAGGCAATTAATTAAGGTTGATTAATTAATTTCATTAATTAATGTTAAATGGTTTGTAATTAATTAATGCTAATTAAGCAGGGCTAAGTAATTTATTTATTTGGTTTAAGTTAAATTAATTATAGATTATGTGAGTAATTAATCTTGCTTATGGATGATTAAAATAGTATTGAATGTTTGGATAAATGTCTCTAGTCTAATAAGTTGTGATGTTCTGTGATATGATATGTTTGGGTTGAACTGTGATAATGTGGGTTATTTATCATTGATGAATTGCTGTGTAAATTGACATCTTATATTTAAAAATTGAATTGTATTTCACTTAAACAATTTGGATTAAAGATGGTATTGGATTCGAAGAGACCGGGGTCAAATATTAGGAATATCCGGAACCACTTCGATTAGTAATCTACAAATTCTTTATAGATCTGATTTTAGAATCAAATAGGCTGGAATGGAATAAATTAAGTAAACTAGACCATTGAAACTAAGTAATGGTACTTAGACATTATTTTGTGAAATAAGTGTTGGCTTCAACAAGTTAAGAACTCGTAGTGAGGTACGAGTTACCTTGGTTTTTGGAGAAACTTTACAACCTTAGTATTTCAAGTTAAATGAGTTTACTCACGCTGGTTTCCAGCCTGACCCGGGTGTTACTTTATTATAATGCTCGGGTCAGACCGAGTATTACATATTTCCAGGTAAGGACGTTCTGGAGCTCAGGAGGCGAGCTGGATGGCAGGAACGTATGGAGTGTATTCCGCTGTGATATATTGTAGTTGTTTGGGACATGTTAATTGTATCTGTCCAGTGATTTGTGTATATGTTGTAACTCTGATGTATTAAAGTGTAATTTGACAAATACAGCTTCCTTTGTATAACTGTTATTATTTGATATTATATTTTTCCGCTGCGAATGTGAGAATCTGTGTTTTTGGTGCTTTTGTTTCTTCTTCTTCTTCTACCTCTTTTCTTCTTTTCCCTAACTATCTGGAATTTTCGGGATCGAAAATTCCGGGTCGTTACAGTTGGTATCAGAACTGAAGGTTAAGCGAGAACCTTGGCTCTGCTAGGGATTACTCATTAAGGAAAGGGTCAGTAGTACCCTAGAATGAGTTGAGTGTATATATATGAGGGCGTACATGTTCATTACTTATATAAAGATTTTAAAACGGTTTTAAAAATGATTTGCATATAAGCTTATATTTTGATATATAAAGCAATAATTTTTCTAATTATTATATATTAACGTAATTGGTTGTTGAATTATTGGAATTAAATATAATAAATTTATGGGGTAATGGAAATACAACCAAATAGGAACTGGATAATATGAACTATACAGATAAGATAAAACCAGAAATGGTTATTGTGTCTAATAATGGGATGTTTGTTTTCTAATGATAACAATGATAAAGCAAATGAAATGTTTTAAGTAAGTAACAATTTAGATAAATATGACTTGTAAATTTGAATAGATTTAAATTGTGAAGTTTTAAATCTAAGTCCAGAAAATTTAAATTGTTTCATAGTGTTAAAAGAAATTTGTTTTGGATTAAAACCAAAGGTGGTTTAAAATTTAAAGTATAACATGGTGTGCAAATGAAATAAATATGTATATATAAGTAGATATACATAAGGTCAAAGTTGATTGGAAGTAAACACTAAGTGTTGAGTTTGGATTTTCCGGAAATATGATAAGTTTTTAAAACTTAAGTGGGAAGTTTATTAATGAGAAGTTTAAAATTTGAAATGAAGAATTCAAATTTGAGTAAGGTTGATTGGATTCTGAAGATTAAATTGTTTTTTTTTGAACTCTTATTTGAACTTTGAAATAAGTTAAGTAAAGGTAATTTAAAATGGAATTTTGAAATTTGGACTCGGAATTAAATTGTTTAAAAATTTAGGTTGTTGATTTAAAAGTAAAGGTTAATTTGATTTAAGGGATTAAATCAATATTTGAAAATTTAACTCGAATTTATATAATTCGAGATGGTTTAAAGTTGAGATTGGAACTGCAATTAGTTCAAATTGAATTTGATTTGAATAATCGGGAAGTAAGCTTGAAGTTGAATAAGTTTAAATTCAAATGGGAATTGATTTGAATTTGGAATAGGAATCGAACTTAATTCAAATTGAATTGAAAATTTAATCAATTTAATGAAAGTGGAAGATGGATATCTTATAATTGAAATTCACTTTATGAAGAGTAAGTAAGGTGGTAAACAACTTTATAAAAGCAATCAAACTTGAATATTTGATTTGGAATAAACAAAGTTATATATCTTTGTTATATATGATAAACTCCCCTTGTTGAATCTATAGCCAGAAGAAAAGGGTTTTTGAAAGTATTTGAAGTATAAAAAGGGAATGTATACAAGTATGAAGTGATCCAAAGATTTTCAAAGTTATATATATCTATATCTATATATATATAAGGTATTTTATGAGAATGATTTTGGAAAAGGTTTTGGAACCTATGGATATTGGAAAGGCTTTTGATTTTTGAGAAAAATCAGTTTTGGGAATTTGGAAAGCCAAGTTTGGAACTATCGATTTGGGATATCGATTTTGTGTAAAGAAGATTTTGATACAAATCATAAAGACTATGATTTTAAGATACTATAAGTGTATAGTATAAAGTGTTTTGAGAATGGCTTTGGGGAAAAAGGCGCTCCCTTGAAATGAACTTCTCAGGAGTGCCACAGGGTGGTACTGCCTTGAACCCTAAGGGGGGTTCTAAAGTTGATCCTGTGAGGAGTCCGGACAAACTAGTTCCTGAGGATTATGTGTAGTGGGTAGCGAAAGTCGAGGGCACTGATGCCTACAGAGACATTGGATTATACTGTGACGATAGTGTAGCTCGATGTCACTGCGATCAACTGCGGACCATAGCGGAAGTCGTGTGTGCTGCTGAGAACCAACGGTCTACATTTGATTTTGCCGGGATGGCAACGTAACATCGGTAGACTGCGATCTATGAAGACATAGCGAAAGTTGAGAGGCCGTGAAAGCCTAAGGTTACATTGGGACTTGATTGATGTAGTCTGCGACCTATGTGGGAGTGGAGAAGTTTCATTCTTTTGGCAGCGAAATTCGAGGGCGCTGATGCCTACAGTTACATGGACTTTTGCTGTGATGGCAACGTAACCCAGGATGTAACTGCAATCTGTAGCGGGTTCCATGGTGTAATCGAGGAGCATGGAGTGCCTACAGTTATCTATGGATTTTACTGGGATGGCAACGTAACCATCGGGTTAACTGCGACCATGGATGGGGGTGATGATTTCCAAAGCATTCTCACCAAAGATATTTCCTCTATTTTCAAAACTGTTTTCTATATTTTCATAAATTATTTTCCAAGTATTTTCACTGGGTGTTGAAAACGGGTTTACCAAGTACTTATAGATTTTCAATCTTACGCCTGATCAACGTATGACCGAATTTCTGTGAGAACGAGGATGGATTTGTTGAGACATCGAGTTATAAAAAGTATTTTTAAAGCTATTTTGATAATATTACGTAGATTTATAAAGTGTTTTAAAAATTTAAATAAAAAGAGTTAAGAGTTAAATATGTTCAAAGAGTAATTTAAATGATAATGAACATTTTAATAAAATTTTGGCTTCGTTCCTTTTCGAGGAAGAAAAGTTTTAAAGGGGGGAGGAATGTGATAACCCGGATTTTTGGACATCTGATAATTGGATAATTAACTGATTTCTACTATTGAGATATTAATTTTTATTTAGTTGAACAAATAACTTAAGGTTAAAGTGAATATAAATAAATAAGTTTTATATTGTTTTCTTTGAGTTATATACATATAAATAAAAAAGAAAGTGTAAAAATAAAGATATATAATATAAATAAATATAAAAACATAAGAAAAATATATAATATTGATTTTAGACATTTGTAAGCTAGATGTGTCATGCAAATAACAAGTGGCATTAGTTTCTTTTTAATGGAAACACATATAGATTAAGTGTTTATAGAAAATCAGGCTGTACATTTTTATTTGTTCTACTCCTACTCTCCCATTTTTCTTTCATTCATCTAAAACCAGAAAGGAAACAAATGTTGATTCATGAGTTTTGATTCATGACACAAGCTTCAGAGATCATACGACGAATTACAAAGAGAATACTATACGAAAGCGACAAAAAGAGAATAAACGTATATTATGCACTACAAAGGAGACAAGACTACAATCCAGAGATTAGTATGAATAATTTATTTTATTGAGTCTTAGAATATTGTTAAAATCATTCCTCAAGTAGTCACACACACACAAAAATTGATTTATATTGATATATACATAAATTAGTGTGTACTGTGCAATTGACTACAGGTCGGCTGACCGACCAGAAACCTCGGTCGACCGACTCTGTGTCAAATGCACAGATATACATTTTTCTATGTACGGGTTTGAAACTCAGCTGACCGACCAGAAACCTCGGTCAACCGACCTGAACATAACGGCTAGTTTTCTGAAGAGTTGCGATTGTTCATAAAGAGGAATGTCCTTCAATCCAAGAGATACGGACACAACTTTTGATTGAAACTCTTCATGAAAGATTGTAACTATTCTACAACTATATAAACATGTTCAATTCACTTCTACAACAACCAATTCATGTTTTAATTCTGAAATCTATTCTCTATTATTCTCTGCAAATAAAAAGCATTCATTCTTATTTAATATCACTAGAATCCTTGAATTTATTCATATACTTCGATTCTACGTGATTATCTTCCTTCTAAATCTTCACACACATATATACTCTTGAGGATTTGATTATAGGAAAGTTGTACTATCAAAAGACAATCAGTGTTATTCAGAACACATTCGTCAACAAACTATTTGTATTAAGTTGAAGTCCTCTTCGGCTGTTGAGGCGGAAAAATTCCTGTTCGGCTGCTCAGGTGTCGTATACCTATTTCTCCGGGTTATGTGAGGGGTTTATTTTAAATCCAGAGGGTATTCTGGGACTGGACGTAGAACGGGAAGTTCGAACCAGTATAAAAATTCCTGGTGTGCTTACTTTAATTTTTACTTTACTGTTATTACCAGTTTCCGCATTAATATACCATATTACATGATCCTTAGTACTACACGTACACTTTCATTTGGTATCAGAGCCTGGTATTCTATCGATCGTCACAACATCATAGAATAATGGCTAGAAAAAGATCCGGTCGAAGTACACCAAGCAAAAAGCCTGAAACTATTAGAGCAACGACCAATGAGGACTGTAAAAAGGTACTTTCTGATTTACAAATTTCAGTAAGTAGTAATAATGAATTAATTAGTTTATGCGATAAAATCTCAAAGCATAATTTAATTATTTTAGAAAAGATGAAATCTATTGAACTTGAAAATGAGAAAGTGAAAAGTGAGAAGTTAGATTTAGAAAATCAACTTGGTGTTTTAAAAAGTAATTTTGAGGCTCTTACAGATTTTCTAGATAAACAAAACACCATATTTGAAAACGAGAGAGAAAAATTTTCAAAAGAAAATTTTGATTTGAAAAGACAAAATGATTTATTACAATCCTCTTTAGATAATTTAGAATCTCAAAATTTTCTTCTCAAAAATGAGAATGGTACGTTAAAAAATGAGAATTCTGAATTAAATGAGAAAATTGATATTTTAAATAATAGTAATATTTCTTTTGAAAATAATAAGTGTGACTTTAAAGCTAAATTTGATAAACTTAACACTGAAGTCGCAAAATTTAATAAAGGTCAAAATGATTTAAACATGATTTTATCTAGTTCTAGACCTTTACATAATAAAAATAGTTTAGGGTATAATCATAGAAATAGCACTAGATACGCTTTTATATATAATAAAAATGTTAGTGCTACTACTAAATTTCGAGTAAAGTCGAAATCAAATTTTCATCGAAATTCAAAAACTGCTATGACCAATAATGTTTATAATTTCTCTAGAAGTACAAAATCATTAACGGGAAATATGAATAAAAATTATTTAAGTATTTGGGTTCCTGTTAATTGGAAAAATAGAGAAAATGCATTAATAATTATTTTGATATGGTAGTTAATAATGAAAATTATATTTATAAAGGTACAACCACACCCAAATGGGTATGGTTCCCTAAAAATTAGGAAATTATAAGAACCTTGGGTATCGCATGCTTTAAATGTTCATTGTTTTCTGATACCTTACAAGTAGTAATTATTTTTTTCTATATTGTTAACACTTGTGTGAAATATAATATTCGTTATCATATAAACTCTCCTTTTCGTCAATGACAAAGGGGAGAAAGATATTGCTCTAACACAATTTTCAGAAATAAACAATGCAAGCACAGATTAAGAGGGAGAAAAGTAAGTGTTACCTTAAAACTCTTATTTGTGATGATGCAATGTATGAATGCTTGTTTCTTTTATTGCTATGTTTTGAATATCTATACATGCATCATATTTTTTTTTCAACTTGCTATTTCATAATTTCAAGTATTCTGTTTTTTTTAACAATATGTCTATTTTTAGATGTTGTGTAGTAAGTAAACATCATCAATATTCCTATTTGGTTTGAGTATGTAATATTTAAACTCGATGTTTCCTTACTTGTGTTACATGTTCCATATTTTTTCATTATTACATCTAATAAGTATTCCTTTTTGTCGATGACAAAGGGGGAGAAATATATGAAAGCTAATAAGTTTTTTGCAGAAAAGTCGCCATATATTCAGGGGAGAATTATAATATATACTACTTCGTCACATAAGTATTGTCATCAATCAAAAAGGGGGAGAATGTTGATTCATGAGTTTTGATTCATGACACAAGCTTCAGAGATCATACGACGAATTACAAAGAGAATACTATACGAAAGCGACAAAAAGAGAATAAACGTATATTATGCACTACAAAGGAGACAAGACTACAATCCAGAGATTAGTATGAATATTTTATTTTATTGAGTCTTAAAATATTGTTAAAATCATTCCTCAAGTAGTCACACACACACAAAAATTGATTTATATTGATATATACATAAATTAGTGTGTACTGTGCAATTGACTACAGGTCGGCTGACCGACCAGAAACCTCGGTCGACCGACTCTGTGTCAAATGCACAGATATACATTTTTCTATGTACGGGTTTGAAACTCAGCTGACCGACCAGAAACCTCGATCAACCGACCTGAACATAACGGCTAGTTTTCTGAAGAGTTGCGATTGTTCATGAAGAGGAATGTCCTTCAATCCAAAAGATACGGACACAACTTTTGATTGAAACTCTTCATGAAAGATTGTAACTATTCTACAACTATATAAACATGTTCAATTCACTTCTACAACAACCAATTCATGTTTTAATTCTGAAATCTATTCTCTATTATTCTCTGCAAATAAAAAGCATTCATTCTTATTTAATATCACTAGAATCCTTGAATTTATTCATATACTTCGATTCTACGTGATTATCTTCCTTCTAAATCTTCACACACATATATACTCTTGAGGATTTGATTATAGGAAAGTTGTACTATCAAAAGACAATCAGTGTTATTCAGAACACATTCGTCAACAAACTATTTGTATTAAGTTGAAGTCCTCTTCGGCTGTTGAGGCGGAAAAATTCCTGTTCGGCTGCTCAGGTGTCGTATACCTATTCCTCCGGGTTAAGTGAGGGGTTTAGTTTAAATCCAGAGGGTATTCTGGGACTGGACGTAGAACGGGAAGTTCGAACCAGTATAAAAATTCCTGGTGTGCTTACTTTAATTTTTACTTTACTGTTATTACCAGTTTCCGCATTAATATACCATATTACACGATCCTTAGTACTACACGTACACTTTCAACAAAGTTTAAAACTTTCAAACTGGAAACTGAAAATCAAATTATACAACAACAACTATTTCAAATCAACCTGATCTAAGCAAGCAAGGCTAGTAGTAGATTCAACTCAAGATCAATGCAAGAAGATCAGTACAAATCAAATACAATAGGTTCCAGATCAAAAATGAGAAGCTGCCCTCTGTTTATAAATAAACTGTGAGTAAACTATTTTTGAAAACCTTAATCTGTTCTATAACCTGATGCATGTGATTAATACTTAAAGTAAAGTTGTGAAAATGTTTGCATGAATGTATATTATGCTTGCATGTATATAAATATGCAATTGTTTGAGTGTGCATGTCTGTACATACATACATATATATATATACATACATACATATATATATATGTCTTTGTTTTTGTATTAACAGACTAAAAAAAGTTCAAAAATCAAAATCTCTTCCCTCATTCTCTTTTAAGTTAAGATGTATAAAGGAACATGTTTGAATTTACTAGATCTTAATTTTAAAAATATTGTTAAGTAAAGTTAGAAGGTAGAATTACTGGAAAGGAAGAAATACAGTGAAAATCAAAACATGTCAAAATTTCGACTACCATGATTTCAAGTTCCACCTATATAATCTAATTCGAGTTTGAAAACCATGATTTTTAATATAAATAACAAGATTTTTAAGTTTGTAAATCAAGAGAATTTGTGAGATGAACGGAGATAAGTTTTCGTCGATTTCTGGTGAACGAGGGTTCTGGAAAGGCCAAGGTTGTTACTGGAGGAAGCTCGAGGGTCAGGGGTCTTGGAAAAAAATGGTGGATGAATTTATAGTTCGTCGAGGCGGCTAGTCGACGTTGAAGTAGGGTATGACGAGCACTTTTGGTAGTCGTTGTTCTCAAGGGCACGGCGACGACGTGGGTGAACTGGTGATGACCGGAGTGAGGGGGATCGATGCGTGGGACAATGATGCAACTCTGGACGGGATCGTGGGGTCTTTGGCGATGGTACGCGGTGGCGCGGGGTGATGTCGTCGATGGGTTTGGGTTCCAGGAAGAACTCGACGTGCTCGTTTTCGATTTCCAGTGGGTATCGTTGATCTGGGTGGTCGGGACGACTCAGGGGAAGATTGGCGACTTGTTGGTGGTTGGAGCGTGGATCGGAGTTAGTCAGATCTGGTGTGCATGTGCACACGTACACGTTTGGGTATGAGTGTTGTGGATTTTGGGGAAGAAAGGTATTCTCGGGTTTTGACTCGGGGAAGATGTTGATTTACTCGAAGTCGAGGTGATGCGGGAAATACTCGGGGGTTATCTTGGGAAAAGTGGAAGGTTTGCTCGGGTTTTCTTTTGGAGCTAATAAATTTTAAAAAGCAAAGCAAGTTTTAAATTAAAGGTTTTAAGTAATTAACGGATAATTACCGAATGAAAGTGATTAATTAAGACAAGTGTAATTGAACTTTAATCAATAAAAGTTCTTAAGTGATTTTGTATAACAAAATTTATTTCCAGCATTTAATTAAGATTTAAATGATATAATTGAGTAATTAATTAAGATAAAGAGGTTTATCTTTAATTTATTAAGGTGGATAATTAAAGGATCAATTAATTGATTAATTAAGGAATTACTTAATGAAAGTAATTAGAGGTTAATTTATGAAAGGGATTAAAAGATAATTAGTAATTGAAGATTAATTACTTAATAATTGAAGGTTAATTATTTAATAATTAAAGGGTAATTGATTAATTAAATTAATTAATAATTAAAGGTTAATTAATTAAGGTGATTAATAAAAGGTTAATTTATTAATGTGATTAATTAAAAGATAATTAATTAATGTAATTCTAGGTTAATTAATTTATGTGATTAATTAAGGACAATTGATTAATTAAGGCAATTAATTAAGGGATAATTAAGGTTGATTAATTAATTTCATTAATTAATGTTAAATGGTTTGTAATTAATTAATGTTAATTAAGCAGGGCTAAGTAATTTATTCATAAGTAATTAATTTATTTGGTTTAAGTTAAATTAATTATAGATTATGTGAGTAATTAATCTTGCTTATGGATGATTAAAATAGTATTGAATGTTTGGATAAATGTCTCTAGTCTAATAAGTTGTGATGTTCTGTGATATGATATGTTTGGGTTGAACTGTGATAATGTGGGTTATTTATCATTGATGAATTGCTGTGTAAATTGACATCTTGTATTTAAAAATTGAATTGTATTTCACTTAAACAATTTGGATTAAAGATGGTATTGGATTCGAAGAGACCGGAGTCGGATATTAGCAATATCCGGAACCACTTCGATTAGTAACCTACAAATTCTTTATAGATCTGATTTTAGAATCAAATAGGCTGGAATGGAATAAATTAAGTAAACTAGACCATTGAAACTAAGTAATGGTACTTAGACATTATTTTGTGAAATAAGTGTTGGCTTCAACAAGTTAAGAACTCGTAGTGAGGTACGAGTTACCTTGGTTTTTGGAGAAACTTTACAACCTTAGTATTTCAAGTTAAATGAGTTTACTCACGCTGGTTTCCAGCCTGACCCGGGTGTTACTTTATTGTAATGCTCGGGTCAGACCGAGTATTACAAATTTCCAGGTAAGGACGTTCTGGAGCTCAGGAGGCGAGCTGGATGGCACGAACGTATGGAGTGTATTCCGCTGTGATATATTGTAGTTGTTTGGGACATGTTAATTGTATCTGTCCAGTGATTTGTGTATATGTTGTAACTCTGATGTATTAAAGTGTAATTTGACAAATGCAGCTTCCTTTGTATAACTGTTATTATTTGATATTATATTTTTCTGTTGCGAATGTGAGAATCTGTGTTTTTGGTGCTTTTGTTTCTTCTTCTTCTACCTCTTTTCTTCTTTTCCCTAACTATCTGGAATTTTCGGGATCGAAAATTCCGGGTCGTTACAGGATATGCCTAAGGCATGGTCTATCGTTGGACGACGTCTTACTACCAGGGCCGAATGATAGACCGCATGCTCCCCCGAAAGGGTTTACTGCCTTCAATAGGCACTCATGTACAGCCGGGACGCTTCCTCCATTCAATCAATATATTCAGGAAGTGTTGTCCTTCTTTGGAATTGCCCCATCCTAGTTACATCCCAACGGATACGCGTTGCTGAACAGTCTATTCGTTGTATTCGTGGAGCATCATTTCAGACCCCCGACCCCGATCGAAATCATATATCTTTTTAATGTTAAGAGTCGGGGAGATAGCCCTTCTTTCTCATTTCTGGAGGTGAACGGGAACTGTCAAGTTGTGACTGGTGCTTTGACCAGATTGAGCTACTTCAAAACTGAGTGGTTCTACGTTCGATGCCCATCAGGGTTTGCTAGTCGATGGTTGGCTAGACGTAAGTGCTTTGACTTTTCTGGTAGTTAACAATATAGTTGCAACTGGTATTGGGACTAATACTCTCTTTCCATTACAGCCGCAATTCCTCGACCTGATGGCACACACTTTAAAGAAATAGTATGGATCCTTCAAGAAGTTCCAGGCGAGATGAGAGAAGTCGAGTCGGTGCTCACCGACAGGAACTTAAGAATTCTTGGGTTAATCGAGCGAAAACAAAGCATAAGGCTTGAAGGAGTGCTTAGGGCGGCCCCGACGAAGCGGGTAAAGCGCAAAGCGCCCGGGGTCATGATTGCTGAGGAGGGTGATGAAGAGCACACGCCTACGAACGACGAACCCATGGTTGGGCCTTCTTATAGTTTTCAGGGTTCAGAGGGAAAGAGAATGTAACAACCCTGCATTTTGTAACTATTTTTATTGTATATTTCAATTATTTTAATTTGAATTTTTGATTTAAAAACTTTATTTTATTTTGAAATTATTTTTAAACTTTTTTTATTTCAAACATTTCATTTTAAATATAAATTTTGATTATCATATGAAATATAATTTCAAACTAGTATAAATTGGATATTTCACTAAAAAGTGAATTTCTGTTCAAACTGGTCAAACTTTGACTTTAAATTTTAAATTTAAATATTTAAAATTCTTAAATTTTATCTTTTATTATGAAAATAGATTTAATAACATGAATATTGCTTTTCGTTTCGTTGAAAACGGAGTTATATTGTGAAAGTTATACATTTTTCAATATTGTGTGTAAACTGATTTATTTAGCAACATTGTCTATTTTAAATTATATAAATTATATTTTATTGTCATATTTTGTTCTAATATGTGAAAATATTTTATTTTATGTATAATTTTGTATTTTAATAATTTAAAGTGATTATATAATTTTTCCAAAGCTTATTGAATTTATTTTCTAATTTTAAAGCCTGGTTTCTATTTTTCTGCTATTTTCTTCAATTAAATTATATTTAATTAAAATTTATTTATTCTTTTTGTGAATGCATTTTATTTTATGTTATTATCTTTGTTTATAAATGTTTTACAAGTCCATATGAATTTTCCAAATTTATTCTGTTTATTTTCAAATTTTCTAGACTAGTTTGCAATTTTGTGCTATTTTCTTATTTAAACCTTATATAATTAATAAATATTTATATATATTTTATATTTTGTTATATTTTCGAATTTGTGACTGAGTGTATTATTATTTTCAGTAATATAAACTTATATAAAGAAATTAAAAGAAATTTGAAAGGTTATGATTTTTGATTTGCCTAAGGCCTTTTATCTTCCAACCTTTCACATTTGTAACTTACCTTTTCATCAATTAGCCTTTACTATCCACATCTTTCAGCTGCATACTCTATTTTCTATTCACGTACATTCATTTTCATTTCTGAAACAAAAGAATTTCGGCCATGGCTATTGAGGAAAGTTTGGGTAATGATTTTCAACTTTTTCTTATTCTTTTTCTACGTGTTTACATTGATTTTTGCACTTGCTCTCTTCTTCTAGGCTTGGCTCCTCCTCCTCCAGCTCTGACCCGACCTCCACCACCACTTTTCTCTGACCATCACACAGCCTAAAACCTCCCCTCCTCAGGCCAAGCCAAGCCATGGTGAAGATCATCACAAAAATCCACCTAAACTAGCACTAACCATCACATGTGCCAAACCTAGTCTAGAATTGCCATCTCCTTCGTCTTCCACCTTTTGCCACCACTTCCTCCACCACCACCACCTCTGACCTGACCTCCACCATTTTCCACATCAACCACCACCACCTGAACACCAGGCCAAGCCCACATAGCCTCTGGTCGAACCCTATTGTGGCCTAGAGGTGTTGTAATTTGCCTTGTATATGTTGCCTTATAGTTGAATTGATGCACCTATATTCATCACCTTCAAGTCCATGTTTGGCCAACCCTTACCAACCCAAAACCAGATCCAAACCCACTCCTTAGCCATGCATTTCAGATCTGGAGCTGAAGCATAGATGGTAGAAAGCATGTGCAATCACTTTGGCTTTGGTTCATGCATTCATTTCTAACATTGTTTTATTGAATTTTGGGTTGAAAACTCATGTTGTCTATATTTGTTTTGTTTGAATGTGACAAGGAAATTAATCTTTGGTCTCCCATCTCAAATCATATTCATGTTGTCATGCTTTCGTGCCTCTGGAAATCTTTGTTGTGTGTTTGTGGTCGTCATCTCCAGCTTAAACAAGTGAGTAAATCTCACCAGACTAATATGTACTTATATAATTGATAAACTGATATCACTTGAATCTGTAAATTTATATCATCCTGTTATAACTGTTATATTATGATTAGATGATGTTCATCCCTGTTTATACACATGTTATATCATCTGTTATTGTTATATATTGTATACTCTTTATTTATATCAGTTTATCACACTGCAAGTTCCCTGTAGATTAGGTTCACTATGGGTTGAAATGATACATACCCAAACGGACTTTAGAATAGGGAAAGATCGTTATGGGCTGAAATGATAAGCCTGAGCGACTTTTTATTTATTTTATTTAACTTGGGATTGCGGGTTTGAAATGATAGAACCCGGTTTTCTTTGTAAACTGCGGATTGAAATGATACATATCTGTATCACTTGACCTAGGCTAGAAAATTTTATACAAACCCGTGGTTTATATATTTTTCTGAAAATTTTAAAATATTTTAAAAATGTAAATATTATGATATTTTGATTTAAACTCTACTAAAATGATTTTTATAAAATATTTGTGATTTTCTACAAATTAAATAAGTGAATTAAGTAAATGGTGAAGTAGAATTTGAAATATAAGTTAATTTTGGAATTTATGATTTTGTTTATAAAAGGAATTTATGTAAAGTAAGAATATATGACAAATTTTGATATAAAATGAATTTAATGATTTTATTAAGAAATAATGATTTTATAAAGTGTTAATGATTTTGTATAACTTAAAATATGAAATAAATGAATGTTTAAGTTGAAATTTTTGAAATATAACTTAAATTGGGAAATTACGAATTTTGTTAAAAGTGAAATTTTAATTAAGTAAAATAAATGGAAATAAGTTATATTTTGGAAATTTAAACTTAGTTGTTAAGTTAAGAATTTAATTAAAGAAATAAAAATTTAATTGTTATTTAATTTGATTTTTGTATGGAAATTTGACCTTATAAAATCATAGAAATAAAGGTATTTAAATGATTCTCTTTAGTAGTGAAAATATATGATTTTATAAGTTAAAATGATTTATATTAAAATTTAATTATGTGTGAAATTGTAAATAAAACTCTGAATTTGATTTGACAGCATTTTTGAAATGTAATGTAAAGATATTACAGCATTGGAAAATGCTGTAGTTGTTTTAAATGAACCAAATAGCAAATTTGAACTAAGGGTTATTATAGCACTTTGTTAGTGCTATAGTTGTTAAATTTAACTAAAATTTTAATTTAAACTAAATTAAGATATTACAGCATTTTAAATGTTGTCTTTTGTTAATGAACTGTTTTAAAACATAACATTTCGTAGCATTTACTAAGTGCTGCGAAAGTTGAATTTTCATTGTTTTAATAAACTTAAATGGATAAATAATCTTTGAAAAAGATTAAATTTTGGAAATTAAATATTTAATTATTAAATATAATGAATTGACTTTAAATGATTTAAATGGAATAGTTGATTTGGAAATACAACTATTTTGAAATGTGATTAAATGGTATTTAAATTTAAATCAAATAGATGATGTTTTGAAATGATATTTTGATATTTTGAAATGAATTTGAAATGATATTAAATCTTGGAATGAATAATTGAAGTTATATTAGTATGAAAAATATTTGGTTTACCTGTAATTTGAATCTATTTAAAAGATATTAGACTTATGAAATATAGGATATTAAAGCTTTGGAACTTATTTTATAATTTGAATTGTTATTTTATGGATTAAATCTATATTTGAAATTTATAAGATTTGAAATGGTCTATGGAAATTTAATTGAAATAAATGATTGAATTGAATTGAAACTTTGGAAATTTTAATACTTGATTTGAAAGTATAATAATTACACCTTTAAAGGGTTTAGATGAATTATTTTGATTGAAATATAAACTATTTAAAAGGTCACTTGAAATGATAATAAATGAATGATATCTTTGAATTTGAAAGGTATTTAAAGTTGAATATTTGGATTTGAACTCAAATAAATGAAGTTTGAAAAGATTTGATATTTTGATATATTAAAATGATTTGAAATGAAGTTTGGAAAGATTTGATATTTTGATATATTAAAATGATTTGAAATGAAGTTTGGAAAGATTTGATATTTTGATATATTAAAATGATTTGAAATGAAGTTTTGGAAAGATATGATATTTTTGATATATTGAAATGATTTGAAATGAAGTTTTGAAATGATATGTTATTTTAAATATATTGAAATGGTTTGGAATTGATTTAATCTTCATTTTGATAAAGATTTGGATTTGAAATGATATTCTATTTTGAAGTATAAAATATTATTTTAAAATTATAACTACGGGTTATAATAACGATTGGTTGTTAAAGTGACCGGGATCGGATATGGACATACTCTCTGTCGATACCGAAAACCACTTTGACAACTGTGTACGCGGTGGAGTTTCCAGAATGAAGTAGGATGGTGGCGACGATCCTAAGGCATATACGTGGACCCAACTCCCGTGAGTTGGCATAAGGTGGCTAAAACAGGAGCAATCTTGGACCAGTGAGGTAGCACCTCTTATCGGACACACTTCTTCGATACCATTCTATTACTTGTGATTGATTTGGTGTGCACCCTTGATTTGGGAGTGTTGTTCGAGGTGGAGCGGTAGTGGCTGCTATGCGTTTCCATCAGTCCGTGTGCGTAATTGGTATTTCTACCCTAGCATTGCCTTGTGTGTCGTGTCACCTACCATATCGAGCTTTACTACGAGTTTCTATTTGTGTCGTACCTATGGAGTATCTTCTCGTAGCCTCTCGGGGTATGCAGGTACTGTGTAGACTATTGGCATATTACATGTTAAGGTGGAAAATGTAAAGCCTTAACACTATTTAAAAGTATGTTTATTTTATGATTAGACATAATTATAATAGCGAGTATTACTACATAGTAGATAGTTTAACGGATCCTTAAAGAATGGGCGATCCCAAGCATTCTTTAAGTTACTTGTACCTTTATAATAGTTCACTTGAGTTAGTTTACATTATATAAGTATATAATGTCCTGACTCGAGTGTTTTGTGTTTTGCTTTATGCTCGGGTCAGCCTGAGTTATTCACAGATTTGGATTTCCACTCTCTTGGAGATTTGAATTGCTGGAGATTATCTACTTGTCTTGTCCTATCTATTTCAGTTCCGTTGTTCTACTCAGCTTGTACTTGGTTATTTAATTGAGACTTCTGTTGTACTCTATTTCTTCTGTTATATCTTATGTAACTCTGATATATTTATATAGTAGCTTCATGAACTACTATTTCTTTTTCTTCCGCTGCATTATTTTACTCTGTATCTGTGATCTGTGATTATTTATTTACTGT
This sequence comes from Allium fistulosum, assembly GCA_030737815.1. Lineage (NCBI taxonomy): Eukaryota > Viridiplantae > Streptophyta > Magnoliopsida > Asparagales > Amaryllidaceae > Allium > Allium fistulosum. The sequence continues at coordinate 936,591,210 of CM060907.1, read as the reverse complement.
ATATTATGAGATTTTCCAAATTTTATTTACAACGCGGTATTTTGAGCAATTCAAGTCCGACATGTGCGGATGCGAATGGTTGAAAATATCGAGCCGTTACAGAGAAAAGGCAAGGCAGTTGCACTCAAACGTCATAAATCTTCGAGATGGAAAACTGTAATCGTATCCCTGCCAGCCTCCGGCGCTAGAATTTCGGAGGCTCCTCCCTTGCCAGTAGAGAATCCTTTTGAAGGACTTGCTGATATTCTGATTTTGGACTTTGTGTCACTTCAACACGACACCGGATTGGAGGGGCTTCAAAGTGCTCTAGATTTAAGCGAGTCTCTACCCATCAGTGCGGCCGACATTACCGGTTGGTCGGGGGTTGCACACACATATACACTTCACGGCACTACACGGTTTCTAGCCTTAAATTGCCTGCTTCGGGAATTCACAAACTCCATTCTTCTTGTACTTTACAGATACAATGAATAGGCGATATTCTATGCTCGGCAGTCTCCGTTCAGCACGCCAATCATCGAGCTCGTATTATGATTCCCATTGGAGGGAGGATGATAGAAACAGCGATCGCGGTTATTCTAGTCAGGAACGTTACGAGAGGGATAGAGACAGAGATTATAGAGAACAGAGATATCTATCCTGATCGCGTTCTCCACCTCCCCGACTCCCTACACAACCTTCTATTCACAGCTCACATCCCCTGGAGCCTCCACGCCAAAAACCATCTTCTTATGCTCCAAGGTCTGAGTCTCAGCGTCGTAGGACTGAGGCCGAACCTCTCACTGTTGCAGAACAAGCCATCACCGAGCCCACTGGGGAAGGGGCTATCAGAATTGCCCAGTTAAGAAAAGATTTCCCGAACATATATTTTGACGGCTTCATCTTCCCCCCTCACTTAAAGAAACTTTTGTCGAAAGCAGAAACCACGATGCATGACTATATTCATGACATTTATACACAGTATAAGGAGTGGATGAAAGCCGCAGACAAAGCATCGGCAGTGGCCTTCGAGCGGGCAAACACAATTGAGAAACTAGAAACTGAACTCGCTCAGAAGGAGTGCATTATCCAAGTGCTTAATGGTGAAGCTGAATCTTCCCGAAAATCTGAGATGGAGGCCACCCAAAAAGCCGACAAGGCGACTCAATCTATGGAGAGAATGCGACAAACGCATTTCCCTTTGGTGGAGGAGATGGGCCACCGAAACACCACTGTCACAGCCGAACGGGACGCTGCTCTGAAAGAACTTAACGGGCTCAAAGTCAAATTTTCCGAAATCACCAAGGAGAAGAATGATGCAAATAGAGCAGCTCAGGAGGCATGTGAACATGCCGTAGTGCTTCGGGGCGAACGGGATGCGGCAACGGCTAAGGTCCGGGAAGTGGAGGCTAAGGTTGAAGATGAGGTTAAGATGGCGGAGGCCAGGCTAGAGGCTGATATTAAGGATCTACTCATTACTTATAATGTTAACGTCTTGAAGCATAGGAACCTAGCCTGGCTTGAAAATTATTCGACACATCTATACAATGCCTGGGGTCGATTAGTAGGAGATGAAAAAGCTACGCATCAAGGCGAATCAGTTGATGAATTTGAGCTTGAAAACTGAATGCTGAATGAAGACGAGCGGGAAATCCTCAACGATATAATGATCTCATATGAGAAGGAGAAGCTCGACGCTCAGCATTTGGAAGTTGGAGAAGGCTCTGGTGTCGAGCACCATGATACAAGTTTTGAAACTCTTGTGCCGACTCAGCTTGAACCAACTTCCGCGGTTGATTCTCAATCCATTCCTGCTTACAACCCGGATTAGCTGCAGCTATCTCAAGCTAGCGAGTAAATCTCTAAGGTCGTTCAGCCGCTCACGAGTCAAACTGAGGAAGGTACTCTGAACATTTTGAATGTTTGTCCAAAACCGAAAGCGTACATGAAATGATCATTAACAGTTCTTCTTTTTCTTTTATCCAGTGATTGAAGCTACACCAGTCGTGCCTCCTGCAACTCAGGAACTGCATCATACGCAGGATGCCATTATAACTGAAGCGACTACTACAACGACCACGGCACCGACTGATGGAGCGCAGGGGAGCACACTTATTTTTGATGAGCAGATGATGGAGGAACTCCTCGGTCATCACGGTGACCCTTTTGCAGACTTGTCGTTCGTTATGGGTGGAAGCGTTCCAATGACAAGCTCCTCGGCCCCAACTACGGGAGTCTCCAGCGGTGCGCAAACACTTCACGAGGAGGAAATACTAGCTGAAATCAACGCTGAGATGGAGGCAGCCGTGTGGGGCAGCGGTTTTGGCGGTGGAATGGCTGGACCTGGTCCGGATCCTTTGTGGATGATATCTCCGGGAGGAACGGTCGTTGAGACGAGCGCGCCTGCCCCACCATCTTCTGTTGATCCTGTCCCTCCGACTCCGCCTACATGAAGTGTTCCAATACATTTGAGTTTGGAGGAGGATATTGATATAATGCCCCCGACTGGGGATCGGCCGCCGAAAAGCAAGGGTTCAAAAAGGAAACCGAGTGAGAGCTCCAGCCGGTCAACACCGAAGAGGAAACCAAAGAAGAACAAAGAGTAGATACGTCTCTTCGGCTCGTTTCTGAGTAGATAGGAATTTCTTTAGATTTTGTTGGCCGTGTATAGATGCGGGTTCGGCCCATGCTAGTAGGATTTTTGGGATAAACTTGTACTTAATTCTTCCACAAATAGTTGAAATGAAATTCCATTTTGTCTTTAACTCAATTTTTGTTTATTTGCTTAAGTGTTTCAGCATTTGAACTCCAGTCCAGTACATTTGTTGAGTTTCGACCTTTGGATTGGACTCAAGTTTAGTCGTTAAGCCATGAAACCATGACTATGAGCTATGATCGAGCGTTAAGCCAGACTCCGATGCTGCACTGTCTCAGTCAGTGATTGGCACTTAAGTTCTGCCCCTGGTTTGAGGGACGAATTGTAAAGATCAAGTGGCAATTGTTCTTCGCCTTCAACACACCGAGCTTAACGTCGTTGAATTGATGCTAAAACAAGGGAATTCGAGTGGTCGAATCACACTCGCTCATCTATTGACGATTGCATCCACACTCTATGGATTTGAATCTGTATGTCGGTGGTCGGTCACGCCTGCTTAAATTCCAAGGATACGTCCACGCTCCGGGGACTTAGAGTTGTTTTACGGACGGTCGATCCCAATCCGGTTTGTGTTTAAACTCCAATCCACTCTCCAGGGATTTTGAGTTAACGTTTATACTCCAATTCGCACTCTGGGAATTTGGAGTTGTGTTTATGTTGACACTCCGGTTCACACTTTGGGAATCCGGAGTTAGTTGACGTTTTTACTCCAGTTCGCACTCTGGAAACATGGAGTTGGTTGATGTTGATACTCCGATTCGTGCTCTGGGAATTCGGAGTGAGTCAATGTTTATACTCCAGTTCACACTCTGGGAAATTGGAGTTAGCCGAAAGATGGTCAGTCACATCTGTTCAGGCTTTAGGATTTCGTTCGCACTCCGGGAACGACGAATCTACCAGGATCGTGGATGGTCGGTTCACATCCACCCTAAGTTAACAAGCGAGGTCGTTAGATGGACGGATCCATCCTCCTCAAACTTGGTCAAGATACGAGCGTAGTCGTTAGGTGGACGGATCCACCCTCTGCGAGATCATATTTTTAAGTTTATACTCCAGTTCACACTCTGGGAATCTGGAGTTGGTTAAAGGATTGTCGTGTATCAATCCTTTTTTGACTTCAGTGTGATGACTTGTCCACGAGCTCGGGTTTCACTTAGCGAGTAACCAGTCATATCACAGTCACTCCCTATATGAATAACTTCCACCGTCGGGTGGAATTTAGCTCTCCGTGCATAGTGATAGTTGTATGATGCATTCAATAAATCACAGCTTTGGCTCGAAGAGATTGCATTTTATTGCTGAAATAAGAAAATACGACAAAATCAGTTGCCTTATTACAAATTCAAATTTCGAAATGCATAAACAAATTGCAAATGAAAAATAGACTGAATAAATAAACAAAGCCTGTCATGTGTAGTAGCGATGAAGACTTTCAATGTTCCAGGCTCTCGGAAGAGTGAGACCGTCAACGGTCGATAATTTGAATGTGCCATCTCCAAGCTTCCATTCAATAACATATGGCCCTTCCCAAGTTGGCTTCATATGCGAAGGGACCAGGTAAATTCTCTTAAGGACGATATCGCCGAGTTCAAAGGTTCGGGGTCGGACCTTGGCATTGTATAATCGGGTGACTCGACTTCGGTATGCAGTTGCCCTCAAATCAGCCTCTTCACGCTTCTCATCCAATAAATCCATAGATTCGGCAAGTAATATAGCATTTTTCTTCGGATCATATTATGTGACACGATGAGAAGGCACTTCTAATTCGACTGGAATAACAGCTTCTGAACCATAAGAAAGAGAAAACGGAGTGTGGCCGGTCGCGGACTTATGGGTTGTTCGGTAAGCCCATAAACCATAGGAAGCTCATAGACCCATTTGCCCCCGGCCTTTTCTAGTCATTTCTTCAGAATAGACTTTATAACTTTATTAACAGCTTCGACTTGTCCATTCACTTGAGGGTGTGTAACTGCGGAGAATTTCTTCTAAATGTGGAATCGTTGACAGAAAAATTTAAATTCAATACTATCAAATTGAGTCCCGTTATCAGTGATGATTGTATGTGGGAGACCAAATCGGCAGATGATGTTGCGCACTACAAAGTTGATCACCTTCTTTGTTGTGATTGTAGCAAGGGGTTCAGCTTCCGCCCACTTGGTAAAGTAATCAACTGCTATGATGGCGTACTTTGCACCACCTTTGGCTAGATGTAGAGAGCCAATAATGTCAATGCCCCATACTGCAAACGGCCATGGACTGACCATTTGAGTTATCTCGGTAGGTGGGGCCCTCGAAATCCGAGCGTGCTTATGGCATTTGTCATACTTTCTAGCGTAGTCCGACGCATCGTGATTTACGGTTGGCCAATAGTATCCATATCTAAGCACTTTCTTGGCAAGGGCTTGCCCACCGGTGTGATCGCCACATTCTCCTTCGTGCACGTCATGCAATACGCGTTTGATTTCATCATGAGCGATACACTGGAGTAAAGGAACATAGTATCCTCTTCTATACATGACTTCGTTCTGAATAGTGAATCGCGAAGCTTTTCGAAGAATCTGTCTCTTTTCACTCCTGCGCTCTGGTAGGATCCTGTGCTCGAGATAATTTCTGAACGGAGTCATCCATGACTCCCTATCGCGAACAACCTCAAATATCCAATCTGTCTCCATTCGGTCGATGCTAGGGGAAGCTAATGTCTCCACGGCCATGGCTAACTTTGCTAATGAATCGGCTTTTTGATTGCGCTCTCGGGGAATGTAGTAGATGGCATAATAATCGAACTGATTTAATATTTCTTGAACTCGAGCAAGGTAAGCAGCCAGTTTTTGGTCCTTGGCCTGGTATTCCCCCCGAACTTGACACACGACCAATTGTGAATCACAATAAATCTCCACAGCAATGATTTTCAAATCTCTGGCAAGCCTCAATCCGGCAAGTAGGGCTTCATACTCGGCTTCATTGTTGTCATGCGAAAATCAAACTTTAAAGCATATCATATAGATCGACCCTCAGGAGTTTCAAGCACAACTCCTGCACTGGAGTAACGGTCATTAGATGCACCATCAGTATGCATCTTCCATATATACTTGGGAGATTCACTAGTTTCGGGCAAGTCCTATGGGATGGTAAATTCAGCTATGAAATTTGCTAGGACTTGTCCTTGAATGGCTCGTCTTAGAGTGTAGGTAATGTCAAACTGACTTAACTCAATATTCCATTTGAGTAACCTACCAGACGTCTCAGGCCACGTAAGGACCTGTTGTAACGGCTGGTCGGTGTAAACGATGATAGGATGAGCCTGGAAATACGAGCGGAGCTTCCTCGAGGCAATAACCAGACAATAAGCCAACTTCTCTAGCTTCAGATAATTTCTCTCAGCTCCGGTTAGTCGTTTTCTAACATAATAGACCGGCTTTTGTATTCGGTCTTCCTCCCGAATTAGGGCAGCACTGATTGCATTTTCTGATACCGCTAAGTAAATGTACAATTTCTTGTGATTGGTGGGCTTTGACAAAATTGGTAGTGTGGAGAGATGTTGAATTAGTGCTTGGAATGCGCCCTCACATTCCGTAGTCCAATCAAAATTTCATTTCCCTTTTCGGATCAGATCGAAGAAGGGAACGCATTTGTCAGTAGATTTTGAAATGAACCTGCTCAGTGCTGCTACTTTCCCGTTGAGGCTCTGGACTTGTTTTATAGTTTTCGAAGTTTCAAGGTTTCTAATCACCCAGATCTTTTCGGGATTGGCTTCGATTCCTCGAGCATTGATGATAAACCTAAGGAATTTTCCTGATGCAACCCCAAAGTGACATTTCAACGATAAAGCTTCATTCTATATTCTCGGAGAATATTAAACATTGACTCCAGGTCCTTGACGTGGTCAGTGGATAATCGTGACTTGACTAGCATGGCGTCCACGTATACCTCCATGGTTTTCCCAATCTGATTGGCGAACATTCGATTAACTAATCGTTGATAAGTTGCGCCAGCATTCTTGAGTCCAAAAGGCATAACCTTGTAGCAATAAAGTCCCATATTGGTTACGAAGCCGGTATGCTCCTGGTCGGGTAAGTGCATTGGTATTTGATTGTAGCCGGAATACGCATCCATGAAGGATAAGAGTTCATGCCCGACCGTTTAATCATACGAGTTGATCAATTCGAGGAAGTGGAAAACTGTCTTTAGGGCAGGCTTTATTCAGATCAGAGTAATCGATGCACGTTCTCCATTTCCCATTTGGCTTTCGGACAAGTACAGGATTTGACACTCATTCCGGATATAATGCATCTCGAATAAATCCATTTGATTTAAGCTTTTCTACCTCTTCTTTAAGGGAAGCAGATCTCTTTGGATTCATACCACACCTTTTTTGTTTGACCGGGACGTGCCGCGGGTCAATGTTCAATGTGTGGCTCGCGATGTGCGACGAGATCCCACACATGTCAGAATGCATCCAGGCAAACACGTCAAGGTTTGCCCGGAGAAATTCAACCAATTCCATTTGCATTTGTTGGCTTAACTGAGATCCAATCTTTATCATTTTAGAATCATCGCTATCATCGATGGGGACATCGATCGTCAGTTCGGCCGGAGACGCTTGACTGTCTTTACTTTCGTCTTCATTTTTGATGTTTCTTGGGTCAAGATCTCTTTGGAATTAGTTGGGGTGCGCAGGCCTAAGCCCAGGCATCAATTGTCAATTATCAACAAAGCGGATGCAGAGAGATTCCTCTACGCCCTTTCCTTTCTCTCTTCGCTGCGCATCTCGCAGCTCAGCAACATAACAGACTCGTCCAGCAGCCTGATCTCCTTGAACGACTCCAACCCCATGATCGATGGGGAACTTTAGAGTCAGACACCATGGGGCAATCGAAGCCCTGAACTCAGCTAGGGCCGGTCGGCCCAAGAAAGCATTATACGACGAGTCTATATCCAACACCACAAATTGTAACATCCGGACTCTCCGGCATTCTCCAATTCCTAATTCCACTGGCAATTCCACCACTCCAGCGGGTATGGTTGCACTTCCATTGAAACCATGGATACGGTACTGACAAGGTTTCAAATCTTTAGTCTCCATTTTCATCTGGTCATAGGCTCGCTTAAACAATATATTCACAGAACTTCCACTATCTACCAAGATCCTCTTCATCCAAGCAGGACCTACTTGAGCTGATATGACAAGTGGATCGATGGTTGGGGCTTCGATCCTATCGGCGTATCTGTCTCGGAAGACGATGTCGTCAATCATCATCTTTTGTTGCTTGGCCGGGGCCCCATCTTCCAAACTACTACAACACTCGAAGCTCGCATGCCTAATAGAACTGACATATGACTCCATTTCCTTCCAGCTTCGGTCTGCTGGATGAGGACCACCACTAATGGTATTTATCACCAACCTCCCGCCAGTACGAGCGGGTTCCTCCTGTCTAGCCTGATTCGGTGTATGGTTCTGATTCGATGGGCCCGCACCTCCAGACTGCGGTGCCCACACAAACTATTCCAACTTCCTTTCACGTATCAACTTTTCAATGAGATCCTGCAAATGACGACACTCATTTGTGTTATGGCCATAGCTTTCGTGGAATCTACAAAAATTCCCTGTCTGAATCTGTTTCTCTGATGACTGCTTCGGAGCAGGTTTCTTGTACTGAATAGTATTGCAGGACTGTAAATACACATTCTCCAGCGACGTATTCAGAGGAGTGTAGTTATCAAACATAGGAGCCCTACGTCGTGGACCACTATTCTGATCCCGTTTCCTATTTTGATTACCATTGCCTTTTTGCTGAGTTTGTTTATTCTGAATGTTCAATTGTACCTTTCCGGAGCTCTCCTCGGATTGTTTAACAGCAACATTACTATGAATTCCTTCCATACTAGGCCCTGCATCATCCTTTTTCCTAGACTGTTTTGCATCCTCCCTTATCAAGAATTGGGCTGCCTTGGAATAGAAACGGTCCAATGACGCAGGAGGTTTTTCGGCCAACCAGTTGCCGAACTCAGAATCGGGATCAATCCCTTTAGTCAATGCCATTAGAATGGAGTTATCATTAGGGTTGCTGATCTCAGCGCATGCAGCATGAAATCTCTTTAGATAACGTCTGAGTGTCTCTCCAGGAGCTTGAGTGACACTAGACAAAGTATTAACATCTTTCGGTCTTGCGACATGCATGCGACATGCATGCGAAATTGCTCAATAAACTTTGTTGCCAACTGATCAAAACAAGAGATAGATTGAGGTGGTAAATGGGTAAACCACATAGTTGTTATGCCCCCTAGAGAGATCGGGAAGCTTCGGCACTTAACTGCATCATCAGCTCGTGCAGCATTCATCAACCATTCATACTTCAGGATATGTTGATTGGGATCAGAGCTCCCTTTATAAATGGGTAAAGTCGGCATCCGAATCGCCGAGGTGGTTCAGCATAAAGTATCTCATCCGTAAAAGGGGTATGACTCCAGGAGATTCCCTGGTCGTCATTGCTAAGGCCCTGACTTTCATGGATCATTTGACGGATCATCGTCTGAATGTCGGGCAACTGGACATTTTGAGCATGTTGGGCCAAGGTGTGGTCGGGTTCTACAATACGAGGAGGGGCCGATCGCTGTCGACGGTCCATGTCTTGCATCCTTGGTTCTACGTCTTCGGGGACGTAAGGCTCAAGAGTACGGTTGCGTTGGCAGTGGGTCGGATCCGTTTGGTTTCGAGCGATAACTCCCAAATCGGTAGCATTAGTAGTGTGGTTGTCAGTAATATGGTATGGGGTAGCGCCTCCTCGGGAGGAGGGTCCAGTCTGATGGCTGGTTGACGGGCCAACTCTCGATCGCCCAAAACTCAATGTATGCTGATGCCCAGTGGCCTGTGTGTAACTTCCATCCAGTCGTGGGCGTGTGGATCTATGATGGTAGTCAGAAGAGGCTGAACTTTCGGTGGACAAATAGGAAGCCTGATCCCTTCTGGATCTCCTTCATCTTTGACGATTTAGCTGGTTGGTCAATTCTGCATTAGCACGGAGCTGTTGAGTGAGCTGTTGGCGGCTCTGAGTCAGCTCTTGCATTAGCATCTGGAATTCTTCCATGGTGACAGGGCCTTACGGATTTGATGGTTCGGTAGCATTCTCGTCGGCAGGAGGTGGTTGTACGGGGTTCTGTCTGTCCCGTCCTTCTGGATCTGCGGCAGTTGAGGTAGTCCTTGTGTTAACCATGATGAATAGTGAAGCTCTTTCCTAGATTTGATGCAAATATGAATAGGATGGAAGAACTTTAACTTGAAATCTGGATCTTCTTCTTAGATTTATGCAATCCGATATCGATAGTAGATCCAATGAGCAGGAGAAAAATTGGGTTTTCTCAGCGAAAGCACCAAAGTGTTTGTACCAAAATTGGGCACAACACTCTTCGAAAGTGTTTGAAGAGATAAAATGAAGAAAATAAATGTATAAAGAGGATTATCTAACAAACACTCGAAATAATAATAATACAAAAGGAATAGCAAAAGGAATAGCAACATGTGCTATACAAAAGAATACATCAAAGAGTCTATATCTCAAATGTGTACAATCAAAAACTACTAATCTAAGTAGTTAGCCAAAAGTTAGAGAAATCCTGAAGAGAAGTCAAGCAGAAGCACCTGTAGCATCTCGGTCTGACCCGAGTATTATTTATAAGAAAATAATAAACGGATCAGTCTAGCTATAAATATCATATGATATGGTATAAACTAAAAGACATGGCATGAATATGTAATAACCATCGTAGCATACTACTATAAGTATGTAATTGAAAATCAACAGGAGATTTATAAATATCACAAGAATCTTCTCAAAGATAAAATAGGGTATCATACCCTAAACTTGTATTCATAACAAGTCAATAACACATGAATTCACCAATACACAAAAACTGATATCATATCAATGAAAATCATGAAAATTGGTGAAGCACAAATTCCAGAAATCAACACACGAAATCCAGAAAAACACATAAAAAGGGGGAGGCCTAACACATGAACGGGAGCATGAAAACTCACCAACGCGTATAAACACATGAACGAGAAGCTATCTCATGGAAGCTATCCATTAAATTTTAACACATGAACGGCCCGAAGACCATGGGGTGCTACCCCATATATGTGATGGTGAAACATCACAAGAGCGGGGTCTAGTCTCCCTCGCAGACAAAGAGACATCGCTCAATCGCTAGTCTAAATCACAAAAATGATCATCATGATCATAAGGAAGTGTCAATTACACTAAGCCAGTAAATATATGAGTTTAGCTTCATGTCCCATAACCACTAGCTTAACTTAAATATTTACGAACAAACTGTAGATCTTTACTAGGAAATTGTCACAAAAGGGTTCAATCGAACAAGTCCAAGAGCTAACCGACAAAGTGAACGCGAGCATTTCATACCACTCGTTTTACTAAGTCGTTTAATTCGATTTCTCATCCGAGTGAAGTAAAGGCTTGTATATACTAGTAGATTAGAAAACAGTTTGAGAAAATGAGCTTTATATTTAAAACAGTGTTGAAATCGCTTTGATGAAAGAGTTATGGTATTCACTACTAGTATTGAAGCCTTCACATTTTTGAAGTGACAAGTCACAAAACGATTGTTGAAACAAATCGCATCACAAAATTTCACATTCGAAGACGTGAGTCAAGTCCAAAGGAATCAATCCCAAAACCATCAAAGTAGAAGTAGGAAGTGCGGCCAGGCTTGCAGAGCGACCTAACCAAATGCAGGTCGAACGACCTACTGATAAAAAGGCGAGCGACCTAACTGGTAGAGTGGTCCAGCGACCTAACAGGTTGAGTGGTCCAGCGACCTAACAGGTTGCGACTTAATAAGGTATCAGGGTCGAGCGACTTAGAGAAGTCAAGGCCATGCGACCTAACAACATTAAGGTGCGAGCGACCTAGCGACATAACGAAGCCATGCAATCTAGCATGAAACAGGTCAAATGACCTAACAAGGTTGAGGCCATACGACCTAAGACCTAACTGTCCAAACGACCTAAGGGGATGTGGTCGAGCGACCTAACAGAAGCAGGTCTAACGACCTAAAATCGGAGGCCAAGCGACCTAAAGCATAATAAGGTTTAACGACCTAAAGGATTGGGTCGAGCGACCTAAGCATGGTGCGACCTAAGGGGTACGCGACCTAAGGGAACGCGACCTAAGGGGTACGCGACCTAAGGACACGCGACCTAGGTGTAAAAGGGTCGAGCGACTTAATGCCTTCATCAAGACCGAGCGACCTAATGGTACGCGACCTAAAGGCTTGCGACCTAAATACTCGCGACCTAAATGAGACATGGGCCAACGACCTAGCGAGGTAAATGAAGCAGGGCGACCTACGACCTAAGTGCCGTGCGACCTACGACCTAAGTGCCGTGCAACCTACGACCTAAGTGCCGTGCGACCTAAGGCAAGGCCGACCTAAAAGGGAACGAGCTAAATGCACAGGGACGTCTTCTCCGAGTCAAAACGACCTAAGCCCAGTAATTTTGCCAAAAACGCTACAAATCGGAGTTTTTCACCAATTCAATCCAAATCGAATGCATATGAACATGCTAAAGAGATAGGGAACCATTCCCAACAATCCAATGACGATTATAGGCAAGATGTGAGATTAAAAATCTCACCTTTTCACTAAAATGGATGAAGATGAAGCTTGAAAGCAAGGAGAAGCAATCCAAAGCTTGAATCCAATATCTTCTACTTGAATTTGGAGTTGAATGTTGGATTTGTAATAGAATTTGAGTTTGGAGTTTTAATTTCCCATTCCCTCCTCCATTTTTGACAAAGCTTGAAGTGTTTGATAAAGTGAGGAAGAGGAGGTGGGTTGGGGCTGAGTTAGAAGGTGCAGTCCAACTAAAGTCAAAGGCGGGAAAAAGTGACGAAAATTCCACTTACTCCAAACATATCGAAGTTTACACTCAAAAAGATTGCAAACGTCATTTTGAACTCAATGGAGGTGGTCTCGAGTCCTAGTTTGACCGTATGCAAAAAGTAGCTTTTCAGACTAACATCTGACTAACGATAAAATATTTAAATATAAAATCGATAAATATGCATGCAGGTTGTTACAAATCTCAAATCCATAATAAATAAAATAAAAGAGTTTTAAATTAATTTTATATATACAAAGATATAGTTTTCCAATATCATTTTAAATTCATAAACTCATTTTAAAGAAGAGTTACTTATTTACAAACGCTTTTGAAACTCTTCCAAAATCATTTAAACCTCTTTTATAACTAAAATCACTTAGAATTAAAATTATTACTTTCATAACCGCTTTTATAAAATAATACCATATTTTATCTTTTGCCTTTAAAACATTTCCAAAATTTTATACTTAAAATAATAATTTAAAAAAGTCTTATAATTAAATATTACACATATTTAAAAGCTTTGAATATAAATTTTGAAATAAGAAATAAGTTAAGATTATAATATAATTTAACTATATTGAATAAACTAAATTCCAGTAAGGATCATACTGGATAAAAATCTCATTTTGAGAATCTTTTAAAAATATTTAAATAATTCAAACAATAAACCCATCAAAAATGCAGATTTCAAAGCCAACAACGCCCTATAAGATACATTTTCAATATAGAATTATTTATCAATCCGAGTTGCTTTCCGACAAACTCCGATGATACAAACAATGTATGTATTTTCAACCATTAACCCAAACTTGAAATGAACAATATAATCTTAACATATAACTTTATTTTAACCATTAGATTCATTTTCAACCATCGATTCAAATCCAATATTTCAAACATATAATTCAACCAATTCAAACACCAACTAATTGAACTATAGCATGTAATTGTATTTCAATCATGTCATTCAATCACTACCACATATTAACGATACTTATAACTAGAGCAAGGCATACAAAAAGGGATATAACCAATTTAGGTATAGGTGTGTGAGTTAAATAAAATAACTCTGTTAGCACCAAAATTGGTCACTAACCTCGTAGAGAAAGATTGTGTAGAGATATAAGCAATGAAGATAAATTAAACAGAGAAGATAATGCTAATTTAAATGCAGAAAGTAAGAACACCAAATTTATAGTGGTTCAGCGTAATTGCCTACGTCCACTTTGAGATTAAACTTTGTTGATCTTTCTTCTTCTTGATTACAAATACAATTCGTGAATCAAATGCTTGAACGAAGTTGTTAAGTAGAGAAGTTGAGTCTAAAAAATGGCAGAGTCTCCCCGGTGTTCTCTCTCCAAAAAAGGATCCTCTTCACTGTGACCCTGCCCCTCTATTTATAGGCAAATATGGGCTGGACTTCCCAAGTGGGCTTGGTGGCCGAACACTCTAGCCCGAGTACGGTGGTTGCTGCTCGCCGAACCAAGCATGCCGAACGCTATAGCGCCGAATGGTCCTTTCCATGCCGAACGGTCCGTCTGATGTGTGGGAAGTGCAGGATGGTTGCAATGAAGACTGAACGTACTTCTGTCCGAAGCTCTCAACCGAACAATGCGTGCAGGCCGAACGATATTGTTACCTCGAGTAGCTGTGCATACCGAATGTCTCCAAAATGCCGAGTACTCCCGTTTCCGAGTACTATCCCGAGTACCATGGGATGTCGAGTACTCTTGTTGACAGGTCCTACTTGATGCCGAGTGCTCTTGTTGCCGAGCACTCCTATCGCCGAGTTCTATTGATGTCGAACGCTAGCTGACGCTGGGCATTGGTCGACGCCGAGTGCCAGTCGAAGCCGAGTACTACTGATGCCGAGTACTACGCCGAACGCCGAACACTACTTGACGCCGAGTCTTTCTGGAGGCCGAGCACTACTTGACGCCGAGTCTTCTGGATGCCGAGCACTACTTGACGCCGAGTCTTCTGGATGCCGAGCACTACTTGACGCCGAGTCTTCTGGATGCCGAGCACTACTTGACGCCGAGTCTTCTGGATGCCGAGCACTACTTGACGCCGAGTCTTCTGGATGCCGAGCACTACTTGACGCCGAACGCTATGGATGCCGAGTACTTCTCTGGGTACTAGTTGCCTGGTCAAATCTCCAGGAAACACTTGCCCCCCAAAGTGTATCGCGTGGCCGAACGTGATGCGCTTTGAATCTAGTGCAACTTTCCTTGGCGATGTCTCCTCAAAAATGCCTGCGACGGAGGTGTGTGACAAGGGTGGCCCGGACGCCGAACGCTGCGTTCGAAGCCGGACAATCCTCCTTTGCCGAACGACACTTTGCTCTGATGTCGAACACCGTGGCATTGACCGGTTCTACCGGGTATAGCCTTTTCAACTTCTACCTTCCCCCTATATAACCAGGTCCTTCCCGTCTCCTCTCTTTTACCTTTTCACTTCTGTCACTCTTCAAAGATTTGCAATTCTCGCTAGCCGAGCAGATTTACAACTTGACCATTCCTTCTTAATCTCCTAACTGCAAACTAGGTACTGTTCCTCGTATAACTCGAATAGGTTTCAAGCGAGATGATCAAGTGTGTCATGTAGAAAGCTTTCGAGTAGGTTGTCCTTATTGCCGAACGATAATGCGAGGCGAGGAGGAAGGATTTGGGGTGTTTGCACATAAGGCTATTGTATTTAGCTTCATCTCGCCGAACCAAAGTTAAAAAAGGAAAAGGAAAACGTTGGAGGTGTTAAGGGTGTTGGATGGCACAGCTCTGGTTCGGCGTATGTTGCCATGCGCCGAATGGCGGAGGCTGCCGAACAGTAAGGCCGAACACACGCTAGAATGCCGAACAAAACCCAAGCCGAACACTCATTAAAATGTCGAACAATAACCTAGCTGAACAAAACCCAAGCCGAACACTTATTAAAATGTCGAACAATAACTTAGCCGAACAATACGATTGCCGAACAGAACTTAGACCGAGCCAAATAAAGCCGAACACTATACCTAGGCCGAACAGTCTGAATGCCGAACAGGACCTAACCGAACACTTGACACGCCGAACGATCATACATGCTGACCTATACTTAGGCCGAACAATACAATTGTCGAACATCATTTAAATGCCGAACAGTATAAATGTGAAACTACACTTAGGCCAGTCACTCTATAAATCATATGTTTTCTGAATCTGGAACTGTATTCACCACCAGGCGGGTTCTTTGAGACAGTCAGCGATGACGGTCTTCGAAGGCGACGATTCGAAGCTCATTATTATATCTTTGAGATCTTTAGATTCTTATTGCTTGTACACGAATGCTTGCACTAGTTCACACACCACGTGGGGGGAAAACTCGTGTTGCTAATTCTAACGTTCAACGTTTTTTAAGTATAGTTCTCTCAAGCACTTAGCCAGGTTCGTTATTTATCGGGAATGTCGAGAAAGTCTAGCTCCGCCACTATATCCGACAGGCCTGGGCCGTCAACAAGGCAAGTAGCCGCTGATACTTCTAATCCGTCGACTTCTCCTGTTCATAACCTAGCACCTGACGCCCTGGAGACGATAATCCTACTAGACAATCCGATCGATTCACAAGCTTCGAAGGTCAACGAAGCCGCTCTTCGACGGATATGCTCCATTCACGGCATCCCTTTTGCCGACGTGTTAGTTCCTTCGCGACACGATCGTCCTCATCTGCCCCCAGTCGGGTATACTACCTGTAACAAGTTCATGTGTTGGATGGGCAGCGTGCCTCCATTCAACTTATTTCTCCGGGATGTATTGCAGTATATCGACATAGCTCCGTCGCAGCTGCACCCGAACGGCCATGCATTTCTATATGGGACTTACTTACTTTTCATGGCCGTCTTCTCCAGACCTCCAACCACCGGTGATATCAGATACATCTATATGATCAAGAGACGGAAATACAGTCCTTCCTTCATGTTCCTCGAGTCGTACCACAAATGCCAGATCTTGACAGGGGCATGCAGTAAATTCGCCCTGTACAAACAGGAATGGTTCTATGTGCGCTGCCCTCCCGGTTTTGCGAGGAGATGGGTTGAAGGCAGTAAGTTTCTCTGCTAAGTCACCATTCGCATTTAACCGGAGTCATGTTTTTCCTAACTCTCTGTTTTCATCTTTTCAGGTATCAACCCGTGTCCGGAAGGCCGAGGATATTCTGAGGCTGTCGAAGCCATTAGAGCTCTTCCTGCCAAGGATCGAGACATCCGAGCTATCATTTCAAATGAATCACTGTCGGGGTTTGGCTTGCTAGCCCCTGGTCGTCGGATCAGCCTTCCAGAAGATGTCACCATTCCCAAACCTTCGTCCGGTAATGGGAAAAAACAGGCCGGGTCGTCGTCGTGCCGCATTCCCGATATGCATGGAGACAGTGAGCGCAAAGAAGACGAAGCTCCTGAGACTCAGGGCAAGAATGTGGGTCCCGCTTGGAATCCGGCAATCGAAGTTCAAGATATTGAGACGTCATCCTCCCCTTCGAAGGGAAAGAAGAGGTTAAAATATAAAGTGCAGAAGGAGAAAGTCGGTGGCACTTCAAAAGTCACGCCTATCCCGCCTGAGAAAGAGGCTTCCTCGCAACACCTGGAAAGTTCCTTGAGGGGTCTATCGAACCTTTCTATTCCCGAAGATATACTTAATTACGGGTTTGATGATCCTGAAGCCCTCAAACTTTCTTCACCCGCTAGAGGCCATGCGGGAGTTCAACTCCCGGTCCAAGGAGACAACACTCCGATTAGTAAAGATAAACGAACTGGTCTACCGGGGGGAACACTAGGACACACACGCACATACGCATTCCATCATACACTTCAAGTTTTTTCTTATCTTACGGATTTTTCTTAACTCGTTGTTATCTCCATTCTTTGCAGGTGATATGGGGCGTTCTCACGGACTCGATCGCCTTCATGGCTCTTCCATATTTCATCACTCTGGACAAGACTCTGGTTCAGGCAGACGCAGGGGCAGAGACGATTATGAAGATAGAGACAACCGTCCCCGTGAGTCGTCTCACCGCAAGAAGGCACATTCTCAATCTTCGCAGTCTCGTGATCCCCTTCCTCCAACTGTGCCGGATAAAGATAAAACTTCACAGAAGGGTTACCACTCTGATGCTCCTCGAGAACAACACTCTGATTCATCGAGTACAAGGCAAGTTCGGGAGCAACGAAAAAGAGTGGAACTTTCAAAGCATCCTCCTCCTACTCCTGCGGTGGACCCGACTGTTGCGGAAAAGATGGTCGATCTTAAGGCCAAGTTTCCGAAAATTTGCTTCGACGGTCTGAAGTTCCTCCCAGCCATTCATCATATTCCCGGGCATGTGAAGCAGAGTGTCATTGCCTGCAATAATGACGTCTATGTTCAACATGACGCGTTTGTGCACTTGGTGGAGAAGATATCAGAGGTATCCGTTGAGCGCCAACATGAGATTGATCGCCTGAAACTGGAGGCTGGCTGCGACAAAAACATCATCGAGCACCAAGACGTAAAGCTCGCTTCGTATAAGTCGAAGCTGGAAGCCGCTGAACAAAGCGCAAAAGATACTGCTGAGGCAGTTACTCGTTTAGAGGCGGCTCACAAAAAAGAGCTTGATGAAGCAGTCCAGCGCAGCGGTGCCCTCGCCCTAGAGAAAGACTCTGTCCAAAAAGAGAGGGATGCGCTCGTCGTGCAAGTCAGAGAGCTGAAAGAATTACTCTCCAAGGAGAAGGAGGACAAGGTAGCTGCTCAAGAAGAATCGCAGCGATACTGTGATGAAATCGTCGCTACTCGTCTCCTGAAAATGAAGCTCGATGACGAACTTGCCGGGGTTGAGAAAATGAAGGATGAGGCCCGTGAGGAGGGCAAAAGAGTGGCTACGGAGGAGATTGATTCTCGCCTCGAGGCGGCCGCAGAAGCCGGCAGGGAAGAGGTCAAATGCATGTTTGACCCGTTGATTGCTGAATACGGAGCCCGCGTCCTCATGCATCGCGACTTAACGTTCTTGGGCGACGGCTATCTCGAATCCCCAGCTGAGGCCTGGGAAACTTTGATAAGGATCAGGAAGATCGAGTCGGACTCCGAAGAGGTCGATGAGGAGGCCTTGGTGAAGGAGTTCCTTAGGGGGAATGAGCCATCGGATTTATCTGCAGCATTGGCACTTTACAGCAAAGGCTCTCCCCTTCCACAAGAGAAAAATGATGAAGCCGGCCCGTCCGAGGTCAATACATCTGCTCCTCATATTGCTGCTCCTCATATTGCTGCTCCTCATATTGGAAGGTACGGCTTCAAGCCTTTATTAATGAAAATCAACTAAACTGCTCGATTACAACTTTTAAAAAGAAACTAAGTTATTACTGAATGGAAAGATGCAGGAAATAACAGTGCCTAAAACAAGAAAGGAAACATGCTAAATGTAATAGTGCCGCAGATGTTCACTGTTCCATGCTCGGGGGAGTGTCGTGCCATCAACGGTCGCTAGCTTGAATGTTCCCTCTCCAAGCTTCCGTTCAATGGCGTACGGACCTTCCCAGCTGGGATTCATACGTGATGGTATCGGGAAAACTCGTTTCAGAACGAGATCACCCACATCAAAAATCCTTGGGCGGACTCTACCGTCGTAGTAGCGCTTGACTCGGTGCCTATGCGCTGCCGCCCTTAATTCGGCTTTTTCATGCTTTTCATCGATGCAGTTCAGTGATTCCAACAAGAGATTCTGGTTCGTCTTGGGATCATAGTGTGTCACTCGGTGTGATGGAACTTCAAGTTCCACGGGAATAACGGCTTCGGAGCCGTATGCCAAGGCGAATGGAGTGTGGCCGGTCGCGGACTTGTGGGTAGTTCTATATGCCCATAATGCTGTCGGGAGTTCATCTACCCACTTGCCTCCAACCTTCTCCAGACGCTTCTTCCGTATGGACTTGATTATTTTGTTGACGGCCTCGACTTGCCCGTTAGCTTTCGGGTGTGCCACGGCGGCAAACTTCTTCTCGATGCCATACTTTAAACAGAACTCTTTGAACTCTCTGCTTTCAAATTGCGTCCCGTTGTCCGTAATGATGGTGCGTGGAAGGCCAAAGCGACATATAATGTTTCGTACAACGAAGTTAATGACCTTCTTAGAGGTGATTGTGGCCAAAGGTTCCGCCTCAGCCCATTTTGTGAAATAGTCGACTGCAACTATCGCATATTTCGCGCCACCTTTGGATATAGGCAAAGAGCCGATTATGTCGATTCCCCAGATCGCAAATGGCCAGGGACTAATCATTTGTGTGAGTTCCGTTGATGGAGCCCTTGGGATTTTCGCATATCTTTGACACTTGTCGCATTTTCTTACGTAGTCCGCGGCGTCCCGGTTTACGGTAGGCCAGTAATATCCATAGCGGAGGATCTTCTTTGCTAGCGTTTGCCCCCCAGTATGGTCGCCACATTCCCCTTCGTGAACCTCTCTTAAGACCCTCTTTGTCTCATCATGAGCGATGCATCGCAATAATGGGACTGAGAATCCTTTTCGATACATTGACCCATCCTGCATTACGTATCGCGCGGCCTTTCGAAGTACCTGCTATCTTTCGCTCCTTTTTTCTGGTAAAGCCCCGATCGTCAGATACAGTTTGAATGGGGTTATCCATGATTCCTTCTCGATCTCCGTTTCCAACACACGATCGACTTTTATCTCGTCTATGCTTGGGGCATGCAAGGCTTCAACGGGATACAATCCCATTTGTTGCGCATCGCCGGTACTCGCAAACTTAGCCAACAAGTCAGCTTCTTTGTTCTGTTCGCACGGGACATGTGAAATGTCATAACGCTCGAGATTCGAGAGTAGTTCTTGGACCTGAACAAGGTACGGAGCGAGCTTTCGTCCCTTTGCTTGGTAGTCTCCCTGTACTTGGTAAACCACCAACTGTGACTCGCAAAAGATTTCGATTGATTTGATCCCGAGTTCCCTGATGAGCTTCAAGCCAGCGATCAGTGCCTCATATTCTGCTTCGTTATTTGTAGCCGGGAAATCAAGCTTTAGGGCATAACAGATTGATCGGTTTTCCGAAGTTATGAGAACTATGCCCGCGCCGGAGCAACGGTCGTTTGATGCACCGTCAGTGTATAATTTCCATCGAACAGGGGGAATGATGTCGTGATCATCCGGTTTGACGGGTATGGTAAACTCAGCGATGAAATCTGCTAACGCTTTCCCTCGGACGGCTCTCCGTGGTAAGTAGGCGATATCGAATTGGCTCAACTCGATGTTCCATTTTAGCAACCTTCCTGAAGTTTCCTGCCGTTGGAATACTTGCCTCAGGGGTTGATCGGTATAAACGCTGATTGAATGTGCTTGAAAGTATGGGCGCAGCTTATGTGATGCAATCACCAAGCAATAAGCCAATTTCTCGATCTTAGGGTAATTCCTCTATGCCCCTGTTAAACGCTTGCTAACATAGTACACCGGCTTCTGGACTCGATCCTCCTCACGAACCAAAGCCGCACTTATCGCATGTGGGGATACAGCCAAGTATACATATAACATTTCGTGGTCAACTGGTTTTGACAGCATTGGTGGACTCTCCAGATGCCTCACCAGATTCTGGAATGCTTCCTCACAACTAGCCATCCATTCAAAATTTCTCTTCCCTTTCTTTATTATATCAAAGAATGGGATGCACTTGTCAGTTGCCCTGGATATAAATCGACTCAGCGCAGCTACTTTTCCATTCAAGCTCTGTACTTGTTTTATAGTCCTGGGCGTTTGCACACCTCGAACAGCTTGGATCTTTTCTGGGTTGGCTTCAATTCCCCTAGCATTGACGATGAATCCCAAAAACTTCCCCGATGCAACACCGAAGGAACACTTCAGAGGGTTGATCTTCATCCCGTAATACCTTAGTATGTCGAACATTTCAGCCAAGTCTCGAATGTGGTTGTTTGACCATCGTGACTTCACGAGCATGTCATCCACATAGACTTCCATCGTTCTACCCAGCTGGTCCTTGAACATTCGATTCACTAAACGCTGGTAAGTTGCTCCCGCATTCTTCAATCCGAAGGGCATCACTACATAGCAATAAAGCCCGACATTCGTAACGAAACTGGTGTGTTCTTGGGCATCGGGATTTGGTTGTACCCGGAGTATGCATCCATAAATGATAACAGCTCGTGTCCTGTGGTGGAGTCGACCAACTGATCGATCCTAGGCAACGGGAAACTGTCCTTAGGGCATGCTTTGTTCAAGTCGGAATAATCTACGCAAGTCCTCCATTTCCCATTCGCCTTTTTTACCAGCACGGGGTTGGATACCCATTCAGGGTAGAGGGCGTCGCGGACGAACCCATTTGCTTTGAGTTTGTCCACCTCCTCTCCGAGAGCGGCGGACCTCTCCGGATCCATTCCTCTCCTATTTTGTTTAACTGGAACGTATTTCGGGTTTATGTTCAACATATGACTCGTGATGGCGGGGGAAATCCCACACATATCAGAATGCGTCCAGGCGAAAACATCAAGATTCGCCCGGAGGAAGTCGCTAAGGTCTTCAGTCATCTCGGGGCCAAGCTGTGATCCGATCTTTAGTATTCGCGAAGGGTCGTCACGGCTAACTGAAACGTCAATTGTTAACTCAGCCGGTGCCGCCTTCTCTTCCCTGGGTTTCTCATTGTCGTCTCTCGGATCTATATCTCCGAAGATCCGAGAACTATGCCCGAGCCAGGGCTCGGGCACTACTTGTCAATTATTCGCATTAAGGATGCGGACGAGATTGTCCGCAACCTTTCCCTTCTCCCTCCGATGGGCCTCTCGGAGCTCAGCCACATAACAGGAACGACCAGCTGCTTGGTCACCATGAACAATACCTACTCCTTTGTCCATTGGGAACTTCAAAGTTAAACACCACGGGGCTAACGCTGCCCTAAACTCAGCCAGGGCCGGCCGACCCAAGAAAACGTTATATGGAGAATCCACATCCAAAACTACGAAGGGTAGAATTCGCACCCTCCGACGCTCGCCTTGTCCCAGTTCAACTGGTAACTCAACGTACCCCACGGCGTCGGTCGCCGCGCTATTAAAGCCGTGTATACGAGCCTTGGACGGTTTTAGGTCTTTTGTTTCCAGTTTCATTTGGTCGTAAGCCTTCTTGAAGATGATGTTGACTGAACTTCCGCAATCAATCAGAATTCTCTTTACATAAGCTGGTCCGATCGTTGCAGATATGACCATCGGGTCGATGGTCGGAGCCTCTACCTGATCAGCGTCCCTGTTTCTGAACACAATATCGTCTGTCATTACGCGCTGCTGCTTAGCAGGGGTCCCGTCCTCCGCGTTCGAACAACACTCAAAATCGGCATGCTTCAGGGAACTTGCATATCGCTCCATCTCCTGCTAATTCTTGTCTGCGGGGTGAGGTCCGCCGATAATTGTATTTATGACTAGTCTACCTACGGTTCGGGCAGGCTCCTCGAGATGACGCGGAGCTGGTGCACGACCTGGGTTGGACGTTTCCTGTCCTCCTTCATGTGGATCCTTCACAAATTCCTGCAACTTCTTTTTCCTGATCAACTTCTCGATAGTGTCGTGCAAGTGTCTGCACTCTTCCGTATTGTGCCCATAAGTCTCATGGAAGCGACAATACTTCCCGGTCCGCTTCTGTTCCTCGGTTGATTCTTTCGGACGTGGCTTTCTGTATTGAAAAGTATTGCAGGTGGATAGGTAAATGTTCTCAAGTGGCGCGTTCAGCGGAGTATACTCGCTGTAGCTTGGAATTCTCGATTTCCACTTCCCCGCTTCTCTCTTCTTCCCTTGATTCCTTCCTCCGGACTCCTTAGACTGCCCAGGCTTATTCTGGACATTGAGTTGGACCTTTCCCGAGCTGTCTCCGGATTGCTTCACAGCAATGTTGCTCTTCACAGATTCTTGGACGGGTCCTGGCGCCTTATCTCGTCGTACCCACCTAGCTTCCTCTCTTCTTATGAACTGGTGTGCCTTTGAGTAGAAACGCTCTAGCATAGCCGGGGGTTTTCCTGCCAACCAGTCTCCAAACTCAGAATCTGGATCCACTCCTCTCATTATAGCCATCAGAATTGCATGGTCATTGGGATTACTGACTTCAGTTGCCGCAACATGGAATCTCTATAAATATTCCTTCAACGACTCC
Organism: Allium fistulosum; assembly: GCA_030737815.1. Classification (NCBI taxonomy): domain Eukaryota; kingdom Viridiplantae; phylum Streptophyta; class Magnoliopsida; order Asparagales; family Amaryllidaceae; genus Allium; species Allium fistulosum. The sequence continues at coordinate 936,567,526 of CM060907.1, read as the reverse complement.
CCGGGATTTTGGATTACACTTGACAGAGACATTACGTCTTTTGGGCGTGTAGTGTGTATTCTGAACTGCTCAATAAACTTCCTTGCCAATTCTTAGAAATTCGATACGGACCGCGGAGGAAGTCGGGTGAACCACATAGTAGCGATCCCAGAGAGAGTAATCGGAAAGCATCTACATTTGGTGGCATCATTTGCTCTAGCTGAATCCATCATCCATTCGTACCTCATGACATGCTGTCTGGGGTCAGTCTTCCCTTCATATGCAGGGATAGTAGGCATACTAAACTTCCTAGGGTACGCCGCCTGCAACACAACATCCGTGAATGGAGTATGACTTCTTGACACTCCCCAATCATCATTCGATAAGCCCTGATTTTCTTTCATCAATTGCCTGATCATGGCTGTCAGATCTGGCGTCTGTATGGAAGGCGGGAGGTTAAGTTCTGTTCTACGTGCCTATCCATGCTGATGCCTTCTCTCCTGGTGATCTGACAGTCGCGCGTCTTGGGGTTCGACATCGTTAGCGTTTTGATGGCCTGGGCCTCCATCCTCCATTTGCACTCCGGTCCTGAAGTTTCCAGCTCTTGCTTGGTTACGGTCTCCAGCTGTTTGAACATCAGCTTCTGCTCGTGCAGCTTCAGTCTTACGTCGTTTGCGCTTGGGAGGTTCATCAGAGGAAGTTGAGCTGTCAGATGAAGAGTAAGGAGCGGGATTGCCCCCAGCATTCTGTTGCTGCTGTTGAGTGAGTTGTGCCATCAGGTTGGCGTTAGCTTGCATCTGCTCTCCTAGTTGTCTCCTGCATTCCCTGAGTTCTCCCATCAAGTCATTGAACTCTATTCTGGTGACAACTGGAGTTTGTTCTTGAGCGGCAATTCCTGCACTCGGAATCGCTGGTTGATTGCTAGGTCCTGCTTGTTGCACGCTAGCAGTCTTGTGGGCATCCACATTATGTGAAGCTGACCTGGTACGTGGTCCTGCCATTGTAGAGTTATCGGTATGAACTCTGAGTAGAATCAATAGATGTCCTATCAGTGAGTCGGATCTTCCTTGGGGGATTTGTTCAATCCAGTAGCTTCAAAGCAGATCCTTGAGGTCTGAGAATTCAATTCCCAGTGAAAGCACCAAAGTGTTAGCACCAAAATTGGTCACTAACCTCGTAGAGAAAGATTGTGTAGAGATATAAGCGATGAAGATAAATTAAACAGAGAAGATAATGCTAATTTAAATGTAGAAAGTAAGAACACCAAATTTATAGTGGTTCAGCGTAATTGCCTACGTCCACTTTGAGATTAAACTTTATTGATCTTTCTTCTTCTTGATTACAATTCGTGAATCAAATGCTTGAACGAAGTTGTTAAGTAGAGAAGATGAGTCTCAAAAATGGCAGAGTCTCCCCGGTGTTCTCTCTCCAAAAAAGGATCCTCTTCACTGTGACCCTGCCCCTCTATTTATAGGCAAATATGGGCTGGACTTCCCAAGTGGGCTTGGTGGCCGAACACTCTAGCCCGAGTACGGTGGTTGCTGCTTACCGAACCAAGCATGCCGAACGCTATAGCGCCGAACGGTCCTTTCCATGCCGAACGGTCCGTCTGATGTGTGGGAAGTGCAGGATGGTTGCAATGAAGACCGAACGTACTTCTGTCCGAAGCTCTCGACCGAACAATGCGTGCAGGCCGAACGATATTGTTACCTCGAGTAGCTGTGCATACCGAATGTCTCCAGAATGCCGAGTACTCCCGTTGCCGAGTACTATCCCGAGTACCATGGGATGCCGAGTACTCTTGTTGACAGGTCCTACTTGATGCCGAGTGCTCTTGTTGCCGAGCACTCCTATCACCGAGTTCTATTGATGCCGAACGCTAGCTGACGCTGGGCATTGGTCGACGCCGAGTGCCAGTCGAAGCCGAGTACTACTGATGCCGAGTACTACGTCGAACGCCGAACACTACTTGACGCCGAGTCTTTCTGGAGGCCGAGCACTACTTGATGCCGAGTCTTCTAGATGTCGAGCACTACTTGACGCCGAGTCTTCTGGATGCCGAGCACTACTTGACGCTGAGTCTTCTGGATGCCGAGCACTACTTGACGCCGAGTCTTCTGGATGTCGAGCACTACTTGACGCCGAGTCTTCTAGATGCCGAGCACTACTTAACGCCGAACGCTATGGATGCCGAGTACTTCTCTGGGTACTAGTTGCCTGGTCAAATCTCCAGGAAACAAACTCAACCTTAGCTTCCACTTTAAGCTCGGCGATCATCTCTAAAAGCTTGTGCATAGCCCACCATTACCACCATCGCATCACTTAGAATTTGCCTATGATGCCGCCTAGGGATTGTAATGGGGCGGGTATAGGGTCCAAACCCGATAGATCCACCCCATATTTTGACCCATCAAGACCCGCCCCATTGGGTCATCGGGGCGGGTAGACCCATGACCCGCTCATGAAAGATCCGAGTCACGGGTCGATTTGGGGCTTGGCAAAGCCGTCCCAATCCGACCCATACCATTGAAGCTCATAATATCAACTAATTATGATTTGTTGATCTATTTAACAAAAATTTCTATAATGAAGATATCATAATGTTTCATTCAATAAGTTCTATTATTTTGAATTACTAATTGCATTATTGCTAATTATATAAACAAAAATGCATATTGTTTGAATTTTAATCGAACACTTTATTTTTTTTCTTTTAGTTTTATAGTCACTATTATATATAGTCAATATATTTTTTAGTATATATCTTTCTTACACATAAAAGTATTAGTGTATGCAAATCAGAATCGACTTTTGAGAGAACAAACAAAGTTGCATCGGGTTTTGGGCCAGGGCGGGTCGGGCCTTACCCTGATCCGCGTGGGTCTTGGGTTGGGTCAAAAATCTAGACTTGCACTGGGTCTATGGGACTGGTTTGAGGCAGGGTTTGAAAAAATTGGGTCGGGTATGGGGTATGAAAAACCCGCCCCAACCCACCAATTGCCATCCCTAATGTCGCCGAACCTCATCATGTTTCAACCAAACTGAAGTATGCAAGACTGAATACTTTCCACAACTTCAACCCTTCGCCCTTACATCAACTACAACCTGACCATGCTCATTAATTCATGCCATTAGTCCCTAAATCGATGCAACCAAGTCATCGTTTGTGCTCTCTGATGCACACGCCTATCACCATTAGCGTCGCCTGATACCAACGATGCCCTACTGTCACTATCGGCCACTCCGGTTCTCCGCTAACCCTAGCACGCACACACCAGGTCGCTGCTCGTGACCTCTCCCTGTAGGCACGACCGCTTCAGCCATCCCGACACCATTAACATGCCAAGCTCATGCTCCACTTCCCCTTTTCTTTCTCCCAACGTGCCTTCGTCGGTTTTTAAGGATTGAATCGATTTAGAAAATTAGGGCATAGGAAAAGAGAAGGGCTTGAGAAATGAAGGGGTTAGAATGACGAGCCAGGGATGTTTTGAAATAAGTTTAAAATATAAATGGGCTTGAATTGAATTTTGAGCCTGTTTATTAATTTATTTGATTTCTTTTCTTTATTTTCCTTGCCAAAAAAATCTTTTTATCACTGTATATAAATGTGAATAATTCTACCATTAATTTGTAGATTCATTTCCAATTTAAATTGATTCACCATCCAATTTTCCAAAGTATAACTTGATTCAATATTTGTCTCTCTATTTAACTATTCATTGTATTAACAAAAATTAAATGTATTTTTCAACTATTTCAATGATATAAAAAAATATTCACACTTTTGAAAATAAATTTATATTGGTTAAAACTTTTTATTTGATCTAAAATATATCTTTAAAAAGTATTTATTAACTAATTCGATTTATTAAACAAAATGATTTACTAAATGATCTTAACTAAATAAAATGTTTTTTTATAATAGTTATCAAAAATCCAATTCAAATATTTTCATTTGAATCAAACTCATTTGTTATTCGACGTAGAAAGCAGTGTTAATACAACAACCTCTAAGGATCTCTCTACAAAGTTCCATAGAAATCACCAAAAATAATGCAATTCACAACTGCATCTATAGCGACTATCGCTATGACTGCACTTTCAAATCCGAGTCTAACCTAAACCAAAGTCCATCTATAACCTATATGCTTTGTTCCAAGGCCTTGATATATGTCATATAGTTCCATTCAATTTTGTCAAGTTCATCCAAATCCATACATATGCCACTTGTTTTTAAAGCAAGAATCAAAAAAATTGTTTCAACATATGTTCAAATCAATTCAAACAACTTTAAAAAAACCAAACACAAGAAAATATGAGTTATATATTCAATCAAAGTGGTGAGTTAGCTCACCTTTAACTTAACAACCAACAAGTCCAAGCTAACCAAGTCTAACCCCTAATTTGCAACATCTTCCCTTCCTTCCTTGCTTCCATTTTCTTTTAGCCCTCCCTCTTCCTTGAGTCGCTCATGGCCTATAGAGATAGGGTGAGAATAGCTTCATTTTTTCACAGTCTAACTTTGTAAGATGTTTTGTAGTGTGGTGGTAAGGCTTCATTTCAAGTTTGAGTTGATTTGGATTCGATTTGCAAATATTTTTCTTTAGAAAATTATGAAGAGGAAGAGGAAGAAGAAGACATGGATTTTATAATCCTATGCTTTGTGAATTTGTAAATAATAAATAATGGTCTGCACATATTGTGACGACCCAACTTTCTATCACCAGAAAGTTGCATCATCTTTAAGAAAGAAAGGGATAGAAAAGAGAAAAGATAAGAAGAAAGAAGAAACAACATTAGAATCTCAACAGCGGAACGAATAAATTATATGAATCACATAAATATTACATAATATACAACATCAATCAGAGTTACACAGATAATACATCACATACTAGACAGTTATAAACACCTGTCTAGTTAATACAACTCGATACAACTCAAATACAACACAGAGATACCAACACAGTGAAACACTATATATATATATATATATATATATATATATCTACAGCGCTGAAGCCTCCTGCTCCATTGCTCCTCCACAATTCGTCAAATCTAACCTGAATCCCTTGGCTACTCGTAAAAATTTGAGTACCCGAGAGTTTAAGAAAAACAGAAATAAACTCTGGGTCATACATGGGTCTGGTATGAGTAACAGGTTAAAGTTGCTTAACTTTGAAAATCCTTTGAAAACAAAAGGTATCACGTAAGACTTCCCACACATAAACATGGGTAAGTTTTTACCTTACGCTAACCAAACATTTGATAGGAAATTCTATGATATTATAATAGGTCTAGGGTTTTCAAGTAAATATAATCATAGCCGAAATTGTTACATCTATTAAATTCCGGCATACTAGCCAACAAGTGGGTAATACAATCAAATCCGAGGGCACTTATTGGAGATTGGATTCCATACAATGGCAGGGCTACTGGGGTACCGCCCGTCACAGTACGTGGCCTAGATCACCGTACCGAGGATTACTCCCAATCCCCTACAACACAAGGCCGGAACCATCCCTTACTGGACAGTCCCGAACGAAACAACCCCAGCAGTTGTGGCCACAACTGCCCACACAGCCGAATATAAAAGGACATCTAGACAGGGGAAAATCTCGCTCTCAAGTGGGTGCTACCCACGAAGCCTTGCTGCACCTCCCCTGCTTTAGCCATTCTCGGTTGATGAGGCTTGAGGCTACGATTACCTCATCATAACACATCGCTTAGAACGCTCATCGTCCACCTGACGATATTCTGAAAGCATTCAATCCATACAAGTTCGTTCCAGGTTCGAACGAAACCGAAGGCATTATCTCGTTACACTCATTTTGGAATCATCCTCAGAGTTAACGACAATAACCCTTGCACTCTAAATCTTCATCTTCACTTAAGATTCACGACCTATCATTAATTTGAATCGATCTGGTTTTCGGATATCCAAATTTGGAAACCCGATCCCGGTCTCATCGAAATCCAAATCGTATCTTTTAAGTCCAAGTTGTTTTAAAGTTAAAACAATTAATTTCATTATCCATATACACACAGATAGATAATTCACAATATCATCACAAATAGATAATCTACATTATCCATATACTTCAACCAAAGCAACCATATCATACAGCATTACTTATCTCATATCTGAGATTTCAAACCATTCAAGGAAATCCATATCATACATCCATACATAAACAAGGATTAATAATCACACCATTTATAATTAATTTAAAATGAATTAAATTAATTACCTTATCTCTAATTAATTTAAAGTAAATTAAATTAATTACTTCATCATTATAAATCTTGCTTACATAACCATTAATTAATTACAAATCAATTAATTAATCATTCTATAATTTCCATCTTAATTTAATCATCCTTGATTAATTATCCTTTAATTACATTCAAGTAATTATCCTTTAATTAATTTCTCCAATTAATTATCCTTAACCAAATACTGTAATTAATCTTTAATTACTCTATTAATTAATTAACTATAATTAATTACATTAATCCTTAATTAATTATATTAATTAATTACTCAAAATCACTTATTATTGATTAATTAATCTTAATGAATCAACCCTTAATTACATCATTAATTATATAATTTAATGATCCCTAATTACATTTTTAAATAATTATTCTATTCAAATAATTACATTAAATAATTAATCCTTAATTAAACCATAATTATTAATCACTCTTGATTAATCTCATTCAGTAATTAACTACCCTTAATTACTTCATTAAATAAATTAATTACTTCTTAATTAATTATCTTAATTAATCCCTTGATTAATTTCACAAAGTAATTTAATCCAAATTACTTCCATATTAAAATCCTCTTCAATTTATTACATACAGTAATTACCCATCAAATCATCCAGTGATTAATTAAAATTAATTAAACTTAATTAATTAACTTAAACTAATCAAATTTAAACTCAATTAATTACATTAAGTAATTTATTCCTTAATTACTTCCATTAAGTAATTACACTTAACATTTTCATAAATGATTATCTTTAATTAATCAATCAAATTAATTATTAAAATTATCACATTGATTAATTATTAAATAATCTTAATTTAATGACCTTCATCATTTATTGACAATTCTTAAATTCTTTCCTTAAGAAATTAAACTTAGATTAATCAATATTAATTACGATTTAATTTCTCCTTAATAACCAATTAATTAACCTCTGATTATTTCATTAATTTAAGTTTTCAACTGTAACTTAATTAATCTTTAATTACTTGATTAATTAATTCCAAATCATTTATTAACATCTAATCTTTATCCACTTAATGATCACTAAATTACAAATTAATTATTCCTAATTAATTAACTTAAAACTTAATTAATTAGTTTTAAAATTCATAATTACTAATTTAATCATCCATATCATTAATTAATTAAATTAATTAATTGTCTTAATAATTTAATGAATCCAAATCATTAAATCCTAATTTACTTTAAGATAAACATTATTCTTATTAATGATTAAATCATTTTTACTTTCAAAATTTACTTCAAATTTCATTTTTAATTTAAGATTTAAAAATGAATACAATTTTAACTTTAACCAATTTAAATCAATTTTATCAACCTCTTAAATCAAATGTTATAGGGAATTTTATAAAGAATCTTATATAAATAAGTTTTAAACATTTTATTGAAAAACCATTTCATTTAAACATACTTTAAATATTGAAACTTGTTTAAACAATTTAAAATTTTAAAAACTTATTTATTTTAAAACTAGGATACAAATTAGATTTTGAATTCATACTTAAACTAGATTTAAAACTTGGTTTAAAACTGGTTTAAAAATCTGCTTTTAAATTTTTAAAACTTAAAACTTGACAGGTTTTAAAACTGGCAACAACAACTATAACCCGAGTCTACCCTAAATGACTTCGAGTCGAACACAGAAAAACTTCGGCAACTCCCTCAATTGACTCGAGATAAACTCGAGTATCCATCTTCCCCAAAATCTAACTTCACCAGGAACAAAAGTGCACGGTGCACATGCACCGTGACTCTGATCTACTCTGGCCATCCACGATGGCTTTACCACTTTGGCAACCATCCACTAAACTCACCCCGACCATCAGATCGTCCAAAGCATCTCGAAATCAAAAATCGAGTAACCAAACCCAAACTGGAACCCAAAACAAAACCTGGCAACGCCTCGACCTTGCTTCTCCGACCATCGGAATGTCAGCACCTCTGGCCAAGCCTTCGACAACACTCCAGCTTCCCTTCCCCAGAATATAGTGGCACTCGATCCACCAGAGTTGCCGTGGTGGATCGTTTTTCGATCATCACTCAAACTAGGTTTAGAAACCCCTCTGACCAACCACCGCCGCTACAACCACTAGATCAACTTCCTACCAATTTTCCTATCATCTTCGATCACTCCACTATCTTCACTGAAAATCCCGACCTCTCCAATCATTTGGATTACCAGAAAATACCAGTTTACCATTTCCAGTTCAAACAAGAACTGCACTTAACTTTTATTACTAAAAATCTTGATTTTAGTTTTAAAAATCATGTCTAAGGATAAGAAATCAGATTATAAACTTGAATCAATGAATTAGAGTGTTTGAAATTTTACTCAAACTTAAGCTTCCCTGTATATTTTGGATTCCAGAGTAATTTCCAATTTATTTCAACTTAAATAAATTGTTAAACTTTAATTTATGATTAAACAAACAATTTTTGTTTAAATTCTAAGTCCTAACAGTGATTTGTTCAAGAGATAATGGATTTGATTTAAAACCTTAGCTTTGAAAACTAAGAACAGGGATATCACAGGAAACATTCATGCACACACATCTATACATTCACGTATATACACAGACATGCACCCATATATATACATACAACCATACAAATACATAGATATGAACATGCGACAGGTTTATTATACTTAGGCTTTTAAATAAAAAGTTACTCACCTGAGAAATTGATAAACAACAGAGCCTCTGGTTTTGATTTTGAAAAAGCTTGAAACTGTGAGACTTTTGAAGACTAGAACTTGCAAATTAAAAACACTTTGATGTTGAGATGATCTAGCTTGAAAACAGATATGAATTGCTTTGTCTCGGGTTGAAGAAGAATAATGCACAGTGTTTGCGCCAAAAATGGTCACAAACCCCAAGTGTAGTGAAAGCACCAGCGTATGAATACGAATCGACAGTATTCACACACAAATCACAGATCTAAGCAAGTAACAAGCAGCAATCAAGAAATAATGAACAGTGACACACAATTTATAGTGGTTCGGCTATCTCCGGCCTACGTCCACTTCAAGGTTTTTATGATTTTATTGCTTGATGCTTGAAGATTACAATTTCGTATGTTCTATTACAACTGATTTGCTGAACTAAGTTTGAATCTAAGGCAGCAATGGTGATCTGGAGTAAATCTGGCAGAATCTGGGCGCTCCTTAGCTCTAAGAATTGTCCGACCCCTTTTCTGAATGACCAGGGGCTCTACTTATAGGTGTAGGAGGCTGATATTTCTCCTAAATTGAGGGGAGACCAGTTCTGGCACGTGAGGGGGCCCACATGCCCGCTTTCTGGAAATCCGGGCCCACTTTGGGATCGATTCGACCCTTGCTTCGAATCGATCAAGATTTGTTCCGATTGAGCTGAAATTTGGCATGGACATTCCTTAGGTTGACAGTTAGCTCCTGTCCAAATTTCATAGCATTTGGACTTGTAGATCTCAAGTTATGATCGATTCAAGTTGAAGATTTTCGCTTCCTGGAGTCGTTCGAATCGATACCTTCGAATCCATAGGGTCGACTCCATCTCTTTGCACGTGAAGGCAATGACATGGTGCGCGTGCTTCGGGTCAGCCCTCCTTTTTCTCCGAGTTTTACTGAGTCGAACCCGGGGTTTCAGCTAGGTGGATTTGGTGGATTCAAGGCAATCGATTCGAAGACACGTTTCTTCGAATCGATGGAATTGGTGCTTGGTCGAATCGATCCAGATATGCCACTGCGGATCGATTCAAAGTTATCTCAATGTGGGGGTTCGAAGATGCTGGAGTCGAAGTTCCTTCAACTGTATGGAATCGAAGGGTTTCTCATTGACGGATTCGAAGGTGGGAATGTGAGGATGGACTCGAACTATCGGAGTCGAACTAATGCTTGCTCAATGGAGTCGAAGCAAGGCGTGTTCCGATGGGTTCGAGGCAAGGCTCATCGTGATCGATTCGAGGCAAAGGCTTGATCGATGGATTCGAAGTAAGCTGACTTCTCATGGATTCGAGGCAACGCATGTTTGATGGATTCGACCTTATACCACCTTATCCATCTTCTTTTGGCGATATCTTGAGCATACGAACTCGGATTGACTCGAAACTTGGAACGTTGTTTCATCTGGCCTTGCTTGACATGTCTCATCAATTGCAGCCCGATCCGGACTCGGACAAAATTCATCGATATCCATGGTGAACCTGCGATGCACAATCGATGTTCATGACTAATAATCATTGATTTTCAGTTAATCTTTGGGTATCTCGGCTTTGCCAAAAGTTGAGATAACATTTTGCCCCCCAAAATATGCCTTTTGTTAAAAGGGGTGTTTTGATCAGTCTCAAGTTAAATGCAGTGAGTTCATGTTTTACTCATAGCTTATAGCATTTTCAATCAAGTCCATGGCTGTTCGAAGCCGAATTGTTATCAATTTTTTCCAGTGGAAGTTAAGAATGAAATTCTACGGTCTCTCCGTACTATTGATGGTCACTCCGGACCCTTGTCAAACTCATTCTAGATTTAGCGATTGAATAGAAAGATCCTATTGCACTCCGGCGTTGCTTTCTATCCCTTGCACTCTGGCCCCAGCTAGGGCGTATAGCGATGTCTTGGTCATTCTCGACCGATCATAGCCTCTCCGGGCTCATGCTGGATCCCATCCTGTCACTCTCCGGTGAAGGGGAAACAACGTTAAGTGAGTCAATCCTGTCGCTCTCCGGCGAAGCGACTCACCTCCTGCACTCCGGTTCAGTGTATCTGAACATTAAGCGATGTCATGGCCTAAATCGTGGGTCGATCATAGCCTCTCCGGGCTCTTATCGAATCCTGATCCAATCACTCTCCGGTGAATAGGAAACGATGCTTAAGTGAGTTAATCATGTCGCTCTCCGGCGAAGCAACTCACTTCTTGCACTCCGGACCCTGCCTCTCCGGGTAGGATCATAAAGCGATCATGTTTATATTGATATTTAATGTTTATCCTTTAACTCTCTGGTCAAAGGTTTATTTCGATAAATGTTTCTTTATTAAATTCAAATCCTAGATGTTCAATCTCAAACACCAGGAAAAACAAGACAACGCCTCTCCGGGCGGAGCAGTCTATTTCCATCTTAGAGCATGCCTAGGGATCTCTCCGGTTCCCGTACATGAGTAAGTGGGATAGCCGTTTTATTTTGGAAATCAAATCTAAGAAAACTAATCGACCAGAGTCCAAATCTTGAACTTGGCCCTTGCCATCACAATCAGTTGATGACGAGTCGTGATCCCGATCCAGGATCATTCCTGTTAGGTTGAGGCGGTAGTTGTTCGGGTCTAACCGCCGTTGCACGTTCTCTGACATACTGCGGCAATCTACCACTCCTGGCATGTTCTTCCACCTCATCCTTTAGGTGGCGGCATTCATCGGTAGTGTGCCCATCCAGCTCATGGAATAGGCAGTATTTTCCAGTTCTACGTTCCCGCTCTGTGGGATCTCTCTTGGGTGGTTTTCGGTAGGGGAGTTGCCCCCGAGTTTCGGTGTAAATTCGTTCCAGTCCTGCCACCAAGTCTGTGTATTGCCTGAATCTGGGCTCTCGGAATTTCTTCCGTTTATCAGGACCATCATGTGCGTCATCCTGCTTTCTCTTTCCTTTGTCTGCCCTGGACTGTTCCCTGGCGGTTCCTTCGCCTTGTGCAACATTTATTTCCTGCCTCTCGGCTCGTGATTCCTCTAATCGAATGAATTTTTCAGCTTCATGAAAAAACTCTCCAAGATCTTGCGGTGGATCTTTAGTCAAAGAGTCTTTGAATTCGGTGCCTTCTCCAACTCCTGCAACCGCTGCCATCAAAATCATCGATGGGTCCGGGCGATCTACAGAAGCCACCGTTGCGTTAAATCGTAACAAAAAATCTTTTATGGACTCTCCGGTCCTTTGTTTTATTGATGCCAAAGTCATCACGCTCTTAGGTCGCGTCACGTGAACCCTAAACTGCTTCATGAAGCAATCCACAAGCTCGCCCCATGTCCTGATTGATCCTGTTTCTAGATGTCTAAACTAAAGCGCAGCCAAATCTGATAAGAATAAGGGGAAACATCGTGCCATTACTTCCTCGGATACTCCCAGCACTTCCATGTGTCTGATATATCTGGTGATATGCATGGTCGGGTCTGACTTTCCGTCATAAGGATTCAGCGTTGGTAGTTTGAACTTCGGAGGGTTCCTTGCATTCCTGATATTCAGAGCGAACGGACTCCGACTAACTTCTTCCAATCCTCCTCCTGACAACCCTCCTCTCATGAGTCGTCTCACTAGGCCAATCATTCTTTCATCTCCATCTAGGGGTTGCCCCTTGTCATGTCTCTGTCTTGCCCTCCGAGTCTTGTAGGGAATTCTGGTACGTACTCTTCGGGTGGCTCGTTAGCATTTGTGTTGGCCCTAGCCGGTTGAGCTCCTTCCAAAGGTACTTCTGCATTGGATCCTGCGGGCCTGCCCCCAAGCCCTTGTTGATTTCCTTCTGGTTCTGTATTCTGTCCTCCGTTGGGTTCCATAGCCCTAGCTCCTTGTTCCACATTCACAGCCGCTGTAGCTGGTCCAAGGTTCTGTGTCCCTGCAGCTCTTATCTGCTCGAAGAAATTCTGCAGCATCTCTTGTTGGCTTTTCATCATTCTCTTCTGCATTAGGTTATTCATAGCCTCCATCTCATCTCTAGTAATGTAGATTGAAGCTTGTCCTTCTCCGGCGCCAGAGGATGCCTCTTGACTTCCTCCCTGTTGGCTCCTTTCAGCTCTTTGTCTTGTTTGTCGAGTCATTGTAGAGCCAAATCTGAATCCTTAAAATTTAAAATCTAAACTTTGAATCTGGTGTAGCGGGTGCTAGTTCCTCTCAGTGAAAGCACCAAAGTGTTTGCGCCAAAAATGGTCACAAACCCCAAGTGTAGTGAAAGCACCAGCGTATGAATACGAATCGACAGTATTCACACACAAATCACATATCTAAGCAAGTAACAAGCAGCAATCAAGAAATAATGAACAGTGACACACAATTTATAGTGGTTCGGCTATCTCCGGCCTACGTCCACTTCAAGGTTTTTATGATTTTATTGCTCGATGCTTGAAGATTACAATTTCGTATGTTCTATTACAACTGATTTGCTGAACTAAGTTTGAATCTAAGGCAGCAATGGTGATCTGGAGTAAATCTGGCAGAATCTGGGCGCTCCTTAGCTCTAAGAATTGTCCGACCCCTTTTCTGAATGACTAGGGGCTCTACTTATAGGTGTAGGAGGCTGATATTTCGCCTAAATTGAGGGGAGACCAGTTCTGGCACGTGAGGGGGCCCACATGCCCGCTTTCTGGAAATCCGGGCCCACTTTGGGATCGATTCGACCCTTGCTTCGAATCGATCAAGATTTGTTCCGATTGAGCTGAAATTTGGCATGGACATTCCTTAGGGTGACAGTTAGCTCCTGTCCAAATTTCATAGCATTTGGACTTGTAGATCTCAAGTTATGATCGATTCAAGTTGAAGATTTTCGCTTCCTGGAGTCATTCGAATCGATACCTTCGAATCCATAGGGTCGACTCCATCTCTTTGCACGTGAAGGCAATGACATGGTGCGCGTGCTTCGGGTCAGCCCTCCTTTTTCTCCGAGTTTTACTGAGTCGAACCCGGGGTTTCAGCTAGGTGGATTTGGTGGATTCAAGGCAATCGATTCGAAGACACGTTTCTTCGAATCGATGGAATTGGTGCTTGGTCGAATCGATCCAGATATGCCACTGCGGATCGATTCGAAGTTATCTCAATGTGGGGGTTCGAAGATGCTGGAGTCGAAGTTCCTTCAACTGTATGAAATCGAAGGGTTTCTCATTGACGGATTCGAAGGTGGGAATGTGAGGATGGACTCGAACTATCGGAGTCGAACTAATGCTTGCTCAATGGAGTCGAAGCAAGGCGTATTCCGATGGGTTCGAGGCAAGGCTCATCGTGATCGATTCGAGGCAAAGGCTTGATCGATGGATTCGAAGTAAGCTGACTTCTCATGGATTCGAGGCAACGCATGTTTGATGGATTCGACCTTATACCACCTTATCCATCTTCTTTTGGCGATATCTTGAGCATACGAACTCGGATTGACTCGAAACTTGGAACGTTGTTTCATCTGGCCTTGCTTGACATGTCTCATCAATTGCAGCCCGATCCGGACTCGGACAAAATTCAAATCTTATTAACAAATATTATCAAATCAATTTAATTTTTAATGCAGATTATTAAATTGATATTGCCAAAAATTTCGGGATGTCACATTCCTCCCCCCTTAAAAGAATTTCGTCCTCGAAATTTAAAACAAAGGTAATTTAATAATCTAATTAAAGATTTAATTTTAAAACACAAGCATATATTAATCATATGCTAACAACCATAGCAACCAACTCATCCAATCAAACAAATCTAACTATCCAGACAAAATCAGGATAGGACTATCTAGTGTTTCCTAGGTATAAACACCGGGATACTCGCTCTACAGAATCCAAACTAAACTACACTACTAAGCTACAGAGCTCCTACTCCTCTAGATCTACAAAACAAGACAGGATATCAGACTATAGACAAGTCTGACTCAACAACCAAACCTCTAGAACTGCTGGTTCCAACACCAGAGATAGATCATACACATACTCCCTCAGAGGTACGTGAAACACATTGAATTCCAGTTATCCAAACTGACAATTCACTCCAGAAGACCAAATACTAAACCTCACCAGAACATAGAAAAAATTCCAAAATACCTCAGAGCTAGCTTCCCAATCTTACCAAACTTAAAGCTCCTTCGATCGGAGAAAACTTACTAAAAACCAAATCTCCTGCTTCGAAATCCAAATTCCTCCGTCTCTTATCCAAAAAACTCATCTGACTATCCTGGGCTGCCTACATCCCTACTGATCAGCTCAACCTTCGCTCAAACTTCTCAAAACACTCATCAAAAGGATCCACTTACAATCAATCCAAGAACACAAACTCTATTCCTCAAACATCAGAAGACTGAACTTACTTTTCCTATCCGAAAAGATAAAATAGATGCACTCCCAAACTACTTCCGCTGCACAACTCTGATCTGGAGTAGATGAAAATGCTGATGATACACACGAGCACAAACTAGACAACACATCCCAGAAATATGGTTCAACAGATCCATAAAGAAGAAAACTCAGAAATCCCGAAAGATCTCTGACAAACCAAGAAAACACTCAACTATCGCAAGTCACTTTTGCGATCAACCCAATCTAATATCCAAAGAAAACTGTTCTCTCTTTACCAATCAGAACAGCTTAAGCCTATCTAGCCAATCTATCGAAGAAATGGGTCCACACTGCTGCTTCTGAACTTCACCTCTAGAAAACTGGGGACAGATGACCTCCTTGCCTGCACACAGAACAATCTGAACTGCGACGCTGCCACTGACGACAAAGACTTCCTAATCCAAACTCCTCGAGAAACTCAGGCCTCAAAGCAAAACACAAACACCCAGCTGAACTCAGCCTCAACACTGATGCAGACACACTTCCTTAAACTTGTTCCAAAGAAACATCTTCGGAGACATCCATAGTCACTGTGTCTCTTCACATAGCTACTAATTCCTGAGGTATCAAGATACCATCACTAGCTTCTGCTCAACTACCAGAATCCAAATTATACTCATCCAAACTTGCACTTCAAAAATGGACTCCGAACCCTAACAGGTTTCCTTCAGAGATTTGTGAAATCCTTACACCACAACAAAAATTCACTCGAGACGGTATTAGGTCTACAGTCTCGGAAGATACACTTCCAACCTCAACAAACTCCAACCATTGGTAGTTGTGTTACACATACCACTACCCTATCTACCTTTATATCTTAGATTGGAAAACCCGAACAGGTAACCCAACAGATAGGTAGAAATATATATATATATATATATATCAAAATTACAAATACGCTCTCTCAAGATAGACACAATTCCAGAGCTTAGGTATTCACTCAACCTAGCGCTCTGATATCAACTGTGACGACCCAACTTTCTATCACCAGAAAGTTGCATCATCTTTAAGAAAGAAAGGGATAGAAAAGAGAAAAGAGAAGAAGAAAAAAGAAACAACATTAGAATCTCAACAGCGGAACGAATAAATTATATGAATCACATAAATATTACATAATATACAACATCAATCAGAGTTACACAGATAATACATCACATACTAGACAGTTATAAACACCTGTCTAGTTAATACAACTCGATACAACTCAAATACAACACAGAGATACCAACACAGTGAAACACTATATATATATATATATATATCTACAGCGCTGAAGCCTCCTGCTCCATTGCTCCTCCACAATTCGTCAAATCTAACCTGAATCCCTTGGCTACTCGTAAAAATTTGAGTACCCGAGAGTTTAAGAAAAACAGAAATAAACTCTGGGTCATACATGGGTCTGGTATGAGTAACAGGTTAAAGTTGCTTAACTTTGAAAATCCTTTGAAAACAAAAGGTATCACGTAAGACTTCCCACACATAAACATGGGTAAGTTTTTACCTTACGCTAACCAAACATTTGATAGGAAATTCTATGATATTATAATAGGTCTAGGGTTTTCAAGTAAATATAATCATAGCCGAAATTGTTACATCTATTAAATTCCGGCATACTAGCCAACAAGTGGGTAATACAATCAAATCCGAGGGCACTTATTGGAGATTGGATTCCATACAATGGCAGGGCTACTGGGGTACCGCCCGTCACAGTACGTGGCCTAGATCACCGTACCGAGGATTACTCCCAATCCCCTACAACACAAGGCCGGAACCATCCCTTACTGGACAGTCCCGAACGAAACAACCCCAGCAGTTGTGGCCACAACTGCCCACACAGCCGAATATAAAAGGACATCTAGACAGGGGAAAATCTCGCTCTCAAGTGGGTGCTACCCACGAAGCCTTGCTGCACCTCCCCTGCTTTAGCCATTCTCGGTTGATGAGGCTTGAGGCTACGATTACCTCATCATAACACATCGCTTAGAACGCTCATCGTCCACCTGACGATATTCTGAAAGCATTCAATCCATACAAGTTCGTTCCAGGTTCGAACGAAACCGAAGGCATTATCTCGTTACACTCATTTTGGAATCATCCTCAGAGTTAACGACAATAACCCTTGCACTCTAAATCTTCATCTTCACTTAAGATTCACGACCTATCATTAATTTGAATCGATCTGGTTTTCGGATATCCAAATTTGGAAACCCGATCCCGGTCTCATCGAAATCCAAATCGTATCTTTTAAGTCCAAGTTGTTTTAAAGTTAAAACAATTAATTTCATTATCCATATACACACAGATAGATAATTCACAATATCATCACAAATAGATAATCTACATTATCCATATACTTCAACCAAAGCAACCATATCATACAGCATTACTTATCTCATATCTGAGATTTCAAACCATTCGAGGAAATCCATATCATACATCCATACATAAACAAGGATTAATAATCACACCATTTATAATTAATTTAAAATGAATTAAATTAATTACCTTATCTCTAATTAATTTAAAGTAAATTAAATTAATTACTTCATCATTATAAATCTTGCTTACATAACCATTAATTAATTACAAATCAATTAATTAATCATTCTCTAATTTCCATCTTAATTTAATCATCCTTGATTAATTATCCTTTAATTACATTCAAGTAATTATCCTTTAATTAATTTCACCAATTAATTATCCTTAACCAAATACTGTAGTTAATCTTTAATTACTCTATTAATTAATTAACTATAATTAATTACATTAATCCTTAATTAATTATATTAATTAATTACTCAAAATCACTTATTATTAATTAATTAATCTTAATGAATCAACCCTTAATTACATCATTAATTATATAATTTAATGATCCCTAATTACATTTTTAAATAATTATTCTATTCAAATTAATTACATTAAATAATTAATCCTTAATTAAACCATAATTATTAATCACTCTTGATTAATCTCTTTCAGTAATTAACTACCCTTAATTACTTCATTAAATAAATTAATTACTTCTTAATTAATATTCTTAATTAATCCCTTGATTAATTTCACAAAGTAATTTAATCCAAATTACTTCCATATTAAAATCCTCTTCAATTTATTATATACAGTAATTACCCATCAAATCATCCAGTGATTAATTAAAATTAATTAACTTAAACTAATCAAATTTAAACTCAGTTAATTACATTAAGTAATTTATTCCTTAATTACTTCCATTAAGTAATTACACTTAACATTTTCACAAATGATTATCTTTAATTAATCAATCTAATTAATTATTAAAATTATCACATTGATTAATTATTAAATAATCTTAATTTAATGACCTTCATCATTTATTGACAATTCTTAAATTCTTTCTTTAAGAAATTAAACTTAGATTAATCAATATTAATTACAATTTAATTTCTCCTTAATAACCAATTAATTAACCTCTAATTATTTCATTAATTTAAGTTTTCAACTGTAACTTAATTAATCTTTAATTACTTGATTAATTAATTCCAAATCATTTATTAACATCTAATCTTTATCCAATTAATGATCTCTAAATTACAAATTAATTATTCCTAATTAATTAACTTAAAACTTAATTAATTAGTTTTAAAATTCATAATTACTAATTTAATCATCCATATCATTAATTAATTAAATTAATTAATTATCTTAATAATTTAATGAATCCAAATCATTAAATCCTAATTTAATTTAGGATAAACATTATTCTTATTAATGATTAAATCATTTTTACTTTCAAAATTTACTTCAAATTTCATTTTTAATTTAAGATTTAAAAATGAATACAATTTTAACTTTAACCAATTTAATCAATTTTATCAACCTCTTAAATCAAATGTTATAGGGAATTTTATAAAGAATCTTATATAAATAAGTTTTAAACATTTTATTGAAAAACCATTTCATTTAAACATACTTTAAACATTGAAACTTGTTTAAACAATTTAAAATTTTAAAAACTTATTTATTTTAAAACTAGGATACAAATTAGATTTTGAATTCATACTTAAACTAGATTTAAAACTTGGTTTAAAACTGGTTTAAAAATCTGCTTTTAAATTTTTAAAACTTAAAACCTGATAGGTTTTAAAACTGGCAACAACAACTATAACCCGAGTCTACCCTAAATGACTTCGACTCGAACACATAAAAACTTCGGCAACTCCCTCAATTGACTCGAGATAAACTCGAGTATCCATCTTCCCCAAAATCTAACTTCACCAGGAACAAAAGTGCACGGTGCACATGCACCGTGACTCTGATCTACTCTAGCCATCCACGATGGCTTTCCCACTTCGGCAACCATCCACTAAACTCGCCCCGACCATCAGATTGTCCAAAGCATCTCGAAATAAAAAATCCAGTAACCAAACCCAAACTGGAACCCGAAACAAAACCTGGCAACGCCTCGACCTTGCTTCTCCGACCATCGGAATGTCAGCACCTCTGGCCAAGCCTTCGACAACACTCCAGCTTCCCTTCCCCAGAATATAGTGGCACTCGATCCACCAGAGTTGCCGTGGTGGATCGTTTTCCGATCATCACTCAAACTAGGTTTAGAAACCCCTCTGACCAACCACCGCCGCTACAACCACTAGATCAACTTCCTACCAATTTTCCTATCATCTTCGATCACTCCACTATCTTCACTGAAAATCCCGACCTCTCCAATCATTTGGGTTACCATAAAATCCCAGTTTACCATTTCCAGTTCAAACAAGAACTGCACTTAACTTCTATTACTAAAAATCTTGATTTTAGTTTTAAAAATCATGTCTAAGGATAAGAAATCAGATTATAAACTTGAATCAATGAATTAGAGTGTTTGAATTTTACTCAAACTTAAGCTTCCCTGTATATTTTGGATTCCAGAGTAATTTCCAATTTATTTCCACTTAAATAAATTGTTAAACTTTAATTTATGATTAAACAAACAATTTTTGTTTAAATTCTAAGTCCTAACAGTGATTTGTTCAAGAGATAATGGATTTGATTTAAAACCTTAGCTTTGAAAACTAAGAACAGGGATATCACAGGAAACATTCATGCACACAAATCTATACTATCACGTATATACACAGACATGCACCCATATATATACATACAACCATACAAATACATAGATATGAACATGCGACAGGTTTATTATACTTAGGCTTTTAAATAAAAAGTTACTCACCTGAGAAATTGATAAACAACAGAGCCTCTGGTTTTGATTTTGAAAAAGCTTGAAACTGTGAAACTTTTGAAGACTAGAACTTGCAAATTAAAAACACTTTGATGCTGAGATGATCTAGCTTGAAAACAGATATGAATTGCTTTGTCTCAGGTTGAAGAAGAATAATGCACAGGCTTTGGTTTTTGAACATGATTTTACAGATCTTGTTTGAAACTTTTAGAAACTGGAAAGGCTAAGTTTTCTTTGTAACGAAAAGAGATAAGGAAGGTTTGATAAATAGAACAATGTTTATACATGATTGTTTATTTGACTGGTACAAGCTTTTATTAATTATGGTCAGAGATTTTTCTTTTTACTTGGGGGCTGATATGATCTATATAATGTGTACTAGAGATATAGCATTTAATGTCAATGTCCCTTATGTCTACAAACTTATCTCATATTTTATTTCGTATGTACTTATATATCATTGTATGTATATATTTATTTTCAAGTGTACATGCTCATTTTATTCTTCCTGTACAAACATGAATATGTTTCCCTCTTTGCCTTATGTCTACAACCTTGCAAACATGTGTTTTCCAAAACTTCAAGTGTTCATTTTCTTGTCTGCAACATGAATATGTATTTTCCTTTTATACTTATGTCCTACAGCCTTGCTTTAGTTTGGTTCTTTGTAATTTAAATAGGTTTCTATATTTAACCAGATGTTTAGAATTTACCTACTCTATGATTATGTTCCATTTCTAACTTAAATACTAATTGTCTTTTATTCCTCTATATATATATATATTTATTTATTGTTTATATCTATGAATTACTTTTTAGAGAAAATAAAATAAAGCTATGTATATATATACAAATAAAAGCTTATACAAATATCTTTTAAAATCCAAACATTTTAAATATTTACTCTTTTAAATTTCAAGGCCTTTGAATTCAAATAAATTCTAAAATCTAATTTTAACATCAAGTTATATATATATATATACATATATAACAACATATTTAATTTGAAAATAACACTTCTATTTTAAAATCTTTTTATATTTATATATATAACAATACATTAATAATGTTATTTGAGAATAATTATTTGTCAAATTTAAATAATTTATAAAAGAGATTATAAATTCCTATTATCATTAAATGAATTAATATATCATACATATTAAACAATATTTTAAAACCAACCTTTTTAATTAATCTTAAACTTAAGCTAAGATATAATTTAAATCAATTAAACATTTATCTTAAATATTTTAAAACCATAAATTTTAAATTAAATCATAATTTCCAAATTACCAAAATATATTAGAATTTGAAAACATGATTTATTTATTTAATTTAAAACAAAGCTTATCTATTTACAATATATACAAATATATATATATATATATACATTATAAATAGAAAACAATTTATTAGCTTTTAAAAGATAAATTATCAGTTAAATATTTATTTAAAAGAAGATTATTAAATCAATTCAAATCTTATTAACAAATATTATCAAATCAATTTAATTTTTAATGCAGATTATTAAATTGATATTGCCAAAAATTCCGGGATGTCACGCATATAAAGAAATGAATGTAGCTCTTTAAGCTTACCTTCATCCCCTCCCCCCATTTTCATGCCATGGAAGCCTTACCTTCCATCATTTCTCCGTTATGCTAGTTACTTCTCCTTTATGCTAATTACCATTATACCTCTTTCATGATAATATCTCTTATCATAAAAAAAAATTCTAGAACATTCCATTGCTTTATGAAGAGGAGAGTGTTAATTGGTTGCTAATATGTTCATTTGATCATTAAACGAGAACACAAGAATTCAAACAACTTATATCGATCGAAAGGTGTTTACCGATAAACCGATTTTCGGTCACATTATCGATTTTTCTTTGAAGAATATATTTTTGTAAACAAATTTCAAAAACAAATTTCTTGTCATTATTCATTAATTAAATGATGTTTAACATAGTTATAAAATCATATTTATAACGCATAATTGTATTTCAAAACATTTCGATATTTGAAGACGAAGTGTTCGAATTTCAAGGTCGCTACAGACCTACTCATATATCAATCCCACATTACAATGGTTAGTCAACTAAAATATTTCTATGCTATAATTAATGAATAAAATATACTAGAGGATAAGTTTAATAAACAATATCGTTCATCAAATCTTGGATAACTTACTGAATCGATGATGGTAATTGTTGCAGGGTCCGTCTAACTTCATAAAACTAATATTGTACATGCCTGATTCTAGTTATCTTTGGTAATTCGTAATAGTTTGCATAATGATAATCATATACTTGCTTGAGTAACATAAAGACACAATCAAGTCAAGGACCTCTAGCTAAAGTGGTTAAAGGTGTGGCGCTTTAGACAAAGGTTCTAAAGGTCATGCATTCAAGCATGGACGGCTCAAGTGGTTTTAATACCCTAAACGAATTTTTGTTCTTCCATTTTTGGTTGCCCCGTTCTTTAAAAATCAACAACAATTTTAAATTTAAAAACAAAATGAAAATTCTACAATAAATTAAATGGTGATCTCAAAATATTAGTTAATCAAGTCACATGGATTACGCATCAAAAAATTCCAAATGTCAACTTGATTTGAGTTTGAAGTTTGAATATTTTTTCCTTGCTTCAAATAAAGTTGAAATTGAACCAAGTAATGATTTTGCTTCATTATCTTTGCACTGTTTTCTCTTCCTATTTTGATATTCGGAATTTTATTTCCGAATCATACCTCAAATTTAGATATAACAGAATATTATTAACAAAATAATATTGAAATTTTACACTTTTTTAAGTCGACCCATAGTCATTCAATTTAAGTTGATTTAATTTAATTCAATTGCAAGTAAGTAGAAGTTAATTACAGTAATAGTTGAACTAACACAATTTATATTTCATTCAAATTCATCAAATTATCAAATCAAATAAAGGGATTCACATTTACCGTTTTTAGAGGTTTAATCCATTCACAAAGTAAATGACATTACTTCTAGCAAAAATATTAAGAAACTGATTTTTAATCACAATCACATATTAACAACAATAGAGACTATTAAGTTTACTAACAATGAATTGATTTACAGTAAATCAATTTAAGGTTAAAAAATTTTATTGATGATATCTCAAAATCAGAAATTCATACATAACTAAAACTTATATTTCAAGAATCAAGTGCATCACTTGCAACAGCATCAACCTTCAATTTAGGGTAGTGGTCTGGAGATAAAATTAGGGTAGTTTTTTGAATTTAAAATTAGGGCAACATGCTGCGCAACGATGAGATGAAGGCGTTCTGACGGCAGCGTGACTACATGAGGTAGATGGGGACTGTCGCCTGTTGGTTGTCGAATTTGAGAGGAGAGGGCAAGATGAGAACGTAGAATGCAGTTAAGCAAAGTGAGAATCGTGAGATAGAGATCCGCAATATAATTTTTTGTTGCCCCTGCGCTTTCCGTTGCCCTAGACTAATGTATCGCTTGCTTTGGTCTTGGATCAAGTTTGGTTCGAGCCTTTGAACATGAAAAATAATGATGTGTTTAAATTAAGTATCATTCTTGTTGTCAAAAACATAAAGACACAACATAGTTCTACCAAATTTTATAATTGTATGACAAGACTGAATAACATCCCTGCATTTGATTTGACAAGATTAGTAGACTTTCTCTTAAAGGATCTGCATGTTGGAAAAAACAATGATACCACATTGTTTTATAACTCAACTAGACACATTCATTATGAATCTATGTCACTATCAGTTTATAAACTTATGTCACTATCTAGGATAGTTTTCAGCTATGATAAAGCAAGGATTGAGCCAGGTTAAATGTCAATATCAACATGGATGCAATTGATGCCACTAAGCCAACCGCGAGCAGCTAATGTTGCAGTGGATAGTGAAATTTGTAGTTAGTATCAAACAGTTTTTTGGAGTGACCCAAAGACTTTCTAGTATTTGGGGTACTACTTATCAAACCTCTTGTGATAGTCTGGTCGGCTAAGGGCTTAACTATTGAGTCAGCAGCTTTATATATATGAGATTTTTTGACACATGCAAACACACGTGCGTATAAAATCCTGTTGTAGAATTATTAAATTTAAAATTTCTTTGTAGTTTTGATAAAAACAGATTGAAAAATATAAAAGAAAAATCATAATATTTTTGTCGAAATAGGGTTTCGAAGTTATAATTTTTGTTACATTCAAAATTTTAATTTGAAAATAAATGATAATTTTTGTTCTCCAGTGAGATTCGAACTGCTAACATTTTATTTGTATATGAAGGTATTTTTAGAATATTACAATCAGATCAAAAGATTGCGCTTCTATTCCAGTTATTAATAAAATATATAACACAATTTAGTGACTCTTTAGAGTTGTTCATCCTTCTCTTCAAAAAACTCTCTATTTGATATAAAACCATACATTTAGTTTTTGTTTGCTTTGAAGATTTCAGTTTTATATTTTATTACAAGTGAAATTCATTATGTTTCCAAAACGATTAATTTGGGCAATCATTTTAAATTCTCATGTTTTTCGACTTTTAGAGATAAGATTAATTTTCCACAACAATATAACATTGCAAGTTGTGTGTAACAGCAGGGTCGGCCTTGGCATAAGACCACTAAGGCCATTGCCTAGGGCCTCAAAAATTAGAGGGCCTCTGACTTTTTTTGGGCCTATTCTCATCTTCTCGCTTCTCAGTTGTTACGTTTTCTACATCTACAGACAACAAATTTGAGATTTAGGGCACGGTTCTTCCCAACATAAAAAAATCACGACTATCTACAACAGCGACAGCGGCGACTGCAACTCAAAGGCAGCGGACAGCGACAGCTGCAACTCGAAGGCAACGGACGGCAGCGACTTTGATTGTTGGTTTTGGATTTGGAGTTGTTGCTTGTTTTTTGGAAAGGTAAATTTCTAAATTTTCGATTGCTGCCTCAAGCCTGTTGGTTTTGGAATCCTGAAAATTAATTGTCTACTTGTTTATTGACATTATTGTTTTGGAGGTTTGGAATACACTTGTTCTGGAAATGCATGTTTAGAAAATTAAAGTTCTGGAAATTAATTGCCTCATCCCATATATTCAATTTCTGTTACAATTGTAGGTAAGAATACACTAGTTTGAACCACTATTTAAATAGTGGAGTCATGTTGAAAAGTGTACAATTTCTGTAGACAACTGGGATCCATGATTATTAAAAGGAACGAAAGAAAATATTCATTCTATAGTCATCTCATCACTCATTAAATATCATCATTTTTATGATCATATTATGGAATACTTATCCATGACAGTATAAGAATGTATAGTTGTATCACATAGTTTGTGATACAAGTTGGATTACAGAAAGTGATGTATAACTCTACCACTTTTGTCAACTTATTTTAATTATTCACTATATTTACAGGACTTTGAACGATTATTCCATGTCGGGTAGAAAATTTGAATCGGGGGCTTCTAAAAGGAAAAGAAAACTTAAAGTTGAAAATGATAACAGAAAGCAAATTGGATCACTTGATAAGTTTTTTAGCAAGAAACAAGATGAATTTGTTGTTGAGGGAGAGACTAATGAAGACGAAGTTGAAAATGTTCCTATAATAGATGAGGAAGAAAATGAAGATATTAATGAAGACGTAAATGAGAATATCCAAAATAAAGAGACCGCTAAAGAATTTGTGCCGGTTTATATTGACATTAGCGACCAGATCAATTGTAAAAATATGAATCAATCATTAAGAGATTTAGTTATTCAAAATGACCCTATAAGTGAGAACAATATTGGTTATCCCAAAGATAAATCAAATAGACATTTCTCTTTTGTACACTATCTTCGGCAATTATCAAATGGAGAGAAGTATGATAGGAAATGGTTAATATACTCAAAAACTTTAGATAAAGTGCTTTGTTTTTGTTGCAAGTTATTTAAAAAAGATGGAATAACGACACAATTAGCAAATGGTGGTTTGAATGATTGGAAAAATATTAGTGAGAATCTAAAAATGAATTGAATTGGAAAATATTAGTGTTGACCACATCGTTACCATGGAGAAATGGATTGAATTGGAAACTAGATTTCAAATGGATGTAACAATTGACAAAAGCATTCAAGAACAAATAAAGAAGGATAAAGAATATTGGAGACAAATGCTAATGAGAATAATAGCCATTGTCACAACTCTTGCTCAAAATAATTTGGCATTTCGAGGAGGAAATGAAAAGATTTATCAAGAGAACAATGGTATATTTCTAAGCATTATAGAAATGATTGCCAAATTTGATCCAATAATGCAAAAACATATTCGTAGATTTCAAAATAAAGAAATTCATTATCATTATCTTAGCAAAAAAATTCAAAATGAATTGATACTTCTCGGTGCTAGTGAGATTAGAAAAACAATTATTGAAAAAAAATCAAAGAATCAAAATATTTTTCAATCATACTTGATTGTACTCCCGATACTAGTCGTGAGGAACAAATGACTTTAGTCTTACGATGCGAGGATATTTCAAAGAATATTGCAAAGGTGGAAGAGTTCTTTTTATGATTTTTAGTGGTTGATGACACATCCGGTAAGGGGCTTTTTGATGAACTTGTTGATAATTTGAATGATCTTGATCTTGACATTGATAATGCGAGAGGACAGGGATACGATAATGGTTCAAACATGAAAGGAAAAAATAAAGGTGTACAAAATAGAGTGCTACAAGTAAATTCTAGAGCATTTTATACCCCATGTGGTTGTCATAGCCTTAATCTTACACTTTGTGATATGGTTAAATGTTGTTCTAAAACCGTTTCTTTTTTTGGAGTAGTGCAATGCATATACACTTTATTTTCATCTTCTACCAAAAGATGAAAAGTATTCAAAGACAATGTAGATGGTCTTACAGTAAAGTCATTATCACAAACACGTTGGGAAAGTCACGTTGAAAGTGTAACAATTTGGACTCAAGCTCCAAAAATAAAAATGCTTTGTTTCAATTAGCAAGTCTTAATGATGATCCAATGTGCAAAAGTGAGGCCGAATCCTTGGAAAAGTATTTGCTTGAGAATTTTGAGTTCTTACTTAGTATGGTTATATGGTATAATTTATTGAATAATGTTAATAGAGTGAGCAAAGAGTTGCAAGTAGAAGACATACACATAGATGTCGCCATGGATCATCTAAAAGGGCTAATTTGTTTTTTTTAAACATTAAGAGAAAGTGGGTTTCAATCTTCATTGGTTGATGCTGAAATTATAGCAAATGAAATGGGAATTGAACCATCATTTTATGAAAAACGCATAATACGTAGAAAGAAACAATTTGATGAAAGTAATAGTGAAGAGATGGTTCTATCTCCAAAAGAATCATTTAGGGTTAGTTACTTTTCAAATGTGAATCAAGGGTTATCATCACTTGAAAGTAGATTTGAACAAATTAAAAAATTTAATGACATATGTGGGTTCTTGTGTGATTTAGAGAGATTGAAAATTTATTCATGTGATAGTTTGAAGTCTTCATGTCTCCACCTTGAGAATGTCTTAAAGCATGAGGCTAATTCCGATATTGATGGGGCGGAGTTATTTGTGGAGTTGCAAATCTTAAGAAGGATTTTACCGGAAGATGTCAAAAAAGTGATTGATGTGTTAAATTATATTAAAAGGATGGGTTGTTTTTATGTAAATGCATGTGTTGCTTATAAAATATTATTGACTATTCCAATTACCGTTGATACGGCAGAAAGAAGCTTTTCAAAATTAAAGCCAATTAAATCTTTTCTCCGAACGAGCATGTCGCAAGAAAGATTGAATTGACTAGCAACAATATCTATCGAGAAAAATTATTGGAATCACTTGATTTAAATGATTTGCTTAGTACTTTTGTAAGTCAAAATGTAAGAAGGTTAAATATTAGAGGGAATTAGGCACAAGGACAAACTTTGGAAAAAAATTAGGTTGAAGGACACAAGTTTCACTATAACAAAACAGTCTTTTTACAACGGACAATGCCCGTTGTAATATGGTTTTCGCAACGGGCATGTGCCCGTTGTAATAGGCCTCGTTGTAGTAGATCCACCACATTTTACAACGGGCAATGCACGTTGTAAAAACCGTTGCAGTATACCTTTTTACAACGGGTTATGACTGTTGTAATAGACTATAATACAACGGCCATAACCCGTTGCAATAGACTAACCATACTGGTTGCATAGCCTTTTTCACAACATGCATTGACCGTTGTAAAATACCTATTTAACAACGTGTGTTGACCATTGTAAGAAGCTCATATAACAACGCACATTGCCCGTTGCAAAATAAATGCAAATTTAAAAAAAAATTACAGCAGCATCCATGCAGTACATCCATGCTAATACTAAATATTGTCGTAAAATAATTAAAATCACATACGAAAAGACTAAAAGCTAGAGTCGTAGAATTCTAACACTCCAAAAAGTTAGATAAGTTTACATGTCAAATACATAAAGCATTAACACATAACAGTCCACTACAAATAACATGTTCTAAGTACAATCATACTATACCACAGAGATGAAGTCTTTATGCCACGCGATGGTTGATCCAACGGCCTCTTTGATAGTCTGCATCTCTGAATTTGGCCTAAATAAAAAGGTTATGGTTCCACCGCTACATTAACACATACTTTCCAAGCATTTGCTCCAAGCTTTACGAAATGTACTGAAGCATCAGGATCAGTGCTTGCTATTGTCCCCTCTGCAACTACGTTCTTCTACCAACCCAATAACTGATAAAATATTTATTTATGAGTTATTCATATCTCAATTGGCTGGATAATTAAAATTGAAACTTTGGACAATATAAAATTATAATAAAATTTGCTAATGCTATTACGTCATCTTCTAATACAGCTAATGAGACTAGATTAAACTTCTCTAGAATTATAGTGGAAGTAGAATTTGATTTCTCCTATGGAAATGATTGTGAAGGTAATAGTATTGAAATTGAAGTATCTTACAAGTATCAATCCAAACTGTGTACACATTGCAACGTATTTGGCCATAATACACAAAATTGTGATAAATTTGTACATTCAACCTGGTGACCAAAGGAAAAAGGCACTGACCTTGAATAAACAGAAATGGCTAGGCAACAAAAATAGCAGCCTATTGTCCTGCGTCTGCTAGCTTCTTGAGAAGGCCCATTACAGTAGGAAGAAATTTTGCTGATATGGAAAGAAGGCCAGGAAGCTGTACCATATTTGAACATGCTGATTAATCTAAAGATAAACTTGGGATTGCACTTGAAAATCATTATCACAGCAATAAAATCCTCTAGATATGATTTTCATATAATGCATATGGTAATGGGTAGCATCTAATACACAGGTTTAGCCACTGGAATAGAAAGTGCGTATTAGCCTACTACAACAGGTTCATTACCATTAAATAATCAGCATAACAAATTGCTATTACTATTACTATTATTATTATTACAATCCAACCCATTTTTTAAAAGTTGTAAATGTGAACACAAAATTTGACCTAGTAAGAAATGATACCTTCTTCTTTTCTGCAGCATCAATATGATCAAACTTGGGATCATTGGATGAAGCTACCTCTCTGAAATTATTCAGACAGTAAGTAAATTGGTCACAAGCTGGTCCTCTCTCCGTCCATTCCTTTAGCGCATTTCAATAGGATCCCTTGCTATATGCATATAATTATTAGCCATATAGTTCAAATTGATACAGTGACATATGGACTGAAAATTAAGCTAAATACCTTTTTAAGCTCCTCTACGTTTGCAACATAAACACTCGATCTTAAAAAAGTCTACATACCTTGTTGCACATATCATAAATATATGCCTCTACAGCATTCTTTTTGTCCTTGGTGTCTTCCATTACCCGACCTTGAAGAGTCATTTCAAACTCTTTCTCCACGGCGTTCTACAACTCTGCAGATGCTAGGCCCCCATGAACCACTTCGGCAACAGGCATATTTGTCTTCTTTATCTTCTTTTTAGAAGGTTCAGACTACAAACCAACAATATTAGTCAAATTTCCAAAGCTAACAATATAAAATACGGTGATAATCACTGTTTTAAAAAGTAAATTGTATAGGAACCAGCCCAGAAATTTTCCCAGATCTCATTACAAAAGCCTAGTATTAACTGATTGGAACAAACTATCATAAATGTATGTATTTTCACACCTATAAGCATTTATAACTCATTAAAATAGTCAACCAAACCAGGAAACAGTTCATCAATAAACCACTTGGTTTTGCCATCATCTGAGATATGGTACTTAGTTAACCATTTTAACTCATGAGCAATGTAAGACCAAACATCCCAACAATAATTGAATAAATATAGCATATTTTCATATTGCATACCTTGGTGTCAGTTTCCATCTGAACAAGCTTGTCTTCTGACACTAGTTCACCATTTTCAGGTTTAGTTGCAGAAGAATCAGTCATATCGACATCAATTTCAACAGTCGAAGGCTCAACTTTAGTATCCATTGTTGTATCTTTGGTAACTGGAACTTCAACTTCTTCTTCCTCTAACATCTGTGGGTTCAGAGATCAATTTTAATCAATAAACTAATGGTGGTCACATAAAGTAAAGCCATAGTTCACTTCTTCAATAACTTACTGTTGCTGAATCAATAGAAACAATTCCATTAATTCAAAAATGATTTAGAAAGATATTATAATTAATTTATAAACTAGTTTACTGCAATGAGAACCACGTGAAACAACAGCATTCAAAGAACAATCATTTCTACCAATGCATTCATGAATTCTCCTAGCCACGTTAATGTGCACTACGTCAATGAATCTTAGCATCGTAAGCTAAGTTATCAGTATTGGTTATAATGTGACCATTTCAAGTTGATGATACTAGTACTAGTTCATAGTAATAGTTCTAGATAGAATTGTATTAGTATTATATTAAAAACAAAATATACAATGCCGAGTCAATTTAGTCTACAATTATAGTCGATGATATTTCCAATAATCTTTCAATGGAGGTTTTAAGATAAAATAGATTTGTTGGAAATTTTTGTCGATATTCGTGGTTAACTAATCGATTTAGTCTACAATCTCGAGTCAGTTTTCATCAACTATCTAAACATTTTCAAGTAATTTTATAATATACATACCAAATCATCATATATTGGTACAAAAGTTATAAAAATATTTCTAAAATTAAAATTGAAAGAGAAAAAACAACTTGTAAGCATTGCTAGAAGAACCAGGTGAATTAAAAAAATTGAAGGGCAACGATTTCTATCTTTGGGGTTCATGAATATTCCAACCCACATCATTATGCACTAAAATTATTCAAACAACAAAAATTAATTTGCAAAAAAGCACCAAATTTCGATTAGAAAAGAGATTAACAAGAAGCATAGAATTTGTAAATTACCGTCGACGTCAATCTTGAAGAATGACACGCCGCGATCCAGTCGCCTGAGCCATCAATAATTTTAAGCTATTTATTTCGTTGACCTCGAACCCAAGCTTCAATCTAGTCGCCCTTAGAACTGTCACGAGAATAATGATTGCAATATGTAAATCCAGTCGCCTGAGCCATCATCGAAGTGGTTGGAGTCGGTGTCGATGTTGAAGTGGTCGAAGTCGGCGTTGATTTTGGTGAGCGAGAAAAACCCTAATTTCAATTAGAAGTTATCAAAACCCTAGATGCAATCATCAATCGGATACGAAAAGCACAAACCATAGATACGAAAAGCACAAACCTATTCGCTCTTCACCAATTTTGAATCCTGAATTCCTCGATTTCTTCGATCACGAAGTGGAGATAAGATAAAATACGTAGTGCCCTAATTTCGCGAAGTGGAGAGAAGATAAATTTCGTTTGCGTGGGGAGAGAAGTTCCCTAATTTCGTAGTCTGGAAAATGAAATACGTAGTCGATAAACTAGATAAAAAGTTAAAATTTTACATCGGTCCTTTGTTACAACGAGCCCTAATTTCATTGTCGATAAACCACGTGATGAAGTGCCCTAATTTCGTAGTCGATTTATTACAACGGGCATTTACTGAATGTTGTAAAATATACTTCCATTACAACGGGCAGAAGTTGACCGTTGTAATATCTCTCTATTACAACGAGCAAATAATGCAAGTTGTAAGAAGGGCGTTGGATAGAGCATCTATTACAACGGTCCTAAAACGACCGTTGTAATAGCCGTCTATTGCAACGGGCAGAATATGCCCGTTGTAAAAAGGACGTTGTAATAGAGTATTTTTGTTGTAATGTTTCTTTTTTGGGCTGAAGGACAAACTTTGAAAGAAAATTAGACTGAATGACAATGCTAGTTATAACTAGCATTATATTCAGTTTTTACAGTATAGAAAATGCTATTATAACTAGCATTATATTTAGTTTTACACTATACAAAATGCTAACTAAATTTAGCATTGTCTTTTAACCTAATTTTTTTCAAAGTTTGTCCTTCAGTCTAAAAACGAAACTTGTTGTCTTTCAGCCTAATTTTTTTTCAAAGTTTGTCCTTATGCCTATTTTCCACTAAATATTATGTAAAAGATTTGTTGTAACTTATCTATATAATCTCGTTGAATCATTTTGTTTTAATGAATCGTTTCACATTTATTGTTCTTTACTTTATTTTTCATGTAATAGGCCTCTGATATAATATCGCCTTGGACCTCCTATAGCTCAGGATCGCCCTATGTAACAATCGCCGGTTTGTAACAGGCTTCTTCAATGAATCTCCATTTTGCATCCCCTTCGTAAATCTGTTAGCAATAATAACTAAAATGAAATTGCTTGAAACAACTATCATAATTGCATAAGTCCATCAAGTCGGTTTGCAACCTTCACCACCACCGTCTTTCCAACCACTCATCAACGGAATTTTATAATCAATTTGCAATCGACACCACCAATAAAATTGTTTTAAAATAAAAGTGTAATGACAACCAAAATTTTTATATTTATATCACACATCCATCCATCCATTGTTTGTTAAATAAAAAATAAATATCTAGACTACAAAAATGGATAAGATATGTTTAATGGTCTGAGTCCTCTAGAATGCAGTTATAAAAATGCCTAAAAAAGAGTCCAGAATAACGTTACCTTTTTGGATCTTGTTACGGGTGCCACCGTTAACTTGCTCATGTTTTCCTGCTGCGACTTAGCGCCTCCTCAAATGGATTGCAAGTTTTTAGTCCATACTTTATTCTTCTTTTTTGTTTTAGTTTGTCAAATTTTACCATTTTCCTCTTCCTCTATACTTTCCTCTTGACCTTCTTGCTCTTATTGTGTGCTACAACAAGTTCTGAGCAATGCTCAGGTTGAAAGTGTGAAGTTTCCTCAAGCTTTTAGGTGCGTAACTTTAGCACATAGAAAGAGTTTGGACGGCAAAGAAGTGAGCTTCTTGAGCTTTGCGATCATTGTCTTGTGCAATCGATATTGTACTTGTAGCTTAATTCTGAACCATCGATATTGAGTTTCTTGAGCTCTATTCGCATGATTCTCCTCTATATAAAATGCAAAGTTCGTACTGAAAATAAGATAAAATGCGTAGCTCATGTTGAAAATAAGATGTATGTGAATGCCAAATGAACTCTTCTGTTGCCTAGAAATGCGTCGCATCATGCTTGAGTCTAGAGCTGGTTTGTATTCACTTGCTTTGGTGAAGTCCAAAAACTAGCTTAAAAGTGTGCCTTAGTTTTAGATGCACGTAATCTCAGGTGACATGAAGCACCTATAAATCACCCAATGCCAGCCACTTCAGCTGATAAGCATAGGAAATGATTTTAGTTGTTTTATTTTTATAAACTGTAATACAGAACGATATATGGGCTGATATATCAGTATTTTCAGCCATATTTATCATCTTATATTTGAAAGCATGTATAAATATTATATTAAATGAATAACATGATAGGGATATTTTGATATGCAAGTAATGACGAATTAAAACTCACTCGCTCAGTATCCACCATCAACCATCGCATGAAATTGATCTGAAGCGGCAAGTAAAGCTATCCTATGTGCAGCAAAGCATCTACCTGAAGAGGCCAGTAAAGCTTGTCTGCCACCTCTGTATCTATGCAAGTATGATAGTAATTTCGATTTTAAACTATATCAAAAAGAAAACTATTTAATCTATATTTACACGATTAAACAAAGTATCTACTGAGAAAATAAGCTGTAAGCCGCACCTTCTACAAGAAAGGCAAATACTTCTCGTATACAAGAAAGGCCATTAAAATCCAACAACCAAATTCTACCCGTGACCCGTGTTGTATTCTGATAGCCAGCCCACATATAGTGGAGCAGCTAGCCTATTAAGTCAGAT
This sequence comes from Allium fistulosum, assembly GCA_030737815.1. NCBI lineage: Eukaryota > Viridiplantae > Streptophyta > Magnoliopsida > Asparagales > Amaryllidaceae > Allium > Allium fistulosum. The sequence goes on along the minus strand of CM060907.1, from coordinate 936,532,634 downwards.
AGAGCAAACTATATGCATACAAAATTCACTAATAAAAAATGTTCTTACGATCTCATTTAAATTTTAAAAAAATTACAAACCTCGGTATATGCATACAGAAATGGATCAACACTAAAATGAGATAAGCACATAGGGTCGATATGCTAAATTCAACTAGGGCCAATATAAAAAAAACTGTTATTTTAATTTCAGGTGGAGCCATGGCTCTAGCTGGCCAGTATGTTGATCCGCCCCTGCCCACATATATGTCATAACATAACTAATCGTAAAAGAAAAAGCAGTTGGATGTGTTTACCTTGATTCGTAGATGTTGTTCTTAAGTACAAGTATAATAGGAATATTTCTTCCCCCTAACCATAGTCACGCCCAACCCCCTTATTCCGCCTGTTTCTTCCCCCCAACCTTTAGATCCGCCTGATCCATGCCTTTCAATCCCGCCTATCTCTCCTACAACTATACTTCAGGCCAGTATCTCTTCAAAACAGTCTATAACGTTAGAGGAGGATGGATTTTCGAAAGTTATCTCAATAAAACGCTGAAACAAACGAAGACCGTAGCAAGGCTTCGTTTGTTTTTATTTAAAGTTCTGAATCCAAGTTCTGGTTTAAAAATCAGAACTTTCTATATTGTTTGTTTTTTATCAGTCTTCCGAATAAAGCTATTTATTTAGACAAAACAATTTAGAACTTTTCTAGTGCTTATTTTTTGTTCTGAATGTTGAATATTGTTTTTTGTTCTGAATGCTGAATAGAAACAAACAAGTAAGTGATTATTCAAAATTCAGCATTCAGCAATCAGCATTCAGAATTCAGAGTAATCGGAATTCAGAATGCAGCATTTTAAACAAACGGAGCCTAAATAGAAGTATGAATTTCAGTCAAAACCACATCTATTCTTCAACGGCAGGCCAAAGTCAGTACACGACGGCAAACCTAAGGCTGGTTTCACCTTCAACTACACGTCATCAATGCTCGTCAGCTCAGATTCCCCCTTCCAGATAAGCAAAAACATGGGCTCGGTTAATAGTTGGTGAGTAAATTCCAGTTTCAACTCCTTTTAAATTTTTTGACCCAACTAATTTTAACTCAATGAAATACGCAAAGATGTCCACCGCCTCAGAGGCAGGTAGGAAACAATGGGAGAACTCCATTCTAATCTATGTCGTAGGGTTAAAACCATATCATCAGTATTTCAAATCTTATATCGAACGAGTATGAAAACATGAAGTAACCTTCCAATTTTTCTCAAAAGAAAACGGGTTCTATGTTATAAAGTTCTCTAATAATACAGATTGTGACGAAGTCCTATCAGGAGATCCCTATATCTATGATAGAATACTAATGATGATGAAGAAATGGTCCTCTAATTTAAACCTACATGAGAAATCGTACAAACGATTCCGGTATGGGTTAGACTTCTGGTGCTTAGATTGGAATTTTAGATGAAATAGGGTATAAGTTTATTGAAAATGAGAAAGTTTAATACCGTGTAACCCTTCCTCTCATATTATCTGTTCTTTTACTTTCTGGTTAAGGGTCTTTGGGCCATGTTTGCCAGCCCACAACTCTATTTGTATTATATAAATACAAGCCGTGTATCACATTGTTTTGTACACTGAAATCATTTGAATAAAACAAAAGCATTTGCATCTTTCCCAATCAATTCAAGTATATGTATCTGTTGTATTCAAAATCAAACTTCATCATCAAGCTGCCAAAATCTCAACATGGTATCAGAGCCAAATCAACAAGCCTAACGGCATTCATCATTTCAAGGAACAGTTCTGAAACATCTTGCAAAAACATAGATTATTTCAGAAATCAAGAAATCATCAGAATTATCTTCATCACCTGATTTCTTGTAACCCATCGGATATTATATCATCACTTGGGTTTACAAATTTGAATTTGCTCTTAAAAACAAGTGTCGTGCCAAGGAATTCAAATTAATTCCTGGCTGCAACAAGTTTTGAAAATAAGCAAATTCTCAAATCAAGAAAATTCAGAAAGAACTCAAATCAGAAATCAAGAAAGCACTAAAAAGCAGAAAGAAATATATTGACGTGCCAAGAACCTGTCAAAAAAGTACCATCATCCAGGATCGGATGCAACTGACTTGTCTCTCCACTGCTGAAGCTTTCTTGAACCATCATTTTTTTCTTTTTCTGAATTCTCAAGTCTGTTGTTCTCACTACTGTATCATCATGGCTGAAGGAGATGACACCTCAGCAACTTCAGAAAATGTTGGCAATTCACATCAGCAAGTCACTGATGCCACAGAGAAATTGATCAAGACAGTTATCAGCCCACAAAGTCAGTTAATCACCATACATCTTGAAGATGACAATTATCTTCTATGTAAATTGCAAGTTGAAACTGCTGTGCAAGGATATGGTCTAGAAGGGTTCGTTCTTGGCACAATCCCAATCCCACCAAAGTTTATCACTTATGCACAAAACAAGATAGTCGGTAATGAAGAGTATACAAAGTATTACAGACAAGACAGATTGATAAGTTCTTGGTTATTATCATCTATTAACACAAGCTTACTGTCTCAAGTTATAGGCTGCAAATCAGCAAATGACATTTGGGTTACTGTTGAAAGAATTTTTAATACCCAATCTGCTGCAAAGGTTATGCATTATAAAAGGCAGCTACAGAATGTCAACAAAGGCAATCAAGCCATGAGAGACTATTTGTCACAAGTAAACAATATATGCAACATGCTTGAAGCTGCAGGGCACAAAGTGTCGGAAACAGAACAAGTATTGAGTGTACTGAATGGACTCAATGAAGAATATGAATCTGTTGTCACAGTTATTTCATCCCAACCAATTATGCCACCAATGCAATATGTTCATGCAACCCTTCTTGCACATGAGGCAAGAATATATCACAAGAAACCACAAGATGCAGACCTATCAATTAACTACTCATCCAAGAATAAAGGCCAAAACTCCAGCAAACAAAGTCAATCATATCAAAGAGGAGGCTTTGCCAACAGATCAAGGGGCAGAGGAAGGTATAACAACAACAGTGATAGACCAAAGTGTCAAATATGTGAGAAAACTGGTCACACTGCAATGAAGTGCTATTTTAGATTTAATGCTAACTTTGTGCCAAATCAAAATTCAAATAATCAAAGAAGTGGTAGCATGAGTGTTAATGTGGCACAAACACAATCAGACTCAAACAATCAGACATGTGGTAATGGAGTTATCAATCAAAATACTATAGCAAGACCAGAACAAATTCAAGATGATGGATGGTACCCAGATTCTAGAGCAACCAATCATATAACAAGTAATCCTGACAACCTAAATCTTGGCAACAAGGAGTATAGAGGTAAACAGTCTATATGCATGGGGAATGGTAAGTCTATTAATATCACACACTGGTAATGCTTTCATCAATAGTTCAAGGCAGTTATATCTAAATAATTTATTGAGAGATCCAAAAATAAGAAAGAATCTTATAAGTGTTTCACAGTTTGCAAAAGATAATAATGTATACTTTGAATTTTATCTTAATCACTGCTTGGTTAAAGACATACTGACAAAGGAAAATCTTTTGCAGGGTGAAGCAGTCAAAGGGCTATACAGATTCAATCTTAAAAATTACACCAATGTTGGAAGAAAACAGAATTGTTGTAATATTGCTGAAACTACTCAACCAGTGAGAAATAGAAGTGCAATTGACTTGTGGCATTATAAACTTGGTCATTCAAATATAAATGTTGTGAAACAAGTACTTAGAGAAAATAAAATTGCATGTGATGATATTTCTTTACCATATATTTGCACTTACTGCCAGATGGGTAAAAGTCACAAATTAGCATTCAATGATTCACAAACCAAGTATTCAAAACTCTTGAATTAGTGGCAACTGATCTATGGGGTCCTGCCCCAATCTATTCATATTATGGATATAGATACTATATATATTTTATTGATGCTTACTCTAGATATACGTGGATATATTTCTTGAAAAATAAGTTTGAAACTTATAATGCAGTTATACATTTCATATCCTTAGTTGAAAAATAGACTGGTTATTAAGTTAAAACTTTACAGTCTGATGGAGGCATTGAGTACAGGCCACTCAACAACTTTTTTAATAAAAAGGGAATAGTCCATATGTAACATCCCGCCCTTCTGACCGCCCCTAGTCGGTAATTAAACCAACTTGAAACGTTCAAAATGACGGATTGTTATTTAGTTTATAGAGTTTAAACAGAATCAGCCACAGAAACACAGAATAAAAATATTTCACTACTATGAATCTTTTTACATACATCAGAGTTTATACAATTTATTAAATTTATACAACGGAATATTTCTTTAAGTACAAATTTCCTGGACTAAAGTGATCATTTTCCCTCTCTCTCTAACTTCGCTGCTCGAAAATCTTCAAGCTGTAAAATACTCGGTCTGACCCGAGTATTACATTCAAAAGAAAATAATACACAGGTCAGTCTAATTCAAACTCAGTTATTAGTGCATAAAAGCAATAATAATCAAATAGACGACAGTCACAAAAATTCTCGTATATCCGACCCTTTTAACCAAGAAATCGGATGACGGAAATTTTAACACTTAACAGTGTTAAACAAATTATTAGCAATTTCAAATTATCAACTGAGATAAATGAAAAGATTATCAATGAAGATAATTTAGAAAACAACAAAATCATCAAATCAAACAAAATCAATTTAAACAATTGAAAAGTCACTTTAAGACATCAATTACTGATTGGCTGCAGTACACGCACGCATGCACTACCTCGCCAATACCGAAATGAAATACCCCAAAAGTTCAATAAATCAAAAGCACAAAGCTCCAACTTAAATCAAAATGAAACTCAGGTGCACTAGAAATTAATAGTGTGACATGCACAAGTGACTCGAACCAGTGAGTCAAGTACAAGTCAAGACAGTGGACCCCTATCCAGTGCAACTTCAGAATGAAGCGTATGCACCAACAATTTAGGCTACTACATATCACAACAAATAGAAACGGCAGAGGTCAAGTCAGTGCTATCTCGACTCAACGCAACTGCAAATAAAACTAATAGTGTAACAGGCTAGAAATTCAAGTGCAAATCCACTATCAGTAATGTAGACTGCAATTTAACAGGCCCAAATCAAACTGCAACAAAATGCAAAAGACAAGTCACTGAATCAACAACATCAAATATCTCAATACAAAACCTGGATATACAATCCAATATAAGGCATGGCCTGTACAAAAACAACATGGGATAAACAGAACCACCATGGCAACACACAACAACTATATTTGAAGCTAGAAACAACAAGACAGTATGCCAAAGTGAACCAACAAGATCAAGCCTGGACAACATGGATGCATAATCTCGTATGTATGAAATTTAACAATAGCTTATGTAAAAATTTAAAGACTGGCATCATCAGTGAATCCTCATGAATGCAACCTACATATGTTCAGTACTACATGAACCAGGTATGCAAACTGTCTCAAATGGTCAAGACAGCCGTAATAAATGATCAAACTCTAAGATTTCTTCAACTACAAGTGTGTTGTCTGAAGAAGAGGTGTAGAAAATGCATGTACTAGCAGTGGGCAGTGAAAGCAATGGACTTGAATCACCACCCAAATGCACAAAAAAAATTTTACAACATATATGCAACTATAAAACTGGTCGGTGCAAGGATGAATGCATATATGGATGCAGACATACCAAATTTTTATAAGTGTCGACCAGGCAGCATGCATACATGAAGACATAAATGGAACCTGACTCAATATAACCAGGTGAACAAGACACGGAAGAATCATGGTGATTAAACCGTGACAAATGCATGTACATCAATGTGAACACATGAACAAGAAGCAACATCCAGACCAGAAACAAGCTCAAAATAAAGAGCAACGTCGAATGCACAATTGAAACAGTTTGTTATAGGTTAATGAAAAATATCAAATATCAATGCCTGAGCCGAGGAACAAAAATTCAAAACAAAGTCAGATAAATCTCAAGCATCGCCAACAAAAGGATACAACTACATGAACACAGCGGTATGGAGGTGAGGGCACCATAGATATGGCACCACAACACATAAATACATGAGTAAGCGATACAACAATTCAATGAACATCATAAATTCGAATGACAAGTGCACCAAACAGTAACGGTGCAATCCCAAACTGAAACAGCAAGTGGTACAAGTTATTGACTGCATCACTACTGCCACACAAAAAATGAAATAGGCATGTGTACCCAAACTAAGGCAACTCAGTAACAAGCAAAATACAATGCCCAGGAGCAATTATCAGTTTTGAACCAAGATAACTGCAGTGTAATTAAAGTATGCCGAAGTCAAGAGAGACATAAGAAAAAAAATCAAATAAGTCAATTATGCTACTCGATGAACATACAGACAAAAAATCACCTGCAAAACCAAAACAGTAGCAAGTTCAACCACGACCGAAGTCAGGCATCATCACATATACAATATCACAAAATTTAATCTGTATATATATATATATTTTTTCTTACCAGAGACAGTGTCGAAGACAACAAGACAAACGAAATCAACATCAGAAAATCCAAGCAACCGAGCAAATCATAAAAGCTCAAGTTCAAAATCACCAAAATCTCGAATTAGATGTGAGTGAAATTTAAATCACTCAAGTCAGAAAAACATCAACATCGAATAAAATCAAATGGCCGAGATAAAAATTCAACAACAATCGAACGGCTGAAGCCCAATATAGCCCAGAAATTAAGCAACGAAACTCACGAATTAAAACAAGACAGAAATCATCTAAATTTAAATTAGATGTGAGTGAATATAAAATCACTCACCTTTAATTGGAGCAGTCGCGAGCGAGAAATGGAAGTCGAAGCCTTCGATTTATCTAAAACCCTAGCTATCGAGATGAGGAAGATCGAGCCGAAGTCCAGAATTGCCAGAACGAAGCCGACGCCCTAATTTTAAGTCGCCATTTTTTTTCTTTCGTTTGTTTTGGAACTAGGGTTTGCCAATGAGAAAAAGAAAGAGGGGCGGGTATAACTCGAGATATCAAGGCACAAACCCCATGGGCCAACATTGCAATTAAAGCCCGTTTAATTCTTTAGCAAATTTTTTTTTAAATGAATTAATTTTATTTGTTGCTTGCATTGTAAATGACTTTCCATAATTAATATGTTATCTGAATTTATAATTCCCAATTCAAATTTAAATTCAAATATATTTTTCATATTAAACTTGAAAAATTCAAACAACTTCACCAATTTAAATCAAAAATTAATTTAATTATAAATTTAAAATAACCTAAAATTCGGGATCGTTACAATCTCCCCTCCTTAAAACTTTTCGTCCCCGAAAAGGAAAGGTTGTTAAAATTTTACTAATATTCATACCCTTCACAATTTTTTTTACCTAGCTCGAACCTTATTAAAAATAAATAAACATAGGATTCATTCCTTTTGTTTTATCTCACTAGTTTTGTTCATTGATTTCTACAATCAAAACGCAAAAGTCTTTTACCAAAAATTTTGACTTACAAAACTCAGATTTAAACTTGAAATTCTTCATGTTAGAGATTTGCATAATATATTTCTTCCAAAGCTGTGGACTTTCAAGACATTTCAAAGATCTTCTTCCTTAGTTCATTAGGTTGGAATTATGTAATTTTAATTTCAGACTATTGATTTGCTATTTACAGTTTGAAAATACTTACTAACTCAAAATTTAACAAGTCTATTGTCGTTCTTACAGACATTAGGCATACGCTGGCCAGGCGCAGGACTAAAAATCTCCAAGTACTAAATATACTTGCTTCAACTCCCAGTGAAAATACTTAAAAATTCTTTTAAAAATGGATATGGAAAGCACGTTCCCCCATGGATCATAGTTACCCGGCGGTTACGCTGCTATCCCAATAGAATCGCTTGTAATCTGTAGATTTCACATCTCTTAAATTTCGCCATGGTTGTCGCCATAGATCGCAGTTCACACGGCGGTTACGCTACTATCCCAGTAGAATCGCTTGTAACCGTAGGCATCACGCCCCTCAAATTTCGCTATGGCATCTAGATTGCAGTTTACCCGGCGGTTGCGCCACTATCCCAGTGGAATCGCTTGTAACTGTAGGTATCACACCTCTCGAATTACGCTAACCTGCATCATGATCACTCAATATGATCCTATCAACATGATCCCATTACGAGGGATTTCAATTCAAATAGTCACTCCGACTAATGGAAATTCTACATAGCTACGAATTTCAAATGGACACTCATCACGAGTTCCAACACCTTCACAAATTTTAAATGGAAGGTACTTTTCCATATCCTCAGTTTAGAAAACATAATATCATATATATGTAGTACTTCATTTCACATTTCGTACATATCATATCTATGTAAACTTACATAAGATTTCCATAACAATTACTTTCCAAACTGACGGTTTTCAAATTTACCGCATTCATATATATATATATATATATATAAGTTCCGAAAACCTACATATCCTATATCCATAACAAAATAGAGGATTTCAAAAATTTCCTCTAAGTCGATTTGGAAATTTAAGGTTATCTCAAACCCAATTCATATTTATAATTCCATTTATTATTGACTTCACATTCGATTTGGATTTCACGTTACATCGTCAATTCTCAACACAGAATTGATGTCTACTGATATATAACCTCTGAGCTCGTACGTCTCAGAGAAGGGTGTTAAGCTAAGAGAATAAATTCTCCGCCACCAACAGATATATATTTAATAGAGATCAATTGCTATGTCATCAATTCACAATGTTAGACATACAATCCAAACCAACCCTCCGAAATTCAAAACTCAATTTATATTGTTTTCGGTGTCGAAGTTAAACTCAATTTAACTCAACGATTCAATCTTTTTGAAAAATTTCAAATTGAACTAATTGTTCAAATTTCCCATTTCACATTTCAACTTCGACTTTGAAAATGAATTTCAAATCATTTATCACTTACGAAGTATATTCACAACATTTCATTTCATATTGGAAAAACATTTCCATACTTATTTAAAAATAAGTAATTCACAAATCTAATTTATTTTCGACATTTGAAAATATTCAATATACTTAAATCCTAATTAAGTATATATTTCATTCTTTTAAGGAAATCATTCTCTTTCACACATTTATTTGAGTTAAAACGAATGTTACGTAAAACATCGTTACGACAACTCAAAATTACTAGTATAGGGATTCGAAATTTAGATAGATGTATAAATCCCAATACTATACAAAACATTTCCTTTCGGAAATCATTTACTATAATAATAGTGTTATAGTCCACCATTTCCTTATTTCTCGAAAACGTCTATTTCAATAATGAATGTTGAAATCTATGGTTTCGATATTCAATGCCTTTTAAAACATCTTTAAAACAATTAACTTCGTTTTAAAATATCACTTTTCCAAACACAGATCCATTTTATTCAATAATATATTCACTGTCCAAAATCGTGAATATACTTCACTAACCAAATTTCAATATTTCCTACACATTTTATTTCAAAGATTATCCACTGTCCAAAATTGTGGATATACTTCCTTTAACAAGCTATAAGAATTCACTTATCAAAATAAGTCATTTCCGGATTTATAAACATCGTTTATAAATTCTATTTCTATTTATACAGACTTCAATTTAAAAAAATTACTTTATTTACCATTCCTTTATAACTCAGTTTTATGTCAAAAATTTAATTTATAAGTAAATTACTTATAAATCTTTTATTTTACAACATCGATTCATTTTATAACTTCTTAACTTAAGTTTTATTCAACTCTTAACAACATTTCTAATCCATGTTTATTCACTAATTCACTTTTACAATTAAAGTTGAATTTCCTTTATATAACTCAAATTCATATTCATTACTTCACTTTATTAATTCATTTTGATATCAAATTCAACCTCATTCAACATTACTTAAGCTATGTTTCATTTTATCTTCACTTGCATTTATTTTCACTATACAACTTAAGTTCGTCTCTAATTTATTTGAAATTCTATTTTATTTAACTTTTACTAAAGTCAAATTCATATCACTATCAAAAATTCAGATTTTGTTTTACCTAACAAAACTGTTTAACCATTTTAACAATTGGTTTTACTTAAATTTTCTCATTTTATAAGTTATACAACTTATTAATTTAAACTTCCCAATTCATATTATAGAATCACTTATCTTTTAAGTTTAAATTTCCATTTCAATAATTTATCTAATCCAATTCAATTTATTTAACTTTCCTTTAGTTAAATTTCAAATCGTATATTTATTAATGCTAACTCAATTCAATTTAACTTTTCTTAAGTTAAAAATCTTTATTTCATATTCAATTTTATTTATCAAAACAAAACTTCAATTTTCAAAAGAATTCAGAATCAAATTCCCAAATTATAGTTCAATAATCCCTTGGCTATAACTAAATTGACATGTCATTTTATTTCCCAATTATTATTTTGGAGATATTCAAAATATTTGATTTAAACCAATTCATTAATTCTCTTAACTTATATTTTATTTTTCATAAATCTCAGCAATTCGATAATGGGTTTTCGAATGATCGGGACTCAAATCTAAGAAGACCTTATTGAAGAGAAACTATCATAAACCTACATTTAGAGAGGGGAATTTCCGAAAAGGATTTGAATTTTCAAAGTACTTCTTATTTTCAAAAACAATTTTATACTTCTTTAGATTTGGAAAACGCTTTCTTTAAAGTGATTCTAGTAACTATTCATATTAAACAACATAAACTAAGCTTTGTGTAAACCAAAGCTCCTATACCACTTTGTAACATCCCGCCCTTCTGACCGCCCCTAGTCGGTAATTAAACCAACTTGAAACGTTCAAAATGACGGATTGTTATTTAGTTTATAGAGTTTAAACAGAATCAGCCACAGAAACACAGAATAAAAATATTTCACTACTATGAATCTTTTTACATACATCAGAGTTTATACAATTTATTAAATTTATATAACGGAATATTTCTTTAAGTACAAATTTCCTGGACTAAAGTGATCATTTTCCCTCTCTCTCTAACTTCGCTGCTCGAAAATCTTCAAGCTGTAAAATACTCGGTCTGAACCGTGTATTACATTCAAAAGAAAATAATACACAGGTCAGTCTAATTCAAACTCGGTTATTAGTGCATAAAATCAATAATAATCAAATAGACGATAGTCACAAAAATTCTCGTCTATCCGACCCTTTTAACCAAGAAATCGGATGACGGAAATTTTAACACTTAACAGTGTTAAACAAATTATTAGCAATTTCAAATTATCAACTGAGATAAATGAAAAGATTATCAATGAAGATAATTTAGAAAACAACAAAATCATCAAATCAAACAAAATCAATTTAAACAATTGAAAAGTCACTTTAAGACATCAATTACTGATTGGCTGCAGTACACGCACGCGTGCACTGCCTTGCCAATACCGAAATGAAATACCCCAAAAGTTCAATAAATCAAAAGCACAAAGCTCCAACTTAAATCAAAATGAAACTCAGGTGCACTAGAAATGAATAGTGTGACATGCACAAGTGACTCGAACCAGTGAGTCAAGTACAAGTCAAGACAGTGGACCCCTATCCAGTGCAACTTCAGAATGAAGCGTATGCACCAGCAATTTAGGCTACTACATATCACTACAAATAGAAACGGCAGAGGTCAAGTCAGTGCTATCTCGACTCAACGCAACTGCAAATAAAACTAATAGTGTAACAGGCTAGAAATTCAAGTGCAAATCCACTATTAGTAATGTAGACTGCAATTTAACAAGCCCAAATCAAACTACAACAAAATGCAAAAGACAAGTCACTGAATCAACAACATCAAATATCTCAATACAAAACCTGGATATACAATCCAATATAAGGCATGGCCTGTACAAAAACAACATGGGATAAACAGAACCACCATGGCAACACACAACAACTATATTTGAAGCTAGAAACAACAAGACAGTATGCCAAAGTGAACCAACAAGATCAAGCCTGGACAACATGGATGCATAATCTCGTATGTATGAAATTTAACAACAGCTTATTTAAAAATTTAAAGACTGGCATCATCAATGAATCCTCATGAATGCAACCTACATATGTTCAGTACTACATGAACCAGGTATGCAAACTGTCTCAAATGGTCAAGACAGCCGTAATAAATGATCAAACTCTAAGATTTCTTCAACTACAAGTGTGTTGTCTGAAGAAGAGGTGTAGTAAATGCATGTACTAGCAGTGGGCAGTGAAAGCAATGGACTTGAATCACCACCCAAATGCACAAAAAAAAAATTTACAACATATATGCAACTATAAAACTGGTCAGTGCAAGGATGAATGCATATATGGATGCAGACATACCAAATTTTTATAAGTGTCGACCAGGCAGCATGCATACATGAAGACATAAATGGAACCTGACTCAATATAACCAGGTGAACAAGACACGGCAGAATCATGGTGATTAAACCGTGACAAATGCATGTACATCAATGTGAACACATGAACAAGAAGCAACATCCAGACCAGAAACAAGCTCAAAATAAAGAGCAACGTCGAATGCACAATTGAAACATTTTGTTATAGGTTAATGAAAAATATCAAATATCAATGCTTGAGCCGAGGAACAAAAATTCAAAACAAAGTCAGATAAATCTCAAGCATCGCCAACAAAAGGATACAACTACATGAACACAGCAGTATGGAGGTGAGGGCACCATAGATATGGCACCACAACACATAAATACATGAGTAAGCGATACAATAATTCAATGAACATCGTAAATTCGAATGACAAGTGCACCAAACAGTAACAGTGCAATCCCAAACTGAAACAGCAAGTGGTACAAGTTATTGACTACATCACTACTGCCACAAAAAAAATGAAATAGGCATGTGTACCCAAACTAAGGCAACTCAGTAACAAGCAAAATACAATGCCCAGGAGCAATTATCAGTTTTGAACCAAGATAACTGCAGTGTAATTAAAGTATGTCGAAGTCAAGAGAGACATAAAAAAAATCAAATAAGTAAATTATGCTACTCGATGAACATACAAACAAAAAATCACCTGCAAAACCAAAACAGTAGCAAGTTCAACCACGACCGAAGTCAGGCATCATCACATATACAATATCACAAAATTTAATCTGTATATATATTTTTTTTCTTACCAGAGACAGTGTCGAATACAACAAGACAAACGAAATCAACATCAGAAAATCCAAGCAACCGAGCAAATCACAAAAGCTCAAGTTCAAAATCACCAAAATCTCGAATTAGATGTGAGTGAAATTTAAATCAATCAAGTCGGAAAAACATCAACATCGAATAAAATCAAATGGCCAAGATAAAAATTCAACAACAATCGAACGGCTGAAGCCCAATATAGCCCAGAAATTAAGCAACGAAACTCACGAATTAAAACAAGACAGAAATCATCTAAATTTAAATTAGATGTGAGTGAATATAAAATCATTCACCTTTAATTGGAGCAGTCGCGAGCGAGAAATGGAAGTCGAAGCCTTCGATTTATCTAAAACCCTAGCTATCGAGATGAGGAAGATCGAGCCGAAGTCCAGAATTGCCAGAACGAAGCCGACGCCCTAATTTTAAGTCGCCATTTTTTTTCTTTCGTTTGTTTTGAAACTAGGGTTTGCGAATGAGAAAAAGAAAGAGGGGCGGGTATAACTCGAGATATCACGGCACAAACCCCATGGGCCAACGTTGCAATTAAAGCCCGTTTAATTCTTTAGCAATTTTTTTTTAATGAATTAACTTTATTTGTTGCTTGCATTGTAAATGACTTTCCATAATTATTATGTTATCTGAATTTATAATTCCCAATTCAAATTTAAATTCAAATATATTTTTCATATTAAACTTGAAAAATTCAAACAACTTCACCAATTTAAATCAAAAATTAATTTAATTATAAATTTAAAATAACCTAAAATTCGGGATCGTTACACCATAGGACTACATGTCCTTATACATCAGAACAAAATGGTTTGATAGAGAGAAAACATAGGCATGTAGTAGAAACAGGTTTGACCATTCTAGCACAATCATCTTTACCTCTAAAATTCTGGCTTGACTCCTTTAATGCTGCAGTCTATTTAATAAATAGACTGCCAACAAAAGTGCTTAAAGGAGTTAGTCCATTAGAGAAATTATATGGGGTCAAACCATATTATCAGAGTTTAAGAAGTTTTGGATGCTTATGTTTTCCCTATACAAAACCATATAATGCAAACAAATTAAGTTTCAGGTTAAAACCCTGTACATTTATAGGGTATGGAAAAAATTAGAAAGGTTATAAATGTCTTGATGATATTGGGAAATTTTTTATAAGCAGACATGTTGTTTTCAATGAGCATATCTTTCCTTTCAGTAATGCAGGCATAAAAATAACTCAGAAGATTTATAATACAAAGGTATCAATACCTAGTATACATGTTTATGCTGATGATCAGCATCTAGAGGAATATGAAAGGACTGCTGAAGGTCAGGATCCACAACTCACAATGTCCAGACAACCAGGTCATGAATCACCTGAACCACTCAGCTATCACAGTCAATCCCCTGCACAATCAAGAGAACAAACAGTTGGTGAAGGAAGTTCAACAAGTGATCAAGTGCAATCTGAAAACAATGACAGTCAGACAAGAGCATAAACTTCACCACAGATAAGAACCGGTCATCCAATGATCACAAGGCCAAAAGGGGGGATCTTCAAACCAAAACTATATACAGCAATATATGAATCAGAAAATGAACCAAAAACTTTTGAACAAGCTTCAAAAGACAAGCACTGGAAGATTGCTATGGATGAGGAGTACAATGCTCTAATAAAAAATAAAACATGGGACTTAGTATGCCCACTAGACAACAAGAATGTAGTTGGATGCAAGTGGACATACAAAATCAAGAAAAATCCTGATGGGACAATGGCCAGATACAAGACAACGGTGTTCATCAGTTATTATTAATTTATTGGCATTCTGAACAAAATACATTTTGTTAATGATAAAGAATTCACTTGATATACTAATTTTAAAAACAAAAAACGTTGTATATGTGTGATAATATATCTATTTTAGAAGGAAAAAACTGTGTATATGTTTATTTACAATGAAATGCCATTTTAGAAAGAAAATTCATACATATATTTCTTCGTAACAAAGTATTAATTTTAGAAAGAAATAAAACATAATAAATCTCTATTTATTTTTCTTTATAAAAGGATTTATTGAAAAGAGACTTTTCAAATGATATTTTATAAAAGATTTTATAAAGGAGTTATAAAGGAAGATTTATAAAAGAATTTATAAATAGAAAATAAATCTTATAAATCATTTTAGAGATTTATAAAAGAAGTTTTGCAAATTAATTTGGAGATTTATAAAGTATTTGAAAATATAAAATGAACGTGTAAAAAAGAAATTTATAAAAGGAATGAGATTTATTTTGACAATTAATACTTCTTAATTATGGCGGTATGAAAACATTATTTCCATACTTAACACCGAAGGATAAGTAGTTTAGTTTATAGTAAGAAATGTTTTTAAATGATATTTGATTTGGTCCATTTCAATATGAATTTGAAAAGGAGAAATTTTTTCTTAAGTTTTGTAAATATACTTATACCGTTGAGATGTATGGATATATTTTCTAAGTATTGGAAATATAATGGGTTGTGAATATACTTATACCAATGAGATAAATATATGAATGTTTTTCCTAGTATCGGAAAGAGTATAAAGGGTTTGTGAAAATATCGTCTTTGGGTGTATTTTAAATTAAATAATTGGAAGAGATTTTAGTTAATGAAAGATTAAATAAAGAGGCTTAGTGAATCTCACATGGAATTAAATCTATGTTTGATTGTTTGATTGTTAAATAACCGATTATCAAATCTAGATCAATTTTTAACTCTGGAAATATCTAAAAGAAAACGCGAAAATTATAAGGTAAGGTTATCCTCGGGATGCTATACTGTACGTATAAACTCGTGTGTTCTTATAGGACAAATGATAAAGAAATCCATCCTCTCTTATGTATTGTCTGTATATTTCCAAAAGAATCGGAGTTGAGTTTACTAGAACTATCGAATGTTGATTCAAAGAGATCAGGATCGGATGAGTATGAATTATTCGAAAACCACTTCAAGCCAATTTAAGCGTTCGAATTGAAGACATCTTGAAGATGGTGAGATCGAAAATGGAACTCTTTAAAGTGCAAGTGCTACTTGCTACTAATTCTGAGTGTGATTCCAAAATTGATGTGATAGAAGTAGCGCTTTCGGTTTGGTTATAGCCTAAATAACTTGTATGGAGTCATCACTTTTCTAGATATATATACATTTATGGATTTGGCTGTGCATGAGAACTCTCGAGAAAAGGTTGCAAAGCAACCGGGATGGTGACATATTCAGTATTATCCAGTAAAGGGTGGGATAGTTCTGTGTAACAGGGATGCAAGAGTTCTTGTTGATCTCGGTACATTTTCTAGAGGTATACTGTGATAGGCGGTACCCCAATAGCTTTGTCATTGTATGGAAATCCATTCTTCAATAAGTGTCTTTCGGACTTAGTTTTATACCTATTATGCTGTTATTTAATTAATTTGACAATTTCGACTATGATTCAATATTTATTTTAAACCATATACATTATTATAATATCAGAAGATTTCCTATAAAATGATTTGGTTATCGTAAGTAAAAACTCGTCCGTGTTTATATGCTGCGTGATCTTACGAGATAGCCTTATTTTGAAAGGTTTTCATAACATTAAAATGCATATGATGTGTGTTTCTCACGTTGGTTTTACCAGACTGATCCGAACGTTATATTTCTTATAATGTTCGGATCAACCTAAGCATATTTTCCAATTTTAGCTGGACATTTTGGAGTTGCAGGAGACGAACTGGATCTTCCAAGGAGTATTCAAGTATTTTATCTTCCGTTGTTTTGTTCTTGTTGTAATTATCAAAAATTGCAAGGACGGATCGTTATAACTGTCAAGGGTCTAATGATAGGATAATTATACTCTGTTGGATGTATGAATAATTCACTTTTTAAAGTTCATTGATATATTATAGGTTACTCATCACGTTGTGAGATTATGTTTTGTCTTTCTTTTCTTTCACCCCAACGATCTGTCTTTCCGACACTTGGATGTTCGACACGTGAATACCGTTGATGTATTTGTGTCAACTTCTGAGGATCGAAAAGGCGGATTGTTACATATACATAGATAACAGCGTATGATTCATCAAATTGCAATTGAATTCTATAATGTTTATGACTTAATAATATAAAGTTGTTCCAAGTAGCTTTGTAAACTTGTTCCACGACCAATGTCTCCTGAAGAGAAAAAGACTTTCAAAAAAGGTTAGAAAAACTCACCTCCTTCTTGATATGGGTTCATTTGATCGGCAGATAGAGGTTTATCGGAACTTTTGCCTAGCCTCCTCCAGCATGTACAAGAAGATAGAAATGCATCTGAAAAAAATCTTGTGAAATTATGTTAATATACATACATATATGTACATATGTATGTATGTATGTATATACATGCATACAGACACAGGTGTGTATGTGTGTGCGCGTGCGCACATGTATATATGTGTGTGTACGTACGTATGTGTATGTATGTGCATATATATGTATGTATATCTATGTATGTATGTATTTCTACGTACGTACGTATAAGGAACTTATACTGAGAGTTTTGCATCAAGACAAATTAGACAATGAGTTTCTACTGTTTAATACTCCCTTATTCCACATATAATGATGATTTGAAGTTTTATTTTTGTTAGACTGTGTTTTACAAATATTTAGTTGAAATTAATTTGGAATCCTATAAGAAAGTAAAATGGGTAATTGTTATTTTCTTACAAGTTGTGTATCTTAAAGCCTACTAAAAAGTGTAAAATGGCTTTCTTTGAAGCATACAAATAGTATATTTTTAAATATATAATAACTAATTATTTAACACACCACGTCTAGAAAACTCGCTGCATTAAGGTCCACGATTAGATAGGACTCCAGTACATATGGTGATGTCCAAAAATTATTTCAACAAAACTGATAGCGCAAGTATTTATAACTGGCATTAAATTGTGAAGTTTTTCAATAATGATATATGCACTCAGAGCCTGTTTCTTAAGAAAATGTTTATTATCTATTGATGATTTATTTAGCAACGCCATAGAGTTGATTAAACGTTTCCAGTGTAAATTTATATAAGCCCACAAGACAATATTTTAACTCCAAACAAACAACAAAGCATATATCTCTACAAGAAGTAAGAACCCTGTTAGAATGAAACTCAACAGTTTGTTATTTGTCTTAATATTTGCAGGTTAATGATTTCATTTACCTTAAACAAATATTTATGCCTCGGGTCTAAGAAGCAAATAAGTTTTTAAGACCTCGGAAAGCGTGTACTGTTGTACATAGACTTGACATGCGTATAGTAGTTTCCTATCCAAGTTCCACTTCATCGCATTTTGCCTGTATACAATATGCACACGCACACACCAAACGAACAGGAGCCTTTCAATTCAGCATGAAATTACGACATCACCAACCCTCGGAAAGCGCCCTTTAATTTGTTTCCAGTTGCTGCCTTTGGAATACACCACAACCGAATTATTAATCGAAATATTTGTGTTCATTCTAAAATCTCAGACTAAACAATATGATATATTGTTCATAATATACAGAGATAGAATACTACTTTGCATGTTGGAAATACATATACAAATAAAATTAAGTAAATAGATCCAATTGTGGCATGTTGAATGTTTCAACATAAATGCGTAAACATTTTTTATACAGGCAAAAGTGCCTTATATGATACTTGGTACTAGACATCATAACTGGTCAATCGGCAATACAGAATACTGCCAATTTGTTTCAACATAAACCAAAACATTTGATAGTTCATTTTCTCACTTACTGCATATTTCGCTGCTAAAGCATTAAAATATAGACTTTTTATGATGAACCTATAATTAAAAATACAAACCTTAGTCAATTGTATCGGGACAAAACAATTTAACAGGCCTCTCCACAATTGAAACATATTTGTACATAGGACACCAGGCCTCCCCATGCTTGACATGCACATAAACTTTTGATCTTGTAGAGATTATATTATTAAAGTTGGAAAAAATAACCTGAGCGTAATATGTGTGCTAAATAAATATTTTTAGCACCCTCGTCAACAAACTAACTTACATTAAAAACCCAAACCTATAAAAAAAAGTTGTATTTAGCCACAACTTTCAACTATTATCCAAACCTATTCAATTAACTTACCAACTAATATTATCATCGCAACTTCTACTTTTCTCTATCAGCGATACATTCAACTAAACAAACATGGAGCTGTCCACAATGATTGCGAGAAACGCCAATTTGACCCCTATATGTGGTCGCAAAATAAATAAAAATCTTGTTTTCACTAAAACAACTCTATAGGCCCTTAGGATTGTATAACTCCATGCAATCAAAATACAATATTGCTCTGTGAGTGCAACCCACGCAAACTGCAAGTTAACATCATCATAACAAAAAACCATGCCATACATCTTTCAATTATAAATAAAATAAAATACAGTGCAAATTTTAGTATTTAGATCGTTCATTTCTTGCTGGTCAGTAGGCGAATGAGTGAGGCACTGCCTTGGGACCTTTCTCTTGTGATTATGGATGGTTTGCTTCTAACATCCATTCCATTCTCAACCTCCATATCAATGCTGCTAAATTCTTTCAATAGAAGAGTTGATGCTGGCATCAATTTCCTTTTAGGTTTTGCTGCTTTTATGGATTTTGGGGAAAGGACATTCTTAGTATTTTCCGAATGAGATAAGACTTGAAACCTGTCATTTTCTTTGTCGCCTTCAGTATGAGATACATCCAGTTCCAATTTTTTAACCTTGAGCGCATTTTTATCTGTTTCCTTTTCCCTGGGTAAACCATTATCAGCTTTGACTCCTTTCTGAGAATTGGGATGACGAACTGTTAAACTTTCAATTTCTGGGTGCACTGTAAGCCCATCAACAGTCTCTTTCACGTCTTCAGGTTTATGTCTGAGTTCTGGGAAGCTTTCTTCTTTCTCAATCTCATTCTTTAGTAAGGTGTTATCAGCTTCAACTTCATCAGAGACGCTGAAGTGATGAACTGATGGTGATGAAGGTACTCCTAAACTGTCATTCTCTGATGACTTCGGTCCATTAACAGTCTCTTTTAAATCTTCTGGTTTACGTCTAAGTCCTTGGAAGCGTTCTTCTTTCTCAATCAATTTCTTGCCACTGTCAACTTCGCTGTGTAAATTGGACAAATGAACTGGAAGGGATGAAGAAACTCCTATCAAACTTTTATTCGCAGAGAACTCTTTTTTATCATCAACAGTCTCTTCCACACCTCCAGATTCATGTTTAAGTTCTTCCAACCTTTCGTCTTTCTCAAAACCATGATTCATTGCATTTTCTGCAGGAAGAACTAAATCAACTTTCTGGCAGGATAGGGTTACAATCTCAGAGTAATCAGCTTCTCCAAAACTTCCACTGCACAAGAGCCCTGTTGCCTTAGCCTTATCTCCATCGTTTCGACCTTCATCACTCGCATTTTCTTCCTTTGGTGAATTACCTTTCCCAGCTAACAGAGTATCCTTTGGTGTGGTTGCAGCTTCAGAACCAGCCTCTGCTAAATCAAGCTCAAATGGAGCATGTGTAGTAGAATTGGGTTGAGAATCAATACGACCACGTACATTGTCCTCTTCTACAAGACTTTCTGTTAACTGAAAATGGTTTTTCTTCTCCATTGCACTCGGAAAACTTGAATGAACAATATCAAGAGCTGAGTTCTTATGCATTGTGAGTGCTGGAGAGCTTCGATCGGTAGTATGATGCACATTTTTGCCATCGCCTATTAGATCTGCATTGAATAGGATGCCTTTGAGCCCCACAACTTCCCTCTCATTTACAGTCAAAGTTGAAATTCCAGGACTCGTTGGAGTTAAAATAGAAGGAGCGACTTCACTGACGCATATCTGACCTGCAGAAGTTTTGTTGCACGAAAAACAAGACTTTATTTCCTTCAGTTCATCCTTCAGCTTTGAAACCTGGTGTTTTTCCTTTTCAAGGGCTTCTTTGAGATTCTGAACTTCATTTTCTGATTTCTCAAGCTTACCTTTATATTGCTTCAGTACATTCCATATAGCCTTAGAAAACTTCCCCATTACTTCATTGTTTCTTTTCAAAGTTTCCAACTCAACTTGGAGCTCACTATTCAACTTTTGTCCAACATCTGATGCCTCAGCAGATTTGGACAAAATGCATTTTCCTTCTTGCACCTCATCACCCACTGGTTCATCATTGATAAGACCAGAATTAGCATCAATTTTCTCGAGATCAACCACTTCAACTTCACATCCATTGACTTTTCTTCGTTTGTGATCCTCTCCTATTAATAATGATGCAATATTTCTTTTTTGACGATGTACATTTGGGACCTCTTCAACATTATTAAATTTGATTTTCATGTAAGGAGATGCTTGCCTCAACAAAAAGGATGTATCAAGATAGTCATGTTCCCCGGGTTTCACAGTTAATATCAGGGTCATACGTTTTTTGCCTTCCAAATACTCTTTTAAGTACCTAGTCAACAGTGAGTTTTTGAAGTGCTTCTCAAATGATTTCTTTGGGTTCTTTTGATGTTCTAGCAGAGATCTTAAGCACAAACCAAAAACCATGGATGTGTTATTGATGAAGTTGCTCTCCAGCAATCTTGAACCCTGGTTTCCAGTTTTTCTTTCTCTCTCAGCACCAGCAAGATCTGCAATTGTAAGAACAGGGCTATGGACAGATATGTTATTTTCATGGTCTTCCACGGCACAACGAATGTTTATGATGCATTGAGATCGACTAGAATGGCTATTTGCACTTGTCGCAGCAGTAGCACGTTTTAGTAGGCAGCGTGCTACTAAACTCTCTGCCTCGTTAGCTTCTGAAATCCTGGTCTCCTTAAGGCCTTTTATAGTTGACAGTTGGAAAGTCAAGTCATCTCCATCACAAGATAAATCATAAATTTTCTCTCCTTTACCTCGTTCAGAATGTATTTCAAACATAGACAAATAATACGACCTAGACATGTGTAGATCTTCTCTTTTCGTCTCATGACTGAATATGTGACGCAAGGCAAGAGGCACTATACCTGGCTCTCTTGCAGTTCCAAACATAGTATGGGTCTTCCCAGATCCTGTAGGTCCCATGGCTGCCAAAAGAGCACTTTTTCCTTCGATAAAATCCATAACTAATGGGCACATCGCCTTTTCAAAAACATCTTCCTGCACCGAAACAACTGAATTAACACTTTGAAATATAACATGTGTAACATTCAAATATTAGTACATGCTAATGACATAATGTAATACTGTTAATATGGCTAAACTAAAAGCAGTTAAGCACTATCTCAAATAACTATCCTTACACATATCCAAGCAATTGCTCTCTTCTTCAATGAGAAACAACGACAAACAGACAGAACTGTATAGAAGCTTGAATTGATAAAATTCTTTGCAAGTTTATATTTTAACTATTGACAAATTTGGAAAAAATATTTAGACACTTATGCTCCAACATACTTCGAAAAACAAACGCTTAAAACAACGTTCCATCATGTACATTAAAAACATTACCTGAACAGAATCTTGAGGAAAAACAAAAGAAAAGCCATCATACAACTCGCTCTTAGTCCGCTTATTACTATTATCAAGCACAGAACTTGGAGCCGTAAGAGTAACCGAGCTTGAATCGTTAACAGCCAAGCATAAATTATTAGTGCCACTTCTGCTATTCATTTCACTGACACTCTTTCCCCTTGCTAATTTTGAAGGTTTGGTTCTCAAATTCTTAGCGAGTTTGGGTCGGATCTCAAGAGGGCGAATCCGGAGGAAAACTTTGAGGTTCTCAGGTTCAGATTCATTTTTAACAGGCTTGGTAAGGATTTCATTAATAGGAAAAGGGGCGATTGACGTAGCGGCGGATGACGTGGAGTAATCCAGAGCGTTGGCTACCGAGGGAGTTTGTTTGGCCCTGCGCGGTGGGTTTCGACGGACAGTGGTGGGAGGAGGAGGAGGCGATTGAGGATCCATTTTTTTAGTTTAGGGTTTTAGAAATGATTTTTGATGGTTTGGGGACTGTAGGCTTTTAGGATGACCTATCTTGCGGAAATTGAGCGGGAATTAAAACATAAAAATTACATTAAAACGATAGTATATAGCAATAAAATTAGCATTCACACAAGAAGAAGGGAATAATGGGTTTCAACAGTACGAACAAACGTTCAGTGCACAATGCTTTAATGAATTTGTGTTTCGAACCTTTCGAAAAATCACAAGCATTTTATTTCAAAATAACTTCCAAAATTTCAAAACTACAAAACAAAAAAAAACATCTTTTTTTTGCATATGAAGCTATACAATTAAAGCTCCATAAAATCCCCATGACAGCACATAGAGGGCTGTGCTATTTCAATTTAGCACTATTAAACAGTAGATCCGCTTTAAGTCATGCTATTTTCCACTACACCCGCTAAATCAAGGCTTTTCAGCGCCCGCTTTAGCAACATTAATATACAAAAGTTAATCTGACTAGTTCTCTTTTAAACTAAATCAATAAATTTAGAATAAAAATCTAATTTTAAGACATAAGTACTCAATATAAGTTAATAAGCTATTATAATCACTAAATATAGTTGTTAGTGAGATTTTTTTTACCTCACCACATCCGAATGAACGTGAAGTAACTTTAGTAATAATTACTTCGAGGATTTAAAATATACAAATCTAAGTAATATTAACTTTGTCTTTAGGTAATAATCGCGCCGCTGGAAGCTTACACAATTAAGTAGTTGTACTTAAACTGTTTCTTAAAATGTTAAATCGAACTAATACTTGAATTTAAGTAGAGATTGAACAAAATCTAACATTGAAATCTAGATGAAAATAAACTCAAATGCAAAAAAGTAAAAGATACGCATAATTTTACGTAGTTCGAATATTAAGAAATCCTACGTCCATGAAGGAAATGTCACTTTCTTCTTTATATTCCTTGCCAAAGATTTCAATGGAAGAGTGAGTGCAATGATTTTTCTTTTTGAACCTTAAAATATCAGATCGGGAAAAAAAGATCTCTTTCTTGCTACAGTATTTTTCCTATTTATATTACAAAGGTGTACGTGGATTACCACGCTCTTTCTTTCGCTGTTTCGATTTCCGCCCTTGCACATGTCATCCATATGTGTTGCTTATTTAGTGTGCATGAATTGCTGGCGTGTTATTGGCGGAATATCTTGATTTAAGCGGATGAATTTTCAGTTTTGGCAGTAGATCTGAAATTGAAGCGAAAATGTTTGAATTTGAGGCGAGAGGTTCCACATTTGAATGAACTATGAGTTCCCTCTCTTCATATGATGAACGACCCAAGCATTACTTTCTTTTGCGAGTGTGAGTATAGCAAGCTGATGTCCCATTATTCTTTGGGATGAATCGCGCTGCTTTTACATCTTTTGCCTAAGAAGATGGTTGCTCCATCAACGATATTTACTACGTTCGGTAGAGTGATCGTGCCGCCATTTGTGCAACCACTTTAGGCGATTCTGCGCCAAGCTGCTTTGAGTGATGGACTGCACGGGTTATTGATGAGGGAGGCTTACATCACTATCATTTAGTCATGAGCATGGATTTGCATTGGTGCACTGTTTGAGCGGTTCACTGTGCAACCTTGAATTACTTTTGACTTCGCGTGGTACTGCTTAGGTAGCCCCTAGCGAGTGTAGTGCAGATCCGTTCTTAGGGGTATTAACAACGTACATGCTTTGAGAATGACATTGGAGTTTATTCGTCCCTTTAAATGCAGCGCAGCCCTTCCCTTTTGAGCTCATATTTCGATGGTGATGCACTTCTGATGGCGGTGCATTGTGTCATTTCACTCTTTTCTTAGAAAACTAAAAAAAGGTGGGCAGCACATCCCTATTTTCTTCAATGCAAGATTGTTAGTACAGTTCTACTATCCATGTATATTGGCTCGTGAGTGCTGTATGTCATTGATTACGTGCGTCTTTTTAAGTGAAGTGTGTTATGCTTTGACGCCATTTATACAACTTCTTATGTCACGGCGCAACATTAACATTTTATTGTTATTTGAAATTTTGGTTATGATGCAGTTCCGTGTATTCTAGTTGTAGACCGTCTACTGCACCCTATGATTGTGTCCAGTTTTGGGCTCAGTATCATAATGTAACACTGAGATTAGGGGGATCGTCGTAGTTTGAATCTTTGTTGTTGTCTTACAATTTCTGAGTGTAGTATTCTCTTGACTTCGCTTCATTCTTTGTCTTTCTTCTTTGTAGTCCATCTTTTATTGTAAGGACATCTAGTTTTGATCTTGGTGCTTACGTCATATTGCCTTTAACGGGATTCGAGAAATACGGGTGTAACTTGCCCCCAAATCTACGACGATCGCAAATCGGTATAGACTTGTCTTTATTAGTCCTCACATCCCGTCATTTCCGTCTACTCCTTTCTTTCCTTTCACCAAAGGGATAAAGTCTTGATAGCTGTTTCACATTTAATGCTTTTGCGCATTTGTCATCTTCTGAATCGTTGTCACATCACCCTCTTCGCTTTCTAGGTAAGTCCATTTCAATCTTTGCACTTATTATCTTTGCTATTGATTTATTAACATTTCGCAAGTTTCTTTTTTATTCCGGTTGCATGGATAGCTTTCAAATTAAGGTGTATATATATGGTTTCGTTGAATTTGTCATTTTGACGGTGTAGTTAATGATACATGCTTCCATTTTAATTTTAACATGTTGGTGGAGGGGCCCAATTTGGTTTTAGTCCCTGCCCTCATGGAGAGGAGTGGGTGGAGGACTAAAGCCTATTGGTATTTTGGTGGTTTTACCAGAAATATCAAGGAGGTCAAGGCTCGGTTGATGGACGCTTTAGAGGGTATGAAGGAGAAAGTCGTACTCAAGATTTATACGCTCTAGGATTCCTTGAACGATGTTCAGGGCAGGATCGCCTTCTTCTCTAAAAAAATTAAGATAAGAGAAAGCTAAGAGCAAGACGGGGTAGGCTTTCTTGCAGCGTGCTATGGACATCTTTAGCCGTTCTTACCATGTACTTGACCCGAGCTTCCCCTGCAATGTCGCAAGCTTCAAGGTGGCCATAGAAGAGCTAATGGAACCTTGGGTTAGTGCTTGCTATGACCCTCAAAGGTCTATCTCCATTAATGGAGCCCCGCCTTTGACTAGCATTCCTCAAACTTTTTTTCCTGAAGTGCATGAAAATGCATAGAACATAAAATTGTGCGTAGATCTTTAGTGAGTATAGGTAGAACTAAGTAAACTTGAATAGACCTTAGTTTATGATGTTTACCTAATGAGCTTTAAACAGTTTCTGGAATCTTACCTGATCTGTAAGCTATACTACGATCCACGTGTTGTTTTTCCTTGTCATTTTCTGGATTATCTTCTTGTGTAGCTTATAAATCCTGAACTGAGCTATAACAACCGCCCTACACCCACAATGCAGAATGGCTATCAAAAGAAAGAAAAGAAGTAAAGAAGAGGAAATAGAAGAGAATAGAATGGAAAAAAAAGGAAAATGGAAACATCAAATAACTAAATAACACGTCGTGTATCTCACATCGCATCAAATAAAATATAGTAGTTAACATAGATATAAAACAGTCGAGACAGTAATAACAATGTGAACTAATAATCAGAGTATAAGATCCACAAAGTTATACAACACAATAATAGAGTTTATACAACTAATACATAAACTCAACTGATAACTATCTCTAATAACAATAAGTCAAACACTTCAAGCTCCACAATGTCACAGAGTGGAATATACAATAACAAACTCAAATCTAAGTATGAGCAAACGTCACCTCCTGCTAGTCCATCTGCAGAACTCCATTTTTCATCTACACCTACTCTCTAGCCTACTCAATCAAGAGCACCCGAGATAATAATAAGCAAAGCATAAAACCTCCACTACACCATAAACGATATTTTGATACGGCTAAAAGCCGTATCTAATCTTATTAGATACGGCTAAAAGCCGTATCAAAATATGCCGAGCTTAATATTTTGATACGGCTTTTAGCCGTATCTAATGAGCTAATTAGATACGGCCTTAGGCCGTATCTAATGTGTCAATTAGATACGGCTAAAAAGCCGTATCTAATGTATCAATTAGATACGGCCATTAGCCGTATCTAATTGACACATTAGATACGGCTAGAAGCCGTATCTAATTGACAAATAGGCAGCGTCTAATGAACCAATTAGATACGGCTAAAAGCCGTATCTAATTAGTCAATTAGATATGGATATATAATCAATATCCAATATATAATATTATAGACCTACTCATATCCAATATATAATATTATAGACCTATTCATATCCAATATATAATCAATAGGGGTTTTTAGGCTCAAGGAAAAAGTTGAAAAAAAAATTAGTCTCAGGGACAACAAATTTGTTTTATAGGCAGAAGGACATTTTCTAGTGCAAATCACAGAATGATAGTTGTAACTATCATTTTCTGTTTACACTAAAAAATGTCCTTCAGACTAAAAAATAAACTTGTTGTCCTTGAGACTAATTTTTTTTGCAATTTCTTCCCTGTGCCCATTTTCCTGTAATCAATAATCATTTCGAGACATCAAAACAAATAATATTATAGACAGTGCACATTCAAATGATTCAATAATCTGCATTGCAGTGCGTAATAACTTAACAATATCATTACATAATACTAGCATTTAGCACATTAATACATCGCAGTAGCGGATACTAGAAAACACTATCGCTCCAGTACCAAGATCCAAATACACAACAATAATACAAATGTATCACATTACTACATAATACAAATACACAACAAGCCTCTGTTATATTGTGTTGTTACGGCAGCCACTACACAATGCAAAGCCAAAGAGCTAACTCCTCCAGCCCAAAACATCTACACAAGCATTACTTTTAATGTTTAAAATATGACTGAATATGTAAAATCACATCATCAAACTTTGGTGTGAACACACCTTTGAACTTGTCTCGCTGTCAGCAATAAAAGAAATCATTAGCCACAAAGATAAAAAATATCATTAAATATATATCTTTTTTTATTTGAAAATATTACTTCAGGCTTAAAGTAAATTGTAAAGAAACTAGTAGAACAAAGTATCACCGACTGGGTACACATTAGACTGCAAGTTTGCTAGTTGAAATGAATAAGGAATAAGCATTCAAATAAACATGTAATTCTCGGCAGTGTTAAGAATATAAAGTTATAAACACAACTGAGGGACTTGGATATCGATAAGTATACCATAAATGCTAGGTCTTGCAAAAGCATAAAAACAAGTATCCATAATGAAACTTTTCAAGGGTTTTTTTCGAAAGCTTAATGTTAATTAGATTCACCTGTCCAAACCAAAAACAGGAACAAAAACAAATGAGCATAAAATGAATCAGGTCAGCAATTGATATGTATGAAATGTCTAACAGTCATGAAGTAAAATGTCCTAATAATTGGCCATTATTTATTGAAATATTTCAGAAATGGAAGGTGTAGTATCTGTTTTTCCAAACAAAGGGAGGTCTTCCTTACAGACAACCAAGTCTTGGGAGTTCATTGAAAATGTGGAGGGTTTAATTGGTTGTTTGTGCAGTAAAAAAAGAATATTTGCGCAGTAAAAAAATTAAAAAAAAAACAAAAAAAACAAAACAAAGAAACATACAAACTGCAATCTGTTAACAAGGATATTTCAGAAATGGAAGGAGTAGTATCTGTATTTCCAAACAAAACAAAACAAATATACTAAATGCAAAAGTATACTTGAAACTCATTTAACAGGTTCCTAAAAACTTAACAGTTAAAACATAACTTATACTCAATTCTATTAACAATGTTTAGAGCATAAAAAAGTAGATAAATATCCTAACACAGTCTGCAATCGCAACAAACTCTTATATTTAATGCTGCATATAAGTTTAGAAGCCAAGCATTGAACAACTTTAAAATCATACACAACTATTATAACTAACTATTTAGATTATTTGCATAATTTTGAATTTCCAATCAATATTTATTTTAGGATTGAAAAATAGAACTTAATAGAATAGTACTATAATGTTTTGTTATGATTCAAAACTATGTTTTCTACCCCCAACCATGGGACGAAGATAAATTACAAACAACATTCACCTACATTGATACTATGTTGCAGTTAGCAACATGATTATAGCCTTCTTTGAGTATACCATCATCCACCTTTACAGGCTACGAAATAAGTTTCACATGTAACACTTATAATTATATGAACGTTATAATATATTGCTTTTCATGTTTCTTTATGTTACTCAATTATTCAAAATTCAAGAATGCATATAGAAATGATAACGCAAAAACTAAAATATGCTAATCAAATTGCTGCCTTGAATCCAAAGTTCAAACCAAAGTAACGCACTTTTGCCGTCAATTAAATTCAAATATATTAATATACCATAAAAACAAATAATTTTATGGTATATTAACAACTTAAAATATATTAAACTGAATTGGAATTAAATTCAAATCAATTTAATGGGACTTGTAATATCGACCACATAAACAGAAAATATACCTGCTCCATCATCTAGAGATATCTAATAAGACACTTCGGATGGCACACATATCCACCCACTCCAACATCAGCAAAGGTCTCTGCAAATTGATGATTCATTTTGCTGGTTCTCTCATCTGGTAGCAGTATACTGTCCAACACCATTTTGTCATGTGTGGATGGTACAGATTTCCCATGGATGTTGGACAATGTAGAATCTTGGCATATAGTACCTGTTGCAATAAAAGGGAATATTTATTATTATTTAAGTTTTCTACTTATTATGTCATAAATGTTTAAATGTTAAAAATACCTGTTCCTATTACTTCTAAATCAGAGTTGAGGATTTCACATTTTTGATTGTTCGTAACATTGGTCGAATCCTGGAACTGCGAAGCAATGAATTCAGGAGCATTGAATTGTGTGGCGCGTCCTCCATCAGAAGAATTGACCGGTGCACAAATTCCCTGTTCAATATTTCCCACCATGTTGATCAAAACCTCCATTTGCCCAAACAAATTTCCCACTGTACCCTCCAAACTTCCCACCCTCATTTTCAACACATCCTGCTCGCCATGAACATGTCGGAGTCGTTTCTGTGCAATGGCACAAGCCTTAACTTTAGTCGTTGGTATAACGGTCCCAACACCGTGGCTCCTACCCCTTGCATCCTTACCAAGCACTTGTGATAAGATGTCTTCATCCACTGTCAATTTTTCTTCATCACTATCAGTGATCTTTTCCTTCGCTTTCGCAATTTGATCCTGTAATATGATAATACTTATTGAATAAGGAATTTTAAAGAATATGCAAGTTAATATTTGTTTAACTTACAAAGTATGAAGAAGTGGCATCTGATATGCTACCATCTTTTTTCCTGTGTGTCTTCTCCCATACTTGACGACGACTGATATTTGTTGATGGACTAGCAACGATCTACAATACAAGTTGATGCAACGACATGAATATCCAATCATAATGTGTAAATCATTTGAATGAAAATGAATATAACTTACCATTTCTTGTTCTATTTTAGCGTGACTTTTACGTCCTGCGTGATGAGCATAACTGAGCAATGCTCTGTTCTTTTTGCCTACCTCCCTTCTTCCGCTCGCTTCAGGCGCTGCTTCATTTTTTACGAACTCTGCCCAATCTTCTTGAGCAACTGTAGGTGGGCAATTTTTCAACTGTTCTTCGTCATTGTTGAAAGGGTCATAATAAACTACTCTCAAGTTTTTCTTGTATCTCCTAAAAGCCTCGGCCATTCTCTTTAAAAACATTTCCTTTGAAAGCAGATTGAGCTCATAAATTTTCTACAAAAAATATATTAAATTATGTGTTGTGCAAAGAGTTGAAACCATAAGGTTATTGAATGAAATAGTTGTTGTCAAACAGATAAGGATACTTACCACCAATTCGTTCCAAACGTTGTCCTTGTATATTCCAGGTACTTTATTCCAACTTATATATGATATCGGCACATGAGCTCTTACTAGTTTACCGAGCATAGTAGCGATTTTTCCAGCGTTATCTGAGACTGGAATACCAAGTAAGTTTTGATCAACTTTCTTCGCCTCTGAACATGACGAATGTGAAGATGGTTGATTTTCTGACATAGTTTCCAGCAAAATTATTAAGTGACAACACCTGGATTGCATTGGAATGTATAAAATATTCAAAACCATACATACACACAATCATGCAATTAAAAATATACAGACACACAATCATGTGATGTACGAATACTAATAAGTTAACATATGGATTTGGTAAGGTCTTCTAATTTTTAATTGTCTTCAAAAGCTGATTGATAGACGTTAGGGAACTCAATGTCATCCACATTTGTAGTCAACCGTTTTGGTGTATGCAAGACCACAGACCATCCGTTATTTTTTAAATCTTTTGAGTAGAAAACTTGACTCGCTTCTGATGCAAGAATAAATGGCTCGTCATTCACGTTATTTTTGTTCTTCAATTTCTCTAAATTTACCATGATGAGGTTTGAAATGGGATCTATTTTGCAACCATTGACCTTATCCTCGACTTTTACCCAATCATAATAAAAAACTGTTTGTTTGAAGTCAGTGTAATCCAACTAAAGTATCTGTTGAATGACTCCGTAATATGTTGTTTCTGCTTCCTTATAATTTTTATCCTTGCCACTCGCTCTAAATTTTGTAATTGCTCTCATGCATACACCGCTATTTTGTGTTACCATACGGTCTTCGTACTTTTTCATGGAAAATGAAAATCCATTCACTTGGTACTTCATATAACTACGCGTTATGAACTTCGGCCCGTGCACTAACCGCCACAGAGTTAGATCAACATCGATGGTCTTTAACAGCTACATAAATTTTAATAAGTAAAAAAACATGGTCACAAAGGTGTATTGCACACTTATAAACACATGAAATACTTAAGACAAAGTTAAACCTCATTACGTAACCATAGATTAAAACTTTGAACTACTTCCATGGTGGTAGCCCTGCCTCTAGGTTGAAATCTAGTACTTTTCACATAGGAGTTATACCTCCTACGAAAAACACATATCAAAATGTATATATAAATTGAATTAAAAAAATTAAAATTCCAAACAAGTTCGTGAACTTACTTCTTCCATTCATCCAATCCATCGTACTTATTAAGGACCCATCTACGCACCTGTTTAAATTGCACTTGGGTTAACGTTATGTCTTTACCATTATCCAGAGGTATCTCACCAGCAAACTCATCGTCCTCGTCTAAAAACGCTTCGCGGGTATGTTTATGATTGCCATCACCTCTGTTTGGCATATATTCCATGTAGTAAAGACTAGCTTCTTGTACGATATATCCTTCTGCAATACACCCTTCAATGTATCTTTTGTTGCGCACATATCCTTTATATGTTTTCATCAACCTATAAATGTGATCAATTATATATTGTAGACGGTAGCTATTTATATGAAATAATGATGTGCATAACTGAAATTAGAAATTTACCGTTCAAATGGATACATCCATCTATATCTGACAGGGCCACAAATCAACGCTTCATCGGCTAAATGAACAATAAGGTGGACACTGATATCAAAATATGCAAGTGGAAAATGTTTTTCAAAAACACACATTGCTTCTACTAAGCTAGACTTTGCTTTTAAAAGATGTTCCCTATTGATCACCTTTGAACACAAAATGTTAAAGAATAAACTAATACGATGAACAACATTTCGTAGATCCTTATGTTGTGGATAAGAATGTTGAAGCAATACCGGAAGAAAATGCTGCATTATGACATGGTAATCATGTGACTTCATATTTTTTAGTTCAGGAGGATTGATGCTCACATTGTTGTGAAAGTTAGAAGAAAATTTGTTAGGCACTTTCAGATTTTTCAAAACGGCGCAAAATTGTATCTTTTCTTCTTTGCTTAAAGCGAAAGTTGTCTTTGGTATGATTGTTTTATTTGTTTTAGGATCTTCCATCACCCACAACTTTTGTTTTATACCCATGATTTTCAAATCCTTGCGTGCATTGATGCCATCTTTTGACTTATCTTTATGGTCCATAATGGTGCTGATGAGATGCTCCGTGACATTCTTCTCCGTATGCATAACACCAATATTATGTCGGACCAGAAATCAACAATGTTAACATTGAGAACTCCCTTTTCATGCACATAGACGGAGGAAGATTATATGGTACTAAATTACTGGCCAACAACTGTAAGGGTTAGAGAGAGAAGCATGTGGACAGAAACCATCTGTTGATATTCCAAGTGTGACATTTCATGGCTCAGCAGCAAAAGTTTGATCAAATGAATCTGTGACTTTCCATTGAGAAGTGTCACATGGATGACGCATTACGGTTGGATCAGACTTGGCACGACCATGCCAGGTCATCGCATCTGCCATCCATGGTACAGTATACAGTCTCTTCAATCTAGAAATTAAAGGAAAATGTCTTAATGTCTTTCGAGGTACTTTGGTGCATTTTCTCTCTTCGTTTAATGATGTCATATATCTTGGTTCATTTCAATTTGTACAAGAAACTTTGTTCGCATCATCTTTCCAGTACAATATGCAATCATTAACGCATGCATCATAAGTTTTGTATTTCATCCCAACTTGCTTAATGATCTTCTTCACGTCGGAGTACTTTGTCGGCAGCGTGTTACCTTCGGGGAGTAACTCCTTTATTAGTTCGAGAAGTGCAGTCATACCATTATCTGAAAAGCTGTATTGGGTCTTCAAGCTATTCAGTTTCACAATGGCATACAGCTTCGTAATCCCTTTTGAACATGCAGGATACAGTGGCTCTTTTACGCTACCAAAAAGCGATTTATACTTCTTACTTTCATTGGCCTACCAATCTGGATAATCAGTAGACTGCTCTCCAACATTAGCATGATCAGGCAACGAATTTTTAGGTTGAAAATGATGAAATCTATCTGCATCATTGACCAGATCTTCCATCCTAATATGTTCAGACTCAGCAGTAGTTCTGCCATGACTAACTGGTTGTTGTTTTTCCATCTCCGCCCTTTTTTCCCCATGAAAATACCATGCTGTATACGATTGGATAATACCCCATCTAAGCAAATGAAAATGAATGTCATCTAATTTGATCGTCTTCATATTTTTGCACCGGGTGCAAGGGCATAAATACAATCCTTTCTTACCACCGTTTTCTTCAACAAAACTAATGAACTTCTGCACCCCGTCTATATAGTATGTAGATCTTAGATCTGATTCATTTATCCATTGTCTGTCTATGCTGAAAGACATACTGCCCTCCTATATCATATTTAACAGAACATGAGACTTGCCCTTCAATGGGTCCTCGTTCCAACTGCTCGAAAATAATATTTTTGAAATTATATTGAGAAATTTGTTGTAAGATTAATTCTACATATTTAACTTTACTAAATTATATTGTTCTTGTTAAATATATAAGTTATTTTTTTTTCTATTGAGAAATGTATTATTCTTTTTTCAGAATTAATGTTATTAATTTAATTAAAATAAAGAAAATTTTATGATAGTCAATGATTAGCTTAATATTATTAATATTTTTATATACATAATTGTATGATATGATTTTTATATTTTATTTTGAAAATAAATAATATTCTTTTAAAAACGTTCACTACGAAAGGGTCTTGGGGGTTGCAACTTCCCTATGTGGAGGTGCGGAGGTGAGGCCTTTGTGGATGACATGGTCGATCATGTCATTGGGGTTTAGTGTATCATCACCTAGCAAGTGTGTGGGATAACACCTAGTTGAAAAAAAGATATATGTTACCCGTGTAACCTTTTATTTTTACATATTATATTTACACATGTGGGAATGGATAATGCACCCTAAATTTGAAGTTTAAGGGTGTATTTTTGTTTAGTGAAAGGGGTGTTTGAAAGATAATGGAAAGATGTAAATTCGACGAAAGGAAAATGCGTTTTTGTGCTACGAAAGAGGAAGAGAAAGAGGTATTGATATGGGATTTGTGCTGTAATAATTATTACTAATGATGATCATTTTTTAATCAATTAGTATAAATCATGAATAAACTATGCAGTAATAAAGGCAAAACAATATATAATAACAAATACATTGGAACATATACAACAAGTTCTTAATCTAAATACAGTGCAAATATGATAACACAGAATAGGAAATTCAAAGATATAAATCCAAGAAATTAGCAAAATCCTACAACAATTAGTTCATTTCTTATGTTATCACTAACCGATGCCATATTATTTCTTTTTGAATTTGTTCATTCTCTTTCTCACTGGTTGTTTGGTTCTTCAAGGTATTCATTCCAAATAAGAACGGGATCAACATCAAATGACATAAAGTTTGAGTACCTACTGTTGTATTTCATTATGAAATTAAGCGATGGGCCCTAAATATGTTATAGTAGTGGGCTTTTTTATATTAAGTTAGATTCTGTGATATGTGTATATCATATAGTTATTGGTAGGCCATCAATATTTGTAGAGGTGCATAACTGTAGCCTAAATTTGCACAGGTTGTTTGATAAGTTTTCCTTTTGCAATAACTGGAAGCAAATTAGTAAAAAAATTCTAGGCAAAAAGGTGAGTAGTAAATGTATTTTTCCCTTACCCATACCATGTTATATATATTCTTCCTTTTTTTCTTCCATTAATTATCTGAACAGTAATAATAGTATCTTTATCAATATAAAATGTCTAAATTTAAATTTAAATCATTGAATATGAGATGACTTTCTAGTCAGGAACATAGAAGATGATAATCTTTGTACATCAATTTTGGACTCAAATAAAACATTTGAAGTGTGACTCAAAATATCAAATGTTTTATCAAAATTTCTCGAACATAACGATTTTCGCATAGTTCAATAATTTGGTCATCAACGGTTTCAGATATTGACAATTAATAACGACAAAGGAAAAGAAAACGACGATAACCAATAATGAATAAATAATGTAAAAGGTTAAACCAATAATGGTATTTTGGTTCAAAGAAAAATATAAGTTGTATAGGGAAAATCGTTGTTATCCAAGTAACAGGACTGTATTTCTTCTTTATGCCAATATAGATCCTTATCCAGAATGTTAGTGTAAGCAGTAACTCTTACTTTAATAGAGGTGACTTAAATTCATCTGTCTCGGTCAACGAAATGATATGATTACTGTGATTTTCATGAATAACCTGATGCGATTTTAAAATATGCTGATAATTACAATAGATAGGAAGTTGAGGTGGTGGAAAAAATAAAAATAAAAAGGAATATTGTTTAATAAGTTAAAGGCCATGATGTGGGTGTATCATAGAGTCAACATGGTATTGGTAAGCCATGACATCGGTATGAGGACATACAGTAACTGTAACATAAATTTGCAAAAGTCATTTGATTGCTAAAACATTCTTGTGCAACTGCTGAAAGCAAATAAGTAGGCTTTCTACAACAAAAAGGAGATCAACAACTTTCAAGTATTATAGACAATCTTCTTGTTTGATCAATGTACTACAAAGGTTTTTGATTAAATAATCAGAACATGTTACTGATACATTGCTGTAGGCTTTTGAAAAGCAGCTATGACCATTTTGATTATGTAAGATCTAAGTATCTAATACATCTTATAGGTTAATTACAACTAAAGCGGCGGAAGTTGATATGGGCACTTTACATCATGAGAGATCCGTTCTTCATTAAGTATACCTAGTATGCATAATATCACTTCCATGGATTAACCGATCAGTTTGATTCAGCATATCCTGGATTAATTTCACTCTTTACCATAATTTCAGGGAACATCTTAAGAAAACAAGTACTTATTTAGGAAAATTTCCATTTGTTGGGATCCTAGCAGGTAAGTTACTTGTTGTGTGCTTTTTTGCCTTTTGTGTTATGTTTTCTTTATTTCTAAAAAAAATGAGTATTGTTATGTTTGTACAGATAAAATTGTAGAACTTGTACTTGGAGCTCAAACACGATATACTTACATATCAGGTTCTTGATTCTTCATACATCATATACTTTTCTGGCTATGGCCATTATGAGACGATTTTCGGAAATACACAGTAGGCAGTATAACCTTATGTATTTAGTAAACAATTAACTTCCTTGTAAGATTTATACGCATGCCTTTTTCATGATCGTTTTTTGTTTTCTTGTACGACCTAGAATATTGTAGTATGATTTTAAACATTTAATTAATTTTAAATAGTTAAAATATATGGACTATTTTAATTTCAATAAATGGAACTCAAAATATAGGGTTTATTTTAAACATTAGCACCAAACTGTTTCCAAAAAATTTGCCATTACAACGGCGCCATTTTGTAGCACCGGAGTAATGTCTATGCATTACCCCTCTCCTGATACTTGGCTTGCGCCATTAACAACAATTTTATCCACTTATACAACAATGTCAGAACAATATACAACATTAGAACCAAATTGTTTCAAAAAAATTTGCCATTACAACGGTGCTATTTTGTAGCACCGGAGTAATGTCTATGCATTACCCCTCTCCTGATACTTGGATTGCGCCATTAACAATAATTTTATCCACTTATACAACAATGTCAAAACCATATACAATGTCAGGACCATATACAACATTAGCACCAAGCTGTAATTTATGCAAGGAGATCAAAATAATACAAAATAGCATAAGATTGACTATTGTATTAGACATGGTATTATTGGGTTTTTTTTAATTAGACATGGGGCTACTCAGCAAAAAAACTGGGTTTCTTTTTTATGTTTCTCATACGTTGAAAGACTATCCTGGATTTTCTTATGAGACATGGGAGAAATAAAAAAATGGTCATAAAGGGTATTTCAACACTAGGAGGAGTATTAATGGAGGAAAACTTCGATGATCTTATTCTATGAAAGGAAGGATGATTTTGCTACACAATATTGGATATTCGCAACTCTGAATTTGAACAGGTTATTGTATCCCTTAACGATGTATCAACCTAAAAACATAAATACAAATTTTGATTTAATTTCCTGAAGCAACTTTTGAAGGTGAAAAAAACAAGAGCAAGCATGCTACAACTAACCGTTTTATTGCACATGATAGTTTCCATTATATTGATTTAATAACGTAGTTAGATTTGACGTTTTTTATCATAACTGCCCTCATTCAAGTGTGGCAAACATAGCTTTAGGCTCACGCTTCATCGCATAAGACAAATAGATATATGAATGCTACGTAAAGAAAAAGTGTACTAACTGCATCAGGGATTGGTTGATTGGTTATAGCTCATTTATTTCCTTCTCAATAGGTTCAAAGGATCAAGAGACAACGCAACATCAATTTTTTGCATGTAGCTATAGTAAATACATTTGAAAATGGGTTCATTTAAAATTGAAGAATCCAATAACACTAGTTGAAAAAATTCCTAACATCTATGAAGAGGTTAATTTCATCCTTACTTTGTATAAACAAATATGAAAAAATAGGGATATTTATATTTCAGCAGTTACCAATATCGTAGGACTATTTAGGAGGAGAGAAATTGCAAATGGTTTCGGTAACTAAATTTGAGACATATTAGAAAATACAAGTCATGTGAAAGATTTAATCACTTAGCTCACTGAAGCATGCACAGGCGAGATGCAACAGTGGAATGAAGCACTGGAAATAAAGAAATAGTAAAAGAAGAAGGAGGAGATAGAAGATTTTGGTTAATTCATTTCACTGCCTTGTCATTTCAATCATAAGCTCTCTTTATACAGGAAGAAATAGAAAAATGAGCGTTACTTTCTCAATAGCCTAAAATTAGTCTTATATGTATCAAAATAAAAGGTCCACTATTTATAGATAGCAACAGCCATTTGTTAAGAATAAGAAATATCTCAACATACAACTATATATAGAATATATATATCAACACTAAACGAAGTAGACTTAGCTCATTCATAAATCTTATAACTCTAAACTACAATTGCTATACCTTCATTCTAGCAAGAAACATAATCCATGGATGCAAAAGCTCCCCTAATAACTCCATAGCAAAAAAACTGGGTATTATTGATCATTATACTTCAACCTATAACTGAAATTCAAAGGATTCAGCGACATAATTGTGATTTTCTTTTTTATTACGTAAAAGTTTCCTTTTGAAATCCATTCTTATGTTATTTGTAAGGATAAAACAGGCAGACCCTATGTAGCATCTCCTGACGATAACCACAACACATACAACTGCTACTTAGTGCATATATAATGAATAGTTCTACATTTTTTCTTTAAATTGCAGGTTTTCATCGCCGCAATTCTAAGTAGAAGCCTTAAGCTTCCTGATAACCCTTCAGAACTATACGAAATACCCCAGGACAAAGAATCTGCTCTGGACATAGAGTTCACTCCACATAGAGACATGTTCAGGTGCATAATCAATCACATGATATTTCCTTGCATGTCAATCAAATTCCAAACTAACATAAGATACCCGATTCTCAACAGATTTCTAGACAAAGCTGCAATCCAAACAATAACAGAAGGAAACCCCAACCCATGGAAACTATGTAGAGTCACACAAGTAAAATTACCTGAGAGCAGTGATCGAAATCGAGAAGACGTGGAAGGCTCTGATGGACGACGTCAAAGCAACGTTCGATCGACGAGGTGGAACTCTGGCGATTTAACCCTAAAAAAGCACGGGAAAAAATGAAAGCACTCGAAATAAAAAAAAAGGAGGGAGGGTGTGCGCTTTGGGGAAAATTTTCCCATGAAAAGAGGCACAGATTTTGATACGGCTATAAGCCGTATCAAATGTTAATACGGCTTACAACCGTATTAAATAATATAGATACAGCTATAAGCCGTATTAAAATTTGATACGGCCTATAGCCGTATCAAATGTGCCGCCTAAGGTTGCGCCAAAATCCTATCTGTGGTGTAGTGAGCTCGGATTAGACAACAGTCTGGTGTGAGCGATAAACAATCTTAAAATACTAAAAAAGTCGATATAGTATACGGAATAGAGGGTATACGAATCATACCTGACTTGTCCCTGCAACCAAAGAGTTAGCACATAACATAGATAATATGCTACTCTACAGCATCATAGAAAGGGTACTCCATAGTTAGTAAACTATTGGGGTGCCTAGGTATCTCCATCCACATACCTACTACATACTAAGTAAACTGTCTAGGGTGTCTAGGTATCCCTATGCACAATACCTACCTTGTGTGACATCTCTATGGTGTACAGATGGCTAGTGAAGCAACCATAACAATCATAGCATTCATCAAACAATACTAACTGTCATCCAGTGTGCTCTAGATATATGATAACTTATATGGCCCATATGCCAGAGACTAGTGGAAATCCGAGTTCTCATTTATACTCTCGTATCTCGCAGCCCAAAGTTGGATACGTCTCTCGTAACTCAAAGTTGGACACTAGACCCAAAGCCACAGGTTCAGGGTATACGGATCCTCGCTACCAATCTATGGGCGTCCTCATTATATAATACCCCTACTTTGAGTATAACAGAAAACACTCCGAGTCATCAATGATCCCTTAGCACTTACACATCCACCTGAGCACTACTAACTCAATACGATTTCCACTATCCGGAACTCACTATGTTCCTCCACTCCAGGACTCCCACCATGAGCCTATTCGGTACCTACTCCCTACTCGAGTCACAAACCAAAGATATGAAGTGTCTAATCTTTGGTACCTACTACCCCCACCTGTAACAACATGCCTTTTCGATTCTCATAAGTCGACACTAATACATGCATGGTATTCAAATATTGAACATCCAAGTGCCGAAAAGGCAGATCGTTGGGGTGAAAGAAAAAAGAAAAGACGGATTATAATCTTATAACATGGCGAGTAATATATAATATTCCAATGATCTTTACAAAAAGAAAAAACCGAACTTCAATATACACACATAAAATCAGAGTAACTAATCTGTCATTAGCTTGGATAGTTATAATAATCTGTCCTTACAATTGCTGATAAATATAGACAAGAAAAAAATAGTGGAAGATAAAAAAATATGGGAGTACGTCTTAGAGGCATCCAGCTCATCTCTTGCAAATCCAAGTGTCCAGCTAAATCTGGATAATATGCTCAGATTGACCCAAGCATTATAGGAAAAATAACGCCCGGATCAGTCTAGTAAAACCAGCGTACGAAACACAATCAAATAAATTACTTAATGTTATAAAAACCTTTCAGAAATAAAGGTATCTTATAAGACCACGCCGCATACAAACACGGACGGGTTTTTACCTTACGATAACTAAACAACTTTATAGAAAATCTTGTGATATTATAATAATGTTTAGGGGTTGGAAATAAATATATAAAACATCTGAAATGCTTGCATCTCACATTTCAACATAGTTTGGCATAACTAAGTTAATAAAGGCACATATGGGAGATTGGATTTCATCAATGACAATGCTACTAAGGGTACCACCTGCCTCAGTAAACCTCTAGAAAAATACACTGAGGGCCTTACATGGACCCCCTACCAATACAGAGTCGACTGCCCCTTTAACATGACAAGCCGGATTACATCATTCCCCAGGACCAAGGCTCTACAACAATGTGCACCAACCATGGCCAAACTTCCGTGTGCATACCAAATTCATAAATATTGATTCTAGATTGAGGAATGACCACCTGTAACGGTAGCGAACCACATAGCTCTGCTGCATATCCCCTGTTTTAATCATTACTGGGTTGTGAGGCTTGTGTGGTCATGATTACATTTTTCCTCTC
Organism: Allium fistulosum; assembly: GCA_030737815.1. Lineage (NCBI taxonomy): Eukaryota > Viridiplantae > Streptophyta > Magnoliopsida > Asparagales > Amaryllidaceae > Allium > Allium fistulosum. Next base: position 936,490,629 of record CM060907.1, on the reverse strand, counting down.
TTAGAAAATCCCACTTGGAATGCTAACACTGCCCTCCAGGCAACAATGTAATGCCAACATTTATCCATACAAGTTGTCATGATATGAACAAATCGAAGGCACTACTTCTACTACATCCATTTTGGAATCATCCTCGGGACTTGTAGAAAGTAGCCCTTGCACTTTAAAGAGCTCCGTCTTCGATTCCATCATTTTCAATATGTCTTCAATACGACGCTTGAGTTGGTTCGAAGTGGTTTTCGGATAATTCATACTTATCCGATCCTGGTCTCTTCGAACCAACATTCGATAGTTTCTGGTAAACTCAGAACCTCTTCTTTTGGAAATAATTAGACAATATATAAGAGCGGAATCACCTCCCAACCGTTTAAGGGGATGGATTTTCTTATCATTTGTCCCAGGAGAACAAAACAAGATTTATATGCACAGTACAACATCATTGAAGATGACTGTGCCATATAATCCCCGCATTTCTTCTGTATATTCCAGAGTTAGATTTTGGCTAAGATTTGATAGTCGATTATTTAACTATCTAATAACAAGCAACCAACCATAGATTTAATTCCGCGTGGGATCCGCTAAGCCTTTATAAATAAATCTTCAATTATTAAAATCTCTTTCAATTATTTGACTCAAAATACATTCACAAACCCTTATATAGGCTTTTTCAATACTTGGGAAAACATTCATATACTTATCTCAGTGGTATAAGTATATTTCAAACCAATATATTTTCAATACCCAAAAAATATCAATATACTTATCTCAACAGTATACGTGGTATTAACAAAACTTGAGGAAGATTTCCTCTTTTCCAAAATCATACTTAAATGGGCCAAAACAAATATTATTGAAAATATTTCTTTCTATAAACGAAACCACCATCCTTCGGTATTAAGTATGGAAAGAATATTTCCATACCACCATAATTAAAAAGGTTTAATTATAAAATCAAATCTCATTCCTTTTTATAAAATTCTTTTTTTATAAGCCCATTTCATACTTCAAATCTTTTTATAAATCTTCAAATTAATTTATAGAACTTTTTTAGAAATCTCTTAATGATTTATAAACTCCTTATAAAACTTCTTTACCAAATCTCGCTTAAAATCTCCCTTTCAAAATATCATTTGTAAATCTCCTTAAATAAATGTTTTTTACCAAGTAAAATACTCTTTATAAAATAATTTATCATTTATAAACACCTTTATTCAATTAATTTATTACTTTTAAACATCATAAATAAATAAATAATTTTAAAACAACACCAATAAGATAAGTAATTAACTTTAAACACATCATTAATTAAATAATTAATTAACTTTCTTTAAAACATCATTTAAAAACACTTAATCTTAAATTGTTATGTAATTAAAGTTATTTTAAATCCATAACTTTACAAATATGGGAAGAGGCTTAGCGATCACAATGGTACCAAATCAAGTTACCATTTAATTCAATTTGACTTTTAAAGTCATATAACTTGTATTTACGTAAGCAACATATATGTAAATCAAATCCATAGTTAATCATCACTGGTTACACATCACTTTTCTCAATAATAATTAACTGGTATATTAATAAATGTCCAAATTAATATAATAGCAGAACAGGGATTTATTATGCTAAACTGATATCATCAATAATCTATTCATTTAAGTTTGGCTACTTAATGGCGCAGACAAAAGGAATCCTTTGTATAGACTCATTCACTTACGAAAGAAAGCTGCTTTATAAATAAACCGATCCTTGGAAATAAAGTAATTAAGAATTAAAACTTTTATTTAATCAATTTAAAAAAGGTTTAAAGCTTTATTAAGTTTTAATTAAATCTTACTTGAATCTTAATTATCTTAATTAAATCTAAAATTAATTAATAATTAAACCCTGCCTAATTAGTAATTAATTAATAATTAACCCTCAAATTAATTACCGATTAATAAAATAATTAAACCTTAATTAAATAATAATTAATACATAATTAACTCTTTAATTAATTAATAATGAATTAAAACTCTCTTAATTAACTAATTATAATTATCTTACTTAATTAATATTTAGGTACTAATTACCTTTACTTAATTATTAATTTAATACTAATTATTTTAACTTAATTAATTAATTAAATAATCATTAAATTCATACTTAATTAATAAGTAATAACTACCTTGTAATGCTTATAGTAAGTTTGAAATTGCTTTCTCAAAATGTTTAGTGTAAAAACACTTTTAGTTTTCAAAAAATGTTCGATTTCACGAACTGAATCCATAGGGACTATTGTTAGATGTCATAACTCCAACTAATTTACATATCCAATACCCTTAAAGATTTTAAATTTTTGGTTTAACTTACTTAAATACTTGTATAAGAGTTTTGGAAACTAAAAATAATGTTTAAACCTTGTAAACTTTTCTAGAAAATACTTAAGTAAAATAAGTAGGATCTCTACGCCGCGACAAAACAATTTAAGTGCTATTTTCTTTTAGCATGCAACACATAGCTTAAGTCCATACATTTATCACATGCCATAACATTTTACACAAAGTAAAATTACTACTTTCATCATCACTTAACATCCAAACTAAAATTTCCAAGTTCACAACCAAACAATATATATAATCTCACATATACCAAGCACCAAACACAATATATTTCCAACCAAGATCAATACAAATATTAGCAATAAAATAAGTTTAAAACTTGTTTTAAAATGTGAGCTTTACTCACCAAAAGCTCATGAAACAAACCGAACTTCCATTATGTTTTGAATACGATCTAGATCTTGGATTTTCCTTGCAAAAAATGGATTTTAGTGGCCTAAAGGGCCAACAGGGTTCGGCCATGGTGGGTTATTGGCTCAGCCTTAGGTGTATAGTGGAGTTTAGGCTTGCTTTTTGGAAGAGGGAAGGTGTAAGGTAGAAAGGAAGTGTTTTTAAATAAATATAAGGGATTTTAAAGTGAAAAGAGAAGTTTTTTTTAAAGAACATTGAGAAGCCATTAAAATGGGAAGCGGAATTTTAGAGAGAAGGAAGTAAAAGTTGAAATGAAAATGTGAAAATAAAATGGAAAAGGAAAAAGATAAATAGTTTTATATAAAATGGAATGAGTGAATTACCATTTTGCCCTTTAAGTACACACCCTCCATCACTTTTTTGCCATGTCACTTCCTCCCCCTCTTCCTTTATCCACACAACACTGCCCTTATACATTCCATCATCACATCAAAGTACTAAACATTAGAATACATGTTGGATAATAGGGTGAATTATGTACTTCAATCAACTTTTATACTTAAGGAATCCCTTTAAATTTCACATCTCCTTTATAGTTATGTACGTTAATATATTTTTACCATATTATTATTATTAACCATACTTATGTTATTACTATATGTATGTGTATATGTTTACTAAAATGTACACAACATTTCCGACAACTTTAGACGATGAAAAGTCAAAAATTTGAAAAACGATATTCAGTCATTTTCAATTTTTCTTCGAACTGATTATTTTTGTAAACGCATTTTGAAACACATTTCACCATCATTAGTTATTTATCAAAAGCGGTATATTGAGTTATAAAATCTATTAATTGAATATTTAAAATAGATTAAATATTCGCAAATCACAATGATAAAATTTCGGAATGTTACACCAAGAGTCACAAACCAAAGATAAAAGGCTTTTCATCATGTTGTACATCGCCATCCCATATGATGCGAACAAGCCAACACCTCTAGCATGATCTATAGAGTCCTAAAACTATCAACCTCAGAACCTACTTCATAGACCATCGAGTCATAATCCAAAGTACCAACTCTCATGTCAAAGCGCCACATCATCGCCTTAGCATCGAAATCGCTCGCCCTAGAGCAAAAACATCAAGACTCTAAGTCGATCGCACGAATAAACCATCATATCGCACACCAAGAAATCTCCTCAATGTCCAAGCCAAAGATCGGCCAAATTACTAATCAACAATGGTGATGGACATTGACCACTTTACGGTGGTCAATACTAACCACTTTGGTCATGTACTTAACCAAGATAGATAAGTACAAAGCAAATGGAAACAACCGACATCCATCTTGAAGTCTGAAGCCTCGTCTTCCATCTTCAGATTAGTCGGCACTTATCCTATCCCTCTCCTCCAACTTATCTCGTTTGTTGTATTTTCATGTGTACGAAACTCCAATGCACAAGATATTCCTTAACACCCGATTGCCGCTAAATCGGCGTTTTCAACCAAAATAACCAAACAAGCCAAACATTCAACCAAAACCATACACATATTCAAAACAACATACATACAACATGCACATCCACATCAATCAAATGGGGAAATCATATCAAAAATAGCCCAAATATAATGATTTACTAAAAATGGCAAATTGATGAGAAAAATATGATATATGGTATAAATCATTTTAAAATACTTTTATTTTCTTTTATAAAAATCTAGTAGGTGTATAAGTATAAGAAAATCACATTAAATCATTTAAGAACATCAATCTAATACTATACAACCAATCATAGTACGGTGAAAGACAATAATACTCACCTTAATAAAATCTGTCCAAACTAGTGCCAAAGCCTAGATCTCTCTATCACGAGTACAATGCAAGGAACTGCACCCAAAATGGACCTCGTATGCAAAAGATATGGCTGATATAAGGTAAGAGATTATTTAAATAATTAATTCACTTAATTTATAATTAACTAGCTCCTTAATACATCTCCCCAAATCATATGTTTGTACACACCATGCATATCAAAGTTATAGCTACAAACTTCAAACCTTAATTTATCCTCTGTTTCTTGACGAAACGTTATGCCGTCTTTGCCGATGATTCTCTTTACTTGTGCTCTCCACCCTGGGATCGAAAAGAAGAAGCTCGACCCCATATATAGAATCATGACCTGATGTTGTAGTCATGCCTAGGCTTTGGACGCGATTTGCCACACGACGTCGGTTATCACCAAATCATCGTCATCTCCTTGTCTTCCAACATCACAACGCTGCCCTTGGATCTGCCTATCATCGGTTAAGTATCCATTAATTTCAAACCCTAGATCCACGACCAAGAAGGTCGATGTTGCCAATGACGATCGATCAAAATTTTGCCATAGTCATCGTGTAGCTCTCATCCATACGAGCTCATCAGATGTGGTTTTTGAATTTATCATTGAGCGGATGTTGAGATTTTGATTTTTGAATGGAAAATGGGAAGCGGCCATGGATTTTTATGAAACAGTAACCGTGTAATTTAAAACGAGAGGGAGAGTGTGATTTGGGGAAATTTATATTAATATTTTATTCCATTTATTTATTCTCTCAAACAAATGGTCATATGTTTTGAGCTCGCACGATCACATGGTGCATCGATTGCAACGAAACTCGTCTGCGTACATCACCTCATTTTTCTAGATCCAAGAGTATAATCTTGTCGCTATCTAAGACTAGGCCCCGGAATGCTAATTTCGCATATTTCATGATCGTTTCGACCATCAGATCATCCGATCTCCGAATATAGCAAAGCTTATACTCATTTTAATTCACAACGTCAATCCAAACTCAACGAAAGTGGTCTCGAGTCCTGATTCGACCGTATGTGCAAAATTATATTTTTGGACCTTTATTTAATTAACGATTAAATATTTAAATCAATCATTTAAATATCCTATCATTAAAAATGGGTCATTACATGAGCTTTTGACATGCTTCTTTTACTGCATGTTTGGTGTGATCTGCCCGCTTGTTTGGAGGCAAGCTCACGTTTATGCGCTTGGCATGGTCGGCCCTGCTATTTGGTGGCAGACTGATATTTGACTGTGAAGTCGGGTCACGTATTTGCAACCTTCTTAATACATGCGCATGGCTTTTATGACTGGTTCAGGCTATCTAATATCCTTACATCCAGTGTGGCTATATTAACAAAATTAACATAGAGAGAATTTTATACTGGTTTGGACCGTCTAATATCCCTACGACTAGTTTAGCTGGGAAAGCCGGGCTGCATTTTGTGCAGCTTCATTTTGATAGCTGGTTCAGATTGTCTAATATCCCTACGTCCAACGTGACTATACTAGCAAAATTAACATAGAAAGGTTTTTTATAGTGGTTCGAGACGTCTAGTATTCCTACGTTCGATTATTTTGTTATGTCAAAGAGATTAACACAGATGGATTTTTGTACTGGTTCGGGCCGTTAATATCCCTATGTCTAGTTTATTGTATTATTATTTTTCATAACAATTACAATATTTATTACATCAGTAATGTAAATCATACAAACCAAGGTCTGAGGTGCTCTGAATTCCATGTTCTTGGAACTTGGTTGCCATCATGCTTTGATAATCGATACGGTCTTTTTGCCACAACTTCTGCTATGACTAATGGGCCTTTCCAGTTGAGACCCAGTGGTCCATCTTCCGGATCTTTTATGTTGGCTATTACCCTTTGTAGTACAAGATCCCCCATGCAGAAGTTTCTCTCATTGAGCTTGACATTGTAGTTCTTTGCCATCCTTTGTCGTTATGCGACAGATACTACTGTCACCTTATCTCTTCTTTCCTGAATAAGATCAAGGACGACTTCCTTCAGCCTTATGTTCTTCTCTGCCATGTATGATATTCTTCTATATGATGGGAACACTACTTCGATAGGGAGCATGACTTAATATCCATTGGTTAACGAAAAAATAGTATGGCTCATTGGGTATCTAATTGAGGTTCGGTAGGCCCATAATACTAGAGATAGCTCTTCCGCTCACTTTCCCTTAGCTTTCTATAGCCTTTTCTTAAGTAACTTCTTAATGGTTTTGTTTGCAGCTTCAACATGTCTATTCACTTGTAGGTGTGCAACGGAGGAAAAACTCTTAATTATGCCATTCTTTTCACAAAGCTCTGCAAACTCCTTACTTTCAAACTGGGTGCAGTTGTCGAAAATTATCTTGTGAGGGATTCCGAATCTGGTGAAAAGCGACTATCTTCTCTGTAGTGATCGTGGGTAAAGGTTCCACCTCTACCCACTTGGTAAAGTAGTCTATTTCTAATATGGCGTACTTTGCCCCCCATGACATAGGAAGTGGACCTATCAAATCTATGCCCCATATGTCGAACAACCATGGACTGGTAAGTGGGTTGAGCTAGTGGGATGGTTGTTTAGGGATACTCGCAAATCATTGACATTTGTTATATCTTCTTATGAATTCCCTCACGTCCTAAAGCATTATAGGCCAGTAATAATTGTGCCTCAATACTTTTTTTGCTAACTTGGACCCTCCTGAATGATCCCTGCATTGGCTCTTGTGTACTTCCCTCATGACCCGTACCTTCTCTTCTTTGGAAACGCACCTAAGATAAGGGGTTTAGTACCCTCTCTTATATAATGTGCCATCAAAGAAGGAGTAGTACGAAGCCTGGTATCTTATTATTCGGGCTTCGTTTCTGTTTTGGGGTAGGGTTCTATTTAGCAAAAATTATTTGAAGGGAGTTATCCAGTTGTTCTCCTCAGTTTGCTGAAATGTGGGTTTAACTAGGGACTGCTCTCGATTCTCTGCTATTTCTGTCCTTGAGCCCTTGAATTACTACTTGCTGAGCTTGGGTTAAGACCAGTATTTGATTTGATTTTGTTATACTTGGCTCTGCCTTTATTGGTACTACCTTCATTTCATTTGTCATTTTGGTGCTTGCAAGTTTGGCAAACGAGTCGATAAACGGGTTGTTTTCACATGGAATTTGTTCCATTCTAAACTATTCAAACTACTCTAGTAATTACTTAGAAAGTTCTACATATTTGGCCAAGATTGATTCCTTTGTTTAGTAATTGCCCTACACTTGGTTCATAATTAACTAATTAAGAATCATTGTGAATTTTAATGTGGGTTACCTTTATTACCTGGGCCATTCTCAGGCCTGGGAGGAGGACTTCATATTCTACAACATTGTTGGTTGCTTTGAAACCAGGCTGCACTACTCCGTACAACTTCTGCTTATCTGAGTGGTTAGTGCATACCAAATTCCTAAACTATGTTTATTTGATGCTCTGTCTATGAATAGTTGCCAGAGCTAAGGGGTTAAGGCTTCTTCCTTTGGTTAAGGCTCGGCTGGCAACGTGCATTCTATGATGAAGTCTGCCAGTGCTTGACCTTTGATTGCCTCTCGAAGACAATAAGTGATGTCATATTGGTTGAGATCCATTGCCCATTTCAGTAAGTGACATGGCATTTCTAGCCTTTTTAGTATCAGCCATATGGGTTTGTCTATAAGGTTTTTGATGGGATATGCTTGGAAATAGGGCCGTAAATTCCCTGTTATAAGGAGCAAGTTGTAAGCTAGATTTTCAATGACCGAGTAGTTCAACTCTATTTCTAATAACTGCTTTCTTGTGAAGTAGATGGGCCACTAGGCCCCTTCATCCTCTCGTATTACTGCAGAACTAACAGCTTTATCAGTTATAGCTAATTAAACACACAAGCCTCATCTGTTATTGGCTTAGATTGTATGACAGTCTTGACCAGATGATCATTTAGGTTTTGAAATGCGGCTTTGCATTCCTCCGTCCATTCAAAATTTTTCCCTTTCTTTACCTAGTCAAAGAACGAGATGCACTTGTCCGTTGCTTTTGATATGAATCTGCTTAGTGCTACCGCTCTGCCATTTAAGCTCTTCAAATCCTTCAGTTTTTCTGGGATCCCCATTTGCCTTATGGCTTCTATCTTTTTGGGGTTCGCTTCTATACCATGCACACTTACTATGTACCCTAGAAACTTCCTTGATTGAATAGCGAAGGTATGTTTTAGAGGGTTCAGCTTTATATTGTATTACCTCAGGACTTCAAATATCCACTTTAGGTCTTGAACGTGACTCGATGATGCCTTTTGTTTGACCGGTATATCATCCACATATACTTTGACATTATTTCCAATATGCTCTGAGAACGTTATATTCACCAACCTCTGATAGGTTGCCCTGACATTCTTTAGCCCGAATGGCATGACTTTGTAACAATATAAGCTTTGTCCATTATAAAACTAGTATGCTCTTGGTCTGGCTCGAACATTGCTATATGATTGTATACTAAGTATGCGTCCATAAATTAGAGCAGTTCATGTCCACTGATTGCGTCTACTAATTAATTAATTCCAAGTAAAGGGAAGCTATCCTTTGGGCAAGCCTTATTGAGGTTGGTATAATCAATGCAGATTCTCCATTTTCCATTGATTTTCTTTAGGAGCACTGGGTTAGCGATCCATTTTAGGTAATTTACCACCCTAATGAATCCATTTTCCTTTAACTTTTTGACTTCTTCGTGCAGGGAATTATGTCTTTCTTCATATAAGATTTTTTCCTTTTGTCCGACTAGATGGGCATCTGGATTGATGTTAAGTGACAGATGATGGCTGGGCTATTCCTACCATGTCTGAGTGAGTCCAGGAAAATACATCCGATGATCTCTTCAAGAAGTCGATCAGCTCAACTCATGCTTCTGTACTAAGGTTCTTTCTTATCTTGAGTTCCTTCGTAGGGTCCTCTGGATCTATTTGTACGTCTTCAAGATCATCTACTAATTCTAACTCTTTCTTTGATGCCCTTAATCTCCGGTCTATCTCATTTTTTGCTTCCTCTTCTGGTTGTGAGTTCACTAAGGATGCTACTTCTTGGCTTCTTCAAAGAAGTACTGCACATAAATTGGATTATATTACGTATACATTCTTTTCTCTTTCTTTATGGGTTTTGGTATCGCAGAATGGTCTGCGTCAGTACTGGCTTTTGTGCTATGTACCGACACAGCTCTTTGACTTGGTTTAGTTTCTTATTTATTACTATTATCTCAAATATAAAAAGTGACAGCATAATGTTTCAAACAATTTTATTGCTAGAGTTAAGAATTACATTATATAGTTCCTTAGCCAAAAGTTGTTCGCCTCTCATTGATCAGAGGTGTTGAATTTAATAAGCAGGTCTTTCTAAGAGATGACGACCCCCCAAATCTATAGGTGCAGGTCTTTTTAGAAAGGCATTTTATGGCGATTGCTGATCAATGATTAGGAAGCTTGCATAGGATGACTTATGTAGAGGGGCAGCTCCAGTTGTAATAGGCACGCCTGTAGATCCTATTGGGATTATTGATGTATTGTTGATCCCGTAAATTGGTTTAGGGTTGAGCTTCAGGATTTTCATGCGAAGCTTCATCTTGTCATATGTTGATTTGAAGGTGACATTGACCGAACTTCCTGAATCAACAAAGAATTTCTTCATGGTGCGGTTCGAAATCTACACAGTGATAATAAGCGGGTCCTAATATAGGAATGTCACTCTTAGGAAAGGTAATAGGGTGGGTCTAGGGCCTAAACCCAGCAGCCTGTTTTGACACTTCTACAACCACCCCATTGGGTCATCAAGGCGGGTAGACCCATGACCTATTCTTAAGAGCTCCGGGTCTAGAGTCGGATCGAGGCTTAGCTGACTCGCCCCAACCCGACCTACACTTCGAAGATCTCATAAAATCGCTTTTTTACTATAACGATGATTTGTTAATCCTTTTATACATAAGTGGTTATGACATGGATATTCTAATGTTCCATTTAATAAGTTATATGATTTTTATGGTATTAAGTTGCATCAATAATAATTATATAATAACAAATGCATGTTTTCTTAAATTGTTATTATACAGCTCATTTTTATTACCTTACTTATTATTGTAAACACATTGATATCTATATTTATTATATCATTTAGTGACAAGCCCTCTTAGAAATAAAATAAATAAATATATGTATGTACATTAATACATAATTTTGAATAAATACGCGAAGTCTCATCGGGTCATGGGACGGGGCGGGTCTACCGTAATCCTTCGGGGTTTTGGGTACGAGGCAAAAATTCAGACCCACACCGGGTCTACGAGGCGAGTTTGGGGGCTGGGTTTAAAAACCCTAGGATGGGTCTGGGGCATAAAAAACCCACCCTATTGCCATCCTTAGTCATTGTTGCAACATCTATTGCTGTGAAAACTATCTCCTAAGGTAGACTTTGTTTGACATGGAAAATCATTCGTTGTTGTACCTTGGCCTCTTGCACATATCTCGCTTATGTTTTTTTACTTGCCCCAGCAAGGTGTGGTCCTTCATGAATTAAGATTATGAGGTTGGAGGGGTTTCCTACTTGGTTTTCGTTTGGGTTGGGAGTGAGGTTTCCACTTTTATTTTTGTGTCGACCTTCTGAAAGCTACCCAGATACCCTTTTTGGATTAGTCTCTCTATTTCATTCTTCAAATGCTTACAGTTGTCAGTGTAATGACCGCTAGTTGTGTGGAAGCTACAGTATGCAAGCTCAACCTTAGTCATCTCGTATATCTCCCCATGAGTGTGAATGAGGGGATTTTTGGTGCTGAGGTTTAATTCCTTTTGTCGCTTCACGGGTGGGTTGTATCCCTCTACCCCTTATTTCTTGTCATAACCGGAGGCATAAGTTCTCTAAGGTTGCACTACAAATCTAGCTTCCTTCATTCTAATATAGCTAGCTTCTCTTTCGTAGAAAGCCTTCATATTATGGCATGACTTTTTGCTATTTTTATCCCACATAGCAGTTCCTCTTCTAATCTCGGCGTGTGTCGCCATTAACAATGCTTCTTCAGTGGTCACTCCAATCCGGAGTACCTTGGCTTTGAAGCATTTAATGGAATTGTGTAGGCTTTCATTTTCACCCTGCTTTACACACGACATAGTATTGACATCTAGGGAAGCCTCTCTCCTCAAATTGAATTGCCTTAGAAAAGCGGCAGATGGTTGTCTCCAAGATCGGACCTCGCTTGGTCCGTACCTCCTGAACCATTGAGAGGCTGCATTGGTTAAGTAAACAAAGAACATGTACATCAGGACATCCTTCTTACCTTCGAGATGTCCATGTACTACTCAAAAGTATAGAGATGGTCGTCAGGGTTGGTAGTTTCATCAAACTTATCAATTGAAGAGGCTTTGAAGTTATCAGGAAAATTTGCTTCAATGACACTGAATGGGAAAGAAGCCCCTTCCTCTTTTTTCTCTCTGCTGCTTTGTTGGAAGATTTTTGCTAGCTACTCTACTCGAGCCTTTAATTGATAGATTTTGCTCTCTCTCAGGTTGACCTAGGATGAATTACCCTCAGAAGCAGTGTTTTCATCATCCAGGGCGGATTGGGTTTGTTTTTCCAACAGTAGTTGGTTAATATTTACCGGCATTGTTTTTGTCTAAGGGTTAGCTTGAATTTTTCCTTTTAGCTTGGCATTATTTCTCTGGCCAATGTCACCGTTTTCATTCTTGAGAGTGCCATTTTCACTTACCCGCTACATAGCAAGCGTAGTTTGGCAAGTGATGGCAATGAGCTATGGAATATGGAGGGGAGTCTAGCTAAAAGTGTATTGGGCCATCAATTTTTCTAGCCCTTCCATCGTTGGTTGATTTGATTTGTGAAGGAATGGAATGCGACCAGGATGGGGTCTACAGTGACCTCAGCCAAGGCTCCAACTTGGTTCGCACCTTTGAGATTATAAGTGGCTTCTTTGCATTTTCTGAAGCCAGGTGTAATTGTTCCTGACCAAGAGGGATAGGTGAATCAGTGAGAACCATGGTATGTAGAATAAATGTAGGCAAAATTTTACTAGAAGTAGGAAATGAACAGAGAATCGGGACCTCCTTCTAGCGTCAAAATATTAGTGAAATTTTTGTCTCACAACACCCGAATGAACGTGAAGTAACTTTAGTAATGATTACTTCGAGGATTTAGAATCAGTAAATTTAAGTAATATTAACTTTGCCTTTAGGTAGTAACTATGACGTTGGAAGCTTACACAATTAAGTAGTTGCACTTTAACTGTTTGTTAAAATGTCAAATTGAGCTAGTATTTTGATTTAAGAAAAGATTGAACAAAATCCAACATCGAAATCTAGATGAAAATAAACTAAAATGCAGAAAAATGAATGACACATGGAATTTGATATGGTTCGGATATTAAGGAATCCTACATCCACAGAGGAAATGTCATTTTCTTCTCTTTATTCCTTGGTATAGATTTCAATGGTAGAGAGAGTGCAATGATTTTTCCTTCTGAACCTTAAACCATCAGATCGGGAAAAAAGGACCCCTTCTTACTATAGTGCCTTTTCTATTTATACTACAAAGATGCACATGGATTATCACATTCCTTCTTCCGCTATTTCGATTTACGCTCTTGCATCGTGCCATATGTCATCCATTTGTGTTTCTTATATAGCGCACATCGATTGCTGGCATGTTATTAGCGGGATATCGTGACTTGAGCAGTTGAATTTTCCGTTTTGGTGGGAGAACTAAAATTTAAGCAGCAATGTTTGAATTTGAGGTGGGAGGTTCCAAATTTGAATGAGCTCTGAATTCCCTCTCTTTGTAGGGTGAAAGACCCATGCATTGCTTCCTTTCTTGAATGCGAGTATGACAAGCTATTGTCCTCTTTTTCTTTGGGGTGAACTGCGCTGCTTTTACATCTTTTCCTTAAAATATGGTTCCTCTTTTGATCTGTCCTAAGCATCGATGATATTTCCTAGGTTGGGTAGGGTTATCGTTCTGCCATTTTTTGAAGGTGATCATTTTATGCGATTATGTGTCGAGTTGCTCTAAATGATGGACTGCACGGGTTATTGATGAGGGAGACTTATATCACTGTCATTTATTCGCGAGCATGGATTAGTGCTGGTGCATTGTTTGAGCGGCCCTGTGTGTAGCCTTTGGATTGCTTTTGACTTCACATGGTACTGCTTAGGTATCCCCTAGCGAGTGCAGTGTAGATCCGTTCTTGGAGGTATTAACGACATACATGCTTTGTGAATGATATCGGGGTTTATTCGTCCCTTTGAATGCAGCGCAATCCTTCTCTTTTAAGATCATATTTTGATGGCGGCGCGTTGTGCCATTTCACTCTTTTCTTAGAAAGCTAAAAAGGTAGGCAACTCATACCTATTTTCCTTCAATGTAAGATTGCTAGTATAGTTCTACTATCCGTGTGTATATATATATATATATTGGCTCATGAGTGTAGCATGTCATTGATTGTGTGCATCTTTTTAAGCGAAGCGTGTTATGCTATGCCATTTATACAACTGTTTGAGTCACGGTGCAACATTAACATTTTATTATTATTTGGGATTTTGGTTACGATGTATTTCTGTGTATTATAGTTGTAGACAGTCTACTACACCCTATGATCATGTTCGATTTTGGGCTCAGTATCATAATGTAACACTGGGATTAGAGGATTGGCGCAGTTTGAATTTTTGTTGTTGTCTTACAATTTCTGAGCACAGTATTCTCTTGACTTCGCTTCATTTTTTGCCTTTATTCTTTATAGTCCATCTTTTATTATGAGGATATCCTGTTTTGAATTTGGTGCTTACGTGAAACTGTCTTCAACAGGATTCGGGAAATACTTGGTGTACTAATAGTCTACATAAATCATGATATTCTTTGGTTTTGTTATATAAGATTAAACAATATTTTTTCCTATACAAATGATGTGAAAATGATAATAAATTAACTTTAAATATTTGGTTTATATCTAATAAAGTATTTTGCACCTCTGTTATTTTTCGCTACATCCCACTATAACATTTTGCACCTTCATCGCTATAGAATCGCTAAGCGATTTAACTGCATGGATATAAAGAAGGGAGAAAATACAGTGGATGGTCCTAATTATGATGATCATAAAGTGGTTAGTTACTTTTTATGTGTTAAAAATTATTTTCTTCTATAAATCAATCTTAGATTATTTATTTAGGGCTTTTGATTATTTTTTAGGATTTTTTGATGATTTCGCGGCTAATATAAATTTGGATGATATAAAATTTGATGATCTTATAATCTCAAACGAGTTATTAAATTATTTTGTTTTAAATAGAATTAGGGGCATGTCATAGTGGCAATTATGTTATTTGTTATGTACATCTAACTCGATAACCAATATTGTTCAAAATACATTATGTTTCTTTCTATGATATACTTTTCATATTGTGATATAATAATTAATTATATAATTTAAGTATATTGAATAAAAAATCCTTAAATGATATGTTATGTGATATGTAACAACCCGCATATTTATCAATTTATCATTTAAATATTTTATCGTTAGTCGGATGTTAGTCCAAAAAGCTACTTTTTGCACACAGTCAAATTAGGACTCGAGACCACCTTCATTGAGTTCAAAATGACGTTTGCAGTCTTTTTGAGTGTAAACTTCGATATGTTTGGAGTTAGTGAAATTCTTGCTACTTTTTCCCGCTTGTGACTTTGGTTTGGACTGCATCCTCTTTAGTTCAGCCCAACCCTCTTCCTCACTTAATTCACCATTTGTTTTAACATTCAAGCTTCATCAAAAATGGTGGTAGGAAGTGGAAATTAAAACTCCAAACTCAAATTTTATTGCAAATCCGAGATTCAACTCCAAATTCAAGTAGAAGATAGTGGATTCAAGCTTTGGATTGCTTCTCCTTGCTTTCAATCTCCATCTTCATCCATTTTATTGAAAAGGTGAGATTTTTGATCTCACATCTTGCCTATAACTGTCATTGGACTGTTGGGAATGATTCCCTATCACTTGTGCATGTGCATTTGCATTTGGTTTGGATTGAATTGGTGAAAACCCCAATTTTTAGTGTTTTGGCAAAATTCTGGGCTTAGGTCGTTCGGGTTTTGAGAAGACAGGCTTGCAAATTGCCGTTCTGGGCTTAGGTCATTCGCCTCGAGTTAGGTCGTAGGTCGTTCGGCACTAGGTCGTTGGCCCTAGGTCGCTCGATCTTACCTACCCATTAGGTCGCACCTCTTTAGGTCGCGCCTTACCTTAACTCGACCGTGTTAGGTCGCTCACCCCACTAGGTCGCACCACTGATAGGTCGCGTGCTTGGTAGGTCGTTCCATTTTAGGTCGTTCGGCCTTAAGTCGTTTGCAGTTAGGTCGTTCGACCTTATATGCTCACATTAGCTCGTTCGGAGATAGGTCGCGTGTCTTTAGGTCGCGAGTTTTAGGTCGCGTGTCTTTAGGTCGCGAGCTTTAGGTCGCGAGTTTTAGGTCGCGTGTCCTTAGGTCGCGAGTTTTAGGTCGCGTGTCCTTAGGTCGCGAATTTTAGGTCGCGAGTCCTTAGGTCGCGAGTCTCTTTTCCTTAGGTCGTTAGACCTTATTTTCCTTAGGTCGCTAGGCCTTGCTTTACTTAGGTCGTTGGACCTCATATCCCTTAGGTCGCTCGACCTGTCTTCTACTTAGGTCGTAGGTCGCATGACCCATTAGGTCGCATGGCCCCTTAGGTCGTTTGGCCCCTTAGGGCGTTGCCTCCGCACCCCCACCTAGGGGGTTGCCAAACCCCTGGACCCCCCTCCGTAGGGGATCTTATCTGAAAAACATTCAACAGAACTTCCTACTTTGATGGTCTTGGGAATTGATTTCTTTGGTTTTTTCTCACGTCTTCGAATGTGAATTTATGTGATTCGATTTGTTTCAACAATCGTTTTGTGACTTGTCACTTTAAAGATATGAAGGTTTCAATACTAGTAGTAAATATCAAAGCTCTTTCATCAAAACGATTTCAACTCTATTTTATTACAAAGCTCTTTTTTTTCTAAACCGTTTTCCAATCTATTAGTATATACAAGCCTTTACTTCACTCGGATGAGAAATCGAATTAAACGACTTAGTAAAACGAGTGGTATGAAATGCTTGTGTTCACTTCGTCGGTTAGCTCTTGGATTTGTTCAATTGAACCCGTTTTGTGACAATTTCCTAGTGAAGATTTACAGCTTGTTCGTAAATATTTAAGTTAAGCAAGTGGTTATGGGACATGAAGCTAAACTCATATATTTACTAGCTTGGTGTGATTGACACTTCCTTATGATCATGACGATCATTTTTGTGATTTAGACTAGCGATTGAGCGATGTCTCTTTGTCTACGAGGGAGACTAGACCCCGCTTTAGTGATGTTTCGCCATCACATATATGGGGTAGCGCCCCATGGTCTTCGGTCCATTTATGTGTGGAAATTTAATGGATAGCTTCCATGAGATAGCTTCTCATTCATGTGTTTACGCATAGGTGGGTTTTCATGCTCCCATTCATGTGTTAGGCCTCCCTCTTTTTATGTGTTTTCTGGATTTCTGGTGATGATTTCTGGAATTTTGTGCTTCACCAATTTTCATGATTTTCATTGATATGATATCAGTTTTCGTGCATTGGTGAATTTATGTGTTATTGACTTGTTATGAATACAAGTTTAGGGTATGATACCCTATTCTATCTTTGAGAAGATTCTTGTGATATTGATTGATCTTTTGTTGATTATCATTTACATACTTATAGTAGCATGCCGTTATGGGTGTTACATGTTCATGCCATATTATTTATCCTATACCTTATCATCTGATATTTATAGCTAGACTGATCCGTTTATTATTTTCTTATAAATAATACTCGGGTCAGACCGAGATGTTACAGGTGCTTCTGCTTGACTTCTCTTCAGGATTATTCTGACTTTTGGCTAACTACCTAGATTAGTAGTTTTTGGATGTACACATTTGAGATATAGACTCTATGTAGTGTACTTATTCTTTTGTATAGCACGTGATGCTATTCTTTTGTATTATCGTGGATCTTTCTGACCACTACTCTGATGTACACTTTCATGTGATATATATTTATTCATATCTTCTTCCGCCTTTGTGATATGGATGTCTGTGACTGATTTATGTTATGATTATTTCTATGTTTGTTTCCGAAGATTATATATAGCCACCGTGTGATAGCTTTGTGTTTATATCGGTATGTCGGATTTCCACCTTAAAAGATATGCATTCTATTTTATCTGACATGTCGGTGCTCGCACAAAGAAGTTACATGGATGGTCGCTCCTCCACAGCCTTATTCTCCGTGCTAATTGACAGCACTACATCGTAGTGTTCTTGGTTAGCGTGGGTATAGAGG
Organism: Allium fistulosum; assembly: GCA_030737815.1. NCBI lineage: Eukaryota > Viridiplantae > Streptophyta > Magnoliopsida > Asparagales > Amaryllidaceae > Allium > Allium fistulosum. The sequence goes on along the minus strand of CM060907.1, from coordinate 936,472,645 downwards.
TGAGGCGTCACATGATAGTACTAATAGTAACACCCTACCTGATTGAATAACTTACGCTATTGCATTGTTTACTTATAATTGGATTGCAAATCCTAGTTACAGATTGGCCAAAATTGTGTTTTTCAAAGAATTTCTCAAAAGAGCAAAAAGCGTCATTGACACCTTAAAGGTAAACATAGATCATGATAGAGGGAGACATAATTTGGCCTTAAGCACTACCATAATTAATTCATTTCATGAGGATAATTACTTGAACTCTTCTTATCTACTAGATAACTGAGTTTGAGTATATATCTTCCTAACATTTTTTTCTTTTCCACATATATGTACATATAACTCTTTCATATACATATATGTGTTGGACTTATATCCTTTATTGAGTTCTTTTAAGTATAGTAGGAGGCATGATTTGGATTGTCTAGGCTATGGAGCGGCTATGAGTGGGATGTGGATGAGGATCTGATATCTTAGGTTTCCCCTTTTCCGGTTGGACGGTTTCGCTCTGAGTTTTTTCGCTATTGTTTTCGCTGGGTCTAATCTTGATATGTTATGTGATAGTAATTATAATATGTTGTAATCATGAGAAATTTAACACATTAAAAATAACTAGGATTTGCAATCTTGATATATATATATATATATATATATAGTAAGGATTGGCTCTCCCTCACTTTTGCTACATCTCAAATCCCCCTTAGTTTCAACCACATGTTCTTATTAAAATAATATAGTTTCTCTCTATTATCACTTTACAAGAGAGAAAATGCAACATTCTGGAATTTTTATCATTTTAATTCTGAGTATTTAATTAATTTTAAATATTTAAATATTTGGTTTTAAAATATAGAACTCTTTTAAATAATAACTAGTGATGGTGAAATGGTTTCCAAAATTTGTTTACAAAAATATTTAGTTCAAAGAAAAATAAAAAATGTGATCGGAAATCATTTTCTGAATTTTCGACTTTTCAATGGCTAAATATTATCGGAGAACATTATGTACATTATAGAATAAGTTTACACATTCGTGCATAAATGAGTTAAGATATGTTTGTATACGTATACATTTACTTAAGTGATATAAAAAGTGGGATGTGACATTTTAGGTAAAAATAAAATAAAAGAATTAAAAGATGCCTTTTGTAACATAATAAAACATAAGTATAATTATCATTTAATGTATGTTGGCTTAATGGTACTTGTGGGGGACAAGATTTTTGAAAAATACAAAGGAAGAAGGAGGCTATCATTATGATGTGTTGTGAGTTTAAGAGAGGGTAAGCGCTTGGGGGCTTTATGTTACTTTAAGTTATCCATTTTATATAAAATCTATTTCCAAAATTTCTTCTTCTTGTTTTCATTTCTTTTCTTCATTCTAAAACTTTGTTTCCTCTTCCTTAAGCTTTCCAAAAGCATTAATGGCTTCCTTAGTTTCCAAAATTCAAAAATTAAATCTTTTTCCACTTAAATCCTTCCAAATCAAATTAAAACACATATTAATACCTTCTACTTCACCTAGCGTCCAAATTCAAGCCAAACCCTCCTAATCAATCTGAAGCAACCCTCCCTAGTCTACAAATTGTTTGAGTGACTCAATTTAGTTTATGCTAAATTCAGGGTTACTTACTTCCAAAACCAACTATTTTTTTTTCATTTTATTTATTTACCAAGATCCAACTTGATCAATATAGAAATATTGATATACTTCTTGTAAAAAAACTATTTGTATGTACATATAAACATACAAATCATTTTAATTCTAATATCAGAGTTTTTTGAATAAAGAATAACTCAGTTTATTCTAAACAAAATAACTATGTTTTAGCCATAGTAAAAAGGATTGGGAAAGACCCTCTCCCATTTAAATCTTTGTGCAATTATTTTCAAACTAATTCTTCTTTGTTTATTTGTGTTTACCTCTGTATATTTAATGAAACATGTGAGTTGAGTCATAACACTTAGACTTTTGCAATATGGCTTTTCAAATAGTAAATCAGAAGGTTGTGCATGCTTCTGTGCACCTGTGTGCACATAAACATGTACAACTGCTATTTACTACACCTTAGTTTGCAGATTGATCAACTTGATTAGGTTGGATACCTATACTGTCTTGTTATGATTACTATCTTTGCTTATTCATTTAAAACCTCAAACTCATACAAAAATCTGATTTCATGCTTCTTATGTTTTTTTTTCTTTTCTACCTATGGGTTTATCCTTACTTCATAATGTTATAGTTAGTTTGTAAATAGGTTCTAACCTCTAAACAATCTAACACATATGTATACATTACTGATTCACATATGCTTCAGATTTACTACTGAATTCACTGCTTGACTCATGAAAATTTGCATACTTACAGGTTATGATATAAAGCTAAACACATTTATCTTTTCTACTGAAAGCAGTTTCATCCCATAATAACCTTTTAGACCATTCATTACATCACCATAAAAATCCAGCACAAATACAATATTATTACATAAAGTCTTCTAACTAAAAATAAAACATGAAGGACATTCTTCAGCAAACATTCAAAGTTCACTGAATCACCAAATTTCTTCTTAGCATCACACATCTGCATCTTATCACTTAGCCTTCTCTTTTCCTGTAGACATCTCATGATCTGCTCCATAATACATATGAAGCACCCATTTGATGCAAGCAACAAACAGGCCAGACTTATGTCTGGTGTGAGTAGAATCATTTGTTAATGCATAAAGACTAATGAAGTATGTTCCATTATTATAGTTTCTGTTCTCAGAGGCTAAATATTTTATTCAAGATAACAAGTCTCCTTCTCATGTTCAAATTTACAAAGTGTTTATCCAGTGGTGTATGTGTAATGACAAGTGTGTATCCTTAGACTAACTTGTCATCAAAAACATTGGTCCAGAAATCCTATCAACCATCATACATACACACAAGTTGGTGCTAACACCCAAAACATGCACAATCATACATAAACATGCACAGACCATATTCATGGTATTGGGCCAAAGTATCAAACCTGAGTCTACATGTTAGGACTCCCATATACTTCTAGCCTATTTACCCTTGCATGTATAATTATTTCATGTTATTCTAAAGTCCAGTATTACATTCATGGTTGCACTGGTGCACACTGCCTAGAACCACTACCTGGTTTCCAGTGCACTATAAGCTATTTGGGCATAAACATGCCATGTGCAAACTCACACCCCAGCCTTGATGCAAGCCAACCACTATGTCATACCCACTTCCCTCATACCCAACCTGATAGAGGTGACCCACATCCTTAGTTTAATCACTAAGTTCTTTCATATGACCCAATATTACATATGCAGTGTCATGCCCAAAACTGTGGTATGTTAACTAATATGTGCTAGCAGTTTTCATACATCCATCAATCATTCACCCATTCATCCATTCAACAATTTAATCAGTCACACTTGTAGATATTTCAAGTCAGTTTCATTCAGAGATATATCTTTAGCTAAGCATAGGTCTGAGCATTTTAAAAAGTGAAATGCTTCTGTGGTTTCCCCAGTAATAAGGTTCTCACAATCAATCCACATATTAAAGTGTGTTTGCTTGATACTCAACCCTATTTCCAAAGAATACTTACTGATGGATTAGGACTCAACACATGGAAATTCCATTGCACCCCAACCATCTTTTCAGTTGCAAGACATAAGCCAGAGAACCCCTTCCTCTTTCTGCCTTGCATCCTACTTTCCTTATTAATTCATGCTTTAACTAAAAATATTTCTCAAATTCATAAACATATAAATAAATCAGTTGTTATTCCTTCAATAAGTTGTCATATATAAACAAGCATAGGTTGAGTGACAACAAAGCAATGAAAGTCACAAAATCTCAGGAACAACAGAAAATTTCTAAACTAAGAAAATGCAAGCAAAGCATCGAACATAAATTAAAATAACTAAAGGTTAATGGCTGCCTTTCATAGGTCTTAATGCCTTGCCAAGTGAGGATTTACTCACCATAGTTCTCCTTCCCAAGTCTTGGTTCAGGCCTGCCATTGATTTTCTAAACTGGTGCCTATTTTTTTCTAATTTTTGTTTTCTGGTTCTAACATGTAACCGTAGGAAATAATGATGTATATAAGGGAGTTACTAGGGTTTTAAGGTTAGTTAAGTAATTTATTTTTATCAGAATTCCCATCACCATTTCTGGTTTCACCCATAGTTCACCCTCTCCACTTTCCTTTCCCACCATTTCTTTTTTTTCCTTGTCTTGGCTACTTTTGGCAAATTTCTCCACATATTATTTGCATGACTGTGGCTCAGACATTATTTGTCTTTTCTAGTTTTAATCATGTATATAAACTTATTTGTATAACCAGCTATATATGTGTATAAATCAAATATTTTGCACATCATATATGTTCATGCATTTCCTACCTACACCAGCAACTATGCTCCTATTTAATCTATGGAAATTAAGACTAAAAGTCTGCCTAAGTTATTTATGTATTGTAACTAGGCTAATGTGTACACACTAACAAGTCATGTACTCATTTGTTATTACTACTATTTTGTATTTATTTATAAGGCATTTTCTCACAAAAGTGCCTAGTTCATGTAGCTGACTAAAACAGTGTGCACATGCACAAGAGCATGCACACTCACACACACACAAGTATTTTCAGAGAAAAAGTTTTATTTTAACTAACTGTCTTTCTTTTATAAAATATTCAAAATACATATATACATATATTATATATTTTTTTATATATACTTGCCTAACTATGGGCTGTCACATACACCCCTTCTTTAAGAAATTGTGTCCCACAATTTAACATCTTATTCTTGTGTTAGTCACATATCAACACCATCATAAACACATACTCTTAATTCAACCAAAGCACACATCAAGCAAGCACATTCAACACTGAATACTATGTTTAACTAACTGAATACAAGCATAAATGATAAATTACCTCTAATCTAATTGTCAGTTGCAAATAGTTGAGGGTACTGGACTTTTATCCTATCCTCAACCTCCCATGTACAATCATTAGGGTCTAGACTCCACTACACCTTTACCAGTTTAATAGTTTTGTTCCTTAATTTCTTATCTTCTTTAGCTACAATGCCAACTGGCTTCTTCTCATACACCAAGTCTTGTCTGACTTCCACTTTGTTTTGTGACTGAATCACTGATGCTTCATCATGTACGCATTTTCTCAATTGTGATACATGAAATACATTGTGTATTCCACTCATTTCTTCTGGCAACTTCAACTTGTAAGCCATCTTTCCTATTCTTGCAATGATTTCATATGGTCCTATATATCTTGGGGTTAGCTTCCCTGCCTTGCCAAATCTCAACACCTTCCTCATAGGTGAGACCTTCAAATGCACAAAATCTCCTACTTCAAATTCAAGTGGTTTCCTTCTTCTATCTGCATATGATTTCATTCTGTCTTGTGCTGCCTTCATTCTCTGTTTGATCAGTGTGATCTTATCATTTGTTTCTTTCACATGATCTGGTCCTAACATCACCTTATCACCTACCTCTAACCAGCAAGCGGGTGATAAACAAGGCCTCCCATATAGAGCTTCATAGGGAGCCATCCCTATACTACTCTGGTAGCTGTTGTTGTAGGCAAATTCTGCTAAATGAAGGTAGTCTTCCCAATTACCACCATGATCAAGTACACAGGCTCTAAGTAGATCCTCCAAGAATTTATTAACTACTTCTGTCTGGCCATCAGTTTGGGGATGGTAGGCTGTGCTCAAGCACAACTCAACCCCCATTTCCTGTTGAAAGCTACTCCAGAACTTTGATGTGAATATGGTGTCTCTGTCACTAATGATAGTGGTGGGAACTCCATGTAGTTTCACTATTTCTTTCATGAAAACTTGTGCCAATTTTGGTGCATTTCTATCACTCTTTACTGGTATGAAGTGTGATGATTTAGTCAATCTATCTACCACCACCCAAATACTGTCATTACCTCTCTTTGATCTTGGCAAGCCATCAATGAAATCCATTGATATGCTTTCCCATTTCCACCTTGGAACTTCCAAAGGTTGCAACAGTCCACTGGGTCTTTGGTACTCAGCCTTGACTTGTTGGCAAGTCATGCATTTTTCCACATATTCACCCACACTCCTCTTCATTCCTTTCCACCAATAGCTCCTCTTTAGATCATGATACATTTTAGTACCACCAGGATGTATGGTGTACTTAGACTTGTGATGAACATCCATTATTTTTCTTTGTAGTGCTTCTGTGCCAGGCACACACATTCTTCCCTTGTATCTTAGAAATCCTCTTTCATCCAATTCAAACTTATCAAGCTTTGAACCATTCCTTAACAATTCCTTCTTCTCTCTTAGGAATGCATCCATGTCTTGAGACTGGTTCACTTCTTCCACTAAGTCTGATTTTATTATGATGAGGTTGAGCTTGCCATAGTGCTCCATGTCCTCATCTACCACCATAGTTTGCTCTCCCACGCTTTCCACTTCTACATCAGTTAGTGCTAATAGCATTTTAAACTCCTCTATCATCAGTGTAGCCAACTTGGAATGTTGCCTACTCAATGCATCTGCCACTCTATTTGCTTTCCCTAGTGTGTACATAATGTCCAAATCATAGGCAGCAAGGAATTCCACCCACCTATGTTGTCTCATGTTCAAATCTTTTTGAGAAAATAAGTATTTCAAAGCTTTGTGGTCAGTATAAAGCTCAAACTTTGCCCCTATTAGGTAGTGTCTCCAAAGCTTTAATGCATACACCACAACTGCCAATTCCAAGTCATGTGTTGCTTACTTGGTCTCACTTGGTTTCAGTTGCCTTGATGCATATGCTATTACTCTACCATCTTGCATAAGAACAGCTCCTATACCTGACCCACATGCATCAGTGTACACTACCAAATTATCATTGCCTTCTGGAATTTTCAGCACTGGAGCCTCCATCAATGCCTTCTTCAATTGGTTGTATGCTTCTTCACACTTCTCAGTCCATAGGAAAGGCTGGTCTTTCCTTGTTAGCTTAGTTAATGGGGTTGCTATTTTGGCAAAGTCTTTTATAAATCTTCTATAGTATCCAGCCATGCCCATGAATGATCTTATGTCAGTAACATTGCTTGGTCTCTTCCATACTTGCACTGCCATGACCTTACTAGGGTCTACTGAAATTCCTTCTTGAGAAATTATGTGGCCTAAGAATTTTATTTCATTCTTCCAGAAAGAACACTTTGCAAACTTGGCTTTAAGGCCTTGTTGCCTTAGTCTACTTAGTACCATGTGCAGATGTTTCTCATGTTCCTCAGCTGATTTAGAGTATACCAATATATCATCGATGAATATCAGTACAAATTTATCTAAATAATCTCTAAAAATCCTATTCATTAAATCCACAAAATAGGATGGTGCATTGGTCAAACCAAATGGCATTACTAAGTATTCATACAAGCCATACCTGGTATTGAAAGCTATATACTTGATACTTTCTTCTTCCACTTTCATTTGATGGAAACCAGATGCTAAGTCAAGCCTGGGAAATACCTTAGCACCATTTAATTGATCAAAAAGATCATCAATTCTAGGTAGAGGGTATTTGTTTTTGATGGTGACTGAGTTTAGTTCCCTGTAGTCTATGCACATTCTCAAGGAACCATCATGCTTCTTAACAAATACTACTGGTGATCCCCAATTTGAACTACTTGGCCTAATGAAGCCTTTTTGTTCTAATTCTTCTAATTGTTTCTTCAACTCAATCAGTTCCTTAGGACCCATTCTGTTTGGTTTTTTAATGACAGGGCTTGTTCCTGGCTTAAGTCTTATTTGAAATTCTACTGGTCTATTATGAGGAATGCCATTCACTTCACCAAACACATCAGTGTATTGGTTAACTATGGGTATCTTCTCTAGGCTTGATTCAACTTCACCACTGTTCAAGTTGAACATCCTGCCCATACCCCTATCTTTGGCTGCCTCATACATGACCAAAACTCTTTTGCCATCAGGAAGTTGTAATGAGATTGTGGAATTTTCCAAGTTAATGATATCACAAAAACCTTTTAACAAATCCATTCCCAGTATAATATCCAACTTAGGGTAATTCAACACATATAATTCTGAAATAAAGGTGTGACCACCCATACATAATTCTACTTGCATGCATTTCATATTTGTAATGCAGGAATTACCTATAGGACTATTAACATGCAATGGCTTATCAACAAAATCACATGTTAACCCTAGTCTCTGAACTATGTCACATGAAATAAAAGAGTGTGTAGCTCCCGTGTCATAAATAACTGATATGGGTATGCCTTTAATGAATAATATACCTTCCACTTGGCTAGGTGCTTCCATGGTCTTGCCCTTCCCTTCAAGTACAGCCACCCTTGCCATTTTTGGACACTGCCTTTTCATGTGCCCCTCGTTACCACAGTTGTAGCACCTAAGAACAGTTGACTTGGGTGCTTGGCATTTGGTCTTTATATGGCCTTCCTTCCCACAGTTGTAACAGATCACTTTAGGTTTCTTATTGTCAGAGCTTACCACCTTACTTCCTTCTTTGTTCATTGCTTCTCCCTTCTTCTTCTCATATGGGTGTGCTCTATTCTTCCCTTTCTTGTTATTCCTGAAATTCTTAAACTTTTCCCTGGCATTGTCATGCTGCTCAAATGACAATGTCAAGTCCATAACTTGATCAAAGGTTCTGTATTTGTATGGTAACATGGCTCTACTCAATCCAGCATTTAATCCCTGAATGTACCTTGCATTCCTTGAAACTTCATCTGGGATTAGTACTGCCCCATACTTGGACAACCCTTCAAATTTCTGAGTGTATTCAGTGACACTCATAGATCCTTGCCTCAACTTGATAAACTCCTCAAGTAATGAAGCTTTTGCTGAGGCTGGGACAAATCTGGCTTCTAACATTTCTTTGAACTGATTCCATGTGATCTCTTGCTCTTGCCTGCCTGCAATGATCACTTCCCACCAATCCAAAGCAAGGCCTTTTAGTTGTCTTGAAGCTATTTGCCTTCTTCTCTGGTCATTAACCTGCATAACTGCAAAGATCCTCTCCACTGTTCTTAGCCATGTCTGGACACCCATGACATTTTCTGTGCCATCAAAGCTACTGCCTCCTAAGTGTGTATATGTTTTAAGCAATTTGGACAGCTCCTCATGAGGATTATCTACCCTGGGTGCCATCCCATCCCTCAGTACTCTAACAAAATCTTGCATGTTAATCATTGGGGAACTAGTGGCCATTCCAGTTGCCTGTCCAGCATTATCAGAAGATTGATCGTTCTCCCTTTCTCCAGCAGCCTGGGGATTGATCCTAACAGCTCTGGGCCTCTATTGACATTTCTAGTATGGTTAGTTCTAATTCCTATTCACTACTTCACTTTTAAACTAGCAGTGAACTCATTCATACATAATAAGTAAAACAACCAATGCAAATAGTACAAACAATGCACACAGATTCAACCAAGTATTTGTATTGGCTATGTATTTAATAACATAGCTCTGATACCAACTGAAGCAACCCTCCCTAGTCTACAAATTGTTTGAGTGACTCAATTTAGTTTATGCTAAATTCAGGGTTACTTACTTCCAAAACCAACTTTTTTTTTCATTTTATTTATTTCCCAAGATCCAACTTGATCAATATAGAAATATTGATATACTTCTTGTAAAAAAACTATTTGTATGTACATATAAACATACAAATCATTTTAATTCTAATATCAGAGTTTTTTGAATAAAGAATAACTCAGTTTATTCTAAACAAAATAACTATGTTTTAGCCATAGTAAAAAGGATTGGGAAAGACCCTCTCCCATTTAAATCTTTGTGCAATTATTTTCAAACTAATTCTTCTTTGTTTATTTGTGTTTACCTCTGTATATTTAATGAAACATGTGAGTTGAGTCATAACACTTAGACTTTTGCAATATGGCTTTTCAGATAGCAAAGCAGAAGGTTGTGCATGCTTCTGTGCACCTGTGTGCACATAAACATGTACAACTGCTATTTACTACACCTTAGTTTGCAGATTGATCAACTTGATTAGGTTGGATCCCTATATTGTCTTGTTATGATTACTATCTTTGCTTATTCATTTAAAACCTCAAACTCATACAAAAATCTGAGTTCATGCTTCTTATGGTTTTTTTTCTTTTCTACCTATGGGTTTATCCTTACTTCATAATGTTACAGTTAGTTTGTAAATAGGTTCTAACCTCTAAACAATCTAACACATATGTATACATTACTGATTCACATATGCTTCAGATTTACTACTGAATTCACTGCTTGACTCATGAAAATTTGCATACTTACAGGTTATGATATAAAGCTAAACACATTTATCTTTTCTACTGAAAGCAGTTTCATCCCATAATAACCTTTTAGACCATTCATTACATCACCATCAAAATCCAGCACAAATACAATATTATTACAGAAAGTCTTCTAACTAAAAATAAAACATGAAGGACATTCTTCAGCAAACATTCATAGTTCACTAAATCACCAAATTTCTTCTTAGCATCACACATCTGCATCTTATCACTTAGCCTTCTCTTTTCCTGTAGACATCTCATGATCTGCTCCATAATACATATGAAGCACCCATTTGATGCAAGCAACAAACAGGCCAGACTTATGTCTGGTGTGAGTAGAATCATTTGTTAATGCATAAAGACTAATGAAGTATGTTCCATTATTATAGTTTCTATTCTCAGAGGCTAAATATTTTATTCAAGATAACAAGTCTCCTTCTCATGTTCAAATTTACAAAGTGTTTATCCAGTGGTGTATGTGTAATGACAAGTGTGTATTCTTAGACTAACTTGTCATAAAAAACATTGGTCCAGAAATCCTATCAACCATCATACATACACACAAGTTGGTGCTAACACCCAAAACATGCACAATCATACATAAACATGCACAGACCATATTCATGGTATTGGGCCAAAGTATCAAACCTGAGTCTACATGTTAGGACTCCCATATACTTCTAGCCTATTTACCCTTGCATGTATAATTATTTCATGTTATTCTAAAGTCCAGTATTACATTCATGGTTGCACTGGTGCACACTGCCTAGAACCACTACCTGGTTTCCAGTGCACTATAAGCTATTTGGGCATAAACATGCCATGTGCAAACTCACACCCCAGCCTTGATGCAAGCCAACCACTATGTCATACCCACTTCCCTCATACCCAACTTGATAGAGGTGACCCACATCCTTAGTTTAATCACTAAGTTCTTTCATATGACCCAATATTACATATGCAGTGTCATGCCCAAAACTGTGGTATGTTAACTAATATGTGCTAGCAGTTTTCATACATCCATCAATCATTCACCCATTCATCCATTCAACAATTTAATCAGTCACACTTGTAGATATTTCAAGTTAGTTTCATTCAGAGATATATCTTTAGCTAAGCATAGGTCTGAGCATTTTAAAAAGTGAAATGCTTCTGTGGTTTCCCCAGTAATAAGGTTCTCACAATCAATCCACATATTAAAGTGTGTTTGCTTGATACTCAACCCTATTTCCAAAGAATACTTACTGATGGATTAGGACTCAACACATGGAAATTCCATTGCACCCCAACCATCTTTTCAGTTGCAAGACATAAGCCAGAGAACCCCTTCCTCTTTCTGCCTTGCATCCTACTTTCCTTATTAATTCATGCTTTAACTAAAAATATTTCTCAAATTCATAAACATATAAATAAATCAGTTGTTATTCCTTCAATAAGTTGTCATATATAAACAAGCATAGGTTGAGTGACAACAAAGCAATGAAAGTCACAAAATCTCAGGAACAACAGAAAATTTCTAAACTAAGAAAATGCAAGCAAAGCATCGAACATAAATTAAAATAACTAAAGGTTAATGGCTGCCTTTCATAGGTCTTAATGCCTTGCCAAGTGAGGATTTACTCACCATAGTTCTCCTTCCCAAGTCTTGGTTCAGGCCTGCCATTGATTTTCTAAACTGGTGCCTATTTTTTTCTAATTTTTGTTTCCTGGTTCTAACATGTAACCGTAGGAAATAATGATGTATATAAGGGAGTTACTAGGGTTTTAAGGTTAGTTAAGTAATTTATTTTTATCAGAATTCCCATCACCATTTTTGGTTTCACCCATAGTTCACCCTCTCCACTTTCCTTTCCCACCATTTCTTTTTTTCCCCTTGTCTTGGCTACTTTTGGCAAATTTCTCCACATATTATTTGCATGACTGTGGCTCAGACATTATTTGTCTTTTCTAGTTTTAATCATGTATATAAACTTATTTGTATAACCAGCTATATGTGTGTATAAATCAAATATTTTGCACATCATATATGTTCATGCATTTCCTACCTACACCAGCAACTATGCTCCTATTTAATCTATGGAAATTAAGACTAAAAGTTTGCCTAAGTTATTTATGTATTGTAACTAGGCTAATGTGTACACACTAACAAGTCATGTACTCATTTGTTATTACTGCTATTTTGTATTTATTTATAAGGCCTTTGCTCACAAAAGTGCCGTGTTCATGTAGCTGACTAAAACAGTGTGCACATGCACAAGAGCATGCACACTCACACACACACAAGTATTTTCAGAGAAAAAGTTTTATTTTAACTAACTGTCTTTCTTTTATAAAATATTCAAAATACATATATACATATATTATATATATTTTTATATATACTTGCCTAACTATGGGCTGTCACACAATCCTCTAGGCCTAGCCCATAACCTTCATTCTTGTCCAAAAATCAAGTTTTGGTTCAAGCAAAGCAAAGAACTAAGATTGTTTTTAAGTTTTAGTGAAGTTCAGATGAGGTTAGTAAGGGTTTGGTTAGCATTTAGGTGAGAAATCTAGCTCTATATTTAAAGTTACTAAATTTAATTATGATGTGTACTTAGATGTTAATTCATTGCTTGATTGGTTGGATATGATGTTGATTAGTATGAATACATAAGTACTTGAATGTGATAGTTAGTTCGACTTGAGATTTTAAAGTTAGAAATGTGTGTATGGATGGAAAGTTGTAACCTTGCTATGGTTTGACATTAAGTCATGTAAACTTATGTTATAATCCTGTGAGTATGTTGTTATGCTAAGGAAGTTAGCATATAAACTTGCATAAGCGATAAAGAGATCCTTTGATTTTGAAAATGTGTTTTACTTAAATGTTTATTAAAAAGGGTTTATAAATTCTTTTAAAACTTTACTTTTAATTTTCAAACTTTATTCAAGGTTTATAAAAGTAATTTGGAATATAAAACAAGATTTGAAATTACGGGTCATATAGCGACAGTTGCAATAAATGCAGTTCATGAAAACGAACTCCTTTTGAATTTAAAAAGTGTTTTCACTTAAGTATCTTATGAAAAAATGTTTTCGAACTTATTTTAAGTATGGATAAGAAATTATTATTTTTAATTATTTATTTATTTATTTATTTATTTATTTATTTAATGATTAATTAATTAAGGTAATTAGTACTTAAGTGTTAATCAAGAAAATTAATTATAATTAGTTTATTAATTAAAGGTTGATTATCAATTAATAACTTATTCAAGGATTTATTATTATTAATTAATAATTAAGAAAAGACTTAAATATTTATTTAATTATTAATTAAGTTAAGATTTAATTAAGACTTAATTAAGGTTTAAGTATTATTTAAGGAGGTTTAATTATTAATTTATTTCTAATTGAGTTAAGTTTTAATTAAGATTTAATTAAAATTAATTAAGTTTTAATTATTATTAATAAAGGTTTGAATTATTATTTAATTATTAATTAAGACTAATTATTTATTTAATTATTAATTAGGAGAATAATTATCTATTTAATTATTATTTAAAGGTTAATTATTATTCAATTATTTATTTAAAAGTTAATTAATGTTTAATGAATAATTAAAGGTTTAATTATTAATAACTGGTTTAAATGTTATTTAATTATTACATGAAAGTTTTTAACTTATAAATCATTTTAATTCCGAAGGTTGATTTGATTACGCAATTGTCTTTTAAAGGAATATTTTAAATCCAAGGGATTTCTTTGTCGATTACCTTTAAGTAACCTCTAATGAATAGGGAACCCAATAACATATTATTTATATTGTATAGAACCCATCTGACTATTTATATATTATTTGTAATCATTGTTTTGCAGAGAACATTTGCAGAGAGATCCTAAGGGTTTCCTGCCAATAATTATATATTTATTTCCTTATGTTGCTATATTGATGTTTAGTTAAAATTAAGTGTGACATTCTATTTGAATTGTTTAAGTGTCGTTATAGGGATTTCTACTATACTGTCACTTATCATCTCCTTAACCCCTTTATGTGTGTTGAACCTGAGCTTGTATTTTCACAAATAGATGTTTAAAATTAATTAATCATTTTAATTAATATTTGAATCCAACAAATCTTTTTGGTTAATGATGTTTAAATTAATTAATCATAATTAATGATATTTGAATTTACTTAATCATTTTTAATTAATGATATTTAAAGTTAATTTGCTGATTAAATTAAAAAGTGTTTAAAAGTTAATTAACTGGTTTAATAGGAGTTTAAAGTTAATCAACTGATTTAATGAAAGTAATTTAAGGTTAATTAACCAATTTAATAAAGGTATTTAAAGTTAATTAATTAATTTAATAAAGTGGAAATTAGCCACAAGGGCCTCTTTAGCTAGTGGAATTAGTTTCTAGGACACACAATTGAAATAATTACCTTCAAGGACAAAACGTAAAATAATTAGTTTATAGGGCCTAAAAACCTATGAAATTATGTCCTTGAAAGTAATTGGACTGCTGACTTTGTCCTTGAAAGTAATTATTCTGCCGACTTTGGACTTGAAAGTAATTTCTTTGAATGTGTGTCCTAGAAACTAATTGGACTGCAAAGTTTGTCCTTCTGGTGAAATGCCCCTTTAATAAAGGTATTCAAGTAAATTAATTGATTTATTTTCTTCTGGGAAAATAAATATTGTAGAAATTTATAAATAATTGTAAATAAGTTCTATTAAAAGAATTGTTTCAAAATAAAGCTAAGTGTAAATTATTTTGGGTTTATAATAAACAATGTTTTGACATTTGTTTTGACCTTGGTTTTGATACACTTAGAAAATATAATTGGCCCTTTTAAAAGAACATTTTAAAGAGTATTTTCAAAATGTCTTTAAAAGTATTGTGATGTGAAAATCAAGCGCAAGTGTGAACAACCATTTTATCATTTCTATAGTTGATTTATCGACTATCGACTTTAATTCCTCTTTCTTCTTTGCGTTTCGTCTATTCAAGACGATTTTTTGCTTTTTTAGCTTTGTTATCCTTTGTCGAAAATGACTAAACCCAAAGAGCGAGTGGAAGCCAAGCTATGTGGGGTTGCTCCTGTTAGGGTATCTTCACATCCACTCTAGATTAGATTCGGTTTTGCGCATAGAGATGTGAAATACTCGGATACTCGGTAACCGTTGGCGGGGTCCAGCTTGGACGTGTTCGAGAGCCATCAGAGTTCTCAAGTAAATTTCTAGAGGTATATTTTTGGTAAGGGGGGTGCACCCTCCTGGTCATTGTTGGCAAAATTTCTCTTTTCCTTCTTGTTAATTCAAATCTTTGAATTGTTTCCTTAATTGCATTGAAAAGTATCTTATGCTCTTCTCTATGTTTAATTATTTATATCAATTCTTTCAAGTCTGGAATTTGATATTATTTATGCACATTCATTCAGTGTGAGATTTGTTCTTATTGGTACCCACCATTTTTATTTGAACTGTTTCTGTTGTTTATTTCCATTCTTTCTTGATTGGATCATTGTTTTGATTTGTTTCCTATTTCTTCATCTATGGATGTTGTTCTTGTGAGGTAAAAACCCGTTCCGCGTTAGCGGCTTGGTCTCGTAGAATTTTTATATGTTCATCATTTTACTTGAGTTTTCTCACGCTGGTTTTCCAAACTGACCCGGGTGTTATTTATTATAATGCTCGGGTCATACCGAGTTTTTTCTAGGTTGGCTTTGGTGATATGGAGTTATTGCAGAAGAGTTGGGTGTTCACTTATCATAGTTTTTTATTTTCCACTGTATTATATGGTATACCTATCAGCAATTGTAAGGTCAGGATTTCATAGCTGTCCAGCTGATAAGGTTTGTTTTTAACTCTGATGTACTCTTTATTTTGGAGTGATAATTTATATTGTCTTTGTTATATTACATGTTGTTGATCCCGCTATGAGATTTTGTTTCTCTTATTCTTTGTTCTTTCCGTTTTATTTAACCTTATTAATCCACCTTTTCAGCGACTGGATGTTCAGCATTTGAATACCGTGGACGTATTCAATGTCGACTTTCGATGGTCGAAGGCGGGTCGTTACATTTGGTATCAAGGCTGAAGGTTATGCGAGAATCTTGGTTTTGGTAGGGTATGGCTCATTAGAGATAGGGTAAGTGACACCTTAGAATGAGTTTAGGAGTATTATATATATGAAGGCATATTTGTTAATGTTGTAAAAACATATCGTGTTAATTGGTCTATTGAGTGGTTTATGAATTTAGGTCGAGAATGTGGGATGCCACATTGTTGAAGGGATTTCTAAACACTTGAATAAGACAAACTGACATGATATTGATTTTTGAAAATTTGGTAAATGAAATATTTATCTCTATTTTTATATATAAAAGAATAATTTTCAAAAATTTATATAGTTATATAGTGTGGTTGTTTGTTTGAAGGTGATAATATTTATTTATTATCACTATTGTTTGATTAGTCATACTTGATTAAGTTAGTGGCACCGATTATCATTTGTTGATTACTGATTATTTGTGTGCAACTTATTTATAAGCATTTATTGTTTGAATTAATAAACCAACGCCTTGTGAATTAATTTTCACAATTTGACTATAAGGTATTCGATTATAATGCTAGGTTAAAGTAAACTTTTAATAAAAGTTTTTTAAAATAATCTAAATAATAAGATACGGCATTTAGTGAATAAATATTTGGGAAATTTTTATTATAGTAAGGGAGAATTACTATAGTATGAAATGATTTTGTATAAAGACAATTTTACATAAATTTGATTTATAAAATGTGTTTTAAAAAGGATTTTTGAATTTAAATCTCTAAGTTGTTTAAAAATAATTTCAAAATGATTTAGAGAAAAATATTACATGGAAGTATTTTTAATTAAAATATTTTAGCAGTGAAAATTTTAAATGGAATGCATTTTATTTGAGATAATTTGGAAGAAATCATCTTGATTAGTTTTGTGATAATCTAAATAATCTTCTAAGTGACGATCGGATGCTGCTTAGGGAAACGTCGTGAAGTACTTAGTAAATTATTCTTTTTATCATTGTGCGATTGAAATGAGTTCAAATCCAAACAAACCCAAAGTGAGTTTTGATTAATAAATCGTTGAAGTTATTTCATGCAGAAATATTTATGGAATGTTTTCAAAAATGAGTTTTGTAATAAAAACCGAGCACTTAGTCTTGAGTTTCCTTAAAGGAAACTGATTTAAAATTAAAGCTATTTTAAACAATGATTTGATAAAACAAAAATTTAAAATCTTGGATAGAAAAGAGATATTTTGACTCAAATTTTAAAATGGATTAAATTAGATAGGGAGATTTTAATAGACATTGTTTTATTAAAACCGTAGCTTTTGTTAAAATATATATGTAGTGTAAACTTTCTGATGTTATTGGGCCAGCCCATAAACATCTTTCATTATAACACCTTAAGGTAAAGAGGTTGATATGTTGACTCAATTTTTTTAAAGACCTGTATTTTGATTGAGCCTCCATCTAAAATTTTGAAATTAAAATAAAAATTGATGTTTTGAATGTACTCTTAGGATATAGAAGAGTATTATACAATTAGATAAAGTGGAGTATGTTTTTAATTGCTATTTTATAGAGAAATATCTTTATAAAATATTTATAAGCTTAAGTGAAAATTTTATGAAATAATTCATAAGTATTTTTAGTGTTGAATAAAATACTAAATGAAAAATATAAGTGATTTAGAAAAATTGATGTAGTTAAGAAACTAGTAAATTCACATAGCGACTTTCAATTTTGTCCAAGGGAACTTGGATAATCTGCTATGGAATAACCAAAGGCTGATGAGCAAAATGGTATGCTTAGATAATTATATATATACTTGGACAATCAAGAAAGTTTTAAGCCTAAGCTAAGATTTGATTGCTAGTCGTTTAATATTTTAAATAATGTTAAGTGTTAGTTTATTCCTATACGGTTGATTTGATTTGATTGGTTGTATGATTTTATATACCATTATTTATAAAGTTTGAATTTATAAACAGAGGTTTTTGAATTGTTGTTTATTAGGACTTAAATCCCGGTGCTTTTGAAAAAGTGATTTTGGAAGAATTTGTGGAAACAAATAATGAAAATATTGTTTTGAAAAATATTGATGAAGCATTATTGTTTCAAACGTTTGAAAAGAATATTTTTAAAGTGATTTTTCAAATGTTTTTGTAATGAATAAAGTTGGGTAATTGGGGGTTTTTCCAATTTAGGAGACTCGTCGGGTATATTCCTTTACTCTAGTTGTTGTTTTAAGAGGAATCGAAATACCACTGGATACTTTATATTGTTTTGATTCTGGAGTTATACCATGCTTCGGTAGGTGTAGCCCCTCCTTGTCATTATTGATTTTTGGTTTTGACATATTTCTCTTTGAATAAAATTTTGAAAAATAATTCGGGCATTTAGTTCTAAATTTATCTTTTGAAAATATTGGATGCATAGTGTTTATTATAGAATATTCTTTGTATTTTTATTGGGTATGGTTGTTATATTGTTTATGTTGCATGTGCTTATGATATTAATAATATAACTAAGGAAAATATAAAAAATTAGATTTATTGAAAACCATGTAAGTAAATTGATTTTCTTTTGGTTGGGATATTGCTCTTCCACTCCGTAATAATTTCGAGGATGAAATTCTTTTAAGGAGGGAGGATGCAACATCCCGGAATTTTTATCATTTTAATATTGAATATTTAATTAATTTTAAATATTTAAATAATTGATTTTAAAATATAAAACTCTTTTAAATAATAACTAATGATGTAATATGGTTTCCAAAATTTGTTTACAAAAATATTTAGTTCAAAGAAAAATTGAAAATGTGACCGGAAATCGTTTTTTGAATTTTCGACTTTTCGACAGCTAAAAGTTATCGAAGAACATTGGGTACATTATAGAATAATTTTACACATTCATGCATAAATAAGTTAAGATATATTTTGTGTATGTATACATTTAATTAAGTGATATAAAAAGTAGGATGTGACATTTTAGGTAGAAATAAAATAAAAGAATTAAAAGATGCGTTATGTAACATAATAAAACATAAGTACAATTAGCATTTAATGTATGGTTGCTCAATGGTACTTGTAGGGGACAAGATTTTCGAAAAAGACAAGGGAAAAGAGAGGATAGTATGGTGATGTGTCATGAGTTTAAGGGAGGGTAAGAGCTTGGGGGGCTTTATGGTAATTTAAGTTATCCATTTTATATAAAAACTATTTCCAAAATTTCTTCTTCTCATTCTCATTTCTTTCTTCATTCTAAAACTTTGTTTCCACCTCCTTAAGCTTTCCAAAAGCTTTAATGGCTTCCTTAGTTTTCAAAATTCAAAAATAAAATCCTTTTCCACTTGAATCCTTCCAAAGCAAATTAGAACCCATATTACTACCTTCTACTTTACCTAGCATCCAAAAGCAAGCCAAACCCTCCTCATCAACCCCCTAGACCGAGCCCATCAACCTTCATTCTTGTCCGAAAATCATGTTTTGGTTCAAGCAAAGCAAAGAGCTA
Organism: Allium fistulosum; assembly: GCA_030737815.1. NCBI lineage: Eukaryota > Viridiplantae > Streptophyta > Magnoliopsida > Asparagales > Amaryllidaceae > Allium > Allium fistulosum. The sequence continues at coordinate 936,452,772 of CM060907.1, read as the reverse complement.
AGGTCATTTTCAAGTTTTAATGAAGTTCGGGTGGGGTTAGTAAGGGTTTGGTTAGCATTATCGATTACGTCTCAAAATGGGTCGAAGCCATTTCGTGTAAAACCAACGACCATAGAATTGTTATGAAATTCCTTAAAGAAAACATCTTTTCGACACACCTCGCATAATAATAAGTGATAACGTAACCCATATTTGCAATCGTTCTTTCGAAACTTTAATGAAGAAATACTCGATAACCCACAAGTTATCCACTCCGTATCATCCTCAAACTTGTGGCCAAGTTGAAGTTTCAAATCGTCAATTTTTTTTTTGGAGAAAACTGTTAACAAAAATCGTAAAGATTGGTCTCAGAAATTGACCGATGCACTTTGGGCTTACCATACTACTTTTAAAACTAACCTCAAGATGTCCCCATTTCGTTTAGTTTACGGGAAAGCATGCGATTTACCAACTGAAATCGAACACAAAGCATTGTGGCCAATAAAGAACTTAAACTTTGATCTTGAAAAGGCCGGTGAAAACAAAAAATTGCAAATCAATGAACTAGAAGAGATTAAGAACGACACGTATGAAAACGAGAAAATTTACAAAAAAAGAACAAAAGTTTTTCATGACAAGTCAATCCTAAGAAAAATGTTTTCACCAAACCAAAAAGTTCTTTTATATGACTCTAGACTTCACTTATTCCTTGGGAAACTAAAATCAAGATGGTCCGGACCATTTGTGGTACGACTTATTTTTCCACATGGTGCTATAGAAATACAAAACCCTCAGGATGGATCAATTTTCAAAGTCAATGGTCATCGTTTGAAACTGTTCTTTGAGTTGCTATGTGACCAAGAGGAGGAGCTCATGATTCTTCATGAGCCATGCTACGTTTAGTAAGAAACATTAACCCTCTTTTGTAAATATGTAAATATTTTTCTCTGCTACACTCATTATATCATGCATTGATTGTGGGGACATAGTCGAAATCAAGTGTGGGGGGGAGTCTCATCTTCATTTTGATTTTTCATGGTTTATTTTTTTGCATTTTCTTTCCAAAACTCAAAAAAATAAAATCCTTTTTAGCATTTTGATTTATTTTTGAAGAAACACTATAGGATATAAGTATATGTTTTTGGTTATTAAATTGAAATTTTTTCAAATTTATTTGTCTCAACAAAAATTAAAATAAAGTTTGATTACAAGTAACGACGGTTTAACTAGTATACAGGAAAATTCATGGGTGATAATCATGAAGTATATCCTAATTGAAAATCTTTGTTTAAAAGAGTGGTTGATTTAAAGTAAAGACGATAACATTTTTGATCTTCTAAGTTAAGTAATGCCAAGATGATATTGTAAAACTCTTTCTTCATAAAGAAAACACAAAAAAAATTGTTTGTATATGTGTATATATTTTATTAACACCTAGAGTCATGTGTTTACACACAAGTGTGTACACTTGCCATGCTCTGTACCATTCTCACGTAAGCCCGAAAGGTAGTACATGATCGGTATATCTGGCCTTAGTTTATCTGAGTTAGGTGTATGTATATAAAAATTCTTTCACTAATAACGCTTACAGTCGATAGGTGTACATACTTGTGTGTGCACTTGCCATGCTCTGTATTCCCCTCACATAAGCCCACAAGGCGGTGCATGGGTGATATATCTAGCCTCAGTTTTCTGAGTTAGGCATATATAAATATTGTTAATATCAATAAAAATTTCAAATAAGAGAGAGTAAGCAATTGAAATCCAAGTACTATTTTAACTTATGTGATTTGACTTGTTATTCAAAAGAAATGAAATACCACTTTAAAAAACTTTAATATTGAACTAAGGATCTATTTCATAGTTGCACTATGTTATCAACCGAAACAACTAGCCAAACTAGAGTCTAATTGTAATGATTACTTAATTTTTGTTTGAAGTTTGACGATTAAAGGACTTAAGTTTCTTGATAATGACCAGAACTTATATTTAACTTATTTGTGTCAATTTGAAAGTAAATTCTTCATTTGTAAATATTTTCAAAAACTTGCGTGCATATCTTTGTAAATAAATCTTGCATTTAGGAATTTTTTATATTGCATTTGGATTTTGTTGGTAGCATCCGCTGAAAACCCTCACGAGACAACACTCGTCCTACTAGAGACACCTAGAGGTTTAACGGCTTGTTGCATATGCTTAGTGCAATCGTGTTTCCTACGAAAATGGATTTATCTTAATTTTTCTTTATTCGAGGATGAATAAAAAGATAAGTGTGGGGGTATTACGCCAAAAACTTGTTTAATGACTAATTTTTCATCGAATTAGAAAATAGCCGATAAATTTTAGTTAAAAGTTAACCGCTAGCGCACGGCGTACAATTTTAGTACGTGGCGAGTACGGGTCGATCTGTAGGGAATTGTATAAATTTAAAATTTTATTCAATCAAATTAAACCAAACTTGAAATTATTTTTAAGCTAAAAATTGTAAAACTAACTAGAACAAGTGAATGAAAATATGAGATTAGAAAACAATTTAGAGGCAAATCCACTCTCATATTTTTGTAAATCAACACACAAATAATCTATGATCTCTCTATTTTGACCTTAAATGGAATTAGTGATGTATTTATCGTAAGTATTGTTTATTTATGTTATTAATTAACATAACTTAAACCATCAAACTATAATACAACACGTAAAACCACCTATCAATTGTAATAAAAATGAAGTCAAAGCAAAAGCTATTTTAAGTATGATCTATTTACTATTGTATTTAGTAACATAGATCATCAAATTTTGTTTCTACCTTAATTTCATAATCAAAAATCAATTAGTAAAATGATGATGTAAATTGTGTTTATGTTTGAATAAGAATAGCCTATTTGTAAATACAATATAGGCTATCAAATTCATTTTTATAAACTTAAATCAACATTTACTTTTCATGAAGCATTAAAAAGAGATCATAAATGACAAGATATGTTGAATTTACATAATTTAGAGAGCTCCATTACACCTAAATTGAAGGGGTATAGCTACTCATTTGTATTATCATTTCAACACATGCAAATTTCAACATAGAAAATAAAAGAAGAGTGCAAACTAACTAAAATAAAAATGAACTAACTACTTGCATAAAAATAAAACTAAGCTACTAACATGAAAGAAAAGAGAGCATATAAATGAAAATAAACATAAAAGAACATGAAAGCATGAAATAAAACAAGTAAAAGAAAGAGGCTTAGGAAGCCATTTTTATTTCTTTTTTAATTTGAGGCCACAACTTGCATTCTAATGTAAAACAAAAAAAAGCTCCATTGCATGTACATAAGAGGGGTAGTTATACAAGCCTAAAACCATAATCCATAATTTAAGGGACTACCCAAAATACCCCTTAGGAAGTGTGGCCACCAAGTTATCATTAGCCTCTAATTAATCCATCATCAAGTGCGCATGTAACTTTAACCTCCACTAACTTATGCATTAGCTCCTAATTGTAGACTAAGGTAAGTGGGTAGGTGGGGTCCTCCATGATGCATGAGTTGAATTATTTCCATCTTCATTCCTTTGTTTCCATCCTTGTGCATGCATATTTCCATGAAACCTTCTTCATATTTCCATCCAAATTCCTACAAATAAAAATAAAATGTGCAAGTAAATATTCTCAAAATTAATATATGCACAAAATTACTATTTTACCCCTAAATTGATGTATGAATGATGACTTGAAAGCATTTTTTAAATTTGGTTTTAAACATGTAAAAGTACCTAATTATGACATTTATTTAAATAAAAATAGATTAATAAATGTAAATATATGCACATTTACGTGCACATCAAGCATTTAGGTAGGAAAGCTAGCTTCTTATTTAAAGTTACCAACTTTAATTATGATGTGTACTTTGATGTTAATTCATTGCTTGATTGGTTGGATATGATGTTGATTACTATGAATACATAAGTACTTGAATGTGATAGTTAGTTCGACTTGAGAATTTAAAGTTAGAAATGTGTGTATGGATGGAAAATTGTAACCTTGCTAGGGTTTGACATTAAGTCATGTAAACTTATGTTATAATCTTGTGAGTATGTTTTTATGCTAAGGAAGTTAGCATATAAACTTGCATAAGCGATAAAGAGATCCTCTGATTTTGAAAATGTGTTTTACTTAAGGGTTTATTAAAAAAGCTATATAAAAGTTTTTAAAAAATTTACTTTTAGTTTTCAAATTTTATTCAAGGTTTATAAAAGTAAATTAAAAACATAAAGATATAAGTTTTGAAAGTAATTTGGAATATAAAACAAGATTTGAAATTATGGGTCATATAGCGAAAGTCGCTATAAATGTAGTTCATGAAAACAAACTGTATTTGAATTTAAAAAGTGTTTTCACTTAAGTATCTTTTGAAAAATGTTTTCAATCTTATTTTAAGTATGGATAAGAAATTATTATTTTTATTTATTTATTTATTTAATGATTAATTAAGTAATTAAGGTAATCGGTACTTTAGTGTTAATCAAGAAAATTAATTATAATTAGTTAATTAATTAAAGATTGATTATTAATTAATATTCATGCATTTATTATTATTAATTAATAATTAAGAAAGGGCTTAAATATTTATTTAATTATTAATTAAGTTAAAATTTAGTTATGACTTGTTTAAGGTTTAAGTATTATTTAAGGAGGTTTAACTATTAATTTATTTCTAATTGAGTTAAGTTTTAATTAAGATTTAATTAAAAATAATTAAATTTTAATTATTATTAATAAAGGTTTGAATTATTGTTTAATAATTAATTAAGGACTAATTATGTATTTAATTATTAATTAAGAGAATAATTATCTATTTAATTATTATTTAAAGGTTAATTATTATTTAAAGGTTAATTATTATTTAATTATTTAAAAGTTTATTAATATTTAATGAATATATAAAGGTTTAATTATTAATAAGTGGTTTAGATGTTATTTAATTATTACATGAAAGTTTTTAACTTTTAAATCACTTTAATTTCGAAGGTCGATTTGATTAAGCAACTATCTTTTAAAGGAATATTTTAAATCCAAGGCATTTCTTTATCAATTACCTTTAAGTAACCTCAAATGATTAGAGAACCCAATGACATATTATCTAAATTATAGGGAACTTATCTGACTATTTATATATTATCTGTAACCGTTGTTTTGCAGAAAACATTTATAGAGAGACCCTAAGGGGTTTCTCGCCAATAATTATTTATTTCCTTATGTTGTATATTGATGTTTAGTTAAAATTAATTGTGACATTCTTTTTGAATTTTTTAAGTATCGTTATAGCGATTTCCGCTATACCGTCACTTATCATCTCCCTAACCCCTTTGCATGTGTTGAACTTGAGCTTGTATTTTCACAAAATAAACATTTGAAATTAATTAATCATTTTAATTAATATTTGAATCCAATAAATTATTTTGATTAACGATGTTTAAATTAATTAATCATTTTTGTAACGACCAGGATTTCTCGACGTTTGATTTGTGGATATTTAAATGGTTTTAAATATGGATTATGTAATTTGATTTTTGAATATTAAGATGTTGATTGAAAATTTTAGAATGAATTTAAGTTCTAAATATAGCGATTTATTGAATAAAATATTAATCGTTGAATTTAAATTGAAAATCGTTAAATAATTTGAAATTGGAGTTGATTATGAATCGAAATGATTTCTAATGTTGATATAAATTCTATTTGAATTAGAATTGAGTTAATAAGTTTATAAAACTGAAATTTCAAGCGATTTCGTAAATTTTGGAAATCGTCGATTTAATCGACGTGTTAAAATAGCGATCTGAGGCACAGTCTCGGAATTCACCGAAACCAGTTCTATTGGATCCGTAATATTGTATTATTATTATATTACAAATTTCGTAGCGCTTGGATTTATCGTTTAGTCGTACGATTTGAAAACGCTTGGAAATAATTTAATTGAATTTAATTTAAATAGTCGATTTAAAAAGGTATCTTCCACATATGATTGAATTAGGTCCTGAAACTTATTCCACTACATTCAGAATAGGGGTATAACATTAGAAATGCCAAGTAGTATGTCTCGATAGGGGACCGAATAAAATATCTAAATATTTTGAAATTTTAATATACATATATATATCTTATCACTATCACTTCAGCCACATTCTTTCATTTCAAAGCCACCCTCAATCATTTTAAATCGCGTCTCTTCATCCCTTTTTAAAAGTCACGAGCCCATCCCTTTCCTTTATTCTCTACTCATTACTCACGAAATCGAAGAACAGAAGGAAAAAAATCATTAACTTCTCTTCCATTTTATTCAGCTCGTAATCAAAATAAAACAACCTTTCGTTCCCCTTTTATTCTTCAAATAATTCCCAATGAGCTTCAGAGAAAAAAAATTCAATCAATCATGAGATAGTATACGCACGTTTCATTGTGCACGCATGGTCGAGCATGAGGCATGGGGTCGGCGACGTTCGCGCGGAGGGGGAAATAACTAAGTTTGTGCTTGATTTCGAAGTTAGGGCTTTTGGGGAGTTTTTCACGCTGCAGTGGGTCGCGTGTGGCTACGAGCGTTTTGGGGCGAAGGCGATGGCGTACGCGAGGCCGGGGATGGATCTGTGATGGTAGGCGACGAGTTGGATGTTGGAGAGGTGCACGAGAATGCTGTGTGTTGAACGACTGGGAGCTTGGTAGGCTGTGGTGGCTCTAGAGGAGGTGCGACCTAGGGTTTATCGCGGCATTGATTTTCTGAGTCGCGGTTTCGAGGGGAAGCTCGGGTGTGGTTTGGTGGTATCTCGGAGGAGCAGAGCAGAGCAGAGCAGGTCGAAGATAAAGTCTAGGGAAGGAAGGTAATTAACCCTTTTAATTACCATAATTAATAAGAAACTTAATTATTTAAATTATCTTGAAATCTTATAAATGCAAAATTTAAATTTATACGAGGTACAAAAATTGCGAATTATAATCTGGAATTAATTGCAGATTTTTAGAGGCGGCTATTAATCAAAAATTGGAACGGATCGCAATTAAATATCAAGGTGAGTAAATTTCACTCATTTTGGATTGCTAGATTTAATTTAAAATAATTAAAATTAATTATTGAATGATTGGTTGAATTTAGAAATTATTATCAGTTTGGATGCTATGTATATATAGTAGTATATTTGTTAGTAGTTGGATATATTTCCCGCCTATTCGAGCGGATGAGACCCTATGCGCCTTGCATAATAACGGTTGATCCTATATACCACAATATCCCTCTCGAAGTGGGATTGGTATTTTATGTTGTATTAACATCCGTGGATGCAGGGAAAATAGGTTGGAGGGATCCAACTAGATTCCTCAAAATTTATATTGGTTGTTTTTCATATAAAAGAATATATGATGTGTTAGAATAATCTGTTATAGATTATTGTTATGATTGAATAATTGGATGCTACAGTAGCACTAGCCTAACTTTTGGTATTTTAAATACCATAAATATTTTTTTGAAATTGGAAGGATTAAAAAGGAGATTTTGAATATAAAAATATTTATATCGAAATTTGGATTATTTTTAAGAAATTGATTTGAATAAAAAAAATTGGTTTTGGTTTGTATTTAACTATTCGTAAAAATATTTTAAATAGAGATTTTAAAATAATTTATATTAAGGATTTTTAAATGATGGATTTTAAAACGATATTTCTGGAAAATATGAAAAAAAAGTTGAAATCGATATAAAAAATAAATGGGCAAAAATAGATGGAATTTATAAGGAATTGAATTTATAAAATGGAATTTTGTAAACGAGATTATTTTTATAAAAAGTGAAACTCAAAGAAGTTATAAATTTATAAATGATGTTTATAAATAAAGGAAATCGATAACAGATGAAAATTTGGGAATATAAAATTCATAGGGTGGATTTATATTAGAATATGGAAATAGGGTTGGAAAAAAATAGTGGATACTATTTTTGAAAAGTGGAAATGGATAGGATGTTGGAATGGAATCGATCGGTTATAAATCGAGAGGATTTATAAATTGAATTGGTTATTGAAATTTTAAAAATATATCTTTAATTTTAAGAATTAAAGTAGTAGAATTAAAGTACATCGAAAAGTGAATTTTTTCAAATACTTACTATTTATTTTAATAATTCTAATTTTAACAATCAGCTTTGAAATTGATTTGTTTATATAAAAAAATAAGTTATTGATGTTTATAAAAAGGGTTTCGATATTTTTAAATGACTACCTAAACTTGTTTGAAAAATAATTTATTATTCTTTTAAATACTTATTATATATATATATATAGAGTTTTGAAGTGATTGAAAATTTTATTTATAAATTCTCTCGAGATTCGTAAATGGGGTTTATAAATGGATATGATTTTGAGGAGAGGAATTTTATAAGGGATTTGGAGGAAATGGAGTTTCAAAATGTTGAATATGGGAACTTTGAAAATGAAACCTGAATTCATAAAAGAAGTTATAAATTGTTGAGTGGGGTTATAAATAAGTATACTGGGTTTTGGAAATTGTTAAAGGGAATTTATTAATGATTCCTGAGACTTATGAGATAAGCTACGAAATATTCTCTGAAGCGTTGATATTTGAAATGATTTTGGAAAACAGGACTTATAACGTTTTCCTAAGTATTAAAATGGAAATTTGGAAATATTTCTAAGTGTTGAAATGGTTTGGGAATATCCTGTTATGAATTTAAGTATTTGAAACTGTTTTCAAATATTGGAATATGGAAAGGAATTTGAATATATACCTTTGTAAAGGTATTTTAAAATGAATATTTTGGAAGAAAATTATAATATGGGCCTAGTGACTGCTTATGGATGTTATTTGATAGTTAAATAACCGACTATCAAATATTGGCCAATTTCGTTGATCGTTTCGAAGAGACCGGGATCAGATTTAATTATCCGAAAACCACTTCGATCCGATTTGAGTGTTCTGAATGGATATCGTGAAGATAGGGAAGACGGTGGTTTTGGTTTGTCAAGACCCAGGACAACTTGTTGATCGAATGCTATCAGAACATCGTCATTGGAGGACGATGAGCATTCTAAGTGGAATTGTTCTTGAAAGTTAACATTAGCCTCAAGCCTCATCAACCAAGAATGACTAAAACAAGGGAGATGCGGTAAGGCTAAGTGGGTTGCACCCAATTAAGGTATGTTATCACCTTTCAAGATACCCTCAGATATATTATAAATTATGGATACGTTGGTGCATGGAAAAAGAGCTCTCGATAAGGGTGGGAACACCCAGGGTGATAACATATTCGGTTCTATCCAGGTTAGGGATAGGGCCGGTCTTGTGTTGTAGCGGATCCCGATGAGGTCCTCGGTACATTTTTCTAGATATGTACCATGATAGGTGGTACCCCAGTTCCTAGTCATTGTATGGAATCCATTCTCCAATAAGCGCCATACGGTTTTGATTGTCCCCAACTATGCTGAAACGTGAGATGCAAGCATTTCAGCTATTTTCTATTTATTTTCTATAGACACTATTATAATATCAGATGATTTAATATCAATTGTTTTGGTTATTGTAAGGGAAAAACCCATCGTGTTTATGTGTGACGTGATCTTACGAGATAAATTTGTTTCAAAGGATTTTGATAAAAGTTAATAATTCAAATTGAGTGTGTTTTCTCATGCTGATTTTCTAGACTAACTCGGATGTTATTTTATTATAATGCTCGGGTCAGACCGAGTATTACAGATTCAGGATAGGATGCTATGGAGCTCAAGAGACGAGCTGGGTGACAAAGACGTATCACCGTACTTGGCTTATATTTCCGCTGTGTGAGGACAAGTTATTATAACTATTTAGTTTGATGCATTGATTGTTGTACTCTGATGATTGTAAGTATATAATAGTTACAGATTTCTTTGTATAAAAATCTGTTATTATATATTATATTTTGTTTTGCTACGTTTGTGAGATTTCGTGTTGTTGTTCTATTTTCTTCTACCTCTTTCTTCTTTTCCTCTAACGATCTGGTATTTCCAGCACTCGATTGCTCGACATGCTATACAGTGAACGTATTGATGTCGATTTTTGAGATCAAAAATCCCGAGTCGCTACAATTTTACTTATGATATTTGAATTTACTCAATCATTTTTAATTAATGATATTTAAAGTTAAATTGCTGATTAAATTTAAAAGTGTTTAAAAGTTAATTGACTGGTTTAATAGGAGTTTAAAGTTAATCAACTTATTTAATGAAAGTGATTTAAGGTTAATTAACTAATTTAATAATGGTATTTAAAGTTAATTAATTAATTTAATAAACGTATTCAAGTAAATTAATTGATTTATTATCTTCTAGGAAAAATAAATGTTGCAAAAATTTATAAACAATAGTTTATAAATAAGAAGATCTATTAAAAAGAATTGTTTTAAAATAAAGCTAAGTGTAAATTGTTTTGGGTTTATAATAAATAATGTCTTGACATTTGTTTTGATCTTGGTTTTGATACACTTAGAAAATATAATTTGACCTTTTAAAAGAATATTTTAAAAAGTATTTTTAAAGTGTCTTTAAAATATTGTGATGTGAGAATCAAGTGCAAGTGTGAACAACCATTTTATCATTTTCGAAAGTTGATTTATCGACTATCGACTTTGATTCCGCTTTCTTCTTTGTGTTTCATCTATTGAAGATGATTTGTTGCTCTTTTTAGCTTTGTTATCCTTTGTTAGAAATGACTGAACCTAAAGAGCGAGTGGAAGCCATGCTATGTGGAGTTGCTCCCATTAGGGTATTTTCACATCCACTTTAGATTGGATTCAGTTTTGTGCATAGAGATGTGAAATACTTGGATATTCGATAACCGTTGTTAGGGTTCGACTTGGTCGTGTCCAAGAGCCATTGGGGTTCTCAATTATATTTCTAGAGGTATGCTTTTGGTTGGAAGGTGCACCCTCCTAATAATTATTGGAAAATCTTCTCTTTCCCTTGTTGTTAATTCAAATATTTGAATAGTTTCTTTAATTGCATTGAGAAGTGCCGTATGCTCTTCTCTATGTTTAATTATTTATGTCTATTCTTTCAAATCCGGAACTTGATATTATTTATGCCCATTCATTAAGTATGAGATTTGTTCTTACTAGTACCCATCCTTTTTATTTGGATTGATTCTGTTGTTTATTTCCATTCTTTCTTGATTGGATCGTTGTTCTGATTTGTTTACCATTTTTTAATCCATGGATGTTGTTCTTGTGAGGTAAAAACCTGTTCTGCATTAGCGGCATATTCTCATAGAATTCTTATATGTTCATCATATTTCTTGAATTTTCTCATATTGGTTTTCCAAACTGACCCGGGTGTTATTTTATTATAATGCTCGGGTTAGACCGAGTTTTTCCAGGTTGGCTTTGGTGATATGGAGTTATTGGAGAATAGTTGGATGTTCACCTATCGTAGTGTTTTATTTTTTGCTATATTACATAGTATACTTATCAGCGATTATAAGGTTAGGATTTTATTACTGTCCAACTGATAAGATTTTTTTTAACTTCGATGTACTTTATATTTTGGAGCGACAGTTTATGTAACGACCCGATATTTTCAACCATTCGCAACCGTACATGTCAGACTTGAATTACTCAAAATACCGCGTTGTAAATTGGCAAACTCATCATAAACAGTAAATAAATAATCACAGATCACAGACGCAGAGTAATATAATGCAGCGGAAGTAAAAGACATAGTAGTTCATGAAGCTACTATATAAATACATCAGAGTTAATTAAGATACAATAGGAATACCAAGATACAACAGGAGTAATAGTATGATAATCAGGTACAACTCAGAATACAACTGGAATCAATTGGATAACAAGATGAATAGATATCTGGTTCTTCAAAGCGAAACTCCAGCTCCAAAGGTGAGTCTCGAATGCTGTATCACTCAGTCTGACCCGAGCGTAAAGCAAAACACAAAACACTCGAGTCAGGACATACATACTTATACAAATGTAAACCAACTCAAGTGAACTGTAATAAAAGGTACAAGTAACTTAAAGAATGCTTGGGATCGCCCATTCTTTAAGGATCCGTTAAACTATCTACTATGTAGTAATATTCGCTATTATAATAATGTCTAATCATAAAATAAACATACTATTAAATAGCGTTAAGGCTTTACATTTTCCACCTTAACACGTAAAATGCCAATAGTCTACACAGTACCTGCATACCTCGCAAGGCTGTGAGAAGATACTCCATAGGTACGACACAAATAGAAACTCGTAGTAAAGCTCGATATGGTAGGTGACACGGCACAACTAGGCAATGCTAGGGTAGATATACCAATTACGCATTCGGACTGGTGGTGCCGCATAGCAGCCACTAGCGCCCACCTCGAACAACACTCCCAAATCAAGGGTGCGCACCAAATCAATCACAAGTAATAGAATGGTATCGAAGAAGTGTGTCCGATCAGAGGTGCTACCTCATTGGTCCGTCAATCGCTCCTGTTTTAGCCACCTTATACCAACTCACGGGAGTTGGGTCCCCGTATATACCTTAGGATCGTCGCCACCATCCTACTTCATTCTGGAAACTCCACCGCGTACACAGTTGTCAAAGTGGTTTTCGGTATCGACAGAGAGTATGTCCATATCCGATCCCGGTCTCTTTAACAACCAATCGTTATTATAACCTGTGGTTATAAATTTAAAAACAGTTTATACTTTAAAATAGAATATCATTTCAGATCCAAATCTTTATCAAAATAAAGATTAAATCAATTCCAAACCATTTCAATATATATAAATATCATATCATTTCAAAACTTCATTTCAAATCATTTCAATATATCAAAATATCATATCCTTTCAAAACTTCATTTCAAATCATTTTAATATATCAAAATATCATATCCTTTCAAAACTTCATTTCAAATCATTTATTTGAGTTCAAATCCAAATATTCAACTTTAAATACCTTTTAAATTCAAAGATATCATTCATTTATTATCATTTCAAGTCACCTTTTAAATAGTTTATATTTCAATCAAAATAATTCATCTAAACCATTTAAAAGTGTGATTATTATATTTTCAAATCAAGTATTCAATTTCCAAAGTTTTAAATTATTCTGAGTTCATTTACTAAGTTAAAAACCATAAACATTGAAAATTTCAGCCTTTCACAACATTCAGAAAAGCTGTTATAAGTTATTCTTGAAAACATTTTAATTCAGCAAAGACAACATTTTAAAACTGCTATTAAATCTCAGTTTAGTTGAAATTTAGTTTAAAACAGCAAAGACAGCATTTTCAGAAATGCTGAATAGCTCAGGTTTCAAATTAAAGGTTATAATTAAATTCAACAAAGACAGCAGACCACTACAGCATTTACAGAACTACTGTAATAGGCCTTCATTAAGTTTTTAGCCTTTTACTTTACTTCAACAATTACAGCATTACAGAACTGCTGTACTAGCCTCTTTATAAAGCTTTTAGTTTATTTATAGAAACCATAGCATTTCTGAATGCTATTAAAAGTATTTTTCAGATTTTAGTGTATTTTCAGCAAATAATAACCTTCAATATCAAACCTTTTAAACATTATAAAAATCAAGTTTTGACATTCAAAAATGTTCATTAAATTTACCCTTTTAATTTATGATTTTTATAAGAAACATTTACAGTAAAATCCAAATTTCCAAAAAGTTTACTTAACAAATCCAAATGTACAATTTTCTTTTCTTCACATTTTTAACAAATAAACTTAACACTTATATTTTATTTCCATTTCACAAATTAAACTAAATTTTCAATTTTATTTAATTAACTTAAACCCTTAATAAAAACCAAATTCACATTTCCAAGTCAAGTTATATTTAAAAATTACACTTTTAAGCATTCATTTATTTAACCATTTTAATACATAGAAAACTCAATAACACTTTATTAAATCATTTAAATTCAAATTCAAATCAAATTATCATATTTACCATTTTACAAATATAATTAAATTTCCATTTTATTTATATAACTTAAATATCATTTTAAAACCAAAATTCCAAATTTCCAAACTTAAGTTATATTTCAAAAATTCACTTTTACCATTCATTTAAATTACATTTTTAACTTCTAGAAAAATCCAAATTTCTTTATATAAAACATTAAAAATCCAATTTAAATCAAATTTTCATAATTTTACACTTTTAAAAATATTTAAAATATTTAAAATACTTTATAAAAATAACCAAGGGCCTGTATATAGTTTTCTAACCTAGGTCAAGTGATACGGATATGTATCATTTCAATCCGCAGTTTAAAAGCAAAAATCCGGGTTCTATCATTTCAAACCCGCAATCCCAAGTTAAAATAAAATAAAATAAAAACCGTTCAGGCCTATCATTTCAGCCCATAACGATTTTCCCTATTCTAAAGTCCGTTCGGGTATGTATCATTTCAACCCATAGCGAATCTAATCTACAGGGAACTTGCAGTGTGATAAACAGGTATAAATGAACAGTTTAACAATAAATAACAGTAATAGATAATATGACAGGTAAAATAACAGGTTTAACATCATATAATTAACAATCATAGGCAGTTATAACATCATATATAATATTCTACACATTTAATTGTTGTCAATTCACATTTGCATAAGTATAAATGTCAGGTGAGATTTACTCACCTTCTAAAGCCGGAGATAACCATTCAAGACACACAACCAACTCCGAAAAGCACGACAAAGCACGAATTTTGAAGCAAAGCACGATGGAGACGAGTTTGATGGACCAAAGCTGATACGAGAATTTATTAAGTAATCAGAATTAGTCGATATAAATTCAACTAAATATATATATATTTATATATTTAGTTCAAAAAAAATGTTTATAGGTATATACCAAAACCGTTATTATATTTGAATTCATATGTTTAGAATACACATCAAATATATAATTTAAAATCAATAACACTTATAAAACCAAATGACTTGCTTGTTATGATATATCTATAAACTCAAACAAGTCAAATGAACCTATATATATTCTGCCATAATGTAACTTATATAAAAGTATATATATATATAAACTGACATGATAACTAATAACTATGCAAACTACACATGTGACCCACAGCCTATGCAAACCAACATTGTGTACTTGTATAAAATATTTATATATTATAGTTTACTCAAAATCAAAGCATATATTGAAAACTTAATATCTGTACATACTATAACTTTACAAACATAGTACAAGCACGCTACTCAGTACGTATGCAGCTATATTTAATACATTCATTCTACAAAATAATATATATATATATATATATGTAAACTAAACTTTATAAACTTGTACTAAAACCCAATAGTTCAAATACATATGCAAACTATTAACTCTAAATAAATGTATATCGTAAAATCTCGAATCGCAGCTAATATATATATAATATATACCCCACTATACACCCGTATAAATTTCATATAATATAAATAATTTGGCATATATACAAGTATATAATAACATTTGCTTTAGGAATACATCTGCACTCAACCGACTATATGGGTAAGTTTATATAACTTGTTTACAAACCAACATCATATATATATTTTATAAAAACAAAAATCAAACTGGTTGTATGACTTATACAGATCGAAATACATATGTACACATTTCGAAATCTCCTCGGCCACTGCATATATCACAGCCAAAATGTACACTAAAGTTTGAAATAGCTTATTCATTCTACAACTAATACTTATACTTATATATATTTTATACAAAATATATATAGGTGCAAACCAAAACAATACCACATATATCTCAACCAAATATATATATATCTTACATACTTTCAAATTATGGCAGCAAATCACTGGGAAGAACGACAACTAGGAGGGGAAGGCACGACTACAGGACTCGAGCAGAACAGGAGAGAGGGTCTGTGCTAGAGGGGGGAGATCGAGCATGGAGGTGGATGTTTGTGGTGATGGTCGAGCGCGAGTCGAGGAGGAGGTGGTGGAGGGTTTGTCCTTCGGCTGTGCTTGGGCGGGACAAAATAGGAGACGAGGCTCAAGGTGATAGGTGGCCATGTTGGGTACTGTGCGCGCCGAGCGTGTGGGATCTCGTGCTGCAGGCGGTTATGCCGAAGTGGATGCGTGGCGATGGGAAGCAGAGGATGGCCAGGAAATGCGGTCATGTTGGTGAGATCTGTGGTGAGAGAAGTGGAACATGAAGTTGAAATATGGCTTCAGAGGAAAAAAAATAATAAAGAGAAAATGAACAGAGAATAGAAAAGGATGAAATGCGAATGTCCAGTGGAAAATAAATTAAAACCAGCGAACGAAGCAACGTATATTAAAACGAAGGTAAGGACAACCAAAAGTCCAATGTGAATACCACAAAATGATAAAAGCTGTGACCATTCGTTTCCAAACAGTGGGAAATAAACGGTCGCAAAGAAACAAACGGACGGACTGTTATGGTTAACCGTTTCGCGTGTTTCGTCACGTACCGAACACCAAAACACACAAATGAATATGCTGTGGTGATCAGTACGACGAGACGATCAAAACGGCATACATATATCGGTGGTATAATTATTGTATAAAAAGTCAATAATCGGTACCACAAATGTTGCCAATTTGCCAGAAATAAGATGAACGGAGCAATAATAGTCAAGATTTACGTCTCACTCAAAAGAGGATTTAGAAAATTTCTATAGAAAAATATTCAGGTTTGGAAAACATATTATTACCATTGATTTTAACAGATATAAATTTAAATAAAATTACACAAGAAAATAAACTTCAATATTATCTGACGAAAATTTACCTATTGCTATTTTAAAATAGACGTAATCCAAATATAAATTTTTTATTTCAAGATTCAAATATTTAAAATAACAAATTTTATCCATTTTAATAAATAAAATAAAGTTTTTAAATCAGGAAATTTAATTTAAGATAATTACAAAATACAGGATCGTTACACTCTCCCCCACTCAAAACTTTTCGTCCCAGAAAAGGAATGAGGTACGGGAAAACACAGAAGAAGATAGAAATGAAATAGGATTAAGACAAGATGACAAGAAGATTGAAATTGTACCTGATAACTGTTATTATAGGTATGTTTAACAAGGTGGAGATGATCTTCCCAAGATCCTCCAGAATCAAGAGCATAAGCATGGAAAAAAATCATCGAGAATCTGATTCACCCTTTCCGTTTGACCGTCGGTCTGTGGATGGTAAGCAGTGCTCAGATTCAGAATAGGGAGAAGTAAGAACCATAGTAGAGATAGAAAAGTTAAATGATGAAGGAAAAGAGAAAGAAAGAAAGACTAGAACAAACTTATTAAGCACAATACGAAAAACACGATTCATCAAATCAACAAAGAGAGCAGGAGCATTAGTCAAACCAAAAGGCATGACTAACTATTCATTGAAAAACTATTCTCAGTACGGAAAGCAGTCTCGGGAATACTTTCCTCAGCAACCCTGAGTTGGTGAAAATCAGAGGTAAGATCAAGCTGAGAGAAAACATTAGCTCCACGGCTCACTTGAGTTAAATAAATCTTAATTATTTGTTAATCTCATTATCTCGTCATCAAATCAACAATTTATAAAGTCATGTCTTTGAACAATCATTTATTATATTTCATCTTTATTCATTAAATTTCCTTCTTCTTTATTCCACTTAATACATCAAATCCTATATATATTAAGTGTATTTCACTTTCTAACTATTTCAATTTATTTATAATTTCCTTTAAATATCATTATATTGTAAATTATTCAATTTACCCTTTTTCTCTATTTACCTCTATTGATCCTATATAAATAAAATTTAAGTGTATAACATTTATTATAACCACTCAAATTTTATTTATAAAATCTCCTTTATATTGTATGTTTTCCAATTACATATTTAACTTTTAATAATTTAGGTAAGTTATATTGGAATGTAATTGAGTATTATACAAAAAAATTCTTTCTAATTCAATTATACAAGTTTACATATTTATTCAAACTTTGATTTCCTTTTATAATTGAAATTGTCCTTTAAGATAGAATTTAAGAATTAGATTTTCGATTAACTTCAAACTATTTTAGAGATAATTAAATATACACAATATATATCAAATCAACTCTTAAATCACATATATTATAAATCAAGTCATATTTAGAAATTCAAATCAATTAAATTCTCCAAAGAAAAACTGTAGCAAAACTACAGAATGGTCTCTTCGCTTCGAAACTCGAAAATGAATGTCGATGATGCTGCAGTCATCATCGAAATTATTTTCCAGTGACAAAGAAAAGAGCACTGATTTACAAATTAAAAATCCTTTGAAACAATTTCTACTAGAAATACTTTTAAATAATATATCCTTTTTAAAACTTTCAAAACAAAGTTTGAAATCATCGGAAATTTAATTCTCACATTCTTGATTTAAATCCATTTAAGTTTCCAAATTAATTTATAACCATATTTAATTATTTAGATAAGAAACTAAAGCCAATGATTATAAAATACATACAAAGTTAAATATTATTTCTGAACACCCAATTCCATTAATTATCAAACTTTAGAAAATTAACCTTATACATATTATAATTATACAAAATTTATCCATCTACAAAATTTAAAACTCATATTGTGTCAGTTTGCTCTGTTCAAGTGTTTTGGAAATCCTATCGATAGCGTTGATCAGACGAATCGATCGGAAACCCAAATCAACATCAACAACTCAAACAACACAATATATAAAACATCTTTAAATATAAGATTTTCAAATACAAGATTAATGTTTCAAAATAAGGATAGGGATTCAAATTTGATGGACTCAAATTAAAGAGAATTCAGATTTTGAAGATAAATTGGAGACAAAGATAAGACGATTAAATAACAGAAGAGGAAGATGGGTAAGCCTATATAAATCACAGGCAACCTTAACCAGGTCAACCGTGACTTAACGAATAAAAGCGATGCAGGATTTTGAAGCAAATCTACCTTCGTTCTCAAGAGATGGAATTCAGGCATAGCAAGAGATAGTAGCATCGTAAACCGAGGATACAGGAGTCTTCGGTGAATCAATGCTTTTTGTAAAGAAGTTTCACCCCTTTACAAGTCATTAGAATATTGGCAGGAACGCCAATTCATTAGAAAGACTATTCAGAGTGGAGTTATGGGACACTCCAGAATCAAGAAGACACGAATAGGGGAGGACAAGAATGGACTTTGGAACCGAAGGGAACGTTCCAAAATTCAAAGGAAACCGAATCGAAGAAGAAGGAATTCAAGTTCGAACGAAAGTGATTCTGTAATTAAATTTACCCTATATGCTGAGTTTGCCTAAAACCAGAGCTCTGATACCACATGTAACGACCCGATATTTTCAACCATTCGCATCCGTACACGTCGGACTTGAATTACTCAAAATACCACGTTGTAAATAAAAATTTGGCAAATTCATCATATACAGTAAATAAATAATCACAGATCACAGACGCAGAGTAATATAATGCAGCGGAAGTAAAAGAGATAGTAGTTCATGAAGCTACTATATAAATACATCAGAGTTAATTAAGATACAATACGAATACCAAGATACAACAGGAGTAACAGTATGATAATCAGGTACAACTCAGAATACAACTGGAATCAACTGGATAACAAGATGAATAGATATGTGGTTCTTCAAAGCGAAATTCCAGCTCCAAAGGTGAGTCTCGAATGTTGTATCACTCAGTCTGACTCGAGCGTAAAGCAAAACACAAAACAGTCGAGTCAGGACATACATACTTATACAAATGTAAACCAACTCAAGTGAACTGTAATAAAAGGTACAAGTAACTTAAAGAATGCTTGGGATCGCCCATTCTTTAAGAATCCGTTAAACTATCTACTATGTAGTAATATTCGCTATTATAATAATGTCTAATCAGAAAATAAACATACTTTTAAATAGCGTTAAGGCTTTACATTTTCCACCTTAACACGTAAAATGCCAATATACACAGTACCTGCATACCTCGCAAGGCTATGAGAAGATACTCCATAGGTACGACACAAATAGAAACTCGTAGTAAAGCTCGGTATGGTAGGTGACACGGCACAACTAGGTAATGCCAGGGTAGATATACCAATTACGCATCCGGACTGGTGGTGACGCATAGCAGCCACTACCGCCCACCTCGAACAACACTCCCAAATCAAGGGTGCGCACCAAATCAATCACAAGTAATAGAATGGTATCGAAGAAGTGTGTCCGATCAGAGGTGCTACCTCATTGGTCTGTCAATCGCTCCTGTTTTAGCCACCTTATGCCAACTCACGGGAGTTGGGTCCACGTATATACCTTAGGATCGTCGCCACCATCCTACTTCATTCTGGAAACTCCACCGCGTACACAGTTGTCAAAGTGGTTTTCAGTATCGACAGAGAGTATGTCCATATCCGATCCCGGTCTCTTTAACAACCAATCGTTATTATAAACCGTGGTTATAAATTTAAAAACAGTTTATACTTCAAAATAGAATATCATTTCAAATCCAAATCTTTATCAAAATAAAGATTAAATCAATTCCAAACCATTTCAATATATATAAATATCATATCATTTCAAAACTTCATTTCAAATCATTTCAATATATCAAAATATCATATCCTTTCAAAACTTCATTTCAAATCATTTTAATATATCAAAATGTCATATCCTTTCAAAACTTCATTTCAAATCATTTATTTGAGTTCAAATCCAAATATTCAACTTTAAATACCTTTTAAATTCAAAGATATCATTCATTTATTATCATTTCAAGTCACCTTTTAAATAGTTTATATTTCAATCAAAATAATTCATCTAAACCATTTAAAAGTATGATTATTATACTTCCAAATCAAGTATTCAATTTCCAAAGTTTTAAATTATTCTGAGTTCATTTACTAAGTTAAAAACCATAAACATTGAAAATTTCAGCCTTTCACAGCATTCAGAAAAAGCTGTTATAAGTTATTCTTGAAAACATTTTAATTCAGCAAAGATAGCATTTTAAAACTGCTGTTAAATCTCAGTTTAGTTGAAATTTAGTTTAAAACAGCAAATACAGCATTTCCAGAAATGCTGTAATAGCTCAGGTTTCAAAGTAAAGGTTTTATTTAAATTCCGCAAAGACAGCAGACCACTACAGCATTTACAGAACTGCTGTAATAGGCCTTTATTAAGTTTTTAGCCTTTTAATTTACTTCAGCAACTACAGCATTATAAAACTGCGGTAATAGCCTCTTTATAAAGCTTTTAGTTTATTTATAGAAACCATAGCATTTCTGAATGCTATTAAAAGTATTTTTCAGATTTTAGTGTATTTTCAGCAAATAATAACCTTCAATATTAAACCTTTTAAACATTATAAAAATCATGTTTTGACATTCAAAAATGTTCATTAAATTTACTCTTTTAATTTATGATTTTTATAAGAAACATTTACAGTAAAATCCAAATTTCCAAAAATTTTACTTAACAAATCCAAATGTACAATTTCTTTTCTTCACATTTTTAACAAATAAACTTAACACTTATATTTTATTTCCATTTCACAAATTAAACTAAATTTTCAATTTTATTTAATTAACTTAAACCCTTAATAAAAACCAAATTCACATTTCCAAGTCAAATTATATTTAAAAATTACACTTTTAAGCATTCATTTATTTAACCATTTTAATACATATTAACACTTTATTAAATCATTTAAATTCAAATTCAAATCAAATTATCATATTTACCATTTTCCAAATATAATTAAATTTCCATTATATTTATATAACTTAAATATCATTTTAAAACCAAAATTCCAAATTTCCAAACTTAAGTTATATTTCAAAAATTCACTTTTACCATTCATTTAAATTACATTTTTAACTTCTAGAAAAATCCAAATTTCTTTATTTAAAACATTAAAAATTCAATTTAAATCAAATTTTCATAATTTTACACTTTTAAAATGTTTAAAATATTCAAAATACTTTATAAAAATAACCACGGGCCTGTATATAGTTTACTAACCTAGGTCAAGTGATACGGATATGTATCATTTCAATCCGCAGTTTAAAAAGCAAAAATCTGGGTTCTATTATTTCAAACCCGCAATCCCAAGTTAAAATAAAATAAAATAAAAACCATTCAGGCCTATCATTTCAGCCCATAACGATTTTTCCTATTCTAAAGTCCGTTCGGGTATGTATCATTTCAACCCATAGCGAATCTAATCTACAGGGAACTTGCAGTGTGATAAACAGGTATAAATGAATAGTTTAACAATAAATAACAGTAATAGATAATCTGACAGGTAAAATAACAGGTTTAACATCATATAATTAATAATCATAGGCAGTTATAACATCTATATAATATTCTACACATTCAATTGTTGTCAATTCACATTTGCATAAGTATAAATGTCAGGTGAGATTTACTCACCTTCTAAAGCTGGAGATAACAATTCAGGACACACAACCAACTCCGAAAAGCACGACAAAGCACGAATTTCGAAGCAAAGCACGATGGAGACGAGTTCGATGGACCAAAGCTAATACGAGAATTTATTAAGTAATCAGAATTAGTCGATATTAATTCAACTAAATATATATATATATAATATAACAATAAAAAATATGTTTATAGGTATATACCAAAACCGTTATTATATTTGAATTCATATGTTTAGAATACACATCAAATATATAATTTAAAATCAATAACACTTATAAAACCAAATGACTTGCTTGTTATGATATATCTATAAACTCAAACAAGTCAAATGAACCTATATATATTCTGCCATAATGTAACTTATATAAAAGTATATATATATATATATAAACTGACATGATATCTAATAAACTATGCAGACTACACATGTGACCCAAAGCCTATGCAAACCAACATTGTGTACTTGTATAAAATATTTATATATTATAGTTTACTCAAAATAAAAGCATATATTGAAAACTTAATATTTGTACATACTATAACTTTACAAACACAGTACAAGCACGCTACTCAATACGTATGCAGCTATATTTAATACATTCATTCTACAAAATAATATATATATATATATATATATATATGTAAACTAAACTTTATAAACTTGTACTAAAACCCAATAGTTCAAATACATATGCAAACTATTAGATCTAAATAAATATATACCATAAAATCTCGAATCGCAGCTAATATATATATAATATATACCCCACTATACACCCGTATAAATTTCATATAATATAAATAATTTTGCATATATACAAGTATATAGTAACATTTGCTTTAGGAATACATCTGCACTCAACCGACTATATGGGTAAGTTTATATAACTTGTTTACAAACCAACATCTCATATATATATATATATATATTATAAAAACAAAAATCAAACTGGGTGTATAACTTATACAGATCGAAATACATATGTACACATTTGGAAATCTCCTCGTCCACTGCATATATCACAGCCAAAATGTACACTAAAATTTGAAATAGCTTATTCATTCTACAACTAATACTTATACTTATATATACTTTATACAAAATATATATATATAGGTGCAAACCAAAACAATACCACTTATATCTCAACCAAATATATATATATATATATATATATATCTTACATACTTTCAAATTATGGCAGCAAATCACCGGGAAGAACGACAACTAGGAGGGGAAGGCACGGCTACAGGAATCGGGCGAAACAGGAGAGAGGGTCTGTGCTAGAGGAGGGAGATCGAGCATGGAGGTGGAGGTTTGTGGTGATGGTCGCACGCGAGTCGAGGAGGAGGTGGTGGAGGGTTTGGCCTTCGGCTGTGCTTGGGCGGGACAAAATAGGAGACGAGGCTCAAGGTGATAGGTGGCCGTGTTGGGTACTGTGCGCGCCGAGCGTGTGGGATCTTGTGCTGCAGGCGGCCATGCCGAAGTGGAGGCGTGGCGATGGGAAGCAGAGGATGGCCAGGAAATGCGGTCATGTTGGTGAGATCTGTGGTGGGAGAAGTGGAGCATGAAGATGAAACGTAGCTTCAGAGGAAAAAAATAATTATAAAGAGAAAAATGAATAGAGAATAGAAAAAGATGAAACGCGAATGTCCAGTGAAAAATAAATTAAAACCAGCGAACGATGCAACGTATATTAAAACGAAAGTAAGGACAACCAAAAGTCCAATGTGAATACCATGGAATGATAAAAGCTGTGACCATTCGTTTCTAAACGGTGGAAAATAAACGGTCACAAAGAAACAAACGGATGGATTGTTATGGTTTACCGTTTCGCGTGTTTCGTCACGTACCGAACACCAAAACACACAAACGAATATGCTGTGGAGATCAGCACGACGAGACGATCAAAACGGCATACAGATATCGGTGGTATAATTATCGTATCAAAAGTCAATAATCGGTACCACAAATGTTGCTAATTTGCCAGAAATAAGATGAACGGAGCAATAACAGTCAAGATTTTGGAAAACGAAAGATGACGTCTCACTCAAAAGAGGATTTAGAAAATTTCTATAGAAAAATATTCAGGTTTGGAAAACATTTTATTACCATTGATTTTAACAGATATAAATTTAAATAAAATTACACAAGAAAATAAACTTCAATATTATCTGACGAAAATTTACCTGTTGCTATTTTAAAATAGACGTAATCCAAATATAAATTTTTTATTTCAAGATTCAAATATTTAAAATAACAAAATTTATCCATATTAATAAATAAAATAAAGTTTTTAAATTAGGAAATTCAATTTAAAATAATTACAAAATACAGGGTTGTTACAGTTTATACTGTCCTTGTTATACTATGTGTTGTCAATCCTGTTGTGAGATATTGTTTCCCCTATTCTTTGTTCTTTCCTTTTTATTTTACAAAATCAATCTGCCTTTTTAGCGGTTGGATGCTCAACATTTGAATACCGTGGACGTATTCGATGTCGACATTCGATGGTCGAAAAGGCGGATTGTTACGAAAACTATATTATTTAATATGGAACATGTGGCTGAAATCAAGAGAAATTTGAGGTGTACCAAAAGTGAGAGGGAGCTGATCCTTGCTCATATATATCTATGTGTGTCTTGCATTTAGTTAATCTTCGGTGCAAGTTGTAGAAATAGCTGAGTTGTTAAAACAACATAAGGGTACTATAGGGTGGCTAGGTGGTAGGATGTAGATGTTGGCATAAAGAAATCTTTATTGTCGACTACATGGTAATTATTGCTTTTTTAGTTTATCATTAATAGCATGGAGACACGATAGTGCATGGATATATCACCACCATAGGCACAATATGTTTAAAGAATTACTATCGTATTGTGTTTAAATATAACAATTAATGCACATAGGCACAATATGTTTGAAAAATGATTTGTTCTTGTTCTGCAATTGCATGATAGTACTTGATATGTTACTTATTTAACAAGTTCAAATACCACTAGTTGTTCGTGCAATCCATCTACCGACTAGCCCTCCACCATCTAAAATGCTTTCTGCTATAAATAAACAACAAAATAACTGCATAGGTAGTTTTAACAACTCAATGAAGACAAAATAATTCTTTATATATTATGCAAATAAATGTTTTGTTATCATCATCTGATTGAAGGTCATTTTCATCCACTATTTGTTAGGAAATGCTAAAATATTTTGATTAACCAAACTTAGGGTGTGAATTGCATAATGTTATTATTATATCTGCATTGTAAACATATTGTATGATTTTGTTCTTACAAGGATGTTCACTAATTTGACGTAATATGTCACACATGTGGAGGACCAACCATGATGGCGAAATTGTATATCTATACTTAAGGTGTGTTCATGGAAAAATTAGATTGAAGGTTAGAGGTTAAAGCGTTCATGAACAAATTTTTGATTAAAGATTGGTTAGAGGTTGGATATAACAAATTAAGTCCTAGGAAATCTTATATTCCTTACACACCAAATATGCCAACAAATGAAATATGGAATTTAAGATTATATAAAAAATTGTCTTTCCTATTATGCACGACCAAAAAAACATAGTTGTGTATCTAATGAACCATTAAACCATCTGATTCCCCTAAGACCCTCAAAATAAGTGCAAATCTATTTAGCTTTTCATATTTTTATTAAAAGAGACTTAACAACATCTACAATTTGACACTATAGGAATGTGAATTTTTGAATGGTATTATTTGGAGGTAGAGCATCATGTAAAAGTTCACACATCACTTAGAGGTTTCAGAAGATAGACTTTTGTCCAAAATCATGGAATATTGCAGCCGCGGATTATGTTTAAAACGAATTAGATTCCAAGTTTCTTTATAATAAAAGTTTTCGCTAATCCATTATTTCCCAATAGGAGTATCAAAATGTTATCAAAAGAAAATACAGATTTTGGCATCATTTTCCAAGTCTCATTGGAGTTAAATGGAATATCACGATAATCCTATCTGACATCCGTCTATACTTAATGGAGAGAGATGTAACACCACTAATTTTAATTAACATTATTTAGGATATTTAATTGGATAAATAAAATAAATTAAAATAATGTAAAAGGTTAAGGAGATTGAGATTTGATAATTAATAGGGGTCAAGCCTTAATTAATGAATTAATGAGATTGTTTAGAACATTAATAAGAAGGAGGTTATATGAGGAGGACAAAATACGAAAAGAGCACATTTCCTTAACATAAACCATCTTATTTTCATTCCTCCGTCGCTTTATTCGTATAAAAAAATTTTAGAAACTAAGGCCGAAGAGCAAAGTGGAAGAAGAAAAGCTAGGAATCAAGAAGTAAAACTTAGGGGAAATCAGTCAACGCTCAAATCTCCATCTTTTTAACTAATCGTGGTGAATAATAGTTATACATCTCAGGTTTTATCTATTATTTTTGGTTTTAAGTGAAAACCTTAATCTTTTGATGTTATTATGCCATGTTTTAAACGATTGGATGATTATATGATATTTGATGAACTTATATGATTTATTATGAAATTTGCTGATATGTTTGAGTTGAAAAACCTACTATATAACACCCAAGCGACTTGAAATATGGATATGATGTTAGAAAATCATTTTAGAAATTGGTTTTAAATTTCATAATTTTCTGATAGCGTATGAATATTTTATGATTTTCTCAAGGGAAGAAAATTGGTTTTTTTGGGTTTTAATTAGTAAAACTAATTAATTAAAGTTTTTGACCCCAAAATTTTGATATGGTAAATAATATAATAAATCTGATTTACCATGATTTTTATGGATTTTTCCCAAGTGTTTATGAATGATTATAAATTTATTTTGTTGGAAGGACTTAAATGTTAAATTGGGATTTAACATAAGGTTAAGGGTTTGTATATGTTTTTGAAACGATAAATCTGTTCTATGGAAGTTTTTGCAAAAGATTTTGATTAAGTAATTACAAACCAATGAGATTTTGACAAGAAATAAGAGTTGGTGGAAAAGGGATTTCTTTATATGGTAAAAATTCAGTATTAACATTAATTGCAATAATGTCATGCTAGCAATGTCGATGCCGCAAACTATTCATGCATTTTTAAGGTCTTCAATGTCAATCATTAGTAATACATAGGGTACAACTTTGGTTGTAATGGAATGGATTGGCCTTGGTCGAGGTCCGAAGTATAAAGACGAAGTCGATATTGGACTGCGATGCCAACAAAGCCGCATGTGTAATAGCAACGTCATTGACTCTGCATATTCTTAATAATGACTTCGCATGTTTTGATAAACACTCTAAAAGGAAACTATGTCATATATTATTGAAAACAACTTCGAAAGGCAACGATGCCGCATATATTAACTTCGGCAATGTCAGTGCTGCTTTTATTCAATACCGTGTGTTTTTGAAGAAGACAGTTATGCCGTCTATTTTCTCTTTGTCCCTAATGATGCCGCTTGTTCACTTTAAAGCATTTATTCCGCCAACTGTCAACGTCGCCACTCCCATATTTTAAGCCCCATAACTTTATACTATTTAAACAAAGGTTTATACTCTATGACGTCAACAGTCTATGAAGTGCGAAATGTATACTATCAGCCTTATGTTTTATAGATTAAAGACTTAAACATGAATTTCGATAATGAGATAGGGCGATGACCCTTAGGGGTGAAGCCGCTTAATCAATTTAATAGTTTTATTGTCTTTGGGTTTATAGCCTATGGTTTTGAGAGGCGATGACCTCTAAGTGATTTCGAGCTTCATTAATATTGTTTTATAAAAGCATATATCATAGCATAAATATTTTAAGTAAAGTAAAGGGGTACGACTTTCCTTGTTTTAAAGGTATGATTTCAAGGGTTAAATCATTTATGAAGAAGTACATTTTCAAGGAAATAAAAAGGGTAATTTGCCCAGAATTTTACTAAAGAAATTATTGTTCTTATCACTTTTGGATAGATTGTGATAGGATGAATTGACTCAGAGATTAGAAAAGCAGATGGGACTGGTGTAGGGTAGCGCCTTATACTTCAACTGTTAACCCCTAGCTGATATAAGTTCAAAATTCCAGTGTGTAGGACTTTGTCAAGGGTAAGACTAAAAGTGGGTTTATGCACAGAAAGGAATGCACAAAGATAAGATAGGTTATAGGTTGGCCTGCAAAACCTTTAGGTTCGTAGTAAGCCTACAAAAACTATAAGATTGACAGATGGTCGGGTAAAACACTAGCATGAGTATATTTGAAGAGACTGACCAGTTTTCTTCTAATAGTCAGTTAGGAAATTTTGTATATCTAGTAGGCCCAAGTCACCCATGTAGGTTGGTAGTTACCCTGTGAAAACTAAACATTGGGACAAATAGTCCACTGATTTGATGGATAGTCGTAATTACCCATGTAACATGCATGCATATGATTATTTATATTATATATTTAACTAGGGTGGTTGCAAGATTTTGAATTGCAATGGGTATATTTTAAAGGATATAGTTAGGGGAAAACCTGTTCCGCTCAGTGGTATGGTTTCACTAGATATCCATAAACCGAGATGGTATATTATTATTCACACCAAGATTTTTTTCTGACTCAAACTTTATGGTTTCCCTTTAAACTCTCGAGTGCTCAAAATTTGATTTGAGTAGATCGAGAGTAAGGTTTTACAGGTAAAGTAGGTTTTGGCGAATAAAGCTTCCGAAGACGTGTAGGAGGCAATGCTAGCTATATTGGAATCTATATTATTAATCCGCTGTGTTGAAGTGTATGTAAAGACAAATGTTATAACTGTCTATTAGTAACTCTGATCAACCAATGCGGCCTCTTCATATGTCACTCTTGGAGTATTCTATAATAATTATATTTTATCTGAACCTGGGCAACATTTGGGAATATGTACTGAATATGAAATTATGCCTTGAAATGAAATGTGAAAGTTTTTATTGAAATTGTGTTCAAGAAAATTTCATATTCTTGTGCTTTAATGTTATTGATACAATTAACATATCTGCATTTTGTCATTGAAAATCAATATTATAGAAGACTACAACATCTGTAGTGCTTAGTTTCGGGTCTTAAAATGAGGGATGTTACAACCTGGTATCAGAGCATAGGTTTATGTAAAACTAAAAGAATTTTTAACTTAAAAAGAGTCCTGAAAGCATAATCCAAATGAATCAGAAAAAAAGATTGTGGTATGAGATAACGTTATAGTAATGTACTTGTATTTTCTATATATAAGTATATGCTTTATCTCTATTCCCCCTCTCTCTTAAACCGTTCTTCTGTATCTCACTAGGTTCGAATGCAAATTTAAGGAAGTAATATATGGAGGTAGGAAACAGAGAAGTGAATCTCGGTGGAGGAAGCACCGCTACCAATGGAAATGTCAAGCTTAATACTAGAAGGAACCCGGGTTGACAAACAACTACTAATGTGGGTGCTGGAACACAGCCGTTTGATATGAGAGCAATGTATCAGTTCTTTTTCAACATGATGTAAGCAGGAGTTATTGTTGGTTTAGTTGGTGGAAATGCTGGAGGGTGAATTTAGAAGCCCCAGTTGTTAACAGCTATGATGTTCTGAATAGAGGCTATGCAAGACTTGGAGGAAAGCCCTTTATTGGAACGAAGGATGCAATCGAAGTGGAAAATTGGTTACTTCATTGTGAAAGGATTTTCTTTGATTTAGGTTTGAATGATAAATAGAAGAGGAGATTGGCATCTAGGAAATTGTAAGGAGCTGCATTATACTGGTGGAACAGTGTTACTGTTGGAGTGGCTGAGGAAACTTTGACCTGGGCAGAGTTTAGAAGGAGGTTCGAAGAGAGGTTGACGTCGAAAATTGCCAAGTCAACTCTGCTTAGAATGTTTGTTGAGTTAGTGCAAGGAGACATGGATGTGTTGGAGTACGCCACAAGGTTTGAGGAGTTGTCCCATTATGGGTACGCTATCGTGGATATAGTGATCAGAAGGAATGAGAAGTTCATCCGTGGACTTAGACTTGAGCTTGCTGGGTAAACTTTACCATACCTCAGGGACCCATATGATGTAATTGTAGAGATGGCTTTAAGAAATGAAGAGATGCTTGTTTTGTTCGGTAATAATAAGCCAATAGAGAATCAGGGTGGACAAAATCAGAAGTTCGTTCAAAAAAGTGAGCTTAAAAGGGTGGAGCTGCCAAGAAAGGGAAGTCTATGGTTATGTGTTAGAAGTGTGACAAGAAGGAACATTATACTCATGAATGCCGAACTGGCAAGGAAAGGAAGTTATTGCAAAGAAGAACATTAAGCGCTTTAACCGCAATCAAGTGGGACATTACAAGAACAAATGTCCGAAAATGGCCAAGGCAGAAAAAGGAAAAATATTTTCTTTGGAACCAGCTACCTCACGACCAATAGCTGAGGAGAAAGGAAAAGATGTGATGGGAGGTATGCTTTTGATTCATGGTATACCTATTAGAGTACTATTTGATACTGGTGCATCGTATTCTTTTATATCTTGTTGTTTGGTAGATAAGCTTAACCTTGAACTGTCATTCCTAGTTAGTTCCTTAAGGGTTGCAAATTCAATAGGAGGGTACACAACTCTTGGGATGAGACGTGACCAATTAGAATTTGACCAATTGGGTTATTTACTTGCTTGCAGTTTGCATGTGTCTGATTTCATTAGCTTTGGAATTATTTTGGGTATGGATTGGTTAAGTAAATATGATGCTAAGATATTTTTCCAAGATAGGAAAATATCACTAAGACACCCTAATAGTGGCGACTGAATTATATACTCGATAAAGAATCCAAGTTTTGATGTGTGCGCTTTGTTGGGTAAAATGGAGGAGGAAGATGAGTTAAATTGGGTTTTTGTAGTTAGAGAATTTGCAGATTTTATAGGACTATCATCGAAATGAGCTATTGAGTTTCAAATAGACCTTGTACCTAGAGCTGAACTCGTAAGTAAACCGCCTAGTAGAATGACACCTACCGAGATGAAGGAGTTAAAGGTGTAGCTGGTGGATTAAAAGGAAAAAGTTTTATTAGACCAAGTAGTTTGGCTTGGGGAGCGACCACGGTGTTTGTGAAGAAACTGGACAGATCATTAAGGATGTGTATCGATTATCGTAAGTTGAATGAAAGGACGATAAAGAACCGATATCCTTCATGAGAATCGACGACTTATTTGATCAGTTGAGTGGAGCCAAAGTATTTTCCCAATTAGATTTGGCGATAGGGTTCTATCAACTAAGGGTGGCGGAAGACAGCATTCCACTAACGGCATTTAAAAAAGATATGATTCATACGAGTGGTTAGTAATCTCATTCGGATTGACTAATGCACCTACTTTCTTTGTAGATTTAATGAACCGAATCTTCTGAGGGCATTTGGATAGATTCATGTTGGTATTCATAGATGACATTTTGATATATTCTAAGAATGGAAGAGATTATGAAATAACATTTTCCACTTCTGAATAGCTCCACTATTTGTCGGATCAGAGAAGTATGAAAAAAGACAGTTAAGACCAGAGTTAGTTATCGAAATTTTGATAATATCTAGCCAATCCCAAGAAACTATGAATCTCGATAACTGACTCTGGTCTCTTCCACTTCTGAATAGCTTCAATCTTTGTCGGATCACTAGAAATACCTTTATTAGAGACAATATATCCAAGAAATTTCACTTCTTTCTAAAAAAGTGACATTTCGTGAATTTAGCTTTAAGTTGATGCGATCTCAAAGTTTCTAGGATAATTCTTAGACGTTTTGCATGCCCTTCCTCAGTCTTTGAATAAACTGAGATAACATCAATGAATACTAATACAAATTTATCCAGATAACTATAGAAAACTCGATTTATTAAGTCAATGAAATAAGCAGGCGCATTCGTCAAACCAAAAGGCATAACTAGCCACTCATAGGATCCATATCTAGTTCTGAATGCTATAAAAGGAATACTATCTTCAGTTACTCATAATTGGTGAAAACCAATAGCTAAATCAAGTTGCGAGAAAACTTTTGCTCTATTTAGCTAGTCAAAAAGATCATCAATCCGCGCCAATGGATTTTGATCGTCTTCTCATTCAACTTCCTATAATTAATTCACATCCTTAAGGACCCGTCCGCTTTCTTTACAAATACCGCCGTTGCACCCATTATGAACTACTTGATCTAATAAAGTTCTTCTACTCATGTCCTTCTAATTTAGTTCGCAATTCTTCCATATCGATAGGGTACATTCGACTAGGAGGTCTACTAACGAGACGAGAACTTGAAATTAAATCTATCTAGAATTTTACAGCTCTATGAGGGGGTAATCCTTCTATAGAATCAAACATCTTTGCAAATATTCTAACGATTAGAATCTTCTCAACTTCGTTATCTTAAAATTCCTTAGTATAAAGTGAAATGCAAGATTTAACTTTTGATGTATCGAGGGAAGATGCTATATGATTTCTATGAGCGAGATGCTTTAGAGTGATAACTTTATCGGCACAAAATAGGGGAGCATCATAATGCTCAAGCCAGTCCATTCCCAAATAATTCCAAAACCCAAGTGACTCTTAATATGAAAATTACACACAAAGGAGTATCCATATAGATCAATAATCAAATCATAGAATTTCATTCCTAAAGTAGTGTAACCACATATAGGATTTACTACCTTAAGTGATGTTACTAGCAATGTATAATCCAACTTTAGTTTCTCCGCTAGCTCTTTTGATATAAACGAATGTGAAACGCCCGTATCAAAAAGAACTCATACGTATATATTAGATATCATAATCATACCTTTAAGAATTGTGGTTGCTTTTCTCTTCGCCTGATCTAATGGGCATGCACATTCAATAGCAAACAACTTCCCTTATCTCTGCTTGATTAGTTTTGGACAATCCTTTATGATATGCCCAATCTCATTACACTTGAAGCATTTCCTAGTATCACTATCTTAAGCTTTTTGAGATTCATTTGAGAAGTGTCCCTTGACTCTACAAATGTAACGCATAATCATAGATTTATCAATTTTCTTCTTTTGTAGAGATCCAACATTGGGTCTGACTTTCTTCTTCTTGAATCCTTGGCCCTTCTTAGGATAAAAGAATTTCCGCTTCGCTGCTTGGCCTTGTTGTTCATCCAAAGTCCCGACTTCTTTATCTTCTTCATAGGCACACTCATAATGAAGTGTTGTATCCACGATATCCTTAAATGAACTATGCAGTTGAGCTAAAAGTATATCCCTGAGGCCATTCCTCGGTCCTCGAACAAACTTCTCATTCTTCTCTAGGGGTGTACTAATTAATGCTGGTCCATATTTCGACAAAGCATTAAAGTGATTCACAAACTCTTCAACTGTCATGTTTTCTTGCTTCAAATCAATAAACTTCCAAATAGAGTTTCCTTGGCCGCTTCAAGAACAAAATAAGCTCTAATCATATCCTTGAATCGCTCCCATGAAATTTCTTCTTCAGGAATTTCTAATGTCAAGCATTGTACCAATCTAATGCTTTACCTAGTAGTTATCTGGATGCTAGCTTCCTCTTTTGTGGATCTGTGAGAGCTATATCATTAAAGATTCTCTTATAGTTTCTAAGCTAAGTATGGAAACCCATAGGACATTCATTCCCAAATAATGGCTTACCGCCTAGACTAGCATAATCACTACACTGTCTAATAAAGTTCGAGTGAGGAGCAAGATTTGGTGTTCTGACTACTGCAGTATCATGCATGTATCTCATTAATTCCTTCCACTGATCCATGGTCATCATTACATCAGAAGTACCAGTGCCACTAGACTAACCATTATGGAATCCAGTCTGGGAACCAACATGATCACCATTGGGTCTAACCATATTTTCTGTATCACGGAGGTGAAAAACAACTTTATTAGAAATAAAGGAGGAGTATAGATAGAGATCAAAAATGAATAAGAAAGTTTTTCCTATCTATACTTGTACTGTACATCGACAATCAATCACACAGTTGCTTAAAATTCAAAAGCGAATATTCCCACTTATGTATCCAATATATAGATTATCTAGACTTGATACATCATCTAAGTCTCGCTCCACTAAGGCCAATTTATGTTTCCATCGTTGAATTATTCTAACTTGGGCTCCAATACCACATTTTGATGCACTAGCCTAGTACCCATGCAATTAGAGGGAGGTTACTATCCGAAAGCATGGAGTAAAGGACACGATAGGAGTGATCTCTTGTATATACTCCCTTGTGCCAACACGAATATGTGATATCATATACCTGAATCTCTACAAAGCATGTATCTCGTCATGGCACGAAACAACATACCCGAGTTTCCCAGGGTGAAAATATAGAGATAGGATGACATAAAAACATCAACAACAACAACATCGGTGTTGTCAAAAAGTCACATACACACATATATATAGATCATATCCTTATGTACAACGAATGCCAACATCTAGTTACAGATACCATCAAAAAGATACATACACAACTATGCACATGGTCACCTTCCCCCTTAAATACTAGAGTACTATCCCGAAGTCACAAATGATCTGGTCAAAATCACCTCATCTTCTACGACTAGTACGGAAAAATATGAGAAATGGAATAATATATCTAGACCATACACGTTCCTCTGCAAAAGGCACAAAATAGAAATGATATCATGAATGTACATCCTGAAACACAACCTCGGTCTGATCCAAGGTTGGTTAAAAAAATAACAACCCGGGGCAGGCTAGAAACTAGATGTGAGTAAACTCAAATATCAAGCAATAAATGAGAATATAATAAATCATCAAATTAATATGTCAATTTCCCAACCCCCATTTCGGTATCATATATAATCATATTACAGATGTTCTGTTTCTATTTAGTCCGTCCATAATCGCAAATCTACTTATTTGTGATTCTCTCTAATCACAACTTATCACCTATGAATCAGCATTGTTGATGCACCCACATGATCTACAATAATGTACATGACCCTCCCTAATCTACTCTAGCCTACATGAAAACACTCCATTATCCATAATCTCATTTAAGTCATGTAGCCACAACACTCAATGCCCGTACAACAGATCGTCAGACTAGTGACATGGGGGCAAGGATGCCACACTTAGGGTGCTACCCTGAGTCAATGCAACTAGGATGGATACTAGCTCTATCTGGTATAGCACTCATTAATCAATTTACAATATTTAATATGTTTCACAAGTGCATATAGGACAATAATCCCACTTAATTGTTGTTAACCCAATGTCATTAAGAGGGTTTAATATATTCAAATTCTAATTTGACAGCAATCCTATATAACTGTCAGTAACCCAGTGTCGTTAAGGGGTTTACATGTTTGAACAATGTTCTTACTTTATACAAATAACATGCATGATCAACCATTCAAAACAATATATGAAAATAATTAAACATTTCGTAGCATATTCAAATATCACATCCATCGTAGTAACTTATTTCAAAGCATATCTAAGATTAGCATGGTAAGAATTAACCAAAGATGAATTTTAAATAAGGTTTACTCATTGATCAATCATCAACAATATCAACCATTTTCTAACTGAATTTCAATCAAAACAGGATACCAAGCCACTATCAATCAATATAGGAATTAAAATATCAACATACTCTTCTACAGATCCTATGAATCAAACTGAAATCAA
This sequence comes from Allium fistulosum, assembly GCA_030737815.1. NCBI lineage: Eukaryota > Viridiplantae > Streptophyta > Magnoliopsida > Asparagales > Amaryllidaceae > Allium > Allium fistulosum. Next base: position 936,416,639 of record CM060907.1, on the reverse strand, counting down.
ATTAACAATGAATTTGCTCACCGAATGACCCTTCTGCTTGATCTTCAGGTGAAGTATTTTAATGGAAGAAAGGAAAATGATGAGGAAGTGGGAATGAATGAAACGAAAGGAGAGGGTTGGGGGTTTATATATAAATAAGGTATAATCATGCTATTTTGTTTTACTAGGAAAGTAATTATACTATTTATTTTTATTAGGCAAGTCATTATAATATTTTGTCTTATACTACTTTGTTTTATTAGGTAGTCATTATACTATTTTGTTTTATACTATTGTTTTATTAGGCAAGCCATTATACTGTTTTGTTTTATACTATTATTTCATTAGGCTAGTCATTATATTATTTTTTTACTAGGTAGTCGTTATATTATCTTGTTTTATATTATTATTTTATTATGCCAGTTATTATGCTATTTTGTTTTGTTAAGCAAGGTTAATAATTCTTTTTTTATTAGGCAAATTCTTTTCGTAATTTCTAAGAAGTAATCATACTTGTTTGTTTTATTAGGAAAAGAAAACAAGTCTTTAATTTATTCTTTAATATTTAAGAAAATGCAAAATTAAAACAAAAACATGCATTTATGTTTAATTTTCTATATCAAATAAAAAATGCAATTAAATTCCATATAAATATTTCAAATTATATTTTAACTCACTATCACTTTATTTTGTCTATAAAAATCATTTTTCACTTTGTTTTCTCGAATTAAATTGCATCTTTATTTATTTTATTAATATTCGAGAAAATAAACGTCTTTCTTTTTAAATCACAAATTAAGTTTTGTTTTCATATTAAAATTTTTATTTTCTTCCAAAAAAATTTTAACCATCAAATTATTATTATATTACTAAGTTTTAGGTTGTTGTTGTTTGTGTGAGAGACATTATTGTGACTTAAATTCAGGGGATTAGAGATGGAGATTTCTTTATTTTTTTTTTACCCTTAGGGTTTTGTGTATTGCACTTCGAAATTTTGTAACTTAATATTATACACTTACGGCAAAAACTTGGTAGATTTTCATAAACAACCGAAAACCATTTCCTTTTCTCCTTGTATTAGATATAAAAATTAGAGGTTAGTGGTTCAAAATTGTCTACCTTTATACATAGCGGGCTAGAGCAGGACGGTTAAGCCTTGTTGTGGCTTCATCTAAAATTAATAGCTTGCTTAATTTACGAGCAATTTGGTTAAGTGCATCTATATGTTAAAATTTAATTGGAAGATTTGGAAGTGAAATCCAAACTTGAACAATAGTACAATCTATTTGGGGATCAAACTTAGGTATCCACTTGAAAACTTTCATGGGGAATTGGAGTAACATCAGGTTTTCATGAAGCTACAGTCTCATAAAATCCTCCTCACGACGTAATCTCAGTAAAATGTGTTGATTATCAATTAAAATATATTAATTGAAGAATTCAAGGAAAATCTATCAAATGCTTTTCTAATGTTGATAGGGTTTAGTATCCATGGGTAGATCAGTGGAGGGAGAAGACGTGGAGATGTATAATCTTTAGTGGATTCAGATGTTGATATGGTGAATAATTCAAAAAGGGGAAGGGAAAATTGAGGGAGTGGCTAAGGGAACCCCATGGAAAATAGAAAAACTAGGGAGACATGAGGGAATTTGCGTGGAAGAAGGTAGATGATGTGAGGAAGAAGAGAAGTGCGTGAGAGAAAGAAGCAAATGCCATGGAAACTTTTAAAGGTTTGCCTAATATTAAACTTTAACATCCCGCTATTTGACTAATAATAGTAAAATGTATTTTGCAATTATTTTGAAAATAAAAAATTTATTTTAATTTTAAAAAAAATTGGAGAGTAATATTTATTAAAAAAATGTTATAAGAACAAAATAAAATATGGGTAAAATGGTTTGAATGGATTTTTAAACGGATATAAAGTATTGGTTTTAGGCAGTTCGGGTTATAAGATGGTTTGGAGTTCGAATTTATTTAAATATGAAGTAAATTCATATTGGACATCGCTTTTTATTCTTATCTAATAATTTATCATTATATTTTAACTTATTTAATTCCTTAACCTTAAAGAGTTCTAATAAAACCTATATAAACCCTACCACTCTTGCTCCTTTTCTCCTCCCTAATGAATTAAAGAAATGCACTATTCTTCATCTTCCTCGTCAAAGTTAAGTTCTCTTCTCTTCAGCAAACATAAGCAAGGTTAGTATTTCCTTATGTTATATATTTTCAGTGAGTATATCTTGTTTGATTATTTTTTTATACCCATATAATGTCAATATACCTTCTGTTGTAATCCTGTGCCCTTCTCCTCTCTAATTGTGACACAATGGAAGTGTATATGTTGAATAAAGTTTAGTAATTTGTGTCTGAAGTTCCCCAAAGTCTCGCCTTTAATAACCATCAAACAACAACTGGAATGGACGAGGTTCTAGGCATTACTGCCCAGAACATCGACATGACCGATCGACTGCTTGAACCATCGATGATCGACCAATGGTGACGAGGTTCAGGGCATTAAGCCTTGAACCTATGCCAGATTTATAATTTTTTCCCGTTCTTCTTTCCTTCTTCTTCCCTTCTTCTTTCTTTCTTTTTCCTTTCTCCTTCTTTGCTCTTGACTTCACTCTAAAGCTTGTTTAAGAACTAATATAATGAAAATTTGGTAATTAACCTAGGTTACATATGAATTTGAAGTGATCTTTAAATTTATAGCATGTATTTTAATTCTATAACTTGGCTGGTATGTGGTGTTTTGCTTCTTCGTTTTTTAGTTTGTTTTATGCCATTGCAATGAACTTAAGATGGAATTACAGTACACATACACATGATAATTGATTGAAGATTTGCATGGGTTTTAAGGTTACTGTATATTTAAAAACATGCATTTAATCAACAAACAGTAAGTTTAAAATTCCATTTTTAATTCAAAGTTGCAAAATTATTGAATTTTCGAAGTTTTAAAAACAACTTTGGAGTATTTAAGATATTTTAAAAATCTTAAATTAGAGAATTCCAAAGTATTTTAGCTCATTTGAATTTAAATTCAAAAGAAGGATTTTAATTATGTATATATTTTCAAATAAGTAAAATATTGATGAAAATACTTGTTTATTATTTTGAAATTTTAGGAAATTAAATTTGGAACATTTTGAGATAAATTATACATTTTAAAGGTTAAATTTGAAATATTTTAGATTTGAATCGAAATAATTCAAGAAATCCAATTTAAAATAATTCAAATAAATGTGGCTCGGATAATATGAATATTTTTTTCATTTTAAAGTAGAAAAGCTTTTATAAAATAAAGAGTATTTATTTTTAAAATAGTTTGAATTTGAGTTTAAACCATAAAGGTTGAAAGATTTAATATACAAGCTTTTGTCTAAAAAGGGATTTTAAAGAATTAATTGAAATGATACTGAAAGTATTTCATAAATGAATTTGAAGTTCGTTTAATGTAAGTATATGGTTTTGATTTAAATAAAAAATGATAAGTATATGGTTTTGATTTAAATACCAAATGATGTTGAATAATACCTGGTTAAATTTAAAAAAGGGTTATAGCATGGTTTTAAAGAAAGGAAAACCAAGTATATATTTATATATTTTGAAAAAACATGAGTATATTTTATAAAGTATGAAGTAAAGTTTAAGTTGGGTAAATAAAGAGTTTGTTTGAGTTCGATTCATGTTATTGATTATTTAGTTTACCCATGCTATGCTAGCATACTCATATTATGATAAAGAATGAAAACCTATTTGATTTGGACTTGAATAGATGAATTGTATGCTTTGATTTAACTAGGGTGATTTTCAACACTTGTTTGATTCTAGAAATGCAAGTATAGGATTATGATGTGCACCTCACCCATGATATGTATATGAAAGTTTATTATATCCCATGATTATATTATGTGCTTTGTCATGTTTAATAGTCAAGATTTGGGCCTTGATATTTTTTATGACGATATGCACATACACAACATTTATTTTCGATATAACGTCATTTTGGGGAAAAATGATGTTTTGGGAAGCCAAATGTTTTTGAAAGTTGAAATTTAAAATTTGAGGAGAATGACCTAGGGTATTGACTGCTAGACTGCTAGTGTCCATCCTAGCAGATTGATTCGATGACCGCAACCTGAATCGTGATGATCTTGTCCTCATCATGGTGTCCAATTGACTATTGGTAGGACAAAAGAAGAAAATGAAGGTTTTCATAGACATAGTTCAAACGAAGAGAAACAGCATCACCAGATGAAGATTGGAAGTGGATTATAGCACCTGTGAGATTTATCACGTCTTTAGGTACCAAAAGGGTATGATAACGTAGGGATCGTGTGGGGCCACCACAATTGATCGAAAGTATAGTACGGGTGAAAAAGACCGCGATGACTTACTTAGGCAGATAGTCTATGTGGAGGGTAAATACACCATGGAGATTTATCAACACGAAATCCTACTGGGGCTCACAGACGAGAAGATGATATAGCCTTCTCATAAGTAAACTAGAAATGTCGTCCTTGTAAAATGATTGATTTAAAATGATTAATATGCTTATACAACCAAAAAACAACTCATATATTCATCAGAAAAGCTACTTATATAATGTGAGTAGATTGAGATATCCCAGTTGACTAGAGTTGCAGCTGTGAGTCACGATGAATAGAGCCGTAACGCGTGTGTTAAAACCATTTTCATAAATTGTGGATGGGATTTGGTATGGTGTGAGTGACATTCGTGTATTTTAAAATGTCACCTTTAAACCCGACAATACAAATTTATTATTTATGATTTTGTTATACTCACAGCCAGATTTCTAGCCTGACTTGAGGTTTGTTATCATGTTATATATGACAATACCTTGGGTCAGATGAGGTGTTGTGTTTTCAAGATAGATATCTATGGACGTCAGTTTATTTTGTTTATTTAGAAGTCTTTAGGAAATGTATATTGGAGTACTACTAAGTTTGAGTTTAACAACCATTTCCTAGAAGCCAAGATCTACAGCACCGTTTGGTTTATTCAAAAATATGATGGAGTTGAGACAATTTAAGCAACCGTGGATAGGTTTAAAGATTGGTTGTAGAAAGAGTCGTTTGCATGGACATTTGAAGTAGGCAGTTTTTAGTATTGTACATAGTTTGCCAAGTGTAAAGACATGTATTTTTGTAGTCCATGTTTTAGACCTATTTTGAGTTATACATACATACATACATACATACATACATACATAGATATATATATATATATATATATATATATTACCCTTTCCATTGTGATATCGATACATGTGTTATCTATTTATATATGTTTTTGATATGTGAGTTATTCAATTCTAGAACTCATGTACATTACTCTAGGTTGAGACGTGACAGTATCATTTCAGATGTATTCAGGTATTATAACATATCCTTGTTGACCTAAAGTAGGGTATCCAGGAGATTGCTCCTTCCGGGCCCTTTGATTCGAACTATCAGATGGTAAACACCTTCTGATAATTCAGTCTCTAGAGCTGGGGCATCACATAAACTGAACTGAATGTAGAAATTATGTTATTGTATGCTTACTGCTTACATAGTTATGAGGGTTTCCATTTTGTTGTTTGATGAATGTATTAATAACTCAGTTCAAAATAAAACAAATCCAAATAGAGATAATCGACAATTGAAATGCAGAAAAGTTAAGACATAGGTAATTTGTGTGGTCTAAATTTAAGAAATCCTACGTCCATGGGTCAAGTTAATCAATTCGTTTGTTTCTTAACCTAGTACAAGATCTAAAATCAATGGAGATCTTAGTACAACTTTTAAAGTATTAATCCTCCAAGTAATAAAAATATGTTACCCTTTTTTCTACTACAGTCGTCTCCTTTTATATTAGAGAAGACATCACATGGATTGCTGATATCATACCTCTTATTTGATAGATACCATTAGATTTAGTTATGCGTCCTTCATCCGCCTAGTCAATCTGATTTGCATGGATTGATGACTTGGATTAAGGTGAGATAATGTTATTTAGGTGGGTAAATTCTGGTTTAAGCGGGATGATTTGGTTGAAGCAGCAAAATTTGCATTTGAAATGGAGAGTTGGGCATGACGCCGTTGATTACTTGCCACGTGGCTTGGGTAAGTATTATATGGCGAGGAGCTTGGTTTTGTTGTTTGAGGACATAGTGTTGAGCTGTGCTCCTTGTGTAGTTTTGGCTGATATGGTTGAGGCACATTTTACTTTTTTAATAAATTTGTCTCTGGCCGTGCATCCTATAAGTAAGGATGCATAGGCTGTTGTGTGAAGTCTTTTGGCCGTGTAGTTTAGTTTAGAAATTGTTAAGCTTTGAATGCTATATATAGAACTTGCGCAGTTCCTATTTGATGTGGCTTTTGACTCATTTCATTTTTTTACCATACCACTTCTCCTTTTGACTACGTTTACCTAAACCTATGCTAAATATTTATTTGGATAAATGGGTGTAACACTTGCCGACCAAGGTCGCACTGACGTATGTTTGAGTGGACTTGTCATTTCACACCCAACTTTTCAATGGTCTAATCAACCGTTTTTGCATTTAGTACTCCCTACACGTAGCATGTTGTGATTGGTTACCCTATATTATCATTGTTAGTTAAATCATTTCATATCCCAAGAAATCCACTCCATGCATTATGAATTCCCTTTGTCATCATTATGATCAAGTGGCTCATATTTTTGTGTCATTCAGATTTTATTACTGGTGTTCCCCTTGTAACTTATAACAAAAAGAGTCTACAATAGCATAGGAAAAACACTATAAAAGCATGCAATAGTGGTTCATATATCAACATGTTATAAAAAAATAATGGCTTATTTATAGTACAAAACAAACCGTTATAAAAATAATCTTTTATACTGGTTTTTATCCGCCATTGTAAGTTTTTTATAGCAGTTTAATAAAGGATGTATATCGACATGTTATAGTAGATGTTGAACATTTATAACACAAAAAAGCGTTATAATTTTTTACTTTTGATGATGCGCTTTCTATAGCGTTTTCTAAGTGCTATGGTTTATTTTTTTGCATATTTAAAGTCAGCCGCATCCCTATAAATTACGATAATACCATATCAAAATGCTACATTAAAAATATATCTAAAACATAAAACCATTTAAATAATGAAATATTCATAGAAAATAAAAACCATAAAGATGTAACATGTTGTATTAAACATAACTAAATATTCATACAAATAATATCCCATGGTTTTATCCATATAATATTCCATTGTATCCGTGTTAAGCACAAACCAAAAAGTAGTAGCAAATATTTTACCAAAAACAAGTAGCTAGTTGTTTACATTAAAAAGAAGAAATACCCCGAATTTTCATTTTCACCTGCAAATGAAATGAATATCAACATTATAAATGAATATGAATACGAATAAGATTAAAATTGGAAATGTAGTATCTATATTAGAAGAAACATTTTGCTAATGATTTATTATCAAAAAATAATCAAAAATATTCTAAGTGTCTAAATTTCAAATTTTTTTGTTAGTCTCCTTTTCCCAACTAACATCGGGAAAATCCTAGACACAAGAAATGGATATACACAATCCAACCATGATCAGAATCACAATATATCAATAACAAACACCCATAGGGGTAAATTATCCAAATATTTACTTACATATACCATATAAAGTGTGTACGTCGCATAACATACACACTTGTTAAACATTAAAATGTACCTTTTAGCAATATTAGTGAGTTTGCTAAGATTTCCAAAGCAAACATGAGCATGAAAAGAAACAAATGTGAGTCAAGAGCCATCAAGTACCTACACTTAACTCAAACAAGCATATGAGTATATATATATATATATATATATATTTATGAATTTATACAACTAAACTCATAGAAGTAAGACCACGACTTTTAAACAACATTAATTTTGTAGGTAAAGAACAAAACTTCTAAACAAGCTAGTTTCCTAATAAAAGCAGTGAATTATAATGGCCTTGTGCATTATCATCTCCAGAATGGTCGTGTATGACTTTATAATTTACTACAACTACTATTATTATAAACTTAATTAATTTTCCTAAACTTAGTTTTTTATTTGTTACACCATAACTTCTACAACGTACATATAACGAACATTCGAGAGGAAAGTTCCTTGGCTTGTAATTCCGAGACCCATTTGTTTGGTTTCCAATGAGAGCTTAAGCACCGGACTTAGTACCCGAGAGCATGAGTCAAAGTGCCAACCGAGATCAAGAACATTGTCCAGCTATGACAAGAAGCCTAACCAAGGGCAGTAGTTGTCGGAACCAAAAGCATTTCAGCAAGTATCAACAATGAACGACTCAGATACCCCAAGCCGAGACCAACGGTCACAATAGACGGAAGGTATCCAAGAAGCTATATATAAAAGCATCACATCAGTAATCCACGTCAAAATGAACTCAACCAGATGATGAAAAGCATTCAAATCTAAGCCAACATAGCAAGGCAGCTCATCAATCCAAGAGAAAACACCTGCACAAATGGAAGTACCTTAAGTTTTCTATAAATAGAGGACTGCCTGCTACGATAAAGGGGCTGAATAACGAAACCTCTGATATCCCATTGTCATTTAGTACCTCGTACCTTTTTTTAGAAAGCTTTAGCTCAAAAAGACCATTAATGGAGGAATTTGTCATGAATGTACTTGTAAATCAAAATAAGCAATAAAGTCTGGAGCAGAACTTTCAGAGTGGATGTAGGGATCTTGTTCCCGAACCACTATAAATTTTGTGTCGCTTTTGCCTTTTGTCATTTATTTCTTGTCAAGTTTCGATGGTTTTTCAATCATTTGCTTCCGTTCAGAAATAGCTTTCAGAACCTTTGGAGTGTTAATCAGACGAAAAATTTGTCTAACATTATTATTATAAACTTAGCTAATTTTTTATTATTATCATAAACTTAGTTAATTTTTATAAACTTATTAAATTTTTATAAAACTTAATTAACAAAGTTAACTTTTATAAACTGAGTTAATTTATTATTATTATTGATATTATTATATAATTTAGTTAATTTTTATAAAACATAGTCAACTTGGTTAATATGTCATAATTCATTATTATTATTATTACCGTTGGATCATAAGGTTTTGAATGCTGACAAGAGACGAAAGTTCACGAATCAACGACTACGGCAAATTCGGACTCATCGACTCAAATATGGTTCGTATTGATATTGATGTTAACTAGAGTCAATAAGTATATAGAGTCTAGTATAGAGAATTGTTAAAATCTATCCTCAAGGTTCATCACTCACAAATTCGTTTTATAAAAATTTCATATACACATACAAAATACTTTCACTGCACTAAAACAACAACATCAGTCGACTGACCCATATAAGACAGTCGACTGAGGCTGTGTACAATTTTTTTAATATATATAGTAAACACTCGACTGAACTGCCTAGGTCAGTCGACTGACACTGTACATTTTTTGTGTACGTTTGAAATTCAGTCGACTGCCCAAGCAAGTTCAGTCGACTGAATCTGCAACTGTCATTTTTCACCAAAAGAAACTTCTTTTGATCAAAAGGTTCTTTCTTCCTGGAAGGTCACAACTCCTAGATTCTAATGGATGTCGATTTCTAGAAGTCATACCTCATCACACACTATATATACACTCAAGATTCATAGATCCAATTACCTAATTTTCTATTCTCTTTTGATCTATAACACTTAGCATTCTTGAGTTCAATATCTACAAACTTTCATACAATCATTGCTTACGTATTCATTTCCATATTTTTCAAGCAATATTAAACTTCCTATTCTTCATACACACACAAATATACACATCTACTTTTAGGATAAGATTATAGGAAGGGTGTACTACAAGTGACAAATCCATGTTATTCGGAACACGGAAAGTCAAGTTAAATCCATTTTGTAAGAAAGTCCTGTTCGGTTGCTCAGGCGGTCAAGTCCTATTCTGTTGCTCAGGCGGTCAAAGTCCTGTTCGGTTGCTCAGGCGGTGTAATACCGTTCCACTGGGTAAAGTAGCATTTCTTTCGAATATTGAACCTAAAAATGTAAAAGAAGCCTCTATTAATGACTATTGGATTATAGCTATGCAAGAAGAGCTAAACCAATTCGAACGAAACAAAGTTTGGGAACTAGTTCCTAGACCAAGTGATCAATCAGTCATTGGTACTAAATGGGTCTTCAAAAATAAAGCAGATGAACAAGGTAATATAACTAGGAAAAAAAGCTAGATTAGTTGCACAAGGATATAATCAAGAAGAAGGAATTGACTACGAAGAAACATTTACTCCAGTCGCACGAATTGAAGTAATACGAATCTTATTTGCCATTGCATGTTTTCATAATTTCAAGCTTTATCAAATGGATGTTAAAAATACATTTTTAAATGGTTATATAAAAGAGAATGTTTATGTTGAACAACCTCCTCTATTCACACATGAAAAATTTTCGGACCACGTCTATAAACTTAAGAAAGCCTTATACGGTCTAAAACAAGCACCCCGTGCTTGGTATGAACGTATTAAGAGCTATCTAATAGACTCTGGTTTTGAAATTGGGAAGGTTGGTCAAACTCTTTTTATTAAAAGAACTAAAAATAATATTTTAATTATTAAAATTTATGTAGATGATATTATTTTTGGTTCTATAAATGACAATTTATGTCAGGAATTTTCTACAATAATGACCAAAGAAATTGAAATGTCACATATGGGAGAATTATCCTATTTCTCGGTTTAGTTTTCAATTCACAACCTCCCACTTCACCACCAAAACCCTTGTTTTTCAAATAGCTCCTAAAAGACCTCGACATTCTCAAGCTACAGCGAGTTCTTCGGATTCACAAATAAGAGCATGGCTACACAATGACAAGGCGGTGCAACACTTTGAAAAGATGCAAAGCTCCAAGATTTTTGAAGGATCTTTTATCAAATTCCCTGATTTTTCTTCATATGTTATTCAAGACTTGGCTCAGCATAGCGGATTGGAGCACCTCATTGATTTTGCGGCAAATAATAACAAGATTAATCACCTCCTTGTTAAACTTTTCTATGCCAACTTAAATCTTGACCACCACACAATTACAAATCCAGATGACTACATTTGGACAGTAGTATGTGGTAAAAAGATTTTTCTTCCACTACAACGACTTGCAAGGATTCTACAATGTTCAGATGAGGGTGACGAGTTAGTTGAAATTGCCATAAATATGGATACTCGTGATCGTGTTAGTCATTTGTTTCTCTCGGATGACTTGACGGAGTTAAAAGCGGTAGCACTAAGGCCAAAAGCTCGCATTATGCATAGAGTGCTAACCCACACCATCAATCCCCGCACCGGAAGCTATGAGAAAGTCTACCGGTGTGATTTACAATCCTTATATGCCATTTGGGGAAATAGATGAGTTAACTGGGCGAAGGTCATTCCAGATGAGTTCCAAACTTTTAACCAAGGTCGAATGACGATGATCTACTATGGCGCTTACATCATGCGCATTATCAAGCATTTCGAGGTCCCTTTTGTCGATTCTGAATGTTCGACCATAGGTTCCTTGAATACTAAAACTCTTAGTCTCATGAACCTACCAAAGCAATATCTTGACCACACCATAATTACTTATGAACATTGGCTTGAAAACCAGGCCACGGGTCAAGCTCAACCATCCTCCCAACAAGCTCGTCAACAAACTCCACATATGCAAGCCTTTTCATCATCCCAATCTCCTCGACCTACTCGGGAAGTCTACGAGATTCAAGAAATAGATCCTCAAGCTCGTCCCCACGAAGCCATGACTATCATTGCTCGTAATCAAGGACTCTCGATAATCGTCTATCTCGGGTTGAATCGACTGTTTCTAGAGTCGACAAAAATGTCACCAAAGTCAATAATAAGCTTAATCATATTAAGTCCTTCCTTAACAATATCTAGGAAGCTATCACATGCTCCCAACAATCTTCTACCTCCGTTCACGTACCTACATATCAAGGGAAATGACTGGCGGGACATTTCATTTGGTCTACATCAAATGAAAAGCAGGAGGAAGAAGGTGAAGAGGTAGGTAATGAATCAGATGATGAAGAAACTAAAGGTAACGAACAAAGCTCAAATGGCGGAAGTCAAGGTGATGAGTAAGAATGTCTCTTTATTTCTTATTTCTATTTTTCTATAATGTTGTTAGACTTTGCTTTTAGACATTTTGATATTTAAGTTCTTGTGGTATTATGTAATTGTCTAAAATTCTATGTTTTTTAATGTATATAATGTTGTACTATGGTACTCAAATGATGTGACTGTTCTATGTTATGTGCTAAGTCTATATATATGTGTGTTCTTGTGCCATATTACTCGTACTTTAACTTTCCTATACCTTGAGTACTCTCCCTTTTGTCGATGACAAAGGGGGAGAAAAACATAAATTGTTTATAGGAAATATAGCATAGTTTCAGGGGGAGAATAAAATATCAAAGTTGCAAGCATATTACTCAGGGGGAGAGATATTCTAACAAAATCTTGTCGAAGATTCACTTGTAGGAAATGGAGTTGCCATCATCGAAAAGGGGGAGAATGTTGGATCATAAGGTTTTGAATGCTGACAAGAGACGAAAGTTCACGAATCAACGACTACGGCAAATCCGGACTCATCGACTCAAATATGGTTCGTATTGATATTGATGTTAACTAGAGTCAATAAGTATATAAAGTCTAGTATAGAGAATTGTTAAAATCTATCCTCAAGGTTCATCACTCATAAATTCATTTTATAAAAATTTCATATACGCATACAAAATACTTTCACTGCACTAAAACAACATCATCAGTTGACTGACCCATATAAGACAGTCGACCGAGTCTGTGTACAAATTTTTTAATATATACAGTAAACAATCGACTGAACCGCCTAGGTCAGTCGACTGACACTGTACATTTTTTTCTGTACGTTTGAAATTCAGTCGACTGCCCAAGCAATTTCAATCGACTGAATCTACAACTGTCATTTTTCTCCAAAAGACACTTCTTTTGATCAAAAGGTTCTTTCTTCATGGAAGGTCACAACTCTTAGATTCTAATGGATGTCGATTTCCAAAAGTCATATCTCATCACACACTATATATACACTCAAGATTCATAGATCCAATTACCTAATTTTCTATTCTCTTTTGATCTATAGCACTTAGCATTCTTGAGTTCAATATCTACAAGCTTTCATACAATCATTGTTTACGTATTCATTTCCATATTTTTCAAGCAATATTAAACTTCCTATTCTTCATACACACACAAATATACACATCTACTTTGAGGATAAGATTATAGGAAGGGTGTACTACAAGTGACAAATCTGTGTTATTCAGAACACACAAAGTCAAGTTAAATACAGTTTGTAAGAAAGTCCTGTTCGGTTGCTCAGGCGGTCAAAGTCATGTTCGGTTGCTCTGGTGGTGTAATACCTGTTCCTCCAGGTTAAATGAGGGTTGCTAGCTATAATTCCAGAAGGAGTCTGGGACCAGACGTAGAACGGGAGTTCGAACCAGTATAAAAATCTCTGGTGTCATTTTACTGCTATTATTATTGTACAGTTATTTTTCGCACTAGTTATTTATTATACTCCATATTACTCGATCCTATAACACAATCACTTTCAATTACTAATACTACTATTATAAACTTAGTTAATTTTTATAAAACTTATAATTAATTTATTATTATTATAATAAACTTAATTATTTGTTATGAAGCTTAGTTAAACTTTATAAACTTAATTTGTTTATTGTTATTATTACTATTATGACCATTGTTGTTGATATTATCGTTATTATTATTATTATTATTATTTTAAACTTAGTTAATTTTTATAAACTGAGTTATTTTATTATTATTATTATACAAATTTAGCTATTAGTTAATTTTTATAAAACTTAGTTAACTTGGTTAATATTTTATAACTTATTACTTTATTATTATTATTATAAACTTATTTAATTTTTGTAAACTTAGTTAATTTATTATTATTATAAACTTAGTTACTTTTTATAATACTTAGTTAATGAAGGTAATTTTTATCAACTATGTTACTTCATTATTATTATTATTATTATTATTTTGAAATGGTACTTAGATACAACATGTCACTGGGATAACACAACACAAATCATATGTCAATATATGTTCGAATCATGCTACGCAAGTTTCGAACTTGTGACCTCTCGCACCAAAGTCGAATCACTTAACCACTGAGATAATGGTGCTTGTCACGAGTACTTGAGCACGTGCGATGCACGTACGCAGAAGGAACTGGTGTTAAGAAACAATGTGTGGGGTTTTTTGAATTTTATAAAATGAGTTTGACGTACAGGTAATGTTATATGTTTTGGATACTGACTTTCAGAGTCTGATGGACATGTACATGTAACGTTTGTATCAAACATGGAAAGAAGCTTTATATAAGACCGACCATATGTGAAAAAAAATAAAAGTAACAAACGTATGGATTTATGAATTACTCTTGCATGTTCATGCAAACCGTAGACAACAACTTTGATTCCCAACAGAAATAGAATATGTTGTGCATTACATATAGTACCACTATATCGTCACCTAAATGTAAATCCATAAAGCAATACTACTGTATCCATCAACTATACATTCAACTTAAAACCAAATAAAAGTACTGAAATCCTTTAATTGTAGTTACAGAGAATATACTGATACAAAATTTCTTTAATCAAGTAATACTAATATAACACATTTTGTGCAACTACACATCACTCTAATATGGACTAATGTACCATTTAGAGAAGAAAAGATACTTAACAGCTTTTGTGCCACTGCATGCATGTGATTACATAGCTTCAACCAAGGGAAGTAAAGATCTGCGTACGCCTTTGTTAAGTCAATAAACATGTTCCAGTCAAGACTCTGTTGGAAAAGACAGCACACAAATTATGGTCTTTAAATTTAAGTGAGCATAAACAAAATAACAAAAGTTAGCATTCAAAAAATGGGGAACATAGTTAAAGAAATGGAGTTTTATGGACATGCTTGTGTATTTGGAAAATTAACCGAGCATATTTATTGTATACCTTAAATAACCTGTATACAGTTTATTGTATTTGCTGATGATTGCATAAAGTAGGTTCGATAAAAATGGAACAAACAATAATATAATGTGTACACAAAGCAAACATTATTGCCTTGCATGAATACCCCAAGCATGAAAAGGGAAATATTGAAAGACAAAACATGACATTAATTTTAATCATCGTCACATACACCGACATAATAAAAATATAACGTACTGTTGAAGAGAAGTTTCGTACCTTCCATACTAACCCAAGACCTCCAGTTAATAGAACACATCACCAATTACTATATAAAGTGCTAAGAAATTTACACCAATAGAAGGTCCATGATCTGAAAATGTAAGCACTATAATCAAGAATGTTAGATATAATTCAATCAACAAATATTATTATACAGCAGAAACAAATCCCACACTGATTTGATATATAAGCTATAGCTCGGTCGCATATAGTATTTTAGAATGCATAAAATTAGGACTAACACTTAAAACCGATACCTACAAACTCAAACTGTAATAATTCAAATAATTGTAGTCACTGTGCAATTGGTAAATAATGGTCAATAAATTATTCTGTTCAGACCATGACTTCATTTTCTTATAACAGAAAAATGATTATCAACAATAGTTTCTTGTGTTATACAAAAAGGAAAACTCATTAGCCGAGGTTAACTTTGTTCATTAACCAACATTAACCATTTTATCATTTCAATACAGTAACATAGAAAATATTGACCTGAAATCGATTTGTGCTTCAATTGCAGTTCTAGTTCAATAACATAGAATAGTACCTAATTAAGCAGTAAAAGGGAGCGTACTATTTTTTTAACCCAAGCCATTGTTGGGCACGACGATCACCACCACCTCCAATTGCATGTCTGATACTAATCTTCTCATTTGTGTACTTTTCGTGAAGCCATTCAAATCCATTCACATCGAGTTTTCCAGCGACTGACTTGCACAAAGATAAGATAAAATGTACTTAATATTTGATATATGAAGTTAATGTGAATTAATGATTATACATCTGAAAATAATGTAGCCGTGATATATAAACAGTCGAAGGAAGTAATTAAATGCATCTTTACTTGCCTTAAGATCTAGGAAATTATTAGTGCACTTAAATAAATAATGGATTAGAACAAATCATATATCGTAAATCTAACGCATCGGTAATTATATTTCAAACGTTATCTAAACCAACACAAATGCAAATAACTCTAACTATAAAGTCTAGGAGTAAACCTATTATGGTAAAAAAACGTTGTTTCAATCATCATAGAAGAGTAGTAGAATATCCCTACCTTCTAAACCCATGGATAACTACTACCACAGCAAGTCAGCACTAAGACCAAACACCTTTTATTTGGACATTCAGACACAGGAAAATTAGTGTAATTCAATATATTGAGTGAACTTATATCGTCATAAAATAAGGAAATAACTCTCTCCTATGTATTGCATAATATCATGTTCAAAACCTATTTGACATAAATTTTCATTTTATCCTACTATATTTACTCATACTTAATTAATTTGTCATTAATGTTTAAATACATGCAATATTCTAATGGATGTTTCTGTATGTGTACAGATGTGTCTTTGTGCTCATCGTACTTAGAAGGTATGTGTTGTGTTTATTTGTATAAATTTGAGGCAGACATGCCAAACTATATAACATCACATAGTTGATTTAAAATATATGAAACATTACTTGGGTAAGAAGAGAGAAATTTACATTTAGGGGTCTTTATGCGGTCTTCATTATTGATATCCTAAAGCATATATCATTTCTCTCTTCTTAATCTTTTGTATTATATTCGAGCATTTTAAAAGATAAAATTTGAACATATATTCCATTAAATGATGCCATTATCAACAAATTCATTTGGATACAACTATATATAATTCTCATTTATAGAACCATATGTTTTTTTACATTTTTCTCATATTAAGCCGTACACATAATTAAGATAATAAATGACTATAAAGTTTGAAATTAGCCTATTTTTTCCCCCTAAATAGAATAACCGTGGGAAATTGTGAAAGTACCTCATTTTTATTTAGATGGTTACAGCAGCAAGCACCTTCCATAGTCACATACCCTCGTGTTGTTTAGTCACACCCTTACAACTGCTAATCCAACAAAAAATACACTATTACATCAACCAACTAATCATGCTAAGTCATGGGGGGTATGTTCCTATTCATATCTCTTGATTCATGACAAAGAATGTTTTGTAAATGCGAGAAGGTTCAGTTCACTTTATCTTTATGAACTGAATTTTAGTTTATTGACATCATTTGTATCAATTCAAAGAATCATTCAACTTATACCTTTATACAATGGGTAGGTTAGTCTCGATATCTACATCAACTGAATCAGCTTTAATATCTACTGGGACATGTTCGGAGATTACAAAGCTCAAAAAGACTCGACATGATCAATTAGAGTAGAATATGGTTTAGCTTTGCTTTGGGACTTATTGTATAAATCACCCATGAGGTGTCAACTTTAGCATTGATGTAAAATAATCTGTTTTCCAGCCATTTTTTCAGAAGCCTTTTTTCCCATTTGGCATATCATTTCCAAATCTCCAACTAAGATGACATACACTAATTACTTTTTGAGGACAAATTATCATTAATGATGGTCAACAATAATTAGATTCACATAGATAAAGATGTAGACAAAAAAATATTCATGGCTGGTTATGTGTTGGTATATCTTATTACGCCTATGAGCTTTAGCGGTAAAGGTAATTGGTACAACAATTGTGAGTGCTGCAGGTTACAACAAAAACGTTTATTAAGCTATAACACAATCGAATTAAGTGACAATGGAAAAGATAGTAGTACCAAGTGAAACTTAATCTGGCATTATTCATTATTGTTAAACATATTAAGATCTTGGTTCTTTGAATTTTAATATCATTGTCATCAACTGTGTGAAGGTTAATAACTAAATTGATGTAATAAAATATGCAGCACATTATAAACATAAATGTTGTATGCATGTTAACTCAAATAAAAGAAGATATAAGAGGATGTTCGTTTTTTTTTAAATTGTTCATAGAAGTCGTACAAATGCGCAGCAGAGAGGTATAAGGCAGAGAGCGGTGTTTGCAATATCAGTCCAAAACCGTTCCTGTATATTGAGCTTTCCTCTTCCTCTGCTCTCTCTTGCTCTAACATATACGTACGCACCCAATCCCCTTAACGTCGCAACATTCCAGATTCCAATTTTTCCTAAAATTACAAATCAGCCTGATTCACATATTAGACATGATATTTTTATAATATATTTTTACATTTCAAGTATTTCCGATTTGATTCAGAATTGAACTACATATGCTTTTATAATCAAAGTCAAAAATACCTGGTTAAGAAACCAACCAACCTTGAACTGAAAGGAACATAAAAATGAATGAAATCAACTGACCATTTTTTCTTTCCCAAAGAGATTGTCAAATCTTAATCCTAGCCCAGATTTGTGCTATTTCTGTAAAATCAAAAAAGGTAAAATTGATGATTGAATAAGGAAATAAAAAATTACGCCGTTAATTGGAACACTTTGGGTTTTTTATTTTTCATTACCCGTTGAAAGGAAAATGAAAGTGCTGTAGCTTTTAGTCTATAGACTGAACGCATGATAGATGCTTGTTGACGGTAGGCGACGCTTAGGAGGAGGCGAAGTTTGTTAATGCTTGTTGACGGTCTACCGTTAGGGTATTTATGGTCTTGTTTCGATTTTCATGTTTTACAAAAAAATCATTTGATAATCAAGGAAATGGAGGAGGAATCCTTTTCTGTGAGGGGAGAAATGGATGTGTTGGTAGTGGGAAGTTTTGCGCAGTAAATTGTAGACGTGGTTGGATGAAAATGGGAGGGTAAGAAAATGACGGAAATAACCTCCCTCTTTCTTAAAATTAATTCATGTTCTGTAATTTACGAAAGGGTATTTTCAGAAGAATATAAAAGGCTTCACTTTGACCAGTTGACCAAAGGTTTTGCTTTATAGTATAAGATATGAATTTAGTTCCTTTATATAAAACTTAGATAACTTGGTTAATATTTTATAGTTTATTATTATTATTATTTTATGTATTATTATTATTTTATGTATTATTATTAATATAAACTTAGTTAATTTTTATAAACTTGTAGTTAATTTATTATTTATTATTATTATTATTATTATAAACTCAGTTAATTTTTACAAATCTTAGCTAACAAGGTTAATACTTGACAATTGTTATTATTGTTGTTATTATTTTAAACCTAGTTAATTGTTATTAAACTTAATTATTTTTTATAAACTTAGTTAACATGGTTAATATTATTTTTATTTATTTTATTATGATTATTATATAAAAATTTAGTTACTTTTATAAAATTTAGCTAACTTGGTCAATGAATATAAATATGAATATGAATAAAATTGGAAAATGAAGTATCCACATTCGGAGAAACTTTTTGCTTAAGCAATTTCGTGAAAATGCAATGAAATAAGTGATTAGATGTAAGACTTGAGAAATTAATATATGGTCAATGATAGAATTGAACTACCCTTTTGTGCACCTTTGCATATGCTTTTAACTCTGAAAATGATGGTAGCTAAAAGAGTCATAATGTATGCATCAAATAAAGTAACAACTAATAGCATATCAAACCTAAAATGTATCTAGTATATTAGAACATATAGCTTTATATAGTTCTACATTAATGACCTTCTAATAACTATCCATTAACTCTTGAAATAAGTAGTAATGCACTCATCGGAAGGCACAACCCGGTATATAGCTAGTCTTCGAAAGTGATCTATGCAAAACTCATCATATAGGTCAAGAGCATGTTTGTTTCTTTTTATCCATTAAGCATATCCATTTTCTTCCATTTCCCTCCAATCGTACAGGGACTGTAATAGTTAATTACAACACAATAGTTATATAGACAATTTTCTTCAAATAAGTGAAATTGCTAGAAATCATTTTAAGCTTCTTTTAACCCAACCTTCCCCATAATTAACCAGTTTCACTAAACAGTTAGGTGGAACACCACTGACAAGAACCGGATAACCAATCTTGTCCTGTACAATAATTAACCATAGAAGGAAGTGAATAAAACATACTAAATCTAAGATACCAAATCAACCAAATAAGGGAAAGTTGTATATACCTTCATATCACATTAAGTAAAAAAATCTTAACTGTTTTATTAGTCATAATACCCACTATATGCTAATTCAAGTATGGTTACTATATGTAATTAAAAAGCCTTCACGATAAAATAAATAAAAAGTAAGGCCATTCCATTTCGACAAAAGACCATACCCAAGTTCAATAGTTTGCGTCCGCTATCCCGATCATGATTTTCTTACCCCCCAGAGGGAAAGGTCCTTCCCTTTTGGGCCGGTTGTGGGCGAGGAGGGATTCGAACCCCCGACACCGTGGTTCGTAGCCACGTGCTCTAATCCTCTGAGCTACAGGCCCCACCCCGTCTCTACTGGATCTGTTCCCGGGAGTACCCTAAAAAAGGAACCTCTCCTCAGCCATTTCGTTTCGGGTTAAGAAGATGTGAAAGTGCGTTTCTCTCTATAAGAACAGTGCGTTCTGAGGTGTGAAGGGGGAGAGAAGAGATATCATAATTGAGGTTTTGAATAAGAGGACCTTTGCATTTTTTTTAGTAAAATAAGAGGTGTTAAGCTTTTTATCATTCTGGCGTCGAGCTATTTTTCCGCAGGACCTCCCCTACAGTATCGTCACCGCAATAGAGTTTAACCACCAAGTTCGGGATGGATTGGTGTGGTTCCTCTACGCCTAGGACACCAGAATATCGAATCATGAACAAAGAAAGGCATGAGAATGAGAGAAATATTGGATAGTGATTGTGAGGCCCCAATTCTTGACTGGAAGGAATACCAAAGGCCTCCGCCCTTCCCTATCTATCCAAGGGAGGGAAGGGCAGAGCTTTTGGTTTTTTCATGTTGTCAAACAGTTGAACAATAAAAATAGATGGCGAGTGCCTGATTGAATTGATCAGGTCGTGTAGGAACAAGGTTCAAATCTCTCGGTCTGTTAGGATGCCTCAGCTGCATACATCACTGCACTTCCACTTGACACCTATCGTAATGATAAACGGCTCGTCTCGCCGTGACCTTATCTTGGATTCTCAATACTTCTGTCGCTCCATCCCCGCAGGGGCAGAGAACCCATCGCTGTCTCGGCTGTGCTACCGGAGGCTCTGGGGAAGTAAGAATAGGAGAGCACTCATCTTGGGGTGGGCTTACTACTTAGATGCTTATGACAAGGGCTATAGCTCAGTTAGGTAGAGCACCTCGTTTACACGTGCGCCAATGCTTTTCAAAGGGGCCCATTATGCAATGAACATAATTGATCTTATTGAGAAATCGATGTCTTACTCCATAGATTCGAAGGAACAAGAGAACAATAGCCTGACAAATATTTGATTTGGTCCGATTCGAGTGCGAATTCAGGTGCCAAATGAAATAGAACCTGCCATTGATTTGCTAATTGATAAGGTAAATACCAACCCTTTCAAATTTATTAAAATTTCATGTACCGATTCCTCAATACCTACTATCGTAGAATATTCATGTGGCACTTTCTCAGATTTAGCACGTGTGATACATGTTCCTTCTATTTCTCCAAGTAAAGCCCTTCGCATGGCAATACCTATGGTATCGGCTTGCCCTTTCATGAGCGGGGACAGAATGAAACGACCATAATAAAGACGCGTACTGTCTACTCTTGATTCAACACATTTCCACTGTAGTGTTCGAGTGGATCCTGCTATTTCCTCTCGAACCATACTAATATTATTATTTGATTAGATCATTGAATCGTTTATTTCTCGTGAAATCCATTTAATTCTTTTTTTTACACACGTCTTTTTTTGGGAGGTCTACATCCATTATGTGGCATAGGTGTTACATCACGTACGAAACTTAATAGTATACCACTTCTACGAATAGCCCGTAATGCTGCGTCTCGTCCGAGACCAGAACCTTTTATCATAACTTCTGCTCGTTGCATACCTTGATCTACTACAGTACGAATAGCATCTAAAGCGGCTGCTTGCGCAGCATAGGGTGTTCCCTTTCTTGTGCCTTTGAATCCAGAAGTACCGGCGGAGGCCCAAGAAACCACTTGACCTCGTACATCTGTAACAGTTACAATGGTATTGTTGAAACTGGCTTGAACATGAATAACTCCTTTTGGTATTCTACGTCCAGTCTTACGTAAATTAATTTACAATACAGACGCGGTGATCAGTTGGACCTTTGATTGAATAGCATTTTTTCTCGATTGACCTCCTCTTTGCAGGAGGTCAATCGAGAAAAATGCTATTCAACGGTGTTTTGTTAAGTTTTTTTATTATGATTCAAAATAAAATAAATGGAATCACGCTCTATAGGATTTGAACCTACGACATCGGGTTTTGGAGACCCGCGTTCGGTATAGATAAAGTTATTAAATATTAAAATTATCGGCCAATCTTTTCTTTTTTCTTTTAGAAATTATAATTTTTTAATATTTTAAAATAATTAAGAAAACACATATCTTAATTGGAATCTTACTTTACTAGTATTTATCTATGGCCCTGCGCAAGGACCGACCATAGACCCTGTTCAATAAGTGGAACGCATTAGCTGTTCGCTCTCCGGTTGGGCAGTAAGGGTCGGAGAAGGGCAATCACTCGTTCTTAAAATAAAACCAGCATTCTTAAGACCAAAGAGTCGGGCGGAAAAAGGGAGAAAAATCATCACAAACCTCCCTTTTTTCTTTTCTATTTCAATTTCTCGATATAGGATCCCAAAAATGATATCTAAAACACATGTGCTCTACTGATTATGGTGTTAGTTTTATTTATTATGTGGCCTATGTTATTATTGTGCACCAATTTCATTTAAAGAATTAATGAAAAGACGTCTGAATTTTTGAAGAAAAAATTTAGATTGCTATTAATAATTATACTGGTCCCAAAGGTTGCCTCAAAATATATATATATATATATATACTTCTTCTCTATTTGGACTGATGATATTTCAAAATTAAAACATTCTTATGCCCATTTTGTTTTTAAGGGGTCATTTTTAAATGTTTTTTTAAGTCTAATAATTTTGCAAAAGGAGATCGGAAAAGAAAACGCAAAAGGGTCTCCATCATCATATCCGAGGAAAACCATTGAAGATTAGTATTAACACTTTCGCCTAAAAATGCCTTTACTTCAGGACTGTAAGATTTAAATTCCTTTATTATTTCATTTTGGATTTACGAATATTGAATTGATTGCGTTCTAACCACAAAACATATTACAATCTTGTTAAATCTCTTTCATTTAGTATCAAAGCAATCGTAAATTCATATAAGATATGAAATTGATTTTCAGTGGGTCGTATAAAACCTATATAGATTCAACTAATTTTTGTACAAATATTTTCTTATAATTTTGGATGAAAGATTTAAATGGAGAATTTTTATTCTGTATTATATATGTACATAGTTGTTAATCAATTTATTTTTCATGAAGATGTAATGTTGAAGACCCTTAACCAAGAGGCATCATGTCATGAATCACATGGACACTCTCCTTTTGTTATATTGGATTTAATACAACTAAGTTTGTATGAAATTTTGGTCCAGACTAGATCATGACCAAGAGTTTTGATATGTCTATATATGTTACATTTTGAATATGTTATTATTCCCTATTATTTATTGTATATATATTTTTATAAATAATTTAAACCATATAACTTTTTTTTAATAATTGGTTATTTTCAATTTCTATCAACTTTGAATTGTAACTGCCACTTTATAAAAATGAATTTTTTGATTAAAGTCATAATTATGTTTCACATTTAATAAATAATGAACGGTAATTTTACTAACTTGAATTGCCATATGATTTATTAAGTGAATTTATTTGTTATAATGGTTTATTTTTTTGCCAACGTTGATACAAATTGATTTTCATGAAATTACGTTTTTACATTTAATAGATTATGAATGGTATTTTACCAACGTTAATTATCATTATGATTTATTAAGTGAATTTATTTATTTTAATACTTCAATTTGTTTTTGTCCAATGGTAATATGAATTGAATTTTAGGCAAACAACTTTTATGGTAGGTCTGAAATATAATTTGGCATTTTATTATTTATTTAGTATAATTTTTTTTTGGCAAGGCCAGCTGGGTTAAATGGATCCCTACCATTTTATTAATTTCTCATAAAACATAATTACAAGAAGTTAATGAGGAAAACACAAAGGAGACAAGGAATGGAAAAGGCAAAATAAACAAAAGGCAGCAAAAACAAAAGCAAATCATGCAAGTCTCCACTTCAACTTCAACACCTCAGGAAAGTGATACTGAGAGTACACCATAGCATTATGGATGCCTCTGATAATCCGATGGTAGAGAACCAATCTACTTTGACTTTTGTCATTAAAAAGTCTTTCATTTCTTTCCTTCCAAATGCTAAAGGTGAACACTTTCAATATTAACAACATCTCATAAGAGGTAGTAGTCTTCCAAGTTGTTTCCTTGTAAATGCTCTTCCATTCCTTGGTACTATCCCTAAAAGGAGGGTGAAAACCACCTTTAAAATTGATAAGTCTCCAAAGATACTGAACAAAGGAACATCTAAAGTACAAATAAAGATTATCCTTAGGAAAGAATTTGCAGAAAAGGCAATTAGTATTAACTAAATACCTCTTTGAAATAAATTACACCTAGTGTGATTAACATTTCTGATAATTTTCCAAAGGAAGAAATTATATTTCTCAAAGGTGGAATAGTTCCAAACTCTCTTAAACCAAATGAAATTCTGACCAGATTCTTAGTCATCAAGTGCTTTATAGATGAGATTAGGAGAATGGTTTTTCCTGCTTGGTCCCCACACATAATTATCCCTATCAGCAAACATATAAAGGTTGTTTGAATATAAGTTTCATAGTTCAGTAACCCTCCTGTTAGTGGAACTAGGAAGACAAATTTTGCCCTTTCTTATGTAATCAACTACTTTAGCTTGTAATGGAATACCAGTTTGCATTATTTCCCCATATTCAAGTTTATGATATAGAATAAGTCCCTTATCAATCCAAGGAACCTTCCAGAAATAAGCATTACTGTCAGGTGCCACTAAAAGAACAATATGAGGAAGGAGAAACTGCCTGATCTTCAAGACTTCCTTCTATATCCAACTAGATGTTGGTCTAGACTCCATCATCCAGAAATCATCATTTTTTAAATTATACCTTTTAGCCCAGGAAACCCAAATAGAGGAAGAGTTGTTGAGCAGTCCATTAAAGAGTTTAGAGAATGTAGAAATGTTCCATATAGAGAGATACTTAATTTGCATCCTCCAAATTTTTGGGATTTTCCAGCTTTCTAAAAGCAATAGGAGCTAGCTTCTTAGATTAAATATTCCCGTCCTTTAAAACTTCATCATTGCACTACGTATCATACTTATAAATTTGGCTGGAAAGAGGAAAGATCTGCCCCAATATCCATTCATGGAGAAGATGATTGAGTTTATAATAGTTAATCTACCAGGATGACTAAGAAATCTGTTTTGCCATCTGTTCAGGGTGGATGTTATTTTCTCAAACAAGGGAGAACACTAAGAGGTGGTAATTGCTTTATTAGCAAGAAGGACACCAAGGTAAGACATATCATTTTGGAGAGGTTGCATTTTTTTGATGTCTAAGCACTGATGCACATAAGTGACAGAAAGACCAGCAAGGAGAATGCGAGATTTAGAGGGATTAACGTGAAGGCCAGTGAAGGTGGCAAACTCATTCAAAGATAGAACGATAGATTAAAGAAAAGATAAGGTTGGTTTGGTAAAAATGATGAGGTCATCGGTGAAAGCCAAAGAGATGATGAGAGGGTTTCTACACTTCGGATGGAGAACAAATTTATTCAGATTAACTTTATGTATCAATTCTTGCGTTAGAGATTCCATGATGACTATGAAAAGGTACGCTGAAATGGGATCTCCTTGTCTAAGCCCTCTAGTAATCTTAAAATATCCTACAGTATGGGAGTTGATGAGAAGGGAGTAGCTAACAGTGGATATGCATTCAAAAATAAGATTTATGAATGTGTCAGGTGTTTGCATGAAAAATGAGCAAACACCTCCAAGATGTTGTAGTAGGACTGTGAATACAGTTTGTAGTACAGAGCTATTGTTTGATAAATTTCAGTTGCGGATGATTGAAATAGAAAATTAATGGTTTGCAATAAATAGTAAATAAAGGACTGAAATGTAAAAAGACAGAATTTATAGTGGTTCGACCTGAATGTGCCTACGTCCACTGTTCCTATTTTATTATCTCTTTCATATTCGATTACAAGTACAAGCTTTGAATATGAATAAACTTGTTGTTAGGACTAAGAATTTTCTCTCTCAAAGTTGTCTGCCATTGTTGATGGAAGCTTTGCCATCTTTCTTCCATCCCTTTTTATGATGCTATATGACTAGTATTTATAGAGTGAGGTTGTGAGGAGAGGTAGATGAGTACATGGCTTCTAGGCTATGGTTCAACCTTTCTTCCTCTAGGCTTTGGTTCAACCTTTCTGTTGTTCCACTGCTCTTGGATGCCAACTGAATACTATCCTGGTAGCTCCCTTCAATTGCCCATCTAAACCTTGGAATCTTGAATGTCGGAATAGGTAGGTTCATCCTAAAAGTACAAAAAAGTGTGAATCCAGCCCCAGAAGGGCTGGACCGGAAATGTCTAGTGGGTCCAGCCCCGGAAGGGCTGGACCACGTGGGTGCGACCCCAGACTAGGTGGGTCCCGGCCAGGTGGGTCCGGCCTGGGACTGGACCAGGTGGTCCCTGGTCCGGTAGGGCCGAACAAGCAAGCTGGTCTGATAGTGCCGGACCAGGTGCAAGCTGGTTCGGCCGTGGCGGACCAGACCGGGCTGGTCCGGCAGTGCTGGACCAGGAATCTGGTCCGGCATTTGCCGGACCAGGTGGTCCCTGGTCTGGCAGCGCCGAACCAGAAAGCTGGTTTGACAATTGCCCGACCAAGTGGTCCCTGGTCCGGTAGTGCCGGACTAGGTGTAGGCTGGTCCGGCCCTACCAGACTAGACCAGGTGGTCCCTGGTCCGGTAGTGCCGGACCAGGTGGGTCCGGCACTGTGCCGGACCAGGTGCTGGTCCGCCATTTGCCAGACCAGGGGGTCCGGCCTGGGATCAGACCATGTGTCTGGTCCCAAAGGGCCAGACCTGTGCGGGTCCGGCCCTCCAGGGTCGGACCAGGATGTCCGACCCTGTGGGGCCGGACCTGTGTATGTCCGGTCCTCGTAGGCCGGACCAGGCTGTCCGACCCTGTGGGGTCGGACCTGTGCGGGTCCGACCCTGCTGGGCCAGACTCTGCTGGGTCCGGCTCTGCTGGGCTGGATTTGGCGAATCCAGCCCTGTTGGGCCAGGCTTTGCTGGGCCTGTACAGACCTGATTTTGTAGGGCAGTTTCTTTGCTGGTTTAGGATGGGCTGGCCCTTGCAGAAAGCTTTCATCGAGGCTTTATCGTCGGACCATGTTAGGCAAATCTTAGTATTATCATATCTTTCAAACCGTTATTCGGATTGAGATGCGGTTCGAGCCTATGCTTACATCTTGACCTCACCAACATTTCTAAAAGGCTCTGAGTTTGTTCCAAAACTCTGACAATTTTTTCTCTGACTTTTCATATCCAATATGCGGTAGGCGAAAAAGCCCACAACATCAGGGAAGTTCATTGCTTTCATAATTAGGATCAGAGCAGGCCACTTAATCGAATCAAAGGCCTACATTATGTCGATTTTAAGCATTGCTCTAGGGGAGGAGTTGCTGGTAGAGTAAGTATTAAGAAGCTCATGAGCTAACATCACATTATCAAGAATATTTCTATTTGGCAAAAAAGCTGAGTGATTAGGGGAGATGATTGATGCTAAAACCTGATTAAGTCTTGAAGCAAGGATTCTGGAGATGACTTTGTATATGATGTTGTAGCAAGATATAGGTCTGAACTAAGAGACATGAATAGGGGTACAAACCTTAGGGATTAGGGCAATATTTGTAGAATTGATGGACTTGAGAAGCTTGCATTTGGAAAAGAAATTATGCACTGCACATAAGACATCCTTTTGTATAATGTGCCAACAATGAGTGAAGAACCTAGCATTAAAACCATCAGGCCCTCCACTAGCTTCCTTCCTTAAACTGAAAACAGTAGTCTTAATCTCGTCATCAGTTATAGGAGAAGAAAGAGTAACATGATGAGAGGAGTTTAGTTGAGGCATTGTGAGGGTTGATATGAAGGAATCATTGTATTAAGTGTTATGATGACTTTTAAGAAGAGTAGTGTAGTAATTGAGGAAAGCAGAGTCTATACTATCCGTAATTGTTCGAGTGCAATCATTCAGATCTTTAATCTGAGAAATGCTTGATCTTGATTGTTTAATTTTTAAGGAGGCATGAAAGAATTTAGTATTCCTATCACCCACATTGAACCATCTTTCTCTTGATTTTTGTTTTACCATATTTAATTCAGAGGAAAGAGCAGCAACTAGCTTATTGGAGAGACTACTTTTAACTAAACCAAGGGAGGGATCAGAAGCGCCATGCATAATTTGATGCTGAACCATTTCAAGCTGCTCTATGATGCTAGAAGACAACCTTGTACCCTATCCAAACCTGCTTCTAGCCTAACATCTGAGAATTTCCTCGGTGTTCTTAAGTTTTGTTGAAGACTGAGCATTGGGTTGCCATAAGTTCTAATGTTCCATCCCTTTTGAACTATCTGCAAAAAATCAATTTCGTTAATCCATGTATCAAAAAAATTAAAATTTGACTTTGTGTTAATGTCACTCTGCCCAAAGCAAAGGATTAAGGGGCAATGGTCGGAGAGGTTGGACATTGGAATGTTAACTTGGAAGTTTGGCCAGTGAGAGAGAGATTTAAAGTTAGAGAAATCATGGTCAATTCTAGATAAGGTTCTAACTCCATGCCTACTCTTATTTGACCATGTAAAGGGAGATCCAGTACATGGAATGTCAAGTAACAAAGAATTATGAATGGTATCATTTAGCGGTGCAATATCCCTTGTAGACAAAGGCTTACACCAGACTTGTGAGAAGTTAGATATGAGCAACTAAAGTCACCAATTGCAATCCATGGATGCATTTCTTGCCTAAAATGAGGAAGCAAATTTAGCATGTTTTGACGATGTTGTATGGAGTTTTTTGCATAGATAAATGTGAAGTACATGGAGGTTGAAGGTGGATGTGAAGGGCATGAGTGTGAATCAACTGATTAGTTGACAGGATAGGAGAAAGTTGGGAAATAGAAGGGTCATATATCACTAAAAGCCTACCATAAGGGGCTTCAACTAAATTGTTGATAGAGGACCATGATGGGTTAATGTAGTTAGAGGCACGATGAGAGAGATATGAATTAAGCTTAGTTTCTGAAAGAGAAATGAGGGATAAATGATGTTCACTAATGATTTCTTTAACTTGATCAAGTTTAATGTCGAGGCGAGCACCTTTTATATTCCAAGTAGCAATTTTGTGTATCATTAGGAAACAAGAGGAGGTTTTTTTGAAGATTTTCTAGTACTTCTTTGAGAAGTAATGAAGGAGTTATCTGGGACAATGGATAATGGCGAGTTCAGCACCACATCATCCAAGTTGAATGTGGATAAAGAGTTGGACTTTGAAGGAGTTTTATTTTTAGAAATGGATTTTGAATTGGCTTTGTCTTTTCTTTTCTTTTTGTTGCCAGAGATTTGAAGATCAGGGATGGAATTGGATGATGAAATTAAATATAAGGGATCAGAAATTGTGGAAGAGAGATGATTTGATTTAAGAGAAGAATCGGATTCGAAAATAGAGGTTTCGGCAATGCTAAAGATTGAGGAAATTGGAGATAAACCTGTATCAGTGTGCACGTGCGTAAGAGAATTTGACACTTCAGGAACAAGAGGAGAGGGATAATGTGTGAAGATTTGATGTTGATCAGTTTCAAATGATAAATGGTTCGAAGAGGAGCAGTAGTATTCATTTTGGGATGTTGTTTTAATGGAAATGTTCCTGACAGGGGATAAATGAATCTCATTTTGATTGTGTACAGCAAATTGAGATGAAGATCAATGAGAGTGCTGAACCACCCTATCATTTACATAGTCATGGTTGCATTTTTTTCATTTGTTCCTTTTGCATGCTTGTTACTTTGGTTATAAGAAGCACTTTTCTGGGTTATCATATTAACAACCATTGTAATTTCTCCAATCTCAACATTTTCACTATCACTGTCAGTACATACTTCACTGATAGATTCAAGGACATTAAATTTATTACTAGTACTCAACATCTCAACCTGATTTCCTATTTTTTCTTTTCCTTTTGGATTTTGCCTGCTCTCAATATCAGAATCAACATCAAAATTTCCAATTTCAGATTTTCATTTTGCGCACTGGCAACAATGTATTTTGTTACATCTTTCTTCCTTACATACACTTTCTTACTAACAAACCTCTTCCATTCATTAATTTTCTTATTGCTGACACTTCTTGGGGTTTGGTTCTTCATGATAGTTCTTGCTTCTATGTTGGATACTGTAACTGGTTTTTCTTTATTGCAACTTCTTTCCTCTTCTACTATCTCTCTATTTAATTCATTACATTTATCCAGATCATGCCCAAACACCTTAAGTGTGTGCAAATTTCAGGTCTTTACTGATAATACACATAAAACCATTTGGGTTCCACCATCAAGAAGTTGAACAGAAAATGAATCATCAAGCTGGTGAGTTGGGGAAATTTCTACAAGACATTTTGCATAATTAATTCGTTCCATTTTCTTTGTATTTTCATCAAGACAAACTAACCTCCCTAGTCTGTTAGCTAACCATTTGATGCCTAAAGGTGACCAGGCAAATAAGGGAATATTTGTGAGATACACCCACATTGGCACCGATCTGATTATGCCACAAACATTACTAACAAGAGGGTCCCGTTGCTTAAGGATAAACAGTTTATTCCTTATAATAATGGGATCTCCTTCTACAATTCTTCTTTTGTCATCGAAATAAGGAAGAAGGAATAAAATATGGTTCCATCCAATTTGACTTTTATATTACCATTCAACTTCCAAATTCTCTTTAGGTGTTGAATAACAGCAGTGTAAGCAAGCAACCGTTCAAGGAAAAACTCGACGATGTAATCACTCTATGCCGTGTTGCCAGCTTGTAGCACTTTCATGGGAGGAACAATTGCTTCATCACAATATTTCATTTCTAACCGAACTGGAGTGTACTTACCAGCATTACGTGGCTTTCTCTTAAAAAGAGAAGTCCATTCAAGTTCAGCTGATAAAGAAGAAGAGAAAGAGGAGGACGAAGTTAAAGCAGGAGCCAGGAAAGAAGGGGAATGATTTGAGATACCGGAAGGAGGGGTGGGGAGAATTAGCAAGTGGAGGAGGGTCAGCTGGCAAGACAGGAGGAGGGGGACCATTGATTTAACGTGGTTATGCAATTTATTGATTTATAGTTGATAATAGTAAGCATTTCATTTTTCCTGAATCTAATGCAGCATTGAATAATGTTCATGCTCAGATCTCTGGAATAGTACAATTGAACGAAACTAATTTTTCCACTTGAAAGAGCAAATTAAGATTTGTCTTGGTGTTCTGGATATTGACCATGTATTATGAATTGAAAATCTACTATTATAGCGATAAATACTGATGATGAAAAGGATAAATTTGCAAAATGGGAGCGGTCTCTCATGATTATGAAAAGTACTATTATGGTTGCTATAAGAGGAGGTATTCCTGAGAAGGATGATGAAAATAATAATTTCACTGAAAAATAGTATTTATCTTCTATTAAAGAGCAGTTTAAAAGCAATTCTAAGGCTAATGCAAGTACTTTTATTATGAAAATGCTCACTAGTAAGTTTAATGGGACAAGCAGTGTACGTGAACATATCATGATGACGAATGATATGGCCGCAAAATTAAATGGTATGGATATGGAAAATTTTGAATTTTTTTAGTTTATTCATTATGACTTCTCTTCCTATACAATTTGGATCTTTCAAGATCAATTATAATATGCAGAAAGAAAAGTTGAAAATAAGCAAATTAATTGTTATGTGTGTTAAAGAAGAAGAAAGAATTAAGGTTGAGAAAACTAACTATGCGCACATTGCTATTCAAAGTCCAAAATCGAAAAATAAGGATAATGGTAAAGGTAAAAACAAAGTAAATATGGCTACTGGTATTAACAAGACTAGTATATGTAGTACAAAACCCGTGCATGCTCCTAAGTGTCATCACTGTAAGAAGCATAGGCACATGAGGCAAGACCGTGTGTTTAAAGATTGACTCGCTAAAAAGGGTAATGATTTAAATTTTATGATTTGTGAAACCCATTTAGTTGATGTTCCCTTAAATACGCTGTGAGTTGACACTGGTGCCTCTATGCACATTACGAACTCATTGTAGGGATTCCATTCCATGAAGATGCTTTAAAGTGGAGAAAGGAAACTTAAAGTTGCTAACGGATTAGAGGCTGAAGTCGAGGCTGTTGGAACTCTTCATTTGGTTTTGAAGAGTGGCTTTATTCTTGATTTACATGATGTAGTTTATATTCATTGTGTGATTAGGAATTTAATTTTTGTTTCTAGACTTGATGCATGTGGTTATTCATTTCAATTTGGAAATAATGAGTTGAAACTATATCAAAACTCTAAGTTTGTTCATTCTGGATTATTAAGTGACAATCTATATAAATTATGTTTGAATTCCTACTTTTGTAAATCTCTGTTATCTACTAATATTACTGGTGTTAATCATAAACGTAGAGTCAAGAGAAATTGTGATGTCGAGAATTTTTTAAAATTATGGCATTGTAGGTTGGGTCATATTTCAAGAGATAGAATGCAACGTCTCATTAGAAATGAAATTCTCCAACCATTAGATTTTTTTGATTTCGACAACTACCTAGAATGTGTTAAAGGAAAATTTGTCAAGGGAAATAAGAAATGAGCCACTCAAATTGGGGAACTATTATAAATTATTCATATTGTTATATGTGGTCATTTTCCTACTTTGGGTATTAACGGGCATAAATCATTCATTAGAAATGCGATCAGATGCATCGTGTGATCATACGGGCTCAAAACATACGACGATTTATTTCAGAATTCAAATAAATCATAATATAACATTAATATAAATAATCACCAAATCCTTCCCTTTCTCAAAATTCATTTCACTATTCCATTCATTTCCTGTAAATCATGGCCTTTCTTCCCCCTTCCATTCAAAAAAAATCCATCGATTTACTCAACGATAAAGTACGAAACTAGATTTGTTGAGATCGGAGCGAGGAGAGCTTCGAATCTATATGCTCGATCTAGTTCACGATCACCATTGGCGACATTGAAATTCTTGGGCCATGATCTAGGGTTTGATCTTGATGGAGTTAAAGGTGGATTCAGGTGAATCAGAGTGTGTGTTGCGATTCTCGTGCGAACGGGAGTAGAATGATTTGAGGATGTGTAGTGCCTTATAGTGGAATGTGACACCGGGGTTGTCGGTTGCGACTGCTACTGTCTCTTTCCCTAGGCACGACCGAGTTGCTTATATTTGGGTCTAGGGCGATGAGATTGCCTAATGGAATGCATTGGCGAAGACGGTTCATGATTTCATCAAGTATCGCCCGAGATAGGGAAGAGAGAAGGTATCAAGCATGGTGGCTTTGCTTGTGCCTATACATGCACATGTATATGTGATTGAAGAAGAAGGGTTAAGTTTTAATAAGGATTAATATTGTAATTAGAGAATTAATTATTTAATTAATCTGGAATCTTATATCGTCCATATCGTTTGCATACGAGGTCCGTTTTGGATGCGGTTTCTTGCATTGCACTCATGATGAAGAGCTATAACCTTGGCATTAGTTTGGATAGCTTTTATTGAGGCGAATGATATTGTCTCTCACCATACTATGATCGTTAGTATAGTATTGAACCGACATTTTGAAATGGTTTCTAACTATAAAATGTGTTTTTAATATACTTAAACCCATACTTATAAAAAAAGAAAATCGAAGCATTTTAAGATGATTTTATATCAGATATCACATTTTTTCCATTTACGTACCACTGTTAGAAAACTAATAGAGTTGGTTATTTTTTTAATATGAATTCCCCATTGGTTGATATGGATGCATTATACATGTTGTATATATACTATATTAGATGCATGTATGCTTGTTGGTTGCATGTTTGCTTATCTACTTTTTTTTTGGTTGAAAACTCCAAATTATTAGCGACCGAGAATTTAGGAAATATCTCGTGCATGGGGATTTCGTACACGTTGATCGTAAACCCAACAAACGAGATAAGTTGTAGAAGTGTGTTAGGATACGTGCCGACTGGTCTAAAGGAGGAAGACGATGGATTTGGACGGGCTTCGGGCTTTGGGATGAATTTTGGACGTTTCCGTTTGGTTTGTATTTATCTGTTTTTGGTTAAGTACATGACCAAAGTGGTTGATATTTACCATTATAGAGTGGTCAGTGCCCATCACTATTGATGATGGCCGATTTGGTCGATCTTTGGCATAGACGGTGAGGATACTTCAAGATGCACAATGTGAAGGTTTGTTCGTGCAACTGACTTAGGGTTTTGATGTTATTGCTCTACGGCGAGTGATTTCGATGATGAGGCGATGATGTGATGCTTTGATAGGATAGTATTAGTACTTCGAATAGTACTTGATGGTGTATAGAGTTAGGTTCCGAGGTTGATAGTTTTAGGATTCTATAGATCATGCTGGAGGTATTGTCTCATTCGCATCAGGGGTGGATGGCGATGTAATAACATGATAAATCTTTGTATCTTCGGTTTGTGACTCATGGTGGGAGTAGATATCGAAGATAGCGGCTTGATCTTGGGGGGAGCCGTGACTAGGAACATGGTAGGTTTATGGATAATGAAAATTGAATTGAGCAAAAGAGGCTCGGATCCGAATTGATAAAAAAAAGAGGGACTGGATGGATGTGCATGTGCTAAGGGATCATTGATAACTTGAAGTGTTTTTCTGTTGTACTCGAAGTAGGGGTATTGTAAGTGGGGACGCCCATGGATCATGTAGGGATTAATATACCCTAGACTAGTGGCTTTAGGTCTAGTGTCTAGCTTTAGGCTACGAGACACGTATCTAGCTCTGGGCTACGTGATACAAGAATACAACTGAAAACTGAGATTTTCCATTAGTCATCGGCATACGGGCCATACGATTTACCATATATCTAAAGCACACTGAGTGACATTTCGTATTGTTTAATGGATGTTATGTTTGTTATGGTTCTTCACTAGCCACATGTCACTTTAGGGATGTCACATGATGCAGGTATTGTGGATAGGGATACCTAGGTACCTCGATATTTTACTTAGTGTAGAGTAGCCCTTTATGATGTTGTAGAGTAGCATATTATTGATGTTATGTGCTGGCTCTTTGGTTGTAGGAGCAGGTTAGGTATGATTTGTATACCCTTTGCTTCATATACTATATCGACTTTTATAGTATTTTGAGATTTTTTATCGCTCCCACTATACTATTTTCTAGGTTTTATGCTTTGCTTCTTATTATCTTGGATACTCTTAAATGAGCAGACTAGATAGTAGGTATGGACGACATATGGAGTTCTGTAGATGGATTAGGAGTAGGTGATGTTTTCTCATACTTATATTTGAGTTTGTTATTATTTATTCCACCATATGATACTGTGGAGCTTGGACATTGTTTGACTTACTATTATTAGAGACAGTTTATCGGTTGAGTTTATTTATCTTTTGTATAAACTCTATTACTGTTTATATAACTGTGTGAGCCTATGTACTTTGATTTTATGGTTCATGTAGTTGTTACTGTCTCACTTGGTTTATATTTATGATGGCTATTATATTTTATTTGATGCGTTGTGAGATATACGATAGGTTATGTGATTGTGTTATGTTTTCTTTCTCTTTTCTTCTCTTATATTTCTCTTCTCTACTTCCTTTCTTTCCTTTGATAACCATCCTACATCGAAGGTGTAGAGCGATCATTACATTTGGTATAAGAGCTTGGTTATGTGATTAACCTGAATTGATACCAAGATCTAGTAGAGATAGGGTTGGAGTTATCGCTTTATGCTGGATGTAGAGTGTGTGTATATGAGTGAGTATTTGTTATATATTTTGGTTTTCAGAACTATATTTAAGTATATAGTATATAATTTGTATTACACACGAGCACTATTGATGCAGTTTTCCTTGAGAGATCGATCATCCTTAGTATAAATTAGGAATAATCTGGCATATGAGGAAGACTGCTATTGACCCATCTTCAGAGTTGAGATGGGGGCAGGAACGAGGGTCACTAACCTCAATTTATATAATATGTTTGCAGAGGTAGAGCGAATCATTTTTATAAATGCCCAAGTTGCTCTAAATGATTGTGGTGCTCAAGTGCAAATGCCTAAAGTCGACTTTGCCGAGCCGTGTAAAGACTACGTGAGTCTAGGAGGTAGACCGTTCCTTAGAATAGAGTCGGTTGTTGAGATGCAAGATTGGATGGTTACCTGCAAGAGGATCTTCAATGACTTGGAGTTAGATGATGCAATGAGGTAGAAGTTGACCTCTAGATAACTCCAGGGACCAACAATGAGCCGGTGGATTCTTGCGATCAGTTTATAGTTCGCTTTAAAAAAATTTATCTCAACTCTTCTGAAGTTGGTGCTGGTTAGTGTGTTCACCGATTTGAAGTAAGGAAATATGTCTGTGTTAGAGTATGTGGCCGAATTCGATGTGCTATCGAAGTACAGTCTATTTTCCATAGATACCCCACACAAAAAGAATAGAAAGATTAACATTGGGTTGAGTGATCACCTTGGGAAGCGATTGATTGGTCATATTGATGAGAGCTTCGAGAATTTGATTGAGAAGGCTTTATGATGAGAGAGCCTGTACCCAGTGTAGAAGAATTATCCTAAACCAGCCGAGTTGAGACAAACCGTGAAAGCATATGCGGTTGATGTCATTTCGATTTCGTTGAATGCTCCATCGACGAAAGAGAGGGGAACTGGCATTACCATTTGAGGTATGTTTTTCACTTATGGAATTTCCATATGTGTTTTATTCGACATCAAGATTTCACATTCCTTCTTATCTAGTTATTTGATAGATAGATTGGGATTTATACTTGTGAAAGTTAACCGGCCTTTAAATTGTAATGGACCTAGTTAGGGGCTCAGCCAGCCTATACATGATTTGTTGAGACTTTGTCTTATTGTGTCATGGATGTTTATTTGTTTATTTGCTATTGATTTGTTTTGGGGTTTAATTGGGTTCGGTATTATAGTTTGGGGATGAACTAGCTAAGGAGTACGGAATAGTAGTGCATTTTGAGAGGCCATTGGTGATAATTTGGGTTGTGGAGGAGCGGACGGTAGTGATAGGCTGCATGTTGGAGGATAGGGTTATGGTCAGCTTTCTATATTCACTCTATATCCCACATGACGAGTCATCATCTATGCCTGTAGCTAGAGTGTGTTTGGATATATTCGATGAGGTGACTAGATTACCACTATATAAGGATTGAGTTTAGTATCGATCTAGTTAGAGGTGCTAGAGTAGTAGTTATGTTTTCAAGGAATATGATGCCCAAAGAGCAGAGGAAGTTAAAGGTGTGAACGGATGGCCTGTTGAGGCCATGATTCATTCGTAGTAGCATATTTGGGTAGGATGCACCAATAGTATTCGCCACTAAGGCGGATGGCTCTTTGAGGTTGGTTGTTGATTGTCATGAGCTGAATGAGACGACGAACAAGTATCCACTCCTGCTTATTAATGACTTGTTCGATCAGCAATATAGTGCGAGGATGTTCTTTTAGTTGGACCTTGTGATGGGATTTCACCAACTAAGAGTAGCTAGGGAGAGTGTGCCGATTACATCCTTTCGTACGCTACTTTAATTTTTGATTAGTTAGTTATGCCGTTAAGGCCAACCAACATGTTAGCATGCCTTGTTAATCTCATGGACCGTATTTCGGGGGATCAATTGAGTAAATATGTGCTTGTGTACATTGGTGATATTTTCGTCTATTCATGGATGAAAGAAGAGCACAAGATACGATTGATGGTTGTATTGTAGGTGTTAAGAAAACACCGATTGATGATGAGATTTTTGAAGTATCACTTCTGAAGGAGGGAAGTGAGGTGCTTGGGTCACATTATTTCGGAGTAGGACACCGCTATAGATCTTACAAAGGTTACGATAATCCAAAATTTGAATTAACCTATGAGAGCTACAAATTAAAATTTCTCCTTGGATTGACGAGATGCTATACACGTTTTATCAAGGACTTCTCTAAGGTAGCAGTGTCGTTAACCAATTTGATAGGAGAGGATCAGACTTTTATTTGAGACACGAGGTGCAGACATGCGTTAGTGAATCATATTGAGAGGTTGACGACTGCACCAATGTTACTCATTCCGAGTGGGAATGAGGGGTCGATAGTGTTTGCTTTGGAGATTCGGATGCACTATCTATTAGAGGAGGGGTTCGGTTGTTCATTGATTCCACATCATTGAAGTATCTCCTCTCTGAGAAGGATCTCAACCTTCGCCAGCAGCGATGGTTGGAATTCTTAGCCTCCTATAACTGTGACATTTAATATATGTTTGAAAGTGAAATATAGTTGTTGATGCCTTGAGTGGAAGACATATGGCTTGGGAGCAATATTCCTAGAGTGGGCATTGCTCGAGTTTATCACTGGTTATGACTTCAGAACTCGATGTGAGTTAGTGCCAAGATAATAGCTAGTTTGACGATCGAACCTACTTTGATTTAGCGGATCGGTACTAGTCAGAGGCATGAAGCTAGACTAGTGGAGATCATGGCTAAGTTAGAGGAATGAGTGGTGTCTATATAGGTGATGTAGTGCGGACCCGACCGAGGCAGTTGGTTCCATAGGGATGAGAGACTGTTTGTTCTCGAGTAGTGGGAACATATATCTATAGGCTGCATCGATGGATTATCAATGACTGAGGACAGCGTGATAGCATTTGAGTCACAATCGATTGATTGATGAAGAATGCTAGATTTGTATTCCTTAAGTCCAGTAGAAAAACATCCGAATTTGTCAAGTTATATGTGGAATGGATAATGTGATTCCAATATGTGCCAAGAGCATTATAAGTGGCTGAAACCATTATTTAGTAGTGGGTTTTGGGAGAGCTTACAAGAGGCATTTGAAAATTTGGCATCGAATCGATTATATGATATCGAGACTGAACCGGGAACTTTGAGACCTCGTAGGCCTATTTGTACCAACAAACGTGTTATGAAGCATGTTAGGAGGAAGGTAGTGGAGTAGTGAAGGTTCAGTGGAATGAAAGCGAAGGCGATAGACATGAGAGACCAAGAAGAGCATGAGGACCGCTTGTCCGGAGCTTTTCACTAGGTGAGATTTCATTTTTATCATCGGCTTTCATATTGAATATCATATTTGATGCCTTATACTAGTAGTTTAGTATCTTGCATGCTAGGATAGGCATGAATGTTGCTTTTTGATGTTTGATCTTATATATGCATGTTTGATGTTTGATTGTTAGCATTTGATATGATAGCCTATGCGTATATGATTGTTAGGCATAAGGGATGGTTATGGTTTGATATATCATACTTATTTGAGATGATTGATATATATGATCTAGTATGTTTAAATTTATGATGATGTTGTACTTCTGTTTAATCCTCTTTGTTGAGTACATATTTGGATGCTTACCCGCTTATGTTCGCTTCTAAATGGTATGCCCTTGCTATAAAAGAGGTATGTAACATCTATAGTGTAAATTCGGTGATATATGCTTGGTTGTCCTCGGAATTGAGATGCCTTAGATATGAGATGTGTATATTTTTGTTGTATTGGGATTTTTCCCGAACCAAGCCGCACAAAGGAGGTGCTGCCGAATTTTCCTAGAATTTGAGAAGCTTTTGAAGGCCTATGGATTAGGAGACGTTCCCCTTACTTTGTGATTCCGGGGACGAAATCCTTTAAGGAAAGGAGATGTAAAGACCCATATTTTCAATGATAGGATATTTAAATAATTAATTTAAATATTGAATCGTTAACTAATTGATGGCCCAAAAATATGATTTTTCGCATACGGCCAAGTCAGGACTTGAGACCACTCTCGTTAAGTTCAGATTGGCATTGCGAATTAAAATGAGTATGAGCATTGCTATATTTGGAGATCGGGCGATCCGACGGCTAAAACGATCTTGAGATGCACAAAATTATCATCCCTAGACGTAGTCTGAAATGGCGATGAGATTTATACCATTGGGACCGGAAAAATGTGGTGATGTATGTAGATGAGTTTCGTTTTGATCGGGCACTTCGTGTTATCGTACAGGCTCGCAACGTATGACAGTTTATTTAAGAATTCAAATAAATCATAATATAATAATAATATAAATAATCACCAAATCCTTTCCTCTCTCAAAATTCATTTCACCGTTCCATTCCTTTCCTGTAAATAATGGTCGCTCTTCCCCTTTCCATTTAAAAATCAAAATTCATCGATTTGCTCAATGATAAATTACGAAACCAGATTCGTTGAGATCATAGTGAGGAGAGCTTTGAATCTATATGCTTGATCTAGTGCACGATCACCATTAGGGACATCGACATTCTTGGGTTGTGATCTAGGGTTTGATCTCGACGGAGTTAGAGGCGGATTCAGCTGAATTGGAGAGTGGTGTTGCGATTCTCGTGCGAAGGGGAGTTGACGCTGACGAATTGGGGATGTGCGGTGCCTTATAGTGGAATGCAATATCAG
The DNA here is from genome assembly GCA_030737815.1 of Allium fistulosum. Taxonomy (NCBI): domain Eukaryota; kingdom Viridiplantae; phylum Streptophyta; class Magnoliopsida; order Asparagales; family Amaryllidaceae; genus Allium; species Allium fistulosum. The sequence goes on along the minus strand of CM060907.1, from coordinate 936,375,628 downwards.
GGTTGTCGTTTCTCTGCTACTGTCGCTTTTTCCTACGCATGACCAAGTTGCTTGTTTTTGGACCCAAGGCGATGAAATTGCGTAATAGAACGCATTTGCAAAGATGGTTCGTGATTTCCTCGAATATCGACCGAGATAAGGAAGAGAGAATGTATAGAGCATGGTGGGTTTGCTTGTGCTTGTATGTCCACATGTACAGGTGATTGTAGAAGAAGGAATGAGTTTTAATAAGGTAATCAATATTGTAATCAGAGAATTAATTATTTAACTAATTCGGAATCTTATATCATCTATATATTTTGCATACGAGGTCCGATCTGGATGTTGTTTCTTGTGTTGCGCTCATGATGGAGAGCTCTACACTTAGCATTGGTTTGGATAGCTTTTGTTGAGGTGGGTGATATTATCACTCACCAACACTTGTCGAACAACCAAGGCCGAACCACAATGGCCGAACCACCTTGACCGACCCACCTCAAGCTTTCTTCCTTGACTGAACCACCCATGCCGACCCATACGTGTCGAACCGTATACATAGGCCGAACCGCACATATACTAATTCTTCTGAGGCTGATCCACATCTACACCGAGCCACTTAGGACGAATCAGTATGTGCTGACCCATACGTGCTGAACCGTATACATAGGCCGAACTGCTCATATACTAATCCTCCTGAGGCCAATCCACATCTACACCGAGCCACTTAGGACGAAACAGTACGTGCTGACCCACATTGGCCTGTCTTCCCTGGCCGAACAAAACGTGCCGACCCACCAAGGCCGACCCATCCATGACCTTCCATAAGAGCTATCCTACTCCAACCAAACCACTATCGAACACCGATCCACATAGACATGCCGAACCACATAGGTTGCACCAATCCCTTATATCTCCAACCTCTTCTTGGCCAGAATCTTGTCTAGTGCTAACTATAACTTCTGCAACTGCCGCTTTGTAGCCGGGCCAAGTAGCCGGGTAACATTTGCCCCCCCAAAGTATGTCTAGTTGCATACATGACATGCTTTGAATCGAAGCAAGTTAGAGTCTCTAGATAGAAATCCATCATGTTTCCTGAATAGTCATTATCCTTCAATTTTATCCTCCCAAAGTGTCGTATCCTTCTTCCGTCGTCATGACGCTTGGTCGATTCCCAAAAGTACAAATTCAGTATTGTAGTTCATCAGTGGCCATCTATGTCCGGTTCTATAGGGCTAGCAAGCTTCGGCTATCTGATCCAGTCTTTCCTTAATAATCCTAAGTGAAAATTCTATTTCTGTTGATTTCAAGAAGTCGAATTTTTTCGAATATACACATGCATGTTCGGGTACTCATTCTTGCCATTAGATCTTAGATGCATTTTATATGCTCATAAGTCTTCACCAATTTCATCTAGTTTAATTGCAATTCGATTGCAGTTCCTTGTTTATATTTTTTATGAAATAATGGTTGTAATCAGCCAATCAATGAGAGGGGACTTTAAGTTCTACATGGATGACGACCTCAGAGCCGTAAGCAAGGGTGAATGAAGTACGACCAATCATGAACCCACAGGTAGTTCTATAAGTCAATAACGCTGTTGGGAGTTCATCCACCCATTTACCTCTAGCTTTTTCCAAACCTCTCTTTAGAATAGACTTTATGATTTTGTTCACAGATTCAACCTGTCCATTTTCTTGAGGGGGAGCAAATATCGTGAATCTCTTTTCAGTATGATGCTGACGGCAGACGTCATTTAAATTTAGCGCTGTCGAATTCGGATTCATTACCAGTTATAATGGATCATGGAAGGTCACAAGGACAGATAACGTTACGGACAATGAAGTTGATTATTTTCTTCATCTTGGTCGTGGTTAAAAGTTCTTCATCTGCCCATTTGATGAAATAATCAACTGCTATGATGGCGTATTTCACACCACCTTTAGGATCGGTAAGAAGACGATGATGTCAATGCCCCCAAGTGGCAAACGGTTATGGACTAGCCATTTGAGTAACTTCCATCGGTGGGGCTCACATATTTTTTTCAAACATCTTGCACTCGTCGCATTTTCTAGCATGATCAACCGCATCTTGATTGATAGTTGGCCAGTAATACCCGTAGCAGAGTATTTTCTTTGTCAAGGTTTGCCCCCCTGATGTAATCATCGCATTCTTCTTCATAGACTTTGCTCAAGACCCATTTGATATCATTATAGGTGATACACCGAAGCATGGGAATGGATAAACTCCTTTCTATACATGACTTCTTTTTGGATGATTCGGCATGAAGCTTTGAGGAGGATCTATCATTTTCCATTCCTCTATTCAGTAAGAATTCCTCATTGTAGATAGTCTTTGATAGGAGTCAACCATTTCCCCTTTTCTGGCTCAGTCTCCAAGATCTAGCCGATCTCCATCCGTTAATGCTTGGAATATTAAGTATTTCAACTGAAATAAAGTATTTCCGTTGCGTGTCCCTAAAACTGGCCAGCTTGGCCAGTGACTTGACTCTTTTCATTTCGTTCGTTGAGAATGTGTGTAATGATGTAATATGTGAAGTCGGCTAGTAGCACTTGGACCCGACCGAGATAAGGAGCAAGACAATGCCCCCGACAAGATTAACTTCCCTAACTTTACATACTACCAATCAGGAATCACAAAATATATGTAAAGTTTCCACTCCAAGTTCTCTAGCAAGTTTGAGGCTGGCGGTAGAGGCTTTATACTAAGCATCGTTGTTTGTTACAAGGAAATCGAGTTTCAGGACGTAGCAGATCGATCGTTCGTCAGGAGTCATTAACATGACTCCTATGCCATAACATTGACCATTAGATGCTCCATCCATGTACATTTTCCATCTGTTGGTTGGTTCTCCACTACTCTTCGAGTAGTCGCCTGATGCAGTGAATTCAGATATGAGGTCTGCTAATTTCCGTCCTCGGATAGCTCTTCGAGGGAAATAAGTGATATCGAATTGGCTTAGTTTGATATTTTATTTAATTAGTCTTTCAAACGTCTCAGGTCATTGTATGACCTGTCATAATGGATTTTAGGCATAGACGTTAATGGGGTGAGCCTAAAAGTAAGAGCGGAGCTTTCATGATGAAATCAATAGACATTACGCTAGCTTTTGTAGCTTCGGGTCGATATTCAATGCATGGCTCACGATAGTCGGTGAAATCACACATGCATGTCAGAATGGGTTTAAGGGAACATATCATCATTTATTCAGAGAAATTCAACTAATTCTTTTATCATCGTTGCACTGAGCTGTGATCCGATCTTTAGCACCCGTAAAGGGTCGCCATGGTTGACTGTAATGTTGACTTTCAGCTTAGCGAGTGCAATCTCGGATTCTTTGAGTTCAGATGTAACTATTTTGCGTAACATTCAATGTGAAATATGGTTGGACGGTCAATTTTGATGGTTACTTTGGTCGAATCCTAGAGTCTTGTCATGAGTTATTAAGTCTGATAGTGAAGGGCTCTGAATGCTTTGATCAATTATCTGCAAATGGCCAGAGATCAGGCTTAGAAGCACATTGAAGAAAATGTCGAGTAGGGGTCAGCCTCGAGTTTCGTGACGCTGCATAGCTGGATCTTGCTTTGAGTTTTAATTTTCTTGTAATTCGAGTAATGCGCTTTCCATTCAACGCATTCATGATCCTTTACCCGTCCTTCGGGTTGAAGTGATAGTCAGTTGCCCACGAGATCGGGCATCAATTTAATGATTCTGTCTCTAGGCATTCTTTCAGTCGTAGCCTTGAGTAGTTGTAAACACTATATATAAGTTTCAATATTGAGCTATCGCAGCCAGTCTTTGGATGATCACGCTTTTGCTCCCAGTCTTGGGTTGATAAATGTACTACGTGGACGGTTGAGTCTCATCCTAGCTATGTTTATACTCCCACCTAAACTCCAAAGACATGGAGTTGATCGGTGAATAGTTGGTTCACATTCATCCTGCTTCTCGCTCGTGCCCCCAAGTCTGGGGCATATACCGATAAGTAGGAAGGCTATCCATGCCCACTTTAGCTTTATTTTCTTTCCCGTTGAATCGTGGGATCAGGTCAGTTGATGGGAGGCTGAGTCTCGCATATCCTAGATTGTATTATGGTTTTTCATTCCAAGGGGAATACTTCGATGCCTCGTCAGTTTCTGGGCGTAAGTTGGGTACTGAACGGTCAGCCATGTCCACTTTGGTTCATGTTCTGTAATCAGATCTCGGGGTAAAGTGGGCTCAAGTGTAGTCGGATCATGCTCATTTAGTCTCATACTCCTCCTAACGGATCGAAGGAGGGTGCTGGAGAATTAATGATCAAGTCTTCATGGTTTACTCTCCTTTCCACACTCTGTGGTCATAGTTTTTCAAGGGACATTCGGGTCACATTCGTATGTGCTTGGTGTGGATTGATATTGACCCTCGATATGAGCTATGATATAATCAGTTGCCTGTAGCTTTGGATGTCGTTCCGATTGGTTCTGTATTGAGGCCTCCTTGCAGCCGTTGCCTTAAGTTGTAAAGAACTCCAAGCTAGAGTTATAATGAGCTGTCGTATTCAACTTTCAGTGATTTGTACTCCTGCTCCTAGCATTGATTTGGCTTGGCCACAAGTCGGATGGTTGAAATCCATCCTTAGCGAGTAAATACTCCTTCTGTTGATTTTAGGCCGAAGTTTGCGGAATAGAGAACGGTCAGAATCCATTCATCCATTTATCGGTGTTTATACACCACTCTGCATTCTAGTGACTTAGAGTTATTCTTCCCCTGGTCGACTCGCGCCTAATTTGTGTTCATGCTTTGGTCCATGCTCTGAGGACTTAGAGATTTGTCGAATGGTTTATGCTCTAGTCCATAATTTGGAACGTAGAGATTTTCGTCAAGTCATTTATACTCTAGTCCGCATTCGGGGGACTCAGAGTATTCTAGTCCACTTCAGGGACTTAGAGATTTTCAACAATTCATTTATACTCTAGTTTGCGCTCTAGGGACTCAGAGTACTGTAGTCCTCTTTAAGGAATTAGAGATTTTTCTCAACTCATTTATACTCTAGTTTGCTTCAGGGACTCAGAGTACTCTAGTCTGCTTCAGGGACTTAGAGATTTTCCTCAAGTCATTTATACTCTAGTCCGCGCTCTGGGGACTCAGAGTACTCTAGTCCGCTTCAGGGACTTAGAGATTTTTCTCAAGTCGTCTATACTCTAGTCCGCGCTCTGGGGACTCAAGGTACTCTAGTCCACGCTCTGGGGACTTAGGGTACTCTAGTCCGCTTTAGGGAATTAGAAATTTTTGTCAAGTTGTTTATACTCTAGTCCGTGCTCTAGGGACTCAGAGTACCCTAGTCCGCTTCAGGGACTTAGAGGTTCTTTTCAAGTTGTTTATACTCTAGTCCACGCTCTGGGTACTCAGAGTACTCTAATCAACTTCAGGGACTTAGAGATTTTTCTCAAGTCGTTTATACTCTAGTCCACGCTCTAGGGACTCAGAGTACTCTAGTCCACTTCATGGACTTAGAGATTTCATCAATTTATTTATACTCTAGTCCGCGCTCTAGAGACTCAGAATACTCTAGTCCGCTTCAGGGACTTAGAGATTTTTGTTGAGAGCAGTCGTATTTCCACCCGTTTGATTTGTATTTCATTTACCATATCGAGGCTAATGTTGTCGAATGAACGCTTGAACGACGTTTGCTCATGGAATGGGACTCTGCCCTCAGCATCAAGGACGAAACTTGAAAAATGGACGGTCGATTCTCATCCGCTTGGTGATTGTAGCTCTTCCAATCAAGGAAGTAGGTATATGACAAATGGTTGGATCACATCCATGTTGGGGTTTGATAATCAAGTCTCGCATAATTTCCTTCGTATCTCTTTCTAGAAAAAAAGAGGATAATGTATTATTGAGTGGACAAAGTAAGTTGCATATGTTTCAAGGTGCAGTCGTGTCCATGTATTAAGAGCGATGGTTAACGAGTAGGCAGTCCATCACAGCTACTTCAAGTTGGGCTTTCGAACTACCTTTTGTGTTCAGGGTAGGATTTGATGTGTAGATGATCAAATCAAGTCCACTCTAGATAGATCCCCGCATCACTGAGCTTCAGGAGAGGTATTTGTATTTTGTCAAACTTTTTTTATGACTCGATTTGAGTGGATGATCGGGCCATATTCATCCCAAGCCTTGCTTAGGTCTCCAAGTCAAATGTGGAGGTCGATGAATGGACGGTCGGTCATGTTTGCTTTGTATTGGGCTTTGACCTTGACGATATTTTCAATCTCTAGTCATTGGCCCCAAATCAAAGGCACATGGTTGATGTTGAGCGATCGAATCATGCTCGTATTGATGAAACTCCACAGGTTCGATCAAGGTTTGCGTGGATTGGTTGGTGGCCAACTCCGAGTACTTGGTCACCTGCATCGTTTTGGAAGAAGTTTAGTTCAAGTCGGTCGTAATTCAAAGCACAATTGAAATTGAAATAGGAATAATTCAAAGGAGATTGGTATAAATCTCATTGATAAGTGGAGCAGCATCGTGTGCTCGCTATTCAGCTCTGCCCCTACCCCCTTCTAGCGGGATGTCGACTACCAACGGTCCAATTGATAATTAGAGTTCTTTATTGATATGCATCCGAAGTTCTTGGCTTGCCATTCTGCAAGGCTTGCACATATTATTGAAGCTTTCCTTTCCGAATCAGCTTTCCGATCACACCTCGGAGGTGTTTATAATCGCCAGTATTAGGATCCGTGTGCCTCTTGGAATATACAACATTCCCCTGATTTTCTCTGAACTTCAATGGACTCTCTCAAGGTTGGTTTTCAGTACCACTCTGAGTCGCGAGTCTCCAAGTAGAGGCTATCGATTGAATCTTTCGAAGAGCATATGAGTCGAATTTTGAAATCTTGGTTCGTCTACTGAAATCTGAGTCCTTATCTAACGATCTTGTATTGTTATTTTTCCTAGTCTGCTCCATTCCTCCTCACTTTGGTTCTAATTCATTTTGTAATAGAAATAAATCATGGTCGTAGGAGGCTCTCTAGCTAACTAGCTTCCAAAATATATCTGGAGGTCAACTCCCGTCAAACGTGATCAGTATGATATCCTTGTTAGCATTTGGAACAAATTTCTTAGAGTCAAACATTGGTTTGCTTGGAGTCACTAAATTCAAAGTGCTGGGTCAGTGAAGAATGGTGCTTGGAGTCATCTTGGAGTATGCCTAGAGTCATATCATCTATGTTCTCTAACCTTTGGGAGTATCGTTTGAGTAGTGGTTGCTTGTCCATTCCCTTGTTGTCACTCAGAAGCTGCTGCTTGATCCTCTATGCCCTGGTTGGTCATAGGATGTAAGGGAAGTGGATAGAATGTTCCTTCACTAAGTTGATAATAGGGGTCGTACACGATCCATATTTTTTTTGGTATAGGGATCGGTCAGATGGGTTTTTTTGAGAGAGGGATCGGTATACACTAGAGGGATCGATATGCATATGATCGGTAACACTGGGTCGGTATACACTGGGGATGGGCTGGCATATACCATTTCTGTAGCGTTTGGCATACACCTTTTCTAGGGCAGTCGGCATACACCTTTTCTGGGGCGGTCGGCATACACCTTTTCTGGGGTGGGCGGCATACACCTTTTCTGGGGCGGTAGGCATACACCTTTTCTGGAGCGGTCGGCATACACCTTTTCTGGAGCGGTCGGCATACACCTTTTCTGGAGCGGTCGGCATACACCTTTTCTGGAGCGGTCGACATACACCTTTTCTGGAGCGGTCGGCATACACCTTTTCTGGAGCGGTTGGCATACACCTTTTCTAGAGCGGTCGGGACATAGAGCTTTTGGAGCGGTCGATATACAATAGTTTTGGAGCGATCAGTATATAGAGGTTTTGGAGCGATCGGTATATGTACATTAAAGAGGGTTCAGTATATCCCCTTGTAGAGGGGTCAGTATACATACTAGAGGGATCGGTATATATGTGTTTGCCTTAGTGAGGGTTCGGCCATATGAGAGATCGGCTGAATTGCCTTCAGAGGAGGGTCGGCCTTCATTCAACTTAAGTGCAAACTTCAACATCCAATCCCCAGATCTTGCGTACATCAGTGAATCCAATCCTTTCACATGAACATGAACACTTGATTAACTCTAAACAAGAAAATTAGCATAATCAAATCTTCCAAAAATAGGGGGCAGTAGACTTAGTTTCTCTGACTATGGATACCAGCTTCCTTTAAATTTCTTTCAAATCTGAGTAGAATAGGAAGTTTGCTGGTAGACAACTGGATCTATCTCGCGAATATGGAAATCCACTAGTCAATGATGAGATCCAATCAAGCTGAGAATTCAATTCTCGGTGAAACCACCAAAATTGGTCACTAACACCCTTGAATAGAGTTATGTAGAGGAATTAATGAAGAAAGTAAATTAAAACAGAGAAATAACGCAATTGAGTGCAAAAGGAACAATATAAATTAGAACACCAGATTTATAGTGGTTCGGCGCAATTGCCTATGTCCACTTTGAATAGAATCTTTATTACCTTTTCAATCACTTGAATACAGATACAATCCGTAAACAAACCACTTGAATACAAGTTTGAATCGAAAGGAGGAGAGTATGAAAAATGGCAGAGTTTCCCTGGAGTTCTCGAAAAAAGGTCCCCTTAACTAGACCTCCGCTCCTCTATTTATAGACGAAGATAGGCTGGATCCCCTGTCCAGGCCCATGACCAAGATAGCTCGGCCCATGGTTGGTAAGTAAAGTAGGTCGAACCACGCATCATGATCCTTCTTGACCGACCCACATATCGCCGAACCACACACACTAGTGACTAGTCCAAACTTATTGAACAACCAAGGCCGAATCACAATGGCCGAACCACCTTGACTGACCCACCTCGAGCTTCCTTCGTTGAATGAGCCACCCATGCCGATCCATACGTGTCGAACCGTATACATAGGCCGAACCGCACATATACTAATCCTCCTGAGGTTGATCCAGATCTACACCGAGCCACTTAGGACGAATCAGTACGTGCCGACCCATACATGTCGAACCATATACATAGGCCGAATCGCTCATATACTAATCCTCCTGAGGCCGATCCACATTTACACCGAGCTACTTAGGACGAAACAGTACATGCCGACCCATATTGGCCTGTCTCCCCTGGCCGAACAACACGTGCCGACCCACTAAGGCCGACCCATCCATGACCTTCCATAAGAGCTATCCTACTCCAACCAAACCACCATCGAACACCGATCCACATAGACATGCTAAACCACATAGGTTGCACTAATCCCTTATATCTCCAACCTCTTCTTGGCCAGGTCTTGTCTAGTGCTAACAATAACTTCTGCAACTGTCGCTTTGTAGTCGGGCCAAGTAGCCGGGTAACACGTATGTTATTTTCTTACCTATATATCTCATTCTATAACTAACATCAAAGTTCATCAACATGCAGACGGAGATTTTTTGTTCTGGTTGCCCAGTACAATGGTGTTTTTGACTTAAAATCAGCCTGGAATTAAGTGCAAAGCCAAATCAATCAAATATAGTTTGTGTAAGTTAATTTAGGATAACAAGTGCACTCCTCAGATGTCTTTATGTGCCCTATGGGCTAAATTGAATGAACTGAACACCAAAGACAAAATCAATAAATAAAACAACACTATTAATCAAAATTGCAATCTCTGTTTTTCAAATAGGGAAGATAGAGACCACTTATTTTTTAATTGTCCATATGCTAATTATATTTGGAACATCGTTAAAGCTAAAATCGACATGCAAAAGATTGCTAGTGATGAAATTGCTCAAATTTTCAATCTACTATCAACTGTTCAAGGGCCAAAAGCATACAAACATCTAATTAGCATTAGAATGTCATTGGTATGGCATATTTGGTATGAAAGGAATACTTGAATATTTAAAGGAATCGAAACACTCAATCTTATCAAAAGTAATCTAATTATCCATGATTGTAAAAATTACTTCTATAGACGAACATCAAACAAGAAGATTAGAAGGGTAAATAAATTATCTTAGCAAATTTTGGAGTTAATTTTACTCCAAATCCATGACATTATATGTGTGTTCTTTTATGTCGAAGAGATGAACAAGACTCTCACAGCGGTTCAGCTGCTGGAGCAAGCACGTGGTAAATGAAGCTTGGTTGACCTTGCTTCTTAGAGCCAGAAAATCGCCTTCCTCTTTCCTTTCCACCATAGGAGACAGAAGTTTTATTTCAAGTGAAATAAAGTAAATGCTGAACTTCTGATAGCCGGAGGATTACGTTTTAGTTATTTATTAGCTTTGAACTACGGGTGCTTTTATTTTAGTCTTTCCTTCTAGGGTACTTTATTTTGTATAAATGGTTCTGAAAGTGTCCCTATTTTTAGTTCTCCTCCATTTATTTGAAATACCGTACCCTCATTGAACTATAATGTTTATCATTGTCAGTCAATATATGAAAATAATACATATCTTTTTTTCTTGCAAGGCACTTATTTAAGTTAGGGGTTGCAAAGTTTTGATGAGGCATATTATGAAAGTATATGTCTAAGATTAATAAAATAACTTTTCCAAAAAAAAGGAAATAATCCAGAACCATAAGGTAAGTAATATACTCTTACATGTTCAATTATCTATGTTTGTTGTAACTATATCTTATAATATTCTTACAAAACTTGCATGATCCTAAAGCTTGCAATAAGAATGCACATCCCATTTTAGGCGTATTAATCAGAATGGTAGTGGTAGAAGTATATATCTCATCATAGAAAATAAAATTTAAAAATAATCTAGTAACTTAATTTGAAATTCTAGAATTGTTCCAATTTGCATTCTATGTCTTTATTTGATACAGATGAGGGGAAAAAACTTATTTGAAAGTGCATTGTTTCATTGCATTATTGCATACTATTCTTTTTATCTGTTATGGTAAATGATTAATCCAATTTTACTGTTGCTATAAATTAAATGAAGCCAATTGCAATCTAAATAATAGACATTTACATAGTCTTTGTGGATTTGACATGTTTCTTCCAAAGACTAAGCACATAGGAAAATCATGTTACCGTAACCTAATAAATGCATTTCAAAGCCATTTTTTACTATAACTACCCATTACATATCAAATCATGTTAGAAAACTTTGGCTTAGTAATTACAGTACAAAAATATTACCTCATAGGTAAGCTCTGTAGGTAAATGTTTCATTCACTTGATATGCACATAATGGTTATTCATATTCCTAAATGGATGGTAGTTTTTGCGCTCTTCACATTTAGTTGTTCATTTTGTGTTTCTTTTGTTAGAGCTCCCAATAACTATAATTTACAATGAGCAATTATTTACTAACATTATATTATAGAAAGTTTCAAATGATAAAGAGAACATTATGCATTGATTTATCAACATATCCTAAATAACACAAATTAGTTTATGTAAATACCATGTTTCTCTCATCATATATTAGTTGATGCAGATAGCTAAACATTGATTTTAACAAAGAAATCGATACAAACTTCTAGAAAAAGGAATAGCTTATAATAAGAATCCTGCAAAGGATATTATAATAAGAAGTGAATTAGTTACTTACCGGGAATTATCTTTACATGATATTTATTTTTTGTAATCTGTAAAACATTAAGGTAGTGTTTGGTTTGTCATTTTAGTTTTGAGTTTTCGTCCATACAAAAATGCATATGATGCATTTATATTGTCGAAAACGACCAATTTAGAAAACGAAGTTAGCATACCAAATAGATTTTTTTTTTTATTTTCCACGTTTTGGAAAATAACACAAACATGTGAAACAATCGATTCTTCCGCTATCCCTCTATTCCCTCCGTCATCCCATCCGTCTTTCTTTCATCCCCTCCATCGTTATTCCATTCTTCTCATATTTGATATACATATTGAAAACCAAAAACACAAAATTCGTTTTTAAACCAAACACTACCTAACTTTTCCTTGCAATGGCCCAAGAATCCAATTGAAGTTCTAAATAAAGAACTTACAATAAGATGTGAATTAATTACTTACCGAACATTGGATTATGACAGGAGTATTACTACTGCTGCTAACATTACTTTTATCAATACTAATATCATGCATGACCTTATCATGATTTTCATCAGAATATCATTACCATTTGATAGTTCAAGCTTTAGTTTAGAGATTTAAAAATGGGAAAAAGACCAGAATGCACAAATAGTAATAGTGCTTCTATATTGGTATTTCGTAAATTCTCATAAGACTTCCAAATATTTGATTAAAGGTATTTAGCTAACACAAAGGTTTTGCAAGTTTTAATCTTGATATTCATAGGTGTCCAAGATAGGAAAAAAGGTAAAAGTAGGAAAATTCAATAGGAATTGAAAAGCGGTTGGTAGAGTAATGCTTGTAGATGCACTTAACAATTACAATTCATCCTAGAAAAGTACAAAGTAAAACTAAGAAACAGTGCAGATTTCATGAAGTTGCTTCTTCGAAATTTTTTACAAAAAGTTTTAAGTCAATAACTTTGCAAACCCAGTAATTACATTTCTTTCTTCATGAAATCAGTCCCGGTTTCATGAAATTTGATGTAACATATTGATTACATCTTTGAAATTATTTACAAGCTAGGGTGTAACATCTTCTACCCTAAGGTCCAAAACTAACTACTATGGATGTTGTAGTCATCCATAGTTATTAATTCTTGGCAACAAAACACTGCTATGTTAATCATATCAATAATTAGGAGTACATGAATCTGAAATTTTTTCAAACACAATTCAAAAATAACTTTTACATTCCATTCCAAAATATAATTTCATATTCATTAAATAATCTCATTCGCAAATCCTCATTCAGGGAAATTATAATTATTACAAATACTCCAAGAGCGACATATGAAGATATGTCCCCTTGGTTGATCAGAGTCAAACACTTGGCAATTATATGACTTTTCATTACATATATACAGACAAAACCAAACAACACGGTGGATTAGGTAGGTACTCCTAAATAGCTAGATTGCCTCCTGCACTTCTTCGGAAGCTTATTCGTCTAACTGGAAACCTGAAAACTCTTACTTCTGACCTACTCAAATGAGTACTCGAGAGTTTAAGGGGAAAACAAAAATCTCGGATCAGACAACAGTCCGGTGTGAATAATAATCCACCATCTCGAACCAAATAGATATCTAGTGAGACCGCAGTGCTGTGTGGAACGGGTTTTCCCTTCACTAGTATCTTAACCAAAACATCTCAACCATGTACTATGCTCCTGCATGAACAATGGTTATAACATAAAAATATACTGATACACAAACATGCAATATACACTGGATTACCCAACCCAGGTTATTAAACTACCCATCTAAGTTTTCATTGACTATCTATCTTATACTTACGTAGACTATCCATCTCACATATATTTATTCTTTGGATTACCCATCCCCTTCCATGTTCACTACCCATCACCCATGGTTTCATTAACAAAATTATGTGGACTAACCATCTCACATGTTATTATCACTTAGATTACCCGTCCCTTACCATGTTAGCTACCCATCACTCATGGTTTAGCTATATAAATTATGTAGATTGTCCATTACACATATCCCACTCATTTAAAAATTGATGTGGACTATCCATCACACATCTCATAGTTTTCCTAGGATAACCATGAACCTATTATTAACCTTGTAGAGACGATCCATCACCATCATGATGTGGACTATCCATCTCACATCTCATAGTTTTCCTAGGATGATTATGAACCTATCATTTAATAGTTTAATTCATGTTACCCACATGTTTAACCTATGTCTATTGATGTCCCCAATTAGGTTACCTCCCCTTAAAGTTATAACATTTCAAATTGACATACATTGGTATCCCTAAATGATCTATGTCGAACTCATTAAGATATACAGTGGTATCCCGAAGGTTTTAAAGTCGAAACCATAAGTCATATGGTTCACACCATTAAATAGTTTAAAATTCATCAATTTCGACGTTAATCATATTGTCAATAAGAATGGTTAATGTAACAATCCATACCTCAATTGGTCTAAATTAAAAAAAACGAAATCGAAGTTTATCAAAGCGCAGATTGTTGGATTTGGTACCTGCAAAAAGCATGAGCATAATCATAGATTGATAGAAATATAAACTCATAGCAGAAACAATAATAGGATAAGAATACTGATTATAACTACTACCTTGGAATTAATGGTATTTCTTGGATAACAGGTTGTCACATCAGCATCTAGCATGAGAGAAAAGAAGACTTCTCCGACAACTAAACACATCCAGCTCCAGTGACCTGTTCCTCTAAATCAATCCTGTGGGTTGTAATGAGGAGGAGTCAGAACAATGTTCTGGTGACTAGAAAATCTATAAACATTCCATAACAAAACTTTATAACGATTGGTCTTCATTTAATTGTTATGTCTATTAAGTTTAGCAATTCTAATCTAACCTTGCATTGCGTAGACGATTACTTACTTACCCTTTCCCAAGGTGCAAAATACTAATGAAGCCTTATCAACCACCCAGTACTTCCAAACCCATTTGCCACTTAATACTTCTAAATATGAAGAGGGCGTCTATAATCACCACATAATACTTTTAAAAGAGAAATAGGCAGACTCTGCCATTTAAGACCTTAATTAAGGTAGACCCATCATTTAAGACCTATTCCCAAGGTGGATTTCTAAGAATCTTGTCAATGGTTGGTGGGTCCTAGCTACAGTGACATCTAACCACTATTTAAGACTTTCGGCATTTAATGTCCAACTGTTACCTCATCTATCGCCAATAAAACCGCAGCCATGTAAGAGACAGTACCCAAGCCACTCAATACATTTAAAAGGACTAGGCGGAATTCTAAACTTTTAATATCTATATTCTAGGTAGGCCCTACATCACTTAATACGTATCCCCCATGCGGACTCCTCAGTGGTATTATCATTATTACGGCCTTAGCAATTGAGAGACTATACCCAAACCACTTAATACCTTATTAACAAGGAACTAGGCAGATCCCTGACCATTTAACATCTATTTATAGATGGGCCTTTGTCATTTAATACCTAACTCCAAGGCGGACTCCTCACTGGCGCTATCTAGTTGACATCACTTGGAATTTCACTAGATTACTTAATACTTCGTTTTAGAGGCAAACCCTTAGATCTGTCACTTAATAAATCAAACCCGTAGCGAACCCTTCTCGAGATATCCACTATCACTCTTAATTATAAATATGGAATCTCATTAGGTCACTTCTTTCGGTAGGGAGGCGAGTCCTAAAATAGCCACTTAATACCTCAACACTAAAGTAAACCCTTTTAGAGACATCCTTACTTATTTGGAATCTCACTGGGCTATTTAATACTTCCATTTATGAGAGAGGAGGGTCGTACAGGCACTTAATACCTCAAACCTGAAGTGAACCCCTATGGAGATATCCCTCACCGCTCCTAATTCCAAATTTGGATCATTTAATACTTTTCAATTAAGAAAGCATGCCCAATCTCTCACGTCATCATGGGTCCTACGATTAGTGATATCTCACATCAGCAGTAAGTGCATGTGACTGCTGATAGACTCAAAGTGAAGGGCAGTCTTCTGTCGAATGACTCTACTGACCTCGCATCACTAACCAACTAAATCCAACTAACCATCATAAGTCTTTACTTATATTATCATAGATATACATTGGACTTAGCTTACTAATTCACTTTTTATTTAAGGCAATAAGATTTACCTTAAATGCTTATCTACCTATAAATCCCCTTTTAATGCTCATAAATGTCAGTTTGTCCATAAAATACTAACAGACATTTTCTAAGTCATTTATATATGATTACCAATTTCAAATTAGTAATCTTTTAACTGTTCCATAGTTATTAATTCAACTTCTTTATTTATCAGTCCCATTAATCCATTTTCCCTATTAAATTATTGAAAACTTCATATTTATTACCATTTATTTCCCATTTATTGAAGTTACAACTTTTAAATTCTTTTCTCATTAATTAGTTATCCTAAACGCAAATATTACGTGTAAGTGTGTTATTAGCTAAGTTTTATTTTAATTATTATAAGCACAGTAAATTACAAACAAATATCCACTTTTATCAAATATATTCTAGTTATATATATATGTATATATATATATATATATATCTTCACTAAAATATCCTTTTCCATGTTTAATTATTGGAATCATATCTAAAAAGATTATCCGCTATAATTTCCTTAAATTAGTCCAAAACAAAAGATTTAACTTTAAAATATAAAAGAATATATCGTTTGAAATTACAAGGAATAATCATTTCTTTTTATTACTGAAATAGACAGTGTAAACTACAATGAATTCATACTTTACACGTCTTTTCTCTTTTTATTTGCACATATTCCGTATTAGATCAAACGCTTTATTTTTCTAAAATGGAAAGAAATCAAACTAATTTACAAATATTAAACAGATCTAAATTCTAACAATCCCAAAGATAGAAAAGTTTACATTCCAACAAGATTAGGGTAATAACCCAAATTCATAACATTATTATACATAATATTTTCAGATCTGGAATAAATTTAATTCAAATCAATATTCTAAATTCATACTTTTGGGACTGATTTCCAAATCAGGTTGTAAATAATTATAAATTAATTCATAAACAAGAATATGTATGCGATATTTATTATATTCAATTTATTACCTACGACTCATATACAATTATCCAGTTAGGCATAATAATCAAATAAATACCAACAGGATCATTTTCATATTATAACAATCTATAAAATTTCCCACTCACCTTTTAAAAGCGATCCAAATCTCCAAATCTGAAGTAGAATCTTAAATTCATCTCCAAATCCTTTTTAATCTAAGAAATACGTATAAAAATGGTATATACATACATTAGAATTACAGATCCGAGAAGAGATTTGGGATTGGGAGAGAAAATAGATACAAATATATAAATATATATAAATTACCTCAAATATGCGTATAGTTGATTCTCTTCTCTTCTCCTTTTTATTAGATTTCTATTCTTCTCCAATTTGTATGAATATAGATATAAATATCTTACTTTTATAATTTAGAAAGAAAGTGGAGAAGAAGAAATGGTAGATACTACCTCCATAAAAATATGAGAAGAGAAGGGAGGGTTAGGTCTGAATTTATAGGCGCTAGAATCAATCAAAACCGTTAAAGCAAAATATATTAAATCCAGGCCGTTGAGCCTAGGTTAACCCTAGCTGTAACAACCCTGGTTTTGGAGATTACCTGTTAATATTAAGTAGTTATAATTTAATATTAATATGAAATCTCCAAAACCAGGGTTGTCGCACTAGCCACCACACACGAAGCGGTTGATTGCCCCCTTTCTAGGGGTCGACCGCCCATGGTCGACCGCTTCAATATGTGGGTCGGCCTGTGGGCCCTAGATAATTAATATATAAACGTTAATTTATTCTATTTGAATTATTTCTGTTCCAAATTTATTTTTCGTCTATAACTTCTTTGTTTGGACCCCGATCGCAAAACTCCAAATATGAAAGTTGCTCATAATTTTACCACAAACTCAATGGTGCAAGTTTCTTGGTCCAATTCCATAGTTTGCACAAATTCCCTTTATGGAGCCTAATTAATTAACTAACTAACTAAATAACAAACGAAAAATTATGGGGTATTACATTCTTCCCCCCTTAAAAAGAATTTTGTCCCCAAAGTTTCACAAATAACTTAGTCATGATTTTGGCTCTAATTATCCTAAACTACACAACCAATGAGTGTACAACCAATTTTTCAGCCAAACTTGCACAAGTTCATAGTGTATTATTGTGCCACCACATAGAACATATGCATGTGGAATGATTCTAAATTGAATCCTCCTATACGATTGCATTTGTTTTGAAAACATTTTTGGAAAATATGATGCAAACAACCTATATATATATATATATATATATACTGGTAGTTCTACATGTATGCAGCTTTTTAAAAAATCTTTTCAACCAAAACCTCCATACTGCTACGAGTAGAAGTATAAAGCAACCAATTTTTGCATCCACTTCCTACCATCCAATAATCTAACGCATTGAAAAATCGCTTTCTAAACTTTACTTCTATGTCGGAAAAAGGAATTTAGGTGGAGAATGTAATATTCTTACCACTCTATAATCTTCCAATTCCTGTAGTACAATGGAAATTTCCTCGCTGCACCGGATGTGCTCCAAATTTTCGATGTACAAAAACGTAAGGAGGCTTATTTCATGCTCTAAAATGGAATTAAGTCTAAAAATAGACTCGCACGCGTTGTCGACAAAGTATGGAAATAGAAATTCCAATGCTAAAAGAGCTTTTCCCTTGTTATCGCTTGCATATCGCATCGTCGAACCTAATGTACCGCTAAATTCGCAAATTCTAACTCTATTCTCCTTCCCTATGCCTAACATGTGGCCTTCAAAATCAAAGATTTCACCAAAACCTTTTCTACTTTTCAAATTCGTACGTCAAAATAAGATCTTTAGAGGCACATTTTCCCTTGAAATAAAATATTTGGACAAAAACTCTTAAAATAATTTAAGAGAAAAAAAACTAAAACCCAAAACAAAATTTATTCAAAAGAGAACTTTTCAAATCAAGGAGAAACTTTTCAAAATATTTTTCTTCTCAAAAATTTTGATAAACCAAGCCACAATTTCAGTGTAGTCGGAAGTCGGTTATGCGCTAAATGCATAAACCAAATTCTAAAATCTACGACTAGCCATTACCCATAAAACTTGGCATTTTATATAAAAATGTCATCATGCCCAATTACCCAAAAATTTTAGCTTTTAAGGAACATGAGCAATGACCCATGATACCAAAACAACTCTATCATGTCCTTCGCTAAAATTTTCCAACAACTTTCAGTCTTATGTTGCATTTACTGTTAGTTAAGTATCTTTTATGAGATCCCATATTTACATTGTTTCTTTCATATGCATAAATAAGAGCGGTTCACATAACTAGAAATAATATCATAGTGAATAAACATGAACATTCCCATAATGTCGTGCATGCCTTTTACAAGAGACAACTAACTGTTACATCCTAAACAACCTAAAATAAAAGAACAAATGCTTGAAGGGAAAATACAACAACACCATAAATTCTAAAATAATGCTTACAGACTATGAGACGCCTTGCTGCGATCCTTGAATGGTTGTAGCATGGCGGCTATCCATCTTCCTAAGGAAGTATCTAATGATGGTAGAAGTAACATTTTACTAAAATGCCTCTCCATGAAGGTTCACCCGTATTACCTAAAGAGGAGAGTGGATAGATGAAAATACAGAAAGTGACTCTGTCGAGTGGTAATCCTTGATTAACAAATTGAATCAAAAGGGCGTGAGTTCAATTGACGGCGATGCCGCCAATACTAGTATAGGTGGTCTTTCACACCATAGGATCAATCTAGTCGTAACTTCCTATCTTAGGGACGACGTTGTGTCGAATAATGCTCATAATCAGATGGGCAGTCGAACATAGATTATCCATCTTCCAAACACCGAGATATTTGGAAAAGATCTGCTGCAAAATCTTTCAGTCGGTCACTTCAAAATCATCCAAGTCCTCGCCCTTCGTAGAGGCCTCCAAAATCCCAATGAGATCATCATTAGTCAGCTCAATCAAGATGCCCTTCATTTCTGAACGAATCAAACTATTCCCTCCATCGAAAAGGCAGATGCAGCACGAGTAACGTTCCCGCTTAAAAGGCTTGAACCAGAGGATCAGTGAAAATCATACCGCGATGAATAGCTCTTCTAGCACAAAAGCAATGAAACCTTCTACTCATTCGGGCCCAGCCATGTGGCCTCTTGAGGGTTGAGACCATAATGGTACGAGGAAAAACCGATAGTGCGGAAAGGTGTATTGGGCTAAGTAGTGGTCGTAAGGAGGGAATAGGGTTTAGATCTGGAGTGGTGGTGGGGAGAGATATAACATGCAAAAACTAGCACAAGGGGGATGCAAGTCTGCTGCTTCTAGGGAAAAATGGCTCGACTAGGGTGGAAAGGAAGAGAGAAGCTGTTACTTGGAAGAGGAGGAGGAGGATGGAGATTGGGTTTGGCTTGTTGAGGAAGGAGGAATGAAAGAATGCAATTGGGGAAATTCAGACACAACTTTTGTAGTCCCATTCCAGCTTCAAATTGTGCCGAAACTCGTTAACTGGCAGACTACTCTAGATTTACCTCTAAGTGGTCAACCGCTAGATGGGCTTTGGGCATTAATTGAACTTAGACCCAATTAGGGTCACATTAAACAATAATAATCATTTCACGACTTCTTCTTCTTCAATTTGACATGATTTAAAAAATTAATGTCCTCTTCATGGCGGTGTCTAGGCCTATCGCCTAGTCCCGAACCATGCTCCAGCAATTCATAGTAGTCGCAACAAAAATGTTGTGACCAATAATAATTCCAAAAACCCGAAAATATTCCAACTTCTATTTCCTGCACACTTCGCATTGAAGTATTTCTTCCAATAGCTGATGGTACAACAACACTTCAAATTACATACCCCAATAAATTTGAATGCCATTCCTATTTTGTCTGTATCTTAAAGAGAGAAAATCTAAGAACCTCAATTTTATAAACTGAAAAATCACTGAGCCAAAATATATGCTCTTTTATACTTGTTTCTAAGTAATAAAAATCATTTCATACCAAGACTTCTCTTAAAAATCAAACTTATATTTGCTGAAAATCAAAATAAAGCCTTTACTAATATATATATATATATATATATATATATATATATATAAGGATTTTTCCAAAATCTAAGGCATTTCCAAAATATACTTTATAAAAATTCTCTCACAGGTTTTAGACTAAGCAATTGACATTGATTATCCAAATAAAAATTCGATTTCCCATCAAAGAGGTGATCAGTGAATGCACCCGAGCAAATACTTGCTTTCGGATAATTGCGACATACAATCTAATTTCCCGTCCGTCTGGAATAAATGTGTGTCTCCAACTGGAACTCATCATCAAAATCCAAAACCATAAGATAGCTAGAATCTCAACCGTCAAGTCGAACACCTCCAGTCTCCGGGATTCTATCATATGCCATACTCATGCTCTTTATCAACGGCGCCTCATGCATTGCCAGTACTCCGTGGGGTACTTTGGAGTCAGCGTGCAAATCTAAACTCTAGGATATTTCTAACCCATAATAGCTTTACGCATTCCCTCGGAGTGGAATTACAAGTACTTCTATAATCGAAACTCTTAGAATCTAGCGTAAAAATATAATATTACTAGATAGGGAAGTAGGAATACATTCTCTTAGTTTATCTTAATTCTTCCGATTTACTAGCCTAAGCTCAAATACCAAATGTAACAACCCATATCTTAATGGTCCTAATTTTGACAAAAATAAAAACCCAAGTCCATCAAAACACAGAACGTTGGATTTGGTACCTACAAATAAGCATGAGCATTATCATAGATTGATAGAAATATAAATCATAGCAAAAACAATAATTGGATAAGCATATTGATTATGACTACTACCTTGAAATTTATGGCATTCCTTGGATAACAGGTTGTCACATCAGCATCGAGCATGAGAGAAAAGAAGACTTCTCCAATAACTAAACACATCCAGCTCCAGTGAACTATTCCTCTAAATCTATCATGTGGGTTGTAATGAGGAGGGGGTCAGAACAACATTATTATGACTCGAAAATCTATAAACTATCCATAATATAAATTTATAATGATTGTTTCCATTTAATTGTTATGTCTATTAAGGTTAGCAATTCTAATCTAACCTTGCATTGCACACATGATTACTTACTTACCGCTTCCCAAGGTGTAAAATACTGACGAAGCCTTATCAACCACCCTGTACTTCCAAACCCATTTTACACTTAATACTTCTAAATATGAAGCGAGCTTCTATAATCACCACATAATGCTTTAAAAGATAAATAGGCAGACTTTGCATTTAATACCTTAATCAAGGTAGACCTCATCATTTAAGACCTATTCCCAAGGTGGTTTTCTAACAATCTTATCGATGGTCGGTGGGTCCTAGCTACAAAGATCTCTAACCAATATTTAAGACTTTCGACATTAATGTCCAACTATTACCGCGTATATCGTCAATAAAATCGTAGCCATGTAAGAGACAGTACCTAAGCCACTTAATACCTTTAAAAGGACTAGGTGGACTTCTAACCGTTTAATACCTATATTCTAGGCAGAACCTACATCACTTAATACATATCCCCCAAGCGGACTCCTTCCTGGTACTATCGTTATTACGACTTTAGCAATGTGAGAGACTATTCCTAAGCCACTTAATACCTCATTAATCAGGACTAGGCAGATCCCTGACCATTTAACACCTATTTATAGGTAGGCCTTTGTCATTTAATACCTAACTCCAAGGCGAACTCTTCACTTGTATTATATAGCTGACATCGCTTGGAATCTCACTAGGTTACTTAATACTTCTTTTTTGGAGAGAGGCAAACCCTTAGATCAGTCACTTAGTAACTCAAACCCGTAGCAAAACCCTTCCCGAGATATCCACTATCACTCTTAATTATAAATATGGAACCTCATTAGGTTACTTCTTCCGGTAGGGAGACGGGCCCTAAAATAGCCACTTAATACCTTAACAGTGAAGTAAACCCTTTTAGAGACAACCTTATTTATTTGGAATCTCACTAGGTTACTTAATACTTCCTTTTAGGAGAGAGACGGACCCTACAGCCACTTAATAACTCAAACCTGAAGCGAACCCTTATGGAGATATCCCTCACCGCTCCTAATTCCAAATTTGGACCATTTAATACTTTTTAATTAAGAAAGCAAGCCCAATCTCTCACGTCATCATGAGTCCTAGGATTAGTGATATCTCACATCAGTAGTAAGTGCATCCAATTACTGGTAGCCTCAAAGTGAAGGGCGGCCTTCCGTCAAGTGACTCTACCGACCTCGCACCACTAACCTACTAAGTCCAATAAACTATCCTAAGTCTTTACTTATATTATCTTAGGTGGACATTGGACTTAGCTTACTAATTCCCTTTTTATTTAAGTCAAAAAGATTTACCTTAAATTTTTATCTACCCATAAATCCCCTTTTAATGCTCATAAATATCAATATATCCATAAAATCCTAACAAACATTTCCTAAGACATTTATATATGATTACTTATTTCAAGTAAGTAACCTTTTAAACTGTTACATAGTTATTAATTGAACGTATTTATTTATCAGTCCCATTAATCCATTTACCCTATCAAATTATTGCAGCTTTCATATTTATTACCATTTATTTCCCATTTATTGGAGTTACAACCTTTTAAATTCCTTTCTCATTAATTAGTTATCCTAAACGCGAATATTACGTGTAAGCGCCGTTATTAGCTAAGTTTTATTTTAATTATTATAAGCATGGTAAATTACGTATAAATATCTACTTTTATCAAATATATTCTAGTTATATATCTTCGCTAAAATATTCTTTTCCATGTTCAATTGTTGGAATCATATCTAAAAAGATTATCTACTATAATTTCCATGAATTAGTCCAAAATAAAAGATTTAACTTTAAAATATAAAAGATTACATCGTTTGAAATTATAAGGAATAATCATTTCTTTTTATTACTGAAGTAGACAATGTAAACTACAACAAATTCATACTTTACACATCTTTTTTCTTTTTATTTGCATTTATTCCTTGTTAGATCAAATGCTGTATTTTTCTAAAATGGAAAGACGTCAAACTAGTTTACAAATATTAAACGACTCTAAATTCAAACAATCCAAACATAGAATAGTTTACGTTCCAACAAGATTGTGGTAATGGTCCAAATTCATAACATTATTACACAACTTATTTTCAGATCTGGAATAAATTTCATTCAAATCAATATTCTAAATTCATACTTTTGGGACCGATTTCCAGATCATATTGTAAAAAATTATAAATCAATTCATAAACAAGAATATGTAGGTGATTTTTATTATATTTAGATTATATTCAATTTGTTGCCTACAACTCATATACAATCATCTAGTTAGGCATAATAATCAAATAAACACCAACGAAATCATTTTCATATAATAACAATCTATAAAATTTCCCCTTACCTTTTAAAAGCGATCCAAATCTCCAGATTTGAAGTAAACCTTAAATTCATCTCTAAATCCTTTTTAATTTAAGAAATATGTATAAAAATGTTTTATACATACACTAGAGGTACAGATTTGAGAAGAGATTTGCGATTGGGAGAGAAAATAGATACAAATATATAAATATATATAAATTACCTCAAATACATGCATAGTTGATTCTCTTCTCTTCTCCTTTTTATCAGATTTCCATTCTTCTCCAATTTGTATGAATATAGATATAAATATCTTATTTTTATAATTTAGAAAAAAAGTGGAGAAGAATAAATGGCAGAGCTTTGCTATTGCCTCCTGAAAAATATAAGAAGAGTAGGGATGGCTTGGCCTAAATTTAAAAGCACTAGAATCAACCAGAACCATTAGACCAAAATATATTAAATCTAGGCCGTTGGGCCTAGGCTAACCTTAGCCGCCATACACGAAGTAGTCAACCACCTCCTTCTTCAGGGTCGACCGCCTCTGGTTGACCGCTACTATATGCGGGTCGACCTTTGGGCCCTAGATAATTAATATATAAACGTTAATTTATTCTATTCGAATTATTTCCATTCTGAATTCGTTTTTCGTCTGTAACTTCTTCATTTGGAATCCGATCGCAAAACTCCAAATATGAAAGTTTCTTAGAGTTTCGCCATGAACCCAATTGTGCAAGTTTCCTGGTCCAATTCTATCATTTGTACGAATTCCATTTTTGGAGCCTAATTAATTAACTAACTAATTAAATAATTAACGTCAAATTACAAGGTGTTACAATTAAGGCTCTCCGCCTTTAATGAAATTGAATATAACACATATAGTATTAAAACACGTCGACCTCTATCCAAGGTCGAAGACAAGCTTAAAGTTCCTTTAAATATACTCTTTATGTCGAAAATAGGGTTTGGACCCTCTTACAATATAGGCAATCCATCTTTTTAAAACAAAACCTTAGAATATTACAAAACAATTGGCTAATTGCCGTCGACCCTTTCGAACGTGGGTCACTTTGCCACTTTAAAACAATTTTAAGTTGAATGAAAACAAAGCCTCTTCGGTATTAAAAGGAAGAAGTGCAGCGTCGATGCTATGTTGCATCGTTGTCGACCCCCTATAATATAAAACCCTACGTATATAAGGTCGCCGACACTAATGAATGGCAGCATCTAGACCATGAACGTCGTTAAAAAACATCTATGCTCAACTTACTTCAGCTATTATGCCGCTATTATATAAGTGCGAAGTCAAAACATGGGTGAATAGATGCGGCTTCACTTATAGATAAATCATAGAGTGCCAATGCCATCGATCCTAAGTTGTCAACGAGGTCGACTTCGTCCTACTTGGAAACATTCCACAACTACCAAAGTAATTATCCTACGCTTCCTTTCACTTCGATGTCGACTCTCATGGTTGCGACACTTCTATAGGCATGGTGACGAGGTGAAGGCATGAAATTATCGTAATTAATCTGAAAACGAATTTATTTCTACTAAAAATAAACATTTTCACCAAATCTTGCCTTTTGTCAAATTTCTATTGGATAATAAAATTTCTTTACTCAAATCTTTTTCAGAAAATATGTCGCACTCAATTTCCAAAGTCCTAAAACATTGATCAAACTAGTTAATTAATATCCTTAATTAATTATCCTTTTAAATGCTTTTTAGCATATAAAATTCGCAATAACTCGAAATTACTTGGGAAAAATTCCAATAATTCATAGAAACTACAAAACATCATATTCTTTATTATATAAAAAATTTAGGACCAAAAACCATATTTGATTATTTTTAATAATTAAAACCCGAATTTAACTCGATTTTCTCCTTAGGAACTTCCTAAAATATTCAATTTAATTTGGAAAATTATGAAAATAAAAACCCATCTCTTAAATAATGTTTCACTCAACATATCAGAAAGTCAAAGCTATTAGAGATTAAAAACTTAGGTTTTACCCTTAAAACTCACTTAAATAATTTCATAAATCATTCTTCTATCCAAACAATGATTACACTACCATATCTTGGCAAGACAAACAATTATCATTCGGATACCGCATTGTAAAGCAATCAAAGATGACGAGTCTTATATTATTCACCTTAGATTTAAATGCTGGAGTTGAGATTGATATTCCTTTAGTCCCCCTAAGCTTCTTCCCCTTGATTTCATGATTTCTTCCTTAGGTTATGGCCGACCTCGTTTTCTTCTTTCTTTAATTGTTTTGTGAATGAGTAAAGTGATAATGAAATGAGGGGGAGAGGATTTAAGGAGCGAAAGTTGGATTTACTTAATTTGCCCCTCTCATATATTCTCTTATATGTTAATTTTAAAACAATCTTACTTAATTTATTAATATTGGCTCGACCTTGTAAATTTTCAAATCTCATTTTCCTTAACCATTTACATTATTCTATTTAATCTACCCAATCAAATATCATGAATAATGTTAAATTAAAATTAAGGGTATTACAAGCTCCCCCCATTAAAGAATTTCATCCTCGAAATTCAGTAAGACTACTTAAGCACATTAAACATGCAAATAGTGCTAGTATATCCTACCGGCTACTAAGTCTATTTACAACAAATATAGAACATACCATCATAACAGCTTAGGATAAGTATTCCTAATCCTTTTCTCTGTCTTCCAAGACAGTCTTTCTTGTTGTCACTCTACTGGAATTTCACTAACTTGACTATCTGGTTCCTTACACTACACCAGAAAAGACTTTTGGTAGCGTTGAAAAAACGCTACCATAACTTATGGTAGCATTTTAGAGAACGCTGCTATACGACATGCAACTAAAAATCTAAAACTTTTTGTTGCGTTGTAGTAAACGCTACCAAAAGTCACTTTTAAATCCAACTATAGGTATTTTCTGTAGGATTTAAAAAACGCTACCAAAAGTCACTTTTAAATGCAGCTATAGGTTTTTTCTGTAGGGTTAAAAAAACGCTACCATAAGTCTTCATTTTTTGGTTGCATTTTTTGTTTATATACTATTCATATTAAAACGAACGATCAATCGCATAATTTTCATATATTCAAACAAACAATTAAATCACATAATTAGCTAGCATATACAAACAATCAATCATATGATCATCATATTCAAATAATTGCAAAAACATGCTAATCTCACAATCAAATATAATATCCATAATCAATTCGATAGTAGTTTTTCAACAAAATAAGTCACATACTACAAGCATTCACAGACAAGTTTCCACAAATGGTACTAACAAAATACGACAACATATATAACAATTAAATTCATGTTCGTTGCTTGATTACCAATAGTTCTTTGTTGTCGACAGTCTTCGCTTCAAAATAGCTAATTACCTACAAACGAGTTTAACAATCAACAATATATATATATATATATATGTGTGTGTATATATATATATGTATGTATATATGAAAATCATGTAATCTATAACTCGATATTCTACATTAACACATATTAACAAAAATTGTTCTATTTTTATATGAATCCTATATAGTTCCCCAACGAATACACAATTTTCAATTTACATAGATATTCCGATCAAAACTGGGTTAGAAGTCTGACTGGATTTCATTCTATGTGCAGATTGTGTATTCAGTACTATGGTCAAGTTAAATCTTATAAAATATGAAAAAGTACTGGAACGTCCGTAATCCATCGATGATGCATCCATCCACTAATTGAAATATACAATTTTCTTTACCCTTGTCATTTTCTATCAATTGGGTTCTCTAAAACAAAAATATTCCCTAAATTCACATTGCCGTAACTGTATTAGGCAACAACTGTAGTGTCAGTTACTTCCATTTATTTGTGTTAGCCCTCTTGTATAACTACATTTGTGTAATACATGTGCAATGACATAACGATTAATCTGAGTAGACAATTTTAGGAAAAATGGTTTATTTAAGTTTTAGTTTCAAGTGTATCAAAATTGTTGTGGCTCTGCAGATAAACATGTTTACCATAGAGGATATGTACTGAAATGTTGTGGCTTTGCAGATAAAAACTTAAATGTTGTGATACAGATTTTTATTTTTTTTAATACCCGAATAAACAGAACTAAAACTTAATGTTGAGATATGATGTACTGAAAAATAATACTTACTGGAACTTGATTCTCCAATGACATATGCTGTTGGCCAAGCTATCGTAGTACCAAAGGCATCTTCCATGTACGTACACTCAGATGTAGCAGCAGGTTATACACATGAATATGGAAAGCATCCATGTCAGCTCTAATGGTAACAAATGGAGGATCGCCTGTACCAATCAAAGCAACAATTCCTGTAACTGCCATAGGGTAAGTGTAGTCAATCTCCATGTCATCCAACTGCTCTTTGATGAACTTACCCGTCTCTACTTCCTTGCATGTAAGCTCTGGATTCTCATGTATCCTTCTCCTCACTTTCTTCACCCATTCACCGCTTCTTCACTTTTTTTCCAGCCTTAAGATTTCCTTTTTTCACTCTAAGTACTCTTCTTTCTTTGCAAACTCGTGTCTCAATTTCAAAGTTGCTTTGGTAGAATTTAATTTGATTACAGAACCGAAAGTTGTAGCAGCAGGTTTGAACATATCATCAATATATGTGTTATTACTAGATTGAACTGGAGAGTAAGAAAGGATCAGTATTATTATCAGTAGTGTTGATAGTGAAGCCATTGGAAGCCAATAAATTAAGATTGACATAACAAGTGAAGGGCTATTGTGACACAAATAAAAATAGACACTAAACTTAACGATAACATAGTGTGTTTCTTATATTTAAATCTAATAAAGATCTAGCAACTAAGATGTACCTTGTCATTTATACAATTATTTTCATCTCTTACATGATTTATAACATATTCTACTTAGTTACCTTTCGCCCTCAGGGCACGCTTCTCCACAACGGAGTTTAAGTTATACTGCAATTGGAGCAGACTCTGAGTATTTCCTTTGGCCAGTTGTTACTGCTGCTGCTTGCTTGATTTAGCTGCAGTTGTTCGTATGACTCCGGTTTTTCTTTGTTTTTTACATTAATACCATTGTCTGATCCTAGCATTTTCATTTTGAATGACCTATACTTTACTGAATCGTTTCCCTTCGTTTGATCTGCTGTGTAGTGGCTGAAGGACTGCAGTAAATAAATGAATAGATCATAAAAATTTTTGTGCCAATTCACATAGTAATCTATTACAGAATAAGGATATAAAAAAGAAAAACTGGCACCTTGCTGTCGGCATTTATAATGAGTGTGTGGCATCGAACCAAATATCCCCAAAATATCCGGTGAACACTAGTAAAAGGACAAAAGAACTATCTAAAAACAAAATATGAAGTTTAGTATAATTCAGTGATAGAAAATTTGCTTAACGCATGTGCCAATTAGTCATTTAAAAAATATTATGAATCAAGTCTCCTTCAGAAATTTTCTCTTTTTCTCACTATTGTCTTCAGGATTGTTGGAACATTTTGACTCATCAGGAGATGGTTGACCTTTTGTTGATACCAAATGTTGATCTTGTGATCGGTTGCTACAAGAAACTATCATCTGTTCATGCACATGTATAGAAAGAATACTGCTATAAATCAGTGTCCTTGCTGATTTTGCAAATGATCGCTTCAAACAGTCTTGCATAATGGAAATGCTAGTAAAAATTTAAAAAGCATGTACCGCTATCATACTTCTCTTAACTGGTGAGGCAAAAACCAACGAAGGCTGAAACGATGTGATTGCATTTGGCTTTTGCTGTGGTCCGTTGACACTTGATGCTTGTGGTTCTAGAGGTTCTTGGTAGAGAACACCATCAGATCCATGCAACTGAAATTAAAATGGAATCACATTCGTAAGCATAAAGGTGTGGACTATCTCATGTAAGCCTAACAGATCCAATCTTTTTCACCACTATAAGTATTGGGATTATTGACTATAAGAAAAATATCACTTTTCCTTACCAAATTTTCTGTCGCTTGATCCATTGATAGAGGTTGATTGCTGCTGCTTGTTTACAAAATACGTTAAATCTTCAACAGGTCCAAGATTCACATATCTGTCAAGAAGTTGAACATACGAACCACTTGCATCAGGTTTCCTACTCAATTTTATAAGCAGTACATGTTAAGTTATATTTAATAATGGTAAGATATAATGAATCTGGTCTGGAATGAAACGAATATAGAAAATTATACACAGGTATTCATTTGACAACAAACAGAGATAGACAATTTTAAGGTTTTGCCTTAACAATCAAATGAAACAACCGAAGTCTTCTAATATGAATATGGAGATAGAAAAATATAGGTTAAAAAATGTATGCTTCACAATTTTATACTAATTTTGATTTTCTTTATCACTTTGTTTCCAAAATTAAGGAAGAAGTGTTTAAAAGAAGTGGAAAATAGTAAGGAAATTTATTTTACATACTCGGTTTTAACGTATCTTATCATTATTCTTTAAGTAAAAGACTTATTTTCAATATTAAGAGACAAAATACGAACATCGAAGATTAACATCGTGTATATATGTCTATGTATGTATATATGTATATAATAGTAGATTCTAAAGAGTGGGTTACCTTTGCTACACACACACAAAACATGTGCATTAAGCTTTACTTGCACACATTTAAAAGTATCAACTGGTCCAGCTCTACACTGTTTTCAACAATTTCGAAACCATCAGCTATACAGCTTATCAAACAAGCTGCCTTACACTACCAAATATTGGTAATTATAATTACAGTGAATCCTATCTAAAATTTAAAGAAATACTAATTTGAAGGTAGAGTGGAGTCGGATTTTGAGTATCTTGGTAACTGGTTAGAGAAATACCTTAGTAACAGTTGGTTGGGGTCACCTATTAGTTGTCAGACTGCTGACTTGATGGTCTTTGAGATACCAGAGTATCCTCAGACAACAAGCGAAGTTTCTGTGGCTATTATGGGAAAGGGTTTTCATAATAACATATGTGATCCACTTTTGAATGGTTCACTTAAAGATAGTCCAAACACATAAAAATAGTTAAAAGGTAAATGAATGAACTTACAGAGTACAACTATGTAGTTACACATCGGTGTAAAAAGCACGGCTCTTAAGACTTTGCATGTTATAGAGTTCAAATTCAAGAGCAAATTGAATCCAAACTAAGAACTGAATTAGTCAGACACAAGTCTCCTGAATTGCAAGATTAAGTGATTATATTTCTAGAAAAAAATATCCTGCAGGTGCACAACCAACTATATCATGATCTACTTCTTACATCTCTACATAAACTTTTAATCTATCAAAGCTTCACCATCACAAGCACTCTCTTCATATCTAAAATCCAGTAACTCAGAACTGATTGAGAACTTCATCCACCCCTTCTTCTCTGCAAATTTGAAATTCGGTTGAAAAACACATCCAACAAACATGGCTCCTAAGCTCAAAACCATAACCTTAAAAGAAGCAAGAGCAATAAGCATCAATATCAACATAGTTGGAGGTATAGGCATCAAAATTCCACCTTTCGTCCCTACTGCAATTTTACAAGGTCTGGACATATTCGGGTACTTAACTCGCAACCTTACAAATGCCAAAAACTCCAAAAGCATTCCAGGGCAATATGAAAAGTTATCAGCAGCCAATGTTAAATTCGTAAATGAAAATAATTTTAATATTGGAGATAAAATCTACATCGAAGAAAAGGAAGGCATGGTGTAACGACCCTAGATTTTTATTTAATTTAAGTTAATAATTAAATAAAAATCTGGATAAAGATAGTAAAATAAATCGATAAAATGGAGCGAGTTTCCCCGGATTCAAGTATATTCTATATGAATCATTTCAATTTAAAATATTGTAAGTATATATAGATATATATTTGACTTGAGTTTAAAGTGTAAATAAATAATTGATAATAATATTTAACTATTAGAATTGATGGTTAATAATAATTTGAAATTATAAATTAAATATAAGATAATAAATATATTAACTAAAATCTAACATGGTAGAATAAAAATAGAAATTGTTTATAGTATAAAGTAGAGTTTTAAATTCAATAAAGAAATAGAAATAATAAAACAACCTTATGTATGCAAGTAACAAGTTATAACAAAGCAAAAGAAATATCTGTAAGTAGAAAGTCTAAACTAAATAAAAGATACACAAGATGTACAAGGCAAAGTTAAATAAATATATGTACTATGGCTATGAAGCTTTGCAGGCAAGAAAGAAGTAAAATAACATAAATAAAACACAAGTACATACGAATTGAACTAGAAAGAAGATAAGTATGACAACTTAATAAATGCTGTTGTACCCATGTCTCCATATCAGCCATGTAGAAGAAAAGATCCCTGTTCAAATTTTGTACTAATACAACTTTTAGCCTGCCTTTGTCTTCTTTAATATCAAGTTCTTTTTTTCACTTCGAATTCATTCACACATTTGCAAAGAAAAAAAACAACAAGCCCTGTTATCTTTTTTTTCAAAAGCCAAAGCAAGACATTTCAGTTTTTAAAAGAAAATCAGAGTTTTTCAAGTTCCAGTTCAAAGCTTCTTCAGTTAAAAAGAAATCTAGCAATGCAAATGTTTTCAGTTTGAAGTCTCAAGTTTTTAAAAGCTTCAGTTTTAAGTTTCAAAGCAAGGAGGCAAGTTTTAGCTAACAATTCAAAGCCTGGTTCAAAGTAGTTCTCTGTTCTTTCTCCTCTGTTCTTCAAAAATAAGGTGAGCAAACCATTTGAACCTGTTATATCTCTTGATGTTTGGTTTTGTACTTGAAGTTGTGTTGAAATTTTGCTTGTATGATTGAGTGAATATATCCGCATGTGTGTGAGTGTATATATAAGAATTCAAATTATACGTATACAGGCATATATACCTGTTCTAAGTGTTTACAGGCTAAGAACAAAGAAGGAAATCAAAATCTCTTAAATCATTCACCTATAGACTTTGATATTTAGACAAAAAGTATTTGAATTATCAAGGCCAAAATTTTAAAAATACTTTTAAGTAATAAAATGAATGGGTTTACTGGAAAAGGTAAAAAAGCACAGTAAAAATCAAATCTTGTCAAAAATTTAGTTGATTAAAATTTGAGTTTTGATTACTTGATTCCGTTTGTCTTCATAAGCCATAAATTTTAAGAATAAAATCAAGATTTTTAGTTTGTTAAATTGTGGAAAATCGTGAGTTGAACGGAAATGGTATTTTGGGCAAAATCTGGTGATCGGCGTGATGATGTTTGGCGAAATTTGGTATGAAGGTGCTGGAACGATCAATAATCACAGGAAAAATGCCAGAAAAATTTTCTATTTCGAGATTTGTTGAATCGAATCAAATTTAGGGTTTAAGAACTCGTGCAAATCGTCATTGTTATCGCGACGGTTACTTCGACGTAGCGGCATCGAGTGGGACCGGACTTCGAGGAAAGGCAAGTGGGACGGTGGAGCAGCTGTAGGAGGTGATCGCAAGACCTCCGGTGGCCAGAGGTGGCCACGCGGAGTGGATTTGGATGAACTGGGTTGATTTCCAGTTCGAGGCTGCTAGCTCGTTGTTGTTTTGGTACTAGTTTTGGGTTTTTGGTGGTTGAAAACGAAAGTGGAGATGGTCAGTGACTTGGTGGTGGGTGGCGACTCGACCGGAGGCGGCGGTGGTTCGTGTGCACGTGCACGGCAAGAAGTGGGGGTGTCAGTGTTTGAGCGCGAGAGGAAGACTCGAGTTTACTCTCGAGAAAAACGTGATGTTGCTCGAGTTCAACCCTTGTGGCGCGCGTGTGTTTATTTATGCAGCAGTTCAAAATTTTGTTTATAACTTAAGCTAAAAAAATAATAGAGGAAGGGGAGTAAGGTACGCTAGTATGCTCAAGTAATTCATGTTCCAGGCTCGAAGAAGGTAGCCTGTTGTCTCGAAGCAATGCAGTGGTCTTAGGAGGGTTACTTGTTACAGGCTTCTTTGAAACCTGTTACCCAATTACCTGTTTAAAACTTTTTAATTTAATTTAAAAACTAGTTTAATGGAAAGCAGAGTTTAAAATGAGTTTAAATTTCAAGCTGAAATCTGGTTCAAGTTATCTTTGAATTTCAGTTCAAATTTAATAAAGCTTAAACTTCAATTGTTTAACTACTTTAAAAATGCTTAAATAGTTTAAAATTTTAGGAATGAAGTTTTAAAATAAACAAAGTTTTTAAAACAAACCTAAGTTAAATCTGAATTAAAGATAATTTGAATCCTAGTTCTGAAATTAAAGAAGTTTTTAATATTTAAATTGTTTAAATTTGCTTTGTGATGATAATTTAAACATTTGTTAGAAAATGTTTTAAATTTGAATTAGTGAAGAGGAATGATATACATTCATTAAATTCGTTCAAGTGGAAAATTGATTTATTTATTAAATCAAGAAATTAAGATTTGAGTTAAATTAATTAAGGTTAAATTAATTTGTAATTAAGAATAATTAATTAAGAAATAATTAATTAAAATTGAATTAATTTATATTTAATGATTGATTTAAATAGTTATGTGGTTAATTCTTTTTTTTTTATCACCTTCACCTTAAATTGAAGATGATTGACTGTCGTCAAATATTGTGTAATGGATTAATATTTCTGTTTGTGATTATGATACTGTATGATGTGACTTGCCTTATGCTGGACTGTGATTTGTAGTTTGTTTCTATATATATATGTGAAAACCCTTGGCCCGTAAAACGGCACTTGAATTTCGATGCGACAGGGAGTCGGATTTCGGTAGGTTATCCGAAACCCACATCGAATTATAATTATGAATCTTTGTGACTGATAAATTTATTTTATCTATGAATCTGTGAATGAAGATAAGCGTTATCGATTTTACCGCTTATCGATATATCTGTGATGATTGATGTTGCACTATTGTGTGTTAAACCCTGGACCACACTTATACACACACAAATATGGATTTTACGTGGAAATCGGTTAAGTCACAGATAATTTAAATTTGATGTTTTTGAAATGGAAATTTTAATTTCAATTGATTTTGAAATTGGAAATTTGGGTTTAAGGTGAAGCTTTTGAAATGGAATTTAAAAGATAAAAGTTATGTCGAATAACTTGATTAAGTTTTGAAATTTAAATAATTTGATTTAAATTTGAATTCAAGTTTAAAGGTTAATTCTATGATTTGAAACTAGGGGTTAAAGATGCTGTACAAGTTATATATGAGTTAAACCATTTTAAAGTATTAATTTGGGAATTTGAATTTAATTCAAGGGTTTTAACTCGTTTAAATATAACTGGATTTTTATGAAACGAAACTATTTGTTCTCAAATAGTAAAAGCTTTCACAAAAGTAATGAACTTCCAATTTGTGTTGAAAGAATTTCAAGTTTGAAATGGAATTGAAATGTTTTGAAATTTATGAAATGAGTCTTTGATTCAAAGACCGAACGAGTTAATCCAACTTGAAATGGAATTGTTTTAAAAGCTATAAGTTAAATCTTGACTTAAAGATTTAACGAGTTAATGCAAGTGAAATGGAAATTGTT
Organism: Allium fistulosum; assembly: GCA_030737815.1. Classification (NCBI taxonomy): domain Eukaryota; kingdom Viridiplantae; phylum Streptophyta; class Magnoliopsida; order Asparagales; family Amaryllidaceae; genus Allium; species Allium fistulosum. Next base: position 936,339,973 of record CM060907.1, on the reverse strand, counting down.
TTGAAATCCATGAATGAATCTTTGGGAACGGGGTAAACTTTGTGAATTGAATCTTTTTGTTTAAAAGATTAAAAGTGTGGAAATCGTTAAACCATTGAAGGTTTTTGAAATAAATCTTTTATTTAAAAGATTGGAAATGGTAATTTGTTTTACCATTCGAATGAAAAGTTTTGGGCTTTAAGCTGTGATTTAACTGAGACCCCAGTATCCATATGACTTTTTTTATTGCGCTCGTTATTCGGTTTAGCCGGGAGAGGACCTTTGTGTCGTATAACCCATTCCGAATAATGATACGACGTATATGGATAGCATTTGAAGACCGGTGGTGAAGACCGGATATTTTTGAAAACGGAAGGATTACCGTCGAGTTACTCTGCATCGGCTGATCCCCGATATAGAGGTTTTATCATCCTTAGTGACGGGAAGTCCGGACGTGATTGGAAATTATCCGGAATTGCAAGGGCTTCGTGAGAAGTGCCTTCGGTTCTGTTCGATCCCAGAACAGACTTGTATGGATGTGTGTCTGACGTTACACTTTGAGATGTAAAGCTGGTTTCTATCAAATACATTTCTGTTGGTGGCGGAGAATTTATTCTCTTAGCTTAACACCCTTCTCTGAGACGTACGAGCTCAGAGGTTATGTAGTTGATGGTTACTAGTGATACATTCCCAATTTGGTAATGTGGCATACGAAGTGCTGCTGATCATTGGTTGATCAAAGCGTGGCTTTGTGAAAAAGCGTGGCTTTGTGAAAAAGCGTAGCTTTGTGGACGAGACTTCGTCGAGCCTCACAACCCGGTAATGGTCGAAACAGGAATGTTGCGGCAAAGGTTTGTAGGGGTAGCGCCCCTAGGGTATGTCATTTCCTTCTGGATAAAGGGTGGTATCATGGTATGGAGCCCAGATACTTAACTCGTGTGGACACGGTAATTTATTACTGTATGATGTTGCTTTGTTGGTTTTTCGAGATCTCGGATAAAGGTCGGTAACGACCGGGGGATGACATGACTCGTGTGTTAGTTACCTAGTTACAGCTCAGTTAGAGCGTGAGGTAGCGTCGGCCTTTTGTTTGCAGAGATCCGGTTAGGTTCTCGGGGCGTCTTTCCAGAGGCGTTTCTATTTCGGTAAGGAAATTCCTTAGCCTGATCATTTGTTGGAAATCCAAAGAAACAATACGAACCCTATACGGTTTTTAGTTGTATTACCTGCTATGGGATGTGGCGGTAACCTGCTATTGAACGTAGTAGCTATAGTAGGCATACAACAATGGTTGTATGCTGGCTAAGATTAATATTATATTTTCGAAAGGATTTTCACACTATGCACTAATGATAATAATATCGAATGATTTTGTGTAGTAAGCATTTTTGACTATCATAAGAAGAAATCTCCTCCAATTCTGCGATTGCATTGTGTGTGTGGTGGGAGGTCTTATGGTAGTTTCATTTTCCAAAATCATTGCGGGTTTCAATGTTTAAAATCCTTTGTTGTTTGTTTAATGATAAACTGTTTTTGTTGCTCACACCAGTCCCATGACTGATCCGGAGTTTATTGTTCCCTTCCTAAACTCTGGGTGCTCATAATTTTCCACACGAGCAGTCTAGAGTTGGGTTTCTTTTCAGATATTCAGATTTAGTAGATTATCTGGAGCTAGCTTCATTCATCGGAGTTGCTTATCTTGGAGTTGTGGATTCATTCTTGTCTGAAGATCATTTTGGAGTTATCACTTCTATTGATATTGTTCCGCTGCTGATGTTATCTTTTCTTTTCCGCTGCTATTTGTTGTATCATATCTCTGATGTATATAGATATTCATTGTATCATCATTGTATCTGGATATTGTATCAGATGTTGTATATCTATATTTTTTTCTTTCTTCCGCTGTGTTGTTTACTTAATTGTGTTATAAGCTCCGGAGAACCAGATTTGGCATTTGAATCTACGGCATTTTGAGTACAAGTGGAGTACGGGTGCCGATTTTCGAAGGCCAACTTTTGGGTCTTTACATGTGGTATCAGAGCTAAGGTTGAACTTTAGCTCAGGAGTATAACACATTAAGTAGCTCATTAGAGATAGAGTGAAGTAAACTCTAGAATGAGTAATTCTCAAATATCCGTTCGAATGCCTCAGTAAATTCTCTTGCTATCCACTGATAGTAAGTATGAGTGTAAGAAGAGGACGAGATAGGGGACAGGGGAATACGACTATAAATGGTCAATATCCTGTAACAACAAGGAAGCAATCTTTTTGTCTATCCTTTCTCTATCGATCTCTTTGTTCGTCATCTTTTCTCAATTCTTCCATGATTTCTGGTAGATCCAGAAATAAATTCGATATATAAAAATGGGACATAAACTCCAACTGAGCCAAAATTGTTTGTTTGGATGGATTGATTGTTTTGTTTGCTATGGTTGATAGGTATACTTTAGTTCTAAACTAAATATTTTGAAATGGTCTCCATACACCTATCTATTCTTTGGGTCCGGATATATTCTACGAATGGTTAGTTATCCTTTCGAACTAACCGATGCCACTGTATATTTCGTAGATCTGGATAACCCGAGTATCTTATGAAGTATTAAAACATATTCGTTCTTGTATCTGTTATTGATATTCTGATTTGGTAAGCCAAATGCAGAATAGATATTCAGTTTGATTTGATGAAACATTCTTCATCTATCCTTGTGTCTCCTTGGCAAATTTCGAGGACGAAATTCTTTTAAGGGGGGAAGTTTGTAACGACCCTAGATTTTTATTTAATTTAAGTTAATAATTAAATAAAAATCTGGATAAAGATAGTAAAATAAATCGATAAAATGGAGCGAGTTTCCCCGGATTCAAGTATATTCTATATGAATCATTTCAATTTAAAATATTGTAAGTATATATAGATATATATTTGACTTGAGTTTAAAGTGTAAATAAATAATTGATAATAATATTTAACTATTAGAATTGATGGTTAATAATAATTTGAAATTATAAATTAAATATAAGATAATAAATATATTAACTAAAATCTAACATGGTAGAATAAAAATAGAAATTGTTTATAGTATAAAGTAGAGTTTTAAATTCAATAAAGAAATAGAAATAATAAAACAACCTTATGTATGCAAGTAACAAGTTATAACAAAGCAAAAGAAATATCTGTAAGTAGAAAGTCTAAACTAAATAAAAGATACACAAGATGTACAAGGCAAAGTTAAATAAATATATGTACTATGGCTATGAAGCTTTGCAGGCAAGAAAGAAGTAAAATAACATAAATAAAACACAAGTACATACGAATTGAACTAGAAAGAAGATAAGTATGACAACTTAATAAATGCTGTTGTACCCATGTCTCCATATCAGCCATGTAGAAGAAAAGATCCCTGTTCAAATTTTGTACTAATACAACTTTTAGCCTGCCTTTGTCTTCTTTAATATCAAGTTCTTTTTTTCACTTCGAATTCATTCACACATTTGCAAAGAAAAAAAACAACAAGCCCTGTTATCTTTTTTTTCAAAAGCCAAAGCAAGACATTTCAGTTTTTAAAAGAAAATCAGAGTTTTTCAAGTTCCAGTTCAAAGCTTCTTCAGTTAAAAAGAAATCTAGCAATGCAAATGTTTTCAGTTTGAAGTCTCAAGTTTTTAAAAGCTTCAGTTTTAAGTTTCAAAGCAAGGAGGCAAGTTTTAGCTAACAATTCAAAGCCTGGTTCAAAGTAGTTCTCTGTTCTTTCTCCTCTGTTCTTCAAAAATAAGGTGAGCAAACCATTTGAACCTGTTATATCTCTTGATGTTTGGTTTTGTACTTGAAGTTGTGTTGAAATTTTGCTTGTATGATTGAGTGAATATATCCGCATGTGTGTGAGTGTATATATAAGAATTCAAATTATACGTATACAGGCATATATACCTGTTCTAAGTGTTTACAGGCTAAGAACAAAGAAGGAAATCAAAATCTCTTAAATCATTCACCTATAGACTTTGATATTTAGACAAAAAGTATTTGAATTATCAAGGCCAAAATTTTAAAAATACTTTTAAGTAATAAAATGAATGGGTTTACTGGAAAAGGTAAAAAAGCACAGTAAAAATCAAATCTTGTCAAAAATTTAGTTGATTAAAATTTGAGTTTTGATTACTTGATTCCGTTTGTCTTCATAAGCCATAAATTTTAAGAATAAAATCAAGATTTTTAGTTTGTTAAATTGTGGAAAATCGTGAGTTGAACGGAAATGGTATTTTGGGCAAAATCTGGTGATCGGCGTGATGATGTTTGGCGAAATTTGGTATGAAGGTGCTGGAACGATCAATAATCACAGGAAAAATGCCAGAAAAATTTTCTATTTCGAGATTTGTTGAATCGAATCAAATTTAGGGTTTAAGAACTCGTGCAAATCGTCATTGTTATCGCGACGGTTACTTCGACGTAGCGGCATCGAGTGGGACCGGACTTCGAGGAAAGGCAAGTGGGACGGTGGAGCAGCTGTAGGAGGTGATCGCAAGACCTCCGGTGGCCAGAGGTGGCCACGCGGAGTGGATTTGGATGAACTGGGTTGATTTCCAGTTCGAGGCTGCTAGCTCGTTGTTGTTTTGGTACTAGTTTTGGGTTTTTGGTGGTTGAAAACGAAAGTGGAGATGGTCAGTGACTTGGTGGTGGGTGGCGACTCGACCGGAGGCGGCGGTGGTTCGTGTGCACGTGCACGGCAAGAAGTGGGGGTGTCAGTGTTTGAGCGCGAGAGGAAGACTCGAGTTTACTCTCGAGAAAAACGTGATGTTGCTCGAGTTCAACCCTTGTGGCGCGCGTGTGTTTATTTATGCAGCAGTTCAAAATTTTGTTTATAACTTAAGCTAAAAAAATAATAGAGGAAGGGGAGTAAGGTACGCTAGTATGCTCAAGTAATTCATGTTCCAGGCTCGAAGAAGGTAGCCTGTTGTCTCGAAGCAATGCAGTGGTCTTAGGAGGGTTACTTGTTACAGGCTTCTTTGAAACCTGTTACCCAATTACCTGTTTAAAACTTTTTAATTTAATTTAAAAACTAGTTTAATGGAAAGCAGAGTTTAAAATGAGTTTAAATTTCAAGCTGAAATCTGGTTCAAGTTATCTTTGAATTTCAGTTCAAATTTAATAAAGCTTAAACTTCAATTGTTTAACTACTTTAAAAATGCTTAAATAGTTTAAAATTTTAGGAATGAAGTTTTAAAATAAACAAAGTTTTTAAAACAAACCTAAGTTAAATCTGAATTAAAGATAATTTGAATCCTAGTTCTGAAATTAAAGAAGTTTTTAATATTTAAATTGTTTAAATTTGCTTTGTGATGATAATTTAAACATTTGTTAGAAAATGTTTTAAATTTGAATTAGTGAAGAGGAATGATATACATTCATTAAATTCGTTCAAGTGGAAAATTGATTTATTTATTAAATCAAGAAATTAAGATTTGAGTTAAATTAATTAAGGTTAAATTAATTTGTAATTAAGAATAATTAATTAAGAAATAATTAATTAAAATTGAATTAATTTATATTTAATGATTGATTTAAATAGTTATGTGGTTAATTCTTTTTTTTTTATCACCTTCACCTTAAATTGAAGATGATTGACTGTCGTCAAATATTGTGTAATGGATTAATATTTCTGTTTGTGATTATGATACTGTATGATGTGACTTGCCTTATGCTGGACTGTGATTTGTAGTTTGTTTCTATATATATATGTGAAAACCCTTGGCCCGTAAAACGGCACTTGAATTTCGATGCGACAGGGAGTCGGATTTCGGTAGGTTATCCGAAACCCACATCGAATTATAATTATGAATCTTTGTGACTGATAAATTTATTTTATCTATGAATCTGTGAATGAAGATAAGCGTTATCGATTTTACCGCTTATCGATATATCTGTGATGATTGATGTTGCACTATTGTGTGTTAAACCCTGGACCACACTTATACACACACAAATATGGATTTTACGTGGAAATCGGTTAAGTCACAGATAATTTAAATTTGATGTTTTTGAAATGGAAATTTTAATTTCAATTGATTTTGAAATTGGAAATTTGGGTTTAAGGTGAAGCTTTTGAAATGGAATTTAAAAGATAAAAGTTATGTCGAATAACTTGATTAAGTTTTGAAATTTAAATAATTTGATTTAAATTTGAATTCAAGTTTAAAGGTTAATTCTATGATTTGAAACTAGGGGTTAAAGATGCTGTACAAGTTATATATGAGTTAAACCATTTTAAAGTATTAATTTGGGAATTTGAATTTAATTCAAGGGTTTTAACTCGTGTAAATATAACTGGATTTTTATGAAACGAAACTATTTGTTCTCAAATAGTAAAAGCTTTCACAAAAGTAATGAACTTCCAATTTGTGTTGAAAGAATTTCAAGTTTGAAATGGAATTGAAATGTTTTGAAATTTATGAAATGAGTCTTTGATTCAAAGACCGAACGAGTTAATCCAACTTGAAATGGAATTGTTTTAAAAGCTATAAGTTAAATCTTGACTTAAAGATTTAACGAGTTAATGCAAGTGAAATGGAAATTGTTTTGAAATCCATGAATGAATCTTTGGGAACGGGGTAAACTTTGTGAATTGAATCTTTTTGTTTAAAAGATTAAAAGTGTGGAAATCGTTAAACCATTGAAGGTTTTTGAAATAAATCTTTTATTTAAAAGATTGGAAATGGTAATTTGTTTTACCATTCGAATGAAAAGTTTTGGGCTTTAAGCTGTGATTTAACTGAGACCCCAGTATCCATATGACTTTTTTTATTGCGCTCGTTATTCGGTTTAGCCGGGAGAGGACCTTTGTGTCGTATAACCCATTCCGAATAATGATACGACGTATATGGATAGCATTTGAAGACCGGTGGTGAAGACCGGATATTTTTGAAAACGGAAGGATTACCGTCGAGTTACTCTGCATCGGCTGATCCCCGATATAGAGGTTTTATCATCCTTAGTGACGGGAAGTCCGGACGTGATTGGAAATTATCCGGAATTGCAAGGGCTTCGTGAGAAGTGCCTTCGGTTCTGTTCGATCCCAGAACAGACTTGTATGGATGTGTGTCTGACGTTACACTTTGAGATGTAAAGCTGGTTTCTATCAAATACATTTCTGTTGGTGGCGGAGAATTTATTCTCTTAGCTTAACACCCTTCTCTGAGACGTACGAGCTCAGAGGTTATGTAGTTGATGGTTACTAGTGATACATTCCCAATTTGGTAATGTGGCATACGAAGTGCTGCTGATCATTGGTTGATCAAAGCGTGGCTTTGTGAAAAAGCGTGGCTTTGTGAAAAAGCGTAGCTTTGTGGACGAGACTTCGTCGAGCCTCACAACCCGGTAATGGTCGAAACAGGAATGTTGCGGCAAAGGTTTGTAGGGGTAGCGCCCCTAGGGTATGTCATTTCCTTCTGGATAAAGGGTGGTATCATGGTATGGAGCCCAGATACTTAACTCGTGTGGACACGGTAATTTATTACTGTATGATGTTGCTTTGTTGGTTTTTCGAGATCTCGGATAAAGGTCGGTAACGACCGGGGGATGACATGACTCGTGTGTTAGTTACCTAGTTACAGCTCAGTTAGAGCGTGAGGTAGCGTCGGCCTTTTGTTTGCAGAGATCCGGTTAGGTTCTCGGGGCGTCTTTCCAGAGGCGTTTCTATTTCGGTAAGGAAATTCCTTAGCCTGATCATTTGTTGGAAATCCAAAGAAACAATACGAACCCTATACGGTTTTTAGTTGTATTACCTGCTATGGGATGTGGCGGTAACCTGCTATTGAACGTAGTAGCTATAGTAGGCATACAACAATGGTTGTATGCTGGCTAAGATTAATATTATATTTTCGAAAGGATTTTCACACTATGCACTAATGATAATAATATCGAATGATTTTGTGTAGTAAGCATTTTTGACTATCATAAGAAGAAATCTCCTCCAATTCTGCGATTGCATTGTGTGTGTGGTGGGAGGTCTTATGGTAGTTTCATTTTCCAAAATCATTGCGGGTTTCAATGTTTAAAATCCTTTGTTGTTTGTTTAATGATAAACTGTTTTTGTTGCTCACACCAGTCCCATGACTGATCCGGAGTTTATTGTTCCCTTCCTAAACTCTGGGTGCTCATAATTTTCCACACGAGCAGTCTAGAGTTGGGTTTCTTTTCAGATATTCAGATTTAGTAGATTATCTGGAGCTAGCTTCATTCATCGGAGTTGCTTATCTTGGAGTTGTGGATTCATTCTTGTCTGAAGATCATTTTGGAGTTATCACTTCTATTGATATTGTTCCGCTGCTGATGTTATCTTTTCTTTTCCGCTGCTATTTGTTGTATCATATCTCTGATGTATATAGATATTCATTGTATCATCATTGTATCTGGATATTGTATCAGATGTTGTATATCTATATTTTTTTCTTTCTTCCGCTGTGTTGTTTACTTAATTGTGTTATAAGCTCCGGAGAACCAGATTTGGCATTTGAATCTACGGCATTTTGAGTACAAGTGGAGTACGGGTGCCGATTTTCGAAGGCCAACTTTTGGGTCTTTACATGTGGTATCAGAGCTAAGGTTGAACTTTAGCTCAGGAGTATAACACATTAAGTAGCTCATTAGAGATAGAGTGAAGTAAACTCTAGAATGAGTAATTCTCAAATATCCGTTCGAATGCCTCAGTAAATTCTCTTGCTATCCACTGATAGTAAGTATGAGTGTAAGAAGAGGACGAGATAGGGGACAGGGGAATACGACTATAAATGGTCAATATCCTGTAACAACAAGGAAGCAATCTTTTTGTCTATCCTTTCTCTATCGATCTCTTTGTTCGTCATCTTTTCTCAATTCTTCCATGATTTCTGGTAGATCCAGAAATAAATTCGATATATAAAAATGGGACATAAACTCCAACTGAGCCAAAATTGTTTGTTTGGATGGATTGATTGTTTTGTTTGCTATGGTTGATAGGTATACTTTAGTTCTAAACTAAATATTTTGAAATGGTCTCCATACACCTATCTATTCTTTGGGTCCGGATATATTCTACGAATGGTTAGTTATCCTTTCGAACTAACCGATGCCACTGTATATTTCGTAGATCTGGATAACCCGAGTATCTTATGAAGTATTAAAACATATTCGTTCTTGTATCTGTTATTGATATTCTGATTTGGTAAGCCAAATGCAGAATAGATATTCAGTTTGATTTGATGAAACATTCTTCATCTATCCTTGTGTCTCCTTGGCAAATTTCGAGGACGAAATTCTTTTAAGGGGGGAAGTTTGTAACGACCCTAGATTTTTATTTAATTTAAGTTAATAATTAAATAAAAATCTGGATAAAGATAGTAAAATAAATCGATAAAATGGAGCGAGTTTCCCCGGATTCAAGTATATTCTATATGAATCATTTCAATTTAAAATATTGTAAGTATATATAGATATATATTTGACTTGAGTTTAAAGTGTAAATAAATAATTGATAATAATATTTAACTATTAGAATTGATGGTTAATAATAATTTGAAATTATAAATTAAATATAAGATAATAAATATATTAACTAAAATCTAACATGGTAGAATAAAAATAGAAATTGTTTATAGTATAAAGTAGAGTTTTAAATTCAATAAAGAAATAGAAATAATAAAACAACCTTATGTATGCAAGTAACAAGTTATAACAAAGCAAAAGAAATATCTGTAAGTAGAAAGTCTAAACTAAATAAAAGATACACAAGATGTACAAGGCAAAGTTAAATAAATATATGTACTATGGCTATGAAGCTTTGCAGGCAAGAAAGAAGTAAAATAACATAAATAAAACACAAGTACATACGAATTGAACTAGAAAGAAGATAAGTATGACAACTTAATAAATGCTGTTGTACCCATGTCTCCATATCAGCCATGTAGAAGAAAAGATCCCTGTTCAAATTTTGTACTAATACAACTTTTAGCCTGCCTTTGTCTTCTTTAATATCAAGTTCTTTTTTTCACTTCGAATTCATTCACACATTTGCAAAGAAAAAAAACAACAAGCCCTGTTATCTTTTTTTTCAAAAGCCAAAGCAAGACATTTCAGTTTTTAAAAGAAAATCAGAGTTTTTCAAGTTCCAGTTCAAAGCTTCTTCAGTTAAAAAGAAATCTAGCAATGCAAATGTTTTCAGTTTGAAGTCTCAAGTTTTTAAAAGCTTCAGTTTTAAGTTTCAAAGCAAGGAGGCAAGTTTTAGCTAACAATTCAAAGCCTGGTTCAAAGTAGTTCTCTGTTCTTTCTCCTCTGTTCTTCAAAAATAAGGTGAGCAAACCATTTGAACCTGTTATATCTCTTGATGTTTGGTTTTGTACTTGAAGTTGTGTTGAAATTTTGCTTGTATGATTGAGTGAATATATCCGCATGTGTGTGAGTGTATATATAAGAATTCAAATTATACGTATACAGGCATATATACCTGTTCTAAGTGTTTACAGGCTAAGAACAAAGAAGGAAATCAAAATCTCTTAAATCATTCACCTATAGACTTTGATATTTAGACAAAAAGTATTTGAATTATCAAGGCCAAAATTTTAAAAATACTTTTAAGTAATAAAATGAATGGGTTTACTGGAAAAGGTAAAAAAGCACAGTAAAAATCAAATCTTGTCAAAAATTTAGTTGATTAAAATTTGAGTTTTGATTACTTGATTCCGTTTGTCTTCATAAGCCATAAATTTTAAGAATAAAATCAAGATTTTTAGTTTGTTAAATTGTGGAAAATCGTGAGTTGAACGGAAATGGTATTTTGGGCAAAATCTGGTGATCGGCGTGATGATGTTTGGCGAAATTTGGTATGAAGGTGCTGGAACGATCAATAATCACAGGAAAAATGCCAGAAAAATTTTCTATTTCGAGATTTGTTGAATCGAATCAAATTTAGGGTTTAAGAACTCGTGCAAATCGTCATTGTTATCGCGACGGTTACTTCGACGTAGCGGCATCGAGTGGGACCGGACTTCGAGGAAAGGCAAGTGGGATGGTGGAGCAGCTGTAGGAGGTGATCGCAAGACCTCCGGTGGCCAGAGGTGGCCACGCGGAGTGGATTTGGATGAACTGGGTTGATTTCCAGTTCGAGGCTGCTAGCTCGTTGTTGTTTTGGTACTAGTTTTGGGTTTTTGGTGGTTGAAAACGAAAGTGGAGATGGTCAGTGACTTGGTGGTGGGTGGCGACTCGACCGGAGGCGGCGGTGGTTCGTGTGCACGTGCACGGCAAGAAGTGGGGGTGTCAGTGTTTGAGCGCGAGAGGAAGACTCGAGTTTACTCTCGAGAAAAACGTGATGTTGCTCGAGTTCAACCCTTGTGGCGCGCGTGTGTTTATTTATGCAGCAGTTCAAAATTTTGTTTATAACTTAAGCTAAAAAAATAATAGAGGAAGGGGAGTAAGGTACGCTAGTATGCTCAAGTAATTCATGTTCCAGGCTCGAAGAAGGTAGCCTGTTGTCTCGAAGCAATGCAGTGGTCTTAGGAGGGTTACTTGTTACAGGCTTCTTTGAAACCTGTTACCCAATTACCTGTTTAAAACTTTTTAATTTAATTTAAAAACTAGTTTAATGGAAAGCAGAGTTTAAAATGAGTTTAAATTTCAAGCTGAAATCTGGTTCAAGTTATCTTTAAATTTCAGTTCAAATTTAATAAAGCTTAAACTTCAATTGTTTAACTACTTTAAAAATGCTTAAATAGTTTAAAATTTTAGGAATGAAGTTTTAAAATAAACAAAGTTTTTAAAACAAACCTAAGTTAAATCTGAATTAAAGATAATTTGAATCCTAGTTCTGAAATTAAAGAAGTTTTTAATATTTAAATTGTTTAAATTTGCTTTGTGATGATAATTTAAACATTTGTTAGAAAATGTTTTAAATTTGAATTAGTGAAGAGGAATGATATACATTCATTAAATTCGTTCAAGTGGAAAATTGATTTATTTATTAAATCAAGAAATTAAGATTTGAGTTAAATTAATTAAGGTTAAATTAATTTGTAATTAAGAATAATTAATTAAGAAATAATTAATTAAAATTGAATTAATTTATATTTAATGATTGATTTAAATAGTTATGTGGTTAATTCTTTTTTTTTTATCACCTTCACCTTAAATTGAAGATGATTGACTGTCGTCAAATATTGTGTAATGGATTAATATTTCTGTTTGTGATTATGATACTGTATGATGTGACTTGCCTTATGCTGGACTGTGATTTGTAGTTTGTTTCTATATATATATGTGAAAACCCTTGGCCCGTAAAACGGCACTTGAATTTCGATGCGACAGGGAGTCGGATTTCGGTAGGTTATCCGAAACCCACATCGAATTATAATTATGAATCTTTGTGACTGATAAATTTATTTTATCTATGAATCTGTGAATGAAGATAAGCGTTATCGATTTTACCGCTTATCGATATATCTGTGATGATTGATGTTGCACTATTGTGTGTTAAACCCTGGACCACACTTATACACACACAAATATGGATTTTACGTGGAAATCGGTTAAGTCACAGATAATTTAAATTTGATGTTTTTGAAATGGAAATTTTAATTTCAATTGATTTTGAAATTGGAAATTTGGGTTTAAGGTGAAGCTTTTGAAATGGAATTTAAAAGATAAAAGTTATGTCGAATAACTTGATTAAGTTTTGAAATTTAAATAATTTGATTTAAATTTGAATTCAAGTTTAAAGGTTAATTCTATGATTTGAAACTAGGGGTTAAAGATGCTGTACAAGTTATATATGAGTTAAACCATTTTAAAGTATTAATTTGGGAATTTGAATTTAATTCAAGGGTTTTAACTCGTGTAAATATAACTGGATTTTTATGAAACGAAACTATTTGTTCTCAAATAGTAAAAGCTTTCACAAAAGTAATGAACTTCCAATTTGTGTTGAAAGAATTTCAAGTTTGAAATGGAATTGAAATGTTTTGAAATTTATGAAATGAGTCTTTGATTCAAAGACCGAACGAGTTAATCCAACTTGAAATGGAATTGTTTTAAAAGCTATAAGTTAAATCTTGACTTAAAGATTTAACGAGTTAATGCAAGTGAAATGGAAATTGTTTTGAAATCCATGAATGAATCTTTGGGAACGGGGTAAATTTGTGAATTGAATCTTTTTGTTTAAAAGATTAAAAGTGTGGAAATCGTTAAACCATTGAAGGTTTTTGAAATAAATCTTTTATTTAAAAGATTGGAAATGGTAATTTGTTTTACCATTCGAATGAAAAGTTTTGGGCTTTAAGCTGTGATTTAACTGAGACCCCAGTATCCATATGACTTTTTTTATTGCGCTCGTTATTCGGTTTAGCCGGGAGAGGACCTTTGTGTCGTATAACCCATTCCGAATAATGATACGACGTATATGGATAGCATTTGAAGACCGGTGGTGAAGACCAGATATTTTTGAAAACGGAAGGATTACCGTCGAGTTACTCTGCATCGGCTGATCCCCGATATAGAGGTTTTATCATCCTTAGTGACGGGAAGTCCGGACGTGATTGGAAATTATCCGGAATTGCAAGGGCTTCGTGAGAAGTGCCTTCGGTTCTGTTCGATCCCAGAACAGACTTGTATGGATGTGTGTCTGACGTTACACTTTGAGATGTAAAGCTGGTTTCTATCAAATACATTTCTGTTGGTGGCGGAGAATTTATTCTCTTAGCTTAACACCCTTCTCTGAGACGTACGAGCTCAGAGGTTATGTAGTTGATGGTTACTAGTGATACATTCCCAATTTGGTAATGTGGCATACGAAGTGCTGCTGATCATTGGTTGATCAAAGCGTGGCTTTGTGAAAAAGCGTGGCTTTGTGAAAAAGCGTAGCTTTGTGGACGAGACTTCGTCGAGCCTCACAACCCGGTAATGGTCGAAACAGGAATGTTGCGGCAAAGGTTTGTAGGGGTAGCGCCCCTAGGGTATGTCATTTCCTTCTGGATAAAGGGTGGTATCATGGTATGGAGCCCAGATACTTAACTCGTGTGGACACGGTAATTTATTACTGTATGATGTTGCTTTGTTGGTTTTTCGAGATCTCGGATAAAGGTCGGTAACGACCGGGGGATGACATGACTCGTGTGTTAGTTACCTAGTTACAGCTCAGTTAGAGCGTGAGGTAGCGTCGGCCTTTTGTTTGCAGAGATCCGGTTAGGTTCTCGGGGCGTCTTTCCAGAGGCGTTTCTATTTCGGTAAGGAAATTCCTTAGCCTGATCATTTGTTGGAAATCCAAAGAAACAATACGAACCCTATACGGTTTTTAGTTGTATTACCTGCTATGGGATGTGGCGGTAACCTGCTATTGAACGTAGTAGCTATAGTAGGCATACAACAATGGTTGTATGCTGGCTAAGATTAATATTATATTTTCGAAAGGATTTTCACACTATGCACTAATGATAATAATATCGAATGATTTTGTGTAGTAAGCATTTTTGACTATCATAAGAAGAAATCTCCTCCAATTCTGCGATTGCATTGTGTGTGTGGTGGGAGGTCTTATGGTAGTTTCATTTTCCAAAATCATTGCGGGTTTCAATGTTTAAAATCCTTTGTTGTTTGTTTAATGATAAACTGTTTTTGTTGCTCACACCAGTCCCATGACTGATCCGGAGTTTATTGTTCCCTTCCTAAACTCTGGGTGCTCATAATTTTCCACACGAGCAGTCTAGAGTTGGGTTTCTTTTCAGATATTCAGATTTAGTAGATTATCTGGAGCTAGCTTCATTCATCGGAGTTGCTTATCTTGGAGTTGTGGATTCATTCTTGTCTGAAGATCATTTTGGAGTTATCACTTCTATTGATATTGTTCCGCTGCTGATGTTATCTTTTCTTTTCCGCTGCTATTTGTTGTATCATATCTCTGATGTATATAGATATTCATTGTATCATCATTGTATCTGGATATTGTATCAGATGTTGTATATCTATATTTTTTTCTTTCTTCCGCTGTGTTGTTTACTTAATTGTGTTATAAGCTCCGGAGAACCAGATTTGGCATTTGAATCTACGGCATTTTGAGTACAAGTGGAGTACGGGTGCCGATTTTCGAAGGCCAACTTTTGGGTCTTTACACATGGAACCTCACCTCATTTTCTAGTATTCATTAACTAATAGATCGCGGCCAAGTAGATTGACAAAAATTGATTTAGGGTTTCCATGCACCATTAGATCGATGACGATATAAGTGCTTCTGAATAACAAGTTTGAAGGTGAGGTAGATCGACGATGTGGTTTTTACGTTTTCGTTTAAGTGTTGAGTAAGAAGATGGAGATTTGGGGCTATCACCGAGAAGCGGAAATAGGAGGGACGTGAAAAATGAGAGACGAGGCACTTAATTTTTTTTCACGAAAAGTTTAGGCGGGCTAACCAAAATTTAACGCCAGCGTTTCGCTGCATCAGGAAAAATTCCAAATCATCTATGGTTGCACTTGGTTTACAAACGCTACTAATATGTGCTACTAAACATAGGTTTTTTTGTAGTGTTAATCTCTTCTCAATTCTCGCTACAACTCGAACACGTTATCTCACAATAGTCGTTCTGTTTCTACTACTAAATCTTCCAGTGCAGTCGGAGCAGTATTAGTCTATGGATCATGCACATACTTCCTAAGATGAGAAACATGAAACACATTATGGACACCTGCCAGACTACTCGGTAACTCTACTTAGTACCTGAGTTTTCCGATCCTATCTTAAATAAGGAACGGTCCAACATATTTCGGTGCTAGTTTCCCCGACTTTCCAAATCGTACCATACCCTTCATCGATGATACCTTAATGAAAACATGATCTCCAACTGAGAATTCTAAATCTCCACGCCTTCTATTTGCGTAACTTTTTTGCCTAGAACGAGCTTCTCTCATCCTACCTCGGAATAACTCAATCTTTTATGTGGCATCTCTTACCATATCTTGACCAAGGACCAATCAATCTCTAGTCTCTCACCAACATACTGGTGATTTTCATGGCCTTCCATACCAAGCTTTGAAAGCGCCCTTCCTTTGCTAGTCTAATAACTATTATTATAGGAAAACTCAACCAAGTGCAAGTGGTCTTCCCATGATCCACTAAAAAATCTTGTATACAGGCCCTCATCAAATCTTCGAGTACTTTATTGACTCTCTCTGTCTACCATCCGTTTGTGGATGATAAGTGGTACTCATCTTAAGCTTGGTATCTAACACTTCCTGTAAACTCTTCCAGAACTCGCTAGCAAATAATGCATCTCTGTCACTGACAATACTATTAGGAATCCCATGCAGTCTAATAACATTCTTTATAAAAAAATTAGCCAAAACATGTGTCATACTAGCTAACCTAACGGAAATGAAATGTGCACTCTTGGTCAGTCTATCCACTATGACCCATATAATTTCATTTTTCCTATTTGACCTTGACAACCCATCAATAAAATCCATGGATATCGAATCCTATTTCTAAACTGGTGTATTTAAAGGCTGAAGCAATCCACTTGGCTTCTGATGTTCGACTTTCACTTTCTGGCAATTTGCACATTGCTCACCCATAAGCTGACATCCCTCTTCATGCCTTCCCAGAAGAAACTTCTCTTCATACCTTGATATATCTTAGTTCCCCTAGGATAAATCATAAACTTCAATCGATGATACTCCCTAAGAACTTCCTTTCTTAGGTTTCTAACATTCAGAACACATAACCGTCCATTCTTCCTTAACCATCCACTTTGGTCAAGACTAAAATCTTTTAGATCATCGATCTCCGTTCCACCTTCCAAGCTTCTAATCCTTTTGACCAGCAATGGATCATCTCTCTACTTAGAAGCAATCCTTTCGATCAACATTGGTCGAACTTCCAAGCAAGATAACATGGATGTACTTTAACTAGAACTAGCAGTCGATGTTAACTGCACACCATAAGTAGTCAACGCCTCTAAATCCTTCCATTTAGTCAACATAGCTAACACCACATTCTGATGTTTCCTACTAAGTGCATCCATAACTTTATTTCCTTTCCTCGGTGTATAATCAATACCAAAATCATAAGCTACTAAAAATTCCAACCACCTCTACTGCCTCATATTCAACTCTTTCTGAGAGAATAAATACCTCAAAGACTTATGCTCTGTATACAACTCGAATCGTTCTCCTAAGAGGTAACATCTCCACCCTTTCAATGCAAAAATAACCTCTACCAACTCTAATCATGAGTCATATATCTAACTCATGTGGTTTGAGCTACCAAGTAGCGTATGTTATCCTGCCTTTTGGCAAGGCCGTGACACCAGGAACTTGACTAGAAACCAATGACGGTTCGTCTTAGAGATCGGTTATACGCGGGCTCACTATGGATATCGATAAATTTTGTCCGAGTCCGGATCAAGCTACAATTGATATGACACGACGAGTGAAGCCATGAAATTCAACGTTCCAAGTTTCAAGTCAATCTGAGTTCGTATGCTCAGGTTACGATCGATGCAAGTTGGATGAAATAGCACCGATTTCGTATCCATCAGTAGGCCGCACTTCGTATCGATCGATTTCGCATCCATAGCCAAGCCTCTGTTCGAATCCATCGGCTCCGTATCGATCAGAAGGCCCTAGTTCAAACCGTTCAGCTTCGCATCCATTACCAGAGTCTACTTCGCATCCATCGACTCACATTGTTCGAATCCATCAGGAGAGCCTTGTTCGTATCCATCGACTCACATTGTTCGAATCCATCAGGAGAGCCTTGTTCGTATCCATCGATTTGGAGCGCTTTCATCGATATGAACAAGCCAATCTCCATCGATTCGAACTACACCACTTTCATCGATATGAACAAAGCATGGCCATCGATATGAACAAAGGAACTTTCATCGATACGAACTGTACATCCTCCAACGATGCGAACAAGGCAGCACCATCGATACGAACGAGGCAAAGTTCAAGCGCCACGTTAACTCACATGCACGCACAGCTATCGATTCGAACAAGATTGAGTCGAGATGATCGAGTCGAACCAAACAGCCTATCGAAAGTCTCCATTTCGTATCGATCATATCTTACGATCCACAAGTCCAAATGCTATGAAATTTTCACAGGAGCTTACGCACGTGCCAAAGAATGTCCACACCAAGTTTCGACTCCATTGGATGAAATATTGATCGATACGAAATCCGTTCGTATCGATCACGGATCGGGTCGAAACTTCATGGGCTTGGTCGCCCGGGCCCACTTACGTGCCAGAAGAAGTCCCCCGAGATTTGAGCGAAATATCAGTCTCCAACACCTATAAATAGAGCCCTAGGGCATACAGAGAAAGGATCTTTTTGACGCTCCAATGCCCAGACTCTGCTGGATTGAATTCCAACCTCCATTGCTGCTGTTGCAAACGAATTCTACTACTGCAATTCATTGTTATCTGCTGTAACCCGCTGCAATCAATTGTAATCTTCAAAGAAACATCAATAAAGCGACTAATTTCATAGTGGACGTAGGCAATACGCCGAACCACTCTAAATTCCTGTGTTTCTGTGCATTTTTATCATTCTCATATCTGTTTTTTGGAGTTTTTGTTAGATAATCCTCCTTTTCCATTTAGTTTCTTCATTTTATCTTTTCAAAAACTTCCGAAGAGTGTTGTGCCCAATTTTGGTACAAACACTTTGGTGCTTTCATTGAGAGAAAACCCAATTTTTCTCCTGCTCTTTGGATCTCCTCTCGATACCGGATTGCATAAATCCAAGAAAAAGATCCAGATCTCAAGCCTTGAAGCCCTTCCATACTATTCAGATTTGCAATCAGATCTAGGAAAGGACTTCATCAATTCATCATGGTGAGTACACGTACCGCTTCTACAGCTGCTGATCAGGAAGGACGGGATAGACAGAATCCCGCACAATTGCCTCCATCCAACCAAGATGTCGTTGGACCTTCAGATCCATCAGGCCCGGTCACCAGACAAGAATTCGAGATGCTGCTTCAAGAGTTGACCCAGAGTCGGCAACAAATTACTGAACAACTGTGCGCCAACACAGAATTGACCAACCAGCTGAATCGCCAAAGTCGCAGAAGGTCCAGAAGAGATCAAGCTTCCTACTCTTCCATCGAGAGTTCTGCCTCATCTGATGGTCATCATCGATCTATGCGCCCGCGGTTGGATGTAAGCTACACCCAGGCCACAGGACACCAACCTACCTTTAATCTTGGACAACCAAGGACTGGACCATCCACCAGTCATCATACTGGACCTTCTTCTCGAGGGGGTGCCGCTCCTTACCATGTCACAGGCAACCTTGCTACCACCACCACTACCGAACAAGGGGTTGATGCTAGAAATCAAGCTGACCCGCATCGTAACCAATGAGAACCCACTCCGGAACCTTATGTCCTTGAAGACTTTGAATCAAGGAGGCGAGGCACGGACCGTCGACCGCGTCCAATCAAGACTCGCGCTGTGGAACCCGACCACACCTTGGCACAGCATGCTCCAAATATCCGGATGCTGGATATACCGACGATGATTCGTTAGATGATCCGTGAAAGTCAGGGTCTCACTAATGACGACTGGGGAATCTCCCGAAGCCATACCCCTTTCACTGATGACATATTATATGTTGAACCACCTCGGCGCTTCAGGATGCCAACTTTGCCAGTCTATGAAGGAAATTCTGATCCCAATCAACACATCCTGAAGTATGAATGGCTAATGAAAGCTACGAGAGCTGATGATGCAGTAAAATGTCGTAGTTTCCCCATTTCCCTGGAGGGCATTGCAACTATGTGGTTTACTCGTTTACCACCGCGATCCATCTCTAATTTCGACCAGATGGCCACCAAGTTTGTTGAGCAATTCCGCATGCACGTAGCGAGACCTAAAGATGTTAACACTCTGTCTAGTGTTACTCAAGCTCCCAGAGAAACACTTAGACGTTACTTGGAGCGATTCCATGCTGCATGTGCAGAAATAAGCAATCCCAATGACAACTCTATTTTGATGGCATTGACTAAAGGGATTGATCCTGATTCCAAGTTCGGAAATTGGTTAGCTGGGAAGCCGCCTGCGTCATTGGACTGTTTCTATTCCAAGGCAGCCCAATTCTTGAGAAGGGAGGATGCGAAACAGTCTAGGAAGCAGGATGACGTAGGGCCTAACATCAAAGGAATCGCATTTAAACAATCCGGGGAGAGTTCCGGAAAAGTCCAGTTGAATATACAGAACAAACAGAACCAGCAGAGGGACAGTGGAAATCAAGGCAAAAAGTGAGATCAAAGTCGTGGTCCGCGACGTAGAGCTCCCATGTTCGACAATTATACTCCATTGAGTACGTCGCTGGAAAATGTGTATTTGCAGACTTGTAATACCATGCAATACAAGAAGCCTGCCAGGAAGCCGTCAACAGAAAGACAAGTCCAAACAAGAAAGTTTTGCAGATTCCATGAAAGTTACGGCCATAATACAAATGAGTGTCGTCATTTACAAGATCTCATTGAGAAGTTGATACATGAACGAAAGTTGGATCAATATGTGCGGGCGCCGCAGTCAGGAGGTGCGGGCCCATTGAATCAGAATCGTGCACCAAATCAAGAAAGGCGGGAGGAACCCGCTCGAACTGGCTGGAGGTTGGTTATTAATACAATAAGTGGTGGTCCTCATCCAACAGACCGAAGCTGGAAGGAAATGGAGTCGTATGCCAGCTCTATTAGGCATGCGGACTTCGAGTGTTGCAGTAATTCTGATGAAGGGGCTCCGGCCAAGCAACAGAGAACGATGACCGATGATATCGTATTCAGAAACCGAGCTGCTGATAAAGTCGAAGCCCCCACTATCGATCCATTGGTCATCTCAGCTCAAGTAGGTCCTGCTTGGATGAAGAGGATCTTAGTTGACAGTGGAAGCTCTGTGAATATTTTGTTTAAACGAGCTTACGACCAAATGAAAATGGAAGCCAAAGACTTAAAGCCTTGTCAATCTCGAATTCATGGTTTCAATGGGAGTACTACTATACCCACTGGAGTAGTGGAGTTACCAGTGGAGTTGGGAATCGGAGAACGCCGGAGAGTACGGATATTACAATTCATTGTGTTAGACATAGACTCTCCTTATAATGCTTTCTTGGGCCGACTGGCCCTCGCTGAGTTCAAGGCAGCCATTGCCCCATGGTGTTTGACTTTAAAGTTTCCCATTGATCGTGGAGTGGGAATCATTCAAGGAGATCAGGCTGTTGGGAGAGCCTGTTATGTTGCCGAGCTGCGGGAGGCGCGGCGTAAGGAGAAAGGAAAGGGCGTAGAGGAATCTCTCTGCGTCCGTTTTGCTGATAATTGACAATTAACGCCTGGGCCTAGGCCCGGGCACCCCATCCAATTCCAAAGGGATCTTGAGCCAAGAGAAACTGAAGACGAAGGAGAATCTAAAGAAAGTCAGGCATCCCCGGGCGAACTGATGATCGATGTCCCAATTGACAATGATGATGATTCAAAAATGATAAAGATTGGGTCTCTGCTAAGCCAGCAAACTTAAGAGGAATTGGTTGAGTTTCTATGGGCGAATCTTGACGTATTCCCCTGGACGCATTCTGATATGTGTGGGATCTCGCCGAACATCGCGAGCCACACTTTGAATATTGACTCGCGGCATGTCCTGGTCAAACAGAAAAGGCGTGGTATGGATCCAGAGAGATCTGTCGCCCTTAAGAGGTAGAAAAGCTTAAAGTGAATGGGTTCATTCGAGATGCGCTATACCCCGAAGGGGTGTCGAATCCCGTGCTTGTCCGAAAGTCGAACGGAAAATGGAGAACATGTGTCGATTACTCCGATCTGAATAAAGCTTGTCCCAAAGACAGTTTCCCGCTTCCCATAATTGATAAGCTAGTAGATTCAACAGCCGGGCATGAGCTCTTATCCTTCATGGACGCATATTCTGGCTACAATCAGATACCGATGCATTTACCTGATCAAGAACATACCAGCTTCATAACCAATCTTGGACTTTATTGTTACAAAGTTATGCCATTCGGACTCAAGAATGCCGGAGCCACTTATCAACGATTGGTCAATCGGATGTTTGCCAATCAGATCGGGAAAACCATGGAAGTATATGTAGACGACATGCTTGTGAAGTCACGATTTTCTATTGACCATATTAAAAACCTGGAAACTATGTTCAACATACTTCGAGAATACAGAATGAAGCTCAACCCACTGAAATGTCACTTTGGAGTTGCATCCGGAAAATTCCTTGGGTTTATCGTCAATGCTCGAGGGATCGAAGCTAATCCTGAAAAGATCTGGGCAATCAGAAATCTTGAAACTCCGAAAACTATAAAGCAAGTCCAAAGTCTCAATGGGAAAGTAGCAGCACTGAGTAGATTCGTCTCAAAGTCCACTGACAAATGCATTCCCTTCTTCGATCTGATCCAAAAAGGAAAACGAAACTTTAAATGGACAATAGAGTGTGAGGGCACTTTCCAAGCATTAATTCGGCATCTATCCACACCACCTATCCTGTCGAAGCCTATTGATCATGAGAATTTGTACGTTTACTTGGTGATATCAGAAAACGCTATCATCGCTGCCTTAATTCGGGAAGAAGACAAGATACAGAAGCCAGTATATTACGTCAGCAAGCGATTGACTGGGGCTGAAAGGAATTATTCGAAACTAAA
Source organism: Allium fistulosum (assembly GCA_030737815.1). Classification (NCBI taxonomy): domain Eukaryota; kingdom Viridiplantae; phylum Streptophyta; class Magnoliopsida; order Asparagales; family Amaryllidaceae; genus Allium; species Allium fistulosum. The sequence goes on along the minus strand of CM060907.1, from coordinate 936,317,326 downwards.
GAAGTTGGCCTATTTCCTTGTTATTGCATCAAGGAAGCTCCGACCATATTTCCAGGCACATCCTATTATTGTTTACACCAACCAGCCGTTACGACAGGTCCTAACGTGGCCTGAGACGTCTGGTAGGTTACTCAAGTGGAACATCGAACTGAGCCAGTTTGACATTACTTATACTCCAAGGTGAGCCATTCAAGGACAAGTCCTAGCCGATTTCATAGCTGAATTTACCGTTCCAGAGGACTTGCCCGAAACTAGTGAATCTCCCGAATACATCTGGAAGTTGTACACTGATGGTGCATCAAACGATCGATGTTCGGGCGCTGGTGTTGTACTTGAAACCCCCGAAGGCCGATCTATATGTTATGCCTTGAAGTTTGACTTTCATGCAACCAATAATGAAGCAGAATATGAAGCCCTCTTAGCTGGACTAAAACTTGCCAGAGATTTGAGAATTATCGCCGTGGAAATTTATTGTGATTCACAGTTAGTTGTATGTCAAGTTCGGGGAGAATATCAAGCAAGAGACTGAAGACTGGCTGCTTACTTAGTTCGGGTCTAAGAAACACTGAATCAGTTTGATTATTGTGCTATTTATTGTATACCTCGAGAACGCAATCAGAAAGCCGATTCATTGGCGAAGTTAGCCAGCACAGGTGAAGCTCAGCAAATGGGGCTCGTTCCCGTAGAGACGTTAACTTCCCCAAGCATTGACTGGGCAGAAATAGATTGGGTATGCAAAACAATTCCCGATAAGGAGTCATGGATGACTCCATTCAGAAATTACCTTGAGCACGGAACCCTACCGGAGCACGGGAGTGAAAAGAGACAAGTTCTTCGGAAGGCCTCACTATTCACCATCCAGAATGGAGTCATGTACAGAACAGGGTACTCAGTTCCTTGACTCCGATGTATCGCTCACGATGAAATTAAACGAGTGTTACACGATGTACACGAGGGAGAATATGGCGATCACACCGAGGGGCAAGCACTAGCCAAGAAAATACTTCGATACGGATATTATTAGCTGACTGTGAATCGCGATGCGTCAGATTATGCAAAGAAGTGTGATAAATGTCAGAAGCATGCTCGAATTCCTAAAGCCCCGCCTACCGAGATAACGCAAATGGTTAGCCCATGGTCGTTTGCAATGTGGGGCATCGACATCATTGGTACTCTACCTCTGGCAAAGGGTGGTGCGAAGTACGCCATCGTCGCAGTTGATTACTTTACAAAGTGGGCTGTAGCTGAACCTCTTGCTACCATAACGACGAAAAAGGTGATCAACTTTGTAGTCCGCAACATTATCTGTCGATTCGGTCTCCCACACACCATTATTACTGATAACGAAGCCCAATTCGACAACATTGAATTTAAAGATTTTTGCAAACGATTTCACATCCAAAAAAAATTCTCTGCAGTTGCGCACCCTCAAGCGAACGGACAAGTCGAAGCAGTCAATAAAGTTATAAAGTCCATTCTAAAAAAACGACTGGAAAAGGTCGGGGGCAAGTGGGTCGATGAACTTCCTATGGCTTTATGGGCTTACCGAATAACCCACAAGTCGGCGACCGGTCACACTCCATTCTCTCTCTCTTATGGTTCTGAAGTTGTTATTCCAATCGAGCTAGAAGTACCTTCTCACTATGATCCGAAGACAAATGCTATATTACTTGCTGAATCTCTTGATTTACTAGATGAGAAGCGTGAAGAGGCTGATTTGAGGGCAACCGCGTATCCAAGTCGAGTCGCCCGATTGTACAACGCCAAGGTCCGTCCGCGAACCTTTGAACTAGGCGATCTCATCCTGAAAAGAATCTATCTGGTTCCTTCGCATATGAAGCCAACATGGGAAGGACCGTATGTTATTGAACGACGGCTCGGAGATGGCACATTCAAGTTATCGACCGTCGACGGTCTTACTCTGCCAAGAGCCTGGAACAGCGAGAGTCTTCGTCGCTACTACACATAACAGGCTATGTTCATTCATTTAGTTTACTTTCCATTTTTGCAATTTGTTTCTGCATTTCGAAATTAGAATTTGTAATAAGGCAACTGACTTTGCCATATTTTCTTATTTCAGCAATAAAATGCAATCTCTTCGAGCCAGAGGTGTGATTTACTTGAAATACTTCATATGAACATCACCATGCATGGAGAGATAAGTTTCACGATACGGTGGAATTTATTCAAATAGGGAGTGACTGTGATGCAACCGGTCACTCGCTAAGTGAAACCCGAGCTCGGGGACAAGCCGTTACATCAAATTCAAAAAAGGATTGATACACGACAATCCTTCACTTAACTCCAGATTCCCAGAGTGCGAACTGGAGTATAAAAATACGTCTACGAAGAGGGTGGATCCGTCCGCCTAACGACTTTGTCTGTATCCGAACCAAGTTTGAGGAAGGTGGACCCGTCCATCTAACAACCTCACTTGTTAACTCAGGGTGGATGTGATCCGACCATTCACGATCCTGATCCACCTTTCATTCCCAGATTGCGAGCGAGATCCGAAGACATGCAACAGATGTGACTGACCGTCTGTTTGCCAACTCCGAACTCCCAAAGTGCGAGTCGGAGTATAAACATCAACTCCAGATTCCCAGAGTGTGAAACGAAGTATAAACACCAACTCCGAACTCCCAGAGTGAGAGTCGGGGTATAAACATCAACTCCGGATTCCCAGAGTGTGAAACGGAGTATAAACACCAACTCCAAACTCCTAGAGTGTGAGTCGGAGTATAAACATCAACTCTGTATTCCCAGAGTGCGAAACGGAGTATAAACACCAACTCCGAACTCCCAGAGTGCGAGTCAGAGTATAAATGTCGATTCCAAGTCCCCAGGACGCAGGCATACAATTAAAGCTTAAGCCGGTGTGACCAACCGCCAGTAAACAAATGAAAATCCCTGGAGTGCGGATATGATCATCGACAAGTAAACAAGCATGGATAAACCGCTCGATCTCTGCTTGTCTCAAACATCCTTTCAGTGGCACTAGACTCAACATGTTATAAGTGAGAAGCAACCGCTGACTGATGTTCAACAACTCACCCCTAAGACTGGGGGGCAGAACTTAAGTGTCGACCATTGACTATAGCAGTGTGATGTCAAAATTCAACTCACTTCCCAGTCATGAATCATGTCCACAGTTTCCGGACTTAGCAAATCAAAACAAACTTGACTCGAAAGCTGAAACTTCACAAGTGCACTTCAGATATTGAAACACTTAGGCAAATACACAATAACTAAAAAGAAGCCAAAAAAGACAAGTTTCATTTCTATTGTTTGTGAAAGAAGTTCATGTACAAGTTTGTTCCAAAAAATTCCTACTAGCAGGGGTCGGCCAACAATATGAAAATCAAAATAAACCGAGGTAGCATGTCCACACTTACTTCTTCCTTAGCTTCCTCTTTGGTGTAGACCCGCTGGAGCCGCCACTACCTTTCCTCTTCGAGCCTTTACTTTTCGGTGGTCGGTCTCCAGGCGGGGGCATGATCTTGACGTCCTCCTCCGAGCTCGAATGAACAGGGATGCTCCCTGCGGGCGGAATCGGAGGAACAGGATCAAGTGTAGAAGGTGGTATGGGCACACTAGTGTCGAAAACTGTACCGCCAGGCGATATCATTCTAAGCGGAGCTGGGCCAGGTGTCGCCATTCCACCTCCAAAACTGCCACTATGAGCCGCTGTTGCCATTTCAGCGTCGATTTCGGCTAATATCTCCTCTTCAGTAATTGCTCGGGCCTCGCTGGGAGCATCGGCAGTTGGCATCGAAGAGCTTATAGCAGGAGCGCCTCCGCCCCATGACAAATGGCAAGTCAGCTAAAGGATCGCCATGACGGCGAAAGATTTCCACCATCAGCTGCTCATCAAAAACAAGTGAGCTTCCCTGCATTTCGTCAAGAGGTGCAGTTGTAGTCATGGTGGTCGCTTCGGTGACGATAGTCTCTTACATATGATGTAATTCTAGAGTGGCAAGAGGCACGGCTGGTGCAGCGTCAATCACTGGACAAAAAATAAGAGAACTGTTAGAACTTGATTCGAGTGAAGATTCCGACTTAAGGCAGATATGTGGAATGTTCAGAATACCTTCCTCAGTTTGACTTGTAAGCGGCTGAACGGCTTCAACAACTTGCTCTGTAGCCAGAGACATCTGCAGCTGATCTGGATTATAGGCAGGAACAGCTTGGGGATCGACCGCAGGCAAGGATTCAGGCTGGGTTGACGCTGGAAGTTCAAGACTTGCATCATGGTGTTCAACCCTAGAGCCTTCTCCTACTTCCAGGTGTTGGGTGGCGAGTCTCTCTTTCTCATAAGAAATCATTGACTCATGGAGAATCTTCATTTCGTCTTCATTCAGCAGATGATTCTCGAGCTCAAACTCATCGATAGACTCACCCAGATGCACCGCCTTCTCCTCCTCAATCAATCGGTCCCAGGCGTTGTACAGATGTGCCGGATAATCATCGAGCCAGGCTAGACCCCTGTGCCTCAGCACGTTAGCATTGTAAACAACGAGAAGGTCTTTAATATCAGCTTCTAGCCTGGACTCGGCCGATTTCACCTTCTCCTCAACCTCAGTCTCCACCATGCGGACCTTAGCCACGGCCGCATCCCTTTCGCCCCGGAGCAAAACAGCCTGTTCGCACGCCTTCTGGGCTGCGTTGTTCGCATCATCCCTTTCCTTGGCCATGTCAAAGAATTTGGCCTTAAGCTCGTTGAGTTCCTTGACCGCCGCATCCCGTTCGGCGGCGACTGTAGTATTTCGGTGGCCCATCTCCTCCACCAAGGCAATGTGTGTCTGCCTCAACCTATCCATCGCCACAGTCGCTTCATCATCTTTTTTGGCGGCCCCAATTTCATATTTCCGAGAAGACTCGGCCTCAGTATTGAGCACTTCTATGATTCGGTCCTTTTGAGCGAGTTCATACTCCATCTTCTCAATCGCTTTGGCTCGCTCAAATGCCACTTTGGAAGCTTTTTTTGCAGCCTTTACCCACTCTCTATACTGAGTGTAGACGTCATGAATGTAATCATGCATCGTGTTTTCCACCCCCGATGGAATTCTCTTCAAATGAGGTGGGAAGACGTGGCCGTCAAAGCATATGTTCGGGAACTCCTTCCTCAGTCGAGCAATTTTAATAGCCCCTTCTCCTGTGGGCTCAGTCGGGACCTGCTCTGCAATTATGGAGGCCGTGGTTTCGACTCTCTAGAGATGAGTTTCGGATCTAGAAGTATGAGAAGATGGCCTGTGTCGTGGAGGCTCTGGTGGATGTGAAGTCTGAACAGGAGGTGGAGATGGGATTCTAGGAGGTGGAGAGCGAGATCTTGATCGGTGTCTGTATTCTCTGTCCCTGTCTCGCCCATACCTCTCTTGATTAGAGTACTCGCGATCGCGGTCACTATCTGAGTCTCTCCCGTGGGAATCATAAAAAGAAGAAGAAGACTTTCGAGCCGAGCGAAGGCTCCCAAGCATTGATCCTCTCCCGGACATCGTACCTGAAAATCAGAAACGAAGGAAAAGTTAGTGAGCTCTTGGGGTGGACAATTTACAGTTATGAATCATGTAATGCAGTGAAGTGTATGTATGTGCAACCCCCCGACCAATCGGAAATATCGGCTGCACTCATAGCAAACGACTCACTCAGATCAAGAGCATTGTCAAGCTCCTTCATCCTGGTGTCATGTTGAAACGACACGTAATTCAGAATCGGAATATCAGCAAGCCCTTCGAAAGGATTCTCTACTTGCGCGGGAGGAGCCTCCGAAATTCTAATCCCCGGGACGGGTAAAGACATGACCACGGATTTCAGTCTCATGGATTTAGAACGCTTATGAGCAACTGCCTTGCCTTTTCTCCTTCCTCCTAAATCTTGAAAACTGGAAGAAGGCCCAGCTTGGAGTTCGTCATCAGTGGGCGTTCTCTCCGGATCAACTTATTCAGTTATTACGACTCCGGGCGCTTTGCGTTTCACCCGCTTCTTCGAGACCGCCCTAAGTGTCCCTTCCAGCCTTATGCTTTGCCTCCGTTCAATCAGCCCGACAATTCTCAGGTTTCTGTCGGTTAGAACTAAGTCAATGTTCCTCTCTTCACCCGGAACTGCTTGGAGGATCCGAACTAACTCTCTGAAATACCCACCGTCAGGTCGTGAGATTGCGGTTGTAAAAGAAGTGAAGTATGTTAGATTTGAGAACGATTATTATTATCTCGATAATTCATGAGAAAGACTGCAACACTTACGTCTATCCAACCATCGCCTAACAAATACAGAGGGGCATCGAACGAAGAACCATTCTGTCTTGAAGTAACTCAGCCTTCCCTAGGACCCCGTTACAATCTGATAGTTCCTAACCGCTTCTAAGAATGTGAAAGAAGGGCTGTCTCCGCGACTCTTAATGTTGAAGAGATATCTAATCTCGATCGGCTTTGGTGGTCAAAAGAGAATTTCCATAAACAAAATGAAAGTGCTATTCAACAAGGCGTATCCGTTGGGCTGTAGCTGGGATGGGGCGATTCCAAGGAATGACAACATTTCCCTTATGTACTGATTAAATGGAGGAAGTGTCCCCGCTGTCCAAGCATGACGGTTGAAAGTAGTAAACCATTCCGGGGGAGCATGTGGTCTATCATTTGGCCCTGGCAGTAATAAGTCGTCGAGCGACAAGCCATGTCTTAAACAAATCCGTCCTAGCATATCTTCGTAGATCGGACGGCATAGAGTCTTGTGGATTGCAAATGAACCTGGCACCTGGAAACTCATCCGGGGCTGGATCTATAACTTCGGCTTCGATGGTTGGTATCTCGATGGTTGAAGGAATTGAACTCGGGAGTTCCTGCTGTTGTGAAATTGAAGGTTCCATGACTAACTAGCTTATGAAAAATCATTGTTAAACAGACAATAACGCTCGTGCATCCCCTAGTGTAAAGTGTGTGAATGTGTTGTGCAGTGCAGTACTGTATATCACTTGAAAAATTCTACAGAATTGGAGAAAGCATGTAAACGATAAGACTTCAAGATTCAGTCGGAATGACCGTCATCGCTGACCGTCACTGCCGTGCCATCCAAATGTTAGGGATCGATCCAAGTTCAAATTTGTTATCATTTTGTTAAGTTCCAGTTCCGTCGACGAGCTTCGATAGGCAGCCAGATATGCGGTGGAATGGTCAAGTCCAATTATGCAAGTTTGAAGCTCGTCGGAGTCATTTTTTCAAGTGTGCAAGAGATTACAAGTTCTTTAAGGTTCAATTCGTATCGATCACAAAAGTCTGGTTCGTAGCGATAATTCATATTCATCTGTATGAGAGTTCGAATCGGTTAAGGCTAAGGACTTCGAATCGATCCAGGGTGACCATTTCATATCGATCAATTGGGTCACCGTCGTATCGATCCCCTGGCGCATAATTCGTATCGATCGGAAACTCTGGATTTCGAATCGATCAGACATAACCCCTTCATATCGATCTACATGTTCGAAACACTTGCATCGATCATCTCGATTCGATGCAAAAGCTTAGCCATCGATCGATACGAAGGCCTCCATCTCATCATCTCGAAGCCCCTACTCCAGATCGACTCAAAGCGAAGGTCGAAGAATCTTCGATCAACTCCTTCCTATCCCTCCTCGCTTCTTCTTTCCCAAACGGCATAAAGGCCATGGCCTTCCTCAACTTCACTCCAACCCGAACCCAACATCAACTATGTGAGGATCGACCATGACTCTGGGTGATTTGATGTTAAAGATCGAGTCTCATCGTTTACGTGTTGGATTCGTTTAGTGGATTACCTAAATCTGACAGTTGGTTCGAATAATTGAGAGTTTGAATCGATTCGAAGGCAAGAACAGTTTTTCTTTTTCCAAGTCTCTGGAGCGATATGAAAGCAAAGCGCGAGAGTAAAAAGTGAAAAGTGAAAAATGGCTAGGTCCACGGTATTTATATGGACTTGAGTGTGAAGGCAAAAAACGATTCGCATCCTAGTGAATTCGACCGGTTACAAAATGTCACCACAGAATCGATTCGAACAAGCTATTCGAATCCATCAACTCGAGCCTTTGTCAAAGCGAAATTCAAAACGAAGGCTTTTCTTAGCCACCCAAATCCATCTATACAAAGCCCTTGTTCGTATCGATCATTTTGACTCCATCCCCAGTGCAACGATATGAACTGTGCAGTTCGAATCCATCAAATCACAGCTCCCAGAAGCCAGTACCCATCGACACGAATTGTCAATTTGTATCAAATGACACAAGGTCCATCGATTCGAAATACACAATGAGGGTTGTTCTCAAGGCATTGAACTCCCTCGGTACGAACGATCATTTTGTATCCATCAAACCTCACATCCATCAATGCGAAATGTTCATTTCGTATCCATCAATACGATGTATACCGATGCAAAGACGATGTTTCAACCTTTTACATCGATTCAGGAGAGGATCGATACAAAGGAACATTCAAAAACAACCATCGAGCGTTGTTACAATTCGAATTTCACATCGGTTTAGGAGAGGATCGATACAGGATTCGATACGAGATAAACTGACAACGACTCGTGAACGTGCAGCGTTAACAAGAATCAGATTATCATATATGCATATATGTCAGACTAATATTCAAATTTTAACATTCACAGGAATTGGATACTTATCCGATAACTATTACAACAATAAAGGGTACAACAGTTGACAATCAACGGTTCACATTACCGAGAAAATCAGTCAAAGATTACGATTTTCAACGAAAAGACAATAACTGTTCAAAACGAAGATTGCAGCATTTCAAAGCACATCATGTTTCCATAAGACGTACTTTAGGGGGCAAATGTTATCCTGCCTTTTGGCAAGGCCATGACACCAGGAACTTGACTAGAAACCAATGACGGTTCGTCTTAGAGATCGGTTATACGCGGGCTCACTATGGATATCGATAAATTTTGTTCGAGTCCGGATCAAGCTACGATTGATATGACACGACGAGTGAAGCCATGAAAGTCAACGTTCCAAGTTTCAAGTCAATCTGAGTTCGTATGCTCAAGTTACGATCGATGGAAGTTGGATGAAATAGCACTGATTTCGTATCCATCAGTTGGCCGCACTTCGTATCGATCGATTTCGCATCCATAGCTAAGCCTCTGTTCGAATCCATCGGCTTCGTATCGATCAGAAGGCCCTAGTTCGAACCGGTCAGCTTCGCATCCATTACCAGAGTCTACTTCGCATCCATCGACTCACATTGTTCGAATCCATCAGGAGATCCTTGTTCGTATCCATCGACTCACATTGTTCGAATCCATCAGGAGAGCCTTGTTCGTATCCATCGACTCACACTGTTTGTATCCATCGATTTGGAGCGCTTTCATCGATACGAACAAGCCAACCTCCATCGATTCGCACTATACCACTTTCATCGATACGAACAGAGCATGGCCATCGATATGAACCAAGGAACTTTCATCGATACGAACTGTGCATCCTCCATCGATGCGAACAAGGCAGCACCATCGATACGGACAAGGCAAAGTTCAAGCGCCACGTCAACTCACATGCACGCGTAGCCATCGATTCGAACAAGATCGAGTCGAGATGATCGAGTCGAACCAAACAGCCTGCCGAAAGTCTCCATTTCGTATCGATCATATCTTACGATCCACAAGTCCAAATGCTATGAAATTTTCACAAGAGCTTACACACGTGCTAAAGAATGTCCACACCAAGTTTCGACTCCATTGGATGAAATATTGATCGATACGAAATCCGTTCATATCGATCTCGGATCGGGTCGAAACTTCATGGGCTTGGTCGCCCAGGCCCACTCACGTGCCAGAAGAAGTCCCCTAAGATCTGAGTGAAATATCAGTCTCCAACACCTATAAATAGAGCCCCAGGGCATACAGAGAAAGGATCTTTTTGACGCTCCAACGCCCAGACTCTGCCGGATCGAATTCCAACCTCCATTGCTGCTGCTGCAAACGAATTTTACTACTGCAATTCATTGTTATCTGCTGTAACCCGCTGCAATCAATTGTAATCTTCAAAGAAACATCAATAAAGCGACCAATTTCATAGTGGACGTAGGCAATACGCCGAACCACACTAAATTCCTGTGTTTCTGTGCATTTTTATCATTCTCATATCTGTTTTTTGGAGTTTTTGTTAGATAATCCTCTTTTTCCATTTAATTTCTTCATTTTAACTCTTCAAAAACTTCCGAAGAGTGTTGTGCCCAATTTTGGTACAAACAGCGTAAGCAACCACTTTACCCCTCTACATCAGTACAACTCCTAATCATGTTCCACATGCATTCGTATACACTACCAAATCCTAATTCCCATCAGGAACAATTAATATGGGTGCATTGGTCAATAAATGCTTCAACTCCAGGAATGATTCCTCACATTTGCCAGACCAAATAAACTTCACGTCCTTTCTACTTAGTTTAGTCAGGGGTGTTGCTATTCGCGAGAAATCCTTGATAAATCTCTGGTAATAGCTAGCCGATCCAAGAAAACTCCTTATCTCAGTCACTGTCTTGGGTCTCTTCCAATTATTTGCATCTTCAATCTTAGCTGGATCGACTGATAACCCTTTCTCTAAAACTACATGACCAAGAAACTTCACTTCCTTCTTCCAGAAATTACAGTTTGGATACTTCGCTTTAAGTTGATGCTGCCTTAATGTCTCAAGTGCTATTCTAAGATGAATCCTATGATCTCGTTTATCCTTAGAATATATCAGAATGTCGTCAATGAATACCAACACGAACCTCAATATCCTATCATATTAGTTAATCCGAATGACACCATGAACCACTCGTACCAACCATACCTCGTTCGAAACACTGCCAAAGGAATACTATCCTCTACCACTCTCAATTGATGGAACCCCATTGTCGAATCCAATTAGAAAAATACTTTAGCTCCACTCAATTGGTCAAATAAATCATCAATTCTCGGTAAAGGATATCTATTCTTTATCCTCTTCCCATTCAACTTACGATAATCAATGCACAATCTTAACGACCCATATGGTTTCTTTATGAATACCGCGGTCGCTCCCCAAGGCAAACTTCTTGGTCTAATAAAACTCTTTCCTTCTAAGTTTACTAGCTGCACCTTTAAATCCTTTATCTTGGTAGGTGTCATCCTGCTAGGTGGTCTACTTATGGATTTAGCTCCAAGTACAAGATCTATTTGAAACTCAATAGCTCGTCTCGGTGGCAGTCCTATAACCGACTCAAAAACATCTGCAAATTCTCTTGCAACCAAAAATCGATTAGCTTTGTCTTCTACTTCCATTGCTCCCAACAAAGTAAAAATATCCACACTCGAGTTATCTACTAAGTATATAATTCGATCACTACTATCAGGGTGTCTAGCTGATATTTTCCTATCTCGGTACAATATCCTAACATAATATCTGCTCAACCAATCCAAACTCAAAATAATCTCAAAACCCGCAAAATCAAATACATACAAACTATAGGAAATAGTATAACCTAGCAAATCAATTCCTAGATAGTTACGTCTCATCCCAAGAGTTGCGTACCCTCCTATTGGATTAGCTATCCTTAAGGAAGTAACAAGGTATAATGGTTCTAAACATAACTTATCTACCAAACACTGAGATATAAACGAATGTGATGTACCGGTACCAAATAGTACCCTAACTGGTATGGTATGAATCAAAAGCGTACCTTCCATCACAGACTTCCTTTCTCAGCTGCTGTTAGTCTTGATGCTGATGGCTCCAAAGCAAACACTATTCCTTTGTTAGCCTTGGCTGCTTCTTCACATTTGCTCTTATAATGCCCTTACTTGGTCACATTTAAAGCACTTCACATTTTGCTGCCAACAACCATCTTACCATCACCTGATAAACATTCATTTGCATAGTGCCATTTCTTATCACGCTTATAAAAAATGATATATGCCTTCCCTTTCTTAGTAGCTCTACCTTTTTGAGCTCCATTTCCTTCAAAAAACTTCCTCTTCTTATTCTGAGAAGTCTGGATTCCAACTGGCATCTCCTTTCCAAAAGTAGAAAGCATATACTCGTTCCTAATTGTCATCTCCACCACTACATTCGATGGATCTCTAAGATGTTGCATAGTTGCCCTAGCAATCTTCGGTCTCAACCCATGGAAAAACTTCTCGTTCCTCTTGATAACAATGTCAACAGTGGCATATCCATACCTGGACAGCTCATCAAACTTAGCAGAGTACTCCGACACTGACATTTCTCCATGCTCCAAGTCCATGAACTTCCCGAGCAAGGCAGACTTGGCTACTTCAGACAAAAACCTTTCCTCGAATCTTCATCGAAATTCTACCCAAGTCAATTCCTCCTCTGGTATTCCTATGGTCACCTCCTTCCACTAAACCAAAGTAGCTCCTTGCAACTGTCTCGAAGCCAACCTCCTTTTCTACTCATCATTCAGACCTAAATCCGCAAATATCCTTTCATAGTGTAACATCCATTTCTCCACTTCTATTGCATCCTCAGTCCATAAAAAGGCTTTTCATCCAAACTGGTGTAATCTCGACTCAGCTTAGCATAGTTATTACTAATTGGCACTATGGGATTGACTCCTCCTGCATTAGCAGCATTTCCTCTAGCTACTCTTGGAGCTGCTCCAGCTTGCATCAAATTGATGAAGAACTGATACATAGTCCTCATATCCACAGCTGGAGTCACATCACCTACATTGGCACTTACATTTTAATTATCATTTTCCTGTCCACCTTGGTACCTCCTGGTGTTTGGGCCAAGCATTTCCATTGGTTGTGGTGCTTCCACTACCTAGATTCACTCTTCCATTTTTTGCTTCCATATCTTTCTTTCTCGTAAATCTACATACGAGCCTTATTCAGATACAGAAGAACGGTCTAAGAGAGAGGGGAGAATAGAGATAGAATACATACTTATATATAGAAAATACAAGTACGTTACTATAGAGTTATCCCATACCCCAATCTTATTCTCTGATTCATTATGATTATGTTTTCAAAAATCTTTAGGTTTAAAATTTCTATTAATCATAAACCTATGCTTTGATACCAACTTGTAACATCCCCCACTCTGAGGCCCAAAACTAACCACTACGGATGCTATCGCCATCCATAGTTATTAATTCTTGATGACAAAACATGACTATGTTACTCATATCAATAATCAGAAGCAAATGAATATGAAAAAATTTCAAACACAATTCAGAAATAACTTTTATATTCCATTCCAAAATATGATATCATATTCCTTACATAATCCCTTTAGCAAATCCCTATTCAAAGAAATTATAATCATTACAAATATTTCAAGAGTGGCATATGAAGATGCCCCCTTAGTTGATCAGAGCCTAACACTTGGCAATTATATGGCTTTCCATTACTTCTATACAGACAAAACAAAACAATACAACAAATTAGATAGGTACTCCTAAATTGCTAGATTGCCTCTTGTATATCTCTGGAAGCTTATTCGTTTAACTGGAAACACAAAAACCCTTACTCCCCATCTACTCAAATGAGTACCCTAAAGTTTAAGGGAAAAACAATAACTTTGGATCAGACAACAGTCTGGTGTGAATAAAAATCCACCATCTCGAACCAAATAGATATCCAGTGAGACCGTGGTGCTGTTCGGAACGGGTTTTCCCTTCATTAGTATCTTAACCAAAATATCTTAACCATCTACTATGCTCATGCATCCACAATGGTTATAACATAAAAATATACTAATATGCAAACATGTAGTATTCACTGGATTACCCATCCTAAGTTAGTCGACTACCCATTTAAGTCTTCATTGACTATCTGTCTTATACTTATATGGACTACCCATCTCACATGTATTAATTCTTTGGATTACCCATCCCCTTCCATGTTAACTACACATCACCCATGGTTTCATTAACAAAATTCTATAGACTATCCATCTCACATGTTATTATCACTTGGATTACCCATCCCCCTTACCATGCTGACTACCCATCACTCATGGTTTAGTTATTTAAATTATGTAGATTATCCATCACACATATCCCACTTATTTAAAAATTGATGTGGACTATCCATCACACATCCCATAGTTTTTCTGGGATAACTATGAACCCTTCATTAACCTTGTAGAGATTATCCATCTCCATTACGATATGGACTATCCATATCACATCCCACAATTTTCCTAGGATGACTATGAACCCATCATTTAACAGTTTAGTTCATGTTATCCATATGTTTAACTTATGTCTATTAGTGTCTCCAATTAGGTTACCTCCCCTTAAAATTATAACATTTCAAAGTGACATACATTGATATCCCCAAATGATCTATGTCGAACTCATTAAGATATACATTGGTATCCCCAAGGTTTAAAAGTTGAAAGCATAAGTCATATGGTTCGCCGCCATTAAATAGTTTAAAATAGATTAATGTTGACTTCAATAACACCGTCGACAAGAAGGATTAAGGCTCTTTACCTTTAATGAAATATTATATAACACATGCAGTATTAAAACACGTCGACCTCTATCCAAGGTCAAAGACAAGCTTAAAGTTCTTTTAAGTATAGACTATGTTGAAAATAGGGTTATCGATCCTCTTACAATATAGGCTATCAACCTTTTTAGAACAAAACCTTTGAATATTACAAAATAATTAGCTAACTACCAAAAACATAGGGCTATCGACCCTTTCGAACATGGGCCGCTTCGCCTCTCTAATTTTTTTTGTTTAAATAGAAACAAAGTCTCTTCGGCGCCTTTTGGCAAGGACATGACACCAAGAACTTAACTGGAAACCGAGGACAGTCCATCCCGAAGATCAGTTATACGCAGGCTCACTATGGATGTCGATAAATTTTGTCCGAGTCTGGATCAAGCTACAATTGACAAGGCATGACGTGCAAAGCTATGAAAGACAAGTTCCAAATTTCAAGTCAATCGGAGTTTATATGCTCAAGATATGATCGACGCAAGCCAAGAAAATTGACTCATTCGTATCCATCAATTCGCACGAATCCCTTTCATATCCATCGGTTTGCAAGCCTCAATTCGTATCCATTCAGGGAATCAGCCTCCTTCGCATCTATCCTGTTCGAATCCATCAACTGTGCATGGTTTCGTATCGATTAGTAGCAAGTGAGTCCACTTCGTATCCATCCAGATCCACCTGCTTCGTATCCATTGACTGTAACACAAGTGTCCATTTCGTATCAATTAAGTTTCAGACATGCTTCGTATCGATTGACCATAGATCGATATGAAATCCACACCTCCTATCGATATGAAGTGGAATGTTAAAGATCGATACGAAGTGGAGTGCGCAAAATTGATACGAAGTGAGATGCAATCGATTGATATGAACAGAGCAAAGACAATCGATACGAACAGAATAGTTGCGATCGATATGAACAAGGCTCAACTTGATCGATACGAACAAGATACATCCCTATGAAAGACTCAATCACTCGGCACGAAAAGTGGATCGATCCGAGGAGTTAGCGTCACGTCAACTTGCAAGCACGTGCCCAAAAGCGATACGAATAGATCGATGCAAAGGGGATTGATACGAATTTAACAATCTACAGAAAACCCAAACTTGCATCGACCGTAACTCACAATCTACAAGTCCAAATGCCACCAAATTTTCATAGGAGCTTGCGTACATACTCAACAACGTTCACGATCGATCTCGACTCAATTGGACAAAATATTGATCGATACGAAGCTCGTTCGTATCGATCATAGATCGAGTGCAAACCACATGGGATCGATCATGTAGGCCCACCCACGTGCAAGAAGAGGTCTCCCGAGATCTGAGCTAGATATTTGCAACCTACGCCTATAAATAGCAGCCCAGGACCTACAGAAAAAGGACTTCTGATTCTTTTACGCCCAGACTCTGCCGAAACCACTGTTATACTCGAAATTCACTATTGTAATTCGTTGTAAGCAGCAAGCAAAAGTGAATAAAAGTCAACCATTTCATAGTGGACGTAGGCAACACGCCGAACCACTCTACATCTCTGTGTTTCTCTACTGTTTTTCTTATTATTTTTGGTGTGTTTATTAGATCTGCCTCCTTTTTCATTTATATTCTTCATTTTATCTCTTCAAACACATCTGAAGGGTGTTGTGCCCAATTTTGGTACAAACACTTTGGTGCTTTCACTGAGAAAACCCAGTTTTTCTCCTGCTCGTTGGATCTACTATCGATATCGAATTGCATAAATCTAAGAAGAAGATCCAGATTTCAAAGATTAAAGTTCTTCCATCCTATTCAGATTTGCATCAAGTCTAGGAAAGAGCTTCGCTATCCGTCATGGTTAACACAAGGACTACTTCAGCTACCGTAGATCCAAAAGAACGGGATAGGCAGAATCCCGTACAGCTACCTCCTGTTGATCAGAATGCTGCCGGACCATCAGATCCATAGGGCCCTATCACCAGGGAAGAATTCCAAATGCTAATGCAAGAACTGACTCAGAGCCGCCAACAGCTCACTCAACAACTCTGTGCTAATGCAGAACTGACCAACCAACTGAACCGTCAATGATGAAGGAGATTCAGAAGGGATCAGGCTTCCCATTCCTCCACTAAGAGTTCAGCCTCTTTAGATTACCATCATAGATCCACGCGCCCACGGCTAGATGGGAGTTACACTCAAGCTACTGGACATCAGCATGCACTGAACCTTGGGCAATCGAGAGTTGGCCCGTCAGCCAGCCACCAGACTAGACCCTCCTCCCGAGGAGGTACTATTCCATATCATGTTGCAGACAACCGCATTGACACCACTACTACTAAACTGGGAGTTGATGCCCGAAATCGGACAGATCTGAACCATCGCCAGCATGAACATACCCCCGAACCATATGTTCCAGAGAACTTTGAACCAAGGAGGCAAGATGTGGACCATCGACCGCGACCGGTCCAACCTTGCATTGTGGAACCTGACCACACCTTGGCCCAGCGTGCTCAAAATGTACAAATGCCAGACATCCCCAATGATGACTCGTCAGATGATCCGAGAGAGTCAAGGCCTCACTAATGACGATTGGGGAATCTCCTAGAGTCATACTCCTTTTACTGATGAGATACTCTATGCTGAACCACCTTGGCAATTCAGGATGCTGACTTTACCGGTTTATGAAGGGAGCTCTGATCCCAATCAACACATCTTAAAGTATGAGTGGTTGATGAATGCTGCATGAGCTGATGATGCAGTTAAGTGTCGAAGCTTCCCGATCTCTCTGGGGGCATAGCGACTATGTGGTTTACCCGACTGCCACCTCGATTTATCTCGTGTTTTGATTAGTTGGCAACAAAGTTTGTTGAGCAGTTCCGGATGCATGTTACGAGGCCGAAGGATGTTAATACTTTATCCAGTGTCACTCAAGCTCTTGGGGAGACACTCAGACATTATTTAGAGAGATTTCATGCTACATGCGCTAAGATCAGCAACCCTAATGATAACTCCATTCTAATGGCATTGACTAAGGGGATTGATCCCGATTCTGAGTTCGGTAACTGGTTGGCTGGAAAACCTCCTGTGTCATTGGACCGTTTCTATTCCAAGACAGCCCAATTCTTGAGAAGGGAGGATGCAAAATCGTCTAGAAAAAAGGATGACGCAGGGCCTAGTGTGAATGGAATTCAGAGCAATGTGGATGTTAAACAATCCGGAGAGAGCTCCGGAAAAGTGCAATTTAACATTCAGAATAAACAAAATCAGCAGAAAGGTAATGATAACCAAAATAGGAAACAGGATCAGAATCGTGGTCCACGACGTAGGGCTCCTATGTTTGATAATTATACTCCTTTGAATACGTCGCTGGAAAATGTGTATTTACAAACCTGCAATACTATTCAGTATAAGAAACCTGCTTCGAAATAGTCATCGGAGAAACAGATTCAGACGGGAAATTTTTCTAGATTCCATGAAAGCTACGGCCATAACTCGAATGAGTGCTGTCACTTGTAGAATCTTATTGAAAAGTTGATAAGAGAGAGAAAGTTGGAGCAGTTTGTACGGGCGCCGCAGTCTGGAGGTGTGGGCCCATCAAATCAGAATCATGTATCGGATCAGGCAAGACAGAAGGAACCCGCTCATACTGGCGGGAGGTTAGTGATAAATACTGTTAGTGGTGGTCCTCATCAAGTAGACCGAAGTTGGAAGGAAATGGAGTCGTATGCCAGTTCCATTAGGCATGTGAGCTTCGAGTGTTGTAGTAGTTTAGAGGATGGGGCTCTGGCCAAGCAACAGAAGACGATGACTGACAACATCGTCTTTCAAGACAGAGATGCCGACAGGATCGAAGCCCCAACCATCGATCCACTTGTCATATCAGCTCAAGTAGGTCCTACTTGGATGAAGAGGATCTTGGTAGACAGTGGAAGTTCTGTGAATATATTGTTCAAGCGAGCCTATGACCAAATGAAAATGGAGACTAAAGATTTGAAGCCTTGTCAGTACTGTATCCATGGTTTCAACGGGAGTGCGACTATACCCGCTGCAGTGGTGGAATTGCCAGTGGAGTTAGGAATTGGAGAACGTCGGAGAGTCCGGATGTTACAATTTGTGGTGTTGGATATAGACTCGCCATATAATGCTTTCTTGGGGCGATCGACTCTAGCTGAGTTTAGGGCTGCTATTTCCCCATGGTGTCTGACTTTAAAGTTCCCCACCGATCATGGGGTTGGAGTCATTCAAGGAGATCAGGCTGCTGGACGAGCCTGTAATGTTGCTGAGCTGCGCGAGGCGCAATGAAAGGAGAAAGGAAAGGGCGTAGAGGAATCTCTTTGCGTCCGCTTTGTTGAAAATTGACAATTGGTGCCTGGGCCAAGGCTCGAGCACCCCAACCAATTCAAAAGAGATCTTAACCCGAGAGATACAAAAAGTAAAGATGAAGGTAAAGACAGTCAAGCTTCTCCGGCCGAATTGATGATCGATGTCCCGATCGATGATAGCGACGATTCTAAAATGATAAAGGTTGGATCTCGGTTAAGCCAACAAATGCAAGAGGAATTGGTTGAATTTCTCCGGGCAAACCTCGACGTGTTTGCCTGGACACATTTTGACATGTGTGCAATCTCCGCGGACATCGCGAGCCACACATTGAACATTGACCCGCGGCACGTCCCGGTCAAACAAAAAAGGTGTGGTATGGATCCAGAGAGATATGCCGCCCTTAAGGAAGAGGTAGATAAGCTTAAATCGAATTGATTTATTCGAGATGCATTATACCCGAAGTGGGTATCCAACCTTGTACTTGTCCGAAAGCCAAATGGGAAATGGAGAACGTGTGTTGACTACTCAGAATTGAATAAAGATTGCCCCAAAGACTGTTTTCCCTTCCTCGAATCGATCAACTTGTTGATTCAACGGTTGGAGATGAACTCCTATCCTTCATGGACGCATATTCAGGCTACAACCAGATACCCATGCACTTGCCCGACCAGGAACATACCAGCTTCGTGACCGATCTGGGACTTTATTACTACAAGGTAATGCCTTTCGGACTCAAGAATGCCGGGGCAACTTATCAGCGGTTAGTTAACCGAATGTTTGCTAACCAGATGGGAAAAACCATGGAAGTGTATGTAGACGATATGCTGGTAAAGTCACGATTCTCCACTGATCATATTAGAGACCTGGAATGAATGTTTAATACCCTCCGAGAATATAGAATGAAGCTCAACCCACTGAAATGTCACTTTGGGGTCGCATCCGGAAAATTCCTTGGGTTTATCGTCAACGCTCGAGGAATCGAAGCCAATTCTGAAAAGATATGGGCGATTAGAAATCTTGAGACTCCAAGAACTATAAAGCAAGTCCTGAGCCTCAATGGGAAAGTAGCAGCACTGAGCAGGTTCATTTCAAAATCCATTGACAAATGCATTCCCTTCTTCGATCTGATCCGAAAAGGGAAACAAAACTTTGAATGGAATACGAAATGTGAGGGCTAATTCCGAGCACTAATTCAACACCTCTTCATACTGCCAATTTTTTCAAAGCCTATTGATCATGAGAAATTGTACATTTACTTGGTGGTGTCAAAAAACGCAATCGGTGCTGCCCTAATTCGGGAGGATGGCCGAATACAAAAATCGGTTTACTATATTAGCAAACGACTAACGGGAGCTGAGAGAAATTATCTGAAGCTAGAGAAGTTGGCTTATTGTCTTGTTATTGCCTTAAGGAAGCTCCGTTCGTATTTCTAGGCTCATCCTATCACCGTTTACACCGATCAGCCGTTACGACGGGTCCTTACGCGGCCTGAGACGTCTGGTAGGTTACTCAAATGGAATATCGAGTTAAGTCAGTTTGACATTACTTACACTCTAAGGCAAGCCATTCAAGGACAAGTCCTAGCAGATTTCATAGCTGAATTTACCATCCTAGAGGACTTGCCTGAAACCAGCGAATCTCCCAAGTATATCTGGAAGCTGCATACTGATGGTGCATCAAATGACCGTTGCTCAAGTGCAGGGGTTGTACTTGAAACTCCTGAAGGTCGATCTCTATGCTATGCCTTAAAGATTGATTTTCGCGCGACCAACAACGAAGCTGAGTATGAAGCCTTACTTGCCAGATTGAGACTTGCCAGAAATTTGAGAATCATTGCTGTGGAGATTTATTGTGATTCACAATTAGTCGTGTGTCAAGTTCAGGGGGAATACCAGGCCAAGGACCGAAGACTGGCTGCTTACCTTGCTCGGGTTCAAGAAATATTAAATCAGTTCGATTATTATGCCATCTACTACATACCCCGAGAGCGCAATCAGAAATCCGATTCATTAGCAAAGTTAGCCAGCACAGGTGAGGCACAACAAATGGGACTCGTTCCCATAGAGATGCTAGCTTCCCCGAGCATCGATCAAATGGAGACAGATTGGATATTTAAGGTTATACTTGATAAGGAATCATGGATGACTCCGTTCAGAAATTATATTGAACACGAAACCCTACCAGAGCGCAGGAGTGAAAATAGACAGGTTCTTCGAATAGCTTCGTGGTTCACTATTTAGAATGGAGTCATGTATAGAAGAGAATACTCTGTTCCTTTACTTAGGTATATCGCTCACGATGAAATCAAACGAGTGTTGCATGATGTGCACGAAGGAGAATGTGGCGATCACACCGGGGGGCAAGCTCTTGCCAAGAAAGTGCTCCGATATGGGTACTATTCACCGACCATAAATCACGATGCATCGGACTATGCTAGAAAATGTGACAAATGCCAGAAGCACGCTCGGATTCCAAGAGCCCCACCTACCGAAATAACTTAGATGGTCAGTCCATGGTCGTTTGCAGTATGGGGCATTGACATTATTGGCTCTCTACCTCTAGCCAAAGGTGGTGCGAAGTACGCCATCGTAGCACTTGATTACTTTACCAAGTGGATGGAAGCTGAACCCCTTGCTACAATCATAACAAAGAAGGTGATAAACTTTGTAGTGCGCAACAACATCTGCCGATTTGGTCTCCCACATAATATCATTACTGATAACGGGACTCAATTCGACAGTGTTGAATTTAAAGATTTCTATCAATGATTCCACATTCAGAAGAATTTCTCCGCAGTTTCACGCCCTCAAGCGAATGGACAAGTCGAAGCTGTTAATAAAGTTATAAAGTCTATTCTGAATAAACGACTGGAAAAGGCCGAGGGCAAATGGGTCGATGAACTTCCTATGGCCTTATGGGCCTACCGAACAACCCACAAGTCCGTGACCAGCCACACTCCGTTCTCTCTTTCTTATGGTTCAGAAGCTGTTATTCCAGTCGAATTAGAAGTGCCTTCTCATCATGTGACATACTATGATCCGAAGACAAATGCTATATTACTTGCCGAATCTCTAGAATTATTGGATGAGAAGCAAGAAGAGGCTGATTTGAGGGTAGCCGCATATTTAAGTCGAGTCGCCCGATTATACAATGCCAAGGTCCGACCCCGAACCTTTGAACTCAGGGATCTCGTCCTTAAGAGAATTTACCCGGTCCCTTCGCATATGAAGCCAACCTGGGAAGGGCTGTATGTTATTGAACGAAAGCTCGGAGATGGCACATTCAAATTATCGACCGTTGACGGTCTCACTCTTCCAAGAGCCTGGAACAGCGAAAGTCTTCGTCGCTACTACACATGATAGGCTCTATTTATTTATTCAATCTACTTTTCATTTGCAATTTGTTTCTACATTTCGAAATTTGAATTTGTAATAAGGCAACTGATTTTGCCGTATTTTCTTATTTTAGCAATAAAATGCAATCTCTTCGAGCTAGAGCTGTGATTTATTGAATGCGTCATACAACTATCACTATGCACGGAGAGCTAAATTCCACCCGATGGTGGAAGTTATTCAAATAGGGAGTGACTTTGATACGACCGGTTGCTTGCTAAGTGAAACCCAAGCCCGGGGGCAAGTCATCACACTGAAGTCAAAAAAGGATTGACACACGACAATCCTTTAACCAACTCCAGATTCCCAGAGGGTGAACTGGAGTATAAACTTACAAATACGGTCTCGAAGAGGGTGGATCTATCCACCTAACGACTTCGCCCGTATCTTGACCAAGTTTGAGGAGGATGGATCCGTCCATCTAACGACCTTGCTTGTTAACACAGGGTGGATGTGAGTCGACCATCCATGATCCTGGTAAATCTGTCGTTCCCGAAGTGCGAACAAGATCCTAAAGCCTGAACAGATGTGGCTGACCATCTGTCGGCCAACTCCAAGTTCCCAAACCGCGAACTGGAGTATAAACATCAACTAACTCCGGATTCCCAGAGTGCGAACCGGAGTGTCAATATCAATCAACTCCAAATTCCCAGAGTGCGAGTTGGAGTATAAATATCAACTCCAGATTCCCAGAGTGCGAACTAGAGTATAAACATCTACTAAATCTAAATCCCCGAAGAGTGGATTAGAGTTTAAACACAAACCAGATTGGAATCGGCCGTCCGTAAAACAACTCTGAGTCCCCGAAGCGCGGTTAGAGTATAAATGCAAATCAGGTGTGACTGATCACTCACAAATCAATCTAAATTCCCCAGAGTGTGGACATGGTTACAAACATTAAATGGGTGTGATTGACCACCCGTGAAAATGACTTAAGTCCCCGGAGCGTGGACATATCATTAAAACTTAAGCGGGCACAATCGACTGCTGTTGAACAGCTACAATCCCCAAAGTGCGGTTCAACTAATCGGACTCGCCATGATACAACTTTGTTTCATAAAGATTGAGATCGATGTGTTAAAGGCAAACAACGATCGCTAATTGATCTTTCCGATATACCACCGAATCTGGGGGCAGAACTTAAATATTGACCACTGATTGAGACAGCGCGATAGCGAAATTCGACTAACCACTTGATTGCGATCCGAGATCGTAACTCCGAAACTTAGCAACTGAATCCGGGTCTGAATTAAGGAACTTAAAAACTTCACAAGTGTGTTGAATAGAAGTTTGAGTGCTGAAACATTTAAGTAAATTAACACAAGTCGTACAAAAGACAAAATGAAATTTTATTTCAATCATTCTTTGGAAGAAAAAGGTTAAGTACAAAACTATACCAAAAAATCCTACCAGCAGGGGCCGAACCCGCATCTATACACGGCCTACAAAAAGGAAACAAAAGTGGATTCCTGTCTATCTACCAAAAATGAGCCGAAGAGACATGTCTACTCTTTCCTCGTTTTTGGTTTCTTCTTCGATGTGGACCTGCTAGAGCTGCCGCTTGTTTTTCTCTTTGAGCCCTTGCCTTTCGGCGGTCGATCTCCAGTTGAGGGCATTATTTCAATTTCCTCCTCTAAACTCAAATGTATTGGAACGTTTCCAGAAGGCGGAGTCGGAAGGATAGGATCAACAGTAGGAGGCGGAATAGGTACACTTGTCTCAACGACCATTCCTCCCGGAGAAATCATCCGCAAGGGGGCCGGGTCCCACCATTCCACCTCCAAATCCACTGCCCCGCGTAGCTACTTCCATCTCAGCATTGATTTCAGCTATAATCTCCTCTTCATGAAGTGTTTGTGCCTCACCGGGGACTCCCGCAGTTGGAGCCGAGGAACTAACCATTGGTGCGCTTCCACCCATAACGAACGGTAAATCGGGAAAGGGGTCACTGTGATGACCGAGAAGTTCCTCCATCGTTTGCTCATCAAAAGTAAGTGTGCTTCTCTGTGCTCCATCAATTGGTGATGTGGTCGTTATGGTAGTCGCTTCTGTTATAATTGCCTCATGCACATGAAGTGATTCTTGTGTTGCAATAGGCATGACCGATGCGGTTCTAATCACTGCATAAAAACAAAGGAAGGACCGTTAGTAATTATTTCAGGTGACGCTTCCGATTTTGGATAAGCATAAAGAATGTTCATAGTACCTTCCTTAATTTGGCTCGTAGGCAGCAAAACAGCTTCAGGGACTTGCTCGCGAGCTGGAGACAACTGCGGTTGATCCGGGTTATAAGCAGGAACGGGCTAAGGGTCAACCGTAGGTGTGGATTTAGGCTGAGTCAGTGCAAGAGTTTCAGAACTTACATCATGATGCTCGACACCAGAGCCTTCTCTAACCTCCGAATGTTGAGCGCCAAGTTTCTCTTTTTCATGTGAAATCGTTGTCTCATGGAGAACTTTCCGTTCATCTTCGTTCAACACCCGGTTCTCGAGCTCAAACTCATCAACCGATTCTTCTTGTTGTTTAGTTTTTTTCATCCTGCACCAACCGGCCCCAAGTGTTGTACTGGTATGTCGGGTAATTGTCAAGTCAGGTTAGATCCATGTACTTCAGCACTCTGGCATTATAAGTGATGAGAAGATCTTCAATATCGGCCTCTAACTTGGCCTCTACCATCCTAACCTCAACCTTAGCCTCGGCCTCCTGAACTTTAAGTACGGTCACATCCTTTTCGTCCTGGAGCGCCACCGCTTGCTCGCATGCCTCCTGAGCTGCTTTGTTTGCGTCGTCCTTTTCCTTGACGATTTTGGAAAATTTGGCTTTAAGCTCATTAAGTTCCTTCAAGGCATAGTCCCTTTTGGCTGTGACGGTGGTATTTCGGTGGCCCATCTCTTCCACCAAAGCGAAATGCATTTGTCGCATTCTTTCCATATATTGAGTTGCCTCATCAGCTTTTTGGGTGGCCTCTATTTTGGATTTCCGAGAGGATTCAGCTTCATCATTGAGCACTTGGATAATACGGTCTTTTTGGGTGAGGTCGGTTTCTAGCTTCTCAATTACCTTCGCTCGCTCAAAAGCCACTGCTGAAGCTTTATTTGCGGCTTTCATCCACTCCTTGTATTGGGTATAAATATCGTGGCTATAGTCATGCATTGTTTGTTCAGCCTCAGATGGGATTTTCTTTAAGTGAGGAGGAAAAATAAAGCCGTCGAAGCAAATGTTTGGAAAATCTTTTCTCAACTGGGCAATTCTAATCGCTCCTTCCCCCGTAGGCTCGGTAATAGCCTGCTCAGTAACAGTGGGAGTTGTAGCTTCGGTCCTGCGATGTTGAGACTCAGACCTCGGAGCATGAGAATATGGTTTTTGGTGTGGAGGCTCCGGGGGATGTGTGCTGTGAGTAGAAGGTTGTGTAGGGGCTCGAGGAGGTGGAGAACGCGATCGGGATCGATATCTATATTCCATGTCTCTATCTCTATCCCTCTCATAACGATCTTGGCTGGAATAACCGCAATCGCGGTTTCTATCATCCTCCCTCCGGCGGGACTCATAATATGAAATCGATGACTGGCGCGCTGAACGGAGACTTCCAAACATAGAATCCCGCCTACTCATCGTATCTGTAGAGTGAAAGGAAAACGGAGTTAGTGATTTCTCGAAGCAGACAACTTAAGACTGGATACCGTGTAGTGCCGTGAAGTGTATATGTGTGTGCAACCCCCCCAACCAACCGGTAATGTCAGCCGCACTGATGGGAAGAGACACGCTTAAATCTAGAGCACTTTGAAGCCCTTCCAATCCGATGTCGTATTGAAGTGACACATAGTCCGGAATCGGAATATCGGGAAGCCCTTCGAAAGGATTCTCTACTTGGAGGGGAAGAGTCTCCGTGATTCTAACACCAGGGGCTGCCAGGGACATAACTATTGATTTCCATCTCAGAGACTTATGACGCTTATAAGCGGTTGCCTTGCCTTTTCTCCTTCCCTCCAAATCCTGAAAGCTGCCTAAAGGCCCGACTACAGGCTCATCATCGGTAGGCGTATCTTCTCTATCACCTTCCTTAACTATAACAATTTCGGGCGCCCTGCGCTTGGCCCGTTTTGTCGGAGCTTCCCTGATCGACCCTTCAAGTCTAATGCTCTGATTTTTTTCAATAAGCCCAACAATCTTCAAGTTTTCATCTGTGAGCACTGAATCGATTTCTCTTATTTCACTCGGCACCTCTTGAAGAATTCGAATTATCTCTTTAAAGTAGGCGCCCTCTGGCCGTGGAATCGAGGCTGCGAAAGGAATAAAATGTTAGAATAGGTACCAAGTAGGATTACTTATACAAACAGTGTAAAGCTGAAACACTTACGCCTAACTATCCATCGACTGGCAAAACCCGGCAGGCATCGGACATAGAACCATTCAGTTTTGAAGTAAATCAATCTGGTCCAGGAGCCGGTCACAATCTAGTAGTTCCTAACAGCCTCTAAGAACATGAAGGAAGGGCTGTCTCCTCGACTTTTGACATTAAATATAAATCTGATTTCTTTTGGAGTTGGGGGCCGCATAAGATGCTCCATGAAGACAATGAATGTGTTGTTTAACAGAGCATACCCGTTCGGATGCAATTGTGATGGAGCAATACCTAATAATGCCAACACTTCTCGAATATACTGATTAAATGGAGGAAGTGTCCTGACTATATAAGAATGTTGGTTAAAGGCAGTATACCGCTTTGGGGGAGCATGTGACCTGTCATTTGGCCCCGGAAGCAGAACGTCGTTTAGCAATAGCCCATGGCGTAGACAAATTCTTCCTATCATAAACTCGAAAACGTTAGATGGAACCGAGTCTTGCGGGTTCATAATTACATTCACTCCAAGAAGCTCATCCGGAGTAGGACTTATAACCTCGGCCGCGATGGCCGGTATCTCTATTACTAAGGAAGGTGAACTTTGCAGCTCCTGCTGCTATGAACTTGTAAATTCCATAACTAATCAACTTATCAAAAACCATCATTATATGATAATAAGCCCATGTGTTCCCCAGTGTGAAGTGCATGAGTGTGTTGTGTAGTGAAGTGCTATGTAATACTTAAGAAATTCTACTAAAATTCGAGGAATGTTAAAACGACAAGACTTTGAAATTCAATTGGAAGTGACCATCATCGCTGACCGTCACAACCGTGCCATCCAGACTTTAAAGGCCGATCAGAGTTAAAGATCGTTAAAATTTTGTTAAGTTACAGTTCCATCGACGAGCTTCAAAGGATAGTCAAATATGCAGTTTAATGGTCAAGTCCAGTTATGCAAAGCTAAAGCTCGTCGGAGTCAAGTGTTCGAGTATGCAGAGGGTAGTTGACTTTGTATCCATCTAGGTCTGAATGAGATCGTTCTCCCAAAGCCTAAATTCATATCGATCAAAAACATGGACCAATGACTCGTTCGTATCGATGTGTCGTATCGATACTCCATTCGTATCGATCCATGTGTATCGGTCGGCACGTATCGATCCCTAGTTTTCAATTTCATATCCATCGGTCTTCACCGATACACACCGCCTCACTTCCCAAATCGATACGAAGCAACTTCCACCATCTCCTATCGATACGAGTTTGAAGCAAGAGATTGAAAGTCGGTAACTTCCACATCTCTACCGGTTGCCCTTCTTCTTCTCCAAGCTGCCAAGGTGCCATTGGAGTACCTCCTCGACCTCACTTCGGCTCCATTTCGACATCGACAACGTCGAAACTGGCCGATACCATGGCCGAAATGGCGTCAAGACTCGAGTCTTGTCATTTTTTAAGAGGTGTTGATCGATCGTTTACCTAGTTAGAGTGATTGGTTTAAGGATTAAAAACAAGTTGTTTTGGGGATGAAGGCTTCTACGGTTCTATCTCTTTTCGAATCGATGTGGAGTGGAAAGGGTAAGCAAAGGAAAGTGAAAATTTTGTCTAAGTACGGAAGGTATTTATATAGACCCATTACCAAGAGAAAGGATTTCGTATCCTAGTGGCAAAAAACCGATAGAAGCGATAAGAATACTATTGATACGAAGAACGACCTTTGTGTCCATCAACTCAAAGCAATCCAGAGCCTTGCACTTCGTGTCCGCCAGCCATCTATTTCGTATCCAAAAATAAGAAACCCATTGATGCGAAAGTCACTACCAGACCATGTTTGAGCCATTCGCCCCCATCGATACAAAAACGTAGCCTCGTATCCATCAGCCTAGAGCAACGTAGAGTTTGACACTTCGTACCCATCACCGAGTTACCATCTGTTTCGTATCCATCAATTTGAATCTCATCGATACGAAACTTGTTAATACCCTAGGTATTGATTTTGATGATAACAACCACATAAATATTACTACTAACGTATCTCCGAGTTATGCAGTCATATTAGATATATTATGGAGACATTTACAGAGATAATCAAGAATACAGTGAAAGCAAATGAATTATAGAAGAAGGTTAATCAGAGCAATTGAAGAACAAAACCAAATTAGAGAAGAATGCTGAAGGATAAAGGTGTTTGAAGTGATGAGGAGTTTGTTGAACCTTAGAATATCTTGTTAAAGATCTCATGGCAATTATACTTGAAGATCATCAACCATTGACCTCAACCGAATCACAAAAATCCACAAATATATGGTAATTTGAAATGCTGAAAATTTGCAACACTTATTAGTGTTGCTGTTCATTTTGCAACACAACCATGTCGACAAGGGGGGGTAGGGGGTTGTCGACATGCTATCCGTTTTTCAGAATTTCAAATTTTAAATTAAGAGACATTCCCTCCACCTCTTCACCAAAAGACGCATCTCTTCAACCACTATATAAAGGCCTCTGAAAACGAATTTTAACATCAGTAATTCTTATTTTCTCTTACTCCTTCTTCTCCAAACATTTGCAAAAGAATTCCATTGCATACTCTTCAAATCTCCTTGCAAATCGATACTATTTCACTCAAATTCTTCACTGATTTGCAAGCCACACAATATCAAAGAGTTGTACTTGAATTCACATCATTCTCTCTCTGATTTCATCCTATTCCTCAAAGAATTCAAAGATATATTGCCATTGGAGGTCTATAGGATCATTGTACCGAATCTAAAAGAATCTGTATTGAAGATACGACTACTTGCCATAGTTTGTTGTTGGTGATAAGGAGAAGGTGTTCTTGTAGCCTGTAAAATCAAGAGGGTGTGTCTTGTAGCCCGTGAAACCAAGATTGTAAAGGTGTTCTTGCCACCCGTGGAAAGCAAGCGGTTATAGTGGAATTCTGCACGATAGAGTGCAGGACTGGATGTAGGATTGGTTAATCCGAACCAATATTAAAATCCGAATGTTATTTACATTACCGCATTTTACTTTATTACTTACTTATTCTTTGATTACTTCTTTATATTCATAAGTAAGTAGTTAATACACATTTCACCACTTCTAGTGTCTGAATAGCCTTAAGATCCAACATTGTGTTGTAGACACTCCAGTTTCTAAGAATTGGTATCAAAGCATTGGTTTTCAAAAATTCATAACTTGGTTTTTGAAAAGTATAAATGGCTAATGACACTAGTAACACATTTTTTAACACCTTTGTAGAAGGGCAATCTACCACTAGACCCCCTCTATTTGATAGCAGTAGTTATGCATATTGGGCTTGTAGGATGAAATGTTATTTGCAGTCTAATGGTTTGGATATTTGGAACATTACCCAAATAGAGTACATAGAGCCTCAAACTGAATATTCAAAATGGACACTAGACCAAAAGACACAAGCACTTAATAACTCTAAGGCCATGAACATTTTATTTTGCTCCTTAGATAGAAATGAATTTAATCGAGTGTCTATTTGTAATTCTGCATATGAAATTTGGAGAACACTGCAAGTCACACATGAAGGCACCAGTAAAGTAAAACAAACAAAGATATCTATGCTAACTAACCTGTTTCAACTCTTTCAAATGAAACTAAATGAGTATATTTCTGATATGTATTCTAGGTTTCAAGATATTGTACATGCCCTAATATATCAGGAAAGAAAATTACTGAAGAAGACCAAGTCAGAAAGATCTTGAATTCACTTCCTAGTGAATGGGATCAGAAGACTCTGGCAATTGAAGAAGCCAATGATATTAGTACTATGAAAATAGAAGATTTAATTGGTAACCTAATGTCCTATGAAGTAAAGTTGCAGATTAGAAAAGAGAATCAGGCAAATGAGAAGAAATCACTAGCACTCAATGCTATGATCGACAACGATGAACTAGATGATGATGCAGTTGATGATGATATCGAGTTTATGACCAAGAAGTTCAAGAAATTCTTGAAGTATTGGATAACAAAAAAACTTCGAAAAACTAACAACAATAATTCTAGAAATGGAAATATTGTTAAGTGTTTCGAATGTGATAAACCTGGTCATTTGAAAAGAGACTGCCCCAACCTGAAAAAATCAAAGTACTTTTCAAACACTTTCAATAAGAAGAGGAAACATGCATTCAATGCAAAATGGGATGATTCAGATACATCATCAAGTGATAGTGATTCAGAAACAGAAAATGCCAACATGTGCTTCATGGCAAAGGATGACCAGGTATGGAATTTTAATAAAGAAATTAGTAATGTTTTGAATGATATGAATCAGGGATATAAAATACTTAGGAAAGAGTACAACAATAGTTTGGCAGAGATAGATAGATTAAAAATATTTAATGAAAGGTTAATTGAAGAAAAAAAATGTCTAGAAGATGAAATTGAAAGACTTGATAGGTTTAATGATGAAAAGGATTTGACACTTGGAAGTTTTGAAAAACTAAAAAGTGAAAATGAATCCTTAAAATCAGAAAATCTTTCAATGAAGTCACAAATCACTGATCTGAATGACAAAATAACATCTCTAGACAATGTTATCCTTAACCGTAATAAGGATTTTGACAAAATGAAAACCGATGTTGATAAATTTAACAAAGGGAAGGATAATCTAGAAAAAATATTATCTGTATCTAAACACACTAGGAATAAACATGGACTTGGATACACCCCTAAGGCTAAATCAAACAAAAATAGTATTCAAAATACTAAGTTTGTTAAGGCTACCAAGTTCAAACCAAAACCTAGGAAACTAAAGTTAAAACCTCCAAATAGATTCATTAATTTATGGGTTCCAAAAAGGTTGGATGATACTGAAAAAGAAAAATATATTGATAATTTTATTAATAAGGTTCATTCATCTAATGATTATATTTTGAGAGGACGTTCAAACTCTTCATGGGTTTGGCATCCTAAAACTTAATCCAATGGACCCCAAAATAAAAAGGGTACCAGTGTGCATACTTTATAATTTTTCAGGTACCAAACAATGTATATAATATAGCAAATGCTCAAAACATATGACAAGAAATCTACTGAATAGTGGATAAATATGAAAAGGGTTTGTTATTGGCATCGGCAAAGTCGGTAACTCTAAAACTCATCTTATTATTTGATAATTTTATTTCATGTTTTGAATTGATTTGGTTTCCCCTCAAGTGTTTTATTTATATGTATTTATCTCTCTATACAAACTCTACATATGTCTAGCAGTGATTTAAGCGAATCTTTTTTACCCTTTTTGTTGATGACAAAGGGAGAGAAAAGGTATAAATATACTAGGCAAAATGATAGGGGAGTTCATAGAGTTAGGGGGAGTCAAATATAAAAATATTATATTTTATCTCTTAAATATTTATATGGTTGTCATCATCAAAAAGGGGGAGATTGTTAATACCCTAGGTATTGATTTTGATGATAACAACCACATAAATATTACTACTAATGTATCTCCGAGTTATGCAGTCATATCAGATATATTATGGAGACATTTACAGAGATAATCAAGAATACAGTGAAAGCAAATGAATTATAGAAGAAGGTTAATCAGAGCAATTGAAGAACAAAACCAAATTAGAGAAGAATGCTGAAGGATAAAGGTGTTTGAAGTGATGAGGAGTTGGTTGAACCTTATAATATCTTGTTAAAGATCTCATGGCAATTATACTTGAAGATCATCAACCATTGACCTCAACCGAATCACAAAAATCCACAAATATATGGTAATTTGAAATGCTGAAAATTTGCAACACTTATTAGTGTTGCTGTTCATTTTGCAACACAACCATGTCGACAAGGGGGGGGGGTAGGGGGTTGTCGACATGCTATCCGTTTTTCAGAATTTCAAATTTTAAATGAACAGACATTCCCTCCACCTCTTCACCAAAAGACACGTCTCTTCAACCACTATATAAAGGCCTCTGAAAATGAATTTTAACATCAGTAATTCTTATTTTCTCTTACTCCTTCTTCTCCAAACATTTGCAAAAGAATTCCATTGCATACTCTTCAAATCTCCTTGCAAATCGATACTATTTCACTCAAATTCTTCACTGATTTGAAAGTCACACAATATCAGAGAGTTGTACTTGAATTCACATCATTCTCTCTCTGATTTCATCCTATTCCTCAAAGAATTCAAAGATATATTGCCATTGGAGGTCTATAGGATCATTGTACCGAATCTGCAAGAATCTGTATTGAAGATACGACTACTTGCCATAGTTTGTTGTTGGTGATAAGGAGAAGGTGTTCTTGTAGCCTGTAAAATCAAGAGGGTGTGTCTTGTAGCTCGTGAAACCAAGATTGTAAAGGTGTTCTTGCCACCCGTGGAAAGCAAGCGGTTATAGTGGAATTCTGCACGATAGAGTGCAGGACTGGATGTAGGATTGGTTAATCCGAACCAGTATAAAAATCCGGGTGTTATTTACATTACTGCATTTTACTTTATTACTTACTTATTCTTTGACTACTTCTTTATATTCATAAGTAAGTAGTTAATACACATTTCACCACTTCTAGTGTCTGAATAGCCTTAAGATCCAACATTGTGTTGTAGACACTCCAGTTTCTAATAAAACTTACAACAAAGTCTTACTTGAATCACTAGAATCCATTGCTATGAAACACTTATTTTGTATGCATAAGCTTGAAGGTCCAAGACTACGTATCCATCGATACGATGCAAATCCAAGGGCTATCCATTTTGTATCGATAGCAATCGATACGAAGCATGCATTCCAACATCTCGGATCGATCCAGGAGAGGATCGATACAAAAGAAAATTACTTAAAACGACTATCGATCGTTGCTACAACTCGAATTTCACATCGATTCAAGAGAGGATCGATACGAAAACCGATCTAAACAAGAACTAAAGAACTCGACAACGACTCGTGGACGAACAAACGTTGACAAGAGCTATATATTCTATATACTGTATATTAACATTTAATTCTTAAAATTAACAGGAAATTGAATACCCGTCTGGTGACGATTACAACAACAAACAACATATCACTATCATACAACACTCAGTTACAACAGTACATGGTACAACAATTGGTAGTTAATAGTTCATGATTTATATTTCCATGAATCAATCAAAGGTCACAGCTTTCGACGAAAAGACGACAACCATTCAGACAAGTCAGATAAAACTGTTCAGGATGAAGATTGCAACTTTTCAAAGCACATCATGTTTTCACAAGACGTACTTTGGGGGGAAAATGTTATTCCTCCTTTTGGCAAGGACGTGACACCAAGAACTTAACTGGAAACCGAGGACACAGGACAGTCCGTCTCGAAGATCGGTTATACGCAGGCTCACTATGGATGTCAATAAATTTTGTCCGAGTCCGGATCAAGCTACAATTGATAAGGCACGACGTGCAAAGCTATGAAAGACAACGTTCCAAATTTCAAGTCAATCGGAGTTTGTATGCTCAAGATAAATCGATGCAAGCCATTTGACTCATTCGTATCCATCAATTCGCATGAATCCCTTTCGTATCCATCGGTTTGCAAGCCTCAATTCGTATCCATCTAGGGAATCAGCCTCCTTCGCATCTATCCTGTTCGAATCCATCAACTGTGCATGGTTTTGTATCGATCATTAGCAAGTGGGTCCACTTTGTATCTATCCAGATCCACCTGCTTCGTATCCATTGACTGTAACACAAGTGTCCATTTCGTATCAATTAAGCTTCAGACATGCTTCGTATCGATCGACCACAGATCGATACGAAATCACACCTCCCATCGATATGAAGTGGAATGCAAAAGATTGACACGAAGTGGAAATTGATACGAAGTGAGATGCAATCGATCGATACGAATAGAGCAAAGACAATCGATACGAACAGAACAGTTGCGATAGATACGAACAAGGCTCAACTGGATCGATACAAACAAGATACATCCCTGTGAAAGACTCAATCACTCAGCACGAAAAGTGGATCGATTCGAGGAGTTAGTGCCATGTCAACTTGCAAGCACATGCCCATAAGCGATACGAATAGATCGATGTGAAGGGGATCGATACGAATTCAACAACCTACAGAAAACCCGAACTTGCATCGACCGTAACTCACAATCTACAAGTCCAAATGCCACCAAATTTTCACAGGAGCTGCGTACATCCTCAACAACGTTCACGATCGATCCCAACTCAATTGGATGAAATATTGATCGATACAAAACTCGTTCGTGTCGATCACAGATCGAGTGCAAACCACATGGGATCGATCGCATGGGCCCACCCACGTGCAAGAAGAGGTCTCTCGAGATCTGAGCGAGATATTTGCAACCTACGCCTATAAATAGCAGCCCAGGACCTACAGAAAAAGGACTTCTAATTCTTCTACGCCCAGACTCTGCCAAAACCACTGTTGTACTCGAAATTCACAGTTGTAATTCGTTGTAACCAGCAAGCAAAAGTGAATAAAAGTCAACCATTTGATAGTGGACGTAGGCAACACACCGAACCACTCTAAATCTCTGGGTTTCTCTGCTGTTTTTCTGATTATTTTTGGTGTGTTTGTCAGATCTGCCTCCTTTTTCATTTATATTCTTCATTTTATCTCTTCAAACACATCCGAAGGGTGTTATGTCCAATTTTGGTACAAACAGCGCTAAAAGGAAGAAGTGCAACATCGTTGTTGTACTGCATCATTGCTGTAATGACCCAGAAATCCACACAATTCAAGCTGACAATAAACCACACATGTCCAACCCAAATTGAATGGAAATATGGATAGTTATAGGAAAGAAAGAAGAAAAAAGAAGAGAAAAACTGAAACAACACAGAATCTCACAGCGGAATGAATAATCTATAATATACAACAAATCCTTTACACAAAGAAGAAATGTAATATACATACATCAACCTATTTCTGCCCGGACAGTTATAATAGTATGTCCTCATAATTTGCTGATAAATACAACCAATATACAACACATTAGACCACAAAGAAATACGTAGATACGTCTTGGACCTCCAGCTCGTCTCTTGAGCTCCAATACATCCAAAGCAATATGTAAATATGCTCGGTCTGACCCGAGAATTATAATAAAATAACACTTGAGCCAGTTTGGAAAACCAATGTGAGTAAAACACAACCAAGTAAATTTTAAAGTTATAAAAACCATTGAAATCAAAAGTATCTCGTAAGACCACGTCGCACATAACACAAACGGGTTTTTACCTTACGAGTACAAAACCATTTTCTATAGAAAATCCGGTGGTATTATAATAATGTCTAGAGTACAAATACTTATTAATCATAGCCGAAGTTGTTACATTAATTAAATTCCAGCATAATAGGTATACCACCAAAACCTTACAGGCGCGTATTGGAGAATGGATTCCATACAATGACTAGGCTACTGTGGTACCACCCGTCAT
This sequence comes from Allium fistulosum, assembly GCA_030737815.1. Lineage (NCBI taxonomy): Eukaryota > Viridiplantae > Streptophyta > Magnoliopsida > Asparagales > Amaryllidaceae > Allium > Allium fistulosum. The sequence goes on along the minus strand of CM060907.1, from coordinate 936,281,376 downwards.
GGTACATCTCTAGATAATATAACACCAAGGACCTTGCCAGGATCCTCTGCAAACACGGAACCGACCTACCACTTGACTAGTAGTACCGGATATGATCACCCCCTGTTAATGGGCCTCTAACCACATAGATGAGAGATATTATCGACTCTAGATAGGGATGATCATACCCAAAAGCAACACATTTAGCCCTACTGCATCTCCTATGTTTTAGTCATTCCTGGTTGATGAGGCTTGAGGCTACGTTTACCTTTTATATAGCACTTCCCACTTGGAATGCTAACACTGCCTTCCAAGCAATAATGCAATGCAAGCATTCATCCATACAAGTATGTTATAGGACTAAATGAAATGCTTGAGATATCCATCTTCAATTCCGTTATCTTTAAGGCGTCTTTGCTTCGAAACGCTTTAGTTGGATAAAAGTGGTTTTCGGATAACATATCTGATCCCGGTCTCTTCGAAATAACATTCGATAATTTCTGGTAAACTCAACACCGGTTCTTTAGGAAATAAATAGTCAAAGATAAGAGTGTAGATCACCTCCTAACTATTAGTGGACGGATTTCTTTATCATTTGTCTTAAGAGAACGAAAAGAGATTTATACACACAATACAACATCATCTTAGATGATTGTGCCATATAACTCACGTGTTTCTTCTATATATTTCCAAAGTTTCGTTTTGGGTCCATGTTTGATTGTCGATTATTTAACTATCCATAAACATAGATCAAAATCAGGAATTTATTCCATAGGGAAAACCAACATTAGTTAAGCACATAAGCAACCACTAACCTCATTTAAATAAATCTTTTCATTAACTAAAATCACTTTGTAAATATTTGTACCAAAATACTTTTACAAAGATTCATTCACAAACCCTTATATTTTCAATATTTTAAAAATATCCATGTATTTATCTCAATAGTATAACTATATTCACAAAATAGAGAAAGATTTCCTTTTTACACAATTCTAGAATAGATAAATAAATTCCTCTATAAATATCTAAAACCCGTTTATAACCCCATTCATTAATCTCTAAATACATTTATAAACCCCCTTTTATACATTCCTAAAATCATTTATAAATCCATAAGAAAATTTATAAAGCTCCTTTTATAAATCTATAAAACCGTTTCTAAAATTCTTTTATAAAAATCTAAGACCATTTATAAAACTCTTTTTCCCCTTTAACTAGTCTCCCTTTAAGTTTTCCAAACCCTGTTTTAAGATTCCTCTTATAAAACCCACATCTGTTTATAAAACCCTATTTATAAATCCCGAAAACATTTATAAATAAATTCTAATCATTTACTTTCATAGACTATTATATAATAATAAACATTATAAATAAACAAATATTAACTTCAAAACATTTTACAATAAAAATTAATAATTTCAAAACATTCTTAAAACAGGAAAATAGACACAAGGAAGAAGTTGCAGAAAAATTTAGACTCAAGGACAACAAGTTTTCTTTTTAGGCCGAAGGACGCTTTTTAGTGTAAACAGAAAATGATAGTTAACTATCATTTTCTGTTTACACTAAAAAACGTCCTTCGGCCTAAAAAAATTTCTCCAACTTTTTACTTCAGCCTAAAAACCCCTTATTAAAAAAACAAAAATAATTTATCTTTAACATTATTATAAATAATATAAATTAATTTCCAAAACTTTATTGATAAAAATTTATAATTAATTTCAAACCATATTAATATTATAAATAATTAGCTTTTCAAAATATTAAGATATTTATAAACAACTTTAAAACAATATTAATATAAGTGAACAACTTTTTAAAACATAAATATAATTCCTTGATAAAATCCATACTTAAATTTCAGCATAATCATTTCCATATTTATAAAATTGTATTTATAAATCTCTTTCTATTTTATAAAACTTCCTTTTTTATAAAAATCCCTTTATTTATAAAAACCGCATTTATGACTCTATCCCTTTATAAATCTCACTTATTCATAAAATCCCATTTAAAAACATCAATCACAATCCTTTTTTAACGTTGCCTCCATATGTATAAATTTCTTTTATAAATTCCTTTCTCTTTATAAAATATCGTTTAACACCTCCAAATTTGTCCTCACTTTCAAATTCAAAAATAGAATCAACTATTTTTCTAAAACAACAGTCCACGTCTCATTATAAATCCACAATTTTGATTTATTTCCCAATTTATCCAATGATAAAAGTTTCCCTTTATTTATAAGCACCGTTTATAAATCTATGTTTTTATTAAAAAAAATATGATTTTACAAACATTCACTTTATTTGTAAAATGACATTTTGTACATTATCACATTTAAGAACTTCCACATTTATAAATAAATCTTAATATATGTATACACACACACATCACTTTATATAAAACGGTTAATAAATATTTATACTAAAATATTTCTATCTTCTTTTTTTAAAACTGTATTCCTTTATTATAAAAGATGGACTTATTTTTGAGATTTTAAAAGTCTTTGCTTTACAGTTCAAAATTTCCATTTAAAATATTTCATAAAACTATTAATTTATAATAACTAAAAATCATACCTTTTATTTTAAGATAAATTCCTTCTTTAAATAAATTTATAGAATAATTATTAAAACGTATAGATTTTTGAAATCGCTTAAAACCCTTTTAGAAAATTTAAATATTCACTTTATAGTATTTCAAAATACTAAAAATATGGCCCAACACATCATATATCAGATATGGCATCCAGCACATCATATATCAAAATATATGAAAAGTAAAATCAATAGTGTGAGAAACCCAATTGGATCCCTCCAACCTATCATCTGCATCACATAGGGTATATAACCAAATAACATAAATCAACCGCTTCGAGGAGGGATCGTATACAAAGGGTCATCCGCTCTTACACGTAAACGTAATAAGGTCTCATCCGCTCCAGGGGCGGGAATATATCCAAAGCAACAGTATAAAATAATAAATCATCCAAACATTCAATCAGTAATTTTTACCAACTATATATCATTCAAGTTAACCAAAAAGGTGAGTTTAACTCACATTGACTCTAGTTTTCGTCAAAACGTCTCAATTTGAATTAAAATTAAACAAGCGTTCAATTTTAATCCAAATTTCTACTAGCTCTGAATCCATCCAATCCAACTCCATAGCATAGAATTTGCTGATATGATCGCAAAGCAACTTGTCGCACTCAAATCGGACCTCATATGAAAAAGTTATGCATTTCGAACTCACACGACCAAATGATATGTCCAATCGCCACAGAATTCGACGGCATATAATAATTCACTATTACGGATCCAATGGAACTGGTTTCGTCCAATTCCAAGACAGTACCTCGGAAAGCTATATTCACAAGTCAATTTAAAACGAATTATTTTAAAAAACAAATTAATCGCTTTTAAATCTAAATTAAAAGTTTATTATTACCATCCTTAATCGATAGAATTTCAATAAGCTTTGAAATCATTTTTATCTAAATTAAATCCAAGATTCAATTATTTAAACAATTCCAAGTATTAAATTCATCATCTCATATTCAATTAAATCACTATATTTGAAACTTAAGCTGTTTGTCTTATAAAATTAACTTTTCAATATTTAAAATCAACTAAATTTTCCAAATTCGAATGGTTGAAATTCTGGGTTGTTACAATTGTCGGCCACCTATAATATAAAACCCAGGGTATATAAGTTTGCTGACACTAATGAATAACGACATCAAGACCATCGGCGTCGTTAAACAACTTATATACTCAACTTACTTCGGCTATTATGCTGCTAATATATAAGTGCAAAGTCAAAACATGAGTGAAGAGATGCGACTTCATTTATAGGTGAATCACGGAATGCCAATGCCACTGATCCTAAGTTTTCAACGAAGGCGACTTCGTCCTACTTGGAAACATTTCATACCAACCAAAATAATTATCCTATGCTTCCTTTCACTTCAACATCGACACTCATGGATGTGGCACTTCTATAGGCGTGGTAACGAGGTGAAAGCATGGCATAATCGTAATTAACCTAAAAACTGATTTATTTCTACTAAAAGTAAACACTTTTCACCAAATCTTACTTTTTGTCAAATTTTCTATTGGATAATAAAATTTATTTACTCAAATCTTTTCAGAAATTTGCCGCACTCAATTTCCAAAGTCCCAATACATTGATCGAACTACTTAATTAATATCCTTAGTTAATTAACCTTTAAATTCTTTTCTAGCATATTAAATCCACAATAATTCGAAATTACATGGAAAAAATCCCAAAAATTCATAGAAATTACAAAACACCATATTCTTTATCGTATAAAAATTTCGGGACCAAAACCATATTTAATTATTTTTAATAATTAAAACCCAAATATAACCTAATTTTACCCTTAGGAAATTCCTAAAATCTTCAATTTAATTTGGAAAATTATGAAAATAAAAACCCATCTCCAAAATAATGTGTCACTTACATATTAGAAAATCAAAGCTATTGGAGATTAAAAACTTAGGTTTTACCCTTAAAACCCACTTAAATAATTTCATAAATAATTCCATAAATCATTATTCTATCCAAACAATGATTATACTACCATATCTTGGCAAAGAAAATAATTATCATTCGGGTGTTATCCATAACCGAACTCTAAAGCAATCAAAAGCGATGGATCTTGTATTATCCACCTTAGATTTAAACGTTGGAGTTGGGATTTGATATTGCTTTATTTTCCCTAAGCTTCTTCCCATTAATTTTGTGATTCCTTGCTTAGGCTATGATCGGCCTCTTTTTCTTCTTTCTTTGATTGTGAGTAAAGTGAGAATGAAATGAGGGGGAGAGGGTTTAAGGAGTGAAAATTGGATTTACCTAATTTGCCCCTCTCATTTATTCTCTTATATGTTAATTTAAAACAATCTTACTTAGTTAATTAACATTGGCTCGACCTTCTAAATTTTCAAATTTCATTTTCCTTAACCATTTACATTATTCTATTTAATCTATCAAATAAAATATCCTGAATAATGTTAAATTAAAATTAGGGGTTTCACATAGGGTCTAAGTTATTTAGTGGTTTTTTGTGTTAAAACGCAAATCTTTGTGTTTCACGTTTCTATATTGGTCCTATTAAAAAAATTATTGAAACTTATTTGAATGTTACTGAAAGGTATTAACCTGAAGATATACAGTTGGAAAGAAAAACGGAACGCTTATCTAAGAAAAATTGTATGTGTATATATATATGTATGTATGTATATATTTCCCTTTTGTCATCAAATCTATAAAAATAATTACTTTTTTTTTCTCCTTTTTATTAAGGAAAAAGCTGGTGTTGTTATCAAAACTCTAGCAGAGAGCAACTCGGCCTCTACTGGTATCATTGGAATGAAATTGTTTCAGAGTATTTATAAGGACTCAACCGAAGCATCTATAATCCTTATTTTCCTATGTGAACATGGGAAAACATTATTTTTAATCCTTGAGATTTTTGAAGTTATTTAATCCATGAAATTCCCAATGTGTAAATATTTATATATATAGCTCAAGGTTATATAGCTCGATAATAATATTAATAAGCATCTATAATGATAAGCATCTATAATCCTTATTTAGCTTTTGAAGTAGAAATTCCCGATGTGTAAATATTTATATAGCTCAATGTTAAGTATTGTTTTTCATGAAATTCCCACTGTTCCTGAAAGACCTGCATCTGTAATTAACGAGCATCGAAATGGAACTACTACGGATACATCATCTAGAAGTGAACATTCAGATTCATTAGGAGCAAATATGGCAGAGACTAGTGCGGGTTGCAATGACCCTCAACAACAATGGAATACTGTTAGAAACAAAAAGAAGGAATCACCTCAATAACCCAAATATCTTAAACAAGCCACTGAAATCCCAATGAACAACCCTTATGATTGTTTGTACGTAGATAGATGAAACCGTACAAAGCTCGTCAGTAGACCATGCAAACCAAATCCTAGAGCAAGACCGAGTTTTTGTTGAGATGCGGATAGCGATAGTTCTTCTTCAGAGGAATCTAGGGCCGTAAACGATTTGCTAGGCGACTCCTATCGCCAGTTTATAAAACACGTCACAGGGCAGATTCAGGAAACTACAAATGCACCAAAACCCTGCATATGTTAAGAAACAAGTCCAGAAGGTCCCTAAACCAACTACAACTCCACCTAAAAGAAGAACTAGGAGCTCTATGAATATCCTTTGAACTTTGTGTCGTGGATTACATGGGGATTGAATGCTACCTATGCATTCAAACTCATGGAAACCCACAATTCTCCATGTGGGTTTTATGGGAAGTATATCCTTTTGTGCCTTGTATTCTTGTTTCAGATTGCTATTTCAGTGTGGAAAATGGGTTAGTTCAAACAATTGTTAATTAACATGCAATGAAGATAGTCCTGTCATCTGCCTCAACAGTACGGTCTTTTAGTATTGTAGATGGCGTATATTGGAAGGATGGGCAAAACAAGTTAGCTCCTCTTCCAAGGGTCTGTTTGAATAGAGTATATAGTAACTGCAAACTATTTTGAATTTTGGGGTGCCAATATTGATTGCAACAAAAATATGAAGATATGTTTGCCTCTCTTTTATGGGATTGTCATATAGCTAACCAGGTGCACAGCTTGGGTATACGAGTTCTTGTTTTGGCTAAGGAGAACTCTGTGCTTTGTTGCAACTTAACAACACAGAACGGCTGTGGGATACTATGGCTGCCTACAGTGTTCAAGATGTATTAATTTTTCTTATTTTTTTTGGTAGTTATTAGGCTTGATTGGTAGTTTGTAGTGGATAATAGGTGTGTGTATTGAAAGGTGTAGTGTATAAGTGTGCACCGTATATATGTACGTACTCGGAATTTGGTTATTTAATAAACGTAGCCATTTTCAAAACAAAATTATCTTTCATGAATCATTGTGTTGGGTCATGCATAAGATGTTCAAGCCTAACATCCAAAGTAAAATAACTGCAATTTCAGTCAATCATGTAAGTTACTATTTCAGATTAAAGCTAAAATGAATCAAGCTAAAAATTGCTCACAAATTCCCAGCTGACAGCTTCTCCAAGCTACGTCGCACGAGTCATGAATCCCAGTCATGTCGCCTGCCAGCTTCTTCGAGTTGCATCGCACGAGTCATGAATCCCAGTCGTGTCGCCTGCCAACTCAACCACCCTCCACCATACATCATCGATCATGACTTCTTCCGGTTGCACAAAATCTAATGTGGCCTCCTTGCTCCCTTATTACACACACCCTCTATGCTCCACATCCTGCATGCAACCTTCAAATCACATTTCTTTTATTTGGGAAGAATAATATAAGGTAAAGGATTTGGAAGTGAATCATTCCAAGGAGAGGAGGCAAAAATAATTGGGGAGCCCACGCACTATGAAAGCGTCACATAATTGGTCCTGACTCTAAATAAAAAAATTAAAACAAACAATAATGCTATGGAATTTAGTGTTATTTAATAGCGTTACAAAAAACAACTTTTCTTCTAGTGATATACCCATCTTCGCCTTTAGTTTTCTTTTTGCTCACTCGTAATCTCTTAACCATTTGTTGATTTTCTATCATTGCTCACTTGTTTTCTTGAGTTCTATGTCGCTATAATCCTTAAGTGGTTCTTTGCCATTAATCTTTTTTCACTCTTTTTTTCACTCTTTTTTCTCTTCTCCTATTTACACGTATTTCTATTCTCTATGGGGGATTCCAACATGGTTTTCTCCAATTTCACATAATGATCACAACATGTTTGAACAAATACGTATTTTAATGTGTTCGACTATGTAATTGGTCAAATGCCAAGGTGTAATATATTGAATGTTTTCTTAGGGTTTTTTTTACTAAGTAGGGATTTATTATTAAGTTTTATGCCCTCACATTAAAATCCTATTTCATCTCTTTCTAGGCTTAATCGACCATTGCATCTGATATTGTCTGGACCATTCGTCAAGATGATCAAATTGAACACATACTTGGGCATTTTGGAATCGACAGTTATGACTACAGAGTTACTCCACTATTTGGGTGTATCCTTTCACCAAGGTTCACTTTGATAGATGACGGTGTTCCTTGTGGCATTATATGATTATTACGTAACTTTTAGAAGAGCATCTTGTTTGAAATGACGTGAGCATCTGGTTATATTTTCTTTTATACATGTTGTTATATAAGTATATAAATAATGAATTAAATATATTAAACATAAATAAATAGAAAATCCTTAAGAGAAATATTTTATTTATAGCAATTACGAATGTGTTCTTAAACAGAAGTATTGAATCAATATATATATAAGTAAAACGCTTACTCATTAAATTCCTAGTTGAAAAGTATTGAGAAATGGACATCGTTATGTGTTATTCGTAAATACACTAAAGTGTAACGAATCAGATAGTAACTTCAATAACGTTACTTATCCCTTTATAAGATTAGTCACAGCAGAAAGGTGTTACTAATTGTAAGCAATAGCAACGGAAAAAGCGTGGCAAGAAGTATAAAATAGTACGACAGTACAGAACCGTTACAAATGATATTTGTATGAAATACCTAAATGTCCGAGTGCAGATAATATCTGTTTCCTTGAAACAATATTGCTCCCTTATACGCACCAAAGGATACGAGCAACTTGTCTCCCAGGATGAAACGGACCGGCTCCGATTGCTGTGCGGGCAGACGGAGTGACGATCTGAAGGAATTATATATCTGTGAACAGAGTTCTGAGAAGAGGGAAGAAGAAGAAGCAATTTTCTGTATTGCAATATCTGTGTTGCGGGCCCCTATATATAGGCGGGAGGAGGCGCCTATTCGGAGAGGTCGTGACTGTTCGAAAGGTTGCGACCCTTTAACGGACAAACGCGCGCGCACAGTCGCAACGGTCTAATTTCCAAGTTCAAAATTAACCGTTAAGCGCAACAAGCCCAAGTGGCAGACGTAGGCCCATCTAATCATGAGACCCCAAGAGCCCCAAGGCCCAAGGCCCAATCTTTGACATTTTAATATAATATGAAGGCCCAAAGCCCACATGCCCAATGCCTTCCCCACATCTCAAGTCTTCATGTCTTCTTCTTTTCCTTTTGCAATAACATGTTAAGAGATAGTTTATATAGTGGTATTGGAACAAATATTCCACAATGTGGGACTTTGTTCCAATATACACAATACCAAACACTTATTTCCTCTTCACTAACAAATGCACTCATTCATTTTTGTCCAACATTATGTGCATTGAGACTAATGTATATAACGCTCTTTATGTGATGGACAGTGATTTTCTAATGACCATTTGGAGGGCACCAAGAGGTTATGTACTTGTGGTTATTTGGAATGATCATAGAATGACTCAATGAGAGTCTACTATAGGTTATATAATTTAATCAAAATAAAAGATCTTAGGGTAATGACATATACTTGGGAGAACCATCGAACTTAAGTATGCAGAATGTACTTTAATTATGGGCAACCACATGACATAATGACCGTGTTATGGCTATAGTTGGGCACACGTTGAAAAATTTGAACTGAAACACTACTCAAGTGAGGATTTGTATCCTTCGTCATATAAGGTCACTATCACTATAATTGGTAAGTCAAACTAAAGTCAAAGTTTATGTCTAAAGGAAATTGGTTAATCAGTGAACGTTATCGAATTGAACCAAGGACTTTAAAATTAACCTATGCAATTAATAGGATATAATAGAGTTTTTATCGTTAGACTAAACTCTTAATATCTAAGTGATATAGTGATGATGAAAAGAATAGGTGTACAAACTATCGTTACTAGGTGAGCTTATATTAGCTCAAAAATATGATTTATCCCCAATGATCTATAAAAATTTTGTGCTTCAGCAAAGTCCGTACAAGGACCAATGATGTATAGAAGTTATACGATGGTTCTATCAATTTTGGAGTCGGAAATTTATTAATTAAATATTGATTCAGAGGAGTCAAATAAAAGTGTGACCATGCTTGATTAACACCAATGGCATGCCATTCAAAGGCGATATTCAGGGCTTTGCCATGTCTCAAATATGTAGATAATTTAGTGGAGAGAAAGTTGTAGATCTTCGGTTATAAATACCATAGCCTCTATCATAATTTTACACTGATTTTTCTAGCGTATACCTCTATTCATAGTTGACCCCTATCCTTGGTAAAGCCATCTCTTCGAGGTTGCAAATCATAAAAAAGGAGGAGATAATGATGCTCCAAGAGGACAGACTAAACAATTAATGGACTAACTCTCGGCTAATTAATTTCAAAGAAAGGTATGTGTTTCTTGTTTATATATATAGTCACTTATAAATCATATATGTCATTGTCTTCATTTGTGATTTCTATGCCTGAACGTTATTTAAAAAACAAAATTTTGAAAATCAATTTTAATTTTATAGTCCTTTTTAAATCATAAATATATCTTAAATAGATAAACATACATACTTTAAATATATATAATCATATTTTTTGGTAAGAATATACATACATACATATATATAAATAATAATTTTAGTAAGTTAAAATGTTTAAAATATTAAATTATCCTAAACCTTTTTCATCTTAGGAAAATTTTAAAAATATTATTTTCAAATGATAGGCCGCTGATGCATTTAAAAAAAATATTTTGAATTAGTCAAAACATTTAAATTTGAATTTTAAATTGCATACAAAGCCAAACTAAAATTGACTACATATATAAATTTATATAAATATTTAATATTACTAAAAATAAATAAAAATATTATCCAAAAATAAATAAGAATATCATCAAAAAATATAAATATTTAATAAAAATATTATTACAACAAATAAAATTTGTTTTAATCGTTTATATGATATATTCATATGTGTGTGTGTGTATAATTTCAAAATGTGTGTGTATTTAATATAAAATATTTAAACGGTTGAAATAATAGTAAAATATTTTTTATTCATTTCATGTATATCTTATATTAAATACTATATATACATATACATCACACTTAGACATCTTATTGGCCATAAGATAAAGTGGACAATTTTACCCATGAACCTCTAGCTTAGGTTATATGTATATACTATTATGATGTTCATTTTAGGAATATGAATATTGTTATCGGCAAATATTCTACAGTCTCCAAACAAACTCGAATGATTGAACTGGACTAAGGAATGACACAGAAATAACCTTGGAACCTTGGAAAACAACAAAGTATAAAGTCATAAAGGGGATAACAAAATATGGACAAGACACCATAACTTGACCACCGCAACTTGATATCTACAACTCAGGTCCGAGTTGTGCCCTATGCGAGTCATGAGGCCAAAGTGAAGAAGATCCAACATAGCATGATCAGATGGAAGAAAAAGATAAAGTGCAAAGCAAGCCAGCACAATTGAAAATGCGAGAGAAAAGGAAGGCAAAAGGATAAACAAAAGGGTCAACTCAGCCCAGATGAACCCTAAAACAAGTAACGAATTAACAAAGCATGCTCAAGGAGAAAAAGGCAAGAAAGGAAAATGGAAAAAGGGAGCCAAGGCGAGTCAACTTGGTGCCGAGTTGACCCCATCAACTCGGTACCGACATGAAAAGTGGAGTGGCGTTAACCCATGATTTTTTGGGAGATGACCGTGCACAACGTGGAGAACATGGCTATGAGTTTTCAAGCGATTTCGGTGGCTGCTTTTGTCTATAAATAAAAGGGATATGCACATTAAAAAGGATCCTTCTAAACCCTTTCAATTACGATGAGTTAGGATACATAGTCATGAATTAAAGGTTGGACAACTTATACCCAAGTTGTAAGCAACCGAGTTGTAAAATATGCTTTGTAGGAGCAAAGTACAGTCAATAGAAAACGAGTAAGTGAACATAGGCTGGAGTATGTGCCCAATCACTATAAAATTTGTGTTTCTTCTCTCTTTTAAACTCGTTTTCTTTTATAATTATCATTGACATCCGTATTGGGTGTTTGTACCATTTTTGGTCCAAACATTTTGGTGCTTTCACTGAGAACAAATTGAATTTGAGAACGTCAACAGGGACATGAGGACAGCTAGGACGTATCCTCAAATTCGAATCCATTAATCTGCATAATCAGAGAAGAGATGGAAAGGATGATGACAACAACATAAGATAGAATGGTAGCTCAACAAGAAGTGACGATGAAATGGATTCTTTGGAAGAATGAAACTACAAAGGACGGCAAGTGTAGCTGAAAATCAAAATTAGAGCTGGAAGGCGAAGCGAGAACAACAGGAGATGGAGTGAGATAAGTCAGGATAGACCTGAAGGTACTATAACTCCCTATCGATTTAAGACAAATCGACACTAAGTTTAGGGTCTCGGGGACATGGTTGATTTGAATTTGGGACGAGATGGAGTATGTCCGATGAATAATGTTGAGCCACTATGCGAAGGTCAAAATGCACATGTACAACCACAATGATTAAAGTCGGAAGCTCCCCATATGAATAAAGGTTATAGTGAAGATTTAGACCGGGAGCAAACAAAACCGCAAGGATTACCATTGAATTATAATGGTAAGATTGATGATATGCTAAGAAAAGTATTGAATGGTGGACCCTCAGTCGGAGTTTAGAGGATGTAAATAGATACGCGTTTACCCTTAGCATCGGTATGCCAGTACCCACATGATTTTAAACTACCAACACTAGAGATGTATAATGGAAGGACATATCCAACTGTTCATTTGATGAGATATATCCAATACATGGGAGTATTGGGTGCCTTAGAAGAAGTGATGGGACTATGTTTCCCATTGTACTTATAGATTTAGCTACAACATGGTCTCATCAGCTGGAGAATGGGTCCATCTCCATCAATACATGGACTAAATTGATAGATAAGTTTATGAAACAATTCGAAGTTCATATATCATGATTGAAGAATGTGATAATGCTTTTGAGCATGAAACAAAGGGCCAGCGAAACCATATGAAGTTACTTAACCAGATTCAATGCAGTAGCTACTATGGTAAAGAAACCAGGCCCATCAATATTTCGGATGGCAGTGGTTTCCAGAGTCGCGAGCAAGATTGATTTCCTGATAGCTTTAGAAAGAGATCCATTAGTGGATCTACCAGATTTTTACTACCGAGTCGAGATATATCTATGCTAGGAGGACGCGAAAGCCGAAAGTACTAAAGTAAATGATATTGATGGTGGAGGACCATCCAAGATAGGTATGGAAAGGATAAAGGAAAGTGAAAGGCTGGTGATGACTTCGGAGGACTAAAGTGACAAAGGAGGGAGCCGAAGTTTTCCTCTTATACTGAGTTGACCGAAACTCCAGAGAGGATTTACTTGGATACCAAGGGATATATTCCCTACAATAGGCCTGCAAAGAGAGAGTTCGCAGATTGCAAAAAGAGATCTGGAAAGTTTTTCCTATTCCATAAGCTGGATGGGCATGAGACGAATGAGTGTAGACATCTACATGTCTTGATATAAGAGTGGGTTGGGAGTAACCGATTACAACAATTTTTCAGATATCAAATTACTATATCGCAAACCATAGTGGTACCGCAGAAGCGACCACCGCCTATAACAGATATGTTTGGATGCGGTCATGGATTTGGATCGATGATGGTAATCCCATGATCAGAATGGATTGGAATTAGGTTTGGTTTTCGCTCTTTGCTTTCGTTTTGAATAAATGATACAATGTTACTTCCAACCACTTACATGTGTACAGGATCTTGATCGATCCTAAGGCATGCTCTGAGTTGGAAGTCTATAAAAAGTCCTTAATCGAATTGGATGTTTTGATGTTTGCTTGATGTGTTGATTTGAACTCGATAAATGAACGATCGATGGATATATGGAATTAAAAATCATTCGAACATGATGACTGATATTGATATTATTATGGGACGCCAATGGAGTTTCTTTATTTCTTAAAACTTTTATATGAATTGATTGGACATGATTCCCCTAGGCGGAGAGACGAGGCGATGGATCGTGAATAACAAGTTCCCTTGCCAAAGAGCAAGTGGATGGACTTGTACGAGATAGTGAGTCCCTACATCAAAGAGTGAGCAGATGGGCTTGCTTGTATAGAAATTCCTCTCACCGGAGATTGAGCGGATGGACTTGTTCGGATACAGGGTTCCCTCATCGAAGAGCAAGTGGATTGGGCTCAATCTGGATATATGATTATGTGATCCAGAGAGATCGAAGATGGATATCGATATGTGATTCAAAGAGATCAAAAACTGAATCCAAGGATATGAACCCCTTCAGAGGATTCGATGATGAATATTGGATTACATTATTGCCTCGATTTGGTTGGACTTACTTACGATGGGATGCTAGGCGATACTAGATGATTTATAAGTAATGGTCCAATCAATGGCAATGCACGATAATGATTAATGATGCCTGATCGTATGATATATGACTTATCCATGATGGTTAGATCCCAGGCGAACACGGGACGATATTGACACTTATATATGATAACTCAACCCTAAGCAAATGCAGAGTGACCCTGATTTATGAAAGTTCATATATTTAATCCTGGGTGAACATGGGATGGTGTTAATATCAATGTATGATATGATAATCTCAAGGGAACCCGAGATGATTATGATTCATGACTAACACTTAAGCAAGGACTTAAGTCCTTAGCTATGATAGGTCAAGAAAGACCTTTGATTTGTAGGTGAATCCGAAGAAACTGGATGATTCACCATGAATTAGTCAAGTAGATAGCCAGAGAGCTCAACTTCCGATGATTGATCACATTCGATATTTGTTCTCAAGTAAAGCATACCATATATTCACAAGGCGTTCTTTGGGGGGAAAAGTGTTATCGTCAAATTTTCCACAGTCTCTAAATAGACTCGAACGATTGAACTGGACAAAGGAATGATAGATTAGTAACCCCAGAACCTTAGGAAATAACAAAGTAGAAAGTCATAAAGGATATAACAAAAAATGGATAAGATACCATAACTTGACCACCTCAACTCGGGTTCGAGTTGTGCGATATGCTGAGTCACGAGGCCAAAGCGAAGAAGAGCCAATGGCATGAAAAAAAGGAAGAGAAAGATAAAGTGCAAGGCAAGCAAGCATAACTGAAAAATGGGAGAGTAAAGAAGGCAAAGGATAAGCACAATGGTCAACTCGGCCATCCTCAGGTTGGACCCGAGTTGAACCTTAAAACAAGCGATGAATTAACAAAGCATGCTCAAGGAGAGAAAGGCAAAAAAAGAAAAGGGGAAGGAGGAGCCAAGGCAAGTCAACTCAGTACTGAGTTGATTCCCCTCAATTCGGTACCAACTTGGAAAGTGGAATGGGATTAACCCATGATTTTTTAGCAGATGAACATGTACGACGTGAAGAATGTGACCGAGAGTTTCCAGGCGATTTTGATGGCTGCATTCGTCTATAAATAAGGAGGAGATGCACATTAAAGAGGATCTTTCTGAACTCTCTGAATTATGACGATTTGAGATATATACTCCAAAATTAAAGGCTAGACAACTCATACCCAAGTTGTAAGCAACTGAGTTGTAAAATATGCTTTGTAGGAAAGTACGATCAATAGAAAACAATTAAGTGGATGTAGGACATAGTATTTTTTAACCACTATAAAAATTGTGTTTCTTCTCTCTTTTAATCTCATTTTATTTTATAATTTTCATTGACTACCGGATTATGTGTTTGTGCCATTTTTGGTCTAAACAAATATCATAATTTACCAAAAATATATATATATATATATATATATATATATAAATTAGTAAACTAATTTTGAGTTAAATTATTAATACGTTATTTTAAATATTAACATTAAATAAATATTTTAATCAAATCAATTAAAGAAAAATATTAAAAATCACTTTTATTGTTCAAAATACTAAATTTGATTTAGTATAAACAAATATTAAAGATTTTATGTAATTTAATAAAGGAAACAATTTTTGAAATTAACCCTTTTAACCCCATTACCAGTGTGCTTGATCCAGCAATGGTTTCAGAGCCAACATTTGGAAAAGGTTTGATTCTAGGGAGATGTGGTCTAGGAAAAGGTGCTTAAACCAAGAAGAAGGTTAGTCTAGTTAAGAACCGCTATATATGGAAAACCTCCTGATCTCCTAGCTTTTACCTGGCTCATCAAAATGTTTTAACTCTAGGGTACACCCATGTGGAAGACTAAGAAGTGTTTTTGAGTCTTAGGTTGACTCAAATCATATTAAATATTATAAAATTTACTAAAAAATTGTTTAGAATTAAATAAAAAATTACATAATTTTATAAAGAATAAAAAATGAAAATTTTGCATTTATAAGGATTATGAATATAATTTTAAATCGTTTTTAAAACTGTATTCATAAAGGATATAAATATTTTAAATTTAAATAAATTTGAATGTTATATTTTAAATTAATTAAAATATACGATTAACAAAAGAATACACATGAATATATATATATATAATTTAATAAATTGAAAACGTTATAATAATTAATTATATATATACATATTATACGTATGAGCAAAACAGGAGGTCAAGATAAATCAAACCCGTGAGACTTATTGAATGTATATAAAATTTATACGATGTCATGAGGTATACTTGTTATGCCAAAATTGACACAACACCCCAATATCAATAGAATCTGATCAAGTAAAATAAAAGTGAAGAAAATAAAGAGAAAGAGAACAAAACATAGAATTTTTATAATGGTTAAGCGAAATCTCCGGCCTATGTTCACTTAATACCATTTTATTGATGAATTCACTTTGAAATACATCAATTTATAATCAATTTCCAACCACGGTTTAGTAGATCTCGGATTTCTCAAGGTCCTATGAGTTAAGAAGGAAGAATATAGATTCTCTTGTCCAAAATGCCAATCCTCTTTCTAGTTGAAGGTTCCTTACTATTTATTGACGAATCCCAACACAAATCTCATGATTCCAAGCTTGTACGTGTCTTTTTCTCAAGATCTGAAGTTCCAGCATGAAGAATGAGTCTTTCTGCATGTTTCCCAAAAATACAAAACAACTTGGTATTGACCATAATAGGTCAATACCGACTTGTTTTCGTTGCTCGAATTTCCATGCATTGCTCCATGATGGGTCCCCTCCTCATCTTGCATGCATCCCAATATTACCAAAAATGATCGGTGTTGATCATTAAGTGTTGGTACCGATTTGATTTCAAGTTCTAGAATTTCAAGCCTTCTTCATGGATGAAGCTCCTATGTCCCATGCCTGCAAATCTATGCAATATATTATGGTCGGTACCAATCAAAACAACTCGGTACCAAGTTGTTTGTTTGATCCAATCTTGGTCAATTTTCTTTCACACCTCCATTTTGCCATATCCAAGTCTCTGGTTTCATCCCGTTGTCAATCTGTAGCCTGTTCTATCTGTTTGAGTCTATGGAAAATTTACTGGAAACACTTGCCCTCCACAACATGCTTTGTGAGTATAAGGCTTGCTTTGTTGAAGAACATGTATCGTACTGGCAAAATATCATTAATTGCACTCTCTGGACATCTATTGTTTGAAATCATGGCAAATCATCCAGTTCCTTTGGATTCACCTATAAATCAAAGGTCGTTATAGACCCATCATGGCCAAGTACTCAAGTCCCTGCCTAAATCTTAATCATTCATCATAATCATCCTGTGTTCCCTCGAATTTAACATATCACATATCAGTATCGTCCCACGTTCTTTTGGGACTTTCATATCCTAAATTATATATCATGTTATCCTGCATCATTATTCATAGTGGTGCAATTACCACCGATTGGAACATTTCTTATGAATTGTCTAGTATTGCCTGGCATTCCATCCTAAGCAAGTCCAACCAAATTGGAGCAATAACCCTCGTCGATCGTTCATTACTCATTATCAAATTATTTCAAATCAAAAGGCATTCAAATACTGAAGTTTAGTTTTCCATCTCTCAGGATCGCATAGGCATAATTTTAGATTGAGCCTATTCGCTCGCTCTCTAGTGAGGGGACGCAATATCTAAAGTGATTCCATCCGCTCCCTCTCTAGTGAGGGAACTTTTTATCCTATATGAGTCCATCTGCTCGCTCTCCGACAAGGGACTTGCATTTCCTGATATGTCACCCATTCTCGTCGGTTAGGGAAACTATTTTCTATTTATCTACCAAACACAAAGGATAACTATGTTACAATAACATCCATCAATAACATCATAATTAAATATCAATCAATATTTATTATCAAACCAATCATACAGTTATAATCAAAAAGCATCAAGAAAAAACAGGACATCTAGTTCAATCAAGAATTACTCTCGAATTTTAACTTAGAGCACGCCAATGGGACATATTGAGATCATGTAAGTGTGTAAGTAGCCCAATAGTAATCCTTCATAGTTTATTTGGAGCTAATGTAAAGTGCTAAAAATACAATTGATTCAATCCACACCGATCATGGGATCGCTATACCTGATCCGGATCCTTAGCTGCAACCGAGTATACCCGCCTTGGATGGTGCTTGCTCATGTGGCACCACTGCAGTTTGTTTCTTTGTAATCAAGTTTCTAACATATTGTTGCAAACAGTTACTTCAAACCTACTCTTCAATCAAATCGTGTAAGTGTCTGCACTCATTTTTATCATACTTATCTAACTCATGGAATAGGCAGTACTTCTTAGACTTTCTCTCCCAATCCGTGGGTTCTCACTTAGCAGGCTTTCTATTGAGAATCTACACCCTAGTATCAAGATAGATTCTTTCCAGGGTCTCGGTTAAATCTGTGTACGAGGAAAATTTTGGTTCCCACATTTGCCACTTTGTTCTTCCGAAGCCATCATCAGTTTCTCATTTCCTTTTATCCTTTCCATATCCTATCTTGAATTGTTATCCATCCTCCATGGCATTATTTCACTACTCTCGGCTTATGCATCCTCTTAGCACGATATCTCTTAGCTTGATAATAAAAGTTTTGTGAGATCCACTAGTTGATCCCTTTCCAGTGCTATCTTAAAATATGTTTTGTTAGCGACTCCAGAAACCACTACCATCAAAACTATTGACGGGTCTAGTTTCTGCACTGCAGTAGCTGCTACGTTGAATCTAGTCAAATAGCTCTGTAAGGTCTCACCTACCTTCTGGTTTATGCTAGATAGCATCATCACATTCCTCAATCGAACAATGTGAACTCCGAACTGGTTCATGAATCTTTCTATTAATTCGGTCCACATGCCGACGGACCCATTATCCAATTAGTGAAACCACATGGCTGCCAAATCAATCAAATATAGTGAGAAGCACTATTCCATAACTTCTTCCAAGGCACCCAACACTCTCATGTGCTTGATATATCGCATCAAATGAGTTATTAGATATGTCCTTCCATCATACGGCTCCAAAGTTAGTAATTTGAAGTTTGGTGAATTCCTAGCGTATCAGATGTTTGGGGTAAATGAGTTTCTATTTACATCCTCCAAACCATGGTCTAGAGATCCACTTCAAAGCACTTATCTTGTCATGCTAGCGATTCTTTCATTGTCATTCAATTGAAATCTTTGAGGCTCTGCACCTCCTTTGATCCATTACTTTCTCATGCCCCCGTTCCCACGGGGACCTTCTAGTCTTAATCCCTACTGTCGTAAGTTCACATTTTGATCTTCATCTCCGACTTCAGCATTTCCTGTTCCCGGTATCCCAGCTCACTCAAAAACCAAGTTGACCATGCCACCTTGACCATAATGGTCAGTAGCGACTTGTTGCTTCTTCGAGGGGTTTGGTGTAACTTATTCTACCTTATTTGATGGTGCACTTGCATCGCCTTTTAGTCTATGATCCTGATTTCCAACTGCTCCATCCTTTGAATGAATCCATCCATCATCTCCTCTTGTCCAACTATCAATTTCTCTTGCATCTTCCCCATCATTACTTTCGTATCCTCTCTGGTAACATAAATAGAAGGTGGATTATAGATTGTAGATACCTCTTGGCTATCCACATACTCTATGTTATTTCCTCCAACAAAAACTCTTGTATTAGGCCTCTTCATATTCTCCAAATAAAATCTCAAGTCTTTCTCTATGAAAGCACCAAAAATGTTATGCCAAAATTTGACACAATACCCTAATATCAATAGGATCCGAGTGAAATAAAATAGAAGTGAAGAAAATGAAAAGAAAGAGAACAAAACACGGTTTTTATAATTGTTGGGCAAAACCTCCGACCTATGTCCACTTTATCCCTTTTTATTGATGAATATGCTCTAAATATTTACAATTAATTTCTAACTACAATCTAGTAGGTCTCAGATTTCTCTAGATCCTATGAGTTAAAGGAGGAAGAAGGTAGGTTGATGCAGCGCGAAATAGGGAACATCGCAAGCCTACCTGAAATCGCGAGCAGCTCCAGCCATTCCATAGGTCGTGAACGACCTACGAGTTAAATTCCTAAAACCGCGACCTACGACTTAACCTCCCCGACCTAACTCTTCACTGCGACCTACGACTTAAGTGCTCCGACCCAACTTCCATTCCACGACTTAAGCCCTATGCCACTAATCTCCGACCTAACCACCAATCCGACCTAACTCCTTCACGACATAACCCACCACGACTTAACTCCAATTGTTCTTCGACCTACTAATTTCCACGACCCAACTCCACCGCGACATAAACTCCACCTCGAATCAATTCCACGACCTAACCTTCCACGCAAACTAACTCCACCATGACTTAATGACTGCGACCTAAATACGCATTCCCACGACCTAAATTTCCAGAAGCATTACTCACGCGACCTACTTCCAGTAGCTCTCCGACATAATGATAGATCGCGAACAAGTCCAGTAGCGCGAGTTGATTTCGATAAGCCGCAAGTTGATTTTGATAGGTCGCGAGAATTTTAAATCGGAGGTCTGCTGTTCTTTAGATCGTTGAGAAACATTTGATAAATCGTGAAGATGATTTTGTAAGTCGCGAGACATTTGATAAGTCGCAGGAGCATATTGATAAGTCGCGGGATCATTTGATAAGTCGTGAGACATTCTGATAAGTCGTGAAATGATTTTGATAAGTCGTATACTGAAGTATTGTAATTTCCTTAAGTCGTATCTGGTTAAGTGATTGTAAATATTCTAAGTGTTAGGTCATTCAAGACTTATGAGTTGTGTTGTAAATGTTGTATTGTATGCCTATAAATAGGCGAGTTATATCATTTGTAAAGGTGGTTGATTTTTGAAATAAAATTTCTTTTGTTAGCTTTGTGCTTTCATCCAATTGGTAGTCGAGTGTGATCTCCTATCTCCACCTTCGGTCAATCGAGTGCGCTCGATTCAACGATCGTGAAGCCAATTCGCCGAATCAAGTGCGCTTGATCAACGTCGAAGAATTGAAGATCTACTTTCACGGTATCGAGATCGATCAACGTGACGTGATAGCTAAATTCGGTATCTTCGGATCAACGAATTTCGGCATTCCAGTATTCATCAATCCACCGATTGCTACGATCATCGATTTATCTTGTTTTTGTATCATCCGCTGCGTCATTTGGTATTAGAGCTAGACTTAGCCAATCATAGCCAAGCCGAGTCTTGGAGCCAATATTCTATCGAAGAATTCAAGTCATACATCATTTGTTATTTAAAGCCGAGAGCTTGAAGTGAAGCCGTACATCTTTTGGTGTGCGTCGTGTTCATCATAAAGTTGCAACAACTTGGAAGATTTCGATCCATTTCATTTTGGATCTAAGGAGGGAAAAGTGTTTGAGTTGACCGTGGAAGTTTGCACGCCAAACGTGGATTTGAATTGTGTTTGAATTTTCTTTGAAGTGTAAAAGAGCTAGAGGCGAACTTGTTCAAGTGTGTGGGAGATTTGTTCAAGTTCATTGGGCATCAATTTTGAGATTTGAAGTTTTGGAGTTCAAATTAAGTTGTTTGTTTATTTGGGTGGTCGTGAGATTTCAAACAAGTGGGGAAGTTTGATTCGAGAATTTTTGGATCAAAGTGAAGTTGGTGTTTGGATCTGTTGAAGACTTGATCATGCCTCCGAGATATGATAACCGTCATCATAGTGTTGCAGATTTGTATGGGAGAGAAGATCCTGAACAGATGAACCAACGTAGTGATGAAAGATTCAATAAGGATTTCGAGAAAGTAGAGAGAATGAAGTTCGACATGAATCGAAATCAACGGAGAGTGTCACCACGTTATGATAGAGAAAGAAGATAATCATCTTTGTCAATAAATCGAGATCGTGGAGCTCGAGACAATCGTGATTATCAGAAGGAAGAAAGAAGAGCGTATCGTGGTTACGAGCATGAACCATCTTATGATTATGAGAAAAGAAGTAGAGAGGACGTGCATGGGCATAGAAGAGTCGATGTTCAGAATCGACGACGAAGTTCAACTAATTTTGAAGAGGAAAGTTATCGTGATCGTGTTCATTTTCGATATTTCGATCAAGGGCAAAATCGATACAAGAATATCGAAGAGGATGGTTATACATGGAAATCAAGAAAGGATACGGAGATTCCAGAATTCCGAGGTGGACTACAAGCAGAGGAATTCTTGGACTGGTTATCCACGATTGAAAATGTTTTTGAGCTCAACTACGTTCCTGAGGATCGTCAAGTGAAGTTAGTTGCTGCAAGTTTGAAAGGAAAAGCCATGGACTGGTGGCAACAAACTAAATCAACCAGAGAGAGGATGAAGAAGTCTAAAGTTGTCAAGTGGGATAAGATGAAAAGGATGATGAAAGCAAATTTCTTACCCTACAATTATCAAGCTCGTATTGATCAACAATTGCAGAAGTTGAGTCAAGGGAATCGAGGAAAGGGTGTGGTTACAAACTCTAGCAATCAGAATCATGATGTTCATTACAGTAAAAATGTTTTTAAGAGAGTCAATGAATCAATTGTATATGGAATCACGAGGGCAAGTGTTGATGAACGAGTTAAGCGATATCATTATCAGGAATTTGACCATCGAAGTTTTGAATGTACAAAGTCCCAAAAGAAACCCTTTGTTGTAGAAGAATGTGAAAGCGAGGATGTAGATGATTCTATTGAAAACGAGACAGAAGAGGAAGAGGAACCAACTAATCCATTACCTTTCGGCGAAAGTGCTGAAGAATCGGAAGGTAGTGCTGAAACCTTGGTTAGGCATGAGGCAAGTGAATAGCTTAAAACTCTCGAGGAGGTTAAGCCAATGTTAGAAGAATTTGAAGAGGTCGGTCCTATAGAATCATTCGCAGCCTTACCACTAAAGTTTGACAACGAAGATGAAGAGGTCGAGTTGGAGAACGAAGAATGTAATTTGTTGAGGAGGATTGATGAAGTTAACTTTTATCAACCACCACAATTTGACGACGATGAAGAATTTCTGCCAGGATTTGAGGAATCTTTGTCAGGGGAAGTAGAAGTTTTGTCAATAGAGAAAGGAGGTAACTTGTTGAGGAGGACTGTTGAAATTGACTTTTATCAACCATCGAAATTTGATGATGATGAAGAAATTGAGTCAAAGTATGTGGATGTAGAAGTTGATTATTCGTCACCACCAAAGATTGATGTTGATAGTATGGAAGAAGAAATTGTGTTCGGAGTTGAAGGAAATAATTTGACGATGAAGGATTCTTGCTTGACACATGAGTTTATGGAGGAAGACCAGCCAAGTGAAACTTTTTTAGTTTTCGAGGAGTCCGAACAAAGTAAACATGAAACAGAAGAGAAGGCAGAATCATATGATTTATTATCTTTGAAAGAGTTCGAGAGTGAAATAAAAGATGGCGATGAACTATCAATGTTGATTGAACCTGGAGAAAGTTTTGATTTTGAGAATTCTGAAGAGATTGAAGTATTTGAAGATTGTGAAGATGAGATTTCTGGGAAACTGCCTGAAGAAATTAATTTTTTATTGTTGGAAGAGTATGTGGAAATGAGGAATGAATTGTTTGTGTTGACCGAGCAAGGAGCGAGGGAAGATCTTGAGGTTTTCGAGGAAGTTGGGTCAGAATTCAATGAGTCTGAAGTCGAATATCCTGAGGGACTACCCGAAGAGTTACCACCACTACAGGACATTCAACCTCACACTGAACTAGTACCAGATGCTATTTTACTGCAAGAATCGTATGATCTTGAGAATCAGACAGAACAGGAAGAGTTGAAAAGACAGGATGAAGAGAATGATTGTCAGTTGGAATTGCCTGATCATGTACGAACGACTGACGTTATTAACGTCAATTGCTTGGAACCATTTCATGACAATAAACATGTTGAAGGAGAAGCGAGTGGGAGTTTATTTCAGTCAAGTGAAATTGATGTAACACAGCAAGGGAAGATTCTAAATAAGGACACACCTGAACAAGATAAGGAAAGACGAGAATCTGAGCATGAGTTCTCACACTTTTTCGGTCGTGATTTCCTAAGTCATTCCGTGATTTTAAACTTCCTTATATCGTCTCACATTTTCAACATGTTGTGGTTCTATATCACATCTTCCTATTGGCACAAGCAATATGGTATACGACACTATTCTCATGAAGTTCTGTGCTACATGAATTGGATATGGCACCTAGTGCTTAGTTCATTCCACACTTTTTCATATGTCATCTCCCTCAGATCCCTTCCTTATGCCGCCTGCCTAATGCCACGTCTGATTTATGCCATGCGTTCCTTATGGCGAGCCGCATCTTCAAAGAATCAAGACAAGATCATTCTCAAGAATGGTTATCACCAGAACCGCACCAGACCAGATAATGAATGGAAGACAGTGTCTCGAAGAAGAAAAAAGTGTGAATTCGGGATGAATTCTTTTCAACCAGGGGAGGATGATGCAGCGCGAAATAGGGAACATCGCAAGCCTACCTGAAATCGCGAGCAGCTCCAGCCATTCCATAGGTCGTGAACGACCTACGAGTTAAATTCCCAAAACCGCGACCTACGACTTAACCTCCCCGACCTAACTCTTCACTGCGACCTACGACTTAAGTGCTCCGACCCAACTTCCATTCCACGACTTAAGCCCTATGCCACTAATCTCCGACCTAACCACCAATCCGACCTAACTCCTTCACGACATAACCCACTACGACTTAACTCCAATTGTTCTTCGACCTACTAATTTCCACGACCCAACTCCACCGCGACATAAACTCCACCTCGAATCAATTCCACGACCTAACCTTCCACGCAAACTAACTCCACCACGACTTAATGACTGCGACCTAAATACGCATTCCCACGACCTAAATTTCCAGAAGCATTACTCACGCGACCTACTTCCAGTAGCTCTCCGACATAATGATATATCGCGAACAATTCCAGTAGCGCGAGTTGATTTCGATAAGCCGCAAGTTGATTTTGATAGGTCGCAAGAAGTTTAAATCGGAGGTCTGCTGTTCTTTAGATCGTTGAGAAACATTTGATAAATCGTGAAGATGATTTTGTAATTAGCGAGACATTTGATAAGTCGCAGGAGCATATTGATAAGTTGCGGGATCATTTGATAAGTCGCGAGACATTCTGATAAGTCGTGAAATGATTTTTGATAAGTCGTATACTGAAGTATTGTAATTTCCTTAAGTCGTATCTGGTTAAGTGATTGTAAATATTCTAAGTGTTAGGTCATTCAAGACTTATGAGTTGTGTTGTATGCCTATAAATAGGCGAGTTATATCATTTGTAAAGGTGGTTGATTTTTGAAATAAAATTTCTTTTGTTAGCTTTGTGCTTTCATCCAATTGGTAGTCGAGTGTGATCTCCTATCTCCACCTTTGGTCAATCGAGTGCGCTCGATTCAACGATCGTGAAGCCAATTCGCGGAATCAAGTGCGCTTGATCAACGTCGAAGAATTGAAGATCTACTTTCACGGTATCGAGATCGATCAACGTGACGTAGATAGCTAAATTCGGTATCTTCGGATCAACGAATTTCGGCATTCCAGTATTCATCAATCCACCGATTGCTACGATCATCGATTTATCTTGTTTTTGTATTATCCGCTGCGTCATAGGTTCTCTTATCGAAAATGTCAATCCCCTTTCTAGTTGAAGGTTCCTTGCTATTTATAGACGAATCCCAACACAAATCTTGTGATTCCAAGCTTAAACGTGTCGGTTTCTTTAGATTCGAAGTTCCAGCATGAAGAATTGGTCTATATGAATGTTCCCCAAAACACAAAACAAATCGGTACTGACCATAATAGGTAGGTACCAACTTGTTTTTGTTGCTCAAATTTCCATGCATTGCTCCATGGTGGGTCACCACCTCATCTTGCACACATCCCAATACAGCCAAAACTGATCGATACCAATCATTAATGATTAGTACCAATCATTAATTGTCGATACCGACTCGATTCCAAGTTCTAGAATTCCAAGCCTTCTTCGTGACTGAAGTTCCTAGGTCCCATGCACACAAATCTAAGCAATATATCGTGGTCAGTACCAATTTTGTTTGATGCAATCTTAGTCAATTTTCTTGCACTTCTCCATTTTTCCATTCTCATTATCATCTAAGTCTCTGGATCCCTTCCTTTGTTAATTCGTAGTGGTCTATTTATTTGATTTTGTTGCAAGACTGTGGAGAATTTGCTGGAAACAATACTTGTTATACTCGCCTCCCTTAAATAGTCGATAATACTCTACAAACTATCTTGAATTAGAGAAGTTAAAATAATAATGCTCTCCATCATTATAATATAACTAGAGTACCTTACATATCTATGGTTGTTGAGCGCCCTCCAACCAAAGAATATCTAATTCGATGTTTATATTATCTCTAGATAAGTAAGAATGTTATGCAACTTTGTTAGGCACCCTCAAGGTTTACAATAACTCTCCTTAGGATATCGAGAAATGATGGGTTTGGGCTATCTTATGTACTTCATGATTTGTTGAGCACACTCATTGTCATGAAAATGATTAGGAGCATAGTAAAAGTTTGGTTAGAAGCTATATACAAAATACAATTAGTAAAGAGTTACTTGCCGTTTGTAGGGACTACGATTTGTTGAGCACCTTCAAGGCCATAATAACATGATAAAGCCTAACACCCACCGAAGGAATTTATGAAATTCACATGTCTCTTTTAGGGTTTCTAAGAGATGCAGATTTTGGGAGCATAATTAGATAAATATAAAAAACTAATGTAATAAGTACAAGAGCTTGTGTGATATTATGAAGTCTACTTAAAATAAATTTGAATGATTAATGTAATTGATAGAAATACTTATCGATCAAAATATACTAAATGAAATGAATTAAAGATTGATAAAAAAATACAAATATACTTACCAATAAAGCTTTTGGAACATTGTTGCTTCAAGACCCATGCAAGAGTAAAAATTACATAACCATCAAAAACATCCATGCGTTGGTTACTTAAGTGTTATTTTTTCCGAGAGTTTGTATTGTTTTCTATGAGTTTTGAACTCTAAAGTAATATAAGTGTATAGATATTTGATCTATATCTAATCACAAACAAAAGTTGTATGGTAAACAGTTGCATTCGTGTTTTACTATATTTTGATGAAATTTTTTCATTCGAAATAAGCATGTAAACCATAGTGCAAGATCACATATTCAATACGACCAAATACAATAAGGATCTTGTTATGCTGGTAGCAACATAGACCAAGAGTTACAAGACAGACTTAAGAATTCAATCACTATAGTGTCAGTTTAATCATTTTACATGAGTGTAATTTAGTTGTTATCCTTAAATTTAAGGATGACTAAATTCTATTCTACAAAGAATTCATTGCAGTCTCGTATAAAATGTTTCTCTTTTGAATGTTTTGAACTTTCAAAAGAGAAAGTTTGAGAATGGTAATTATTTTGGCACAATTGGGATGAATGGAGTGAATGGTCACTTCAGCTTCATGAAGTGACATTGGTGTTGCAATTGGTTATAATATTTGTTGATTCTTAACAAGGGAATACAAAATATGATATCTATTACAAATATATATTTTCTTATAGAAAATTGTTGCCTATATGATTTGTTTCTTTTAGTTCAAAATGTTTGGTCAAAAACTCTCGATGTAAATTAGTTATAGCAAAGGAAATAAATAGCCCATAGCAAGTGGTTGAATGGAGCTTTACATTTCAAATGTTATTACTGTAATAACTGAAGTAGTGAGAGTATACCATATAACACTTTCTAGTGGATGCATCAAGATTTGAAAGATTAATTTTACGTATGCTGAATATTATTTATGAAATAATAACTTTTCTCAATATTGACCGAAATAGAAGCAGTCTTGTTTTAATATGAATATTCACTATAAAATAAATCTATGATTTATGTTTTAATGATGGTATTTGTTTTCATAAGAATTGCAGTGTTGGCTATAGAAAAAATAGAAGCATCTAAAATATTTAGCAAATAAAATTTAGGATTATAAACTAAGCCATGTATTTAAGAAATGATTTTGTAATCATATGATTATGAACCATATGGTATTTTTGAATTAAATCTCAAATTACTAAGGACAATGATAAAAGAATTAACAAACTTCATGGGCTAATACATATATTAATGTATAGTTCGAAGTCTTATAATACCAAAAGTGGGTACACTTACTACATTAAATTCACCAATGAACTATCTAAGATACATATGTATTTGATACACAAGTTCATTATCTATGATAAGTTCATAAAATATAAAATGAAAGTAGAAAACAAAACATGCAAGTGAAATATAAATTCGATTTGATCAAATATGTAAGTATATTGAATACGAGTTTCAATAGCACTTAAAAGTGATTAAGAATCACTCTCAAAGTCACCCTCCCTATACTACATTATGATGTATTGATAAGGAGTAATCTAAGTTTGTTGGACAAAGTACGATTGATAACGAGTGAAGTTGAGTTCCTTCTTTCTATATGGTTATGTACTTAAGTGTAAGTACATACATTAAATTTAGTTTCATCTAGAAGTATAGTTTGCAATTTCATATAAGATATGGGTTAGGAAGGAACCCTTATTTTAAATTGTTAGAGATACGTGGTTATCCAATTTATGTCATGGACATAAGTTTCATAAATTCTTAAATAGTTCTATTATATGCAAGGCCATAGGAAATTAAAAAAATGTTATGAGTGCAAAGGGGAAAAAATGTTATTTTAAGACATACAACTTTCTTGTCGAAATAATTTCTTCCTAAATAGTGGTAGTGCGACATATTTAGATGTAATATAAGATTCTAACACGATAGCAGATTATATAGATGAAGTAAATTTAACCAGATCTAAAACATATATAGTTACATTAGAATGTACGATAAAAAAATTTGCGCATTGAAGAGAAACTGCAAGTTCAATGTTGAGAAAATAAGTAGCAATAACAATATCCTCGGTACTCGATAAGCCATGTTGAGTATATACTCTACCACATGGTGTGATAATTTAAATCCAGAGTGGGTTCCCAGTACATTAATGCAGTTGTACCCAAAGGATATGATCCGTCAGCCGCATTTGAGTTTTCAAGAAGAAGATCAATATAGTTGGAATTGTATGAAGCTTTGTTGAAATGAAATAACTTCATTAATTTCAAATGTTGAAATTATTATAGTAATGTTGCTAGTCAACATTATTTAGTCCATTCGATTTCTACACGCAACTAACCCATAATTTGATTTTGATCTTTTGCACATTAATGATGGAACAATACTTCTAAATAATGATTTAGAAGAGACTATTTGCACATAATAGCTAAAATATCTCGAAGCCATTAGGAGCGATAACATGATTTGCATAATTTATTTGGATATGACAATAGCTTATACAACAATAGTATCTAACAAGCATCAGAGTTGATCGAATGTTTCGATAGAAATATAAATAATTCGATTTTCAATCAAAATGCACAAGGAACATGTGTCCTTATGAAATGAAATTAAAAGGTATTAAACATTTGTAATACTATAAATAGACAACATACTACTAATTATTAACAATGTACCATATTAAAATCAGTTTAGTGCAGTTATTTAATTCTCAATGTTGGATTTGATATAGACATCTTTTATACTTGGGATAAGAAGATGTCGGGATTATCCTATACACAAACACCATATTAAAACGTTTAATGTGGAACATATGATATAGATCCTTTATGCACCGGCAATAAGGATTATCAATATGTTATGTTGTGTGATTTATTTGACTTTGCTTATAAACTTGGTGTATTAAGCAAATATCAATCAAAGTTAAAATCACTAAATGGTAGTTAAAGATGTACTCGAGTATTTATGAAATACTAGAAAAATGTTTACGGAAACAACAAACTCCTTGTGAAGGAGTGTTTGGACTTGAACTTCATAAGTCATATCGAATATAGTAAAGTCAACCTTAAATTCATGATTAATGCTAACTTAGGAGCTTTAAGTTAGAAATGTTCCAAATGAGAAATTATGGTAGATTTAACTAAAAAAGCTAAGTACATCGCCGTGCATAGAGCCACAATTAAAACAGTATATGTATGCTCAAATTTATAAGAGAGCTAAGAGTATTTAACACCTTTGAAAATCTGATTATGTGCTGTGATTTCAATAATGAAATATAGATTGTAATGCGAACGACGGCTTGATAACAAATTGAGATATGATCTCCATAATGAATATGTGATAAAAGAGTTTACCAATAATAGGGAAGCTTAATCGAATAGTAGATACAAATAATAATGTCACAAATCTATTCACCAAGGCCCCATCTCAGCTTAGTTTTGGCATACAGATCGAAGATATGAGCATGAGGCACCATAATTAGCCCCAAGTGCAAGTGGGAGGTCGATAGAGTTACGAGTGTGCCCTGGGGGAAATTACATATTTAACTCTTATAAGAGAATCTTGTTCAAAATGATGTATGCATCTAGCTTTATTTTCTTTTATATAGTTGTTATATAGAGTTATAACTAATGGATTATATATTAAAAGCATATAATTAGAAAATCATTATGAGAAGTATTTTATTGATTATAATTATGAATGTGTTCATAACCATGACTACTAAATCAATACATTTACAAATATATAAATAAAACACTTAAATATTCCTTGTCGATATGTGTAGAGAAATGATATACATACATCTGTTGAGAGTATTGTACACTACGCTCCATATGATGGATGGTGATTTACTCATGACTGTTAAAGGCACCAAGAGATTACAGACTTGTGCTTGTTTGAAACGATCACATAAAGACTCAAAAAGAGTCTTTTATATGTTTATAACTTATTCAAAATAGAAGTTCTCAAGTAACGATGTATAGTAGTACTCTAACTTGAGAAAACTTAAGTATGTAGACTAACTTTGAGTATAGGCAACCACATGGCATAGTGACCATGTTGAAGTAAAGCACTACTCAAGAGAGGATTCATCTCCATAATTATAGAAGGCCTATATCACCGTGGTTGGTAAGTCAAATTAAAGTTAAAGTTTCTAATCTTAGCAAATCAGTCAATTAATAAATGTTATCGAATTGAACCAAGGACTTTAAAATTAGCCTATGTAATTAATAAAGATATTAATAGAGCTTTTGACCTTTGACTCGACTCTAAATATCCAAGTGATATAGTGATGATGAATAGAATACTTGTACAAACTATCATTACTAAGTGAGCTTATGTTTGATTAGAAATACAATTTCTCCTAAAAGATCTATAAGTGTTGAACTTAACCTTCTACCGTGCTTCAGCAAAGTCCATACATGCTTCAATATTTAAATTTTTTAAATATTGACCGTGGATTAAGTTCACACCATAGAGTTAATACAACTGCATTATCAGTTATTTCTGAATTCGACCAAGGATAAAATTAATTTATAATTGTTATAAATTAATACAAAGGTTGCATTCATATTTATGGCCAATTTTAATTGCTAATTTTAGGCTTAAGAACAATGTATAAAAATAATACGACGGTTCGATCAATTTCGAAATTGGAAATTAATTAATTAAATAAAGATTCAAGAGGAGTTAAAGCAGTATTTGACCCCATTCTAGGTAAACACATAAGGGCGGCTATTCAAGGGGGATTTTTAAGGCTTTACCAAGTCTAAAATATCTAGAGGATTTGGTGGAGATAAAGGTGCAGACCTTCAACTATAAATACCACAACCTCCACCATAATTTGACATTGACTTTTCTAGTGCATGCCTCCATCCATAGCCGAACGCTATCCACGGTGAAGCCATTTATTTGACATTGAAAATCAAAATAAGGAGAAGACAATGATGCTCTAAGAGGAAAAACCAAACTAACAACGTACCAACTCTTGGCTAATTCATTTAGGAGAAAGGTATATGTTTTAGATTTATATATTAGTCACTTATAAAACATATATGTCATCATAATTTGTGATTATTATGCTCAGCCATCATTTGAAAACAAATCGAAAATTAATTTTAATCTTAAAATCCTTTCTAAATCACAAATATATTTCAAACACACACACATATATATATATTAAATTTATAATATACATACATATATATATAATCATATTCATTTTCAACAAGAATTATATTTCTATATATTTCTATATATAATATATTTATAATATATATACTATAATTATATTAATAAGTTAAAATTTTTAAAGTTATGGATTATCAAAAATATTATCTCGACCGTAAATAAAAAAAATATTTTCAAATGATTATGAATTTAAAAACTACTTTGAATAGGTCAAAATATTTAAATTTGAATTTTAATTAATATATATAGCCAAAATTAAAATTTATCATAATTAAAAATTTCTCAAACCAATTATTATTTCATAATCTATAATATATATTCACACACACACAGACACAGATATATATATATATATATATCAAAATGAATATATATATATATATTATAAAATATTTAAATGGCCGATATAATAATATTAATAATTGTTATTTGTTTCGTGTCTGTGTGTGTATGTATGTATATATATCACACTTAACCATCTTATTTACCGTAATACAAAGCGGCCAAATTTTCCCATGAACCCCTAGTTTAGGTTATATATTGTTGTAATGTTCGTATTATGAATACGAATATCGTAACGTATTAAATATAAATTAAAATAAACTAATACATTAATTTTAAGTTAATTATTAATAACTTTATTTTAAACATTACCATTAGATAAATATAATCAAATAAATTAAATTAAAATATTGGAAATCTCTCTTGTTAATCATAATACTAAATTTGATTTAGTATTAACAACTATTTGTGACACAAACATAGAATAAAGATCTTGTGCAATTTAATAAAAGAATAATTTTTGAAGTTCACCATTTTAACCCTACTGCTAGTGCACCTGATCCAGCACATCTTGCTCACCTCTATACACATCCATGGTGGTCTTTATTTGCCTCTTCCCTACCCATCTAAGAGTGGCTAGATATTATAGGAATTTTGCCTATTCAATTATCCCCAATTTCATATCTTCTTTTGACATGCACCTTTATTTTATATGATGAGCATCTTGAGTCACCTCCTTCATGTTGTGAATTGCTCTTCCTTTATTTTAAGAATTTTAATCCAGGTTGTGATACATTTAACCATATCCAAGCTATCAAATTTATCTTCACAACATCCCCTTGTAAGACCCAACGATGGGCTAACCAATATTTTTTATCTCGAACCAAGAAGGCTTCAATTATGCTCTTCGGTAAGCAAGTATAGCTTTTTCCTTCTTCCTTTTTATTTTCTTTCGCCTAATTGCCCTACGCCAATTTAATTTTCCCTTCTTTCTTTAGCCGATTGACCTGATTTTTAAAGCTGATTAAAGAGAGCAATTTTCATTGCGTAGGGAACTTGCGCATTCCATTAGTATGAGCCTACACAAATTCTCCAAAAAAAAATTTGGATCTAGTCTATGTTGATATAAATTTTACGTGATCATCGTCACTTTCCTCATTAGGTTTTTGCATAGGTATTTGTTTTTGGTGAGGAGGAGGCCTGTAACTCCTTCTTTGCTCCAAAAGAGAGTAATATTTCATTTAAGTTATCTATTAGTTTAGCTGTACTGCGCTTCTTTGTAACATGTAGGTTTTAGTATGATTATGACTTGTGTATCCGTTCATGTGCATTTATATCTTTACAAAAAATTTGTATGTATAATGTCTTTGCAATAAGAAAATCATCACAAGTGGAGTCAGATTTTTAAGTTTGGTGCAACTAAGACTGGGGCTACTAAGCCAGGATCATCCAAACCTATTGTAAAAGGAAAAATAGGGAAGGCCCTCCTCTGATGGGGCCTAATCTAAAGCACCATAGGGTAGTTCAATCCATAAACCACCTCATTCAGTAGTTCCTTATTCATATATTCCTCCTCCTTCGTGTGTGTTGCCTTTTCCAAAGGGGAGTGCAATGTCGGACCTTGCTGAGTTGATGGGGCATCTTTTGATCTCTAATATCACTGGCCCAGCCCACGTGCCTCCTTTGTCCTTCTCCATTACTGGCATCCCTACCATTGAAGCCTTTGAAGGGTTTCACAAGGGCTACTTTCAGGTACTTCATAGGATAGTGATTCAATATGGTTAGATTGTCACGTACTTACATATTTTCTTCCTCTTTCTCTTCTTTTTCAGTGTGGTGCTATATTCTTCAAGCTGTAACAATGTCTTTACAGCTAAACCATGGAACTGGAGAAAGCTCATACTACGCTGGGACGGCTGAGACTACCAATTCCCTTTTAAGGAAAGAAGTAACCCAGCTAACCTCCAACTTGGTATCTAGTGACACTTAAGAGGCAGCTCTCAAGATAGAGTTGAACCGGTTGCACAAAAGGCAGAGAAGGCCAAGAAAGATGTTGAGGGATTGGAGAAAGAGGTTGAGGGTTTGAAGAAAGAGCTAGCTGATGCAAATGAGGTTCATGAAAAAAAATCGTAGGATAATATGTACTTCGTCATGTACATGATTACGTTTAGGTGAAGAGGCTATTATTTGATAATCATCAAGATAATGAGGAGGCTGAAGTTAAATTCACTTTTTTGGAAGACCCTACCCTTACTGAAGCTACACATGCATAATACTGCGCTAAATAGGCTTCAGGTCAAAGTAAATCAGCGGCGATGCCCTCCATATCTTTTGCCATTATTGGGTGAGAATATGCAATATACCTACTCTTCTCATATGCCACCCTATGGTACTATGCCTGAAGCTTCTAGTGATGCCAATATAATCACCTAAACCCAGCTCATTTTGTTATTTATGGGTTTAGGGTGAAGGGATTAGGGTAGCACAGCTCTTTTGTATTAATTTTTTTTAACCTTTAACATGTATCTGATGAAGCTTGTATAAATACACATATGCACTTGTATTTTGGTTGGTTAATCTTCATTGTCATTATATATATATATATATATTCGGTTTTAGCTTAGTTTCTAGTTTATTTTCTATAAAGTTCATTATTTGTGCTTTTTGTTGGTCATTGGTAAGGTAACTGATATCTTCTTTTTAGGTAAAACGTATAAGAACCAATAAATTTCCATTATAGGATTTCGTAGAGAGGGCGGCTTTATTCAGTATATATAGGAGTGTCTTAAGTGTTTATAATAACAGACAATGGAGAGAATTAGTATGAATACTGCATTGTAACAACCCGCCTTTTTCGAGCCTTGGTTCAACGTCGGAACTGACATTGACACATCGAAAGTCGAAAAAGACAAGTAGTTGGGTATGATAATAGGAAACAATCACAGTTCTAACTAATAGCTTTCAGAATCTCACAGTAGAAGGAAATAAAGTATAATATACCAATAACCATAATCACTTTGAGTACACTATAATATATTTACACTGTCAGATACATGTGTTTATACAATACCAATTAAACTCAATCCTTATACACTATAAAATCCAAGTCATACTAATTATTTATATTATTTACAATATACACAACAAATTCCTTGTCTTTTGAACCATCTCGCCTTCGAACTCCATCTACCTAGAGATATAAATAAAGGGAAAAAATAGTAGTGGGTCGGATGTATGCCTCAGTGAGTGAGCCATACTTGCCACACATATACTACAAAGATAATATTATAACATGATAAGAGTCTATCGTCTCGATCTCCTCGTGCCCTGCTGGTCACATCGTACTTAACCTATCATATAAATCAGACCCCAATCGTTTGGTATAGGACTGTACTGCACAAAATTCATGTGGACTCACTTCCTTGGACTCGCTTCATGCACGACAGAGTCCCCCGTTGTCCATTCAAAATATACAAATGGACTCATGTCTTAGACTTGCCCCTCTTACACCACAAAATCGCTTAACATCTACTCCTCCACACTGGATTGTCAAAGCACTATAAGGGAGCATCGCAATACCCGAATCACCTCCTTGTGTCAAGGCTTATATCTTGGGTCACCAACTTGCGCCATAGGCTCGTACGCATTCACGTCAACATTTTACTAATTATATCATTGAATAACATACAACCTGATTCCATAAAATAATCAACATCCACAAAATACTCTTTGAATCCATAGCGTTGACAAACGTCTCTGAACTACTATGAAAAATATGGTGATTCTTGCAAAATAGAATGATAGGACAGTGGTCGAAAAACACAGTTGGAAGCCATTAACATACATTGCATGGAACTTGTCTTCCATTTCTTCACCGACGAAGAGACGATTGAGTAGTGTCATCGAAGGGATTTCTCTAGTGTTCGACTAAGTAAACTATATATTATTAAGCGGAAATTCAACTAAATTACCATTAATAATGAACTAGACAAACTCTTCCATGGCAGAAATGTCACCTTCTCTAGGCATGTGCTCTCCTAAAAATTTGGTTACATTGAAATCCCTTATAGTACCCAAGGAGCAATGATAGGTGATCCGAATTAAACACTCACTCAAAGGATTCTCGTATCGATCTTGCTATATGGCCCATAAACATTCGAGACACTAAGTAAAGAGTCATCTCTTAAATCCATGAAAATTAGATGCATCGAGTGGATGTTAATAATAGACTAAATGAGCTTAACACGGTTGTGTTTCCAATCCACCATTAAACCTCCCAAGCTACCGCTAGTAGGGAGACAAACCCATTTACTAATATAGAACCCTCTCAAACTTCTATAGAAGCGATAGCTGGGATGTTCTATTTTAGTTTCTTGCAATAAAGCTATGTCAATATTGTTATCTTTTAAAAAAGACCTAATTTATTGCATTTATCTTGATCATGTAAACCCCTAACATTCTAGCTAATGTATCTCATGATCTAAATGATCTGTCCCTCTTAAGTTCATTGTTTCCAATATATTATATATTAGACTAATCCATGTTAAAAAAAACTCATTCTCCTAGCTAAATCAAGCATATAACTAGTAGGCAAGTTGTTCAACATCGTAGGACTATAATTGCTACCTAAACAGTCTAACGAACTTGAGCTAGAGCCGGATGCTCTAGTAGCCGAGAAAGAGAATGTAACACGGAGCCATGCACTCCTCCATACTGTACTACAGAGCTGGAGAGACTTATGCCTCCAAGTGCATTTTGGTCCCACTATGAGCTCCATCTCTGATGAAAAAGTAGACACCTTATTTCCAAGTTTGAACTCACGGCTGAAACTAAAACGGACAGTTCCAAACACGCAGCGCGAAGTGAAATATCAATGGGTCTACCCGGCCTCAGCGAGTCTTGAATTGCTACATCAGCATAAAGCTCTGATCTAAACCGACCAACATTTTTCCCCTCCAAAACTTGAATAGCTACATCCGATTGCCTTTGTATATTATCATCCTTGTTAGGAGTATTTTTTGCATGATAATCCACTAGAGTATCAGCAGTACCCCCTTCCGAATCAACTCTCACAAATCAACCATATCTTTTCTTTCCTATTTTAGTCTAATACCACATTAAAAGAATTACCATTTTTCTGAATTGGATCACCATCACTCAAAGCATCCTCTGCCTCAAAACTAACCATAGCCACCCCCTGTTGCCTTTAAGTACCTTTTCGAAATCTGCCCCCATTTACTTACTAACATTGATGCCAAAAATGGCACCAACACCCAAATATTAGATGAAAGCGCCAAAATGTAGAAATCTAAATCAAATAGGAAAAAAAGGGAAAAAATGGTAAAAAAAGACACAATAATTTTTATAGTGGTTTGGTAAATTTTCCAGCCTACTCTACTTTAATCTTTGTTATTAGTTGTTTTCTCTTTGGATTACACCTAGTTTTATCAGATCTGACCACAATCTAGTGGATCTCATATTTACAATGGAGTTTATAGAGTATATTTGAGGAAGGAGATAAGAGTGAAGAAGATGCAGAGTGTGAATCCTAGATTAGAGTGAAGATCCCACTTTGGTTTCCATAGGACTGGTATTTATAGAGAAATAGCTGTGTAGGTCTAGGAGCCCGCTTGCATTGAAGTCCAAAGACCAGTCCAAGAAGTCACCACCGAGCATTCTGGCCTAGTT
Organism: Allium fistulosum; assembly: GCA_030737815.1. Lineage (NCBI taxonomy): Eukaryota > Viridiplantae > Streptophyta > Magnoliopsida > Asparagales > Amaryllidaceae > Allium > Allium fistulosum. Next base: position 936,242,938 of record CM060907.1, on the reverse strand, counting down.
AACCATAAAAACCTATCGGTACCAAGAGGTTCCTCTCGGCGTCAAATGGTTTACTTAGTTGAAAATCCTCAACTTTCCATTGCCTTGCTCTCCTACCTTCAATTTGATGCTTTCTGTGCACTTTTCCATAGACTTTGAGTTGATTCTAACGATTCTTTCAATAATACTTGAACTATCCTGCTTTCTCTGCTTTCTTCTCATTAATCCTGAGAATTGCTCATATAAACTCCAAGAAAAGCACTTTATCCCAAGAGGTTGAAGTATTGTATGAAGTACATGGTGTTCATGTGGCCAAAAGAGGTGAAGAAACCTCTCGGTACCGAGATAAAGCTCTCGGTACTAAGTTGTGTACTTAGCTTATTTTCTAGTGAAACTTCTTGAGCTCCAATCTCTAGTCATTCTGATCGTGTTTCCAAGTTCGTGAATCATCTTGTTTTCATTTTGGCTTCCTAAGTCTAGTTAAAATTTGCTTGGTTAAAAAGCAGGTTAACAGTTGCCCCCAAAAGTTCGTCTTTTGAATGTAAGGTGTGCTTTGCTCAAGAACAAGTTTCAGTAGTAGTCAACCTTCGATAGTTGAGCTCTGCGGCCATCCATTGATCTCGATCTTGGTGAATCGTCTAGTTCCTTTAGATTCTCTTGCAGGCCAAATGTTGTTCTAGACTTATTTGGAATGCGTAGAAATTAATTAAAGGAATTTTAATTAATATAATTCGATTTGCAAAGTTAACTTTTGTATATGATGGAATTGGCTTCCGATATATATCCCATTATGTTTGGAATAGGGGTATAACATATAGAACGCCAGGCGACACGCTTTGTTTGGAGTTCGAAATTTTAACAGGTGAATACTGTCGCAAAATTTTTCTATAAAAGGCCATCCATCCATTTCATTTTTGAAAAAACCCTAAATCTAATTTGTTAGTCCTTGAGATGATGGTTTTGATGACAACAACCTTAGAATAAGATTATAAAATATAAATACTAACATTATAGTTTAGATATATATGTATATGCAGGATTTAACCATGCAGGTACAAAGAATGAAGACTGTACAGTATAGAGATTCAAGATATCAAGATTGAAGACTCATGAGTATCAAGATTATCAAGAGTTTAAGATTTCAAGATAAGTATTGAGTCTAGAATTATGTTAAAACTTCATCATAGCACTGAAATCTTCACTCCATTTTTCTTTTGGGATGGAACCCATTTCTACCTTTTTAGTGGCTTACAAACCCACGACAAGTAGCTTACAAACCTACGACAAGTGGCTTACAAACCCACGAACATCCTGGTTTTGTACAAGTTCTCGAGTCCTGATATGATGAGATATTCTGCAGGAAGAAGCTTGCAAAACTACTTCAAAATGATTTTCAAAACTACTTCAGAATGATTTTCAAAACTGCTTTTCAAAATGTTTTAGCTTTAAAAATTATCTTTTCAAATGATTTTCAAAAAGATGTTTTAGCCTTAAAATATTCTTTGTTTTTGTTTTTAAATAAACTCTTGTTTTAAACTATCTTTTAATTATAATATATTTATACTTAGATTTAAATATAAAATTATAGTAAAATTTTAAATATATTATTCTCTATATTTATCTATGTATTTTATCTATAGTCAAGTATATTTATAAAGTTTAAATAGTTTTTAATATAAGATAAAGGTTATTTTCAAAGAAAATCAAATCATCAAAAAATGCTTTGGGATGTCGACATGCCCTAGTACCCCATGTCGACATAGTGACAGTTAGATTCAAAAATTTGAATTTCAAAAGAAGTGTCTTTTCGCCATAACCTTTCACGAATGGACATGGTTGTTGTTCGTCTATAAATAGGGGTTAGTTTCAACGAATTTTAATATAGATTTTCTGGTTTTTCACTTCTCTTCTTCTTCCACATTTCTTTATACATATTCTTACCATTACTCTGCCGAAATCAACATTGAATCTAACTAGATAATCTCTGGTTTGATTCTCTGTCACTATCTCATCAAGATCCTCAGTGTTATTCAGAGTTATAGGCTTTCTTTGTAATCAATAGAGTAAAAGGTGTGATTGTAGCCTTGGAAATCAATCAAGTGAGAAAAGGTGTGATTGTAGCCTTGGAAATCAATTGGGTGAACTTTTTGCCCGGAAATCAAGTATCTCTACCCAAAGGATTGTGATTCTAGAGGGTGTACCTCGTGGCCTTGAAATCGAGGGTTTTAATTGTTGAATTGCTTTTGAAAGGAAATCTGTACTTAGTTGTGCGGGATTGGATGTAGGGTAACTCCGAACCAGTATAAAATCCGGTGTGTTCTTTCCTTTACTGCATTTACTTTATTTCTGCATCTGTGTTTGATTCTGTGATTATATCTGTGTTTGGATATTGCATACATTTGTGTACAAATCAACAATAACTCAAAAAGATTTAGTAATTTCTTATAAACACTATTCACCCCCCCTCTAGTGTTCATTCTAGCCTTAAGATCCATATTCCGCATTCCTCACATTTGGTATCAGAGCAAGGTTTTCAAAAGTTTCATAATCTGAATTTTGAAAAGTTTTCAAAATGGCTACCAACACTGGTACTGTTACTAACACTAGTATCCATGTCACTAGTTCATTTGTAGAAGGTCAGTCTACTGTCAGACCACCACTTTTTAATGGCGGTAACTATGCATATTGGGCATGTAGGATGAAAATATACTTACAATCTGTAGGATTAGATACTTGGAATATCACACAAACTGAATATTCTGAACCCACAACTGATTTTGCATAGTGGACCGCTGAGCAAAAGACTGTTGCACAAAATAATTCTAAAGCAATGAATATTCTGTTTTGTTCACTTGATAGGAATGAATTTAATAGAGTGTCAGTTTGTAAGTCTGCATATGAAATCTGGAAAACTTTGCAAGTGACTCACGAAGGAACAAGCAAAGTTAACCAGACCAAAATTTCCATGCTCGCAAATCAGTTTCAGTTATTTAAAATGAATACTAATGAGTCTATTTCAGATACGTATAGTCGATTTCAGGATATTGTGCATTCTTTAATATCCTTGGGAAAGGAATTTTCGGAGAAGATCAAGTCAGAAAATTTTTAAATTCTCTCACTCCAGAATGGGATCAAAAGACACTTGCAATCGAAGAGGCAAATGACATCAGTACCTTAAAGATAGAAGAATTGATTGGAAATCTAATGTCGTTTGAAGTCCAAATGATCGGGAGAAGAGAAAGCAAAGCATCTGAAAAGAAATCAATGGCATTCAATTCAATTAACCGACGGATCAGACTGAAACAGTGATAATGAGAAGTGATAGCATTTATGACCAGGAATTTTCGGAAATTCCTGAAATACAGAAAGATGAATAATCTCAAGAGAAACAACTATAAGAATTCTAGAAATCAGAATGCAATGCCAAACAATGTCAAATGTTTCAACTGTGATGAATCAGGCCATATGAAAAGAGACTGTCCGTATCCAAATAGGCAGAATCCTCCTATAAACAATGATTCAGTAAAGAAACGGAAGCTTGCATTTACTGCTACTCTAGATGACTCGGACTCGTCCTCAAGCGATGATGATCAGAAGACAGATAATTTTAAAGTGAAAATTAGTCACGCATCCTTAAAATGGAACTTAATTTCAAAGCGGGTCCCTGTCATAAAGAATATATATTCTACGTCCCTGTTTCTGTTTTCCGCTAATTTATTCCCCAAATTACCCCTGCGTTTCACTGCGAGCTCTAATTCTTCTTCTTATTTTTCGATTTAAATGAAAAACTGCAATTAAATTGAAGACGAATCAATTTTTTTTATGAAATATTATATTCTTAATATTTGCAGTTATAAATAATCGCAACAAATTTCTGCAAATATATACGATAGTTGCAGAAATTTCTGCAACTATACGCAATAGTTGCAGACATTTCTGCAACTATACGCAATAGTTGCATTTGTGCAACTATATGCAATAGTTGCAGAAATGTCTGCAACTATACGCAATAGTTGCAGAAATTTCTGCAACTATTGCAAATAGTTGTAGATAATTCTGCAATTATTTGCAATAGTTGCATTTCTGCAACTATTTGCAATAGTTGCAGAAATGTCTGCAACTATACGCAATAGTTGCAGATAATTCTGCAATTATTTGTAATAGTTGCATTTCTGCAACTATTTGCAATAGTTGCAGAAATGTCTGCAACTATACGCAATAGTTGCAGTTATTTCTGCAACTATAAGCAATAGTTGCAGAAATTTCTGCAACTATACGCAATAGTTGCAGACATTTCTGCAACTATTTGCAATAGTTGCAGTTATTTCTGCAACTATAAGCAATAGTTGCAGAAATTTCTGCAACTATACGCAATAGTTGCAGACATTTCTGCAACTATTTGCAATAGTTGCATTTCTACAACTATTTGCAATAGTTGCAGAAATGTCTGCAACTATATACAATAGTTGCAGATATTTCTGCAACTATACAATATAGTTGCATAAATTTCTGCAACTATACCCAATAGTTGCAGACATTTCTGCAACTATACCATATAGTTGTAGAAATATCTGCAATTTTCTGCAATTTTTATAAATTTGAAAAAAAATCGAACTGATAAATATTTGCTGAATTGTCTGCAAATATTTGAAATAATTGCACCTTTAATACAAATATAAATTTTTGGTATCAACAATGGATCTCATTTTAAAGATCATAAAATTTGTGATTTTTTGGTGAAAACGGTATGTTGATCAGGTTTTTGTAAATAAAGTTATACACGTTTGAAAAGTTTAAAACATAAAGGGTATTTGTGTATTTTTGCGTGCGTGAATTTGAAAATAGGGAGCGGAAACGTAAATGTTGGTTGTGAAGGATGTTTTATCTATTTTAAAACTTGTTAGGGATGTGAGCCAAACTATCCCTAATTTAAATTTGTGTTTCACGGCAGTTCACGACTTCAACGAATTCAAGGAAACAGACTCAGAAAAAGGTACACATTTACAATACAATTGATTGAAATTGCATGCTTAGAATTAGATGATTGATTTCTTGATTGATTGATTTTGAATTGGTGTGTTGATTGAATTTTAAATTTATTATTTTATTATTATTATAATTTTATTATTATTTTATTATAATTTTATTTTTATTATTTTTTAATAATATAATAATATTTTCTGGAATATACTATAATTCTAATAATATTCCAGATATATATATATATATAGACTTTAAAATAATAAGTATATATATATTAGAATACTTAGGAAAAATAAATCATAGAAATTCATAGGCATATGTCGACATGGTCCCTACCCTGATGTCGACATAGGTGCCAGAATTTGAAATTCAAAATTTGAATTCAAATGGTTGAATTTCTCTCCACCTTTTCACTTCATTCAATACTCTGAAAAGGCATCTTTTGACCAGAGAACATGTCTTTCAAAAATCTATTTATTCACTATCTTTTATCACAACTTTTCACTTTCATTTTCAAATTCAAACTCTCTCTTCAAAACTTCAAGCTCTCTACTCTCTACTTTAATGGCTTCTTCAAGCAACCCCTCCACCATGAGACTTTCCAGAAACTTGAAAGAGCAACTCCTCAATACTTCAGAGGCAATAAAAGCATACATCAATTATGCTAACTATGGAAAAGTCCATCCCGGAAAGTTTGCTATTTTTCAAGATTTTGCTTCTTATGAAATTGATACTCATTTTGCAAACAATCAAATTCTTAGTCTTGTTGATTCTTCTCAAAATGATTTTGTTTGTTACCTAAATCTTGTTAAAATTTTCTATGCAAATCACAATCGAGAATTTTATGAAGGAAATGAGAATGAAATTTGGAGTAGTGTCAAAGGCACTAAAATTGTTTTGAATTGTGATCTTTTGGGGGAGTTATTAGATTTAGGAGGAGTCAATAGAATAGAAGTAATATTTTATAAACAAAGGCTGTCATCATCAAAAAGGGGGAGATTGTTAGTCCTTGAGATGATGGTTTTGATGACAACAACCTTAGAATAAGATTATAAAATATAAATACTAACATTATAGTTTAGATATATATGTATATGCAGGATTTAACCATGCAGGTACAAAGAATGAAGACTGTACAATATAGAGATTCAAGATATCAAGATTGAAGACTCATGAGTATCAAGATTATCAAGAGTTCAAGATTTCAAGATAAGTATTGAGTCTAGAATTATGTTAAAACTTCATAATAGCACTGGAATCTTCACTCCATTTTTCTTTTGGGATGGAACCCATTTCTACCTTTTTAGTGGCTTACAAACCCACGACAAGTAGCTTACAAACCTACGACAAGTGGCTTACAAACCCATGAACATCCTTGTTTTGTACAAGTTCTCGAGTCCTGATATGATGAGATATTCTGCAGGAAGAAGCTTGCAAAACTACTTCAAGATGATTTTCAAAACTACTTCAGAATGATTTTCAAAACTGCTTTTCAAAATGTTTTAGCTTTAAAAATTATCTTTTCAAATGATTTTCAAAAAGATGTTTTAGCCTTAAAATATTCTTTTTTTTTTGTTTTTAAATAAACTCTTGTTTTAAGCTATCTTTTAATTATAATATATTTATACTTAGATTTAAATATAAAATTATAGTAAAATTTTATATATATTATTCTCTATATTTATCTATGTATTTTATCTATAGTCAAGTATATTATAAAGTTTAAATAGTTTTTAATATAAGATAAAGGTTATTTTCAAAGAAAATCAAATCATCAAAAAATGCTTTGGGATGTCGACATGCCCTAGTACCCCATGTCGACATAGTGATAGTTAGATTCTAAAATTTGAATTTCAAAAGAAGTGTCTATTCGCCATAATCTTTCACGAATGGACATGGCTGTTGTTCTTCTATAAATATGGGTTAGTTTCAACGAATTTTAATATAGATTTTCTGGTTTTTCACTTCTCTTCTTCTTCAACATTTTCTTATTCAAAATCCTACCATTACTCTGCCGAAATCAACATTGAATCTAACTAGATAATCTCTGGTTTGATTCTCTGTCACTATCTCATCAAGATCCTCAGTGTTATTCAGAGTTATAGGCTTTCTTTGCAATTAATAGAGTAAAAGGTGTGATTGTAGCCTTGGAAATCAATCAAGTGAGAAAAGGTGTGATTGTAGACTTGAGAAATCAATTGGGTGAACTTGTTGCCCGGAAATCAAGTATCTCAACCCAGAGGATTGTGATTCTGGAGGGTGTACCTCGTGGCCTTGAAATCGAGGGTTGTAATTGTTGAATTGCTTTTGAAAGGAAATTCATACTTAGTTGTGCGGGGTTGGATGTAGGGTAACTCCGAACCAGTATAAAATCCGGTGTGTTCTTTCCTTTACTGCATTTACTTTATTTCTGCATCTGTGTTTGATTCTGTGATTATATATGTGTCTGACTATTGCATACATTTGTGTACAAATCAACAATAACTCAAAAAGATTTAGTAATTTCTTATAAACACTATTCACCCCCCCCCCCTCTAGTGTTGATTCTAGCCTTAAGATCCATATTCCACATTCCTCACATAATTCACAGCTGCCATCAAAAATATGCTCAATCCAACGGCCTATAATCGTCGTGACAAAAGGAGCTTATATACCGGTTGGATCAAGTCAAAGTAAAGCACGGTAGTGGCAATTGAGCTGCATTCCTGAGAAGTAAGGGCTCAGTTTTGGGTTCTTGCGCGTGCACGCGAGGCACGTGGCGAGGGTGAGTGGGCGGCGGGTGGCGATGGCAGCGGCATGAGCGATGGTGGGGCGGCGGCGTCATTTGGTTCATCGCGATGATCGATTGACTATAAAAAAAAGGGGAAGACAAGCATGCCTGGAACGAACATGTACGAGGAGGGAAAGAAGAAGAAAGGTTTAAGTTTTTTTTAACATTTATTTATTTTTAGTTAATTATAATTTTATTAATTCAAATGTTCGTTAATCCATAATTAACTCATACGGTCCAAATTGAGCGCGACGAGTTGCATTCCGTTCGTATCAACAAGTACTATGCTGTGGAGTTGGATTGGACGGACTTGAAACTAATAGGATTTCGGGTTAAATTGAACGACCATTCAATATTATTCCAAACTAGTGCGCTTAGGCAATTTCTGGCATTTTTGTAAGTTAGCTTACCTCTCTGGCCCGCTTATATTTTTATATAAGTGGGAATAATTTTGTTTATACTATTTGTTGCTTATTTGGATGATATACTATATTTATTAGTTGGTTTGAATATATTTCCGCCCTGGAGCGGATGAGACCATATTACGTTCTCGTATAAAAGCGGATGGCCCTTTATATACGAATCACGCCTCGAAGTGGTTGATTTATATTTTTATGATTATATACTGTATGTGATGTAGGGGGATTGGTTGGAGGGATCCAACATGATTCCTTACACCGATGATTTATTTTCATATAAATTGATATATGATATATTGGATGCTATAATTGATGACATGGACACAATTTTACTTAATTAGTGCTTTAGTGACACCGGGCCTTATTTTTGGTATTTTAAATACTATAAAATAATGATCTGATTTAAAATGGGATTTCAAAGTGATTTTAGAAATTTTATATGTTTAAATAACTTTTTTAAAATAAAAGGTATGATTTTGAGAAATTATAAATTTATAGTTTTATAAAATATTTTAAATAAGAATTTTGACCCGTGGATAATGATTCAAAATCTTAAAAATAAGTCTGTGTTTTATAATAAAGTAATATGGTTTTAGAAAGAAGATAGAGATATTTGGTATAGAAAGTTGTTAGCCGTTTTATATAAAGTGATATGTATATTATATATACATATATTAAGATTATTTATAAAAATGTGGCGATTTATGAAAATAATAAATTTATAAAAGTGAAATTTTACAAATAAGGTGAAGATTTGTGTAAAAGTATGGATTTATAAACGGGGTTTATAATCTAAAGGAAACTATCGTCATTTAATAAATTGGTGAAATAAATCAAACGGTGCATTTATTATAAGATGTGGAATGGTATTTTAGAAATAGTTGATTCTATTTAGAAATCGAAGGTAAGGGTAAAATTTGGGAATGTTAAATGATATTTTATAAATTAAAAGTAATTTAAAAAGGAAATTTATACCTCTGGAAGCAAGGTTAAAAACTGTTGAAATTATGTTTTGAATGAGATTTTATAAATAAGTGAGATTTATAAAGAAATGGAGTTCATAAATAGAGGAATTTATGAAAGCAAATTTTATAACATAGATAGAGATTTATGAATCTAGTTTATAAAATATGGGAATGATTATGTGGAAAGCTAGGTATGGATTTTTATCAAAGGAATGTATGTATGTTTAAAAAAGTTGTTTATTTATATTAATATTGTTTAAAGTTGGTTATCAAATTTTAAATAATTGGAAGTCAACTATTTAAATTATTATTATAGTTTGAAATTAATCGATTATAATTATTTATCAATAAAGTTTTGGAAATTTAATTATTAGTATTTATAAAAATGTTGAAGATAAATTATTATTGTTTTGTTTAGGATGTTTTGGAATTTATTAATTATTATTTTAAAATGCTTTAAAGTTAATATTTATTTATTTATAACGTTTGTTATTATATAATAGTGTTTTTAAGTGAATGATTAAAATATATTTATAAATGCTTGTCACGAGATTTATAAATAGAATTTGTAATGGACTTGGGTTTTATAAGGGAAGTTTTATAAAATGGGTTAGATCATTATAAAAGGATTTTAGAAATGGGTTTATAGATTCATAAAAGGAATTTTATAAATGGTTTTATGGATATATAATGGATTCTATAAATTATTTTAAAATTGTATAAAAAGGAAATCTTTCCCAATGTTTTGTGAATATACTTACACCGTTGAGATAAGTATATGGGTATTTTTCTAAGTATTGAGAAAGAGGGATTTGTGGATATGTATATATATCTTTGTAAAAATATTTTGGTTCAAGATTTTACAAAGTGAATTCAATAAATGAAAGATTATTAAAAGAGGCTTAGTGTTGCTTAGCGCTTAACCAATGTTGGTTTTCCTATGGAATTTAAATCCCTGATTTAAATGTTTGTTTATTCGATAGTTCAATAACTGACTATCGAATTTGGACCCAAAAGTAACTTTGGAAATATCTAGAAGAAACACATGAGTTATATAGCATGGTCATCTTCGATGATGTTGTACTATGCATATAAATCTCATTCGTTCTCCTAGGACAATAATAAGGAAATCTATCCACTAACGGTTAGGAGGTGATCTCCGCTCTTATTTTTGATTGTTTATTTCCTAAAGAACCAGGGTTGAGTTTACCAGAAACTATCGAATGTTGTTTCGAAGAGATAGGTATCGGATCTATTATCCAAAAACCACTTCGATCCAACTTAAGCGTTGCGAAGTGAAGATATCTTGAGGATGATGGAAATTGAAGATGGAGCTCTCAAGTGTTTCATTCAGTCCCAGAATGAACTTGTATGGATGAATGCTAGTATTACATTGTTTCCTGGAGGGCAGTATTAGCATTTCAAGTGGGAAGTGCTATATAAAAGGTAATCGTAGTCTCAAGCCTCATCAATCGGGAAATTGACTAAAGCATGGACATGCGGTAGGGCTATGTGGGTCGCTCCCATTAGGGTATGATCATTCCAAGATCTAGTCTCGATATCTCTATGTATGCTTTGGGGCCCATTGTGGTTATTTGATCGCAACCAAGGGGCGATCATATTCGGTGCTATCCAGTAAGGGGTAGGGACGGTTATGAGTAGCTGAGGTGCAACGTGTTGTAGCCTCCCATATATTTTATCTAGAGGTGTACGAATTCGGTGGATAGACCTTTACCCTTTCATAGTTAGAATCCATTATCCACTACGAGTCTTCGGTTTTTTATTACAAACCTATTATGCTGGAATTTAATAATATAACAATTTCGGCTATGATTAATAAGTAATTAAATCTAGACACTATTATAATATTAGAGAATTTCACATAGAAATATTTTGATTATCGTAAGGTAAAAATCTGTCCGTGTTTATGTGCGGCATAGTCTTACAAGATACCTTTGTTTTCAAAGGTTTTTATAACTTTAAAATCTAGTTGGGTGTGTTTTCTCACGTTGGTTTTCCAGACTGAAACTCAGGTGTTATTTTATTATAATGCTCAGGTCAAACCGAGCATATTTATAGATTTTTTTTGAATGCATTGGAGCTCAGGAGACGAGTTGGAGGTCTTCAAGTCGTATTCAACATCAGCATTTGTGAGGACAGGTTGTTATAACTGTTCAGGCTGATGATTGTGGTTTGTTGTTGTACTCTGAAAGAAATATGTATATTATAGATTCTCTTATGTAAAGATCTTTGTTATTATATTATATATTGTTCTGCTGCAATTATGAGATTTTGTATTGTTTTTAATTTCTTTCCTCTTCTTTTTCTCTTCTCTTCTTCTTTCTTATTTCTTTCCCATAACTATCTATCTTTCCGTTCAATTTGGGTTGGACATGTGTGGTTTATTGTCAACTCAAACTGTACGGAAAAGCGGGTCATTACACTAGGTATCAGAGCTTAGGTTAGCGAACACCTAGGCTTTGGTTGGGTTCTCATTATAGATAGGGTTAGTAGCACCCTAGAATGAGTTTGAGTGTATTATATATATGAGCACGTATTTGTTAGCGATTATAAAAATGTTTTATATTGTGCTAATTTATTTGTTGAGTGGCTTATGAATTCTAGTCGGTGCCTGGGATGCCACGTTATTAATAGGGATTTCTAAACGCTTGAATAAGGCAAACCGACATGGTATTGTTTTGAGAATTGGTAACTAAAATTATTTTACCAAAAATATATTTAATATATTAAAGAATAATTTTTCAGAAATTATTATAGTTATATATGGTGTGTTTGGTTGTTGGTAAATGATAATGTTTGATTATTATCATTTGTTGTTTGTTGCTCTAATAAAGTAATTATTATAATCTGAAAAAAGGTAAAAAATCGTGAATTGAGTTATATAAAAGAGTGAATTTATAAATATAGATTATAGAGTATTGATTATGGTTAAAATAAATCAACATTTGTGAAATGATATTTCATAAGAAGTGAGATGATATAAATACGAATTATAAATGTGATTTATAAATGGAAAAGAAATGAAATTGCATAAGTACATTTATAAATATGATTTGTAAATAAAAATGGATTTAAGCTAAAAATTTGGGAATTTAAATCCTGTTGGGTTTGGAAAATTGTTTTTCCAAATTTTAAAGGAATAATAATGGTACTATTATGGAAATATTTTGGTTATAATTATTTTTAAATGGGATTTAAAAGAGATAGAAAGCACTAAACTCACTTCGGTCGTTGAAAAATAATTCTAGTGATGACCGCAGCATCATCGGCGTTTATTGTTGAGTTTCCAAGTGAGAGGTTGGTACCGTTGGAGTTTTGTTTTGGTAAAACTAGTTTTGATTTAAAATTCAAAGTTATGATTTGAAATACAAAGAAAATAATTGTAGTATTGTTTCAAAATAATTCAAAATAAGAATAAGATGTTTAAACTCTGAAAATTTTCATTTAAGTGTTTTATGAAAATATGAAAGAATAAGTTTTATAACTTATAAATTTTAAGGACTAGTAAGTTTAAGCAAATTTTTAAATTTGTTGAATATAAATTGTTAAGAAAAGCAAAATTGAAATGAAATTTAACTTAAGTTCAGTTAAATGAAATGATTTTTGGAAATGGAATTGATTTTGATTTGAAACGAATTAATAAATGAACTAATTAAATAAATTATTGAATTGAATATGGTTTGATAGAATGGAATATTAAAATTGAACAATGAGTTGAGTCAAATGAAATTGAATTTGATTTGTAATGAATTAATAAATGGATATGGACTTAAGTTGTGAAGTGAAAATAAACATGAGAAGTGTTGTATAAATTATTTAAAAACTTAAGTAGAAATTTTATGAATGATTCATAAATGAATTTAGTATGAAGTAAAATGTTGCTAAATATAAAATTTGGTAGAATGGTTCTTAAGTGATATTAGTATTGAAAGAATATATTAAGTAATAAGTGAATGTGAATAAAGCAATGTGAATAATGATTCTGAATAAATGGATGTAAAAGGAATTGAATGTAAATAAGGAGAATGGGATATAATAAGAAACCAATTGAAATAAATACGTAAGTTGTACGTAAATTATTTTATTCGCATAACTGTTTGATCCAGATTCAAATATACGATTTCGAGGTGATTTACACCGATCCGAGTTAGGATTTTGCACTCAGTTCTTGATGGCGAACACTGGATATGGATTTTGATTTATTTCTATATTCTCTATCATAGTATATGGCTATGCAAAGAGAATGGAGGTTTTCAATCAAGAAACCAGATCTGAGTCTGCACTAGAGTGGTCGTGTGAACGATACTAGTTTGGAAGTGAAAATGTGTGATGGAGCGAGCGATCAAGTATGGTTTTGCGTACAGATGGTCTATGAATATCGTATGAACTTTAATAAATTAAATGTTGACATTGGAAAATGTAAATTGATAGGGTTATGAATCAATTGAATGGATATTTTTTTTTATGATTTCTCTTGTTACATTTGCATATAGATATTGTATTAGTACATGTTATTATTGATATTACTTTCCCTATACTTGTTCTCGTTGTTTGTTGAGTGATTAGTAGGTGCGGATGACTTATGCTTCGCATTTGGAGCTCGCTTTCGCATTATAATTCCTTATATGTGCTTTGCTAATGCTAAAATAAGGTACACATTTTGGATTACATATCGTACTTTTATATTTTCTCTATGGGATACCTCATCCTTGAAGATGAGATGTATATTTGTGATTATATATATATATATATATGTATGTAAAATTTTCCGATTGAGCTGCGCAAAGGAGACGCTAGCGATATTTTCCGTAAATTTAAGAGTTAGAAATTTTTCGAGAAATTTGGAAAAATTTGGATTTTGGTTTTATAACTTTGAATGGTATTAGTTAGTAACTAAGAATTGATTTGAAAGACTTAGAAATTTTATAATTTTAACTAATTGATTTTGAAAAGTTAATGGGTTCAGGGTATTTTTCTTACCTTGGAAATTTAGGGGATGAAATTCTTTAAAGGAGGGGAGAACGTAACGGCCCAAAATTTTAATCATTTGAATTTGGAATATTTAATTGATTTTAAATATTAAAAAGTTAACTTTATAAGTTAAATAACGTGAATTTCAAATATAGCGATTTATTTGATGATTAAATTGTTAAATTTAATATTTGAAATTGTTTAAATAATTGAATCTTGAATTTAATATGAATGACAATGATTTCGAAAGTTGATTTAAATTCTATTTGAATGAGAAGGAAGATGGTAAACTTTTAAATTGGATTTAAAAGTGATTAAACTGATTTAGGAAATTACTCTTTTAATTAACGTGTAAAAATAGCCTTCTAGGGTGCCGTCTTGGATTTCGACGAAACCAGTTTCATTGGATCTATAATAATGAATTATTATATGCCATCGAATTTCGTGGCGATCGAACATATCGTTTGGCCGTGCGAGTTCGAAACGCTTAGAAATTAATTAAAGGAATTTTACTTAATATAATTCCTTTTGAAAAGTTAACTTCTGTATATGATGGAGTTGGCTTCCGATATATATTCCATTGTATTCGGAATAATGGTATAACATATAGAACGTCAGATGGCATGCTTCGTTTGGAGTTCAAAATTTTAACAGGTGAATAATGCCGTGAAATTTTTCTATAAAAGGTCGTCCATTCATTTCATTTTTGCAGAAACCCTAAACCAAATTCACAGTTAGCATTAAAAATAAGCTCGATCCAACGGCCTATAATCGTCCGAGCCGCTACGAGCATTTTCAAGCCTCGGCCCCAACATCAAAGTTGCTCATCTCAACAAAATGAGCTTATTTACCAGTTGGATCGAATCGAAGTGAAGCACAGCGGTGGCAATTGAGCTACGTTTGCGAGCAGTAAAGGCTCGGTTTCAGGTTTGCGCGCACGAGGCGTGTGGCGAGGCGGAGAAGGCGGCAGGCGGTGATGGTGGTGGCACAAGCGCTGCTGGAGCGGCGGCCTCGTTTGGTTTAGCGCGATGATCGATCAAATATATAAAAAAAAGGGAAGATGAGCACGCCTGGAACGAACGTGTACGAGGAGGGAAAGAAGAAGAAAAGTTTAAGATTATTTTTAAAAACGTTTATTTATTTTTAGTTAATTATAATTTCATTAATTCAAATGTTCATTAATCCATAATTAACTCATACGAGGTCCAAATAGAGCACGACGAGTTGCATTGCATTCGTATCAGCGAGTATAATGCTATGGAGTTAGATTGGACGGATTTGGAGCTAATAGGAATTTTGTGTTAAATTGAACTACCGTTTACTTTTAATCTAAACTAGAGCGCTTTGGCATTTCTGTGAGTTAACTTGCCTCTTCGGCCTGCTTATATTTTTATATAAGTGGGTATAATTTTATTTATGTTGTTTGTTGCTTGTTTGGATGATATACTATATTTATTAGTTGGTTTGGATATATTCCCACCCCTGGAGATGAGACCATATTACGTTCCCTTGTAAGAGCGGAAGACCCTATATATACGAATCCTGCCTCGAAGTGATTGATTTATATTTTTAAGATTATATACTGTATATGATGTAGAGAGAGGTTAGAGGGATCCAACAGGATTCCTCACACTGATGATTTATTTTCATATAATTTATATGTGATACGTTGGATGCTATAATTGATGACATGGACATGTTTTACTTAATTAGTGCTTTAGTGACACTGGGCCTTACTTTTGGTATTTTAAATACTATAAAATAATGATTTTATTTAAAATGGGATTTCAAAGTGATTCTGGAAATTTTATATGTTTAAATAATTTTTCTAAAATAAAAGGTATGATTTTGAGATATTATAAATTTATAGTTTTATAAAATATTTTAAATAATAATTTTGAACTATGGATGAAGATTTCAAAATCTTAAAAATAAGTCTGTGCTTTATAATAAAGTAATATGGATTTAAAAAGAAGATGTAGATATTTAGTATAGAAAGTTGTTAGCCGTTTTATATTAAGTGATATGCATATTATATATACATATAGTAAGATTATTTATAAATGTGGGGATTTATAAATGTGATAAATTTATAAAAGTGATATTTTACAAATAAGGTGAAGATTTGTAAAATCGTATTTTGTTAATAAAAGTATGGATTTATAAACGGGGTTTATAAATTTAGAGAAACTATCATCATTTAATAAATTGGTGAAATAAATCAAACGGTGGATTTATTATAAGATGTGGAATAGTATCTTAGAAATAGTGGATTCTATTTTAGAAATCAAAGGGAGGGTAAAATTTGGGAATGTTAAATGATATTATATAAATTAAAAGGAATTTATAAAGGAAATTTATACCTATGGAAGCAAGGTTAAAAACTGTTGAAATTATGTTTTGAATGAGATTTTATAAATAAGTGAGATTTATAAAGAAATGGAGTTCATAAATAGAGGAATTTAAGAATAGAAGTTTTATAAAATAGGTAGAGATTTATGAATCTACTTTATAAAATATGGGAATGATTATGTGGAAAGTTGGGTATGGATTTTTATCAAAGAAATATATGTATGTTTAAAAAAGTTGTTTATTTATATTATTATTGTTTAAAGTTGGTTATCAGTATTTAAATAATTGAAAGTTAACTATTTAAATTACTATTATGGTTTGAAATTAATTGATTATAATTATTTATCAATAAAGTATTGGAAATTTAATCATTAGTATTTATAAAAATGTTGAAGATAAATTATTATTGTTTTATTTCGATGTTTTGGAATTTATTAATTATTATTTTAAAATGCTTTAAGATTTATTTATTTATAATGTTTATTGTAATATATTAGTGTTTTTAAGTAAATAATTAAAATATATTTATAAATGCTTTTCACGATATTTATAAATAGAATTTATAACGCACTTAGGTTTTATAAGGGAATTGCTCGAGGAAGTCAACGTCGTTTTTTGGGTTCTTGGCACGTACGCGCACGCAAGCCCAGGAGTGGCAGTGGGATCTGGGATCTCGCTCAGAAGAGGCAAAGCTTGCTTTGAGTTCTTCAGAACCATGTTAGATCTGGGAACTTGCATTTTTCTCCTCTTTAAAAATTCCAATGATCTCTGCAAGCATTCAGGAGCTGGAATTTCATTTAGAAGTACAATTTCAAGCCTGCAAAAATAATAATGATAAAAATGTTGATTTACATTTAAAGTTTAAATTATCCTGACATTGAATGTGGGGTTTAAAATGTATACCCATCAATTTTCTTCTTTTTTTCTTCTTTTGCCAGGTTTTTGGTTTGCCTTCTTCTCCTCGGAGTCGGATTCAAAAGTTTTTCTGAAAAGATAAGGAGCTATGTCAATTTGTTATGCAAAAAGAGAGCGCGAAGATATTATATCTAGGCAAATATTAAGATTCAATAGAAGTCAAATGTGAATTAGTATAATCGACATAAGTGAAGAAGTATTAGTTTCACTAGCACTACAGAGGAAAAAAAAAGCAAGGAATAACCACTATGACTCCTCCGATTATACATTTGATGTTGGGCGCACCAAACAACAATCACATTTCACATTACAATCTTGATAAGGTGACCTTTAATTTCTACTTAAGTGAAATGACAATCATAAACACTTGAGAACATGATTGTTCATTCATGTTGTTGCTTATGTTATGTTATCCAAAAGATATATGTTACAGAAGCTAAGAAAGGGGAAAAATGTTCCAATAAACCTGAAAACTCTAATAGGTGCCAATAATGATTGACTGATTGCATAAATGAATATCACACTGCTTGCTTAGAGTTTTACTACCTTCGCATGATACAAATTGTGCTCAAAAATTATAAACTTATAGGCTTCGGTGGAAAAATAAGGAGATCATGTACCTAAAACAAAATATAAAAAGCTATAACTGCGGTCCAAAATTTATGTGCAATTTCAAATGGGTGAACACCTTTTACTTGGTCCAAAATCTATATGCGAATTTAAGCTTGAATGGATCAGAGATATTTTTTAAACTACCTAAATAAAATGAACCCATCTCCATTTACAACTGCTATAAAAAACCAATACTCGTTGTTATTTAGATGACAGCACTGTATAGAGGTATCTTTCTCAATCATTATCATTTTGCTTTTTCTTTTGTCGTACTATAATACTATTGAATGTATGTAAAACAAAAACTTTTTTTCAGTAATCCTTCTCATGCTATGTATTTTCTTCTGATTTATTCTTATGTGGCATTTGTTCAATTCTGTTGGTTGTGCAGATTGCTCTTGCGTTTTCTATCTACTTTAGCTATTTACAGACTTGCCTTTCATGTTACATTTTGTTCAAATAGTTCATTCTCTATAGAACTTTTTCACGTGCCATATTACTACCTTGAATTGATCTGTCTCTCTTACATGCGTTGGACTTCAGAGTTGCTGCTACCTTTGGTTGTATTATTTCATACACCTAAGCTGTCATTGTTGCATTATCATTTATATAATCTTGTTGAGCTCACTTTGTTTAATTTTGTATTATGGCTATTAGTTATTTTATTATCTTGGCCTGGCTCAAACTTCAGACCAGTCGAGGAAGAACAAATCATTTAGTTGTTTCTGTAGAGATACGTTTATTTTATTGGCCTGGCCGTAACTTCGATTTTGCTCAGTCTTTAAAACTGAGCAATGCTCTGTTTATTAAAACCGAGCAATGCTCTGTTTTATAAACTAAGCGCAATTTCTTTGTGTCTAGAACTGAGCAGGCTACTGAGGGAGCTACGTTTATTTCATTGGCTTGGCTGTAACTTCAGTTTTGCGGATTTTAAAACTAAGAAATGCCCTATTTATTATAACTAAGAAGCGCTTAATTTTTAAACTAAGCATAATTCCTCTGATTGTAAAACTTAGTACAATTGCTCAGTTTCTAAATGGAGCGCAATTGCTCAGTTTCTAAAACCATGCCTAATTAGTCAGTTTCTAAAACAAGGCAATTCTCAATTTATTAACAGTTGACAATTTGTGTTATTTGAATGTAGATAATACATGCTAAAGAGAATGTAAATAGCGTAAAATGCTGAAAGTTTTACATTTTTTACCTTGGAAATAATACATGACAAGGAGAATCCAACTCAGTTATGTTGTAAAACATATACATACATATACATACATACATAAACACACACACACACACACTTTACATTGATTTGATATGTAGTACGATGTGTTTGAGTTGGTATATATTTTACTGGGTTGGTTGATTTGATCTATATAATATGATGGAATTCTTATGTGCATAGTGTTTAATTAAAGATTTCAAAAGCGGGTATGTAAGATAATTGATTAAACGGGTAGTATATTTATAGCACTTGTTACATTGCAGATGCACAAGATAATACTTTGTTCATCATAAAAGGATGATTTATTCATTTTTGTTTATCTACTATTACATTAATTGATATTTATATGTATGTTTTCTAATATTACATTAATCAGTGTTAGCTCTATTACTCAAATGGATTTTGCTAGAAATGTTCTTCCACTTGCACTACTGAATCCATACCATCGTAATTGGATCATCAAAGTTCGGGTGACAAATAAAGGCAACTTGAGATTTTATAAAAATATTAAAGGAGAAGGTTGTGTGTTTAGTATAGAACTCACCTAAGAAGACGTAAGTTTTTTTTATCTTAATGCTTTCGATAATATTTCTCTGGTTGTGCAATCATTAAGTTATTATTATAATGATTGCTTTCTTCAAATTCGCAGGGTACCCAAATTCAAGCTACAATGCTTAATAAAGCTGCAGGCAAGTACTATCCTATATTTGAATATGGAAAAGTTTATTATATTTCTAAAGGAACTCTTAAGCCTACGAATAAAGAATTTAGTACTATAAAAAACGAAAATGAGATGATAATAATGAGTACTTATTAGTCGAATGGATGGATGATGCGAACTCTAAAATACCCGATATCGTATACAACTTTGTAAATATTAACCAACTTCAAAAATATATTGCAGGAAAGGTAGTTATAGGTAATGCATCCATATTTTTTTTTATTATAAATCATTGTATGTTTGCTTAACATAAATATCTTTTAGATGTAATCGGCCTTGTTAAAAGTGTCTCATCAATCAAAGGCGTTCGAAGAAAAATCAATAATGAGAACATTCCAAAACGTGATATAACTATTGCAGATGATTCGTAAGTAAACATATTAAACCGATTAATTAGTTTAATCAAAATATTTATGCTTAGATCTAATTTACAGAACCAAAACCGTTAATGTGACATTATGGGGAGAACTTGCTATGGAAGTCGGTATTGAGCTACTAGAATTGGTTGATGAATCTCTTATAGTAGCTATTAAATATGTAAAAGTTGGAGATTTTAAAGGTAAAATTTTTTCAATTTTTTAACACTTGTCATGCCATAATTTTTTAAGATTATTTAATGTTATCGTAGGTTTATCTTTATCAACATTGAGTAAAATCAATTTATCTATAAATCCAGACATAGCAGATGCTAAAAAGATTAGAAGTTGGTACAATTGTGAAGGCAAAAATGCAAATATCACATCTACCACTTATGATAGGGTTATGCTTTCTCATATAATAAATGATCCAACATTGGGTATGACAAGGTTTGTTCGTATCATTTCGAACTATATTATACATTAATAATTTCATATCGATTGTTTATTTTTTTGTTCCATACATAATCTGCATTCTTCAGCGTGTTTGCTTACATACTTACATTAAGAGTCAAACATTGTAGTATCAAGCCTGTAAGAGTTGCAAAAATGGTAATTGAAACTGCAAGATCGGGCTGTTAGTGTGAAGCATGCCAACAGAATGAAAGTACTTGTATTTTGAGGTAAAAATTTAAGAGGTAATTGTTTATAATAACCGATAATATATGTAATAATATGTTTGCTTAATACAGATATATTATGATAATAAAAATTAATGATCCATCCGCTAAAGCTTGGATTAATGCTTTCAATGAACCAACAAAGGAAGTCATAGGTTGCAGTTTCTGATGACGATTAAGAATGATGAAGGTGAAGATATATACGAACAAAAACTTAAGGAGCTGTTATGGGGTCTCTCGTCTTTTCAGAGTTGGTGTTGCCCAGATTGAGTAGATGAATGAAAAAAATAAAAGATCAACGTTATGTCTCAATCAGTTATTTATTATTTGGTCGAATAAAGCTTTTTGTTACAAGAAATATCAACAATGACATAATCCAAAGTTTAGTTTTTTCGTATTTTATTTCAGCAATTTTAATTTTTTAAACAACAATGGTACATTTATGTAATTTATTCAAACACCGTAGTTCAACAATATGAGATTTATTTATTATATCAATTTTTGCATTTTTCATCTTCTTTAATTAAATATTCACGGATATGATGATACATATTAAGGTAATATTTGTTTGATTTTTCCTTTCATTTTTCAAATTCAATAATGAGTTAGAGTTACAAAGAAGCTCAAAATTAAGAGTTTATTGAACCTTTTTTATGTATATATGTATGGGTTTCTGTATGTATGTGTTTATGAGTGGTTTATATCAATACATTAATAGCAGATCTTTAGTATCAAGCTGGCCTATGTTTACAATATTTAATATAATTGGATTTGCACCTTTTCAATTTTTTTTAAATGCAATTAGTTTCTCATCAAACTAATAATATAAAAAATTAACGAATACTTTTTTATTTCCTTCAACACGGTAAATTTTTCTACAAACTCGAACTACCATTACTAAAATGTACTGAAGTAAAAAAAGTGGAAACTGCTCCAACTTTATTTTTCCCCTTCAGTTGCCGAAGATGCCCTAAGTTATTACTCAAGTATCAAGTCAATATTTAAATATTAATGTTAAAAATAATTAACTCCATTGAATACTCTTGAGTTTAGTAATATACGTTTCAAATTCACTCTTTTATATAAATGTTTGTGTATTATATAACCAAATTTCAATAAATTGATAGGGTAACACAATCTATATTTTACATAAATACAATAAATTGATGGCATCCACAACAAGCTTTCCCGAAACCCTAGGCACCGAAAAGGAAGATGATGAAGGAGGAGGAGGATGGAAGGAGGTTAATAATAGGGGAAATGCAAAGAAATTATTCGTATATGTGATTAAACAAAATCCTAATCAGCGTGTTCCAACTGCTAAGGCTAAATCGTGGATAGAGGTTGCAGGCAGTAAAATCGAACTTAAAGGCAACGCATATTATTTCGAACCATAATCGAACGAAGAAGAACTCTACCAGATGATTGATGAGGAGGATTATAACGACCCGTATTTTTACGGATCGAATGTTTGTAACTAGTGTTATTAGGTCGTTAGTATTGTTGATTCGTTCAGAGTTAGGTCGAAGGGGATGGTTAATCCGATATACTCCTTTGGATCCGGATTTTGAAGTGACGAAGTGTTGCCATTTTGAGAGCTCGAGTTCTACACTTCTTCACTTCTTTTCTCCACTTTAAATTTTGTGCTTCCTTCCATCCAAATCGAAGATCAAATCGAAGATCCAAGAGCTTAGATTGAAGATCTACAACCATCGAAGAGAGATTTCCTCGTTTGAAGCGGAATATTGGAGAATCGAGTTAGATCCTTCACTGTCCAGATCTGAAGTGTGTTGCTTTTGAAGTGTTTAGGTGATTCGGTGAGTGGTGGTTATCTCTCACACGGATCCAAAGGAGTATATCGGATTGGTGGCTTGATTATGTGTTAAAATAGTGATTTCCATGCATTTTCATAAACTTAAGTGTAGATCTATTGTTCATGATGATTTGACATCCATTTTACTACATGTTAATCTATGCAAGTTCATTCATCAAGTTGTAGAGATATTGCTCATGATTCATGCTTGTTAGATTTGGACTCTTTATTTACAAAATTGCCATTTTAGTTATAATTGCTTTTAGATCTTGTTTGCATGATTGATTACTTGGATTAATGATTGATTTGATTGATTGTTGTAAATTAGTTGATTAGTTGATGGATTTAAACAAGATGGTCGAAGATGATTAAAAAGCTAAGGGAAAGGCTCTTGAATTAGAAAAGCTGCTTGTGGCATATGTGGCGGTTGATGAAGCTTATATGGATAGATTTGATGATGATGTTGAGATGAGGCTTTGCTATGATGAGATGAAGCGAGGCATGATATGAGATAGCCTTGGTTTAATCCAGACGGGATCATTCCAAGCATGTTGATGACTCGGTGAAATGGTTCGAGTCTGAGGATAATGGTTGGCTCGAGAGGCGCTTGAGCTAGTATGAGAATAGTCGTCGAGGAGGATGACTAGAAGGCTGAGATTTCATCGTTGTTGAAGGTTCTAGCAGGCTCAAAGCAAGAGTACGCTGGGCAGATTCGATAGTCCCAAAAGACTACAGTTGGTGGTCGAGTACTCTGGGCAGATTCGATAGTCCTAGGCACGGGCTGCGACGACGTGCGGAGTTCTGTCTAGAACCGGGGTTACCATTGGCCCTTGACGGACGGCTGAAAGAATGTGTCGGTCATTCAATTAACGGTGGTGTCGAAGCAATGGTAACAGTGATAGCCAGAGTCATGGATGTTTGGTTGTTTCATCATTCGGTCTCAAGAGCGATATTTTCTGGGTGCTTATCTGATCTTGGTTTAGACCTTGGGGGTTTGTGCTTGGGAAACATCGACCTTGACTCGAGTGATAATTGCTTTACTTTAAATGTCTGCTTTGCTATGTTTATTTATGCTTAGTGTGTCTGGGGGTTATCACTGTAGAAAGAGGTAGAGTGGGAGGGTTGGGTTCCTGTTCCTTTTACCTTTATGCTCTTTTGGTAAGTTGTTAGTTAATTTACCGCTCACTAAGACTATTGTCTGACTCAAGGTTTTATGTTCAACTCTTATTACCTTGGGCTGTTCATCCATTTTGGGATGGGCAGACTAGGTAGCAGGTGACAGGTGCTGTTCTTAGTTACCGACGATGCTGATGACGAAGACGAGCTGGAGGCTTGCATATTATTTTCTTACTATATGTACTGGATGTTTCGCTGCTTGTATAATTCTCTGAGTGATATGTAGTGAGGCTTGATGTATTGACTATTCAGATGTTTGTATTCAACTATTATGAAGCTTAATTGATGAGATTCTATTTTGTGAAGCTTCACTATATATATTCTCTATTGTATTTTGTCCATGCGCTGTGAGTAATACGATAGATTCTGCTATTTTAACTTACCCCTAACGATCATCCATGGCTGCCTGGCACACTTTACAGCGCACTATTTCTATGTTCAGTGCAGGGGTCATGGGCGGTCGTCACATTTTGTATCAGAGCTTTGGTTAATCGATTTTAGCCAACGCTCGCTGACGTAACTACGTATGATAGACATAATTGTATTTTGATGGATGATTACTATATATAATATAGTAGCTTAGAAGGATTTGAGTCCTTTATGCAGTTGTTTCTCAAGATGTGCTGATCATTCCTTTTTATAGATATTAAGAATGAGTCGAAGAGGGAGACCAGCTGCTAGGGAAGGTCGTGCTACTGAGGGGGCTGCTGATTATGCTGCTATGTTCGAGGCTATGATGACTTCGATCATGAGAAGGATGCCAGCTCCGGGGCCATAAGTAGATGTTGGAGTTCAAGTTCAAACTCCAAGACCGGTGGATTTTGCTAAGCTGTGTAAAGATTATACTGCTCTTGGAGGAAAGGTTTTCATGGGAACAGAGTCAACTATTGAAGTCCAGAGATGGATAGATGCTTGTAGAAGAATCTTTGGTGACTTGGGAATCGAGGATGCAACCAAAAGGAAGCTCGCATCAAGACAGCTTCAAGGAAGAGCTTCTGACTGGTGGAACTCTATCACCATTGATACTCCGGAGGAAGAAATTACTTGGGTGCAATTCCAAGCCAGATTTGAAGCTAAGTTCATTTCTACAGCTTAGAAATCTATTCTGTTCAAGAAGTTTGTGGAGCTCAAGCAAGGTGGAAGACCAGTTCTTGAGTATATTTCTGAGTTTGAAGCCTTGTCTAAGTATGCCCGATCGTATATTGAATCTTCATATCAGAAGAACGAGAAGTTTGTGACAGGCTTGGACAGTTATCTTGGGAGGCAGTTGGTGGATCATTTAGACGATTCATTTGAGAAGCTTGTAGAGAAGGCCCTCAGGCACGAGAATCTGTTTCCTAAAGAAGGATCTGTTGTTGCTGTGACCAAGGAGGAGTCTAAACCACAACAGGGTGGAAACAAGAAGAGGAAGCAGCAGCAGTAGAAGGGTAAGGATGGCCAGAAGAAGCCGAAGGGTGAAGTGACCTGCTACAATTGTCAGCAGAAGGGCCATTTCTCCAGAGATTGCAAGAGGCCTAAGGTGCCGATGAAATGCCACAACTATGACAAGCCGGGGCATATTAAGAGGAATTGTCCAGAACCGCGAAAGGACAAGCAGATTGTGCAAGCTTATGCTTTGGGGGCTGTTCCATCATCTTCAAAAGCTCCTACCACTGAAGAGAAAGGAAAGAGTGTGGTAGTTCAAGGTACTCTTTCCATATGTGGTGTCCCAGTTAGAGTGTTATTCGATACTGGGGCATCGCATTCTTTTGTTTGTAATGAACTTGTAGGCCGGTTGGGTTTAGAACCGGACATTGTTGATAGACCATTGCTTGTGACTAATCCAGTTGGGGGTTCGTTCTGTCTGTGTATGCTATGCCGTGGTCTGATTGTATCGAGTCATGATTGCTCTTTTGTTTGTGATTGTTTTGTTCTGAACTTTGCGGGGTTCGGAATTATTTTGGGTATGGACTGGCTTAGAAACTATGCGGCAAAGGTTGATTGTGAAAGGTTGGAGGTGACAGTCGAGAATGTGGAAGGGCGAAAGGTTGTGATACGATGTAAGCATGAGGAAGGCGTCTTCATGAGCTTCATGTATTCGCTGGTTGTTCCACGGGATGGACTGTCATCGCTGCCAATCGCTAATGGATTTGAGGATGTCTTTGATGAGGTCAAAGGGTTACCACCGCATAGAGAAATCGAGTTTCGTATCGATCTAGTTGAAGGAGCCAGACCTGTTGTGATGCCTCTTAGGTGGATGGCGCCTAGGGAATAGCAGGAGTTGAAGGTGTAGGTTGATGATCTTTTACAGAAAGGATTCATTCGGCGTAGTGTGTCTGAATGGGGTGCACCAGTTGTGTTTGTAACCAAAGCGGATGGATCGTTAAGGTTGTGTGTGGATTATCGTGAGCTGAATAAAGTGACTAAGAAGAACAAGTATCCATTGCCGAGAATAGATGACTTGTTTGATCAGCTTCACGAAGCTAAGGTATTTTCTCAGATGGATTTGGCAACGGGATTTCACCAGTTAAGAGTGGCTAAGGATAGTGTGCCGAAGACTGCTTTCAGGACACCATCCGGTTTCTTTGAGTGGCTGGTAATGCCGTTTGGATTGACCAATGCACCAGCATATTTTGTGGATCTTATGAATAGAGTGTTCAGAGATCAGTTGAACAAGTTCGTACTAGTGTTCGTGGATGATATTTTGATTTATTCCAGAACTGAAGAAGAGCACAAGACGCACTTGCGTATTGTTTTGGAAATCTTACGAAAACATCATCTGAAGGCTAAGTTTTCGAAGTGTCACTTCTGGAAGAGTGAAGTGAGGTTCTTAGGCCATATTATCTCTGGAAATGGAATAGCGGTTGATCTCGCTAAGGTGGCAGCAATCCAGGATTGGGTTAGACCTAAGAATGCATCTGATGTGAGAAGTTTTCTTGGATTAGCAGGATACTATCGTCGATTTATCAAAGACTTTTCCCAGATAGCTGCACCATTAACAGGATTGACGAAAAAGAACCAAGTATTCAGATGGGATGCTAAGTGTGAGCAAGCTTTCGGAATCCTGAAAGAGCGATTGACAAGTGCTCCTGTTTTGACTATTCCAAGTGGAAATGATGAGATGGTGGTTTACACCGACGCATGTGGTACTGGACTTGGAGCAGTGCGGATGCAGAAGGGTAAAGTTGTTGCATATGCAAGTCGACAACTGAAGTTGCATGAAAGGAATTATCCGACTCATGATTTGGAGTTAGCGGCGATTGTTTTTGCTCTGAAGATGTGGAGACATTATCTACTGGGAGTTCGATTCGAGTTGTTTACAGATCATAAGTCGTTGAAGTATCTTTTCTCCCAAAAGGATTTGAATCTTAGGCAGCAATGATGGCTAGAGTTTTTGGCATCATATGATTTTGGTATAGCCTATACTCCGGGAAAGGGTAACGCAGTGGCAGATGCGTTAAGTCGAAGACATGCAGGATTGGGAGCCATGTTTTCAGAATGGAAGAGTCTTGAGTATTTAGCTGAATTTGACTTCAGGCCCAGATGTGAATTGGAACCTGAGATGTTGGCAAACTTATCGATAAGACCGACTCTTATGGAAAGAATTGGCGAGAGCCAAAAGCGAGACGATAAGCTTGTCAAGATTATCCATGATTTGGAATCTGGGTTGGACCTAGAAAAGGATAAAGGATTCGGAGTCGATCGAGAGGGTTGGCTTCGGAAGCAAGGACGATTAGTTGTTCCCGATATAGATGAATTGAGAAATGAAGTTCTGAAGGGAAGTCATCACTCGAAGCTGACAATTCATCCAGGTGGAAATAAGATGTATCGGGATATGAATAGAACCTATTACTGGGAAGGTATGAAGAAGGATGTTGGAAATTTTATTTCCAAGTGCATGAACTGCCAGTTGGTAAAAGCATAACAGAAGAAACCAAGTGGATTGCTTCAGCCATTAGAAGTTCCTACATGAAAGTGGGAGCAAATATCGATGGATTTTATTGATGGGCTACCTAGAACAAGAACGGGAAATGAAGGGATTTGGGCCATCGTAGATCGTTTGACTAAGAGTGCAAGATTCATTCCTGTTCGATCAACTAGGACTGCATCGAAATTGGCTGAGCTATATGTTAAGTGGATAGTTCGATTCCATGGTATTCCGAAGAGTATAGTGAGCGATCGAGACCCATTGTTCACTAGTGGATTTTGGAAGAGCTTTCAAGAAGTTCTGGGAACCGAGTTGTGTTTGAGTACAGCTTATCATCCTCAAACAGATGGTCAGACTGAGAGAATCAACCGAGTTTTGGAAGATCTCCTCAGAGCATGCGTTTTGGATTTCGGAGGATCATGGGAAGATCATCTTCATTTGGTGGAATTTTCGTATAATAACAGTTACCAGTCAAGCATTGGTATGGCACCATATGAGGCATTGTATGGAAGACCGTGTAACTCTCCGACATGTTGGTTAGAAACAGGAGAAAAGCTGATACTTGGGCCAGAAATGATTCGACAGACTTCAGATTGCATAGAGATCATTCGGCAACGAATGAAGGCAGCCCAAGACCGTCAGAAAAGTTATGCCGATAAGCGTCGTAAGGATTTGGAATTCGACGTAGGTGATATGGTTTTTGTGAAGATTTCTCCATTGAAGAATGTTATTCGATTCAGGAAGAAAGGAAAATTGACTCCGAGATTTGTTGGACCATTCCCGATCATCGAGCGAATTGGAAAGCTCGCCTACAAATTGGAGTTACCAGAAAAGATGGCGGGTGTGCACAATGTTTTTCATGTATCGTATCTACGGAAGTATGTGCACGACTCGAATACTGTGGTTTCTGCAGATAGCTGTGAAGATTTTGAGGTTGACCTAGTTGTTAAGAGACCTCGTAAGCCGCTTCGTGTTGTGGAAACTGACACGAAATAGCTTAGGGGGAAGGTAGTTAGGTTGCTTAAGGTACAATGGAGTGATGGTGTTAACGACTGTACATGGGAGGTGGAAGAGAGGATGAAGGCAGCTCATCCTGAACTCTTCGAGGTATGGCCATAAGGTGTCGTGTCATCTCACGACGTTGTAACTTGTTCTAGTTTTAGAATTCTGCAAGCTAGGCTAGAATTGGACGCATGGTTTGTTGATTGCTATGGATGGTAGGCATGCGGAATAGTTTTGATTGCTCTTGTTTGTTTGGAATTTCGGGGGCGAAATTCCTAAGGAGGAGAGAATGTAACGACCCGTATTTTTATGGATCGAATGTTTGTAACTAGTGTTATTAGGTCGTTAGTATTGTTGATTTGTTCAGAGTTAGATCATCCATAAGTTAGACCGTTCAGAGTTTGAGACGACTAGAGCTTAAGTCGTGTAGAAGTTAGGTCGTCTAGAAGTTAAGCCGTGTTGTAGCTTAGGTCGTCTGGGAGTTGGGTCGTGTGGTAGCTTAGGTCGTGGGGTAGGTTAGGTCGGGTGAACGACTTAAGAGATTGGGAAACCTACAGGATTTGACCGACCTAAGGAAGTTGGCGACTTAAGTTAGTAAGCGACTTAGGAGTTAACGACTTAAGTTAGTTAGCGGCTTAAGGATATAGGAGTTAGCGAGTTAACGACCTAAGGAATTAAGCGGGTTAGCGACCTAGGGAGTTTGGGTCGTTCGAGCGACTTAGGGATTATAGGTCGAAAGTTGTTAAAAACCCTATGTTGGAGTTAGGTCGTAAGTCGTTGGGACTTGGCTTAGTGTTAGGTCGTTAGGCCGTGTACAGTTAGGTCGCGACTTATGATAAGTCGTTAGGTCGCACACTTGCGTTATCACTAAGTCGCGAGGGTGTTAAGTCGTTAAGTCGCAAGGACGTTAAGTCGTTGAGTGTTGAGTCGTTGAGTGTTAGGTCGCGCGTATGTGTTAAGTCGCGCAAGTGTTAGGTCGGGGAATCTGCTAGGTCGTAGGTCGAAGGGGATGGTTAAGTCGTAGGTCGGAAGGTTTGTTAAGTCGTAGGATTTGCTGAGTCGTAAGTCGTAAGTCATGGGGTTTCATGAGTCGTGGACGACTTAAGGGGGCGGACGACTTAAGGAATTTCCAGCCTATAAATACACGGTTCTATCTCACTTTTTGGGATCCGGATTTTGAAGCGACGAAGTGCTGCCATTTTGAGAGCTCGAGTTCTACACTTCTTCACTTCTTTTCTCCACTCTAATCTTGTGATTCCTTCCATCCAAATCGAAGATCAAATCGAAGATCCAAGAGCTTAGATTGAAGATCTACAACCATCGAAGAGAGATTTCATCGTTTGAAGCGAAATTTTGGAGAATCGAGTTAGATCCTTCGCTGTCCAGATCTGAAGTGTGTTTCTTTTGAAGTGTTTAGGTGATTCGGCGAGTGGTGGTTATCTCTCACACGGATCCAAAGGAGTATATCGGATTGGTGGCTTGATTATGTGTTAAAATAGTGATTTCCATGCATTTTCATAAACTTAAGTGTAGATCTATTGTTCATGATGATTTGACATCCATTTTACTACATGTTAATCTATGCAAGTTTATTCATCAAGTTGTAGAGATATTGCTCATGATTCATGCTTGTTAGATTTGGACTCTTTATTTACAAAATTGCCATTTTAGTTATAATTGCTTTTAGATCTTGTTTGCATGATTGATTACTTGGATTAATGATTGATTTGATTGATTGTTGTAAATTAGTTGATTAGTTGATGGATTTAAACAAGATGGTCGAAGATGATTCAAAAGCTAAGGGAAAGGCTCTTGAATTGGAAAAGCTGCTCGTGGCATATGTGGCGGTTGATGAAGCTCATATGGATAGATATGATGATGATGTTGAGATGAGGCTTTGCTATGATGAGATGAAGCGAGGCATGATATGAGATAGCCTTGGTTTAATCCAGACGGGATCATTCCAAGCATGTTGATGACTCGGTGAAATGGTTCGAGTCTGAGGATAATGGTTGGCTCGAGAGGCGCTTGAGCTAGTATGAGAATAGTCGTCGAGGAGGATGAATAGAAGGCTGAGATTTCATCGTTGTTGAAGGTTCTAGCAGGCTCAAAGCAAGAGTACGCTGGGCAGATTCGATAGTCCCAAAAGACTACAGTTGGTGGTCGAGTACTCTGGGCAGATTCGATAGTCCTAGGCACGGGCTGCGACGACGTGCGAAGTTCTGTCTAGAACCGGGGTTACCATTGGCCCTTGACGGACGGCTGAAAGAATGTGCCGGTCATTCAATTAACGGTGGTATCGAAGCAATGATAACAGTGATAGCCAGAGTCATGGATGTTTGGTTGTTTCATCATTCGGTCTCAAGAGCGATAGTTTCTGGGTGCTTATCTGATCTTGGTTTAGGACTTGGGGGTTTGTGCTTGGGAAACATCGACCTTGACTCGAGTGATAATTGCTTTACTTTAAATGTCTGCTTTGCTATGTTTATTTATGCTTAGTGTGTCTGGGGGCTATCACTGTAGAAAGAGGTGGAGTGGGAGGGTTGGGTTCCTATTCCTTTTACCTTTATGCTCTTTTGGTAAGTTGTTAGTTAATTTACCGCTCACTAAGACTGTTGTCTGACTCAAGGTTTTATGTTCAACTCTTATTACCTTGGGCTGTTCATCCATTTTGGGATGGGCAGACTAGGTAGCAGGTGACAGGTGCTGTTCTTAGTTACCGACGATGCTGATGACGAAGACGAGTTGGAGGCTTGCATATTATTTTCTTACTATATGTACTGGATGTTCCGCTGCTTGTATAATTCTCTGAGTGATATGTAGTGAGGCTTGATGTATTGACTATTCAGATGTTTGTATTCAACTATTATGAAGCTTAATTGATGAGATTCTATTTTGTGAAGCTTCACTATATATATTCTCTATTGTATTTTGTCCATGCGCTGTGAGTAATACGATAGATTCTGCTACTTTAACTTACCCCTGACGATCATCCATGGCTGCCTGGCACACTTTACAGCGCACTATTTCTATGTTCAGTGCAGGGTTCATGGGCGGTCGTCACAAGGATTATGCTGAATCCAAACGACTATGGCAACATTCAATCTATATTTACATGGTAGGTAAACGCCCTTATTATGTTCACTTTAACGTCTATATCAAGAGAACATGGAGCCCCAAAGGTTCTTGGGATGTCTTCCCACGTGATAATGGATTTTACCTAATTAAGTTTGAACTGGAAAAGGACTATAATCAAATCATTAAGGGAGGATCATGGTTCATGGACAGCAAGCTAATCTTTATGTTTAAATGGGAGGCGGATTTCAATTTCGAACGTGTTATGTTAACAACTTATCCTATTTGGATCAAATTTAACAACTTGGATCTCACACTATGGAATATGAGGTGTATTAGCAAATTAGCAAGCTTGATAGGCAAACTTATAGATATTGAAGAAAACACAAGGAAGGTCAAACACATTAAATATGCTAGGGTTTTGGTAGAGATCTCTGCCAAATCTTAACAGCCAAAATTGGTGAAAGCTATAGATAAACATGGTAATGAATACAGGCAAGAGGTGGAATATGAGTTCGTACCACCTAGGTGTGGTGAATGAATGTGCTTCGGTCACATAAACCAGCATTGCCAGTATATCACAATAGATAAGACAAAGCAAGTATGGGTAGAAAAACCAAAAAACCCAACAGAAACTACAACGAGTTACTTGAGACTAGTAGTTCAAAAAATGATGAGAAGGTCACAAAAAATAATATACACAACACCACCCCAGTTAATACCCACCATCAAAATATTCACTTCCACACCAGAATCCCATAGAGTTGGGCTGCGGATAAGAGCAAGCAGTTCATCTAGTTCCTGCTTAGTCAACGACGACACCTTTCCCAGTGGATCATTCTGATGGTAGTTCTTAGCCCCAACCTGACCCACTTGTTGTTCCTGTGGCTCCACCTGCCCTGGATCCATTAACTGAAGGTCAAAATGAGAAGGAGGAGGAGATGCCAAGTTCCCTAGCTAATATCCACAAGCTGAACATTGAGTTGGATACATCTGAGAATGAAGAGGATGAAGATATGTCAGAGGACATTAGCAAATACACTGTATGTAATGTTGAATATGAAAAACAGTTCACCACTGGTGATAAGAAAAGGACTGGTAATTCAGTTGTGGTAGGTTCTGCTCCAATTACACGGAGCAAAACCACCAAAAAGTCAAAATGTCTATACTATGTTGAAATGTGCGAGGTCTAAATAATGACATACATCAACTAGACCTCCACAACATCAAGGCCAAATTCAAACCTTCTATCTTAGCTCTTTTAAAAAACAAATTTACTAATAGTAATATAGAGATGTTTAAATATCAAATGGGGAATCAATGGTCATTTGCACATAATTCGACTAACCATGCTAAGGGTAGAATTTTTGTTAATTGGGAAAGCAATTACTGGAATGGTAATATCATGAATGTGGATGATCAGCAAATTACAATTAAGTTTCATAATATTGGAGGATTGAAGATTGTCACCACTTTTGTTTATGCAAGCAACCTGACCTCAGAAAGAACTGATATATGGAGACAAATTACTGCTAATTCTAAAAACATCTTCCTTGGGTTGTCACAGGTGATTTTAATGCAGTCTTAAGCACTAGTGAAAAGAAGGGAGGACTTACGCTGAAATTAGCCTAGGTTGCCGAATTCAACAACTGTGTACTGGCCAGTGGACTCGTTGAAGCATACCATTCAGGCCTGAAATTTACATGGAAGAGTGGTGAGGCTAAGAAAATTAAATCACGACGAGATAGAGCGCTTGGTAATGTTGAACTCTTCAACAAAATCCCAAATTTTAAAGTCATTGTTCTACCTTGTTTTACAAGTGATCACTGTCCCCTCTTGATTCAATTCAATGTTGATGATTATTTGCATAAAGGAAAACCTTTCCGATATGCAAATCGTTGGCTTTTGATTGAAGGTTTCGATGAAGTGGTGAACTTTAATACAATAAGAATTCCTCCAAGCAATCATATGTACCGACTTGTTATGCTCATCAAAATCATGAAAAACAGACTCAAATATTGAAACAAGTGCAAACCAAAGACCACTGACACCATCACAGCAATTCAATAGCAGTTAGAAAACATTCAAAATCAACTGGATAATGATCCCCTACATGAGGGCCCAAATGCTGACTTCTATGCACTTCAAAAACAATTCAAAATGGAGCTTAAAAAATAAGCAGTGGAGTTGAAGCAGAAAGCTAAAGAGAAGTGGCTTCAACAGGGAGATGAATGCAATAAATTTTTCTAGGGGAAATTAATTTAAAGGACAAAAATTTATATATTTTTAACCTCAAGGACGCGACCTAAATATTTTAATCACAAGGACAAACATTCTTCTAAAAATTATTCATAATGACAAACATTCTTCCAAAATTATTCATAAGGACAAACATTTTTCCAAAATTGCTATCAAACTAAAAACTGATACCTAAAAACTGCTACTGATAACTATAAATTGATACCTAAAAACTGCTATCAATAACTAAAAACTGATACCTAAAAAAAGTTGTCCTTCAGGCTAAAATACTAAAGGTCTGTCCTTGAGGCTAAAACGTTGAGAAATTTGTCCTTGACAATAATTTCTTGATTTTTCTATACTAAAATGTTACAAAGACAACATCACAATAATCTCACTAACTGTTTAAATGAACAGGGCAATGCCTCTAAACATACTAAAGACATTGAATAGTAGGTTATTGCTTACTTCACCAACCTATACAATTGGGACAATTTCAATCACTTACCTCACATCAACTGCAGAAAAAAAAAATCTCCCTAGCTGGTGCTGACATGTTGACAACTCGGATTTTGAAAGAGGAACTGAAGAAAGCTGTCTGCTTGATTTACTGTGACTCCTCCCCCGGTCTCGATGGAATGGGGGCAGCTGTAACATCCCACTATTTTGGACCATTCAAATCGACAATAAATCCACACATGTCGGACTTGAATACTTCAAAACAGTGGGTTGTCAAGAAAATTTGGAGCAAATAAAATCAAATACAGAATCACAGACACAGAATATTAGAATAACTCGCAGCGGAAATAAAATACCATAGTAGTTCATGAAGCTACTATATACAAACTCTCAAAACATATACAAAATCACATAATCAAAATAAATATAATAGAAGTCAGGATACATAAGACAATAGACAATACTGAATAGGAAATAACTGGAATAGAAGTCGAAGAACTGATAGACAAATAAGCTCCAACAAATCTCTAGCTCCAGAAGGTGAATCCAAAGCTGTGATTCTCAGGCTGACCCGAGCGTAAAGTAAAACACAAACACTCAAGTCAGGACATACATACTTATATAATGTAAACCAACTCAAGTGAACTGTAAAAGCAATGCACAATAACTCAAAGGGTGCTTGGGATCGCCCATCCTTTAAGTATCCGTTAAACAATTTAGCAGAAATAAGCGCTATCAGAGAAATGTTCATATTAAAGTAAACAATGCAAATAATAGTGCAAATGTGACTAGGGTAGCGCAGAGCTGCAGTAATCGCTCACCTCTAGCCACACTCTCAAATCAAAGGTGTGCATCTAAATAAATCACAAGGAAATAAAATAGCATACAGAGAAGTGTCCCCGTGGTTAACATTTCAAAATGGTTTATAATTCTGAAATTAAAATCATTCGTTTAAACCATTAAAAGATGAAGTCATTATACCTTCAAATCAAATATTAAATTCCCAAAATTATAGCCTTTTTTGAACTCATTTATTCACTTAAATACATTAAAACATTAAAATTCCAGCTTTCACAGCATTTAGAAAGTGTTGCGGTAAGTTATATTTGGAAACAATTCAATTCAGCAAAGACAGCCTTTATGAACTGCTGTAATAGTTAGGGTTCAATTTAAAAGGTTTAAATTCAATTCAGCAAAGACGGCGTTTACAAAACTGCTGCAGTGTTCAATTATATTCAAAAATCTCATTTCAGCCAACTGCAGCACTTAACAAGTGCTACAATAGCTCTATCATTAGTTTCAGGTTCAAGTTTAGTTTCTCCAATTACAGCACTTACAAAGTGCTGTAATAGCCCTTAGTTAATTAGCCTTTAGTTCATTTGTATCAACCACAGCACTTACAAAGTGCTGCAGTATCATTTACTTCAGTTTCAAGTTAAATTCAGAAACGATAGCATTTCTAAAGTGTCACTAAAAGAATTTCCAGATTTTAAATGGAATTTCAGCCACAAATGAACTTCAATTTAAATCATTTTAACTTATAAAAATCACATTTTTTTCACATCAAAAATGTTCATTTAAATACCTTTAGCTTATGATTTTTATAAAGAAAAATTTTACAATAAAAATCCAAATTTTTAATAATTCCATTATTAAATTCAAGTGTACAATTTTCCCATTTTTAACAATTTACTTTAACACTTAAATTTAAATTTTCATTTAAATAAAATGTAATTTCCATTTTTATTTAATTAGCTTAAATTTCCATAAAAAAAAATCAAATCAAAATTTCCAATTTAATTTATGTTTAAATCATAATTTTTCCATTCATTTAATTAAAATTTTTAATACATAGAAAAATCATTATCACTTTATAAATCATTTTAAATTCAATTTAAATCAAATTATCATATTTTTACATTTTAAAATACTTAAAATTTTCCAGAAAAATATATAAAATAACCACGGGTCTGTATAACATTTTCTAACCTAAGTCAAGTGATACGGATAATATATCATTTCAATCCGTAGTTTTGGTATCAGAGCTTTGGTTTTAGGCCAACCTTAGCCTACGGGGCAAAAACTCATTAGAGATAGGGTAGAAATACCCTAGAATGAGTGAAATCAATCTCAGAATCATTTCTTTGTGAGAGAACGTATTTTCGAAGTATAAAATGATTTTCAAATGATTTTAAAGAATTTTCAAAGATTATTTTGATATAAATTTTCTTGCTTTGAAAGTAAAAAATTTCTAAACTTCATTCCTTTCATATCCACCCTGTTAGTAAATTCTTTGATTAGGATCCTCTTAAATTTTGAACTTCTAGCTTGCTTGATCTAGATTCATTGTTGATAGGAATCTATTTTGGGTATGGCTAAATCAGTAGTATGTTAGGTTGCTTTGAGTAAACCCTGTTGTATCTTCTGCTTAGCTAAAGTTGTCCAACTATAGATATTTATGCTCCTGTTTTTCGTATGTGAGTTTTTTCCAAATTTTGAATGGAAATTCTTTTGTATTAATATAGGTTATATATCATTGACCTTGGTTTGGATTTTTATCGATTAGGATTCCTTTGAATTTTGGAATGCTCCCACTTGTTCTGAAATCCATTCATGTCTCCCCTATCTGTATTCTTTTGATTTTGGAGCATTGCATAACTCCACTTTGTATGACCTCTAGAAAGATCGGCGATTCCGCCAATCTTTGAATGATTTGTAAAGCGGTGAAACTCCTTTACAATTGGTATTAATTCACCGGAGATTTCTGTATCCTCGGTTTACGATGCTATTTATCTTCTGCTATATTTGGATGCTATCTTTGGCGATCGAAGGTCGATTGCCTTAGATTTTCATATCGATTATATTCCTGAAGTCACGATTGACCCTGTTAAGGTCGCCCATGATTTATATGGGCTTATCCATCTTCTAATTGGTAATTTAATTATCTCATCTTCGTTCGAGCTTATCTTCGAATCAGAATCCTATTTGATTAGGGTACCTTTAAAATTTGAATCTCTGTTTTGTCTTGAAATCCATCCTTGAATCATCCATTGGAAAATTTGTGGTTGATTGTCTTCTGAAAATTGTCTATTCATCGTAGTTGTTATTTTGATAAGGATGACCATATTTTTATATAAAGGTGAAATGTTTTCGATAAGGATTATATACTTTTTTAAAATGAAAATTTGAAGTTCGAAAGGATTTGAAATTTTGAAAGTTATATAAGAAATGGTTTCATATAAAATAATTTATAACTGAAGGTTTTGAATCTGAATTTGAGTGATTGAACTCCGGCATTTTGGAACTGGTTTTAAGATTTTGAAATAATAAATAATATGATTTGAAAGTATTTTCCGAATATGAAATGTTTCAAATGATTTTAATGAGTTTCAAATGATTTCGAAGAAATTTCAAAAGAAGTTTAAGAAAATAGAAGTCCAGAACCCACTTATGTCGCTGGAAAATAATTTCGGTGATGAATGCATGCATCGTCGACATTGATTTTTGAGTTTCAGAGTGGGGGAGAGGCCACTTCGGTAGCTTTGTTATACGAGTGACTTGTGAAACTAATTTTGATTTCAAATTCTGAAGTGCGATGTGATATTCGAAAGATATATGTATATATATTTGAACAATTTCAAATGAGTCGGTGTTCAGTCCTTGAGTTTTGGATTTGATTAATATAACCCTATCTTTTGGAATTGATGTACTGATTTATTTGTGATTTCCAACTCTTGGATTGAAAATATGATTTCTTCGACTATTTTGAAAGTTCGAGCACTTCCAAATCAAGGTTAACTTTTCAAAGCTAAGAAATTTTGAAGTATAAAGTATATAAGTTGGTATGTATGTTTAAGGTATGTAGTAATATGATTTAAATAAGTTTGAAACTGTTTTGTTAAGTAAATGAATAAGGCTATTTTGAATCTTTCTAATATGAAATTTTGATTTGAAATGTTTTGGAAAAATTTTGGTCTTCAAAAAAAAAGAAATTTTAGTTTAAATGTTTTAACTGGGTAACATCTTTATAAAACTATATATTGAATAAGTTGGAATAGATACATAAGTTGTACGTATGTTGTTTTATTCGCATAATTAATTTGATCCAAGTTTGAGTACACAAGTTCGAGGTGAATTTCACCATTTCATGTTAGAATTTTTCATTTGATTCTTGATGGCGAATTTTAATATGGATTTTGGGCTTGATTCTAGATTTCTCTATCATAGTATATGGTGATGGCTTCTAGTCGAGAAACCATATCAAAGTCCGCATTAGGGAAGTCGAATGGACAATACTAGTTCGAAAGCGAACTTGTGTGATCGAGCGAGCGATCGAATGTGATTTTGCAAAATGATGACGTATGTACATCTTATGTTCTAATATCATTGATATACTTGACGCTGAAATTGGAAGTTGTTGGGTGGGATATCTTTGTAATTTAATTAGAAATTTTCTTTTATGCTTAACTACTATCGATTTAAAACCATTTTTTTCAAAACTATTTTACAAAACTATTTTATACAAAACTATTCTAAATTCAAAAACCTTTTATAAAGCAAAGATGTTCAATCCCATATGGCTCTTCATGCAGCGAAATTTATTTTTTTGAAAATTTTGATCCTTATATAAGATGGACTTTATGTAAATATAAGATGATTTTGAAAACCATTGATTTTTGAAATGAATTGTTTGACTTAAATTATATTGATTTAGAAACTTGGATTATTTTCTAAATTTATTATTTTGGAAACTTTGAAATTGAAGATATTTAATTTGAGAAGAAATAATTTGGTGAAATTGTATATGATTTTGAAACTGAATTGATATTGAAACAAATTGAATTTGAGAACCTTGTGTTACTAAATACTTGATTTGGGAGTTATCGAACTTATATAAAATTGATTTGTATAAGTATGAAATTGATTCAAAAACTATTGATTTGGAAAGGTACTCAATTTTAAAAGTGAAATCTTATTTAATCGAAGTCTATATAAGTTTGATTTGATATACTTTTGATTTGGAAAGTATTCGATTTGAAAATGAAACCTTATATATAATGGACCTTATATAAGTACGATATTTGAAAGTGATTTGAAAAGGTACTATATGATACATATTTTCGAAGTAAAGATATGGAAATTGCCTTCTGCTTGATATCCGCTTTGTGGCCACATTGTGGATTCATTCTATCGATATTATTCTTTGATTTGGTTTTCCGGATATGATACTCGAGTTTCCATCGAATTCCATGGCGATCTCCATGGTCTTACGAGCGCGACTGCATAGCGTAATTCACCTGGCTGAGATGGCCTAGGGGTACGGATTGTTTCCTGCGGGATCCAGGCGTAATCATTGTGTATCATGTGATCTATGTAGGTCGTATTTAGTAGCGAAATTCGCAGGGCCGAGAAAGCTTACGGACACAGATTGTTTCCTGGGGGATCCAAGCGTAACCATTGTGTATCTGCGATCCATGGTTGGACAAAGGTTTGGTTGTTTTGTTTGGATTGTACTTTCCAAATCTGTTTTTTTAAAGGGTTTTTCCAGTATTTTCACTGGGTGTTGAAACAAGTTTACTAAGTACCTGTAGAATTCTAGCTTTGCGCCTGATCAACGCACTGCCAGAGTCTACAGGAACGAGGATAAACTTGTTAAGACATCGAGTTATAAAAGTATTTTGATAAAGTGTTATATAAAGGATATTTTGATCAGTTATTTTTCCTTTCTAAAAGATTTTAAAGTGTTTTAAATATTAATTACCTTTTTACTGACAATTTGAATTTAAAAGACTTATGGATATAATAAATTGGATTTAACCAAGTTACTAAATATTAAAGAATTCTGATTGAATTTATATGGTTTTAAATTAATGGTTCATCCTTGTCTTTCGGCCTATTTTCCCCCTAGCTATCCCGATTCACCATTTTTCCTACTTGCTATTCCTATTTCTCTTATTTTTCTTGCTGGCTATTCCTATTCTCCTGTCTTCTTCCTTTTCGGGGATGAAAAGTTTTGAGTGGGGGAGAGTGTAACAACCCTGTATTTTGTAATTATTTTTAAATTGAATTTCCTAATTTAAAAAAAAATTTTAAAATGAATAAATTTTGTTATTTAAATATAAATTTTGATTTATGAGAATTATAATTCCAAACATGAATAAATAGAATATTTTCCATAAATGTGAATTTTGTCAATGTGGTCAACTTTGACTTTTAATTTTAAAAAAAAATTAAATTTTGAACTTTTGAAATTTATCTTTATTTTATGAAAGTAAATAAAATTTTAAGTATACTACTTTTCGTTTCGTTGGAATCTGATTTATATTGTGAAAGTTATACTTTTTACACTATTGTAAGTAAATTGGTTATTTAACAAAATTGTTTATTTTATTTTACATAAATGATATTTTGTTTGTCATTTCATGTTCTAATTTATGTTTACATGTGTAACATGACATGTTATGTATATATATATATATATATATATATATTATTTTGAAACATTTTAAAAGTGTAGTTGAAATTTTCCAATGTCAGTTGTATTTTGTTTACAATTTTAAATTCTAGTTTCAATTAAATAAAGTATTTTCTTTATTTATTTTCTATTTTTCCTAAAACTATTTATTTATTTTTCATAATATCTATCTCTACCTGATCCTTCTA
This sequence comes from Allium fistulosum, assembly GCA_030737815.1. Classification (NCBI taxonomy): domain Eukaryota; kingdom Viridiplantae; phylum Streptophyta; class Magnoliopsida; order Asparagales; family Amaryllidaceae; genus Allium; species Allium fistulosum. Next base: position 936,201,636 of record CM060907.1, on the reverse strand, counting down.
TTTTATTTAATTAGACATTCATTTATAAATTGAATGGTTATGTGTTTAGATCCCTTATTTATTTCTTGGAAATGAATTAGATATACGTTATCTTGCCTTAAAGGCATATCTTTTAAAAACTTATTTATTAAATGTTCTTGTACTTATTTGTTTTGGTAAAGGCTTCTTTTGTATATATATCTTTCTTTAATATATAGGAAACAAATCAATTAAGATACGTTACTTGTTTTTAAAATAGGCATACGTTTCATTTTTATTTCTTGCCTTTATATTTCACACCTTTTGATTTCCTACCTCTTCATTTAACTATTTATTTATTTCCTACCTTAACTTATTCCTCAAAACCCATAGGCCGAGCCTAGATGGTGACCAAACTCCTCTCTAGCCTTGCCTTTTAACCTTCTTTCCACTTGTAACTCCAAACTCTTCCTATTCTCTTGCCTAACCATGCTATATGGGTCCTAACCAGATCCTTTTCCACCTATAAGACCATCATGGCCGAGCCTAAAGCATGTTAGGGTCAAGCAATGTTGAGTTGTAGTCAAGAAAAATTGGTTGAAAAGCTTTGTGAAGTCATTTGTCTAATTCTATTTTCATTCTTGTTCAATTGATCTTTGTATTGTAAAGGTATATTTATTTTGCTTTGTTTTATTTGTGAAAACAAGATTAACATCTTGGCTCTCTCTCCATTCAAATCTAGTCGTGCTATCATGCTTTCTGGATTTTCATTTGTGCGTTTTATTTGCAAACTCCAGCGTAAAAAGGTGAGTATTCACACATGACATTTATACTTATATGAATTGTGAAGTGACAACAAGTGAATGTGTATAAACTATTGTATCATGTTATACCTGCCTGTGATATAATTTATATGATGTTAAACCTTGTTATAAACTTGTCACATCATCTGCTATGTTATATTTTATTTTACTGTTCATTTAATTATGTTAATCACACTGCAAGTTCCTTGTAGATAGAATCACTATGGGATGAAATGATACATAACCGAACGGACTTTAGAATAGGGAAAGATCGTTATAGGCTGAAATGATAAGCCAGAGCGATTTTTATTTATTTTTATTTACTTGGGATTGCGGGTTTGAAATGATAAAACCCGGATATTTTTTGTAAACTACGGATTGAAATGATATATTATCCGTATCACTTGACTTAGGTTAGAAAATATTATACAGACTCGTGGTTATTTTATATATTTTTCTGGAAAATTTTAAGTATTTTAAAATGTAAAAATATGATAATTTGATTTAAATATGATTTAATAAAGTGATAATGATTTTTCTATGTATTAAAAATGTTAATTAAATGAATGGAAAAATTGTGATTTAAACATAACTTAAATTGGAAATTTTGATTTGATTTTTTTATTATGGAAATTTAAGCTAATTAAATAAAAATGGAAATTAAATTTTATTTAAATGAAAATTTAAATTTAAGTGTTAAAGTAAATTGTTAAAAATGGAAAAAATATACACTTGAATTTAATAAGGGAATTATTAAAAATTTGGATTTTTATTGTAAAATTTTTCTTTATAAAAATCATAAGCTAAAGGTATTTAAATGAACATTTTTGATGTGAAAAAAATATGATTTTTATAAGTTAAAATGATTTAAATTGAAGTTCATTTGTGGTTGGAATTCCATTTAAAATCTGGAAATTCATTTAACACTTCAGAAATGCTATCGTTTTTGAATTTAACTTGAAACTGAAGTAAATTATACTGCAGCACTTTGTAAGTGTTGTGGTTGATACAAATGAACTAAAGGCTAATTAACTAAGGGCTATTACAGCACTTTGTAAGTGTTGTAGTTGCAGAAACTAAACTTGAACATGAAACTAAGGGCTATTACAAAGTGCTGTAATTGTAACGACCCGGAATTTTGAACAAATTAAATTGAGAATATTTAATTGATTTTAAATATTCGAACGATGATTTAATTTGAATCCCCGATATCATTTGAAATTTGCGATTAAATTATAAAATTTAATCGGTTGAATGTTGAATAAAACTTTGAATCTTCAACTTTAAGTTGAAGATTAATATTTCGAAAGCTTTTAAAATTCGTATTGATGATTCTGAAGATAACAGAAGCTTCAGAATCCAATTCCGAATTGATTTGATCAATTTTGAAATTTATATCGTTTAACCGATATTTAAAAAATAGTCGTCCGAGGCGCAGTCTCGGAATTCGACGAAACCAGTCCCATTGGGTCCGTAATATTGTATTATTACCGGATTTCAAATTTTCGTATTGTTCGGAGTTGATATGTGAGCACACGATATATAAACGCGGTAAACTTTGTTTTGAAACAAATTGAATTCAAATAAAAAATGGTTGCTTTCCTTTGTCTGACCGTAAGTACAATACGCCTCCAATTTGTCTCGTTCGTACTCTATTTCTTTTCCCCCTCTTCTTATCGTTCTGCTCGTTTAATTATGAGATGGAATATCATCTCCTTCCAAATGAAGACCCATCCCGTTCAAAGACAAACGAAAAAATTCGTTCAGTTGGAAAAATCAATGTCACGTTCCTCTGTTAAATTTCAAAACCAAATAAAACAAATGCCGATCGAAAATCTCGTTCTTCCTCCATGTATAAAAAAAAAGGGGAGGATGTCGCACTCGCGTGCGCGAGCATCTAGGGGTTAGGGTTGGCTGGGGTTTCGCGATTCGTAGGCAGTGGCGTTTCGGCTGGGGGCGATGCATCTGGTATAGTCGCGTGTTCGATTTAAAAGCCAGCAGCTGCGTTCGATTTTGGGGTAGCTCGATCTTGAGCAAGAAGACGTCTGTAGGGGTTCGATCTCGAGTGGAAGGTGGCAGGCGATTCGTGATGGCAACTCGTTCAATTCAGTGAAGGCGTTCGCGATGGGCTCGCGTGAGGCTGAAGTGGAAGGGGGAAAGGAGCGGCAGTGAAGATGGTCGAGCTGTTCGTGGGCCTAGGGGTTCGGTCGGCAACTTAGGGTTTGTCGCGTTCGAGCGTACGGTGGTGTCGCGATTTGTCACGCGTGCAGGCAGGGCTCGCGGTGGGCAGTTCGTCGAGGCAATTTGGGTGGGAGCTCGAGATGATTGTGTGGTTTGAAGTTCGACGAAGTGTGATCTCGAGTTCGCTAGAGCGCAGTGAGGTAAATCCCAGTTTTGATAAAAATTTAAATTTAAAGTAAAGATAACAAATTCTTGTATTCAGACAGAAAAAAAAAATGTTGAAGGAGTTATAAAAATTTGATTTTTAATATGTATAAGTAAGGTAGATATATATATATACCTTTAGTAAAGGAATGTGCTGTTTCGTTGTTTACAAAGAATTGTATACAAATAATTTGGGTAGATAAGATTTTCAAATGATTTGGAAAATTTGTTTAAAACTAAATTATTGGTTGAATTAAAATTTTAGTTTCAAATGAAAAATATTTTGTAAAAGAAAAATTGTTAGAAATTTAATTTATTGGATAATTAAAATTACTAAACGAAAATTTATAGTTCGATTTAATTCGAATATTAATAATTTGTATAATATTTATACAAGGTTAAAGTCGAGAAAACGAAAGAAGAATTGGGTTGGATTGCAAAATAAAAAGCTAAGGTGAGATCTTCTCACTCACATTGAAAAGTGGAAATTTTCAGTTATTGATTTGATTGACTGCTTGATTGCTATTGAATGTGCTATTAGATATAATAGGATATATCTATATATATAGCAATATATACATATTGGCATATGTATATATTGGATTGATGATTTCCCGCCTCGTATAGCGGATGAGACCCTATTGCGCCGTTAGTAAGCGGATTTATAAAAACCTATATACCGCGATAATTCCGTACTGGAGCGGAATTGGTATTGTGCTAACGTCTGTGGATGCAGGGGAACAGGTTGGAGGGATCCAACTGGATTCCTCAACTGTATTTATTGTTACAGATATTGTGATATTTGTTGATTATCATATTGATATATGATGTTTTGAATGCCATGATTGACCATTTGATGCGTTGCATCATCGGATCCATTTTTAAAGTCTAAAAATAACGATTTTGGATTTTTAAAAGGATTTGTAAAGTGATTTGTAGAAATATACGTTTCATTGAAATTTTTGAATTGGTTTATTTTAAATAAATAAATGTTAAAATTTTAATGTTAGTAAAATTGTGATTTTTGTGAAATACGACAAAAAACGTTATTTTTGAAATAAACAATTGATAAAGATTATGAAATAGTTTAAATTGGAATTGTTGAAGTATTTTAAACAATTCATATAAAAAGATTTATAAAAATTGATATGTTTATAAATTAAAAATATTGGAATTTTGAAATGAGTTTTATTAAGTGTTAAAGTTAAATAAAATGGATTCCATAAGTGAATTGAAATTTATAGATTCATAAATTGTGAAGTTATTAAATGGATAGATTTTGTAAAACAAAAGGATTATAAGCAATTATCTTATAAATCGGATTTTGTCATTTAGATGAGAAATGAATAGATGTTGTAAATAAATGGATTATAAGTTCTTAACTTATAATATAAACTTCCGGTATATAATTGAGTTATATAAGTTGAATTGGATAATTTAGAAATCGAAGTTTTATAAATAGAAATGGGATTTATAAACATTGTTTTATAAATTCAAAAGCAATAGAATTTGATAAATTTAACATTGAAGTTATTAAAGGAGATATATTCGTGATTTTGGACAGCGAATTATCCTTTAAGTTAAATGGGTAGGAATTGTTAAAATTGGGATAGTGATTATATTCACGAATTTGGACAGTAAATATATATTATTGAATAAAATCAATATATTTTGGGAAAAGGAATATTGTTAAATGAAGTTGTTTTAAAAGATGTTTTAAAACGTGTGAAATATCGAAATCATAGATTTCAACATTTTATTGTTGAAATAGACGCTTTCGAGAAATAAGGAAATGGTGGACTATAACACTGTTGTTATAGTAAATGATTTTCGAAAAAAAATGTTTTATATAGTATTGGGATTTACATATCTATCTTAAATTTCGAATCCCTATACTAGTGATTTTGAGTCGTCGTAACGATGTTTTACGTAACATTCGTTTTGACTCAAATAAATGTGCTTAAGAGAATGATTTCCTTAAAGAATGAAATGTATACTTAATTTGATTTAAGTATATTGAACATTTTCAAACGTTGAAAATAAATGATTTGTGAAACACTTATTTTTAAATAAGTATGGAAATGCTTTTTCCAAAACGAAATGAAATGTTTTTGAGAATTTATCTTCTTAAAGATAAATTTATCTTCTTAAAGATAAATTGAAATTGAATATTGAAATCGATTTGAAAATCGTATATCAGTAGATATTTTGAAAATATAAATTCACTATGGAATTTATAAAAGAAATGGAAATCCGTTTTAAAGAATAAACGTTGGTTTATTTTTGAAGTGTGGAAATTATATATCTAGTAAGATATTTTTGAAGATGAAATAATTTGGAAAATTATTTGGAATCTGATGATGTTGCGCATCTTTATTGATAGTTAAATAACCGACTATCAATATTTACCTTTAGATAGGTATTTGTTGTGAATTGGATGAATTTGAATGCCACACTTATTTTTGAATAAACGCTCACTATTCGGGTTAGCCGGGAAAGGACCATGGGGTCGTATAACCCATTCCGAATATGTGATACGTCGTTATGAATCGCATTTGAAGACCGGTGTTGAAGACCGGATATTTTTGAAAACGGAAGGATTACCGTCGAGTTACTCTACATCGACTGATCTTCGATTTAGAGGTTTTATCACCCTTAGTGACGGGAAGTCCTGACGTGATTGAAAATTTTCCGAATATGCAAGGGCTTCGTGAGAAGTGCCTTCGGTTCTGTTCGATCCCGGAACAGACTTGTATGGATTGTGTGTCTGACGTTACAATTTGAGATATAAAGCTGATTTCTTTCAAATACATTTCTGTTGGTGGCGGAGAATTTATTCTCTTAGCTTAACACCCTTCTCTGAGACGTACGAGCTCAGAGGTTATGTAGTTGAAATTTATCAGCGATATATCCCAATTTGGTAACGTGGCATATTGAGTGTTGCTGTGAAATGATCAGTGTTTGATCATTTGTGATATGATCATTTGTTTGATCTTATATCTTTGTGATCATAGGTTGATCATTTTGTTTGACCCGAAGCAGGGCTTTTTGAGAAAGCGTAGCTTTGTGGACGAGACTTCGTCGAGCCTCACACCCCGGAAATGGTCGAAACAGGAAGAATGCAGCAAGGTTCTAGGGAGTAGCGCCCCTTAGTGTATGTCATTCCTTCTGGATAAAGGTGGTATCATGGTATGGAGCCCAGATACTTAACCTCTGTGGTTGCTGCACAGTTATTATTACTTTGTGGTTTGTTGGAAATCGGGGATCCTCGGGAAGATCGGTGACGATCGGGGGATGGCATACGCGTGTCAGTAGTTACCTATTTTTGCAGAGGTAACCCGACCTTGTGTTGGCAGAGATCCGGTTAGGTTCTCGGGTCGTCTATTCCAGGGACGTACCCATCGTGGATAGGAAGTTCCTTAGCCTGACCATTTGTTGGAAATCCAAAGAAACAATACGACACTTGTACGGTTTTAGTTGTAGAACCTATCATTCACTTATGGTGGCGCCCCACTGTTTGGATGGTAGCTATAGTAGGCATACGATACTGGTCGTATGTTGGCTAAGATTAATATTATACTTTCGAAATGTTTTCTACACTATGCACTAATAATAATATCAAAAAGAATTTGATTTTTGCGTAGTAAGCATCTTTGACTATCATAAGAAGAAATCTCCTCCAAGTCTGCGTTTGCATTGTGTGTGTGGTGGGAGGTCTTATGGTAGTTTCATTTTCCAAAAGCATTGCGAATTGACATTAAAGTTTTCCTGTTGTTTATTTTAAAGATAAACTGTTTTACGATCTCACACCAGTCACCATGACTGACTCGGAGTTTATTGTTCCCTTCTAAACTCTGGGTGCCCACAAATTTTCCACACGGGCAGCCTAGAGTTATGTTATCAGGATATTCTGGATATTCTGGAGCTTTGGAGATAAGCTGGAGGACGAGACGTAGTATTTGTATCTGATAGTATTTATTCCGCTGTGTATTCTATATGAGGACAAGTTTATATAACTGTCCATTGTTGTATATGACTCTGATGATTGATGTATGTATAAACTGATATAGTTCTTTGTTTTAAAAGACTAGTGTTTATCTATTATATATTGTTCCGCTGCGATGTGTAAGATTCTGATATTGTTTTCTGTCTGATGTTGTTCAGTTGTTCTTTATTTCTCTTCTTCTTCTCTTTTTCTTCTACTTCTTCTTTCTAAAACCCTCACTATTGGAGTTTCCGGCAGTCGATTTCTCGGCAGTCGATAAAGTGAGTATCGATGTCGAATTTTCGAAAGTCGAAAATTTGGGTATGTGACAAAGTGGTATCAGAGCATATGGTTAAGCGACAACCCTGCTCTGTTGGGTGTTACTCATTAGAGATAGAGTCAGTAGTACTCTAGAATGAGTTTGAGTGTAATAATAGATATGAGCGCGTATTTGTTATTTGAATATAAAATTGTTTTATATTGTGATGATTGGTTTGTTGAGTGGTATATGGATTCTGGTCGGTATTGTCCGTACAACTCTATCGATAGGGATCTCTAAACACTTGAATAGAACAATTCGGCACAGTATTGTTTTAAATAGGATGAATGAAATAATTTTGCCCAAAACTATTTTTTTTTATAGAAAAGAAATGGTTTTCTATGAATTATCATAGTATATGGATGTTTGGATGTTAGGAAGTAATGACATTGAAATATTATCATTGTTATGTTGAAATTGAATAAGAAATAAAGTAATAACCTAAGATTTAAGAAATAAATTCACATACAAATGAAATTTGAGAATGTAAATTTTAAATGTGACTTATAATTAAAACGGAATTCTAGAAAAGTTTTTGGAAATGTTTTGAAAGGAATTTGAAAATTTTGGAGATTTGGAAGTTTAAAGCCTTTTTGATTTGAAAATGAATTTCGAAGGTTTTGAAAAATGTTTTGAAGGAATGAAAAGCTCTAAACTCTTTTCGGTCGCTGGAAAATAACTTCGGTAATGACTGCAGCATTATCGATGTTCATTTTCGGGTTTCCAAAAGAGAAATTGCTGCCAAATTGTTTTAAATGGAAGTTGTTCGGAAAATTGGATTTTGTTTTGGAAATTCAAAAGATAATTTGATTTGTTTTCAAAATGATTTTGAAATATTGGTAAGACTCTGGGATACCATGTTTATGAAATATTATCAAGTTGATAGCTTATACAATTTGAAAGGTTGATAGCATAAATTTAACTTAAAGGATGAAGTTAAATGAATATAAGTACAAGTGAATCAATTAAATGAAAATGAAATTGAAAGTTGAAATTCATTTCGAATTCGTAAGCAAATGAATGGAATTGAATAATTGAAAATGAAAGATGAATTGAAATTCGTATGGGAATTGGGAATTCGGTTTAAATGTAAATAGATCTAACCGAAGTGGTAAATTTAAAATAAGAATATTTATATTGAACCTAAGTAATGAAGAGCGAAATTCTTAAGTAAAATTCGAATATTGAAATTATTCTAAGTTGATGATTGAATGAAGATAAAACTGGAATTAGAACTGAATGTTGAAAACGAATGTGAGTAAATGAATTAGAATTGAAATGAATTAGTAATTGAAACTAATTTAAAAATAATAAGCAGTTGTAAATGAAAGTTGATTAATAAATTCAATATTCAGAAGTTGAATAGAATCCAAATTGAATTAAGATATGGTGAATTGAGTTCAAATGAAATTGAAATGTAAAGATTGAACGAAATTGAATTTGCAACTTCAATAGTGAAGTAAAAAAATGTATAAGCAGTTATATTGAAAATTTTGTAATAGAATTTGCAAAATGATTTGAATATGTAACTAGATATTATGGCTAGTAGGATATACAGGTATAAAGGAATTGGAATTTTGATTTCGAAGACAATTTGAATTGCTCGAAAAAGGTACGTATTTGAGTTTTAATATGAGTTTTTGATGATTTCTCTCTAGCCGCTTGGCTTTTTCTTTTTCTTTTTGAAATCTGAGAGTCCGTAGGGACATTTTGTAGTCGTACCGTATTAGCCGCGCAAAGGAGACGCTGGCGAAATTTTTCGAAAATTTAGGGCGTTAGAAAATTTTTGAGAAATTTGAAAGTTTAAATTTGAATTTGAATTTGAATTTGAATTGAAGTAAAAAAAAAATGTTGTTTGAAACTTAGAATTGAAGCTGGAAATTTAGTTGAATTAATAACAAATCTTTAGTAGAAAGATTTGTTTTGATGATTAGATAAAACTATTAGATGTGAAAAATAGTAGACGAGTTAAGGACATTTTTCCCAACTTGTAATTTCGAGGACGAAATTCTTTTAAGAAGGGAAGTCTGTAACGACCCGGAATTTTGAACAAATTAAATTGAGAATATTTAATTGATTTTAAATATTCGAACGATGATTTAATTTGAATCCCCGATATCATTTGAAATTTGCGATTAAATTATAAAATTTAATCGGTTGAATGTTGAATAAAACTTTGAATCTTCAACTTTAAGTTGAAGATTAATATTTCGAAAGCTTTTAAAATTCGTATTGATGATTCTGAAGATAACAGAAGCTTCAGAATCCAATTCCGAATTGATTTGATCAATTTTGAAATTTATATCGTTTAACCGATATTTAAAAAATAGTCGTCCGAGGCGCAGTCTCGGAATTCGACGAAACCAGTCCCATTGGGTCCGTAATATTGTATTATTACCGGATTTCAAATTTTCGTATTGTTCGGAGTTGATATGTGAGCACACGATATATAAACGCGGTAAACTTTGTTTTGAAACAAATTGAATTCAAATAAAAAATGGTTGCTTTCCTTTGTCTGACCGTAAGTACAATACGCCTCCAATTTGTCTCGTTCGTACTCTATTTCTTTTCCCCCTCTTCTTATCGTTTTGCTCGTTTAATTATGAGATGGAATATCATCTCCTTCCAAATGAAGACCCATCCCGTTCAAAGACAAACGAAAAAATTCGTTCAGTTGGAAAAATCAATGTCACGTTCCTCTGTTAAATTTCAAAACCAAATAAAACAAATGCCGATCGAAAATCTCGTTCTTCCTCCATGTATAAAAAAAAAGGGGAGGATGTCGCACTCGCGTGCGCGAGCATCTAGGGGTTAGGGTTGGCTGGGGTTTCGCGATTCGTAGGCAGTGGCGTTTCGGCTGGGGGCGATGCATCTGGTATAGTCGCGTGTTCGATTTAAAAGCCAGCAGCTGCGTTCGATTTTGGGGTAGCTCGATCTTGAGCAAGAAGACGTCTGTAGGGGTTCGATCTCGAGTGGAAGGTGGCAGGCGATTCGTGATGGCAACTCGTTCAATTCAGTGAAGGCGTTCGCGATGGGCTCGCGTGAGGCTGAAGTGGAAGGGGGAAAGGAGCGGCAGTGAAGATGGTCGAGCTGTTCGTGGGCCTAGGGTTTCGGTCGGCAACTTAGGGTTTGTCGCGTTCGAGCGTACGGTGGTGTCGCGATTTGTCACGCGTGCAGGCAGGGCTCGCGGTGGGCAGTTCGTCGAGGCAATTTGGGTGGGAGCTCGAGATGATTGTGTGGTTTGAAGTTCGACGAAGTGTGATCTCGAGTTCGCTAGAGCGCAGTGAGGTAAATCCCAGTTTTGATAAAAATTTAAATTTAAAGTAAAGATAACAAATTCTTGTATTCAGACAGAAAAAAAAAATGTTGAAGGAGTTATAAAAATTTGATTTTTAATATGTATAAGTAAGGTAGATATATATATATACCTTTAGTAAAGGAATGTGCTGTTTCGTTGTTTACAAAGAATTGTATACAAATAATTTGGGTAGATAAGATTTTCAAATGATTTGGAAAATTTGTTTAAAACTAAATTATTGGTTGAATTAAAATTTTAGTTTCAAATGAAAAATATTTTGTAAAAGAAAAATTGTTAGAAATTTAATTTATTGGATAATTAAAATTACTAAACGAAAATTTATAGTTCGATTTAATTCGAATATTAATAATTTGTATAATATTTATACAAGGTTAAAGTCGAGAAAACGAAAGAAGAATTGGGTTGGATTGCAAAATAAAAAGCTAAGGTGAGATCTTCTCACTCACATTGAAAAGTGGAAATTTTCAGTTATTGATTTGATTGACTGCTTGATTGCTATTGAATGTGCTATTAGATATAATAGGATATATCTATATATATAGCAATATATACATATTGGCATATGTATATATTGGATTGATGATTTCCCGCCTCGTATAGCGGATGAGACCCTATTGCGCCGTTAGTAAGCGGATTTATAAAAACCTATATACCGCGATAATTCCGTACTGGAGCGGAATTGGTATTGTGCTAACGTCTGTGGATGCAGGGGAACAGGTTGGAGGGATCCAACTGGATTCCTCAACTGTATTTATTGTTACAGATATTGTGATATTTGTTGATTATCATATTGATATATGATGTTTTGAATGCCATGATTGACCATTTGATGCGTTGCATCATCGGATCCATTTTTAAAGTCTAAAAATAACGATTTTGGATTTTTAAAAGGATTTGTAAAGTGATTTGTAGAAATATACGTTTCATTGAAATTTTTGAATTGGTTTATTTTAAATAAATAAATGTTAAAATTTTAATGTTAGTAAAATTGTGATTTTTGTGAAATACGACAAAAAACGTTATTTTTGAAATAAACAATTGATAAAGATTATGAAATAGTTTAAATTGGAATTGTTGAAGTATTTTAAACAATTCATATAAAAAGATTTATAAAAATTGATATGTTTATAAATTAAAAATATTGGAATTTTGAAATGAGTTTTATTAAGTGTTAAAGTTAAATAAAATGGATTCCATAAGTGAATTGAAATTTATAGATTCATAAATTGTGAAGTTATTAAATGGATAGATTTTGTAAAACAAAAGGATTATAAGCAATTATCTTATAAATCGGATTTTGTCATTTAGATGAGAAATGAATAGATGTTGTAAATAAATGGATTATAAGTTCTTAACTTATAATATAAACTTCCGGTATATAATTGAGTTATATAAGTTGAATTGGATAATTTAGAAATCGAAGTTTTATAAATAGAAATGGGATTTATAAACATTGTTTTATAAATTCAAAAGCAATAGAATTTGATAAATTTAACATTGAAGTTATTAAAGGAGATATATTCGTGATTTTGGACAGCGAATTATCCTTTAAGTTAAATGGGTAGGAATTGTTAAAATTGGGATAGTGATTATATTCACGAATTTGGACAGTAAATATATATTATTGAATAAAATCAATATATTTTGGGAAAAGGAATATTGTTAAATGAAGTTGTTTTAAAAGATGTTTTAAAACGTGTGAAATATCGAAATCATAGATTTCAACATTTTATTGTTGAAATAGACGCTTTCGAGAAATAAGGAAATGGTGGACTATAACACTGTTGTTATAGTAAATGATTTTCGAAAAAAAATGTTTTATATAGTATTGGGATTTACATATCTATCTTAAATTTCGAATCCCTATACTAGTGATTTTGAGTCGTCGTAACGATGTTTTACGTAACATTCGTTTTGACTCAAATAAATGTGCTTAAGAGAATGATTTCCTTAAAGAATGAAATGTATACTTAATTTGATTTAAGTATATTGAACATTTTCAAACGTTGAAAATAAATGATTTGTGAAACACTTATTTTTAAATAAGTATGGAAATGCTTTTTCCAAAACGAAATGAAATGTTTTTGAGAATTTATCTTCTTAAAGATAAATTTATCTTCTTAAAGATAAATTGAAATTGAATATTGAAATCGATTTGAAAATCGTATATCAGTAGATATTTTGAAAATATAAATTCACTATGGAATTTATAAAAGAAATGGAAATCCGTTTTAAAGAATAAACGTTGGTTTATTTTTGAAGTGTGGAAATTATATATCTAGTAAGATATTTTTGAAGATGAAATAATTTGGAAAATTATTTGGAATCTGATGATGTTGCGCATCTTTATTGATAGTTAAATAACCGACTATCAATATTTACCTTTAGATAGGTATTTGTTGTGAATTGGATGAATTTGAATGCCACACTTATTTTTGAATAAACGCTCACTATTCGGGTTAGCCGGGAAAGGACCATGGGGTCGTATAACCCATTCCGAATATGTGATACGTCGTTATGAATCGCATTTGAAGACCGGTGTTGAAGACCGGATATTTTTGAAAACGGAAGGATTACCGTCGAGTTACTCTACATCGACTGATCTTCGATTTAGAGGTTTTATCACCCTTAGTGACGGGAAGTCCTGACGTGATTGAAAATTTTCCGAATATGCAAGGGCTTCGTGAGAAGTGCCTTCGGTTCTGTTCGATCCCGGAACAGACTTGTATGGATTGTGTGTCTGACGTTACAATTTGAGATATAAAGCTGATTTCTTTCAAATACATTTCTGTTGGTGGCGGAGAATTTATTCTCTTAGCTTAACACCCTTCTCTGAGACGTACGAGCTCAGAGGTTATGTAGTTGAAATTTATCAGCGATATATCCCAATTTGGTAACGTGGCATACTGAGTGTTGCTGTGAAATGATCAGTGTTTGATCATTTGTGATATGATCATTTGTTTGATCTTATATCTTTGTGATCATAGGTTGATCATTTTGTTTGACCCGAAGCAGGGCTTTTTGAGAAAGCGTAGCTTTGTGGACGAGACTTCGTCGAGCCTCACACCCCGGAAATGGTCGAAACAGGAAGAATGCAGCAAGGTTCTAGGGAGTAGCGCCCCTTAGTGTATGTCATTCCTTCTGGATAAAGGTGGTATCATGGTATGGAGCCCAGATACTTAACCTCTGTGGTTGCTGCACAGTTATTATTACTTTGTGGTTTGTTGGAAATCGGGGATCCTCGGGAAGATCGGTGACGATCGGGGGATGGCATACGCGTGTCAGTAGTTACCTATTTTTGCAGAGGTAACCCGACCTTGTGTTGGCAGAGATCCGGTTAGGTTCTCGGGTCGTCTATTCCAGGGACGTACCCATCGTGGATAGGAAGTTCCTTAGCCTGACCATTTGTTGGAAATCCAAAGAAACAATACGACACTTGTACGGTTTTAGTTGTAGAACCTATCATTCACTTATGGTGGCGCCCCACTGTTTGGATGGTAGCTATAGTAGGCATACGATACTGGTCGTATGTTGGCTAAGATTAATATTATACTTTCGAAATGTTTTCTACACTATGCACTAATAATAATATCAAAAAGAATTTGATTTTTGCGTAGTAAGCATCTTTGACTATCATAAGAAGAAATCTCCTCCAAGTCTGCGTTTGCATTGTGTGTGTGGTGGGAGGTCTTATGGTAGTTTCATTTTCCAAAAGCATTGCGAATTGACATTAAAGTTTTCCTGTTGTTTATTTTAAAGATAAACTGTTTTACGATCTCACACCAGTCACCATGACTGACTCGGAGTTTATTGTTCCCTTCTAAACTCTGGGTGCCCACAAATTTTCCACACGGGCAGCCTAGAGTTATGTTATCAGGATATTCTGGATATTCTGGAGCTTTGGAGATAAGCTGGAGGACGAGACGTAGTATTTGTATCTGATAGTATTTATTCCGCTGTGTATTCTATATGAGGACAAGTTTATATAACTGTCCATTGTTGTATATGACTCTGATGATTGATGTATGTATAAACTGATATAGTTCTTTGTTTTAAAAGACTAGTGTTTATCTATTATATATTGTTCCGCTGCGATGTGTAAGATTCTGATATTGTTTTCTGTCTGATGTTGTTCAGTTGTTCTTTCTTTCTCTTCTTCTTCTCTTTTTCTTCTACTTCTTCTTTCTAAAACCCTCACTATTGGAGTTTCCGGCAGTCGATTTCTCGGCAGTCGATAAAGTGAGTATCGATGTCGAATTTTCGAAAGTCGAAAATTTGGGTATGTGACAGTAATAGCCCTTAGTTAATTAGCCTTTAGTTCATTTGTATCAACCACAGCACTTACAAACTGCTGCAGTATCATTTACTTAAGTTTCAAGTTAAATTCAGAAACGATAGCATTTCTGAAGTGTTACTAAATGAATTTCCAGATTTTAAATGGAATTCCAACCACAAATGAACTTCAATTTAAATCATTTTAACTTATAAAAATCACATTTTTTTCACATCAAAAATGTTCATTTAAATACCTTTAGCTTATTATTTTTATAAAGAAAAATTTTACAATAAAAATCCAAATTTTTAATAATTACCTTTTTAAATTCAAGTGTACAATTTTCTCATTTTTAACAATTTACTTTAACACTTAAATTTAAATTTTCATTTAAATAAAATTTAATTTCCATTTTTATTTAATTAGCTTAAATTTCCATATAAAAAATCAAATCAAAATTTCCAATTTAAGTTATGTTTAAATCACAATTTTTTCATTCATTTAATTAACATTTTTAATACATAGAAAAATCATTATCACTTTATTAAATCATTTTAAATTCAATTTAAATCAAATTATCATATTTTTACATTTTAAAATACTTAAAATTTTCCAGAAAAATATATAAAATAATCACGGGTCTGTATAATATTTTCTAACTGAAATCAAGTGATACGGATAATATATCATTTCAATCCGTAGTTTACAAAAAAAAATCGGGTTTTATCATTTCAAACCCGCAATGCTAAGTAAATAAAAATAAATAAAAATCGCTCAGGCTTATCATTTCAGTCCATAACGATCTTTCTCTATTCTAAAGTCCGTTCGGGTGTGTATCATTTCAACCCATAGTGATTCTATTCTACAGGGAACTTGCAGCGTGATTAACAGAATTAAATAAACAGTAGAATAAAATATAACATAGCAGATGATGTGACAAGTTTATAACAGGGTTTAACATCATATAAATTACATCATAGGAAGGTATAACATGATACAATAGTTTATACACATTCACTTGTTGTCACTTCACAATTCATATAAGTATAAATGTCATATGTGAATACTCACCTTTGTACACTGGAGTTTGCAAATAAAACACACAAATGAAAATTCAGAAAGCACGATAGCACGACTAGATTTGAATAGAGAGAGAGCCAAGATGTTAATCTTGAATTCACAAATAAAACAAAGCAAAATAAATATACCTTTACAATACAAAGATCAATTGAACAAGAATGGAAATAGAATTAGACTAATGACTTCACAAAGCTTTTCAACCAATTTTTCTTGACTACAACTCAACATTGCTTGACCCTAACATGCTTTAGGCTCGGCCATGATGGTCTTATTGGTGGAAAAGGATTTGGTTTGGACCCATATAGCATGGTTAGGCAAGAGAATAGGAAGAGTTTGGAGTTACAAGTGGAAAGAAGGTCAAAAGGCAAGGCTAGAGAAGAGTTTGGTCACCATCTAGGCTCGACCTATGGGTTTTGAGGAATAAATTAAGGTAGAAAATAAATAAATAGGTAAATAAAGAGGTAGGAAATCAAAACGTGGGAAATATAAAGGCAAGAAATAAAAATGAAACGTATGCCTATTTTTAAAACAAGTAACGTATCTTAATTGATTTGTTTCATATATATTAAAGAAAGATATATATACAAAAGAAGCCTTTACCAAAACAAATAAATACAATAACATTTAATGAATAAGTTTTTAAAAGATATGCCTTTAAGGCAAGATAACGTATATCTATTTGAAATTCCTTTCCAAGAAATAAATAAGGGATCCAAACACATAACCATTCAATTTATAAATAAATGTCTAATTAAATAAAATAGAAGGATCAGGTAGAGATGAATATTATGAAAAATAAATAAATAGTTTTAGGAAAAATAGAAAATAAATAAAGAAAATACTTTATTTAATTGAATCTAGAATTTAAAATTGTAAACAAAATACAACTGACATTGGAAAATTCAACTACACTTTTAAAATGTTTCAAAATAATATATATATATATATGTACATACATATATACATATATATACATGTATACATATAACATGTCATGTTACACTTGTAAACATAAATTAGAACATGACATGACAAACAAAATATCATTTATGTAAAATAAAATAAACGATTTTGTTATATAACCAATTTACATACAATAGTGTAAAAAGCATAACTTTCATAATATAAATCAGATTCCAATGAAACGAAAAGCAGTATACTTAAAATTTTATTTACTTTCATAAAATAAAGATAAATTTCAAAAGTTCAAAATTTAAAATTTTTTTAAAATTAAAAGTCAAAATTTGACCACATTGACAAAATTCACATTTCTGGAAAATATTCTATTTATTCATGTTTGGAATTATAATTCTCATAAATCAAAATTTATATTTAAATAACAAAATTTATTAATTTAAAAAAAGTTTTTAAATCACGAAATTCAATTTAAAAATAATTACAAAATACAGGGTTGTTACAGCAGCCTTCTTCAGAATGAATTAGGTACACCAGAAAAATTACATGCTAAAGGCTTATAATGAAGCTATGGAGACTGGAGAATTTATCCAAGAAATCAATTACACTTTCATATCTATCATTCCAAAAACTAAAAAACCAAAGAGAATTGAAGACTACAGACCTATTGTCTGTTGCAATATCGCGTATAAGATCCTAAGCAAAATTATATGCATGGGGCTAAATAAAGTTCTTCCTGATCTAATTTCACAATGCCAAAGTGCTTTTTTAAAGGATAGACTTATATTTGAAAACTCCCTGATGGCGCATGAATTAATTAGAGATTTTAACAAAAAAGGTACTGATAAAATATTTATTAAAGTTGACCTACAAAAGGCATATGATTAGATTAACAGAGGCTTCATTACTCATTTGTTTGATTCTATGGGGGTTCCGATGAAGTTACTTAACTTGATCAATTAATGCCTAGACACAACTACCTTCTCTATCATGATAAATGAAGTATCTAAAGGGTATATTCAGAGCAATCATGGAATTAGAAAAGGTGACTCTCTCTCCTCATACCTATTTGATAGCTATGGAATGATTCACCCTACAAATGGAGTTGACATGCTTTCATAAGTTCGTTCAACCTATATACAATATTCACCCCAATGTAACTTGTTTAATATATGCCGATAACTTATTAGTAGTAATTAAATGCAATACAAAAGCCATTAATAAGATCAAGTCCATTTTCACGGACCTAAAGCTGCTGGTTGAGCTTAAATTGAATGAAATAAAAACCAAATGTTATTTTAATAAATTATGTTCTCACAAGCAGGATATGCTAGAGAAACTGGAGGTCTCGGAGGATCATCTTCTAGTCAAAGGTGTTTTAATACTACTGGCGACGTTAAAGTTGACGGAATTAAACGAACTAGCTCAATCAACGAATTGAAAACCGCCATGATTTGACCCTAAAGTAAGAATATCTTAGATATACTGCAATGTAAAGTGAAGGAATGTGCTGTGGTATTAAAAACTGTTTTTTGTTCAAAGTTGGAGATACGAACAGTTTTTTTTATTCTGCTTTGGACCGCATAGCCAGGTTTAGCAATAATATTAACTCATTTTACAAATATATATATATATATATATATATATATATATATATAACCAAATTTCATCTAATTAAATAAAAATGATACGTATTTACTTATAAAAACAAACTTTTTATGAAACATCAATTCCAAAAATAACAAATGATATAACAACTAAAGCAAGACTCTAGAACCTCAAAAATAGAAAATGAGCGTTCCACTTAAACAAAGTAAATACCTTATTTTTTTAAAAAAAATCATTTTTTTAATTTTATTAGACTTTATTTCCTCACGAAAAAAAATATCAAACAATAAAACAGATTTGTAAAAAGTGATGCTAAAATTTTCGCTTTTGTTAAAAAAACACATACCATTTTCTTAATTTAGTTTCAATACATTAATATAAACATATACAAATATTAAAAAAAAGATGAACATAAAAAAAATTATAAAAATATCTGATGATTTCAAATATATTTACTAAATCTCAATGTTGTAAAGAATATAATTATGGTTATTGATATTGCCATAGCCATGTAAATTTTAATCGACCGTCCAACGTTCGATTTGATACAAAGCAGTAAAGTGTGAAATGCATGATTCATGTTCGTTCGATTCATATTGAAGATATAAATTACACAAAAAAAAATATCATCCGAAGTTATTTGAGTAGTCCATCCACTGTCCAACTAAAACGCGAAAAAAAACGAACATAAACTTTGTCTAGTTCATATCCATTCAAATCTTTTGTAAACCACATCTATATCTTGTCCAACTGTTTACACACCTATATTGCATTAACACCATCTCCAAAGATGTTATAAAAACCTTATTTCGACAAGGCTTGCACATACAACTACAATCGTTCAAATAGTAAGATGCATTAAAATATCGTTTTAATTGTAATTGAATTAATTCCATCATTTAATAAATATTTCAATATACACTGTATTAAATACACATTAATTTAAAATCTTATACCAAACCTACATTATAATAAATAAGCACTTGATTAAAATCATTAAATGCTTTTACGCTAATGTTTAAAAACACTAAACATATATCAAAAAATTTGAAAATATAAAAGCTTAAAACCCATACAATTGCACTAAAAAAAATGAAAACACATAAATAACATAAATATTTTCAAGCATTCAAACTAGTTTGAAAATTCAACACCATCCATTTTCAAAAATAAATTTCATTACACTCTCAAAAATAAATTTCATAAAACATATCAAATTTTCCAATGAACATATACAATTTTAACCAAAATCATTTACAACCAAACTGCAAATATATAAATTCTATGCTATAAACATTTGATCAAACTACAAATATTGACACTTCACACTATCTTTATTGATAGTTGACTTGAAAACACAAACTTTTGATCCGACCGTAAACTTTTTAAAATACCCTTTAATCATATACAATTTAATTATTATATGTAATTTTTAACCTATTATTTCTAAACTAAAACTAATCTAACTAAATTAAAATATTTAAATTTCTTTAAAAATTCAAACAAAACTTTTGATCTGACCGTGAACTTTTCAAAATACCCTTTAATCATATACAATTTAATTATTATATGTAAGTTTTAACCTATTATTTCTAGACTGAAACTAATCTAACTAAATTAAAATATTTAATTTTTAAAAAAAATTCAAACAATCAATCTACACTTAAAAATATGATCTAACAAATAAATATTATTTAAACAAATAAACTTCATTTACAAATTCGTTTATTAATTTATAGCATAAATAAAATTCAAACTAATAAAAAATTAAACGTTTCAATTTAGAATTAAAAATTTAAATTAAATACACATTATTTCAACATAAAAACAAAATTAAATATTTTCACAAATCATTTTTTATTGAATTTGTTAATCATATATAATCATAAAAGATAAATTCATACACAAAACATATGCCATCAACATGCACGAAACACATACCATAATCTTTGTATATATTGAGCTTTTTAAACTTAAGGAAAAAATTGAAGAAAAATTTAATTTCACGTACAAAAATTTTACTTTTTAGACTAAAGAACGCTTTTGGTGTAAATCGCAAAAAAATAATTATAACTATCATTTTATGTTTAAATTAAAAATGTCTTTTAAACTAGAAAACAAAATTGTTGTCTGAAAATAAATTTGTATTCAACTTTTTGCATGTGCATATTTCCCTGATATATATTTGCAGCTCGCACTGCTTATTTTTATAAAATAACAAATTTAAGATTTATATGGTAAAATATACATTCTACAATTAAATCTTTATGGTCCACGTTCTAAATTTCAATTTATATAATATACACTTAAAATTGTAAATATTTACATTTTAAACTGCCAAAATTTAGAATTCAAATATATACGGTATACTAAAAATTTAGAACAGTAGGTTGAAAAGCGGATCCTAATTTCCACTGAATGAAACATAATTATCATCAAAATTAAGTTTCAAAGTCATGATCTTAAAAGTAACAAATAGATTATTTTTATCATGTGCCTTCAACTCATGATTCTATAAAAATTAAAAACATTTTTGTCAAAAACAAACAAGATTCAAAGTCAATATCTAATGGGGATAAGCACAGTAGCATTTTGAGAAGCTTGTGTCCATCCAAATATATTACAACTGCGGATATTTTAAATTTAGCATCTGGGAACCAGTGTATAAAACATGGAACTGATTTGATTATAAGATATGAACAATAGACATCATATTTCTTCTAATTAAGTTCATATTGCTACTACATTTACACCGCATGCAAAAGTGCAAACAGCAAATAAGTATTGATGAATGTGGGATGGATTTAGTAGACAATTATCATCAAATGATAAGGATCTGTGGATCAATCCCCACGGTTGTCTGGCCGCTGCTGATTAGTCAGCTATTTTTTTGTGCATCAATCTTTCATAACACATGCATTTAATCAGCAAGTGCTTATATAATCATTGATGCAAAATACAATATTCGCCACTGAAAATATAGCATCAAACGAAACAGGAGCACTAAACAGATCCCAAATTGAAACCGAACATAGAATTCATAATGATATCCAAACTAACTTCTCAAAATCTAGAAAACAAACTTATTAAGCAAAATTAAAAGAAAAAGAAAATTGAAAGGGCGCTTTCACTGTTTCATATTCCATGGATGTCCGTCTACTGCAGAGAATGGATGATCCAAGCAATATGACAGACATTACATTGGTGTAGTGAAGAAACTACACGATAGAAAATCAGAATGGACGGCCCAAACACGTACTAAGCAAAACTTCAAATTCCCAATAGAAAACCGAAGGAAATAGAAAATGAGATAAAATTAATTAAACGCTCATATTCTATGGATGTATATGAGTCTGTCATGCTACAAGATAGCTTTCAGAACGAGGAATTTTTATAATCATCGCGCTTTTCAATAAACCTCAACTTCTCAATAGATTGAATCGAGTACAAAATACCGAGTAAAATGATGAAAAAATGTTGGGGATGGAGAAACCATAGATCTAACACATTAGATCAAATCAATCGATATATAAAATCGAATAAACAGCCCCAAAAAGAAATCGTCGGAATCCTTATCAGTTGGAGGAAGAATGAAAATAACGAGTCAGAACGAAAATGTGGGCTGTGATATTGGAGGCGTGGTGAGACTTTATACCGGTTGAGGATAAGAGCTTTAACCTAGGTCATAATATTCCTTCCTTTTTAAATTACGTTTATGCCCTTAAATTGGGCCTTCCGCCTAGTTAGTTTTTCCTTTAGGCTTTCCCTCTTTTTTGCTGCTTTTGTTAAAATTTGGAAAACAGTCCGGGGTGGTTCGAACACTGAAATTACCTAATGCATGACTGTATTTTTTCAAAAGTAATTTTTGGACAAATTTCTCCCTCTTTGTTTCAACTGTTTTTGGAAGTCGTTATATTAAAAACGTAAGTTATATTAAATAAAACAAACTTAAATAATTCTAATAATAAAACTCGCTATAAACTTGAAATATAATAGAATAAAAAGGGAGAATTAGGAAGAAGTGCAAACTTTAAAAAAAAAATTAGGTTGAAGGACACCAAAATTCATAACAAGAAAATAGGCCCAAAGTTAAACTTAGAAGAAAAAAATTAGGTTGAAGAACAGCAAGTTTATTTTTTTGACTGAAGGACAATGTTAGTTGTAACTAGCATTTTGTATAGTGTAAAACTGAATATAATGCTAGTTATAACTAGCATTTTGTATATTGTAAAAATTGAATATAATGTTAAATATAACTAGCATTTGTTAAAATATAACAGTTAAAACGGTGTCATACGTTTGACATATATTATCAGACATCTGAGACATTTCAGGTTTTTATCCCGCAATTTCTGTCAAACGTCTAGCATTATGTCCCAGACATCTGAGACTTTTTTGTTTGTAAAACCTGAGTATTTTTCTAAAATTCGCTAAGAGTTTTGATAATATGCTTTTGTGTGTGCTTATGATAAATCAAGGGGATTGTACAAGATATTCTAAGGCCATTGTACAAATATATGACCTTACTTCAATAGTATGATCTATCATTCTTCAAGATTGTCTTCATGCCATGATATCAATGAGTCAAGTGATTTCTTCTATCTTATACCTGAAAACAGATAAAGTATTTCTTATATATGTGATTGTATAGTTATTGTCCTTAAAATTCCAAAAGAGAGATTCTAACGTTCTCCCCTTTTCGATGATGGCAACTATACAATCTTTTATAATGACATTTAAAAAATTAACTCCCCCTATCTATATGCACACATATATGCTAATATTCTCTCCCCTTTGTCATTATCAAAAAGAATAATGTAACGTGTAATTCATAGAAAGAGAACACGGAAAACTAAAAGAAAACATGAGAGGTTATAATCAAATCGAAGAAACAATACATAGTTCAACTGTACAACCCTAGATTTACGAACATCATAGTCATAAACAAACAAAACACAATACTAGTCAACATAAACATAGCGGGAAAAAAACACAAAGATAATAATATAAAAAAAATTACCGATACCCGTGGTTATTGAAAGAGTGCCTGCCATAATTTTCATAGTATTCCCAGTAGGCTGATTGATCAGTTTGATAGTCCCCTAGACATTGGTGTGTTGAGGTGTTGTACTCATCATCTTCATGAATAGATAGACCTTGAGAAGAGGCATACTGCATGTGTTTAGGAGATGGCGGATCAGACCAAGATTTGTCTCCTTCTTCTTCTTTCGGTTGTTCTTGTAGAATATTTTTGCCTCTATCAGGAACATAAGTTCCAACACCATGTGATGACCCATGAGGCTTAGGGACATGAGTATGTGATGGAGGGAGTGTAGGAGAAGGATCTATAGATGATCTAGAAGAAGATCTACCACGGACTTTCCTCATAACCTTGCCCAAAGTGGATATATCTTTTTCAATAATTTTTTCAAGCTTAGTCATGCATGTTGAAAAAGACCTCTCCAAACCAATCATTTTATTTTCTAATGATTTTTGATTCATCGTGATCATCCTTTGATTTCGAAGCGTTAAGTCTCGTACGGACTCATTTTGATCAGTTTCGGCGTGGGCTTTGTAAATCTATGACTCGGTGTAATATCCTGTATCATGGTGAGAGGGAGCAGATGGTTGTGGAGGAGGAATTTGAGTTTGTTGCAGAGGCACCGAGTTTAGTTGTTGTTCGTGTTATTGTTGTTGTTGAGCAATCCATTGAGCAAGAGAAATGTGAGGAGGTGATGTTGCAGGGAGATGCATTAACTTGAAAAATCTTATTCCACTTTCTTTAACAGAAATTTCTTCAAAGTGGGATATGTAAGTTGGTACGTCAAGTGCTTTTAGTGTCTTCATAATGTAAGGAGTGTATACGATAGTTTGGCGATAACGACTCCAATAGTATTTTATCTCATCATGGATAAACTGTGCCAAATTTACACAAACTCCACCAAAAGCTGCATACGATGCCTTATGACCGTCCTCGTATATTTGTTCATGGCTACCTAAACTAGGTAGCACAGTTTTGATTAACATTCTATTTAACAATCTGGCTCGGGTCGAAGATTAGTTGATTTTCATTCTGGCATTCTATCTTCCCATAGTTCTTACGTGACTTGGTTACGTGGTAAGTCTCGATAATCAGCTATTTCTTGTAATGTAGTACCATCAGAGGAACAATCTAGTATTCTTCCAAGTGTGTTTACACTTATGTTTAAAACTTTACCATAATAACTCGTCCATAACCATCTATCTTCATTCTCAGGTTTTCATATATTTTCGCTACATAAATTTGCATAGAAGAGGAAAATAACAAGTTGATTGATAATTACCTTATTCTCATCAAAATTAATTGGTGATCAAATGCCAGTAGCCAGTGTTAGCTCTTGAAGTATGTATTCTTCAAATTTAGATAACTAATAGAAAGGTCCAGCATGAAATTTCTTAATTTTCTAATCCTCAAATCTTTTCACGACATTTGGACTATTGCGAAGCCATTGTTGGATGTGTGAATTGGTGACAGTAGTTGGTTGAGAGGAGGAAGATTGGTCTTTCTTAGATACCTTATTAACTGGTTTTTTGTTTTGGGAGCCATGATTGAAAAATTGGAATGTTTGAGGAAGCTAGTGTTTTCGATTTGGCTAAAAAACTGAAATGAGTTGGGTAAGAAAAAAATATGAAGTAGAAAGTATATATGACTGTTCAAAGTGGCAGTCGAAAATTCTCTTAGACGTCTAAGGGTATTTGTCGAACGCTTGGGAGGTATTCAGAGAATCAACCGGTGTATTTTGCCAAACGTCTAGCATTTTGCTTCAGACGTTTGGGAGTTGATAAATTCTGCATTTTTTTATATTTTAAGTGTATATTTTGAATTTGTATTTCATATATTTATCTTAAAACATGATAAAAGATATTTATAATTATTATAAAAGAAATACATATGCATTTTACATATTTATTTATATATATAGTCATACCCATGTGATTATTGAAAAGAAATTATTTCTCCTCTGATGATTCCGAGTTCTTGTGCTCGGTTTGATTTCAAGAATTTGCGTTATTTTTAGTTTGCGCAGTTGATGGCTTAAGTGGAGACCAATTTGGACGAACTGGAGTGTGATTCTAGTCTTGGTTTGATGGCCCTGCCTCCCATAAGTTTCTTGGAGTAATGTTATGATTTTTTACAGGAGTCTCTATTAAACGAGAGGATTTTTTATGTAAGCCATCCTTCGTTGGTTAATGTCCATAGATTGCTATAATACATCATTCAAGAAAGTTAAGATGATTTCGTTGTCTTTGTTGCGCATAATTCATTTCTCTTTAAACTCTCATCATTTCTTGTTGGTGGTGAAAAATTTCATCAACATTAGTATTGATAGACGATGATTCAAGATTAATCGCTTGTTTGACTTGCTTTCCTTTTGGAGAATAGCCGGTGTGATATGTAGATGATGCTATAATATTTCGTGAGGATGATTTATTTAAAGGAGGAGTGGTTTTTGTTGGTGATACATATGTACTCTTAGATGAGGGAGCTAAAATCAATTGTCGAGTAAGTGGAATCGTGGTCGGAAGACTTTTTTAGATCTTCTATTGTTATATTAAAATATTTCTGTTTATTTTCCATAAACAATTAGACAAGTAAATAAAGCATATTATATTTGTAGTAAATAATTCGTAAGGACAAAATTTCTCTAACCATGAACTTCTTAACAGTTTTTAGTTATGGTAGTTTTAAAACTTTACTAAAAATAACTACACTGAGAATTTTGTGATAGGAATAAAATTTGAGTTCAATATTCATGACAATAATCAGTTATTGTTATGAAATTAATTCATTAAGTGAACAAATACCAAGATCTCATCTTAGTTTTATAAAATTTGATTGACATAGTTGTTTAGTAAAGAAATCGGCAGTTTGCTTTTCTATGTTAACAAATTCTAGAGTGTTAATACCTTTATCAACACTATCACTCAGAAAATGGCGATGAATATCAATATGTTTAGTTCGAGAATGGTTAATTGGATTTCTAGACAAATTTATAACACTTGTATTATCACAATATACAGCAGATTTAGTTATAATTTTTCCAAAATCTTGAAGTGTTTATTGCATATAAATTACTCAACCACATGCTAAGGCAGCGCAGATATACTCGGCTTCGCATGTCGTTAGGGAAACACAATTTTGATTTTTACCAAACCACGAAACCAGAGATTGACCAATAAAATGACATGTGCCACTTGAACTTTTTCTATCCATTTTGCAACCACCGAAATCCGCATCACTATATGACACGAGTTCGAAGGAGTTGCCTTTTGGGTAAAAAAAGCCCGCGATCTTTGGTGTTGGTCAAATATCGCAAAATTATCTTAATCGCTCGATGATGTGATTCCTTAGATTGTGCTTGAAATCATGCACATAAACATACGTTCATCATTACATCTGGTCTACTAGCCATTAAGTATAATAGAGGTCTATCATACTTCGAAATTTTTGATCAAAATCTTTTCCATTTTCATCTTTATCCAAATGTAAACTAGTGCTCACTAGAGTTGGTTTACTAGATGTATTATCCATTACAAACCGTTTTAAAAATTATCTACAATATTTTTCTTGATTTATAAAAATTCTATTTTCTAATTGTTTTATTTGTAAACCTAAGAAGAAATTTAATTCTCCCATATGAGACATCTCGAATTCGTTTTTCATTATGGTAGAAAAATCATTACATAGTTCCTCATTAGTTGATCCAAATAAGATATCATCAACATATATTTATACAATTAGTATATCATCATTTTCTCTTTTTATAAATAAGGTTGTATCAATTTTACCAATTTAAAAATCGAAATTTATTAGATGTGTTTTAGTCTCTCATACCAAGCACGGGGTGTTTGTTTTAGCTTTTAAGTTTGAAAACGTGATCCGGATATTTTTTGTGAACAAACAGGGGCGGTTGTTCAACATAGACTTTTTCTTTTATGAAACCATTTAAAAATGCACTTTTAATATCCATTTAATAATTTGAAGTTAAGATGACATGCAAAAGTAAGTAATGTTCTTATAGCTTTAAGACGTGTAATAAGGGCAAACATTTCTTCATAATCAATTCCTTCTTGTTGGTTGTATTCCTGAGCAACTGATCTTGCTTTATTACGAACTATGTTCCATTTGCATCTGCTTTATTTTTAAAAACACATTTTGTTCCTATTACGGATTAATCATTTGGTCTTGGTACGAGTTCCCATACATCATTTCGTTCAAATTGATTAAGTTTCTCTTGCATGGCTATAATCCAGAAATTATCTTTTAATGCTTCTTTATAATTTTTAGTTCTAAGTTAGATATGAAAGCTACATGACTCATTTGGTTTAGTTGATTTCTAGTTGAAACTCTTGTGTTTAAGTTACAATTACATTATTAATTTGATGATCCTTTAAGATTCGAGGTGGATACCTTAAAAGATTATAATTGTTGTTATCATTATTTATGATATTATTAGTTACAATAGTATTATTATTGTTATTACTATTATTATCGAAAACTTCATCATCATCATCATCATTTTTGTTATTTTTAAAATCTTCATCAAAGGAAACATGAAGACTTTCTTCTATAGTGTTAGTTCGTTTATTAAAAATTCTATAAGCTTCACTCCGATCTGATTTTTAACTTTATAATTGATTTTGGATAATCCTCTTACTAAATCATTTTTTGCTAATTTATTTATATACTTAAAATTTATATAGCAAAAGCGTTTGTGCCATGGGTCATTATCATTTACGGTTAAGCATAAATCACTATAATTTTCATATTAAAAACATAAATATTTTGATTTCTTAATACTTCAAATATTAAATTTTTATTTTGATCAAATATGCTACATTTATTCTTTTCGAAGTCGACCTTAAATCCTTTATCACATAATTGACTTATACTTAATAAATTGTGTTTTAAATTTTCTACAAGTAAAACATTAGTAATTATGGGAGAAGTAGATATACCAATGTTGATGAGTTCTCCAATGCCAATGACGAATCCTTTTAAATTATCTTTGAATGTTACAGTGCCGCCATCGATATATGTTATATTTGACAACATGTGTGCATTTCCTATCATATGCTTGGAGCATTCAATATCGAGTATCCATTTCTCTTTGCTTTTAACTTTGTTTTTGGGTACCTCATCAGTGCTAGCTATAAAACAAACATTCGCTTGTTCTAAGTCGCTTTCACTATCATTATCAAAAGAAGAGGATGGATTTGAGTTATTCCAAGTTACTTGAAAGACTCTTTGCTTTTTCTTGAATTTTTCAAGTTTGCTTTTCTTTTTGTCATTATTGAATCGTAGACAATTTTTCTTCACATGGCCAACTGTCACATCCATAACATTTGATTGACGTTTGATTTGATAAATTCAAATTGCCACCATTCTGAAATTTTGTCATCTTCTTGAATTTCTTAAATTTGTTGTAGTTCTTAGCGATAAACACAATTTCTTCCTCGTCCAAGTTGGAACCGTCGTTATTCGCTTGAAAGGCAGTGTTCCTTTTTTCTTGATTTTGCTCCTTTCTCGCCTACAAATTAGCTTCATATGACATCAAATTTCCTATTAATTCTTCGAATTTGATTGAGAAAGATCGTTAGCTTCTTCGATAGCTAAAACTTTTCTTTCTTATTCGACGGTCAAGGAATTTAAAATTCGTGTAACTATATTAAAATCAGTGAATTTGACCCCAAGTAACCTGAGATTGTGTTGTATAGTTTGGAATCTAGCATACATATAATTAATAGATTCATTTACTTTCATTTTAAAAGATGAGAATTGGTTTTGTAACATAAAGATTTTTGTTTGCTCGACTTTTGTTGTGCCTTCATGAGTTACTTGTAAAGTGCGCCATATATCATATGCAGTTGTGCAAAGCATGACTCATGAAAATTTATTTTTTATCAAGTGAACAAAATAATACATTCATGGCATTGGCATTATTAGTTGCTGTGTTCTTTTGTGCATCGTTCCAAGTACTTATGTCAGTGGTAGGTACTTTATATCTGGTTTGAATAGTTTGCCAAATTTTTAAACCATTAGCTTCCATAAAAATTCGCTTACATGTTGACTAGTAAGCATAATTAGACTCGGTAAATAGTGAGGGACGAGCAGTTGATTCTCCTTCTTGAAATGTACTTGCCGTATTAAAAAGTTTCAATCACATTTTACAGAAAATTGAAATATCCTTGCTCTGATACCAAATGAAAGTCTA
Source organism: Allium fistulosum (assembly GCA_030737815.1). Classification (NCBI taxonomy): domain Eukaryota; kingdom Viridiplantae; phylum Streptophyta; class Magnoliopsida; order Asparagales; family Amaryllidaceae; genus Allium; species Allium fistulosum. Next base: position 936,171,736 of record CM060907.1, on the reverse strand, counting down.
TTGGAGCGTATATAACATGGCTTATGTATATGACAAGTGTGTGTATAGTAATATAAAAGCAAATGTAAATAGCAGAGTATAAATGTAACGTCCCAAATTTTCGCGTTCGAAAATCGACATCCATACTTTACATCGTACTCGAATGTCGTAGATTCGAGCGTTCAAATCCGAGTCGCCGGAGCTTATAACAACATTAAGTAAACAACACAGCGGAAATAAAAGAATATAGATATACAATATCTGATACAACAGAATGATACAATGAATATCAATATACATCAGAGATATGATACAACAAATAGCAGCGGAAAAGAAAACGATAACATCAGCAGCGGATAATCTCCATCTTCAAAGCACTAATCCAGAAATAGCTTGAACTCCCAATAACGATACACCAAGATAAGCAAGTGCAGTCCGATCCAAAGACTGAACTAGCTCCAGATAACCTACTAATCTGACTATCTGAAAAACCAAACTCTAGACTGCTCGTGTAGAAAAATTTTGAGCATCCAGAGTTTAGGAAAGAAACAATAAACTCCGGATCAGTCATGGGACTGGTGTGAGCAACAAAAACAGTTTATCTTTAAAACAAATAGCAGAGAATTTTAAAGTCAATTCGCAATGCTTTTGGAAAATGAAACTACCATAAGACCTCCCACCACACACACAATGCAAACGCAGAATTGGAGGAGATTTCTTCTTATGATAGTCAAAGATGCTTACTACGCAAAATCAAATCATTTGATATTATTACTAGTGCATAGTGTAGAAAACAATTTCGAAAGTAGAATATAAATCTTAGCCAGCATAGACATTTCGCACTTATGCCTACTATAGCTACCATGTTCAATAGCAGGTTACCACCACATTCCATGGCAGGTAATACAACTAAAACCGTACAGGGCTCGTATTGTTTTGTTTGGATTTCCAACAAATGGTCAGGCTAAGGAACTTCCTATTCCACGAAAGAAACGCCTCTGGCGGGACGTTCCGAGAACCAACTGTTCTCTGCCAAACAAGGCCGGCAACCCCTTTTCCCAAGGGATAAAAGAAACCTCAGATATGCCACCCCCGGTCCTTTGGGACCTTTATCCGAGCGCTCGATAACCAACATCACACATCATAAAGAAAGTGTATCCACATGAGTAAGTATCTGGGCTCCATACCATGATACTACCCTTTTCCAGAAGGAATGGTCATACCCTAGGGGAGCTACCCCTGAAAACCTTGCCGCACGATTCCTGTTTCGACCATTACCGGGTTGTGAGGCTCGACGAAGTCTCGTCCACAAAGCTACGCTTTTTCAAAAAGCCACGCTTTGGGTCAACAGATGATCAACCTATGATCACAAAGATAAATGATCAAACAAAAGATCATATCACAAATGATCAAACACTGATCATCACACAGCAACACTCAGCATGCCACATTACCAAATTGGGATATATCGCTGATAACTTCAACTACATAACCTCTGAGCTCGTACGTCTCAGAGAAGGGTGTTAAGCTAAGAGAATAAATTCTCCGCCACCAAACAGATATGTATTTGAAAGAAATCGGCTTTATATCTCAAAGTGTAATGTCAGACATACAATCCATACAAGTCTGTTCCGGGATCGAACAGAACCGAAGGCACTTCTCACGAAGCCCTTGCAAATCCGGATAATTTTCAAATCACGTCCAGACTTCCCATCACAAAAAGAGTGATATAAATCTCTATACCGGGAGCTACCCAGTGCAGAGACATTCGACAGGTTGTCCTTTCATTTTCGAAAATATCCGGTCTTCAACACCGATCTTCAAATGCTATCCATATACGACGTATCACTATTCGGAATGGGTTATATGACACAGATGTCTTTTCCCGACTAACCCGAATAGTGAGCGCAATATTCAAAAACAAATGGATAATGGGATTTCAATTAAGTCACAATTTAAACCCAAACTTTCTCTTTCAAATGGTTAAATAAATTTCCATTTTAATCTTTTTTAAACAAAAAGATTTAATTCACAAAGTTCACTTAATTTCACAAAGATTCATTCACAGATTTTCAAATCGATTTCCATTTCAATTTAATTAATTCGTTGAATCTTTAAATCAAAGATTTAACAAATAGCTTTCAAAACAATTTCATTTCGAATGGTTTAACAAAACATTATTTTAAATCTGTTAAAAATAAACAGATTTAATTCATAGCTTTCGAAAAGAATTCATTTATAACTTGGAAAACCATTTTTCAATTCACTTGAAATTCCTTTACCTAAATTGGAATTTCATTTCTTATCTAAAAGCTTTTATTCTTTGAAAACAACAGTTTTCAATTTGGAAATCTGATTCATTTATACGAGTTAAGGTTCTTGGGTTAAATCCAAATTCCCAACTTATACTTTTAAAATGGTTTAAATTCATATAAACACATTTATATCATCTTTACTCCCTAGTTTCCAAATCATAGATTTAATTTCAAACTTGAATTCAAATTTAAATCAAATTATTTAAATTTTCAAAACTCGATTAAGTTATTCAAAATAACTTTAATATTTGGAATTCTATTTCAAAAGCTTTTCTTTGTAAACCCCAAATTTCCAATTTCAAAATCAATTGAAATTAAAATTTCAATTTCAAAACATCAAATTTAAATTATCTGTGACTTAACCGATTTCCACGTGAAATCCATATTGTGTGTGTAAAAGTGTAGTCCAGGGGTTTTACACACAATAGTGCAACATCATACAATCATCACATATCAGAATACAAAAATATAGTTGATAAGCGATATAAGCTATAACGATTATCACTCATTCACAGATCACAGATATATATACAGATGTATCATAAGTAAATGAATAAATTACACACAACTAAATCCACAGAACAAACTATCATAAATCAAATAGGACAATCAATTCAAGGCATCACATATAAATAATCATTTATAAGCAGGATTTATTAATTGTTTAATCCTAATTGATTCAATTTATTTCAAATCAAATTTATTTACTTATGAATTGATTATCATATTCTGATTAATTAATTACAAATCATTTTATTTAAATTTATTTATTCTTAATTAATCATATTAATTATATCAACCTTTTAAACCAATTACATAATTAATTATCTTTAAATAAACAAAATCCAAAATTAATTACTATAAGTGATTAATCCTTAGTTAATTAACTTCATTTACTAATAACATTTCTTAATCACTTTCTTAAGAAATTTTCTTAGATTTAAATCATCATAAATCATTTCTAATTAATTTAATTTATTAATTTATAGATAAAATAAATCATTCTTTAATTACCTTATTTATTAAATCATTTTGATTACCTTAATTATCTCTAAGATAATCTATTCCTTTATTAACGATTTAATAAATATTAATGTGTGGAACATTACGTTTTTGAATTTAAATTTAAATCACACTTTGAATATAAGATTCAACATGATTTACTCTTTAAAAACCTTAACCAAAGTTAAGTTAAATTTAAACTTGTTTAAAACACCTTTAGATTTTTTTTTTACGGATTTTAAAACAAACTCGAGACAGTACACTACTTCGAGTTGCCTCCCTTTTTACTTCGAGAGATACCCGAGTTTCCCACTAAATTTCCCGAGTTCCCTCCTTCCTCACTTCTCTTCTTTTCTTTTTTTTTCTTCTCCAAAAAGTTTATGTATAAACTGTTAGTTTTATATCCACTCCTCGAACTCGAGTACAACCCCGTGAATCCCTTCAACTGCTCGAGCTTCTCCCCGAGCCAACTCAAAACAACACCTTCTCCTCCATTTCCAGGCTACTGACATCCCCACAAACGTGTGCATGTTGCACACAGCTCCGATCATCTCCGGTCGTAACCGAGTATCTCAACAAGTCGACATTGGCCTCGACATTTACCCCGACCACCTAGATGTCATAATCTCGTCGCGAATCGAAATCGAGACTTTCGGTTGAAAACTGGAACCAAAACGAATCGCTAAAACCCCTCGCCACCGACGATCCTTCCACCGGAAACCACACCATCGTGCCCAAAGCTTCAACGTACGATGATGCAACAAATCCCCAAGGTCCCATTCATTCCGATGCAACATTGATGGTAATCAAATCTCGAATTCAACAGCCACCAAAACCTTGCCTTAAACCCTAAATCGAACCCGTATGCCCTCCACGATGGAATAAAAAATAGCTGAACAATTTTCTGATGATTCACAACACCCCAGCTTACTCCAGAATCAATCACGAGGTGAATCAATCAACCCGATCACGCGCATTTGATAAAAAACCCAAAACTTTTCGACTTTGAATTTCCCAACAAATATGGTATTAATAATCTTGATTTTAGTTTTAAAATTCATGTTTTCGAATGTTGTTTCAGACCCTAACCCTGAGGCATTAAATCGTGATATTTAAATTCTCACTATTTTGAAGTTTGATCAGCTGTTACCGACTTCCAGTGATAATGCAAAGCTATTTTACTTAAGTAAAATTTTAAAACGAAAGTTTATGATGGGGCAAACTAGTTTGCTTTGAATCTTAAGTTTAAATCATGACAAAATCATGAGGGTTCGAATTTAAGTCAAAACTTAAATCCTGGGAAGTATGAACAGAGGGAATCCAATTGCAACAGGCAAGCATGCTCTACATCCATATATACTCAGCAGTGATGCTTTTGTATATACATATATATACAATACACATTCATTCCAGAAACTCACATGAAGTTAAACAATTCAAAAACTTAAGCCTTTAAAAATGGTGCTACTCACTGGTGAAAACAAAGAAGCCTGAAAAAAACAAAGTTGCTCACCTTATTTTTGAAAGAAGAAGATCAGAGGAGAAGCTTTATGCCTGGAAATGATTTGTTTGTGAATCTGGAACATGCAATTCTTTTCAAACTGCACTGCCCTTTCATTTTTGTTTTGATCATCACTCCCTCAGGTCATAAAATACTAGAGTTAATTTTGTTTTAATTGCTTCAGATTTTTTAATTTATACTTTAATTATGGGTTTTATTAAATTTACTGACCTGAGCTTTGAAGCGAAAATGAGAACTGGAACTCTTTTCTTCTCTGTTCCAGGTTGAAAGCTTTGATCTTTCTTATGTCTACAGGTTTGCAAATTGATCTGGTTTGTTGTTTTGTTTTCCATTCTTGGAAACGTGATGCATATTTTCTGGTTTACTTAGTTTCGAATGATCAAAACTGAGATGAAGGTGGTTATATAAAAGAAAGTGTACAGGTGATAATTTACTTTGTACAAGTAATGTCATATATATTTTTCTTTGTACCATCATTCAGAGATTTTTTTCTTTTTTTTCTTTTGCTTGCTGGCTGATAGATATGTTTTGGTGGCTATAGATATTGGCATTTATGGTTTTGTACAATCTACATATCTTATCTTATTTGTTTATTCATAGATATTGGTATTATCTTCTTTTCTTGTTGCAAGTACATTTCATATACATGTTTTCTTTTAAGGTTAGACTTATCTTTATTTGCATATACTCGAGCATATATTTCTTTGTACAACCTGACCTTGTTTGCTTCAGCCAAGACATATTTTTATTTGTTGTACAATGTAGGCAGGGATCTTTTATTCAATGGTGGCTGAGCATTAATTTGTTGGGTGTGCTTGCATTATTTTTCTTCCAGGTCTGCACTTACCTATATATATATTTGTTGTTTCTACTTTGTATTTCATTTCACTTAAAAACATTTACTTATCTCATTCCTTTGCAATCTTATGGATATATATACTTTCTTTTGTTTGCTTCATTTGTAAGTCTCGGCTGAGATGATAATGATATGGCATTAGTTATCATTGTGTTGTTTAAGTGTACATAGATAGATATATATATATATTTACTCACACTTAAATCTACTTGAACGTATTTTTATTTTATTCCTATTTTAATTTGTTGTTAGATTTTATTTAAGTGTTGCTTTTATTTTTTATAGTTCATCTCTATATTTATTTTTAAAACCATATATTTTACGATTTAAATCCAAAATAAATATATATATATATACATATATATACAAATTTTCAAATCCATACGACTTTATATATGTTCGATTTGGTTCGGGGAAACTCGCTTACTTTATCAATTAATTTTACAATTTTTATTCAAAAATTTATTTAATTATCAATTTAAATAAATTAAAAATCTAGGGTCGTTACAAACTTCCCCCCTTAAAAGAATTTCGTCCTCGAAATTCGCAGGTACGAAAACAACAAAGAGATAGACAGATTCAATCTCCTATAATTCCTCAAACTTACGATATGAATTCCAAACTCAAGTCGGAATATCTCAGAATACATACCAATTTGTCCCTCTTCAGATTTCGGTATTCAAAAGAAATTACAATAGAATTTCAAATTTGATGAGGTGATCAGATTACGATTATATAGGGATTGAATTTCGAATCAATCTGGTTAGAGGAGATAGACTAGTAGTTATGCCTTTATGGCATATGATGCCCAAAGAGCATAGGAAACTAAAGGTGCGTGCGGATGACCTATTGAGATGATGGTTCATTCGTAGGAGCATATTTGGGTAGGATGTACCTATATTGTTGGCCACTGGGGCGGATGGCTTTTTGGGGTTATTGTTGGTTGTAGTAAGCCGAATGAGATGACGAACAAGTATCCACTGTTGCTTATCGATGGCTTGTTCGATCAGCTCAGCGGATGTTCTCTTTGTTGGACCTTCTGATGAGGTTTTCACCAACTGAGAGTATCTAGGGAGAGTGTGCCGATTATAGTGTTTCATGTGCTACTTTGATTTTTGATTGGTTGGTTACACCGTTTGGGCTAATCGACGTGTCGGTATGCATTATTGATTTCATGGACAGTGTTTCAGAAGGTCACTTGGGTTAGTTGCACTTATGCTCCTGGATGATATTTTCATCTACTCATGGACGAAAGAAGAGCACCAGGCACAATTAATAATGGAATTTTGAAGTATCACCTCTTGAGGAGGAAAGTGAGATGCTTGGGTCACGTTGTTTAGAGTAGGACATCGTTGTAGATCCTACAGTTACGGCAGCCCAGAATTTGAATAGACTGAAGGTAGCAGCATCATTGACCTATTTGATGTGAGAGGATCAGACTTTTATTTGAAACATGAGGTGCATATATGCGTTAGTGAGTATGACCGAGAAGTTGATGAGTGCACCGATGTTACTCATTCCGAGTAGTAATGAGGAGACGATAGTACACACATGCCTGTAGTACTTAACTGAGTGTGGTATTGATATCGAAAGGTAAGGTTGTCGCATGTCAGTTGGCAACTGGAACTGCACAAGAGGAAGTATCCGACTCTCGATTTGGAGTTGGTGGTGATAGAGTTTGCTTTGGGAAATTGGAGGCACTATCTATTAAGAGAGGAGTTCGAGTTGTTTGGTGATACCACGTCATCTGGTTATCTCTTCTTCGAGAGGAATCTCGACCTTCGCCAGCAGCGATGGTTAGAGTTCTTAGCCTTCTACGGATTTGACATTTCCTATACGTCTGAAAAAGAAATGTGGTTGTTGATGCTTTGAGTAGAAGACATACCAATTTGGGAGAAATACTCATAGAGTGGGCATTACTTGAGTTTATCACTGGTTATGACTTCAGAACTCGATGAGCTATGGCCAAAGGTGATGGCTAATTTGACCATCAGACCTACTTTGATTTAGCGGATTGGTACTAGTCAGAGGCATGAGGTTAGGCTAGTGGAGATCATGGCTAAACTAAAAGAATGAGTAGCATCTGTAGAGGTGATGCGGTGCGGACCTGACTAAGACTGTTGATTTCGTAGGGATGAGAGATTGTTTGTTCTCGGGTAGTGGGAACAAATATCTATAGGCTGCATCAATGGATTACCAAGAATTGATGATGGTACGATAGCATTTGAGTCACAATCGATTAGTTGATGAAGAATGCTAGATTTGTATTCCTTGAATCTAGTAGAACGACATCCGTATTTGTTGAGTTATATGTGGGATGTATAGTGTGATTCCATTGTCTGCCAAGAGCATTGCAAGTGGCCGAAATGTGTTGCTCGATAGTGGGTTTTGGGAGAACTTAAAAGCGGCGTTTGGGAATTTGGCACCGAATCGATTATATGATATTGAGACTGAACCAAGGACTTTGAGACCTCGTAGGCTATTCATACTGATATATGTGATACAAACAGGTTAAGAGGAGGCACTGGAGTATTAGAGGTTCAGTGGAGTGAAAGTGAAGGCTATAGGAGACTGAGAAAATCACGAGGACCGCCTGTCTGGAGCTCTTCAGATGGTGAGATTTCATTTGTATCATCGGCTTTCGTATTGGATATCATATTTGATGTTTTATACTAGATTGTTTCGCATGCTAGGATAGGCATGGATGTTACTTTTTGATGATAGATCCCATGTATGCATGTTTGATATTGGATTGTTGGCATTTGATATGATAGCTTATGCTTATGTGATTGTTAGGCACGTGGGATGGTTATAGTTGGATATAGCATATTTATTTGAGACGATTGCTATATATGATCTAGTATGTTTAAATATGTGATGTATATATATCCTTATTGTATTAGGATATTTCCCGGACTTAGCCACGCAAAGGAGGTGCTGCCGAATTTTTCTAGAATCTGACGGGCTTTTGATGGCCTTTGGATTAGGAGACGTTCTCCTTACTTTGTGATTTCGAGGACGAAATCCTTAAAAGAGGGGAGAATGTAACGATCCGTATTTTTAACGATTGGATATTTAAATATTTAATCGTTAATTAAATGAAGGCCCAAAATGTGATTTTTTATATACGGCCTAATCAGGACTCGAGACCACTTCTGTTGAGTTCGGATTGACGTTGCAAATTAAAATGAGTATGACGATCACCATATTTGTGATGGCGAAAACGATCTCGAAATGCGTGAAATTAGCATCCCGGGGCGCTGTCTCAGATAGCGACGAGATTTATACCATTAGATCCGAAAAAATGAGGCGATGCCGCAGATGAGTTTCATTACGATCGGATGCGTCATGTGATCGAGCGTCATGTGATCGTACGGATTCGAAACGTACGACCATTTATTTGAGAATTTAAATAAATGGAATAAAATATTATTACTTAAATCCCTAAATGAGATCTCTCCCTCCAAATTCATTTCCCATTTTACTGTTCTATTAGAAAACAATGGCTGCTCCTCATCTTTACTTCAAAAATTAAAATCCATCGATCCGCTCAACAATAAATCATGAAAGCAGATCCGATGAGCTCGTATGGATGAGAGCTATGTGATGACCATGGCAGAATATTTATCGATCATCATTGGCAACATCGACCTTCTTGGACGCAAATCTAAAGTTAGGCCTAGTTGGAGATTGGAGCGACGATAGGCGAAATGGAGATCGCCATCGACTTTTTCTTGCCGATATCTACCACTGCCGCAATTTTTAGATGATCCAATCGTGCCTAGCCATGTGTGACATATTAAAGCCGATGACCTGGGTTGCTCTGTCGCGATTTGGAGGGAGAGGTCAGAGGGGACGATTCTGGTATCAGCAGGTCAAACATTCGAAGAGAAATACGATGGCACATACGACATTCAATTTCATGGAGCATAGCTCCGTATCACTGCCAAAACGTGCATGGGTGAATGGGTATGGATGGTATGCATGTACATGTACGAAGGAGAAGAGGGATTAGAGTTAATTACAGTAACTAGTTATTTGATTTAGTTAATTAATTATTTTATTAATCCCGATTTTTATATTGGCCATATCTTTTGCATATAAGGTCCGTTTTGGATGCGGTTTCTTATGTTGCACTTGTGATGGAGAGATCTATGCTTTGACACTGGTTTGGATAGATTTATGAAGGTGAGTGATATTGTATATCACCATACTATGATTGATTGTATAGCATTAGATCAACGTTCTGGAATGATTTTTGGTTTCAAAATGTGATATTCCTATACTTATACACCTACTGGATTTTTATAAAAGAAAATAAAAGTATTTTAAAATGATTTATATCGAATATTGCATATTTTCCATCGACGTGCCATTTTTAGGGAATTATAGATTAGGATATTTTTGATATGATTTCCTCATTGGTAAATATGGATGTACTATACATGTTGTATGTATGCTATTTTGGATTTATGTATGGATGTTGGTTACATGGTTGCTTGTTTGGTTGTTTGGCTGTTTTTGGTTGAAAACACCGATTAGCGGTAATGGTGTGTTAGGGGAATATCTTGTACGTTGGGGTTTCGTACACGCGGAAACCTAACGAACAAGAGAAGTTGTAGAGTAGTGTTAGGATACATGTCGACTGATCAGGAGGTGGAAGACGAGGCTTAGGACTTCAGGATGGATGCTGGACATTTCCATTTGTTTTGTACTTATCAGTTCCAGTTAAGTACACGACCAAAGTGTTGGTATTGATCACTGTAGGGTGGTCAATGTCCATCACTATTGTTGATTAGCAATTTGGCCAGTCTTTGGCTTGAATGTTGAGGAGATTTCATGATGCATGATTTGATGATTTATTCGTGCGACCAACTTAGAGTCTTGATGTTATTGCTCTAGGGTGAGCGATTTCGATGGTGAGGCGATGATGTAGCGCTTTGACATGAGAGTTGGTACTTTGGATTATGACTTGATAGTGTATGAAGTTGGTTCCGAAGTAGATGGTTTAGGATTTTGTAGATCGTGCTGGAGGTGTTAGCTTGTTCGCATCATTAGAGGATGGCAATGTAGCAGCATGATGGAAAACCTTTTATCTTCAATTTTTTACTCGTGGGGTTAGTAGGTATCAAAGATTAGATGCTATGTATCTTCAATTTGTGACTTGAGTAGGGAGTAGCTACTGAAGAGGCTCGTAGGGGAGTCGTGGAGTAGAGGAACGTGGTGGGTTCCAGATAGTGGAAATTGTATTGAACTGATAGGGATCAGATGGATATGCATGTGCTAAGAGATCATTGATAACTCGAAGTGTTTTCTATTGTACTCAAAGCAGAGGTATTGTACAGTGAGGACGTCCATGGATTGGTAGCGAGGATCTGTATGCCCCGGACCTATGGCTTTGGGACTTGTGTCCAGCTTTAGGCTGCGAGACACGTATCCAGCTCTGGGCTGCGAGATACGAGAGTACGATAGGAGAACCTGGACTTCCACTAGTCTTTGGCATAGGGGCCATGCGAGTTATCATATATCTAAAGCACACTGGGTGACAGTTAGTATTGTTAGATACATGTTATGTTTGTTATGGTCGCTTGACTAGCCACCTGTCACCCTAAGGATGTCACACGAAGTAGGTGTTGTGCATATGGATAGTTAGACACCCCCTAGTTTACTTAGTATGGAGTAAGTATTGTGGATAGAGATACCAGGCACCCCGACAGTTTACTGAGTGTAGAGTACCCTTTTATGATGTTATATAGTAGCATATTATTTATGTTATGTGCTGATTCTTGGTTGTAGGGACATGTCAGGTATGATTCATGTACCTTATGTTTCGTGCATTATATCCTTTTTTATAGTATTTTGAGATTGTTTATCACTCACACCAGATTGTTATTTGACCCAAAATTTTATGCTTTTCTTCTTATTACTTTGGGTACTCTTAAATCAGTAGATTAGAGAGCAGGTGTGGATGACATATAGAGTTCTGCAGTTAGATTAGTAGGAGGTGACGCTTACTCATACTTATATTTGAGTCTGTTATTGTATATTCTGTTGTGTGACACTGTGGAGCCATGACAGTGTTTGACTTACTATTATTAGAGATAGCTATAAGTTGAGTTTATATCAGTTATATAACTCTATTACTGTATTGTATAACTCCGTGGATCTTATACTCTAATGATTAGTTCACATTGTTATTACTATCTCGACTGTTTTATATTTGTGTTGACCATTATATTTTATCTGATGCGATGTTAGATATATGACAGGTTATTTGGTGTTTCCTTTTTCTTCTTTTCCATTATCTTCTCGTCTTTTTCCTCTTCTTTACTTCTTTTCTTTCCTTTGACAACTGTTCTGCATCATAGGTGCGATGGTCGTTACATTAATCATGTTCGATTATGAGCAATACCAATAGCTCATTCGGCTATGCATTTAGCTGTCAAACAATAGGGCACTGGTTTAAACCTCCATAGCATCAAAATGGTGACATGTCTCAAAACGAACATCTTTTGTTCCTCGAAATGATAGAATATGTATTCATGAGAATTTCTTGGATACCCTATAAATTTACATAAAACAAATCTTTCCTTAAACTTACTGGAATTTACATTCTTAAAATAAGTTAGACAACCCCAAACTTTAAGGCAATTATAGTGGGGTTTCTTACCAGTCCGTAATTCGAATGGATTCTTAGGCAGAAGTTTAGATGGTACACTATTCAACACATATGTTGTGGTTTCTAGCACATACCCCCAAAAGAAAAGTGGCAACTTGATGTCACTCATTATTGATCAAACCATGTCAATAAAAGTTCAATTTCTCCTTTTCGAAATACTATTATGTTTAGAAGTATAAGGAGGACCGACTTGAGAGAGAATCTCGTTCACTTTTTGGTACTATTGGAGTTCATATCCAATGTACTTACTGCCTCAATTAGATTGAAGTATTTTGATTTGTCTATTAGTTTGGTTTACTACTTTGATCTTATATTCTATGAATTTACCATAGACCTCTGATTTGTGTTTCATGAGAAACATATCCATATTTAGTTAAATCATTAGTGAAAGTTATGAAGTACGAGGTTTATCCTTTGGTAACTGTAGACATTGGACCACATATGCCAGCATGTACGAGTCCTAAGAGTTGTAAATTATGGCCAAGATCAATTTTAATGCATATATATAATATATGAAAATGGTTTTATTCATTGATTAATTATTAAAATTATAAATTATTTTACAATTATTTTTTTGATAATGTGGCCGAACTAAACAAGGTGATTGCAAGCATAGATATGAAGATAACTTATATATATAATTAAATATTTAAAATAAGAAATTACCTCCTTCTAGCGATCATGTCGTTCATCAAACATCTCGGTTATTGATTATCTCCTCAATCTATTAAGCTACGGGTTGCAACGCCATCTCCTTGGCTTCATCAATGTCCACTGGAGGTCGGAGTTTGGTCAGTTTGGTGTTGTGATAATGAGAAGGGGGTTGCTACTTATATCCAACTAATCACAAATATCTAGCATCTTTCTGTTAAACCCTAGGAGACCAAGTCATCTCCCTAGCCTTCATATTGTGGTCGGCCTTATTATGGCATGTTTGGGCTTCCAAAGCTGTTCTCCAATCAAATTACAACTTTTATACATTGTTTTAAATAAATTTTCCGACTTTAAATAAATAACTAAAATGCCATTAAAATTTAATTCAACATTGATATTTAATTTTACCAATACGTAAAGCACGTCCGTTGGACATGTGCAAAGTAAAACGTGAGTTAAGTTCTTTATGTACAAACGCACACAAAACTCGATATAATCATTTTATGCATAATTTGGTTATTGCGTAAATATTGAAGTGAAAAAAATATGTTATGCGCAAAAATTTTTATTTGAATATTTATCAATATAGTCATAAGAAACACGAACGTTTGGTGAACTAATATGAAGGTATAAATGATAAGCTTTATACCATTTATTTACTAATTATTTTCTCTCCTCTTTTGTGCGAGTTTGAGACTTGCACAAATAGCTAAAAGGATATAAATGGCAATGTTAAAAATGTTGTTTATGGGATGTTTCGACATAATTCATAGTGTTAATGTGACCATTAAACTTAAAATAATTTTTAATTATATTTTACATAAACCTATTTCCAACTCTAGTCATTAAATAGTATATTTAAAAAGATTAAATGAAAATATAAGCAATATTAATGTTCAAGCATTAAGGATTACATCATAAAGTTGCTTAAGCAAATGTAGAATTTTCAAAACAATTTTGAAGATGAATGATAAAACAAAATTTATAATGAAAAAATAGACTTGTGGAAAAAATCATAAACTCTAATTAACTTATGCCTTGATTGCATGATAATAAAATATCTATGTAATAACTTGCTGATTTCAAATACTGATCACATATTCAAGTACTGATTTCTATTGGAAAAAAGCTTATTCTGCCAAAACATTGATTGCGATTAATGAAATTAACTCAGCCTTTAGTACAATAAAACATTTGAACATCATATTGTAATAACTTACTATGACTAAAAATAAAAAATACATGCACATTTAACATATTTCTATTAGGGTTACTTTTTGGAAATATATAGCTTTCTTAAACTCCAAAGTATCCTCTTTGTTAGCCAACATAATCCAATCTAATCTCCATTCATCTTTGAGTGCCTAAATTTCAATTATTACTTAAGTTTCCAGAAAGTAATAACGCTTTTAGGCAACGATGTTTATTAGTGGCGATGAAATTGAGTCCATTGAACCTTCCCGGTCCTTGTTTAATCAACTTATTCTCCAAAAAATAAACAAAATAATCACATTCATATATTTAATCAGAAACTGAGATTCCATAAATAAAGAGAGGTCCAATTGTAGTTGAAGATGTTATCAAATTTAATTAGAAAATGAAGGTCGAGGAAGAATTTTGCCAAAGTCTTAACACAAAAAAGAGGTTGCTTTAAGTTAGAAGTAAGAGCAACAAATATTTGTTTAGTAAATAGTGTGCTACTGTTGATATCCAGGAAAATGCTTCTGAATAGTACTAAAAATTTATTACCTATCAATTTTTTTCATATGTTTGTGGCCATCAAAATCTAATTTGTCATTCAACCCTAAACAACTTTATCCTCTTCATCTCCCTTAGAAAAACCCACATACACTATCTCAAAACGTCATGAGAAAACAAAATTTTAAAATCTAAAGCCAAAATGTTTCTTTTTTGTCAAATAGATGAAGCCAATTGAAGATTTAGTGGATGATCCTAATTTTGATGAACCTAAAGAGGTTAGTTTCTTTTTATTTCTTAAAGTCTATTTTTCTTCTAAATACTAATATTAGATTTGTTGTTCATGTTTTTTTTATTGTTAGTTTAGGATGAATTTAATGTCCCCGCTGCTGACATGAATTTGAATTGAAGGATATAAAGTTCGTGTTAAATTTTGTGATACAAAATCACAAATAGAAGGAAACAAATATGCAAAAGGGAAAGTAATCATGTTTGTTCATTATGGAAATGCAATAATAATTGGATTGCATTTGAATAAGATAGCAAGGAAATTTATGCATGCGCACGTTATGGAATAACATATATGCAAAAGATATGCATATTATTTCTTTCTTCGTAATCGCATTGCTTTAGGATTATTTTCTTCCATCTTTGGAACGAGTGAATTACTTGCTATGTTTGCGTGATTTGTTACCATTGTAATTTGCCTCCATTATCTTCTTACCATATTTTGATAATTTGATTGATGACTCACATGAATTTATATTGGCTATATATTGAGGGTAGACTTCATTGTAAACTCATCCTGGCATTCAGCCAGCGATCTCTAGATAGAGTGTCTCTTTTTTTGTTATCCCTAATTGGGGCTTTGGTATGCAAACTCTTATATTGTAATCTCTTGTAATTCTCTCAAGTGTAATAAAATCTCTCTCCTTTGGACTGGAGGTACACTATCTAGATGATAGTGGAATCGATATAAATTTTGTGCGTCTCTTTTCTTCTTTATAGTTATTTACTATTTATTTGGAGTAATAGAATAACTGCTGCTAGATTAAGTGATGTTCAAATTGGCAAATCTAGATCCTGTTTATTGTTTTTCCGCATTTGTGCAATTTTTGCACAATAGATTGGTATCGGAGCTAGGCGATTTGTTCAGATTTGTGCATCAATGGCTTCTAGAAAGAGCGGTAGATCTGGTGGTGATTATGCTATTATTCAATTGGATGGAAAAAGGAGATTTTGTGCAATATGGAGTGGAGGAGATTATGTTGAGAGAGAAGAGTGTTCCAGTCTTGGAAATTTGATGATAAGGAGTTCACTGTGTTGAAGAGACATCTGGATTTGGGAACTTGTATCTGCTTTATGGCTCGATGTTGATGTGAGAGTCTTATATTGATTTCCATGGGAAATTTGTTGTTTGGCAGATAAGGTATGTGGAAGGAGAGAGATTTGTCTTGTATACAGAGTTTTGGATCAGCCTTGTTATGTCTGTTGGCCTTTTGTTTTCTAGCACTGTATTTGATTGGTGATTGAGAGAATTTTTTAGCCTTGGTGGCTTTGAGATTATTTTGATATCTACCTTCTTTTGATTTTGGATATTTGCAACATTTTGTTGGCGGGCGGGGACATAGTCTAAGCTCGTTAGCAAGGTGTGATGGGGGGTGGCCTTGCCGGAACCCATTGGGTAAGTATTCATTTTTGGTATCCATCTCGTTAAGAGATTTTGGTTGAAGGTGGAGTTTGATTTTAAGAGTTTTATGTTGAAAAGAGAATTTGACTCGAGGTGGAGTGTTGGAAATATGTGATTTTGCATCAAGGTGGAGTGTTAAATTTTGGTGATACAAAATCACAAATAGAAGGAAACAAATATGCAAAAGGGAAAGTAATCACGTTTGTTCATTATGGAAATGCATTAATAATTGGATTGCATTTGAATAAGATGGCAAGGAAATTTATGCATGCGCACTTTATGGAATAATATATATGCAAAATATATGCATATTATTTCTTTCTTCGTAATCGCATTGCTTTGGGATTATTTTCTTCCATCTTTGGAACGAGTGAATTACTTGCTAGATGATAGTGGAACCAGTATAAATTTTGTGCGTCTCTTTTGTGAGGTTCCAAAAACTCGGCCTTCGAAAATCGGCACCCGTACTTCACTTGTACTCAAAATGCCGTAGATTCAAACGCCGAATCTGGCTCCCCGGAGCTTATAACACCATTAAGTATAACAACACAGCAGAATAAAGAAATAGATGATATCATATACAACTCCAATGAATACAATATCCAGAATGATATACAACAATGATATCAATATGATACAACAACATCAGAGATAAATAATGATACAGCGGAAAATATAACAATGGAAGAGATCACTCCAAATGATCTACAAAGGAGAATGAATCCAACAACTCCAACATCAACTCGAACCACCATCACGTTGCACCAAGATAAGCAACGTCAGTCGCGATCTCCAAACACTGCACTAGCTCTAGATAATCTACTGAACCTGACTATCTGAAAAGAAACCCAACTCTAGACTGCCCGTGTGGAAAATTGTGGGCACCCAGAGTTTAGGAAGGGAACAATAAACTCCGAGTCAGTCGTGGGACTGGTGTGAGTAACAAAAACAGTTTATTTTTTTAAACAAACCACAAAAGAATTTTAACATTGGAATCCGCAATGCTTTTGGAAAATGAAACTACCATAAGACCTCCCGCCACACACACAATGCAATCGCAGACTTGGAGGAGATTTCTTCTTATGATAGTCAAACATGCTTACTATGCAAACAAACTCTTTTTAATATTATTACTAGTGCATAGTGTACAAAATCATTTCAAAAATACAATATTAATCTTAGCCAGCATAGGTACCATTATATTATGCCTACTATAACTGCTATGTTAAATAGCAGGTTCTACAACTAATACCGTACAAGGTTCGTATTGGAAGATGGATTTCCAACAAATGGTCAGGCTAAGGAACTTCCTACCGCCACATGGGATCGCCTCTGGCTGGACGTCCCGAGAACTAACTAGCTCTCTGCCAACACAAGGCCGGGTTACCCCTGTAACAGGTAACTCACGAATCTGCCATCCCTCGGTCCTTTGGGACCTTTATCCGAGGCGCCTCGATAAACACACAATCACACAATAAATGAGATTGGAGTATCCACATAGGTTAAATACCAGGGCTCCATACCTGATACCACCCTTTTCCAAAAGGAAATGACATACCCTAAAGGGCGCGACCCTCATAACCTTGCCGCATATTCCTGTTTCGACCATTTCTGGGTTGTGAGGTCCGAAGAGGTCTCGTCCACAAAGCTATGCTTTTTCACAAAGCCATGCTTTGATCAACAAATGATCAACAACACACAGCAGCACTCAGCATGCCACACTACCAAATTTGGGAGTATATCACTGATAACCTTCAACTACATAACCTCTGAGCTCATACGTCTCAGAGAAGGGTGTTAAGCTAAGAGAATAAATTCTCCGCCACCAACAGAAATGTATTTGAAAGAAATCTGCTTTATATCTCAAAATGTAATGTCAGACATGTAACCATACAAGTCTGTTCCGGGTTCGAACAGAACCGAAGGCACTTCCAAAGAAGCCCTTGCAAATCCGGATAATTTTCTAATCACGTCCGGACTTCCCATCACAAAGGGTGATCAAATCTCTATATCGGGGACCAGTCGATGCAGAGACATTCGACGAGTTGTCCTTTCGTTTTCAAAAATATCTGGTCTTTACCACCGGTCTTCAAATGCAATCCATATACGACGTATCATTATTCGAAATGGGTTATATGACACAAAGTCCTCTCCCGGCTAAACCGAATAATGAGCGCAATATTTAAAAACATATGGATATTGGGATTTCGATTAAGTCACAACTTATTACCCAAAACCTTTCTTTCAAATGGTTTAAACACATTACCATTTTAATCTTTTTAAACAAAAAGATTCATTTCACAAAGTTCACCAAGTTTCACAAAGATCTATTCATAGATTTTTCAAGTCAATTTCCATTTCAATTTGGATTAACTCGTTAAATCTTTAAATCAAAGATATATTATTCCATTTTGACCTTTTATACAAAAGATATATTATTCATAGTTTTCCAAACTATTTTCATTTCAAATTTGAAATCCTTTTAACACAAATTGAAAATCCTTTCCTTACATGAAAGCTATTATTGTTTGAAAACAAATACTTTTCATTTCGGAAATCTGATTCATTTATACGAGTTAAAATCTTTGGGTTAAATTCAAATTCTCAAAACCATACTTTTTTAAATGGTTTAAATTCATATAAATACATTTATAACTTCTTTAACTATAATTTCCAAACATGGAATTCAATTCCTCATTTTGAATTCAAATTCAAATTAAATTTCAAAACTAAATCAAGTTATTCAAAAATAACTTTTATCTTGAAAACCCCTTTTCAAAAGCTTTAACATTTAACCCAAATCCATTTCCGAAATCAATTGAAATTAAATTTCAATTTCAAAAATATTAAATTTAAATTATCTGTGACTTAACCGATTTCCACGTGAAATCCATATTTGTGTGTGTATAGTGCAACATCATTCAATCATCACAGATTAAGATACAGGAATATAGTTGATAAGCGGTATAACTATAACGCTTATCTTTTATTCACAGATCACAGATATATAAATATCACAGATAATAAATTACATCACAGGGAATTAATTACATTCATCCCAAAGAAATAGATCACAACACAAATCAGGATGTATCACAAAGCATCACATATCAGGGATATCAACAATTCATAACCAAGGTCAAACATTCGATAATCATTTATAAGCAGGATTAATTAATTGTTTAATCCTAATTAATTCAATTTATTTTCACTTTAAATCAATTACTTATGAATTAGTTATCCAATCCTGATTAATTAATTGTTAAATTTAATCACATTAATCAATTATTTTAAAAATCTTCGTTAATGGCCTTCATTAGCGAATAACAATTCTTTAACTACTATACTAAAGTAATTAACTGAGATTAATCATTATTAATTACAATTTAATTAATCTTTATTAACTCATTAATTAATCTCCAATTATTTAATTAGTTAAGTGTTAACCGTAACTTAATTAATCCTTAATTACTTGATAAATTAATTCTTAATCATTAATTTAAAAGTCTAACCTTATCTAATTAATGATCTTAATTTACAAATTAATTATTCCTAATTAATTAGCTTAAACCTTAATTAATTAGTTAAGAACTTTAATTACTATTTAATTAATCAAATCATTTATGAATTAAATTAATTAATTATCCATTTTAATTAACTTAATAATTACAAATCATTAAATCTTCATTTATTTAAGGATAAAAAAACATTTTTCTTATTAATGATCAAATTATCATTAACAAAGTATTTAAAAACAATTTACTTTCAAATTTTCTCTAAATTTCATTTTTAATTTAAGATTAAAAATGAAAACAAATTAACTTTAACAAATTTAAATCAAGTTAAACCCTTTTTAAAACAAATGTTCAAGAACATTTATCATATATAAAGAAATTTATATGTGCTTTTAACCAAATTTCTTTTGAATTCAAAATATTTTAAATATACTTTATACCCTTCAAGTTGTTTAAATATTTAAATTTTATATAACTTCCTTAAATTTCAAACTAGGATACAAAACTAATTTGTATCCATCTTTCAATTTCTGATTTTAAATTTTATTTAAAATCTGAGTTTAAATATCAATTTCTGTTTTAAAAATCAAACAGCCTGTAATAAAAGCAACTACCCGAGTCCCCCACCATTTTACTTCAAGCCAAACCCTGGAAGCCCCTGAGAGCCACTCAAGTCAAATTCGTAAATAACCCCTGCTTCCACCCAGGCTTATCAAAATGCCCAGATTACCAAATTCGTGCTCGTGCACGTGCACATCGCCGTCGAGCATCTCCGGTCGACGTCTCATATTCGAGCAAGTCGACAACCATCCTCGCACCAACTCCCGACCACCAGAAATCCCAATATTCACTCGAAATCAAAAATCGAGTTTAAACCCAAACCTGGAAACATGAGAGCTACCCCCACCTAAAACCTATCATCGCCTCGTTCGCCATGCCCCGACCACCAGAATCCATACCACTCCGGCCATCCACTCGCCAACATCCCCTCTACCATCACCCCAATTCCCATCGCACTCGATCAAGCGCAGATGACAAATGAAACGAGAAACTAAACCACGCTAAAATTAGGTTTAGGAATAAAAACTCACAACCACGGCCTTCACTGGTCACTGACCATCCACCACCTATTTTTGCCAAACTCTCCAGTCATCCCACTGTCTCCAGTCTCGATTCCAAATATCCAGATAAACTGGATCAACAGATATTCCCAAAATTCCCAAAATAGTGCAAACCAGAATTGCACTATCAAACCATAACTAAAAAAATGAAATTTTACTTTCTAAAATCATGACTTAGTAAAGGGATTTAATTCTTGTTACTGAATTGTTAAATTAACAAATTTGAATTTTTTAGAAATTCAAACCTCCCTGTTCCTTTTTGATTCCCAGAACAAATTTAAAGTTATTTTAACTTAATTAAATCATAAAACTTAACTTTATAATCAAGCAAACATATCTTGTTTAGATCCTAGGTCAGAACAACGAGTAGATCAAGCAGAGTTGAACTTTTTAAATCAAACCTGAGTTTGAAATTTTAAATACAGAGATGTATTACAGGATTATACAACATGCAAAAATCCTATTTCACAAACACACAGAATTTTAACCATATATAAACACAAAAACATCATTATCTTCAAACTTAAATCAAGCAACCAAATACATAAGTATTTTGAAAAAAAGTTACTCACCTGAAAACCAGTTTAAACAGAGAGCACTTTTTGTTTTGAAAACCTGTAGTTGGTCTTCCTTTAAATCCTGTTTTGTTTTAGTTGAATTGAATTTGAGTTTATAAGAATGGTGATGTTTACTTCTTTCTTTCTTTTCTTATGGCTTTGCTATGTTATTGAACGAACTGAAGTGAGAAAGTTGATGTATAAAAGAAGACTAGAGGATAATATTTTTGTACAGGGTAATCCTTCTTTTAGTACAACATAGCAGTGATATTTCCTTATTTGTAGGCTGATGGATATACTAGTTTGGGGCTGCATTAATTAGCATTGTACAATACACTTATCTTATTATTTTCTTTCGGCTGTACAAAAGTATATGGAGATGTTTATTTTGGTGGCTGATAGAATACAATTTAGGCTAACATTTATTACTTTGTACAATTCTTTACTTATCCTAATTTTAAATCATACTTGAATATATAGTATCTTCATTTGCAAGCTAATACATATGCAGTCACGTATATTTTTGTCTCAGCTGAAATGATGTAAATTGTGTGCTAATATTTATTAATTTGCTTTGTTCCAGGTTGTAGCTTGCTTTTATATACTTGTTTTGCAATTCAGTTTGTACATGACTGTATATTTCTTTTCTTGTACAACCTGACTTGGTTTACTTTTATAGGTGTTCATACTTATCCTTTGTTCATATGTGAATGTATTTTATTTCTTTGCTTTTATTTCTTTATAATATAAATGAAGTTCTATTGTAATCTGTTGTTTAAATTTATTTATGTGTTTACTTTATATTTTAACTTATCTTATATATATATATATATATATTTCTATTTCCAAATTAATATGTTGTTAGAATTTAATTTATACGTTTACTTCTATTTTACAAATCTATGTAATTTATTTATTTCTCTAACATAAACCATCAATTCTTAATTTAAAATTATTTATTTTCATACTTGTGTCAAATGTCTATATATTGTATTTATTTATTTTAAACCATTTATCTAAGATTTAAATTCAAATCAAATATTCACATATATATTCAAATTAACTCATATATGTCTGTATACATATACATTCACATATATACAATATTTAAATTTTAAATGATTTAACATAGAATTTATTTTAATTCGGGGAAACTCGCATCACTTTATAAATTAATTTCAAAATTTTAATTCAAAATTCAATAAATTATCAAATTTAAATTTATAAAATTCAGGGTCGTTACATCTTTTCTTCTTTATAGTTATTTACTATTTATTTGGAGTAATAGAATAACTGCTGCTAGATTAAGTGATGTTCAAATTGTCAAATCTAGATCCTATTTATTGTTTTTCCGCATTTGTGCAATTTTTACACAACAGTTCGATGGTGCTATAATTGAAAACCTTATATTTCTTTGTTTTTTGCTTGTTAGATGAAGGATGTCAATCATAATAAAATTAAGAATGCACTTGTCATTTCAAATAAAAAGTTTTGATACTTAAAATATAGAAGAAGATGATCGATCAAATGCTTCAAAAGACATCTAAGTTGATTTGAGAAACTATTTTTTAAACGATCAAGTAAGTATTTATTTAAAATTTCATCCAAAATACAATTGAAAAAATGTAATTTATTTTTATTTTTTTGGTATGTTATATGATTTTTGTTGCACTTTGAAAGTAATTGCATATGGTTTAGAGAAAGGAGGGATAACTTTTGCATTTTGAAATATTTAGGTGCTTATTTACTTAAAATAAAATAATAATTGGTGTTAGAAAGTAGGAAACCCAACTTTATAAAGTGGCATTTAGTTTTGGGATCTAGAAGTAATTTTCTAGGTGCCAAAAATATCAAAAATGATTGTATTTAGTAGAAGTGGCATGGCTGATATTAGAACATGTGTGAGATATGGAAAGGAAATGAAAAAATATCCTAATGTCATTTGGTATTTGAAAGGGCATTTTTGTAATTGCAAAAGCTTCAAAAAAGAGAATTCCTTATTCTAAAGTGCAAAATAATTTATAATAAAGTACTTATTATAATATATGGTGCCGAAAATGCATAAAGTGGTGCTATAATTTTGAATGACATCCGAAGTAAGAAAAAAAAGGAAAAGGAAATAAGGAAAAGAAAAGGGGGAAAGAAAATAAATAAGAAGAACAAAAAGTGGAGGAGGAGGAATTGAGCTTTACGTGCTATTCTATTCGCTTCTACAAATATATAAAAGGCACAATGGAGTTAAGCACATTAAAAAAGTTTTGGTTTTCCAAGTAAGATTGAAGCTAAAGTGCTTATTATTATATATAGTACCTAAAATGCATAAAGCAGTGCTATAATTTTGAATGACATCCGAAATAAGCAAAGAAAAAGAAAAAGGTGGAAAAGAAAAAGGGAAAAAGTAAAGAAAATCAGAAGAAGATAAGGAGTGTAATGACCCGCCCTTCTATACACAGAAAGACGCATCATCTTTAAGAAAGAAAGGGGTGAGAAAAAGAAAAGATAGAGAAGAAAGAAGAAACAACATCAGAATCTCAACAGCGGAACGAATGAAATATAATATATCACATAAGAGATTACATAGTAACATATACATCAGAGTTACACAGATAATACAACACATACTAGACAGTTATAAACACCTGTCTAGTTAATACAACTCAAAACATCACAGAGACACAACACCGTGGAAATACACATAACCATTAACACAGCGGAACCAATATATAGCTATACGCTGAAGCCTCCTGCTCCATTGCTCCTTCAGAATTCGTCAAAGATAAACCTGAATCCCTTAGCTACTCGTAAAAATTTGAGTACCCGAGAGTTTAAGAAAAACAGAAATAAACTCCGGGTCAGACATGGGTCTGGAATGAGTAAACGGTTAAAGTTGCTTAACCTTAAAAATCCTTTGAAAACAAAAGGTATCACGTAAGACTTCCCACACATAAACATGGAAAAGTTTTTACCTTACGCTAACCAAACATTTGATAGGAAATTCTATGATATTATAATAGGTCTAGGGTTTTCAAGTAAATAAGAAATAGCTGAAATTGTTACATCTATTAAATTCCAGCATACTAGGTTTACAATCAAAACCGATGGCACTTATTGGAGATTGGATTCCATACAATGGCAGGGCTACTAGGGTACCGCCCGTCACAGTACCTGGCCTAGATCAGCGTACCGAGGACCCACCCTAAGTCCCCTGCAACACAAAGCCAGAACCATCCCTTACTAGATAATTCTAAATAAAATCACCCCACGGTTTTGATCAGCAACCGCACACTAAGCCGAAATAAAATGGGACATCTAGACAGGGATGACCTTACTCTCAAGTGTGTGCGACCCACGAATCCTTGCTGCACCTCCCCTGTTTTAGCCATTCCCGGTTGATGAGGCTTGAGGCTACGATTACCTTTAGAGAACACATCTCTTAGAATGATCATCGTCCACCTGACGATGTGCTGAAAGCATTCAATCCATACAAGTTCGTTCCGGGTTCGAACGAAACCGAAGGCATTATCTCGTTATACTCATTTTGGAATCATCCTCAGAGTTAACGACAATAACCCTTGCACTCTGAATCTTCATCTTCACTTGAGATTCACGACCTATCGTTAGTTTGGATCGATGTGGTTTTCGGATATCCAAATCTGGAAACCCGATCCCGGTCTCATCAAATCCAAATCGCCATCTTTTAGGTCCAAGTTGTTTTAAAGTTAAAACAATTTAATTCCATTATCTATATATACAGAGAGATAATTCACAATATCACAGATAGATAATCTACATTATCATAGATAGATAATTCAATATCATCATAAATAGATAATCCATATCACACAGCATCACTTATCTCACCTCCGAGATTTCAAACCATTCAAGGCCAACAATATCATCCATCCATACATAAGCAAGGATAAATAATCACACCATTTATAATTAATTTAAAATGAATTAAATTAATTACCTTACTTTTAATTAATTTAAAATAAATTAAATTAATTACTTCATTCTATAAATCCTGCTTACTTAACTATTAATTAATTATAAATCAATTAATTAATCATTCTTTAATTTCCATCTTAATTAATCATCTTTGATTAACTAACCTTTAATTACATTCAAGTAATTATCTTTTAATTAATTCCACAAATTAATTAACCTTAACCATTCACAGTAATTTACCATTAATCACTTCATTAATTACATTAATCAATGATCCTTAATAAATTACTTCCATTAATTAGTTAACTATAATTAATTACGTTTATCCTTAATTAATTACATTAACTTAAATTAATCACTTTCATTAATCAACCTAAATCATATACAGGAATTTCCATCTTGAAATTACTTACCTTAATTAATTAACTTCTTAACTAATTATATAAACCCTTTGATTAATTACTTTTTTTTTTGAAACTGGGTAAACCACCTCGTTAAAAACCTTACTAGTTATCATCGCGATACCTGGTAAGGGAAAAAGAGTGCGGTGCTTTATTCATATATCATTGAAAATAATAATGTACAAATACAGTGCTAAAACCAAAACAAAGTTAAACTACCTGCCGGGTAACTAAATGTTTTCCCGATGCGCTCCGATATAAATCATAACATACACAAAAACAAGTTAAAACAAAAAACATGATGCTTTTAACCGGCATCCACTAAGTCAATGCCCCACCTCTCCAAAATTTCCTCATTTTCTTTAGATCTCTTTGTCTTCCTCTTGCTTTTCGACATCAAAAATTTGACATCAATCTCCACATAATTCCATCGTTGAAACTTGTCAGTCTCTTTGCCTTCATGTATTCTAGCATTTCTTTCCATCTAGATATGGAATATTATCGTGGCAAAACTACAAAAAGCAAGGTCTTTGATTTGGTTTTCAGTTTTGAACAAGTCGTAAAGATCAAACACTTCCTCTTCAACCAGCATCGAGCTCGCCGGATTCATCCCAAGCTTCAATTTACTTCGAGTCCAGAGGTATGCCGAGTATGTGCATTGGAAAAACAGGTGATTTCTATTTTCTGGTTCGCGTTTACATAACACACATGAAGGATCTACAGAGAAACCCCATTCCATCTGTTTGTCTTTGGTTGGAATTCTATTTAGCATAACTTTGTATGTGCATAAACTCATTTTAGGGCTGTTGCAGTAGTTCCATATAATTTTAGACCAGATATTAGGCTGGAAATGTATTCTGGCACTGTCCCAGGCAGAGTAAAAAGTAAATCCATTTGGTTTGTTGTTCCAGCTCCAGAAATCAGACTCATATGTAGTAGACAGTTCTACTTCATTAATTTGATTTACTTGTCTAGTAAAATGTATAATCTGTGGCCTTAAAGTGTTATTCTGTATTATACTACTGACCTTCAGATTGTCCCCACCATTTAAACCAAGAGCATCCCACCCAAGGATATTAACTAATAATTCATTGTTAATCCAGGGGTCATGCCATAGCAGCGTGTCTTGTCCATCTACTATGCTCCTGTGTATGTGTTGTAACCCTTTTTGTCTATGTTTAAGAATAGATTTCCAAGTGCATGAACTGTTGTTATCAAATTCCATAGTCCAGAAGTGTTTTTCTTTGCAGTATCTATTTCTCATCCATTTAGACCATAGATTATTGTTGTTTATATAATGCCACAACAATTTAAGAGCAGTTGCAGTTCTAATGTCCTCAAACTTTCTTAGGCCCACCCCTCCTTCAAGTTTTGGTCTGCATAAAATGTCCCAGGCAATTTTATGGGTTCTACCACCCCATACAAAATTTGCACATATCTTATTAATTTTATTGATAATAGCAATAGGTAATTGGTATGTCATCATCCAGTATAGCACCAAAGGTGTAATAACTGAGTGGATAAGTTCAATCTTACCTGCCATAGATAGGAGTTTGCAGTCCCAACCATTCATTTTGGTTTGGATCCTATCGAGTAGATTTCCACAATCATTGTAGTGAATATAATTATATGACAGAGGGACTCCTAAATATTTAATGGGCAGTGTTCCTTCTTTCATATCCAACATGTTGAGCAGAAAGTTTCTTTTGATCACTCCTCTGTTGAAATAAACTTTAGATTTCAAGTTGTTTATATTTAGTCCTGTCATACCTTTTAACCTCTGCATCATATCTTTGATAGCTTTAGCATATTTAAGCTTAGCTTTAGAAAATATCATGAGATCATCTGCATACATAAGGTGAGTGACACAAGGATCTTGATTATATATAGGTTGAAAATTACCAACCTTGTATGCTTTATACAACATTAAGGATAGAAATTCCATAGCTATGCCGAAAAGATAAGGGGAGAGGGGATCTCCCTGTCTCAACCCCCTGTTACTGTGAATAAAACCCTTGGGGCTACCATTGACAATGATAGAGTATGTGGGGGATGAGATACATTTTCTTATAAGTTTGATCAGGCTATAAGGAAAACCCATCATGTTCAGCATATGGCATACAAACTCCCTGTTAATCATATCATAAGCCTTTTGTATGTCAATCTTGATACACATTTTATCACTGCCTTTTCTATTGAATTGTCTAATTTGTTCATGTGCAAGCAGGACATTTTCGGCAATATATCTTCCTGGAATGAAAGCTGACTGGTTCTCTGATATAAGGTGAGGTAAGAAAGGCTTGTTTCTATTACATATGATTTTGGATATGATTTTGTATAAGACATTACAACATGCAATAGGTCTGTAATCAGAGATACAAATTGGCTGTTTGATTTTAGGCACAAGTGTGATAAAAGTATGATTTAGCCCTTTTTCAATTCTGCATGTACTGAAAACTTCTTGAATTACATCCAGGATGTCATATTTCAACTCATTCCAGTGGATTTTATAAAATTTTGCAGTGAAACCATCTGGACCAGGACTCTTGTCATCCGGGATTGAGAAAACAGCTTTTTGGACTTCCTCAATTGTGATACTAGAGGTAAGTTTAGTTCTGCCTCTATCATTTATTTTGCTCATACACTGGATATCAGGGAAATTACTAGGTAGGGGCTGTGTGGATTGAAAAATGGTAGTGTAATAACTTATAGCCTCAGATTCAATTTTTCCAGCATCTTGT
The DNA here is from genome assembly GCA_030737815.1 of Allium fistulosum. Classification (NCBI taxonomy): domain Eukaryota; kingdom Viridiplantae; phylum Streptophyta; class Magnoliopsida; order Asparagales; family Amaryllidaceae; genus Allium; species Allium fistulosum. Next base: position 936,143,058 of record CM060907.1, on the reverse strand, counting down.
ATTATTTCCCCATTGCTCATAATTATCTGGTTCCAGTTGTTAATGTACCTTCTTTGTGACATCTTTGCATGAAAGAATTTTGTGCACGAGTCCCCATCTGTCAACCAATCAGTTTTTGCTTTCTGTTTTGATTTTAAAAATTCAGCCTCATTCTGTATTTTCCAGTTGTTAAATGCATTGCTGAGCTTGTCGAATAAGAGTGTGTTTGTTGGATTTGCATCACAATCTTTAAGGCATTTCTGATATTCTTCTTCATAAAGTTTAAGCAGATTACCCTCTCTGCAGTTCTTAAGATTCCATTCTTTCAGCTTAGATTTACATTCTTTAATGAATTTTATGAACTTATGCATTTTTGAAGCTAGGTAGTTTGGGGAGTTTGACTGATAAATGTCTAAAGCTTGTTGAAAACAAGTCATGTATCCTTCACCCAAATGCCATGAGTTCACATATCTAAATGGAGTGTTTTTGAGTGTTTTGACCTCTTTATTGAAACTAATAAAAATTGGGATGTGGTCGCTGATAGCATTAGAAACCCCAAAAGATGTAATCCCTGGAATAGATCCCATTAATAGGTGGTTACATAGAACTTTATCAATTTTAGAGGCTACCCCTTTCTTCCTCCAAGTGTATTTAAAACCAATAGTAGGTAGTTCCAACAAACCCACTCTGGCAATACAGTTATTAAATCCTGCCATTTGGCTAAAAGGTACAGCTGAACCACCCTTTTTCTCTGAAGAAGATAAAATATTATTAAAATCCCCTAGAATAATCCATGGGGAATTCACATATCCAGATTCATCAATTAATTCTTCCCATAACTTATTTCTATCTCTAATAAAATTACTAGCATAAACAAAAGATATTCTGCATTTAAAACCACCAGTGTTTTCAGCTAGTAAAGAGATGTGTTGAAATGATTTTTTCTCAATTTGAAAATTCGATATATTTGAATCCTAGATAATGAGTATTCGACCTTTGCTGCTACAGTCATTGTTATCAATCATTTTCCAATTACTTTGTAACCTATGCCCCAGTTTCTCAATATGTATACTACTTAATTTATTTTCAAGTAAGCCAGCATTATATTTTGTTAGGAATTTAATCACTTCGAATTGTTTATTCTTAGCATTTAAACCCCTAACATTCCAAGAAACAATGTTCATTATTTAAACTTACTTTGGCTCCTTGTATTTGCTTTAGGAGAAGCAGTGGTTGATTTTCCTTTTCTACTTTTAACACTCTGCATATTAGCTGTTTCAATTTCTTCATAAAATTTTTGATTTTTATCCACACAGTTCGAGACATCTTCCATTTTTTCCGGGTGTTTGTAATCCTTTTCTTCTCTGGCAAGATTTCTGATAAGTTCCTCTCCTTCAGATTCGCTCAAATCCTCTACCAAGCCTTCTGTAGTTTGTTCATCTATGTGAAGATTTCCTGCAGGTGTGGTATCTGGCATATCATAATTCATATTGGTGGAATTGTTATCCTCTAACAAAGGTAATACAGTGCTCTTCTCTTTTGAAATTGTAGAGATTTCATTTATTATATCCTTTTCTATTGTTTTTTCAGCTACAGGCATCTCAGTTTGAAGTGCGACAGACATGTCCTCTCTGCAATTATTTTCAATGTTTTCTGTATATTCAATTGTATTTCGATCATGTAAAATAAGGTTTTCTGATCCTTCAATTGTAATTTCAGCTTCTACATTTATTATTTCTTTATTAGAATCATAGATTGTATTTCCTGCTGTTTGCTCTGCATTTCTATTTCTTCTGTTTGTTCTGAGTTATTAAATACTTCATTTCGTTCAGAGATTGAAGAACTGCTGATTTTTCCTTTATCTTTTGGTATCCATTTTTCCTTACCTTTTATTTTGCATTGTTGACTAGAGTGGCCAAACACTTTACATTCTTTGCAACTATATGGTTTGTAAAGATACTCTACTTTGATCGTTAGTTCCTCCCTAGTATGCAGAACTGCTGTCACTTCATTGGGAAAATCGTCACTTGCTTGCATTTCAATAAATTTTTTTGCAAACGCAATCCTAGATTCATCAGCAGTAATCTTATCCATTTTAATAGGTTTCCCCAGCACAGTTGCTATGGCGCTCAATGCCTCTTTATCCCAGAGTTCGAGTTCTAGATTAGAAAATTTTATCCATATAGGCAAAGTTGTTAATAACTCTTTTCTAAATCTAGTACCCATAACCGATTTTTTCAGAATAATAACTTTGTTGTCAAACAAATAAGGTCCACCTTTCAGCACATTGTCACAATCCGATTTGTTATCAAATCGAATTATAAAAAAACCATTCTCCCGCGATAACAATTGAAACTTCCCTTCCAAACTCGTTCTATGTAACCTTTTAAATGTAGATGATAAGGTCTGACCCCATATATGTAAAAAACAATCGAGTTTTCCCATTTGTTTTCCGATCTCTTCACTGAAGTTTCTGATATAATTGCTTTCTTTTTGTCATTGACCAGAACTGGTTGAATATATTGAAGATCCAGATATTCGTCTTGTTTCTCCCAAATTCCTCCGCTTGCTGCTTCCTTCCATGATTTCATATTCCTTGCTTTTATTTCATATTGGATCGAGTTCCATTTGAATGCTTCCTTACTACTGCCGATTCGATCACCTTGAACCTGTGGGATTCCAGATCTAGTTCGGGTTTAATCCCCCCCAAATTTGAAACCCTGGATTGACGAACCACGTTGGTGGTTTGTTGATTGTCGTGAGACAATCCGTCACGTCCCAGGTCAAAACGATCTCCTAAGTAATTATACTTTAATTACTTCCATTAAGTAATTTCCTTTAATTAATTACATTCCTTAATTATACACTAATTACTTCGCTGAGTAATTACACTATTCAATTTCATTAAGTATTTACTTAATCAACCATCACATGAATATCTTTAATTAATTACAATTAATTATCTTGAATTAATCACATTCATTTGATTCATTACAATTGGGTAATTCATTCCTTAATTAACTTAAACAAATTAATTAATCTTAACTGTAGATTAATTATCCTTTAATTATTAATTAATAAATCTCAATTATCAATTAATAAAACTTAATAACAAATTAATTACTTCTTAATTACCAGTTAATCAACCCTTAATTACAATTAATTAACCCTTAATTAATCTTTAATTATAGATCAATTATCTCTTAATTATTAATTAATCAATCATAATTATTAGTTAATTAAATTAATTAATTATTCTTAAATTAATTACTTAATTAACCTTTATCCTTAATTAATTACATAAATTAATTAACTAAAATTTCCTAATTAACTTAATTAATTCCAAGATAATAAAACATCTTCAACTTAAGATAAACATTATCTTAATTACCATTTACATTTCAAAACCCTTTATCTTTATAATTAACTTAAAACAAAATTTAGATTAAATAAATTTTAAAACTCTTTAACAAATGTTAAGAAACAATTTGATATTTATAAAGTAATGTTATAAAGAAAGTTTTTAACCAATTTGTTTTTAAATTTCAAAAACCTTATATTTTAAAGCTTTTTATAAAAACTGGACTTAAATCTACTCCGGGTCGAACCCGAATGCCACTCGGATTTAAACCCGAGTTTCCCTACTACCCATTTCTTTTCAAATCTTAAATTTAATATTATAGTTTTAAAAACTGAAGCATATCACCATCAAAATACTCGAGTACGAACTCGAGTTAAACCCCAAAAACCCCGACCCTCGCTTCGAGTCACTCCCACAAAATCTCGAGCAATCACACGTGAAAACTTCGTCTTCCCCAAAGCCATACAACCCAGATACAAAAATGCACGTGCACGTGCACAGTCGCACTGGCCACCTCCGACCATCACCACGATCATCTCTACATCGTCGATAACCCATACAAGCTTCACGACCACCCAGCTTCTTTTAATTCGCTTGGAATCGAATTCGAGCATAGCTCAAACCATCACGACCAAAACAGCGACGAAAGAAATGTCTCGTCGCCGCGCCTCCTACCACCAAAAGACTCGCGATCACGTTCAGATCACCAACGAAGTTCCACGCTCCTATCCTCACCACTCCGGTCGACTCCGATGCAACATCGGCGAAGAAATCATCTCGATTTCACCCTCAACCCAAACAGGCAAATAAACCCTAAATTGGATTCACTCGACAAATTCGTGCATTTGAAAATTTTTCCAATAATTTTCTCAACATCACAGATGTTTATACTAGCTTCAAACCAAATGGCAACATTTATTATTGATTCGATTGTCAGAAATTTGTAAAAATGCAAACTTTATTCAAAAACAAATTGCTCTCGAAATACTGAACTAAAAATCTTCATTTTAGTTTTAAAAATCCTAATTTGCAAAGTGTATTTGAATTATAATCCTGAAACAACAAATCTCCATGATGGATTTTAACATGGGTTTAAGATTTCCACTGTTCTTTCCATTTTACAGTTAAACATCAAATATTTTTTTCTTAACTTCATTTTTAAGTTTAATCTATGACTAACAAACAATTCTTGTTTGAAAACTAGATCATAATAGAGATCAGAGAAAAAAGAATGGATTGGAACTAAATTTTAAACTCTGGAATATGGAACAGAGAAGATGTATTCACATCAGACATGCACACAAGGATACAATCATATACACAGAATCATATACTTAGATATACACATGCAAGATATCATCATCACAAGGTTTCACAGCAACAATCATTAACTTATTTAGATTTTAAATAAAAATGTTTACTCACCGTTTTGAAAAGGCGGAGGGTTTGAAACTGGAATGAAACTTGAAAATTTGAAACTTTGCATCTTTTGTTGTTTTTGTTTCCAGAGAAAAATGTCTTGCTTGACTTAAAACTGACAGCTTTAAAAATTGGAATGCTAAGACAGGAACATGATGATTCAACTCCAGACTTGATTCTAGCTTTGATTTGAAGATGAAAATTTTGAAAATGCTTTGATTTTCTTTAAAAACTGAAATGCTTTGCTTTGTTTAAATGAATTGAAATGAAAAGGAAACTTGATATTTAATAAAACAAGTGCAGAGGCTAAGTTGTTTGCTGGTACAAGACCTTTTCTTATACATGGGGCTGATATTTGCATTGTACAAGATTTGATCAGAGATTTTTTTGGTATGGAGGCTGAAATGAGACATTTGGGTACAAGCATTAATTTCTATGTCATACTTATCCTCTTTATTCCTATTCGTATGTACTTAGGATAGTTTTATATATTTTCCTTATGTCTTTCAGCCTTGCATACATATCTACATGTTTACAATATTATTCTTTATTTTATTTTGTTTTAGACTTACCTCTTCTTGCCTGCGAATCTAGATGCTTACAATACCATTTCTTTACTTTATTATGTACATCTAGTATATCTCTTTTATTTTATTTTGACTTACTACTTGCATATACATATGGTTATAGTACGAATTATTAGCCTGATTTGTTTTCTAGCCTATGCTTTCATACAGTTAGAATTATCTTAAGTGTTTCTATAAGTTGTTATATTTATTTTATTTATGTTAGCTTGTATTTATTCCTATTTTCACATGACCATTAATTATTTGAGACATTTTATTTCTATTTTACATGACTACTTATTTTTATTTCTATTTATAAACTTAATGTATTTAACTAATGTCTATTTTTCTAATTTAAACTTAATTTACCAAACACTTTATTGATATTTATTTATTTATTTTTATTTATACTTATGTTAAATATGTTTATATATATATTAATACTTACATTTAAGACCATATATTTGCTTTATATTTATATTTAATATTGACAAGATTTATTTTAATTTAAAACATTATTACCAAAATCACATCAAATTATTATATAGATCAAAATGTAATAAGTAGAGTTTTATTTTAAATTTAAGATAGATTTTTTTATTGTAATTAAATTGGAACACTTTTATATTAAATTCTCAAATCATAATTTTCCTCCTAACTACATAAATATACACATTTAAATAATACTTATTAAATTAGAAATAATAGGACTATTTAAATCTATTTATAAAATAACACAAATTAAATTTGTAACTAATTATTCTTATTTAAAATCAATCTATAATCATAATTTAAAACATCACATTATTAATTAATTGGTTATTTATATTTGAAAATAACAATTTTAATCAATTTTAAATAATTTAAATAAGAGATTATCGCATTTTAAATTCCTCGAAATTCCGGGATGTCACAAGGAGGTGGAGTTGAGCTTGACGTGTTATTTTGTTTGCATCTGCATATATATAAAAGCCATAATGGAGTTAAGCACATTTAAAAAAGTTTTGATTTTCCTAGTAAGATTGAAGCCACTAATAAATTTTAATAGTTCGAGCTTAATGTAAACTTACCCGATTATGCTGTGTCCATACACTTCCAATGTGGAGGCACATCCGTTGGACATGAACGGAGAAAAATATCGTTAAATTCCTTTTATTGTAATGCAAACATAATCAATATATTATTTTCCACTCCGAGTTTCTCTGTTCCTATGTGTCCAAATGCATCTACTCCATTGATTTGTACATAACCAGTTAAACATATTAGTTTTTTATATGAGTTTTCAATGAATTTTATCTTATTACTAACAACCTTACATTGATTTTTTGAAGTTTTCATTATAATTTGGAACTTAATAATGTGTACACACACCTAACATAAACAACCCAATTAAATTAAATGGTCTAGTATAGTGTCTAGTAGTTAATTAGTGGTATAAGATGATGGAAACTGCGAGTCCCATCCATTAAATTTATTAGTAAATAGATTGGGTTATCGGCTAATCATTCATCAAAATGGAGATAATATCAATGGAAATAATCTTATTGATAATAATCAGATAAATACAATACCATTGTTTACGATGTTGTTGTGACCTTTTGAGATCCAACAAATTTGCAATTGTATGTCCAACTAAAAATCAAATGAAAAACTCTCCTTCACTTGCATGAAAACAAACTGAAATTCCATGGGCCTTATTCTCTCATCAGCACATCTATTTTTCACTCAGTCATCCATTGTCAAATAGTAAAAGTGAGAAGCAATTTATTGTTCATGTTATTTACCCATTTATCCATGCTTAATTTCTGATAATTGAAAAAACTATAATTGAGACGACTGAGATGAACATGCCTACTTTTGAGACTGAGATGCTTCACTGCGTCGCTGGTTGACATGCTTACTTTTGAAGTTCGAGTTTGATAATGTTTAAATCTAATGATCTAAGATGCAAAATCAATTTGAGATCCAAGTCTAATCGAAAAAACTATAATCGAGATGAACACGCCTATTTTGAGATTGAAGTACTCCATTGCGTCATTAGTGAACATGCTTACTTTTGAAACCCAAGTTTGGTAATGTTTAAATCTAATGATCCAAGATGCAAAAATGGGTGAAGATAAAGGGACTTGACAATGAGGAAGAAATGTATGCATCGTGTTATAGCTTATGGTCAAGAACGTAGCAAATTATAATGACGAAATTATCCCTACAATCTAGCAGAAATTTAAATGGCAAATTGGACATTTCAAAAGCTTCATTTGAAGGTATCCTCGTTATATATTAGTTATTAATTTATAATATTATAAATTAATTTTACATCGATGAATTCGAAAAAAACTAATAACTCGGTTTTGTTGGCTCACTGGTGTGAACTCGGTCCTCGATAGATATATAAACAATTTAAATGCTAAAACATGTACGGACTTTGCTGAAGTATCGTATTGGGCTAAGTTCAAAGCTTGTAGATCATTTAAGAAAAATACAATTTCTAATCTATAACAGGCTCACCTAGTAATGATATTTGTATTTTTTGTCATCACTGTATCACTTAAATTATAGAGTTTGGTCTAAGGTCAAAAGCTCTATTAATATATGTACTTAATTGCGTAGACCATATTTAAGTCCTTGGCTTAATCTGGTAACATTTATCGGTTAACTAATTTCTTCAATCAGAGATTTTGACTTTAAGTTGACTATCAATTGTGGTGATACCAACCTTTTTGCAACAAAGGAGACAATTCTACTCTTGGGCAGTATTTCACTTCAAGTAGTTCATCGTACACCCAATCATGATCATAACATGATTGTGATGGCATATGATTAACCATAACTAAAGTATAGTCTAGTTACTCATGATCGAAAGAACCCTCAAGTTTGAAGACTAATGTCCATCGTTACCATAAGATCTTCTTTTTTGACTTAGTTGTATTAATTATAGAAGACTCTTGTCAAATCTTTCTATGATTGTTCAAAACAATCACAGGTACGTACCCCTTTGGTGCCCCCAGTTATGACTAACTCACAATCCATGGTATGGGGAGCGTTACACACACTAGTCTCAACTGATGTATCGGTGTCCTTTTCTCGATGCATCTTGACTAGGAGCATTTAATGAGCAAGTGTTTATATATCGATTCAATGCTCATGGTTACGAACACATTTATAACTATAGTTGATAAAACACTTCTCCTAAGGGTTTGCTACTTATATATATTTAATATAATTAATTAATTACATCTCTATAGTCTATATATCAACATACGTAAAAGAAAATAAAACCAAAATCATACTTTATTTCAAACAAGATTGTTTATAAAGTTAAATTTATATAACTTTTTATATAATTGTCCCTATGACACACCCTTAACTCTATTATCTACATCCAATGTGTACTCTCTTAAGTCTACATGGGTTTTAATTCATTTAATCCTCCCTTGGTCTATATACAATATATATATATATATAATTTATCATAATTTATAGTTCATTAAGTTATATATATATTCACATGTATTTCTTTATTAATTAAAATTTTTAATTAAGTTAAATATAACTATTTATTTAAAATTTAAATAATTTTAAATTCATTTTATAACTCTTTGTACAAATTTATTTTAAATTAGAAAATAATAATTTATCATTTTCAAATACACATATTTGAATCAACCAAAGGTGGAAAACACTTATGAGCCTTTTGCTGCGCATAATCAGACCACTTTAAGTAGCCAAGTAAAGGCTAGGAGAAGAGAGTTTTTCCGTTCATAAGAACGGTTCTTAATTAGAGTAATCTTCTTCCTAGTTAAATACATATTACTTTGACACCCATTTAATTGGATTTTCCAAGTAACCGCCATTGGTTAATTATTCATGTAAACACATTACAGGCTCTAATACTATTATTGGGTCAGGTGTATTGGCGGTGGGGTAAAATGGAAAAATTTATAAAAATCATTTTGGTAATTTGCACTAGATCTTATTTTGTGTTTTCATGAAAAATTTGTTTAAACTAAATAATATTTAGTGATCATTAATAAAAGAGTTTGATGTTTTAATTTTTTTAGTTAACTTATATTAAAAATTAATGTATATACATTTTGCATATTATTTTTTACATCTATTAAATATAATGTGACTTAATATCTTAATTTCATTCAGACTTAATTTAATAATTATATTTTAAAACTAGTAAATAATATATATAAGTGTGTGTATGTGTGTTCAACTTAAGAAAATTATTTTTTTAGTTTTAAATATATATATATATATAATATTTTATATATTTAATATATATTATATATATAATAATATTTTTGTTTCATTTAAAATTTGAAATTTCAATACTGTCTTATTTAAATATATGTTTAAAAAATTAGTTTTTAAATCAAAACAAGAAGAAATAAATATTAAAATTTTAATATTAAACTAAAAGTAAAAATTATATATATATATATTAAAATCAAAATATATGTATGAATATATATATATATATATATAATTAAATTTGAAAAGAAAGGTTTTTCTCTATTTTAAAGGATATGGATATAATCAGATTAGTATCAAAAAAAGCTTTTTCCCTTTTTTAATGGCCCCTCATCCCTCCATACCTCTCCCCATCACTTTAAATCTCCCGCCGCTTCAAGGCCATCAGTCTCCCATCGTCCTTCCTCCTGCTGTACCTCCTGACCCGGACCCTCCATCCTCTTCTGTCCTTTCTTCGCCAGCTGTTCCCTCTCCCTCCTCTCCGCCCTTACTAAAGCTCTCCCTCTCTGCTTGCTCCTCCTCCTCTTTGGAATGCCCTCTTTAAGACAAAGCCTTGCAACACTGGCCTCTATTGTTCTATAGTTTTTCCACTGGGGTTTTAAGGTGATGTCATGGTTCCGCCTGCAAATGTCATCAATGATGGTAATAAAGTATGGGGTGACTACCTAGTTGGCTTTTTTCTCGACAAACAACTCTCGTACTTGACAGTCATTCACCATTTGGAGAGGGTGTGGAAATTGAAAGGAGATATTAAGATGAAATCTGATGGATTTTTGTTCATGTTCCATCTATCTTGTGCTGAGGATAGAAGGAATATAGTCGAACCTGATCCTATAATTATGAGGAACAAAATATTCATTGTAAAACTGTGGGATCCGACAGTTGGAAATAGCCGCAGTACGATCAAATCGGTTCCAGATTAGGTGAAACTTTTGAACATACCATTATATGCTTGGTCTCACCTAGGCATTAATTGGTTAGCTTCGAGATTAGGAAGATTATTATGCATAGATGAATCGACCAAAAAAATGGAGAGACTTGGATATGCAAAATGCCTAATTGAAATTACTCCACAAATGGAATTGTTAGATGAATTTCCAGTAAAGTTAATGGATGCATCAGTTCAAATGGTGCTTTTTAATTACCTTTGGAAGCCTGAAATATGCTCCTATTGTATAGAATTTGGCCACACTACTATAACTTGTATGAAGTCAAATACGAAAAATCGATCTGAAGAAAGAGTGGATGAAGAAGTTAATGAACATGTGTATAAGAAGGCAGTAAATCTTGAGGCAGTTAAAGTTGTTAAAAAAATGCAAGTTTGGAAAAAGGTTCAACACAAAGGAACAAAAATAAAACAGGTAGTGGGGCCCAAAGAGAAAGATACCAAAACCTGCAATGAAGAAATTGGGATGAGTCAGGATGATGATGTAAATAAGTGTGATAAAGTTGTTGAAAGTGTTGAAGGTGGTACATCAGTTTTTGAAGTTGTGGCTGATTTGGAAAATGAATTTCCCTGTACAAAGGACAAATTTCATTTGTTGCAAATTGATGATGAAACAAAGGTGAAAATTGATATTAGTGATAGTGAGGATCAAGATGTGGAAGGTGAAATTATGTCTAAATCTCATGAAGCAATTCCAAGAAAACAGGTTGCAATGTTACCACCAAAATCAAGAAATGACTCAGCTGCTACAGAATGTCATGCACATGTGCACGGACAAAATGCTGTGCATGTTCCTGAAACAAACCAAGCAACAACTACAAACACTTCAAGCGCAACGGATGTCAAATTACAAATACCTCGAAGTATAACTACAAGCACAACCAGTGTAGACAATTCTGACACTGCTATCACTGATATCTTGGAAAAACAATTCATGCAACTTGTTTGTTCTAACCGTGATATACTCCCCTCAACTTCAAACCAAATCAACTCCTTGTCCCTTCTATCTAACTCCCATCATTATAATTTTTTTGGAACTATTCCTGGCTGGAAATCCCCACCACTACCACCAAAACATACTCCTAATGCTCCTTCATCAACCAAGCAAAGGCAAAATGCTTCAAAGAAAAAAGTCACTGATTCTCCTCTACAAGAATCTGGATTATTTGAGTCCCCTTCAACAAGGAGCACGAAAAATGTGGTTCACCAATCTTCGAAATATTCCAAATGACATACCACTTTGCAATATGGAACATAAGGGGCGCTCACTGCCCTTCAAAACTTGATCCAGTAAAATACCTAATCCATCATCACAAATTATCCTTATTTGTTTTTTAGAAACAAAACTAAGTTTGCCACTAACCCTTAAAGCTGCCAAACACATCAAGGCTACTTGGTCCCTTCATCACAACCTTTCTGATGCTCCCTATGGAAGAATAATGGTTCTTCATGACCCAGCTGTCCTCTCCCTCAATCCAATTCTTTCAACTTCACAACTTTTACACTTTCATGCCAATCTGTTACAAACCAAATGTTCCTTTTTCCTAACTATTGTCTATGCTCATAACACTCTACTATCAAGACAATCTCTTTTGAATCTCCTCCCAGCTTTCAAACAAAATAGCCATCCATGGATGGTTTTTGGAGACTTCAATTGCTGCCTTAACCTTTATGACAAGCAATGTGGTATTCCACTTCTCCCCAAAGACATATATCCACTTAATAAGTCAATTTTTGATTTTTTGCTCATGCCCATCCCTTATTATGGTGCAAAGTTCTCGTGGAATAATAGAAGTAGAATTGGCACCAGGATTTTCACAACAATTGATCACTCTTTTGCTAACTTTCAAGCTATCTCTTCCTGGCCTACCTTATCTACCTTCTTGCCTCACCCTGTGTTGTCTGATCACTCCCCCCTTATTTTTTCCACTGGGGTTAAACCAATAAAAGAGAAAAAAGCTTCAAATTTTATAATCTTGGGTTCTTGAACCTGAGTATACTAGTATAATTCAAAATGTTTGGACTAATAATTATCATGGAAACCCTATGTATATTTTTTGCAGGAAGCTCAAGGCCATAAAAGCATCTCTGTGGGATTGGGAAAAAAGAAATATGGTGATGGATCATTAATATCAACAAAGCTTCGGGAACAACTGAAGCAGCCTCATGAATTCTTGATGATGAACCCCAATGATCCTGCAGTTGCTTCTGATGAGAGAAGGATATTTGATGAACTAAATGCTGCTTTGAACATTGAAGGGAAAATGAAGAAGCAACAACTTTATCAAAAGCGAGTGACTGAGGGGGATACCAATACTGCATACTTCCATGCATCATTAAAGGTTAAACAAAACAAGGAGCAAATAAGCACTATTTATGATGAGCAGGGGGTGCTCCATCTAATCCAACTGATGTGGCTTCAGTTCTTCTCAACTACTATAGGAACTTGTTTGGCAATCATTCACAATTTCAACCTAGCCTTGATGAGCTATCTGACATCAATCTTCCTTCTATTCTCCCTGAAGAAGCAGATTCTCTTGTATGCAAGGTAACTGATGAAGAAATCAAAATACACTCTTCACCATGAATAAGAAATCTAGTGGTGGCCCTAATGGTTTTAACCTCCTATTTTTTATACATAGCTGTGAAATTATTAAAACTGATTTCCTCAAAGCAGTACACAATTTTTTTGACAAGTTCAAATTGATTGGGGAAATAAATGTTACCAACCTGGTTCTCATACCTAAAACCAACCCATCAATTTCAGTTACCTCCTTTAGACCCATCTCATGCTGCAACGTGATGTATAACCGTATTTCTAAAATATTGGCAACCGGACTTGTTAAGATTTTGACTAGAATCATTTCAAAAAACCAAGTTGTTTTTCTTCCCAATAGGAGTATTATGGATAATGTGATGCTGGCACATGAAATGCTTAAAGGGTATGGCCACTCTCAAGCCACCCCAAGTGCCATGCTAAAGCTTGACTTAAGGAAGGCTTATGATAGTTTACACTGGACATCAATTCCGAGAATAATATCACTAATGAGATTTCCAAAGGCTTTTGTTGCCAGGGTATATTGGTGCATCTCAACTCCTTACTTTTCTTTAAAATTCAATGGTAACACGTATGGTTATTTCAAAAGTGAACAAGGAATCAGGTAGGGGGATCCTTTATCATCATACATTTGTATCCTGGTGATTGAAGTCTTTAATTCCATGCTAGCTAGGAAGTTCATTAACAAGGAAATCGTCTACCATCCAAAATGCAAATCTCCCCACATTTCCTCACCGTTGTTTGCAGATGACATCATGATATTCACCAAGCTTGTTAAAGACTCTATATCTTGCATCATAAGAACCCTTGAAAAATTCCACAGAATAACCGGGTTGCAACTGAATTCTTCAAAGTCACAATTATTAACCTCTGGTATTTCAGCTGAAGCATCTGCAGTGTTAGTCCACTTTTCTAGATTACAAACAATGTTAAATGATATGACATACCTTGGCCTTCCTCTCTATACCTCTAGAGTTACTACTGCGGACTCCCTACCATTGTGTGATAGGATCACTTCTAAGATGAACTGCTGGTTTACCAATTTTTATCACAAGCTAGCAGGCTTGTTTTAATAAAATATGCAATATTCTCAATGTCAGTGTATTGGGCCAGAGCTTTCATTCTTCCAACAAAACTCCTGAAGATGGTCAGAAGTGCTATGCTGAGATTTTTTTGGACTGGCACAATTCACTCAAGAAAAGCTGTCCCTTGCTCATTTGCCAAATTTGAGATTCCAAAAAATAAAGGAGGATTAGGTATTTTTAACATCGATAGATGGAATAAAGCTGCAGTCAGTTATCACTTCAATGCTCTCCTTTGTGATAATGATAGTCTATGGGTTGTTTGGACTAAAACTCATAATATAGGCAATAAAGCTTTCTGGATAATGGCAGTTCCTCGGCACTACATCTAGGTGTGGAGAAAGCTCCTAGCATTGAGAAGCTTATTTATTCCTTATTTAAGGTTTACTATCTCAAATGATAGTCAAAAGAAATTCTAGGATGAACCATGGTTGGACAATGGCATAACTTTGAGTAAACCGTTTGCTCCCCATCATATTTACCAGTTTGGCATTTTTAGGGGTGCTTTGGCCTCTGACCATATTTCTAATGGGTCTCTTGTTCTTCCCTATACTAGCAATCAGGAAATGAGAGCTCTTTGGAATAGATTGAGTGGCAACTCCTATCCCAATGCACGCTTCTTTGGAATGGCAAGCCCCACTAAATTTCTTTGGTGTATGGCATTCTCATGAACAACAACAGTCTACCGAAGTTTGTATGGCACAGTGTGATGTGGAGTAGCAACTCCCCCAGCAAAGACAACCTGATGATGTGGAAAGTCATTAACAATGGTTTAATGACTAAGGAGAAGATAATTGACTATGGAATGAATGTGTATCCCTTATGTGTATTATGTAATATTCAAACTGAAAGTGTGCAACATCTTTTCTTTGAGTGCACACAGTTGTTGTTTCTGTGGAGCAATCTTCTGGCAAAAGTTGGTAGATTTCATATGTCAGAGGTGTCTTCAATTGAGTGGGACATGATTAGTAAAGCAACCAAGTGGAAAAATGAAGATAGTTGTTCTTCATTATCAAGAAATATTTGTGCCTGGTGTGGGAGGAAAGGAATGCAAGGTGTTTTGATAAGAAGAGGAGTAGTTTTGAAGTAATGTGGTCAAGGCTTATGCAAACAATTGAGCTGGGGATGAGATCAAGTAAACATGATTTCACTTCTCTGCATGTTTGGTCGTAGTCCTGCGATGGTTTGTTTTGTGTGTTTAGTTATTTTTCTTATTTCTGTTTGCTTGTTCTTTTTTCTCTAGTGTTGTACCTGTGTTTTTTTTGTGTTTTTTTCTTCTGGGTATGAGTTTGTTCCTACTCAGCTTGTATTGTGTGTTTTGAATAAATCTAGTAGGGGCCCAGACAACCCCGCTTGCTTTGAAAAAAAAGGTTTTTATAAATCGAGAAACAAAATTGATTTTTTAAACCGAATATGAATTAATCAATAAATGTTAATTAAGAACCAAAAACAAATATATATATATTAGTAAGTCATGAATTTTTTTAAATCAAAAAGGAATTAATATATATATATATATTAATATTTATAAGTATTAATTTTATTTTTGAAAATTTTAAATAAAATTATAATGTTATGGTCGAAAACAACATGAAAATGGTTATGGGTACATAATAATTTTTTTAATCCAGGTGATTATCAATAGGTCGGTAGTTAGCTATTTTCTCTCTAGATCCCTTGTTCCTTCTCCTCGAACGCGGTATGAAAATCTTGCCTTCTAGGCTTCAACCAATTCTTCAAGGGAAGCTAGGACGTCTCCTGTATCTTCAAAATAAGGGAGAGTTAGGCTATTTGTAGCCAACGATATCAAATATCTTGTACCTTTCTCTCTAGATCTAAAGACCAAGGCTCTTGTCCTCTTTAGCCCTTAACAAGATATGTTATACCCATATCAGGTTCATGGACTTTGGGCTTAATTAATACATCATGTATATTAATTATTTAATCCCTTATATTCAATTAAATCAATATATAATAATTATATACTATTTTAATTAATTTCAAGGCTTTAAATAAATAATTAAAATGCCATAAAGTTCAATATAATGTTTGTATTAATTTATAATACTTTTAGCTTAATTTCGATTTGGTTGAACTTGAAAATTAGCTAACAATACGTTTGTATTGACTCTCTAGTGGGAATTAAGTTCTCAGTTAATATTTAAACAATTTAAATACTGAGGAATGTATAGACATTGTTGAAGTACACTATCAGCCACAAGTTCAGACACGTATTGATCATTTAAGCAAAATTCAACTTCTAATCTTTATTAACCTACGTGTTATAACGATATTTTATGCACATTTTCTTTTCATCATCACTATATCGCTAAGATATCTGAAGTTTGGTCAATGGTCAAAAGGTTCAATAATATCCGTGGTTGATTGCATAAACTACTTTAAAGTCCTTAGTTCAATCTGATAACATTTATCGATTAACCATTTTACTCTGGCCAGAGATTTTGACTTTAAGTGTACCGTTAATTATGGTGATACTAACTTTGTACAATGAAGAAGATGAATCCTCCCTTAAGTAGTATTTCACCTCAAATAGTTTAATATATATACCCAAGTATGGTCGCAACATGATTGCAATGTCATGTTATTGATCATAATCAAATTAAAGTCCAGTTACTTAAGATCCATGGTACTCTCAAGTCTGAAGGCTATCGCATGTTGTGGCATGCGATCTTCTATTTTGACTTAGTAGTATTAACCTATAGAAGACTTTGGTTGATGATAGAGTTAAGGGCATGCCATAAGGACAATTATGTAATTTATTACGTATCTTATAAGAGAATCTCGTTTGAAATGATGTATGCATCTGGTTTTATTTTCTTTATATATGTTTTTAAATAGAGATATGAATAACGAATTAAATACATTAAATGTATATAAGTAGAAAATCATTAGAAGAAGTATTTTATCGATTGTAGTTACAAATGTGTTTGTAACCATGAATATTGAATCGATAAATACACACACACACATATACACACACACATGCGTACATATATACTTACTCCTTAAACATTCCAGTCGAGATGTACCGAGAAAAGGATATCTGTACGTCCATTGAGACTAGCATACATAATGCTCTCCATATGATGGACAATAATTTACTCATGACTGTAAGGGTCGCCAAGGGGTTGTGTACTTGTGGTTGTTTGGAATAATCGCATAACGAATCAATGAGAGTCTTCTATAGGTTAATATATAACTTAGTCAAAATATAAGATCTCAGGGTAACCACATACAATAACCTTCTGACTTGAGAGTAACGTCGATCTTAAGTATCTTGACTATGCTTTCACTACGGTCAGGTACATGGAATAATGACCATACCACGACCATAATTGGGTATATGTTGAACTTCTTGAAGTGAAACACTTCTAAAGAGAGGATTATTCTGCTTTACTGTAGAAGGTCTGTATCATCATAATTGGTAAGTCAACTTAGAGTCAAAATCTTTAGCCAGAGTAAAACGGTTAATCAAGAAATGTTATCAGATTGAAGCAAGGACTTCGAAAGTTGTTTACGCAATTAATACGGATAATAATAGAGTTTTTGGCCTTAGACCAAATTTAAATATCTTAATAATACAATGATGATGAAAAGAATACGTGTACAAAATGCCATTCTAGATGAGCTTATATTACATTAGAAATACAGGTTTGCTTAAATGATCTCTAAGAATTGAACTAGACCATATACTGTACTTCAACAAAGTCGGTACAGACTTTGATATTTAAATTGTTTAAATATCGATTGTGAATAGAGTTAACATAAGCAGTATAACCATGTTGTTTGTTATTTTCGAGTTCGACCAAGGATAAAATTAATATATACATGTTATAAATTAATAATAAATTAATACAAATGTTGCACTATTATTTATGTTTAATTTTAATTATTTATTTTAGGTTTACAATCAGATGAAACGATTTATAAAAGTTATATGACGGTACGATCAATTTTGGAGTCAGAAATTAATTAATCAAATAATGATTCAAGAGGAGTCAAAGGGGTATTTGACAATGCTAGATCAACACCAAAAGCTGGCCATAGGAAAAGGGATATTTGGGGCTTTACCTAATCTTTAGATTTAAAGGAAAAGGAGGAGAGAAAAGTGCTGGCTCTTAGCCAAAAAACATGTAGCCTCCACACAAAGTTAGATAATTTTCCGATCTCTCTCTGTCCCATTCCAAGCTGCCTACCCTACCTTGGTGAAGCCCTCACTTCGAGGTTGCAAATAAAAGAGAAGGAGAAGATGGTGGTTCTTTAAGAGGACAGACTAAAGCACCATTCAGAGAGATAATTTATGATTATTATAAATTCACATACATTCCCATGTATATCATTATGCTTCATCATTTATCTAAATTTTTGCTCGGCCGTTTATATATCAACAAATAAATAAATAAATTTTGAAAAATATTTATCTTAAAATCTTTTAATAATAAAGATAATTTAAAACTATATATGTATATAAATTATTTATATTATTTTCGGGAACGAGTAAAAAAGTAAAATATTATATTTATATATAAATAAATAAAACACAATATTTTAAATTAAGGTTTCGGTTTAAATAATAAACATTTACTCTTTCAAACATAAAAAAATCATATACACATACACATTTTAATATCTGTTTAGATACCTAAAAAACAATTCTTTCTTAGATTTTATTTTTGACTCGGATCTATAAAATAATATTTATGTTTTGTAAATATTTATTTATATTTTCACTTAGTTGAATAATTTTAAAATCAAATTTTGAGTTTTGAGTATATTAACTATATGTGGTCGAATTAAATAATACACATACACAGTGATATATATGTGTGTGTGCGCGCATCCGCGGGGGTAAGTGCATTTATGTGTATGTGTGTGTGTTTATTTTGGTACTGCAGAAATTAATAAAAATGATAATTTTGTTTTGAATAAGTCAAAACATCCAAAATATGAATTTTGAAATATTAATACATAGCCGATAATATTTTTATACATACGAATTATTTATTTAATACATATATATATACATACAATTTGTAGAAAATATTTTAAACTTATAATATATATTTTTTTAGCAAGGCTAGTCGGCTTTTGAGTGGGTCGTCCACTTATAGTAATAACCATTAAGAACAGGTATTCATCACATGTGCTAGAACAACTAATAAAAAAAGGCAAAAAGAACAAAGAAAACAAGAGATAGGCAGAAGCACATAAACTCCCTACTGACAACAACAACCATTCCCCATCATCACTACTGATGTCATCAGCAGAGACAAGCCCCATGACATGCATATACCCAAAAAAAAGCGATACTAGGTCAGGCATATAGTGCACAAATCACAAGAGTATAAATACTTCCTATCTCAAGTGATATCCCCTAAGACAACCTTATTACATTCGCCATCGTCACCTTCAAAAGCTAAGATCAATCCATCCTCATGTACATAGTATAATAAATATATGCTGTACATTGTAACATCTACCACTTGGAGGCCCAAAACTAACAGCTACGGATGTAGCAGTCATCCATAGTTATTAATTCTAAGTGACCAAATGCGGTAATGTTAGATACATTGATATAACAGAAACACATGAATATGAAAAAAAATTAAAATCATAAAACAGATTTCTCATTCAACTTCAAATCATGTTTCAAATTCATTACATAAACCCAATTCGTAAACCACGTTCAAAGAAATATAATTCTTACAAAATACGCTAAGAGCGACATATGAAAATGCCCCCTTGGATGGTCAGAGTCTAAATATAGGCAATTAAACAACTTTTCCATTACAACCAAAATACAACAGAATCAAATAGAAATAACTCCTAATAGCTTGCTTGCCTTCTGCACGTCTTTGGAAGCTTATTCGTCTAAAGGAGAACCTGAAAACCTTAACTCTCTAACTACTCAAAATCAATTGAACATCCGAGAGTTTAAGGGAAAAACATAAACTTCGAGTCAGACAGAAAGCATGGTATGAATAATAACCTACCATCTCAAGCTATATAGATATCTAGTGAGACCACGCCACTTAGCAGAATGGGTTTTCCCTTCACTAATATCTTAACTCAGTTTATAATAACCATTTACTATGCACCTACATCCACAATGGTTAAGACGCAACATAATAAAATGTATCATGATGATGTGCAAACATGCAGCATATTCTGGATTTTCCATCCTCGTTCATTTGACTATCTGTCTGAGTTATAGTTTCTAGGATCATTATTAACCAATTAGTTTTTATGGGCTGACTAATAACCTGTTCAAAGCTTACGAACTATCTGTCTGGTTTCATAGTTTTCATGGGATCACTAAGAACCTATTGGTATCTACCAATAATCTCATCCAATTATAGTTTTCATGGGCTCACTATGAACCTATTGGTTCTCCAATAACTTCTCTCATGTCATAGTTTTCATGGATTGACTAAGAACCTATTGTCCCCTACCAATAACAATTTTCATACATAGTTTTCATGGGCTTACTATGAACCCGTCTAAACTAACAACTCCTTGATCAGTCTTTGGGCATCTTATGTTCTGGTCTACGTGACCTCTTGGATGCAATTCTACTCACACAGGAGTTAATTCAATGTATATTTACTACTGTGTCAACCTAGCTTGTTATTCTGCCGTCAATATCCGAAAATGCAGTTATGGGTTCATTATAAAGTGAATATCTTTACAGAATAAGCATACATGATAACTGATAATAATATAATAATATAAACATCTATGGTTTACTTTCCTTATAATTTTTTCAAATGAAAAATGGTTAGTACCTTCAGTCTATTATCTTTACCAAGGAAATCTTCTTCAAAAACACCAAAGTTAAATGTCATTTCAAAACTCTTTCATATTGCCCTGGGTATATCTTTAAAACTAATATGGGGTTTCTTATTTGAAAATTAAGGCATTCAGAACCTTAGGCCTTCTCTTTCGAAACCATTCAAACATTCCGTTTGAAAGTATTGAAATCTTCCTTTCAAAACATTTAAAGATATTCCTTTTGAAACACTCAAACATTTCTTTCGAAAGCATTGAAACCTTCCTTTCAAAGCACTTAAAGATATTCCTCTTGAAATCATTAAAGCTTATATTTCGAAACACTTAAAGCTTACCTTTCGAAATACTTACAATATACCTGTCAAGACCCGATTCTTCGACTTCCGAAAATCGACATCAATACGTCCACTGTATCGAATGCCGAGCAATCGAATGCCGGAAAACCAAACCATAAGGGTTTAAGAAGAAGAGGTAGAAGAAAAGACAGAAGGAAAGAAAGAAAAGCAACAGAACAATATCAGAATCTCACAGTCGCAGCGGAACAACATATAATAGATAAATGAATAATCTTTAAACAAAGAACTATATCAGTTATTACATCACATCACATTACATTACATTATCAAAGTTTACAACAAACAGAGTCAATACATCAATGGACAGTTATATAAACTTGTCCTCATACAGAATACACAACGGAATAATACATAGTATAAGTGATACGTCTCGGCATCCAGCTCGCCACTTGAGCTCCATAGTATCTCCTGAATCCAGAATGACCTGATAACCTGACTCTAGACTGCCAGTGTGGAAATTGGTGGGCACCCAGAGTTTAGGAAGGGAATAATAAACTCCAGGTCAGTCATGGGACTGGTGTGAGAACTTAAAACAGTTATTTATCGTTAAAACAAACAACAGGAAGATTTTAAAGTCAATTTCGCAATGCTTTTGGAAAATGAAACTACCATAAGGCCTCCTGCACACACACACAATGCAAACGCAGAATCGGAGGAGATTTCTCCTTATGATAGTCAAGGATTCTTGATACGCAAAAACAAATAATTTGATTTGATATTATTACTAGTGCATAGTGATGAAAACATTTCGAAAGTATAATATAAATCTTAGCCAGCATAGACATTTCGCACTTATGCCTACTAGAGCTACCATATTCAATAGCAGGTTACCGCCTCATTCCATGGCAGGTAATACAACTAAAACCGTACAAGTCTCGTATTGTTTCTTTGGATTTCCAACAAATGGTCAGGCCAAGGAACTTCCCATTGCCACATAGGTACGCCTTTGGAAAGACGACCCGAGAACCTAACCGGATCTCTGCCAACACAAGGCCGGGTTACCCCTAACTAGGTAACTACTGACACGAATATGTCATCCCCCGATCGTAACCGATCTATATCCGAGGATCCTTGATTCCAACAACCATAAAATAATAAATTCGCAGCAACAACATAGGTTAAATATCCGGGCTCCATACCATGATACCACCTATATCCAAAAGGAATGACATACACTAAAGGGGCGCTACCCCCTAATAACCTTGCTGCATCCTTCCTATTTTGACCATTTCGGGGTGTGAGGTCCGACGAAGTCTCGTCCACAAAGCCACGCTTTGGTACAAAGCCATGCTTTAGGTCAACAAATGATCAAAGTAATGATCACAAAGATAAATGATCAAACAAATGATCATGTCACAAATGATCAAACAATGATCATCACACAGCAACACTCAGCATGCCACGCTACCAAATTGGGAGTATATCACTAATAACCATCAACTACATAACCTCTGAGCTCGTACATCTCAGAGAAGGGTGTTAAGCTAAGAGAATAATTTCTCCGCCACCAACAGATATGTATTTGAAAGAAATCAGCTTTATATCTCAATTTGTAATGTCAGACATACTGTAACGACCCGTAAATTTTAATGGTTTTAATATCGTAATTAACTGAATTTTTGTGAAATTTTAAATAATTGAATTTGGAAATAAAAATTTGATATTTGAAATACGTCTATCTAAACATAGCAAATGGTAAATTTTCATCTGATAATATGGAAGTTTATTTTCTGGTATAATTCTATTTCAATTTGAATCAGTTAATATTTGATGATAATAAAATGTTTTCCAAAGCTGAATATTTTTATATAATAAATTTGTAAACTATTTTCTGAGTGAGACGTCATTTTCCGTTTCGTCAAATTTGGACTGCTATTGCTCCGTTTATCTTATTTCTGACATTTTAGCAGCATTTCCGGTAGCGGAAAATTCAAAATTTTAAAATTTGATCGGATCGCGGATATTTGTATGCCATTATATCCGCCTCGTCGTGCTGATATCCGTAGTCTATTTATTTCTGTATTCGACGTCGGTTACGCAGTGAAAATCGACGTAACAGTTATCGGAGCGATAACATATTTCATTTCTTTCTTTTCCTTGTCCTTTCAAATTTCAAACGAGTGAAACTTCTCAGTGATTGCTGCATTTATTTGAAAAGCAATGCTAGACCCTTCTTTTCATAAGATTTCCGTATATATTTTGCGTGTGCCTTTTGTTTTGGTGTCTTCTCATATTTCCAGCTGAGTGAACTTTGCCATATTTAATTTCAAATCAACAGCTGCCCACTTTTATTTATTCTATTCTACATATTAAAGTTTGGTGACTTTCCTATCTGTCGCCTTGTTTTGTGACTTCATCTTCGCCCAACACAAAAGAAGATACAAATTATATATTTGCATTTCGCCTGCAACCATCCATCCTCCTCCTCTTTCGAATCGCCCACTCTCCTTTAATTTTGTTTTCCTCCCCACCACTCTCACTAGTAAAATGCACGTTCCCCTGTCATGCTTGCTTCCTCTTCTTTTCGATACTCCTTCCCTTTTGCCTTCAGCCCATGCCGCATCTTCCACCTTGCTCTCCGACTCTTCCACCACCTTTAGCCAACCGCCTCCTCCCGAGACACCAAATCCAGCAACTCCGGCAAACAAGCCCAGCCTTGACCAGCCTCTCGCGTCTCCACCCCAAACCCGTGCACTTCCCTCCACGATCCAAAGCCTGTCTCGTCCTCGACCAGGCAGCAGACTCCGGCCTCACGACGTGCGACTCACCACCTCAAGCTCCACCGCCTAATGTCGGCACAACATCTCCATCAACAGCCCTTTCGTTTGCAATTTGTAAGTAAATATATATATATATATATATATATTCTAATATATCGGTCTGCTATATGTTGGTTGCATTGTTTGAGTTACTATGTATACGTATAAGCTTTATATTGTTATCAAAGAGTTATTATATATAACTGTTACACAAGTCTACTATTGTTAGTTACAGAGTATATAATATGTAAAATTTTATTTTATGGATACTTGGAAATGTGCATATAAGAGTTGTTAATATATACATTTTTGTAGATATTTTGAACATTTCTACATATGAGGACATATTGATTATATGAACATAGATTTATACTGGCTTACAGATATTATATAGTATTATATGTTCATAGGTTTATAGAGCAGTATATAGTTATTATATATCAGTGTAGTTGTACTAGCTGTTCGTCGTGTATATATTTAGAGTATTTATATATATTAGTCTAGATGTTAATATATAAGTTATATAAACTAAAAGATTTGTTATAAATATATGATTGGGTAACTGCTTGTGCATTAATAAGGCGACACATACATCCAGTTAATAGATGACCTGGGTAACCGATATATATATTTATATAAATGGGTTATATATTTTCAATATTTTGGTTTGCAACTTTTATATGTGTTTGGTATGTTCATTCGCATAAGTATATAGTGTAGAGCTTGTTGTACATATTTACATGCTGTTGTATATTTTATATAAATATTTGTATATGATGTTGTATCCTAAGTCAAAAATAAAGTAAGATATATATTGGGTTTAGTGTTTGATCCATTTTTGTTTTTACAGTATATATATTACATTATAGAAGTAGTATATTCATTGTTTAAAAGTATTGTGTAACAACCCGCATATTTATCGATTTTACATTTTTAAATTTAAATCGTTAATCGGATGTTAGTCCGAAAAGCTACTTTTTGCATACGGTCAAATTAGGACTCGAGACCACCCCCATTGAGTTCAAAATGTCGTTTGCGTTCTTTTTGAGTATAAACTTCGATATGTTTGGAGCTAGTCAAAAATTTGACCATTTTCACTTTGGGTTTGGGTTTGGTTCAGCCCTATGTTTTAACTTAACACTCCAAACTGAAACCCCCTCTTCATTCACTCCCTCCCCCTCTTCATTTCAGTTCTAAAGAGATTAATGGTGAATGGAATGGGAAATTAAAACTCTAAAACCCTAGTTTCCATCTACAAATCAAGTTCTAGCTCCAAATCAATAGAAGAAGCTTTGGTAAGTCTCCTCTTCTTCTTCCCCAACTCACTCTCTTATCAATTTCAGAAATTCCTAAACCTAATTTAGGAAATGTTTCTCTTTTTAGCTTAGAATCAAGCTTGTTGAGTTGGGATTGAAGAGAGACTGTCATTGCCATTGCTCTATAGCTTCTTCATACTTGTTCTTGTGCATAAAGGTGAGATTTTTATCTCACATCTATGTCTATAACTATCCTTGATTTCTTGTTATGAATTCCTAACAATTATCCATGTGCAATTGCTTTTGATTCGTATGGGTTTTGTGAGCATTGCAATTTTTGGTGTTTTGGAAGCCTAAAACTCTAAAAATCATAGCTTTGATGTTGGATCATGTTTTTGGTGATAAATCAAAGAGCTTATATGGCCGGGTAGTCGATTGGCGTAAACCCTTAGCGCCGTTGCTCGTCCGGTTGCAAGTTGTGAGTGTTTGCACTTAAATTGTCATAGGATAGAAAATGCAGAAAAACAGGTTCAGTCGACTGAATCCTCTGTTCAGTCGACTGAGCTGAAGCCCGGAATTTTCTGGATAGTGTTCAGTCGACTGAATAGGAATTTCAGTCGACTGACCTGCTCCTGTTTTCCTGTTTTGCCTATTTAGGCTCATTTTGTTTGGTTTTCCGAATCTTATCGATTCATGTTGGTTCTTAGTGGTTGTTATCATTTATTATTACTTTGATGACTCCTTTTTCGGGATTTTTGAATATCCATTTTGTAGGGGATCTTATCTGAAAAACATTCATCAGAATTTCTACTATGATGGTTTTGGGATTGATTTCTTTGGACCTTACTCACGTCTTTGAACGTGAATTGATGTGATTCGATTTGTTTCAACAATCGTTTTGTGACTTGTCACTTTAAAGATATGAAGGTTTCAATACTAGTAGTAAATATCAAAACTCTTTCATCAAAGCGATTTCAACACTATTTTAAATATCAAAAGTTCGTTTTCTAAAACCGATTTCCAATCTACTAGTATATACAAGTCTTTACTTCACTCGGATGAGAAATCGACTTAAACGACTTAGTAAAACGAGTGGTATGAAACGCTCGCGTTCACTTCGTCGGTTAGCTCTTGGACTTGTTCGATTGAACCCTTTTTGTGACAATTTCCTAGTGGAGATCTACAGTTTGTTCGTAAATATTTAAGTTAAGCTAGTGGTTATGGGACATGAAGCTAAACTCATATATTTACTAGCTTAGTGTAATTGACACTTCCTGATGATCATGACGATCATTTTTGTGATTTAGACTAGCGATTGAGCGATGTCTCTTTGTCTGCGAGGGAGACTATACCCCGTTTATGTGATGTTTCGCCATCACATATGTAGGGTAGCACCCTACGGTCTTCGGGCCATTACTGTGTGGAAATTTAATGGATAGCTTCCATGAGATAGCTTCTCATTCATGTGTTTACGCATAGGTGAGTTTTCATGCTCCCATTCATGTGTTAGGCCTCCCCCCTTTTTATGTGTTTTTTGGATTTCTTATGATGATTTCTGGAATTTATGCTTCACCAATTTTCATGATTTTCATTGATATGATATCAGTTTTTGTGCATTGGTGAATTTATCTGTTATTGACTTGTTATGAATACAAGTTTAGGGTATGATACCCTATTTCATCTTTGAGAAGATTCTTGTGATATTGATTGATCTTTTGTTGATTATCATTTACATACTTATAGTAGTATGCCATTATGGTTATTACATGTTCATGTCATGCCTTTTACTATATACCATATCATCTGATATTTATAGCTAGACTGATCCGTTTATTATTTTCTTATAAATAATACTCGGGTCAGACCGAGATGTTACAGGTGCTTCTGCTTGACTTCTCTTCAGGATTATTCTGACTTTTGGCTAACTACTTAGATTAGTAGTTTTTGATTGTACGCATTTGAGATATAGACTCTACATTGTGTACTTATTCTTTTGTATAGCACATGTTGCTATTCTTTTGTATTATTGTGGATCTTTCTGACCACTACTCTGATGTACACTTTCATGTGTTATATATATTTATTCATATCTTCTTCCGCCTTTGTGATATGGATGTCTGCGACTGATTTATGTTATGATTACTTCTATGTTTGTTTCCGAAGATTATATATAGCCACCGTGTGATAGCTTTGTGTTTGTATCGGTATGTCGGATTTCCTCCTTAAAAGATATGCATTCTATTCTATCTGACATATTGGTGCTCGCACAAAGAAGTTACATGGATGGTCACTCCTCCACAGCCTTTTCTCCGTGCTAATTGACAGCACTACATCGTAGTGTTCTTGGTTAGCGTGGGTATAGAGGTGGGGTGTCACATATTGTATACATTATATATATAGGTCACATATTTGTATATGAGCGTCAGTTCTTGCATAAATGTAAGTTATATTAGTTTAAAACGGGTAGTTTGTATGTTACGCCGGAATGTGGTGTATAGGTTTATAAATTATATTGTATATATACGTTATATGCTATAGGGAAGTTGTTTGTTATATATATATATATATTAAGTATGAATTATAAGTTGATCTATTGTGGTATAGTATATATATATGTTCTGAGTTATAAAATTTATAAGTTATAAAAAAAATTATATATGTTAGATTGATAAGTTCAAATGTACGGATACAAAAATTTATTTTATATATATATTGACATGTGTGAAATGAGAATATGATTTTGTATATATATACAATTTTATATGTTATATCTATATCAATTCACTTATATCTTTGTCTCCTTCGATCCAGTTCTGAGCATCAATTCCCATTTATCAGCTTCGTTCGTCGATTCGAGTTCAATCTTGCCTTGTTTTAAGATCCATGCTTGGATTCGTAATTCATCTTATTGTCTATCCTATCTAGCCTCGAAAGGTGAGCAATCACTCACGATTAACGTTCTTATATTTATTAAATTTGATTTCAATTGAAACGACAATTGAAATATGCTGCTGTTAGTTATTTATATTGCTATATCTATGCCATCATCTGTATCTGTTCACCTGTGACACCTGACACCATTATCTATTATATATATTGATATATATGCCATCATCTATATCTATTCACCTGTGACATCTGACACCTTATCTGTTATTTATACTGATGATATATGTCTGTTACCGTTGTTATATTATTATCATATCTGTTATCACTCTGCAAGTTCCCTGTTAGTATAGAATTCACTATGGGTTGAAATGATACATACCCGAATGATCTGTAGAATAGGAGAAAATCGTTATGGGTTGAAATGATAAACTGTGACGACCCGGAATTTTGAGCATTTGAAATTGGAATATTTAATTTGTTTTAAATATTCAATAGTTGAATTTTAACTCGAATTTCAGATATAAATATTTGTTGGATAATTTAATTTTGAATTAAACAATTGAATATAGGGTAAAATAGAGAATCCTGAGTTTTGAGCCAGATAAAAATAATTTAAAGATTCAGGAAAACTTGTATTGTTAATATTGAAAGTGATGAAACTTTTAAAATTGAATTTGGAAGTGTTTTTTTCAGTTTTAAAATATATCGTTTAAATTAAATTTAAAAATAGCCTTCCGAGTCACAGTCTTGGAATTCGACGAAACCAGTTCCATTGGGTCCGTAATACCGCATTGTTATTGGATTTCAATTTTCATAGCTTTCAGAGAGATCGTTTGATCGTACGGTAGGTAAACACACTGGAATTCGAATTGAAATTTAATATAATTATTGCATAGACAAATATTTCGCATCAGCCGATTTGTTTCAAATCAATGTAAACATCGGTCAGAGATATTTCTCCACTCGTACCCAAGAAGCCACGATTCTTTTCAAAATAGAAATATTCCTTTCGTTCTTCTCAGTTAAAACAACCGAGCTTCCTTCCTCTTTTCCAAATCAAATCGTTCTCAATAATAATAAAAATAAAAATCTGCTTCACTTCAAGTTACAGCTAATAGCAATCTCCATGGTCGCGATACTTGAACTTGAGGGAAACTAGGGTTTCAAAAAAAAAAAAAATCAACGCCTTCTAATGTATCATCGCTGCATACTTGGCTATGCCATCAGCCTCGTCAGCTCGTCCTTACCCCTACGCGATATTTTCTACTGCGATTTGAAGTTCTACTACAATCTCTTTTTACTGCTACTGCTAATTCAACTCGGAGAGTAAGGGGGTGGGCCGTGTGCGAGCCTCAGCAGTTCGAGGGCAAGGAGGGAAATCGCGAGATCGTTACTGGTCGCGATCGAGGGCACGTCAGGTTGGGGCTATACGGGTTTTGGGGCGCGATGGTATTGATCGCGAGTTTCGCGAGTGACTCGAAGTCGGAGTCGCCTGCCTGAGGCTGCGACGCAGTGGGATGATGCTCGGCGGCGTCCAGAAACGAGGCGGTGGCTCGCGTGCGTGGCGCGTTCGAGCAGTTAGGGTTTTAGTTGGTGTGCTCGATCGAAGATGGGTTATGGACTCGCGTGTTTGGGTAGTTGACTGGGTCGCATTGGATGGTCGAGGGGTTCTTCGGTGAGGTATAAGCTAACCTTGTTTTTAATTTACTGTATATACATTTTTTCTAGTTAAAAATTAGATCTGAATTGTGAATAGCATAACAATAAGCAGAGGAAAGGAAATAAAAGAATAAAAATACTATTTTGGTTATTTATTATAAATAATGTATTTTGGAATTAAAGTGTTTAACTACCTTGTTTAAATTTATTTTAGCTATCAAAAGTTTTAAGGGAGAAATTTATTTGGATAAATCAATTTGTTAGTTCAAAATTTAATTATTCGATTTATTCGAATATTTAAAATTTTAATGAAATCATATAAATTGTTATTCAAGGTCGAAATCTGAAAGGAAACAAGCTGGGATGAAATTAAATAGTAATGGATGGCTAAACAAAAGCAAAGGTGAGTTAATCTCACTCAGTTAAATTTAAATTTAAATGGTTAAATTTAAATAATTTATTGGATGATTGATTTGATTTGATGTGATATATATAGTAGTATATACCAATATATACATATTGGCATATGTATATATTTGAGTTGTTGATATTCCCGCATTTATATAGCGGATGAGACCCTATGCGCCGCATAATAGCGGATGATATTTTATAAAACCCATATACCGCGATATTCCACTTTGAAGTGGAATTGGTATTTTGCTAACATCTGTGGATGCAGGGAAACAGGTTGGAGGGATCCAACTGGATTCCTCAAAATATTTAATTTTGTTAAATATTCTGTGATATGATTTTTGATATCCTGTGATGAATTATATGGATAATTGGATGTTATGGTTTGGTTGGACTGATTTGGTTATGCTGAGTTATCAAAATCTCTAGAATGGAACTTTTGAAAAGAAATAAAAGAGTAAATTTTTTAGTAAAATAATTATAAAGGGTTTGGAATAAATTTGAGAATGAATCTGATTAAGAATGAAAGTGATTTCCAAAATTCTAATAAATATGGAAAAGAGGAATTTTGAATAAATAGAGAAATATTGAATTTAAAGAGAACCTATGTGATATTATTTAAAGGAATAAATAATTTATTTTAATTCAATGTTTAAATGTAATTAAAAAGAAAGAAGGAATTTGGTAAAATCTGAAACTTGTGTTTCAGTTTAAAGATTTTAAATCATAATGAGAAATAAAATCTGGAAGTTAATGAATTTGGAAATAAATGGATTAAGTAAAGAAATTTATTTCAAAGTAAAATAAATTGGGAAATCAATTATAAATTTGATTTAAATACTTTGGGATTTGAAATTTAAAGAGAAATGAGATTTTGGAGAGATAAACTGAGTTTATAAAGTAAAATAAAATATCAGTGGATATTTAAGAATATAAATTCAAGATGGGAATTTATAAAAGGATATGGTTTGGTTTAAAAATAAATGTTGATTTATTTTTAAATGATGGGAATGAGAAGTGTATTTCTCTGGATAGCCAAGTACGTTTTCAAAGCAATTTTTATTATAAGTTAAAAGTTCTAATTGTATTTTTAAAAGCATGTTTTAGAAAGTTGATTATTTCTAAAGGTTAATTTCCAAAGTAAGTATTTTCAAAAATCTATTATTGTAGTAATTATATAAAAGTAATTTGGTATTATGTTTTAAAGAGGAAGTCAGCTTATATTTATAAAGTGGTTTTATTTTAAATATTCTTAAAATATATATTTTTGATAAAGTATTAAAGTAGTTTTAAAATTTCAATGTTATAAAATATATTTAAAATAAAGTGTTTTTAAATTATTTTAAAATTAAAAGTATTTTGTACTTGGTGATTCAGTGGAAATAATTATTTGGGAAATGTATTCCGTAAGCGGAAACTGTTTGAAATTGTTTTCAAATGAGCTTTGAAAAATTTGGAAATATATCTTGGAAAGATATTTGGGCAAATAAATAATGTGGGAAATTATTTATTGTGTGATGGTTGCTTGTGGATGTTAATTGATAGTTAAATAACCGACTATCAATATTGGCCAAATGCGCTGATCGTTTCGAAGAGACCGGGATCGAGTTTCCGTATACCGGGATTCTAGGTCTGGAGACTCGAATACCACTTCGATTCGGTTTGTACGTTTCGTGTAACGATTTCGGAGTCGAAGATGGAGCAGTGAAGTGCAAGGGCTAGTCGCTACTAATCCTGAGGATATTTCCAAAATGGATGTAGTAGGAATAGTGCCTTCGGTTCCGTTCGAACCCGGGACGGACTTGTATGGACGGATGCTTTCGTGACATCGTCAGGTGGACGATGGGCATTCTAAGGGATATGTGTTATAAAGGTATCGTTTAGCCTCGAGCCTCATCAACCGGGAATGACTGAAAATCAGGGGTTATGCAGCAAGGCTTCGTGGGTAGCCCCCACTTGAGAGTAAGGTCATCCCTGTCTAGATGTCCCTTTTATTTCGGCTTAGTGGTGCGGTTGCTGATCCCAACCGTGGGGTGATTTTATTTGGAATTATCCAGTAAGGGATGATTCCGGCCTTGTGTTGCAGGGGAGCGGGCGTACTCCTCGGTACTGTGATCTAGGCCACGTACTGTGACAGGTGGTACCCCAGTGCCTAGTCATTCGTTGGAAATCCATTCTCCCTACGTGCCTGTACGGTTTTGATTGTGCCCAACTATTGTTGAAATGTGAGATGCAAGCATTTCAGCTAGATTCTATTTTACTTTCTGTAGACACTATTATAATATCAGAGGATTTTGATATAAAGTGTTTTAGCTATCGTAAGGTAAAAACCCGACATGTTTATTTGTGGCGTGGTCTTACGAGATGCTTTTATTTTCAAAAGGATTTTGAAAATTTAATAATCATTTGAGTGTGATTTTCTCACGCTGGTATTCCAGACTGACTCGGGTATTGTTTATATGATGCTCGGGTCAGACCGAGTATTATAGGTTACAGGATATGATGCTGTGGAGCTCAGGAGATGAGCTGGATGGCGAGACGTATCTTCCGTACTTGTTTATATATATATATTCCGCTGTTTTGATTGTTGTACTCTGTTGTATTGAGGACATGATATGGTATTTGTCCAGTTGTATGTTATCTGTTCTCTGGTGCAGTGTTTTAAATCTCGGATTTTGGCCAATATCTCGGGAAAATATCTCGGCTATCTCGGGCGATATTTAAAACACTTATAACTAAATAGGCTGCCAAATCTCGGATTTTGGCTGATATTTCGGATTTTTCATCTCGGCCAACTCGGGGAGATTTAAAAGCCTGCTCTGGTGTATACTCTGATGCTATATTATATAAAACAGATATAGTTTTTGATTTGTGTAAAGATCTGTTGATATATATTATATTTTATTCCGCTGCGATGGTTAGATTCTGATGTTGTTTTCTATTTTTCTTCTTCTACCTCTTCTTCTTAACTAAAATGGTTCGACTTTCCGGGTCTGGAAAGTCGGGTCGTTACATTTGGTATCAGAGCTTAGGCTAGCGATAACCTTGGCTCTGGTGGGAATTTTGAGAGTACTAATAGATATGAGCGCGTATTTGTTAGTGAATATAAAAATGGTTTTATATTGTGTTGGTTGATTTATTGAGTGGAATATGAACCTTCTTCGGCACAGTCTGGACAACTGTATCGAAAGGGTTTCTAAACGCTTGAATAGAACAGTTCGACACAGTATTGTTTTAAATAGGGTGAATGAAATAATTTTGCCCAAATTATTTTGTATATAAAAGAAATAATTATTCGAAAATTATTATAGTTATATATTTGGATGCTTGGTTGTTAGAAAATGACAATAATGAGTTAGTCTCATTATTGAATAGAAATTGAAAACTTATAACCTAAGTTGAAGAATAAATTTATATAACAAAATGGAATTTGAAATATAGACTATAAATGAAATTTATAAATTGAAGTAAACTTTATATACAAATGTGAATTACAAATGGATTTATAATCAAATGAGATAAATTCATAAACAAATGTAAATTGTAAATGTGACTTATAACTTGAAATAAAATGTGATAGAATTCCAGAGTAATGTTTGGATATTAAGTTGAATGAATTTTGAATTTGAAGTTTTGGGAAAGGTTTAAATTCCTTTGGATTTAAAAATAGTTTTAAAGGTTTTGGGGAAATAATGGTGATATTATTTCATGAATATTTTTGAAATTGAATTGAAATCTGGTGGGATTTGGGATTTAAAAATGTTTGAAATGTTTCAAAGTGATAAAAGCATTAAATTCTCTTACGGTCGCTGGAAAATAATTTCGGTGATGACTGCAGCATCATCGATGTCTATTTTCGAGTTTCCAAAGAGAAATTGCTACCAAACTGTTTTAAATTGGAAATGATTGTGAACTGGGTTGGTTTTGAAATTCAAAGGGAAAATTGTTTGGTAAAAGCAGATTGTTTTGGAAATTGGGATTTGATGTGATATACCAGATGTGTATGAGTTATTTATGGATTCAAAATGGTTTTGAAATAAAACCGGGCAATTGGATTCTGGGAATTCTATTTAAAATATAAATGTGGAAATTTAAATGAATCAACACTATAAAGTATAGAATGAAGTTGATTGAAATAAGAAGGGAATGAAAGTTTAAATTCCGGGATTATAATTATGAGATGAAAATAACTCAATGAGTAATATAAGTTGGTAGATAAAAGAGTTAGAGAACTTGAAGGTGAATGAATTGTAAAACTAGTATAAAATTGTATCCTAGAATTAAAATTTAATTCAAGTATATGAAGGTGAATAAAATATATTTGAATTTAACTTAAGAGTTAAATAAAAATTGAGAATTGGTATTGAATTAAATGTAAATAAGTTGAAGTTGAATTGAATTGGATATAAAGGTAATGTAAAATGCTTATAATTGTGTAAAGAAATTCATATCCTTAAGTTCTTAAGTGTAATAATTTGAAATTTGATTATAAAGATGAAAATGGACTTAAATGAATAGTCCTAGATCTTAAGTAAGTAAGTTAAAACTTATGAGTAGAAATGAAATTGTAGGTCATAAATGGGAATTCATTTCTTTGAACCATTAAGAGTTATAATTTGAAATTGTAATTATCAAATGGAAACGACTAAGATGAGCAATCTTAATTTTTAAATAAATCCAAACTTGAATTATAAAATAAATTGAACTTAAGAAAATTAAGTGAAGTGATATTTGGAATTAAAAAGCAAGTATTTAATTTTAACCAGCGGAGGAACTAATTAGATAATAAATTAGTTAATGAAATTGAATTGTGAGTTAATGAAATTGGATTAAAATAGTGATGGTTTGAATTGCGAATGAAATCCAAATAAGTGAAAATAAATTGGAAATGACCTGGTTATTAATAAAATAATTCCATATGAATTGAGTATGGAAATTAAAATTCATAATGATTGAGTGAATGAACCACTTATATTAAATAAATAAATGGATGGAATTTGATTAAATAAGAATCAAATGAAAGATGGAAATAAAACTTTAAAGGGTTGGTTAAATGGAAAATAAACTTGAGTTATTGACTTAAGTAAATGTTGAATGGAAACTGAACTCAAACAGAGGAGTGGTTTAAATAAGTTGAGAAATAGTTATTGAATGAATTAACTTGGATTGTTTTCGAGCTAAATAAAATTCAATTTTTGGAAGTTGGAGATGAATTGAATTTAAGGAAAAAATTGGAAATGAAGTAGTAAATTGAAGTAAGTTGAGATTCATATGAAATGGGAATTCAATTTGAATATATACACTTCGGTGGTGAAGTAGTAAATAAATATAAGAAAATTTATATGAACTTAAGAATTGAAGAATGAAATTCTTAAGAAAATTTGTATTGGAAATATACTTAGTAATTTTGGAAAAAAAAAAATATATACTAAGTGAATAGTTGAATGAAGATTAAAACTGAAGTTGTGAAATGGGATAGTTGTGAATAAGGGGATAACAATCAAAAAAGGAATGTGAATAAAGAGAATTGATATAACTGATAATCAATTGGAATTTATACGTAAGATGTACGTATATTATTTTATTCGCATAGTTATTTGGTCCAGATGTTGAACACAGAATTTCGAGATAGTTTTATCGATCCGAATCAGGATTTTTCACTCGATTTTCGACGGCGAACCTGGATATGGATTGTTGATTGATTCTGGATATTCTCTATCATAGTTTACGGCTATGCAAGGAGAATGACGGTTTCTGATCGAGAAACCAGATCTGAGTCCGCACTAGGAAGTCGGGTGGACGATACTAGTTCGGAAGTGAAATTGTGTGATCGAGTGAGCGATCGAATGTGATATTGCGTACGGATGATATATGTGCATCGTACGGGCTTAAGTAAAGCAAATGTTGAAAATTTGTAAAGAAGTCGATAAAATGACTTTGGAATTGTGATTGAATATTATTGCTTAGTAGGATATACAGGTGTATAAAAGCAATGGATAAATTGAGATTTTTGATTTTAGAAGATAAAATTTAATGGCCCGACAAAAGGTATGTATTTGAATTTCTATATGAAATTTGATTGGGTTTTGGATCCAGCCACTTGGATTTTTGTTTTCTTTTTGAGATTGGGAGGCCGTAGAGCCATTTTGTACTAGTACCGAGCTAGCCGCGCAAAGGAGACGCTGGCGAAATTTTTCAGAAATTTAGAGAGTTAGAAAAATTTTGGAAAATTTTGATAATTCAAAATTTTAATTCAAATTTAAATTTGAATGGATAAGTAGGTGGTATGGGTTGAACTTATGAATAAGTTTGGGAAGTTAAAAGATGATTAGTGTATCATTAATAAAAGATTGGTTTGGGAGGTTGTTAAAACTGTTTGAATTTGGGAAATAGTTAACGGGGATTGAATCATTCTTCCTAACTAGTAATTTCGAGGACGAAATTCTTTTAAGGGGGGAGGAATGTGACGACCCGGAATTTTGAGCATTTGAAATTGGAATATTTAATTTGTTTTAAATATTCAATAGTTGAATTTTAACTCGAATTTCAGATATAAATATTTGTTGGATAATTTAATTTTGAATTAAACAATTGAATATAGGGTAAAATAGAGAATCCTGAGTTTTGAGCCAGATAAAAATAATTTAAAGATTCAGGAAAACTTGTATTGTTAATATTGAAAGTGATGAAACTTTTAAAATTGAATTTGGAAGTGTTTTGTTCAGTTTTAAAATATATCATTTAAATTAAATTTAAAAATAGCCTTCCGAGTCACAGTCTTGGAATTCGACGAAACCAGTTCCATTGGGTCCGTAATACCGCATTGTTATTGGATTTCAATTTTCATAGCTTTCAGAGAGATCGTTTGATCGTACGGTAGGTAAACACACTGGAATTCGAATTGAAATTTAATATAATTATTGCATAGACAAATATTTCGCATCAGCCGATTTGTTTCAAATCACTGTAAACATCGGTCATAGATATTTCTCCACTCGTACCCAAGAAGCCACGATTCTTTTCAAAATAGAAATATTCCTTTCGTTCTTCTCAGTTAAAACAACCGAGCTTCCTTCCTCTTTTCCAAATCAAATCGTTCTCAATAATAATAAAAATAAAAATCTGCTTCACTTCAAGTTACAGCTAATAGCAATCTCCATGGTCGCGATACTTGAACTTGAGGGAAACTAGGGTTTCAAAAAAAAAAAAATCAACGCCTTCTAATGTATCATCGCTGCATACTCGGCTATGCCATCAGCCTCGTCGGCTCGTCCTTACCCCTACGCGATATTTTCTACTGCGATTTGAAGTTCTACTACAATCTCTTTTTACTGCTACTGCTAATTCAACTCGGAGAGTAAGGGGGTGGGCCGTGTGCGAGCCTCAGCAGTTCGAGGGCAAGGAGGGAAATCGCGAGATCGTTACTGGTCGCGATCGAGGGCACGTCAGGTTGGGGCTATACGGGTTTTGGGGCGCGATAGTATTGATCGCGAGTTTCGCGAGTAACTCGAAGTCGGAGTCGCCTGCCTGAGGCTGCGACGCAGTGGGATGATGCTCGGCGGCGTCCAGAAATGAGGCGGTGGCTCGCGTGCGTGGCGCGTTCGAGCAGTTAGGGTTTTAGTTGGTGTGCTCGATCGAAGATGGGTTATGGACTCGCGTGTTTGGGTAGTTGACTGGGTCGCATTGGATGGTCGAGGGGTTCTTCGGTGAGGTATAAGCTAACCTTGTTTTTAATTTACTGTATATACATTTTTTCTAGTTAAAAATTAGATCTGAATTGTGAATAGCATAACAGTAAGCAGAGGAAAGGAAATAAAAGAATAAAAATACTATTTTGGTTATTTATTATAAATAATGTATTTTGGAATTAAAGTGTTTAACTACCTTGTTTAAATTTATTTTAGCTATCAAAAGTTTAAAGGGAGAAATTTATTTGGATAAATCAATTTGTTAGTTCAAAATTTAATTATTCGATTTATTCGAATATTTAAAATTTTAATGAAATCATATAAATTATTATTCAAGGTCGAAATCTGAAAGGAAACAAGCTGGGATGAAATTAAATAGTAATGGATGGCTAAACAAAAGCAAAGGTGAGTTAATCTCACTCAGTTAAATTTAAATTTAAATGGTTAAATTTAAATAATTTATTGGATGATTGATTTGATTTGATGTGATATATATAGTAGTATATACCAATATATACATATTGGCATATGTATATATTTGAGTTGTTGATATTCCCGCATTTATATAGCGGATGAGACCCTATGCGCCGCATAATAGCGGATGATATTTTATAAAACCCATATACCGCGATATTCCACTTTGAAGTGGAATTGGTATTTTGCTAACATCTGTGGATGCAGGGAAACAGGTTGGAGGGATCCAACTGGATTCCTCAAAATATTTAATTTTGTTAAATATTCTGTGATATGGTTTTTGATATCCTGTGATGAATTATATGGATAATTGGATGTTATGGTTTGGTTGGACTGATTTGGTTATGCTGAGTTATCAAAATCTCTAGAATGGAACTTTTGAAAAGAAATAAAAGAGTAAATTTTTTAGTAAAATAATTATAAAGGGTTTGGAATAAATTTGAGAATGAATCTGATTAAGAATGAAAGTGATTTCCAAAATTCTAATAAATATGGAAAAGAGGAATTTTGAATAAATAGAGAAATATTGAATTTAAAGAGAACCTATGTGATATTATTTAAAGGAATAAATAATTTATTTTAATTCAATGTTTAAATGTAATTAAAAAGAAAGAAGGAATTTGGTAAAATCTGAAACTTGTGTTTCAGTTTAAAGATTTTAAATCATAATGAGAAATAAAATCTGGAAGTTAATGAATTTGGAAATAAATGGATTAAGTAAAGAAATTTATTTCAAAGTAAAATAAATTGGGAAATCAATTATAAATTTGATTTAAATACTTTGGGATTTGAAATTTAAAGAGAAATGAGATTTTGGAGAGATAAACTGAGTTTATAAAGTAAAATAAAATATCAGTGGATATTTAAGAATATAAATTCAAGATGGGAATTTATAAAAGGATATGGTTTGGTTTAAAAATAAATGTTGATTTATTTTTAAAAGATGGGAATGAGAAGTGTATTTCTCTGGATAGCCAAGTACGTTTTCAAAGCAATTTTTATTATAAGTTAAAAGTTCTAATTGTGTTTTTAAAAGCATGTTTTAGAAAGTTGATTATTTCTAAAGGTTAATTTCCAAAGTAAGTATTTTCAAAAATCTATTATTGTAGTAATTATATAAAAGTAATTTGGTATTATGTTTTAAAGAGGAAGTCAGCTTATATTTATAAAGTGGTTTTATTTTAAATATTCTTAAAATATATATTTTTGATAAAGTATTAAAGTAGTTTTAAAATTTCAATGTTATAAAATATATTTAAAATAAAGTGTTTTTAAATTATTTTAAAATTAAAAGTATTTTGTACTTGGTGATTCAGTGGAAATAATTATTTGGGAAATGTATTCCGTAAGCGGAAACTGTTTGAAATTGTTTTCAAATGAGCTTTGAAAAATTTGGAAATATATCTTGGAAAGATATTTGGGCAAATAAATAATGTGGGAAATTATTTATTGTGTGATGGTTGCTTGTGGATGTTAATTGATAGTTAAATAACCGACTATCAATATTGGCCAAATGCGCTGATCGTTTCGAAGAGACCGGGATCGAGTTTCCGTATACCGGGATTCTAGGTCTGGAGACTCGAATACCACTTCGATTCGGTTTGTACGTTTCGTGTAACGATTTCGGAGTCGAAGATGGAGCAGTGAAGTGCAAGGGCTAGTCGCTACTAATCCTGAGGATATTTCCAAAATGGATGTAGTAGGAATAGTGCCTTCGGTTCCGTTCGAACCCGGGACGGACTTGTATGGACGGATGCTTTCGTGACATCGTCAGGTGGACGATGGGCATTCTAAGGGATATGTGTTATAAAGGTATCGTTTAGCCTCGAGCCTCATCAACCGGGAATGACTGAAAATCAGGGGTTATGCAGCAAGGCTTCGTGGGTAGCCCCCACTTGAGAGTAAGGTCATCCCTGTCTAGATGTCCCTTTTATTTCGGCTTAGTGGTGCGGTTGCTGATCCCAACCGTGGGGTGATTTTATTTGGAATTATCCAGTAAGGGATGATTCCGGCCTTGTGTTGCAGGGGAGCGGGCGTACTCCTCGGTACTGTGATCTAGGCCACGTACTGTGACAGGTGGTACCCCAGTGCCTAGTCATTCGTTGGAAATCCATTCTCCCTACGTGCCTGTACGGTTTTGATTGTGCCCAACTATTGTTGAAATGTGAGATGCAAGCATTTCAGCTAGATTCTATTTTACTTTCTGTAGACACTATTATAATATCAGAGGATTTTGATATAAAGTGTTTTAGCTATCGTAAGGTAAAAACCCGACATGTTTATTTGTGGCGTGGTCTTACGAGATGCTTTTATTTTCAAAAGGATTTTGAAAATTTAATAATCATTTGAGTGTGATTTTCTCACGCTGGTATTCCAGACTGACTCGGGTATTGTTTATATGATGCTCGGGTCAGACCGAGTATTATAGGTTACAGGATATGATGCTGTGGAGCTCAGGAGATGAGCTGGATGGCGAGACGTATCTTCCGTACTTGTTTATATATATATATATTCCGCTGTGTTGATTGTTGTACTCTGTTGTATTGAGGACATGATATGGTATTTGTCCAGTTGTATGTTATGTGTTCTCTGGTGTATACTCTGATGCTATATTATATAAAACAGATATAGTTTTTGATTTGTGTAAAGATCTGTTGATATATATTATATTTTATTCCGCTGCGATGGTTAGATTCTGATGTTGTTTTCTATTTTTCTTCTTCTACCTCTTCTTCTTAACTAAAATGGTTCGACTTTCCGGGTCTGGAAAGTCGGGTCGTTACATAAACCCAAGCGATTTTCAATTTATTTGAATTTGGGATTGCGGGTTGGAAAGATATATACCCGTATATATTTAAATTGCGGATTGAAATGATAAATATCCGTACCACTTGACCATATGGTAGAAAATTTTATACAGACACCGTTAGTATATATATAAATATTTTGAACATGATTTCTATGGTTTTGAAAAGAAATATATGGTTTTGATAAATATTGATTTTAATGATTCATTAAAGTTGATTTAATAAAGTTGATAAATAATATGTTTAAGTATTTATTTAATATCTATATTTTCAAATATAGAGTTTATAATGATTTGAAATTATATTTATTTAAGAATTATACTTAAATAAGTTTGATTTGAAATTCTAAAGATATGTTTTTAACTTGAATTTGATTAAAAGTGACTTTAATGAATATTTCAAATTTATATAAATTTAAATGGGATATTTTGTTTATTTAAAATTTGTGAATTGAAGTTGTATTAGATGTTATTGAAGTGTCGAATATTCAAAGCTTTGAAATATATTGAAATTAAAATGGCTTATTTTATGGTCTAAATATGAATTTGAAATCGATAGATTGAAATGGTTATTTAGAAACTGAATAGAATTGAAATTGATGATTTGAGATTTGATTAAATTAAAATTTTGGTATTCGAGTTAATTTGAATCGATTTGTGAAATTTGAGGAAACTATTTTATTTTATAAAGTAATTTTAAATTATATTTAAATTATTGATATTCTACTTTATAAATTATTTATTATAAACTATTTTAATATAAATCATTTTAATATAAATTATTTTATTTATAAACTATTTTATTATATATACTAATTTTAATATCTAAACTGTTAAAAGAAAAGTGTTATGATTTCCAAAATGCTATAATTTCAAAGTGTTATGATTTCCAAAATGCTATGATTTCCAAAATGCTATGATTTCCAAAATGCTATGATTTCAAAGCTGTGATTTCCAAAATGTTTTGATTTTTTTAAAAAAAGACTATGATTTCGGAAGCGTTATAACTTTGGAAAGTGATATGATTTTGGAAATGGATTTATTTGAAGTGAAAGTGATATCGTATTGATATGGTTTTGAAATGGCAATGATATGTCGGTTTGGAAATATAAATATTTTGAAAGTTTATTAAATGACCATCGGTGTAATAATACGTAGTTATTAAAGAGACCGAGATCGGATATGGACATACTCTCTGTCGATACTGAAACAACTTTAATAACTAATATACGCGGAGTGTTGATCCAGAACGAAGTGGATGGTTTGATGAACGCGTTGACTGAAGAAAGAGAACGATTTTGGATGACCCCTGACATGACTAAAACAGGAGCCGCGCCGGGCCATTGAGGTTCGCCACCTCTAGCGGACACACTTCTTCGATACCATATCTATTACTTTTGTGATTCGATTTGGGTGCACCCTGTGATTTGGGAGTGTTGTTTCGCGGTGTTGAGGTAGTAGCTGCTATGCTCAACATCAGTCCGGATCACGCAACTACTAGTATCCTAGTTGGTATCGCCTCATGTACCTTGTCATACTGATTATCCTATTCGCAACCACTACGATTTATTTTGTGTTATACCTATGGGGTACCCTCTGATAACCACTAGTTTACGGTGGGGCTTACGGTGCTGTATAGACTATGACATGGTAAAAATGTGTTAAGGGTGGAATGGGCCATGACTTAACGCTATTTTTGATATCGTACTTTACTGATTAGACATTATCTACTTAGCGTACACTACTACATAGTAGATAGTTTAACGGATCCTTAGA
The DNA here is from genome assembly GCA_030737815.1 of Allium fistulosum. Taxonomy (NCBI): domain Eukaryota; kingdom Viridiplantae; phylum Streptophyta; class Magnoliopsida; order Asparagales; family Amaryllidaceae; genus Allium; species Allium fistulosum. The sequence goes on along the minus strand of CM060907.1, from coordinate 936,100,004 downwards.
GGATGGTTATCCCAAACATCCTTTGAGTTACTTGTATTTCAGTTGATATTTCACTTGAGTTGGATTTATTGATATAAGAATGTTAATCCTGACTCGAGTGTTTTGTATTTCTTTACGCTCGGGTCAGACTGAGTGTACCAGTATTCGAGACTCACCTTTGGAGTTGGAGCTTCGCTTGGGGATCCAGCTATCTATCGATTCTACTATCTGTCATTCAGTTGATTCCAGTGATGTATTCAGATCTTGTATTTGACTTTTGTATTGAGATATCTTTGTATTCGAGACTTCTGTTGTATCTTGTTTAACTCTGTTATATATATAGTAGCCTCATGAACTACTATTCTTTTGTTTCCGCTGCATTATTGTTATATTACTCTGTGTTTGTGATCTGTGATTATTATTTACTATATATGATGTGTTTGCCAAATATATATTTACAATCTGATATTTTGAGCAATTCAAGTCCGACATGTGCGGATGCGAATGGTTGAAAATACCAGGTCGTTACAAGTGGTATCAGAGCTCTGGTTTAGGCAAAACTTAGCATATAGAGTAAATTTAATAATAGAATCACCTTCGTTCGAGCTTGAATTTCTTCCTCCTTGATTCGGATTTTTTCGAACTCTGGAACCCTCCCCTTTGTTCTGAAATCCATCCTTGGTTCTCCCAAATCGTGTTTCCTTGATTTCGGAGCATCCCATAGCTCCACTGAATGATTTGTAAAGGGGTGAATCTCCTTTACAACCGTCTTTGATTCACCGAAGATTTTTGTATCATCAGTTTAGATGCTGCTATCTCTTGCTATGCCCGAATGTTCTTTAATAGACGACCATGGTAATTCTCTTGTGATCGGATGCCGATTTGCATCAGAATTCTTCATCAATCTTATTTCTGAAGTCTCGGTTGACCCGGTTAAGGTCACCCGCGATTAACATTAGTATATCCATCTTTCTATTTTGTAATTTGATTGTCTTATCTCCCTTTTGAGCCTATCTTCTTAGCTTGAATTCTCTTTGATTTGGGTTCCTCTAATTAGGACCTCTATCCCCGTTTTGAAAACTATTCTATAATCATTGAGCGAGGGAGTGTATTTGTATGTATATAAAATGTTTTATATTGTGTTGTTTGAGTTGTTAAGTTTGAATTTTGGGTTTCGATCGATGCGTCTAGCTAACGATATCGATAGGAATTCCAAAACACTTGAACAGAGCAAATTGACACAATATTGTTTCTAAAATTTGTAAATTTTGTATGATTGTATTTTATCTACAAAAGTATAGTTTTCTGAAATTTGATAACTAAAGGAATTGGTTGTTAGGAATGATAATACTAGATTATCATTACTATTTTGTCTATTGTTTTATGTTATAAGGTGTTCAAATTTTATAAACAGGGTTTATTTGATTTGAAAATGTAATAAATTTCAATTATGGATTTGAGAATTTAATTTCCGGTACTTTTCAAATTTTGGTTTTCAAAGTTTTAATATATATATTATTTGGAAGTATTTTCGAATGGAAATTGTTTCAAAAGGATAATTTCAAAGGAATTAAGTTTGTACCCTCTTCGTTTTGTCGCTGGAAAATAATTTCGGTGATGACTGCAACATCATCGACATTCATTTTCGAGTCTCGAAGTGGAGAGGCCATTTAGTAGCTTTGCTACACTTTTGTTTGGAAAATGGATTTGATTTGAAATTCTTGAATATGATTTAATTTATAAATTTCAAAATAATTTGAAGTGAAATCGAAAATTTGAATCTTAAGTTTTATATTAAGAAATGGTTTCAATTATTGAAATAAAGTGAAGTTTTGAATAACTGGAATATCTAAAATGATCAATGAAATCAAACCAACTTGAAATAATGAATTTGAACAAACTTATTTGTATAACCCTGAATTGCATTCTAATATATATAACTTGCCTAAAATGTTCAAAAAGTTAAAAAGGTAGGATATAATAGGGTTGTACAAGAAGAAACTTAAGAAATAAATTGTTCAAACTGAACTCTGGCTTAATATAAATGTTGAAAATAAAAGAAAATTTGTGTAGTGTTTAATTGCACTCAGAAAACATTAATATAACTTACATAGAAAATTTTAAATGTAATTAGAATGTAATTGGATAGTATACACTATGATAAGTAATAGGCTATCAAAATTATATTTTGATAAGGAAATTTACTGATAATAAATTGGATAATAAAATGAAAAAAATTATTTGTTGAATAATATGGTTATAAGATGTTTATACATGTAATATATGTTGCAAAATATATATTAAGTGGAATAAATAAAATAAATAAAGGAATGCTAGTTAAGCAAATAAATATGAACTTAAGAATAGTGAATTTGAGTTTTAGTGGAATCGACTTAGCTGAAAATAAATGGATAAAATAAATGAGTTAAGTTAAAAATAAATTTGTTTGAAAGAAATGTTGATAAAATGAAAGAAAATCAAATTTTAAATTGAATGACTATTTATTAGTTGAATAAAATGGATTAAACCAAATTGTTGAATATTAATTTATTTCAAATTGAAATCTATATGATTTTGAATAGTTAAAGTTGAATGTTGAGGTGAAATTAACTATGATTGATCAATTAGATTTAATAAATGAGTAAAATAAAACAAATTTGGTTGTGAAAATTTCATAATAACTGTTAATAAATGGGAAACAAATAAATTGAATAAAAATATATGGAGATGAAACTAATCCAATGTAAACACAATGAATCTGATTGATTAAAGAAAATGAATTAAAATCAACTAATTGAATATAGACCAATTTGAAAATAAAGGAAATTTATATAGTTTGGAATTAATGGTTGTATCTAGTATTTTATATTTGAAATCTATTTTTCTTTCTGGTTGTTTCTATTCTCCTATCTTCTTCCTTTTCGGGGACGAAAAGTTTTGAGTGGGGGAGAGTGTAACGACCCGTAAATTTTAATGGTTTTAATATCGTAATTAACTGAATTTTGTGAAATTTTAAATAATTGAATTTGGAAATAAAAATTAGATATTTGAAATACGTCTATCTAAACATAGCAAATGGTAAATTTTCATCTGATATTATGTAAGTTTATTTTCTGGTATAATTCTATTTCAATTTGAATCAGTTAATATTTGATGATAATAAAATGTTTTCCAAAGCTGAATATTTTTATATAATAAATTTGTAAACTATTTTCTGAGTGAGACGTCATTTTTCATTTCGTCAAATTTGGACTGCTATTGCTCCGTTTATCTTATTTCTGACATTTTAGCAGCATTTCCGGTAGCGGAAAATTCAAAATTTTAAAATTTGATCGGATCGCGGATATTTGTATGCCATTATATCCGCCTCGTCGTGCTGATATCCGCAGTCTATTTATTTCTGTATTCGACATCGGTTACGCAGTGAAAATCGATGTAACAGTTATCAGAGCGATAACATATATCGTTTCTTTCTTTTCCTTGTCCTTTCAAATTTCAAACGAGTGAAACTTCTCAGTGATTGCTGCATTTATTTGAAAAGCAATGCTAGACCCTTCTTTTCATAAGATTTCCGTATATATTTTGCGTGTGCCTTTTGTTTTGGTGTCTTCTCATATTTCCAGCTGAGTGAACTTTGCCATATTTAATTTCAAATCAACAGCTGCCCACTTTTATTTATTCTATTCTACATATTAAAGTTTTGTGACTTTCCTATCTGTCGCCTTGTTTTGTGATGTAACGACCCAGAATTTTTGATAATTAAAATTCGAATATTTGATTAATTTTAAATATTAATAAGTGGAATTAAGAAGTCGAATAATTTATTATTCGAATATTGGATTTAATTTGGTCAATTAAATCGATAATTTAATGATTGAAATTCCAGAAATAATTGAAGTATGGGTTTAATGTGCTGGAAATGATTTATAAAGTTATATTAAATCATACTGGAGTTATAGAAAGGTTATAGAACTTTTAAAATTGAATTTGGAGTTAATCTGTGAAAATTGAATATTTTAATATTTAATTATCGACTGGAAAATAGCCAATTTTCGAACAGTCTCAGAATTGGACGAGACCAGTTCCATTGGATCCTTAATAGTTAGTTATTATCGGATTTCAATTTTCGTATCCATCGGAGTTGTCGTTTGACCGTGGCAACTCGAAACGCATCGATATTATTTTAATTTAAATCGTCGAGTTAAAAATAGTCATTTTTCAAACGGTCTCGGATTTCGACGAAACCAGTTTCATCGGATCCGTAATGTGATATTATTGTAAGATTTCAAATTTCGTAATTTTTGGATTTACCATTTGTCCGGTACGAATCAAAACGCCTCGAAATCGATTTAAATCGGTTTAATTTAAATTGATCGTTTATTGCTATATCTCACACAGATGTCCGAATTAGCTTTCGAAACATGTTCCATTGTGTTCGGAATGTGGGGTAAACCTTATGAATGCCAGGCGGCACGTCAGATTTGGAGATCGTTTGAGAAAATAGTTTAGAAGTGGATTTAATATTAAAATAATAATTATAATTGTTTATAAATACACGTTTCTTCAGCAAACCCTAATCCTTTCTCTCGGCCGCCACTTACAACATTTCAATGGCCAATATTGTTCGATCCTTCTCCTCCAATTTTCTTCAATTCCATCAATCTATTCGCAAAACTTTCTAAACGAGTGTTGTAGAGTTTGGAGAGACGAGTAGATCTAACGGGTGATTCGACCTATCGTCGTCAATTGGAGGTGCTACCTGGCCGCGTTCTCTGGCCGTTCACCATCGTCTTTTGTGCTAATGGCTCGACCGAGCTTCGAGCTATCACAGCCGAGAGTGGCTCACGCGAAGGGCTACAAGGTGATGGTCTCTGATCAACTTCCAGGTGTTCGTAGGTGTCGCGATTTCTAACCCTAATCGATCGAGCTATGGGTTGGCTTGCGTGTGTTTTATCTGGAGCGGGAAGAAACGTTGGAGCGGCTACGATCTGCTGCTTTGAAACGAACGGCCGTGATTAATCGTAGGGGTTAATTATAAATTAAATTGTAAAATTTATTATCGTTAATTCGTGTAATCTTTGTAACGCGATATATCTTTCATACGTGATCAGAATTCGATGAAACCAGTTGCGTTGTCTTCGTTTCGTCGAGAACTTCGCTGTGCAACTGAATTGGAGCCAATTGGAGCTAGTGTAAATTTTGGATGAAATCAAACGTCTGTTTATTTTATTCGAAAATAAACGCTGAAAACGGAATTGAAATCGAGGTGAGATCTCCTCACTCAAAAATCTAAAAGTGGAATTTTACAGTTATTGATTGATGATTGACTGTTTGAATGTGCTATTAGATATGATAGGATATATCTATATATATAGCAGTATATACATATTGGCATATGTATATATTGGATTGATTGATTTCCCGCCTCGTATAGCGGATGAGACCCTATTGCGCCGTTAGTAAGCGGATTTTTATAAAACCTATATACCGCGATAATTCCGTACTGGAGTGGAATTGGTATTGTGCTAACATCTGTGGATGCAGGGAAACAGGTTGGAGGGATCCGACTGGATTCCTCACCGTATTGATTATTTACAGATATTTTGATATATTCTGTTATCATATGATGATATATGATATTTGACTGTTGTGATGGACTGATTGGTGTTGTTGCATCATCGGATTCAGTTTTGAACTTTAAAAATAACGACTTTTAATTTAAAAGGATTTTTAAAGTGATTTTTGAAAATATACGTTTTATGGAATTTTTTAATCAATTTATAAACGTAAAATTTTAAAGTTATAAAAGTTATAATTTTTAGTGAAATATAACCGAAGTGTCGTCTTTGAAAATAAAAGTCGATTTATTTATAAAATGGTTTAAGTTGGGATTTTTGAATAACTATAAATGATTTGTATAGAAAGATTTATAAAAATTGATATTTTTGTAAATCAAAATATTGGACTTATAAAACGAATTTTTTATAAGTGTTAGAAAGAAGTATAAATGGATTTCATAAGTGAATGAAATTAATAGATTTATAACGTGAAGTTATAAAGTAAATAGATATTGTAGAATAAAAGATTTATAAGAAATTTACTTATAAATTCGACTTTTGCACTCAGATGGGATATAAATAGAAATTGCAAAATGAAATGATTTTGTAAGTTGAAATCGTTATAAAGTACAAATGTGATTTATAAACGTTGTTTTATAAATCCGAAATCACTTATTCTTATAAGTGAATTTTTGAAGTTAATAAAATGAGATTTTTAGACCGGAGTTGTTATAGAAAATAGAAAATGGAATTTATAAACGTTGTTTTATAAATTCGGAAACCAATCGATTGAATTTGATAAATTAAATATAGAAGATTATCAAAGGAGATATATTCGCGATTTTGGATAGCGAATTATTATTGAAATAAAACGTGTAGAAAATAGTGAAATGTAAATAGTAAAGTATATTCACGATTTTGGATAGTGAATATATTGTTAAGTAAAATGAACTTGTTTTGGGAAAGCGATATTACAGAAATGAAGTTAATTGTTTTAAAAGATGTTTTAAAACGTGATAAGTATCGAAATCATAAATTTCAACGCTTTATTGTTGAAATAGACGTTTTCGAGAAATAAGGAAATGATGGACTATAACACTGTTGTTATAGTAAATGATTTCCGAAAGGAAATGTTTTTAATGTAGTATTGGGATTTATATATCTATCTAAATTCGAATCCCTATACTAGTGATTTTGAGTCGTCGTAACGATGTTTTACGCAACATTCGTTTTGACTCAAATTGATGTTGTTATAGAGAATGATTTCCTTAAAGATTGAAATTTATACTTAATATTGATTTAAGTATATCGAATATTTTCAAATGTTGAAAATAAATGATTTGTGAAATACTTATTTTTAAATAAGTATGGAAATGCTTTTCCAATATGAAATGAACTGTTTTGAGATTTTATCTTCAAAGATAAAATGAAATGTGGAAACTGATTTGAAATTGTTTTCAAATGATTAAGTGTGGAAATTTTATATCTTGTAAAGATATTTTTGAAAGATAAATAATTTGGAAAATTATTTGGAATCTGATGATGTTGCGCATCTTTATTGATAGTTAAATAACCGACTATCAATAATTACCTTTAGATAGGTATTTGTTGTGAATTGGATGAATTTGAATGCCACACTTATTTTTGAATAAACGCTCACTATTCGGGTTAGCTGGGAAAGGACCATGGGGTCGTATAACCCATTCCGAATACGTGATACGTCGTTATGAATCGCGTTTGCTGACCGGTGTTGAAGACCGGATATTTTTGAAAACGGAAGGATTACCGTCGAGTTACTCTACATCGGCTGATCTCCGGTTTAGAGGTTTTATTACCCTTAGTGACGGGAAGTCCTGACGTGATTGAAAACTATCCGGATATGCAAGGGCTTCGTGAGAAGTGCCTTCGGTTCTGTTCGATCCCGGAACAGACTTGTATGGATTGTGTGTCTGACATTACACTTTGAGATATAAAGCTGATTTCTTTCAAATACATATCTGTTGGTGGCGGAGAATTTATTCTCTTAGCTTAACACCCTTCTCTGAGACGTACGAGCTCAGAGGTTATGTAGTTGAAATTTATCAGCGATATATCCCAATTTGGTAACGTGGCATACTGAGTGTTGCTGTAAAATGATCAGTGTTTGATCATTTGTGATATGATCATTTGTTTGATCTTATATCTTTGTGATCATAGGTTGATCATTTTGTTTGACCCGAAGCAGGGCTTTTTGAGAAAGCGTAGCTTTGTGGACGAGACTTCGTCGAGCCTCACACCCCGGAAATGGTCGAAACAGGAATGTTGCGGCAAGGTTATGAGGGTCGCGCCCTTTAGGGTATGTCATTTCCTTCTGGAAAGGGGTGGTATCATGGTATGGAGCCCAGATACTTACTCATGTGGATACACTTTCTTTATGATGGTGATGTTGGATATCGAGCGCTCGGATAAAGGTCCCAAAGGACCGGGTGATGACATATTCGTGAGTTACCTGTTACAGGGGTAACCCGGCCTTGTTTGGCAGAGAGCAGTTTGTCTCTCGGGACGTCCAGCCAGAGGCGATCCTATTCGGCAGAAGGAAAGGAAGTTCCTTAGCCTGACCATTTGTTGGAAATCCAAACTCCAATACGTGACTTGTACGGTATTAGTTGTAGAACCTGCCATTTACGTACGGTGGTCACCACTGTTTAGATGGTAGCTATAGTAGGCATACGATACTAGTCGTATGTTGGCTAAGATTAATATTATACTTTCGAAATGTTTTCTACACTATGCACTAATAATAATATCAAAAATGATTTGATTTTACGTAGTAAGCATCTTTGACTATCATAAGAAGAAATCTCCTCCAATTCTGCGTTTGCATTGTGTGTGTGGTGGGAGGTCTTATGGTAGTTTCATTTTCCAAAAGCATTTCGAATTGACTTTAAAATTATCCTGTTGTTTATTTTAAAGAATAACTGTTTTACGATCTCACACCAGTCACCATGACTGACTCGGAGTTTATTGTTCCCTTCTAAACTCTGGGTGCCCACTAATTTCCACACGGGCAGCCTAGAGTTATATTATCAGGATATTCTGGATATTCTGGAGCTTTGGAAGCAAGCTGGATGGCGAGACGTAGTATTTATATCTGATGGTATTTATTCCGCTGTGTATTCTGTATGAGGACAAGTTATATAACTGTCCATTGTTGTATATTGACTCTGATGATTGATGTATGTATAAACTGATATAGTTCTTTGTTTTTAAAGACTAGTAATTATCTATTGTATATTGTTTCGCTGCGATATGTGAGATTCTGATATTGTTTCTGTTCTGATGTTGTTTCTGTTCTGATGTTGTTCTTTTGTTTCTTCTTTCTCTTTTCTTCTATCTTCTTCTTCTACCTCTTCTTTTAAAACCCTAATGGTTCGGTTTTTCGTTCACCTTGAGTAAATAGATGGAGATTAGTGTCTATTCAAGGGGTACGGAAAAGCGGGTTATTACATTTGGTATCAGAGCATATGGTTAAGCGACAACCCTGCTCTGTTGGGTGTTACTCATTAGAGATAGAGTCAGTAGTACTCTAGAATGAGTTTGAGTGTAATAATAGATATGAGTGCGTATTTGTTAGTTAATATAAAATTGTTTTATATTGTGATGATTGGTTTGTTGAGTGGTATATGGATTCTGGTCGGTATTGTCCGTACAACTCTATCGATAGGGATCTCTAAACACTTGAATAGAACAATTCGGCACAATATTGTTTTAAAATTGGGTAAATGAAATAATTTTACCTTGATTATATTTTGTGTATAAAGAAATAATTTTTCAGAATTATTAAAGTATATATATGAATTGGTTGTTTGATTGTTAAAATGTATATATATACAAGTTAATTAAAGTTGTTTGAATAAGTTGAATTAAAACAACAATTGTGAAAGAGTAAATTGTATAAAAGAATGAATTATAAAGGGTGAAGTTAAAATTAATATGATTTACAATGGTAAAATAATCTTATATATAAATAGAGAAATTTTATAAGTAAAAAGATTTGTAATGAGATTTATAAATCAAGGAAATTTTTGAAAGAATTTAAGCACTGATTTCACTATTGTTGCTGGGAAATAATAAGGGTGATGACTGCAGCAACATCAGTATCATTTTCGAGTTTCTGTGTGATTGATTTGCTACCCATAGTAAATTGGAAATTGAAGTATTTGTTGTGATAAACAAATTTGATTTAAAATCCAAGTTGTAAAGTGATAAATATAAGTGAAATAAGATTTATACTTATGATATGAGATAATAGATTTAACTTTGGTAAAGTTAATGAATTTGAGTAGGATAATGAAATATGATGTGAAATTTAACTAAAAGAAAGTCAAATGTGATATAAATTTGAATGATTGATGAAATTTGATTTTGGTAAAAGGTTAAATGAATTTTGTTAAGAAAAACAAAGTCTGAATTGGATTTATAAGTGGAAACTTAAGTTAAGTTGAACAAATGATGTTTGAAATGGAAAATAACTTAAGTAATGTTGAACGAAGTTGATTTTGATATCAAAGTAAATTAATAAAGTGAATTTATTAAATGAGTGTGAACTTGAGTTGTATAAATGAAATTCAATTTTTTTTTTGTTAAAATGAATTAGCAATTGAATTAATAAATGGATTGAATGTCAATCAATTGAATATAAATAATTGATATGAAGCAATGAATATAAGTGTTAATTCATTAGAAGCTAAAGGAATTGAATAATTGAATGGAAATCAATTTAATATCAACAAATTGCAACTTAAAGTGTTGAACCAAATTGAATGTAAAGAAATGTAAATTGAATAAATTTGGTTATGATTGGTTATACATTGGTTGTTAGATTGATTGTTAGTTGATTTCGTGTAATTCATTAAGGGTTAATGAAATTGAATCGACAAATTGGAAGCAAAGTGATTAAATTCAAATTGATAATATGTAAATTTGAATAGAAATGAATTTGATTCAAATTGAAAATGAACCAACATGAATGTAAATTAGTGAATGTAAACTAATTGGAAACAAATGAATGAATGTTAGTTAAATCCAATATTAACGAATCAAATGTGAGTAAATTGAAAACCAATTCAATGAATGTTAATGAGAAGTAAATCTATATTGATTTGGTTATAAAGTGTTGAATGTTTATTGGATGATGGTTGCATTTGTTGTTTGTTGCATTTGCTAAGTTGACATATGTAGTATTATGTTGCTATATGATGTATATTGACTATATTTTCATATCTACATGTTCTCATATGGTTTGTTGAGTGTTTAGTAGGTGCGGATGGCGTTGCTTCGCATTTGGAGCTCGCTTTCGCGCTATGTTAGCCGTATACGCTCGCTAAAAAAATAATAAGGTACATATCTCGGATTAAATATCGTACTTTTACACTTTTTTCCCTACGGGATGCCTCATCACTTGATGGGATGTATATTTGTGATATATATACACTGTCATTTTTTTTTTCGGATCGAGCCGCGCAAAGGAGACGCTGGCGAAATTTTCTGAAAATTTAAGGCGTTAGAATATTTTAGAGAAATTTGAAAATTTTGAAAACTAAGTTATGATTTGAAAACTTTGTAAAGATTTTGTGAGAAGTTAACTATGAATTTTGGAGAAGTTAAACACTTAACAGATTTGAAAATCTAATTTGAATGGTTTGTTTTGGAAAGTTAACGGATTTTGTATCTTTTTCCTAACTTGTAATTTCGAGGACGAAATTCTTTTAAGGGGGGAAGTCTGTAACGACCCAGAATTTTTGATAATTAAAATTCGAATATTTGATTAATTTTAAATATTAATAAGTGGAATTAAGAAGTCGAATAATTTATTATTCGAATATTGGATTTAATTTGGTCAATTAAATCGATAATTTAATGATTGAAATTCCAGAAATAATTGAAGTATGGGTTTAATGTGCTGGAAATGATTTATAAAGTTATATTAAATCATACTGGAGTTATAGAAAGGTTATAGAACTTTTAAAATTGAATTTGGAGTTAATCTGTGAAAATTGAATATTTTAATATTTAATTATCGACTGGAAAATAGCCAATTTTCGAACAGTCTCAGAATTGGACGAGACCAGTTCCATTGGATCCGTAATAGTTAGTTATTATCGGATTTCAATTTTCGTATCCATCGGAGTTGTCGTTTGACCGTGGCAACTCGAAAAGCATCGATATTATTTTAATTTAAATCGTCGAGTTAAAAATAGTCATTTTTCAAACGGTCTTGGATTTCGACGAAACCTGTTTCATCGGATCCGTAATGTGATATTATTGTAAGATTTCAAATTTCGTAATTTTTGGATTTACCATTTGTCCGGTACGAATCAAAACGCCTCGAAATCGATTTAAATCGGTTTAATTTAAATTGATCATTTATTGCTATATCTCACACAGATGTCCGAATTAGCTTTCGAAACACGTTCCATTGTGTTCGGAATGTGGGGTAAACCTTACGAATGCCAGGCGGCACGTCAGATTTGGAGATCGTTTGAGAAAATAGTTTAGAAGTGGATTTAATATTAAAATAATAATTATAATTGTTTATAAATACACGTTTCTTCAGCAAACCCTAATCCTTTCTCTCGGCCGCCACTTACAACATTTCAATGGCCAATATTGTTCGATCCTTCTCCTCCAATTTTCTTCAATTCCATCAATCTATTCGCAAAACTTTCTAAACGAGTGTTGTAGAGTTTGGAGAGACGAGTAGATCTAACGGGTGATTCGACCTATCGTCGTCAATTGGAGGTGCTACCTGGCCGCGTTCTCTGGCCGTTCACCATCGTCTTTCATGCTAATGGCTCGACCGAGCTTCGAGCTATCACAGCCGAGAGTGGCTCACGCGAAGGGCTACAAGGTGATGGTCTCTGATCCACTTCCAGGTGTTCGTAGGTGTCGCGATTTCTAACCCTAATCGATCGAGCTATGGGTTGGCTTGCGTGTGTTTTATCTGGAGCGGGAAGAAACGTTGGAGCGGCTACGATCTGCTGCTTTGAAACGAACGGCCGTGATTAATCGTAGGGGTTAATTATAAATTAAATTGTAAAATTTATTATCGTTAATTCGTGTAATCTTTGTAACGCGATATATCTTTCATACGTGATCAGAATTCGATGAAACCAGTTGCGTTGTCTTCGTTTCGTCGAGCACTTCGCTGTGCAACTGAATTGGAGCCAATTGGAGCTAGTGTAAATTTTGGATGAAATCAAACGTCTGTTTATTTTATTCGAAAATAAACGCTGAAAACGGAATTGAAATCGAGGTGAGATCTCCTCACTCAAAAATCTAAAAGTGGAATTTTACAGTTATTGATTGATGATTGACTGTTTGAATGTGCTATTAGATATGATAGGATATATCTATATATATAGCAGTATATACATATTGGCATATGTATATATTGGATTGATTGATTTCCCGCCTCGTATAGCGGATGAGACCCTATTGCGCCGTTAGTAAGAGGATTTTTATAAAACCTATATACCGCGATAATTCCGTACTGGAGCGGAATTGGTATTGTGCTAACATCTGTGGATGCAGGGAAACAGGTTGGAGGGATCCGACTGGATTCCTCACCGTATTGATTATTTACAGATATTTTGATATATTCTGTTATCATATGATGATATATGATATTTGACTGTTGTGATGGACTGATTGGTGTTGTTGCATCATCGGATTCAGTTTTGAACTTTAAAAATAACGACTTTTAATTTAAAAGGATTTTTAAAGTGATTTTTGAAAATATACGTTTTATGGAATTTTTTAATCAATTTATAAACGTAAAATTTTAAAGTTATAAAAGTTATAATTTTTAGTGAAATATAACCGAAGTGTCGTCTTTGAAAATAAAAGTCGATTTATTTATAAAATGGTTTAAGTTGGGATTTTTGAATAACTATAAACGATTTGTATAGAAAGATTTATAAAAATTGATATTTTTGTAAATCAAAATATTGGACTTATAAAACGAATTTTTTATAAGTGTTAGAAAGAAGTATAAATGGATTTCATAAGTGAATGAAATTAATAGATTTATAACGTGAAGTTATAAAGTAAATAGATATTGTAGAATAAAAGATTTATAAGAAATTTACTTATAAATTCGACTTTTGCACTCAGATGGGATATAAATAGAAATTGCAAAATGAAATGATTTTGTAAGTTGAAATCGTTATAAAGTACAAATGTGATTTATAAACGTTGTTTTATAAATCCGAAATCACTTATTCTTATAAGTGAATTTTTGAAGTTAATAAAATGAGATTTTTAGACCGGAGTTGTTATAGAAAATAGAAAATGGAATTTATAAACGTTGTTTTATAAATTCGGAAACCAATCGATTGAATTTGATAAATTAAATATAGAAGATTATCAAAGGAGATATATTCGCGATTTTGGATAGCGAATTATTATTGAAATAAAACGTGTAGAAAATAGTGAAATGTAAATAGTAAAGTATATTCACGATTTTGGATAGTGAATATATTGTTAAGTAAAATGAACTTGTTTTGGGAAAGCGATATTACAGAAATGAAGTTAATTGTTTTAAAAGATGTTTTAAAACGTGATAAGTATCGAAATCATAAATTTCAACGCTTTATTGTTGAAATAGACGTTTTCGAGAAATAAGGAAATGATGGACTATAACACTGTTGTTATAGTAAATGATTTCCGAAAGGAAATGTTTTTAATGTAGTATTGGGATTTATATATCTATCTAAATTCGAATCCCTATACTAGTGATTTTGAGTCGTCGTAACGATGTTTTACGCAACATTCGTTTTGACTCAAATTGATGTTGTTATAGAGAATGATTTCCTTAAAGATTGAAATTTATACTTAATATTGATTTAAGTATATCGAATATTTTCAAATGTTGAAAATAAATGATTTGTGAAATACTTATTTTTAAATAAGTATGGAAATGCTTTTCCAATATGAAATGAACTGTTTTGAGATTTTATCTTCAAAGATAAAATGAAATGTGGAAACTGATTTGAAATTGTTTTCAAATGATTAAGTGTGGAAATTTTATATCTTGTAAAGATATTTTTGAAAGATAAATAATTTGGAAAATTATTTGGAATCTGATGATGTTGCGCATCTTTATTGATAGTTAAATAACCGACTATCAATAATTACCTTTAGATAGGTATTTGTTGTGAATTGGATGAATTTGAATGCCACACTTATTTTTGAATAAACGCTCACTATTCGGGTTAGCCGGGAAAGGACCATGGGGTCGTATAACCCATTCCGAATACGTGATACGTCGTTATGAATCGCGTTTGCTGACCGGTGTTGAAGACCGGATATTTTTGAAAACGGAAGGATTACCGTCGAGTTACTCTACATCGGCTGATCTCCGGTTTAGAGGTTTTATTACCCTTAGTGACGGGAAGTCCTGACGTGATTGAAAACTATCCGGATATGCAAGGGCTTCGTGAGAAGTGCCTTCGGTTCTGTTCGATCCCGGAACAGACTTGTATGGATTGTGTGTCTGACATTACACTTTGAGATATAAAGCTGATTTCTTTCAAATACATATCTGTTGGTGGCGGAGAATTTATTCTCTTAGCTTAACACCCTTCTCTGAGACGTACGAGCTCAGAGGTTATGTAGTTGAAATTTATCAGCGATATATCCCAATTTGGTAACGTGGCATACTGAGTGTTGCTGTAAAATGATCAGTGTTTGATCATTTGTGATATGATCATTTGTTTGATCTTATATCTTTGTGATCATAGGTTGATCATTTTGTTTGACCCGAAGCAGGGCTTTTTGAGAAAGCGTAGCTTTGTGGACGAGACTTCGTCGAGCCTCACACCCCGGAAATGGTCGAAACAGGAATGTTGCGGCAAGGTTATGAGGGTCGCGCCCTTTAGGGTATGTCATTTCCTTCTGGAAAGGGATGGTATCATGGTATGGAGCCCAGATACTTACTCATGTGGATACACTTTCTTTATGATGGTGATGTTGGATATCGAGCGCTCGGATAAAGGTCCCAAAGGATCGGGTGATGACATATTCGTGAGTTACCTGTTACAGGGGTAACCCGGCCTTGTTTGGCAGAGAGCAGTTTGTCTCTCGGGACATCCAGCCAGAGGCGATCCTATTCGGCAGAAGGAAAGGAAGTTCCTTAGCCTGACCATTTGTTGGAAATCCAAACTCCAATACGTGACTTGTACGGTATTAGTTGTAGAACCTGCCATTTACGTACGGTGGTCACCACTGTTTAGATGGTAGCTATAGTAGGCATACGATACTGGTCGTATGTTGGCTAAGATTAATATTATACTTTCGAAATGTTTTCTACACTATGCACTAATAATAATATCAAAAATGATTTGATTTTACGTAGTAAGCATCTTTGACTATCATAAGAAGAAATCTCCTCCAATTCTGCGTTTGCATTGTGTGTGTGGTGGGAGGTCTTATGGTAGTTTCATTTTCCAAAAGCATTTCGAATTGACTTTAAAATTATCCTGTTGTTTATTTTAAAGAATAACTGTTTTACGATCTCACACCAGTCACCATGACTGACTCGGAATTTATTGTTCCCTTCTAAACTCTGGGTGCCCACCAATTTCCACACGGGCAGCCTAGAGTTATATTATCAGGATATTCTGGATATTCTGGAGCTTTGGAAGCAAGCTGGATGGCGAGACGTAGTATTTATATCTGATGGTATTTATTCCGCTGTGTATTCTGTATGAGGACAAGTTATATAACTGTCCATTGTTGTATATTGACTCTGATGATTGATGTATGTATAAACTGATATAGTTCTTTGTTTTTAAAGACTAGTAATTATCTATTGTATATTGTTCCGCTGCGATATGTGAGATTCTGATATTGTTTCTGTTCTGATGTTGTTCTTTTGTTTCTTCTTTCTCTTTTCTTCTATCTTCTTCTTCTACCTCTTCTTTTAAAACCCTAATGGTTCGGTTTTTCGTTCACCTTGAGTAAATAGATGGAGATTAGTGTCTATTCAAGGGGTACGGAAAAGCGGGTTATTACATGTGACTTCATCTTCGCCTAACACAAAAGAAGATACAAATTATATATTTGCATTTCACCTGCAACCATCCATCCTCCTCCTCTTTCAAATCACCCACTCTCCTTTATTTTTGTTTTCCTCCCCACCACTCTCACCAGTAAAATGCACGTTCCCCTGTCATGCTTGCTTCCTCTTTTTTTCGATACTCCTTCCCTTTTGCCTTCAGCCCATGCCGCATCTTCCACCTTGCTCTCCGACTCTTCCACCACCTTTAGTCAACCGCCTCCACCCGAGACACCAAATCCATCAACTCCGGCGAACAAGCCTAGCCTTGACCGGCCTCTCGCGTCTCCACCCCAAACCCGTGCACTTCCCTCCACGATCCAAAGCCTGTCTCGTCCTCGACCAGGCAGCAGACTCCGGCCTCACGACGTGCGACTCACCACCTCAAGCTCCACCGCCTAATGTCGGCACAACATCTCCATCAACAGCCCTTTCGTTTGCAATTTGTAAGTATATATATATATATATATATATATATTCTAATATATCGGTCTGCTATATGTTGGTTGCATTGTTTGAGTTACTATGTATACGTATAAGCTTTATATTGTTATCAAAGAGTTATTATATATAACTGTTACACAAGTCTACTATTGTTAGTTA
This sequence comes from Allium fistulosum, assembly GCA_030737815.1. Taxonomy (NCBI): domain Eukaryota; kingdom Viridiplantae; phylum Streptophyta; class Magnoliopsida; order Asparagales; family Amaryllidaceae; genus Allium; species Allium fistulosum. Next base: position 936,082,766 of record CM060907.1, on the reverse strand, counting down.
CAGAGTATATAATATGTAAAATTTTATTTTATGGATACTTGGAAATGTGCATATAAGAGTTGTTAATATATACATTTTTGTAGATATTTTGAACATTTCTACATATGAGGACATATTGATTATATGAACATAGATTTATACTGGCTTACAGATATTATATAGTATTATATGTTCATAGGTTTATAGAGCAGTATATAGTTATTATATATCAGTGTAGTTGTACTAGCTGTTCGTCGTGTATATATTTAGAGTATTTATATATATATATATATATATTAGTCTAGATGTTAATATATAAGTTATATAAACTAAAAGATTTATTATAAATATATGATTGGGTAACTGCTTGTGCATTAATAAGGCGACACATACATCGAGTTAATAGATGACCTGGGTAACCGATATATATATTTATATAAATGGGTTATATATTTTCAATATTTTGGTTTGCAACTTTTATATGTGTTTGGTATGTTCATTCGCATAAGTATATAGTGTAGAGCTTGTTGTACATATTTACATGCTGTTGTATATTTTATATAAATATTTGTATATGATGTTGTATCCTAAGTCAAAAATAAAGTAAGATATATATTGGGTTTAGTGTTTGATCCATTTTTGTTTTTACATATATATATTACATTATAGAAGCAGTATATTCATTGTTTAAAAGTATTGTATACATTATATATATAGGTCACATATTTGTATATGAGCGTCAGTTCTTGCATAAATGTAAGTTATATTAGTTTAAAACGGGTAGTTTGTATGTTACGTGGGAATGTGGTGTACAGGTTTATAAATTATATTGTATATATACGTTATATGCTATAAGGAAGTTGTTTGTTATATATATATATATTAAGTATGAATTATAAGTTGATCTATTGTGGTATAGTATATATATATGTTCTGAGTTATATAATTTATAAGTTATAAAAAAAAATTATATATGTTAGATTGATAAGTTCAAATGTACGGATACAAAAATTTATTTTATATATATATTGACATGTGTGAAATGAGAATATGATTTTGTATATATATACAATTTTATATGTTATATCTATATCAATTCACTTATATCTTTGTCTCCTTCGATCCAGTTCTGAGCATCAATTCCCATTTATCAGCTTCGTTCGTCGATTCGAGTTCAATCTTGCCTTGTTTTAAGATCCATGCTTGGATTCGTAATTCATCTTATTGTCTATCCTATCTAGCCTCGAAAGGTGAGCAATCACTCACGATTAACGTTCTTATATTTATTAAATTTGATTTCAATTGAAACGACAATTGAAATATGCTGCTGTTAGTTATTTATATTGCTATATCTATGCCATCATCTGTATCTGTTCACCTGTGACACCTGACACCATTATCTATTATATATATTGATATATATGCCATCATCTATATCTATTCACCTGTGACATCTGACACCTTATCTGTTATTTATACTGATGATATATGTCTGTTACCGTTGTTATATTATTATCATATCTGTTATCACTCTGCAAGTTCCCTGTTAGTATAGAATTCACTATGGGTTGAAATGATACATACCCAAATGATCTGTAGAATAGGAGAAAATCGTTATGGGTTGAAATGATAAACCCAAGCGATTTTCAATTTATTTGAATTTGGGATTGCGGGTTGGAAAGATATATACCCGTATATATTTAAATTGCGGATTGAAATGATAAATATCCATACCACTTGACCATAGGGTAGAAAATTTTATACAGACACCGTTAGTCTGTATATAAATATTTTGAACATGATTTCTATGGTTTTGAAAAGAAATATATGGTTTTGATAAATATTGATTTTAATGATTCATTAAAGTTGATTTAATAAAGTTGATAAATAATATGTTTAAGTATTTATTTAATATCTATATTTTCAAATATAGAGTTTATAATGATTTGAAATTATATTTATTTAAGAATTATACTTAAATAAGTTTGATTTGAAATTTATTAAATTTGAAATTCTAAAGATATGTTTTTAACTTGAATTTGATTAAAAGTGACTTTAATGAATATTTCAAATTTATATAAATTTAAATGGGATATTTTGTTTATTTAAAATTTGTGAATTGAAGTTGTATTAGATGTTATTGAAGTGTCGAATATTCAAAGCTTTGAAATATATTGAAATTAAAATGGCTTATTTTATGGTCTAAATATGAATTTGAAATCGATAGATTGAAATGGTTATTTAGAAACTGAATAGAATTGAAATTGATGATTTGAGATTTGATTAAATTAAAATTTTGGTATTCGAGTTAATTTGAATTGATTTGTGAAATTTGAGGAAACTATTTTATTTTATAAAGTAATTTTAAATTATATTTAAACTATTGATATTCTACTTTATAAATTATTTATTATAAACTATTTTAACATAAATCATTTTAATATAAATTATTTTATTTATAAACTATTTTATTATATATACTAATTTTAATATCTAAACTGTTAAAAGAAAAGTGTTATGATTTCCAAAATGCTATAATTTCAAAGTGTTATGATTTCCAAAATGCTATGATTTCCAAAATGCTATGATTTCAAAGCTGTGATTTCCAAAATGTTTTGATTTTTTTTAAAAAGGACTATGATTTCGGAAGCGTTATAACTTTGGAAAGTGATATGATTTTGGAAATTGATTTATTTGAAGTGAAAGTGATATCGTATTGATATGGTTTTGAAATGGCAATGATATGTCGGTTTGGAAATATAAATATTTTGAAAGTTTATTAAATGACCATCGGTGTAATAATACGTAGTTATTAAAGAGACCGAGATCGGATATGGACATACTCTCTGTCGATACTGAAACAACTTTAATAACTAATATACGCGGAGTGTTGATCCAGAACGAAGTGGATGGTTTGATAAACGCGTTGACTGAAGAAATAGAACGATTTTGGATGACCCCTGACATGACTAAAACAGGAGCCGCGCCGGGCCATTGAGGTTCGCCACCTCTAGCGGACACACTTCTTCGATACCATATCTATTACTTTTGTGATTCGATTTGGGTGCACCCTGTGATTTGGGAGTGTTGTTTCGCGGTGTTGAGGTAGTAGCTGCTATGCTCAACATCAGTCCGGATCACGCAACTACTAGTATCCTAGTTGGTATCGCCTCATGTACCTTGTCATACTGATTATCCTATTCGCAACCACTACGATTTGTTTTGTGTTATACCTATAGGGTGTAACGACCCGGGATTTTCGATCCCGAAAATTCCAGATAGTTATGGAAAGAAGAAAGAGATAGAAGAAAGAAACAGAAATCACAACACAGATTCTCACATTCGCAGCGGATCAAAATATAATATCAAATATATATCAGTTATACAAAGGAAAATTGTATCAGTTAATTACATTTTAATACATCAGAGTTACAACATTTCACAGTCACTGGACAGTTAAAGTAACTTGTCCCAGATAAATAACAATATAACACAGCGGAATACACTCCATACGTTCCTGCCATCCAGCTCGTCGCCTGAGCTCCAGAACATCCTTACCTGAAAATCTGTAATACTCGGTCTGACCCGAGCATTACATCAAAGTAACACCCGGGTCAGGCTGGAAAACCAGCGTGAGTAACTCATCTAACAAGAAATATGACAGGATATAACTTATATAAACCCGGGGTAACTCGCATCAATTTATAAATTCACAATTTGCTATAGACATAACTTATTTTACACGTTAATCTTTAAGTACCAAAATCTTAGATTTAAATAGTCCAATTCGCTATAATCATTTTAACTTATTGATTTCACATTTCAAACTATAAGGAATCGAAGTGGTTTCGAGTACTTGCTCATACTCGACTCCGGTCTCTTCGAATCCAAAACCACCTTATTCCAAATTATTCAGGTGAAATACAATTCAAATTTCAAATTTAGGGGTCACCTATACACCTTAATTCATCACCGATAAATTACCACATTACCTCCACCCACATATCGTATCACATACCATTTCAAATCACATATCCAAAATGACAACCAATTCAAGACATTTAACATCACTCAATTATTCATAAGTAAAATTGATCACTTCCCAATCAATTTTAATTAATCTCTAATTTACTTAATTATTAACTTAACCACTTTGATTACCTTTACTTAACACAATTTAATTACCAACCAATTAATTACTCATTTCATATTTTTCCCCTTAAATAATTACTTATAATTAATTACTTTAAGCCTCAATTAATTATAGTAATTAATTATTCTATAATCACTTTCTTTGGTTAATTAACCTTTAATTAGTTCCATTCATAAATCAACATTTTTTTTATATTAATTATCTTAATTAATCAATCTCTTGTTTAATTCCATCTTGAAATGAACTACCTTATTAACTTTTAGATCATATTAATTTTAAGCTTGAAATCATTCTATACAAAACCCTTTGAATATACTATCAATTAAAGTTTGATCGTCTTAATTCATTATTATCTGATCATATACTTTAAAATTTAAATTACAGAGTAACTTAATATAGAATCTCTTAAGGCAACACATTTTTAAACAAAACATTTATCTTTAAATTTTGACCCCTTTAAGTTTCTTTAAAAAAATTTTTTTTAGGCTTTAACCCTTATGTAAAATTTGAAATTTCATTCATCACTTAATTATTTACGAAATCTGGTTCCCATGCCACTTCAAACTATACTCGAGCCACACAACCAAATTCTCGAGCAGCAAACCTAGTCAATACCCTTCCATCGACTTCGAGTCACCTTCAAATCTTCACGAGATTTGTCTGAAGCAACAATTTCCTTTCCCATCTTCGTCCTCCCCTGATATACTGTGCACCCGTGCACGTACCCCGCCGCTCTACTCCTCTACGAACGCCACCGTGACCTCAGACAAGTCACCTTCAACCTCCCCATCACGATCGCCTATCCAGGAATTCAATTCTCCACGCGAATTCAAATCAAGAGAAAACGAACCCATCAGCCTGAAAACCCATCGTCAAACTTCTCAACTACGTCCACCTCCATTCACCGGAGACCCCAACCATTTGCTTGGACCATCGCCTGCTTCCCACCTTCCTACACTCGCACTCCTGCTCAACTCGACATCACATCGATGCCACATTTGCTCAGAACCCAAATTCGATCAAGCCTTCCCCCTTAAACCCTAAATTTGCCCGCCGCACCTCCATGGCATTCCAGAAAATCAACGATTATTTTTCCCAACATCCTCAATCCACGAATCACCTCTGACATGAACAACGAGTCACAGATCGTCTTCGATCGACAGGAATCTACCGTTAACCCAAAATAATTTATCTCACAATATCTCACCAATTTCAAGTCTAAAAATCATGATTTATATGCCTAAATTCATCATTCACAATTTAGAATCAGATTATAGACTCAAAACAGGAATTCTGGTAATTGAAATTTTGGACTTAAAGTTGAATCAGACCTGTAGCTCTTCAAATTTAAGTACATACTCCTTACTTCTATTCGAAACTATCTTCAAAATGGAAATTATCATATTGCAAACATTTTCTGTTTTAAATGTCAAGTTTTAAATTTGATTGTATAGGTAAATATAAATTTTCTTATTGCTGTTCAAGTGTTTGGGAACACAATAGTTTCCAGTAAACAACACACAGCCATATACTACAATATACAATGTAAATTCAACTAAAATCAGATAAACTAATCCATGCAACCCAAACTTATAAATCTGCTTAATAGATTAAACTCAGGCATTTTAATTTCAACCAAAACTTGTTACTCACCGTGATGTTTTTGAACAGAGAGCCAATTTTTTTTTTTTTATAAAACTAGATGTTTACTCACAACATATTGATAAACAGAGTTGAAACATGTTGTGAACAGACATGCAAGCAATATTGTTATACATATATATGTGTTTCCATCCTAAACAAACAGCAAACAAACTTCTCAACATTAATTTCAAGGATTTTCTTCATGAATTCACACAGATAGGCAGATCAGGCTTAAAGGTAAGGTTACTCACTTGATTTTAGAAATGAACAGAGCTTCCTTCCCTATTGACACAGGCTGGAGAAAATACAAGTTGAAACTCCCTTCTGTTAATTCTCTGTTAGACTTGGTTTATTTTTGTTTGCTGTAGTTTGACTTATTTAAGGTTTAAAAGAAGCTTTTTTTTATTCTACTCGAAACTAATCCAAAGATTGATATATACAAAGATATCTTACAGGAGAAGCCATTTGTACAGGGTGATATCATGCATTTGTACAATACAGTGTATGTGTGCTTGTACCAAATCAAAGACATTTTGTTTTGTTTGACTAAAGATATTATTTTCGGTGGCTGATATAAGATAGATTGTTGCTAGCATTTAATGCTTTGTACAACTCATACTGGCCCTATATTTTATACTAATCTTGTATATAACTTGCCTTTCCATTTGAAACCATATATGCTTCAATTTTTCTCTTGCCAGTTACAACTTGAAGACTAATTGTTCATATGCTTATCCTATGTACTTACAAATATATATTTTTTTACTTTGGTGACTGAGATAAGATATGATATTGTGCTAGCATTTAATGCCTGTCTTGATTTACACTTTGTATCTATTTTTTTCTCCTTACATATTTATCTCTTCTTTAACAAGCAATAGATACTTATATTGTATTTTTGTTTCTATTTTTTTGCATAGATATTACTGTCTTTAATCTGTGTGTTCATGCCTATCATACTTGTTCAGTTTTTGTTTGGGCAGAGATATTTATCTCATTTCTTCTTTTGTCCCATTACTTTGAAATGTACATGAATGCTATTTTAACCTGTTGTTTTGAATTTATTTATGAGCTCACTTTATATTTTACAATCAATCTTATACATACTTGTTCTATTTCTAACTTACATAAGTACTTCCAACTAAATTATTTATTTTATTTTTATTTTGCCTTAAATGCTTATTGTCTTATATGACTACAAGTATATATTTATATTTATTTTTAACAAAATATTTGTTTTAGTTCTATGGCCACTTATCGCTTAAATCTTGTATTCAATATGTACATATTCATTAATATTATAAAAACACACTTATTTAAATTAAAATAATTAATAAAAGAAACTATCCTTCTTATTATCAACTACTTATTTTATAAATATATTAATGTATCATTTAACAAATATTGTATTAAACTTATATATATTTTAAATCATATCTTTAAATCAAGCTATACAAAAAAAAGAAAACAAAACAAATCTTTTTATTAATAAATTTGAATCTAAACTTAAGCTAAAAACAAGTTTCTAATTTTTTTTAACATTTATCTTATGTATTTAAAACCATATATTTATTAAAACAAAGTATCAATTTAGATTTTATTTACAAAGATATAACAATCAATTTAATATTTAATTTAGATTATTAAATCAAATATTACTAAGTAGAGTTTACCTCATCAAATATTACTAAGTAAAACTCTTTATTTTAAATTCCAAATCATAGTTTCCTTCCACACCTATATATATATATTTATTTATTTAATTATTTATAAAATAATAAGTTATTCTTTAATTAATTACATTAAATATTTATTTGAATATTACTGCCAAAAATCCGGGATGTCACATAGGGTACCCTCTGATAACCACTAGTTTACGGTGGGGCTTATGGTGCTGTATAGACTATGACATGGTAAAAATGTGTTAAGGGTGGAATGGGCCATGACTTAACGCTATTTTTGATATCGTACTTTACTGATTAGACATTATCTACTTAGCGTACACTACTACATAGTAGATAGTTTAACGGATCCTTAGAGGATGGTTATCCCAAACATCCTTTGAGTTACTTGCATTTCAGTTGATATTTCACTTGAGTTGGATTTATTGATATAAGAATGTTAATCCTGACTCGAGTGTTTTGTATTTCTTTACGCTCGGGTCAGACTGAGTGTACCAGTATTCGAGACTCACCTTTGGAGTTGGAGCTTCACTTGAGGATCCAGCTATCTATCGATTCTACTATCTGTCATTCAGTTGATTCCAGTGATGTATTCAGATCTTGTATTTGACTTTTGTATTGAGATATCTTTGTATTCGAGACTTTTGTTGTATCTTGTTTAACTCTGTTATATATATAGTAGCCTCATGAACTACTATTCTTTTGTTTCCGCTGCATTATTGTTATATTACTCTGTGTTTGTGATCTGTGATTATTATTTACTGTATATGATGAGTTTGCCAAATATATATTTACAATCTGATATTTTGAGCAATTCAAGTCCGACATGTGCGGATGCGAATGGTTGAAAATACCAGGTCGTTACACATACAATCCATACAAGTCTGTTTCGGACTCGAACAGAACCGAAGGTACTTCCAAAGAAGTCCTTGCAATCCAGATATTCACTAATCACGTTCGGACTTCCCGTCACTAAGGGTGATAAAACCTCTATATCAGAGATCAGCCGATGCAGAGTAACTCGACGGTAATCCTTCCGTTTTCTAAAATATCCGGTCTTCAACACCGGTCATCAAATGCAATCCATTACGACGTATCACATATTCGGAATGGGTTATACGACCCAAAGGTCCTTTCCCGGCTAACCCGAATAGTGAGCGCAATATTTTGAAAATAAGTGTGGCATTCAAATTCAAACAAATCACAACAAATACCCATTCAAGGTAATTATTGATAGTCGGTTATTTAACTATCAATAAGTCTGCACAGCATCATCAGATTCCAAATAATTTTCCAAATTATTTATTTTCCAAAAATATCTTTACAAGATATATTATTTCCACACTTCAACCATTTGAAAACAAATTTCAAATATTCATTTTTTCAATTTTTCTTTAAAAGATAAAAACTCAAAACATTTCACTTTATATTGGAAAAAATACTTATTTAATAATAAGTAATTCACAAATCCATTTATTTTCAACATTTGGTAAATATTAAATATACTTAAATCATTTTTAAGTATATATTTCATTCTTTTAAGGAAAACATCCTCTTCAAACACATTCATTTGAGTCAAAACGAATGTTACGTAAAACATCGTTACGATAACTCAAAATCAATAGTATAGGGATTCGAGATTTAGATAGATATATAAATCCCAATACTATATAAAACATTTCCTTTCGGAAACCATTTACTATAAAAACAGTGTTATAGTCCACCATTTCCTCATTTCTCGAAAACGTCTATTTCAACAATGAATGTTGAAATCTATGTATTCGATACTTAATGCATTTTAAAACGTCTTTAAAACCATTAACTTCATTTCAAAATATCACTTCCCTAAGAACATATCCATTTATTTCACAATATATTCATGGTCCAAAAATCGTGAATATACTTTGTTTACCCAATTCAACATTTCTACACTTTTTATTTAAAGAATTATCCACTATCCAAAATCATGAATAAAATTCCCAACCAAACTCTTATTATTACATTGTTTAACTTAAAGGATAATTCGCTATCCAAAATCACGAATATATCTCCTTTAATAACTTCTATGTTTAATTTATCAAATTCAATTGATTTCGAATTTACAAACAATGTTTATAAATTCCATTTCTATTTATAACACTCCGATTTATAAATCTCCTTTATTATCCAATTCAATTTATAACTCAATTATATACCAAAAGTCCAATATTATAAGTTAAATACTTATAATCCATTTATTTACAAAATCGTTCTTTTAAAACTTCACAAATTATAAAACTTTCAAATTTCATTAACTTATGAAATCCAATTATACTTCATTTTAACACTTATAAAAACTTGTTTTATAATCCCAATATTTTAATTTATAAATATCAATTCTATAAATCTTTTATATAAATCGTTTATAATTATTCAAAAATCCCAATTTAAACCATTTTATAAATCAATCAACTATTTATTTCAAAAATCACACTTTGGTTATATTTCATAAAAATCATAATTTTTATAACTTTAAAATTTTAACGTTTATTTATTTAAGATGAATCAATTCAAAATTTTAAATAAAACGTATAATCTCAAAAATCACTTTAAAATATCCCTTTAAAATCAAAATCGTTATTTTTAAACTTCAAAAATGGATCCGATGATGCAACAGCACCAAATAATCAATCACGACATCCAAACATCATATATCGATATGACAACAGAATATATAACAATATCTGTAAATAAATCAATACAGTTGAGGAATCCAGTTGGATCCCTCTAACCTGTTTCCCTACATCCACAGATGTTAGCACAATACCAATTCCTTTCCAGTACGGAATATCGCGGTATATGGGATTTTATAAAATATTACCCGCTATTATACGGCGCAATAGGGTCTCATCCACTATATAATATGGGAAATCAACTCCAAATACATATAATACCAATTCCACTAAACATTGGAATATTCGCGGTATATGTTTTTAATAAATAACCTCCACTTAATATACGGCGTATAATGTCTATTTATCACAATAGTCAACAATTTATCATCCAGGCATACAATCAACAATTTTAAATCTAACTATTTAAAATTTAAATCGAAACAATTTCGATTGAGTGAGAAGTTCTCACCTTGATTTCAGTTCAGTTTCAGCGTTTAATTTCGGATAAAATTAAACGAACGTTTAATTTTTACCCGAAATTTTCACTGACTCCAATTGACTCCAATCCTGCTCCATTGCGTAGTGCTCGTCCATACGATTCCAATGCAACTTGTTTCGTAATTTTTCGACCTCGTATGAACAAGTTATTGCGTTTTAAACATTGTACAAATTTAAATATAAACCAACTAACATTTTATTTAATTTTAAACCCTAACTTGCATCTGGGCCGTTGGATTTTGATTGATGAAATCTGTGCCGCGACTATCTTCTTCTTCCCCCCAGCTATACGCGCGCACGCAAAACCCACGGCCGCCACCTTGTTTTGAATTTTCGCCATCTATTCGAGCATCTCCACGACGATCAGATTACACCACGACGAAGCTCGTCTTGTGCTCCACCATCACCGAGAATAGCGTCGAGCTCGGCCCTCCCCCCGTCGTGAAAAGGCGTGCGCAACTTCGGGGCTTCACGAGCAGATTGTCGTCTATCGGATCCACTTCAAACGATCTTTACCGTTGATCTGATAGTATTCGACGTGCTCTACAACTTTTGTTTAGGAAGTTTCTCGAATTAATTGATGAATTTCAAGAAATCGAGAGGAGAAGATAAGCAAATGTCGGCCATTGAATTTAGAGGGAGGCGGCTGTAACCTAGCTAGGGTTTGAGTGTAAAAATGCAATTGTGACGTCCTTTTATAGAAAAATCTCAAAACACTATTCATCCAAAATTTTCCGAACTCCAAATGAAGCGTGCCGGCTGGCGTTTCTAAGGTTTACCCCGCGTTCCGAACACAATGGAATGTGTTTCGGGAGCTAATTCGATCATCTGCGTGAGTTACGGAATTAAATGATCAAATTTAAATTAAACCGATTCAAATCGATTTCGATGCGTTTTGGCTTGCCCGGACAAACCGTAAATCCAATAGACACGAAATTTGAAACCATACAATAATTTAACATTACGGATCTGATGAAACTAGTGTCGTCGAAATCCGAGACTGTTTGAAAAATGACTATTTTAACTCGCCAAATTTATATTAAAACAATTTCGATGCATTTCGAGCTGCCACGGTCAAACGACAATTCCGATTGCTACAAAAATTGAAATCCGATAATAACAAACTATTACCGATCCAATGGAACTAGTTTCATCCAATTCTGAGACTGTTCAAAAAATGGCTAATTTCACTAGTCGATTTAATATTAAAATATTCAATTTTCACAAACTAACTCTAAATTCAATTTTAAAAGTTCTATAACATCACTATAACTTCAATATGATTTAATATAACTTTATAAATCATTTTTAATCACATTAAACCCAGATTTCAATTATTTACCCAATTTCAAGTATTAAATTAATAATTTAATTGCCCAATTAAATCACTATATCGAAATTAAATAAGTTCGACTTCCAAATCTTACTCATTAATATTTAAAATAAATTAAATATTACGAATTTCAATGACAGAAATTCTGGGTCGTTACAATACCCCTTCGAAAGGCTTAAGGCATACCCTTTGGAAAACATCATAGAAACCATTTAAAAGTGTTCCTTTTGAAACCATTGGGTTTAACATTAATTATAACTTCTGGGTAAAAGAAAACAAAAGTGAAAGTAACCCTTTCGAAAGCATTGGTCTTCAAATAAAAGAATTGGGGAAAGGATAGCTTTGAAACCACCCTTTCCAAAGCATTGGTAAAAGTGGCTAAAAGAACCCTTTCAAAAGCATTTGGAAGGCAACTTTAATTTTACAAGGGTGAAAGCTTCCCTTTCGAAAGCATTGATTTAAAGTTATAAAGAAGGCGGCTTTTAACTAATTTGAAAGGCATGAATGCGGCAGCTAGGTTTCGAATAGGTTCAAACTACTCATTCGAAAGCTCCTTTTTAAAACTAAATATGTGGCAACTCAATCAAAAGCTTCTTTTAAAACAAAGGCAAGCGGCAATCTCTTCGAAAGCTATTTACAAGTAACTTTAACCCTTTCGGTAGCATCTTTTTAAAAGCAAAGGTAAGCAACATATTCGAAAGCTTAAAGAAATGACCTCTACCCCTTTGAAAGCTAGGTTTCGACACTGTACCTTCTGCCTTTCTTCAATGCACTACGTATCAATTGCTTGATACCATGTGCATTGGTTTCGAATGGGTTCTTTGGTGGAGGCATGGTGTCGAAAGCCAATAGATAAGTAGTAAATCCAAGCAAAACTGATTTATTTTTAGCCTTTAAAAGAAAATTCTTTTCACCTAACTTGCCTTGTTTGCCAAAATGTAATTTGTTGCAATTTCTTTATCAAAAATCCTTTTTCTAAAAAGACCCCCGAATTCACTAATTTATAATTAAAACTATTTTAACAAATAAGCCATCCCCTTCCATAAAGCATTTAAACATTTAAGTCCTTCAACTTAAATAATTTAATAACTATATTAAAACACTTAGGAAAAATCCCCAAAAATCATCATAATTCACTTTTAATATGTTTTATAACATATGTAGATTTCAAACCCATCTCTAAAATAATGTTTTACATAACATATTCAATCCTTATGGTCGAAACCCATTTTATACGATTTTATCCTTAAAACCGAATTATACCTTTACACAAAAATAATTGTTTAAATCAAACATGACATATAGTCAAAGCATATCTCATTCAATCCATCCAAATGGTTTTAAACTTTAAACTCGAAATCAAAATGTTCATTAAGACATATAAGAGATGGTTTAGATTATTATTCACCTTGTTTGGATAAGGAACTTAAGATTTGATCTTGCTTAATTCTTCCTTGATTGAATCCTTAGCTTCTAGTTGATTTTGATCCCATTTTCTCCTAGGGTTATGGCAGGCCTTATTTCTCCTTAGTTTTTATTTTTGGTTTACGAATGTATAAATGAAAAATGAGGTAAGGGTTTAGGGGTTATGGGATTATGGTATACGGCTATTTCCCATATTACCCTTGCCTTACTTAGCTTAGTTTTCATCCTATAAACCATTCTGATGAATTTACTTATGAGCCATTTTATAAATCCATTTAATTAAGGCACGACCCTATTTAGTTTTCAAATCTCAATTCCTTATCACTCTAGTCTCTACATTATTCTATTTAATTTATCTAATTAAATCTCCTGAATAATGTTATTTAAAATTAAGGGTGTTACATACATGTTGATTAGTTTATTAATTTATTTTAGTTGATAATGAAGATGGTAGTTAGCTTCTTTACAACCTACCATACACTTCACCTCACCTAATTTTGCACTAAGATCTGACAAGGTGGTAGCCGACCAAATGCCAACACCATAACCAACTACTGCCGCATGTGAAGAAAAAAGAGGGGTAGTATTAACCGCAATGGAATTATAAAAATATCATAAATTGGGATCGTGTCAGACTTGGAAATCGAACTATTCAAGACATCGAAAGGATTTAGGGTTTCCAAAGATGCGGTGGAACCAAAAATAGAGATGTACGACTAATCAGAGGGGAACCCAAGGGATGGTAATCAATTACAGGAGCACAATCGGAGGTGGCCTAAATAGAGAAGTCATCGAAAAGGCGGCCAGACTTGATCAACGAAGGTACCTTAGAAGAAAATGACTTAGGGGTATTGCGACTGGAGCGAGACATGAAATGACGATTGGCGGAGATGATGTAGTCACAGGAAAATAGGAGGAAGAGAAGAGTGGATATTAGGAAGCTCTAGGAAAATTTATTATATTTTGTTTATTTCATGTATTCCTAGGATTATTTATAATAAACATTATAAATATGTATGTAAATATATCATGCTTAGTCATCTTATTAAACGCAGGAAAAAGCGGACATTTTTTCCATGAAATCCTAGTTTAAGTTTCATATATATATATATATATATTGTTGTGATGTTTATACCATGAATATAATATCATAACATACTAAAAATAACTAAAATAATTTAATAAATTTATTTTAAACATTATTATTAATAAATATTTTAATCAAAATGATTAAATTAAAATATTAAAAATCTCTTTTATTAAACAAAATACTAAATTTGATTTATTTTAAACAAATATTTATTTACATAAATACATAATAAATATCTTGTGCAATTTAATAAAAGCAATATTATTTGAAATTCAACTGTTTAACACCATTGCTAGTGCACCTAATCCAACAATTGGGTCAAAGCCCACATTGCATTTTATGAAAATAATTAACCAACATGTAGAGCACAACATTTAGAAAAGCCAAAGTAAATGAGTGTCTAAGGAAAAGGTTCTTAAACGAAGTAGAAGGTTAGTCTAAGTAAGGACCACTCTTCAGTGGAAAACCTCCTGATCTTCGGGCATTTACCTAGCTCGTCGAAATGATCTATTTCTAGGTTATGCCCTTGTGGAAGACTTAAAAGTGTTTTTGAGTCCTAGATTAATTCAAATAGCATATTTTAATAAAATTAATATAATTTTTTAAGTTAAATTATTAGTTACATAATTTTATAAAGAGTTATAAAATGGAAATTTAAAATTATTTTAAATTAGGTAATTAATTACATAATTTTGTAAAGGATTGTAAAATGCAAATTTGAAATTGTTTTAAGTTAAAATTAAATTTCTAAGGGCTATGAATATAATTTAATTTTTTAAACTTGTATTCATAAAGGTTATAAATAAAATTATTTAAAATTAGATATAAATTTATATTTATAAATTATTTAGTAAAAGGAATACATATGAATATACATACATACATACATACATACATACATACACACACACACACACACACACACACATATATATATATATATTGATAAACCGTATATGTTATAAAAATTTAATATGTGTATGTATATATAATATGTATGAAGAAAATGGAAATAAAACCCATGAGACTTAATGGAGTGTACATTAGATGTATATAAAACAAACGTGATATCATAAGTTATAATTGTTATACTCATCTCCCTTAAATAGTCGATAATACACTATGAAATTAATTTTAAATTATGAATTTAAAATAATAATGCTCTCCATCATTTATAATATAAATAGAGTACCTTACATACCTATGGTTGTTGATCAAACTCAAGCCATAGAATATCTATAGTGATGTTTATATTATCTTGGATAAGTAAGAATGTCATGTAACTTTGAAGAGAAAAAATCAAGGGTTATATTAACTCCTCTTAGGATATCACAAAATGATGGTCTTAGGGTATCTAATGTACTCCATAATTTGTTGAGCAAACTCAAGGTCATAAAGATGATTAGAAGAAAGTTAAAAGTATGATAGAAGTTATAAATGAGATATAATTGGTAAAGTATTAACTACCATTTATGGGGACTACAAATTGTTAAGCAAACTCAAGGGTATATTAACATGATAAGCGGATCTTAACACTTACTGAACGAATTTATGAAATTCTCATATCTCTTTTAGGATTTTTGATGAAATTCAATAGGAGCCTTATTAAATAAATATAATAAACAAATCTAATAATTATAAGAACATATATGATATTAAAATAATATACTAAATTAAACAAATTTGCATAGTTAATATAATTGATAAAATTGTTCATCAACCAAAACATACTAAATAAACTAAGTTAAAATTGATAAGGAAATGCAAGGTATACTCACCAATAAATCTTATTGCATGTTATCACTTCAAGACCCATGCAAGGGTCAAAATTATATAAATATTAAAAACATTGTGCCTTGATCACTTCAATGTTAATTTTTCCCAGACTGTGTATTGTCTTCTATAAGTTTTGAACTCTAAAACAGTACAAGCGTATGTATATTTGATCCATGTTCGATCACATACAAAAGTTGTATGGTGAATGGTCGTATTTGTAATGTAAAAAATCTCGATGAAATTGTTTCAACCGAAATATGCAAGTTAACCATAGTATCACTACAAGAAACCTGACCTTTACCTACCAATATTTTACCTACCAATATATATGGGTAGGTAAAGATAACCCATATCTACCAATATTTGATGGTAAGATTTATTGGTAGGTAAATGTTGCCAATATTATAACATTTTGGAAGGGTAATTATCTACTAATAAATATGAGTAGGTAAAAAGTGTTACCTATGCATATATTGGAGGGAAAGATTTTTGCAATTGGCGCTTATATTTTTCTCATATCATTTTAACTTTTCATTAAAAATAACGTTGAGTTGTGTGATGATGTGTCAAAAAAACCCTATCGTAGCAATTTCGTTTTTGGAATGAAGATTTCATTTGCATATCCTAGCAATGTTCCATGTAAAATCAGTTATTTATTAATTATTAATAATTATTTTAAAATATGAAATAATTAGCAATTAATAAATGATAAAAAATAATTAAATTTTAAATAATTAATATTAAATATTCAATAATCATTATCAATAACTTTTTATATATTGCCATTTTTTAAACAACTGACTATTAAAATGTAAGTGTTGCAATTTTTATAAAAAGTTTCACAATTTCATACCATTATGTCATCATCCAAAATGGCTAAAATATATTCTCCTTGGTTTATTAGAGAAACACAATCCATACCATCCCCTCCAACTACAGATCTAACTGTTTATTTTAAACCAAATCTAACGGTACAAATCACAATCCGCGTATTTCCTTTTGATTGGCTACACTAGAAACCGACAGGAACCACTATCCACCTTTGAATCTCTCACATCTTCATTCTCCAAAGTATTATTCTAATCCTCAATCGTCTCATCTTCCCAAACCCTAATTCCCAAATTAATCGAACAAATTTGTTAATTTCACCATGGCAGGAAGAGACACTTCAAGGAAATTTGTATTTGTACAAGAAAAAATGTATCATGCTAGGTAATTTAGTTTGATGCTTCTCGATTTCAATGGATTATAAATTGGATCTATTATTGTAGCCATCTATCTCTGTGTTTATATTTTGCAAAAAATATTCTTTTAAAGTTGAAGTTTTCCTCAAATTTAGACGATTTCTTTCTAGATCTCATTACTTAGTCCCTTTCTAATTCAGATCATGTTAGGTAATTTACTTTTAGTACTTATTCCAAAGACAACATCTTGATTAGGTTGTAGGGTATTTAACTGTATATGGTTGCATTATAATATGTATATGCTTCTAATGCGAAAAAAAATTTCCTCCTTCCCACCAATTTGTTAATTTCATATTTTACAGAATTGGATTAGTGAATGAATCACACACTAGAATTGGATTAATGAGTGAATGAATCACACGAGTCAATAAAAGGTAAGTTTTTTTTGAATTTTGTTTAGTTGTATAGGCTTGAATCACGAAGTCATTATCAAGCTTGCATTTATTATTTCTCATAATTTTGGTCAGTAATTTTGGTCATTGGTTACTAGATCCAATATTTCATACCTATAATCTATTGTTATAGCTTTTCTTTACAAAGTCCTTTCTGATGTCACATTTAGGTTTAATTATCAAATTTACTTGCTCCATGAAGACTTTCAGATTATGCACATAAATGATATATTGGTATTTGTACAACCAACAAATATAACTTTTATACCAATATCTTTTTTTCTCCCTAACGATATGCAATTTTTGTCTCTATATTTTTCTACAATTATCTATAGTTTCCGCAGATTCATCCCAGTGCAGTTTTAGATTCTTTCCACTTTTAAAATACGAGATTTTTGAAGAAGTTTCTATGTCCATATGAGATTATTTAGGATTAGCTTATGGTTTTTGTCTCATTTTATTTCTAAATTGGTAATAACTGATTATGGCAAGACATGTAGTAGATTGATTTTGAAATATTTTTATTTACTGCTAAAATTAGAAAATAGAAGCAATTTGATTTGTACATCTCTTACTTCTATAATCAGAAGTAATTGATTGTTCGTTTTACAAAATTAATTATTTATAATTCACAGGCTTTTCAACTCATCTTTAACTACAAAAAGTTCGTACACAAAATTAAAGCATTAATGTTGTAATTTAGGTAAATAAGGTAACTTTAATTGCAACTTAGAATTCATTTTTCTTTGTCATAGTTTATTGATTAGATTGATCTAAAGTTGTTATATTGATATGTACATGGACACATCTAATATATGCTTAGCTATGGCAATTTTCATATTTGTATGTCTTAAATATGTACATTACCATCTTTTGATTAAATATCTCTGAAATTAAGAATAGTGCAACATCGAGATTTATGATTTTTTGCTAAATAGACTTTATGTTATTTCCAAGTCTATGTTATTATCCAAATAGGTCCGTGCTTTAAATGATATCGTTTTTCCTTAAATTTCACCAACCTATTTTATAAGTGTTATAAATACTATATATGGTTTTTTATTCCTAGGAATGTTTGGGAATATTATATGTCTTTTTAAGTTTTGATATGTTATGCATTTTAGATCAATTTTCAATGTACATCCCGTAGGATCGATTTCACCCTAGAGGGGGGTGAATAGGGTGATATTAATAATTATAAAAATTTAATGCGGAAGTATATAAAATAATCACAGCACTGATAATACCAGAATAATAGCAGCATAGATAATAGCTGAATAATAAAAGCAGACAATAGAGCACACAGATTTACCCAGCTTCGGCAAAACCCTACCTACGTGCTGCCTCCAAGGTTTCTACAAGAAATTAAGTAATCAGACGGTTACACATGTAAACTCGCGACACCCGCTATCGACTAACCAAACTCTACGCTCAAAACCCTACCACAACTCAGCCACTGAGTTGCGAATTCTCGAACTACACCACCGTAATTCGTCCCCTAGTCACAGGACTAGAATTTACAACAGTTTGAAATAAAAACACAAATTTAAAAACAATTAAAAATCAAAACCCTAATACTAAAGCCCAAGAGGAAAAACACCGGCCCAAAATAAATAAAGTGAAGTCTCCCTTTTCTTTTGTATTATAGGCCGGTATCCTTTGTTTGAAAAATAATGTCTGCTTCCTTTTTGCTCGTTCGTCTTTGTTCGTTCCTCTTTCAAAAACTTTAGGGTTTCTGTGAAATTCGAAGAAGCCGATTTCAGATGCTCGATCGACTAGATGATTCAACGTCCCTTGCTTGTCAATCGATGGTCTCTTTTATTTACTTTGGCTGCTTCAAATTCGATCGAGTATGAACTAAAAATGGTATACGATTTATGCTTTTGCTTTACTGATTAATTTCCTTAAACTCGATGATCCTCATGCCGATGATGTTTACAGTTTAAATAGGATTGGAATTCCTATAAATTTGTTCGTATAAATTCATTTGAATTTGTCAATAATTTTGCTCTGGCCGTTCGATATTGCTTGGATGTTGATGATTTCTCTGACTTTGTCACTCCGTATATTTTTATTAGCTTGATTAACACGGCTTTGATTTTGACATGTTCGATTTCCTTGGCTATCATGGTTTTGATTTTCTGGCACTCGATT
The DNA here is from genome assembly GCA_030737815.1 of Allium fistulosum. Lineage (NCBI taxonomy): Eukaryota > Viridiplantae > Streptophyta > Magnoliopsida > Asparagales > Amaryllidaceae > Allium > Allium fistulosum. The sequence goes on along the minus strand of CM060907.1, from coordinate 936,062,742 downwards.
TTAGTTTCGTTCTTCATTCTCTTTGACTTCGGTCAATTGATCATGGCTTCATGTGAATTTTTCTCTACGACTTTATGCTATTGACATCGGCCTTGACTTTGATTTGTTCGAACTGTTTATTTTGAAACTGCTACCTCTATCTTTGTTCAAAACTGCTATTACATTTGACTTCGGTCATTTTTGAAAATTCCTGCTTGATTTTGTCTCGTCCTGTACTTGTGCATTGCATACATGTGTGTTCATATATGTATGTGTTAGCTTTGGGTTTCACTGTTTTATTTGGTTCACCTGAACTTTGAACTGATCCATTGTGTGTTGTCATATATGTGAACTTGAAGTTGTACATTCACTTATGTACTTGCATATGTATGTATGAGGTGTTATTCTTGTTGTTGCTTCATTGTTGCTTTGCACTTGTAGTCAGGTGCTGGTTCTGCTGTATTGATTTGAAACTGCTACGATATGTTGCATTGCATCATGTGTATACATACATACATGTATGTATATATGTGTATGTTAGCTTGCATTTTGAACTACTCTGATTATCTGCACTATTACATAGATGTTGTGAGGTTTTGTGTACTTGTGGTCTTTGGTATCAGTGTAGCCTTTTGTCTAGTTGATGATACTACATGTATATGTGTATGTTAGTTTTGGAGCTGCACTCTTCATGTTTTCACTTGTCTTGGACAATCATGTATGGTTGTAGTTTTGGGTTCCCAGTTGCACTTGGTTCATGTTAGACTTGAAGTCTAGTGTGTATATATTGTCTTTGTGCACTTGAGTCTGTCTGCACTATGATTCTCGAATTACTTGTGTATATATGCACATGTTCTATTTCCTGGCATCACCCTTTTTTGTTGAGCCTGCACTGTTCATTCGAGCATGAGTCACTATTATCTTGTTGCAGTCTGATTCTTCAAGCGTACTTTGTTTTTGTGCTTCGAGCATTGTTGCAATCTGATATGCTAGCTTGAGTTGCTTGTGCTGGTTTGGTTTGGTTACAGTACTAGTTCTTGTTACATGTGTAGTTCAGGTGTACTTAGTTGGTTCATTTGAGATAGCTCTGGTATTTGTTTCTTGATGCAGTCATGGTCGACACTGAATTTTGATGTTGTTGCCATTCAATTGTGTACTTGATTAACTTGTTGCCAGTTGCCATTAGTCGTTTTGACCATTTATTGTACTTGTATTTTTGGACTGCACCTGTGTTGAATCCATCTTGTAGCTCGGGTTTGACCTTGTGCTTGTGTCGTGACTTTATTTATATTGCACTTGAGTTGAACCCGGCTTTTAATTGGGTTTGACCTAGTGCTCACCTGTCCCTGTAATTTTATCAAGTGTACATTGGTGTGCACGGCCTTGTGGCATGTACAGTGATACACTATGCATGTCATAAGTTGTTCGTGTATGATGAATTCAAAAATGAATATGATGACGAACAACCCAAATAACTGAGGCAAATAATATTTTCAAAAATACATTTTATTTTACACTGCAAAAATATTTCCTTTTCAATTTTACTGCGTCAGTGTGTATTTTTGCAGATAGCTCAGATGCTGGATTCAATCTGGAATAGAGTTGAAGACAAATACGAGTGAATGAGTGATATGTAGTGAGGTGCATTTGTAAATGAAAAATTGTGATGTGATTGAAATTGTAATGTAATTGAAATTTGTATATATATAGTGAGAGCTCAAATTTGTACTATTCAAAATTGTAATAAATATTTGTTTGAATAAAATATTTGTTTGAATTTAAATTCCGTGTTATTTATTTTATTCAGCAAATATTTATTTAATTATGTGAAAAATAAAATAGTACATTAACAAATACATTTAAATGAATATATATATGTTTATTATCATCAAACAAAAATCATATACTCGCATATTCAACACATCCCATTTAACCTCTAATTTATTCTCTGGTGGGACCTACGTCATAGTTGAGTTTCAAAATGTTTTCATTTACTGCTAAAACCCACTATTGTAGAAGTAAATTAAAAGATTTTCTTACTTCATTATAATTATATCATTTAGTTTGTCTTACATATTAATTTTCTTATAATTATCTCGTTGATTATTCATTCTACTAAATCAATTATTTCTAATTTATAGGCTGTTTAGCTCATCTTTTGCCCAAAAAGGTCCTCCAATGGAAATTAGTTTATCCAACAATAAGGCTGTAATTTGCATTAAAATGGTAAATTTGCCCTTGCATTATTATTACCACTAATATTTAGTTGTGATAGTTTTTTGATCCAATTAATTTAGCAATGTTGTAATATAATGATAGATTCAATATATGCCTAGCTAAAATAGTTGCCATCTACCATAAATACCTATAGAAGAATAATGTTTAATTGATCATCATACCTATAATAAATTTACGGGCATAACTTAATCGATAAAGTTATGTAATTTATTTGGTTTTTGTTTATTTCCAAATATATATCAGTATCCAAATATATAAGTATTTTAAATGAGATTTTGTTACAAAAATTTCACCAAACCTATTATTATTGATTTTGTTAGGTGCTTTCCATTTTCAACTTTTAGTCAACTACTAATTAGTGAATCAAAGCGTTAAAATGGTATTTTTTTTGTTTGACATTCTTTTTACTCAAATATGTGATGTTGCTTCTTAAGTCACTTTCATTTAGGTTAGGCTCTTTCTGTTCTAGTCTCAATATAAATTTATATAAAAGTATACATATAACTTATATCTACCGTTTGACAACGTGCTTATATCATCTAATCGGGGTATAAAATAATTCACGTGTCTTATACTTTTTCCTAAATAAAGAAATAATATTTTTTCACTAGTATACTGCATATTGCATAATTAAGTTATTGTTGATATTATAGAAATATCCAACCGATGCATAGGATCCGAATCTTAGTGGAGACAAAATTAAAGATGGAAAAATGCATAAGGAACTTTTTAAGACAAGTTTTTTTGCTGTTATTTTAGGGAAATAAAAAATGAATCAAGTAAAAACAAACTATACATTCAATTAAGACCTAACATTCTTACAATCGTTATACAATTGACCACCGATCGATGTCCATACTAGTATTTTGAGCGGAAGACTCATTAGAGAGAAGATAGGACCTACAGTACAAAGTCGGGTAACATACAGTCAAATCATTATATTATAGACTGATATTTCATAAAACTAAAATTGATATTTACATCATATATATGTTCGTTATAAACGAACGCAGTAGACTACCCAATAATCAAATTCCTCGATATATTTGATACAGAAGGCACAAAAGGCATGTCATAAGATATAATTGATAAAATTGGAACAATTAAAATATCAATGGAGAATAGTTCTTATGCATCAGAGTCAATATGTTGCTCAGTTTGCCTTCAGGTATGACCTCTATTGCCTAATATTTTCTTGATATGTTAAACTTAATTATTAATCGACGATTAACGAAATATTCAATATTTTTTGCATGATTTTGAAATTGAAGAAAGCACGAGGAGTCTACCAATGTAAACATGTTTTTCACGTGCAGTGTCTCGATAGCTGGCTCATCAGGCATGCTTCATAGCCATTGTATAGGGGAGACATCTAATTTTTTCAAGTTATTTTTTGTAAATTATATATACATTGGCATTAGTTGTTTGTACATATGTAAGTGTGAATTTTATTTAAACTACACACACATTTGATTGAATATCACAATGAGTACAACTGCTTTGATTTGGTTATTTAGGTTGTTTAATATATTAGTTTTGTAGATAATAATAATGTATGTTTTTTTCTAGTTTATTTCTAAAATAGAATATTTATAAATAATTGTTATTATCTTTTATCTACATATAACCATTAAATTTGACCAAAATATGAATTGTGAAACAGACCAATAAAATGATGCCACGTGGGCTAATAAAATAACGCTACGTGGTCCAATAATATTATGCAATGTAGACCAATAAAATGATGCCACATGGAAAATCAGATAATGCCATGTGGACTATTTAAATGATGCCACGTGGCCTAAGAAAAATGATTCCATATGTACTAATCAAATGATGACACGTGGACAAATTGTTGTTTGACACATGGACCAACTATAAGATGCCATGTGGCGGTATTGATGTATGCCACGTGTATGCTACTGTGGCAACCATGTCAGCAGCCATGTAGGATGACACATCATCAAACACATCAGCCGATGACTCATCATTTGATTCATAACTTAGTGAGGTCGACGGATTCTTTTACCTACCAATATTAATAAGTGTAGGTAAAAAATCTTTCCCCACTAACTTTTACCTACCAATGTCTACCAATTCAATATTGGTAGCTAAAACATATTACCCACCATTAGGCTAGTTTTACCTACACTTACAATTGATAGGTAAAGACCCCATTTTATTGTAGTGTGTGAGATTATGTGTTCAATATGATCGAATACAATAAGGATCTTGTTGTGTTAGAAGGTTCATAGATTGAGACCTACAATACATACCTAGGAGTTTAATCACTGAAATGTCTGTTTGATCATTCTACATAAGTGCTACTTATTCATAGACTGTGTATTCTCTTCTATAAATTTTGAACTTTAAAGTTGTATGGTGCAGTCTTGAATAAAGGGTTTCTCCTTCGAACGATTCGACCTTTTGAAAGAGAAAGCGAAAGTTATAGAAAGGTAATAATATTGGCACAGTTAGGATAGAGATAGCGAAAGTTAGTTATAATATTCGTAGTCGCTTAATAAGGGAATAAGAAATATCATTCTATTCCAAACTTATTTTTATTATAGAAAATTGGTTTCTATAAAGTTTATTTCTTTGAGTTCAAGATGTTTAAAAAACCTCAACTGTAAATTAGTTATAGTAAAGGGAATAAAAAATCCGTAGTAAGTGGTTAAATGAAGCTTTGTATTTCAAGGGTTGATATTGTAATAGCGGAAAATAGGATGTACGATATAACATTTACTAGTGGACACATCAAGTTTTGAAAGATTACTTTCATGTATGCCAAAAATTATTTATGAAATAGTAATTGTATTGGTATTGACTAAAAAGAGAAGTGGTTTTGTCTTAATGAATATTATGAATATTCATTATAAAATAAATCTGTGTTTTGGCATTTCGATGATGGTATTTGTTTAACCATAGTGATGTATTAGCTATAGAAACTATAAAAGCATCTAAATTATTTAACAATAAATTTTGGATTATGGGCAAGCCATATATTTGAGATATAATCATTTGATCATATGATTATGAATTATATAGTATTTGTGAATTGTATCTCAAATTAATATGGGTAAAACACCCATTCGATGGAGCAACAAAAGGGTTAATGAACTCATCAGATTGATATATATATAGGTGCATATAATCAAAGTCTTATAATACCAAAAGCGGATCAACTTACTATATTAAATTCATCGATAAATTATTTAAGATATTAACATGTGTAGGTATCTATGATACGTTCACATAGTATAAAATGAAAGTAGAATACAAAACTTACATAGGAAATAAAATGATTTGATTTTACCGAATAAGTGTGCGTATTGAAAAAGAGTTTCAATAGCACCTAAAAATATATAAGATTCACTCCTCTTTATTCTATGATGTATGGATAAGAAGTAGTCATATTTTATTGGACAAAGTAAGAATGACGACGAGTGAAGTTAAGTTATTTATTTTGATAAGGATATGTACTTAAGAGTAAGTACATATGTTAAATTTAATTTTATCTAAAAGTATAGTTTGCAATTTTCACATAAGACATGAATTAGGAAGGAACCTAAACCTTAAATTGTTTAAGATATTCGATTATCCAATTTACATTATGAATGTAAGTTCGTATACTCATAACTATATCTATTTTATGTGAGTCTATAGGCAATTCATAAAATGTTTTGAAAGCCTATTCCACCACACTGAGAAACAAAATGTTGTTTCAAGGCATACCGCCTTCTTACCGAAGGAATTTTTTTCTAGAGAAATTAGTGGCAGTGTGACAGACTTGCATAGGATCTGAGAGTCAAACATAGCAACAAATTATATAGATAATGTAAACCAAGCCTATATAGACACATTTACATTAGAATATCTAATAATAATTCTCACATGTTGAAGAGAAACTACGGTTTCTTATCGACGTCAAGAAAATAAAATTGTTAGAAATAACAATTTCTTTAGTTGTCAATAAGCCATAAAGAGAATAACTCTATAACATGGTGCGATGCTTCGAATTTGAAGTGGATTCCAAGTACATTAACAAATATGCTTTTGGTAGTTTTAACCCAAAGGATCCGATCCATGAACCGTAGTCGAGTCTTCAAGAAGAAGATCAATACAATTAGATTGTATAAAGAACTGTTTAAAGGAAATAACTTTATTAATTTCAAATGTTAAAATAAGTAAAGCAATTTCACAAGTCAACTTTCTTAAGTCCATTCGAATTTTACGTGTAATTATCACACAGTTAGATTTTGAGTTTTGGCACATTGATGTTGCAATAGAATTTTCAAATAATGATTTAGAAGATACTGTTTACACATAACAACCAAACTGTCCAGGAGTCAGTAGGAGCGATAACATAGTCTGTATTGTTTTTTTGGATATGATCCAAGAGCTTATACAACAATGACATCTAACAAGCGTCAGAGTTGAGCGAGTATTTCGATAGGGATGTCAAATAGTTTGATTTTCAGTCAAAATGCAGTGGAAGCGAGTGTCTTTAAGAAAGAAAACTAAAAGGTACTAAACATTTCCAATACTATAAATAAACAACATACTACTGATTGTTAATGATGTACCCGTGTAAAATAAATTTAGTATAGTTGTTTAATTCTCGATGTAGGATTTAATGGAGACATCTTTTATACTTGGTATAAGAGGATATTGTGATTGTATCAATCTATATACACTTACAAACACCATATTAAAATGTTTAATATGGAGCATATGGTGTCGATCCTTTATGCTTCGACAATAGGGTTCATCACATATGCTATGTTATGTGGTATATTGGATCTCGCTTATATGCTTGGTGGATTAAGAGAATATCAAGTTTGACATAAAGTAACTAAATTATAGTTAAGAGTGTTCTCAAGTATTTAAGAAATACTAAAGATTTGTTTATGAAAACAATGAATTCCTAAAGAAGGAGCGTGCAAAGTCGAAATTCATAAGTGATACGGAATATAATGAGTCGATCTTAAATTCATTTAAGGAGCTTTGAGTTGGAAATGTTCCAAACAAGAGATTGTGGAAAATTTAACTCTAAAGGCTATGTACATCGCCTTGAGCAGTATATGTATGTGCTAATTTATAAGAGTGCTAGGAGTGGTTCACGTCTTTGAAAATCCAACAGAGTACTATGATTTCAATAATGCAATATAGATTGCAATGTGAACGGACAACTTGATAAGAAGTGAGTTATGATCTCTGTAATGAATACATGATAAGAGAGTTTATCAATAATGGGGAAGCATAATCGAACAGTAGATACAAAATAATAATGTCACAAATCTATTCACTAAGGCCCTTCTCAGTCTGGTTTAGGTAAACAGATCAAAGATATGGGCATGAGGCACCGCAATTGGCCCCAAATGTAAGTTTAAGATTGATAGAAATAAGGGTGTGCCTTAGGGGAAATAATGTAGTTTACTACCAATTTAATTCTTATAAGAAAATCTCGTTCAAAAATGATGTAAACATCTAGTTTTAATTTTCTTTTATATATGTTGTTATATAGAGATATAAATCATGAATCAAATACATTAAACATATATAAGTAGAAAATCCTTAGGGGAATTAGTCTATCGATTATAGTTATAAAGGAGTTCATAACCATGATTATTGAATCGACACACACACACACACACTTGCTCCTAAAGCGTTCCTAGTTGAGGCATATCTAGAAAATGATATCAATCTCTATTGAGACTATTGTATGTAACACTCTTTATACAATGAATGGTGATTTACTCATGATTGTTGGGGCACCAAGATGTTACATACTTGTGGTTGTTTGGAGCACTCCTTAAGCTATACTTTGATTATGGTAAAGTGCATGGCATGGTGACCATACCATGACTATAGTTAGATATATAATGAATTGGTTGAAGTGAAACGCTACTCAAGGGAGGATTCATCTCCTTCGTTATAGAAGTTTAGTATCTCCATAATTGGTAAGTCAACTTAGAGTCTAAAACTGCAGCCAAAGTAAAAGGTTAATCAATAAATGTTATCAGATTGAACCATGGACTTTAAATGTTGTTTATGCAATTAATATAGATATTAATAGTGTTGACCTTAGACCAAACTCTACATATCTGAGTGATACAGTGATGACAAAAGAACACATGTACAAATTTTCATTACTATGTGAGCTTATATCAAATCAGCAATACAGTTTCACCTAAATGATCTGTAAGCATTGAACTTGACCCTATATTATACTTCAACAAGGTCCATACAGACTTCAACATTTATATTGTTTAAATATTGATTGTGGATCAAGTTCATACAAGAGAGTCAATAAAACCACGTTGCTAGTTATTTCCGAATTTGACCAAGGTTAAAACTAGTTTATAAATTTTATGAATTAATAAAATTGCTGTATAAACATTTATGGATAATTTTATTTATTTATTTTAGGGTTAAAATCAGACAGAAAAATGTATAAAAGTTGTATGACAGTTTAATTGATGTTGGAGTTAGACATTAATTAATTGAATAATGATTCAAGAGGATTCAAAGAGGTGTTTGACCATGCTAGGCCAACACCATAGTCCAGCCATAAGAAGGGGATATTTGGAGCTTTACCTAGTCTTTATATCTGGACTAAAGGAGGAGAGAAATGTGTTGGTTCTTAGCTACAAATAGCCTAGCCTCCATACTAAGTAAGATAATTTTTGAGCTCTCTCCCTTTCCTAGACGCCTACCCCTACCATTATCAAAGCCATCTCTTCGACGCTGAAAATCAAAGAGAAAGAGAAAACAATGGTGCTCCATGAGGATAGACTGAACAAATAATGTACTGACTCATGAAAAGATCTATTCGGAGAAAGGTAATTTTTTATTTATATCAATTCACAAATATTCCCATGTATAACATTATGCTTCATCATTTATCTATATCTACGCTTGGTTATTTGCATATAAATAAATAATAAATTGATTTCAACAATTATTTATTTTAAATGTTTTATAAGATAGATAGTTTAAATATTTATATGTATGTAAATAATATATATTATTTTGTTTTTAGAAATGATTAAAAAATTGAAACATTATTTTTATATATAAATATCTAAAACATAATATTTTTAATTAAGATTTCGGTTTAAATTTATATATATATATATATATATATTATTAATGTTTAAAATATAAAAATATCTCACATGCATATATACGTTTTAATATCTGCTTGGAAGTTAAAAAATATATTTATGTAATTATTTTTGGTTCGGATCTATGAAATAATATTTATATTTTGTAAAAATTTATTTGTATTTCCACTTAGTCAAACAATTTTAAAATTGAATTTTGAATATATTAATTACGTGCGATCGAATTATATATATATTCAGAACATGCATAAATTACTAACAAAAATTAATTTTATTTTGAATAAGTCAAAACTTTTAAAATTTGAATTTGAAATATTAATACATAGCCGAAAATAAATTATTAAGATATATATTATTTATTTAATACATATATATATATATACAACTTATAGATAATATTTTATGATTTAATATTTTTAATTATATATATATTTAGTTTATTATTTATATATGTATATTAATTGTTTTTACTAAATATTAGTTATAAATAAATATTTTAATGGCCGAATTAAATAAAAAATTAATTATATTAAATTTGCTTCATGTGATCCTAGGATTATTTATAATAAATATTATATATACACATCAACTTAGTCATCTTATTGACCGTGGGATAAAGCAGCCAATTTTCCCCTAAACTACTAATTTAGGTTATATACATACTTATTATTGTGATGTTAATATTGTGAATATGAATATCATAAAATATATATGAATGAAAATGAATTAGTAAATTAATTTAAATTATATTATTGATAAATGTATTTTAATCAAAATAACTAAATAAAATATTACAAATCTCTTTTATTAATCAAAATACTAAATTAGATTTAGTACAAATATTTATGTAACAACCCACATTTTAATGAATTAGTATTTAAATAATTCATTTAAATATTAAGTCGTTAACTAATAGAAGGCCCATTGTACTCGACTTTTAGAGATGAGTGAATTTGGACTCGAGACATCTGCCGTGGAGATCGCAATTTCACCGCAAGAAGAATGAGTATAAACTTAGCTATGTTTGAAGTTGGAAAGTTTTAGAATGAATAATATTTTGTTTGGATGAAATGGGAATGGGCTAAGCCTACTATCTTTCCCCTAAATTAGCTTATATGAAGCTAACTCTTCATTCCATCTTCATTCAATGTTACATTTTATTCCTTTTCACTAATCACTTTCCTAATCTCCTCGTAATCTCCCAACCCTAAATCTCTTTATCCAAGCCCAAATAAATTCCTGTAAATCTCGATAAAGTCACCATAATTCATCTCATCTAATTCCTCACATAACCCATTAAGGAATATGCTTGAATCAAAGTTTGGATATTTATCCAAGATTTCAAGAGAGCTAAGAAGTGGGTTTTAGTGATTAGAGCTCGTTTTGGTGAAAAAGAAGGTGAATGGAATGATTCTCTAATTATATTTACTTGCTAATCTTCATTATTTCGTTTATTCATGATTGTAAAATCATATAAAGTGGTTTAGAGAATGTTTGGGTAGATTTAGGCTTATGTTCATGTTATAAACATGATTATATTAACTTGTTATTTGTTTAAGATGTTACTTACTATTTTCGAAATAGTTAGCGAGTTAAGAAATGGATTTTGTGTTAATTGGATAATTATGCGTGCTATTGTAATGGATTAGAGACTACTTAGATGACATGACTATGTGCAAGACATTAGTTAGTAATGACAAAATTAATTGAAATGATTTTAGAAAAGTTGGTAAGCTAATTAAGTGAGTTTTGAACTCTACACTTATTATTAAAGTAACTAGAGGGTTAATGAAGTTTAATTAGTACTTATAGATATTATTTAAAATAAAGAAACAATCTTTATAAGTGAATGATTTATTTATAAATATTATTTATGTAAATAAATAGTTTTATTAGTAAAAGATGTATTTTTATAAAATGGTATGGCATTTTAGAAAATAGTATAAATGAAGTATTTTATAAAGGAGCATGAGTTTTATAAAATGGTTATAAGGTTTTATAAAATAGTTATGAGAAGAATACTTAATTTTAAGTAAAGAAATTTAGTATTATAATGGCTTAAAATGATTAATAAGCTTGTAATACATTTTATAAAACAGTAGTAAGATATTATAAAATCGTATGGAAATATATTGGACTTTTATTGAAAAGATTTAGTAAATAAAAGTTAGACTTGATTAAGTAATAGATGAATTACTTGTTTAAATATACATGTATGTGTACGTAAATGGGTAAATAAATGTATATGTGTATTTGAAGGTACATAACAATCAAAACAATTTGTATATTGTAATTAGAATAGTTGTGTTTGTTTGTTTGAATATTAGTGTGTATTTGTATGAATACATACATACATACATACATATATATGGATATGTGTAAGTGCATTTGTGTGTAAGTGCATTGCGACCATCTCATGTAGTTATAGCAACTATCGTGTGCGCTATGTTGCGCGAGAATATACCAGGTCGAGTAATCGCTCCGGTGAAGTCCGAAACGTGATTTGTGTAGTAAAGTGTGTTTGTGTACGCGCATGTAAATGTGCACAAATAAGTGTATTAATATGTGTAGGCATCACATAAGTATGCATCACGTGAGGCATGATGGTCGGTTGAGTGTTTTTTGGCATGATTATAGGGACTCGAATCACTAGAGTCAGCCATTGAATTCTATGCATGCAAAGAATGGATTTCGTGTCAAAATCGGTCTCCGATCACATGAGGAACTAATTCCAAAACATCAACCAATAAACTTCGTCGGAGGTCCAATGTGGTGAAGGCAGACTTGGGAAGCTAGGTGGTGCATCGGGCTAAGCAAGGAAACGACGCACAATACGACAACCATTGTGGGTAAATGGCACCTGCCCCAGGCCGATTGCCTTGGACAGGCTACCACTTATCCACCGGTCCTAGTAAACCGAGGCATCGGTGGGCCATAGGCCTAGGCAGTAAGCCCAGCCAGCGTGCGAAATAACAGAGATTTCCCCCGGTTTCGGATATAATTCGACGTGAGGCTTTGGCATGACTTTGGGAGGGTTTTAGGCTACTCTAGAATGTGGAATGTGGAATGCAAGGTGAGGCTCAAGATTCAAATGCAAATATAAGAGGTGCATATGTGATTGGCAACGTTCAATAAGGCATTTGGCAAGCAATCGAGGCAGCGAGGCAAGGGACGTAGGGCATGGACTATTCCTTCGTGGGAACAGTAGGAGATCAAGGAAGCAATCAAGTGCCAATCAGATACAAGATCAAGATGGTGATCAGTTTCACGGCCATGTATGATGAGCGTGTACAATTGGATGGAGCAAATAACGATGAGGAGTCGGTTCTATACTCATGTAGATATGGGAGCACATAATAGTAAGGATCGGTACTTGATCGGGAAGACGTGGAAATTTACGGTTAGCATAGATTCCATGGTTCAAAGCATTGTTGTGCCTGAGTGATCCAGTAGGGGTCAAAGTAAGTGCACAATGAGAGAGTCATGGGTAGGCGACTAGATTCGAGTCATAGTGCGGTTCCAATGCTACACATCCGTTTATAGTTTGTTTTATGTTTCAAACCAAGCCTTTGGGAAGGTCCAGGGCAGCGCTTAAAGGGTACTTGTAACTAGTAGCGTAGATATAGATGCTAGGGAGCACTACAGTGGTAGGGGTTTTCATATTGCCAGGAGAGAAATCTAGGTCCTTTTGGGGAAACCTGTATAGCAAAGAGGTCGTATTAGGATGCTTAGATCTGTTCGCGGACTCTTAAAGAGTAAGAATGTATAAACAAATCCAAAGATCACACCAGCTGTAGTTGCTTCGTTTATGTTTCCTTTAGTATGGGACGGTGGCAGATATTCTCTATTTGACATATCATTGTGTTATGCTTGTGCTACACTAATTGATTGACATTATCATTATGTGTAGCATAAAAGACTTATATTATGACACTTTATTTCCCCTACACTTTTATATTGGGTTACCTTTATCATAGTATATTGTTATGTGGAAGTCACGTTATATTAGTTGTGTTGACCCGTTGATGACAAGAGAAGAGCAGTTTATGGTATGATTTCCTATCTTTTGGATGGATATAATTTACCTGTTTATGGACAGTCTGGATTACCATTGAGCCACGTTTGTAGAGAGGAACGGCTATGCCTTAGTAGCTACCTGTTTATTTGTATATAGTTTTTATATACAGTATTTTGTGATAGTTCCCTCATACCAGAATTTAAATCTGACCCACATTTTGTCTTTGTCTATTTATGTCATGACAACTCTCAGGTACTCAATTGAGTAGTTTGGGAGTCAGGTACTTTAAGGGATATGCTATCAGGGTGCGTAGTTGGAGCATTTTGAAGGCATGGTATCGATATTTTGGATATGTACACTTGATATTTTAGTCGTATATAACTGACATGTTATTTTGTATATGAGGCATGTTATATCGGATATTATATTCAGAATCCATGTTGTTGGGAGTTAATATATTCTGAATTTCTATATTAATATTTATCAGTTGCTTCCGCTAGTGTAGTCTCTTATATACTGTTCATCCTGTTTAGTTCATGTATATTCAATATATTATATGTTATCATTCCAATGTAAGATTCTATCGATGTCTTGGTTTGGTGTTTTGTTTTAATTTTATCCCAACGATCTATATTTTTTGGTATTCATAAATTGGCGATTATGTGAGATGTTGATTTTTGGGTATTACAAAGGATGGGTTGTTACATTTGGTATCAGAGCTTAGGCTCAAGACTCAAGACCAACTAGACCGGTTTGAGTTAATCAATGTGGTAAAAGGAGATATGTTGAGAGAGCATACTTGTATTTTCTACTATATACTGCATACACCACTTGTCTTCTGGACTTTGATTCATTTCTATCACTAGTTGCTAAGGTATCTTCGTTAAGTTATTTGTATGAGTAGACAGGGTACACGAGCGATCGCGGATTTGCATTTTGAGATGCCTGATTAGTTTAGATACTATTTAACTACCACAAGGGATGTTCCGCCACCCGCGAACATTTCTTGCAGATGCTGTTTCCATCAGAGGTGGTGTAGCCCTTGGGTCACCAATATTTCTTGCTCCACCAGCTTTAGACTTTTCGAAGCTATGCCAGGATTTCCTTAGCCTTTGAGGGAAGTCATATCCCAATTTTGAGACTATTGCTGAGATACAGCCTTGGACACATGCATAATTGGGTTTTCACCAATATAGACTTAGAAGAATGTTCTCATAAGGAAAGCTGCTTCCCGGCATTTGGAGAGGGGAGGCTTTGGCCAGGTAGGACAATGATATAAGAGGCTGATGAGCAGAACCGTGAATTGGAATGAATTCTGGTGTCGCTTTGGGTCTCAGTTCATTTTTGAGATCGAGAAGGGCATGTAGCTTGAGCATTCCATCCATTTTGTGTAGGGAAGCTTGTCAGTAAAGGAGTATGTTGACCAATTCAACCTTTTGGTATGATTTGAGGATTAAGATGGTTGGTACTCCATTGGTGTGGGCAAAGTAGTTTGCCTACGGTCTTAGAGCATCATTCGTGGATTTAATGATGATTTAATCAGTTGAGTTTTCTCCTTTGGAGAATGAGTTCCGTTCGAAAGAAAAAGATAGTCGAGGCTTAGATTTCTGGATTTATTCAAGAGCTTTAAGACTCGATGATCCATCATATCGTGTAACTTTTCCTTTTCGTGGCAGGAGGTGTAACAGCCTTTCGTGCATTGTATTCATGAAAGGAGTTACACCACTTAGGCCTTTTGTTCTTCTTGGATGTCCAACATGCTTATATGGGTGTATGCTTGACATGCATGTTTTGACTTTTGATTGGTTATCCTGCATGTCGATATAGACTCTTTTTGAATGTTCCATTTTTTTGTATGCTAGCTACTGCTTGTTGATTGGTCATTTGTATGGTAATTGTATGTTGATTGCTTATTGTTGTCTATTGATGGTTGATGTTGCTTGCCGTTGTTTGCCATTTTTCATGCTTGTTTGCTATTGTTTGATGTTGTTATTTCGGTTCACTGTTGGCTGATTTGATGGTGGTTGATCTTGTTGATTGTTTGCATGTTTTATAGTTTGTATGTTAGCTATTGTTGCTTATCATTGTTTGCTATTGTTAGATTGTTGTTTGTTGTTTCTTCTTCATGATTGTTGTTGTTTTTTGTTTGGTCGCCTGTATGATAGTTATAATTTTCTATTAAAGCACGTTCGAAGAGAGATGTCAATAGCTATCTAAAATAGATCGCATGTCATCCATGCCCACTGTGGGGTCAAGATGGGATCTATATGAGTCTATTGCCTTTTGATGTGACTTGGAGTCTATGGTATAATTTGATACCGATTTATTCAAGCTTACTCTCCAATTGATTGTTATGTATAATTGTGATAATATCAGTTACTATGCTAAGGTTGTACATGTTTGAATTCTGTGTTGTTGTTGTGTGGTGCATAACCCTCTTTATATAGTACAATTAGGTACTTGAGAGCAGAAGCATAACTATTTGGATGCTCACATTTCTAGTTTTTCATTTAAGCGGCGAGAATCTTTCTTAAAAGAGTTATGTACTTTGGAAAATATAAGATAGTGTATGTTGTCGAGTATTTCCCTGATGCATGATGCATTTTAATCTTTAGGAGTTTCCATATCGCTTGAAGCATAAGGGAGATATTTGTGAGACTTTCCGAAGCCAATGCTTAGAAATTTCAGTCAGTCTCGTTACTTTATCTTACTTCTAGAAATTTTTGGGATGAAATTCTTTCAAAGAGGGGAGAATGTAACAGCCCATATTCTAGTGACCCGGTATTTAAATAATTAATTTAACTATTAATTCGTTAACTAACGGAATGCCCATTGTACTCGACTTTTAGAGACAAGTGAATTTGAACTCGAGACACGAGCCGTTGACTGCAATTTCGTTGCAAAAAGACTGAGTATAAACTTGGCTATGTTTGGAGGTAGAACATTTTTAGAGTGAATAACGTTTTTGTTTGGATGAAATGAGATTGGGCTAAACCCACTAGCTTGCCCTTAAGTTGGCTTATATGTAGCTAACCCTTCATTCCATCTTCATTCAACGTTACATTTTATTCCTCTTCTCTAATTACTTTCCTAATCTCCTCTTAATCTCCTAACCCTATATCTCTTAATCCAAGCCCAAATATCTCGATAAATTCACCATAATTCCTCAATAATCCATCAATGAATAAGCTTGAATCAAAGTTTGGAGCTTCATCCAAGATTTCATGAGCGCAAAGAAGTGGGTTTTGGTGATTAGAACTTGTTTTGGTAAAAGAGAAGGTGAGTAGGATGATTCTCTAACTATATTTACTTGTTAATCTTCATTGTTTCGTTTATTAATGATCATGGAATCATATAAAGTGGTCTAGAGAATGTTTGGGTTGATTTAGGCTTATGTTCATGTTATAAACATGATCTATTAACTCGTTATTTATTTATGACCATAATTATTATTTTTGAAATAGTTAGCAAACTTAGAAATGGGTTTTGGATTAATTGGATTATTATGTATGATGTGTAATGGATTAGAGACTACTTAGATGACATAACTACGTACATGTCATTAGTTAGTAATTATAAAACTAACTGAAATGGTTTTAGAAAAATTAGTAAGCTAATTAAGTGAGTTTTGAACTCTGCACTTATTATTAAAGTGATTAGAGGGTTAATGAAGCTTAATTGTTACATAAATGTTATTTAAATTAAAGAAATGATCTTTATAAGTGAATGGTTTATTTATAAATAATATTTATGTAAAGAGATAATTTTCTAAGTAAAAGATGTATTTTTATGAAATGGCATGACATTTTGTAAAATAGTATAAATAAAGTATTTTATAAAGGAGTACGATATTTTATAAATAATATGAAGAAGATAGTTTATAAAATGTTTATAAGATTTTATTAAAAAAAGTTATGAGACGAATACTTAATTTTAAGTAAAGAAATTTAGTATTACAATGGCTTAAAATGATTAATAAGCTGGTATTACATTTTATAAAATAGTAGTAAGATATTATAAAATGGTATGGAAACATATTAAACTTTTATTGAAAATATTTAGTAAATAAAAGTAAGACTTGATTAAGTAATAAATGAATTACTTGTTTAAATATTCGTGTATGTACACATAATTGGGTAAGTATATGTATAGATGTATTTGAAGACATACAACAATCAAAACAATTTGTAGATTGTAATTAGAATTGTTGTGTATGTTTGTTTGAATATATATGTGTGTGTTTATATATATATATATATCTGTGTATGCGTGCGTGAGTGTGTGTGTGTATGCGCGTGCGCGTGTGCATGTGTGTATGGATGTGTGTAAATACATTTGTGTATAAGTGCATTATGGGCATCTCACATAGCCATAGCAATTATCGTGTGTGTTAGGTTGCATTAGAGTATATTGGGTCGAGTAATCACTTCGATGAAGTCCAAAACATAATTTGTGTAGTGAAATGTGTTTGTATACGTGTGTAAATGTGCATAAATGATTGTATTACTACCCATAGGCATCAAATCAAGCAAGATGGCCAGTTGAGTGCGTTTTGGCGTGATTAGAGGGAGCCGGATCATTAGTGTCACCCGTTGAACTCTACGCATGCAAAGAGTGGATTTCATGTCGAAATCAGTTTTTGAACACATAAGGAACCACTTTCAAAACATCAACTAATGAACTTCAAAGGAGGTCCGATGTGGCGAAGGTAGGCTTGGGAAGCTAGGTAGCGTATTGGGCGAAGCAACAGAGGAAATGGCGACCGTTGTGGGTTGATGGCATTTGTCCCAGTCCTACTGCCTAGGACAGGCTACTACCGGTCCTAGTAGACCGGTGCAATGGTAAGGCACATGCCTAGGCTATAAGCCTAGGCAATATGCCAAATAACATTGATTTACCCCCCGGTTTCGGATACGATTCAACGTGAGGCTTTGTCATGACTTTGGGAGGGCTTCGGGCTACTCGGGAAAGTAGAATGCAAGGAGAGGCTCGGGATTTAGATGCAAATATAAGAGGTGCATATGTGATCGACAACGATCAATTAGGTATTCTGGCAAGCGGTCAAGGTAGCGATCGAGGAGAGGGACGCAGGGCATGGACTATTCCTACACAAGAATAGTAGTAGATCAAGGCAGCGATCGAGAGGCAACCAGATAAGAGGCTGGGACGGCGGTCGGTTTAATGGTCATGTATGATGAGCGTGTATGATTGGAAGGAACACATAACGACAAGGAGTCAGTTCCAAACTCAGGCAGATGAGAACGTGATGGCCGTGATCAGTATGAGATTGAGCTAACGTTGAACCAAATAGTTAGCATATTCCATGGTTCAAAGCGCTATTGTACTTGAGTGATCCATTGGGTTCGAAGCAAGTGCACAACGAGAGAGTTATGGAGTAGGCGACGAGATTCGGGTCGTAGTGCGGTTCCAGTGTTACGCATCCATTTATAAATTGTTTTATGATTTCGGACTAAGCCTTCAGGAGGGTCCGGAGCAGTGCTTAAGGGGTACTCGTACCTAGTAGAGGTAGTGTAGATATAGACGATAGGTAGCACTGTAGTGGTAGGGGTTTGCATTATTGCTAGGAGAGCGGTCTAGGTCTATATGGGCCCACCTGAAAACAAAGAGGTTGTACGAGAACTCTCAGTTCCATTCATGGACTCTTAAAGGGTAAGAATGTTTATATAAATCCAAAGATGACATAAGTGTAGTTGCTCCATTTATATTTCGATTAGTATGAGACAATGACATATATTCTCTATTTGACACATCGTTTGTTGTGCTTGTGCTATATTAGTTGATTGGCATTATCATTGTGTGTAGCATAGTAGACTTATATTATGGTATTTTTATTACCCCTACACTTGTATATTAGGCTACCTTTATCATGGTATTGTTAATACCCTAAGTATTGATTTTGATGAACAACCATATAAATATTATTACTAACATTTCTATAAATTATTCAGTACTTTCATATATATTACGGAGACATTTTTTAAAAATAAACAAGAACTTAGTGGAAGTAAATGAATTATATATATAAAGATTAATTAGAGAAAAATTGAAGAACAAAACCGATTGAATAAAAATGATGTAAAGATAGAGGTATTCAAAGAGATGAATCTTAAAATCTTTTGTTAAAGACCCCATGACAATTATGTTTGAAGATCATCAATCATGGAACTCAATCAAATCACAAAATATCCACAAATATGAGGTACTTTGATATCTAAAAATCTAAAACACTTTATTAGAGTTCCTATTTTTTTAAACACAAATATGTTGACATATAAAAATAAGTATGTCGACATACTAGCCATTTTCAGTATTTTAAAATTCAAATGAAGGGCTCTTCCCCCTTCCCCCTTCACCAATGGACATGTCTCTTGTAACTACCCGACTTTCCAGACCCGAAAAATCGCACCATTTTAGTAAGATAAAGAGGTAGAAGAAGAAAAATAGGAAACAACATCAGAATCTAACCATCACAGCGGAATAAAATATAATATATATCAACAGATCTTTACACAAATCAAAACTATATCTGTTTTATACAATACATCATCAAAATACATCATCAGAGTACATCAACATCCATAACATACAACTGAATACATAGCGGAAAAATAATAGCAAGTACGGAAGTACGTATCGTCATCCAGCTCGTCTCCTGAGCTTCACAGCATCATATCCTGAACCTGTTTATCTCGGTCTGACCCGAGCATTATATCAAACAATACCCGAGTCAGTCTGAAATACCAGCATGAGAAAATCACACTCAAATTGATTATTAAAGTTTCAAAATCCTTTGGAAACAAAAGCATCTCGTAAGACCACGCCACAAATAAACATGTCGGGTTTTTACCTTACGATAGCTAAAACACTTTTTATAAAAATCCTCTGATATTATAATAGTGTCTATTCACAAGTACTTATTAAAATAGCTGAAATTGTTACATCTATTAAATTCCAACATACTAGCCACACCGTGGGTAATACAAACAAAACTCGTACAAGGCACGTAGGGAAAATGGATTTCCAACGAATGACTAGACACTGGGGTACCACCTGTCACAGTACGTGGCCTAGATCACAGTAACGAGGAGTACGCCCGCTCCCTTGCAACACAAGACCGGAATCACCTATAGGCAATTCCGAATATGATCACCCCACGGTTGGGATCAGCAACCGCACCACTAAGCCGAAATAAAAGGAACCTCTAGAGAGGGATGACCATACTCTCCAGTGGACGCTACCCACGAAGCCTTGCTGCATAACCCCTGATTTTCAGTCATTCCCGGTTGATGAGGCTCGAGGCTAAACGATACCTTTTCAGAACATATCCCTTAGAATGCCCATCGTCCGCTGACGATGTTTCGCAAGCATTCGTCCATACAAGTCCGTCCCGGGTCCGAACGGAACCGAAGGCACTACTCCTACTACATCCATTTTAGAAATATCCTCAGGATTAGTAGCGACTAGCCCTTGCACTTCACAGCTCCATCTTCGACTCCGAACACGTTACACGAAACGTACAAACCGGATCGAAGTGGTTTTCGAGAAATAAATCCCGATCCCGGTCTCTTCGAAACGATCAGCGCATTTGGCCAATATTGATAGTCGGTTATTTAACTATCAATTAACATCCATAGCATCCATCAACAATAAATAATTTTCCCATATTATTTATTTACCTCAAAATATCTTTACAAGATATATTTCATTGTTTCAAACCCTTTTTGAAAACAGTTTCAAATATATTCCTTCCATGGAATAATTTCTCAAATAATTATTTCCTCTAAGACACCAAGTACAAAAGCCCTTTTAGAATTTTGAAATAATTTTTAAAAACACTTTATTACAAATATACTTGAAAATATTGAAATTAAACTACTTTAAAACTCTATTTGAAATATATATATATTTTTAAAACAAATATTTAAAATAAAACCACTTTGTAATTGTAAACTAATTTTTCTTTTAAAAACATTTTACCAAATCACTTATTTTTATTACAATGATAGATTTGAACAATACTTACTTTAGAAATTTAACATTTGAAATAATAGATTTTCTAAAATATGATTTTTAAAATAACAATAAATCCTTTAACCAATATTTAAAATTTGCTCAAAAACAAAATGTACTTGGCTACCCAGGAAATACACTTTCTTTCCACATCTTTAAAATAAATCACCATTTATTCTAAACCCAATCCACATTTCTTTATAAATCCCCATCTTGAATTTATATTTAAATATCCACTAATATTTCACCTTACTTTATAAACCCAGTTTATAAATTCCAAAATCTCATTCCTCTTTTAAATTTCCAATTTCAAACATTTAAATCAATTCTATACTTGATTTCAAATTTGCTTTATCTTGAAATAAAATTCCTTATTTACTTCATTTATTTCAAAAACAATAACTTCGGGTTTTATTTCTTAACTACGAGTTAAAACCTCTTTCAACTAAAATACCCATTTTCGGATTTCCAAAATTCCTTATTTACTCTTTAATTAGAATTTAATTCTTGAATTAAAAGTAATTTCTTTATTCTTTTAAAACAGTATCACTTTGGTTTAAAATTTATTACTCCTCTGTAAATTTATTTTTTTTTCCCATATCTGTTAAAATTCCAAATCACTTTATTTTTATTTCAATTTATTATTAATTCTATTCCAATTCACTTGAATTGTTTTACTTAAATTTTTATCCTTTTATTTCTTTCCAAAAATTCAATTCCATAGAATTTATAACTCATTATACTGGGAATTCAAATCAACCACATTATCCAATATAAAATCATCACAAAATATCAAATATCATAACACAGAATATTTAAACAAATTAAATATTTGAGGAATCCAGTTGGATCCCTCCAACCTGTTTCCCTGCATCCACAGACGTTAGCACAATATCAATTCCACTTCGAGGTGGAATATCGCGGTATATGAGTTTAATATAAAATCATCCGCTATTATGCGGCGCATAGGGTCTCATCCGCTATATATAAATGCGGGAATATCAACAACTCCAATATATACATATGCCAATATGTATATATTGCTATAACTACTATATATACTATAGCACATCCAATCCAAATCAATCATTCAATCAATTATTTAAAATTTAGCCATTTAAATTTAAATCAAAATTCAACCGAGTGAGATTAACTCACCTTTATTATTTTAGCATCCAAATTCCAATCCAGCTTGCTTCCTTCTCGATTTTTGACCTTGAATAATAGTTTATATGATTTATTAATATTTGAATTAATCGTGAAATCAATTATCGTTTATTAAAGTTAACTTTGCACAAGAATTAAATTTTAACTAATGATTTCATTTTAACTAATCTTCCTGTACATACCCATAAATAACCAAAACTGCATATATATTTGACAATATACCTAACCAGATTTCAGATTTATTATTCTCCATAAAATTTCCAATAAATAATAATGAATAAATTGAAAAGGCTTTTAAGTTTACTTAACGAAAACAAATTTGATTACCTCACTTCGAATCGGAACCCTCAATCACAAACTTGGCTCTACCCGAGACCGTCTCTGCCACTCGATCACGTCGTCCCCATCACCGAGTATCTCGACCATTCGACCCAAAGTCCCTGCTCGAACGCCGCCATCGCCTGCCGCGATACCTCTGTCGCGAAAGTCGCCACTCCGTCCTACCTCCTCTCTGCGTCCCCGCGAATCCATAGACCCAGCCTCACAACCCATTCACCATCTTACCCACGTCGCTCCTTCACTGACGATCGAGACGAGATCTCTAATCCTAGGGAAAAGAATGGATTCGCGATCAATTTGGGAAGAAACGAGCTCGCAGCCTTCAACCTCTCCCCTTCGAACGTTTGCAAATCGAACACGCGACCTCAGGCCTCTCGATTTTGTTCGGCCAGAGATAAAAGAAAATGAAAGGGAGGAAATCTGATTTTTCTCTTTGGGAATCGAATTGAAAAGTGGGGGAAGGAGGAGGTGCGATTCGATATTAAGGATTAAGGAAACCAATATTTTTTTTCTCGACATTGACGAATTGTTTTGGGAAGATTTTCGCTGTATTGAGAAAGAGCATCCTATTATATTATTTACTTTGGCTTCCAAGAGAAGGCTCAGCTATTTCTTTTATTAATTTGATCAATCAGGGTTTCATTTTATATATGTTCGGCCATTATTTTTGTATTTAAAGAATCGATTTTTTTCTCTGATCGAACTGAGACTTGAGAGGATGGGAAGGAAAGGGAGATGGGTACGAAGGAGACATAACGGTGGCGAGTTGTACGTAATGTTGGGTTATAAGAAAGCAATTATATATTATTATTTTTTAAATTTGTTTCAAAACAAAATTTAACGCGTTTAAATGTCGTACACTCACACAACTGCTCCAATTACTACGAAAATTGAAATCCGACAACAATACAATATTACGGATCCAATGGAACTGGTTTCGTCAAATTCCGAGACTATGCCTCGGAAGGCTATTTTTAAATTCAATTTAAACGTTATATTTTCAAAACTGATCAAAACACTTTGAAATTCAATTTTAAAAGTTTCATCACCTTCAATATTAACAATATAAATTTTTTGAACCTTTAAACTATTTTTAACAGGCTCAAAACTGAGGATTCTCTATTTTACCCTATTTTCGATTGTTTAATTCAATAATCTATCATCCAATAAATACTGTATATTTGAAAATAAAGTTAAAATTTAACCTTCGGATATTTAAAATAAATTAAATATTCCCATTTCAAATGCTCAAAAATTCTGGGTCGTCACATTCCTCCCCCTTAAAAGAATTTCGTCCCGAAATTACCAGTTAAGAGAAATGATTCGATACCCGTTCTATTTCCCCAATCCAAATAGTTTTAACAACTTTCCATAACAATTCTTTAAATAAAGACACACTATCCCTCTTACTAACATTCCCAAACCTATCCATAAGTCGTATCCCATATCACTTCTTATCAATTCAAATTTAAATTTGAATTCAAATTTTTAAATTATCAAAATTTTCCAAAATTTTTCTAACTTCCTAAATTCCCGAAAATTTTTGCTAGCGTCTCCTTTGCGCGGCTAGCTTGGTACTATTACAAAAATGCCTCTACGGCCCCAGATGTCAAAAGAAAACAAAAAGCCAAGTGGCTGGATCAAAAACCCAATCAAATTTCATACAGAAATTCAAATACATACCTTTTGTCGGTTCATTAAATTTATCTTCTAAAATCAAAAATCCCCATTTATCCATTGCTTTTATACACCTATATATCCTACTAAGCAATAACATCCAATTACAGCTTCAAAACCATTTTAGACATCTCTTTACAAATTTCAAATATTTGCTTTACTTATGCCCGTACGATGCACATATATCATTTGTATGCAATATCAAATTTGATCGCTCACTCGATCACACAATTTCACTTCCGAACTAGTATCGTCCACCCGACTTCCTAGTGCGGACTCAGATTTGGTTTCTTGATCGGAAACCATCATTCTCCTTGCATAGCCACCAACTATGATAGAGAATATCCAGAATCAATCAACAATCCATATCCAGGTTCGCCGTTGAAAATCGAGTAAAAAATCCTGATTCGGATCGATAAAACTATCTCGAAATTCTGTGTTCGACATTTGGATCAAATAGCTATGCGAATAAAATAATATACGTACATCTTACGTATAAATTCCAATTGATTACCAATTATATCAATTTCCTTTTAATTCATATTAAGTTTGATTACATTCACTTATCCACAATTTTCTCATTTCACAACTTCAAATTTTAATTGTCATTCAATTATTCATCTAGAATAACTTTCCTCAATACCAAATTACTTAAGAATCTCACCATATTCCTTACGTTCAATATAAATATTTTACATACTGCTTATACTTATTTTCACTTCATTATTGAAGTTCATATCCATTTCTATTTACTTTTGTCTTTACAATTCCATTTGATTTCAATTTGGCTTCCACTCGAATATTCAATTAGTTGCACTTACTAATTAATTTAAATTTCGACTAACAGTTTATTCGCAAACTTCACTTCTTTAGTTCCTTCGATTTCACTTACTTTACATTCACAATTAAAATAGATTCCAATTATTCAGTTTTCAATTCCATTTGCTTAGCAAATTTAAATCATTTATCGTTAATGAACATTTCCAAAATTTCAAAAAAAATCTAACTCCCAAAATTTACAGAAAATTTTGACAGAGTCTCCCTTGTACGGAGGGACTTCTGCGATATCGCAGGATGCACAAATATATATATACATCGGCCTCAGGCCGGAAATCACAATTTATATCAATATAAACAGTTTATATCTCCTATTTTGAATTTTTGCGTAAGCGTACCTTATTTTTAGCAATTTAAAGCAAGCGGCTATTTATTTAAGCAATTAACGCAGTCAAAATCAGCCAAGCGGCTTCCCTGAACCTGTACTAACTCAATTTAAACAGTTAAGTGACAATATACAAAATTTATAGCATTTCAATTCATTTCAATAGCTAAATCATGGGTTTTACAAGTCATACTTGCCAAATAACATTTAAAAGTAATTTATAAAGTTTCAACCACCAATTTTATTGTTTTCACTCGCTTCCAACCAATTTTAATGTCATTCCGTTCAATTCCATTGGTTCACAATTCAATTCCTTATATCCAATTTATTTGAATCCAAACGAACTTATATTTATTACAATTGATTCAAAAATCCATTTATATTTACTTCCATTAGTTCATAGAATTTTATTTAATTCCGTTTCATTTCAATTTATTCATATCCATTTTATTTTTAACTTAGGTTAATTTATTCTATTTGCCCTTAGAATTATTTATTCACTCTCATTTACGTCGAACGATCAATTTATGCAATTCGACGACAACCATCCAAACAAATATTTTCTTTAGGCCCATATCTACTTTTAAAAAAAACAAACAATTCCAACTCAATTTATATTGTATTCGATTTCATTTTTAATTGACTCCATTCAATTTATTTTACATTCCATAATCATATTCAATTTATTTAAATTCATTTATTAATCTTGGAACATTCCATAATATTTACATCGAATATTCATTTCATCATTCATTTACAAGCAAAATACTTGTCACATCAAATTTATATCTGACTTGCATTTAACCGATTCAGGTTCATCTCCATATTTCATTTACCAATTTATTATCTGTTTATATTTCAATACTTGGTTTTTAATTCCAAATATTACTTCATTTAATTTCCTTGAGTTAAATTTATTTTATAATTCAAGTTTGAATTATTCGTTTATTTTCCCATTCATCCAAAATATTTATTTTGGGGTTTCCATCCCACTTTCAGTTTTATATGTCACAACTTATGATTTTACACATTTCCATGGATTTTTAATTCTTTCACAAGTTATTCTAATTTATTTATTCCAATCCAATTCCTTTAATAACTCAACTGGATTTTTATTTCCTTCCAATTCAACTTAACTCAGATTTATTTAATTCAATTCGATTCAATTTTATTCAAATACAACTGGATATTATTCTCAACCTATTCAATTAATTTCAATCCAGTCAAATTTTTATTTCCCAATCCAAGTTAAGTTCATTTTTAACTTTTCACTTTACAGGTTAATGCTAACATTCAAAGCTTATATCCCCTTCCTGATTTGAAAATCATTTCAAATTATAAGCTTACAACTTATTTCATCAGGATTTCCTTTTTTTTTAAACACCCGGCTTTTAGTTTCAATCATTTTGAAATCACCATTTATTTCAAAATTACACTTCTCAAAAATTTAAACCAATCCTGGTTTTTATTTCCAACAAATTTCCTTTGAAAATTTCAAAAACAAAGCAAATTTTTCTAAGTAAATCAATTTGGCAGCAATCCGTCACTCAGAAGTTCGAAAATAAATTCTGAAAATGCGGCCGTCATCCTCCGAATTATTTTCCAGCAACTGAAGTGAATTCATTGCTATACCCCTTTCAAAAATTTATTTGAAACCATTTCCTTTCCGAAATTCTTTTAAAAATAATAATACTATTATTTGTCTTCAAAACACTTTGAAAACACTTCCAAAATCTCCGGGTTTTAATTTTAAAATTTGATTAAATCAAATTTTAGCTATAATTCATTTGTACAATTTATACTTATGCAAATTCCCATTGATTATGTAAATCCTTCTAATTTTATAATCTTACCATATATATATATATATATATTTATTTGTTAGAATATTTTCATCCAAACATCCAAATACTATAATACTTTACAAAAATTTATACTCTTTATATACAAAAATAATTTGGGTAAAATTATTTCATCTACCCATTTTAAAACAATATTGTGTCGAATTGTTCTATTCAAGTGTTTAGAAACCCCTTCGATCCAGTTTCGAGGCTGTGCCGACGAAGGTTCATATACCACTCAATAAATCAATCAACACAATATAAAACCATTTTATATTCACTAACAAATACGCACTCATATCTATTATTACACTCAAAATTCCTACCAGAGCCAAGGTTATCGCCAACCTTTGCTCTGATACCAAATGTAACGACCCGACTTTCCAGACCCAGAAAATCGAACCATTTTAGTAAGAAAAAGAGGTAGAAGAAGAAAAATAGGAAACAACATCAGAATCTAACCATCGCAGCGGAATAAAATATAATATATATCAACAGATCTTTACACAAATCAAAACTATATCTGTTTTATACAATACATCATCAAAATACATCATCAGAGTACATCAACATCCATAACATACAACTGAATACACAGCGGAAAAATAATAGCAAGTACGGAAGTACGTATCGTCATCCAGCTCGTCTCCTGAGCTTCACAGCATCATATCCTGAACCTGTTTATCTCGGTCTGACCCGAGCATTATATCAAACAATACCCGAGTCAGTCTGGAATACCAACGTGAGAAAATCACACTCAAATTGATTATTAAAGTTTCAAAATCCTTTGGAAACAAAAGCATTTCGTAAGACCACGCCACAAATAAACATGTCGGGTTTTTACCTTACGATAGCTAAAACACTTTTTATAAAAATCCTCTGATATTATAATAGTGTCTATTCACAAGTACTTATTAAAATAGCTGAAATTGTTACATCTATTAAATTCCAGCATACTAGCCACACCGTGGGTAATACAAACAAAACTCGTACAAGGCACGTAGGGAAAATGGATTTCCAACGAATGACTAGGCACTGGGGTACCACCTGTCACAGTACGTGGCCTAGATCACAGTACCGAGGAGTACGCCCGCTCCCCTGCAACACAAGACCGGAATCACCTATGGGCAATTCCAAATATGATCACCCCACGGTTGGGATCAGCAACCGCACCACTAAGCCGAAATAAAAGGGACCTCTAGACAGGGATGACCATACTCTCCAGTGGGCGCTACCCACGAAGCCTTGCTGCATAACCCCTGATTTTCAGTCATTCCCGGTTGATGAGGCTCGAGGCTAAACGATACCTTTTCAGAACATATCCCTTAGAATGCCCATCGTCCGCTGACGATGTTTCGCAAGCATTCGTCCATACAAGTCCGTCCCGGGTCCGAACGGAACCGAAGGCACTACTCCTACTACATCCATTTTGGAAATATCCTCAGGATTAGTAGCGACTAGCCCTTGCACTTCACAGCTCCATCTTCGTCTCCGAACACGTTACACGAAACGTACAAACCGGATCGAAGTGGTTTTCGAGAAATAAATCCCGATCCCGGTCTCTTCGAAACGATCAGCGCATTTGGCCAATATTGATAGTCGGTTATTTAACTGTCAATTAACATCCATAGCATCCATCAACAATAAATAATTTTCCCATATTATTTATTTACCTCAAAATATCTTTACAAGATATATTTCATTGTTTCAAACCCTTTTTGAAAACAGTTTCAAATATATTCCTTCCACGGAATAATTTCTCAAATAATTATTTCCTCTGAGACACCAAGTACAAAAGCCCTTTTAGAATTTTGAAATAATTTTTAAAAACACTTTATTACAAATATACTTGAAAATATTGAAATTAAACTACTTTAAAACTCTATTTGAAATATATATATATTTTTAAAACAAATATTTAAAATAAAACCACTTTGTAATTGTAAACTAATTTTTCTTTTAAAAACATTTTACCAAATCACTTATTTTTATTACAATGATAGATTTGAACAATACTTACTTTAGAAATTTAACATTTTGAAATAATAGATTTTCTAAAATATGATTTTTAAAATAACAATAAATCCTTTAACCAATATTTAAAATTTGCTCAAAAACAAAATGTACTTGGCTACCCAGGAAATACACTTTCTTTCCACATCTTTAAAATAAATCACCATTTATTCTAAACCCAATCCACAAGTCTTTATAAATCCCCATCTTGAATTTATATTTAAATATCCACTGATATTTCACCTTACTTTATAAACCCAGTTTATAAATTCCAAAATCTCATTCCTCTTTTAAATTTCCAATTTCAAACATTTAAATCAATTCTATACTTGATTTCAAATTTGCTTTATCTTGAAATAAAATTCCTTATTTACTTCATTTATTTCAAAAACAATAACTTCGGGTTTTATTTCTTAACTACGAGTTAAAACCTCTTTCAACTAAAATACCCATTTTCGGATTTCCAAAATTCCTTATTTACTCTTTAATTAGAATTTAATTCTTGAATTAAAAGTAATTTCTTTATTCTTTTAAAACAGTATCACTTTGGTTTAAAATTTATTACTCCTCTGTAAATTTAAATTTTTTTTTTCCCATATCTGTTAAAATTACAAATCACTTTATTTTTATTTCAATTTATTATTAATTCTATTCCAATTCACTTGAATTGTTTTACTTAAATTCTTATCCTTTTATTTCTTTCCAAAAATTCAATTCTATAGAATTTATAACTCATTATACTGGGAATTCAAATCAACCACATTATCCAATATAAAATCATCACAGAATATCAAATATCATAACACAGAATATTTAAACAAATCAAATATTTGAGGAATCCAGTTGGATCCCTCCAACCTGTTTCCCTGCATCCACAGACGTTAGCACAATACCAATTCCACTTCGAGGTGGAATATCGCGGTATATGGGTTTAATATAAAATCATCCACTATTATGCGGCGCATAGGGTCTCATCCGCTATATATAAATGCGGGAATATCAACAACTCCAATATATACATATGTCAATATGTATATATTGCTATAACTACTATATATACTATAGCACATCCAATCCAAATCAATCATTCAATCAATTATTTAAAATTTAGCCATTTAAATTTAAATCAAAATTCAACCGAGTGAGATTAACTCACCTTTATTATTTTAGCATCCAAATTCCAATCCAGCTTGCTTCCTTCTCGATTTTTGACCTTGAATAATAGTTTATATGATTTATTAATATTTGAATTAATCGTGAAATCAATTACCGTTTATTAAAGTTAACTTTGCACAAGAATTAAATTTTAACTAATGATTTCATTTTAACTAATCTTCCTGTACATACCCATAAATAACCAAAACTGCATATATATTTGACAATATACCTAACCAGATTCCAAATTTATTATTCTCTATAAAATTTCCAATAAATAATAATGAATAAATTGAAAAGGCTTTTAAGTTTACTTAACGAAAACAAATTTGATTACCTCACTTCGAATCGGAACCCTCAATCACAAACTTGGCTCTACCCGAGACCGCCTCTGCCACTCGATCACGTCGTCCCCATCACCGAGTATCTCGACCATTCAACCCAAAGTCCCTGCTCGAACGCCGCCATCGTGTAACAACCAATCTATGATGAAACTGTGCACAGTGTCAAGGCCATTAGAGAGGAAGAATTCTGATGCAGTTATACAAGGCAGGGCAAATGATTGTTCAAAATGGAAGGAGGTCGAAGTTGAACAGCTGACAGGAGCATCAACAGTGGAGATTGTTAGCTAAAGAAGGTTGGAGAAGTGTGCATGTTTGCACGTGCACGCACTGTTCTTGGATCTGGGTATTCATAAATGGGCCAAATAAATGCTGTAAATCTGTATGGAAGTGGATTGATTACTTGTTAAAAAGTCTGGTCCATGAACTGATATGATTGTATAAATAGGAGATTGCATATGTTACTAAAAACAGATTTTGGAAATGAAATAAAACCCTGCTTCTTGTTTTTTTATCTTCTTCTTCCAATTGTTTTCTGTGATGTTCTGTTGATTCTTTAAATCGTACTTCTGTTCCATTCAATGTCTGTTGTGGTTATTTCATATTCTTGTTCAAATTACGTTTCTTTATAGGTTAAATCTTGGTTCTTGAAATTGTATTTCTTTCTCATGTTAACTCCCAGTTTGGATAATATACCTTTTGTTTGGATCTTCTCATTTCCAGTAATCTGTAGTTTTGGCTTTTATCTTGCTAGTAAAATTGAAGTAGTATAATTCTTGTTCTAGGTTTTTGTAACTTTTAGCTGTTTTCTATGCAAAGATAAGTTCCTGCAAGTAATCTCTTGAATCTTGCTGTATTCTTATGTTTAGTTGTATAAGCTAACTAATTTCTACCCAAACGCATTCTGTTATTTGTTTCCTTCGAGAAATTCCGGTCCTTTCCCGAACCTTCCTTCAAGTTTCTTCCCTTATTACTGATTCTTGAATTCCCTTCTTGTTTGTTATCACTGTTATCAATTTCTTCTATTTTAAAGTGTGCCGTATCTCTGTGTACACGTACACACATTAACCTGTCTCCATCTTCCTGAATTCATTCCCCATTCCAATTCCAAACATCAATAACCATGGCTAACAGCTTGAACCCACCAGGTCCTTCCAATTTGGTATCAGAGCAACCTCCTGAGGCGCCAACAAACCCTCAACTCGATCCACATGACAACCATGACAACACCCCACCACTGTTTCACCATCAGAATTCGACAAGAACAGCACAAGAGGAATTTAATCGAAGAATCGAGAAAGCCCAGCAAGAATTGAGTACAAAATTTGAAGGATTTAATAATGTGCTTACTATTCTCTCTCGAGACATTCATCACCTCAAAAATCAACCACCACCATTTGTGCCGCCTTCCAATTCCTATCAAGAACCTCCTCGTGGATCTTGGCCTCCCCAGATGCCCGTTTACCCACCGCCTTCATACCCTCCTTACCCTCCTAATCCCCCAAATTTTCGAACAACTCCGCCACGAATGACCGTACCTCCAAGAAACCAAAGAAACTTTCCAAATCAGCCTCAAGAACCCCCATATTCTTCCCTCAACTCCGAAAATTTATACCAGAATTATCATTACTCAGACCACACACCAAGAAATACTCCCTTAACCACTCTTAAGTTGGACTTTCCTGTATTCAACAATGAAGAAAGGGTAATTGATTGGCTTCAGCAAGTCGAGCAGTACTTTAGATTTTACCAAACTGACGAAAGATTGTGGGTAGATATATGTTCTTTTCATCTCAAAAAGGAACCTCTGCAGTGGTATAATTGGTATGTACACAATGTACCTAATCATTGTTCTTGGCAAATTTTTAAGGAAGAAATTTTGGTACGATTTAATCCAGAAGACATGGAAAGGCCCTTTGAGGCATTGGCAGGATTGAAACAAACTACCACTGTTTTGAATTATCTTAACAAATTTGAGCAACTGCAAATGGCCACCGAAGCCTTACCACCAAGGTTTGTGTTGGATCGATTTGTTGGTGGCTTAAAAGAAGAACTGAAGTATGATGTCCTCACTTCTAGGCCAACTAATTTCAAAGAAGCAGTTGCTTTGGCAAAGATGTATGAAAGTAAACAAACTTACACTCGAAAGAACAGTAAATCAGCAAGTGTCACTATGAGTGCTCAGAGAAACACTAATGGCCATTCCACTTCATCTCAACAGTTTCCTTCCACTAATCATCCCATAAACCCTACCAGTAACCAGAAGGATACGCAGCTGGAAGCTTTAGCAAAAAGCAAAGGTCTCACACCCGGTCAATTAATTGAAATGAGGAGACAAAACTTATGTTATGGATGCAAGGAAAAGTGGCATAGAGATCATAAGTGTAAAAATCCACAAGTATATATTTTAGAAGGAGTAATGCCTTTGACTGAGGAAGAACAAACTGAAACAGTTGCAGTTAACACACGAATAGATTCAGAGGACAATGAAGAGGAGCCATTAACCATCACATTGCAGGCTATGTGTGGAATTCCCACTTTGTCAACCATCAAGGTCAAGGGAAGTATACAAGGGAAACCGGTTCAGGTACTGGTTGATTCCGGATCTACTCATAGTTTTATCAATGCAGATTTGGCAAAAAAATTAAAGCTCAAAGTTGAGGAATCCAGAGTTTTTGAAGTGGTAGTAGCTAATGGTGAAAAGGTGAAAGGGAATGGTGTCTGCCAAGAGGTGATATTCAAGTGTCAAGGGTGTGTAATGCCTTTAGACCTACTCTTGTTTCCTTTAGAAGGATGTGAAGTGATTTTGGGTGCACAGTGGATGAGAAAACTGGGAGAAGTGACTTTAAATCTTGAAAAATTGCAAGTAAAATTCACATACAATAACAAGGAGTATGTATGGCAAGGAATACAACAAGAAGAGATGAAGGTTGTTAGTAAAAAGGCTATCAACAAGGAATGTATTCAAGGACAAGTTACCATGATGTTATGCACTATAGATGCTTCTGAAAATGACACTCCAGATATTCCACCAAAGATTATTAAGCTTCTACAAGAATTCCCTGAAATCACTACCACTCTTCCAACCCTTCCCCCACACAGATTACAAGACCACAAAATACCTTTATTACCAAACACTCAGCCTATCTGCATCAAACCGTACAGACATTCTTATCACATTAAGAATGTACTTGAAAAACTTGTCAAAGAGATGTTGGATTCAGGAATCATTAGAAATAGTAATAGTTCATATTCTTCTCCTGTAGTGATGGTGAGGAAAAAAGATGGAACATGGAGATTGTGTATTGATTATAGAGTCCTTAATTCTAAAACCATAAAAGATAAGTTTCCCATACCTTTAATAGATGAATTATTTGATGAGTTACATGGAGCTAAATTTTTTTCCAAGTTGGATTTGAGATCAGGTTATCATCAAATCAGAATGGAGGAGGCAGATATCCATAAAACAGCATTTAGAACCCATGATGGCCATTACGAATTCATAGTAATGCCATTTGGATTGTCTAATGCACCATCTACTTTTCAATCTTTAATGAATGAAATATTCAGACCTTATTTGAGGAGATTTGTATTAGTTTTTTTTGATGATATACTTATATATAGCAGGTCTTGGAATGAACACTTGGAACAGTTGCTAGTTACTTTTCAGGTACTAAAGCAAAATCAATTGGTGATCAAAATGACTAAGTGTAGCTTTGCAAAAGACTCCCTGGAGTACCTTGGTCATATCATTTCAGTTGATGGTTTAGCTGTAGACCCAAGCAAAATTAAAGCAGTAATGAAGTGGCCACTTCCAAACAATCTCAGAGCCTTGAGAGGATTCTTGGGTCTCACTGGCTATTATAGAAAATTTGTTAAAGACTATGGCATCATAGCTAAACCCTTAACAAATATGCTGAAGAAAGATGCATTTACTTGGAGTGAAGAGGCTAAAGAGGCTTTCCACAAACTCAAGCATTGTTTGGTTACACCTCCCATACTGGCAATGCCAGATTTTACACAACCTTTTGTTTTGGAATGTGATGCAAGTGGGCATGGCATAGGCGCTGTGTTAATGCAAAGTCATAAACCTTTAGCTTATCTGAGTAAGGCTCTACATGGCAGGAATTTGAATCTATCCACTTATGAGAAAGAGTTGCTAGCCATCATTATAGCTACTAGGAAATGGGCACAATACTTGATGGGTAGACAGTTCATTATTAGAACTGATCATCAAAGTTTAAAACATCTTTTGACACAAAAGATACACACTGGAGTGCAGAGCAAATGGCTTGCCAAGCTTCACGGATTTGACTATAGAGTTGAGTACAAAAGGGGAAGAGATAATAAAGCAGCCGATGCATTATCAAGAATGGAAGGAAGTGAAGAAGAAGCTTCTCATCTACAGGCAGTTTCTGTTGTACAGTCACCATGGATGCAAGAATTAAAAAACACTTTACTAAACTCCTCTTGGTATCAGCAGCAGTTAGAACGAGTTAACAGGAATGAATTGTCAAGTAGTAGATATAAGGTAGAGGACAATTTAATTTTTTATAAAGGAAAAATTCTAATAGATCATCATTTGAACACCATTACCAGAAGCTTAGTAGCAGAGCATCATTCAACTCCACTAGGGGGACATTCTGGAATCAAGGCCACCCTGAAGAAATTAAAGCAAGTTTTTTACTGGAAGAAATTGAAGACAACAGTGGAGGAATATGTTAAAAGCTGTGATGAATGCCAAAGAAATAAAGGTGAAAACATACTTATTCCTGGTCTCTTGCAGCCACTGCCTATTCCAAAAGAAATTTGGATGGACATCTCTATGGATTTTATCACATGTTTGCCGCGAAGTCAAAGATATACTGTTATATATGTTGTTGTAGATCGACTTAGTAAATATGCACACTTCTTTCCTTTGAGTCATCCTTACACAGCTAAAGAAGTGGCCACCATCTTCTTTGATGGAGTGTTCAAGCTACATGGAATGCCCAAGACCATTGTGAGTGATAGAGATGCCTTGTTTACAAGCAATTTTTGGAAGGAGATTTTTAAACTACAGGGCAGCAGTTTGAAGTATAGCTCGGCATACCACCCGCAAAGTGACGGTCAAACTGAAGTAATTAACAAAATTCTTGAAGGCTACTTAAGATGCTTTGTTTGCCACAAGCCTCAAGAATGGTCGAAGTGGATAACCTTAGCTGAATTTTGGTACAATACTACCTGGAAAACTTCTACTAATACTACCCCATTTAAATCAGTATATGGCATTGATCCCCCAAATTTACTGTCGTATGTCCAAAATTCTGCAAAGGTGGAAAGAGTTGAAGAGGAGTTGTATTCAAGAGATATAGCTCTAGAGTTTTTGAAAGACAGTTTGAAATTGGCTCAAGATAGAATGAAAAGATATGCAGACTTAAGAAGATCAGATAGAGAATTTGAAGTGGGAGACTGGGTGTACTTGAAGCTACAACCATATAAACAACTTACTGCTAGGCTTCAGAAAACTCACAAGCTGTCACCTAAATATTATGGACCCTATCGAGTTGAAGAGAGAATAGGAAATGTGGCTTACAAATTACAACTACCTGCTGGTGCCAAAATACATCCTGTTTTTCATGTTTCGCAGCTAAAAAAGAAAGTCAGTGAAGGTCTGATCCTCCAAGAGGATGTGCCGAGTTATGTAGAAGAAATAGTGGAGCAACCTAAGGAGATTTTGGACAGAAGAATAGTCCCCAAAAATAATGAACCAGTTGTCCAAATACTAATCAAGTGGAAGAACAGAACTAGGGATGAAGCAACATGGGAAGATTATTGGCCATTAATTAGGAGGTTTCCAACACTAGACCTTGGGACAAGGTCTGTTCTTAAAGAAGAAGGGAGTTGTAACAACCAATCTATGATGAAACTGTGCACAGTGTCAAGGCCATTAGAGAGGAAGAATTCTGATGTAGTTATACAAGGCAGGGCAAATGATTGTTCAAAATGGAAGGAGGTCGAAGTTGAATAGCTGACAGGAGCATCAACAGTGGAGATTGTTAGCTAAAGAAGGTTGGAGAAGTGTGCATGTTTGCACGTGCACACACTGTTCTTGGATCTGGGTATTCATAAATGGGTCAAATAAATGCTGTAAATCTGTATGGAAGTGGATTGATTACTTGTTAAAAAGTCTGGTCCATGAACTGATATGATTGTATAAATAGGAGATTGCATATGTTACTAAAAACAGATTTTGGAAATGAAATAAAACCCTGCTTCTTGTTTTTTTTATCTTCTTCTTCCAATTGTTTTCTGTGATGTTCTGTTGATTCTTTAAATCGTACTTCTGTTCCATTCAATGTCTGTTGTGGTTATTTCATTTTCTTGTTCAAATTACGTTTCTTTATAGGTTAAATCTTGGTTCTTGAAATTGTATTTCTTGCTCATGTTAACTCCCAGTTTGGATAATATACCTTTTGTTTGGATCTTCTCATTTCCAGTAATCTGTAGTTTTGGCTTTTATCTTGCTAGTAAAATTGAAGTAGTATAATTCTTGTTCTAGGTTTTTGTAACTTTTAGCTGTTTTCTATGCAAAGATAAGTTCCTGCAAGTAATCTCTTGAATCTTGCTGTATTCTTATGTTTAGTTGTATAAGCTAACTAATTTCTACCCAAATGCATTCTGTTATTTGTTTCCTTCGAGAAATTCCGGTCCTTTCCCGAAGGTTCCTTCGAGTTTCTTCCCTTATTACTGATTCTTGAATTCCCTTCTTATTTGTTATCACTGTTATCAATTTCTTCTATTTTAAAGTGTGCCGTATCTCTGTGTACACGTACACACATTAACCTGTCTCCATCTTCCTGAATTCATTCCCCATTCCAATTCCAAACATCAATAACCATGGCTAACAGCTTGAACCCACCAGGTCCTTCCACATCGCCTGCCGCGATACCTATGTCGCGAAAGTTGCGACTCGGTCCTACCTCCTCTCTGCGTCCCCGCGAATCCATAGACCCAGCCTCACAACCCATTCACCATCTTACCCACGTCGCTCCTTCACTGACGATCAAGACGAGATCTCTAATCCTAGGGAAAAGAATGGATTCGCGATCAATTTGGGAAGAAACGAGCTCGCAGCCTTCAACCTCTCCCCTTCGAACGTTTGCAAATCAGACACGCGACCTCAGGCCTCTCGATTTTGTTCGGCCAGAGATAAAAGAAAATGGAAGGGAGGAAATCTGATTTTTCTCTTTGGGAATCGAATTGAAAAGTGGGGGAAGGAGGAGGTGCGATTTGATATTAAGGATTAAGGAAACCAATATTTTTTTTTTCGACATTGACGAATTGTTTTGGGAAGATTTTCGCTGTATTGAGAAAGAGCATCCTATTATATTATTTACTTTGGCTTCCAAGAGAAGGCTCAGCTATTTCTTTTATTAATTTGATCAATCAGGGTTTCATTTTATATATGTTCGGCCATTATTTTTGTATTTAAAGAATCAATTTTTTTCTCTGATCGAACTGAGACTTGAGAGGATGGGAAGGAAAGGGAGATGGGTACGAAGGAGACATAACGGTGGCGAGTTGTACGTAATGTTGGGTTATAAGAAAGCAATTTTTTTTTAAATTTGTTTCAAAACAAAATTCAACGCATTTAAATGTCGTACACTCACACAACTGCTCCACTTACCACGAAAATTGAAATCCGACAACAATACAATATTACGGATCCAATGGAACTGGTTTCGTCAAATTCCGAGACTGTGCATCGGAAGGCTATTTTTAAATTCAATTTAAACGTTATATTTTCAAAACTGATCAAAACACTTTGAAATTCAATTTTAAAAGTTTCATCACCTTCAATATTAACAATATAAATTTTTTGAACCTTTAAACTATTTTTAACAGGCTCAAAACTGAGGATTCTCTATTTTACCCTATTTTCGATTGTTTAATTCAATAATCTATCATCCAATAAATACTGTATATTTGAAAATAAAGTTAAAATTTAACCTTCGGATATTTAAAATAAATTAAATATTCCCATTTCAAATGCTCAAAAATTCCGGGTCGTCACATCTCTTCAACCACTATCTGAAGGGCTCTGGAAAATGAAATTTCATAATAATTTTCTCTGCTTTCTCATACTCTTTCATATCCATACATTTGTGGAAAAGCTTCATCAATATTCTTCCCCTCTCTTTGCAAATCCATACTCTTTTACTCAAATTCTTCGAGGATTTGAAAACCATACAATATCAAAGAATTTGTACTTGAATTCTTATCATTTTCTCTCTGATTTCATCTTATTCCTCAAAAAGTTCAAAGATATATTGATATCAGAGGTATATAGGATCATTGTATCGAATCCACGAGAAAGAAGAAGTTGTTCTTGTAGTCTATGAAATCAAGAGGGTGCACCTTGTAGCCTGTGAAATCAAGATTGTAAAGGTGTTCTTGCTACCTATGAAAAGCAAGCAGTGATAGTCAAATTCTATACGGTGCAGTACGTGACTGGGTGTAAGATTGGTCAATCTGAATCAGTATAAAAATTCATGGTGTTATTTACTTTACTGCATTTTACTTTATTACTTACTTATTCTATTATTACTAGTTTTTTTTTACAATTTGAGTAAATAGAGATTTTAATTCATAAGTTAGTTTTAAATAGTTGAGATATCACAATTCACCTTCTTTATTGTATGAATATCCTTAAGGTCCATTCCGCATTATGTTATAGACAACCCATTTACCCATATTTGGTATTGTAGCTACTGGTTTTCAAAAATTTAGAACTTGGTTTTTGACAAGTATAAATGTAACAACCTGCCAATCTGAACGATTCAATCTATCAATAAACCACACATGTCCAATCCAAATTGAATGGAAAGACGGACAGTTATGGGCAAAGAAAGAAGAAAGAAGAAGAGAAAAGAAGAAGAACCGAAACAACATAGAATCTCACAATCGCAAAGGAACAACATATAATATAATATCAATGAAATTTACAAAAGAGAAACTGTAGTATAATTTACAAATATCCATCAGAGTACAACAACAAGTCACTAATCATCAGCCTAGACAGTTATAATAATCTGTCCTCATAAATGCTGATGATTTCAACAATAAAGCGGCGAAAAATAAACATATACATAAATACGGCTTGAAGATCTCCAACTCACCTTCTAAGCTCTTCCGCATCCAAAGCAATCTGTAATATACTCGGTCTGACCTGAGCATTATAATAAAATAACATTCGAGTCAGTCTGGAAAACCAGTATGAGAAAAACACACCCAACTAGATTTTAAAGATATATAAAACCTTTAAAAATCAAAAGTATCTCGTAAGACTATGCCGCACATAAACACGGAGGGGTTTATACCTTAGATAACCAAAAACATTTCATATGAAATTCTCTAATATTATAATAGGGTCTAAGATACACGTACTTATTAATCTTAGCTAAAATTGTTACATTAATTAAATTCCATCATATTAGGTTCTATAATCAAAACTATATAGGCACGTATTGGAGATTGGATTCCATACTATGACAAGGTAAGGAACTACCTTCCGAAGGTACATCTCTAGATAAAATGCATCGAGGTCCGACAAGAACATCTTGTGCCCCTACCACACAGGACTGACCTACCACTTGACTAGTAGTACCGAATATGATCACCCCTTTCATTAATGGGCCCCAAAGCATACATGAGTAGATAATAATCGATCTAGATTTAGAATGACCATACCCAGATGGGAGCGACCCACTTGGCCCTGTTGCATGCCCGATTTTTGTCATTTTCCGGTTGATGAGGCTCGAGACTACGTTTACCTTTATATAGCACTTCGCACTTAGAATGCTAACACTTCCCTCTAGGCAACAATGCAATACTAGCATTCATCCATACAAGTTCGTTATGGGGCTGAACGAAACACTTAGGAGCTCCATCTTCAATCCCATCATCTTCAAGATGTTTTCATTTTAAAACGCTTGAGTTGGATCGAAGTGGTTAACATATTCGATCCTGGTCTCTTTAAAAATAACTTTTCGATAAATCCCGATAAACTTAACCCCAGTTCATTAGGAAATAAAAAGTCAAAAATAAGATCAGAGATCACTTCCTAACCGTTAGTGGATGGATTTCCTTATCATTGTCCTAGGAGAATGAAATGAGATTTATACGCACAGTACAACATCATCGGAGACGACTGTGCCATATAGCTCACGTGTTTCTCCTAGATATTTCCGAAGTTACTTTTTAGGTCAAAATTCGATAGTCGATTATTTATCTATCGAATGACAACATTCAAATTAGGGATTTAATTACATGGGAAAACCAACATTTGTTAAGCACCAAGCAACATTAAGCCTCTTTTAATAACTTTCTCACTTTGTAAATCCTCGAATCAAAGTTCTTTTACACACACACACAAATATATATATATATATCCACAAATCCCTATATTTTAAATACTTAGAGAATATCCATATACTTATCTCAACGGTGTAAGCATATTCACCAAACATTGGGGAAGGTTTCCTTTTTTATACAATTCCAGAATCATTTATAAAATCCATTTATGTATATATATATATATATATATCCACAAAACCATTTATAAAACTCTTTTTATAAATATATGAACCCATGTCTAAAATCCTTTTATAATTATCTAACCATTTACACTCCTTTATCTTGTAAAATCTTCTCTAAGCTCTTAACCCATTTTATAAAACTTCTCTTATAAAACCCAAGTCCATTATAATTTTTATTTATAAATCTCGAAAACATTTATAAATATATTCTAATCATTTACTTAAAAACACTATTATATAACAGTAAACATTTTAAATAATAAATATTAATTTTAGAACATTTTAAAAATAATAATTAATAAATTCAAAAACATCCTAAATAAAACAATAATAATTTATTTTCAACTTTTTTTTCTTTATAAATACTAATTTTTAATTTCCAGAACTTTTTGATAAATAATATATTTATTTCAAACCATATTAATATTCTAATTAATTAACCTTTCAAATATTAAAATATTTATAAAAATTTTAAACAACTTTCAAAACATAATTATATTCCCTTTATAAAAATCCATACTTAATTTCCAACATGATCATTTCCATATTTATAAAACTATATTTATAAATCTCTTCTATTTAATGAAACTTCCTTTCGTAAAATCCCTTTTATTTATGAACCCCATTTATTACTCCATCACTTTTATAAATCTCACTTATTCATAAATCCCATTCAAAACATAATTTCAACCGTTTTTAACCTTGCTCCTATATGTATAAATTTCTTTTATAAATTCCTTTCAATTTATAAAATATCGTTTAACAATCCCAAATTTATCCTCACCTTCCATTCCAAAATAGAATCAACAATTTTCTAGAACATCATTCCATATCTTGAAATAAATCCACCATTTGATTTATTTCTTCAATCTATTAAATGATAATAGTTTCCTTTATAAATAAAATATGATTTTACAAATCTTAACTTTATTTGAAAAATGTCACTTTATACATCATCCCTTTTATAAATCTCCATATTT
The DNA here is from genome assembly GCA_030737815.1 of Allium fistulosum. Lineage (NCBI taxonomy): Eukaryota > Viridiplantae > Streptophyta > Magnoliopsida > Asparagales > Amaryllidaceae > Allium > Allium fistulosum. The sequence goes on along the minus strand of CM060907.1, from coordinate 936,020,091 downwards.
ATAAATAAATCTTAATATTTGTATATATTATTTACATATCGCTTTATATAAAACAGCTAAAACTTATTTATATCTTCTTTCTAAAACCGTAATCCTTTATTATAAAACACGAACTTATTTTCAAGATTTTTTTTTAAAATCTTTATTCACAGTTCAAATTCTCTATTTAAAATATCTCATAAAACTATTAATTATAATATTTAAAAATCATACCTTTTTATTTTAAATAAAATTTCTTCTTTAAAAATCTAAGAATAATTATTAAAACATATATAATCTCCAAAATCACTTTTGAAATCCCCTTTAAAATAAATCACTATTTTTATGGTATTTTAAAATACCAAAATATAAGGCCCGGTTCTACTAATGCATTAAATAAGAAAAATCGTGTCCATATCATCAATTATAGCATCCAATATATCATACACCAATTTATATGAAAATAAATCAACAGTGTGAGGAATCTTGTTAGATCCCTCCACATGTCCCACTATATCACATACAGTATATAATTATAAAAATATAAATCAACCGCTTCGAGGCGAGATTCATATACAAAGGATTATTCGCCGTTACACGGGAACGTAATAGGGTCTCATCCACTCCAGGGGCGGGATATCCAAACCAATAATATAAACCAGTAAATTATCCAAACAATCAATAATAGTCAACAATAAAATATTTTCGGTTAACCAAAAAGGTGAGATTAACTCACATTGATTTTCATTTTTTGCCCAAACGTTCCGATTTGGAATAAAACCGAATGACCATTCGATATTTAGCATAAATTCCAACAAGCTCCAATCTTGTTCAATCCAACTCCATAGTATAGTATTCGTCGATATGATCGCAACGCGACTCATCGTGTTCAATTTGAACCTTGTATGAATTTGATATGGATTAGTGAAATTTTGAATTAATTCAATTATAATTAACTTAAATAATATAAACGTTTAAAAGTAAATAACTACCCACCCTCCATTTCTGTCGTTCGCTCCCAGGTCGATAAAACTTTGACCGCCCTTCACAAAGTGTCACTACCTCGACAATCGCGCTTGCCACCCCTTCCTGAGCTTGCCGTCATCGTGCCACGCCGCCACCGCTGATGCCGTAACGAATTTGCACAGAAACGCCGAGCTCGAACTGCACCGTTCGAGGCAAACTTTCATCACCATGCATTGATTTGAGTCAATCCAACTGTTGAATCCCTTTATCTTGTCGTCGCGAATATTTTTCCAGTTGGGGCCGAGCTTCGATAGTGGTCGTGGTGGCACCGATGGATTTAGGCCGTTGGATGGGTGATAGGGGATTTTGAAATTTAGGCGAACTTAATTTCTGGTTTATGAACGCGAATATATCAGAAGGGGTTACAGTGCGAACATGGGCAAGGGTATGGGCTGGATGTTAGCGCATGGGCTAAAATATGGCTAACATATTTATATATTTATTATTTTAATTTAAAATAATCGGCTCAACACGTTCGAAAAATCTCAAACTCTAAATGAGGCAAGCCGCCTATTTTTCTACATGTTATATCCCTATTTCGAACTCAATAGAACTAGTCTCAAGGCCTAATTCGATTATATATGGAAGATAACTTTTCAAACCCAATTATTTATATAAATGTCTGAAATTAACTTCTACGCATTTCGAGCTCGCTTGTCCAAATGATATATCCAATCATCATGAAATTCGACGGCATACTATAATATACTATTACAGATCTAATGGAACTGGCTTCCTCAAATTCCGAGGAAGTGCCCCGGGAGGCAATTTTCACATGTTGATTTAAACGCTTATTATCAAAACTAGTTAAATCACTTTTAATTCAAATTTAAAAGTTTACTACCATTATTCCAATTCAAATAGAATTTAAATAGGCTTCGAAATCATTTTTATTTACATTAAATTCAAGATTCCATTATTTAAACAATCTCAATTACCAATAACCATTATATTCGAAATTCAAACTAATCAACTAATTTCTTTTAACTTCCAATGTTTAAAATCAATTAAATATTTCAAATTCAAATGACTGAAATTTCGAGTCATTACAATAAATGGGTAATAAAACTAGTAATGCTTTCTTTAGCACTTTTGTAGATGGACAATCTACTGCTAGACCCCCCATTATTTAATGGTAGTAATTATGCTTATTGGACTTGTAGGATGAATTTTTTTTGCAGACTAATGGTTTAAATATTTGGAACATTACCCAAACTGAGTACACTAAGCCCCAAAATAATTATGCACAGTGGACCAGCGATTACAAGACACAAGCACTCAATAATTCAAAGGCAATGAATATTTTATTTTGCGCCTTGGATAAAAATGAGATTAATGGAGTGTCTATTTGTAAAAGTGCATATGAAATTTGGAGAACACTGTAAGTCACACACGAAGGCACAAGCAAAGTTAAACAGACAAAGATATCCATGTTTACTAATCAATTTCAACTGTTTAGAATTGAAACAAAATGAATCCATTTTTGATATGTATTCTTGATTTTAGGATATATTACATGCATTAATATTATAAGGAAAGAATATTGCTTAAGAGGACCAAGTTAGAAAGATCTTAAATTCACTTTGTAGTGAATATGATTAGAAGATTCTGGCATTGAAAGAAGCCAATGATATTAGTACTATGAAAATAAAAGATTTAATTGGTAATCTAATGCCTTATGAAGTACAATGGTAGGTTAGAAAAGAGAATCATGTAAATGAAAAGAAATCATTGGCAATCAATGCTACAAACGTCAATAATGAACCAAACGATAATGATGATGAGGAGATCAATTTCATGACCTTTAAGAAATTCTTGAAAGAAGATGAACAAACTTCAAAAAACTAACAAATTTAATTCCAGAAATGAAAATGTTATTAAGTGTTTTGAATGTGATCAACCCGGTCATTCGAAAAGAGAATATCCAAACCTGAAGAAATCAAAGTACTCTTTAAACACTATCAATAAGAAGAGGAAACATACTTTCAATGCAATATGGGATGATTTAAATACATCAAAAAGTGATAGTGATTCAGAAACTGAAAATGCCAACATGTGCTTCATGGCAAAGGATGACTAGGTATGGTATTCTAACGATGAAATTATGAATGTTTTAAATGATATGTATAAGGGATATAAAATGCTTAGAAAATAGTACAAGATTAGTTTAGCAGAGATAGGTAGATTAAAAATGTTTAACGAATCGTTAACTAAAAAAAACAATGTCTAGAAGATGAAACCGAAAGACTTAATGATGAAAAGGATCAAAAACTTGAAAGTTTTGAAAAACTAAAAAGTGAAAATGAATCCTTAAGATCAGAAAATCTTTTAATGAAGTCATAGATCATTGATCTAAACGACAAAATAACATCACTAGACAATGTTATCTTAACCGTAATAAGGATTTTGATAAAATTAAAAATAATATTGATAATTTAACAAAGGGAAGGATAATCTAGAAAATTTATTATCTGCATCTAAATCCACTAACAATAAACATGGACTTAGATACACCCCTAAGCCCAAATCAAAGAAAAATAGTACTAAATTTGTTAAGGCAACCAAATTCAAACCAAAAACTAGAAAATTAAAGTTAAAAACCCTAAATAAGTTTATTAATTTATGGGTTCCTAGATCGTTAGATAATAATGAGAAAGAAAAATATATTGATACTTTTATTAACAAATTTAATTTATCTGATGATTATATTTTGAAAGGGCAGTCAAACTCTTCATGGGTTTGGCTTCCTAAAACTTAACCCTATGGACCCCAAAATAAAATAGGGTACCGGTATGCATATTTTATATTTTTTAGGTATGGAACAATGGATACCAAACAACGGATGTTCAAAGCATATGACAAGAAATCCATAGATATCAAGCGACAGTATAGTCAAAGATGGTGTAATGAACTTTGGATATAATTCAAAAGGATATGTTATTGGCATCAGCAACATCGGTAACTCTAGACTCCTCTTATTTTAAATATTTATTTCATGCTTTGTATTGATTTTGATTCCCCTCATAAGTTCTGTTTATACATATATATACACATACACAAACAAACTCTATACATATTATCTAGTCGTGCTTAAACGATTCTTTTTCGCCCTTTTCGTTGATGACAAAGGGGGAGAAAATGTCTAAATATACTAGACGAAATGATAGGGGGAGTGCATAAAGTTAGGGGAGCCAATTATAAAAATATTATATTTTATCTTTCAAATATTTATATGGTTGTATTTTATCTCTCAAATATTTATATAGTTGTCATCATAAAAAATGGAGAGATTGTTAATACCCTAAGCATTGATTTTGATGAACAACGATATAAATATTACGACTAACATTTCTTTGGGTTATGCAAAACTTTCAAATATGTAAAGAAAACATTTATAGAGATAAACAAGAACTCAGTAAAAGCAAATGAATTATATATATAGTTTAATTAGAGAAAATGGAAGAAAAAAACTAATTGAAGAAGAATACTGTATTGACAGAAGTATTTGAAGAGATGAACCTTATAATCTTTTGTTAAAAACCCTATGACAATTATACTTGAAGATCATCAACTATTAACCTCAACCGAATCAGAAAATATCTACAAATATGAGGTACTTTGATATCTGAAAATCCACAACGCTTTATTGGAGTTTCTATTTTTTGAAACATACATATGTCGACATATCAAAATGTGTAGCTATTATTTAGTTTTTTAAAATTCAAATGAAGGGATTTTCCCGCCATTTCTTAAAAAATATACATGTCTCTTCAACCACTATTTAAAGGGCTTTGGAATATGAAATTTGTAACAATTTTCTCTTCTTTCTCATATTCTTTCATATCCATATATTTGTGAGAAAGATCCATCATATATTCTTCCACTTTCTTTTCAAATCCATACTTTTTTACTCCAATTCTTCAAGGATTTGCAAACCACGCAATATCAAAGAATTTGTACTTGAATTTATCATTCCTTCTCTGGTTTCATCCTATTCCTCAAAGAGTTCAAAGAAATATTGCTATTGGAGGTTTATAGGATCATTGTACCGAATCTGTATTGAAGATACAATTACTTGCCATACTCTACTATTGATTGTAAAGAGAAGAAGATGTTCTTGTAGCCTATGAAATCAAGAGGGTGCATCTTGAAATCCATGAAATCAAGATTGTAAAGGTGTTCTTGCCACCGGTGGGAAGCAAGCACTGATAGTGAAATTCTGTATGGTGCAATATAGGACTAGATGTAGGATTGGTCAATCCAAACTAGTATAAAAATTCCTGGTATTATTTACTTGACTACAATTTACTTTGTTACATACTTATTCTGTGATTACTTGTTTCTATTTACAATTTGAGTAGATAGAGATTTAAATTCATAAATAAGTTTTAAATAGTTGAAATACACACTTCACCCTCTCTAATGTATAAATAGCCTAAAGATCCATTCTGCATTGTGTTATAGACAACCCATTTTCCACAAGTATATTGTTACATGGCAGTCACATTATATTAGTTGTGTTGACTGGTTGATGATAGGGGAAGAGCAGGTTATGGTATAATTTCCTATCTTTTGGATGGGTCTACTTTACTTGTTTATAGATAGTCCGGATTACCCCTAAACCATGTTCATGGAGAGGATCGGCTGTGCCTTAGTAGCTTCCTGTTTATTCATATATAGTTTTGATGTACAGTATTTTGAGATAATTTCCCTCACACCAGAATTTAAGTTTGACCGTGTTTTGTCTTTGTCTGATTATGTCATGACAACTATCGGGTACTCGATTCAGTAATTTGGGAGTCAGGTGCATTGGGGATATGCTATTAGGGTGCATAGTTGGAGTATTTTGGAGGCGTGGCACCGATATTTTGGATATGTATACTTGATATTGTAGTAGTACATGACAGACATGTTATTTTGTATGTGAGACATGTTGTATCAGATATTATATTCAAAACTTCGTGTTATTGGGAGTTGATGTATTATGACTTTCTATATTGATATCTATTTATCAGTTATTTCCGCTAGTGTGGTCTCTTATATATTGTTTATCTTATTTTGTTCATGTGTATTCACTATATTATATATATGTTATCATTTCGATGTGAGATTCTATCAATGTCTTGGTTTGGTGTTTTATTTTAATTTTACCCTGATAATCTATCTTTTCTAGTATTCGGAAGTCAAGTATTGATGTGAGACAATGATTTTTAGGTATTATGAAGGACATGTTATTATAATTTATTTATATAAACATAGAATAAATATTTTATGCAATTTAATAAAAGGATTTTTTTATCATTCTTTTAACCCCGCTTATACTAGTCTCAGTGGATCTATCAATATCCTTTTATCATTATAAATTGACTAGGAATGTTTAAAGAATAAGTATTTTAATATTGATTCAAAACTCATCGTTACAAACTCATTCACAATTACAATCGATAAAATGCTTCTTTCAAGAATATCTACTCACATATATATATATATATATATATATATATATATATTAAACGTATATAAAACACTTCTTATATCCAATATAACAATATGTATAAAAGAAAACAAAACCAAAAGCATAATTTATTTCAAACAATATTCTTTTGTTGAATGGTTGCACTCATACTACTAATGAATCCATTAACCATGCTTTTGTTGAGTACTTCCAGTCTATACTAGCAACCCCCAACCACCACATTCCAAACTTAACAAGCCTGTATCCTATACTCCTCAGCAAGCTACTGGTCTTGTAGCTCAAGTTACATTTGATGAAGTTAAAATAGCTATCTTCTCTCTCAGCCCTACGAGTATTGGTGGTCCAAATGGTTACAGTGCCTTCTTTTTCAAGGGCTCTTGGGATATAGTAGTGATACATTTTGTTGAAGCAATGCAACATTTTTTCTCAGCAAATAAGCTTCAGCCAGGCCTAAATGAAAGCAATATTTCCCTTGTTCCCAAACTAAATAACCTTAATACTGTTTCCTAATTCAGACCAAACTCTGATGCTATTGTGATATATAAATGCATCTAAAAAATTCTATTTTCTAGGCTTTATGATGTTATTCACCGAGTAGTGAGTCCTTATCAGTTTGCATTAATTCAAGCTCATTCTACTAGTGACAATGTATTACTAGCTCATGAGCTTCTCGATGGTTATGGTAAAAGTGGTATTTCCCCACGTTGCATGATAAAACTTGATATTCAAAACGCCTTTGATATTATATCATAGCAGCTTTTTATAGCCATTTTTATCTTGAATGAACTTTCCTCTTCTATTCATGGCATGGACTAATGCATGTATATCGACTCCTTCATTTTCAATTATTAGGAATGGCTGCTCTAATATATATTTCAGAGGCACTCAAGGATTTATCAAGGTGACCAAACCTTTGTGCTGATATTTGTGATAGTAATGGAAGTTCTCAATGCACTGCTTTATGAAAAGGTTTCCTTTGGCCATCTACAGGTTCACCCAAATTGTAAGGGCCCCTTAATAAGAAGCTTGCCTTTTGCTGATGACCTGGTGTGCTTCACCAAGCCAACACTTGAAAATATTTCCTACCTACTTCAAAATTTGTGTGAATTCAAAGACTTAACCGAACTCTCAATAAATTTTGATAAGCCTTAAATTCATATTGCTGACCTCTCTCAATGGTAGAAAGATGTAACTGCTAGTGCTTTCTCTCTTAAAAATTGTCTAATAATGCATAATATTTGGATTTGCCTCTCATGAATAAGAGTGTTACTACTGCTTGCTACCTACCACTTTATGATAGAATTTGTAAAGAAACTCACTACTTAGCCTAATACCATGCTGTCTTAGGTAGGTAGACTGACTGTGATTCAATCTATTATTGTTGTTATGACCTCATATTGGACCAGACACTACCTTTTGCCTAAAAACCAATCTCAATTATCTCTAAGGCTTTAAATAAATTTCTTTGGCATGAGGACCCTTTCTCCTAAAAAATGATCCCAATATTCTTTAGCAAAGTTCAATTGCCAAAGCATTATGGAGGGTTTGGAATCTTGAACTTAAAGCTGTAGAATACTACTTCTATTTCAAAGTATTTCCACCTTATTCTATCTCAAAGTGATAATTTATGGGCTGCATGGATGAAAAAGAATCTTATTAAAGCAAAGAACTTCAGGGAAATGCCGATTCCCTCTACTGTTAGCTATGCTTGTTGTAATATTCTCAAATTAAGGTCCACTTTTCCTCCCATGATTCAGTGTAACCCTATAAAACTTCCATATGTTAAATTTTGGGATGATACATGGCCCTATAGTGGTTTAATCCTAAGGGAAGTTATAGGACCAAACCTTCAATTCCTTACTGGAATTCCTGCAAGTGCCAATGAAAATGAGTATGTTATCGAAGAATTTCCTAACTTACCTTACTTCATATCTGCCGAAATCAGGAATTTTAGGCCATTGATCTCGAAAAGTGCATTTACTCCCTTAATAGATACAATTTTCTTGGCTACTAAGGGCATAAAACATAGCACCTCCAACGATTACGAAGTCCTATTAGGTAATGTTGAGGCTTTCCCTTAATTGAAACGTATTTAGAACGTTGGTGGCGTGATGAAAAACAATGTTCTCCTATGGAAGATTTGTAATGGCGGACTTCAATCGAGACCACTCTAATTTAAATCCCCAAACGCAGCGGAAAAGCTAGATCGTGATAAGAAGTGTAAAAACAACCAACCAATAACTCAATCCAGAGACAATCACAATCCCAAATAAGCAATTCAGAAATTAAAGCAATAACAAAAAATAAATCACATAGCGATTTATAGTGGTTCCACTAATGTCGTGTTAGTGTACATCCACTTTAAGAGAGAGCTTTATTATTATTGATGAGAAGAGTACAAGAGATTGATTACAATGATCAAATTCTAATTAGAAATTGGTTTGTGGAGAAGAGAACTGAAGAAAATTAGGTTTTGATAAACCCTAATTAGTGGAGGCTAATCTCTTGCAGTCGCATGCTTATCAGATCTGAAACCAGAGGCTAGCTTATATAGGAGAATAGAAACCCTAGGCAATGTTCCAAAATTGCCCCCGCAGTTGACACAAATCTTCACGCCGAGTCTGTACGAGAAAACAGGCAAAAAACGTTCCAGACGTCTGACCAAAAGGTCAGACCTTTTGGCTAAAGTCACTGGAGTGACTTTCCTTCAGATCAGACGTCTGACCCATTTTGTCAGACGTCTGACGAAATGCTCTGGAAGCATTTCTGAACCAAATCAGACGTCTGAAAAATAGGTCAGACGTCTGAAAGAAGTTTCTGCCCCAACTTCGCCTACTTCACATTTTCTCTTATAACTTCCTCCTCCGAACTCCGATTTGCGAACCGTTTTCTCCGTTGCGAAGCTACTTCCGACCTCTACAAATCCTCATATAGTGTCACCAAAATTTAACACTCCACCTCAACACTATATCCATCTCCGACTCTAATGGTACCATACCATCAACAACAACCGATAGCACCAACTATCACTCCTTCTACCTTCAACCAAACATGAATGCTTTCCCAATGAGCTCCGGCAAAGCCACCGCCCATTGCACTCCACCAACGAACTCAGGAAAAGCCCCCGCCCACTAATGAAATGTTGAAAACATCCAAAACCTAAGCTGTCTCTCCAAAGACTAGCACTAACCAAGAAGATAGAACCTCAATCTCTCACCAATACTCTTTCTCATCTACCACCAAGCTCCTCCCTTAACCATGCCACCCCGTGGCACCTAGCACTTCTCCAAGCGAATCAAGTTCGAGCAATGCTCGAACTTCCCAACCGGCAAAGCCTTAGTGAACATGTCCGCCGCGTTATCCTTTGTGTGCAATTTTCGAAGATATACTTGCTTATCCTCATCCATGGCTACTAGAAATGACTCTCTCACCTCACTATGCTTAGTCCGTGAGCTAAATGCCAAATTCTCTGCCAAGTGAATAGCACTCTGGCTATCACATCGAACATCAATACTATCATGCCCGAATCCCAAGTCACACAACAATCGCTTCAAATAGAGTGCCTCCTTTGCGGCCTCCACTGCGGCAATCAACCCTACCTCCGTAGTGGATAAAGCAACTACGGTCTGCAATCTAGATCTCTAACTTATGGTTGTACCCCCAAGTGTGAAGACATATCCGGAAGTTGATTTTCTTCGATCCCTATCACCAGCGTAGTCCGAATCACAATAACCAACCAACTTGCAATCCATCGTCTTACTACCGCCAAAAACAAGCCATGAGATGATGTGCCTCTAAGTTATCTCAATATAAGCTTCACTGCTTCCCAATGCGATTTTCCCGGATTAGACATAAAACGACTAACCACCCCGACGGCATTTGCTATTTCGGGCCTTGTACACACCATAGCATACATTAGACTTCCAACCGCACTTGCATATGGCACCTTTGCCATATAAGCCTTGTCTTTCTCCAAGATAGGTGACCCTTTACTCGAAAGCTTCATATGCAAAGGTAAAGGTGTATTTGACGCCTTTGCATTCTCCATGCTAAACTGGCAAAGCACTTTCTCCATGTATTCCTTTTGAGTTAGTTTCAACTCAAAATGCTTTCGATCCCTTACAATCTCCATGCCCAATATCCTTCTTACTTCTCCAAGATCCTTCATTTCGAACTCCGATTTCAAACTCAGTTTTAACTTGTTGATTTCATTCTTATCCTTAGAAGCAATGAGCATATCGTCCACATACAAGAGTAAATACACCCAACAATCATTTTCCAACTTCTTGAAATAAACACAAGGCATCCTTGATGCTTCTATCAAAACCATTTTCAAGCATAAAATGATCAAACCTCTTGTACCATTGTCTAGGTGATTTCTTTAGTCCATATAGTGATTTCTTCATCTTGCAAACCAAATTTGACTTACCATCCACAACAAAACCTTCCGGGTGCTCCATGTAGATGTCTTCATCCAAGTCACCATGCTAGAAGGCGGTTTTCACATCAAGTTGCTCCAACTCCAAGTCATGAACATCAACTATAGCAAGTAATATCCGGATAGAAGTATGGCGCACAACCGGTGCGAATATCTCATCATACTCCTTCCCCTTCCTTTGTGCAAACCCCTTAGCTACTAGCCTAGCTTTGTATCTTCCATCGTCCTTCACCTTGTATATCCATTTGCACCCAATAGCACGGTTTCCTTTAGGAAGTGGAATCAAATCCCAAGTTTGATTCTTCAACAATGATTGCATCTCTTCCTCCATGGCACAAATCCATTTCGAGCTATCACTCGACTTCATGACGTCATCAAGGTCCATTGGCTCATCTTGGACTACATGAAGCGCATAGTCCAACTTATCACAAAAGCTAAGATAGTTCCAATCACCATATCTTTCGAGTGGTCTTATGGGACGACGACTAACCCGAGTAGCAATACCATCACCCAAACTTCCTTCAGCTCCACCTTGAACCGAATCTTCTCTAGAATCATGCACATCACCAACACTACTAGAGGCGCCCTATGGACTATGTGATGTAACATCAACCGCTACCTCCTCGCAAGCATCTCCAACTACTCTACTCTCTCTACTCCTTGGACAAAATGTGGAAATAATTTCCTTCTCCTTTGATTCATCATGAACCGAATATGGAACATCTGATGAGCTTCCATTCTCCTTGAACATCGCCGACTCATCAAAAGTAACATGATGAGAATTCACTACCTTCTTCGTTTCCGGATTCCAAATCCGATAGCCTTTTACTCCATCCGTATAACCAAGCAAAATCCCCTTGAAAGCTCTAGGTTCAAGCTTATCATTTCCCGGATCATGCACATAAACTGGACTTCCAAAGACACGAAGATAGCTCAAGTCAATACTCTTTCCCTTCCACACTTTCTCCGGAATTTTGTTACCAATAGCTGAGCACAGAATTCGATTAATAATATGCACTGCGGTTGACAAAGCTTCAGCCCAAAATCCCTTCACCAAACCCGATGTCAATCTCAAGCATCGAGCTTTCTCAAGTAGAGTACGATTCATCCTCTCCGCAACACAATTCGACTGCGGATCTCCAGGTGTAGTAAAATGCCTCCGAATACCATGATGCTTTCAAAACTCCAAGAATTCTCCTGAAACATACTCTCCGCCATTGTCAGACCTTAGAACCTTCAAAGACTTTCCACTTTCATTTTCAACAAGAGCTTTCCATGCTTTGAACTTTGCAAATGCCTCCGACTTGGCCTTCATTACATACACCCAAACTTTCCGAGAAAAGTCATCTATAAAGGAAATATAATAGCGAGCTCTACCTAAAGAAACTACAGGTGCCGGTCCCCTAACATCCGTGTGAACATACTCAAGAACCCTTCTCGAATCATGCTTTCCTTCACCGAATGAAACTTTTGTTTGCTTCCCCATGACACATTCTTCGCAAAACTCCAATTTGTTGAAACTCTCTCCATCGATCATCTTACTCTTTCGAAGAATGTCCAAACTCCTCTCCGAGACATGACCTAACCTCAAATGCCACAACCTAGTCGCATCCAAGCCACAAGAACTGTCAACTCCTATACGAGTTTCGCCTTCCACAGTCACTCCTTGAAGCAAATAAATACCACGAGTCCTAGCACCCTTCATCACCACAAGCGCCACCTTCGAAACCCGCAAGCTATCACTCTCAATAGTGATTTTACAACCTAAAGATCCAGCTGCCCCAAAGAGATAAGCGACTTTCGAAGTCTCGGAACATAGCGTACATTAGTGAGAGTACGAACCACTCCGTCAAACATCCGAATTTGCACGGAACCAATGCCTTTCGACTTGCAAATAGCACCATTTCCCATAACAATTGAATTTCCTTCTTTGTTGATGTAAGAGGAAAAACAATTCCTATTTGGCGTCATATGATAAGACGCCCCCGAATCAAGTACCCAATCGTTACCCGAAACATCCGATGCTACTGCCGACAACACATCTACATCTCCCTCACCAACTCCACTCTCCATCGCTACAGATGAAGATGCTACTTCCTTCTTTGCCTTCTCCTTGTCCGGACACTCATTCTTCCAATGACCGGGCTTCTTGCAAATATAGCACTTGCCTTTTCTTTCCTTCGACTTTCCTCTCCAACCGAGGTTCCTTGATTTAGAACGCCCCCGGTTCTCCTTCTTCACATACCTCTCCTTCTCCACAAACAAACCATGACCACTACTAGCACCACTACCTCCATCACCTAACTCCTTCATTTGATCCCGCAACTTCTCGCTAAGAAGACCCGTCTTGACATCATCAAGAGTCAATGTATCTCGGCTATAGATCAAACTATTTGAGAAACCTGTATAGCGATCTAGCAACGAACACAACAATATCATCACCTTTTGCTCTTCCTCAATCTTCAAATCTACCGCCTTCATCTTCATTAGCAAATCATCAAATATATTCAAGTGCGCCTTAAGCGAAGTACCTTCTTTCATCTTATAGGTGAAGAACGTTCGCAATAAGATCAAACGATTTGTCAGTGACTTCTTCATATATAACTCCTCCAACTTGTCCCAAATACCCTTAGCGGTTGTCTCACCACTAATTTCAGAGATAACATTCTCTCCCATAGCAAGTTGAAGTGTAGTGAATGCCCACTCTTCCATCTCCTCTCTCTCAACATCCGAGATGTCCGCTGGCAACAAATATGTGTCAAACACTACCCGATGTACCCGATTCCTCCTTAGAACCGCTTTCATCTTCCATTGCCATTTTTCAAAATCATTATCGCCATTCCACTTGTCTATTACCAATTGTGATCCTGAAGCTGCATACGATCCACGTACATAAGGCGCTACACCACTTGGATTACCCATTGAGGAACTACTTGAGGTATTATCTGTTTCTGGCATTTCTACAACCACCTACCAACACCAATGCTCCGATACCAAACGCAGCGGAAAAGCTAGATCGTGATAAGAAGTGTAAAAACAACCAACCAATAACTCAAATCTAATCTCAACCAATCCAGAGACAATCACAATCCCAAATAAGCAATTCAGAAATTAAAGCAATAACGAAAAATAAATCACACAGCGATTTATAGTGGTTCCACTAACGTCGTGTTAGTGTACATCCACTTTAAGAGAGAGCTTTATTATTATTGATGAGAAGAGTACAAGAGATTGATTACAATGATCAAATTCTAATTAGAAATTGATTTGTGGAGAAGAGAATTGAAGAAAATTAGGTTTTGATAAACCCTGATTAGTGGAGGCTAATCTCTTGCAGTCGCTTGCTTATCAGATCTGAAACCAGAGGCTAGCTTATATAGGAGAATAGAAACCCTAGGCAATGTTCCGAAATTGCCCCCGCAGTTGACACAAATCTTCACGCCGAGTCCGTACGAGAAAACAGGCAAAAAACGTTCCAGACGTCTGACCAAAAGACCTTTTGGCTAAAGTCACTGGAGTGACTTTCCTTCAGATCAGACGTCTGACCCATTTCGTCAGACGTCTGACGAAAAACTCTGGAAGCATTTCTGAACCAAATCAGACGTCTGAAAAATAGGTCAGACGTCTGAAAGAAGTTTCTGCCCCAACTTCGCCTACTTCACATTTTCTCTTATAACTTCCTCCTCCGAACTCCGATTTGCGAACCGTTTTCTCCGTTGCGAAGCTACTTCCGACCTCTACAAATCCTCATATAGCGTCGCCAAAATTTAACAAGATTATGTCTAATGCAATACAAACTAAGGATATGCTTTATAGACACAGACTTATAGATAACGCTCAGTGTTTTTTTTGTGATGCTAATGTTGAAAAAAACACACTTATTTTTCTCCTCGACTTTTATGAACTCTATATGGTCCTCTCTACTCATAAACGACATATTTTACTGCTCATCCTCTTCTTTAATGGTAGAATGGAAATGAGAAGGAAATCTTCAAAATGTTAAACACTGCTAATCTTTCTCAAGAAATTCGTTGCTGCAATTTGGGCTGAGAACAATGCAAGCCTTTTTCGCAATACAAAAAGCTCGCCAGGTAATATAATACTAATAATACATCATCAAGTCCTGAGAGATCTCAAGTGCATGCGTGCTAGTCTACACCCAATTTATCAAGCTGGTATATGATGATTTTGTATGAGTTTGTGTTACTGGGCCTTTTTGTCTTTTGGCCTTTTAGATTTCACTGTTACTTTCATATATTATATTTTTCTTCTCATGTATACATGTTTAGTTATATTAATAAAAGGGCCAAGCTCCCTTAGCCTTTACCATTCAAAAAAAGATGCTTTTGCAAGAGTTAAGCTACATCACAAATTACCACATTGTCCCTAGTACACACCCTTAACTCTATCAATATTTTTCTGGAAGAGTCAACACTATGTTTACTCTTCTATCACAAGGAACTTAATCTTTTGAACCACCAGGTTGTCCTTACTTTTGGCAGATTTTGGATGACTTATTGGTGTTATATATTTAGTTTATCTTTCATAATTTCAATGCATATTGATTCATTTAGCTGGTACATGTGGTTAAGTTACACTTGTAATATTAGTAAATGGATGGGGTGGTTGACTTGCAATTTTATGAAGACAAGTTACTCTTGTTTTTCAGTTTCACATAAAGAAGTATGTGGATCAAAATGAGAAAAACTTGGCTTTGTGCATGTAAGTTGACGATGTTCTTTTAATTGCTTAATTTTCTACCCCTGATAGTGAAAAATCTATCTCATTAAAATGATAATCCATAAATTGAGTGGTAAATAAATTACCTGTATTTGTTCAAGATGTTGAATGATTGAAGGTGAGTTTGAATTGACATAAATCCCTAATCGTCTTAGCACTCATTTTAATGCAATATCCGAGGGAAGGGAAATAGGAACCTGAACAACACAACCAAAAATTATGAAGTGCGAAACATTTGAATGATGATCTAGTACAATCTATGAAAAGGAGTACTCATGGTTAGTAGTTGGTCTATATCGAATTAATTATGCAGCATGCGAAATGGCATGTCCCTAGACTAATATAAGTAAATTTGTTCACATCAACATCAATGAGTTGCAAGCACTTAATATGAGAATCAGCCAAGCCATATTCGCCATGGACATAAGCAACAAGATGATCCACTTCAATTCCCATAAACATGCAATAGTTATCAAAAGTGTGGATTGTTAAATTCACCATAGTAGTAGACATGGTGGAATGTCGCGAACCCATGTGATCAGCTAAACACAAACTTGGAGGTTGGATATCATATAAAGTTTGATTTACTTTTTTTATAATTCGTATATGTGTGCAAGTGACTATTGTGTGTGATATGCCCTTGTAACGATCCAGAATTTTAATGATTTGAAATTGTAATATTTAATTGATTTTGAATATTTAAAATTTAATTTTATAGATTTAATAGCTTGAATTTCAAATATAATGATTTATTGGATAATTTAATTGTTAAATATAATAATTGGAATTGGTTAAATAATGGGATTTTGAGTTTTAAGTTAGATAAAATTATTTTAAAGGCTTATTAAATTTATATTAACAAGAATGAAGATGATAAAAATTTTAAATTCGATTTAAAAGCGATTTACTCAATTTTAGAAATAACTCGTTTAAATTAACGAGTAAAAATAGCCTTCCGGGGCACAGTATTTTGGAATCCGACGAAACTGGTTCCATTGGATCTGTAATAGTGTATTATTATCGGATTTCAAATTTCGTAGCGTTTGGATTTACCGTTTGGTCGTACGGGATAGAAACACGTTGAAATTAATATCGAAAATTTAATATTTTAATTGGATTCAAAATGCAATCTTCTCCATATGATCGAATTAGGTCCCAAAACTTATTCCATTGCGTTTGGAATAGGGGTATAACATTAGGAACGCCAGGTGGCACACCTCGATTAGTGTTCGGAATAAATATCTAGATATTTTAGAATTATATATATATATATATATATATTACTTTCAAATTTCACATCAGCCGCAAAAACGTTCACTCAGCCACTCTACCCAACCCTGTTCTACGTTTTCTTCGTATAAAACGCTTCCTTCATCTTTTTTTTAAAGCACAACAAAGAAATAAAATGAAAGGAATGGAAACTTTTAAAAAATAAGTTCTCTTGAAATACAAATTGAAAACTCATGAAACAAGTTTGTAAATTCATATTTTGCATAATACTTTGATCTGGTATATTTCTTGAAGGGTGCGACTTCAAGTTTAAAGCTCGACAGTAATGGTTGAAAACTAGGGTTTCGATCTGCTCGTGTTTGGAGTAGTATTTTGTGATATGGAGGATGGAATCGAAGTTGTGATGGTATGGGGAGTCGGCGGCAAGGAGGATAGGTGGCTAGTCGCCGTGGGCAACGTGCGACATCGCACAGCAGTTCGGGAAAGGGGGGAATGTGTGTGTCAAGCTGTATAGTCAGCACTAGTGAGGACAAGTTATTATAACTGTCTAGTATTGTTTTGTTGATTGTTTTACTCTGATGATGGTATGTATAAATAACCGTTATAGTTCTTTTTTTATGAAGATATGTTATTATCTATCATATATTGTTCCGCTGTGATTGTGAGATTCTATGTTATTGTTTCTGTTTCCTTCTATCTCTTTGTTTTCTTTTCCCCTAACAATTGATTTTTTCGGCATTCGATTGCTCGCATGTGATACAGTGGACGTATCAGTGTTGATTTTTGAGGGTCGAAAATCCCGGTCGTTACAATTGGTATCAGAGCTGAAGGTTAAGCGAGAACCTTCGCTTTGATGGGGTAACTCATTAGAGATAGGGTCAATAGCACCCTAGAATGAGTTTGATTGTATATATATATATATGAGCACGTATTTGTTAGTGATATAAAAATGTTTTATATTGTGTTGGTAGAAGAAAGAAGGTAGAAGAAAGAAGAAATTAAACAAATATAGAATCTCACAGCGGACTGAATAATATATAATATCAATAGTTCTTTACCCAAATGAAAACTGTAATATACATATCTCAAATCAGAGTACACAAATCAATAATTACCAGCCTGGACAGTTATAACAGCTTGTCCTCACCATTGCTAATAATTTCAAAACAAACACTACAGCGGAATAAACAAGTACACAAATACGTCTCAGTCTCCAGCTCGTCTTCTGAGCTCCAAAGCAATCCAAATCTATATCTGTAATATGCTTGGCCTGACCCGAGTATTATTATAAAATAATAACACACGGATCAGTCTGGTAAACCATCATGAGAAACACACTCAATTTGTTAAGTTTTCAAAATAAAGATATCGTAAGACCACACCACACATAAACACGATCGGGTTTTTATCTTACGATAACCAAAAATTTTTTATAAAAAATCCAATGATATTATAATAATGTCTAAGGGGAAAATAATAATAATCAAGTAGCTGTGATGCTCGTGCTGTGTACATCACAAAAATACTATATATAAAATCAAAACTCGATAAGGCTCGTCCGCTAATTGTGTAGGATTTCCACGGAGCTGCTCTCAGTACTTCGAGAACGGTCATCCTGCACAAGGATCAGAGTTATCCTTCCGAAGCATCATACCCGTCTAACCGGGATAATATAGGAAAAACATAACTGGTCTTGCTAAGACTGAGTGCATCGCTCCAGCATGCCAAAAACAACTGAAGTATCAGTATTGCTAGAAAAGGAGCCGATTACACCCTATGGGTTTGCCAACCCTACTGGCCATGCCTCCTATCTCTGGTTTTAGTCATTTCCGCTGATGAGGCTACGCCCGGCGTTCCAGCTTACGCACCGCTCTAAAAATAGATCACGGAATCCCATATGGATTCCCACACCACAATGGCCTTGGAATCGCATACAGATTCCCACATCTCAAATAGATCTTGGAATCTCACACAGATTCCCACACTCCAATGAGTCATGGAATCACATATGGATTTCATCCCAAAATATAACGCTTCTCCTCCGTTTAACTGTATATGGTTTCGGAGTAGGTCATGGGTTCCGAGTCATCTCTTACGAATACACTCTCCATTTCCTAGGCGCTCCAAAATCCATTCGCCGATTTCCAGAATTCTCAATACCGGTTCTTTAAGAAATAATCAGACAATACATGAGAGCAGGGATCACCCCCTAACCGTTTAAATGGATGGATCTCCTTAACATTTATTCTAGAAGAACAACGAGTTTATACGTACAGTATAGCACCTCGAACGGTAACTGTACCAGATAATTCCCGTGTTTCCCCTAGATATTTCCATAGTTAAATCCCTTCGGTGTTAAGTAGGAAATCGTTTCCTACCACCAAAATTAAGAAGGATTACATATTTGGGCCAAGATTTTGATAGTCGGTTATTTAACTATCAAATGAACAAACATTCAAACAACGATTACATTTCCCACTGAAATCACTAAGCCTCATTTAATTTCATTTCGATAAATCAAATCTCCTTATTAAAACATTCATATACTTATTTCATTTGAATAAATATATTCACAAGTCATCCTTTTCAAATACTTGAAAACTATATTATGAAAATAGATATGGAAGTGCCAATCGGTATCGACCATGGATCGCAGCTCGATGGTTGCGTTTCTATCCCAGAAAAACCAAACTTAACTTAGGCAATCTCTACCTCCCGATTTCCGCCATGCAATCAAACATAGATTGCAGTTTGCACAATGGTTACATCGCTATCCCAGCGAAAACATCCCAAGTTGTAGGATATCTCTGCCCTCGAATTACGCTATGAAAATATACCATTACTTCCCAAAATCTTTTATTTTAATAAACATCTCAAAATAATACTTATAAAGTCTCTATATAAATTCCCAAGTTTAATATAAGGAAAATAATCTTTTAAAATAGATTTTTGATAAAGGACTTTGAAAATGATTAATGAAGATTTAAAACAATTTAGAGATATCAAAAAATAATATCATTTGGAACCTTTTACAGAACTATTTAATAATATATTCTAATAACTTCCAAAAACAACTTTTAAATTATCCTTAAGTAATTAATTTAAAACAAAATATTTCAAATAGAGTAATTAATGTTTTAAATAATCATTTATTAAATAATTATATTATTATAAATAAATAGTTTGACTTTTAAATCTTGATAAAACCTTTAAAACATTTAAGTGAAATAATTACTATCGCTATAGGATTCATTTACAAAACATTTGTAAATGAAAATTTAAACAAAACCTTTGTATATATTTTTACTAATAAAACCTTTCACTTCAAATTATACAATCTGAAGTTAAACCAAAACTTGTAACTTTCTAATGTTATACTGAGGCTCGGAAATCCTAATGGTACTTATCAACTACCATTCAATTCAATTTAACTATCAAAGTCAAATTACAAGCATTTACATAACAGTCATACATGTAAATCAAATCCACACTTAACAACAATTTGTTAACATATCAATTTTCAATATAAATCAAATTTGCATTTGAACTGTGTCCCAATTTATCAAATAGCAGAATAAAAATTTATTCTGCTAACCAATTATCATTCAAAAATAAAACTCTTCATTTATTATGCAACGGTGTTTATTTGGCCAAATATACCACACTAATATATTTCAATTCAGTTTACGTTATAATTTAATAACGTAATTTTTAAACAATCCATTTATCAATTCCATACATACATGATTCAATACTGGAAATAAACTTAAAAACAAACATAAACAGTTTAATAGCAATTTGAGATGCTATATCGTCACCCTAGATCTGGTTCAACCAATCTAATAGCATTTTAAGATGCTATATCCTCATCCTAATCAATTTCAACAACCACCAATTTCAAAAATCACCAATTCCAACAATCCAAATAGCATAATAAATTTTATTCGCTATAAACATTACCGATGAACCAAATGAGTGAGTTTAACTCACCTTGAGTTTTCAATTTGTAGAACGTTCCAATTTCAAATCAAATCGAACAACGTTCGATTTAACCTAAAATTTTAGCTAGCTCTAATCAACTCCATATCGATTCCAGAATGTAGTGCTTATCGACATGATTCCATCGTCGCTTGTTTCGTCTAATTTTGACCTTGTATGAATATGATACGCATTTTTAAAGTTTACATGAATTAAATTATAGTTTAATTTACAAATTAATATAATAAATAACCTTAAACCAATTTCAGCCGTTGATTTCAGATTTGCAAATCTAGGCCATGATTTCCTTCTGCCCTCATGCGAATACCAGGGTCGAACGCATAGAGAAAACCCAATGTCGCCGTTACACTTCCGATTGCCGCTCCTTCCCTACTCATCTATTCGACGATCAAGAGCCACCAAATCGAAGCTTTATCTCTGCCGCACCAAAGCCAGAAGACCGCACACAACCCTTGCAGCCCACGCCTCGTATTTCGTGCACGAACGCCGAGCGAACGTGGCCAGATCGTGCCCCCTTCGTGAAGAAATTGACGATTTCGGCCGTATGGATGCGTAGCCCTCGACGTGCTCTCCAACTTTCGTATAGAGATCGTTGTGTAATAGTTGATGAATAAGGAGAAATCAGAGGAGGAAGATGGGAGCATTTTGACCATTGAAGTATGGACTGGCGGCTAGGGATAGATAACTAGGGTTTTGGAGAGAATACGCGTATATATACGTTTGTACTTATATTATATTATTATTTTTACTATTCACGTACATTTCCGGACGAACTCCAAACGAAGTGTGCCGCCTGGCATTTATAATGTTTTACCCCTATTTCGAACACAATAGAATATGTATCGGAAGCCAATTCTATCGTATTTGGAAGATAAGTTTTTGAATCGAATTATTTTGATTAAGTTTACTTAAATAAATTTTCTACGCGTTTTCAGCTCCTACGAGCAAACGATAAATCAGATTGCTACGAAATTTGAAATCCGATAATAATACACAATTACGGATCCAATGGAACTAGTTTCATCAAATTCTGAGACTATGCGCCGGAAGGCTATTTTATCGTGTCGATTAAATCGAGCGATTTTCGAAATGGACGAAATTACTTGAAATTCAAATTTTATAAACTTACCAACTCAATTATAATTCAAATAGAATTTATATCCATATTAGAAACCATTTCGATTCATATTAAATCACAAATTCAATTATTTACACTATTCCAAATATTAAATTTCACTATTAAATTAATATATAAAATTTCAAATTTTAATTTATCGACTTTTAATTCCATTCAAAAGTCCACTATCATCGTTCTAATTCAAATAGAGTTTTTATCAACTTTAAAAATCATTTCCATTCACATTTAACTCTAGATTCACATATTTACCCAATTTCAAATATTATATTTACTATTCACCAAATCCATTTAATCGCTATACTTGAAATTCTAAACCATTTCACTAATTCCACCAAAATCTTCATATTCAAAATAAATTAATATTCCAAATTCAACACTTAAAATAAATTAAACGTTCAAAACCAAACGACCAAAATTCCGGGTCGATACATTCCTCCCCCCTTAAAAGAATTCCGTCCCCGAAATTGCTAAGGTAGGAAAAATGCACAAAACGCATTTCTTTCCAATACCCAATTGGTTAAAATTCTGTTATTACCATTTCCTATGCCTTTTAGTCCCACTCAAATCCACTAATTCCTATTTATTCATCAAATTCCATTATTTCAAGATATATCTTCAAATCAAATTTAGTTAACAAAAATTTTCCCAAATTTTCTAACACCCTAAATTTTCGAAATTTTTTGACAGAGTCTCTCCTATACGGAGAGCCTTTTACAATATCACAAATATGATAAACATAATATACATCGACCCACATGGTCGGAAGCACAACATATATCAATATTTATCTCATTTTTGCTTTTAATGCGTAAGCGTACCTTATATTAGCATTATTAAGCGAGTTCGCTTAATTTTTATGCAATTACACAACCAAAATCTATCCAAACAGCTCCATGTACCTGTACTTACTCAAAATAAGCACATAAGTTCCATAACCATGAAATTTTTATAACATTACACCCATTTAACCAATCTAAATACAAGTTTCGTAAAGCAAACATGTCATATCATGTATTTTAGAATGTACATGCAATTATAGGATTCCACATTCAATTATACACTTTCAAATTGATTTTCATACCATTTTTCAATTTTAAATTTATCCACACACCAGTCAATTCCATTCTATTCACATTCACACTTATTATGTAATGACCCGTAATTTTCGATAATAAAAAAACATTTAATTTAATACGATGTTGGTGTTAATATTGGAAGTAATAAAAATTTATGATTTATTAATAAGAAAAATAACTAGAATGTAATTTTAATTTAAGGCAATTGATAACTATTTTAATGAAATCTCAATTTAATTGAAATGATTGTAAAGTTAAAATTGGTTATGAATTATAAATAAGGAAATAAACCAAATGTTGTATTTAACGGTGAAATTGTATGTAATAAAATGAAATTGGTTAATATAGAACAATTAATCAGCATGTGAATTTATTAGTTTTGTTTGTTAACAATAAAATAGAAATGTGTTTGAAATCATAAGCTGTAACAATTGTTTAATTATCATTTCACTATTTAATCCGTTGAAATTTAATTGGAAATCAATTGCAATTAATCTATTTGAATATTGCAGTTAGTGTGAATTAAGATGGTAACTGTAGTATATTGATGTAATAAATGGTAAACCAATGTTAACTATGTCTATAAAGTAATGATTGATTGAATAAAAAGATTTGAAATCAAAATGAATCAATTTATTGGGTTTTAAATTATAATTAATGAATTTATTGCAATTGAAATTGGAACGTTGTAATTAGCGCAATATTAATAGTTGAATTTGAAATGGAAAATTTGTTTTAAAAGATTATAATTACTAGTTAATCAAAAGCGATAAAAATTTGTTAGTTATAAAATTTGAATTTGAAAAGTGATAAATTTAATTTAATAATAATTTATTTAATTAACGTGAAAATAGCCATTTTGGTCACTGTCTCGAATTTTGACGAAATCAGTTTCATCGGATCCGTAACAGTGAATTATTGTAGGATTTCAAGTTTCGTAGTGATCGGACTTGTCGTTTGATCGTGCGGGCTCGTAACGCGTAGAAATCAATTTAAATAAGCTGATTTTAAAAGATAACTTCTATATACAATGGAACTAGGACTTGAAACTTGTTCTATTGAGTTTAAAAATATCGAAAACCTATATTTCGATATATTGGATGACCCATTTTCGTTTCAGGAACGAAACGGGCTTTTCGGGTCGTTGTTATCGTTTCGATCCAACCGTGCCTATATATAGGCTGTTATAAACCCTAGTTGTTTCTCATTTTATTATTTCTGTACGTACATCTTCTTCCTCCTTCTCAAATGATAGAACATCAAACCTAATTCTCATATTCCAAAACCTAATTTCAAAAAAGAAAATGGTTGCTCCAGGTTTACTTCGAGTGAGGAAGAGGTTCGCTTCGGGTTCCAAAGGCGAAAGCCCTGCAGCGACTTCGGATCAGAGAGAGTTCCATTCTCAACAAGGTGGATTTGGTCAAGCTTCGGGTTCTAGAGGCGAAAACCCTACAGTGATTTCGGGTCAGGAGCCAAATGACTCGGGTCTCGGGTCGTTTTGGAAAAAACTCAAAGCGAGCACCGGGTAATTGAAGCGGCGGACCGAAGTAAAACTCGAAGTCGAAATTTTCCAATCTTCTAACATTAATAACCTTTTCATACGAGCCCGGATTCACGCGCAGTTTTCTCCTTTGCGATCGTATCGAAATTCTAGACATTTTGGAACTGGTTTGGCTACATTCTGAGACTGTTAAATTTTTGGACTGATTTTGGATTTTAAATCAACGACAAATCGAAGGTGAGTGTTTTGACCCACTCACAACTACTAGATTATCTTATGTTAGTTAAATTGAATTTATGATGCAATTAGAAGTTGATTGGTTGATGTTTGGTATATTTAAATTGTCATTCCAGTTAAATCTAACTTTTATTGAATATTATTGCCATTAATTTAATATTAAATTCTAAATTGCCAGTTAATACCCGTTATTGATAATCAATCACTTGTTATTGTTTATTGATTGGTTTGAATGGTGATTGTAATGTATGTTGATTGTTGATATTGGATGTTTGGATGTTATATTTTATATCGTTATAATATTGCAAGTTCCTTATGGGTTGAAATGATACATACCCAAATGATCTGATAGATTAAGGAGAAATCGTTATGGGTTGAAATGATGGACCCGAGCGATTTCATGGATTTGAAATTAAATTTGGGATTATGGGTTGAAATAATATATACCCATAAAATTTAAAATATTTGCGGATTGAAATGATAAATATCCGTATCACTTAACCATAGGGTAGAAAATTATATACGAACACTGGATTTGGTTAAATTAAATGATTTTAAACCCTTAAACTTTGAATTCAGTTAAATGATATTTAGAAATAGAATTTGATTTATATAAACTGAATTGTTTTAAATGAATTATTTAAAAGGATTTAAATTGAAATTTTGGAATTGTTTTAAGTGAATTGCTTAAGAATTTAAATTGAAATTCTAAAGTTGAATTTGAAGTATATAAACGAAATTTATCGAGATTGAGTTATTGAAACGTTTGAAATTTGTAATTTTGAAATCTATTGAAATTGGAATAGCTTAAATTAATATTTCAAGATTTGAAATTGGGTTTTGATTTGAAATCTGGATATGGTTCAGGTTTTTTGAAATGGAAGAAATAGTTAGATTTGATGTAAATTTCAAATTCATTAGTTTAATGTAAACTGTTTAAGAAATATATCATTTTGAAAAACCCCGACTATTAAGATTTTCAACTATTAAACTAATCTAATCTATTTTAAACTATTTTAATCAATTTAAACTATTTTAATTTATTTTAATATATTATAATATATTTAATCCAATTTAATATATTTTACCTAATTTAAACTAATTAATCCATTTTAATCTATTTTAAATCTATTTAATTTATTTTAAATCTATTTAATCTATTTTAAATCTATTTTAAATCTATTTAAAACTATCTTAAATCCACCTAAACTATTTTCATCTATTTTTAAACTATTTTAAAGTATTTTAAACTATTTAAACTATTAAAAACTATTTAAACTATTTTAAAACTATATAAACTATTTCCTAAAAATAAACGGTGCGAGATTGGACTGCTATAATTAAATCCTTGATTTAAAAGCGAATATGGTTAAATGATGTTATAATCTGAGTTGGGATTCAATTGATATTTTCTGGTGAAATGGCATATTTGGTTTAATATGATGATTTTGAAATGAGATTTAACCTATTTTGTCGATATGATTTCGAAAGCGAATATGATTTCGAAAGTGATATGTTTGAATCGAAAATGATATTTTGATATCAATTATGAATTGACTTTTGAAATGTAAAAGAACCATCCGGTGTGAAATAAGTGTTTGGTTGTTAAAGAGACCGGGATCGAATATTGTCATACTCTCTGCTAATACTGAAAACTACTTTAACAACTGTGTACGTGGTGGAGATTCCAGAATGAAGTAGGATGGTTTGGCAAACGATTCTATATGAGGTATTTACGTAGCCCTGACTCCCGTGAGTTAGCTTGATGTGGCTAAAACAGGAGCCATGCCGGGCCAAGTGAGGTCGCACCTCCGATCGAACACATTTCTTCGATACCATATTATGACTTTGTGATTAATTTGGTGGCCACCCCTCGATTTGATTTTGGGAGTGTGTTCCGAGGTGGACGCAGCTGCTATGCGTTACCACCAGTCCGGATCTGCAAAACGATAGTATCCTACTCTGGGCATTGCCTCGCGTGCCTTGTCACATGCCTTATCGCGCCTTCTACGAGTTTGTTTTGTACCGTACCTATGGAGTGCCCTCTCGGTACACCACTGGTTTGGTGGAGCTTACGGTACTGTATAGACTACGAGAATATATAAAATGTGTTAAGGGGGATATGGGTAACGCCTTGATGCTATTTTAATAATTTACTTTACTGTAGACACTGTTATAATAGCGTATTGTACTATGTATATAGATAGTTTAACGGATCCTTAGGAAATGTAATCCCGAACATCTCTTAAGTTATTGCACTTACGTTAGACACTAGATAGGAGATGTCAAACCCCATGAACATCTCTGACGTCATTACACTCATATTTATTTACAGTTGAACTTACATAAGATCTTTTAGTTTTGACTCGAGTGTTTTGTCTTTTTAATTCGCTCGGGTCAGTCTGAGCTTTTCAGTGCATCGAAGACTGCTTTTGGAGGATGAAGACGAAGGTTTAGTACTATGATTATTTATTACATTATGTCCACTGCATCATGTTGTTCCGCTGCATTTATTTATTTATTCTTGTTGTATGTAACTCTGATTTGTATTGTAAAAGTATAATCAAATGTTATTTGTAAACAACTTCATGAACTGTTTATTTGATTATTATATTTTTTTATTCCGCTACGAGATTCTATGTTTGGTTTTCTTTCTCTGCTTTTTTCTTATTTACCCATAACAATCCTCCCTTTTGAATGGTTTGAGTTTGACATGTGTGGCTTATTGTCGATTTAAACTGTCCAAAAAGATGGGTAATTACATATTATATTGGTATCCATCTTATCAAGCTTCAATTTATCCATTTAAATTGATTCTAAATCAATTTATCTATTTTCCATTGGTTCCCATTCAAGTTATTCACCAAGCTTTGTTCGCTTCATTTTATATTAAACAACATTCCAATCCATGTTGATTTATTTATGAATCATTTCATAAATAATCGCTTAAGTTAAGTTTCCATGGCAATCAAATTCCATTTCATTTTAAATTGATTCTCGAACAATTCAGCTCAGGTTCATGCACTTGCATTCATATTAATTTCACTTCCAACTTATATTACATCTTTTCCATTCACTTTCATTTAATTCACATAGTGTTATTCACTTCATTTTATAGTGAACGACATTTCATTCCATGCTAATTTATTTATAAACCATTTCATAAAATTATTTTTAAGGTTTATTATAAACATTCCATACCGCTACTTAAGTTCATACCTAATCTTATCCAATCCATACTCCAAAACCATCTTCCATTCATTTACTCTTAAATTGAATTCATTTCTTGTTATTAAATACTTAACCATTTTAACTTGGTCATACTTCTCCACTTTCTCAGTTTAATCAGTTATACAAACTTATTTATTCACAATTTCCTGAATTTCCACTTAAGTTTTACTCACATTCTACATTTATAACATATAGTTATATAATCACTTCATAATTCATGTTTATATTAAATTTACTCAATTCCAATTCACCCTCCATTTATAATTGAAATTTTTGAATTTTCATTCCTTTACCATAATATCAAACCATTTTCATTTTGGTTTTACCATTTCATTTCTCAATTCATAAGTTTAAGAACTTATTTACTTAAAATCTCATATTGCTTAGTTGAGTCCATTCACATCTTATAATCATAACTCTGGATTATATATATCACTTTATAGCTTAAGTGTATCCATTTCATTCAATAATCATAACTTATAGTTATATAATCATTTTACATTTCAAACTTTATATTCAATTCAAATCCAATTCAATTTTATTTAACTTATCTTAGGTTAAATTTTCAACCCATATTATTCATTTTAACTTACTCAAGTTAAACTTTAATTCCAAGATTAAAATTCACACTTTCCTTTCTTATTTATATCAACTCAAAATTATAAATTTAATAACTGATTTCCTCCTGAATTCACAAATGGAAATCCCAAAATTCAATCACCCGGTTTTATTTCAAATCATTTTGAAATCATAAATATACATATATCCATTTTTGTATATCAAATCACACTTTCGGAATTTTAAAACAACTTGGTTTTGCCCAAAACAATTTCCTTTTGGAATTTCTAAAAAAAACTTGTTTACCAAACAAGTCCAAAACAAATAATCATAACCAATCACTATGATAGCAATCCATCACTTAGAAACTCAAAAATGAACACTAATGATGCGGCCGTCATCACTAGAATTATTTTCCAGCGACTGAAGTGAGTTCGGTGCTTTCATACTTTCAAAATCCATTTTAAAAAAATTCTATTCAGAAATTTCTCCAAAATAATACTCCATTATTCTTCACAAATCACCTTGTAAAACATTTCCAAAAATCTCCAATATTTAAAAATTCCTTATATCTTAGTTCAAATCCATTTAAAACATTTTCCAAAATTTCTGGGATTTAAATTTTCAAATTCTGGTTTCAATCCAATTCTAGTTATAACTCGCTTGTATAAATCATACTTATATACTTTTAAATAGGTTATATAACCCATTCCAAATTTTATAATCTTATTTAGATTATAATAATACCAACCAAACACTCCAAATATATACACTATAATAAATTCGGAGAAATATTTCTTTATATGAAAATATAGTTTGGGTAAAATTATTTCATTTACCCTCTTCAAAACAATACCGTATCAGTTTACCTTGTTTGAGAGTTTAGAAACCCCTATTGATACAGTTGTACTTCCCACCGACCAGAATTCATAAACACTCAACCAATAAGTCAACACAATATAAAACATTTTATATTCACTAACAAATACGAGCTCATATCTATTAATACACTCAAACTCATTCTAGGATACTACTGACCCTATCTCTAATGACTAATCCCCACCAAAGCCTAGGTATATCGCCAACCTAAGCTCCGATACCACATGTGACGATCCGACTTTTCGACCCTCGAAAATCGACATCAATACGTTCACTGTATAGCATGCCAAACAATCGGGTGCCCGAAAGACAGATTGTTAGGGGAAAAGAAAGAAGGTAGAAGAAAGAAGAAACTAAACGGATACAGAATCTCACAGTGGACTGAATAATATAATATCAATAGTTCTTTACCCAAATGAAAACTGTAATATACATATCTCAAATCAGAGCACACAAATCAATAATTACCAGTCTGGACAGTTATAACAGGCTGTCCTCACATTTGCTGGTAATTTCAAAACAAACACTATAGTGGAATAAACAAGTACGAGAACACGTCTCAGTCTCCAGCTCGCCTCCTGAGCTCCAAAGAAATCCAAATCTATATCTATAATATGCTCGGTCTGACCTGAGCATTATTATAAAATAATAGCACATGGTTCAGTCTAGTAAACCAGCGTGAGAAAACACACTCAATTTGATTTATTAAGTTATAAAACCCCTTTTAAAATAAAGATATCGTAAGACCACGCCGCATATAAACACGGTCGGGTTTTTACCTTAAGATAACAAAAACATTTTTATAAAAAATCCAGTGATATTATAATAATGTATAAGGGGCAAAATAATAATAATCAAGTAGCTGTGATGCTCGTGTTGTGTACATCACAACAATACTATATATAAAATCAAAACTTGATAAGGCTCGTTCGCTAATTGTGTAGGATTTCCACGGAGCTGCTCTCAGTATTTTGAGAACGGTCCTCCAGCACAAGGATCAGAGTTATCCTTTCGAAGCATCATACCCGTCTAGCCGGGGTATTATAGGAACAACATAGCTAGACTTGCTAAGACCGAATGCATCGCTCCAGCATGCCAAAAACAACTGAAGTATCGGTATTGCTAGAAAATGAGCCAATTACATCCTATGGGTTTGCCAACCCTACTGGCCATGCCTCCTATCTCTGTTTTAGTCATTTCCGCTGATGAGGCTACGTCCGGCATTCCAGCTTACGCACCGCTCCAAAAATAGATCACGGAATCCCATATGGATTCCCAAACCACAACGGCCTTGGAATCGCATACAAATTCCTATATCTCAAATAGATCTTGGAATCTCACACAGATTCCCACACTCCAACGAGTCACGGAACCACATATGGATTTCAACATCCCAAAATATAATGCATCTCCTCCATTTAACCGTTTATGGTTTCGGAGTAGGTCATGGGTTCCGAGTCTTCTCTTACGAGTACACTCTCCATTTCCCGAGAGCTCCAAAAACCATTCGCTGATTTCCGGAATGCTCAATACCAGTTCTTTTGGAAATAATCAGACAATACATAAGAGCAGGGATCACAAACTAACTGTTTAAGTGGATGGATCTCCTTTTCATTTATCCTAAAAGAACAACGGGTTTATACGTACAGTATAGCACCTGGAATGGTAACTGTACCATATAATTCCCGTGTTTCTCCTAGATATTTCCAGAGTTAAAATCCTTCGGTGTTAAGTATGAAATCGTTTCCTACCACCAAAATTAAGAAGGATTACATATTTGGGCCAAGATTTTGAAAGTCGGTTATTTAACTATCAAATGAACAAACATTCAAACAACGATTACATTTCCCACTGAAATCACTAAGCCTCATTTAATTTGATTTCGATAAATCAAATCTCCTTTTTAAAACATTCATATACTTATTTCATCTCAATAAGTATATTCACAAATCATCCTTTTCAAATACTTGAAAACAATATTATAAAAATAGATATGGAAGTGCCATTCGGTATCGACCATGGATCGTGGCACAATGGTTGTGTTTCTATCCCTGAAAACCAAACTTAACTTAGGCAATCTCTACCTCCCGATTTTCGCCATGCAATCAAACATAAATCGCAGTTTGCATAATGGTTACACCGCTATCCCAGCACATCCCAAACTGCAGGATATCTCTGCCCTTGAATTACGCTATGAAAATATACCATTACTTCCCAAAATCTTTTATTTTAATAAACATCTTAAAATAGTACTTATAAAGTCTCTATATAAATTCCTAAGTTTAATTTAGGAAAATACTCTTTTAAAATAGATTTTTAATAAATGACTTTGAAAATGATTAAGGAAGAATTTAAAACAATTTAGAGATATCAAAAAATAATATCATTTGGAACCTTTTACAGAATTATTTAATAATATATTCTAATAACTTCCAAAAACAACTTTTAAATTATGCTTAAGTAATTAATTTAAAATAAAATATTTCAAATAAAGTAATTGATGTTTTAAATAATCATTTATTAAATAATTATATTATTATAAATAAATAGTTCGACTTTTAAATCTTGATAAAACCTTTAAAACATTTAAGTGAAATAATTACTATCGCTATAGGAATCATTTACAAAACATTTGTAAATGAAAATTTAAACAAAACTTTTGTATATATTTTTACTAATAAAACCTTTCACTTCAAATTATACAATCTGAAGTTAAACCAAAACTTGTAACTTTCCACTGTTATACCGAGGCTCGGAAATCCCAATGGTACTTATCAACTACCATTCAATTCAATTTAACTATCAAAGTCAAATTACAAGCATTTACATAACAGTCATATATGTAAATCAAATCCACACTTAACAACGATTTGTTAACATATCAATTTTCAATATAAATCAAATTTGCATTTGAACTGTGTCCCAATTTATCAAATAGCAGAATAAAAATTTATTCTGCTAACCAATTATCATTCAAAAATAAAACTCTTCATTTATTATGCAACGGTGTTTATTTGGCCAAATATACCACACCAATATATTTCAATTCAGTTTACGTTATAATTTAATAACGTAATTTTTAAACAATCCATTTATCAATTCCACACATACATGATTCAATACTGGAAATAAACTTAAAAACAAACATAAACGGTTTAATAGCAATTTGAGATGCTATATCGTCGCCCTAGATCCGGTTCAACCAATCTAATAGCATTTCAAGATGCTATATCATCATCCTAATTAATTTCAACAACCACCAATTCCAACAATCCAAATAGCATAATAATTTTTTTTCACTATAGACATTACTGATTAACCAAATGAGTGAGTTTAACTCACCTTGAGATTTCAATTTGCAGAATGTTCCAATTTCAAATCAAATTTAACAACGTTCGATTTAACTTAAAATTTTAGCTAGCTCCAATTAACTCCAAATCGATTCTAGAATGTAGTGCTCATCGCCATGATTCCATCGCCGCTTGTTTTGTCCAATTTCGCCCTCGTATGAATAAGATACGTATTTTTAAAGTTTACATGAATTAAATTATAGTTTAATTTACAAATTAATTTAATAAATAACCTTAAACCAATCTCAGCTGTTGATTTCAGATTTGCAAATCCAAGCCGCGATTTCATTCTTCCCTCGCACGAATACCAGGGTCGAACGCATAGAGAAAACCCAATGTCGCCGTTACACTTCCGATTGCCGCTCCTTCCCTACTCATCTATTCGACGATCAGGAGCCACCAAATCGAAGCTCTATCTCTGCCGCACCAACGCCAGAAGACCGCACGCAACCCTCGCAGCCTACGCCTCATATTCACAAACAAACACCGAGCAAACGTGGCCAGATCTGGCCCCCTACGCGAAGAAATTGACGATCTCGACCGTATGGATGCGTAGCCCTCGACGTGCTCGACAACTTCGTGTAGAGATCGAAGTGTAATTGTTGATGAATAAGGAGAAATCAGAGGAGGAAGACGGGAGTGTTTTGACCATTGAAGTATGGACTGGCTGCCAGGGATAGATAACTAGTGTTTTGGAGAGAATACGCGTATATATACGTGTATACTTATATTATATTATTAGTTTTACTGTTCACGTACATTTCCGGACGAACTCCAAACGAAGCGTGCCGCCTGGAGTTTATAATGGTTTGCCCCTATTCCAAACACAATGGAATATGTATCGAAAGCCAATTCTATCATATTTGGAAGATAGGTTTCCGAATCAAATTATTTTAATTAAATTTTCTTGAATAAGTTTGTTGCGTGTTTTCAGTTCCCACGAGCAAACGATAAATCCGATTGCTACAAAATTTGAAATTTGATAATAATACACTATTACGGATCCAATGGAACTTGTTTTGTCGAATTCCGAGACTGTGCCCCGGAAGGCTATTTTATCGTGTCGATTAAATCGAGCGATTTTCAAAATCGACAAAATTACTTGAAATTCAAAATTTGAAAACTTACCAACTCAATTATAATTCAAATAGAATTTATATCCATATTTGAAACCATTTCGATTCATATTAAATCACAAATTCAATTTTTTACACTATTCCAAATATTAAATTTCACTATTAAATTAATATATAAAATTTCAAATTTTAATTTATCGACTTTTAATTCCATTCAAAAGTCCACTATCATCGCTCTAATTCAAATAGAGTTTTACTCAACTTTAAAAATCATTTCCATTCACATTTAACTCCAGATTCGCATATTTACCCAATTTCAAATATTATATTTACTATTCACTAAATCCATTTAATCGCTATACTTGAAATTCTAAACCATTTCACCAATTCCACCAAAATCTCCATATTCAAAATAAATTAATATTCCAAATTCAACATTTAAAATAAATTAAACGTTCAAAACCAAACGACCAAAATTCCGGGTCGTTACAATTAGTATTTGTACTTAGACACTATTATAATATCTTAGGATTTTATATAAAAATGGTTTGGTTATCGTAAGATAAGAACCTGTCGTGTTTATGTGTGGCGTGATCTTACAAGATACCTTTTGATTTCAAAATATTTTCCTAAAACTTTAAATCCAATCAAGTGTGTTTCTCACGTTGGTTTTCCAAACTGACTCAGGTGTTATTTTATTATAATGCCCGTGTCAGACCGAGTATTACAGATTTTAGTTAGGATGCTATGGAACTTAGGAGACAAGATGGATGACAGAGACGTATTCCACGTACTTGATTATATTCCACTGTGTGTGTCAGGCTGTATAGTCAGCACTGGTGAGGACAGGTCAATATAACTGTCCAGTATTGTTCTGTTGATTATTGTACTATGATGATGGTATGTATAAATAACCGTTATAGTTCTTTTTGTATAAAGATATGTTATTATCTATCATATATTGTTCCGCTGCGATTGTGAGATTTTGTGTTATTGTTTATGTTTCCTTTTATCTCTTCATTTTCTTTTCCTCTAACAATCGGTTTTTCCGGCATTCGATTGCTCGGCATGTTATATAGTCGACGTATCAGTGTTGATTTTCGTGGGTTGAAAATCTCGGTCATTACAGCCCTGATGCGATTGAAGTACATTGCTTAACGAATGTTGATGTGTGTCGACCCACTAATGTTTGTACATTAATTTAGGGTAAGGGATGTCCTAGATTTGCAGTATGTCATACTTCATGTGTGGTGTGCGATAGTGTGCTTTATGATAAGAATGTTGGCTTGTACTTGCAAACGAGTTCCTTATACACAATGAAATAACGTGTTTAATGATAACTATTTCAAAAAAACTACGTTAATAGTATCAGATTAGCCCGTGTGGGTAGAAACTCTTATTCTTGACTAGTCTTTGCTTGAAGAGTGATTGTATTTCTTCAAGAAATTGTATATTTTGAAATTTCTAGAGGTAAATAATGATGGAATATGCATCCCTAATTGTCCAATGATCAAATAATGATGAATTGATGCGATTCAAGCATAATTAAGCACGAATTTGTATGTAGATTCATCTACTTGATCAATTTGGGTTAAATCGATTTGAGTTGGATTGATTTCCATTGGATTTGAAAGACATAAGAATAAAGGTTGATGGTAGCAGAAAAGAAAGGATCAAAGTGATGAATTGAATCAATACCAGAGTACTCAAAGCAGAAGCATCGATCGGTTTAGATCGATGTTTATCATTTGGTACTGATCGATAGAAATTGGCAATCTTATGTTTCTTTGAGCAATTTGGTATCATGGTGATTACAAATAAAGTTTGGTAGATTATGGACATTAATTTACCTGCGGAAATATGGAGTTCTCGCTGGAAAAGTTGAATTCTTCAAGAGTAAAGCCAGGGAATTTATTACGACTAAAAAGACATGAATCAATGATTGTATGGAATTAAAGTATACTTTGAAAAGGTATCACTGTCCGTGGAGACTATCTGAGTAATAAAAGCATCTATTCGATTCAGGATTTGGTCATTTGCCTTTGAATAAAGCACACATGCTATATAAACAGAAGCGTACTTTTAAGGATTGGTGTTATCCACGATTTTTTAAATGCGATGATTTGATGGTATTGAACTTTATGAATGAATACAAAGCTTATAAGTGATTAAGTGTAAGATGACATGAAAGAAAAGTAAAGAAAAGCACTAAGTGTATTGAACGGTATCGATCCATAATATCCTTAATTATTGATGCATTTTTGACATATTCTAGGTTAGGGGCATGATACAAGGTTAGAGCGTGAAGCAATAATGGATCGATGGAAAATTTAAGTGCAAAATGATACAAAATAGAGAAAAAATGACAAGCACATCAATCTGTACTGATCTCCAGTATCGATCAATCGACGTTGCCAAAATCTTCCTGATATTTCTTCTATTAATGGATGTTGATATGAAAAAGATATATTTTGAATGACTTTTCAAAAAAAGAACTAAACTACAGAGCTCTGACTCTTCCCTCCATGCTTATAAACACAAAGGGATATCAACCAAGAAAGAGATCGATTTCATTTTCACTAAAGGAGGATTTTGTCATTTTCTCAACTCAGTTCCAGCATTGATTTTGGCATTTTGATGATAATACCCTATGGAAAGCTTATGGAAAAAGGAATAAAATCATATTCGAGTGGACGTATGCAAACGCCAAACCATCATAAATCGTTTATGTGATTTTTATTTGTTTTCTTTCCATTATTTTCTTAATGTTTTATAATAGTTAGATTTAGACTAGAAATTCATTCGTTGGAACTCATAAACAATGCAAATCAAAGGCTAAATCCATTAACAAACTACAATCAATGATTATATACCGAATTATTGGTTTTATGCAAACTCTTTTAAGTGTTAAACCAAGTTTAAGGCTAACAAGTACATACTAGAAATGTGGACTTTAAAATTTCTTTAAAGAAGATAGATAGCGCTAGTTTATATATAATAACAGATGTGTATTTATTCAAAATTGAATTAAATCACAAATGATATAGTGGTATATATTCTTATTAAAAAAACTCATCTCAATTGTACATTATTATCATCAATGATCTGAGGCTATTTCTAAGAAAAGAAAATAAAAATTATTATTCACATTATTTGTAACTTTCTTAATTTAAATACATATAATACATTTCTATAAATGTTTACATGAATATGGCAATAAGTCACATATTAAACTTGTCCCATATATATACAACATGATATTTATTCAAGTTTCTAGAGTCCACATACTTCCCTAACTTTGGTGACTTGAAATTAAACTAATTTGTGCACAAACACAAGTTACAACACTCTCACTATCAGTAAAGCTATGGAATATATATCGACTTGAAACACGTGACTCAATGATTGTGTGGAATTAAAGTGTACTTTGAAAAGGCATGTTGTTCCTGGAGACAGTCAGAGAATGAAAGTACTTCAAGATTTGGTTGTTTGTCTCTAAATAAGGCAGGTGTTGTATACATAGAAGCATACTTTAAAGGGCAAGTGTTATCCATGATTTTTTACATGTGGTGATTCGATCGTATTTAACTTTAAAAAGATAAAGGAATGTACACAACGCTTATAGGAGATCAAGTGTAACATGGCATGAAATACGAGTAAAGAAAAAAGCTAAGTGTTATCGAATGGTACCAATCCATGATCTTCAACTATTAGTGCATTTTTGACGTATTTTGGTTTTGGAGCGTGGAATAATGCTAGAGCGTGAGGTAATAATGGATCGATGGAGAAATTAAGTACAAATGATGCAATATAAAGAAAAAATGACAAATTCATAGATCTGTACTGATCCATGGTATTGATCGATGGACATAGTCCAAAATTCCTAATATTTCTTCTATGAATATGGATATAAAAATATATTTTGAATGACTTTTCAAAGAGAAGATCTCGACTTCAGAGCCCCAAATCATCCCTCTATACTTATAAATACAAGGGACATCAACCTAGAAAGAGATCGGTTTTATTTTCACTAAGGGGAGATTTTTTCATTTTCTCAACTCAAATCCATCATAATAACCTCAAGAATTAAAAAAAACAAATAAAATAACATTAAAGTGGACATAGGAAAACATCGATCCATTTAAATCATTTATGTGATTTTTACTTATTTTTCTTTCGTTCTTTTCTTAGAATTATTATATCTGGATCCGAGATCATTCGTTTGAACTCATAAACAACGTAAAACAAAGGTTAAATCCACTACCAAACTAAAATCAATGATTTTATAACTGCAAAGTCACACATGAATGGTGGATAAATCTATTGTATTATATGAAAGCCGAGTTCAAATATGTTTCTCCTTTCGTTTCTACTTTTATCAAAAATTCAACATCTGCCATGTGTCCTCTACCTATTTCTATTTTATATCGTACTATAAAAAGTGACTTAAAACTCTTCATATTCATTCCCCTAATATTTCCTTTTATATTAAGTTGTAACATGACACCTTTAATTAAATCTGAGGATTTGATTATTAGTAAGATCAAAAGGTTTCATTTATAATTACATACATGTTATTTATTCCATCTATGTCTATTATGTGTATATATATTATGAATATGAAAGTGAATTCAACAATTTGTACCTTCCCAACACTTTATTCCATCTATTCCATATATTCAGGTCTTCTGCCTACTTTCATATGGAATTATCATATTACAATATTATTCCTAATTAAAATCTCTCATTAATGGCCATTAAATACAAAGAGGCTATAACTAGTAATCCATTTCTTATGTCAAATCCATCTTTTTGGCCCTGCCAATTTACTAGATGTTATTTTATCTTTTTCAAAAATGGGCCATTGACAAAATATATAAAATCAGAAGAAACTTCCTCTAGAATGGTGATAGTTCTTGTAGTAGCATTAATTGTCTGGTTAATTGGGAAACAGTTTGCAAATCCGAAGAGGTTGATGGGTCGGGAATTATAAACTTACACAACCTTAACGTTTCGCTCCTAAATAAATGGCTATGAAAGTTCAATAATGATAATGAAAAACTGTTATGGAAAGAAATTATTTCAAATCAATTTTATAATAGAACATACAACCTGCACCACATCTCCCCTAACTACAACAATATGTCTCACTTCTGGAAATCCATCTTAAAAAACTTCAATATTTTTAACCTCGGGATCAATATTATAGTTCATTCAAGAAATAACACTTCATTTTGGCATGATAGCAGGATTTCCGCTATACCACTAAAAGTTGAGTTTAAAGAACTATTTGATATTTTTAATTTCAGAAATGCAACAATATCACAGGTCTTTAGACCTGACACTGAATTTCCATGGAACCTTACATTCAACCATGCCTTTGAAAACACTACCTTAGCCTAAACTGTCTCACTTTGCACTAAGTTGGAGTTCTATAACATAGATAACGAGAGGGACACTAAAGTTTGTGTTGGAATAAAAGTGGAACCAACACCCCAAACTCAATGTACAAGTTTTTAAAATCCTCAGGGACCACACCAAACACATTCAAAGTTATTTGGAAAGTTGATGCTCCCCCTAAGGCTATGATTATACACATGGTTAATCCTATATAAGAGATTAAATACAATCAAATTATTGAAGAAAAAGAATTTTCTTATAGATAAATAATTTTGTTTTTTTTGCAATTTAGGCCTAGAAAACATAATGCCCCTTTTCTACATCTGTCCCATAACCAATTCAGTACTTCTTAACGCACTTAACATCTTTGACCTAACCTTAACTAATTCTGACCTAAACTATGACAATTACTAGAATAATCTCATATTCTAAGGGAATAAAGATTGTAGAATTTACATGATATCATCTTCACAATTATCTGTTGGTACATATGGTTTGAAAGAAATCAAAGAATATTCAATAACGTTAACCCTACTCCTCAAAAACTAATTGAGAGCATTGTGATGTTTATGTACAGCCAGGTAGCTAATCCTTCCTATAAGTTGGCAAGTAAGGTGGTATTTTAGAGATTTTCTTAAAAATATAAAAAGTTGAATAGAGTTTTTGAAAGTAAATATTGGCCTCAACAGTGGGCATATAGTGGCATATATGATGACCCCGTAGAAAACTTTAACGTAGACAATTCTTCGAACAGATTCTAAACCATTTATAAATAGCATCATTATCCTTCTTACTTCCATATATATATATATATATATATATATATATAATTTTGATATACATACTGTTTGTACCAAAAATGGGCACAACACTCTTCGGAAGTTTTTGAAGAGATAAAAGTGAAGAAAGAAAATTAAAACTGTGGATTATCTAACAAAAACTCCAAATAACAGAAAGTAAATTGCACAGAAGACAAGCGATTTAGAGTGGTTCGGCGTTTCGCCTACGTCCACTATGAAGTTCGATGATTTTATTGCTCGATACTTGAAGATTGCAATTTCTTATAATGTAGTACAACTGATTTTATTAGCTAAGTCATAATATGAGGCAGCGGTGGTGATTTGGAGTAAATCTGGCAGAGTCTGGGCGCTCTTTAGCTCTTAAAATTGTCCGACCTCTTTTCTGAATGACCAGGGGCTCTATTTATAGGTGTAGGAGGCTGATATTTCGCCTAAATTTCGGGAGACCACTTCTGGCACGTGAGGGGGCCCACATGCCCGCTTTCAGGAAATCCGGGCCCACTTTGGGATCGATTCGAAGTCCATTCGAATCGATCAAGAAAACATCCAATCGAGCTGAAATTTGGTGTGGACATTCTTCAACATGTGCATAAGCTTCTGTGAAAATTTCATAGTATTTGGACTTATAGATCTCGAGTTATGATCGATTCGAATTGGTGTTTCTCGGCAGGCTGGTTCGTTCGAATCGATACGATCGAATCGATCACTTCGAATCGATCAGGGCATATGACTTTGTGATGACATGGAGCCAAACTTTAGCTTTGATCCGCTTTATTCGCCTATTTGATCGAGTCGTCCCGAAGACTTCGCTGTTTTGACTCGATTGATTCGAAGGCT
This sequence comes from Allium fistulosum, assembly GCA_030737815.1. Classification (NCBI taxonomy): domain Eukaryota; kingdom Viridiplantae; phylum Streptophyta; class Magnoliopsida; order Asparagales; family Amaryllidaceae; genus Allium; species Allium fistulosum. The sequence goes on along the minus strand of CM060907.1, from coordinate 935,979,120 downwards.
TCATTCCCAGATGGATTCGAACAGGAGTTTCGTCGTATCGATCGTGACACGCTATGGTTGATCGATACGAAGCTGTTGTAGCAGGATGGATTCGAGCATACTGTTACCCATGGATTCGAAGGACTTCCAAGTTTGATGGTTACGAACCAGATGGAGGCGAAGTTCCCTTCCTTCCGATCGATGCGAATGCCATCGATTCGAACTCCGGTTATACTGATGGATTCGAACAAGCGTTGTCTTGGATGGATTCGAACATAAACCCTGCCGATGGATACGAAGGAGACGACATCGATGGATACGAAATTGTGGTCTTCCCCTTCATCTTGCATCGATCATATCTTGAGCATACGATCTCGGATCGACTTGAAACTTGGAACATTGGCTTCCCTGTCTTTGCTTGTTATGTCTTGTTAATCGTGGCTCGATCCGGACTCGGACAAAATTCATCGATATCCATGACGAGTGACTCCTGGTCTTTAGTCAGTCCCTTGGTATCTCGGCCTTGCCAAAAGGCGGGATAACATTTGCCCCCTAAAGTACGTCTTATATAAACATGGCGTGCTTTGAAAAGTTGCAGTCTTTCATGCTGAATATTTCTGTTCAGTTGGTTACTTGGCAGTCGTTTTTCACTTGTTTTGTTGTAATCTTCTTTTAAACAAATGTTCAACCAGCGTGCTTTGCTTCGATAGACACGAAAATCTTTGAAGGATATGAAATCTCGATTCGTATCGATGAGTCTTTGTTGCTGTGGGTCCAGTGTTGATGGATTCGAGCCGATGGTTTCGAATCGATGGAGTCGAATGTTTTTTAGGGACATCTTTATTTTGTACTTCGTATCGATGAACCCAGTGCATATTGGATGGGTTCGAATCGATGGATATGAAGAGTGGTCTCGAACTGGTGGTTGCCGATGTTTCCTTCGATTCGATGGAGACAAAAGGTCGATGGATTCGAATAGGACACTTCGAATCGAGCTAGCATCCAAATCCTTTTAATCTGACTTTACTTTTAGGTAGGCAATTTCGACTAAGTATTTGAGATTCCAGGATCTGAAATCCTTCTGACTTCCATTCATGTTCGTATCGATCTTAATGGGATCGAAATCAGGGATGAAAAACAAGAAGGGTTGTTTGGAGAAGTATGGGAAAGAAAATTAGGACCTTTTCTTCGTATCGATCTAAAATGATGGTCATCGAATCGATTTGGAAATCGAGATTTGCCATGGCGCTCATATCGATCTAGATGTACGAGGTGGAGGTTTATAGATCAAATCGATCGTAGATGGCGGGTCAGTCGTATCGATTTGTATTGATCGATAAGTGGAGTTGCCCCCTTGTGATCGATTCGAAGATTCTATTTACATGATCGATACGAAGCTAGGTATCTTGTCTGCTATGAAGTTACTTTTCCGGAGACCGATTCGAAAGCAAGTCTGATGATGGATGCGAAGGAAAGGTCTCCCGATCGATTCGAAAGCCTAGGTGCATCGATTCGATCTATGTCGATTCGATTGGAATCGATTCGAAACCGTGCCCTTCTGATCGATTCAGATTTGTTGACTCCAACTTTGATCGATACGAACCAGCTTTCATGGATACGAAAATTTCACATAATTAATGGAATAACTCCGACGAACTTCATCTCTGCATATTTGACTTGAACTTTTATACTGCATACTTGACTGCCCTTCGAAGCTCGTTGATGGAACTGTACTTTGACAAATTAACACAAACTAATCAACATGAATTCTGAACAATATGTTTTAAGACGATCAGCAATGATGGTCACTTTAACCAACTTCATAATTTCCGAAGTTTTCATCTTGTCTTCGGTTTCGTTGAATTTACTAAGTATTAGCTACACTGCACTTCACACACTTCACACTGCGGGATGCACGGGTTTATTGTTTGTTTAACACTGATTTCTGATAAGTAGTCAGTTATGGAATCTTCGAGCTCTCAACAGCAGGAGATTCAGAGTTCTCCTCCTCCGGTCCTAGTAATTCCAGATATCCCAGCGGAGGTAGTAGATCCAGCTCCTGACGAGCTACAAGAGGCTATATTATTGAGGACCCTATAGATTCCATTCAGTCCAATATTTCCGAAAACTTACTGGGTAGGATATGTACGAGACATAACATCTCTTTGGATGATGCACTATTGCCGGGACCTAGTGATAGACCTCACTGTCCGCCCGAAGGGTATACCGCCTTTTATCAACATGCTTGTGCGGTCGGAACACTCCCTCCATTCAATCAATACATTAGGGAGATGCTATCATTTCTTGGAATCGCTCCTTCTCAATTACACCCCAACGGGCACGCGTTATTGAACAGTGCGTTTATTGTATTTATGGAACACCTTTTCCGCCCTCCAAAGCCGACGGAAATTAGATATCTATTTAACTTCAAGAGCAGAGGCGATAGTCCGTCTTTTACATTTTTGGAGGCAGTGAGAAACTGTCAAGTTATTACCGGAGCCTGGACCAGACTTAGTTACTTCAAGAATGAATGGTTTTATGTCCGGTGTCCTCCTTGTTTTGCTAGGCGATGGTTGTCTAGACGTAAGTGTCGTAACCTGTTGACGATTTCTTTGACTAATAGCTCTTTGGCATTGGTATTGACATCCTGTTTTTCTTATAGCTATTATCTCCAGACCTGACGGAGGGTATTACAAGGGCATGATTCGGGGCCTTCAAGAGATCCCGAGCGATGCGAGACACATCGACTTGGTGTTGATTGATTATAACTTAAGGACTCTTGGCTTGATCGAAATGAATCAGAGAATAGTCACCGAAGGGATGCTAAAGCCCGTCTCAAAGAAGAAGAAAAAGAAAATGGCGAAGAAAACGCTCGGGGTCGTGATAACTGAAGTGAGCGACGAGGAAAGGACTCACACAGACGTAGAGCCGATGGCAGATCTTTCGGGAAATTTTGAAGAATTGGGAGAAAGACGGAAAAGCACGACCGTCGTTTCTAAAAAACTTAAATCTAAGGGGTGGAAGTCTGTAGATGTGTCTTCTCCCACTTTCGGAGCTATAATTTCTGAGGCCGCCCCTTCTCATTCGAGAGATACTTTCAAAGGGCTTGATGATATTCCCATCCCGGATTACATATCGATTCATCACAATTCTGGGTTGGAGGAATTTCAAGATGTTTTAAATATGAGAGAGCCCTTCCCTTTGAGTGCGGTCAACACTTCCGGTTGGTCTGGGGGTTTACACATTTACACACACTTCCACAGCACTACATGATTTCCGCATATTGAACATCGCTTTTGTAGGATTCTAAACTGTAGTTCCTTCTTATCGCAGGTGAGATGTTAGGTCGTGGATTCTCTCTGGATAGGCTTTGTAATGTACGCCGATCTTCTTCTTATTATGAGTCCCGCTGGAGGGAATCAGATAGGGATCACGGTCGAGGCTACACCAGCCAGGAACATTACGACAGAGACCGGGATTATTGGCGCGGCCATTCTGGTCAAGATCGTATTGACAGAGATAGGAGCTATCAGTACTGACCGCGATCTCGTTCCCCTCCGCCTCCTAGGGCCTCTATAGATCATCCTGAGTCTTCACAGCAACAACAACCTACTCAATCTTCCAGGCCCGAAACTCAGCGGCAAAGGGTTGAATCGCAGACAGCTGCCATTGTTGAACAGGCTCCGGATGAATTGACAAGTGAAGGAGCCATCCAGCTTGCTCGAATGATAAAGGACTTTCCAGAAATTTGTCTGGATGCATATGTCTTCCCTCCCCACCTCAAGAGGATTCCTCCGGATGCCGAAAATATGGCGCATAGCTATATCCGCGACTTTTATGCTCAATACAAGGAGTGGTACAAAGCAGCCTTGAAAGCTTCAAAGGTAGCTTTTGATCGGGCAAAGGTTATTGAGGAGCGCGATGCTGACATTGTCAAGAAAGATCGCATCATCCAGGTTCTTCAATCTGAGATGGAGTCGTCTCGAAACTCTGAACTCCAAGCGCTTAAAAAGCATGTCGAGGCTGTTGAAAAAATGGCAAGGATGCAGCAGGCACATTGTGCCTTAGTAGAAGGGATGGGCCACCGTTATACCACGGTCGTAGCTGAGCGAGACACCGCCGTTAAAGAGCTGAATGAGCTTAAAGCTAAATTCGCTGAGGTGGTGAAAGAAAAAGATGATGCAAACACCACCGCTCAGGAGGCATGCGACCAAGCCGTATCACTTCGAGCTGAACTTGCTGCGGCGGTGGCCAAGACCAAGTTTGTGGAGGCAGAAGTCGAGGAAAAGATTATGGCGGAGCAGTCCAGGTTGGAAGCTGATTTTGATGATCTCCTGGTTACCTATAACGCCAACGTGCTGGAGCATAGAAATTTATTTAGGCTTGGAGATGACTCTATGATTCTGTACAACGCCTAGACTAGGCTGGTGGCGGAGAAGAAAGCAGCGCATCCGGATGAAGCATTGGATGATTTCGAGCTTGAGACGCGCTTGCTTTCTGAGGAAGAGAGGAAGGTTCTTCACGAGGCGATGATTTCCGTGGAGAAAGAGAGGCTTGGTGCTCGGCAGATAGAGACCGGAGAGGGCTCGGGGATCGAGCATCATGAAGCAAGTGTTGGAGCTGTAATTCCGACATTGCCCGAAGCCACTGGCGCGGTCGATCCCCAGTCTGTCCCCGCTTATAACCCCGATCAGCCGCAACTGTCTCCTGTTGATCCCTCTGCCTCTGTTCCTGTCCATACTTCGGGCCAGGCCAAGGAAGGTATTTGAACTCCTTCTATATACACTTAGGGTGGTGAATCTGAAGCATTACATTTGGCTAACAATCTTTGCTTTTTCACGTTTCAGTGACCGAAGCTGCTATCTCTGCGCCTCCTGTATCTCAAGTCTCTTATCAAGCGCAGGGGCTATCGTCACCGAGGCCATTATGACATCTATTGTGGTTGACGAAGAGGGAGAAGTGAGCATGTTATCTTTCGATGCTCAGATGATTGAGGAACTCCTTAGCCAACCCAACAACCCTTTCGATCCATCTTTTGCCATGAGCGGGGTCGCTCCAGCTGTTAGTTCTTTTATGCCAGCCACTAGCACGTCCAGCGCGGCCCAACCATCTCGTGAGGATGAAATTTTGGCCGACATCAATGCTGAGATGGCATCAGTGACAGCAGGCATGAATCCATCTGGCCATGCCCTACTAATGATGATATCACCGGGTGGCACTGTGGTTATTGCAAGTGCTCCTGCCCCACTTCCTGTTACAGCTCCTATGCCTCCAGTTCCATCCTCCAAGAGAATTTCTGTTGCTTCAAGCTCCGAGGAGGATGTTGACATCATGCCGCAATCGGAGGACAAAACGGAGAAGAGCAAAAGATTGCGGAGGAAGTCGGGCAGCGGATCTAGCGGGACTACCTCGAAAAAGAAACCGAGGAAGAAGAAAGATTGAGCGCTTCCTTTAGTTTGCTGCCATGTTCGGGGGTAGTGTTCTGTTTTGTCTTTTTGATTTTTCATAGCCGTGTATAGATGTGGACTCGGCTCCCACTAGTAGGAATTTTTTGAACCATCTTGTAATCAGATTCTTTTTGTTGATAATGGAAATGAAAACATATTCTCTTTTGTCTTCAATTCAATATTTGCTTTGGTTCTGCCCCCAGTCTTGGGGATAAGTATGGAGTTGATGTATGTTTATACTCCGTCTCGCACTCTGGGAATACGAAGTTAAGTTATGTTTATACTCCGTCTCGCACTCTGGGAGTACGGAGTTAAATAATGTTTATACTCCGTCTCGCACTCTGGGAGTACGGAGTTAAATAATGTTTATACTTCGTCTCGCACTCTGGAAGTATGGAGTTAAATAATGTTCATACTCCGTCTCGCACTCTGGGAGTACGGAGTTGATTAATGTTTATACTCCGTCTTGCACTTTGGGAGTATGGAGTTGATTAATGTTTATACTCCGTCTTGCACTCTGGGAGTACGGAGTTGATTAATGTTTATACTCCGTCTCGCACTCTGGGAGTACGGAGTTGATTAATGTTTATACTCCGTCTCGCACTCTGGGAGTACGGAGTTGATTAATGTTTATACTCCGTCTCGCACTCTGGGAGTACGGAGTTATTTAATGTTTATACTCCGTCTCGCACTCTGGGAGTACGGAGTTAAATAATGTTTATACTCCGTCTCGCACTTCGGGAGTACGGAGTTAATTAATGTTTATACTCCGTCTCGCACTCTGGGAGTACGGAGTTAAATAATGTTTATACTCTGTCTCGCACTTCGGGAGTACGGAGTTAAGGTATGTTTATACTCCGTCTTGCACTTCGGGAGTACGGAGTTAATTAATGTTTATACTCCGTCTCGCACTCTGGGAGTACGGAGTTAAATAATGTTTATACTCAGTCTCGCACTTCTGAAGTACGGAGTTAATTAATGTTTATACTCCGTCTCGCACTCTGGGAGTACGGAGTTAATTAATGTTTATACTCCGTCTCGCACTCTGGGAGTACGGAGTTAAGTTAATGTTTATACTCCGTCTCGCACTCTGGGAGTACGGAGTTAAGGTATGTTTATACTCCGTCTCGCACTTCGGGAGTATGGAGTTAAATAATGTTTATACTCCGTCTCGCACTTTGGGAGTACGGAGTTAAATAATGTTTATACTCCATCTCGCACTTCGGGAGTACGGAGTTAATTAATGTTTATACTCCGTCTCGCACTCTGGGAGTACGGAGTTAATTAATGTTTATACTCCATCTCGCACTCTGGGAGTACGGAGTTAAGTTAATGTTTATACTCCGTCTTGCACTTCGGGAGTACGGAGTTAATTAATGTTTATACTCCGTCTTGCACTCTGGGAGTACGGAGTTAATGTTTATACTCCGTCTCGCACTCTGGGAGTACGGAGTTAAGTTAATGTTTATACTCCGTCCCGCACTCTGGGAGTACGGAGTTAAGGTATGTTTATACTCCGTCTCGCACTTCGGGGGTACGGAGTTAAATAATGTTTATACTCTGTCTCGCACTCTGGGAGTACGAAGTTAAATAATGTTTATACTCCGTCTCGCACTTCGGGAGTACGGAGTTAATTAATGTTTATACTCCGTCTCGCACTCTGGGAGTACGGAGTTAATTAATGTTTATACTTCGTCTCGCACTCTGGGAGTACGGAGTTAAGTTAATGTTTATACTCCGTCTCGCACTCTGGGAGTACGGTGTTAAGGTATGTTTATACTCCGTCTCGCACTTCGGGAGTACGGAGTTAAATAATGTTTATACTCCGTCTCGCACTCTGGGAGTACGCAGTTAATTAATGTTTATACTCCGTCTCGCACTCTGGGAGTACGGAGTTAATTAAGGGATTGTAATGTATCAGCCCATTTTTTGCCTTGATGTGATGGCTTGCCCCCGAACTCGGGTTTCACTTGGTGAGTGGCCGGCCGTATCACAGGCACTCCCTACTTGAATAAATTCCACTGCGTGATGGAATTTAGCTCTCTGTGCATCGTGATGTTGTGCATTGTATTCAATGAATCATAGCTCTGGCTCGAAGAAATGGCATTTTATTGCTGAAATAAGAAAATATGGCAAAGTCAGTCGCCTTATTACAAATTCTAATTTCGAAATGCAGAAACAAATTGCAAAAATGGAATTAAAACTAAATAGGTGAAAATATCATGTTATTTGCAGTAGCGACGAAGACTTTCGCTACTCCAGGCTCTTGGTAAAGTTAGACCATCAACGGTCGCTAACTTAAATTTGCTATCCCTGAGCCTTCGCTTAATTTTTCGCGACCCTCTCCACGTTGATCTTAGGTGTGGGAGTGCCGGATAATCTTTTTTGGTGAAAAGGTCATCGAGTTCAAAAGCTTTAAGTTAGTCCTTGGCATTGCGTAATCGGGCGACTCGATTTCGGCGTATGATCGTTCTCAAGTCAACCTGGTCGCCCTGGACGACCCCAACTCCGTTGACGGTAGGGAACTTTAAGGTTAAGCACCACGGGGCAATTACGACCCTGAATTCAGCAAGGGAAGGTCCTCCTAAAAAGGCGTTGTATGGAAAGTCTATATTCAACACAACGAATTGCAATGTTCGAATCCTCCTACGCTCTCCGGCTCCCAACTCAACTGGTAACTCCACCATCCCAACAGGTATGGTAGCGCTACCATTGAATCCATGGAGATGAGTTTGGAAAGGTTTTAGATCCCTGGCTTTCATCTTCATTTGATAGTATGCATGTATAAACAGGATATTCACAGAGCTCCCACTGTCAATCAGGATCTTATTCATCCGCATCGGGCCCACTTGAGTCGATATCACAAGTGGGTCAATAGTCGGGCTCCCGACGCCGTCAACATCGCTGTCTCGGAAAATGATGTCGTTAGTCATCGTTCTTTTCCGCTTGGTCGAAGGTCTATCGTCCAAGTTACCATCATACTCGAAGTTCGCATGTCTAACTAAGTTGTTATATGATTCCAGTTCCTCCCAGCTTCGAACTGCTGGATGAGGACCACCACTTACAGCATTAATCACCAATCTTCCTCCGACACGAGCTGGTTCTTCCTGTCTTTCTTGATTTTGCACACGATTTTGGTTTGAAGGACCCGCACCACCAGGCTGCGGCGTTCGCACAAACTGATCTAACTTTCTTTCCCTGATCAACTTCTCGATGAGGTCCTGCAAATGTCGGCACTCATTGGTATTGTGGCCATAACTCTCGTGAAACCTACAAAACTTCCCTGTTTGAATCTGCCTCTCTGACGATTGCTTCGGAGCAGGTTTCTTATATTGCACAGTGTTGCAAGTTTGTAGATACACGTTTTCCAACGATGTATTCAACGGCGTGTAATTATCAAACATTGGAGCCCTACGCCGTGGGCCTCGGTTCTGATCTCTCTTTTTATCCTGACCATTGTTGCCTCGCGGCTGGGTCTGTTTGTTCTGTATATTCAACTGAACTTTTCCGGAACTCTCACCGGACTGCTTAACTGCTACATTACTTTGTATTCCTTCAGTTCTAGGCATCGCATCGTCCTGCTTCCTAGACTATTTCGCGTCCTCTTGCCGTAGGAATTGAGCGGCTTTGGAGTAGAAACGGTCCAACGATGCGGGTGGTTTCCCAGCTAACCAATTTCCAAACTCAGAATCGGGATTGACTCCTTTGGTTAATGCCATCAAGATTGAGTTGTCGTTAGGATTACTAATCTCTACACATGACGCGTGGAATCTTTCTAAATAACGTCTGAGTGTCTCTCCCTTAGCTTGGGTGACGCTAGATAGGGTGTTGACGTCTTTAGGTTTAGCGACATGCATACGGAACTGTTCGACAAATTTCTTAGCCAGTTGATCGAACGAAGAGATAGATCTAGGCGGTAACCTTGTAAACCACATTGTTGCGATTCCTCCTAAAGAGATGGCGAAACTTCGGCACTTCACTGCATCATCAGCCCTTGCAGCGCTCATTGACCATTCATATTTCAAAATATGTTGATTGGGGTCACTACTTCCTTCGTACATTGGGAGAGTTGACATTCTGAATCGCCGAGGAGGATTAGCGTATAATATCTCGTCTGTGAAAGGAGTATGACTACGGGAGATTCCCCAGTCATCATTGGTAAGCCCTTGGCTTTCGCGGATCATCTGACATATCATGGTTGAAATATCGGGCATAGCCACATTCTGTGTATGCTGAGCTAAGGTGTGGTCGGGTTCCACAGTGCGAGTTTGGACCGGACGCTGTCGACGGCCTATGTCTCACCTCCTTGGCTCGGCATCTTCCGGGCGTATGGTTCAGGTGTACGCACACGTTGCTGATTATTCGGATCTGACAGATTTCGGGTATCAACCCTTGTTTCTACTGCGGCGGTTGCAGCACGATTGTCTGTGGTATACTGTGGAACATCACCTCCTCGTGATGAGGGCTCGGCCCGGTAGCTAGTTGACGGTCTGACTCTCAATTGTCCTATAGTCAAAACAGGTTGATATTCGGTAGCTTGTGTGTGACTCGCATCCAATCGGGGACGTGTAGATTTGCCGTGATAGTCAGATGAAGCAGAACTTTCAGTGGACGAGTGGGAAGCATCATCCCTCCTGGTCCTCCCGCGCCTTCGGCGGTTTAATTGGTTGGTCAATTCAACGTTAGCGCATAGCTGTTCAGTTAACTGTTGCCGACTTTGAGTCAGTTCTTGAGGCAACACTTGAAACTCTTGTCTTGTAACTGGTCCTGACGGGTCTGATTGAGCAGTGTTGCCTTGGTTGGATGGTGGCTGCTGTGTGGGATTCTGTCTAACCCGACCTTCTTAATTAGCAGCTGTAGAAGCGGTTCTTGTGCTAACCATCTTGAGTGGTGGATTCCTTTCCTAGACTTTATGCAAATCTGAATAGAATGGAAGGATTCTGGATTAGAGATCTGGATCTTCCTTTTGGATTTATGCAATCCGGTATCGATGGTAGATCCAAGGAGCAGGAGAAAAAGCTGGTTTTCTCAGTGAAAGCACCAAAGTGTTTGTACCAAAAATGGGCACAACACTCTTCGGAAGTTTTTGAAGAGATAAAAGTGAAGAAAGAAAATTAAAACTGTGGATTATCTAATAAAAACTCCAAATAACAGAAAGTAAATTGCACAGAAGACAAGCGATTTAGAGTGGTTCGGCGTTTCGCCTACGTCCACTATGAAGTTTGATGATTTTATTGCTCGATACTTGAAGATTACAATTTCTTATAATGTAGTACAACTGATTTTATTAGCTAAGTCTGAATATGAGGCAGCGGTGGTGATTTGGAGTAAATCTGGTAGAGTCTGGGCGCTCTTTAGCTCTTAAAATTGTCCGACCTCTTTTCTGAATGACCAGGGGCTCTTTTTATAGGTGTAGGAGGCTGATATTTCGCCTAAATTTCGGGAGACCACTTCTGGCATGTGAGGGGGCCCACATGCCGCTTTCAGGAAATCCGGGCCCACTTTGGGATCGATTCGAAGTCCATTCGAATCGATCAAGAAAACATCCAATCGAGCTGAAATTTGGTGTGGACATTCTTCAACATGTGCATAAGCTTCTGTGAAAATTTCATAGCATTTGGACTTATAGATCTCGAGTTATGATTGATTCGAATTGGTGTTTCTCGGCAGGCTGGTACGATCGAATCGATCACTTCGAATCGATCAGGGCATATGACTTTGTGATGACGTGGAGCGAAACTTTAGCTTTGATCCGCTTTATTCGCCTATTTGATCGAGTCGTCCCGAAGACTTCTCTGTTTTGACTCGATTGATTCGAAGGCTTCATTCCCAGATGGATTCGAACAGGAGTTTCGTCGTATCGATCGTGACACGCTATGGTTGATCGATACGAAGCTGTTATAGCAGGATGGATTGGAGCATACTGTTACCCATGGATTCGAAGGACTTCCAAGTTTGATGGTTACGAACCAGATGGAGGCAAAGTTCCCTTCCTTCCGATCGATGCGAATGCCATCGATTCGAACTCCGGTTATACTGATGGATTCGAACAAGCGATGTCTTGGATGGATTCGAACATAAACCCTACCGATGGATACGAAGGAGACGACATCGATGGATACGAAATTGTGGTCTTCCCCTTCATCTTGCATCGAGCATATCTTGAGCATACGATCTCGGATCGACTTGAAACTTGGAACGTTGGCTTCCCTGGCTTTGCTTGTTATGTCTTGTTAATCGTGGCTCGATCCGGACTCGGACAAAATTCATCAATATCCATGACGAGTGACTCCTGGTCTTTAGTCAGTCCCTTGGTATCTCGGCCTTGCCAAAAGGCGGGATAACACATACATACATATTTTTTACTCTTGTTTGGTTGAGTTTGCAGTTTAAGTGGAAAAGGAGGAGAAAAAGTCCCTATTGTCTGCTCAGGGATGCTTGATTATGGGGATAGGCTTTCTTCACCGGTCTTACCTTGATTATTGGACTGTTTGGTTGATACTCCATTGATTCCTTTTCTTTGTTCCATAGTTAGGTATATATGTGGGTTTGTATATGTATTCCCTAGTTTCAGTATATGCTATATTATGCTTGTTTGGAGTGGGTGTTGCTTCTTTTTCATTACTTTATTCCTTGGTTTTGTCTTCTTGTTGTTCCATAAAACTTCTCTTCGGTTTAGCTGGAGGGATTTTCTATTTTACATTGTACGATGAGTTTTGCTACCTGCCAGGCTTATTGTTAGCTCCTTTTTTGAGGGTAGAATAAAATTATATGAGTGCTCTCCTCCTTTGGAGGATCACTCATTTTCCTCAAAAAAAAATTCTTATATGAATTTCAATTTCTAAAATATAATTCTATAATTAAATATGCCCATATTCAACACAATTTTATATCTTCACATCTTCTTTTTGTCCGCGAAGAATTGGATGATTAATGCATTGCTTATTGTCCCTTTTCTTTTTATAATTTCATTTGCATACGGATTGACGGTGAGTTTTTTTTTCTTATGATTGGTGTAGTTGAGTTTGATTTTCAATTTTACATCGACAAAATCCTAAAATTAATGTATTATGTAAACTAGTTTAGTTCATCACCTATTCAATTTTACTTCTTATTAATGTTTGTTAATAATTCATATTGTGAATAGTCTAGCTATCATATTATATATGAAAATTTATATCTCCTTAACATGTTTACTATTTTTTCATTTTATTTTAGACCGAATAGTGCTTTCTACTAAATTTAAGGTATAGTTTTTCTTTTAACCCCTACAAAATTTTCGTCATTCCACAAAGCATAACTACATTACCTTAGGAATTGCTGGCACTTCTTCAATTATGTAACAGACACAATCTTATTCTGCTTATGTATGTTTATTTATTATGATAAACTCATAATAAGTGCGCTACTATTCACACTCTATTTTTTTCTTCTACCCACCATTATAATTTTATTAGATATTAATATTTTTTATGTACTTCTTGCCACCTATCATATTCTTTCACTCAGCTCTGCATAACTATACCTTTCATCTCTTCTCAATAAATCTTACACGGTTTTCAAAAATCCCAATCCCTAAAAAAACTCTTATTTTGTGTAATAGATGATGAAAGGTTTTCATCTTCGTCGACTTTGGTTGAGATTAGCTAGGGTTACATGAAATAAATTACAATATAGGGTTTTGAGAAAACACGTGAAACAAGCTATCGATATAAACTTATGAGACTGAGTAGTTTGTTGAGACGAACGTCTCGATCTCTTCATTGTGATGGTGGTTGTGAGAGAGAGAGGTAAAAGTCGTATTTAAATTTATTTCTCGGTGCTCCTTTTAGCTTTAGAAAATAATGGTGGTGGCCGAAAGAGGGTAAGTAAATTTTTGAAGGTGGCCTTTAGTTTTGGTAGCCGAAAGAAAAAAGCTGGGTGCCAATAGTAGCACACCATAACAGTTAGTCCTTTATAATCTAACAACAATTCTATTTCTCTTCTCCACGTTTATTTCCCTCATATTTCACTTTCTCATAAATTTATCTCTTACCCTTTTCTTGTTTCATACCTATGATTCAGTTAAAAGAAGAAAAATCTATCCTCAATCTGAATCAAATTAAGAATTTTTTCAAGCAACTTTTAACCCATCTCTTTTTTTGAGACTATAATTTAATCGAATTCATCATTAGTTCTTCACTTTTATTCATCTTATTTTTTTTACCATTTTGGTCATGTTTTGCAGATATTATGTTTCAACCCATTGTTTCCCATGCTATTATTTTAATGGAAAAATTGTCTAAAATTCTTAAAAATGCCTTGGCATACAAGATCGTTTGAGTTTGACTTAAACGCATGATTTTTATTTTATTATCTACCATTTCGTAGAGGTTGAATTTTTTATTCATGTTCTAAGTTCATGATTTCAGATTTTTGATCCAAGTTTTATGTCCAAAATTCCATATTATTTTTATTTTGTATGATTATGATTTTTCTTCTTCATATTTTGTTGGGGCTAATCGATTTATTAATATATGGATATCATAGAATCATCAAATGTTTTGTAAAATCTATGATATACAAACTAACTATTTTTTGCACATTTATTTCTTATGATAAACTCATAATAATCAGTCTGTTATAATCTAACAGTGGTTCTCTTCATGTTCTCCACATTTATTTCCTTTTCATTTCAGTTGCCCATAAATTTGCCTCTTCCTCCTTTCCAATTATGATTCAACTAAAAGAAGAAAAATCTATTCTCAATCGGAATCACGTTAATGATTTTTTCAAACAGTTTTTAGTCGATCTCTCTTTTGTTTTTTTGTATACTAGAATTTAGTTGAATTCATAATTAGTTCTTCACTTTTATTCATCTTAATATTTTACCTATTTTATTCATGTTTTGTAGAGATTTTGTTTCTACTCATTACTACCACTATTATTGTTTTCATGGAAAAATTAACTAAAATCCTTAAAAAACACCTCGGCATACTGGATCGATCAAGCTCAATTTAAAAATTTGATTTTTATTTTATTATCCAACCATTAGATATGATTGAAGTTGATTTTTTGTTTATGTTCTAAGTTCATGATTTCAGGTCTTTGCTTCGATTTTTGTGTCCAAAATCCTATATTCTTCTTATTTTTATTTTAGTTTGTATGATTATGGATTTGTTTTTATTCGTATTTTGCAGGGTATTTATAGATTTATTAATACATCGATACCCTAGAATCATCGTACGTTTTGTATAATCTATGATAGGTAAAGTTGAACTATGTTTTAGTTCACGTGTTTTATATTTACATCAATGCTCATCTTATTTCTATTTGTTAGTATGACTTCACTACTTTCATTCATTTTGCAGGGAATAATTAGCAGATAAATACCATAGAGTCTTCAATTAGGTATAATCCACTACAGGTAAAATTTATTTCTGCTTTCCTCTTTTGATGTATAAGTATATAAGAAAAGCAATTCGAGAAAAATATCATATTTCTTCATATTTATTTTAGTCTGTATAATTATGAATTTGGTGTCTTGATATTTTGCATGAGATTATTGAATTTATTAACACATGGATTACATAGAATTTTTGGTTGTTTTGTAAAATCCATGACAAGCGGAACTGAATTTTTTCTTGTTATAAAGTTTTGCATTACATTGACGTTCATCTAATTTTTGTTCATTTATTTTGAGTATGTATCTCATTTCCTTCATTTATTTTGTAAGGCATAATTAGTTTAGTAACACATAGATACCAAAGAAAATTCAACTTTGCATTCTCTATTTCATTTAATTTATAGGGCACAATTAGTCTGTTAACACATAGATACACTACAACAAAAAAGAGCTTTCGCAGCGTTTTAAAAGTGCTGCCATAATCATTAGCAGCTTTTCGAAGAACGGTGCCTAATGTAATGCTGCAATAGAGTCAAGAAATCCCGCAGCATTTTTGAAATGATGCTTAATAAATGGCTATTGAAGCTTTTAAAAAACGCTGCAGTAAATTAATTTTGCAGCCTTAATTAAACACTGCAAATTCTTTTAGCAATGTTTTGGGAACGCAATCTAAAGCATGACTTCATGTGAATCAGTAATACAACAACAGTTTTGAAACGCTGCAAAAAATAAGTTTTGCAGCTTTTTTGAAATATTGCGGCATATCAACGTTTTTGCTACATTTTACTACTACAGCAGACTCAATTTATAAAACACTAATGGATACAGTTTGACATTATAAATAATTATAAAGATTAAATATAATCAAAGACATAATCAAAGCTACATCAATTTCATACTAGTCATATACAACATTTCATGAATAGTGTTTTAAGCATAAATGTTAGCGACATAGACTCTTACAAAAAGAGCTTGCTAAAAGAGAAAATATAAATCGTGGAAAGTCCAAACCCGTCTCATTCAAAAGTCCAATATGCCTATAAGAAGAAAAATGCAATTAGAGATTAGCGGTAAAAGAGAACAAGTATTCCCATATAACTAGACTATTTGCGTTAATAGCGCGCAGTTTAATATTCCATGCCAAGCAAAACTAGGAAGTATCTTGGCAGCTTTGATATTATAAAAAGTAACATTGATTACTTAGGCAGAAGTCTATGAGAAATAATTGAGAGCTTATTATACATTCCGGCCCACTGGTTCTTCCCAAGACCAACTAACATAGTGGCATTCTAAAATGAAAAAAATGCATTAATGGATGATATTAACTTTCTTTAAGCCGGTACATTTCCCTACAACTTTTATTATTGACTAAAAAATTTTAACATTCGTGAACATATGGAATGGCTAGGAAAATTTAGATGTATAGTGAATTAGCGCAAAGCAAAATTTTGCCGAAGTTATGGGATATTTAGTTCCCAAATAGAAAATGCTTTTGTGTGTGTGCTCAACAATAAGGCATCTTTGGTGAATATATTGAATTCTTGTAGCTACTAAATAATAAATATAATATGATTCCAACTTGTAAAACATCCTACCTGACCAAACTTAATATAAGTTGCACCCATTCTCTCAAACAAACTTCGCAGGTAGACATGAGAAAGTAATCCAAGCTGTAGAATCATTTGTTGTCTGCTCAAAATTAGAGTATTTTATTTCTATTCTAACTCATATATGTAAATATAAATATGATAGAAAACTTAAAACATAAACAAAAAACTGAAAAACTTTGAGTTATAGTTTCATGTAGCTGAAGTTTAAAAATTTATACATGAAAAATTACTAAAGAAATGTTTCATGAAATTCTGTTCTAATGTGCTTGTCCAATTGTATTCTTAATTTTTTAAATCACTAACTTCTTGGTTATGCTTGCAACTATATTTAGCTTCGTGCACATCTGAAACTGACTTTGCTACCACCATTGTCTAATTATTTTACTAATTGAGATTGTGGTACTTATGTAAAATACAATGCTGTAAAATGAGGACAACCACTGGAAATAAATACTAGTTTTTTCTTGGAAAAATGAGTGACTAAACTAACATATGATTATATCCAATGCAGCTACTTGAGAGGAGTAAAATGTCAAAACGATTTTGAGAGATTTTAGAAAAGATAACAGAAAGGTACAGGTATTATCTATTTATGCTTAACGGCAGAGGGAAGATACTGTCATGGGTATATAACATATGAGTTATTGAATGCAGCTTTTTATAAATACTAAATATATTCTTGAGTGCGGCAGCCAAAACATATTGATATTTGCAACACAAAGATAATAGATATATGAAAACACAATTATGTAATGAATTGGATAACTTGCCTCGGCTCCATAGAACTTGGGGTAGAATCGAGACTTGGAGATGGACAGTTTGCTTTCCAAGATAGAAGATATAGCAGCACTAAGGTTGAGTCAAACCTCCAACCGAAACAAGTTCTTCCGTTCCCCCAATGACATAGCCATTAATCCTTTAAGTACTATCATTGCATACTGTCATGTAACAAATAATTTTAATATTAACTTTGTGAACAATTTCACCATTAATATAGTTCCATATCATTCTTCAGGAATTACATGCAACTCAACACCATATAGCTTGTATTTGCAGTAAAATATAACACATCATCAAAAAAAGTGGCACAAACTGTGCAAATGGTTATGTGTTGCACGCGCAAAAAAGACAGTTTTCTTGTTTCACGATTTATAATACATGTACATTATAGAAATTTCATATGTATCAAAATATTGTAAAATAACCAACCACCAAACAATTATCAAAAAATAATTTACCGAGCTGAAACAAACTGAAGCCCGAATGTAAACAGGACTACGCGCTGATTTGAAGTGAAAAAGGCATTGAGCTACGCATAGAGGAGCTGATCTAAACTGCACACTGCAGAAGAAAACTGAGATGCAAGTGTAGCCTGAAAGTGAGATGATTAGCCAGATTCCTTGTCTCTACTACAAAGAATGTACTGAGTAGAGTGTTGCACTGCAGTGTGATCTCTACTACAAAAACTGAAGTGAATAGGTTGCACTGCAGTAAAAGGTGAACATTGAGCTGCACCATACATAATAGTGCATGGTGAAAAACATGTATATGGTGCAAATACATGGTGCAACTAACTACTGCCAAATACATGGTTTAGCTCGAATAGCCGAGGTAGGATGAAGAATAAGGTGCAATGTGCTGCTCATGGTATGTAACAAAGCAAATGCCACGACGACAAGTACAACTGATGTACAGGAAAAGCATTTGTGGTTCGTTGCAAGCATATCTGAGAGGTAAAGAGCGTAGATCATGAAGAGCGAGCTTTTGGCATAAAACTTAGTTAAATTAGTTAATACTTTATCATTTATCAATATTATTGCTACTGTTGTTGTTCTAAACTTAGTTATCTTTTATGAAAATTAGTTAATTCTATAATTTATTAGTCTTGGTATTATTATTATTATTATTATTTCAAACTTAGTTAAAATTATAAACTTAGTTAATTTATTATTATTATTATTATTATTATTATTATTATTATACAAACTTAGTTATCTTTTATAAAATTTAGTAAACTTGATTAATACTTTATAATTATTACATTATTATAATTATTATAAACCTAGTTAATTTTTTATTATTATTATAAATTTAGATAATTTTTATAAAACTTAGTTGACGAAGTTAATTTTTATGAACTTAGTTAATTTATTATTATTAGTATTATTATATAAATTTGGTTACTTTTTATAAAATTCAGATAAGTTGGCCAATATTTCATAATTTATTATTATTATTATTATATAAATTTAGCTACAATTTATAAAACTTAGATAAATTGGTTAATATTTTATAATTTATTATTATTAGTAGTAGTAGTATTATTAATATAAAATTAGTTAAATTTTATAAAACTTATAGTCAATTTATTATTTATTACTATTGTTGTTGTTCTAAACTTAGTTAATTATTATGAAACTTGATTAATATTTATAAACTTTGTCTGTTTATTATTGTTATTACTACTCCGACTCTTGTTGTTGTTGTTAGTATTATTATTTCAAACTTGGTTAATTTTTATAAACTTAGTTAATTTATTATTATTATTATTATCATTATCATTATCATTATTATTATATATAAACTTGGTTATTTTTTATAAACTTAGTAAACTTGATTAATATTTTATAATTCATTACTTTATTATAATTATCATAAACTTAGTTAATTTATTATTACAATTATAAATTTAGTTAATTTGTATAAAACTTAGTTAAGAATGTTAATTTTTATGAACTTGGTTATTTATTATTATTAGTATTATTATATAAATTTAGTTACTTTTTATCAAATTTGAATAACTTGGTTAGTATTTTATAATTTATTATTATATAAGTTTAGTTACAGTTGATAAAACTTAGATAACTTAGTTAATATTTTATAATTTATTATTATTGGAAGTATTATTATTATTAATATAAACTTAGCCAGATTTTATAAAACTTATAGTTAATTTATTTTTTATTATTGTTGTTGTTGTTCTAAACTTAGTTAATTATTATGAAACTTGGTTCTTAAATTATTAGCTTTTAACATTGAAATATACGAATAACAATACTATTAACTTTTAACATCGAAATATATGATTTGGTTCTTAAGTTATTCTTATATTCAGTATTATATAGTTACCTATGTAGATTCACCCAATCTTTATCCATCACTAAATAATACGTAAGCACACAATTTTCTAAAATCTGACGTAGTTAATAACTAGTTATTGATTACAAGCAAAATACAAACAAAATTTGGAGTTATCAATTTATTCTTTTATGGTTCTAATTTTTTTGCTACAAAATAATATTTTAAAGAAAACCAAAATATTTTAAAGGATCATGCCGATCCATTGTGTAGTGTATATTAAAGTATTGGGATTTGTCAAAATCAAAATAATTTATTAATTTGGTTATTGAACAGATGGAAGTGATATTACTATAAACAATATTTATAAATTTAGGTACTTGGTCACGGTTTTCTTCAAAATGATAAAATGTACCATTCAATATATTCACTATCTTTGCCCATGCCCAACGACCCATGCTCCTTTCTTTTTATCATTCGTCATGGTCCATGAAACTATTAATTTTATGTAATTTTATATTTGCCTGTCATACTTCTTGTGCTTTGGTTGATATGTTGTGTATATCTCAATGGCTGGAATTTTTTTAATTGAAATTTGACTTTGCTTCTTAGCCACTACATGCCACCTCACTAAAAAGGCATCTTCACATGTAGCCTGATAACATATATGCAATCAAGTTCAAGCAGATTTAATTTACAATAAAAATTTAATTCATTCCATACTTATTTGTAATTTTACAAATTAAACTTCCTAGTATTGTTTAGTGTGTATTAAACAAAAATTTGCTATATACATCTAAAATGAGAATTGATATTTAATTTCCACTTACTTGGAATGAGAAAATGCACATAGAACAAAATGGTAACCTTTTTAACATTACTATAGTTATTGTACAAACATCTGTGCATTTATATGAATCAACAGAAACAGTTATAACGCGTGAGCTCAGTAGTAATCTAAAGAAAAGTTCTTATACTCTGTTCATTTTTTATATATTTTTATCAAGTTTACATATAAGGACCCATTCTACATCATTACAAGCAGGAACTGAGCAAGAAACTCCTACAAATCCTCCTGATTGCTACAGATAGCATGCCAAAATTTATCACGAATTTGTTGCACCAAATACAGAAAATATATGATTCCCTCTATATGCATTTATGTAGTTGTTTTACAACGATGGACGATAATCGGAAACCCCTTGAGAGTTCTAGTTGTCGGAAAGTGAACAACCTTATCCTGCTCTATCACTTCCCAGCTAAAAAGTTTTTACTAAATCAATCAGGTTTCATGTCCAAAAGATAAAATAAATAAGTAAAAAATATATAAACATCGGATGTAACGAGTGATCAATCGGTGGAGAAGCACAGATATTTCAACACGAGCGAGCTCATAACCAGGGCACATTCTTGGACCTCCTCCAAAAGGAGCGAACGTACATTTTTCGGTGTCATCGTTCTACATTGTTATTTATGGTTACAATTCTGGATAATAATTCAAACAAACTAGTGAGTGCTGAGTAGTTTTACATACGTTTGTTTTATCATGTGTTTTTATAACATGATAAGCATTAGGAACTTCAATTTGCACTCTATATTGAATTTAAACTACTTAATCCTATGCCTAATGACAACGTTAAGCACTTATTTATGTAAAACACGAAGTAACCAGCTTTGAAGAGTTTATATACCTGCCACCTCCAAAGATTTAAAGTACGTGCATCTCTGAAGTTAATTAGTATCTGGATCCATGTGCATGGGTCAGAAGCTAGCAAATACTTTGCACCCTTTAGGTATTGTATATTCTGCAATCGTTCATATTCAATATATTTTCACGGTGAGTTTGGGTTTAAAAATAAAAAGGTGTGCTAACAACACTTTCTTTTAATAGGGAAGTTGTAATACTTAGTGGAGTGTACACAATTTCAACAAGACCTGAACTTAATCTGTTTACCAATAATGTGAAAAGTGGGCATTCTTTAACTGAATACATAAGCAAAGTAGACCAAAAAAATTTAAAATCTTTTTAACTACAGACCTTTATAATGTATGTCACTTGTAACTCTTCTGAATACTTTGCTAACTATGTTAGCTACTCGAAGAGTCTCGTTGATTACCAGAATGTTCAAATACATGTTATAAGATTTTATGGACTTTTACTTACTTTTGGTGACTGAATCAACTGAACTTAAAGATCATATGCATTGAGTGAAGCGCATAGCCTTGTAATTATCCCATTCTAATGGATCCGATTCATTTTTCTTCCTTGCTCTGATTGCATCATGCTCCTCCTATTTGTAGTACATTGGGTAAATTATTCTCTGCTTTTTTGGCATAAGCATCATAATGTGACAATCATAATGATTGAAAAATAGAATACTTATAACATGTGGAATTGCACATGCAAAGTAGGATATGATGCCCTACTTTCTTTTATTAACTGGGACCATTATCCAAGATTATTTATCTAAATCACCAATTAATAAATATACACCATAATGTATTCATGTTCATTGTAACTCAAAAGAGAGAGCTCAACTACGAGCAAGAGCATAGCCAAATTATTCAGGTGTGTCTTGTTCGGTCACTTAACAAACCAAATTTGATGGCGCGCTGGTTATATTTTATATACAACTTCGGTCAAATTTATTTCAAAATAGTACTTTAAATTTGCACAAGCATTGGTGAAAGCAAACCAAAGTAAATAGATACCATATTTCCTCAGAATAAAGAATAATTCACTAGGTTGCTTTTATTTGAAACTCTACATAAATCAGTTTGATAGATCATAAGCTTTAAGGCTGTATAAGAAGAAAAGGCCTCGGTTGCAAATTCATTAACCACTTTGATGTATAACTTCAGACATATGTGATGTTCCATTAGATCATAATTTTTATAGATCAAATTCACAATATTATAGCATATTTACAAAAAAAGATGAATTGCTGAAGTGCACAGATGGTTGAAAACAATAAGTGGGTCCCTTGTTTGATTTTGAACCAACATAGATAGTCCAGCATAGATACAAAACCACTAATGTGGCATATAGCTTAACAAGATATATAACATACGTCATTACTGAGACTTTTCATTTGCTATTGATATGCATGGCAGATGCAACTAGAGGCTAGAGTAGTCTATGTGCCCATGAAAATTTCTTAAGCTCGAGCATATTTTGTAGTTAACCAAATTGTACTCAGTCGCTTCTGATTCATCTATTCTTAACTAAATTTCTAAATCGGCTACTGATTGACGAGTAAAACATTTGCATCCATATATATACAATAATCCATCTTTAAAATACAGCAAAAAACATGAAGATTACCTTGAATGATCCCAACAAACCCCTGCATTCAGTATCCTATGCAATGACATTAAGATTCACGCCATTAAGAATATTAGGATTTCCATTTATATCTTCAACCGTGAGCTTAATCGCTTGCCTAGCCAGCCTCCCAATAGTTGAATTGAACGTGAACAGAGCTCCCAAATTCACAACAGTTGGCTTTAACAATGCGACAGTGTCATTTTTGCATGTAGTTAGTGCTATGATGAAGCACAAAGCCAGCAGCCTAATTGAAGTGGACTTGTTATGGATTTGTATGTACAAATCAACAAGGGTCCTATACTTTCCAAAACATGAATTAAGAATGGTATGAAAAGCAGCAGCAAATTCAGTTTATGAAGTTAGAATCTATGGTAGATGGAACAATTAACAAAGGGAAAATGGCATGTGAAGAAATACCAAAACCCATTGAACAAGTTACACAAACGAACAACTATAATCAGAGACAAAATAACATTATTCTTATGATCTTGAAAACATAGAAAAAGAGTACACTAAACTCTGCTAGCCACATCAATCTGGATTAAAGAAACTAGCTAGCCACATCAAAGAATAAAATCATAGTTTCATTTCAACAGTCTAAAATTAAATACATGGTTTCATTTCAACCCTAAACTCTGCTATTTCCAAAAGATTCAAAAAAAATACACAAGCAAGATAACAGACCCAAGTATCACAAAATGGATGCTTCAAAATCACGTACTCATACTAGTAATGGTTTATTCATACCACAAATAAAGAATCAGATATCGAAAGGAAGAATGAAGAAATCAAATAATACCTTCAATTATGGTTTCGAAACTTTAGGGTTGCTCGACAGGTTAAATCAACGGCGGAGATGGCTTCGACGATGAAGACGGCGGTGCATGCTACGGTGAAGGTCGTTGTTGAGCGACGTTTGGAATAGTTTGAATTTTAATAAATTTGGGTTAGGGATATGTGGAAGAAAGAGGGTTTTATTTCCTGTGTTTGGATAGTATTATTCACAAGGTGGCAAGTTTTTGTTTTGCCCGCGTTCACGTAGACCAGCAGCGTTTTAGCATTTATGCAGACCACTTCTACTTCTAGCTGCGTTTTAGAATTGTCTTTTCCTTTTTTTAAAATAATCCACCCAAATAGCTGCAACATTTTTATTGAAACGCTGCGCGTTCGTGCTGCAAAAATATAGTTTCTTGTAGTGATACCAAGGAATATTCAACTTTGCATTATCTATAAGAAGACAAGTTGATATTTTTTCCATTTTGTAATATAAATATATAGGAAAGTCAAATTGGGGATAATAACAAATTAAGTGAACCATTAGTATTGTAAAACTATTCTATACCATATTTTGGAAAAAGAGTATTGATTTATCAATAGAACTTTTGTTCTGGCTACCTTAGGCTACTTTGTACTGAAAGTTTAATCATAATTAGATTTTCTATCAACTTAATTTTTATTTAAATGATTTATTTTCTTTTAATCAAGCTAAACTTATTTTTTGTAATATTAGATATTATCAATCTCAATCAATACAATTTTCTTTAGCGGTATTTCATAGACAATGAAATGTTAAAGCATCACACATGTTTTCTATTTTATGGATTAATTGTTAACACTAAAATCTTCGGGGTATTACAATAAATTACGGTAATTATTTTTTAATTTCTACAAATTTTGTTGGAAGTTATATAACATTAGTTTTTTTTTTCCAGTTTCGATATGTTTATGCATATTTCTATAGTTCTATATATTTCATAGACTAAGGAATGTTAAAGCACCCAAATGATACTGGAGATGTTAAAGTTAAAAGGTGAAGTGGTTAAACTATTAATTCTAATCATATATGCTATCGTTTTGCAACAACCTGAAATTTAACGATGTCTTAATTTGACATTAAAAATATTTCAGAAATAAAAAAATTATTTTATAAATTTTGAAAATTAAAAAGTAATATATTTCAAAAAGAAAAATCATTATAAGAATAAAACAAAATTTGGGTAAAACGTCTCGAGTATATTTTTAAACGGATGTTAGCTTAAAGACGGTTTGAGTTATTGGGCGGTTAGGGGTATTGATTTATTTAAGAATAAGAAGAAATTTTGAATTTTTTCTCCTCTTTTATTGGATCAAAATGTGGTCGAATCAAGTTAGGCCATAAGGATGGTTGTTATTGGACTAAAATGTGGTCGAACCAAGTTATGCCATGAGAATGGTTGCCATTGGACCAAAATGTGGTCGAATTGGGTTAGGCCATAGTTGATAAGAAATATTTTTATTGGACCAAAGGGTGGTCGAATAAGGTTATGTTGTAGGCGATTAGGAAATTACTAAAGTACCATCCTCTTGATCACCTATAAATACCCTAGTTCATATTTCATTTTAATTCATTCACAAACTAAAGAAAGAAACCAAATACCATCTTCATCTTTTAGGTAAATAAGATTTCCATTTGCTTTACCAAATCAAAAGATTTAAAGTTTAGGAAGTGAGTATAACTTATTCTAGGATTTATTGTCAATATAAATTATACTTTGAGTGTTTGAACCAAAAATAGCACAAACACCCAGAAGTTAAAGTGGGGAATAAAACGTGAAGAATTAAATGAAAAACGAGCAAGAAAGAACACACAACAATTCATAGTTGTTCAGCAAATCAATGCCTATGTTCACTTAATGATTTTTATTGCTTATACTTTGACTTAGAGGTAGAAGTTCTTATGGGTCACTACAACTTCGACGCTTGGTTACAATAATTAAAGATAGAGAAGAAAAAAAGCCGACAAATCTTGAAAAATGAGCCCTACCTTCCTATTTATAGAGGTAGGGGCCTAAAATCTTATACAAAATATCTGCAGGCCATTCTCCACGCAAAAGACTTGCTCTCTATGAAGAAAGATGCCACATCATCAGTTTGTACGGGTCGGTACAACTCCAAGAGTAGGGCTTGGTACCGACCCATATGATGCCAATATGGTTGCCTTCAACTCTTCATCCTAACTCGTCTTATAGTTAGCTTCGTGATAGTTGTTTGCACCAATATTAGCAAGTATCTGAGTCCAAATGATGGAATTGTGGAAAAACAGAGTTGCGGCTTCAAGTGCTCATGGAGATTGATGGAGAATTGCATTGGATCAACAAAAAAAACATTGAAAATAGGCTTTTAGCATCAAGAGGACTAGTATGCAGAAGATGGGAAATATAAGAGAAGAAAATAGGGGCCTATACCAACCCATAGAATGGGGTCGGTACCGACCATCCCTTGGATGGATTGGTGCTTGTCTTGGCTTGAGTTTCCTTGCCCTTGGCATTGCAACTCTACTCTTGCTTGGTTTCTGGACTCTTGGGATATTTCTCTAGGATTTTCGCCTTGATAACTCCATGTTCGAGTTGTCTAATCTGTCCGAATATGGCTAGGTCAAAAGGTAGGATAACACTTACCCCCAAAGTACATCTCGTTTCAAACGTGTGTGCTTTGAATCGAGACAAGTTGGAATTGCTGTAAAGGACTCCACTCTATTTTTTTTGGATGATCGTTTTCCTTCCTGCGAATCATTCCTATGAAAAGTTATGTCCATAGTCGTCCGCCGTGACGCTCTACCAGCATCCAGGATTATAAATCAGGAAAGTGTCCTCATAATCTATCATTATGAGCTTGACGATTTTAAACCAATTCCTTTCGTGGATTTGCCAGGTTTGAATTTGATTCTCATTGACTCTAGTCGATCAGGGTTGGATATGCACATACACACAAACATATGAGTTTTCACCATCACATATGCATATGCATCTATAAATATGTATACACATATATTACATTTTTTTAAACTTAGGACTCGGTACCAACCCATAGAGAGGGGTCGGTACTGACGAGTGACTTGGAAGATTTCCTAAGTTCTGCTGTCGAAACATCGGGTCCATGGGTATATAACCCATCACTTCTATTCTCCCCTTCTTTTGCCTTTGCCTTCGAATTGAAAGCTTCAACATCTGTCATTAAAAGGACTTCGAATCCCAAAATCAAAGTTTGTCGATGTTCATCCTTAAGGACTTCGCTGCCGCCTCATCTCGCCTACACCTGACATCTCTTTCCCCTCTTGGTTAGACCTATCTCCAATGACCCAAACCCTAGCATTTATCTCATAGAGAATCGATCCCAAGCCACATTTCAACTTGCAAAGGTAGGGAGCGGAGTTGAACACGAAAGACTTGAACATGGAAGAGGTTGATGCTATCGGCCGTGGATTGGGTGGTGACGTTGGAGCAGGGAGGCGACGTTTTGGAAATGAACAAAAATATAATAAGGGTTAAGGGTTGGTACAACTCCGACCCTTGGTGGAATTTTGGTTTCTAAATTTTTATACATTTGAGCTTTGATGACAATTGCTCCTATTCGCCAAGCATTGCTTTTTGAGTTCGATGCATATCCAATACATAGCCATTGACGTATAGTCTAACGAGACGGTCAGCAGTGACGGTCGCGTCGGACCATATACAAAGACTAAAATAAACTATTAAATAAATCGGATATTTGGACCGCACAACATCTCACTAGGATTCACTTTAGCACGAGGGCACAGCTTGTAGTTTATCTAATTTTGATTATCTGTCGAGTTTTTATTATAGAAATGGATCAAAGACGTACTAAACGTCTTGCCACTAAAGTCACAGGTCAATCCACTTCCAGATATATTGAATCCGTTGCTAAGTCAACTTCAACTATAACTCTACATGCACAGCAAACTCCGGTAGAGCATGTACAACAATAAGAAAATTCATTGACTGAATAACAAGTTCTAGATATTCCAGTTAAGCTGGTAGATATGCCAGAAGTTGATCTTGCTTCTGACACCCTCGAGGATGCCATTATTTTAAACGATCCTAAAGATTCTATTGCCTTCAAAATTGATGACCGCTTCGAAGATTATGCAACAAGTATGGAATTCCATTTGATGACGTCCTAGTTCCATCTCACAATCAAAGAGCTTATACTCCCCAGAGGGTTACATTGCCTGCAGTAGATACATATGCTTGGTGGGCTGCGTCCCACCATTTAATTAGTTTGTCCATCGAGTTCTGAACTTCATGCAATTGGCTCCAACACAGCTGCATCCGAACAGCTATGCTTTTCTCCTCGACACATACATCATCTTCACTGAACACTTACGTTGAGCGCCCAGAGACGAGGAGATTCGATATATATAGCTTCAAGAGCCAAAAAGAAAGTCCATCCTTAATCTACCTGCAATAGATCAGGGGTTGTAGAGTTGTCTCGGCACATGGAACAAGTTGAGTTATTTTAATAATGAGTGGTCTTATGTCCATTGTCCACCCAGGTTCGCACAAAGATGGCTATTCAGACCTAAGTTCCATTCTATATGCATTAAACGAATTTCTTTAATAGTCTGCAGACTTAACTCATATCTTGTTGTATTATCCAGATATTCCGATGAGACCTAATAGAATGGAACATTTAGATGCTGTAATGCTCTTTTGGCCATTTGGGTAGAGAATTGAGATATCAGAACCCTTTTATTGAATGATAATCTTCTTGCCCATGGTTTGTTGGAAGCGGGACATAGTACTGGTATAGTCCTAATGGTTGCCAGTGATGACGACGATGATCATGACAAATTGCCTGAAGGAGGAAATATTGAACTAGATGTACCCCCAGTCCCAAATCCCAGGGCTGGAGTAAAAGAAAATGTTGAGAAACAACAAAAACACGCTGAGGAAGGTGTGATAGTGGGTGAAAGTGGTGAGGCTGGCCAAGGTAACATTGATGTAGGCCATGAGTCTCAGACTAAGCAATCCAAAGATGATCAACAATTACTTCGAGGAAGAGACTGGCAGTGAAGATTTCCAAGGATTAGACTTCTACGCAGCCCTCGCCAGTCACAACCGTAGAGATGATGCCTTTTATTCCATCAACATGCACATTTGCTAGATTAGGGCCAATTCCTGCCGATTTTATCTCCTTCAATGTCTGTAACATTAGTTTGGAGGGCATCGACTCCCCTATTTGCTTCGATAAGGATACCATCCCTATCAGTGTGGGAGATACCACTCCCATAAGCAAAGCTCCAGCTCATGGTCCTTCGGGGGGACACTAGAACACTTACACATAAGTGCACTTCACGCCACTGCACAACACTTGACTTGCCTCCTTGTTCGTTGGATCTTAATTCATCTCGTTTTATTTGCAGGATCCATGGAGGAGGAAATACATATATCGATCTTTGGAAGAAAATGTATCCTAATCCCAAAGGCATCATCCGAGCTCATATCATTAGGGGAGTGGTCGAGATTCTAGATCAGGCTATCGGTGTAGCCATGATAGGGACAATCAAGATAGGAGTAACTATGATAGAAATGGCTCTTCACTTGACTCCACTTCCAAGCATTGCTCTAGGTCTAGGTCACCTCCTCCTAGAGGTCTAGACATGCCTTCTGATCGTCATGATGACATCCCACCAGGCGGTACTTCTCGCGCTCCACCTCCAACATCTGTTCATACTTAACTGTTGACCTCATCCCATTACAATCGATCTTCTAACCACGGGTGCCAAAAGAATAGTTCAGTGACTTCTCAGCATAGACCTGGCAAAGAAACTACCGAAGCTCTGATCATCTATGTAGAGCAACCACTTGTCGCTAGTGCTAGAATGGCTGAACTAAGGAGCAATTTCCAAATATTTGCTTTAATGTGCTCGAGTTTGTGCCCAACTAAAAAAGAATTCCATCTGAGGTGTAAGACATGACCATTGCTTGTGTGACTGACGTCCATAATTAGTATAACAAATGGTCAAAATTAGCTGAAAAGATCTCTAAAGTCTCGTGGGAAAGGCGGGTCAAAATTGAAAATCAAAACTCATCAAAGCTAACAACAAGAGGATCATAGCCAGTCTCGATGCTAAAATAATTAACTTGAGGAAATCACAAGCCTTAGTGGAGAAGAAAGCCGAGGATGTCGTCAAGGAACTCAAAGAGGAGAGGACTAAGCATCTAGACGAGATGGAGAAAGCCTTCCATCAAAACCATGATGTGGTACTGGAGAGAGATGTCGCAAATAAGACTGCGGCCGAGCTGAAGACCAAACTTGAGCATGAAACAAAAGGAAAAGATGAAGTGCTCCAACAAGCTCAGACTTATTATAATGAGTTGCTTGATGCCAGGGGAGAAAGAGACAAGCCGGTCGAGCTCGCTAAAGACATAGACGCGCTTGTCAAGAGGGAAGTTGAGATTGCAGAACAGGGGGCAGAAGAGCGCGTGATCGAAAACTTTGAGCCACTACTTATCAAGTACAATGCTAACGTGCTCAAATTCCGTAAATTGTAGTGATTCAAAGATGATTATCCCAGATCCTTGCCTTTGCCTGGGAGCAAATTGTCAAAGAAGAAAAGGCTTATCTTAAGGGTGGTGAAGCGAATTTGGAATAGCTCAAGAGGGAAATCCTAGTAGAAGATGAGCCTAAAGTGTTAAAGGATAGTCAGCTTATTCTCAGTCCGGAGCTAGGCACAACAGTGCAAATAGACTTGAGCGAAGACTCCAGATCGACGTCACATGGTGCTACTATCAGCCAAACATTTAGGTCCCAAGCTACCCCAGATTCATCTTCCAATCTTGGGTATGATCCAAAACATCCTCAGATGCACAAATTCATTATTATTTCTCCAATTCCTAAAGGGAACTCTGATTACACTCCGGCCTGCACAGAACCCCAAATGGGAGAAGGTATCTCGCTGACTTCCCATGTATTTTAGAGGGTTGGCATGTCGTTGATTGACACTACTAATCTATCTTTTTGTATCTCTCAAGTTTTTGGTCGGATCTAAATCGCTCCTCTTCCAGATAAAGACTCTTGGCCGGGACAACAAGCATCTGCAACGGAATCAGTAATCGTTAAAACTTCAACAACTATTCCAACCATCTTGGTTGAAGAAACTCTCGGCCTTGATAAGCAAATGATTGACACTTTGCTGGATGAGGGGACTGGTGGGACTCAGGAAGCTCAGATCGATGTGAATGTTGTGATAACTAGAATTTCTGAGTCCTTATTGGGTTGCACCCTGAGTCAACTTGAACGGGAACCGGACCTTGCCAAAGAGGCCAAACTGGAGAAAACTGAGAAATAAATCATTCTTGCTACATAGATAAAGCAGGAGAAGTTTGAGGCCATCCCTCCTTCTTTATTAATCACCTTGCCCGGGCAGACTATCTTCGCTCTGGTCCATATTCGTCTGCCTGGTAGCACTCAAAGCATGCCTGTGGGATCTTTGTAAAGCACTTTAGTCTCCATTCCTCCACCCGAGAGCACTCAAAGTGTGCTTGTTGGATCATCGTAGAGCACTCTACCCAAGGGCAAAGGAAGTGTGGGAAGAGTAAGGAAGCAGCCAAAAGAATCCAGCGTGTCTTCTTCTGCGAAGAGGAAGGAGAAGAAAGAAAGAAGAATCCAAGAAGTGATCATCTGTCTTCTTCATGCCTTTTGGTTATATAGTAGTACTTAGGCTTTTTTCTAGTTTCCTGCTTTTTCTTTTTTCGGTCGGTGTTATGCGAACTTGGCCTCCGCTTTTGTTTTCTTACTTAGGCGTAAATAAACTTGTACTTAGCTTTCTAAGTTTCATTTTGAATGTTAGTAACAAAAATATTTTTGGTAAATATTTATGTGAATTTGCCTAAGCTGTTCTAGAAATGCACTTTCCATTCAATGTGCTTGTGATCCATTCCTTTTAGTGATTATCATCGGACTAAATCCTTAGCCAGCTATGTAATTTATCGGCCTTCCGTCGTTCTTGTGAACATGAAGTAATTGTCGAAATGCCAAACTCTATGCATTATTTGAGGTTTTACCACTTAGGATAGTGGTCGAGGTATCCTTTTCCAGGATAACAATACTCGATTCCGCCAAACTCCGGCGCTACTTCTAACTCAACTACTTAATAACGTAGTTTGCACATCCTCATCTAGGATGTTTATTTCCAATCATGCCTAACTCAGGGCATCGATTCAAACTTCATTGGTAAGATCCACCTTACGCCGGGTATGGACCTACTGTTTTTCTTACTCCGGGAAAAATGTCGAGGATTGGATGGTCTTATCACATCCACTTCGATTTATACTCACACCTCCAATCTGAGGGCAAGAGTTGAGCAAGCGAACGGTCGTATCACATTCATTTTGATTTATACTCCTGCCCCCACATCAAGGTTGAGAGTTAGTATACGGATGGTCATGTCACATCTGGTTTGATTTTATACTCCCACCCTCAATCCAAGGATAAGAGTTGGCTGGTATCTATCTCCGAATATCAAGAAGAACTTCGCGGGTTTGACCATGAACCATAAAAATTTTGGTTGGCACCTATCTCTAGGTACATACACACCTGCATTATTCACATGTAGATTCATTTGAGTCAGTCAAGTCATAATTCTTAAGTAATGAAAGACAGAGTCTTAGACTCGAAAAGCCATTTTATTCTATAAAAGATAGGAAATGATAGCTTCTACCTTATTACACGGCTCTAGCCAATTAACTACAAATTTATTTCTAAAGTGAAATAGCATCGTCGGTGGTTGCTATTCCATGCCCTTGGGAGCGAAATCATGTATATCGTCGCAAGTTTTAATGTTCCACCTCCCAGCTTCTGCTCTATGGCGTACGGACCTTCCCAAGTGGAGCCCAAGTTTCCAGGGTCGGGGAAGATTCGTTTGAGAAACAGGTCGCCAACTTCGAAGGTTTGATTCCTGACCTTAGCGTTGTAATATTGTGCGACGTAGTATCGATGTGTAGCTACCCTTGACTCAGTTGCGCCGCGCTTTTCATCGATCATATCAAGAGACTCTAGCAAGAGTTGCTCATTAGTCCGTGGATTGTAATGAATCACTTGACAAGAAGGTATTTCCAGTTCAACTGGAATCATAGCCTCTGATTCGTAGGCTAGGGCTAATCGAGAGTAGCCAGTAGCTAACTTGTGAGTTGTTCGATAAGCCCATAGTACTAATGGAAGTTCATCGACCCACTTGCCCTTGGCCTTTTCCAACCGCTTCTTAAGAATAGACTTGATAATCTTGTTTACAACTCCAACCTATCCATTCGCCTGACGATATGCCACTACAGCAAATCTCTTCTCTATACGATGCCGGTGGCGGAAATCTTTGAACTCGATACCGTCGAATTGGGTCCCTTTATCGGTAACAATTTCTTGTGGAACTCCAAAATGACAGACGATATTCTGGACGATAAAATTGATTGCTTTCTTTACGGTGATCATGGCCAATGGCGCTGCCTCAGCCAATTTGGTGAAGTAGTCAACTATGACGATGGTGTATTTCGTGCCACCCTTAGATATATACAACACACCGATGATATCAATTCCCCAAACTGCAAATGGCCAAGGACTTACATTTGAGTAATCTCCACCGCCAGGGCTCTCGGTATTTTAGCAAATCTTTGGCACTTGTCACACTTTCGAGTGTAATTTTCTACGTCTCGGTTTATGGTTGGCCAAGTATCCATAGCATAGGATCTTCTTTGCTAGAGTTTATCCCCTAGTGTGGTTGCCACATGCCCCTTCATGAACTTCTTTTAGAACTCATTTGATCTCGTCGCGAGCGACACACCGAAGAATTGGGATAGAGAAACCCTTCCTGTATAGTACTCCTTACTACATGATATATCTCGAAGTTTGCTGATGGAGCTTCTATCATTCACTCCTCTCCGTAAGGATTCATCTTTGCCAATAATCTCTTATTGGAGTCATCTATGACTTCATTTTGGGTTCAACGCCCAAGGTTCAATCGGCATCCATCTGATCGATGCTCGAAGTTGATAGTACTTCCACTAGGACCAGGCCCATGAGCTACGCATCTCTAGAACTAGCCAACTTAACCAGTGAGTCGGCCTTCTCATTTTCCTCTCTAGGAATATGAGCAATCATGTAATATTTGATGTCACTGAGCAGCTCAATGACCCAGTTTAGATAAGGAGCTAGTCTTGCTCCTTTTGCTTGGAACTCTTTCGGGACTTGGCAAACCACCAACTGGGAGTCGTAGAAAATGTGTAACATTTTAATCCCTGCTCTTTGGAAATCTTGAGTCCTGCAATAAAGGTCTCATATTCAGCTTCATTATTTGTTGCCGAAAAGTCGAGTCTCAAGGCATAACATATAGGGTGTTTCTCGGGAGTGACAAATACAACTCCGGCACCGGAACACCTTTTATTAGATGCACCATTCGTGTAAATCTTCCACCCAGTAGTTTTCTCACCATTGCTTTCTAGAGAATCATCTTGCGTAGTAAATCAGCTATGTAGTCCACCAAAGCTTGACCCTAGATTGCTCTCTAAAGGTGATAGGTTATGTTGTATTGGCCCAATTTAATGTTCCATTTCAACAGCCTTCCTGAAGTCTCAGGCCGCTGAAAGACTTGTCGCAAAGGCTGGTCAATGAGAACTTTGATCGAATGAGCTTGCAAGTAAGGGCAGAGCTTTCTTGAAGCAATCAACAGGTAGTATGCGATCTTCTCCACCCTTGGGTAATTTCTTTCCACTCCCGTCAATTTCTTACTGATATAATAGATCGGTTGCTAGATGCGGGACTCCTCTCATACGAGTGCGACACTTAAAGCATGCACCGACATTGCCAGGTATATAAATAGGTCCTCATCATCCAACGGCTTTGACAGGATGGGCATCTCTCTAAGTGACCTACTAGAGCTAGGAACGCATCTTTACATTCACGATTCCACTCAAAATTCCTTTTTCCTTTCTTAATGACACCAAAGAAAGGGATGCACTTGTCTGTGGCTCTGGAGATGAACGGACTCAGGGTGGCGATCTTCCCATTCAAGCTTTGGACTTCCTTGATCGTCTTCGAGGCCTCAATCTTTCTCAATGCCTCGATCTATTCGGGATTGGCTTCCATCCAGAGGAGTTTATAATGAAGCCCAAGAATTTCTCTGAAGCAACGCCAAAGGAGCATTTCAAGGGATTGAGCATCATCCCGTATTTTCGGAGGATGCTAAACATCTATGCCATCATCAACATGGTTCATCAAACTCCGTGACTTCACAAGCATGTTATCCATGTAGACTTCCATTGAACATCTAATCTGATCTTTGAACATCCGATTTACAAGCCTCTGGTAAGTTGCTCCTACATTCTTTGATCTAAAGGGCATGACCAGATGGAAATACAGTCTGAGGTCGGTTATGAAGCTGGTGTGTTCCTGATCCAAGATGTGCATCGGGATTTGGTTGTATCTAGAGTATGCATCCACGAATGAAAGTAGCTCATGTCCAGCTGTCTATTCCACTAACTAATTGATCCTTAGGAGCGGGAAACTGTCTTTCGGACATGCCTTACTCAAATCAAAATATTGATGCATGTTCTCACTTCCCGTTCACTTTCCTTACCAAGACAGGATTATATACCCACTTCGGATATAACGCATCGTGGATGAATCCATTGTCCTTCAGCTTATTCCCCTCTCTTTTTTAGTGTAGCGAATCTCTTCGGACCTAGGCTGTGGCATCTGTTTCATAGGAACACATTTGGAATTTATATTTAATGCATGGCTCGTTATCTCTGGTGAGATCCCACACATATCCGAGTATGTCCAAGCAAACACATTCAGGCTTTCCCGAAGAAAACCAACCAACTCCTTCATTACTCTTGCACCGAGCTGCGATCCAACCTTTAGGACCCAATTCGGATCATCCAGACTGACTGGAATAGCTATTATCAACTCGGCGGGAGCTGATCTTCCACTTTCTGGCTCTTTACATCAGTCCATTTCATCATGTAACCAACTGGACTACCCTAATCGGGGCTCAGGCTGTAGTTGCTATGTGTCCAAAGACTTAATGCAGAGGATCCCCTCCATATGTTTTCTTTCTCCTTTCGCCTTCCCTCCTTTAGCTCGATGATGTAGCATTCACGGCCAGCCACCTGATCTCCCTTGACAATCCCCATGTCATTTCTCTGCTAGAAACTTCATTGTCAAACACCAAGAAGTTATAACCGCTCTGAATTCAACCAAGGCTGGTCAGTCTAGAAATGCATTGTATGCCGAGTAAATATCCAACATCAAAAAAGGCACGACTCGCACTCGCTTGCGGTCGCCCTTGCCAAGCACCATTGATAACTCAACATATCCTATGGCTTCAGTAGCCATCCTATTGAACCCCTGTATTCGAGATTTACAAGTTTTCGAGTCCTTCTCTTCCAACATCATTTAATCATAAGCTTTCTTAAACATGATATTGACTGAACTCCCATAGTCAACCAGCACCTTTCGAAAAATTACAGAACTAATCGTTGCTGCGATCACGAGTGGGTCAATTATTGGAGCTTCCACTCCATCAGCAACTCTATTTCGAAAAACAATATAGTTAGCCATTATCCTGCATTGTTTTGCTAGAGTCCCATCTTAACAGCAAAGAAACTTTCACTCTCCGCATGTTTTATTGCACTAGCATATTTGTCCATCACAGCTACTCTTATCGACGATAATTGTATTCATCACCGATCATTTTTATGGCCGCCTGAATGCATCAACACCAGTCTTAGCTTGCCCCCATTGGGAAGACAGCCCAAGGGCGTTAGAGTTTCCTTACCTGCCATCCTATGGGGCTTTCACATACTGCTGTAACTTTTCTTATGAATCAACTCCTCAATCATATCCCGCATGTGTCTGCACACATTGGTATTATGACCATAAGTTTCATGGAATCTGCAGAACTTGCCTGACTTTCTCTCCTTATTGGTCGACTCTCTTGGAGCCGACTTTCTGTACTGCAAGGTGTTTTGAGTTGCCAAATAGATATTCTCTATCGAGTTGTTCAGCTCAGTGTAGCTGTCATACTTAGGAGTCATAATACGACTCCTGTTATTTGGCTTCTTCTTCCTAGCCCAATCATCATTCCATTTTTGATTATTGTTCTGGTTACCAACATTAACATCTACACTTCTAGAGCTTCCTTTGGACTGCTTTACAACAACATTGTTTTGTATCACTCCATTTGAATTCCCAACACCAGTCCTTCATGGACGCTTGCGTGCTTCCTCCAAGAATAAGTAATCATTAGCTTTTCTATAAAAAGCATCCATTTTCGATGGGGGCTTCCTTTGCAACCATTCCTCGAAATCCGTATTGGGTTGAATCCCCCTAATCAATGCCATCGGCACTGTGTCATCCTTGGGATCTGTAACTTCTGTCATGGCTTGTGAATTCGATTTAAGAAATCCTTCAGCGACTCTCCATCAGCTTGGAAGAGGTTTGACAAAGACATCAAATGCTTCAGACGTTCAGTATCTAAATGGAATTTTTCTACAAACCTCTTCGACAACTCAGCGAAGGATGATATGGATCTCTATGGAATTCGAGTGAACCACATCATAGCTACTCCTTTTAAGAAAATTGGAAAACAACGACATTTCACGGCATCAGAAGCTCTAGCAGAATCCATATGCCATTCATATCTCATCAAGTACTTCCTAGGATCCGTTGTTCCTCCTACAATGGCATAGTTGGCATTGTGAATCTCCGGGGGTATCTTTCGTGTAGAATGTACTCTATAAATAGATTCCGACTAAGAGAGGTACCATATTTATTATTTCTTCTGAAACGATTTTAGCTAACAAGTTTCCTGAACATATCCTTCAGGTAGTCTGGGTCAACAGGTTCGGTTGAACGGTGGTAATTGGGCTCTGCCCCGAGTGTTTAGCCTAATGAACACACTCGGTTTGGCTCTCGATACCTAGGTTCTTCAGCCTTCAGGAGATCCATTCGTCCAGCAGTGCCCCCTGTTTGATTCCCATGAGTTGTACCATCAATAGCAACATGACTTTCCATATTATGACCATTAGCGGCACCTCCAAAAGTCAAATCTACGCCGCCTTCTAGATGATGGGCTCTGGGCCCGGCATTGGATGGGCCAATACCGACCCCTAACCTTGGGTTGGTACCGGTCCCTAAATTTGTGCTCTAGGTCAGTCTTCTTCCTTGGTAGGATGGTCCAGTAGTGTTTTGAGTCCTTTTTTTTCTTCCTATCCTCTTTCTTTGCTCGGATGATATGGAACTATTTGACTCTGAACTTGAATCTCTTCTACTCCGCCTGCAACTATTCTGAGTTTATTCATTCAATAATCTTAAGCTCCGTTGCATCATTTGATTCATCTCATTCTGACTAGCCTAAATTATATCCTCCATCTACTTCATCATCCTATCCATCTCCATTCTGGTCACGACTTCAATTGGAGTTTGGGTCTCAAGTTGAGTTGGTGGGACAACCGCATCTCCATATTGAGGATTCTGATTCTTAGCTTTAGGAGTACCTCTGGAATTGGTAGAATGGCCTTTTCTTGATGAGGCCATTGCAAATAGCTTCTTTTAGATTACAGAGATTCTAAATAGTAGAAAATAAGTTAGGATAATTGGATATATCTCATGGAATTAAGAAATCGAATAGTAGATGGTGGATCCAAGTTTCCTGAGAATATGAGTCTCTTAATGAAAACACCAAAATGTTTGAACCAAAAGTGGCACAACCACCTAGAAGTTAAAGTAGAGAATAAAAGTGAAGAATTAGATGAAAAATGAGCAAGAAAGAACACATAAAAATTTATAGTGGTTCGACAAATCAAGGCCTACGTCCAGTTAATTATTTTTATTGCTTATATTCTGACTTGGAAACAGAAGTTCTTATGGGTCGGTACAACTTCGTCGCTTGGTTACAAGAATTAAAGATAGAGAAGAACAAGAGCCAAAATATCCTAAAAAGAGTCCTATCTTCTTATTAATAGAGCTAAGGGCCTAAAATCTTGTACAAAATATCTCCAGGCCATTCTCCATGCAGAAGACTAGTTCTCTATGAAGATAGGATGCCACATCGTCAGTTTGTATGGGTCGGTACAACTCTAAGGGTAGGGGTCAGCACCGACACATAAGTTGGCCAATATGGTTGCCTTCAACTCTTCATATTGGCTTGCCTTGTAGTTAGCTTTGTGATTCCATAGTTGTTTGCATGAATATTAGCAAGTCTCTGAGTCTAAATGATAGAGTTGTGAAAGAATAGAGTTGCGGCTTCAAGTGCTCGTGGAGTTGATGGAAAATTGCATTAGATCAACAAAATGAAATTGGAAATAGGCTTTTGGCATCAAGTAGGACTAGTAGGCAAAATATGGGAAACATAAGGGAAGAAAATAGGGGTCGGTACTAATGCATAGAATGGGGTCGGTACTGACCTATCACTTGGATGGATTGGTGCTTGTCTTGATTTGAGTTACTTTGGCCTTGGCCTTGCAACTCTTCTCGTGCTTGGCTTCTAGACTCTTGGACTATTTATATAGGCTTTTACCTTGATAATTTCAAGTTCAACTCGTCCAATCTGTCTGAATATGGTCGGGTCAAAAGGTGGGAAAAAATTGAGTATAATCAATTTATTGTTGCAAATGAAGGCTCCACTACCACACATTTTTTTATTTTACTATTACAAGGACGACTCTACCACCACCACAATCGGTTATTTTATTTTGCAAAGGAAGGCTCTGCTATTATCGCATTCTATTATTTTATAAAGGTAGGCTCTTCCACCACCGCAATCTATTATTTTATTTTTGCAATGGTAGGCTCTACCACCACCGCAATTTGTTTTTTTATTTTTGCAAGGGTAGGCTCTGCCACCACCGCATTATGTTATTTTATTTTTGCAAAGGAAGGCTCTATCACCACTGCATTTTGTTATTTTATTTTTTTAAGGGTAGGCTTTGCCACTCTCGCATTCAGTTATTTTATTTTTGCAAAGGTAGGCTATACCAACATTGCATATTTCAATATGTTCTAAAATGTTAATTATTTGCATATATTATGAACAGTTGATCATGTATGGTATTTGAATAAAGTAAGAATATTGTGATTTAAACTTGTAAACCTTGGTGACACTGGATATATGATATTCAGGTGGGAATTACTATCGTATATAAAAAGGTGAAATGATATATAATGTGGTAAACCCCTTAGTGACATCGGGTTAACGACAGTTAGGTGGGAATACTGTGAGATTGGAATTTGAATATAATAAACCCCTTAGTTAAATCGGTTTACTGATGGTTAGGTGGGATTACTGTCGCATATGCACTTGTGAAAATGTTAAATATTGTAAATTGATCAATGAGTGCTATACTAGATAGAGCAAGTATCCATCCTAGCTGGATTGACTTAGGGTAGCACCTTGAGTGTGGCATCCTTGCCCCAATATCACTAGTTCGATGATCTGTTGTACAAGCATTAAGTGTTATGGATACATGACTTAAATGAGATGATGGATAGAGGAGTGTTTTCATGTAGGCTAGAATAGACCAGAGAGGGCCTGTACAGTATTGTAGATCGTGTGGGGGCATCCATAATGCTGATTCATAGGTGATATTCGTTATCACTGGGTGTTGATTCGGTTTCTAGTATATTAAGTCGTAGGTGGTACTAGGTATCACTGGGTGTCGATTCACTTTCTGTTAGTTGATTAAATTTATTACTATAATATGATTATATGATGTGATATTAATAGCCTTTGATTAAGGGGAATCACAATTGAGTACATTTGTGATTATGATCAAAAAGAAACAAAAAATTTGTAACATGATTTATATATGATACTTACACATAGGTTGGGTAATTGACATATTAGTATGATGATTTTGTTCTATTCTCTTTTATTGTTTGATATTTGAGTTTACTCACAGCTAGTTTCTAGCCTAACCCGACTTCTTATTTGTTTTAACAACCTTGGGTCAGGCTGAGGTTGTATTTTAGGAGGTACTTTCATGATATCATTTCTATCTTATGCTTTATGGAGAAGAATGTGTACGGTATGGATATAGTATTCCATTTCTCATATTTTGTCATACTAGCCATAGAAGATGAGGTGATCTTCGACCAGATCATTCAAGACTTCAGGATAGTACTCCAGTATTTAAGAGGGATGGTGACCATGTGCGTAGTTATATATGTATCTTTTTGATGGTGTTTATAACTGGATGTTAGCATCGGTTGTATATAAGGATGTGATATATATCTGTGTGTGTGTGTGTGTTTGTGTTTGTGTGACTTTTTGACCACACTGATGTTGTTTTAATTTATTATAATCCTATTTCCATATTATTCACCTTGGAAAACTCATGTATATTGCTTCAGATCGAGATGAGATACGTTCTTTGCAGAGATTCAAGTATATGATATCATGTATTCATGTTGACATAAGAGAGTATATATAGGAGATCATTCCTATTGTGTCCTTCACTCTATGCTTTCAGATGGTAACCTCGCTCTGAGAGCATGGGTACTAGGTCGGGGCGTTACAAAGTGGTATCAAAGCCAAGGTTAGAATAATTCGGAGGTAGAAACAAAAATTGGCCTTAGAGG
Source organism: Allium fistulosum (assembly GCA_030737815.1). Taxonomy (NCBI): domain Eukaryota; kingdom Viridiplantae; phylum Streptophyta; class Magnoliopsida; order Asparagales; family Amaryllidaceae; genus Allium; species Allium fistulosum. Next base: position 935,937,882 of record CM060907.1, on the reverse strand, counting down.
AGGAATGCTAAGGTGGTTTACCCGAGTCTAGATAACCCGTATATTGGATAAATAAATGGAAAGATCCGCTTTTGAATTTTGAGCGATTGCGTGGTTGATTATCGGCATATAGTATAAGTATAGATAGGAAAAACTTTCTTATTCATTTGTGATTCTATACTTCTCCTCTATTTGTAATAAAGTTGTCTTTCACCTCCCTAATACACAAAATATGGTTGAACCCAAAGGTGATCGTGTTGGTGCCCAGACCAGATTCCATAACGGTCATTCCAGTAGCACTAGTGCTTTTGATGTAATGATGACAATGGATCAGTGGAAGATATTTATGAGAGGCATGCATGATACTACAGTAGTCAGAACACCAAATCCTACTCCTCGCTCAAACTTTACCAGACAGTATAATGATTATGCTAGTTTTGGCGGTAAGCCATTATGCGGGAATGACCCTGGCTGAGAAACAGTGAGAGAATCTTCAATGATATGGCTCCCACAGATCCATAGAAGAGGAAGCTCACATCTAGATAGCTACAAGGCAGACCATTAGATTTGTACGATGTTATGGCTTTGGAGATTCCTAAAGAAGATATTTCATGGGAGCGATTCAAGGAAACAATTAGAGCTTATTTTGTTCCTAAAGCAGCCAAGGTAACTCTATTTAGGAAATTTGTTGATCTAAAGCAAGATAACATGACAGTGCAAGAGTATGTGAATCAATTCAATTCTCTATCATAGTATGGACAAGCATTAATTAGTACACCACTAGAGAAGAATGGGAAGTTTTTTAGAGGACATAGGAAAGACCTTAGGGATAGACTTCTGGCACAACTACATAGTTCATTTGAGGATATTGTAGACACAACACTTCGTTATGAGAGCGTTTATGAAAAAGATAAAGAAGTAGGAACTCTAGATGAACAGCAAGACTAAAGCAGAAATTCTTTTATCCTAAGAAGGACCAAAAGATCTAAGAAGAAGCAAGTCAGACCCAATCCTAGATCTCAGCAAAAGAAAAAAATTGATAAATCCCAGACCGTGTGTTACGTTTGTGGAGTCAAGGGGCACTTCACAAATGAATGTCAGAAAGCTCAAAATAGTAATGCTAGGAAATGCTTCAGCTATAATGAGATTGGCCATATCATAAAGGATTGTCCGAAGCCAATCAAGTAGAAACAGGGGAAACTATTTCTATTGTATCTATAGGCCCATCGGATCAAGCAAAGGGAAAAGCAACCTCGGTTCTTGAAGGTATGATTATGATATCTAATATATCTGTATGAGTTCTTTTTAATACGGGCGCTTCACATTCATTTATATTAAAAGAGCTAGTGGATAAATTGAAGTTGGATTATACATTACTAGTGACATCACTTAAGGTAGTAAATCCTATAGCTGGTTACGATACTTTAGGAATGAAATGCTATGATTTGATTGTTGATCTACATGGATACTCCTTTGTGTGCAATTTGCATGTTATGAGTCACTTGGATTTTGGAATTATTTTGGAAGTGGGTTGGCTTGAGCATCGTGATGCTTGCTTGTTTTATGTTAATCGAGTTATTACTCTAAAGCATCCTAATCATAGATATTGTATTGCATTTGCCCCAGATTCTTCAAAATTTGGGTCTTGCATTTCACTTTATTCTATGGAATCTTAAGACGATGAAATCGAGAGGATACCAATCGTTAGAGAATTTGCAGATGTGTTTAATTCCATATAAGGATTACCCCCTCGTAGAGCTATAGAATTCTAGATAGATTTAATTCCGGATTCTCATCCCATTAGTAGACCTTCTAATTGAATGTGTTCTACCAAGATGGAAGAATTGCAAACTCAATTATAAGGACTTGAGAAGAAGAACTTCATTAGATCAAGTAGTTTTCCATAGGATGTAGCGACATTTTTTGTAAAGAAGGTGGATGGGTCCCTAAAGATGTGCATTGATTATAGGAAGTTGAATGAGTGACGATTAAAAATCGTTATCCATTGTCGTGGATTGATGATCTTTTTGACCAGCTGAATGGAGAAATTTTTTTTTCACAACTTGATTTAGCTACTAGTTTTCACCAATTACGAGTGCCTAATGATATTATCCCTCTTATGGCACTTATAACCAGATACGGATCCTATGAGTAGCTAGTTGTGCCTTTTGGGTTAACAAATGCACCTGCTTATTTCGTTGACTTGATGAATCGAGTTTCTGTTGTTATCTAGATAAATTTGTATTGGTATTCATTGATGATATCTTGGTCTATTCAAAGTCGAGGAAGTGCATGCTGAACTTCCAAGAATTATCTTAGAAAATTTGAGATCGCATCAACTTAAAGCTAAAATCATGAAATGTCACTTTTAGAAGAAAGAAGTGAAATTTCTTGGACATATTGTCTCTGATAAAGGTATTTCATTTGATCTGACAAAGATCAAAGTTGTTCAGAAGTGGAAGAAACCGAAGTCAATTATAGAGATTCATAGTTTCTTGGGATTGACTGGATATTATAGACGTTTTATTCAAGACTTTTCAAAAATTTCAATTCCGCTGACCAATTTGATGAAGAAAGGAGTAAAGTATAACTAGTCGGTGAGGTATGAAACAACATTTCAAAAGCTGAAAGAATTATTATATCATGCACCTATTCTAATAGTGCCTGATGGTAATAAAGATTTGATAGTATACACAAATGCTTGCAGGACTAATCTTGGAGTTGTGTTGATGCAACATGATAGGGTTGTAGCATATGCACCGAGATAGTTAAGACCAAATGAAACCAGATATGCTACTCATAATCTAGAGCTAGCAGCAGTACAATTTGCTTTGAAATTATGGATAAATTATCAGTAAGGAGAATGGTTGATTCTTTATATAGATCATAAATCATTTAGATGCTTATTTTCTCAGAAATATCTGAATATGCGACGGCAAAAGTGGCTTGTATCTCTAGCTGCTTATGATTTTGAGATACAATACACTTTAGGAGAAGGAAATAGAGCAGCTAGTGCTCTTAATCGAAAGCAGCAAGCCATGGTTTCTATGATGATCGTTGAATGGAATGATTTGGAGTAAGTAAGTTCTTACAATGTTCAATTTAGAATGATGGATGATTCATCCGCAATGTTGACTAGTTTAGAAGCTCAACTAAGCTTAGTTGATAGAATTCGAGCTAGTCAAAAAGATGATCATGTGCTGATTGATCGAATTCAACGGTTGTAGAATGAAGAAGATGGTGATGATCTGAAGAAGTTCAAGCTTTATTAGAATGGTAGCTTACAATCGAAAGGAACACTGTGTGTTCCTAATATAGCTAACCTAAGGAAAGATGTTCTTGATGAATGTCATCGTTCCATGTTCACTATCCATCCAGGTGAAAAGAAAATGCATAAAGATATGAAACGCGTGTATTATTGGGAAGGTATGAAGCGTGATATTATAAAATGTATGAAGAAGTGCGCAATATGTCAACTAGTGAAGGGAGAACATTAGAAACCCAGCGGATTACTTCAGCCATTAGAAATACATAGTGAAAATAGGATCAGATTTCAATGGACTTTATTGATGGACTTCCACGTTTGAGACAAGGAAATGACAACATTTGGGTGATAATTGATCGACTCACTAAAACTACACATTTTAATCCTGTATGCTCGAATCGAACAGCAGAAAGCTTAGCCAGATAATTTGTCAAACATACTGTCAGATTAGATAGGGTGTCCAACAGTATAGTTAGTGATTGAGATCCACTTTTCAATAGCCATTTCTGGCTAAGTTTACAGAGTGCCTTAAGAACACAACTCAATCTCAATACGGTCTATCATCCATAGACGGATGGAAAATGTAACATCCCCCATTTTGAGGCCCGAAACTAAGCCCTACAGATGCTGCAGTCATCTGTAGTATTAATTTCTGGTGATAAAATACAGTTATGTTAATCATATCAATAAAAAGAAGCACATGATATGAAAAATACTAAACACAATTTTTCTTAAAAAAATTTCACATTTCATTTCACAAATGATATCCATATTTATTACATAATCTCATTCACAAACCCACATTCAAAGAAATTATAATTATTACAAAATACTCTAAGAGCGACATATGAAGATGCCTCGTTGGTCGATTAAAGTCTAACACTTAGCAATTATATAACTTGCCATTACATCCATATAGACGAAACCAAACAACACATCGGATTAGAAAGGTACTCCTATATAGCTAGATTGCCTCTTGCACATCTCCGGAACTTTATTCGCCTAATTGGAAACCTGAAAACCCTTACTCCAGACCTACTCAAATGTGTACCCAAGAGTTTAAGGGGAAAACAAAAACTTCGGGTTTAGACAACAGTCTAGTCTGAATAATAATCTATCATCTCGAACCAATTAGATAACTAGTGAGACCATGCCGCTATGTGGAATGGGTTTTCCTCACACTAGTATCTTCACAAAAACATATTAACCATTTACTGTGCTCCTACATCCATACTTATACTGGGTTACCCATCCCAACTTATTAGACCACCCATCTAAATCTCCATGGACTACCCGTCTTTATACTAATATGGACTACCCATCTCACATATTTTAATATTTGGGATTTTCATCCCCTCCTATGTGAACTACCCATCTCATGGTTTCATTAGCAAAGTTATGTGGACTATCTATCTCATAGGTTATCATCACTTAGATTACCCATCCTACCATGTTGATTACCCATCACTCATGGTTTAGCCATCACACATATCCCACTCATTTAAAAATTGATGTGGACAATCCATCACACATCCCATAGTTTTCCTAGGATAACTACGAACCCTTTAATAACCATATGAAGACTATCCATCTCCGGCATGATGTGGACTATTCATCTCACATCCCATAGTTTTCCTAGGATAACTATGAATCCATCGTTCACCAATTTAATTCATGTTAAATCTACATGTTCAACCTATGTCAATTGGTGTCCCCAATTAGGTTGTATACCGTTTAAAGTTATAACATCTCAAGTAACATCATTGGTATTCCCAATGATCTATGTCGAACTTATAAAAGAATTTTTTTACATTGGTACCCCCAATGATTAGCGTCAAAATCTATGAAGTTAAATACATTGGTATCCCCAATGATGAAAGTCGAAATCATTGAACATATAGCATGTCGAAGCTACTCTACGTTGGTGTTCCCAATGATAGTGTCGAAATTTATAATTAAAATGACACTGGTATCTCCAATAACAACGGTGAAGAAGAAGACAAGGCTCTTCGCCATTAATAAAGAAAATAGGCAACATACACATCGCTCTATATAACGTCGATCCTCTATCCAAGGTTATCAAAACAAAACTTAAATCCATTTAAGTATAAAATCCCATGTCGTAGATAAAGTTATCGACTTTCATAGGATATAGGTTATCCACCTTTCAAAACTAAGCTTTAGGGTATTATAAAATAAATGGTTAGCTGTCGAAAGCATAGGGTTATCAACCCTCTTGAGCCTGGGCTATATTACCTCTTTAAAACATTTTTAATTTACATAGAAATGAGCCTCACTAGCGTTAAAAGGAAGAAATGCAACGTCAATGCTTGACTGCATCGTTGTCGACCTCATACAATATAAAACCTTAGTATATAAGGTCACCGACATTAATACATATTGGCTTTAACACTATCGGCGTCACTATAAAACTTTTATACTTAGGTTACTTCAGTTATTATGCTGCCAAATGTATAAGTGCAATTTAAAACATAAGTGAGGAGATGAGGCTTCAACATAGATGAATCATTATATCGCGATGCCAACAAGTATAGGTTGCCGTCTTTGTCGGCTTCACCATGGTTGGAATCACTCCGTAACTACCTAGCAGTTATCATATTCTTCCATCCTTATCGACGTTGACAGTCATTAAAGCAACGGTATTTTAGGCTCGGCGATGACATAAGTGACATGGAATTATTGTAATTATCATGAAAACTGATTTCTTACTAATAAAAGCGTATACTTTTCACCAAATCCAATTTCTTGCCCAATTTCTATTAGACAAAACAATACCTTAACAATTTCGTTTCAGAAAAAACTGCCGCACATCAGTTTTAACTTTAAGAAACATTTTTCAACTTAATTAATTAATAATTTAAATGCTTCTTTAGAATGTTAAATTCACAATAATTCATAATAAACTGGGAAAAATCCCAAAAATCACAGAAATTCTAAAATACCATATTTTCATCATATAAAAATTTCAGGGCCAAAAACTATATTTAGTTATAATTAAAACCCGAAATTAATCCAATTTCCAACTTAGAAAATTACAAAAATATTTATTTTAACTCGAAAAATTATGAAATTAAAAAATCATCTCGAAAATAGTGTTTTACGTAACATACTAGAAAATCAAAACAATTAAAGATTTAAAACTTAGGTTTTACCCTTAAAATCTACTTAAATAATTTCATAAAAATTTAATAAATCATTATTTTATCCTAACAGTGATTATACAACCATATCTTGGTAAACAAAACAATAATAATTTGGGTACTATGAATAACCGAATATAAACACAAGTAGAAGAGATGGTTCATGTTATTCACCTTAGATTTTTGAATGAAGTTTGAGATTTGTTGTTGCTTTAGTTTCCCTAAGCTCATTCTCTTTGAATCCACTTGATTCAAATCTTCGATAGCTTGTTAATGGTCAGCTTTTGTGTGTTTTCTTTTTGATTGTTTTGATGTTATAAAAAAGTGAGAATGATAATGAGGGGGACAGGGTTTAAGGGTCAAAAGGTGGATCTACCTATTTTGCCCCTCTCATATATTCTCTTATAAGTTAAGTTTTTCAAAGTAATCTCATTGCTTAAATTATTAAGGCATGACCTTGTTAATGACCAATCTCATTCTGCTTAATCATCTACATTATTCTATTTAATCTATCCAATTAAATATCCTGAATAATGTTTAACTAAAATTAGGGTTGTTGTAGGCTCCCCTGCTTAAAGATTTTCGTCCTCAAAATTCAGTAAGGACTACATTACAGGCATATCAAACATGCAAAAAAGCTAGTTTATCCTACCAGCTATAAAGTCTATATACAAAAAGTATAGAACTTACCATTATAACAGCTCAGAATAAGTATCCCTAATCATGTCCTCTATTTTCGAAGTACAGTCTTTCTCGTTATCACTCCACTGGACTTCCACTAACTTGACTGTCTTGTTCCTTAATCTCTTCTCATCCCTCACGGCAACTCAAATTGGTTGTCTCACAAAAGTTAGATCCGGTTCTACCACTAAGGCTTCCAGTGCAGTCAAAGTAATCGTAGTTTCAAGGTCATGCACATACTTTCTAAGATGAGAAACATGACACACATTATGGACACCTGCCACACTACTCGGTAACTATACTCGGTACATGAGTTTCCCGATCCTCTCAATAATAGGGAACGGTCCAACATATCTAGGTGCCAGTTTCCCTAACTTTCCAAATTGTACCATACCCTTCATTGGTGATACTTTAATAAAAACACAATCTCCAACTATAACTCTAAACCTTTATGTCTCATATCTACATAACTTTTCTGCCTAGACCGAGCTTCCTTCATCCTATCCCAGATTAACTCAATCTTCTCTGTGGCTTCTCTTACCATATCTGGACCAGGGACCAATTTGTCTTCGGTCTCTAACCAACACGCTGGTGATTTGCACGACCTTCCATACAAAGCTTCGAAAGGCGTCATTCCTATACTAGTCTAATAACTATTATTATATGAAAACTCAACCAAGTGCAGATGGTCTTCCCATGACCCACTAAAGTCTAGTACACAAGCTCTCAACAAATCTTCATGTACCTTATTGACTCTCTTTATCTGCCAATCCGTCTGTGGGTGATAAGCGGTACTCATCTTAAGTTTGGTACCTAATGCTTCATGTAGACTCTTCTAGAATTCACTAGTGAACAAAGCATCTCTGTCACTGACTATACTACTAGGAATCTCATGCAGTCTAACAGTTTTTTTCATAAAAAACTTAGCCAATACAGGTCCGTCCTGGTTGACTTAATAGGAATGGAATGTGCACTTGTGGTCAGTCTATCCACTATGACCCAAATAATTTCATTTCCCCTATTTGACCTTGGCAACCCGTCAATAAAATCCAAGGATATAGAATCCCATTTCCAAACTGGTATATCTAAAGGCTGAAGCAATCCACTCAGCTTCTGATGCTTGGCTTTTACTTGCTGGTTATTCGAACACTGCTTTACTCATAAGCCTACATCCCTTTTCATACCTTCCTAAAAGAAACTTTTCTTCATATCCTGATACATCTTAGTTCCTGCAGGATGTATAGTAAACTTCGATCGATGACACTCCCTAAGAACTTCCTTTTGTAGGTCACCAACATCTGAAAAACATAACCGCCTTCTTCTTTAACCATCCTCTCTAGTCAAGACTAAAATCTTTTAGATCATCGATCTCGGTTCCACCTTCCAACCTTCTAATCTTTTTCGCTAAAAATGGATCATTTCCCTGCTCAAAAGCAATCCTCTCGATTAATACTAGTCGAATTTCCAAGCAAGACAACATTGTAGTACTTTGACTAAAACTAGTAGTCGACCTTAACTGCATGCTACAAGTAGTCAACGCCTCTAGATCCTTCCATTTAGCCAACATAGCTAACACCACATTCTGATATTTCCTGTTAAGTGCATCCGCAACTTTATTTCCTTTCCCCGGTGTACACATAATACCAAAATCATAAGCTGCTAAAAACTCCAGCCACCTCTGTTGTCTCATATTCAACTCTTTCTGAGAGAATAAATACCTCAAAGACTTATGATCTATATACATCTCGAATATTTCTCCTAGGAGGTAGTGTCTCCACACTTTCAATGCAAAGAGCACCGCTGCCAACTCCAAATAATGGGTTGGATATTCTAACTTCATGTGGTCCGAGCTGTCGAGAAGCATATGCAATCACTTTACCCATGTACATCAATACAGCTCCTAATCCCGTTCCACATGCATCCTTATACACCACCAAATCCTGATTCCCATCTGGAACAACTAACACATGCGCATTGGTCAACAAATGCTTTAACTTGAGGAATGCTTCCTCACATTTATCGGACTAATTAAATTTTACATCCTTCCTGGTAAGTTTAGTCATGGGTGTTGTTATCCATAAGAAATCCTTGAGAATCTCCAGTAATATCCAGCCAATCCAAGAAAACTCTTTATCTCGATCACCGTCTCTAGTCTCTTCCAATTATTTATAACTTCAATCTTAGCAGGATCCACTGACAACCCTTTCTCTGATACTACATGACCAAGAAACTTCACCTCTCTTTTTCAGAAATGACACTTTGAAAACTTCACTTTGAGTTGATGCTGCCTCAACGTTTCAAGCACTATTCTAAGATGAATCTCATGATTCTTATATCCTTAGAATATATCAGAATGTCATCAATGAATACCAATACGAACCTATCCAAGTGCTCTCGAAAAATTTGGTTCATCGAGTCCACAAAGAAAGAAGGTGCATTAGTCAATCTGAATGGCATCACTAACCACTCATACGAACAATATCTCGTTTAAAATGTCGTTAAAGGAATACTGTCCTCCGCCACCCTCAACTGATGGAACCCTATGACCAAATCCAACTGGGAAAATACTTTGGCTCAACTCAACTGATCAAATAAATCATCCATTCTCGACAAAGCATGTCTATTCTTTATCATCTTCTCATTCAACTTATGATAATCAATGCATGGTCTTAATAACCCATCTGGTTTCTTCACGAATACCACAGCCGCTCCACAAGGCAAACCGCTTAACCTAATAAAACACTTTCCCTCTAAATCCACTAGTTGTACCTTTAACTCCTTCATCTCGGTAGGTGTCATCATGATAGTTGGTCCACTTATGGGTTCAGCTCTAGGTACAAGATCTATTCGAAACTCAATAGCTCATTTCAGTGGTAGTCCTGTAACCGGCTCAAAAACATCTGCCAATTCCCTTACAACCAAAACCCAATTCACTTTGTCTTCTACTTTCATCGCTCCCTACAAAGTACAAATATCCACACTCGAGTTATCTACTGAGTATATAATTCGATCACTACTATCGGGGTGTCAAACTGATATTTTCCTATCCTAGCATCGTATTAGCTCAACCAATCCATACCCAAAATAACCCCAAAACCCGCAAAATCAAACACATACAAACTACAGACAAAAGTATATCTTAGCAACTCAAACTCTAGATGGTCACATCTCATTCCAAGAGTTGCTTACCCTCCTACTGATTAGCTACCCTTAATGAAGTAACAAGATATGACGGTTCTAAACATATCTTATCTACCAAACACTGAGAGATAAATGAATGTGATGCACCAATATCAAATAATACCCCAACTGGTATGCTATGAATCAAAAGCGTACCTTCCATCACAAACTTCCCTTTCAGAGCTGTACTTGGTCTTGATGCTGATGGCTCCAAAGCAAACACCTTTCCTTTATTAGTCTTAGCCGCTTCTGGACATTTGTTCTTATACTGCCCCACTTAGTCGTAGTTAAAACACTTCACGTTTTGTTTTCCCACAACCATCTTGTTATCACCCGATCGACGCACATTTGCGTAGTGCCACTTCTTATTGCACTTATAACAAACGATATATGCCTTCCCTTTCTTAGCAGCTCCACCCTTCTAAGCTCCTTTTCTCTTAAATAACTTCCTCTTATTATTCTAAGAACTCTGGGTTCCAACTGGCTTCTCCTTTCCGAAAGTAGAAAGCATCTCTTCGTTCCTGATTGCTATCTCCACCACTACATTCGATGGATCCCTAAGATGTGGGTAGTTGCCCTAGAAATTTCCATCCTCAACCCCCTGATAAAATATTCATTCCTCTTGATAACAGTATCAATAGTGGTATACGCATATCTAGACAGCTCATCAAACTTAGCAGAGTATTCCAACGTTGACATTTCACCTTGCTCCAATTCCATGAACTTCCTGAGCAAGGCTGACTTAGATACCTCGGAGAAAAAATATTTCCTTGAATCTCCTTCGAAATTCTGCCCAAGTCAATTCCTTTTTTGGTGCCCTTATGGTCATCTCGTTCCACCAAAACAAAGTAGCTCCTTGCAATTTTCTCGAAGCCAACCTCCTTTTCTGCTCGTTATTCAAGCCCAAATCTGCAAAAACATTTTCACAACGTAACGGCTAATTTTATACTTTAATAGAATCTTTAATCCCGAGAAAAGGCTTCCCACCAAGACTAGTATAATCTAGGCTCAGCTTGGCACAATTATTGCCAACTGGCGCTACGGGATTGGCTCCTTCCGCATTAGTAGCATTTCCTTCAGCTACTTCTGTAGCTGCTCTAGCTTGCATCAGATTAATGAAGAACCGTCACATAGTTCCTATATCTACTAGTGGGATTGCAACACCTACATTGGTATTGCATTTTGATTTGCATTTACCTGTCGACCCGGATTACTTTTAGTATTGGCCCGAGCATTTCCACTGGCTGTGGTGCTTTCTCTACCTAGATTCACTCTTATGTTTCCTGCTTCCATATCTTTCTCTCTCGTAAATCTACATATGAGCCTTAGTAAGACACAAAAGAACGGTCTAAAAGAGAGGGAGAATAGAGATAGAATACATACTAATATATAGCAATTACAAGTACGATACTATAGCGTTATCCCACACCACAATCTTATTCTTTGATTCGTTAGAATTATATTTTCAAAGTCTTTTAATCTTTTAAGTTTTACAAAAACCTATGCTCTGATACCGACTTGCAACATCCTCCACTTTGAAGCCCAAAACTAAGAGCTATGGATGTTGTAGTCATCCATAGTATTAATTTCTAGTGACAAAATGTGGTTATGTTAATCATTTCAATAATCATAATCACATAATTATGAAAAATATTAAACATAATTTTTCTTAACAAAGTTTCACATTTCATTTCACAAATGATATTCCATATTCATTACATAATCTCATTCGCAAACGACGTTCAAAGGAATTATAATTATTAAAAAATACTCCAAGAGCAACATATGAAGATGCCCCCTTGGTTGATCAGAGTCTAACACTTGGCAGTTATACAACTTTCCATTACATCAATAAGACGAAACCAAACAACACAGCGGATTAGATAGGTACTCCTATATAGCTAGATTGCCTCCTACACATCTCTGGAAGCTTATTCGCCTAACTGGAAACCTGAAAACCCTTACTCCCAACCTACTCAAATGTGTACCCGAGAATTTAAGGGGAAAACAAAAACTTCGGGTTCAGACAACAGTCTAGTGTGAATAATAACCTACCATCTCAAACCAATTAGATATCTAGTGAGAACACGTCGCTAAGTGGAATGGGTTTTCCCCACATTGGTATCTTGACCGAAACATATTAACCATTTACCATGCTCCTGCATCCACAGTGGTTAGAACAGAGAAAATAGCACTTATAGTTATGCATCTTATACTGGGTTACCCATCCTAACTTATTAGACCACCCATCTAACTCTCCATTGACTACCCGTCTTATACTTATGTGGACTACCCATCTCACATATTGTAATGACCCCAAATTTTATATATATTTAAATTGATAATTAATTTTGTTTTTGAATAAAAAATTGTAAAATTAATTTGTCAATTGATGCGAGTTTCCCCGAATTCAAATAGAATATATGTTAAATCGTTTAAATTTAAGAATTGTATATATATGTGAATGTATATAGTTATGCCTATATGAGTAGATTTGAAATTATAAAATTTTATTGAATTTGAATTTAAATCTTAATAAATGGTTGAAAATAAATTATAACAATATAAACATTGAACACACGTATGAGAATAAATAATTTTAAATCTAGAATTGATGGTTAAGTTAAAAATAGAAATAAATGAAAATAAATAAATAAATAAATAAAAGAAAAAAAATTGACAACATGTTAAAATAGAGATTCACTTATATTATAAAAACAAAGAAAATACAAACGCTAATATATATTCATGTATGAACACTTGCAAAAGAATGAAACAAAAATATAAGTATGTAGACAAAGTATAAGCAAGTGAAATGGCTTGCAAGGGAAGACAAAGCAAAAGAAATGAAAAAAAATCATTTGTACATAACGTATAAAAAATTGGATAAGTATGATATATATTCAAGATTGTACAAGCCTAATTAATGCTCTCATTTCAGCCAGCAAGCAAAGAAAATATCCCTGCTAAACATTGTACAATCCACATTATCACCTTGTATAAAAAAATACATTCCATGTATACTTCATTTTCACATATCAACTTTCCAATTCCATTTCATTCCATTCCAGCTGAGAAAACAAAAGTAACATCATCTTGAACATAAACAAAAACTTCAATTAAAACAACCATACAAATTCATAAAAGCCAGAGATCAAAGAAGAAGGTTTCACTTGCAAATTTTCAAAGCATGTTTCAAGCATAAAAGGGAAAATCTGTTTCTTCTGGAAATCAAGTGAGTAACTTCACCTTTTAAAATTTTAAAATATAGATCTGTTGCAAGTTAAATCTTTGATAAGTATGCATATATATGTATGTATGTATATGTATGTATGAATTCCCTGTGAATGATGGATGCATTTGTGTACAGACTGATGTTTGTATCTGTCTTTGTTCTGAGTTTCTAAACACTAAAATTTTTGATTCAAAAATCAATTCCTTTTATTCTACTTGTTGTTTGAACTTCATGTTAAAACAAAAGATGTTTCTATGATTATAAACTAAGTTCTGAAAATCAATTTAAGTTAAAATAACCTGTTAAAGTCCTTGGAAATCAAAGAACTGAGCAAAGACTTCATATAAGTCAAAATTTAAGTTTCTTAATTAATGAATTCAGGCATATAAACTGAATTCTCATACTAAAACATGATTTTTAAAGCAAAAATCATAATTTTTAGTGTTGTGTTTAAAGAGCAGTTCAAAGATGATCGAAAATGGTATTTTGATCGATTTCCGGTGATATGTTGAACCGAGGAAGGCGAGTTTTCGACTGGAGGAGGATGAAGGCATGGCGAGGTCGGAAAAAATGGTCGCACGCATTCCAGTTCGTTGAGGCGTCGGCGGCGAAGCGATTTACGTTTTTAAACCTAGTTTTTTGGAGTGAGGATGTTTTGATTCGTTCGTCGCCTGGAGTTGATCGAGTGCTACGAAACTTTGGGAGGTGGTAGAGGGAACGTTGGTGATCGTGTGGCCGGAGTTTCGAGTTGTCTAGTGGTCGGAGATAGGAGGTCGAGGGGATTCTTGAACGATCGATTTTGGTTCCAGTTTGTTCCACATTGCTCTATTTGGATTTTTGGTTGGAAGTGATGATCTGGGTGGTCGAATCGAAGGTAGAGGTCGTTGATGACTTGCTGGAGGTCTCGCCGATCATCGGAGTGTCGCCGAGGCACTGTGCACGTGCACGTGCACTTATGTATCAGATTTGGATTTTGGGTTTGGAGAAGAAGCAAAGGTCTCGGGAATATTATCGCGTGGACTTGAAGTAATAATGCAGGGAGGTAACTCGAAGTGATGTTCGGGATTTCGTTGATATGGCTCGGGTTTTTGAAACAAGGGCAAGTTTCAAAAAAGAAAGAAAATGCCCAGTTTTAAAATTTTAAATTTAATCAAGTTTAAATGTTTTCATGATTAATGTTTTTCAATAAAACTTGTTTTATTTAAGTTAGAAACTTAGTTAAAGGTTTAAAAATATTTTTTTTACTAAGTTTAAAAGAGTTTAATATATATATATATATATAACCTTTGTTTTGAAAGTTTATTTTAAATAAACTTAATATTGTGATTAAGTAAATAAATTAAGAATGAAGTGTTTTAATCCTTAATTTAATTTAAAGGTTTAAAGTGATTAAATGATTAATTATTAATTACTTAAAAGGACTTAATTAATGTGATTCATTAATTAATGTGGTTAATTAATTAGGGTAATTGATTAAGAATAATTAATTAAAGGTTGATAAATTAATAACTAAGGTTAATTACTTAATGAAATTGATTACTTAATGTAATTAATAAAAGATTATTACTTAATCTAATTAAGGGATAATTACTTTGTGTAATTATATTAAAGAATGATTAATTAATTAATTAAGATTAATTAATATAAGTAATTAAAGGTAATTAATTACTTGAAGATAATTACTTAATTAAAAGTAATTAAATGATTAAAATTGATTAATTAAATGATTAAAGGATAATTGCTCAATGTAATTAATTTGTGATTAGAGATAATCATTTAAGTAATTAATTAAGGGTTAATTAATGATTAATCAAAGGGAAATTATTAAATGTTTTGTAATTAATTGATCATTAATACCATGATTAGCAAATTTATTCATAGAAATTAATCTGATTTATATCAATCAGATAATTAAATTGATCCTACTCATGGATGTTTGGATTATATTAGTTGTTGAATTGTTTAATATCCCTGATATGTGATGCTTTGTGATACATCCTGATTTGTGTTGTGATCTGTTTCTCTGGGATGAATGTAATTAATTCCGTATGATGTAATTTATTATCTGTGATACATTTGTATATTATCTATGATCTGTGTACAAAAGATAAGCGTTATAGTTGATGCCGCTTATCAACTATATTTTTGTATCTTAAGCTGTGATGATGCGATGATTTGTAGTGTGGCACTACTGTGTAAAACCCCTGGACCACACTCTTACACACACAAATATGGATTTCACGAGGAAATCAGTTAAGTCATAGATGATTGAAATTTTAATTTCAATTGATTTTGGATATGGATTTAGGTTAAATGTTAAAGCTTTTGAAAAGGAGTTTTTAAGATAAAAGTTATTTTGAATAACTTGGTAAAGTTTCCAATTTGAATAATTTAATTTGAATTTGAATTCAAAATTTGGAATTGAATCCCATGTTTGGAAATTATGGTTAAAAATGTTAAAAATGTGTTTATATGAATTTAAACCATTTTAAAAGTATGGTTTTGAGAATTTGAATTTAACCCAAGGACTTTAACTCGTATAAATGAATCAGATTTTCCGAAATGAAAACTATTTGTTTTCAAATAATAGAAGCTTTCATATAAGGAATGAATTTCCAATTTGTGTCAAAAGAATTTCAAGTTTGAAACAAAAATGGTTTTCCGAGTTATGAATAAATTTTTGTGAAAGATTATTGAACTTTGTTTTGAAATTGGAAAGGTGTACCTTTTGTATAAAAGGTCGAAATGGAATTGTTTTGAAAGCTATCAATTAAATCTTCGTTTTAAAGATTGGACGAGTTAATCCAATTGAAATGGAAATTGATTTGGAAAATCTATGAATAGATCTTTGTGAAACTGGGTGAACTTTATGAGATGAATCTTTTTGTGTAAAAGATTAAAATGGTAATGTGTTTAAACCATTTGAAGAAAAGTTTTGGGTAATAAGTTGTGACTTAATTGAAATCCCAATATCCATATGTTTTTAAAATATTGCGCTCATTATTCGGTTTAGCCGGGAGAGGACTTTGTGTCATATAACCCATTCCGAATAATGATACGACGTATATGGATAACATTTGAAGACCGGTGGTGAAGACCAGATACTTTTGAAAACGAAAGGATTACCATCGATTGTCTCTGCATCGGCTGATCCCCGGTATAGAGATTTTAGCGCCCTTTGTGATGGGAAGTCCGGACGTGATTAGAAATTATCCGGATTTGCAAGGGCTTCTTCGAAGTGCCTTCAGTTCTGTTCAAACCTGGAACAGACTTGTATGGTTGTATGTCCGACATTACACTTTGAGATATAAAGCTGATTTCTTTTAAATACATTTCTGTTTGGTGGCGGAGATTTATTCTCTTAGCTTAACACCCTTCTCTGAGACGTACGAGCTCAGAGGTTATGTAGTTGATGGTTATTAGTGATATACGCCTAATTTGGTAGTGTGGCATGCTGAGTGCTGTTGTGTGTTGCTGATCATTTGTTGATCAAAGCATGGTTTCGTGTAAAGCGTAGCTTTGTGGACGAGACCTCATCAGGACCTCACACCCCGGAAATGGTCGAAACAGGAAAGATGCGGCAAGGTTTCAAGGGTAGCTCCCCTAGGGTATGTCCATTCCTTCTGGAAAAAGGTGGTATCATGGTATGGAGCCCAGATATTTACCTGTGTGGTTGCTCCAATCTCATTTACTGTGTGATTGTTGCTTTGTGATCGAGGATCCTCGGATAAAGGTCGCAAACGATTGGGGGTGGCATATCTCAGGTTTACTACCCGGGAAGGGGGTAACCGGCCTTGTTTTGGCAGAGAGCAGTTGTCTCTCGGGGCATCCCTCCAGAGGCGTTCCTACGTGGCATAGGAAGTTCCTTAGCCTGACCATTTGTTGGAAAATCCAAAGAAACAATACGAGCCCTTTATGATTGCAATTTGTATAACCTGTCACCTCAGGTGGCAGCTATAGCAGGCATAATATAATGGTACCAATGCTGGCTAAGATTAATATTGTATTTTCGAATGATTTTGTACACTGTGCACTAATAATAATATAAAAAAAGGGTTTTCTCGTATTAAGCATATTTGACTATCATAAGAAGAAATCTCCTCCAAGTCTGCGATTGTATTGTGTGTGTGGTGGGAGGTCTTATGGTAGTTTCATTTTCCAAAAAACATTGCGGATTTCAATGTTGAAATTTTTGTTGTTGTTTGTTTTAAAGATAAACTGTTTTTGTTACTCATACCAGTCCCATGACTGACCTGGAGTTTATTGTTCCCTTCCTAAACTCTGGGTGCCCACAATTTTCCACACGGGCAGTCTAGAGTTGGGGTTTTCAGATAGTCAGGTTTAGTAGACTGTTTGGAGCTAGTTCAGTTTTTGGAGTTCACGACTGACGTTGCTTATCTTTGTGAAACGTGATGGGAGATAGAGCTTGATGTTGGAGTTGTTGGACTCATTCTCTTTTAAAGATCATTTGGAGTATCATTTCTGTTGTTTCCGTTGTAACATTATTTGTCTCTGATATTGTTGTATCATATTGATATCATTGTTGTATATCATTCTAGATATTGTATCATTTGTGATGTATATGATATCATTCATTTCTTTCTTCCACTGTGTTGTTATACTTACTGTGTTATAAGCTCCGGCAAGCCAGAGTCGGCGTTGGGATCTGCGGCATTTTAGTACAAGTGAAGTACGGGTGCCGATTTTCGAAGGCCGAGTCAGGATCGTTATACATATTTTAATCATTTGAAATTTTTCATCTCTTCCCATGTGAACTACCCATCCCGTGGTTTCATTAGAAAAGTTATGAGGAACTATCCATCTCACATGTTATTATCACTTGGATTACCCATCCTATACCATGTTGACTACCCATCACACATGGTTTCATTATCAAATTTATGTGGACTATCCCTCTCACATATTTCATTATTCAAAATGATGTGGACTATCAACCACAGATCCCATAGTTTTCCTAGGATAATTATGAACCCATCAATAACCATATGGTGACTATCCATCTTCGGCATGATGTGGACTATCCATCTCACATCCCACAGTTTCTAGGATGACTATGAACCCATCATTTACCAATTTAATTCATTTTAAATCTACATGTTCAACTTATATCTATTGGTGGCCCAAATTAGGTTGTACCCTTTAAATTTATAACATCTCAAATGACATGCATTGGTATCGCCAATGATCCATGTCGAACTTATTAAAGAAATTTTTACATTGGTATACCCAATGGTTAGTGTCGAAATCCATAAAGTAAAATTTATTGGTATCCCCAATGATAAAAGTTAAAGTCATTAAACATATAGCATGTCGAAGCTAATATACATTGGCATCCCCAATGATAGGTCGAAATTTATAATTAAAATAACATTGGTATCCCCAATAACAATGGTGAAGAAGAAGACTTAAGGCTCTTCACCCTTAATAGAGAAGATAGGCAACATACACGTCGCTCTATATAATGTCGAGCCTCTACCCGAGGTTAGAAAAACAAAAATTAAATCCGTTTAAGTATAAAACCCCATGTCGACGACAAAGTTGTCGACTTTCATAGGATATACGTTAGCCACCTTTCAAAATTAAGCTTTAGGATATTCTAAAACAAATGGCTAACTGTCTAAAAAGCAGAGTTATCGACCCTCTTGAGCCTGGGCTATATCGCATCTTTTAAACATTTTTAAGTTACATAGAAATGAGCCTCGCTGACGTTAAAAGGAAGAAATGCGGCGTCAATGCCGCGTTGCATCGTTGCCAACCCTATATAATATAAAACCTTGGTATTAAGGTCGTCGACACTGATGCATAACGGCTTCACCGCTATCGGCATCACTATAAAACCTTTATACTCAGGTTACTTCAACTATTATGCCACCAAATGTATAAGTGCGAAGTTAAAACATAGGTGAAGAGATGCGGCTTCAACATAGATGAATCACGATATCGCGATGCCAGCAAGTATAACTTCCTGCCTTTGTTGGCTTCGACATGGTTGGAATCACTCCATAACTACCTAGCAGTTATTATATGCTTCTCTCCTTATCGAAGTCAACAATCATCAAAGCGGCGATGTTTTGGGCTCAACGATGGTATAAGTAGCATGACATTATCGTACTTATCATGAAAACTGATTTCTTACTAATAAAAGCATATACTTTTCACCAAATCTAATTTCCCGTCCAATTTATATTAGATAAAACTATACTTTAACTATTTCTTTTCAGAAAAAATTGTCACTCATAAGTTTTACCTTTCCAAAACATTTTTCAACTTAATTAATTAATAATTTAAATAATTCTCTAGCATATAAAATTCACGATAATTCATGATCACTTGGGAAAAATCTTCAAAAATCATAGAAATTTGAAAATACCATATTTTTCTTCGTAAAAATTTCAAGGCCAAAAACTATGTTTAATTATTTTTAATAATTAAAACCTGAAATTAACCCAATTTCCATGTTAGGAAATTCATAAAATATTTATTTTAACTCAAAAATTATGAAGCTAAGAACCCATCTCCAAAATCATGTTTTACTAAACTTACCAGAAAATCAAAACAATTGGAGATTTAAAACTTAGGTTTTACCCTAAAACCCAAGTAAATAATTTCATAAAAATTGCATAAATCATTATTCTATCCAAACAACTATTATACAACCATATCTTGGTAAAACAAACAAGAATAATTGGGTACTATCCATAACCTAATATAACACAAGCAAAAGAGATGGTTCATGAATTATTCACCTTAGATTTTTGAATGGAATTTGATATTTGTTGGTGTTTTAGTTTCCTTAAGCTCCTTCTCTTTGAATCCCCTTGATTCTGATCTCCTATAGCTTGTTAATGACCGGCCTTGGTGTGTTTTCTTTTTGATTGTTTTTATGTTATGAAAAAAATGAGAATGATAATGAGGGGGAGAGGGTTTAAGGGTCAAAAGATGGTTCTACCTATTTTTCCCCTCTCTTATATTCTCTTATAAGATAAAATTTTCAAAACAATCTCATTGCTTAATTTATTAAGGCATGATCTTGTTAATAACCAATCTTATTCTCCTTAATCATTTACATTATTCTATTTAATCTATCCAATTAAATATCCTGAATAATGTTTAACTAAGATTAGGGGTGTTACAGACAAACTGAACGAGTCAATGGATTGTAGAAGACCTTTTGAAATCTTGCATTCTTAAATTTAATGGTTCGTTATTACTGGGTGTTGTTTTGGTGTCTGGTATATTGAGTCGTAGGTGGACTAGGTATTACTGGTTGTCGATTCACTTTTTGGTAGTTGATCAAATTTATAACTATCATATGATTATATGATGTGATACTAATAACTTGCGATTAGGGAGAGTCACAATTAAGTAGATTTGTGATCATGGTCAGATCAAATAGAAACAGAACATCTATAACATGATTTATATATGATACCTATATAGGGGGTTGGGTAATTGACATATTAATATGATGATTTTGTTCTACGATAGAGAATTCTAGAATCAAGCCCAAAATCCATATCAAATATTCGCCATCAAGAATCGAATGAAAAATCCTAACACGAAATGGTGTAATCCACCTCGAACTTGTGTACTCAAACCTGGATCAAATTAATTATGCGAATAAAACAGCATACGTACAACTTATATATTTATTCCAACTTGTTAAATATATAGTTTCATAAAGAGGTTACTAAGTTAAACGTTTAAACTAAATTTTATTCAAATATTTTGAAGACCAAATTCTTTTCAAAACATTTCAAATCCAAATTTCATATTAGAAAATTTTAAAATTGCCTTATTCATTTACTTAACAAAACAGTTTCAACTTATTTAAACCATATTACTTCATACTTAAGCATTCAAAACAAACTTATATACTTTACCAATTAATTTATACTTTTCAAAATTTCTTAGCTTTTAAAAGTTAACCTTGATTTGGAAGTGCTCGAACCTTCAAAATAGTTGAAGAAATCATTTTCAAATTCAAGAGTTGGAAATCAACAACAAATCAGTAAATCAATTTTAATAGATAGGGTTATATCAAATCCAAAACTCGGGGACTGAACACCGGCTCATTTTAAATCATTTCAAATATATATACATATATCCTTTGAATATCAAATCATACTTTGGAATTTGAAATCAAAATTGGTTTCACAAAATCACTCGCGTAGCAATGCTACTAAAGTGGCCTATCCCCCACTCTAAAACTCGAAAATCAATGTCGATGATGCGTGCACTCATCACCGAAATTATTTTCCAGCGACATAAGTGAGTTCTGGACTTCTATTTTCTCAACTTCTTTTGGAATTTCTTCGAAATCATTCGAAACTCATTAAAATGATTGGAAACATTTATTATTCGGAAAATACCTTTAAATCATACTATTATTATATATTTCGAAATCTTAAAACCAATTTCAAAATACCGGAGTTCAATTCTCGAATTTCAAATTTAAAATCCTTCTAGTTTAAATCATTTTTAGATAAATCAAATTTCTTATATAGTTTTTTTCAAAATTACAAATCCTTTCGAAACCTCAAATTCTCATTTTAAAAGGTTTATAATCTATATCGAAAACATTACACTTTTATATATAGAATATAATAATTTCGATATATAAAACAATTTCTAAAATATAAACAAGCCTGATTTTACAAAGGATGATTCAAGAATGGATTTCAAAACAAAGATAGAAATTCAACTTAGAGGAACTCTAATCAAATAGGATTCTGATTCGAAGATAGGTTCGAACGAAACATGAGATAATTGATTACAAAACAATAGATGGATATACTTATATAAATCGCGGGCGACCTTAACCGGGTCAACCGTGACTTCAGGAACAAGATCGATGCAGAATTCCAAGAAAAATCAACATTCGATCCCAAAAGATAGCGGCATCTAAACCAAAGATATAGAAATCTCCGGTGAATCAATGCCAATTGTGAAGGAGTTTCACCCCTTCACAAATCATTCAAAGATTGGTGGGATCCTATTCTTATAGAGGTCATTCGAAGTGGAGTTATGGGATACTCCAGAATCAAAAGAATACAAATAGGGAGAGACAAAAAATGAAATTTGGAACCGCAAGGAACGTTCCAAAGTTCAAAGGAAATCGAGTCAAAAGGAAGAGATTCAAACTCGAACGAAAGTGATTCTGTAAATAAATTTACTATATATGCTAAGTTTGCCTAGAGCCAAAGCTCTGATACCAACTGTAACGACCCGCTATTTTGGACCATTCAAATCGACAATAAATCCACACATGTCTGACTTGAATAATTCAAAATATCAGATTGTTAATTTAAATTTGGCAAAACTCAGCATATGCAGTAAATAAATCAATCACAGAATCACAGACACAGAGTAATAATACGCAGCGGAATAGATAAAATAGTAGTTCATGAAGCTACTATATAAACATCAGAGTTAAAAATAAAATACAATAGAATATCTCAAATGCAGTGAAGTCTCCAGTACAACAGATGACTTCTCTGGACAAATCAACTAGAAGAGCTGAAAGCTGAGGCGATAGTTGGATCTCCAAAGGAAGCTCCAAACTCCAAGGGTGAGTCTCAAATGCTGTTTCACTCGGTCTGACCCGAGCGTAAAGCAAAACACAAAACACTCGGGTCAGGATTAACATTCTTATATAAATAAATCCGACTCAAGTGAAATATCAACTGAAATACAAGTAACTTAAAGGATGTTTGGGATAACCATCCTCTAAGGATCTTCAGAACTATCTACAAGGTGGAAATATACACTGTAACACCGTGGTCATTTCAATTTAATTTATACTTGAAACCCAAATATCATTTCATTTCAAATATATCTATTTTCCAAAATAGTATATATAGGTTAAATAATTTATAAAGTAAAGTGTTTATAATTTCCTCAAGTTTCACAAATCGGTTCAAATTAACTCAAATTCCAAATTCAAATTTATTCAAAGCTCAATTTTCCCATTTTAATTCAATTTAGTTTCTAAATAACAAATTCAATTCAAATTGATTTCAAATACAGATCTGAATCACAAAATAAACCATTTAAATTCCAATATATTTCAAAGCTTAAATATTCAACAATTTCAAAGTTAAATTTAACAGTTTCATATAGCTCTTGATTTAACTTCATTTATTATTTAATAAGGGAATATTCACTTAATAAATTCAATATCATTTAACTAGCCTTAAATTACATTTTACTAAATATTTCCTTAACTTTATTTAAACAAGAAATATTCATTAGATTACTTATAAATCAAACTCAAGTTATAAATCATATCTTACATCTCAATTTCAATAAGTTTCAAATCGGTTTAATTAAATAAAATTCTTTATTGAATACAATTTCGACTAAATTTAAATTATCTTTCTAACCTTAACTTATTCAAATTTTTACCAAAATCTATTTTGAAATATATTTTAAATACTCAACATATTATATGTATTTAAATAAATCATTCCCATTTATATATAAAAATTTAAGGCTCAGCATTTATTAAAACCATGTATTTCTTTCCAAAACCATAGAATTCATTTTTAAAATATTTATATATATGGACCAACGGTGTCTGTATATTTATTTATCATATGGTTAAGTGATACGGATATTTATCATTTCAATCCGAAATTTAAATATATACGGGTAGATATCATTTCGACCCGTAATCCCAATTTCAATTCGAATGAAAATCGCTTGGGTTTATCATTTCAACCCATAACGAAATTCTCCTATTCTAAAGTCCGTTCGGGTATGTATCATTTCAACCCATAGTGAATTCTATACTAACAGGGAACTTGCAGAGTGATAACAGATATAGAAATAATATAACAGGCATAGATACATCATCAATAACAATATAATATAAACAACAGGATATGGTGTCATATCCCACAGGTGAACAGTTACAGGTAATAGCATATATATCAATTTAAATAACTACAACAGCATATTTCAATTGTCATTTCAATTGAAATCAAAATTAATAAATAAAAGAATGGTAATCGTGAGTGATTGCTCACCTTTCGAGGCTAGAGAGATTCGACAACTGAAACGAATTACGAATCCAAGTATGATTTCCAAATCAAAACTAGATTGGCACGAATTTGACGAACAAGCTGATAAAAAGGAATCAATCAGTTTGATAGAAACAGAACATATATATACTGCTACTACTATTATTATTATTATCTTAAAATCAAAACTATACCTTACAATCAAATAAGGACTTGTATAAACTTTTATAAATTTGTAAGGTTTATAAACTATATAAACCAAAATCAACAGCTTGATACATATATAAACAGTATAACTTTTATAGCTTAATATATACAACAAATCATATACAATTATACTAAGGTATATATATATATATATATAAAATCAATATATCGAATATAAAATATATACATACAAATAAAAATTAATATTTATACTCACGCCATATACAATATATATATTATATAAGACCCATACTTAAACCCATAACAAGCTAATCATTACTGACATACATTACAATTTTTAAAGAGACCCATATATTACGTTCGAAGTCAAAACCCAAGTACTATACTTGTATGAACATTTATATACGTTTGAAATAAGTTTCATGGCACATCAGTTACTATAAACCCATGTACATATACACTATGAAATCAACAAATATATCTAACTAATATATAGGTTCGAACAGATCATCAATAACCTATATAACCTCATCAACTCAAACCGATAATATATCTGCACTAAAATATTTTACCCATACATCTTTATTTATATAACTATACATATAATAAATCCCCCTTCACAGCAAACAAAACTACATATACACGTTACTACTTTCAGGTGATAAACCAAACACTATATGAACCATATAAATAAACATACATATATACCACATCTATAAAAAAAATGAATACTGTATGCATGTGTATATATAATATATACCTATAAACTTATTAACTCTTATAAAATATATAACTTAGATCCTTAACATTTTAAAATCAATCATTAAAATAAAATCAATATAAAGTGTATAGTCAAAATAATATATATATGTATATTACTACTAAAAAGAAATCATATATACTTATATACGAACAGGCGAAGTGCATATACTTATTGTATAAACCAGAATATTCATAATGAACTTTATAAAAACTGACTTTACATAATACGTATAAACCAACATATGCACTTATATTTTGTACCACATAACATTATATATAAGCAAATATATAGTATTATATACGTAAAAAAAAATATAACTATTCAAGATAGAATTATAGTTCCAAAAATATATATATATATAATTTGCTTCACCGAACCGGCTTTAATACATATAAGTATACTGATGTATATAAAATAAAGTTCTAAACACATATGTAATTCTACGAACAAAGTACGCATTTATGTAAAAATATACTTCAGTAAAGTACATAGTCTGTATAAATATGGGAAACTGTTTTCATATAGAAGGAATGGAAACGAACAGAATAGAAGCAAAGAATATAAGTATGCTACATATATGAAAGAGGAGACGCATGCCTGGACTCGGTTGCTGCGGCTGGGGCGGAGGTGAGAGAAATGCTGGCCGAAGTAGGTGCGAGGCAAGATGAGCAAGTCGTGGTGGTGGAATCTCGACCAAGAGAGGCGGTGGGAAAACAAGTTTCTCACCCTTTTTCTATAAGTGGCATCGGAATGGTTGGAAGGCATGCGATGTGGTTGGTTGACAGCGAGTTGGTTTGCTGCAGTCACAGGCTTCGGCTTTTGTCTCGGGTTTGGTGAAGGAAGGTGCGTGAGAAAAAGAGAAGGCGAGGGGAAGAAGCTAGCAAGGTAAATGACAGGGAAAACGAAAGAGCAGAAGTGGAAAACGTGAAATGATATAAATTTTCTTTGAACGGAAAGGTTAAATCTGAAATTAGTGAAGGCCAAAAGACACACAAAATGAATGAAGGCAAAATTTTGAACGGTTATAAGAGAACAAACGGCTCGGGAAAATTTGTGGAGAAGAGGAAACATATACAGAGAAGAAGAAGAGATGTGTCAGCTTTATAATGAATAGTAACAGAGCAAAGAAAGAAATGAACATGAATAAATTGAAACGTGATTTCCAAGAAAAGTAAAATAATATAAACAGAGTGCCAGGTCACAATCTGAATTTATGGAGATAATAAAGAAAATAGACGTTGAGTTATATGAGTTGAATCCACAGAGAATTCAAAAAGGTCACAAAACCAAAACACACAAAATGGTTACCGGTACGATTACCATTTACACGGATACCGCCGTGTACCGGATCTCAAAACACAACATTGAATATACCGTAGAGATCAGCACGACGCGACTATCAAAACGGTATACTGATATTCGTGGTACGATCATCCGATCAAAAGTCGATAATCGGTACCGAAAATGCTGCTATTTTGTCAGAATTAAGATAAACGGAGCAATAGAAGTCAAAATTTGGAAAAATGAATTTCGCAGTCTGATTCAGAATGATCTGAATAAATTTTCTCCTGTTGACATATTTTGGTTTCGGAAAACTTTTAAATTCACTGTTATTAACCGGTTTGATTTGAAATGAAATTTCACAGGAAAATAAACTTCAATATTATCAGATGAAAATTTACCAGTTGCTATATTAAAATAGACGTATTCCAGATAATAAATTTTTAAATTTCAAATTTTATTGTTTAAAATTTCACAAATTTCCAGTTAAATATACTTTTAAAACCATTAAATTTTACGGGTCGTTACACTCTCCCCCACTCAAAACTTTTCGTCCCCGAAAAGGAAGAAGGTAGGAGAATAGAAACAACCAGATGGAAAAGATAGATTGAAAGTCAAGATTAAACAATTAATTTGAAACTATATATAAATTTTACTTGAAATATTCATTTGAAACTTCAATGGCAAATCAATTATCTTTAATACTTTAAAACCCATTTGCAAATTCTTGCTTCCTTTATAAATGCCATTTATGTTTAAATAACATCTTTATAAATATGAAAAATATTTGAAAACAATTATTTACATCATTACTTATATTTACAACGAAGCTATTTGAAAACATTAAATCCATAATTCATAAATTTATTAATTTTTATCTCAAGATACTTTTCAAATATTATTAATAAATCAATAAACATTTACTTTAAATAAGTTTTATTTAATTAATAACTTCTAAAATATTTATAACACTAATTTTTTTTTATTAAACCATGTAGTATATAAATAAACAGTATTTTAAAGGATATAGTCAACAGGGAAACGAAGAAGGACTTGGAAAAACAGAATATAGGTGGATAAATAAAGCTAAGCAGATAAGGTACATTCAAAAGAATAATATCAGGCACGAATAATTAATTTAGAACCATAAGGGTTTTAATTTCAAATATTAATACAGAATTTCTTTTGTTGAAAATACTTTTTATAATAAAATACCTTTATAACGAAACAAATTTCATTTCGAAAATACTTTTATAACTCGATGTTTCGACAAGTTTATCCTTGTTCCTGTAGACTCTGGTAGTGCGTTGATCAGGCGCAAAACTAGAATTCTCCAGGTACTTAGTAGACCTGTTTCAACACCCAGTGAAAATACTGGAAAACTTTTAAAAACAGATATGGAAAGTACAATCCAATCAAAAACACAAACAAAACCTTTGTCTAACCATGGTTCGCAGATACACAATGGTTACGCCTGGGTCCCCCAGGAAACAATCCATATCCGTAAGCTTTCTCAGCCCTGCGAGTTACGCCATGATGACTAGTAGAATGCAGGATACACAATGGTTACGCCTGGATCCCCCAAGAAACAATCCGTACCCCTAGGCAAGACACAGCCAAGCATTTGCGCTACTATTCGCGACCTACACAGATTGCAGGATACACAATGGTTACGCCTGGATCCCCCAGGAAACAATCCGTACCCCTAGGCAAGACTCAGCCAGGCAGTTGCGCTATGTAGTCACGAGAGAACAATAAGACCATGGGTAACGCCATGGAATTCGAAGGACACTCGAGTATCATATCCGGAAAACCAAAAATCAGAGAGAATAATATCGATAGAATGAATCCAAGATGTGGCCACAAATCGGATATCAAGCAGAAGGCACTTTCCATATCTTTACTTCGAAAATATGTATCATATAGTACCTTTTCAAATCACTTTCAATATCGTACTTATATAAAATCCATTATATATAAGATTAAATTTTCAAATCAAATACTTTTCCAAAATCAAAAGTATATCAAATCATACTTATATAGACTTCAATTATATAAGATTTCACTTTCAAATTGAGTACCTTTTCAAATATATAGTTTTCGAATCAATTTCATACTCATACAAATCACTTTTTATATAAGTTCGACAACTCCCAAATCAAGTATTTAGTAACACAAGGTTCTCAAATTTTAATTTGTTTCAACATCAGTTCAATTTCAAAATCATATACAATTTCACCAAATTATTTCTTCTCAAATTAATTATCTTTAGTTTCAAAGTTTCCAAAATAATAGATTTAGAAAATAAATCCAAATTTCCAAATCAATAATTTAAGTCAATCCAATTCATTTCCAAAATCAAATGTTTTCAAAATCATCTTATACTTACGTAAGGTCTATCTTATATAAGGATCAAATTTTCGAAATAAATTTCGCTGTATGAAGAGCCATATGGGATTGAATATCTTTGCTTTTATGGGTTATATATCTTTGTAATTTAAATTGGAAATTTTCTTTTAGTAAGCAAAGATATTCTAAATCGACAGCTTTTCAATTTCAGCGTCAAAATATATCAATGATATTAGGATATAAGATGTACATACGTCATCATTTCGCAGAATCACCTTTGATCGCTCGCTCGATCACACAAGTTCGCTTTCGAACTAGTATTGTCCATTCGACTTCCCTAATGCGGATTTCGATATGGTTTCTTGACTAGAAGCCATCAGTCTCCTTGCATAGCCATATACTACGATAGAGAATTCTAGAATCAAGCCCAAAATCCATATCAAATATTCGCCATCAAGAATCGAATGAAAAATCCTAACACGAAATGGTGTAATCCACCTCGAACTTGTGTACTCAAACCTGGATCAAATTAATTATGCGAATAAAACAGCATACGTACAACTTATATATTTATTCCAACTTGTTAAATATATAGTTTCATAAAGAGGTTACTAAGTTAAACGTTTAAACTAAATTTTATTCAAATATTTTGAAGACCAAATTCTTTTCAAAACATTTCAAATCCAAATTTCATATTAGAAAATTTTAAAATTGCCTTATTCATTTACTTAACAAAACAGTTTCAACTTATTTAAACCATATTACTTCATACTTAAGCATTCAAAACAAACTTATATACTTTACCAATTAATTTATACTTTTCAAAATTTCTTAGCTTTTAAAAGTTAACCTTGATTTGGAAGTGCTCGAACCTTCAAAATAGTTGAAGAAATCATTTTCAAATTCAAGAGTTGGAAATCAACAACAAATCAGTAAATCAATTTTAATAGATAGGGTTATATCAAATCCAAAACTCGGGGACTGAACACCGGCTCATTTTAAATCATTTCAAATATATATACATATATCCTTTGAATATCAAATCATACTTTGGAATTTGAAATCAAAATTGGTTTCACAAAATCACTCGCGTAGCAATGCTACTAAAGTGGCCTATCCCCCACTCTGAAACTCGAAAATCAATGTCGATGATGCGTGCACTCATCACCGAAATTATTTTCCAGCGACATAAGTGAGTTCTGGACTTCTATTTTCTCAACTTCTTTTGGAATTTCTTCGAAATCATTCGAAACTCATTAAAATGATTGGAAACATTTCTTATTCGGAAAATACCTTTAAATCATACTATTATTATATATTTCGAAATCTTAAAACCAATTTCAAAATACCGGAGTTCAATTCTCGAATTTCAAATTTAAAATCCTTCCAGTTTAAATCATTTTTAGATAAATCAAATTTCTTATATAGTTTTTTTCAAAATTACAAATCCTTTCGAAACCTCAAATTCTCATTTTAAAAGGTTTATAATCTATATCGAAAACATTACACTTTTATATATAGAATATAATAATTTCGATATATAAAACAATTTCTAAAATATAAACAAGCCTGATTTTTCAAAGGATGATTCAAGAATGGATTTCAAAACAAAGATAGAAATTCAACTTAGAGGAACTCTAATCAAATAGGATTCTGATTCGAAGATAGGTTCGAACGAAAAATGAGATAATTGATTACAAAACAATAGATGGATATACTTATATAAATCGCGGGCGACCTTAACCGGGTCAACCGTGACTTCAGGAACAAGATCGATGCAGAATTCCAAGAAAAATCAACATTCGATCCCAAAAGATAGCGGCATCTAAACCAAAGATATAGAAATCTCCGGTGAATCAATGCCAATTGTGAAGGAGTTTCACCCCTTCACAAATCATTCAAAGATTGGTGGGATCCTATTCTTATAGAGGTCATTCGAAGTGGAGTTATGGGATACTCCAGAATCAAAATAATACAAATAGGGAGAGACAAAAAATGAAATTTGGAACCGCAAGGAACGTTCCAAAGTTCAAAGGAAATCGAGTCAAAAGGAAGAGATTCAAACTCGAACGAAAGTGATTCTGTAAATAAATTTACTATATATGCTAAGTTTGCATAGAGCCAAAGCTCTGATACCAACTGTAACGACCCGCTATTTTGGACCATTCAAATCGACAATAAATCCACACATGTCTGACTTGAATAATTCAAAATATCAGATTGTTAATTTAAATTTGGCAAAACTCAGCATATGCAGTAAATAAATCAATCACAGAATCACAGACACAGAGTAATAATACGCAGCGGAATAGATAAAATAGTAGTTCATGAAGCTACTATATAAACATCAGAGTTAAAAATAAAATACAATAGAATATCTCAAATGCAGTGAAGTCTCCAGTACAACAGATGACTTCTCTGGACAAATCAACTAGAAGAGCTGAAAGCTGAGGCGATAGTTGGATCTCCAAAGGAAGCTCCAAACTCCAAGGGTGAGTCTCAAATGCTGTTTCACTCGGTCTGACCCGAGCGTAAAGCAAAACACAAAACACTCGGGTCAGGATTAACATTCTTATATAAATAAATCCGACTCAAGTGAAATATCAACTGAAATACAAGTAACTTAAAGGATGTTTGGGATAACCATCCTCTAAGGATCTTCAGAACTATCTACAAGGTGGAAATATACACTGTAACACCATGGTCATTTCAATTTAATTTATACTTGAAACCCAAATATCATTTCATTTCAAATATATCTATTTTCCAAAATAGTATATATAGGTTAAATAATTTATAAAGTAAAGTGTTTATAATTTCCTCAAGTTTCACAAATCGGTTCAAATTAACTCAAATTCCAAATTCAAATTTATTCAAAGCTCAATTTTCCCATTTTAATTCAATTTAGTTTCTAAATAACAAATTCAATTCAAATTGATTTCAAATACAGATCTGAATCACAAAATAAACCATTTAAATTCCAATATATTTCAAAGCTTAAATATTCAACAATTTCAAAGTTAAATTTAACAGTTTCATATAGCTCTTGATTTAACTTCATTTATTATTTAATAAGGGAATATTCACTTAATAAATTCAATATCATTTAACTAGCCTTAAATTACATTTTACTAAATATTTCCTTAACTTTATTTAAACAAGAAATATTCATTAGATTACTTATAAATCAAACTCAAGTTATAAATCATATCTTACATCTCAATTTCAATAAGTTTCAAATCGGTTTAATTAAATAAAATTCTTTATTGAATACAATTTCGACTAAATTTAAATTATCTTTCTAACCTTAACTTATTCAAATTTTTACCAAAATCTATTTTGAAATATATTTTAAATACTCAACATATTATATGTATTTAAATAAATCATTCCAATTTATATATAAAAATTTAAGGCTCAACATTTATTAAAACCATATATTTCTTTCCAAAACTATAGAATTCATTTTTAAAATATTTATATATATGGACCAACGGTGTCTGTATATTTATTTATCATATGGTTAAGTGATACGGATATTTATCATTTCAATCCGAAATTTAAATATATACGGGTAGATATCATTTCGACCCGTAATCCCAATTTCAATTCGAATGAAAATCGCTTGGGTTTATCATTTCAACCCATAACGAAATTCTCCTATTCTAAAGTCCGTTCGGGTATGTATCATTTCAACCCATAGTGAATTCTATACTAACAGGGAACTTGCAGAGTGATAACAGATATAGAAATAATATAACAGGCATAGATACATCATCAATAACAATATAATATAAACAACAGGATATGGTGTCATATCCCACAGGTGAACAGTTATAGGTAATAGCATATATATCAATTTAAATAACTACAACAGCATATTTCAATTGTCATTTCAATTGAAATCAAAATTAATAAATAAAAGAATGGTAATCGTGAGTGATTGCTCACCTTTCGAGGCTAGAGAGATTCGACAACTGAAACGAATTACGAATCCAAGTATGATTTCCAAATCAAAACTAGATTGGCACGAATTTGACGAACAAGCTGATAAAAAGGAATCAATCAGTTTGATAGAAACAGAACATATATATACTGCTACTACTATTATTATTATTATCTTAAAATCAAAACTATACCTTACAATCAAATAAGGACTTGTATAAACTTTTATAAATTTGTAAGGTTTATAAACTATATAAACCAAAATCAACAGCTTGATACATATATAAACAGTATAACTTTTATAGCTTAATATATACAACAAATCATATACAATTATACTAAGGTATATATATATATATAAAATCAATATATCGAATATAAAATATATACATACAAATAAAAATTAATATTTATACTCACGCCATATACAATATATATATTATATAAGACCCATACTTAAACCCATAACAAGCTAATCATTACTGACATACATTACAATTTTTAAAGAGACCCATATATTACGTTCGAAGTCAAAACCCAAGTACTATACTTGTATGAACATTTATATACGTTTGAAATAAGTTTCATGGCACATCAGTTACTATAAACCCATGTACATATACACTATGAAATCAACAAATATATCTAACTAATATATAGGTTCGAACAGATCATCAATAACCTATATAACCTCATCAACTCAAACCGATAATATATCTGCACTAAAATATTTTACCCATACATCTTTATTTATATAACTATACATATAATAAATCCCCCTTCACAGCAAACGAAACTACATATACACGTTACTACTTTCAGGTGATAAACCAAACACTATATGAACCATATAAATAAACATACATATATACCACATCTATAAAAAAAATGAATACTGTATGCATGTGTATATATAATATATACCTATAAACTTATTAACTCTTATAAAATATATAACTTAGATCCTTAACATTTTAAAATCAATCATTAAAATAAAATCAATATAAAGTGTATAGTCAAAATAATATATATGTGTATATTACTACTAAAAAGAAATCATATATACTTATATACGAACAGGCGAAGTGCATATACTTATTGTATAAACCAGAATATTCATAATGAACTTTATAAAAACTGACTTTACATAATACGTATAAACCAACATATGCACTTATATTTTGTACCACATAACATTATATATAAGCAAATATATAGTATTATATACGTAAAAAAAAATATAACTATTCAAGATAGAATTATAGTTCCAAAAATATATATATATAATTTGCTTCACCGAACCGGCTTTAATACATATAAGTATACTGATGTATATAAAATAAAGTTCTAAACACATATGTAATTCTACGAACAAAGTACGCATTTATGTAAAAATATACTTCAGTAAAGTACATAGTCTGTATAAATATGGGAAACTGTTTTCATATAGAAGGAATGGAAACGAACAGAATAGAAGCAAAGAATATAAGTATGCTACATATATGAAAGAGGAGATGCATGCCTGGACTCGGTTGCTGCGGCTGGGGCGGAGGTGAGAGAAATGCTGGCCGAAGTAGGTGCGAGGCAAGATGAGCAAGTCGTGGTGGTGGAATCTCGACCAAGAGAGGCGGTGGGAAAACAAGTTTCTCACCCTTTTTCTATAAGTGGCATCGGAATGGTTGGAAGGCCTGCGATGTGGTTGGTTGACAGCGAGTTGGTTTGCTGCAGTCACAGGCTTCGGCTTTTGTCTCGGGTTTGGTGAAGGAAGGTGCGTGAGAAAAAGAGAAGGCGAGGGGAAGAAGCTAGCAAGGTAAATGACAGGGAAAACGAAAGAGCAGAAGTGGAAAACGTGAAATGATATAAATTTTCTTTGAACGGAAAGGTTAAATCTGAAATTAGTGAAGGCCAAAAGACACACAAAATGAATGAAGGCAAAATTTTGAACGGTTATAAGAGAACAAACGGCTCGGGAAAATTTGTGGAGAAGAGGAAACATATACAGAGAAGAAGAAGAGATGTGTCAGCTTTATAATGAATAGTAACAGAGCAAAGAAAGAAATGAACATGAATAAATTGAAACGTGATTTCCAAGAAAAGTAAAATAATATAAACAGAGTGCCAGGTCACAATCTGAATTTATGGAGATAATAAAGAAAATAGACGTTGAGTTATATGAGTTGAATCCACAGAGAATTCAAAAAGGTCACAAAACCAAAACACACAAAATGGTTACCGGTACGATTACCATTTACACGGATACCGCCGTGTACCGGATCTCAAAACACAACATTGAATATACCGTAGAGATCAGCACGACGCGACTATCAAAACGGTATACTGATATTCGTGGTACGATCATCCGATCAAAAGTCGATAATCGGTACCGAAAATGCTGCTATTTTGTCAGAATTAAGATAAACGGAGCAATAGAAGTCAAAATTTGGAAAAATGAATTTCGCAGTCTGATTCAGAATGATCTGAATAAATTTTCTCCTGTTGACATATTTTGGTTTCGGAAAACTTTTAAATTCACTGTTATTAACCGGTTTGATTTGAAATGAAATTTCACAGGAAAATAAACTTCAATATTATCAGATGAAAATTTACCAGTTGCTATATTAAAATAGACGTATTCCAGATAATAAATTTTTAAATTTCAAATTTTATTGTTTAAAATTTCACAAATTTCCAGTTAAATATACTTTTAAAACCATTAAATTTTACGGGTCGTTACAGATATCATTTCTATATTATGCTTTTCAAAGAGGAAAACATATGGTCTAGATATAGTATTCCATTTCTTATATTTTGCCATACTGGCTATAGAAGATGAGGTGATCTTCGACCAGATCATTCAAGACTTCAGGATAGTACTCTAGTATTTAAGAGGGATAGTGAGCATGTATGTAGTTATGTGTGTATCTTTTTGGTGGTTAGCATCGGTTGTATATAAGGATGTGATATATATATATATATATATATATATGTTTATATGACTTTTTGACCACACTAATGTTGTTTTAATTTACGTAATCCTATCTCTATATTATTCACCCTGGGAAACTCGTGTATATTGCTTTGTGTCGAGATGAGATACGTGCTTTGCAGAGATTCATGTATATGACATCATGTATTCGTGTTGACACAAGGGAGTATATATGAGAAATCGCTCCTATCTTGTCCTTTACTCTGTGCTTTCGGACGGTAACCTCCCTCTGAGAGCATGGGTACTGGGCCGAGGCGTTACACTTTTTGTAAACAATGTTAGGCTTAATTTTTTTTCATATGTTTTTACTTTAAATATGAATCTTTATTACAAAGAAATATTTTTTATAAATTTTGTACAGTATGTGTGATTTGTTTAATTTGAAATTTTCTTAACATATTTATTTTATAGTTTATTTGTTGATATTATAAATGAATATGATCGTATTTTTCATATAGTTATCATCAAAGAGAAATAATATATAATAAATTCTCTAATTTGACAGTTGAAATCAAATCAAAGAGATAAATTATCATCAAGGGAACTAATTAATTATTTGTTTATTATGAATTAAAATTTCAAATATTTTATATATGAATTATCTTTCACTTCTGTGTGCATATAACAATTTCATTTTCAAGTTGACCCTAATTTTGCATTTATTAATATGTGAATTTTTCATATCAATTATCGTCTACAAACTAAAATGAAATTTATATCATTTTTTTCTTTTAATTGTTATTTAATCTATAAACTTAAATTGTACATAGCTTCAAAAGCAAGAATGTTGACTGGTGAAATCATAAATTATCTATAATTTATATTCTATAGATAATTTTATGTTTGGTTCTATTAATACATCTAGTTTTTGAAATTCTTACTTTGTTCTTTAAAAGATATTAAAAAATACATTTAGTTTTTAAAACAATCAAAAAATTATTAGAGAATATGTGTAATTAAATTTGAATTTTTTTCAAAAAGTAAAAAAGTTTGACTTGACCCTTGTAAGATTTTATATAATTAAAATTATTAAATATATTATGAGCTATAACTATAAGGCCGGAGCTATTACAAGTTTTTAAATACTAGATGTTTGTTTACTTAGTTAGTTATTGATGTTACTGATGATTTATGACTAAGATTTAATGAGGAACGAATATTCTCATATTCTTCCATCTTCAATGGTCAATTAACTAACCATAGTTGAATTCCCAAACGATGGTAATTAAAATCTTTTAACTAGCATTATGGAGAACTAATTTAAGAACCAATATGTAATTAATTCTCTTATTTAATTTGAATATTATATTCATATTGTAAATAAATCTCTAATAATTTTGAATTTAGGTTTACATTAGTAAATATCCTTATCTTAATTTACTTTCATCCTTGAGTTCCATATGAAATCAATTGTAGTCACTCTCAATGTGTTATTTTTATTTCTATATTGGATATGTTGGAATCTTGAAGGCACTGAAGAATTTTTAAATAATTAAGTCATCATTGATTTCAATTATTATTTATAAATTTAAAAACCTTTTGTGGCAAAAGGTGATTCTTTCTTAAAGTACCCCCAACGTTAAATATTATGATTCTACATATTTTAAAACCATCAACAATTGCTTAGTTTAATTAAAAATATATATTTGTTAAAGAATATGTGTAACTTAGTTAATTTGAGACTTTGATAATATATTTATTGTTTAGTTGATAGTTATTAATATAGTAAATATGAACCTCACTAAACTATTTTATTAATGAGTTTAACACTAAACATGGTTGGCAATAGATCACTATAGTAGTGCACGTATAAAAATTTCTTTCATTTTTCTTTTAAATATTCAGGTTCAAGTATTGTATGTGCATACACATAATATACAATAAAATGAGTTTATTCACACATATCCAATGATGTGCCTACATACTTTTAATGTTCATAAGTAAATAAAATTCAAATAGCAAAGATCATATATAATATTACCCATGCACGGTTAAAAGTAATTAATATGAACTTTTACTAATTGATTATGATCAATTGTATTTAATACCTATTTAAACGAATTAAAGAACTAACTACATATACTTCTCTTTGATTGAAGTTAAATTTAATAAAAAAATTAATAGTATATTAATTTCCTTTAATGCCTACCAATTAACAAGTTGGTTTGTAACCAATTAATTATCTTAATTTCTTTTATCATCTCAGAAGCATTATATATTCTAGCTCTATTAGAGAAAACGTTAATTGTTTTATAACTTTAACAAATGCATCTTTATTGTACAGAAATAGTTACTCACCATCCATTCTGAACAAATACTTTTCTTTCCTTTGACAAATTTAGCAAAAGAATAAAATAGTTGAAAAGTAATAATGAATAATATTTTTACAAGGACCAAAATATTGCTAGGGTGATATTTATTTTTGCTTTTAAAGGATACAATATATTTTACATATTTATGTATGCTTGAAATGAATCATTATATATTCTATATATTGTAAAGTATGATCAATATTACGAGCTTTTGTACCGATGCTGAATAGATAATCCAAACAAAATTCATGTCCAATGTCCGAATAAGCCTTTGAAGGAAACTATCGATCAATGTATGGAACCACATGAATAATAAAAATCAATAAAGTCTAATTATATGAAAATGACATGGAGAAGGTCATGAATTATTAAATAAGAGCCGAATTTAAATGAAAAAATACATTTAGATGTAGAGTTAATTACAAGATATGCCAGTTTATTGAAGGAGGAGAGGATGATAGACTTTTTCATTCAGTTAATTATTTCTAGGAATTTGCTAGAAAATAATGAATATTATTAATGGATATATGACCCTTAGTTTTATCTTTTCTTTATTG
The DNA here is from genome assembly GCA_030737815.1 of Allium fistulosum. Lineage (NCBI taxonomy): Eukaryota > Viridiplantae > Streptophyta > Magnoliopsida > Asparagales > Amaryllidaceae > Allium > Allium fistulosum. Next base: position 935,898,975 of record CM060907.1, on the reverse strand, counting down.
AAAAAAGCATGATTATCTCCAAGTAATCCATAGTTTTTTTTGTTTTGGTTCATGATAAAATGAATTAACTTTGACAACTTCTTACATTTTATAAATTATTATTTTATTACATACAAGTTGTACTTCCATTTCAATATTTGTTGCATCCTTACGGATGTAGGTATCTGCCTTATACCTATCTTTGTTCTACTCTACAGTATAATCATCTACAGTAAATGTACCCTAATAAGAATATGTTAGCTGCATTTCTTTACACCATTTGGTTTAAATTATTTTCAACGAAATGTCATGTAAAGTAATATTTGTGTAATCATAAGTATTTTTTTAATAGTAATACTAATTTACTTTGAATTATTATTATTTTCATATATTTGTGTAGTTATTATGTTTGCATGAATATTCGAAGCAGAGGGGGAAAAAGTTTTTGGCTTTTCCAAAATTTTAAGCACACAATACATACATACATATATTACATATAATTTTCATGTCGTGTCATATTATGCTATATATATTAGAAAATACGATGATTCATATCTACTATGATATTTTCGCTAATTTATTTAGTATTACTAATGTTATAAGTATAATAATGCAAATGTTGGAATGTTATTTCTTTGAACAAAATTTAAACATTATTTCGCTTTGATCAAAATTTCTCTATTCCTAGTTTAGAACACTATTATCAAACTAAATTTTGTAAATATTCAAATTTAGATGTTAAACATAAGATAACATTATGCTAACTTATATCACATACATTCGAAAATTAATAGTAATGTAGTGCTTAGCAAGTTAGGAACAAGTGATATTTGTTGTTATTGTTTGTTGTATAAACTTATTGTGCTCTAAAATATAACTATACTTTATATTCTCTGATATATTTAAGTAGTATTATCAACCAACGTTTGTCAGTAACGTTCTTGAAAGGAGAATCTAAAAAATTGTCCATAAAAATATGATTTATGTACATTTAACTAAAGAATCTAAAAAAATGCATTGTTAAATAAATTATATGGTGAACCACGTGTGCGTTGCACGGATTCACACTAGTATTATATAACCAGCATGTTTAAATTTTTGAGGCCCTTCTTTTCCCGTTTTACTAAAAATTTAGGTATGCTCCAACGTTGTCATGTGTATAGGTGAATTGATTACTCTAAAAATTAAAGCTTTATCTATTATACTATTGTGTTACCAGGTGTTGCACGCAGTAATATTGTTAAAACATACTATTCATACCTTAAATAATGTTAGTAGTGGAATTATTTATGCAATTTATAATAGATATATTATGATAAATTAATTATAAATTAATTTTTTATTATTGTTTATGCATATTGGTAAGTGATTTATATATTATTATATTTGAATTTAGGAAAATGTTAACATGTGCCCTAAGGGAACATGTTAATGTTGTTTATTTACCCAAGTTACCCTTTGAATTCCACATGTCAACTTTTGTGCATGAATAAAATAGGTATTGCAAAATGATTTTTTTGCCTTTGTGCATAAATGAATCATTGCCAACATGTGCTCTTATGGCATATGATATCAGTACCTTGAATTTAAACTAAATTTTAAGATTTTATTAATATGAATATCGTGTGCACTGAACATTTCTTTTTAGAATTTATTGGAAAAATTAATGAATGATAGTTACTTAAATTTATTTGAATATTAAATTTACTTATTCAGTTAATTTAAAAAAAAATTGGACTTTAGGAAAAAACTAGTGCGATGGCACTAATGAGAACTCTGTAAATAATTGGAAATATTATAAAAGTAGGCATTTTTACTGCAAACCTATGGGATGAGATAATAGAGCATTGTGAATCATTGTTAAAATGATAGCTTATACCATTTGAAAAAAAACTACTAAGAATAAAGAAAAAATTTCTAAAATTAATGAGAGGGGTGGAAAATTCCTCTACTTTATTATTATTATCTATTTGTTAGATAATTTATTGTGATAAATGAAATAATACTTATGTATATAATTTTTGTTGTATTATTTTTTTCTTTTTCAAATCAGTTTTTTTTCATTATTGTCAACATAAATGTGGCATTCATATTGAAATTGTTGCTTTAAGGATTCATTCAACAAATTAAGAAATATTAGCTAATTGATTTTATTTAATTAGTTTAATTTAAGATACTTAATTAATTTAAATGTATAAGGACATGGTGTAAAATAATTAGGAACAACTTATTAAAACTTACTAGCTATAGAAATCAGAAAAGATAAGTATTTAAATGGAAAATGGTTGGTTGGCATTAATAAAACAGTGTGACTAATTTTAAATAAAAAACTATACAAAGATATTTTAAATTAAGATATCATGAGAGAATTAAGGATAAAGAGAAAAAAAATGCTAAAATTAATGAGAGTCCATAAAATTCTTTCGTTTTACTATTAATTGATGGATACGGTGAAATGTGAGTTGTGGGTCTTGGTTTCCAGTTCTCTTATTTCTTCCTTTTCTCCTATAACATTATATTTCACCCACTTCGTACGATTAATTTTCATGTGGTATTGTTATTTGTCATTTTGTATATTATAAAACCTTCATCCTTTCACGTACAGATCTCTACTTATTTAAACATTTAAATAAAAGGTAATCTACTCAAATTAAATTCAAAATTTTCCATCAAATAATATATTTTATTACATAAAATTTCAATACTTTATTAGACAAATTAATTAATGATAGTTTCTTGGATTTATTTAAATATTAAATTTAATTAATTTATATGTTTAGACTTAAATGCAAGCTGTACTGGGAACTTTATAAATAATCATAAATATTATAAAACTGTAGGTATTTTGATTGCAAATTCGTGGAATGAACTAAGAGAACATTGTGAATCGTTATTAAAACAAGTGTGAACCTGTGCTTCGCACACGGGTTGTGAAAGTATTTGTATAAACATATGAAGTCAGCAATAGTTGAAAAGCACTTTAAGGCACTCAGTCATCGAATATGTAGTAGCAGCCAACTTTGAGCAGTAATGAATAGCATTACATTTATTTATCATTTAAAATCTATAAAATAAGGGTATGTTATTATCTGGACTTTGTTGGCAAACATCATGTGGTTAAAAAATGAATAGCAAAACAAAGTCAGAGCTTTCAACCACTTGCTAATCAACAATATTTTTTCATTACTACTTGCGAATTAATAAATTCTTTAAATTTGGAAACATATATTTTAAAAATGTTTGCATAACACTCACACTGAAGCTTTATATTTAACCGACTGAAATCTTTAGCCCACTCCACAAAAAGTTGAGTAGTATCTGAAGCAACGCCAACATTAATAGCGTAGAAAGTACCTCAAAACATATGGAAATACGCAACAGAAAGTAGTAAGTAAAATTTCTAGCAACCCGCATATTTTACGATTATATATTTAAATGTTTTATTTAAATATAGCATCGTTTGTTGAATTTAAATACCGAAATGTGACTTTTCATGTTATGAATCAAAGAGAAGCTTAGGTAAGCATCCTATTCATCTTCTCCATCTCAATCTCTCTTTAATTTTCAGAAATTCCTATAACCTAACTTAGGTAATTTATTTCATTTGTTAATAGATTGAAGATTCTTGAGGTGTTGTTGAAGAGAAATCGATCTTGCTTCATTTTAGAGCTTCTCATTTCTTCTTTTGGGTTTAAAGGTGAGTCCTTGAACTCACATCTATGTCTATAGCTTTCATTGTTGTTAGGTATGAATTCCTAACATCTATTTCATGTTCATTTGCTTTTGGGTTGAATTGGTTTGGTGAATTTTCCCATTTTTGGTATTTTGAAGTCAAAATCTATGAAAATCCTACTATGGATGTTTGGACATGTTGTTTGGAGTGTATTGAAGAGCATATAGGGCTGGATTGTCGCTTGGCATAAATCCTTAGCCACCATCGCTCATCCGATCGCTTCCGAACCGATTTGGCCATTAGTGGCCTAGGCTGATTTTTGCCCTGAGCTTCAGCTCATACGTCTGGGAAAACACTCATACGTCTGGGCCATCGGAATAAAAATTCCAGATGTACAGCTCAGACGTCTGAGGTTATTCCCAAACGTCTGGGCGATCTGGAAGAAAATTTCCAGATTCTCAGCTCAGACGTATGGGAAAACCAACAGACGTCTGGTGCTGCTTAATTCAGCCAATTTGCCTATTTTTCAGTGGATTTCCGTTTTATTGATTTTTGTTGATCCGGTTGGTTGTTGTCATTTATTATCGACTTTGATGTCTTCTTCTCTAGATTTTTGGGAATATCCATTTGATGGATTTGATATCGATTTCTAAGGTTTTGATTCACGTCGTCGAATGTGAATTTTTGGTGATAGATTGTTTTTACAATCATTTCTGTGATTTGTCACTTTGAAATACAAAGATTTCTATACTAGTAGTAAATACTCAAACTCTTTCACAAAAATGATTTCAACACTACTTTTAAATACAAAGCTCGTCTTTAAAACCGTTTTTCCAATCTATCAATATATATAAACATTTACCTCATTCGTATGAGAAATCTAATTAAACGACTTAGCAAAACAAGTGGTATGAAACGCTTGCGTTTACTTCGTCGGTTAATTCTTAGACTTGTTCGATTGAAATCTTGTGACAATTTTCGAGTGGAAATCTACAATTTTGTTCGTAAATATTTAAGTTAAGCCAGTGGTTATGGGACATGAACCTAAACTCATCTATTTACTAGCTTGGTGTAATTTACACTTTTATTGATCTATGACGATCATTTTATGGTTTAGACTAGCGATATGCGATGTCTCTTTCTCCGCGTGGGAGACTGTACCCCATTCTGTTGAGCTTCGTCTCATTTTTATAGGCTAGCGACCTACAGGCTTTATGGAGTTCGGTTCATCGGGCGTACCGTTGTACTATGTCGTTGTTCCAGCTTATTTGAGTTTCAGGTTTCTCGGGCGTACCGTTGTACTACGTCGTTGCACTGGCTCTATGGGTTAGCGACCCATGGAATAGCGTCCCGTTTGTGATACACGTGTTGGTGAGTTTTCATGCTCCCATTTATGATAGGCCTCCCCCTTTTGTGATTTCTGGATTTCTAATTGATGATTTCTGGTATTTGTGTTTCACCAATTTTTGAGATTTGTATTGATAAGCCCTATCAATATTTGTAGTTTGGTGAATAAAAATAAAGAATATGACATTCATTTTGGTGTTGGAGGAGATTTGAGATATTGTATGATTTTTGTTGTTATCATATATATTTGTTATATCTCTTATCCTATCTCATCTTATCTGATATTTATAGCTAGACTGATCCGTTTATTATTTTTCTTCTTAAATAATACTCGGTTCAGACCGGGGTGTTTCAGGTGCTTCCACTTGACTTCTTAGTAGGGACTAGCTTCTGACTTTTGGCTAACTACTTTAGCTTAGTAGTTTTTTTTTATACATTTGAGATAGAGACTCCTTGATGTATACATATTCTTTTGTCTAGCACTTGTACCTATTCTCTTTTAATGTAGTGGATCTTGTATGACCACTACTTTGATGCACACTTCTATGTGTTATATTCATATCTGCTTTCGCCTTTGTGATATGAATATCTGTGGCTGATTTATGTTATGCTTATTTTATATTTGTTTCCGAAGGCCACATAGCCACTGTGTAGTAGTTTTGAGTTTGTATTTGATATGTCAGATTTCCTCTTGAAATGAAATGCATGACATACTATCTGACATATCGGTACTCGCACGAAGCAATTACACAGATGGTCGCTCCTCAACAGCCTTATTCTTCATACTAATTGACGGCATTACCCAGTAGTGTCCTAGTTAGTGTGAGTATAGAGGTGGGGCGTCACAGCTTGGTATCAGAGCCAAACTTCTGAACAATGTAGAATAATCTAGCAAGGATCCTAAGTCTCTCTTAGGAATCATGCCTTAGGATTTAATTCGAGTCTTAGGACCCGTTCTATCCTATTTTCTTTTATGATGCCTTGTTTTATCAATCAAGTTTGTTTGATATTCATTCTGAGAATAACCTTTTTCCTCTTCTTTCTTTCTTTCTTAAAGAAGAGAAATGGTAAGACCTGGCCGTCCCAGCGCCGGTCAATCCAGTGCTACTCCTCAAGATGGCGTATTCATATCTGCCCAACAGCTATTGGATCTTGTAAAGAATGCCCGAGTTGCGGGTCCCATTCCTGAGCCTACTCATCCTAAATCAAGGTTTGCATGTTTGTGCGGTGATTATACAAATTTGGGTGGAAGGTCATTCAAGGGTTCCAAAAGCGTTATAGAAGTCCAAGCTTGGCTTAGAACATGCGATCGCATCTTTTCTCGCATGAATCTTGTGGATCTACATCGAGTCCAAGTGGCTTCTAGCATGCTCCAAGAGAGAGCATTAGAGTGGTATGAGCTTTTGATTTCGGAAATTGTTGAAGCAGATCTTACTTGGGAGCAATTCCAGGAAAGGTTCGAGTTGAAGTTTGTGTCGGAAGCTGAAAAAGTAACTTTAGTCCGACGCTTTATTGACCTTATTCAAGGTGAATCTTCTGTGATAGATTATGTTGCATCTTTTGAATTTCTCTCTAAATATGGGGTCGAGTATATTAATACCCCATTGAAGAAAAATTAGAGGTTTATCTATGGGTTGAATAAGAACCTTAAAAAGCCTTTACTTCTGAAATTAGAAGTTTCTTTCGATTAGCTTGTAGATATCGCTCTTCGACTTGAAGAGGTCGATAAAGAAAGTGATGTTGAAGTTGTCGGTGCCAAACAGAACTTCAACACCAACAATAACCTAATTCCAATAAGAAAGGGAAGCAAGCGACTTCAGTAGCAAAGACTCCTACCTTTAGTCGTGGAGAATGCTACAATTGTGGTTCTAAGGACCATTATGCAAATAGGTGTCTGAAACCCCTTTATTGTCGCTATTGCAAAAGTTCGGGTCATCTTATATCTTCATGTCCCAAACTTCAAAGCAAGAAAGAAGGAAAGCTGAATGTTGTGCAAGCCCCTAGTAATACTTCTCTTGGTCAAGGTATTTCTCATTATATCCTTGATGGCATTATTATGTTCTGTGGTCATCCTATTCGAGTTCCTTTTGATACGGGTGCATCTCACTCTTTTATATCAAAGGAACTTGTTGATACTTTGTCTTTAAATGTTAAAGGCTTGATGACTTCATTGAGAATTATGAATCCAGTTGGTGGATCCGCAACACTCAGTTTATTTTGTAAAGATATCGAGATTATTTTATGTGATTATGCTTTCCGTGCCGATTTGCATGTTATGCATTACTTAGGTTTCGGAATGATTTTGGGAATGGATTGGCTTAATCGTTATTAAACCCACATCCTATGTCCCGAGAGGACTATCCATCTTTGACATCCCCAATCTGTTAAAGTAGATTTCTATTCTTCTTAAAGATTCAAATTCCAATTCAGTGGCATCCTTATATTCTCTAAATCCACATGATGACGATAATGATGATGAGGAAGATGTCATTTCCCTCATTCACGTTGTTCGTGAATTTGCCGATATATTTGAGCCCGTTTTAGAATTACCACCTAAGCGAGCAATTGAGTTCAAAATTAATCTAATCCCTGGAGCTCTACCTATCACTCGTCCTCCTTATCATATATCCAATAAGGAAAATGAGGAGATGTGTAAACAATTATCCGAATTGTAAGCAAAACAGTTTATTCGTTCTAGTTCCTCTCCTTGGGGAGCTTCAGCTATCTTTGTGAAGAAATCCAATGGTACACTTAGGCTTTGCGTTGACTACCGCAAGCTTAATGATCTCACAATCAAGAATAAATATCCCTTACCTCGGATTGATGATCTATTCGATCAACTTAGCAGTGCTAGAGTCTTTTCATAGTTAGACTTAGCAACCGGATTTCATCAGCTTCGAGTTGCAGAGGATAGTATTCCTTTGACATCGTTCCGTACTCGTTATGGATCTTATGAATGGCTTGTTATGCCATTTGGTTTAACGAATGCTCCAACTTATTTCGTTGACCATATGAATCGAGTTTTCAAAGACTTCCTCGATAGATTTGTTCTCATCTTTATAGATGATATTCTTTTTTATTCTAAAACCGAGGAAGAGCATGAAAAACATCTTCGGATTGTGTTGGAAACTCTTAGGAGTAATCAATTGAAAGCAAAATTTTCTAAGAGCCACTTTTGGCAATCCCATGTGAAATTTTTAGGACATATTATTTCTGAATCCGGAATTTCCGTGGATCCTTCAAAGATTGAAGCGATTCAAAATTGGAAGAGACCGAAGAGTGTGACGAAAAATTCGTAGCTTTCTTGGATTGGTGGGCTATTACCGTCGGTTCATAAAAGACTTTTCTAAAATATCCATACCTCTTACTAGTTTGACAAAGAAGGGAGTTAAGTACATTTGTTTAGACAAATGTTAAGCTGCTTTTCAGAAATTAAAAGAACTCCTTTCTGATGCTCCTATTCTTGTGATTCCCGAAGGGAACCAAGACATGATTGTTTATACCGATGACAGTCGTGTTGGTTTGGGAGCCGTTCTCATGCAAAGGGAACGTGTTATCGCTTATGCTTCTAGGAAATTAAAGCCTGCCGAGACTAGATATTCCACTCATGATTTAGAGCCCGCGGCCACTGTTTTCGCCCTTAGAATTTGGCGTCATTATCTTTTGGGGAAGAAATTTGTTCTCTACACCGATCATAAATCTTTGAAGTATTTGTTCTTTCAAAAGGAACTTAATTTGTGTCAACAACGTTGGTTCGAATTCCTTGCATCTTATGATCTTGATATTCTTTATACTCCCGGAAAGGGAAATCGTGTTGCCGATGCCCTTAGCTGAAAGCAACATGCAGTTGTTTCCATGATGATATCTGAATGGAATGATCTCGAGACTTTGTCCAGTTGTGAGATTCGAGATTGTGAATCCAATTCATGTTCATCTCTTGTTTTATGTAGCCTTGACGCTCATCCTTCTCTTTTAGACCGCATCCTTGAAGCTCAAAAGCAAGATCCCAAATTGGCTCACCTTAGCCAAAGTTGTAAGGATAAAAATAAGGTTAATGGTTTGAAAGATTTTAATATTGATGCTCATAGAGGCATTTGAAAATTTGGTAGACTTATTGTGCCGAATATCAGTGATCTTCGTAAAGACATTTTAGAAGATTCTCATCGTTCTAAATTTACCATTCATCCCGGTAGTAGTAAACTGTACGCGGACATGAAGCGACTATATTATTGGGATAGAATGAAATTTGATATTGCTAACTTCATTAAGCGTTGCATGACTTGCCAACTCGCTAAGGCCGAGCATCAAAGGCCTGGGAGGTTATTGCAACCTTTGGACATTCCAGTTTGGAAGTGGGATCAAGTCTCCATGGACTTTATTGACGGTCTTCCTCGTTCTCGTTTGGGTCATGACAGTTTATGGGTGATTTTAGATAGACTTACAAAATCCACCCATTTTATTCCCGTTCGGTCCAATCGGACCGTACCTCTTTTACCCAAACTCTATGTTAAAGAAATTGTTAAATTGCATGGGGTTCCTACTTCTATTGTTAGCGATCGTGATCCATTATTTACTAGTGGATTTTGGAAGGGTCTTCAAAAAGCTTTGGGAATGAAGCTTAATTTTAGCATCGCTTATCATCCCCAGTCCGATGGACAAACGGAGCATGTGAATCAAACTCTTGAAGATCTCCTTCGTGCATGTGTTCTTGATTTTGGTAGAAGATAGGAAAATCATATTTCTCTTGTTGAGTTTTCTTATAATAATAACTTCCAATCTAGTATTGGTATGGCACCATTCGAGGCGCTCTATGGAAGGCCATGCCGATCTCCTTTGTGTTGGCTTGAAGCCGGTGAGAAGCTGGTTTTAGGTCCAGATTTTATTCGTGATTCCACAGAAAAGATTGACCTTATTCGTCATAGGATGAAAGAAGCTCAAAGTAGAAAAAAATCCTATGCCGATAACCGAAGAAGGAATTTGGAATTTTCTGTGGGAGATTTGGTATTCATTCGTGTTTCACCTATGAAGGGTGTTATGCGTTTCGGTCGTTCGAGAAAATTAGCACCTCGATATATTAGCCCATTTCCCGTCATCGAACGCATTGGTTCTGTGGCTTATCGCCTTTCATTACCTGCTCAATTTTCTGCTATTCATGACGTTTTTCACGTTTCTCAACTTTGAAAATGCCTTAGAGATTCTGATTCTATTCTTGAGTCCGGTGTTATTGAAGAAATTGAAGTTTCACCTAATTTGACTTATGAGCAACATCCTATTCGTATCATTGCTACGGAGGTTAAACGCCTTCGTAATAAAGATGTTCCGCTTGTGAAAGTTCAATGGTCAGCAAATCCTAAGGATTGTTCTTGGGAATCCAGAGAATTCATCAAGCAAACACATCCAGACTTCTCACTTCAAAATTTTCTTTTGAGTTGTTATACCTTAGAGTGGTTGTTACTCTTTATTTTCTTCTTAAGTATTGCGAGGACGCAATTTCTTTAAAGAGAGGAGTCTGTAACAACCTGCATATTTTACGATTATATATTTAAATTTTGTAATTAAATATAGCATCGTCTGTTGAATTTAAAGTCTGAAATATGACTTTTTTGAACAGTCGAATCCGGATTTGAGACCACCTCCAATGAGTTCAAAAGGATGTTTACAACTTTTTTGAGTATAAATATTGATATGTTTGGAGTTGATTAGGATTTGGTATTTTGTTTGGGCTTTGGTTTGTGTTCTAGCCCACTAACCAAATAAGAGAACCCAAACCTTCTGCCAAATACCTTCCACTTCACTTCTCTTCATTCATTCATTCCACTTTCTAAATTCCTAACACTAGAGCCCTAGAAAAAATGGGGGAAAAGAAAAGAGATTAGAAATTCCTAAGCCCTAATTCTCTTAGGAAATTCAACTTCAAGTTATAAATAAAAGAGAAGCTTAGGTAAGCATCCTCTTCATCTTCTCCATCTCAATCTCTCTTCAATTTTCAGAAATTCCTATAACCTAACTTAGGAAATTCATTTCATTTGGTAATAGATTGAAGATTCTTAAGGTGTTGTGGAAGAGAAATCGACCTTGCTTCTTTTTAGAGCTTCTCATTTCTTGTTTTTGGGTTTAAAGGTGAGTCCTTGAACTCACATCTATGTCTATAGCTTTCATTATTGTTAGGTATGAATTCCAAACATCTATTTCATGTTCATTTGCTTTTGGATTGAATTGGTTTGGTGAATTTTCCAATTTTTGGTATTTTGAAGTCAAAATCTATGAAAATCCTACTATGGATGTTTGGACATGTTGTTTGGAGTGTATTGAAGAGCCTATAGGGCTGGGTTGTCACTTGGCATAAATCCCTAGCCACCATTGCTCATCCGATCGCTTCCGAACCGATTTGGCCATTAGTGGCCTAGGCTGATTTTTGCCCTGAGCTTCAGCTCAGACGTCTGGGAAAACACTCAAACTTCTAGGCTATCAAAATAAAAATTCCAGATGTACAGCTCAGACGTCTGAGGTTATTCCCAGACATTTGGGCGATCTGAAAGAAAATTTCCAGATTCTCAGCTCAGACGCCTGGTGCTGTTTAATTCAGCCAATTTGCCTATTTTTCAGTGGATTTCCATTTTATCTATTTTTGTTGATCTGGTTGGTTGTTGTCATTTATTATCGACTTTGATGACTTCTTCTCTGGATTTTTAGGAATATCCATTTGATGAATTTGATATCAATTTCTAAGGTTTTGATTCACGTCATCGAATGTGAATTTTTGGTGATAGATTGTTTTTACAATCATTTCTGTGATTTGTCACTTTGAAATACAAAGGTTTCTATACTAGTAGTAAATACTCAAACTCTTTCACAAAAACAATTTCAACACCACTTTTAAATACAAAACTCATCTTTAAAACCGTTTTTCCAATCTATTAGTATATACAAACCTTTACCTCATTCGTACGAGAAATCCAATTAAACGACTTAGCAAAACAAGTGGTATGAAACACTTGCGTTTACTTCGTCGGTTAATTCTTAGACTTGTTCGATTGAAATCTTATGATAATTTTCGAGTGGAAATCTACAATTTTGTTCGTAAATATTTAAGTTAAGCCAGTGGTTATGGGACATGAACCTAAACTCATCTATTTACTAGCTTGGTGTAATTTACACTTTTATTGATCTATGACGATCATTTTATGGTTTAGACTAGCGATATGCGATGTCTCTTTGTCCGCGTGGGGGACTGTACCCCGTTCTGTTGAGCTTCGTCTCATTTTTATAGGCTAGCGACCTACAGGCTTTATGGAGTTCGATTCATCGGGCGTACCGTTGTACTATGTCGTTATCCCGGCTTATTTGAGTTTCAGGTTTCTCGGGCGTACCGTTGTACTATGTCGTTGCACCAGCTCTATGGGTTAGCGACCCATGGGATAGCGTCCCGTTTGTGATATACGAGTTGGTGAGTTTTCATGCTCCTGTTTATGATAGGCCTCCCCCTTTTTGTGATTTCTGGATTTCTAATTGATGATTTCTGGAATTTGTGTTTCACCAATTTCTGCGATTTGTATCGATAAGCCCTATCAATATTTGTAGTTTGGTGAATAAAAATAAAGAATATGACATTATTTTTGGTGTTTGAAGAGATTTGAGATATTGTATGATTTTTTTTGTTATCATATATATTTGTAATATCTCTTATCCTATCTCATCTTATCTGATATTTATAACTAGACTGATCCGTTTATTATTTTTCTTCTTAAATAATACTCAAGTCAGACTGGGGTGTTTCAGGTGCTTCCACTTGACTTCTTAGCAGGGACTAGCTTCTGACTTTTGGCTAACTACTTTAGCTTAGTAGTTTTTGTTTTTATACATTTGAGATAGAGACTCCTTGATGTATACATATTCTTTTGTCTAGCACTTGTACCTATTCTTTTGTGATGTAGTGGATCTTGTATGACCACTACATTGATGTACACTTCTATGTGTTATATTCATATCTGCTTCCGCCTTTGTGATATGAATATCTGTGACTGATTTATGTTATGCTTATTTTATATTTGTTTTCGAATGTCACATAGCCACTGTGTAGTAGCTTTGAGTTTGTATTTGATATGTCAGATTTCCTCTTGAAATGAAATGCATGACATACTATCTGACATATCGGTACTCGCACGAAGCAATTACACAGATGGTCGCTCCTCAACAGTCTTGTTCTTCATACTAATTGACGGCATTACCCAGTAGTGTCCTTGGTTAGTGTGAGTATAGAGGTGGGGCGTCACAAAATTTCTCTCCAAATGCTATAGTAACTGCTAATAATATGTAATGTGTAAGTTGTTTTTGAATGCTGTAACTGATAAAAAGCAAGACAACAATTCTAGCTCTACAACCGGTTTGATGTATATAATGAAAACATATGATGGTAATTAGTAAAGAAAGAGAAAAATAATACACCCATTACATTTCCACAATTGTACTAAGAATGATATAATGGACCTATGCTAAAAACCAACAGAATATGCATACAACCCAGATAGAAGGCAGATAGAAAACGATTGCTGATGAGCTATAAAAACAATAAACAAAACAAACTTCGCCACTATACATATTAGCATTAAAAAAGAGCAATTTGGTCTTCCCCTATTTGGGTTTAGAAATGGTGCCAAGTTGAATAATACAACAAATATGCAAAATTGACTGAAATATTCATTGAGATGTTATTATGAAGTTATAGCTGCCTACACTAATCAAATCACAACTTACACTCATTTATCCTGCTTGAAGCTGTTTATCTTCTTGAATTGTTGTGGGTGTTGCAATCATTCAATCCTTTCATGCTATCTTCCAGAAGTTGCTTGTAGGTATTAGCATTCGTATATCTGCCGGCTCAACTAGCACACTTCATAACAAGGCTTAACCTCAAGACTATCAGCCACACGATCTCTTTCTATCCTACGGCTCCTACTCTTGCAATAACTTCTCCTGGATTGCCAAGTTGTTAGTGGGCTGTTATTATTTAAAGCCCAACTCACTGTTATTATATAAAAAAACTGTTCTTGTAATAATTATATTATTGAATCATTGTTACAATTTGAGTACAGTCAGTAAAACAAAGTTCACATTATCTTTACATCTCTGTCTTTCAATTCAAATTCTAATATGGTATCAGAGCTGAAATCAAAGGCTTAACAGCCATTCAATCGATCTCTCAATCCTTACTTTCTTTTCTCCTTCTTGAAACAGACTGAATTCAAGAAACACCATCAACATTCTTGCTGTATCATTTGGTGTTCTTTCTTTTTCTTTTTCCCATCAGATTCTGTTTCATCATTTGGGTTTTATTAAGTTTCAATCAAGAAATCCAGTGCCATCCGAAAAGAACAAATTCTTGGTTGCATCAAAGATTTCTTAAAAGAAACTATAGTGTGGAAATCATTCATCCAGTACAAGCACTCTCCTCTCCTCTCAAGAAATCAGAAAATTGTCAGTGCCATCCTTAAACTTTAAAGAGATCATCTTTAAAGTTGGTTGCATCTGACCTACACCATTACTGGTAGTTCATCACATTTCTTGAAAAGAGAAGTCTCATACCTGCAGGCGTAAACCATTTCCACTGCTTCATCTCTCAACTTTCTTCATCAACTCATCATGACTGATGATAGCAACTCTGAAGTTGGCAATACAGGTAACACTGCCCCTCCAGATCTGATAGCAGAAGCCCACAACCTGATCAAGACTATCATCAGCCCTCAAAGCCAGTTGGTTACAGTTCAGCTAGATGAAGATAATTATCTTCTTTGGCGAGTGCAAGTTGAGACAGCCATAGAAGGATATGGTTTGGAGGGTCACATTCTTGGTACTTTAACCATCCCTCCCAAATTTGTCACTGATGCACAAAACAAGATTGTCAACAACAATGAATACACAAAATATCATAGACAAGATAGATTGATAAGTTCTTGGCTCATGGCATCTATCACTCCCAAACTTCTACCTCAAGTAATAAGTTGCAAAACTGCAAATGAAATTTGGCTCACTACTGAAAGAGTATTCAACACACAATCAGGTGCAAAACTAATGCATTACAAAAGAGAACTTCAAAGCATTAGAAAACAAGAAGAGCCTATGAGAGATTATATAGCCAAAATTAAAAGGCTATATAATCTCCTTGAAGCTGCAGGACGTAAAATACCTGAAGATGAACAGGTCTTGACTGTCTTAAATGGATTAAGTACAGACTATGAATCTTTCATAGCAGTTCTCACAACTCAAAGAACTATTCCTGATATGCAATTTGTTGAGTCTACTCTTCTTGCACATGAGGCAAGGATTGATCACAAAAGAGCAACTGATTCTGAAATATCAATAAACTACACTACAAAAAATAAGAATTTCAATCAAAACAAGGGTGATCAATACAATCAGAGAGGAGGCTCTGCCAATAGATCTAGAGGTAGGGGGAGATGGAATAATAATACCAGACCCAAGTGTCAAATTTGTGAAAGAATGGGTCATACTGCTGCAAAATGCTACTTCAGATTTAATCAAAATTACATGTCTGGACAGAATTCCAACAATCAAAGGAATAACAACAATGGCAGTGCTAATCTTGCTCAAACTCAAGGTGATTCTGATAATACCAAAAGCTGCCAGTTAAGTGAAGGCACCAAGCCAGATCAGGTCCAAGATGATGCATGGTACCCAGATACTGGTGCCACTAATCACATAACCAGCAGCTTGGAAAATCTTAATGCAGGCAACAGGGAGTATAAAGGTAATCAATTAATTTGTTTGGGTAATGGTGACTGTATAAACATTACACATATAGGGGATGCTCACATTAAAGGAAAAAGAATGATGTACTTAAATAATCTTCTAAGAGTACCCAAAATAAAAAAGAATCTCATTAGTGTGTCTCAATTTGCTAGAGACAACAATGTTTTCTTTGAATTTTATCCCAAATATTGCTTAATCAAAGATATGCTAACTAAAGAAATTATATTGCAGGGTGAAGCTGATAAAGGTTTATACAAGTTTAATTCTGTAAACTGTAAAGGCCTGTAACCAAAAATTCTTGTAATGCTACAATGTTGAATAAATCAGCCTTTGAAGTTAAAGTGTGCAATAATTCTATGATATCTGAAAATAGCACAAACACATTTAAATTGTGGCATAACAAATTAGGACACCCTAATGAGAAGATAGCTAGGAAGATACTCTTAGAAAATAAAATTTCCTTTAATGAGTGTGCATCACCTTTTGTGCGTACTTATTGTCAACTTGGCAAAAGTCATAAACTGCCATTTGCAAACTCTGAAACTGAGTATAAGCAACCTCTTGATCTGATTGCTTCAGATTTATGGGGACCAGCACCCTATATAACTCTGACTATGGGTACAAATACTATATTTCCTTTGTTGATTCTTACTCTAGACACACATGGATTTATTTTCTTAAAGCTAAGTCTGATACATATAATGCTGTTGTACAATTCATAACTATGGCTGAAAAACAAACAAATTGTTAGCTGAAAACTTTTCAGACTGATGGTGGTAGTGAATATAAACCACTTGATGATTTCTTTAGAAGAAAAGGTATAATTCATAGAACCACTTGTTCATATACTTCTGAACAAAATGGGTTAGCAGAAAGAAAACACAGACACATTGTAGAGTCTGGCTTATCACTTCTTGCACATGCTTCAATACCACTTAAGTTCTGGCCTGAAGCATTTAGTACAGCTGTTTATCTAATTAACAGACTTCCAACTAAAGTATTGAACAACATGTGTCCCATAGAAAAATTATTCAAAACTAAACCAGACTATAAAATGTTAAAAACCTTTGGTTGTTTATGCTTCCCATGTCTTAGGCCTTACAATAGGAATAAATTAAATTTCAGATCAAAATCTTGTACCTTTCTTGGATATTGTACAAATAAAAAAGGGTACAAGTGTCTGGATGAAAGTGGAAGAATTATCACTAGTAGACATGTGGTATTTAATGAATTTGTGTTTCCTTTTAGTAAATCAGATATAAAGACTACTGCAAAGGTCTATAATCCAAGTAAATCTATCCCAAATTTACCTCTGTATACTGACATCCAAAAGGATGTTGATCACAATGCTAACAAGGATGCTTTAGATCCACAACTCACTATACCACCTAGGTCAGGTTGTGAACTTCAAAGCCCTCCAAGTCAGCACAATCCTGCAACAACATTCAACAACCACAGTCAGAATAAAGATCAAGACCTAGCTGAAGAAATTAGTAGTCATGACAACAACATACAGCAAAGCAATCAAGCTGAATCACCACCTATAAGAAATCAACCAATTGAAGGTCACTCCATGATTACAAGAGCCAAAAGTGGCATCTTCAAGCCAAAAGCTTACACTATAACATCCTCTTTTGACAAAGAACCTGAAAACTTCATTCAAGCTGCTAATAACAAAAATTGGAAAGCAGCCATGGATGAAGAGTTCAATGCTCTTGTTAAAAACAATACTTGGAATTTGGTCACACCTCCAGGTAATAAAAATATTATTAATTGTAAGTGGACCTACAGATTAAAGAAAAATCCTAATGGTACAATAAGCAAGCACAAGGCTAGGCTTGTTGCAAAGGGATATACACAGGAGTATGGATTTGATTTTGGTGAAACTTTTTCACCTGTGGTAAAACCCTCTACCATCAGACTTGTTCTTACTATTGCTTTGTATAAAAATTGGCACTTGAGACAATTAGATGTGAATAATGCATTTTTAAATGGTGTCTTGCAAGAAGACATCTATATGCAGCAGCCACAAGGTTACATACAAAATAAAAATCTTGTATGTAAACTTAACAAGGCTATATATGGTCTCAAGCAAGCACCTAGAGTGTGGTTTGATAAACTAAAAACCACACTAACAAATAAGGGGTTTCAATTCACAAAATCTGATAACTCACTTTTCATCAAAATTACAAATGAATCATCTATATATATACTAATATATGTAGATGATCTAATTATAACAGGTGATAACATTGATGAAATAAATGAGTTAGTTAAATATCTTCATAAACAATTCTCTATCAAAGATTTAGGTGAACTAAACTACTTCTTAGGTATTGAGGTTTTAAAATTGTCCTCTGCAGATATATTTCTCAGTCAAAAGAAATATATCTTGGACATTCTAAACAAAACCAAAATGGACAATGCAAAATCTCAACCAACACCTATGATCAGTAACCAAAGATACTCCAAAAGTCAAGGTGAACCCATTTTAAACACTAAACAATATAGGAGTATCATTGGTGCACTGCAATATGTTACTATAACCAGGCCTGATATTGCCTTTAGTATTAACAAATTGTCTCAGTTTATGCAGAATCCTCTGGACAGTCATTGGAAAGGGATTAAAAGAGTACTCAGATATCTCAAAGGCACTATCAATTTCGGTCTTCATATTAAAAGGGGCAATGATCTAAACTTAGTGGGTTATAGTGATGCAGACTGGGCTGGAAATCTAGATGATAGAAAGTCTACTACTGGTTACTGTATATATCTCGGTGGTAACTTAATTTCATGGAGCTCAAAAAAACAGTCAACTATTTCAAAATCCAACAGTGAAGCAGAATATAGAAGTGTAGCAAGTGCTACAGCTGAAATTATGTGGCTTCAATCAATGTTATCTGAACTAAGAATCGGAAATAACAGCAAAGCAACGTTATGGTGCGATAATCAAAGCACAATCTACATGTCAGTTAACCCAATTCAGCATTCTCGAACTAAACACATAGAAATTGACCTACATTTTGTTCGGGAACAAGTAGATAAGGGAAAATTACAAGTTTGTCATGTTCCTACATATTACCAAAAAGCAGACATCCTTACCAAAGCTTTATCAAGTTCAAGTTTTCTATGACTAAGAGAGGATTTAAAGGTCAAAGAAATCAAACCAGAGAAGATACAAAAGTCATAGCTGGTTTCAGATCTGACTTTCTCAAGCCAAATACCAAGCTCTTCCTCAAATCCAACTCTTCTACTTCCAATCTTTTATCCATGACGTTTTGAAGTTCAAATCCGAAGAAGATTTCAGTTTATTGCAGAATCGCACTTATCGCCATGACTTGAGGCTAACCCTAGTTTGAATTGAGGGGAAGTATTAGCATTCGTATATCTGCCGGCTCAACTAGCACACTTCATAATAAGGCTTAACCTCAAGACTATCAGCCACACGATCTCTTTCTATCCTACGGCTCCTACTCTTGCAATAACTTCTCCTGGATTGCCAAGCTGTTAGTGGGCTGTTATTATTTAAAGCCCAACTCACTGTTATTATATCACTGTTATTATATAAAAAGACTGTTCTTGTAATAATTATATTATTGAATCATTGTTACAATTTGAGTACAGTCAGTAAAACAAAGTTCACATTATCTTTACATCTCTGTCTTTCAATTCAAATTCTAATAGTAGGTTGCAAAACTTATTTGCAAATACGTCATACAGTCTTCTCGATCCTTACAGCTACACCTACCTGCCACAATTCTTCCCGCCTGCACTCTACTTGCAAATTTGCATGCACATTGTTTGTACAGTGCCAGCATCTTCTTGATGTCTCTCATATTTGTATACAACATCACTTTCCTACTACACTATGTAGGCATCTTACATCTATAAAGTCTCAATACAGTTCACGACTTTTTGCATCAAATTTTATGTTGCACTTGTTCCTCTGGTTGCATCACTATTTCACGCTGCAGCATGTCTCTACTGATTCCTTATCAGTTTGCACCTTGCTCCTTTCTACTGCATCTCTTACTTTTTAGCAGCAATAAAGGCATTATGCCAGTTGCATCCTACATCTCCTTTTTCAAGACTCAGCACCTTGTCCATATAGTATTCCTGCATCACACATCCTTCATGTTGCATGTTTCATATCTTCCTGTTCACATTGTATCTCGGTTTTTTTTTAAAAGCCTGAATGGTCAAGTACATTGCACTGCACCTTGCATTAGTTTATCAGCAGCAACAACTCTCCATATCCACACTCTGCACTAGCTTACAAACTGCTCCATTCTTTTCAAGTTTCCAACTTTTACACCTGCATCCATAACGCCAATTATTCGTGCTGAAGCGCTAGTGCTTCAAACTGTAGTCACCCCCTCACCCGTCCTATGCATTTTCTTATCAACCCAGTGCATCAAACCAACATCAAGGAGTCATTGGTGGATTTAACATACAATAAATCAGAAGGAAAATAAGTTAACAAACCAAAGGGAATAAACAAATTACTTATTAAATTACTCTTTCATATCCACATCAAAATCTAACGATTGATCAGACATCGGGAATAGGTCATAGGGTACTTCACAAATCCCAGCCCGATTAAGTTCAGATTATTTCAAATTGATGCTCCATGAGTTTTGATCGAATTGTACTATGACTTTTACATGGGGTCTTTTGATCGTTTTAAAGATAATTTTTCTTTCAATTACGGAAGAATTTAAGGCAATGAATAATGTAAGATAAAAAAAATCAGTAGAATTAGAAAATTCATTTGTAATCTCGCATAAAAAGGATAAAAGTAGAAATGGGTGGAAATTAAGAAATTCACATTAAAGAATGTCGATTGCTAAGAGGAGAGGTAGCAAATAGAGCTGGAGAAAGGTACTTGAGACATGAATGATGAGAGTAGAGATGAATGTGGATTAAGTTGAAAGAAAGAATGATAACTAAACTTTAATAGTATAGTATGGATAATCAAATAACCAATATAAATATGATACAGTGTGAGAAAAGTATTTGGCTTTTTAAGAATATTAATTGGAGATATTCGACTTATAACACAAAATCAGAAATTGCATTATCATTCAAGCATTCAAACAAAATGATATGGCTGAGATAAAAAAAAGGGAACTGTACATAAAAATATAAATAACATCCCGGCAAGTGCATGTGAAGATATAATTTGTAATAGGTCAAAAGCAGCAAGCGCAATCGTAAGAAAGTTCTAATGGTTTGCCTTGTTAACCACCAACTTTTCCATCTAAGGAAATTCCATTTCCATGAGGAACTAGTAGTAGTAAAAGCTTCAACCATCCTTTCTTCCAGTTGAATAGACACATTTTTGTAATTTATAATATGAACTATGCAGCAAGGCATCGGTAGTAATTAATATTCCAATATAGTTTGATTGACACACATATTACTCATGTTAATGGCTTTCTAGATGGATGTAACGACCCGAATTTTGATCACTTTAATTAGGGATATTTATTTATTTTAAGTATTCAAATATAGATTATTTTTCAACAAATAATCAATTTTTAAGTGATGAATAATAATAATGAACTTATTTTGGAAAAATATTCACAAAATATATACTTTGAAAAAATATCGATAAAATGGTCGAAAACCATTTTATCAATAAACAGCTCTAAAATCATAAAAATGTCACGTATGGAGCTAGAAAAATACATTTATTTTTATAATTGAACAAGAATATGAAATAAAATTATTTATTTTATTTTTGGAAAAAATAAATGTATGTATGACATCATTAGTGATACCCTTATATTTAATAATTGATTTATTAAATTAAATTAAGATTTAACGATTTAATAGTTATTTTAATTATTTAAATAATGGTTTTAAAATGATTACAATTTATTTCAATTAGTTATAAAGTAATAATGAATGACTTATAATTGTTTTATAAAGCTATAAAAGTAATTTGAAATTATAAGGAAAATCGATATTGGTTTATCGGTATAATAACACCATTTGTAAACAATTGTTTATATTTATTTATATGGTTTTATAATTCAAATGTGAACATTTTAATTAGTTATAAATGATAAGAAATGATTTTTGAAATTTTGTTTACAAATATATGTATGTTAACTAATAAGTAAAAACATGATCGAGATCAGAATCTGAATTTGTAATGATTTGACATATATAAAGTTGTACGAAGTTGTTCAAATAACTTGTGCACATTTTATAACATGAGCATGCACACATTAACACATATATATACATATAACCAAGGTAGAAAAGTAAATATACATTTACCATTTTACATATATATTTACATTTGGTAAAAAAAATAAAAATCTAAGATATTTTCCATCTCCTTCTCACTTAAGAAACCCTAAGTACAAGCACATGTCCTTGTCCATGATGGAGGGGACTTTTGGTCGTCCTAGGTTGATGTAGGGGGTGGAGCATGTGAGTGATGTAGTGGTGAGGTAGGGGGTATAAGAGATATTTATAGATGCCTTTTTGTTTTCAAATATCCGTATTTTAAGTTTCTCGCACCAGTCCCATAATTGACTCGGAGTTTATTTTTCTTTTTTCTTAAACTCTAGGTACCCAAATTTTTCCGGGCAGCCTAGTAGTTCAAGTTTAGCTTGGAGCAATTTGATGGAACTAGAGCTGAAGGTTCCATATAGATAGTTATCCATTCCCGGTCCCACTTCCGCTTTATTTGTTCTTTTTTCAGCATTTGTAAGGACAGGTATTTATAACTGTCCAGCTGAGCTTAGGGTAGACTCTGATAATGAATTTAAATTTCCACTGTAAAGATTATATATTGAAAATAATATATTTTATTCCATTCGCGTAAGATTTTGTTCTATCTTTATTTTCTTTCTTACCCTTAACATCGGGTTTCCAGTGCTTGAATTTGCGGCATGCAATACGGTGGATGTATTAGTGTCGATTTTCACGAGTCAAAAATTTTCGATCATCGCATTAGGTATCAAAGCGCATGATTAAGTGAGAACCTTAGTTTGGTGGGGTAAAGTCTCATCAGAGATAGGGTTAGTAACGCCCTAGGATGAGTAAACCATTAGAGGGTTATTAACACCCTAGAATGAGTTTGAGAGTATTGTATATGAGCGCGTAGTTGTTAATGCTATATATAAACGATTTTTGGAAAATGATAAATGAAATAATTTTACCTAGGATTATATTTTGAATATAAAGAATAATTTTAATATAGTTATTTGATTATGGAAAGGATAATACTCGGTTATTATCATTAATTGATTGATTGTTTAGTTTAAAAGTTTAAGTACAAACACCTCATGAATTTAATTTCACAATTTGACTATGGGGTATTCGATAAATAATAATGTTGGTTGAAGATTAAAGGAATTTGTTAAAGATAAATAAATCTTATGATTTATATAAGTGATTTTATAAACTGGATTTATAAAACATGCTTTATAAAGGAATTTTTGAGAATTTAAATTATAGTATTTTTGAAAGGAATTTCAAATGATTTTTGGAAAAGGAATAATAATAGTATTATTTCTAATATGGATTTTGAAAACAAAAAACGACAGTTCGCGATTAGTCAAAAATAGGCGCGTCGCGTAACGGCTATTCGCGATTTCGCGTCTTAAAAGTTAAATCCATTTGTAGGATGAATTCAGAGACGGATTTCTTTGAAATAAGAATTTTGCAAACTCTCATAATGTATTTTTCAAACAAAAGAAAATGATCAAGATTTGGTTTAGTAAATTAGTGAAATATAAGCAAAACAAGTTTTCGAAATAATTGCGGTTTTGCAATTCGGAATCCATAAAGGGAATTCCTTTAAAATGGGTACTTTTAATTCTTTAAAAATATGGAATAAATCCTATAAATCTTTTAAAATGTTTTAAAAGATATTTGAGTTATGTAAATGAATTTCCAAAAGATGGAAAAGTCGTTTTGATCAATATAGGTTTTAAGAAACTATTTGCAGCACTTTTCCGCGGTACTTTTTAATAACTTTTGCAAACAGGTTTTAACTTAATTATTCTTTCCCAAATCTTTTGTGAACCTTTTTAAGATGATTAAGAGTTTTAAAAATGAGTATGTGGAAATGACTAGTACATTTGTTCTATTTGTGAGTCATAGAAAATCCGATCGAGGAATAGAACAGATCGAAGCGAAAGCCCGGATGCTGTAAAATAATTAAAAGTAAATTAAGTATGTTAAAATTTTTAGAGTCGATAAAATAACTTGACCACCATATGGGTGGGAGAGAGGTAATCCCTAGGCTTGGGTTTGGAAAACCAGTTGTCTGCCCTCCCTAGCTACTCGGACTGGCCTGACGTAGGGGATAATAAATTTGATTTACTCGGATCAAAATTTCCCAAAGTATAAAAGATATAATTTTCCAAATTTAAATTACTTGGATTGTATGGAAATAATCTTCTTATACTTGTTAAATTCTGAGGAGGGAACTCGTACTATTCGTGGAATTTAAAAGGTGATTTCGTCGATATTGAGTAGAATTAGATTTCTATATATTATTCTCATTTAATATTTATTGGTTTTGGATTAACATCCTAGATAACATGGTTTTAATTCAATCAAAATTTTGATTTGAAATTAAGAAATCTTTATTAAGATTTAAATAAATAGTTTTCCAAAGATAAAGAGAGGTTTAATGATTCCGTATATACAAAAAATGATTTAAAGTTATATATCTCTAAAGATATTTTTGATAAAAAAAAGTGAATTAATTAAATGATATTCACCTGTATACTTGAGCTTTTTTTTAAATCGATGATTGGTTTGAAGGAATAGGAATTGGTTTTGGGTATTTCCTATCTGAAGACCACTTCAAAATAATTTACGTGTTTGGAAGAAATGGCCTGGAATGATACGATTTGGAAGATGGAATGTAAGGTTGCTTGTCATTGACCCTCGGGGGAAATTTCCCATATCACTTATATGTGCCAGTAGTTCTTCATTTGAGATCTTCGATGCAAGGACTTCTCGCTACTAATCCTAGGGGTAATCCCCAATAGAATGTGGTAGGAGAGTACCTTCGGTTTGTTCTGTTCCTGGACAACTTATATGGACAAATGTCTAATGTTGCATTTCTAGATCACGCTGATTGATCTCAATAAATGTATCATCTGTTTGGTGGCGGAGAAGGCAACTTCTCTTAGCTTAACACCATTTCCTGAGACATACAAGCTTAGGAGTAATATGTTTGTAGAAATCGGTTGTGTCATTAAGGAATGGCAATGTGGCATTCAAAGTGGAATGTGCTATATGAAAGGTAAAACGTTACCTCAGGCCTCATCAGTCGAAAATGGAAAAAACAGGGTAGATGCGGCAGAGTTATGTGGGTCGCTCCCATTAGGACATGGTCATCACCTTTCTAGATAACCCTCTATATATCGGGTATGTTGTGTATGCTATGAACATCTCGGATAGGTCGAGAATGAACAGAGTGATGTCATATTCGATACTATCCAGCGAAAGGGTAAGCCGATTCTGTGTTGGTATAGGCTTTCAGTATCTAGACCCTAGGTACATCCCTCTAGAGGTGTACTATCAGAAGGTAGTTCCTTACCTTGTCATTTGCATGGAATCCATTCTCTGAATGAGCCTTGTTAGGTTTTGATATGTCGTTTCTACAATTGTTTACCAATGACATATGACACCATAACAAGTTGTATATATATTATATTTGAATTGTTAATGATGATATATGCCTGCTATTGATATGTATGTCATTTTATAATATTATTTTATTGTTATCACTCTGCAAGTTCCCTGTTAATTTAGATTTCCCTATGGATTGAAATGATACATACCCTAACGATCTTATAGATTAGGGGAAAATCATTATGGGTTGAAATGATAAACCCAAGCGATTTTCATTGATTTGAATTTTGGGATTGTAGGTTGAAATGATATAAATATTTGTATCACTTGACCATAGGATAGAGAATTATATACGAACACCGTTGGTCTTTATTTTGAGAACAATTTCCAAAGTTTTGAAAGGAAATATATGGGTTTTAATAAGTATTGATTTTTTAGAAATATAATATATAAATGTTATTTTTATATATTTGTAAATTTAGCTTTTTAAAATTATAAGTCTTGGAAATTTTAAATTTATATTTAGTTTTGAAAATTTAATTTTTAGGATTTTCTTATAACTTTACTATTTTAAAAATATATAAAATAAAATTTAATTTAATTAATATATATACTATGTTTAAGTATTTATTTATAATTATGTTTTAAAAATAGAGCTTGTAATAACTTTAATAAATTAAGGTTGAGAAGATAAATTAAAATTGATTTGAAATTGTATTTGTTTAAGGATTATATTTAAAAATAAAAAATAAAAAAATTTGATTTGGAACTTATTGAATTTGAGATTTAAAGATATGATTTTATAGCTTGATTTTGATTAAAGGTGATTAAACGAATATTTTCAAATTTAAATAAATTGAAATTAAATATTTAGTTAGATTTAAATGTGTAAGTGGAGATTTTATTTAAATGTTATTAAAAGTGATTAAGTGAATAATTTTAGAATTAAAAATAATTGAAGTTAGATATTTAATTTCTAATTTTATTTAAATTTGTAATTTGAACTTTTATTTAAATTTTATTATAAATGACTAAGTGAATATTCCAAATTTAAATAAAATTAAAGTTGAATTTTGAAATATAAATGAAATTTATCGAATTGTGTTATTGTAAATGTTTGAAGATTTAAACTTTGAAGCCTATTGAATTTGAAATGGTAGTTCAAACCTGGATTTGAAATCAATATAAATTAAAAATGGTTTTAATGAGTATTTGAATTGAACCTTTAACCTTTAATTGGAATTGTTGAACTGAGATCGTTTTAATTTGACTTTTGGAACTAAAAGTTGATTTGGATTGATTTGTGAAATTTAAAGAAACAATTCTAATTTGAAACTATTTTCAATATATATTTTTATATATAACTATTTTTTGATATATAAATTATTTTTATCTATAACCTATTTTAAATATATAAACTATTTTAATTATAACTGTATAAAAATTATTTTCAGTATTTAAAACTGTTTAAGTTGGAACTATTATGATTTAGATTTAATGAATTTAAATGTGAATACTTTGATATAATGATTTCGAAAATGAACATGATTTAAAGTGATATGATTTCGAAAGTGAATAATGATTTTAAAGTGATATGATTTTGAAAGTAATATGATTTTGAAAGTGGTATGACTTTGAAATGTATATGATATTTCGATATGAAGTATGAACTGTTTTAAAATAAAATAACCACGGTGTGATATAAGCGTTTGGTTGTTAAAGAGACCGCGATCAAATATTGTCATACTCTCTGCCAATACCGAAAACCACTTTAACAACTGTGTACGTGGTGGAGATTCCAGACCGAAGCAGGATGGTTTGGCGACGATTCTATATGAGGTATTAACGCAGCCCTGACTCCCGTGAGTCAGCTTGATGTTGCTAAAACAGAAGCTATACCGAGCCAAATGGGGTCACTCCCCCTATCGGGCACATTTGTTTGATACCATTCTATTACTTTGTGATTGATTGGGTGCACCTTTGATTTGGGAGTGTGTCTCGAGGTGGGCGATAGTAGCTGATATGTGTTACCACCAGTCCGGGAATGCAAATGGTATTTCTACCCTGGCATTGCCTCGCGTGCCTTGTCACATGTCTTATCGCGCCTTTTACGAGTTTGGTTTGTACCGTACCTATGGAGTGCCCTCTGAGTAAACCACTGGTTTGGTGGAGCTTACGGTACTGTATAGACTATGGAAATATATAATATGTGTTAAGGGGAATATGGGTAATGCCTTAACGCTGTTTTAATACTTTACTTTACTGATAGACATATTATAATAGCATATATTACTACGTAGTAGATAGTTCCACAGATCCTTAGAGGATGGGAATCCCAAACATCCTTTAAGTTACTTGTATTTAAGTTGACATTTCACTTGAGTTGAATTTACTGGTATAAGAATGTTAATCCTGACTCGAGTGTTTTGTGTTTTGTGTTTTGCTTTATGCTTTGGTCAGACTGAGTGTCACAGCATTTGACTCGCCTTTGGAGCTTGGAGTTTTGCTTGAAGATCTTTCTTATGTCCGTTCAGCCTTTTATTATTTCCAGTTGCTTATGTTCAGTCTTGTCGGTTACTTTTGTATTTGAGACTATTATGTATTTGAGATTTCTGTTGTATTTTGTTTTTAAACTCTGATGTTTATATAGTAGCTTAATGAACTACTATTTATCTATTCCGCTGCTCACTGTTGTAATACTCTATGTTTGTGATTCTTTGATTGATTTATTTACTGTATATGCTGAGTTTTGCCAAATAAAAATTAACAATCTGTTGTGTTGAGCAATTCAAGTCTGACATGTGTGTCTGCTTGTAGATTTGAATGGTTCGAAATACCGGATCGTCACAGTTAGTATCAGAGCCAGGTTTAGGCAAACCTAGCATATGGAGTAAAAAAAACTCATTAGAGATAGGGTAGTGATACCCTAGAATGAGTAGAATCAATTACGAAATCATCTTCATTCGAGTTTGAAATTCTTCGTTAGGATCCCCCTGAATTAGAATTTCTTCCGGATTCTGGAACTTTCCCTTGTTCTGAAATCCATTCTTCATTTTTCCCGTTCGTGTTCTTTTGGATATAGAGCATCCCATAGCTTCAACCTCACTGTCAACTTCGTCCATTTGTGTGACTAATTCCATCGGCGGTCCCGCAAACTTTAATATGATCCGTGAAGGGGTGAAACTCCTTTACAATAAGCATCATTTCACCAGAGATTTCTATATCCTCGGTTTTGATGTTGTTATCTCTCGCAAAGCCCAAACCGTTTCTCTAGTAGACAATCCGGGTAATTCTCTTGTGATTGAATGTCGATTGCCTCAGGATTTCGCAGGCAGTCTCATCTTTTCGCTTGATTCTCAGCCTAGCGATCTTGATTCCATCCCGATAGCCAAGGATTATCCTGATATTTTGGTGAAGTCACTTTTCCTTCTTCCCAGGCGGGAAATCGAATTCTGCATCGATCTTATTCCTGAAGCTACACCTTTTGTCCTTCCTTCCAGACGAGTGGTCTCGATGAATGGTTAGTCGTGCCCTTCGGATTAACCAATGCTCATGCCTTCTTCGTCGATCTCTGAATTGCGTTTTCCACGATGTTCTCATCAGGTTTTCCCCACTTTCGTTAATGATGTTCTCGTCTTTTCTAATTCTCGGTTAACCCGGTTAAGATCACTCGTGATTAATATGAGTCTATCATCTTCCCTCTTTTGTTATCTTATCTCCCTTTCGAACTTATCTATTTAGTAAGAATCCTCTTTGATTAGGGTTTCCCCTAAATTTGAATCTCTATATCCTTGTTCTAAATCTATTTTGAATCATCCGGTGAGGGAGTGTATTTGTAATTAATATAAAAAGTTTTATATTGTGTTGTTTGAGTTGTTAAGTTTGAACTTGGGTTTCGATCGATTCATCTGGCCAACATTATCGATAGGAATTCCAAAACACTTGAATAGAGAAAACTGACACAATATTGTTTTCAAAAGTGATAAATGAAATTTAAACATGGTTTATAAAATTTGATTTGGAAATAAAATGAATTTAAATTAAGGATTTGAGAATTAAATTTCCGGTGCTTTTCAAAGTTTGGTTTTCAAAGTTTTAGAGAAATATATTATTTGGGGTATTTTCAAATTGAAATTGTTTTCAAAGGATTTTAAAAGAAGTAAGTCAGTACTCTCCTCTTATGTCGCGGGAAAATAATTTCGGTGATGACTGCAGCATCATCGACATTCATTTTTGAGTCTCAAAGGGGAGAGACCACTTAGTAGCTTTGCTACACATTCGTTTAGAAAATGGATTTGATTTGAATTTCTTGAACATGATTTGATTTATATATATGTATATATTTGTTTCAAAATAGTTTGAAGTGAAACCGGAATTTAACTCTTAAATTTTATATTAAGTAATGATTTTTAAATGAAGCAAATTTTTTGAATAATTGGAATGTTTAAAAATGTGAAATAAAATTGCAACAACTTGAAAACAGTTAAACTAGGATAAATTTAATTGTATAATACTCAATTGCATTCTAAAACATATATAATTTACCTGAATATTCAAAAAGTTAAAATGTTAATGAATTTTTAATTGAAGGTTTTACAAGAGGAAATTTAAGTGATAAAATGTTCAAACTAAATTTTTGATTAATGGAAAGGTTGTAAATTAAAGGTAAATTTGTATAGTGTTTAATTACACTCAGAAACATTAATATAACTTACCTAGAAAAGTTTAAATGTAATTAAAATGTTATTAGAATGTAATTGAATAGTATACAATACAATATGATATAAGTAATAAGATATCAAAAATTGTATTTTGTTAAGGAAATTTATAGATAATAAATTGAATAATAAAAAGAGAATTAATTTGTTGAATAAAATATGGTTATAATAAATGTTTATACACTTAATATATGTTGCAAAATATGTTAGGTGAAATAAATCAAATAAATAAAAGAGAATGCTATTTAAGCAGATAAATATGAACTTAAGAATAGTGAAATTGAATTTTTAAGTGGAATCAACTTAACTGAAGATAAATGGATAAAATAAATAATTAAAAATAAATTTATTTTGAAAGAAATGTTAATAAATTAAAAGCAAATCAAATGAATGAAAATACATTGAATTGAAATCAACCAAATGTGAATACAATGAATATTTATTGATTGAATAAAATGAGTTGAAACCAAAATTGTTTAATATTAATCAATTTAAAACAAAAATGAAATTTGTATGGTTTTAAATTTTATTATTGTATCTGGTAATATGTATTTCTAATCTATATTTCCTCTCGGTTGCTTCTATTATCCTACCTCGTTTCTTTTCGAGGACGAAAAGTTTTGAGTGGGGGAGAGTGTAACGACCCGTAAATTTTAACGATTTTTAATAACGAATTTAGCTGAATTTTTCAAGAAAAATTAACAATTAAATTTAGCAATAAAAATTTGATGTTTGGAATACGTCTATTTAATAGCAAATGGTAGATTTTCATTCGAAAATATGAAAGTTAGTTCTGTTGTGTAATTTTCAATTTCAATTTAAATCAGTTAAAATTTGATTGAAATAAAATATTTTTGAAACCTGAATATTTTTACATAATAAAAATGTAAACTATTTTCCGAGTGAGACGTCATAATTCATTTTGTCAAATTTGGACTTCTCTAGCCCCGTTTATCTTATTTTCGATGAATTTGCAACAGTTTGGCAGCGAAATATCGACTTTTGATAGGATGGTCGTATCATAGAGATCTGTGTACCATT
This sequence comes from Allium fistulosum, assembly GCA_030737815.1. Lineage (NCBI taxonomy): Eukaryota > Viridiplantae > Streptophyta > Magnoliopsida > Asparagales > Amaryllidaceae > Allium > Allium fistulosum. The sequence continues at coordinate 935,867,838 of CM060907.1, read as the reverse complement.
ATGTTCATTTCATCGTGCTGATCTCCATAGTATATTTATCTCCATGTTTCGGCGTCCGATACGTGACGAAATCGGCAAAACGAATAGCCGTATCGGTACCCGTTTTTGAACGTTTCCCTGTCCATTAAATTATCCACCATGTATAAACGAATAGCCATCAGTTATTATTATTTCAGAAAAACCTAACTTTTGACTTTTGTTATTCTCCGACTATTGCCACCGGTTCAATATACTATTTTGATTCGTTCCTTTTCATTTGCTTCCTCTCTCATTTTCTTCTATTTTTGTTCTACCATTGGAAAAAAAGAAGAAGAAAAATCAATAAAGCTTTCTTATATATTTGCCAGCACTCTTTTATCGCATGTTCATCATTTACACTCGACTACCCTTCATTTTCTCGATGGAAACCTGTTCATTTCACCTTTTTGCCCGAAGCACTCCTCACCACCCATGCAATTTGAGATCTGCCATTTCCTCTCACCCCTCACTTCCTCCGTCGACCACCCATGCCTTCCACCACTCCTCCAACCACTAGGACTTCTCCACCACTGCCTCCAGACTACAGACCCCAAGCACCCTAACACCATGACCTTTCCCCTCCAAAAACTCCATGCAACAGCCGTATATAAAAATAAAAATAAAATGCAGCCGAGCACCATCTGATATGTTAGTCACTCACCAACCCTCCGTCTCCCTTATGACCTGTCGCCCACCTCCAATCTCGTCAGACCCATTTCCACCATCTCAGGAGACCCGCCTCCACCCTTGACAGCCGCCACACCTTAGCACAATGCCTCCATCTCCACGTGCAGGCCGAGCAACTCCACCCACCATCCCACTGCAATGTCGAGCACGTCATAGCCATCCCCTTCAACTTCTTCACTCTGACCGATCACGACAGCCGAGGACTCATACCATCCCACGCCATTAGCCAGTGACCACACCCATACACTCGTCCACCATCCTCCCATAAACACTCACCATTGCCCACAGCATGACAGCCTTGTTAGATCTCCTCCGAACAACACCTCCGACCCCTTCAACCTCCGCCCTCTCACTGTTTCCCTGCCATCTACTCAAACCAGATCGCCATCGCACATAGCAGCTTCTCCTGTTTATATATGTAATATATATAAGCTGTTTAGATTTCTTTTGTTTATTTATTTATTTACAGTTTTATATATTCGAGCGCATTTGATTTTGTTATACATATTGGTTTTAAGTATTGATTTTAAATTATAATGTATATATATATATTGAAGAAAAAAAATATGTGCGTTTCAAGAAATAGTAAAGATTTTATTTTAATATGAGTTTAAAATTAAACATTGATACCCGCCGTTCGTAGCTCGGTTGGTTTGGGAGCTGGGAGATGGGAACCAAAGGACTGTGTCCGGGCAGGTTCGAATCCCAGCGCCAAACCATCAGTGGGAGTTTCAACGTTACGCATCCGTGTGCGACGACTAAATAAAAGCGGGGTAGACACACGGCGTGGGGTTTACTTAAATGAGTATCAATGAATACCATGATCTTAAGGTTCCCCATGATCTCAAAAAAAAAAAATTAAACATTGATTTAAAAAATATATATTAAGATTTTATGTTAATATGTGTTTAAATTTAATATCAATTTTAAAATATATATATATAGTAAGATTTTATTTTGATATGTGTTTTAAATTTGAATATTGATTTTAAGAAAAAAAGACATATATATGTATATATATTTGATTTCCATCGAATCTGGTTCATCGTGCTTTGCTTTTCGTTCACCGCTGTCTAGAATTGATCGCAGCAGTTAGTTGCTTTGGTTTGTCGCTTATTCGTGTGCTTGTCTTGTTTTCTCTAGTCCCAAAAGGTGAGCAATCACTCACGATTAACATTCTTATATTTAGTCAATTCAATTCACATGAAATGACGATTGAAATATGCTGTTAAATTTAAATTGTTATGTTATTTAATTGTTAAATATGATATGTCGTTATCTGCAATTGTTTACCTATGACATATGACACGATAACCTATTGTATATATATTATATTTGAATTGTTAATGATAATATATGTCTGCTATTGATATGTATGTCATTTTATAATATTATTTTATTGTTATCACTCTACAAGTTCCCTGTTAATTTGGAATTCCCTATGGGTTGAAATGATACATACCCGAACGATCTTATAGATTAAGGGAAAATCGTTATGGGTTGAAATGATAAACCCAAGCGATTTTCATTGATTTGAATTTTGGGATTGCGGGTTGAAATGATATATACCCGTAGATATCTAAATTGCGGATTGAAATGATAAATATTTGTATCACTTGACCATAGGATAGAGAATTATATACGGACACCGTTGGTCTATATTTTGAAAATGATTTCCAAAGTTTTGAAAGGAAATGTATGGGTTTTAATAAGTATTGATTTTTTTGAAATATAATATATAAATGTTATTTTTATATATGTGTAAATTTAGATTTTTAAAATTATAAGTCTTGGAAATTTTAAATTTATAAGTTAGTTTTGAAAATTTAATTTTTAGGATTTTCTTATAACTTTATTATTTTAAAAATATATAAAATAAGATTTAATTTAATTAATATATATACTATGTTTATGTATTTATTTACAATTATATTTTAAAAGTAGAATTTGTAATAACTTTAATAAATTAAGGTTGGGAAGATAAATTGAAATTGATTTGAAATTGTATTTGTTTAAGGATTGTATTTTAAAATAAAAAATAAAAAATTTGATTTGGAACTTATTGAATTTGAGATTTAAAGATATGATTTTATAGCTTGATTTTGATTAAAGGTGATTAAATGAATATTTTCAAATTTAAATAAATTGAAATTGAATATTTAGTTTGATTTAAATGTGTAAGTGGAGATTTTATTTAAATGTTATTAAAAGTGATTAAGTGAATAATTTTAGAATTAAATATAATTGAAGTTAGATGTTTAATTTTTGAATTTATTTAAATTTGTAATTTGAGCTTTTATTTAAATGTTATTATAAATGACTAAGTGAATATTCCAAATTTAAATAAAATTAAAGTTGAATTTTGAAATATAAACAAAATTTATCGAATTGTGTTATTGTAAATGTATGAAGATTTAAACTTTGAAGCCTATTGAATTTGAAATGGTAGTTCAAACCTGGATTTGAAATCGATATAAATTAAAAATGGTTTTAATGAGAATTTGAATTGAACCTTTAATTGGAATTATTGAACTGAGATCATTTTAATTTGACTTTTGGAACTAAAAGTTGATTTGGATTGATTTGTGAAGTTTAAAGCAACAATTTTAATTTGAAACTATTTTCAATATATATTTTTATATACAACTATTTTAATATATAAATTATTTTGATCTATAACCTATTTTAAATATACAAACTATTTTAATTATAACTATATAAAAATTATTTTCAATGTTTAAAACTGTTTAAGTTGGAACTATTATGATTTAAATTTAATGGATTTAAATGTGAATACTTTGATATAATGATTTCAAAAATGAATGGTTTAAAATGATATGATTTCGAAAGTGAATAATGATTTTAAAGTGATATGATTTTTGAAAGTAATATGATATGATTTTTGAAAGTAATATGATTTGAAAGTGATATGACTTTGAAATATATATGATATTTCGATATGAAGTATGAACTGTTTTGAAATAAAATAACCACGGTGTGATATAAGCGTTTGGTTGTTAAAGAGACCGGGATCGGATATTGTCATACTCTCTGCCAATATTGAAAACCACTTTAACAATTGTGTACGTGGTGGAGATTCCAGACTGAAGCAGGATGGTTTGTCGACGATTCTATATGGGGTATTAACGCTGCCCTGACTCCCGTGAGTCAGCTTGACGTTGCTAATACAGGAGCTATACCGAGCCAAGTGGGGTCACTCCCCTTATCGGGCACATTTCTTCGATACCATTCTATTACTTTGTGATTCGATTGGGTGCACCTTTGATTTGGGAGTGTGTCTCGAGGTGGGCGGTAGTAGCTGCTATGCGTTACCACCAGTCCGAAAGTGCAAACGGTATTTCTACCCTGGCATTGCCTCACGTGCCTTGTCACATGTCTTATCGCGCCTTCTACGAGTTTGGTTTATACCGTACCTATGGAGTGCTCTCTGAGTAAACCACTGGTTTGGTGGAGCTTACGGTACTATATAGACTACGTGAATATATAAAATGTGTTAAGAGGGATATGGATAATGCCTTAACGCTATTTTAATACTTTACTTTACTGATAGACATATTATAATAGCGTATATTACTACGTAGTGATAGTTCCACTGATCCTTAGAGGATGGGAATCCCAAACATCCTTTAAGTTACTTGTATTTCAGTTGACATTTCACTTGAGTTGAATTTACTGGTATAAGAATGTTAATCCTGACTCGAGTGTTTTGTGTTTTGCTTTATGCTCGGGTCAGACTGAGTGTCACAGCATTTGACTCACCTTTGGAGCTTGGAGCTTTGCTTGAAGATCTTTCTTATGTCCGTTCAACCTTCTGTTATTTCTAGTTGCTTATGTTCAGTCTTGTCGGTTACTTTTGTATTTTAGACTACTCTGTATTTGAGATTTCTGTTGTATTTTGTTTTTAAACTCTGATGTTTATATAGTAGCTTAATGAATTACTATTTATCTATTCCGCTGCTCATTGTTGTAATACTTTGTGTCTGTGATTCTATGATTGATTTATTTACTGTATATGCTGAGTTTTGCCAAATAAAAATTAACAATCTGTTGTTTTGAGCAATTCAAGTCTGACATGTGTGTCTGCTTGTCGATTTGAATGGTTCGAAATACCGGGTCATTACAACAAACATTCCAAACAAAGGTTACATTTCCTATAGAAATCACCAAGCCTCATTCAAATTAAACTTCCATTATTTTAAAATCACTTTTCAATACTTAGAAATCACTACCATGTACTTATTTTAACAGAACAAGTGTATTCATAAATCCACTAAATTTTTAGTACTTAGAAAGTATACTCATATACTTGTCTCAATAATTTAAGTATTTACAACCCATTTTACTTTTTAAAACCTGGGAAATTTTCCATATACTTACCACATACTTATTTAAACACTTATAAAGATTTTCTATTTCGAAATCATATCTAAATGATCAAACCAAATGTCATCTTAAACGGAGAAACCCAAACACCAATCCTTTAAATAAACTTCCTTAGTGAAATCTCAAATTCCATTTATAAAACTTCATCTTCTCAGATTCCTTAAAACTCATTTAAATCAAAGGGCCTCATGATAAATATAAGTCATTTAAAATAATTTTAAATAACAAATCACTATTTAAAACATCCTTCTATTTCATTTTATCAAATCATATTAATTTAATTTCAATACTTCTATTGAACCAATAAGTTATTTTCAAACAATATCAATATAATAATTAATAAATTTTAAATGCTATTAAAACCATAATTAATTAACCCTAAACCAATATTAATATAAAAATTATTTATCCTTTAAACGTAATTAAATAACTCAAATCAATATAATTAAATAACTTTAATTAAAAATTAAAGTATAGATAATCATTTTCAATAATTAATTAAATATAGTTAAAACATTTCTAAACCATATCTAATTAACCTTTAAATAGTAATTAAACATTCTTAAATAACATTAAGAGACATTTTAAGAATCCATTAATAAAATAATTAATTTTAAATCATTATTTAAACAATTATAAATTATCTTTAAAATGTCATTAATAAATAATAAATATTCTCGAATAGCTTTGATTCCAGAATTAACTTCCAAATTTGGAAATAGGCTTAGTAACTCTAATGGTACTTAATTAAGTCACCATTAATTTCAATAACTATCTAAGTTATAATCCAAGCATTCATATATCATCACATATGTAAATTAAACTCACAATTAACAATTAATTGTAAATACAACACTTATTCAATACTTGTCAATTGGAATGTAATTAGGTGTCCACACAAATGTAATAGTAGAACGGAATTTATTTTTGCTAAATAAATGTTCAAATTTAACCTATCTAATTAATAATAGCAGAACGATTACTTATTCTGCTAAACAGGGTCCAACTAATTTACTTAGCGGAATAATAATTTATTTCCGCTAAACAAATGTCCAACCAACCACATTCAATTCAATTAAACTCCACAGTATTATTTGGCTATTTAATGGCACAGATAAAGATAATTGGAATCAATATCCAATAAAAATAAAAGTCAACGCATATAACTTCAATCAACGATTAATAGTCAATATTAAATTCTTTTACAATTCAGAACTAGACTGTTTTCAACAATTGAGTCAAGTTATATTTTTAAATTCGAATTATTTGTTAATCGAAGGAATTATAAAATAAATTATTTTCAATTAATAAATAGTTCATTTAATAATTAATTGATTAATTATCCTATAATTAATTAAATAAGAATTTACTTACTTATTTACTTCAAACTGTTATATTCATTAAAATTTTAAAATGTAGAAATCTTGATGATATTATTTTAGATGACAATACTCTACGATGGGATCTCGACGCAAAACTCTACGCGTCGATTGGATTCAAAATGAAGGAGAAATATAGTTTTAAAGTTAAAGATTTATTTAATAATAAAACTAATTTAACTTTGCTTAGAGACCAAGCCCAGCCCAACTAACCAAACTGGCCCATCCACCTTTATTCTTTCTTCCCTTCCTTCCTTCAATTCTTTTCTCTCCTCTTTTCTTTGTGCACGAACCTGTGCACGAAAATGTGCACATACACAATGCCTTGAATCACCGCAACCTGCCGCCGACCATCCACGCAGATCACCCACGTCCATCCCCTCCCTAACCATCACCTGGAACCACGACTCAACCTCAATTCGAAAATTCGAACCTCCAAACCAAACCTGGGACAAACTCGCAACCACTAACTCACCTCGCCATGTCACCTCAGGCTGCCATCGATCACCAAATTTCATCCAGAAGTTCGCCTAAACCTCCTCTCCCTTTTCCTCCTGGTGCGCACGTCCACTTTTCTCCCTTTTCATCGCCACGGTCATGAAACCGAAACCAACCAAAAACCATCCTAAAACCCTAAAACGAGTTCGACTGGCCAACTTGAGCTACTAAAAATCATCGAACCATTTTTCGTGGATTTCCCATTCCTCGAACCACCTTCACACCAACCGCCGCGCCACGAAATCAACCAAATCGTCGTAATTTTGCATTTCCCCCAATTCCGTTCATCTCCTTATATCCTCTACCACACGCCATTAAAGATTACCAAATCACCTCCAAAAATCAAGTTTTTCAACAACGAACCCGATCATATAATCCAATCATTAAATTATTATAGTCGAAACTCGACCAATATGGAGTCACTTACTATTATAACTGTTTTTCTCTACCTATGCTTCATGAAATCAAATGAGATAAATTTTAAAATTATCTATACACAAAAATAAACAACTTTCCTTTTTGAATCATGACCTAAAATTAATTGGATGACGAGATATTAAATTTTGAAGTTAAAGGTTGTAACTGTTTTGACATAAACAAAGAACAGAAGAGGAGATTAGGGTTTCTTTGAGTTACAGGGTGAACTATCTTGCATACATACATAAACAGGTTCACATACAAATCCATATTCACTTGTCATAGATTAAAGATTCAACCAAAAACAAAGTTATATATAAGTATATGTAATACCAATAAACAAACAAGGTTGTTTTACTCACAGTTTTAAGAAGTAGATGGATATTGTTTTGAAAAGTAGATGATCACTGCCAATAAATCTTCTTCTTCAAGCTTTAATTCTTCTTTTATTTTGATGGCAGAATTTTTTTTTATGATTGAACAGGCTCAACCATATTTATAAAGAATGGAAAGAAGGCAGTAGAAGTTATAGGGTTGCTGAAGTATTGATATAGGGTGGCTTGACCTTGCATATACATGCTTCTCCCTTCTTCTTTTTTCTTCTTTTCTTTTGTTCAACAATTGTAGGCTTGATTTTTTTTCTTTTGTTCAACTTTTGTAGGATGATTTGATATTAAGAGTTTGATTTGATTTTTGTCATGATGAAGTTTGTTTTGTTTGTATATATATATATATATAGTTTATCATAACTTTGAAACTTGTCTTCATGAAGTTCTATGCATATAGATACATATATTTTCATATACATATTTTGATCATCATGAAGCTTCTATACATTTATATATACCTATATTATCATAAGTTTTGAAATTTGCCAACACAAAGCTTCTATACATATATTTATGCATATATATATTAATCATAAGTTTGAAATGGTGAAGTATATATGTATATATATATATTATCATATTCAGAAATCAACATTTGAAAATATAGCATAGCTTTTAAAATTCATAAATTCAAATATTTACAATATCAGAAAATTTATTTATTCAACTTATAAAAATAAATATTTCAATATTTAAAATTAGTTAATTACTCCAATAATAGATGGCTAAAAATCCGAATCGTTACATTATATGTTGTCATTCTGTTGTCAGATCTTATCGATGTCTTAGTTTAGTATTTTGTTCTAATTTTACCCCGACAATCTGTCTTTTGTGTTATTTCAAAGTAAAGCGATGTTGTAAGGCGCCAACTTTTAGGTATTATAAAGGGCAGGTTGTTACAGATTCACTCAATCAGCATTGAGCTAGAATCATGAGAAGATGCTTCAAAAAATCTTCGGATTGGTATATGTAGTTTTATAAAAGAAAAAATGATATGTTTGTTCAAATTTTCTAAAATTCAAAATTTTGAAGGGTTGCATTATAGATTTTTATAGCCTTCAAAAGATGTTGTTTTCAAAAACATTGTTATTAATGAATATTTAGATAAATACATTGTTGAAAGTCTATAGGATCTAGTATAATATGGATTATTCTTAACTATAAACAATTAAGTAGTTAAGAAGGTAAGTAAAATATAATACGATCATACCAGGATTTTTACACTAGTTCAGGCCTTCTGTCCTATATTCATCCCTTAAGCTCCACTTAGGAATTTCACGAGCAATGATCCTCACCTCACCTGAAGGAACAGGTTTACAACTGCCTAAACACTCAAACAGAACTTCATCCAACTCTAAAGCAAATGCTTTGCTTTACGACTTCAATGTGTTCTAACAACATGGAAATGTCACACTTCAGTACACCCTTCCTATAATATCCTTTGATGATTTGTGAATTAATTATGCGATAATATAGGAAGCAAAGAATAGTTTTTTATTGCTTTTTGATTGCATTAGAGCAGTAGATAGATTATGAATTAGTTAGCCAGAATCTACGAAACTAATGAATGAATTTGGTCTCTATTTACAGCAGTGAAAAGATCTGTTGAAAGATCAAGATTGTATCGTGTCTTTTACCAGCAAATGCTTCTTTTCAGAAATTGGTGTCCAGTAATAATTATAACTGTTTAGACATCTCAGATGTCTGAGCTAAAAGATCAGATGTCTAACTCTTTATTTTGAAAAACAATTTAAAACAAGGTCAAATGTTTGAATTTTGGGGTCAGACACTTGAATGTGTTCCAGAATACATTCATTTTTGACGTATTTCAAACGTTTGGCCCTAAGAATCAGACGTCTAGCTTCTATCATAAAAAAATTAGTTTGTATAAGGTCAGATGTCTAGTTGGCTCGATCAGACATCTAATATTCTCAGCAAACGTTTGGTCGAACTAATCAGATGTCTAACTTGATTTAGAAAATAAAAAATAAAAGGCATCTCAGATGTCTGATTAAATGGGTCAGGCGTCCCATTTGCAGAATTCCGCTCAAATTCTGCCTGTAAATTTAGCATAAACATTGTATTTCATATTTGTAAGTTGATGCAATTATTATACCAACTTCTACTAAATTTTTAATAAATGTATAAGACTAGTAAACTTACGATCACATTTGAAATTTTCCAGTTAGCATTTAAAGCTTCCCAAATGGTTGCACTCATCCAGTCAGGCTTTTTATTCGCTTTTTCAATGCTTGACATTATATCGCTAATAACTACATACACTAATCAACCTAAATTAGCCTTAATTATACATAAATTTTTTGATTTAACATTAATCCTAATTTATAATTACAATTTAAACATTAATAACCCTAATTAACATTTTCAAATCACTAATACATAATTATAAACAATCAATATGCTATTATTAGTAAATTTAACCACAAATTAACACTAGTTTTTATCATAATACGAAATAATTAGTTTAAGGGAAGAATATACCTAATTTTTTATGGATCAAAGGTGTAGACGCTTGGAGGATCCAATTTGATGAAGATTGCGATGAATTTTGATGGATTGCGATGGCTAGGGATGGTTTGGGATAGATTTGGGGTTTAAAAATGGGTTTTGTGGTTTTAGAATAAAAGGGAAATGAAGAAGAAATAGATTCGACTGAAGCCATATTCGCGATTTTTCAACGACTTTCGATGGTCTCCGACGGCTATGAATAAAGAATATTTTCTCTCTTTTTAATATAAATTTAATTTATTATAAAAATATTTTAAAAAGTTACAATAACCCATTTTTATTTCTTTTTTTGATAGAAAGGATATGCAGCATTGAGCTGCACAACCGTACTAATATATATATATATATATAATAGAAATATCCGGCAAAATAGCCTAGCCAGTGCCCAAAAGTAGTGTTACTACATATAAGTATTTAATATCACCCAAACTACCCAACATAAACAACACCATAAAGTACAACCAACATAGAAGTTATGGCAAATATATACAGGCATAACCACAATAAGAGCTAACAGATATATTGGATAAGACCACCAAATCAGCCACATGCGCAAGCAAGAGAGTTAGCTCAAGTTCTTGCTCCTCGTGGACTCATCCCAATTGATAATAGGTAGCATGAACTTAAGAGGCCAAACTGTATCACCTGTCCACAAATTAATTAAAGACATAATAGAGTTGGCCATTGAAATATAATGCTTTGTTTTAAAACAGAAACATTTATTATTCCTTTCGATCCAAACCGCCCAGTAGAAAGCTAGAGCCAGATTTGCATCCATGATGGATGGATGAGAAGTCCAGAAATGTATAGTGTCGGAGTCAAGGAAACAATTAGTAACATGGAGATTTGCATCACAACGTCCCCAAACATGGAATGAAAAATCATAGTTGAAAGATGTGAGAGGAGGAATCCGTGTAGTTGCCACGGAGGAAGACTAGCTAGCAGAACCTAACTGCTTCAAAGCTAGGTTTGCAGTAGTGTTAAACTTGTTGAGTAATATAAGCCATATATGAATCTTATATTTGTGCGGGGAACGAGCATTCCAAATATCTAATAAGTTAGAGCACATACCGGAGAAATTATAAAATGCATATAGGGATTTTACCGAGAATTGCTTACCACCATTCAATCCCCAATTGTAATTTTCATCTTCCTACTTTAATGTTACAGAAGAGTTGCATGTAGAATGGAACAAAGATCTCTAAGGTTCTCACCAACAATAACATTATTAAAATGCAAGCAGCAGTACCTGTCTAAGAAGACCTGGTTGACAGAAACATCCTTGGAGGATATAAGGTTGTAAATGTTAGAGAACATAGACGATATGGCAACTCCAAACATCCAAGGATCGGTCCAAAAGGCAATAAGCCGACTTTAATCATCGAGCATATCCAAATTTCTCTGCACGGCTGATTATACTCTTTCAGAAAGAGGATGCAGAGGGTGGAGGATAAGAGCTAAGGTAAGATATAATAATAATGACAAATCTGATTTTCCCAAGTTTTGGTGCAGCCTATCAGAAACTGTCATCCCCATTTTCCTAATAAAGCTTTATTGAATTGCTGAAGGTTAAGTACTCCAAGACAACCGTCTTTCTTTGGTCTACATACTCGATCCCAAGCTACTAAGCAATTAGAAGATTAAATGGTTTCGGAACCCTTCCAGAGAAACGCCCTTCGAATACAACCGATTTTAGAAATTACCCAGTTGTGGGCTTTTAAGAAGGAAAGACAAAAAGTTGGAAGAGAGGACAGTACATAATTAAAAAGATACAAAGATCCTCCCTAGAGAGCGAGGTCCCCTTCCAACCGCAAACGTACCTCGAACATTGTCAATTACAGATGACCAGTCTTCCCTAAGGAGCTTTGTAAGTCTGACTGCTAGACCAAGGTAGGTGCAGATAAAGTTAGAGAGGGAGCAATTAAGACTGCTGGACATACAAGGGCCAAGGGCTAGATTTGGGCTAGCCATAAGCATGGAGATTTTGGAAAAGTTTATGCGAAGCCCTGAAATCATTTCAAAAGAATAGAGAAGGAGCTTAACCATGGCAATGGAAGAAGGGTTAGGGACAGTCGTGAGGATGGTGTCATTTGCATATTGGAATAAATTAATACCCAAAGGTATCGTAGTATTTGCCAAGACATGCTAGAAGACCTAAAGAATAGGCTAGATCAATCATAATAGCAAAAGTGTCATCGCAAGGTTAGAGAGAATAGGAGAGATAGGATCTCCTCCCCTAAGATACGAGACATACCAAAAAGATTACTTCTAATGCCATTGATACAGACCGACGAGGTTGAAGTTGATAAGATGCATTTAATCCAATTGATGAACCTAGATGGGAAGCGTCTATGTGAGAGCACAGAGAGAATAATATTGACAGTGTCGAAAACTTTAGATAAGTAGAGCTTGAGCACCGCACAGTAACCACGGTTGTAGTGGCAGTAGCTGATCGTTTCTTGAACAGCCACCGCGTTGTCGAGAAGAGATCTACCCGAAGTAAAAGCAGATTGCCTCGGGTTGAGGATGGAATCCTTAAGTGGCTTGACATGATTTTCCAAGACCTTCATAACTAATTTGAAGATAGTGCTCTCAAGGCTGATGGGGCAAAAATCATAGGTGTGTTTGGAACCCTCAATTTTGGGAATAAGGATGATGTTTGCGTAATTAAGCCTCGAGATTAGAACTAGTTTAGAGAAAAATTCAGTAAAAACTCTACTGATGCTGAATTTGAGAAATCCTTGTGCGTTTTGAAAAACGCCGGAGGGAAACCATCGAGGCTAGGAACTTTGCCATTCTCCATGTCCGATAAGGCCTCCTAAATTTCCTTAATACCAAATTCGATAGCCACCCCCTCATGGATAGGTTGTAGATCTGGGAAGATAGTGTCCTACTTTATAATGTCCAACCTAGATCCTTTGTCCTGCAGTAAGTTTTTGTAGTGATTCATAAATATCTGTAGGATTTTTGTTTCATCATCCAATTCCTTGTCTCCTTCAAGAACGTTTAAGATTGTGTAAGATCCGCGTCTGCCGTTTGCGATTCTGTAGAAGTACACTGTGTTAAGGTCCCCCTCCTTGAGCCATCGAGCTCTAGATCTTTGCTTCCAAGCGATTTCCCCTTGTCTCATAAGGAAATCCAATTCGGATTCTAGAACAAGAAAAAGGGCCGTGTCGATGGCATCAAGAGGGGTAGATTCTTCTAGAATTTGGTTTTGCAGGAGTTCCTTTTTGGATTTTAAAGATTCCCAAATATTCGTAGACCATTTTTTGAGAGCCTATCTAAGTAGCCTGAGCTTAACAAGGACCTTAACAACAGAACTTGACACATGGAATGATGACCACAATGACTCCACCATATCATCAAAGCCAGGTTCCAAGGTCCAGAAGAGTTCATACTTGAAAGGAGGACAATGAGTAGAGTCATCACCATAGTTTAGAAGGATAGGACAGTGGTCAAAGATGATGGAAGGGAGGTGTGACGCCCCACCTCTATTCTCACACTAGCCAAGAACACTATGGGGTAATGTCGTCGACTAGCACGAAGAATAAGGCTGTTGAGGAGCGACCATTTGTGTTATTGCTTTGTGTGAATACCAATATGTCAGATAGTAGGTCATGCATTTTATTTCAAGAGGAAATCTGACATATCAAACACAAACTCAAAGCTACTACACAGTGGCTATGTGGCCTTTGGAAACAAATATAAAATAAGCATAACACAAAATCAGTCACAAATATTTATATCACTAATGCGGAAACAGATATGAATATAACACATAGAAGTGAACATCAAAGTAGTGGTCATGCAAGGCCCACTACATTACAAAAGAATAGGTACAAGTGCTAGACAAAAGAATATGTATACATCAAGGAGTCCTTATCTCGAATGTATAAAAACAAAAAACTACTAAGCTAAAGTAGTTAGCCAAAAGTCAGGAGCTAGTCCCTGCTAAGACGTCAAGTGGAAGCACCTGAAACACCTCGGTCTGACCTGAGTATTATTTAAAAAGAAAAATAATAAACGGATCAGTCTAGCTATAAATATCATAAAAGATGAGGTAGGGTAAGAGATATGACAAAAATATATGATAACAATAATGTTATACTGTGACAGGTATATATTTGATAACAATGAAAATCATACAATATCTCAAATCTCTTCAAATATCCAGAAAGAATATCATATTCTTTACTTATTCACCAAACCTCAAATATTGACAAAACATATCAATGCAAATCGCAAAAATTAGTGAAACATAAATTCCAGAAATCCATAATTGAAAATCCAGAAAACATAAAAAGGGGGAGGAGGCCTATCATAAACGGGAGCATGAAAACTCACCAACACGTGTATCACAAACGTGACGCTATCCCATGGGTTGCTAACCCATAAAATGAGCCGAAGCTCCACCTAACAGGGTATAGTCCCCCTTTGCAGACTATGAGCCAAAGCTCCTTCTAATAGGGTATAGTCCCCCTTTGCGGACTATGAGCCAAAGCTCCTCCTAACAGGGTATAGTCCCCCTTTGCGGACTATAAGACATCGCATATCGCTAGTCCAAACCACAAAATGATCACCATTGATCAATAAGTGTAAATTACATCAAGCTAGTAAATAAATGAGTTTAGCTTTATGTCCCATAACCACTGGCTTAACTTAAATATTTACGAACAAATTATAGATTTCCACTCGAAAATTGTCACAAGATTTCAATCGAACAAGTCTAAGAATTAACCGACGAAGTAAATGCAAGCGTTTCATACCACTTGTTTTGCTAAGTCGTTTAATTGGATTTCTCGTACGAATGAGGTAAAGGTTTGTATATACTAATAGATTGAAAAATGGTTTTAAAAATGAGCTTTGTATTAAAAGTAATGTTGAAATCATTTTTGTGAAAGAGTTTGAGTATTTACTACTAGTATTGAAACCTTTGTATTTTAAAGTGACAAATCATAGAAACATTGTAAAAAACAATCTATCACCAAAAATTCACATTTCGACGACGTGAATTAAAACCATGAAAATCGATATCAAATCCATCAAATGGATATTCCCAAAAATCCAGGAAAGAAGTCATCAAAGTCGATAATAAACGACAACAAATAACCGGATCAACAAAAATCGATAAAACGAAAACCCTTATAATAATAAGCAAATAGGCGGAATTTGACAGTCCCAGACGTCTGAGGATTTTCCCAGACGTCTGTGCTAAATTTCTGGAAATTCGTTCTAGGTCGCTCAGACGTCTGGGGATGAACTTCAGACGTCTGACCCTGGGTTCTGGAAATTTTTTATTCCTAAGGCCTAGACGTCTGAAGGTTCTCCCAAACGTCTGAGCTGAAGCTCAGGGCAGAATTTGCCTAGCCCAAAGATGGGCAAACGAATTCGAAAGCAATCGAATGAGTGATGGCGGCTAGGGATTTATGCCAAGCGACAACCCAGCCCTATAGGCTCTTTAATACACCCGAATCAACATGCCTAAACACCCATACTAGGGTTTTCATAAATTTTGACTTCAAAACACCAAAATTGGAAATATACCAAACTAATTCAATTCAAAAGCAATTGAACATGAAATAGATGGTAGGAATTCATACCTAACAACAATGAAAGCTATAGACATAGATGTGAGTTCAAGAACTCACCTTTAAATTCAAAAACAAGGAATGAGAAGCTCTAAAATAAAGCAAGACCAATCTCTCTTCAACTTCACTTCAAGAACCTTCAATCTATGATCAAATGCAAAGTTTTTCCTAAGTTAGGTTATAGGAAAAATCAAGAATTGAAGAGGAATTGAAATGGAGAAGATGAAGAGCATGCTTACCTAAACTTCTCCTTGATTTTGGAACTTGGATTTGAATTTCCTAATAATCTAGGGTTTAGGAATTTTAATTTCCTATCTTTTTCCCAATTTTCCTTTAGGGCTTGAGTGTTAGGAATAATGGAATGGATGAATGAAGAGGAGTGGAGTGGGAGGTATTTGATAGAAGGTTTGAATTTCCTAATAATCTAGGGTTTAGGAATTTTAATTTCCTATCTTTTCCCCAATTTTCCTTTAGGGCTTGAGTGTTAGGAATAATGGAATGGATGAATGAAGAGGAGTGGAGTGGGAGGTATTTGATAGAAGGTTTGGGTTCTCTTATTGGGTTAGTGGGCTAGAACACAAACCAAAGCCCAAACAAAATACCAAAATCCTAATCAACTCCAAACATATCAATGTTTATACTCAAAAAAGTTGTAAACGTCGTTTTAAACTCAATGGAAGTGGTCTCGAGTTCGGATTCGACTGTTTACAAAAAGTCATATTTCGGACTTTAAATTCAACAAACGATGCTATATTTAAATAAAACATTTAAATATATAATCGTAAAATATGCGGGTTGTTACAGGAGGCCATACTAAGAGGTTAAAGGAGGCATGTTTTTCCAAGAAGATTAATGAAAAATCTGTCAAACTTAACAAGAGAAGGGATAAAGCATTTGTTGGACCAAGTGAAAGCATGATTATTTAAAGGTTGGTCAATGAGATCAAACGAGTCTAAAATGATGTTAAATTCTTCCATATCGAGGACCTATTACGAGAACTTCTCTCAAAACTAAACGAGTAATATTGAAATCCCCACCCACTACCCAAGGGCCACTAATATAAGAACCAAAATCGAGACAGTTGACCCAAAGTTTACGTCTTTCATCCGCGGTGTGAGGCCCATAAATATTAGATACAAAATAAAGGACACCAAACACCTTGCACTTAAGAATAACAAAAAGAACATTATTAGCGGAAAGGGTCAGGATATGGGTCCAGACCGACTCATCACAACAGGTAATAATACCGCATCTAGATCCTAAAGCATCTAAGACAGTCCAATTGGATAGGGAACTTCCTCCAAGCTCTTTAACAGGGAATTCAGAGGATGTTAGACTTTGGATTCTTGAATTAAAAATATGTCAACATGCAAGGGACGAATAAAATTTCTAATTAAATTGCACTTGTCCCTATCCTTTAGCCCCTAACATTCCAAGACAGGTTCTTCATGGGGAGTTAAAAGCCTGCTCATTTTCAAGATTTCTAATAATGGTGACATCAGGAGAAGATAAATCAATACAATAATACTGGCAGTAGAGATAAAGATTCAGATTGCAAGGAAAGAATATTAGGAACAAAAATACTACCTTGAAGTGAATGTCTAGCGGATCTAGATAGGTAGTGGTCATCTTTCTAATAGACGTTGGCTAAGCACGACCAGCGGGGATTGCAGGAGGAGTAACATCCAACTAGGCAGCAGGTTGAGGAGGGGCTAACCCTGGGTTCATCACGAAATCGAGGTCCATATCTTGCTGCAAGAATACCTCCTGGTCTCCAGAGTCTATGGGCATGCCAAGTTAGGGGGAGGCCACCATGAAGGTCCAGGCACGTCAGAGGGCTGTACTACCTCGTCAGAAGATAAAATTGTGGTCGCTTTCTTGCCTTCTGCAATTTCTTCTTTCCTTTGCTGAATATCGGCCTCCTCCGACATAACATCGTCAGCGAAGCTGAGGTGAGGTGTAGGCATATCTGACCAAGCTTTGAGCCCTTCATCACTAAAGAGGAAGACAAACTTCTCCGACCAATACTTGCATATGTCTGCCTCCCTTAAAATGATTTCTAAAGGCGAAATTGGAGGATGGTGGCGAAGCCAGTGGTTGAAGCCAATCTTAAAGTTATGCCCAAATGTCGATGTGACCAACAAACCAGGCACCTCCATAGACATATCAAGCTTAATTTTTACAAAGATGTAGCGGCGATCTGAGGGTGTCCAATCATAGCGGTTGGTAGCTAAGACCTCCCCAATCGAAAAAAGGATGGATTTGAGTTCAATATCAGCAGTTAAAAACGGTGGAAGACCCAAAATGCGGATCCAAGTGGGCTCAAAGAATTGACGACGATAACATTCTCTATCAAGAGGCCATTGTCGAGCAAAGACGGTGTCACTGTCCTTGTGAAAGAACCCCTTCTTCACTACAACCGAAAGGAGCTACCGGTCGGGGAAACGAACTGTGAAAGACTGATTTGAGTAAAGGGAGATTTTCCTACTACTACGGTGGAAGTGAAACTCAAGGCAACGCCGAAGGTCAGTCATCGACCAAAGGTCGTTGACGATAGAGAAAATGACATGGAGTTGAGCACCTAAAAGTTTGTCTTTGTCAACATGTAGAAAAGTACCAGAAGTTTTCATTTTTGGAAATGATCTCAAAGCTGCGGCAGAAGAAGATTTAAATTGAGATGGTGGGCGCAAGCAAATGGAATTAGGATCGACAGGATTATTCAGCGCGATTTTCGAATTTAGAAGATGAGTCGACTTAGCACATGGGCCTGTTTCGAATTGTCACGTCCCGTAGGCCAGTAGAGCACCTCAAGAAGAAATGCCCAAATCCTCTACAGCGTAAACAAAAGAAACCATTCCTATAATTTTTTCACCATGTGTCCCTTGGACCCACACCTAAAACATCTCCTTTCGATTTTGAATTATGAAATTACAAGCGATGTGTGGGGCCGCTTAAAATAACCGACCGTTGTCGTAGGCGAAATCAAGGACCGCCGCCCAACCGATGACTGTAAAGATTTTAACCACTTCCCTATAAGAGCGTTTCTCAACACCAGAAGAAGCATCCTTGGTCATCGGATTAACACAAGGCACAGAAGTAGGGTCAGCATATACTAACTTAGCAAACAGGTTTTTGCCCCTGCCCCCCTCTGAATCCGCCAGGATCCTGCAGGGCGGCGATAAAGGTGGAAAGGTGGAGGAGGAGAAATCAGGGCCATAAACGAAAGGGGATGAGAAAGGGGAAGCAGAACGAAAGGTGATAGGAGCTAGAAAGCAGGAAGCCATGAGACTTTAAATATGGAGTTTGAGTTTTTCCATTTTTGTTTCTAAATATTAAAAGAGTTATTTTATTCGTTATACAATATTCTTTTAACGAATTAATAATTAATTGTGAATTTTAAATGTATTTAAGATGATAAATTCATATTAAATAAAATATTTTGTAAAAAATAAATTTTTTGAATCTTATGTCGATCCAAGGTATTTTGGGCATATGGTCAAAATATAAAAGAAAATAAACAGGTTTAAGGTATGTTGATTTTCAAATTTATAATCGTTCATCGACATTCAGACTTAAGTCTTTCATCCGAAGATCAAACGATCTTCAAACGATATGAAATTCAAACCATATATACCATATTATGTATTTATCCAATCCATATGGTTTGATTTTCAAAGAAAATTGATAGAAAAAAATTAAACTTAAAATAGGTCATAGTTATAGAAGTTGTCATAACAACGTATATCAAGTGTTATACAACTCCTTGGAAAATGATATATTTTGAATCTAATTTTTTTTCTTCCGTTTTTTTCGATTCTAGCCATACAGATTAGATAAATATCATTAAAGTATATGTGGCACGAATTTCGTCTCATTTGAAGATCGTTTGACCTACGAACGAAAGATTTTTAATCCAAATGTCGACGAACGACTATAAATTTGAGAATCAAGATCGACCCCTAAATTTATTTACTGTTTTTATCATATTTTGAAAATAGGTCTAAAATACTTTGGATCGACATAACATTCAAAAAAATTATTTTTCTACCAACTATTTTATTTTATATGAATTTATAATGTTAAATACATTTAAAAATTTATAATTCGTTACACAATGGTTAAAAAATATATTTAAATTCATAAAACTATTACATATCATAAATTTCACTGAAGTCCTATAATGGATGGACTGAAAGTTGCATAGATTGATCATTTGAGTTTGATTTTCAATAAAGTTAAATATCAAATTACACAACAAAAGATTATCGAAAATACAAATTTAATTAATCACAAACCGTCATAAAATTGAAGAATTAAATAAAAATTCTTCTTTAATTTTTAGGAATTAAACTAGTACTTTTAAACAAATTTTAAACTTCTATAATAAATAAGTTATAATAATGTGATAATTTAAAGTAATAAAAACAGCCTGCCGTCGAAAGCCGTCGAAAAAGCTTGACAGAGCCATCGGCGGTCGTCAAAACTATCTATTGCTATTTAGCTCTTTTCTAGTAGTGGCCGTCTTAGAAATTCATTCAGGCGTCTGACTCTTTATTAAAATTTACAGTTTTCCAATACTCGGAAGTCTAATATAATAAGTCAGACTTTTGACTTCTGCTAATTTTGAAAAAATGCTTTAGACTTTAAGAAATTTTATTTTAGGTCGTTTAAAAATATTTTTAGGGTGTGTAATCATCAAAGAATATTGTACATCATCTTATAGACTTACTATGACGATGATACTTGACAGTTGATCTTCAATGTCTTGATTGCTATAGCTAGTCGTCTTCTTTTGAAAATATCCTACAAGAAATATAATTGTGCAATATTTACAGAAATGTATAGTTGTGTCATCAAAACTCAAAAAGGCGGGATTCAACAATTGTTAGTAAATTATTTTAAGAAACTTAGCTAGAAATTGGTAAGTAGTGGCACTATTATATTGGACGTTGTTGAATTTCACCATCAAAATTCTAATGTTCGGTGAAAAACTATTCGGGAATTTCAATCGGTGAAATTAGTGTTTACTGTCTACTAATTAGTTATTAAATAATGGAATGTAACTATGGTAATAAAAAGATTAAATTTTAAATGGATATATATAAATTACAATGGTAAGTAATATGCATTATTTATGCATGATCTATAAACTTAAATGATGAGCTGGCTGCCATGTTTGAAGGCCAAGTGGTGAAATTTTCACATCTATGGTTTCATTTTCGAAAATAATGTTAAGTTTGACTCATTTTATGCTTTTACTTTAAACATAAATTCTTTGATTATAAATAATATTTTGTACAAACTTAACGAAGAAAATGTGTGATTTAGTTAATTTAAAAATTAAATAACATGTTTATTTCTTGATTTGGCTGTTGATAATATATAAATGAATAATATCATATTTTCCATTTTTGATATTAAATTAATTATTTGTTATTGAATGAATATGCCCATTGGTATTTAAGTTATTTAATTAGCATCAAATAATATTAATTCTAGATTTAATTTATAATTAGTTCTGTAATTCAAACTGGAATCAAGCTAGAAAGGTATAAATAATAATTAACTGAAGTTAATTGTATTTTATTCTTCATTTAGTTTCAACTCAAATTGGAATCAAGCCAGAAAGGTATAAATAATAATTAACTGGAGTTAATTGTATTTTATTTTCCATTTAGTTTCAACTCAAATTAGATAATAAATCATTTTATCATAATTTACTCATGTTGCATATAACAATAAATGTATATTCATTTTCATGTGGTACCCTATTTTAGGTTGATTAAAATTGAAAATTTTCCTAGGTATCAATAATTATTTACAAATTATAGTGAACTTAATGCCATTTAGTACACATTTCCAATTATGGTAAACGTACTTACCATTTAAATACGATTAGTTTCAGTTAATTGCCATTTTTAACTCTGTAATTCAATTCCAGTTTAAATTAGAGTCATATCAAATAATATTACTATGCAATAGACAAAAAGAAATCAATTACTAACAATTCAATTCAAATATTTTGCATTATTACTAATCTAATGTTTCCAAGTTACAAATGATTTATATTTGATGTTAGTGTTCGTTGTATAAATATCGTTGTATCCAAAAATATTAGTGGTTTGTTAGTGGTTTGTATCCAAATGTACAAACTTCATTGCATTATTACTTTGCATATTTATCATTTAGGGTTGGTTAGTGGTTTTCAAGAAAAAACCAATCAGAAAACTTTTAATACAAAAGTATGTTTCAACTAAAAAGAATCCAACAAGCGTTTAACTTAACAAATTATGTGAATCCCGTTTACGTAACACCAGTTCACGCTAGTACACGTGGACCTTCAGATTTTTTCGAGGAAGATATAGATGGATAGTGTTCATATAAGTATGTATCCATTCAGAAACTGAGTTAGATCACAAATGATGTAGTAAACGATGCAGCGACGTATATACTGCAGCTTAAAGAAAAACACTGGCCTCAGTTGCACTTTATTATCATTAAAGATCTGAGGCTATTTCTAAGCAAAGAAAATACAAATACTATTCACATAATTTTCAACTTTCTCAATTTAAAGGCGCATATAATACATTTCTATCAATGTTTACATGAACAAGGCAACATGACCATATCAAACTTGTTCCCACATACATGCAACATGATATTTATTCAAGTCTCTAGAGCCTACATACTTAAAGCACTCAAGTTTGGTGACTTGAAAGTAAACTAATTCGTGCAGGAACATAAGTTACACAGCACTCTCACTAATAGTAGATGCATTTAACCAAAAAAAAAAGGTAAAACTATACGTTACTGTAAACTCTATAGAAAGTTCCATCAAAGAGCTCTTTCTTCTCACTCACCAACTGTTTCCAAGCTCTAATTGGTCGAGCATCTTGAATACTAAACCGACCATCTGGTAAATGCTCGTTCTTAAATTGTTTCCAAGCTTGAATTGGTCGAGTTTCATGAATATTAAACCGACCCTCATACAACTCCCTCTCATTCAAAAACTGTTTCCATGCCCTAATAGGATGAATGTTCTGAATATTAAACTGGCTTTCATCTGAAATTTCACAATTCACAAACAATCCTCTAGCAGCAAAACCCATGAACTCTGAAGGATTCACATAATGACGAACTCTGGACATGATTCCCCCATCGTAATTAAATCTCAATTTACTTGACATGGAATCATCGGATTTTAGGGTTTGTTCTTCTTTTTGTTGAAGAACGATAGCATTCTTGACGAATTGAGATTCACTCTTCTCTGATAAGGATGGCATGATGTTTTGCATTCCAAATGCTTCCCAATCGACTTGCTCCCAAATACTGTATCCTTCATTTTTATTAACTGAATGGTGCTGTTCGAGTTCGTATCGGTGCTCGAGGTCTAATTTTTCAGCTAGCAGTTTCAGTTCTTGGAGTTTGTTGCCTATCCTTGATGATACAGTGTCGTAGAGCATTCCTCTAGCATTGTCTTCGGTGTCTTCTCTTGAGGCAGCAAGATCATCAAAATAGATTGGGTCTCCAACAACAACTGTTACCTATAACAGATCAGAAATTAAACAAAGCCATGAATCTTGCTATCTAAGATCAACTTTTGAGATGACATCCAAATTTCACATTAAAGAGATGTACCTGTTTGCCTACTTTTGGGAGCTTTGTACCCACTGGCATAATCTCCTGCATCCCAATATGAATAAATGGGATGACTATTGGTATATTATCAGCATCCATCACCAGCCTATGAAACGATGACATAATAAGCGCAAGAACTACACTGAAGTATGATATATATTGCTTCAATGATACTTGGGCTTCTCTGTATCACCAGCAAGTTTGTTATAACCAATCTGAATCAATGGCAGATGGAGTGTTTACTCGGATGGGGTACATGCCTCAACTCAATTTTTAGCATTCTTTGATATTAAAAAGGAAAAAAATAGACATTTTTACCCTATCTGAAATGATTCGTGTACCATATATAAAAACTTGGCCATATCTGAAATTACCAGCTAGGTCCGCCACTGATCAAACTAAAATGAATTATACGCTACGAGATTTTTTGGCTATAAAAGTCTTTTACAAAATTATTAAATTTAAAATTTCTATGTAGTTTAACAAAAATAAACTGAAAAAAATAAAGAAAAAATGTGATTTTTTTTTGTTGGAAAAGGATTTGAACTTGTAACCTTGTTTATGCTTCAAAATTTCCATTTGAAGATAAATGTTAATTTTTGTTCATGATGCGGTCGGACCAAAAGATTGTGTTTCTATTCCATCTATCAATAAAGATACCTTAATTAAGACCATCTTCTATTTTATACTAGTGAAAACGAACAATTCTTGTTTTTATGATCCGAGGTATTCAAAGAAATTTGAAAATCTGTCTTATATATAGAGAGAAACTTATGACGAGTCTGAGTTATTGGAATAACTTGTATTTTACCAATAGCTGATTTGATTCTCTGAAAACTCATAGGACCTTTTTTTTTTAATTAGTTTATTTCAAGAAGTTTTTTAATTATTCATTTGTAAGTTTTGTTAATAATCACACTAAAGACGGAGTCATTTTCACTGTCAGTGTATTAGCAGTTAAAACAATGTTTGTTTCTAAGGGTCGATTTTCGTACTAATCCACAACGATCGAAGTCGAATTGCAAGCCAATTGATGAAGCATATTCAATGAAACAACAACTAGTACCATAGAGAAGAGGCCATATATCATGGCCAATACACGAGAAAAAGTATTTCTCTTTTGCACGATCCAATCAATGATCCCAGATATTCTAAAATAAAATAGATGTGCAATTAGTATACTTCCATATCCACGAGTTTGTCATTGTTCTGAAAAAGTTCTACAAACAATTGAATGATGAAAAATGTTACGCCACGGTCGTGAATTAGAAGAGGGATTTCAAAACATGGCTGATCTGTTCACTTTATCAATGATCGAGTCAGATCTTGTGTATCATATGTGATATGCCTTTTCTATATTCCCACCAATTCATGGCAGTTCTATTAGATTTTTCGGATTATAAAATTATTTTCAAGTAGGGTGGACGTAAAATTTGCCAAAAGGGGCTAAATGACTTCCCCAGGTTTTGGTACTTAGTATGGTGCTCAGACCTAAGGTGTTCATTGTTGGTTTATGGATGATGATAATATGGTATCAATTCAACTCTCGTCTTTGAAGGATTTATCCATGAGACATTTGACAATGGTAATAGAAATAAATTTTAATTAAAAAAAAACAATTACATATTTCCTTCTTTTCTGGAAAACGTTGGCCTTACAAGATATTTTTATGTTATTTGTGACATAAAGACATGATTAAGTTAAAGTTAGTAAGCTTCATCATTTCGGTTGTTTGATTATTGTGGTATACAACCATTTTGCTTTAGTGACAGTGACTAAAGGTGTAACCTCTTTTTGTGCCTTGATAATTGATAAGCATCCAATTATATAATATTGTTTTGCTTTAGTGAATAGGATTTCATCCATTTTAAGATTTGCTTTTCTATAACCATGAGAAAAGGTATGTGTGTGTAAGACCCCTTCCATTTTAGCACTCCTAATATTCACCATTAGATTCGATAAATTTATGAATGGATTAGATGGTGATGTAAAAAAGAGAGTAACGATAAAGTAGAAAAGAGAATAGCATTGAATCTATCCATCAATTCATCAAATCCAATGGTTGATATTAAAAGACTACAAAGTGGCTATGGATCCCCCTCATAGATACATATACACACGCATGTGCCCGTGCAAGCATGTGCTTCATATGTATATATATGTATGTATGTGTGATATACGCATGTGTGTATCACTAGTTTTAAATTTTATTAGAAAGATACGATGAATCATGGTAATCTTTTATTTATTTATTAACTAAGTTATTTGATGAAGCGCGGGTGTGTGTGTGTATGTATATGTGTGTGTATATATATAGATATATGTATGTATATGCATGTATATGCATGCATGTATATGCATGTGTGATATACGTATGTGTGTATCGGTAGTTTTAAATTTTATTAGCAAGATACGATGAATCATGATAATCTTTTATTTATTTATATATTTAGTAAGTTATTTGACGAACAAAGAAGATTATGCTCCCTAAAGTAACACGATTTACCAAGGATTGCAACCTTATTTATTTGCATACGAAAACCGAGGCAAAAGCCATAAAACAAGTGTGTGGCAATATTATTATAAGGCATATGTGCTGACATATCAAATGTGAAGTGTAATCAGTTCTAACAATTTAAAAAGAAATAAACTCAGTATCCATCAAGAATATCAAAGCTGGAAATAAGGTTGATAACTATTAATTTATGCTTATTTTACTCAGACTTAACATTATAGGTTTCCACTCACCTTCCAACACCTCTCTTAGCAAGGCCTAAAGTTCTTCCACCATTTCTAGACCGCATACCTTCTGGAAATATATGGACCCAGCCACCACTATTAATCTTTGATAAAGCCATGTCCATTCCCTGGTGTAATAAACAAAATTATACAGGTAAGTATAAGATATAATTCAAAACAGTTTGCAGAGATAGCACTTATGCCTGTCAGCAGAGATAGTACTTATGTCTGTCAGCGGAGTTTTACCATACTGCTTTCGTAATTTATTCATATTATAACAATTTTCCCACTTTCTAAACTCATAAAAGCTCATCAACCAACAATTATATCGATTCCAAAATCTTTTCAAAACCTTAAATTACAATCTGCCTGAAGAGGCCTATATGCAAAGTTGCTTGTGCCTGAGCTATATATTTATATGTAAAATGCTGAAATTGCAGCATTTCTCATGCATGCAAGGACTGTTATGCGGAAACAAGTACAAATCAAATAGTACACAAATCAAAATTCTGCCTGATGCAATAGAAATGCTAAAATATTGCCGTAAAACCATCCCTTCTCCATGAAAGGTGAATATTTGCATAGTAGGTACATGGAGCATATAGGTATCCTTTTAATTCTTAGGAATACCTATTTAACTGAAGAAAACATAATTTCATGCCATGATTAGCCACAACATTTAAGAACATATAAAGCTTTTGAGAATTTAATACATAAACTGTTCCTAAAAAATTATTTGATACCTGTTGATATACACCATCACCACGAGAAACAGGTAAAACTTTGAGACATCTAAAGAATGCAGAAAGAACTGGATTGCTAAAGCATCGATCAGATGCACAAAGTGTCCATTTTAAATTGCGAGCATCCAACATAATATTTGGTGGAAGCAATGAAGCAACCACAAATGGATCATCAATTGCTGCTACATGGTTGCTTACCTGTAATACATCAAAGGTTAGACTGAGAGTTCAAGAAATAGTTTGTACCGTTATTGCAAAAATATTGAAAATAAATTACCGTGACCGAAAACTTATAAAGAAACAAAATGAAAACAGAAAAAAAAAAGGTCTTCCCAACGCAAGTTTTTCTTCCTACATATATAAAATGCATCGTTACACTAGAATTATATTTGCTATTCAAAAAAAACAAAACAAAAAATCTGCGAAATAGAAGGAATACATAAGAAAAATGCAGTCGAAATTTGGACTACAAAATTCTATACACTTGAATAAGTCGAATTGAACATTTCATAATCAGATAAGAAATTTGAAGTGTTGAAAAAACTATTTTGAATCTTTGATTATGATGATTGACTTACTTATCCATATAGGTCCATAGTTTAGGAAAAATACAAGGATATGAATTAACAAATTATGAGGCATTTATAGAACTCAAGTTAATCAACTATAACCAACTCCGTAGGTTTATCAGGCTATTTTTACATAACTTGGTTCCAATGCGCTCTTCGTTTTCATTTATCATGCTTTGTATATTTTGTCGTATGAACATTATTTTGGATGGGTGAAAAAATTATTTGAATGTGGGAACTTGGAGAAAGGTGACAAACAAATTGATGCATCTCTTTTAGCAACAAAATACTTGTTCAGCTAACCGTCCAATAGCAAAATAAATGATGCTTAAATTTATTGCTAATCCTTAACGATACTACAACAATATACCATAAAGTTTACAGAATCTCCTACGAACAATCTTAATGTGAAAATGCCAGGGGTGATAAACATTATATACAAATCAAATCCAGTAAAGATGTACCGTCAAAAGGGCTTTTCCTTCAGGTCTATGCAACAGTGCTTGATGTAGCTTCTCAACACCATAAACCTACATGCATTTCAAACAAAGCAATAACTTATTTGAAATAACTTCGCAAATTTAAAACTGACAAATACTCTGAATGATTTTCACCTTAACATGATTAAGCCCATGCATAAATACATGACATGCACTCCCAATTACAGGTACTGCCACTGATTGCACCATTCGTACAATTGCTGACTCGTCAACTCCATCCACAACTTTCCCAACTAAATTTTGATTAACAATTAACAAAAGAATATAAGCGTGTCTCTAATACTAATGTCTTGTTAAACGTTAAGCCCTCAAAAGAGATCTTTTTTCTCTGTAGTTATTCACAAAAATGCTTTGAAACGTATGTTTTTCAAAAAATATTGCTTGTATTCTATATCAAGTCACACGGTACCTATGATTTCCTAGAGTCTGACAAGACAATAGCAAGATCACAAAACCATTCGAGGACATGATGCGTAATGCAACTTACTATGATGGTTATCCATTGTCAATTGAACTTAATTGCTAATTTTGTGCGATGGTTTCTACTCCGTAGAGATGTTCTAGTGATCAGTTGAGCCTTTTATATTAAAATACTAAAAGCAATGGAATTTTGAACATATACAAATATTGGTTAGGTAGATTAAACACTAGAAAATACCCAAAAATCAAGATTATACAAAGTTGAATCCCCTATAGAGCAAAATTATCTCGATTGTTAGTCCAACCGACTGCAAAAAAAACTGAATATGTCGACCAGAAGAAAGAGAGTAGAAAAACTTATTGTTTTGAATGCGTACGCATTCACTGCCGCTCTGACACCCAATTAGTCGCTCCAAAAATATCATAACATGTGATTAGAATTATGTATTGTTGGTCATGGTCAATAATCTAACTTAAAAGAAACAGTTCAACGTCCACAAAACAAATATTAATGGAAACATAAACTGACCTCTTTTTCTGTAGAAACGGTATGAAGCACGTGGTATAGACTGATCGGACTCGGTGTATTTTCGGATCCACCTCCGAAACATCGATGAATAGTCCGACTCGACTTTCCACTGACGGTGGCGATCAACCGCCACGCGAAATCGGTTTCGGATCTGAATTCGAATCTCTCGAGCCCGATCTTTCCACATAATTAGCTCTCCCGCCATTACTTAATCTTCCTGTCCAGCGGTATATATAAAAATTAACCAGGGGTAGGGTTTGAGGAGCAAAGTGCGTCTTATAAATTTCTGGCAGAATAATATTTAATTTCGGGAAAACAATTGCTCATATTTTGTAACGGATTTCAGTCTGAAACGTGAACGTGATAAGATCCAGTAATTAAGTCCGTTGTCTTGCATCAAGCAGCCGTTTCCTTTACGTCCAGGGTGGTTCTATTTTTAAACCAATGGGCCAAATGAAAGGAGCAAACAAAGAGAATGTGAAAGACTAAGTTCGCGAAAGTGGAATGTGTTCTTTTTACGAAGTGAGCAAAATTATTATTTATATCATTATTTTATTTGTGTTAATTATTTTTAAATAAATTAATATATACCGAATACAGAATACATAATACATAATACTGAATACATAGTTCAGAATTCAAAATGCATAATACAGAATCTACAAATACAAACTACCGCGGTGGTTATTGTGGTGGATAGGTAGGTGGAAATATAAAAATATGTCAAAAAAACCAGAAAAACATGAAAAGAAAATAAACGAAATGAACAAAAACAGAAATAAAATTACCGAATTATGGTGTTGTTATGACGAAAGCTCGGATTAGTGAATTTTTAGATTGAGAATTGAAAGTGAGTGAGGAGAGTGGTAGAAGAGGGGGAATTATGTTGGAAGTTTTTCATAAAATTGTTTAAATTGATTGCCACTACGAAGGTGGGGTCCAGGGAGGGTGGCAACCCCCCTAGGTGGAGGTGCGGGGGCAACGCCCCGGCTAACGGCGGTCGACTTGGCCGGTCAGATCACGGGGGTCCAAGGGGCAGCGCCCATGGCGGGGTGCGAGGCAGCAACCCGTCCGAAAATGGTACATTTCGTTTACTGTTTGAATTTGAATTCAAACAACATACGGGTACGACTGTTGGGAAGATGTCTGTTCATTTCGAACAGTCACCACCAACAGACGTCTTCCCCTATATATACTTGGCAGCCTTCATTCTCGA
Source organism: Allium fistulosum (assembly GCA_030737815.1). NCBI lineage: Eukaryota > Viridiplantae > Streptophyta > Magnoliopsida > Asparagales > Amaryllidaceae > Allium > Allium fistulosum. The sequence goes on along the minus strand of CM060907.1, from coordinate 935,837,575 downwards.
AAAATAATTTCATGTTTTCTGAATCTATAACTATATTGCATCATCTAATCAAAATTTGAGTGTTCTTCTGATTTGTGCAAGTAGTCACAACTTGTACAAAACACACTCCACTGTATCCTAAAAGAACGTTTTCTGAAAGCCTTTGTGATCCGAGAAAGGCGAAAACATTCTTGAAAGAAAGCGATTCAAACGTGCCCTGGAGTGATATATCTATATAATACTGCAACAACAGATTATATAAGAGATGGGGTCGTTGTAGGGGAGCCATTCGCGTCCGACGCCTCGAACGCGAATGACTCCCCTATAATGGTTAAGTTGAACTGGGCAAACTCGTAGGGTCCACCTTCGATGTGTCGGACACGAACGCCAATGTGATCTGCCTAGTTTGTCATAAGAACGGTACCTTAGGTACCGCAGTCTACTTAGGGCTGTTAATTTTGTACGAGTGTCTGATATCCATTCGTGGTCGTGGCCGAAATACGTCCGTCCGAGTTCGTTCGATTTTCAATTAGGACACGAGCTAGGACAACAAAATTTGTACGAGCAAAAATCTCATCTGGTCTGTATTCATTCGAATTCGTCCGAATTTCTTATAATTCAGTATATCCTCTATGTTTCTCAAAACATATATGACAACTATTTGGTCGGTTAATTGAGTAAGGGTTCATAAAACGCTTATACTTCAATACACATTGATAAAAGGGACATTTCACCAGAAGGACAAACTTTGCAGTCCAATTAGTTTTTAGGACACATATTCAAAGAAATTACTTTCAAGGCCAAAATCAGCAGAATAATTACTTTCAAGGACAAAGTCAGCAGTCCAATTACTTTTAAGGACATAATTTCATAGGTTTTTATGCCCTAGAAACTAATTATTTTACGTTTTGTCCTTGAAAGTAATTATTTCAGTTGTGTGTTCTAGAAACTAATTCCACTTGCTAAAGAGGCCCTTGTGGCTAATTTCCACTTGATAAAAATAGTATAGCTGATGGAAATTCTATTAAACAATATAAAATTTGATGTAAATAGCAATGTCCGTCCGTGTCCGTGTCCGTGTCCGAAAAACGTATGTACATGTCCGTCCGATTTCATTTAGGATACGAGCTAGGACAACAAAAATTGTACGAATATAAATCTCGTCCGGTCCGTGTCTGGTTCGATTTTATTTAGGACAGAAACTGAACACATCTCCGTCCGATCCGGTTCGACCGATTTACACCCTTAAGTTTACTATCACCCCCTTGTCGTTGGTGATGGGTTCGACGCATTGGATGTCCAAACAGACAGCATCGTTGGGAGAAAAATGAAAAAAATGTATTGGCATCCGACGCGTCAGACGTATCCTCAAGATTTAACATTACAGTCGTTGATTTATATTCTCTTTCATTTCCTTACATTCAAATACTCTGCTCAAATACTCATTTCTTATCTCCATACACATTCCTCTTTCAACCAACTTCTCTGTTTAAATACCACGCTCAAATGTTCCTTTCAAATGACATGTTCGCTTCGTCAAGAACGGACTCTTAGTTCATACTGTGAACACATATATATAATAATAATAATATAATGCTAATTAAAATAAATAATTTGACTTGTCTAATATTTTGTAATGTTATTCAGAAGCAAATTGGAAAATTATATTGAATAGTAACAACTTATATAAAGAGCCAATCCAAGGATATTCAATGCCCTAAATGAGGCTTTTTTCCATATTACTTGAAAAACAACAATAATTTTAAATATACAAACAAAACGAAAATTCTTTCATATATTAAACAATAATAATAAATTATTGGTCGACTATGTCATTTAGAGTATATATCAAAAATCTAAACGTCAATATGATATTACAACATATTAATACAATTAACGGAAACAACTCCTTCTTGCATTTTTTAAGCAAACTCGTATATTATCTCTTCATAATTAAGCATATCTATGTACTCGTTCTCAATTAAAATCATAGCATATCCACTCAACATTTCTTACGATATAGTAGTTCGAAGATATGTTTTACTCAATTTCAATTTTGAAAAATTTCTTTCGATCGAAGCAACATAATTGGAATAGTCAATAAAATTTGATAAGCATCCAAAAATTTAAAAATCCACTTATATCCCGGTGAGACTTAAATTTTTTTTAATATATCAATTGATTTGGTTACTTTTGATGGTAGAATCTTTTTTAATTGTTGAAGCTCATAGAATAACACTTTACCGTAAATATTTTCCTTTTTGTTGTGTTGGAAAAAAATCTTCTAATTTCATGCAATGGTTCTTGTTAGCCAACAAACTTATCAATTCATTTTGAATTTGGTAAATTAGACAATGATTGTTGATTTCATTATTTATCACCCGTCTAAGATGATCTTCAACAATTGGATCAAACTCGGCTATAAATTCTATAAGTTGACAAAAAAGTCCATTATTTTTCTCATAAATGTTCTCATTTGATCAACGAAATGGTAAATTATTTCGAAAAGTATTTTGACAATACCAATTATGCACACAAGTACTCTTTGCCAATGTTGTTTCTCGTGATCAATTTGAGATTCCATTGCTTTATCAATTATTATCTTTTATTGAAATACTCTATGCAAATCCACACATTTGATAGACTTACATTATGCAGTGGATTACTTTCATGCTCTCTTAGTTTAGTAGATAAATTATGTCAGTAATTAATTACTTCATCAGCTAATTTGAATGTTTTTTGTATATGCTTAAATAGCTTACAACAGAAACAATAAACTTTATCATATTCATTCGAATACACAAACCATTATCTTTCACGCTCTTCTCTATGTGGATAACTCCCAATATAATGTTTAGAAGAAAAGTGTCTACCATCAATCTTGTTTCTTGAAAACATATCATTTTCTTTTACAGTTTTGATGGGACCATGTTGAATTAGCATAATTTGTTTAATATCGGTAATTTTTTCCCATAGTCCCAGATTGTAATTTATATCAACATTATTTTTGTTAAACCAAAAAATGGCTCAACACTCGAAATGTTGCATTAGGTAGTATTATTTGGAATGGATCCAATATTACCCACGAGCTTTTATATAGTTATGAAGTTATTCAAAAGTTCGAGTCATATGTCCAAGGATAAGATAGGCAATTCGCTTAAATGTGCAATATTCCATTGTTTAATGGGCAAAATAGGCAATTCACTTATATTATCATCCTTTGTTCATATGTCATTGGGCATAGTAGTCATCTGCAGTGTAAATTTTGATTTAGGCAAAGGCTTAAGTAGCCTTGTTCAAATTATCAATATGCAAGTCCAAATCTAAGTCCAAGTCCAAACATAAGTCATATGTACATCCACTCTCATAATAATATTCAAAGATGCATATACCGAATTCATTATGCTATGCAATGTTTATTGTCCAAGCCCTTATATGCATAAAGTTACTATTATATGATCGGCTCTAAAAATCCCCAAATAAATTTAGAATTTACTACTTTAAAATTTAAGAAAAGAGGGAAGAAATCATCTAAGGGATGGAGGGGGTCTATTTATAGTTGTAACGGCAAGTGGCATGGTTGGCATGTGTTCGCCCAGTATCGTCAAGATTCGACATCCCCAACATCCATCGAGATTTGACATCTCCCACTATCTGTTGATGTTCGATACTTTCACTATCCATTGATATTCGGCATTCCTTGCTATTTGTAGAAACTTAAGACCATTTACCGCTTGCAGATGCTTTACAACAATTAACGTTGTAGAGGCTCGGTAACTCATACAACAGTTTATTTTTTACACCCTGCACTATAATATTCCCTTAATAACTTTAAAGAAGGCTGGTGATACTCAAAATCCTTTATCATCCATTGCTTAAAATGATTTATGGTTGCTAGGCCTAGTATCTAGGACATGCTTCCAATAGAGACTCGACATCCTCCTTTTTGATTATATGCTCAATATCCTTTAGTGGTGTGTCATCTATTTTCTATTCTATACTTTGTGGCATCTTGTGTTAGTTCGAAATCTCACCCGCCTTTTTAGAAATTCAATACCCTATCAGCATAAGGCACTCGATATACTTCTCTACTATCTAAGGCTTCGACATCACCTTTCACTCATGAATGCTTGTTGTTGTGATTCGACATCTCAATTACCACGAAGATTTGATATTCAAACTTGACCTTAGATGCTCGACAACCTTAATGATTGTCGAGGCTTGATATCTATTGGTTTTTTGGATTTACTATAACTTGATATCTATTTGTTGATATTCGGAACCTTCATTTGTTCATCAAACATTTGACAGCTCTTCCTATTCGTAGATGCTTGTTACCCCTTTAGGGGTTCGATATCTCCTCTTGGCTCGATAACTACTTGGAAGTCGACACCTTCAGAATCTCCTTACAATTGTTTAGGATTTGCTACACTTCTTTATTTTATTTGCTCGACAACCTTAATGGTTCAACACCAATAGCTATTTTCTACCCTCTTTAAGCTCTTTAACCCATGAATAGGAGTTCAATTACTATCTTCACATTAGATGTTCGATACTCCTCGCTTTTATATCTTTCATGTTTCTTTTCTTAGCATAATAGTCAGAAAATACGTGGATAACATTAACCACCTTCCTTGTATAAAAGAAGCTTTTTACACTTTAGTGTAAAACCAAGTATCTTCTCACTTTTCTAACTTTTTGTGAGTTCCTCGATCATGTTTTCCTGGAAAACATAAAGCAAAGGATGATGTCTTTCATTATTTTCTTTAAATTGAATTTTAGACAAACTCTTTTGATTTTGGTAAAGACCTAGATCAATTTGTCTCCTTCTTTATATAAAGGAGCTTTCTATATTTCAATGTAAAGCTAAATTTAATCAAGAAGACAAGAAATTTGCTCGATAAGAAGGCTATAAATTCAATTAGCAAGAAGACTAGAAATCCATTTGGTAAGTGTTGAAAACACGATTTTAGTATTTTGATGATAACAGCTATATGACAGTACTACTAATGTGTTTGTTCAGTAATTTCAGGTCTAGCAGCCATATGAAAAAATTTAAATAAGTTATATTAAAGAATAATATATATATATATATAACAGCACAAAAATAGTTTATATATATAGTACAAGCCTAAAATCGAACTCATATGGGACCAAGCACAGGACAAGCACATACATCTACAAGATGATTAGCAGGCTTTTGCATGTGCAAAAGACATGGAGAAAACAAGGTTTCTTTCATGTGCACAGGAATTAAAAAATAACCAACACGAGTGGGAATTGAACTCAAGTCGCATGAGAGGGAGTGCGCACCCCAACCACTTAACCACAACCGCATCTATTAAAGCATGCTATTAGATTGGGTGACAAAGCAATAAAAATAAAGAATTTAAAAATAGGACAAAGGTGGGATTTGAACCTTGGTGAAAAAGGAGAGAACACGCTCTCCTACCAATACAATACAACACGCTATGAAATAAAACTGCCAACTATATTCTTATTACCGCTTAGGACAAAAGTAAATATATGCAAAAATAGGGGGAAATGGGACTCGAACCCAAGTGCCCAACGGAGGAACACATGTGTCTTACCACTCTACTACACACCACTTTGATTTGAAGGCCAACGACTATTTTACATCACCGTTTGAAAATGAATATTCAAGTGGCTATTCAAGTGCTTATTCAACCAATTACAAACTTCCAAGGGATGCATCTTTTCTAATGGAAATTTCTTAAGGATTGCGACTATTTATTGGCTTCCAATCACTCCTATATAAGCCTCCTACTATCCCAAAACAAAATCACAATCCTATTCTCTCAAACCATTCTCATATTGCTTCCAAACGCTCTAAACTCTATATTCATTCAAAAAGCAAACTTAGACCAGCGCTTTTTTACTCCACAATATTTGAGTCTGGTCTTATTTCACTTCCTAACCTCTGCACAGTTATTCTGCATCATTTTTGAAGGTTATACAAGTTGTACTCTAGTGCAACTAGTCAGTGTATTGAAGACACAATATATAGTCAAATTATTTCTTTGTAAAATAATATATTGAAGTCCTATTGCGGGTCCTCAGGTAGTAATTATTGAAGTCCTGTTCGGTTGTTCAGGCAGAGTCTGTAAACCTGTTCCTTGGGTGAAGTGAGGGTGTTGATAGTGAAATTCCTAAGAGGTGCTTAGGGACTGGATGTAGGACGAGAGGTCTGAACCAGTATAAAATCGACTGTGTTATTTACTATTTTATTTCCGCTGCATTTACATTGTTTACAACCGTTGTCCATCTTTGATCATGTGCATAGCGACTAACAAGTGGTATCAGAGCTTGGAATTCTATCGATCATCACAACATCATAAAATAATGGCTAGAAAAAGATCCAATCGAAATACAATAAGAAAAATCCCCGTCAAAGCCATCAAAGAGGACTGTAAAAGGTAATTTCTGATTTACAAATTTCAGTAGAAGATAATAATGAATTAGTTAGTATATGCGATAACATCTCAAAGAATAATTTTCTTATTTTAGAAAAGATGAAATCAATCGAACTTGAAAATGAGAAATTGAAAAATGAAAAATTAGATTTAGAAAATCAACATGGTATTTTGAAAAATAATTTTGGGGCTCTTAAAGATTTTCTAAATGAACAAAATACTATGTATTAAAAATAAAAATAAAAATTTTCAAAAGAAATTTCGAATTTGAAAAGACAAAATGATTTATTACAATCATTTTTAGATAAGTTAGAATCTCGAATTTTTCTTCTCGAAAATGAGAATTGTACGTTAAAAAGGGAGAATTCTGAATTAAATCAACAAATTGATATTTTGAAAAGTAGTAATATTTCTTTTGAAAATAATAATTGCGGCTTTAAAGCTAAATTTGAAAAACTAAAAAATGAAGTCACAAAATTTATTGAAGGTCGAAACGATTTAAACATGATTTTATCTAACTCTAGACCTTTATGTGACAAAAGTGGAATAAGATATAAAACAAATGATAATAATATTACTAGATATGCATCTTATATGATAGAAAATTTAATGCTAGTACTAAAAACAGAAATATCTCTAAATCTACTTCTCGTCATTTTAGTACTATGCTTAGAAATAGAAAAGGTACAAATTTAATGACATGTGATTTTAAAATATGGGTTCCCACTAATATAAATAAAATGATAAACAAATATATATTATTGATTATTTTAACACTGTTATGAATAATGAAAATTATATTTACAAAGGATTCACCACATCCACTTGGATATGTTTTCCCAAAATGTGAACTCTATATTTTTAGTATATGATTATACTTGAGCTTAAATAGAAAAATATATTAGATACTCATTATTTAACAAGTGGTCAATTTTGCACTTTAAATATTTTTATTGATTATGATTATTCCTTATTTTAAGACTATTTTTAGAGATAGGAAGCTTCACTTTAGGGGAAGTATATAATTTAGGGGAAGCTATTTAATCTATTTTTGTTGATGACAAAGGGGGAGAGAAAATTGTGAAACATATAATTATACTGGTAAATGCAGACTAAAATATAACATGTCTTTAGGGGGAGTCATATTATTTTATATTTTAGTTGTGTGGTTGTCATCATCAAAAAGGAGGAGAATGAAAGAACCATATCTATGGTGTTTTGATGATAACAACAATACGACAATGCTACTAATGCGTTTACTAAGTAATTTTAGGTCAAATAGGTACAAGATGATTGAAAAAGTTTATACAAGCTATACTATAAAAAATAACTACGCAGCGGGAATAAAAAAATGGAAAAATAAATTGGTAAAGAGATTAGAAACAATCAACAAGTTAGAAGACACATACACTCTTTGCTTGAAATTTGGGTTGCATGGCTTTGCTGGCAAATGAATAAAAAAGAGGAAAAAAGTCTAGTGGGAAAGAAGTAAAAAAATGTTAAAAAATTAAACAAAGCAAGCCTTGAACACCAATGGCCTAACATGAAAGCATACATCTTTACCACCACACCATAATCACTTTTGAGAAGCATTTGGATAAAGGTTAATGTCATCAAAGAACAAGGAAAATTAAACTATGAAAATTTAGAAGAGGTGGGATTCGAACCGTGCTCATAGAGAAGGGACACAGCCTACTTGCCACACAAACTACAAGCACATCTGATTGAATGTTGGCTTGGGATTTTATATTATGAGTTGAAGATCAAAAACATAAATAGTTGAAAAAAAGCGCATGCGGTAAGACTTGAACCGTGGCCACAAAGAAGACATGCAACTTACTTACCAATACACTACACATCTATTTGATTTGAAGGCTGCCACATACATATTTTACCATTGCCAAAAAGTACATAGTAGGGGAAAAATTAAAATGTGTGCATGGGTGGGATTCAAACCCAGATCACATGGGAGAAAGCATACAACCATACCACCACACCAACAACCGCCTTTGTATTAGTCTATGCTACCAACTTTACAAAACAAAGGAAATAAGAAATGAAAAAAAATAAAAGGGTGGAAGTAGGACTCAAACCCGGGTTGCTAAGGAGAAACACATGCAACATTCTATTGCACTATACCTACTTTTGAATAGATGCCTGTTAACGGTCATAAATAACCGTTATAAAATAAATGGTAAAGGTGACCATTCAAGCTCCGTTTTCAAGTGTTGCAGAGGTCCAATAGATGCATCTCTTCCGAACTGAATTGTTGAAGGGTTGCTGTAACATTCCCCCTTTTGACCGCCTCCAGTCGGTAATTAAACCAACTCGAAACGTTCAAAAAGACGAATTGTTATTTAGTTTATAACGTTTAAACAGAATCAGCCACAGAAACACAGATAATAACAATCAATTAAAACAAATGAGAATTTATTTCATTACTATAAATCTTTTATATATACATCAGAGTTTATACAATTTTAATACTGATACAGCGGAATATTTAAAATACAATTTTTTTCTTCTGAAAACTAAGGTGATTCTTTACTCTCTCTCTAACTTCGCTGCTCGAAAATCTTCAAGCTGTAAAAATACTCGGTCTGATCCGAGTATTATATTCAAAAGAAAATAATACACAGGTCAGTCTAATTCAAACCAGTTTATTAGTGCATATAGGCAGTAATAATTTAAATAGACGACAGTCACAATAATTCTCGTCTATCCGACTCTTTAAACAAAGAAATCGGATAACGAAAATATAACACTTAACAGTGTTAAACAATAAATCAGCAGATTTAAATCATCAACAGAGATAAATAAACAATTTATCAATCGACTAAATCAATTTAAAACAATTGAAATTGTCACTTTAAAATCATCAGAAACTCGATTGACTGCCGTACACACGTGTGCATTCGTACACGTGTGCACTGCCCCGCCAACTCGAGTGCACAAGGTCAAATCTAAAACAGATTCAACACAAGTGCAAATTGACTCGATCAAAATTCAAAGTGTAACTGCAACAAGACAAGTACAAACTGGACAACAAAACGAATTCAAGACGTGAGAACAATCAGAAGCAATTACAGGAATCAAGTATAGCAGTGTACAGTCAAGAACACTGTGCAATGTAAAGCATGCAGGTGAACAAGCATAAATATACATGGACCAGTAATGAACCAGATAACTAGTGCAACAGCATCAACTAGAAAGAACAACTCAAATAAATGGTCCAGTTTCAACATGAATGCACGGTGTCATCAAGAAACAAAAAGACCAAAACTACAACAACTGAAATGAACAAGGTCACAGTGAAATGAAATTGCAAAGTGAAGACAATCATACATATGCAGACCTGGGGTACAACTTCAGGTTACACAGATGAAAACATGGCCGAGAATACATCATCCAGACCCAAGCTACAAGGCCAATGAACAAGCATGCAGATGCATCAGCCTCAACAACAAGATCAAACCACACAGTGCATATACATATGAAACAATGCCACAATGAAACAAATGAAACTAGATACATGCATGCAGTGCATATATGTACACGAATAAATGCAGTTCAATGCTCATTGCAATCAAATACTCAAGTACTACAAATAAAGATGCAACTCAAATCAAAATGATCCTGATGGATCTGCAACAGCCGGAATGGCGACATGCAGTATGCAGTGATACTCAATGACCAAGCCTTAACAAATGTAGTGACAATGTGCAAGAACAAAATGAAATAGGGGTGACAACATGGAACTGCAGACTAATAGATCAGACTTAAAAAGGTATCAGACTCGAGCACAATAGGCAAAGGCGAATGAACTCGACAGTGGATCAGGCCATGCAACTATATGTACATCAACTCGAATAACAAGCTTGAGTAAACAGGACAAAGTGCAGACAATTCAATACACTGCAAGTGCAACAGGTTAGGGACGCATAAATGAAAATGCAGTGATGTTCAGGTAGAAACACATATAGGGGATGCAACTGCGAAACTGGGCAATGCAAGTGCAGCAGGCACAAAGGCCCACAAACGAGCACCACAAATACAATTGGAATGCAACTACAGGCATGAAATCACAATGCAACAGTGCAGTCGAAAGCAATTCAGATGACATAATACAGACTGCAGACATACAGTGCTACTACAAAACAACATAGATGAAGACAACATCAAGTAGTGCAAGCATATGAAATGGCAACTCAAGTAATGGATGCAGACATATACCACAGTGAAGAGCATCTGAAGTGAATGAAGAGTGATACATGCAACAATGAAGACTACTTCAATATTGGTCAAGACTCAAATTGATATAGCAGCAGTTCATATGCCAGACCAAAAACAATGAAGGCCACAGCAAATTTCAGTGCCAACATGAACAAAGACATAGCAGGTGAAGTGTAACAAGAACCAGACTCAAGTACATGGTACAAATGCAAACAACAGTATGGTGAAACCCAGAAACTAAACAAGAGTAATACTTCATATAAAATCAATACTACTGCAAGCACTCAAATTGTCAAGTGCAGATATGAACCAGGAATAACAATGGTACAACCTATACATGTATTGTGAAAACAACTACACGTATCAAGTTGAGCCAAAACCAACTATCAACTAGATTTTTAACTAAAACAGATAGCCGAAGCTAGGCAGTGTTCACAACCGCGAACCATGAAATCAAGTGAACCAGTCAATGATACCGCAACAACATAAGCAAGCAAATCATGGAACCGCAGTATCAATGTCAATATATAAGAAAACTGTAAGTGTAGACTCGCCGATACATGCATACACACATACAAATGTATATATGCACATATATAAAGTCATATCTAATTAGTCAAGCAGTTACAGATTAACAGTGTTTTATTTTAAGAAATCATCATTCCAGTCAAAGAACGAAATCAAAATCGAAATCGAACAAACAGTGATGACCAACGAAGTCGACTCCAGTCAAAAATCAAGTTTAAAGCCGAGTCCCACATTATCACAACAACAAAGTTAAACCCGAAGTCACCAGAAATCCACGAAACTAAACTGTGAAACCCATCTACTCGAGAATATAAGAGTTCGAACAAAATCCACATAAACAAAATTGGACAGTCAGAAAATCGAACAACAAAATCGAAACCACTACAGCCATGAAACAGAAACGAACGAAAAATCACAGGATTCAAATACTAATACGCTAGAGGTATGAATTAGATGTGAGAAATAAAATTCCTCACCTTTACTCGACGAATCGGAGCAGATGGAGTTGATGCCGCGGCGGTGAAGAACGAGCGAAGAGGAAGACGAAGCCGGCGCCTTTGATTTAAAACGAAGCCCTAGTTTTTTTCCTCGCCGCCATTTATTTTCTTCGATTGCTTTTAATTAGGTTTTTTTTTTTTCGAATGAGAAAAATGAGGGGAGGGTTCGTGGTTTTGCAGAAGTAACATCGTGTATTTGGGCATGGGCCGAAGTATGGCCTGGAGTACTAGAGGTATGGTATAAAGCATGGTATTTTTTTTTCTTTTTAAAAACTGATTTATTTTGTAAAGATATTTTCTTAAATTTGTTTTTGTTTTAAATTTGTTGTTAAAATTTAGCTATGTGTATTTATTCATTTCGTATTAATAAAATTTGATAAAAGAATTTTAATCGATTCAAAAATTCTAACAGAATTTAACAACAATTTTTAAATCGTTAATTGACGAAGATCTTCATTGTTACAAAAATTCCAACAACAATTTTTTTTTTTTTATTAAACGAATTCCAACTCGAATCGAAACTCTTAACAGTAAATATCTGTCAACGTTAATCGTTTATTGATAATTATATATTGGGCAAAACCCCGGCTGTTACAGAAATTCAATTTGAATTCGATTAAATTCTCTACACGTTTACCCGCCATATATTCACAAAACAATTCTGATAAATACGAAAATTGAAATCCAGTAATAATTCAATATTACGGACCCAATGAAACTGGTTTCGTTAAATTCCGAGACTGTGCCTCGGAAGACTATTTTTAAATTCGATTTCAAACGATACAATTTCAAAATTGAACAAATCGCTTTCAAATTCAATTCTGAAGCTTCTATTATCTTCAGTATTATCAATATGAATTTTCTAAGCCTTTAAATTATTTTTAACCGGCTTAAAATTGAAGATTCAAATTTTATTCAACTTTCAATAGATTAATTTCAAAAATTAAATCGCCAATTCATTCTGATAATTTGAAATTCAAGTCAAATCATCGTTCAAATATTTAAAATTAATTAAATATTTTCAATTTAAATTGTTCAAAATTCAGGGTCGTTACAAACTCCCCTCCTTAAAAACTTTTCGTCCACGAAAAGGAAAAGTTGTTAAAATTTCATCGATATTTATACTCTAGTAAAAATTTTACTAAGCTTAAAACTTATTACAAATAAATGAATATAGGATTCATTCCATTTGTTTAATCTCACTAGTTTTGTTTATCTTCTCTTTTGTTTATTGATTTCTAAAATCAAAACGCAAAAGTCTTTTATCAACATTTTTAATTTACAACTCAGATTCAAACTTAAAATTCTTCACATTAGAGATTTATATAATATATATCTCTTCAAAAGCTGTGGACTTTCAAAACATTACAAAGATCCTCTTCCTTAGTTCATTAAGTTGGAATTTCGTAATTTTACTTTCAAATTATTGATTCACTATTTACAGTTTGAAAATACTTGCTAACTCGAAATTTAACAAGTCCATCTTCGTTCTCACAGACATTAGACATACGCTGGCCAGGCGCAGGTCTAAAAATCTCCAAGTACTAAATATACTTGCTTCAATTCCCAGTGAAAATACTTTTAAAAATTCTTTTAAAAATGGATATGGAAAGCACGTTCCCCCATGGATTACAGTTCCACCCGGCGGTTACGCTACTATCCCAGTAGAGTCGCTTGTGGCTGTAGATTTCTCATCTCTTAAATTTCGCCATGGTTGTCGCCATAGATTGCAGTACACACGGCGGTTACGCTACTATCCCAGTAGAATCGCTCGTGTCTGTAGGCATCACGCCCCTCAAATTTCGCCTGGCATTAGATTGCAGTTTACCCGGCGGTTACGCCACTATCCCAGTGGAATCGCTTGTAACTGTGGGCATCTCGCCCCTCAAATTACGCTAATCATCAATCAAATCTAATCTCATCGCGATGAACTATCGCGAAGGATTTCCGATTCAAATAGTCACTCTGACTAAAATTCTACGTAGCTACGAATTTCAAATGGATACTCTTCACGAGTTCCAATACCTTCTCTAATAATAAATGGAAGGTACTTTTCCACATCCTCAGTTTGGAAAACATAATATCCTATATATATGTAGTACTACATTTCACATTTCGTACATATCATATCCATGTAAGCTTACATAAGATTTCCATAATAATTACTTTCCAAACTAACGGTTTCAATTCACCGCATTCATATATATAAATTCTAAAAACTTACATATCCATATTCATAACAAAATAGAGGATTTCAAAATTTTCCTCTAAGTCGATTTGGAAATTTAAGGTTATCTCAAACCTAATTCATATTCATAATTCCATTCATTATCGACTTTCACATTCAATTTGGATTTCACGCTTATATCGTCAATTCTCAACACAGAATTGATGTCTATCGATATATAACCTCTGAGCTCGTACGTCTCAGAGAAGGGTGTTAAGCTAAGAGAATAAATTCTCCGCCACCAACAGATATATATTTAATAGAGATCAATTGCTATGTCATCAATTCACAATGTTAGACATACAATCCAAATCATCATCTGAAATTCAAAGCTCAACTTATATTGTCTTTGATGTCGAAGTTAAACTCAATTTTAACTTAACGATTCAATCTTTTTGAAAAATTTTAAATTGAACAAATTGTTCAAATTCTCATTTAACTTTTCAACTTCGACTTCAAAAATGAATTTCAAATCATTTATCCCTTACGGAATATATTCACAACATTTCATTTCATATTGGAAAAACATTTCCATACTTATTTAAAAATAAGTAATTCACAAATCTCATTTATTTTCAACATTTGAAAATATTCGATATACTTTAATCAAAATCAAGTATATATTTCATCTTTAAGGAAATCATTCTCTTTCACATATTTATTTGAGTCAAAACGAATGTTACGTAAAACATCGTTACGACAACTCAAAATTACTAGTATAGGGATTCGAAATTTAGATAGATGTATAAATCCCAATACTACACAAAACATTTCCTTTCGGAAATCATTTACTATAACAACAGTGTTATAGTCCATCATTTCCTTATATTCGAAAACGTCTATTTCAACAATGAATGTTGAAATCTATGGTTTCGATATTCAATGCTTTGAAAACATCTTTTTTTTAAAACAATTAACTTCGTTTTAAAATATCGATTTTCCAAACATGTCCATTTTATTCAATAATATATTCACGGTCCAAAATTGTGAATATACTACTTTTAACAACTATACAGAATTTTACTTATCAAAATAAGTCAGTTTCGAATTTATAAACAATGTTTATAAATCTCATTCCTATTCATAAAGACTTCAATTCATAAAAATTGCTTTATTAACCATTCCTTTATAACCCAATTTTATATCAGAATTTTAATTTACAAGTAGATTACTTATAAATTCTTTTATTTCGCAACTCCGATTCATTTTATAACTTCACAATTTTAATTCTGTAATTTCCATTCACTTATGAAATCCATTAAATATTTCACTTTTAACACTTATACAAATTCAATATTTTATCAATCTTTTCAAATCTTCAATTTAAGCCGTTTATAATAATTCAAAAATTCCAATTTAAACTATTATATAAATTTATCAGTTTTCTATCTCCAAGATAATCAACTAGTTCTTTAGTAAATCATTCATCGACTTGGTTTTCAATCTAACCGCATTTGATTCATTCACATTGGATTTTACTAACATTCATTCATATTCAATTAGTTTACTTTCACTAATTCATATTCAAGTCAGTTTACTTTCAATTCAAATCAAATTTGATTCTATTTAGATTTACTTATCTTTCAATTTGAATTCAATTTACATAGCTTCCAATTTCCATTAATACAATTTCATTAACACTTAATGAATTTCCTAAACAATCAACTAACAACCAATGCACATTCAATTTAACCAAATTTATTTACTTTCTTACATTCAATTTGGTTTAACACACTTAATTTCAATTGGTTTATATTCTAATTCAGATTGAATTCTAATACTCACCATATTCACAAATTCATTTTTACAGTTAAAGTTGAATTTCCTTTTTATAACTCAATTTCATATTCATTCTTCACTTTATCAATTCATTTTGATATCAATTCAACTTCATTCAACATTACTTAACTATGTTTCATTTTATCTTCACTTGCATTTTATTTTCACCATAAAACTTAAGTTCGCCTCAAATTTATTTGATATTCTATTTTGTTTAACTTACTGAAGTCAAATTCATATCACTATTCAAAATTCAGATTTTGTTTTACTTAACAAAACTGTTCAAACATTTAACAACTGGTTTACTTCATACAGGTAAAGCACAAGTAAATTTTCCTCCCCAAAACACAATTTCATTAAGATACTTCTTCCAAATCTTACCATAAACATTCACGTACAAACTATACATAGCTTAAAGTTTTCATAATACATACTTAGAAGTTTTTAGATTACAAAAGATAGTATTACAAAATATATTGATCGCTTCAAATATATTGACTGGTTTAAGATTCAGACTCATAGAGGACTATCGTCTTCCCGTCTGGTAGTACTCATCTGTTCCGAACTTTCATCTTCGGTTTGCACTATTTCAGGTTGGATTAAAGGAGGATTGACGCATTCAAAGTCAACGTGCCCCCAGCTCCTACAGTTCCCGCAAAAATACGTGACGTTCCCATCCTTATCTATCAGTTTTACACTTTTCGCTCTAGCGGGACGGGCTATAGCTTGCTTTCCACGCTGCCTTTCGGTGCAGTTTCTGGCTATATGTCCATTCTGGCGACAGTGATAGCAGACTGTCAATCTATCGACAGGTAAATCTAGTGCACTCTTCTTCCTTTTCACTTTAGGGCAATGACTAAGAAAATGTCCTTTTTCTTGACATTTAAAACATACTATCTCAGGACGAGCGAAACGGTCATTCACATTCCTTTTCTTTCTCTTCTCTCGACACGTAACGGCGAAATGTCCTTTTTTATGACATCGATAACAAGTAACATCATCATAGGGACCAGGTCCTTGCCTTTCATTAAATCTCCTTTCGATTTCCGCACGTGTCAATTGTGCTTCTCTACGGGCAATTGCTCTTTGTTCACGACGTGCTGCTTTTTGTGCTTCGGTTTTCGCCATTTTAATTAACAAGATGTTTCGAAGTTTCCTATTAAAATTGACAATTCCATTAGAAAAGGTTGGATTATTCAATCATTTTCCTAAGACAAATTTGTAAATTTACATTATTCTGATATATACGATTATCATTCATATTAGGTAATCACTTACCCTTTTAGTTTAATTTTCCATCACACTAATTTATCTAATCAATTTCAATTTATTTAACTTCCTTTAGTTAAATTTCAAATCCATATATTTATTAATACTAATTCAATTCGATTTAACTTTTCTTAAGTTAAAAAATCTTTATTTTCTAAAACAATTTTATACTTCTTTGGATTTGAAAAACGTTTCCTTTTTAAAGTGTTTCTAGTAACTATTCATATTAAACATCATAAACTAAGCTTTGTGTAAACCAAAGCTCTGATACCACGCTGTAACATTCCCCCTTTTGACCGCCTCCAGTCGGTAATTAAACCAACTCGAAACGTTCAAAAAGACGAATTGTTATTTAGTTTATAACGTTTAAACAGAATCAGCCACAGAAACACAGATAATAACAATCAATTAAAACAAATGAGAATTTATTTCATTACTATAAATCTTTTATATATACATCAGAGTTTATACAATTTTAATACTGATACAGCGGAATATTTAAAATACAATTTTTTTCTTCTGAAAACTAAGGTGATTCTTTACTCTCTCTCTAACTTCGCTGCTCGAAAATCTTCAAGCTGTAAAAATACTCGGTCTGACCCGAGTATTATATTCAAAAGAAAATAATACACAGGTCAGTCTAATTCAAACCAGTTTATTAGTGCATATAGGCAGTAATAATTTAAATAGACGACAGTCACAATAATTCTCGTCTATCCGACTCTTTAAACAAAGAAATCGGATAACGAAAATATAACACTTAACAGTGTTAAACAATAAATCAGCAGATTTAAATCATCAACAGAGATAAATAAACAATTTATCAATCGACTAAATCAATTTAAAACAATTGAAATTGTCACTTTAAAATCATCAGAAACTCGATTGACTGCCATACACACGTGTGCATTCGTACACGTGTGCACTGCCCCGCCAACTCGAGTGCACAAGGTCAAATCTAAAACAGATTCAACACAAGTGCAAATTGACTCGATCAAAATTCAAAGTGTAACTGCAACAAGACAAGTACAAACTGGACAACAAAACGAATTCAAGACGTGAGAACAATCAGAAGCAATTACAGGAATCAAGTATAGCAGTGTACAGTCAAGAACACTGTGCAATGTAAAGCATGCAGGTGAACAAGCATAAATATACATGGACCAGTAATGAACCAGATAACTAGTGCAACAGCATCAACTAGAAAGAACAACTCAAATAAATGGTCCAGTTTCAACATGAATGCACGGTGTCATCAAGAAACAAAAAGACCAAAACTACAACAACTGAAATGAACAAGGTCACAGTGAAATGAAATTGCAAAGTGAAGACAATCATACATATGCAGACCTGGGGTACAACTTCAGGTTACACAGATGAAAACATGGCCGAGAATACATCATCCAGACTCAAGCTACAAGGCCAATGAACAAGCATGCAGATGCATCAGCCTCAACAACAAGATCAAACCACACAGTGCATATACATATGAAACAATGCCACAATGAAACAAATGAAACTAGATACATGCATGCAGTGCATATATGTACACGAATAAATGCAGTTCAATGCTCATTGCAATCAAATACTCAAGTACTACAAATAAAGATGCAACTCAAATCAAAATGACCCTGATGGATCTGCAACAGCCGGAATGGCGACATGCAGTATGCAGTGATACTCAATGACCAAGCCTTAACAAATGTAGTGACAATGTGCAAGAACAAAATGAAATAGGGGTGACAACATGGAACTGCAGACTAATAGATCAGACTTAAAAAGGTATCAGACTCGAGCACAATAGGCAAAGGCGAATGAACTCGACAGTGGATCAGGCCATGCAACTATATGTACATCAACTCGAATAACAAGCTTGAGTAAACAGGACAAAGTGCAGACAATTCAATACACTGCAAGTGCAACAGGTTAGGGACGCATAAATGAAAATGCAGTGATGTTCAGGTAGAAACACATATAGGGGATGCAACTGCGAAACTGGGCAATGCAAGTGCAGCAGGCACAAAGGCCCACAAACGAGCACCACAAATACAATTGGAATGCAACTACAGGCATGAAATCACAATGCAACAGTGCAGTCGAAAGCAATTCAGATGACATAATACAGACTGCAGACATACAGTGCTACTACAAAACAACATAGATGAAGACAACATCAAGTAGTGCAAGCATATGAAATGGCAACTCAAGTAATGGATGCAGACATATACCACAGTGAAGAGCATCTGAAGTGAATGAAGAGTGATACATGCAACAATGAAGACTACTTCAATATTGGTCAAGACTCAAATTGATATAGCAGCAGTTCATATGCCAGACCAAAAACAATGAAGGCCACAGCAAATTTCAGTGCCAACATGAACAAAGACATAGCAGGTGAAGTGTAACAAGAACCAGACTCAAGTACATGGTACAAATGCAAACAACAGTATGGTGAAACCCAGAAACTAAACAAGAGTAATACTTCATATAAAATCAATACTACTGCAAGCACTCAAATTGTCAAGTGCAGATATGAACCAGGAATAACAATGGTACAACCTATACATGTATTGTGAAAACAACTACACGTATCAAGTTGAGCCAAAACCAACTATCAACTAGATTTTTAACTAAAACAGATAGCCGAAGCTAGGCAGTGTTCACAACCGCGAACCATGAAATCAAGTGAACCAGTCAATGATACCGCAACAACATAAGCAAGCAAATCATGGAACCGCAGTATCAATGTCAATATATAAGAAAACTGTAAGTGTAGACTCGCCGATACATGCATACACACATACAAATGTATATATGCACATATATAAAGTCATATCTAATTAGTCAAGCAGTTACAGATTAACAGTGTTTTATTTTAAGAAATCATCGTTCCAGTCAAAGAACGAAATCAAAATCGAAATCGAACAAACAGTGATGACCAACGAAGTCGACTCCAGTCAAAAATCAAGTTTAAAGCCGAGTCCCACATTATCACAACAACAAAGTTAAACCCGAAGTCACCAGAAATCCACGAAACTAAACTGTGAAACCCATCTACTCGAGAATATAAGAGTTCGAACAAAATCCACATAAACAAAATTGGACAGTCAGAAAATCGAACAACAAAATCGAAACCACTACAGCCATGAAACAGAAACGAACGAAAAATCACAGGATTCAAATACTAATACGCTAGAGGTATGAATTAGATGTGAGAAATAAAATTCCTCACCTTTACTCGACGAATCGGAGCAGATGGAGTTGATGCCGCGGCGGTGAAGAACGAGCAAAGAGGAAGACGAAGCCGGCGCCTTTGATTTAAAACGAAGCCCTAGTTTTTTTCCTCGCCGCCATTTATTTTCTTCGATTGCTTTTAATTAGGTTTTTTTTTTCGAATGAGAAAAATGAGGGGAGGGTTCGTGGTTTTGCAGAAGTAACATCGTGTATTTGGGCATGGGCCGAAGTATGGCCTGGAGTACTAGAGGTATGGTATAAAGCATGGTATTTTTTTTTTCTTTTTAAAAACTGATTTATTTTGTAAAGATATTTTCTTAAATTTGTTTTTGTTTTAAATTTGTTGTTAAAATTTAGCTATGTGTATTTATTCATTTCGTATTAATAAAATTTGATAAAAGAATTTTAATCGATTCAAAAATTCTAACAGAATTTAACAACAATTTTTAAATCGTTAATTGACGAAGATCTTCATTGTTACAAAAATTCCAACAACAATTTTTTTTTATTATTAAACGAATTCCAACTCGAATCGAAACTCTTAACAGTAAATATCTGTCAACGTTAATCGTTTATTGATAATTATATATTGGGCAAAACCCCGGCTGTTACAGAAATTCAATTTGAATTCGATTAAATTCTCTACACGTTTACCCGCCATATATTCACAAAACAATTCTGATAAATACGAAAATTGAAATCCAGTAATAATTCAATATTACGGACCCAATGAAACTGGTTTCGTTAAATTCCGAGACTGTGCCTCGGAAGACTATTTTTAAATTCGATTTCAAACGATACAATTTCAAAATTGAACAAATCGCTTTCAAATTCAATTCTGAAGCTTCTATTATCTTCAGTATTATCAATATGAATTTTCTAAGCCTTTAAATTATTTTTAACCGGCTTAAAATTGAAGATTCAAATTTTATTCAACTTTCAATAGATTAATTTCAAAAATTAAATCGCCAATTCATTCTGATAATTTGAAATTCAAGTCAAATCATCGTTCAAATATTTAAAATTAATTAAATATTTTCAATTTAAATTGTTCAAAATTCAGGGTCGTTACAGTTGCTCCTGTTCAATGACATCTTATCACTCCTATATAAGCCTCCCGCCATCCCAAAAGCATACACACAATTCTATGCTCTCAAAATCATTCTCGTATTCCTTTCTAAATTATTAAACTATATATTCATTAGAAAAGCATCATTTTCAAAGATTACAGAAGTTGTAATCTAGCGTGACTACTTAGTGTATTGAAGACACAATATATAGTCAAGTTATTTCTTTGTAAAAGAAAAGAGAGAAGTCCTATTTGGTTGTTCAGGCAGAGTCTATAAGCCTGTCCCTCCGGGTGAAGTGAGGGTGTTGATAGTGAAATTCCTAAGAAGTGCTTAGGGACTGGACGTGCTATGGGAGGTCCAAACCAGTATAAAATCGACTGTGTTATCTACTATTTTATTTCCACTGCATTTACATTGTTTACAACTGTTGGCCATCTTTGATCTTGTGCATAGCGATTAACAAGTGGTATCAGAGAAAAATCTAAATCGAATTTTATAGAAACAAGTACTTCTGTGACCAATAATGTTTATAATATTTCTAGAAGTACAAAATTATTAACAGGAAAAAAAAATTATCTAAGTACTTGGGTTCCCTTTGATTGGAAAAACAGAAAAAAACACATTGATGATTATTTTGACACGGTAGTTAATAATGAAAATTTTATTCTCAAAGGTTCAACCAAACTCACTTGGGTATGGTTACCTTCGATCTAATCCATTGGACCCTAACATTGGAATTGGGTACCAAAATATAGAATTTGTTTTTTGCAGGTACCCAGGAAAGATAAAAGGATGAGACGGATTTCGAATAATAAATGTTCCGTACATACGATGGAGAACGAGAATTTATAGATAATGGAACTGCAGCAAATTCGGCATATCTAACTCATTTTTTATATAAATAGTTTGGGGTGGGTATTTTTATTAGAGTATCAAAAAGGAATATTTTTGAAATGAATAAATTAGGTACTCTTTTTTATATAATACGTTGATTTCAAAGGTGCTAGAAATATAGCGTGGAAAATTATTTCAAGGAAAATATAAATATTTTCTGATGGCAATAAATATTTTTTTTTTTAAAAAGGTACAACTATGCTTAATATTGTTTGAATCATTTTTTGTACCTAACATTAGCTAATATTATAACTATTTTTGAAAATTGGCTAATAATTACAGATTTTCAACTTTTTTGCTGATGACAAAGGGGGAGAAAATTGGGCATGTTGATAGGGGAACATGTTGGTGGGGAAGTAAATAAATTCAGGGAGAGCAAATATTAAGGGGAAGTAATATAATATTATTTTGGAAAGTCATATAGTTGTCATCATCAAAAAAGGGGAGAATGTTGAAAACATGATTTTAGTATTTTGATGATAACAACTATATGACAATGCTACTAATGTGTTTGTTCAGTAATTCAGGTCAGGCAGCCATATGAAGAAGTTTAAATAAGCTATATTAAAGAATAAAAAGATATATATATATATAACAACACAAAAATAGTTTATATATATAGTGCAAGCCTAGAATCGAACTCATATGGGATGGTGGAAAAGCCTTAACCAAGCACAGGACAAGCACATACATTTACAAGATGATTAGCAAGCTTTTTCACTTGCAAAAGAAGTGAAACAAGGTTTCTTTCATGTGCATAGGAATTAAAAAATAAGCAACATTAGTGGGAATTGAACCCAGGTTGCATGGAAGGAAGCGCACACACCAACCACTTGACCACAATTGCATCTGTTAAAGCATGCTATTTAGATTAGGTGACAAAGCAATGAAAATAAAGAATTTAAAAATAGGACAAAGGTGAGATTCGAACACTAGTGGTAGAGGAGAGAGCACTCTCCTACCAATACAGTACAACACGTTTTGAAATAAAACTGCCAACTATATTCTTATTACCGTTTGGGACAAAAGTAAATATATGCAAAAATGAGGGGGAGATAGGACTCAAACACAAGTACCCAACGGAGGAATGCATGTGTTTTACCACTCTACTACACACCACTTTGATTTGAAGGCCAACGACTATTTTACATCACCATTTGAAAACGAATATTCAAGTGGCTATTTAAGTGCTTATTCAACCAATTGCAAACTTCCAAGGGATGCATCTTTTCTAATGGTAATTTTTGAAGGATTGCGACTATTTATTGGCTTCCAATCACTCCTATATAAGCCTCTTACTATCCCAAAACAAAATCACAATCCTATTCTCTCAAACCATTCTCATATTGCTTCCAAAGGCTCTAAACTCTATATTCATTCAAAAAGCAAACTTAGACCAGCACTTTTTTACTCTACAATATTTGAGTCTGGTCTTAATTCACTTCCTAACCTTTGCACGGTTATTCTGCATCATTTTGAAGGTTATACAAGTTGTACTCTAGTGCGACTAGTCAGTGTATTGAAGACACAATATATAGTCAAATTATTTCTTTGTAAAAGAATATATTGAAGTCCTGTTGCGGAGTCCTCAGGTAGTAATTTTTGAAGTCCTGTTCGGTTGTTCAGGCAGAGACTGTAAACCTGTTCCTCCGGTTAAAGTGAGGGCGTTGATAGTGAAATTCCTAAGAGGTGCTTAAGGGCTGGATGTAGGATGGGAGGTCCGAACCAGTATAAAATCGACTGTATTATCTACCATTTTATTTTCGCTACATTTACATTATTTACAACTGTTGGCCATCTTTGATCCTGTGCATAGCGACTAACGGTAAGTGTTGATTCATGAGTTTTGATTCATGACACAAGCTTCAGAGATCATACGACGAGAATACTATACGAAAGCGACAAAAAGAGAATAAGTGTATATTGTGCACTACAAAGGAGACAAGACTACAATCCAGAGATTAGTATGAATATTTTATTTTATTGAGTCTTAGAATATTGTTAAAATCATTCCTCAAGTAGTCACACACACACAAATTGATTTATATTGATATATACATAAATTAGTGTGTACTGTGCAATTGACAACAGGTCGGCTGACCGACCAGAAACCTCGGTCGACCGACTCTGTGTCAAATGCACAGATATACATTTTTCTATGTACGGGTTTGAAACTCAGCTGACCGACCAGAAATCTCGGTCAATCAACCTGAACACAACGGCTAGTTTTCTAAAGAGTTGCGATCGTTCATGAAGAGGAATGTCCTTCAATCCAAGAGATACGGACACAACTTTTGATTGAAACTCTTCATGAAAGATTGTAACTATTCTACAACTATATAAACATGTTCAATTCACTTCTACACTAACCGATTCTTGTTTTATATTTTTGAAATCTAATCTCTATTCATTTATGCAAATAAAAGCATTCATTCTTATTTAATATCACTAGAATCCTTGATTTAATTTATATACTTCGATTCTATGTGATTATCTTCCTTCTAAATCTTCTCACACATATATACTCTTGAGGATTTGATTATAGGAAAGTTGTACTATCAAAAGACTATCAGTGTTATTTAGAACACATTCGTCAACAAACAATTTGTATTAGGTTGAAGTCCTCTTCGGTTGTTGAGGCGGAAAAATTCCTGTTTGGCTGCTCAGGTGTCGTATACCTATTCCTCTGGGTTAAGTGAGGGGTTAGTTTAAATCCAGAGGGTATTCTGGGACTGGACGTAGAACGGGAAGTTCGAACCAGTATAAAAATTCCTGGTGTGCTTACTTTAATTTTTATTTTACTGTTATTACCAGTTTCCGCATTTATATACCATATTACACGATCCTTAGTACTACACATACACTTTCAGTAAGAAGTCCCATAGATTTATTTGATAAAAGTCTAGAAATTCAATTGATAAGATTACCAGAAACCCTTCTGGTTTGAAATCCATAAATCCATTTGGTAAGAAAATCATAAATTATTTTAATAAGGAGGTCAGAAATCCATCTAGCATGAATACCATAATTTCATTTGAATAGAGGACCAGAAATCCATTTGGTAAGAAAACTAGAAATTCGTTTGATAATAAGACTAGAACTTCATCTAGTAAGATCATAAATTCTTCTGATAATAAGACCAGGATTCAATTTGGTAAGAGGATTAGAAATTCGATTATCAGTGGAGATTCCTGTTATTTAATAATTTGAATTCCAATCTAGAAATCAAGGACTAAGAGCTAATTCAATATTTTGAAGAATGGAGCCTTAAGCCAACATAATAAGTCATAATTTATCAGACGTCGATATCTGACATTAAAATATTTGATCCTGGATGATAAATAGTTCTTGATCTTTCCTTCGAAAATTATTTTAACTTTACCTTGGTGCAGAATTAAATGTGTTTGACTATTCTTCCTCTAGAAGATTTCTTTGACCCGTCTTTAGGACAAATTTAAACTTGATTGATTGATTTCTTTTACCCATTATCATTCTTTGGGCGATGATTTAGGCTTTGATTCATTTTGCCCTATATCACAATTTGGGTGATGATTTAAGCATTGATTGAGCCCCTTATTAACTTATAGGTAATGTTTTAGGCTAGTCGGTGTATTTGGTTGGCTATCTTAGACAGAACCAAAGTCTTACCCGTCCTCCCTCTAGGAGGCGCTCCAGTTAGGCCTCATAAGTGGAGCTGAAAGCTGGTTCGGTGTTTTGGGTAGGCCAACTTAGGCGGGACTAAAGGCTTACTCCGTCCTCCCTTTAGGAGGTGCTTCGGCTAGGCTATGTAGGCGGGACAGAAGGCTTGTAGTGCTTTGGCCAGGCCATCTTAGATGGGACCAAAGGCTTACTCTGAACTCCTTCTAGGAGGTGCTTTGACCAAGCCCTTGTGATGGGATCAAAGGTTTTGCCTTCGCCCCTTATTACTTCATAGGTAATGATTTAGGCTTTGATTTCCTTATATTTCCTTTTTTCCATTTGATTATCCATTCCATAGATACACGTCTTAGTTTCTTTGTTCATCCATTGTTGGAAAGTATGGTCTCCAATGTTCGGCATTTCATATTCTTGTTATTACATTGCCATAAGGTCGTCATAGTCGATAGGTCCCTGGTGGGATTATCTTAGTGGATAACGAGGGGGCCTTCCAAGTTTGGTCTAAGCGGCCCATCCGTTGGATTTTTGGTATTTGACATGACCTTTCGAAGTACCAAGTCTCCTTTTTGGAATGATCTTTCCTTAACCTTGGAATTATAGTACTTCGATATCCTTCGCTGATATTCAGCCGTCTGCATTACCTCTTCATCCTTTAATTCATTTATCGGATCCAAGGACTATTTTCTTAGCTTTTGATTAAGGTTAAAAAGCATTTGTGATTCTCTAGTGAGATGGTATCTCAACTTTGATTGGAAGCATTGCCTCACATCCATATGTCAAAGAGAATGGAGTATGCCCCATTGTAGTTTTAGTAGAAGTTCGGTATGCCCAAAGCACGAGTGGTAATTCTTTTACCCTATTCCCTTTTGCTTTATCTAGTCGCTTCTTAAGAATGGTTTTAATAGTTTAGTTGGCTTCAATGGCTCCATTAGCCATAGGATGAGTTACAGACGAAAAACTTTTGATTATCCCATTCTTGTTGTAGAGTCCAGTGAACTTCTAACTTTCAAATTGAGTTCCATTATCAGATATTATCTTTTGTGGTGCTCCAAATTGGGTGACTATGTTTTTAATCACAAACTTTAGCACATTTCCTGATGTTATATTTGGTAATGGCTCCGCTTTTATCATTTGGTAAAGTAATTGAAGGCCAATACCACATACTTAGCTCTACCTTTGGATATAGGCAACGGTCATATTAAGTCGATTCCCCATACATCAAAGGGCCATGGGCTTAAGATCGCGGTTAATTCACTTGGTGGCATATGTGAAAATTTTGAGATTCTTTAATATTTCTCGCATCTCTTTACATAATTCATCGCATCGTTAGTCATATAGGAACAATGAAAACCTTGTCTCATGACCTATGTTGCCAATTTTATGCCATTTGAACGGTCTCCACAAAATCTTTCATGGGCTTCTTTCAACAATTTTGTGTCATTTTCTGAACTGAGACATCTCAATTATGGGAGCGAGTACCTTTTTTGTAGAGTATCCTCTCCATCGTAACAAAAGTTGGAGCTTTGTGTTTTATCCTTTTGGCTTCCCTTTTATCCTTCGGTGATTTTTCTTCTACCAAGTACTTAACAAGAGGTGTCATCCAGTTATTCTCATATTAGTTGCTCATTTCCGTATGAATGGTTCCTTCCTAGACAGCATCACTTCCACCTCCCATTTATTATCCTTTTTCCATATGCGTGAGAGCTTGGGATTTAATCGATACCATTGCCTTATTTTTTTGCTCAGGGGCTTTTTCTTTAATACTAGGACTTTGTGTAACGACCCTAATTTTAATTAACATTATTTAGGATATTTAATTAGTTAAATAAAATAAAATAATGTAAATGGTTAAGGGATTGAGATTTTTATAATTAGAGGGTAGCTGTGCCAAATTAACTAATGAGCTAAGGGGAAATAAAATGAAATAAATAAGGGTAATAGATAAGGGCAAAATAGGAATAAGTTATATTCTTATACTCTAAACCATCATGCCACTTTCATTTACATGGTCACAAACAAAATTAAAATTTATCAAGGCCGGCCACCATTAGAAGAAGTAAGAGGAAGATAAGCTAAAATCAAGAGGAAGAAACTTAATCAAATTCATTCAAGAGCAAATCTCAACTCCTTAACAACAAGCTAAGGTGAATAATAGATTACATCTCATTTTTGATGATTTCGATTTCTAGATCAGAGCCGAACCTATTTTGCAAAGTATTATGCCATGTTTTGAATGTTAAATAGATATATATGCTTGTTGATGAATTGTCCTTATTATATAGATTTTATGATAATATTTGATTTAAAAACCTTATTAAATGACATCTAAATGCCTTGTGATTTTGATATATGGTCAGAAATAATATTTTAGAGATGGGTTTCAAGTTTCATAATTTTCTGAATTAATGTGGATTTATTATGAATTTTCTAGTGAAAAAAATGGTTAAATTGGGTTTAAAATTAATTACGGCTATTATATATTAGCTTTGGGTCGGAAATTAAATATGTTAGAAAACATATTAAAAGTGATTAATGGGAATTTTTGGAGATTTTTCCTAAGTGTTTTGATAAGTATATAAAATTATTTAAGGTATGGGACTTAAATGTTTTATATGTTTATAAAAGGAGAAGTGGCAATTTGTAAATGTTTTAAATTGTTAATCTCTGAAATTCGGTAGCACTTTAGAAAAAGATTTTGGAAAAGTATTGGTAACCAATCATTTGTTGACAAACAAAGCAAGTTAATTAGAAAGAAATTGCTTTATAGAGTTAAAAATCAGTTTTAAAAAGGTTTTACTGCTTCGCCACTTATAGTAGCACCTTTCGACACCATACTTCCGCCTCCATCCTACTCGAAATCAATACATGGTATCAAAGACTTGGTACGTAGTGGATTGAAGATAAGCGAAAGGTATAGATTTGAAGCACGCCTTTGAAGGGGTCGAGGCCTTGTTTTGCTTTTAAAGGAAATGTCGCTTGCTTTGCTTTCAAAAGAATGTTTTCGAATGAGATAGCTTTTGACTTGGTCAAGTGTTTTAAAGAAAAGAGCTTTTAAAAGAGGTTGCCGCCTTTGTTTTAAAAAGAAGCTTTCGAAGGGGTCGAAATCCCTGCTGCCGCATTATACCGTTCGAAGCAATGCCTTCGAAAGGGTTCTTTTGCTTTAAACCCCGAGTCGCTTCTCCAATGCTTTCGAAGGGGTTGGTATCGACACCATCCACTTCTTCTGTTTAGAAAAATCCTTTCTAAAGAGTTGCTTTCATCCCAGTTCTTTTAAGACCCTTTTGAAATTTTGGAAGCTAAACCCAAAGGTTTCGAAAGGAATGGTTTTAAAGGTTTCGAAACTATGTTCCACATATTTTTACTTGAACCGAATGCTTTCGAAAGGTTTGTTTTATGAAAGGACTTTACTGCTTTCGAAAGGCATCTAAAGAAGGTTTCAAAGGGGAGGTTCCCTAGTGTTTTCGAAAGGTATATGATATAGGTTTCGAGGGGTGATTCCCTAATGTTTTCAAAAGGTTTACCTTTAGTATTTGAATCGAAGGTTTCCAATGTCTTCGAAAGGCAAGTTTAAAGTATTTTAAAAGAGGATGTCTAAGGTTTTAGAAAGCTTTCGAAAGGATAATTAGAAAGGGGTACTTTCAAAGGTTTCGAAAGAGAATATTTAAAGGTTTTAAACAAGGATTTCAAAGGTTTTCATCAACAATGTTTTGAGTAAAGCATATATCATGACAAAGAGATTTGAGTAAAGCAAATAGTATGTTTTCCTTATTAAGTATGATTTAAAGCTTTAAATCAATTTGAAAGACGTTTTCAAGGAAAATTTGAAGGGTAGTTAACCTTAAGTAAAATGACTCGGATATTTGAATACCAGATGAGACTGGTATAGGGTCGTGCTATATACATTAGCTATAGACCCTAGCTAATTTAGTCCAAAATTCCAGCGTGTATGCCTTAGTTACATGTAAGACTTAAATGATGTTACACACAGAAAGGAATATATACAGAGAAGAATGATAGGTTATTGGTGAGCGCGCAAAACCATTAGGATCAAGTGACCTTGGGAGTAGTAAGATAAGGACAGACCATCCAGAAGTTTGTCTAACAGATGTTAGATTATTTATTTTGTCTGGTAGGCCCGAGTCAGCCAATGGTTAGTAGTTAGCCAAAAAAACTATATTGTTTGGACAGATAGTCCATTTGTTACTTGTTCATGAGCATATATGATATTGCTATATGATTTTAATCAATTTGATTGCAAGATTCTGATTTGCAAAAAGATATGTTTTAAAGGGATATTAGTGAGGGGAAACCCATTCCGCTAAGCGGCGTGGTCTCACTTAATATCAGTAAACCGAGATGTAATAATATTATCGACACCATGCTTTATGTCTAACTCGAAGTTTATGTTTTCCCCTTAAACTCTCGGGTGCCCAAAATTAATTTGAGTAGATTGAGAGTCAGGGTTTACAAATTTAGTAGGTGGACGAGTAAAGCTTCCGAAGACGTGCAGCAGGCATGGATAGCTATTTAGGAGTTGTTATTTTTATTTCTGCTGTGATGTATTATGAATGTTTTGTCTATTTGAGTACTCTGATCATCCAAGGGGGCATCTTCATATGTCGCTTTTGGCGTATTTTGCAATAGTTATATTTAATCAAAACCTAGGAAACGTTTGGGGTTGTGTAATGGAATATGAAATATGTTTTTGAAATGAAATAAGTAAATTTGCTGTTTTTGGAATCTGTGATTTTGTTTCATATTCATGTGCTTTTGATATTATGGATACCATTAACATTACCGTATTTTATCACCGGAAGTTAATACTATGGATGACTGCAGCATCTGTAGTGCTTAGATTCGGGCCTCAAGATAGGGGATGTTACAACTTGGTATCAGAGCATAGGTTTATGAAAAACTTAAAAGAAATTTCAACTTAAAATGATTTTGAAATAATCCTAAGGAATTAGAGGAAAGACTGGGGTATGGGATAACACTATAGTAACATACTTGTATTTGCTATATATATGTATACGCTTTATCTCTATTTTCTCATCTCTATTAGGCTATTCTTTTGTATCTTACAAAGACTCAAATGCAGATTTTACGGACGTAAGACATGGATGCTAGAAGTGGAAGAGTTAACATTGGTGGGGGAAGCACCGCAACCAATGGGAATGCCAGACCAAATATGTAACATCCCTTATCTGGAGGCCCGAAACTAAGCGCTAAAGATGCTGAAGTCATCCATAATATTAACTTCCAGTGACAAAATACGGTAATGTTAATGATATTCATAATATCAGCATCACATGAATATGAAACAAAATCACAGGTTTCAAAAACATCTTTTCACGTTACATTTTCAAAACATGTTTCATATTCAAATTACATAATCCCATCACTTTCCCAGGTTTAGATAAAATATAATTGTTACATAAATACGCCAAGAGCGACATATGATGATACCCCCTTGGCTGACCAGAGGACTAAATAGTCATAACTGACTTATTACAAACACGACGGAAATACATCAAAATGAAACAAACGACAACTCCTAAATAACTATCCGTCAGCCACCTGCTCGTCTCCAGAAGCTTTATTCGCAAACCTACTAAAACCTATAAATCCTCAACATTCGGCCTACGCAAATCAATTTTGAGCACCCGAGAGTTTAAGGGGAAAAACATAAACTTCGAGTCAGACATAAAGCATGGTGTGAATAATACTATACATCTCAGATATACGATATCAAGTGAGACCACGCCGCTTAGCGGAATTGGTTTCCCCTCACTAATATCCTTTTAAAACATATCTTTTGTAAATCAAAATCCTGCAAACAAAACTGGTTAAAAACTGTAAAGCATTTTATGTAAGCATACATATCAGGTAACAAATGGATTATCTATCCGAACATTATAGTTTTGTTTGGCTTACTACTAACCTTTGGCTGAATCAGGCCTACCAGACAGATACAATAAAATGGCCTAACATCTGCTAGACAAGTGTTCTGGATGATCTGTCCCTAACTTACTCTCTCTCATGGTCCACTGATTCTAATGGTTTTGCGGGCTCACCAATAATCTACACTATGCAAATATATCCATTTTTGTGTGTACCATAATTTTAGTCTTACCAGTGACAAAGCTCTACACACTGGAATTTTTGGACTAAATTAGCTAGGGGGCTAATAGCTAATGTATAGGGTGCGACCCTATAGCAGTCTCATCTGGTATTCTAATATCTGAGTCATTTTACTTAAATTTTCCTTGAAAACCTTTTCTTCTCAAATTGATTTAAAACCTTTAAATCAAAGTTAAACAAGGAAAATATATACTCTATGATTTACTCAAAATCACCTTGCAATGCTATATATACTTTACCCAAATCTTTGTTGATGAAGACATTTAAACCTTTGAAAGTACCCCTTTCGATCCCATTGAAAGCATCCCTTTCGTAACCAAATAAACCCTTTCTTTCATCTAGGCTGAAAGGCCAAAACCTTCCTTTCGAAACCATTTACATAAACCTTTCGAAACCATTGAAATGCCTTTTCCTTCAAAAGCTAAAAACCTTAGACATCCTATCTTTAAAACCTTTAAACAAAGCCTTTCAAAACCATTGGAAAAATCTTTCCTTTAAACCTTTCGAAACCATTGGGGAACCACCCCTTAGAAACCTTTCTTAAAAACCTTTTGAAAGCATCAAAACCTTAAACCTTTCAAAAGCATTTGGGTTCAATTTTAAAACATGTGGAAACACCTTTCGAAATCATTCAAAACCATCTGTTTCGAAACCTTTGGGTTAATCTTTAAAAATCTCTAAGGGTCACAAACAACAGGGTCGAAAGTAACTCTTTCGAAAGCCAAAACCTAAGTAAATAAGTGACGGTATCGAAACCATCCTTTCGAAAGCATTGGAGAAGCGGTGGGGTTTTTATAAAACAAAACCAACCCTTTCGAAGGCATTACTTCGAAAGGTAGAAAGCGGCAGCTAAGGCTTCGACTTAGTCGAAAGCGGTTATTCAAAAACAAAGACGCAACCTCTTAAAACCATTTCTTTAAACCATTTGACCCAGTCGGAAGCCAACCAAGTTGAAAGCGATACAGTCGAAAGCAAAGCAGGCGCATTTTCAATTTAAAGCAAAGTAACGCTTCGACCTCCTTCAGAACC
This sequence comes from Allium fistulosum, assembly GCA_030737815.1. Taxonomy (NCBI): domain Eukaryota; kingdom Viridiplantae; phylum Streptophyta; class Magnoliopsida; order Asparagales; family Amaryllidaceae; genus Allium; species Allium fistulosum. The sequence continues at coordinate 935,804,604 of CM060907.1, read as the reverse complement.
CCTAGTTCCGACCTCCTTCAGAACCCCTAGTTTCGACCCAGTTCCTTCCGCTTTTGTCCAGTTCACTATGTACCAGGTTAATGATACTATGTGCATTAGTTTCGATGGCATATAGACGGAACTAATGTGCCTTTTTGAAGATACAGTCGAAAGCTACCCAATCAGAAGCAGGGTGCCAAAAGTGGCGAAACATGTATTTGGCATGAAAAACTGGTTTTTAACCTTTTTAAGTAATCTTTTTAACTAACGTGCCTTGTTTGTCAAAATCTTATTGGTTACTAATTTTTATTTTCTAAAAGCACCGCTATAATTTCAGAATAAATTAATTTAAATCATTTACAAAATACCCCTTCTCCTTTTTATAAATATATAAAACATTTAAGTCCCATACCTTAAATAATTTATTATATTCGTCAAAACACTTTGGAAAATTCTACAAAAATTCCAAAAATCTTTTTTAATATTTTTTCTAACATATATAAATTTTAGACCCAAATTATTTATAATTTAACCGTAAATTATTTATAACCCAATAAATCATTTTCTTCACTAGAAAATTAATATAAAATTAACATTAATTTAGAAAATTATGAAAATTGAAACACATCTCTAAAATACCATTTCTAATCTATATCTAAAATTGCAAGGTATTTGGATGTCATTAAATAGGGTTTTCACATCAAAACATATCATAAAATCTATATGAAATAGCATAAATCATCAACAAGCGTATATAAACATTATATCCTTCAAAATCATGGCTAAACTATGCAAGTTAAATTCGGATTCCCTTAAAATCGAAAAAAATTAAGAAATAAGAGATGTAGTCATTATTCACCTTAGCTTTGTGATTTAGGATGTGAGATTTGATCTTGATTAAGTGATTTGATTCTTCCTCTTGAATCCTAGCTTTTTCTTCTTCCTCTTTGCTAATGGTAGCCGGCCTCAGACTTATAATTTTTGCTTATGAATGTATGAATGAACGTATGGAAGTAAACTCCTAAGGGTTTAGGGTATTATAATGCTCTATTTCCTATTTTACCCCTCCTCTATTTGCCTTAACACTTCATTCTTTAGTTCATTTGTTTATTCATTAACATGGCACGGCTACCCCTTAATTAAATCACAATTCTCAATCCATTAATCAACCTACTTAATTTAATTTAATTTAATTTAGCTAATTAAATTCCCCAAATAATGTTACTAAATATGGGGTGTTACAAAATACTAGGAGGAACCCAGGTCAGGCACAAGCTACAAATGTGAGTGCTGGAGTCCCGCAAGTCGATATGGGAGCAATGTATCGGTTCTTTGTAAACATGATGCAAGCAAGAGTTGATGTGGGGTTAGCCGTAGGAAATGCTGAAGGAGGAAATCAAGAAGCTCTAGTGGTTAATAATTATGCTGTTTTGAGTAGGGATTATGCTCGGTTGGGAGGAAAGCCGTTTATTGGTACTGAGGACGCAATCGAAGTGGAGAATTGGTTACTTCATTGCGAGAGGATTTATGCTGATTTGGGGCTCAACGATGAGTAGAAAAGGAGACTCGCTTCTGGACAGCTACAAGGGGCAGCACTACATTGGTGAAACAGTGTGACCGTTGGGGGTCAATGAGGAGACTATGACTTAGCCTAAGTTCAAGAGGAGGTTTTAGGAAAGGTTTATGTCGGAGATTGCTAAGTCTGCTCTGCTCAGGAAGTTTGTTGAGTTGGAGCAAGGAGATATGACAGTGCTTGAGTAAGCAACCATGTTTGAGGAGTTAGCAAGATACAGGTATGTTATGGTTGATACTGTTATTAAGAGGAATGAGAAGTTCATTCGTGGGTTGAAGCCCGAGCTTGCTAAGGCCACATTATCGCATATTAGAGACCCATGCGATGTTGTTGTTGAGATGGCCTTAAGGCAAGAAGAAATGCTCGCTTATCTTGAAGGATATAAGGCTAAGGAAACTCAAGGAGGGCAGAGTCAAAAGAGAAAGTTTTTCCATAAGAAAGGAGCTCAAAAGGGTGGAGCTGCTAAGAAAGGGAAGGCAGAGGTTGTCTGTTATAAGTGCGATAAGAAAGGACACTATGCCCATGAATGCCGGACTGGCAAAGGAAAGAAAGCTGCTGAGAAGAAAGGAGTAAGGTGTTTCAACTGCGATCATATTGGACACTATAAGAACCAGTGCAAGGAGCCAGCCAAGGATGGAAAAGGCAAGATGTTTGCATTGGAACTAGCTACCTCGAGACCAACAGCAGTGGAGAGGGGAAAAGCTGTGTTGGGGGGTACGCTTTTGATTTATGGTGTATCAGTTAGAGTTCTATTTGATACGGGTGCATCACATTCTTTTATATCTCATTGTTTGATAGATAAGCTTAACCTAGAACCCTCATACTTAGTTACTTCCTTAAGGGTTGCAAATCCGATAGGAGGGTATGCGACACTTGGGATGAAGTGTGACCGGTTAGAATTTGAATTGTTAGGTCATACCTTTGTTTGTAGTTTAAATGTGTTTAATTTTGTAGGGTTCATAATTATTTTAGGTATAAATTGGTTAAGTAAATACAATGCTAGTATATTTTACCATAATAGGAAAATATCGCTTAGACACCCTGACTGTAGTGATCGGATTGTATACTCCGTAGAAAACCCTAGTTTTGAGGTTAATGATTTGTTAGGTGTTACAGAGGCAGAAGACGAGTTGAATCGAGTTTTCGTTGTTAGAAAATTCGCAGATGTCTTTGAACCTGTAGTAGGATTACCGCCGAAACGAGCTATTAATTTTTGGATAGATTTAGTACTAGGAGCAGAACCGGTGAGTAGACCGCCAAGCAAAATGACACCTACCGAGATGAGGGAGCTAAAGGTGCAGTTGGTGGATTTGGAAAATAAGAATTTTATCAGACCAAGAAGTTCGCCTTGGGGAGCAGCTGTTGTGTTTGCCAAGAAGCCAGATGGATCGTTAAGGTTATGTATCGATTATCATAAGTGGAATGAGAGGATGATAAAGAATCGATATCCGTTACCTAGAATTGATGATTTATTTGACTAGTTGAGTGGATCCAAGGTATTTTCCCAGTTGGATTTAGCAACAGGATTCCATCAACTTAGAGTGGCAGAGAATAGTATTCCTTTGATGGCGTTTAGAACCAGATATGGATCGTATGAATGGTTAGTAATGCTGTTCGGTCTAACTAATGGGCCAGCGTTCTTTGTAGATTTGATGAACCGAGTTTTCCGAGAGCACTTGGATAGGTTCGTGTTGGTTTTCATAGATGATGTTTTGATATACTACAAAGATGAAAAAGAGCATGAAGTTCATCTTAGAGTGGTGCTTGAGATGTTGAGGCAGCATCAACCGAAAGTGAAAATTTTGAACTGTCATTTCTAGAAGAAGGAAGTGAAATTTCTTGGTCATGTAGTCTCAAAGAAAGGGTTGTCTATAGATCCAACTAAGATCGAGGTAGTGAATAATTGGAAGAGACCCGAGATAGTGACTGAGATAAAGAGTTTTATTGGATTAGCTGGTTATTATCGGAGATTGATAAAGGATTTTTCACGGATAGCGGCACCGATGACCAAGCTAACACGAAAGGATGTGAAGTTCATTTGGACCGATAAGTGCGAGGAAGCATTTTAGAGATTGAAACACTTATTGACTAATGCACCCGTGTTAGTTGTTCTAGAAGGAAATCCGGACTTAGTAGTGTATACATATGCATATGGAACAGGATTAGGAGCTGTGTTAATGCAAAAGGGTAAAGTGATTGCCCATGCATCTCGACAACTTAGACTGCATGAGCTTAGATATCCAATGCATGATTTGGAATTAACTGCGGTAATTTTTGCGTTGAAGGTGTAGAGACATTACCATATGGGAGAGAGATTTGAATTGTATATGGATCATAAGTCGCTAAAGTATTTATTCTCTCAGAAGAAGTTGAATATGAGGCATCAGAGGTGGTTAGAGTTTTTAGCCACTTATGACTTTGGTATTGAGTACACACCATGAAAAGGCAACAAGGTTATAGATGCACTTAGCAGAAAACATCAGAATGCAGTGTTGGCAATGATAGCTGAGTGGAAAGATTTAGAAGCGTTGACTACATCCAGGATACAGTGGAAGCTTGAGGCTAGATCTAGTAAGGAAACTGTTATGCTGTCATGTTTAGAAGTTCGACCAGTGATGATCGAGAAGATTTCTTCTAAGCAGAAGGAGATCCATTATTAGTTGAACGGATTAGAGAGTTAAGGGATGGAATAGAGAGCGATGACTTGAAAGATTTCAGTCTTGACCAGAATGGATGGTTAAGGAAGAAAGGAAGACCGTGTGTTCCGAATGTGGGAAACATTAGGAAGGAAGTTCTTGAAGAATGCCATCGTTCAAAGTTTACTATACATTCGGGAGGAACTAAGATGTATCAGCATATGAGAAGAAGTTTCTTCTAGGAAGGTATGAAGAGAGATGTAGGCTTATGGGTAAAACAGTATTTGAACTGCTAACAAGTAAAAGCCAAACATCGAAAACCAAGTGGGTTACTTCAGCCTTTAGATGTTCCAGTATGGAAATGGGATTCTATCTCAATGAATTTTATAGACAGATTGCCAAGGTCAAACAGAGAAAATGAAAGTATATGGGTCATAGTGGACAGGTTGACCAAGAGTGCCCATTTCATTCCAGTTAAGTCAACCAGGATGGCACCTATTTTAGCTAAGCTGTTTATGAAGAATGTAGTTAGGCTGCATGGAATTCCTAGTAGTATAGTAAGTGATAGAGATTCCTTATTCACTAGCGAGTTCTGGAAGAGTCTACAAGAAATCTTGAGTACCAAGCTCAAGATGAGTACCGCTTACCATTCGTAGATAGATGGGCAAACAGAAAGAGTTAATAAAGTCTTAGAAGTTTTGTTACGAGCTTGTGTGCTAGATTTTGGAGGATCATAGGAATACCATCTACACTTAGTCGAGTTTTTGTATTACAACGATTATCAGACTAGTATAGGGATGGCACTGTTTGAAGCTTTATATGGAAGGCCATGCAAATATCCCGTTTGTTGGTTAGAGACAGGGAATAGGTTAGTTCTTGGTCCGGATTTGATTAGAGAAGCTGCAAAAAAGATTGAGTTCATTCGAGCTAGAATGTAGGAAGCTCGGTCTAGGCAAAAGAGCTATGCTAATAGAGGACGAAAAAACTTAGAGTTCTCAGTTGGAGATCATGTTTTCGTCAAGGTATCACCGATAAAAGGTGTAATCATATTTGGGAAATCAGGACGTTGGCACCGAGATTCGTTCGAACATTTCCTACTGTAGAAAGGATCGGGAAACTCGCATATAGAGTAGAGTTACTGAACAGTTTGGCAGGAGTCCACGATGTTTTTCATATTTCTCATCCAAGGAAGTGTATTCGAGATGCAGAGACTACTATATCCCTAACTATGTTGGGTGACTTAGTAGTGAAACCGAATTTGACTACAGTTAGAAAACCAGTTTGTATAGTCGCGAGGGATGAAAAAATGCTAAGGAACAAGACAGTTAGGTTAGTCAAAGTCCAATGGAGTGACGACGAGAGAGATTGTACTTGGGAAACTGAGAGGAGGATTAGAGATACTTATCCTGACTTGTTTCATGGTATGTTTTACCTTTATGATTGATTTTGATGAGTGCCTTATCATAATTTCGAGGACGAAATTCTTTAAGAAGGGGAGTCCATAACAACCCTAATTTTGATTAACATTATTTAGGACATTTAATTAGTTAAATTAAATGAAATAATGTAAATGGTTAAGGGATTGAGATTTGTATAATTAGAGGGTAGCCGTGCCAAATTAACTAATGAGCTAAGGGGAAATAAAATGAAATAGATAAGGGTAATAGATAAGGACAAAATATGAATAAGTTATATTCTTATACCCTAAACCCTCATGCCACTTTCATTTACATGGTCACAAACAAAATTAAAATTTATCAAGGTCGGCCACCATTAGAAGAAGTAAGAGGAAGATAAGCTAAAATCAAGAGGAAGAAGCTTAATCAAATTCATTCAAGAGCAAATCTCAACTCCTCAATAACAAGCTAAGGTGAATAATTAATTACATCTCATTTTTGATGATTTCAGTTTCTAGATCAGATCCGAACCTATTTTGCAAAGTATTATGCCATGTTTTGAATGTTAAATAGATATATATGTTTGTTAATGAATTTTGCTTATTCATATAGATTTTATGATAAGATTTGATTTGAAAACTTATTAAATGACATCCAAATGCCTTGCGATTTTGATATATGGTCAGAAATAATATTTTTGAGATGGGTTTCAAGTTTCATAATTTTCTGAATTAATGTGGATTTATTATGAATTTTCTAGTGAAGAAAATGGTTAAATTGGGTTTAAAATTAATTACGACTATTATATATTAGCTTTGGGTCAAAAATTTAAATATGGTAGAAAACATATTAAAAGTGATTAATGGGAAGTTTTGGAGAATTTTCCTAAATGTTTTGATAAGTACATAAAATTATTTAAGGTATGAGATTTAAATGTTTGATATATTTATAAAAGGAGAAGGGGCAATTTGTAAATGTTTTAAATTGTCAATTTCTGAAATTCGGCAGCACTTTAGAAAAAGATTTTGGAAAAGTATTGGCAAGCAATAATTTGTTGACAAACAAAGCAAGTTAATTAGAAAGAAATTGCTTTATAAAGTTAAAAATCAGTTTTAAAAAGGTTTTTACTGCTTCGCCACTTATAGCAGCACCTTTCGACACCATACTTCCACCTCCATCCTAGTCAAAACCAATACACATGATATCAAAGACTTGGTACGTAGTGGATTGGAGATAGACGAAAGGTATAGAGTCGAAGCGTGCCTTCAAAGGGGTCGAGGCCTAGTTTTGCTTTCAAAGGAAATGCCGCTTGCTTTGCATTCAAAAGAATGCTTTTGAATGAGATAGCTTTTGACTTGGTCGAGTGTTTTAAAGAAAAGAGCTTTCGAAAGAGGTTGCCGCCTTTGTTTTAAAAAGAATCTTTCAAAGGGGTTGGAACCCTTGCTACTGCATTATACCTTTCGAAGCAATGCCTTCGAAAGGGTTCTTTTGCTTTAAACCCCGAGTCGCTTCTCCAATGCTTTCGAAGGGGTTGGTATCGACACCATCCACTTCTTCTGTTTAGAAAAATCCTTTCTAAAGAGTTGCTTTCATCCCAGTTCTTTTAAGACCCTTTTGAAATTTTGGAAGCTAAACCCAAAGGTTTCGAAAGGAATGGTTTTAAAGGTTTCGAAACTATGTTCCACATATTTTTACTTGAACCGAATGCTTTCGAAAGGTTTGTTTTATGAAAGGACTTTACTGCTTTCGAAAGGCATCTAAAGAAGGTTTCAAAGGGGAGGTTCCCTAGTATTTTCGAAAGGTATATGATATAGGTTTCGAGGGGTGATTCCCCAATGTTTTCGAAAGGTTTACCTTTAGTATTTGAATCGAAGGTTTCCAATGTCTTCGAAAGGAAAGTTTAAAGTATTTTAAAAGAGGATGTCTAAGGTTTTAGAAAGCTTTCGAAAGGATAATTAGAAAGGGGTACTTTCAAAGGTTTCGAAAGAGAATGTTTAAAGGTTTTAAACAAGGATTTCAAAGGTTTTCATCAACAATGTTTTGAGTAAAGCATATATCATGACAAAGATATTTGAGTAAAGCAAATAGTATGTTTTCCTTGTTAAGTATGATTTAAAGCTTTAAATCAATTTGAAAGATGTTTTCAAGGAAAATTTGAAGGGTAGTTAACCTTAAGTAAAATGACTCGGATATTTGAATACCAGATGAGACTGGTATAGGGTCGTGCTATATACATTAGCTATAGACCCTAGCTAATTTAGTCCAAAATTCCAGCGTGTATGCCTTAGTTACATGTAAGACTTAAATGATGTTACACACAGAAAGGAATATATACAGAGAAGAATGATAGGTTATTGGTGAGCGCGCAAAACCATTAGGATCAAGTGACCTTGGGAGTAGTAAGATAAGGACAGACAATCCAGAAGTTTGTCTAACAGATGTTAGATTATTTATTTTGTCTGGTAGGCCCGAGTCAGCCAATGGTTAGTAGTTAGCCAAAAAAACTATATTGTTTGGACAGATAGTCCATTTGTTACTTGTTCATGAGCATATATGATATTGCTATATGATTTTAATCAATTTGATTGCAAGATTCTGATTTGCAAAAAGATATGTTTTAAAGGGATATTAGTGAGGGGAAACCCATTCCGCTAAGCGGCGTGGTCTCACTTAATATCAGTAAACCGAGATGTAATAATATTATCGACACCATGCTTTATGTCTAACTCGAAGTTTATGTTTTCCCCTTAAACTCTCGGGTGCCCAAAATTAATTTGAGTAGATTGAGAGTCAGGGTTTACAAATTTAGTAGGTGGACGAGTAAAGCTTCCGAAGACGTGCAGCAGGCATGGATAGCTATTTAGGAGTTGTTATTTTTATTTCTGCTGTGATGTATTATGAATGTTTTGTCTATTTGAGTACTCTGATCATCCAAGGGGGCATCTTCATATGTCGCTCTTGGCGTATTTTGCAATAGTTATATTTAATCAAAACCTGGGAAACGTTTGGGATTGTGTAATGGAATATGAAATATGTTTTTGAAATGAAATAAGTAAATTTGCTGTTTTTGGAATCTGTGATTTTGTTTCATATTCATGTGCTTTTGATATTATGGATACCATTAACATTACCGTATTTTATCACCGGAAGTTAATACTATGGATGACTGCAGCATCTGTAGTGCTTAGATTCGGGCCTCAAGATAGGGGATGTTACAACTTGGTATCAGAGCATAGGTTTATGAAAAACTTAAAAGAAATTTCAAACTTAAAATGATTTTGAAATAATCCTAAGGAATTAGAGGAAAGAATGGGGTATGGGATAACACTATAGTAACATACTTGTATTTGCTATATATATGTATACGCTTTATCTCTATTTTCTCATCTCTATTAGGCTATTCTTTTGTATCTTACAAAGACTCAAATGCAGATTTTACGGACGTAAGACATGGATGCTAGAAGTGGAAGAGTTAACATTGGTGGGGGAAGCACCGCAACCAATGGGAATGCCAGACCAAATATGTAACATCCCTTATCTGGAGGCCCGAAACTAAGCGCTAAAGATGCTGAAGTCATCCATAATATTAACTTCCAGTGACAAAATACGGTAATGTTAATGATATTCATAATATCAGCATCACATGAATATGAAACAAAATCACAGGTTTCAAAAACATCTTTTCACGTTACATTTTCAAAACATGTTTCATATTCAAATTACATAATCCCATCACTTTCCCAGGTTTAGATAAAATATAATTGTTACATAAATACGCCAAGAGCGACATATGATGATACCCCCTTGGCTGACCAGAGGACTAAATAGTCATAACTGACTTATTACAAACACGACGGAAATACATCAAAATGAAACAAACGACAACTCCTAAATAGCTATCCGTCAGCCACCTGCTCGTCTCCAGAAGCTTTATTCGCAAACCTACTAAAACCTATAAATCCTCAACATTCGGCCTACGCAAATCAATTTTGAGCACCCGAGAGTTTAAGGGGAAAAACATAAACTTCGAGTCAGACATAAAGCATGGTGTGAATAATACTATACATCTCAGATATACGATATCAAGTGAGACCACGCCGCTTAGCGGAATTGGTTTCCCCTCACTAATATCCTTTTAAAACATATCTTTTGTAAATCAAAATCCTGCAAACAAAACTGGTTAAAAACTGTAAAGCATTTTATGTAAGCATACATATCAGGTAACAAATGGATTATCTATCCGAACATTATAGTTTTGTTTGGCTTACTACTAACCTTTGGCTGAATCAGGCCTACCAGACAGATACAATAAAATGGCCTAACATCTGCTAGACAAGTGTTCTGGATGATCTGTCCCTAACTTACTCTCTCTCATGGTCCACTGATTCTAATGGTTTTGTGGGCTCACCAATAATCTACACTATGCAAATATATCCATTTTTGTGTGTACCATAATTTTAGTCTTACCAGTGACAAAGCTCTACACACTGGAATTTTTGGACTAAATTAGCTAGGGGGCTAATAGCTAATGTATAGGGTGCGACCCTATAGCAGTCTCATCTGGTATTCTAATATCTGAGTCATTTTACTTAAATTTTCCTTGAAAACCTTTTCTTCTCAAATTGATTTAAAACCTTTAAATCAAAGTTAAACAAGGAAAATATATACTCTATGATTTACTCAAAATCACCTTGCAATGCTATATATACTTTACCCAAATCTTTGTTGATGAAGACATTTAAACCTTTGAAAGTACCCCTTTCGATCCCATTGAAAGCATCCCTTTCGTAACCAAATAAACCCTTTCTTTCATCTAGGCTGAAAGGCCAAAACCTTCCTTTCGAAACCATTTACATAAACCTTTCGAAACCATTGAAATGCCTTTTCCTTCAAAAGCTAAAAACCTTAGACATCCTATCTTTAAAACCTTTAAACAAAGCCTTTCAAAACCATTGGAAAAATCTTTCCTTTAAACCTTTCAAAACCATTGGGGAACCACCCCTTAGAAACCTTTCTTAAAAACCTTTTGAAAGCATCAAAACCTTAAACCTTTCAAAAGCATTTGGGTTCAATTTTAAAACATGTGGAAACACCTTTTGAAATCATTCAAAACCATCTGTTTCGAAACCTTTGGGTTAATCTTTAAAAATCTCTAAGGGTCACAAACAACAGGGTCGAAAGTAACTCTTTCGAAAGCCAAAACCTAAGTAAAGAAGTGACGGTATCGAAACCATCCTTTCGAAAGCATTGGAGAAGCGGTGGGGTTTTTATAAAACAAAACCAACCCTTTCGAAGGCATTACTTCGAAAGGTAGAAAGCGGCAGCTAAGGCTTCGACTTAGTCGAAAGCGGTTATTCAAAAACAAAGACGCAACCTCTTAAAACCATTTCTTTAAACCATTTGACCCAGTCGGAAGCCAACCAAGTTGAAAGCGATACAGTCGAAAGCAAAGCAGGCGCATTTTCAATTTAAAGCAAAGTAACGCTTCGACCTCCTTCAGAACCCCTAGATTTGAATGTTAGGGTCGTGCTATATACATTAGCTATTTTGCAAAGTATTATGCCATGTTTTGAATGTTAAATAGATATATATGTTTGTTAATGAATTTTGCTTATTCATATAAATTTTATGATAAGATTTGATTTGAAAACTTATTAAATGACATCCAAATGCCTTGCGATTTTGATATATGGTCAGAAATAATATTTTTGAGATGGGTTTCAAGTTTCATAATTTTCTGAATTAATGTGGATTTATTATGAATTTTCTAGTGAAAAAAATGGTTAAATTGGGTTCAAAATTAATTACGGCTATTATATATTAGCTTTGGGTCGGAAATTAAATATGTTAGAAAACATATTAAAAGTGATTAATGGGAATTTTTGGAGATTTTTCCTAAGTGTTTTGATAAGTATATAAAATTATTTAAGGTATGGGACTTAAATGTTTTATATGTTTATAAAAGGAGAAGTGGCAATTTGTAAATGTTTTAAATTGTTAATCTCTGAAATTCGGTAGCACTTTAGAAAAAGATTTTGGAAAAGTATTGGTAACCAATCATTTGTTGACAAACAAAGCAAGTTAATTAGAAAGAAATTGCTTTATAGAGTTAAAAATCAGTTTTAAAAAGGTTTTACTGCTTCGCCACTTATAGCAGCACCTTTCGACACCATACTTCCGCCTCCATCCTACTCGAAATCAATACATGGTATCAAAGACTTGGTACGTAGTGGATTGAAGATAAGCGAAAGGTATAGATTTGAAGCACGCCTTCGAAGGGGTCGAGGCCTTGTTTTGTTTTTAAAGGAAATGTCGCTTGCTTTGCTTTCAAAAGAATGTTTTCGAATGAGATAGCTTTTGACTTGGTCAAGTGTTTTAAAGAAAAGAGCTTTTAAAAGAGGTTGCCGCCTTTGTTTTAAAAAGAAGCTTTCGAAGGGGTCGAAATCCCTGCTGCCGCATTATACCGTTCGAAGCAATGCCTTCGAAAGGGTTCTTTTGCTTTAAACCCCGAGTCGCTTCTCCAATGCTTTCGAAGGGGTTGGTATCGACACCATCCACTTCTTCTGTTTAGAAAGATCCTTTCTAAAGAGTTGCTTTCATCCCAGTTCTTTTAAGACCCTTTTGAAATTTTGGAAGCTAAACCCAAAGGTTTCGAAAGGAATGGTTTTAAAGGTTTTGAAACTATGTTCCACATATTTTTACTTGAACCGAATGCTTTCGAAAGGTTTGTTTTATGAAAGGACTTTACTGCTTTCGAAAGGCATCTAAAGAAGGTTTCAAAGGGGAGGTTCCCTAGTGTTTTCGAAAGGTATATGGTATAGATTTCGAAGGGGTGATTCCCCAATGTTTTCGAAAGGTTTACCTTTAGTATTTGAATCGAAGGTTTCCAATGTTTTCGAAAGGTTTACCTTTTGTATTTGAATCGAAGGTTTCCAATGTTTTCGAAAGGCAAGTTTAAAGTATTTTAAAAGAGGATGTCTAAGGTTTTAGAAGGCTTTCGAAAGGATAATTTCAATGGTTTCGAAAGGTCTAATTGAAATGGTTTCGAAAGGTACGTTTTGGCCTTTGGCCTAATGTTATAAAGTAAAGTAGTTAACTTGTTTTGAAAGGGGTACTTTCAAAGGTTTCGAAAGAGAGTTTTTAAAGATTTTAAACAAGGGTTTCGAAGGTTTTCATCAACAATGTTTTGAGTAAAGCATATATCATGGCAAAGAGATTTAAGTAAAGCAAATAGTATGTTTTCCTTGTTAAGTATGATTTAAAGGTTTTAATCAATTTGAAAGATGTTTTCAAGGAAAATTTGAAGGGTAGTTAACCCTAAGTAAAATGACTCAAATATTTGAATACCAGATGGGACTAATATAGGGTCACGCCCTATACATTAATTATAGCTCTTAGCTAATTTAGTCCAAAATTCCAATGTGTAGGCCTTAGTCACATGTAAGACTTAAATAATGTTACATATAGAAAGGAATATATAGAGAGAAGAAGGATAGGTTATTGGTGAGCCCGCAAAACCATTAGGATCAGGTGACCCTGGGAGAAGTAAGATAAGGATGAACCGTCCAGAAGTTTGTCTAACGGATGTTAGATTATTTATTCTGTTTGGTAAGCCAGAGTTAGCCAATGATTAGTAATTAGCCAAACAAAACTATATTGTTCGGATAAATAGTCCATTTGTTACCTGATTATGAGTATATATGATATTGCTATATGATTTTAATCAGTTTGATTGCAAGATTCTGATTTGCAAAAAGATACGTTTTAAAGGGATATTAGTGAGGGGAAACCTGTTCCGCTAAGCGGCATGGTCTCACTTAATATCAGTAAACCGAGATGTAATAGTATTATTAACACCAGACTTTATGTCCGACTCAAAGTTTATGTTTCCCCTAAAAATCTCGGGTGCTCAAAATTAATTTGAGTAGATTGAGAGTCAGGGTTTATAGGTTTAGTAGGTGGACTAATAAAGCTTCCGAAGACGTCAGGAGGCATGTATAGCTATTTAGGAGTTGTTATTTTTATTTCCGCTGTGATGTATTAAGAATGTTTTATCTATTTGAGTACTCTGAGCATCCAAGGGAGCATCTTCATATGTCGCTCTTGGCGTATTTTGTAATAATTATATTTGATCAAAACCTAGGAAACGTTTGGGATTGTGTAATGGAATATGAAATATGTTTTTGAAATGAAATCAGTAAAGTTGTTGTTTTTGGAATCTGCGATTTTATTTCATATTCATGTGCTTTTGATATTATGGATACCATTAACATTACCGTATTTTATCACCGAAAGTTAATGCTATTGATGACTGCAGCATCTGTGGTGCTTAGCTTCGGGCCTCAAGATAGGGGACATTACAATTCGGGTCTCTGATGCTCTCCGTGAACTAACTAGTTTGGCCAAAGAATCAGCTTGGAAAATTTTCCCTTTAGGTACTTGGTGCTTTGAAAAATCTTCAAATCGAGTCAACATCTTTATCACCTTTTTGACACAAAGGGTCAGTTTGGCATCTTTCGTTTGATATGTCTGATCAGCTTATTAACCATCAATTAAGAATCACTAAAAATTTCGATCCTTGGGATCTTCAACTGAAGGGATAAGGTAAGTCTTACCACCATTGATTCATACTTAGCTATATTATTGGTATTGCGAAAGCCTAACTTCATTGCGCAATGCAATCGGTGTCCATTAGGGGTAATGATTATGTAACCTACGCCATCCCCTTGTTCATTTGAGGCCCCATCAACAAACAATTGCCATTTAGACTTTAAACCCTTCTCCTTTTCTGATTATTCTTTAATGAACCATGTGCATTCATTAACTGAATTGGTTAGGGCCTGCCCTTTAATCACCACTTGGGGTTGGAACTCAATATCATATTGGCTAGGCTCTATCCCCTATTTTACTAGTCTTCTTGACGCTTGAGGTTTATTGAAAACTTGTTTAAGTTGAAAATTGGTTAAGACCTTAATTGGATGTGCTTAAAAGCAGGATCTTAACTTTTGTGCGGTGAGAATTAAACAATATGCCAACTTCTCTATAACTGGATATCTAACCTCTACATCTTTAAGCCTTTTACTAGTACAATATAATGAAGTTGAGTTTTGTTCTCCTCTCTTACTAAGACCAAACTTACTGCATGTTCAGAGACTGGTATGTAGAGATATAAAATTTTCCCTTCTGTAAGGCTAGATAGGATTGGAGGTTTTTCAAGACGATCCTTCAATTCTTTGAAGGCATTTTAGCAATCCTCTCCCCATTCAAAGTTCTTCTTTTTCCTGATCACATCAAAGAAAGAGATGCACTTATCAGTGGCTTTAGAGATAAATTTGTTCAGAGCTGCCACTTTCCATTTAGGCTCATCACATCTTTGCTTGTTTTTAGTTCTGCCATATCCTTAATGGCTTTGATTTGATCAGGATTGGCCTCGATTCCCCGAGCACTAAAAATGTATCCGAGAAAGTTACCAGATTATATCCCGAAGGAGCATTTTTGCGGATTTAGTCTCATTTTATACTTTCTTAGTACTTTAAACAATTCTTTGAGATCCTTTAACTGGTTGGTTTCCTCTTGAGATTTCACTAGCATATCATCTACATATACTTTCATGTTTCATCCAATTTGCTCTTTAAACATTATGTTCACTAATATTTGATATCTAGCCCCTGCATTCTTCAACTCGAAAGGCATAATTTTGTAGTAGTAAATTCCCCAATATGTTATAAAATTTGTGTGCTCTTCATCTGGTTTAAACATGGAAATTTGATTATAATCTGAATATGTGTTCATAAAAGATAACAACTTATGTCCGCTTGTGGCATTAACCAACTGGTCTGTTCGGCGTAAAGGATAACAATCCTAAGGGCATGCTTTGTTTAGATCGGTGTAATCTACACATGTTCTCCATTTTCTATTGGACTTTTTAACTAACATGGGATCAGCTAGCCATTTGGGATAAAACATTTCCCTAATAAACTCACTCTTAAGTAGTTTTTTGATTTCTTCTTTCAATGCATTAGCGCTAACTTTATCAAATTGCCTTTTCTTTTGTTGAATGAGGATAATATTTGGATCTACATTTAGAGCATGGCTCATGACCATTGGTTCTATTCCAACCATATCCGAATGGGTCCAAGTAAATGCATCCTTGCTTGACTGGAGAAATTGGATAAGTTCTCCTCTAAGCTTGTCATCCAACTCTTTTCCAATCTTTACTATTTTTGTTGGATCAAGTGAATCTAAGGTTACCTCTTCTAGGTCTTCAGCATACTTTATTCTTTCTTACTCATTTCTACAATCAAATTCGGTAACAATCTCTTCACCATCTATTTTTTTGTCTACTTGGTTTGCCTCTTTTCATTTTCTTTTCCTCTTGGAAAAGTTGAATCTTCTCAGTACATTCTCGGGCATTTCAGCTATTCTTATCTTCTTATTTGCCTTGGATAGTTAGCTTAAAGGACTATCGTCTAACGACTTCTCAATTTCAGTTTTACTTAATTTACTTCTCTTTGAATCGTAACAAGAAACACCATCTCTTTTGAATTGCTCAAGTGTAGCAAAGTACAATTCTCGGGAGCTAAATTGCTCATATCTTATTGTCCGCCAACCATTCTGGGTTAGAAACTTTACCATTAGATATTTCGGTGATACAAACGCATCCACTTCATCCAGGGTCAGTCTCCCAAAGAAAGCGTTGTAATAGGAAGGTTAGTCCATTATTAGGAATAGGGTCTCAAAAGTTTTAGAATGTGGCGGAATTCCCATATGCACCCGTAGTTTGATCTATCCTATTGGAGTAGGCTCTTTATTGTTAAATCCAAAGATTGGCTTAAAGCTTGGCTCCAACTTCTCTGGAATACCCATTTGATCAAAGCGTACATAAAGACGATGTTTACTGCACTTTTGGTATCCACTAAGATCTTTGTTGCCACAGAGAGCCCAATTCGTGAAGTTATTATCAGTGGATCATTATGCGGGTGACGGACCCCCTTTAGCTTTTATGGGGTTATTATTAAGTTGAGCATTTGAAGTTGATATTTACAATTTTTTAGTGGTAGCTCCTCCTAAATGGAAATGACTCCATCTCTTACCTCCCTTATGTATCTGCTCTTGGCTCCTTTGCTGCTTCCAACGAGATGGGGACCTCCACGGATGCCATCAATGTGGTTGATCAAAGGAATGAAATCCGACTAAGAATCATTCTCTATGAAATTTGCAGTATTGCTTGGGGACCTCTGATTGTTCCTTTCAGGATTGGAGGGTTTTTGTTCCTCCTTGACAAACTCTTTCAAAGATCTGAATCTAACCATTTTCTGGATTATTCCAGCCAAAACATGCATTCATTAGTTTTATGTCCGTTCACCATATGGTAAGCACAATAATCTCCCCTTCTTCGCTTCTGGATTGTTCCTTGCCTTGTAGGAAGTAGGAAAGTTTCCTCCATCTTTAGCCATGGCAAAAATATAGGAAATAGGTTTATTCAGAGCCATATAGTTAGATTTTGGGATCCCTTTCTATCTTCCTCTTCTATTTTCATTCCATCTTGGCTTTTTTGTTAGGGTGATCATAACTAAATTTTCCTCATTCCTTTTTGGTTGGGATTTCTTCTTAGAATGATACATTTCATCCATACGACTAAACTTATCAGCCTGGAAATGAAAATGTTGCAGATCCCTACACCCATGGATGTAGAGTTCCTTCTAGAAGGGGGTCTATTCAATTAACCCTAAGCACACTGTCATTAGTTTTTATCTATCAATCATGTTTTCTGCCTTTGGTGCCTCAGTGTTGAATCACTTTAGATATTCGTCGAGCAACTCTCCTAATCTTTGTTTGACATTTGCTAGCACACTAAAGTCAATAATAGGATCTTTGCATATGCTAAGAAAATTGTTTCCAAGAGTAAATAGTTTTCTCTTTATAGTGCCTGTACCATTTGGTAGCTACTCCTTGAAAAGTTGTAGGAAAGAGTCTGCAATGTACAGTTCCAGAAGCATTGTGCAAATCCATTTGGCTCTTAAAAACAAAAAGACGGTCATCGAGGTCAGTGGTTCCATTATACTTTAATGATGGGATTTTGATGTGCGACGAAATTCTAATAGACATTATTTCCTTTGTAAATGGAGCTTCAAGAGGATTAGTATTTACCCTTGGGTCGAGGGTCTTCTTCTCTTGAATATCAAGCATGTCTTTCACTATTTTATTGGCCATGTTTTTCAGGTATGCTTCGTCATCATGATAACCCTTTTGGAGGGTTTGTATTCTTTGCTTGAAATAGAGCTACCTAATTGCTCAAAAGATTTTTTTATTCCCCTTTCTTAGCTTTCTCTTTAATGATTTATCTTAATTTCACTGTCCTGCAAGTTCGGGGAATACACCGTTGGCCCTTCATTTTAAGTTTCTTTCTTTCTTTGCGAACCCATGATTCTTTTACCCTTATATTTGCTTCTTCTCCTCCTTGAAGATTCCACTTCTCCTCCTTCAGCAAGCTTTGCTATTTTAGAATACTTCTAAGAAAGAATCTTCTTAAGGAGTTCCTACATCAACGTAAGCCATTGTGTTAAATCTTGAATCTTAGCCTTACTATTTGATGGCTTTACTGGTGTCGAAGGCTACCTAGGTTCCACATTCTCCGAATTGAAGTCTGGAGTGATATTTTCCTCCAAATTTGTTCGTTGTACAATCTCTTCGTTCGGAACATCAACTTTTTTTTAGCTCTCACCATTTTCCTACAACATAACTTTACATAATTAGTTTCTTAGTAAGGAAATAATGGGTCAGAGGTTCAGGCCCTCCTTCTAGTGCTAAAATTGTTAAATCAAAAAATGGCTCAACACTCAAAATGTTGCATTATATACTATTATTTGGAATGGATCAAATATTACCCACGACCTTTTATACAATTATGAAGTTATTCAAAAGTTCGAGTCATATGTCCAAGGATAAGATAGTAAAGTCGCTTAAATGTGCAATAGTCCATTGTTTAATGGGAAAAATAGGCAATTCACTTATATCACCATCCTTTATTCATATGCCATTAGGCATAGTAGTCATATGAAGTGTAAAATTTGATTTAAGAAAGGGCTTAGGTGGCCTTGTTCAAATTATCAATATGTAAGTCCAAATATAAGTCCAAGTCCAAACATAAGTCACATGCACGTCCACTCTCATAATAATAATCAAAGATACATATATTGAGGGCATTATGTTATGGAACATTTATTGTCCAAGCACTTATATGCACAAAGTTACAATTGTATGATCGGCTCTAAAAATCCCCAAACCAATTTAGGGTTTACAACTTTAAAATTTGAGAAAAGAGAGTAGAAATCATCGCCCTACCTAAGTGATAGAGGGGGTCTATTTATAGAGGTAACGGTAAGCGGCATGGTTGGCATGTGTCTGCCTAGTAAGATATGCTTTGTGTATTTGTATAGTCGAGATTCGACATCCCCAACATTCATCGAGATTTGACATCTCCCGTTATCTTTTGATGTGCGATACCTTCACTATCCATTGAGATTCGACATTCCTTGCTATCTGTAGAAACTCAAGACCATTTGCCGCTTGCAGATGCTTTACAACAGTTAACATTATAGTGGCTCGGTAACTCATACAACAGTTGATTTTCGACACCCTGCACTATAATATTCCCTTAATAACTTTAACGAAGGCCGGTGATACTCGAAATCCTTTATCATCCATTGCTTAAAATGATTTATGGTTGCTGGGCCTAGTATCTAGGACATGCTTCCAATAGAGACTCGACATCCTCCTTTTTGATTATATTCTCAATATCCCTTAGTGGTGTGGCATCTATTCTCTATTCTATACATTGTGGCATCTTGTGTTAGTTTGAAATCTCCCCCGCCTTTTTAGAAATTCAATACTCTCTCAGCATAAGGCACTCGATATACTTCTCTATTATCTAAGGCTTTGACATCACCTTTCACTCGTGTATGTTTTACAATGCTTGTTGTTGTGATTCAACATCTCAATTATCATGAAGATTTGATATTCAGACTTGACCTTAGATACTCGACAACCTTAATGATTGTCGAGGCTTGATATATATTGTTTTTCTGGATTTGCTACAACTTGATATCTATTTGTTGATATTCAGAACCTCCATTTGTTCATCAAACATTTGACAACCCTTCTCATTCATACAAGCTCGTTACCCCTTTAGGGATTCGATACCTCCTCTTGGCTCGATAATTACTCAGAATTTGACACCTTCGGAATCTCCTTACGATTGTTTGGGATTTGCTACCCTTCTTATTTTATTTGCTCGCTAACCTTAATGGTTTGACACCACCAACTCTTTGCTAACTCTTTAAGTTCGTTAAACCCTGAATAGGAGTTCAATCACTATCTTCATATTAAACGTTCGATACTCCTTGCTTCTATATCTTCCATATTTCTTTTCTTAGCCTAATAGTTAGAAAATATGTGGATAACACTTTTCAAGATCATGTGTAGCTATATCCTCAACATCTTCGTCATTGACATCAACTTTAACATGTACATTATTTTCCTCGTCCGCAACTTCTACAACATGTTGATTTTTGCTTTCTACTTCAACATTCCCATTTGTAGGCTCTTCATCTTCCTTGGTCTCAATATTGGAATCAACATCATCATGCTCAAAATTAATTTCTTCAACTTGACTTAATTTTGAATTTGAGATTTCTTTAGTCTTGCTACAAATAAATATGGAATTGAGCCTACTAATAATTTGCTTCTTCACCTTTGTGTTGTTTTCACTTTCTATTTTGATAGCCAGAATTTTGTTTTTGAATCCTACGTCCAATTGAGATACAACACAATATTGCTAACGAAAATTTAATTCATTCACAAAATTTTATTCGCTCACAAAAAGAATGAAATCAATTCAATTCTGTTTAATTCAATCATAATTTAATTCATTCAAAAAAAATGAAATCAGTATTATTCATATCCAAAAATTAAATTTGTTCACAAAAAGAATGAAAACAACTCAATTATTTAATTCAATCATAATTTAGTTCATTCAAAAAAAATGAAATTAATGCCATTAATTTAATTCTTTTCAGCTCAATTATAATTTACCTTTTTATCAAATTTCAAGCATAACTTTATCATATTCATTTTCAATGAACTGATTTGAAATTTTACAGTAAATTAATTGACAAAAAGCATACCAAAAATCATATTTATATTTAAAATTTAATTAAAAACTTATATTTTAGGAATTAGGAATCAGGAACATCAATTACCCCGCAATCGGAGATTAAGGCAGCAACACATGGTAGCATCATGAAAATTAAGATTAGGGCAACAACATTTTGAAATTGGGGCATCATGAAATTAGGGCAAAAGTGGGAGGCTGTCTTGGTCGCGCGCGAGAGGGCAAGGCATGGGACGGTGGGAGGCTAGGCCGTGCATAAGAGGAGCAGGGAAGGCTATACGTGGATTGGTTGCACGGAGGAGCAGGTCGCATTGTTGTTCATATGCGAGATCGAGAAGCATTCGCTTGCTGTTACCCTAGACCAATGTCTTATTGACTTGGTCTTGAGTCTGGCCTGCTTATATAGTCAGTTTATCATATTAAAAATGTAGTTTTAATTGATCTTTAAATATTATTACGTTTTTTTTCAAATGGATTAAAATAACCAATCCAGCATTTGGCCTACACTAATCGGATCGGATATTATATTTTACCCAACCTCTTTACACTGCTTTGCAAAACAAAGAAAAATGAAACTAGGGTTTCAACCCTAGTTCATTTTCTGACTTTCTCTTGTACTCTAGTTTTCATGACAGCTTCTTATTTCTCCATATTATCTCTAAATTTCATTTGCTCTTGCTCCGCTAGTTTCTCCCCTATCTCAATACGAGAGACATTCGTTTAAGCTGATTCTCGTACCCCCTATATCTCAAATTAGGATTTCTTCTTCTTTCCACTATGCTGTATTTGTTAGATGTAACATCACCACAACCCAACTCTAGCAATTTCATGCACGGTTGTCCACTATGAAGTTGATTTCTAGCCATGGGAGGCTTTGATGGAGCAACACCAACTTAATTGCATATTGCAAATTGGTTTTGGTGGAGGCATGAATTTAATTCCTCTTCAATTATGATATTATATCATTGCTGTTTAAATTGGCTTTAGGTTGACATAAATAACTCCCAATTCTTTTACTTCCTGCTTCTACAGTCTACCACTCAAATAAATATATGAATCATGTTTAATTCTTCACTTTCTTTTCCGACTTATTCGATATTATATTGCCTTTTGTATCAGTAAGTATCCATCTAGGTTCTTTACTTGTTATATATTATTATGTACTCTGGAATTTTTTTCTTTCCAAATATGATAAACCGAAGTTGTTAGTATGATAGATTCTAGATCTCTTTCTAGTGACTTTGATCTGAAGTTTGACTTAATTTGATGTACTTCTTCTTTTAGTTTCATGTTACTGCTATGCTCGAACCCTAAATTGTTTCCTTGTTAAACCATAAGCAGTATGAATGACTACACTCAAAGAATAAATGCTCAATGGTTTCTTGTTCTACATCACATAATAAGCATTGTGTATTATTTATTTTGCTCTTTTTGTTGGTTCTATTTCTTGTTGGTAACTTTTCATTGATTGCAAAGTTTGCTGTTGCTCAATTTTCTCCCGAGTGTTATTAGAAAGTCGATTAAGGCATAGACTACCAATCAAAGCCAGCCCAGCACAACTCGCCCCGACCAGTACATGTTGGCCAAAAATCAAGCCAGCCCCAAGCCAGCCCACTTACTTAGTAGCACATCAGGTCGACAATAGTCCGCTCAACCCAAAGCGGCTTTAACAACCAATTCGTCAAACAAGGATTGGATGACTAAGCACAGCCCATGCTAGTCCAAACTGGATTGGCTCACCTGCAACCAACACTTTCATGCTGGCCCATGCTCAATGTGGCACAAGGTCAACCCATCTACTCGACATCACTCCAAGTCCAATTCCGGCTGGCACAACTCAAGACAGCCTCAACGGTTAGCTCACTAGACAAAACCGTCTCAAGCATAACCTGTCGTTGGCCCAACTTCATCACTGCCACCCTCGACCGGTTCTAAGTAGCCTGTCTCGTCATCTAATAGCCGACCTAATGCCTTCCTTGCAACTTGGTTCTTATCACAATTCAACTTTCCTTATCAAACTTGGGCATTAAGCAACTAGCCCACTTATGGCGGTCCGCATCCAATCTGGCTCTAGGTTAGCCCATCAAGTCCAGCTCCATTGCTAGTTGGTATAACTCAAGAAAACTTCAACATCCAACTCATCTGTCAAGATTGGCTCAGGTATGACCCATTTCTGGCCTAGCATCACAAAGCCCATCTCGTCATATCAGCACATTCTTTATACCTTGGTCCTCAATAGTATTCAGCTTCCTTCAAGCATCATTAATAGCCGGCCAGGCAACATAACCTGACCAAAGCCACTCATCCACCTTGCCATATGGGCATAGAAAAGTAGCTACATGTCATAATAGGGGTGAGCATTTGGTTGGTTTGGTTTATCAGATGATGAAAGTTGTTAAACCAAACTAAAAACAACAAAAATAAAAACCAAACCAAACCAACCAAATTAAGTACGGTTGGTTTGGTTGGTTATCCGATTTAGCCGAACCAAAAATGTTTTACCCTTTATTTTTGGAAATTCATTATAATTTGAAGTAAAACTTAAATATATGATTAAAGTATTCTTATTTATCATTCTTATGCTTTCTAAAAGTAATTTTGACACATATATGATAAATAAAATTTATTTGGATCACTAAATTAATCCAAAAAAATTATTAAGACATCGATAAATCTAAAAATATAATAAAAGTTCGATTAATTTGGTTAAACCGACAATCAAACTAAATTTTTTTTATAGGTCGATTATAAACCAATCTAGTTTCAAAACCAAACCAAACCGACCAAAATGAATTGGTTTGGTTAGTTTATTTGGTTTAACCAAATAATGCTCACCCCTATGTCATAAATCTAGCTGTACTAGATACTATAGCAAAGTGGCCAAAAGCATACCTACTCATGTAGCTTGACGTTGACATTTAATGCACATTAAACGCAATGCATGCGCCTGGTATTTTGAAACAACCGGCATACTTCTCTGCCATACATTCCGGCCTTCCTTTGTAGCCGCCTTTCATCCGTTAGGGTGACCGGATCAATGGTCGAGCACCTTTTCCACCTATTTTCCTTTGTGATCTCAACCATCCATTATCCTGTACAGTGACTAAATACCCTCAGCCATACAACTTCAAAAGGGTTGAAATCTGGTTGAAAACTAGTTGATTTCCAATCGAATTAAAGCCATTATCTCTCAACCCAGTCACTCCTCACAGCAAAACAAAGCATTAAACTCTTAAGATTGGTTACTTGTTAGTCTTAAGTACTTTATTTCTTATTATTCTCTAGTAATTCCTTGTAATTGTAAGAGAAAAACATAGTAAGAGATCTATAGGCAAGCTTGCTGAACCATTCTATATCTTTGTGTCATTTACTTTAATTTGCTTGCTTTCATCCTCATTTTACATTTTAAGCCCATTGACTAGCAAGTGGCATTTGCTTTCACAATGCATTAATCTAATTTTGAGGTTGGCTAATTCTTTAGTCAACATTTTGACGCCAGAAGGAGGGCCTCTCCTTAAAGCTTTCATCTTTCATCACTTTTCTTCTCTACAAAAATATGATCTGACTTGTTACCATGGACCAAGTTTTTGAAATCAATGGGCATGGAACTAATGGAAATACCATTGCTAGTGCTGCTTGCACCATTCCTGGGCTTAACAATGATATATGGCGTACTGTGTTGTAACAATTAACAAAAGTGGGTATTTTGGCCCCTGAAGTGCAAAGTCTAAAGACACGGTTGGACGCCCAATCTAATGTAAACTATGTCCCACCAGCTCCTCTTGTAGTTGACCTAGTCGACTCGTATGTTCATCGACCAACCTTTCTCGGTACCAACAATCTCATGAACACTTCCTAGGCTTGGGATAAGGTGGTGCTTGAAATTCCACATGGATGTTCATGTTCATCCAAGAAGATATACTGCACGCCTACCTAGCCATGTTGTTGGTACTGCTCCAAATGTAGACACGCCCAAAGAACCAAAACAACTCCATTTCCCTTCTGTAGAACGGTCATCTACTTTTTAGCATCTACGGACGTCTACTTTTAAACGCCTCAACGGTGGTGCTCTTACCGTTGGCATAAAGCATGAGGCTCCCTCAGCACACTCTAGATCTCGTAGGGATGTGGCTAGGAATAGGTCAAGGGCAGGGCATGCCGGTCATTCACGGTCGCCTTTTATGCATAATGAGAGGAGGTCTCCTACTCCAGCTTAGCATTGTCATCATCATTCTCATTTCCGCCGTCGATCCCCCACTCTACTAAGACAACGGTTAAGCCCATAGTTGGTTATTGGCCAGGCCATCCCACAGCGAGTAGATGCTGGCCTCAGAGAGGAAATGAATAGCTTTCATCGACAGCTTAACAGAATGCAAACCCAAAATACAAGGGGCAAAGCATTTTCTGATGACGAGAATGGCGAGCCATTTTCTAAGGAAATCTTGAATACCTACATTCACTAGAGGTATGCCTTACCGCCCATCAACAAGTATGATGGGAGTTCTTACCTATCTAATTCCATCATTGCATTCAACTCCATCACCCGTATCAATCAGTTTTCAACCTAGCAAAATGCCTACTCTTTCCGTCCACTCTCACAAGACCTTCCTCTTGCTGGTTTTTTCATCTACAACCGAGTAGCATCAGTTCTTAGACCTAGCTATATGCAGATTTCAAGGCCAGGTTCTTCACTTCTAAGGCTCATGTTATAATGGCTAGTGAACTAGGTAACATCAGATAGGGACAAATTGAAAATCTATGGTAGTATGTCAACTACTTCAACAAAGAGTCCACCCAGGATAAGGATGATATCATAAATAACCTGGTCATGGCCCTCTGCTCGGGGATCCAATATAAGTTCAAAATGTGGAAAGAGATTCAAAAGCAGCAGGCTACATCCCTAATTAAATTTTATCAACGGGAGAATGACATAATGAGAATGGAATACATTGATCTTTCTGCTAGCGATACTGAAACCCAACGCACCACCCAAACAGGTCCTCGAAATAATACCAACTGCCGACCTAATGGTCGATAAAATGACACCAAAATGCAAGTTGAAGTCACACTCAGTACATGCCCAAGTATGCTAAATATATTGATTTCAACAAGGATATGAAGATAATATATCTCGCAACCCAGGACTGGGTGCAATTTCAAAGATCAAACACCACTAGAGACAAAGGGGAGGAGCCTCCTTGTTGTCAATGTCTCTCCATAACGATTGAAATCTTCTAACATTTTCAAAGAATCAACTTATTGAAATCTCTGAACAATTGGATGACTTCTCTCCATAACAATTACTAGGAAAAAAATCTTAAATTTTTTATCAAAGGGTCCATTCGAAAGGTTATCAACATAAACTCCACCAACTTGTGTAAATTTAGCCAAAGTAACCTTAAAATCCCTCGAGTTGGAAGCATAAACAACATGAGAAAAAAGATAAACAAAAAATTCTTCTTAACCTTTGAAAAATGACTTTTAATAGCACTTTTCATATTATTATTCAAATGATAAAAATAGGAACCATGGAAAGAATAAAATACACTTTTGGAACAACAATAAGATGGTCAGGAAGATGATCTGAAATAAAAATAAAAGGTCAAAATTCACCTTGAAGTGTATCTTTAAGTTGCTCGGAAAACCATACTCAATTAGATTCATCCTCAATAGAAACAATAGCAATAACAAGAGGGTAAAAGCCTAAAAAAGTAAAATATAAACTAAAATACTATAAATATTTGCAGAAAATACTTTTGAAGATATATGCAGAAAAACTAAAAATATTTGTAGAAAAAATTGCAAATATTTGGAAAGAAAAATATGCAAATATTTGGAAAACGAAGTTGAAATATGTTGTAAAATAAAATACTAACGTATTTTAATTATTACCGATTGCGTCAAAAATGGGCATAAACACCCGGTTGTATGTGAAAGCACCAATATCCAATACTTAGGTCCAAACAGAGAAATATAGATTCACAGATCGTAGAATGGATTGAAGAAAGGTAAATAAACGCATAAGTTTTATAGTGGTTCGGCAAACTCCGTCCTGCGTTCACTCTAATGATCTTTTATTTATACTATTTGATTACAGTTACGGATGTTTTTGCCATAGAAAAATAATAAAGAGATAAGACGTGATGAAGGAGAGCCAAAAAAGATCCTTTGCAATGACCCAAGTCCGCTGTATTTATAGGCAAAGACGTACACAGATCGGGTTGAAATTTTTCCAAAAGAACCATCAGGCCCATACGACCCGACCCACAAAATTTAGGATCGATCGCACACCAAAAAACGACCGGTTTCGATTGTTCCATACTAGCTCCTTTTGGGGCGTGATCGTTCTAGTAGGTCCCACATGCTGTTAGCTACTTGCTCTCCAAATTTTGTTCCATTCCGACTAACCGTTTGTGAGATATCGCGTTTTCGTGCAGTTAGGATCGTTTGGGCTGAAATGATCCGATCGTTCAAGAACGATGTAGGTCAAACATTCAACTTTCTCCAAATGATGTGCGATCGATATGGTAGGTTACTCTACATAATATTTTACTATTCCCAAAGTTTCATGTCATTCTGACTTTGCGTTTGTGAGATATTGATCGATCGTCATTGAGTTAGATCGTTTGGGCTGAAATGATACGATCATTCAAGAACGATGTAGGCCGATTTTTCAACTTTCTCCATATGATGTGTGATCGGTTTTAGGGATTCTTTCTTTAATATATTGATGTTCCCAAAGTTTCATGTGCAATGGAGTTGTATATTTTGAGTTAATAATCGATCATCATTGATTTGAATTTTTTTATGGATCGAACCATATGGATCGAACCATATGGATCACGATCGATCGATCCAACTTTATCATGGGGCCCAACGATCAATGACGTGGATCCCTCATGGTGTAATGTGGTTAACCTCCAAATTTCATGTTGATTTCCTTTGTAGATTTTGAGTTATAGATCGATCATCGTTAAAAATCACCAAAATGGTCGTTGAAAAACCCACTTTGGGGTTAGCCCGAAGTGAGACCCGAAGTAATCACATATCTGACTCGAAGCAGCTGCTAAAGATTCTGGTCAGGGTTAGACTCAAGTAATATTGAAATTTTCTCCGAGCAGATGTGATTCTGACTCCAAGCACGAAAAACGATCGGTGCCGATCATTTTTCTCGATCGTTTTTCTCCAAGCAATCAGCAAACAAACATGTATTCGACACCAAGCATGATCCAGCACTTCAAATTTCTATGACTCTAAGCGAACCATGCGCCGAATCCGAGCAAATAACAAAATTTCCTAGGTCCGACTCCAAGCAAATTACCACTGATCCGTCGATACCGATCCATCTTATTTTGTCCATAACTCAAACATACGAACTCCAATCGACTTGAAATTTGGAATGTAGCCTTATGTAGCCTTCCTTGTCACTCCATACTAATCGCACCTTGATTAGGTCAGGAATTGGGGATCTGATCCATTGCCTAGGTGAAGTGCCAATTCCATACTTATCCATTTTTTGAGTGTTGTCCATCAGAATCCATTCAACTATATATCGTCCATAGTTTCAACTGTAATCGGTTTCCAATCCATCCATTTTAGTCGAATCCGTAGTATCTTAACCTGACTAAAAGGCGGGATAACAATTACCATTTTTAACTATAGCCACGATCAAACAACAATGTGCTCTACCTCTCATAAAAGTACCATCCAAAAAAATTAATGGTCGACAAAATTGAAAACCATGATTACGAGCTTCAAATATGATAAAATAAGTTTGAATTGAGGGCTAACCAAATTTTCTTTCAAAATAACTTTATTACTAGGATTTGATACAACCATAGCTTCACAGAAAGATTTTAAATGATGTTAAGACATAATATCAGATTATGTAAATCTTTAAGAGCCAATCTCTTACCAGTATATGCGAAATAATAAATCAAAATAAATTTGTACTCATTTCGAAAAAGATTAACATCTTTGGTCTTCATAAATGGATTAGTAGAATATGATCATCAAAACCTTTACAAACTTTCTTAAAATAGGAGGTTGATTTATATCAAAAATACCAACATCAGTTTGAAATCTCTTTATGAAGAAACCTATCTTACTGAACTTCTTAGAAGCACGAACCCTAAAACCACACTTAGAACTAAAACAAACATCAATACCTATATCTATCTCATTCTTAAAAAAATTTAAGCTTATAACCATTTTTAGTCGAATACAACATCACATAAAAATAAAAAACTTCGACATCCTAGCTAACTTATAAAAACGGTCCTATCAATATCATTTCTTAACATTGTTGAAAGTAACTATCAGAATCACACCCAAAATCAACTAAAGAAGAATCACAACTGCTTCTAACATTATTTAAACTACTTAATTGCAAATTATTATTTAAACAACTAGTAGTAAAAACATCAATACAAACAATAAGAAATTCTCCATGATTATGTGCAAACAGCAACAAAATAGAATGCAAAAAAGAATTAGTCTTTATGTTCTTTTACCATCTCCCTTGTATAAATAACTAACGATGCAAAATTAAATTTAGACCATCTTGTTAAATTTGGGTAATTCAAATATCTGCCAAAGAAAAAAAGAATTTAGTCAATTGATCTTATCAATCAATTAGGTTATATGTGGAAAGAATAAAAGGAAAGTTATAGAAGGATAGTTTATGTTGGAAATATACTAATTATTTAGTCAGTGGATGTATAAATGAGGAAAGAAGTCCATCCGTGAATTAATTGATTTTATAATATAAATTATAATTGATTTTATAATTCAAACAAGTGTGTTTGTGTGAGAGAGAGAGCATCCACCATTATCCTCTTCTTTACTAAATCTAATTTCTGCAGTCAATTCAAATTAGGGGTTTTGAGCTCAAACAAGTCTTTGAAAAAATTGATTATCAATTTGTAATTATATGTTAGTCTCTCCACTTTACCGCCTATAATTTTCTAATCTCTCCCTTGTATTCTCTTTCTTTGGTGAAATAAAGAATAGTTGTTGGGTCCATGGTCGTAGGCAATTTGACCGAACCACATTAAATCATTGTGTTTTCTACTCTTCTATTTTTCTTTGTTTGGTGATTATTTTTTATTGAATTAGCGGTTGTAATTAATCGACAAGCTAGATCCTTTTATTTCTTCCACGCCTAAGTATTCCGCAATAGTTTTGGAATTAGAGCAACTTAATTAAAATTTGCACAACACATCTTGCATAGATCATCTCTTAAACTAGACACACTATCTTTCAAACTAACATATTTAGGAATATTATCATTACCAATCATGAAAAGAACAAGAACGTTAGGTGAAAATCTGGAAGAAACATATATAAACACAACTAAAAACCCAATATGCAAAAAGTTTACAATAAAAGCAAATATATGCGGATTTTACTACAAATATTTGCAGTAGAACTGCAAATATTTGAAGATTTTTTTGAAAATATTTATAGCTAATTCCATAAATATTAAAGGAAATAACCGCAAATAGGAAAAAAAATCATCACAACATTAAAAAAAATATCTAGAAGAAATGGATGCCAATAACCAAAAGAAGAAGAAAATCGAGGCAGAAATCCAATAACGAAAAAAAATTAACCCAAAAAGTTATTGTTTAGAAGAATACATCAATCAAAAGATATCGATTGATACATAGATGATTGATAGAACATATTGAAGAAGGGACATAAAGGAAGAACAAGAATAACGAACTTAAAAAGAGAGACGGGTTTATAAGTTAGATTTGGAAGAGGGTTTTAAAGAGCAAATCCAAAAATAAGAATATGGGCCTACTTTCCACAATTTTTTTCCTTTCTTTCTTTTACTACACATACAAATAAAAAATGGGGAATGAGGAGAAGGAGCTAATCCCCTTATGTAATTCAAGGGCTAAAGCCTACAAGGCTAACAAAGTAAGGAAAAAACGACAATTCAGAAAAATGAATATAAATAGTTTTTCTTTATATGATGGCTCCCCGATACAGGGGACCTGCGGGAGGGTCGGTAGACCTACCAACTCTAAGGAGGGGATTAAGTTGTGTCTATTTGTTCAACTCATGGCATCTATAACCCTTTGGGTACTGTTTTTTGCAAGAAATATGTATAAAGCAGGGCATGAACCTGGATCTATTAACAGACCTAAGCACCCATTTTTCAGTACATCACACCTACAAACAATCCCTTGTTTCTCTTTTATATTTTAAGCAAACTATCATTATTAACTTAAAAAAATTTTATTGTCATATTTTTCAAATAAAAGAATCACTTTATAAAATATAAGTTGTCATACATAACCTATTTTATTACTAAAACATTTACTTATTAACATTATATCCTTACGGAAAAAAGTTTTATTTTATAAGACATACATCCTTTTGTAGTTTAAAACTTACATATCAATTTAAAGCTTCCACAATAAAAGGTTTCACGTAATATAATTATAAATGATTTAATTAATTTCCATACAAATATAATTACTTTAGTTAAAATCACTTAACCTATTTTCTTATTTGGAAAAACTTATCTTTTTGACAACAAACCAACTTTGCAAAAATATGGATTATATAATTCTTGAAAAACTTTAGAATTCTTTTTCACATTAAAATAAAATTATTGTATTTATTACAATGAATAGAACTTAGTTTTAAATTTAGCGTTCCAAAAATACATTTATCGATTTCCTATCACTTGAACTTACAAAACTAAAATGAACTCAAATACCGATTTTACAAATTCCCCAAAAACATCGGAATAATACCAATTTGTACTTCTAAATATTAGTTATCCTATCATTATACCTTCATAAAATACTTCAACCCTTTAACTTTCCAAACAAATCATATCCCTTTAATTTCATTTAAAATAATTCTCCTAAAATGATTTAACATCCAAATAATATTAATTTGTATTTTAAAATATTAATTACCTTATCATTATACCTTCATAAAACTACTTCCAAATAAATCATGTCACTTTAATTTCATTTAGAATAATTACTATTATCCTACCCTTTGGTCAAGGCTGGAATATCAACAAACTAGTTGGAAAGTGATGGATATCAAGATTGGAAATTGATTGGAAACAAGGCTGTGGTCGATGTCGTCAAAATTTGGCCGAGCTCGAATCAAGGCAGGATCGATCTAGAATGATAATCAAGGCTAAAAGAGGCTACGTTTCAAATTTCAATTCAATCAGAGTTCGTATGATCGAGATATGATCGATACAAATTGAGGAAGACGCGCTGTTCGTATCCATCGAGGAAAGTCTGATTTCGAATCGATCCATGGTCGCGCTGTTCGAATCCCTCAAGTTCAACTCGATCAGAGTGACTTCGCTTCGTATCTATCGTGTTCGTCTCGCTCCAGTGAAGTCTTATTCGTATCCATCGAGCGTCGACAGTTCGTATCGGTCCACCAGTGCACCACATCTCATATCCATCACGAAGTCTCGATGTCCACACAGATCACATCGGTTCTGTACGCAGCAGCCTGAATTACGCTGATCGCATCGATTATGTAAAGGCTTTATTCGCATTGATCTAACGCTGACTGCTCGTATCGATCCATAGCAAACCACTAATTCATATCGATCGATTTACCGATAATCGATGGATACGAACGATATTCCTTGAAGCGACCGATGCGAATAACGCCATGGCGATCGATGCGAAGGAGGCGAAACACGATCGTTGTGAACTATCGAGGCGAACAAGACGAAATGGTCAATACAAACTGGACTCCGATGTTGGATGTGAATAAGACTCTGCCAACTCAGCGCAAAAAGTGGATCGATCCAGGATATTCGTGCCACATCACCTTGCGCTCACGTGCTTGAACGATACGAACGTATCGAGTCGAACAAAGCAGCCAACTGAAAATCCCAATTCATATCGATCATATCTCCTAATCCACAAGTCCAAATGCTATGAAATTTCCACAGGAGCTTATGTGCAAGCTAAAGAATGTTCACACCAAGTTTCGGCTCCGTTGGACAAAATCTTGATCGATACGAATTACGTTCGTATCGATCACGGCTCGAGTCGAAACTCCATGAGATCGATCGCGTGGGCCCACTCATGTGCCAGAATAAGTCTCCCGAAGTTTGGGCCAGATATTTGCATGGAGCGCCTATAAATAGCACCTTAGAGCCTACAGAAAAAGGGATCTTTTTGGCTATCCAACGTCCAGACCCTGCCGGAAACACCTTTGCACTACACGACTGCTGTTATACTCAAATTTTATCATTGTAATCCGCTGTAATCAGTTGTAACCAGCGAAGAACATCAATAAAAGATTAACTTTTGGAGTGGACGTAGGCCGGAGATAGCCGAACCACTATAAACCTTGTGTCTCTGTCTATTTCTTTCCGTTTTAAGTTTATTATTCTTCACTTTTTATCCTCTATATTACTTAGATCTGTGATTGGTGATCATTTATTTTTGATCTGTATTCACACACTGGTGCTTTCACGACATTTGGGGTTTGTGACCAATTTTGGCGCAAACACTTTGGTGCTTTCACTGAGAAGAACTAGCACCCGCTATACTAGATTTGGAGTTCAGATTTGAAAGCTTGAAGAATTCAAATTTGAAAGACGATGACGCGACAATCTACAAGAAGGCAAAGAGGAGAAAGGAACCAGCAAGGGGGAAGTCAAGAGGCATCCTCTGGAGTTGGAGAAGGTCAAGCTTCGATCTACATCACCAGGATGAGATGGAAGCTATGGCGGATTCAATACATGAAAGATCATTGAAGAGTCAACATGATATGATGCAAAGCTTCTTTGAGCAGATGAGAGCGGCTGGAGCACAGAACCTTGGACCGACTACAACAGCTGCAAATGCGGGACAAGGAGCCAGAATAGCTGGGACCACTAGAGGTCAGATTCAAGACCAGAATGTAGAGCCTGAAGGCAATCAACAAGGACTTAGGGGCAGACCCTCTACATCTGACATTGGAAGACCCACAGATGGAACTCAACAGGCTAGAGCCAACGCCAATGTTAATGAACCACACGAAGAATATTACCCAGAATACCCTTCGAGACCTGGGGGACAGGATAGAAGCATGCTAAGGGGGCAACCCCTGGACGGAGACGAAAGAATGGCTGGACTAGTATGACGAATTATGAGAGGAGGATTGTCAAGCGGAGGCTTAGAGGAAGTTAGTCGGAGTCCGTTCACTCCGAATATCAAAAATGCAAGGAATCCTCCAAAGTTCAAGTTAACCACGCTGGATCCTTATGATGGGAAATCAGACCCAACCATGCATATTACCAGGTATATCAGGCATATGGAAGTGCTAGGGGCAACCGAGGAAGTGATGGCACGATGCTTCCCTCTATATTTGACAGATTTGGCTACGCTTTGGTTTAGGCAGCTAGAGAATGGATCAATTAGAACGTGGAGTGAGCTAGTGGAATGCTTCATGAGACAGTTTAGGGTCCTCGTGATGCGACCCAAGAGTGTGATGACCTTAGCTTCGATAAAGCAAAGGACCGGAGAGTCCATAAGAGATTTTTTACTACGATTCAACGCGACGGTGGCTTCAGTGGATCGCCCGGATCCATCGATGATTTTGATGGCGGCGGTAGCAGGAGTTGCGGAAGGCACAGACTTTAAGGATTATTTGGCAAGAGATCCGCCATAAGATCTTGGAGAATTCTATCATGAGGCTGAAAGATTCATTCGGCTAGAAGCCTCACGCGCCGAGAGACGAGAAACAAACGTTGTGCAAGGCGAAGGAACATCCAAAGAACAGTCCGAAGCGGACAAAGGAAAGCGAAAGCAGGACGACATATACGATGGTCCTGATAAACGGAAGAAATTCTGAGAACCCAGATTCAGACAGTATACAGACTTGACGGCGAGCCTGGAACAAATCTACATGGATACTCGGGGGCAGCTTCCCTATCGAAAACCACCTAGGAGAGATCCCACAGAACGGGAACATAGAAGTGGAAAGTACTGCCTATTCCATGAGCTGGAAGGGCACACTACCGATGAATGCCGCCATCTGAAAGGTGAGGTAGAAGAGCATATCAGAAGTGGTAGATTGCCACAATACACCAGAGATCGGACAACGGCCGTAGGACCTGAGCAACTACTGCCTCCACCTAACAGAGCTAATCCTGGATTGGGATCACGACTCGTCATCAATTGATCATGATGGCAAGGGCCAAGCTCAGGATTTGAATTTTGGTCGATTAAATTTCTTAGATTTGATTTCAAAATAAAACAGCTATTCCACTTACACATGTACGGGAACCGGAGAGATCCCCAGGCATGCTCTGAGATGGTAATAGACCGCTCTGCCCAGAGAGGCAATGCCTAGTTTTTCCTGTTGTTTGAGATTGAACATCCGGAACTTGAGTTTAATAAACGAACTTGAATTTCTTGAAATAAACCTTTGACCAGAGAGTTAAATGGCGAATATTGAAAACTAGCTTGAAAATGATCGCTTTATGACCCTACCTAGAGAGGCGGGGTCCGGAGTGCAGGAAGTGAGTTGCTTCACCGGAGAGCGACATGATCGACTCACTTAACGTTGTTCCCCATTCACCGGAGAGTGATTGGATTAGGGTTCGATAAGAGCCCAGAGAGGCTGTGATCGGCCTAGGTTTAGGCCAAGACATCACTTAATGTTCAGAGACACTGAACCGAAGTGCAGGGGGTGTTGCCGCTTCGCCGGAGAGCGACATGATCAGCTCACTCGACGTTGTTTCCCCTTCACCAGAGAGTGACAGGATGGGATTCAGCAAGAGCCCGAAGAGGCTATGATCGGTCTAGAGAGACCAAGACATCGCTATGCCCTCACTGGGGCCAGAGGGCAAGGGATAGAAAGCAGCACTGGAGCGCTATAAGATCTTTCTATTCGATCGTTAGGTCTGGAATGGACTTAGCAAGGGTCCAGAGTGACCATCGATGGTCCGGAGAGGCTGTAGAATTTGATTACTAACTTCCACAAGTGGAAATGGATATTGATTTGGCTTCGAATAGCCACAAACTTGATTGACGATACTATAGCTGTGAATAAAACATGAGCTCACAGCATCCGGTTTGAAGCTATTCAGAACACGCCTTTTACCAAAAGGCATGTTTTGGGGGGCAAAATGTTATCCCACCCTTTGGTCAAGTCTGGAATATCAACAAACTAGCTGGAAAGTGATGGATATCAGGATTGGAAATCGATTTGAAACAAGGCTGTGGTCGATGTCGTCAAAATTTGGCCGAGCTCGAATCAAGGCAGGATCGATCTGGAATGATAATCAAGGCTAGAAGAGGCTATATTTCAAATTTCAGTTCAATCAGAGTTCGTATGATCGAGATATGATCGATACAAATTGAGGAAGACGCGTTGTTCGTATCCATCGAGGAAAGTCTGATTTCGAATCGATCCATGGTCACGCTGTTCGAATCCCTCGAGTTCGACTCGATCAGAGCGACTTCGCTTCGTATCCATCGTGTTCGTCTCGCTCCAGTGAAGTCTTATTCGTATCCATCGAGCGTTGACAGTTCGTATCAGTCCACCAGTGCACCACATCTCGTATCCATCATGAAGTCTCGATGTCCACACAGATCGCGTCGGTTCTGTACGCAGCAGCTTGAATTACGCTGATCGCACCGATTATGTAAAGGCTTTATTCGCATCGATCGGACGCTGACTGCTCGTATCGATCCATAGCAAACCACTAATTCGTATCGATCGATTTACAGATAATCGATGGATACGAACACCACGATCGATCGATACGAACGATATTCCTTGAAGCGACCGATGCGAATAATACCATGGCGAACGATGCGAAGGAGGCGAAACACGATCGTTGTGAATTATCGAGGCAAACAAGATGAAATGGT
The DNA here is from genome assembly GCA_030737815.1 of Allium fistulosum. NCBI lineage: Eukaryota > Viridiplantae > Streptophyta > Magnoliopsida > Asparagales > Amaryllidaceae > Allium > Allium fistulosum. The sequence continues at coordinate 935,767,975 of CM060907.1, read as the reverse complement.
CAATACGAACTGGACTCCGATGTTGGATGCGAATAAGACTCTGCCAACTCAGCGCAAAAAGTGGATCGATCCAGGATATTCGCGCCACATCACCTTGCGCTCACGTGCTTGAACGATACGAACGTATCGAGTCGAACGAAGCAGCCAACTGAAAATCCCAATTCATATCGATCATATCTCCTAATCCACAAGTCCAAATGCTATGAAATTTTCACAGGAGCTTACGTGCAAGCTAAAGAATGTTCACACCAAGTTTCGGCTCCGTTGGACAAAATCTTGATCGATACGAATTACGTTCTTATCGATCACGGCTCGAGTCGAAACTCCGTGGGATCGATCGCGTGGGCCCACTCACGTGCCAGAATAAGTCTCCCGAAGTTTGGGCCAGATATTTGCATGGAGCGCCTATAGATAGCACCCTATAGCCTACAGAAAAAGGGATCTTTTTGGCTATCCAACATCCAGACCCTACCGGAAACACCTTTGCACTACACGACTGCTGTTATACTCAAAATTTATCATTGTAATCCGCTGTAATCAGTTGTAACCAGCGAAGAACATCAATAAAAGATTAACTTTTGGAGCGGACGTAGGCCGGAGATAGCCGAACCACTATAAACCTTGTGTCTCTGTCTATTTCTTTCCGTTTTAAGTTTACTATTCTTCACTTTTTATCCTCTACATTACTTAGATCTGTGATTGGTGATCATTTATTTTTGACCTGTGTTCACACACTGGTGCTTTCACGACATTTGGGGTTTGTGACCAATTTTGGCGCAAACAATTACCAAAACACTTTACAAATAGAATTAAGTTTCAAATCTTTGTGTAGCTCTATATTGGTCGCTACAAGGGGGATAGGGGTTTCATAAAAATAGTCTTTCTCTTAGTTTGCACTAGATCTTATTTGATGTTTACATAAATAGTAATTTTGTACTAAATCATATTTTGTAGCGATTAACAAGGGAGTTTGGATTTTTGATTGTAGTTTAATTAGTTTATGTATTAAAATGTTTATGTCTGTCTTTTATAATTTAATTATAATATATGTTATCGCTTTACATTAATTTTAGTTTAATTCAATATGTATAATTTATAGTATGTTTGCATTCACAGTGCAAACAATATAACTATAATAAATTTGATTTGATGATCTAATCTAGGGTCACACCTATATAGTTAACCAATGAGATTTATGGTAATAAATAGGGTTTAATGTCATAGGTTAATTATGATGTCTCATAAGTTAATAATGGTGTTACATGCATGCAGGTATATTTTATATAAATAAGTATAATTATATTCGACTGTTAAAAATATTATATGTATATATAGTCGTTATTCTCTAGATACATAAATAAAAATAATATCTATTTTTTTGTTTGGATGTTAAATACATGTGTGTGTGTGTGTTTTATAAAATTTCAAAATACAAATGTGTTGCTTAAATTTTTTGAATTTTAAATAATTTTAATTATTTCAAAGTTCTAAAAAAATGTTGTTTATCAAACAAAACCATAAGCATTAATTTTTTTATTAACCACAAATTATGTGTGTGTGTGTGTAATCCAAAAAAAATAAACAAGAGATAAAACTTAATTTTTGCCATGAATAATTAAATCAAATTTAAAGGCATTCTAAATTCGAAAACATTTTTGTAAGTGCTTTGCTTTAATTAAGTATCACTCTTATCATCAAAAATATTAGAAAACATTTACATGTAATATGTATAATACATACATACATATATCTGTGTGTGTTTCGGCTCTGACATAAATTTAAAAGAAAATTGAAACCAAACTTAAATTGTATATATAAAGGCATGTATTTATTTTTTATAATTAAATAAGCATTATTATAATTTAAAATATATAAATTGTTTTCAAAAATACTTAATTCTTTTCACATCTAAATATAAAGGGGCATGGAAAGCATATATATAATAATGAATTTATTTTAAAATAGGACTTTACATTTTTCACATAAGTTGACTGCCGATGCCTTGTCTATTAGTGATCTCCTTCTCCGTACTCTTGGTACTGTGCCTTTGACCACATGATGCAACACCATCTATAAGGCACTACCAATTTTTTGCCATTGAAGGCTAGGATTAGGGTTTGCTTCCTCTATAGAGAATGAAGGGGTTGACTATTTATAGCCATCTACATCACTAAATATCTAGCGTCGTTCTCTCCAGATCTGAAGACCATGTCTTCAGCTCCTCTCCACAAATTTGGTTGTCCCCTTTATTTGGAATTTCCAGACATTGGGCATAACTAATTTAACCATTAAATTAATCATTTAATAAATTTATTAACCATTTATCTTGATTAAATCACTTATAAAAAAGTATACATCATTTTGATTATTTTAAGGCTTTAAATAAATAATTAAAATGCTATAAAATTTAATACAATATTTGTAATTATTTTACCATTAACTTATAACATTTATAGATTAGTTTTAAATTGGTTGAACAAGAAATTAAATAAAAACACGGTGGTGTTTACTCTCTGGTGTGAACTTGGTTCTCAATCAATATTTAAATAATTTAGATAATAAAGCATGTACGAACTTTCTAAAGTATAGTATCAGGCACAAGTTCAATCGCTTATAGATTATTTAGGCAAAATCCAATTTTTAAATTTTATTATGTTGCAGATTGTAACAATATTTGGTGCGTGTTTACATTTCATCATCACTGTATCACTACTATATCTAGTGGTCTAAGGTCAAAAACTTTATTAATATTTGTAGTTAATTGTGTAGAACACTTTAAAGGCCTTGGTTCAATCTGATAACATTCATTTATTAATCTATTTACTCAAACCAGAGATTTTGACTTTAAATTGACTACCAATTACGATGATACTATCCTTTTAAAATGAAGGAGATGATTCCTCTCCTGAGTAGTGTTTTACTTCAAGTATTCAATGTATACCCAACTATGGTCGTAACATGATCGTTATGTCATGTGATTGACCATAATCAAAGTATAGCCTAGTTACTTTGTATCCACAGTACACTCAAATCTGAAGACTATTTCATGTTGTTAAAATGAGATCTTTTATTTTGACTTATTTGTGTTAACCTACATAAGACTCTCGTTAAATCCTTCTGCGATTGTACTAAACAACCACAAGTGTGTAACCCTTTGGTACACCCAACGGTCGTGCGTAATTCATCATCCATCATTTAGAGAGCATTACGTACTCTAGTCGTAATGGACATATCAGTTCCTTTTTCTTAATACATCTTGACATGGAACGTTTAAGGAATAAGTATTTAAATATCATGTTTAAATACTCATGGTTGTGAACTATTAGCAACTATAGTCGATAAAATACTTTTCCTAAAGATATTCTACTTATATATATTTAACGTATATAAAACATTACTTATCTCCAATATAATAATAAATATAAGAGAAAAGTAAAATTAGAAGCATACTTTATTTTGAATAAGATTCTTTATAAGACTTAAGTTATGTAATCAAATTACATAATTACCACCATGGCACACCCTTAACTCTATCATTCATAACCATGAGTATTGAATAGAGTCAATAAAAACTTGTCCTAAAATTTTCCTAATCAAGATACATTGAGAACATGATACCATTACATTCATTGAGACCACAGTCGTAACATTGTACATATGTTGAACGATGAATTACTCATGACCATTGGGAGCACTAAGAGGTTAAATATGTGTGATTATTTGGAACTATTACATAACAACCGACTGAGGGTCTTCTATAGGTTAATTATAAAGTCAAATTAAAGATCTCATGTGACGATGTGTAGTAATATTTCGATTTGAGAATAATATAAATCTTATATATATGAACTAAACTTTGACCATCGTCAACCATATGACAACAATGACCATGTTTATGGTCATGGTTGGATGAAAGGTGAACCACTTAAAATGAAACATTATTCAACAGAGGATTCATCTCCTTCTAATAGAAGGTTAGTATCATCATAATTGGTAGTTAACATCAAGTCAAAGTCTTTGGCGTAAGTAAATCGGTTGATCGATAAATGTTATTGGATTTACCGAATGATTTAATATTGTGCTTCACAATTAAATATGGATACTATTAGAGTTTGACCATCGGTTAAGCTCTAGATAAATGTGTTATGCAATAATACAAAGAGAAAACATGTACAATATATTGTTGCTTAAGGTGTAATTTAAATGATTAGAAATATGATTACATCTAAATGATCTATAAAACTCTAAACCCCAATTCACTATTGTGCCTTAAAAAAGTCTATACATGCTTTAACCTTTAAAATGTATTAATATTACTAAGGGTCAAATTCACACTTACATTATTTGCCAACATATTTTTGTATTTAACTTGATCGACTAAGTTATAAACGTTATTGTAACGACCCAGAATTTTAGTCATTCAAATTTGGAATATTTAATTGATTTTAAATATTAAAAAGTTAATTTTATAAGTTAAATAACTTATATTTCAGAATATAGTGATTCATTTGATAATTAAATTGTTAATTTAATATTTGAAATTGTCTAAATAATTGAATCTTGAATTTAAAATGAATGAAAACGATTTCAAAAGTTGAATTAAATTCTATTTAAATGAGAAGGAAAATAATAAACTTTTAAATCGGATTTGAAAATGATTAAACTGATTTTGGAAATTACTCGTTTTAATTAACGTGCAAAAATAGTCTTTTTGGGCATTCTCAGATTTCGATGAAACCAGTTTCATTGGATCCGTAATAGTGAATTATAGTATGCTGTTGAATTTCATGGCGATTGGACGTATCGTTTGGTCGTGTGAGTTCGAAATGCGTAGAAATTAATTAAAGGAATTTAATTTAAAATAATTTGATTTTGAAAAGCTATCTTCTATATATGATGGAATTGGCTTCCAATATATATCCCATTATGTTCAGAATATGAGTATAAAATATAGAACGCCAAGCACGCTTCGTTTGGAGTTTGAAATTTTCACGGATGAATAGTGCCACGAAAATTTTCTATAAATAGCCCTTAACTTTCTTCCATTTGCAAACTAAAACCCTAAAATGTTTTCAACCGCTATTAAAAATAATTCCATCCAACGATCGATAACGATCGAAGCCTCTAGGAGCCGAATTGGCCTTCGACTTCAACTAGAGAAATGTAGAGCATGATCATACGAGCTTAACCAATGGTCGGTCGTCGAACGACGAGCCGAGGCAGCGACAAAATCGCCGCATTCATCTGCAGTTTGGGTTCAGTAGTGGGGTTTTTTTGCACATACGCGCGTGCGGCGATGGGAGGTAGGCGGTGATGCAGAGGGGGGCGGCGCGAGCGGCGGTGCAGGCGAGGTCGACGACATTCGTGGATGGGTGTGCGATTTCGATCAAAGAAAAAATAATGTGTGCACGCGCGTTCGACCTGGGAGATGTTCACGAGCGTGAATATGGAGATAGAAGAAAGGTTAAATTTAAAACTCAAGTTATTAATTATGTTAATTAAATTTAATTATATATGAAAGTTAAATAATTCATAACTTGTTCGTACGAGGTCCGTTTCGAGTGCGATAAGTTGTGTTGGGTTTGTATCAGCGAGCACTATGATATGGAGTTGGATTGGACAAATTTGGAGCTAGTTGGAATTTGGGTAAAATTGAACGACCATTCAATTTTAATTCAAACCGGGGCACTTTGGCGATTTCTGGCATTTTTGTGAGTAAACTCACCTCTCTGGCCTACTTATATTTTTATATAAGTGGGAATAATTTTATTTATGATGATTGTTGCTTGTTTGGATTATATACTATATATTAGTTGGTTTGGATATATTCCCGTCTATTAGAGCGGATGAGATCCTATTACGTTCCCATGTAAGAACGGATGGTCCTTTGTATACGAATCCCGCCTCGAAGCGGTTGGTTTATATTTTTATGATTATATGCCGTCTGTGATGCAGGGGGACAGGTTAGAGGTATCTAATAGGATTTCTCACCACTGTTGATTTTATTTTCATATATATGCTGATATATGATGTTCTGGATGTCATGTTGATGTCTTTGATGTGGTTTGACTTATTTAGTTCTATAGTAGCACTGGGCATTATTTTTGGTATTTTGAAATACTTAAAATGATGATTTTCATTAAAAAGTATTTCGAAGTGATTTCGAAAGTATATATGTTTTAATAATTTTTAAATTATTAAAAGAAAGGAATTTGTTTAAAAAAAATAAAAGTTATGATTTTTGACGTTATAAAAGTATAGTTTTGAGAAATACTTTGATTTTAGATTTTTGAATAAGTTTATAAAATAGGATTTATACAGGTGGTATTTTATAAAAAAAAATAGATTTATAATTGAAATTTATAAATGATAGTAAATTGATTTGAAGTTGTTTTGTAAATGGATTTTATAAATAAATTTGATTTTTTAAAGAAATGGATTTATAAGTAGATTTTGATAGTAGAATTAGTTTTTATAAAAGAAAGGATTTATAAATAGAATTTTGTAAATTAAGGAATATTAATAAAATAGAAGTTTTATAAAATCAAAAGAAGGAGATTTATAAGAATAGTTTTATAAATATGAAAATGACTTATGTTAAGGTTTAAAAATGGATTTTTATTTAAAGGAATGTTTGAAAGAAATATTTTGATGAAGTTAATGGTTTTAAAAGTAATTTATCTTTTGGAAGTAAAGGTTTTGGAAATAAAAATTCCAATTGGAATTTATTGGTTTTAAAAGAAATTTAAAATGTGACAAGTAACAGAAACATAGATTTTAACATTTATTGTTGTAATAGACGTTTTCGGGGAAGTATGGAAGGCATGGACTATAACACTGTTGTTACAGTAAATTATTTCTAAAAGGAAATATTTTATGTAATATACAAGATATATATATATATATATATAAATTAATCGAATCCTTATACTTATGTTTTTGGGTTGTCGTAAAATTGTTTTACGCAATATTCATTTTGACCCAATAAATTATGTCTTGACCTTCCATCGTGAAATACACGAATTGGTTCTTATGATCATACTAAAGGCTTGGTGGTGTAAGAGCATTGCTTCATATACTTAACACCCGTCCAGAGACGTACGAACTCTGGAATTGTACGGTTATAGAAATCTATTTGGCATGTCTCTAAATAGTAGTGTTATTAAATATACTTATACCATGGATATAAGTATATGGAAATGTTTTCCAATATAGAAAGACTGAAATAGTTTTGAGAATATATCCTTTTAAAGATAATTTGAAGTAAATATTTGGAAATTGATTTAATTAATAAAAGATTAATTAAATGGGCCTAATGGTTGCTTTTGGTGCTATATATTGTTTGTTGCTTTGATAGTTAAGTAACCGACTATCAAATTTGGCCTCTTTATCGTTGTTGATCCGGAGAGATCGCGGTCAGATTTATCCGAGAAGCACTTCGGACCAACGTATATGCGTTCGAATGTGCAGGTGTTGGAAGACATTGATGTTTGGGCTTTTGCAATGAAGGACTGCTTGTTGATCATTTAGGGATAAACTCCCAATATACATATAGTAGTATGGTCTCTTTGTTATGAAATAGCCAATGCAATGACTAATCACTACTAATCTTAGGGGTAATTCCTGACAGGATGTGGTAGGAGAGTGCCTTCGGTTTGCCTTGTTCCTGGACAAATTCTATGGATGGATGTCCGACGTTGCATTTTTGAGATTACATCGTTGACTTTTATAAACGTACATCTGTTTGGTGGTGGAGAAGGCAACTTCTCTTAGCTTAACACCCTTCTCTGAGACGCACGAGCTCAGAGCTTATATGTTTGTGAAAGTCAATAGTAATCAATGGAATGGCAGTGTGGCATTCAAAGATAACGTGCTATGTGAAAGGTAATCATGACCTCAGGCCTCACACCCGAAAATGACCGAAACAGGGTAAATGCGGCAAGGCTATGTGGTTCGCAACCATTAGGATATGATCATCCCCTTCTAGATATATTTATTCCCGCTATGGCGTTCGAGTTTTAAATTATGTGGATGTATGCTATGAGGACCCTCGGATAGGTCGGTAATGATCGGGGTGATGACATATTCGGTACTATCTAGTGAGAAAGGTAGGCCGGTCTTGTGTTGGTTGAGGTGCAGATGTTCTATTGACCTCGGTACATTCCTCTAGAGATGTACTGCCGGAAGGTAGTCCCTTCACCTGGTCATTTGTATGGAAATCCATTATCCACTACGTGCCTGCCATTTTGTTTGTAGAACCCATGATTATGGCTAGTATGTTGGAATTTAATCAATGTAACAATTTTGACTATGTTTCATATTATTTGTATACTAGATACTAGTATAATATAATAGGGATTTGATATGAAATGTTTTGGTTATCGTAAGGTAAAAACCCGTCCATGTTTATGTGTGGACGTGGTCTTACGAGATACCTTTTTTTTGATAAAGGAAAGTTTTTATAACTTTAAAATAAAGTTGAGATGTGTTTTCTCACGTTGGATTTCCAGACTGATCCGGGTGTTCTTCCCTTTCAATGCTCGGGTCAGACCGAGTATATTTACAGATGTAGATTTGGATGCTTTGGAGCTTCAGCAGGTGAGATGGAGGCCTTTTGGTCGTATTCCACGTATATGTTTATTTTTTCTCTGCATTGTTGTTTAAATTATCAGCAATTGTAAGGACAGGTTATTAAAATTATCCAGGCTGATGATTGTGATTGATTGATTGTTGTACTCTTATGGATGTATATGAATATTACAGTTTCTGTTTTGTAAAGGTCATCGATATAATATTATGTTGTTCTGCTGCGACTATGAGATTCTGTGATTGTTTTAGTTTCTTTTTCTCTTCTTTTCTTCTTTTCTTCTTTTCTTCTTTTCTTCTTCTCTCTTTTCTTCTTTCTCATGATTATCCATCTTTACGTTCAGTTTGGTTTGGACATGTGTGGTTTGTTGTCAGCTCTAAACGGGTCGGATTTGCGGGTCGTCACGGTTATAAACTAAAATGGAGAAAATTAATGTAGACGATATATAATTTATTATGTTATTTTATTTATTTGAAGCTTTATAATTAATTACATGATATGTTTGTGTATGTATGTATAAATGTTATATAAAAATTTAGTTAATCAAGTATGCTAATTAAATATTAAAATAATTAAGTATTATTAATTATGCCCAAAGTTGTAATACATACATAAATACATACATACGTACATATATATATATATATATCAACAGTAGATTTTCATATATATATATATATATATATAAATGTATATATTAACAGGTGTCATCCATAATAAAATAATTAGGGAGGTTTGGTTCATTTGGAAATGTTATTTTGAGAAATAGCTTATCAAGGCGGAAAAGGAAGAAAAAATATTTTTGATATTTTCTAACCCTATAGAGGGCTATAAATACCATATTATCCCCTTATTATTTTTAATACGATTCCAAACAAAATATCTAGCCATAATTGGATAAAGTTTAAACTTATAGCTTAACTTTGCAGGCCAATCTAGGAGGAGAAAGACTATAAGGAGGAAATAGCTCGTAGTACGACGTGTAATCAACCGGCCAAATCAAGATTTTATAATACATACATACATACATACATACACATATATATATATATATATATATATCTGTGTTTGTGTGTGCCATAAACTAAATGATACATAAATTATATGTGACAACCTTGTATTTTGTGATTATTTTTAATTATATATTTTAATCATTTTAAATTGAATTTCCTGATTTGAAAATTTTATTTTATTTATTAAAATGGATAAATTTTGTTATTTTTAAATATAAATTTGATTTTGATGTGAATTATAATTTCAAACCTGAATAAATTGAATATTTCCAGAAAAGTGGATTTTGGTCAATTTGGTCAAACTTTGACTTTTAAATTTTAAATTTAAATATTTGAATTCTTTAATTTTATATTTTATTATGAAAATAAACTTAATATCATGAATACTACTTTTTGTTTCGTTGAAATTGGATTTAAATTGTGAAAGTTATATTGTTATCAATATTGTGTGTATATTGAGTTATTTAACAATTTTCTTTATTTTTAATTTATATAAATGGCATTTTTATTTGATATATCTTACTTAAATTTGTATATTTAGGTTATACTATATATTGTTTTTACCTTTAAATATTTTTAAAGTGATAATAAGATTTTTCCAAAGTGCATTGAATTTATTTCTAATTTTTAAAGCCTAGTTTGCATTTTTAAGCTATTTTCTTAATTTAAATTCTATTTAATTAAAATTTAATTATTTATTTTATATATTTATTTTCATTTCTGAGTTGTTATCTTTATTTATCAGTTTTTATATGTATTTATAAATTTCAAAATAAATAATGGAAATATGAAGAGTTTAAAACCTTTCACATGCCTTTGACCTTTCACCTTCTTACCTTTTCATTTTCTAACCACCACTTGCTTTGATTTTTGGCCGACCCTATCCCTATCTTCAGCTCTCTCATTTCCATCATTTTTTCACGAAAATAAAAGCTTCTCACTCCAAAAATTTTGGCCATTTCCTGAGCAAAATAGTTTGGTAAAGTTCCTCTTCTTTTCTTCTCTTTTTCTTCTTGTTTTTCTTAATTCATTTGCACTTGCCTTCATCTATTTGCTTGGCCATTCCTCCTCCATCCCCTTGGCCACCTCCACCACCACCACATCTAGTCAACACCCCCTCCAGCACCTCTATCCTATCTGGCCATGGCCATCTATGATGAAGATTCCACCAAAAATGAACAAACTCTACCTAATTATGCCTAGCCGAGCACCTTAATGCATCACCACCTCCAAACCACCACCTTGGCCGCCACTTGCACCACCATCTCCAGCCCCTACCTGACCTGACACCTCTTCCACATCATCCTCTGACCCCACCAGGCCTGGTCGTGACCATGCTTGCTTTGGCCATGACTTGTGTTGCATTGAAACTTAGTTTGGTTGCCTTGTCTTGTAATTTTCATGCATCACCATCTTTACACTATTACTTCCAAGTTATGGCCGACCATATGAGCCTAAGACCAGATCCAAATTCATACCTTTGCCATGTATTTTAACATATGGCTGAGCCTAGGGGTGGTTGAAAGCAAGTGCAAGTGATTTGGTGACTTGTTGTGCATGTATCTCTTGAGCTGTTTGATTTTATTTAAGTGTATATTCATATGTTGTATATTTGTTTTGTTTGAATGTGACAAGGCTATTAGCTTTGGCTCTTCCATACTCAAATTGTATTCGTGTTGTCGTGCCTTCGAAGATCACCGTTTTGTGTATTTGGTGGCTATCTCCAGCTTGAAACAAGTGAGTAATTCTCACCAGACAATATATACTTATATAACTAGTAAGCTGACACCATTTGAATCTGCAAACTATATCATCATGTTATAACTGCCTATGCTATGATCATATGATGCTCATCCCTGTTTATACACATGTTATATCATCAGTTACTGTTATATGATGCTGTTCTGTTTATTTAAATCAGTTTATCACACTGCAAGTTCCCTGTAGATTAGAATCACTATGGGTTGAAATGATACATACCCGAACAGACTTTAGAATAGGGAAAAATCGTTATGGGCTGAAATGATAGGCCTGAACGATTTTTATTTATTGCATTTAATTTGGGATTGCGAGTTTGAAATGATTAAACCCGGATTTTCCTTTTCAAATTACGGATTGTAATGATATATTATCCGTATCGTTTTATTTAGGTTAGGAAATTTTTACAGACTGTGGTTAAAATATTTTTCTAAATTTTAAAATATTTGAAAAAATGTAAATATTATGATATTTTGATTTAAATTTAATTAAAAATTATTTTTATAAAAATATTAGTGATTTTCTATAAATTAAATAAGTGAATTAAGTAAATGGTGAAGTTGAATTTGAAATATAAGTTAATTTTGGAATTTATAATTTTGTTTATAAATAGAATTTATATAAAGTAAGAAAATATTACAATTTTGATTTAAAATGAAATTAAATGATTTTTATAAAGTGTTAATGATTTTTGTATAAATAAAATATGAAATAAATGGATATTTAAGTTGAATCTTTGAAATATAACTTAAATTGGAAATTTGTGAATTTTGTAAAAATGTGAATTTTAATTAAGTAAATAAAATGAAAATAAGTTATATGTTGAAATATAAACTTAAATGTTAAGTTAAAATATTTAATTATAAAGAAAATAAATTAATGCTTGAATTTAATAAGTAAAATTATTATTAAATTTGATTTTGAATGCAAATTTAACTTTATAAAATCATAAATATAACGGCATTTCAATGATTGTTTTAAAGTGTGAAATTATATGATTTTATAAGTTAAAATGATTTAAATTAAAATTTAATTGGTTATTAAATTGTATTTAAATTCTTGAATTTTAATTGGCAGCCCTTTTGAAATGCTATCATTTCTAATATAAAGGATATTACAACATCTTGTAAATGATGTAATTGATATAAATGAACTAAATGGCTAAAATGAACTAAGGGCTAAAATGAACTAAGGGCTGTTACAGTACTTTGTAAGTGCTGTAGTTGCTGAATTTAACTAAAGTTTTATTTGAAATCTAAACCTATTACAGCATTTTAAATGCTGTCTTTTGCAAACTGAATTGTTTTTAAACATAACTTTTCGTAGCATTTTCTAAGTGCTGCGAAAGTTGAAATTTCACTTTTCTAATAAATTTAAGTGAATAAATGAATTTTGAAAAGACTAAAATTTTGAGAATTGAATATTTGAATATTAAATATAATAACTTCATTTTTGAAATGGTTTAATTGGAATATTTTGATTTGAAAATATTTTGATATTTTGAAATGTGATTTGAAATGGTATTTAAGTTAAATAAAAATGAATGTGGTTTTGGAAAAATATGATATTTGGATATTTTGAAGTGGATCTGAAATGATATTGAATTTCGAAATGATATTTGATTTAAAAGTATAAAATACCAATTTTGAGATTTTAACCACGGGATGTATTTAATTTATGGTTTAACTGATCCTTAAAGGATGGGCGATCCCAAGCATCCTTTAAGTTATTGTGTGCATTACTGCTACAGTTCACTTGAGTTGGTTTACATTATATAAGTATATATTGTCCTGACTCGAGTGTTTTGTATTTTGCTTTACGCTTGGGTCAGCCTGAGTATTTACAGCTTAGCTTTGGATCTCTTTCTGGAGCTAAGAATTGCTGGAGATTCTGCTTATCTAGTTATCTATCCATTTCAGTTTCAGTTGTTCTATTTCAGCTCTGGTATTATAAACTTTTATGTATTTGAGATTTCTATTGTATATTTTTTCCAGACTGATATTATGTATTATGTTTTGAGAGTTTGTTATAGTAGCTTCATGAACTACTATGGTATTTTAATTTCCGCTGCGAGTTATTCAGATATTTCTGTGTCTGTGATTCTGTATTTGATTTTATTTGCTCCAAATTTTATTACAATATGTTATTTTGAATTATTCAAGTCAGACATGTGTGGATTATTGTCGATTTGAATGGTCCAAAATAGTGGGTCGTTACAGTTAGTATCAGAGCTTTGGTTTTAGGCAAACCTTAGCCTGTAGAGCAAAAACTCATTAGAGATAGGGTAGAAATACCCTAGAATGAGTGAAATCAATCTCAGAATCATTCCTTTGTGAGAGAACGTATTTTCGAAGTATAAAATGATTTTCAAATGATTTTTAAAGGATTTTTAAAGATTATTTTGATATAAAATTTTCTTGTTTTGGAAATTTTCTGGACTTTATCCCTTTCGTATCCGCCTTGTTAGTAATTTCTTTGATTAGGGTCCTCTAAAATTTTGAACTTCTCTCTTGATTGATCTAGATCCATTGTTGATAGGAATCTATTTTGGGTATGGCAAAATCAGTAGTTTGTTAGGTTGCTTTGAGTAAACTCTGTTGTATCTTTTGCTTAGCTGAAGTTGTCCAACTAAAGATATTTATGCTTTTGTTTTCGTATGTTATGAATTCGAGTCTTTCCAAATTTTGAATGGGAATTCTTTTTTCATCGATATAGGTTATATATCTCTAATCTTGATTTGGATTCTTATCGATTAAGATTCCTTTGAATTTTGGAACGCTCCCACTTGTTCTGAAATCCATTCATGTCTCCCCTAATTGTACTCTTTTGATTTTTAGAGCATTTCGTAACCCCACTTTGAATGACCTTTATAAGGTGGCGATTCCGCCAATCTTTGAATGATTTATAAAAGGGGTGAAACTCCCTTATAATTGGCATTGATTCATCGGAGATTTCTATATCCTCAGTTTACGATGTTTTCTATCTTCTGCTATACCTGGATTCTATCTCTGACGATCGAAGATCGATTTGCCTTAGATTTTCGCATCGATTATTCCTGAAGTCACGGTTGACCGGTTAAGGTCGCCCGCGATCTATATGGGCTTATCCATCTTCTATTTGGTAATTTAATTATCTTATCTTCGTTTGAGATTATCTTTGAATCAGAATTCTATTTGATTAGAGTTCCTCTAAATTTGAATCTCTGTTTTGTTTTGAAATCCATCCTTGAATCATCCATTGGAAAATTTGTGGTTGATTGTCTTTTGAAAATTGTGTATTCATCGTAGTTTTATTTTGATAAGGATGACCATATTTTTATATAAAGGTGAAATTTTTTCTATAAGGATCTATATACCTTTTAAATGAGAATTTGAACTTTTGAAAGGATTAGAAAGTTTTGAAAATTTATAAGGAATGGTTTCATATAAAATGATTTATAACTGAAGGTTTTGAATCTGAATTTGAGTGATTGAACTCCGACATTTTGGAACTGGTTTAAGATTTTGAAATAATAAATAATATGATTTGAAAGTATTTTTCGAATATGAAATGTTTCAAATCATTTTAATGAGTTTCAAATGATTTCGAAGAAATTTCAAAAGAAGTTTTCGAGAAAATAGAAGTCCAGAACCCACTTATGTCGTTGGAAAATAATTTCGATGATGAATGCATGCATCATCGACATTGATTTTCGAGTTTCTGGGTGGGGGAGAGGCCACTTCGGTAGCTTTGCTATGCGATTGATTTGTGAAACCATTTTTTGATTTCAAATTCCGAAGTGTGATGTGATATTCGAAAGATATATGTATATATATTTGAACAATTTGAATTGAGCCGGTGTTTAGTCCTCGAGTTTCGGATTTGAAACCCATCTTTTGGAATTGATTTGCTGATTTAATTATGATTTTCAACTCTTGGATTGAAATATGATTTCTTCGACTATTTTGAAGGTTCGAGCACTTCCAAATCAAGGTTCAAAGCTAAGTAATTTTGAAAAGTATAAAGTATATAAGTTTGGTATGTATGTTTAAATTATGTAGTAATATGATTTAAATAAGTTGAAATTGTTTTGTTAAGTAAACGAATAAGGCTATTTTGAATTTTTTCTAATATGAAATTTAGATTTGAAATGTTTTGAAAAGAATTTGGTCTTCAAAATATTTTGAATAAAATTTACTTTAAATGTTTAACTTAGTAACATCCTTATGAAACTATATATTTAAAAAGTTGGAATAAATACATAAGTTGTACGTATGCTGTTTTATTCGCATAATTAAATTGATCCAAGTTTGAGTACACAAGTTCGAGGTGAATTACACAATTTCGTGTTAGGATTTTTCATTTGATTCTTGATGGCGAATATTTGATATGGATTTTGGGCTTGATTCTAGAATTCTCTATCATAGTATATGGCTATGCAAGTAGACTGATGGTTTCTAGTCGAGAAACCATATCGAAATCCGCATTAGGGAAGTCGAATGGACAATACTAGTTCGAAAGCGAACTTGTGTGATCGAGCGAGCGATCGAATGTGACTTTGCGAAATGATGAGATATGTACATCTTATATTCCAATATCATTGATATACTTGCCGCTGAAATTGGAAGTTGTTGGGTTGGATATCTTTGTAATTTAATTGGAATTCTTTCTTTTATGAAAAACTACTATCAATTTAAAACCAATTTTCAAAACTATTTTCCTTTTATTCTTCTCAAACAAACTGTTTTATTCTATTTTATTCACAAAACTATTTTACAAACTATTTTTTTATACAAAACTATTCTAAATTAAAAATCTTTTAGTAAGCAAAGATGTTCAATTCCATATGGCTCTTCGTGCAGCGAAATTTATTTTTGAAATTTTTTGATCCTTATATAGGATGGACCTTATGTAAGTATAAGATTATTTTAAAAACCATTGATTTTGGAAATGAATTGGTTGACTTAAATTATATCGATTTAGAAACTTGGATTATTCTCCAAACCTATTATTTTGGAAACTTTGAAACTGAAGATATTTAAATTGAGAAGAAATAATTTAGTGGAATTGTATATGATTTTAAAACTGAACTGATATTGAAACAAATTGAAATTTGAGAACCTTGTGTTACTAAATACTTGATTTGGGAGTTATCGAACTTATATATAAAAATTGGTTTGTATAAGTATGATGTTGATTCGAAAACTATGGATTTGAAA
The DNA here is from genome assembly GCA_030737815.1 of Allium fistulosum. Taxonomy (NCBI): domain Eukaryota; kingdom Viridiplantae; phylum Streptophyta; class Magnoliopsida; order Asparagales; family Amaryllidaceae; genus Allium; species Allium fistulosum. Next base: position 935,751,419 of record CM060907.1, on the reverse strand, counting down.
AGGTAGTCAATTTGAAAAGTGAAATCTTATATAATTGAAGTCTATATAAGTGTGATTTGATATACTATTGATTTTGGAAAGTATTTGATTTGAAAATGAAATCTTATATATAATGGACTTTATATAAGTATGATATTTGAAAGTGATTTGAAAAGGTACTATATGATACATATTTTCGAAGTAAAGATATGGAAAGTGCCTTCTGCTTGATATCCGCTTTGTAGCCACATTGTGGATTCATCCTATCGATATTTTTCTCTGATTTTTGGTTTTCCGGATATGATACTCGAGTTTCCATCGAATTCCATGGCAATCTCCATGGTCTTACGAGCGCAACTTCATGGCGTAATCGCAAGGCTGGGGGGCGGCCTACGGGTACAGATGTTTCCTGGGAGATCCAGGCGTAACCATTGTGTATCTGCGATCTATTGGGTTGCTTGGTAGCGTAATCAGCAGGGGCTGCAAGAGCCTAGGGTACGGATGTTTCCTGGGAGATCCAGGCGTAACCATTGTGTATCTGCAGTACTACCAGTCTTCATGGCGTAATCGCAAGGTTGGGGGGCGGTCTACGGGTATGGATGTTTCCTGGGGGATCCAGGCGTAACCATTGTGTATCCGCGATCCATGATCGACATGTTTTGTTTTTTTTTTGGATTGTACTTTCCATATCTGTTTTAAAAGTTTTCCAGTATTTTCACTGGGTGTTGAAACAAGTCTACTAAGTACCTGGAGAATTCTAGCTTTGCGCCTAATCAACGCACTGCCAGAGTCTGCAGGAACGAGGATAAACTTGTTAAGACATCGAGTTATAAAAGTATTTTGATAAAATATTATATAAAGGATACTTTGATCAGTTATTTCCTTTCTAAAGGATTTTAAAGTGTTTTAAATATTTTTACCTCTTTAACCAACAATTTTAATTAATGGCTCATCCTTGTCTTTCATCCTATTTTCCCTTCTAGCTATTCCTATTCTCCACCTTGTTAAACTTACCTATAACAACAGTTATCAGGTATAATTTTAATCTTCTTGTCATCTTGTCTTAATCCTATTCCATTCTATCTTTTTCTGTGTTTTCCATACCTCATTCCTTTTCGAGGACGAAAAGATTTGAGTGGAGGAGAGTGTGACAACCTTGTATTTTGTGATTATTTTTAATTGTATATTTTAATCATTTTAAATTGAATTTCCTGATTTGACAATTTTATTTTATTTATTAAAATGGATAAATTTTGTTATTTTTAAATATAAATTTTGATTTTGATGTGAATTATAATTTCAAACCTGAATAAATTGAATATTTCTAGAAAAGTGGATTTTGGTCAATTTGGTCAAACTTTGACTTTTAAATTTTAAATTTAAATATTTGAATTCTTGAATTTTATATTTTATTATGAAAATAGACTTAATATCATGAATACTACTTTTTTTTCGTTGAAATTGGATTTAAATTGTGAAAGTTATACTGTTTTCAATACTGTGTGTATATTGAGTTATTTAACAATTTTCTTTATTTTTAATTTATATAAATGACATTTTTATTTGATATATCTTACTTAAATTTGTATATTTAGGTTATACTATATATGTTTTTACCTTTAAATATTTTTAAAGTGATAATAAGATTTTTTTCAAAGTGTATTGAATTTATTTCTAATTTTTAAAGCCTAGTTTGCATTTTTAAGCTATTTTCTTAATTTAAATTCTATTTAATTAAAATTTAATTATTTATTTTATATATTTACTTTCATTTCTGAGTTGTTATCTTTATTTATCAGTTTTTATATGTATTTATAAATTTCAAAATAAATAATGGAAATATGAAGAGTTTAAAACCTTTCACATGCCTTTGACCTTTCACCTTCTTGCCTTTTCATTTTCTAACCACCACTTGCTTTGATTTTTGGCCGACCCTATCCCTATCTTCAGCTGTATCATTTCCATCATTTTTTCACGAAAATAAAAGCTTCTCACTCCAAAAATTTCGGCCATTTCCTGAGCAAAATAGTTTGGTAAAGTTCCTCTTCTTTTCTTCTCTTTTTCTTCTTGTTTTTCTTAATTCATTTGCACTTGCCTTCATCTATTTGCTTGGCCATTCCTCCTCCATCACCTTGGCCACCTCCACCACCACCACATCTAGTCAACACCCCCTCCAACACCTCTATCCTATCTGGCCATGGCCATCTATGATGAAGATTCCACCAAAAATGAACAAACTCTACCTAATTATGCCTAGCCGAGCACCTTAATGCATCACCACCTCCAAACCACCACCTTGGCCGCCACTTGCACCACCATCTCCAGCCCCTACCTGACCTGACACCTCTTCCACATCACCCTCTGACCCCACCAGGCCTGGCCGTGACCATGCTTGCTTTGGCCATGACTTGTGTTGCATTGAAACTTAGTTTGGTTGCCTTGTCTTGTAATTTTCATGCATCACCATCTTTACACTATTACTTCCAAGCTATGGCCGACCATATGAGCCTAAGACCAGATCCAAATTCATACCTTTGCCATGTATTTTAACATATGGCTGAGCCTAGGGGTGGTTGAAAGCAAGTGCAAGTGATTTGGTGACTTGTTGTGCATGTATCTCTTGAGCTGTTTGATTTTATTTAAGTGTATATTCATGTGTTGTATATTTGTTTTGTTTGAATGTGACAAGGCTATTAGCTTTGGCTCTTCCATACTCAAATTGTATTCGTGTTGTCGTGCCTTCGAAGATCACCGTTTTGTGTATTTGGTGGCTATCTCCAGCTTGAAACAAGTGAGTAATTCTCACCAGACAATATATACTTATATAACTAGTAAGCTGACACCATTTGAATCTGCAAACTATATCATCATGTTATAACTGCCTATGCTATGATCATATGATGCTCATCCCTGTTTATACACATGTTATATCATCAGTTATTGTTATATGATGTTGTTCTGTTTATTTAAATCAGTTTATCACACTGCAAGTTCCCTGTAGATTAGAATCACTATGGGTTGAAATGATACATACCCGAACGGACTTTAGAATAGGGAAAAATCGTTATGGGCTGAAATGATAGGCCTGAATGATTTTTATTTATTGCATTTAATTTGGGATTGCGGGTTTGAAATGATTAAACCTGGATTTTCCTTTGCAAATTACGGATTGTAATGATATATTATCCGTATCATTTTATTTAGGTTAGGAAATTTTTACAGATTGTGGTTAAAATATTTTTCTAAATTTTAAAATATTTGAAAAAATGTAAATATTATGATATTTTGATTTAAATTTAATTAAAAATTATTTTTATAAAAATATTAGTGATTTTCTATAAATTAAATAAGTGAATTAAGTAAATGGTGAAGTTGAATTTGAAATATAAGTTAATTTTGGAATTTATGATTTTGTTTATAAATAGAATTTATATAAAGTAAGAAAATATGACAATTTTGATTTAAAATGAAATTAAATGATTTTTATTAAGTGTTAATGATTTTTGTATAAATAAAATATGAAATAAATGGATATTTAAGTTGAATTTTTGAAATATAACTTAAATTGGAAATTTGTGAATTTTGTAAAAATGTGAATTTTAATTAAGTAAATAAAATGAAAATAAGTTATATGTTAAAATATAAACTTAAATGTTAAGTTAAAATATTTAATTATAAAGAAAAGAAATTATTGCTTGAATTTAATAAGTAAAATTATTATTAAATTTGATTTTGAATGCAAATTTAACTTTATAAAATCATAAATATAACGACATTTCAATGATTGTTTTAAAGTGTGAAATTATATGATTTTATAAGTTAAAATGATTTAAATTAAAATTTAATTGGTTATTAAATTGTATTTAAATTCTTGAATTTTAATTGGCAGCCCTTTTGAAATGCTATCATTTCTAATATAAAGGATATTACAACATTTTGTAAATGTTGTAATTGATATAAATGAACTAAATGGCTAAAATGAACTAAGGGCTAAAATGAACTAAGGGCTGTTACAGGACTTTGTAAGTGCTGTAGTTGCTGAATTTAACTAAAGTTTTATTTGAAATCTAAACCTATTACAGCATTTTAAATGCTGTCTTTTGCAAACTGAATTGTTTTTAAACATAACTTTTCGTAGCATTTTCTAAGTGCTGCGAAAGTTGAAATTTCACTGTTCTAATAAATTTAAGTGAATAAATGAATTGTGAAAAGACTAAAACTTTGAGAATTGAATATTTGAATATTAAATATAATAACTTCATTTTTGAAATGGTTTAATTGGAATATTTTGATTTGAAAATATTTTGATATTTTGAAATGTGATTTGAAATGGTATTTAAGTTAAATAAAAATGAATGTGGTTTTGGAAAAATATGATATTTGGATATTCTGAAGTGGATCTGAAATGATATTTGATTTATAAGTATAAAATACCAATTTTGAGATTTTAACCACGGGATGTATTTAATTTATGGTTTAACTGATCCTTAAAGGATGGGCGATCCCAAGCATCCTTTAAGTTATTGTGTGCATTACTGCTACAGTTCACTTGAGTTGGTTTACATTATATAAGTATATATTGTCCTGACTCGAGTGTTTTGTATTTTGCTTTACGCTCGGGTCAGCCTGAGTATTTACAGCTTAGCTTTGGATCTCTTTCTGGAACTAAGAATTGCTGGAGATTCTGCTTATCTAGTTATCTATCCATTTCAGTTTCAGTTGTTCTATTTCAGCTCTGGTATTATAAACTTCTATGTATTTGAGATTTCTATTGTATATGTTTTCCAGACTGATATTATGTATTATGTTTTGAGAGTTTGTTATAGTAGCTTCATGAACTACTATGGTATTTTAATTTCCGCTGCGAGTTATTCAGATATTTCTGTGTCTGTGATTCTGTATTTGATTTTATTTGCTCCAAATTTTATTACCATCTATTATTTTGAATTATCCAAGTCAGACATGTGTGGATTATTGTCGATTTGAATGGTTCAAAATAATGGGTCGTTACATTATCTATAATATATATTAAGTTTTTATTTCAACCATAATATATATACACACATATACATATACACACTCTTTTTAAGAATATATGTAATATTATTAATATATATGGGCAGACTATTGGAACACAAAATGTAGACAATATAAATTTTGACCATGAGATCTCACCGAGGGTTTAATTCAGTGGGAGACTCAATGATTGATATTTATTGTGTCATTAATTTGTGTCCAAATAGATTTTCCTAAACACACACGCGCGTGCATATATATATATATATATCTGTGTGTGTATGTATTTAAAACCTTTATACACATGGATATATGTAAATTATATATATAATCAGTTCCACATGGAAATTAAAAAAATTGATTTTTTAGCAAAACATATACATGTATATAAATTACAATATACATACATAATACATAAACATACATACATATATAATGATTAATTAGTTAATTAGGTATATTAAATAGTAATTTAAAATTTAAAAGTTATATCTTTAGATATTTATATAATTCTATAAAAATCTAATTTTTTAAAAATGTTGAAACCCTTTAAATTAAAAGAGTAAATTTATTTAATTCAAATTTTTTACTTTTAAATATAAATAAATTCATTGCCAAATTAATAAAATAATTCTTTTCTAGGCCATGCCCTTTTCATTATGTAATATATATTTTATAAAATAATTTTGGGCCAAGCCCAATGTTATAAATTAAGTTTTAAATATATATATATATATATGAGTACACACACAAATAGACATACACACACATACTTATAAAATTCCTAAATTAACTTAATATTATATTAGGACCAAATTTGCATGTAAAATTATGTTATATGAAATACCACACATACAACATATATTGCATGTTCAATAATATGTGTGTGTGTTTTTATATATATATATATAATGTTATTATGTGATTATAGAACCCAATAATCACATATGTACATACTTATACATACATACATACATACATACATACATATATATGACAATATTCATATAAACTAGGTTAATTACATATATACATCCCCTTTGCCATCTTTATCATATATATTACATGTTAACATCACATTTGTTGTAACATAAAGTTAATCAAAATAAAATTTGATTCACAAAACATTCATCCTATCAATCAAACTAAATATGATTTAATGTAATAAGTTATTCATGATAACACAAGTTAAAAGTATAGTGCAATGATTTACAAAGGATTTTCTTGAAATTTTCCCATTTTGATCTATGCCCAATGCACCTACTCTAACAACTTTAACATAACAGGTGCTGATATAGTTTTCCTAAAAGTTAACATCAAAAAACTTAGGGTTCTGATAATAGGTGTTTTTTCATACATATGCTACATACTATGTAATTCCTATATAGGTGTGTAAACATAATTGATGAGTCGATAAGTACCCCAACATTTTTAGTTATATATTAGGGCACTCTAAATGGGTTTATTCATAGTTCATATGGACTTGTTCAAAGGGAATTCTCTATCCCCTTATTTGTTTGATACAGTCATGAATTATTTTACTATGTCAATTGATGAATTCACTAATATTGGCATAATAAATATATATACAATATCCATGACGATATATATGCTAAAACCTTAGTAATCTTTATGAAAGTAGATATAACAAGTGTGAAAGCACTAAATCACATGTTGTACATAATGGAAAAACATATGGGACTTATATTTAATCACATCAAGTATTAATTGTTTTTAGTAAGGATTGTAGAAAATAAACAACATATATATGATATTCTATAAATAGTAGAAGAAAACTTCTTTATGAAGTGCCTAGGCCAGCTATTATGTACCCAGTGTTAGTTTTGCAACAGTTTGGTTGGTAGCGTGAATAAGAATCAAAGCGGGGAAAACCAAATTTCATTGTTTTACTGGTAAAGAAACACTTATTGCTTTAACTATTAATCTAATGGTGCGATTCAGATCCCATAGTTTTGCTAAGCTTGGAAAAACTATTAAAAGTCAATGCAATTTATGCTAACCTTTTGTGGGAAGGAAAAAAAGATGCGAAATTACCTTTCTATCTCATGTGCACTCCAACAATATAGGGGGGTCATGGCTTAGAAAGTTGGATGAATTCAATATAGCACGTGGAACGAAACAAATTTGGAATTTTTTAACAAATGACATCATATGGAGTTACTGGTTGAAAAGGAAGTATCAAGGAGGACATTTATTTTGAAAATTAGTTGTTCTACCATTCAATCAAGTGTTTAAAAAAACTACTTACTTTAAGGTAGAAATGCATTGAGAGTTTTTGAAAAAAGAATTGTGAATAGTCTAGCAATAAGTCTTTTGGTATGAACCATGGATTAAAGGCATTATGTTGTTAAATAGGTTGGGTATTCAAACTTTAGTCAACATTAGTGTAGTAATATGAAAGTTCGTTGTATTATAAAAAACAATGAATGGCATCTGTAACTACAGTTACAAGCCAGAGTGGTTGTTAGTGGAATAAAAATATCACTTTATATCATAACAGCGTGGAAGTTCTTCGAACTTGCAAAAATAGTCCTGATGGTATGTTCAACTTTGAAACTGCATGAAAATGATCAGAAATAATCTTTCAAAGATGAAATGAAGTAGAGTGGCATTAAATCCATTTCCTTAAAATGAAGATGTGCCTTTATAAAGCAGTCTTAAATAAGATTCTTACCAAATTGAAACTATAAGATCAACGTATCAAGGCTGAAACTTGGATGGACATTTTGCAACAACCATCTATTAAATAATAATAAAGCATAAGAATTTAAAGCTCTCTTTTTAATTCCAAGGAGTTTTCTGCATTCTCCTTAATTCTTTTTAAGTCTAGATACTTTATTTTCAAAATACTATAGTATACAACTTTACAATTATTCTACTAAATCCTCTTACCTACTTAAAGAAATAACTACAATCATTTACAAAAAATTTATCGGTTCTCTTCCAAATTTCACATTAAAGCCCATACATTTAAATTATTCTCATAATCCAAACTTTAAACTAATTGATAAACTCAGTTAATTAATATGTATTAATACATTAAGTAAATCCTAAAAGATGCCAGTTTCAATATGTATAGCATAAACACATCAACAAATTTGTAAAATTATTTTTCATTTAGATACAAATATATATAAATTATATACGTTAACCATTCATTTTATAATTTATTTACCTGAATGAATTTACTATACTTTACACTGTAAAATTCTATTAAATTTAAATACTTAAATTAAAAAAAAATTACAAGTCCGTATATTTAATTAATTATGTAATATTAAATTTAAAATATTTTAATAAATTCAGTTAACTAATATTCATTAGTTCTTCTAATAAATCCTAAAAATACGAGAATTTCAGTATATATGCAATTTTCATATATATGAGAAAAAATGTTAAAATTTATTTTCATTCAAATATAAAGATATTTAAATCGCATAATGTAAAATGTATACACAAATCATAATAAGTTCTAAATTTCTAATTCACTTATCTTAAAAAAGTTATCATACGTTACATAACATAGTTACATTTTTAACAACCTTTTATGAATAAATTTATATTTTACACTACTATGATGTGAGCGCATAAATTACGCTGATAAAAATTAGATATATAAACATTCTCACTTTCAAAATGATATTAAACCTTACTAAACTCATAATTTAACTAAATATTATAGAACATTATTTGTGATTATCAAAGTTTTAAACATGAATCTCCTATCACATAACATAAACTATATACACATACAGTATTACCAATTGTAATTTATGATTTTCTTAAGTTAGGACATTTATCCTCATAAAGATATGTGGACAGTGAGGATTGAGCCCTCAATCTTACATCGGAGCGTCATATGTCATTTTAATTTATAATTCATCTATCATAAATAAATTTATCATATAGTGTGTAGAAAATTTATTTTTAGCAATAATTAAAATATGAATACTATTTATCAACAATATTGTCGTATGCAACGCACGGGTTACACACTAGTTAGAAGGTAGTTATTCATTTATTTTGTAGTGTAATTTATCTAAATACAGGTGGACATGGTGCAACATCAAACATATGTTACCATAAAAACTTAGTTACTAATAAGATGAAATCTTAAACTTTATTTCTAAAATTGATAGTGCTATCAACAACAATATGGATAATTTGGTGTCATAGAAACATGCACATATTTCGATAATAAAATTGCCGATAAATTTCAAACATGTAGTGAAATCTAAACAAATGCAAGAATTATAATGTCAAATTCAAGGAAAAGAAAGAAAAATTGCACTAATCACCATATGATTATCGATCTAAAGGATGTTACGATCTTCACTAATCAAAATAAAAACTTAAACCATTATGTAGTTATAAATCAGGCTATATTTAACGACCTATGATTGACACTTACTTGTTGGAACTCGGTTTGATTCACAATGGTTGAAATGGGTAAATTTCAAAAGAATTTCCTATTTGGATCTTAATAGGTATATGTAATCTATTAACTAACATTGGAATAAAATCATATATTATTTAAAATATTTCATATTTATTTTCCAAAAGGCTTGTTGTTTGAATCAAAAATGACACAAACACCCAATATAAAGTAGAAGAAATAAAAAGTGAAGAAAACAAATTAAAAACAGGAAGGAAATGAACACATAAGGTTTTATAGTGGTTCGGCATACTCCGGCCTATGTCTACTCCAAAGATTTTGTTTATTTATACTATAGATTACAAGTGCAGTTTACTTGGATTTGTATAAATCCATGAAGTTATGAAAAAATTGCAAAGCGTATACAGGGAAAAAGAGAAGAGAAGCTCCTTAGAATGAACCATGCCTTCTATATTTATCGGGGTAGACGATCAAATACCTTACTGAAACTTCTCCTGCAAAATCTCGCCGCCAAGACCAAGTTCTCTAAAAATCTCGGCCTCGGATCCCCTAGGGTTGGGGATCGGTACCGATCCCTATAATGGGATCGACATCGATCCCTAAATACATAGGTAGGAGTCTTGCTAATTTTTGTGTTGGCTTGTCTTGTTGTTAGATTCGTGTTTTCAAAGTTGTTTTGCATAGTTTCCCAGGTGTTTTTTAGCCCAGGCGATGGATCTACAGAATGTTGAATTGCTGCTTTAGACTATATATGGGGATTGCTAATACGATGCATAGAAACTCCAGAACAACACTTGAATCAGGCTCCATGTTGCTAGAGAAGAGTGTCATAGAAGTGTGGGCCACACTGGATGTATCCTTAGGGATTGGTACCGATCCCCTATGCAGGGTGAAGCACTTAGTGAATCCTAAAATGTGGGATAGGTACTCCCTATATGAGGGATTGGTATCTATCACACACTTATTCAAATTCAGCATGCGGGATTAGTACCCTCTAGATAAGGGATTGGTACCTATCCCACACTTAGTCAAATTCAGCATGTGGGATACCCCTAGATAAGGGATTGGTACTTATCCCACACTTAGTCAAATTCAGCATGTGGGATACCCCTAGATAAGAGATTGGTACCTATCCCACACTTAGTCAAATTCAACATATGGGATCGGTACACCCTGGGTGTGGGATCGGCACCCACTAGGCGAGGGATCAGTGCCTATCCTACACTTAGTCAAATTCAGCACGTGGTATCAGTACTTCCTGAGTGAGGGATTGGTACCTATCCCACACTTAGTCAAATTCAGCATGTGGGATCGGTACCCCATAGTTGAGGCATCGGTACCTATCCCACACTTAGTGCTTTTATGACTTTGGAATTTTTTGGGATGGTTAGCCTCCACTTTGCGGTCTTGATTGTACTAGAGCTTTGTAGTCATCTCTCCGGGTTTCTTGCCTCGATGACTTCGAAGTCTGACTTGTTGGGTTTTTTCGTATACTTCTTGGTCAAAAGGCGGAATAACACTTGTTAAGTACTTAATTGTATTTAAAGCTCTATTTAAATACATACTAATATCGTATATCAATACATGCATATATAACTTTTATATATACATCTAAATAATTACTAACAACACCCAAAACATCAAGTAAATTGGTAATCAATATTTCTTAAATATTAATTAATTTAATTCATTTATAACACTTTATAGACTAATCAAATAGTGTGTTTTTTCAGAAATTCATGAATGCGATTGTGTGACTCGAAGGTATGAATTCAGTACGCGATTAATGTTAAATAATTCAAATATTAATGTTTACACATACCTTAGCTGGTGGTGTGACAATTTGGCCGAAGTCATTGCTTACAGATCTTTTCGATAAAATCATATTTTATATTAGCTTAAGCGGTACTAATAGCGACCCTAGTTTACAAATGTTCTCTTCGTCAATACTATATCACTTTAGGATGTATGCAATTTGACATTGGTTAAAACTCCAATACCCACTTTCAAATTGGTTTGTCCATAAATAAAGTTGTTGGTTCAATAATAACATTTATTATTAACCGTTCGATTTTAGCTAGAGATTTAACTTTGAGTTGACTACAATTGAACTGTGATATTAACCTCATACAATCAAGGAGGAAAATTCTCTATTAAATAGTGCTTCACTTCCAATGCTTTAACTCAGACCCAATTATAATCGCTCGATGGATTGCCTACCATGATTTAACTATAATCAAAGTGGAGTATCCACATTGAAGTTCCATGGTATTCTCAAGTCGAGGGAACTGTGTAACATCATCACACTTAGATTTTCTGTTTGACCTACTTATTATCAACCAATAGGAAACTCTCGGGTGAGTCATTCCATAGTTATCCAATAACTATGAGTATATAACCCTATGTTGCCTGCAACAGTTATGGGTAATACATTGCCCAACGTTTGGAGAGCATTACGTACTCTGCTCCCATTGGATGCATCGATATTCTTTCTCTAAACATCTTGCCATGAATATTTAAAACAAAATATTTTTATTTCTTGACTAATTACCCACGATCTATTTGCAACTATAATCACATAACATTTGATTTAAAGATTTTCTTAATTATATACCTTAAATTAATCGCTTAACTATTTATATCACGATATAAAAAAAATGTATAAAAGAAAACAAATATTGTTACTACAAATAAGATTGGCTGTAGAGTTAGATAAATGTAACAAACTACATAATTATCCTTGGAGCATTCCACTAAATCTTTTAATCTCTCACTTGCACTTAGGGTCAATTATAGAATCTAAATCCCATTCCTTTGGTTGGTTCAGAATTGACCGAGCTAGTCCCTCAGTTAAGCTATATTGTATTACTATATACTATGTCGGCCAACACCTCTTCATCGTTGATAGACCAATTTTCTCATGTGGAACTTATGGAGTATGTGTCTAGACATCCTGTAAGCCCTAGTTTCTTTTACAATTTGTATCGCAACATTATTTTCACTAAACAATGTTATGGGATTCGCAATATTTGGAATCACCCTTAGCTCAGTTATAAATTTATGCATTTATATTTATACTGCTTTTATTGTAGCCCTATTAAAGGCGATGTACTTAACGTTTCAGTTGAATCAATAACCATCTCTTTGTTGGAACATTTCCAACTCAATGCTCCTTAACTAAGGTTGAACATGAATTTAGGATTGACATACTATATTCAATATCACTTATGAAGCTTGAATCCTAACTCTCTTTCATAGGGAGTTTGTTGTTTCTATAAATAACTCTTTAGTATTTCATAAATATTCGAGAACACTCATAACTTTCATTTAGCGATTTTAATTCGGATTTGATACTCGCTCAATGTACCAATTACATAAGCGAATTATGATGTAGTAGACAATATAACACGTATGATAATTCATATTGCCGATGCATAAGGAATTCATCTCATATGTTACATATTAAACATTTTAATATGATATCTGTATATATCATTTGGGACAATCTAACGTCCATGCTTATAGTTTTAGAAATGTTTTAATACCTCTCAATATTCTTTCTTACAAACACGTGCTTCCTTCGCATTTTGATTGATAATCAAACTATTTGATTTCATTTTCAAAATATTTGCTCAATTATGATGCTTGTCGAATGATACTATCGTATCAGTTCATGGATCTTATTCATCACTCACAAGCTTAGTTATCATCCCATTGACGTCGTGACATTCCGGATATAATGTGCAAACAATCAATTCTAAATCATTATTCGGAAGTTCCATTTCAAAAAAGATGTACCAAAATTCAAAATCACATTGGCGATAATTTTGCAAATAGAATCTGAATTAACCGAAGCACATTCACTGATGAATCTGTTATGCTAATTTCAAAAATTAAAATTTATGAGGTTATTCTTGTAGCATTGCTTAGTATGTTCTAATTGCATTGATCTTCTTCTTGAAGAAACATTTGCGATTGATGGATCATATCCATTTGGGCACAACTATCAAAATCATATTTTGATAATGTACTTGGAATCCATTCCGAATTTGTTCATCGTGCCATATGGCAGAGTCAATACTCTTTATTATTTATTGAAAATGAGGCAATTCTTTTATCGACATTGATAAGAAACTCATAATTTCTCTTTGATGCGTGATAATTCTCATTAAAATTCTAATGAGTTATGTATGTTTTAGGCTTGGTTACTTTATTTCATCTTATACAATCAGTTTCTATGTTAGAGTGTTTGAATCGTATCTAGTATTTAAAATAAAACTAATTCAATTTTGAGTTTACCAAACTTATGCTCATGACATAAATTAGATAACCGTACATCTTAAACCATTTAAGATTGGGGTCTCTTATCAATTCGTATCCTATATGAATATGATCTCGTAAACTATGCTTTAGATGAAATTAAATTTAACATATGTACTCGCTCTTAACTACACATATTTACAAAAAGAAGTTAACTCAACTTCACTCATCATTAATCGTACTTTGTCCAACAAAGTTTGATTACTCCTTATCGATACATCATTATGTATCATAGGGAAGAGTAACTTTTATGATTGAATTTTATTCATGTTTAGGTACTTCTGGAACCCCTTTCTAATATACTCGCCTATTCGATCACATCGAATTGTTTTTTTCTTTGCTTGTTATGTTTTCTACTTTCATTTTATATTCTATGAACTTATCATACATAAACTAATTGTATATCGAATACACATATTCATGTCTGCGATTATTCATTAGTGAATTTAACAGAGTAAGTGGATCCGTTTTTGTATCATTTAATCTCAGATTGAAGACATCTATATGAATCAATCTGAGGAGTTCATCGAATCTTTTGTCACTCCCACTGAATTGGTGCTTTACCCTTAATCATTGGGATATAATTAACTAGTGTCACTTGATTTATAATCATAAGATCAAAGAATTATTTCTCAAAGATATGACCTAGTCTACAATCCAAAATAATTGTTAAAATTTTAGATACTTACGTATTTTCTATTGTTAACGCATCAGAATGTTATGAAAACAAATACCGTTGTAGATTTATTTTATAAAGAATATTTATAATATTCATAACAAATAAAGCTATATTTATTTTTAGGTAATACAGAAAAAGGGTTATTATTTCATAAATAATGTTTGTTATATATATGAAGACAGTCTTTAATAACTTGATGCATCCACTAATAAGTGTCATATGATATACCCCACTATTTCCACCATTAAAATAACAGCACATGAAATAGCATGAAGCTTCATTCAACCACTTATTACAAGCTATTTATTTCATTTACTGTAACTTGTTTACAGTTGAGAGTTTCAGATCAAATGTCTTGAACTTAAAGAAATAAATACAAAAAAATTCTATAAAAATGCACATGGAATATAAATCAGATTTCTCGCTCCGTATCGAATATGTATTATTATTTTCTACAATTCCCATTTTTGATGTTTCTTCATGAAGCGGACATTCACTCTCTTCACCCATGGTTCCTATTTTATATCCACTCTTGGACATTCTCTTTCCATTCCAAATGGTTGAACCATTCAAAATGAAATTCTTACAAAAATACTACATCGAACCCTTTACAAATGTGCATTCGGACATGTAAGGATATTGTATAAGTTGCACTAAAGTAAGCTAATTAAACTAACATTTCAGTGATCAAGTTCCACATTCTATCTAGTGGTTCTTGGTTTGTCGCTTCTAGCATAACAAAATCCTCATTGTATTTAATTATATTTAACACACAATCTAGCCTATGGTTTACTTACTCATCTTGAATAAACCAATTTCATCCAGATTTCATTTATTACGAACGCTACAACTCACCATACAATTTTTTTATGTGACTGAATATGGATCAAATGTTAATATTCTTTTATTGCTTTTGAGTTCAAAACTCATAGAAGAAGGTAATAATCTTTGGAAAATGAACAGTTAAGTGACCATGGTGTGAATGTACTTAGTAGCTATATAATTTGGCTCTTACATGGGTCTTAAAGCGACAACATGCCAAAGATTTATTGGTCAGCATTTTATATTTCTTTGTAGATCTTAATTCAGCTCATTGATATATTTTGTAGAGTAAACATCTTATTTGATAATAACAATATATATATATATATATGATTTTTTACTTTAGAATGTCGTATAGTTAAAAGATCATCAATCACAATTTTGTTTTTAATCGACGCATCACAGATCAAACACATCTATTTTTCATTTGTAAATTGTAGCATATGTGTAACAACCCGCATATTTTACGATTGTATATTTAAATATTACATCGTTAGTTGGATTAAAGCCCAAAAAGCTATTTTTGTAAACAATCGAATTGGGACTCGAGACCACTTCCATTGAGTCCAAAATGGTGTTTACAACTTTTTTGAGTATAAACATCGATATGTTTGGAGTTGAGTGAATTTTGCTATTTTCTATTTTGGGCTTTGGGTTTGGGTTTCAGCCCATTAACCCAACTGAATACCCTAACTCCACTCAACTTCCTTCATTCATTTTCATTTCCTAACACTCTCTAGCTAAAACAAAAATGGTGGAAGAGAAAGGAAATTAAAATTCCTAAACCTAGTTTACTAGGAAATTCAAATTCAAGCTTTAGAAAACAAAGAAAAGCTAAGGTAAGCACCATCTTCTTCTTCTCCATCTCAATCTCTCTTCAATTCTCAGAAATTCCTAACCCTAACTTAGGAAAAACTTCACCTTTGATAATAGATTGAAGATTCTAGAGGTGTGTTAAAGAGGAATTGTTCTTGCCTTGTTTTAAAAGCTTCTCGTTCATTGTTTTTGAGTTTAAATGTGAGTTCTTTAACTCACATCTATGTCTATAGCTATCATTTTTGTTAGGTATGAATTCCTAACATTTATGCATATTCATTTGCTTTTGATTTGAATTGATTTGGTGAATTTTCCAAATTTTGGTGTTTTGGTCCAATTTTATGAAAATCCTTCTATGGATATCCGGACATTGATATTCGGGGTGTATAGAGGAGCCTTAAGGCCGGGTTGTCGCTTGGCGTAAATCCTTAGTCGCCGTTGCTCGTCCGATCGCTTCCGATACGTTTTGGCCACTTTGGCCTAGGCAAATTGTTGCCCAGACCAGGTGACCAGACGTCTGGTGACCAAATCTAGACGTCTGGTTTGGTCCTGGAGAGAAAAATGTATGCATGCAAATTATAAAAAAAATGGCAGAGACTAATTCCAGACGTCTGAAATTCAAGATCAAACGTCTGGATGAGTCTCAGACGTCTGACTTGAAGTTTTCAGACGTCTCGGGGTTCTCTGGACAATTTCCATAGAACGAATCCAGACGTCTGGATTCTAAACCAGACGTCTGGTCATGGCTCAGACGTCTATTTTGGCTATTCCAGACGTCCGGGTGGCTTTCTGAACTATTTTTCAGAAAAGAAATCCAGACGTCTGGATTCTAAACCAGACGTCTGGAAATGTTTATTTTTGCCTATTAATGCTGTTTTGTGTGGATTTCCTATTTTAATCGATTTTTGTTGATCCGGATAGTTGTTATCACTTATTATCGACTTTGATGACTTCTTTCCTTGGACTTTTGGGAATATCCATTTGATGGATTTGATATCGATTTCTATGGTTTTGATTCACGTCTTCGAATGTGAATCTTTGGTGATTGATTGTTTTTACAATCATTTTTATGATTTGTCACTTTCAGATACAAAGGTTTCTATACTTGTAGTAACTATTCAAACTCTTTCACAAAGATGATTTCAACTCTATTTTTAACACAAAGCTCATTTATAAAACCGTTTTCCAACCAATTAGCATATACAAACCTTTACCTCATTTGTATGAGAAATCTAATTAAACGGCTTAGTAAAACAAGTGGTATGAAACGCTTGCTTTTACTTCGTCGGTTAATTCTTGGACTTGTTCGATTGAACTCTTGTGACAATTTTCGAGTGGAAATCTACAATCTGTTCGTAAATATTTAAGTTAAGCTAGTGGTTATGGGACATGAAGCTAAACTCATTTATTTACTAGCTTAGTGTAATTCACACTTTTTGTTGATCGATGATGATCATTTTGTGATTTAGACTAGCGATGTGCGATGTCTATTTGTTTGTGTGGGGACTAAAAACCCCGTTTGTGGAACTTCGGTTCAAATTTGGCGGGGTAGCGACCCGTGGTCTTTGGGCCGTTTGTGGAGCTTTGGCTCAAAATTGATGGTTACCGACCATGGAATAGCGTTCTGTTTGTGATACACGTGTTGGTGAGTTTTCATGCTCCCGTTTGTGATAGGCCTCCCCCTCTTTGTCATTTCTGGATTTCTAATTGATGATTTCTAGAATTTGTATTTCACCTCTTTTTGTGATTGGTAATGATATGTTTGTCAATATTTGTAGTTTGGTGAATAAAATTAAGAATATGATATTCTTTTTGGTGCTTTGAGAATTCTTGAGATATTGCATGATTTTGTTGTTGTTTAAATCATATTTGTCCTGGTATGACATTATTATTATCATACGTTCTTATTATATCTCTGCTTATATCTCATTTTATATCTGATATTTATAGCTAGACTGATCTGTTTATTATTTTCTTATTAAATAATACTCGGGTCAGACCGAGATGTTACAGGTGCTTCTGCTTGACTCCTTATCTGGGATCATCTTCTGACTTTTGTCTAACTACATTACATTTGTAGTTTTTGTTGTTATACATTTGAGATATAGACTCCATGATGTATACTTATTCTTTTGTCTAGCACTTGTATCTATTCTTTTGAGATATTGTGGATCTTGATTGGCCACTACTCTGATGTACACTTTTACGTGTTATATTCATATCTGTTTCCGCCTTTGTGATATGAATGTCTATGACTGATTTGTGTTATGTTTATTTCTATATTTTTTTCCGAAGGCCTCATAGCCATTGTGTGGTAGCTTCGAGTTTGTATTTGATATGTCAGATTTCCTCTTGAAATAAAATGTAAGTTATTTTATCTGACATATCGGTACTCGCCCAAAGCAATTACACATATGGTCGATCCTCAATAGCCTTATTCTTCGTGCTAGTCGACAGCATTACCCAGTAGTGTTCTTGGCTAGCATGACCATAGAGGTGGGACGTCACAATATGTTTGATAAAAGGAGAAATTACAAAAAACTGTAATTAATTTTGATTTGATATAAATAAACATATGTTATGTTTAATGTTTTTTGTTTAGTGATGTGTATTTACAAGATTCTGATTCCAATCAAGAGATCCGATTCAATTCATTTGCATATCTCATTAATTCGGAATAAATCTTCTATATATAGAATAAAAATCTCTCAAAATCATAGTATATGATATCAATCAATCAAAAATAACAAATATAAAAACAAATAATTCAATTGGAGATTTATAAGGCATGAGAGATTTTAGCCATAACAATTCAAATCAAACCGAGATATCTTTCCATATTCAAATATTGATTTGTTCAAACAGTTCTGAAGCAAATATCATGTAGCCAAGTCATTAAATAATATTGTATGGATCGATGGTAAAGGGAAATTATCTTACATGCATATATTTCAAAAGTATAACTCATGCTATATATTTTAAGCCTCATATTCAATTGAAGGTATATGATACAAAAATAAAAATAAAAACCATCTTTGTTATCATAACTAAGTCCGATCATAGCTTTCATCTTTAATACTTCATCTACAATATACATAGTCCAACAAGCACATTTTATTAATGATTCAGTTCAAGGATCTCAAAGCATCATAACTTGTTCAAAAAATCAACAACAAAAGTTACATCAAGCCAAGCTATCTTCTTAGCATTATGAACAATACCAAACAACAAGACAATCAACCACACTACCGTGTCATCTCCAGCCTTCATAACAACATCATCTTCAACTAACTACAATCAACATCAACAATATCTCCAGCACATACAAAGGCATCTCCAACAACAAAGCATAATAGTCATGGCCTCACCATTAAACAGATTTCAATAACAAACCTACATGATTAATCCGACATTGCAAGGCTACTATTTCGACTGCCGGAAATGACATTTTGAGAATTTAACCTTATGATAACTATCTTAAAGTCTCAAGCATGACTCTAAGATGGCCTTTGTGCTCATCCTTGGTATTTGAGTAGACTAAGATATCATTGATAAATACAGACATAAATTTATTTTTAACATGTCTCTTAATACCTAATTTATTATGTTGACAAAATAATTAGTTAGGTTAAATGTCATGACTAACCATCCATAGAAATGATCTGAGGTCCTAAATGCAATAAGCAGTACACTCTCCTCTGTCATTCTTAACTGATGAAACCATGTAGCCAAATCCAAATGTGAAAAGGTACGAGCCCCACTAAGCTGATCAAACAAGATATCTGGCAATGGATATTTTATCCTAATAGTTCGCCTGTTAAGATCTTATAATATTCCTATAATCTTAAAGTGGTATATGCCTTCATGGCAAACACAACACGTACCTCCCATCTTGGATGACGCCAGATCAATCCTTTATATAATAAATCCCTAGTTTGCTCTGCTAATTCAAACTTATCCTTCAAAGCCATCTTTCTAATCGACAATACACCGGGTTTTGCATTGATAATCAAATCTATGCAAAACTCCACTTAATGACCAAGGGTAAACCAATCACCTCCTCAAACACATCAGTATACATACATGTAGGTTGGAATAGATGGTTACTCATCCTTATATGTATTAAGAGAATATAGGAAGCTACAAACCGCCCAATGAAGCTGTTTACAGAACACCTTAGAGTGCCCACTATTCCCATATCATAACGTCTTTCCCATAATCTAGAAAAATTCACACATCATGACAAAGTTCAATGACACTTGAGCATGTGTCGTGTCTACTCTTATGTTTCCTCCCACTTTACTAGTTGCCATCAGGGCATGCTTATGCAACTTTGCAAAGCCATCGATAGTGGTGCTACCCGTGCATTCACTCTTTTCCTTCTTCGAGTATTAATCTTTGCTAATTGAGCACAGTGAAAATCCTTTAGATTACTTCTAGGATAGGATTATGAAAAGGGAATTCTTATAGAAAAAAAAATAATAGATACAAGTACGCACTCTCTTATATATAACATTTACTCAACTCATTACAAGGAATCACTTACCCTATCTCGAACGAGTTCCCCTAACCAAGCTTAGGCATTCGCTAAACCTAAGCTCTGATACCACATGTGATAACCCTCTATTCTAACACCCAAAATCAATACCTAGTACCATCCCCTAGTACTGTTGTGTCGATACTTAAACATTCAAATACAATATCATTAGAGTAAAACTAAAACAACAAAAATATGCTTACATCGCAACGATGAAATATAATATAACATAATTATAATAGATAATACATATGGTCACCCCCAATATAGAGTTCTCAATGTTGCAACATCAACAACATATAGCTATAGATATTTTCAACAACCTTTCCTCATAACGCCGATACATATACATCTACTAATAAAGCAGAAATAATAAATAGTAGATAAATCCAAAGCCTCATGCTCTTGACCAGTTATCTCCAGAATGTCAAGCCTAATTCAACACCCTTAGCCTACTTAAATCAGTACTAGAAAGTTTAAGGGAAAAGATAAACTTCTAGTCAGACATAAGTCCAATGTGAGAAACTCTAGTAATTTGCCCATACATATAACAATACAATATGAGACCACACTGCAAAAGCATAGAATGAGTTTTTCCCATCACGAGTACCAAACCATTTAATATTAGGTTAACAAGTTCAACAAAAGGAGTTTAAGTTTCATAATGCATGTATGTATGTTTGTATATGTATGTATATATATATATATATATATATAATAGAACTATAACATGACCACGCATTTCATAGTTAATTTTAGGTGACAAAACTAGATAGGTGTCTATGTTTCATAACATATATATACGTATAAATATAATTCCAATATGATAAGGGAAGACTATTCCCAAATTGCGGGATAAAGTATATCTCTAGATTAGATACACTTATGTGTCGAAGAACCGTATATCTATGGACTAGATATATCAGATATATATCTAGACTAGATATATCAGAATGGTAGTGATCCGCATGATCGATTCTATCTTTTTTCGGATCCTCTTTGGTTATTTGTTATTTTCCTTACATTCATCTACGCCTAAACCTTCTCTCGAACCCTCGAACCCATCACAAGTAATCAAATTTCGAACATGACTCCTACACACTTCCTTATGGGTCTTAAGGACGTCATTATTTTAATTAACTCATTATCAGTTTCGAAATGGCATTAGTCAAGTCATAGTTCAATATACTTTCCTGATTCAGGTCATTTAAAACTGTCATTCAATGCCTTTTTGGTTATCTCAATTTCGGTTCTTTTGTATGAAAGCGAACAATATATATAGTAGAGTATCGTTGAGAGGTTTCCAAACACATCACTCTTAAAGGAGAAAGATGATCCATGCAAATGTTAGAGCCTCATCAAGAGGTTTTCCAATCATTTGAAATCACATCTCTTTTATGTTCTTCCCAAGTCGAAAGTCGGATTCCACATTCGAAAGCTAACTGTTGATAAGTCAAAGTGACACTTGAAAATTTGTGATCATTTACACTACATGGATTCATAAGATAAGGGGAATTGTGTCAAATAAAAGAAATGCAACAAAATCAAGAAAATGATAGTAATAAATGTTATCTTTTACTTAGCATAATAACCTTTAACTTATATGGATATATTATATTTCCCATTTAACCATAATATCATCACTCCCTTTTCAAAAACAACATAAACCAACTCCTAGTGATTTATGGAAATTTGTATAGTATCTTTAAGGTCAAAAGCTATCTTCTTCAAAACTATTTAAAGAGGTAAAAAAGTGATAAAAGTGCTATAACTCCTCTTTAACTCTATGTTACTCAATTTTTCTTACCATCTACATATACAAATCATTTTCCTATGTAACATACTCCATCTTACCCTACGAATATATACATAACATTTCAAGTAAAGTTAATGTCATTTAAACACTTTACTTTTTTGAAAAATGTTATAAAAATGCTATAAACACATCTTCCACTTCATGTTACTTAGCTTCTCAAAACCATGATATATATAACATATCTCCTCATGTACTATACCCTATTATAACCTAAGAGTATATATACAAAAAATTATGTTAAATTTACCTCACTTACAATACTTTTAAATTGTAAAATTTTGTTAAAAACTTCTCTTTTAAACACACAATTATCAAGCTCATTAATCCTATTAAAAATATAATTTTAACTTCAAATACTCAACCAAATGTCCATATTCAAGTATACTATACTACCACACATGTCACATATAGTTAAGGCCACTTTAATAAGTTCAACACAAGGGTATAAGTGAACAACTTACTTTTTAAATGTCATCCTTTTTATATAAGGTAAGATGTCATGTAAACATACAAATTCACTCCAAACAATTACATTACAATATAATATGTATATTATATAGTATACATAAGAAACATGTATTATACGGTTCATATATGCGAGTAAACTCACTTGTAAACAATGCAAACACACAACTCTTCACCACCACCACATAAGATCAAGCTTTTCCTCTTTTTACCTTGTTTATACCAACTTTAAACCTTGTTTTCTCCTTTCGAAACACTATTTAGTGCGTCAGAAATGAAATATAAAGACTATATGTGAGTTTAGACTGATATGAAGGTTGTTAAGCTTAATTAGCTATCTGGATTAGGAGACAATTAGTGAAGATTATAAACTCAATGTCTTGTTTCCAAGTGATTAGGAATGAATGAAAAAAGAGGGTATGAATGTGTGTGTATAGACAAGTGTAAAGTGAATGAAGCCAAAAGAAACTTCAACCATTCACCTTCCTTCCAACTTTGTACTTTCCATCCCTTACCATCATATCTTGCCTTAAAAGTCCTCTCTCTTATCTTCACCAAAAACTTACACACATTCACGTAACCACTTTCATACTTATTCACTTCACATTCACCTTTATATGTTACACATTTAATACAAAAATGTATTCAGTTTTCCATAATAACTTTAACATACATAAGCTTGATTATTTATAATAATTTTTGAGCATAATATCAATTATATTTTTATCACTTGTATGTAAAAATATTTTGAAATCGGTTTTGCTAACATCTATCCTGTTTAATCACATATGTATAAAACTATGAAATCTAGGTCATTACTATGTATAAAAATCATTAAAAGGTAATCAATCATTTATTTTTTTATTGTGAGTTATTTAATACATATAGACATGGTGCAGCATAAAACATATGATACCATCAAAATCTAGTTACTAATCAGCTGAAATCATAAACTTTATAGACATGATGAGAAGATGAAAAGGTATACTATTAGACCTAAAATTGATGGTACCTTCAACAACATTATGTATAATTTAATGTCATATAAACATGCATAAATTTTAATAATAAAACAATTGACAAAATTTAAGCATGTAGTGAAATCCAGACAAACACAAGAATCCTTATATCAAATTTGAAGGAAGAAAGAAAAATTGCACTAATCACTAAACAATTATGGATCTTTAGGATGTTACAGCCTTCACTAATCAAGATGAAGACTTGAATCATAATTTAGTTAGAAATGACGTTATAGATATAGGTATGCTTGTGCTAAGGCTACAATAAGAGGTGAAAGTTCACTGGCAAGGATCTACGCCCTACCATGAAGAGGAAAGGTAATGATTGAAGTACGTTGAAACCTAATATTTCCATTATAGGAGATAAGGTTTGTATCGTGTCTTGTCATATTGGGCTAGTTGTATTAATGTAATCATTTATTTAATATAAGTTTAACTTTATATATCTTTGGCATATTAACAACCCATGATTTTCTTTACACACCCGATTGAAATGAAAAAAAATTAATGGAAAACCACCTTTTTTATGTGCAGCACAAATATCCTCAATTTTATTTTACATAAAACTGTGGTAAATCCCACTTAGTTCGAAGCATAGGTAATTGAAATTCATGCTAGTTGTATAAGTGATTTTCCTAAAAACGTCTATAGCCCAAAACCATTTTATTTTTGATAGCCAAGAATCTTTCTGAAATGTTAATTTTTAGACCAACATTTGTTTTACATGGTTGATTTGTATCCCATACTTGGCTATACTAAAGAGCAAATGAAAAGTAAAAGAATCTCATGATTTTAAAGCTAATATTTTCCATCATCGATTTGATTTAGAAATTTTAACAATACAGTATCAATAGTCGATTTAATATTTTCATGTGGAGAAAGTAAAAGTAAGGAAGAAATTAAGGTAGTGGAGAAGGGTATGATTGGATTTAATCGTGGTGCTAAATGGGAAAAATGAAATTTTATAGTTATAACAAAAAATAATGGGCCGGAAGGAAAATTACGGGCAATGAACAAATTAGGGTATGTTTGTAGACAACTTTGGAGGTTAGAGTTAAAGGTTAATGGCCTTTCTTAACAAAAGTTACTAAGAGATTGATTAAAAGTTGAATAGGATGCAAAGATTATTGTATGTTTTAGTTAAGTAATTTGATATTAATAGTTAATTTTATTTTATGATAATCAATCTTTAATATTCAGTAATAAATACATGATAAGATAAGAAAACTTTGTTATTACAACGACTTTTTAATAATTGAAAATAAAAGGATAATGGATAAAGTCTAAAAGTGCATATCAACCCCATGTTTTCCATGGTACCCTAAATAAGGATGCAAATAGTCACAATAAGCCACTCAGTTCCCGTTAAAATCCACTATCGATGGCACAAAAGTCCAATCTTTAGGTTCAGACAACAAGTTACCAGCAACTACCAAATATAACCGAGATGGTCCCAAATAATGCAAATGTGTCATGGTTTCGATAAATCGTCTATATATTACATAACCACAAGAAGAGGAAGGCCGATAACAACATAAAGTTTGAGTTTCCGACTAGGATAGTGGTAAGGATATATTGACGTTGCTAAGGTACCATTTTTCAAGAGTTAACATATTAACAAAGTCGTCAATGTTTGTCTGATCAAACCCACCCATGACTTCTTCACTCCTTGCCTCCTAACAGGCCAAAAGCTTTGTTTCCCAAATACTGAGAAACATTTGAACATGAAATCAACTTGGTCGCTGAATGGTTACGTTTCCTTGGCCAAATGTTATTGGAGCCGGAAATAAACTATCTCTCATCTATATAGGGATCTTTCTATAAAATCCTTCAATATGATCATTGTTGGATTAGTGCATCAAGCAACAAGGTAAATGGAGCAACTTTCAAAAAAAAAATCCTTTTTAATTCATTATGCACTAGATATTTTATAATGTTATTCATGAATTATGCTTGTAACGTTTAATCATATCAAATGTATTATTAGATGATTTTGATTTGAATTTTAAGTTATATTATATTACCTTTATATTAATTATTAATGTGATTTACAATGTTTTTATCTGTTCAAAATGTTTAACACGATAACCCATTATCAATCTAAATATCATTTATTTAAAGGCAAATTTAATAATAAAATAATCTTGTATATACTTATATATATATATATATACTATAATTAATATCTAAATGATAATAACCAATTCAATAATTTTAATATCGATTCAAATAGCAGTTTTAAATATAAAATTTATTAAATCGATGTAATTAGTTTAAATCATTATAATTTGTGTTAACTAAAATACCAAATATTCGAATCAAACAAATAGTTTCTAAACATATTAATTTTGATTAAAAGTGTTAATATATAAATATCTTAACAAGAAACTAACACACACATATACACACACATATTTATATAATCTAAATAACAATGTCATATGTATGCATAAGATATGCAGTCAAATAATATTAGCGTGCCTAGAATTTTAATACGAACCAAACGCCGCAATTTATACACAAAATGGAGTTCATATATGCAAATTATTCATGTTTGAAGTTTTAGGGGCTAAAATGTAATTTGTAATATGTTAGGGGGTTTTAAAAAATATACCTTCTCTCGCCTATAACCCTAGCTGCCAACTTTATCACCATTTTTCCAATTTATGTTGTTGCTAAGAGATATTAGACTTGGCGTCGCCGCCACCAATGAACTCCCCTCATTGAGCCAAGTGCTCTTATGTGTCCAAACCTCAAGTCCATAACGCCTTACCAAAACCCTAATTTTCCAATCACTGTGAGATGGAGAGTGCTACAAGTGGCGACTAGGGGAGAGTAACATCAAGTGTAAAATGAGATGGCTAGGCTTGGTTTTACATAGAGAAAAGGGAGAAAAAATTAACCACCTTTTACTCTTTCTCTCTCACCAATTCAAACATAGATATAAGACCGTTTCCACCCTACTATTGTCGGGTATACCATGTAATACACAGACCAAAAAAAGTAGTCAAGCCTTTTTAAATAAATATTTATATTTAAAGTCTGTTAAATATCTATATCAATATTGTATATCGATATGTGTACATATGACGTTTATATATACATCCTCTAAATAATTACTAATAGCACCCAAAAATTTCTATGAGGTACCCCATTTTACTAAAAACACCCAAACATCAAATACATTAATAATTAATATTTCTTAAAAATTAATTAATTAATAACACTTTATAAATAATTTAAATCGTATGGAATTTTGAAGAATTCACAAATGCGACTGTGTGACTCGGAGGTGTGAATTCGATTAGCGATTGATATCGAACAATTCAAATATCAACATTCACACATCACCTTAGCCAGTAGTGTAACGATTTTGTTGAATTTATCGGTTATAAATCTTTTTAGTAAATCATATCACCTTAGGTGGTATCGTTAAGTGAAAATACAATACACATGTTCTCTTCGTCAACAATATATCACTTTAGGATATACAAAGTCTGGTAACGATCTAAACTCTAATAATATCCACATTCAACCATTCAATCCAATTACAAAGTCCTTGGTTTCATAATAAATATTATTACTAATTGTTCTACTCTGGCCAGAGAGTTAACTTTAAGTTGACTACAGTTAACCGTGATACTAACCTCATACAATCGAGGAGATGAATACTGTATTGAATAGTGCTTCACATCTTATGCTTAAGTTAGATCCCACCATAGTCACTCAATGTTGTCATGCCATGATTTAACTATAATCAAAGTGGAGTATCCATGTAGAAGTTCTACGGTATTCTCAAATCGAGAGAACTATGTAACATTGTAAGATAGAGTTTTTCTGTTTGACCTAATTGTTATCGTCCAAAAGGAAACTCTCGGTGGAATCATTTTATAGTTATCCAATAACTATAAGTAAGTAACCCCTTAGTACCTAGCTGTAACGACCCAGAATTTCACTACTTTGATTTGCGAATATTTAATTAATTTTAGATATTCAATATATAGGTTTTATAATGAAAATAAAACTCTTTTAAATAATAATTAATAATGGTGAAATGTTTTCCAAATTTGTTTACAAAAATATTTAGTACGAAAAAAGATCGAAAATGTGACAGTAATTTGTTTTCCAAAATTTTGAATTTCCGTCAGCTAAAAGTTATCGAAAATGTTGTGAACTCTAGAATAAGTTTATACACATTCAAAATGTAAATAAGTTAGTGTGTAATGGCATATACAAAAGTATATATACTTAAGTACGTACATGTAAATATTAAAAATGCTTTAAGAAACATACTTAGACATGATTTGACACTTTGGCGACTCGAGTACAATTAACTACAAAACATGTTTTAACATGTTGGAACATGAAATGTTAGGAGGGGACAAGACTAGGTGAGGTGGCAAAGGATGAGTGGAGGGCAAAGGACAAAGGGTAGTTTAGTAATTTACCTTTTCTATTGCTTATAAATAGCCTTCCACTTCTTCAATTTTTCCTCCTCTTCCTCCTATCATATCTTCCTCTTCTCCGATTCAAATGGAGAAATTCTTTTTTTAAACTATGTAAAATTCTAGTGATTACAACTTCTATTGGTATAACTTCTTCAAATTTTGATCTTCTCTATGAAAAAATGCATTTCTTTCAGACCCATTTCTGGACTCAGATTTTCCAGTCCGAAAATAGCAATCCTTCTTTTGACCACATCTTCCTCAAAAATAGTCCACATTGAGTGATAATTTTTTTGAAATTGTAGAAAAAATAATTTACAATAACTTTCCTTTTGAACACTTTTCAAAATTTTGAGAGTAACATGGCTAAAAATCAAGGAGAAGATGACCCATTTTCGATTTGATTTTGTGGTTTTCCAAGCTTTGCAAGTTCTAAAGTATTTCAAGTTTTCAAAAGAGTTTCGCAAAATTTTGGTGAGTAAAGCTCTTTTGTCTTAAAAGTTTATAGCTTTATGATTATGTTGCTTGGTTAATAAATTAGTTGCTTATTGGGTAAATATGATATTGATTTGAATATGCTTACGAATGTTCGCATGTGGTATGCTATTAGACTTGAATTTGAAGTCTAAAATTGTTGTAAATGGTTTAAAGTTAGATCATGCTTATGTTTAGGGTATGATATGATTTTGGATATTGTGGTTAGGTATATACTTGGATATTTGATGTAATTTCTAAGGAAGTTTGGACTTTTGTTGGTAATGACGACTTGAAACTCTTCTGTGTAAACTATGTAAATATGTTTTGGAATTAAAAAGAGTTTTCAAGTTTTGTTTTAGTTTAAAAAACTTTTAATTTATGTTTTAAAAAATTTAGCATGTTTTAAAAGATGATGATTTCAAAGTAAAGTAGGAAACATTTTCAAGAAACGACATTCATAGCGATAGTCGCTATGGAGGCAGTTTACAATAAAAATCTGAATTTTTAAAATTTAGGTTTTCATACTTAAAATTGTTTTGTAAATGTTTAATAAACCTAATAATAATGTTTTAAAAAGTTAATTAAGGATTTAATAATTAATTATTAATTAATTAAATTTTTAATAATTAATTATTAATTAAGCATTAAACAAGGCTTATTAACTTTAATTAATGAAGTTTAGTTTCTAATTAATTATCTTTTAAAGATAAGACTAATTTTCATAAATTATTAATTAATTATTGGGGTTTTATTTATTTAATCAAGTTTTTAAATATATTTAATTATAAATTAATTAAAGTTTTAATTTTTAAGTAATTATTTATTAAAGGTTTAATTTATTATTCAAGTTTTAATTAAAAGGTTAATTAATTATTTAATTGAGATTAATTAATAGTTAATTATTAATAAAGGTTTTAAATTATTATTTAATAATTATTAAAGGATTAATTAAGGGTTTAATTTATGAATAAATTATTTATTAAAGGTTCAATTATTTATTAATTTATAACTGAATTAAGTTCAAATTTAATAAAGATTAATTATGATTTAATAAGAGTTTAACTTGTAATTAATCATTTTAAAAGGGTGTTTTAAGTTTAAATCCTTTGTTTTCGAGAATCAATTTTTTTAAAGGAACTTCTTTTTTTCAAGGATGGTTTTGAACACAAGGAATTCAAATGTCGATATCATTAAGTAGAAAAAAAAACTGTAAATGAACTACAATGTGAGTGGTTGTGTTTGTGTGGACATCTATTAGCAGAATAAATCACCGTTCTGCTATAATATAATTGATTTGATTGTTGTGGACATATATTAGCAGAATAAATCCCCGTTCTGCTATAGACTGGTTGTTTGATTGTATGAACATATATATTAGCATAATAGATCCCCATGTTGCTAAAAGTTAATTGTTTGATTGTTTGGACATCTATTTAGCAGGAGAAATCACTATGCTATTATGTTATTTGTACATGTATATTCTAGTTAGTTTATATTGACATGTTATTCCCTGATTTGGATATGAATTGAATTTACATACATGTTGACCTATGTAAATAACCGTTAAGTGACTTGGAAGTAAAATTGAAATTAAAAGGTAACTTAAATTAGTACCATTGGGTTTATTAAGACTCTTTTTACATTTATAAAGTATGATTTTGAATTAACTTTAATTCTTTAATCAATTTTGGGATTTAAGGTTTATAAATGATTTTTAAGTTATATTATTACTGTAGAAAGGTATTTATAAATAATAACTTATTTATAAAAATGGGTTTTACTAAGTAAAAAGATTTATTTAAAGTGATTTTCAAAGGATGTCTTGTAAATGTTATTTCGTAAAGGATTTTTCTTAAAGAAGATTTATCAAAAGAATTTTCATAGGGAAATGTTTAATAAATGATTTTAGAGAATTGTAATGAGGTTTTGTAAACTGACTTGTAGACATATAAAAGTGTTTTATAAATTGATTATGGAAATTTATAAAAGTATTTGAATGTGAATGGAGCTTTTAAAAGGGAACTTTTATAAAGGATAAGTGGATCGACTTATAGCAAGTAATGTTTTTAAAAGGAATTTGAAAAGAGAGAATTTTCCAAATGTTTCGATAATATACTTATACCGCTAAGATAAGCATAAATGTTTCCCATGTATAAAAGGGAAGTAAGGGGTTTTAGGAACAGCGTTGTGTAAAGATCTTTTGATCAAGTTTTTATAAAGTGATTTTATTAATTAAAGATTAATTAATAAAGGCTTAAAGGATTCCATATGGAATCAAATCAATGTTGAATGATTGTTTATTTGATAGTTAAATAACCGACTATCAAACCTGGACCAAAACGTAACTTTAAATATCTGAAAGAAACACGTGAGTTATATAGCACAGTCATCCTCAATGATTTTGTACCATGCATATAAATCTCGTTTCGTTCTTCTAGGATAAATGATAATGAAATCCATCCACTAACGGTTAGGAGGTGATCTCCACTCTTATCTTTATCTGTTTATTTTTTAAAGAACCGAGGTTGTTGTAGGATCGTTTTCACCCTAAAGGAGGGTGAATAGGGTGATACTAATAATAATAAAAATTAGCGCTGATATAAAAATCAACAGTAGAAAATAGTGCAGAAGAGATCACACACAAATTTACCCAGCTTCGGTAAAACCCTGCCTACGTGATGCCCTCAAGGTTTCTAGCAAAAATCAGGTAGTCAGACACTTACACACGTAAACTTGCGACACCCGCTAATGACTAACCTAACTCTACGCTCAAAACCTTACCACAACTCAGCCACTGAGTTGTGAATTCTCGAACTACACCATAGTAGTTCGTAACCTAGTCACACGACTAGAAAGTTACACAATTTAAAAAGTAAATACAAATTAAAAATAAAAACAAACTAAATAAATAAAACCCTATTAATAACTCTAAGCCCAAACACACATAAAAGCCGGCCCAATTATAACAAAAGAATAGTCTTCCTTTTTCTTCAATTCGTTTGCTCTGGCCATTCTCTCCTTTTCTTTATTTTCATAGCCACTCTCTCTTTTTCGTTCCTCTTCACAAATTTAGGGTTTCTTGATTGAAGTTGCCGCCTTGAACAATTTGAGCTCGAATCGAATACTGGTATTGTAAAAACCCGGAGTTTTACAACAATTAATTGTTGTCTAATGACGATTGTATTGGTTGTTAATTATGATTGGGATTTTAATCAGCTGGTTAATAGCTATTGCAATTTTGAATCGATTGAAATTCTTTTCAGATTTGTATCATTCTTTAATAAAAGTTGGGCTAAAATTCGTTGATAAATTGTTAAAATTTGTGTGGGCTTTAAGGACAATCTTGGCCCACGTTCCATTTTATTTTGGTGCTGCATTATCTAAGGCCGATGCCCGTTTTCCTCGTGTGGACTTCCATTGGAAACCCTTAAACAAAAGAAAATAAACATGGCGGATTCATCTTCTTTATCTCAGATTTGAGATTTAGGGCTTTTTCGAAGTGCCGTCTTTATTTCGATCGAATCAGGGATGTGTTGCGAGTCGCCTAGAGCGATTGATTCTTCGTTGGTCATTCTAGCTACTTCGATTGAGCTTAAACTCTGGCTTCGCTCGATTGCTGGTGTGTTCGGCTTCTTCTAAATTCGTCGATAAGGTGAGTACTTCACTCACATCTAATTCCTACCTCGAGTGTATTAGCGTTCGAATTCTACTATTCTCGTTTGTGTTTGATTGTTGAATTCGTCCCTTGTTGGTCGGTCATTCGATTATGTGTTTCTTTGAGTATTGACTTCGTTGCTTGGACTATTGCTGATTTCATGAATTTCTCTGATTGGTTTCGACCTAGTGTTGTTGATAATTTTATGATGTTGATGGTTCGACCTTCGACCTTGTTCATTTGATTGTTGCCTTGAGAACTTGGTTGTTTTTAGCTGATACACGAGGTTTTGAACTGTTCGATTTTTGCTTGATGTCCCACTTTGACTTCGGTCATGTTGATAATTTCTGATTTTGTCACTTCGGATGTTTTTGATTGTACGTGATACTCACAGCCTTGATTTACTAGTTCCGCATGTATTCATTTACATTGAACATTACTGTTTTGTTGGGTTGCAGTTGCCTTCTCACTTGAACATGTTTCAGTGATGTATTTGCACTTGCCACTGTTTTGCTGAGTTACATTCAATTTGCATACTGCCTCCAGTTCACTGTTTTATGTATTGAGTTGTTTTGTGTCCCCTAGCTTTGGCATGTCTGTTCAAAACTGCTGCCTGATTTTTGTTTTAATTGGTAAATGCGTTGAAATCTTCTGTTTTGAACGTGTTGTACCACTGGCTTATGTCGTCACAGTATCTTATATGATGATGTTTACTTTGGCTTTGACTTCGAAGTTGTCTTCTTGTCCTTGATGCATTGTTTCTCGGCTGTTCTTGACTTCCGAGTCATTGAGCATTGTTGTATCTGGACTTGTACACTTGGTCACTGTTGAGTCTGCATTTTTGTAAGCTTAGGTTTGTATATTCTTGATGGTTCATGTATGTTGAACTCTGACCTTGGTTGTTCCTTTTTCCTCTTGATGGTCTGACCAAACCTGATTTTGAGATGCATTCATGTAGTTTCTGGTGCATTGTGTTTCCTCTAGTGGCATCTCTTCGAGTCAGTTATTGTTGCAGTGGGTGAGACTTGTTTACATTCTGTATTCGCATGCTTGAAACCATAAGGTTGCATGTGGTCTTGTTGAAGTCCAGTTTCATTACTTTACTATCACTTCCTATCTGTTGTGCACTTAAACTCCACTTTGAGGATCTGTTGCACTTGAACCCTGTGCATGTCATGTCTGCACTCTCTTGTGTCTCCATTCGATATATTTGGTTCTTGATGCTTTGTTGGTTCTGGTCTCACTTGATGTTGTTCATTCTGGTGCTATGTTGGTCAGTTCTGTAGCATGCTTGACTTGAAGTTGTTAGTCTGGTTCATTGTATATGAGTTTATTTTGTTGGCTGTCTCTTTGAATTTGAGTAGACTGTTTTGACCACTTGATTGAATTCGAATTTGATCTTCGAATTACATCTGAGTTGAATCCGATCTGGATTTGACCTTGTGACATTATTTTATTACTCTTGAGTGAACCCGATTTCGGGGTTTGACCTGGTGATCATTTGTGACTTTCACTGAGCTTTTGTGTATCTCCTGCGATAGTGGCGAGGCAGTACACGCGTGCGTGTACTGCAGCCCTATCAGATTTGACAGTTTTAAATTGATGTTTCGATTTGTTGAATTGCTTCATTGGTAAATTTCAAAGTTTTGGAGTTGTATTCTGATTTGGATCGTTGATTTATTATTTAACACTATTTAGTGTTATATTTGCCGTTATCCAATTCTCGTATCGAGAGTTGGATATACGAGATTTCTGTGACTGTCGTCTATTTGACTATCTGATTATTATTGCTACTATGCACTAATAACTGAGTTTGAATTAGACTGACCCGTGTATTATTTTCTTCTGAATGTAATACTCGGGTCAGACCCGTGTTATTTCAGGTTGTAGATTTCTTTCTTTGAGTTGCTGTTCGGGATATGAAGACTTTTCACATCTTCTGAAGTTGTCAATGTCATTTTGTAGTAGTCGTGTCATTGTATAGAACGATATGTATTCATGTATATTAGTCGATAATGTACTTGTATATATAACTTCTAGAGTCGACAGTTGTAGTTGTATCATATGTATTGTGTCAACTATGTATTAACTGACATCAGTTATATATATATGAGACTTTTGTTATATCTGTGTTCTGCATTTATATTATCTGTGTTATTGTTATATCTAATGTCCTAAACTATTATGAACTATCGTAGTTTGTTTTATACTGATAATTGGATATGTCGATGGGAGTAAATAAATAATAGATGAAAAATAAAAAGTATATACCACTCCTACCGAGATAACCAATATTAGTGTAAGGCCAATTACGGATGGTCGCTCCTATCCAGCCTTATTCTTCGTAATAATAGACAGTATTTCTTTTAATACTCTTTGTTATTATGAGCATAGAGGTGGGGCGTCACAGTTGGTATCAGAGCTTGGGGTTTATGGACATAATATAAAACTTAACTCGGATGGAACATATGTTACAACTATTGGTCGATGTTTTATTTGTGCTTGAGTCAAAACTAAAGTTTTGAAATTTGGATGAAATTTTTAAATAACTTTATTTAAAAATAATAGTGAAATTGTGTTCTGATGATTTGATTGATTTGTGTTCTGTTTATCAGAGTGCGCAGCGGAAACAGTGAAACTGTCTTCGCTGAGTACAACTGATAATCTTTTTGATTTAAAAATCAAAATACGAAATTGATATGAATTTCATTTGTTGTTTACATAGCTGTAATTATTTTGTTTCTTTGAGAATTTCGAATCCGAATTGAGGATTCGAAGAAATTGCAGATATGTGATTTTTGTTGAAATTTCCGCTGGCTTTCTTTTGTACTAATCATCTATTGATTAGATTTTTGCTGTTTTAAATTATCTTCATTGAAGATACATTTGAATGATTCTTTGTTCATTTTGTAGTACGTGCAAAAATTTAAATTGCACGTTATTGCAATTATTTTACGTTGAACCGATGCTTGGTTATGAAATGTATTTTGTTGCCGTTATTTTTACAACGGAATTTTACACCAATGCTATATTTTGAAGTACGGTGTTTTGTGGCATTTTGATGAATGAGAATTCACTGATATTACATTTTGATGTAGATTGTTTTGATGTGATTTTGACATTTTAAAACTACTGTCGCTTTGGCTTCCGTAACCGTCAAATTTTAAGAGTGGATTTTCAAGCGGTTATTCCGCAATGCTGATTTGTAACCGTTTTTACGGTATTTTGAGAAGTGCAATTTCCTTATCGAAATTGTTACTAATATTGCTGCTTTAATCACGTGATTGGAAACTCGTTTTAAAAATGAAATTTGTTTTATAAATTTTTAACAGTTTGCGTTTTCAAAAGAATGAGAAAGTGACTTAAACGATTCAGCAAAATCGAGGATTATGACCCCTTTCTTTTACTGTTTCGCTTAACTCCAACTTGTCCAGTTGAGAATGTGAATTGTTATTTTTACAAAATAAATAAAATTGTTTTCAGAAATTGTAACAGTTTGCGCTTTCAAAAGAATGAGGAAGTGATTTAAACGTTTCAGCAAAATCGAGGACTATGACCCCTTTCTTTTACTGATTCGCTTAATTCCGGACTTGTCCGTTTGAGAATGTAAAATGTATTTTTACAAAATACACAATTTTGCACTTTCAAGGAAATGATGAAGTGATTTAAACGATTTAGCAAAAGTGCGGAGTATGGAACCACACTTTTACTATTTCGGTTAATTCCGGACTCGTTAATTGAATAACTGTTGTTTTGATGAATTTGATGATTTCACACTTTCAAGGAAACGATGAAGAGAATCAAACGATTTAGTAAAACACGTGGTATGGGACATGTGCGTTTGCTATTTCGGTTAATTCCAGACTCGTTAATTGAAACATTTTGATGCTTTCGTGTGCTTTCGAGCCACTATGAGGACCTTCGGGTCATTTGTTGGACCTTCGGGTCATTTGTTGGGCTTTCGGGCCACTCTGCGGACCTTCAGGTCAAATACCAGTACTAGACCTTCGGGTCACTCTGCGGACCTTCGGGTCAATCTGATGGGCGCCAAAATTATGTTGAGTACTTGGTAGGCTTCGGCCACTCTGAGATGCACGTGCGGCGAATTAAAAACTCGCCATCTGATGGGATCGATCCAAGCTTTTATGTTGATTTTCTAGTCTTCTTAATTGATTTCTAGATATTTGTTGCATCCAATTATCTGCAGGTAATTGGATATTTGTTGATATGAGTTCTGATTATCGTTTTTGATAATAAGATATTTGTTGTTTCTAAGTATCGCTTGTGATAATTAGATATTTGTTGATATGAGTTCTGGTTATCGTTTTTGATAATCAAATATTTGTTGTTTCTAATTATCTCTTGTGATAATTAGATATTTGTTGATATGAGTTCTGATTACCGTTTTCGATAATCGGATATTTGTTGCTTTTAATTATCACTTTTGATAATTAAATATTTGTTGATTTGAGATTTAATTATCGCTTTAGATAATTAAATAATTGCTGATTTGAGATTTAATTATCGCTTTGGATAATTAAATATTTGTTGATTTGAGATTTAATTATCGCTTTAGATAATTAAATATTTGCTGATTTGAGATTTAATTATCGCTTTAGATAATTAAATAATTGTTGATTTGAGAAATTTGATTGTCGTTTTTGATAATCGAATATTTATTGATTTGAAATTTGATTGCTGTTTGTGATAATTAGATATTGCTGTTTCGTGATTTCTGTATTCTAATTATTTATTGGTAATTGAATATTGTTGATGTTTGCATTTATTCAGCTTTCCTGTTTTCTGGTTATCTATTGGTAATTAGACTTTGTTGAGATTTTTGAATTTCCCTTATGAAATTAAAAGATTTCTTTGATGTTTGTGTTCTCGATCTTTATTTTTCTAACTTAACCAGTTTATGTTAGAAGGATAATCGTTATAGACAGCTTTCATTATGAAAATTGCGGGGACGCAATTTTTATAAGGAGGGGAGTCTGTAACAACCCGGAGTTTTACAACAATTAATTGTCGTCTAATGACGATTGTATTGGTTGTTAATTATGATTGGGATTTTAATCAGTTGGTTAATAGCTATTGCAATTTTGAATCGATTGAAATTCTTTTCAGATTTGTATAATTCTTTAATAAAAGTTGGGCTAAAATTCGTTGATAAATTGTTAAAATTTGTGTGGGCTTTAAGGACAATCTTGGCCCACGTTCCATTTTATTTTGGAGCTGCATTATCTAAGGCCGATGCCCGTTTTCCTCGTATGGACTTCCATTGGAAACCCTTAAACAAAAGAAAATAAACATGGCGGCTTCATCTTCTTTATCTCAGATTTGAGATTTAGGGCTTTTTCGAAGTGCCGTCTTTATTTCGATCGAATCAGGGATGTGTTGCGAGTCGCCTGGAGCGATTGATTCTTCGTTGGTCATTCTAGCTACTTCGATTGAGCTTAAACTCTGGCTTCGCTCGATTGCTGGTGTGTTCGGCTTCTTCTAAATTCGTCGATAAGGTGAGTACTTCACTCACATCTAATTCCTACCTCGAGTGTATTAGCGTTCGAATTCTACTATTCTCGTTTGTGTTTGATTGTTGAATTCGTCCCTTGTTGGTCGGTCATTCGATTATGTGTTTCTTTGAGTATTGACTTCGTTGCTTGGACTATTGCTGATTTCGTGAATTTCTCTGATTGGTTTCGACCTAGTGTTGTTGATAATTTTATGATGTTGATGGTTCGACCTTCGACCTTGTTCATTTGATTGTTGCCTTGAGAGCTTGGTTGTTTTTAGCTGATACATGAGGTTTTGAACTGTTCGATTTTTGCTTGATGTCCCACTTTGACTTCGGTCATGTTGATAATTTCTGATTTTGTCACTTCAGATGTTTTTGATTGTACGTGATACTCACAGCCTTGATTTACTAGTTCCGCATGTATTCATTTACATTGAACATTACTGTTTTGTTGGGTTGCAGTTGCCTTCTCACTTGAACATGTTTCAGTGATGTATTTGCACTTGCCACTGTTTTGCTGAGTTACATTCAATTTGCATACTGCCTCCAGTTCACTGTTTTATGTATTGAGTTGTTTT
This sequence comes from Allium fistulosum, assembly GCA_030737815.1. Taxonomy (NCBI): domain Eukaryota; kingdom Viridiplantae; phylum Streptophyta; class Magnoliopsida; order Asparagales; family Amaryllidaceae; genus Allium; species Allium fistulosum. Next base: position 935,712,863 of record CM060907.1, on the reverse strand, counting down.
GTGTCCCCTAGCTTTGGCATGTCTGTTCAAAACTGCTGCCTGATTTTTGTTTTAATTGGTAAATGCATTGAAATCTTCTGTTTTGAACGTGTTGTACCACTGGCTTATGTCGTCACAGTATCTTATATGATGATGTTTACTTCGGCTTTGACTTCGAAGTTGTCTTCTTGTCCTTGATGCATTGTTTCTCGGCTGTTCTTGACTTCCGAGTCATTGAGCATTGTTGTATCTGGACTTGTACACTTGGTCACTGTTGAGTCCGCATTTTTGTAAGCTTAAGTTTGTATATTCTTGATGGTTCATGTATGTTGAACTCTGACCTTGGTTGTTCCTTTTTCCTCTTGATGGTCTGACCAAACCTGATTTTGAGATGCATTCATGTAGTTTCTGGTGCATTGTGTTTCCTCTAGTGGCATCTCTTCGAGTCAGTTATTGTTGCAGTGGGTGAGACTTGTTTACATTTTGTATTCGCATGCTTGAAACCATAAGGTTGCATGTGGTCTTGTTGAAGTCCAGTTTCATTACTTTACTATCACTTCCTATCTGTTGTGCACTTAAACTCCACTTTGAGGATCTGTTGCACTTGAACCCTGTGCATGTCATGTCTGCACTCTCTTGTGTCTCCATTCGATATATTTGGTTCTTGATGCTTTGTTGGTTCTGGTCTCACTTGATGTTGTTCATTCTGGTGCTATGTTGGTCAGTTCTGTAGCATGCTTGACTTGAAGTTGTTAGTCTGGTTCATTGTATATGAGTTTATTTTGTTGGCTGTCTCTTTGAATTTGAGTAGACTGTTTTGACCACTTGATTGAATTCGAATTTGATCTTCGAATTACATATGAGTTGAATCCGATCTGGATTTGACCTTGTGACATTATTTTATTACTCTTGAGTGAACCCGATTTCGGGGTTTGACCTGGTGATCATTTGTGACTTTCACTGAGCTTTTGTGTATCTCCTGCGATAGTGGCGAGGCAGTACACGCGTGCGTGTACTGCAGCCCTATCAGATTTGACAGTTTTAAATTGATGTTTCGATTTGTTGAATTGCTTCATTGGTAAATTTCAAAGTTTTGGAGTTGTATTCTGATTTGGATCGTTGATTTATTATTTAACACTATTTAGTGTTATATTTGCCGTTATCCAATTCTCGTATCGAGAGTTGGATATACGAGATTTCTGTGACTGTCGTCTATTTGACTATCTGATTATTATTGCTACTATGCACTAATAACTGAGTTTGAATTAGACTGACCCGTGTATTATTTTCTTCTGAATGTAATACTCGGGTCAGACCCGAGTTATTTCAGGTTGTAGATTTCTTTCTTTGAGTTGCTGTTCGGGATATGAAGACTTTTCACATCTTCTGAAGTTGTCAATGTCATTTTGTAGTGGTCGTGTCATTGTATAGAACGATATGTATTCATGTATATTAGTCGATAATGTACTTGTATATATAACTTCTAGAGTCGACAGTTGTAGTTGTATCATATGTATTGTGTCAACTATGTATTAACTGACATCAGTTATATATATATGAGACTTTTGTTATATCTGTGTTCCGCATTTATATTATCTGTGTTATTGTTATATCTAATGTCCTAAACTATTATGAACTATCGTAGTTTGTTTTATACTGATAATTGGATATGTCGATGGGAGTAAATAAATAATAGATGAAAAATAAAAAGTATATACCACTCCTACCGAGATAACCAATATTAGTGTAAGGCCAATTACGGATGGTCGCTCCTATCCAGCCTTATTCTTCGTAATAATAGACAGTATTTCTTTTAATACTCTTTGTTATTATGAGCATAGAGGTGGGGCGTCACAGGTATGCTCCCAATTCACAAATATGATTCGATGCTTCTTCAAGTTTCTTGCGTACATGCAGTCGGTTCGAGTTCGAATGATAATTTGATATGTGATATTCGCCCCTTTTTTATTTTCGAATATATTCGAATTTATGCTATGATTAATTGCTTGGGCTCGAACTCTTGTTTATGCCGATGATGTAACGGGTTTAATTTATAGGGATAAAATCCCTAAATTTTCATTCGTATATATTGTTTGAATTCTTCATGATGTTCTGCTTGGCCATTCGATTTTTGATCGTGCAATGGTGTTATTTGCGGACTTGTTCCATAATTGATGAATTTGAATTTCTTGAGTTGGTTCCATTATTTTCTTTGATGCATTTGAATTTGCGCCGTGAATTGCTTTGGGTCAGTTCATATGACTTCGGCATTTGAAATTGTCATAATATTTTGGGTATATTTTGACCACCTGGTTCCTGTGCTTCCTGACTCCTTCATGTATTCAAATATTTTTGACTTTTGTTGAATTTATTCATCTCGACCTTTACTTGGTTTGAAACTACTACTCATCAAGTTTGATTTTCTTCCATGTTGCCTTTTGTATTCTCTAGTTTACCCGAACATATAAGTTTGTAGCTCTGGCCAGTTAGTCCACTGCTTCATTGAGTTCATGCCTGAATGTTTTCTTTGACCCATTGGAGTATGTCTGGTGCACTGCATATATGTATACATGTGTATTCACACATGTATATATATGTGCGCTGTGTGTTTTGTGTGCTTATGAACTTGATTGCCTTGATGTCCCATTGCTCTGATATGTACACATGTATGCTATTTTATTGCTGGTTTGTACCTATGTTAATTTGGGACTTCATCTATACATCATTATGTTGCAGTCTTCTCTGTTGTATATCTTCATGCTTGTTGCTCTTTATATGATGATCTGGTTCCTTTGTGTAACCTTGCATTTGTTTTGTTCACAATTTCTTGTGTTGATATACTTGGTTGTCTGGTTCCTTTTTCATTCATTGACATATAAATGTACATGTGTGTGTTGTTGCAGCGCATTTGCTTGCATATTGGTCTGCACTTGGTTGCACTGTCCACTTGCATTGACTTGCACTGCTTTGTACTTGTGGTCTGGTCTTCACTGTTGCTTTTGATCTGGGTTCACTTTACCATGTTGTACTAATACGTGTCTAGTCTCATATGAGCTGGTCGATGGTTCATGTGTACTCAAGTCTCTTTGAACATGTCTTGATTGAGTCTGGTTGCTTGTTAGTATTTGTGTTCATGAGCATATATATATATATATATATATATATATATATATATATATATATATACACATGTGTGTATACATATGTGTGTGTGTATATATATGTATGGTGGTCTGCTTCACATTTTGGTCGATGGTTTGCTTTGAGTTCCACTTCAGTCTGTCTGCATTGCTATCATGTGATCTGATGCCTTGTTCCATTTGGTGGTCTGACTTGTATTCGGGTGCTTGGGTTATGAAGGTCTGGTTTCATGTTACTGGTTCTTCATGTTGACTCACTTGAGCATGTTTGAAGTGTTTTTGTGTTGTATGTGGACATTTTTTGGTCATCTCCATTTGGATACATACATACATACTGTAACAACCGGGATTTTTGTAATTTCAATTATCGTCAAAATGACAATTTAATTCAGTTGATAATTGTTATTGGAATTCAAATCGAATTTGTAATGTGAAAATTGTTTGATTGCAATTGAGATTTATTCGAGTTAAAATTCTTTAATAAAAATTTCTAATCATTGTATGGGGATTTTAAATCAAATTTGAAATTCTTTTTAGTATTGGCAAAATTCCCTATTATATAATTGATTAAGTAAAATGGGTAAAATGTTATCGGGCTTTAAATTTTATTCATTTGACCCACATTTTCAATCGAGTGTTGATATCTACCCAAGAAAACCCTACTTCCCTGATTCATTCGACAACCCAAAACAAAGTAAACGGAAAAAAAAATGGCGGCTTTGTTCTCTCGATTCGTTCCTCTTTGCGAAATTAGGGCTTTCGTCCTTGATCCAATTTAGGGCTTTCGATTCGGTGATTAGTCGCGTGTAGCCTTGATTGAGTGTTGCTCACTTCGGCTGCTTCGAACTGATGGATTTCGACTTCGAATTGGGTTTCGCGTAATTGGAGACTGACGATGTTGAGTATCTCGTTCGAAAATTTTGTGACCGCCGTGCTCGTCTTCGCTTCGAAAAGGTGAGTGATTTCATTTTTCACTCACATCTTATTCGACTTAGTAATATGTTATGCGTTTGATTGGTTTCGCCGTTGGTGATTTCTGTCTTGTTTTGACTTAGTTCGATTTCTAGTTTACCTGGGTTACACGATTTTGAATTTGTGATTTTGTTCAACTTGATTTTTCGGCTGTTCATTTGGGTTTCGATGTTGATGATTTATCCTGGTCAATCCATTTTGTTTTAATACTGGGATTAATCTCTGACTTGTTGATTTCGACCACCTTACTGGATTGCTTCAAAATGTATACACTTTGATAATCAAGTTGTATTTTTTTACATTGACCTGGTTTTGGGAAATTCCTGATGGAGTGTGTTCATAGTAGTTTCATTTTGTTCATAAGCATTATATTTTAATTGTTGTTGAGGTTGGCTTCAGTCTTGTATCACCCGTATCTGCCTTTGCTCGACCATTCGTGTCTGCAGTTGCTCGATCCAATTGCACAGTTGCATGGACTTATAATTTTAATGTTGCAGATGTTTCTTGATTTCTGGCCCTAAAAACACAAGTCTATATATATATATTATAAAATGTTCAGTAATCAACCATCTCACTGCACTGGTCTTGCAACACTTTTGTGTCCACTATTGCATTAAGTTGCATCTGCTTTGTTATTTTCATGTACATGCCTTGTCTTGTGTACATGCTGAGTTTTGTTAACCTTACTAGTGCGCTGGTTGGTTCACATTTAATCCACTTGCTTACTTGTGCCTCTTGTAGTGTTACTGTCGCCTTGAACTGCTGCCATCATGTTCACGTGCATTTTCTATTTAAGTTTGCAATCTACGGTTTCATATAGTTGTTACTGTTGCCTTCATGTTCATGACATTAGTTTGCATCATTCACAACCGCATATATGTTGTGTGGTCATGCCTGTGACCATTAATGTGTTGCATTGGGTAGTACTACACTGTGTTCATTTGTCTGCGCCTGCCTTGTTCACTTTGGGCTTTGACTTCACCATTACCTAACTTTGGCACTGTCTACGTGTAAATGCATCGAAGGCTGGGTATATGTTTGTCCACTGGGTACATTGTTTAGTTTTATATCCTTGCATGTTAAGTTTATACAGGTGTGATCGAACATTCATGTTACCCAAAACTGTAGTATGCATTGACACTATGGGTAATGAAGGTTGCTTATTCAAGTCATATATGTGTTCTTGTAATTGTTGCTACTCTAATCGGGTCAGCATTGTGCCTGCAGTCTTGTTTTTCTGGGCTTGATTTTGGGGTATTTGCATTTTTTTAGTTTCATTTTGTTGACTCGGTTTCAATACCGTTTCATGTACATTGCTCCGAGTTAAATTTGCATCAGTAATCTAGTTGGTCGGCAGTTCCTTGTGCCATCCATAATTCATTTTGTTTAGGGTGTATTTATTATTTTCTGCCTCATGCTGGGCCGCCTTTGCCTGTGCATGTTTGTCATCTGATCTGGAATATCCTAATTCTGCTGTCCACCTGAGTTGATCATAAGTGATACTTTCATTTATGTCTCCATGTATGCTTGCCTAGTCTGATACATTCTGAAGTTGCATTTATGGATCTATACCTATGTTGTCCCTTATAAGTTCATAGTGGGTTGTGCCTTTGACCCTGGACATGGGTCTGCTACATTATATAGTGGCCTTACTTGGGCATTTTGATGTTGTGAGTCGCCGAGTCAGTTTGAAATTTTTACTGAGTTAATCTTCAGTTTCATGTCGCCTTGACTTTGGTCGTTGCATTGAGTTGAGTCTTGATGGCCATGACTTGACCTTTACATATTGTTTGTTTTTCAAATTTTACTTGAGTTGAATCCGGTATTTCGGGTTTGACCTTGTGCTCGTTTATGAGCCTTCATAGAATCCTTGTGTATTTCATCATTGTAGTGGCGAGGCAGTACACGCGTGCGTGTACTGCAGCCCTACCAGACTTGACAGTTTTTAATTGATGTTTCGATTTGTTGAATTGTTTCGTTGGTTAATTTCAGTATTTTGGAGTTGTATTCTGATTTGGATTGCCGATTTATTGTTTAACACTATTTAGTGTTATATATGCCGTTATCCAATTCTCGTATCAAGAGTTGGATATACGAGATTTCTGTGACTGTCGTCTATTTGACTATCTGATTATTATTGCTACTATGCACTAATAACTGAGTTTGAATTAGACTGACCCGTGTATTATTTTCTTTTGAATTTAATACTCGGGTCAGACCCGAGTTATTTCAGGTTGTAGATTTTCTTCTTTGAGTTGCTGTTCAGGATTTGAAGACTTTTCACATCTTCTGAAGTTGTCAGTGTCATTTTGTAGTAGTCGTGTCGTTGTATAGAACGATATGTATTCATGTATATTAGTTGATAATGTACTTGTATATATAACTTCTAGAGTCGACAGTTGTAGTTGTATCATATGTATTGTGTCAACTATGTATTAACTGACATCAGTTATATATATATGAGACTTTTATTTTTATCTGTGTTCCGCATTTATATTATCTGTGTTGTTGTTATATCTAATGTCCTAAACTATTATGAACTATCGTAGTTCGTTTTATATTGATAATTGGATATGTCGATGGGAGTAAATAAACAATAGATGAAAAATAAAAAGTATATACTACTCCTATCGAGATAACCAATATTAGTGTAAGGCAAATTACGGATGGTCGCTCCTATCCAGCCTTATTCTTCATAATAATAGACAGTATTTCTTTTAATACTCTTTGTTATTATGAGCATAGAGGTGGGGCGTCACACATACATACATACATACATTTATGTATGTATATATGTATGTGTTCATGTCGTACTGGCTTGGTTTGGTCTTGATATCATGTGCTCTCTTCTGGTGCTTTTGTATCCTCTGAAATATATATGTGAGGTATGGTTGAAGTATGTTGGAGTTTGTCCTAGTCATTGAAACTTGTACTTGACCATTCTATTTTTGTTTTTGTATTACACCTGAGTTGAATCCAGCTTTGGCTCGGGTTTGACCTTGTGCTCACCTGTCCTTGTAGTTCTAACACACAAGTGTATATCGGTGTGCACGGCCTTGTGACATGTACAGTGATACACTATACATGTCACAAGTTGTTCGTGTAGATGAATTTAAAAGAAATAAATGACGAACAACCCAAATAACCGAGGCAAATAAGATTTTCAAAAACATACACTTTAATTTGCACCACAAAATATTTTCTTTTTCAATTTTACTACGTCAGTGTTTATTTTGCAGATAGCTCAGATGCGGGATACAAGCTGGAATAGAGTTGAAGATCAAATACGAGTGATGAGTGAATGCAGTGGGTGAAAATGTATGTAAAAATTGTGTTGTAATTTGAAATTATATTGTAATTGAAAATTTATAAATGTAGTGAGAGCTCAAATTTGTACTATTTGAATTTGAATTCTGTGTTATTTATTCTATCCAACAAATATTTATTTAATTATGCGAAAAATAAAATAGTACAATAACAAATACATTTAAATGAATATATATATGTTTATTATCATCAAACAGAAATCATAGGCTATTGTATTCTACAATCTCCCCATTTTGATGATATCAAACGTATATTAAGATTTTGACTATATTAAATGTATTTGACTTTGATGAATTCCATTTGCTCACCTTATTTGAATGCCCCCCCTACACTAAAGCTCCCCCTTCACATATGCATGAAAATAGGTAAAAAATATGCAAATGAACCTAGATGGGAATATGCAAATAAAAAATATGACTTGACTTATTTGCCAAAATCTTAACTTCTCTCTCCCCCTTTTGTTATCAACAAAAGAGTAATAGTGTTAGAAAAATAGAGATAAAGTGATAGACATTAATACAACATTAATACCTAATCGAGTATAAATATTAAATTTCATTAAAAAAATCAAACAAAAATCATAAATCCTCTGTTAGGCGCATATTCCACTTTGGAGTGATAAGGAGACGTCGATATATAAAACCATATAGTTGTATCTATTTGTGGTATATTTATGACAGGAATTTGAATACTTACTAATCATGCATAACCGTTAGGACTTTTAAATGAGATTAGTAGTATTCTCAAATTTTTTTCTTTTAGAAAAAATTTCAAGTATCTTCTAACCATGCATAACCATGAGGACTTTTAAATGGGATTAGAATCAACTCGTCTATTTAATAATCAATTTTGATATGTGTTCCATACATGCATAACCGTGAGGACTTTTAAATGAGTATGAAAGCACATAATCAAAGATTCCAAGTAATTCACCCATGCATAACCATGAGGATTTTTAAATGAGAGTGAATACTTGGATAATTTTATTGCTAATTAATTTAAAAAAAAAAGAATAATTTCCCATTTTAAATATCACATTTTGACACACTATATTGGATTTTGATGAGTGATGGTCGTTAGAAATATGATAGAAATAGAGATGGTCATGGAAATTTTTTACCAATCAAAGTTATTACAAATTCTGTTTAAATTTTTAAAGAAATTTACTACATATATTGTCTGAGGTCAAAATGTATGATTGATATCAACACTCATCACCTTTTTAGTTACTATTTATCTTTTCGATAATCAGTGTGGAGTCAGATTAGTTAATGTATTCATTTATGATCAGATCCAAAAATAAATATAAAATCAAATTTCTAAATTGCCTAAAATAAGATGAAGTAGACAAAAATTATTTTCTAAAAGGGGTTTTATGAAAAAAAAGTTTGCCAATTGAAAATAAATGAAAATGAAAATTATGCAGATATTTTATTTGGAAATGTGATGCAACTGATGAATGTCTCAACATAAAACACGTTCCACTAGTAATTTTTATATCAACTAGACTACCAACACAATCTGCATTTGAATACCCCTTTTAATCAAAGTTATCATAAGTTGAATACCATAGACCAAACTATGAAGTGTGCAACAAATACCTTATAATCATTTTACAGCATTTAAAATGAGGTTCATTTGGATTTGATTGAAACCGTGTACACAAGTAAGCAGAGAACACAATGTATAGAAGCAGTAAGATGAAGAAGTGATCAATCATACCTCGATGTTTCTTTTTGATCAATGTAACGACCCGATATTTTCAACCATTCGCATCCATTATAAGTGTATAGGTAGACACTCATGCCGGAGTTGAATTGCTCAAAATACCGCGTTGTAATTAAAATTTGGCAAATCTCAGAATATACAGTAAATAAATATAATCACAGATCACAGACACAGAGTAAAATAATGCAGCGGAAGTAAAAGAAATAGTAGTTCATGAAGCTACTATCTAAATATGTCAGAGTTACATAAGATACAACAGAAGAAATAGAGTACAACAAAAGTCTCAATAAAATAACCAAGTACAAGCTGAGTAGAACAATGGAACTGAAATAGATAGGACAAGACAAGCAGATAATCTCCAGCGATTCAAATCTCCAAGCGAGTGGAAATCCAAATCTGTGAATAACTCAGGCTGACCCGAGCGTAAAGCAAAACACAAAACACTCGAGTCAGGACAATATATACTTATATAATGTAAACCAACTCAAGCGAACTGTAATAAGGGTACAAGTAACTTAGAAGATGCTTGGGACCGCCCATCCTCTAAGGATCCGTTAAACTATCTACTATGTAGTAATATTCGCTATTATAATAGTGTCTAAATAAGTAAAGTATAATCATATAGAAAATAGCGTTAAGGGGATGGAGAACCTTAACGCGGTCGGATCTTAAAATCATAATCGTAGTAAAGCTCGATATGGTAGGTGACACGGCACAACTAGGCAATGCCAGGGTAGATATACCAATTACGCACACAGACTGATGGATACGCATAGCAACCACTACCGTTCCACCTCGAACAACACTCCCAAATCGGAGGATGGCCATCTAATCAATCACAAGTAAGAGTATAATATCGAAGAAATGTGTCCGAGAAGAGGTGCTACCTCACTGGTCCGAGATCGCTCCTGTTTTAGCCACCTTATGCCAACTCACGGGAGTTGGGTCCACGTAACATACCTTAAAAACGTCGCCACCATCCTACTTCATTCTGGAATCTCCACCGCGTACACGGTTGTCAAAGTGGTTTTCGGTATCGACAGAGAGTATGTCCATATCCGATCCCGGTCTCTTTGCCAACCAATCGTTATTATAACCCGTGGTTATAACTTTTAAAAACAATACTTTACTTCAAAATAAAATATCATTTCAAACCATATCTTTATCAAAACAAGGGTTAAATTTGGTTTTCAGCAAAGACTGCAGACCATTATAGCATTTCCAGAGAATGCTATAATAGGCCTGAGTTCAATTTTAGCCTATAAGTTCAATTACAACAACTATAGCATTTTAGAAATGCTGTAATAGCTCTTTTTACACAATTTTAGTTCAAAACAGAATCTATAGCATTTCTGAATGCTATTAAAAGTAGATTTCAGGGGTTAGTGTATTTCCAGCAATTAAATAACTTCAATTTAAAACACATAAACATTTTAAAAATCATATTTTAACATTTAAAATATTCATTTACATATCATTTAACATGTATCTTTTTCACAATGAATTTCTTATAATTAAATCCAATTTTCAACAATTTACTTAATAAATTTAAGTGTAAAAGTTTCCAATTCTTCACATTTCAACAAATAACTTAACACTTCAAATTTAAATTACCATTTCACAAATTTAACTAAATTTCCAATTTTATTTAATTAACTAAAACCTTTAATTAAAACCAAATTTAACATTTCCAAGTCAAGTTATATTTTAAAAGATCACTTTTAAACATTCATTTATTTAACCACTTAAATTCATAGAAAAATCAATAATATTTTAATAAATCACTTAAATTCAAATTTAATCAAATTATCATATTTACCATTTCCAAATAAAATTTAATATCCATTTTATTTATATAACTTAAATATCATTTTTAACCAAATTCCAAATTTCCAACTTAAGTTATATTTCAAAATCCAGTTAAACCATTCATTAATTACATTTTTAACACATAGAAAAATCATAATTTCTTTATTTTAAAACATTTCAAAATATATTTAAATCATATTTCATAAATTTATAATTTTTAAAATACTTAAAAATATCCAAAACACTTTATAAAATAACCACGGGCCTGTATATAATTTTCTACCTTAGGTCAAGTGATACGGATATGTATCATTTCAATCCGCAGTAAAAAAAAAGAAAAATCCGGGTTCTATCATTTCAAACCCGCAATCCCAAGTTAAAATAATTTAAATAAAAATCGTTCAGGCCTATCATTTCAGCCCATAACGATTTTTCCCTATTCTAAAGTCCGTTCGGGTATGTATCATTTCAACCCATAGTGATTCTAATCTACAGGGAACTTGCAATGGTGATAACAGATATAAATAACAGAATAACATTAAATAACAGTAACATATGATATAACAGGTGTAATAACAGGTGTGAACATCATATGATAATAATATAAGCATATATAACATGATAATATATTTCTACAGATTCGCAGGGTGTTAATTTACTAGTTATATAAGTACATATTGTCTGGTGATAATAACTCACCTTTTATTGCTGGAGATATCAATTAGAATGACACAATGGAAACAAAAGCACGATGAAAAGACTACGGACTTGAGTGGAGAGCGAATCCAATCTACAACTCTTGTGTACAATCCAAAACAAACAATCAAAACAGCAAAATTCAATACGACTTTAAAATGCAATAACATTGAAATAAAAGGAGATACGACTACGCAGTCTTTTGCTTTGCCTTCTCTATTGTTTGGTATGGCTTTGGGCTCTGATGTGGTTCAGATGTGGTCAAGTTTTGGGTCAGGTTTGGGCTAACATAACTCGGTTTCAAGGCAAGACAAGGTGGGGTTTGTACATGAGGAGGTGATGTGATTTTTGAAGGCAATTAGGTGATTTTTGTGCCAAAACAAGGTTTGGCCTTGGGAATTGTGCTCGGCCTAGGGTGAGTTATGACTGGACAGAGGTGGGGAGGGGTGTGTTGTGGTCAGGTCAGGGAGGTGGTGGTGGCTATGGTGGTGGTTTGGGTGGTGGTTGAGGTGGGTGAGCATGTAGAGGTCAATAAACATGGTTTTTAGGCATCTAGGTTGAAATTTGGGGGGTTTTACCATCAAAATGGTTCGGCTATGGTCAGATCTAGTGGAGTGGGGGCTGGTGGTGGTCAGGAAGAGATGGAAGGAGGTGGTGGCAGTGGAATAGGGGTAGAGGCCGATCTCAATCAGGGAAGAAGGCAAGCAAAATAGCATAGAAAAAGAAGAAAAGTAGGAAGAAAGAGATGGAGGCCATTACCTAATTTTCTCTATCCGTGAGAAACAATTGAAGATGGGATATTTTTTTCATGTGAATGCCAAATGAGATGTTGGCTACACTAGGGTTTTACATGGCTAGGCAATTAATTTTGAGGAGTTAAAGGAATTAAAGGATTTGGTAAATAAAAGGGCTTCCGTTTCAAAGCGTTACACAACCTTTCACATTTCTTTCCTTATAAATCTTTATATAAACAAAATATTTCAGAAAAATACTATACAAACCGAAACTAAGTAAAGATATAAGAAAATAAATAATAAAATTTAAAGAAATTAGAAAAATAATAAAAGAAATTGCTTAAAATACAAAACAGTGTCCAGAAATTACAAATAAATCACCATTGACTTTGGAAAATTATTAACTTTATTTTAAAAATATTCTAAAACAAAATTTGAAATAAAAATGACTTTTAAAACATTTTCAAAGTGAAATAAATAATTAAATTTTAATTAAATAGAATTTAAAATAAGCAAATAACTTAAAAATGCAAACTAGGCTTTAAAAATTAGAAATAAATTCAATACACTTTGGAAAAATCTTATTATCACTTTAAAAATATTTATGTTGGGTAAATTTCTCACCCAGAAGATCTCAAGACCATGGAAAGCTAAAGTTCATTCGGCATCCTCGCCTCCCACCGAACCACACTTCCCACCGAACCACATTTCCCACCGAACCACACTTCCCACCGAACCACACTTCCCACCGAACCACACTTCCCACCGAACCAAACTTCCCACCGAACCAAGACGATGCAGAACCAGATTTGCCAGGCCAGATTGTATCAGCCCGGGCCCATCAGCAGCTGTATACATCCAAGACCTCTACCTCCAGCCTCACTCTATAAATAGAGGGGTAGGGGTACAACAATGGGGGACGAGTTTGAGAGCTCAAGCACGGAAGGAACTCTTCAAACAGCTTTCTTTTACTTGTATCAAAGCTTTGTACTTGTAATCATAAAAAAAAGAAGAGAAATAACATATAAAGTGGACGTAGGCACATTCTGGCTGAACCACTATAAATCTGCGTGTCTTTTTACAGTTTAGCCCCTGTTTTTTACGTATTTGCATAAATCGCTCAAATTACTAAGAATAACATAAGATCTACTAAATCATACAACTTTGAGGTGTTTGTCCATTTTTTGTGCAAACATTTTTGGTGCTTTCACTGAGAGCTAGAAGCTCGAAGCTTCAGCTTCATCTACTTAACAAGTTTTCCTAACAGCATCGTCCGCCACTTGGAAAACATGCCTCCCAAACAGAGAAAAGATGTTAACAAAGGAAAAAACATCGCATCCAGCAGTCTTCTAGATCCAGCTGTCACGAATCAAGTAAATCGTCCTCCTCCAGCAACGGTAACAAATGAAGGACAGGCTAACCCAACCACTCCTGCCACAGAACAGCCTGCAGCAATTACTAGGGCAGATTTGGACAGAGTTGTTGTTGAAGTAACTAACCGCTTCACGTCCCAGCAGGAAGCCTTGGTGGACCATCTCATGTCACGCTTGAGGGACGCTGAAGAATCCAACCGCAACACTGAATCATGGGGCGAGTCCCAGTCTGGAGGATCTCAGAGACAACAAAGGTCTTCCTTCTTCGAAGGAGCTAACGGCAGAAGTAGCCGTGGTAGGAGCCGAGACCGAGCATAGCCCGAAGTTAGGCCTGAGGAAACGTTTGGTACCGAACCCAACGGGGAAGGTACCGGGCGAAGGTCAACTGTAGCTGAGCCTGTCATGCTGCCTAACCACAGAAACACCAGTGAACGGGGCCGAGCTAGAGTTCAGCCCGAAGTTGGACCCGAGGAAGTGCTTAGATCAGAACCCAACAGGGGAAGATCAAGGCAAGGGCCGACTGTGGCTGACCCAAGCATGCTCCCAGAAGATCAAAGGCAGCCACTGGAAAATATGAGGAATGATAGACGATACCATCCCTACAGGTTGTCTGGACGGAATCAATCCCACAGAACAGAACCAAACTCATTTCTATCTGCTCCAAGTTCTGATGAAAGGATGGCACGCTTATTCAGAGAGTGTGTCCAACGGGAGCAAAGAGATCGAGGGATAGGCGCTAGGGTAACCAGCCCTTTCGCCCGCAATATCGAAATTGCTATCACCCCCCGAGAATGGAAGATGCAAACAATGGAACCCTACAAAGGAACCTCCGATCCCGTTGTACACTTACAAAGGTACACGCAGCATATGCTCATGAGTGGAGCAACAGAGGGAGTACTGTGAAAATGCTTTCCGCTCTTCTTAGCAGATCTTGCTACCTCCTGGTTCTGTCATCTACCCCAAGGATCCATCAGCTCATGGGAAATGTTGAAAGAAAAATTTATCAGTCAGTTCCGCATTCATGTGGAGCAACCTAAGGACGCTTATTCCTTATCCAGCGTCAAACAGAAACCTGGAGAAAAGCTGCAGCAATACCTAACCAGATTCAACGCCGCAGCAGCCGCAGTTCAAGATGCCGATGAGAAGCTTATCCTAATGGCCCTCTGCAGTGGGGTGCATCCAGACACTAAATTTGCTAGAAGATTGACAAAAGAAAAACCAGCTACTTTACCCGATTTCTTCCATGAAGCCGGGAAATACATGAGGCTTGAGGATGCTGCCATTGAGGGGCAGTCAAGACAGCAAAGTAAGACGACCCATGGCAACATCCCTGCTGTGGCGAGGGACGTTCGAAGAAATGATTCCAGAGACAATGCTGGGGGCAAGAAGGTAGAAAAGCGCCTATATCGGCCAGGACCAAGATTCGACACTTACACCCCTTTGAACGAGACCGTCAAAAATATCTTCCTTGCCACCCAAGGCGAAGTTAGATACAAACGCCCACCATACAAGAAGGAATCAGATAACGCACAGAAGTCTGGAAAATTCTGCCGCTTCCACGAATCTCACGGACATGATACCAATGAATGCCATCATCTCCGAGATCTGATTGAGGAACACATCAGAAGGAAGAAACCGGAACGTTATGTAAAAAGTCAAGACAGGACTCCAGCCCCTGCCAATGAAAACCCGAGGCTACCCTCACCAGGGACCGACAGAGGAAACCGCAACGCTAGCAGCTCTAGTCAAGAGAAGATAGTGGTCCATACCATCTCAGGAGGTCCGCACATCGCGGACAGAAGTTGGAGAGAGATGGAAAGATATGGGAAGTCGCTTAGAGACAATAAAGACTGTGTCAATACGGTTATAGAAGAGCGCCACCCAAAGCGGAAAGAAAGCGATGACATCATATTCAGTAAACGCGACCTAGAAGGAAGACAGTACCCTCACATGGATCCCATGGTTATCTCTGCCCGACTCGGTCCCGCCGAAGTTTACCGAATCCTGGTAGACACTGGAAGCTCTGTAAATATCCTGTTCAAACACGCATTCGACAAAATGAAGCTATCAATGAAGGATGTATCTCCCTGCGATAAACCACTACACGGTTTCACTGGAGATGCGAAGATGCCCCTCGGGCAGCTGGACCTCTTCGTTGAGATTGGAAGCCATCCCCGCTCCGTTGTAAGGAAACAAACGTTTGTGCTGATAGAAAACCATTCGGCCTACAACGCCTTCTTAGGAAGACCAGCCTTATCTGACTTCCAGATTGTCCTAGCCCCATGGTGCCTGAAAATGAAATTTCCAACAGACAATGGGGTAGGGGAAGTGGAAGGAGACCAGGATATTGCACGAGACTGCTATGTAACCGAACTTCGCAACAACCACAGGAAAGATAAAGGGAAAGGTGTAGAGATTGCCCTCTGCACAAAAAGCCTTGAAGCATAGCAACTAAAGAAAGCCCCTCCTCTTCGATACACCAGCGACCCTTTCAATGAATTAGACCCTAGGGACAAAGAGGAGGAGGCCACCGCTGAGCCTGTAGAAGCTATGGAGTTTATATCTGTGGACAAGCATGACTCAAGTAGGCTACTGAAAATTGGGTCCCAGCTGAAAGCTGAATTAAAGGAACAACTCATTGATTTTCTCCGCCACAACTTGGATGTATTCGCTTGGTCACACGCTGACATGACCGGAATCTCCCCCGACATAGCATGCCACGTATTAAACATTGATCCTACCAAGGCGCCTGTAAAACAAAAAAAGAGAAGTATGGGGGCAAAGCGATCAGCAGCCCTCGATGAAGAAGTAAAGAATCTACTCGCCAATGACTTCATACGAGAAGCTGTTTACCCAGAATGGATCGCCAACCCGGTACTAGTAAAGAAGGCTAATCGGAAGTGGCGGACCTGCATTGACTTCTCCAACCTAAACGACGCCTGCCCAAAGGATTGCTTCCCGCTTCCCAGAATCGACCAACTTGTAGACAGCACAGCCGGGCACGAACTCCTATCTTTTATGGATGCATACTCAGGATATAACCAAATTCCTATGCATGCTCCCGACCAAGACCACACTAGTTTCATCACCGACCGGGGTTTATACTGCTACAAAGTGATGCCCTTCGGACTTAAAAATGCAGGAGCCACCTACCAGCGCCTCGTCAACAAGATGTTTGCAGGGCTAATAGGACAAACTATGGAAGTATATGTAGACGACATGCTGGTGAAATCACGGAAAGCCAAAGATCACGTAAGCCACCTAGGCGAAATGTTCCAGGTACTTCGACAGTATGGAATGAAGTTGAATCCACTAAAGTGCTCCTTCGGAGTGTCATCGGGAAAATTCTTAGGGTTCATCGTCCATGCCCGAGGGATTGAAGCAAACCCTGAACAAGTCCGAGCATTAAGGGACATCAAGATACCTTCCACCCGAAAGGAAATGCAAAGCCTAAATGGAAAAGTGGCCGCCCTAAGCCGATTCATCTCCAAAGCAACGGACAAGTGCGTCCCCTTTTTCGAAGCTCTAAAGAAAGATAAAGGAAAGTTCGAATGGACGGACGAATGCTTAACCGCTTTCCTTAACCTAATCGAACACCTCCAGAAACCACCGGTACTCTCGACCCCAAGCGAAGGCGAAGAATTATACCTATACCTTGCTGTGTCATCTCACGCTTTAAGCGCTGCCTTGGTAAGGGAAGACAACCGCACGCAACGACCAGTTTACTTCGTCAGTAAAAGGTTTACTGGGGCAGAAGTCAGATATCCTAAACTTGAAAAGTTAGCATACTGTTTACTAATCACCTCACGAAAACTGCGTCACTACTTCCAATCCCATTCCATCAAAGTTCTGACCGATCAACCACTGAGGCAGGTACTCCATCGTCCCGACACCTCCGGGCGACTACTTAAATGGTGTATTGAGCTGAGTCAATATGATATCACCTATCACCCTCGCACCGCCATCAAGGGGCAAGCCATGGCCGATTTCATTGCAGAGTTCACTACCAACGAGGATAAGGAGCAACTGGAAATAACAGAAGATATCAAGTGGAATCTCTTTGTGGACGGTGCATCTAACGAACAAGGCTCGGGGGCAGGTGTGGTAATAATCACTCCCAGGGGAAATAAACTGCACTATGCTATAAGGTTGGAGTTCGCTGCCACCAACAACGATGCAGAATATGAAGCAGTGATAGCTGGACTAGAAATCGCCATAGAAATCGGAGCCAATTCTTTGTGTCTTCACAGCGATTCTCAACTTATTGTTAATCAAATACTTGGAGAATTCCAAGCTCGAGAGGAACGACTCATAGCATATCTAAAGAAGACCAAGTTGCTTCTCAGCCGATTGGATCAGTACTTAGTCAAACACATCCCTCGGGAGGAGAACCAAGAGGCCGACGAATTGGCAAAGCAAGCGAGTATGAGAGACATCGCCATCTTCGGGGCAGTAACCATCTCAAAGCAAACGGTCCCAAGTTTTAAGCAAGTGAATCTGATAGCCGCAGCCGAAGAAGCAACTTGGATGACTCCCATCCGAGACTACCTACAAAGTGGCACACTACCCAACGGGCGTAATGAAGTCAAGAAAGTCTTGAGGAAAGCGTCCCGCTATACAATACAAGAAGACATCCTCTATCGGCGCGGTTTCTCTAACCCATTATTAAGGTGTGTCGCCGGAAGGGAAGCCAAGGAAATCTTATCCAACATCCATCAGGGGAGCTGTGGAGATCACACTGGGGGGCAAACATTAGCAAAAAAGATACTCCGATACGGATATTTCTGGCCCACCCTAAGCAAGGACGCCTCAGATTTCGTCAAAAGATGTGACAGATGCCAAAAATTTGCTAAGATTCCACGGCTACCAACAACTGAGATTACTCAAATGACCAGCCCTTGGCCCTTCGCAATATGGGGGATTGACTTAATCGGCGAGCTACCGATGGGCCGAGGCGGGGCCAAATATGCTATAGTGGCAGTTGATTATTTCACCAAATGGGTGGAAGCAGAACCTCTGAATAAAGTATCTTCAGCAAAAGTTATTAACTTCTTGATCAAAAATGTTCTGTGCAGGTATGGAGTCCCTCTCAAAATCATATCGGACAATGGACTTCAATTTGACAGCGAGGAATTCGCCAACTGGTGCCAAGAACACCGAATTCATAAAAGCTTCTCATCCGTAGCATATCCCCAGGCAAACGGACAAGTCGAAGCAGTCAACAAAATTCTGAAAACTCTAATAAAAAAGAAGCTCGAAAAATCAAAGGGCGCTTGGGTGGATGAACTTCCTACGGCACTATGGGCCTATCGCACATCTTTCAGAACATCGACAGGGCACACTCCTTTCTCTTTGGCGTACGGATCGGAGGCTATGCTCCCAGTTGAAACTATTGTGCCTTCCCACCGTCGGATCCACTATAACCCAGAAGAGAACGAAGAACTCCTTCACATGTCTTTGGATCTAATCGAGGAGAGAAGAAACGATGCAGTCCTCAAAACAGCAGCCCACAAGCAAAAAGTGGCAACACAATACAACTCCAAAGTCAAGCATCGTACCTTACAGGAAGGGGATCTTGTCCTCAAGCGAATCTTCCCTCGCCCCGGAGCATTAGACCCAATCTGGGATGGACCATATGTAATTCATAAAGATCTCCACAACGGAGCCTATATTTTGTCAACAGTGGACGGAGAGGTGTTCCAGAGGGCATGGAACAACCAACACCTCCGTCGATACTTTTCTTAACTTGTATTGCCCATATGAAGTGAATTAACAAAGAGAATCAGTGGACGTAGGCATTTTCGTGCCGAACCACTTTAAAAAACCCTGTCTCTTTTTTAACTTGTTCCTTTGTATCTTGGCTGCTTGTTAACTTTATCCTTTTCTGTTGAACAAAATCCTGAGTATATAGCATTTCTATTCAAAGCACTCCACAACGCAACTTCACCTGGACAAGACCCAACAGGTACTATGCGAATCTATGCCCTCGCCAATGAGACACTTTTGCTCCAGCATCCCTCTGCTGCGGGTTAACTCATTGCTCGCGACGGCCCTGAAAGCCAACTGTAATGAGCCGATTATAAGCCACCGAGAAGGCCGACTATAGCCGAGGCAGCTCATTACGGCGTTAGGCTCGCCGGCAACTGTGAACCGACTATAAGCCCCAACATAAGGTGTGGCCAGCCAGGGGCAGTTCACAGTTGACGATCGGCACCCACGCTAGCCGGCCACAGTAAATCGAATAATACCCACGATTACGGGCCATAATGGCCCGGGTAGTTACTGCGCGCGATCTCGGCTCCGATGTGTCTTAAGTGCGGCTGTGGTAAAAAAGAATTAACTCCCCGCGGAGGCGTAAGATGGGTGACGAATGTCTCCAAGACCCACGGCTAGGGAAAGTGACTACAAAACCCGTTTGCCACGAACTTAAGCACATCGAAGGCCTTCCGTGATTGGAAGTTTTACCTTTTTTACGTATTTCAATTTTACTTAAAAAGCTTTTTTCCTATCCCCTATAACAATCCCTAAAGTACATGATACAGAGTAGGAGATACTCGCCAATGGGTGTAGGGACTCACAGAGGCAGGACATTCAACTACATTCCATGCTCGGTCCTACAAGATATTCAAGACTGCCATCTACGATTAAAACATGAAAGGCGGTATTTTCTTCTTTTATGTACAAATACATGACTATAATTTGTTCACACCATACGCTAATATTGCAAGTCATAAAATTATGGTTCAGAACCAGAGTCTGACATCAAACACAATTTAATTACAAGAATATACATAGCTACATTTCTCATACGATATGTCGAAATAGCATCAAATATTCAAGAAACGACAAAATCAGCTTAAGTTAAAAAATTACACGTCAAGAATAATATTGATTATTACAAGTAGCAAGAATTACAACTTAGAAGTTACTCTACTGTCTTAAGACTAACGTATACAACCATGTCAAGTCTACAAAAAGAATTTTCCAGGTCTGATCAGGGAGCCGGTAGCGTCGGAGTCTTGTCCTTGCTCTGTTGCCCACCTGTCCGGTCATAAAATGAATTCATTAGCGATAAGTAACCAAGTTAACGGAAAGACTAGAAAGGAAGACTTACCAGCACCTGCTTCTTGACCATCCTGGTCGTCATCCTCTACCTGCACACCTGCCTCCTCAGCAGCAAGCAGCCGCATACCCTCCTTTACCGCCACTTTCTCCTCCTTGGTAAACTGGGCAGTGACCACATCCATACTGAAGACCGTTCCACCCTCTTTATCTGCATCAGCCTTAGCCTCCTCCAGAGCCCGGAGATAAATCTTAGCCATGACCCTGGGATAATCATCCATCCAGGACAGGTTGCCCTGCTTCCAGGTACGGAAATACATATCCTGGAGCATTTCGTCCATCATCCCCTCATTCTCCTCAAACTCCCTCATCCGGGCCTCGGAAGCCGACAACCTCCCAACGGCGGCATCTCTCTCCGATCGGTATCTCGAGCAGTCAACCAGAAGGGATCCCCGCATTGCCTCCATCTCCTCCCTCAACTTGGCTTGAGCAAGCTCTGCAGCCTCAAGTTTCCCGGACAATTCCTCCACCTGCTCGAGATCCGCTTTCCGAACCTCGTCCACCGTGGCAATAGCCATGTCAATCCGTTCTTTGCAAGTAGCTTCCATTTTCCGCAATTCGGCCCGACTGGCCTCTTCCATGGTTTTCCTTAGTCGCCCAGTAGCAGCCTCATGCTGAGAAATCTGAATAGCCTGATCCGCAAGCTGTTTGGCCTGATCCGAAACCACCAATCGAAGTCGGATATTGGCGCTCCCAATCTCCTCTCCGGCCTTAACCAGCCGAGCATGATGCCCCATCAGCTTCTTGGTCTCCTCCGCCACCCGATCAATATTAGCCTTGGCCTCGTCTCCTATAGTGACTATACGAATAGTGAGTAAATCGAGATCTAAGGACTTGGCTTCATCAAGTACTCGTACCATGGGGTTACGGGGGAGAAGGTGTTCACCAGTGACTTCGTCAAAAGTAATATCATGAGAGCTTGGATCCAGATCAGGATGACCCGCAAACGGATTACGAGCCAAGTCGGGACGGTCGATATGAATAACAGAAGGGTTTCCGGACGGGTGCGGAGAAGGTGCAAACTCACTACCCTCCTCAGTGATATCATGAAGAGGCTGAGCCGGAAGCTGAGGACCGGCCAAAGGTTCGGATAAAGGATGACTCCTCTTCCTCTGCTGAATACCCTCTTCGATAACCCCAAGAAGAGGACGGTAGCCGACTACATCCCCGGAGCGTTGGGTCGAGGGCTTCGGCTTAGCAGAAGTTTTGGAAAGCTTATATTGCTCAAGCCTGTGTCGAAGGTCTGAGGCTTTGGACGTCTTGCCTGCTCCTGATATAAAGAACAAGTGTCACGAACTTACATCACTATATGATTCGAGAAACGCGGTAAATTACAAGTTAAAAAAGGAAAAGAAACACAGCTGTGGTTGTACAAACCCTGTGGAGGAGTGGGATACTGCAATAAGTCCTGGATTTCATTCCAGGACGGGAGCGGGTCATAAAATATTCCTAAGTCCCTATCATTAATGAAGCATGCAGGAGTCAAGAGTTCACCTTGAGTCGTCGGAGCCACCTTGGCTGGAATGGTCGGAGAAGACTCACTTGCACCAGTCCCGGCTTTGTCCGCCTTCCCGGTCTTCTCTACCAAAGCCGGATCCTCATCCAACCCCTCGAAAGCCTGGTGGAACGCATCATCCGTCCACTCCTGAATCTCGCCCGCTTGCCCAGGAAGCAAGGCCCCGATGCCATCGCCACCTTTGTCACCATCCCGACCATCTCCACCCTCGCCTTTTTCTTCCTCTATGTCTTCCTCCTCCCGGGTAAGTGGACAATTGCTGGGGGAGGGACCGTCCGACTTCTTGAGTTTCTTACCTCCGACAGCTGGAGGTTTTGTGAAAGGTTTCCTCTTGCTGCTCTCTGCCGTAACACCTTCCTTGGTCTGAGCAGCCGCCCTCTCCTCCGCCGTTTCCCTCAGCTTAACTACAGACTGCTGCGGAAGGATTAAGTTATATTCCAGAAGAATCGCATTTCTGATCAAGAAGGCAGATGATCTATATTTCCCAAGAATGGCTTCTATCTCAGCCGCCGTCTGAACCAGGCGGTCAGTCTCCACAACCGGAAAGCCACCTGTCGCTAGCAAAAATGAGAAAGTATGAGAAGAAGCATCGCAATCGGAATAGAAATTATAAGCGAAAACTCAACTTACATCCAGAGGTGAAACGCCTAAAAGAAACTGAGTCATCCTTGACAAAAAACCACTCCTTCTTGAACATGCTGAATTTGGAGTACAGATCCAAAACCGGCTTGAAGGTCACAGCCGACTCCAAGCTAATGTATGGGGACCCTTTCTTATAGCCCCTCAGATTATATAGATACCGAATCTCCCGATTGGAAGGAGCGCGACCATACTTCCTCTGGAAGATGACAAAGAGGCTCACCAGTATAGCGTAAGAATTGGATTGAAGTTGGAATGGGGCCACCTTTAGATATGTGAGGAAGCTGGCTATCCAAGCGTTGAGAGGAGGAATGACACCACACATGCAGTGGTATCTACTGTAGGCGAAGTACCCTTCAGGAGGATCGTACGGCATAACTTCTCTCCCCGGCAACAGCAAATGCGCCCTATCAATTCCGAAAGACCGGGAAATGACGTCGAGCTGCTCCTCCTTAAGGGAGCTAGGAAAGCAATCGGGCGGGGAGTTCAGAAGTTCCTGAGGGCCGTACCCGTCCACTAATGATCTCGGGATTGGACCGTGACGTTCGGGATTCGGCTGAGCTGGGGGCACGGCGGAAGAACTTCCTTCACCCCCAGATTTCTTCTTGTCCGATCGAGTCTCTGCTTTGCGAGACATTATCTGCAACACCAGATAAACATGCTGTTAGAACAGAGGATGTAAACAAAGAAACATCAGTAGCCCATTCGGTAATATGTAGTATAAGCTTTCATTCGGTGGTAAAGCAACTCACGTGATTCGGCTACGAGTGATTCGGCTACAAGTGATTCGGCGCACGTTGATTCGGCTGCAAATTGATTCGGTTACAATGATTCGGCGCACGTTGATTCGGCTGCAAGTGATTCGGTTACAATGATTCGGCGCACGTTGATTCGGCTAACAAGCAATATTCGGTGAAGAAATGCAATGGCCTAAGCCTCCCATTTATAGGAGGAGGTTGAATCACCGAACCACGTGGTTCGTTTTCTGGAGCCGGATGAGATTGCTCAAACTCAAACAAAGCAGGACATGCGCGCACGCACATCCTACTTTGGGGGGCAAATGTTGGGTAAATTTCTCACCCAGAAGATCTCAAGACCATGGAAAGCTAAAGTTCATTCGGCATCCTCGCCTCCCACCGAACCACACTTCCCACCGAACCACATTTCCCACCGAACCACACTTCCCACCGAACCACACTTCCCACCGAACCACACTTCCCACCGAACCACACTTCCCACCGAACCAAACTTCCCACCGAACCACACTTCCCACCGAACCAAACTTCCCACCGAACCAAGACGATGCAGAACCAGATTTGCCAGGCCAGATTGTATCAGCCCGGGCCCATCAACAGCTGTATACATCCAAGACCTCTACCTCCAGCCTCACTCTATAAATAGAGGGGTAGGGGTACAACAATGGGGGACGAGTTTGAGAGCTCAAGCACGGAAGGAACTCTTCAAACAGCTTTCTTTTACTTGTATCAAAGCTTTGTACTTGTAATCATAAAAAAAAGAAGAGAAATAACATATAAAGTGGACGTAGGCACATTCTGGCTGAACCACTATAAATCTGCGTGTCTTTTTACAGTTTAGCCCCTTTTTTTTACGTATTTGCATAAATCGCTCAAATTACTAAGAATAACATAAGATCTACTAAATCATACAACTTTGAGGTGTTTGTCCATTTTTTGTGCAAACAATTTAAAAGACAAAATATATATAATATGGCATATGTATACAAATTAGAATAAGATATGACCAATAAAATATTATCTATATAGGTTAAAATAAACAATATTGTTAAATAAATCAATATACACACAATATTGTAAAAAGTATAACTATCACAATTTAAATCCAATTTCAACGAAACGAAAAGCGATATTCAAGTTATTACATCTATTTTTATAATAAAAGATAAAATTTATAATTTCAAACTTTTAAATTTTTAAGTTTAAAAGTCAAAGTTTGACTATTTGACCAAAATTCACATTTTCTGGAAATATTAAATTTAGTCATATTTGGAATTCTAATCCACATACAAAATCAAAGTTTTTATATTTACAATAACAAAATTTATTCTTTTCATAAATAAAGCTTTTAAATCTAGAAATCAATTTAAAAATAATTGAAAAATACAGGGTTGTTACACTCTCCCCCACTCAAAACTTTTCATCCCCGAAAAGGAACGAGGTACTGGAAAGCACAGAAAAAAGATAGAATGAATAGAATTAAGACAAGATGAAAAGAAAATTGGAATTACACCTGATAACTGTTGTTATAGGTAAGTTTAACAAGAGGGAGGTGATCAAATCGAGAACACAAATACGAAAAGATCCTCTAGAGTCTAAATCACCCTTTTCACTTGACCGACGGTCTATGAATGGAAAAACAGTGTTCAGATCTAGATGAGTAACAAAGATTATCAAAGATTATAGAAAGATTTCTAAATAGACTGGTATAAGCAATAGCCTTCCCATTCTGTAACAAGATAAGGGAAATAAGGACAACCAAAAGATAGTTTGGAAAAAAAAACAAAATAAGATAATAAATTTGAAACCATAATGCTTTGAAATCATAACAATTTAGGGATGTTTATCATTTGGAAATCATACTACTAAAATCATAACACTTTGGAAATGTTATTCAAAAAAAACATAATACTTAGAAAATCATAACACCTTTTAAAAATAATCTTTATTTAAACCATTTTAATTCAAGGTCAAATAATATTCATTTTAAAGTTGTAACATTTCTAAGTTCATTCAATTATAAAAATTTCCAAAACATTGTATTTTCAAAATAGTAGCACTTATAAAATGCTACAGTAGATATATTAGTATTTTAAATCAGTTCAATTTCAGAAATATTCATTTGGATATCTTTTAACTTATGACTTATTAAAACAAACCTTTATGAATGGAATATCCAAATTAAACTATACTTCGTTTATTAAGTCAAAAGTTCACTATTTTACTTAACTCTTAATTTAACACATAACCTAACTCTTTATTTGAAATACCCATTTCATAAATAGTTATTCCTTTAATAAGTTACACTTAAAATTCCATTTGAAAACCAAATCCTCAATTATCAAATTTTAGTGATGTTAAAATACATTTTAACTATTTATATCATAATTATTCATTTTTCAAGACATATCTATTTCATAATTAAAATATTTATCATAGCAAATATAATAATCAAATTTCTTTACACATTTATTCATTTAGACATCAATTAAACTATGAATTCAATTTAAATAAACTTTATTACAAAATGTCTAATTCAAATGTATTTTATTTTACCTATTCAAAGATACATTATTTATTATACAACATATTCATTTTAGGAAATAACCTTTATTAAAATTCCTAGGTTAGACTTAAGGTTCCATAGTAAATCAAATTTGATTATTAAGTTATTTAAATAAAATCTCTTTAAATCCCTTTTTCACTATTTACCTCTGTTAATCTTTTATAACTAAAATTTAAGTGTATAAAATTTATTATAACCACTCAAATTTTATTTATAAAATCCTTTTTATATTGTATATTATCCAATTACATTGTTAACTTCTAAAAAAATTTTAGGTAAGTTATATTTGAATGCAATTGTATTATACAAATAAAACTTTCCAATTCAACTACCTTAACTTTTTCATCCTTGTCAAATTTTACTGTGGTGCTCAAAATTTTCTCAGTTGATCACGGGTTGATTGAAATCAGATTATGGTGCAGATTTCAACATATAATACATCGTTTGTCCTATTTTGACTCTGCTACCTTTTTACTTCTCTAGGCTAAGGAAACTTTTATTTTTCGCCCGTCGTGTGCCTGGAACAGCCGTAATCCAGGCACCACTCTTATTGTTCCTTAGCCTACCACCACACCTACATGAGAGAAGATTTTTGTGACCTATTTGTTTTTATAAGTCCATGATTGTTAGTGACAAGCAATTTAGAATAACAAGTTTGTGTAGAACCAAAGCAGTTTATATTTGTTCCTTTTGGGACGCAGATTTGTTTGATTTTAAGAGATCTAATATTCGTGCCTTTTGGAACCCAAATCGGTATGGTTTTCGTGTGTTTGGATCTAAACCAACAATTGTTTTGATTGTGTCCATTTTTTCTACAAATTTTGCACTTGGAGTTGGCTTGATTAATTTCACTTCTAACATGTTCAGATTGAGTATACCCAAGTCCTTATCTAATAGAATTAATAGTTTGTTTCCCTAATAACATATTTAGCGATTTTTCTCCTTTGGAGAATTTCCCTAAAGTTGTAGACAATTGTTGGACTTGTGTTTTGAGAGATTCATTTTCATTCAATAACAACGTGCACTTTTAATAGAATTTTCTCTCCTAATGTTTTCACTTTCTTTCAAAATAAAAATTTATTTTTCAAGTGATTTAATTTTAATTTTTGATTTTTTAATTTCTTCTTCGAATAATGGACACTTATCACACTTAGGGCTCTTATTTCGATAGTTTTTAACCAATTGATCAAGCTTCTTATTTAGTTCTATCAAACTATCCTTTTGTGATTCAAGTTTAGCGTACTTATCCCTAAGTTCTTCAAAACAGCCATTTACTTCGTGAAAATATATAAGTAATTGTTAGTGAGTCGGTTTTAATACCTCGCTTGGCTCGTCAACATCGCTGTCAGTTGTCTCGAAGACACAGATCTGCTTTTTCACTCTCACTGCTAGTGCTTTTATTATCATCATCATTTTGTTCCAAGTGGCTGCAAAACTTCTCCTTTTTTATTTCTTTCCTTGGCTGAGTCGATTCTGAGGACAATTGGGCTTGATGTGACTAGGTTTATTGCACTTTTGACAAATGATCTCCTGCTCTTCTGAGTTGTCTAGAACTTTAATGATTCTGCTCTTCAGTTGTTGATTTAGGGCAGGATTTCCATATTTGCGGTTCCACCTTTTGAATCTCTTTATTATCAGTGCCAGTTCAGCTGCTCCATGTCGTCATCATCATCTTAACTTTTCATTGTTCCTTTCAGAGATATTGATTTCTTTCGCGTACCACCTCCTTCACGTTCTTCCTTGAATTTGATTTCTAGCTCATAAGTGGTGAGATTTCTGATGAGTTCTTCAACTTTAATTTGTTTTAGATCTTTTGATTTTTGAATAGCAGTCACTTTTGCTTCAAAATTCGTGGAAGAATTTTGAGAATTTTTCGAACTATTTCCAGCTCTGTGTATGGTCTTCCAAGAGATTTTGATTTGTATACGAGATTAGAAAGCCATCCATACATTTCTTTGACACTTTCATCCTTTGCCATTGTGAAGTTTTCGTATTCGCTACTGAGCATGGCAATGCGAGATTCTTTGACTTGGGAGGTTCCTTCGTGAGTCACTTCAAGTGTGTGCCAAATTTCCTGCGCAGTTAGACAATGTGAGGCACGATTAAATTCAATTTGATCTAATGAACAAATAATAGAATTCATAGCTTTAGCATTAGCATTCTGCAGTTTATTTTCAAGATCTGTCTATTGATCCATCGGTTTTTCAATTTCTTGATTATCTACCAATATAGTTGGTGTCTTATATCCCATCTCAACAATATTCCATGCATGTATGGTTTTCAGAAAAAAATTTCATTCTATTTTTCCAGTAAGCATATTCACCATTGAACATGAGTGATCTAACTATGGACGGACCATCAGCAAAAGCATTACTAAAAGAAGCCATTTAAAAAAATCAAATTTTTAAAACAAAAATTGGTTTTTGTTTCTAGCTCTGATACCACTTGTAGGTTCATTTTCACCCTAGAGGAGGGTGAATAGGGTGATACTAATAATAATAAAAATAAATGTGGAACTAAAAATCAACAACAGAAAATAATGCAGAAGAGATCACACACAAATTTACCCAGCTTCGGGAAAACCCTGCCTACGTTCTGCCCCCAAGGTTTCTACTAGAAATTAAGTAGTCAGACGCTTAGACACGTAAACTTGCGACACCCGCTAATGACTAACCTAACTCTACGCTCAAAACTCTGCCACAACTTAGCCACTGAGTTGCGAATTCTCGAACTACACCACCGTAGTTCGTAACTTAGTCACACGACTAGAAAGTTACACAAATTAAAAAGTAAATACAAATTAAAAAACTAAAAACAAACTAAATAAATAAAAACCTATTAATAACTCTAAGCCCAAACACAAATAAAAGCCGGCCTAATTATAACAAAAGAACAGCCTTCCTTTTTCTTCAATTCGTTCGCTCTGGCCGTTCTCTCCTTTTCTTTATTTTCGTGGTCGCTCTCTCTTTTTCGTTCCTCTTCACAAATTTAGGGTTTCTTGATTGAAGTCGCCGCCTTGAACAATTTCAGCTCGAATCGAGTACTGGTATGCTCTCAATTCAAAAATACGATTCGATGCTTCTTTAAGTTTCTTGCGTACATGCGGCCGCTTCGAGTTCGAATGATAATTTGGTATGTGATATTCGCCCCCTTTTGATTTTCGAATATATTCGAATTTATGCTATGATTAATTGCTTGGGCTCGAACTCTTGTTTTTGCCGATGATGTAACGAGTTTAATTTATAGGGACAAAATCCCTAAATTTTCGTTCGTATATATTGTTTGAATTCTTCATGATGTTCTGCTCGGCCATTCGATTTTTGATCGTGCTATGGTGTTATTTGCTGACTTGTTCCATAATTAATGAATTTGAATTTCTTGAGTTGGTTCCATTATTTCTCTGATGCATTTGAATTTGCTCCGTGGGTCAGTTCCTATGACTTCGGCAGTTGAAATGTTGATAATATTTTGGGTATATTTTGACCGCCTGGTTCCTGTGCTTCTTGACTCGTTCATGTATTCAAATATTTTTGACTTTTGTTGAATTTTTTCATCTCGGCCTTGACTTGGTTTGAAACTACTACTCATCAAGTTTGATTTTCTTCCATGTTGCCTTTTTTATTCTCTAGTTTACCTGAACATATAAGTTTGTAGCTCTGGCCAGTTAGTCCACTGCTTCATTGAGTTCATGCCTGAATGTTTTCTTTTACCCATTGGAGTATGTCTGGTGCACTGCATATATGTATACATGTGTATTCACGCATGTATATATGTGCGCTGTGTGTTTTGTGTGCTTATGCACTTGATTGCCTTGATGTCCCATTGCTCTGATATGTATACATGTATGCTATTTTATTGCTGGTTTGTACTTATGTTAATTTGGGACTTCATGTATACATCATTATGTTGCAGTCTTCTCTGTTGTATATCTTCATGCTTGTTGCTCTTTGTATGATGATCTCGTTCCTTTGTGTAATTTTGCATTTGTTTTGTTCACAACTGCTTGTGTTGATATAAATGTACATGTGTGTGTTGTTGCAGCGCATTTGCTTGTATATTGGTATACACTTGGTTGCACTGTCCACTTGCATTGACTTGCACTGCTTTGTACCTGGGGTCTGGTCTTCACTGTTGCTTCTGATCTGGGTTCACTTTACCATGTTGTACTAATATGTGTCTGGTCTCATTGAGCTGGTCGATGGTTCATGTGTACTCAAGTCTCTTTGAACATGTCTTGATTGAGTCTGGTTGCTTGTTAGTAGTCTAGTTGTTGTGTGAACCAGATTTGTGTTCATGAGCATATATATATATATATATATGTATACATGTGTGTATACATATGTGTGTGTATATATATATATATATATCTATGTATGTATGGCGGTCTGCTTCACATTTTGGTCGATGGTTTGCTTTGAGTTCCACTTCAATCTGTCTGCATTGTTGTCATGTGATCTGGTGCCTTGTTCCATTTGGTGGTCTGACTTGTATTCAGGTGCTTGGGTTATGAAGGTCTGGTTTCATGTTACTGGTTCTTCATGTTGACTCACTTGAGCATGTTTGAAGTGTTTTTGTGTTGCATGTGGACATTTTCTTGTCATCTCCATTTGGATACATACATACATTTATGTATGTATATATGTGTGTGTTCATGTCGTACTGGCTTGATTTGGTCTTGATATCATGTGTTCTCTTCTGGTGCTTTTGTATCCTCTGAAATATATATGTGAGGTTCAAGTATGTTGGAGTTTTTTCTAGTCATTGAAACTTGTACTTGACCATTCTATTTTTGTTTTTGTATTGCAACTGAGGTGAATCCAACTTTGTCTCAGGTTTGACCTTGTGCTCACCTGTCCCTGTAGTTCTAACACACAAGTGTATATCGGTGTGCATGGCCTTGTGGCATGTACAGCGATACACTGTGCATGTCACAAGTTTTTCGTGTAGATGAATTCAAAAGAAATAAATGACGAACAACCCAAATAACCGAGGCAAATAACATTTTCAAAAACACAGTTTAATTTGCACTACAAAATATTTTCTTTTTCAATTTTACTATGTTAGTGTTTATTTTACAGATAGCTCGGATGCGGGATACAAGGCGGAATAGAGTTGAAGATCAAATACGAGTGATGAGTGAATGTAGTGAGGTGAAAATGTATGTAAAAATTGAAATTGTATTGTAATTGAAAATGTATAAATGTAGTGAGAGCTCAAATTTATACTATTTGAATTTGTAATAAAATATTTGTTTGAATAAAATATTTGTTTGAATTTGAATTCTGTGTTATTTATTTTATCCAACAAATATTTATTTAATTATGTGAAAAATAAAATAGTACAATAACAAATACATTTAAATGAATATATATATATATATATATGTTTATTATCATCAAACCGAAATCATAAGCTATTGTATTCTACAGTTGTGTTTACTTGAAACTATCGGAAGTTGATTTGAAGAGACCGGGATCAGATATGTTGTCCGAAAACCACTTCGATCCAACGTAAGCATTTGGACTTGAAAACATCTTGAAGAATATGGAACCAAAGATAGAGCTTTGAAGTGCAAGGGTTGTTTACTATTAATCTTGGGAGGGATTCCCGAAAAGGATGTAATAGAAGTAGTGCCTTCGGTTTCATTCAGTCCCAGAATGAACTTGTATGGCTAAATGCTAGCATTGCATTGATACCCGAAGGGTAGTGTAGCATTCCAAGTGGGAAGTGCTATATAAAGGTAATCATAGCCTCAAGCGTCATTAATTGGGAAATGAAAAAAATCGGGCATGCAGCAGGGCCAAGTGGATCGCTCCCATCAGGGTATGGTCATCCCAAACCTAGAACGATTACTATCTACTCATGTATGCTTCGGGGCCCAAAATGGGGTGATCATATTCGATATTACTAGTCAAGTGGTAGGCCAGTCTTGTGTAGCAGAGGTACAAGATGTTCTTGTCGGACCCTGGTGCATTTTATCTATAGATGTACCATCGGAAGGTAATCCAATCTCCAATACGTGCCTTTAAGGTTTTGATTGCAGAACCTAGTTTGCTGGAATTAAATTAATGTAACAATTTCAGCTATGATTAATAAGTATTTGTACTCTAGACATTATTATAATATCACTGGATTTTCTATAAAAAGTTTTTTGGTTATCATAAGGTAAAAACCCGTCCGTGTTTATGTGCGGCGTGGTCTTACGAGATACTTTTGATTTTAAAAGGGTTTTAAACATAATAATTTAGTTATTTGAGTTTACGCACACCAGACCTATGTCTGACCCGGAGTTTTATTTTCTTTCCCTAAAAAACTTGGATGCTCAAATTTTTATGGCCAGCCAAGTAGTTCGGGTTTTCCCACGGATGCATTTTGGAGGAGCTTGGAGCAGGAGGCTTCATCGATAGCTAGTTATTATTCTGTTTCCGCTGTATTATATGTATCTTATATCAGTTAGGTAGGGGCAGGCTTTTATAACTATCTAAGGGTAGAACTGTATTAGTATGACTCTGATGTATCATTTTTGAAATGACTTTGTAAAGTATAATGTTGATTAATATATGTTATTCCATTGCACTGTTAGATTCTATGATTATTTAGTTTCTTCTTTTATGTTCTATCTTTCTTTCTTTTCACCCCTAATGACCTATCTTTCGGATACATAAATGACTAACACATTAATACTGTGGATATATTAAGTGTCATCTTTAGGTGTAAGAAAGGCAGATCGTTACACTAGCAGTCATGAGTAACACACTACCTAACATTTGGAGAGCGTTATGTACTCCAGACTCAATGGATGTGTCGATATCGTTTCTCAAAACATCTTGACCAGGAATATTTAAAACAAAATATTATTTTATATTTTGATTAATTACTCACGATTACAACTATTTGCAACCACAATCACATAACATTTTCTTAGAGGATTTTCTTATGAATACACTTTAAATTAAATATTAATTATTTATATCATAATATAACGAATACATAATTATTATATATGTATTTTATTAATTTATTTTATGATCTCTAATAATAATTATAAATAATAATAAATTAACTAATATAACCATTGTATTAATTTCTCTATAGTAATAATTTATACCTTTTATAAATTATTCAATAAATTTTCTTCGGTCAGAAAATAAGAGTTGCGGTTGTGTGACTCTCAAGTGTAAACTTAGCCCTCGGTAATACTTAAACAATCTAAAATTAAAGAATTATGGACTTTGCTAAAGCACAATAGTGGACACAAGTTCGTTTACTTACAAATTATCCAAGTAAAATCCAATTTCTTATCTTTTAAAGCAACACTCTTAAGTAATGATATATTGTACACATTTTCTCTTCGTTATCATTATATGACTTAGATATATCGATACTTACACTAGTCTCAATGGATATATCGATATTCTGTTCTTAATACATCTTGATCCTAGGAACATTTAAGGATAAGTATTTATTTTATCGATTCAGTACTCGTAGGTATGAATATATTCGTAACTATAATAAAATAAATACTTTTCCTAAGGTTTTCCTACTTGTATATATTTAATGTATTTATAAAATTATTTTTTTCCAATATAATAATATATACAATAGAGAATAAAATCAAATCTTACTTTATTTCGAATAAGATTCGCTATAAGAGTTAAGTTATATAATCAAATTAGATAATTGCACTGAGCTCACTTTTAACTTTATCAATCTTCCATATGCACTTGGGGCCAACTATGGTGATAACCATACTCGCGACCTATTTTCCTAGACAAAATGAAGAAAGTGCCATAGTGAGTGGATCTGTAATATTATTATTTTGTACCCACATTTCTATTATATTTCTTTGTCACTAATAAAGTCTTTTTGTTGGATCTGGGCCAGCCCATAGTAGGAGTTATGGGTGAATTTCAATTTTTTTTACCCTATTGGATCATTATTGGGCCT
Source organism: Allium fistulosum (assembly GCA_030737815.1). Classification (NCBI taxonomy): domain Eukaryota; kingdom Viridiplantae; phylum Streptophyta; class Magnoliopsida; order Asparagales; family Amaryllidaceae; genus Allium; species Allium fistulosum. The sequence goes on along the minus strand of CM060907.1, from coordinate 935,678,560 downwards.
ATGAAGTCTAATCTATTTAGAACATTTCAAATTTTATATTTAAATAAAAATATCCTATTTGAGTTAAATTTACAAATTATAGATAGAATTTTATTTTATTTATATTCAATAAAATATAATAGTACACATATGTATCATATACATATACGTATGTGTGTGCATGTATAACATAATAATCCATGTAAGGTATAACATGCCCGTATATAAATGTTAGGATTTACATCGCAATGAACATGTTAGCTTATCCTACATGTATTAAATGTTATCCAAATATATGTATGTATGTAAACTTGTTATTTATATCAATATTAAAAACTATGTATATATATATATATTTGTGTGTGTGTGTCTATATATATAACTTATATGTAAAAATATTAATGATTTATATTTATATACTATTGCATTAAATATTAAATATAAACATATATACATATGTATATACATAATATAGATTTTTTCAAATCATTTTGAACATATACATATATATATGTATGAATTACAATAACAAAATTATTATTATTATACTTAAATATACATATAAATAAGTATATTAATAATATCTGAATATGTAAATGTATATATATATAGTATATTAATTATGTATTTAAAAAATATATATTTTTAAACCTTTCCAGATTGAAAAAATAGTACAAAAAAATTTATTTATATTTTGTTATGTAACGACCGACTTTTTCGATCCTCAAAAGTTGACACTAATACATCCACGGTATTCAAGTGCCGAGCATCCAATTGTCGAAAAGATAGATTGTTGGGGTGAAAGGAAAGAAAAGGCATAACAAAATCTGACATCGTAATGAGTAATATATAATATCCAAATGATCTTTATAAAAGAAAATTTAATATACATACAACCATCACTTTCCACGGAGGATCACTCATTTCTCTCAAATTTTTTTTGCTAAAGTTAATTGATTAAAACGTCTATATTAATATATGTGTATAATTATAATTGTTGCAGTTATTGATTTATCTTAAAACTGTTTATGATAAATTTAATTAAAATTTCAAATAAATTAAAACATGTAATTAAATTGTTTGTTTAAATAAAATTTATTAAATAAAATTAATTAAAATTTAGTTAAATAAAACGTATACATATATTAATATGTACACACAAACAACCTATAAATGTAGTTGATTAACTATTTAGATAGTTTAAGTTGAGTGATACAAAATTTTATATCAAATAAAGTAAATTAACTAAATATGATTTATGTAACAACCCGTATTTTCAACCATTTAGAAATATTAAATTTAATATAATTGTTGCATATAAATGGTTACAAATAAAGATTTTATGATTTATTAATGTAAATGTTATTAGATGTATGCTATAATCGAAGATAAAATCCTTAAATAACAAATTTCAATAAGTTAAAAGATGATAACCCAAATCAATTGAAAGGGAAATAATGTTGGGTTGCATTTTAACAATAAGATTTGAAATAACAAATGTTAATGTTGTAAAGAATAAAAATGTTTATCTCTAATTGGAATATAATTGTAAAGTTTAATTTGAATATAATTGTAAAGTTTAATTTGGATATAATTGTAATGTTTAATAAGGAATAAAATAAGTGGCGTATAAAATGGTGAAATCATATGTTACTTAATTGAAGTTGATTTTAGCATAGAATAAGAAATCAATTATTTGGTACGTAAATTTATAATCCATGTTTGTAAATAATAAATTTATTGATATTTGAATAACTAAGATGTAACAATTGTTTTATTTCTCATCTTATTTATTAATCCGTTTTGAAAAATTAATTTGGCAATCATTTGGAATTAGTGTAATTAAGTATTGTAGTTAATACGGAAGAAGATGTTAATTGTAGAGTAATGAGTGTAATAAATGAAAACTTATGTTAAATAAATTACATAAGAGAATTTTTGATTTAATATAGAGAACATGTAAACCAAAATAAAAGAATTTGTTGGAAATTAAAATATAATGAACTAGGATTTTATTACGGTTGTAATTAAATGCTGAAATTAATTAAATATTTAAATTATAGGTTTAAATATGAAAAATTGGATTTCAAAAGATTATTAAAATTCTGTTTAATCAAGAATGATGATAAAAAACTTTTAATTTAGAATTTAAGAGTGATTAAATCAGTTTAATAATAATTCGTTTAATTAATGTGTAAAAATAAATATAATTTGATTTTAGAGCTAACTTTTATATCTAATAGAATTAGGGTTTGAAATTGGTTTCGTTGAGTTTAAAAATATTAAAACCTACATTTCGATATATAGGATGACCTATTTTCGTTTCGTGAACGAAATAGGTTTTTGGGTCTTGTAACTGCTTTGGCCTAAATCAGCTTTTCTCTGATCTATTTAAATATATTGTTCTGAAACCCTAGCAGTCTCTATATCCTTCTGTTCTATTTTTCTATACATACTTTCAGATCTAACTTGTTCTGCTCAATGGTGGATATCCTAAAACCCTAAATTTCCATTTTCAAATCAAATTCAAAAATTCAAACTGCTCAAACCCTAGCAAATTATATATTGTCGCGAAGCTCTCAACAAATGGAATTAGCATCTGCAGTTTGTTTTTGCATTCGAGTCTCGGTTTGGTCAGAAATTGGTAAAGAATTCTCGGCCGTTCATCCTAGGGTTTGTCGTTCAACGGTAAAATGCCAACCATTCGACGACCGGCGAACACTGCAGCGTAGAGGCGGCCAGAACCAGTTCATCTACCGAAGTTGATCATGTCACATGTGCCTCGAGTTCGCCAGAATTGGGATCAAATGGCGGCGGCATTGATTCATTTTTGGCGACATCATAGTGGTCGCGTGGGCATGGTTGGAGGCGGCTTCAGACGAGGAGCACGGTGGTGAGGTTGGATCAGGGTGTGGCGGCATGGATTGGCTGCGATCTGGGCTTAAAGTAGGTGGCTTATGGGTTTAGTTCTATACGTTAGCGTTTTAGGAAGGTGATGGTAAATTACGATATTACCCTTACTTTATTTTAATTAAAATTTAAAATTTAAACTTCTAACGTGAATAACTTTTGCATACGAACCTCGATTGATGCGCCGTTTCTTCCATTGGACTCGTATTGAAATTCTGAACAATATGAAACTTGTTTGGTTGAATTAGAAGACTGTTGAGATTTTGAGCTTCTTTTGGATTTTTAATGGACTATAAATCAAAAGTGAGTGATTTAACCCACTCGTGCAATACTAAATTTTCTGATGTTAGTTAAATTAAAATTATGAAGTGATAAATTTTTATTGGTTGCTATTTAGTAGTTTAAATTGACATTTGAATTGAATTTTAATTTTATATTGAATTAACATTTAAATAAATATTGGAATTTAATTGCTAGTTAAACACCGACAATCGGTAACTAGTAACTGTTGTAATATATTGGTTGATTTGGATGTTGATTGCAATTGGATGCCTATTGATTGATATGGTGGATGTATGGTTGTTTATTTATTTTGATATATCCCTGTTATTACCCTATTTATAATTTGTCATCTTATAAATTGTCATTTGGATTATCCGAAATGAACAAAAAATAGGTTGAAATGATATATACCTATGTCATTTAATATGGATTGAAACGATATATATCCATCCATGTAATTAAATTGGAATAACTGATCACTTGGCCATAGAGTAGAAAATTATATACGGACACCAGATTTGGTTAAATTAAATGGTTACATATCTTAAATTTGAATTGGTTTAAATGATATTGTGTCAAAGAAAATAAAATTTTGGCTAATAAGAATTGAATTGTTTTCTAATTCGAGATTTGAAATGTTGAGATTAAAACTGTTTAAATGAAATTGTTTATAGGATTTAATTTGAAGTCTTAAAGTTGAAATTGGGATATGATCTATTTTAAAGGTTTAATTTTAATTTAAACTTTGAATTTACTTTAATTAAAATGGTTTAAATTGGTATTTTCAAGTTTTGAATATGAATTGGATTTGAACTAAATTATTTAAAAATGAGAAATTTAATTAAAACTTTCAGTCATTTGAATAGGACCGTTTAAATTGAATTTGGAGTAAAGTTTGAAATCATTTTGAATTAAGGCCGATTTAAATTGAATTTGAATATGAAGTTGACTTGAATTGGAAGTCGAAAAATTGAATTTGTTATGATTTGGAATTTGAACCTGAGGTCAAATTGTTGTCACAAAGAAGAAACGGTTTTAATATAAACTATTTTAATATATGTACTATTTTAATATATGTACTATTTTAATAACCAAATTATTTTAATATATAAACTATTTTAATTATCCAAACTATTTTCAATATTAAAACTATTTTATATTCAAAACTATTTCCAGTCTTTAAACTATTTTAATTATTCCAAACTATTTTTCAATATTAAAACTATTTAAATTATTCCAAACTATTTTCAATATTAAAACTATTTTAGTTATTCAAAACCATTTTTAATATTCAAACTATTTTAGTTATTCAAAACCATTTTCAATATTCAAACTATTTTAAAAGGGGAACTATTTAGATTTAAATCATTGATTTAAATACGAATGCTTTGATATGAAGGTATAACCTATTTTGAATTTGAAATGATTTTGAAGTAAATATGATATTTTGATACGAAATATGACATGCCCTAGAAATTTAAAAGAACCAACCGGTGTGTAAAATGACGTTTGGTTGATAAAGAGACGAGACCGGATAAATGACATACTCTCCGTTATTCTACCGGAACCACTTTATTAACCGTGTACGAGGTGGATGTTATCTAGAATGTAGAGGTCAAATTAGAGACGTTACTGGAATGAAGAAAGAGAACGATGATGGATGATCCCGTCACTTGTGTCAATTTGAAATGACTAAAACATGAGCCTATGTCTAGCTAAGTGGTTAGCTACCTTTAGCGGCCATCACCAATTTGTATTACTATATTGATTTTGACTCGATCGGTGCATCCTGATTTGACTTTTGGAGGTGGTGGACTCGGTCGGCGGTCGTTGCAGCGATGTGTTACGACTAGCCAGAAAGAGTAAACTGGTAGAATCCTTCCTTGGGCATCGCCTCATGTGCCTTGTCATACTTTTATCCTTATACATGCCCACTATGATTTTGGTTTAGTATGGTACCTATAGGGGACTCACTGTGTAACAACCTGGGATTTTGTAAAAGTTAGTTATCGTCATTAGAGGATTAAAATTGCTAACAAATTGCTATTGGAATTTTAATCGAGTTGAAATTCTTTTATGATTTGGTGAATGATATGTGGACTTTAAAAATTTAATATTGGCCCATGTTTATATCTTTGGGCTGTGTTATATCAAGAGGAAAACTGGTCCCCCTTCATTCACTTTTCGAAAACCCTAAACCAAACTAACGAATGAAATAATGGCGGCCTTGTTCTCGTTCGTTTCTCTTTTCGAAATTAGGGCTTCGTGCCGACTTTTGTATTTCGATCGAATTGGCGATTTTGCGCCTTGCTCTGTTGATTGATGTCCCTTCGAGTGTGCTCAGCTGCTTCTAATTGCTTCGAAACACAGGTGAGTGATCTCTTCACTCACATCTAATTCGAATTGTTTCGTGGATACCACGGCTTCGATTTTGCTGTTCGATTTTTGTGACTTGTTCATATGCGTATATATTTTTGTTGCTTGTTAATCACGGTGTTGATTCATTTCGTGATGGCCATGGCTTGACTATATTTGATTTCTTGGTCATTACGTTTCTGACTTTGATTTGAAACACGGCTTCGATGTTGATTTTATTTGTGCTCGACTCTGGCCAGTTGTGTTCTTCCCTGTAGCTTGACTTGATTAAGCTTCAAGCTAGACATGTTCTTTCTGTTCGATTTTTGCCTTGCCATAGCATATGTATACTGCTGCAGCTTCGACTGATGCATGTTGTACCTGGTCCCTTTTGTTGTTTACTGGTATCTCTTGACAGTTTTGTATTGCTTGATGAACTTTGGTTCTTTGATTTATTTGTTGTCATTTACTGCTTCACTGCTTTATTGTCACTGCCTATTTGTTGTGCACTTGAACTTGTATTTTGCCTTGCTGTGTCTTCGAGCCTGGGCAGTTTGGTTGAGATTTGGTCTTGCATTGCACTGACTTCATATGTTTTTTGCTATTGTTTGTCAATTTTTCTTGGTCGACACTTGCTCATCCCAGCTTGCACTTGAATGTGCAGTCTGTAGTTGTGTTGTACTGATTGCACTTGAACCTGATTTGAGTTATTTGTATTCATCCCTTACTTGTTGTACTTGCAGTGTCTTGACATTCATGTATGCACTCTTTCATTTGATAGTTGCTTGTTTACTTTGAAAGTGTAGTATGGTCTTAGTTTTCTTGATGTTGTTCTTCTAGACTGGTTTGCAGTTTTGTATTCAAGTGTGCTTCAATCTGTAGCTTGGTTCTTTGACTTGTTTCATGCATCACCGTAGATTCATTTGTTGACTGTTTGGTTGAGTATGCAGTTTTTAGTGCTGCGTCACTATGGTGCACTGTGACTTGAGTGTGCTTACATCTGAGTTTTTGTTGCAGTCTTGCCCTTGTGATCTTGTGGTGGCTGCAGTTCTTGTTGCAGTTCTGCCCTTGTATTCTCGTGGTGGCTGCAGTTTGGATTGGGTCTTGCATTGCATAGACCATTGTATTCATTTGCATTTTGATTCAATGAGCTTTAGTGTAATTCATCACTGTAGTGGCGAGGCAGTGCACGCGTGCGTGTACTGCAGCCACACAGTATTGACGCTTTAATTGATATTTCAATTGTTTGAATTGTTTTGTGTTCAATTCAATATTTGAAATTATATTTAGATTTGGTTTGATTTGATCATTTGAGATTGTCTAATTATCTATTTGATAATTAGATTATGAGTTTCTAATTATTTATTAAATAATTGGATTTTGTCGTTAATTGCCGTTTAGGCAATTCTGTTGTTTTCTAAATTATCTTCATTGATAATCCTTTCATTTATCTTTGTTGATAATTGGAATTTGCTGATTAGTTGTTTAACACTGTTACGTGTTATATTTACCGTTATCCGATTCTCTTATTGAAGGATTGGATAGACGAGATTTATTGTGACTGTCGTCTATTTGATTAGTTAATTATTATTGCTTATGTTCATTAATAACTGAGTTTGATTAGACTGACCCGTGTATTATTTTCTTTTGAATTTAACACTCGGGTCAGACCGAGTTATTACAGGTTGTAGATATCTTGCTTTGGGTTGCTACTTGAGCTATAAAGTCTCTTCATATCTTTTGGAGTAGTTGTCCTCATTTTGTAGTAGTCAGTGTATCTGATCTAGGTTGATATGTATTCATGTATATTATTCGATAATGTACTTGTATATATAACTTCCAGAGTCGACAGTTGTAGTTGTATCATATGTATTGTGTCAAATGTATTGTAACTGACATCAGTTATATATATATATGAGACTTTTATTATCTGTGTTCCGCATTTTTATTATTTGTGTTATTATTATATATATTGTCCTAAACTATTATGAACCATCGTAGTTCGTTTTATACTGGAATTGGGTATGTCGATGGGAGTAAATAAATAAGAGATGAAAAATAAAAATATTACCACTCCTATCGAGGTAACCAATACTAGTGTAAGGCCCAACTACGGATGGCCGCTCCTATCCAGCCTTATTCTTCGTAATAACAGACAGTATTTCTTTTAATACTCTTTGTTATTATGAGCATAGAGGTGGGGCGTTATAGTTGGTATCAGAGCTTGGGGTTTATGTACATAATATAAAACATAACTTAGATGGAACATGTGTTACAACCATCTGTTGATGTTTTTATTTGTGCGTTGAGTCAAAACTAAAGTTTTGAAGTTATGATGAAATCTTTAAATATTTTTATTTAAAAAATAAAAAGGGAAATTGTGTTTTGTTGATTGATTAATTTGTGATTGTTTATCAGAGTGCACAGCGGAAGCAGTGACACTGTCCTCGCTGAGTACAGCTTATAACCTATTTGATTTAAAAATCAAAATATGAAATTGAAATAAATTTCATTTGTTGTTTACATAGCTGGGTTTATTTTGTTTCTTTGAAAATTTCGAATCCGATTTGAGGATTCGAAGCGATTGCTGTTATGTGATTTTTGTTGAGATTTATGCTGTTTTGAATTATCTTCATTGAAGATACAATCGAGTGATTTCTTTGTTCATCTTGTAGTGTGCGTGCAAATATGAGTTGCACGTTACTACATTGATTTTACGTTGAACCGATGTTTGGTTTGAACGTATTTAGTTGCCGTTATTTTTATAACGGGATTTTTACACTGGTGCTAAATTTTTGAAGCATGGTGTTTTGTTGACATTTTAATGAATGAAAATTCACCGGTATTACATTTTGATGTGAATTATTTTGATGAGATTTTAACGTATAAAAATTACTGTCGCTTTGACTTCAGTAACCGTCAATTTTAAAGTGGATTTTCAAGCGGTAATTCCGCAATGCTGATTTGATATCCGTTTTTACAGTGTTTTGAGAAGTGCGATTTCCTTATCGAAATTGCTACAGATGTTGCTGTTTTAATCACGTGTTCTGAAAATTGTTTTAATTTTTTTACAGTTTGCGCTTTAAAAAGAATGAGGAAGCGATTTAAACGCTTCAGCAAAATTGAGGACTATTGTTAACCGGCATCTTGGCCCGGTTACAAAACGACAGTTGAAGAAATTATCATTAGCACTAGACAAGATTCTGATCAAGAAGAGACTGGAGGTGGTAGCAAGTTGTCAGGCCCACAACAAAGCAAGAGCATTCGGCCTGCCTGGCCTGGTGCGCAGATTCACCTACTATGGGCAGAGGCACCTTGTTCCAAAGCCCATGAGGGAACTCCAACCCATCTCGTCTATAAATAGGAGGGCAGTAGCACAATGAAAGGGACCTTTTTTCGAGAACACTGGGGAGACTCTGCCGCTTTCAAGACTCATCCTCTTTACTTAGCAATTGTATTCAAGTGTTTGGTCTACGGATTGTATCTGTAATCAATCATCAAGTAAAGCAATAAAGTTTAACCTTAAAGTGGACGTAGGCAATTACGTTGAACCACTATAAATCCGGTGTTCTTACTTTCTGCATTTAAATTAGCATATTCTTCCTTATTTAATTTAACTTCATCACTTACATCTCTACACAATCTTTCTCAACGAGGTTAGTGACCAATTTTGGTGCTAACACTTTGGTGCTTTCACTGAGAATTGAATTCTCAGCTTGATTGGATCTCATCATCTACTAGTGGTTTTCCATATTTGCGAGATAGATCCAGTTGTTTACTAGAAAACTTCCTATTCTACTCAGATTGAAAGAAATCTAAAGGAAGCTGATAGCCGTAGGTTGGATTCACTGATGTACGCAAGATCTGGGGATTGGACGTTGAAGTTTGCACTCAAGTTGAATGAAGGCCGACCCTCCTCTAAAGGCAATTCAGCCCATCGCCCCAGAAAAGGCGTATGTCGACCGCTCCAAAAAGGCGTATGCCGACCGCTCCAGAAAATGCCTATGTCGAGCGGTATCCAGGCCGATCCATACCTCCAGGCCGACCCATACCTCTATGCCGATCCATACCTCCAGGCCGATCCGTACCTCCAGGCCGAGCGACATCCGAATGCCGATCCATACCTCCAGGCCGATCCATACCTCCTGGCCGATCCATACCTCCAGGCTGATCCATACCTATATGCCGATCCATACCTCCAGGCCGAGCGACATCCGAATGCCGATCCATACCTCCAGGCCGATCCATACATCCAGGCTGATCCATATCTATATGCCGATCCATACCTCCAGGCCGAGTGACATTAGAATGCCGAACACATGTGGAACGCCGAACACATGTGGAACGCCGAACAGTGTGGATGCCGAATAGTGTGGAATGTCGAACAGTGTGGAATGCCTAACAGTGTGAATGCCGAACAGTGTGGATGCCGAACGGCGTGGAATGCCGAACGGTGTGAATGCCGAACAGTGTGAATGCCGAACAGTGTGAATGTCGAACAGTGTGAATGCCGAACAGTGTGGAATGCCAAACAAGTTTGGATGCCGAACGCTCCTGAATGCCGAACGCTCTCGGATGCCGAACGTTCCTGAATGCCAAGCACTCTCCAATGTCGAACGCTCCTGAGTGCCGAGCGCTCTCTAATGCCGAACGCTCCTGAGTGCTGGGCGTTCCTGAATGCCGAACAGTGTAGAATGCCGAACAAATTTGGATGCCGAACAATCTTGTATGCCGAGCAACTTTGTCATGCCGAACGGCCCTCAATGCCGATTGAAACTTAAGTTACACCGGTCTCTTATACGACCCCTATTTACAAAACTCAACTTGATAAAGGAACATTCTATCCACTTCCCTGACATCCCATGATCGACCAGGGCATAGAGGATCTAGCGGCAGCTTATGAACGACATCAAGGGAATGGACAAGCAACCGCTATTCAAACGGTACTCCCAAAGGTTGGAGAACATAGATGATGTGACTCTAGCAAACGCCAAGATGACTCCAAGCACCATTCTTCGCTGACCCAACACTTCGAAATTAGTGACTCCAAGCAAACCAATGTTTGGCTCTAAGCAATTTATTCCAAATACTAACAAGGGTATCATACTAATCGCATTTGAGGAAAGTCGACCTCCAGATATATTTTGGCAGCTAGTTAGCTAAAGAGCCTCCTACGACTATGGATCGTTTCTTTTACAAAATGAATCAGAACTAAAGTGAGGAGGAGTGGAGCATACTAAGAAAAATAACAATGAAGGCCCGTTGGCTAAGGATGTAGATCCCAGTAGCCGAAACAAGACTTCAGAATTCAGCTCATATGCTCTTTGAAAGGTTCAATTGACAACCTCTACTTGAAGACTCACGACTCAGAGTGGTACTGGAAACCAACCTCGAGAGAGTACACCAAAGTCTAAAGAAAATAAGGGGAATGTTGTATATTCCCAGATGCTCACTGATCCTAACACGAGCGATTACAAACACCTCCGAGGTGTGATCGAAAAGATGACCTGGAAAGGAAAGCTTCAATAGTATGTACAAGTCCTGCAGAATGGCGGGCAGCGAATATCCAATGCCTATTAATAAAGGGATATGATTATCAATTGGACGGTTGACGGCCGACATCCCTTTAAAAGGAGCCAGAGGCAGAGTCGAATAGCGAACACACGATGCTGCTTCACATATCAATGAGATTTACCATAATCTTCTTTGAATTATTTACATTTTCATCTCTATTTCAATTGTTCTATGAACTACGACTAGCTTGAACTAAACTACTTTCAAAACGATGCAGGTGACCAGGTAATCAGATTTGGTTGCCAACCAATCTACGCAGACCATGATCGGACGTATGGAGTTACATCTGGACGAGCATAATTCAATCGCTCATCATCAACCATAGCCTTTGATTTGGGGCTATGGACTAAATATTGAAAAGTTCATCACGATCAGAGCCCAATACAAAGTCAACATGACCAACCATCCATTCATCGACCTCCACGTTTGACTCGGAGACCTAAGCAAGGCTTGGAATGGGTATGGCCTGATCATCCACTCAAATCGAGTCATAGAACAATGTTCGACAAAATATAGATGCCCCTCCTGAAACTCAGTGACGTCGGGATCTGTCTAGAGTGGACATGATTTGTTCATCTACACATCAAAGTCTACCTCGAACACAAAGGGTTATTCGAAAGCCCGACTTGAAGTAGTTGTGGTGGACTGCCTACTCATTAACCATTGCTCTCAATATATGGACACGACTGCACCTTGGAACATATGCAACTTACTTTGTCTACTCAACAATCTATTATCCTTATTTTCTAGAAGGAGAAACGGAGCAAATTGTAAGAGATTTGGCTATCTAACCCAACATGGATGTGATCCAACCATCTGTCATATACCTCCTTCCTTGACTTGATTGGAAGAGCTATAATCACCAAGCGGACGAGAATCGATCGTCCATTTTTCAAATTCCGTCCCTCATCCTAGGGGGCAGAATCCCATTCCGTGAGCAAACGTGGTTCGATTGTTCATTCGATGACATTAGCCTCGATACAGTAGATGAATACAAATTAAAGAGTGGGAATACGACTGCTCTTAACTTAAACCTTCAAGTCCCCAGAGTGCGGACTGGAGTACTCTAAGTCCCCAGAGCGTGGACTAGAGTATAAACGACTTAAACCTCCAAGTCCCCAGAGCGCGGACTGGAGTACTCTAAGTCCCCAGAGCGTAGACTAGAGTATAAACGACTTAAACCTCCAAGTCCCTAGAGTGCGGACTAGAGTACTCTAAGTCCCCAGAGCGCGGACTGGAGTATAAATGACTTAAACCTCCAAGTCCCCAGAGTGCGGACTGGAGTACTATAAGTCCCCAGAGCGCAGACTAGAGTTTAAACGACTTAAACCTCCAAGTCCCCAGAGTGCGGACTTGAGTACTCTAAGTCCCCAGAGCGTGGACTAGAGTATAAAGGACTTAAACCTCCAAGTCCCCAGAGTGCGGACTGGAGTACTCTAAGTCCCTAGAGCCCGGACTAGAGTATAAAGGACTTAAACCTCCAAGTCCCCAGAGCGCGGACTAGAGTATAAATGACTTAAACCTCCAAGTCCCCAGAGCGCGGACTGGAGTACTCTAAGTCCCCAGAGCGTGGACTAGAGTTTAAACGACTTAAACCTCCAAGTCCCCAGAGTGCGGACTGGAGTACTCTAAGTCCCCAGAGCGCGGACTAGAGTATAAATGACTTAAACCTCCAAGTTCCCAGAGTACGAACTGGAGTACTCTAAGTCCCCAGAGCGCGGACTAGAGTATAAACGACTTAAACCTCCAAGTCCCCAGAGTGCAGACTGGAGTACTCTAAGTCCCCAGAGCGTGGACTAGAGTATAAATGACTTAAAACTCTAAGTCCCCAGAGCACGGACTAGAGTATAAACGACTTAAACCTCCAAGTCCCCAGAGTGAGGACTGGAGTACTTTAAGTCCCCAGAGCGCGAACTAGAGTATAAACGACTTAAACCTCCAAGTCCCCAGAGCGCGGACTGGAGTACTCTAAGTCCCCAGAGTGCAGACTAGAGTATAAACAACTTAAACCTCCAAGTCCCCAGAGTGCGAACTGGAGTAATCTAAGTCCCCAGAGCGCGGACTAGAGTATAAACGACTTAAACCTCTAAGTCCCCAGAGCGCGGACTGGAGTATAAATGACTTAAACCTCCAAGTCCCTAAAGTGCAGACTGGAATACTCTAAGTCCCCAGAGCGCGGACTAGAGTTTAAACGACTTAAACCTCCAAGTCCCCAGAGTGCGGACTGGAGTACTCTAAGTCCCCAGAGCGCGGACTAGAGTATAAAGGACAGACTTAAACCTCCAAGTCCCCAGAGTGCGGACTGGAGTACTCTATGTCCCCAGAGCGTGGACTAGAGTATAAACGACTTAAACCTCCAAGTCCCCAGATTGCGGACTGGAGTACTCTAAGTCCCCAGAGCGTAGACTAGCGTATAAACGACTTAAACCTCCAAGTCCCCAGAGTGCGAACTGGAGTACTCTAAGTCCCCAGAGCGCGGACTAGAGTATAAATGACTAAAACCTCCAAGTCCCCAGAGTGCGGACTGGAGTACTCTAAGTCCCCAGAGCGCGGACTAGAGTATAAACGACTTAAACCTCCAAGTCCCCAGAGTGCGGACTGGAGTACTCTAAGTCCCCAGAGCGCGGACTAGAGTATAAATGACTAAAACCTCCAAGTCCCCAGAGTGCGGACTGGAGTACTATAAGTCCCCAAAGCGCGGACTAGAGTATAAACGACTTAAACCTCCAAGTCTCCAGAGCACAGACTGGAGTACTCTGAGTCCCCAGAGCGCGGACTAGAGTATAAATGACTTAAACCTCCAAGTCTCCAGAGCACGGACTGGAGTACTCTGAGTCCTCAGAGCGCGGACTAGAGTATAAATGACTTAAACCTCCAAGTCCCAGAGCGCGGACTAGAGTACTCTAAGTCCCCAGAGCTCGGACTAAAGTATAAATGACTTAAACCTCCAAGTCCCTAGAGTGCGGACTGGAGTACTCTAACTCCCTAGAGTGCGGACTCAAATATAAGCAAATCGGATCTCCAAGTTCCCTGAATATGAACTATGACACAAATGACTTGAATTTGTCAAATCCCTGACATACGGGCTAGAAAGTATTCTAAGTGCTCGAAGCACATAATGGAAGTTCAACGACTCCCGAAGAGTTTCCGAGTTATATGAAGATGGACTGAGAAGTCTATGTTACTCACAACTGCTTGATTTAAAATCACACTCACAAAGAAAACTGAACAATAAGAGTCTTTTGTAAGATAGAAAAAGGAACTAAACCTTATTCAGAAATGAGTTTCTATTACAACCCCTCCAAAGTTCGGAGTCGACATTCTATTTACAAGGACTAAGGAAATAGATGAAAATAATTACATGACTTAAACTAACTCTCGTTGAACGAGGATAGTAATCACTTCTTGTGCTTCTTCGACTTCTTTCCAAACGGCTCCTCTCCAGAGCATTTACCCTTGGTACTCTTCTTTGATAGAGGGGTAGCAACTGAAGGAGTACGGGGGCCTTCCATGGGCTTGGACCCGCCAGGAAGGATGACCTTCAACGGCTTGTTCAAAGGATCGTCCAAGTCCACAACTCGGGGCTCTACTATGACCTTGACCGTCTCCTCCTTCTCTTTCTCGAGCCGCTCCTCCATGCTTAATTCGGATGTGTGCTCAGAGGCACCTGTAATTTCTACTTCATAACCCCTGTCGGTAGGAGAGGAGGTTTCAGACTTGTTATCATCAAGCGCTTCGATCACCTGAGCGTCTGGACCAGGAGCCTCCCCTGCGTGAGTGGCTTCACTTCTTTTCTTCCCCACTTCCTTGGCGACATCGCTCCTCGGAGTGGGCTCGGGGTCAGAACGACCTGCACAAAATCGTGGAAAACAAGCATTAGAATGAAATAGTCCTGCATAAAGAATAACGACTTTCAAAATCTTAAAGAGAATCTTAAAGAGAAGGATTATCTACCAGGTTTAGGCAAACTCTCAGCCATCCGGGGGGTCTCACCCTCTGGAACGGGAGACAGAATGCGGACTAAAGTACTCTAAGTCCCAAAAGCGGACCAAATTACTCTAAGTTCCCAGAGTGTGAACTAGAGTATAAACGAGTTGACAAAAATCTCTGCGTCTCGAACTGTGGACTAAAGCATAAACCGTTCGACAAATCTCTAAGTCACCGGAGCATGGACCGAAGCATGAACACAAATTGGGCGCGAGTCAACCGGGGGGAGAATAACACTAAGTCACCAGAATGCAGAGTGGTGTATAAACATCGATAAATAGACGAGTGGATTCCGACCATTTTCTATTCCGCAAACTTCGGCCTGGAATCGTCAGGCGGATTATTAACCCGCTGAGGATGGAGTTCGACCATCCAACTAGTGACCTGGCCAAATCAATGCTGGGGGTAGGGGTACAAAACACTAAAAAGCCGAATACGACAGCTTACTATAGCTCTAGCGTGGTGTTCTTTATAACTTGAGGCAGCAACTGTAGGGAGGCCTTAATACAGAACCAATCGAAACGACATCCAAAGCTACGAGCAACCTACTATATCATACCTCAGACCAAGGGTCAATGCCGATCCGCACCAAGCACATACGAATGTGACTCGGATG
The DNA here is from genome assembly GCA_030737815.1 of Allium fistulosum. Classification (NCBI taxonomy): domain Eukaryota; kingdom Viridiplantae; phylum Streptophyta; class Magnoliopsida; order Asparagales; family Amaryllidaceae; genus Allium; species Allium fistulosum. The sequence goes on along the minus strand of CM060907.1, from coordinate 935,662,857 downwards.
TTTTTTGAAAAACTATAACCCCCAGAGTATGGAAAGGAGGGTAAACCACGAATACTTGGTCAAAAACTCTCCAGCACCCTCGCTCGATTCGTCAAGAGGAGTATGAAGCTGGATGAGCATAACCCGACTGCATTTGTAGCCAACTTTACCCCGAGATCTGATTACAGAGCATGAACCAAAGTGGACGTGGATGACCATCCACTGTCCAAATTACGCCCTAAAACTTACGTGGCATCGAAGTATTCCTCTTGGAATGAAAAACCACGATAAAATCCAAGATAGGCGAGACCTAGTCTCCCATCGACTGACATGATCCCACGATTCAACGGGAAAGAGAGTAAAGCTAAAGTGGGCATGACTGGCCTTCATACTTATCGGTATATGCCCCAGACCTGGGGGCACGAGCGAGAAGCAAGATGAATGTGAACCGACTATTCACCAATCACCTCCATGTCTTTGGAGTTTAGGTGAAAACATAAACATAGCTAGGACGAGACTCAACTGTCCATGCAGTACATTTATCAACCCGAGACTGGGAGAAGACGCATGGTCATCCAAAAAATGGCTACGATAGCTCAGTATTAAAACTTATATATAGTGCTTACAGCTACTCAAGGCAACGACCGAAAGGATGCCTAGAGATAGAATCATTAAATCGATGCCAAAGCTTGTGGGCAACTGACTGTCACTCCAACTCGAAGGGCGAGTGAAGGATCATGAATGCATTGAATAGAAAATGCGTTACTCGAATATACAGGCAAATTCAAACTCATAGCAAGATCCAGCTATGTCGTTGCACGCAACTCGAGGTTGGCCCCTACTCGACATTTCTTCAACGTGCTTTTAAGCCTGATCTTTGGCCATTTGCAGATAATCAATTAGAGCATTCAAAGCCCTTCATTATTTGACTTAACAACTCATGACAAGACTCTAGGATTCGACCAGAGTAATCATCAACATTGACCTTCCCAACCATATTTCACATTGAATGTTATGCAAAATAGTTACATCTTTACTCAAAGAATCTGGGATGGCACCCGCTAAGCTGATGGTCGACATTACAACCAGCCATGGCGACCCTTTCCGGGTGCTGAATATCGGATCATAGCTCAGTGCAGTGATGATAAAAGAATTAGTTGGATTTTTCTGAATAAATGATGATATATTCCCTTGGACCCATTCTGACATGCATATGTGATTTCATTAACTATCGCGAGCCATGCATTGGATATCAACCCAAAGCTACAAAAGCTAGCACAATCTCTATTGATTTCATCATGAAAGCTCCACTCTTACTTTTAGGCTCACCCCATCAACGTCTATGCCTACCAGCCGTTGCGACAGGGCATACAATGACCTGAGACGTCTGAAAGACTACTTAAATAGAATATCGAACTAAGCTAATTCGATATCACTTATTTCCCACGAAGGGCTATCCAAGGACGGAAATTAGCAGACCTCACACCCAAATTCACTACCTCAGATGACTACTCGAAGAGTAGCAGAGAACCAACCATAAGATGGAAAATGTACGCGGATGGAGCATCCAATGATCAGTGTTATGGCATAGGAGTCATGATAATGACTCCTGAGGAACGATCAATCTGCTACGTCCTAAAACTCAATTTACCTGTAACAAACAACGATGCTTAGTATGAAGCCTTGACTGCCAGCCTCAAACTTGCTAGAGGATTTGAAGTGAAAACTTTACATATCTTTTGTGATTCTTGATTGGTAGTATACAAATTTAAGGAAGTTGATCTTGCTAGGGGGCATTGTCTTGCTCCTTATCTCGGCCAAGTCCAAGAGTTACTAACCGACTTCACGTATTACATCATTACACACGTACTCAGGGAACAAAATGAAAAGGTGTCATGGTTGACTCCTATCAAAGACTATCTACAATGAGGAATTCTTACTGAACGGAGGAATGGAAAACGACAGATCCTCCTCAAAGCTTCACGCCAAATCATCTAAGAATAAGTCGTGTGTCAAAAGGAGTTTATCCATCCCCATGCTTCGGCATATCGCCCATGATGATATCTTGAGCAAAGTCTATGAAGAAGAATGCAGTAATAACATCAGGGGGAAAACCATGATAAAGAAGATACTCTGCTACAGGTATTACTGGCCAACTATCAACCCATATGCGGTTGATCATGCTAGACAATGTAACAAGTGCAAGATGTTTGCAAAAAATCCGGGAACCCCGCCGATGGAAATTATTCAAATGGCTAGTTCATAGCCGTTTGCCACTTGGGGGCCCTGAAATCATCTTCTTGTTAATCCTAAAGGTGGTGTGAAATACACCATCATAGCAGTTGATTACGTCACTAAATGGGCAGATGAAGAACTCTTAACCACGACCAAGATGAAGAAAATAATCAACTTCTTTATCCGTAACGTCATCTCTCCTTATGACCTTCCATGATCCATTATAACTACAAATGGACAGGTTGAAGCTGTGAACAAAATCATAGAGTCTGTACTGAAGAGAGGTTTGGAAAACTCCTCAAGTGGCTGAGTGCAACCCTTATTTCACAGAAAATACAAACAAGGAATCGCGATTGAATTGCAATTAAACTAGATGGAGTTGGCGACGACTTATGAGCATATAAAACGCATCCGAGAGCCAATGGAAAGAACATGTACCCGAACGTGCATGTGTACATCCGAAAAAGTTCGACTTCTTGAAATCAACAGAAATTGAATTCTCACTAAGGGTTATTAAGAGAAGACTAGATCAAATAGCCGAAGCTAATTAGCTCTACAGAATCAGACACGGATGGCCACTGATGAACTACAACCCTGGATTTATAATATTGGGAATCGACCAAGCATCACGATGAACAAAGAAGGATACAACACCTTGGGAGGATAAATTGGAGGATAATGACTATTAAAGAAACATGGTGGATTTCTTTCTGAAGACAAGGAATACTCGCTGATTCAAAGCGTGTTGTGTTGCTTCACACGACACACTTTGGGGGGAAAATGTTAACCGGCATCTTGGCCCGGTTACAAAATGACAGTTGAAGAAATTATCATTAGCACTAGACAAGATTCTGATCAAGAAGAGACCGGAGGTGGTAGCAAGTTGTCAGGCCCACAACAAAGCAAGAGCATTCGGCCTGCCTGGCCTGGTGCGCAGATTCACCTACTATGGGCAGAGGCACCTTGTTCCTAAGCCCATGAGGGAACTCTAACCCATCTCGTCTATAAATAGGAGGGCAGTAGCACAATGAAAGGGACCTTTTTTCGAGAACACTGGGGAGACTCTGCCGCTTTCAAGACTCATCCTCTTTACTTAGCAATTGTATTCAAGTGTTTGGTCTACGGATTGTATCTGTAATCAATCATCAAGTAAAGCAATAAAGTTTAACCTCAAAGTGGACGTAGGCAATTACGCTGAACCACTATAAATCCGGTGTTCTTACTTTCTGCATTTAAATTAGCATATTCTTCCTTGTTTAATTTAACTTCATCACTTACATCTCTACACAATCTTTCTCAACGAGGTTAGTGACCAATTTTGGTGCTAACAACTATGAACCCTCACTTTTATTGTTTCGCTCAATTCCGGACTTGTCCGTTTGAGAACGTAAAATGTTATTTATATAAAATACAAAAATTTTACAGTTTGCGCTTTCAAAAGAATGAGGAAGCGATTTAAACGATTCAGCAAAATCGAGGACTATGAACCCTTACTTTTACCGATTCGCTTAATTCCGGACTTGTCCATTTGAGAATGTAAAATGTTATTTTTACAAAATGCACAATTTTGCACTTTCAAGGAAACGATGAAGAGAATAAAACGATTTAGTAAAACTCGTGGTATGGGACATGTGCGTTCACTATTTCGGTTAATTCCGGACACGTTAATTGAAATATTTGCTGTATTGATGATTTTGATGATTTTGTGTGCTTTCGAGCCACTATGATGGACCTTCGGGTCATATGTTGGACCTTCGGGTCATATGATGAACCTTCGGGTCAAATACCAGTACTAGACCTTCGGGTCACTATGTGGACCTTCGGGTCATTTGTTGGGCGCCAAAAATTATGATGACAATACTTGGTAGGCTTCGGCCATTTGTTGATGCACGTGCGGCGTATCTAAAACTCTCCATCTGATGGGATCGATCCACCTTTTATGTTGATTTTCTAGTCATCTTAATTGATTTCTAGATATTTGTTGTTTCTAATTATCTGCAGGAAATTAGATATTTGCTGTTATGAGATTTAATTATCGTATCGATAATTAGATATTTGATGTTTTCTGATTATCGTTTGTGATAATTAGATATTTGCTGATTTGAGTTCTGATTATCGTTTTTGATAATTAGATATTTGTTGATTTGAAATTTCTGGTTATCATTTTTGATAATTAGATATTTGTTGATTTGAGATTTCTGATTATCGTTTTTGATAATTAGATATTTGATGTTTTCTGATTATCGTTTTTGATAATTAGATATTTGTTGATTTGAGATTTCTAATTATCGTTTTTGATAATTAGATATTTGATGTTTTCTAATTATCGTTTTTGATAATTAGATATTTGATGTTTTCTGATTATCGTTTTTGATAATTAGATATTTGTTGATTTGAGATTTCTGATTATCGTTTTTGATAATTAGATATTTAATGTTTTCTGATTATCGTTTTTGATAATTAGATATTTGTTGATTTGAGAATTCTGATTATCGTTTTTGATAATTAGATATTTGATGTTTTCTGATTATCGTTTCTGATAATTAGATATTTGTTGATTTGAGATTTCTGATTATCGTTTTTGATAATTAGGTATTTGATGTTTTCTGATTATCGTTTTTGATAATTAGATATTTGTTGATTTGAGATTTCTGATTATCGTTTTTGATAATTAGATGTTTGATGTTTTCTGATTATCGTTTTTGATAATTAGATAATTGTGTTTTCTGATTATCATTTTTGATAAGTAGATAATTGCTAATTTTGCTGATTTTGAGATTTTCTAGTCTCTAATTGATTCTAGATTATGTTGATCATATTGAATTGCTATTTTCTATCTATCTCTGTTGATAGTTAAGAGTTTGTTGATTACGAAGTTTGTGTTTTCTAGTTAATTGTTGGATAACCAGATAATTGCGGTTTTGCGATTTGCGATTTGCGATTTGTGTTTTCTAATTGTCTTTGTTGGTAATTAGATTTTGCTGTTTTTTAATTATCGTATCGATAATTAGATATTGCTGTTTTGTGATTTCTGTATTCTAATCATCTAATTGAAAATTAGATATTGCTGATAATTGTGTTTATTCAGTTTTGCTGTTTCTGATTATCTATTGATAATTAGATTTTTGTTGAGAATTTGTGAATTTCTTTTATGAAATTAAAAGATTTCTTTGGCGTTTGTATTCCCGACTTTTATTTTTCTAGCTTAACCAGTTTATGTTAGAAAAATAATTATTATTGACACCTTTAATTATGAAAATTGCGGGGACGCAATTTTTATAAGGAGGGGAGTCTGTAACAACCCGGGATTTTGTAAAAGTTAGTTATCGTCATTAGACGATTAAAATTGCTATTGGAATTTTAATCGAGTTGAAATTCTTTTATGATTTGGTGAATGATATGTGGACTTTAAAAATTTAATATTGGCCCATGTTTATATCTTTGGGCTGTGTTATATCAAGAGGAAAACTGGTCCCCCTTCATTCACTTTTCGAAAACCCTAAACCAAACTAACGAACGAAATAATGGCGGCCTTGTTCTCGTTCGTTTCTCTTTTTGAAATTAGGGCTTCGTGCCGACTTTTGTATTTCGATCGAATTGGCGATTTTGCGCCTTGCTCTGTTGATTGATGTCCCTTCGAGTGTGCTCGGCTGCTTCTAATTGCTTCAAAACACAGGTGAGTGATCTCTTCACTCACATCTAATTCGAATTGTTTCGTGGATACCACGGCTTCGATTTTGCTGTTCGATTTTTGTGACTTGTTCATATGCATATATATTTTCGTTGCTTGTTAATCACGGTGTTGATTCATTTCGTGATGGCCACGGCTTGACTATATTTGATTTCTTGGTCATTACGTTTCTGACTTTGATTTGAAACATGGCTTCGATGTTGATTTTCTTTGTGCTCGACTCTGGCCAGTTGTGTTCTTCCCTGTAGCTTGACTTGATTAAGCTTCAGGCTAGACTTGTTCTTTCTGTTCGATTTTTGCCTTACCTTGAGCATATGTATACTGCTGCAGCTTCGACTGATGCATGTTGTACCTGGTCCCTTCTGTTGTTTACTGGTATCTCTTGACAGTTTTGTATTGCTTGATGAACTTTGGTTCTTTGATTTATTTGTTGTCATTTACTGCTTCACTGCTTTATTGTCACTGCCTATTTGTTGTGCACTTGAACTTGTATTTTGCCTTGCTGTGTCTTCGAGCCTGGGCAGTTTGGTTGAGATTTGGTCTTGCATTGCACTGACCACTGACTTCATATGTTTTTTGCTGTTGTTTGTCAATTTTGCTTGGTCAACACTTGCTCATCCCAGCTTGCACTTGAATGTGCAGTCTGTAGTTGTGTTGTACTGATTGCACTTGAACCTGATTTGAGTTATTTGTATTCATCCCTTACTTGTTGTACTTGCTGTGTCTTGACATTCATGTATGCACTCTTTCATTTGATAGTTGCTTGTTTACTTTGAAAGTGTAGTATGGTCTTAGTTTTCTTGATGTTGTTCTTCTAGACTGGTTTGCAGTTTTGTATTCAAGTGTGCTTCAATCTGTAGCTTGGTTCTTTGACTTGTTTCATGCATCACCGTAGATTCATTTGTTGACTGTTTGGTTGAGTATGCAGTTTTTAGTGCTGCGTCACTATGGTGCACTGTGACTTGAGTGTGCTTACATCTGAGTTTTTGTTGCAGTCTTGCCCTTGTGATCTTGTGGTGGCTGCAGTTCTTGTTGCAGTTCTGCCCTTGTATTCTCGTGTTGGCTGCAGTTTGGATTGGGTCTTGCATTGCATAGACCATTGTATTCATTTGCATTTTGATTCAATGAGCTTTTGTGTAATTCATCACTGTAGTGGCGAGGCAGTGCACGCGTGCGTGTACTGTAGCCACACAGTATTGACGCTTTAATTGATATTTCAATTGTTTGAATTGTTTTGTGTTCAATTCAATATTTGAAATTATATTTAGATTTGGTTTGATTTGATCATTTGAGATTGTCTAATTATCTATTTGATAATTAGATTATGAGTTTCTAATTATTTATTAAATAATTGGATTTTGTTGTTAATTGCCGTTTAGGCAATTCTGTTGTTTTCTAAATTATCTTCATTGATAATCCTTTCATTTATCTTTGTTGATAATTGGAATTTGCTGATTAGTTGTTTAACACTGTTACATGTTATATTTACCGTTATCCGATTCTCTTATTGAAGGATTGGATAGACGAGATTTATTGTGACTGTCGTCTATTTGATTAGTTAATTATTATTGCTTCTGTGCATTAATAACTGAGTTTGATTAGACTGACCCGTGTATTATTTTCTTTTGAATTTAACACTCGGGTCAGACCGAGTTATTACAGGTTGTAGATATCTTGCTTTGGGTTGCTGCTTGAGCTATAAAGTCTCTTCATATCTTTTGGAGTAGTTGTCGTCATTTTGTAGTAGTCAGTGTATCTGATCTAGGTTGATATGTATTCATGTATATTATTCGATAATGTACTTGTATATATAACTTCCAGAGTCGACAGTTATAGTTGTATCATATGTATTGTGTCAAATGTATTGTAACTGACATCAGTTATATATATATATATATATATATATATATATATATATGAGACTTTTATTATCTGTGTTCCGCATTTTTATTATTTGTGTTATTATTATATATATTGTCCTAAACTATTATGAACCATCGTAGTTCATTTTATACTGGAATTGGGTATGTCGATGGGAGTAAATAAATAAGAGATGAAAAATAAAAATATTACCACTCCTATCGAGGTAACCAATACTAGTGTAAGGCCCAACTACGGATGGCCGCTCCTGTCCAGCCTTATTCTTCGTAATAACAGACAGTATTTCTTTTAATACTCTTTGTTATTGTGAGCATAGAGGTGGGGCGTTACACACTGGCTACTGACGTTACTAGTTGTGTTACAGGACTTGCATAGACTACCTGCTTAAAAATGTGTTAAGAGGGATCAATGTAAAACCTTAACGTTATTTTAATACTTTACTGATAGACACTATATATATAGCGTATCTTACTACATATAGATAGTTTGACGGATCCTTAGGAGATGGAAAATCTCGTAACATCTCTTAAGTTATTGCACTCACATTGTACACTTGATAGGAGATGGAAAATCCCATAAACATCTCTGAAGCTATTACACTCATATTTACTTGTTATTGATTTAACTTACATAATAACTTTTAGTTCTGATTCGAGTGTTTTGTCTTTCATTACGCTCGGGTCAGCCCGAGTATTTCTGTGTTGATGACATTATTCCTTGAAGATGAAGATGGAGTTTGCTAGACTGTATTTACGATTATTATTCCGCTGCATTATTTTGGTATGTTTGTTGATTGTACTGTGATTATGTTGTAAAATTGAAATCAAATGTATATTGTAAAACAGCTTCATGAACTATTTATTTGATTATTATATTTTGTCATTCCGCTACGAGTTTCTATGTTTTGCTTTTCTTATTTTCTTATTAAACCCTATTGATAATCTGCCCTTTTGAATGGTTTGAGTTAGACATGTGTGGTTTATTGTCGACTTGAATCGTCTAAAAAGGTAGGTCGTCACAGTTGGTATCAGAGCTTTGGTTTAGTGATAATCTTAGCCTGTTGGGGGTTAATTCATTAGAGATAGGGTTAGAAATACCTTAGAATGAGTTTGAGTGTATATATACACACGAGAGAGCATATTTGTTACTGCTATAAAAAAGTTTTGTACTGTGTTAATTTGTTCTAACGGGTATTTATAAATTCTGGTCGGTACTTGGGACACCACTGCATCGATAAAGATTTCTAAATACTTAAATAAGACAAATGGACATAGTATTGTTTTAAAAATAGGTAAATGAAATAATTTTACCCAGTATTATATTCTATTTTTAAAAGTATAATTTTGCATAAATTGATATAGTTATTTTTGGTGTGTTGTTTGTTGTAAAATGATAATATTTGATTTTTGTCATCCATTGTTGGTTAGTCAAGGTTCTTAAAACAGTTAACTATTGTATGTTATGAGAAAATGTAATTTTATAAATATGGTTTATAAAATGTGATTTGCAAATAAAATAAATATTAACCGAGAAATTTGAGGACTTAAAATACCAGTGTTTTGAAATTGGTTTCAGAGATTTTTGAAAAACAATATCAGTATTATTTGAAAGTATTTGCAAATAGAGACGTTTTCAAAATATTTCCAAAAGGTACTTTAAAAGAAGTTTAAAGAAAATAAGTTCTGTACTCCCATCTTCTATCGCTGGAAAATACTTTCGGTGATGACCGCGACATCATCGACATTTATTTTCGAGTTTCTAAAGTAGCCTTGCTGCATATTTGTTTTGATAGACAAATTTTGATTTAAATTTCCATTAAGTATGAGTTGATATATAAAAAGGTATAAGCATATATTATTTCAAGATGATTTGCAACGAAACCAGGTATTTAGTACTTAAGTTCTCTGGTAATTAGTGATTTTCAATTATTATAATGGAATGGAATCTTCGACTAATTTAATAAGTTGGAAACTTCCAAATTGAAATTTGAAATTTAAGCTAAGTGTTTAATGAAATTACCAAAGAGGAAGTTTTGTAACTCTTAAATTAAGATAATGAAAATTAAGAAGATTTAAACTATTGAACATTTTTAGTAAGTACATGAATAAGACTTTGGTATATGCTTTTAGGATTTAATGAAGTATTATACAAGTAAAAACTTAAGTAATAATAATGTTTCAAAAATGAAATTATGTCTATAAATAAAGAATTAAGATGTTACACGAAATGTTATAAACTTAAGCTGATGCTTTGAAATGCATAATAATTAAATTGAATGGTAAAAAGTGAATACTATTTAAGGAAATGAGTGTGAACTTAAGAAAGTAAACAAATTATAAAGTCATGTCTTGTAAATTGGTTGGAAAATAAAAAAGCAAGTTGCAAAGAATGTTTATAAATTAAGTTGTAGCTTTCTGAGATAATTATAAACTTGAATAATGTTGTGGAAGGAGATGAATCTTTATTAAATGTTTATAAATGTAAGAAAATATTTTGGAATAATTCACAAATAAATTTAGTATGAAAGAGAAATACTATTGTGAAAATAAATATGAACAAAAAGGTAGAAAAAAAAGTATGAAAATGTTGAATTGAATCGTACCAGTCTATACTGGCGTTTTTACTCATTCATTGATGATTCTAAATATTGAATGGGAAATAATCTATGTAAGTAAATGAATATAAATTAATAAAAGACGATCTTGTGTGAATGAATAAGAATGAAAATAAATGAAAAGTAAATGACATGTTAAAGAAACCAATAGAATAAAATATGTAAGTTGTGCGCAGATTATTTTATTCGCATAACAATTCTGATCCATATTCGAATACATGATTTATGGTGATTCACACCAGTCCGAGTTAGGATTTTTCGCTCGATTCTTGATGGCGAACACTTGATATAGATTTTTGATATGATTTTGAATTTTTCTATCATAGTCTATGGCTATGCAAGGAGAATGGAGATTTCTAATCAAGAAATTGATCAGAGTCCGCATTAAAGTTATAGGTTAACAATACTAATTTGAAAGTGAAATTTGTGTATTCAAGCAAGCGATCAAAATTGATATTGTGTACAAATGATATATGTACAACGTATAAACTTAGATAATATTTAAATTCTATGTTGTTTAGCTTATGAGAAGTTTGGAAAATGACACTTCAAATCATTTGAGGTTGTATGCATAGTTTATTGAGTAATTACCTAAGGCTTTTGAGCTTAAGGTACACTTGGTAGTTTATTTATCACCCTTGTACGATGAAAAGTTTCTGAACCTGGACAAACCATTAGTTTTTGATTGCTATGGTTGTGTGATGGATTCTTTGGTTGCATATAATGGTCGTACTGCTTTTGTTTGTATATGATTATTATGTATGTTGTGTTGCTTGTGCTATTAATTGGAACAAATAATATATTACCCTTTTACATAGTTTTAACTCTTTGGATTATGCAAGTAAGATACAAGTTTATGAAAGCAATAACAGTTGTTTTTGGTTTCATAAATAGAGTTTTGTTTGCCCGACTAATAGGTACTTTTTCGGATTACGGTTTTGTAGCGGTATTTTTTCCCCATGGTTTGGGATGCTTTATTTTTGAAATAAGATGTATGCCGTATAACTATTAATATTGTTATTTTTCCGAACCTACCAATGCAAAGGAGATGCTGTCGAAATTTTTCGTGAATTCAGGACTTCGAAATTTTTTCATGGAAATTGGGTTATTTTCAAAGTTATGTTAAAACTAACTAAACAAGTTTAATTTTTTTATAAATTTACTATTTTGAATAAAATATATCAAATTCCTTTATTATTTTTTGTTCCCTTTTAGGGGCGAAAAGTTTTGAGTGGTGGAGATTGTAACAACCCGTATTTTCAACCATTTAGAAATATTAATTTTAATATAATTGTTGAATAAAAATAGTTACAATTAAAGATTTTACGATTTATTAATGTAAATGTAATTAGATGTATGTTATAATCTAAGATAAAATCCTTAAATAACAAATTTCAATAAGTTAAAAGATGATAACTGAAATCAAAGAATGGGAAACAATGTTGGGTTGCATATTAACAACAAGATTTGAAATAACAAAAGTTAATGTTGTAAAGAATAAAATGAATGTTTATCTCTAATTGGAATATACTTATAAAGTTTAATTTGGATATAATTGTAAAATTTAACAAGGAATAAAATAAGTGATGTGTCAATTGGTGAAATCATATGTTACTTAATTGAAATTGATTTTAGCATGGAATAAGAAATCAGTTATTTGGTATGTAATTTATAATCTGTGTTTGTAAATAATCAATTTATAGATATTTGAATTACTAAGATGTAACAATTGTTTTTTTCTCATCTTATTAATTAATCCATTTTGAAAAATTAATTTGGCAATCAATTGGAATTAGTGTAATTAAATATTGTAGTTAATATGGAAGGAGACATTAACTGTAGAGTAATGGGTGTAATAAATGAAAACTTATGTTAAATAAATTACATAAGAGAATTATCGATTTAATATAAAGAACATGTAAATCAAAATAAAAGAATTTGTTAGAAATTAAAATAAAATGAACTAAGATTTTATTACAGTTGTAATTAAATGCTGAAATTAATTTAATATTTAAATCGTAGGTTTAAAGATGAAAAATTGGATTTCAAAAGATTATTAAAATTCTGTTTAATCAAGAATGTTGATTAAAAACTTTTAATTTAGAATTTAAAAGTGATTAAATCAGTTTAATAATAATTCGTTTAATTAACGCGTAAAATAAATATAATTTGATTTTAGAGCTAACTTTTATATACAATAGAATTAGGGTTTGAAATTGGTTTCGTTGAGTTTAAAAATATTAGAAACCTACATTTCGATATATAGGATGACTTATTTTTGTTTCGTGAACGAAATGGGTTTTCGGGTCTTGTAACCACTTTGGCCCAAATCAGCTTTTCTCTGGTCTATATAAACAGATTGTTCTGAAATCCTACCAATCTCTATATCCTTCTGTTCTATTTTTCTGCACGTACTTTCAAATCTAACTTGTTCTGCTTAATGGTGAATATCCTAAAACCCTAAATTTCCAATTTCAAATCAAATTCAAAAATTCAAACTGCTCAAACCCTAGCAAATTATATATTGCCGTGAAGCTCTCGACGAATGGAATTAGCATCTACAGTTGTTTTTGCAGTCGAGTCTCGGTTTGATCAGAAATTGACAAAGAATTCTCGACCGTTCATCCTAGGGTTTGTCGTTCAACGGTGAAACGTCGACCATTTGACGATCGGCGAGCACTGCAGCGTAGAGGCGACCAAAACCAGTTCATCTACAGAAGCTGATCATGTCACATGTGCCTCGAGTTCACCAGAATTGGGATCAAATGGCGGCGGCGTCGAAGCATTTCTAGCGACGTCGTAGTGGTCGCGTGGGCATGGTTGGAGGCGGCTTCAGACGAGGAGCACGGTGGTGAGGTGGATTAGGGTGTGGCGGCATTGATTAGCTGCGATCTGGGCTTGAAGTAGGTTACTGATGGGTTTGGTTCGATACGTTAGCGTTTTGGGAAGGTGATGGTAATTACGATATTGCCCTTACTTTATTTTAATTAAAATTTAAAATTTTAACTTCTAATGTAAATAACTTTTGCATACGAACTCTGATTGATGTGCGATTTCTTCCGTTGGACTCGTATTGAAATTCTAAACAATATGATACTAGTTTGTTTGAATTTGAAGACTGATGAGATTTTGGGCTTCTTTTGAATTTTTAATGGGCTATAGATCAAAAGTGAGTGATTTAACCCACTCGCGCAATACTAAATTTTCTAATGTTAGTTAAATTGAAATTATGAAGTGATAAAATTTTATTGGTTGCTATTTGGTAGTTTAAATTGACAATTGAATTGAATTTGAATTTTATATTAAATTACATTTAAATAAATATTGGAATTTAATTGCTAGTTAAACACCGACAATTGGTAACTAGTAACTGTTGTAATATATTGGTTGATTTGGATGTTGATTGCAATTGGATGTCGATTGATTGATATGGTGGATGTATGGTTGTTTATTTATTTTGATATATCCCTGTTATTACCCTATTTATAATTTGTCATCTTATAAATTGTCATTTGGATTATCCGAAATGAACAAAAAATAGGTTGAAATGATATATACCTATGTCATTTAAATATGGATTGAAATGATATATATTGACGCAGCAGCGGATAACAAAAATGGATGTAACGGTGAAAGTAGCAATCGGTGGAATGAAAGATACCAAAGGCCCAAATCCATTGATCCAAAGATACTGGATTTTAGCTATCTTCGTCACGTTGATCGCGCACGATACCGTGAAAGAAGATCTACAATTCTTCAGACGTTGATCAAGCGCACTTGATACCATGAATTGGCTTCTACAATCGTTGATCCGAGCGCACTCGAATGCCAAAAGAGGAGATAGGAGATCACACTCAACTACCAATTTAATGAAAGCACAAAGCTAACAAACAAAGTTTATTTCAAAATCAACTTACCATTACAAATGACACCACCATCCCTATTTATTGGGTTACAAACATACACGGCCAATACTTGACAACACTTAGGTCCTGAACGACCTAGCACACTTTCACGACTTACGACCTAAAACAATACAACACACGCGACCTAACAGACGCGACCTACGACTTATATACAAAGCGACATAAGAAAATACAAATACAAGTGCAAACGACATACGACTTAATATGTACAAGTACAACAGATACAACATGCCCAACGACCTAAGAATACAACGTACACGACCTAAGAAGTAAACACGGCTTCAGGATTCTTCATGCGACCTATCTTCACGGCGACTTAAGGCGAGCGACCTAACTCCCCGTAACACAAGGTCGAGCGACCTAACTTCCCGCAACACAAGGTCGAGCGACCTATCTTCGCGCGACCTAACTTAGGTCGTAATACTTCCCCGCGACCTAACATAGGTCGTAACTCGGAACAGCCCATATTCGAAAGGTCGGAGCGACCTATTGCTGGTTCGCTTATCTCGCTTAGTTGCTTGCCTGCCTTAACACTGCTTCCATTAACTCGTGAGCGACCATCACTAGGTCGTGAGCGACCTAAGATTCCACTAGGTCGTGAGCGACCTAAAATTCCAGTACGACTCAAATCTGGTGCGTTGGTAGATTGCGCTGCATCATCCTCCCCCGGTTGGCAAAAATTTGACCTCGAATTTGCACCCTCCTCTTCCACAACAAGCTCATCTCCATGATACGGGATCAGGTATTTGACATTGAAAACGTCTGCACTGTGAATATGATCCGGCAATTTCAAGTGATACGCATTATCATTGATCTTCTTCAAAATTTTCACTGGACCGATTTTTCGGGCTTTCAACTTATTGTACATTCCCACTGGAAAACGGTCTTTTGTCAACACGGCGTAAACCAAATCACCTTCTCCGAAGTTCACACTCCTTCGCTTTTTATCTGCCAGTTGTTTATACTTCTCATTTGATGCAAGCAATCGTTCATACACAGTTCTGTGGCACTCCTGCAACTCAGTTACAAAATCACAAGCCCGCTTAACAACTCCCTTCTGATATGGCACCGTCGTCAAATCCAATGGACCCTTCGGACTTGCTGAGTATACAACTTGAAACGGACTGAAACCCGTACTACGGTTAACAGCGTGATTATGTGCAAACTCTGCTTGACATAATTTCATATCCCAGCTCTTCAAATTATCTTTCACAAGACATCTCAACACATTTCCCAATGATCTATTAACCACTTCCGTTTGCCCATCTGTTTGCGGATGATAGGCGCTACTAAAATTCAACTTCGTTCTGACCATCTTCCACAAACTCAACCAAAAATGGCTTAGAAATCTAGTATCCCGATCAGAAACAATAGATTCAGGTAGCCCATGTAATCGATACACCTCTTTAAAGAATAACTGAGCAACACGGACGACATCAATTGTCTTCTTACAAGCGATAAAATGTGCCATTTTGGAAAACCTATCTACCACCACATATATGGAATCATTTCCCCTTTGAGTTCTAGGCAAACCCAAAACAAAGTCCATGCTCACATCAACCCACGGTCTAGTAGGCACAGGTAATGGCATATATAATCCCGCATTCGTCGCTGTCCCTTTGGAAATTTGACAAATATGACATCTCTCCACAAATTTTTCAACTTCTTTTCTCATAGACGGCCAAAAATATGATTCGGAAATCAATTGCAAAGTACGATCTCTACCCACATGACCTTCCTCATGCAACTCCTTCACAATCTTCATTCGTAAGCTGCACTCTGGTATGCACAATCGATTCCCCTTAAAAAGAAAACCATCCACCAACACAAACTCATCCGTCTTTCCCTCCTTGACTTCATCTACAAACTTCGCAAAGTAAGGATCATCAACAAATAATTTTGGCAATACATCAAACCCTGTCACCTCAACTTTCATTGTAGTCAACAAATGATTCCTTCGACTCATGCATCTGCCACCCGGTTTGTAATTCCGGACTTATGCTTCACCACAAATGTAAATTGTTGTAAGTATGCGATCCACGAAGCATGTCTTGCTGCAATTTTGTCCTATCCCTGCAAATGTTTCAGTGCTTCATGATCAGTATACAAACAAATTCTTTATGGAACAAATAGTGTCTCCAATGTTTGATAGCTTGAACAACAGCATAGAATTCCACATCGTAAGTATTATATCTCATCTTGGCTCCCGATAGCTTCTCACTGAAATATGCAATAGGACGTCCTTTCTGACTCAACACTCCTCCAATCCCAACCTTTGATGCATCAGTATGTAACTCAAACAACAACTGAAAATCTGATAATACTAGAATTGGTGCTTTCGTCAAAAGTTCCTTGATTCTCTCAAAAGCAAACCCTGCTTCCTCCATCCATGAAAATTGCTTCCCTTTCATACAATCAGTAACTGGTGCCATCACTCTACTGAAGTGTGGAATAAACCTTCGGTAGAATGATGCTAAACCATGAAAACTTCTAACTTCAGTTATCGTCCTGGGTTGTGGCCAATTCCTGATTGCTTCAACTTTATTCTGATCCACCTGTATACCTCCTTCTGAAATAACACATCCCAAGAATAAAACACTATGCGTCATGAACACGCATTTCTTCATTGCAGCATAAAATTGTTCCTGTCGCAGTATCATTAACACTTCTCTCAAATGGTGCAAGTGTTCTTCTGAACTTCTATTATATATCAGTATATCATCAAAATACACCACCACGAATTTCCCAATAAATGGTCTAAAGATTTGATTCATCACCCGCATAAATGTACTCGGTGAATTCGAAAGACCAAACGGTATAACTAGCCATTCGTACAATCCTTCTCTCGTCTTGAATGTTGTCTTCCATTCATCCCCTGGTCTGATTCGAATTTGATGATAACCACTCTTCAAATCAATCTTCGAAAATATAGTAGCTCCACTAAGTTGATCCAACAAATCATCCAATCTAGGCATCAGAAATCTGTATCTGACAGTGATTTTATTGAGTGCCCTGCTATCCGTACACATCCTCCATGTTCCATCCTTCTTCGGCACTAACAAAGCTGGCACCGCACAAGGACTTAAACTTTCCTGTACACGCCCCTGTTCTAGCAACTCTTCCACTTGCCTTCTCAACTCCTCATGTTCCTTTGGACTCATTCTGTAGTGTGGTCTATGAGGTAACACAGCTCCTGGAACAAGGTCAATTTGATGTTGAATGTCTCTCAACGGTGGTAACTCCGTTGGTAGCTCCTCAGGAAATACATCGTCAAACTCTCCTAGCACTGGCTTTACTTCTTCAGGAATGTCAACCACTTCGTTACTCTCACGTCCAATCAACAAAAATACTTTAGGCTCCTCTTCGACTTCTTAAACAAACTCCTTCAAAGATAGCAATGTTTTAAGTTCTTCAATCTCCTCCAACTTTCTTTCTTCTTGTTGTCGCTTCTTAGGAACTAGAGTGATTTTAGTACCTTCAAACATGAAACTGTAACTGTTAGCACGACCATCATGTTGCACAACCCTATCATACTGCCACGGTCTCGCCAGCAACAAATGACATACATCCATATCCACAACATCACACCAAATTTCATCTTTGTATTTCTTCCCAATCGAAAAATTAACACAAGCCCTTCGTCCTACTTTCACCTCCCCACCTTTTCTCAACCAAGCTAACTTGTAAGGTTTCGGATGTTTCTCAGTCTTCAATGCTAACTTCTTCACAGCTTCTATAGAGATAATATTGTCACAACTTCCTGCATCAATAACAAACTTGCAAACTCTCCCCAAGATAGTGCACGTTGACTGGAAAATGTTACTCCTCAACCAACTTGAATCATCCTCTTGCTTTGGTGTCAAACACGACCTTTTCATCATCAATGAATACCCTTCATCTCCCGACACATTTTCTTCCTCCTCATCATGTAGTGAATTAGAACCTTCAGTTTCTGCATCTTTTTCTAAGCAATAATCCTTGACTTCCCCATCCATTCTCTAGTGAGTTTGGTTTGTTGCCACCATGCCATAGCTCTCCCCCTCAACCTAGAAGCAACCAACTTTACTTTACGATCTTCCGGAACCTCCTTGAAGTTAAAATTTTCCTCAACATAAGCTAACCAATCAAGAAATTCCTCGGCTTGCATACCTCCCTTAAATTCTGGTATTTCAGTTTTCATCCCAGACTCCCACTTATGATCATACTCCGAATGATTTCTTCCTTGTCCTCGTCCTCGTCCATGAACATTACCACCATCATACTCTTCTTCAAAATCTGATGTATATCGATGTCGATCCTGACCACCAACATCTCTACTACCATCATTTCTTCCACCAACATCCCTTCGATCTACATTCCTCCGATCACGATCATTCACATTCCTATCACGACTTCGATCATCAACATTTCTATAACAATCTCGGCCCATACTTCTATGATCACTATCAACACTTCTCTCTCGATTGGAATGTGGTGAAACTCTACTTCCTCCATGGTTAGATTCAGGTGAAACCCTTCTCTGATTTTGATTCATCTCTAACATCATCTTCTCTAATCGACCAATCCCTTCATTAAGCTTCTCACTAAAGTTTTCGTTAATTCTTTGCTCCATCTCATCGGCTTCTTCTCTTCTATACAACGCTTCAACATTTTGATGGCGATTAGCTCTTCTTGGCGGCATGATTTGAAACTTCCCAAACACTTCAATTCTCGGCTTGGTCTTTCAAAATGATACCAAATGATGCACGGCCTTCAACTTCAAACTCTCGACCTTGAATAGCAAAGTGATGCACGGCTTGAACTCTTGAATAAGAATTGGCTCCAAGACTCGGCTTAGCTATGATTGGCTAAGTCTAGCTTTGATACCAAATGACGCAGCAGCAGATAACAAAAATGGATGTAAAGGTGAAAGTAGCAATCGGTGGAATGAAAGATACTAAAGGCCCAAATCCGTTGATCCAAAGATACCGGATTTTAGCTATCTTCGTCACGTTGATCGTGCACGATACCATGAAAGAAGATCTACAATTCTTCAGACGTTGATCAAGCGCACTTGATACCGTGAATTGGCTTCTACAATCGTTGATCCGAGCGCACTCGAATGCCGAAAGAGGAGATAGGAGATCACACTCAACTACCAATTTAATGAAAGCACAAAGCTAACAAACAAAGTTTATTTCAAAATCAACTTACCATTACAAATGACACCACCATCCCTATTTATAGGGTTACAAACATACACGGCCAATACTTGACAACACTTAGGTCGTGAATGACCTAACACACTTTCACGACTTACGACCTAAAACAATACAACACACGCAACCCAACAGATGCGACCTATGACTTATATACAAAGCGACATAAGAAAATACAAGTACGAACGACATACGACTTAATATGTACAAGTACAACAAATACAACATGCCCAACGACCTAAGAATACAACGTACACGACCTAAGAAGTAAACGCGGCTTCAGGATTCTTCACGTGACCTATCTTCACGGCGACTTAAGGCGAGCGACCTAACTCCCCGCAACACAAGGTCGAGCGACCTAACTTCTCGCAACACAAGGTCGAGCGACCTAACTTCCTGCAACACAAGGTCGAGCGACCTATCTTCGCGCGACCTAACTTAGGTCGTAATACTTCCCCGCGACCTAACATAGGTCGTAACTTGGAATAGCCCATATTCGAAAGGTCGGAGCGACCTATTGCTGGTTCGCTTATCTCGCTTAGTTGCTTGCCTGCCTTAACACTGCTTCCATTAACTCGTGAGCGACCTTCACTAGGTCGTGAGCGACCTAAGATTCCACTAGGTCGTGAGCGACCTAAAATTCCAGTACGACTCAAATCTGGTGCATTGGTAGATTGCGCTGCATCATATATCCGTCCATGTAATTAAATTGGAATAACTGATCACTTGGCCATAGAGTAGAAAATTATATATGGACACCAGATTTGGTTAAATAAAATGGTTACATATCTTAAATTTGAATATGTTTAAATGATATTGTTTTAAAGAAAATAAAATTTTGGCTAATATGAATTGAATTATTTTCTAATTCAAGATTTGAAATGTTGAGACTGAAACTGTTTAAATGAAATTATTTAAAGGATTTAATTTGAAGTCTTAAAATTGAAATTGGGATATGATCTATTTTAAAGGTTTAATTTTAATTTAAACTTTGAATTTACTTTACTTAAAATGGTTTAAATTGGTATTTCAAAGTTTTGGATGTGAAATGGATTTAAACTAAATTATTTAAAAATGAGAAATTAAATTAAAAATTTCAGTCATTTGAATAGAACCGTTTAAATTGAATTTGAAAATATTAAAAACCAACATTTTGATATGTAGGATGACCTATTTTCGTTTCATGAATGAAATGAGTTTTCGGGTCTTGTAACCACTTGGCCCAAATCAGCTTTTCTCTGGTCTATATAAATAGATTGTTCTGAAACCCTAGCAACCTCTATATTCTTCTGTTCTATTTTTCTATACATACTTCTAGATCTAATTTGTTCAGTTCAATGGTGAATATCCTAAAACCCTAAATTTACAATTTAAAATCCAATTCAAAAATTCAAACTGCTCAAACCATAGCAAATTATATATCGTAATGAAGTTCTCAACGAATGGAATCAGCGTCTGTAATTTGTTTTGCAATCGAATCTCAGTATGATCAGAAATTGGCGAAGAATTCTCGGCTGTTCATCCTAGGGTTTGTCGTTCAACGGTGAAACGTCGATCATTTGACGATCGGCGAGCACTGCACCGTAGAGGTGGCCAAGACAAGTTTATCTACCATAGCCGATCATGTCACATGTGCCTCGAGTTCGCCAGAATTAGGATTAAACGGCGGTGAAGCATTTCTGGCGATGTCGTGGTCGTTGCGTGGGCATGGTTGGAGGCGGCTTCAGACGAGGAGCACGATGGTGAGGTTGGATCAGGGTGCGCCGGCGTAGATTGGCAGCAATTTGAGCTTAAAGTAGGTGGCTGATGAGTTTCGTTCGATATGTTAGCTTTTTGGGAAGGTGATGGTAAATTACGGTATTGCCTTTACTTTATTTTAATTAAAATTTAAAATTCGAACTTCTAACGTGAATAACATTTGCATACGAACTCCGATTGACGCACGGTTTCATCCGTTGGACTCGTATTGAAATTCCGAACAATATGAAACTGGTTTGGTTAAATTAGGAGATTGTTGAGATTTTAGGCATCTTTTGGATTTTTAATGCGCTATAAATCAAAGGTGGGTGATTTAATCCACTCACGCAATACTAAATTTTCTGATGTTAGTTAAAACAAAATCATGAAGTGATAAAATTTTATTGGTTGCATTTTGGTAGTTTAATTTAACATTTGAATTGAATTTGAATTTTATATTGCATTGGCATTTAAATAAATATTGAAAGTTAATTGCTAGTTAAACACCGACAGTTGATGACTAGTAATTGTTGTAATATATTGGCTGATTTGGATATTGATTGCAATTGGATGCCTATTGATTAATATGTTGGATGTATGGTTGTTTATTTATTTTGATGTATCCCTGTTATTACCCTATTTATAATTCGCCATCCTATAAATTTTCATTTGGATTATTCGAAATGAACAAAAAAATAGGTTGAAATGAGATATACCTATGTCATTTAAATATGGATTGAAATTATATATATCCATCCATGTAATTAAATTGGAATAACTGATCACTTGGCCATAGGGTAGAAAATTATATATGGACAACATATTTTGTAACAACCCGGTTTTTCGCGTCAGTTTTTAAATGACGATTAAACCATTGTTAATTGCTAATGTAGATTTTAATAGAGTCGGAAACCTTTTTGTAAAAGTTTGTTATCGTCACTAGACGATTGAAATTGATAACAAATTTCTATCAGCAGTTTTAATCATATTGAAATACTTTTTAGGCTGTAAAATTCTTTTATAAAAGTGTTAAGTGACTTAATCTGTAGTAAATTCCTTTACAATTTGTTAAAGGATTATGCGGGCTTCAATATTGATTCTAGCACACATTTTATTTTTGGAGCTGAGAATTACAAGAGTGTACTCGTTCCTCTTTGACTCATTTTATTCGCAAGCCCATCTAAGAAAACAAAAACACGTCCCTGTTGTCCCCTTTTATCTATTGTGTCAATGTCGGCCCGTTCCTGGGATCATCTTTTCATTTTTTGCGTGCCCTAACCCAAAGCGATAGCGAAAGAACGAAGAATGGCGGCTCAATGTTTCGTTCGTCCCCCTTCTTCCAATTACCCGCTGCGAAGTTGAAATTGGGGTTTGATTATAGAAGACGCCAGCTTCGCTTTTCTCGATAGGAAGGAAGAAAGGCAACCGCATCAATTAGGGCTTCCGATTAATTCAATCGAGTCGACGTTGCTTCTGCGACTGTCTCTTCTACGTCAAAGCAAGGTGAGTACTTACTCACATCTAATTCATGCCTTCGTTTCGAGATTTGGGTTTGAGCCCCTCTGTTTTATTCGTATTCGATTGTTAGTTCGTGGTTGTTGAGCTTTGAATTTCTGAAGGCTTCGATTATTCTCTCGTGAATTTCTTGGTTGACTTTACTGTCTACGTTCATATGTCCACATTTTTTTGTTTATCACGTTCCATCCAGTTGCACTGTGAAGCAGATTGTTGGTGTTGTTTCAGTGCTTCATTGTTTCACTGTGTTCATTCTGTAGTTGATGACACTTCTTGGTTTTTGACAATTGCTGTTTTGATTTGTTAGTTGTGCCCTTTTAAATCCAGTGTACATGCCTAGTTGCAATTGTTGGAGTTAAGTTCCACTTGTCCAATTGCATGCCTGCACTAGGTGTAGTTTGTCAATATTTGTGCTTTGGCCATACGATTTTGTTTGGATGATTGTGATAAATTTTTGGCTAATTCAAATGCGAATATTTCACTGCTCCGATCATTATCTCTGTTAACTTGTTCGAAAACGTATACACTTGTTTCCCACGTCTTTGAATCATTCGTGATTTTCTCTGGTTAACTTCGACTTGGATTTTATGATGACCACCGGCTTCAGCTCCGATCATTTTTCTATTGCCTTTATTCTCTGACTTCGATCATCTTTGAAAATTTCTGCTCAGTTTTGAAACTGTGATATTATCACTGTTATGACTTTTGACTACTGCCTTGACTTTCACTTTGCACGGCAGTGTTGAATTCAAATATTTTGTTTTGGAAAGGTAAAATGTTTCGTTTTGTGACATATGCCAATTTGAGAACTTGCTGGTCGTTTGGCATCTGCTCGTAGCATTCCTGGCCATTCTTTTCCCTGGCCATTCATATGAACCCTCTATTGGTTCATGCTTTGACATTTCCAGTTGGTTGTTTTTATGTGTATGTGTACCTGCTCGATTGTAGGCTTAGTTGTCACAGTCTTAACTTGAATCTGATGATGTTTTTTTGACTTCATCTACTTGGACCCTAATTTGAACTACTTCTCTGCATTCTTTGTGGTTTCTGACTTGAAGTTTTGATAGCACTTTGATCATTGTAGACCTGTTATAGTCCATATTATATATCTCCAGCCTCGGGCATTGTTGTGCTTGTCACTGCATTTGGTTAAAGCTGGGTCGACACTTACTGTCTAGCCCATATTGCATTGTACTTGGTCACTTATACATGTTCAATTCCATTTTTACACTGTCTTGGGTGGTAGCTCGCATTTTCACTCCTTTTGGTGCATCACATGACTTGTTGATGTATCTGGTATGTGAAATTGTGTGCTTCCAGTTTCTTAGTGCACTGTTGGTTCATGTGTATTTACTTGCATGCTGGTCCATCATGTAGTCCCTGGCAGTGAGTGGTAAACATGACCACTTCATGTTAAAAGCTGATCTGTCGAGTTCTACACTTGCTTTGTCCAGTCTCATGTTGTCTTTCGTGTGTATATTTTGCTTCTGGCTCCACTCGAGTATGTGTCATTTGATTCATTGGGTGATCAGTTCCACTTGCTAATCTGGTTTCGCTCGAAGTCTTGTTCATGGGGTAAATTCCAACCTGTTCTGTGCCACTGTGCACTGTGTATATCACTGCACCTGCTTCTCTGACATGTATTTCTATGTTGTTGACATGTGCATGTATTCCTAGTTCCGATTTGGTCGACTATCTCTTTGAGTCGAACTTTGATGTGTACATTACTAAAGCATGTCACCTTTCATTGTTGGCAGTGTGTTGAGTCACGATAGCCGTGATTTGACCTTGGCAGTTTCTACGCACTGTAGTGGCGAGGCAGTGCACGCGTGCGTGCACTGCAGCCACCCAAACTCGACAGTTTTGAATTGATTTTTCTTTTGCTTCTGACGCGTTGATGTTTATACCATATTGGCGAGGCCGTACACGCGTGCGTGTACGGCAGCCAATCGAATTTTGATGGTTTTAAAGTGGCAATTTCAATTGTTTTAAATTGATTTAGTCGATTTGATAAATTGTTTATTTATCTCTGTTGATGATTTAAATCTGCTGATTTTTGCTAAACACTGTTAAGTGTTATATTGACCGTTATCCGGTTTCTTTGTTTAAAGAATCGGATAGACGGGAATTATTGTGACTGTCGTCTATTTAAATTATTACTGCCTATATGCACTAATAAACTGATTTGAATTAGACTGACCTGGGTATTATTTTCTTTTGAATGTAATACTCGGGTCAGACCCGAGTATTTCAGGTTGTAGATTTCTTTCTTTGAGTTGCTGTTCGGGATCGAAGACTTTTCACATCTTCTGAAGTTGTCAGTCATTTTGTAGTAGTCGTGTCATTGTATCGAATGATATGTATTCATGTATATTAGTCGATAATGTACTTGTATATATAACTTCTAGAGTCGACAGTTGTAGTTGTATCATATGTATTGTGTCAATTATGTATCAACTGACATCAGTTATATATATATGAGACTTTTGTTTTTATCTGTGTTCCGCATTTATATTATCTGTGTTACTGTTATATCTAATGTCCTAAACTATTATGAACTATCGTAGTTTGTTTTATACTGATAATTGGGTGTGTCGATGGGTGTAAATAAATGATAGATGAAAAATAAAAAGTATATACCACTCCCATCGAGATAACCAATATTAGTGTAAGGCAAATTACGGATGGTCGCTCCTATCCAGCCTTATTCTTCGTAATAATAGACAGTATTTCTTTTAATACTCTTTGTTATTACGACCATAGAGGTGGGGCGTTACAGTTGGTATCAGAGCTTGGGGTTTATGGACATAATATAAAACATAACTTGGATGGAACATATGTTACAACTATTGGTCGATGTTTTATTTGTACTTTGAGTCAAAACTAAAGTTTTGAAATTTAGATGAAATTTTTAAATATCATTTTTTTTTAAAATAAAAAGTGAAACTGTGTTTTGATGATTTGATTGATTTGTGTTCTATTTATCAGAGTGCGCAGCGGAAACAGTGAAACTGTCTTCGCTGAGTACAACTGATAATCTTTTTGATTTAAGAATCAAAATACGAAATTGATAAGAATTCCAATTGTTGTTTACATAGCTGTAATTATTTGTTTCTTTGAGAATTTCGAATCCAAATTGAGGATTCGAAGAAATTGCAGATATGTGATTTTTGTTGAGATTTTTGGCTGGTTTCTTTTGAGCTAATCATATATTGATTAGATTTTTGGCTGTTTTGAATTATTCTCGTTGAAGAGATATTTGAATGATTTCTTTATTTATATTGTAATGAACGTGCAAAATTTGAGTTGCACGTCATTGCATTTATTTTACGTTGAACCGATGCTTGGTTATGATACGTATTTTGTTGCCGTTATTTTTATAACGGGATTTTTACACCAATGCTGAATTTTTGAGGCACGGTGTTTTGTTGACAGTTTTAATAAATGAAAATTCTCTGATATTACATTTTGATGTAAATTGTTTTGATGTGATTTTGACGTTTTAAAATTTCTGTCGCTTTGGCTTCAATAACCGTCAAATTTTAAAAGTGGATTTTCAAGCGGTTATTCCGCAATGCTGATTTGTAACCGTTTTTACGGTATTTTGAGAAGTACAGTTTCCTTTTCGAAATTGTTACTAATATTGCTGCTTTAATCACGTGATTGGAAACTCGTTTAAAAATGAAAATTGTTTTATAAATTTTAACGGTTTGCGTTTTCAAAAGGATGAGAAAGCGACTTAAACGATTCAGCAAAATCGAGGATTATGACCCCTTTCTTTTACTGTTTCGCTTAACTCCGGACTTGTCCAGTTGAGAAGGTGAATTGTTATTTTTACAAAATAAATAAAATTGTTTTCAGAAATTTAACAGTTTACGCTTTCAAAAGAATGAGGAAGCGATTTAAACGTTTCAGCAAAATCGAGGACTATGACCCCTTTCTTTTACTGATTCGCTTAATTCCGGACTTGTCCGTTTGAAAATGTAAAGTGTAATTTTTACAAAATACACAATTTTGCACTTTCAAGGAAACGATGAAGAGAATCAAACGATTTAGTAAAACACGTGGTATGGGACATGTGCGTTTGCTATTTCGGTTAATTCCGGACTCGTTAATTGAAATATTTGATGCTTTCGTGTGCTTTCGAGCCACTATGATGGACCTTCGGGTCATATGATGGACCTTCGGGTCATATGATGGACCTTCGGGTCATATGATGGACCTTCGGGTCAAATACCAGTACTAGACCTTCGGGTCACTCTGCGGACCTTCGGGTCAATCTGATGGGCGCCAAAATTATGTTGAGTACTTGGTAGGCTTCGGCCATTTGTTGATGCACGTGCGGCGAATTAAAAACTCGCCATCTGATGGGATCGATCCAAGCTTTTATGTTGATTTTCTAGTCTTCTTAATTGATTTCTAGATATTTGTTGCTTCCAATTATCTGCAGGTAATTAGATATTTGTTGATATGAGTTCTGATTATCGTTTTTGATAATCAGATATTTGTTGTTTCTAATCATCGCTTGTGATAATTGGATATTTGTTGATATGAGTTCTGATTATCGTTTTTGATAATCAGATATTTGTTGTTTCTAATCATCGCTTGTGATAATTAGATATTTGTTGATATGAGTTCTGATTATCGTTTTCGATAATCGGATAATTGTTGTTTTTAATTATCGCTTTAGATAATTAAATATTTGTTGCTTTGAGATTTAATTATCGCTTTAGATAATTAAATATTTGTTGCTTTGAGATTTAATTATCGCTTTAGATAATTAAATATTTGTTGCTTTGAGATTTAATTATCGCTTTAGATAATTAAATATTTGTTGCTTTGAGATTTAATTATCGCTTTAGATAATTAAATATTTGTTGCTTTGAGATTTAATTATCGCTTTAGATAATTAAATATTTGTTGCTTTGAGATTTAATTATCGCTTTAGATAATTAAATATTTGCTGATTTGAGATTTAATTATCGCTTTAGATAATTAAATATTTGCTGCTTTGAAATTTAATTATCGCTTTAGATAATTAAATATTTGTTGCTTTGAGATTTAATTATCGCTTTAGATAATTAAATATTTGTTGCTTTGAGATTTAATTATCGCTTTAGATAATTAAATATTTGTTGCTTTGAGATTTAATTATCGCTTTAGATAATTAAATATTTGTTGCTTTGAGATTTAATTATCGCTTTAGATAATTAAATATTTGTTGCTTTGAGATTTAATTATCGCTTTAGATAATTAAATATTTGTTGCTTTGAGATTTAATTATCGCTTTAGATAATTAAATATTTGTTGCTTTGAGATTTAATTATCGCTTTAGATAATTAAATATTTGTTGCTTTGAGATTTAATTATCGCTTTAGATAATTAAATATTTGTTGCTTTGAGATTTAATTATCGCTTTAGATAATTAAATATTTGTTGCTTTGAAATTTAATTATCGCTTTAGATAATTAAATATTTGTTGCTTTGAGATTTAATTATCGCTTTAGATAATTAAATATTTGTTGCTTTGAGATTTAATTATCGCTTTAGATAATTAAATATTTGTTGCTTTGAGATTTAATTATCGCTTTAGATAATTAAATATTTGTTGCTTTGAGATTTAATTATCGCTTTAGATAATTAAATATTTGTTGCTTTGAGATTTAATTATCGCTCTAGATAATTAAATATTTGCTGATTTCAAATTTAATTATCGCTTTAGATAATTAATTAATTGTTGAATTTGAAATTTGATTATCGTTTGTGATAATCGAATATTTGTTGATTTGAGAAATTTGATTATCGATTTGATGATTGAATATTTGCGATTTTTGAGATTTGAGTTTCGTCTTTTCTTTGGCAATTCAGGTGAGTAATTTGATCTACTCACATTCAATTCGTGTTCTGTGTGGGATTTCTGCTCTGTTTTTCCTTCTCTTTTAGTTGCTGGAACTCGATTGATTCTTGCTTTAGTCAGTCGTCTGATTTTGATTCCTTGATCCCCACGATGTTGACTCTTTTGATTTGAATCAGTCGAACCTTTCGATTTCTTATCTAATACTTCCCCGCTGACACTTGCTTTGCTTATACATTCGACATTGCCATGATCTTTTGGTTGTTACCTTTTACCCATTTATTCCCTATGATTGCGTGGACGCAATTTCTTTAAGGAGGGGAGTCTGTAACAACCCGGTTTTTCGCGTCAGTTTTAAATGACGATTAAACCATTGTTAATTGCTAATGTAGATTTTAATAGAGTCGGAATCCTTTTTGTAAAAGTTTGTTATCGTCACTAGACGATTGAAATTGATAACAAATTTCTATCAGCAGTTTTAATCATATTGAAATACTTTTTAGGCTGTAAAATTCTTTTATAAAAGTGTTAAGTGACTTAATCTGTAGTAAATTCCTTTACAATTTGTTAAAGGATTATGCGGGCTTCAATATTGATTCTAGCACACGTTTTATTTTTGGAGCTGAGAATTACAAGAGTGTACTCGTTCCTCTTTGACTCATTTTATTCGCAAGCCCATCTAAGAAAACAAAAACACGTCCCTGTTGTCCCCTTTTATCTATTGTGTCAATGTCGGCCCGTTCCTGGGATCATCTTTTCATTTTTTGCGTGCCCTAACCCAAAGCGATAGCGAAAGAACGAAGAATGGCGGCTCAATGTTTCGTTCGTCCCCCTTCTTCCAATTACCCGCTGCGAAGTTGAAATTGGGGTTTGATTATAGAAGACGCCAGCTTCGCTTTTCTCGATAGGAAGGAAGAAAGGCAACCGCATCAATTAGGGCTTCCGATTAATTCAATCGAGTCGACGTTGCTTCTGCGACTGTCTCTTCTACGTCAAAGCAAGGTGAGTACTTACTCACATCTAATTCATGCCTTCGTTTCGAGATTTGGGTTTGAGCCCCTCTGTTTTATTCGTATTCGATTGTTAGTTCGTGGTTGTTGAGCTTTGAATTTCTGAAGGCTTCGATTATTCTCTCGTGAATTTCTTGGTTGACTTTACTGTCTACGTTCATATGTCCACATTTGTTTGTTTATCACGTTCCATCCAGTTGCACTGTGAAGCAGATTGTTGGTGTTGTTTCAGTGCTTCATTGTTTCACTGTGTTCATTCTGTAGTTGATGACACTTCTTGGTTTTTGACAATTGCTGTTTTGATTTGTTAGTTGTGCCCTTTTAAATCCAGTGTACATGCCTAGTTGCAATTGTTGGAGTTAAGTTCCACTTGTCCAATTGCATG
Organism: Allium fistulosum; assembly: GCA_030737815.1. Classification (NCBI taxonomy): domain Eukaryota; kingdom Viridiplantae; phylum Streptophyta; class Magnoliopsida; order Asparagales; family Amaryllidaceae; genus Allium; species Allium fistulosum. Next base: position 935,632,832 of record CM060907.1, on the reverse strand, counting down.
CCTGCACTAGGTGTAGTTTGTCAATATTTGTGCTTTGGCCATACGATTTTGTTTGGATGATTGTGATAAATTTTTGGCTAATTCAAATGCGAATATTTCACTGCTCCGATCATTATCTCTGTTAACTTGTTCGAAAACGTGTACACTTGTTTCCCACGTCTTTGAATCATTCGTGATTTTCTCTGGTTAACTTCGACTTGGATTTTATGATGACCACCGGCTTCAGCTCCGATCATTTTTCTATTGCCTTTATTCTCTGACTTCGATCATCTTCGAAAATTTCTGCTCAGTTTTGAAACTGTGATATTATCACTGTTATGACTTTTGACTACTGCCTTGACTTTCACTTTGCACGGCAGTGTTGAATTCAAATATTTTGTTTTGGAAAGGTAAAATGTTTTGTTTTGTGACATATGCCATTTTGAGAACTTGCTGGTCGTTTGGCATCTGCTCGTAGCATTCCTGGCCATTCTTTTCCCTGGCCATTCATATGAACCCTCTATTGGTTCATGCTTTGACATTTCCAGTTGGTTGTTTTTATGTGTATGTGTACCTGCTCGATTGTAGGCTTAGTTGTCACAGTCTTAACTTGAATCTGATGATGTTTTTTTGACTTCATCTACTTGGACCCTAATTTGAACTACTTCTCTGCATTCTTTGTGGTTTCTGACTTGAAGTTTTGATAGCACTTTGGTCATTGTAGACCTGTTATAGTCCATATTATATATCTCCAGCCTCGGGCATTGTTGTGCTTGTCACTGCATTTGGTTAAAGCTGGGTCGACACTTACTGTCTAGCCCATATTGCATTGTACTTGGTCACTTATACATGTTCAATTCCATTTTTACACTGTCTTGGGTGGTAGCTCTCATTTTCACTCCTTTTGGTGCATCACATGACTTGTTGATGTATCTGGTATGTGAAATTGTGTGCTTCCAGTTTCTTAGTGCACTGTTGGTTCATGTGTATTTACTTGCATGCTGGTCCATCATGTAGTCCCTGGCAGTGAGTGGTAAACATGACCACTTCATGTTAAAAGCTGATCTGTCGAGTTCTACACTTGCTTTGTCCAGTCTCATGTTGTCTTTCGTGTGTATATTTTGCTTCTGGCTCCACTCGAGTATGTGTCATTTGATTCATTGGGTGATCAGTTCCACTTGCTAATCTGGTTTCGCTCGAAGTCTTGTTCATGGGGTAAATTCCAACCTGTTCTGTGCCACTGTGCACTGTGTATATCACTGCACCTGCTTCTCTGACATGTATTTCTATGTTGTTGACATGTGCATGTATTCCTAGTTCCGATTTGGTCGACTATCTCTTTGAGTCGAACTTTGATGTGTACATTACTAAAGCATGTCACCTTTCATTGTTGGCAGTGTGTTGAGTCACGATAGTCGTGATTTGACCTTGGCAGTTTCTACGCACTATAGTGGCGAGGCAGTGCACGCGTGCGTGCACTGCAGCCACCCAAACTCGACAGTTTTGAATTGATTTTTCTTTTGCTTCTGACGCGTTGATGTTTATACCATATTGGCGAGGCCGTACACGCGTGCGTGTACGGCAGCCAATCGAATTTTGATGGTTTTAAAGTGGCAATTTCAATTGTTTTAAATTGATTTAGTCGATTTGATAAATTGTTTATTTATCTCTGTTGATGATTTAAATCTGCTGATTTTTGCTAAACACTGTTAAGTGTTATATTGACCGTTATCCGGTTTCTTTGTTTAAAGAATCGGATAGACGGGAATTATTGTGACTGTCGTCTATTTAAATTATTACTGCCTATATGCACTAATAAACTGATTTGAATTAGACTGACCTGGGTATTATTTTCTTTTGAATGTAATACTCGGGTCAGACCCGAGTATTTCAGGTTGTAGATTTCTTTCTTTGAGTTGCTGTTCGGGATCGAAGACTTTTCACATCTTCTGAAGTTGTCAGTCATTTTGTAGTAGTCGTGTCATTGTATCGAATGATATGTATTCATGTATATTAGTCGATAATGTACTTGTATATATAACTTCTAGAGTCGACAGTTGTAGTTGTATCATATGTATTGTGTCAATTATGTATCAACTGACATCAGTTATATATATATGAGACTTTTGTTTTTATCTGTGTTCCGCATTTATATTATCTGTGTTACTGTTATATCTAATGTCCTAAACTATTATGAACTATCGTAGTTTGTTTTATACTGATAATTGGGTGTGTCGATGGGTGTAAATAAATGATAGATGAAAAATAAAAAGTATATACCACTCCCATCGAGATAACCAATATTAGTGTAAGGCAAATTACGGATGGTCGCTCCTATCCAGCCTTATTCTTCGTAATAATAGACAGTATTTCTTTTAATACTCTTTGTTATTACGACCATAGAGGTGGGGCGTTACATATTTGGTTAAATTAAATGGTTACAAATCTTAAATTTGAATTGGTTTAAATGATATTGTTTTAAAGAAAATAAAATTTTGATTTATATGAATTGAATTATTTTCTAATTCGAGATTTGAAATGTTGAAATTGAAATAGTTTAAATGAAATTGTTTACAGGATTTAATTTGAAACCTTAAAGTTGAAACTGGGATATGATCTAAATTTTTCGAAATTGAATTATTTTAAAGTTTTAAATTTTAATTCAAACTTTGAATTTACTTTAATTAAAACGGTTTAAATTGGTATTTCCAAGTTTTGGATGTGAAATGGATTTAAACTAAATTGTTTCATAATGAGAAGTTGAATTGAAACTTTCAGTCATTTGAACAGAACCGTTTAAATTGAATTTGAAGTAAAGTTTGAAATCGTTTTGAATTGAGGCCAATTTAAATTGAATTTTGAATATGAAGTTGACTTGAATTGGAAGTCAAAAAATTGAATTCGCTGTGATTTAGAATTTGAACCCGAGGTCAAATTGTTGTCAAAAAGAAGAAACGATTTTAATATAAACGATTTTAATAACCGAATTATTTTAATATATAAACTATTTTAATTATCCAAACTATTTTCAATATTAAAACTATTTTATATTCAAAACTATTTCCAATCTTTAAACTATTTTAATTATTCCAAACTATTTTTCAATATTAAAACTATTTAAATTATTCCAAACTATTTTTCAATATTACAACTATTTTAATTATCCAAACTATTTTTCAATATTAAAAATATTTTAATTATCCAAACTATTTTTAATATTCAAACTATTTTAATTATTCAAAACCATTTTCAATATTCAAAGTGTTTTAAAAGGGGAGCTATTCAGATTTAAATCATTGATTTAAATACAAATGCTTTGATACGAAGGTATAAACTATATCGAATTCGAAAGGATTTTGAAGTGAATCTGATATTTTGATATGAAATATAACATGTTCTTGAAATTTAAAAGAACCAACCGGTGTATAAAATGACGTTTGGTGATTAAAGAGGCCAGGGCCGGATGAATGGGATACTCTATGTTATTCTACCGGAACCACTTTAATAACCGTGTACGCAGTGGATGTTATCCAGAATGTAAAGGTCGAATTGGAGGCATTTACTGGAATGAAGAAAGAGAATGATGATGGATGACTCCGACACTTGTGTCAATTTGAAATGACTAAAATAGGAGCCTATGTCTGGCCAAGGGGTTAGCTATCTTTAGGGGCCATCATCCCTTCATATTGCTATATTGATTTTGACTCGATTGGTGCACCTTGATTTGATTTTTAGGGGTAGTGGACTCGGTCGGCAGTCATTGTAGCGATGTGTTATGACCAACCAGAAAGGGTAAACTGGTAGAATCCTACCTTGCGCATTCACTCACGTGCCTTGTCATACTTTTATCCTTATACGCACCCACTATGATTTTGTTTTAGCATGGTACCTATAGGGGACTCACTGGCTACCGACGTTAGTGGTTGTGTTACAGGACCTGCATAGACTTCCTGCTTAAAAATGTGTTAAGGGGATCTATATAAAGCCTTAACGCTATTTTAATACTTTACTTTACTGATAGACACTACATATGTAGCGTATCTTACTACATATAGATAGTTTTAAGGATCCTTAGGAGATGGAAAATCTCGTAACATCTCTTAAGTTATTGCACTCATGTTGTACACTTGATAGGAGATGGAAAATCCCGTAAACATCTCTGAAGCTATTACACTCATATTTACTTGTTATTGATTTAACTTACATAAGAATTTTTAGTTCTGACTCGAGTGTTTTGTCTTTCATTACGCTCGGGTCAGCCTGAGTATTTTAGTGTTGAAGAAATTATTTCTTGAAGATGAAGATGGATTTTGCTAGACCGTATTTACTACTATTATTCCGCTGCATTGTTTTGGTATGTTTGTTGATTGTACTGTGATTATGTTGTAAAATTGAAATCAAATGTATATTGTAAAACAGCTTCATGAACTGTTTATTTGAATATTATATTTTGTCATTCCGCTGCAAGATTCTGTGTTCTGCTTTCCTTATTTTCTCTTATTTTCTTATTAAACCCCATTGATAGTCTGCCCTTTTGAATAGTTTGAGTTAGACATGTATGGTTTATTGTCGACTTGAATCGTCCAAAAAGGTGGGTCACCACAATTTAATTAATAAGAATTAAAATTAATTAAATAAGTTTTAATTAATAAGATACATGTATATATTATATATGTGAATTAAATTATAAAAGTCATAAATAAGGTAAAACTTATATAATAATATATGTAAAAAATTAAGTGGAACTTGAAAGAAACCCAAATAAGATTTAAGAAATAAGTACATATGTATACTACAAATACCATGATTTTAGATATGTTTGACACTTAAATCATGAGGGTGTTTCACAAGAAATATATTTTTCCCTAAATCAATATCTCTCATTATATGTATGTTAAAGATTTTGAATCTTTTAGTACAAGTTATCATCTACCATTTATATATTAATAGATTACTTGCATATTCTTTGGTTGTTGATATTCCTGAAGTTACATATGTTACGTGTGGTGCTATTAATTGATTGACTAGACGAGGTAAGTTACATGCACGTACTTGTGGATATTCCTTGAGGTACATGCACTTTACCTAGGTCATCGTGACATGATGAGTACGAGTGAATAATCTCTTTCAATTTGTTGATATTCCTTAATCAAGAGGATATTAGGAAAGACCCCGGGTTAGAAGTTATACATGATACAACAAATAAAGTGTCATCCATCGCTTGTGGGTCTATGATTTGTTGATGTTCCTCAAGGTCAGAATCCCAAGGCAAGAGAGTCCTAACACCCACTAGAAAAATCGAAAGAAATCTACATTTTCCTTAGGGTGTTGAGAAACATAAATTTCTAGCAGGAGACTTATTAGATGAATGAAATAGTAACATTTAAAATTTCTAATATTATAATAATATATGATATGCAAGTTAAAATAATTTACTTGATGAATTTATGCAACTAATATAATTGAAAAAATACTTCTTAATTAGAATATACAAATAAACTGAATTAAAGATTGACAAAGAAATATAAAACAAACTTACCAATAAATCTTTCGACATGTTGTCACTTCAGGACACATGCAAGAGCTAGTCCAAACATCCACTAAAACATTCATACCTCGGTTGCTTAAATATTTATTTATCGAAGACTATATATAGTCTTTATGAGTTTTGAACACTAAAACAGTATAAGAATCTTATACGAATATTTAATCCATATTCACATATAAATGTTATTTGATGATAGTCATGATTAATGAAACTTCAACCAAATTAGCACATTCTAAATAATCAAGTAAACCATAATGTAAGATCGAGTATTCAATATGATTTATTACAATAGGAATCTTGTTATGTTAGATGTAGCACTAGACTAAGAACTACAAGGTGTACCTAGGAATTCAATCATCGAAATGTCAGTTTGACTAGTTTATGTAAAATGTAAACTACTCAATATCCTTAAATATTAAGTATGACCAAATGCAACTTTATAAAGAATTTGTAATGATCTTGTAGTAAGTTCTTCTTTTGAATGGTTCGACCATTTGAAAAGGAAAGCGAATGAACGAGAGTGGATGTGATTTGGGCACAACTGGTATGAAAAGAGTGATTGGTCACCTCTACTTCATGAAGAGACATTGCCAAAGAGAACTGTATAATATTAAAATACTTATATGGAATGAGAAATGTGATTTCTATTCCAAACGTATTTTCATATATAAAATTGTTTTCTATCAAATCTATTTCTTAGAGTTCAAGATATTTGATATGAAATTCTCATTTAATCTAGTCACAATATACGAAATAAAATTCCATAATATGTGGTTGAATAGAACTTTGTATTTTGTACACTATTTAAGTAATGGCTGAAATAATGGGAGCATATCATATAACACTTACCAATGGTTGCATCAAGTTAACAAAATTATTTTCCTAAATACATCAAATATTATTTATGAAATAACAATTGTTTTAAGTATTGACTGAAATTAGACAAGTTTAACTTTAATATAAATATTATGAATATTCAATATAAGTTAAAACTATAATAACGGTATTTGATATCATAACAAAATGACGCATTAGAAAATACAGAAGCATTTGAAATTTTTTGATTATTATGGAATTATGGACCAAGCCACAGTTTTGAGAAATAATTCTTTAATCATATGATTATGAATCATATAGTACTAGTGAATTTTATCTCAAATGATTAAAGTTAAAACACTCGTTTCGTAGGAGTTGGTGAACTCTTAGGATTGATACATATAGATGTATACAATCATAAGTCGAATGAAACAAAAATGGTTCCACATAGTTCATTAAATTCATAGATGAATTGAGTTATCACAAACATTACGATATGTATTTGATACTCATATACCATGTCTATGATAAGTTCATAAAATATATAATGGAAGTAAATAACATGACATGTAAAGAAATGATTCAATTTGATTGAATACCATAGTACATAGGAAAGGAGTTCCAGAAGTACCTAAAAACGAATATGATTCGACTCAAAAGTCACTCATCTCTATGATACATAATGATGTATTAATAAGAAGTAATCAGACTTTGTTGGACAAAGCACGATTAATGATCAGTGAAATTGAGTTAACCTCTTTCTATAAGGTCGTGTACTTATGATTAAGTACATAATGTTAAAATTAATTTCATTTGAAGCATAGTTTACGAGATCATGAATCGACCCAGAATTTCACCACTTTGATTTGTGAGTATTTAATTAATTTTAAATATTCAAATAATAGATTTTATAATGAAAATAAAACTCTCATAAATAATAAATAACGATGGTGAAATAGTTTTCCAAATTTGTTTACAAAAATAGATAGTTCAATGAAAAACAGAAATATGACCAGAATTCATTTTCCGAATTTTCGACTTTTCAACAACTAATAGTTATCGGAAACACTGTAAATCCTAGAATATTAATATTCACATACATTTATAAGTAAGTTAGAGTGATGCATTATAGTAGTTGATGTGCATGTAAAAGCGCATTTTTTACTTCCATATTTAATCTATTTTTATTTAAATAAATGTCATAATTGGGTATATTTACATGTTTTTACCAAAATCCAAATATCATCAAATCATCATTCATTCATCTTCATTTAGGGGCAAAATGATAATTTTGTGCATATATTAATTTTGAGAATATTTATTTGCACATTTTAAATTAATTTGTAAGAATTTGGATGGAAATATGAAGAAGCCTTCATGGAAATATGCATGCACAAGAGTTAGAAGGCAAATGAAGATGAAGAAATAAAAGAATTCATGAAATAATGGAGGACCCTACCTACCCACTTACCATAATCTACAATTGGGAGCTAATGCACAAGTTAATGGGGATTAAAGTCACATGCACATTTAATGGAGGATTAAACTCATGCTAATGATTAATTGGAGGTTACACTTCCTAAGGGGTATTTTAGGTTGTCCCACAAAATATGGATAAGGGTTTTAGGCATGTATAAATAATACTCTTATGTTCATGTAATAAAGTTTTTAATCTACTGATCATTATCCAACTTGTAGCCACAAATTAAATGAGAAATAAAATGGCTTCCTAAGCCTTTTCTTCTTCCTTCTTTGTCTACGTGTTTTTATTTTGTTTTATGCTCATTATTATTTACGTGCTCTCTTTCCTTTTATGTTAGTAGCTTAGTTTTGTTTTTATGCAAGTAGTTTAGCTCTCCTTTTATTTTTATTAGCTTGCACTTTCTTTTGTTTGTTTTATGTTGAAATTGACATGTGTTGAAATGATAACACAAATGAGTAGCTAAACCCCTTCAATTTAGGGGTAATGAAGCTCTCTAAGATTATGTAAATTCAACATATTTTGTGATTTATGATATCTTTTTAATGCTTCATGAAAAGTGAATGTTGATGTAAGTTTATTAGTGAATTTGATAGCCTATGTTGTAATCACAAATAGGCTATTCCTACTCAAATATAAACACAATTTACATCATCATTTTACTAATTGATTTTTGGTTATGAAATAAAAGTAGAATCACAATTTGATGATCTATGTTACTAAACAAAATAGTAAATAGAACATACTTAAAATAGCTTTTGTTTTGACTTCATTTTCATTATAATTGATAAGTGGTTTTGGTTGTTGTATTATAGTTTGATGGTTTAAGTTATGTTAGTTAATAACATAAATAGACAATACTTATCATAAATACATCACTAATTCTACTTAGATCAAAATAGAGAGATCATAAATTATTTTTGTGTTGATTTATGTAAAAATAAGAAAAGTGAATTTGCCTCTAAATTGTCTTTTAAACTCATATTTTTATTCACTTTTGTCTAGTTTAACTTTTGCTATTTTTCTTAGTTTTAAAACAAACTTGCAAATTTGGGTTAATTTGATTGAGTAGAACTTTAAATCACTTCAATCCCATGCGGATCAACCCATACTCGCCATGTACTAAAATTGTACGCCGTGCGCTTATGGTTAATTTTTATCACATAATTTTTGGAGATTTTCTAATTCGATAGAAAATTAGTCGTTAAACAAGTTTTTGGCACCGTTGTCGGGGAATTTATTTGATTTTAGTTTTGATCTTCGAATTATTTTTATTTGATTTTATTGTGTTTTCATTTTGTGTGTTGAATTGCATATTAAAAAAATATTTTGTGTTGTGTGAATTTTGCTTTCACTTGATTTGTGTGCTTGTTGTTTTTCTATTAGCATTTCTATTAAAAAACATACACAATTTCAAAAAAATATTTTATTTATTTTCATTTAAATTTACAATTTCTGCTTTGATTTTACAACTTTTGCTTCGATTTTACATTTACAAACAGTTCCATTTTATTGTTACGTTGCCAAACCCTACCTTACTGCCTCCACCTACAACCTATTGCCTGCCAACTGCCACCTTCCCTTACGTCACAACATCCATCCCAAATAGAAACACCATCCTCTTACAACACTCACTTCTCGCATACATTCACTGTCACCAAGCCCCACTGTCATACCACTATTGTGGACATTCTCCTTGTGCACATACAAACTACTTTCATCTCTCCTCTACTGCTACACATCATAAAATTACCTTCCATCAGTTCAAACAAACTGCAACCCAAAAACAATCATCACCGTACTGCCTCTTCAACCAACAAATCATCATAGTGCCATTGCTTCTCCTCTATAACCTGCTATACTAACATCATTCAACTTCAACACTTCAAACATACAATTGCCTCTCAAAATTACTGCTGCCACCAGTCAAACAAACCACTGACCAAATCTTCCTTCCTTCATCATCCCAAGTCCTTTACAATCTCCTTCATCTTCCACTTCGACCATCCTCTGCCATCATCTGCAAAACCTACAAGTTCATCTACCATCAACATCAGCAACTACTTCAACCTCCTACCCTTATCATTCATCATCATACTTCACTGCCTTAACTTCCTGCATTCATCCAACTTCCATCCCCAGGCTTCGAACCCTTCCTCTGATTGAACAGACATCCCCTTGCCCCTAACAACCCACATGTTTTACGATTGTATATTTAAATGTTTTATTTAAATATAGCATCGTCAGTCGGATTCAAGTTCGAAATGTCACTTTTTGCAAACAGTTGAATTGGGACTCAAGACCACTTCCATTGAGTCCAAAAAGGCATTTGCGACCTTTTTGAGTATAAATATCGATATGTTTGGAGTTGAGTAGAATTTTGACATTTTCACTTAGGGCTTTGGGCTTGGGTTTGGGTTTCAGCCCACTAACCCAACTCATCTTATATCCTAAGTCCACCCTCTCTCCTCTTCATTCATTCTATTATTTTCCTAACACTTCAAGCTTTAGTAAAAATGGGGGAAGAGATTGGAAACTAAATCCTAAGCCCTAGTTTCCTTTGCAAATTCAAGTTCTAGCTCCAAAATCAAAGAGAAGCTTAGGTAAGCATCCCCTTCTTATTCTCCATCTCAATCTCTCTCCAATTTCAGAAATTTCCTATGACCTAACTTAGGAAATATTCGTTGTAATCTTAGATTGGAGCTTCTAGAGTTGAAGTTGAAGTGTGGTTGATCTTCCTTTTGATTTCAAAGCTTCTCATTTGTTGTTTTGGGTTGAAAAGGTGAGTTTTTGAACTCACATCTATGTCTATAGCTTTCGTTGTAGTTAGGTATGAATTCCTAACATCTATTCATGTTCATTGTTTTTGAATTGGATTGATTTGGTGAATTTTCCAATTTTTGGTTTTTGGAGTCCAATTTTGTGAAAATCCTTTTATAGGTGTTTGAAAATGTTTACCGGAGTGAATCGAAGAGCCTATTAGGCTGGGTTGTCGCTTGGCATAAATCCCTAGTCGCGGTTGCTCGATCGATCGTTTCTGGTAGAATTTTGCCCCACTGGGGGGCTAGGTTGATTCTGCTCTGGAAGCAGGTTCAGTCGACTGAACCAGTAGGTCAGTCGACTGAACCAGGGGCAGAAAACATTCTGTCCCTCTATCAGTCGAATGACCACCTGGGTCAGTCGACTGACCTAGAAACCGAACGTTTCCAAGCATTGTGTCAGCCGACAGACCATCTGGTCCAGTCGACTGACCTGCTTGCTTCAGTCCAACTTGCCTATATTACGTGGGTTTCCAATTTTGATCGTTTCGTGTTGATCCGATTTGTCGTTATCATTTATTATCGACTTTGATGACTTCTTTTTTGGGATTTTTGAGAATATCCATTTTGATGGATTCGGTATCGATTTCTATGGATTTGATTCACGTCTTCGAATTTGGATTTTGGTGATTGATTGTTTCTACAATCATTTCTGTGATTTGTCACTTTAAAATATAAAGGTTTTCTATACTAGTAGTAAATATTCAAACTCTTTCACAAAGATGATTTCAACCCTATTTTTAATACAAAGCTCGTTTTATAAAACCGTTTACCAACCTATTAGTATATACAAACCTTTATCTCATTCGTATGAGAAATCTAATTAAACAGCTTAGTAAAACAAGTGGTATGAAACACTTGCTTTTACTTCGTCGGTTAATTCTTGGACTTGTTCGATTGAAAATCTTGTGACAATCTTCGAGTGGAAATCTACAATTTGTTCGTAAATATTTAAGTTAAGCCAGTGGTTATGGGACATGAAGCTAAACTCATTTATTTACTAGATTGGTGTAATCGACACTTCTTGATGATCGATGATGATCATTTTATGGTTTAGACTAGCGATGTGCGATGTCTCTTTGTCCACGTGGGGGACTGTACCCCGATTTATGGAGCTTCGTCTCATTTTTATAGGCTAGCGACCTATGGTTTTATGGAGTTTGATTCATCGGGCGTTCGCTGTACTACGTCATTGTTCCGTATTATTTGAGTTTGGTTCATCGGGCGTTCGCTGTACTACATCGTTGTTCTGGATTATTTGTGTTCAGGTTCATTGGGCGTTCGTTGTACTACGTCGTTGTGCCTGATTATTTGAGTTTGGTTCATCGGGCGTAACGCTGTACTACGTCGATGTTCTGGATTAATTGAGTTTCTGGTTCCTCGGGCATTCGCTGTACTACGTCGTGGCACCGGCTCTATGGTTAGCGACCATGGGATAGCGACCCATTTGTGATACACGTGTTGGTGAGTTTTCATGCTCCCGTTTGTGATAGGCCTTCCCCCCTTTTGTGATTTCTGGATTTCTGGTTGTGATTTCTAGAATTTGTGTTTCACCAATTTTCGTGGTTTGCATTGATAAGCCTATCAATATTTGTGTTTTGGTGAATAATTTAAAGAATGTGATTATTTTTGGTGTTTTGAGATGATTTGAGATATTGTATGATTTTTGTTGTTCTTTGATGTATACTTGACACAATATGGCATTTTTGTTATCATACGTTTTTGGTCATATCTCTTATCCTATTTCATTTTATCTGATATTTATAGCTAGACTGATCCGTTTATTATTTTCTTCTTAAATAATACTCGGGTCAGACCGAGGTATTTCAGGTGCTTCTGCTTGACTTCTTATCTGGGACCATCATCTGATTTTTGGCTAACTACTTTAGATTAGTAGTTTTTGTTTTTCTATACATTCGAGATATAGACTTCTTGAAGTATACTTATTCTTTTGTCTAGCACCTGTACCTATTCTTTTGTGATGTAGTGGATCTTGTATGACCACAACTTTTATGTACACTTCTATGTGATATATTCATATCTATTTCCGCCTTTGTGATATGAATATCTGTGACTGATTTGTGTTATGTTTATTTCTATATTTGTTTCCGAAGTCCTCATAGCCACTGTGTGGTAGCTTTGAGTTTGTATTTGATATGTCGGATTTCCTCTTGAAATGAAATGTAAGATATATTATCTGACATATCGGTACTCGCACAAAGTAATTACGCAGATGGTCGCTCCTCGACAGCCTTATTCTTCGTGCTAGTCGACGACATTACCCAGTAATGTCCTTGGCTAGTGTGAGTATAGAGGTGGGGCATCACAGCTTGGTATCAGAGCCAAACTTCGGAACAATGTAGAATAATCTAGCAAGGATCATTGTCCTAAGTCTTTCTTAGGGAATCATGCCATAGGATTTAATTCGAGTCTTCGTACCGTTCTATCCTATTTCTTTTTATGATGCCTTGTTTTATCAATCAAGTTTGTTTGATATTCATTCTGTGAATAACCTTTTTCCTCTTCTTTCTTTCTTAAAGAAGAGAAATGGTTAGATCTGGCCGTCCTAGCGCCGGTCAATCCAGTGCTACTCCTCAGGATGTAGTATTTATGTTAGCTCAACAACTTTTAGATCTTATGAACAATGCCCAAGCTGCCGGTTCCGTTCCAGCGCCTACTCACCCTAAATCCGGGTTTTCATGCTTGTGCAGAGATTATACCGCTTTGGGTGAAAGGCCATTCAAGGGATTCGAAAGTGTTATAGAAATCCAAGCTTGGCTTAGATCGTGCGACCGCATCTTTTCTCGCATGAATCTTATTGATCTTCATCGAGTCCAAGTGGCTTCTAGCATGCTCCAAGAAAGAGCATTAGATTGGTATGAGCTTTTGATTTATGAAATTATCGAAGTGGATCTTACTTGGGAACAATTCCGGGAAAGATTCGAGTTAAAATTTGTGCCGGAAGCTGAAAAAGTATCTCTAGCTCGACGCTTTATTAACCTTGTTCAAGGTAAATCTTCTGTGACGGACTACGTCGCATCTTTTGAATCTCTTTCTAAATATGGGGTCGAGTATATTAATACCCCATTGAAGAAAAATCAGAGATTTGTCTATGGGTTGAATAAGAACCTCAAAAAGCCCTTACTTCTGAAACTAGAAGTTTCTTTCGATCAGCTCATAGATATCGCTCTTCGACTTAAAGAGGCCGATAAAGAAAGTGATGTTGAAGTTGTGCATGCCAAACAGAACTTCAACAATAACATGAAGAGGCCTATTAAGTTCAAAGGCCCCAATCCCATCAAGAAAGGGAAGCAAGAAACTTCGATAGCAAAGTCTCCTACCTCTAGTCGTGGACGATGCTACAATTGTGGTTCTACGGACCACTATGCAAATGAGTGTCCGAAACCTTTTTTTTGTCGTTATTGCAAAGGTTCGGGACATCTTTTATATTCATGCCCCAAACTTCCAAACAAGAGAGAGGGAAAGCTAAATGTTGTTTAAGCCCCTAGTGACATTTCTCATGGTCAAGGTATTTCTCCTTCTATCCTTGATGGCATTATTTTATTTCGTGATCTTCCTATTTGATTTCATTTGATACGGGTGTGTCCCACTCTTTTATATCAAAAGAACTTGTTGATTCTTTTTCTTTAAATATTATGGGCTTGATGATTTCACTGAGAATTGCGAATCCGGTTGGTGGATCCGCAACACTCAGTTTACTTTGTAAAAATGTCGAGATTATTTTATGCGATTATTCTTTTCGAGCCGATTTGCATGTTATGCGTTACTTAGGCTTCGAAATTGATTTTTTGGAAAAGGATTGGCTTGATCATTATGAAGCCCACATCCTATGTCCTGAGCGGACTATATATCTTCGACATTCTCAATCTATTAAGCAGATTTCTATTGTTCTTAATGATTTTGATTTCCAAATTCGGTGGCATCATTTTATTCATTAAACCTACTTAATGAGGAAAGTGTTATTTCTCTCATTCAAGTAGTTTGTGAATTTTCCGGTATATTTGAGCTTGTCTTAGGATTATCACGTAAGCAATCTATTGAGTGGTGCTAAGGTCTTTTCAGCTCGACCTTGCCACCGGTTTTCATCAGCTACGAGTTGCGGAGGGTAGCATTCCACTTACCGCATTCTGCACTCGTTATGATTCTTATGAGTGGTTCATTATGTCATTTGGTTTGATGAAGCTTCTACCTTATTTCATCCATCTTATGAATCGAGTATTCTACGAATATCTCGATGAGACCATCCTTGTATTCATTGATTATGGATGAAAACAACAATTTAAAATTTGCAAATCTTTTTAATAAGATATTTATAAGTATGATTGGATTTTGTTCTTAAAACGAGCAAAGAATATTCGTAAAATTTTTAAGTGACATGTTTATCATATAGAAGATGATTTTGTGTTGTTCTGGTCATTGAGTGCTTTAAGAATTTTGGTCGATGCGTTTGATCAACGTTATCGATAGGAATCTCCTAAACACTATGATAAGACAGTCAAACACAGTAAATTGACTTGTAAAAAGTAATTTTTTTCTAAAAAGATTATTACACAAAGTTAATTATAATTTTGAATGTCTTAGCTTTTCGGGAAAGAGGATCATTTAAAAGAACTCCTTTCTGATGCTCCTATTCTTGTGATTCCCGAAGGGAACCAAGACTTTATTGTTTATATCGATGCTAGTCGTATTGGTTTCGGTGTCATTCTCTTGCAAAGGGAATGTGTTATAACATATGCTTCTTGACAATTAAAGCTTGTCGAGACTAGATATGCCATTCATGATCTGGTGCTCGCGGCTATTGTTTTCGGCCTTAGAATTTGGCGTCATTATCTTTTGGGAGAGAAATTTGTTCTCTACTCCGATCATAAATCTTTGAAATATTTATTTTCTCAAAAGGAACTTAATTTGCATCAACAACGTTGGCTCGAGTTCCTTGCATTTTATGATCTTGATATTCTTTATACTCCGAAAAATGGTAATCGTGTTGCCGATGTCCTTACCCAAAAGCAACAAGCAGTTGTTTCCATGATGATATCCGAATGGAGTGATCTCGAGACTTTGTCCACTTGTGAGATTCGAGATCGTGAATCCGATTCATGTTTATCTCTTGTTTTGTGTAGCCTTGAGGCTCATCCTTCTCTTTTGGACCGTACCTCTTTTGGCTAAACTCTATGTCAGAGAAATTGTTAGATTGCATGGAGTTCCTACTTCTATTGTTAGCAATCGTGATCCATTATTTTACTAGTGGATTTTGGTAAGGTATTCAAAAGCTTTGGGAACAAAGCTTAATTCTAGCACCTCTTATCATCCTCAATCTAATGGACAAATAGAGCGTGTGAATCAAACTCTTGAAGATCTCCTTCGTGCATGTGTTCTTGATTTTGGTGGAAGTTGGGAAGATCATATTTCTCTTATTGAGTTTTCCTATAATAATAGCTTCCAATCTATTATTGGTATGGCACCTTTCGAGGCACTTTATGGAAGGCCATGCCGATTTCCTTCGTGATTGGCTTGAAATCGGTGAGAAGCTGGTTTTAAGTCTAGATTTTATTGGAATTCATTTGTGTTTCACCTACGAGGGGTGTTGTGCGTTTCAGTCGATCGGGAAAGTTAGCATCTCGATATGTTGGTCCCTTTCCCATCACCAAATGCATTGGTTCCGTGGCTTATCGCCTTTTATTACTGGCTCAGTTTTATGCTATTCATGACGTATTCCACGTCTCTCAATTACGGAAATGCCTTCGAGATTCCGATTTTATTCTTGAGCCCGGTGTTATTGAAGAAATTGAAGTTTCTCCTAATTTGACTTATGAGCAACATCCTATTCATATCATTGCTACGGAGGTGAAACGCCTTCGAAATAAAGATGTTCCTCTTGTGAAAGTTCAATGGTCCACAAATCCTAAGGATTGCTCTTGGGAATCCAGAGAATTCATCGAGCGAACACATCCGGACATACTCTCTCGAGCTCTTTGAGGTGAACTTCTTATTTCTAATTGTCTTTTGTGTTGATATGCTTTTTGGTTGTTACTTCTTATTTATTTATTAAGATTGCGAGGACGCAATTTCTTTAAGGAGGGGAGTCTGTGACAACCCGCATATTTTACGATTGTATATTTAAATGTTTTATTTAAATATAGCATCGTTAGTCGGATTCAAGTCCGAAATGTCACTTTTTGCAAACTGTCGAATTGGGACTCGAGACCACTTCCATTGAGTCCAAAATGGCATTTGCGACCTTTTTGAGTATAAACATCGATATGTTTGGAGTTGAGTAGAATTTTGACATTTTCACTTAGGGCTTTAGGCTTGGGTTTGGGTTTCAGCCCACTAACCCAACTCATCTTATATCCTAACTACACTCCTCTCCTCTTCATTCATTCTATTATTTTCCTAACACTTCAAGCTTTAGTAAAAATGGGGGAAGAGATTGGAAACTAAAATCCTAAGCCCTAGTTTCCTTTGCAAATTCAAGTTCTAGCTCCAAAATCAAAGAGAAGCTTAGGTAAGCATCCCCTTCTTCTTCTTCTCCATCTCAATCTCTCTCCAATTTCAGAAATTTCCTATGACCTAACTTATGAAATATTCGTTGTAATCTTAGATTGAAGCTTCTAGAGTTGAAGTTGAAGTGTGGTTGATCTTCCTTTTGATTTCAAAGCTTCTCATTTGTTGTTTTGGGTTGAAAAGGTGAGTTTTTGAACTCACATCTATGTCTATAGCTTTCGTTGTAGTTAGGTATGAATTCCTAACATCTATTCATGTTCATTTGTTTTTGATTTGGATTGATTTGGTGAATTTTCCAATTTTTTATTTTTGGAGTCCAATTTTGTGAAAATCCTTTTATGGGTGTTTGAACATGTTTACCGGAGTGAATCGAAGAGCCTATTAGGCTGGGTTGTCGCTTGGCATAAATCCCTAGTCGCGGTTGCTCGATCGATCGTTTCCGGTAGAATTTTGCCCCACTTAGAGGCTAGGCTGATTCTGCTCTGGAAGCAGGTTCAGTCGACTGAACCAGTAGGTCAGTCGACTTAACCAGGGGCAGAAAACATTCTGTTCCTGTATCAGTCGACTGACCACCTGGGTCAGTCGACTGACCTGGAAACCGAAAGTTTCCAGGCATTGTGTCAGCCGACTGACCATCTGGTCCAGTCGACTGACCATCTGGTCCAGTCGACTGACCTGCTTGCATCAGTCCAACTTGCCTATTTTTCGTGGGTTTCCAATTTTGATCGATTCGTGTTGATCCATTTGTCGTTATTATTTATTATCGACTTTGATGACTTCTTTTTTGGGATTTTTGAGAATATCCATTTTGATGGATTCGGTATCGATTTCTATGGATTTGATTCACGTCTTCGAATGTGGATTTTGGTGATTGATTGTTTCTACAATCAGTTCTGTGATTTGTCACTTTAAAATACAAAGGTTTTCTGTACTAGTAGTAAATATTCAAACTCTTTCACAAAGATGATTTCAACCCTATTTTTAATACAAAGCTCGTTTTATAAAACCGTTTTCCAACCTATTAGTATATACAAACCTTTATCTCATTCGTATGAGAAATCTAATTAAACGGCTTAGTAAAACAAGTGGTACGAAACGCTTGCGTTTACTTCATCGGTTAATTCTTGGACTTGTTCGATTGAAAATCTTGTGACAATCTTTGAGTGGAAATCTACAATTTGTTCGTAAATATTTAAGTTAAGCCAGTGGTTATGGGACATGAAGCTAAACTCATTTATTTACTAGCTTAGTGTAATTGACACTTCTTGATGATCGATGATGATCATTTTATGGTTTAGACTAGCGATGTGCGATGTCTCTTTGTCCACGTGGGGGACTGTACCCCGATTTATGGAGCTTCGTATCATTTTTATAGGCTAGCGACCTATGGTTTTATGGAGTTTGGTTCATCGGGCGTTCGCTGTACTACGTCGTTGTTCCGTATTATTTGAGTTTGGTTCATCGGGCGTTTGCTGTACTATATCGTTGTTCCGGATTATTTGTGTTCAGGTTCATCAGGCGTTCGCTGTACTACGTCATTGTGCCTGATTATTTGAGTTTGGTTCATCGGGCGTAACGCTGTACTACGTCGATGTTCTGGATTATTTGAGTTTCTGGTTCCTCGGGCGTTCGTTGTACTACGTCGTGGCACCGGCTCTATGGTTAGCGACCATGGGATAGCGACCCATTTGTGATACACGTGTTGGTGAGTTTTCATGCTCCCGTTTGTGATAAGCCTTTCCCCCTTTTGTGATTTCTGGATTTCTGGTTGTGATTTCTAGAATTTGTGTTTCACCAATTTTCATGGTTTGCATTGATAAGCTTTATCAATATTTGTGTTTTGGTGAATAATTTAAAGAATGTGATTCTTTTTGGTGTTTTTAGATGATTTGAGATATTGTATGATTTTTGTTGTTATTTGATGTATACTTGACACAGTATGGCATTTTTGTTATCTTACGTTTTTGGTCTTATCTCTTATCCTATCTCATTTTATCTGATATTTATAGCTAGACTGATCCGTTTATTATTTTCTTCTTAAATAATACTCGGGTCAGACCGAGGTATTTCAGGTGCTTCTGCTTGACTTCTTATCTGGGACCATCATCTGATTTTTGGCTAACTACTTTAGATTAGTAGTTTTTGTTTTTTTATACATTCGAGATATAGACTTCTTGATGTATACTTATTCTTTTGTCTAGCACCTGTACCTATTCTTTTGTGATGTAATGGATCTTGTATGACCACTACTTTTATGTACACTTCTATGTGATATATTCATATCTGTTTCCGCCTTTGTGATATGAATATCTGTGACTGATTTGTGTTATGTTTATTTCTATATTTGTTTCCGAAGTCCTCATAGCCGCTGTGTGGTAGCTTTGAGTTTGTATTTGATATGTCGGATTTCCTCTTGAAATGAAATATAAGTTATATTATCTGACATATCGGTACTCACACAAAGCAATTACACAGATGGTCGCTCCTCAACAGCCTTATTCTTCGTGCTAGTCGACGGCATTACCCAGTAGTGTCCTTGGCTAGTGTGAGTATAGAGGTGGGGCATCACACAACTGCTCCTCGCTTCTCCTCATTTCTGACATACTCCCCTTCAAAACAACCTGTGCACATCCCTGCATCTTGCAACTACCATTTCCACCGTCAACTCCACAAATCAACTTGCACTACACGCTTTCATACAACTCCTCCTTCACATCTCTGATCACACACTTCATTTCAACCTCCCACTACCTATAGAACTACATACTTCTGTGCACATATCACAGACATAACATTACCCCTCTGCCATATCACAGACATTCTCCAACAAACCATTCTCAACTGTCATTACCAGACTCTGCCCACCATCAACTAACCACTGCTCTGCATACATACCTCTGATACATACATACACTCCATCACCAACACTTCTCTGCAACCAAGACCACCTGCCTTCACCACAACTATTTCAACTAACCACTGCTCCAGTCAGCACAAAACATCCTCTGTCCATTCCCACACCTGAACAACTACTTCTAACACACACAAACTAACATCTTACATGTCATCCCTCCCTGCCATTGCTCCTACCACCTTAACAAACTAACAATCTACCATCCTACAACAATTACCCACTGCCTTCTAACTGCTCCTATCAACTGCATACAACAACTATTCCATCATCCTTACTTCACTACTGACATACTTCCTTCATCACAGTGAACATACTTACTGATCTCTTCTAACTCCAACCACCTTCCTCGACCAACTTCAAATCATCCTGAACTCCACCAACTCGCAAACCTTCCAGATCCGAAAACTATCACCATCCTTACAACCACGACCATCCAGATCTCCACCATCGCAACCATCATAAAGCACCTATGTCGAATCGACCACTCTTTTATGTATTTTGGCAAAATTCACTGAATTGAGGAAATATTAGGTTGCGAATTTGATTAAGGAATTTTGATTGAGGAACTTAATTAACTGTGCGTATTAGAATTGTTTTTTTAATGGGTCGGACTTCAGGGAGTTTCCTTTTCTTTTGTTCGTTTTGTTTATTTTTCCAATTTTTTTGGTCCATTTTTCCTTTTGTCCTTTAAGTCTCTTACAAAAAAATATTTGTTTTTTTCATTTCGGTTGATTTCAATTGTTTTTAAGTTTCTTTTTGCCTACCAAAAAGATAAAAATAATAAATTTTTTTTATAGATATATATATTTCACTTGCTTGTAAGCAATATTTATACTCGTTGTCTACTCCTTTTTAGGTAACCAAAGAATGACAGCTTGCTAAAACTGCCGCTTGGCTGGCCAAAATAAATTACTTGTTATAAAAAAATTTGCCGCTTTAAACGAAATTGCTAATGATACTGCAAGTTCTGGTATTATGCCATTGTCTCTTATTTTTATTTGCTTTGCATTGTTGGTTGCTTGCTTGCATTTAAAAAAAAAATTAAAAAACGAAAACGAACTCAAATTTCATTCATAGTTGCATTGTTAATTCACGTTTATTTTCGGTTTTGCATAGGAATGGCAATAGGGCGGGTTGGGGCGGGTTTCTTTTGCCCCAGACCCGCCTCGAGTTTTATTGACCCTGGTCTGGACCTTCCCCGTAGACCCGGTGTGGGTCAAAAAATTTTCCCCAAACCTAAAACCCGTACGGGTTAGGGTAAACCCGTCCCTCCCCAAGACCCGGTGAGGTTCTTTGTATTGATTCAAAATTGTGTACTAATGTACATATATTTATTTATATTTGTTGTTACTAAATGATACATTACATACAAATAACAATGTGTTTACAATGATAAGGGAAGATAATAAAAATGTGGTGCACAAAATAGTTCAAAAAAATATGCATCTACTATTGTATAATTATCAATGATGCAGCTTAATACTATAATTTTTTTTTATAGCTTTTTGATTGGAACATTATAATATCCATGTCATAATCACTTATACATATAAAGATTAACAAATCATCAATATAATACTAAAGGGATTTCATGAGATCTTAGTAGTATGGGTCGGGTTGGGGTGGGTCAGCCAAACCTCGACCATACTCTAGACCTGGAGCTCTCAAGAATGGGTCATGGGTCTACCCGCCCCGATGACCCAATGGGGCGGAACTGGGCAGGTTAAAACAAGGGCGGGTCAATCGGGTTTGGACCCTAATCCCACCCCATTGACATCCCTAGTTTTTCATTTATTTCATCTTATTTTCTTTTCTATGGGCAACACCCAATCCACATAAGGTGGGGGATTTCATCACCCCCTCCTTGGCCCACAGAATACATTTCATCTTAGAATTTGACTAATAGTAACGGCTAGACATTTGACGTAAGGGTGTCGCGAGCTCACCTAGGGCTTAAATGTATATTGACAAGTTGTCTTCTTTGAACAATTTAATTTCTTGGTGTCTAGGCTATGACAGAGCAATAATCATATATAAATATTACGGTGATTCATAAATATTATAGTGATTGTTTCTTTGAAGGTACTTAAACGTTCGGTGGCATTGCTATGGTGATTCATGCTGCATCGATAACTCCTGTCCGTTACCTGGCTAAGAAATATTTTGTTGGATTAAGACAAAGTGCGATTATATAATTTTGGGTTAGGAGCTACTAAGGACAAAAAATTTGTAATTAAGTCCTTGCATTCAATCTAGTTGCTTTAGTTCATACATATTTAAAAAAAATCCAAAATCCAAAACCAAAAAAATTATAAATTTGACTTAATTTAGTTTTTTTTATCCAAAAGAAAAAAATCTTTTTAAATCTTTTCCTTTGATATTTTTCAATCTAAATCAAAAATCCTAAAAAAAACAAAACAAAATAAAATTTCCATTTTTAAAAATAAATTCCTTTTGGTAAATATTTTACTTTTATAAAAAAACATTTTTGAAATATCTGAATTTCCCTACTCGTAAGAATTTTACAACAGTTGTGAAAATCAATATAATCCATGTAGTTTCACATCATATTCTTATGGATATTTTAATAACAGCTATTGTACAAACAATTCGAATTTTGCACCACAAAGTTTTTAAAATGACGACCAACCCTCAACTCTTGAAAAGAGTATTGAAATGATTTGGTCTTTACTTGAACAACGAAATCAAATGATAAATAATTTGAGTAATCTGTGTAATAACTCAAATCAAAGATTTCAAAATAATCAAATTTGAATTCACTTCAAAATTCAAATGATTTCAATTATAACTCATGCCAATACAACTTCGAACTCCAAAATAAATTTCAAAGTCAAAATGGAAATGTGGACCACTTTTTAAATGATTTTGGCAATGAGAATAATTTTAGTTATGGTGCAATGGACAATTTTTATTCTCAACATTTTCAAATTGAAAATTCTCAAATTAATAGTTATAAATTTGATTTTGTTGAGCAAATGGAAGAAATTCACAAAAATCACACGGATTTGTTGTTTGAAACCTACATGAAATAACGTGAGCAACATAATCAAATCCAAACATGTCACGAGTCAAATAGTAATCCACCTTTTACCAAAATTGATGATATTCAAATAACAACTTTTGAAATTGAAAATAACAAACTTAATGAAGTTGTTGAAAATGCGGAAATGGAGTTGGATTTTAATTCTTTTGAGAGTGTGGAACCAAATTTACGATTCGATCTTCCTTTTTCCGATTTTGAAAAGTTGAATACAACAACTTTAGATTTTGAGCATGATAGATGCAATGAAGTTGTGAATAATTCAACAAAGGAAGATGAATTTAGTGAACAATTTTTTTTGGACTTTTCGAAGATGAGTTGTTGAAATCTGAAGTGGTAGATCTAAATCACCATTTTGATTTTAAAATCAATAATTCTAAAGAGTTTGTCAATGATAAGTTAGAATTTCAATTTGGTAAAAATAAACTTGAACTTCAACCAATTTTTCTATCTACCCTAAAAATTATCGAAAATAAAACAACTCATACAATTTTTAAAACAACATTTGTTTTTCCAAATCAACATTCACCTTTGAAATCTTTTATGGTTTGGTTTTCTGTGCTTAAGCTATGTCTCTCATACTTGACGAGACAAATGAATTGATCTTTGAATGACCATTTCATTTTCTTTTTAACGGTATATTTTTTGATGTCGTGTAAATAATAATCGTTTCATTTTCATGTAAATATAGGTCATATTTTACTTTTATTTTATTTTTCTCCTTTCATTTGGGTTGACTGTGGGGACACAGTCAAAATTAAGTGTGGGGGGAGTCTCATCTTCATTTTTGATTTTTCATGGTTTATTTTTTGCATTTTCTTTCCAAAACTCAAAACTTAAAAAAAAACAAAACAAAAAAAAATCCTAAAACAAATTTTCTTTTTAGCATATTGATTTACTTTTGAAAAAAAACACTATAGGATAAGTATAGGTTTTTAGTTATTAAACTGAAATTTTTGAAAATTTATTTGTCTCAACAAAAATAAAATAAAGTTTGATTACAAGTAACTATGGTTCAACTAGTATATAGAAAGATTCATGGGTGATAACTATGAAGTATATCCTAATTGAAATATTTGTTTAAAAGAGTGGTTGATTTAAAGTAAAAGCTATAACAATTTTGATCTTCTAAGTTAAGTGGTGCTAAGGTGATTTTGCAAAACTCTCACTTAAAAAAAACATAAAAAAAGGTTTTTGTGAAAATAATAAACACTTAGAGTCGTGTGTTCACACGCAAGTGTGTACACTCGCCATGCTCTATACCCTTCTCACGTAAGCCCGAAAGGCAGTGCAAGATCGGTATATCCGGCCTTAGTTTATCTGAGCTAGGTGTATGAAAGTAAATATTTAATAAAAATAACCAACTAAAGTCATGTGTTCATACGCAAGTGTGTACACTCGCCATGCTCTGTACCCTTCTCATGTAAGTCCGAAAGGTAGTGCAAGATCGGTATATCTGGCCTCAGTTTATTCGAGTTAGGTGTGTAAATAATAATAATATTAATATTTTTCAAAATAGAGAGAGCAAGCAATTGAAATCCAAGCACTATTTTCACTTATTTAATTCGATTTGTTATTCAAAAGAAATAAAAATACCTCTTTGCAAAACTTAGATAATCAACTAAAGGATATATTTCATAGTTGCACTATATAATCAACCAAAACAACTAGTCAAACTAGAGTCTAATTATGATGTTAACTTAATTTTTGTTGCAAGTTTTGACGAGTAAAAGGACTTAAATTTCTTGATAACGACTAGAACTTATATTTAACTTATTCGAGTCAATTTAAAAGTAAATTCTTTATTTGTAAATATTTTCAAAAACTTACATTCAACTCTTTTTAAATAAATCTTGCATTTAGCAATTTTTCATGTTGTGTTTGGATTTTGTGGGTAGTATCCGTTGAGAACCCTCACAAGACACCACTCGTCCTACTAGGGACACCTAGAGGTTTAACGGCTTGTTGCATACGCTCAATGCAATCGTGCTTCCTACAAAATGGATTTATCTTAGTTTTTGTTTATTCAAGGCCGAATAAAAAAGTAAGTGTGGGGGTATTTGATGTGCACGTAAAAGTGCATATTTTTACTTCCATATTTAATATACTTTTATTTAAATAATTGTCATAATTGGGTATTTTTACATGGTTTTACCAAAATCCAAATATCATCAAATCATCATTCATTCATCTTCATTTAAGGGAAAAATGGTAATTTTGTTCATATATTAATTTTGAGAATATTTATTTGCACATTTTAGTTTTATTTGCAGAAATTTGGATGGAATATGAAGAAACCTTCATGGAAATATGCATGCACAGGAGTTAGAAGGCAAATAAGATGAAGAAATAAAAAAAATCATGAAATTAGGGAGGACCCCACCTACCCAGTTATCATAATCTATAATTAGGAGCTAATGCACAAGTTAGTGGGGATTAAAGTCACATGCACATTTAACGGAGGATTAAACTCATGCTAATGATTACCTGGAGGTTACTCTTCCTAAGGGGTATTTTATGTAGTCCCCTAAAATATGGATTAGGGTTTTAGGAATGTATAAATAACCCTCTTATGTTCATATAATGAAGTTTTTAATCTACTGATCAAAATGCAACTTGTAGCCAAAAATTAAATGAGAAATAAAATGGCTTCCTAAGCCTTTTCTTCTTCCTTCTTTTTCTACATGCTTTTATTTCATTTTATGCTCATTTTTATTTACATGCTCTCTTTCCTTTTATGTTAGTAGCTTAATTTTATTTTTATGCAAGTAGTTTAGCTCTCCTTTTATTTTAGTTAGCTTGCAATTTCTTTTGTTTGTTTTGTGTTGAAATTTACATGTGTTGAAATGATAACACAATGAGTAGCTAAACCCCTTCAATTTAGGGGTAATGCAGCTCTCTAAGATTATGT
The DNA here is from genome assembly GCA_030737815.1 of Allium fistulosum. Classification (NCBI taxonomy): domain Eukaryota; kingdom Viridiplantae; phylum Streptophyta; class Magnoliopsida; order Asparagales; family Amaryllidaceae; genus Allium; species Allium fistulosum. Next base: position 935,606,779 of record CM060907.1, on the reverse strand, counting down.
AAATTCAATATATTTTGTGATTTATGATCTCTTATAACGCTTCATGAAAATTGAATGTTGATGTAAGTTTATTAGTGAATTTGATAGCCTATGTTGTAATCACAAATAGACTACTCTTACTCAAATATAAACACAATTTACATCATCATCATCATCATCTTAATAACTGATTTTTGATTATGAAATTAAAGTAGTATCAAAATTTGATGATTTATGTTACTAAACAAAATAGTAAATGGATCATACTTAAAATAGCTTTTGCTTTGACTTCATTTTCATTACAATTGATAAGTGGTTTTGGTTGTTGTATTATAGTTTGTTGGTTTAAGTTATGTTAGTTAATAACATAAATAGACCATACTTATTATAAATACATTACTAATTCTATTTAGATCAAAATATAGAGATCATAGATTATTTTTTTGTTGATTTATGTAAAAATATGAGAAGTGTATTTGCCTCTAAATTGTCTTTCAAACTAATATTGTTACCCGGTAACGAAAGGCTCAACACAGAGCACCGTTCGGCGTCCAAGCCTCATTCGGCATCATAGCACCGCTCGACATTCGAGCCTCGTTCGGCATCAGAGCACCGTTCGGCGTCCAAGCCTCGTTCAGCATCATAGCACCGCTCGGCATTCGAGCCTCATTCGGCATCAGAGCACCGCTCGGCATTCGAGCCTCGCTCGGCATTAGAGCACCGCTTGGGATTCGGGCCTCGCTTGGCATCAGAGCCTCGTTCGGCATCCAAGCCTCGCTCGGCATTCGAGCCCCGCTCGGCATTTGAGCCCCGCTCGGCATATCTTCCTCGATCGGTATACGAATGTCGTTCGACCCGGATATGTGGTTCGACAATTGCCGTTCGGCAATTATGGCTCGGCATACAGAAGTCGTTTACTATAGGCCGAGGCATCTCACTCCTAGGCCCATGAGGGAAGTCCAACCCATCTTCGTCTATAAATAGAGGAGCAAGGGCACAGTGAAATGGAACTTTTTTTGAGAACACTGGGAGACTCTGCCGCTTTCAAGACTCACTCTTTTCAGTTCAAACTTGTACTCAAGACATTATTGTATGGATTGTATCTGTATTTAACTACTTGGGAAAGCAATAAAGATTACAATTCAAAGTGGACGTAGGCAGTTACGCCGAACCACTATAAATCTGGTGTTCAAGATTTCTGCAGTTAATTTAGTCTATATCTCTCTGTTTTAATTTATCTTCTTCACTTATCTCTCTACACAATCTTTCTAAAGGGGGTTAGTGACCAATTTTGGTGCTAACACTTTGGTGCTTTTCACTGAGAGTCGAATTCTCAAGCCACAAGGATCTACTTTGTAGCTACTAGATTGAATAAATCCTCCGAAGGAGATCCAAGTCATTCATAAGACGTCCGTTGATTCTACTCAGAGTTCTTACCAATAACTCTACAATGGGAAGACCACGTACCAGATCAGCCTCTCATAATGCAGACGTCAATGAGACTGCTAGCGTACAACAAATAGGACCTAGCAATCAGCAAGAAAATCTGGGTGCAGGAACTACCACCCAAGATCGAATGGAAGTTATCACCAGGACAGAATTCAATGACTTGATGAGGGAACTCATGGAAAGCAGGAGACAACTTGGAGAACAGATTCAAGCTAACGGCAACCTTATGGCTCAGCTCACTCAACAACAGCATCAGAATGCTAGGGGTAGTCCAGCTCCTTACTCTTCATCTGATAGCTCGACTTCGTCCGATGAACCTCCCAGGCGTAGACGCCACAAGACTGAAACTACGTAGGCAAGTGCTGCCGATCGATCAGCTAGGGATCACTTACACCTCGGAGACCGCAACCAAGCAGGAACGGGAAACTTAGGATCTGGAGCGCGTGTGGAAACTGGACGCCTGGCTCACCAAGACGCCAATGATGCTGAACCTCAAGATACACGTTTGGCAGGTCGCCAGCAGAGGAGGCATCAACCTGACCAATCCCGTAGAACAGACTCCAACCTTCCATCTTCCATCTTCCATACAAACCCTAGACCTATCGGCTATGGTCAGACAACTGATGAGAGAAAATCAAGGCCTGACCAATGAAGATTGGGGGATATCCAAGAGTCATACTCCATTCACAGACACTGTTCTACAGGCCGAGTATCCCAGGAAGTTTAGCATGCCAACTATCCCGGCCTACAAAGGAAAGACGGATCCCCGACAGCATGTGATGAGATATGAATGGATAATGGATTCAGCTAGAGTGAATGATGCAACCAAGTGTAGATACTTCCGGATAACTCTATCTGGGATCGCTACCATGTGGTTCACCCGACTTCCTCCGCGGTCCGTATCCAGTTTCGAGGAGTTGGCAACGAAATTTATAGAACAGTTTAGGATACATGCTACTCGTCCAAACGACGTGATGTCCCTATCAAGTGTAATCCAAGTTCCAGGGGAGTCGTTGAAGGAGTATTTACAGAGATTCCATGTTGCGGCTATGGAAGTTAGCAATCCTAATGATCACGCAATTCTTATGGCTGTAATGCGAGGTGTGGATCCGGATTCAGAGTTTGGAGATTGGTTAGTAGGAAAGCCTCCAACTACACTAGAGCGTTTTTACTCAAAGGCTCATCAATTCATAAGAAGAGAGGAAGCTAGGTGGATAAGGCGAGACAAGGCACCAGGGCCTGTTCAGGAGACAGTGAAAAGCAACATCGCTGTAAAGCAATCCGGAGACAACTCGGGGAAGGTTCAGGTCAATGTCTAGAACAAGCCCGGGCAATCTAAGGAGTTCGGAGGAGGAAATCAGAGTAAGAAAAGAGAAGCAGGGAAATGGAAGCCGAGAATTCCAACCTACAACGAATACACCCCACTAAATGCATCTCTTGAGAATATTTACCTATCAACTTGTAATACCTTTCAATACAGAAAGCCGCGCCCAAAGGAGTCAACCGAGGAGCAAAAGCGGACTGGGAAGTATTGCCGCTTCCATGAGACTTATGGGCACAATACTGAAGAGTTTAGGCACCTACATGACGCTATAGAAAAGTTGATTAGACAGAAAAAGTTGTAGGAGTTCGTAAATAGTCCTCAAGAGGGTGGACAAGGAACGTCCAATCCTGGAGCCTGCTGGAACCGTGGGTAGGCTAGTCATAAACACGATAGTAGGCGGACCTCATCATGCAGATAAGAATTGGCACGAAATGGAGCGATACGCTAACCCCCTAAGGCATGCAGATTTTGAGTGTTGTTCAAATACCGAGGACGGGACCCCAGCTAAGCAGCAGCGGACAATGACAGACGATATAGTATTTAGGAGCCGAGATGCCGACCAGGCGGAGGCTCCTACCGTTGACCCGATGGTCATATCCGCGACTATCGGGCCAGCAATAGTGAAGAGAATTTTAATTGATTGTGGAAGTTATGTTAACATTATCTTCAAAAAGGCGTATGACCAAATGAAGATGGAAACGAAGGATTTAAAGCCGTCTAAAGCCCGTATTCATGGCTTTAACGGTGCAGCGACTGATGCAGTGGGGTACGTTAAGTTGCCAGTTGAACTGGGACAAGGTGAGCGTAGGAGGGTGCGAATCCTACCCTTCGTAGTCTTGGATGTAGATTCCCCATACAATGTATTTCTAGGTCGACTGGCCCTGGCTGAATTCAGGGCAGCATTGTCCCCGTGGTGTTTGACTTTAAAGTTTCCGACTAACAAAGGAGTAGGTGTTGTTCATGGTGACCAGGCGATCGGTCGTGCATGTTATGTGGTTGAGCTTCGAGAGTCCCAGCGGAGAGAGAAAGGAAAGGTTGCGGACAGCTCCGTCCGCATTCAGAATACTGACAATTGACAAGTAATGCCCGAGCCCTGGCTCGGGCAAAATTCTCGGATCTACTGAGACATAGATCCGAGAGATGTTGATGAGGAACCCAAGGAAGAAAAAGCAACACCGGCTGAACTGACGATTGACATTTCAGTCAGCCGAGACGATCCGTCGCGAATACTGAAGATTGGATCACAACTCAGCCCCTCGATGACCGAGGACCTTAGTGATTTCCTCCGAGCGAATCTCGATGTTTTCGCTTGGACACATTCTGACATGTGCAGGATTTCTCATGCTATTACGAGTCATATGTTGAACATAGACCCAAGGTACATCCCAGTTAAGCAAAAAAAGGAGAGGAATAGACCCGGAGAGGTCCGTTGCTCTCAGAGAGGAGGTGGACAAACTCAAAGCCAATGGGTTCGTCCATGACGCCCTCTACCCTGAATGGGTGTCAAACCCCGTGCTAGTAAAAAAAGCGAATGGGAAGTGGAGAACTTGCGTAGATTATTCTGATTTAAACAAAGCTTACCCTAAGGACAGTTTCCCATTACCTAGAATTGATCAATTGGTCGACTCCACTGCAGGACATGAGTTATTGTCGTTCATGGATGCATACTCGGGATACAATCAGATCCCGATGCACATTCCGGACTAGGAACACACTAGTTTTGTCATAGACGTTGGGCTATATTGCTATGTAGTGATGCCTTTTGGATTAAAAAACGCGGCAACGACCTATCAGCGTTTGGTGAATCGAATGTTTAAAGACCAGATTGGTAGAACAATGGAAGTCTATGTGGATGACATGCTCGTGAAGTCACGGCAGTCAAACAACCACATTCGAGACATAGCAGAGATGTTTGGCATACTTAGATAGTATGGGATGAAGATCAACCCTCTGAAGTGTTCCTTCGGCGTAGCATCAGGGAAGTTTTTGGGATTCATTGTTAATGCTCGGGAATCGAAGCTAACCCGGAAAAGATTCAAGCTATTCGAGACATACAAGTGCCCAGGACTATAAAACAGGTACAAAGCTTGAATGGAAAAGTGGATGCGTTGAGTCGATTCATATCCAGAGCCACAAACAAGTGTATTCCCTTCTTCGATAAAATAAAGAAAGGAAAGAGGAATTTCGAATGGACATCCAACTATGAGGAAGCGTTCCGAGCTCTGGTAAGGCATTTAGAAAATCCTCCAGTGCTGTCGAAACCAGTGAACCATGAAATGTTTAAGTATACTTGGCCGTATCCCCATATGCTATAAGTGCGGCTTTGGTCCGCGAGGAGGACCGAGTTCAAAAGCCGGTGTATTACGTTAGTAAACGTTTAACGGGGGCAGAAAGAAATTATCCTAAAATTGAGAAATTGGCCTATTGCTTGGTGATTGCATCACGTAAGCTGCGTCCATACTTTCAAGCACACTCAGTCAGTATTTATACCGATCAGCCCTTGCGACAGGTACTCCAACGACCAGAAACTTCTGGAAGGATGTTAAAATGGAATATCGAGTTAAGTCAGTTCGATATTACATACCTGCCAGGAAGAGCCATACAAGGCAAGCATTAGCTGACTTCATCGCTGAGTTCACTGTGTCAGATGAGCCAGACAATCACGGTGTCATTCCCCTCGTTCAATGGAAACTGTACACTGATAGGGCGTCAAACGACCATTGTTCGGGGGCTGGTGTAATTCTTGTGACTCCAGAAAATCGATCGATCTGTTATGCTTTGAAGCTCAATTTCCCAACTACAAATAATGAAGCAGAATACGAAGCATTGATTGCTGGCTTAAAGCTTATTGGGGAACTTGGAGTAAAATCAGTTGAAATCTTTTGTGACTCACAGTTAGTGGTGTACCAAGTGCGAGGAGATTACCAAGCAAGGGGACAAAGGCTTGCTCCGTACCTTGCTCTGGTTCGGGAACTATTGGAGAACCTTGAACATTATGACATTTTGCATATCCCGCGTGAACAGAACAAGGAAGCCGACACGCTGGCCAAATTTGCAAGTACCGGCGATGCATAGCAAATGGGATTAGTTCCCGTCAAAACCTTACATGCTCCAAGCATAGATGTGATGGAAGTGGATTTTGTGTTGGAAACGGAAATCGAGAAGGAATCATGGATGACCCCATTCAAACAATAACTGCTAAGCGGGACTTTGCCCGAAAGAAGAAGCGAAAGACGACAGGTCATTCGCAAAGCCTCGCGATATGTGATGCAGGGCGGAGTAATGTATCAGAGGGGGTTCTCGGTCCCATTACTCCGATGCATTGCCCATGATGAGATAAAGCGAGTCTTGAATGATGTTCACGAAGGAGGGTGTGGCGACCATACTGGGGGGCAGACATTGGCAAAAAAGATCCTCCGATAGGGATATTATTGGCCAACTGTGAATCGGGATGCTGCAGATTATGTAAGAAAATGTGATAAGTGTCAAAGATACGTGAAAATCCCGAGAGCTCCGCCGACAGAACTCTCGCAAATGGTTAGTCCCTGGCCGTTTGCAATTTGGGGAATCGACATAGTCGGTTCTTTGCCTATATCCAAAGGTGGTGCAAAATATGCAATAGTTGTGGTCGACTACTTCACCAAATGGGCCGAGGCAGAGCCCTTAGCCACAATCACCTCAAAGAAGGTCATTAATTTCGTTGTGCGAAACATTATATGCCGCTTCGGCCTCCCGCGAACCATCATTACAGACAACGGAACTCAGTTCGAAAGTAGGGAATTCAAAGATTTCTGTTTAAAGTACGACATTGAGAAAAAGTTCGCCGAAGTTGCTCATCCTAAGGCTAATGGACAAGTTGAAGCCGTGAACAAAGTAATCAAGACCATACTGAAGAAGCGTTTGGAAAAGGCTGGAGGCAAACGGGTAGATGAACTTCCAACAGCGCTATGGGCTTATAGAACTACCCACAAGTCCACGACTGGCAACACTCCATTCGCATTGGCATATGGCACGGAGGCTGTTATACCCGTGGAGCTTGAAGTTCCATCACATCGGATGACACATTATGATCCTAGGATGAATCGGGATCTCTTGTCGGAATCACTGGACTTCGTTGATGAAAAACGTGAAGAAGCTGAGTTAAGGGCGGCAGCATATAGGCACCGAGTTAAGCGATATTATAACGAAAAAGTCCGCCTGAGATCTTTGATGTGGGTGATCTCGTTTTGAAACGAGTTTTTCCGGTACCGTCACGTGTGAATCCCAACTGGGAAGGTCCATATGTCGTTGAATGGAAGCTTGGAGAGGGAACTTTTAAGCTAGCGACAGTTGATGGCATAGCACTCCCCCGAGCAAGGAATAGTGAGCATTTGCGACGTTATTATATTTAACATGTTTCTTTCGTGTTTTAGGTGCAATTATTTACCGTATGTTTTTGTTCCATTGATTCTTAGTTTATTTTTAAACATGTAATCGGACGATTTAGTTTGTTTTCATTAATAAAGGCTTGAAGCCATCATTTCCATGAATTACTGATGTTTCTGTGCCTTATAATCCGATGGCAAAACAACTAGAGTTACATTATTATGTCTGACGTACGAACGCGCATAAACGACTTAAATCTCCAAGTCCCCTGAGTGTGGACTGGAGTACTCTGAGTCCCCAGAGTGCGGGCTAGAGTATAAACGACTTAAATCTCCAAGTCCCTTGAGTGCGGACTGGAGTACTCTGAGTCCCAAGAGTGCGGACTAGAGTATAAACGACTTAAATCTCCAAGTCCCCTGAGTGCGGACTGGAGTACTCTGAGTCCCAAGAGTGCGGACTAGAGTATAAACGACTTAAATCTCCAAATCTCCTGAGTGCGGACTGGAGTACTCTGAGTCCCCGGAGTGCGGACTAGAGTATAAACGACTTAAATCTCCAAGTCCCCCGAGTGCGGACTGGAGTACTCTGAGTCCCCAGAGTGCGGACTAGAGTATAAACGACTTAAATCTCCAAGTCCCCTGTGTGCGGACTGGAGTACTCCGAGTCCCAAGAGTGAGGACCAGAGTATAAACGACTAAAAATCTCTAAGTCCCCAGAATGCGGACTAGAGTACAAATGACTTGAAGGCAACAAGTCCCCAGAGTACAGACTAAAAAATAATCTAAGTACCTGAAGTGTGGAATAAAGGATGTACAACCCCAATCAATTTCCGAGTTATATGAAAATGGATTGGGGGTTTATATAACTCACGATAGTTCGGGTTTCGACCACAGTTATACAGAAAGCAGAAAAACAAAAGTCATTTGAAAGACAAAGAAACTAAACTTTATTTATTAATCCAAAATGGGGTTCTACTACCACTCCTCCAAAACTCGGAGTCAAAAGTCTATCTACATTGACTACGAAAATAAATAAATAAAAATAATTACATGATCTAAGCTAACTCTCGTTGAACGAGTGTAGTGGCTACTTCTTCGATTTCTTTGGCTTCTTTTCCTCCTTCGTTTTCTCAAACGACTCCTCCCCCACGCGTTTTCTCTTGGACGTTTTGCTCGCTAGAGAAACGGTGTCAGAAGTGGGAGGAGGAACATTCAGTGATTTGGTTCTGCCAGGAAGAATGACTTTTAGAGGCCTGTTCAACGGGTCATCAAGTTCTACTACTTGAGACTCGACCTTGATCTCCACTTTCTTTTTCCTCTCTTCCTCAAAATGCTCCTTCATGCTCAGCCCTGAGGTATGGTCAGAAGCGCCGGTAATCTCAATTTCATAACTTTCTTCGACGGGGGACGAAGTTTCAGACTTATCCTCGTCGAGCGCCTCAATCACCTGAGCATCAGGACCAAGGGTCACTCCCGCGTGGGTAGCCTCGCTCACTTTCCCCTTTTCCTCCTTGGCGTCATCACTCCTTAGAGTCGGATCAGGATCAGAATGGCCTGTGCAAAACCACAAGAGACGAACGTTAGAATACAATAGTCTCTCGCCAAAAACGACAGTTCTTTGAACTTTAAGAAGAAGAGTTATGTACCGGTTTCTTGCTGGCTTTCGACCGTCCGAGGAGTCTCAACCTCTAGAATGGGAGATAGCACATGAATGCCGAGGCCAGGGTCTTTTGGGTCATAACCAGCATGTTGCTCGAATGGATCAAGTACTGGCCGATCAGCCGATTGAGTAGGAGGAGCTGGAGACTCGGTTCCAGACGGACCAACGATGTCATTTTTTTCCTTTGATGGAGAAGAGCCTTTGCCAAAAAGAGCCATTGCTGCAGATAAGTCTGAAGGCTCGTTCCCCCTAAGAAGCTCCTTTACTAAAGCATCCTCGTCAACCTCCTCGGTGCCCGACTCAACCTTCCTAATCTTTATCAAAGTTTCCCATGCCTCGGCTAGAGATTCGAGGTAACCCTCGCCGAGAAAAGTCAAATCCCGATGCATAAGGACGCGAGCGTTGTATTCTGCTATAAGCGGGTCGAACAAGCACTTGACCTCCTCCCTACCGGCTTCGGCAGCTGCCTCGAGGCACGAATCAATATCAGAAAGCGCCATCTTTTTACCATCCTCGTGGGCTATCTCCTTCAGTGCTTCGGCTCTGGAAAGCTCCTCATCTAGTTGTGTTTTGAGGAGTCGAGTGGCAACAATCTCATTGCAGTATCGTTGGGACTCCTCCTGAGCAGCTATCTTCTCTTCCTTCTCCTTACAGAGTAGTTCTTTCAACTCTTTAACCTGCAGGGCGAATGCATCCATTTCTTTTTTAACAGAGTCCTTTTCTAAAGCCAGGGCCCTACAACATTGGACCGCTTCGTCAATTTCCTTCCTATGAGTTATCTCTAGACGAGTGACGACCTCCGTAGTATCTTTAGCACTTTGTTGGGCAGCCTCGAGTTGGGACTTGTATGAAGAGAGCTCTTCATCCTGAGTTTTGATAATGTCTTTATCAAAAATGGCTTCAAGCTTCAGGCGGTCGATTTCGTGTTGACGTTCAACAGAGACTTCCGAGACATTTTCAGCTAGATGGACAAACGCGTCATGTTGAACATAAACGTTGTTGTTGCAAGCAATGGCGCTCTGTTTGACATGCCCCGGAATGTGATGGATCGCTGGGAGGAACTTCTGACCATCAAAGCAGATTTTTGGGAATTTAACTTTAAGCTCGGCTAGCTTCTCCGATATCGTCGAATCTGTTGCGGGAACAGGGGGAGATGGCTTTGAAAGTTCCGTTCTCTTACGATGTTCCCGAGACTGCCGTGTGCTAGATGAACCAGATTATTGATCACGGGGGACATCAAATTGGGACCCCTTCTACGTAGACTTCTCTCTGCCTTGCTCTAATTGAGAATGGAGATCGCAGGAATATGAAGACTGGCTGTATGATTTCCTTCGATAAGTTGATTCTCGGGGGCGATAGTCTCGGTCTCCAGAGTCGTCTCTGTCTCGGCGCTTGCCGGTGCCCGAATCCCGGCCAGAATAATGAAAAATAGATGACCCGCGAAGACGATCGAGTCCGTGAGTGCGTCCCATGTCACCTGCATAGAATGAGAATAACGACAGGTTAGATAAGAACAGAGTGATGGCTAAAATTGAAGTGCAGGGTGAAGTGCACGTGTCTGTGTGTGCCCTAGTGTTCCCCCCGACGGACCGGTTTCTTTATCTTTAGTATTAGGAGTTTTTCTCCCTGGACTTGGGCCCGAGCGCCTATATCGCCTCTCGTAGGTGAATGAAGTTTAAGAGCTTCTGGATCATCGAAGCCATAGTTGAGCAAATCATCGGGAATAGTTAGGTCCGACAAGCCTTCAGCGAACTCTCTAAGTGTTGAGAAGAAGGCTCCTTTTCTACTGGAGTAAGGGTGACCTTAGAGGTTCCACCCACCGTCTTCTTCCTCAATTTGTTGGTCAACTTCTTCTTTCCCTTCGAAGGGGAAGGTGTCTTCTCGATATCGTGGACTTCGACTACCGGGTCCTAAGCAGGGCTAACATTTTCGCCCTGTACTTCAAGCGTTCTGGCTTCTCTAACTCCCCCTCCTCTGGTGTATCAGGAGCGTTACGTGCTGAAGACCCAGCATGCTTTTTTCCTTTGCCTGAAGCAGGCCTGGGTATAGTGACGCCTTGAGGAAGGCTTATTCGGTGACCTTCCGCCAGCAGCCCAAAATTCGTGAGTGATTCATTTGAAATGAGAGATCTGATGTCCCGGTCTTCTGCGGGAATGGCTCGGATAGCTTCAACTGCTTCAGAATACCCGGAGCCTTCGGGACGTGGGTTGATACCTATAAAAGTATAAAAAGAGTTAGAAAAGGTGCGGTTTCCGCCAAACACGAGTATTAATCCAGAAAAAAGACTTACTCCCTTCCACCCATCTCTTCGCAAAGCCGGGAGGACAACGCACGTAGAACCACTCATGTTTATATTGAGCGAATTTGCTCCACGCTCCAGTCAAAATTTGACACTTGTTGTGCGGCTCAAGAAAGACAAAAGATGGACTATCTGACAGTCTCTTGAAGCGATAGATATAACGGATATCGCTGGGAGTCGGGAGCCTGAAAAGGACACTCATGAAGAGAATGCAAGTGTCGTATATGAACGCGTGGCTGTTTGGGTGTAATTGCGATGGGGCGATCTCAATATACTGTAACAGGTCCCAAAGAAAGGAGTTGAATGGCGGCACGCTACCGACCCAGCACATGAATCTATTGCAGGCTGTAAATCCTACTGGGGGCAAGTGCGGACGATCCTGTCCTGATGGAACCAACACGTCGTCGAAAGGAATCCCGTGTACTGAGCATATACGGCGAAGCGTGCTTTCATTAATCTTCGAGGCTTGAGAATCGATCGGATCGTCTAAAAAGATCGCTGCATCCAAGGCATCGGGAGCCAAGTCGACATATGCGATCGCGGGGTTCGGCACGTCTTGTGCAGGAATAGACGACGGATTTGAAGTTCTGACTTCTTCTTGTTGAGAAGACGGCCCGGGTCTGTCTGAGATTGTGGCAGAGCTAGATTTCCTAGACATCTCTAATGTGTGTAGAGTCTGATGAAACACCTGTTTGAACTATACTTGAAAAACAATCGACATTAGACTTATCAACAAAAATACTCCCCCCGTAGAGTGTGCGAACTAGTGCAATCATTCAAGTATAAGTGCCAAAGAATTACCAGTCATAAATTTGCTAAAAAGGAGTTAGGCTTTAAACTATCATCTTCGAAGACCGTCATCGCTGACCGTCTCCGAGAGCTTGTCATATAATGGTTTATATTTCGATCTCGACATCGACACTATGTGTTAAAGGCTATCATCTGTTTTAAACAAGTTGATTTCAGGTTTATAGTTGCTAAAACAAGGGCGTTATCAGTCCGGATTGTCCGATATGCTTAATTGTTTAAGTTCTCGTACTTGTTCGCTGTCATACGATCGGGAATAAAAAATAGGTTGAGTCAACTGTGCATTATGTTCGACTAGTGTTTCTGTTGTACACCACTCTCCTACCACACATCACTACCGTTCGGCATGCGGCAAGACAAGCCGAACCGCAATCATGTCGGACCGTAGACATGCCGAGCCACATCGCTCGGCACTTTGCCCTCAACGCCAACTTCTTTCCTACACATCTTCTCTACCGCTCGGCATGGTCCAAAGTTCAAGGCCAGGAGACACTTGAAACACACGGCTTACATGCCACTCGGCCTAAATGCCATTCGGCATAAGTCCATCACTCGGCATTTTCTGGTTCGACCGTCTAAACCAGATACGCTGGTTCACTCAAACTACGCCGAGCCGCTTACTTCCTACCTCCATAACTCCACTCTCACAGGAAGACTACCGGGCCGCTTACTTCATAGTTGACCGATCTCCATTCAAGATACAAGTGCCGAGCGACTTTGGACAATAGTCTCGTTCCACCTCAACATATTAACCCCAATGCTCGATGATCCAACAGGAACCTACAACTTGGAAACGGCCGGTATCCTTTTCCTTTCTCATCTCTATTCCACCAGCCTTGAAATCGACTAAAGTCATACTAAGTTCTAGCCCTAAGATATGTCCGAACCTCGATTCGTCTCCCTCATCTACACGCCTCCTACTGTTCACAGTCTTTCGAAAGTTCGCGAATTTGAATTTCGTGCTATACTTCCTAGTTTGAAAAAACATTTTGAACAAGAGATTCTTACCTAAGAGAATGGTCGAAGCTTAAGGGTCTGATAGGCTTGGGATTGAAAGCCGTTCAGACTCAAATTGGGGAGGAGCTGTAGAGAGAGCCTACTAGATTCAGGGTAGGAGGGTAAGATTAGAGAGGTAGCAGAGGTTTGAAGGAAGGTAAGTTGTGAGTTCTTGTAGAGTTGAAGTAAAAGTAAAGGGGAGAAGGAGAAGAAGTATCCATTTATATATGAGAAGAGGGGGAAGTTGAACAGGCATCGACCGGTGGGCTAGGTCAAGGTACGTTAATGGTTCGGCAGGAATTATGCCGAACGACCTTCGGATTTGGCAATCGAATGGTCAGGCACACGAGTAAACCGAGCCGTAAAGAACAGAAGGAATGATAAAAGAGGAGTAAGGATAGATGTGTTATGGTTCAAAGCATACCATGATTGACTCTCATGTTATGCTTTGGGGGGCAAAGTGTTACCCGGTTATTTGGCCTGGTAACGAAAAGCTCAACACAGAGCACCGTTCGGCGTCCAAGCACCGTTCGGCGTCCAAGCCTCGTTTGGCATTCGAGCCTTGTTCGGCATCAGAGCACCGCTCGGCATTCGAGCCTCGCTCGGCATCAGAGCACCGCTCGGCATTCGAGCCTCGCTCGGCATCAGAGCCTCGCTCGGCATCCGAGCCCCGCTGGGCATTCGAGCCCCGCTCGGCATTCGAGCCCTGCTCGGCATTCGAGCCTCGCTCGGCATATCTTCCTCGATCGGTATACGAATGCCGTTCGACCCGGATATGTGGTTCGGCAATTATGGCTCGGCATACAGAAGTCGTTTACTACGGGCCGAGGCATCTCACTCCTAGGCCCATGAGGTAAGTCCAACCCATCTTCATCTATAAATAAAGGGGCAGGGGCATAGTGAAATGGACCTTTTTTTGAGAACACTGGGAGACTCTGCCGCTTTCAAGACTCACTCTTTTAAGTTCAAACTTGTACTCAAGACATTATTGTACAGATTGTATCTGTATTTAACTACTTGGGAAAGCAATAAAGATTATAATTCAAAGTGGACGTAGGCAGTTACGCCGAACCACTATAAATCTGGTGTTCAAGATTTCTGCAGTTAATTTATACTATATCTCTCTGTTTTAATTTATCTTCTTCACTTATCTCTCTACACAATCTTTCTAAAGGGGGTTAGTGACCAATTTTGGTGCTAACAAATATTTTTATTCACTTTTGTTTAGTTTAACTTTTGCTATTTTTCTTAGTTTTAAAATAAACTTGCAAATTTGGGTTAATTTGATTGAGTATAATTTTAAATCACTTTAATTCTCCACAGATCTTCCCGTACTCACTACATACTAAAATTTTACGTCGTGCGCTTGCAGTTAATTTTTATCACATAATTTTTTGGCGGTTTTGTAATTCGATAGAAAATTAGTCATTAAATAATAGTGTATACACACACACACTTTGGATAATATTATTAAATATTGCATTATATATGTAAAGAAAACATGAAAAAGTAAAGTGAAACATTAAGTACACTTAGGCATCAAATCATGTTGGCATGTTCATGAATAAGGGGGAAAAGGGGTGGTGCGTATGTACTAGGGGAGGCAGTGTCGTGGTGAGGTGGCAAGCGTAGAGAGGAGGGCATATACTAAGGGGTATTTTGGAACCTACTAAATGTATTTCATAGAAAAGAGATTTCACAAATTTTCTTTCTAATTTTTTTGTTTTCCATTTGCATGAAACTCCATCCTCCTTTCTTAAAGTTTTCATGACTTCTTGGTTAGTTTTCAAATGACTAAAAATAATCTCTTTCCTATTTTAAATTCATGGAAACGTAGTTTAATTCCACCTCCTTCCAACTTCACACCTCCTTCTTTCAAAAACAAGACCCTTGCTCATTCAAGCACCATGGCCGAGCCTACAAAATATATGGCTGAACCTACTTAAGGGCTTAAGGCTACTAAAACTCCATTCTTTTTTGAAAGCAAGCAACGATCTAGGGTGGTAGCTCTAGTTAGTAAAGATTAGGGTTGTTTTGGATAACTTTGGATGAGTAGAAGCTCACCTTTTTATATAAAGTTTATAACTTTATATTTGTTGTTGTTAGTTGTTGAATTGGTGGTTTTTTTGGGCGAATATGATATTGATTTGAATATACATATGTATGCCTTTATGTGATGTTTGGATTAGACTTGAAATTGAATTTTAAATGTTGTAAATGATGAAAAGATACAACTTTGCTTATAGTTGTTAGTATTGCTTGTAAATGGATGTTATCAACTTGTGTTAGTTAATATATGCTAAAAAAGTAGCATTTGATTTGTAGTCGTATCGACATCGAGATCTTTTGATTTAAACTTGGTTATAGTTAGGTAATTTATGGAAAAGTTTATAAATTTTCTAACATTATTTTGTTTTAGTTTCAAAAACTTTATTCAAAGTTCTAAAAGTAAGTTAACATAAAAAATAGTTTTGAAAGTGATTTTGTAATGAACGGAATTTTTGACCCTCAAAAATCGACACCAATACTGTAACGACCCGCCTTTTTGACCATCGAAAGTCGACACCAACACTACCACTGTGTTCAAATGTCGCGCGTCCAATCGACAAAAGGCAGATTGTTAGGGTAAATAAAAAGAAAAGAACAAAGAACGGAGAAACATAATCTCACTGCGGAATCGACAGCATATAATATAACAAGGACAATGGAAAACTGTCACTTCAAAAATACAAAGTATATTGGATTTAAAACAAACCTTACCAGCTGGACAGTTATAAAATCCCGACCTTACGAATATCGATAGGTATAAAATTTAATACAGCGGAAAATAAAATACTACGATAGGTGAATCTTCAGCTCCCCTCCACATTCTCCAAAACTCCAAAGACAACCTGGGAAAGTACTCGATCTGACTCGAGCATTATAAATAAATAACACCCGGGTTAGTTTGGAAATAACAGCATGAGATAACTCGAATAATGAAGAACATATATAAAAGTTCTATGTGACCACGCCGCTAATGCGAAACGAGTTTTTACCTCACAAGAATAACATCCATACAGGCAAGAGCAGAAATAAATGTCAGGAAACAAATCCAAATATAAATGAGCATAAATAATATTAAACCAGATTTTAACGAATGGAAATAAACCGAGTAAAATCCAAACTGGACAGAGTGGATAAAATAAGGAAAACAGTCCAACTTGATAGAATGGACTAAATAAGGTAACTATCCAACTTGATAGAATGGACTAAATAAAGTAATAGTCCAAACTCGATAGAATGGACAAAATAAACACTTAAATGTCATGATGAGGAGTTGGCTCTACTCGTGGCAATTTAAAGCTAAAACAGATTCAGGGTTTTCGAATCAAATAAGGAAAGGAATTTTTTAGACAAATGACTAGGAAGGTGCACCCCCCTTGAAGTATACCTCTAGTAATATACTTTTGAGAAGCTCATTTACTCTGTGACACTTCTCGGACAATACCAAGCTGGACCCCGCTAGACCTTACCGAGTATCCGAATATTTCCATATCTAAGTGCACAACCGAATCCAAACTAGATGAGATGTGAAAATATCCTAATGGGAGCAACCATAGCTTGGCTTCCTCTTACACTTTTGGTTTAGTCATTTCCAAAAAAGGATAGCAACGCTCAATGGAGCAATAAATCGTCTTAGAATGATGATAATAAAGTAGCTAAAGTAACTGATAGCTGAGATACCAACTATCGAGGATATATAATGATCGTATATGGAAATTAAGTCTGTATACTCATCACCACTCATTTAATTCAAACTTGTACTATTTCTTAGTTAACAATAATACCGGACAAGTCAAGGTAGTGTTACCTCAAAGTCATGTCACATGAATTATTCTTAACTTTCAAAATAGCAAAAAGTTAACTTCTTCGATGTTTAGTGCTAATTATACAAATAAATCGATTCTATATAAGTGATTCGCTTTACAGAAATAATTCATTTCCATAAACGAATCAACCTTTTTTTAAAAAGAAATGAACTTGTGCTTGATTTCCACGTTGGTAAAACATTTTTAAAATTGGTTCCTGATTGTTAAAACGGTAAGAGAATAATTTTTCCAAGTGCGCGATCCCGAAGGCCTAAACCAACATCAGACTGAACACCCAGAAGAATATCTAACCTGACATCCCCATAATCTAGTTCCAATTCCTTTTTATAACTTTAAACAATATTAATTATCCCAAAAGATAACTAATCACACTTAAAATCTCTTTTAAATAAACAAATCCATTATCTTTAATAAAATAGATAATTATTTCCAAACACTTTTATAACATTGGTAAATTAACTTTAAATCAGTTGATGAAGCAATTTTATCATATTAGTTAATTTACTTAAATCACTTTACTAAATCAATTAATTAACTTTAAATATCATTAATTAAAAAGATTTATTAAATTTAAATAATCATTAGTTAAAAATGAATAAGTCATCTCCAACAACATTCATTAAAATGATAAGTAAGTTTAAAATACCATTAATTAAAACAATTAATCGAGTTTCAAATAAGCATAAATTAATGGAATTAATTAAATTCAAACTCCATTAGCTAAAAAAATTAATTAAAACATCATTTGTTAAAATGATTTATTTAATTATAAAACATCATTAAATTAAGATAGTTAACTAATTTTTTTAAACACTATTAGTTAAACCAGTTAATTAAATTTAAACAACTATTAACTAAAACAATTAATTAAAGTTCAATATCATTCTTTAAAATGGTTTATTAATTTTAAACATCAGTAACAAAAATGATTGTTAATTTCAATTATCATTAATTGAAATGATTAATTAAACTCAAGAAATCATTAGTAAAATGATTAATTAAATCCGATCTTATTTAAATAAAAAAATAAACCAATTTTAAACATCGTTAATTAAATTGTTGAAATGATTTCAAAATCATTATTTAAAATGATTAATTAATCAAAATTATCATTAATCAAAATTATTAATGAATTCCCAATATTCTTTTTCGCGAAATCATAAGCTCAAGTTCATATGACAAGGTTTTGGGAATGAAATTGAAAAATGACGATATAGCGAAATTGCTATAACGACACTTAACAAATTTAATGGAATATCATGATTTATTTCAATTAATCATCAACATAACAGCACAAGGATGTAATAAATAATTTATTGGCGAGAATCCCCTCAGGGTCCTTCTACAGATTTTCTCTGCAAAACAATGGTTATATATATATAAAATCATATGGGTTTATAATGATCAAATTAATATGTCATCCATTTTCCAAACGGCAATTCAACCAAACAAGCAATCAAACAGTTTAACTAACATCCAAATAATCAATAAACATTTACAGTGTCATTGATATGATATAATAAAAATTAATGTGAGTTAAACTCACCTTGATTTTTCGTTTTAGCCGTAATGTCCCCATTTTGGACTAAAAACGGTCATCCGATTTAAGCCTAAATTTTCACTTGCTCCAAATCTAACCAAACTATTTACAACGCAAAAGATCTCCATGACATGAGTCCAACGCAAAAAACGGCGCTCGAATCCGACCTCACATGAGTGAGATATGAATTTTATAAGTTATCAGATAATTTAAATTTAAATTGAATAACTTTTAGCCTAATTACAACATTACCCCACAATTCTTCTTCCCCAAATAATTCACTATACATGAAAACACAGCTAACCGTGCACACTCATTCACTGATATGGAGCAAAACACGATGAATCCCGATTCCGACTTCACCGATGCACTGCTCTCGATGAACCCACCTCGCCCGCACCAAAAATCATGCCCTAAAGAGTCCCCAAAAATTCGCGACCTGATGCTTCCTTCTCGTCACCGCATAGTGAATATGTGACATTCAATGTCGTCAAACATCGCCAGACTATGGCCGAAGCATCCCCTACCATCAACGTACCCAAATCTAAACTTAGTTTTGACCAATTCCTATCAAATCGAGGCCAAATCCAAAACCCTAGTCTATTGCTTTCTGGTCGAGCCTTCAAAATGGCAACCGCGACTTCTCCTAGGCATACGGATTTGAAGAGCTCCTCGAGTTGAGATTTTTAAAACTTGTTTCATAATTTTTTGTTGAGTATATCTTCATATTTAAAATTTTGAATTCTTGAATTAGAAGAAGAGGCTCTGTTGTTCACTGAAACAAGGACACGGGCAGAAGGGACAACACAAGAATCAGTGGAAATTTTTTGTGCGATGTTAAGTGTTGACCTATATTTATTTTATTTCAATAAAACATACCCGAAAATTTCAATAAAACACAAGAATTAGTAACAACCCGCCTTTTTGACCATCGAAAGTCGACACCAACACTACCACTGTGTTCAAATGTTGCACTTCCAATCGACAAAAGGCAGATTGTTAGGGTAAATAAAAAGAAAAGAACAGAGAACAGAGAAATAGAATCTCACCACGAAATCGACAGCACATAATATAACAAGGACGACGGAAAACTATCACTTCAAAAATAAAAAGTATATCAGAGTTAAAACAAACCTTATCAGCTGGACAATTATAAAATCCTGACCTTACGAATGCCGATAGGTATATTATATAATACAGTGGAAAATAAAATACTACGATAGGTGAATCTTCAGCTCCCCTACAAGTTCTCCAAAACTCCAAAGACAACCTGGTAAAATACTCGGTCTGACCTGAGCATTATAAATAAATAACACCCGGATCGGTCTAGAAATACCAGCGTGAGATAACTCGAAAAATGAAGAACATATATAAAAGTTTCGTGAGACCACGCCGCTAACGCGGAACGGGTTTTATCTCACAAGATTAACATCCATACAGGCAAGAGCATAAATAAATGTCGGGAAACAAATCCAAATATGAATGAGCATACATAATATTAAACCAGACTTGAAAGAATGGAAATAAACTGAGTAAAATCCAAACTGGATAGAGTGGATAGAACAAGGAAAACAGACAAACTTGATAGAATGGACTAAATAAGGTAACGGTCCAACTTGATAGATTGGACTAAATAAAGTAACAGTCCAAACTCGATAGAATGGACTAAATAAACACTTAAATGCCGTGATGAGGAGCCGACTCTACTCATGGAAATTTAAAGCTAAAACAGATTCAGGATTTTCGAAGCAAATAAGGAAAGGAAATTTTCCAACAAATGACTAGGAAGGTGCACCCCTTTAAGTATACCTCTAGTAATATAATTTTGAGAAGCTCATTTACTCGGTGACACTTCTCGGACAATACCAAGCCGGACCCCGCCAGACCTTACCAAGTATCCGAATATTTCCATATTTAAGTGCACAACTGAATCCAAACTAGATGAGATGTGAAAATACCCTAATGGGAGCAACCCCACATAGCTTGGCTTCCTCTCGCGCTTTTGGTTTAGTCATTTCCGACAAAGGGTAGCAACGCTCAACGGAGCAATAAATCATCTCAGAATGACGATAATAAAGTAGTTGAAGTAACCAATAGCAGAGATACAACGAGGATATAGAACGATCGTATATGGAAATTGAGTCTTGTATAGTCATCACCACTCAGTGAATTCAAACTTATACTATTTCTTGGTTAACAATAACACCAGACAAGTCATGGTAGTGTTACCTCAAAGTCATGTCACATGAATTATTCTTAACTTTCGAAATAGCGACAAGTCTACTTCTTCGATGTTTAGTGCTCATTAGACAAATAAATCGTTTCCATATAAGTGATTTGCTTTACAGAAATAATTCATTTCTATAAACGAATCAACTTTTTTCTTTTTTTAAAAAACGAACTGAACTTGTGCTTGATTTCCACGTTTGTAAAACATTTATAGAATTAGTTCCTGATTATTAAAATGGTAAGAGAATAATTTTTCCAAATGCGTCATCCCAAAGGCCTAAACCAACATCAGACCGAACATCCAGAAGATTATCCAACCTAACATCCCAATAATCGAGTTCCAATTCCTTTTTATAACTTTAAACAATATTAGTTATCCCAAAAGATAAATAATCACATTTAGAATCTCTTTTAATAAACAAATCCATTATCTTTAATAAAATAGATAATTATTTCCAAACACTTTTATAACATTGGTAAATTAACTTTAATTCAGTAGATTAAAGCAATTTTATCATATTAGTTAATTTATTTAAATCACTTTTATTATATCGATTAATTAACTTTAAATATCATTAATTAAAAAGATTTATTAAATTTAAATAATCATTAGTTAAAAATGAATAAGTCATCTCAAATAACATTCGTTAAAATGATAAGTAAGTTTAAAATACCATTAATTAAAACAATTAATCAAGTTCAATAAGCATAAATTAATGGAATTAATTAAATTCAAACTCCATTAGCTAAAACAATTAACTAAAAAATAATTTATTAAAATGATTTATTTAATTATAAAACATCATTAAATTAAGATAGTTGACTAAATTTTTTAAACACTATTAGTTAAACCATTAATTAAATTTAAACAACTATTGATTAAAAAAATTAACGTTCAATATCATTAATTAAAATGAACTAATTAAATTCAAATATCATTCTTTAAACTGATTTATTACTTTTAAACATCATTAACTAAAATGATTATTAGTTTAAATTATTATTAATTGAAATGATTAATTAAACTCAAGAAATCATTAGTAAAAGGATTAATTAAATCCAATCATATTTAAATCAAAAGATAAACCAGTTTTAAACATCGTTAATTAATTTGGTGAATTGATTTCAATATCATTAGTTCAAATGATTAATTAATCAAAATTATCATTAATCAAAATGATTAATGAACTCTCAATATTCTTTTTCCCAAAATCACAAGCTCAAGTTCATATGACAGGGTTTTGGGAATGAAATTAAAAAATGACGATATAGCGAAATTGCTATAACGACACTTAACAAATTTAATGGAATATCATGATTTATTTCAATTAATCACCAATATAACAACATAAGGATGTAAATAAATAATTTATTGGCGAGAAACTCCTCAGGTTCTCTCTATAGATTTTCCCTGCAAAACAATGGTTATGGATAATATATATATAATCATATGGGTTTATACTGATCAAATTAATATGTCATCCATTTTCCAAATGGCGATTCAAACAAACATGCAATTAAACTGTTTAACTAAGATCCAAATAATCAATAAACATTTATAATGTCATTGATATGATATAATAAAAATTAATGCGAGTTAAACTCACCTTGATTTTTCGTTTTCGCCGAAACGTCCCGATTTTCACTAAAACCGAACGGTCATCTGATTTTAGCCTAAATTTTCACTTACTCCAAATCCATCCAATCTAATTCCACCATGAAGATCTCGATGACACAAGTCCAATGTAAAAAACAGTGCTCGAATCCGACCTCGTATGAGTGAGATATGAATTTTATAAATTATCGGATAATTTAAATTTAAATAACTTTTAAACTAATTACAACATTACCCCACCACTCTTCTTCCCCAAATGATTCCCTGTACACGAAAAAACAGCTAAACCATTAAAATCGTGCACACTCATTCACTGATACGGAGCAAAACACGATGAAACTCGATTCTGACTTCACCGATGCACTGCTCTCGACGAACCCGATTCACCCGCACCAAAATTCATGCCCTAAAGGCTCCCTAAAAATTCACAACCTAATGCTTCCCTCTTGTCATCACATAGTGAACGCGCGACATTCAATGTCGTTAAACATTGCCAAACTATGGCCGAAGCATCCCCTACCATCAACAAACCCAAATCTAAACTTAGTTTTGCCCAATTCCTATCAAATCGAGGCCAAATCCAAAACCCTAGGCTACTGTTTTTTGGTCGAGCCTTCAAAATGGTAGCCACGACTTCTCCTAGGTATATGGATTTAAAAAGCTCCTCGAGTTGAGATTTTTAAAACTTGTTTCATAATATTTTGTTGAGTATATCTTCATATCCAATTTTTTGAATTCTTGAATTAGAAGAAGAGGCTCTCTTGTTTACTGAAACAAGGACACATGCAGAAGGGACAATGCGAGAAACAGGGGAAAATGTTTGTGGGCTTATGTTAAGTGTTGACCTATATTTATTTTATTTTATTATTATTGTTTTTTTTTAATTTTCAATAAAACATACTCGAAAATTTCGAACTCCAAACGAGGTGTGACGCCCTACCTCTATACTCACACTAGCCAAGGACACTACTGGGTAATGCCATCGACTAGCATGAAGAATAAGGATATTGAGGAGTGACCATCTGTGTAATTTCTTTGTGCGAGTACCGATATGTCAGATAGTATGACATGCATTTCGTTTCAAGAGGAAATCCGACACATCAAATACAAACTCAAAGCTACTACACAGTGGCTAAGTGGCCTTCGGAAACAAATATAGAAATAAACATAACATAAATCAATCACAGATATTCTTATCACAAAGGCGAAAACAGATATGAATATAACACATAAAGGTGTACATAAAAATAGTGGCCATACAAGATCCACTACATCACAAAAGAATAGGTACAAGTGCTAGACAAAAGAATATGTATACATTAGGGAGTCTCTATCTCAAATGTATAATAACAAAAACTACTAAGCTAAAGTAGTTAGCCAAAAGCCAGGTGACGGACCCTGATAAGAAGTCAAGCAGAAGCACCTGAAATACCTTGGTCTGACCCGAGATTATTTAAGAAGAAAATAATAAACGGATCAGTCTAGCTATAAATATCAGATAAAATGAGATAGGACAAGAGATATGACAAAAC
Organism: Allium fistulosum; assembly: GCA_030737815.1. Taxonomy (NCBI): domain Eukaryota; kingdom Viridiplantae; phylum Streptophyta; class Magnoliopsida; order Asparagales; family Amaryllidaceae; genus Allium; species Allium fistulosum. Next base: position 935,583,113 of record CM060907.1, on the reverse strand, counting down.
CGTATGATAACAATAATGCCATACTGTGACAAGTATACATTAGATAGCAACAAAAATCATACAATATCTCAAATATTCTCAAACACTAAAAAGAATGTCATATTCTTTAAATTATTCACCAAAACACAAATATTGATAGAGCTTATCAATGCATATCATCAAAATTGGTGAAACACAAATTCTAGAAATCAACAACCAGAAATCCAGAAAACATAAAGGGGGAGGCCTATCACAAACGGGAGCATGAAAACTCACCAACACGTGTGTCACAAACGGAACGCTATTCCATGGTCGCTAACCATCAAGTTTGAGCCGAAGCTCCACAAACGGCCCGAAGACCATGGGTCTCTACCCCACTAATTTGAACCGAAGCTCCACAAACGGAGTTTTTAGTCCCCCACATAAACAAAGAGACATCGCATATCGCTAGCCGAAATCACAAAATGATCATCAATGATCGATAAGTGTAAAATTACACTAAGCTAGTAAATAAATGAGTTTAGCTTCATGTCCCATAACCACTAGCTTAACTTAAATATTTACGAACAAATTGTAGATTTCCACACGAAAATTGTCACGAGAGTTCAATCGAACAAGTCCAAGAATTAACCGATGAAGTAAACACAAGCGTTTCATACCACTTATTTTGCTAAGCCGTTTAATTAGATTTCTCATACGAATGAGGTAAAGGATTGTATATACTAATAGATTGGAAAACGGTTTTAAAAGCGAGCTTTATATTTAAAATAGTGTCGAAATTGTTTTAATGAAAGAGTTTTTGTATTTACTACTATCGAAACCTTTGTATTTTAAAGTAAGAAATCACAAAATGATTGTAAAAACAATCAATCACCAAAAGTTCACATACGAAAATGTGAATTAAATCCATAAAAATCGATACCAAATCCATCAAATGGATATTCCCAAAAATCCAAAGAAAGAAGTCATCAAAGTCGATAATAAGTGATAACAACTAATCGGATCAACAAAAATCGATTAAAATTGGAAATCCACTAAAAAAACAGCCAAAATAGGAAAAATGAACAGTTCCAAACGTCTGGGTGTTCATCCAGACGTCTGGATTTGGGTTTTAGAATTAATTCAGAAAACCCCCAGATGTCTGAAATTTCAAAGCAGACGTCTGAGCCCTAACCAGACGTCTAAACCTATAAATCAGACGTCTGGAATCTGTCTCTGCCATTTTATTTTCTACATTCTTATATTTTTTCTCCAGGGACCATAACCAGACGTCTGGTCACCTGGTCTGGGCAATAGTTTGCCTAGGCCATGATGGCCAAAACGATTCGGAAGCGATCGGATGAGCAACGGAGACTAGGGATTTATGCCAAGCGACAACACAGCCTTATAGGCTCTTTGATACACCCCAAATATCATGTCCACACATCCATAGTAGGATTTTCATAAAATTGGACTTCAAAACCCAAAAATTGGAAAATTCACCAAATCGATTCAAATCAAAAGCAGATGAACATGAATAAATGTTAGGAATTCATACCTAACAACAATGAAAGTTATAGACGTAGATGTGAGTTCAAAAACTCACCTTTAAACCCAAAAGAACGAATGAGAAGCTCAAAAACAAAGGAAAGATCAACTACTCTTCAACTCAACTCTAGAATCTCCAATCTAAGATCATAGGAAAATATTTCCTAAGTTAGGTTATAGGAAATTTCTGAAATTAGAGAGAAATTGAGATGGAGAAGAAGAAGAGGATCCTTACCTAAGCTTCTCTTTGATTTTGGACTTGAATTTGTATTTCCTAATCAAACTATGGTTTAGGAATTTTAATTTCCAATCTTTTCCCCCATTTTTCTCTTGAGCTTGAGTGTTAGGAAATTAGGAATGAAATGAATGAAGAGGAGTTGAGTTAGAGTGTTTGATAAAGGAGTTGGGTTCTCTTATTGGGTTAGTGGGCTAAAACCCAAACCCAAAGCCTCAAATGAAAACATCAAAATTCTAATCAACTCCAAACATATCGATGTTTATACTCAAAAAAGTTGTAAACGCCATTTTGGACTCAATGAGACTGGTCTCGAGCCCTAATTCGACTGTTTACAAAAAGTAACATTTCGGACTTTAATCCGATCAATGATGTTATATTTAAATCAAACATTTAAATATACAATCATTAAATATGCGGATTGTTGCAGACTCCCCTCCTTAAAGAAATTACGTCCTCGCAATACTTAAGAAGAAAATAAAAAGTAACAACCATACGAAGGCATAACAACACAAAAAAAGAAATTTTGAAATGAGAAGTTCACCTTAAAGAGCATGAGAGAGTAAGTCCGGATGTGTTCGCTTGATGAATTCTTTGGATTCCCAAGAGCAATCCTTACGATTTGAGGACCATTGAACTTTCACAAGCGGAACATCTTTATTTCGAAGGCGTTTTACCTCCGTAGCAATGATACGAATAGGATGTTGCTCATAAGTAAAATTCGGTGTAACTTCAATTTCTTCAATTACACCGGGCTCAAGAATAGAATCAGAATCCCCAAGGCATTTCCGTAGTTGAGAGACGTGGAATACGTCATGAATAGCAGAAAACTGAGCCGGTAATAAAAGGCGATAAGCCATGAAACCAATGCGTTCGGTGATGGGAAATGGACCAATATATCGAGGTGCTAATTTTCCCGATCGACTGAAACGCACAACACCCTTCATAGGTGAAACACGAATGAACACCAAATCTTCCACAGAAAATTCTAATTTCCTTCTTCGGTTATCGGCATAGGATTTTTGTCTACTTTGAGCTTGTTTCATCCTATGACGAATAAGGTCAATCTTTTCTATGGCATCACGAATAAAATCTGGACCTAAAACTAGCTTCTCACCGGCTTCAAGCCAACACGAAGGAGATCGGCATGGCCTTCCGTAGAGTGCCTCGAAAGGAGCCATGCCAATACTAGATTGGAAGCTATTATTATAGGAAAACTCAACAAGAGAAATATGATCTTCCCAACTTCCACCAAAATCAAGAACACATGCACGAAGAAGATCTTCAAGAGTTTGATTCACACGCTTGGTTTGTCCATCGGACTGAGGATGATAAGCGGTGCTAAAATTAAGCTTCGTTCCCAAAGCTTGTTGAAGACTCTTCCAAAATCCACTAGTAAACAATGGATCACGATCGCTAACAATAGAAGTAGGAACTCCATGCAATTAAACAATTTCTTTAACATAAAGTTTGGCCAAAAGAGGTACGGTCCGATTGGACCGAACGAGAATAAAATGGGTGGATTTTGTAAGTTTATCGACAATCACCCATAAACTGTCACGACCCGAACGAGAACGGGGAAGCCAGTCAATAAAGTCCATGGAAATTTGATCCCACTTCCAAACTGGAATGTCCAAAGGTTTCAATAACCCACCGGGCCTTTGATGTTCGGCCTTTACGAGTTGGCAAGTCATGCAATGCTTAATAAAGTTAGCAATATCAGATTTCATTCCATCCCAATAATAAAGTCGTTTCATGTCCGCATACATTTTACTACTATCGGGATGAATGGTAAATTTAGAACGATGAGAATCTTCTAAAATGTCTTTACGAAGATGACAAATGTTTGGCACAATAAGTCTACCAAATTTTCGAATACCTCCACGAGCATCAATATCAAAGTCCTTCGGACCATCACCATTATTTTTATCCCTACAACTTTGGCTAAGAAAGGCCAATTCGGGATCATGCTTTTGAGCTTCAAGAATGCGGTCTAAAAGAGAAGGATGAGCCTCAAGGCTACATAAAACAAGAGATGAACATGAATTGGATTCACGATCTCGAATCTCACAAGTGGATAAAGTCTCGAGATCATTCCATTCGGATATCATCATGGAAACAACCACTTGTTGCTTACGACTAAGGGAATCGGCAACACGATTACCCTTTCAGGGAGTATAGAGAATATCAAGATCATAAGATGCAAGGAACTCAAGCCAACGTTGTTGACGCAAATTAAGTTCCTTTTGAGAAAATAAATACTTCAAAGATTTATGATCAGTGTAGAGAACAAATTTCTCTCCCAAAAGATAATGACGCCAAATTCTAAGGGCGAAAACAATAGCCGCGAGCTCTAAATCATGAGTGGCATATCTAGTCTCGGCAGGCTTTAATTGCCTAGAAGCATAAGCAATAACACGTTCCCTTTGCATGAGAATGGCTCCCAAACCAACACGACTAGCATCGGTATAAACAATAAAGTCTTGGTTCCCTTCGGGAATCACAAGAATAGGAGCATCGGAAAGGAGTTCTTTTAATTTCTGAAATGAAGCTTCACATTTGTCTGACCAAATGTATTTAACTCCCTTCTTTGTCAAACTAGTAAGAGGTACGGAAATTTTAGAAAATTCTTTTATGAAATGATGGTAATAACCCGCCAATCCGAGAAAGCTACGAATTTCCGTCACACTCTCCGGTCTCTTCCAATTTTGAATCGCTTCAATCTTTGAAGGATCCATGAAAATTCCGGATTCAGAAATGATATGTCCCAAAAATTTCACACGAGATTGCCAAAAGTGGCATTTAGAAAATTTTGCTTTCAATTGGTTGCTCCTAAGAGTTTCCAACACAATCCGAAGATGTTTTTCATGCTCTTCCTCGGTTTTAGAATAAACAAGAATATCATCGATAAAGATGAGAACAAATCGATCGAGGAAGTCTTTGAAAACTCGATTCATAAGGTCAACGAAATAAGCTGGATCATTCGTCAAACTAAATGGCATAACAAGCCATTCATAAAATCCATAACGAGTACGGAACGATGTCAAAAGAATGCTATCCTCTGCAATACGGAGCTGATGAAAACCGGTTGCTAAGTCTAACTGTGAAAAGACTCTAGCACCACTAAGTTGATCGAATAATTCATCAATCCGAGGTAAGGGATATTTATTCTTGATGGTGAGATAATTAAGCTTGGGGTAGTCAACACAAAGCCTAAGTGTACAATCAGATTTCTTCACAAAAATAGCTGAAGCTCCCCATGGAGAGGAACTAGAACGAATAAACTGTTTTCCTTCCAATTCGGATAATTGTTTACGCATCTCCTCATTTTCCTTATTGGACATACGATAAGGAGGACGAGTAATAGGTAGAGCTCCAAGGATTAGATTAATTCTGAACTCAATTGCTCGCTTAGGTGGTAATCCTAAAACGGGCTCAAATAGGTCGGGAAATTCACGAACAATGTGAATGAGGGAAATGACATCTTCCTCATCATCATTATTGTCATCATGAGGATTTAGAGAATATAAGGATGCTACCGAATTGGAATCTGAATCTTTAAGAACAAGAGAAATCTGCTTAACAGATTGAGGATGTCGAAGGTATACAGTCCGCTCAGGACATAGGATATGGGCTTCATAACGGTTAAGCCAATCCATCCCCAAAATCATTCCAAAACCTAGGTAACGCATAACATGCAAATCGGCTCGAAAGGCATAATCACATAAAATAATCTCGACATTTTTACAAAGTAAACTGAGTGTTGCGGATCCACCAACCGGATTCGCAATTCTTAATGAAGTCATCAAGCCAATAATATTCAAAGACAAAGCATCAACAAGTTCTTTTGATATAAAAGAGTGAGATGCACCCATATCAAAAAGAACTCGAGTAGGAAGATCACGAAATATAATAATGCCATCAAGGATAGAATGAGAAATACCTTGACCAAGAGAAGTGTTACTAGGGGCTTGCACAACATTTAGCTTCCCATCCTTCTTGCTTTGAAGTTTGAGACATGAAGATATAGTATGACCCAAACTTTTTCAATAACGACAAGTAAGGGGCTTCGGACACTTGTTTGCATAATGGTCCTTAGAACCACAATTGTAACATTCTCCATGACTAGAGGTAGGAGTCTTTGCTACCGAAGTTGCTTGCTTCCTGTTTGCACAAAAAATGGACAAACACCTCCAAGTTGTATGATTTAGTTGAGTTTATGTTATTCTTAGTGATTTGGGTGATTTATGCAAATATATGAAAAGCAGCGACTAAACTGTAAAAGACACGCAGATTTATAGTGGTTCAGCAAGAATGTGCCTACGTCCACTTTATATGTTGTTCTCCTTTTTTATTCAAATTACAAGCACAAAGCTTTGATACAAGTATATGAAAGTTGTTTGAAAGTTCTCACCATGCTTGAGCTCTCAAACTTGTCCCCATTGTTGTACCCCTGCCCCTCTATTTATAGAGTGAGGTTGGGGGTAGGGTTCTTGGATGTATATAGCTGCTGGTGGGCCTGGGCTGATGCAATCCGGCCTGGTGAAGTTGGTTCGGGAGTAGATGGGATGGTGGTTGATTCGGTAGTGGGTGGAGTGGAAGGAGCTGGTTCGGTGGATGGAGTGGAAGGAGTTGGTTCGGTGGATGGAGTGGAAGGAGTTGGTTCGGTGGATGGAGTGGAAGGAGTTGGTTCGGTCATGAGTTGGTTCGGCGGTCTTCTTCCTTGCTTCTTGGTTCGGCAGTGGATGAGGTAGCTGGTTCGGTGATGAGAGGGGAGTGGAGTTGGGTTTGATTCGGTGGTCTTGGTCCGGTGGGACTTCGTCCAACATTTGCCCCCCAAAGTGGGGCACATGCCAGCATGCGTCTCGCTTTGTTTTAGTTCGTTCGGTTTCAACTGCCGAACCGGTTGGTTCGGTCGCCCATGTTCGCCTATAAGTAGGAGCCTCATGCCCCTGTTATTCCGTACTAGCCGAACCAAAGATTTTGCTTTTGCCGAATCAAATGAGCACCGATCCATACTTCAACAGCAAGACCAGGTGAGGCCCTCTTCTGCCGGATGAACTTTCGATTTGCCTAACCAAATGGACTCGGGGATTTCGAGTGCCGAATGACTTTGTAACCTTGAACTACCGAATGACTTTGTAACCTTGAATTTGCCGAATGACTTTGTAACCTTTCATGTTTCGAATTACAAATGAAGTTCTAGATTGTACGCACTTGCTTGTTTACATCTCTATATCCTTTGTTTTAATGATGTACTCTTTTGTGTTGCAGATAATGTCTCATAAAGTTGAAACCCGATTAGAAAAGAAGAAATCCCAGGACAGAGAAGATCCTTCCGTAGTGCCCCCAGCTCAGTTAGAGCCGTGACGTCATGGGCCCACCCCGAGGTCACTAGTAGATGGGTACGGCCCTCAGGAGCTTCTGAACTCACCTCCTGACTGTTTCCCAAGCTCTCTGAAAGGCGAGCAGCTTGATGTTATCTCCCGCTCCTTTGGGATTGACAGAGCGTGCATGCTGTTGCCGGGGGAGGGAGTGATGCCATATAATCCCCCCGAAGGGTATTTCGCCTATAGTCGGTACCATTGCATGTGTGGGGCCATTCCCCCGATCAATGCTTGGATAATCAGTTTTATCACCAACTTGAAGGTAGCTCCGTTTCAGCTTCAGCCTAACTCCTACGAGATCCTGGTGAGCCTGTTTGTCATTTTCCAGAGGAGATACGAGCGTCCTCCCTCCAACCGGGAGATCCGGTACTTGTACAATTTGAGAGGCTATAAGAAGGGGTCTCCATACATCAGTTTGGAATCAGCCGTATCTTTCAAGCCTGTCCTGGACTTATATTCGAAGTTCAGTATGTTTAAGAAAGAATGGTTTTTTTTATCAGGGATGACTCTGTTTCCATCCGTCGCTTCACCTCCGGCTGTAAGTGTGAAGCTTTATTTATAATTTCCGTTATAAGTGCAATGCTTCTTCCTATGTGTTTTTATTTCTTGCTAGCGACAGGTGGCTTTGCGGTCGTGGAGAATGATCGCCTGGTTCAGATGGCTGTGGAAATAGAAGCCATTACGGGAAGGGACATGTCGTCTTCTTACTTGATCAGGAATGCTACACTTCTGGGGCACAACCTGATCCTTCCACATCAGTCCATGGTTAAGTAGAGAGACACGGCGGAGGAGAGAGCTGCCAAAGTTACAGGAGGGGCCACGGCGAAAAGCAGCAAAAAGAGATCCTTCTCGATGCATCCAGTCGCCGGGGGGAAGAAACTCAAGAAGTCCGATGGACCCTCTCCCAGCACACATCCAGATGTTCAGGAGGAGGAAAAAGGTGAGGACGAAGGAGGTGAGGCGGAGAGCGGAAGTGGTAGAGAAAGTGACGGTGATCGTCACGGTGATGATGGTGGCGAAGGACAGGGTGGTGATGGCACCAGGGCTTTGCCTCCCGGGTAGGCGGGCGTGATTCAAGAGTGGACAGATGACGCTCTCCGCTAAGCCTTCGAAGAGTTGGAGGAAACAGAGAAGTCCAAGAAAGCTGGTAAGGTTGGGACCGGCGCCGATTTATCTTCCGGGAGCGCTTCTACTGAGGCAACTTCTGCGATTCAAGGTGAATTTCTCTTTATTCTTTTTAATTCTTGAATGATGGCTCAATGCATGCTGGTGACACTTGGTTTTCATTCCAGGAGCGGGCAAAACGGCCAAGACCTCAGATCTTTGGCACAGGCTTGAACAATACAAACTCCTCAAAGCTTCCGCCAAGCCGAAGCCTCCTACTAACCGTCCTGGAGACGTAGTCGGCTATCGTCCTCTTCTTGGGGTTATTGAAGAAGATATACAAAAGAGGAAGAGGAGTCGATCTACGTTTGAGTCTCTTCCTAGTCCTCCGGCCCCACTCCAGCCTATTCACGATATTACGGAGGATGATACTGAGTTTATGCCTTCCCCACATCCGTCCGAGAATCCAACCTTCACCCCGATAGATCACCCTGGCTTGGTTCGTAAGCCGTTTGCGGGTCATCCATACCTGGACCTGACCTCTCATGACATCTCCTTCGATGAGGTTACTGGTGAGCATCTTCTCCCTCGGAATCCCATGGTACGGGTGCTTGACGAAGCTAAGTCTCTGGACCTCGATTTGCTTACTACCCGGGTTGTAACTCTGGGGGATGAAGCTAAGGCGAATATTGACCGGGTTGCTGAGGAGACCAGGAAATTGATGAGGCATCATGCCCGATTAGTTAAGGCCGGGGAGGAAATTGGGAGTGCCAACATTCAGCTACGGTTAATGGTCTCCGACCAGGCTAAGCAGCTTGCCGATCAAGCCATTCAAATTTCTCAGCACGAGGCCGCATCCAGGCAACTGAAGAAGACTATGGAAGAGGCCAGCAGGGCAGAGTTGCGAAAAATGGAGGCCGCCTGCAAGGAGCGAATTGACATGGCCATCACGATGGTGGATGAGGTTCGACAAGCGGACCTCGAGCGGGCGCAGGAATTATCGGGGAGACTTGAGGCCGCGGAGCTTGCTCAGTCCAGGTTGAAGGAGGAGATGGAGGCGATGAGGATATCCCTTCAGGCTGACCGTTCACGATACCGATCGGAGAGGGATGCTGTCGTCGCTAAGCTGCGTGCTTCTGAGGCCCAAATGAGGGAGCTTGAGGAAAATGAGGGGATGATGGATGAGATGCTCCAGGATATGTATTTCCGCACTTGGAAGCAGGGTAATTTATCCTGGATGGATAATTACCCCCGAGTTATGGCCAGGATTTATCTCCGGGCCCTGGAGGAGGCTAGGGCTGATGCGGATAAAGAGGATGGCGCAGTCTTCAGAATGGATGTGGTCACTGCCCAGTTTACCAAGGAGGAGAAGGTGGCGGTGAAGGAGGGTATGCGGCTGCTTGCTGCTGAGGAGGCAGGTGTGCAAGTAGAGGATGATGACCAGGATGGTCAGGGAGCAGATGCGGGTAAGTCTTCCTTTCTAGTCTTTCCGTTAACTTGGTTGCTTATCACTAATGGATTCTTTCTTTGACCGGGCAGGTGGGCAACAAGACAAGGATGAAACTCCGACGCAGCCGGCTCCTTGACTTGACCTGGATACCTTTTAGTGGACTTGACATTGTTTTATATGTTAGTCTCAAAACAGTAATGTAACTTTTAGGTTGTAATTATGCTACTTGTAATAAACAACATTATTCTTGACGTGTAATTTTTTAACTTAAGCTGATTCTATCGTTTTTGAATGTTTTGACATGTTTTGACATGTTGTATGAGAAATATAGCTATGCGTATGCTTGTAATTCAATTGTGTTTGATGTCAAGTTCTTGCTTAAAACATAATTTCATGTCTTTCAATGTTAGTGTGACGTGTGAATAAATTATAACCACGTGTTTATACATGAAAGAAGAAAATACCGCCCCTCATATTTTACTTGTAGGTGGCAGCTTTGAATGTCCTGCGTGACTGAGTATGGAATGTGGTCCAGTGTCTTGCTGTGAGTATCCACTTCCATTAGCGAATGTCTCATATTTGGTGTCCTGTACTTAGGGATTGTTACAGAGGATAGGAGAAAAGTTTTTTTTTTTAAATAAAATTGAAATATGCGAAATAGTAAAACTTCCAATCACGGAAGGCCTTCGATGTGCTTAAGTTCATGGCAAACGGGCTTTGTAGTCACTTTCCCTAGCCGTGGGTCTTGGAGACATTTGTCACCCATCTTACGCCTCCGCGGGGAGTTAATCTTATTTTACCACAGCCGTACTTAAGACACATCGGAGCCGAGATCGCGCACAGTAACTACCCGGGCCATTATGGCCCGTAATCGTGGGTATTATTCGATTTACTGTGGCCGGCTAGCGTGGGTACCGATCGTCAACCGTGAACTACCCTTGGCTGGCCACACCTTATGTTGGGGCTTAAAGTAGGTTCACAGTTGCCGGCGAGCCGAACGCCGTAATGAGCTGCCTTGGCTATAGTCGGCCTTCTCGGTGGCTTATAATCGGCTCATTACATTTGGCTTTAAGGGCCGTCGCGAGCAATGAGTTAACCCGCAGCAGAGGGATGCCGGAGCAAAAGTGTCTCATTGGCGAGGGCATAGATTCGCATAGTACCTGTTAGGTCTTGTCCAGGTGAAGTCGCGCTGTGGAGTGCCTTGAATGGAAATGCTATATGCACAGGATTTTGTTCAATAGAAAAGGATAAAGTTAACAAGCAGCCAAGATATAAAGGAACAAGTTAAAAAAGAGACAAGGTTTTTAAAGTGGTTCGGCACGAAAATGCCTACGTCCACTGATTCTCTTTGTTAATTCACTTCATATGGGCAGTACAAGTTAAGAAAAGTATCGACAGAGGTGTTGGATGTTCCATGCCCTCTGGAACACCTCTCCGTCCACTATTGACAAAATATAAGCTCCATTGTGGAGATCTTTATGAATTACATATGGTCCATCCCAGATTGGATCTAGTGCTCCGGGGCGAGGAAAGATTCGCTTGAGGACAAGATCTCCTTCTTGTAAAGTACGATGCTTGACTTTGGAGTTGTAATGTGCTGCCACTTTTTACTTGTGGGCTGCTGCTTTGAGGGCTGCATCATTTCTTCTTTCCTCAATTAGATCCAAAGACATGTGAAGGATTTCTTCATTCTCTTCTGAGTTATAGTGGATCCTACGGTGGGAAGGCACGATGGTTTCAACTGGGAGCATAGCCTCCGATCCGTATGCCAAAGAGAAAGGGGTATGCCCTGTTGATGTTCTGAAAGATGTGCGATAGGCCCACAGTGCCGTAGGGAGTTCATCCACCCAAGCGCCCTTTGACTTTTCGATCTTCTTTTTTATTAGACTTTTCAGAATTTTGTTGACGGCTTCGAATTGTCCGTTTGCCTGGGGATAAGCTACGGATGAGAAGCTCTTGTGAATTTCGTGCTCTTGGCACCAGTTGGCGAACTCCTCGCTGTCAAACTGAAGTCCATTGTCCGATATAATTTTGAATGGAACTCCGTACCTGCATAGAACATTTTTGATCAAGAAGTTAATAACTTTCGCTGATGATACTTTATTTAGGGGTTCTGCTTCCACCCATTTGGTGAAATAGTCGACTGCCACTATAGCATATTTGGCCCCGCCTCGGCCCATTGGAAGTTCGCCGATTAAGTCAATTCTCCATACTGCAAAGGGCCAAGGGCTGGTCATTTGAGTAATCTCAGTGGTTGGTAGCCGTGGAATCTTAGCAAACTTCTGGCATCTGTCACATTTTCTGACGAAATCTAAGGCGTCCTTGCTTAAGGTGGGCCAGAAATATCCATATCGGAGTATCTTTTTTGCCAAAGTCTGCCCTCCGGTGTGATCTCCGCAGCTTCCTTGATGAATGTTGGATAAGATTTCCTTGCCTTCCCTTCCAGCGACACACCTTAATAAGGGGTTAGAGAAGGCGCGCCGATAGAGGGTGTCCTCTTGTATTGTGTAGCGGGAAGCCTTCCTCAAGATTTTCTTGACTTCGTTACGCCTGTCGGGTAGTGTTCCACTTTGTAAGTAGTCTCGGATGGGAGTCATCCAAGTTGCTTCTTCGGTTGCAGCTATCAGATTCACTTGCTCAAAACTTGGGGTCAGTTGCTTTGAGATGGCTACTGCTCCGGAAATAGCGCCATCTCTCATGCTGGCTTGCTTTGCCAATTCGTCGGCCTCTTGGTTCTCTTCCCGAGGGATGTGTTTGACTAAGTAGTGGTCCAATCGACTGAGAAGTAACTTGGTCTTCTTTAGATATGCTATGAGTCGTTCTTCTCGAGCCTGGAATTCTCCTAGTATTTGATTAACAATAAGTTGAGAATCGCTATAAAGACACAAAGAATTGACTCCGATTTCTAAGGCAAGTTCTAATCCAGCTATCACTGCTTCATACTCTGCATCGTTGTTGGTGGCAGCGAATTCCAACCTTATAGCATGGTGCGGCTTATTTCCCCTAGGAGTAATTATTACCACACCTGCCCCCGAGCCTTGTTTGTTTGATGCACCATCCACAAAGAGGTTCCACTTGATGTCTTCTGCTATTTCTGATTGCTCCTCACCTTCGCTGGTAGTGAATTCGGCAATGAAATTGGCCATGGCTTGCCCCTTGATGGCGGTGCGAGGATGGTAGGTAATATCATATCGACTTAGTTCAATGCACTATTTAAGTAGTCGCCCAGAAGTGTCGGGACGATGGAGTACCTGCCTCAGCGGTTGATCGGTCAGAACTCTGATGGAATGGGATTGAAAATAGTGTCGCAGTTTTCGTGATGCGATTAGTAGACAGTATGCTAGCTTCTCAAGTTTAGGATATCTGACTTCTGCCCCTGTAAACCTCTTACTTACAAAGTATACTGGCCACTGCGTGCGGTTGTCTTCTCTTACCAAAGCAGCGCTTAGAGCATGAGATGATACAGCAAGGTATAGGTATAACTCTTCGCCTTCGTTTGGAGTCGAGAGTGCCGGCGGTTTCTGGAGGTGTTCGATTAAGTTAAGGAAAGCGGTTAAGCATTCGTCAGTCCATTCGAACTTTCCTTTGTCTTTCTTTAGAGCTTCGAAGAAGGGGACGCACTTGTCCGTTGCTTTGGAGATGAATCGGCTTAGGGCAGCCACTTTCCCATTCAGGCTTTGCATTTCCTTTCGAGTGGAAGGTATTTTGATATCTTTTAGAGCTCGGACTTGTTCAGGGTTTGCTTCAATCCCTCTGGCATGGACGATGAATCCCAAGAACTTTCCTGATGATACTCCGAAGGAGCATTTTAGAGGATTAAGTTTCATTCCATACCGGCGAAGTACTTGAAACATCTTGCCCAGGTGGCTTACTTGATCGTCGGCTTTCCTTGATTTTACCAGCATGTCATCCACATACACTTCCATAGTTTGTCCTATTAGCCCTGCAAACATCTTGTTGACGAGGCGCTGGTAGGTGGCTCCTGCGTTTTTAAGTCCGAAAGGCATTACCTTGTAGCAGTACAAACCCCGGTCAGTGATGAAACTAGTGTGGTCTTGATCGGGAGCATGCATAGGAATTTGGTTATATCCTGAGTATGCGTCCATAAAGGATAAGAGTTCGTGCCCGGCTGTGCTGTCTACAAGTTGATCGATTCGGGGAAGTGGGAAGCAATCCTTCGGGCAGGCGTCATTTAAGTTGGAGAAGTCAATGCATGTTCGCCACTTCCCATTAGCCTTCTTTACCAATACCGGGTTGGCGATCCACTATGGGTAGATGGCTTCTCGTATGAAGTCATTGGCAAGTAGATTCTTTACTTCTTCATCGAGGGATGCTGATCGTTCTGCCCCCATACTTCTCTTTCTTTGTTTTACGGGCGCCTTGGTAGGATCAATGTTTAGTACGTGGCATGCTATGTCAGGGGAGATTTCGGTCATGTCAACATGCGACCATGCAAATACATCCAAGTTGTGGCGGAGAAAGTCAATGAGTTGTTCCTTCAACCCTGCTTTTAGTTGGGACCCGATTTTCAATAGTCTACTCGAGTCATGTTTGTCTACAGATACAAACTCCATAGCCTCTGCAGGCTCGGCAGTGGCCTCCTCCTCTTTGTCCCTGGGGTCTAATTCATTGAAAGGGTCGCTGGTATATCGAAGAGGAGGGGCTTTCTTTAGTTGCTATGCTTCCAAACTTTTTGTGCAGAGGGCAACCTCTACTCTCTTCCCTTTATCCTTCCTGTGGTTGTTGCGAAGTTCAGTTACATAGCAGTCTCGAGCAACGTCCTGGTCTCCCTCTACTTCCCCTACTCCATTGTCCATTGGAAATTTCATCTTTAGGCACCATGGGGCCAGGACGATTTGGAAGTCAGACAAGGCTGGCCTTCCTAAGAAGGCGTTGTAGGCCGAGTGGTTTTCTATCAGCACAAATGTTTGTTTCCGTACAACGGAGTGGGGATGACTTCCAATTTCAACAAAGAGGTCCAATTGCCCGAGGGGCATCTTCGCATCTCCAGTGAAACCGTGTAGTGGTTTATTGCAGGGAGAAACGTCCTTTATTGATAGTTTCATTTTGTCGAATGCATGCTTGAATAAGATATTTACCGAGCTTCCAGTGTCTACTAGAATTCGGAAAACTTCGGCTGGACCGAGCCGGGCAGAGATAACCATGGGATCCATGTGAGGGTACTGCCTTCCCTCTAGGTCACGCCTACTGAATGTGATGTCATCACTCTCTTTCCGCTTTGGGTGGCGTTCTCCTATAACAGAATTAACACAGTCTTCATTGTTTCTAAGCGACTTTCCATATCTTTCCATCTCTGCCCAGCTTCTATCGGCGATGTGCGGTCCTTCCGAGATGGTATGGACCACTATATTCTCTTGACTGGAGCCGCTAGTGTTGCAATTTCCTCTGCCTATCTCTGGTGAGGGTAGCCTTGGGTTCTCATTGGCAAGAGCTGGAGTCCTATTCTGACCTTTTACATAGCGTTCTAGTTTCTTCCTTCTGATGTGTTCTTCAATCAAGTCCCGGAGATGATGGCATTCATTGGTATCATGCCCGTGAGATTCATGAAAGCGGCAGAACTTTCCAGATTTCTGCACGTTATCTGATTCCTTCTTGTATGGTGGGCGTTTGTATCTAACTTCGTCTTGGGTGGCAAGGAAGATGTTTTCGATGGTTTCATTCAAAGGAGTGTAAGTGTCGAATCTCGGTCTTGGCCGATATAGGTGCTTTTCTCCGTTCTTGCCCCCAGCATTGTCTCTAGAATCATTTCTCCGAACGTCCTTCGCTGCAGCGGGCGTGTTGCCGTGGGCTGCCTTATTTTGTTGCCCTGACTGCCCCTCAGTGGCAGCGTCTTCAAGCCTCATATATTTCCCAGCTTCATGGAAGAAATCGGGTAAAGTAGCTGGTTTTTCTTTTGTCAACCTTCTAGCAAATTTAGTATCCGGGTGCACGCCACTAGAGAGGGCCATTAAGATGAGCTTCTCATCGGCATCTTGGACTACGACCACTACGGCATTGAATCGGGTTAGATATTGCTGCAGCTTCTCTCCGGGTTTCTGTTTGATACTGGATAAGGAGTAAGCGTCCTTGGGCTGCTCCACATGAATGCAGAACTGGCTGATGAACTTTTCTTTCAACATCTCCCATGAGCTGATGGATCCTTGGGGTAGATGGCAAAACCAGGAGGTAGCTAGATCTGCCAAGAATAGCGGAAAGCATTTGCACAGCACTCCTTCTGTTGCTCCACTCATGAGCATATGCTGTGTGTATCTCTGTAAGTGTACAACGGGGTCGGAGGTTCCTTTGTAAGGTTCCATTGTTGGCATTTTCCATTCTTGGGGGGTGATGGCGATTTCGATATTGCGAGCGAAGGGGCTGGTTACTCTAGCGCCTATGCCTCGATCTCTTTGATCCCGTTGGACGCACTCTCTGAACAAGCGTGCCATCCTTTCATCAGAATTTGGAGCAGATAGAAATGAGTTCGGCTCTGCTCCGTGGGATTGATTCCGTCCAGATGACCTGTAGGGATGGTATCGTCTATCATTCCTGACATTTTCCAGTGGCTGTCTTTGGTCTTTTGGGAGCATGCTAGGGTCAGCTACAGTTGGCCCTTGCCTTGATCTCCCCCTGCTGGGTTCTGATCTAAGCGCTTCCTCGGGTCCAACTTCGGGCTGAACTCTAGCTCGGCCCCGGTCATTGGTGTTTCCGTGGTTAGGCAGTATAACAAGCTCGGCTACAGTTGACCTCTGCCCGGTACCTCTCCTGTTGGGTTCGGTTCCAAGCGTTTCCTCAGGTCTAACTTTGGGCTGAGCTCGGTCTCGACTCCTACCATGGCCGCTTCTGTCGTTAGCTCCTTCGAAGAAGGAAGACCTTTGCTGTCTCCGAGATCCTCCAGACTGGGACTCACCGCATGATTCAGTGTTGCGGTTGGACTCTTCAGCATCCCTTAAGCGTGACATGAGATGGTCCACCAAGGCTTCCTGCTGGGATGTGAAGCGGTTAGTCACTTCAGCCACAACCCTGTCTAGATCTGCCCTAGTAATTGCTGCCGGCTGTTCTGCGGCAGGGGTGGTCGGATTTGCCTGACCTTCATTTGGTACTGCTGCTGGAGGGGGACGATTTACTTGATCTGTAACCACTGGATCTGGAAGACTGCTGGTTGCGATGTTTTTTCCTTTGTTAACATCTTTCTTCTGCTTGGGAGGCATGTTTTCCAAGCAATGAACGACGCTGTTAGGAAGAAGGTTAAATGGAAGAAGCTGAAGCTTCGAGCTTTCAGTTCCCAATGAAAGCACCAAAAATGTTTGCACAAAAAATGGACAAACACCTCCAAGTTGTATGATTTAGTTGATTTTATGTTGTTCTTAGTGATTTGGGTGATTTATGCAAATATATGAAAAGCAGGGACTAAACTATAAAAGACACGCAGATTTATAGTGGTTCAGCCAGAATGTGCCTACGTCCACTTTATACGTTATTCTCCTTTTTTATTCAAATTACAAGTACAAAGCTTTGATACAAGTATATGAAAGTTGTTTGAAAGTTCTCTCCGTGCTTGAGCTCTCAAACTTGTCCCCATTGTTGTACCCCTGCCCCTCTATTTATAGAGTGAGGCTGGGGGTAGGGGTCTTGGATGTATATAGCTGCTGGTGGGCCTGGGCTGATGCAATCCGGCCTGGTGAAGTTGGTTCGGTAGTGGGTGGACCGGTGGTTGGTCCGGTAGTAGATGGGATGATGGTTGATTCGGTAGTGGGTGGAGTGGAAGGAGTTGGTTCGGTGGACGGAGTGGAAGGAGTTGGTTCGGTGGATGGAGTGGAAGGAGTTGGTTCGGTCATGAGTTGGTTCGGCGGTCTTCTTCCTTGCTTCTTGGTTCGGCAGTGGATGAGGTAGCTGGTTCGGTGATGAGAGGGGAGTGGAGTTGGGTTTGATTCGGTGGTCTTCTTCCTTGCTTCTTGGTTCAGCAGTGGATGAGGTAGCTGGTTCGGTGATGAGAGGGGAGTGGAGTTGGGTTTGATTTGGTGGTCTTGGTCCGGTGGGACTTCGTCCAACGCTTCCCTTTCTTGTTGGGATTAGGATTGAACTTAAAAGGCCTCTTCTTGTTGTTGTTGAAGTTCTATTTGGCACCCACAACTTCAACATCACTTTCTTTATCGGTCTCTTCGAGTCGAAGAGCGATATCAACAAGCTGATCGAAAGAAACTTCTTGTTTCCGAAGTAATGGCTTTTTGAGGTTCTTATTCAACCCATAGAAAAACCTATGATTTTTCTTCAATGGGGTATTAATATACTCGACCCCATATTTAGAAAGCGATTCAAAAGATGCGACATAGTCGGCCACAGAAGATTCACCTTGAACAAGGTCGATAAAGCGTCGGGCTAAAGATACTTTTTCAGCTTCCGGCACAAACTTTAACTCGAACCTTTCCCGGAATTGCTCCCAAGTAAGGTCCGCTTCAATAATTTCTGAAATCAGAAGCTCATAACAATCTAATGCTCTCTCCTGGAGCATACTAGAAGCCACTTGGACTCGATGTAGATTAATAAGATTCATGCGGGAAAAGATGCGATCGCATGTTCTAAGCCAAGCTTGGACTTCTATAACGCTTTCGGAACCCCTGAAAGGCTTCCACCCAAGTTGGTGTAATCACTGCACAAGCATGCAAACCCAGATTTAGGATGAGTAGGCTCTGGAATGGGTCCGACAGCTTGAGCATTCTACACAAGATCTAAGAGCTGCTGGGCAGACATAAATACTCCATCTTGAGGAGTAGCACTGGATTGACCGACGCTGGGACGACCTGATCTAACCATTTCTCTTCTTTAAGAAAGAAAGAAAGAAGAGGAAAAAGGTTATTCTCAGAATGAATATCAAACAAACTTGATTGATAAAACAAGGCATCATAACAGAAAATAGGATAGAACGGGTCCTAAGACTCGGATAAATTCTAAGGCACGACTCCTAAGAAAGACTTGGGACAATGATCCTTGCTAGATTATTCTACATTGTTCCGAAGTTTGGCTCCGATACCAAGCTGTGACGCCCCACCTCTATACTCACACTAGCCAAGGACACTGCTGGGTAATGCCGTCGACTAGCACGAAGAATAAGGATGTTGAGGACCGACCATCTGTGTAATTGCTTTGTGCGAGTACCGATATGTCAGATAGTATGACATGCATTTCGTTTCAAGAGGAAATCCGACACATCAAATACAAACTCAAAGCTACTACACAGTGGCTAAGTGGCCTTCGAAAACAAATATAGAAATAAACATAACATAAATCAGTCACAGATATTCTTATCACAAAGGCGGAAACAAATATGAATATAACACATAAAGGTGTACATCAAAATAGTGGTCATACAAGATCCACTACATCATAAAAGAATAGGTACAAGTGCTAGACAAAAGAATATGTATACATCAGGGAGTCTCTATCTCAAATGTATAATAACAAAAACTACTGAGCTAAAGTAGTTAGCCAAAAGTCAGGTGATGGACCCTGATAAGAAGTCAAGCAGAAGCACCTGAAATACCTCGGTCTGACCTGAGGATTATTTAAGAAGAAAATAATAAACGGATCAGTCTAGCTATAAATATCAGATAAAATGAAATAGGACAAGAGATATGACAAAAACGTATGATAACAATAATGTCATACTGTGACAAGTATACATCAGATAACAACAAAAATCATACAATATCTCAAATATTCTCAAACACTAAAAAGAATGTCATATTCTTTAAATTATTCACCAAAACACAAATATTGATAGAGCTTATCAATGCATATCATCAAAATTGGTGAAACATAAATTCTAGAAATCAACAACCAAAAATCCAGAAAACACAAAGGGGGAGGCCTATCACAAACGGGAGCATGAAAAATCACCAACACGTGTGTCACAAACGGAATGCTATTCCATGGTCGCTAACCATCAAGTTTGAGCCGAAGCTCCACAAACGACCCGAAGACCATGGGTCGCTACCCACCAATTTGAACCAAAGCTCCACAAACGGGGTTTTTAGTCCCCCACATAAACAAAGAGACATCGCATATCGCTAGCCTAAATCACAAAATGATCATTAATGATCGATAAGTGTAAAATTATACTAAGCTAGTAAATAAATTAGTTTAACTTCTTGTCCCATAACCACTAGCTTAACTTAAATATTTACGAACAAATTGTAGATTTCCACTCGAAAATTGTCACGAGAGTTCAATCGAACAAGTCCAAGAATTAACCGACGAAGTAAACACAAGCGTTTCATACCACTTGTGTTGCTAAGCCATTTAATTAGATTTCTCATACGAATGAGGTAAAGGTTTGTATATACTAATAGATTGGAAAACGGTTTTAAAAGCGAGCTTTATATTTAAAATAGTGTCGAAATTGTTTTAATGAAAGATTTTTAGTATTTACTACTAGTATCGAAACCTTTGTATTTTAAAGTGACAAATCACAAAATGATTGTAAAAACAATCAATCACCAAAAGTTCACATACGACAATGTGAATTAAATCCATAAAAATCAATACCAAATCCATCAAATGGATATTCCCAAAAATCCAAAGAAAGAAGTCATCAAAGTCGATAATAAGTGATAACAACTAATCGGATCAACAAAATCGATTAAAATTGGAAATCCACTAAAAAAATATCCAAAATAGGCAAAATGAACAGTTCCAAACGTCTGGGGGTTCACCAGACGTCTGGATTTGGGTTCTGGAATTAATTCAGAAAAACCCCAAACGTCTGAAATTTCAAAGCACGCGTCTGAGCCCTAACTAGACATCTGAACCTATCAATTAGACGTCTGGAATCTGTCTCTGCCATTTTATTTTCTGCGTTCTTATATTTTTTTCTCCAGGGACCATAACCAGACGTCTGGACTTGATAACCAAATGTTTGGTCACCTGGTATGGGCAACAGTTTGCCTAGGCAATGATGGCCAAAACAATTCGAAAGCGATCTGACGAGCAACATAGACTAGGGATTTATGCCAAGCGACAACCCAGCCTTATAGGCTCTTCGATACACCCCAAATATCATGTCCACACATCCATAGTAGGATTTTCATAAAATTGGACTTCAAAACCCAAAAATGAGAAAATTCACCAAATCGATTCAAATCAAAAGCAAATGAACATGAATAAATGTTAGGAATTCATACCTAACAACAATGAAAGTTATAGACGTAGATGTGAGTTCAAAAACTCACCTTTAAACCTAAAAGAACGAATGAGAAGCTCAAAAATAAAGGAAAGATCAACTACTCTTCAACTTCAACTCTAGAAGCTCCAATCTAAGATCATAGGCAAATATTTCCTAAGTTAGGTTATATGAAATTTCTGAAATTGGAGAGAGATGGAGATGGAGAAGAAGAAGAGGATGCTTACCTAATCTTCTCTTTGATTTTGGACTTGAATTTGTATTTCCTAATCAAACTAGGGTTTAGGAATTTTAATTTCCAATCTTTTCCCCCATTTTTCTCTTGAGCTTGAGTGTTAGGAAATGAGGAATGAAATGAATGAAGATTAGTTGAGTTAGAGTGTTTGATAAAGGAGTTGGGTTCTCTTATTGGGTTAGTGGGCTGAAACCCAAACCCAAAGCCCCAAATGAAAACATCAAAATTCTAATCAACTCCAAACATATCGATGTTTATACTCAAAAAAGTTGTAAACGCCATTTTGGACTCAATGAGACTGGTCTCGAGCCCTAATTCGACTGTTTACAAAAAGTAACATTTTGGACTTTAATCCGATCAACGATGCTATATTTAAATAAAACATTTAAATATACAATTGTAAAATATGCGGGTTGTTACACGAGACGTGCCACCTAGCGTTCTATATGTTATACCCCTATGCCAAACACAATGGAACTTGTTTCGAGACCTAATTCGGTCCTATGCAGAAGATAGGTTTTTAGACCCAGTTATTATATTAAATTTTCGATATTAATTTCAACGCGTTTCAATCTTGCATGATCAAACGATAAGTCTGATCGCTACGAAACTTGAAATCCTATAAAAATTCACTATTACGGATCCGATGAAACTAGTTTCGTCGAAATCCAAGACTGTGCCCCGGAAGGCTAATTTCACAGGTTTAAATATACAGAGGAAATTAGTTTAAAGGAAAAAGTTTAATAAAAATTTATTTTAACGGACGTTAAAATACAACTTCCGTCTCAAGGACAAGCGCGAAAAATTTCACGATCGTTCCTTCTTTTTTAGTCTGTTTTCCTCTGTAAACAAAATTTCTTCTCCATCAAGCAATGGCATTCCAAAACCAAATCAATTTTCTTCCTCAAGCTGATTTACAAGCGCAATCAGCTTCTGAGGCTAAGTCAATGGACGTAAATCCACAAATTTCAACAAATCCAGAACAAATAAACGATGAAACTGGGATTTCAAAAAGTAGGGTTTCGACTGCAATGCGTACAGATATAAAGAGAAGACGAAAAAATAATCCATCCACGGCTGTTGATTCGCCTGATGTTGAACAACAAACAAAGAGAACGATAAAATCTAGGGCAGAAAAAACTGTAAAAGAAGACGAGATGAAGAGACAACAACTTTATGATGAAATCGTCAGTAGAAAAAGAAAGACAAAGGTATAACATCTGATTTATTTTTCTTCAAAATAATATTTCAGTATTTATTAGATAGTAAATGATAATTAGATCGATAGTTATTGAATGATACTTCAATACATCATTTGATTTATTGCATGCATCATATTGAAGTATTAGATGATGATGAACATAGCATTCAGTCTTTGACAAAAGACAGACTACAATAAGATGCATAGTTATGGAATGATAGACAAATATAGCATTGAAAAAAATGATAGAAAAACATTGCATTATAGAATGATAGTTGAATATATCACTGTATTTACTGTATGTATAATGATGCAATGATAAGTGAAAATAGCATTTCCATATTCGATATACGGCAGACAATAATTAAATAGATAATTATTGAATGATAGTTCAATATATAATTTCATTTGTATACACAATATTGAAATATGAGATGATAGATGAACATAGCATTCAGTTTTTGATGGTTGATAAACAACAATAAAATGCATTGTTAAAGAATGATAGACAAATATAGCATTGGATAGAATGATAGACAAACATAGCATTGGGTCTTTAAACTGTAGGAGCATACATTGAAAAAGAGTAATGATAGACAAATATAGCATTTCTACAAATAATGATAGATGAATATAGCACTAGAAAATTATGCATTCATGGTTGAGAAATAAGATTATAGTTTGTTAAATACTGAATTATTCATTCATAATTTTTTGTACAGGAATCAAAAGGCAAAAGATCAAAAAAGCAAAAAAAACAGAAGGGAACAAATCAAAGAAATTATCTCAGGAAAAAATTCAGTATAGATGCAGCTTGCTTCCAATGATAAAAATTTTCCGGAAAATTAAGGAAAAAGGAGGTTATCTTGTTGGTCAACTGAATTATTTAAAACAAACACCTTTTGAAAAATTTATGCTTGTGTTTTTCAAAGAAATTTTATCCATAGCTGCTTTTACAAAATCATCAAAAACCTTATATGATATCATAGAAACATTTTCTATCACTGACGAAGCTTTTAAAGTGGGGAGTGTTTTTTTAAAGATCAAACCTGAAGATATTTCAATTCTCTTTAGCTTACCTTTGTCCGGAATTAATATTTTTCCATTACCTAAAATGAGTTTACAAATACTTCCAGACAATTGTAAGGATTTTGTACTAAGAAATTTTGGAACAGTAGAGCACATAACAAAGGATCTTACAGTTTCAAAAATAAATAATGTACTAGAAACACAATAATTTCAAAATGAAACTGATTTTCCAAAACTGATTATTATTCTTGCAATGATAACCTTCTTCTTTCCCGACAACCAAAGATACTTACCATGGGGATATATTCCTTATATTATTGATCACAACAAAATGAACTCGGTATCTTGGCCAGTTTCAATTCATCATTCATTGATTAGAGCTTTGATGGCTTTCAAAACAAAGCCAAGAAACATGCCAGGTTGTTCCATGCTCCCAATTGTAAGTACAACATTCTAACTTTATGTTAATACATCTACGTCTATAAATTAAATTATATACATTATATATTTTAACAAGTAATATTTTATTTGTAGTTTTTCCTATGTGAGCATGTCAATTTGATATCTCCATTAGCAACATACTGTTCTACTTTACCTAGATTTGGGAGGTGGAATATAGGAAGCTTGAAAAAAGTCATTTCAAGAGAAGCTTTGATAAACATAGACAAAAGAAAGGTATTATTTCTCACACAAGTACAAGAAATGTATACTGATAGATAGATATATCATAACATAATGTATATTAACAGTTTTCATTTTGTTATTATACAGTCATAATTTAAATGATAGTTACATATATCATTTCTGCACAAATACAATTTTCTATAGTTGCTACTAAAAAATGATAGTTAGATATAGCATCACATGAAAAATGAAAATTATAAATAAAATTACTTCATTCATTGTATCTTAGATCATTCATTACTACTTATGTTATTACGTAGATTTTTGTTGAAATAAGAAACCTGACTGAAGATGAAAAAGCACTTCTTCAACAAAAAAACCAACAAAAATTTGTTCAGATGGATACAAATGAGAATATTGTGATACAAAAAGTAGAAAACTTGGAAGAGACATCAAAAAAGCAAGTTGACTCAATGAAACAGTACATTAAAGATTTGGAAAATAAATTAAAGAAGAGTGAAAAAGAATTAGAAATGGAGAGACAAAAAAGAATAAAAGCAGAAGGCACTATCATACAGTTGAGAAAAGAAATCAAAATGTTGAATCAAAACCAAGAGAAGATATAGAAGCACCATCATTTGATCTGAATATAACCCAGGAAATAAAAAAGATGCAGGAAGAGAAAAAACAACAGCATCAGAAGGAACCTTTAGAGGAAACAGAAAAATCCCCGACAGTGAATGAAAGAACACAGAAAAAACTAAGCTCTTTAGTTTTGAGGGTTAAAAAGCGCCAACGAAGGAATAAAATTGATCCCAATTGCCAGTATGAAATTGTTCACAGAAAAACTAAGAAAAATGCTGACAATGAAGACCAAAAGGAACAACATGAAACTGAAGAAGGTCAAAAAAATAATACAAGTGAACAGAAACAAGAAGAACAAAATGAAGAATCTGATTATGAAGAGGAATCTGAAACTGAAACAGATGAGGAAGCCACTACAATTGAAAATGAAGAAATAATTGATGTTGATGGATACTCGCCAATAACTAAAGCTTACAAGAGTAAAGATATAACAAAAAGCAGTATTCTAAAATTATTGAATGAAGAACAGCAAAACAAAATTCTTACTTTCTTCAAATTTAATGAAAATGAGAAGTAAGATTTCTAATATTTTTTCTTTCATTATATTTGTAATTAAATAAAACTAAAAAAACCAACTTGTCAATTATTGATTTTCAATTACAGCACTGTAGCATATCAAAAAGATGAAGGGAACAAAGGACGAGTCACGATAGTGAAATCTATGTTGGAAGCTGTTCTATTTGAGAGGGTTACAGATGGACTGGTATGCATCAACTCAGAATTATGATAGTAAAAAAATGTATATAAATGTATAAAATGAAAGAATGATAGGTAAACCTAGAATTCAACTTTCAAAGTGCATATAAATGAATTGAATGAGAGAGTGACAACTAAAAGTAGCATTACTATTTGTAAAATGCAGATAACTGTATAGGATAGGGGAATGATTGTTACAACTAGCATTCATAATTTTTTTAAGTGCATATAAATGTAAAAGATGAGAGAATGATAGTTAAAACTACCATTCGAAGTTTCTAACTGCATATAAATGTATTAAATAAAAGAACGGTATTTAAAAACAACATTGCTATTTGTAAAGATCATATAAATATGTCGAATGTCAAAGATGATTGTTTAAACTATAATTTGCATTTTTCAGTGCATACAATGAAGTAAACATGTAAATGATAGTGAATACTAGCATAAATATTCCTGGTTCAAAAACAAAATATCCCATAAAACTTACAACCTTTTTTGTTTTCTTAAACAGATTATTGATTGGTTTTACTACAATCAGGAGATGTATGAACACAGTTACTACTTCACTACAATGATGATGGTAAGTATAAGCTTTTCATTATAAATGTTAAAAAATAATACAAAGTATTCTAATGCATATGAATGTGCAGAATGCTATAGCACATGATCAGCAAACTGTGATCAAAGACATAGTCATACCGGCAATAGATATCATTGTCAAAGATGAATTTACAGAGAAAATTTTATTCCCTCTACATTACACAAACCATTGGAGCTTGTTGATGCTAAACTATGAAACAATGCAGTGGAGTCATTATGATTCAACAAAACCAAAAACTAGATCAACAAGGACTTCAAACCCCAGCTATAACCAAGCCATCATTCTTGTAAGAGAAGTATAATTTTTATATCAGTCTAACATTAATATACAACACTAATTTTTCTTCTTGCAGAAAGACAAAATTGGATTAATGTTCAAGAAGAAATGGGCAGAAGTAGGAATACTGAACAAAGAATTTCACAAACCTAAAGTGTTGCAGCCAAAAAGCCCACCATAGGATTGTGATTCGTAAGTAACTAATTCCATTTCTTCTCTTGTCATTGTAGTTTGTATATTCATCCAACTTTTGTTGTTCTTATTTAAATTACAACTGACTACATCTAATGATCAAAATGATAGTTAAACCTACAACTGAAAATTTTAAAATGCATAAAATTGTGAAAATGGAAAAAAGACGACAGTTCAAACTATCATTTATATGTTTTCAGTGCTTATGAATTTATCAAATATCAAAAATGATTATTTACACTAGCATACATATTTTTAAACTATTTTGGACTAGACTAAACATGCAAAACAATAACAAAATATCATTTGTATTTTTAAAATGCACTAGAATGCATTAAATATGCAAAAATGATAGTTAAAACTAGCATTGCTAATTGACAGTTCATTTAACTGCATCTATTGAACAAAAAGATTATGTATAAGATGTACATTACAAACAAAACAATGGTGTCTTTATGAATGCATTGATTAATAGTGTGATAAAAATATAAAGCTATATTTTAGAATTCTAGTGTAAAGAATGCTATTTTATTTTAGCATTAGCTTATACTGTAATATTAACTAATATTTCCATATCTGAAACAGGCTTGATTGTGCATTCTTTGTGATGGCAAACTTGAAAAAACTGGACAAAGATGAGATGCCAGATAAATATTCAAATGAAATGCTTAGAAACCTAAGAGCTGCAGTGGTGCTTGACATACTCAATGATCCACAATATAGTTGGTCAATGCAGAAATACTGATACAAATATTCTACATAAGAATAGCTGTTGCATTTTAACTTCTTTGAACTTTAGAATTATTTGAACAGAAACACTTCTGCTAATTAAACTAAGATGGAGTCTGAGATGGAGTCTGAAATGGAGTCTAAGATGAAGTCTGACATAGATTCTGAGATAGAGTCTTATTTGTTATACAACACTTGTATTTTGTTCTCAGTGCTTAAACTGCTCAGATGTATTTGAACTTCTCGATTTGAATTTGACTTGATTATAATTGTGTAACAACTCGGATTTTGTAAATTTTATTTACAGTCAAAATAACAATTGAATCGTTGTTAATTGCTAATCGCTAATTGAAGTTTGTTTTTAAACTTGAGTGAAAATTCTTTTATAAATTGTTAAGTGCTGTTATCGGTTGTAAATTCTTTTATAAATGGTAATTGGGGTTTGTATATCAGGCAGAAATTCTTTTGAAAATTTTGTTAAAGTCGTTGCGCTTTAAAACTTGTTTTGACCCATGTTTTATGTGGTTGCCAAGTGTTATCACCCATTCTCCATTTTTGTTCGTTCAACAACCGATTCCCTTTCATTTTTCAAAAAAACCCTAAACCTAGAACGAAAGAAAAATTGAAATGGCGGCCTCGTATTTTCGTTCAACCCTAAAATCAAATCGAAAGAAAGAAAAATGGTGGTCGTTCCTTTCTTCCCCTTCGACAATCAGGGTTTGCGAAGCACCGACCTATTGTTGTTCGATCGCGAGAAAAATCGTGGGAGGCTTCTCGTTATTCCCTTTAGCTGCTTCTAATTCATGGTGTTCGACTTCGAATTAAAGGAGAGTAATTTGCTCACATCTAATTCAACTCTATGCACGTGACTTTGTGATGATAATTGTTCTCAGTCCCCTTTTGCTTTGCGAATTCGAATTGGGTTTTACTGATGAGTGGATTTTGATCTCACCCACATCTACATCAAAGTGATGTTTATGGATTGTTTTTTTTGTTTTATTGCTATGACTTTGTTTTCTGGTCATCTCGGTTTTGTGAATTTGCTGATTGATTTTGTGACGTTTGAACTTGTTAAATTCTTCGCTTTGAAACCGTTGCGACTCTTTCCTTGTTTCTACCTGATGCATCGTATATGGCCGTTTACATGAACTCTCTGTTGGTTCATGCCTTGTCATTGTTTATTTAACTGGTTGCAGTTGTTCATGTTCGCAATTGCAGTTTCGTTGGAATTTTGGTAATTGTTCGATTATTAGATAATGTTTGGTTGCCATGTCTTTGATATTCTCGGCTTCATTTTCGATAATACTGCTGTTGATTTGACTTGTTTATCTCGACTTGGACTTGGTTATAATGTTGGCCACTGGTCAAATTCCTTTGTTTAGTATCATTGTGGTCCTTGCATCATGTTTCACTAATGTTGGTCTACATATCCAAGAGTTCACTGACTTGAGTCATGTTGCATTGATTCGTTTGCTTGCATCATATCCGCAAAGTTTAAACCTACATATTTGAGTTCCCTGTGTACATGATCAATTGAGTTTGTTTTGAGTTGCACTGCATTCCATATTTGTAACATTGGGTCTATTGTAGTTGAACACTTGTAGCTTCACTGCTACATGGTTGTTAGATAACTGGTCATTTATGTTGTAGGCTTGGAGCTGGTAGTACTTGAACCTTCATTTGTTAATTGCCTTCATATATGTGCATTCAAAAAAAAAAATCATCGTTAAGCCTGGGCAGTTGGGTCGTTGGGTATGCTGTTGCATTGCATCATGTCGTCGAAGTAACCTAGTTTCACTTGCATTGCTTATTTCTTTATCTTGTACTGTCCAATTGCGTTCACATGTAATTGAGCTCTAGTTGTGTTCATGAGCAGTTTGTAGTTGCTGTTCACGCATGCACATGCTTCACGGCTGTGTGTATGTTCGCATTCATATCCTTGCTGTATCGAGTTGCACCAGTCTTCGAGTTGAGTTGAGTTGAGAGTCATCTCCATTTTGTTGCACTTCATATTTCAGGGTACCATGCCTTGTGTTCTTGTGTAGTTCATGTATTGTCTGCATAGGTGCACTGCTGCTAATTGTTGCAATGTGCTTCGAATTGTGTAGTTGGTTCATCAAGCAGTCTGGATTGTGGTATTTGCATTTGAGTGTAGTTGCTGCACTGGTCTTGTCTACTTGTCATTATTTTGGGTCTCTGACCTGATGTACCTTAGTCTGATACCGTTGCATTGTTGTACTTCATGTTCGTATAGGCTCTTGAGTGGGGTGTATTGCATAGATGAGTTGAATCTGTCTTACTGATGCATGGCCTTTATGTGTTATGCACTTGCATACTATTGCTGCCTTGTCCTCTTGCTGTCGAGGTTGTTTTTTTTTCGGTTGCAATTGTTTTGGTATAACTGCCTTCGTGCATTTTGCCTTTCGAGCCTTTTTCATACTGCTGAATCATTGTAGTTGTGTTAAGTCCTGATAGTAGTGACTCGACCTCTACAGTTTCGACTTCTGTTAATAATTGGAGTTGTGATGACTTCATCACTGCAGTGGCGAGGCAGTGCACGCGAGCGTGCCCTGCAGCCACACCGTATTGATTTTATTGGTATTTCTTTTGCTTTTGATGCATTGATCTTTTGAGTATTCATGCTGTAGTGGCGAGGCAGTACACGCGTGCGTGTGCTGCAGCCCTACTAGAGTTGATGTTTTATATTGATTATTTTGTTGTTGTTAATTGCCGTTAGGCAATTCTGATGTTTTTAAGATTACCTTCATTGATATTCTTTTTACTTATCTTTGTTGATGATTTAAATCCGCTGATTTGCTGTCTAACACTGTTTAGCGTTATATCTGCCGTTATCCGATTCTCGTATCGAGAGGTCGGATATACGAGATTTCTGTGACTGTCGTCTATTTGATATTGATTATTATTGCTTCTGTGCATTGATAACTGAGTTTGAATTAGACTGACCCGTGTATTATTTTCTTTTGAATGTAATACTCGGGTCAGACCCGAGTTATTTCAGGTTGTAGATTTTCTTCTTTGAGTTGCTGTTCAGGATATAAAGACTTTTCGCATCTTCTGAAGTTGTCATTGTCCTTTTGTAGTAGTCGTGTCATTGTATAGAACGATATGTATTCATGTATATTAGTCGATAATGTACGTATATATATAACTTCTAGAGTCGACAGTTGTAGTTGTATCGTATGTATTGTGTCAACTATGTATTAACTGACATCAGTTATATATATATGAGACTTTTGTTTTTATCTATGTTCCGCAATTATATTATCTGTGTTATTGTTATATCTAATGTCCTAAACTATTATGAACTATCGTAGTTTGTTTTATACTGATAATTGGATATGTCGATGGGAGTAAATAAATAATAGATGAAAAAAAAAGAGTATATACCACTCCTATCGAGATAACCAATATTAGTGTAAGGCCAATTACGGATGGTCGCTCCTATCCAGCCTTATTCTTCGTAATAATAGACAGTATTTCTTTTAATACTCTTTGTTATTATGAGCATAGAGGTGGGGCGTCACAGTTGGTATCAGAGCTTGGGGTTTATGGACATAATATAAAACATAACTTGGATGGAACATATGTTACAACTATTAGTCGATGTTTTATCTGTGATTTGAGTCAAAACTAAAGTTTTGAAATTTTGATGCAAGTTTTTAAATATCATTATTTAAAAATAAAAAGTGAAACTGTGTTTTGTTGATTTGATTGAATTGTGTTCTGTTTATCAAAGTGCGCAGCGGAAACAGTGAAACTGTCTTCGCTGAGTACAACTGCAATTTTTTTGATTTAAAAATCAAAATACGAAATTGATATGAATTTCATTTGTTGTTTACATAGCTATAATTATTTTGTTTCTTTGAGAATTTCGAATCCGAATTGAGGATTCGAAGAAATTACAGTTATGTGATTTTTGCTGAAATTTCCGCTGGCTTTCTTTTGTACTAATCATCTATTGATTAGATTTTTGTTGTTTTGAATTATCTTCATTGAAGATACATTCGAATGATTTCTTTGTTCATTTTGTAGTACGTGCAAAAATTTGAATTGCACGTTATTGCATTTATTTACGTTGAACCGATGCTTGGTTATGAAACGTATTTTGTTGCCGTTATTTTTATAACGAGATTTTTACACCAATGCTAAATTTTTTGAAGCACGGTGTTTTATGGCATTTTGATGAATGAAAATTCACTGATATTACATTTTGATGTAAATTGTTTTGATGTGATTTTGACGTTTTAAAATTTCTGTCGCTTTGGCTTCAGTAACCGTCATGTTTTAAAAGTGGATTTTTAAGCGGTTATTCCGCAATACTGATGTGTAACCGTTTTTACGGTATTTTGAGAAGTACAATTTCCTTATCGAAATTGTTACTGATTTGCTGTTTTAATCACGTGGTTAGAAAATTGTTTTGAAATGAAAATTGTTTTATGAATTTTTTAACAGTTTGCGTTTTCAAAAGAATGAGAAAGCGACTTAAACGTTTCAGCAAAATCGAGGACTATGACCCCTTTCTTTTACTGATTCGCTTAATTCCGGACTTGTCCGTTTGAGAATGTGAAATGTATTTTTACAAAATACACAATTTTGCACTTTCAAGGAAACGATGAAGAGATTTAAACGATTTAGCAAAAGTGCGGAGTATGGAACCACACTTTTACTTTTTCGGTTAATTCCGGACTCGTTAATTGAATATCTGTTGTTTTGATGATT
This sequence comes from Allium fistulosum, assembly GCA_030737815.1. Lineage (NCBI taxonomy): Eukaryota > Viridiplantae > Streptophyta > Magnoliopsida > Asparagales > Amaryllidaceae > Allium > Allium fistulosum. The sequence goes on along the minus strand of CM060907.1, from coordinate 935,551,284 downwards.
TTGATGAATTTTACACTTTCAAGGAAACGATGAAGAGAATCAAACGATTTAGTAAAACACGTGGTATGGGACATGTGCGTTTGCTATTTCGGTTAATTCCGGACTCGTTAATTGAAACATTTTGATGCTTTCGTGTGCTTTCGAGCCACTATGAGGACCTTCGGGTCATTTGTTGGGCTTTCGGGCCACTCTGCGGACCTTCGGGTCATTTGTTGGGCTTTCGGACCACTCTGCGGACCTTCGGGTCAAATACCAGTACTAGACCTTCGGGTCACTCTGCGGACCTCCGGGTCAATCTGATGGGCGCCAAAATTATGTTGAGTACTTGGTAGGCTTCGGCCACTCTGAGATGCACGTGCGGCGAATTAAAAACTCGCCATCTGATGGGATCGATCCAAGCTTTTATGTTGATTTTCTAGTCTTCTTAATTGATTTCTAGATATTTGTTGCTTCCAATTATCTGCAGGTAATTGGATATTTGTTGATATGAGTTCTGATTATCGTTTTTGATAATCAGATATTTGTTGTTTCTAATTATCGCTTGTGATAATTAGATATTTGTTGATATGAGTTCTGATTATCGTTTTTGATAATCAGATATTTGTTGTTTCTAATTATCGCTTGTGATAATTGGATATTTGTTGATATGAGTTCTGATTATCGTTTTTGATAATCAGATATTTGTTGTTTCTAATTATCGCTTGTGATAATTAGATATTTGTTGATATGAGTTCTGATTATCGTTTTTGATAATCAGATATTTGTTGTTTCTAATTATCGCTTGTGATAATTAGATATTTGTTGATATGAGTTCTGATTATCGTTTTTGATAATCAGATATTTGTTGTTTCTAATTATCGCTTGTGATAATTAGATATTTGTTGATATGAGTTCTGATTATCGTTTTTGATAATCAGATATTTGTTGTTTCTTATTATCGCTTGTGATAATTAGATATTTGTTGATATGAGTTCTGATTATCGTTTTTGATAATCAGATATTTGTTGTTTCTAATTATCGCTTGTGATAATTAGATATTTGTTGATATGAGTTCTGATTATCGTTTTTGATAATCAGATATTTGTTGTTTCTAATTATCGCTTGTGATAATTAGATATTTGTTGATATGAGTTCTGATTATCGTTTTTGATAATCAGATATTTGTTGTTTCTAATTATCGCTTGTGATAATTAGATATTTGTTGATATGAGCTCTGATTATCGTTTTTGATAATCGGATATTTGTTGCTTTTAATTATCGCTTTAGATAATTAATTAACCTGCTGATTTAAGATTTAATTATTGCTTTAGATAATTAAATACTTGTTGATTTGAGATTTAATTATCGCTTTTGATAATTAAATATTTGTTGATTTTAGATTTAATTATCGCTTGAGATGATTAAATATTTGTTGATTTGAAATTTAATTATCGCTTTAGATAATTAAATGTTGCTGAATTTGAAAATTTGATTATCGCTTGAGATGATTAAATATTTGCTGATTTGAAATTTAATTATCGCTTTAGATAATTAAATGTTGCTGAATTTGAAAATTTGATTATCGCTTGAGATAACCAAATATTTGTTGAATTTGAAATTTGATTATCGCTTGAGATAATCAAATATTTGTTGAATTTGGAATTTGATTATCGCTTGAGATGATCAAATATTTATTGAATTTGGAATTTGATTATCGCTTGTGATAATCAAATAATTTATTGATTTGAAATTTGATTATCGCTTGTGATAATCGAACATTTGTTGAATTTGAAATTTGATTATCGTTTTGATAATCGAATAATTGTTGAATTAGATGTTTTGTGATATTCGTCTTCGATAATTTGACACTTGTTGATTTGTTTTCTGAGTATCGTTTGGATGATTGAATGTTTGCTGATTTTATTGATATGAGATTTTCTAGTCTCCAATAGATTCTAGAATATGCTGATTTTATTGAATCACTGTTTTCTATCTATTTCTGTTAATAGTTAGAGTTTTACTGATTTTGAAATTTGTGTTTTCCAGTTAATTGTTGAATAACTGGAAATTGTCAATTTGCGAATTGTGACTTGTGCTTTCTAGTCATCTTTGTCGATAATTAGATATTTTTGGCTTGTGAATTTCTGTATTTTAATCATCTTGTTGATAATTTAATATCGCTGATGATTGCATTTATTCAGTTTTGTTGTTTTCTGATTATCTATCTGATAATCAGACTTTGTTGAGAATTTGTAAATTTCTTTTATAGAATTGAAAGCTTTCTTTGACGTTTGTATTCCCGTCTTTCATTTTCTAGCTTAACCAGTTTATGTTAGAAAATTTATTGTTAATGACGACCTTCGTTATGAAAATTGCGGGGACGCAATTTGTATAAGGAGGGGAGTCTGTAACAACTCGGATTTTGTAAATTTTATTTACAGTCAAAATAACAATTGAATCGTTGTTAATTGCTAATCGCTAATTGAAGTTTGTTTTTAAACTTGAGTGAAAATTCTTTTATAAATTGTTAAGTGCTGTTATCGGTTGTAAATTCTTTTATAAATGGTAATTGGGGTTTGTATATCAGGCAGAAATTCTTTTGAAAATTTTGTTAAAGTCGTTGCGCTTTAAAACTTGTTTTGACCCATGTTTTATGTGGTTGCCAAGTGTTATCACCCATTCTCCATTTTTGTTCGTTCAACAACCGATTCCCTTTCATTTTTCAAAAAAACCCTAAACCTAGAACGAAAGAAAAATTGAAATGGCGGCCTCGTATTTTCGTTCAACCCTAAAATCAAATCGAAAGAAAGAAAAAATGGTGGTCGTTCCTTTCTTCCCCTTCGACAATCAGGGTTTGCGAAGCGCCGACCTATTGTTGTTCGATCGCGAGAAAAATCGTGGGAGGCTTCTCGTTATTCCCTTTAGCTGCTTCGAATTCATGGTGTTCGACTTCGAATTAAAGGTGAGTAATTTGCTCACATCTAATTCAACTCTATGCATGTGACTTTGTGATGATAATTGTTCTCAGTCCCCTTTTGCTTTGCGAATTCGAATTGGGTTTTACTGATGAGTGGATTTTGATCTCACCCACATCTACATCAAAGTGATGTTTATGGATTGTTTTTTTTGTTTTATTGCTATGACTTTGTTTTCTGGTCATCTCAATTTTGTGAATTTGCTGATTGATTTTGTGACGTTTGAACTTGTTAAATTCTTCGCTTTGAAACCGTTGCGACTCTTTCCTTGTTTCTACCTGATGCATCGTATATGGCCGTTTACATGAACTCTCTGTTGGTTCATGCCTTGTCATTGTTTATTTAACTGGTTGCAGTTGTTCATGTTCGCAATTGCAGTTTCGTTGGAATTTTGGTAATTGTTCGATTATTAGATAATGTTTGGTTGCCATGTCTTTGATATTCTCGGCTTCATTTCCGATAATACTGCTGTTGATTTGACTTGTTTATCTCGACTTGGACTTGGTTATAATGTTGGCCACTGGTCAAATTCCTTTGTTTAGTATCATTGTGGTCCTTGCATCATGTTTCACTAATGTTGGTCTACATATCCAAGAGTTCACTGACTTGAGTCATGTTGCATTGATTCGTTTGCTTGCATCATATCCGCAAAGTTTAAACCTACATATTTGAGTTCCCTGTGTACATGATCAATTGAGTTTGTTTTGAGTTGCACTGCATTCCATATTTGTAGCATTGGGTCTATTGTAGTTGAACACTTGTAGCTTCACTGCTACATGGTTGTTAGATAACTGGTCATTTATGTTGTAGGCTTGGAGCTGGTAGTACTTGAACCTTCATTTGTTAATTGCCTTCATATATGTGCATTCAAAAAAAAAATCATCGTTAAGCCTGGGCAGTTGGGTCGTTGGGTATGCTGTTGCATTGCATCATGTCGTCGAAGTAACCTAGTTTCACTTGCATTGCTTATTTCTTTATCTTGTACTGTCCAATTGCGTTCACATGTAATTGAGCTCTAGTTGTGTTCATGAGCAGTTTGTAGTTGCTGTTCACGCATGCACATGCTTCACGGCTGTGTGTATGTTCGCATTCATATCCTTGCTGTATCGAGTTGCACCAGTCTTCGAGTTGAGTTGAGTTGAGAGTCATCTCCATTTTGTTGCACTTCATATTTCAGGGTACCATGCCTTGTGTTCTTGTGTAGTTCATGTATTGTCTGCATAGGTGCACTGCTGCTAATTGTTGCAATGTGCTTCGAATTGTGTAGTTGGTTCATCAAGCAGTCTGGATTGTGGTATTTGCATTTGAGTGTAGTTGCTGCACTGGTCTTGTCTACTTGTCATTATTTTGGGTCTCTGACCTGATGTACCTTAGTCTGATACCGTTGCATTGTTGTACTTCATGTTCGTATAGGCTCTTGAGTGGGGTGTATTGCATAGATGAGTTGAATCTGTCTTACTGATGCATGGCCTTTATGTGTTCTGCACTTGCATACTATTGCTGCCTTGTCCTCTTGCTGTCGAGGTTGTTTTTTTTTCGGTTGCAATTGTTTTGGTATAACTGCCTTCGTGCATTTTGCCTTTCGAGCCTTTTTCATACTGCTGAATCATTGTAGTTGTGTTAAGTCCTGATAGTAGTGACTCGACCTCTACAGTTTCGACTTTCTGTTAATAATTGGAGTTGTGATGACTTCATCACTGCAGTGGCGAGGCAGTGCACGCGAGCGTGCCTTACAGCCACACCGTATTGATTTTATTGGTATTTCTTTTGCTTTTGATGCATTGATCTTTTGAGTATTCATGCTGCAGTGGCGAGGCAGTACACGCGTGCGTGTGCTGCAGCCCTACTAGAGTTGATGTTTTATATTGATTATTTTGTTGTTGTTAATTGCCGTTAGGCAATTCTGATGTTTTTAAGATTACCTTCATTGATATTCTTTTTACTTATCTTTGTTGATGATTTAAATCCGCTGATTTGCTGTCTAACACTGTTTAGCGTTATATCTGCCGTTATCCGATTCTCGTATCGAGAGGTCGGATATACGAGATTTCTGTGACTGTCGTCTATTTGATATTGATTATTATTGCTTCTGTGCATTGATAACTGAGTTTGAATTAGACTGACCCGTGTATTATTTTCTTTTGAATGTAATACTCGGGTCAGACCCGAGTTATTTCAGGTTGTAGATTTTCTTCTTTGAGTTGTTGTTCAGGATATGAAGACTTTTCGCATCTTCTGAAGTTGTCATTGTCCTTTTGTAGTAGTCGTGTCATTGTATAGAACGATATGTATTCATGTATATTAGTCGATAATGTACGTATATATATAACTTCTAGAGTCGACAGTTGTAGTTGTATCGTATGTATTGTGTCAACTATGTATTAACTGACATCAGTTATATATATATGAGACTTTTGTTTTTATCTGTGTTCCGCAATTATATTATCTGTGTTATTGTTATATCTAATGTCCTAAACTATTATGAACTATCGTAGTTTGTTTTATACTGATAATTGGATATGTCGATGGGAGTAAATAAATAATAGATGAAAAAAAAAGAGTATATACCACTCCTATCGAGATAACCAATATTAGTGTAAGGCCAATTACGGATGGTCGCTCCTATCCAGCCTTATTCTTCGTAATAATAGACAGTATTTCTTTTAATACTCTTTGTTATTATGAGCATAGAGGTGGGGCGTCACAAATTGTCTGTATTCAATACATGAACTACAATGTATAAACTAAAGATATATTCAACTGTCATTTTTATGTGTTTTCTGATGCTTTTACTGTATTTCTGAAGTGGTAAATAATCATTTACACTGAAATGCTAGATAAAACTAGCATTATGCGAAAAGACATTTCTTGGTAATTGAAATATGATGAATAATGCGTGGATTTATCCATATATCATTTATATATGATTTCCAATGTATGAACTCTGTTTCAAGAGTCATGACTACTGTTTACACTGTAACTTGCTTTTAACTGAAATGCTAGATACAACTAGCATTCAACTGTACATCATCATAATGTCAATTAATCACAAAACCACTTATGTAATCTCATTAGCTGATCATATAAACAGTATATCATCATCATCATCAGATACCTCATTCTTGCACAACAGCATTACTTAGTTCTATACAATAACAGATTATGGGTTTCAATGTTGAAATTGTATTTCAGGTGAAATGTATACTGATTACAATGAAATGCTAGTTACAACTAGCATTGGGCTAAAATGATAAGTACATCTAACATTGAATAGAAATGTTAATACTCAAGTGCAGAGCTAATACAGTTCTTCAATTCATATTATATATTTTGCAATATGATTAAATAATAGATTCCTAAAAAAATCAACAACAAAAGGAAAATATAAGAACATCAGATATTTCAACTTAAAACAAAATAACCAAAACAGTTCACATTTTATTTTCTAATGAATTCACAAAATATGACTTCATTCTTCTATAAGCTTTAGCAGCTTTACAGTTATAAAACTATTCTATTACACTAACAAAACACATTTTATTTTCTTAACTTTTTGAAGAAGCAAGGCAATTCCTTTTGTTGTGGCCAACTACATTACACAGGCTACATCTGTTTCTTTTACTTTGAGAATATCCAAATCCACCACGCCTCTTTGTAGATGGTCTTCCTGCACCACGAACTTCTTTAGGAGGCCTAATCAAAACATAATTTTCAACAGCAACTGGTTTATCAAAATCTGGAATTGGATTGATAGCATTAGCATACGAAGATCTGAAAGCATTAACAGTAAAATATTCCTCCACAAAATCATAAACTGATAATCTAGACTTGTTAATGCACTTAATTGCATGCGCACATGGAAAACTAGTAACTCTCCATTGATTACAACTGCATAAACGATTTTTAAGATCAACAACCTGTGACTTAGGTGATTTAATTTCAAACACAAATTCCGAGGACTTATAAACATCCCAACCAAAGCCATCATCTACTAACTTAGACAAACGTTCCTCCATAACAGGAAAAAGATTTGTTGTCCACAAACAACATTCCTCTCTTCGTCTCGCCATTTGCTCCATAACTTTTACTCGAATACCATCCAAACAAGAAGTTATAGGCATAACTCTATCTTCCAAAATCCATGAGTTGAAACTTTCTGCGACATTTGAAGAATATTCACCATAACGCTTTCCTTGAAAAAACAAATCTGCCCAATGGTCAAAAGGTTTATCTCTAAGAAAATTTTCTGCAGATGTACCCCTAATATCCTTAAATTTAGAAAGATATCGCTCAAAATCATACATATTAGAGGCTTTAGCACAAAGTTTGAACAACTCCACAATAGATGAATCACCTTTAGCTGACTTGACAACAGTACAAATATTTTGTTCCATGTGAAGCAAACAATAGCTATGATATGAAGAAGGGAATATTTTCGGAACACCTAAAATGAGACCCCAGTGACGATCAGACACAAAAACTAAAGACCGATCTTCATTAAGCATTCCTTTCAAATGTGATAAAAACCAAGACCAATTAGATTCATTTTCATGTGAAACAATACCCATAGCAAGAGGAAAGAAACCTACAAAATAAACAATTAATGACAGTTGAGTAGTGAGAAACATGTAAATATCAGTAAACATCAAAACCTGTATTAAATGTTAATAATTTCTATTATACACAATTAAATTAGGTTCAAATGATATATGAATATAACATATGTTATTTTAAAAGTCTTCCAGTTACTGCTGCATAAAATTTTAGTTCTTGTTTTTACATTTCTACTATAAAACATTTATACTGTAAACAGCTCAATCATTAAACAAAATGAAGAAACAATTCTAGTGTAAACATGGATGCAGTAAAAATTATGTACAATTTTGAACAATGATAGTTTAATATATCATTACCAGAAAAATAAATAAGTAAGTAAAACAAAAGTAAAATGAAACTCATACCCTGGTTACCATTTTTACAAGTAGCAGCTAACAAAACACCTGGTCTTCCCTTCAAAGTAGCAGCATCTAAAAATATTAGTGGCCGATAGTGTTTAAATCCAAGTAGACAAGCACTAAAACCAATACAAACTCTCTCAAACTGATTAGTTAAAGCATTAACTTCCATGGCCACGTAACTACCAGGATTATACTTCTGCAACGCCTCCAAATACCAATTTAAATCGTTATATGACATAGCGTTATCCCCATATATTTCTTTTAAAGCCAACTATTTTCCGCTATAAGCATAATAATATGACAGATTAAAATTGTACTCTCGTCTAAATTCGTTCATAATATCCTTTGGCTTCTTCATAGGAGCATCTCGAATTTGATCAACAATAAAAGATTTAACAAATCTACTTGAAATATTAACTTTATTAACATCTCTAAGACCGGCTCCACACGAATGATGAAAATTGTACGTTCTAATAAAAAACCGAGAGAGTAGACCAGGATCCGAAGAAGCATTAAGATAAAACTTACAACCATCCTTCAACCAAGAGCAATTAACTGAAATTCTATCAGGAGAGTTTCTTACAAAAATCAAATCATAACCATTTTTAAGTTGATATGCCATTAAAAACTCCCGAAAATCCTCAGCTCCATTAAAACAAAAACCAAGAAAATCCACAATAGTTTTTTGAGAACCTTTCTTCAACATATCTGTCAAGTAGTAAGAAGAATCAGCATGTGAATCACTATTAGCACCATAATTACTACCAATTGAAGTACTTTGAACACTTGCATAGCCTAATCCACAGCCAGCATTATCAGCTTCCATACCACAAACATTTTCCTTAACAGTGAACTTAAAATAGTCACGCTTCTTGAAAATTAGAAAACACAAAATACTAATCAAATCTGAATCGGTATCAATGATTATATTCTTATTCTCGAGAACATAAGATATCTCAGTACAAAATGAACTAAGATGTGGCCAAACTTCATAGATTTCAGTCTTAACAGCAAACAAAGAAGAGCCTGTCGTAAGTCGAGTAGAATAACAATTCTCATTATGTTCAAAAATAACTAGCAAACTATTTGCTTCATCATTGTAGATATCAGTACTGCAAAAGAAATTAAAAAACCAGTTAAAAATGCTAAATTAACATAGAATAACATATGGATATCAAATTAACTGCTAAAATGAAAGAAATATAAATGACATGAAAAATCAGATAATAAATGAACATAGGACAGTCAAATTAAAACAAATTATGAATACAACAACAAAGAATGCTATATAAATATAGCATAAAGCAACAAACTACCTAAAAATTCAGTACAATGATAGATGAACATTAAAATTGTAAAACAATAAACTGTGCCGAATAAAAATAACAGTACAAAATAAAATCTTACTTTTTCATTTAAACAAATCTAAAATAGGTACCCAAATCTGAAAGAAGACAAAACTGTGCAACCTACAGAAACAAAAATATACTTAATAATCGAAAATTATTAGATTAGAGGAAGATAAGAATAAGATCGAAACAAATAAGAGCAACATACCTGAATGTAAGAAAATCCAGAGGACGATGAAGATCAACGATAGAGAAAAACGATGAAGATCGATAGATAATAGAGAAGATCGAACATAAAAATAAAGAAACACGCGTCGTTGAATTGAAGATTGATGAACTAAGATCGGTAATATCAGAATTAGATCAACGAGAAATAAAGAAGCAAAATTTAAATTGTACAGAAGTTTGTCCTTGGAACGAAAATAAAAAGCCCGCGTCCTTTAAACGAAAAAAAAAAAATTCCGCGTCCGTAGGCCCAAAAAGAGAAGTAAAAACTTCCTCCAGCCCATTTTCCTGAAATATATAATTATTGATATTTAAATCAGATTTATTTATATTTGTAAATAGATTTACAAATCGAATTCACTAATATTATTAATTAATTAAAAGGAGTTAAATAAAATTATTAAATCCATTTAATTATTCCCTATTTTTGAATTATAAAGTATTAAATTCCAAAATTCAATTATTTTAAATATTTAAAATTAATTAAACATTTAAAATCTAATAACCAAAATTTTGGGTCATTACAAATACGTCTATTGTATTGAGTGTCGAGCATTCAAGTGCCAAAAAGCCGATTATTAAGGGTAAAAAGAAAAGGAAGATAGAACAGAATCTCAAACGAATGGAATAACATATATTATTTCAATAAACTTTACAGTGGAAAAACTTTTAAATACATATATCAAAGTCTATCCTAAGCTCAGCATGGACAGTTATAAAAATTTGTTCTTACAAATGCGGAAAAACCAAAACAATGAAATAAATGTAGTAGGAATATAATCTACGTCCATACATTGATGAAGATCTTCGGCTCTCCTCTGGAAACTCCAAGCATCTAAAGCAAAATCTGAAACTACTCGGATCTGACTCGAGTATTAAAAATATTCGGATCAGTCTTGGCAAATCAGCATAAGGAACATGAATTATAAATATATATGGCAGTGTCATAAATCAAATCGATCCTAAACAAAATCTTTTTGAAAAGAAAGGGTATCTCGTAAGACCATGCCGTACATAAACATGGAAGGTTTTTACATTACGATAACCAAAATACTTTATACCAAAATATTTTGAAATTATCTTTAATGGCATGGGTTTGAAAATATTTTTCAAATAAATATATAAAGAAGGTACCAATACTCGAGCACGGGATATATGACACTAAAGGGTAGCTAAAATGTTTGCAAGGCATTACAGCTATTTTGGGAATACAATCAAAACCATAAAGCTCGTATTGGAATTAAATTTCCAACATGATAAGGAACTAGTGGCCATTTCCTTCCTTGTGGACACTATGTTGACAATCATAATGCCCAATGACTTTTCACATGTCTCACGCTAGCCACTACACTATATTGTTCAACACCGATGGATCATAGTGCCCGGTGACTTTTCACCTGTCTCAGGCTAACCACTACACGACTCCATTTTAAATTCTAAGCTTCAACACCTTTTATCCACAATTATCGGATAGCCCGTAATATTGTAATATTTATTGTGGACCATATAGTTTCCCGTATCATCTTCGGGATGTGAGGCTCACGAGGCCACACTTTACATTCCACAAAGCTAAGCTTTGCTTTTCACAAAGAAAATTCCACTTAAAATGCCACATTGTTATTTCTAACAACACACTATTGATTTCTACAAAAGGGCAACCCCCAAGTTCATACGCTTTAGGGAAGGGTGTTAAGTATAAGAGGGGTTACCTTCTACACCACCAAACAAATGTACGTTTGTAAAAACCAATGTACGTGGTCTTAGAAATGCAATGTCAGACATTCGTCCATACAAGTTGCCTAAGTGAAGGACAAACCGAAGGCACTCCTCCTCCTACATCCTATTTGAGAATCACCCCTAGGATAAATAGCGAGTAGTCCTTTCCAGTAGAAGATTTTCAAAATGAAGACACTACTGCCACCATATATATAATATGGGAATCACCCTAGAGGTTAGTGGCAAGCAACCCTACATTATGAAGATCTCTGTCTTCAAACTCATTTCTTTAAAATGTCTTCACTTTCGAATGCATACGTTGGTTCCAAGTGGTTTTTGGATAGAAATCGCCCAAATCCGATCCTGGTCTCTCCGAACCAATTATCGATAAAAAGATGTCAGGTATGTAGGTGATTATTAAACATCATCCCATTTATAAATCTTTTCACCCAAACAAATATCTCTTTAAAGATGTAAGTTTGTAAACATTTCCATTTCTTTTAGTATATATGGATTATTAAGCCTCTTTTATCAAATATTTTATTTAATTAAAACCCCTTTTTATCTTTGGAAATACCAACTTATTTCTCATTAAATACTTGGGAAAAATATTTCCATATTCTATTATTAGTATAATTCCAATCTTAATGAAGACTTCACATTTCCAAAACATATCTTTAATGGGTCATATAATACATTTTTTATAATAAAACCAAACCAGTTAGTATTGAATAAAAGGGATCCATAAATTTAGACTGATTATACTCAATACTAGTTTCCGTATTCAACTTGTACTATTCATCGAATAATGGTGAAATCACCTTTTAAATTCATATGGATAGTATGAGTTCCCTCCTTCGAATTTAATACAGAGTTTAACTAGAATATTTTCTATAACAACCAAAATCATATTTTGAATATTGTATAACTATTGGAAAACTTCAGATCTCTTTTCGTTATCTTAAGAAAATGCAGTCCGAGTAAATCAAATTAACTATCCCCTCCTTCGGGCCAGTCCGGATAGCTAGGAGGAGCATACAACTGGTTTTCCAAACTCCAACCTAGAGACTATCTCTCTGTCACCCATAAGGCAACCAAATTATTTGATCGACCCTAAACCTCTTAAAATATTTGTGCAATTATTTGAAAAAAAACATTTCCAAAAGATTCGAGAAGAAAACCCAAGTTTAAAACATTTATCAAAAAGTTGTCAAATTCCATTGCTAAATTGCCGATGAACAGTGACTTTAAAGCTTTATAGATCAAAATACCAATTTCATTATATATTATGTCCATTTTTATAACTTAAATTCCTTTTAAAACATTTTAACATATATATGGAATTTATTTCATATTTTTAAAGATTAAAAATATCCATTTTTAAAGAGTCAAAAACAATATTTTACAACTACCAAGACGCGACAATTTTGAAAACATGATTTGGACATATCTCAAACTTTACTGAATGAAATCTTGATTTTTTTTCCTTTCTCTTTTGTAAAATATGCCCACAAGGGCTCAGAAAATTCTTATTTCAAAGAATTCCGACTTATGTTTTATTCTACACATAACTTTTTAGGTCGCGAAATCGCGAACTGCCAAAAGGCAACATGCTTATTTTTAATCAGTTTTTCAAACTTCACCAAACTTCACCGAAATACTTTTTAAAACTTTTCTATAACACTTTAAACCCATATTTTACTTTTTTACCTGATTCCAAAATCCATTTTTAATTTGTTTTTAAATATTATATCATTATAATATTCAGTTTTCTATTTTTCCATTTATACTTCTTTTATATAGTCCATATAATATTTTCATATCAATTTCAACTTTTAAAACATTATTTTTCAAAATCAAATCATAAAAATTATTCTACAAATAATTTCAAAACTCCTTCTTTCTAAATTTTTTTATTTCGAAACCAAATTCTAACCTTTATAAAATGATGCTTTCTTGATTTATAAATCAAACAAGTTTAATACTCCATATACACATATTATTTCAGAGTATAATATGGATTATTTTTCATAAATTAACTATGGCTATTTTAAGTGATCGTTTCTATTCTGTTGGATATGATTTTCACATCATTAGTTATAATAATTCTTTTTATCACAACTAAGTTATCAACGAATCACAACCAAGTTATCAACTAATCAAATCAACCAATCCAAATATTTTAAGTAACAAATTAATCATGCATGTCATCATTTAAAATCAATTTAAGATTTAAAGAAACTAAAGTTAGGATATATTATCGCTATAATAGCTTTCCCTTTTAAACTCCATTAAATTATTCTGGTGGTATTCCAGCAGCACTTCTCTCAAATTTCTCCACTCCAAAGCATTGTGTACTCGCTCCTTAGCCTTGGTAGTGTTCGGCCTTGGTGTTTGGGTGGTGGTTTCTTGGCTTTGAGTGGTAGATGAGGTGAGCCGTGCACTATAGGGGAGAAGAGAAGGAGTTCGGCAACATTCTGGAAGTGGAATAACTTTGTATATAATTTTGTTTTATTTTGCTATAATTTTGCCTTATTATCTTAGAGAAGAAAAGCCATTAAAGGCCTTAAGGAAGAAAGAGAAGATGAAGATGGAATGAATGATTTGTTAGGGGGTATGGATGTACTTATAGGGTGAGAAGTCTTAACCTTTAAGCTTGCAAATGGACCAAACTACCCCCTCCATCACCTCCCCTAGGTATGGCAGAACCCAGCCCCTAGCCCACTCCCCTCATATATGCTTGTCTTCTCATGAGTGAGTATTGGTAAGTTTGTGTAACATCCAGTCTTTTTGTACATTTTAAGCAGACACACATGCCGACTCAAACCATACAGAAGGGCGGATTGTTATTGGGGTGAATAAGAAAAAAAACAGAGAAAGAAAAACAAAACAGAATCTCGTAGCGGAATGACAAAATATAATAATCAAATAACATTTCATGAAGCTGTTTACAAAAACATTTGATTATATTTATACAATACAAAATCAAAGTTACACATATCCGAGATAAACAAATAATGCAGCGGAACAGTATGAATGCAGTGGAATAAATATAGTAAATAATAGTAGTATAAATCTTCGTCTTCATCCTCCAAAAATAAGGTCTTCAAATCCTGAAATGCTCAAGCTGACCCGAGCGAATTGAAAAGACAAAACACTCGAGTCGGAACGAAAAGATCTTATGTGAGTTAAATCAACGGTAAATAACTATGAGTGGAACAGCGTCAGAGATGTTTACGGGGTTTGAAATCTCCTATCCAGTGTCTAACGTGAGTGTAGTAACTTAATAGATGTTCAGGATTCACATCTCCTAAGGATCCGTTAAACTATCCACTATGTAGTACAATACGCTATTATAACATGTCTACAGTAAGATAAACTATTAAAATAGTGTTAAGGCGTTACCCATTTCCCCCTTAACACATTTTTATATATTCCCATAGTCTATACAGTACCGTAATCCCATCCGTACTGGACGTCGTCAGAGGGCACTCCATAGGTATGGTACAAAACAAACTCGTAATGGTCTCGATAGGGTAAGTGACACGGCACAACTAGGCAATGCCATGGTAGATATACCAATTACACTTCCGGACTAGTGGTAACGCATAACAGCTACTACCGCCCACCTTGGAACACACTCCCAAATCAAAAATCGAGGATGGCCACCAAATCTATCGCAAAGTCAGAATATAGTATCGAAGGAGTGTGCCCGATCGGAGGAATGACCTCACTTGGCCCGTCAATTGCTCCTATTTTAGCCACCTTAAGCTAACTCATGGGAGTCAGGTCCACGTATATACCTCATATAGGATCGTCGCCAACCATCCTACTTCATTCTGGAACCTTCACCGCGTACACAGTTGTCAAAATGGTTTTCGGTATTGGCAGAGAGTATGACAATATCCGATCCCGGTCTCTTTAACAACCAATCACTTATTACACACTGGATGGTTCCTTTACATTTCCAAAATCATTTCATAATTGATATCGAAATATCATATTCAATTCAAATCATATCATTTTCGAAATCATTACTTACTTTTGAAATCATATTAACCTTTGAAATCATATCACATTTGAAATCATAGTTCAAAATTATATTTCCTTTCAAAAGTCATATTTCCAAAATAGGCTAAACTCTCATTTGAAAATATCATATTAAACCAAATATGTTATTTAAATCCCAACTTAGGTAATAACATCATTAACCATATTCACTTAAAAAATCGAGAATTTGAATATAAACCCATCCATTTTACTTAGTTTGGAATTTAGAAGAAAATAGTATTAAATAGTTATAAATAGTTAATATAGATTTAAAATAGATTAAATATAATTAAAATAGATTAAGTAGCTTTAAAATAGATTAATTAGATTTAAAATAAGTTAAACAGGTTAATTAGTTTAAATAAATTAAATGGTTTAAAATAGGTTAAAATGATTTAATATAATTAATACAGGTTAAAATAGTTTAATACTTTGAAAATCTTAATAATTAGAAATTTTGAAATAATATATATTTTTAAAACAGTTTATATTAAAACATGAATTTGGAATTAATATCAAATTAAAC
This sequence comes from Allium fistulosum, assembly GCA_030737815.1. NCBI lineage: Eukaryota > Viridiplantae > Streptophyta > Magnoliopsida > Asparagales > Amaryllidaceae > Allium > Allium fistulosum. The sequence goes on along the minus strand of CM060907.1, from coordinate 935,535,506 downwards.
TATTCATTTCATTTCAACACATTTGGACCATTTTCAATTTCCAAGTCAACAAACCAAATTCCAAACCTTTAAATTTAACATTTCAATAAACTATTGAATTTCATATCATTTCAATCCATGTTCAAATATCAATTCGAATTACTCCAATTTCAAAATATTTCAAAGTTATTTTCAAACAACTTCAATAACTTAATTTCGTTTACACTTAAAAGTTTAACTTTAAACTTCCAATTTAATTTCTTAAAGTAATTCCTTTTAAACCATTTCACATTTCATCATAAACTTGATTTTCCAATAATATTTCAATTTACATAAATCAAATTTTATTTCAAAATATCATTTAATTAAATTCGAAAATTAAGGATTTTAAAATCATTTAATTTAACCAATCCGGTGTCCGTATATAATTCTCTACCCTAGGGTCAAGTGATACGATATTTATCATTTCAATCCACAATTTAAAAGTTTACGGTTATATATCATTTCAAACCGCAATCCCAATTCTAATAACAAAATCCATAAAATCGCTAGAGTCTATCACTTCAACCCATAACGATTTTTCCCTAATCTATAGATCGTTCAGGTATGTATCATTTCAACCCATAGTGAACTGGCAGTTTATAACGATATAAAATAAAACATCCATTCATCCAATATCAATAATCAACATCCATTACAAACATCATCCAAATCAATCAATAAATATCAATATAGAACTGATAATCAATAACAGGTATTTAACTGGCAATTTATATTCAATAATAAATTAAATAACGATTTAATTCAAATAAATCCAAATTAACTGATATGACGATTTAAAATATACCAAACAGCCATAAATAAATTTCCAATCACATCATAAATTACTTTAACAAACATAAGAAATTTTAAAAGTTATGAGTGAGTTAAAACACTCACCTTTGATTTTAAATCGAATTAAAATCCAAAATAAGCCCCAAAATTCAACAGTCTTAGAATTCGTCCAAACTAGCGTCAAAATGTCCGGATTTCAATACGATCCTAGCGGAACAAACCGCGCATAAATCTGACCTCGTGTGTAAAAGTTATGGTCGTTAGAACATTTGAAATTAAGATTAAAATAAAATAAAATAAAAAACATTACCCTCACTCAAATGGCCACGTCATCAAGCACGTCTTCCAGATCAAAACCCTAAGCTCAGAACACATGCATCGCGATAATACCCTAGCCGCCGCTGGTCATTGACGTCGCACACCACCTACGCCACGCGCGGCCACGACCTGACACGTTGCCGACCTCCCCTACCCTCCTCAATCACCACGCGATCAACCATCACCATCCGGTCGCACGCAAAAAGGAGCAGCCGCCGCCAGTTTTAAAAATCCTAGTCAAAATCTTTGCTCCCAATCCGACTGTCCGATCACCCTCTAACCTACATGGTTGCACTCCCCTCGGTTCTGTTTACAAAGATGTACCTTCAATTTGTCGATCAGACGAAGATGATCTCGACGTGATGGGTGGCCGAGATTTATTCATAGATTTCTGGACAGACAGAGGTTCAAATTGGAAAATGAATTACAGATCTGAGATGCACTCATTGAGAGCTTCAAATCGATATATAATACAATATAGTTTGAGGAGTTTGATTTTCAATTTGATTGTTGATTTGGATTTGCAATTTAGGAATTAGGGTTTGTGTAACGACCCTGAAATTTCGACCCAATTTTAAATTTTTGAATCCACTATTTTAACATAAAATGATGGAACTTTCTTACGATTTCAATTAGCGTCCAAACTTTGTTTAAAAATTGCGCCTAAATAGTTATAGATATGGGAAAAGTTTCACGGAAAAATACCGCAGTAAATTTCGTTCGCGTTACTTCACATCAGTTCATTTTAAACGCGAAAATTTTTATCTTCTGAACCGAAATATTTTTACATAGAAAAATTCTAAACCATCTTCTGATCAAGACGTCATTTTTCGTTTTTCAAATTTTGCACATCTTCAGCTCCGTCGATATTATTCTTCGGTGATTTTGCTGCATTTTTCACAATGGAAAATTTTCGAATTTTATAATTTAATCGTACCACTGATATTGTTTGCACAAAAAATGGACAAACACCTCAAAGTTGTATGATTTAGTAAATCTTATGTTGTTCTTAGCGATTTTGGAGGTTTATACAAATATATAAAAAGCAGGGACTAAACTGTAAAAAGACACGCAAGTTTATAGTGGTTCAGCCAGAATGTGCCTACGTCCACTTTATATGTTATTTCACTTCTCTAGTTTTGATTACAAGTACAAAGCTTTGATACGAGTAAAAGAAAGTTGTTTGAAGAGTTTCTTCCGTGCTTGAGCTCTCCAAACTTGTCCCCATTGTTGTACCCCTGCCCCTCTATTTATAGAGTGAGGTTGGGAGCAGGGGTCTTGGATGTATATAGCTGCTGGTGGGCCTGGGCTGATACAATCTGGCCTGGCACACCTTGGTTCGGCATCCCATGGTTCGGTGGTAGGAGTGCGATGGTTTGGACCGGTAATGTTTGGTCTGGGGGTTTGGTTCGGTGAGGTTGGTCCGGTGGTTGGTTTGGCGAGGCCGGATGTAGGTTGGTTCGGTGGGAGACCGGATGTAGGTTGGTTCGGTGGGAGACCGGATGTAGGTTGGTTCGGTGGGAGACCGGATGTAGGTTGGTTCGGTGGGAGACCGGATGTAGGTTGGTTCGGTGGGAGACCGGATGTAGGTTGGTTCGGTGGGAGACCGGATGTAGGTTGGTTCGGTGGGAGACCGGATGAGAGTTTGGACTTGCTTTTTGGTTCGGTGGTAGAAATCCACACAACATTTGCCCCCCAAAGTAGGGTATGTGCGTGCGCATGGCGTGCTTTGCTTTAAGTTTGGAGGAGCTTTCTTCCGGTTTTCATTACCGAGCCAACCGGTCCGGTAGTCCATTTTCGTCTATAAGTAGAGGCCATGTGCCACCGTTATTCCCTACCAAGTGTAACAGCCGAACCAGATCCCTCTCAGCCGAATCAACTTCTTTGCCGAATCACGTTGCTAGCCGAATCAAGGTGAGGTTCTTTTTGCCGAATGAATTTTCATTCTTGTACTACCGAATGAACTGAGGTATTGTATTTTGCCGAATGAACTCACGTGTTGAGTGCCGAATGAACTTTATATCATACTACCGAATGAACTGAGGTATTGTATTTTGCCGAATGAACTCACGTGTTGAGTGCCGAATGAACTTTATATCATACTACCGAATGAACTGAGGTATTGTATTTTGCCGAATGAACTGTTGTGTCGAGTGAACATGTGTTTCATACTTCGAATTTTTAAGCGAAATTCCAGATTACGTTGCTTGTATATTCTAACGATATACTTTTCCCATGTTTGCAGATAAATGTCTCGAAAAGTTGAAACTTGATCAGATAAGAGGAGATCCGGGGGTGAAGGAGAGTCCTCGGCCGTGCCCCCAGCTCAATCAGGATCGGAGCGTCATGGGCCCGCCCCGAGGTCATTAGTGGATGGATATGGTCCCCAGGAGCTGCTGGATTCCCCGCCTGACTGCTTTCCCAGCTCTCTCAAAGAGGAGCAACTTGATGTTATATCTCGTTCCTTTGGGATCGATAGAGCCCTCATGCTGCTGCCGGGCCCAGGAGTCATGCCATACAGTCCTCCCGAAGGATACTTTGCTTATAGTAGGTACCATTGCATGTGTGGTGCTATCCCGCCTCTCAATGCTTGGGTAGTCAGCTTCCTCACGTACCTGAAGGTGGCCCCATTCCAGCTTCAGCCCAACTCTTATGCCATATTGGTGAGCCTTTTCGTTATTTTTCGGAGGAAGTATGGTCGCGCTCCCTCCAACCGGGAGATCCGGTACTTGTATAATTTAAGGGGCTATAAGAAGGGGTCCCCATATATTAGCTTGGAGTCCGCTGTGACCTTCAAGCCGGTCCTGGACCTGTACTCTAAATTCAGCATGTTCAAGAAAGAGTGGTTCTTTGTTAGGGACGACTCCGTCTCCATCCGGCGCTTTACCTCTGGATGTAAGTTGATGCTTCTACTTATAATTTCTATTCCGATTGCGATGCTTCTTCTCATACTTTATCATTTTTGCTAGCGACAGGTGGCTTTCCGGTTGTGGAGACTGACCGCCTGGTTCAGACGGCGGCTGAGATAGAAGCCATTCTTGGGAAATACAGATCATCTGCCTTCTTGATTAGAAATGCGATTCTTCTGGAATATAACTTGATCCTCCCGCAGCAGTCTGTAGTTAAGTTGAGGGAAACGGCGGAAGAGAGGGCGGCTGCTCAGGCTAAGGGAGGCGTTGCGGCAGAGGGTGGAAAGAGAAAACCATTCACGAAACCTCCAGCCGTCGGAGGTAAGAAACTTAAGAGGTCGGACGGTCCTTCTCCCAGCAATTGTCCACTTACTCAGGGGGAGATAGATGCGGAGGAAGAAAGAGGTGAGGCGGAGGGCGGAAGTGACGTTGAGCGTCTTGGTGATGATGGTGGTGATGGACAGGGTGGTGATGGTTCCAGGGCTCTGTCTTCTGGGCAAGTAGGCGAAATGCAAGAGTGGACGGATGATGCTTTCCGCCAAGCTTTTGAGGGGTTGGATGATGATCCGGCTTTGGTAGAGAAGACCGGGAAGGCGGGCAAAGCCGGGACTGGTGCAAGTGAGTCTTCTCCGACCATTCCGGCCAAGGTGGCTCTGACGACTCAAGGTGAACTCTTGACCCCTGCATGCTTCACTAATGATAGGGACTTAGGAATATTTTATGACCCGCTCCCGTCCTGGAATGAAATCCAGGACTTATTGCAGTATCCCACTCCTCCCCAGGGTTTGTACAATCACAGCTGTGTTTCTTTTCCCCTCTTTTTTTTTAACTTGTAATTTACCGCGTTTCTCGAATCGTATAGTAATGTAAGATTGTAACACTTGTACTTTATATCAGGAGCAGGCAAGACGTCCAAAGCTTCAGACCTCCGACACAGGCTTGAGCAATATAAACTTTCCAAAATTTCTGCTAAGCCGAAGCCCTCAACCCAACGCTCCGGGGATGTAGTCGGCTACCGTCCTCTTCTTGGGGTCATCGAAGAGGGTATTCAGCAGAGGAAGAGGAGTCATCCTTTATCCGAAACTTCGCCCGGTTCTCAGCCTCCGGCTCAGCCTATTCATGACATTACTGAGGAGGGTAGCGAGTTTGCACCTTCTCCGCACCCGTCCGGAAACCCTTCTGTTATTCACATCGACCGTCCCGACTTGGCCCGTAATCCATTTGCGGGTCATCCTGATCTGGATCCCAGTTCTCATGATATTACTTTTGACGAAGTCACTGGTGAACATCTCCTCCCCCGTAACCCCATGGTACGAGTACTTGATGAAGCCAAGGCCTTAGATCTCGATCTACTCACTACTCGTATAGTCACTATGGGAGACGAGGCCAAGGCTAATATTGATCGGGTGGCAGAGGAGACCAAGAAGCTGATGGGGCATCATGCTCGGCTGGTTAAGGCCGGAGAGGAGATTGGGAGCGCCAATATCCGACTTCGATTGGTGGTTTCGGATCAGGCCAAACAGCTTGCGGATCAGGCTATTCAGATTTCTCAGCATGAGGCTGCTACTGGGCGACTAAGGAAAACCATGGAAGAGGCCAGTCGGGCCGAATTGCGGAAAATGGAAGCTTCCTGCAAAGAGCGGATTGACATGGCTATTGCCACGGTGGATGAGGTTCGGAGAGCGGATCTCGAGCAGGTGGAGGAATTGTCCGAGAAACTTGAGGCTGCAGAGCTAGCTCAAGCTAAGTTGAGGGAAGAGATGGAGGTGATGCGGAGGTCCCTTCAGGCTGATTGCTCGAGATACAGACTGGAGAGAGATGCTGCCGTCGAAAGGTTGTCGGCTTCCGATGCCCGGATGAGGGAGTTTGAGGAGAATGAGGGAATGATGGATGACATGCTCCAGGACATGTATTTCCGGACTTGGAAGCAGGGCAATCTCTCTTGGATGGATGATTATCCCAGGATCATGGCCAAGATCTATCTTCGGGCTTTGGAGGAGGCTCAGGCTGACGCAGATAAAGAGGGTGGGACGGTCTTCAGTATGGATGTGGTCACTGCCCAGTTCACCAAGGAGGAGAAAGTGGCGGTAAAGGAGGGTATGCGGCTGCTTGCTGCTGAAGAGGCAGGTGTGCAGGTAGAGGATGATGACCAGGACGGTCAAGAAGCAGGTGCTGGTAAGTCTTCCTTTCTAGTCTTTCCGTTAACTTGGTTACTCATCACTAATGAATCCTTTTTATGACCGGACAGGCGGGCAAAAGAGCAAGGACAAGACTTCGACGCAACCGGCTCCCTGATTGGACCTGGAAAATTCTTTTCGTAGGCTTGGCATTGTTGTATCTGTTAGTCTTAAGACAGTAGAGTAACTTCTAAGTTGTAATTCTTGCTACTTGTAATAACATTATTCTTGACGTGTAATTTTTTAGCTTAAGCTGATTTTGTCGTTTCTTGAATATTTGTTGCTATTTCGACATATCGTATGAGAAATGTAGCTATGTATATTCTTGTAATTAAATTGTGTTTGATGTCAGATTCTGGTTTTAAATCATAATCTCATGACTTGCAATGTTAGCGTGTGGTGTGAAAAAATTAAATTACAGTCATGCATCTGCACATAAAGGAAGAAAATACCGCCTTTCATGTTCTGTTTGTAAATGGCAGTTTCGAATATCTTGTATGACCAAGCATGGAAAGCAGTTGAATGCCCTGCCATCTGATTGTGAATCTCTGCATCCATTGGCGGGTATCTCTTACCCTGCATCATGTACTTTATGGTTTGCTATAGAGGATAGGAGGAAAGTTTTTTAAGTAAAATTGAAATATGTGAAATAGTAAAACTTCCAGTCACGGAAGGCATTCGATGTGCTTAAGTTCGTGGAAACAGGTTTTTGTAGTCACTTTCCCTAGCGGTGGGTCTTGGAGACATTTGTCACCCATCTTACGCCTCCGCGGGGAGTTAATTCTTTTTTACCACAGCCGCACTTAAGACACACCGGAGCCGAGATCGCGCACGGTAACTACCCGGGCCATTATGGCCCGTACTCATGGGTATTATTCGACTTACTGTGGCCGGCTAGCGTGGGTGCCGATCGTCAACTGTGAACTGCCCCTGGCTGGCCACACCTTATGTTGGGGCTTATAATCGGTTCACAGTTGCCGGCGAGCCTAACGCCGTAATGAGCTGCCTCGGCTATAGTCGGCCTTCTCGGTGGCTTATAATCGGCTCATTACAGTTGGCTTTGAGGGCCGTCGCGAGCAATGAGTTAACCCGCAGCAGAGGGATGCTGGAGCAAAAGTGTCTCATTGGCGAGGGCATAGATTCGCATAGTACCTGTTGGGTCTTGTCTACGTGAAGTTGCATCGTGGAGTGCTTTGAATAGAAATGCTATATGCTCAGGATTTTGTTCAACAGAAAAGGATAAAGTTAACAAGCAGCCAAGATACAAAGGAACAATTTAAAAAAGAGACAAGGCTTTTTTAAAGTGGTTCGGCACGAAAAAATGCCTACGTCCACTGATTCTCTTTGTTAATTCACTTCATATGGGCAATACAAGTTAAGAAAAGTATCGACGGAGGTGTTGGATGTTCCTTGCCCTCTGGAACACCTCTCCGTCCACTGTTGACAAAATATAGGCTCCGTTGTGGAGATCTTTATGAATTACATATGGTCCGTCCCAGATTGGGTCTAGTGCTCCGGGGCGAGGGAAGATTCGCTTGAGGACAAGATCCCCTTCTCGTAAGGTACGATGCTTGACTTTGGAGTTGTATTGTGCTGCCACCTTTTGCTTGTGGGCTGCTGTTTTTAGGACTGCATCATTCCTTCTCTCCTCGACTAGATCCAAAGACATGTTGAGGAGCTCTTCGTTCTCTTCTGGGTTATAGTGGATCCTACGGTGGGAAGGCACAATGGTTTCAACTGGGAGCATAGCCTCCGATCCGTATGCCAAAGAGAAAGGAGTGTGCCCTGTTGATGTTCTGAAAGATGTGCGGTAGGCCCATAGTGCCGTAGGGAGTTCATCCACCCAAGCGCCCTTTGACTTTTCGAGCTTCTTTTTTATCAGAGTTTTCAGAATTTTGTTGACTGCTTCGACTTGTCCGTTTGCTTGGGGATATGCTACGGATGAGAAGCTTTTGTGAATTCCGTGTTCTAGGCACCAGTTGGCGAATTCCTCGCTGTCAAACTGAAGTCCATTGTCTGATATGATTTTTAGTGGGACTCCGTACCTGCACAGAACATTTTTGATTAAGAAGTTGATAACTTTCGCTGAAGATACTTTATTTAGAGGTTCTGCTTCCACCCATTTGGTGAAATAGTCGACTGCTACTATAGCATATTTGGCGCCGCCTCGACCCATTGGCAGTTCACCGATTAAGTCAATTCCCCATACTGCAAAGGGCCAAGGGCTGGTCATCTGAGTAATCTCGGTTGTTGGTAGCCGAGGGATCTTAGCAAATTTTTGGCATCTGTCACACTTCTTGACGAAATCTAAGGCATCCTTGCTTAAGGTGGGCCAGAAATATCCGTATCGGAGTATCTTTTTTGCTAACGTTTGCCCTCCGGTGTGATCTCCGCAGCTTCCTTGATGAATGTTGGATAAGATTTCCTTGGCTTCCCTTCCGGCGACACACCTTAACAATGGGTTAGAGAACCCACGCCGATAGAGGATGTCTCCTTGTATTGTGTAGCGGGACGCTTTCCTCAAGATTTTCTTGACTTCGTTACGCCCGTCGGGTAGTGTGCCATTTTGCAGGTAGTCTCGGATGGGAGTCATCCAAGTTGCTTCTTCGGTTGCAGCTATCAGATTCACTTGCTCAAAACTTAGGATCGTTTGCTTTGAGACAGTTACTGCCCCGAAGATGGCGACGTCTCTCATACTTGCTTGCTTTGCCAATTCGTCGGCCTCTTGGTTCTCTTCCCGAGGGATGTGTTTGACTAAGTAGTGGTCCAATTGGCTGAGAAGTAACTTGGTCTTCTTTAGATATGCTATGAGTCGTTCTTCTCGAGCTTGGAATTCCCCTAGTATTTGATTAACAATAAGCTGAGAATCGTTGTGAAGACACAAAGAATTGGCTCCGATCTCGATAGCAATTTCTAATCCGGCTATTACTGCTTCATATTCTGCATCGTTGTTGGTGGCAGCGAACTCCAACCTTATAGCATAGTGCAGTTTATTTCCCCTGGGAGTGATTATTACCACACCTGCCCCCGAGCCTTGTTCGTTAGATGCACCGTCCACAAAGAGATTCCACTTGATATCTTCTGTTATTTCCAGTTGCTCCTTATCCTCGTTGGTAGTGAATTCTGCAATGAAATCAGCCATGGCTTGTCCCTTGATGGCGGCGCGAGGGTGATAGGTGATATCATATTGACTCAGCTCAATACACCATTTAAGTAGTCGCCCGGAAGTGTCGGGACGATGGAGTACCTGCCTCAGTGGTTGATCGGTCAGAACTTTGATGGAATGAGATTGGAAGTAGTGACGTAGTTTTCGTGAAGTAATTAGTAAACAGTATGCTAACTTTTCAAGCTTAGGATATCTGACTTCTGCCCCAGTAAACCTTTTACTGACGAAGTAAACTGGTCGTTGCGTGCGGTTGTCTTCCCTTACCAAGGCAGCGCTTAGAGCGTGAGATGACACAGCAAGGTATAGGTATAATTCTTCGCCTTCGCTTGGGGTCGAGAGTACCGGTGGTTTCTGGAGGTGTTCGATTAGGTTAAGGAAAGCGGTTAAGCATTCGTCCGTCCATTCGAACTTTCCTTTATCTTTCTTTAGAGCTTCGAAAAAGGGGACGCACTTGTCCGTTGCTTTGGAGATGAATCGGCTTAGGGCAGCCACTTTTCCATTTAGGCTTTGCATTTCCTTTCGGGTGGAAGGTATTTTGATGTCCCTTAATGCTCGGACTTGTTCAGGGTTTGCTTCTATCCCTCGGACATGGACGATGAATCCTAAGAATTTTCCCGATGACACTCCGAAGGAGCACTTTAGTGGATTCAACTTCATTCCATACTGTCGAAGTACCTGGAACATTTCGCCTAGGTGACTTACGTGACCTTTGGCTTTTCGTGATTTTACCAGCATGTCGTCCACATATACTTCCATTGTTCGTCCTATTAGCCCTGCGAACATCTTGTTGACGAGGCGCTGGTAGGTGGCCCCTGCATTTTTAAGTCCGAAGGGCATCACTTTGTAGCAGTATAAACCCCGATCGGTGATGAAACTAGTGTGGTCTTGGTCGGGAGCATGCATAGGAATTTGGTTATATCCTGAGTATGCATCCATAAAAGATAGGAGTTCGTGCCCGGCTGTGCTGTCTACAAGTTGGTCAATTCTGGGAAGCGGGAAGCAATCCTTTGGGCAGGCGTCATTTAGGTTGGAGAAGTCAATGCAGGTCCGCCACTTCCCATTAGCCTTCTTTACTAGTACCGGGTTGGCGATCCATTCTGGGTAAACAGCTTCTCGTATGAAGTCATTGGCGAGTAGATTCTTTACTTCTTCATCGAGGGCTACTGATCGCTCTGCCCCCATACTTCTCTTTTTTTGTTTTACAGGCGCCTTGGTAGGATCAATGTTTAATACGTGGCATGCTATGTCGGGGGAGATTCCGGTCATGTCAGCGTGTGACCAAGCGAACACATCCAAGTTGTGGCGGAGAAAATCAATGAGTTGTTCCTTCAATTCAGCTCTCAGCTGCGACCCAATTTTCAGTAGCCTACTTGAGTCGTGCTCGTCTACAGATATAAACTCCATAGCCTCTGCAGGCTCGGCGGTGGCCTCCTCCTCTTTGTCCCTAGGGTCTAATTCATTGAAAGGGTTGCTGGTGTATCGAAGAGGAGGGGCTTTCTTTAGTTGCTATGCTTCAAGGCTTTTTGTGCAGAGGGCAATCTCCACACCTTTCCCTTTATCTTTCCTGTGGTTGTTGCGAAGTTCGGTTACATAGCAGTCTCGTGCAATATCCTGGTCTCCTTCCACTTCCCCTACCCCATTGTCTGTTGGAAACTTCATTTTCAGGCACCATGGGGCTAGGACAATCTGGAAGTCAGACAAGGCTGGTCTTCCTAAGAAGGCGTTGTAGGCCGAATGGTTTTCTATCAGCACAAACGTCTGTTTCCTTACAACGGAGCGGGGATGGCTTCCAATCTCAACAAAGAGGTTCAGCTGCCCGAGGGGCATCTTCGCATCTCCAGTGAAACCATGTAGTGGTTTATCGCAGGGAGATACATCCTTCATTGATAGCTTCATTTTGTCGAATGCGTGTTTGAACAGGATATTTACAGAGCTCCCAGTGTCTACCAGGATTCGGTAAACTTCGGCGGGACCGAGTCGAGCAGAGATAACCATGGGATCCATGTGAGGGTACTGTCTTCCTTCTAGGTCGCGTTTACTGAATGTGATGTCATCACTTTCTTTCCGCTTTGGGTGGCGCTCTTCTATAACCGTATTGACACAGTCCCTATTGTCTCTAAGCGACTTCCCATATCTTTCCATCTCTTTCCAACTTCTGTCTGCGATGTGCGGACCTCCTGAGATGGTATGGACCACTATCTTCTCTTGACTAGAGCTGCTAGCGTTGCGGTCGCCTCTGCCGGTCCCTGGTGAGGGTAGCCTTGGGTTTTCATTGGCAGGAGCTGGAGTCCTGTCTTGACTTTTTACATAGCGTTCCAGTTTCTTCCTTCTGATGTGTTCCTCAATCAGATCTCGGAGATGATGGCATTCGTTGGTATCATGTCCGTGAGATTCGTGGAAGCGGCAGAATTTTCCAGACTTCTATGCGTTATCTGATTCCTTCTTGTATGGTGGGCGTTTGTATCTAACTTCGCATTGGGTGGCAAGGAAGATATTTTCGACGGTCTCGTTCAAAGGGGTGTAAGAGTCGAATCTTGGTCCTGGCCGATATAGGCGTTTTTCTACTTTCTTGCCCCCAGCATTGTCTCTGGAATCATTTCTTCGAACGTCCCTCGCCACAGCAGGAGCGTTGCCATGGGTCGTCTTACTTTGCTGTCCTGACTGCCCCTCAATGGCAGCATCCTCAAGCCTCATGTATTTCCCGGCTTCATGGAAGAAATCGGGTAAAGTAGCTGGTTTTTCTTTTGTCAATCTTCTAGCAAATTTAGTGTCCGGATGCACCCCACTGCAGAGGGCCATCAGGATAAGCTTCTCATCGGCGTCTTGAACTGCGGCTGCTGCGGCGTTGAATCTGGTTAGGTATTGCTGCAGCTTTTCTCCAGGTTTCTGTTTGACGCTGGATAAGGAATAAGCGTCCTTAGATTGCTCCACATGAATGCGGAACTGACTGATAAATTTTTCTTTCAACATTTCCCATGAGCTGATTGATCCTTGGGGTAGATGACAGAACCAGGAGGTAGCAAGATCTGCTAAGAAGAGCGGAAAGCATTTGCACAGTACTCCCTCTGTTGCTCCACTCATGAGCATATGCTGCGTGTACCTCTATAAGTGCACAACGGGATCGGAGGTTCCTTTGTAGGGTTCCATTGTTGGCATCTTCCATTCTCGGGGGGTGATAGCAATTTCGATATTGTGGGCGAAAGGGCTGGTTACCCTAGCGCCTATCCCTCGATCTCTTTGCTCCCGTTGGACACACTCTCTGAATAAGCGCGCCATCCTTTCATCAGAATTTGGAGCAGACAGAAATGAGTTTGGTTCTGTTCTGTGAGGTTGATTCCGTCCAGACAACCTGTAGGGATGGTATCGTCTATCATTCCTCATATTTTCCAGTGGCTGCCTTTGATCTTCTGGGAGCATGCTTGGGTCAGCTACAGTTGGCCCTTGCCTTGATCTTCCCCTGTTGGGTTCTGATCTAAGCACTTCCTCGGGTCCAACTTCGGGCTGAACTCTAGCTCGGCCCCGTTCACTGTTGTTTCTGTGGTTAGGCAGCATGACAGGCTCAGCTGCAGTTGACCTTCGCCCGGTACCTTCCCCGTTGGGTTCGGTACCAAACGTTTCCTCAGGCCTAACTTCGGGCTGAGCTCGGTCTCGGCCCCTACCACGGCTACTTCTGCCGTTAGCTCCTTCGAAGAAGGAAGATCTTTGCTGTCTCTGAGATCCTCCAGACTGGGACTCGCCCCATGATTCAGTGTTGCGGTTGGATTCTTCAGCGTCCCTCAAGCGTGACATGAGATGGTCCACCAAGGCTTCCTGCTGGGACGTGAAGCGGTTAGTTACTTCAACAACAACTCTGTCCAAATCTGCCCTGGTAATTGCTGCAGGCTGTTCTGTGGCAGGAGTGGTTGGGTTAGCCTGTCCTTCATTTGTTACCGTTGCTGGAGGAGGACGATTTACTTGATTCGCGACAGCTGGATCAGGAAGACTACTGGATGCGATGTTTTTTCCTTTGTTAACATCTTTTCTCTGTTTGGGAGGCATGTTTTCCAAGTGGCGGACGATGCTGTTAGGAAAACTCGTTAAGTAGATGAAGCTGAAGCTTCGAGTTTCTAACTCTCAATGAAAGGACCAAAAATGTTTGCACAAAAAATGGACAAACACCTCAAAGTTGTATGATTTAGTAAATCTTATGTTGTTCTTAGCGATTTTGGAGGTTTATACAAATATATAAAAAGCAGGGACTAAACTGTAAAAAGACACGCAAGTTTATAGTGGTTCAGCCAGAATGTGCCTACGTCCACTTTATATGTTATTTCACTTCTCTAGTTTTGATTACAAGTACAAAGCTTTGATACGAGTAAAAGAAAGTTGTTTGAAGAGTTCCTTCCGTGCTTGAGCTCTCCAAACTTGTCCCCATTGTTGTACCCCTGCCCCTCTATTTATAGAGTGAGGTTGGGAGCAGGGGTCTTGGATGTATATAACTGCTGGTGGGCCTGGGCTGATACAATCTGGCCTGGCACACCTTGGTTCGGCATCCCATGGTTCGGTGGTAGGAGTGCGATGGTTTGGACCGGTAATGTTTGGTCCGGGGGTTTGGTTCGGTGAGGTTGGTCCGGTGGTTGGTTTGGCGAGGCCGGATGTAGGTTGGTTCGGTGGGAGACCGGATGTAGGTTGGTTCGGTGGGAGACCGGATGTAGGTTGGTTCGGTGGGAGACCGGATGTAGGTTGGTTCGGTGGGAGACCGGATGTAGGTTGGTTCGGTGGGAGACCGGATGTAGGTTGGTTCGGTGGGAGACGGGATGTAGGTTGGTTCGGTGGGAGATCGGATGAGAGTTTGGACTTGCTTTTTGGTTCGGTGGTAGAAATCCACACAACAGATATCTTTATACCATTGCGTTCGCCTCGTCGCGCTGATCAAAATGGTATATTTGTTTGTGTCAATCGGAGTTCGGCGCTGCGAATTATAATTGTTTAACGAATTGCAAACTGGTCCGTTACGCAGCCAAACCGGTACCCAATTGCCTACTCAGTTCAGAATTCTAAGGGTCCTTGACTATTCAGCTGCCTAGAAACCCAACAACCTTTCGGTTACCAAGACAATAAATTGAGGCCTTTGAAATCCCTATACTATTTTATATAAACAAGCTCGTTCATAATTCATTTGGTTTGCATTCTCTAAATTATTCTGGTACGTAACTCCACTTCCTCATCCATTCTTTTTCATTTTCTTTGCCTCAGAAAAATGAAGCTCCACACCCTCCTTCCCACTGCCTCCCTCATTCCCACTGCCTCCCTCCAACCCCACTGCCCCGTCAGCCGCCTCCCTTCGCCTTCGCCCGCCCGCCCCAGCCTCCCTCCGCCTTCGCCAGTCCCCACACCAGCCGCCACCGCACCTTCCAGCCTACCGCCCACCACCACGCCCAGCCTTCCCCACTGCCCCTTCGCCTGCCCTCCGCGCCACCCAGACCACACCACCACGCCTGCCCTCCGCCTGCCCTCAGCAGACCCGAACCCACTCCCCAGCAACCCGCCTACCCAGTCCCTGCCAGCCTTCGCCTGCCTCCCCTTCGCCCGTACCCACCAACCCCAGCCCCACGCCTAGCCCGCCACCCGCCCTCCACGCCACCTAGACCCCACCCCGCGTCCCCAGCCCACGCCCAGACCCCACCCCGCCTGCCAGCTCCGCCCAGTCCCCGACCGCCAGCAGCCCTCCGCCCAGCAGCCTCCGCCCTGCTTCGCCACGCCACCCAGACCCAGCCCGACCCGAACCCAGACCCAGCTCGACCCGAACCCAGACCCAGCCCGACCCGAACCTAGACCCAGCCCGCCCAAACCCACCTTACCTCGACCAATCGACCCGCCGTGTCGAGCCCGCTTAGCCCGCTACCGAGTCCGCTGCCATTTTTTTTCTTTGTATTTTATTTTATTTGTTCTTCTTTTGATAAAATTATATATCAGTTATAATTTGTAACTTATGGACTCATTTATGCTTTGTCCACGCAGTTCCAGTTGAGGCTAATTCAGCGATCTAGGCTTCCATCCACCTTATTTGCATCTAGTCGTTGGTATGGTTTATATATATTTACAAATCAATATATATAAATCGTATTAAGCTATTTCTGAATAACCTTTTGTTGATTTATAGTTCGTATTCGTGCTTGTGTCGTCTATTCTAGTCCATTCATTTTCGTGCTTCGCCGTCATCTTCTCTAACCACGCAAGGTGAATATTTCATTCACGACTCAATCTATTATGCTATGATAATCAAGTGATATATGTTATTGGTATTAATTTGAATGTTAAAATAATTGATGTTAAATTGTGATTTGAAGTTAGATATGAAAATAATTATGACATTTAATTTGTTATGTGATGCTTGGTTGTTAATATAAGTGATAATTAATATGAAATTGGAATTGATATAGGATAGTCTAAAATTCAAAATAGATTATATATGTTGAACTTGTCCCTTTAAATGTTAAATAAAACGACACGTAGAAATAGGATCAGTTATACTTTGAACCATTGAATGTATGATTGCTGTAATAATTTGATAATAAACGCCAAGTGAAAACCTATAATGTAATGATCTTTAATCCGCATGAAATGATAGTGTGGATTCTAGGAATAATTTTATTTAATTTACATAAATAACAAATGTGAATTAAATACGATTATTTCGGGATTATTTAAATAAACGGTTAAATTGTTATGTATGGTTGCTATTGATTGTTTATTTACTTTGACACCATCCTAGTTATCACACTGCAAGTCCCCTTTGTTATGCTTTGTTTTATGTATTTATTTATATTGGGTTGAAATGATAAATACCCAAATTGAACAACTTTGGCTTAGGATAGATAATTAAAAATAAGAAACCCGATTGGTCAACAAAAATCATTTTGGAATTAAAATCCATTTGAAGTTAAGAAATGAACTTAAAAATTTGTTGGAAAGTAAGTAACGAAATTTATAGATTTAATTGAAATGAATGAATGGATTTAATTGTAATAAACGATAGATTTAATTGTAGTAAATAAATAAGATTTAATTGTAATAAATGAGTAGATTTAATTGTAATAAATCAATAGATTTAATTATAATAAAACGATAGATTTAATTGTAGTAAATGATTAGATTTAATTGTAATAAATCAATGGATTTAATTGTAATAAACGAATGAATTTAATTGTAATGAATAAATGGATTTAGTTGAAATAAATCAATGGATTAGATTCATAGGATTAATTGCAATAATTAATGGACTTAATTGTAATAAATTAAGGGATTTAATTATAATGAATTAATAGGTGGACTTAATTGTAATAACTTAATGGAAAATTGAAACGGATTAATAAATCTATTTAATTAGATAAACGGATGGACACGTTTAATTGAAATAAGATTCGAATAAGTAAGTTGTAGAATCTGATAAATTGAATTTATTAGGTTCGAAATAAAACCTAATTTGGATAAATTTAATTAAGTTGGAATTTGTTATAAATTTGATTTGAGATTAAGTAACAAAGTGACCTAAAGGAATGTAAACCAAATAAATTTAAGAAGTTGATTTAGCTGTTGAAATTGATTAAATCAAAGTTTTGATTAAATTTAATGTAACGATGAATGGGAATAGGAATTAAATTGAAATTGAATACTTAAGTATCGTTAACTCAAGGACTTGAACTAAAACTCCATTTGGAAATATGATTTTAATGTTCGAAATAAATTGAATTGTGAAATGTCAAATTTTGAAAGTCAAACTTGCAACTTGACCTTTGGACTTTGATTTGTTTTAAACTTTAATATTAAATGACCATCGGGTAATTAATACGTAGTTATTAAAGAGACCGGGATCGGATATTGACATACTCTCTGTCGATACCGAAAACCACTTTAATAACTAATACACGCGGAGTGTTGATCCAGAACGAAGTGGATGGTTTGGTGAACGCGTTGACTGAAGAAAGAGAACGATATTGGATGACCCCTGACATGACTAAAACAGGAGCCGTGCCGGGCCATTGAGGATCTCCATCTCTAGCGGACACACTCCTTCGATACCATGTCTATTACTTTTGTGATTCGATTTGGGTGCACCCCTTGATTTGGGAGTGTTGTTTCGCGGTGTTGAGATAGTAGCTGCTATGCTCAACATCAGTCCGGATCAGGCAACTACTAGTATCCTAGTTGGTACCGCCTCATGTACCTTGTCATACTGATTATCCTATTCGTGACCACTACGTTGTGTTTTGTACCTTTAGTATATGGATTGCCCTCTGGTGACTTCCGGTTTTGGGGAAACTACGGTCTTGCATATGCTTTTGGGAATAAAAATGTGTTAAGGGTGGAATGGGCCACGACTTAACGCTATTTTGATATCATACTTTACTGATTAGACCTTATCTATTTAGCGTATTCTATTGTATATATAGATAGTTTATCGGATCCTTAAAGATGTGTATCACATTCATCTTTGAGTTATGGACTTTATTATTTGCACCCGATTATCCTGTATAAGATTTTGAGTCCTGACTCGAGTGTTTCTTTTGTATATGCTCGGGTCAGTCTGAAGCTATCCAGTTGCTGATCAAGGTTGGTTGAAGATGCTGAAGACTTAGCATTTATCTTTATCAGTTAATTCCTTTCTAGTATTTGATGAACTTATGTATTGAACATCTTGTATTTCTATTTTTCACTTTATGTTGAGACATTGTTGTATTCCTGTAGTAGCTTCATGAACTACTATTATGATGATGTACTTTTCCGCTGCATTATTCTGTGATTATTCTGTGTCTGTGACGTTGTATTGATTCTCATTTACATATATGTATTCATAATCCCATAATGATTCGTGTTTTGTATTATTTAAGTTGACATGTGTGGATTATTGTCAATTTAAATGGTCCAAATATACAGGTTGTTACAGTTGGTATCAGAGCTTCGGTTTCCCTAAAAACCTTAGTTCGGGATTATGAAACTCATTAGAGATAGGGTAGCAATACCCTAGAATGAGGAGAATCGATTCAAAATCCAAGTCCTTTCTATTCGAACTTCTTTTGATTCGTCGATTAAATTTCCTCTTGAGTTCTCTGATTTTATCCTTGGTCCTAAATTTCTTTTGGTATTTCAGGATGAGTGCCAGAAGAAACAATAGGGGTGGAAGAGGCAATGGTCCTGCTCAGGCTGCACCTGCCGCTCCAGCTCCTGTCAGATTCACCATTCTTAGTAAAGAGTATTCACAGCTTGGAGGTATTAAGTTTTCTGGATCCGAGAACATTATTGAGGCTCAGCAATGGCTTAAAAGCCTGGAGAAGATATTTTCGGGTCTAGAGATCACTGATGCTCAGAAGCGTCAGCTTGCTGCCTGGCAACTTCAGGATGCCGCGCAAGATTGGTGGGAATCAGTTACTTCTCGTATCGAGGAGGACACCATCACTTGGGCCCAGTTTAGGTATAAATCCGTTGGTTTTCGTAGCATAACTTTTCTTTCAATCTTTGGAATGTTATTTATCTAGCCTATCTTTTGATTAGGGATACTTTCTCGGCACAATGGATGCCAGCTGCTGGGAAAACCCAACTTTATAGAGCTTTCATGGATCTTAAGCAAGGCAGTATGACTTTTTCTGAGTATGAGAGGAAATTCAACGAACTCTCAAAATTTGGACCTGGCTTGATCGATACACCACTTCTGAAGAATGAGAAATTCATTTTGGGAGCTAGACATGAATATTATGACTTGCTTACTGGCCACACTCACTGCACCTTCACAGAGCTTGTTGACTATGCTCTTAGATATGAGGCGAAGCCTAAGGGACCTACTGCCAAGGCCATTCCTACTCAGCCCTCTTCTAGCCAGACTGGGAAAAGGAAGATGAACTTTGATCAATAAAAGAAAGCTTGGCAGAAGACTACAGGATTGGGATATGCTCAGAAAAACCCAATCGACCTTGCTAATATCACTTGCTTCAAATGCAATAAGAAGGGCCATTATGCTAATAGTTGTCCATCTACCGGAGCTGCTGTTCCACCACCTTCTACGACTAGGAAAGATTTATGCTATGTCTGCCTCCAGTCGGGTCATTTCAAGAAAGAATGCCCAATGTATAAGCGTGGCACACCATCTGGAGTATTTGCTATCACCACTCCTACACCACCTCCACCACCTGCTCAGGATGACCAAGGTACCTTACGAAGTATTTTTCATTTACATGCTACACCTGTTAGGGTATTATTCGATACTGGTGCTTCACATAGCTTTATATCAGTAGACCTTTGTAATAAACTCAAATTAGAACCTACTCTTGCTACTACCTCCTTATGTGTCTCAAATCCTATCGGAGGACCCGCCTACCTCCGAAGTGTTTGCAAGGGAGTTGCACTTATGTATGATTTTTCTCGATTCACTTGGGATTTCTATGTACTTGGATTCCAAGCATTCGACTTTCTTTTAGGAGCGGATTGGTTAAGCAAATTTGATGCTGTTATTTCCTGCAAAACTCGTTCAGTTTCTTTGGTAAGCGACATGGATCAGCCACTTGTCATTGAATGCAAATCACCTCAGAAATATGCCGGAAGCTTCATATTCTCTCTTGATGCTCATCCAGATGATCTTAATACTACCCCTATTGTTCAAAAATTTCCCGATGTATTTGGAGAGGTCAACTCTCTACCACCTAAACGGGAAATCGATTTCCGTATTGATCTTATTCCTGGAGCTACTCCCGTAGTTCTCCCACACCGAAGGATGGCTCCTAAAGAAAAAGCTGAACTAAAAACCCAAATTGATGATCTATTTGCTAAAGGCTTGATTAGGAGAAGTTGTTCTGAATGGGGCGCCGCAGTTGTATTTGTCACCAAATCAGATGGATCTCTTCGCATGTGTGTTGATTACCGAGAACTGAACAAACGCACTCTCAAGAATCGTTATCCGATGCCTCGCATCAACGATTTATTCGATCAGCTCCATGGAGCTAAAATTTTCTTACAACTTGATCTAGCCACTGGATTCCACCAACTCAGAGTTGCTGAAGATAGTATCCATAAGACAACTTTCCGTACTGAGAATGGATTCTATGAATGGTTGGTTATGCCATTCGGTTTGACCAACGCACCTGCTTATTTCGTCGACTTGATGAATCGAGTCTTCCGTGATGTGCTTAACAAGTTTGTTCTTGTTTTCATTGATGATATTCTCATCTTCTCTAAAGACAAGAAGGAGCATGAGACACACCTTGCTTATGTTTTGGAAACTCTCCGAAATCATCAACTTAAGGCCAAATTCTCTAAATGCCACTTCTGGCGAGATGAAGTGAGATTCCTGGGTCACATAGTTTCTGAAAATGGGATTTCGGTCGATCCAGCTAAGATCGCCGTAATCAATGTAAGTTCTATCCTATTCGCTATTTCTACTCAATTCCTCTTATCCCTTTCTAATTTGAAATTTATCTACAGGATTTGGGAGACTCCTAAAACTCCTACAGATATTCGTAGTTTCTTGGGTTTAGCCGGTTATTATCGCAGATTTATTGAGCACTTTGCCCGGATTTCTGCCCCACTTACTGCTTTAACTTGGAAGGATGTTAAGTTTATTTGGAGTGAGAAGTGCGAATTAGCTTTTAATGAGTTGAAGCGTAAGTTAACCTCAGCCCCTGTTCTTGCGGTAATCGATGGAAGTGAAGGATTAACTGTTTATACAGATGCTTGCCGATAAGGTTTAGGCGTTGTTCTTATGCAAAATGGAAAGGTTATTGCTTATGCTGGTCGTTAGTTGAAGACCCATGAATTAAACTATGCCACACACGATCTAGAGCTTCTTGCCGTTGTATTTGCTCTGAAACTATGGTGGCATCATCTTTTGGGAACAAAATTCGAATTATTCACTGATCATAAGTCCTTGAGATATATCTTTTTCCAGAAAGATTTGAATCAGAGGCAAGTCCGATGGCTCGAATTTTTAGCTGCATATGATCTTGACATCACTTATACTCCTGGGAAAGCAAATGTTGTAGCCGACGCGTTGAGTCGTAGCAAAGCATTGTCTTGCTGTAATATTGTTGAAGGCATGTTATTTCAGCTTGTCATCTCTCCATCTCTTATGGATCGCATAAAAGATAAACAATACGAGGACACTTTGCTCTATTGTATGAAGGAGTTGGTTCTTGGTAGAGTTGGAAATGCCGATAGTAAAATAGGAGCGCAGATTGATAGTAATGGAATTCTAAGGATCGACAACCGTATTTGTGTTCCTAATGTCGATGGATTGAGACAAGAAGTACTTAGGGAGAATCATCAGTCATCACTTTCACTTCATCCTGGTGTCACTAAGATGTATCGTAATATGAAGCGTTTATATTGGTGGAGTGGGATGAAGAGAGATATTTATATATATGTCAGTAGATGCACCACTTGCCAACAAGTCAAAGCCGATCACCAGAAGACTGTCGGTTTACTTCAACCGCTAGAGATTCCTTGTTGGAAATGGGATCAGATTTCTATGGACTTCATCGATGGATTACCAAGGACCAGAAAAGGTAATGAGAGTATATGGGTGATCGTTGATAGATTGACAAAATCTGCTCACTTTATTCCTGTTAAGACCACTCGTACTGCTTCAAGTTTGGCAGAGATATATATGAGAGAGATTGTTAGACTTCATGGGGTTCCATCTAGTATTGTATGCGATCGAGACCCTATATTCACTAGTAAATTCTGGAAGGCATTTCAGGACGTCCTGGGCACTAAACTGAATCTGAGCACAGCTTATCATCCTCAAACAGATGGCCAAACAGAAAGGGTAAATCAGATTTTGGAGGATCTGCTCCGGGCCTGCATTATTGATTTCGGTGGATCTTGGGAAGACCATCTCCATTTGGTTGAATTCACTTATAATAACAGTTATCAGGCGAGTATCGATATGGCACCGTTCGAAGCTTTATATGGACGACCATGCAAATCGCCAGCTTGTTGGATTGAGCCTGGTGATCGATTAATTCTTGGCCCAGATATGATTATGGAAGCATCCGAGAAGGTTAATGAGATCAAAAGAAAGATGAAGACCGCACAGGATAGGCAGAAGAGCTATGCAGATAGGCGTAGAAGAGATTTGGAATTCCAGGTTGGGGATGAGGTATTTTTGAAAGTATCACCTTTGAAGAATGTTATTCGATTTGGTCGTAGAGGGAAGCTTGCTCCAAGATTTGTTGGACCATTTACTATCACCGAAAGAATTGGCACACTGGCTTATAGAGTTGCATTACCAGAAAAGTTTGAGGGCGTGCACAACGTATTCCATGTTTCACATCTCCGGAAAGTCATGCGTGATCCATCCATGACCATCCCAATTGCTCAGTTAGATGAAGTAGATATTGAGCCAGATTTGACTATCGAAAGAAGACCACTCCGGATAGTCGATCGGGAAACAAGGCAACTCAGAAGGAAGTCTATAAATCTTGTCAAAGTCCAATGGAGTGAAGATGAGCGAGATTGCACATGGGAAACTGAGGATAGTATCCGGGATTCAAACCCCGAATTACCGATTTCAGGTATAAATCAAATTTTCTTAAAAAATCTATCTTGACTTTTCCGCTCTCTCCATTCTTACTTCACCGTCTCGTTCTTTTCGAGGACGAAAAGTTCTGAGTGGGGGAGAATGTAACGACCCTGAAATTTCGACCCAATTTTAAATTTTTGAATCACTATTTTAACATAAAATGATGGAACTTTCTTACGATTTCAAATAGCGTCCAAACTTTGTTTAAAAATTGCGCCTAAATAGTTATAGATATGGGAAAAGTTTCACGGAAAAATACCGCAGTAAATTTCGTTCGCGTTACTTCACATCAGTTCATTTTAAACGCGAAATTTTTTATCTTCTGAACCGAAATATTTTTACATAGAAAAATTCTAAACCATCTTTTGATCAAGACGTCATTTTTCGTTTTTCAAATTTCGGACATCTTCAGCTCCGTCGATCTTATTCTTCGGTGATTTTGCTGCATTTTTCACAATGGAAAAATTTCAAAATTTCTAATTTAATCGTACCACTGATATCTTTATACCATTGCGTTCGCCTCGTCGCGCTGATCAAAATGGTATATTTGTTTGTGTCAATCGGAGTTCGGCGCTGCGAATTATAATTGTTTAACGGATTGCAAACTGGTCCGTTACGCAGCCAAACCGGTACCCAATTGCCTACTCAGTTCAGAATTCTAAGGGTCCTTGACTATTCAGCTGCCTAGAAACCCAACAGCCTTTCGGTTACCAAGACAATAAATTGAGGCCTTTGAAATCCCTATACTATTTTATATAAACAAGCTCGTTCATAATTCATTTGGTTTACATTCTCTAAATTATTCTGGTACGTAACTCCACTTCCTCCTCCATTCTTTTTCATTTTCTTTGCCTCAGAAAAATGAAGCTCCACACCCTCCTTCCCACTACCTCCCTCATTCCCACTGCCTCCCTCCAACCCCACTGCGCCGTCAGCCGCCTCCCTCCGCCTTCGC
The DNA here is from genome assembly GCA_030737815.1 of Allium fistulosum. Classification (NCBI taxonomy): domain Eukaryota; kingdom Viridiplantae; phylum Streptophyta; class Magnoliopsida; order Asparagales; family Amaryllidaceae; genus Allium; species Allium fistulosum. Next base: position 935,511,619 of record CM060907.1, on the reverse strand, counting down.
CCGCCCGCCCCAGCCTCCCTCCGCCTTCGCCAGTCCCCACACCAGCCGCCACCGCACCTGCCAGCCTACCGCCCACCACCACGCCCAGCCTTCGCCACTGCCCCTTCGCCTGCCCTCCGCGCCACCCAGACCCCACCACTACGCCTACCCTCCGCCTGCCCTCCGCCTGCCCTCAGTAGACCCGAACCCACTCCCCAGCAACCCGCCTACCCAGTCCCTGCCAGCCTTCGCCCGCCTCCCCTTCGCCCGTACCCACCAACCCCAGCCCCACGCCCAGCCCGCCACCCGCCCTCCGCGCCACCCAGACCCCACCCCGCGTCTCCAGCCCACGCCCAGACCCCACCCGCCTGCCAGCTCCGCCCAGTCCCCGACCGCCAGCAGCCCTCCGCCCTGCTTCGCCATGCCACCCAGACCCAGCCCGACCCGAAACCAGCCCGACCCGAACCCAGACCCAGCCCGACCCGAACCCAGACCCAGCCCGCCCAAACCCACCTTACCTCGACCCACCGACCCGCCGCGTCGAGCCCGCTAAGCCCGCTACCGAGTCTGCTGCCATTTTTTTTTGTATTTTTTTTGTTCTTCTTTTGATAAAATTATATATCAGTTATAATTTGTAACTTATGGACTCATTTATGCTTTGTCCGCGCAGTTCCAGTTGAGGCTAATTCAGCGATCTAGGCTTCCATCCACCTTATTTGCATCTAGTCGTTGGTATGGTTTATATATATTTACAAATCAATATATATACATCGTATTAAGCTATTGTTGAATAACCTTTTGTTGATTTATAGTTCGTATTCGTGCTTGTGTCGTCTACTCTATTCCATTCATTTTCGTGCTTCGCCATCATCTTCTCTAACCACGCAAGGTGAATATTTCATTCACGACTCAATCTATTATGCTATGATAATCAAGTGATATATGTTATTGGTATTAATTTGAATGTTAAAATAATTGATGTTAAATTGTGATTTGAAGTTAGATATGAAAATAATTATGAATTTTAATTTGTTATGTGATGCTTGGTTGTTAATATAAGTGATAATTAATATGAAATTGGAATTGATATAGGATAGTCTAAAATTCAAAATAGATTATATATGTTGAACTTGTCCCTTTAAATGTTAAATAAAACGACACGGAGAAATAGGATCAGTTATACTTTGAACCATTGAATGTATGATTGCTGTAATAATTTGATAATAAACGCCAAGTGAAAGCCTATAATGTAATGATCTTTAATCCGCATGAAATGATAGTGTGGATTCTAGGAATAATTTTATTTAATTTACATAAATAACAAATGTGAATTAAATACGATTATTTCGGGATTATTTAAATAAACGGTTAAATTGTTGTGTATGGTTGCTATTGATTGTTAATTTACTTTGACACCATCCCAGTTATCACACTGCAAGTTCCCTTTGTTATGCTTTGTTTTATGTATTTATTTATATTGGGTTGAAATGATAAATACCCAAATTGAACAACTTTGGCCTAGGATAGATAATTAAAAATAAGAAACCCGATTGGTCAACAAAAATCATTTTGGAATTAAAATCCATTTGAAGTTAAGAAATGAACTTAAAAATTTGTTGGAAAGTAAGTAACGAAATTTATAGATTTAATTGAAATGAATGAATGGATTTAATTGTAATAAACGATAGATTTAATTGTAGTAAATAAATAAGATTTAATTGTAATAAATGAGTAGATTTAATTGTAATAAATCAATAGATTTAATTGTAATAAAACGATAGATTTAATTGTAGTAAATGAATAGATTTAATTGTAATAAATCAATGGATTTAATTCTAATAAACGAATGAATTTAATTGTAATGAATAAATGGATTTAGTTGAAATAAATCAATGGATTAGATTCATAGGATTAATTGCAATAATTAATGGACTTAATTGTAATAAATTAAGGGATTTAATTATAATGAATTAATAGGTGGACTTAATTGTAATAACTTAATGGAAAATTGAAACGGATTAATAAATCTATTTAATTAGATAAACGGATGGACACGTTTAATTGAAATAAGATTCGAATAAGTAAGTTGTAGAATCTGATAAATTGAATTTATTAGGTTCGAAATAAAACCTAATTTGGATAAATTTAATTAAGTTGGAATTTGTTATAAATTTGATTTGAGATTAAGTAACAAAGTGACCTAAAGGAATGTAAACCAACTAAATTTAAGAAGTTGATTTAGCTGTTGAAATTGATTAAATCAAAGTTTTGATTAAATTTAATGTAACGATGAATGGGAATAGGAATTAAATTGAAATTGAATACTTAAGTATCGTTAACTCAAGGACTTGAACTAAAACTCCATTTGGAAATATGATTTTAATGTTCGAAATAAATTGAATTGTGAAATGTCAAATTTTGAAAGTCAAACTTGCAACTTGACCTTTGGACTTTGATTTGTTTTAAACTTTAATATTAAATGACCATCGGGTAATTAATACGTAGTTATTAAAGAGACTAGGATCGGATATGGACATACTCTCTGTCGATACCGAAAACCACTTTAATAACTAATATACGCGGAGTGTTGATCCAGAACGAAGTGGATGGATTTGGTGAACGCGTTGACTGAAGAAAGAGAACGATTTTGGATGACCCCTGACATGACTAAAACAGGAGCCGCGTCGGGCCATTGAGGATCACCATCTCTAGCGGATACACTTCTTCGATACCATATCTATTACTTTTGTGATTCGATTTGGGTGCACCCCTTGATTTGGGAGTGTTGTTTCGCGGTGTTGAGATAGTAGCTGCTATGCTCAACATCAGTCCGGATCAGGCAACTACTAGTATCCTAGTTGGTATCGCCTCATGTACCTTGTCATACTGATTATCCTATTCGGGACCACTACGTTGTGTTTTGTACCTTTAGTATATGGATTGCCCTCTGGTGACTTCCGGTTTTGGAGAAACTACGGTCTTGCATATGCTTTTGGGAATAAAAATGTGTTAAGGGTGGAATGGGCCACGACTTAACGCTATTTTGATATCATACTTTACTGATTAGACCTTATCTATTTAGCGTATTCTATTGTATATATAGATAGTTTATCGGATCCTTAAAGATGTGTATCACATTCATCTTTGAGTTATGGACTTTATTATTTGCACCCGATTATCCTGTATAAGATTTTGAGTCCTGACTCGAGTGTTTCTTTTGTATATGCTCGGGTCAGTCTGAAGCTATCCAGTTGCTGATCAAGGTTGGTTGAAGATGCTGAAGACTTAGCATTTATCTTTATCAGTTAATTCCTTTCTAGTATTTGATGAACTTATGTATTGAACATCTTGTATTTCTATTTGTCACTTTATGTTGAGACATTGTTGTATTCCTGTAGTAGCTTCATGAACTACTATTATGATGATGTACTTTTCCGCTGCATTATTCTGTGACAATTCTATGTCTGTGACGTTGTATTGATTCTCATTTACATATATGTATTCATAATCCCATAATGATTCGTGTTTTGTATTATTTAAGTTGACATGTGTGGATTATTGTCAATTTAAATGGTCCAAATATACGGGTTGTTACAGTTTGTCTGCCATTGGAAAGAGGAGTTGAGAAGGAAACGTACTTATAGACAAATGAAATAAGAAGTAGCCTAAGGTTTATAACAGTCTATTTATAAGCGGAGCTGAAAATAGAATGAATGGACAAGATTTGATTTGAATTGGAACGATAAACGACCCGAAAAGCTCGTTCTGCCTCCGGAACGAAAATGGGTCATCCCATATATCAATATAGATGTTTTTGATGATTTAAATTCAATGGAATAGGTTTCAAGTCCAAATTCCATCGTATGAAGAAGTTATGTTAAAATCGGCTTATTTAAAATTGATTTCAATTGATTTCAATTAATTTGATTTCTAGGCGTTTCGAGTCCGTACGATCAAACGACAAGTTTGATCATTACGAAACTTAAAATCCTACAATAATTCACTGTTACAGATCCGATGAAACTGGTTTCGTCAAAATCCGAGTCAGTTGCCAAAATGGCTATTTTCACATTAATTAAATGGATTAATATTAAATTAATTAAATCACTTTTCGATTCAATATTCAATAATTTACAATTTCTATCATTTTGGCTTACTTAGTAATTTATAACTCTTTATAACAAATTTCCATATAAATTTAATGTTGCATATTTCACCAATTTCAATGTTTTATATTTCAATTTCAATATATTTAGAGATTATAAATTAAATCTCCAATAATTCAATTTAATTTGCTTTCCGCTTATTATCCAATCAATTTCATCTTATGGTATAATTATCATGGTTTATATCTTAGTGCATTAATAACTTCCAATTTCATAAAATTTCAATTAACGTAGTATTTAATTTCATTTACTTACAATAAATCCATTTATTGTAAATTGAATTCCAATAAATTTATAAACTAATTACATAGGTAACTTATAATAACTATTACCATTTACCTTCCATCACACTTATAAATTCATTATTTACAAACAAATGTTACAATTACTTACATAACACAGATTTTTATTCAATTACCATTTATTATATACTATTTCATTCATGAATTGAATATTTACATTTGTTATTCACTGTATAACCAAGTATAACCTTTACATTATTTCAATTGATTGGAATTCCATTCAAGTTGTTAATAATTAGCTTTAATTAACATTGTTACATTTCATTTTAGTATTCATTTCATTACTAAATTACAAATTACAAATTTTTATTTCTTCCAATATTAAATCATGAAATCTTATTTAATTAACCATTTTATAATTGTCGAAATTTACGGGTCATTACACTCTCCCCCACTCAAAACTTTTCATCCCCGAAAAGGAAAAAGAAGGGAAAAGAAGAATTAAGAAATCAATATATCTTATTCAAAATATTAAATCTATAAACAAATAAAATTTACAAAATTAAATAATTTAAATGAAAGATATCAATTTACAACAATTAAATCCTTTTATATTCAAGTAAATAAAAGTTTGGAAAACATTTTGCAAAATTTTTCTAAGTCCAAATTTTTTGAAAATTTTCGGTAGAGTCTCCTTTGTACGGAGAGGTCTAGGAGAAATAATAATATCAATAATAACAATATATATCAAAATTTCAAAATAATATATCCCAACAGCGGGAAAATAATATAATATCGCTAGAAAACAGTAATCCGAGAACGTACCTATTTGTCGGGCAATTAACGCTTATTCTATGAAACCAAAAGCAGTAGCAATTGCTTCCATAATCTGTATTTCACTTATATAATCCAAAAGAGTTAATAATTATATAAAATGAAATACATAAAGTTGTTTCAACCACTAACAAACAAATCAATATAAATAACAATCACTTGCAACCACAACATACAATCATCATATGAAATCAATAAAGTCAACTATCCATCCATAGCAAACAAACAAATGGTTTGTTCGGGTTCAGAAATTTTTAACCGCCTAGAATGACAAATAAACTACTGAGTGCACCATTTACTCAACAGTCTTAGATGAACTCAATATATTATTCATACATCTTAAACAATTAGAAGTATCCTATCCCAAACAACCCATAAACCAAAACAAACAATAATTTACAATGTACTTGAGTTATTCTTATTAAATTTCTTTCACAACATTTACAGTTTTATATTTTTCTTTTCATTCATACAAGGATTATTTCTTTGACTTACATTTATCTCTTACAAAAAATTTCCCATTCATTCATTCAGTGTTTATTTCATTTATTTTACTTTATTACTTACAAAAATTCATTTTTATTTATTCATATCATGTCATTTCTTTTATTGCATTACATTCATTTTATTATTTACTTTAATTATAAATAGTTTCAATATTAACTTAAGTTCAAAATCCTTTACTTATAGTACTCATTTTCTATTTCATTTAATTAGCAGTATTACAATTTTAACTCAAGTTTATAACTATTTCCATATCAAATTTCTTATTTATAAAAGTAAATTTCATTGAACACTTCCATTACATAAGTTTTACTTGTAAAAATTTCCATTACATATTCTATTAACATTTCAACTTTTTATAATTGGTAAGTTATATATATATGTCTTTAAGAATGCAATTGAAAGTTACACAAGTTTGACTTACTTATTTTAATTAACTTAAGGTTCAATAATTATCATTTCTTATTTTCATATTCTTTTCGTTTACATGTTACAAATTTCAAATTTCTTATATATTTCAGTTATAACTTAGCATATAATTTCTTATTTTCATTTAGAAGTTTCAATTATTAAATAGTTAAAAAATTTATTCCAATTCAATAATTGAAATCTCTAATTTATAAAAATTTAAGAGCTAAATGCTGGGTTCCATTTTCAATCATTTAAAATAATATATAACCATATCTTTATATATATCTATCAAATCATATTTGAAAATTAAAATCAAGATTTATTTACCAAACAAATGTGTAGTTATTACTACAACAGCCTTCCCACTTTGAAACTCGAAAATGAATGTCGATGATGCGTGCACTCATCATCGAAATTATTTTCCAACGACAGAGAGGGGAGTACAGAACTTATTTCTTTCCAAAATTTCTTTAAAACAATTCTTTTAAATCATATTGAAATATTTATATCAGAAAATACTTCTAAATAATATTATTATTGTTGTTATCCCACCTTTTAGTAAGGCCGAGATATCAAGAAATTAACTAAAAACCAATGATTAACCATCCCAAGTATCGATTATACATCACAGGTTCACAATGGATATCGATGAATTTTGTCCGAGTAAAGATTGAGCTACAATTGGCAAGGCAAGACAAGCAAAGCCATAAAAGCCAACGTTTCAAATTTCAAGTCAATCGGAGTTCGTATGATCGAGATATGATCGATGCAAGTTAAGGAAAGCACGCTGGTCGTATCGATCACTGATCCATGATTGAGTCAATCTGTTCGAATACATCCATGGCCGCGCTGTTCAAATCCATCTTGTTCATATCGGTCAAGCAAAGCCTTATTCGTATCCATCAAATTACGCTGCTTTGTATCGAGCAAATGCACTCAGGTTCGTATCCATCGAACTCCACCAACATGCAACATTTCGTATCGATCCCAATCTTATCGTGTTCCGTATCGGTTGACCTGTTAGAACGATCGATGCGAAGCATGACGTGCGAGGCGATCAATACGAAGCGCCCTTGAATTATCGATATGAACAGAGCCACGACCGATCGATGCGAACAGTGTATCATGCTCTTATAAGTGATCGATACGAATTACGCCGCAGCGATCCATGCAGACAAGTTACTACCGATTGATACGAACAAGGCCTACGCACATGGAAGACTCGATCATTCGACACAAAAGGTGGAGCAATCCAAGAATCTCGTGCCACATCACCATACGCACACATGCTCGAGATCGAGTCGAACAGAACGATACGAATGTATCGATTCGAACCGGACAACCCATCGAAAACTCGAATTTGCATCGATCATATCTCACCAACCACAGGTCCAAATGCTATGAAATTTTCACAGGAGCCTACGCACAAGCTAAAGGATGATCATGCCAAATTTCAACTCCATTGGTCAAAATCTTGATCGATACGAATTACGTTCGTATCGATCACGGATCGAGTCGAAATTGCATGAGATCGATCATGTGGGCCTGCTCACGTGCCAGAAGAAGTCTCCCGAAGTTTGAGCCAGATATTTGCATGGAGCGCCTATAAATAGGACCCTAGAGCCTACAGAAAAGGGACTTTTGGATCCTGCGACGTCCAGACTCTGCCAAAATCACGATTGCACTCAAACTTCATTGTTGTACTCGAAAATTATTGCTATAATTCATTGTAACCAGCAAGCACATCAATAAAAGATTATCCTTCGAAGTGGACGTAGGCCAGAGATAGCCGAACCACTATAAATCTTGTGTTTGTGTTTGTTATTTTCCAATTGTTGTTCTCTACTTCGTCTGGATCTAAGATTTGTGTTAGAATATTGTTGATCTGTATTCATACACTGGTGCTTTCGCGATATCCGGGGTTTGTGACCAATTTTGGCGCAAACACTTTGGTGCCTTCACCTAGAACAACTAGCACCCGCAGTTTTGGAGTTCAGATTTGAAAGCTTGAAGAGTTCAGACTCGAAAGGCAATGATGCGACAATCAACAAGAAGGCAGAGAGGAGAAAGGAGCCAACAAGGGGGGAGTCAAGAGACCTCCTCTAGAGCTGGAGAAGGACAAGCTTCGATCTACATCACTAGGGACGAGATGGAGGCTTTGGTGGATTCAATACATGAAAGATTATTGAAGAGCCAACAAGAAATGATGCAAAGCTTCTTTGATCAGATGAGAGTAGCCGGAGCATAGAACCTTGGACCGACAACAGCGGCTGCAAATACGGGACAAGGAGCTAGAGTCACAAAGACCAATGGAGGTCAGATTCAAGATCAGAATGAAGAACGTGAAGCACTCAACAAGGACCTGGAGGTAGACCCTTAGGATCTGACGGTGTAAGACCCATAGATGGAGCTCAACAGACTAGAGCCAACGCCAACATGAATGAGCCACATGAAGAATATTACCCAGAATACCCTACGAGACATGGGTGGCAGGATAGAAACATGATAAGGGGACAACCCCTGGATGGAGATGAAAGAATGGCTGGGCTAGTGCGACGGATTATGAGGGTAGGATTGCCGAGCGGAGGCTTAGAGGAAGTTAGTCAGAGTCCGTTCACTCCGAATATTAGAAATGCGAGAAATCCTCCAAAATTCAAGCTAACCATGCTGGAACCATATGATGGAAAGTCAGACCCGACCATGCATATTACCAGATATATCAGGCATATGGAAGTGCTGGGGGCATCCGAGGAAGTGATGGCACGATGTTTCCCTCTATATTTAGCAGATTTGGCTGCGCTTTGGTTCAAACAGCTAGAGAATGGATCAATTAGAACATGGGGCGAGCTAGTGGAATGCTTCTTGAGGCAGTTTAGGGTCCACGTGACGCGACCCAAAAGTGTAATGACCTTAGCATCGATAAAGCAGAGGACCGCAGAGTCCATAAAAGATTTTCTATTGTGATTCAATGCAACTTTGGCTTCAGTAGACCGCCCGGATCCATCGATGATTTTGATGGCGGCGGTAGCAGGGGTTGCAGAAGGCACAGAGTTCAAGGATTCGCTGGCAAGAGACCCGCCACAAGACCTTGGATAATTTTACCATGAAGCTGAAAGATTCATTCGACTAGAAGATTCACGCGCCGAGAGGCGAGAAACAAACGTTGTGCAAGGCGAAGGAACCTCCAAAGAACAATCTGGAGCAGACAAAGGGAAGCGAAAGCAGGACGACAGGTACGATGGTCCTGACAAATGGAAGAAATTCCAAGAACCCAGGTTCAGACAATACACGGACTTGATGGCAAACCTGGAACGTATTTACACGGAGAATCGAGGGTAGCTCCCCTATCGAAAACCACCCAGGAGAGATCCCACGGAACGGGAGCGTAGAAGTGGAAAGTACTGCCTATTCCATGAGCTGGAAGGGCATACTACCGATAAATGTCGCCATCTGAAGGATGAGGTGGAAGAGCATGTCAGAAGTGGTAGATTGCCACAATACACCAGAGATCGGACAGCGGCCGTAGGACCTGAGCAACTACCGCCTACACCTAACAGAACTAATCCTAGATCGGGATCACGACTCGTCATCAATTGATCATGATGGCAAGGACCAAGTTCAGGATTTAACTTTGGTCGATTAAACTCCTTAGATTTGATTTCAAAATAAAACGGCTATTCCGCTTACACACGTACGGGATCCGGAGAGATCCCCAGGCATGCTCTGAGATGGTAATAGACCGCTCTGCCCGGAGAGGCGGCATCTAGGTTTTTCCTTTGTTTGTGATTGGACATTTGGAATTTGAATTTAATAAATGAACTTGAATTTCATGAAATAAACCTTTGACCGGAGAGTTAAAGGATGAATATTGGAAGTCAATTTGAAATTAATCGCTTTATGACCCTACCCGGAGAGACGGAGTCCGTAGTGCAAGAAGTTAATTGCTTCGCTGGAGAGCAACAGGATCAACTCACTTAACATCGTTCCCCATTCACCGGAGAGTGATTGGATCGGGGTTCGATAAGAGCCCGGAGTGGCTGTAATCGACCTAATATTTAGGCCATGACATCGCTTAATGTTCAGTGACGCTGAACCGGAGTGCAGGGGGTGTTGCCGATTTGCCGGAGAGCGACAGGATTGGCTCACTCGACGTTGTTTCCCTTTTACCGGAGAGTGACAGGATGGGATCCAGCACGAGCCCGGAGAGGCTGTAGAATTTAATTCTTGACTTCCACAGGAAGAAATGGACACTGATTCGGCATCGAACAGCAATAAACTTGATTGACGATAGCTGTGAATAAAACATGAACTCACGGCATTTGAGTTGAAGCCATTCAAAACGCACCTTTTTACCAAAAGGCATGTTTTGGGAGGCAAAGTGTTATCCCACCTTTTAGCAAGGCCGAGATATCAAGAAATTAACTGAAAACCAATGATTAACCATCTCAAGTATCGATTATACATCACAGGTTCACTATGGATATCGATGAATTTTGTCCGAGTCCAGATTGAGCTACAATTGACAAGGCAAGATAAGCAAAGCCATAAAAGCCAACATTTCAAATTTCAAGTCAATCGGAGTTCGTATGATCGAGATATGATCGATGCAAGTTAAGGAAAGAACGCTGTTCGTATCGATCACTGATCCATGATCGAGTCAATCTGTTCGAATCCATCCATGGCCGCGCTGTTCGAATCCATCTTGTTCGTATCGGTCCAGCAAAGCCTTATTCGTATCCATAAAATTACGCTGCTTCGTATCGAGCAAATGTGCTCAGGTTCGTATCCATCGAACTCCACCAACATGCAACGTTTCGTATCGATCCCAATCTTATCGTGTTCCGTATCGGTTGACCTGTTAGAACGATCGATGCGAAGCATGACGTGCGAGGCGATCAATACGAAGCGCCTTTGAATTATCGATATGAACAGAGCCACGACCGATCGATGCGAACAGTGTATCATGCTCTTATAAGTGATTGATACGAATTACGCCGTAGCGATCCATGCGAACAAGTTACTACCGATTTATACGAACAAGGCCTATGCACAAGGAAGGCTCGATCGTTCGACACAAAAGGTGGAGCAATCCAAGAATCTCGCGCCACATCACCATACGCACACGTGCTCGAGATCGAGTCGAACAGAACGATACGAATGTATCGATTCGAACAGGACAACCCATCAAAAAAGTCGAATTTGCATCGATCATATCTCACAAACCACAGGTCCAAATGCTATGAAATTTTCACAGGAGCCTACGCACAAGCTAAAGAATGATCATGCCAAATTTCAACTCCATTGGACAAAATCTTGATCGATACGAATTATGTTCGTATCGATCACGGATCGAGTCGAAATTGCATGGGATCGATCGTGTGGGCCCGCTCACATGCCAGAAGAAGTCTCTCGAAGTTTGAGCCAGATATTTGCATGGAGCGCCTATAAATAGGACCCTAGAGCCTACAGAAAAGGGACTTTTGGATCCTGCGACGTCCAGACTTTGCCAAAATCACGATTGCACTCAAACTTCATTGTAGTACTTGAAAATTATTGCTATAATTCATTGTAACTAGCAAGCACATCAATAAAAGATTATCCTTCGAAGTGGACGTAGGCCAGAGATAGCCGAACCACTATAAATCTTGTGTTTGTGTTTGTTATTTTCCAATTGTTGTTCTCTACTTCATCTGGATCTGAGATTTGTGTTAGAATATTGTTGATCTGTATTCATACACTAGTGCTTTCGCGATATCCGGGGTTTGTGACCAATTTTGGCGCAAACAATTATATTCCAAAATCATTCAAAAGAAATTTCCAAAAATCCCGGAATTTAAGTTCTAATTTTTTTTTCAATTTATATTTATTTATTTACCAATTTTTATTTTCAACCAATATTTATAAATTTTCACTACCAGACAACAAAATATATCATTTATGAAATTATTATTTTATATACAAAATATATAATAGGCAAAAATTATTTCATTTACCTATATTTCAAAACAAATATCATGTCGGTCTGTCCTATTAAGTGTTTAGAAATCCCTATCGATGTCATAGCGTCCTATGCACCAACCATAATTTATAAATACAAAACGGAACAAATTAACACAATATAAAACCTTTTATAACACTAACAAATACGCTCTCTCATATATATACTCTCAATGACCCATTCTAGGGTATTACTACCCTATTTTTAAAGAATCAAACCCCACAAAGCTAAGGTTATCGCTAAACCTAGCTCTGATACCAACTGTAACATCCCGCCTTTTTGTACGTTTTAGGCAGACACACATGCCGACTCAAACCATACAGAAGGTTTAATTTATTATTTAATTATTGATTAAAGATTAAATAGGGTTTAAGTATTTATTAAATGATTAACTATTTATTTAAAGAATAATTATTAATCATTTATTTAAAAGTTAATTATTGATTAATTAGTAATTAAGGGATTAATTATTATTAAATCAGAAGTTAAGTGTTATTTAATTATTGAGTAAAGATTTTTAATTTTTAAATTATTTCTTTCTGAATATTGGTTTATTTCAAAAGCAGTTTCCTTTTGCAAAATATTTCAAACCAAGGGATTTCTTTATTGATTAACCTTAAGTAACCCTAAATAATTATTAAACCAAATGACATCTATTTAGCAGAATAAAACACAGTTCTCGTAACTAAATTGTACTTGACATATGTTTGGCAGAATAAATCACAGTTCTGCCATAATTCACTAAGTATATTATGATGACATCTATTTAAGTAGAATAGAAACCTATTCTATTATTATAATAACTTGGACATGTGTTTAATAGAACAAATCCCCGTCTGCTATTTTGGAAACTTGGACATTTGCCTATATAATGATTGATTATTATTGGTTGATTCCCTTTACATATCTATTGTTATGTAAATACCCATGTTATAACTTGGTTAAGTTAAATTGAACTTAATGAACCATGGTGATCGCTAAGCCTCTTCTGATTTTGTGAAGTCAAATATTTCATTTTTATCCTTTTTGCAAATGGTTTAGAGTTTACTATCATTTTAAATATGATATTTAAAGGATAATCAAGCAATTACTTTATTAATGGTGTTTTGAAGTTAATACTTTTCAAATGATTGTTTATAGACATTATTTTGATAATGAGGTTTAAAGTTAAATTTAATAAAGGGTGTTTTGAATAATAACTTATTTATTTAAAGGCATTATAAATAATTGCTTCATTTATCAAAGGAACTTTATTGATTAAAGTTTATTAGTGGAGTTTTGTTTTAAATAAGGAAAGTTTATAAAAAGGAGTTTTATGGATTGAAAAATGATCTTGAAATTTTGGAAGAAGTTTTATAAATGATTTGTGAATATTTATAAAGGAAGTTTTATAAATGATTTGGAGATTTAAAATGAGTTATGTAAATGGTTTTGGATATTTATAAAATAATTTTATAAATAAACTTGGAAATCTGGAATTTTACTAAAGGAGGTTCTCATAAATGAAAGAGATTTATTAAAAGGATTTATTTAAGAAATTTATAAAAGAAATTGAGATAGGATTTTCCCAAATTGACCCTTTTAATTTTGATGGTGTGGACATTTGTTCCATGATTAATACCAAAGGAATGGTATTTGAGGTTATATTTATCCCTGTTTCTTTTTAAATAACTTTTGTTTGATCCTTTTAATATGACTTTAAAATAAGAAATCTTTCACAAACGTTTTGTAGATATACTTATGCCAGTGGGATAATTATATGAATATTTTAATAAATATTCTGAAATGAGATTTAATAAATGAAAGATTTAAACGAGGCTTAGTGGTTACTATGGGTAATTAAATCTCAGAACTTTTGTTGTTTGTGTATTTGATAGTTAAATACCCGACTATCGAATCTTGACCTATTTTAACTCAAAAGTATGTTGTGTATATTCAAGTTCCTAGGTGAGTACTCGAATACTTGTTGTATACTTCCAAATAATCGGGAATGAGTCAATCGGGAACTATCGGTTGTTGGTTCGGAGAGATCGGGATCGAATATATTACCTGAAAACCACTTCGAACCAACACATGCATTCGAATGGAGGACATCTTGAGGATGATTGAAGACGGTGCTCCTTGAAGTCCTTTTGGTTTCGCTTAGACCTAGAATGAACTTGTATGGATGAATGCTGACATTGCATTTCTACCTAGAGGGCAATGTTAGCATTCCAAGATGGTTTACTATGAGAAAATGATAAGTCCATAGCCTCTCAAATCTCACACCCCGATAATGGCTAAAACAGGGTAGATGCATCAAGGCTATGTGGGTCGCTTACATTTTGGGCATGACCATTGCCTTATCTAGAGTTGATATATATATATATATATATATATATATATATATATATATGCTTCGGGGCCTATTTTGGTTATTGATCACAACCTAGTGGTGATCATATTTGGTACTATCCAGTTAGGGGTAGGCCGGTCCTTTGTTGGTAAGGTTGCAAAGGTAACTACGACCCATAGTACATCTTATCTAGATGTGAACTGCTTTCAAAAGGTAGTCCCTTACCTTTCCATTTGTTGGAATCCATTTTTCAAATATGTGCCTTAACGGTTTTGGATTGTATACCTATTATTGTTGTGATGTACATACATCACAACTACTTGATTATTGGTATTTTAGACCCATAGACATTGTTATAATATCACTTGATTTTATATAGAAATGTTTTGGTTATCGTAAGGTAAAACCCTGTCCGTGTTTATATGCGACATGTTCTTACGAGATATCTTTGGTTTAAATGATCTTATAATGTTGAACTTATGCTTTACTCGCACCAGACCCATGTCTGACCTGAGTTTTATTTTCTTTCCCCAAAACTCTTGAATGCTCAAATTTGTATGAGCAGCAAAGTAGTTCAAGTTTCCTATGGATGCATTTTTAAAGGAGCTTTGGAGCAGGTGACTTCATTGGTAACTAATTATTTATCTTGTTTTCGCTGTGTCTTATGTATTTTATACCCGTTAAGTTGGGATAGGCAGATATAACTGTCATAGGGTAGCATTTGTACTATTATGACTCTGATGTAACATTTTGGAAATGACTACGTGAATTTTTATGTTAACTAATATATATTGTTCTGTTGCGTTGTGAGATTCAGTGTTGTTTAGTTTCTTCTTGTCTTCTTTGTTTCCCTACCTATCCGTCTATCCAGCAATTGGTTGCTCGGCACATGAATACGGTGGATGTATTAGTGTCGACTTCTGATGGTCGAAAAGGCGGGACGTTACAATGTGGTATCAAAGCTTAGGTTGAGCGAACATCTAAGCTTTGGTGGGGTTGACTCATTTGACATAGGGTAAGTAAGACCCTAATATGAGTTTGAGAGCATATTATATATAGGAGTGCATATTTTTAGTGTATAAAAATGTTTTATATTGTGTTTTTTAATCTGCTGAGTGGCTTAAGAATTCTAGTTGATACGTTTTGCCAACGTTATCAATAGGAATTTGCTAAACACTTGAACAAGGCCAATCAACACAGTATTATTTTAAAATTGGTAAACGAAATAAATTTTCCTAGGACTATATTTTATATAAAAGGGAAGAATTTTCAGACATAAAATATAGTTATCTATGAAGTGATTGTTGGTAGGAGTTGATAATATTTTATGATTATCATATAGGGCTTGTTTAGTCATGCTTGCCGGTTTTGAGCATTGACTATTGTCTAATTTATTAGTAGTTTTTCCTTTTTAAGTATAGGTTGGTTAGCTAGAAAATTTGTAGGAACATTGAAATGAACACTTCATGAAATAAGTTTCACTGTTTGACTATAAGGCGTTCATTAATATGAGGGTTAAAATCGGGTTTTAATAAAATGTGTTTATTAAAAAGAAATATTTAAGATGATTTTATAAAAAGTTGATTTTATAAATCGGGATTATAAAATATATTTTGAAAATAAGATGGATTTTCAGAGAATTTAAAAATCCTGGTGTCTTTGAAAAGAATTTCAAATAACTTTTTAGGAAAGGGTAATAATATTACCAGAAAATGTTTTAAAGCATAAATATTTTGAAAAGAAATTTTAGAGCAAGATTTTTCTTTGGATAGTTCGGGAAATGAATCTCGATCTATTTTGTGATAATCAAAATAATCTTTTAAGTGACAATCGAGTGTTTTCTTAGGCGAATATGATAGTGCACTTAGTAAATTATTCTCTTTGTCATTGTACGATCAAAACAAGTTCGAATCCGAATGAATCTAAAGCAAGTGGGTGATAAATATTTTGTTAAAAACTATTTAGTTGGAAATATATATAGTATTGTTTCTAAAAGGGGATTTGAATATAAGAAGTATTTTTATAATTAACTAGTTCGAGTGACTCAAAAGTGACTAAAATGGGCAGGAGATGTTTTCGTATAGTAAACACTTCTATTGAGTATTACCCTTCTTGGTAAAGGGATATATATTACTATGGGGTAGTACCTAGTTTCGTGATATCATTTGGGGTTATTCGCGCTGTAAGTATATTTTCTAATGGTTGAAAATAGTGTATCATTTCAAAAAAAATTGAAATAACAAACCTGGATATTTGGCTCCTATGTTTCCAAAAATAATAAGGTATTTGATTAAAGAATGGGTTAGTAAATGAAGTTTTAATTGGGTCAAATTAATGGAGAAGGTTTAATAAACTATTTTTATTAAACCGTGTCTTTTGATTTTAATATCTAGGAAGTTAAAAATTATTTGTTGTTATTGGGCCGACTAATATAAATATATTTACCTCGGAGTGTCTAAAGAAAAGTAGATTTTAGGATGGAGTTTGGATACCAACATCCTACTCTTCTTAGCTACTTACTAGACCGAACGGGTAAAGAAGTTGTATGGGTCGACTCGGTTTTAGGACCCAAATCATTTTGGGTCTACATCTGAATAGTTAAAAGACGAATAGGTTTTAAAATCAGATGTTTTGTAACTCTAAGGATATCGAAGAGTATTATCAAATTAATAAATTAAAATGACTTTATGAAAAAGGTTTCATAAATAAGTTGTATCATTTAAAATGCTTGAACCTAAGTAGAAATTGTTATGAAATGTTTTCAAAAATCTTTTGGGGAGGGTAAAGAATAGTTGGGGAGTAAGAAGCAATAAGATTGGTAAGTAGGTTGTATGTAGATCCTTCCTCTTTTTCGTATAGTTCTTGATCTAATATTCGAGCATGACTTATAGTGTTTCGCACCATTTCGAATAAGGATCTATCACTTGATTTTTGATGGTGAGCACTTGGTAAGGGTTCTTAATGTGGAATTAAAAGTTTTCTATCATAGTATATGGCTATGTAAGGAGAATAAATGTTTCTAATTAAGAAGTCTGATCAGAGTCCGCATTAGGAAGATGATGAGCGATACTAGTTTGGAAATAAAGCTATGTATTTAAGTGAGTGATCAAATCAGATTTTCCATAGGAGTGATCTGTGTACATCATACAGATTGGTGAGTAGTGTTAAATTTTCTGGGTTATTGTTGTGGTTAATTTTAGGGTCGAAATTATTTTGAAGGGAGAGTGTAACGATTTGGAATTTCAGCACTTTGATTTGTGAATATTTAATTAATTTTAAATATTCAAATAATAAATTTTACAATAAAAATAAAAATCTCTTAAATGATAAATAAGGATGGTGAAATAATTTACCAATTTTTTTATACAAATAGGTAATTCGAAGAAAAACAGAAAATGCGATCGGAATTCATTTTCTAAATTTTCGATTTTCATCCACTAAAAATTGTCGGGAACATTGTAAACCATAGAGTAGAAATATTCACATACATTTATAAGTAATTTAGAGATATGTATTATAATAGTATATATACACACACAAAAACTTAGGATGATATAATTAAATGTTGTATTATATATGTAAAGAAAACATGAAAAAGTAAAGTGAAACATTAGTGAGCATTAATTATACTTAGGCATCAAATCATGTTGGCATGTTCAGAAGAAGGGGGACAAGGGGTGGTGCTCATGTACTAGGGGAGGAGGTGTCATAGTGAGGTGGCAAGCTTAGAGATAGGGCATGCACTAAGGGTTATTTTGGTAATCTACTTACGTCTTTCATATAAAAGAGATTTCACAAATTTTCTATGACGCCCCACCCTGAGACCCATATTAACAAAGAGCATTACAGAGTAATACTGTCTGTTAATGTAGAGAATAGGGCTGGTTAGGAGTGACCATCCGTAAGCTTTGTCTTAAACAAGTATTGCATACGTCGATTGGGTGCTCTAAATTTTTTTCTTTTACCTTTCTCAAGTGGATCGACATACTCAATAAATGTTTAACACAAAACTACGGTGGCTAACAAATCTATCAGAACAAAATATAAAAAAAACAAATACTACAGATCATAGAACAACAGTCACACATATATATACATATATACAGATACATCATAGTACACTACATAGTGATACAACAGTGGTGGTACATAAGCCACAATACATACATTGAGTCAAAAAGAATATGTGCATATCAGAGTTCCCAAAATAACTACAAGGCTACACAAAAGATGACTAGCATCAAAAGAAAGCAAGAAAATCCATAGCGGAAGCAGCATAGCAAAAATCTACAGCAGGTGACTAACCTGAAACAACTCGGTCTGACCCGAGTATATAAAATACACGGGTCAGTCTAGCTTAAATAAACTGATTAGCACAAGATAGATGAAGTATAGGGATAAATGATAATATTTCTTCTCAAAAGAGAAGAAGCAACACTAAAAACATACATACCAACTACCAAAATATCATATTAGGGTTTCTCGAAAGAGGTAAGTTCAACTACAACGTCAATTAGTCACAAATATTCGCCTCATATCATCGGCATTAACAACAACCAATATAATGGCATCCATCAACACCATAACTCCTAAATAGGAAATCACAAATCTAAAAAATAAGCCAAAGGATGGAAACCACAAATCCCAATATGTAGAACTCGGTTAAGAGTTCAAACTTCAAAATGTAATCACCATATAATAAATTCCCAAACGGCTCAATGGCCAATAATCTCGAAATGGTGAAAACATTCGGAAATCACAAATAAATCAATAAATATCACAAAATATGCATGTGCTAATCAAAATGGCTGAAGCCCGCCAAGTACTGTATCACAAATAAGGCGCCAAATACGACCCAAAGGTCAAACATCCGGAAGGCAAACGTCCCGAATGACAAACATCCTGAAGGACAAACATCCTGAAGGACAAACGGCTAAAAAGCCCAAATGACCCGAAGGTCCAGTACTAGCAATCAACCTGAAGGTCCAATATAAAGTGTCACCAACTTCCAGATAGTAACCAAATCAGTGACAACAGTGTGTCCCATACCACACGTTCTCACTTAACCGTTTACTATAAGGTAGTTAATTTCACTCTCGTGTATGACCTCAATCGAACAAGTATGGAATTAACCGAAAAAGTAAACGCATGTGTCCCATTGCATATGTTTTATTAAATCATTTACATATCTTCCTCATTCGCTCGAAGAGTTCAAAAATGTGTATTTTATATAGAAAATACTTTGTTTGAGAAAACTAGTTTTCAAAACAATTTTTTTGGAATCGTTTGGAAAACAAACCTTTGAAATTCTCTTTATTATAGAGAATATATATTTTTAATAGATTTTTAAAATAATTATAATTATTGTAAAATATTTATTTTGAAAGCTATTTTATCATAAAAATCATTTCAAAATCGTTTTAGAAAACACGTGCTTGAAAACAGCAGGAATCACCAAAAACGCCAAAAATCGGCATATGAAATCGTCTTAAAAACACGTCAATTCGGAGTACGGATCAACCAAAATGTTGGCTTACCTATTGATAGGTTTAAGCCCTTCAAAATATCACAAAAAAAGGTTGCAAAAGTCACTGGTATAAGCTGAAGAACACAACAGAACAAAAGAAAGCAAGCTTGGGAAAATACACAAGCTCAGGTCGACCCATAGGTCGACCTTTGTTTTTCCTAGGTTGACCTTAAGGTCGACCTATGCATTGTCTAGGTCGACTCGTAGGTCGACCCCCAGAGGAGATGGGTTGACCTGGTGGTCGCGATTCTTACAGGCAATTTTTGCCTTCTTAGATCCAGTTTTTGGGAATAGATTTCAGGCAGTTCCAAGTTGAATTAGACTATGAAATTTGGCATGCACAAACAACTACACTTAAACAACAATCCGGAGAAATTCCGGCGTGGATTCATGACAAGAATAGAGATACATGAACACAAGAAGAAGCACTCTAGAACATTTACTTACTGTAATCATTCAAGCAACAAATTTAGTTTTACAGTAAGCCAAAATCAACAAATTTCAGCTTGCAAACCTGATTTAAGCTAGATGTGTGGGTTATAAACTCACCTTAGCACAATTTTTGGGTGAACTTGAGGAAGATGGAAGCTTTTTCCTTGATTTAGTTTTAGATACCTGAAAGAAAGTGAATACACAGACATGCAGCAAAGAAAGAAATGTTACAGACAACCCATTTCCCAAAATCAGAAAATAGATTAGATAATTTGTGATTTTGGTATTGATTACATGCTACTCTCTTTAATTTGCTAATTTTTCCTTTGATTTTCCTTTTTGATTTTGCTTAACTTTGAAGCTAGATTTGAAAATTAAAAGAAGGCAGCCATTTTTCCTTTTCTGGTTGGTTTTAGGAAGACAATAGAATGAGAAGGGAAAGTGTACGTATAGTACAACCCCTTCCTCCTTTGATTTTCTTAGAGAATGGGTTTTGGGCTAACCTATTACCCAAATGCCTATATGGTATTACTTAATTAAAATTTAACCAGGTTAATTCATGTTAATACTTTATCTCACCATATTTTCACAATATTTATGCATATTTTTGACTAAATAAGTTCATACAACATATTTCTATGTTTAACAAAATGTTTTACCACATATAAAAATATTTTAGCCATTAAAAATTATTTTCCATCATTAAATTCCTATTTTTAATTAAATGCTTTAATTTACACTATTATTTACATAATACAATATTTTTAACACCAAAATTTCCACAAAAATCATTTTCTTATCCAATCAAACATAACAAACCATTTTAACATTATTTTTACATCCAAATGTTATTTTAAAACAATATTCCACCTTTTTATTTACAATATTCACCATACTAAATTTTAATACTTCATTAAAATTAATAGAAATCAATATTTTATCACTATTTCCACAATTATTATATTTTATCAAAATAAAATCATCCAATGCTTATTTTATCACAAATTCTCATAACAAAGTTTCTCAAACTTTATTTCCAACATTATTTATTTATTTACAACAAATGATATTGAATTAAATTCTTTATTTAATTCAATTAATCACCAAATCAACATAATTCCATTTTATTTTACCAAAACTCATTGTTTATTTCAAATAAACAATTTTTAACAAATTTTACATCTCCAAATTATTTTATTCCTCTGTTATTAAATTATAACCACCGTTATAATTTAATTTCACAGGTAATCACCAAAACCAGGGTTGTTATAGACTCCCCCCTTATAAAAATTGCATCCTCGCAATTTCCTAAAGAAGAGCTGTAAACAACACAGTTTATTTCATCTAGCAAAGGAAAATAGATAAGCTTGAGTTAGAGTTCTCACCCTAAACATAAGAAGATTGAAAACCAGGATAAGATCGCTCGATAAATTCTCTGGTTTCCCATAAACAGTCTTTGGGATTAGCGGACCATTGAATCTTCATGAGCGAAACATCCTTGTTTCGAAGGCGTTTAACCTCCGAAGCAAGTACGCGAAAAGGATTTTGCACAAATGAGAAATTTGGTGAGATCTCAAGCTCTTGCAAAACATAAGAGTCATTAACAGAACCTGAATCTCGAAGACATTTAAGGAGTTGGGATTCATGAAATACATCGTGAATACCAGAAAACTAAGCGGGAAGTGATTCACGATGAGCAACTGGGCCAATATGTTCAGTAGTTGGGAATGGTCCTATATCAAGGAGCCAACTTCCCTGGACCGACTGAGACACATTACCCCTTTCAATGGAAAAAATCAAAGGAACACAAGATCACCAATAGAGAATTCTAGAGGCTTCCTACGGTGCCCACGTAGGATTTCTGTCTGCTCCATGCCTCTATCATTCTTTGACAAATGAGATCGATCTTTTAGAAGCTTCACTAATTGAGTCAGGACTTAGCACAACTTTACCCCGGACTCCAACCAACAAGATGGTGATCTATATGACCCTCCATATAAAGCTACGAAAGGAGCTATACCGATACTAGATCGACAACAATTGTGGTAAGAAAACTCAACAAGAGGTAGGTGGTCTCCCCAAATATCACTAAAATCATACGACTGCATAAATGCAAGTTACTAAGTACTTGCACTAAGGCGAGTCAAACACAAGGAATGGATTTTATACTTTCTTTTACTAATCAAATGTTCTTAGAGTTTTCAAATCCATTATCTTCATAAATAAATCTCAAATTTCAACACTTGAAAGTTTTCAAAGCTTCTTACTTAAATTTTAATTTAATCTCATTACTCTTTATATAAAGTAAATAAAATTTGAGTTGTTTCAACCTCTAATTCTACCATAAATATACTACCATTTGTAACACATTTTTCCACACTAATAATCAATCTCAAAACAATTTCATACAAGACTTGAAAAGCACAATTATTATTATTAGACCCTTCATCGATGGCTAATTACACATAGCTATCTCCCTCACCCATTTGCTACTATTATGGACTTTGAGTCTTACATAACTCATTTAGGAGATACTAAAACTACTCAAAACCCATGGAATTTTTTTTCCAAATTTATTTCTCAAAATTTTCTAAGTGCTAAAAATTTCCGGAAAAATTGACGGAGTCTCCTTTGTACGGAGGGTCGTTTACAACATTACAAAAATAATTTATATAATATACATCGACTATTAGGTCGAAAACATAATATATATATCAACATTTAACACTTAAAAACTTAATCCGAAAACATACCTTTCTTTTTAGCATTTTTAAAGCGAGTTAGCTTAATCTTATATATGAGCCTTTTGCTCAAAATAAAGTCCAACTATCCACTTTCACTTGTACTTAACTCAAGTAAATCATATTAGGTTACATTCATAAAACATGAAGCACTACATTTGACTATTAAGGGAAACAAATCATTTTATTCTACTTCAGACCTGTTGTAAAGAACTCAGGTTTTGACATAGCAAACTTCAAAATATGAGAACACTTATAAATTTAAAGATGTTCTACTAAGTCTACGCTTTCCATCAATATAGAGATCATCAAAATCGGACTTACGGTTTGAAAGTTATGCTAAATTTACTTTCAGCTTAAATCTCAAAAAATTTATAATAGGACAGAGATGTCCATCCATTTTCAAACCCATTTTAGACTGAATAAAATGCAAAATATTCCAAAGTGGTAAAGTGGATATTTATAGATTTTTGAAAGCACTTTCATTTACAAAAAGTTTGAGCCCACCTAGAGTTATAAATCTCAAGTTATCGCTGTTTTAGTACAGCACTTTTCCACATGAAATTTCAGCTTTTAAAATCAATTTAAAATTTGAAATTCCCAAACCATTTTAATTCCAAACCAAATTTTCTAAACAAGCTTTTTATGCTAAATAATTTATTATGTGATCCTATTTTCCGGAAAGCTAAGACATTAAAAATTATAATTAACTTCATGTAATCATCTTTTAAAAGAAACAATTCACTAATTGGAAACACTTTTATCACTTTACACAATCAAGTTTTTCAAACAATTAATTTTGAAGACTCATTTTGAATGGGATAACTAATCTCTTTCATTATCAAGAGATAATTATCCATCCAAAATAAATTTTTGGAGTTACATATTAATTTTTAAATTGTTCTCACAATTTAAAACGATTGTACATCATGCCTTATTCATTTATTATACATTGCACTTCTTAATATAGCATTTTATAATAAATGAACCATTCAAATTCATATTTCCTCTTATCACAAAATTACAATTTCATTTTATTATCAACATAAAACTAGCTAAGGTTGATAATTAACTTAAACTTGTTTTCAAAAAATTTTACAAATTCATACCAATAAATTTTTAATACTATCAAATTTAAAAACAAAAGCTTGCTCACAAATTCATACTAAAAGTCTAAAATTAGCATTTCTTCATTTTCTTTTAAGATAAAGTTTTATACCTTACCATCTATTATTATTCAAACAACCAAGTGTTAAAACAAATTTTCATAGTCATCATTTATAACTTTGTACTAAAATATTCTTTCAATTGATATTTTAATTTTCTAACCAATGTATTTTCTTATCTTGAATACATCATTTTATTAATCAATGCATCACATGATATTTTCTTCCAATTAAGATATCTTCTTAATTAGAATTATTTACTCTACTAACTAAGATTACCATATGATATCATTATTTAGATTCCTGTAGGTTATACTTACATAACCAATTAAAAGCATAACCATATTCAATTTCACAAATACCAAATAATATAATGGCATTGCCTCGCCGTTTATTTATAGTGAATGACTTTATCAACTGGCTGTAGAGTTGACCAAATGGTCAAAACCGCCTCGCCACTGATCTCAACAATCACTAAGGTTCGATGGTTGAATTTGTCATCTAAAATAAAAATTAACACTCAATCTTGTATTAATTTATTTTCAAACTTTTATTTATTACAACTCAATTTACTGTGTCTGACTGTCTCATCATAGTGTTCAGGAAATTCTTATCGATAATGTTGATCAGGCGCATTGACCAGAATTCTTAAAGCACTCAATGGACAATTCAACACAAAAATCATTTTCTATATGATAAACATTCCCCTTATATAATTTTACAAAATATCTTTTATTTGCCTCAATAAAAAAAATCTAATTATACATATAATTATATCTTCTATTAGAAAGATTTGCAATTTAAATTGTTGCTTTCACTCATCATCATTTTTTTTCAAAAGCTCCTTTAATAATCCCAATTCTTACAAACAATCACTTTTATAATGTATCCATACAATTCTTAAAATATTCAATATATAGATATATCCAATTTAACCCTTGGTTTAATTTTACTTATGAAATAAATTTCATTTTCTCAATTTAATCTCTCTAATACTCCTTTTGGTAGCCACACTTTGGTGATACCGCAAATTCTTATTGAGTAGATTTCTAATTTCTATTGTAACTCCTACTCAATATGAAATTATATATATATATATTAACAACTACTATTTTATTAAACATATATGTAACTCTCAACCAAATAAACATTTACTAAAACAACTACTAAAGGTGCTCAGCGAAAACAGTCCCACCGTTTCCGCTGCGCAACTCTGATCACTCTAAAATCGGGACACACAATTTGAATCTAAGCCATCTGAGCTCTAATTTATACTATTTTATAAATATCACTTTTTAGTAAAAGTGACATTTAAAATCTTATAATATTTTCAAAACTTATTATCTACGCCCAAGGACATGAAAAGATTAGAGGCACGATTAAGGATAACGACGATTGGGGACTATGTTAGCACTTGTATTATACTTCGATGTACTGTAATACATGCTCTATTCTGTGTTTATCATATTTTATTCTGAACTCTATTATGATACCAAGCTGTGACGCCCCACCTCGAGACCAACATTAACATAGAGCATTACGGAGTAATACTGTCTGTTAATGCAGAGAATAGGGCCGGTTAGGAGCGACCATCTGTAAGTTTTGTCTTAAACAAGTATTGAATACGTCGATTAGGTGCTCTAATTTTTTTTTACCTTTCTAAAGTGGGTCGGAATACTCTATAAATGTTTAACACAAAACTACGATGGCGAACAGATCTATCAGAACAAAATATAACAACAACAAATACTACAGACGATAGAACAACAGTCACTCACTGGTACAAGCTGAAGAACACAACAGAACAACAGAAAGCAAGCTTGGGAAAATACACAAGCTCAGGTCGACCCATAGGTCGACCTTTGTTTTGCCTAGGTTGACCCTAAGGTCGACCTATGCATTGTCTGGGTCGACTCGTTGGTCGAACCCCAGAGGAGATGGGTTGACCTGGTGGTCGCGATTCTTACAGGCAATTTTTTCCTGCTTCGATCCAGTTTTTGAGCACAGATTTCAGGCAGTTCCAAGTTAAATTAGACTATGAAATTTGTCATGCACAAACAACTACACATAAACCACAATCCGAAGAAATTTCGGCATGGATTCATGACAAGAATAGAGATACATGAACATAAGAAGAAGCACTCTAGAACATTTACTTACTGTAATCATTCAAGCAACAAATTTAGTTTTACAGTAAGCCAAAATCAACAAATTTCGGCTTGCAAACCTGATTTAAGCTAGATGTGTGGGTTATAAACTCACCTTAGCACAATTTTTTAGCGAACTTGAGGAAGATGGAAGCTTTTGCCTTGATTTAGTTTTAAATACCTGAAAGAAAGTGAATACACAGACATGCATCAAAGGAAGAAATGTTACAGACAACCCATTTCTCAAAATCAGAAAATAGATTAGATAATTTGTGATTTTGGTATTGATTACCTGCTACTCTCTTTCATTTGCTATTTTTTCCTTTGATTTCCCTTTTTGATTTTGCTTAATTTTGAAGCTAGATTTGAAAATTAAAAGAAGGCAGCCATTTTTCTATTTCTGGTTGGTTTTAGGAAGACAATAGAATGAGAAGAGGAAGTGTACGTACATTAAAACCCCTTCCTCCTTTGATTTTCTTAGAGAATGGGTTTTGCGCTAACCTATTACCCAAAAGCCTATATGTTATTACTTAATTAAAATTTAACCAAGTTAATTCATGTTAACACTTTATCTCACCATATTTTCACAATATTTATGCATATTTTGACTAAATAAGTTCATACAACATATTTCTATGTTTAACAAAATGTATTACAACATAAAAAAATATTTTAGCCATTAAAAATTATTTTCCATCATTAAATTCCTATTTTTAATTAAATGCTTTAATTTACACTATTATTTACATAATACAATATTTTTAACACCAAAATTTCCACAAAAATCATTTTCTTATCCAAATAAACATAGCAAACCATTTTAACATTATTTTTTCATCCAAATGTTATTTTTAAACAATATTCCACCTTTTTACTTACAATATTCACCATATTAAATTTTAATAATTCATTAAAATTAATAGAAATCAATATTTTATCACTATTTCCACAATTATTATATTTTATCAAAATAAAATCATCCAATGCTTATTTTTATCACAAATTCTCATAACAAAGTTTCTTAAACTTTATTTCCAACATTATTTATTTATTTACAACAAATGATATTGAATTAAATTCTTTATTTAATTCAATTAATCACCAAATCAACATAATTTCATTTTGTTTTACCAAAACTCATTGTTTATTTCAAATAAACAATTTTTAACAAATTTTACATCTCCAAATTATTTTATTCCTCTATTACTAAATTATAACCACCGTTATAATTTAATTTCATGGGTAATCACCAAAACCAGGGTTATTACATTTTCTTTCTCATTTTCAATTTGCATGAAACTGCATCCTCCTTCTTTAAAGTTTTCATGGCTTCTTAGTTAGTTTTCAAATGATTAAAAATCATTTCCTTCCTACTTTAAATTCATGGAAACATAATTTAATACCACCTCCTTCCATCTCCACGCCTCCTCCTTTCAAAAACAAGACCCTTGCTTATTCAAGCACCATATTCGAGCCTACACCATGCATGGTTGAACCCTTTTAAAACCTCAAGGCCACTAAAACTCCATTCTTATTTGAAAGCAAGCAAGGATCTAGGGTGGTAGCTTGAGTTAGTAAAGATTCGAGTTGTTTTGGAGAAATTTAGGTGAGTAAAATCTCACCTTTTTATATAAAGTTTATAACTTTTATTTGTTGTTGATAGTTGTTAACTTAGTGGTTTGTTTGGATGCATATGATATTGATTTGAATATACATATGCATGCTTGTATGTGATGTTTGGATTAGACTTGAAATTGGAGTTTAAATGTTGTAATTAATGAAAAGATACGACTTTGCTTATAGTTGTTAGTATGGCTTGTAAATGGATGTTATGAACTCGAGTTAGTTAATGTATGCTAAAACCAAAGTAGCACTTTATTTGTAATTGTATCAACATCGAGATCTGTTGGTTTAAACTTGATTACACTTAGGTGATTTATGGAAAAGTTTATAAAGTTTCTAACTTTATTTTGTTTTGGTTTTAAAAACTTCACTCAAAGTTATAAAAGTAAGTTAACATTAAAGGACAGAGGTTTGAAAGTGATTTGGAATATAAATCAGGATTTGAAATTACAAGTCGTATAGCGGTAGTCACTATAAATGCAGTTCATAAAAATGAACTCTTTTTGCAAATTAATTTTTGTCTTCATCTTGGATATTTTTTTGAAGTGTTTTCAAACTTGTTTTAAGTAATAAAGAGTAATTTTTAATTAATTAATTATTTTTTGTTTATTTAAGCAACTAATTAAGTTAAGGCAATTTGTATTTAATCATTATTTAATAAAGGAAATTAGTACTTAATTATAAATTAAGTAAGTTAATTAGTTAATTAATGAAGTTAATTATTATTTAATTATTAATTAGGTATTAATTATTATTTTATTAATTATTAAAGATTAATTATTAATTAATTATAAAAGGGTTTAAATTTAGTTAATTTCTAATTAGGTTTAATTTAATTAAGATTCAATTAACACTCAATTAAGTCTTAAATTATTATTAAATAAAGGTTTAATTTATTATTTAATCATTAATTAAAGATTAATTATGGTTTAATTATTTATTAAATGATTAACTATTATTTAAATATTTAATTAAAGAACAATTATTATTTAATCATTTATTTAAAAGTTAATTATTGATTAATTAATAATTAAGGGTTAATCATTATAAAATATGGAGTTAAGTGTTATTTAATTACCGAATAAAGATTTTTAATTTTAAAATCATTTATTTTTGAATATCGATTTGTTTTAAAAGCGGTTTCCTTTTGTAAAAGATTTCAAACAAAAGATTTCTTTATCGATTACCCTTAAGTAACCTTAAATGAATATGAAACCAAATAACATCTGTTTAACAGAATAAAACATAGTTCTGCTAACCAAATTGTATTTGACATATGTTTGGTAGAATAAATCACAGTTCTGCCATAATTCACCAAGTAGATATGATGACATCTATTTAAGCAGAATAAAAAGTCATTATGCTATTATAATACTTGGATATGTGTTTCACAAAACATATCCCCGTCTGCTATTTTGGTAACTTGGACATTTGCCTATATGGTGGTTGATTGTTATTGGTTAATTCCCTTTACATATATGTTGTTATGTAAATACCCATGTTATAACTTGGATAAGTTAAACTCAATTAAATGAACCATGGTGGTCACTAAGCCTCTTTCTGATTTTGTGAATCAAATAATTCATTTTTATCCTTTTTGCAAATGATTTAAAGTTTATTATCACTTTATGTATGATATTTAAAGGATAATTAAGCAATTAATTTATTAAAGGTGTTTTGAAGTAGTTTAATACTTTTCAAATGATTTTTTAAAGATATTATTTTGATAATGAGGTTTAAGGGTGAATTTAACGAAGGGTATTTTAAATAATAACCTGCTTATTTAAAGGCATTTCAAATACTTGCTTCTTTTATCAAACGAACTTTATTAATTAAAGTTTATTAAAGGAGTTTTGTTTTAAATAAAGAAAGTTTATAAAAAGGAGTTTTATGAATTGAAAAGTGATCTTGAAATTTGGAAGAAGTTTTCTGTGACGCCCCACCTCTATACCCACGCTAGACAAGAACACTACGGTGTAATGCTGTCGACTAGCACGGAGAATAAGGCTGTTGAGGAGCGATAATCCATGTAACTTCTTTGAGCGAGCACCGATATGTCAGATAGTATAGAATGCATATCGTTTAAGGAGGAAATCCGGCATACCGATTCAAACTCAAAGCTATCACACAGTGGCTATATATAATCTTCGGAAACAAACATAGAAGTAAACATAACATAAATCAGTCACAGACATCCATATCACATAGGCGGAAAAAGATATGAATATATATATAACACATGAAAGTGTACATCAGAGTAGTGGTCGGAAAGATCCACGATAATACAAAAGAATAGCAGCACGTGCTATACAAAAGAATAAGTACACAACATAGAGTTTATATCTCAAATGTGTACACCCAAAAACTACTAATCTAAGTAGTTAGCCAAAAGTCAGAATAATCCTGAAGAGAAGTCAAGCAGAAGCACCTGTAACATCTCGGTCTGACCCGAGTATTATTTATAAGAATATAATAAACGGATCAGTCTAGCTATAAATATCAGATGATATGGTATAAAGTAAAAGACATGGCATGAACATGTAATAACTATAATGGAATACTACTATAAGTATGTAAATGATAATCAACAAGAGATTAATCAATATCACAAGAATCTTCTCAAAGATAAAATAGGGTATCATACCCTAAACTTGTATTCATAACAAGTCAATGACACACGAATTCACCAATGCACAAAAACTGATATCATATCAATGAAAATCATGAAAATTGGTGAAGCACAAATTCCAGAAATCATCACAAGAAATCCAGAAATCACATAAAAAGGGGGGAGGCCTATCACAAGAACGGGAGCATGAAAACTCACCAACACGTGTAACACAAGAACGAGAAGCTATCTCATGGAAGCTATCCATTAAATTTTGACACACGAACGGCCCGAAGACCATGGGGCGCTACCCCAAAATGTGATGGTGAAACATCACACAAACGGGGTTTAGTCTTCCTCGTAGACAAAGTGACATCGCACAATTGCTAGTCTAAATCACAAAAATGATCATCATGATCATCAAGAAGTGTCAATCACACCAAGCCAGTAAATATATGAGTTTAGCTTCATGTCCCATAACCACTTGCTTAACTTAAATATTTACGAACAAGTTGTAGATCTTCACTAGAAAATTGTCACAAAAAGGGTCCAATCGAACAAGTCCAAGAGCTAACCGACGAAGTGAACGCAAGCGTTTCATACCACTCGTTTTACTAAGTCATTTAATTCGATTTCTCATCCGAGTGAAGTAAAGGCTTGTATATACTAATAGGTTGGAAAACGGTTTAGGAAAAAGAGCTTTGTAATAAAATAGAGTTGAAATCGCTTTGATGAAAGAGTTTTGATATTTACTACTAGTATTGAAACCTTCATATTTTTAAAGTGACAAATCACAAAAATGATTGTAGAAACAATCTATCACAAAAATTCACATTCGAAGACGTGAACAAAATCCAAGGAAATCAACTCAAAATGCATCAAAGTGGAAGTTCTGTTGAATGTTTTCAGATAAGATCGCCTACGGAGGGGGGTCCAGGGGGTGGCAACCCCCTAGGTGGGGGTGCGGGGGCAACATCCCTGCTACGGTGTTCGACCTAAGTGTCTACGACCTAAGTGGCGCGACCTAAAGTGGCGCGACCTAAAGTGGAACAGGTCGAGCGACCTAAGAGAGGCGAGCGACTTAAGGGGTGGAGACTAAGTGACCTATCAACCCAAGCGACTCAGTGTGGCCGAGCGACCTATCAACCCAGAAGGACTAGCGACCTAAGGTCCAAGCGACCTAAGGTGTAGAGGTCGAGCGACCTAAAGAAAATGCATGACCTAACTGGGTTCGCGACCTAAAATAGGCGAACGACCTAACTGGGTACGCGACCTAAAATAGCGAACGACCTAAAGTGGTGGACGAGCTAAGTTAAGGCGCGACCTAACAAGGTGCGACCTAAAGTCTTGCGACCTAGCAATATAATGGTCAAGCGACCTACGACCTAAGCACGCGAACAACTTAAGATGACCGAGCGACCTACGACCTAGGGACGAACGACCTAAGTCCAGAGCGAGCTAAATGCAGGCAGAGCCCTCTCCACGCCAGAGCGACATATGGCCCCGCGACCTACGACCTAAGCCACACGACCTAACTGCAGGCAACCTAAATGCGAACGAGCTAAATGCACAGAGGTGATTTTTTTCCACAGCCCGAGCGACCTAACTGTAGTAATATGCCAAAACACACGAAAATTTGGGGTTTTCACCGATTCAATCCAAACCAAATGCAAATGCATGTGCACAAGTGATAGGGAATCATTCCCAACAGTCCAATGACAGTTATAGGCAAGATGTGAGATTAAAAATCTCACCTTTTCCACGAAATTGATGTTGGAGAGCTTAAGAGAAAAGCAAGAATCAACCACAAGCTTGAATCTATGTTCTTTACCTTGAATTCGGAGTTTGATGTTGAATTTACTAAAGATCTTGAGCTTGGAATTTTAATTTCCCTTTCCCTCCACCATTTTTTTGAAGAAGCTTGAAGTATTTGATGAAGTGATGAAGAGAAGAGGGGGTTGGGCTGAGTTAGTGTGTGTTCAGCCCAAACCAAAGTCCTAAGCCAAAAAGTGACGAAAATTTCACTATCTCCAAACATATCGAAGTTTACACTCAAAAAGATCGCAAACATCATTTTGAACTCAATGGAAGTGGTCTCGATTCCTAATTTGACCGTATGCAAAAAGTAGCTTTTCAGACTAACATCCGACTAACGATTTAATATTTAAATAAAATATTTAAATATAAAATCGATAGATATGCGGGTTGTTACATTTTCTAAATGATTTGTGGATATTTATAAAGAAAGTTTTATAAACGATTTGGAGAGTTAAAATGAGTTATATAAATGGTTTTGCATATATATAATAGAATTTTATAAATAAACATGGAAATTTATGAAAATTTTTATAAATGGATTTGGAATTTTAGTAAAGGAGACTTTCATAAATGAAAGAGATTTATTAAAAGGATTTATTTAAATTTATAAAAGAAATTGAAATGGGATTTTCCTAAATTGACCCTCTTAATTTTGGTGGTGTGGACATTTGTTCAATGCTTAGCATGGAAGAATAGTATTTGATTTTTTTCTTATCTCTGTTTATTTTTAAATAACTTTTGTTTGATCCTTTTAATATGATTTTGAAATAAGAAATCTTTCACAAATGTTTTGTGAATATACTTATGTCTAAGAGATAAGTATCTGAATATTTTAATAAATATTCTGAAATAAGATATAATAAATGAAAGATTTAAATAAGGCTTAGTGGTTACTGTAGGTAATTAAATCTCTGAATTTTTGTTGTTTGTGTATTTTATAGTTTAATGACCAACTATCAAATTTGACCTGTTTTGACTTAGAAGTATGTTGTGTATATTTGAGTCCCCCGATGAGGGCTCGAATACTTGTTGCATACTTCCAAAGAACCCTGAATGAATCAACTGGGAACTATCGATTGTTGGTTCAGAGAGATCGGAATCAGATATATTATTCGAAAACTACTTCGAACCAACATATGCGTTTGAATGGAAGGCGTCTTGAGGTTGATTGAAGACGGTGCTCCTTGAAGTGATTTTGGTTTTGTTCAAACTCAAAATGAACTTGTTTGGATGAATGTTGGCACTGCATTTCTGCCTAAAGTGCATTGTTAGCATTCCAAGATGGTTTGCTATGAGAAAATTATAAGAGTGTAGCCTCTCAACTCACACCCTGATAATGGCTAAAACAGTGTAAATGCAGCAGGGCTATGTGGGTCACTCCTATTAGGGTATGATCATCGCCTTTACTAGATTTGATATCTATATGTATGCTTCGAGGCCCATTTTGGTTGTTGTTCACAACCTTGGGGTGATCATATTCTGTACTATCCAGTCAGGGGTAGGCTAGTCCTGTGCTAGTAGGGTTGCAAAGGTAATTGCCACGCACAATAAATTTTATCTAAAGGTGTACTACTTTCGGAAGGTGGTCGCTTACCTTGGCAATTGTTGGAATCCATTTTTCATATACGTGCCTTAGTGGTTTTGGATTGTATACCTATTATTGTTGTGATGTACACACATCACAACTACTTGATTATTAGTATTTTAAACCCATAGATATTATGATAATATCACTGGATTTATATAGAAATGTTTTAGTTATCATAAGGTAAAAACTCATCTGTGTTTATGTGCGGTGTGGTCTAACGAGATTCCTTTGGTTTAAAGGTTTTTATAAAGTTAAACTTATGTTTTACTCACACCAGACCCATATCTTACCCGGAGTTTTATTTTCTTTCCCTAAAAATCTTGGGTGCTCAAACTTGTATGAGCAGCCAAGTAGTTCGGGTTTCCCATGGATGCATTTTTGGAGGAGCTTGGAGTAGGTGGCTTTATCGGTAGCTAGTTCTTTGTCTTGTTTTTGCTATGTCTTATGTACTTTGCACCAGTTAAGTTAGGACAGGTGGTATAACTGTCCTAGGGTTGAATTTGTACTATTATGACTCTGATGTATCGTTTTGGAAATGACTATGTAAATTTTTATGTTAATTAATATATATTGTTCCATTGTTTTGTGAGATTCTGTGTTGTTTAGTTTCTTCTTGTCTTCTTTCTTCTTTCTTTCCCCAACGATCCATCTTTCCTGCACTTGGTTGCTCGACATGTGAATACCGTAGATGTATTAGTGTCGTCTTTTGTGGGTCAAAAAAGCGGGACATTACATCATACAAGATAAGAGTTGACAATAACCTCTACATATTCTAGGTCTGTATGAGTCAAAAGACTATACTTAATACTTGTTCGTAAGAGATCTTGTGTGGACCACCCCAAATGAGTTTGGAACCGATCAGTGTTGATTGATCAATTTAAGTAAGTTTGGTAAACTTAAAAACTGAATTAGCTTTGTATATATATTTAGGCAAACATATGAATACCTATTATGTCGTGGTGAGAAGAAATTGTTGTTTCAAGAATCATCAACTTCACAATGAGGGAATTTTTATAAAAAAATTATTGGTAGTAAATTGTATTTTGAAATGATCCAAAGATAAATCTGATTATAAGGAATGAAATGAAATTGACCAAACCTAAATGGACTTAACTAGTTAGAATGTCTAACAAGAACTCTCACAAATCAAAGAGAAACTATGGTTTTCATATCAATGTCGAGAAAAAAATTTCCCTAGTCGGAAATAAACCATTAAAACTATTGACTCTACCCTATGACGTAATGCACAAATCCGGAATGGATTCTAAGCACATTATCTAGATGTTATTCTGATAGTTGCACCTGATGTATGATCCATAGACTACAAAGTGTCTCCAAGAAGAAGTCCAATGCGGTTGGAATATGGTAAGCTATGTTGATAGAATAACATCGTAGATTTTAATTATTGAAATTAACATAACAAGTTCATCATTCAATGTACTGAAATTAATTCGGATTTTATTCGAAAATTTATTGCTTGATATTATTTTGAGTTTTCGCATACTTGTGATGAAATAGAAATTCTTAATAATGTTTTAAAATATGTTGTTTGCGCTTAATAAACAATGTATCTCAAAGTCAGTAGGAGGGGTTTTGAGTTTGTTGGTTAATGGATATGATCCAAGAACTGATATAAAAGTATCGTTCAATAAGCATTAAAGTTGAGTAAGTATTTTTATAAATAAATCAAATAGATTGAATTTTAATTTAAAGGCAAAGGAAGTGTGTCTATATAAGAAAGTGCTATAAAGATAATAAAATATTTAAACACTAGAAGTAAACAACAAACTTATGATTGCTAATGAGGTACTCGTGTTAAAATTATTTTAGTTTGGCTATTTAATTCTCGGTATTGGATTTGAAGTTGAAACCTTCTATAATCAGTATAGAAGGATGTTGGAATTGTCCAAAAAGTGATGTATACAGACACCATATTAAAATGTTTAATGTAGTGTATGTAATTATGCATTGGCAATATGAATTATCGTACATGTTATATTATCTATAGTATCACATTTTGCTTATGTGTCCGATACATTGGGCAAGTATCAAATCCAAACTAAGATATTAAATGATAGTTTAGAGTATTCTCGAGTATTTACAAAATACTAGAGAATTTTTAATAGGAATATAAAACTTCTTATGTAGAGTATGCAAATTCGAACTTCATAAGTGATTCGAATATAGTATATCAATCTTAATTTCATGTTCAATCTTAAATTAATAACTTAAGTTGGAAACGTTCTGAAAAATAAGTAGTGGTTCCAAATGTTGAGAATCCCAAGACATTGTTATATCATAATAATACTGTGATATAGCTCATAAAATATCCTAAAGCCCACAATAAGTTGAAAAACATACTTTGAAGGGTTCCACAGGGCAGTTTATCAGCATCGTAGAGAGCTAAATTGATAGAGTAGATAGTTGAAACAATATAGCATACCCAATCACTAGAGGCTAGCATTATTAGATTTTGAGAAAACCGATCAGATGAGGTTGGTTAAGCTTCCATAATTGACCCCAAGTGCAAGTAGAAGATTGACTCGGGTAGGGGTATGCCCTAGGGGCAATTATTTTATCTTGTTACATATATTTAACTTTATAACTTATCTTGCTCATAATAAAAGGTGTTTTTCTTTCAATTATAAACATGCCATATTATGATATGTTAAATAATTATTTAATTCAAGTATATCAAATTAAAAAATCCTTAAATGATATGTTATGTGATAGTAATTACAATGAGTTATAATGAGGAATTTATCACATTAAAATAAACATATTATTTTAAATATTTATAGTCAAGTTGTTTTGAGACAGGATACTGATACATCCATTGAGACTAGAGTACGAAATGCTCTCCAAATGTTGTGTGGTGCATTACTCATGGTTGCTGAGGAGACACCAATGGGTTACATACTGATAGTTATTAGATAACTATGGAATAACGCACTCGAGAGTTTTCTGTTGGTTATATAACTAAGGTCAAATAGAGAATCTCAAAGTGGCGAAGTTACACAGTTGTATCAACTAAAGAATACTATTGAACTTCAATGTGTGCACTCCACTTTGATTATAATTAAATCATTGCACGACGTCCATTGAATAACTACACTGTCCAAGTTGGAGTATTGGTAGTGAAATCCTTGGTTATATGAAGTTAGTATCATGGTCAACTGTAGTCAACTCAAAGTCAAAGTCTTTGGCCAGAGCAATACAGTTAACACTAATGGGTGATATTCGAATTTTGCAAAAACCAAATCCCAAATGTCCTAAGGTGATATTGTTTTGACAAAGAGAATAATGTAAATAATCTTTACTAATGGGTACCGCTTATAATAGTAAAATTGGATTTTACCGAAAAGACATATAAGCGATAAATTCATCCAAAATGTCACATCATTAGCTAAGGTGATGTGTAAACATTGATATCGAATTGTTTAGTCAACTACTAATTTACACCTTTGAGTCGCACAACCGTAATGATGAATATTCTGAAATACCACACAATTTAGTTAATTTATAATTGTAAGCTAATTAAATTAATTAATATGTACGAAACATTAATTATTAATTTTTATTTAATTTATCTAAATTCCATTAGTATTTAATAAAGTGTGTATATAAAATTTATATATGTACGTATCGATATACAATATCGATAAATGTTTAAATTTCATTTAAATCAATTAATTACTAAGTAGATTTGGAAATATTATAAGGCCTTGCTAGGCACTTTCTTGTGTAGCCGTACATGGTGAGGGGAGAGGATTTGATTGAGATTTAATGAGGAACTAAAGTGGGAAGGTTTTAAAGGAGGAAACTGGAAAGGTTTCTATATTTCTTTTAAAACAAATTTCTTTAATTCGCTTATTAATTTTTCCTAACCATTTATTTTTGCCCTTCTTCCTCTCTTCTCGTGGTTAGTAACTATAGCCTCAATGGCATGGAAAATTTCCAAAAACAAATTCAAATAAAATAAATAATATTAATGGTGGTTCTTGCCTTTAGATCCTTACAAAATCCAAATGTTGGTGCTATCAAATATAGGAGTTTTATTCTTTATTAAATGTGCGATTTTTAGCTTTATCTTAAGATAATATTCCAATTTTATTTTATTGTATATAATTCATGATCTTAATAAAATTAGATTTTCATATTTTACTTTACTTTTGATTATGTGCTCATCTAGTATTTATTATTGACATATCAAACATTTTACAATGAATTTATATATGTGTGGGATGTCCAATCTTTCTAATCACCGTGAAACTCTTCTACATTCTTGAAGATGATTTGGAAGGTATACCCGAAGAAACTTTGAAAGATACGGATGAGTTAAAAGTGAAACGTGTGAAGCACAAAGAAGATGATTTCCTGTGTTGAGAACACATACTCAATGCACTGTCTACTTTTATGTACAATGCACATAGACATTTGGAAACATCCACAGCACTCTGGACTGCACTGGAGAGTAAATATCAAATATCTTAGGCAAGCAAAAAAAAATTCCTGGTATGCAATTTTATGGATTTTAAAATGAATGATAACAAGTCCATTATTGGATAAGTTAGTGAAATTATATATATAGTAAATCAACTTAAAGATGCTAAGATTGAACTCCCTGAATCCTTTGTTGTTGTAGTTATAATTTCTAGGCTCCCTCACTCTTGGAATGATTATAAAAAGAAATTAAAACACACGAGGATGGATTATGATTTAGAGAATTTATAGTTTTATCTTCTCATAGAAGAAGACTTTCATAAAAGAGAACTAAATGATAATCCGTAAACTTAGTCTCATTCTTAGGCAAATAATATTGAATTGAAAAATTAATTAAAGCCTAAGAATGAGACATAGTTTAAGAAGAAAATTCATTCTAAGAAAGATAAAAAGAAAGGTGCTTATTATTTTTGTAACAAGCCCGGCCATTATGCTCCTAACCGTCATCAATGAAAGAAACAAACGAAGGAAAATATGATCGAAGACACATTGGTGGCAGTAGTGCAAGAAGCAACCTTCGTTGGGGGCATAGAAAATGATTGGTGGCTTGATACTTGAGCGATTATTCATATATGCAAGGACCGTAGTCTCTATAAGAACCACGAAGAAATTAGCGAAGATGAAAATCAAGTTACTGGAGCAAATAATGTTCACAGCAAAGTGATTGGCAAAGACACTATAGAACTCCCGTTCACTTCTAGAAAGACTCTCACTTTAGTTAATGTTTTTCATGTACCCATATTTGCAAAAATTTGGTCTTTGTATACCTTCTTAATAAAGGAGGATTCAAGACAGTGTATGAGTCTGATAAATTAGTGTTATCCAAGAAT
This sequence comes from Allium fistulosum, assembly GCA_030737815.1. Classification (NCBI taxonomy): domain Eukaryota; kingdom Viridiplantae; phylum Streptophyta; class Magnoliopsida; order Asparagales; family Amaryllidaceae; genus Allium; species Allium fistulosum. Next base: position 935,472,167 of record CM060907.1, on the reverse strand, counting down.
GGAAAGTTCATTGGATAGGTATATTCTTGTAATGGTATGATTAAGTTGAATTTAATAAAGAAAACTTATGCTTATATTGTTGATTCCATAAATTTATGGTACCATATTAGGACATCTTAATTATGGTTCACATAAAAATACGAATGATTAATTTTTGATTGCAATTTTGACGCCATCTCTAACTGTGAAATTTGTCTTCAAGCAATGATACATAAAAAATCCTTTAAATCTATAGAAAGGAAGACTGATCTGCTTGATCTTGTATAAAGCGATATTGGTGATTTAAAAGGTCACACAACATATGGTGAAAATAAATTCTATGTCATATTTATTGATGATTACTCTAGATATTCTTATGTTTATCTAATGAAATCAAAAGATGAAGTCTTTGATAAATTTAAAATTTACAAGGCTAAAGTTGAAATGCAATTAGGACTTAAAATAAAAGTGTTATATTATGATCGTGGTGGTGAATATTTTTCAAATGATTTTACTTTATTCTATAAACAATAAGGATTAATTCATCAGTGTACTGCTCCTTATACCCTTCAACAAAATGGAGTCGTTGAAAGAAAAAATAGGGCATTAATAGAAATGGTTAATGCTATGCTAATTAGTTCAAATATACCTAATACATTATGGGGCAATGCCATTTTATCTGCATGTTATATTTTAAATAGAGTTCCTTTGAAAATGAAGAATATATCTCCCTATGAACTATGGTTTAAACAAAAACCCAGCTTATCAAGACTTAAATTTTGTGGATGTTTAGCATTGTTAGAAAACCAGATCCCAAAATGCTAAAATTAGGAAATAAAACATTTAAGTGTGCTTTCACATGTTATTCTCTTGATAGTATAACTTATCGTTTTATTATTCTTGATACTTTTAAAGTAATTGAGTCTGTAGATGTAGAATTTTTTGAAAACAAGTATATAGCCCAACATTAAACTAGCAAGAATACATTGGCATCGTCTAGTTCAGAACATATTGAAACTAATGATAATAATGATCAAGATTATACCTCTTCTCAAAACAGCGAGAAAGTTTTAGCACCTGAAGAGGATACTAAATGAAGGAAAAGTAAAATAGCAAGGATAGAAAAGGACTATGGTCCTGATTTCATTATATATTTTGTAGAAGGAAGCAAGAATGAAATTCTTAACATTACTAGATATGTAACGAATGTTAATGATGACTTAAAAACTTATTCTAAAGCTAGAGTTCTAGAGATGCTATATTCTGGAAAGAAGCTATCAATGATGAAATGAATTCAATTTTGGTAAACCAAACTTGGTTTTTGACAGATTTACCACTTGGTTTTAAACCAATAGGATTTAAATGGATATTCAAGAAAAAGTTGAATACTGATGGAACCACTGATAAATTAAAAGCCATATTAGTAGAAAAATGTTATAAGAAAAGACATGGAGTGGATTATTTTGAAACGTACAATCTTATTTCTCGCATTTCCTCGATCTATTGTTTGATAGCACTTACATTCATTCATAAACTTGTAATACACCAAATGGATGTGAAAACTGCTTTTCTAAATGGTGATCTAGAAGAAGAGATATAAATGGAACTACAAGAGGGTTATATAAATCCAGGCCAAGAAAAGAAAATTTGTAAACTGATAAAATCTCTTTATGGTTTGAAGCAGGTACCCATGCAATGGCATGAGAAGTTTGATAAAGTAGCATTGTCACAAGGCTTGTTAATGATGCCAATAAATGAATTTATAGCAAACCGGATGAAACTGGTTGTATTATAATACGTTTATACGTTGATGGCATGTTAATATTTGAGACTAATATATCTTATGTGAAAGAAACTAAGAAGTTTCTATCCTCTAAATTTGATATGAACGATCTAGGAGAGGCTGATGTAATTTTTGGGATTAAAATCCCGAGAAAAGAAGAAGAGTTGGTACTAATCCAATCTCACTATATTGAGAAATCTCTCAATAAATATGGTCATGATAATGACAAAGCAGCACCGACTCCTTTAGATCCTAGTATTAAATTAGAGAAGAATATTGGGCGTACTATTTCTTAACTAGAATATTCCATTATTATTGGAAGTCTTATGTATGCTATGCATTGCATAAGACCTGACATAGCACAGACATTAGTGTATTATGTCATTTCATAAGTAATCTGGGTATGGAACATTGGAAATAAATTTCAAGAGTTCTAGCTTATTTTAAAGGTACCATCGACTATGGTCATTCTTATAAAGGATATCCTGCCGTATTAGAAGGATATATTGATGCTACATGGAACAATGTAGAATCTAAATTCAAGTCTACAACTGGATGGATATTTACATTAGGAGGAGCTGCTGTTTCTTGGTGTTCCAAGAAACAGACCTGCGTTTCTAACTCAACTATGTTGTCAGAATTGATTGCATTAGTAGGTGCAAGCAAGGAGGCAGAATGACGTAGGAATTTATTAATAGAAATTCTTTTATGGAAGAAGCCAACACCAGCAGTCTTGATTAATTGTGACAATTAGGCTACGATATATAATGTTTCTAATAAAACATATAAAGGAAAGTCTAGACTTATAAGTCTTAGACATCATATTATAAGACAATTGCTAAAAAGAGGAGTAATCAATGTCGATTACATAGAAACAAAGAAAAACTTGACTGGCCCATTTACTAAAAGTCTTCCAAAGGCTATGGTTTATATAAAATAGAAAGAAACGAGGCTAAGGTCTGTGAATGAAGGTTTATCATCCTTATAAGAAACCCAACTTATGTCTTGAAAAGGAAAGACAAAGTTCAATGGTTACCAACAAGTTAAGAGAATGATTATGGAACACTAAAACTAGTTGCCCATCATTAGAATTGGATTCTGCATGAAAGAGGATGGATGAAGATCCTTAATAAGTCCAGTTAAAATCACAAGGTGTATCCTAGAAACACATTAAGGGACTTACCTCTATGAGTATGGAAATCAGGTCGTTCCCTAAGAAAGTAAGACCGCTTTTTGAAGTAGACTCATGAACTTAGGGATTTGAACATGTGGTCATTAATGCGCAGAACATACAGAACAATCTACATATGAAAGTATGTATGACTATTTCAATACTATCACAAGGGATACTTGGTTCAAGATACGTCCACCATAGACCTCAATAGAACTTTGAACGGTTTAAACTAAGTAAAGGTTCAAATTCAAAAGTACCTATCATTTATGTGTTGATTTCCACGATGATGCAATACTTGATCTTGGAACTACATTGGCTTGATCCCACTTAGGTATGTAGGTAGTCACTCTTGTGATGCAACCGTCTATTTTATTTATTTACTTATTTTGAAAATGGGGGGAAATTGTTGTAAATTTTCAAAATAATTATGGCATTGGGGTTTGTTCTTAAAGAAGAGGAAGAGGAAGAACCCACATCTTGGAATATAGAAACTATTCGTTTAAATATAGGTTTCTCAAGAGAAGGTTGAGCCCTTTGGGCATCCCAATGTTTGCCCTATTATGAAGGAGAAGCAATGCATAACAATCACACACGCATGCCACAGCCCTTTGTCTAATCGACCGAACCAAACCGAGCTGGGTCGGGTTTGGGTCCAAATAATATTCTAGAACAGAATTATTATTTTTTAAACGGACCAGATTCAAATTTGAATTTAAATGGACATATTTGGCAGGAAACACGACCGTTTAAAAGGCGGGACGTTTTGTATTCAAATGAATAGACGCAGATGTGGCTGTTGCAAACGAATGGATGCGTCTTCTCACAACGAAAAGACACCTCTCTACAACTATAAATAGCAACACTTAGAAACTGTTGCGAATTTATTTTCTTCTTCCAGAAATTTGTAACGCCTGAAAACTATTGCAGAGCTCTTCTGCAATCCTGAAATAAGTAAAGCCGAAAAGCTGTTGTAAATCAGAAACGCCTGAAAGGTGTTGCAAATCTTCTTTTCTCTTCTTCCTCTCCTCTCTCTTCTCTAATTTTGCCTCATAAGTGAATATCAAAAGACTATTCTTGCTCGGATCAAAATTGTACAAAATTTGAATCTAGTTACACTGTTTCAAGGCATCATTGAACCATGAAGTTGATAGTTCTACAACCCATTTGTATCTGCCGGGTTGAACTATTATCTAAAAGAATCTACATAATAGATCCTTAAAGTCAAAAGTACATCAATCTCCTCATCGTCATACTCGAATCATTGATCAAATTTCCAACAAAGATGACACTCTTTTAAAAAAATATTGCTAAATTTTCTAAAAAATATTCTTAGTGCAACAAATATAATATAAATGCTTCTCACATTTGATGGATTGATATTAGTATTAATATCCATCTTTCAATATATAGGCAGCACTGCTTTTTTAGTAATACAAGGTTAATATCTTGTCAGTGTAAGATGATTTAGTTTGAAATTCATGGATATCATATTGGCCCATTTGTTATCTCATAGCAATGTAGAATTGCAACCATATATTTCTCTCCTTATATTTATTGCGCTGGGGTTATTTTTAGATGAATTTCAACCATAATGTACAAGTATCAAGACAATAAATTGTATCATTCAAAGATGAATAGCGACAATACATATAGTATTGTATTATTTTTAAAATAAGTTTTTACTTACTAAGGTTTCTTTCATATATGGATGGTTTTCTAGGTTCAAAGGGGTACCTGATTGAATGACTTTCAACATTTGGTATAGGTATCTTATGATTTTTTTAGTGTTGTCAAAATAATATCTGACTAGGTTCATCCTTTTTTGTCATCAGGAATTTCAATTAACTCTGCCACAAAAATAAGATAAATCTTTTTTTAACCTTTCATCTATGTACATTATTGTTTTCTTTGGTATAAGGAACAATTTATTTTTACTGGGAATTTGAAAATTTGCAATACGTCTATAATTTTATGCTTTATTACCTGCTGGAAAAATAAAATAACATCGGACATTTGTTGTATTCATGGCAATTTGGACTTATATTTATTCTTATAATTTTATTTTATACAAAAAGTTGCTATCCCAATGCTCAAAACTAGGATTCTAAAAGTTGTAGATGAAGGAAAAGAATAAGGGAAGCAAGATGAACAAACTTCAATTCTTGCTGAACAAACCACAAAGGCTGCTAAAGCTGCTACAACTGTTGCTAAAGCGAGGGAAGAATTGTTGAGTTCAAAGAACAAAGCTTTTCATTAGCTTAGTATGTTATTGGTCTTAGTTATCTCACATACATAGTCTAAGTTCTGTACATGTTATGCGTATGTTGATGCTCTCAGTTTTCTCACCTATATAGCCTGCTATGTTATGTCGGTCCTTAGTTTTTTTAGTGGTTTGTTTGCATTAGTTTTGCATCAATTATGCTCTAACTTTGCATATGGTGTGCTTTTGCACCTGCTTATTGTGTTAGCCAAGCACTAGTTTTTCCCCTTGTTCAGATCCATTCAATGTTCATTGCATTTTTCTTGTTCAGATTTGTCATCATAAGGTGTAATAGTTGTGATTATCCATATAAACGACAATTTCATTTTAGCCTTCTGATTTATATATGTATGTTGCATATTCTTAATTATTTTTGTTAGACCTTATTAATCTTTATAGAAGAAGTTGATTTGGAGAATAATGTGTATAAAGGCTAAACATAGGTTAAGACATAATAGTTTTTCTTTCGAATAAAGAACTAAGAAATGCATGTATAACCTATCACTATATCATTTACCTTGAACTTTTTCCATTATATAATAATTACATTTTTGTTGTAAACTTCATTATATTATTATGCAAGTGATTCACTAAATTGTTTCATAACTTAGTCTCTTAAAAAGTTAGTGAGTTATTGGTAGTCTATAATTGATTGCAATTTACAATAGTTTTGATTCTGAATAAAGAACAGAGAAATGAATTATTATGTTTCTATTGGTATATATATTCTCATTGCAGCATTTATCTTGAATGCAAATATCATACCTGCTAATGTAAAGAAATATTTGGCAGTTGGAGGTATGTATTTATATAATTTTACTATGTACCTTGAAAATTATCTTATGCCATGTTTGTCTGTAAGTATTATGAAACATACTTAGTTTGGAATGACCTGTATAAACTCATGTTTGACTAAAAGTCCAGAATTTTTTGATGTAGACAGAATAAATTCACTTCAGTCTAGTAATAACTTGAACATGGCATAAAGGAATTCTCTATTTGTTTATAATTATATAGTTTTCTTCTATCAGAGTAAGTACTTAGAATTATGTTTATCGATAAATATTTTTGCTTGTAGCAAGAGATGTAGATCCGTGGTTTAAGGGTGATGTCGTACAACAAGTAGAACACAAAACCAAAAAAAAATAAGAATCGGACTGCAGACCTATAAAGTCTATAGGTACATAAGCACTGGTTTATTTAATTATCATTTATATTATATAATGCAGTTTAAACTAGTTAGATACCATATTTCTTAGAAGATTTTTGTACAAGTTCTCATTGTTGATTATTATACATGTCTTTAGGTACATAAACTTTTCCGAAAAAATGATAAGTTGTAACAATGAATTGGTACTTGCTTTAATCATCATTCATATTATAAAACTTTGTTAGCGATGAATTGGTATTATATCCATACAGTTATGGATTTTATGTGAATATGGTTATTTTGTTTAAAATATTTTATATTGAACTGTTTGTAAATCATATTTCATTATGTTTAATGTGTTTTTCGGCTGTTTAAATGTGATAATTATACGAGTAATTGTTGGTTTCATGTTGAAATATGTTAATTATTAATATATAATATATATGTTGTTAAAAAAAGAAGTGGAAACTGAATGAGCTACAACAGCAAAAGAAATCTGCACAGAAAGTCAACAACTTTTAGCGGTGTTTGATAAGCCCTACAAAAAAGAACATGCAGCAAAATAAATGCTAAAAAATACATAAGGTGGCCTTTAAAAAACATTGTTAAAATATTTTTTTGTAGTAGGCAGTACTTTTTAGTGGTGATTGTAAGACTTTGGTGGCGATTTGTACGCACCACAATAAAAGTTTTTGGTTGTGTTTTGTGAACGCCGCAAAAAGATGCTTTTCGATGGCATTTGGGTTAAACGCAGCATAAAGTCTTAGATTTTAAGTTGCATGTCATATAACGACGTACTCTAAAATGCTAACGTAAGTCATGGAGCGTTTTTTTTTGCGCTACCAAAGGCTGATTTTCTTGTAGTGTCGTTTACTATAATAAGAATGTTATAGTCCGTGGTTTCTTTCCTTTTATTCAAAAACATTTAATTTAACAATAATGTGAAATCCATGCTTTCTTCCTCTTCTAAAATTCTTTAAAACATAGTTTGAAATTTGTATTTAAAACATCCCTTTAAAGACGGTCGTTTTTAACAAAACTTGACTTTTGAACAAAAGGAGTTAAATTTAAACCTCTTTTTCAAATAACTAGATAAATTCTTAAAAATATATTTAAAACTTCAAACTCCCTTTTAGATACTTAAATAACCTTTATAAAACACATTTGAAAGAGAATTTTCAAAATATCTAAAGTAGATAACCTTTCTACTTTATTAAATCATAGATTTTGAAACTGCATCCATAGCGACTATCGCTATATGGACCGTAACTTTTAAAACTTCGTTTAGTAAATCAACAGTCTTTTAAACTCCATTTTCTTTTATATTTTAAAACACTCTAAATACCTTTTCCAAAAAGGTTTTAAAACCCAAAAGTCAAGTTCAAAAATCATTTTCAAAATACTTTTGAAAACAAAGTGGTAAACCACTTAAAGGAAAGCACATGATTTTAATGTCGCATAAAAAAAATCATCAAAGAAAGTCAATTATCAACATCATACAATTCATTACATCATACATAGTAAGTAATAATTTAAATTTAAATCAATATGGCGAGGAATTGTGACGCCCTACCTCTATATTCAAACTAACCAAGGACACTACTGGGTAATGCTGTCGACTAGCGCGAAGAATAAGGCTGTTGAGGAGCGACCATCTGTGTAATTGCTTTGTGCGAGTACCGATATGTCAGATAGAATGACTTACATTTCGTTTCAAGAGGAAATCTGACATATCAAATACAAACTCAAAGCTACCACACAGTGGCTATGAGGCCTTCAGAAACAAATATAGAAATAAGCATAACACAAATCAGTCGCAGATATTTATATTACAAAGGCAGAAACAGATATGAATATATCACATAGTAGTGTACATCAAAGTAGTGGTCATACAAGATCCACTACATCACAAAAGAATAGGTACAAGTGCTAGAAAAAAGAATAATTATACATCAAGGAGTCTCTATCTCGAATGTATAAAAGCAAAAACTACTAATCTAAAGCAGTTAGCCAAAAAAATCAGATGATGGTCCCAGATAAGTAGTCAAGTAGAAGCACCTGGAATACCTCGGTCTGACCCGAGTATTATTTAAGAAGAAAAATAATAAACGGATCAGTCTAGCTATAAATATCATATAAAATGAGATAGGATAAGATATATGACAAAAACGTATGATAACAATAATGCCATACCGTGACAAGTATACAACAGATAACAACAAAAATCATACGATATCTCAAATCTACTCAAACACCAAAAAGAATGTCATAATCTTTAAATTATTCACCAATACACAAATATTGACAGAGCTTATCAATGCATATCATCAAATTTGGTGAAACACAAATTCTAGAAATCATCAACTAGAAATCCAAAAATCACAAAGGGGGAGGCCTATCACAAACGGGAGCATGAAAACTCATCAACACGTGTGTCACAAACGGAACGCTATTCCATGGTCGCTAACCATCAAGTTTGAGCCGAAGCTCCACAAACGGCCCGAAGACCATGGGTCGCTACCCCACCAATTTGAACCGAAGCTCCACATACGGGGTTTTTAGTCCCCCACACAAACAAAGAGACATCACACATCGCTAGTCTAAATCACAAAATGATCATCAACGATCGACAAGTGTAAATTACACTAAGCTAGTAAAAAAAATGAGTTTAGCTTCATGTCCCATAACCACTAGCTTAACTTAAATATTTACGAACAGATTGTAGATTTCCATTCGAAAATTGTCATGAGAGTTCAATCGAACAAGTCCAAGAATTAACCGATGAAGCAAACGCAAGCGTTTCATACCACTTGTTTTGCTAAGCCATTTAATTAGATTTCTCATACGAATGAGGTAAAGGTTTGTATATACTAATAGATTGGAAAACAGTTTTAAAACCGATCTTTGTATTTAAAAGTAGTGTTGAAATCGATACCAAATCCATCAAATGGATATTCCCAAAATCCAAACAAAGAAGTCATCAAAGTCGATAATAAGTGATAACAACTAACCGGATCGACAAAAATCGATTAAAATTGGAAATCCAATAAGAAACAGCCCAAATTAGGCAAAATTGGCAGTTCCAAACGTCTGGGGTTCATCTAGACGTCTGGATTTGTGTTCTGGAAATATTCCAGAAAACCCCCAAACGTCTGAAATTTCAAAACAGACATCTTAGTCCTAACTAGGCGTCTGAACCTATAAATCAGACATCTGGAATTGGTTTCTGCAATTTTATTTTCTACGTGCTTATTATTTTTTTTCTCCAGGTCTATAACCAGACGTCTGAACCTATAAATCAGACATCTGGAATTGGTTTCTGCCATTTTATTTTTTGCGTGCTTATTTTTTTTTCTCCAGGTCTACAACCAGACGTCTGGACTTGACCAACCAGACGTCTGGACTTGACCAATCAGACGTCTGGTCACTTGGTCTGGGCAACACTTTGCCTAGGCCATGATGGCCAAAACGATTCGGAAGCGATCGGAGGAGCGATGGAGGCTAGGGATTTATGCCAAGCGACAACCTAGTCCTATAGGCTCTTCGATACACCCCAAATAACACTTCCAAATATCCAAGATAGGATCTTTAAAGATTTTGACTTCAAAACACCAAAATTTGGAAAATTCACCAAATCAATTCAAATCAAAAGCAAATTAACATGCATAAATGTTAGAAATTCATACCTAACAACAATGAAAGTCATAGACATAGATGTGAATTAAAGAACTCACCATTAAACCCAAAAACAATGAATGAGAAGCTCAAAAACAAAGGAAAGATCGACCTCACTTCAACTTCAACTCTAGAAGCTCCAATCTAAGATCATAAGCAAATATTTCCTAAGTTAGGTTATAGTAAATTTCTGAAATTGGAGAGAGATTGAGGTGGAGAAGAAGAAAGGGATGTTTACCTAAGCTTCTCTTTGATTTTGGACTTGAATTTGTATTTCCTAATTCAAACTAGGGTTTAGGAATTTTAATTTCCAATCTTTTCCCCCATTTTTCTCTTGAGCTTGAGAGTGTTAGGAAATGGAATGAATGAATGAATGAAGAGGAGTGGGGTGGAGCTAGGGTATTATGTTGGGTAAGTGGGCTGAAACCCAAACCCAAAGCCCAAAATAGAAAAATAGCAAAATTCTACTCAACTCCAAACATATCGATGTTTATACTCAAAAAAGTTGTAAATGCTATTTTGGTCTCAATGGAAGTGGTCTCGAGTCCCAATTCGACTGTTTACAAAAAGTAACATTTCGGACTTTAATCCGATTAACGATGCTATATTTAAATAAAACATTTAAATATATAATCGTGAAATATAAGGATTGTTACAGGAATCCTTTAGGATCCCTCAGAAAAATTTATATTCCTTGAAGTGCTTCCATAGCGACCTATTCGCTATGGAACACTCCGACTTCCATTCGCTTTTAGTCCCCTTCAAAACAAAGTTACATACGTCATCCACTCCCAAGTGGGGATTAAATCAAAACAAGCTAGTGTAAATATTACATACATATGTAAATACAACATAACCAAATCAATAAATAATTATTACAACCAATAAATTCATTTTTAAAGTAGTTTTTTACGTCCATGCGACAAAACTTTGGAACATGCGACTACTTCCTCCTACCATCACCCCAAAGCTAAAGCTTCCACCTTACTTGCCTTTTCTCATGGACCAAGCCTTCCCTCTTTATTACTTGCGTACAATCAAGGGGTGTATGGGCTTTTGTGCTCCAAAACTCGCGACTTTGAGAAGGTGATGGTGAGTACTATGTTGTTTTAATGTTATGGAAGGAGTCTAGAGTGGAAAAAGTGTTTTTGATGTGGTTTTGAAATGGAGAAGATGAAGAAGAGAAGAAAAGAATGAAATGGAATGGAAATGTAAAATGAGAAATGAAAGTGGAGAGGCCTTTATATAGAATTGAAAAGGTTACTGTTGACGCCAAATATGGGCATCAACACCCAATAGAATCTAGTAGAGATTAAATAAAGAATGAATGTAAAACAGAGCAAATATCATAAATGAACATGCATATTTTTATAGTGGTTCGGCAATCTTGGCCTACGTCCACTTCATATTTTTATTGATCTTCCACTTGATTATCATTACAAGAATGTTTGGATCAGCTAGGATCCATTAGTATAAAAGTGAAGAATAAAAATGGTAGATCCTCGGCTAAGAAAGAAGGATCCCTTTTATGATGCATGCATGCTATATTTATAGGGGAGGATGTGCACGGATCGAACTGAAATTTCAGCAGAAGGTTCAGTAGACCAAGTCGAGGCTACCCAAAAATTTGCAGGCCCATCGGGACCCACAATAGGGATCAGTACCAATTCCTATTAGTGCATCCAAATGGGCTGCGATCCCAATGAGGGATGTCCCACGATGTTAGCTACTTGCTACTAAATTTTCGTGCAATTCCGACATACGGTTTGTGAGATATCGCATTTTCTGTGAAGTAGTTTGCTTGAATTCAGATTTCTGCCGATCCCTCCAAAGAGAGTTATGTCGATCCCTCCAACTTCCTCCAATTGGAAAGAGATCCCTAGGGGGTGTTCTATATGTTGTAGTAAGCTTGTACTCCATGTTTCATGTTGATAGCATGTATAAATTTTGAGTTACTAACCGATCATTGCTATAAAATTAAGTTGTGGAATCGATACAGTATGATCCACAGTGTTGAATATGGATCGTACATGATCCATCTTCGGGGAGTAGTGAGCTTTTATGCTTCTACTTCATATTATCATCTATGCTTGATTTTTGGACCCCACAATCGTCGCTCTGGGTAGTGGCCTTGATGACAATCAAGTCTAACTTGTCCAATCAGTTTCTATATAGCCGGGTCAGAATGTCAGGTAACATTTGCCACCCAAAGCATGTCTTGTTGTGTACATGACGTGCTTTGAATCGAAGCAAGTTAGAGTCACCAAAAAGAAATCCATCTAGTTTCCTGAATAGTCGTTATCCTTCCATTTTATCTTCCAAAAGTGTTGCATCCCTCTTTGATCGTCATGACGCTTGATCGATTTCCAATAGTACAAATTCAGGAATGTATTCCATTAGTTGCTATCTGTGCCTGATTCTACAGGGCTAGTAAGCTTTAGCTATCTAATCCAGTCTTTCATTTAATAACTCTAGGTGAAAATTCAATTTCTGTCGATTTCAAGAAGTCGAATTTTTTAATATACTTTTGCACGTTCACGTACATGTTCTTGTCATTGGCTCCCGGATGCGTTTGTATGCTCACGAGTCATCACTAATTCCTTCTAGCTTAATTGCAATTTGATTGCAATTCTTTGTTTATATTTTATTTTATAATGAAATAAGGGTTGTAATAAGTCATTTGATGTGAGGGGACATCAAGTTCTACAGGGGTGACGGCCTCGGAGCCGTAATAAAGAGCGAATGCAGTATGGCCAGTCGTGGACTTGTGGGTGGTTTTGTATGCCCATAATGCTGATGAGAGTTCATCGATCCACTTGCCTCTAGCCTTTTCCAAATGCTTCTTCGGAATGGACTTTATGTTTTTGTTAACAACTTCGACTTGTCCATTTGCTTGAGGGTGAGCAGCCGCGAATCTCTTTTTAATATGATGCCGTCGGCAGAAGTTTTTGGATTTAACATTGTCAAATTGGGTTCCAATATCAGTTACAATGGTTTGTGGAAGGCTAAAACGATAGATGATGTTCCGGACAATGAAGTTGATTACTTTTTTTCATTGTGATCATGGCTAAAGGTTCGGCTTCAACCTATTTGGTGAAGTAATCCACTGCTATGATGGCGTATTTCGCACATCTTTAGAAATCGGCAAGGAGTTGATGATGTCAATACACCAAGTGGAAAATGGCTATGGAGTGACCATTTGAGTAACTTTCGTCGGCGGGGTCCCTCGGAATTTTTGCAAACATCTGGCACTCGTCGCGTTGAATAGCGTCATCAGCTGCATCTCGATTGATAGTTGGCCAGTAATACCCGCAACAGTGTATTTTCTTGTCAAGGTTTGCCCCCTGGTGTGATCGCCGCATTCTTCTTCATGGAATTCTCTCAAGACTCGTTTGATATCATCATGGGTGATACATCGAAGCAGGGGAATGGAAAAAGCCCTTTCTATACATGGCTCCTTCTTGGCTGATTCAGCGTGAAGCTTTGAGGAGGTTCTGTCGTTTTTCATTCCTCTGTTTTGGAAGAATTCCCCATTGTAGATAGTCCTTGATAGGAGTCATCAATGACTCCTTTTTGGCTCTGTCTCCAAGATCTTGTCGATCTCCATCTGTCAATGCTTGGAATGTTAAGTACTTCAACCGAAAAAAAAGTCTACTTGGTGCGCATCCCCAGAACTGGCCAGCTCGGCTAGTGTCATTTCGTTCTTTGAGGATGTATGTAATGGTGCAATACTCGAAGCCAGCCAGTAGCTCTTGGACCCGGTCGAGATAAGGAGTAAGACGCTACCCCCCAACAAGATTAACTTCCCTGACTTTGCATACTACTAACCAGGAATCATAAAAGATATATAAAGTTTCCACTCCCAGTCCTCTAGCAAGTTTAAGCCCGGCGATCAAGGCTTCATACTTAGCTTTGTTATTTGTTGCGGGGAAGTCGGGTTTCAGGGCATAGCAGATCGATCGTTCCTCAAAGTCATTAACGCAACTCCGACGCTAGAATACCGATCATGGGAAGTTTCATTCGTGTACATTTTCCAAAAGTTGGTCGGTTCTCTACTACTCTTCAGATAGTCATCTGATGCAGTGAATTCAGATATGAAGCCTGCTTATGTTTGTCCATGGATAGCTCTCTGAGGGAGATAAGTGATATCGAATTGGCTTAACTCGATATTCCATTTGAGTAACCTTTCATACATCTAAGGTTCCTATAGGACCTGTCGTAATGGCTAGTCTGTATAGATGTTAATGGGGTGAGCCTGCCAATCGCTTGCTTACATCATATACTGGTCTTTAGATCTGTTTATCTTCGCATAGCATTGCGGTGCTTAAGGCATGTACCGACATAGCTAAATAGATGTATAAGTCTTCACGATCCAGTGGCTTGGATAGGATAGGAGGTCTCTCTAAGTGATCTATTAGAGCTTGAAACACATCAATGCAATCCTGCATCCATTCAAAATTCCTTTTCCCTCTCCCGATCAAGTCAAAGAAAGGAACACACTTGTTGATGGCTCTGGAGATGAAGTAGCTTAGGGTAGCAACCTTCTCATTTAAGCTATGTACCTACTTAATCGTCTTCAGTACCTAGATGTTTCAAATTGCTTGAATCTTAACTTGGGATCAGCTTCGGTTCTGTGAGAGTTAACGATGAAACCCAAAAATTTCCTTGACGCAACGTCGAAAGAGCATTTCAAGGGATTTAGTTTCATTCCATATTTTTGGAGAAACTGAACATCTCTGCCAATTCATCGATGTGGTCAGTTGATCGTCATGATTTCACTTACTTCCGTCGATCGCCTGATCTGATCTTTGAGCATACAGTTGACTGGTTTTTGGTAAGTAGCTTCAGTATTATTTAGTTCGAATGGCATCATAACATAATGATATAACCCTAGATTGGTAATGAAGTTGGTGTGCTCCGGGTCAAGGACGTGCACCAGGATCTGGTTGCATCTGGAGTACACATCCATAAATGAAAGCAATTAATATCCAGTGGTTGAGTCTACCAGTTGGTCGATCCTCGAAAGTGGAAAACTATCTTTCAGTCATGCCTTGTTTAGGTCAGAGTAGTCGATGTATGTTCGCCAGTTTTCATCAGCTTTTTTTACATGACCTGGATTGGATACCAATTTTGGGTAGAGGGCGTCATGGATAAATCCATTATTTTTAAGTTTATCCACCTCTTCTTTAAGTGCAACAAATCTTTCTGGATCCATGACATGTTGCTTTTGTTTCACCGGGATATGCCTCGGGTCGATATTCAGTGCATGGCTCATGATAATTAGTGAGATCACACACATGTCAGAATGGGTCCAAGAAAACACATCAAGACTCGTTCGAAGAAAGCCATCTAATTCCTTTATCATCATTGCATTGAGCTGTGATCCGATCTTCAGTACCCATAATGGGTCGCCATGGCTGACCGTAATATTGATCGTTAGCTCTGCGGGTGCAGCCTTGGATTCCTCGAGTTCAAATGTAATTTTTTCATGTAACAATCAATGTGAAATTCAGTTGGGATGGTTGATGATGAAGGTTACTCCGGTCGAATCCTAGAGACTTGTCATAAGTTATTGAGTCTGATAGTGAAGGGCTCTAAATGCTTTGAGCGATTATCTGCAACTGGCCGAAGATCAGGCTTAGAAGCACATTGAATCAAGTGTCGAGTAGGGTTTAGCCTCGTGTTGCACGCAACTACATAGCTGGCTCTTGCTTTGAGTTTGAATCTGCTTGTATATTCGAGTAACAGGCTTTGCACTCAATGTCTCATAATCCGTTACTCGTATGTTCGGGTTGGAGTGATGGTCAGTTGCCAATGAGCTTGGACATCAATTTGACGATTCTACCTCTAGGCATCCGTTCGGTCGTAGCCTCGAATCGTTGTAAACACCAGGCACGAGTCACAATATTGAGCTATCATAGTCAGTCTTTTGATGTTCACACTTCTATTTCTGGTCTCGGGTTGATAAATGTACTGCATGGACGGTCGAGTATTATCCTAGTCGTATTTATACTCCCACCTAAGCTATGAAGACTTAGAGTCGATCGACGTATGGTCAGTTCACATTCACCTTGTTTCTCGCTTGTGCCCCCAAGTTTGGGGTATATGTCGATAAGTAGGAAGGCAAGTTATGTTCACTTTAGCTTTATACTCTTTCCCGTTGAATCGTGGGATTTAGCGAGTTGATGGAAAGCTGAGTCGCGCATATTCTGGCTTTTTCTTCCCGGGGGAAGACTTTGATGCTCCTTCTGATTTCAAGCATGAGTTAGGTATTGGGTGGTCAATCACGTCTACTCTTGGTGCAGATGTCACCATACTCTAGACAAGACCAAAGAATAAATGGTTAAGTCACATCTACTAGTGATTGATGCTTTACCTATCGGACAAAGGGCAAGGATCAGTGTGCGGATGGTCGAGCCACGTCCATTTCATATTGCTCTTCTATTCAGATCATAGTAAGAGTCAACGAATGAATGGTTGCATCGCATTCATTTGGAGCTGGATGGTCAGACGTGTTCATTTTGATTCATATTCTCTCGCCAGATCTAGGGATGAATTGGCTCAGGTGCAGTCGGGTCATGCTCATCCGGTTTCATACGCTTTTTGACGGATCAAAGGAAGGTGATGGAGAATGAATGTTCAATTCGCACTCATTCGTGGTTTATTCTCCTATACACACTCTGATGACCGGAGTTATTCGATGGACGTTCGTGTCACATCCATCTGTAGTTGGTGCGGATCAATATTGATCATCGATTCGATGGTACGATATAGTCGGTCATCCGTAACTTCGGATGTCGTTCCGATTGGTTTTGTGTCAAGGCCTCCCCGCAGTCGTTGCCTTGAGTCGCAAAGAACGCCAAGCTGGAGCTATAGTGAGCTGTCGTATTCAGCTTTCAGTAATTTGTACTCCTGCCCCCAGTTTTAGGTTAGTGGAGTTAGTTCATTGATGGTCGAATTCCATCCATAGTGAGTTTATACTCCTCCTGTCGAGTTCTGGTCGGAGTTTATGGAATATTGATTGGTTGAACTACACTCATCTATTTTTTATACTCATATCCGCACTATGGGGATAAGAGTTTCTTGGCGGGCGGTCGAACCGCACCTAATTTGTGTTTATACTCCAATCCGCATTGGGGGACTAGAGTAATTTCGCGGGCGGTCGGTTCACACGTGATTTATATTTATACTCCAGTCCACACTCTGGGGACTTAGAGTTGGTTCGCGGGCAGTCGGTCTTCACCCGATTTATGTTTATACTCCAGTCCACAATCTGGGGACTTAGAGTTGTTTCGAAGGTGGTTGGTCTCCACCCGATTTATGTTTATACTCCATTCCGCACTTTGGGGACTTAGAGTTGTTTCGCAGGCGGTTGGTCTCCACCCGATTTATGTTTATACTCCAGTCCGCACTCTGGGACTTAGAGTTGTTTCGCAGGCGATTGGTCTCCACCCGATTTATGTTTATACTCCAGTCCGCACTCTGGGGACTTAGAGTTGTTTCGCGGGCAGTCGGTCTCCACCCGATTTATGTTTATACTCCGGTCCATATTCTGCGGACTTAAAAGTTGTTTCATGGGTGGTCGATCTCCACCCAATTTATGTTTATACTCTAGTCCGCACTCTGGGTACTTAGAGTTGTTTGATGGGTGGTCAATCGCATACGTTTTTTATTTATACTACATCTGTCAAGTCGAGGTAAGAGTTATTGAATGAACCGTCGAATCACATTCATTCATGGAATGGAATTCTACCCCCAACATCAAGGACAAAATTGGCAAGTGAGACGATCGATTCATATGTGCTTGGTGGTTGTAGCTCCTCTTGTTAAGTCAAGGAAGGGAGTAGACGATGGATTGTCAGATCATATCCATGCTTGGGTTGGACGATCAGGTCACATCCATCTCAATTGCAGTCTTGTCCACATGTTGAGGGCGATGGTTGATTAGTAGACAGCCAGTCATGCCTACTTTAAGTCGAGCTTTCAAACTGCCTCATGTGTTCAGGGTAGGAGTTAATGTGTGAATGGTCAAATCACGTCCACTTTAGTTGGATCTCGGTCATGCTGAGCTTCCAGAGAGGCATAAGTATTTTAGCAAACTTCAAGTATGAGCTGGGGAGTGGATGGTTGGGTTGTATCCACTCCAAGTCTTTCTTTGGTCTCTAAGTCAGGCGTGGAAGTTGATGAGTGGACGATCAGTCATGTCTAATTTTTGCTGGATCCTAACCTTGTCGGGCTTTTCCATTTCGAGTCCTTGGCCCTAAGTCAAGGGCATTTGGTAGCTGATGAGCAGTTGAATCACATTTATCTTGATGAAACTCTAAAGGTCCAATCATGGTCCGCGGAGATTGGTTGGCACCCAATTCTAAGTACTTGATCACCTTCATTATTTGGAAGTAGTTTAATTCAAGTTGGTCGTGGTTCATAGCACAATTGAAATTGAAATAGAAATAATTCAAAGAAGAATGAAATAAATCTCATTGATAAGTGAAGCAATGTCGTATGCTTGCTATTCCACTTCGTCCAAGCCCTTCTCAGCTGGAAGTCCATCGTAGGTGGTCCAATTAATAATCAAAGTTCTTTATCGATAGGGGTTCGATTTTCCCTGCCCACTATTCCGTGCGGCTTGTGCATATCGTTGAAACTTTCCTTTCTGAATCAGCTTTCTGATCACATCTCGGAGGTGTCTGCAATCGCCAGTGTTAGGAGTGTATCTTGGAATAAACATCATTCCTCATATTTTCTCTAGGCTTCGGTGGACTCTCTCGAAGCTGGTTTTCAGTACTGCTCCGAGTCATGAGTCTCCAAGTAGATGTTATCGATTCAATCGTTCAAAGGAGTATATGAGTCGAATTTTGAGATTCTAGGTTATCTCCTGGAATCTGAGTCCTTAGCCAACGGGCCGATATTGTTCTTTCTCCTAGTCTGCTCTACCTCCCCTTGCTTAGGTTTTGATTCACTTTGTAACAGAAATGATCCAAGGTCATAGGAGGATCTCCAGCTAACTAGCTGCCAAAATCTTACTGGGGGTCGATTCCCCTCATCAACGCCATCGGTATGATATCCTCGCTGGGATTGCTTGCTTTAGTGACAATGATGACGACATTGAATCTCTGCAGGAAGTCTTTGAGTGGCTCATCTAGCATGTGGAATAAATTGGATAATGACATCACATCCTTGGTGTGAGTCGCGTGCATTCTGAACCACTCGACAAACTTCTGATCCGGTTGATTGAATGAGGAGAAGGATTTGGGCGGTAAT
The DNA here is from genome assembly GCA_030737815.1 of Allium fistulosum. NCBI lineage: Eukaryota > Viridiplantae > Streptophyta > Magnoliopsida > Asparagales > Amaryllidaceae > Allium > Allium fistulosum. Next base: position 935,452,885 of record CM060907.1, on the reverse strand, counting down.
CGCATAAACTGCATGAAAGATACACCTTCCAGGAATATAGGAAAGCGTCTACATTCAATGGCACATATTGCTCTAGCTTAATTCATATGACACTCGAATTTCATGAGATGTAGTCCAGGGTCGGTTTTCCTTGAGTAAACCAATATGATTGGTACATTGAATCTCCTCAGATATTCTGAATACTGAACGGCTTCAATGAATAGGCTTCGACTGGGGGAGATGCTTCAGTCATCGTCGATCCGATTTGTTTTTAAGTTACAACTACGTGTTATGCTTGTTAATGATGTATGCATGCCCGAGATATGAGCAAAGCAAGATGGACTGGTATTGACGGATTGGTGGTAGCTAATTGGAGTCGAACCCGAAAGAATCTTCTATTTTCTTTGAGTCAGCAATTGGTTTGCTTCGAGTCACTGAATTCAAAGTGCTGGGTCAGTGAAGAACGGTGCTTGGACTCATCTTGGCATTTGCTTGGAGAAAATATTTGTTTTAACCGAGTTTGGCTTTGGGCCAAAGTTTCTTGGGTTTGCTTAGAGTCACATCATCTATATTCTCCAACCTTTGGTGGTATCGTTTGAGTAGCGGTTTCTTGTTCGTTCATTGGTTACAATTTAGAAGTTGCCTCTTGATCCTTTATGCTCTGGTTAGTCACAGGACGTAAGGGAAGTGGATAGAATGCACTGTCTTTAAGTTGAGTTCCGAATCCAGAATGTGGGGGCACTGAGCTGTGGCACGGGTTCGAGTGCCATATTTTTTAGAATTATTTTTTAAAAAAATGGATAGTACCCGATTTATAATTTTTTTTAAATGGATTGTACCCGATCCATATTTTTTTAGGTATAGGGATCGGCAGTTTGCTATAAGAGAGGGATCAGTCATATGAAGGGATCGGTCATATGAGGGATTAGTAATATGGAGGAATCAGTTATATGGAGGGATTAGTCATATGAGGGATTGATAATACGGAGGGACCAGTCATTCAGGCTTCGAGAGAGGGATCGACCATTTAAGCTAACTTGAGTACAACCTTCAGCATCCGATCCCAAGAACTTGCATACAAGAGTGAATCTGATCCCTTCCAAATGGACATGAACACATGAACAACTCCAACCAAGAACACTAGCATAATCAAATCCTCCAAAAACACGGGAAGTAGACTTAGTTCCTATAACCATGGCAATCGGCTTCCTTTAGATTTCCTTCAAGTTTGAGTAAAATAGGAAATTTATCGGTAGAACGTTGGATCTATCTTGCGAATATGGGAATCCACAAGTAGATGATGAGATCCAATCAAGCTGAGAATTCGATTCTTAGTGAAAGCACCAAAATACTGATGCCAAAAATAGGCATCAACACCCAATAGAATCTAGTAGAGATTAAATGAAGAATGAAATTAAAGCAAAGCAAAAATCATAAAGGAACACAAAGATTTTTATAGTGATACGTCAATCTTGGCCTATGTCCACTTCATATTATTATTGATCTTCCACTTGATTATCATTACAAGAATGTTTGGATCAGCTAGGATCCATTAGAACAAAAGAAAGAATAAAAATGGCAGAGCCTCAGCTGGGAAAGCATGATCCCTTTTCTGACGCATGCCTGCTGTATTATAAGGGAAGACGTGCACGGATCGGGCTGAAATTTTGGTAGAAGTTTCGGGAGACTAAGACATGGCTACCCAAAAATTAGCAGGCCCATCGAGGCCCAGATTAGGGATCGATACTGATCCCTATTAGTACATCCAAATGGGATGTGATTCCTCTAAGGGATATCCCGTGTCAGCTATTCTCCCCAAATTTCATGCAATTCTGACGTACGGTTTGTGAGATCTCGCATTTTCCATGAAGTAATGTTGCTTGAATTATGATTTTTGTCGATCCCTCCAATGGGAGTTATGTCAATCCCTCCAATTTCCTCCAATTGGAATGAGATCCCTAATGGGTGTTTCACATGTTGTTGTAAGTTCATACTCTAAGTTTTATGTTGATAGCATATGTAGATTTTGAGTTATTGACCGACCATCGCTGCAAATTGAGTTTTGGAATCGATACGGTATGATCCATAGTGTTGAATATGGATTGTACCTGATCATCTTGGGGATTAGTGAGCTTTCATGCTTCTACTTCATATTATCATCTATGCTTGATTTTTGGACCCCACAATCATTACTCTGGGTACTGGCCTTGATGACAGTGGAATCTAACATGTCCGGTTAGTTTGGATAGAGCCGGGTCAAAATGCCGGATAATAGTTACCAAAAGACTACCATTACCCTTTAGCCAAATTACCATACTCCAAACCCTTCTGACCCATGTGATCAAGTACTACGATAATGATGACACACAAAAGCACTTAAAATAAGAGAGAAAAATCTTCTCACTTTACTTAAATAAAAAGCAAAGGTCACATCACTCAATTAAATACTTTTTAAAAGCACTTAAAGATTCTTTATTTAAAGTAATCTCTTTTATATTATTTATAACTTAGTTAAATGTGTGTGTATGTACATAAGTGTGAGATGACATTATGACAACTTTCGTTCGATGAAAAGTCGAAAATCCGAAAAATGGTTTTCAGTCGCATTTTCAAATTTTCTCCAAACTATTTATTTATGTAAACAAAATTCAAAAATGAATTTCCTATTATTTGTTAGTAATTAAAAGAAGGTTATTTAACCATTTAAAAAATCATTAATTGAATATTTAAAATTAATTAAATATTCATAAATCGAAGTAATAATATTCCGAGTCGTTACATCCTTTCTCGCTTAAAAGAATTTCGACCCCGAAATTTCATCATAAACGAACAACCAAGCCACAAACGCTTAGCATTCCTAAAAATGTTAAATAACTAACAAACGAACTTAGAGCTTGACCAGGTTTACAACCTTCTCATCACACAAATATGATGAACAATCTACTGAGCATACCTCATGCTCAACAGTCATAGGTTATTACTCAATCAATTATTCACGCTACCTCGTGACAAATCGAAGAGTAATCCACCCAATTATTCATAAACCATAAAGCATTAAAGGAAAATATACTTAAATCCATACAATGTGCATAAATCATCCATACACAATATCCAACCTGATCACTTGCTCGAACACACAAATCTCGCAGCCAAACTAGTATAGATCACTTATGTAACAACCCGTATTTTTTATAATTAAAAATATTAAATTTAATAAGATTTTTGGAATTTAATATTATGAGAAATTAAAATTTATGATTTATAAATGGAAAAAAATTATTAGAATATAATTTAATAATGTTGATTGAATGAAATTGGTAACTGTTTAATGTAATTTCAATTAACGATAATAATAAAGGTTAATAATGAATAAAATAAATGTTGTATAAAATGGGGAAATCAATGTTATTTAATTGGAATTGGCTTTAATATTTGTAAGTAAATTTATAATCTTTGTTGTAAACAATAAATGTATTAATGTGTTCAAATTATTTAAATGTAACAACCGTTCATTTCTCATCTTATTATTAAATCCGTTTTGGAATTAATTTAGGAATCAATGAAATTACAAATATTGCAGTTAATTGAAGAAAAGATGATAACTGTAGAGTTGAGTGAAATAAATGGGAAACTTATGTTAATAAATAAATTACATAGGGAAATGTTGATTTAATATACGAACCTGTAAATCTAAATAATAGAATTTATTGAAATCTAAAATATAATAAACTGGGGTTTTATTACTATTGTAATTTAACGTTGTAATTAATTTAATATTTAACATCTTGAAATTAAGATGGAAAATTGAATTTCAAAAGATCATCAAATTTCTTTGTAATCAAGAATGATAAAATGGTTAACTTTTAAATTTGAACTTAAAAGTGATTAAATTGATTTTAAAACAATAATTCATTTAATTAACGTGTAAAATTAATCTTTTTGGGCACTATCTCAAATTTCAACGAAACCAGTTTCATCGAATCTATAATAGTGAATTACTGTAGGATTTCAAGTTTCGTAGCGATCAGACTTATCGTTTGATCGTGATAGCTCGTAACATATAGAAATGAAATAAAGGAATTTAAATGAATATAAATTGATTTTAAGAGCTAACTTCTATATACGATAGAATTATGGTTTGAAACCAGTTTCATTGAGTTTAAAAATATTAAAAACCTATATTTTGATATATAGGATGACTTATTTTTGTTTCATGAATGAAACGAGCTTCTATTCTGTACGTACTTGTTATTCTCATCTGCTCCTTCCCAACGGCAGACATCTCAAAACCCTAATTACGATTTCAAACCAAATCGAAAAATTCAAACTACTCCAATCCTATCTATAATATATCATCGTGATGCTCTCGACAAAAGTAATCTACGTCTGCAATTCATTTTTCGATTGGAGGCTCCGTTCGTCCACAAATTGGCGAAGAAGTCTCAGTCGTCCATTTTAGGGTTTGGATTCAACGGTGGATCTTAATCGATGGGACGATCGGAAGTTGCTGCAGCGTAGAGGGTGACAAGAGGGTTCAATCCATGGTGGCCGATCACCTTAGATCACCACCAATTCCCCAGAAACTGGTAATCATCGATGGCAGCGGCGAGGTCACCTGGCGTGATCAAAGGAGGTGGCAGCTGGGTCGATGGGGGCGACATGACCGCGTGAAGGCAATGTCGTGGTTGGATCTGGTCGAAGCTGGTCGTAGGCGCGGTGGTGGGAGGCTAAAGGGCGGCGGCTGTAGTTGTTTCGTGTTGTGCTCGTTCGTGCATAGGGTTAGGGTTAGGGTAAGAGATTGTTAAATTATGAAACTACCCCTATATTATTATTTTTAATTTAAATTTAAATATTCAACTGTTCTAACTCTTATAACTTTTGCATACGAACTCCGATTGACGCGCGGTTTCTTCAGTTGGGTTTGTATCGAAATTCCAAACAATATTTGAATTTGGAGACTGTTCAAATTTTGGGCTTTATTTGGATTGTTAATTGGCTGTAAATCAAAGGTGAGTGATTAAACCCACTCATGCAATACTAAATCTTCTTATGTTGGTTGAATTAAATTTATGAAGTGATAAGAGTTTTATTGGTTGTTGTTTGGTAGTTTACATTGACATTTTATTTGAAATTGTTTATATTGAATTAAATTGACATTCAATTTAATATTGAATTTAATTGCTTATTAACATCGACAATGGATAATCAGTAAATATTGTGATATATTGGTTGATTTGGATGTTAATTGTAATTGTATTCCTATTGATTGATGATGGATGTATGGTTATTTATTTATTTGACATATTCCTGTTATTACCTGTTTATTTATTGACATCATTTATATTTTCATTTGGACCATTGGAAATGAACTAAGAAATAGGTTGAAATAATATATACCTATGACACTTTGATTTGGATTGAAATGATATATATCCATCCCTATAATTAAAATAGAAATAACTGATCACTTGGTCATAGGGTAGAAAACATATACAGACACCAGATTGGTAAAATTTAATTGTTTTTTAATATCTTGATTTTTGGATTTTGATTAAATGATATTTTTTTAAGGAAATAAATTGTGGATTTATATGAATTGAATTATTTCTAATTCAAGCTTTGAAATGTTGAAACTGAAATTGGTTAAAAGGAAATTGTTTTAAAGAATCAAAATTGAAATGTGAAGTATAATCGATATATGACTTCAATTTTATAAATATAATTATTTTAAAGTTTGAACCATAATTTGAACAATGAGGTTTAATTTGATTTAAGTGTTTTAAACCAGTAAATTGAAATTAGACTTGAAATTGATATAAATTGAAATGGTTCAAAATAAGAATTGGATTGAAATTTAAATCATTGAATTGAATTGTTGAATTGAATTTGGAGTTAAAAATGAATGTTTCGAAAATTGAAGTTAATTCGAATTGAAATTGAAATCAAGTTGATTTGGAACTAAATCGAAATTGAGTCAATTGAATTGGAAGATTGAAAATTGAGCTTTGTTGATTTCAAATTTGGACATGGGCCCAGATTTGTTGAAATGGAAAGAAACAGTTTGATTGGATATTATTTTCAAAATAAATTATTTTAATATAAACTATTTAAAATCATTTTTTTATACTCAAATTATTTTGATTTTCCAAACTGTTTTACTACATAAACCATTTTCAATACCCAAACCATTTTATATTAAACTGTTTAAATCTCTAAACTATTTAAACTATTTATAACTATTTAACTATTTTCTAAAATTTCAAACTGTGCAAAGTTGGAATGTTTATGTTTACATCGTTGATTTAAATGCGAATGTGGTTAAATGAGGTTATAAACTAAGTTAGAATTTGAAATGATATTTTCAAGTGGGAATGACATATGAAGTAAATATGATGATTTTGAAACGAAGGATATTTTAAAGTGAATATGATATTTTGATATCAAATATGAATCGATTTCGAAATGTAAAAGAACCAACCAGTGTGAAAAATGACGTTTGGTTGTTAAAAAGATCGGGGCCTCTTATTGGCATACTCTCTGTCAATATTGGAACCAATTTAACAACTGTGTACGTGGTGGATGATCCAGAATGAAGTGGTTGGATTTGGTGAACATTTGCTGGTTTTGAAGAAAGAGAACGATGATGGATGACCCCGCACTTGTGTTAATTTGAAATGACTAATATGACAGCTTGTCAGGGCCAAGTGGGCTGGCTACCCCTAGCGGACACACCTCTTCGTATTGCTATATTGATTTTGACTTGATCGATGCACCTTGATTTGATTTTTGGGGGTGTTGGATATGGTGGACGGTCATGGCTACAATGCGTTACCACCAGCCCTACGACCCAAACTGGTATTATCCTACCTTAGACATTGCCTTACGTGTCTTGTCAAACTTTTATCCTTATACGCGCCCACTACGATTTTGTTTTAGTATTGTCTTATCACAGCACCTCCCTGGCTACCGACATTATTGGTGATACTACTAAGGCAAACTGTAGGACAATGATTAAAAATGTGTCAAGGGGGGTCAATGTAAAGCCTTAACGCTATTTTAATATTTATTTTACTGATAGACATTACATATATAACGTATCTTACTATATATAGATAGTTTGACGGATCCTTAGGAGATGGAAAATCCCGTAACATCTCTTAATTTATTGCACGCACGTTATACACTGGATATGAGATGTAAAATCCCATAAACATCTCTGAAGCTATTACAATCATATTTACTTATTGTTGATTTAACTTACATAAGAACTTTTAGTTCTGACTCGAGTGTTTAGTTTTTTCATTACGCTCGGGTCAGCTTGAGCATTTCAGTGTTTGAAGACATTATTTTTGGAGGACAAAGACGGAGTTTGGTATATTATATTATTAGTATTATTCCACTGCATCATTATTGGTATGTTATTTTTTGTACTCTGATTATGTTGAAAAAAATTGTGTAATCAAATGTATATTGTAAAACAGCTTCATGGACTGTTTATTTGATTATTATATTTTTTCATTCCGCTGCGAGATTCTGTATTTTTTTTTCCTTCTTTTCTCTTATTTTCTTATTAAATCTCATTGACAATCCTCCCTTTTGAATGGTTTAAGTTAGACATGTGTGGTTTATTGTCAATTTAAACCATCCAAAATGGTAGGTCGTTACAACTTAATTTCTCCATTGCGAAATCCTGATATGGTTCCTTGATCTGGTATTATTGTTTTCCTTACATAATCCTAAACTATGATGGACAATACTCACATCATCCCAATAATTTGTCTTAAGTACTCGCATTCAAGAATCGAGTAAGAATGCCTAGTTTAGACCGTTGTATAACACCCAGAAATCATATGTACGAACTATGGATCTAGAATGGTCATGCAAATAAAATGGTCAATGTCCAACTTATGGTTTTATCCCTTTAAAATAACTTAATAATTATACTCCTCCGATTCATTTTACTACCAAAAATTATTTACAAAGTGTCTCATAAAACATAACTTAAGTTTAAACTTGTATAATACTCTACTATATCCTAAGAGTATATACAATCATTCATTTAATCCTTTATCTTTTCTTAAATTTAGATACAGTCCCAAAGTAAATCTAGGTTTTAAAATGTAACGACCCGTAAATTTCAACTGTTTTAATAACGTAATTAGTTGAAATTTTGTGAAAATTTTAAACGATAAAATTTTGAAATAAAATTTAATATTTGAAACGCGTCTGGTTAAACATAGCAACTGGTAAATTTTCGTCCGAAAATACGAAAGTTTATTTTGAGTGTAAATTTACTTCAATTTAATCGGTTAAAAAGCAATGAAAATAAAATGTTTCTGAAACCTAAATATTTTTACATAGAAAAATTCTAAAGCATCTTCTGAACAAGATGTCAGTTTGTCGTTTTTCCAAATTCGGACATCTTTGGCTCCGTCGATCTTATTTTTCAGTGTTTTTCTTGCATTTTCCGCTATTAGAAAATTCGAATTTTTACAAATTCGACCGTACCACTGATATCTGTATGCCGCTTTGATCATCTCGTCGTGCTGATCTTCGCAGTATATTCTATTGTAAATTTCGAAGTCCGGAAAACAGCGAAATTTACGGAACGATTTTTCCGTATTGGTATTTATTTCGAACCTCTTTGTTCTTGTGTCCATTCGTATATCCTCCTGGAGAATCTAAACAACTATCTGTTTTTCGTATTCCCAAAAATTTAATAATTCCACTTTTACTATTCTCTGATTTTATTATTCATGTTGGTATGTCTGTTCACTTCCTTTTGCTCTGCATTTCTCTTCGTTCTGCCTCCTCCATTTGCATCTACTATTTCCTTTCACTTTGCTCTTTCATTTGTTTAAAAAAAATTAAAGCTTAAAGCTTACATATATTATTTTGCTGAAGCGATTATTGCCTACGCCTCCAACCCTTTATGGCCGAAGCTTTACCCCATGTCCTTCCCTTCCTGCCTCCGAGACTCCACGTGTCATTCCACCTTCCCATTAATGCCATGAAAACCCATCATCACAGCCCTCTCTCCCTAACCCATGCTCCACCATCACCGAAGCAGCTCCTCCGCACGTGAATATCCCGACCGGCCTTTGCCCACCTTCCGCACTCCATGCCGAACACCTAGAAACCCATAGCCTCTTGTTTTCTCCTTCGTTCACCTACTCCGAGGCCAACCTCGCCCTGCTTGACCCCGTCAAACACCCCGTTCTTCTCCTTCCTGCCGAACGACCTCCTCCACCAAATCTCGATCCACTCAAGCCTCACCTGACTCTCCACCGAGACCCGCCCCTGCGTAGCCGAGCAGGCTTTGGAAAACTCCACCTCTCCGACAAACAGCTCCTTCCCCTCCCTTTTCCGCTGGTCAAGCAGCCTCTTGTCGCATTAAACTGGTATATATATTTGTTTAGCGTTCATAGTTTACAGTTTACAGTTTTGTATTCTGCCTATATTTGATTTTGAATTTTATAACGTGTAAGTTTATATACGTTGATAGGTAGGCCTGAGAAAATTTTCTATTATTATACGAGTATTATTTTAAGTATTGTTTAAAATTTTAATATGTAAGGTCTGTACACATATTAGATGATATATGTACCATCGGTTTGTTCATTTATGTATAAGATATATGACCTTGCGAAAGTTTTATACGTGTTGTGTTTAGATTTTTGGAATCTCACAGTAAAGTGTATATACATTTTAGTAACAGCTTAATTTATATATGGTGTAGGCCACGTTTGTTTATATATGGTGATATGTAAATATACATATATTCTATTCAAATAAGTCAGTTTGCAAATCTTATATATGTGTTAATATAAGCAAGTTTATAATATGTTTGTTACTTAGTTAACTTAAGCAGGTCTATATCTATGTTTGTTTTGCTGAGTAGACTATACAACCTATGATTTATATAAATATGTAAGTTATGTACTTACGTTTGTGTAAGTGTGTATAAATTGTGTGTGCATATATATATATATATATGTATGTATGTATATATTAAGTTACATATTCTGTTATTTGAATATACATGTTGACTGTATAAGCTAAGGCATTTATTCATGCATTGGGTTTGGTTAAATTTTATCGGAGTCTGTATACTGTTTATATAAAATATAGGAATGTAAATTTATACCTACGTTTATATATTTGTTTATATATATGTATTTATGAGTCAATTTCAAATATCTATGGAAATTTTATTTTATGTATTTGAAATAATTTTTGATTTAAAATTTCTGTATTAAAAAAAATTATTCTTGAAACAAATATATATATTTTCTATATATTTTGAGTCGATTCTAATGGTTCTCATCAATTTCCATTTATCAGCTTTGCTCGTCGATTCGTGCCAATCTGGTTTATTCGGAAGTCGTGCTTGCAATTCGTAACTCAACTTCGTTGTCTATTCTCGCTCCCTAGCCTCGAAAGGTGAGCACTCACTCACGATTAACGTTCTTTTATTTATTAAATTTGATTTCAATTGAAACGACAATTGAAATATGCTGTTGTTAGATATTTACACTGTTATTACCTGTATCAGTTCACCTATGACATCTTACACCATTATCTGTTAATTATTTATGCGATGATAATATAGTTTGGCTGATAATTGATAGATTTTTGATGTTTAATTAGACGTTAATTTGTTAATGTTAAGTGATAAATAGTATGCAGAATTGAAATTGATATAGGATAGTTAAAAATTTTAAAACTGATTTATATGTTAAATTTGATTAGTTGAATATGACCCCTTTTAATTGTTAAATAAATTGACATGTAGAATAGTGATAATTACACTTTGAACCATCGACGTATATTGGATTAATTGTTGTAGTATAAAATTGTAATTGAATGACAAGTGGAATACTGTAATGCAATAATCTTTAATCTACATGAAATGATAGTGTAGATTCTAGAAATAATTATATTAATTCGCACAGACAACAATGTGAATTAATACGATTATTTCGGGATTATTTGAATTGATTATTTGATTGTTGTTATTGCTTGTTTATTTACTTTGACGCCATCCCAGTTATCACACTGCAAGTTCCCTTTGATATGCTTTGATTTTGAATTGAATTGGAATCGGGTTGAAATGATAAATACCCAAATTGAACTTTGACCTAGGATAGGAAATTAAATAAAACCCGATTGGTCAATAAATTTGATTTAAAAATAAAACGAAGATTTTATTTGAATAAATAATATGGTTTTGAAATGAAGTTGAAATTTGAATTTTTAATGAAAGGAAAATGTTAATATTTAATAATCTGAAACAAAATATTAACGATGTAATTGATGAAAGAATGTTGTTTAATTTGAGAAATGATTGAATTAAGTTTGAAACGATTTAATAATTAAGTTTGAAATTATAATTAAGTTTGAAATTATTAAACTTTGAAATGATTTAATAATTAAGTTTGAAATTATAATTAAGTTTGAAATTATTAAACTTTGAAATTATTTAATAATTAAGTTTTGAATTATTTAATAATTAAATAAGATTGAATTATTTAATGATTAAATTGAATTGGATTCTTTAATAAGAAAAATTGAAATTTTGAATAAGTGAATTTTACTTCGTAAATAATTGAAATTGAGTTTCTTTATTAATTAAGTTTTGGATATTTATTTAAGTAAGTAAATAAGTGAAATTGAATTTCTTTAACAAGAAATAAAATGTGATGTATTGAAATTAATGTAAGACTTGAAATTTAAAGAATTTGGTTTGACGAATTTAATTTAATCAAATTTGTAAGTTTTGATATAATGAAGTTGAATTTTAATAATGGATTTAATGAATTGGAAATTTAATAGAAATTATTTTGAATGGCAAATTTACTTAATGAATATTGAATGAAATCGATAAATGAATTTAAATTGATTTAAATGTTAAATCAAATTAATTTAAATTTTTTCGAAATGATACTTATATACGAACTTGAATCAATATTTGAATGGTTTTAAATAAAGATTGAAATTGAATTATAAGATTTTGAAATGATAATTTGGAAGTTTTGAAACGTAAATTATGGAAATTGATTTAGAAAGGCAAATGAAATGTTGGTTTACGAATTGAAATTGAAATTGAATTTGATTTGGTTTTTGAAGTATATAAACGACCAATCGGTGTAATAATTACGGAAGTTATTAAAGAGACCGGAATCGGTTATGGATATACTCTCTATCTAAACCGAAAACCACTTTAATAACTATACGCGGAGTGATGATCCAGAATGAAGTGGTTGAAATGATGTACGTGATGACTGAAGAAAGAGAACGATAATGGATAGCCTTGACACTTGTGTCAAATTGGAAATGACTAAAACAGGAGTCGTGCCGGGCCAATGGAGGTCAGCTACCTCAAGTGAACACACTTCTTCGAACTACTCATTACTTATTGTCGATTGGTGCACCCTTGATTTTGGGAGTGTTGTTTCACGGTGTTGCGGTCGCTTCGGCGATGCTTTCTCACCAGTCCGGATCAGGCGAACGGTAGTATCACTACCTTGGGTATTGCCTCATGTGCCTTGTCATACTTGTATTCCCTATTCGCGACCACTACGAATTTGTTTTGTACCTTTAGTATATGGATTTCCCTCTGGTGACTTCCGGTTTTGGGGAAACTACGGTCTTGTATATGCTTTTGGGAATAAAAATGTGTTAAGGGTGGAATGGGCCATGACTTAACACTATTTTGATACCTTATATTACTGATAGACATTATCTACTTAGCGTACATTACTACCTAGTAGATAGTTTAACGGATCCTTAAAGGATGGTTATTCCAAACATCCTTTGAGTTACTTGTATTTCAATTGCTATTTCACTTGAGTTGGATTTATTAATATAAGAATGTTAATCCTGACTCGAGTGTCTTGTGTTTTTGCTTTACGCTCGGGTCAGACTGAGTGATCCAGTATTCGAGACTCACTTTTGAAGTTGGAGCTTGCTTGAAGATCAGCCATCTATTCTGCTTTCAGTATTCGATGATTCCAGTGATGTATTCTGATTTGTATCTGATGTATCGTATTACTCTTCTGTTGTATATGTTCTAACTCTGATGTAACTTATACATTTATATAGTAGCTTCATGAACTACTATCTCTTTTATTTCCGCTGCACTTATTACTCTGTGTCTGTGATCTGTGATTATTTATTTACTGTATATGTTCAGTTTTGCCAAATTTAAATTAACAACGCGGTATCTTGAGCAATTCAATTCCGGCATGAGTGTCTACCTATACACTTATAATGGATGCGAATGGTCCAAAATTTCGGGTCGTTACAGTTGGTATCAGAGCTTTGGTAGCTCTAGGCAAAACTCAACATATAGGGTAAATATAGTTACAGAATCACTCTCATTCGAGTTTCAATCTCTTCCTTTCGACTCGATTTCTTTGAATTTTGGAACGTTCCCTACGGTTCCAAATTTCATTCTTGTCCCTCACTATTCGTCTCCTTTCAATTCTGGAGCATCACATAACTCCACTTCGAATGACCCTTATAGTGAATCGGCGGTCTCGCCTAACTTCGAATGATTTGTAAAGGGTTGAAACTCCTTTATAATATGCATCAATTTACCAGGATTTCTGTATCCTCGGTTACGATGCTATCTATTACCTACTATACCTGAATTCCATCTCTTGAGATCGAGTGTTGATTTACCTCGGAATTCAGCATCGATCTTATTCTTGAAGTTACGGACGACCCGGGTAAAGTTGCCCATGAATTAAATAAACTCATCCATCTCCCGATTGTGGTAATTGAATTATCTTATCTTCTGTTTCAAACTTATTTTCGAATCAAAATTCTCTTTGATTTGAGTCAACAAAATTTGAATCCCTATCCTTATTTTGAAAATTCATTCCTGTATCGTCGAGCAAAGAAATGTATTTGTAAACTAATATATAAATGTTTAATATATACTGTGTTGTTTGAGTTGTTGATGTTGATTTGGGTTTCTGATCGATTCGTCTGATCAACGCTATCGATAGGATTTCCAAAACACTTGAACAGAGCAACCGACACAAAAGTATTTTCAAAATTTGGTAAATGAAATAATTTTGTATGATTGTATTATAAATATATAAGTAAAATTTTCTGAAAAAAAAGAAGAGGTAAATTAATTAGTTGTTTGAAATAATAATATTGATTTTCATCTATTGTTCGATAAATGAATTTATAAACTTGGTTTATAAACTGATTTAGAATTTGAAATGAAATGAAATTAAGGATTTGAGAATTTAATTTCCAATGATTTCGAACTATGGTTCTAAAGGTTTGAAATGCACATTATTTAAAGGTATTTTGACTATAATTTGTTTCCAAAGAATTTTCATGTATATTATTTAAAATATTTTCAAATAGAAATCGTTTTCAAAGAATTTTTAAAATGTTGAAATCAGTGCTCTTCTCTTTGTCGCTGGAAAATAATTTCGGTGATGGCGGCCGCATCATCGATATTCATTTTTGAGTTTCGAAGTGGAGATACTATTCTATAGCCTTGCTACGGTTTTGTTTTGAAAAAATATTTTGATTTGAATCTATTTAGTATAATTTGATTTATATATATATATGGGTACCTTATTTTAAAATTTAATTTGATTTGATATAAATATATTATATATCTCTAAATTGTTTAAAGTTAATCGGAAATCTAATTCTTAAATTTTGCTAAAGGATGATTTTAATTATAAATAAAACCAAAATTTGGAATAAATATTTAAACTTGAATAATTGAATTGGGAAAATTTTATTTGTATATTGTTCAACTGCATTCTAATACAACTTACCTAAATCATTCAGAAGTTGAATATGTAATTGGATAATGTATAAGATAAATTGAAATTATAAATAAAATTTGAGTGTTTATAATAAATGTTATACACTAAATTTTGGTTATAAAGATGTTAATAGAGTTAGATAGCATAATAAGTAAACTCAGTTAATAATGAAATAAATTTGTTTTGAAAGAATTAATAAATTGAAATTTGATCAACTTATGAAAATACCTTGAATTTAAAAGAAATTAGTAAATATAAATTAATTTAAATCGAAACTTTTATGGTTTAAATTAATTTATATAGGTTAAATATATGTGATTAGATATATTAAGTAGAATAAATTTAACAGTAATTTGGATTAAAGAAGAATTTAAAATTGTTGAAGAAAATATGATTATAATAAAAGACTATTCAAATTTATGGTTTTAGAAATTGTAAATTTAAGGAAATGGGATAATAAGGTAATGAATTTAGAAATAGTTGAGATTGATTTTAGTGAAATCAAATGGATTAAATCAAATATTGAATATCAATTAATTTAAATTTGAATTTATATGGTTTAAATTAATTGTTATTTTGGATTTCAAATCTGTTCTTCTTTCTGGTTGTTTCTGTTCTCCTACCTCGTTCCTTTTCGGGGACGAAAAGTTTTGAGTGGGGAGAGTGTAACGACCCATAAATTTCAACTGTTTTAATAACGTAATTAGTTGAAATTTTGTGAAAATTTTAAACGATAAAATTTTGAAATAAAATTTAATATTTGAAACGCATCTGGTTAAACATAGCAATTGGTAAATTTTCGTCCGAAAATACGAAAGTTTATTTCGCGCGTAAATTTACTTCAATTTAATCAGTTAAAAAGCAATGAAAATAAAATGTTTCCGAAACCTAAATATTTTTACATAGAAAAATTCTAAATCATCTTCTGAACAAGATGTCAGTTTGTCGTTTTGCCAAATTCGGAAATCTTTGGCTCCGTCGATCTTATTTTTCAGTGTTTTTCTTGCATTTTCCGCTATTAGAAAATTCGAATTTTTACAAATTCGACCGTACCACTGATATCTGTATGCCGCTTTGATCGTCTCGTCGTGCTGATCTCCGTAGTATATTCTATTGTAAATTTCGAAGTCCGGAAAACAGCGAAATTAATGGAATGATTTTTCCGTATTGGTATTTATTTCGAACCTCTTTGTTCTTGTGTCCATTCGTATATCCTCCTGGAGAATCTAAACAACTATCTGTTTTTCGTATTCCCAAAAATTTAATAATTCCACTTTTACTATTCTCTGATTTTATTATTCATGTTGGTATGTCCGTTCACTTCCTTTTGCTCTGCATTTCTCTTCGTTCTGCCTCCTCCATTTGCATCTACTATTTCCTTTCACTTTGCTCTTTCATTTGTTTAAAAAAAAAATTTAAAGCTTAAAGCTTACATATATTATTTTGCTGAAGCGATTATTGCCTACGCCTCCAACCCTTTATGGCCGAAGCTTTACCCCATGTCCTTCCCTTCCTGCCTCCGAGACTCCACGTGTCATTCCACCTTCCCATCAATGCCATGAAAACCCGTCATCACAGCCCTCTCTCCCTAACCCATGCTCCACCATCACCGAAGCAGCTCCTCCGCACGTGAATATCCCGACCGGCCTTTGCCCACCTTCCGCACTCCATGCCGAACACCTAGAAACCCATAGCCTCTTGTTTTCTCCTTCGTTCACCTACTCCGAGGCCAACCTCGCCCTGCTTGACCCCGTCAAACACCCCGTTCATCTCCTTCCTGCCGAATGACCTCCTCCACCAAATCTCGATCCACTCAAGCCTCACCCGACTCTCCACCGAGACCCGCCCCTGCGTAGCCGAGCAGGCTTTGGAAAACTCCACCTCTCCGACAAACAGCTCCTTCCCCTCCCTTTTCCGCTGGCCGAGCAGCCTCCTGTCGCATTAAACTGGTATATATATTTGTTTAGCGTTCACTGTTTACAGTTTACAGTTTTGTATTCTGCCTATATTTGATTTTTAATTTTATAACGTGTAAGTTTATATACGTTGATAGGTAGACCTGAGAAATTTTTCTGTTATTATACGAGTATTATTTTAAGTATTGTTTAAAATTTTAATATGTAAGGTCTGTACACATATTAGATTATATATGTACCATCGGTTTGTTCATTTATGTATAAGATATATGACCTTGCGAAAGTTTTATACGTGTTGTGTTTAGATTTTTGGAATCTCACAGTAAAGTGTATATACATTTTAGTAACAGCTTAATTTATATATGGTGTAGGCCACGTTTGTTTATATATGGTGATATGTAAATATACATATATTCTATTCAAATAAGTCAGTTTGCAAATCTTATATATGTGTTAATATAAGAAAGTTTATAATATGTTTGTTACTTAGTTAACTTAAGCAGGTCTATATCTATGTTTGTTTTGCTGAGTAGACTATACAACCTATGATTTATATAAATATGTAAGTTATGTACTTACGTTTGTGTAAGTGTGTATAAATTGTGTGTGTGTATATATATATATGTATGTATGTATATATTGAGTTACATATTCTGTTATTTGAATATACATGTTGACTGTATAAGCTAAGGCATTCATTCGTGCATTGGGTTTGGTAAAATTTTATCGGAGTCTGTTTACTGTTTATATAAAATATAGGAATGTAAATTTATACCTACGTTTATATATTTGTCTATATATATGTATTTATGAGTCAATTTCAAATATCTATGGAAATTTTATTTTATGTATTTGAAATAATTTTTGATTTAAAATTTCTGTATTAAAAAAAAATTATTCTTGAAACAAATATATATATATTTTCTATATATTTCGAGTCGATTCTGATGGTTCTCATCAATTTCCATTTATCAGCTTTGCTCGTCGATTCGTGCCAATCTGGTTTATTCGGAAGTCGTGCTTGCAATTCGTAACTCAACTTCGTTGTCTATTCTCGCTCCCTAGCCTCGAAAGGTGAGCACTCACTCACGATTAACGTTCTTTTATTTATTAAATTTGATTTCAATTGAAACGACAATTGAAATATGCTGTTGTTAGATATTTACACTGTTATTACCTGTATCAGTTCACCTATGACATCTGACACCATTATCTGTTAATTATTTATGCGATGATAATATAGTTTGGCTGATAATTGATAGATTTTTGATGTTTAATTAGACGTTAATTTGTTAATGTTAAGTGATAAATAGTATGCAGAATTGAAATTGATATAGGATAGTTAAAAATTTTAAAACTGATTTATATGTTAAATTTGATTAGTTGAATATGACACCTTTTAATTGTTAAATAAATTGACATGTAGAATAGTGATAATTACACTTTGAACCATCGACGTATATTGGATTAATTGTTGTAGTATAAAATTGTAATTGAATGACAAGTGGAAAACTGTAATGCAATAATCTTTAATCTACATGAAATGATAGTGTAGATTCTAGAAATAATTATATTAATTCGCACAGACAACAATGTGAATTAATACGATTATTTCGGGATTATTTGAATTGATTATTTGATTGTTGTTATTGCTTGTTTATTTACTTTTACACCATCCCAGTTATCACACTGCAAGTTCCCTTTGATATGCTTTGATTTTGAATTGAATTGGAATCGGGTTGAAATGATAAATACCCAAATTGAACTTTGACCTAGGATAGGAAATTAAATAAAACCCGATTGGTCAATAAATTTGATTTAAAAATAAAACGAAGATTTTATTTGAATAAATAATATGGTTTTGAAATGAAGTTGAAATTTGAATTTTTAATGAAAGGAAAATGTTAATATTTAATAATCTGAAACAAAATATTAACGATGTAATTGATGAAAGAATGTTGTTTAATTTGAGAAATGATTGAATTAAGTTTGAAACGATTTAATAATTAAGTTTGAAATTATAATTAAGTTTGAAATTATTAAACTTTGAAATGATTTAATAATTAAGTTTGAAATTATAATTAAGTTTGAAATTATTAAACTTTGAAATTATTTAATAATTAAGTTTTGAATTATTTAATAATTGAATAAGATTGAATTATTTAATGATTAAATTGAATTGGATTCTTTAATAAGAAAAATTGAACTTTTGAATAAGTGAATTTTACTTCGTAAATAATTGAAATTGAGTTTCTTTATTAATTAAGTTTTGGAAATTTATTTAAGTAAGTAAATAAGTGAAATTGAATTTCTTTAACAAGAAATAAAATGTGATGTATTGAAATTAATGTAAGACTTGAAATTTAAAGAATTTGGTTTGACGAATCTAATTTAATCAAATTTGTAAGTTTTGATATAATGAAGTTGAATTTTAATAATGGATTTAATGAATTGGAAATTTAATAGAAATTATTTTGAATGGCAAATTTACTTAATGAATATTGAATGAAATCGATAAATGAATTTAAATTGATTTAAATGTTAAATCAAATTAATCTAAATGTTTTCGAAATGATACTTATATACGAACTTGAATCAATATTTGAATGGTTTTAAATAAAGATTGAAATTGAATTATAAGATTTTGAAATGATAATTTGGAAGTTTTGAAACGTAAATTATGGAAATTGATTTAGAAAGGCAAATGAAATGTTGGTTTACGAATTGAAATTGAAATTGAATTTGATTTGGTTTTTGAAGTATATAAACGACCAATCGGTGTAATAATTACGGAAGTTATTAAAGAGACCGGAATCGGTTATGGATATACTCTCTATCTAAACCGAAAACCACTTTAATAACTATACGCGGAGTGATGATCCAGAATGAAGTGGTTGAAATGATGTACGTGATGACTGAAGAAAGAGAACGATAATGGATAGCCTTGACACTTGTGTCAAATTGGAAATGACTAAAACAGGAGCCGTGCCGGGCCAATGGAGGTCAGCTACCTCAAGTGAACACACTTCTTCAAACTACTCATTACTTGTTGTCGATTGGTGCACCCTTGATTTTGGGAGTGTTGTTTCACGGTGTTGCGGTCGCTGCGGCGATGCGTTCTCACCAGTCCGGATCAGGCGAACGGTAGTATCACTACCTTGGGTATTGCCTCATGTGCCTTGTCATACTTGTATTCCCTATTCGCGACCACTACGTATTTGTTTTGTACCTTTAGTATATGGATTGCCCTCTGGTGACTTCCGGTTTTGGGGAAACTACGGTCTTGTATATGCTTTTGGGAATAAAAATGTGTTAAGGGTGGAATGGGCCATGACTTAACACTATTTTGATACCTTATATTACTGATAGACATTATCTACTTAGCGTACATTACTACCTAGTAGATAGTTTAACGGATCCTTAAAGGATGGTTATTCCAAACATCCTTTGAGTTACTTGTATTTCAATTGCTATTTCACTTGAGTTGGATTTATTAATAGTGAAAATTAGGCCCACGTCCTTGTAATTAAACTTAGTCCGCGTAAACTCCTCCCGTTTGAAAACTTATATTTCCGATCCCTGTTTTTATTTCTGCCTCAATTTATTCCATAAATACCCCTGTTTACATGTCGCGCTAATTTTTTATGGTGGTTGTGATTTCGATTTCAAGTTTTAAATTCTGATTCAGTTCGATCATTGTTTTAAGATATTATTTCGGAATCATGGCTTTACCTTCTTCCAGGTAAAATATTGTTTGGATTTGTAATCGATTTTGTTTGTTTTTAAATGATATTGCGATATTCGTTTATAATTTTGTTATTTCTGTTTCGTTAGTTTTTTTTTGTTTGAAGTAAATGAAAATTACAAGTATTCTATTGTTTATTTTATCTGAAAAATTAATGCGTATGTATAGGGTACTGTTCGTTGATTTATTTTTTTAGCTTTGATTAAGTTTTGATTTGTCTGGAATTATTGTAGGTATTTTACAGTCTTGTCCGCAAATAATTTGAATATGTATGGTGAAAATGGTACAAATTACTAATTGTTGCTGATTTATCTGCAACTTTTTACAATTATTGCATACATATCAGCAAGTAATGTTCGTATTTCAGTTATTTGTTTAAGCTCAGACTTCTGCTTATTTATCTGCTTTTTTTTATAAACATTGCTTACATATCAGCAAATGATATTGCTTAAGTATTAAAATATTATTTTATGTGCTGATTTGTCTGCAATTTTTTATAATTATTGCTTACATATCAGCATATAATATATATATCCTGCGTTTTTGTATTTATTTTTTTATAATTGTAATTATGTTTTTTTAAAATTAAAGTGTTCCTGGTGATGCTGGAGTGCTTGTGCTGTTGAAGTTTGGATATGATAGCTTTTCGTTACGCCTTCAATTTGATAGTTCGGTTGTTATGTTGAGAAGTGCTATTTCTGGTAAATGGACAGAATTGAGTTCAATGTCATTTGAATTGTACTATGTTAGAGATGGATTGAGAAGGAATATTGAAACTAATTTTGATCTTCAATCTATTTTGTTGTTGGCTGCTCATAACCGTGAGGATTACTTTGTTATTTTTGTTGATGTTGTTCCTTCTAGTTTTTCAGCTACCAATATTAGATCAGATGCTGTTACATGTAGCAGTGATTCCTCATTTGTTAGTACCGGTGATTCTAATATTCAATTCAGGCAGTTATTAAGAAATGATTCCAATCAATCTGTTTTTACGGGTGTTGGTCAACAATTTCCAGGTGGTGTTACTGAATTTAGGCTCAATTTGATGATATATAGTATTAAAACAGGGTATAAGCTTGATTTGGTTAAGAATGATAAGGAAAGAGTTACGGCTGTTTGTTCTCGAACAAAATGTACTTTCAGAATTCATGCTTCTGTTAAGTTTAATCTTCCGGGCTATTTTGTTATAAAGAGATTTCATCCTGAACATACCTGTGGTGCTGGAATTCATGATATTAATGATCCTCCTGTTTCAAGTAAATTGATTAAGTTGTTGGTTTATGATCATATTCAAGCTAATCCGTTAATGAAGACAAAGGACATTATTAACCTATTTCAAACTGAGTATAATATCATTTTGAAGTATTATTTTGCTTATAGTGGGAAGAGATTGGCTTTAGAAGATTTACATGGAAGTGATATGATGTCTTATCACCATTTGAAATCTTTTTGTGATGCTGTAATTGAAAGTAATCCTGGTAGTAAAGTAGTTTTGGAGTGTAATCATGATACTCGTCAATTTGAGAGGGTTTTCATTGGTTTTGAAGCTTGTGCACATGGTTTTCAATTTTGTCGGCCTTTAATATTTGTTGATGCTACTTTTATGAAGGGTAGAGCTCAAGGTTGTTTGATGGCTGCTACTGGTAAAAATGGCAATGAAGGTATGTTGTACATTAATTTATAATTGCATCAATATCTGCAATAATTATTATATGTTTCTGCAACATCAATATTTATTAAGAAGAAATAAAATATTTTACTTACATAAATCATTGCGGAAATCGAAGCAATTTTACATAAAAAATTGCTGAAAAGTATGCAATTTTTTTGAATTAAGAAAAATTGTTGTGCAGTAATATTTGGTAATAGTTGCAGTTTTGTCAGCATTTTTTCAATATAAGTGAATAGTATTAAGCAATTTGTTCAGTTATTTATATATTTGTGATTGTTTTATCAGGTTTTTTTCCTATAGCAGTTGCAATTGTGTCTGGTGAAGATGAAAATAATTGGATTTGGTATTGTGAACAGCTTAAAGATTTTTTGAAAGATGATTGTAGAAAGTTTGTTTTCATTTCTGACCGTCATCCTGGTATTCTTGTTGCTATTCCCAAAGTGTTTCCAGATTCAGTTCATGGTTCCTGTTTTTATCATTTAAACAATAATTTAAAAGTTGCTTTAAAGTCTGAATTTTCCAAATCAAAAAAGAAATGGTTGATAGATTTGTTTGGACGTGTTGCATATGCTTCTAATTTGGATGATTTCAATTTAGCATTGAAGAATTTTAAAGATGCTGGTGGTTCTACTGTGGCAAACTTTTTGAATGGAATTCCCTTTGAGAAATTTACTAATGTTTTTTTCCCTGCTTGTCGTTATGGTGAAATGTCATCAAATTGTTCAGAGAGTTTCAATAAATGGATTTTGGAAGAAAGACATTAACCAATCACTGCATGCTTGGATAGCATTAGAGTTAAGTTGATGAAGTTAATTTCTGATCGTCGAGAACTTGCTAATAGTTGGAATAGTGTTGTTTGTCCGGTGAACGAAAATCGGTTGAAAAGTCTTCATTTGGAAGGAGCTTCATGGTTTGTTATAAAATCTAGTGATCATGTGTTTGAAGTTCATTCTCCTGTTCATCAATCTGTTGATTTAAATAATCGGACTTGTTCTTGTAATTTGTGGCAAATTTATGGTTTTCCTTGTGCTCATGCTGTTAGATGTATTTTGAGCTGTGGAAAGTTAAATGTTTATGATTACATTGAAGATTATTTCAAAGTTGTTTATTTTCGATCGGCATATTCTCATCCAATCAATCCTATTATAAACTTTGTGAAAGAAGATGTTTTGATTGAAGATGTTGTTGTAGCACCTCCTAAAGGTAGAAGAATGCCTGGTCGACCATCTGCATTTAAGAGGATAAAATCTGCCGGTGAAATTTCAAAGACTATTAGATGCAGCATATGCAAGAAGTTGGGTCATAATAAAAGGACTTGTTCAGTGAAACACATGTAGTCTCTCTTTAATATAGGAAAGCTAAAATGTATGGAGTTGAGTTTATGTTTTTCTTATTCATTTTAATGGTATTTTCTCTATCCTTAGGTTGGATGTTTACTGTCTGTAATGTATTAAACATGGTTCGCTTTCGAGTAATCATTGTTGCAGTATTTTCTGCAATTATTACTGTTAATTGCACATATTTCTGCAGTTTTTCTGAATAATTGTTTTCTTTTTATACCCCTTTTGTGAATAATTGTCACATCCTGAAATTTTCGACTTTCGAAAATTCGACATCGATACTCACTTTATCGACTGCCGAGAAATCGAACGCCGGAAATTCCAATAGTGAGGGTTTTAGAAAGAAGAAGTAGAAGAAAAAGAGAAGAAGAAGAAAGAAAGCAGAGAAGAAGAACAACAGAACAACATCAGAATCTCACATATCGCAGCGGAATAATATACAATAGATAATTACTAGTCTTTTAAAACAAAGGACTATATCAGTTTATACATACATCAATCATCAGAGTCAATATACAACAATGGACAGTTATATAACTTGTCCTCATACAGAATACACAGCGGAATAAATACTATCAGATACAAATACTACGTCTCGTCATCCAGTTTGCTTCCAAAGCTCCAGAATATCTAGAATATCCTGATAACATAACTCTAGGCTGCCCGTGTGGAAATTGGTGGGCACCCAGAGTTTAGAAGGGAAACAATAAACTCCGAGTCAGTCATGGTGACTGGTGTGAGATCGTAAAACAGTTATTTCTTTAAAACAAAGAAAATAATTTTAAAGTCAATTCGAAATGCTTTTGGAAAATGAAACTACCATAAGACCTCCCGCCACACACACAATGCAAACGCAGAATTGGAGGAGATTTCTTCTTATGATAGTCAAAGATGCTTACTACGCAAAAATCAAATTCTTTTTGATATTATTATTAGTGCATAGTGTAGAAAACATTTCGAAAGTAGAATATAAATCTTAGCCAGCATAGGTACCATTATAGTATGCTTGCTATAGCTACCATATTAAATGGCAGGTTCTACAACTAAAACCGTACAAGGCTCGTATTGTTTCTTTGGATTTCCAACAAATGGTCAGGCTAAGGAACTTCCTATCCACGATGGGTACGTCCCTGGAATAGACGACCCGAGAACCTAACCGGATCTCTGCCAACACAAGGCCGGGTTACCTCTGCAAAAATAGGTAACTACTGACACGCGTATGCCATCCCCCGATCGTCACCGATCTTCCCGAGGATCCCCGATTTCCAACAAACCACATAGATAATAATAATGCAGTAACCACAGAGGTTAAGTATCTGGGCTCCATACCATGATACCACCTTTATCCAGAAGGAATGACATACACTAAGGGGCGCTACTCCCTAGAACCTTGCCGCATCCTTCCTGTTTCGACCATTTCCGGGGTGTGAGGCTCGACGAAGTCTCGTCCACAAAGCTACGCTTTCTCAAAAAAAAAAGCCCTGCTTCGGGTCAAACAAAATGATCAACCTATGATCACAAAGATATAAGATCAACCAAATGATCATATCACAAATGATCAAACACTGATCATTTCACAGCAACACTCAGTATGCCACGTTACCAAATTGGGATATATCGCTGATAAATTTCAACTACATAACCTCTGAGCTCGTACGTCTCAGAGAAGGGTGTTAAGCTAAGAGAATAAATTCTCCGCCACCAACAGAAATGTATTTGAAAGAAATCAGCTTTATATCTCAAATTGTAACGTCAGACACACAATCCATACAAGTCTGTTCCGGGATCGAACAGAACCGAAGGCACTTCTCACGAAGCCCTTGCAATTCCGGATAATTTTCAATCACGTCAGGACTTCCCGTCACTAAGGGTGATAAAACCTCTAAATCGAAGATCAGTCGATGTAGAGTAACTCGACGGTAATCCTTCCGTTTTCAAAAATATCCGGTCTTCAACACCGGTCTTCAAATGCAATTCATAACGACGTATCACATATTCGGAATGGGTTATACGACCCCATGGTCCTTTCCCGGCTAACCCGAATAGTGAGCGCTTATTTAAAAACAAGTGTGGCATTCAATTTCATCCAATTCACAACAAATACCTACTCAAGGTAATTATTGATAGTCGGTTATTTAACTATCAATAAGATGCGCAACATCATCAGATTCCAAATAATTTTCCAAATTATTTCATCTTCAAAAATATCTTTACTAGATATAAAATTTCCACACTTCAAAAATAAATCAATATTTATTTTTCTAAACAGTTTCCCTTTCCTTTATAAATTCCATATTGAACTTATATTTCAAAATATCTACTGATATACGATTTTCAAATCGATTTCAATATTCACTTTCAATTTATCTTTACTGAGATAAATTCTCAAAAACACTTCATTTCATTTTGGAAAAACATTTCCTTACTTATTTAATAATAAGTATTTCACAAATCTTTTTATTTTCAACATTTGAAAATATTCGATATACTTAAATCAATATTAAGTATATATTCATTCTTTAAGGAAATCTATTTCTATAACACATTTATCTGAGTCAAAACGAATGTTACGTAGAACATCGTTACGACGACTCAAAATCACTAGTATAGGGATTCGAAATTTAGATAGATATATAAATCCCAATACTAGACAAAAACATTTCCTTTCGGAAATCATTTACTATAACAACAGTGTTATAGTCCATCATTTCCTTATTGCTCGAAAACGTCTATTTCAACAATGAATGTTGAAATCTATGATTTCGATATTCAATACATTTTAAAACATCGTTTAAAACAATTAACTTCATTTTCAATATCACTTTCCCAAAACATATCCATTTTATTTAATAATATATTCACTGTCCAAAATCGTGAATATACTATGTTATCCAAATTCAACATTTCTACGCAATTTATTTAAAGGCTTATCCACTGTCCAAAATCGTGGATATAATTCCTTTAATTGACTTCTACAATTCACTTGTCAAAATAAGTGATTTCGGATTTATAAACAACGTTTATAAATCACAATTTTATATTTTATAACAACTTCAAGTTATGAAATCCCTTTCTTTAAACAATTCCATTTGACTCATTTATATAACAAAAATCCAAATCATAAGTTGATAACTTATAATTCATTTAGTTTCAAAGTCCTTCATCTTATAACTTCACAAATCGTATATCTATCAATATTACTTACTTATAAAATCTGTTTATAAGTTCATTTTAACATTTATAGAACTCCTAAATAATCTCCTTATTTTTATTTATAAAATAACAATTTTATACATCTTCTATAAATATAACCCATTTATAATAAGTCGAAAATTTCAATTTTAAACCAATTTCAATTTAATCAACTTATATTTCAAAAACTACATTCTTATTATATCTTCACAAATCTCATAATTTTATACCACGAAAATTTTAACATTTATTTATTTAAAATGAATTAATTCCAAAATTCAATAAACCGTATACTTTCAAATAATCACTTTGAAATCCTTTTAAAAATAATATCGTTATTTTTAACTTCAAAAATGGATCCGATGATGCAACAGCACCAAACAGTCAATCACAACAATCAAATATCATATATCATCATATGATAACAGAATATATATCAATATCTGTAAATAAGTAAATCAAGTTGAGGAATCCAGTTGGATCCCTCCAACCTGTTTCCCTGCATCCAAAGATGTTAGCACAATACCAATTCCGCTCCAGTACGGAATTATCGCGGTATATGGGTTTTATAAAAATCCGCTTACTAACGGCGCAATAGGGTCTCATCCGCTATACGAGGCGGGAAATCAATCAATCCAATATATACATATGCCAATATGTATATATTGTTATATATATATAGATATATCCTACTATATCTAATACCAACAATCAAAACAGACAATCAAGCAATAACTGAAAATTCCACTTTTCGATCGAGTGAGAAAAATCTCACCTTAGCTTTTATTTTTGCAATCCATTTATCATTTCCGCTTGTTTCTCCATTTCAGACCTAGTATAAACAATTTATACACTTTATTAATATTCGAATAAATCGAACAACAATTTCTTTTCAATGGATTAAATTGTTTAACAATTTTAATTTGGACAAATTTAACAATTAATTTCCTACTAGATAAATTAAATTATCCAAATGATTCTATTAAACAAATTTTCTCTTACTAATTTATTTAATTAAACTGAATTTCCTTTTTAAATAAATCTATCCAACCAAAATTTTACTTAAAATAAATATCTTTAATTCAAATCAATTTCCTTTAATAAATTTGCTTAAGTAAAATTTCTTCTTTCTGCTTTCTTTATGTATATATATATACTGGTATATTAACTGCTTTACATTCTACTGATCATTCCATTTTTTTTCTATCCATATATACTTACTTTAACTGTATAAATAAAATTATCATCTTAAATTAAAACAGATTTTAAACTTAAATTAACTTGGTTTAATTAACAGTTTCACATGTATATTTACTAACTGTATAAATATACATTTATATTTACTCGTATATATATATAAATAAATTTTGAAATCGAATAAAATAAAATAATCTACCTCACTGCGATAGTAACAGCCAAACCCAGTCGATTCTTCTTCCTCGACGCTTGCACACACGAACAACCCAAAGGTCAATCATCTTACCAAGCAGTCGAATCGTCTGTTCGCCGACCATCCTCAATTCGCACTGCCACCTTGCTCGCGAGACCCACGCTGCCTCCCCTGCCAACCCCTAGTTCGCGATATCGTCGAACTCGCTGTCTCCACCTGCCGCGAATCCCACCAAGTCGCCAATCGCTGCCCACAGCCCTAACATCACGACGTGCCTTCACGAGAGCTCGCGCCACCCAACTGCAGCCCCAAATCCAACTTGCGAACACCGCCGCCGCCCTAATTATTGAAGCTCGAATCCCATCACCGAAGTCGCCTCACGCCACCGCGACTTGGCCTCACGTCAAACGATTCCATCCCCAAATTGCTACCTCGAAATCGCCGAGAAACCCCAGCTAATCATCGCGATGCTCGCAACCCACCCCTGCCCTCACGAATGGCTGAAACGAATCGATTTAGAGAAGGGGAAAAATGGCGCTTTGATTTGGATACGAACGAATTTGGTTTACTGTGGCCTTTAATTTGATTTTCGAGCGAAAGCATTTTCGTTTGGTTTTGAATTGCTTTGAATCAGATAAGGGAAGAGGGGGCGAGATATTTGAAACTGAACGAGGTATGGGTTACACGATTTGTTTCGTGATTTTGAACGAGATTCCAGGCGTATTCAACGGGAGATAACGTGGTGTTTGTTGACTATATTAAAAATTTAAATTTAAATCAAATTTGATTTAAAACTTCAACGCGTTTTGCAACCATACGGTCACAAAACAACTCTGATAAATACGAAATTTGAAATCCGATAATAATTCAATATTCCGGATCCAATGGAACTGGTTTCGTCGAATTCCGAGACTGTTTGAAAAATGACTATTTTTAAATATCGATTCGAACAATTAAACTTCAAAACTGATCAAAACAGTCTAAATTTAAATTCTGAAGCTGCTGTTATCTTCAGTGTTATCAATATAAATTTTAACAGCTTTCGAAATAATTTTCTTCAACTTAAAAATTTAAGATATAAATTTTTATTCAACTTTCTATAGATTAAATTTTAAAGTTTATTCGAAAAATTCAGAGTTATATCGGGATTCAAATTAAATCGTCGTTCAAATACTTAAAATAAATTAAATATTCTCAATTTAATTTGTTCAAAATTCAGGGTCGTTACAATAATGCTTTTTATATGAAGATGATATTTGTATAATTGTTTGGATCGAAATAAATAAGAGTATCCATAAGTATGTGCAATTTTTGTTTATAAATATGGAGGTATCGGCAATTATCTATTTGTTATGCTGACATTTCTGAAATTATCTGGTTCAAGAAATTCGAATATCTACAAATTTGTGGACATATCTGTAGATATATGGTTTTATTGCTGAAATTTCTGCAACTATTTGTTGAAAGAATTTCCAATAGCTAAATATTTTTAGAGATATCTGCAGATATGTGCTTCATTTGCTGACATTTGTGAAATTATTATGAGTAAGAATTTGGAAAAAAAAATTATTACTGAGATATCTGCTGATATATGTTTTTATTGCTGATTTTTCTGCAATTTTTAAGAGCAAGTATTTAATTACCTACACATTTGTCAAGATAACTGCAGATATGTGCTTTTAATGCTTAATACAATTGTTAGAAATTTATATATAAATTTTTTTGTAATATACTCTAATATTGTGGTAACACAGTAATATTGTCTTTCAACTACATAAGTTTAGCAAATATGTACATACATTTCAGTTTTCTTACATAAAACATTACAGTTTGATACATCAATTATTTTGATTTGCTTCAGAAAGTAAAAACTTTTGTGTCAAGCTTTCTTCTAAGATCCAACTATAAGGTTTGCAAGAAAGAATTTGATGTGCTATTTCAGCTCTTTGTAAATCCATAGCTTCATATGAGAATTCAGGGTCTTCATTGTTGATTTCTTTGTCTTCACTTCTTTGTTTCATAATGTTCATTACAAACATGCCACAATCAACTCTGCAATGATTGACAAGTATTATATAATTATTAGAAGAAATGTTCTATGATATGGAAATATTTGTACATTTTTTTTGTTGTGTACTTACGTATCAGAACGTTGTTGGGTGCTGTTAGCAAAAGTGATTTGCTTTGATGGTTCATGCTCTCCTTTTTCCAATTTCTTTAGTAAGGCAGTGACATAAACTCTCTGTACAAAAAAACAAAGATTTTGTTAAATAGTTTATTTTTCTCTGATTTATTCATTTTTTAATTTACATACCATCTTTCTTGCCGCTTTCTGATGATCTGCTTCGTGCCGTGGTTTTATGGAATCGTAGTGAATCCATATTCTACCTTGTTTATTAAACTCCAACAGTGTAAAATGTGATTTTTGGTGGATAGGGAAGAACATTTTATTGCAGTTTGCAAAATTTTTAGCAACTACATTATCGATTAGGGCTTGTGTTACATTCTTTGAATTGCTCAGTAGAAATGTCTGTAGGATAATATATTAGACAATTGAATTGATGAACATTTAAACAAATTCTTCAGTAGAAGATTATAAAACTTACAGTAGCGTAAACTTTGAAGTACAAGTTTTCTGGATGAACTTTACGCAATTCATGTGAATACCAGTCAATGATCTACAAATATTATTATAAGGAAATAGTGATAATATATTTGTTTACAGAATAATATAATATGATTAGCAGAAAAAATAATAAGTTCTTGAAATTTTGCATAAAAACAACAGGTTTGATTAAATGTTGCTGAAAAATCTGTAGATAAATGATATTGTTTTGGATAAATGGAATTTTACTGACAAAACAATAAATTTAAAGAAGTATTGCTGATAAATATGCAGATAAATGGAGTTATTGCAGATAAATGGGTTTTTGCAGATAAAACAGCAAGTCTAATTAAATGTTGCAGATAAATTTGTAAATAAATGTACTTTTGAGTAAAGTTGTACCTGGCCATCAAGAAATCTTCCTATAATTAGTTCACCAAGTGCTGTTCCAGTTATAATTATGTCATCGTCTCCATTTAAGTATGCACTTTTGCTGTGATATAATGATCAATATTAGTAAATGTTTGTATTTTTCAAATATTTGTTGATATCTAACCAGGAAATTTAAATAATTACTTTTAGTTAAGCATTTATTGGTATACTTGGCTACTAAAAGAATTATACAGTTTTACCTGAGGTCAGAGTTATTAAAGAAGTCCTCAAGCAGCTTGATTTTTTCTTCAGATAGACTTCGTACATTTGACCTCCTTCTGACATTTATTTTTGTACTGGTAGATAATTCTTTTGATCTAGGTTCAGATTCATATTCTTCAATTATTATTGGAAGGATTTGTACTTGCTGTTTTTCCTTTTTTGCTTTCTTTTCAGTTTGAAAATTCATTTCTTCAGCTAATTTAACCCTTTTTTTTGGATTTTCAATTTCCAATGTTTTTTCTTTGATTTCTTCAGTTTTTGTTTCTGCTGAAGTAGATATTTTTTCGGTTTGTTTGCCTTGTAACTGTGTATATTTTTGAATGCTTTCACCTGAAATTAATTTGAATGATGGTTAATATTTCATAATTGGTTTTTGAAATACAATTATTGGTTGTTGGTTAATAAAAATTTTGTGAATAATTGTGAAAAAGTGAAGAATATGCTACACTCTACAGCAGTTGTTGCATTAATATCAGCAATTATTCTTCATATTATTAATATATAATAGGAAGAATATTTGCGGATATATCAACAAATATGTTAAATTTTTACAGTCTGGTTGAAAAACTATAGTTATTCAAAGCATTACCAGATGAAGGATCTTGTTCAATTGCTTTATCTTCCTCAACTATTTTTGTTTCTTCACCATCTTCTCGGTCTTTCTGTTTTGCTTCAAAATTTATTTTTTGCCCATTATCAACATCTTTTTCTTTTTGTTCTTCTTTTTCTTTATCTATCTCCATTAGCTGAGATTCATCTTCAACAGTTTTGTCTTCAGTTTGAATATCAATTAAATTTTCATTTTCTTCTGTCCTTTGAGCTGAAATATATGTTTGCAATTCAACTCTTTAATATTTTTGACATAGTTATAGATTTTGTGTTATGTTACAATGTGTTATGTAAAAAATGAAGAATGTGCTACAGTTTTTAATACTTATTGCAATGATATCTGCATTTATTCTTTAAAAATGCTTTTTTCATTTAGTAAGAATACTTGCAGATATATCATCAAATATTTTAAATTTTTACATTCTTGTTGGAAAACAAAATATTACTGAAAGTATTACCTGATGACGTATTCTCTTCTGTTTCATTATCCTCACTTTCTTTGTTTTCTTCACTTTCACTTTCATCTGAGGAATTTAGTTTGCTACCAGATCTTTCTATTAGTTGTAGCTCTATATTATCAGATTCTGTGGATGATGATGTTTCCACATTTTGTCTCAATTGCTTTTTTAGCAGCGTATTTTCAGCTTGAAGTTTCCTGTTGTCCAATTCAAGTTTTCTTATTATTTCTTTATATTTTTCTTCTCTTTTCTTGTAGAATGCTTCATATTCTTCATCTTTTTCAACTGCATCTTTCAACAATTTTAGTTCCTCTCCTTGAAAATCCTGGAATAAATAATTCAATCAAAATTGAAGCTTAAGAATATTTGTATGTAATTATGTAAGAACTGTGAATAATTGGAAAAATGAATATAATTTTAATTATGATTGGTATGTATGTCCATAAATATTTTTAATAATGGCAGAAAAATCTGCAGGTATTATACAAAATAGTAGATATATCTTTAATTATTGTAAATAATTGTATAACTATGTTCAGTTTTGTTGTTTTAAGTGCAGATAAATATGCAATTGTTTATAAAAATTGCAGATAAGTCATCATATGTAGTGAATAATTGCATCCAAAAAAAGCTCAACTACTGCTAATAAATGCAGATATATCTGCAACCATTGTTAAATGTTGCAGATAAGTTTGCAAACAAATAAAGTACTGGCTATTTTTTTACTAAAGCTTAATAATTCTATAAATTAAATTGCAGTTATACTTACTGAGTTGTACTCTATGGTCAATAACATTATTGGCTTGAGTTTTGATATATCCCATTTGCCAGCCAAGGGATACGAGTTGTTGTATTCGAATTTAGCAGATTTCAAAATTTGTGTTTTCTCACAGATCCACCACTGCAAAAAAGACAATTAGTATTAGAATAAATTATTAATTAATAGGATATTTATCTAATTAATTAAAAATTTAATACCAGCAATAATGTAACGCATGCATTTATTTTCCTTGGGGTGTCAATATATTTTTCAATTTGATTTATCAAATGCTTGTGAATCGTTTTTGGCCATGATATCTGCTGCATTTTATCTTCACAAACACAATATGGAATCATATTCCATGATATACTTGAGTTTGGATTTGATATTAAAAATGTTGCAACCAAATGCAACTGCAAAAGCTTTGCAGTATCTGCTTGTTCTTCTTTTGATGATCCTTTTATTGTTGCAAATAATTCCCTTTCTATGTTTTTTTTGTTGACACTTGTTTCTCCTTTAAAGTGCCTGCTGATGAATGATGTAAACTCAGCATTGCTTTTACCCTCTTTTTTCATATGGCCAGAAGTTTTGATTTGCTGTCCCTCTGTAGGAATTGATAGCAATTGGCTTATATCATCCTCTGTAAATGTTAGTAGCATATCTCCAAATTGGAAACAGTTCAAATTCTTTCTGTATGCTTTGATGATTATGTCTATTGTCGTTGAGTTTTTTGTGTTTTCTTTTGCAGGTATAATTCCAATATAGATCATATGAATGAACTTGTAGAAAGGTAGATTCTGGAGATATTTTGTATGTGATATTGTCAGCAATTTTTCATTCTTAATCTTGCGAAGAACATCGATGAAAGACCTCAAATTATTTCTGTAATTATCTTCTGTTGATTTGAATTTCCCTTCACTTATTGTTTTTCTTTTTTCCGGTAGAATATTTGATCCTGGTTGTTGTTCAACAGGAACAATAGATGTTTCCAACATAACTTTTTTTCCTTCTTTTATATCTTCTTTTGTGTTCTTTTGTAAATGTAAATTAAATATTATGAAATAACTATGCACAATCTAATAATATGATAGGTAATGTTAAATACTTGCAGTTATAATGAATATGTAACTGAATTAAGGCTCAATTTGATGATATATAGTATTAAGATATTTCTGCAACTATGTGTAATAGTTGCAGATATTTCTGCAACTATACCGAATAGTTGCATAAATTTCAGCAACTATTGCACATAGTTGCAGAAATGTTTGCAACTATGTGTAATAGTTGCAGATATTTCTGCAACTATACCGAATAGTTGCATAAATTTCAGCAACTATTGCACATAGTTGCAGAAATGTTTGCAACTATGTGCAATAGTTGCAGATATTTCTGCAACTATACAGAATAGTTGCATAAATTTCAGCATCTATTGCACATAGTTGCAGACATTTCTGCAACTATTGCATAAAGTTGCAGAAATGCAACTATATTCAATAGTTGCAGAAATGTTTGCAACTATGTGCAATAGTTGCAGATATTACTGCAACTATTAGCAATAGTTGCAGAAATATCTGCGACTAATGCACATAGTTGCAGATATATCTGCAACTATACGCAATAGTTGCAGATATATCTGCAACTATAAGCAATAGTTGTAGACATTTCTGCAACTATTTGCAAATAGTTGCAGATATTACTGCAACTATTAGCAATAGTTGCAGAAATATCTACGACTAATGCTCATAGTTGCAGATATATCTGCAACTATACGCAATAGTTGCAGATATATCTGCAATTATTTAAAAATTTTGTAAAATTTCAAAAAAATGAAGAATGTGCTACATGCATGGCTAACTCGATTTATATGTGCAATAGTTGCAGATATTTCTGCAACTATACAGAATAGTTGCATAAATTTTAGCATCTATTGCACATAGTTGCAGAAATATCTGCGACTAATGCACATAGTTGCAGATATATCTGCAACTATACGCAATAGTTGCAGATATATCTGCAATTATTTGCAAATTTTGTAAAATTTCAAAAAAATCAAAAACGTTTAAAATTTGCTGAATTATCTGCGAATATTTGAAATAATTGCACCTTTAATACAAAAATGAATCTGCTTAAAATTTGAAGAGAGGAAATAGTTTTTTGAACAATATTTTTCAAAAATTGCAGTAATTACAGAATGTTTTTTAGTATATCATCTGCATTCTCAATCTTCTTTGTATTACCGTAAAAAAGCTCGATTACATGCATGGCTAACTCGAAAATCTCTAAAATCCTTGCAAAAACCCTAAGATCTATTGATTTAAAACAGTGGAATATAAATCGACTACTTATGAAATTGAGATACATCACCTTCGATCTTCCCATTTTGCCTCGTGTGAGATTTTCGACTTGATTTTGGTTGTTCAGTTGTTCGATTTTATAGAGTTTTCGGATTTTGTTGAAGAAACTGTGATTTCAATTGTATCAAAGGTTACGATAAAAAAAGCGTGGGTTTAGGGTTTTACGTTGATTTTTTAGGGTAGTTTGGGAAAAAAAAGGCGGTCTTTAAAAATAGGGATGAAATTTTTATGTTTTGTATCTAAGGGATGTTTGGTGAATTATGAAAGTTATTAAGGATGTATGGCAAACGTTCCATTATTAATATAAGAATGTTAATCCTGACTCGAGTGTCTTGTGTTTTTGCTTTACGCTCGGGTCAGACTGAGTGATCCAGTATTCGAGACTCACTTTTGAAGTTGGAGCTTGCTTGAAGATCAGCCATCTATTCTGCTTTCAGTATTCGATGATTCCAGTGATGTATTCTGATTTGTATTTGATGTATCGTATTACTCTTCTGTTGTATCTGTTCTAACTCTGATGTAACTTATACATTTATATAGTAGCTTCATGAACTACTATCTCTTTTATTTCCGCTGCACTTATTACTCTGTGTCTGTGATCTGTGATTATTTATTTACTGTATATGTTCAGTTTTGCCGAATTTAAATTAACAATGCGGTATCTTGAGCAATTCAATTCCGGCATGAGTGTCTACCTATACACTTATAATGGATGCGAATGGTCCAAAATTTCGGGTCGTTACATAAAACTGAGTCAACCTCTTCGACCTCTTTACCGATCCGGTCTGGCAGGTAGCTAGAAGAGTGGTATGCTGGTATTCAAACTCAGTCCTAAAGTCTACTTTTCCTTATACATGGTAAAGATGTTTTGTTAGTCGGCCCAATAACATCAAATATTTTATACAACTTAGATGTTAAAACCAAAGAAAGTTTTAATAAAACAAAGTTTATTAAAATCTTCTTATTAAATTTAACCCATCTAAAAATTTGTGTAAAATTATTTCTTCTCTAATCAAGAGCGATATAAACTCATATTAACAATTTCAGTTATCCACACACTCCTTTATCAAAATACCTTTTCTGTTCTGGATCCATTTTCTTTTAAGGAAACTTAAGAACAAAATATCTGGTTTTAATTTCAAAAACCCCTTTGAAATGGTACAATATATTTTAATATGTAGATATTATACATATAGACCGAGTAACACCCTAAACGATACCAAGGAACTAGGTCCTATCAAATAGTATCATACACCCCTGTAACAAGAAGGGTAATACTTAAGAGAAGTGCTTACCATCCGAACACATCTATTGCCTACTTTTACTCATTTCCTAGCCACTCATGGTAGTTAACATAAAATACTTCTTCTATTTCAAATCCCATTTTGAAACAATACTAGATATATTTCTCATATATATGTATATGTATATGTATATGTATATGTATGTACGTATAATAGCTTTAGCACTTTATTTACTAAAACCTGCTTTTAGGTTCATTCGGATTCGAACTCGTTTCGATCATATAATGACAAAGGGAAAAATTTACTAAGTGCATTACAATGTTCGCCTGAGCAAACATCTGATCGTCACTTAGAAGATTATTTAGATTAGCACAAAAATAATTGAGACTCATTCCTTGAACTATCCAAAGAAAATGTATCTTACTTTAAAAATGCTTTTATAAATACTTTCAAGTACTATTATTACCCTTTTTCCAAAAATCATTTAAAATCTTTTCCAAAGAGACCGAGATTCGAATTCTCAAAAATCCTCTTTATTTTATAAGATACATCTTATAGACCAAATTTATAAAATCCTCTTTATATAAAATCATTCCTTCTTTATAATAACCATTTTAACAAAATAAACTTGTTAAACCCACATTATTAACAAACGCCTTATAGTTAATCGTGAAACTGGATTCACAAAGTGTTCATATTTAACTCAATCAAGCCGCAAATGCTCATAAACTGTCCAAGCATAAATAATCAGTCAACAAATGATGATGAATATATATATTATCATTTCCTAAAAAACAATAACAAAAATAGCTATATCAATTTTTGAAAATTATTCTTTTCTATTTAAAATAGAAAATCTAGGCAAAATTATTTCATTTACCAATTTCAATGCACTATAAAACATTTTTATAGCACTAACAAATACAGGCTCTTATATATAATACACTCAAACTCATTCTAAGGCATCACTTACCCTATCTCTAATAAGTTTACCCTAACAAAGCCAAGATTCTCACTTAACCTTCAGCTTTGATACCAAATGTGATGACCCCCTTTACGACCCTTAAAATTCGACACTAATACATCTGCGGTATTCACGTACTGAGCATTTAAGTGCTGAAAAGACATATTGTTGGGGTAAAAGAAATGAAAAGAAAGAACATAATCTCACATTGTGACAGTAATATATAATATCCAAATTATATTTACAAAAGAATACTTTAATATTAATACAACAATCAGAGTCTAATCTATCATAAGCTTGGAAGTTTATAATAGCCTATCCTTACAAATGCTGATAAATACAACATAAGAAATACAATGGAAAACAAACTACGTCAGGTCTTGAAGGCATACAGCTCGTCTCTTGAAGCTTCGAGAGTCCATCTCTAAATCTAGTGGAAGTACTCGGGTCTGACCCAAGCATTATAAGAAAATAACACTCGGATCAGCATGCTAAACCAGCATGAGAAACTTAAATCATACGGATTGTTATATTTATAAAATACTTTCAAAAATAAAGGTATCTTATAAGACCATGCCACAGAAAAACATGGATGAGCTTTTAGCTTACGATAACTAAACTATTTTACAAGAAAATATAGTTATATTATAATGTCTAAGGTTTAAATATAATATATAACATATCTGGAATGGTTACCCATAATTACATTCAACGGTACTAGGTTTTATAACTAAAAGCGTAAGGCACGTATTAGAGATTGGATTCCATATAATGACAAAACTCTGAGGTACCACTTACCACAGTACATATTTAGATAAAACGTACCGAGGGCCTCACGTGGACCCCTTGCATGACAAGGCCGGCATACCCCTTTCTGAATAGTACCAAATATGTCATCACCCTAGTTGCTTTATAATCATTTCCTTGAGAGCACTCATGCATATAACAAATCCATGAACAGTGATCTAGAAAGGTAATGACCATACACTAATGGGTGCAACCCACATAGACTTGCGGCATATCGCCTATTTTAGTCATTTCTGGGTGTGAGGCTCATGAGGCAACGATTACCCTTTCCTTTTAGCAAACCTTCTTGGAATGCTAATACTACCCTCCATGCAACAATGTAATGCCAGCATTCATCCATACAAGTTGTTCAAATATGAGCAAACCGAAGGCACTACTTCTGCCACATTCTTTTTAGAATCACCCTCAGGATTAGTAGCCCTTGCACATCAAAGAACTCTGTCTTTGATTCCCATCATCTTCAAGCTGTCTCCAATCGAATGCTTATGCCGGTTCGAAGTGGTTTTCGAAAATCATGCTTATCCGATCTCTCCAAACAACAATTAATAGTTCCTAGTTGACTCAATTCTATCTCTTTTAGAAGTAAGCAGACGATATAAGAGTCCTAAGGGGATCTCAAATATCCATCCTTAAATTGAGAGATGTTTCACCGAAATGAGTTCTCCTCAAGGAATCTCAAACCGTATCAAATCATGAAGTTTTCATATACTTCCTAAGTCAAAATAGGCCAAGTTATCGATAGTGGACAAACCACTATCTAGTGTTAGTATATAGTTTGCATATGGAGAATCAAAAATCATATACTTATCACCACATTTTGATTTTAACCTCGCACTATCCCTCGATTAACAATGAAGTTGGACAAATTAGAGAACTACCTTTGCCTCGACCTATAGTCTTAAACTCTCACGGATAGAAACTGGCTTCCATACCTCAAAATTTAGTGTCAAGTGTAAGATGAAGTACTTCAATATACTTAATTATCATGACCTATTTATAGAAATTAACTCTCTCATACTTATCATACTTCCGATATTTTGAATTCTCTGTCCCTCGCTTAGAATCGAAGCCAGGTAAGTCTAGGTACAGGCTGCTCCTAGCCTTGCCTAGACACTTCGATTCTATATCTCATAGATAGAGGAAAGTCTACTCATTAGTTTAGTGTAAAATATAAGATGACTTACTTTCCATAAATGTATCAACATTTTAGCACTACTCATCATATTATTTTAATGTTACTGAATGGCAAGACAAAGAAATCCTTCGCATAAAACAAAGTCATTTTAAAACAAGTATGAAAACCAACTCCATAAACTTATTTCAGTCTTTGATTTCAAAATAGTAATCAGAAACTTTTCCAAACTCATTTATTTAAAATAAGGTTTGATTTCAAAAGGCAATATCCTTTCTTCATATAAAATAAACAACTTATTTAATAATAACCAAGTGTTATAAATCAAACTTCCTTACCAATTTCCTAAAATCATTTACTATAACAAGAATGTTATAGCTCATAATTTCTTTCCTTTTTAAGAAAATATTTTTTACAACAATATTGTTAAAATCCATGCTTCCTTCCTCCTTTAAAATTACTTTTAAAATTCTTTAAACCATATTTAGAAACTTGTGTTCAAAACATCTCTTTAAAGACGGTCGCTTTTAATAAAACTTGACTTTTGAAACAAAGGAGTAACATTTAAACCTCTTGTTTAAATAACTAAATAAATTCTTAAAATTATATTTGAAACTTAAAACTCCCTTTTAAATACTTAAACAACCATTATAAAACACATTTGGAAGAGAATTTACAAACTATCTATAGTAGATAACCTTTATACTTTATTAAATCATAAATTTCCAAAACTGCATCCATAACGACTATCGCTATATGGACGGTAACTTTTAAAATTTCATTTAGTAAATCAACTAGCTCTTAAACTCCATTTTCTTCTATATTTTAAAACACTTTAAATACCTTTGCCAAAAAGGTTTTAAATCCCAAAAGTCATTTCAAAAATCATTTTCAAAATACTTTTGAAAACAAAGTGGTAAACCACTTTAAAAAAAGCAAGGGATTTTAATGTCGCATAAAAACAAATCATTAAAGCAAGTCGATTATCAACAACATCTAATTTATTACATCATACATAACAAGTAATTATGTAAAGTAAAATCAACATGGCAAGGAATCCTTTAGGATCCCTCAGAAAAAATTTTGTTCTCCAAAGTGCTTTTATAGCGACCTATTTGCTATGGAAAACTCTGACTTCCTTTTGCTTTTAGTCCCCTGCAAAACAAAGTTACATATGTCGTCCGCTCCCAAGAGGGAATCAAATCCAAACAAGCAAGTATACATATTAAATACATATGTAAATACAACATAAGCAAATCAATGAATAATTATTACCGCCAATAAATTCATTTTTGAAGCAAGTTTTCTCAC
The DNA here is from genome assembly GCA_030737815.1 of Allium fistulosum. NCBI lineage: Eukaryota > Viridiplantae > Streptophyta > Magnoliopsida > Asparagales > Amaryllidaceae > Allium > Allium fistulosum. The sequence goes on along the minus strand of CM060907.1, from coordinate 935,411,949 downwards.
GTCCGAACGCGACAAAACTTTGGAACAAGCTACTATTTCTTCCTACCATCACCCCAAAGCAAAAGGTTCCACCTTCCTTGCCTTTACTCATAGCCCAAGCCTCCCATCTTCATTAACCTATGGGTATTATAGGCTTTGTGCTCCAATGCTCGCGACTTTGAGAAGCTGGTGGTGAGTACTATTGTAACGATACAGATTTTCGACGCTCGAAAGTCGACATTAATACGTCCACTGTATAAAATGCCGCGCAATCGAATGCCGGAAAACCGAACCACTAGGGTTAAAAGAAGAGGTAGAAGAAGACAGAAGGAAAGAAAGAACAGAAAAACAGAAACAGAAACAATATCAGAATCTCACATTCGAAGTGGAACAATATATAATAGATAATCACTAGTCTTTTAAAACAAAGAACTATATCAGTTTATACATACATCAATCAGAGTCAATATACAACTCAATACAACAATGGACAGTTATATAAACTTGTCCTCATACAGAATACACAGTGGAAATAAATAACAAGTACGAGAGTACGTCTCGCCATCCAGCTTGCTTCCAAAGCTCCAGAATATCCAGAATATCCTGATAACATAACTCTAGGCTGCCCGTGTGGAAAATTATGGGCACCCAGAGTTTAGAAGGAAACAATAAACTCCGAGTCAGTCATGGTGACTGGTGTGAGATCGTAAAACAGTTATTTTCACAAAGAAAATAAAACAGATTCGCAATGCTTTTGGAAAATGAAACTACCATAAGACCTCCCGCCACACACACAATGCAAACGCAGAATTGGAGGAGATTTCTTCTTATGATAGTCAAAGATGCTTACTACGCCAATCATTGGATTATTATTATTAATGTCTAGTGTAGAAAACATTTCGAAAGTATAATATTAATCTTAGCCAGCATACGACCAGTATCGTATGCCTACTATAGCTACCATCTAAACAGTGGTGACCACCATAAGTAAATGGCAGGTTCAACAACTAAAACCGTACAAGTTCCGTAGTGGGAAATGGATTTCCAACAAATGGTCAGGCTAAGGAACTTCCTTTCCTACTACCGAATGGGATCGCCTCTGGCTGGACGTCCCGAGAGACAAACTGCTCTCTGCCAAACAAGGCCGGGTTACCCCTGTAACTAGGTAACTCACGAATATGTCATCCCCGGTCCTTTGGGACCTTTATCCGAGCGCTCGGTAACCAACATCACACATAATAAATAAGGTGTGTCCACATGAGTAAGTATCTGGGCTCCATACCATGATACCACCCCTTTCCAGAAGGAAATGACATACCCTAAAGGGCTCGACCCTCATAACCTTGCCGCAACATTCATGTTTCGACCATTTCTGGGTTGTGAGGCCCTGACGAAGTCTCGTCCACAAAGCTACGCTTTTTCAAAAAGCCACGCTTTGATCACAATTGATCAATAAATGATCATTATCACAGCAACACTCAGCATGCCACATTACCAAATTGGGAATATATCGCTGATAAATTTCAACTACATAACCTCTGAGCTCGTACGTCTCAGAGAAGGGTGTTAAGCTAAGAGAATAAATTCTCCGCCACCAACAAAAATGTATTTGAAAGAAATCAGCTTTACATCTCAGAACGTAATGTCAAACACGTAACCATACAAGTCTGTTCCGGGTTCGAACAGAACCGAAGGCACTTCCAAAGAAGCCCTTGCAATTCGGATATTCATAATCCCGATAAAACTTCCCATCACAAAGGAAATCACTATACCGTAGCTAACGGTGCAGAGACAATCGATAGGTCATCCTATCGTTTTCACAAATACCCGGTCTTCACCACCGGTCTTCAATACGATCCATATCGTCGTATTATTATTCGGAATGGGTTATCTGACACGAAGGTCCTTTCCCGGATAAACCGAATAATAAGCGTTTGTTTTAAAAACAATTCAAGTGCCATTTCAAAGGCAATATTGATAGTCGGTGATTTAACTATCAACAATATTCACAACAATCATCAGATTCAAATAATTTTCCCAAATTATTTAATTTAAAAATATCTTCACAAGATATATTTTTTTTTCCACACTTCACATTTGAAAACCAATTTCAAATCACTTTTCACCTTTCAACTTTTGAAAATAAATTTCAAATCAATTTCCTTACGCGGAATACATTTCCAAATATTTCTTTTAAAAATCCACTTAGAACTTTTAATTTATATTTTAAAAGCCACTTTGGAAAATATACTCGGCTTTATAGTGAAAATACACTTTCACTTCAAAACGGTCCATTTAAACCAATTAAATAAATCCTTATCGATTTATTTCAAATTTACGTTCAAAATCCGTAAATTTACTTTCACACTTAAAAATAAATCAGCGTTTATTTTTAAAACAAATTTCCCTTTCATTTCATAATTTCCATTTTGAATTTGCATTCCCAAATATTCACTTTTAACCCCAAAATCAAATTCCAATTTGATTTCTAATTTTATTTCAATATCAAATCGATATCTAAGTTTTATTTCAATAGAACAAAACATTGCAATTTATTTCTGAATTTATCTCCAAATAACAAATCATTTGCAAATCGATTAATAGATTTATTTTACAAACACAAAATAAATTTCAAACAAATTTTCCAATGATTTATTTTCTATCACCAAATTAATTACAAATTTGATTTCTAAATTCATTTTCAACTCCAAATAAATTTCCATATCGATTTCTCAAAGATTCATTTTCAAATACCAAATCAATTACAAATTGATTTCTAAAAGTTTATCACTTTTAAATAAATTCCTTTGTTCTTTCCAAATTATTCAAAATTCCATTTTTAAATGAATTCTTCAACTTTTGAAATGATATTATTCAAAACTCATTTTATTTATATCTTTTCCCATATTTTGGAATTTATTCGGTAAGATTTCGAAAATCAATTTTTAATACTTTAAAATTCCTTCTTTCGAATAAATTCAATTCTTAAAAATAAATTCACTTAAAGTTTTCCGCTTTAATTCCAAAATCCAATTTATATTCATTTCTAGTATCCAACGATACCAAAAATACATTCGGCTAAATTTTAGCCTTCAACAATTTCAATTATCAATAAATCATCCACAGATTATCAATAAATCACATCATTCACATATGAAATAATATTCAAACAATTTGAGGAATCCAGTTGGATCCCTCCAACCTGTTTCCCTGCATCCACAGATGTTAGCACAATACCGATTCCACTTCGAGGTGGAATATCGCGGTATATGGGATTTTATAAATATCATCCGCTATTATGCGGCGCAATAGGGTCTTATCCGCTATATAATGCGGGAAATTACAACTGCAATATATACATATGCCAATATATATATATATATTGCTATATATAGATATATCCTACTATATCTAATATCACATCCAAACAGCAATCAATCAATAACTGCAAAAAATCAAATTTTCCTTTTGAGTGAGAAGATCTCACCTTTGATTTTAATTTGCAATCCATTTCCAATCCAATTATGTCTTCACATTATTAAACCTTGTATAAACAATTTATACAATTCATTAATATTCGAAATAAATCGAACAATCGATTATTATTTAGTAGATTTAAATAAAATAGAAAAATAAAAAAATTTAGTTTAAACCAATTTTCCCTTCAAAATATCTTTTAGTAATTAAGATAATTAAATAAGTTAGTTTAAACCATTTTTTCACCAAACCCATTATTAAAGATAAACTAGCACTGTAAAATATGGATATTTATTTTATTTTCATTTTCTTACTGCATATAAAATAATCTATACAGGTTTAAACATTTTAAAAACTCCTATTTTTCCCAAAATCTTATCTATATAAAATTTCCTGCTTCACTGTATATATTCATATATACATATTTGCTGTAAATAAAAATCCTACTTATAATATTCCCTAAAAATTTCTATTCAGGCTATAAATAGTTTAAATCTGAATATAATTATACCAGCAAGTAAAAACGAGAAAGACGAAGACCCAATACCTCTCCGAATTCGCACGTCGCTCTGTCTATTGGTATGCCACCAGAGCTACGACGCAAAAACCCCCAACTTCGGCCATCGCAGTTCTTCTCGAACGAGCGCCACCGTGACCATCTTCGAGCTTCTCATCGCTCGTTCCCTTTTCAATTCGAATTCGAACAAAAGAAAGTGGCTCGCCGTTCCCCTCTTGCTTCGCTCTGGCATCGCGACATCCACGACACGCCGCCGCCACGAATCGAACTCGCGCCCCACGCCTTGCGACTCGAGTCGTCGCCGAACCCTCGCAACTGACCAATTGCCTGAGGCGATGCCCTAGCTTCGAGTGCTCTCCCTCTCTCGTGCTTCGCGATTGAATCGCGGATCCATTTTTTTTTCTTTCAGAGAACGAAATAGGGATTCGAACGAACGGAAAAGGAATTGAAGAGGAATGAATAAAATTTGAGTTCGGCCATTGTATATATTTTTTTATTTAGAGTAGACGCGTGTTTATTAGGTAGGACACGTATTTGAGAGAAGAGAAGGTTGCTGAGATACTTTTGTCAAAACAATTTTGAATATAAATATTATTTAAATCTAAACCGTCTCGAATTACGCAATCTCGACCTCCTATCGATGTGTGCCGCTAGGCATTTATAAGGTTAAACCCCTATTCTGAATGAAATGGAAAAGGTTTCGAGTCCTCTCGGTCGTATGGTGAAGATAGCTTTTTGAACCAGTTAAAATATTAAATTTTTGATTTAATTTCAGCATGTTTGCTTATCGTACGGCCAAACGATCATCCCAAACATTACGAAAATTGAAATCCGATAATAATACAATATTACGGATCCAATGGAACTGGTTCCGTCGAATTCCGAGACTGTGCCCCGGAACGCTATTTTTAAATACCGATTAAACGATACAATTTCAAAACTGAACAAAACAGTTTCAAATTCAATTCTGAAGCTTCCATTATCTTCAGTATTATTAATATGAATTTTCCAAGACTTCATATTATTTTTAACAGGCTTAAAATTGAAGATTCAAATTTTTACCCAATTGCAACAATTAAATTTACAATTAAATTGCCAATCTCATATTTACATTTGAAATTCAAGTTAAATCAACATTCAAATATTTAAATTCAATTAAATATTCTATTTCAAATGTTCAAAATTTCTGGGTCGTTACAATCTTCCCTCCTTAAAAGAATTTCGTCCCGAAATTACAAGTTAAGAAGAATGCTCCAATTCCCGTTAACTATTTTCTCAAATCCAAATAGTTTTATCAAATTCTCAACCCAATCTTTTTATTAAAGATTCGTTATTACTTTAACTCATTTTCCAAAATCAACCATAAGTTCCAAATAATATGGTTTTTCTTAACAATTCAAATTTCATTTCAAATTCAAATTTTTGAATTCAAAATTTCTCAAAATTTTCTAACTCTCGAAATTTTCGAAAAATTTCGCCAGCGTCTCCTTTGCGCGGCTAACACGGTACGACTACAAAACGTCCCTACGGACTCTCAAATCCCAATAGAAAACAAAATGCCAAGTGGAAAAATCAGAAACTCATCAAATTTCATACTGAAATTTAAATACATACCTTATTGTCGAGCAATTTCAAATTTATCTTCGAAATCAAATCCAATTTTCCTTAGCCTTTACAATCCCTGTATATTTTATTTGACAATAATGTCTAAATTCACTTATTGGATTTCCCAATACCAATTTACTTAAGAATTTCATTCATTCATTTCTTAAGTTCAATATAAGTGTTTACATACTTCTTATATTCATTTTCACTTCCCAAACAAAGTTATATACTCATTTCCATTCAACTTTGCATTTTCAATTCCATTTGAATTCAATTTACAATTTCAATTCTATTTGAATTCATCTTTGTTTGCACAAAAAATGGACAAACACCTCAAAGTCGTTTGATTTAATTGATTTTATGTTGTTCTTAGTGATTTGGGTGATCTATGCAAATATATGAAAAGCAGGGACTAAACTGTAAAAGACACGCAGATTTATAGTGGTTCAGCCAGAATGTGTCTACGTCCACTTTATATATTATTTCTCTTTTCTTGCTTAGATTACAAGTACAAAGCTTTGATACAAGTATCTGAAAGTTGTTTGAAAGTTCTCTCCGTGCTTGAGCTCTCAAACTTGTCCCCCATTGTTGTACCCCTGCCCCTCTATTTATAGAGTGAGGTTGGGGGCAGGGGTCTTGGATGTATATAGCAGCCGGCGGGCCTGGGCTGATGTAATCTAGCCTGGTGGAGTTGGTCCGGTTTACCTTGGTTCGGTGGAAGGAGATGAGTGGACCGGTGGAGCTTTGGTTCGGTGGTAGGAGTATGGTGGACCGGTGGTCTCCTCTTCCTGGGCCGGTGGTGTGTAGGAAATGCACCCAACAATTGCCCCCCAAAGTAGGGTATATGCCTGTATATGGCGTGCTTTGTTTTAACGTGGTTATTCCCATCCGGTCTCTGACGCCAAGCCATCCAGTTTGCTTATAAATAGGGACCACATGCCTTCGATATTTCTCACTAACCGAGCCAAATCTTTTGCCGAATCAAACTCTCATTTTCGCCTAATCAAAGTGCTAGCCGAACCAGGTGAGACCTCTTTGCCGCCGAATGAATTTTATATTGTACTACCGAATGGGCTTTAGGGTTCTGAGTACCGAATGTATTGGAGAGTATGATCGCCGAATGTGTCCGAGAGTTGGAATGCCGAATGGGCTTTCATATTTGGAATGCCGAATGAGCTTTCATATTTGGAATGCCGAATGAGCTTTCATATTTGGAATGCCGAATGAGCTTTCATATTTGGAATGCCGAATGAGCTCTTGGTTGGGCCTTACTGAATGAATTCGGGGATTCCGAGTGTTGAATGAACCCTTTACCAGATGGACTTTTATACTTGAATCACAAGTGAAATTCTAGATTACATAGTTTATGTGTTTTAACGATATACTTTCTTGTGTCTGCAGATAAATGTCTCAAAGAGTGGAAACCCGATCAGAGAAAAAGAGATCTCAGGATAGAGAAGAGCCTTCCTCAGTGCCCCCAGCTCAGCCAGGATCTGCCCTTCATGGGCCCACCTCGATCATTGGTGGATGGATACGGTCCTCAGGAACTTCTTAACTTGCCTCCTGATTGCTTCCCTAGCTCACTCAAGGGCGAGCAACTTGATGTTATATCTCGCTCTTTCGGGATCGACCGAGCGCGCATGTTATTGCCGGTTGCGGGAGTGATGCCGTATGATCCTCCTGAAGGATATTTTGCCTACAGCAGATACCATTGCATGTGTGGTGCCATCCCGCCTCTCAACGCCTGGGTAGTCAGCTTTCTCACATATCTAAAGGTAGCTCCATTCCAGCTTTAGCCCAACTCCTATGCCATTCTGGTGAGTCTCTTCGTCATCTTCCAGAGGAGATATGGGCATCCTCCTTCCAACCGGGAGATCCAGTATTTGTACAACTTGAGAGGCTATAAGAAGGGGTCTCCCTACATCAGCTTGGAATCGGCCGTATCCTTTAAGCCGGTCCTGGATTTATACTCCAAGTACAGCGTGTTCAAGAAGGAATGGTTTTTTGTCAGGGATGATTCCGTTTCTATTCGGCGCTTCACCTATGGATATAAGTCAAAGCTTTATTTTTAATTCCCATTCTGGTTGCAATGCTCCTTCTTATGTGTTTTTATTTTTTGCTAGCGACAGGTGGTTTTGCGGTCGTGGAGAATGATCGCCTGGTTCAGATGGTAGCAGAAATAGAAGCTATTACTGGAAGAGATAGGTCGGCTGCTTACCTGATCAGGAATGCTACACTTTTGGAGTACAACTTGATCCTTCCACAGCAGTCCGTGGTCAAGCAGAGGGACACGGCTGAAGAGAAGGATGCCCAAGCTAAAGAAGGGGCCGAGTCGAAGAGCAGCAAAAGGAGGCCCTTTCCGAAACATCTGGTTGCCGGGGGGAAGAAGCTCAAAAAGTCTGACGGTCCCTCTCCCAGCACATGTCCAGATATCCAGGAGGAGGGAGATGTGGAGGAGGAGCAAGGCGGAGATGGAGGAGAAGGCGCTGGAGGTGGCGACGGTGTCGGGGCTTTGTCTTCTAGGCAAGTAGGCGAGATGCAAGAGTGGACGGATGACGCTTTCCGCCAGGCCTTCGAAGGTCTGGAGGGGACAGAGAAGTCCAAGAAAGCTGATAAGGTTGGGACCGGTGTCGATTTATCTTCCGGGAGTGCTTCTACTGAGGCAACTTCTGCGGTTCAAGGTAAATTTCTCTTTACTCTTTTTAATTCTTGAATGATGGCTCAATACATGTTGGTGACACTTGATTTTTACTCCAGGAGTGGGCAAAACGGCCAAGACCTCAGATCTTCGGCACAGGCTTGAACAATACAAACTCCTCAAAGCTTCCGCCAAGCCGAAGCCTTCTACTAACCGCCCTGGAGACGTAGTCGGCTATCGTCCTCTTCTCGGAGTTATTGAAGAAGATATACAGAAGAGGAAGAGGAGTCGATCTTCATCCGAACCTCTTCTTGACCCCCCAGCCCCACTCCAGCCTATTCACGACATTACGGAGGAGGATACCGAGCTTATGCCTTCCCCCCATCCGTCTGAGAATCCAACCGTCATCCCGATAGATCATCCTGGCTTAGTACGCAATCCGTTTGCGGGTCATCCGGACCTGGACCCGGCATCTCATGACAACTCCTTTGATGAGGTTACTGGTGAGCATCTCCTCCCTCGTAATCCTATGGTACGGGTGCTTGACGAAGCTAAGTCCCTGGACCTTGATCTGCTTACTACCCGGGTCATAACTCTGGGAGATGAGGCTAAGGCAAATATTGACCGGGTTGCTGAGGAGACCAGGAAATTGATGGGGCACCACGCCCGACTGGTCAAGGCTGGGGAAGAGATAGGAAGCGCCAACATTCGGCTGCGGTTGATGGTTTCCGACCAGGCTAAACAACTTGCCGACCAAGCCATCCAAATCCCCCAGCATGAGGTCGCATCCAGACAATTGAGGAAGACTATTGAAGAGGCCAGTAGGGCGGAGTTGCGGAGGATGGAGGCCGTCTGTAAGGAGCGGATTGACATGGCCATTGCCACGGTGGATGAGGTTCGGCAAGCAGACCTCGAGCGGATAGAGGAACTATCGGGGAGACTTGAGGCTGTGGAGCTTGCTCAGGCCAAGTCGAAGGAGGAGATGGAGGTGATGAGGAGGTCCCTTCAGGCCGACCGTTTACGGTATCGATCGGAGAGGGATGCTGCTGTTGCAAAGCTGCAGGCTTCTGAGGTCCGAATGAGGGAGTTTGAAGAGGACGAGGGGATGATGGATGGGATGCTCCAGGATATGTACTTCCGTACTTGGAGGCAGGGTAACTTGTCCTGGATGGATGATTACCCCCGGGTTATGGCTAGGATCTATCTCAGGGCTCTAGAGGAGGCCAAGGCTGAGGCGGATAAGGAGGGTAGTGTGGCCTTCAAGATGGATGTGGTTACCGCCCAGTTTACCAAGGAGGAGAAGGTGGCGGTGAAGGAGGGCATGCGGTTGCTTGCAGCTGAGGAGGCAGGTGTGCAAGTAGAGGATGATGATCAAGGAGCAGTTGCTGGTAAGTCTTCCTTTCTAGTCTTTCCGTTAACTTGGTTGCTTATCACTAATGAATTCTTTCTCTGACCGGACAGGTGGGCAACAGGACAAGGATAAGACTCCGATGCAGCCGGCTCCTTGATTGGACCTGGAAATATTTTTGTGAACTTGACATTGTTGTATATGTTAGTCTCAAAACAGTAACGTAACTCTTAGGTTGTAATTATGCTACTTGTAATAAACAACACTATTCTTGACGTGTAATTCTTTAACTTAAGCTGATCCTGTCGTCTTTTGAATGTTTTTGCTGTTTTGACATGTTGTATGAGAAATATAGCTATGCATATTCTTGTAATTAAATTGTGTTTGACGTCAAGTTCTTGTTTAAAACATAATTTCATGACTTGCAATGTTAGCATGAGGTGTGAATAAATTATAGTCACGTGTTTACACATGAAAGAAGGAAATACCGCCCTTTATTTTTTCTTGTAGATGGCAGCTTTGAATGTCTTGTGTGATCGAGTATGGAATGCGGTCCAGTATCTTGCTGTGAGTATCTGCTTCCATTAGCGAATGTCTCTCGTTCTGTGTCCTGTACTTTAGGGATTGTTACAGAGGATAGGAGAAAAGTTTCTTAAATAAAATTGAAATATGTGAAAAAGTAAAACTTCCAATCACGGAAGGCCTTCGATGTGCTTAAGTTCGTGGTAAACGGGCTTTGTAGTCACTTTCCCTAGCTGTGGGTCTTGGAGACATTTGTCACCCATCTTACGCCTCCGCGGGGAGTTAATTCTTTTTTACCACAGCCGCACTTAAGACTCATCGAAGCCGAGATCGCGCACAGTAACTACCCGGGCCATTATGGCCCATAATCGTGGGTATTATTCGATTTACTGTGGCCGGCTAGCGTGGGTGCCGATCGTCAACCGTGAACTGCCCCTGGCTGGCCATACCTTATGTTGGGGCTTATAGTCGGTTCACAGTTGCCGGCGAGCCGAACGCCGTAATGAGCTGCCTCGGCTATAGTCGGCCTTCTCGGTGGCTTATAATCGGCTCATTACAGTTGGCTTTAAGGGCCGTCGCGAGCAATGAGTTAACCCGCAGTAGAGGCATGCCGGAGCAAAAGTGTCTCATTGGCGAGGGCATAGATTCGCATAGTACCTGTTAGGTCTTGTCCAGGTGAAGTTGCGCTGTGGAGTGCTTTGAGTGGAAATGCTATACGCATAGGATTTTGTTCAACAGAAAAGGATAAAGTTAACAAGCAGCCAAGATATAAAGGAACAAGTTAAAAAAGAGACAAGGTTTTTTAAAGTGGTTCGGCACGAAAAGGCCTACGTCCACTGATTCTCTTTGTTAATTCACTTCATATGGGCAGTACAAGTTAAGAAAAGTATTGACGGAGGTGTTGGATGTTCCATGCCCTCTGGAACACCTCTCCGTCCACTGTTGACAAAATATAAGCTCCATTGTGGAGATCTTTATGAATTACATATGGTTCATCCCAGATTGGATCTAGTGCTCCGGGGCGAGGGAAGATTCGCTTGAGGACAAGATCCCCTTCTTGTAAGGTACGATGCTTGACTTTGGAGTTGTATTGTGCTGCCACTTTTTGCTTGTGGGCTGCTGCTTTAAGGATTGCATCATTTCTTCTCTCCTCAACTAGATCCAAAGACATGTGAAGGAGTTCTTCGTTCTCTTCTGGGTTATAGTGGATCCTACGGTGGGAAGGCACAATAGTTTCAACTGGGAGCACAGCCTCCGATCCGTATGCCAAAGAGAAAGGAGTATGCCCTGTCGAGGTTCTGAAAGATGTGCGATAGGCCCACAGTGCCGTAGGGAGTTCATCCACCCAAGCGCCCTTTGACTTTTCGAGTTTCTTTTTTATTAGGGTTTTCAGAATTTTGTTGACGGCTTCGACTTGTCCGTTTGCCTGGGGATACGCTACGGATGAGAAGCTTTTGTGAATTCCGTGCTCTTGGCACCAGTTGGCGAATTCCTCGCTGTCAAACTGAAGTCCATTGTCTGATATGATTTTGAATGGGACTCCGTACCTGCACAGAACATTTTTGATCAAAAAGTTAATAACTTTCGCTGATGATACTTTATTTAGGGGTTCTACTTCCACCCATTTGGTGAAATAGTCGACTGCCACTATAGCATATTTGGCCCCGCCTCGGCCCATTGGTATTTCGCCGATTAAGTCAATTCCCCATACTGCAAAGGGCCAAGGGCTGGTCATTTGTGTAATCTCAGTTGTTGGTAGCCGCGGAATCTTAGCAAACTTCTGGCATTTGTCACATTTTTTGACGAAATCTAAGGCGTCCTTGCTTAAGGTGGGCCAGAAATATCCATATCGGAGTATCTTTTTTGCTAAAGTTTGCCATTCGGTGTGATCTCCGCAGCTTCCTTGATGAATGTTGGATAAGATTTCCTTGGCTTCCCTCCCAGCGACACACCTTAATAACGGGTTAGAGAATCCGCGCCGATAGAGGATGTCTTCTTGTATTGTGTAACGGGAAGCTTTCCTCAATATTTTCTTGACTTCGTTACGCACGTTGGGTAGTGTGCCTCTTTGTAAGTAGTCTCGGATGGGAGTCATCCAAGTTGCTTCTTCGGTTGCAGCTATCAGATTCACTTGCTCAAAACTTGGGGTCAGTTGCTTTGAGATGGTTACTGCTCCGAAGATGGCGCTGTTTCTCACACTTGCTTGCTTTGCCAATTCGTCGGCCTCTTGGTTCTCTTCCCGAGGGATGTGTTTGACTAAGTAGTGGTCCAATCGGCTAAGAAGCAACTTGGTCTTCTTTAAATATGCTATGAGTCGTTCTTCTCGAGCTTGGAATTCTCCTAGTATTTGATTAACAATAAGTTGAGAAGCGCTATGAAGACACAAAGAATTGGCTCTGATTTCTAAGGCAAGTTCTAATCCAGCTATCACTGCTTCATATTCTGCATCGTTGTTGGTGGCAGCGAACTCCAACCTTATAGCGTAGTGCAGCTTATTTCCCCTGGGAGTGATTATTACCACACCAGCCCCCGAGCCTTGTTCGTTTGATGCACCATCCACAAAGAGATTCCACTTGATGTCTTCTGCTATTTCCAATTGCTCCTTATCTTCGTTGGTAGTGAATTCTGCAATGAAATCAGCCATGGCTTGTCCCTTGATGGCGGTGCGAGGGTGATAGGTGATATCATACTGACTTAGTTCAATGCACCATTTAAGTAGTCGCCCAGAAGTGTCGGGACGATGGAGTACCTGCCTCAGTGGTTGATCGGTCAGAACTTTCATGGAATGAGACTGGAAGTAGTGACGCAGTTTCCGTGATGTGATTAGTAAACAGTATGCTAGCTTCTCGAGTTTAGGATATCTGACTTCTGCTCCCGTAAACCTCTTACTTACGAAGTAAACTGGCCGCTGCGTGTGGTCGTCTTCCCTTACCAAGGCAGCGCTTAGGGCTTGAGATGACACAGCAAGGTATAGGTATAACTCTTCGCCTTCGTTTGGAGTCGAGAGTACCGGTGGTCTCTTGAGGTGTTCGATTAAGTTAAGGAAAGCGGTTAAGCATTCGTCAGTCCATTCGAACTTTCCTTTGTCTTTCTTTAGAGCTTCGAAAAAGGGGACGCACTTGTCCGTTGCTTTGGAGATGAATCGGCTTAGGGCGGCCACTTTTCCATTCAGGCTTTGCATTTCCTTTCGAGTGGAAGGTATCTTGATATCCCTTAGCGCTCGGAATTGTTCAAGGTTTGCTTCAATCCCTCTGGCATGGACGATGAATCCCAAGAATTTTCCTAATGATACTCCGAAGGAGCATTTTAGAGGATTCTACTTCATTCCATACTGGCGAAGTACTTGAAACATCTCGCCTAGGTGGCTTACGTGATCGTCGGCTTTCCTTGACTTTACCAGCATGTCATCCACATATACTTCCATAGTTTGTCCTATTAGCCTTGCAAACATCTTATTGACGAGGCGCTGGTAGATGGCTCCTGCATTTTTAAGTCCGAAAGGCATTACCTTATAGCAGTATAAACCCCGATCAGTGATGAAACTAGTGTGGTCTTGATCGGGAGTATGCATAGGGATTTGGTTATATCCTGAGTATGCGTCCATAAAAGATAAGAGCTTGTGCCCGGCTGTGCTGTCTACAAGTTGGTCGATTTGGGGAAGTGGGAAGCAATCCTTTGGGCAGGCGTCGTTTAGGTTGGAGAAGTCAATGCATGTTCGCCACTTCCCATTAGCCTTCTTTACCAGTACTGGGTTAGCGATCCATTCCGGGTAGATAGCTTCTCGTATGAAGTCATTGGCAAGTAGATTCTTTACTTCTTCATCGAGGGCTGCTGATCGCTCTGCCCCCATACTTCTCTTTCTTTGTTTTACGGGCGCCTTGGTAGGATCGATGTTTAGTACGTGGCATGCTACGTCGGGGGAGATTCCGGTCATGTCAGCGTGTGACCATGCGAATACATCCAAGTTGTGGCGGAGAAAGTCGATGAGTTGCTCCTTCAACTCTGCTTTTAGTTGGGACCCAATTTTCAATAGTCTACTCGAGTCATGTTTGTCTACAGATACAAATTCCATAAACTCTGCAGGCTCGGCGGTGGCCTCCTCCTCTTTGTCCCTGGGGTCTAATTCGTTGAAAGGATCACCGGTATATCGAAGAGGATGGGCTTTCTTTAGTTGCTATGCTTCCAAACTTTTTGTGCAAAGGGAAACCTCTACACCCTTCCCTTTATCCTTCCTGAGATTGTTGCGAAGTTCTGTTACATAGCAGTCTCGAGCAACGTCCTGGTCTCCTTCTACTTCCCCTACTCCATTGTCCGTTGGAAATTTCATCTTTAGGCACCATGGGGCTAGGACAATTTGGAAGTCAGACAAGGCTGGCCTTCCTAAGAAGGCGTTGTAGGCCGAGTGGTTTTCTATTAGCACAAATGTCTGTTTCCGCCCAACGGAGCGGGGATGACTTCCAATTTCAACAAAGAGGTCCAGTTGCCCGAGGGGCGTCTTTGCATCTCCAGTGAAACCGTGTAGTGGTTTACTGCAGGGAGATACATCCTTCATTGATAGTTTCATTTTGTCGAATGCATGTTTGAACAGGATATTTACTGAGCTTCCGGTGTCTACTAGAATTCGGTAAACTTCGGCGGGACCGAGCCGGGCAGAGATAACCATGGGATCCATGTAAGGGTATTGCCTTCCTTCTAGGTCACGCTTACCGAATGTGATGTCATCACTTTCTTTCCGCTTCGGGTGGCGCTCTTCTATAACCGAATTTACACAGTCTTTATTGTCTCTAAGTGACTTTCCATATCTTTCCATCTCTTTCCAGCTTCTGTTTGCGATGTGCGGTCCTCCCGAGATGGTATGGACCACTATCTTCTCTTGACTAGAGCTGTTAGTGTTGCAGTTTCCTCTGCCGATCTCCGGTGAGGGTAGCCTTGGGTTCTCATTGGCAGGAGCTAGAGTCCTGTCTTGACCTTTTACATAGCGTTCCAGTTTCTTCCTTCTGATGTGTTCTTCAATCAAGTCCCGGAGATGATGGCACTCATTGGTATCATGCCCATGAGATTCGTGGAAGCGGCAGAACTTTCCAGACTTCTGCGCGTTATCTGATTCCTTCTTGTATGGTGGGCATTTGTATCTAACTTCGCCTTGGGTGGCAAGGAAGATGTTTTCGACGGTTTCGTTCAAAGGTGTGTAAGTTTCGAATCTCGGTCCTGGCCGATATAGGCGCTTTTCTCCCTTCTTGCCCCCAGCATTGTCTCTGGAATCATTTCTTCGAACGTCCCTTGCCGCAGCAGGCGCGTTGCTGTGAGTTGCCTTATTTCGTTGTCCTGACTGCCCCTCAACGGCGGCATCCTCAAGCCTCATATATTTCCCGGCTTCGTGGAAGAAATCGGGTAAAGCGGCTGGTTTTTCTTTTGTCAACCTTCTAGCAAATTTAGTATTCGGATGCACACCACTACAGAGGGCCATTAGGATAAGCTTCTCATCGGCATCTTGGACTGCGGCCGCTACGGCATTGAATCGGGTTAGGTATTGCTGCAGTTTCTCTCCAGGTTTCTGTTTGATGATGGATAAGGAGTAAGCGTCCTTGGGTTGTTCCACATGAATGCGGAACTGACTGATAAACTTTTCTTTCAACATTTCCCATGAGCTGATGGATCCCTGGGGTAAATGACAGAACCAGGAGGTAGCGAGATCTGCTAAGAATAGTGGAAAGCATTTGCACAGTACTCCCTCTATTGCTCCACTCATGAGCATATGCTGTGTGTATCTCTGTAAGTGTACAATGGGGTCGGAGGTTCCTTTGTAAGGTTCCATTGTTAGCATCTTCCATTCTCGGGGGGTGATAGCGACTTCAATATTGCGGGCGAAAGGGCTAGTTACCCTAGCGCCTATCCCTCGATCTCTTTGCTCCCATTGGACGCACTCTCTGAATAAGCATGCCATCCTTTCATCAGAATTTGGAGCAGATAGAAACGAGTTCGGTTCTGTTCTGTGGGATTGATTTCGTCCAGATGATCTATAGGGATGGTATCATCTATCATTCCTCATATTTTCCAGTGACTGCCTTTGGTCTTCTGGGAGCATGCTAGGGTCAGCTACAGTTGGCCCTTGCCTTGATCTCCCCCTGCTGGGTTCTGATCTAAGCACTTCCTCGGGTCCAACTTCGGGCTGGACTCTAGCTCGGCCCCTTCCGTTGGCGTTTCCGTGGTTAGGCAGTACAACCGGCTCAGCTACAGTTGACCTCCGCCCGGTACCTCCCTCGTTGGGTTCGGTTCCAAGCGTTTCCTCAGGCCTAACTTCGGGCTGTGCTCGATCTCGGCTCCTACCCTGGCTGCTTCTGCCGTTAGCTCCTTCAAAGAAGGAAGATCTTTGTTGTCTCTGAGATCCTCCAGACTGGGACTCACCCCATGATTCAGTATTGCGGTTGGACTCTTCAGCATCCCTTAAGTGTGACATAAGATGGTCCACCAAGGCTTCCTGCTGGGACGTGAAGCGGTTAGTTACTTCAACCACAACCCTGTCTAGATCTGCCCTAGTAATTGCTGCGGGCTGTTCTACGGCAAGAGTGGTCGGATTAGCCTGTCCTTCATTTGGTACTGCTGCTGGAGGAGGACGATTTACTTGATCCGTGACCGCTGGATCTGGAAGACTGCTGGATGCGATGTTTTTTCCTTTGTTAACATCTTTTTTCTGCTTAGGAGGCATGTTTTCCAAGCGATGAACGATGCTGTTAGGAAAAAGGTTAAGTGGAAGAAGCTGAAGCTTCGAGCCTCTAATTCTCAGTGAAAGCACCAAAAATGTTTGCACAAAAAATGGACAAACACCTCAAAGTCGTTTGATTTAATTGATTTTATGTTGTTCTTAGTGATTTGGGTGATCTATGCAAATATATGAAAAGCAGGGACTAAACTGTAAAAGACACGCAGATTTATAGTGGTTCAGCCAGAATGTGCCTACGTCCACTTTATATATTATTTCTCTTTTCTTGCTTAGATTACAAGTACAAAGCTTTGATACAAGTATCTGAAAGTTGTTTGAAAGTTCTCTCCGTGCTTGAGCTCTCAAACTTGTCCCCCATTGTTGTACCCCTGCCCCTCTATTTATAGAGTGAGATTAGGGGCAGGGGTCTTGGATGTATATAGCAGCCGGCGGGCCTGGGCTGATGTAATCTGGCCTGGTGGAGTTGGTCCAGTTTTACCTTGGTTCGGTGGAAGGAGATGAGTGGACCGGTGGAGCTTTGGTTCGGTGGTAGGAGTATGGTGGACCGATGGAGCCTTGGTTCGGTGGTAGGAGTATGGTGGACCGGTGGAGCTTTGGTTCGGTGGTAGGAGTATGGTGGACCGGTGGAGCTTTGGTTCGGTGGTAGGAGTATGGTGGACCGGTGGTCTCCTCTTCCTAGGCCGGTGGTGTGTAGGAAATGCACCCAACAATCTTACTTTCAAATTTTCATTCAGATTTTCATTTCGAATTTTACTTGAATTCGATTCATTTTCTATTTCTGAATATTGAGTTTCATTTATCTTTATCTCAAATTCAATTTTAAATCTTTTGTCATTAGTGAAAATTTTCCAAAAATATCAAAAATTTTCTAACTCCTAAAATTTTTGGAAAATTTTGGCGGAGTCTCCTTTGTACGGAGGAGCTTTTGCAATATGACGAAAAGTATAAATATATATACATCGACTCACTCGATCGGAAAAGCAAAAAAACAGTTCATATTTCCTATTTTGTATTGCGTAGGCGTACCTTATTAGCATTTTTAAGCAAAGCGATTTATTATTAGCATTTTGCGCAACCAAAATCCAGCCAAACGGCTTCCCTGCACCTGTACTTTCTCAGTTTAAATAGGTAAGTGACAAATATAGGAAATTCATTAACATTTCATTTATTTCAATAGCCAATATATAGATTTCATAAGCAATGCATTCAAAATAAATTCCATTAGCAATTCATAAGGTTTCAATTCAACTTAAATCGCTTCCATCTAATTCACATTCAATTTCTATTCAATTCAAGTGATTAACAACTCACTTTCACACATTCAATTCATTTCTAAGTGAATCTAACTCATATCTATTTCAATTGATACAAAATCAATTTCTATTTGCTTTTATTAACTCATAGAATTTATACAATCTCGTTTTTGTCAAACGATAATTCTTTCTATTCAGATTTGTTAATATTCATGCAACTAAATGATTACTTAAGCTAACAATCATTTAAATTGATTCTATTTTAATTAAATTTACATTCCATATTCTCATTCATTTCATTTGAAACCATTTCACAAAAAATTTCTTTTCTTAAGTCGAGCATTTATTCAATATTTACTTAAGCTATTTCACTTCAAAACTCAAATTCATTTCCTTGTAAACAATTTCCGATTTCAATTCTTGATTTGATTTTTATTTATCAAATTTATTCCGTTCACTAATTTAATTCAATTAGTATATTCACTCATCCATTTTAAATTTCAAATTTCCATATTCAATTCATCCTGAATTTATTTTATCAATAACAAGGAAATTTTCAATTTATTTCTACTTACTTGAATTTATTTGAAAATTCAACCCATTTTAAATTTAGTTCACAACTCAACTTTATTTAACTAACTTCCAATTCATTACTTTATGAATTAACAATTTATCAAGCTAGTTTACTTGAATTCAATCCACTTTATCTTATTTATTTTCCAAGTTTGGATTTTTATTCAACTTTATTCAAACCAAATTTCATTCCATTTCTTCAATTCATTTATTTACAAATATAAACTCATTTGTTCATTCACAAATTCATTCCTTTTCAATTTGAATTTCATTACAATCAACTTTCACTTTATTTAATCGATTCATTTATACTTTCTTTAATTTAACTTCATCCTTTAAGTTAAATTTATTCTATCAAAATTCAAATTCTATAAGTTATCAACTCATTTATTATTCCATTAATGAATTTTTTTTTCAAATACTCTCTCTGGAATTGTATTTCCAATTATAAATTACATTTACAATTTACATTTTACAAATCTCATTTGTATATGAATTCAATTTCACATCTTTCAATTCATTTTTATAAATTTCATTTGTTAAATGAATTTATCTTCAATCTTTGGTTATACATTTTATTTCTTATTCAATTTCAATATAACAATGATAATATTTCAATGTTATTACCTCCTAACAACCAAGCATCCATATACTATGATAATTCAGAGAAAATCATTTCTTTTCTATACAAATAAATAGTTTTGGGCAAAATTATTTCATTTACCCTATTTAAAACAATACTGTGTCAGTTTATCTTGTTTAAGAGTTTAGAAACCCCTATCGATTACAGTTAGCTAGACTGCACCGACCAGAATCTATAAACAATCAACCGATAAGTCAACACAATACAAAACAAATTTTGTATTCACTAACAAATACGCGCTCATATCTATTATTACTCTCACACTCATTCTAGAGTACTGTTGATTCTATCTATAATGAGTAATACCCAATAGAGCCAAGGGTTGTCGCTTAACCGGATGCTCTGATACCAAATGTAACAATACGGATTTTCGACACTCGAAAGTCGACATTAATACATCCACTGTATAAAATGCCGTGCAATCGAATGCCGGAAAACCGAACCACTAGGGTTAAAAGAAGAGGTAGAAGAAGACAGAAGGAAAGAAAGAACAGAAAAACAGAAACAATATCAGAATCTCACATTCGAAGTGGAACAATATATAATAGATAATCACTAGTCTTTTAAAACAAAGAACTATATCAGTTTATACATACATCAATCAGAGTCAATATACAACTCAATACAACAATGGACAGTTATATAAACTTGTCCTCATACAGAATACACATCGGAAATAAATAACAAGTACGAGAGTACGTCTCGCCATCCAGCTTGCTTCCAAAGCTCCAGAATATCCAGAATATCCTGATAACATAACTCTAGGCTGCCCGTGTGGAAAATTATGGGCACCCAGAGTTTAGAAGGAAACAATAAACTCCGAGTCAGTCATGGTGACTGGTGTGAGATCGTAAAACAGTTATTTTCACAAAGAAAATAAAATAGATTCGCAATGCTTTTGGAAAATGAAACTACCATAAGACCTCCCGCCACACACACAATGCAAACGCAGAATTGGAGGAGATTTCTTCTTATGATAGTCAAAGATGCTTACTACGCCAATCATTGGATTATTATTATTAATGTCTAGTGTAGAAAACATTTCGAAAGTATAATATTAATCTTAGCCAGCATACGACCAGTATCGTATGCCTACTATAGCTACCATCTAAACAGTGGTGACCACCATAAGTAAATGGCAGGTTCTACAACTAAAACCGTACAAGTTCCGTAGTGGGAAATGGATTTCTAACAAATGGTCAGGCTAAGGAACTTCCTTTCCTACTGCTGAATGGGATCGCCTCTGGCTGGACGTCCCGAGAGACAAACTGCTCTTTGCCAAACAAGGCCGGGTTACCCCTGTAACTAGGTAACTCACGAATATGTCATCCCCCGGTCCTTTGGGACCTTTATCCGAGCGCTCGGTAACCAACATCACACATAATAAATAATGTGTGTCCACATGAGTAAGTATTTGGGCTCCATACCATGATACCATCCCTTTCTAGAAGGAAATGACATACCCTAAAGGGCGCGACCCTCATAACCTTGCCGCAACATTCCTGTTTCGACCATTTCCGGGTTGTGAGGCCCTGATGAAATCTTGTCCACAAAGCTACGCTTTTTCACAAAGCCACGCTTTGATCACAATTGATCAATAAATGATCATTATCACAGCAACACTCAGCATGCCACATTACCAAATTGGTTATATATCGCTGATAAATTTCAACTACATAACCTCTGAGCTCGTACGTCTCAGAGAAGGGTGTTAAGCTAAGAGAATAAATTCTCTGCCACCAACAGAAATGTATTTGAAAGAAATCATCTTTACATCTCAAAACGTAATGTCAGACACGTAACCATACAAGTCTGTTCCGGGTTCGAACAGAATCGAAGGCACTTCCAAAGAAGCCCTTGCAATCCGGATATTCATAATCCTGATAAAACTTCCAATCACAAAGGAAATCTCTATACCGTAGCAAACGGTGCAGAGACAATCGATAGGTCATCCTATCGTTTTCACAAATACCCGGTCTTAACCACCGGTCTTCAATACGATCCATATCGTCGTATTATTATTCGGAATGGGTTATCTGACACGAAGGTCCTTTCCCGGCTAAACCGAATAATAAGCGTTTGTTTTAAAAACAATTCAAGTGCCATTTCAAAGGCAATATTGATAGTCGGTGATTTAACTATCAACAATATTCACAACAATCATCAGATTCAAATAATTTTCCCAAATTATTTAATTTAAAAATATCTTCACAAGATATATTTTTTTTCCACACTTCACATTTGAAAACCAATTTCAAATCACTTTTCACCTTTCAACTTTTGAAAATCAATTTCAAATCAATTTCCTTACGTGGAATACATTTCCAAATATTTCTTTTAAAAATCCACTTAGAACTTTTAATTTATATTTTAAAAGCCACTTTGGAAAATATACTCGGCTTTATAGTGAAAATACACTTTCACTTCAAAACGGTCCATTTAAACCAATTAAATAAATCCTTATCGATTTATTTCAAATTTACGTTCAAAATCCGTAAATTTACTTTCACACTTAAAAATAAATCAGCGTTTATTTTTAAAACAAATTTCCCTTTCATTTCATAATTTTCATTTTGAATTTGCATTCCCAAATATTCACTTTTAACCCCAAAATCAAATTCCAATTTGATTTCTAATTTTATTTCAATATCAAATCGATTTCTAAGTTTTATTTCAATAGAACAAAACATTGCAATTTATTTCTGAATTTATCTCCAAATAACAAATCATTTGCAAATCGATTACTAGATTTATTTTACAAACACAAAATCAATTTCAAACAAATTTTCCAATGATTTATTTTCTATCACCAAATTAATTACAAATTTGATTTCTAAATTCATTTTCAACTCCAAATAAATTTCCATATCGATTTCTCAAAGATTCATTTTCAAATACCAAATCAATTACAAATTGATTTCTAAAAGTTTATCACTTTTAAATAAATTCCTTTGTTCTTTCCAGATTATTCAAAATTCCATTTTTAAATGAATTCTTCAACTTTTGAAACGATATTATTCAAACTCATTTTATTTATATCTTTTCCTATATTTTGGAATTTATTCGGTAAGATTTCGAAAATCAATTTTTAATACTTTAAAATTCCTTCTTTTGAATAAATTCAATTCTTAAAAATAAATTCACTTAAAGTTTTTTGCTTTAATTCCAAAATCCAATTTATATTCATTTCTGGTATCCAACGATACCAAAAATACATTCGGCTAAATTTTAGCCTTCAACAATTTCAATTATCAATAAATCATCCACAGATTATCAATAAATCACATCATTCACATATGAAATAATATTCAAACAATTTGAGGAATCCAGTTGGATCCCTCCAACCTGTTTCCCTGCATCCACATATGTTAGCACAATACCAATTCCACTTCGAGGTGGAATATCGCGGTATATGGGATTTTATAAATATCATCCGCTATTATGCGGCGCAATAGGGTCTCAGCCGCTATATAATGCGGGAAATTACAACTGCACTATATACATATGCCAATATATATATATATTTCTATATATAGATATATCCTACTATATCTAATATCACATCCAAACAGCAATCAATCAATAACTGCAAAAAATCAAATTTTCCTTTTGAGTGAGAAGATCTCACCTTTGATTTTAATTTGCAATCCATTTCCAATCCAATTATGTCTTCACAGTATTAAACCTTGTATAAACAATTTATACAATTCATTAATATTCGAAATAAATCGAACAATCGATTATTATTTAGTAGATTTAAATAAAATAAAAAAAATAAAATTTTTTAGTTTAAACCAATTTTCCCTTCAAAATATCTTTTAGTAATTAAGATAATTAAATAAGTTAGTTTAAACCATTTTTTCACCAAACCCATTATTAAAGATAAACTAGCACTTTAAAATATGGATATTTATTTTATTTTCATTTTCTTACTGCATATAAAATAATCTATACAGGTTTAAACATTTTAAAAACTCATATTTTTCCCAAAATCTTATCTATATAAAATTTCCTGCTTCACTGTATATATTCATATATACATATTTGCTGTAAATCAAAATCCTACTTATAATATTCCCTAAAAATTTCTGTTCAGGCTATAAATAGTTTAAATCTGAATATAATTATACCACCAAGTAAAAATGAGAAAGACGAAGACCCAATACCTCTCCGAATTCGCACGTCGCTCTGTCCATTGGTACGCCACCAGAGCTACGACGCAAAAAACCCAACTTCGGCCATCGCAGTTCTTCTCGAACGAGCGCCACCGTGACCATCTTCGAGCTTTTCATCGCTCGTTCCCTTTTCAATTCAAATTCAAACAAAAGAAAGTGGCTCACCGTTCCCCTCTTGCTTCGCTCTGGCATCGCGACATCCACGACACGCCGCCGCAACGAATCGAACTCGCGCCCCACGCCTTGCGACTCGAGTCGTCGCCGAACCCTCGCAACTGACCAATTGCCTGAGGCGATGCCCTAGCTTCGAGTGCTCTCCCTCTCTCGTGCTTCGCGATTGAATCGCGGATCCATTTTTTTTTCTTTCAGAGAACGAAATAGGGATTCGAACGAACGGAAAAGGAATTGAAGAGGAATGAATAAAATTTGAGTTCGGCCATTGTATATATTTTTTTATTTAGAGTAGACGCGTGTTTATTAGGTAGGACACGTGTTTGAGAGAAGAGAAGGTTGCTGAGAAAACTTTTGTCAAAACAATTTTGAATATGAATATTATTTAAATGTAAACCGTCTCGAATTACGCAACTCAAAATCTCGACCTCCTATCGATGCATGCCGCTAGGCGTTTATAAGGTTAAACCCCTATTTTGAACGAAATGGAAAAGGTTTCGAGTCCTAACTCGGTCGTATGGAGAAGATAGCTTTTTGAACCAGTTAAAATATTAAATTTTCGATTTAATTTCAGCGTGTTTGCTTATCGTACGGCCAAACGATCACCCCAAACACTACAAAAATTGAAATCCGATAATAATACAATATTATGGATCTAATGGAACTGGTTCCGTCGAATTCCGAGACTGTGCCCCGGAATGCTATTTTTAAATACCGATTAAACGATACAATTTCAAAACTGAACAAAACAGTTTCAAATTCAATTCTGAAGCTTCCATTATCTTCAGTATTATTAATATGAATTTTCCAAGACTTCATATTATTTTTAACAGGCTTAAAATTGAAGATTCAAATTTTTACCCAATTGCAACAATTAAATTTACAAATTAAATTGCCAATCTCATATTTACATTTGAAATTCAAGTTAAATCAACATTCAAATATTTAAATTCAATTAAATATTATATTTCAAATGATCAAAATTTCTGGGTCTTTACAACTATGTTGTTTTAATGTTATGAACGAGTTTGGAGGGGAAAAGAAGGGTTTTTGATGTGGATTTTAAAATGGAGAAGATGAAGAAGAGAAAAGCAAGGTGGAAGAGGAAATGATAGAATGAAATGGACTGAAAATGTAAAATGAGAAATGAAAGTGGAGAGATCTTTATAAGAATTGAAAATGTTACCAAATGACCATCATTAACCCTTAGCCAAATTACCATACTACCCTCCAAACCCTTCCAGCCCATGTGCTAACCTATGTGAACAACTACTAGTATAATAATGACACATAAAAGTACTTAAAATAAGAGAGAAAAGCCTTCTCACTTTACATAAATAAAAAGCAAAGGTCGCATCGCTTAGTTAAATACTTTTTAAAAGTACTTGATGATCCTTTATTTTAAATAATCCCTTTTGCATTATTTGTAACTTAATTAAATGTGTATGTATGTGTACATAAGTGTGCAACAACATTATGAAAATTTCCGTCCGATGAAAAGTCGAAAATCTGAAAAACGATTTTCAGTCACATTTTGAATTTTTCTCCGAACTATTTATTTATATAAACAAAATTCAATAATGAATTTCATACCATTAGTTATTAATTAAAAGAGGGTTATTTGATCATTAAAAACCATTAATTGAATATTTAAAATTAATTAAATATTCACAAATCAAAGTAATAAAATTCTGGATCGTTACCTGTATGATAATTCCTATTGCCAATGCATAAAGTATTCATTATACATGTTCCATATTAAACATTTTAATAAAGTGTCTTTGCATATCGTTTTGGGACATTCCCAATATCCTTTATACTTAATATAAAGATATAATTAATAAATCCAATATCGAGTATTAAACAACCAAACTATTGTTAGTACATAAGGATTTGACTTTGATGACAACAACTTTAGAAATTCGTATAAAATATAGATATTAATGTTTTACCAAGGTGTATAGTATACAGTGCACGATATTAGGCAGGTGTTGACATAAGAAGACTATACAGTATCAAGTAGAGATTGAAGAGTTAAAGATGCTGATATAGAGACTCAAGAATAAAGACTCATGAGTATTCAAGAGTGCAAAATTCCAAGATATTCTAGATAAGTTATAGAGTCTAGAATATTTGTTAAAATTCTGATAGCATTTGATCACTCTCTCATCTCTCTCTCTCTCTCTCTTATTTTAAATAAGTTTCAAAATATTATTTTCAAACCAACTTTTAAATAGTTTTCAATTTCTTATACTTATTATTCTAGTTTTTAATATTTTACCAAGTTATTGTTTTTATTAAAGTTTGATTTATATTAGTATATTTTTTCAAAATTTGTACCATATAGTTTTACTTAAGTTTTATAATGATCATAATGCATATATGTTATATTTAGGCATACTTACAAAATATAAAATTATTTCACAAAATGATACATTTTCAAAATAATACTTTAAAGTGTTTTTCAAAATTACAAAGAGTATGTCAACATACTTTAACTCTATATGTTGACATACTAGCTGTGAATTTCAAAATTCAATTTTCAAAAGAAGTTTCTGTTCATCGTATCTCTTCACAAATAGACATGACCGTTTTTCCTCTATAAATACTTATTTTTCCAACGAATTTTTTAATCACTTTTCATTGTTCTTCTCTCCTCCTTCTTCTCTCTCATTTTCTAAAATAAATTATAACCATACTTTGTCGAATTTCAACCAGAATCAAACTCCATTGTGATTAGTTTGATTCTCTATCATTTAATCTCTGACTTCTATCATCTCTCTCACTCTCATCAAGATCTAAGTGCTATTGAAGGATTATAGGATCATTTGTAATTAAGATTGAAGTTTCGAGTTTGTAAATCTCTATCAAATTAAACCGATATACTTGTAGGTGTGATTGTAGCCCGTGAAATCAATTGAGTGTGCTTAGTAGCTTGTAAATCTAATAGGTGTGATTATAGCCCGTGAAATCAATTGGTTGTGCTTAGTAGCTCGTAAATCTAGTGGGTATGCTTGTAGCCCAAAATCAAGTGACTCTACCTAGAGGCTGGGATTTTGGCGGATGTGTCTCGTAGCCTTGAAATCGAAATTGTATTTGCATTTACTAGTTGAAAAGAAATTCGTACAAGGAATTGTACGTGACTGAATGTAGGGTATCTCCGAACTAGTATAAAATCCTAGTGTGTTCTTTCCTTTTACTTTTACTACATTTACTGTCTATTTGTGTTTTGATTCTGTGATTGTTTCTGTGATTGTTAAATCTCATTACTCTAAGTATAATTTCAAAAAATTTCAAAAAGATTCATATAAATTAGAAAACACTATTTACCCCTCCCTCTAGTGTTAATTTAGCTTTAAGATCCCTATTCCGCAATCTTACAACTATTACCGATTTTAACATGAGTACTTCGTAATATTCAGCAGTATGTTATTTATCCGCAATCTAGAAATATATATGTACCTTTTGGTGGTTCTTTCTTGTGGACACATGCTTCTTTTGCATTTTGACTAAAAATCAAACTATTCGATGTTTCTAACAAAATACTTCTTCAATTCTGATGCTTATAGAATGATACCTTCATATCATTTCACGGATCATATCCTAAATCCACAAACTCAACATCATTCCCACCGGCTTCAAGACACTTTTATTGTTATATGCAAATAGTCTATTCTAAATCGTTATTTAGAATTTTTCATTTCATCACATGTATACCAAAACATAGAGTCATACTAAGTTATAATTTTATGAGTGAATACGAATTAACCTGAGCACGTTGCATAACGAATATAAATGCTAGTTTCAACAATTGAAATTCACAATGTAATTCTTATCACCGTTGTTCACTGTATTCCAACTGCAATAGTTTTTCTTTAAAAGACATATTTGTTGCCGACGGATCATATCCTTTTGGGTACAACTACCAAATTCATATTTTGATAATGTATTGGAATTCTTTTATATTTTTGCATCATACCATTTGGAAGAGTTAATGTTCTTAATGGTTTAATTGACAACCGAGGATTATATATTCTCGATATTGATAAGAAATTCATAGTCTCTCTTTAATATGCAATAATACTCATTAAACATTCTAATGTGTCGTCATTTTAGGTGTAACATCCCTAAATTTTTATAACATTATTCAGAAGATTTAATTAGATAAATTAAATAGAATAATGATGATATGGGAATTGAGATTTAAAATAAATCATGTAAGGTCGTACTCAACCATAAGATAAATGCACTTTAAATTGATTTAAAGATTAATTAACCTACATATGGGCATATTAGTAAATTAGCCAATTTATTATACATGGCTATATCTTTTGGTAATTGTCTATTCACGTTCATTTTCTCAAATCAAAAAATAAAACGCAAACCCTAAGATAGCCAACCATTATCAAGGAAGAAAGGAATAAATTTATCTAAAGCTAAGGATCAAAAGCTAGAGAAGATTAATCAACAACAAATCTCAAATTCCTTATCAAGTCTAAGGTGAATAATAATCTTATACCATCTCTATTTTTATTTTATGATTATATGGTTTCAGATTTATGATTTAAATTCGTTTTTGTGATAAAATGGATGATGATATGCTTGAGTTATATTATGTTGATTTATTTTAATTCATACACATATGAATTTGCACGGTTTTGATGTAAAACCGAACCTATGATTTCAGATTGCCATAGAAAATTTTTATGTTAAGTAAAACATGATTTTAGAGATGTGTTTTAATTTTTAGAATTTTCCAAGCTATGGAAATTTTATTATGAATTTTTGATGGTAAATATGAAGTATTTGGGTTAAAAATTTATTTTGAATATTGCAGGAAGAATTTGGGTCTAAATTTTAAATTGATTACATGATGAAATTGATTTTCTATGATTTTTGGGGTATTTTCCCAGTTGATTTAGTTGGGAAAATAAATTATTGTTAAAGAAGGACTTTTCTGCAAATATTACTTTTGATATATGGAAGGGCTTAAACGTTACCTTTCTATGGTTTAAATCAAATTAATGCGGTAGTTTCTAATGGAAAAGTATTTGAAAAGTTTCAAAGTAGCCAATCAAGGCGTTACAACTGGCAGGTTAGTTATAAAGCAATTTACTATGATTAGCTATAAAATCAGCGTTTCAGAAAAAGGTGGTTCCGCCTATTTCGGAGGCACCTTTCGACTCCTTTACCTCCACTCCATCTCAGTCAAAACCATCACTGTCGAAACCCACAAAATCGGAACTAAGGCACATGGTATCAATAGAAATTGGTACGAAGTGTATTGGTAAGTAGCGAAAGGTAGGGTGTCGAAAGCTATGCTTTCGTTAGAGTCGAAACCAAGGTTCAATTTTAAAAAGATCAACGCTTGTCTAGTTTTTGAAGGGCTTTCGACTAAGTTGATACCCTATAGAGTCAAAACCTTAGTTTTTTTTCTAAAGTTAAATTCCTGCCTTGATTTACTTAAAGT
This sequence comes from Allium fistulosum, assembly GCA_030737815.1. Classification (NCBI taxonomy): domain Eukaryota; kingdom Viridiplantae; phylum Streptophyta; class Magnoliopsida; order Asparagales; family Amaryllidaceae; genus Allium; species Allium fistulosum. Next base: position 935,382,857 of record CM060907.1, on the reverse strand, counting down.
TTTCAACATAGTCGAAAGTCATGCTTTCGAAAGGGACTTTATGAATAGATTTTGAATGAGAACATTTTCTATAAATAAGAAGCTTTCGAGAGGGTAGGTTCCGACCTAATCGAAACCTAGCCGCTATTTTCCTTCAGAAGTATTGAAGCCATTAATACCTTCGAAAGGTTATCCTTGTTTTACCTAGGTTAAGCCGCTTCCTAATTGCTTTCGAAAGGGGTTGGGGTCTCGAAGGAGATGAAGTCGAAAGGGGGTTTCAACTCTATCCTTCGAATTTTTAATTTTTCAAGTCTTTTGCTTTCGACTAGATGGTTTCGATACCATCAACATTTCCCCAAATTTTTTTTAGTTGGTTTTGAAAGAGATACTTTTGTATATAACCATTTTGACCCAAATGATGTTTTTAAAGAGTAAACCCAATGCTTTCGAAAGGGTACTTTATTTGTTTCGAACCTATGTTTTAAAAAATGTTTTCTTAATACCATCGAAAGGTTTCATTGGTTTCGAAAGGTATATACTTAAGTTTTGAAAAGAGGTTTTCTATGCTTTCAAAGGAGGTCATCCAGGGGTTTCAAAAGTGATGTTTTAAGGTTTCAAAACAAATAACCCATTCTCATTTTTAAGGGAAAAAGGTGACATAAATAAAGATTTTGGAAATGTTATTCACATTGTTATTAACCCATAACTGTATTTTGGGGAAAGGGCAGAATAACCAGATAGGTTGACCCAATAGTGAATATAACTTAATAGATGTTAAATTCTTAATTAAAGATATTGGCAGAGGCCAATAGGTTTGCAATAAGCCCGTGATAACTGTATGATATTGGTAGGGGCCAATAGGTTCATATTCAGCCCATGAAAACTATGATTTGATACTGGCAGGGGCCAGTAGGTTTGTAGTTAGCCAATGAAAACTATATCCGGTTTAAGATATTGACAGTCAGTCAATAGGTTCCTAGTTAGCCCATGAAAACTAGGATAAGAAATAAGATATTGGAGATACCAATAGGTTCTTACTGATCCTATGAAACCTAGTGATTGGATAGATAGTTTGAACATTTAATAGGTTAATAGTAACCTTAGAAACTATAATTGAGACAGATAGTCAGAATGAATGGGGATGGGTAATCTAGAATTGATTTATTTGTTTTGCATATCATCGTAATGTTTTGAAATACTATGTTTTAACCATTGTGGACGCAGGAGCAAAATATATGGTTTTATAAATGTTTTAGGATACTAGTGAGGGTAAAACCCATTCCGCTAAGCGGTGGGGTCTCACTGGATATCTAAATGGTTGGGATGGTAAATTATTATTCATACCAGGTTTTATATCTAACTCGAATTTTTTGTTTTCCCAATAAACTCTCGGGTACTGAATTGAATTTGAGTAGGTTGAGAGTTAAGGTTTTTAGGTGTTCTTTTAGACGAATAAAGCTTCCGAGGATGTGCAGGAGGCAAGCTTGCTATTAAAGTTCGTTTATTTTCGTTGTGTGTTTTGTTTGTAAAGGAAAATTGTTTTCTTGCCTATCTATATACTCCAATCTACCTAGGGGGCATCTTCATATGTCGCTCTTAGCGTATTTTGAAATAATTATATGTTATCTGAACATGGTCTACGAATTGGGATTATGTAATCAATTTGGAATATTTTGAAATGGAATGTGGAATTTGTTTGCTGTTTAAATTTTTCCATATTCTTGTGTTTCTGTTTTCCCATATATGGAAGTGCTTAAACGTTACCAGGCTTTATGTCTAACTCGAATTATCTAACTGAAAACTGTATGATATTGGCAGGGGCCAATAGGTTCATAGTCAGCCCATGAAAACTATGATTTGATACTGGCATGGGCCAGTAGGTTTATAGTTATCCCATGAAAATTATATCTGGATTAAAATATTGACAGTCAGTCAATAGGTTCCTAGTTAGCCCATGAAAACTAGGATAAAAAATAAGATATTAGAGTTACCAATAGGTTCTTAGTGACCCCCTGAAAACAAAGTAATTAAACAGATAGTCCTTAACATTTAACAGGTTAATAGTAACCCTAGAAACTATAATTGAGACAGATAGTCAGAATGAATGAGGATGGATAATCCAGAATTGATTTATCTGTTTTGCATATCGTCATAATGTTTTGAAATACTATCTTTTAACCATTGTGGATGCAGGAGCACAATATATGGTTTTATAAAGTTTTAGGATACTAGTGAGGGGAAAACCAGTTCCGCTAAGCGGTGGGGTCTCACTAGATATCTAAATGGTTTGAGATGGTAAATTATTATTCATACCAGGCTTTATGTCTGACTCGAAGTTTTTGTTTTCCTCTTAAACCCTTGGGTACTCAATTGAATTTGAGCTTGAGAGTTAAGGTTTCCAGGTGTTCTTTTAGACGAATAAAGCTTTCGAGGATGTGCAGGAGGCAAGCTTGTTATTAGAGTTCTTTTATTTCCACTATGTGTTTTGTTTGTAAAGGCAAATTGTTTTCTTGCCTATCTATATAGTCTGATCTACCAAGGGGGCATCTTCATATGTCGCTCTTGGCGTATTTTGTAATAATTATATGTTATCTGAATGTGGTATGCGAATTGGGATTGTGTAATCAATTTGGAATATTTTGAAATGGAATGTGGAATTTGTTTGCTGTTTAATTTTTTTTCCATATTCTTGTGTTTCTTTGTATCAATGTATCTAATGTCGCCGTATTTAGTCACCAAGGATTAATAACTATGGATGACTGCAGCATCTGTAGCCGTTAGTTATGGGCCTCCAATTAGGGGATGTTACATTAGGTTTGGTTAATTTCATTTCATTCCTCATAGTCAGTCTTTTCCTTGGATCATATCAAAATCTATTCTACTATCAATAATTTCTAAAAGAAATTCTTTTGCTACGAAGTTGGTATTTCTTGAAACAACAGTAGTTTCTCGGTGTAATGGAACAGCTATAAATAAACACTTTATGAATTGTTTTATATATTAAACTAATTTGGTTTTAGTTAGCAAAACTTATGTTCAAAACATATTGGTCATCCAATGACAATTGTTCCCAATACTCTTTTGGGGCGATTCATACAACATTCCTCTTGTACAATTATTAAATTTAGTCTTTCGACTCGCACAACCTGCCAACCCTTTGGCCTAGGATATGTTAGGAATTCTTATAAACCTTTATCATATATGAATTTGTAAACAAGGATGAGATTAATTTTAAACTTGTGTGCTACTATTAAGTAGACGACCTCATAGAAATAAGTTAACTCAATTTCACTCAACATTAATCATACTTGTTCAACAAAGCTCAATTACTCCTTATCGATAAATCATTATGTATCATAGGGAGAAGTGACTTTTGAGATTGAATCTTTATTCATATTTGGGTATGTTCCGTATCTTCCCAGTATACCCACTTAGTCGATCAAATCAATTTTATTTTCTATTGCACATCATTTTATTTACTTCCATTTTATACTCTATGAGCTTATCATAGACATACTACATGTGTATCAAATACGTATGTCCATGTCAGTGATAACTCATAGGTGAATAGTACAACGTACGTGAAATTGTTTTGGTATTAATAGAATTGTGATTACATACATCTATATGTATCAATCCGAAGAGTTCATCTACTCTTATTATACTCCTACTAAATGGGTGCTTTGCCCATAACTGTCTCGAATATAATTCACTGGTACCATATGATTCATAATCATATAATCAAAAATTATTTCTTAAAACTGTGGCTTAGTCTATAATTCCAAAATAATTGCAAACATGTAACGACCCGAAAATTTTGATGGTTTTAATAAGATAATTAATTGAAATTTTGTGAAATTTTAAACAATAAAATTTGAAAATAAAAATTTATTATTTGGAATACGTCTATTTTAATATAGCAACCGGTAAATTTTCATCTGATAATATTAAAGTTTATTTCTTGTGAAATTCTATTTCAATTTAAGTTAGTTAATTTTTGATGAAAATAAAATGTTTTCCAAACTTGAATATTTTTATACAGTAAATTTCTAAATCATCTTCTGAGTGAAACATCTGTCTTCGTTTCGTCAAATTTGGATTTCTATTGCTCCGTTTATCTTAATTCTGGCAAAATAGCAGCATTTCTGGTACCGATTATCGACTTTTGATCGAATGATCTTGTCACTGGCATCTGTATACCATTTTGATCGTATCGTCGTGCTGATCTCTACCGTATATTCGTTTCTGTATTTTGAGATCTAGTATGCAATGGTGACGATGAAACATTTCACCGTAGCGGTACCACATTTTGACTTTACACTCTCCCTTGATTTTCAATTCTATTGCGTGCAGCCCAAACAAGAAATTTATTGCTTAAATAAATTTTCACCAAATAAAAGGAACCGTTACAATTCCTTTTATTCATTCGACCATTTGAATTTTTCCACTGGTTGATTTAAATCGTCATCTGCCTTTAATACATCCAGAAATCACGTGTGTGACCTTCAACATCCTACCGTTCATTTTATTTCAGCCTTACCTTATCTCTATTGTTTGCCGAGCTTCTTCCTAATTTCTCTATTCTTCGCCCCCTCATTTCTACTTCTGCAAATATAAAATAATAAAAAAACATGGCCGAAGCCTCCTTCCCAAACACCTTCATATATTTCGACAGCCACCTAAACCCGAACCTCGTCTCCTCCGCCTTCCCCTCTACCTCACACGCTCCTCTGTCCCTTGTTCCTAGACCCGCCGCCTGCATCTCCACCCGACCACCTGGCTCTCCTCCGAACCCTCATGCATCTCCAGATCTCTGCACCTCCATGTGCAGCAACCACTCAAGCATCCCTCCCCCTAACCTTAGCAGTAGACCCCCTCACCTACTGCTCGAATGAAGCCACCCACCTCACGGCCTTCACATTGTCGACCTCCATCAATAAATCAGAGCCCTCTCCCATCACTCTTCTGTCATTGCTTTCTTCTTCTTTCTTTGCAAAGGTAGTCTTTATACATATATATTGAATATTTTGTCTATGTATATTATAAGTGCTGAGCTATTTGAATACATAGTATTTTGAAATTTTATTAAGTATTATATACATATTTTCCCTAAGTATATATACATATACAGTGCACGTGTATAACTTGTTGGATTGACATAAGATATATGGATATTGGTTTTTCAAGTATATATATATTAAAGTTTGGACTGGGTTTATTCGCATATACTCTGTTATATGTTTTAAATTGTTAGCATATGCACACATATGATCGGCCTGTGCTTTGTATATTTAATCTACAGTTTGGATTAGGATTGTTATGCATGTGATAACGTGAGCTTTCTTTACATTTCAAAATAAGTATGCAGAGTGTTATATACGGGCTTCAAAATTTTAGCTTGATTTAAATATATTTTTTTACATCTGTTTCAATATAAAAGTTTATAGAAAAGAAAAGGATATATATGTAGTTTTGATATGTGGTGTTTATATCGGCTAGGCCTATGTGTTTAGGTGAGTTTATTAACTATATGTAAATTTTTGTGTTCTTGAGTAATATGTTAAACTGGAAGTTTTGCTGTATGGAACAGTTTTATAATAAAATTTATAACGTTTATATATATATATATATTTGTTTATATAAAACTTTAAATCTTTCAGTTAAAATATAAACATGGATTCGACCGTACTATTTGTGTTACAAGTTATATATATCTGGGAATATATCATGCTCGCTGTTTTAAGGTGTATTTTGTCAAGTTTCGTATCAACATATATATTAGTTAAACATATGTATATAATATGTTAGATTTTATGTGCGGTGTTGCGTGTGTATATATTAAAATATATGTGTTGCGTGAATATATATACTAGTATGCATAGCATTATAGTGTTGATCTGTTAGTCTATAATATACTTTTCATATAGATGTATGTTAGTTTGTAATATATTGGTTATTATAACAGAATTTTTTTACATATATTTATGTAAAGTCAGTTCATACATTAGTGTTCCCTTTGATGTGTTATAAATATATATATTATAAAACTCTGTTTTGTTTGTAGATATAGAACCCGAGTACGGTAAGTATATATAGGACAGTTTAGCTTATACTTGATCTATGTAGTGTATAAAAAAAATTATATTAAAGTAAGTTGTTGTTGTATTACATTCCTGCTTTGTTTAAAGTTATAATATACAAGTTGTCATACATTATACCAGTTTGTTTATCTATTTGAGAATATATACTAGTTATATAAGTTTAATATAAAGGTGTTAGTATATATATTATACGTATATATAAAGTTGTTTTAAAAAAATATAAGCTATTTTCTTACTTTATGTATAAGTTGTATATATATCCACTTATGCAATGTATCTTCTTCATTGACCCCGTTTTGATTTGAATTCGTCTACTCCTATTTATCAGCTTTATCCATCACACCCGTGCCAATCTTATTTCGCTTTGAAGTTTGTGTTTGGATTCACAATTCGCTTCTGTTCCCTTCCATCTCTCTAACCTCGAAAGGTGAGCAATCACTCACGATTAACATTCTTGTATTTATTAAATTTGATTTCAATTGAAACGACAATTGAAATATGATGCTGTAGTTATTTAAATTGTTACATATGTTATTATCTGTATATGTTCACCTGTGACATCTGACACCAGTATCTAGTATTTTTTTTTTTGAGATCATGGGGAACCTTAAGATCATGGTATTCATTGATACTCACTTAAGTATACCCCACGCCGTGTGTCTACCCCGCTTTTATTTAGTCGTCGCACACGGATGCTTAACGTTGAAACTCCCACTGATGGTTTGGCGCTGGGATTCGAACCTGCCCGGACACAGTCCTTTGGTTCCCATCTCCCAGCTCCCAAACCAACCGAGCTACGAACGGCGGGTCAGTATCTAGTATTTATATGCCTGTTATTACTATTATCTGTATATGTTCACCTGTGACATCTGACACCAGTATCTAGTATTTATATGCCTGTTATTACTATTATCTGTATATGTTCACCTATGACATCTAACACCAGTATCTGTTATTTATATTAATGATATATGCCTGTTGTTATATTTTATATTATCTGTTATCACTCTACAAGTTCCCTGTTAGTATAGAATTCACTATGGGTTGAAATGATACATACCCGAACGGACTTTAGAATAGGAGAAAATCGTTATGGGTTGAAATGATAAACCCAAGCGATTTTCATTTGAATTGAAATTGGGATTACGGGTCGAAATGATATCTACCCGTATATATATTTAAATTTCGGATTGAAATGATAAATATCTGTATCACTTAACCATATGATAAATATATATACAAACACCGTTGGTCCATATATATATAAATATTTGAAATCGAATTCTATGGTTTTGGAAAGAAATATTTGGTTTCAACAAATGTTGATTTTTAAAAATTTATATATAAATGGTAATGATATATATAGATTTAATAATGATATTTAATTTAATTAAGATGGATTTAATACAAATAATATGTTAAGTATAAAATTTATATTTCAAAATAGATTTTGGTAAAAATTTGAATAAGTTAAGGTTGGGAAGATAATTTGAATTTAGTAAAGAATTTTATTTAATTAAACCAATTTAAAACTTATTGGAATTGGGATTTATGATATGATTTATAACTTGAGTTTGATTTAAATAATTTAATGAATATTTCTTATTTAAAAAAAAAAATTTAAGGAAATATTTAGTAGAAAATGAAATTTAAGGCTAGTTAAATGATATTGAATTTATTAAGTGAATATTCCCTGATTAAATAATAATAAAGTTAAATCAAGATCTATATGAAACTGTTAAATTGAACTTTGAAAATGTTGAATATTAAAGCTTTGAAATATATTGAAAATTTAAATGGTATCTTTAGAACTGAATTAAATTGATGAATTGAGCTTTAAATAAATTTGAATTTGGAATTTGAGTTAATTTAAATCGATTTGTGAGACTTGAGGAAATTTTAAATACTTTACTTTATAAATTATTTAACCTATATATATACTATTTGTAAAATAGATATATTTGAAATGAAATGATATTTGGGTTTGAAGTATAAATTTAATTGAAATGACCACGGTGTTATAATGCATATTTCCACCTTGTAGATAGTTCTGAAGATCCTTAGAGGATGGTTATCCCAAACATCCTTTAAGTTACTTGTATTTCAGTTGATATTTCACTTGAGTTGGATTTATTTATATAAGAATGTTAATCCTGACTCGAGTGTTTTGTGTTTTGCTTTACGCTCGGGTCAGACCGAGTAATACAGCATTTAAGACTCACATTTGGAGTTTGGAGCTTCCTTTGGAGATCCAACTATCGCCTCAGCTTTCAGCTCTTCTAGTTGATTTGTTCAGAGAAGTCATCTGTTGTTGTAACGACCCAGAATTTTTGATAATTAAAATTCGAATATTTAATTGATTTTAAATATTAATAAGTGAATTTAAGAAGTCGAATAATTTATTATTCGAATATTGGATTTAATTTGGTCAATTTAATCGATAAATTAATAAGTGAAATTCCAGAGATAATTAATAATCGAGTTTAATATGATTGAAATGATTTGGAAAATTTTATTTAATCATACTGGAGTTATAGAAAGGTTATAGAACTCTTAAAACTGAATTTGGAGTAAATCTGTGAAAATTGAATATTTTAATATTTAATTATCGACTGTAAAAATAGCCAATTTTCGAACAGTCTCAGAATTGAACGAGACCAGTTCCATTGGATCCGTAATAGTTAGTTATTATCGGATTTCAATTTTCGTAGCAATCGGAGTTGTCGTTTGACCGTGGCAGCTCGAAACGCATCGATATCGTTTTAATTTTAAATCGTCGAGTTAAAAATAGTCATTTTTCAAACGGTCTCGGATTTTGACGAAACCAGTTTCATCGGATCCATAATGTGATATTATTGTAAGATTTCAAATTTCGTAATTTTTGGATTTACCATTTGTCCGGTACAAATTAAAACGCATTGAAATCGATTTAAATCGGTTTAATTTAAATTGATCGTTTATTGTCATATCTCGCACAGACGATCGAATTAGCTTCCGAAACCTGTTCCATTGTGTTCGAAACGTGGGATAAACCCCAGAAACGCCAGTTACCGTGCGTAAATCTGAGTTTGGAAATTCCGGATGAATAGTGTTCGTCAAAACTTCTATAAATAGACCCATTTTCTCACAAAAGAAAATAAAAATAAAATAAGCTAGGGTTTCATCAGCCGGCCGCCATTTCTAAAACCAATGGCCAATGTCTTCCCTCTTTCACCACTCGAATTCTTCCAATCCGCACGATATTAGGCCACAGTCTCAACTAGAAAAACGTAGACCTTGGCGAGACGAAGGTATCCAACGGTGGTGATCGAGTTTGGTGTGGCGAGGAGGTGGGAATGTTGCCGCGTTCGCCAGAGCTTCGTGCTCGTCTAGGGGGAGCTAGGGTTGACCGGACTTCGCCGCTCTCTGGCCGTGGGTAGGGGAGACGTGGGGCTTCGACATGTCGTTCGCTGATCATCGTCTGGACGTGTTTGTCGCGTGCGTTAATTCGAGAAAGGAAGCGGCGACTATGGGTTACGGTGTGCTCGTGAATTACTGGAGATGGAAGATGAAGTAAGGGGACGACCTAGATCTAGGGTTTGTGGAATGGATGGTCCAGATGTGATGAAGGTTAAAAATTTAAAAGAAATTGAAATTAGAATTGTATATTAAATTCGTATTAACTTTTAAACTGCGATAACTTTGTCATACATTATCAGAAAATGACAAAACAAAATGCGTTGGAATCGTATTCACGAATACTACGTGATGCAACTGATTTGGAGTCGTTTGGAGCTAGTTTGAATTTTGGGTAAAATTAAATGCGTGTTTAATTTTATTCGAAATAAAAGCTGGAACAGAATTGAAATCAAGGTGAGATTTTCTCACTCAAAATTGAAAAGTGGAATTTTCAGTTATTGCTTGATTGTCTGTTTGATTGTTGATATTAGATATAGTAGGATATATATCTATATATAGCAATATATACATATTGGCATATGTATATATTGGATTGATTGATTTCCCGCCTCGTATAGCGGATGAGACCCTATTGCGCCGTTAGTAAGCGGATTTTTATAAAAACCCATATACCGCGATAATTCCGTACTGGAGCGGAATTGGTATTGTGCTAACATCTGTGGATGCAGGGAAACAGGTTGGAGGGATCCAACTGGATTCCTCACCGTATTGATTATTTACAGATATTGTGATATATTCTGTTATCATATGATGATATATGATATTGACTGTTGTGATGGACTGATTGGTGTTGTTGCATCATCGGATTCAGTTTTGAAATGTAAAAATAACGACTTTTATTTTAAAAAGGGTTTTTAAAGTGATTTTTGAAAATATACGTTTTATGGAATTTTTGAATCGATTTATAAACGTAAAATTTTAAAGTTATAAAAGTTATAATTTTTAGTGAAATATAACCGAAGTGTCGTTTTTGAAATAAAAGTCGATTTATTTATAAAATGGTTTAAGTTGGGATTTTTGAATAACTATAAACGATTTGTATAGAAAGATTTATAAAATTGATATTTTTGTAAATCAAAATATTGGACTTATAAAACGAATTTTTATAAGTGTTAAAAAGAAGTATAAAAGGATTTCATAAGTAAATGAAATTAATAGATTTATAACGTGAAGTTATAAAGTGAATAGATGTTGTAGAATAAAGGATTTATAAGAAATTTACTTATAAATTTGACTTTTACACTTAGATGAGATATGAATAGAAATTGCTAAATGAAATGATTTTATAAGTGGAAATTGTTATAAAGTATAAATGCGATTTATAAACGTTGTTTATGAATCCGAAATCACTTATCTTGATAAGTAAATTATAGAAGTAAGTAAAAGAAAATTTATAAGTCGAAGTTGTTATTAAAATAGAAATAGAATTTATAAACGTATTTATAAATTCAAAATCAGTTGAATTTGAGAAATTAAATATAGAAGATTTAAAAAAAAAAGATATATTCGCGATTTTGGATAGCGAATTTTTATTGAGATAAAAATGTGTAGAAATGATTGAAATTGGGCTAAGTGAATTATATTCACGACTTTGGACAGTGAATATATTATTAAATAAATGGATTTATTTTTGAAGAAGTGATATTAAAAATGAAGTTAAACATTTTAAAGATGTTTTAAAATGTATTGTGAATCGAAAGCATAGATTTCAACACTTGTTATTGAAATAGGCGTTTTCGAAAATATAAGGAAATGATGGACTATAACACTGTTGTTATAGTAAATGATTTTCGGAAGAAAATGTTTTGATGTAGTATTGGGATTTATATATCTATCTTAATTCCGAATCCCTATACTAGTGATTTTGAGTCGTCGTAACGATGTTTTACGCAACATTCGTTTGGACTCAAATAGATGTTAAGATGTATGATTTCCTTAAAGAATGAAATATATACTTATTTTGATTTAAGTATATTGAATATTTTCAAATGTGAAAATAAATGATTTGTGAAATACTTATTTTTAAATAAGTATGGAATTGCTTTTCCAATATGAAACGAAGGGTTTGAAACTTTATTTTTTTAAGATAAATTGAAAAGTGAATATTTGAAATTTGTTTTCAAATGGTTAAGTGTGGAAATTTTATATCAAGTAAAGATATTTTTGGAAGGTTAAATAATTTGGAAAATTATTTGGAATCTGGTGATGTCGCGCATCTTTATTGATAGTTAAATAACCGACTATCAATAATTACCTTTAGATAGGTATTTGTTGTGAATTGGATGAAATTGAATGCCACACTTATTTTTGAATAATCGCTCACTATTCGGGTTAGCCGGGAAAGGACCATGGGGTCGTATAACCCATTCTGAATATGTGATACGTCGTTATGAATTGCATTCGAAGACCGGTGTTGAAGACCGGATATTTTTGAAAACGGAAGGATTACCGTCGAGTTACTCTACATCGGCTGATCTCCGATTTAGAGGTTTTATCACCCTTAGTGACGGGAAGTCCGGACGTGATTAGAAATTTATCCGGAAATGCAAGGGCTTCGTGAGAAGTGCCTTCGGTTCTGTTCGATCCCGGAACAGACTTGTATGGATTGTGTGTCTGACGTTACAATTTGAGATATAAAGCTGATTTCTTTCAAATACATTTCTGTTGGTGGCGAAGAATTTATTCTCTTAGCTTAACACCCTTCTCTGAGACGTACGAGCTCAGAGGTTATGTAGTTGAAATTTATCAGCGATATATCCCAATTTGGTAACGTGGCATACTGAGTGTTGCTGTGAAATGATCAGTGTTTGATCATTTGTGATATGATCAATTGTTTGATCTTATATCTTTGTGATCATAGGTTGATCATTTTGTTGGACCCGAAGCAGGGCTTTTTGAGAAAGCATAGCTTTGTGGACGAGACTTCGTCGAGCCTCACACCCCGGAAATGGTCGAAACAGGAAGGATGCGGCAAGGTTCTAGGGAGTAGCGCCCCTTAGTGTATGTCATTCCTTCTGGATAGAGGTGGTATCATGGTATGGAGCCCAGATACTTAACCTATGTGGTTGCTGCATTATTATCTATGTGGTTTGTTGGAAATCGGGGATCCTCGGGAAGATCGGTTACGATCGGGGGATGGCATACGCGTGTCAGTAGTTACCTATTTTTGCAGAGGTAACCCGGCCTTGTGTTGGCAGAGATCTAACCGTAATGTTAGGTTATTTCTCGGGTCGTCTATTCCAGGGACGTACCCATCGTGGAAAAGGAAGTTCCTTAGCCTGACCATTTGTTGGAAATCCAAACTCCAATACGTGATTTGTACGGTATTAGTTGTAGAACCTGCCATTTACGTACGGTGGTCACCACTGTTTAGATGGTAGCTATAGTAGGCATACGATACTGGTCGTATGTTGGCTAAGATTAATATTATACTTTCGAAATGTTTTCTACACTATGCACTAATAATAATATCAAAATGATTTGATTTTGCGTAGTAAGCATCTTTGACTATCATAAGAAGAAATCTCCTCCAATTCTGCGTTTGCATTGTGTGTGTGGCGGGAGGTCTTATGGTAGTTTCATTTTCCAAAAGCATTGCGAATTGACTTTAAAATTCTCTGCTATTTATTTTAAAGATAAATAACTGTTTTACGATCTCACACCAGTCACCATGACTGACTCGGAGTTTATTGTTTCCCTTCTAAACTCTGGGTGCCCACCAATTTCCACACGGGCAGTCTAGAGTTATATTATCAGGATATTCTGGATATTCTGGAGCTTTGGAAGCAAGCTGGATGGCGAGACGTAGTATTTGTATCTGATATATTTATTCCACTGTGTATTCTGTATGAGGACAAGTTATATAACTGTCCATTGTTGTATATTGACTCTGATGATTGATGTATGTATAAACTGTTATAGTTCTTTGTTTTAAAAGACTAGTGTTTATCTATTATATGTTGTTCCGCTGCGATATGTGAGATTCTGATATTGGTTTCTGTTCTGATGTTGTTCTGTTGTTCTTCTTCTTTCTCTTTTCTTCTATCTTTTCTTCTACCTCTACCTTTTCTTCTTTCTTAAAACCATAACTTTTCGGGTTTCCGGCATTCGATGGCTCAGCAGTCGATAAAGTGAGTATCGATGTTGAATTTTCGAAAGTCGAAAATTTTCGGGATGTTACAGTTGTACTGAAGACTTCACTGCATTTGAGATATTCTGTTGTATTTTTTTTTCTAACTCTGATGTTTATATAGTAGCTTCATGAACTACTATTTTATCTATTCCACTGTGTATTATTGTATTACTCTGTGTCTGTGATTCTGTGATTGATTTATTTACTGCATATGCTGAGTTTTGCCAAATTTTAAATTAACAATCTGATATTTTGAACTATTCAAGTTAGACATGCGTGGATTATTGTCGATTTGAATGGTCCAAAATAGCAGGTCGTTACAGTTGGTATCAGAGCTTTGGCTCTAGGCGAAACTTAGCATATATTGTAAATTTATTTACAGAATCACTTTCGTTCGAGTTTAATCTCTTCCTTTTGACTCGATTTCCTTTGAACTTTGGAACATTCCCTACGGTTCCAAAATTCATTCTTGTCTCTCTCTATTGGTATTCTTTTGATTCTGGAGTATCACATAACTCCACTTCGAATAACCTCTATAAGAATAGGCGATCCCGCCGATCTTTGAATGTTTTGTAAAGGGGTGGAACTCCTTCACAATCGGCATTGATTCACCGGAGATTTCTATATCTTTGGTTTAGATGTCGCTATCTCTTGCGATCGAATGTTGATTTTTCTTGAAATTCTGCATCGATCTTGTTCCTGAAGTCACGGTTGACCCTAGGGTCATCCGCGATTTATATAAGTGTATCCGACTACTGTTTTGTAATTAATTATCTCATTTTCGTTCGAACTTATCTTCGAATCAGAATCCTAATTGATTAGAGTCCCTCTAAGTTGAATTTCTATCTTTGTTTTGAAATCCATTCTTGAACCATCCTTTGAAAAATCAGGCTTGTTTATATTTTAGAAATTGTTTTATATATCGAAATTATTATATTCTATATATAAAAGTGTAATGTTTTCGATAAAGATTATAAACCCTTTTAAAATAAGAATTTGAGGTTTCGAAAGGATTTGTAATTTTGAAAAACTATATTAGAAATTTGATTTATCTAAAAATGATTTATAACTGAAGGATTTTAAAATTTGAAATTCGAGAATTGAACCCCGGTGTTTTGAAATTGGTTTTAAGATTTTGAAATATATAAATAATATGATTTAAAGGTATTTTCCGAATAAGAAATGTTTCAAATGATTTTAATAAGTTTTTAATGAGTTTCGAAGAAATTTCAAAAGAAGTTTGAGTAAATAGAAGTCCAGAACTCACTTATGTCGCTGGAAAATAATTTCAATGATGAGTGCACGCATCATCGACATTGATTTTCGAGTTTCATAGTGAGGAAGAGGCCACTTTAGTAGCATTGCTACGCGAGTGATTTTGTGAAACAATTTTGATTTCAAAATTTTGAAGTATGATTTGATATTTGAAAGAGATATGTATATGTATTTGAAACGATTTGAAATGAGCCGGTGTTCAGTCCTCGAGTTTTGGATTTGATATAACCCTATCTATTAAAATTGATTTACTGATTTGTTGCTGATTTCCAACTCTTGAATTTGAAAATGATTTCTTCGACTATGTTGAAGTTCGAGTACTTCCAAATCAAGGTTAACTTTTCAAAGCTAAAAAAAATTTGAAAAGTATTTTGATAAAGTATATAAGTTTGTTTTGAAGGTTTAAGTATGAAGTAATATGATTTAAATAAGTTGAAACTGTTTTGTTAAGTAAATGAATAAGGCAATTTTAAATTTTTCTAATATGAAATTTAGATTTGAAATGTTTTGGAAAGAATTGGGTCTTCAAAATATTTTGAATAAAGTTTAATTAAATGTTTTAACTTAGTAACATCTTTATGAAACTATATATTTAACAAGTTGGAATAAATATATAAGTTGTACGTATGCTGTTTTATTCGCAAAATTAATTTGATCCAAGTTTGAGTACACAAGTTCGAGGTGAATTATACCATTTCGTGTTATGATTTTTCATTCGATTCTTGACGGCGAATATTTGATATGGATTTTGAGCTAAATTCTAGAATTCTCTATCATAGTATATGGCTATGCAAGGAGACTGATGGCTTCTAGTCGAGAAACCATATCGAAATCCGCATTAGGGAAGTCGAATGGACAATACTAGTTCGAAAGCGAACTTGTGTGATCGAGCGAGCGACCAAATGTGATTCTGCGAAATGATGACGTATGTACATCTTATATTCTAATATCATTGATATATTTTGACGCTGAAATTGAAGCTGTCATGTTAGAATATCTTTGCTTACTAAAAAGAAAATTTCCAATTTAAATTACAAAGATATATAACCCATAAAAGCAAAGATGTTCAATCCCATATGGCTCTTCATACAGCGAAATTTATTTTGGAAATGAATTGGTTGACTTAAATTATATTGATTTGGAAATTTGGATTTATTTTCTAAATCTATTATTTTGGAAACTTTGAAACTAAAGATATTTAATTTGAGAAGAAATAATTTGGTGAAATTGTATATGATTTTGAAATTGAACTGATATTGAAACAAATTAAAATTTGAGAACCTTATGTTACTAAACACTTGATTTGGGAGTTGTCGAACTTATATAAAATTGATTTGTATGAGTATGAAACTGATTCGAAAAATATAGATTTGAAAGGGTACTCAATTTGAAAGTGAAATCTTATATAATTGAAGTCTATATAAGTATGATTTGATATACTATTGATTTTGGAAAGTATTTGATTTGAAAATTAAATCTTATATATAATGGATTTTATATAAGTACGATATTTGAAAGTGATTTGAAAAGGTACTATATGATACATATTTTCGAAGTAAAGATATGGAAAGTGCCTTCTGCTTGATATCCGATTTGTGGCCACATCTTGGATTCATTCTATCGATATTATTCTCTCTGATTTTTGGTTTTCCGGATATGATACTCGAGTGTCCTTCGAATTCCATGGCGTTACCCATGGTCTTATTTTTTCTCTCGTGACTGCATAGCGCAACTGCCTGGCTGAGTCTTGCCTAGGGGTACGGATTGTTTCCTGGGGGATCCAGGCGTAACCATTGTGTATCCTGCAATCTGTGTAGGTCGCGAATAGTAGTGCAAATGCTTGGCTGAGTCTTGCCTGGGGGTACGGATTGTTTCCTGGGGGATCCAGGCGTAACCATTGTGTATCCTGCATTCTACTAGTCATCATGGCGTAACTCGCAGGGCTGAGAAAGCTTACGGATATGGATTGTTTCCTGGGGGACCCAGGCGTAACCATTGTGTATCTGCGAACCATGGTTAGACAAAGGTTTTGTTTGTGTTTTTGATTGGATTGTACTTTCCATATCTGTTTTTAAAAGTTTTTCCAGTATTTTCACTGGGTGTTGAAACAGGTCTACTAAGTACCTGGAGAATTCTAGTTTTGCGCCTGATCAACGCACTACCAGAGTCTACAGGAGCAAGGATAAACTTGTTGAAACATCGAGTTATAAAAGTATTTTCGAAATGAATTTTGTTTCGTTATAAAAAAAATATTTTATTATAAAAGTATTTCCAACAAAGAAATTTTGTATCAATATTAGAAATTGAAATCCTTATGGTTTGAATTAATTATTCATGCCCGATACTATTCTTTGAATCTACCTTATCTGCTCAGCTTTATTTATTCACCTATATCCTATTTTTCCAAGTCCTCCTTCTTTTCCTTGTTGACTATATCCTTTTAAATATTGTTATTTATATACTACATGGTTTAATAGAAAATTTTAGTGTTAAATATTTTAGAAGTTATTAATTTAATAAAACATATTTAAGTAAATGATTATTTGTTTATTAATAATATTTGAAAAATATCTTGAGATAAATTAATAAATTTATGAATTATGGATATAATGTTTCAATAGCTTCTTTGTAAATATAACTAATGATGTAAATAATTATTTTCGAATAGTTTTCATATATTTATAAAGGGGTTATTTAAACATATAAATAGTATTTATAAAGAAAGCAAGAAATTTACAAATGGGTTTTCGAAGGTAGTAATATATTAAAGATAATTGAATTGCAAATGTAGTGTTCAAATGAATATTCCAAGTAAAATTTATATAGTTTAAATTAATTATTTATACTTGTTTTTAATCCATTTTTAATCTATCTTTCTGTCTGGTTGTTTATATTCTCCTACCTCCTTTCTTTTCGGGGACGAAAAGTTTTGAGTGGGGGAGTGTGTAACGACCCGAAAATTTTGATGGTTTTAATAAGATAATTAATTGAAATTTTGTGAAATTTTAAACAATAAAATTTGAAAATAAAAATTTATTATTTGGAATACGTCTATTTTAATATAGCAACTGGTAAATTTTCATCTGATAATATTAAAGTTTATTTCTTGTGAAATTCTATTTCAATTTAAGTCAGTTAATTTTTGATGAAAATAAAATGTTTTCCAAACTTGAATATTTTTATACAGTAAATTTCTAAATCATCTTCTGAGTGAAACATCTGTCTTAGTTTCGTCAAATTTGGATTTCTATTGCTCCGTTTATCTTAATTCTGGCAAAATAGCAGCATTTCTGGTACCGATTATCGACTTTTGATCGAATGATCTTGTCACTGGCATCTGTATACCATTTTGATCGTATCGTCGTGCTGATCTCTACCGTATATTCGTTTCTGTATTTTGAGATCTAGTATGCAATGGTGACGATGAAACATTTCACCGTAGCGGTACCACATTTTGACTTTACACTCTCCCTTGATTTTCAATTCTATTGCGTGCAGCCCAAATAAGAAATTTATTGCTTAAATAAATTTTCACCAAATAAAAGGAACCGTTACAATTCCTTTTATTCATTCGACCATTTGAATTTTTCCACTGGTTGATTTAAATCGTCATCTGCCTTTAATACATCCAGAAATCACGTGTGTGACCTTCAACATCCTACCGTTCATTTCAGCCTTACCTTATCTCTATTGTTTGCCGAGCTTCTTCCTAATTTCTCTGTTCTTCGCCCCCTCATTTCTACTTCTGCAAATATAAAATAAAAAAAAACATGGCCGAAGCCTCCTTCCCAAACACCTTCATATATTTCGACAGCCACCTAAACCCGAACCTCGTCTCCTCTGCCTTCCCCTCTACCTCACACGCTCCTCTGTTCCTTGTTCCTAGACCCGCCGCCTGCATCTCCACCCGACCACCTGGCTCTCCTACGAACCCTCATGCATCTCCAGATCTCCGCACCTCCATGTGCAGCAACCACTCAAGCATCCCTCCCCCTAACCTTAGCAGTAGACCCCCTCACCTACTGCTCGAATGAAGCCACCCACCTCACGGCCTTTACGTTGTCGACCTCCATCAATAAATCAGAGCCCTCTCCATCACTCTTCTGTCATTGCTTTCTTCTTCTTTCTTTGCAAAGGTAGTCTTTATACATATATATTGAATATTTTGTCTATGAATATTATAAGTGCTGAGCTATTTGAATACATAGTATTTTGAAATTTTATTAAGTATTATATACATATTTTCCCTAAGTATATATACATATACAGTGCACATGTATAACTTGTTGGATTGACATAAGATATATGGATATTGGTTTTTCAAGTATATATATATTAAAGTTTGGACTGGGTTTATTCGCATATACTATGTTATATGTTTTAAATTGTTAGCATATGCACACATATGATCGGCCTGTGCTTTGTATATTTAATCTACAGTTTGGATTAGGATTGTTATGCATGTGATAACGTGAGCTTTCTTTACATTTCGAAATAAGTATGCAGAGTGTTATATACGGGCTTCAAAATTTTAGCTTGATTTAAATATTTTTTTTTACATCTGTTTCAATATAAAAGTTTATAGAAAAGAAAAGGATATATATGTAGTTTTGATATGTGGTGTTTATATCGGCTAGGCCTATGTGTTTAGGTGAGTTTATTAACTATATGTAAATTTTTGTGTTCTTGAGTAATATGTTAAACTGGAAGTTTTGCTGTATGGAACAGTTTTATAATAAAATTTATAACGTTTATATATATACATTTGTTTATATAAAACTTTAAATCTTTCAGTTAAAATATAAACATGGATTCGACCGTACTATTTGTGTTACAAGTTATATATATCTGGGAATATATCATGCTGGCTGTTTTAAGGTGTATTTTGTCAAGTTTCATATCAACATATATATTAGTTAAACATATGTATATAATATGTTAGATTTTATGTGCGGTGTTGCGTGTGTATATATTAAAATATATGTGTTGCGTGAATATATATACTAGTATGCATAGCATTATAGTGTTGATCTGTTAGTCTATAATATACTTTTCATATAGATGTATGTTAGTTTGTAATATATTGGTTATTATAACAGAATTTTTTTACATATATTTATGTAAAGTCAGTTCATACATTAGTGTTCCCTTTGATGTGTTATAAATATATATATTATAAAACTCTGTTTTGTTTGTAGATATAGAACCTGAGTACGGTAAGTATATATAGGACAGTTTAGCTTATACTTGATCTATGTAGTGTATAAAAAAATTATATTAAAGTAAGTTGTTGTTGTATTACATTCCTGCTTTGTTTAAAGTTATAATATACAAGTTGTCATACATTATACCAGTTTGTTTATCTATTTGAGAATATATACTAGTTATATAAGTTTAATATAAAGGTGTTAGTATATATATTACACGTATATATAAAGTTGTTTTAAAAAAATATAAGCTATTTTCTTACTTTATATATAAGTTGTATATATAGCCACTTATGCAATGTATCTTCTTCATTGACCCCGTTTTGATTTGAATTCGTCTACTCCTATTTATCAGCTTTATCCATCGCACCCGTGCCAATCTTATTTCGCTTTGAAGTTTGTTTTTGGATTCACAATTCGCTTCTATTCCCATCCATCTCTCTAACCTCGAAAGGTGAGCAATCACTCACGATTAACATTCTTGTATTTATTAAATTTGATTTCAATTGAAACGACAATTGAAATATGATGATGTAGTTATTTAAATTGTTACATATGCTATTATCTGTATATGTTCACCTGTGACATCTGACACCAGTATCTAGTATTTATATGCCTATTATTACTATTATCTGTATATGTTCACCTGTGACATCTGACACCAGTATCTAGTATTTATATGCCTGTTATTACTATTACCTGTATATGTTCACCTATGACATCTGACACCAGTATCTGTTATTTATATTAATGATATATGCCTGTTGTTATATTTTATATTATCTGTTATCACTCTGCAAGTTCCCTGTTAGTATAGAATTCACTATGGGTTGAAATGATACATACCCGAACGGACTTTAGAATAGGAGAAAATCGTTATGGGTTGAAATGATAAACCCAAGCGATTTTCATTTGAATTGAAATTGGGATTACGGGTCGAAATGATATCTACCCGTATATATATTTAAATTTCGGATTGAAATGATAAATATCTGTATCACTTAACCATATGATAAATATATATACAAACACCGTTGGTCCATATATATATAAATATTTGAAATCGAATTCTATGGTTTTGGAAAGAAATATTTGGTTTCAACAAATGTTGATTTTTAAAAATTTATATATAAATGGTAATGATATATATAGATTTAATAATGATATTTAATTTAATTAAGATGGATTTAATACAAATAATATGTTAAGTATAAAATTTATATTTCAAAATAGATTTTGGTAAAAATTTGAATAAGTTAAGGTTGGGAAGTTAATTTGAATTTAGTAAAGAATTTTATTTAATTAAACCAATTTAAAACTTATTGGAATTGGGATTTATGATATGATTTATAACTTGAGTTTGATTTAAATAATTTAATGAATATTTCTTGTTTAAAAAAAAATTTTAAGGAAATATTTAGTAGAAAATGAAATTTAAGGCTAGTTAAATGATATTGAATTTATTAAGTGAATATTCCCTGATTAAATAATAATAAAGTTAAATCAAGATCTATATGAAACTGTTAAATTGAACTTTGAAAATGTTAAATATTAAAGCTTTGAAATATATTGAAAATTTAAATGGTATCTTTAGAACTGAATTGAATTGATGAATTGAGCTTTAAATAAATTTGAATTTGGAATTTGAGTTAATTTAAATCGATTTGTGAGACTTGAGGAAATTTTAAATACTTTACTTTATAAATTATTTAACCTATATATATACTATTTGTAAAATAGATATATTTGAAATGAAATGATATTTGGGTTTGAAGTATAAATTTAATTGAAATGACCACGGTGTTATAATGCATATTTCCACCTTGTAGATAGTTCTGAAGATCCTTAGAGGATGGTTATCCCAAACATCCTTTAAGTTACTTGTATTTCGGTTGATATTTCACTTGAGTTGGATTTATTTATATAAGAATGTTAATCCTGACTCGAGTGTTTTGTGTTTTGCTTTACGCTCGGGTCAGACCGAGTAATACAACATTTAAGACTCACATTTGGAGTTTGGAGCTTCCTTTGGAGATCCAACTATCGCCCAGCTTTCAGCTCTTCTAGTTGATTTGTTCAGAGAAGTCATCTGTTGTACTGAAGACTTCACTGCATTTGAGATATTCTGTTGTATTTTTTTTCTAACTCTGATGTTTATATAGTAGCTTTATGAACTACTATTTTATCTATTCCGCTGCGTATTATTGTATTACTCTGTGTCTATGATTCTGTGATTGATTTATTTACTGCATATGCTGAGTTTTGCCAAATTTTAAATTAACAATCTGATATTTTGAACTATTCAAGTTAGATATGCGTGGATTATTGTCGATTTGAATGGTCCAAAATAGCGGGTCGTTACAAAACAAGTTTAAATACTTTTGTATTTTTCAATATATCGCAAATACTAGTACTTTATTTTATAATGAATATTCATATTGAAATAAAACAAAGTCTATCTTTTAGTCAATACTAGAAAATAATTATTATCTCCTAAATAATATTTGGTACGTTTTATGAAAACAATTTTCGTAACTTGATGCGATCAATAATTGTTATATGGCATGCTTCAACTAATTCTGCTATTACTGTAATAACATATGAAATATGAAGCTCCACTCATCCACTTAATATAAGGTGTTTATTTCATTTACTTTAATTGCTTACAGTCGAGAATTTTTAGATCAAGCATCTTAAATTCAAAGAAATAAACTTTATAGAAAACAATTTTCTATGTGAAAATACATTTGGAATGGATCTCATGTTTTGTATTCATTCTTAAGCATATATTATTTTACAATTCTCATTTCTAATCCTTCTTCATGAAGCAAAAGTGACCATTCACTCTCTTTATCACAACCGTGCCTTATGTTACAACTACTCTTGTACATTCACTTTCCTTTCTAGATGGTTAAACCATTCAAAGGAAACTCTTACTATAGTATTGTAAAGAACTCTTTATAGAAGTGAATTTGGTAATCCTTAACTTTTAAGGATATCAAATAAATTGCACTTTATGTAAACTGATCAAATTGACATTTCAGTTACCAAATTATTAGATCTACCTAGACTTTGGTCCAATGTTACATTTAAAACAGTAAAATCATCACTGTAATTAATTGTATTGAATAAACAATCCACAGTATAATTTACTTTCTTATTTCAATGAACTAATTTATCAAGGTTTCATACATTATGGATTATGACCATTCACCATATAACATTTATGTGTGGTCATATAAAATATCCATATTCTTGTATTTCCTTTAGAATTCAAAACTCATAGAAGAAAATACATATTTTTAGGCAAGTAAACTTGTAAGTGACCAAGTTACGAACGTATTTAGTAGTTATATAATTCAGCGCTTGCATGGGTTAACATGCGAAAATTTATTGGTAGGTATATTTTTTATTTCTATTTGTCAATTTTAATTCAGTTCAT
This sequence comes from Allium fistulosum, assembly GCA_030737815.1. NCBI lineage: Eukaryota > Viridiplantae > Streptophyta > Magnoliopsida > Asparagales > Amaryllidaceae > Allium > Allium fistulosum. The sequence continues at coordinate 935,359,262 of CM060907.1, read as the reverse complement.
TTTTATATTTTAATTGATAAATATTTTATCAATTATATTAGTTGCATAAATTTATCAATGTAGATTATTATAACTTTATATAGAAGATGCTCTTACGATATTAGAAAGGTTAAATGTTACCATATCCTTTTTTAATAAGGCTCCTACCAGTCTTTTATGTACCTCCAAACTCTAAAACAAAACATATAAGTCTTTTGACTGCACTTGTGAGTGTTAGGACATGTATATCTTGGGATTTGAGTTTGCTTAACAAGTTATAGCCCCACAAACGATAGATAACTCCTAATCGGTTGTATCATATACATCTCCAAACCCATCGTTCCTTGTCCTAATCTCATTTCGATCGTGAGTTTGCTCAACAAATAAATATAGTTATCTTACCTTATACATTCAATATATTAATAATACCACACATAACATCTCTAGCTTGAGTTTGCTCAATAACTAGAGAGTATGTAAGTACTTTTTAAATATATATATATATATTAATGGTAGAGGACAACACTTATATCAAAGTAACATAATCTTTAATATATTCGATTGAGTGATATGGACTTATGGAATAATGTATTTCTTACGAAATACTGTAACGAACCATATTTTCGACCCTCGAAAATCAACACTAATACATCTTCATGTCGCAAATCCAAGTGCTGGAAAGCCCGAACGTTAGGGGAAAAAGAAAATAAAGATAGAATAGAATCTCACACGAATGGAATAACATATATTATTTCAACAATAATCTTTACAGCGGAAAATTTTGAATACAAAATCAGAGTCTAACCTAGATTCAGCCTGGACAGTTATAAACCTTATGTCCTTACAAATGCTAAAAAATAAAAACTAATGCAATAGATGCAGCGGATAATAGAATACGTCCATACGTACATGAAGATCTCCAGCTCTCCTCTAGAAAACGACATGCAGAACTAGACCCATAAATATCCAAGCTTCTTCAACTAAACTTGAAACTACTCGGATCTGACCCGAGTATTAAAAATACTCAGATCAGGCTTGATAAACCAGCGTGAGATACTTGATTTATAAATTAATGCTAGTTTAAAAACCTTTGAAAAGAAGGGTATCTCATAAGACCATGCCTACACATAAATACGGACGGGTTTTACCTTATGATAACCAAACATCTTTATAACAAAATAATTTGATATTATCTTTAATGACATTCCTTTGAAAACACTTTTCAAATAATACATCAAAATAGCCGAAATTGTTACATTGTTTAAATTTGATGGCTTAATAGCTACCTTTTAAAAGTAGGTTCTACAATCAAAACTGTAAAGGCAACGTATTGGAATTGGATTTCCAATATGATAGGGAACTAGTGACCATTCAGACCCAAAAAATCCATGTATAACAGTCCTAGTTCACTCCAGTGGCTTTACACGATCTCCATTAGCCTCCGAACTATACTGCTACACTACCATGGAACAGCGTATTACTTGGTGACTTTACATGATCTCCATCAGCCTCCATACCTTTCCGTTCATACAATATGCCAACAAGTGCCTATAGGGAACTTCCCTCAATAATAGCTCGAAATATATCCTTCAGACCACATAGTATCCTGTACCATTCCTGGGATGTGAGGCTCATGTGGCTATGCTCCATGCAGCCACACTTTGCTTTTTGCAAAGCCACACTTTGATCATCACAACTTCCACTTTGAATGCCACAGTGTCATTCCTTCGATCACTATTGACTTTCACAAACATATAACCTCTGAGATCGTACGTCTCAAAGAAGGGTGTTAAGTTAAGAGAAGTTGCCTTCTCCTCCACCAAGTAGATGTACGTTTGTAAAAGTCAACGTCTGTGATCTCAGAAAAGCAATGTCAGACATTCGTCCATACAAGTTCGTTCTGGGACCGAACGAAACCGAAGGCACTCCTCCTACTACATCCTGTCGGGAGTTATCCCTAGGATTAGTAGCTATTGGTCCTTGTAATCAAATATTTTCATAACATAGCACTACTGTCACCATAAATATATGATATGGTAAATTTCACCCTAAGGGACTAGTGGCAAGCAGCCCTTCATCATGAAGATCCCCGTCTTCAAAAATCATCTTCATCATCATGTCTTCACTTCCGGACGTATATATTGGTTTGAAGTGGTTTTCGGATAGGAGTTACCCAAATCCAACCCCGGTTCCTCCGAACCAATCATCGATTAAAAACGATGGTAAGTTCACATGTGACTATCAATCATCATTCAATTTAATTTATCTTTTTATTCATTCATAAATATCTCCTAGAGATATATCCATTGAATTATTCCTTTATCTTCTAACAGTATATGGAATCATTAAGCCTCTTTTATTAAATCATTTGGTTAATTAAACCCTTTTGAATCTTGGAATAATTCTAAACCATTTCACTCTATTTCTTAGGAAAACATTTCCAAATCATTTATTAAATCTTAATCAAAGATTTCTTATTTTCAAAACATAACTTTTAAATGGGTCAAAACGATCTTATTTAAGAAATAGTTTACTGCAAACCCAAAACAATTAATTTCAAGTATAGGAATTAAAATAATTCCAAATCCTTTATTTGAATCCCATATTGGAAAACATTATTTTAGAGCATTCGGGCTTTCCCTTTGATCTGTTCCACCCCTCGTCTAAAAGAGAAAAAAAGAGGCCAGGTAAGTTCAAGGCACTGGTTGCTCCATTCCTAACCTTGGTTACACACCTTGTTTTACTGTTTAGGTCTCACAGGCGAGACAAATGTACTAGTCATTTCCGCATACTCCTTTCATTTTAAAAATGATTTATAAAACTTCAAATCATTATTTAAAACACTTATTCATTTATTTAACCATCCGATAAATCCTTCAAATCACCTTTATAATACTTTATTAATCATTTAATAACCTTTACAAAAGATTTGGTAAAGAATGGTTGCGTTTAAAATTATATTTCAAAAGTTATTGAAAAGTGCTACGAAAAAGTGCTACGGAAAGTGCTTTTTAAAGCTATATTTATCAAAATGACTTTCTGTCATTTGGAAATCCATTTTTATAACTTAAATCTCTTTTAAAACATTTTAAAATATTTATAAGATTTATTCCATATTTTTAAACAATTTAAAAAAAAATTAAAACATTTGTCATTTTGGCCACCGAACTGCTAAAGCGTGATTTTCTTGAAATTTTGATTTGCTCATATTTTAAAATCTATTAAATGAAATCTCGATCTTTTTCTTTTGTTTGAAAACTATGAATATAATAGTTTGGAAAATTCTTTTCTCGAAGAATTCCGAGCTATATACCACTCTCTAAACTTGTTTGAATTCTACGGCGCGAAACCACGAACTACCGTTACACGACGTGCTTATTTTTGACTCCAAATTCATTATTTGACTAAATTCTCCAATTTGAATTTTAATGTTTATAAAACATTTATAAACCTTTTTTAAACATTTAAACCAATATTTTCCATATTAAATCTCTTTTTCACTTTTAAATCATTTCATAATATTATATAATTATAATATTCATTTTCAACTTTCTTATATTGTCAAACCATTAAGAGGCTCAATAAACTTCATACACATATTATATGAATTCATTTTCTATCAATTAACCATTTTTATTATGATTTCTCATAATTTATCACAACCAAGTTATCAACCATATCAACATCCTTAAAATCAACCATATAATCAACCAAGTTATCAAACATTCATACAAATCATTAAGAGATTAGATGGTCATATTATCATACATAAAAATAGTTAAAGATTATTTATTATTTAATAAACATTGAGTACTCACTTATGGCTCCAATCCACCAATCTTTTCCATAGCTTCCTGAATCGATCCCGGCAGCACTTCCTCTTCTTTTCCTTGCTCCGAAGCTTCCCGACCTCCTTCCTTTCCTCTTATAGGGCTCGGACTAGGCCTAGGAGTGCTCAGCCATGCTCCTTAGGTGGTGGTGCTCTCGGCTTTGAGGTGGAGATGGGGTGGCCGTGGATGGTGGATGGGAAATGGAGGTGATTTGACTTTGTATATGTATGTATATAATTTTATTTTCTACTAAATTTTTTTCATAAATTATTTAAATAAGAAGCCATTAAAATGGAAGACAAAGCTTAGAATAAATGAAGAGAAGTGGGTAGGGTATTTATAGGAAAAGAAGAGTATAAAGGAAGACATATACATATCACCTTTTGCATCACCATTTCAAGGCTTCTCCTGCACACCTCCCCTCCTCCAAAGCACAACTAGAGCCTCCCCCATGTGAACATCACTTTCATCTTCTCATGTGTGCAAATGTTGACTTTATAAAAGCTTAAGGAGTAAGTTTGCTTAAAATATCTTATATATTTTATATTATAGTTTTATATTTATATATTTTTGGTATATATATATATATGTTTATGTGCATGTTACATGTTACATGTATGCGTATGCACATGTATATGTGTATGTAACATATCCCTATAACGTTGCACAACTTCCACATGTTGTATCGTTATAAATCCCGATTCTGAATTTCGGTCATATTTTCTCTTATAATTTAAATTACATATATATGTAAAAAAAATTGAAAATAAATTTATAATCATTATTATTTAATTAAAATGATCTTGTTTGAATTATAAAATCATATAAATCAATATTAACATTTATTTACAAAAATTGCTATTATACCGATAAAGCATATATTTTCAAACTAATTACATATCTCTTTAAAAAACTATTATAAATTATTTGTTATCACTTTATACTTAAAATGAATTATTATCATTTAAAAACAATTATTTAAATAATTATAGTAATTATTTAATCATTCTTAATTTAAAATCAAAAACCAATTTTTAAATATAAAGGCATTACCAAGGATGTCATACATACTTTAATTTCCAAAAATAAAATAAATAATTTCATTTCATATTCTTATAAAAATAAGTGTATGTATCCAGCTCTGTGCACGACGTTTTATGATTATAGAACTGTTTATTGATATAACGGTTTTTGACCATTTTATCGATATTCCTTCAAAGTATATATTTTTAAAAATACTTATACAATTATTATTTATTGTTTTAAAGCATCATAATCTATGTTAAAAAATCTTATATTTGAATATTTTAAAAATAAATATAATTTATCAAACTGATAAATTTGCGGGTCGTTACAAATATAATTTATCAGACGCATTAGAAATCATGGTATACGTACTTTTAAGTATATATTTATTTTTTAAGTCTATTTAGGGTTTCTTTAATGTTCCGCCATTAGTATATAAATTTATATTATATAAGTTTTATTATTATATAATTTGTATACTTTATTTAGCTTATATTATATTTTATTTATAACATTATATCAATCAAATCTTATTAATTTAATTTAATTAATTAACACTTTAATTATATTATTCAAATGCAACATATTATATTGATTATATATACTATAACCTTTATAGTAGTACACATATATCTTACATATATGCATTTTAGTTTGTTAATTAACTTTTTAATTTATTCATTTAATTAAAAAAAATTATTAAGTTTGAAAATTCTTTTATACACACATATATACTCATATTGTCTTAAAAATTCAAGACAACCTAACATATATCATTATATAAATTAATTAACTTATTTAATTCATTCATTTTTATATTAATCTTATTAATAAATAATATTTTCGGAATTATTTTTATAGCATTTTCATAGATTTTGAAAACTTATATAATAACTTTTATAATATGTGTTTTATTTTAAATTTTACGTTTAAATTTAAATCTTTTATCTTAATTCCAAAACAATTTTGGAATTAGCCCAAGACCCAATTTGAATTGGGTCTTTTCTATTAAGGTAAACCTTTAGGCTCACATATTCGGGCCAGGCCGGTATCCAAGTGGGACATGTTACTTGATTATCCAACAGTCCAGCCTAGACACTACCTTTCTTAGATACCTTACTAACTTAGTTGTGAGCTTAATTAGTTAGCCCTAATATGACTAATTCAGACCGCATATGCTATTTGGATCTGCTACCATTGTTGGAACCGGGCTAGCCCATAATGGGGTAATTGGTTAAATTCAAATTTTTTTACCTATTTGGATCTTTAATGGGCCTATATAGTCTAATTCATTTAGAACTTTTCTATATTTCTATTCAGTAAAATCAATATTTTATTTGAATTTATAAACAAAGTTTTATTTCTTATATAATTTTGTATTATATATATATATATATATATATGCGTAGCTTATACACATATGTGGGTACGTGCATATGCAACAGCACAATATGTACATAGTTTAACGTGGCTATGTATAAATATTGGGATTTACATTACAACAAATGTGTTAGCCCTGTATTCGATTCGCTATATAAATGTGTTTATGTTTGTATCATAATAAAATATATAAGTGAATATATAATAAAAATACACACACATATATACTAAATGTTAGTTATAAACAATTATTATATAAAAAATTATAAATTTTATATATACATACACATATATGTGTGTGTGTGTATGTAAATATATATATATATATATAATAATTAAATTAATTTAATATTAGTTTACAAAAAAAATTAACACTTATATACGTGTATAATATATAATATGAAAGCCAGAAATAATTTACTAAAATAATATTTTATTTTAAATAGTTTTTACACAATATATATAAATATATAATTAAGTATAAATATATATACATACATACATATATATATATATTAATATATATATATATATTAATATATATATATATATTAATATATATAATTAAATCAAATTATATATACTTTTTTAATTATGCTTCAGCAAATTTTTCTTTCGGCCATATATAATTTTTTTATTTAATTTTTTCGGCTGTGAATTTTAATATATTTTAAAATCAAAATTCACATAAAATTAAATATAAAAATTATAAAAATATTATTTTTGATTTTTTTTTGTATAATATGTGTTATTTAATACTTTTATGCAAAATTTTATTATTTGTAATATACGTACACACACATACACACACGTAATTATTTTATATTACATAAACAATTTAGGTCAAATAAATAATTAAATATATTTATTGAAAATAAAAAAATTAGTTTTATTTATTTACTGCCAAATACATATCATTTAACATTAATATATTAAATATGGATTTTGATTAATTAATTCATTTAATAATATTATATATATAAATATATTTTTTATTTATAGGCCCTAAGAATCTAGTATGCAAGCATACAAAATATTTTTTTTTAACTTATATATAGATATAATAATATACGCAACCAAACAATTTGTGACAGCATTTCAATATACAAGATTCGTAATATAATCTAACATCCTACTATATAAATAATATATATATATATGATATAACAAAATAAAATAGAGAATTACCTCTCACCAAAGCCCTTGCGTACACATTGAAACGTTGAATCGATCCCCTTGAATCCATTCACAAATCATAAGTTGCTAGCTCACAAATCACCTTACCATCGATGATCGAATAGAACAGCTTTGATGTAATTTCATACTTGGATTTTTGGGGTTTAGAGGATGAGGTTGTTGGCTGAAATTTTCCGGGAGAGAGGAGAGCAAATGTGTAAAATGAAATGGTGTAAAAGGTGGCATATAAATAGGAAGTCAAGGGAGATAAAAGTGGATCACATCCTAATATATCTCTATTAACAATTCTATTCTTTAAACCATTCAAAATACTTTCCAATTACCATCATATAGCCACTTGAACCATGCATCCTATAATTGAAAATAACATTCCCATATGGGGCTCAAATCTAGTCCAAGTCCAAATAATGTTCAATGCAGTTTTAAATTTTATTTAAACGCGTACTATATCGTATATCGATTAGTATATTTATAACTATTATAAATACATGTTTAATATTGTTCAAAATAGATCAAATATAATTTTACAATTAATATTTCATAAATATTAATTAATTTAATTAATATATTACAATCTATAAATTAACTAAATCTGGTGGTAAAAGGATTATTCAGCTTTTCGTTGTGTGACTCTTAGGTGTAAATTTGGTCAGCGATTAATATTGACAATTAAAATATTAACATTCACACATCATTCAGTAAGTGGTGTGACATTATGGCTAAATTTATCTCTTACTTAGTTTCAGTAAAATCCAATTTTACTTTATTAAGCGTTACCTAGTAGTGACAATTATTTAGACCAATTCTTTTCACCAAAACTATATCATTTTGGACTTCTGCAATTTGGCAATAGTCAAAATTCCATGATCATCTATATTCAACTCTATAGTCCAAAAATAAAGTCTTTGGTTTAATAATAACAATTATTATTAACCAAAATGCTCTGGCCAGAGATTTTGACTTTGAGTTAATTTTAGTTGACCGCGATACTAACCATATATAACCGAGGAGACAAATCCTCTCTTGAATAGTGTTTTAATTCCAATGCTTCCACTTGATCCAACTATAGTTGTTCGATGGACGATGTTCCATGATTTAACTTTAATCAAAGTGGAGCTTGCATATTGAAGATCAACAGTATTCTCAAGTAAAGAGAACTACATAATTTTGTCACATCAATATTTTTTGTTTTACCTTAGTTAAATTAATCAATAGAAAACTATCTAGTGAGTCATTCCATAGTTATCCAATAACTATTAGTACGTTACCCCTTGGTGCCCCTAGCAACCATGAGTAATACACTGCCCAACATTTGAAGAGCGTTACATACTCTAGTCTTAACGGATGTATCGATATTCAGTCTCGATACATCTTGACTAGGAATATTTAAAATGGTGTGTTTAATTTCATTATGATAAATCACTCATGGTTACAACACTTTGTAACTACTATCACAAAACATACATTTGTGGATTTTCTATGTAACGACCTGCCTTTTTGGACGTTTTAAGCGGACACACATGCCGGACTCAAACCATTCAAAAGGGCAAATTGTTATGGGGTAAATAAGAAAAGAGAAGAAATAAAACAAATACAGAATCATCTCGCAGTGGAATGACAAAATATAATAATCAAATAACAGTTCATGAAGCTGTTTTATAAATACATTTGATTATTCTTTTACAACACAAAAATCAAAGTTACATAAACAGGAGTAAATAAATAAATAATGCAGCGGAACAACATGATGCAGTGGAATAAATATAATAAATAATAATAGTACAAATCTTCATCTTCGTCCTCCAAAAATAAGGTCTTCAACCCTAAAATGCTCAGGCTGACCCAAGCGAATTGAAAAGACAAAACACTCGAGTCAGAACTAAAAGATCTTATGTAAGTTAAATCAACGGTAAATAAATATGAGTGGAACGACATTAGAGATGTTTACGGGGTTTGACATCACTTATCCAGTTTCTAACGTGAGTGCAATAACTTAAGAGATGTTCGAGATTTACATCTCCTAAGGATCTGTTAAACTATCTACTATGTAGTACAATACGCTATTATAATACTGTCTACAATAAAGTAAAGTATTAAAATAGCGTTAAGGCTTTACCCATATCCCCCTTAACACATTTTTATATATTCCCATAGTCTATACAGTATCGTAATTCCTCCGTAAACTAGAGGGCTATCAGAGGGCACTCCATAGGTATGGTACAAACCAAACTCGTAGAAGGCGCGCTAGGGCATGTGAACACAGCACTCGAGGCAATGCCAAGGTAGATATATCAATTACGGATCCGGACTGGTGGTAACGCATAGCAGCTACTACCGCCCACCTCGGAACACACTCCCAAATCAAAATCAAGGGGTGGCCACCAAATCATCACAAAGTCAAAATATGGTATCGAAGAAATGTGTCCGATCGGAGGAATGACCTCACTTGGCCCGGCATGGCTATTGTTTTAGTCACATCTAAGCTGACTCACGGGAGTCAGGGTCACGTCAATACCTGATACAACAATCGTTCGCCAAACCATCCTACTTCATTTCTGGAATCTCGACCACGTACACAGTTGTTAAAGTGGTTTTCGGTATTGGTAGAGAGTATAACAATATCCGATCCCGGTCTCTTTAACAACCAAACGCTTATTACACACCGAATGGTTCTTTTACATTTCAAAATTCAATTCATACTTAATATCAAAATATCATATTCGATTTCAAACTATATCACTTTCGAAATCATATTCACTTTAAAAACTATATTCACTTTCAAAATCTTACTCACTTTCAAAAGCATAGTCACTTTCAAAATCGTATTCACTTTCAAATCATATTCACTTTGAAATTATCGATAAGTACTGTTAATTGGTCTTTCATTTCAAAATCATCTTTTTCACTCAATTATGTCATTTCACAAAAAGGTATCAATTCCAAATTTCAACTTAGGTCATATCATCATCAAGGATTTAAATATAAATACTTCACTTACACAGTCTGAATCTTTAGAAAATAGTTTTGGTAATTATAAATAGTTTGTATAGTTTTAAAATAGTTTAAATAGAATAAAATAGTTTAAATAGATTTATATTTGATTTTACTAGATTTAAATTGACTTAAATAGATTAAATATATATTAGATAGATTTAATTAGATTTAAAATGTTTTAAATAGATAAATTATAGATTAAATAGAGTTAAATTATATTAAGTAGATTTTTAAACAGATTAAATAAATTTAAAATAGATAAATGGATTTAAATTATATTAAATATATTTAAAATAGATTAAATAAATTTAATTAGTTTAAAATAGGTAAAATTGATTAAATTGTATTAAAAGATTATAATAGATTAAAATAGTTTAAATTGATTAAAATAGTTAATTTAATTAAAATTGTTCAAATTAGTTTAAAAATAGATTTCAAAGTTATATCCGAACATTTTCAATAACTCAATTTTCGATAAATTCGTTTATTTATGCCACTTCAACTTTGAAATTCCAATTTAAATCCTTTGAACAATTTATTAAATCAATTCCACTTTCAACATTTACGCTTGGACTTTCGAAAAAAATTCAGTTTATATAAATCAATTTCCATTTCAAAATAACAGTTAACTGAATTCAAAATTTAAAGATTCAAAAATCATTTAATTTAACCAATCCGGTGTCCATATATAATTTTCTACCCTAGGGTCAAGTGATACTGATATTTATCATTTCAATCCGCAATTTACAATTTTACGGTTATATAACATTTCAAACCGCAATCCCGAATTAAATAAAAATCCATAAAATCGCTCGAGACTATCATTTCAACCCATAACGATTTTTCCCTAATCTATAGATCGTTCGGGTATGTATCATTTCAAACCATAGGGAACTTGCAGTTTATAACAATATAAAATACAACATCCAGTCATCCAAAATCAAAAATCAAATATCCATCACAATCATCATCCAAATCAACCAATAAACATCAATAGATAATTGATAATCAATACAGGTATTAAATTGACAATTTAAATTTTAATATTAAATTAAACGATAATTAAATGCAATAAAAGTTAAATTTAACTAGAATGACAATTTAAACATACCAAACATCAATCAATTAATTTCAAATCACATCATAAATTAAATTTAACAAACATAAGATGGTTTAGTAATTGTGAGTGGGTTAAAACACTCACCTTTGATTTCAAATTGATTTGAAATCCAAAATAAGGTCCAAAATTCAACAGTCTCAGAATTCAACTAAACTAGCTCTATAATGTCCGGAATTCCGATACGATCCAAATGGAGAAAACCACGCATGAATCCGAGCTCGTATGCAAAAGCTATTAACGTTAGAATATTGGGTTTGGATCGAAACGACTACGCGACCCAAAAAGCCCGTTCTGACCTCGAAACGAAAATGGATCATCCCATATATCAAAATAGATGTTTTTGATAATTTTAAACTCAATGGAACAAGTTTCAAGTCCTAATTCCATCGTATGAAGAAGTTAGCTTAAAATCAGCTTATTTCAAATTAATTTCAATTGATTTTAATTAAATTGATTTCTACGCGTTTCGAGTCCGTACGATCAAACGACAAGTCTGATCGCTACGAAACTAGAAACTCGACAATAATTCGCCATTACAAATCCAATGAAACTAGTTTCGTCGAAATCTGAGACAGTTGCCAAAATGGCTATTTTCACGTTAATTAAATAAATTGATAATTAATTAATTAAATCACTTTTTTTATTCAAATTTGATAGTTAACAAATTTCATCATTCTTAATCACTTAGACATTTACAGTGACTTAATACAAGTTTATATAACAATTCAGTGCTGGTTATTATACTAATTACCGTGTTCAATTTCAACTGTAATTAAATCCAATTAACTATAATTTAATCCCAATAAATTGATTTAATTTGATTTCAATCTTTATATTCGATCAATTATTACTCTAATAGCATAGTTAATATTTGTTGATATCTTATTTCACTAATATGCTACAATTTCCATCTTTTTATTTGTATTAACTACCATATTTCAATTATATTGATTTTTTGTCAATTTTACACATTAATTATAATTTAAAATTCCAAATTAATTTATTTATCTTGATTTCACTCTTTTATTAATCAACTATTACATTGTGAATATAATTAAAATTTCTATTCCTTTTATTACATTCACAATTTACAGTTATTGTCTTAACTCGCATTAATGTAACATTTAATGACATTCAATTGTAATTGATTAAATGAATTGGTAACAAATAACAATTGTCACCATTTCTATATTTAATCACATTTGTAAGTTTATTATTTACAACAAAAGTTATAACAACTCACATTATACTAATTCTACAATTATTAATTTAACTACATTAACTGCACTAATTAAGTGAATTAATTGCAATTGATTTCAAATTAAATTTAACAGGCTAAATAAATAGGTAACATATAATAATTGTCACCACTAACTTTTGGTCACACCTTATAAGTTTATTATCCACAACAAGGGTTATAATTATTACTACCACACTAATTTTATTCCATTACAATTTATTACACGTTATTTCATTAATTAATCAACATTTAAATTATCAATTATTCTTTAAATCCAATTATTAATTAATGTATACATTGATATAATTTATTTACAATCTACATCAATTATAACTTTTTAATCCTTTTAATTGATTGGAATTTCATTCAAAGCAATTATAAATTACCTTAAATTAATACTATTACATTTTATTCCAATTATATTCTTATTATTTAAATCACAAGTTTTTTTTATTTCTTCCCACATTAAATCACAAAACCTTATTAAATTAACAAATTTTAATTATCAAAAATTACGGATCGTTACACTCTCCCCCACTCAAACTTTTCGTCCTCGAAAAGGAAAAAGGAAGGGAAAAGAAGGAATTAAGAAATCAATATATATTATTCAAAATATTAAATTTATAAATAATTTATTTACATAATAAAATAATTTAAATAAAACATACCAATTTATAACAATTAAATCCTTTATATTCAAGTTAACAAAAGTTTGGAAAATATTTCACAAAATTTTCTGAGTCCAAAATTTACGGAAAATTTTGGCAGAGTCTCCTTTGTACGGAGAGGTCTGGGAGAAATAGTAATATCAATAATAACAATATATATCATATTTTTCAAAAATAAAAATATCCCAAACCACGGGAAAAACAATATAATATCGCTAGAAAACCGTAATCCGAGAACGTACCTATTTGTCGGGCAATCAACGCTTATTTTATGAAACCAAAAGCAGTAGCTATTGCTTCCATACCTGTATTTCACTTATATAATCCAAAAGAGTTAATAAATTAAATTGTCTCAACCAATAACAAAACAAATCAATACTATATAACAACAATCACTTGCAAACAAACAGTACAAACATCATTTCAACAAAGAAAGCAATCATCCATCCATTGCAACCAAAAACAAATGGTTTGTTCGGGTTCAGAACTTCTAATCATATAAAATGATAAATAAACCATGAAGTAAACCATACACTCAACAGTCGTATATAACACTTATAGGTTATTTATACATCTTACACAATAAAAGTATCCTTCCCCAACCCATCCATAAGTTAAACAAACAATAATTTCAAGTAATATTTAAGTTTATTCTATTAATCTTTTACACATCATTTATTGTTCATATTTTCTTGTTTTTCATCATTTTTTCAATGATTTTTCTTTAATTCACGTTCATTACTTACAAAGTTTTAAATTTTCATTTACTCATGTAATGCTTATTTCATTAATTTACATTCTTTTCTTACATAAGTTATATCCATTTCAATTATTTGGTTCATAAATGAATTCATTATTGAAGTATTGTATATATTTTATTTCAGTTTACTTCACATTTACAATTTAGTTTGATTTCTTTTTTTCTTTTCTCCTTCATATAGTGTTTATTTTCATTAATTTACATTCGTTATTACTTACAAAAGTTCATTTACCCTTTATTCATACAATGCCATTTTCCTTCATTTTATTACCCAACATTCATTGCTTGAATAAGTTATTTTTATTTCAATTATTGGATTATACATTATTAGGTAAGTTTCTTTACAATTAAATTTGCCATTTATAGATTTTTTTTTCACATTCATTCTTCCATATAAAGCATTATTGAATATTAACTCCATTTCTAACTCTTTTCAATGTTTCTGAAGTTATAGTCATTCAAATTTATAGTACTCACTGTAATTATAAATGTCTTCAACATTAACTCAAGTTTATAATCATTTACATACAATATTCCTCTTTACCATTTAGTCTGATTATAAATAACTAAAATTTTAACTTAAGTTTATAATCGTTTTTCTTACATTGTTAACTTCTATTACATTTAATTAGTAGCATTTCAAATTATTAATTTAAGTTTGTAACAATTTATAACATTAGAAATCTTATTAAAAAAATAAGTCCATTGAACGCTTCATTTTTCCAAGTTTTACTTGTGTAATATTCTATCACATATTCTTATTAACATTTCAACTTTTAATATTTTGGTAAGTAATATATATGTCTTAAGAATGAAATTGAATATTACCCAAGTTTCTCTTATTTATTTAGTTAACAAAATGTTCAATCGTTACCATTTTTTTATCTTTATTTCCCTTTTATTTACAGTTTCAAAATTTTAGTTTCTTATCTATTTCATTAATCATTTTAACATCAAATTTCTTATTTTCATTTTAGAAGTTTCCAATTTTTAATACAGTCAAGGTTCCATTCATTACAGTAATTTCAATTTCCAATTTATAGAAACTTAAGAACTAAACAACCGGGTTCCGTTTTAGTCACTTAGAAAATAATATATACATCTGTTTTATAGATCAATCATATTTAGAAATTCAAAATTAAGGTTTTATTCATTAAAGCAGATGTGTAGTAAAACTGCCACAATAGTCTTCCCACTTTGAAACTCGAAAATGAACGTCGATGATGCGTACACTCATCACCGAAATTATTTTCCAGCGACTAAGAGGGGAGTACAGAACTTATTTCCTTTAAAAATTTCCTTTTTAAAACATTTCTTTCAAATCATCTTGAAATACTTATATCAGAAAATAATTTCGAATAATATTAATATTATATTTCAAAATACTTCGAAAGAAATTTTAAAAATCTCGAGGATTAAGTTCTCAATTTCCAATTTATATTCATTTTATTTGTAAATATTATTTTTCAATCAGTATTTATAAAATTTCACTACCTAACAAACAAATATTTTACATCCAACTATATCATTTGTAAAATTTATTATTTTATATACAAAAATATATAATAGGAAAAATTATTTCATTTAACTATATTTCAAAACAAGTATTGTGTCGGTCCGCCCTATGAAGTGTTTAGAAATCCCTATCGATGCCATAGTGTCCTATGTACTGACCAGAATTTATAAATACAAAACAGAATAAATTAACACAATACAAAAACCCTTTTACAACACTAACAAATACGCTCTCTCATATACGTACACTCAGCGACTCATTCTAGGGTATTACTACCCTATTTTATATGAGTCAGACCCCACAAAGCTAAGGTTATCGCTAAACCAAAGCTCTAATACCAACTGTAACGACCTGCCTTTTTGGACGTTTTAAGCGGACACACATGCCAGACTCAAACCATTCAAAAGGGCAGATTGTTATGGGGTAAATAAGAAAAGAGAAGAAATAAAACAAATATAGAATCTCACAGCGGAATGACAAAAATATAATAATCAAATAACAGTTCATGAAGCTTTTTTATAAATACATTTGATTATTCTTTTACAACATAAAAATCAGAGTTACATAAATAGGAGTAAATAAATAAATAATGCAGCGAAACAACATGATGCAGTGGAATAAATATAATAAATAATAATAGTACAAATCTTCGTCTTCGTCCTCTAGAAATAAGGTCTTTAACCCTAAAATGCTCAGGCTGACCCGAGCGAATTGAAAAGACAAAACACTCGAGTCAGAACTAAAACATCTTATGTAAGTTAAATCAACGGTAAATAAATATGAGTGGAACGGCATCAGTGATGTTTACGGGGTTTGACATCTCCTATCCAGTGTCTAAGGTGAGTGCAATAACTTAAGAGATGTTCGGGATTTCC
This sequence comes from Allium fistulosum, assembly GCA_030737815.1. Taxonomy (NCBI): domain Eukaryota; kingdom Viridiplantae; phylum Streptophyta; class Magnoliopsida; order Asparagales; family Amaryllidaceae; genus Allium; species Allium fistulosum. The sequence continues at coordinate 935,342,677 of CM060907.1, read as the reverse complement.
ATCTCCTAAGGATCCGTTAAACTATCTACTATGTAGTACAATACGCTATTATAATAGTGCCTACAATAAAGTAAAGTATTAAAATAGCGTTAAGGCGTTACCCATATCCCCCTTAACACATTTTTATATATTCCCATAGTCTATATAGTACCGTAATTCCTCTGTAAACTGGAGGGCTATCAGAGGGCACTCCATAGGTATGGTACAAACCAAACTCGTAGAAGGCGCGCTAGGGCATGTGAACACAGCACTCGAAGCAATGCCAAGGTAGATATACCAATTGTGGATCCGGACTAGCAGCTACTACCGCCTACCTCGGAACACACTCCCAAATCAAAATCAAGGGGTGGTGTAACGACCCTGAATTTTGAACGAATTAAATTGAGAATATTTAATTAATTTTAAATATTTGAACGATGATTTAATTTGAATCCCCGATTGAACTTTGAAATTTGCAATTAACATTAAAATTTAATCTATTGAATACTGAATAAAAATTTATATCTTCAATTTTAAGTTGAAGAAAAATATTTCGAAAGCTTTTAATATTCGTATTGATAATACTGAAGATAACAGAAGCTTCAGAATCGGGTTTGAAAACGATTTGTTCAGTTTTGAATTTAAATTGTTCGAATCGATATTTAAAAATAGTGTTCCGGGGCGCAGTCTCGGAATTCGACGAAACCAGTGCCATTGGGTCCGTAATATTGTATTATTACCGGATTTCAAATTTCGTATTAAACGGAGTTGTTTTGTGACCATACGGTTAGAAAACGTGTTGAAATTTTAAAGCGAATTGAATTTAAAAATCTAAATTTATATTATTTAACATTACCACGTATCTCCCCTAACTCACGCCTAAATTTACGCCGAGAATCACGAAGGAACCAGGCAAGCACGATCTTTTTCCCTACAAAATCACGTTCCCCTGTCTCCTCGTTCTATTTTTAAATAACCCTCTTCGTTCAAAAATAAATGGCCTCTGTCAATTTCGTTCCTTTTCCCCTCTCATTTATGAAAAATCGAGATAGCTCGTTCGAAAATCAAATCAAAGAAAATCATTTCATCTCAAACACACCACGACTCGCCTGAGGGTGTTCGAGCGTCGCGTTCGCGCGAGGGGAGGAGTATCAGCATCGAAGCGGCGGCGATGGACTGGGGTTTTGCGATTTTTACGCAGCACGACGACGTCGACCAAAACAGCAGTTGAAGGGGATGCGCGAAATCGAAGTGCGCACGACTGGGAAGGGTTCGAACCCGATCGTAGGGTTCGCGAGTCGAGCTCGAGGTCGCGAGTAGGCGGCGCTTGCTGGAGCAGTTTCGCGATCATCGCAATGTTAGCTAGGGTTTGTGCTCGAGCAAATGGCGACTGTCACGATAGGTTGGATGGTCCGTGAAAGCGAGGTTGGTGTCGTGATAGTCCAGGCAGTGAAGTCGTTTAGCTGAGATCTAGTATGAGTTCGAGGTGCTGGTTTTGAGTTGTTCGAACGATCGCAGAGGGTATTTCGAGTTATCGCGGAGAGGTATTTAGTTTTTTTTAGATTTCAAAATTTTCATATATGTGTTCATATTAAGAATTTAATTCCAGTAAAGTAGATAAAACAATTTTTTTTAATTTGCTGTATATACATATAGTTTAGACAAATATATACAGTAAAACAGAGAATATATATATATATATAATTTTAAGCAGGAAATTGTTATAAGTTAGAGAAATTTATTTGTAGTTTGTTTTTCGCTCAAGTTTGAATATATACAGTGGAGATTAGTATATGATTCGGAAAATATAAAAATTTATATGAATTAGTTTTCTTTAAATCTATATAGAGTTATTATTTAAGTAAATTTATTAAATAAGGAATTAGTTTAAACTGGGAATTTGATATAGCTTTAAATTGTTTAAATTGAATTGTTAGTAAAAATTTAAACTTGTCAAATGGTTAGACAATTTGATTATTTAAGGAAAAACAGTTCAAATTTTAATTTTTAAGTTTAAAATAAAATTTTTGGTAATTAAATTTTAAATAAAAATTTAATTGTTCGATTTAATTCAAATATTGATAAATTGTATAATTATTTATACAAGGTTAAAAAAAATCAAGATAATCGAGTCAAGATGGAAATGAATGGCAAATTATAAAGCAAAGGTGAGATTTTTCTCACTCAAAATATATTTGGTATTGCAGTTATTTTTTTGATTTGATTGATTGCCATTGGATGTGATATTAGATATGATAGGATATATCTATATATATAGCAATATATACATATTGGCATATGTATATATTGGATTGATGATTTCCCGCCTCGTATAGCGGATGAGACCCTATTGCGCCGTTAGTAAGCGGATTTTTATAAAACCCATATACCGCGATAATTCCGTACTGGAGCGGAATTGGTATTGTGCTAACGTCTTTGGATGCAGGGAAACAGGTTGGAGGGATCCAACTGGACCCCTCACATTGATTGAATTTATTTCTACTGTGATGTGATAATCTGTGAATGATTATTGATGTTATTGAATTGATATCTGGAAATTGTTTGAAAAGCTAAAATTTAGCTGAATGGATGTTTGACATCATTGGATTCCAAAGATAAACGAAATTGAATTTTTGAAATCCAAGTAGAAAATTTCTAAGTGAATCAATTTTTGAAATTGAAGAAATTTTGAAGAAAGGAATTTTTAAAGTATAAAAAGTTAATTTTTAAAATCTTATCGAATTTATTTCCAGAATAAAGTGAAAATGTTAAATAAATGAATTTCGTATAATAGTGATTTTAAATTGAGGAAATTAATTTAAAACCTGGATTTTTAAATAGATTGAAAGAAACAATTGAAATTTATCTTCTTAAAAAGGAATTTATTTAAAAGGAGATAAGTTGGAAATCCAATTAGAAATTTAATTGGTAAATTGAAACAATTTGAGAAATCAATGTAAAATGATTTCAATTTAAAGAATCCTTTTTAAAACAGGATATTGAATAATTTGAAGGAAAATAAGGAATTTATTTTAGTAGGGATAAATAAAATTAGAAATCAATCTGTAATTGATTTAATATTTGGAAAAGAACTTTTGAGAAATCAGTATGGAAATTTTATTTAAAGTTGAAAATAAATTTTGAAATCAATATCGAAATTGATTTGGGATTGAAGTTTTTATAAATAGAATTGGAATTTATAAAAGTTGTTTATAAATCCGAAATCACTTATTTTGATAAGTAAAAATATAGAAGTTGATAAAAAGAAGATTTATAAGTCGAGATTGTTATTAAAATAGAAATAGAATTTATAACTGTGTTTATAAATTCGAAATAGATTGAATTGGATAAATTTAATATAGAAGATTTCTAAAGAAGATATATCCGCGATTTTGGATAGCGAATCTCTATTGAAATAAAATGTGTAGAAAGGACTGAAATGTGGTTAGTGAAGTATATTCACGATTTTGGACAGTGAATATATTTTTTTTAAATAAAATGGATAGGGTTTTGGGAAAGCGATATTATGAAATGAAGTTAATTGTTTTAAAAGATGTTTTAAAATGTGTGAACTATCGAAATCATAGATTTCGACATTTATTGTTGAAATAGACGTTTTCGAAAAATAAGGAAATGGTGGAGTATAACACTGTTGTTATAGTAAATGATTTCCGAAAGGAAATGTTTTATATAGTATTGGGATTTATATATCTATCTAAATTTCGAATCCCTATACTAGTGATTTTGAGTCGTCGTAACGATGTTTTACGTAACATTTGTTTTGACTCAAACAAATGTTGATATAGTAAATGATTTCCTTAAAGAACGAAATATATACTTAATATTGATTTAAGTATATCGAATATTTTCAAATGTTGAAAATAAAAGATTTGTGAAACACTTATTATTAAATAAGTATGGAATGTTTTCCAAAATGAAACGAAACGTTTTGAGATTTTATCTTCTTAAAGATAAATCGAAAATGAATATTTGAAAACGATTGAAAATCGTATATCAGTAGATATTTTGAAAATATAAATTCACTATGGAATTTATAAAAGAAAGGGAAGTTATTTAAAAATAAATATTGATTTATTTTTGAAGTGTGGAAATTATATATCTAGTAAAGATATTTTTTGAAGATGAAATAATTTGGAAGATTATTTGGAATCTGATGATGTTGCGCATCTTTATTGATAGTTAAATAACCGACTATCAATAATTACCTTTAGATAGGTATTTGTTGTGAATTGGATGAATTTGAATGCCACACTTATTTTTGAATAAGCGCTCACTATTCGGGTTAGCCGGGAAAGGACCATGGGGTCGTATAACCCATTCCGAATATGTGATACGTCGTTATGAATTGCATTTGAAGACCGGTGTTGAAGACCGGATATTTTTGAAAACGGAAGGATTACCGTCGAGTTACTCTACATCGGCTGATCTCCGATTTAGAGGTTTTATCACCCTTAGTGACGGGAAGTCCTGACGTGATTGAAAATTATCCGGAATTGCAAGGGCTTCGTGAGAAGTGCCTTCGGTTCTGTTCGATCCCGGAACAGACTTGTATGGATTGTGTGTCTGACGTTACAATTTGAGATATAAAGCTGATTTCTTTCAAATACATTTCTGTTGGTGGCGGAGAATTTATTCTCTTAGCTTAACACCCTTCTCTGAGACGTACGAGCTCAGAGGTTATGTAGTTGAAATTTATCAGCGATATATCCCAATTTGGTAACGTGGCATACTGAGTGTTGCTGTGAAATGATCAGTGTTTGATCATTTGTGATATGATCATTTGTTTGATCTTATATCTTTGTGATCATAGGTTGATCATTTTGTTTGACCCGAAGTAGGGCTTTGTAGAAAGCGTAGCTTTGTGGACGAGACTTCATCGAGCCTCACACCCCGGAAATGGTCGAAACAGGAAGGATGCGGCAAGGTTCTAGGGAGTAGCGCCCCTTAGTGTATGTCATTCCTTCTGGATAGAGGTGGTATCATGGTATGGAGCCCAGATACTTAACCTATGTGGTTGCTGCATTATTATCTATGTGGTTTGTTGGAAATCGGGGATCCTCGGGAAGATCGGTTACGATCGGGGGATGGCATACGCGTGTCAGTAGTTACCTATTTTTGCAGAGGTAACCCGGCCTTGTGTTGGCAGAGATCCGGTTAGGTTCTCGGGTCGTCTATTCCAGGGACGTACCCATCGTGGATAGGAAGTTCCTTCGCCTGACCATTTGTTGGAAATCCAAAGAAACAATACGAGCCTTGTACGATTTTAGTTGTAGAACCTATCATTCACTTATGGTGGTCACCACTGTTTGGATGGTAGCTATAGTAGGCATAAGTGCGGAATGCCTATGCTGGCTAAGATTAATATTATACTTTCAAAATGTTTTCTACACTATGCACTAATAATAATATCAAAAATGATTTGATTTTGCTTATCAAGCATCTTTGACTATCATAAGAAGAAATCTCCTCCAAGTCTGCGTTTGCATTGTGTGTGTGGTGGGAGGTCTTATGGTAGTCTCATTTTCCAAAAAGCATTGCGAATTTACTTTAAAATTTTTCTGTTGATTATCTTAAAGAATAACTGTTTTACGATCTCACACCAGTCACCATGACTGACTCGGAGTTTATTGTTCCCTTCTAAACTCTGGGTGCCCACAAATTTTCCACACGGGCAGTCTAGAGTTAGATTATCAGGATATTCTGGATATTCTGGAGCTTTGGAGATAAGCTGGAGGACGAGACGTAGTATTTGTATCTGATAGTATTTATTCCGCTGTATATTCTGTATGAGGACAAGTTTATATAACTGTCCATTTTTGTATATTGACTCTAATGATTGATGTATGTATAAACTGATATAGTTCTTTGTTTTAAAAGACTAGTGTTACCTATTATATATTGTTCCGCTGCGATGTGTGAGATTCTGATATTGTTTTCTGTTCTGATGTTGTTCTTTTTCTTTCTGTTCCTTCTTTTCTTCTTCTTCTACCTTTTTCTTCTTTCTAAAACCCTCACTACTGGAGTTTCCGGCACTCGATTGCTCGACAGTCGATAAAGTGAGTATCGATGTCGAATTTTCGAAAGTCGAAAAATCCGGAATGTGACAGGTGGCCACCAAATCATCACAAAGTCAAAATATGGTATCGAATAAATGTGTCCGATCGGAGGAATGACCTCACTTGGCTCGGCATGGCTGCTGTTTTAGTCACATCTAAGCCGACTCATGGGAGTCAGGGTCATGTCAATACCTCATACAAAAATCATTCGCCAAACCATCCTACTTCATTTCTTGAATCTCCACCACGTACACAGTTGTTAAAGTGGTTTTCGGTATTGGCAGAGAGTATGACAATATCTGATCCCGGTCTCTTTAACAACCAAACGCTTATTACACACCGGATGGTTCTTTTACATTTCAAAATTCAATTCATACTTAATATCAAAATATCATATTCGATTTCAAACCATATCACTTTCGAAATCATATTCACTTTAAAAATTATATTCACTTTCAAAATTGTACTCACTTTCAAAAGCATAGTCACTTTCAAAATCGTATTCACTTTCAAATCATATTCACTTTGAAATTATCGATAAGTTCTGTTAATTGGTCTTTCATTTCAAAATCATCTTATTTACTCAATTATGTCATTTCACAAAAAGGTATCAATTCTAAATTCCAACTTAGGTAGTATCATCATCGAGGATTTAAATATAAATACTTCACTTACATAGTCTAAAACTTTAGAAAATAGTTTTGGTAATTATAAATAGTTTGTATAGTTTTAAAATAGTTTAAATAGAATAAAATAGTTTAAATAGTAAAATAGTTTAAATAGATTTAAATTTGATTTTACTAGATTTAAATTGATTTAAATAGATTAAATATAGATTAGATGATTTAATTAGATTTAAAATGTTTTAAATTGATAAATTACAGATTAAATAGATTTAAATTATATTAAGTATATTTTTAAACAGATTAAATAAATTTAAAATAGATTTAATGGATTTAAATTATATTAAATAGATTTAAAATAGATTAAATAAATTTAATTAGTTTAAAATAGGTAAAATAGATTAAATTGAAGTAAATAGGTTGTAATAGCTTAAAATAGTTTAAATTGATTAAAATAGTTAATTTAATTAAAATTGTTCAAATTAGTTTAAAAATAGATTTCAAAGTTATATCTAAATATTTTCAATAACTCAATTTCCGATAAATTCATTTATTTATGTCACTTCAACTTTGAAATTCCAATTTAAATCCTTTGAACAATTTATTAAATCAATTCTACTTTCAACATTTACGATTGGACTTTCGAAAAAAATTCAGTTTATATAAATCAATTTCCATTTAAAAATACCAGTTAACTGAATTTAAAATTTAAAGATTCAAAAATCATTTAATTTAACCAATCCGGTGTCCGTATATAATTTTCTACCCTAGGGTCAAGTGATACGGATATTTATCATTTCAATTCGCAATTTACAATTTTACGGTTATATATCATTTCAAACCGCAATCCCAAATTAAATAAAAATCTATAAAATCGCTCAAGTCAATCATTTCAACCCATAATGATTTTTCCCTAATCTATAGATCGTTCGGGTATGTATCATTTCAACCCATAAGGAACTTGCAGTTTATAACAAAATAAAATACAACATCCAGTCATCCAATATCAAAAATCAAACATCCATTACAATCATCATTCAAATCAACCAATAAACATTAATAGATAATTGATAATCAATACAGGTATTAAATTAACAATTCAAAATTCAATATTAAATTAAACGATAATTAAATGCAATAAAAGTTAAATTTAACTAGAATGACAATTTAAACATACCAAACATCAATCAATTAATTTCAAATCACATCATAAATTAAATTTAACTAACATAAGATGGTTTAGTAATTGTGAGTGGGTTAAAACACTCACCTTTGATTTCAAATTGATTTAAAATCCAAAATAAGGCCCAAACTTCAACATTCTCGAAATTCAACCGAACTAGCTCTATAATGTTCGAAATTCCGATACGATCCCAACGGTGAAAACCGTGCGTAAATCCGAGCTCGTATGCAAAAGTTATTAACGTTAGAAGATTGGAAAATTTCGACTTCGGTTCTTACTTCAAGTCGCCGCCTCAATTACCCGGTGCTTGCTCTGAGTTTCTACAAAAATTACCCGAGACCCGAATCATTTGGCTCCTGACCCGAAGTCGCTCCAGGTTTTTCGCCTCTGGAACTCGAAGCGTGCCCAGATCCGCCTTGTTTGGCCTCGAACTCTCTCTGACCCCAAGTCGCTGCAGGGTTTTCTCCTTTGAAACTCGAAGTAAACCTCTTCCCGATTCGAAGTAAACCTGGAGCAAATTTTTTTTTATATATTAGGTTTTGGAATTTGGGAATTAGGTTTGAGAAGGAGGAAGAAGATGTACGTACAGAAATAATAATATGAGAAACAACTAAGGTTTATAACAGCCTATATATAGGCAGGGTTGGATCGAAACGACTACGCGACCCAAAAAGCTCATTCTAATCCCGAAACGAAAATGGATCATCCCATATATCAAAATAGATGTTTTCGATAATTTTAAACTCAATGGAACAGGTTTCAAGTCCTAATTCCATCGTATGAAGAAGTTAGCTTAAAATCAGCTTATTTCAAATTGATTTCAATTGATTTTAATTAAATTGATTTCTACGCGTTTCGAGTCCGTACGATCAAAAAACAAGTCTGATCGCTACAAAACTTGAAACCAGACAATAATTCACCGTTACAGATCCGATGAAACTGGTTTGGTCAAAATCCAAGACAGTGGCCAAAATGGCTATTTTCACGTTAATTAAATTAATAATTAATTAATTAAATCACTTTTTCATTCAAATTTGATAGTTAACAAATTTCATCATTTTTAATCACTTAGACATTTACAATGACTTAATACAAGTTTATATAACAATTCAGTGCTGGTTATTACACTAATTACCGTATTCAATTTCAACTGTATTTAAATCCAATTAACTATAATTTAATCCCAATAAATTGATTTAATTTGATTTCAATCTTTATATTCGATCAATTATTACTCTAATAGCATAGTTAATATTTGTTGATATTTTATTTCACTAATATGCTAAAATTTCCATCTTTTTATTTGTATTAACTACCATATTTCAATTATATTGAATTTTTGTCGATTTTACACATTAATTATAATTTAAAATTCCAAATTAATTAATTTATCTTTATTTCACTCTTTTATCAATCAACTATTACATTATGAATATAATTAACAATTCTATTCCTTTTATTACATTCGTAATTTACAGTTATTGTCTTAACTCACATTAATGTAACATTTAATGACATTCAATTACAATTGATTAAATGAATTGGTAACAAATAACAATTGTCACCATTTCTATATTTAGTCACATTTGTAAGTTTATTATTTACCACAAAAGTTATAACAACTCACATTATACTAATTCTACAAGTATTAATTTAACCTACATTAACTGCACTAATTAAGTGAATTAATTGCAATTGATGTCAAATTTAATTTAACAGGCTAAATAAATAGGTAACATATAATAATTGTCACCATTAACTTTTGGTCACACCTTACAAGTTTATTATCCACAAAAAGGGTTATAATTACTACTACAACACTAATTTTATTCAATTACAATTTATTACACATTATTTCATTAATTAATCAACATTTAAATTATCAATTATTCTTTAAATCCAATTATTAATTAATGTATACATTACTAAAATTTATTTACAATCTATATCAATTATAACTTTTTAATCCTTTTAATTAATTGGAATTTCATTCAAACCAATTATAAATTACCTTAAATTAATACTATTACATTTTATTCCAATTATATTCTTATTATTTAAATCACAAGTTTTTTTTTATTTCTTCCCACATTAAATCACTAAACCTTATTAAATTAACAAATTTTAATTATCGAAAATCATCGGTCGTTACATTCTATTATATATACTTTAGTTTAATTAATTAACACATCACATTATATCAAGTATATAATAAAAAACACCTTTTATTTCGAACAGGATCGGTTATCGAGTTAGATATATGTAAAAAATTACATAATTGCCTCTAGAGCTTACCCCTAACTCTATAAGTGATTTGTGGAAATTCTATCATGGCATAATTACAAAATTATGAGAGTTGTAGTTTACTTTTGTTAAAATGTCTAAATAGACTGATTCAAATTAAAGTAAATCCAAACAAAAATTATAGGAAAAAAATTAAAGTAGGAAAGCAAAGAAATGAAGAATTTATGTGGTTTGGATATTAGGAAATCCTACGTCCCGGGGACAAATCACTCACTATGTTTGTTTCTTTTCTTTGTACAACCTCTAAAATCAATGGAGATCTTAGTAACAATTTTACAGTGTTTAATTTTTTGAATAATAAAAGCTTGATCCTTTTGTCCTACTACAATCCTTTTCTTTTATAAAAAAAATATCACGTGGATTATTGATGTCATTTCTCATATTTGCTAGCTATTCTTTGATCTTGCCATGCGTCTTTTATTCACCTAGTTGATTAGATGCATACAAATTGTCAACCTAGATTTAGGCAAGATAAATTTACATTTAGGCAAGACAATTTAGGTTTAGGTATGAAAATTTGAATTTGAAATAATGAGTTAGGAGTGATGCCATTGGTTGCTCGTTGCTTAGTCGGAATTGCTGTTATTGGATCACTGCATTGTTCTGCTTGTGCAAGTTTTTGTGGTTATGGTTGAGGCCCACTATGCTTTCCTGAGGAACTATTTATGGCGGCGCATCTTAGTGGCTGGGTTGGTTATTATATGAAGTTTTTTGGCTATGCAGTCTAGTTTAGAAATTGTTGGCTTCGAGCATTGTATTTTGAGTGCAGTTCCCATTTAAAGTAGTTTTCAGTCCGTCTTATTCTTTATTGTGCTGCTTTGCATGCTAACTCTATTCACCTGAACCTGCGTTGGATGTGGGTATAACAAATAATAAAATAATTTCATATATAACTAACCATATAATATTAATATAAATTCAAATAGTAATTTTAAATTTGAATACGGTGTTATAAATTTAAATGATTATAATTCGTCTTAATTCAAGTACAAATATTCAAATTAAATGAATAGAAATGAATAGTGACTTAATATATTAGTTTTGATCAATAGTAAATATCTTAAAAAGAAACCAATATATATATATATATATGTGTGTGTGTGTGTGTTAGCATTTAAATAAAGTCTTTTGTAAATGTAAGATATACAGTTAATTAATATCTTTATATCCAGAACTTTAGTACGAACCAAACATCGTATATTGTATGCATAATGGAGTTCGTATGTGAGAGATATCCATGTTTGAGTTTAGGGGTTAAAATGTAATATGTAAAGTATTAGAGGTTTTTAAATAAAAGTACCTTCCCTCACTTTTAACTATAGTTACCTATTTCATCATTTTTCGTCCAATTTGTGCCGCTGCTAGGAAATGCTGGACTTGTTATCGTTGTGCCACCTATAAACTCTACTCATCGAGCCGAGTGTTCAAATTTGTCAAACCTCAACTCAATTATGCATTGCCAAAACCTAATTTTTTGGTCAGCATGGGTTTTTCAACACTTTGGTTGATGATAGGCCATCGCACCATCGCTGATGTGATGCTTTGACGAAATCAAGTCTAATGATGTCATATATGAATCTTCCAATAATCTATGTGACATGCACCACACACGGGTCACATATGAACATTGAAAATTATTTTATAAAAAAATTAATTAAAAAACATTTTAAAATTGATTCTTGATTAAAACAATTTTTTTATAATCGCACCATCGATTATAGGTTGAATAAAATTAGTTAATATAACCATTATGTACGAGGGCTTTACTTAATTAAGTATCACCTTTATTATTAACGAAAATGAATATAACCATTATATTAGTTTCTCTAATCATAATTTATAACCTTTAAAATTATTTCAATAAAATGTTTTTGGTTGAAAATTGTGAGTTTTAGTTACTCCTGGTTATGAACTCAATCATCAGTAATATTAAAACAATTTAAATATTAAAGCATGCACGAACTTTGCTGAAGCACAACAGTGCACATGAGTTTAGTTGCCTACATATTATTTAGGTGAAATCTAATTTCTTATCTTTTAAAGCGACAATCTTAAGCAACGATATACTGTGCACGTTTTTTGTTCGTCATTATTATATAATTTAGATATTTAGAACGACCAATGGTCAAAACTCAATTAATATCCGTAGTTAATTACGAAGTCTAACACTAAAGTCTATGGTTCAATCCACTAAAGATAATTAATTAACTAATTTGCTTTACCCAATGGCTTTGACTTTATGTCGACTACCAATTAGATGATACTAACCTTCTATTCAAAGAAGATGAATACTCTCTTGAATAGTGTTTTAATTCAGGCGGTTCAATTTATATTCAATTATGGACTTAACATGACCACGTTTGTGTGAGTACTGTAACACCCTAAAATTTTAACAGAAATATAATAAAAAATTAAATTTAAATAAACAAGGACTAAAATGAAATTTTCACAAACGTTTGAATTTGACTACGAAACTGGCGCCATTGCATTAGTAGCGATTTTATTAGACAATTTTTAAGCATAACACTTCAACATTGGAGTTAGGAGAAGATATGGATGTTTGAAAATTTGAAACTAGAATAAAATTTAAATTAAAAAACTTCCCAATAATACACTACGGTCGGTTGACCCAAGGGTCTTGATGGTCGACTAGTAATGGTCGACCCAAGGGAGTTACACTACGCCATAGATGACCTTCTGCAACATTTTTGCAAGGTGTTGCTAGCTAAAATGTTGCGACAGCTATAAAATTTTGGTCCTACTGCAACGTTGTATTTTTGGTGTTACCTTAGCCATAAAAATGTGTTGCTCTAGCTAAACAGGTGTAACACGATGCAACATTTTTATATAGTGTTGCCATAGATATATTCTAATTAAAAAAATTAAAATAAAATTTACACCTCAGCGATCCACACCACTATTTAAAACAAAATCTCAACCGTCAATTCACACCATTGATCCACACCATACCAATTTCCATTTCCCGCTTTACTTTTCACTCACCCGCTTTCGTTTCTCAACCCCAATTTTCCAATCCCTAATTTTTATTCCACCGACTTTAAAAAAAATGACGCCGCTCCGATCCATCTTCTCGAACCCGATACCGGCCTCCTTTCCTGCCATCCAAATGGTTCCATCATCGTCGACATCACGAACAATGACTCGAATCTCGCACGCAAAATATCATCCTGTGCCGTACCCAGAAGGTGCCACGCAGTGGATGCTTTGGTCTCTGGTGGAGACCTCAGCATATTCTTCCATTTACTTCAGATAAGTTCACTTAGAATCAGCATATTCTGCCTTTTACAATAATAAGCATATCACTTAGAATCACGTATACTCGGTTATAATCGATCTAATACTTGTATCTTTGCAACAGATTCAGTTTCAATTTATTTATTGATGTTGCGTTAAGTAATTACTTGTTTTACTTTTGCACTTCATGAATGCCTGCTCGTCATTTGATAAAAGGCCTCAACCAAAAATTTACATATATTTCTATAGGTGATGACATTCTGAATGCCAGAGCTTTATATTCCAAAAATATGGATATTGCATTGTTATCAGCTTTGTTGTTTTTGCGTTTTACCAAGTTCATTGCACATCATATAAATTTCGACTAGCACCTAATGAAACTTCACAAGGTGTGTATATGTGCACAAAACTAACTGTTAAGCTGCTTTGGACAATGTTACACTCGTTACAATATGCATGGCACTATATTTGGAAAAAAAACCCATGCATAAGTATCAGCATGTTGTTTCTGATCTGTGCTCTCATTCATGGGTCAAAAGTTGTTTGTATGGACAACCTATTGCATTTTTGCGTGTTGATGTTCTTTCCTTGGTACTGTTATGACATGCAAATCGAACCTCATGCATAGTTGCTAGCTGTTGATAATTAACTCTGCCGTGTTGTTTGGTATGTAAGGGAAATGTATCCATGCCCACGCTAAAATACACATACTTTTTTTATTCTTCCACAAATCATACGATATATACACTATATGCCCATGATGCTATTTTTTTTGGACCACAAAGTAGGTTTCACATGCCTTCAAGTAGTGTTCTGAGAAGGAGGTGGTAGGAAAATTAACTTCTGTAGAACAAATGAAAATTGATAATCATCACTGGACCATTGCATCACTAATGTTCCTATAGCTAAGAATTTAAAGCCATTGAATTACCCATTTATTTGGAAGCAATGGACCTGATGTGCTAACCTGTTACAGGCCCACTATAATTGTGGTTTAGTGTGCAGCCTCGTACGACTGATATGATATCTGTTTAATACCACAATAAACCCTTGCTGAAATATTACATGTAAACATTTATGAAAAGAGTCGAATGGTTGAGCCATTTGTGTCCGTATCGAAGAAACTCCTTAATGTTCAAATCCGAGTATAAACCTACATAGATGTCTCCTCATTGCTTCAGTCCATTGCTGCAGTCGGTGATTCTAAATGCATTCTTGGTTTCTATTTAATCATCTGCAGCAAGACTTGTTTTGTTCTGCTTGCACAAAATATTGCTTATTATTGCATGTTTATTATAGTGGTCCACTGAGTTGACATGTTTCATCCCACATACTGGGACCTATTTGCAGTAAAATCATATTAAATTATGATGAGAATTGTCGACGTATACTATGATTTGTTAATTATTATATTATTTATTTAAGTTGGTACTTGTGGGCACTGGGTATCACCGAAAAGCTGATACATATGGAGACAGCTCGTTGTGTGCCACATGGAACTAATATCACAGCATATAACCTGCGTATCCATATTACTAATCGGACTCCTATATGTCTTCTCTGTAGGATTGCAATGGGCTTCAATCCAAAAATTCATCAAATTTCAATGGTGTCCAACATATGAAATTGTCGAATGGTACTTTGCATCTTCATAATCAGGTTTGTCATGCTTCTCTATCATTTGGTCTTTTATTATTATTGTTATTATTTTATTTTTGGGTGAAATTCTGTGCTTATCAACCTAACGTAAAGTTACAGGAGCAAAATGGGATGAAACACTTTCAAATACCATCTTTTTCCATGGGGCCAGAATCTTCTTTGAATAATTCGCCTGTATTTCATGCTTACCAACAGGTTTGTAGCTCGTAACCATCAAATTTTGTTTTCTTTGTGACATGGTTGTGGTTTTAGGTTGTCATATCCTAGTCCACATTTGATTGTGACTAATTTTCCTCATCTTATCGATGTTTTTTTTTCACGTTGAAGTTGCCACGATCTATTGAAGGAAATATTTTACAGCATCAAGTGGATGATTCAGCTCAAGCTAATAATACTATTACTTCTAATGGTTCTACAAAACCACGTGTCCATGCACGACGTGGCCAGGCAATTGATCCTTACAGCATTGCTGAACGGGTTAGTGCATGTCTATATTCGTCAGTGTCGGTGTCTGTATAAATTGAAACTGCATATGTAATGAGTGAACTGAGTGATGTAGCGAAGAATATCTGTATATGCGAATATCAGTGTTAATATCATTGAATTGTAAAATAGTGGAGTCGGGAATTTGTACTATTTCAAATGTTGAAATAAAATATTTATTTAAATAATTTACTGTTTGAATATCAAATTCTATGCAATAGCATTTTATTAAATAAATATTTATTTCTATTAAAAAATCAAATATGCTCTACATTGTGGGCCCCACAACTTCATAAAGTTAATATCTATAGCAACATTTTTGGAATGTTGCTACAGATACATATGGGTGTTGCCATAGACCCAAATAGGGTTCTATTGCAACAATATTACTTATGTTGCCTTAGATAGTCAAAATGTTGCCTTTGAGGTCTAAGGCAACGGCAAAAATTGCATCACCCTAAAAGTGTTGCCATAGACCTATGGCAACATTTTTCGGGCCTGAGCCAACATTTATTTTGTGTTGCAGAAGGCCATTTATGGCGTAGTGTTAAGCGGTCAACCGTTCATGTTGTTAATTTGAGAATTTTGGACCTCGTTCAAATGATAGAGATTAATTTCTTCGTTGCTAAGTTGAGACGACACTAAAGATTTACCAGGCCTAACCTAACGTCCCAAACTTGTCTCTAACCTCTATAAATTCAAACCTAAGCTAACCCTAAAATTAGTAGAAAAACTTACCGTACTGAAACTCTATCAAAATCATATCCTCTCCTCTAAAACTAAAATCTCTTCAAAATCAAAATTGTAGGAATACAACAAATTAGATCTAGATGGAGATGCTTATAGAGAGCAATTCACGAGCAAGGAACAAAGTTAGAGCTTGGGTATAAGATGAATGGGAATAAGTTTAATTAGATGATTATTTAAGGTAAAATTTGCTCTATTCTATCCGATCTAGGATGTTTGAAATCCAATTGTAAAATGTAAAACCCTAATTTAAAAGCTTAGATCTAGGATAGAAATTGAAGTCACTGTAAATTGATAAACCTGATGTTTAATGCTAGTACACCCCTCTATTATTGAACTGTAAACCTTAAAACTTGTAACCCTAGATTAATCAACTGAAAATTTAATTGGTATAAATCTATAAATTGAAAACATAAAACTGGTCACTTTACTTAGGGTTTACTCACTATATGCGGTAATTAAATAAAATTTGCAATAATCAAAATCGAATAAAAAATCTAAACAAACCCTAACTTTTACACTATGATCGATCGATCCACTGATCAGTCGACCGATAGGGTGTAGCGATCGATTGGTTGTCACCTGAAATGCATAATCTTAACCTCGGTCTAAGGCCCAGGTTAATAATAAAAATTAATATAACGTTAATTGTTATGTGAGCCTATTTAGGTTATTTGCATGGATCTTAGGAGCCGTGGAAGCTTGTTCCCTATGAGAGAATGTTAGGTCATTACGATGTTGGGCAAATGTTCTTTATCTAGTTGGAGGGTCGGGTAATCGGCTGGGGTGATTTATTTCACAAATTGGTGCTTACAAGAAGTTCCGTAGTGGACGCGTGGCATTGACGGATGCCGGATGGAGTGTGTAAGCCCGATACCAACAGGTGGTTCTACTGTAGTAGAACATAGTCATGCCCAGGGAGGTACGATAAGAGGCATATTCAAGGCAGTGGCCTGACACAACAGAAGTCCTGGTATACATGGTTTGTGACAAGATGCGATACAGATTGGATGGTAGACACCGGTGCGTGCAATAATGTAACAACCCGTAAATTAATTACTTTAAAATATGAATATTTAATATAACTTTAAATAATAAATTAATGTATTTTATACCTAAAATAAAATTCCTTTTAATAATAACTAGTGATAATGAAATGATTTTCAAAATTTGTTTACAAAAATATTTAGTTCGAAGAAAAATCGAAAATGTAACCGGAAATCGTTTTCCGAATTTTCGACATTTCATCGTCTAAAAGCTGTCCAATATATTGTGAACATTTTAGTTTACATATAAACAAACATTTGTAAATAAATTAGGATTTAAAAATGATAATACATATTTATATAGAACTTAAGAATTTTAAAATGTGTGATGTGACAATTTCCTAAGTTTAAATTTTAGATAAAAAAGCATATGTCACATTAAGAAACACATTAGTATAAGTCATGTTAAAACCTATTAGTATCAAGTGAGAGAAAAGGGAGGGCTAGGCATGTGTACTTGGTGGGGAGAAGGAGACAACATGGATGATGTGTCATTATTTGAATGGAGGGTAAGTACTTTAAGGGTGGTTTAGTAATTTGTTTAGTTCATTTTATATAAAAACAAATTCCTAATTCTTTTCTTCATTTTCCATTCTAGCCTCAAACCTACTCCAAGCTCTTGAGAAAAAATTTCCATGGCTTCCAAAGTAGGTTTCAAAGTTTAAGAATCCAATATTTTCATTTCTTTCTTAAGTAAAATCAATAAAACATCCATCTTCCCTCTCTACATCGTCTAACTAACCAAACAAGACGAATATCCACCCAAACTAAGCTTGATCGAGCACAAAACCCCCCTAGCCGAACCTAACTAGCCCTTTTAGGATCCAAAACTCCACCTTTTGTTTACAAGCTCTAGTGTTGGTTGCAAGTTCAGGTGAAGTTTGTGTTCGTTTCGATGAGTAAAGCTTGCCTTTTTAAATAAAATTTTGAAATCTATTTTTCTTTATAATCCTGCTAATTTAGTTGCTTGGTTAGTATATTTGGATGTAATGTTATTGACTTGGTATGTGCTTTAAAAATACGACATCTTGGTAGTCAGTAAGTAACTTGAAAGTTAGTAGAAAAGGTTAAGTATATAATAAGTGATGCTCGCTACATGTTGTATAATTGTTATTTAGTATTTATGCTCTTAGTTATGTTATGTGATGCTTGGATGTAAAACAAATGACATGAAAGTGGTTTTAGAAGTGTCTGCATAGCGACTATCGCTATATCGGCACTTTTGAAAAATATTATCTCTTCGAAACCATTTGGTTTAATCTTGTGCTTGGATTTTATTTTACAATGTTAATTAAGTTTTTGAATAATGATGAGTTTGAAATTAATTAACCATTTTGATAATGATTTTTAAATTTAATTAATCATTTTAATTAATGAGGATTAAGATTAATTAATTATCTTCATAACGATGTGTTTAAAATTAATAAATTCTTTGTTAATGATATTTAACTTAATTAATCATTTTATATAATGATGTCTAAGGTTAATTAATCATTTAATAATGATGGATTAAAGTTAATTAATCATTTTAATTAATAGTACTTAAATTTAATTAACCCTTTGTAATTCTTGTAAGGATCACTTATCGTTGGTGAAGTTTACCTACAACAATAGTTATCAGGCTAGCATTGGGATGACACCATTCAAGATATTATACGGTGGACCCTATATATCACCGTCGTGTTGGTGGGACACAACAAATAGGATTATACTTCGGTCGAATATGGTAAGGGAGACATAGGAGAAAGTGGATTTGATCCATAGAAGAATGAAGAATGCTAAGGATAGGCGGAAATCTTATGCCGATAGGAGAATTACGGAGTTAGAGTTCATAGAGCGACATGGTGTTTATGCAGGTTTCACCAATTAGAGATGTTATAAGGTTTGGTAGATCAGGGAAGCTAGCACTAAGGTTTGTAGGGCCTTTCTTGATAGTCGCTAAAGTAGGGAACTTGCCATATAGAGTTCCGGAGAAGTTAGCGGCGCTACGTGATGTTTTCCATGTGTCACACTTATGGAAGTGGTTCCATGATACAACTACTGTAGTCGAGCCGAGTCAGCTGGAGAAGGTAGAGGTTGACAGGGAGTCACTTATTTGTCGTGCACCCACTTGTATTCTTGAGTATGGTACAAAGCGACTCCACAACAAGGAAATCAAGCTTTTTAAAGTCCAATGAGAAAACGATCTAATGGAAAGTCATGGGAGGCCGAGGAGAAGATTCGAGCTACCCACCTACAACTCTTTTCTGGTCCGTCTCAAACTTAAACTCTTATAAGTATAGGTTACTTATGTGTAGGAATTAGTTGGTATACCCTTTAGGTAGAGACCATTGGGTGGTAAGAATGATTGCAAGTGTGTCATTAGGACATGTTATGGATGGTGGATACTAGTGGATGTATTGTTTGGATTGTTATCTTTTACACGATTAAGATGGTAGGTCCTCTAGATACACACACACATACTCACATTCGGCAGCATGTTACCTCTTGATTGTTGTTACGTATAAACCTTCTGGTTATACCTTGTATTTATGCTCTTGCTTATGTTATGTGATACCTGGATGTAAAACAAATGGCATAAAAGTGTTTTTAGAAGTGTCTGTGTAGCGACTATCACTATATCAGCACTTTTGAAAAATATCATCTCTTCGAAACCATTTGGTTTAACCTTCTGCTTGGATTTTATTTTACAAAGTTAATTAAGTTTTTGAATAATGATGAGTTTGAAATTAATTAACCTTTTATTAACGATTTTTAAATTTAAGTAACCATTTTAATAATGTGGATTAAGGTAAATTAATTATCATAATAACGATGTGTTTAAAATTAATAAATTACTTTGTTAATGATATTAAAACTTAATTTATCTAATTATGTTTAAGATTAATTAGTCATTTAATAGTGATGGATTAAAGTTAATTAATCATTTTAATTAATTATGTTTAAATTTTATTAACCCTTTGTAATTAATGGCTTTTAAAGTTAATTAATTACTTTAAATTTAATTCATCTTTTCTTTAATAATATTTTAATTAATTAATCATTTTTTAATTAAGGGTGTTTAAATTTTATGAATTAACTTAATTAATGATGTTTTAAAAGAAATTAACCCTTTTTAATTAATTGGATTTAAAGTTAATTAATCAAATTAATAAACATAGTTAAAGATAATTACTCACTCTCATTAATGAAAGTTAAAGTTAATTAATCAGTTTGAGAATGATGTTTTAAGTTATTAAATCCTTTTAATAATGGTGGTTTCAAGTTAATGAACCCTTTTTAACCAAGCTGTTTAATGTTAATATTTGTGAAGTGATACCCAAACACGAATTCGATTTTAACAGTAAAAGTTTAATTTGTTTATGGAAATGAATTAATTTCCGTAAAGCGATATCACTTATATGGAAAGCATTTAGTTCTATACTTAACACCACACGTTGAAGAAGGAGACTCGTCTCTATCCCAAAAGTTAAGAATGTACACCAAGACATTATTTTGAGGTAACACTACTGTAACGACCCGTAATTTTAACCATTTAAAAATATTAAATTTTAAATAATTTTTTAATAAAATTTGTTAAAAACAAAAAATTTATCATTTATTTAGGGAAATTATATCAAAAAACGTGTACGATCTTAAATAAAATTCTTAAATGGAAGATTACAAAATGATAGAAGATGATAACATATTATAATATAATTTAATAGAAGAAATTTAAGGATAAATATAATGTAATGATATTGTCTATATATAGTAATAACAGGAGTTAGAATAATAAATTTTAGTTTTAATAATGAATTGAATGAACGTTGATTGATGGATAAAGCATAAGTTTAATTTATAAAATGTATTTTGATAATTTTAGTTTCAAATAAGAGGAAATCAGTCATTTAGTTTTAATTTAACGCTTGTTGAGTACTGTAATTTTATAAATGTGTTTGAATGGCTATAAATAAGGATTACAATTGTTTATGTATTTATTTATTTGTTTCCATCAACTAGTGTAACGACCCAGAATTTATATTAATTAAAACTTGAATATTTAATTGATTTTAAATATTAATAAGTGAAATTAATAAGTCGGGTAATTTAAAATTCGAATAATTGGATTTAATTGGGTAATTAAATCGATAAATTAAATAATGAAATTCCAGACTTACATGAAATCTGGATTTAATGTGATTAAAAATGATTTATAAAGTTATATTAAATCATATTGAAGTTATAGAGACGTTATAGAACTTTTAAAAATTGAATTTAAAGTTAATTTGTGAAAATTGAATATTTTAATATTTAATCGACTAGTGAAAATAGTCATTTTTCAAAAAGTCTCGGATTTCGACGAAACTAGTTTCATCGGATCCGTAATGTGATATTATTATATGGTTTCAAATTTCGTGTCAATCGGATTTACCGTTTGCCCGGGGCAAGCCAAAACGCCTCGAAATCGATTTAAATCGGTTTAATTTAAATTGATCGTTTAATTTCATAACTCGCACAGACGATCGAACTAGCTTCCGAAACCTGTTCCATTGTGTCCGGAACGCGGGATAAACCCTAGAAACACCGGTCACCGCGCGTAAATCGGAGTTCGGAAAATCCGGGATGAATAGTGTTCGTCTGTAACGACCCGTATTTTTACGGATCGAAAGTTTTGTCAAAATCTGGAATTTTAGCATTTTTGAGCCATTTCAGATTTTAGGCAAAAATTGGCTAAGTCCTAAGTCGTTCACGACTTAGTATAAGTCGTAAGTCGTATACGACTTAGGATATGGGAGTGACCCAGGGCTTGGGGATAGGTTGTTTGTACGACCTAAGGAGATAAGTCGTAGCTGGGTTAAGTCAGTAGGTCGAAGTTAACTCGGCAAGTGTTAAGTCGTAGGTTGTAAGTCGTTGCCGAGTTAAGGGATACAATCTAAGGAAGTGACCGACTTAAGGTATGGTAGACGACTTAGTGGTTGAGTCGTATCCCTTATTAGGCCCAAAAGTCTTAAGTCGTAGCCTATAGGTTAAGTCGTAGCCTAGTTGAGTCGTGGCCGTGTTAAGAAGTGCTGTGTTAAGTCGCACACTGTTAAGTCGTAGAATGGGTTATCTCGTCTAACTAGTTAAGTCGTGGACGAGTTAAGGTATTGAGTCGTAGGATGTGTTGACTTGCTAAGTCGTAACCCAGTTAAGTTAGTAAGTCGTAGATGCATAGCTATCGTTAAGTCGTGACTAGTGGTAAGTCACTAGGTGCGCATGAGCTTAAGTCGTAGACGACTTAAGGGAGTTAAGTCTGAAGTCGTAAGGGGTTTGGGTTTTGTTGAATCGTAGGCGCATGCTATAAGTCGTGACCGACTTAGGAGATAGCCGTTATGTCATGAGTCGTAGGCAGGTGAGAGTTAGGTCGTAGAAGCCAGAAGTTAAGTCAAAGGGTTTAAGTCGTAAGTCGTGAACGACTCATGAAGGCAGACGAGTTAGGGATTTCAGCTATAAATAGGAGAGTTTCTCTTCATTTTTGGGATTCGGATTTTGAAGCGACGAAGTGCTGCCATTTTGAGAGCTCGACTTCTACACTTCTTCACTTCTTTTCTCCACTCTAATCTAGTGATTCCATTCATCCAAATCGAAGATCAAGATTGAAGATTCAAGAGCTTGCATTGAAGTTCTTCTTCCTTTGAAGTGAGATTTCTCCGTTTGAAGCGGATTCGTGATAGATCAAGCTTGATCCTTCGCTGTCCAGATCTGAAGCGTGTTGATTTGAGGTTGTTTAGGTGATTTGGTGAGTGGTGATTATCTCTCACACGGATCCAAAGGAGTATATCGGATTGTTGGCTCGTTTTGGTGTTAAAATAGTGATTGCCATGCATTTTCTTCATCCTAAGTGTAGATCCATATAGATCCATTGTTCATGATGATGTTACATCCATTTTATCATATGTTAAACTATGCAAGTTCATTCATCAAGTTTGTAGAGATATAATCCATGTTTTCATGCTTATTGGACTTTCAACTCTTTAATTACGAAAATGCCATTATTGTTATAATTGTCTACTTAGATCATATTTGAATGCTTGATTGCTTGGATTGATGTTTGATTTGATTGATTGTCATGAACTAGATGATTGATGATTAGATTTAGATCGAAGATGATTCAAAAGCTAAGGGAAAGGCTCTTGAATTGAGAAAGCTGCTTGTGGCATATGTAGCGGGATGATGAAGCTCTTATGCATAGATTTGATGATGTGATGTTGAGATGAGGCTTTGCGAGGATGTAATGAAGCGAGGCATCATGTGATGAAGACTTTGGTCTAATCCAGACGGGATCATTCCAAGCATGTTGATAACTCGGTGATATGATTCGAGTTGAGGATAATGAATGGATATGAGAATAGTCGTCGAGGAGGATGACTAGGAGGCTTGGATAGCATCGTCGTTGAAGGTTCTAGCATGCTCTAAGCAAGGGTACGTTTGGGCAGATTCGATAGTCCCAACGGCCAACTGTTGATGGTCGAGTACTCTGGGCAGATTCGATAGTCCTAGGCACGGGCTGCGACGACGTGCGGGAGTTATGTCTAGAACCGGGGTTTCCATTAGCCCTTGACGGACGGCTGAAAGAATGTGCCGGTCATTCAATTAACGGTGATATCAAAGCAATGATAACAGTGATAGCCAGAGTCATGGATGTTTGGTTGTATCGTCATTCGGACTCAAGAGCGGTATTTTCTGGGTGCTTATCTGATTTAGGCCTTGGTACTTGGAAAACATCGTCCTTGACTCGAATGATTATTACTTTACTTTAAATTGTATGCTCTGCTGTGTTGCTTCTGCTTAGTGTGTGTCTGGGGGCTATCACTGTAGAATGAGGTTGGAGTGGGA
Source organism: Allium fistulosum (assembly GCA_030737815.1). Taxonomy (NCBI): domain Eukaryota; kingdom Viridiplantae; phylum Streptophyta; class Magnoliopsida; order Asparagales; family Amaryllidaceae; genus Allium; species Allium fistulosum. Next base: position 935,318,463 of record CM060907.1, on the reverse strand, counting down.
GGGTTGTATTCCTATTCCTTTTCCTTTATGCTCTTTTGGTATGTTGTTAGTTAATTTAATGCTCACTAAGACTGTTGTCTGACTCAAGACTTTATGTTTTAATTCTTATTGCCTTGGGCTGTTCGTCCATTTTTGGGACGGGCAGACTAGGTAGCAGGTGACAGGTGTTGTTCTCTTCTCACGATGCTGATATCGAAGACGAGCTGGAGGGTTGCATATTATCTTCTTATTATATGTACTAGATGTTCCGCTGCTTTGTATTCTCTGAGTGATATGTAGTGAGGCTTGTTGTATTGGCTATTCAGATGCTTGTATTCAACTATTATGAAGCTTTATATGATGGCATTCTATTCTGTGAAGCTTCTCTACATATATTTTCTATTGTATTTTGTCTATGCGCTGTGAGTAATACGATAGATTCCGTTGTTTTAATCTACCCTGACAATCGTCCATGGTCGCCTGGCACACTTTACAGCGCACTATCTCTAGATTCGGTGCAGGGGGCATGGGCGGTCGTCACATTTGGTATCAGAGCGAGGTTAATCGATTTTACCCAACGTTCGCTGACGTAACTACGTATGAGAGACGTAATTGTATTTTGATGGATGATTACTATATATAATATAGTAGCTTAGTAGAGTTTGAGTCCTTTATGCAGTTGTTTCTCTAGATGTTCTAATCATTCCTTTTTATAGATATTGAGAATGAGTCGAAGAGGGAGACCAGCTGCTAGGGAAGGTCGTGCTACTGAGGGAACTACTGATTATGCAGCTATGTTCGAAGCTATGATGACTTCGATCATGAGAAGGATACCAGTTCCGGGGGCGGCAGTAGATGTTGGAGTTCAGGTTCAGACTCCGAAACCAGTGGATTTTGCTAAGTTGTGCAAGGACTATACTGCTCTTGGAGGGAAGGTTTTCTTGGGAACGGAATCAACTATCGAAGTCCAGAGATGGATAGATGCTTGTAGAAGGATCTTTGGTGATTTGGGAATTGATGATGCAACTAAGAGGAAGTTGGCATCAAGGCAGCTTCAAGGGAGAGCCTCTGATTGGTGGAACTCTATTACCATCAATACTGCGGAGGAAGAGATTACTTGGGAGCAATTCCAAGCTAGATTTGAAGCTAAGTTCATTTCTACAGCTCAGAAGTCTGTTCTTTTCAAGAGGTTTGTGGAGCTCAAGCAAGGTGGAAGATCAGTCCTGGAGTATGTTTCTGAGTTCGAAGCTTTGTCCAAGTATGCCCGGTCGTATATTGAGTCTGCTTATCAGAAGAATGAGAAGTTTGTGACCGGCTTGGACAGTTATCTTAGGAGACAGTTGGTGGATCATTTGGATGATTCATTTGAGAAGCTTGTGGAGAAAGCTCTCAGGCATGAGAGTTTGTTTCCTAAGGAAGGATCTGTTGTTGCTGTGACCAGGGAAGAGTCTAAACCCCAGTAGGGTGGAAACAAGAAGAGGAAGCAGCAGCAGCAGAAGGGTAAGGATGGCCAGAAGAAGCCGAAAGGCGAAGTGACTTGCTACAATTGTCAACAGAAGGGCCATTTCTCGAAGGATTGTAAGAATCCGAAGGTGCCAATGAAGTGTCACAACTGTGACAAGCCGGGGCATTTCAGGAAGAATTGTCCAGAACCAAGGAGGGACAAGCAGATTGTGCAAGCTTATGCTTTGGGAGCTGTTCCGTCGTCTTCAAAAGCTCCTACCGCTGAAGAGAAGGGAAAGAGTGTGGTGGTTCAAGGTACTCTTTTCTTATGTGGTGTTCCAGTTAGAGTTCTGTTTGATACTGGGGCATCGCATTCGTTTGTTTGTAGTGAATTCGTAGGCCGGTTAGGTTTGGAACCGGACATTGTTGATAGGCCATTGGTTGTGACTAATCCAGTTGGGGGTTCGTCTTGTTTGTGTATGTTATGCCGTGGTCTAGTTGTATCGAGTCATGGTTGCTCTTTTGTTTGTGATTGCTTTGTTCTGAACTTTGCGGGGTTCGGAATTATTTTGGGTATGGATTGGCTTAGGAAGTATGCGGCTAAGGTTGATTGCGAGAGGTTGGAAGTGACAGTCGAGAATGTGGAGGGGCGAAAGGTTGTGATACGATGTAAGCATGAAGAAGGCGTCTTCATGAGCTTCATGTATTCGCTAGTTGTTCCACGGGATGGACTGTCATCAGTGCCGATCGCTAATGGATTCGAGGATGTCTTTGACGAAGTCAAAGGGTTGCCGCCGCATAGAGAGATCGAGTTTCGTATAGATCTAGTTGAAGGAGCCAGACCTGTTGTGATGCCTCTTAGGCGGATGGCGCCTAGGGAACAGCATGAGTTGAAGGTGCAAGTTGATGACCTTTTACAGAAAGGATTCATTCGGCGTAGTGTGTCCGAGTAGGGTGCACCAGTTGTGTTTGCAACCAAGGCAAATGGGTCGTTGAGATTGTGCGTCGATTATCGTGAGCTGAATAAGGTGACTAAGAAGAACAAGTATCCATTGCCGAGAATAGATGACTTGTTTGATCAGCTTCACGAAGCTAAGGTGTTTTCTCAGATGGATTTGGCAACGGGATTTCACCAGTTGAGAGTGGCTAAGGATAGTGTGCCGAAGACTGCTTTTAGGACACCATCCGGTTTCTTTGAGTGGCTGGTAATACCGTTTGGATTGACTAACGCGCCAGCATATTTTGTGGATCTTATGAATAGAGTGTTCAGAGATCAGTTGAACAAGTTCGTACTTGTGTTCGTGGATGATATTCTGATTTATTCCAGAACGGAAGAAGAGCACAAGACGCATTTGCGTATGGTTTTGGAAATCTTGAGGAAACATCAACTGAAGGCTAAGTTTTCGAAGTGTCACTTCTGGAAGAGTGAAGTGAGGTTCTTAGGCCATGTGATTTCTGGAAGTGGAATAGCGGTTGATCCCGCTAAGGTGGCAGCAATCCAGGATTGGGTTAGACCTAAGAATGCATCTGATGTGAGAAGTTTTCTTGGATTAGCAGGATATTATCGACGGTTTATCAAAGACTTCTCCAAGATAGCTGCACCGTTAACAGGATTGACGAAAAAGAACCAAGTGTTCAGTTGGGATGCTAAGTGTGAGCAAGCTTTCGGAATCCTGAAAGAGAGATTGACGAGTGCTCCTGTTTTGACTATTCCTAGTGGGAACGATGAGATGGTGGTTTACACCGACGCATGTGGTACTGGACTTGGAGCAGTGCTGATGCAGAGGGATAAAGTTGTTGCGTATGCAAGTCGACAACTGAAGCCGCATGAAAGGAATTACCCAACTCATGATTTGGAGTTAGCAGCGATTGTATTTGCTCTGAAGATGTGGAGACATTATCTATTGGGAGTTCGATTCGAGTTGTTTACGGATCACAAGTCATTAAAGTATCTTTTCTCCCAAAAAGATTTGAATCTTCGGCAGCAACGTTGGCTAGAGTTTTTGGCATCATATGATTTTGGTATAGCTTATACTCCGGGAAAAGGTAACGCAGTGGCAGATGCGTTAAGTCGAAGACATGCAGGATTGGGAGCCATGTTTTCAGAATGGAAGAGTCTCGAGTATTTAGCTGGATTTGACTTCAAGCCTAGATGTGAATTGGAACCTGAGATGTTGGCAAACTTATCAATAAGACCTTCTCTTGTGGAAAGGATTGGCGAGAGCCAAAAGCGAGACGATAAGCTTGTCAGGATTATCCGTGATTTGAAATCTGGATTGGATCCAGAAAAGGATAAAGGATTCAAGGTCGATCGAGAGGGTTGGCTTCGGAAGCAAGGACGACTAGTTGTTCCCGATATAGATGAATTGAGGAGTGAAGTTCTGAAGGAAAGTCATCACTCAAAGTTGACAATTCATCTAGGTGGAAATAAGATGTATCGGGATATGAAGAGAACCTACTACTGGGAAGGTATGAAGAAGGATGTTGGAAATTTTATTTCCAAATGTATGAACTGCCAGTTGGTAAAAGCCGAACAGAAGAAGCCAAGTGGATTGCTTCAGCCATTAGAAGTTCCTACATGGAAGTGGGAACAAGTGTCGATGGATTTTATAGATGGATTGCCTAGAACCAGAACGGGAAATGAAGGGATTTGGGTCATTGTAGATCGTCTGACTAAGAGTGCAAGATTCAATCCTGTTCGATCGACTAGGACTGCATCAAAGTTGGCTGAGTTGTATGTTAAGTGGATAGTTCGATTCCATGGTATTCCGAAGAGTATAGTGAGCGATCGAGACCCATTGTTCACTAGTGGATTTTGGAAGAGCTTCCAGGAAGTTTTGGGAACCGAGTTGTGTTTGAGTACAGCTTATCACCCTCAAACAGATGGTCAGACTGAGAGAGTCAACCGAGTTTTGGAAGATCTCCTCAGAGCTTGTGTTTTGGATTTCGGAGGATCATGGGAAGATCACCTTCATTTGGTGGAGTTTGCATACAACAACAGTTACCAGTCAAGCATTGGTATGGCACCGTATGAGGCATTGTATGGAAGACCGTGTAACTCTCCGACATGTTGGATAGAGACAGGAGAGAAGCTGATGCTTGGGCCAGAGATGATTCGCCAGACTTCAGATTGTATAGAGATCATTCGGCAACGAATGAAGGCAGCCCAAGACCGTTAGAAAAGTTATGCCGATAAGCGTCGAAAGGATTTGGAATTCGATGCTGGTGATATGGTTTTTGTGAAGATTTCTCCACTTAAGAATGTTATCCGACTCGGGAAGAAAGGGAAATTGACTCCGAGATTTGTTGGACCATTTCCGATCATCGAGCGAATTGGAAAGCTCGCCTATAGGTTGGAGTTACCTAAGAAGATGTCGGGTGTGCACAATGTTTTTCATGTATCATATCTACGGAAGTATGTGCACGACTCGAATACAGTGGTTTCTGCTGTTAGCTGTGAAGATTTCGAAGTTGATCCTGTTGGTAGAAGACCTCGTAAGCCGCTTCGTGTTGTTGAAACTGACACGAAACAGCTTAGGAGGAAGATAGTTAAGTTGCTCAAGATACAATGGAGTGAAGATGATAACGACTGTACGTGGGAGGTGGAAGAGAGGATGAAAGCAGCTCATCCTGAACTCTTCGAGGTATGGCCCTAAGGTGTCGTCTCATCTTACGATATTGTAACTTGTTCTAAGTCTTAGAATTCTGTACGCTAAGCTAGAATTGGATGCATGGTTTGTTGATTGTTATGGTTGGTAGGCGTACAGAATAGTCTTTGATTGCTTTGTTTGTTTGGAATTTCGGGGGCGCAATTCCTAAGGGGGAGAGAATGTAACGACCCGTATTTTTACGGATCGAAAGTTTTGTCAAAATCTGGAATTTTAGCATTTTTGAGCCATTTCAGATTTTAGGCAAAAATTGGCTAAGTCCTAAGTCGTTCACGACTTAGTATAAGTCGTAAGTCGTATACGACTTAGGATATGGGAGTGACCCAGGGCTTGGGGATAGGTTGTTTGTACGACCTAAGGAGATAAGTCATAGCTGGGTTAAGTCAGTAGGTCGAAGTTAACTCGGCAAGTGTTAAGTCGTAGGTTGTAAGTCGTTGCCGAGTTAAGGGATACAATCTAAGGAAGTGACTGACTTAAGGTATGGTAGACGACTTAGTGGTTGAGTCGTATCCCTTATTAGGCCCAAAAGTCTTAAGTCGTAGCCTATAGGTTAAGTCGTAGCCTAGTTGAGTCGTGGCCGTGTTAAGAAGTGCTGTGTTAAGTCGCACACTGTTAAGTTGTAGAATGGGTTATCTCGTCTAACTAGTTAAGTCGTGGACGAGTTAAGGTATTGAGTCGTAGGATGTGTTGACTTGCTAAGTCGTAACCCAGTTAAGTTAGTAAGTCGTAGATGCATAGCTATCGTTAAGTCGTGACTAGTGGTAAGTCACTAGGTGCGCATGAGCTTAAGTCGTAGACGACTTAAGGGAGTTAAGTCTGAAGTCGTAAGGGGTTTGGGTTTTGTTGAGTCGTAGGCGCATGCTATAAGTCATGACCGACTTAGGAGATAGCCGTTATGTCATGAGTCGTAGGCAGGTGAGAGTTAGGTCGTAGAAGCCAGAAGTTAAGTCGAAGGGTTTAAGTCGTAAGTCGTGAACGACTCATGAAGGCAGACGAGTTAGGGATTTCAGCTATAAATAGGAGAGTTTCTCTTCATTTTTGGGATCCGGATTTTGAAGCGACGAAGTGCTGCCATTTTGAGAACTCGACTTCTACACTTCTTCACTTATTTTCTCCACTCTAATCTAGTGATTCCATTCATCCAAATCGAAGATCAAGATTGAAGATTCAAGAGCTTGCATTGAAGATCTTCATCCTTTGAAGTGAGATTTCTCCGTTTGAAGCGGATTCGTGATAGATCAAGCTTGATCCTTCGCTGTCCAGATCTGAAGCGTGTTGATTTGAGGTTTTTTAGGTGATTTGGTGAGTGGTGATTATCTCTCACACGGATCCAAAGGAGTATATCGGATTGTTGGCTCGTTTTGGTGTTAAAATAGTGATTTCCATGCATTTTCTTCATCCTAAGTGTAGATCCATATAGATCCATTGTTCATGATGATGTTACATCCATTTTATCATATGTTAAACTATGCAAGTTCATTCATCAAGTTTGTAGAGATATAATCCATGTTTTCATGCTTATTGGACTTTCAACTCTTTAATTACGGAAATGCCATTATTGTTATAATTGTCTACTTAGATCATATTTGAATGCTTGATTGCTTGGATTGATGTTTGATTTGATTGATTGTCATGAACTAGATGATTGATGATTAGATTTAGATCGAAGATGATTCAAAAGCTAAGGGAAAGGCTCTTGAATTGAGAAAGCTGCTTGTGGCATATGTAGCGGGATGATGAAGCTCTTATGCATAGATTTGATGATGTGATGTTGAGATGAGGCTTTGCGAGGATGTAATGAAGCGAGGCATCATGTGATGAAGACTTGGTCTAATCCAGACGGGATCATTCCAAGCATGTTGATAACTCGGTGATATGATTCGAGTTGAGGATAATGAATGGATATGAGAATAGTCGTCGAGGAGGATGACTAGGAGGCTTGGATAGCATCGTCGTTGAAGGTTCTAGCATGCTCTAAGCAAGGGTACGTTTGGGTAGATTCGATAGTCCCAACAGCCAACTGTTGATGGTCGAGTACTCTGGGCAGATTCGATAGTCCTAGGCACGGGCTGCGACGACGTGCGGGAGTTATGTCTAGAACCGGGGTTTCCATTAGCCCTTGACGGACGGCTGAAAGAATGTGCCGGTCATTCAATTAACGGTGATATCGAAGCAATGATAACAGTGATAGCCAGAGTCATGGATGTTTGGTTGTATCGTCATTCGGACTCAAGAGCGGTATTTTCTGGGTGCTTATCTGATTTAGGCCTTGGTACTTGGAAAACATCATCCTTCACTCGAATGATTATTACTTTACTTTAAATTGTATGCTCTGCTGTGTTGCTTCTGCTTAGTGTGTGTCTGGGGGCTATCACTGTAGAATGAGGTTGGAGTGGGAGGGTTGTATTCCTTTTCCTTTTCCTTTATGCTCTTTTGGTATGTTGTTAGTTAATTTACTGCTCACTAAGACTGTTGTCTGACTCAAGGCTTTATGTTTTAATTCTTATTGCCTTGGGCTGTTCGTCCATTTTTGGGACGGGCAGACTAGGTAGCAGGTGACAGGTGCTGTTCTCTTCTCACGATGCTGATATCGAAGACGAGCTGGAGGGTTGCATATTATCTTCTTATTATATGTACTGGATGTTCCGCTGCTTTGTATTCTCTGAGTGATATGTAGTGAGGCTTGTTGTATTGGCTATTCAGATGCTTGTATTCAACTATTATGAAGCTTTATATGATGGCATTCTATTCTGTGAAGCTTCTCTACATATATTTTCTATTGTATTTTGTCTATGCGCTGTGAGTAATACGATAGATTCCGTTGTTTTAATCTACCCTGACAATCGTCCATGGTCGCCTGGCACACTTTACAGCGCACTATCTCTAGATTCGGTGCAGGGGTCATGGGCGGTCGTCACATCGTCGGTTCTCTATAAAAGGACCCCTATCTTCACAAAATTATCAAAACCCTAGTTTTAAATGGCCAGCCGCAACTAACATATTCTAAGGCCAGAAACGCACGCCCTTCTCCCCTTAATTTTCCTCGATCCATAAACATTAAGCAAATAGCCCCAACTACAAAAGCGTAGAGCTAGGCGAGATCTACGAATCTGTAGGGAGATGATCGGTTATGGTGCGTCGAGGAGGAAGAAATTCACTCGCGTTCGTATGAAGTTTGGTCGCGTTTTTGGAGCCATGGTGCAGCCGAGCTCCTTGAATCTCTGGCCGAAGGATGGTGCCGCGATATGCTTCGAGATGACGTCGCTTGATCGTCCTCAAGTGGACCGAGGTGATGGCGATTTGAAGCCCTAGTTTCGAATGTAATGGGTTTATACGTGCGTGCGTTATTTTTTTTGCGAACGGGGAAGAAGGCTTCGCGTGCAAGGGAGGGATCTGGAGCAAGAAGAAAAGCAACGGCTGTGATCGCGTAGGATTTGAAATTTAATTTTAAATTGTGAATTAATTATGTAATAAATTGTATTAACTTTGTAAAACCATAACTCTTTCATACGAGATCGAAAAAATGCGAAATCAGTTGCGTTGGAATCGTATGGACGAGCACTACGCGATGCAACTGGATTGGAGTCGTTTGGAGCTAGCCAAAATTTCAGGTAAAATTAAACGTCCGTTTAATTTTATTCGAAATAAAACGCTATAGATTGCTATCGGAAAATCAAGGTGAGAACTTCTCACTCAATCGAACTGTTTCGATGTTAATTTTAAATAGTTAGATTCAAAATTGTTGATTGTATGCTTGGATGATGATTGTTATCTGTTGTTGATTGAAATAGACATTATACGCCGTTAGTAAGCGGAGGTTATTTATTAAAAACATATACCGCGATAATTTCACATTGAAGTGAAATTGGTATTATATATGTATATAGCAATATATATATATTGGAATATGTATATATTGGAGTTGATTTCCTGCATTGTGTAGTGGATGAGACCCTATTGCGCCACATAATAGCGGATAATATTTATTAAACCCATATACCGCGATATTCCGTACTAGAGCGGAATTGGTATTGTGCTAACATCTGTGGATGTAGGGAAGCAGGTTGGAGGGATCCAACTGGATTCCTCACCAATATTTATTTAATTATAGATATTGTGATTATTGTTGATTTTCATATGATGATATATGATGTTTGATTGTTGTGATTGATTGTTTGGTGCTGTTGCATCATCGGATCCATTTTTGGAGTTTAAAAATAACGATATTATTTTTAAAGGAATTTTAAAGTGATTTTTGAAAGTATACATTTTATTGAATTTTGGAATTGATTCATTTTAAATAAATAAATGTTATAATTTTCGTGTTATGAAAATTATGAGATTTGTGGAATATAAGCGAAAAGTAGTTTTTGAAATAAAAAGTTGATTAATTTGTAAAATGGCTTAAATTGGGATTTTGGCATTTAAATGAGATATGAATGGAATTTGTTAATAATGAGATTTATAAGTTGAAGTTTTTATAAATAGAAATGGAATTTATAAACGTGTTTTATAAATCCGAAACCAATTGAATTTGATAAATTAAACATAGAAGTTTAATAAAGGAGATACATTCGTGATTTTGGACAGCGAATTATCCTTTAAGTTAATGTTGAAATAATAAGAGTTTGGTTGGGAACTTTATCTACGATTTTGGACAGTGGATAATTTTTTAAGTAAAATGTGTAGAAACGTTAAATTTGTTAACGAAGTATATTTACGATTTTGGACCGTAAATATATTATTAAATTAAATGGATATGTTTTGGAGAAGTGATATTACGAAATGAAGTAATTGTTCTAAAAGATGTTTTAAAACATGTTAAGTATCGAATACATAGATTTCAACATTTATTGTTGAAATAGACGTTTTCGAGAAATAAGGAAATGGTGGACTATATAACATTGTTGTTATAGTAAATGGTTTCCGAAAGTATATTTTTTTGTGTAGTATTGGGATTTATATATCTATCTAAATTTCGAATCCCTATACTAGTGATTTTGAGTCATCGTAACGATGTTTTACGTAACATTCGTTTTGACTCAAATAAAATTTGTGAAAGAGAATGATTTCCTTAAAGAATGAAATATATACTTAATTTTGATTTAAGTATATCGAATATTTTCCAAGTGTTGAAAATAAATGATTTGTGAATTACTTATTTTTAAATAAGTATGGAAATGCTTTTCCAATATGAAATGAAAGGTTTGAAATTTTATCTTTTAAAGATAAACTGAAAAGTGAATATTTGAAATTTGTTTCAAATGGTTAAGTGTGGAAAATTATATATCTTGTAAAGATATTTTTGGAAATTAAATAATTTGGAAAATTATTTGGAATCTGATGATGTTGCGCATCTTTATTGATAGTTAAATAACCGACTATCAATATTTACCCTTGAATGGGTATTTGTTGTGAATTGGATGAATTTGAATGCCACACTTATTTTTGAATAAGCGCTCACTATTCGGTTAGCCGGGAAAGGACCTTTGGGTCGTATGACCCATTCCGAATATGTGATACGTCGTAATGGATTGCATTTGATGACCGGTGTTGAAGACCGGATATTTTTGAAAACGGAAGGATTACCGTCGAGTTACTCTACATCGGCTGATCTCCGATATAGAGGTCTTATCACCGTTAGTGATGGGAAGTCCGGACGTGATTTGAAAATTATCCGGATTTGCAAGGGCTTCGTAAGGAGTGCCTTCGGTTCCGTTCGATCCCGGAACGGACTTGTATGGATGTGTGTCTGACATTACACTTTGAGATGTAAAGCTGGTTTCTATCAAATACATTTCTGTTGGTGGCGGAGAATTTATTCTCTTAGCTTAACACCTTTCTCTAAGACGTACGAGCTCAGAGGTTATGTAGTTGATGGTTACTAGTGATACATTCCCAATTTGGTAATGTGGCATACGAAGTGTTGTTGATCATTTGTTTTGATCAAAGCGTTGCTTTGTGAAAAAGCATTGCTTTGTAAAAAAGCGTAGTTTTGTGGACGAGACTTCGTCAAGCCTCACAACCCGGTAATGGTCGAAACAGGAATGTTGCGGCAAAGGTTTGTAGGGGTAGCGCCCCTAGGGTATGTCATTTCCTTCTGGATAAAAGGTGATATCATGGTATGGAGCCCAGATATTTTACCTATGTTGATTATACTTTGTAGTTGTTGCTTTATGATTGAGGATCCTCGGATAAAGGTCGGTGACGACCGGGGATGACATAGCGCGTGTGTTAGTTACCTAGTTACAGCTCGGTTAGAGCGTGAGGTAGCGTCGGCCTTGTGTTTGTAGAGATCCGGTTAGGTTCTCGGGGCGTCTTTCCAGAGGTGTTTCTATTTCGAAGTAAGGAAGTTCCTTTGCCTGAACATTTGTTGGAAATCCAAAGAAACAATACGAACCCTGTACGATTTTTAGTTGTATTGCCTGCTATGGAATGTGGCGGTAACCTGCTACTGAACGTAGTAGCTATAGTAGACTTACAACAATGGTTGTATATTGGCTAAGATTGATATTATACTTTCGAAATGTTTTCCACTAGACATTAATAATAATATCAACTGATTTTGCGTAGTAAGCATTTTTGACTATCATAAGGAGAAATCTCCTCCAATTCTGCGTTTGCATTGTGTGTGTGGTGGAAGGCCTTATGGTAGTTTCATTTTCCAAAAGCATTGCGAAAATGTTTTATTTTCTTTGAGATAAACTGTTTTAGTTCTCACACCAGTCACCATGACCGACCTGGAGGTTATTGTTTCCTTCCTAAACTCTGGGTGCCCACCAATTTCCACACGGGCCGTCTAGAGTCAGGTTATCAGGTCATTTTGGATTCGTGATGCTGTGGAGCTTAGTGGCAAGCTGGATGGCGAGACGTACCACTTGTATATGATATTATTTATTCCGCTGTGTATTCTGTATGAGGACAAGTTATATAACTGTCCATTGATGTATTGTGTTGTATATTGACTCTGATTGATGTATGTATAAACTGATATAGTTCTTTGTTTTAAAAGACTAGTGATTATCTATTATATATTGTTCCGCTGCGAATGTGAGATTCTGATATTGTTTCTGTTCTGTGTTTTCTGTTGTTGTTCTTCTTTCTTTTTCTTCTATCTTTTCTTCTACCTCTTCTTTTAAACCCTAAGAATTCGGTTTTCCGGCATTCGTTTGCTCGGCAGTTGATACAGTGGACGTATTGATGTCGATTTTCGAAAGTCGAAGAATCGGGTCCTTACAGCGTGGTATCAGAGCATATGGTTAAGCGACAACCCTGCTCTGTTGGGTGTTACTCATTAGAGATAGAGTCAGTAGTACTCTAGAATGAGTTTGAGTGTAATAATAGATACGAGCCCGTATTTGTTAGTTAATATAAAATTGTTTAATATTGTGATGATTGATTTGTTGAGTGGTATATGGATTCTGGTCGGTATTGTCCATACAACTCTATCGATAGGGATCTCTAAACACTTGTATAGGACAATTCGGCACGATATTGTTTTAAATTGGGTAAATGAAATAATTTTACCTTGATTATATTTTTTATATAAAGGAAATAATTTTTCAGAATTATTAAAGTATATATATAATTGATTGTTTGGTTGTGGAAAATGTAAATATAATATAAGTTAATTAAAAGTTGTTTGAATAAGTTAAATAAAAACAACAATTGTAAAAGAATAAATTGTATAAGCAAATGAATTATAAGTATGAAGTTATAATTAAAATGATTTACAATTGTGAAATAAGTCTTATATATAAATAGTGAAATTATATAAGTAAAAGATTTGTAATGAGATTTATAAATCAAGGAAAATATTTGAAAAGAATTTAAGCACTGAATTCACTATTGTTGCTGGGAAATAGTACGGTGATGACTGCAGCATCATCAGTATCATTTTCGAGTTTCTGTGTGATTGATTTGCTACCCATAGTAAATTGGAAATTGAAGTTTTGTTGTGATAAACAGATTTGATTTAAAATCCAAGTTGTAATTGATGAATATAAGTGAAATAAGTTTATACTTATAATATGAAATAAAATTAACTTTGGTAAAAGTTGAATAGAATTTATTTAGAATGGGAATCTAAATTTAGTTTATAAGTGGAAACTTAAGTTAAATTAAACAAATGATGTTTGAAATGGAAAGTAACTTAAGTAATGGTGAATGAATTTGATTTTGGGTATCAAAATTAATTAATGAAATGAAGTGATGAATGTGAACTTGAGTTATATAAATGAAATTCAACTTTAATTGTAAAATAAGTTAGCAATTGAGTTAAGAAATGGATTGAATGTTAATCAATCTAATGTAAATAATTGATATGAAATAATGAATATAAGTGTTAATTCATTTAAAAGCTAGTTGAATAATTGAATGAAAGTCAATTTAATATCAACCAATTGGAATTAAAAGTGTTGAACCAAATAAAATGTAAAATTAATAATTTGGTTGTGTTGAATGTACATTGGTTGTTATATGGATGTTGGTTGATTGTATATAAATTCATTAAGTGTTAATGAAATTGAATTAGCGAAATTGGAAGCTAAAGTGATTAAATTCAAATTGATAATATGTAAATTTGAATAGAAATTGAATTTGATTCATATAAAAAGTGAACTAATGTGAATGTAAATTAGTGAATGTAAACTAATTGAATATGAATGAATGTTAGTAAAAACATCCAATGTTAGTGAATCAAATGTGATTTAAATTGAAAACCAATCCATTGAATATTAATGAGAAGTGAATTTATTGGATGATGGTTGCATTTTCTATATTGGCACATGTAGTTATTATGTTGCTATATGATGTATATCGATATTATTTTCTATATACGTGTTCTCATTTGTTTGATTGAGTGTTTAGTAGGTGCAGATGGCCTTTGCTTCGCATTTGGAGCTCGCTTTCGCGCTATATTAGCCGTATACGCTCGCTAATAATAAATAAGGTACATATCTCGGATTAAATATCGTACTTTTACACTTTTTCCCTACGGGATGCCTCATCACTTGATGAGATGTATATTTGTGATATATATACACTGTCATTTTTTTTTCGGAACGAGCCGCGCAAAGGAGGCTATGGCGAAATTTTCCGAAAATTTAAGGCGTTAGAATATTTTTGAGAAATTGAAAATTTTCGAAAACTAAGTATGATTTGAAAAACTTAGTAAAGTTATTGTAAGAAGTTTAACTATTGGATTTTGGAAAAGTTAAACACTTAAGAGATTTGTTAATCTAATTTGAATGATTTGTTTTAAAAAAGTTAATGGATTTTGTGAATTTTTCTTACTTGGTAATTTCGAGGACGAAATTCTTTTAAGGGGGGAAGTTTGTAACGACCCAGAATTTATATTAATTACAACTTGAATATTTAATTGATTTTAAATATTAATAAGTGAAATTAATAAGTCGAGTAATTTAAAATTCGAATAATTGGATTTAATTGGGTAATTAAATCGATAAATTAAATAGTGAAATTCCAGACTTACTTGAAATCTGGATTTAATGTGATTAAAAATGATTTATAAAGTTATATTAAATCATATTGAAGTTATAGAGACGTTATAGAACTTTTAAAAATTGAATTTAAAGTTAATTTGTGAAAATTGAATATTTTAATATTTAATCGACTAGTGAAAATAGTCATTTTTCAAAAAGTCTCGGATTTCGACGAAATTAGTTTCATCGGATCCGTAATGTGATATTATTATATGGTTTCAAATTTCGTGTCAATCGGATTTACCGTTTGTCCGGGGCAAGCCAAAACGCCTCGAAATCGATTTAAATCGGTTTAATTTAAATTGATCGTTTAATTTCATAACTCGCACAGACGATCGAACTAGCTTCCGAAACCTGTTCCATTGTGTCCGGAACGTGGGATAAACCCTAGAAACGCCGGTCACCGCGCGTAAATCAGAGTTCGGAAAATCCGGGATGAATAGTGTTCGTCGGTTCTCTATAAAAGGACCCCTATCTTCACAAAATTATCAAAACCCTAGTTTTAAATGGCCAGCCGCCACTAACATATTCTAAGGCCAAAAACGCACGCCCTTCTCCCCTTAATTTTTCTCGATCCATAAACATTTAGCAAATAGCCCCAACTACAAAAGCGTAGAGCTAGGCGAGATCTACGAATCTGTAGGGAGATGATCGGTTATGGTGCGTCGAGGAGGAAGAAATTCACTCGCGTTCGTATGAAGTTTGGTCGCGTTTTTGGAGCCATGGTGCAGCCGAGCTCCTTGAATCTCTGGCCGAAGGATGGTGCCGCGATATGCTTCGAGATGACGTCGCTTGATCGTCCTCAAGTGGACCGAGGTGATGGCGATTTGAAGCCCTAGTTTCGACTGTAATGGGTTTATACGTGCGTGCGTTATTTTTTTGCGAACGGGGAAGAAGGCTTTGCGTGCAAGGGAGGGATCTGGAGCAAGAAGAAAAGCAACGGCTGTGATCGCGTAGGATTTGAAATTTAATTTTAAATTGTGAATTAATTATGTAATAAATTGTATTAACTTTGTAAAACCATAACTCTTTCATACGAGATCGAAAAAATGCGAAATCAGTTGTGTTGGAATCGTATGGACGAGCACTACGCGATGCAACTAGATTAGAGTCGTTTGGAGCTAGCAAAAATTTCGGGTAAATTAAACGTCCGTTTAATTTTATTCGAAATAAAACGCTATAGATTGCTATCGGAAAATCAAGGTGAGAACTTCTCACTCAATCGAACTGTTTCGATGTTAATTTTAAATAGTTAGATTTAAAATTGTGATTGTATGCTTGGATGATGATTGTTATCTGTTGTTGATTGAAATAGACATTATACACCGTTAGTAAGCGGAGGTTATTTATTAAAAACATATACCGTGATAATTTCACATTGAAGTGAAATTAGTATTATATATGTATATAGCAATATATATATATATTGGAATATGTATATATTGGAGTTGATTTCCCGCATTGTGTAGTGGATGAGACCCTATTGCGCCGCATAATAGCGGATAATATTTATTAAACCCATATACTGCGATATTCCGTACTAGAGCGGAATTGGTATTGTGCTAACATCTGTGGATGCAGGGAAGCAGGTTGGAGGGATCCAACTGGATTTCTCACCAATATTTATTTGATTATAGATATTGTGATATTTGTTGATTTTCATATGAAGATATATGATGTTTGATTGTTGTGATTGATTGTTTGGTGCTGTTGCATCATCGGATCCATTTTTGGAGTTTAAAAATAACGATATTATTTTTAAAGGGATTTTAAAGTGATTTTTGAAAGTATACGTTTTATTGAATTTTGGAATTGATTCATTTTAAATAAATAAATGTTATAATTTTCGTGTTATGAAAATTATGAGATTTGTGGAATATAAGCGAAAAGTAGTTTTTGAAATAAAAAGTTGATTAATTTGTAAAATGGCTTAAATTGGGATTTTGGCATTTAAATGAGATATGAATGGAATTTGTTAATAATGAGATTTATAAGTTGAAGTTTTTATAAATAGAAATGGAATTTATAAACGTGTTTTATAAATCCGAAACCAATTGAATTTGATAAATTAAACATAGAAGTTTAATAAAGGAGATACATTCGTGATTTTGGACAGCGAATTATCCTTTAAGTTAATGTTGTAATAATAAGTGTTTGGTTGGGAACTTTATCTACGATTTTGGACAGTGGATAATTTTTTAAGTAAAATGTGTAGAAACGTTAAATTTGTTAACGAAGTATATTTACGATTTTGGACCGTAAATATATTATTAAATTAAATGGATATGTTTTGGAGAAGTGATATTACGAAATGAAGTAATTGTTTTAAAAGATGTTTTAAAACGTGTTAAGTATCGAATATATAGATTTCAACATTTATTGTTGAAATAGACGTTTTCGAGAAATAAGGAAATGGTGGACTATAACACTGTTGTTATAGTAAATGGTTTCCGAAAGTATATTTTTTTGTGTAGTATTGGGATTTATATATCTATCTAAATTTCGAATCCCTATACTAGTGATTTTGAGTCGTCGTAACGATGTTTTACGTAACATTCGTTTGACTCAAATAAAATTTGTGAAAGAGAATGATTTCCTTAAAGAATGAAATATATACTTAATTTTGATTTAAGTATATCGAATATTTTCCAAGTGTTGAAAATAAATGATTTGTGAATTACTTATTTTTAAATAAGTATGGAAATGCTTTTCCAATATGAAATGAAAGGTTTGAAATTTTATCTTTTAAAGATAAACTGAAAAGTGAATATTTGAAATTTGTTTCAAATGGTTAAGTGTGGAAAATTATATATCTTGTAAAGATATTTTTGGAAATTAAATAATTTGGAAAATTATTTGGAATCTGATGATGTTGCGCATCTTTATTGATAGTTAAATAACCGACTATCAATATTTACCCTTGAATGGGTATTTGTTGTGAATTGGATGAATTTGAACGCCACACTTATTTTTGAATAAGCGCTCACTATTCGGGTTAGCCGGGAAAGGACCTTTGGGTCGTATGACCCATTCCGAATATGTGATACGTCGTAATGGATTGCATTTGATGACCGGTGTTGAAGACCGGATATTTTTGAAAACGGAAGGATTACCGTCGAGTTACTCTACATCGGCTGATCTCCGATATAGAGGTTTTATCACCCTTAGTGACGGGAAGTCCGGACGTGATTAGAAAATTATCCGGATTTGCAAGGGCTTCGTAAGGAGTGCCTTCGGTTCCGTTCGATCCCGGAACGGACTTGTATGGATGTGTGTTTGACATTACACTTTGAGATGTAAAGCTGGTTTCTATCAAATACATTTCTGTTAGTGGCAGAGAATTTATTCTCTTAGCTTAACACCCTTCTCTGAGACGTACGAGCTCAGAGGTTATGTAGTTGATGGTTACTAGTGATACATTCCCAATTTGGTAATGTGGCATTCGAAGTGTTGTTGATCATTTGTTTTGATCAAAGCGTTGCTTTGTGAAAAAGCGTTGCTTTGTAAAAAAGCGTAGTTTTGTGGACGAGACTTCGTCGAGCCTCACAACCCGGTAATGGTCGAAACAGGAATGTTGCGGCAAAGGTTTGTAGGGGTAGCGCCCCTAGGGTATGTCATTTCCTTTTGGATAAAAGGTGATATCATGGTATGGAGCCCAGATATTTTACCTATGTTGATTATACTTTGTAATTGTTGCTTTGTGATTGAGGATCCTCGGATAAAGGTCGGTGACGACCGGGGATGACATAGCTCGTGTGTTAGTTACCAAGTTACAGCTCGGTTAGAGCGTGAGGTAGCGTCGGCCTTGTGTTTGCAGAGATCCGGTTAGGTTCTCGGGGCGTCTTTCCAGAGGTGTTTCTATTTCGGAGTAAGGAAGTTCCTTTGCCTGACCATTTGTTGGAAATCTAAAGAAACAATACGAACCCTGTACGATTTTTAGTTGTATTGCCTGCTATGGAATGTGGTGGTAACCTGCTACTGAACGTAGTAGCTATAGTAGACATACAACAATGGTTGTATATTGGCTAAGATTGATATTATACTTTCGAAATGTTTTCCACTAGACATTAATAATAATATCAACTGATTTTGCGTAGTAAGCATTTTTGACTATCGTAAGGAGAAATCTCCTCCAATTCTGCGTTTGCATTGTGTGTGTGGTGGGAGGCCTTATGGTAGTTTCATTTTCCAAAAGCATTGCGAAAATGTTTTATTTTCTTTGAGATAAACTGTTTTAGTTCTCACACCAGTCACCATGACCGACCTGGAGTTTATTGTTTCCTTCCTAAACTCTGGGTGCCCACCAATTTCCACACGGGCAGTCTAGAGTCAGGTTATCAGGTCATTTTGGATTCGTGATGCTGTGGAGCTTAGTGGCAAGCTGGATGGCGGGACGTACCACTTGTATATGATATTATTTATTCCACTGTGTATTCTGTATGAGGACAAGTTATATAACTGTCCATTGATGTATTGTGTTGTATATTGACTCTGATTGATGTATGTATAAACTGATATAGTTCTTTGTTTTAAAAGACTAGTGATTATCTATTATATATTGTTCCGCTGCGAATGTGAGATTCTGATATTGTTTTTGTTCTGTGTTTTCTGTTGTTGTTCTTCTTTCTTTTTCTTCTATCTTTTCTTCTACCTCTTCTTTTAAACCTTAAGAATTCGGTTTTCCGGCATTCGTTTGCTCGACGGTTGATACAGTGGACGTATTGATGTCGATTTTCGAAAGTCGAAGAATCAGGTCCTTACAGAGGGTCCATTTGGAAGTGTAAGATTTAAATTAATTGGAAATTTATTTATTGAAATCGTTCAATTGAAGTAGGAAAGAGAAATGAATCACAATTTTAATGAATTTAACGTAAGAATGTTTTCATTTGGAATGTACATTGGAAATATAAGAATGAATTTAATATTGTATAAGTTGATTATTTTGAAATATAAGAATGTTTCCATTTATGAATTGAAATTAATGAATAAGCATTTTATGAAAATAAAAGAATGTTTTGAGAATAATAAAAAAGGACCTTTTCATTGAAGTATGAGAATCTAGATGTGAATATTAAAGTTAGTAGTTATTTTTAAATAATTTTATTTTGAAAATATATTCGAATTTATCTTTGGAAATTGATTCATTTGAATTTATATAAAGAAGGAAGATTTTGTATTGAAATTCTTTTATATAGAATTTTTGATAGATTATATTACTAGAAAGATTTTCTTATAAAATAATTTGAACTATTTTGACATCAATATAATTTAAACTTCAACTTGAATTATTTCCAAATAGAACATAATTGGATTTCAATTAAAGTTGAATTTAAAATCCTATATGAATAATTATTTGTATTTCATGTAGAAAAGTTTTTTAAATGAACTTGATTTATTTTAGAACCAAATTGAATTTGAATTTAAACTATAATAGATAAATGGTTTAAATATATAAGCTTTTCTATAAATGGAATCTTGGGGAAATTAATTAGTTGTGAAACACTGAAATCTATTCTACTCCAATTTAATTAGAAATCGGTGAATACTGTAATGGAAATATTATTTTTAGAAATGTTGATATTTTCACATAAAACTGTTCTAGAGAAACTTGATTAATAGTTTAAAACCATAAAATGTAATGAACCGGATTTTATAACGATTTATAATTAAATATGAGAATTAATTAAATATTTAAATCTTGGATTTAATGTGAAATTTTTGATTTCAAAGGTTTATTTAATTCTGTTTAAATCAAAATGATGATAGTAAAAGCTTTAATTTAGAATTAAAAGCGATTAAATTGGTTTTAATAATATTTTGTTTAATTAACGTATAATATAATAATATAATTTGATTTTAAAAGCTAATTTCTGTATATTTTGGAATTGGGCCTTGAAACTAGCTCCATTGTGTTTAGAATATGGGTAATTAGCTAGGAACGGTGGTGAGCACACCTCATTTGAAATTCGTGATGGTTTGGAATGTGAAGAGTATCGGTTAGTTGTTTATATAAGGACCAGTTCTCTCTGCAGTATTTTAATCGAATATATTTAAACCCTAGCCACTAAAATAATAATTTAAACCCTAAGTCTAATGGTCGACATCACCCGCGTTGTTCGAGGCTGATTCAAGCAATGTGTTCAACTGGGAAGAGGTGTGCCATGGCCAGGCGAATCGATCGACGGTGGTGATCATTGAACGAAGCTCGAAGGCAACGACAATTCCAAATCAAAGTTGTGGCGGTTTTGTGTCCAAATGTCGATGGTGGCGGGTCGATAGGCGGTGGGACCAATGGCATTAGGCGCGGCTTGGCAGAGGCGTTCGACAATGGTGAAGCGGCGGCGGCTAGTGGCCAGAAACTATGGCGGCGGTGAGCATCTGAAATCAGCGGCTATTGGTTTAAACGATCTAATTGAATAATGTAATTAACCTAAACCATAATTAATTAAGTTAAGTAATCTTCTTATTTAATCTCAATTGTTCTCTAATCCATATCTTGCTCATACGAGGTCCAAATCGAACGCGTTTAGTCGCGTTGCACTCATATCAATGTTATCTTTGTTTCGAGTTTGGATTCATAGCTGTTCTTTTCCAGGAAATTTTCAGATTCTTCTAAATGTGAGTGTTTAAACCCACTCACAAAATACTAAAATTTTTATTGCAAGTTAAACCAATTCATGATGTGATATATTTTATTCATTGCTAATTAGAAATTTAAATTGACATTGAAATTGTATACCATTGCTAGTTGAACACCCTCGATATATGATGGCTAATATTGTTGTGATATATGTTTAATTGGTTGATTTGGATGTTGATTGCATGTATATTCCTATAGTTGCTAATGGATGATATGGTGTTGATTTGGATGACATTATTGATTGTGATATATGTTTAATTAAGTTGATTTAAACTTTTATTGTAGATGAAATCTTAAGTTTTGAAATTAAGTATTAAAGTAAATTCTCCAACTTGAAATAATTGGAGCGTTGTGTTGTTATATTATTATACTATAAATGTTGTTGCTATTGTAATATTAAATTATTTATATATCATACCTGAAAGAATACCTAAACTTAAATGTTGTTGCTATTGTAATATTAAATTATTTATATATCATACCTGAAAGAATACCTAAACTAAGAAATAGGTTGAAATGATATATATACTTATGACATTTAAGTATCGGTTGAAATGATATATATACTTATGACATTTAAGTATAGGTTGAAATGATATATACCCATGAAATTGGAATTTACAAATTGATCATTTTACTCATTTAGTTAAACAAAAGAGCCTTAAATTTCACATTTGAATTTTTTTATATAGATTTGTTTAAAGAAGTTGATTTGAATTTTATCGATTGTAAATCGCAAAGTTGGAATTTGCAAATTAATTTATTTATAAAGTTGAATCCTTAAGTGGAATTTGAAATTTAATGTGTATCTATTAGAGTTGAATTATTTTAAGTTTTAAAGTTGGAAATTTAATTTATTTTAAATTGAAATTTGAAATGTGAATTTAATTGAAACTGAAATTGAAATGTGAAATGTGAAACTGTTTAATTTAGAATTTGATATCTATTTAACTTACATAAGAATTTTTAGTTATGACTCGAGTGTATTGTTTTCCCTTTACGCTCGAATCAGCATGAGTATTTCAGTGTTTCGAAGATGTGGTTTACCTAAAGATGAAGACAGAGGTCGTATTTACTATTATTATTCCGCTGCGTTATGTGTTCTGTCTGTTGAATTTATAACTCTGATTTTTTTGTAAATTTGAATCAAATGTATATTGTAAATAGCATTACGAATTGTTTGTGTTATTATTATATTTTGTCCTTCCACTGCGAGATTCTATGTTCTGTTCTTCTATATCTTATTTCTTTATTACATATCCCATTGATAATCTATCTTTTGGTTGAGTTAGACATGTGTGGTTTACTATCAACTTAAATCATCCAAAATGGTGGGTTGTCTCAAGTACCTTAACTTATCTGAAATCATTGTTACCCAAGGAATAGTACAAGTTTGAAATAGACGAGTGATGATGGGTATACAAGATTTAATTTTCGTATGCGATCATTTTATTATCTTCGATAGTCGATTTGTCGACTATCGATTACCTCGGCCTCCTTTGTTTTTCATCACTCTAAGATGATGTGTTGCTCATTTGAGCTTTGTTATCCTTTGTCGAAAATGACTAAACCCAAAAAGCGAGTGGAAGCCAAGCTATATGGGGTTGCTCCCATTAAGTATTATCACATCTACCCTAGATTTCGTTTGGATATTTGTGCACTAAGATGTGAATTACTCAGATACTCGGCAACCGTTGGTGGGATCTGGCTTGGACATGTTCGTGAGCCATTGGAGTTCTCAAGTATATATTCTAGAGGTATACTTTCGGTAAGGTGGTGCACCCTCCTAGTCATCGTTGGAAAATTATTTTTCCCTTGTTGATTCAAACCTTTGAAATTGATTTCTTAATTGCATCGGGAAGAATCTAGCACTCCTTGCGATGTTTAATTATTAATATCCTTCTTTATGTTTGGATGTTGTTCTTGTGAGAGAAACCTCGTTTCGTGCTAGGAAACCTGATCTCGCATGTAGTTGTTTAATTACACCTATTGTTTTAGAGTTTTACTCATACCAAACACATTGTCTGACCCGATTTATTTGTTTTCCTAAACTCTTGGGTACTCCTTTTTATTTGAATAGTCCGAGAGTAGTAGGTCTTTTATGAGCTCTTATGAAGATGGCATCTGAGTAGGAGGCCTTTATCTATTTAGTTGTCCATTCCCATTGTTTGTTTAATTCATATAAGTGTATTTTGTTTCAGCATGTGTAAAGACTGGTTGTTATAACTGCCTAAGTTAATTGTAGTACTTCTGTGTAAGTTTGATAACTCCATGTTAGGGAGTAACCTTATGTACTATTTTATTGTTATGGTATATTTAACAATTTCATTATGAGATTTTCTATTCTGTTCTTTTTATCTTACCCTGATAATTCATCTTTCGGATACTTCGGCAACGGAACACGAATATAGTGAATGTATTAAGTGTCGTTCCTAGAGGTCAGAAAGGTGGGTCGTCACAATTGGTATCAGACCTTCGGTTGAGCGAACACCTTAGCCTGATTGGGGTACAACTCATTCGAGATAAGGTGAGAATAGCCCTATAATGAGTTAATCTTGAGAGTGCATTTGTATCACCCATCCTTAAGTCTCGTTTTAGATCCTTTGGTGTTGTTTCCCTTAAATCATTTTGGTACTATTGTTTCCTGGAGATTTGACCAGGCAACTGAGTGCTCGGCATTGGCCACTACTCGGCATGAAAGACTGTTCGGCATCCAGGAGGACTCGGCGAAGTGCGCGGCATCCAGTGGGACTCGGCATCCATAGCGTTCGGCATCCGTAGTGCTCGGCGTCAGTTAGTGTTCGGCAACAACCAATGCTCGGCGCTAGCGTTCGGCATCCAGTGGAACTCGGCATCAGAGAGGGACCGGCATCCAGGAGTGTTCGGCGAGGCACTTGACATCCAGGAGTGTTCGGCGAGGCACTCGACATCCAGGAGTGTTCGGCGTAGTACTCAGCAGTGTTCGGCATACGAGAGCACTCGACATCAAAAGCACTCGGCATCGAGACTACTCGGCGTAGTACTCGGCAACAAGGGTACTCGGCGCCAAGTAGTGTTCGGTATTAACTGGCACTCGGCAACAACCTATGCTCAGCGTCAGCTAGTGTCCGGCATCCCAAGACTGTTCGGCATCAAGACTGCTCGGCATACAAGGTCGCTCGGCATACCAGAGTACTCGGCATACAAGAGTACTCGGCATCCCATGGTGTTCGGCGTAATACTCGTCATCCAGGAGACATTCAACACAACTAATCAGCACACCGTTCGGCATAGAAGGAATGGTTCGGCGGAGATCGTTCGGCGAACCTTGATCGGCATATGGCGACCACTGTACTCGGGCTGGAACGTTCGGCAATCAGCCCACTTGGGAAGTCCAGCCCATCTTTGCCTATAAATAGAGGGGCAGGGTCACAGTGAAAGGGATCCTTTTTTGGAGAGAAAATACGGGGAGACTCTGCCATTTTCAAGACTCATCTTCTCTACTTAAACACCTTCATTCAAGCGTTTGATTGACGAATTGTATTTGTAATCAATCATAAAGGAAATCAATAAAGTTGAGCAAAGTGGACGTAGGCAATTACACCGAACCACTATAAATTTGGTGTTCTAACTTTCTGCATTTAGATTAGCACTGTCTTCTCTGTTTAATTTAACTTCATCACTTACATCTCTACACAATCTTTTTCAACGAGGTTAGTGACCAATTTTGGTGCTAACACTTTGGTGCTTTCACTGAGAATTGAATTCTCAGACCTCAAGGATCTGCTTTGAAGCTACTGGATTGAATAAATCCCCCAAAGAAGATCCGACTCACTGATTGGACATCCGTTAATTCTACTCAGAGTTCATACCGATAACTCTACAATGGCAAGACCACGTACCAGGTCAGCTTCCCTTAATGCGGATGCCCGAGAGACTGCTAGCGTGCAACAAGCAGGACCTAGCAATCAACCAGCAATCCCGAGTGCAGGGATTGCCGCTCAAGAACAGACTCCAGTTGTCACCAGAGTGGAGTTCAACGACTTGATGAGAGAACTTAGGGAAAGCAGGAGACAACTGGGAGAACAGATGCAAGCTAATGCCAACCTGATGGCACAACTCACTCAACAGCAGCAACAGAATGCTGGGGGCAACCCAGCTGCTTATTCCTCTTCTGACAGCTCAACTTCTTCTGATGAGCCACCCAGGCGTAGACGCCGTAAGACTGAAACTGCAAGGGCAGATGCTGCTGCTCGAACAGCAGGAGACCACGACCAAGCCAGAACTGGAAACTTCCGAACCGGAGTACAGGTGGAGGAGGGAGCTCCAAATCATCAAGATGTTAACAATGTTGAACCTCATGACGCACGATTGGCAGATCGCCAGGAAAGGAGGCATCAGCATGGACAGGCACGTAGAACTGACTCCAACCTCCCAGCTTCCATACAAACACCCGATCTGACAGCCATGATCAGGCAACTGATGAAGGAAAATCAGGGCTTATCAAATGACGATTGGGGAGTGTCAAGAAGTCATACTCCGTTCACGGATGTTGTGCTACAAGCGTCCTACCCCAAGAAGTTTAGCATGCCAACCATTCCTGCATACGAAGGAAAGACTGACCCCAGACAACATGTAATGAGGTATGAATGGATGATGGATTCAGCCAGAGCAAATGATGCCACCAAGTGTAGGTGTTTTCCGATTACTCTATCTGGGATCGCTACTATGTGGTTCACCCGACTTCCTCTGCGATCCGTATCAAATTTCGAGGAGTTGGCAAAGAAGTTTATTGAGCAGTTCAGGATACACACTACACGCCCGAAGGACGTGATGTCTCTGTCAAGTGTAATCCAAAATCCCGGAGAGTCGCTGAAGGAATACTTACAAAGATTCCACGTTGCGGCAACTGAAGTCAGTAATCCCAACGACCATGCAATTCTAATGGCTGTGATGAGAGGTGTAGATCCAGATTCTGAATTCGGAGATTGGCTGGTAGGAAAACCTCCGACTACGCTAGAGCGTTTCTACTCCAAGGCGCACCAGTTCATAAGAAGAGAGGAAGCTAGGTGGGTACGACGAGACAAGGCACCGGGACCTGCCCAAGAGTCAATCAAGAGCAACATTGCTGTGAAGCAATCTGGAGACAATTCAGGAAAGGTCCAAGTCAACGTCCAGAATAAGCCTGTGCAGCCCAAAGAATCCGCAGGAAGGAGTCAAGGAAAGAGGAAAGAAGCGGGAAAGTGGAAGTCGAGAATTCCAAGCTACAGCGAGTACACTCCGCTAAACGCCCCACTTGAGAACATTTACCTATCCACATGCAATACTTTTCAGTACAGAAAACCACGTCCGAAAGAATCAACTGAAGAACAGAAACGGACTGGGAAATATTGCCGCTTCCATGAAACCTATGGACACAACACGGAGGAATGCAGACACCTACATGACGCTATCGAGAAATTGATCAGACAAAAGAAGTTGCAAGAATTTGTGAAGGATCCGCAGGAGGGAGGACAGGGAACGTCCGACCCAGGTCGTGCACCGGCTCCACGTCATCCAGAGGAACCTGCCCGGACTGTTGGAAGACTGGTTATAAATACAATTATCGGCGGACCTCATCCCGCAGATAAGAACTGGCAAGAGATGGAGCGATATGCGAGCTCCTTGAAGCATGCGGATTTCGAGTGCTGTTCAAACGTAGAGGACGGGGCCCCTGCTAAGCAGCAGCGCGTGATGACAGACGATATTGTGTTCCGAAACAGAGACGCTGATCAGATAGAGGCTCCGACCATCGATCCCATGGTCATATCTGCAACAATCGGACCAGCGTATGTAAAAAGAATTTTGATTGATTGTGGAAGTTCAGTCAACATCATCTTCAAGAAGGCATATGATCAGATGAAGCTAGAGACAAAAGACTTGAAACCATCCAAAGCTCGTATCCACGGTTTTAACGGCGCTGCGACTGATGCAGTGGGATATGTCGAGTTACCAGTTGAACTGGGACAAGGCGAGCGTCGGAGGGTACGAATTCTACCCTTTGTAGTTTTGGATGTGGACTCTCCATATAATGTTTTCTTGGGTCGGCCGGCCCTGGCTGAATTTAGGGCGGCACTAGCCCCTTGGTGCTTGACTTTGAAGTTCCCGACTGACAAAGGAGTAGGCATTGTTCACGGAGACCAAGCAGCTGGTCGTTCTTGTTATGTGGCCGAGCTCCGAGAAGCCCACCGGAGGGAAAAAGGAAAGGGTGCGGACAAGCCTGTCCGCATCATAAACCCGAATAATTGACAAGTAGTGCCCGAGCCCTGGCTCGGGCATAGTTCTCGGATCTACGGAGATATAGATCCGAGAGACGACGATGATAAACCCAGGGAAGAGAAGGCGGCACCGGCTGAATTAACAATTGACATTTCGGTTAGCCGTGACGACCCTTCGCGAATACTGAAGATCGGATCACAGTTAGGCCCCGCAATGACGGAAGACCTTAGCGACTTCCTCCGAGCAAACCTTGATGTTTTTGCCTGGACGCATTCTGATATGTGTGGGATTTCTCCCGCCATCACAAGTCATATGTTGAACATAGACCCGAAATACGTCCCAGTCAAGCAAAAGAGGAGAGGAATGGATCCAGAGAGATCCGCCGCTCTTGGAGAGGAGGTGGACAAACTCAAAGCAAATGGGTTCGTCCGCGACGCCCTCTACCCGGAGTGGGTCTCCAACCCCGTGCTAGTGAAAAAGGCAAATGGGAAATGGAGGACTTGCGTAGATTATTCCGACTTGAACAAAGCATGCCCTAAGGATAGTTTCCCGTTGCCTAGGATCGATCAGTTGGTCGATTCCACAGCAGGACACGAATTATTATCATTTATGGATGCGTACTCGGGATACAACCAAATCCCAATGCATATTCCGGACCAAGAACACACCAGCTTCGTTACAAATGTCGGGCTGTACTGCTATGTAGTGATGCCCTTTGGATTAAAGAATGCTGGAGCAACTTACCAACGTCTGGTGAATCGAATGTTCAAGGACCAGCTGGGCAAAACCATGGAAGTCTATGTGGATGACATGCTCGTGAAGTCACGACAGTCAAACGACCACATTCAAGACTTAGCTGAAATGTTTAACATACTCAGGTCCTATGGAATGAAGATCAACCCGCTGAAGTGTTCTTTCGGCGTTGCATCAGGGAAGTTTTTAGGATTCATCGTCAACGCTAGGGGAATCGAAGCCAACCCAGAAAAGATCCAAGCCATTCGAGACATACAAGCGCCCAGGACTGTAAAGCAGGTACAGAGCTTGAACGGAAAAGTGGCTGCGCTAAGTCGATTTATATCCAAGGCAACTGACAAATGCATCCCATTCTTCGACATAATAAAGAAAGGAAAGAGGAATTTTGAATGGACGTCTAGCTGCGAGGAAGCTTTCCAGAACCTGGTAAGGCATCTGGAGAGCCCACCGATGCTATCTAAACCAGTTGACCATGAGATGCTGTACGTTTACTTGGCTATATCCCCTCATGCGATAAGCGCAGCTTTGGTCCGGGAGGAGGATCAAGTCCAGAAGCCGGTATATTATGTTAGCAAGCGTTTAACGGGGGCAGAGAAGAATTACCCTAAAATTGAGAAATTGGCTTATTGCTTGGTGATTGCATCACGCAAGCAACGCCCATACTTTCAAGCGCATTCAATCGGCGTTTATACCGATCAACCCCTGAGGCAGGTACTTCAGCGACCAGAAACTTCTGGAAGATTGCTAAAATGGAACATCGAGTTGAGCCAATTCGATATCGCGTACTTACCACGGAGAGCTATCCGAGGGCAAGCGTTAGCAGACTTCATCGCTGAATTTACCATACCCATCAAACCGGACGATCACGACATCATTCCCCCCATATGATGGAAGTTATACACTGACGGTGCATCAAACGACCGTTGCTCCGGCGCGGGCGTAGTTCTTATAACTCCGGAAAACCGATCAATCTGTTATGCCCTGAAGCTCGATTTTCTGGCTACGAACAACGAAGCTGAATATGAAGCATTGATCGCTGGCTTGAAGCTTATCAAAGAACTCGGAATCAAATCGATCGAAATCTTTTGTGACTCGCAGTTAGTGGTTTACCAAGTACGAGGAGACTACCAAGCAAAAGGACGGAAACTTGCTCCGTACCTCGTTCAGGTCCAGGAACTACTATCAAATCTTGAGCGCTATGACATTTCACATGTCCCGCGAGAGCAAAACAAAGAAGCCGACTTGTTGGCTAAGTTCGCGAGTACCGACGATGTTCAACAAATGGGAATGTATCCCGTGGAAGTCTTGCATGCCCCGAGTGCAGACGAGATGAAAATCGACCTTGTGTTGGAAACAGAGGTCGAGAAGGACTCGTGGATAACCCCATTCAAACTGTACCTGACAACCGGGGCTTTACCAGAAAGAAGAAGCGAAAGACGACAGGTCCTTCGAAAGGCTGCGCGGTACATGATGCAGGATGGATCCATGTACCAGATAGGGTTCTCAATCCCATTGTTACGATGCATCGCTCATGATGAAACAAAGCGAGTCTTGAGGGAAGTCCACGAAGGGGAATGCGGCGACCATACTGGGGGGCAAACGCTAGCAAAGAAGATCCTCCGCTATGGGTATTACTGGCCCACTGTAAACCGGGATGCCGCGGACTACGCAAGAAAATGCGACAAGTGTCAAAGATATGCAAAAATCCCGAGGGCTCCGTCAACGGAACTCACACAAATGATCAGCCCTTGGCCATTCGCGATCTAGGGAATCGATATAATCGGCTCTTTGCCTCTATCCAAAGGTAGTGCGAAGTACGCGATAGTTGCAGTCGACTATTTCACGAAATGGGCTGAGGCAGAACCTTTGGCCACTATCACCTCTAAGAAAGTCATTAACTTCATTGTACGAAACATTATATGCCGCTTCGGTCTTCCACGCACCATCATTACAGACAACGGAACGCAATTCGAAAGTAAAGAGTTCAAAGAGTTCTGTTTGAAGTACGGCATCGAGAAAAAGTTCGCTGCCGTTGCACACCCAAAAGCTAACGGACAAGTCGAGGCCGTTAACAAAATAATCAAGTCCATACTAAAGAAGCGCCTGGAGAAGGTTGGAGGCAAGTGGGTAGATGAACTCCCGACAGCATTATGGGCATATAGGACTACCCACAAGTCCGCGACCGGCCACACTCCGTTCGCCTTGGCATACGGCTCTGAAGCCGTAATACCCGTGGAACTTGAAGTTCCATCGCACCGAGTGACATACTATGACCCCAAGACGAACCAAAACCTCTTGCTGGAATCACTGGACTGCATCGACGAAAAGCGTGAAGAAGCTGAGTTAAGGGCGGCGGCGCACAGACATCGAGTCAAGCGCTACTACGATGGCAGAGTCCGCCCAAGAATCTTTGATGTGGGTGATCTCGTTCTGAAACGAGTCTTCCCAGTACCATCACGCATGAATCCCAGCTGGGAAGGTCCATACGCCATTGAACGGAAGCTTGGAGAAGGAACCTTCAAGCTAGCGACCGTTGATGGCGCGACACTCCCCCGAGCATGGAACAGTGAACATTTGCGGCACTATTACGTTTAGCATGTTTCCCTTTCTTGTTATAAGCACTATTGTTTTGTGCATGTTTCCATTCAATAATGACTTAGTTTCCTTTAGAAGTTGTAATCGAGCAATTTAGTTGATTTTCATTAATAAAGGCTTGAAGCCACATTTTCTATGAAGTTTCTGTATCTCTTAATTGAATGATAAATTACATTGTCCTGTGCGGCGTACAGACTCATACGAACGATTCCAACCTCCGAGTCCCCATAGTGCGGAGCGGAGTACTCTAAGTCCCCAGAGCGCGGACTAGAGTATAAACGATTCTCAATCTCCGAGTCCCCAGAGTGCGGAGCGGAGTACTCTAAGTCCCCAGAGCGCGGACTAGAGTATAAACGATTCTCAATCTCCGAGTCCCCAGAGTGCGGAGCGGAGTACTCTAAGTCCCCAGAGCGCGGACTAGAGTATAAACGATTTCCAATCTCCGAGTACCCAGAGTGCGGAGCGGAGTACTCTAAGTCCCCAGAGCGCGGACTAGAGTATAAACGATTCTCAATCTCCGAGTCCCCAGAGTGCGGAGCGGAGTACTCTAAGTCCCCAGAGCGCGGACTAGAGTATAAACGATTTCCAATCTCCGAGTCCCCAAAGTGCGGAGCGGAGTACTCTAAGTCCCCAGAGCGCGGACTAGAGTATAAACGATTTCCAATCTCCGAGTCCCCAGAGTGCGGAGCGGAGTACTCTAAGTCCCCAGAGCGCGGACTAGAGTATAAACGATTTCCAATCTCCGAGTCCCCAGAGTGCGAAGCGGGATACTCTAAGTCCCCAGAGCGCGGACTAGAGTATAAACGATTCTCAATCTCCGAGTCCCCAGAGTGCGGAGCGGAGTACTCTAAGTCCCCAGAGCGCGGACTAGAGTATAAACGATTTCCAATCTCCGAGTCCCCAGAGTGCGGAGCGGAGGACTCTAAGTCTCCAGAGCGCGGACTAGAGTATGAACAGTCTCAAGTCTCCAAGTCCCCGGAGCACAGTGTCAGCAAACCAAATAAAGACAAGAGAATCATTCAAACGAGAAGAAACTGAAATTTTATTCGATAAGTCCAAAATGGGGATACAAGATCACTCCTACAAAATTCGGGCCTATACAAACTACAAGTTATGAAAGGAAGAAACTGTTACAAACTTAAGCAAAAAATTTGTTGAACAAGTGCATCGATCATTTCTTCGACTTCTTCTTCTTGTCCGCCTTCGGTGTTTCCGACGACTCCTCTCCCTCACGTTTCTTCTTGGACTTTTTGCTTGCTAGGGAGACGGAGTCAGGAGTAGGAGACGGAACATCTAATGGTTTGGACCTGCCCGGGAGAATGATTTTCAAAGGTCTATTCCGCGGGTCAGTAAGTTCCAGGACTTCAGATTCAACTTTGACTTTGACCTTTCTCTTCTCCTCGTCGGCAAGACGATCCTTCATGCTCATCTCTGAAGTATGTTCAGAGGCGCCAGTGATTTTAACTTCGTCGCTTCCTTCGGCCGGAGACGAGGTGTTAAATTTGTCATCGTCAAGCGCCCCAATCACTTGAGCGTCTGGGCCGGGAGTTACCTCTGCGTGAACAGCGTCGCTTGTTTTCCCCGCTTCCTCATTGGCGTCATCGCTCCTCGGAGTTAGCTCAGTGTCAGAACAACCTGTGAGAAACATAAGAAGTGGGCATTAGAACGAATAACCACTTCTGAAAAATGACGGGATCACTTCGATTTCTAGAGAAAGAAGAATCTCCTACCAGGATCAGGTTGACTGTCGGTGGCGCGAGGGGTTTCACCCTCCAGGATAGGTGACAGCACATGAACGCCAAGCCCGGGATCTTCGGGATCATAACTGGCGTGTTGCTCGAATGGATCAAGCGTCGACCGACCAGCCGATTGAGCAGCATAAGGAGCGGCAATATGAGGAGTAGTAGTGTCGGCCTCTGATGGGCCAGCCTCGTTGTTCTTCTCTTTCGAAAGGGAAGAGCCTTTGCCATAGAGAGCCAATGCTACGGATAAATCCGATGGCTCATTCCCCCTCAGGAACTCCTTCACCAGTGCATCCTCGTCGATTTCTTCAGAGCCTGATTCGACTTTCTTGATCTTTATCAGAGTCTCCCATGCCTCAGCCAGGGATTCATGGTAGCCGTCGCCCAAGAATGTTAGGTCGCGGTGCATAAGGACGCGGGCTCCGTACTCGGCGATCAACGGGTCAAACATACTTTTGACCTCTTCCCTGCCAGTCTCTGCGGCCGCCTCAAGGCGAGAATCAAGCTCCTCCTCAGCCATTCTTTTACCCTCCTCACGGGCTTCATCCTTCATTCTCTCAACCCCGGCAAGTTCACCGTCGAGCTTTGCCTTGAGGAGCCGGGTAGCAACAATCTCATCGCAATACCGCTGTGATTCTTCCTGAGCGGCTATTTTGTCTTCTTTCTCCTTGGAGAGTTGTTCTTTCAGCTCTTTGACTTGAATAGCAAGCACGTCCCTTTCTTTTTGAACAGAGTCTTTTTCTAGGGCAAGGGCGCCGCTGCGCTGAACTGCTTCATCAAGCTCCTTTTTGTGAGCCACCTCTAAGCGAGTAACTGCCTCGGCAGTATCTTTTGCGCCTTGTTCAGCGGCTTCTAGCTTTAACTTATAAGAGGCGAGCTCTTCGTCTTGGAGTTTGATGATTTTCTTATCGCTGTCAGCCTCCAGAGTCAGACGGTCAATCTCGTGTTGACGCTCAACAGATACTTCTGATATCTTCTCCACCAAGTGCACGAATGCGTCATGTTGAACATACACGTCATTGTTGCATGCAATGGCACTTTGCTTCACGTGCCCAGGAATGTGATGGATGGCCGGGAGGAATTTCAAACCGTCAAAACAAATCTTCGGAAACTTGGCCTTAAGGTCGACCATCTTTTCCGCAACGGTTGGGTCCACGGCAGGAGCAGGAGGAGGAGGCTTAGAGAATTCCGTTCTTTTACGCGGCTCCCGAACTTGCCTCGTACTCGATGAACTGGAATGTTGTTCTCGAGCAGCATCGGACTGATAGCCCTTCTGCAGAGACTTCTCTTTATCCGGCTCAGTTGTAGGAGGAAGATCACGGGACTGAGAAGATTGATAGTGCGCTTTCTTGCGATGAGACGATTCGCGCGGACGATTGTCCCTATCCTCATAATCACCTCGGTCTCGGCGTCTGCCCGAACCGGAATCCCGTCCGGAATGATGAAATATTGAAGACCCCTGAAGGCGATCAAGTCCGTGGGAGCGGCCCATGTCACCTGCAAAGAAGGAAGATAACAACAAATTAAGGAGAATTCACGAACTAAAAAGACTTGAAGTATGCTATGGAATGCGCGTGTGCGTGTGTGTCCTAAGTGTTCCCCCCGACGGACCCGTTCGTTTGTCTTTGCTAATCGGGGTATTATCTCTGTGAGCCGGGAGTTGAACTCCTACATTGCCTCTAGCGGGCGAGGAGAATTTGAGAGCTTCAGGATCATCGAACCCATAATTAAGTATGTCTTCGGGGATAGAGAGGTTCGAGAGACCCCTTAGAGAACTCTCCAGACGCTGTGAAGAAGCCTCTTTTTCAGGAGGGATAGGCGTAGGTTTTGAGGTGTCGCCGACTTTCTCTTTCTGAACCGTATATTTCAGCTTTTTCTTTCCCTTCGAAGGGGAGGATGACGTCTCAATATCCTGAACTTCGATTGCCGGATTCCAAGCAGGACCCACGTTCTCGCCCTGAGTGTTGGGTGCATCACCCTCTCTACGCTCGCCTTCTTCGCGCGCGACGGGAGCGCGACGCGACGACGGGCCGGCAAGTTTTTTCCCTTTACCGGATGGAGGTTTGGGAATTGTAACGCCTTCCGGAAGGCTGACCCGACGATCGGGAGCTAGTAAGCCGAATCCCGACAGCGATTCATTTGAAATGATAGTTCGAATATCTCGGTCCTCGGCCGGAAGAGCTCTAATCGCGTCGACAGCATCAGAATATCCTCGGCCTTCCGGACGCGGGTTAATACCTGAAAAGATGAAACGAAGAGTTAAGAAAAACATGACTCTCATTAAGTACGAGTAACGGTTCAGCAGAGAGACTTACTGCCTTCAACCCATCTCCTAGCAAAACCAGACGGGCATCGCACATAGAACCATTCCTGTTTGTACAGGGCGAACTTGCTGCAGGCCCCTGTCAAGATCTGGCACTTGTGATACGGCTCGAGGAAGATGAAGGAAGGACTATCTTTCCGCCTCTTGAACATGTAAATGTATCGAATATCACCGGGGGTTGGAGGTCTGGAGAAGACAGCCATGAAGAGTAAATAAGTCCCATATAGGAACGCATGACCATTCGGGTGCAGCTGCGACGGGGCGATGTCTATATACTGCAGCACATCCCGGAGAAATAGGTTAAACGGAGGCACGCTGCCCATCCAGCACATGAACTTGTTGCAGGCCGTGTACCCGACTGGGGGCAAATGAGGACGGTCGTGTCTCGAAGGGACTAACACGTCCGTAAAGGGAATTCCGTGAATGGAACAAATCCGTCGCAGAGCGGCCTCATTGATCCTCGAAGCTTGAGAATCGACCGGATTGTCCAGTAAGATGGTTGACTCAAGAGCATCGGGCGCCAGATTATGAGCGGGAGAGATTGACGGGTTGGAAGCATCTGCGGCTCCTTGCTTTACTGACGGCCCAGGCCTGTCAGATATGGTTGCAGAACTAGATTTTCCTGACATCCCGAATAAATAATGAACCTGGCTAAGTGCTTGAGAAAGCTATACTTGAAAAACGTTGAGCGTTAGAATTAGCAACACGAGTTTTCCCCCCACGTGGTGTGTGAACTAGTGCGAGCAATTGTGTACAGACAATAAGAATCTAAAGGTTTTAAAGATATAATAATTAGCTTCGAATCATCGCCTTCGGAGACCGTCATCGCTGACCGTCTCAAAAAGCTTGCTTTGGGGTCGCTCGGCAGTTACATTGTTCGTCCTAAAGAAGTGTTCGGCATGTATCTTGGTTCGGATAAGTCATTGAAATTGTTCGGCATATATATGTTTGTTCGGCATTTGAATGTTGTTCGGCTTGAATTATGGCGCGATAATTGTGTTGTTCGTCCTAAGTATTGTTCGGCCTAGGTATTTATATTGTTCGGCATTTTTGATGTTCGACGAATATAATGTTCGGCAGTTATGCTGTTCGGCATTTTTGGTGTTCGGCGAATATAATGTTCGGCAGTTATACTGTTCGGCATTTTTGGTGTTCGGCGAATATAATGTTCGGCAGTTATACTGTTCGGCATTTTCGATGTTCGGCGAATGTAATGTTCGGCAGTTATATTGTTCGGCAGGTGTGTAGCTGGTCGGCATGACAGTTGTTCGGTAATTATGTCGTTCGGTCTAAATGCTACTCGGCGTATATGTCTGTTCGGCATAAGGGTAGCGTTCGGCCTTAGACCGTTCGGCTAAGGCATCGCTCCGCCCTCGATCATAACTCCGCCCTGCCCTTCCTCCATTCACGACGAACGACAGAGACAAGATCGCCCGGCGAAGATTACGCCATTCGACGCCCCATCTCCCTTTTTCTTCCA
This sequence comes from Allium fistulosum, assembly GCA_030737815.1. Taxonomy (NCBI): domain Eukaryota; kingdom Viridiplantae; phylum Streptophyta; class Magnoliopsida; order Asparagales; family Amaryllidaceae; genus Allium; species Allium fistulosum. Next base: position 935,282,100 of record CM060907.1, on the reverse strand, counting down.
ATCTTGTTCGGCACAAAGGAGCTAGGTCTAACTACCATGCACTGTTCGGCGACTCCGAACGTGCGAACCACTTCTACCACACATTGTACACCATGTGATGAACCTAAAGATTGAAGTAATGTAATCATGGAGGGAATGGTACCTAGTTCGACGAGCGAGATTGAGGAAGGATCAACTAGACTTTATGTCTGATAGAGTGGCAAGAGTCGTGAATCTCTGGGAATAACAGAAGAGAAAGCGTAAAGAGAGAATGGTGGAAGGGCGCCTGGTTATATAGAGGGAGGTAGAAGTCGAAAAGGCCATGACCGGTAGAACCGGTCAAGGTCATAGCGTTCGGCGCATAACGGTTCGGCATTGAAGCATAGCTCGGAAAGGAAGCACCGTTCGAACGCGCATGTCTCGTTCGGCATTTGGAACACGTCCGGCACACATCGATCCCACAAAAGTGGCGTCCCCGTTCGAGGTTAGCCAAGAGTTTAAGACGTGACGAAGACGTTGCACGATTCAAAGCGTACCACGTTCGGCCAACGCGATACACTTTGGGGGGCAAGTGTTTCCTGGAGATTTGACCAGGCAACTGAGTGCTCGGCATTGGCCACTACTCGACATGAAAGACTGTTCGGCATCCAGGAGGACTCGGCGAAGTGCGCGGCATCCAGTGGGACTCGGCATCCATAGCGTTCGGCATCCGTAGTGCTCGGCGTCAGTTAGTGTTCGGCAACAACCAATGCTCGGCGCTAGCGTTCGGCATCCAGTGGAACTCGGCATCAGAAAGGGACCGGCATCCAGGAGTGTTCGGCGAGGCACTTGACATCCAGGAGTGTTCGGCGAGGCACTCGACATCCAGGAGTGTTCGGCGTAGTACTCAGCAGTGTTCGGCATACGAGAGCACTCGACATCAAAAGCACTCGGCATCGAGACTACTCGGCGTAGTACTCGGCAACAAGGGTACTCGGCGCCAAGTAGTGTTCGGTATTAACTGGCACTCGGCAACAACCTATGCTCAGCGTCAGCTAGTGTCCGGCATCCCAAGACTGTTCGGCATCAAGACTGCTCGGCATACAAGGTCGCTCGGCATACCAAAGTACTCGGCATACAAGAGTACTCGGCATCCCATGGTGTTCGGCGTAATACTCGTCATCCAGGAGACATTCAACACAACTAATCAGCACACCGTTCGGCATAGAAGGAATGGTTCGGCGGAGATCGTTCGGCGAACCTTGATCGGCATATGGCGACCACTGTACTCGGGCTGGAACGTTCGGCAATCAGCCCACTTGGGAAGTCCAGCCCATCTTTGCCTATAAATAGAGGGGCAGGGTCACAGTGAAAGGGATCCTTTTTTGGAGAGAAAATACGGGGAGACTCTGCCATTTTCAAGACTCATCTTCTCTACTTAAACACCTTCATTCAAGCGTTTGATTGACGAATTGTATTTGTAATCAATCATAAAGGAAATCAATAAAGTTGAGCAAAGTGGACGTAGGCAATTACACCGAACCACTATAAATTTGGTGTTCTTACTTTCTGCATTTAGATTAGCACTGTCTTCTCTGTTTAATTTAACTTCATCACTTACATCTCTACACAATCTTTTTCAACGAGGTTAGTGACCAATTTTGGTGCTAACAACTATCTTTGTATTCTAATAATACCTGTCATTTTTCAGGTAATTGAAATTTTCAGGTAATTGAAAATGAGTACAGGAAAAAGAGGGAGAGGATCTAGAACTAGCACGGCTACAAATGGCAGAGCTGCTAGAAATAGGCCGGTTGTAGAGCAGGTAGAAGGAGCACTAATACAAGTTCAACCGCCTCAGAACTTTGCTACTCTGTGGAAAAATTATACTAATTTGGGTGGTAAACAATTCTTTGGTACCGAAGATATTCTGGGTGTAACACCCCACATTTTTATATAATTAAAATAAATTTAATTGATAACTATGAAAACAGTGAAAAATGAATTTTTGCTAATGTTGGAATTTGACCACGAAACTTATACCATTGTGTTTGTGGCAATTTTCTGATCAACTTCCATATACAATGTTTTCTGAATGGACTTCAAACGGAGAAGTTATGGCCGTTTGAAGTTTTAGCGTCAGAAACAATTACATATGCAAACATGGAAATTTTATCAATTATAAACATTTGCAATTAATTCATATGATATTTATAAAAGTAGTAACAAATTTATTATGTTTGTAATGAATGTAAATTATTAAGAGAATTAGATGTAAGAGGAAAAAATAAGGGGAATAATTAACATTGCAAACAGAATCAGCAAAAAGTGCAATTAATTAATATGTGAATTAATATTGGAGATTAATATATAATGTGTGTGTGTATATATGTATATATCAGATCCCTCAATTTAAAGAGGTTTACATATAAATGTAACAAATAAATGTTCAAATTCAAATCTGGATAAATATATATATGCATATTAAATATATATGTTAAATGAATGGTGGAATTAATTGACATGCCAATTAATGAAACATTACAATGTGTAAAATATTAATTACCGAAATCAACTAATAGAGGTGACATGTTAATCTATTAACGGGTAATTAGAATTGTAACGCAATCAGTAGAAAATGTCAATTAATAAGGAAAAGAAATAATAGTTGACCTAGATTTGAATATGTACATATAGGCAGTATATTGCTGCACAAATAAATTAATTGAAGGATCAATTAGGTAGAGGATTAATTGGGTAATTGGTGGGCTGCATCTATTTAAGGGAGAACGTAATGTAATTCGTTCCATCAGCCGTCACTTTCTTCATCCCTCTCTTACAGTAAACAATGGCTTCTTTCTTCATTCTTTTCTCCTATTTCTCACAAATCTTCACCAAATAAATCCAAATAAAATATATGTGAACAAAATAAAGGAATTGCAACAAATTAAAGGAGAGAAGTTGTAGAACGGCGTAGTAATTTTAGAAGATAGAGATTTAAAGCTAAGGACGATAGATGAATGGGTTTAAATTATATCTTTTACGTTTATGATATATTGTGACGCCCCACCTCTATACTCAACCTAGCCAAGGACACTACGGGGTAATGCCGTAGACTAGCACGAAGAATAAGGCTGTTGAGGAGTGACCATCTGTGCAATTGCTTTGTGCGAGTACCGATATGTCAGATAATGTAACTTACATTTCATTTCTAGAGGAAATCCGACATATCAAACACAAACTCAAAGCTACCACACAGTGGCTATGTGGACTTCGGAAACAAATATAGAAATAAACATAACACAAATCAGTCACAGATATTCATATCACCAAGGCGGAATCAGATATGAATATAACACATAAAAGTGTACATCAAAGTAGTGGTAAAACAAGATCCACTACATCACAAAAGAATAGATACAAGTGCTAGACAAAAGAATAATTATACATCAAGGAGGCTATATCTCAAATGTATAATAACAAAAACTACTAATCTAAAGTAGTTAGCCAAAAGTCAGGTGACGGACCCTGATAAGAAGTCAAGCAGAAGCACTTGAAATATCTCGGTCTGACCCGAGTATTATTTAAGAAGAAAATAATGAACGGATCAGTCTAGCTATAAATATCAGATAAAATGAGATAGGATAAGAGATATGACAAAAACATATGATAACAAAAATGCCATACTGTGTCAAGTATACATCAAATAACAACAAAAATCATACAATATTTCAAATCATCTCAAAACACCAAAAAGAATCACATTCTTTAAATTATTCACCAAAACACAAATATTGATAGAGCTTATCAATGCAAACCACGAAAATTGGTGAAACACAAATTCTAGAAATCATAACCAGAAATCCAGAAATCACAAAAGGTGGGAGGCCTATCACAAACGGGAGCATGAAAACTCACCAACACGTGTATCACAAACGGAACGCTATTCCATGGTTGCTAACCATCAATTTTGAGCCGAAGCTCCACAAACGGCCTGAAGACCATGGGTCGCTACCCCACCAAATTGAACCGAAGTTCCATAAACGGGGTTTTTAGTCCCCACACAAACAAATAGACATCGCACATCGCTAGTCTAAATCAAAAAATGATCATCATCGATTAATAAGAAGTGTGAACAACACTAAGCTAGTAAATATAAAAGTTTAGCTTCATGTCCCATAACCACTAGCTTAACTTAAATATTTACGCACAAATTGTAGATTTCCACTCGAAAATTGTCATAAGATTTCAATCGAACAAGTCTAAGAATTAACCGATGAAGTAAACACAAGTGTTTCATACCACTTGTTTTGCTAAGTCGTTTAATTGGATTTCTCGTACGAATGAGGTAAAGGTTTGTATATACTAATAGATTGGAAAACGGTTTTAAAAACGAGCTTTGTATTTAAAAGTAGTGTTCAAATCGTTTTGATGAAAGAGTTTGAGTATTTACTACTAGTATAGAAACCTTTGTATTTTAAAGTGACAAATCACAGAAATGATTGTAGAAATAATCAATCGCCAAAAATTCACATTCGAAGACGTGAATCAAATCCATAGAAATCGATATCAAATCCATCAAATGGATGTTCCAAAAATTCCAAAGAAAGAAGTCATCAAAGTCGATAATAAGTGATGACAACTATCCGGATCAACAAAAATCGATTAAAAATAGGAAATCCACACAAAACAGCCTAAATAGGCAAAAATGAACATTTCCAGACGTCTGGTTTGGAATCCAGACGTCTGGATTTGTTTTTCTGAAAATAGTTCGGAAAACCACCCAGACGTGTGGAATAGCAAAACAGACATTTGAGCCATGACCAAACGTCTGGTTTTGAATCCAGACGTCTGGGTTTGTTCCTTGGAAAAAAAATCCAAAGAACTCCAGACGTCTGAAACTTCAAGTCAGACGTCTGAGACTCAACCAGACGTCTGATCTTAAATTTCAGACGTCTGGAATTAGTCTCTGACTTTTTTTTATATATTTTGCATGCATACATTTTTGCTCCAGGTCCAGACCAGACGTCTGGTCACCTGATTTGGGCAACAATTTGCCAAGGCCAAAGTGGCAAAAACGTATCGAAAGCGATCGGACGAGCAACGACGACTAAGGATTTACGCCAAGCGACAACCCAGCCTTAAAGGCTCTTCGATACACCCCAAATATCAATGTCCAAACATCCATAGTAGGATTTTCATAAAATTGGACCAAAACACCAAAATTTGGAAAATTCACCAAATCAATTCAAATCAAAAGCAAATGAATATGCACAAATGTTAGGAATTCATACCTAACAACAATGATAGCTATAGACGTAGATGTGAGTTAAAGAACTCACCTTTAAACCCAAAAACAATGAATGAGAAGCTTTTAAAACAAGGCAAGAACAATTCCTCTTCAACACACCTCTAGAATCTTCAATCTATTATCAAAGGTGAAGTTTTTCCCTAAGTTAGGGTTAGGAATTTCTGAGAATTGAAGAGAGATTGAGATGGAGAAGAATAAGAGGATGCTTACCTTAGCTTCTCTTTGTTTTCTAGAGCTTGAATTTGAATTTCCTAGTAAACTAGATTTAGGAATTTTAATTTCCTTTCTCTTCCACCATTTTTTCTTTAGCTAGAGAGTATTAGGGAAATGAGAATGAATGAAGGAACTTGAGTGGAGTTAGGGTATTAGATGAGTAATGAGCTGAAACCCAAAGCCCTATAGAAAATAGCAAAATTCACCCAACTCCAAACATATCGATGTTTATTGTAACAACCCGCATATTTTACGATTGTATATTTAAATATTTTATTTAAATGTAGAATCGTTAATCGGATTAAAGTCTGAAAAGCTACTTTTTGTAAACAGTCGAATTGGGACTCGAGACTACCTCCATTGAGTCCAAAATGGCATTTGCCACTTTTTTATGTATAAACATCGATATATTTGGAGTAGGTTGAATTTTGCTATTTTCTATTGGGCTTTGGGTTTGGGTTGCACCCCAACTCACTCTATAACCTAGTTCGGCCCTCTCCTCTCCTCTTCACTTCATTTCTATTTTCTTAAACACTCAAGCAAAACTGAAAATGGGGAGAGGAATGAGAAATTAGAAACTCCAAGCCCTAGTTTTCATTTGCAAAACCAAATTCTTGCTCCAAATTCAAAGAGAAGCTAAGGTAAGCATCCTCTTCATCCTCTCCAATTGATTCTCTCTTTAATTTCAGAAATTTCCTAAACCTAACTTAGGAAATGTTCTTCTTTTGAGCTTAGATTCAAGCTTCTAGAGTTGGAGTTAAAGTGTAGTTGATCTTCCTTTGCTTTCAAGCTTCTCCTTCATCGTTTTTGGGTTTAAAGGTGAGTTTCTTTAACTCACATCTATGTCTATAGCTATCTTTGTTGTTTGGTATGAATTCCTAACACTTGTGCATATTCATTTGCTTTTGATTTGAATTGATTTGGTGAACATTTCAATTTTTGGTGTTTTGAAGTCTAAAACTCTAAAAATCTTAGCTTTGATGTTTGATCATGCTTTTGGTGGTGAATCGAAGAGCCTATAAGGCTGGGTTGTCGATTGGCATAAACCCCTAGCGCCCATTGCTCGTCCGATCGAAAGTTGGAAGAGTTTGCTCTTCATTTGGATAGGTTGAAAAATCTCCCCAGTGCCAGTCAGTCGACTGACCTCCTGCAGTCAGTCGACTGGCTGTAGAATCCGAGCCATCTGGGACTGTCTGTAGAAAACAGAAGTCTCTGTTTTCTGCAGTCAGTTGACTGGCTCCCTGCAGTCAGTCGACTGACTGCAGGAAATGAAATTTTCTGGTTTCTGTTTCAATCGACTGACTGCAGAGGGCCAGTCGACTGACCTGCTTGATTTTGCCTATTTTTCCTATTTAGCTTGAGTTTCCAATTTTTATCGATTCATGATTATCCGATTTATTGTTATCATTTATTATTGACATTGATGACTTCTTTTTTGGGATTTTTGAGAATATCCATTTTGATGGATTCGGTATCGATTTCTTTGGGTCTAATTCACATCTTCGAATGTGGATTTTTGTGATTGATTGTTTCTACAATCATTTTGTGATTTGTCACTTCTAAATATAAAGGTTTTCTATACTAGTAGTAAATATTCAAACTCTTTCTCCAAAGATGATTTCAACTCTATTTTTAAAAATATAAAGCTTGTTTTCAAATCCGTTTTCTAATCTATTAGTATATACAAACCTTTATCTCATTCGTATGAGAAAATATAATTAAACGGCTTAGCAAAACAAGTGGTATGAAACGCTTGTGTTTACTTTGTCGGTTAATTTTTGGACTTGTTCGATTGAAATTCTTGTGACAATTTTCGAGTGGGAATCTACAATTTGTTCGTAAATATTTAAGTTAAGCTAGTGGTTATGGGACATGAAGCTAAACTCATATATTTACTAGCTTAGTGTAATCGACACTTTTTGTTGATCAATGATGATCATTTTGTGATTTAGACTAGCGATGTGCAATGTCTATTTGTCTGCGAGGGAGACTAAACCCCATTTCTGTGGAACTTCTATTCAATTTGGCGGGGTAGCGACCCGTGGTCTTCGGGCCGTTTGTGGAGCTTCGGCTCAAAATTTATGGTTAGCGACCATGGAATAGCGTCCATTTGTGATACACATGTTGGTGAGTTTTCATGCTCCCGTTTGTGATAGGCCTCCCCCTTTGTGATTTCTGGATTTCTAATTGATGAATTCTAGAATTTGTGTTTCACCAACTTTTGCAATTGGCATTAATATGTTTGTCAATATTTGTGGTTTGGTGAATAAAATAAAGAATATGATATTCTTTTTGGTGCTTTGAGATTCTTGAGATATTGTATGATTTTGTTGTTGTTTAAATCATGCTTGTCCTAGTATGACATTATTGTTATCATACGTTTTTATTATATCTCTGCTTATATCTCATTTCTTTATTGATAATTATAGCTAGACTGATCCGTTTATTATTTTCTTATTAAATAATACTCGGGTTAGACCGAGATGTTACAGGTGCTTCTGCTTGACTCGTTATTTGGGATCATCTTCTGACTTTTGCCTAACTGCATTAGATTGGTAGTTTTGTTGATATACATTGAGATAGAGACTCTATGATGTATACATATTCTTTTGTTTAGCACTTGTATCTATTCTTTTGTGATATTGTGGATCTTGTTTGACCAGTACTCTGATGTGCACTTTTATGTGTTATATTCATATTTGTTTCCGTCTTTGAGATATGATCTTCTGTGACAGATTTGTGTTATGCTTATTTCTATATTTGTTTCCGAAGGCCCACTTAGCCACTGTGTGGTAGTTTTGAGTTTGTATTGGTATGTCGGATTTCCTCTTGAAATTAAATGCATGTTATACTATCCGACATATCGGTACTCGCACAAAGCAATTACACGGATGGTCGCTCCTCAACAGCCTTATTCTTCGCGCTAGTTGAAGGCATTACTCCGTAGTGTCCTTGGCTAGCATGAGTATAGAGGTGGGGCGTTACAGCTTGGTATCGGAGCCAAACTTCGGAACAATGTAGAATAATCTAGCGAGGATCATTTTCCTAAGCCTTTCTTAGGAGTCGTGCCTTAGGATTAATTCGAGTCATTAAACCCGTTCTATCCTATTTCTTTTTATGATGCCTTGTTTTATCAATCAAGTTTGTTTGATATTCATTTTGTGAATAACCTTTTTCCTCTTTTCTTTCTTTCTTAAAGAAGAGAAATGGTTAGACCTGGCCGTCCCAACGCCGGTCAATCTAGTGCTACTCCCCAGGATGGAGTATTTATGTTTGCTCAGCAACTTCTAGATCTTGTAAGAAATGCTCAAGCTGACGGACCTATTCCTGAGCCCACCCATCCTAAATCTGGGTTTGCACGCTTGTGCAGTGATTACACCAATTTGGGTGGAAAGCCATTCAAAGGTTCCGAGAGCGTTATATAAGTCCAGGCTTGGCTTCGAACATGCGACCGCATCTTTTCTCGCATGAATCTTATTGATCTTCATCGAGTCCAAGTGGCTTCTAGTATACTCCAAGTAAGAGCATTAGACTGGTACGAACTTCTGATCTCCGAAATTATTGAAGCGGACCTTACTTGGGAGCAATTTCGGGAAAGGTTCGAGTTGAAATTCGTGCCGGAAGCTAAAAAAGTATCTCTAGCTCGACGCTTTATCGACCTTGTTCAAGGTGAATCTTCCGTGACGGACTACGTCGCTTCTTTCGAATCCCTCTCTAAATATGGGGTTGAATACATCAATACCCCATTGAAGAAAATCAAAGATTTGTGTATGGCTTGAACAAGAGCCTCAAAAAGCCATTACTTCTGAAATTAGAAGTTTCTTTTGACCAACTTGTTGATATTTCTCTTCGACTCGAAGATGCTGATAAAGATAGTGATGCTCAGGTCAAACCAAACATCAATAAGAAAAGACCTTTTAAATTCAAGCCTAATCCCAACAAGAAGGGAAAGCAAGCAACACCGGTAGCAAATACTCCTACAACTCCTCATGGAGAATGTTACAATTGTGGTTCTAAGGACCACTATGCAAACAAGTGCCCAAAGTCTATTTCTTGCCGCTATTGCAAGAGTTCGGGTCATACTATATCTTTGTGTCCCAAACTGCAGAGCAAGAATGAGGGCAAGTTAAATGTTGTACAAGCCTCTGCTAACACTTCTCGTGGTCAAGGTATTTCTCATTCTATCCTTGATGGCATTATTATATTTCGTGATTTTCCTATTCGAGTTCTTTTTGATACGGGTGCATCTCATTCTTTTATATCAAAAGAACTTGTTGCTGCTTTGTTTTGAATGTTATTGGCTTGATGACTTCTTTGAGGATTGCGAATCCGGTTGGTGGATCCACAACACTCAGTTTATTATGTAAAGATGTCGAAATTATTTTGTGTGATTACTCTTTCCATGCCGATTTGCATGTTATGCGTTACCTAGGTTTTGGAATGATTTTGGGGATGGATTGGCTTAACCGTTATGAAGCCCATATTCTATGTCCTGAACGGACTTTATATCTTCGGCATCCTCAATCTGTTAAGCAGATTTTTCTTATTCTTGAAGATTCAGATCCCAATTCGAAAGCATCCTTGTATTCTCTAAATCCTCATGACGATGATAATAATGATGAGGAAGATGTTATTTCTCTCATTCACATTGTTTGTGAATTTCCCAACATATTTGAGCCCGTTCTAGGATTACCACCTAAGCGAGCAATTGAGTTCCGAATTAATCTAATCCCTGGAGCTCTACCTATTACTCGTCCTCCTTATCGTATGTCCAATAAAGAAAATGAGGAGATGCGCAAACAATTATCCGAATTGGAAGCGAAGCAATTCATTCAATCTAGTTCCTCTTCATTGGGAGCTTCAGCTATTTTTGTGAAGAAATCTGATGGTACACTTAGGCTTTGCGTTGACTACCGCAAGCTTAACGATCTCACCATCAAGAATAAATATCCCTTGCCTCAGATTGATGATTTATTCGATCAGCTTAGTGGTGCTAAAGTCTTTTCACAGTTGGACTTAGCTACCGGTTTTCATCAACTCCGTATTGCAGAGGATAGCATTCCTTTGACATCGTTCCATACTCGTTATGGATCTTATGAATGGCTTGTTATGCCATTTGGTTTGACGAATGCTCCAGCTTATTTCGTTGACCTTATGAATCGAGTTTTCAAAGACTTCCTCGATCGATTTGTTCTCATCTTTATAGATGATATTCTTATTTATTCTAAAATCGAGGAAGAGCATGAAAATCATCTTCGGATTGTGTTGGAAACCCTTAGGAGAAATCAATTGAAAGCAAAATTTTCTAAATGCCACTTTTGGCAATCTCATGTGAAATTTTTGGGGCATATTATTTCTGAATTCAGAATATCCATGGATCCTTCAAAGATTGAAGCGATTCAAAATTGGAAGAGACCGGAGAGTGTGACGGAAATTCGTAGCTTTCTCGGATTGGCGGGCTATTATCGTCGATTCATAAAAGACTTTTCTAAAATTTCCGTACCTCTTACTAATTTGACAAAGAAGGGAGTTAAATACATTTGGTCAGACAGATGTGAAGCTGCTTTTCAAAAACTAAAAGAACTCCTTTCCGATGCTCCTATTCTTGTGATTCCCGATGGGAACCAAGACTTTATTGTTTACACCGATGCTAGTCGTGTTGGTTTGGGAGCCGTTCTCATACAAAGGGAACGTGTTATCGCTTATGCTTCTAGGCAATTAAAGCCTGTCGAGACTAGATATGCCACTCATGATTTAGAGCTCGCAGCTATTGTTTTCGCCCTTAGAATTTGGCGTCATTATCTTTTGGGAGAGAAATTTGTTCTCTACACCGATCATAAATCTTTGAAGTATTTATTTTCTCAAAAGGAACTTAATTTGCGTCAACAACGTTGGCTCGAGTTCCTTGCATCGTATGATCTTGATATTCTTTATACTCCCGGAAAAGGAAATCGTGTTGCCGATGCCCTTAGTCGTAAGCAACAAGCGGTTGTCTCCATGATGATGTCCGAACGGAATGATCTCGTGACTTTGTCCACTTGTGAGATTCGAGATCGTGAATCCGATTTATGTTCATCTCTTGTTTTATGTAGCCTTAAAGCTCATCCCTCTCTTTTAGACCGCATTCTTGAAGCTCAAAAGCATAATCCTGAATTGGTTCTTCTTAGCCAAAGTTGTAGGGATAAATTTGATATTGAAGGTTTGAAAGACTTTGATATTGATGCTCGTGGCGGTATTCGAAAATTTGGTAGACTTATTGTGCTAAATATTACTGATCTTCGTAAAGATATTTTAGAAGATTCTCGTCATTCTAAATTTACCATTCATCCCGGCAGTAGTAAAATGTACGTGGATATGAAGCGACTTTATTATTGGGATGGAATGAAATCTGATGTTGCTAACTTTGTTAAGCGTTGCATGACTTGCCAACTTGTTAAGGCCAAGCATCAAAGGCCCGGTGGGTTATTGCAACCGTTGGATATTCCAATATGGAAGTGGGATCAAATTTCCATGGACTTTATTGACGGTCTTCCCCGTTATCGTTCGGGCCATGATAGCCTATGGTTGATAGTAGATAGACTTACAAAATCCGCCCATTTTTTTCCCTTTCGGTCCAATCGGACCGTACCTATTTTGGCCAAACTCTATGTCAAGGAAATTGTTAAATTACATGGAGTTCCTACTTCTATTGTTAGCGATCGTGATCCATTGTTTACTAGTGGATTTTGGAAAGGTCTTCAAAAAGCTTTGGGAACGAAGCTTAATTTTAGCACCGCTTATCATCCTCGGTCCGATGGACAAACCGAGCGTGTGAATCAAACTCTTGAAGATCTTCTTTGTGCATGTGTTCTTGATTTTAGTGGAATTGGGAAGATCATGTTTCTCTTGTTGAATTTTCCTATAATAATAGCTTCCAATCTAGTATTGGTATGGCACCTTTCGAGGCACTTTACGGAAGGCCATGCCGATCTCCTTCGTGTTGGCTTGAAGCCGGTGAGAAGCTGGTTTTAGGTCCAGATTTTATCCGTGATGCCACAAAAAAGATTGACCTTATTCGTCATAGGATGAAAGAAGCTCAAAGTAGACAAAAATCCTATGCCGATAATCGAAGAAGGAAATTAGAATTTTCTGTGGGAGATTTTGTGTTTATTTGTGTTTCACCTATGAAGGGTGTTGTGCGTTTCAGTCGATCGGGAAAATTAGCACCGCGATATATTGGCCCATTTCTCATCACCGAACGCATTGGTTCCATGGCTTATCGCCTTTTATTACCGGCTCAATTTTCTTCTATTCATGACGTATTCCACGTCTCTCAACTTCGGAAATGCCTTCGAGATTCCGATTCTATTCTTGAGTCGGTGTTATTGAAAAAATTGAAGTTTCGCCTAATTTGACTTATGAGCAACGTCCTATTCATGTCGTTGCTTCGGAAGTTAAAAGCCTTCGAAATAAAGATGTTTCTCTCGTGAAAGTTCAATGGTCCTCATCCTAAAGATTGCTCTTGGGAATCCAGAGAATTCATCGAGCGAACACATCCGGACTTGCTCTATCGTGCTCCTTAAGGTGAACTTTTTATTTCAAAAATTTCTTCTTTTTGTGTTGATATGCTTTTAAAGTTGTTACTTCTTATTTATTTCTTAAAGATTGCGAGGACGCAATTTCTTTAAGGAGGGGAGTCTGTAACAACCCGCATATTTTACGATTGTATATTTAAATATTTTACTTAAATGTAGAATCGTTAATCGAATTAAAGTCCGAAAAGCTACTTTTTGTAAACAGTCGAATTGGGACTCGAGACTACCCCATTAAGTCCAAAACGGCGTTTGCGACTTTTTTAAGTATAAACATCGATATATTTGGAGTAAGTTGAATTTTGCTATTTTCTATTGGGCTTTGGGTTTGGGTTTCACCCCAACTCACTCTATAACCTAGTTCGGCCCTCTCCTCTTCACTTCATTTCTATTTTCTTAAACACTCAAGCAAAACTGAAAATGGGGAGAGGAATGAGAAATTAGAAACTCCAAGCCCTAGTTTTCATTTGCAAAACCAAATTCTTGCTCCAAATTCAAAGAGAAGCTAAGGTAAGCATCCTCTTCATCTTCTCCAACTCATTCTCTCTTTAATTTCAGAAATTTCCTAAACCTAACTTAGGAAATGTTCTTCTTTTGAGCTTAGATTCAAGCTTCTAGAGTTGGAGTTAAAGTGTAGTTGATCTTCCTTTGCTTTCAAGCTTCTCCTTCATCGTTTTTGGATTTAAAGGTGAGTTTCTTTAACTCACATCTATGTCTATAGCTATCTTTGTTGTTAGGTATGAATTCCTAACACTTGTGCATATTCATTTGCTTTTGATTTGAATTGATTTGGTGAACATTTCAATTTTTGGTGTTTTGAAGTCTAAAACTCTAAAAATCTTAGCTTTGATGTTTAATCATACTTTTGGTGGTGAATCGAAGAGCCTACAGGGCTGGGTTGTCGATTGGCATAAACCCCTAGCGCCCATTGCTCGTCCGATCGAAAGTTGGAAGAGTTTGCTCTTCATTTGGATAGGTTGAAAAATCTCCCTAGTGCTAGTCAGTCGACTGACCTCCTGCAGTCAGTCGACTGGCTGTAGAATCCGAGCCATCTGGGACTGTCTGTAGAAAACAGAAGTCTCTGTTTTCTACAGTTGGTCGACTGGCTCCCTGCAGTCAGTCGACTGACTGCAGGAAATGAAATTTTCTGGTTTCTGTTTCAGTCGACTGACTGAAGAGGGCTAGTCGACTGACCTGCTTGATTTTGCCAATTTTGCCTATTTAGCTTGAGTTTCCAATTTTTATCGATTCGTGATTATCCGATTTATTATTATCATTTATTATTGACATTGATGACTTCTTTTTCTGGATTTTTGAGAATATCCATTTTGATGGATTCAGTATCGATTTCTTTGGATCTAATTCACATCTTCGAATGTGGATTTTTATGATTGATTGTTTCTAAATCATTTTGTGATTTATCACTTCTAAATATAAAGGTTTTCTATACTAGTAGTAAATATTCAAACTCTTTCTCCAAAGATGATTTCAACTCTATTTTTAAAAATATAAAGCTTTGTTTCAAATCCGTTTTCTAATCTATTAGTATATACAAACCTTTATCTCATTCGTATGAGAAAATATAATTAACCGGCTTAGCAAAACAAGTGGTATGAAACGCTTGCATTTATTTCGTCGGTTAATTTTTAAACATGTTCGATTGAAATTCTTGTGATAATTTTCGAGTGAGAATCTACAATTTGTTCGTAAATATTTAAGTTAAGCTAGTGGTTATGGGACATGAAGCTAAACTGATATATTTACTAGCTTAGTGTAATCGACACTTTTTGTTGATCAATGATGATCATTTTGTGATTTAGACTAGCGATGTGCGATGTCTATTTGTCTGCGAGGGAGACTAAACCCCGTTTCTGTGGAACTTCTGTTCAATTTGGCGGGGTAGCGACCCGTGGTCTTCGGGCCGTTTGTGGAGCTTCGGCTCAAAATTTATGGTTAGCGACCATGGAATAGCGTTCCATTTGTGATACACGTGTTTGTGAGTTTTCATGCTCCTGCTTGTGATAGGCCTCCCCCTTTGTGATTTCTGGATTTCTAATTGATGAATTCTAGAATTTGTGTTTCACCAACTTTTGCGATTGGCATTAATATGTTTGTCAATATTTGTGCTTTGGTGAATAAAATAAAGAATATGATATTCTTTTTGGTGCTTTGAGATTCTTGAGATATTGTATGATTTTGTTGTTGTTTAAATCATGCTTGTCCTAGTATGACATTATTGTTATCATACGTTTTTATTATATCACTGCTTATATCTCATTTCTTTATTGATAATTATATCTAGACTGATTCGTTTATTATTTTCTTATTAAATAATACTCGGGTCAGACCGAGATGTTATAGGTGCTTCTGCTTGACTCCTTATTTGGGATCATCTTCTGACTTTTGCCTAACTGCATTAGATTGGTAATTTTGTTGATATACATTGAGATAGAGACTCTATGATGTATACATATTCTTTTGTTTAGCACTTGTATCTATTCTTTTGTGATATTGTGGATCTTGTTTGACCACTACTCTGATGTACACTTTTATGTGTTATATTCATATCTGTTTCCGCCTTTGAGATATGAACTTCTGTGACTGATTTGTGTTATGCTTATTTCTATATTTGTTTCCGAAGGCCCACTTAGCCACTGTGTGGTAGTTTTGAGTTTGTATTGGTATGTCGGATTTCCTCTTGAAATTAAATGCATGTTATACTATCCGACATATCGGTACTCACACAAAGCAATTACACGGATGGTCGCTCCTCAACAGCCTTATTCTTCGCGCTAGTTGACGGCATTACTCTGTAGTGCCCTTGGCTAGCGTGAGTATAGAGGTGGGGCGTTACATTTATACTCAAAAAAGTTGTAAATGCCATTTTGGACTCAATGGAAGTAGTCTCGAGTACCAATTCGACTGTTTACAAAAAGTAGCTTTTTGGACTTTCAATCCGATTAACGATGCTATATTTAAATAAAACATTTAAATATACAATCGTAAAATATGCGGGTTGTTACAGACTCACCTCCTTAAATAAATTGCATCCTCGCAATACTTAAGAAGAAAGAAAGAAAAAGTAATACCATACAAAGGCACAACAACACAAAAAGAAGAAATTTTGAAATGAGAAGTTCACCTTTAAAGAGCACGAGAGAGTAAGTCCGGATGTGTTCGCTCGATGAATTCTCTGGATTCCCAAGAGAAATCCTTAGGATTTGAGGACCATTGAACTTTCATAAGAGGAACATCTTTATTTCGAAAACGTTTAACCTCCGAAGCAATGATACGAATAGGATGTTGCTCATAAGTCAAATTAGGCGAAACTTCAATTTCTTCAATAACACTGGACTCAAGAATAGAATCGGAATCTCGAAGGCATTTCCGTAATTGAGAGACGTGGAATACGTCATGAATAGTAGAAAATTGAGCCGGTAATAAAAGGCGATAAGCCACGGAACCAATACGTTCGGTGATGGGAAATGGACCAATATATCGAGGTGCTAATTTTCCCGATCGACTGAAATACAAAACACCCTTCATAGGTGAAACACGAATGAACACAAAATCTCCCATAGAAAATTCTAATTTACTTCTTCGGTTATCGGCATAGGATTTTTGTCTACTTTGGGCTTCTTTCATCCTATGACGAATAAGGTCAATCTTTTCTATGGCATCACGAATAAAATCTGGACCTAAAACCAGCTTCTCACCGGCTTCAAGCCAACACAAAGGAGATTGGCATGGCCTTCCGTAGAGTGCTTCGAAAGGTGCCATACCAATACTAGATTGGAAGCTATTATTATAGGAAAACTTAACAAGAGAAATATGATCTTCCCAACTTCCACTAAATTCAAAACACATGCCCGAAGAAGATCTTCAAGAGTTTGATTCACATGCTCGGTTTGTCCATCGGACTGAGGATGATAAGCGGTGCTAAAATTAAGCTTTGTTCCCAAAGCTTTTTAAAGACCCTTCCAAAATCCACTAGTAAATAATGGATCACGATCACTAACAATAGAAGTAGGAACTCCATGTAATTTAACAATTTCTTTGACATAGAGTTTAGCCAAAATAGGTACGGTCCGATTGGACCGAGTGGGAAGAAAATGGGCGGATTTTGTAAGTCTATCTACTATCACCCATAGGTTATCATGGCCCGAACGAGAATGGGGAAGACCATCAATAAAGTCCATGGATACTTGATCCCACTTCCAAATGGGAATGTCCAAAGGTTGCAATAACCCAGCGGGCCTTTGATGCTCGGCCTTTACGAGTTGGCAAGTCATGCAACGCTTAATAAAGTTAGCAATATCAGATTTCATTCCATCCCAATAATAAAGTCGCTTCATATCCGCGTACATTTTACTACTACCGGGATGAATGGTAAATTTAGAACGATGAGAATCTTCTAAAATATCTTTACGAAGATCACAAATATTTGGCACGATAAGTCTACCAAATTTTCGAATACCGCCACGAGCATCAATATCAAAATCTTTTAATCCTTCAATATCAATTTTATCCCTACAACTTTGGCTAAGGAGAACCAATTCGGGAACATGCTTTTGAGCTTCAAGAATGCGGTCTAAAAGAGAAGGGTGAGCCTCAAGGCTACACAAAACAAGAGATGAAGATGAATTGGATTCACGATCTCGAATCTCACAAGTGGATAAAGTCTTGACATCATTCCATTCGAATATCATCATGGAAACAACCGCTTGTTGCTTACGACTAAGGGCATCGGCAACAAGATTTCCCTTTCCGGGATTATAGAGAATATCAAGATCATAAGATGCAAGGAACTCGAGCCAACATTGTTGACGCAAATTAAGTTCCTTTTGAGAAAATAAATACTTCAAAGATTTATGATCGGTGTAGAGAACAAATTTCTCTCCCAAAAGATAACAACGCCAAATTCTAAGGGCGAAAACAATAGCTGCGAGCTCTAAATCATGAGTGGCATATCTAGTCTCGGCAGGCTTTAATTGCCTAGAAGCATAAGCGATAACACGTTCCCTTTGTATGAGAACGACTCCCAAACCAACACGACTAGCATCGGTGTAAACAATAAAGTCTTGGTTCCCATCGGGAATCACAAGAATAGGAGCATAGGAAAGGAGTTCTTTTAGTTTTTGAAAAGCAGCTTCACATTTGTCTGACCAAATGTATTTAACTCCCTTCTTTGTCAAATTAGTAAGAGGTATGGAAATTTTAGAAAAGTCTTTTATGAATCGACGATAATAGCCCGCCAATCCGAGAAAGCTACGAATTTCCGTCACACTCTCCGGTCTCTTCCAATTTTGAATCGCTTCAATCTTTGAAGGATCCACAGAAATTCTGGATTCAGAAATAATATGCCCCAAAAATTTCACACGAGATTGCCAAAAGTGGCATTTAGAAAATTTTGCTTTCAATTGGTTGCTCCTAAGAGTTTCCAACACAATCCGAAGATGATTTTCATGCTCTTCCTCAGTTTTAGAATAAACAAGAATATCATCTATAAAGATGAGAACAAATCAATCGAGGAAGTCTTTGAAAACTCGATTCATAAGGTCAACGAAATACGCCGGAGCATTCGTCAAACCAAATGGCATAACAAGCCATTCATAAGATCCATAACGAGTACGGAACGATGTCAAAGGAATGCTATCCTCTGCAATAAAGAGCTGATGAAAACCGGTTGCTAAGTCTAACTGTGAAAAGACTTTAGCACCACTAAGTTGATCGAATAGGTCATCAATCTGAGGCAAGGGACATTTATTCTTGATGGTGAGATCATTAAGCTTGCGGTAGTCAACGCAAAGCCTAAGTGTACCATCAGATTTCTTCACAAAAATAGCCGAAGCTCCCCATGGAGAGGAACTAGATTGAATAAATTGCTTCGCTTCCAATTCGGATAATTGTTTACGCATCTCCTCATTTTCCTTATTGGACATACAATAAGGAGGACGAGTAATAGGTAGAGCTCCAGGGATTAGATTAATTCTGAACTCAATTGCTCGCTTAGGTGGTAATCCTAAAACGGGCTCAAATATGTCGGGAAATTCACGAACAATGTGAATGAGAGAAATAACATCTTCCACATCATCATTATCGTCATCATGAGGATTTAGGGAATAAAAGGATGCTTTCGAATTGGAATCTGAATCTTTCATAACAAGAGAAATATGCTTAACAGATTGAGGATGCCGAAGATATATAGTCCGTTCAGGACATAGGATATGGGCTTCATAACGGTTAAGCCAATCCATTCCCAAAATCATTCTGAAGCCTAAGTAACGCATAACATGCAAATCGGCATGGAAAGAGTAACCACATAAAATAATCTCGACATCTTTACAAAGTAAACTGAGTGTTGCGGATCCACCAATCGGATTCGCAATTCTCAAAGAAGTCATCAAGCCAATAACATTCAAAGACAAAGCATCAACAAGTTCTTTTGATATAAAAGAGTGAGATGCACCCGTATCAAAAGGAACTCGAATAGGAAAGTCACGAAATATAATAATGCCATCAAGGATAGAATGAGAAATACCTTGACCACGGGAAGTGTTAGTAGGGGCTTGCACAATGTTTAACTTGCCTTCCTTTTGCTTTGAAGTTTGGGACACAAAGATATAGTATGACCCGAACTCTTGCAATAGCGGCAAGAAAGAGGCTTTGGGCACTTGTTTGCATAATGGTCCTTAGAACCACAATTGTAACATTCTCCACGACGAGAGGTAGGAGTATTTTCTACCGAAGTTGCTTGCTTCCCTTTCTTGTTGGGATTAGGCTTGAATTTAAAAGGCCTCTTCTTGTTGATGTTTTGTTTGACTTCAACATCACTTTCTTTATCGGCCTCTTCGAGTCGAAGAGCGATATCAACAAGCTGATCAAAAGAAACTTCTAGTTTCAGAAGTAATGGCATTTTGAGGTTCTTGTTCAACCCGTAGACAAATCTCTGATTTTTCTTCAATGGGGTATTAATATACTCGACCCCATATTTAGATAGAGATTCGAAAGATGCGATGTAATCCGTCACAGAAGATTCACCTTGAACAAGGTCAATAAAGCATCGGGCTAAAGATACTTTTTCAGTTTTCGGCACAAATTTCGACTCGAATCTTTCCCGGAATTACTCCCAAGTAAGGTCTGCTTCAATAATCTCCGAGATTAGAAGCTCATACCAGTCTAATTCTCTTTCTTGGAGCATACTAGAAGCCACTTGGACTCGATGTAGATCAATAAGATTCATGCGGGAAAAGATGCGATCGCATGTTCTAAGCCAAGCTTGGACTTCTATAACACTTTCGGAACCCTTGACCCAAGTTGGTGTAATCACTGCACAAGCGTGAAAACCCAGATTTAGGATGATTGGGCTCTGGAATGGGTCCGATAGCTTGAGAATTTTTCACAAGATCTAAAAGTTGCTGAGTAGACATGAATACTCCGTCCTAAGGAGTAGCACTAGATTGACCGGCGCTGGGACGGCCAGGTCTAACCATTTCTCTTCTTTAAGAAAGAAAGAAAAGAGGAAAAAGGTTATTCTCAAAATGAATATCAAAAAAATTTAATTGATAAAACAAGGCATCATAAAGAATATAGGATAGAACGGTACGAAGACTCGAATTAAATCCTATGGCACGAATCCTAAGAAAGACTTAGGACAATGATCCTTGCTAGATTATTCTATATTGTTCCGAAGTTGGGCTCTAATACCAAGCTATGACGCCCCACCTTTATACTCACACTAGCCAAGGACACTATGGGGTAATGCCGTCAACTAGCACGAAGAATAAGGCTGTTGAGGAGCGACCATCTATGTAATTGCTTTGTGCGAGTACCGATATGTCAGATAATATAACTTACATTTCATTTCTAGAGGAAATCTGACATATCAAATTCAAACTCAAAGCTACCACACAGTGGCTATGTGGACTTCAGAATAGAAATAAACATAACACAAATAAGTTACAGATATTCATATCACAAAGGTGGAATCAGATATGAATATAACACATAAAAGTGTACATCAAAGTAGTGGTAAAACAAGATCCACTACATCACAAAAGAATATATACAAGTGCTAGACAAAAGAATAATTATACATCAAGGAGTCTATATCTCAAATGTATAATAACAAAAACTACTAATCTAAAGTAGTTAGCCAAAAGTTAGGTGACGGACCCTGATAAGAAGTCAAGCAAGAGCACCTGAAATATCTCGGTCTGACCCGAGTATTATTTAAGAAGAAAATAATGAACGGATCAGTCTAGCTATAAATATCAGATAAAATGAGATAGGATAAGAGATATGACAAAAACATATGATAACAAAAATGCCATACTGTGTCAAGTATACATCAAATAACAACAAAAATCATACAATATCTCAAATCATCTCAAAACACCAAAAAGAATCACATTCTTTAAATTATTCACCAAAACACAAATATTGATAGAGCTTATCAATGCAAACCACGAAAATTGGTGAAACGCAAATTCTAGAAATCACAACCAAAAATCCAGAAATCACAAAAGGGGGTAGGCCTATCACAAACGGGAGCATGAAAACTCACCAACACGTGTACCAAAAACGGAACGCTATTCCATGGTTGCTAACCATCAATTTTGAGCTGAAGCTCCACAAACGGCCCGAAGACCATGGGTCGCTACCCCACCAAATTGAACCGAAGTTCCACAAACGGGGTTTTTAGTCCCCACACAAACAAATAGACATCGCACATCGCTAATCTAAATCACAAAATGATCATCATCGATCAATAAGAAGTGTGAACCACACTAAGCTAGTAAATATAAAAGTTTAGCTTCATGTCCCATAACCCCTAGCTTAACTTAAATATTTACGAACAAATTGTAGATTTCCACTCGAAAATTGTCACAAGATTTCAATCGAACAAGTCTAAGAATTAACCGACGAAGTAAACGCAAGTGTTTCATACCACTTGTTTTGCTAAGTCGTTTAATTAGATTTCTCGTACGAATGAGTTGAAGGTTTGTATATACAAATAGATTGGGAAACGGTTTTAAAAACGAGCATTGTATTTAAAAGTAGTGTTGAAATCATTTTGATGAAAGTGTTTGAGTATTTACTACTAGTATAGAAACCTTTGTATTTTAAAGTGACAAATCACAGAAATGATTGTAGAAAGAATCAATCGCCAAAAATTCACATTCGAAGACGTGAATCAAATCCATAGAAATCGATATCAAATCCATCAAATGGATGTTCCCAAAAATCCAAAGAAAGAAGTCATCAAAGTCGATAATAAGTGATGACAACTATCCGGATCAACAACAATCGATTAAAAATAGGAATCCACACAAAACAGCCTAAATAGGCAAAAATGAACATTTCCAGACGTCTGGTTTGGAATCCAGACGTTTGGATTTGTTTTCCTGAAAATAGTTCGGAAAACCACCTAGACGTCTGGAATAGCAAAACAGACGTTTGAGCCATGACCAGACGTATGGTTTTGAATCCAGACGTCTGGTTTTGTTCCCTGGAAAAAAAATCCAGAGAACCCCAAACGTCTGAAACTTCAAGTCAGACGTCTGAGACTCAACCAGACGTCTGATCTTAAATTTCAGACGTCTAGAATTAGTCTCTGACTTTTTTATATATATTTTGCGTGCATACATTTTTGCTCCAGGTCCAGACCAGACGTCTGGACTTGATCACCAGACGTCTGGTCACCTGGTCTGGGCAAGAATTTGCCTAGGCCAAAGTGGCCAAAACATATCGGAAGCGATCGGACGAGCAACGACGACTAAGGATTTACGCCAAGCTACAACCCAGCCTTAAAGGCTCTTCGATACACCCCAAATATCAATGTCCAAACATCCATAGTAGGATTTTCATAAAATTGGACCAAAACACCAAAATTTGGAAAATTCACCAAATCAATTCAAATCAAAAGCAAATGAATATGCACAAATGTTAGGAATTCATACCTAACAACAATGATAGCTATAGACATAGATGTGAGTTAAAGAACTCACCTTTAAACCCAAAAACAGTGAATGACACTACGCCATAGATGGCCTACTGCAACGAAATTACATGGTGTTGCTAGCTATAATGTAACGATAGGTATGCTGATTTTTGTCTATTACAACACTCGCTTCAAGGTGTTAGCATAGGTATCAACAAGATGTTGCAGTAGCTATAGATGTATTCAAATTAAAAAATTAATAAAATTAGCAATCCGCATGAATACGATCCAACGGTCTACATTTAATCTGGTTGATAAAATGGATCACCACTGCAATTTGCCCCAAAATTTTGTTTTACCACCTGAACTAGTTTAGAGTAGATCCCCTTTTGGTTTTCATTTCAATTCGCTTCCTCCCATTCGCCTCCGCCACCAAATTGTCACCCTCCTCTTCTTCTGCTTCCTCATTCGCCTCCGCCACCAAATTGTCACCCTCCTTTTCTCGTATGTGATAATGGCTGCTCCTATCTTGTTCCTCTTTTGCTCTGAAATTAGGGCTTTGGCCTCGTGTTCGCTCCTATGAGATTAGTTAGGGCTTCGGCCTTGTCTTCGCTCCTGTGAGATTAGCTAGGGCTTCAGCCTTGTGCGATTAGGGCTTCGGCTAATATCGAAGGACCCGATTGATTGTCGATCGATTACAATTGCTGTTCTTCTGATTTGCTTTGGCAATCGATCGTCTCCTTGCTTCGAATACAGCTCCTTCGATTTTGCTTGAGTTCAACTGTGTATTCGGGTATGTAATTTGTTGCTTTTACTTTAGTGTATTGCTTGCTTGAACTCGATACTATCTGCCGATGATGTTAATGTGTTTATATAGGGTTCGAACCCCTAGATTTACGTTCGTATATATCTGTTTGAATTTGTCAACTAATTTATCTCGGCCACTTGAATTTGTATCACTTCTGTTTTCCATTATCATGTATATATATATATGCATTCATGTATGTATATATGTGTTTGTTGTTGCACTTGAACATGTATATATGTTGCACTGGGTTTGTTTTTTATTTGATGTTGAGGCCTTCTCTTGTATTTAGTTGCCTTCGAGTCATATAAGTTTCTTTCCCTTGTGCCAGTCTTGCTTTGTTTTGGTCTTGGCCATTCACTTGTTAAGGCTGCTTGTTTCATTGATGCATGTTTTTGTATTCACCACTTTGCATTGGTCATTGTATATCTATGCACTGGTCCTTTGAGCCTGTTTGCACTGCCTATATATATACATGTTGTTTCACACATGTATATATGTATGGTTGCTTTCATATGGTAGCTGGACTTGCTCGAGTTCATATTTCTTATATTATCTGACTTCGGTCATTTTTGAAATTGCTGCAGCTCATTCACTTGACACTTCTGTTGGTCTGTATTTTTGAATATGGTTGGAGTTTTGGTTTAATTGTGAGTTTGAGTTCTTTTGTTGAGCTCTGTCCACTGTTGTTTTATGTCTGGCATACAAGTCTGGTATAGTTTGCTCTGACCAATTCATTGAGCATGCTGTTTATTTCTGTAGCATGCTTCTGTTTCATTTTTGTTCTTGTGCATTGTCAACTGCTTTGACCTTGTTATGCATACTTCTGTTTCATTTTTGTTCTTGTGCATTTGGTTTATTACTGTTGCATGTTGTAGTGTTTTACTTGAATCTTGGTTGCACTGTCCACTTGAGTTCATTTAGCTCTGTCCTTTGTTTGGTTCATCTTGTAGTCTGGTACATTGTTTCATTTTGTATGCATTTGCTTGTATACTTGAATCTGGTTCATTCCAGAAAGTTTTGTTCATTGTATATGTTGTCTTGACAATTTTCTTGAACTTGCACCTGCGTTGAATCCAGCTAATAGCTCGGGTTTGACCTTGTGCTGATATCGTGATTTTATTTGTATTTCACTTGAGTTGAACCCGTCTTTTGATTTGGGTTTGACTTTGTGCTCACATGTCCCTGTAACTTTATCAAGTGTATATCGGTGTGCACGGCCTTGTGGCATGTACAATGATACACTGTGCATGTCACAAGTTGTTCGTGTGTGATGAATTCAAAATTAAATGATGACGAACAACCCAAATAACTGAGGCAAATAATATTTTCAAAATTACATTTTATTTTATACTGCAAAAATATTTCCTTTTCAATTTTACTGCGTCAGTGTGTATTTTTGCAGATTGCTCAGATGTTGGATTCAATCTGAAATGGACTTGAAGACAGGTTTCAAAGAAGGCTCGATCCCCGCCGGGACTGCGGTGCCCCGGACCCCCGCCGGCGCTGCGCCCGGACCCGCTTCTCGCCTCGCCTTCGGCTCGGCACTCGGCTCATCATCTATTTGTCAGTGTCGGTGTCTGTATAAATTGAAATTGCATATGTAATGAGTGAACTGAGTAATGTAGTGAGGAATATCTGTATATGTGAATATCAGTGTTATTTATCATTGAATTGTAAAATAGTGGAGTCAGGAATTTGTACTATTTTAAATGTTGAAATAAAATATTTATTTAAATAAATTACTGTTTGAATATCAAATTCTGTGCAATAGCATTTTATTAAATAAATATTTATTTCTATTAAAAAATCAAATATGCTCTACATTGTGGGCCCCACAAATTCAGAAAGTTAATATCTATAGCAACATTTTGGAATGTTGGTACAAACACCTATGGATGTTGCTATAGACCCAAATAGGGTTCTATTGCAACAATATTTCTTATGTTGCCTTAGATAGTCAAAATGTTGCCTTTGAGGTCTGCGGCAACGCGGCAAAATGCATCACCGAGAAAGTGTTGCCTTTGCCCTTTTTTAGCCTTCAGCAACATTTTTTGGCACATCCTGCATCACTTCTTTGGTATTGCAGTATGCAATCTATGGCGTAGTGTGAGAAGTTTTTAAAACAAGGCAAAAACAATTCCTCTTCAACACACCTCTAGAATCTTCAATCTATTATCAAAGGTGAAGTTTTTCCCTAAGTTAGGTTAGGAATTTCTGAGAATTGAAGAGAGATTGAGATGGAGAAGAAGAAGAGGATGCTTACCTTAGCTTCTCTTTGTTTTCTAGAGCTTGAATTTGAATTTCCTAGTAAACTAGGTTTAGGAATTTTAATTTCCTTTCTCTTCCACCATTTTTGCTTTAGCTAGAGAGTATTACGGAAATGAGAATAAATGAAGGAACTTGAGTGGAGTTAGGGTATTAGATGAGTAATGAGGTGAAACCCAAACCCAAAGTCCAATAGAAAAATAGCAAAATTCACCCAACTCTAAACATATCGATGTTTATACTCAAAAATGTTGTAAACGCCATTTTGGCCTCAATGGAAGTGGTCTCGAGTCCCAATTCGACTGTTTACAAAAAGTAGCTTTTTTGGACTTTCAATCCGATTAACGATGCTATATTTAAATAAAACATTTAAATATACAATCATAAAATATGTGGGTTGTTACATATATTATCATTAGATTCCCATTAAATAATTTTATTCAATATTTATTTCAGTAATTAATTATGTTAATTAGTTATGCTGAGACTGTAAATTGTATAAGTGAGCTTATATTTAATTATTTTTTATATGGAAAAATGGGAAATAGTAATCCAATTAAATATAAATAATATTAGGCTTGACAATAGAGAAAGGCAAAAGCCTAAAAGTAAGAAATTTACAGTTATTTACATCTATTTTAAAAGTTGAAATTTAGCCTATAAATGTTAGCTTCTTTTTATTCCTTTTTACACGAATAAAATAGTAAAGAGAAGAATTCGTAAATACGGACCAAATAAAAGAACACTAGATTTACAGAAATTAGATGTAAAATAAGAAAAGCTGAAATAAAAAGAGCAAAATAGAATTTTGCAGTAAATTATGCTAAAACGGGGAAAAATAAATTAAAAGGGAAAATCTAATAACTTGATTTGGAAGTGAGTGATAGATTAATTGGTTGGTTTAGAAAAGAGAATACATTTCCATAGTTTAATATTTAAAAGATAACGATTAACGTAATTGCAAGAATAAAATAAAGAAAAAGGGAATTAGTGTAAAATAAAGAAACTACTGTATTTTGCACTATCCAAAAAGTAAAAGAAATATCTTGCAGTTACGGATTATTGTTTATAGCATTGTTTAGTATTAAAACATGGAAATGGAATTTTAGCATAGTTTTTGTGACCAACCAAATAGAATAGAACTACTTCCTAGAATATAAGAAAATAAAGTGAAGAATTACAGGAAGTAAAGAGGAAATCAAGTTAATTATTAGATAAGACTGGAAGCAACTAAAAGAAATTTACCTAGATCTGCAATTACTGCGCAGATAATAGAATAAAGGCAAAGCAGTTATTTTGATAAGTAAATTTGTGACAGTCGGACGTAGTCCCAAGCCAAGATTATCATATAATAGAGAATTAAAGAGAATTCAATATCATAATAAAAGAAGACAGACTAGAATAGAAAATAGATGTTTGTAATTATATTTATAATATATCTATACTATAAAGCAAAACCTTGAGTCAAAAGGTCAAAGTGAAGCCTTTTTTGAAATGCCCAAATTATCCCCATCGCAAGTTGAAAACAAAATACAGGTTTATGGGTACTTTGGTATTTCTATCCCCAGCTCATCCACGTTTTACCAACAGATCATCCCACGTTTCCTCCTCCTTTTTTCCTTTCTTCTCGGTTGGAAACTGCTTTACCTTCTCTTCCCCATTGACAATAATGACGAATCTTTACGCTGCTCAAGTTGAGAGGTTCAACGGTTTCAGTACACGATCCATGGACAAGAGGACGAAGACGAAGACGATGGTGCACAGGGATCCTCACTTACAGTATCGATTTTCTAACTCACGGTATCTATTTTCTACAATTCGACTGGAATTTCAACTTTTTCATGTTGCTACAGTTATTTTGAAACCCTAATTCCATTTATGTTATTTTCGCATGCAATACAGTGATTCAGCTTCATGGAGGCAAACTGTTCCATGAGTGATGAGCTGTGCTATGTGATTTGTGGTGTTCAGAGCTTAATGTTGTTGAATATTCATAGAAGAATTTTTTGAAGACCTCTTTTTAGTGTACCATGTAATTTGTAATCTAATCAATATTTAGATGCGAAGTTTGGTTAAATTCTTATTTGGGAAGGAAAATCCAAAGGCAACGTTCATCCCATCAAATGCGGTTAGAATTTGCTGTAAAAATACAGTTTCACTTTCTATTCCTAATTTGAGTTTGGAAGATATTATAACTAATTTTATGTGTTTGCATCTTCTTTTTAGTATTTTAGAATGCAACTATTCTGGAAGAAGGGGAAAAGATAGATCTTTATCTGAACATAGATTCTACCAAAGATGGAAAGAAAAGTGCTGACAAAAAAATTCAAAAAAAGGATGAAGAAACTAAGAATGCCAAGGATACTAAAGTTAACAAGGGTGAAGAAGAATTATTTTTCCTTGCAAATTCAACGATCTGTTGCTCCTGACACTTCAGCTCACATTTCTTCTTCTCTTTAGTCCAGATATGGGATAGACGAGCCATCATGGAGTAAGGTTTGTAGTCCTGAGTTTATTATAAATTTTCTAATCTGAAAATCGTTGCATTATATCCTAATTTTAAAATTAAAATATTATTAGATCTCTAAATTGTTATAGATCTATGTTGTTGTTTCCCAGGTAGTTTAAAAAAATTGAATTTTTTTCCCTTTTTTGGATTATTTGGTTATTTAGGATTGTAAATTTATACAATTCCTAC
The DNA here is from genome assembly GCA_030737815.1 of Allium fistulosum. Taxonomy (NCBI): domain Eukaryota; kingdom Viridiplantae; phylum Streptophyta; class Magnoliopsida; order Asparagales; family Amaryllidaceae; genus Allium; species Allium fistulosum. Next base: position 935,253,333 of record CM060907.1, on the reverse strand, counting down.
CGCATCAAGTAAGTAAGTTTACTTCTATTTGAGTATGGGGTTACTTTTTTGTCGATGTGGATCGTAACAAAATATTATAATTCTCTTCTATAATTTAAAACATGCATCAATATTGAATTTGTTAGTCTTCTAAAATTTTCTGTTCATTTAATTACCTATCATTACTATAGTGAAGATTATGTTAGCCAAATGTTAGATAAATTCAAACCAAAATTTGAAGTATAGTGTGATTGGGTCAAATTATTTCAAGGATGATTAGTTTAGATGTCATATCTGACAATTTCTACAAGCAGACATATTTGCTTAAGCGAAATATGAACTTCATGATATAATACACTTCTAATTATGAAATTCTATCGAATTATTATAAAGCGGTTTTTATTTGAATCGTCTACTGTATTTTACAGGTACCACAAATTGCTGAGGTTTTGGTCCATTTGGTACATTTGCGAAGAACAGTAGAAAGGTGATGACTTTAAAGGAGATGCGTCATCTCCAACTGTGGTCTATTGTATTTTACTGTTGCAATGATTCTGGAGAAGTACCAAAACAAAAACAAAAATGAAGTACCATTCAGAGTTAAATGTGACATTTTAGAAGCAGAAAGATTGGAATCCTACTCATGCAGAGGACCAGTATCCAAGAGAAGCTTTCATGTGACTGCATGTGATTATTCTGAAGCATAGTTGTTGTATGCATGTGACTCTGTGTGCATTCATAAGGAATATGTGTAGGGAAAGTTTGATGCAAGTATAATCCGAAGCACGAGAGCATGCATAATAAAACTTGCATGGAACTGCGAGCTACCCAAAACTGATGCATGGTTGAAGCCTGTATTTAGTGCCTATGAGCATGTTATGATTGAGGCCTGCGTGCATTATGAAGACAATGAACTACTCAAGGCTGGAACTGTGAAGCTAGATTGGAAGGACCAGTTTGAAACTCTAAAGCTGGACTGAAGCATGTAATACTACGTTGAGCCATTCTAAAGGACCAGTTCGGAAGTTGAGTGACAGAAATGTTGCAATGTCATGAGCAGCACGAACAAGTGAATGCGGAAATGCCTAACTGCAATACGCAGACTGCAATTGGGGACCTAATACAAGTATGAAATAGTGAATAATATTGTTTCATTGTTTCATCTCTCTTACATATTATTAAATTGTTTTAGTTTGATATTAGTTGATTTTTATAAAAAAATTCTGAAGATTTGGCAAATCGGTTTCTTTCCATTTTCTTCATTATTACACCAACAAGAAGAACCATATTTAGTTAAATAATAAGAATGTATGCAATTCCAAAATTGACCAAATCATGTGAAATCATAATTGACATGAATTACTTATATATTAACATGCATCTTTATATTTAGTTCATAATAAAACTCTAAATTTTAATTGTATTTTATTACTATTTGTTGCCTGCATTTATTAGTTTCGAAAAGAAGGAAGTGCTGCATGAACTTTTAAATTCAAAAATGTATTATTCGGTTGTATGTAAAGCAACCTTTACTAACCATGACATCATCAAAATGAATGCATTTAGCTATAGAAGTTGACATGCTTGAACGAATCTAATCTCTTAGTATTTCCTAATTCTCCATTTGTATTGATTAATTGTTGTTGTATTATACTATAATTTGTATATAGTGGTATATAGTTAAGATAACATTTCAGATTGTGCATTTGAATATAAGTTATTTGTTAGAATCATGTATGAACATACTATGTTAGCTAACTAAATTCCCGTTTTTTTTTTGTTGTTTTTTTTATTGTAGGTGTATGTAATTCTACTTCCACACAATTATTAAAGATGAGCATATTATATCTCTGACTATGTTTGAGGTGTTTACATTGGTATGGAACTAATGTTGGTTTTTTCATGTCAATAAAAATATGAAATTGTCGTATTATTAGTTAGTTTATGTGGGCCAAATTATAGTTTAATGTTGCAGGGGGAGGACACCGACCAAATTGAATCATGTTATATTGTCTACTACTTTATATTTTATTAAGGCATAATTGTCGGAATGCTCGATCAGTGGCTAGAAAAGTTATATTATATAACTATAAGTATTAGTTCATCATTAATTACAAAGGTTAATATTTAATGAATTTACCTTTGCAAGTATATCTCTTAGTTAATAACAATAATTTTTCGTTATGGCCGTATGCATTGAAATATATATACATGAATCAACTCTATATATTCATTTTATTATATGAACTATAGTGTCCTAAACTTGCAATAAATAAATAAATAAACAAGTAAAATTTTCAATATTATTCAATCGTTTCAATTTTTGGTTGATATTTTTCTTCACTATATATATAGAAAAGTTTGGAAGTATTGATCAAGTAGAATTGGTTAATTCATTACCTATTTTGGCAATAATAGGTATTACCTAATTTGGCAATAGATTTCCACTGAAAAGGTCTTCATTATAAAATCTCATAAATTTGCAGGAGCCAATATATAATTGGACACAGAGTTGACCTCCAAAAATGACTGATTGCTCAATGCTATGCTCAAGCTTTTAATGGTATGTTAAAAAGATGTTTCTACTTTAATGGTCACTTTTTATCTTTAAAATTGTTGCATGGTACACAATGATGTTGCCTTCGCTATTTGAATTTTTAATAGGTAAAGCATTTATATCCTTTAGAACAGTTTTTCAGTGTCTATATCTAATAAATACCATTTCCAATTTCATTCATATTACTTGCTTTTTTTATTAGACTGTACATAGTGCTGTTGTTCAAATAATATCATTTTTTTTCTAAACTTAATAGCATTCACATTGAATAAAACTCCTTTTGTTCATTTCTTTTTTCTCGATAGAGAATTAATTGCAATTTCTATACAAAAGGCCTTTGCTTGATACAATTTTTTACCATGCATGTTTTCAAATACCTATAAATCCTTTCTAAAGGCAATATTTCCCCAACAAATAAGTTTGTCTCATTATTTTAAAAACTTAAATCCAATTTCCATGTATTCAATTTGCATTTAAAACTTTTCAAAAGTTTTCACATAGTAAATACAATTCTATCTAACCTATGCTTCAATTATCAATCATGTTTTGATATGCACATAAATCAACTCTATTTATTCATTTTATTATATGAAATATAGCGCCCTAAACTAGCAATAACTGAATAAATAAATAAAGTAACTTTTTCAATATTATTTAATCGTTTCAATTTTTGGTTGATGTTTTTATTTACTCTTTCGGATATGGAAAAGTTAGGAAGTATAGGTTAAGAAGATTTGCTTCCAAAGGCTTCATTACCTAATTTGGCAATAATAGTTGCTACCTAATTTGGCAATAGGTTTCCACTGGAAAAGTCTTCAATATACAATCTCAAAAAATTGCAGGAGCCAGTATATATTCGGGCAAAGAGTTGACCTCTAAAAATGATTGATTGCTCAATGTTATACTCAAGCTTTTAATGGTACGTTAAAAGACGTTTCTACTTTTATGGTCTTTTTTTATCTCCAAAATTGTTGTATGGTACAATGATGTTGCTTTCACTGTTTGAATTTTTAATAGGCGAAGCATTTATATCCTTCAAAAACAATTTTCCAGTATCTATATCTAATAAATATCATTTCCGATTTCATTTATGTTACTTGCTTTTTTATTAGATTGTTGCTGTTGTTGAAATAATATCATTTTTTTCTAAACTTAACAGACATTGAATAAAATTCCTTTTGTTCATTTCGTTTTCTCGATAGAGAATTAATTACAATTTCTATACAAAGTCTTTGCTTGATACAATTTTTTATTACGCATGTTTCCAAATACCTATATATCCTTTATAAAGGCAATATTTCCCCAATAAATAAGTTTGTCTCATTATTTTAAACTTAAATCCAATTCCCATGTATTCTATTTGCATTTAACGCTTTTCAAAAGTTTTCACATAGTAAATACAATTCTATCTATCATATGCATCCATTATCAATCATATATATTTTCATATGTACATTAATCAACTCTATTTATTCATTTTATTATATGAAGTATAGTGTCCTAAACTAGCAATAACTGAATAAATATAAAACTAAAATTTTCAATATTATCGTATTTGTTTTAATTTTTGGTTGATGTTTTTCTTTACTCTTCCAGTCGTAGAAAAGTTGGGAAGTATTGATCAAGAAGATTTGCTTCCAGAGGTTAATTCATTACCTAATTAGGCAATAATATTTATTACCTAATTTTGGCAATAGATTTCCAATGAAAAAGTCTTCAATATACAATCTCAAAAAATTGTACATAAAAGTGTACATCAAAGTAGTGGTCATACAAGATCCACTACGTCACAAAATAATAGGTACAAGTGCTAGACAAAAGAATAAGTATACATCAAGGAGTCTCTATCTCGAATGTATAAAAGCAAAAACTACTAATCTAAAGTAGTTAGCCAAAAATCAGATGATGGTCCTTGATAAGAAGTCAAGTAGAAGCACCTGAAATACCTCGGTCTGACCCGAGTATTATTTAAGAAGAAAAATAATAAACGGATCAGTCTAGCTATAAATATCATATAAAATGAGATAGGATAAGAGATATGACAAAAACGTATGATAACAATAATTTCATACTGTGATAAGTATACATTAGATAACAACAAAAATCATACAATATCTCAAATATTCTTAAACACTAAAAAGAATGTCATATTCTTTAAATTATTCACCAAAACACAAATATTGATAGAGCTTATCAATACAAACCACGAAAATTGGTGAAATACAAATTCTAGAAATCAACAACCAGAAATCCAGAAAACACAAAGGGGGAGGCCTATCACAAACGGGAGCATGAAAACTCACTAACACGTGTGTCACAAACGGAACGCTATTCCATGGTCGCTAACCATCAAGTTTGAGCCGAAGCTCCATAAACGGCCCGAAGACCATGGGTCGCTACCCCACCAATTTGAACCGAAGCTCCACAAATGGGGTTTTTAGTCCCCACACAAACAAAGAGACATCGCACATCGCTAGTCTAAATCACAAAATGATCACCATTGATCAATAAGAAGTGTAGATTACACTAAGCTAGTAAATAAATGAGTTTAGCTTCATGTCCCATAACCACTAGCTTAACTTAAATATTTACAAACAAATTGTAGATTTCCACTCGAAAATTGTCACGAGAGTTCAATCGAACAAGTCCAAGAATTAACCGACGAAGTAAACGCAAGCGTTTCATACCACTTTTTTTGCTAAGCCGTTTAATTAGATTTCTCATACAAATAAGGTAAAGGTTTGTATATACTAATAGATTGGAAAACGGTTTTAAAAGCGAGCTTTATATTTAAAATAGTGTCGAAATCGTTTTAATGAAAGACTTTTAGTATTTACTACTAGTATCGAAACCTTTGTATTTTAAAGTGACAAATCACAAATATGATTGTAAAAACAATCAATCACCAAAAATTCACATACGACAATGTGAATGAAACCCATGAAAATCGATATCAAATCCATCAAATGGATATTCCTAAAAACCCAAAGAAAGAAGTCATCAAAGTCGATAATAAGTGATAACAACTAATCAGATCAACCAAAAATCGATTAAAACGGAAATCCACTCAAAATAGGTAATTTGGCTGAAATAAGCAGCTCCAGACATCTGGTGGTTACCCCAGACGTCTGAGCTGAAGCTTTGGAATTTTCTTCTAGATCACCCAGACGTCTGGGTTAAAAGCTCAGATGTATGAGCTGAGAGTTTGGAATTTTATTCCCGTAGCTCCAGACGTCTGACCTTAATACCAGACGTCTGAGCTGAAGCTCTGGGCAATATTTTGCCTAGGCCAATGTTGGCCAAATTGTTTCGGAAGCAATCGGACGAGCACGGAGGCTAGGGATTTATGCCAAGCGACAACCCAGCCCTATAGGCTCTTCGATACACTCCAAACATCCATAACAAGATTATCATATATTTCGACTTCAAACTACCAAAAATTGGATAATTCACCAATTCAATTCAAATCGAAAGCAAATGAACATGAATAGATGTTAGGAATTCATACCTAACATCAATGATAGCTATAGACATAGATGTGAGTTCAAGAACTCACCTTTAAACCCAAAAACAACACGTGAGAAGCTTTAAACAAAGGAAAGATCAATCTCTCTTCAACTTCAACTCTAGAAGCTCCAATCTAAGATCATAAGCAAATATTTCCTAAGTTAGGGTTTAGGAATTTCTGAAAATTGGAGAGGAATTGAGATGGAGAAGATGAAGAGGATTCTTACTTAAGCTTCTCCTTGATTTCTAGAGCTTGAATTAGAATTTCCTAAGAATCTAGGGCTTAGGAATTTTGATTTCTTTTCTCTTCCCCCATTTTTTCTTTTAGGGCTTGAGTATTAGGAAATTGGAATTGAAATGAATGAAGAGTAGAGGAGTGGAGTGGGAGTTATTATGTAAAGGAGTTGGGTTCTCTTAGTGGGCTGGAACCCAAACCCAAAGGCCAATAGAAAAATAGCAAAATTCTACTCAACTCCAAACATATCGATGTTTATACTCAAAAAAGTTGTAAACATCGTTTTGAACTCAATGGAAGGGGTCTCGCATCCTAATTCGACTGTTTACAAAAACTAGCATTTCGGACTTTAATCCGACTAACGATTGCCATATTTAAATTTCAACATTTAAATATACAATCACAAAATATGCGGGTTGTTACAAAGCATATTGAAAGTTAGTAGAAAAAGTTAAGTATATAATAAGTGATGCTCTCTACATATTGTATAGTTGTTATTTACCTTGTACTTATGCTCTTAGTTATGTTATGTAATGCTTGGATGTAAAACAAATGACATGAAAGTGGTTTTAGAAGTGTTCGTATAACGACTATCGCTATATAAGCACTTTTGAAAAATATCATATCTCCGAAACCAATTGGTTAATCTAATGCTTGGATTTTATTTTACAATGATAAATAAGTTTTTGAATAACGATGAGTTTGAAATTAATTGACCATTTTAATAATGATTTTTAAATTTAATTAATCATTTTAACTAATGAGGATCAAGATTAATTAACTATCTTAATAACGATGTGTTTAAAATTAATAAATTATTTTGTTAATGATATTTAAACTTAATTAATCATTTTATCTAATGATATCTAAGGTTAATTAATCATTTGATAATGATGGATTAAAGTTAATTAATCATTTTAATTAATGGTACTTAAATTTAATTAACCCTTTGTAATTCTTGTGAGGATCGCTTACCGTTAGTGGAGTTTACCTACAACAATGGTTATTAGGCTAGCAATGGGATGACACCATTCGAGGTATTATACGGTGGACCCTATAGATCACTGTCGTGTTGGTGGGACACTACAAATAGGATTATACTTGGATCGAATATGGTAAGGGAGGCGTCGAAGAAAGTGGACTTGGTCCATAGGAGAATGAAGAATGCTAAGAATAGGCAGAAATCTTATGATGACAGGAGACGTATGGAGTTAGAGTTCGCAGTGGGCGACATGGTGTTTATGAAGGTTTTTCCCCTTAGACATGTTATAAGGTTTGGTAGATCGGAAAATCTAGCACCAAGGTTTGTAGGGCCTTTCCCGATAGTCGCTAGAGTAGGGAAGTTTCTATATAGAGTAGAGCTTCCGAAGAAGTTAGCGGGGCTACATGTTGTTTTCCATGTGTCACACTTACAGAAGTGCTTACATGATACAATTACCATAGTCAAGGCGAGTCAATTAGAGGGGGTAGAGGTTGAGAGGGAGTTGCTTGTTTGTCGTGCACCCACTGTTATTCTTGAGTATGGTACAAAGAGACTCCGCAACAAGGAAATCAAACTTGTTAAAGTCCAATGAGGAGACAATTCAATGGAGAGTACATGGGAGCCCGAGGAGAAGATTCAGCGACCCACCTACAACTATTTTCTGGTACGTCTCAAACTTAAACTCTTATAAGTATAGGTTACTTATGTGTAGGAATTAGTTGGTATACCCTTTAGGTAGAGACCATTGGGTGATTGGAAAGATTGCAAGTGTGTTATGAGGACATGTTATGGATGGTGGATGCTAGTGGATGTATTGTTTGTACTGTTATCTTTTACAGGATTAGGACAGTATGTCCTCTAGGTATACACACACATACGCACATTTGGTAGCATGTTGCCTCTTGATTGTTGTTATGTTAGTGGACATTATGCATATGGATGTTGCATTAGGATTGAATGGTTGTGCATACATATAGAATTGCAAGTATACTTATTTAGGATGTTGCATACATTTTAGAGCATGATATGAGCATTTTCATGGTAGGAGGTCTACTGGATTAGGAGACCGCCTACTCTTTGCATTTGTATAGGTTCACATGCATTTCACGTTTCATATGTATGTACATGTAGCATTAGAAAATTTCTAACGATAATGATTGCCTGTGGATGATGGATGAGTTGATGGTTGTAGTAATTGGTTGCTGTGTGTATAAGTTACATTTTTTTCGTCCTTTGAAATTTTAGGGACAAAATCCTTTTAATGGGAGGAGAATGTAACATCTCGAAAATTTAACAAAAATTAAATTTAAATAAAGCAAGGACTAAAATGAAATTTTCACAAACGACTGAATTTGGCTACGAATCTTACACCATTGCATTCATAACGATTTTTTGGATAATTTTCATACATAACACTTCGAATTCGGAGTTAGTACGGAGAAGTTGCGGACATTTGAAAATTTGAAAATAGAATAGAAATTAAATTTAAAAACTTCCCAATAATACACTACTACCGGTCGACCCAAGGGTCTCGTTAGTTGATCGGTAGCGATCGCCCTAAGGGGGTCAAGCGATCGACCATTCACATTGTTAATTCAATAATTCTAGACCTCATTCGAACGGTAGAGATTAATTGCTTTGCCGTCAAGCAGTGATGATGGAATAAGATGACACTAAAGATTCACCAAACCTAATCTAATGTCCCAAACCTGTCTCCGACCTCTGTAAATACAAACTAAACTAACCCTAAAAATCAGTAGAAAAACTTATAGTACCAAAACTCTATCAAAATTTATCCTTTTCTCTAAAACTAAAATCTTATCAAAATCAAAATTATAGAAGGAATACAATAAATCAGATCTAGAAGGAAAAGCTTACGGAGGGCGATTCACGAGCAAGGAACGAAGTAACAGCTTGGGTATAAGGTAAGTGGGAATAAGTTTAAGTAGATGATTATTTACAATTAAATTTGCTCTATTCTATCTTATCTAGAATGTTAGTAATCCAATTGTAAGTTGTAAAACCCTAACTTAAAAACTAAGATATAGGGTAGATATTGAAGTCAATATAAGTGGATAAATCTGATGTTTAATGCTAGTAGACCCTTCTATTATTGAACTATAAATCCTAAAATTTATAAACCCTAGATTAATTAACTAAAAATTTAATGGGTATAAATCTAAATTGAAAACATAAAACTGGTGTAATCACCCCCACTTCTATATCCATATTATCCAAGAGTACTATAGAGTAATTAGTTAGATAATACGAAGCATGAGGCTATCTGTGATAATGACCCGTATTTTAACTAGTTTTAAATTATTAAATCAATATGATTATTGAATAAAATGGTTAGAAATAAAAATTTAATAAATTATTAATGTGATTTGTTGGATATGAACTTGGATAAAAAAATTTGGATAACAAAATTCAAGAAGGTAAGAGATTGTAACTTATATTAGAAAATAAATTAAATAATATTGAATTGTAAGTAATTGCATTAATGTTGGATTATTATAAAATGAAAGTGGTTGTACTATTATTTGAATTTGTTTTAAAAGTTAAATAACTTGTATTTCAATTTTAGCGTTTTATTGCATATTTAAATTGTTTAAATTTAATATTGGAAATTATTTCAATAATTGAATTCTGAATCTAATATGAATGAAAATGGTATCGAAAATTGATTTAAATTTTATTTAAGTATGAATGAAGATTGTTAACATTTAAAATTGGATTTAAAATTGGATAAATAAAAATCGGAAATTGTATATTTCATTTAACGAGTTAAAATAGACATTTTGGTCACTGTCTCGGATTTCGATGAAACCAGTTTCATCGGATCCGTAATAATGAATTATTGTAGGATTTCAAGTTTTGTAGCGATCGGACTTGTCCTTTGGCCGTGCGAGCTTGAAAGGCATAGAAATTAATTTAAGGAATTCGATTAAAATTAATTGATTTTGAAAAGCTATCTTCTGAATACGATCGAATTAGGCCTCGAAACTAGTTCCATTGTGTTCGGAATGGGGGTAAAACATTAGGAACGCCATGCGGCACGCTTCGTTTGGAGTTCGAAAAATTTTACGTGTGAATAGCGTCAGATATTTATATAAGAGTCCGCGTTATAATTTCGTTCGTAACCCTATTTGAGAAACGCGTCGCTCCCTCTTATAAACGAATTAATGGCATTCTTTCCTCGATTCCTCTCAATCCACTCATCGAAATCAAAATCTTCCAAAAGCAAGGTTGTAGAGCTCGACAAGCTCCACACATCCATTGGTGGTGATCGTCGTAGGCGGAGCGAGGCGTCGTAGATCTGGCTCCGAAGTCGCGGCTATTTGGGCTCAGTTTCGCCTCGATTTGTGCCTGCGTTGGAGGCCTGGCGGCTGGCGTAGGTGGTGGTGGCGTGGGCACTTGCGATGGTGGCTCTCGACCAACGTCTGGTTGCCTCGTGTTGCGTGCACGTGGAGAAATTGGCAACGTGATGTTGGGTTTCGTGTGCAGGTAGGCGGGAACAAGAGCGAGAGGGAACGTGAACAGTAAGTGTTTTTTTTGTTTTTTTTAAGTTGTTAATTAACTTTTAATTATATCATTAATGCTAATTTAATCGTAACTTCTCCATACGAGGTCCGTTTCGGACGAAACAAATTACGTTGGGATCGTATCGACGAAGGCAACGACATGGAATTAAAGTGGAATTTATTTGAAGTTGAAATATTTTTAGTTTTAAATAAAAGGTGAGTGTTTTATAATGCTCACGATGTACTAAAATAATTTTTGTGTTAGTTAAATTGATATCGTGAAGTGATTTAAATTTATTGACTGTTATTTGGTAAATTTAACTAACATTTAAACTGATAGGAACTAAAATGATAGGAACTTGATTAACAGTTCAAATTTGAAATGGAAATTAAATTGCTAGTTAAATTCCTGATTTTTGATAACTAGTAAATTGTTATGGTATTTTGACTGACTTGGATGTTGATTGTGATGGATGATATTGATTGATATTTTGGATGATCTGGACGTTTATTTATTTTGGTATATCCTGTTATCATCCTGTATATTATTTACAGTATAAAATTGTAAATCGAATTATTTCAAATAAATTAAGAAATAGGTTGAAATGATATATACCTATGACATTTATTTTGGATTGAAATGATATATATCCATCCCTGAAATTAAATTGAAATAGCTGATCACTTGGCCATAGGATAGAAAAATTATATATGGACACCGGATTGGTTAAATTAAATGATTTTAAAATTTTTGATTTGAAATTATTTAAATGAATTGATTTAAAGGAGTAAAAATCAAATTTAAGGAAATCGAATTATTTTCGAACTTGAGCTCAAAATGTTCAAATTTAAATTTGGTTACAGGGATTGTTAAATAATCGAAGTTGAGTGTTATCCCGCCTTTTGGCAAGGCCGTGACACCAAGGACTTGACTAGATACCGGTGACAGGTCGTCTCGGAAGTCGGTTACGCGTAAGAATCGCTACGGATATCGATGAAATTTGTTCAAGTCCGGATCGTGCTGCAATTGATAAGGCACGTCAAGCAAAGCCGTGTAAGCCAACGTTCCAAGTTTCGGAGCAATCCGAGTTCGTATGCCCAAGTTATCGCAGTTAGAAAGAAGAAGGACCTAGGGTCGGATCCATCCCCCTTAGCATTGCATCGAATCCACAGAGTCGTTGCCTTGCTTCGACTCCATCAACACAGGGGCCCTCGTTCGAATCCATCAGGACCAAGCATTGGTTCAAAAACATCGAGATAGTATTGGTTCGAATCGATCGTAGTTGCTGTGCTTCGAGTCGATTCGAACGTACCCCAAGTTCGAATCCATTGGAACTCCCTACACCTCGAATCCATAAAGAGAAGGAGCTTCGAATCCAGGAGATGTACCTCTGCTTCGATTCCATGCCACTATTGTCTTCGAATCCCAAAGACAGAAGACGCTTCGTATCGATCAGTCATGACCATCCACAATCGATACGAGGGAATGCAATTCAATCGATTCGAGGAAAGCACGTCTTCGAATCGATAGTCTTGAATCCACATGGTCTACGCAGCTAGAAACCCAGGTACGACTTGGTAGAACTCGGAGATAAAAGAGGGATGACCCGAAGCATGCGCGCCACACCATTGCCTTCGTGCGCAGGGAGATCGATTCGAACGAATCGATTCGAACTAAGATCGATTCGAACTAGGCTGGTCAACCAGAAACGTGATTTTGAATCGATCATAACTCGAGTTCTACAAGTCCAAATGCCATGAAATTTTCACAGAAGCTTAAACACATGATGAAGAATGTTCACACCAAATTTCAGCTCGATTGGACGATTTCTTGATCGATTCGAACCAAGGGTCGAATCGATCCCAAAGTGGGCCCGGATCTCCAGATTTCGGCCATGTGGGCCCCCTGACGTACCAGAACTGGTCTCCCCTCATTTTAGGCGAAATATCAGCCTCCTACGCCTATAAATAGAGCCCCTGGTCATTCAGAAAAGGGGTCGAAGAATTCTAAGTACTGAAGAGCGCCCAGATTCTGCCAGATCTACTCCAGAACACCGCCGTTGCTTTAGATTGACACTTAGCATTTGAATTCAGTTGTATTACATTATTAACTACTGTAATCTTCAAGTAATCGAGCAATAAAATCATCAAACTTCATAATGGACGTAGGCAAAACGCCGAACCACTCTAAATCGCTTGTCTTTGCAATTTACTTTCTGTTATTTGGAGTTTTTGTTAGATAATCCACAGTTTTAATTTTCATTCTTCACTTTTATCTCTTCAAAAACTTCCGAAGAGTGTTGTGCCCATTTTTGGTACAAACACTTTGGTGCTTTCACTGAGAAAAAACCAGCTTTTTTCTCCTGCTCCTTGGATCTACCATCGATACCGGATTGCACAAATCCAAGAGGAAGATCCAGATCTTCGATTCACAGTCCTTCCATTCTACTCAGATTTGCATAAAATCTAGGAAAAGGATTCATCATTCAAAATGGTTAGCACGAGAACCACTTCTACAGCTGCTGGACAAGAAGGTAGGGATGGACAGAATCCTGCTCAACAGCAGCCATCCAACCAGGACAACACTGCCCACTCAGATCCGTCTGGGGCAGTCACTAGACAAGAATTCCAGGTGTTGCTCCAAGAGCTGACTTAGAGTCGGCAACAGTTAGCCGAACAGTTGCGTGCCAATATTGAATTGACAAACCAACTGAACCGCCAAGGCCGTAGGAGGTCCAGAAGGGATGATGTTTCCCGCTCATCCACTGAAAGTTCTGCCTCATCTGACTATCATCATAGATCTACCCGTCCCCGATTAGACGGAGATCATGCTCAGACTGCTGGATATCAACCCGCCCTGACTGTCGGGAAATTGAGGGTAGGACCATCAACCAGCTTCCAGGCGGGGCCATCAGCACGAGGTGGTCGTACTCCGCAATATACTACGGACAATCATGTCACAGCTGCCACAGTAGAAACAAGGGTTGATACCCGACATCTCCCGGATTCGAGTAATCAACAACAGGGACGTACTTCTGAACCATACGTCCCGGAAGACGCTGAGCCAAGGAGGCGAAACTTGGACCGTCGACAGCGCCCGGTCCAAACTCGCACTGTGGAACCCGACCACACCTTAGCTCAGCATGCTCAAAATGTAGCCATGCCAGACATCTCGACTATGATACGTCAGATGATCCGTGAAAGCCAAGGTCTTACCAATGACAATTGGGGGATCTCTCGAAGCCATACTCCTTTCACGGACGAGATACTATACGCTGAACCCCCTCGGCGATTCAGAATGCCAACTCTCCCTATGTACGAAGGAAGTTCTGATCCCAATCAGCACATATTGAAATACGAATGGTCAATGAGCGTCGCGAGGGCCGACGATGCAGTAAAATGCCGGAGCTTCCCCATTTCACTGGGAGGAATTGCAACAATGTGGTTTACAAGACTACCTCCAAGATCTATCTCTTCATTTGACCAATTGGCTAAGAAATTTGTTGAACAATTCCGCATGCATGTCGCTAGACCCAAAGATGTTAACACCCTATCCAATGTTACCCAGGCTCGTGGGGAAACATTAAGGCGTTACTTGGAGAGATTCCATGCGGCATGTGTGGAAATTAGTAATCCCAACGACAACTCAATTTTAATGGCATTGACAAAGGGAATTGATCCCGATTCTGAATTTGGAAACTGGTTAGCCGGAAAACCGCCCGCGTCGTTGGACCGTTTCTACTCCAAAGCCGCTCAATTCTTACGGCAAGAGGACGTGAAACAGTCTAGGAAGCAGGACGATGCAAAACCTGGGAATGAGGGAATACAAAGCAATGTAGCAGTTAAACAGTCCGGTGACAATTCCGGAAAATTCCAGTTAAACATACAGAACAAACAAACTCAGCCAAGAGGTGGCAATGGTCAAAATAAGAAGAGAGATCCGAATCCAGGCCCACGGCGTAGGGCTCCGATGTTCGAAAGTTATACACCGTTAAACACTTTGCCGGAAAATGTGTACCTGCAAACTTGCAACACAGAACAGTATAAGAAACCCGCTCCGAAGTGGTCATCAGAAAGGCAGATTCAGACAGGAAAGTTTTGTAGGTTTCATGAGAGTTATGGCCACAATACTAATGACTGTCGCCATTTGCAAGATCTCATAGAAAAGTTGATCAGGGAGAGGAAGTTAGATCAATTCGTGCGGGCGCCGCAGTCTGGTGGTGCGGGCCCATCGAATCCAAACCGTGTGCAAGACCAAGAAAGACAAGAGGAACCCGCTCGTACAGGCGGGAGGCTAGTTATCAATACCATAAGTGGTGGTCCTCATCCAGCGGACAGGAGCTGGAGGGAAATGGAGTCGTATGCTAGCTCTATCAGGCATGCGAGCTTCGAATGCTGCAGTAATTGTGAGGATGGAACCCCGGCTAAGCAACAAAAAACGATGTCTGACGATATCATATTTAGAAGCAGGGATGCTGACAAAATCGAAGCTCCAACAATTGACCCACTGGTCATATCTGCCCAGGTTGGTCCTGCTTGGATGAAGAGGATCCTGGTTGACAGTGGGAGTTCTGTAAACATTCTATTCAAGCGAGCTTACGATTTAATGAAGATGGAAGCCAAAGACTTGAAACCCTGCCAATCCCGAGTTCATGGCTTCAATGGGAGTGCAACGATACCTACTGGAATAGTGGAACTACCAGTAGAACTGGGGATTGGAGAACGCAGGAGAGTCCGACTGTTGCAATTCGTCGTTCTTGACATTGCTTCACCGTACAACGCATTCCTGGGTCGACCAGCCCTTGCTGAATTCAGGGCAGCCATTGCCCCGTGGTGTTTGACTTTAAAATTCCCGACTGACCATGGTATAGGAATCGTTCAAGGAGATCAGGCAGCAGGGAGAGCCTGTTATGTTGCTGAGTTGCGTGAAGCACAGAAGAAGGAGAAAGGAAAGGGCATAGAGGAATCTCTCTGCGTCCGTTTTACTGATAATTGACAACTAACGCCTGGGCCCCGGCCCGGGCGCCACTACCAATTCCTTAGAGATCTTGACCCTAGAGATAGCGAAGATAAAGATGAAGTAGAAGAGAATCAAGCGTCTCCAGCCGAACTGACTGTGGACGTCCCGGTCAGTGAGGATGACGACTCGAAAGTACTAAAAGTTGGATCTCAACTGGGAAAACAGATACAACAGGAATTGGTTGAATTTCTTCAAGCGAATCTTGATGTCTTTGCCTGGACGCACTCTGACATGTGCGGAATCTCACCGAACATTGCAAGTCACTCTTTGAATATTGATCCGCGACATGTTCCGGTCAAACAAATGAGGCGTGGTATGGATCCAGAGAGATCTGCCGCCCTTAAGGAAGAAATTGACAAGTTGCAATCAAATGGTTTCATCCGAGATGCTCTATACCCAGAGTGGGTGTCAAATCCGGTAATGGTTCGGAAACCAAACGGGAAATGGAGAATTTGTGTCGACTACTCTGACTTAAACAAAGCTTGTCCTAAAGATAGTTTTCCACTTCCTCGAATTGACCAACTCGTAGACTCAACTGCAGGCCATGAATTGTTATCCTTTATGGACGCTTATTCCGGTTATAATCAAATACCCATGCATCTACCCGATCAAGAACATACCAGTTTCGTTACCGATCTGGGACTCTATTGCTACAGAGTCATGCCTTTTGGTTTAAAAAACGCCGGAGCAACTTACCAACGCTTGGTTAATCGAATGTTCGCTGAGCAGATCGGGAAGACCATGGAAGTCTATGTGGATGACATGTTAGTTAAGTCCCGATTTTCCACAGATCACGTCAGGGATTTAGATTCAATGTTTCGCATCCTACGTGAATATGGAATGAAGCTTAACCCGTTAAAGTGCCACTTTGGCGTCGCATCCGGAAAATTTCTGGGTTTCATCGTCAATGCTCGTGGGATAGAGGCAAACCCCGAAAAGATCTGGGCAATAAGGAATTTGCAAACTCCAAGGACCATAAAGCAAGTCCAAAGTCTCAACGGGAAGGTAGCAGCGCTAAGCAGGTTCATCTCGAAATCCACTGATAAATGCATCCCTTTCTTTGATCTAATCCGGAAAGGAAAACGAAACTTTGAATGGACCATGGAATGTGAAGGCGCATTCCGATCACTGGTTCAGCATCTCTCTACGCCACCGATTTTGTCGAAACCAATTGATCACGAACAATTATACCTTTATCTGGCGGTATCAGAGCATGCGATCAGTGCTGCTCTGGTCCGGGAAGAGGATCGAGTGCAGAAACCGGTTTATTATGTTAGTAAACGATTGACCGGAGCTGAAAGAAATTACCCCAAGTTGGAGAAACTGGCTTACTGTTTGGTCATTGCCTCGAGAAAGCTTCGTCCTTATTTCCAAGCTCATCCGCTTACTGTGTATACCGATCAGCCGTTACGACAGGTCCTTGCGTGGCCTGAGACGTCTGGAAGGTTACTCAAGTGGAATATCGAACTGAGTCAATTTGACATTACTTATGCTCCGTGGAGAGCCATTCAAGGGCAAGTCCTAGCTGACTTCATAGCTGAATTTACTGTTCCAGACGACTTACCCGAAACCAGCAAGTCTCCTGAATATGTCTGGAAACTTTATACAGATGGTGCATCAAACGATCGGTGTTCGGGCGCTGGAATTGTACTAGAAACCCCCGAAGGTCGATCCATATGCTATGCTTTGAAGTTTGATTTTCACGCAACCAACAATGAAGCCGAGTATGAAGCCCTGTTGACTGGGTTAAAGCTTGCCAGAAATCTGAGAATTATCGCTATAGAAGTTTATTGTGATTCACAGTTGGTTGTGTGTCAGGTACGGGGGGAATATCAATCAAGAGATCGAAGGTTAGCTGCTTATCTAGCCCGAGTTCAGGAAGCGCTGGATCAGTTTGATTATTATGCTATTTACTACATACCACGAGATCGCAATCAAAAGGCCGATTCATTGGCAAAATTGGCCAGCACAGGTGAAGCACAGCAAATGGGACTCGTCCCGGTCGAAACTTTGCCTTTCCCAAGCATCGATCAAATCAAAACGAATGATGTGTTGGAAACCTTTCCCAGCAAAGAATCATGGATGACTCCGTATCGAAATTATATTGAGAATGGGATATTGCCTGAACACCGAAATGAGAAAAGGCAAATTCTACGAAAAGCTTCGCGGTTCATCATTCAGGACGGGATCATGTATAGAAAAGGTTATTCTGTTCCACTCCTCCGGTGTATCGCTCACGACGAAGTCAAACGAGTGTTACATGATGTACACGAGGGAGAAAGCGGCGATCACACCGGTGGACAAGCGCTTGCTAAGAAGATACTCCGATATGGATATTACTGGCCGACAGTGAATCGAGATGCAGCCAATTACGCCAGAAAGTGCGACAAGTGCCAAAAACACGCTCGAATTCCAAGAGCCCCGCCTACCGAGTTAACTCAAATGGTCAGTCCCTGGCCGTTCGCTATGTGGGGTATCGATATCATTGGCGCTTTGCCTCTGGCAAAAGGTGGTGCGAAGTATGCCATCGTCGCAGTTGATTACTTCACGAAATGGGCCGAGGCCGAAGCTCTCGCAACGATTACATCGAAGAAAGTGATAAACTTTGTGGTCCGCAATATCATTTGCCGATTTGGACTCCCGCATACCATCATCACCGATAATGGGACCCAATTCGAAAGTTCGGAGTTCAAGAATTTCTGCCAACGATTTCATATTCATAAAAAGTTCTCTGCAGTCGCGCATCCACAAGCAAACGGTCAGGTCGAAGCTGTTAACAAAGTTATCAAATCCATCTTAAAGAAACGACTGGAAAAGGCTGGGGGCAAATGGGTCGATGAACTTCCTATGGCATTATGGGCTTATCGAACAACTCACAAGACCGCAACTGGACACACCCCATTTTCCTTATCCTATGGCTCGGAGGCCGTTATTCCAGTCGAGACAGAAGTATTTTCTCACCGCGTAACTTATTACGATCCAAGAACAAATGCTATATTGCTCGCTGAATCTTTGGATCTGTTGGACGAGAGACGAGAAGAAGCTGATTTAAGAGCGGCCGCCTACCGAAGTCGGGTCGCCCGGTTATATAACACCAAAGTTCGCCCCCGAACCTTTGAACTCGGTGATCTGGTCCTCAAGAGAATCTACCCGGTTCCTTCACACATGAAACCAAATTGGGAAGGGCCGTACGTGATTACACAAAGACTTGGGGATGGCACATTCAAACTATCAACCGTGGACGGTCTAGTTTTACCAAGAGCCTGGAACAGCGAGAGTCTCCGTCGCTACTACATATGACAGGCTTCATTTATTTCATTATGTTTTTTATTCAGCAATTTACTTTTGCATTTAGAAATTAGAATTTGTAATAAGGCAACTGATTTGCCATATTTTCTTATTTCAGCAATAAAATGCCATCTCTTCGAGCCAGAGCTGTGATTCATTAAATACAATGTATAACATCACGATGCACGAAGAGCTAAGTTCCATCACACAGTGGAATTTATTCAAGTAGGGAGTGGCTGTGAAGCAATCAACCACTCACTAAATGAAACCCGAGCTCGGGGGCAAGCCATCACATCAGACCACGAAATGGGTTGATACACGACAACCCTTCATTCAACTCCGTACTCCCAGAGTGCGAGGCGGAGTATAAACATTTTCCTAAAATCCCAGAGTACTCCGAGAGCGTGAGCTGGGTACAAACTTCTTACTTAACTCCGTACTCCCAGAGTGCGAGGTAGAGTATAAACATTCATCTAACTCCGTACTCCCAGAGTGCGAGGCGGAGTATAAACATTCGTCTAACTCCGTACTCCCAGAGTGCGAGGCGGAGTATAAACATTCATCTAACTCCGTACTCCCAGAGTGCGAGGCGGAGTATAAACATCCATTCAACTCCGTACTCCCAGAGCGCGAGACGGGGTATAAACATACGTCAACTCCACACTTATCCCCAATACCGGGGGCAGAACCATAACACATAACAAGTTGAAGACAGAAAGGGAATAGATTTTCATTTCCACTATCGACAAAAAGAATCTGATTACAAAGTGTTTACGAAAAATTCTGCTAGTGGGAGCCGAATCCACATCTATACACAGCTATAGAAAAATCAACAAAATGCTACCCTACGCAACAAAGATTTAAAGAAAGAGTTCAATCTTTCTTCTTCCTTATCTTCTTCTTCGGGGTAGCCCCACCAGATCCACTGCCTGATTTTTTCCTCAATCGCTTACTCTTTTCAGGCTTGCCCTCCGGCAGCGATATAATGTCAACGTCTTCCTCAGAGCTGGAGGCGACGGAAGTTCTTCTAGGAGGTCGAACTGGAGGCATAGGAGTAGTAGCAGGAGGAGGGACAGGAGCAGTTTCAATCACTACGGTACCGCCCGGTGAAATCACCATTAACGGGGCAGGCCCGGGGGGACTCGTACCAACATTTCCTGCTGCCATCTCGGCAGCAATCTCAGCCATAACGTCGTCCTCACGAGATACATGGGCCGCATCGGATGTGCCAATAGCTGGCATAGATGAACTAACGGCCGGAGCAGCCCCACTCGCAGCATCGGACGGGTTGGCAGAGGGATCAATGGGTTCATTGAGAAGCTCCTCAATCATTTGAGCACTGAAAGAAAACATATTCGCATCTCCCTCCTCGCCAACCAAAGTAGAAGTCGTGATGGCTTCGGAAAAGACAACCCCTTGTGTTTGATGAGGAACTGATGGAACAAGGGGCGTAGAAACAATAACTTCAGTCACTGAAATGCGACAAAACGAAGATTGTTAGCCAAGTGTGTTGCTTAAGGTTCTTCACAACTAAACTACGAGAAGCGTTCAAATACCTTCCTTGGTCTGGACCGAAACATGGGCGGAATCCTCGGCCGAAGATAATAATGGTTGGTCAGGATTATAGGCAGGAACAGACTGGGGATCTACCGCACCAGTGGCTTCGGGCAATGTCGGAATTACAGCTCCAACACTTGTCCCATGATGCACGATCCCCAAGCCTTCGCCTGTCTCTAGAGATCGAACGCCGAGCTTTTCTTTCGCCATAGAGATCACCACTTCATGGAGGGTCTTCCTCTCATCCTCGGTAAGCAAACGCATCTCCAGTTCAAAATCGTCAAGTGTTCCATCTGGATGCGCTGCTCTTTTCTCATTCACCAGCCGGGTCCAGGCATTGTACAAGATCATGGGGTCATCTCCCAGCCACGTTAAATTTCTGTGTTCCAACACATTAGCGTTATACATGACTAAGAGATCGTCAAACTCAGCATCTAGCCTAGACCTCTCCTCCAAGATCTTTTCCTGAATTTCTGCTTCCGCAGACTTAGCCTTGACCGCCGCCGCAGCAAGTTCGGTCCTGAGAGATACTGCTTGGTCGCAAGCCTCTTGAGCAGTGGCGTTCGCATCATCCTTCTCCTTCACCATTTCAGTGAATTTGGCCTTGAGCTCGTTTAGCTCTTTAACGGCTAAGTCTCGCTCAGCTGCAATGGTGGTGTTGCGGTGGCCCATCTCCTCTACCGTGGCGCAATGTTCTTGTTGCATCCTAGCCATTTTGGCCACGGCGTCCTCGTGCTTCTGGAGAGCTTGAAGTTCAGAATTCCGGGACGTCTCCATTTCAGATTGAAGAACTTCAACGATGCGTTTCTGTTTAGCAATTTCAGCATCGCGTTCAGCAATAGTCTTCGCCCGATCAAAAGCTACTCTAGACGCCTTCACGGCTGCCTTGTACCACTCCTTATACTGAGCATAGAAATCGTGGATATAACTATGAGCAGTGATCTCAGCTTCCGAAGGGATTCTTTTAAAGTTAGGAGGGAAGATATAGCCATCCATGCAAATTTCCGGGTAGTCATTCTTCATTTGGGCGAGTTTAGCAGCTCCCTCGCTTGTCAACTCAGCCGGAGCTTGTTCAATTATGGCGGCCGTTGTCGGTTCCATTCTTGGCCGCTGAGTGTCAGGCCGAGAAGATTGAGAAGGCAACTGTTGCTGATGAGATGGTCCTGGGAGGTCTACTGGAGCCCTGGGAGGCGGAGGAGAACGAGAGCGGGGTCGGTACTGGTATCCCCGGTCTCTGTCAGAATAATCATAGCCAGAACGGCCACGCGAGTAATCTCTGTCTCTGTCATAACGTTCCTGACTTGAATAGCTTCGCCCATGATCCCTGTCTGTTTCTCTCCTGCGGGAATCATAAAATGGAGAGGATTGGCGCACATTCCGAAGCCTATCCAGAGTGGAGCCACGTCCTGACATCTCGCCTACGATAAGAAAGAATTACGAATTAGGGTCTCTTAAAGCAATGTTTACTATGCAAAAGTCATGAAGTGCCGTGGAAGTGTGCGTCAATGTGTAAACCCCCAAAACCGACCGGAAGTGTTGACCGCACTTAAGGGAAAGGGCTCGTTCATGTTTAGAACATCTTGAAATTCCTCCAACCCAGGATTATGAGAAATCGATATATAATCTGGGATAGGAATATCGTCCAGCCCTTTGAAAGAATCTCTCGAATGAGAAGGGGCGGCCTCAGAAATCATGACTCCGGAAGCGGGAAGAAACACATCTATGGATTTTCCCCCCTTGGACTTAAGTTTTTTGGAAACGGCGGCCTTGCCTTTCCGTTTTTCTCCCGATTCCTCCAGGTTTCCCGAAAGGTCAGCCATCGGCTCTGAATCTGTGTGGGTTCTTTCTTCATCACCCGCCTTGATTATTTTGATTCCGAGTGACCTCTTCACTTTTTTCTTCTTGGTCTTCTTCTTATCTTCCTTCTTAGAGGTAGACTTCGCAAATCCTTCAACGACTATGCTTTGATTGATGTCGATCAAACCAAGGACTCTTAAGTTGTAATCATTCAGCACCGAGTCAATATGCCTCAGCTCGCTTGGAACTTCTTGAAGACTCCGGACGGTGCCCTTGAAACGCCCTCCATCGGGCCTAGAGATAATAGCTGTAAAAGGAATGAGTTGTCAATTTTAACACCGAAGAGCTATTGGTCAAGGAAACAGGTTAAGGCGCTTACGTCTAGACAACCATCGCCTAGCGAAACCCGGAGGGCACCGAACATAGAACCACTCGTTCTTGAAATAGCTTAGTCGAGTCCAAGCTCCAACTACAACTTGGCAATTCCTGACTGCCTCCAAAAATATAAAGGACGGGCTATCACCCCTACTCTTGAAGTTAAATATGTGTCTGATCTCGGAGGGCCTCGGCGGGCGAAAGAGACAGTCCATAAAGATTACGAAGGCACTGTTCAGCAACGCGTGCTCGTTGGGATGAAGTTGTGAAGGAGCGATTCCTAAATATGACAGCATCCCTCTGATATATTGATTGAAAGGAGGAAGAGTTCCGGCCGCACAAGCATGACGGTAGAATGCTGTATATCCTTCAGGCGGGTTGTGCGGTCTATCAGTGGCGCTGGGCAATAATACGTCACCTAGAGATATGTTATGCTTTAAGCATATTCGTCCCAATAAGGATTCAGAGATGTTAGACTGAACCGAATCAACAGGGTCCTCAATAAATATAGCCTCTGGCAATTCATCTGGAGCCGGATCGATTACATCGGCAGGAATGTCAGGAATCTCAAGCACCGGAGGAGTCGAGCTCTGTACCTCTTGTTGTTGGGAGATCGAAGATTCCATAATTAGCTAACTCATCAGAAAGCAACGTTAAGTTCATAAACAGCCCGTGCATGCCCCGGTGTAGTGTGTATGAACGTGTCGTGCAGTGCAAGTGCTGTGCGTTACTTAACAGATTTAACAAAACTGAGAACAAGATGCAAGCTTCAGAAATTATGAAGCTAATTAGAGCGACCGTCATTGCTGACCGTATTAAAACATGTTATTCAGAATCCATGATTGATTAGTTCAGGTTAATTTTTTCAAAGTTACAGTTCCATCGACGAGCTTTAAGGGGCAGTCAAATATGCACAACGAAAATTTAGTCCGAATATGCAAAGATGAAGCTCGTCGGAGTCGTGCCAATAATCATGTGAAGTTCTCGTATCCATGGAAGCTCGTTTGTAAAGATCAAGTTTCAAGTCCATACAGCTTCGAATCGATCTTAAAGGTGGGCCTTCGAATCGGTACAGGTTCGAATCGATACGAACTCAAGTCAAGGCGATTCGAACCGATACAATCCGAATCGATGCAGTTCAGGCTGAGGTGGTTTATCCTTCGAATCGATCTCTGGAAAAATCGTATGTCGAATGGACGAAGCTTCGTATCGATCATGGTAGTATAATCTTTGAATCGATCGTAGGTAAGTATACCACAACTCCTCGTATCAGTCGCTTCGAATCGATACGATCGATTCACCACCAACGATCGATTCGATCAACATACCTCCACAGATCGATGCGAACGCCACAAAAAATTTGGTTATCTAAGATCGATTCGAAAACCACCATCCAAGATTGATGCGAGGAAGTCGTTTCTTTTTTCATCCCTGGACTCGATTCCATCCAGATCAATACGAACGTAAGCAAAGGGAATTACATCGAAGCCCGAAGCTTAAAAGTATTTAGTCGGATCGCCTACCTAAATACGAGATGAAACTAGAAAGGATTGTTGCGATTCAAAGAAGGGCAGATGGCTTCGATTCACGCGAGTGCTAGATCGATTCGAAGACGCAAAGAAACTGAAGCAATGGTGAAAAGTTAAAAATGAACAGGACCCGGTATATATAGGGGAAGTAGGACGATTCGCCTCCCGGTACGCTTGACCGGCTTCTACAGGTAAGAAAATCGAAACTGATCGATTCGTCGCAGCGAGTTCGAATCCATTGTAAACCGCTACTTCGAATCACTCACGATACGGAGTCGTTCAACTGCTACGCATCCATCCCTTAGTTCGAATCCATCCGGTTTCGAATCCTTTACAACATCGAATCCATTTCAGCAGCATCGAGATGAAGCAACATCGATTCGAGCACTCGTGGCTTCGACTCCACCAACTCAGAGAAATTCAAATCCACGCAGTATCGATTCGGAGAACCATCGATTCGAAGTACCCACTTCGAAACCTTCAACTCGAAGCGGATCAAAAAACATAGCTTCGCATCCATCAAATACCACCGGTCAAATGGACGAACCATTCCAATGTGAAAAATTGCTTGTCTACTCTTTATACCGATTCAGGAGAGGATCGATACGAGAGGATGATCGTAGACAATCATAAAAGCAATGTTTTAACTCAAATCTCAAATCGGTTCAGGAGAGGACCGATGCAGATTTCGATAGCAAACCGAACTGATAACAACTTGCGATCACGCAACGTTAACTAAGGTCAAGATGATACACGTATGCACGTATTTTTGACTAATGTTTTGGTCTTTATCATCAACAGGAATCAAATGTTCATCTTGTCATGACTCACAAGCCCAATAGCCAGTCACGATTATACGACAGTCGATTACTGCAATACAGAATGCAGCTTTCGATAAAGCATGTTGTAGCAATCCAATGAGAGACTGCAGCTTTTCAAAGCACGTCATGTTTACACAAGACGTACTTTGGGGGGCAAATGTTATCCCGCCTTTTGGCAAGGCCGTGACACCAAGGACTTGACTAGATACCGGTGACAGGTCGTCTCGGAAGTCGGTTACGCGTAAGAATCGCTACGGATATCGATGAAATTTGTTCAAGTCCGGATCATGCTGCAATTGATAAGGCACGTCAAGCAAAGCCATGTAAGCCAACGTTCCAAGTTTCGGAGCAATCCGAGTTCGTATGCCCAAGTTATCACAGTTAGAAAGAAGAAGGACCTAGGGTCGGATCCATCCCCCTTAGCATTGCATCGAATCCACAGAGTCGTTGCCTTGCTTCGACTCCATCAACACAGAGGCCCTCGTTCGAATCCATCAGGACCAAGCATTGGTTCAAAAACATCGAGATAGTATTGGTTCGAATCGATCGTAGTTGCTGTGCTTCGAGTCGATTCGAACGTACCCCAAGTTCGAATCCATTGGAACTCCCTACACCTCGAATCCATAAAGAGAAGGAGCTTCGAATCCAGGAGATGTACCTCTGCTTCGATTCCATGCCACTATTGTCTTCGAATCCCAAAGACAGAAGACGCTTCGTATCGATCAGTCATGACCATCCACAATCGATACGAGGGAATGCAATTCAATCGATTCGAGGAAAGCACGTCTTCGAATCGATAGTCTCGAATCCACATGGTCTACACAGCTAGAAACCCGGGTATGACTTGGTAGAACTCGGAGATAAAAGAGGGATGACCCGAAGCATGCGCGCCACACTATTGCCTTCGTGCGCAGGGAGATCGATTCGAACGAATCGATTCGAACTAAGATCGATTCGAACTAGGCTGGTCAACCAGAAACGTGATTTTGAATCGATCATAACTCGAGTTCTACAAGTCCAAATGCCATGAAATTTTCACAGAAGCTTAAACACATGATGAAGAATGTTCACACCAAATTTCAGCTCGATTGGACGATTTCTTGATCGATTCGAACCAAGGGTCGAATCGATCCCAAAGTGGGCCCGGATCTCCAGATTTCGGCCATGTGGGCCCCCTGACGTACCAAAACTGGTCTCCCCTCATTTTAGGCGAAATATCAGCCTCCTACGCCTATAAATAGAGCCCCTGGTCATTCAGAAAAGGGGTCGAAGAATTCTAAGTACTGAAGAGCGCCCAGATTCTGCCAGATCTACTCCAGAACACCGTCGCTGCTTTAGATTGACACTTAGCATTTGAATTCAGTTGTATTACATTATTAACTACTGTAATCTTCAAGTAATCGAGCAATAAAATCATCAAACTTCATAGTGGACGTAGGCAAAACGCCGAACCACTCTAAATCGCTTGTCTTTGCAATTTACTTTCTGTTATTTGGAGTTTTTGTTAGATAATCCACAGTTTTAATTTTCATTCTTCACTTTTATCTCTTCAAAAACTTCCGAAGAGTGTTGTGCCCATTTTTGGTACAAACATTGAGATTTTGAGGTTATAATTGAAATATGATTTAAATCTCAAAAATTGATTTGTTTTAAAAGATTGAACTTTTATTCGAACTTTGAAATATTGCTAAGTAAAAATAATTTAAAATGATATTTCAAAATTGAGCTTAGAATTGAACTATATTTGAAGATTTGGATCTTAAATTGAATATTGAAGGTTAATTTGATTTAAGCGATTTAAATCGATATTTTGAAATCGAACTCGAATTTATATAAATCGAAATGGTTTAAAATTGAGAATTGAATTGAAATAAATTTAAATTGGAATTGAATTAAAATTAATAAGAATTGAAATTAAATTAACTGGAACGGAAATCGAAATTGAATTAGTTTGGAATCGATATTGAAATTAATTTGAATTAAAATTGGAATCGAAGTTAATTCGAATTGAAATCGGAATTGAATCAATTTAAAATGGAAATGGAAATTGAAATTGATTTGAATTGGAAGATTTGGAATTGAATCAGTTTGACTTTGAAACTATTTTCAAATAAATTATTTTAATATAAACTGTTTCAAAATCTATTTTCTTAAATATTCAAATTATCTTGATTTTCCATGCTATTTTACTATATAAACCCTTTTCAATACTCAAACTATCTTATATTTACTATTTAACTATTTTAAAACTATTCAAGCTATTTTCAAAAATTCAAACTAGTCTGAGTGGTAATTGTTTATATTTAAATCATGGATTTAAATACGAATTGGGTTTAAATTAAGTTATAACCTAAATTGAAATTCGAAACAATTTTGGAAGCGAAATCAAGATATTAAGGCGAAAATGATTTTGAAGTGAAATGGTATATTTTGAGTAAATATGATGATTTCGAAATAAATTTTATTTTGAAGTGAATATGATATTCTGATATCAAATATGAATCGTTTCAAAATGTAAAAGTACCGACCGGTGTGAAAAATGACATTTGGTTGTTAAAGAGACTGGGGCCTCTTATTGACATATTCTCTGTCAATATTGGAACCACTTTAACAACTGTGTATGCGGAGGAGACTCCAGAATGAAGTGGTTGGATTTGGCATCGTTTGCTGGATTTGAAGAAAAAGAACGATGATGGATAGACCCCGGCACTTATGCCAATTTGAAATGACTAAAACAGGAAGCTTAACAGGGCCAAGTGGGGTAATTATCCCTAGCGGACATCCATTCTTCGATTTTCTTGGACTCGGTCCATATTATTACTCTTGTTGTTGGTTTCGATTGGTGCACCTTGATTTAGGATAGCCTCCCTTTGGCTTGATATGGAATGGATGGACGCGGTCGTGGCTACGATGCGTTACCACCAGCCCTGCGACCTGAACTGGTAGTATCCTACCTTGGGCATTGCCTCACGTGCCTTGTCATACTTTTATCCCTATACAAGACCCCTAATATTTTGGTTTATTGTTGTCGTATCACGGCGCATCACTGACTACCGACGTGCTACTGGTTGTGTCAAATGCAAACTGTATGTCAATGCTTAAAAACGCGTTAAGGGGGATCAATGTAAAGCCTTAACGTTAAGAAAAATATTTATTTTACTGATTAGACATTATATATGTAACGTATTCTACTACACATAAATATTTTGACGGATCCTTAAGAGATGGAAAATTCCGTAACATCTCTTGAGTTATTGCACGCATGTTATACACTGGATAGGAGATGTGAAACCCCGAAAACATCTCTGACGCCATGGAACTCATGTTATATGTGATATCGATTTGACTCGCATAAGAATATTTTAGTCCTGACTCGAGTATTTTGTCTTTTCATTATGCTCGGGTCAGCCCTGAGTTTTTTAGCACATTGAAGATCATTTTCTTGAGAACGAAGACGAAGATTTGGTATGTTATTACTATTATTATTCATGCATCATGTTGTCTGTTGCATTATTTTATTTATCCCTGCTGTATATATTACTCTGATAAATGTTGTATAAATTATTATCAAATGTATAGTAAACAGCTTCATGAACAGTTTATTTGATTATTATATTTGTATCGTTCCGCTGCGAGATTCTGTGTTTGTTTTCTTCTTCTTTTCTTATTTTTCTTAATTAACCCCATTGATTATCTATGTTTCGGATTGTTTAAGTTGGACATGTGTGGATTATTGTCGATTTAAACCTTCCGAAAGGTAGGTCGGCACAATTGGTTTCAGAGCTTTGATTTAGCGATAACCTTAGCTTTGTGGGGTTTTGACTCATTAGAGATAGGGTAGTAATACCCTAGAATGAGTCTGTTTGAGCATATATATCTGAGAAAGCGTACTTGTTAGTGTTATAAAATGTTTTATATTGTGTTTCTTTATCCGTTGAGTTGTTTATGAATTCTGGTCGATGCGTGGGACGTCGTATTATCGATAGGGGTTTCTAAACACTTAAACGAGACAAGTCACATAATATTGTTTTAAAATAGGGTAAATGAAATAATTTTACCTAAATTATATTATATATATAATGATTATTAAAACTGTTGTTAGGAGATGATAATATTTAGTTATCATCGATTATTGTTTGAATTAAATTAAAAACGAATACTTTGTGAACTCCATTTCATGAAGTGTTTGATAATTAATTGAATTGAAATCAATTACAATAAGAATTGGTTAAAATAACAATGTTGTAAATTAATGAAATGGTTTGGTAATAAGGTAATGAAATTTGTATAAGTATATTTATAGTGTAGCTTGTAAATGGAAAGGATTTAAAAGATGAGAATTTTAAAATTTAAATCTCGTTGCTTTCAAAATTGTTTTCGAAGCCTTCAAAGGTAGTAATAATATTATTTGGAAGAATTTTGACTAGAAAAATATTTTAAAAGGACATTTGAAAGAAATAAAAGCATTGAACTGGCTTTAGTAGCTGGAAAATAATTTTGGGGATGACTACAGCATCGCCAGTATTCATTTTCGAGTTTCTGAGTGAGAATTGCTACCAAAGAAAATTTATTTTCGATTAAAACAAGTTTTGATTGTGAAAAATATTTCAAGTAAGATTTAATAAAATTATGAAAATATTTTTGAACTTATAAATTGAAAATAGTATAGTTAAAATAAGTTATAACTTATAGATTTGAACAGGAAAGTAAAATTTAATTTTAAAACTGTTGAATATTTTTGGTTTAGCAAACAAAAGAAAATTTGCATTTGAGATATGAAATAAAAGAATTAACCTAAGAAATGTTGAATAAATTGAGTTAATGAAATGAAGTAAATAAAATGAAGTTTAACTGAAGAAAACTCAAATAAAGGTGAATTGTATTTGAAATAAATTGGATAAAAATAAAGAAATGAAATTTAAGTAAATAAGTTTGTGTAACTTATAGACTTGAGAAATATTAAGCTAAAAACAAATTTAAATTTTGTTGAAGGTGAATGATAAGAAAGGAAAAGAAAATTTAACTTAAATAATGTTCAATAAACCGAGTAATGGATTAAAATGAAATGGAGTTTAACTTAAGATTAAATGAATTGAATTGGATTTGAATGAAACTAGTTAGTAAAGTGAATTAATTCCACTTAAGCTATAAAATGAACTAATAGAATGAATGCAACTTGAATTATAATATGAAATGCAATTTGAATTGTGAAAGAAATTGAATAAAAAATAAATGTGTGTAAGTAAAATTTATATAAGTAATAAAATTGGATTTAAATAGGATGTAAATAAATTAAATACAATGGGATGAGTTTTAATAAAATAGAATGGTAACTAATTGAATATGGAATAAGTTAATGAAATAAATTATAAATTGGAAATTAACTTAAGAAAGTTGAATGAAAGCGATTGTAATAAAAAGAAATTTTTTATTAATATGAATTTGTGTTCTAAAATAAAATTTACTTAAGTAAAATTAATAATATGAATTAATGAATTGAACTAATGAGATTAATCGATAAATTAATATTAACTTAAGCTGTGAAGTAGTAATAATAAACATGAGTTGCATTTTATAAAATGTTTACAATAAATTTAAATGATTTTATGAAATGGTTTATAAATGAGGTTGGTATTAAAAAGAATACTAAGTGATAGTGAAATAATTGAAATTGAATAAGTTAAATGTGAATAAATTAAATGTAACTAAATCTAAAGTAAGTAAAATGGAATATAAACAAATTGAAATAAAATCAAATGTAAATAGAAGTTGTTGACATAACAAGTGAAATAAATGTAAATCAATTGGAAACAAATGAAATTGAATATAAGTCGAATTAATGCAAATAAAAAAAATATGAAAAAATGGAAAATGAACCAATTGAATGTTAATAGAAATGAAGTGTATAAATTAAATATTGACATTGAATGAAGATTGTGATAGTTTGAATAAATTAGATGAATATCATTTGGTTGGATGATTTCTTTGGATGTAAATCATTGTTATAATTGTTTTAATTGTTTTGATCACATATGATTGGTTTGTTGTGTATTCGTGCTCGCATTGTGGTTTGAATTCACAATACAAGTTATTTGGTTCCACTAGACTCATATATGTTGCTAAATCCTTTATAAGTTACTAATATTCTAATTTGAGTTGAGATAGGTACCTACGAAGACCGTTTGGACGTATACGTGGGTTTTTATAGGTTTTTGCTTGCTTAATACGAGCGAACTCGCTCGTATTAATAATAATAAGGTACACATCTCGAATTACATACCGCGCTTTTATATTTTTCCCTACGGGATGCCTCATCATTGATATGAGATGTATATTTGATATATATTTGGGTTATATATTGTATTATAAAAATTTTCCGATCAAACCGCGCAAAGGAGACTCTGCCGAAATTTTCCGTAAATTCGGGTGTTAGAAAATTTTTGAGTTTTTGAAAATTTTATAACTTGTTTTATATATAAGTTGTAATTTACGTAAAAACGATATCGAAGTGGCGTAGTGAGGGCGTAGTAATGGTTTGGTAAATAAGATTTTAATGTTCTATAAGTCGATTTTTTGAATAAAATATATCAAGTGTTAAATTCTATACTTAGTCCCTTTTCGAGGACGAAAAGTTTTGAGTGAGCGAGAATGTAACGACCTGTATTTAACTAGTTTTAAATTATTAAATCAATATGATTATTGAATAAAATGGTTAGAAATAAAAATTTAATAAATTATTAATGTGACTTGTTGGATATGAACTTGGATAAAATTTTGGATAACAAAATTCAAGAAGGTAAGAGATTGTAACTTATATTAGAAAATAAATTAAATAATATTGAATTTTAAGTAATTGCATTAATGTTGGATTATTATAAAATGAAAGTGCTTGTTTTATTATTTGAATTCGTTTTAAAAGCTAAATTTTACAAGTTAAATAACTTGTATTTCAATTTTAGCGTTTTATTAGATATTTAAATTGTTTAAATTTAATATTGGAAATTATTTCAATAATTGAATTCTGAATCTAATATGAATGAAAATGGTATCGAAAATAGATTTAAATTTTATTTAAGTATGAATGAAGATTGTTAACATTTAAAATTAGATTTAAAAGTGGATAAATCAAAATTGGAAATTGCATATTTCATTTAACGAGCTAAAATAACAATTTTGGCCACCGTCTCGGATTTCGACGAAACCAGTTTCATCGGATCCATAATAGTGAATTATTGTAGGATTTCAAGTTTTGTAGCGATCGGACTTGTCATTTGGCCGTGCGAGCTTGAAAGCGTAGAAATTAATTTAAGGAATTCGATTAAAATTAATTGATTTTGAAAAGCTATCTTCTAAATACGATCGAATTAGGCATCGAAACTAGTTCCACTGTGTTCGGAATGGGGGTAAAACATTGGGAACGCCAGGCGGCACACTTTGTTTGGAGTTCGGAAAATTTTACGTGTGAATAGCATCAGATATTTATATAAGGGTCCACGTTATAATTTTGGTTCGTAACCCTAATTGAGGAACGCGCCGCTCCCTCTTATAAACGAATTAATGGCCGATGATGTCCATCGTTCTTTCCTCGATTCCTTTCAATCCACTCATCGAAATCAAAATCTTCCAAAAGCAGGGTTGTAGAGCTCGACAAGCTCTACACATCCAATGGTGGTGATCGTCGTAGGCGGAACGAGGCGCCGTAGATCTGGCTCCGAAGTCGCGACTATTTGGGCTTAGTTCGCCTCGATTTGTGCGTGCGTTGGAGGCGTGGCGGCTGGCGTAAGTGGTGGTGGCGTGGGCGCTCGCGATGGTGGCTCTCGATCAACGTCTGGTCGCCTCATGTTGCGTGCGCGTGGAGAAATTGGCCGCATGATGTTAGGTTCGCGTGCAGGTAGGCGGGAACAAGAGTGAGAGGGAACGTGAACAGTAAGTGTTTTTTTTTGTTTTTTTTAAGTTGTTAATTAACTTTTAATTATATCATTAATGCTAATTTAATCGTAACTTCTCCATACGAGGTTCCTTTCGGACGAAACAAATTGCGTTGGGATCGTATCGACGAATGCAACGACATGGAATCAAAGTAAAATTTATTTGAAGATGAAATATTTTTAGTTTCAAATAAAAGGTGAGTGTTTTATTACGCTCACGATGTAAAAAATAATTTTTATGTTAGTTAAATTGATATCGTGAAGTGATTTAAATTTATTGACTGTTATTTAGTAAATTTAACTGATATTTATATTAATAGGAACTAAAGTGATAGGAACTTGAATTGACAGTTCAAATTTGAAATGGAAATTAAATTCCCGATTTTGATAACTAGTAAATTGTTATGATATTTTGACTGACTTGGATGTTAATTGTGATAGATGCTATTGACTGATATTTTGGATGATTTGGGTGTTTATTTATTTTGGTATATCCTGTTATCATCTTGTATATTATTTACAGTATAAAACTATAAATCGAATTATTTCGAATAAATTAAAAAATAGGTTGAAATGATATATACCTATGACATTTATTTTGGATTGAAATGATATATATCCATTCCTGAAATTAAATTGAAATAACTGATCACTTGGTCATAGGATAGAAAATTATATACGGACACCGGATTGGTTAAATTAAATGATTTTAAAATTTTTGATTTGAAATTATTTAAATGATTTTATTTAAAGGAGTAAAAATCGAATTATTTTCAAACTTGAGCTCGAAATGCTGAAATTTAAATTTGGTAACTGGGATTGTTAAATAATCGAAGCTGAGATTTTGAGGTAATAATCGAAATATGATTTGAATCTTGGAAATTGATTTGTTTTAAAAGATTGAACTTTTATTCGAACATTGAAATATTGCTAAGTAAACGTAATTTAAAACGACATTTCAAAATTGAGCTCGGAATTGAATTATATTTGAAGATTTGGATCTTAAATTAAATATTGAAGGTTAATTTGATTTAAGTGATTTGAATCGATAATTTGAAAATCGAACTCGAATTTATATAAATCGAAATGGTTTAAAATTGAGAATTGAATTTAAATAAATTCAAATTGGAATTGAATTGAAATTAAATGGAATTGAAATTGAAATTGAATTAATTGGAGTTGAAATTGAAATTGAATTAATTGGAGTTGAAATCAAAATCGAATTAATTTGGAATCAAAACTGGAATTAATTTGAATTAAAATTGGAATCGAAGTTAATTCGAATTGAAATCGGAATTGAATCGATTTAAAATGGAAGTGGAAATTGATTTGAATTGGAAGACTTGGAATTGAATCGATTTGACTTTGAAACTATTTTTAAATAAATTATTTTAATATAAAATGTTTAAAATCTATCTTCTTAAATATTCAAATTATATTGATTTTCCAAGCTGTTTTACTATATAAACCATTTTCAATACTAAAACTATCCTATATTAACTATTTGAACTATTTAGCTATTTTAAAACTATTCAAGCTATTTTCAAAAATTCAAACCGGTCAAAGTGGGAATTGTTTATATTTAAATCATGGATTTAAATACGAATTGGGTTTAAATGAAGTTATAATATAAATTGAAATTCGAAATAATTTTGGAAGCGAAATCGAGATATTAAGGCGAAATTGATTTTGAAGTGAAATTGTATATTTTGAGTAAATATGATGATTTCAAAATGAATTTGATTTTGAAGCAAATGTGATATTATGATATCAAATATGAATCGTTTCAAAATGTAAAAGTACCTACCGGTGTGAAAAACGACGTTTGGTTGTTAAAGAGACCGGGGCCTCTTATTGGTATACTCTTTGTCAATATTGGAACCACTTTAACAACTGTGTACGCGGAGGAGAATCCAGAACGAAGTGGTTGGATCTGGCGTCGTTTGCTGGATTTGAAGAAAGAGAACAATGATGGATAGACCTCGGCACTTGTGCCAATTTGAAATGACTAAAACAGGACGGCTTGACAGGACCAAGTGGGCTAATAACCCCTAGCGGACATACGTTCTTCGATTTTCTTGGACTCGATCCATACTATTACTCTTGTTGTTGGTTTCGATTGGTGCACCTTGATTTGGGATAGCCTTCCACTGACTCGATATGGGATGGATGGACGCAGTGGGCGATCGTGGCTACAATGTGTTACCACCAGCCCTGCGACCCGAACTGGTAGTATCCTACCTTGGGCATTACCTCACGTACCTTGTCATACTTTTATCCCTATACGAGAGCCCTAAGATTTTGGTTTAGTGTTGTCGTATCACGACGCATCACTGACTACCGACGTGCTACTGATTGTGTCAAATGCAAACTGTATGCCAATGCTTAAAAATGCGTTAAGGGGGATAAATGTAAAGCATTAACGCTAAGAAAAATATTTATTTTACTGATTAGACATTATATATGTAGCGATTCTACTACACATAAATATTTTGACGGATCCTTAAGAGATGGAAAATTCTGTAACATCTCTTGAGTTATTGCACGCACATTATACACTGGATAGGAGATGTGAAACCCCGGAAACATCTCTGACGCCATGGCACTCATCTTATATGCGATATCTTTGACTCACATAATAATATTTTAGTCCTGACTTGAGTGTTTTGTCTTTTCATTATGCTCGGGTCAGCCATGAGTTTTTCAGTGCATTGAAGATCATTTTCTGGAGAACGAAGACGAAGATTTGGTATATTATTACTATTATTATTCTTGCATCATGTTGTCTGTTGCATTATTTTATTTATCCTTACTATATATATAACTCTGATAAATGTTGTATAAATTATTATCAAATGTATAGTAAACAGCTTCATGAACTGTTTATTTGATTATTACATTTTATCGTTCCGCTGCGAGATTCTATGCTTGTTTCTTCTTTTTTTCTTATTTTTCTTAATTACCCCCATTGATTATCTATGTTCCGGATTGTTTAAGTTGGACATGTGTGGATTATTGTC
Organism: Allium fistulosum; assembly: GCA_030737815.1. Lineage (NCBI taxonomy): Eukaryota > Viridiplantae > Streptophyta > Magnoliopsida > Asparagales > Amaryllidaceae > Allium > Allium fistulosum. The sequence continues at coordinate 935,217,214 of CM060907.1, read as the reverse complement.
GATTTAAACCTTCCGAAAGGTGGGTCGTCACATGAATATTCTCTTGGACTGACACTGGTACGTATTAAAACATTAAATAGATATCTCACCTATGCTTACTCAATATTGGTACAAAACAATAAACACGTGTGTCTTTAGGACAAACAATACTTAATGTACAGTATATCACAGAGAACAGTGAGTCCATCATAGCGATAATATATAATATATAATACAATAATACAATAATAACACAACATATCTCAAATATCAACTATCTCAATACAATGTGATGTACAATCAATATACAGCTCAATAGCGAATATACACAATGAATCAATGTCATATAAATATTATACAACATCCTAATATATGTCTCCTCTAGCTCACTAAAATAAAGGTCGGTCATGTCGCCTATGTACCTGAAATGTCTGAGACTGATACAATTGTTATAAAATTACATACGAGTCAGACTATGTCTAATCAAGGGTATATAATAATGTAATATAATATAAAAAGGGAATAATAATATGATAATTATAACACCGATAATCAAATCATCAAACGATGTTTCAACTGATGAATATAAATATAGTGATGTATGCCTGAAATGGATATATAACTATATAATGAAATAAATAATTATCGCGACATCACATCATTCAACTAACTCAAAATAAACAACACTGATATCGAAAGATGTCATCACCCATATAGAAATACATCAAATTAGAAATCTCTAAATAAACTCAAATGGGTGAATCGTACATATCCAAAAATCATCATCAAATCTACAAATATTATTAGAGGAGATATCACCAAGTATAATTAGGCTAGCACGAAGCATTGCCCAGATATAACTCTCAATCTCAATAAATATAACATAATCATCAATATACTCAAAATAGGATAGGCTGCCTATCAAATGTTGAGAATCCACTATACACTGGATATATATCACAAGTATAATATCATCTCCCCATATATATTTATTTGAGAATATCATGACGGAAATGACTGTATGACAGACACGAAGTCCCAAGTAGAGTTATGTATTTACAATAATATGCGATACCTGGCCCACATCAATGCTATAGTGAGATGTATCAATCGTATATGCCAATCCACTGCTCCGTTAGTACCAGAAGGGAGACTGATAGCACTAAGCAAGCTCCAGAGACACTAAGTCTCTACAGTCTTTAGTTACCTCTCAATCATCATGATATCCACTGGTGTGCTCGTCAACATGAGGACCTTAAGTCACGACACTACAAAAGCCCCTATAGGTACTCTCCAACAAACATAGTTAGAAGTACATCGTAATAGTGGCATATAGTACCAATACGTATAGACTCGAAGTCTCACTAACTATGGGCACTGAGCCATATATCAATATGTATCACCTCACACTCTCCACTCTATTCCCGTCACGTAAGTGTCATATACTTACAATGACTAGCTGAATACATATTGTAACAGCATCCCATACCAATGTGTGATACTCAAACATATATTCACTGCTCATAACTACACTCAAACTATCCAGTATTCTATGTAATGAGTCTAAAGAATAACCGAAGAAATATTAACGAATCCCCCATCCCAAATGGTACTATAACTTTGTTTATTCAAATTTCTCGTCACATGGAATTAAATATCATAAAATCATACAAAAGATATCATCACCATATTATATTAAATCATCAATCAAATCACCATCCATGGTGAATCATTTATATAATTTGTGTTAATGTATATGATAAAGGAAGCAAAATCGGAAAAGAAATATAAAATAAATTAACCAAATATATGCATATATACATAAACAAACAAAACAATATTCAATAATAAGGAAAGAATTATCAGAATAGTAATATAAGAATAAGTTATTCAGCTAATATATGTATGTATGTATGTATGTATGTATGTATAACAACAATAAATAAATAAATAACATTTACAATATATAACCTTAACTTAACTTATTAAATACTTAGAAATAGATAATTAATCAAAACCAAATATAATATCACTAACTTGATTTAGATTTTAAAATATTATACTTTTTGAATACTATAAAATATAAAGCATGGGACATTTCTTATTTTTCAACAAAATAAATTTTCCAATCTTTTATAAATTAAATAATACTTTAATATTTACTAATAACAGTATAAGAAAATCTATTTCTTTCTTTTAATAAACCAAAAATAGTTTGTAAAGAAAAATGTTACCTATAGGAAGTATTTCATAATTTACTATGATAAATACTATTTATATAACAATAAATAAATACTATTTTGTATAACAATAAAACATCCATTTTAATTTTATTCATTCATAACCAATTAAATACATTTTCAAGACTTAAACTATATGTATTTAGATTTAATAAATATACTATAATACCCATCAAACATTAACTATATATCATTTCATATTCTTACTTTTAAATGCTAGTAAGTTAACTTCATTTATTTATTAAACTCCAAATAAGATTTACATTAACATTTAATATATATATATATATCATATATAAATACTAGAATTCTAACATATTCAATATATATATTTACTTACTCAATATGGTTTATTATATAACTTACATTTACAAAACTATATAAATATTTAACATAATAATCATTTAATAAATTCTTAGAAAAACTCACCTGAAGATACACACAAAAGATAAAGTAGAAACACTATGATTTACAGCTAAGTATAACACAAACGGTAGTTTTTGTAATAGTAATATAGTTAAGCAACAAAGAAAAAATCTAAGGAAATACATGACAATGCAAAGACTAACACCTAAAATATTTATATGAAAAGAAGCCCTGATGTATGACTTGCAGAGCCACACTTACACTCAACTGCATGCAACGTAAACAACAAAATGCACAGAATACATGTAGACACCCTAACTCATTAACACATTTAGACTATCACCCACAAATGCAATAACATAGACATAATACAGAGATACAATGCGACATAGAATTAAATTGCCAAGACTTGTACAACAGCAAGACAAGAAAATGAAGTTATGTCGAGACACGAAGTATACAAGTGCGTACACACTAAAGCATACTTTATTGCATACCTATACACTCTCTAGAACACACACCGCAACACTCATGTACACACACCAGCGCACTCATACACATGCACACACTACCAAAACTCACAATTACCAGGTGCCTATAAATACAAACTGCACCTACACATGTCTACATCCACTCTTGTACACCTGAACACACACACACACACAGATATATATATATATGCACACTAAACTCCTCCACATGCAAACATGCACACACACACTTACATACTTAAAACACACTTGAAGTGCATAAACCAAAAATGCTCATAAACACAATAAAATACACACATACGCTGGAGAAGCAACCACCGGTGCTTCGGTGATCGTTGACTGGTCCATGAGCGGTGATTTCCTAGAGCTACTAAGCTCTAAGCCGAGCCTCTTAATATATTTTTTTTTCATTGGTCGATATAAGGTATCAGCAACACATAGATGACAGACTCAAAGAATCAACAACAATGCATACGAAATTCAGAGATAATAATGAATAGACATAGATTAGTGAGTTTTTTAACTCACTTGGAAGTCGCTTGCTTCCATCTTCACCACCATGGAACACATGCACACACTAGAGAACCCATGCCTAGATAAAACCCTAGTCTCCTCCTAGCTCATGCATACATCGAGCATCGAGAAGCACAAAATTGAATTTGTAGATTTACGATAATTTACAAGATTAAAATCTTAATTTATAAAGGAAGAAAGGTTTGAGGAATTTCTTATTTAAGGTCAAGAGTGGTGTGTGGGGAAAGCATACGTGACTAATCAAATAAAGAGGAGAGAAAAATCGCTATAACGACCCAGAATTTCATTCATTTGAATTTAGAATATTTAATTCATTTTAAATATTGAAAAGTTAATTTTAGAAGTTAAATAACTTGAATTTCAAATATAATGGTTATTTAAATATTTTAAATTATTTAAATAATTAAATCTTGAATTTTATGTGAATGAATATGATTTCAGAAGTTGATTTAAAATTTATTTGGATAAGAATGAAGATAGTAAACTTTTGAATTTGAATTTAAAAGCGATTAATTTGGTTTTTATAATAATTCATTATAATTAACATGTGAAAATAGCCTTCCAGGGCACTTTCTCGGATTTCAACAAAACTAGTTTCATTGGATCCATAATAGTGAGTTATTATATGTTAACGAATTTCATGACGATCGGACGAATAGTTTGGTCGTGCGAGTTCGAAACGCTTAGAAACTAATCACAGAAATTAATATAATATAACTAGGTTTGAAAAGCTATGTTCTATATATGATCGAATTAGGTCTCCAGACTAGTTCCATTGTGTTCGGAATAGGGGTATATATTATAGAAGGCTAGATGGTACATCTCGATAGGAGTTCGATGGCTTCCTGCTTCTGTGTTTCTCGTTGTCCTCCCCCTTGACTTCTCCGTTCCCTTCGCCTCTCCCTTCTCCTTCCATGCCTGTCTCTCCTTCACCTCTCCCTTCTCCTTCCATTCCCGTCTCTCATTCGCATTCGCTTCGCCTTTCCCCCTCTTCTACCAGATCTGGCCCAGTTTTCAAAGTCCTTCCCTCTCTCCCCGATCGCCATATGCCTCAACTCCTTTCCGCCTCTGAGTTTCCTCCCCTCCATGCTACAATTCCGGCAGATTCTGCGCCTGGTCATGCTTGCCTTGGGGTTGTGCCTTCGTCCGAGTTCAGCTTGCAGTCTTTATCTCCAGTTGCTAGAGGTGGTATGTCAGTTTCTGACGTGGTTTTGAAAGGTAATTCGGGAGTTAATGGTTCTGAAATTGATGTATGTGTATCCCCTGTTGACTGCGAGTTTGAAGTTGGTGTGCCTTCTGTGTGCATATCGCATGTTGCACGCGAGGTTGAAGTTTCTTTGCGTGTATCGCCTGTTGAACGCGAATCTATGGTTGATGATGTTTGTGCGAAGGTTGTTTTGGCTGGCAGTGTAAATCGGCCTGAAACTGTTGTTTCTTCTGGCAATGCCCAATGCACATCTGGTGCTTCCTTAAATTCCTCTGAGAATGTTGTTTCTTCTCCTCCCAAATTTAGTTCTGCTCCTGCCCAGGCTTGCTCCAAATTGTGGTCTTCCCTTTTCTCTTCCCTTCCCCGTAATGCGGGCGATTATAAGCCGATTGACTTTGATATAGTTGCCGAGAATGGAGTGATGATTCCTCCTCCTATTGTCATTCAAGCTGGTTTGGACTTTTGGTCTGATCATCTGGTTGGATTCTTTCTGGACCCTAATCATCGTCTGCATGATGCGTATTCTGTTTGTCATCGGGCGTGGAAACTTCGTGGTGATTTACATATTAAGCTGGTTGACTCCATGTACTTCATTAAGTTTTCCTCCGTTGAGGAGCGTCGTCTTGTTCTTGAATCTGAGCCTTCCTTTTTTGATAGCAAACCATTTATTATTACTCCTTGGTCGCCTACTATTGCCAGAGCTCGTGAGCAAGTTCTTTCCATCCCCGTTTGGGTCTATTTTTCGCATATTCCCTCTGCTCTTCAACCGTTGCTTGGTTTGAATTGGCTAGCCTGTAACGTTGGAAAACTGAGGTGTTTTGACTCTAATACTGTTGCTCGAGAAAAATTGGTGTATGTTAAAGCTCTGATTGAGATTTCCCCAGATAAGCCTCTTCCAACCTCTATTCCTGTCCAGCTAGCTGTTGGGCATGTTGAGGAAGTACGTGTTCGCTACGGTTGGGTTCCGGATATCTGCACTTCCTGTCACTCCTTTGGTCACCTGGCTATTGCCTGCTTGCACTCTGTTGTCTCTGCGGCTGCTCCTAAGATCCCCTTACCTCGCCCCCCGCTCCGGAAATGGGTCCCTAAGGTTTCTGCCTCTGTCCCTCCTCCTGCAGTTCCATTATCTGTCTCGAGTCCGCCTCCTTGTCCTGTTGATAGGCCTGCCTCTCTTTCTGCTCCTGTGGTCCCATGGGATGTCTCTACGTTTCCTTTTCCTTCTCCGGTTCCATCTCCGTCGCGTGTTCCTATTGTTTGGGACGAGTCTGAGAGGTGTTGGGTTGATCTCAAGTCCGAGGTGAGATTTAATCCCATTGCTGATTCCTTTTTTCGATTTGTTTCCGATGATCATTTGGACCTTAGATGCCTTCATTATGTTCCTTCTGGTGATTCTTTAGTCCTCGATATGGATGGTCTGCAAGCGAGATCTAATGCTGTCATGTTAGCTGATTCTTCTTGGGATCAATCCTTTGTTTACTCTCCTAATTCTGTTGATTATGATCCTTGTCTGGCGAGCCTCTTCCGCCCTTATGCTGGTTTAATTGGGAAAGACCCTTTGGTCTCTTCCCAGGTGTTAGTGGTTGATGGGGATATTACCTCTTCGGAGGATTCTTAGTCTTGATTTTTCTATTAGTAACTGTGGCATGTCAGTCACATTCATGTGCTTATTTTTTCCCATTTAGTAGTTAAGGCACTTTTGCCTTTCTCCTGTACTTCAATTTTTATTACGTTCGTAATAAAAAGTGGACGGTCCACTATAAAACCGGCTGGCCTTGCCAAAAAAATTTTTAATTAAAATAATATAAATTCTATTTTATAACCATAATTAAGCCATGCTGAAACACTCCAGCCCATACCTTACCCATGTTTAACCCACATCTTTCCCCCCTATATTAATCGTGCTTAAAACCAGAGGAAAGTTTCTGGATTAAAAAATCAACCATGCTCAATCCAACGTCCCATAGTCCTTGGGACCATTTCGTGCGTTTTTAGACTTCGACTTCGACTAGCAACTTGTTTGCGATCTCGAGATGTAGGAGATCAAAGGTGGAGATTGACTAATTTGACCGAAGGTGGCAACAGTTTCATCATCGAAATTTTGGTTTTTGGCGATACGGGACGTCTTGGTCAACTTTCAGGCAAGGGGTATGAAGGGAAGATGAAGGGGATAGTGAGAGCTACCTTCGACAAGAGTTTAGTGGAAAATGGACGATTATGGCGGTGGAATTTTCGAGTTGAACATCGTTCGTTTTCTTGGGTTTTTAAGGCAAAGGTGGCATTTCGGTGACCGCACCGCTGGCGATGGAGGCGGTGGAGCTTGGGCTTGCCATTAGTGATGACGCGGTGGTGGCTGGGTGACTGAAGCAACGGTGGCAGCAAGGTAAAGTTGGCGCTGGTTCAGTTTGAACGTGGGAGAGAGAGAAGGATTAGGGGGTAGGTTAATAATTTAAATGAGGTTAATTAAAAAAACTAATGATTGTAATTAAGGAGTTATATTATATTTTAAAATTGAAAATCTTATATTAGTGATAACTTGTTCGTTTTAGGTCAGATCAAATGCGGTCAGTCGTGTTAGGATCATATGGATATAAACTACGTCATGGAATTGGATTAGTGATAATTGGAGCTAGTGGAATTTTTCGTCGAATTCGAATGTCGTTCGAATTCAGACGGAACTAGAACGCGCAAGCAATAACTTGAATAGTAGTGAGTTAAACTCAACTTTTTGGTTAACCAGTAATATTTATAGTCGATAAAAATTGTTGATTAGATGTTTGGATGATTTACTATTTTATCAGTTGGTTTGGTTTTTATCCCCACCCCTCGAGCGTATGACCTTTTATATATACCCGCCTAATAGCGGATGACCTATACTATATGATTATAAACTATTTATGATGAAGGGGACATGTTGGAGGGATCCATCGAGATTTCTCACCATCGTTGATTTTAATTTCAATAGTATTCTTGTCATATAAATCATTAGATATTAAACATGATGGTTGGTTTTATTGGTTATGACATTGTTGTATGTCCAAAACTTAAACCCTGTAGTGACAGAAAATCAATAATCGGTATTGGTTAAACATTAGGTAGCTATTAGCCTCAAATTAGTATTTTAAAAATACTATAAATTTCTATTTGAGTTTAAGTTGGTTTTGAGATAGGAAATATTTTAAATCTGAAATTGGTTTCGGAAATATTTTGTTTTAAAAGATTTAACTTCTATTTTTCCAACCATTTTATCCGTCTTTTCTAAGTTATTTATATATATTTAATATCATTTTAAAATTATTTATTTATATTGAATATCATTTTAAAGTTATTTATTTATATTTAATATTGTTTAAAGATTATTTATTTATATTTAATATTGCTTTTAAAATTATTTATTTATATTTAATATCGTTTTAAAGTTATTTATTTATATTTAATATTGTTTTTAAAGTTATTTGTCAATATTTTAATATCTTGAAAAGTTAATTAATGTAAACAATTAATATGGTTTGAAATTTATAATGATTTATTAATACTATTTGGAAACTAATTATTATTGTCTATAATAATGTGGAAAATTAATTATTAGTGTTTAATTATAATGTCTTTGAAATTATTAATTATTATTTTAAGATGTTTTAAAGTTAATAGTTATTATTTATTTATAATGTTTAATATTAATCATTATTATTATATAATAGTGTTTTGAAGAAAATGATTTTTATTTATTTATAAATGTTTTCGAGACTTATAAATAGAGTTATAAATGGGCTTGGGTTTTATAAGAGAAGTTTCATAAAATGGTTTGAAGACTTAAAGGAAGATTATTTACAAGGTAAAAGAGTTTTATAAATGGTTAGATATTTATAAACGAATTTTAGAAATGGGTTTATAGATTTATAAGAGGGGTTTTATAATTAGTTTTATGGATTTATAATGAGTTTATAAATGATTTGAGAAATGATTTAGAGAGGTTTATAAATGGTTTTTTTTAGAATTATAAAATGGTTTACAAATGGGTTTTAGAGATTTATAAAGGGATTTATAAATAATTTTAAATTGTATAGAAAGAGAAATTTTTTCTCAGTTTTGTGAATATACTTGTACTATTAAGATAAGTATATGGAAATTTTTCCAAGTATTCAAAATATAACGGTTTGTGAATGAATCTTTGCAAAAGTATTTTGATAGAAGTATTTACAACGTGAATTTAATGAATGAAAAGATTAATTAAAGAGGTTAGTGGTTGTTTATGTGCTTAACCAATGTTGGTTTCCCCTATGGAATTAAATCCCTGTTTTGAATGTATGTTTGTTGATAGTTAAATAACCAACTATCGAATATGGACAAAAACGTAACTTTGGAAATATTTAGGGGAAACATATGAGTTATATGGCACAGTCATCTCTGATGATGCTATACTGTGCATATAAATCTTGTTCATTCTCCTAGGACAAACGATAAGAAAATCCGTCCACTAATGGTTAGGAGGTGATCTTCGCTCTTATCTTTGACTATTTATTTCCAAAAGAACCGGGGTTGAGTTTACCGAAAACTATCGAATGTTGTTTCAAAGAGACCGGGATCAGATAAGTTGTCCAAAAACACTTCGTTCAAGTGTTTCGAAGTGAAGATATCTTGAAGATGATGGAATTTAAGACGGAGCTTTTTGAACTGCAAAGGCTGCTTGCTACTAATCCCGAGGATGATTCCAAAAATGGATGTAGTAGAAGAAGTGCCTTGGGTTTGTCCATCTCTCATGGACAACTTGTATGGATAAATACTAGCATTGCATTGTTTCTTGGTGGGCAGTGTTAGCATTCCAAGTGGGAAGCGCTATATAAAAGGTAAAAAATAGCCCCAAGCCTTATTAATCGGGAATGACTACAACAAAAGAGATGCAGCAGGGCTAAATAGGTCGCTCCTAATTAGGGTTTGACCATTCCTATCTACAGTCGATAGTATCTCTCATTTGTATGCTTCGGGGCTTATTAACAAAAGGGGTGATCATATTCGGTGCTGCTAGTCAAGTGGTAGGCCAGTCCTGTGTTGGCAGGGGATCCCGGTGAGGTCCTCGGTGTTATTTTATCTAGAGATGCACCATGACGAGCAATACCCCAGTAGCCAAATCACTGTATGGAATCCATTCTCTAATAAGCGCCGTATGGACTTAGTTGTGTCCAACTATGTTGAAATGTGAGATGCAAGCATTTCAGTTATATTCATATTTTACTTTGACCCTTAGACATTATTATAATGTTAATGGATTTTCCATAGAAATTTTTTATGGTTATAGTAAGGTAAAACCCGTCCATATTATATGCGGCATGGTCTTACGAGATACATTTATTTTGAAAAGAGTTTGACACTTTAAAATCCAGTTGGGTGTGTTTTCTCACGTTGGTTTTCCAGACTGACTCGAGTGTTATTTTATTGTAATACTCGGGTCAGACCGAGCATATTACAGATTTAATTTGGATGCTTTGGAGCTTCAGGAGATGAGTTGGAGGCCATAGACGTATTCACATACGTGGTTATTTTTCCACTGCATTCATTATTGTATTTATCAACAATTGCATGGACATGTTGTTATAACTATCTGGGCTAAAATAGGTTAGCATACTCTAATCGATGTCTGTATATATATATATATTACAGCTTGCTTTGTGTAAAGATTTGTTGTATTTTATAGATTATTCGTTCCGCTGTGAGATTTTGTGTTGTTTTGTTTCTTCTTGTCTTCGTTCTATTTTTCTTTTCCCTAACTATCCGCATTTTCATTCAATTTGTGTGGATCATGTATGGTTTATTTGTTCGTTTAAACTGTTCAGAAAAGTGGGTCGTTATATTTGTGGTATCAAAGCGTAAGGTTAAGCGATAACCTTGGCTTCGGTGGGGATTACTCATTAGAAATAGGGTCAATAGCACCCTAGAATGAGTTTGAGTGTATGTATATATGAGTGCATATTTTTTAGTGATATAAAAATGTTTTATATTGTGTTGATTGATCTGTTGAGTGGCTTATGGATTCTTTTCACTATGGGTAATTAACATTATTGATAGGGGTTTTTAAACACTTGAACAGAGCAATTCGACATGGTATTATTTTGAAACTAGGTAAATGAAATTATTTTACCTTGATTATATTTTATATGTAAAGAAATAATATTTCAGAAATTATTATGTTTTATAAGGTGTGTTTGGTTGTTAGAGAATAATAATATTTGATTATTGTCATTTGTTGTTTGTGTTCTAATAAAGTTGTTATTACAATAATGTAAACAAGATAAATAATTAAGAAATGGTTTTATATAACCAAAGTGAAATTATATATAAGGAAAATTTATAAATACGAATTATAGGGTATTGGTTATTATCAAAATAATCAACATTTGTGAAATGATATTATATAAAAAGTGAGATTATATAAGTATGATTTATAAATGCAAATGTATAAGTATATTTATAAATATGGTTTATAAATAAAAATGGGTTTAAAACAAGAAATTGAGAATTTAAACTCCATTGGTTTTGAAAACTGTTTTTTCAAAATTTTGGAAAATAATAATGATTTCATTTGGAAACTATTTTTGAATGAAAATATTTTAAAAATGGAATTTAAAAGTGTTAAGAAAGCATTGAACTCACTTCGGTCGTTGGAAAATAATTTCGATGATGATTGTAGCATCATCGGCGTTCATTTTTGAGTTGTCAAGAGAGGAATTGCTATCGCAGGAGATTTGATTTAGTAAAACAAGTTTTGATTTAAATCACAAATATGATTTGTTATACAAAAAGAGATATATATTATATTATGTAGTATTTCAAAATAGAGTTAAAATAAAATAGAGTGTTTAAATTCTGAAAATTTTTATCTAAGTATTTTGTTGAAATTATAAAAAATTAGTTTTGTAACTTATAAATTGAGGGATAATAAGTTAAAACAAGGTATTAAATTATGAATATGAATTTTAAGAAAAGCAAATATTAAATGAAATTTGACTTAAGTTAAATGAAATGATTTTTGAAATGAAATTGATTGTAGTTTGAAATGAATTAATGAAATAAACTAGTTAAATAAATTAGTGAACTGAATATGGTTTAGAATGTTGTTTGATAGAGTTGAATACTGAAATTGAATAATGAAATGAGTGAAAATAAATAAATGTGAATAAAAGGATTGGTATAGTTAGAAACTAATCGAAATATACGTAAGTTGTACGTAGATCATTTTATTCACATAACTGTTTGATCCAGATTCGAGCACATGATTTCGAGGTGATTTACATCGGTCCAAGTTGGAATTTTTCACTCGATTCTCGACGGCGAACACTGGATATGGATTTTTGATTGATTCTGATATTCTCTTTCATAGCATATGGTTATGAAAGGATAATGGCGGTTTCTAATCAAGGAATCGGATTTGAGTCCAAACTAGAGTGGTCATGTGAATGATACTAGTTCGAAAGTGAAATTGTGTGATCGAGCGAGCGATCAAATTTGATATTGTGTACAGACGATATATGTACATCATACAAGCTTTAGTGAATTAAATGTTTACAATTGAAAATGAAAAATAATATGATTATGAATTATATGATTAGATATCATTGGTAAATAAGATGCAGGTATATATATAAGGAAAAGCTTGTTTGATGTCGTTGGTTCCATGAGTAGAATTTGGTTGGCCGACATATAGGTACATGTTTACATTGTTGTTTGGTTTGATGGTTTTATGATTAATCTGCTTGACTATTGCATTTTTTGTTGGTTTGGGCCTATAGTGGCAGTTTGTAGTTTTTCCAATCGAGCCGCACAAAGGAGGAGCTGGTGAAATTTTCCGTAAATTTAAGGCGTGGGAAAATTTTTGAAATTTTTGAGAAATTTTGATGACTAAAATATGATTTTTGGTGTTATAACTTGGAATGATATTAGTTTGTCTCGGTGAATGATGTTAAAGGCCTGAAAGAATTTGGTAATCTATTTCAACTAATTGGTTTAGAAAAGTTAATGGGTCTAGGGCATTTTCTTACTTACTAATTTCAAGGACTAAATTCTTTTAAGGAGGAAGAATGTAACGACCCATAATTTGAGTAATTCGAATTTGGAATATTTAATTAATTTTAAATATTGAAAAGTTAATTTTATAAGTTAAATAATTTTAATTTCAAATATAATGGTTATTTGAATATTTGAAATTGTTTAAATAATTAAATCTTGAATTTTATGTGAATACAAATGATTTCGAAAGTTGATTTAAATTTTATTTGGATAAGAATGAAGACAGTAAACTTTTGAATTTAAATTTAAAAGCGATTATTTTGGTTTATATAATAATTCATTTTACTTAACCTGTGAAAATAGCCTTCTAGGGCACTGCCTTGGATTTTGACGAAACTAGTTTCATTGTATCCATGATAGTGAGTTATTATATGTTAATGAATTTCATGGCGATCGGACGAATCATTTGATCGTGTGAGTTCAAAACGCTTAGAAACTAATTATAGAAATTAATATAATATAACTGGGTTTGAAAAGCTATCTTTTATGTATGATCAAATTAGGTCTCGACACTAGTTCCATTGTGTTCGGAATAGGAGTATTTAGTATAAAACGCCAGGCGGCACGTCTTGATAAGAGTTTGAGATTTTCGGACATTTAAAGCTTGATATTTTTTATTAAAATGATATGAATTCTATTTTATAACCATACTTAAGCCATGCCCAAACACTTCAGCCCATACCTTGCCCATGTTTAAGCAATACATTTCTCCCCTATATTAATCGTGTTTAAAACCAGAGGAAAGTTTCTCGGGACCATTACATGCATTTTTAGGCTTCAACTTCAACTAGCGGATTGCTTGCGACCTCAAGATGTAGGAGATCAATGGTGGGCATTGGCTAATTCGACCGAAGGTGGCAACAATTTCATGATGATTGAAATTTGGTTTTTAGTGAATCGCGGTGTCTTGGTCGACTATCAGGTGATGGGCTATGAAGGGGACGGTGAGAGCTATCTTCGGCCGAAGTTTGGTGGCAAATGGACGATTGTGGCAGTGGAACTATTGAGTTGAACATCGTTCGACGTCTTAGGTTTTTCGAGGCAAAGGTGGCGTTTCCGGTGATCGCACCATAGGCAATGGAGGCAGCGGAGCTTGGGATTGCCGTTGGTGATGACGTGGCGGCAGCTGGGTGACTGAGGCGAAGGTGATGATGAGGTGAAGTTGGAGCTGGTTTGGTTCGAATGAGAGAGAGAGAGAAGGACTAGGGCCGGATTAATAATTTAAATGAGGTCAATTAAAAAAACTAACAATTGTAATTATGGAGTTATATTATATTTTAAAATTGTAAATCTTATATTAGCGATAACTTGTTCGTTTTAGGTCGGAATCAAATGCGGTCAGTCGTGTTAGGATCGTATGGATATCAACTACATCATGGAATTGGATTGGTGATGATTGGTGGTAGTGGAATTTTTTTCTAAATTCGAACATCATTCGAATTCAGATGGAACCAGAACGCGCAAGCGACACTGGAATAATGGTGAGTTGAACTCACCTTTTTGTTTAACTAGTAATATTTATAGTCGATAAAAATTGTTCGTAACGATCTAGAATTTAATCGCTATTTAAATGAATATTTAATTATATTTTTAAATAATTAATAAATTGATTTTTACCAGCAAATAATAATATTTTAAATAATAACTAATGGTAATAAAATTATTTTCAAAATTTGTTTACCAATATATATAGTTCGTGGAGAATAGAAAATGTGACCAGAAATTATTTTCCGAAATATCGATTTTACAGTGGTTAAAAGTTATTTAAAATACCATAACACTATTGTAAACACACATGCACACAATATAAACCATTTTAACAAGGTGTATACATGTATATATGCATGTACATACTAGCCCACTTAAACATATAAACATATAAGTTAAAATAAGATTTTATTTCATAAAAATATATATACATAACATATAAAAATGCTCTTTTTTTCAACACATGGTACAAGAAGCATGGCATGAATAGTGCATGAGATGGAGGGGGTACAAGTGAGGACGATTATGAGGGGGATAGTATGGAGAGGCATGCGCGCGCGCGCACACACACACACACATACATATATATATAAATATATATATATATATTTAAATATAAACACTTTTATATTTTTAAATAATTTCCTAAGCCTATATATACCCCTAACTTTCATTTTTATCAGTTTACAATCTCCTTCTCACTTTTGAATTCCTAAGAAGCTTAAGAAAACATCCATGGCTTCCTCTTCATAATTTCCAAAGTGAGAAAATCCACTTCATTTTGCTAAAAATCTCCTTTTTAATTCATAAAAACATTTCTAAATCTTCAACAATACTTTTCTTCCAAACTACAAGCAACCATCCACCCTACAACTCCATGGCCATGCCCAACAAGGCCTAGGCCGAGCCTAAAGCCACTAGGTCGAGCCCAGAGCTCACTTGGCCGAGCCTATTTCCAGTGTTCGAGCAACCAAAATTTCTATTTTTTCAAGTTTCTAAAGTGTTTTCAAGTTTCGGCAAAATTTCATCTTGAATTTAAAAAGTTTCAGTGAGTAAAACTTTAGTTTTTGGAAAAGAAAAATAATTGATTTTGATGAACTATATGTTGTGAAAATATAGTGGTTGTTGTGTTGAATTACCATGTTGTGTGGATTGTATATGATTATATGTTTATGGTTGAGCTTGGATTTGTGAGTTGGTTGTTAAATAATATGTTTGGATACGGATATGTGAATGATTGGTTATGATATGATGGTAGTGTATTTATGAAACAAAACCAAGTGCATGTGTTGAAATTGTTGTAAAGCTAGCACTTTGAAAATTCGCAAAGGACTATAGATCCAATTGAAAATGAAAAGCTCTTTTTCTAGTTTTGGATTTTGAAAATGTTTTCTAAGTTTTCACCTTTGTTTTTAAGTTTTCAATACTTTTGCATTTGTGCTTTCAAATATGTTATAGCTAGATTTGAAGTGGAGTTTTCGCCTAGAAATCAATTCTAGCAAACTATGCTCATAGCGATAGTCACTATGGATGCAGTTCGAAAAATTTCGCGATTTCAAGTTTTAAAGTGTTTTTTTTGAACTGTTTTTGAAAATTCATTTCAAACTAATTAAGTAAGTTATAAGTTTAAGTTTTAATTATTTATTAATTTCTTTATTTAATTTATTAATTATGGTAATTATTAATTAATTACTAAGTAATTACATTAAGTAATTAGAGTTTAAGAAATTATCAACTAAGTTAATTATTTTTAATTAAGTAAGTTTTAAATAATGATTAATTAAGATAAAAGAAAATTAGATTTTATTTAATCAAGTTTATTTATTTTAATCAATAACTTAATTAGAGTTAATTATTTAATTAAGGGTTAATTATCCACTTAATTAGGGTTTAATTTCTTGAATGAATGTTATTTAAATTAAAGTTTAATTATAAATAATTTTAAATTAGTTAAAGTTCAAAGAATGATTTTCGATTTAATTTACGGTTAATTAAAGTTTAATTAAGTTTTAGACTTATGATTTGGTTAAGGTTTATTTATTTTAAAGTTCCTTTTTAAACTCTATCGGTTATTTATTTTAGCCAACTTTCTTATTTAAGTAAATTGTTTTTAAACCAAGAATCTCTTGTCCATGCTATTAAGTAGCTAAATGAATTAAAGTAGTTTAATAAAACGTTGAACATGTTATACTGAAAGTAAGTTGACTTGTACTTATCTCAAATAACGCATTTCGGGAACGTGATGAATACAAGGGGGTTAATTTCGATAAGCAGGTCATGATAATCTAAGCATATGGAACGTATGTTCATATGTAAATCTTTACACTTGACGATGGAATAGTAAACTATAAACAACTTGATCCCTTAAAATTATCTACGTTGGTTTAGAGAGACCGGGATCAGATATTAGTTGTTATCCGAAAACCACTTCGAACTAACGTAAACGTTCAAATTGGAAATAGTAAAGGCAATGTCCAAGATGAAGACTTTGAAGTGCAAGGGCTATTTGCTACTAACCCTGAGGGTGATTCCAAAATGGGTGTAGTGGAGATAGTGCCTTCCGTTCATTCATCTCCTAAACGACTTGTATGGATGAGTGCTGACATTGTATCAACATTTAGAAGGCAATGTTAGCATTGCAAGTGGTAATGCTATAACAATGGTAAACGTAGCCATAGGCTTCATCAATTGGGAATGACTAAAACATGGGAGATGAAGCAAGGCTAGGTGGGTCACTCGCATTAGGGTAACGTCATCCCTATCTACAGTCCCAACTATCAACTCATGTATGCTTCGGTATGGTTGGGGATCCTAACCGAGGGGTGATCTTATTCGGTACTATCCAGCAAGGAGTAGGCCAGTCTTTTGTTGGAAGGGGATCCACGCGAGGTCCTCGGTGTTATTTTATCTAGATATGCACTGTGATGGGTGGTACCCCAATAGCCCAGTCATTGTATGGAATCCATTTCCCAATAAGTGCCTTCGGTCTTATTTGTATACCTATAATTAATGTAACAATTTTGGCTATGTGACTTATTTACTTGAAAACCCTAGACATTTTGATAATATCACTAGATTTCTATATAAAGTGTTTTGGTTATCGCAAGGTAAAAACCCATCCATGTTTATGTGCGGCGTGGTCTTACGAGATACCTTTAATTTTTAAATTCTTTTATAAAAAGAAAAAAATAAGTTGTTTGAGTTTACTCACACTAGACCCATGTCTGACCCGGAGTTTTATTTTCTTTCTCTAAAACTCTTGGGTACTCAAATTTGTATGAGTAGCCAAGTGATCCAGGTTTCATATAGAAGCATTTTGAAGGAGCTGGCGCAGGTAGCTTCACCATTAGCTAGTTATTATCTATTCCGCTGTGTTTATGTATGATTTATGTAATGGGTAGGTAGTTATAACTGTCCAGCTGAAGTTGTAATGTAATCACTTTGATGTATTATTATTATGGAAATGACTATGTAATATCCTATGTTATCTATAATATGTTGTTCTGATTTGTAGTGAGATTCTGTGATTATGTAGTTTCTTCTTATCTTTCATTTTCTTCTACCCTTTATGGCTCGTCTTTCGGTGCAAGAAAGGTAGTCGTTACATTTTGGTATCAGAGCCTAGGTTGAGCGAACACTTAGGCTTGGGTTAGGGTAAACTTCGAGAGTGCGTATTTGTAATTTTTATTCATATATATATATATATATATATATATCTGATGGATAGATAGATCAACTTAATAGGTTTGATTAATGCCCTTCTTTCAAGATTTATCTCATCCAAGTATTCTAAGATTATATTACTATGTCCAGGTAGTAAGACATGAATAACCGAGGTAGACGAGTTAGTGGAGCAGGTAGCACAACAACTACAAATGTTTGAACCCCAAATCCTAAAGGAGTTCAGATTACTGAAGAGGCAGCGCCCGAGCAACCAAGAATGAATTTCGCAACCTTATGCAAGGATTACACCAACCTAGGAGAGAAACCATTTAAGGGGACTGAGTTTATCATAGAAGTGCAAGCTTGGTTGTGATCTTGCGAAAAGATTTTTAAAGGTCTTAGTTTATCCAGTGAACAGAAAAGGTTTTTAGCAGTATGGCAACTGCAAGAGGGAGCAGCAGCTTGATGGACTCCCTTACTGCAAATATTCCTGAAGAAGAGTTTTCATGGGCCCGATTTAAAGAAATTTTTTAGGACCAATTCTTTCCAACGGTAGGAAGGATGAGGATGTACCACAACTTCATGGACTTAAAGCAAGGGGATCTATTGGTAGTAAAATATAGGACAAAGTTCAATGAGCTATCTTGCTTTGGACCAGAATTGATCAACACCTTATCAAAGAAGAATTAGATGTTTGTTTTGGGTATGTGAGAAGAGTACCATAAGAAAATGACTACTCATGTTAAAGGTACTTTTGTGGATTTATTTGATATGGCTCTGAGGTACAAGGCCTTGGAAAAGAAGAAGCCTACTCCAGTAGCATTTAGTGGAAATACCAGTGGAAACGGCTCTAACAAGAGGAGTTCAATCCAAATTGGAAGAATCAAGGAAACGGGAAATATGGAGAAGGTCAAGGAGGCAGGCCTAAGGATAGTGGTTGTTATATTTGCAAGCAGAAAGGACATATTGCCAGGTATTGTCTGAATCGTGAAGTTCCAAAGTAGGAAGGTGGACCCATCTCTCCGATGGTCCAGAAGACTCTTTATTTTAATTGCCATCAGCCCGGGCATATGGTAAAGGACTTCCCACTCATGAAGAAGGTGTAGCAGCCCAAGGTGTAGGCTATTAAGAATGAACCGTCCACTTCAACGAATGTGAAGGGAAAGGCATCCTTGAAGGTACCTTACTGATTAATGGTATTTTTGTTCGAGCATTATTTGATATTGGTGCCTCTTGTAGTTATATCTCTTATGAATTTGTAGATAAATTTCATCTTATTCCAAGTATTGTAGAAGACCCTATGTGTATGTCTAACCCCGTAGGCGGGGTGACCCATTTAAGTATAATTTGTAAGAATGTGCCAATTTCATACCTTTCTCATCACTTTTCTTGCGAACTGTATGTATTAGACTTTAAGGGATTTGATATTATTCTTGTTATGGATTGCTTATCGAAACATGGAGCTATTTTAGATTGTAATGAAATAATTGCATCGGTAGTAACCAATTTGGGAAGAGTTGCTAAAGTATCATGTAAGAAACCCAATATTCATATGTGTAGTTTCTTGTATGCCCTGGAGGCATCCCAAGAAAATCTTGGGTCTATTAAAGTTGTTAAGGATTTTCCCGATGCATTTGAAGAGGGTAAAAGTTTACCCAAGCACCGAGGGATAGAGTTTTGCATTGATTTATTCCCTAGTACAAGGCCTGTAGTTCAACCAAAGCAAAGAATGGCTCTGAAGGAGAGAGAGGAGTTGGAAAGTCAAACCTAGGAAAAGGAGAGATTGATTAGACCCAGTCGTTCAAGTTGGGGGTCAGCTGTGGTATTTGCGGCTAAGTTTGATGGATCTTTAAGGTTGTGCATAGATTATAGTGAGTTGAATAGACTAACAATTAGGAACAAGTATCCCTTACCCTGCATCGATTATCTTTTTGATCAACTTCATGGAGCTATGGTATTTTCTCAAATGGATCTAGCTACTGGATTCCATCAGTTGATGGTTGCTGAAGGTAGTATATCGTTAACTGCTTTTAGGGACCCTGATTTATTTTTGAGTGGTTGGTTATGCCTTTCGGGATAACCAATGCGCCTGCAAATGTTGTAGATCTCATGAACCATGTTTTCCGAGATGTTCTTAATAATTTTGTGTTAGTTTTCATCGATGACATCCTTGTCTACTCCAAGTCCGAGAAGGAGCATAAACATCATTTGGAAGTGGTGTCTGAGACATTGAGGAGACATGTCCTGAAGGCGAAATTCTCTAAGTTCCATGTTTTGAAACCGGAGGTAAGATTTTTAGTACATATTGTGATAGGAGAAGGTATTACAGTGGATCCGGTGGAGGGTGAAGCTGTTTAGGAATGGAAGCGACCGCGGACTACTACCAAGGTTCGCGGTTTCTTAGGTTTGGCTGGATACTATAGGAGGTTTATTCAAGATTATTCCAAGATTTCCTCCAATTTGAATAAGCTGACTAAGAAGGGGAGAAGTTTATATGAACTCCAAAGTGTAAAGTGGCATTTCTGGAATTGAAGAAGAGATTGACCAGTGCACCAGTTTTTACAGTTCCAAATGGAAATAATGACTTCATGGTTTACATAGATGCTTGAGGAGTAGGACTAGGTGTTGTTTTGATGTAACATGGTAGTGTGATTGCGTAAGCTAGCAAGCAGTTGAAGCCTCATGAGAAGAACTGTGTTACGCATGACCTGAAGTTGCTAGCTATTGTCTTTGCATTGAAATGTGGAGACACTACTTGCTGGGCATGGATCCTTCTATTCCTCTTAATTTCCTTCTAATCTTTAGAGATTCTAGGAGTAAATTTCTTTCTTTAATTAGGTGAAAATTTTGAGCTCTTTACGGATCATAAATCCCTGAAGTATCTTTTTACTCAGAAGGATCTGAAACTGAGGCAACAGAGGTTTTTGGGGTTTCTAGCGGCTTATGACTTGGATATTCTTTATATTCCAGGAAATACTGATGTAGTGGCAGATGCCTTAAGCAGGAATGTTATTTTGACTCTTTTGGAGGTTACCTAAGCTCTCCTAGAAAGAATAGCGAGCAAGCAAAGATTGGACAGAAGCTTAGTGGTGATCATTAGGAAGGTTGAAGAGGGATAGTGTACAAGTTTTAAGATTGATAACGGAGGAGTTTTGAGGATGAATGGACGGATCTGTGTACTGAATGTCAACGGTCTTAGACGGGAAGTTTTGTCAGAGTGCCATCGTTCTAAGTTGAGTATCCATTCAGGTGTCATAAAGATGCATAAGGATATGAAGCGGATGTTTGGGTGGAAGGGAATGAAAAGATATACCTCTATCTTTGTTAGCAGGTGTTCGTGCTGTCAACAAATCAAAGGTGATCATCAAAAATTAGCCATGTCATTACAACCTTTGGAAATGGGAAATGATATCAATGGATTTTATCGATGGTTTGCCCATAACAAGAAAAGGAAATGAAGGAGTGTGGGTTATCATGGATCGGCTAACGAAGAGCGCACAATTTATTCCAGTAAAACCAACAAGGACCGCTGCTTCTTTTGCTGAGATTTTTATGAGAGAGATAGTCAGGTTACATGGAGTTCCTATGAGTATAGTAAGTGGTCGAGGCCCTATATTTACTACTCAGTTTTGGGAAGCATTGCAAATAACTCTAGGAACAAAGTTTGTGCAAAGCACAGCATATCACCCCCAAACAGTCGAACAGATGGAGTGGGTGAATTGGATTATAAAGGATCTCTTGAGAGCATGTATTCTGGATTTTGGTGGATCATGGGAGGATCATTTGCATTTACTTGAGTTCTCCTACAACAATAGGCTTCCAAGCTAGCATCGGAATGGCACCTTATGAAGTCTTTATATGGAAGATCGTGCAAGTCACCAGCATGTTGAGTTGAGTCGGGAGATAGATTAGTACTAGTGAGAGTGACTAAGGATCGTGTAATATGGATATTAACTAAATTATTTATTTGTGTGTAATAAAAATATAAAAGCAAAAGCAGTAAAGTAAATGACACGAGAAATTTTTACACTGGTTCGAACTTCCTTTTCTATGTCTAGTCCCAAACTCCTTCTGGATTTAATCGAAACCCTCACTTAACCCGGAGGAATAGGTATTACATCGCCCGAGCAACCAAATAGGACTTCAACCACCTAGACAACCGAATAGGACTTCAACTGCCTGAGGATACTACACAGGACTTCCAATACAAATAGTAGAAATGTTTCTGACTGATTATGCTCTTGAATAGCACTAATAAGTCGATAAAGTACACCCTTCCTATAATCTTCTCCTTTGTGGTATATTGTGTAGTTCGTGAAGAAAGGAAATTTATTTGATCACGAGAGTAGTAAACTTGAATATACAAGTGATCAAAATAGAGTTTTTATATATAGAATGCTTTAGAGTTAAAATAGCAAGAATAGATAGAATTGAGAATGAGAAAAACTGATTAATTAAGACGTTGAAATTCTAGAGATTAAAAGTTGTATACGTTCATGAAGAGTATCCATGAAGAGATATGGAAGCAACTCTTGAATCAAGAGTTGTTTTTGTTCATGTAAAAGAAGCACCTTTTCAAAAACTAGTCGTTATAAATATTCAGCCATCTGAACTAAACGTTTTAGCTAGTTGAATCGAGTGAAAATTAAGACAGCAAGGAAATAGTACAAAATAGCCCTTATTCAGTTGTCTGAATATTATTCTTCAGTCGGCTGAATATTGGAAAAAATTTGTGCAAATGCACAGCATTCAGACGACTGAAAGTGTAGCTGGCTGAATGTTCTGTTTTGAGCAGTATTCTTTGTTTTGATGAATCTTATATTTTATGTGTATGTGTATACCACTTCGGAGAGATTTTAACATATTTCTACTTCTAGACTCAGAATCTATACTTAACAAAGTACAATATGGAAACTGGCCTTCATAT
The DNA here is from genome assembly GCA_030737815.1 of Allium fistulosum. Classification (NCBI taxonomy): domain Eukaryota; kingdom Viridiplantae; phylum Streptophyta; class Magnoliopsida; order Asparagales; family Amaryllidaceae; genus Allium; species Allium fistulosum. The sequence goes on along the minus strand of CM060907.1, from coordinate 935,194,261 downwards.
GTTTGAGATTATTTGTCTAATGATTTCTTCTCCTGCAAATTTGGTTAGTTCATATAATATTTTCTTATATAGTTGTCTCAATCAAAACATCAAAATTCGAGGTTCTAACATTCTCCCCCTTTTTGATGATGACAACTATGTAAGAATTAAATACAAGGATTCAATTATTCTCCCCTTGACTCGATACTCCTCCTATCGATATGACTACCTTACTCTCCCTCTTTATCATCGACAAAAAGGAAACAATTATTCGATAAGAGAACTATCATAAATAAGTAGTAGAAAAGATATTACATAGATAGTTCTTCAAATAAGTAGTAGAAAAGATAGAGTTATGTATAGATAATAAATAAAAACATACCAAATCAATATCCATTCCTTCTTCTTCCTCTCCTTCTTCTTCCGAAGATGTCCAAGTAAATGGTACCGGATTTTCAAGAATTTCCGTTGATGTGGATGTAGAGCAAGACACTTTTTCCCAAATCTTGTTAAATAAACCTTTTATTGAGTTTATCTTTTTGTTTGTCTTGGAAACATTTTTCTTAACATTAGCTAAACGACGATTGAGCTTTCTTTGATTTTGGGATAATGTGACGAGAGCTTGTTTAGGAGGCACATCAACATTTAATTCATGGATTTCATCATCTTCTTCTTCTTGTTAGGGTGGTTTAAAGGAAGAAGCAATATTTGTGTCTCGATGTTAGGGAATGCCTTGATTGCGATTGACGATCCATTCTTGAAAACTAATAATTTGTTGAATAAATAGCATATAATGCTTGGAAAGCATACTTATAAACTTTTTCATAGCTGCCGGTTCTTGGTTGAAGAGAGCGAATGAGAGCACGATGAATAATTCTTGCCTTAGGACGTAAAGCACTAGATTTTTGTTCGGTTAGATCGTCCGACAAAAAGCTATATGACACTTCGTCATGTTGGTACATATCAACGTCAACCATATCAATGTCTAAGCCTTCGGATGCACATCTCAAAATATGTGCTAATTTGTAAAGATAAATAAATTTTAACCCCTCATACCAAAGTCCAAATGCAATCAGTTTTATTTTGAGGATTTTGGTGGTCTAGATTCATATTTGCATAAAAAAGTTTAAACAATAAAGGATAAATCTTAACGTTATTTGCATCATGCCCAATAAGAGATTCGAATCCATGTGCTTCCACTAATTCTCTAATTGCATATCCATTAAAATTCGAAAACTTCATGAAACCCCCTTCAAAAAGCTTGGAGTTCTTCATGCTATTAAATCGATTAACAGCCGTGTCATTGTGGATCCATGCCCTAATTTGTCTTTGAGATGGACCTGGTAGAAGATTCTCTTGTTCTTTTTTTATCTAGGAGGCTTTTTTGTTTTTAGGAATGAAGAAAGATTGATTTTTTTGATTAAGAGAATTTAGGGTTTCTTTTGTTATTTTAGGAGAGTGTAGAGGTTGGTAAAGAATAAATAGGTAGGTTTTGAGAATAAGTATTGGTTTGAATTTTGATTTGTGCTTTAAGAAATGTGCAGGTGTCTTTTTTAAAAAATAGAATTTCGGCCAGGCAACCGGTAGAATCTAGCAAGGAAGCCGGCTGAATTGAAAAATTTACAACCAGCAAGTAAACAGTTCATTTTTTCCATGATTCAGCCGTCTGAATTTGGGGTTCATCCGGCTGAAATCTGGGTGGAACAAATTTTTATTTTGAAGATTCAGCCGTTTGGATGGGGTATTTCAACTGGCTGAATCTACTGACTTTGTACAGGTTAACCTTTTCCAAAAAAATTAAATTTGTTTAAACATTATACTCCATACATGTGTTAATATGTGAGCTTTATTCTCATATTAAAAAACTTTATTTAATATTTATTTCAACAAACTGATATATATATATATGTGTGTGTGTGTGTGTGTGTGTAAATTACAACATCAATATTATAAGCACAATTTTATGAAAAAATAAAATTTATTTATTTTCAAGGGTTTTGGATTCGTCTGAGGAAAAAATTTCGAACGAGTTTAATTCAACTTTGGTATCTTTCTATAATGGATTAATAGGAGACCAATTGTGCCGAATCAGAAATATATTTGTAGCATCTTGATTCCAAGAATTGGAGATACGTGAGGTCGTTGAGGAGAAGGATTGTGCACACCCTTTTTAGGGGTAGTTCCATAGAATTTTGGAGCAAATTCTTTGAGAAAATTTAAACGTCTTCAATGGTGTTTTTGCTCATAATATGTCTCACGTTGTATACTTAAAGTTCACACTGGTAGTGATGAATGTCATCGATTTTCTCGTTGCTAGAAAGTGATCCAAATTCTAAGTTTCTTCTAGTTCTTTTGCCCTTCGATGTATATCCGGTATGGTGATTTGGAGATGGAGTAATATTCACAGGGACATAAACTGGAGTAGATTTGTTAGACGAATCCAAAGTCGGTGCGCTATATACAATTGACAAGTACTCGGAATTTTATTGAGATGACATTATTATAAGAATGTATGTAGTTGTTTATTTGTTTAATATGAATAAAAAAACCTTTTTATTCATGTGTGTATATATATATATATTTCATTTAGCTATTTCTGAATTAGAGTTTCCTGGTTATTATAAATCTGTAAGCCAGACTTTAATTTACCTCTATGCTATAAATAGTTAATACGATTCTAAGATAAGAATAAAAGTTATGAACACAGCCGCATATAAAATAGAAAGGAGGAGAGGTTCTAATGTGAAAATTGAAATAAAAATATGGAAAGTCATGTGCCTATCTCCCAAGGGTGCAGAGTTCGAGTGCCAACAGCTCCACTTTTTTTTTGCTCTGCTTTTATTATTTTATACACTTTTAATTATATATACTTTATAATAAACTTATAAATCATGTAACAACATAACTCTTAGTTCACATCTTAATTTTAGAAAAATATTTTCATTCAACGATTTTTTTTAAATATCAGCTATTTGATTTTCGGAAGAGATGAAATCTAGCGAAATCAAATCTTCTTCTATGCTATCTCGTAGAAAATGATGTCAAATGTCAATATGTTTCGTTCTCGAATGGTTTATCAGATTCTTTGATAAATTTATAGCACTCATGTTATCATAAAAAATTATTGATTTAGTCAAATTTATACCAAAATCTTGAAGTGTTTGCTGCACGTAGATTACTTGAGCACATGCAAAAGCAACAGATTTATATTCTGCTTCACACGTCAAAAGTGAAACACAATTTTGTTTCTTACTAAACCATTATACTAAAGACTGTCCAATGAAGTGACATGTGTCACTCATACTTTTTTGATCCATTCGACATCCTCCAAAGTCAACGTCATTATATGACACCAACTCAAAAGGACATTCTTTCGGGTAAAAAAGTCAATAGTCTTTAGTTTTGCTTAAGTAATGCAAAATCCGTTTCACAGCTCACAAATGTGATTCTTTGGGATTAGCTTGAAATCGTGCGGACAAACAAACACTCATCATAATATCTGGACGACTAGTAGTTAAATATAATAGAGAACCAATCATACTTCTGTAAAGTTTTTGGTCAATACTTTTGCCATCTTCATCTCGATCGAGATGAACAGTAATACTCATAGGGGTCGGTATAGCAGAAGTATTTTCCATACCAAAACGTTTTATTAAATTATTACAATATTTTTCTTGATTAATAAAAATCCCATTTTTTAATTGTTTAATTTGTAATCCAGGAAAGTATGAGAGTTCTCCCATATGTGACATCTCGAATTCACTTTTCATAATATTTGAAAATTCTTTACATAGTTTCTCATTTGTAGATCCAAAAACGATATCATCGACATAAATTTGAACTATTAAAATGTCCTTTTTATCTTGCTTGATAAAAAGTGTTTGATCTACTTTACCAATTTCAAATCCTGCATTTATTAGATATTTTTTCAGACGATCATACCAAGCACGAGGTGTTTATTTCAAACCGTATAAAGCTTTCTTTAATTTATAGACATAGTATAGAAATTTTTCATGTGTAAATAAGGGTGTTCTACATACACATTTTCTTTTTTAAAATCATTCAAAAAAGCACTTTTTACATCCATTTGATATAACTTAAAGTTATGAAACACACAAAAGCTTATAAAATATGTATTGCTTCTAATCGGGTGAGAGAACCAAATGTTTCTTCATAGTCTATTCCTTCTTCTTGATTGTAGCCTTGAGCGCCTAATCTAGGTTTGGTTTAAGTGATATTTCCTTACTTATCAGCTTTATTCTTGTAAACCCATTTAGTACCAATGACAGTTTGATCACTAGGTCTAGGAACTAAGTCCAAAACTTCCTTTCGTTCAAATTGATTTAGCTTTTCTTGCATAGCTATAATCCAATAGTCATCATTTGAGGCTTCTTTAGCAATTTTAGGTTCCATATTAGATAGGAAAGCTACATGACCCATTTGATTTAACTGATTTCGTGTTCTTACATTAGAATTTATTTCTCCAATAATATTTTCGATTGGGTGATTTCTTAATAATCTACGTGAAGATTGTATTTCATTTTCATTAGGCAAGTTGTTTTCAATTTCAGTATTATTTTCAATTTTCAATATTATCATCTTCTGTGATATTTGATTTTGAAATTATATCTTCATCTTCATTTTTATTATTAAGTTTGAAATTTTCATCGAATGACGCATGAAGTGTTTCTTTGATTATTTTAGTTCTTTTATTATGAATTCTATATGTCTTGCTTTGTTCTGAGTGTCCTATGAATATTCCTTCATCGGATTTTGGATCGAATTTACCCAGTTGGTCTTTTGTATTTAATAGAAAACATTTTGAACCGAGAATTTTGAAAAAATGATATGTTGGGTTTTCTTCCATTAAAAAGTTCATATGGAGTATGTTTCGTTAATGGTCTAATGGAGACTCGATTTAAAACATAACAAGTAGTTGCTACAGCTTCTACCCAGAAATGTTTAGATAGAGTGCTTCCATTTAATAAGGTTCTAGCGCATTCTTGAAGTGTTCTATTTTTTCTCTCTATAACTCCATTTTGTTGTAGAGTTCTAGGAAAGGAAAATTTGTGAAAAATCCTTTCTTATTACAATATTTTTCAAAAATATCATTATCGAATTCACCTCCATGATCGCTTCTAATGTTTTTAATTTTTACATTTTTAATATTTTGTATTCTTTTAGCAGAAAATTTGAAATTTTCAAAAGTATCACTTTTATCTTTCATAAATATTGTCCAAGTATATCTCGAAAAATCATCTACAATTACAAAAACATATTTATTATGATTTATAGATCATTGAACTTGAGTTGGTCCAAATAGATCTAAATGTAATAGCTCAAGTGGTTGTAATGTAGAAATAATTTTCTTTGATTAATGGATGATTTAGTTAATTTTCCTAACTGATAAGCATCACAAATACTATTTACTTTAAAGTTCACCTTTGGTAAACCTTTTACTAAATTATTTTTAGATAATTTGCTTATAGTTTTGAAATTTATGCGACAAATCTCTTGTGCCATAACTAAGGATCATTTTCTTTGGCTATTAGACACATGTTTATGTTATGATTAATTTTCATATTTAACACGTATATATTTCTTTCTCTAATCCCTTCAAAAATAAGATTTTTATTTTGATCAAATATATTACATTTATTTTCGGAAAAGGATATATTAAATCCTTTATCGCAAAGTTGACTTATACTAAGCAAATTATTTTTTAAGTTTTTAACTAATAAAACATTTGTAATAAGAGGTAAGTTAGATGTGCCATCATTACTCACATCGCCTTTGCTGATGATATATCCTTTGGAGTTATCTCCAAATGTGACAGATCCTCCATCTGAGTAGATAATGTTAGTCAGCATGTCTTTGTTTCTTATCATGTGTTTTGAGCAACCACTATCAAGTATCCACTTACCTCTTTTTTTAATCGATACCTGCAAAAAATATAGAAATGACGTTGGTACCCACTTTTTGTTAGGGTCCTAAGAGTTAGGTCTTAGAAAGCCAAACCCAAGTGGGTTTAGAATTACCTTTTGTAAGTAAATTTTTATATTTATGAACCGTATCTATAAAAATCTTTATACACTTATTTCTAATTAAATGATTATTTGTCTTTTGAACCAAAATTTTAATAGATTTTGGTTGCATAATACTTTTTAAAACTGGTTTTGCAGGGCACTTTCTTTCTTTTTAAAGTTAGTATATAAAGAATCATGTTTAGGATTAGTCTTTGTTATTTTATTGTGTCCTAAACCCCTTTTATTTGAGATAGACCATGAATTTTCTATAATTCTAAAAAGATTTTCTCTTCCTTTAGTAAAATTAGAAATGTTTTTTGTAATATTTTCTAATTTTGTTTTAAGACCAGAATTATCTAATTCTAAAATTTTAATAGTAGATTTTAACTCATGATTCTCAGTTGATAGAATGTCATTCTTTTCTTTTTGAGTTTCTATTTCACTACTTAACATAGTAAGCTGAGAAGTAATATTAGCACAGGATTCTTGAATTTTTACAAGTTCTTCTAAAATTTTCTTCTCCTCTCTTAGCATATCAACTTTAATTTTTGTTCTTTTTAATTTTTCTAGAGAATCTTTATATTTTCTTTTGAGATTCTTTAGTTTATCTAATAATTCTGAGTTTATATCTACTAAATTATCAAAAGAGAGATCACTTATATTGTCATTTGTGGCCATAAAGCATACATTGGCTTGTTCAGTGTCACTATCATTTTCACCGTCTGATGAGGAAGACGAATCTGAATCATCCTATGTAACAGAAAATGCTTGCTTCTTCTTATATCTGTCTCTTTTGTTTTTGTAGTCGTATTTGTCTTTCTTATGGTCAGGACAATCTTTCTTCATGTGACCCTTTTTGTGACATTCATAACATTCGAGAGTTGAAGCTGATGGTTTGTTGTTGTTTTTGTTGTTTCCAAACTTATTGCTCTTTCTAAATTTCAAAAACTTTTTTGAAATTTTTAGCTATACACGCCATATCATCTTAATCTGAATCTGACTCTTCTTTTTCGGCCTGGAATGCAATTGTCTTTTTATCTTGTGCATGAATACATTTTGCCTGCAAATTAACTTCATATGACATTAAATTTCCTATCAACTCTTTTGGTTTTAAAGTTGAAATGTCATTAGCTTCTTTAATTGCTCAGACTGTTCGTTCCCATTCATCCATTAAAGAGTTGAGGATTTTTGAAACGATATCAAAATACGTGTATTTTTCTCCTAATGCCAAAAGTGAATGATATATATCTTGAAACCTAGAATAAATTTCATTTATTGTTTCATCTTGCTTCATTCTGAAGTTCTGGAACTGATTCTTAAGCATGGAGATCTTGCTTTGTTTAACCTTATTAGTACTTTCATGAGTAACTTTGAGAGTGCACCAAATTTCTTATGCTGAAGTACACATACTAACTCTATTAAACTTATTGTTATCTAAGGAACAAAACAACATATTCATAGCTCTACCATTTGCAGTAGCATTTAATTTCTATGTATTTGACCATTGTGCATAAGGAGTGGTAGGTACAAAATATTCTTGTGAGTGATATTCTAAGTGTCGTATCCACTTGCTTGCATGTAAATTCTTATCCTAGTTGACCAATAATTATAGTTTAATCCATTAAATAGTGGTGGTTCGTAGTGGATTGACCTTTAACAAAACTCAATACTGTGTTTTTTCCATATTACTTGAATATCAAAAACTTTGTTATGGTTATACAATGACCTTGCTCCGATACCAAATGAAAGTGACTAAGGATCATGTAATATGGATATTAACTAAATTATATATTTGTGTGTAATATAAATATAAAAGCAAAAGTAGTAAAGTAAATGACATCATATATTTTATATTGGTTCGAACTTCCCGTTCTACGTCTAGTCCCAGACTCCTTCGGTATTCAATCGAAACCCTCACTTAACCCGGAGAAATAGGTAGACCACTTGAGCAACCGAACAGGACTTTAACCGCCTAGACAACCGAATAGGACTTCAACTGCCTGAGGATACCACAACAGGACTTCCAATACAAATAATAGAAATGTTTCTGACTAATTATGCTCCTGAATAAAACTGATAAGTCGATAAAGTACACTCTTCTTATAATCTTCTCCTTTGTGGTATATTGTGTAGTTCATGAAGAAAGGAAATTTATTTGACCACAAGAGTAATAAACTTGAATATACATGTGATCAAAATAGAGTTTTTATGTATAGAATGCTTTAAAGTTAAAATAGCAAGAATAGATAGAACTGAGAATAAGAAAATTTGATTAATAAAGACATTGAAATTCTTTACTATTTATAGAGATTAAAAGTCGTATACGTTCATGAAGAGTAGCCATGAAGAGATATGGAAGCTACTCTTGAATCAGGAGTTGTTTCTGTTCATGAAACAAAAAGCACCTTTTCAAAAACTAGCCATTATAAATATTTAGCCATCTGAACTAAACGTTTCAGCCAGCTGAATCGAGTGAAAATTAAGACAGCAAGGAAATAGTACAAAATAGCCCTTATTTAGCCGTTTGAATATTATACTTCAGCCGGTTGAAGATTGTAAATTTTTTTTGCAAGTGCACAGCATTTAGACGGCTGAATGTGCTGTTTTGAGCAGTATTCTTTGTTTTGATGAATCTGATATTTTGTGTGTATGTTTGTAACACTTCCAAGAGATTTTAACATATTTCTACTTCTAGACTCAGACTCTATATTTAAAAATACAATGTAGGTACAGTCTGGAACCAGGTCTTCATATGTTTGTGATTATCTCTCTAACGATTTCTTCTCTTGCAAATTTAGTTAGTTCATATAATATTTACTTATGTAGTTGTCATAATCAAAACATCAAAATTCGAGGTTCTAGCAACTTGGGTCGGACCTGATCCGAGAAGCTACCGAAAAAGTTGTGGTGATTAAGAAAAGAACGAAGGAAGCCCAAGATCACCAAAAGAGTTATACGGATAAAAGGCGAAGAGATTTGGAATTTGTGGTTGGAGATTTGGTGTTCGTAAAGATTTCACCAATAAAAGGAGCTGTTAGATTTGGAAAAGTAGGGAAGTTAGCTCTAAAGTATATTAGGCCCTTCTGTATTCTTGAGAGTATCGGATCGCTTGCTTATAGGGTCGAGTTGTCAGAGAGATTGGCGGCAGTTCATAATGTGTTCCATGTGTCTCATTTGAGAAAATATGTTCACGGCCCATCTTTGATTGTGGAGCCATCGATTCAAGAGGAATTAGATATAGAACTAAACCTGACAATGGTTAGACATCCAATTTATATTATGAATCAAGATGAAAAGAGTTTGCATAATAAGGTGGTGTGACTAGTCAAGATTCAATGGAGTGAGGATCCAAGAGACTGTACTTGGGAGACAATGGATCGTATGAGAGAAGCTTATCCCGAGTTGATGTTAGGATAGTCAGTTGTTTGTCTGTTGTATATATAGTATATGTTTGTTTGCTATGGATGCTTAGTACATGTCTTTATGAATATATAGCTTTTTGCGTAGTTTGAATTATCACCTTGTTTGCTCATTTCGGGACGAAATTCTTTTGGGGGGAGAGTGTAACGACCCAGAATTTAATTGCTATTTAAATGAATATTTAATTATATTTTTAAATAACTAATGTATGGATTATTATTAACAAATAAAACTATTTTAAATAATAACTAATGATAATAAAATCGTTTTTAAAATTTGTTTACCAATATATATAGCTCATAGGGAAATAGAAAATGTGATCGGAAATTATTTTCTGAAATATCGACTTTTCATTGGTTAAAAGTTATTAAAAATACCATAACACTATTGTAAATAGACATGCACACAATATAAACCATTTTAACAGAGTGTGTACATGTACCTATGCATGTACATATTAGCCTACTTAAACATATAAACATATAAGTTAAAATAAGATTTTATTTCAAAAAAATATATATACATAACATATATTAAATGCTCTTTTTTTTAACACATGGTACAAGAGCATTGCATGAATAGTGCATGAGATGGAGGGGGGTACAAGTAAGGATGGTTATGAGAGGGAGAGTATGGAGAGGCATGCACACATATATTTAAATACAAACACTTGTACATTTTTAAATAAATTCCTAAGCCTATATATACTCCCTAACTTCCATTTTGTCATTTTACAACCTCCTTCTCTACTTTTAAATTTCTAAGAGGCTTAAGCAAACATCCATGGCTTCCTCTTCATAATTTCCAAAGTGAGACAATCCACTTCATTTTGCTAAAATTCTCCTTTTTAATTCATAAAAACATATCTACATCTTCTTCAACACTTCTCTTTCAAACTACAAGCAACCATCCACCCTACAACTCCATGGCCGTGCTCAACAAGGCCTAGGCCGAGCCAAAGCCAATAGGCCGAGTCCAAAGCTTACTTGGCCGAGCCTATTTCAAGTGTTTGAGCAACCAAAGTTTCTATTTTTGCAATTTTCTATAGTGTTTTCAAGTTTTGGCAAAAGTTCATCTTGAATTTAAAAAGTTTCGGTGAGTAAATCTTTGGTTTTTGGAAAATAAAAAATACTTGATTTTAATGAACTATATGTTGTGAACATATAATGGTTGTTGTGTTGATTTACCATGTTGTGTTGATGGTATATGACTATATGTTTATGGTTGAGCTTGGATTTGTGATTTGGTAGTTAAATAATATGTTTGGATATGGATATGGGAATGGTTGGTTATGATATGATGGTAGTGTATTTATGAAACAAAACCAAGTGTATGTGGTGAAATTGCTATAAAGTTAGCATATTGAAAAGTCGCAAAGGACTTGAGATTCGATTAAAAATGAAAAGCTCTTTTTCTAGTTTTGGATTTTGAAAATGTTATCCAAGTTTTCACCTTTGTTTTTAAGTTTTCAAAACTTTTCCATTTGTGTTTTCAAATAGTTATAGCTAGAGTTAAAGTGGAGTTTTAGCTAGAAATCAAACCTAGCGAACTGCACTCATAGCGATATTCGATATGGATGTAGTTCAGAAAATTTCAAGATTTCAAGTTTTAAAGTGTTTTCTTTTGAATTGTTTTTGGAAATTCATTTAAAACTAATTATGTAGGTTAGAAGTTTAAGTTTTAATTATTTATTAATTTCTTTATTTAATTTTTTTAATAAGAGTAATTATTAATTAATTAATTAAGTAACTAAGTTAAGTAATTAGAGTTTAAGAAATTATCAACTAAGTTAATTATTTTTAATTAAGTTTTAAATAATGATTAATTAAGATAAAAGAAAATTAATTTTTATTTAATCAAGTTTATTTACTTTAATTAATTATTTAATTAGAGTGAAGTATTTAGTCAATTATTATTTAATTAAGGGTTAATTATCCACTTAATTAGGGTTTAATTTCTTAAATGAATGTTATTTAAATTAAAGTTTAATTATAAATAATTTTAAATTAATTAAAGTTCAAAATATGATTTTTGATTTAATTTAAGATTAATTAAAGTTTAATTAAGTTTTAAACTTATGATTTGATTAAGGTTTATTTATTTTAAAGTTCCTTTTTAAACTCTATCGGTTATTTATTTTAACCAACTTTCTTGTTTAAATAAATTATTTTTAAACCAAGGATCTCTTATCCATGTTATTAAGTAGCCAAATGAATTAAAGTAGTTGTAATAAAATGTGGACACGTTTTATTGGAAGTAAATCGACTTGTACTTACCATAAATAACGCATTTCGGGAAAGGGGTTGATTTCGATAAGCGGGTCATGATAATCTAAGCATATTAAACGTATGTTCATATGTAAATATTTACACCTTGATAGTGGAATAGTCCACTATAAACAACTTGACCCCTTAAAATTATCGAACGTTGGTTTGGAGATACCGGGATTAGATATTAGTTGTTATCTGAAAACCACTTCGAACTAGCATAAACGTTTGAATTGGAAATAGTAAAGGCAAGGTCCAAGATGCAAACGTTGAAGTGCAATGGATAATTTCTACTAACCCTGAGGGTGATTCCAAAATGGGTGCAGTGGAGATAGTGCCTTTGGTTTGTTCATCTCCTGAACGACTTGTATGGATGAGTGCTGACATTGTGTCACCGTATGGAAGGCAATGTTAGCATTCCAAGTGGTAATGCTATAATAAAGATAAGTGTAGCCTCAAGCCTTATCAACTGGGAATGACAAAAAATGGGAGATGCAGCAAGGCTAGGTGGGCTGCTCCTATTAGGGTAAGGTCATTCCTATCTAGAGTCCCTACTATGAACTCATGTAAGCTTCGGTATGGTTGTTGATCCCAAACGAGGAGTGATCTTGCTCGATACTATCCTACAAGGGGTAGACTGGTCTTGCGTTGGCAGGGGATCCAGGCGAGGTCCTCGGTGTTATTTTATCTAGAGATGCACCGTATGGACAGTACCCCAATAGCCCAGTCATTGTATGGAATCCATTTCCTAATAAGTGCTTTCAGTCTTGGTTGTATACCTATTATGGTGGAATTTAATTAATGTAACAATGTTGGCTATGTGACTTATTTACTTGAAAACCCTAGACATTATGATAATATCACTAGATTTCTATATAAAGTGTTTTGATTATCGTAAGGTAAAAACCCATTTGTGTTTATGTGCGGCGTGGTCTTACGAGATACCTTTGATTTTTAAATTGTTTTATATAAAAAAAATCAAGTTGTTATAGTTTACTCACACCAGACCCATGTCTGACCCGGAGTTTTCTTTTCTTTTCCTAAAATTCTTGCGTACTCAAATTTGTATGAGTAGCCAAGTGATCTAGGTTTCTTAGGAAGCATTTTGAAGGAGCTGGAGCAGGTGGCTTTACCGTTAGTTAGTTATTATCAATTCCGTTGTGTTTATGTATGATCTATGTATTTTGTATGGGCGGATAGTTATAACTGTCCAGTTGAAGTTATAATGTAATGACTCTGCTGTATTATTATTATGGAAATGACTATGTAATATCCTATGTTATCTATTATATGTTGGTTCGATTCATGGTGAGATTATGTGATTGTGTAGTTTCTTCTTTTCTTTCTTTTTCTTCTACCCTTAATGGCTCGTATTTCGGTGCAAGAAAGGTAGCCGTTACATTTTGGTATCAGAGCCTAGGTTGAGCGAACACTTAGCCTTTAAGCGAACACTATTAAAATTATTTTTTTAATATTTTAATATCTTGAAAAGTTAATTATTTTAAATAATTAATATGGTTTAAAATTTATAATAATGATTTATTAATACTGTTTGGAAATTAATTATTATTATCTATAATAATGTTGGAAATTAATTTTTAGAGATTTAATTGTAATGTCTTTGAAATTATTAATAATTATTTTAAGATATGTTTTAAAGTTAATAGTTGTTATTTATTTACAATGTTTATTATTAATCATTATTATTATATAATAGTGTTTTGAAGAAAATGATTTCTATTTATTTATAAATGTTTTCAAGACTTATAAATGGAGTTATAAACGAGCTTGGATTTTATAAGAGAAGTTTTATAAAATGGTTCGAAGACTTAAAGAAAGATTATTTACAAGGTAAAGGAGTTTTATAAATGGTTAGATATTTATAAAAGAATATTAGAAATGAGTTTATATATTTATAAGAGGAGTTTTAGGATTAGTTTTATGGATTTATAAGGAGTTTATAAATGATTTGAGAAATGATTTAGAGATGTTTATAAATGGTTTTTTAGATTTATAAAATAGTTTATAAATGGATTTTAGTGATTTATAAATAATTTTAGAATTGTATAAAAAAGGAAATTTTTTCTTGGTATTGTGAATATACTTATATCGTTAAGATAAGTATATGGATATTTTTCCAAGTATTGAAAATACAAGGGTTTGTGAATGAATCTTTGTAAAAGTATTTTCATACAAGTATTCACAAGGTGAATATAATTAATGAAAAGATTGATTAAAGAGGTTAGTGGTTGTTTATGTGCTTAACCAATGTTGGTTTTCCCTATGGAATTAAATCCATGTTTTGAATGTGTGTTTCTTGATAGTTAAATAACCGACTATCAAATATGGACAAAAATGCAACTTTGGAAATATCTAGGGGGAAAACATGAGTTATATGGCACAGTCACTCCGTTGATGTTGTACTGTGCGTATAAATCTCGTTCGTTCTCCTAGGACGAATGATAAGGAAATCCATCCACTAACGATTAGGAGGTGATCTCCGCTCTTATCTTTGATTGTTTATTTCCTAAAGAACTAGGATTGAGATTACCAAAAACTATCGAATGTTATTTCGAAGAGATTGGGATTGGATATGTTGTCTGAAAACTACTTCAATCCAACTCAAGCATTTCGAAGTGAAGATATCTTGAAGATGATGGAATTGACGATGGAGCTCTTTGAAGTGCAAGGGCTACTTGCTACAAATCCTAAGGATGATTCCAAAAATGGATGTAGTAGAAGTAGTGCCTTCGGTTTTTCCATCTCCTGGACAACTTGTATGGATGAATGCTGGCATTGCATTGTTGCATGGAGAGTAGTGTTAGCATTCCAAGTGAGAAGCGCTATATAAAAGGTAAAACGTAGCCTCAAGCCTTATTAAACAGGAATGACTAAAACATGGGAGATGCAGTAGGTCTAAGTGGTTTGCTTCCAATTAGGGTATGATCATTCCTCTCTAGAGTCGATATTATCTCTCATTTGTATGCCTTAGGGCCCATTAACAAAAGGGGTGATCATATTCAATACTACTAGTCAAGTGGTAGGCCGGTCCTGTGTTGGCATGGGATCCCAGTGAGGTCCACGGTGTTAGTTTATCTAAAGATGCACCATGACGGGCGGTACCCCAGTAGCCCAGTCATTGTATGGAATCAATTTTCTGATAAACACCATACAGACTTAGTTGTGCCTAACTATGTTCGAATGTGAGATGCAAGCACTTCATCTATATTCATATTTTTCTTTGACCCCTAGACATTATTATAATATCAATGGATTTTCTATCGAAATTGTTTTTGGTTATCATAAAGTGAAAACTCGTCCGTGTTTATGTGCGGCGTGGTCTTATGAGATACCTTTATGTTGAAAAGAGTTTGACAACTTTAAAATCTAGTTGGGTGTGTTTTCTCACGCTGGTTTTCCTAATTAACTCGGGTGTTATTTTATTATAATGCTCGGGTCAGATCGAACATATTACAGATTTAGTTTGGATGCTTTGGAGCTTCAAGAGATGAGCTAGAGGTCATAGACGTATTCACGTACATGGTTATTTTTCCACTGCATTCATTGTTGTGTTTATCAGCAATTGTGAGGACAGGTTGTTCTAACTCTCAGGGATGAAATATGTTCGTATACTCTAATTGATGTCTGCATTTATATATTAAAGTTTGCTTTGTGCAAAGGTTTGTTGCATATTATAGATTATACGTTCCGCTGTGAGGTTTTGTGTTGTTTGGTTTCTTCTTGTCTTCTTTCTTTTCCCTAGCTGTCCGCATTTCCATTCAATTTGAGTGGATAATGTGTGGTTGATTTGTTCACTTAAACTATTCGGAAAAGTGGGACGTTCAGGATCTAAAAGGTTCTAGTTTTAGAGAAATTAGGCTTAGGCATAAAATAAAATAATTATAAATAAAGATATATATATACATACATACATACATTCTTTTTTATTTATAAACCAAATTCTATTTAATTTAAAAAAAATCAAATTTTTACTTTTATAAAATGAATTTCAATCATATCACTCGTTTACTAAATTAATATTATATTTCAATTTCATCATTTTAATAAAATACTATTTTCACATTTTTATCTTATTTCAATTTACTCATTTTATTATCATAATTTAAATTCATTATTTAAATAATTACAAAACCATATCAAGTAAACCATCAAATTCCTATTTAATTAAGTAAATTTCTATTATTAATGTTAATTAATTATTACTTAAAAATTGGGTTATTACAAACTTCCCCCTTTAACAAAATTGCATCCTTGCAATTTTCCATAGAGAAGAATCTGTAACAAGCTAACTCTACTAAACTGAATTATTATTTAAATTTTATTATAAAATACCAAACATTTGCCGAAAATAAAAATTACCTTTTTTAAGATTATCTAAGCACTTCATTTAAACAAGTTTCCAAATATACTTATATATACCTATTCTTCCAAAATATTCCATTCCATTATAACTCAAATTTAATTCAAAATTCAAAATTTTCCTTGAATGATCCTCAAAATAATTTACAAACAAAAATTTATAATCTAAAATTCCTTTTAAAACCTTATTTTCCTATTAATAAAATATCTTTCAATGTTTTTCTTAATTCCAAATCATTGTATTACAACAAAAATAATTAAATTTCCTTAAAGTTTTATACTTTCCCAAAATCTGTAATCTATTATATAAAATTTTCTTACTTTAACCCTTTTCATGAATAAAAAATCAATTTACCCAAAATTATATACATTCATTAGTAAATTCAAAGAATAAATCTTCAAATTACGTATATATTTTCACATCTTAAAATTCCAAAATTCTCAAGCACTTTCACATTTCAAATTAAATCAAATACTATAAAGTGTTGTTGCCTCACCATCTATTATAGTGATTACTAATATTAATTGGCTGCAGTATTGACTGCATAATCAATACTACATCGCTAGCGATCACAGCTGTGCACTAATATAAAATGGCTGCAACCATTCATTTAAATACACATAATTATGAATACATAATTTTCAAAATTCTCTAACTTCACTGGAAATGTATGTAAATCTTTCCAAAATATTGTGTCCACATGTCTCGTTCTAGTATTTAGGAATCCCCATCGATACTGTAGCATCCCATATACCGATCAGAATTCTTAAACCATTATACGAACAAGTTAACACAACTTCATCTCAAAAAATCCATAAATATCACTTCCATAAATCATTTAATATATTCATTCAATAAATATTTTACTAATTCACTTTAATATTTAGCTCAATACTTTGCTTATAATTTATATTTTCAAAAGGTTGCTCTTTATTATTAATTTCCAAAATCATCTAATAATAACAATCTATATATGCATATATAAAAAGTCTTTGCTTTTATCAAACCTTTACTAACTTCAGAACAATTTTCAAACTATCTTTAAACAAATACAAATTTCAAAATTATACTCAATATCAACATTTCATATATCCAAACAAACATAAAACGCTAAAATAAATGTACTCGGCGGAAACTAATAAATAAATTTCCCATTGCACACTGTAATCAAAATCAAACCATAACTCAATTAGAATATCAAACCAAGCATCACAATGCAATATCAAACCATCCAAATCATAAATACAAATGCTATTGGCAGGAATAACTACTTTCATCCTCCATATTCCAACCATTTTATACTTCATATTAAAGTAAAAGAAATTAATTATATATTTAAGTACATATATTTATAAAATCACAAATACGCCCCTTGATGATTACCCCAGTAACCATTCTATATTCACACACACTATCTTCTATTTTGAACAATTACCCAACACTCCCAAGGGTTAGGGACCCTATATCTCATCTAAGGTCTCAACACGCGTCTCCTATATATGATGTATTATTCTGAACCTACTTTGATACCAAATGTAAGCACCCCATCTCTATACCCATATTATCCAAGGGTATTACAGAGTAGTACCATCAAATAATACAGAGAATGGGATTATATGGGATACACACATGAATATTCTCTTGGACTAACACTGGTACATATTATAGCATTAAATAGATATCTCACCTATACATACTCAGTATCAGTACAAAATAATAAACACGTGTGTCTCTAGGATAGAACAATACTTAATATACAGTATATCAGAGAGAACACAGAGTCCATCGCAGTGATAATATATAATACAATAATACGATAAAAATACAACAAATCTCAAATGTCAACAATCTCAATATAGTGTGATGTACAATCAATATATAGCTTAGTGGAGAATATACAAAATGAATCAATGCTGTATAAATATTATACAACATCCTAATATATGTCTCCTCTAGCTCACCAAAATAAATGATGGTCATATCCCTCTTATACCTAAAATGTCTTGGATTAACTCAAGTATTATAAAATAACACACAAGTCGGACTATGTCTAATATAGGGTATATAATAAAGGTAATACAATATAAACACGGAATAATAATATGATAACTTCCGATAATCAAATCATCAAAAGATATGTCAATAAATGAATATAAATATAGTGATGTATACTTGAAATAGATATATAACTATATAATGCCATAAATAATTATCACGACATAACATCACTCAACTAACTCAAATAAACAACACCGATATCGAAAGATGTCATCACCCATATAGAAATACATCAGACTAGAAATATCTAAATGAACTCAAATGGGTGAATCATACATATCCAGAAATCATCGTCAAATCCAGAAATATCATTAGAGGAGATATCACCAAGTATAATCAGGCTAGCATAAAGCATTGCTCAAATATAGCTCTCAATCTCGATAAATATAGCATCATCATCAATATACTCAAAATAGGATAGGCTACCTATCAAATAATGAGAATCTGCTATACACTAAATAGATATCACACATATAATCTCATCTCCTCATATATCTATCTGAGAATATCGTGATGGATATGACTGTATAACAGACACGAAGTCCCAAGTAGAGTCATGTATCTATAATAATATGCGGTACCTAGTCCACATCAATGCTACAGTGAGGTGTATCAATCGTATATGCCAATCTACTACTCTGTTACTACCAGAAAGAAGATTGATAGCACTAAGCAAGCTCCAGAGACACTAAGTCTCTACAGTCTTTAGTTACTTCTCAGTCATCGTGACCTGTATCCACCGGTGGGCTCGTCAACGCGAGGACCTTAAGTCATGACACTACAAATTCCACTATAGATAACAGACTACTAGCCTAGTGACACAAGAGGCTAATGCGTGCAAAAGGGTATCACAAAGCTAAAGCACCAAGCTATATATATACATATATATATAAGGTGTCGCTGACCTGGGGTGCGACCCTACGATCAGGCCGTCGGGGTGGATACTGGCCATCTGGATCTCTCCAACAAACATAATTAGGAGTACATCGTAAAAGCGGCATATATAAGCAATACTGTAACATCCCTCTACTTGGAGGCCCAAAACTAACGGTTGCGGATGTTGTAGTCATCCATTGTTATTAATCCTCGGCGACCAAATACGGCGATATTAGATACATTGATACAAAGAAACATAAGAATATGGAAATAATTTCAAAAAAAAAACAAATTCTACATTCCATTTCAAAATATGTCAAGTTGATTACATAATCCCATTACACAGACTACGTTCAGATAACATATAATTAATACAAAATACGCCAAGGGCGACATTTGAAGATGCCACCTTGGTTGATCAGAGTATATAATAAGGTAATAAAATAATTTTTCCTTTACAATCAAAACACACGGCGAAAATATATAATTCTAATAAAAAAGCTTGCCTCCTGCACGTCTTCGGAAGCTTTATTCGTCTAAAAGAACACCTGAAAACCCTAACTCTCAACCTACTCAAAATCAATTGAGTACCCGAGAGTTTAAGGGGAAAATAAAAACTTTGAGTCAGACAAAAAGCCTGTTATGAATAATAATCTACCATATCAAACCATTTAGATATCTAGTGAGACCATGCTGCTTAGTGGGATGGGTTTTCCCCTCATTAATATCCTAAAACATTTATAAAACCATATACTATGCTCCTGCATCCACAATGGTTAAAAACGTAATATTTCAAAATTATTATGATGATTTTCAAAACAAGTAAGTCAAATCTAGATTACCTATCCTCATTATTATGACTATCTGTTTCAATTATAGTTTCTAGGGTCAATATTAACTTGTTAAATGTTTATGGACTATCTGTCTGATTTCATAGTTTTAATGGGATCACTAAGAACCTATTGGTTACTCCAATATCTTTATTTCTTATCCTAGTTTTCATGGGCTAACTAGGAACCTATTGACTATTTGTCAAATCTTAATCCGGATATAGTTTTCATGGGCTAATTATAAACCTATTGGCCCCTGCCAATATCAAATCATAGTTTTCATGGGCTGACTATGAACCTATTGGCCCCTGCCAATATCTTTGGTTATATAAAATTTTCATAGGCTTACTGTAAACCTATTGGCCCCTGCCAATATCTTTAATTAAGATTTCAACGTTACTTAAGTTATATTCACAACTGGGTCAACCTAACTGGTTATTCTGCCCTTCCCCAATGCACCGTTATGGGTTAATTACAACGTGAATAAATATTTGAAGAAGTAATCATAATAGCAAAATAATACCAACACTTGTGGTGTAATATCCTTAAAATCAATTTTATATAAATCCTGGTTAAAACCTCTAACCTATAAATCAAGGAAAGCTTCTTCAAAAACTTCATTTCAAAACTCTTTATTTACTTATGCCATGGTTTTTCCTTTAAATTGAGATTGGGTTATATGTTTTGAAAAATCTTAAAATATCTCTTTCTAAATCTCTGGATAACCTCCTTCGAAAGCAAAGAAAACCTCTTTTCAAAACACAACAAAAACACCTTTTGATGGTATCGAAATGTCCTTTAAAACATAGCTTCGAAACAAATGAAAGTACCCCTTTCGAAAGCATTGGGTCTATTATTTTAAAAAAATCATTTGGTTCAAAGTGGTTATATACGAAAGTATCACTTTCGAAACCCTTATAAAGTTTTTTAGGGAAAAAGTTGATGGTGTCGGAACCATAAATTCGAAAGCATAAACCTTTAAATTAAAATTTTGAAGGATAGAGTCGAAACCCCTTTCGACTTCATTGCCTTTGAAACCCTTAACCCCTTTCAAAAGCATTTAGGAAGCGGCTTAGGTTAGGTTAAAACAAAGACAACCTTTTGAAAGTATTGTCTTCAATACACTCGAAAGGGAATTTAGCGGCTGGGTTTTGACTTGGTCGAAACCATTACTTTCGAAAGCACTTATTTAAACAAAAGGCACCCCTTTGAAAGCTTATACTTTAATAACTATAGCAACCTTCTTCGAAAGCTATTTGTAAAACCCTTTTCGAAAACTTATGTTTCGACTATGTCGAAACTTAAGTAAAACAAAGCAAATACTTAAGTTTTGAAAAACCAAACAAGGTTTCGACCCCATCGGAAGCATTCCTTTCGACACCATGGCTTCCGCCTTTCTTCCAATCCACTACGTACCATCTAAGTGATAGCTTGTGCATTGGTTTCGACTAGGTGGGTTTCGGCTGAGATGGTGTCGTCTAAGATGGAGCAGAGTCAATGGAGTCAAAAGGTACTGCTATTTGAGGCGGAACCAGCTTTTCTGAATTAAAGGCTGAAATTTAGCTACTTTTAGTAATTACTTTATAACTACTTGCCTATTTGTAATCCTTTGATTTGTTGCCTCAAAACTTTTCAAATACTCTACATTTAAAACTGCCGCATTTAATCAGATCTAAATTAAAGAAATTTTAACGTTTAAGCCCTTCCATTTAACAAAACCCGTATTCGCAGATAAGTCCCTCTTTTACAATAATTTATTTTCCCTAGTAAATCAATTGGGAAAAATCCCCAAAAATCACAGAAATTCAGTTTCATCGTGTAATCATACATATTAAAATTTTAGACCCAATTTCTTCCTGAAATTCTCAAAATAAATTTTAAACCCAATTATATCGTATTTTCCATTAGAAATTCATAAAGAATTTCTGTAGCTTGGAAAATTCTGAAAAATAAAACCCATCTTCAAAATCATGTTTTACTTATCATAAAAAATTTCCATGACATTCTAAAACATAAACTCTTGGTTTTACCCTAAAACCATGCAAATTCATATGTAAATGAATTAAAATAAATCAAACATAATATAGTTCAAGCATATCATCATCCATATCATTATAAAAACGAATTTAGTCATAAACCCAAAAACATATAATCATAGAGTAAAATAGAGATGGTTTGAAATTATTATTCACCTTAGATATGATAAGGAATTTGAGATTTGTTGTTGAGTAATCCTTCCTAGCCTCTAATCCTTAGGTTTAGATTGAATTCTTCGTCTTTTCCTCTTTGTTAATGGCTGGCTCTATTTTTAGTTTTTGATTTATGTTTGTGAAAATGAGAAATGAAACATGATAGGGCAATTACAAAGGAGTATAGTCACGTATAATAAAGTGGCTATTTACTAATATGCCCATGTGTAAATTAATTAGCTTATAAACCAATTTAAGCCCATTTATTTTATTATTAATCATGGCCCTATATGTAATTTATTCAAATCTCAATCCCCTTATCATCATTATTCTATTTAATTTATCTAATTAAATTTCCTGAATAATGTTATCAAAAATTAGGGATGATACAGGGTCCCACCTTAAAGAATTTCATCCTCGAAATTCAGTAAGGACTAAATACTAAATATAGCAATCATCTGTAACAACTCCTAACAACCATACTAGTCAACTGACTAGCAACTATCTATATAAATCTAATATAGACATACCCTCAAAGCAGATCAGGATAAGTATCTCTAATCCGTCCTCTGTCTCCCAAGTACAGTCCTTCTCGTTGTAGCTCCACTGAACTTTCACCAACCTGACTGCCTTGTTCCTTAATCTTTTCTCATCTCTAGCTACAACTCAAATTGGTTGTCTAACAATAGTCAAATTAGGCTCTACTATCAAGTCTTCCAACCCTGTTAGAGGAATAGTAGTTTCTGGATCATGCACATACTTACAAAAATTAGACATATGAAATACGATATGGACACCTGCCATACTGTTCGGTAATTCTATTCTGTAAACGAGCTTTCTAATCCTCTCTATAATCTGGAGTGGTCTAACATATCTTGGGGCTAAATTCCCTGACTTCCTAAATCGCACCACACCCTTCATAGGTGATATCTTAATGAAAACCTTATCTCCAACTGAGAATTCTAGGTCATTACGACTCTCATCCGCATAACTCTTCTGTCTGGACTGAGCTTCCTTCATCCTTCCTCGGATTAATTCAATTTTCTCTTACGCCTCTTTAACTAAATCTGGACCTAAGACTAATCTGTCTCCAGTCTCCAACCAACATGCGGGTGATTTGCATGGTCTCCCATACAAAGCTTCAAATGGCGCCATTCCTATACTAGTCTGATAACTATTATTATAGGAAAACTCTACCAAATGTAGGTGATCTTCCCAAGATCCCCCAAAGTCTAATACACAAGCCCTCAATAAATCCTTGAGTACTTTATTGACTCTCTCTGTCTGCCCATCTTTCCGAGGGTGATATGCAGTACTCATATTAAGCTTGGTGCCTAATACCTCCTATAGACTCTTCCAAAATTCACTAGTGAACAAAGCATCTCTTTCACTGACTATACTATTAGGAACTCCATGCAATCTAACTATATTCTTCATGAACAACTTAGCTAAAACGGGTGTCGTCCTGGTTGACTTATCTGGAATGAAATGGGCACTCTTGGTCAGTTTGTCCATTATAACTCATATGCTTTCATTTCCCTTATTTGACCTTGGCCACTCGTCTATAAAATCCATGGATATTGAATCCCATTTCCAAATTGGAATCTCTAAAGGCTAAAGTAACCTACTTGGTTTTTTATGTTCAACTTTCACTTGTTGACAGTTTGTACATTGTCTAACCCACAAGCCAACATCCCTCTCTGGTCAAGGCTAAAATCCATTAGATCATCGATCTCAGTTCCAACCTTAAGTTTTCTGATCTTTTCGGCTAACACAGGATCCTTCTTCTTCTTAGAAGCAATCTTCTCAACCAACACTGGTCGAACTTCCAGACAAGACAACCTGGCGGTACTCTGACTAGAACCACCAGTCGACCTTAACTGCACACCGCAACTGACTAAAGCTTCCAAATCTTTCCATTTCGTCAACATTGCTAACACCACATTCTGATGTTTTTTGCTAAGAGCATCCGCTGCCTTGTAACCTTTTCCTGGTGTATATTCTATGCCAAAATCATAAGCAGACAAAAACTCCAGTCACCTCTGCTGTCTCATATTCAACTCCTTCTGATAGAATAAATATCGTAAAGACTTATGATTGGTATAAAGCTCAAATCTCTTCCCTAAGAGATAATGTCTTCAAATCTTCAATGCTAAGATTACTACTGCCAACTCCAAATCATGAGTAGGGTATCTCACTTCATGTGGTCTAAACTATCGTGAAACATAGGCAATAACTTTACCATTCTGCATCAATAATGCTCCTAATCCAGTTCTGCATGCATCGGTATATACCACCAACCCTTGATTTCCATCTGGAACTACTAACACTAAATGCAACAAATAATTTAACTTAAGGAATGTTTCCTCACATTTGTCGGACCAAATAAACTTCACCTCCTTTCTGGTTAGCTTAGTCAAAGGTGCTGCTATCCGCGAGAAATCCTTAATGAATCTCCGGTAGTAGCCAGCAAGTCCAAGAAAACTCTTGATCTCAATCACCGTCTCTTCCAATTATTCACAGCTTCGATCTTATCTGGATCGACTGATAATCCTTTCTCTAAAACCACGTGACTAAGAAACTTAACCTCTTTCTTCCAAAAATGACACTTGGTAAAGTTTGGCTTTAGCTGATTCTGCCTCAGCGTCTCAAGCACCACTCTAAGATGATCTTCGTGCTCTCTCTCGTCTTTAGAGTATACTAAAATGTCATCTATAAACACCAGTACAAACCTATCCATGTACTCTCGGAAAACTTGGTTCATCGAATCCACAAAGAAAGCAGGTGCATTTGTCAATCCAAATGGCATCACCAACCACTCATATGAACCATACCTAGTTCGAAATGTTGTCAAAGGAATACTGTCCTCCACCACTCTTAACTGGTGGAAACTTGACGCCAAATCCAACTGGGAGAACACTCTGGATCCATTCAACTGATCGAGCAGATCATCTATTCTTAGCAAAAGATACTTGTTCTTAATGGTCCTTTCGTTTAACTTACGATAGTCGGTGCACATCCTTAACGACCCATCTGGTTTCTTCACGAACACCATAGCTGCTACCCAAGGCGAACTGCTCGTTCTAATAAAATTCCTTCCTTCAAAATCCACTAAATGCACCTTCAATTCCCTCATCTCTGTCGGTCATCCTGCTAGGTGATCTACTCACAGATTTAGCTCCGGGGACAAGATCTATTCTAAATTCAATGGCTCTTTTCAGTGGTAGTCCTATGACTGGCTCAAAGACATCTGCAAACTCTCTTGCTACCCGAACCTGACTTAACTTATCTCCTATCTCCATAGCACTAAGCAAAACGCTAACACTCTGGTCAGCATTCTCTACTGATAATATTACTCGGTTATGACTATCGAGGTGTCTTGGTGATATTTCCCTATCCTAGCAAAATATTCTACCCTCATACCTACCCAACCAATCCATATCCAAAATGATCCCGAAATCTACAAAATCAATAACATACAAACTGCATGCAAACTTATGACCTAACAAATCAATTTCTAACTGGTCACATCTTAACCCTAGAGTTGCATGCCCTCCTATCGAATTTGCAACCCTTAAGGAAGTAACAAGGTAGGTGGGTTCTAAACATAATCTATCTACCAAACACTGAGATATAAATGAATGTGATGCACCGGTATCAAAAAGTACTCTAACGGGAATACTCTGAATCAAAAGCATACCTTCCATCACAGTCTTTCCTCTATCTGCTGCAGTAGGCCTAGCTGGTCCAATAGCAAAGGCCTTTCCTTTGTTCGCCCTGACTGGCTCTGGACACCGATTCTTGTAATGCCCAACTTGATCACAGTTGAAGCACTTCACATTCTTTTTGGCTGCAACTTTCTTCCCATTTCCTGACCGGCACTCATTCGCAAAGTAACCCTTCTTGTCACATTTATAGCAAATTATCTTAGCCTTTAACTTCTTAGCATTATCTCCCTTCTGGGCTCCCTTCTGCTTAAAGAACTTTCTCTTCTTCCCTTGAGAACCCTGAGTTTCCACTGACTTCTCTTTAACATGATCAGCAAGTAACTCCTCATGGCGAATGGCCATCTCCACCACCACACTACAAGGATCACGGACATGTGTCATGGTCGCTCTAGCAAGTTCGAGCCTCAATCCCGAATGAACCTCTCATTCCTTCTGATGTCAATGTCTATAGTAGCATATCCATATCGAGATAGCTCTTCAAACTTAGTAGTGTACTCAACTACTGACATCTCTCCCTAAACTAGATCTATAAACTTCCTCATCATCTCAGACTTAGCAAACGCAGATACAAACTTCTGCATGAATCTCCTTTTAAAATCAGCCTAAGTTAACTGCTCTTCCAGAACTCCGGCAGTAACACTATTCCACCAGTGTAGCACTGACCCCTACAGCTATCTAGAGGACAACCTTCTCTTTTTCCCATCGTTTAGACCCAAATCGGTAAATATATGCTCACAATGCAACAGCCAATTCTCAACCTCTATGGCACTCTCCATCCCCAAGAATGGCTTCCCACCTAAACTGACGTAATCTATACTCAGGAAAGCATAATTATTCCCAACTGGAGCCACATGATTAGCTCCTCCTACATTTCCAGCAAAACCAACAGCAGCTCCTGCTTGCATCAACTAACAAAGAACTGATACATTACCCCCATATTTACTGGTGGATTTCCAGCACCCACATTGTCATCGGCATTTTGATTACTAGCATTAGCCGGTCGACTCGGGTTCTTCCTGGTAGTGGGTCGAGCATTTCCATTAGTTGTGGTGCTTCCTCCACCAAGATTTCCTCTTCCATTTCCTACTTCCATATCTCCTTTCTCGTAAATCTACATACGAGCCTTAGTAAGATATAGAAGAACGGTCTACGAGAGTAGGGGATACGCACTTATATATATAACTATATGTTAAATACAAGTACGTTACTATAGCATTAGCCCAAACCTCGATCTTATTATCTGATTCATTGGATTATGTTTTAAAAATCTTATGGGTTTATATTTCTTTTAAAGTTTCGTAAACCTATGCTCTTATACCAACTTGTAACATCCCCCTACTTGGAGGGCCTAAACTAACGGCTACGGATGTTGGAGTTATCCATAGTTCTTAATCCTCGATGACCAAATACGGCGATATTAGATAAATTGATACACAAAAACACAAGAATATGGAAAAAAAATTAAACAACAACAAATTCCACATTCCATTTCAAAAATATTTCAAGTTGATTACA
The DNA here is from genome assembly GCA_030737815.1 of Allium fistulosum. Classification (NCBI taxonomy): domain Eukaryota; kingdom Viridiplantae; phylum Streptophyta; class Magnoliopsida; order Asparagales; family Amaryllidaceae; genus Allium; species Allium fistulosum. The sequence goes on along the minus strand of CM060907.1, from coordinate 935,166,992 downwards.
TAATCCCGTTATGTAGACCACATTCAGATAACATATAATTAATACAAAATACGCCAAGAGCGACATATGAAGATGCCCCCTTGGTTGATCAGAGTATATAATAAGGAAACAAAACAATTTTGCCTTTATAATCAAAACACACAGCGAAAATAAAGAATTCTAATAACAAGCTTGCCTCCTGCACGTCTTTAGAAGCTTTATTCATCTAAAAGAACACCTGGAAACCCTAACTCTCAACCTACTCAAAATCTGTTGAGTACCCAAGAATTTAAGGGGAAAACAAAAACTTCAAGCCAGACAAAAAGCCTGGTATGAGTAATAATCTACCATCTTAAACCATTTAGATATCTAGTGAGACCACGCCGCTTAGCAGAATGAGTTTTCCCCTCACTAATATCCTAAAACATTTATAAAACCATATACTGTGCTCCTGCATCCGCAATGGTTAAAAACGTAGTATTTCAAAATCATTATGATGATATGCAAAACAAGTAAGTCAAATCTTGATTACCCATCCCTATTCACTCTGACTATCTGTCCCAATTATAGTTTCTAGGGTCACTATTAACTTGTTAAATGTTTATGGACTATCTATCTTATTTCATAGTTTTCATGGGATCACTAAGAACCTATTGGTAACTCCAATATCTTTATTGCTTATCCTGGTTTTCATGGGCTAACTAGGAACCTATTGACTATCTGTCAATATCTTAATCCGGATATAATTTTCATGGGCTAACTATAAACTTATTGGCCCCTACTAATATCAAATCATAGTTTTCATGGGCTGACTATGAACGTATTGGCCCCTGCCAATATCTTTGGTTATATACAGTTTTAATGGGCTTACTATAAACCTATTGACCCCTACCAATATCTTTAATTAAGATTTCAACCTTTCTTAAGTTACTGGGTCAACCTAACTGGTTATTCTGCCCTTCCCCAATGTACCGTTATAAGCTAATTACAATGTGAATAAATATATGAAGATAATCATAACAGCAAAATAATACCAACACCTGTGGTTTAATATCCTTAAAATCATTCTTATATAAATCCTGGTTAAACCCTTTAACCTATAAATCAAGGAAAGCTTTTTCAAAACTCTTTATTTACTTATGCCATGGTGTTTCCTTTAAATTGAGATTGGGTTATATGTTTTGAAAATCTTAAAACTTCTCTCTCGAAACATCTGGATAACCTCCTTCGAAAGCAAAAAATAACCTCTTTTCAAAACACAACTAAAATACATTTTGATGGTATCGAAGTGTCCTTTAAAACATAGCTTCGAAACAAATGAAAGTACCCCTTTCGAAAGCATTGGGTTTATTCTTTTAAAAACATCATTTTGGTCAAAGTGGTTATATAAAAAAGTATCTCTTTCAAAACCCTTATAAAGTTGTTTTAGGGAAAAAGTTGATGGTGTTGGAACCATCTATTCGAAAGCATAAACCTTCAAATTAAAATTTTGAAGGATAGAGTCGAGACCCCTTTCGACTCTATTGCCTTCGAAACTATTAATCCCTTTCGAAAGAATTTAGGAAGTGGCTTAGCTTATGTTAAAATAAAGACAATCTTTCGAAAGTATTGATAACTACAATACACTCGAAAGGGAATATAGTGGCTGGGTTTTGACTTGGTCGAAACCATTACTTTTGAAAGCACTTATTTAAAAACAAAAGGTACCCCTTCGAAAGCTTATACTTTAAGATACTATAGCAACCTTCTTCGAAAGCTATTTGTAGAAACCCTTTTCGAAAACTTATGTTTCGACTATGTTGAAAGCTTTAAGTAAAACAAAGCAAATACTTAAACTTTGAAAAACCAAACAGGGTTTCGACCCCATCGGAAGCATTCCTCTCGTCGCCATAGCTTCCGCATTTCTTCTAATCCACTACGTACCATCTAAGTGATACTTTTGTATTGGTTTCGACTAAGTGGGTTTCAGCTGAGATGGTTTCGTCTAAGATGGAGCAGAGTCAATGGAGTCAAAAGGTACTTCTATTTGAGGTGGAATCGACTTTTCTAAATTAAAGGCTGAAATTTAGCTACTTTTAGTAATTGCTTTATAACTACTTGCCTATTTGTAATCCTTTGATTGGTTTCCTTAAAACTTTTCAAATACTTTACATTCAAAATTGTTGCATTTAATCGGATCTAAATTAAAGAAATTTTAACGTTTCAGCCCTTCCATTTAACAAAACCCATATTTGCATATAAGTCCCTCTTTTACAATAATTTATTTTCCATAGTAAATCATTTGGAAAAAATCCCCAAAAATCACAGAAATTCAGTTTCATCGTGTAATCAAACATATTAAAATTTTAGACCCAATTTCTTCCTGAAATTCTCGAAATAAATTTTAAACCGAATTATGTCATATTTTCCATTAGAAATTCATAATAAATTTTCTATAGCTTGGAAAATTCTGAAAATTAAAATCCATCTCCAAAATCATGTTTTACTTATCATAAAAAAATTCCATGGCATTCTAAAATCATAAACTCTCGGTTTTACGCTAAAACCATGCAAATTAGTATGTAAATGAATTAAAATAAATCAAACATAATATAGTTCGAGCATATCATCATCACATCATCATAAAAATGAATTTAATCATAAACTCGAAAACATATGATCATAGAATAGAATAGAGATGGTATGAAATTATTATTCACCTTAGATATGATAAGGAATTTGAGATTTGTTGTTGATTAATCCTTCCTAGCCTTTAATCCTTAGCTTTAGATTGAATTCTTCCTCTTTTCCTCCTTGTTAATGGTCGGCTCTATTTTTAGTTTATGATTTGCATTTGTGAAAATGAGAAATGAAATGTGAATGGGAAATTACAAAAGAGTATAGCCATGTATGATAAAGTGGCTATTTACTAATATGCCCATGTGTAAATTAATTAGCTTATAAACCAATTTAAGCCCGTTTATTTTTTTATTAAGCACGGCCCTATATATGGTTTATTCAATCTCAATCCTCTTATCATCATTATTCTATTTAATTTATCTAATTAAATTTCTTGAATAATGTTATAAAAAATTAGGGATGTTACAAATACTATAGACCCGAAGTCTTACTAACAATAGGCATAGAGCCATGTTTCACTACGTATCACCTTACACTGTCCACTCTATTCCCGTTAAGTGAGTGTCACCTACTTACAATAAATAACTGAATAAATATCACAACAACATCATATACCACTTATGATACTCAAACGTTTATTCACTTATCATAAACTAACTCAAACTATCCAGTGTTCTGCATAACGAGTCTAAAGAATAACCGGAGAAATCGAATTCCCTATCCCAAATGACATTATAACTCCATTTATTCAGATTTCTCATCACGCAAAATTAAATATCACAAAATCATACAAAAAATATCATCATCGTATCATATTAAATCAACAATCAAATCACTATCCATGGTGAATCATTCATATAATTTGTGTCAATGCCTATGATAAATGTAATGGCCTACCTTTTCGACCCTCAAAAGTCAACACTAATACATCCACGATATTCATGTGCCGAGCATCCAAGTACCGAAAAGACAGATTGTTGGGGTGACAGAAAATAAAAGACGGAATAGAATCTCACATCGTAACGAGTATTCTATAATATACACAATGATCTTTACAAAAAACACTTTAATGTAGATACAACCATTAGAGTCAACTAAACAATCATCAGCTGGATAGTTATAACAGCCCGCCCTTGCAATTGCTGATAAATACAACTAAGAAATTTTAGCGGAAATAAGATATATAAATACATCTTGGAGGCATCTGCCTCGTCTCTTGAAGCTCCAATTGTGTTTGGTCGTATGGAATAGAAATGTGCTGAAATTTATATCGATTATTTAATATAATAATTGGGTCCAAAAAGCTATCTTCTCCATACGATCGAATTAGAACTCGAAACCTTTTCCATTGCGTTCGGAATAGGGGTATAACATTATAAACGCCTAGCGGCACGCCTCGATAGAGGTTTGAGATTTTAAGCTATGAAACCGAGGCGTTTGAAATTTAAATAATATATATAATTATATTGATTGACCCATATATTCACATCAGCTCTTTTTTCCCTTTCCAAATCACTTTCCCTTAGCCTATTCAAACACGCAAAATAAAATCCTCCTTCTCCTTTATATTTCACTCAACTGCACAGTAGAACCAAGAACAAAAGAAAAAAAGGGAAAAGAAATATTATAAATTGCATACCTCTCTTCTTCAATGTGATTCACAGAAGAAAGGGAATGAACACAGCCTTAATCGAACTCATTCCCCACTAAAAAATAAATCGGACTCAATTCGATATTAGGCTAGGCCGCGATGTCGCGAGTCGTGCTCGAGCACGGCAGCATCGCGCATCGCGATGGGAGGCTGGACATAGGCGAGGGCGGCGACAATAGGCGGCGTGGAGAAGGCGCATCACTCGAGCGAGCTGTTGGCGAAGTCGACGTTAGTAGTGGAGCTAGGGCTAGGGTCGACTGCGTCTTGGTCGCGTGCAGATGATGGCGGCGTTCGAACTAAAGGCTGGCAGTGTGTGTTGTTGGAGGGCCTAGGTAGTTGGTTGAACTCAGGCAGTCTCCAAGCGTATTTTCGAGCTGCAGTGGGCGATGGGCGATGGGCGATGGGCGGTGGCTCGTGGCCAATGCCGACGGTGGCTTATCGGTCGGCAGTGATGGTTATTAGGTTTGTTTATTTATTTGTTAATTTAGTTTTGTAAATTATGGATAATTATAATCAAATGATAATAAAAAAAATTGATGATACGAGGTTAAAGAAATCGTAGAACAAATAGAGTTGGTTCTTAGCTGCGAAATCTACGCAATAAAAATCAAGGTGAGAAAATTCTCACTCATTTGGATTTCCAAAATTTAATTTTAAATAATTAAAATTAATTTTGGATGCTTGGTTAAATTTATTAATTATCATCTATTGAATGGTATTATATTATATATGTGTATATATAGTAGTATACATATATACTAGTATTTGGAGTGATATTCCCGCACATTATAGTGGATGAGACCCTATGCGCCCCGCATAATAGCGGATGACCCTATATACCACGATATCCACCTCAAAGTAGGATTGGTATTATTTTATGTTGTATTAACATCTATGGATGCAGGAAAACAGGTTGGAGGGATCCAACTGGATTCCTCAATTATGTTGTTATTTTTCATATATAGTGATATATGTATTGTGTAGAATAATCTAGTATAGATTATTTTAGTGATTGAAATTATTGGATGCTATATAGCACTGGCCTGAATGTTAACATTTTAAAATACCATAAATATAATTTTAAAGTTTAAGGAATTAAAGGGAATCATTGATATAAAATATTATATTGGAAATTGAATTATTTTTAAGAAAATTGAATTGGGAATAATATATATTAATTTTGGATTGTACGTAACTATTCGTGAATGGGTTTAAATAGAGACTTTAAAAATTAATTTTATAAAGGAGTTTGTAGATGGTATTTTGAAAATACGAAAAGGAGTTAAATCAATAAAGATTGGAGGTATAAATGGAATTTGTAAGAAATGAATTAATATAATGGAATTTTATAAATAAGATTGTTTTTATAAAAAGGTAAAACCAAAGGAGTTGGAAAAAAAATTATAAACGATGTTTATAAATAAAAGAAATCAATATCGGGATGATAAGTTGGGAATATAAACTTATAGGGTGAATTTATATCAGAATATGGAAATAGGGTGAGGAAAATAGTGGATACTATTTTTGAAAGTAAAAATGGTTAAGGAAATCGGAATGGAAGCGATGTGATGGAAATCGAGAGGAATTTATAAGTTGAACTGGTTATTGAGATTTTAAAAATATATTTAAATTTTAAGAAGTGAGTTTGTTTAAAAGGGAAAATTTTATTATTTAAAAATTATGGAATTTTAAACTAGTTGAGAATGAAATACTTCGGTAAGTAGATTTTCCAAATGTTAAGTATTTATTTAATAAATTCTAACTTTTAAATTCAGCTTTGGAAATTTACTTGTTCATCTAAAAATGAGTTATAGATGTTATAAAAGTGTTTTCAAAATTTTAACAAATAACTTAAAACTTATTTTAAATAAATTACTATTCTTTAAAGAAAATACTCGCTATATATATATATAGTTTGGAATGATTGCAAATTTATTTATAAATTCTCTCGAGATGTATAGACGGAGTTTATTAAAGGATGAGATTTTATAAGAGAAATCTTATAAGTGGAATGTTCGAGACTTAAGAAAATTTTCGATGTCTAGATGCGATAACTTCGGAAAGATTTTGAATCCATTAAAAGAAGTTAGAAATGGGCATTTGGAGATATAGGCTAGTGCATTCGACTTTGGAAATATTAAGGGATTTACAAATAAAAATTGTAAGGGGTGGGTAAAATAAATAGACTATTTCCTAAATGTTAGAGATAAAAAGATCTTAGGAAATATACTTATAAATATTCCAAAGTATTGGACGGGAAGAATTTGAGTATATCTAACTTCGAGATTTTTAATATAGAAAATATTTTCAAAGGGATGAATTATGATTGGAAGCAAGAAAAAAATATTCTAAGTATTGAAAGGAGGATTTTGGAAATATTTTTAGTGGAAAAATGATTTGAAATGGAAATATTTCCTAAGTGTTATAAAAATGGAAATTTGGAAATATTTCTAAGTGTTGAGATGTTTGGAAGTATCCTGTTACGGATTTAAGTATTTGAAAATTTGTTTTCAAATGTTTGGAAGGAATTGATATATCTTTTAAGGATATTTTGAAATAAATATTTTGGGATAAGAAGGCCTAGTGACTGCTTATGGATGTTTTATTGATAGCTACATAACCGATTATCAATATTGGCCAATTTCGTTAATCATTTCGAAGAGACCGGGAATGGATTTAATTATCCGAAAACCACTTCGATCCGGTTTGAACGTTATGAATAAATACCGTGAAGATGATGAAGATGGTGATACGGTTTGTCCAGACCCAGGACAACTTGTATGGACGAATGCTATCAGAACATCGTCATTGGAGGACGATGAGCATTTTAAGTAAAAAAATTCTTGAAAGATAACGCTTAGCCTCGAACCTCATCAACCGGGAATGACTAAAACAGGGGAGATGCAACAAGGCTAAGTGGGTCGCACCCAAGTAGGATATGTTATCACTTTTCTAGATGTCCTCGGAAACCTATTTATTATGGATATGGTTGTGCATGAAGGAAGGAGCGCTCGATAGTAAGGGTGGGAACACCCGAGGTGATAACATATTCGGTCTATCCAGGTTAGGGGTAGGCCGTCTTGTGTAGCAGGGGATCCCGGCGAGGTCCTTGGTATATTGTTCTAAAGGTGTACTGTGATGGGCGGTACCCCAATGGCCTAGTCATTCGTTGGAATCCATTCTCCAATACGAGCGTACGGTTTTGTTTGTAGAGCCTGGTATGCTGGAATTTAATTAATGTAACAATTTCAACTATTTGAATAAGTATTTGTATTTAGACACTATTATAATATCAGAGGATTTTCTACAAAATTGTTTTGGTTATCGTAAGGTAAAAACCCGTCGTGTTTATGTATGACGCGGTCTTACGAGATACCTTTGTTTTCAAATGATTTTGATAACTCTAATAATTCAAATTGAGTGTGTTTTCTCACGCTGGTTTTCCAGACTGACTCAGGTGTTATTTATTATAATGCTCGGGTCAGACCGATTATTACAGATTCAGGATAGGATGCTATGGAGCTCGGGAGATGAGCTGGATGACAGAAACGTATTGCCGTATTTGGTTTATATTTCCGCTGTGTAAGGACAAGTCATATAATTATCCAGTTTTGATGTATTGATTGTTGTACTTTGATGATTGTAAGTATAAAACAGTTGTAGATTTTTTGTATCAAAATCTATTGTTATATATTATATTTGGTTCCGCTGCGACTGTGAGATTCTATGTGTTGTTTAGTTTTCTTCTACCTTTTTCTTCTCCACCCTAAAGGTTCGTATTTTCCGTTCACCTTGATTCGAATTGATGTGAATTATGGTCGATTCAAAGGGTACGGATTTACGGGCCTTTACCCTTTGTATCAGAGCTGAAGGTTAAGCGAGAACCTTGGTTCTGGTGGGGATTACTCATTAGAGATAGAGTCCGTAGTACTCTAGAATGAGTTGAGTGTAATAATTAATACGAGTGCGTATTTGTTAGTGAATATAAATGGTTTTATATTGTGTTGATTTATTGGTTTAGTGGTATATAAATTCTATTCAAATAGTGGGACACCACTAAATCGATAGGAGTTTCTAAACACTTAAACACGATTAACTAACACAATATGGTTTTGAATCGGGTAAATGAAATAATTTTACCCTAAATTATATTTTGATATAAAAAGAATAATTTTTTGGAAATTATTATAGTGGTGTTTGGTTGTTATTATATAATCAAAATAAGATTATAAAATTGGAGATGGTATAACCAAACAAAATTTTGTATAAGTGTGAAGTATACAAATGGATTATAAAATGGGTTCAAACAAAAATTTGGAAAAAAATTAAATCCCGGAGATTTTTGGAAGTATTTCCCAAAGTGTTTGAAAATAAATAATAATGATATTATTTTGGAAATATTTTTGAAGAGAAAATAGTTTTAAATGGATTTTGGAAGTGATATAGCACTGAACTCACTTTAGTTGTTGGAAAATAATTCGGATGGTGACGGTCGCATCATCAGTATTCATTTTCAAGTTTTTAAGTGAAGGATTGCTGCCGAAATTGATTTGTTGGGAAGAACAAGTTTTGTTTTGGAAGGTCCGAAGGAATTTTTTTTTGGATAAAAATAGGGTTGGTTTAAAATTTGAGAAGTGTGATTTTGGGATATGTATGATTTCAAAACGATTTAAAATAAATACCGGGTGTTTGAATTCTAGAATCCTTATTTTAATAATTTAGAAATCATCAGGAAATAAGTTGTAAACTTATAAATTAAGAATGATTCTAAATAAGGAAAGGAAAATATGGAAGTTGAATTTTGGGATAGATTTTTACTTGAGTAAGTTAAAATGAATAAAAGTTTAACTTAAGCTAAGTTAAATAAATTGAATTGGTAAAGGAAAATTTATAAGAATTTGAATTTAACTCGAGCTAAGTTAAATGAAATTGGAAGGGATTGAAAAGAATATCAAATAGGATTTAATATCTAATATGGATTTGAGTCAACAATAGAATTCAACTTAAAAGCAAAACGAATTAAATGAGGATTGTAATGAAATAAATGGTAGGATGAAATTGAATAAAGCAAAATTAAATTGGGTTGGAGTGGAATTTAATTTAAACATGAATAACTCGAATTTGGTTTTGAAATGTTGGTTAGAAAGGAAATGAAATTTAAATAAAAGTGAATTGGATTCGAATCATATGGAATTGAATTAAATACGTAAATGTGAATTATAAAGTGATTATATAACTTTAAGTTATAAAATTTGAATTTGGATTGGAGATAATATCGGATTGAAGTAAATATAAATGTTGAATTGTGAAATATTGATAAAAATTTAATAAAAATTGAAATTGTGAATAAATAAATTGGAATAACTTGCAAAGATTGAAATTTATGAAATAAAAATATACTGAGGCTATAAATAAATGTGTAATCTCGAGTTAAAAATAAAATGTGGATATATTCGAGTATAGAATTGATGGAAATGTGAAAAATAAGTTGTGTGACTTATAAAATTGAAAAGTAAAATAGAAAACCCAAAATAAAAATTGTTTGATATTTTGGTAAGGGAAATAAATCCAACTTGGATTAAAAAAATGAGTTTGAGCTCAAGAAAAATTAAATGAAGGGATTTTTGAAATAAGAACCATATATTAAATTATGAATGAAAATGATAATCTCTGGTTGAGCGAAGTAAAGACACCCCCAATGAAAAAGTAAGAGTGTTCAAAAACTGTAAAAATGTAAAGGCGTAAGCAAGTATAAACTGCTCTTAAAGAGCAAATTAATTGTTTTTCAATAAGATAAAATGAGAGTTCTTCAATATCTATACTATTCATAATCTATTATTCTTTAGATTCATATGCTCCTTGAACCTTCTATCAAAATAGCATAACTATGCTCCGGAAGACCATAACTATGGGAAGATATAATTCCCATAAGTGAAGTATGGATAATAGGCAATATCAAATTATTTCATTTTGGAAGTGAACTAATTAGATAATTAATTAGTTAATTGAATATGGGAATGGAATTTAACTTGGTTGAATAAATTTGGATTAGGAATTAAAGGTGGATATTGGAATTGGAACTTGAGTTACAAATAAAATTCGACTTAAGTGCGAGCGAAATAAATATATTCTGAAATGTTGTGGAATTAAATAAAATGAAATCAGGTTGAAATAGCAATGACTTTGAGTTACAAATAAATTAAATTTGAGTATAAATAAATTGAATATGGCATTGATATCATTTAAACAAATCTGAGAATGAATTGAGTATGGAATTGAAAATTGAAGTGGATTAAATGAATGAACTAATTAAACTAACTAATAAATGGAACAGAATTTGATTGAATAAAAAAATTAATCCAAAATGGAAATAAAATTTGGTTGCAAAAGAAATGAACTAAGTTACATAGTTGGAATAGTTAAAAATAAAGGGATTGACTTAAGTTTATATTTTGGATGAAAGCTTGGCTTAAATAATTTATGAAATGGCTACTTTATAAATTAGCATTCGATGATTTCGAGCTTAATAAAATGGATTTGAATATAATGAATGTGGATATGAATGGAATGTAAATAAATTGATTTAGAATCAATTTAAAATGGAATAGAATTTAATATAAATTGAGTTGGAATCAAATTAAAATGGTTATAAACTAAAGTGGATGTTTTATTAAGCGAATATCACTGTATTTGCATAGAAAATTGGTCGTTTGGCGTAAACGGAGTAAATAAAATTATACAAATCAAATGGAAAGTAAATAAATTGATTTTTAATCAATTCGGAATGGATGTGAGTTTGTTTGGTTTAAAAATTAATTGAATGCGTGTAAAGTGAGTTGTAAATCATTTAAATTGAATAAAATGATATATGGATCGATTGAAAGCAATTAAATTAGTGTCGGAACCTAATAATTGTTTATAATACATGTTTGGATGGTGGAGTTATAAAGTTTATGTGTTTTAACTATTTAAATAAGTGAAATGTTAGTGGATTTCATATTTTGGTACTTACGGGTTTAAATTGAGTAAGTACAGGTACCCATAGGGACTATTGGCTAGATTTGGGTTGCAAGATTTGCTTTAGAAGTTAATGCTTGCTTAAAAATGCTTAAAAACGCTAAATAAGGCACGTTTTCGGATTAAATACTTCAAAAATATATAATATTGATATATATTTTGTTTTTCGACTGTGTGGGTTGATGTATGTATATTTATCTCTTTTGTCATACCGCAAAAGGCTCTCCATACAAAAGAGACTCTGCCAAAAAATTTCGGAAATTTAGGGTGTTAGAAAAATTTTGACAAAAAATTAGGAAACTTTTTGTTAACGAAAAGTTGATTTTCAAATTGTAATGAAAATAAAGGATTTGAACTAGAAGATGAAAACCAATTGTTTTGGTTGAAGTTAAAGGATTAGAAAGTGAATATCGAATTTTCACTAAGTGGGTTTTGAAAAGTTAATGGGTTTGGAGCATTTTCCTGCCTTAGCAATTTCCGAGACGAAATTATTTTAAGGGGGGAGGAATGTAACGACCTGGATTTTTCGTCGTTCGATTTTGAATATTTAAATGGTTTAAATATTTGATTTGGATTTATAATTTAGTTAGTAGGATTTTAAAACTGGATTTTCAAGCGATTTCGTAAATTTTAGAAATTGTCTATTAAATCGACGAGTTAAAAATAGCGATCTGAGGCACAGTCTTGGAATTCGACGAAACTTGTTCCATTGGATCTGTAATAGTGTATTATTATCGGATTTCAAATTTTGTAGCGTTTGGAGTTATCGTTTGGTCGTACGGGATAGAAACGCGCTGAAATATATATCGATTATTTAATATAATAATTGGGTCCAAAAAGCTATCTTCTCCATACGATCGAATTAGGACTCGGAACCTTTTCCATTGCGTTCGGAATAGGGGTATAACATTATAAACGCCTAGCGGCACGCCTCGATAGAGGTTCGAGATTTTAAGCTACGAAACCGAGGCGTTTGAAATTTAAATAATATATATAATTATATTGATTGACCCATATATTCATATCAGCTCTTTTTCCCCTTTCCAAATCACTGTAACTTAGCCTATTCAAACGTGCAAAATCAAATCTTCCTTCTCCTTTATATTTCACTCAACTGCATAGTAGAAGCAAGAACAGAAAGAAAAAGGGAAAGAAATATTATAAATCGCATGCCACTCTTCTTAAATGCAATTCACAGCAGAAAGGGAATGAACGTGGCCTTAATCGAACTCGTTCCCTACTAAAAAAATCGGACTCAATTCGATATCAGCCTAGGCCACGATGTCGCGAGTCGTGCTCGAGCACGGCAGCATCGCGCATCGCGATGGGAGGCCGGACACAGGTGAGGGCGGCGACAATAGGCGGCATGGAGAAGGCGCATCACTCGAGCGAGTTGTTGGGGAAGTCGACGTTAGTAGTGGAGCTAGGGCTAGGGTCGACTGCGTCTTGTCGCGTGCAGATGATGGCGGCGTTCGAACTAAAGGCTAGCGGCGTGTGTTGTTGGAGGGCCTAGGTAGTTGGCGGCAAGGGTTCGGCGATCTTAGGTGGCATTTGGAGAGGAGGCAGCCGATGTAGATGGGAGGCCGGTGGTGGAGGCTGTAGGTGGTTGAACTCAGGTAATCTCCAAGCGTATTTTCGAGCTGTAGTGGGCGATGGGCGGTGGCTCGTGGCCAACGCCGATGGTGGCTTATCGATCGGCAGTGATGGTTATTAGGTTTGTTTATTTATTTGTTAATTTAATTTTGTAAATTATGGATAATTATAATCAAATGATAATAAAAAAAATTTGATGATACGAGGTCAAAAGAAATCGTGGAACAAATAGAGTTGGTTCGTAGCTGCGAAATCTACGCAATAAAAATCAAGGTGAGAAAATTCTCACTCATTTGGATTTCCAAAATTTAATTTAAATAGTTAAAATTAATTTTGGATGCTTGGTTAAATTTATTAATTATCATCTGTTGAATGGTATTATATTATATATATGTATATATATAGTAGTATACATATATACTAGTATTTGGAGTGATATTCCCGCACATTATAGCGGATGAGACCCTATGTGCCCCGCATAATAGCGGATGATCCTATATACCGCGATATCCCCCTCGAAGTGGGATTGGTATTATTTTATGTTTTATTAACATTTGTGGATGCAGGAAAACAGGTTGGAGGGATCCAACTGGATTCCTCAATTATGTTGTTATTTCTTATATATAGTGATATATGGATTGTGTAGAATAATCTAGTATAGATTATTGTAGTGATTGAAATTATTGGATGCTATATATCACTGGCCTGAATGTTAACATTTAAAAATACCACAAATATAATTTTAAAGTTTAAGGAATTAAAAGGAAATATTGATATAAAATACTATATTGGAAATTGAATTATTTTTAAGAAAATTGAATTGGGAATAATATATATTAATTTTGGATTGTACGTAACTATTCGTGAATTGGTTTAAATAGAGACTTTAAAAACTAAGTTTATAAAGGAGTTTGTAAATGGTATTTTGAAAATACAAAAAGGAGTTAAATCAATATAGATTGGAGGTATAAATGGAATTTTATAATAAGATTGTTTTTATAAAAAGGTAAAACCAAAGGAGTTAGAAATTTTTTTATAAACGAAGTTTATAAATAAAGGAAATCGATATCGGGATGATAATTGGGAATATAAACTTATATGTTGAATTTATATCAGAATATGGAAATAGGGTGAGGAAAATAGTGGATACTATTTTTGAAAGTAAAAATGGTTAAGGAAATCGGAATGGAAGCGATGTGATGGAAATCGAGAAGAATTTATAAGTTGAACTGGTTATTGAGATTTTAAAAATATATTTAAATTTTAAGAAGTGAGTTTGTTTAATAGGGAAATTTTTATTATTTAAAAATTATGGAATTTTAAACTAGTTGAGAATGAAATACTTCGGTACGTAGATTTTCCAAATGTTAAGTATTTATTTAATAAATTCTAACTTTTAAATTCAGCTTTGGAAATTTACTTGTTCATCTAAAAATGAGTTATAGATGTTATAAAAGTGTTTTCAATATTTTAAATAATAACTTAAAACTTATTTTAAATAAATTACTATTCTTTAAAGAAAATACTCATTATATATATATAGTTTGAAATGATTGCAAATTTATTTATAAATTCTCTCGAGATGTGTAGACGGAGTTTATTAAAGGATGAGATTTTATAAGAGAAATCTTATAAATGGAATGTTTGAGACTTAAGAAAATTTCCGATGTCTAGATGCGATAACTACAGAAAGATTTTGAATCCATTAAAAGAAGTTAAAAATGGGCATTTGGAGATATAGGCAAGTGTATTCGACTTTGGAAATATTAAGGGATTTACAAATAAAAGTTTTAAGGGGTTTGAGAAATAGGTAAAATAAATAGACTATTTCCTAAATGTTAGAGATAAAAAAATCTTAGGAAATATACTTAAAAATATTCCTAAGTATTAGACGGGAAGAATTTGAGTATATCTAACTTCGAGATTTTTAATATAGAAAATATTTTCAAAGGGATGAATTATAATTGGAAGCAAGAAAAAAATATTCTAAGTATTGAAAGGAGGATTTTGGAAATATTTTTAGTGGAAAAATGATTTGAAATGGAAATATTTCCTAAGTGTTATAAAAACGGAAATTTGGAAATATTTCTAAGTGTTGAGATGTTTGGAAGTATCCTGTTACGGATTTAAGTATTTGAAAATTTGTTTTCAAATGTTTGGAAGGAATTGATATATCTTTTAAGGATATTTTGTAATAAATATTTTGGGAAAATTTATAAAAAGGTCTAGTGACTGCTTATGGATGTTTTATTGATAGTTACATAACCGACTATCAATATTGGCCAATTTCGCTAATCGTTTCGAAGAGACCGGAAACAGATTTAATTATCCGAAAATCACTTCGATCCGGTTTGAAAGTTACGAATAAATACCGTAAAGATGATGAAGACGATGATTCGGTTTGTCCAGACCAAGGACAACTTGTATGGACGAATGCTATCAGAACATCATCATTGGAGGACGATGAGCATTCTAAGTAAAATTGTTCTTGAAAGGTAATGCTTAGCCTCGAACCTCATCAACCAGGAATGACTAAAACAGAGGAGATGCAGCAAGGCTAAGTGGGTCGCACCCAAGTAGGGTATGTTATCGCTTTTCTAGATGTCCTCGGAAACCTATTTATTATGGATATGGTTGTGCATGAAGGAAGGAGCGCTCAATAGTAAGGGTGGGAACACCCGGGGTGATAACATATTCGGTCTATCCAGGTTAAGGGTAGGCCGGTCTTGTGTAGCAGGGGATCCTGGTGAGGTCCTCAGTACATTGTTCTAGAGGTGTACTGTGATGGGTGGTACCTAGTGGCCCAGTCATTCGTTGGAATTCATTCTCCAATACGAGCTTACAGTTTTGTTTGTAGAGCCTAGTTTGCTGGAATTTAATTAATGTAACAATTTCAGCTATTTGAATAAGTATTTGTACTTAGACACTATTATAATATCAGATGATTTTCTACAAAATTGTTTTGGTTATCGTAAGGTAAAAACCCATCGTGTTTATGTGTGACGCGGTCTTACGGGATACCTTTGTTTTCAAAAGATTTTGATAGCTCTAATAATTCAAATTGAGTGTGTTTTCTCACGCTGGTTTTCCAGACTGGCTAGGGTGCTATTTTATTATAATGCTCGGATCATACCGAGTATTACAGATTCAGGATAGGATGCTATGGAGCTCAGGAGACGAGCTGGATGACAGAGACGTATTGCCGTATTTGGTTTATATTTCCGCTGTGTAAGGACAAGTTATATAACTGTCCAGTTTTGATGTATTGATTGTTGTACTCTGATGATTGTAAGTATAAAACAGTTACCGATTTTTTTGTATCAAAACTGTTGTTATATATTATATTTGGTTCCGCTGCGATTGTGAGATTCTGTGTGTTGTTTAGTTTTCTTCTACCATTTTCTTCTTCACCCTAAAGATTCGTATTTTCCGTTCACCTCGAGTCGAACTGATGTGAATTATGGTCGATTCAAGGGGTATGGATTTACAGGCCTTTACATCGGCAGCTTGGGTTTTCAATTCTGTGTTTGGCAAAATGAAGAGGGTTGAGTTCCTTATATAGCATATCTAACTGATACTATTCACGCTTGAAAATTAATGAATTCCAAATGAGGTGTGCTCACTAGCGTTCCTAGCCAACTACCCCTATTCCGAACTCAATGGAACTAGTTTCGGGACCTAATTCCATTATATACAGAAGTTAACTTTTCGAATCACTTGATTTATGAACTGAACTCGACCATCTAACGCGAAACCAAACAGTTAAAATATATCTATGCTTATACTCACTCTTAAATAGCTAACTTTGCCTCCTACACATCATCGGAAGCTTTATTCATCCACCTACTAAACCTATAAAACCTTAACTCTCAATCTACTCAAATTAATTTTGAGCACCCGAGAGTTTATGGGGGAAAACATAAACTTCGAGTCATACATAATGCCTGGTGTGAATAATACTATTACATCTTGGTTTACTAATATTAAATGAGACCACGCCACTTTGTGGAACGGGTTTCCCCTCACTAATATCCCTTTAAAACATATCTTTTTGCAAATCAAAACCCTGCAACCAAACAGGTTAATCAAACTGATTATATCAATAATAGCAAATATCATATATGCTCAAACAGGTAATAAATGGACCATCTATTCGAAAATATAGTTTTGTTTAGCTAACTACTAATCATTGGCTGACTCGGGCCTACCAGACAAAATAAATAAATAATCTAACAACTGTTAGACAAACTACTAGACGGTTTGTCCTTGACTTACTTCTCCAAGAGTCACCTGATCCTAATGGTTTTTCGGCCTCACTAATAACTTATCCTCGTTCGTTGTACATATATTCCTTTTTGTGTGTAACCGTTATTTAAGTCTTACCTGTGACTAAGCACTACACGTTGGAATTTTGGACTAAATTAGCTAGGGGCTAATAGCTAATGTATAGGGCGCGACCCTATACCAGTCCCGCCTGGTATACAAATATCTGAGTCATTTTACTTAGGGTTAACTACCCTTTAAATTTTCCTTGAAAAACCTTTTCAAAATGATTTAACCCTTTAAATCATACTTGTACAAGGAAAATATACTATTTTCTTTACTCAAATCTTTTTGCCATGATATATGCTTTACTCAAAATATTATTGATGAAAACATTCGAACCCTTTGTTTAAACCTTTAAACAATCTCTTTCGAAACCATTGAAAGTACTCCTTTCGACACAAGTAAGCTACTTTACTTTACAACCTTAAACCGGAAGGCCAAAACATACCTTTCGAAACCATTTACAATAGTTCTTTCAAACATTGAAAACATCTCAAAACCATTGGGGAATCACCCATTCGAAACCTTTATCATATACCTTTCGAAAGCAATTAAAGTACACTACTCAAAACAATCCTTTCGATAACATTGGGTTCAAGTAAAAGCTTACGGAACATAGGTTTGAAAGCATTAAAACCATTCTTGTCGAAACCTATGGGTTTATCGTTCAATAGAAAAAAGGATCTTAAAACCACCAAAATGAAAGCACTCTTTCGAAAGAAGTTTCCTAAGTAAAGAAAGTAGATGGTTTCGACGCCATTCCTTTCGAAAGTATTGGAGAAGCGGCTTCTTTAATTAAGTCGAAAGCACCCCTTTGAAACCATGTTTAAAGGCAAAGCAGCCTCAACTGGGTCGAAAGGTAGAGTTGTAGTAACAAGGGTTTTGACACTGTCGAAGGCCTATTTGAAAAAAAGGCGACAACCTAGGTTGAAAGCTTATCTTTAAACCAATTAACCAAGTCGAAAGCAATGTCATTCGAAAGCAAAGTAAGTGCGTTTTCATTTTAAAAGCAAAACAAGGTTTTGACCCTTTCGGAAGCCATGTTTCAACCCTCTACCTTTCACCTATCTCAAATCCACTACGTATCAAGTCTTTGATACCATGTGTATTGGTTTCGAACTGGTTGGAGGCGGAGGTATGTGATCGTAAGGTAGCCGCCGAAGATAATGAAACGGCATATACTTACAAAAACTGTTTTCTTTCTTCGTAAAGTAATTTCTTTCCAACTAACTTACTTATTTGTCATAATATAATTGGTTGCCAATTTCTTTTCCAAAATCTTTTCTAAAAGTGCTGCTGAATTCAAAATTTATTTATTCAAAACAATTACAAAATGCCCCTTCTCTTATTTTAAACATATAAAACATTTAAGTCCCATACCTTAAATAATTTTATATACTTAACAAAGCACTTAGGAAAATTATCCAAAATTACAATAAATCACTTTTAATATATTTTCTAATATATTTAAATTTCTAACCCAAAGCTACTGTATATTAACCGTAAATAAATTTTAAACCTAAAATAGCATTTTCTTCAGTAGAAACTTCATAATAAATCCACAGCAATTCAGAAAATTATGAAACTTGAAACCCATCTCTAAAATATTATTTTTGACCTAATATCAAAATTGCAAGTCATTTGGATGACATCTAATAGGTTTTCTAAATCAATTTTTATCATAAAATCTATATGAAATAGCCTAAATCATCAACAAGTGTATATATATTATTTTAAACAATCAAAACATGACAAAACATTTGCAAATAAATTTGAATCTCATTCTAGCAATCGAAAATCAAAAACATGAGATGTAATCTATTATCCACCTTAGCTTTGTTGTTAAGGAGTTGAGATTTGTTCTTGAATTAAGTTGATTAGCTTCTTCCTCTTGATTCTTACTTATCTTCCCCTTTATCTTCTTTAATGATGGCTGGCCTCTTGTTTAACTTTAGTTTGTGGAAATGAACGTGTAAAATGAGAGTGAGTAAGGGTTTAGGGTATAAGAATATAAATTATTCCTATTTTTCCCCTTATCTAATTCACTAACCTATTTCATTTTAAATTCCATTTAGTTCATTATTTCAACTAGGCACGGCTCCTCTTTATTATACAAATCTCAATCCCTTGACTATTAACATTATTTCATTTAATTTAACTAATTAAATGTCCTAAATAATGTTAATTAAAATTGGGGTTGTTGCAAACTCCCCTCCTTAAAGTATTTCGTCCTCAAAATTACGATAAGACACTCATCAAAATCAATCGTAAATGTAAAACATACCATGAAACAAGTCAGGATAAGTATCTCGAATCCGGCTCTCAGTTTACCAAGTACAGTCTGTCTCATATTCACTCCACTGGACCTTGACTAATCTAGCTGTCATATTCCTTAGCCTCTTCTCATCCCTCGCGACTATACGAACTGGATTTCTAACTATAGTCAAATTCGATTCCACCGCTAAGTCGTCTGACACAGTCGGTGCTATGACAGTCTCTGGATCCTGAATACACTTTCTTAGATGAGAAACATGAAAAACATCATGGACTTCTGCAAAACTGTTCGGTAACTCTACTCTATATGCGAGTTTCCTGATCCTCTCTATAATAGGAAATGGTCCAATGAATCTCGGTGCCAACTTTCCCAATTTTCCAAATCTGATCACACCCTTCATGGGTGATACTTTAACGAAAACATGATCTCCAACTGAGAATTCTAAGTCTTTCCGTCTCTTATTGGCATAACTCTTCTGCCTAGACTAAGCTTCCTTCATTCCAGCTCTAGTCAATTCAATCTTTTCTGCAGCTTCTCTAACTAAATCCGGACCAAGAACCAACTTATCCTCGGTCTCTAACCAAAAAACTGGAGATTTGCATGCCTTCCATATAAAGCTTCTAACGATGCCCTCCCTATACTAGTTTGATAACTGTTGTTATATGAAAACTCGACTAAGTGTAGATGATCTTCCCATGATCCTCCAAAATCTAGCACATAAGCACGTAACAAGTCTTCTAAGACTTTGTTAACTCTTTTCGTTTGCCCATCTGTCTACGGATGGTAAGCGGTACTCATCTTGAGCTTAGTATCCAAAGTCTCCTGTAGACTCTTCTAGAACTCGCTAGTGAATAAGGAATCTCTATCGCTTACTATACTACTAGGAATTCCATGAAGTCTAACTATATTCTTCATAAACAACTTAGATAAAACAGGTGCCATCCTAGTTGACTTAACTGAAATGAAATGGGCACTCTTGGTCAACTTGTCTAGTATGACCCATATACTTTCATTTCCTCTATAACCTTGGAAACCCATCTATAAAATCCATCGAGATAGAATCTCATTTCCATGCTAGGATATCTAAAGGTTGAAGTAACCCACTCGGTTTCTGATGTTTGGCTTTTACCTGTTGGTACTTCAAACACTGCTTCACCCATAAGCCTACATCTCTCTTCATACCTTCCCAGAAGAAAGTCCTCTTCATGTCCTAATATATCTTAGTTCCTCCCGGATGAAAGGTGAACTTCGAACGATGGCATTCCTCAAGAACTTCCTTCCTAATGTCTCCCACATTCGGAATACATAATCTTCCTTTCATTCGCAACCACCTGTTTTGGTCAAGACTTAAATCCTTCAAGTCATCGCTCTCTATTCCATTCCTTAACTTCCTGATCCGTTTAACTAATAATGGATCCTCCTTTTGCTTAGAAGTAATCTTTTCGATCATCACCGGTCGAACTTCTAAACATGACAACATAGCATCCTTCTTACTAGATTTAGCTTCATATCTCCACTACACTCTGCATGTCGTCAGTGTGTCTAAATCTTTCCATTCAGCTATCATTGCCAACACTGCATTCTGATGATTTTTACTAAGTGCATCAACAACCTTATTGCCCTTTCTTGGTGTGTACTCAATACCAAAGTCATAAGTGGCTAAAAGTTCTAACCACCTCTGTTGTCTCATATTCAACTCCTTCTGAGAGAATAAATACTTTAGCGACTTATGATCCATATATAGCTCAAATCTCTCTCCCATAAGGTAATGTCTCCACACCTTCAACACAAAAATTACTGCAGCTAATTCCAAATCGTGCGTGGGATATCTAACCTCATGTGGTCTAAGCCGTCGAGATGCATAAGCAATCACTTTACCTCTTTGCATTAACATAGCTCCTAACCTGTTCCACATGCATCTGTATATATACCACTAAATCCCGATTCCCTTCTAGAACAACTAACACAGGTGCATTAGTCAATAAGTGTTTCAGCTTCTGGAATGTCCCCTTCCACTTATCGGTCCAAACAAACTCCACATCCTTTTGCATTAGCTTGGTCATCCGTGTTGCTATCCACGAAAAATCCTTAATGAATCTCCAATAATAACCAGCTAATCCAAGAAAACTCTTTATCTCAGTCACTGTCTTGGGTCTCTTCCAATTATTCACTACCTCGTTCTTAGTCGGATCTACAGACAACCCTTTCTCTGAGACCACATAACCAAGAAACTTCACTTCCTTCTTCCAGAAATGACACTTCTAAAATTTCGCTTTTAGCTGATGCTACCTTAGCGTGTCAAGCACCACTCTAAGAAGAACTTCATGCTCCCTTTCATCCTTAGAGTATATCAAAATATCATATATGAAAACTAACACAAACCTGTCCAAGTGCTCTGAAAACTCGGTTAATCAAATCTACAAAGAATGTCGGCGCACTAGTTAGTCCAAACGACATTACTAAACATTCGTATGATCCATATCTGGTTCTAAACGCCGTCAAAGGAATACTATCATCTGCCACTCTAAGACGATGGAACCCTGTCGCTAAATCCAACTGGGAAAATACTATAGCTCCACACATCTGGTCAAACAAATCGTCAATTCTAGGTAGCAGATATCGATTCTTTATCGTCTTCTCGTTCAACTTACGATAATCGATACATAACCTTAACGATCCATCCGGCTTCTTGGCAAACACCGTGGCGACTCCCCAAGGCGAACTACTAGGTCTGATAAAATTCTTGCCTTCCAAATCCACTAACTGCACCTTTAACTCCTTCATCTCGGTAGGTGTCATTCAGCTTGGCGGTCTACTTACTGGTTCTGCTCCAGGTACTAAATCTATCCAAAATTCAATGGCTCGTTTCGGTGGTAGTCCTACTATAGGTTCAAAGGCATCTGCGAATTCTCTAACAACGGAAACTCAACTCGTCTTCTGCCTCCGCAACACCCAATAAATCATTGACCTCAAAACTGGGGTTTTCTATGGAGTATATGATCTGATCTCTACAGTCAGGGTGTTTAAGTGATATTTTCCTTTCATGGCAAAATATCCTAGCATTGTATTTACTTAACCAATCCATATCCAAAATAATTCCGAACACTATGAAATCAAACACATGCAAACTACAAGCAAATACATGACCTAACAATTCAAATCTAAGTGGTCACATCTCATCCCAAGATTCGCATAACCTCCTATCGGATTTGCAACCCTTAAGGAAGTAACTAGGTATGAATGTTTTAGGTTAAGCTTATCTACCAAACGATGAGATATAAAGGAATGTGATGCATTGGTATCAAATAGAACTCTAACTGATACACCATAAATCAAAAGCAGACCTCCCAACACAGCTTTTCCCCTTTCCTGTACTGTTGGTCTCGAGGTAGCTGGTTCCAATGCAAACATCTTGCCTTTTCCATCCTTGGCTGGCTCCTTGAACTACTTCTTATAGTGTCCAATCTGATCACAGTTGAAACACATTATCCCTTTCTTCTTAGCAACTTTCTTTCCCTTGCATGTCTAGCACTCATAGGCATAGTGTCCTTTCTTGTCACACTTGTAACAGACCACTTCTGCCTTTCTCTTCTTAGCAGCTCCAACCTTCTGAGCTCCTTTCTTATGGAAAAACTTCCTCTTCTGACTCTACCCTCCTTGAGCATCCTTGGCCTTATTTCTTTCAAGAAAAGCTTGCATCTCTTCATTCCTCAAGGCCATCTCAACAACATCACTTGGATCCCTGATATGTGGTAACATGGCCTTAGCAAGCTCAGGCTTCAACCCCCTGATGAACTTCTCATTCCTCTTAATCACAGTATCAATCGTAGCATAGCCATATCTCGCTAGCTCCTCAAACCTTGTCGCATACTCGAGCACAGTCATATCCCCCTGCTACAACTCGGCAAACTTCCTGAGCAGAGTGGACTTAGCAATTTCTGACATAAACCTTTTCTCGAACCTCCTCCTGAACTTAGCCAAAGTCATATTCTCCTCGTTACTCCAACTGTCACACTGTTCCACCAAAATAGTGTTGCCCCTTGAAGCTGTCAAGAAGTGAGTCTCCTTTTCTGCTCATCATTGAGCCATAAGTAAGCGAAAATCCTTTTGCAATGAAGTAGCCAATTCTCTACTTCAATTGCGTCTTTAGTACCAATAAACGGCTTGCCTTCCAGCCGAGCAAAATCTCTACTCAGAATAGCGTAGTTATTCACCACTGGAGCTTCTTGTTTCCCTCCTCCAGCATTTCCTCCAACTACTCCAGCATCAATTCCTGCCTGCATCATGTTGACAAAGAACTGATACATTGCTCTCATGTCCACTTAAGGGCCTCCAACTCCCACATTTGCAGCTTGTGCCTGGCCTTGATTTCTCCTGGTATTTGGTCGGGCATTTCCATTAGTTGTGGTGCTTCCCTCACCAAGGTTAACTCTTCCACCCCTAGCATCCATATCTGCATTCGAGTCTTCGTAAGATACAGAAGAATAGCCTATAGAGATAAGAGAATAGAGATATAGCATATACATATATATAGCAAATACAAGTACGTTATTATAGCGTTATCCCATACCTCGATCTTCTCTCTTATTCCTTAGGATTATGTTTTCAAAATCATTTTAGTTTAAAGTTTTCATAAACCTATGCTCTGATACTAAGTTGTAACATCCCCTATCTCGAGGTCCGAAGCTAAGCGCTACAGATGCTGCACTCATCCATGGTACTAACTTCCGGTGACAAAATATGATAATGTTAATGGTATCAATAATATCAAGCACATGAATATGAAATAAAAATAGCACGGATTAAAACAACTTTTCTGATTACATTTCAAAGCAATATTTCATATTCAAATTACATAATCCCATAATCGATTCCCAGGTTTTGATCAAATTTAATTATTACAAAATACGCCAAGAGCGACATATGAAGATGCCCCCTTGGATGATCAGAGTACTAAATAGACAAATAAGTCTTAATACATCATAGCGGAAATAAAAATAAATAGCAACCCCTAAATAGCTAACTTTTCCTCCTGCACGTCTTCGGAAGCTTTATTCGTCCACCTTCTAAACCTGTAAAACTTTAACTCTCAATCTACTCAAATTAATTTTGAGCACCCGAGAGTTTAAGGGGAAAAACACAAACTTCGAGTCAGACATAATGCCTGGTGTGAATAATACTATTACATCTCGGTTTACTGATATTGAGTGAAACCACACCACTTAGTGGAACGGATTTCCCCTTACTAATATCCCTTTTAAACATATCTTTTTGCAAATCAAAACCCTGCAACCAAACAGGTTAATCAAACTGATTATATCAATAATAGCAAATATCATATATTCTCAAACAGGTAATAAATGGACCATCTATCTGAAAATATAGTTTTGTTTGGCTAACTACTAACCATTGGCTGACTCGGGCCTACCAGACAAAATAAATAAATAATCTAACAACTGTTAGACAAACTACTAGACGGTTTGTCCTTGACTTACTTATCCAAGGGTCACCAGATCCTAATGGTTTTTCGAGCTCACCAATAATCTATCCTCCTTCCTTGTACATATATTCCTTAACCATCATTTAAGTCTTACCTATGACTGAGCCCTACACGCTGGAATTTTGGACTAAATTAGCTAGGGGCTAATAGCTAATGTATAGGGCGCGATCCTATACCAGTTCCATCTAGTATACAAATATTTGAGTCATTTTACTTAGGGTAAACTACCCTTTAAATTTTCCTTGAAAACCTTTTCAAAATGATTTAACCCTTTAAATCATACTTGTACAAGGAAAATATACTATTTGCTCTACTCAAATCTCTTTGCCATGATATATGCTTTACTCAAAATATTGTTGATGAAAACATTCAAAACCTTTGTTTAAACCTTTTGACAATCTCTTTCGAAACTATTGAAAGTACCCCTTTCGACACAAAGCTACATTACTTTATAACCTTAGGCCGGAAGGCCAAAACATCCTTTCGAAAGCAATTAAAGTACACTACTCAAAACAAACCTTTCGATAACATTGGGTTCAAGTGGAAGCTTGTGGAACATAGCTTTGAAAGCATTAAAACCATTCTAGTCGAAACCTATAGGTTTATCTTTCAATAGAATAAAGGGTCTCAAAATAACCAAGTCGAAAGCACTCTTTCGAAAGCAGTTTCCTAAGTAAAGAAAGTAGATGGTTTCGATGCCATCCCTTTCAAAAGCATTGAAGAAGCAGCTTCTTTAATAAATTCGAAAGCACCCCTTCAAAACCATGTTTAAAGGTAAAGCGACCTCAACTAGGTCGAAAGGTAGAGTTGCGGCAACAAGGGTTTCGACACCGTCGCAGGCCTATTTACAAAAAAGGCGGCAAACTAGGTTGAAAGCTTATCTTTAAACCAATTAACCAAGTCGAAAGCTATCTCATTCAAAAGCAAAGCAAGCGCGTTTTCTTTTTAAAAGCAAAATAAGGTTTCAACCCTTTCAAAAGCCATGTTTTGACTCTCTACCTTTCGCCTATCTCTAATCCACTACGTGCCAAGTTTTTGATACCATGTGTATTGGTTTCAAACTGGTTGGAGGTGGAGGTATGTGATCGAAAGGTAGCCGTCGAAGATAGCGAAACAACATATACTTACAAAAATTGTTTTCTTTCCTTATAAAGTAATTTCTTTCCAACTAACTTGCTTATTTGTCATAATATAATTGGTTGCCTATTTCTTTTCCAAAATATTTTCTAAAAGTGCTGCCAATATCAGAATTTATTTATTTAAGGCATTTACAAAATGCCCCTTCTCCTATTTTAAACATATAAAATATTTAAGTCTCATACCTTAAATAATTTTATATACTTAAAACTTAGGAAAATTCTCCAAAATTCCAATAAATCATTTTTGATATGTTTTCTAACATATTTAAATTTCTGACCCAAAGCTACTGTATGTTAGCCGTAAATAAATTTTAAACCCAAAATAGCATTTTTTTTTCACTAGAAAATTCATAACAAATCCACAACAATTCAGAAAATTATGAAACCTGAAACCCATCTCTAAAATATTATTTCTGACCTTATATCAAAATTGCAAGTCATTTGGATGTCATATAATAGGCTTTCTAAATCAATTCTTATTATAAAATCTATATGAAATAGCCTAAATCATCAACAAGTATATATATCCATTTTAAACAGGCAAAACATGGCAAAACTTTTGCAAATAAATTTGGATCTCATTCTAGCAAACGAAAATAAAAAACATGAGATGTAATCTATTATTCACGTTAGCTTTGTTGTTAAGGAGTTGAGATTTGTTCTTGAATTAAGTTGATTAGCTTCTTCCTCTTGATTCTTGCTTATCTTCCCCTTTATCTTCTTTAATGGTGGTCGGCCTCTTGTTTAATTTTAGTTTGTGGAAATGAACATGTAAAATGAGAGAGAGTAAGGGTTTAAGGTATAAGAATATGACTTATTCCTATTTTTTCCTTATCTAATTCCCTAACCTATTTCATTTTAAATTCCATTTAGTTCATTAGTTCAACTAGGCACGACTCCCCTTTATTATACAAATTTTAATCCTTTAACCATTTACATTATTTCATTTAATTTAACTAATTAAATGTCCTAAATAATGTTAATTAAAATTAGGGTCGTTACACTTACCTCCCATCGCGTCTACTTTAACATATGCTTAACACTTAAGCATTTCCATTTATGCTTACTTTTACTTTATGTTACTTCTCCTTTAGACTAGTTATCATTATACCCTTACCATAATATCTTTTATCCTATAGGAAGCTTCTAGAACCTTCTAAGCTTGTATAAAGAGGAGAGTGTTTAATTAGTGGTTAATGTGTTCATTAGATATTAGCTTAAGAGTTAGTTTTTTCCATTTTTGCTCATTTTCCTTATTTTCCCATTTTCCTATTTAGTTAGCCATAAATATGAAAATATTTTTAGTTGCTAATTATCATCATAATGATTACTTAGACATGTGCAAAAAGTTCTAGCAACTTTTGTTGAGAAAAAAACTGTTTATCGATAAATTGATTTTCGGTCACATTATCGATATTTTTCAAAGTATTTATTTTTGTAAACATTTTTCCAAAATAAGTTTACCATCATTACTTATGATTTAAAAGGGGGTTAAGAAGCTCAATAAATCATTTTAATAACATTTAATCCAAGATTCAAATAACTCAAATATTTAAATACAAATTGTCCAAAATTCCGGGTCGTTACACATTTTCCCTTCTATAAACACAGGACCGACTTGCCCCTTTTTGGATAGTAACGAACATGTCATCACCTCAGTTGTTCCCAACCTTTATAGAGTGCTCTCACGCACAACCAAATCCATACTATGATAATCTAGAAAGGTGATGATACACCCTTATGGGAGCGACTCACATAGCCTTGCCACATCTACCCTGTTTTATCCATTTCTCGGGTTGTGACTTGAGGCAATGCTTTTACTTTTCTCTTAGCAAATCCCACTTGGAATGCTAACACTGCCCTCTGGGCAGCAATGCAATGCCAGCATTCATCCACACAAGTTCATTGTGAGTCTGAACGAAACCGAAGGTACTACTTCCAATACATCCATTTTGGAATCACCCTCAGGATTAGTAGCAAGTAGCCCTTGCACTTCAAGGGACCCCGTCTTCGAAACTATCATCATCAAGATGTCTACCATTCGAACGCTTATGTCGGTTCAAAGTGCTTTTCGGATAATATATATGATCCTGGTCTCTTCGAACCGACAATGATAGTTTAAAATTGGCCAAATTTGATAGTCAGTTATTTAACTATCAAATA
Organism: Allium fistulosum; assembly: GCA_030737815.1. Taxonomy (NCBI): domain Eukaryota; kingdom Viridiplantae; phylum Streptophyta; class Magnoliopsida; order Asparagales; family Amaryllidaceae; genus Allium; species Allium fistulosum. The sequence goes on along the minus strand of CM060907.1, from coordinate 935,138,730 downwards.
AAAACACCAATCAAATTAGGGATTTATTTCCATAGGGAAACCAACATTGATTGAGCACATAAGCAACCACTAACCTCTTTAATTAACCCTTTCATTAATTAAAATCACTTTGTAGATACTTGTATCAAAATACTTTTACAAAGATATACTTACAAAACCCTTTATACTCCTTTAAATACATGGAAAAATATCCATATACTTATTTCAACGATATAAGTATATTCACAAAAACACTACACATTCCCTACTTAGAAAATGTATTCATATACTTATCTCAATAGTACAAGTATATGCACAGAACATTATGAAAGATTTCTTATTTCAAAATCATATCAAAAGGAGTAAAACAAATATTGTTTTAAAAGAAACGAAGAAAATGATAAACCCAAACACTATTCCTTTGGTGTTAAGCATGAAACGAATGTCCACAGCACCAAAATTAAGAGGTCAATTTGCGAAATCCAATCTCATTTCATTCTTATAAAATTACTTTTATAAACACCTCTTTAGTAAATCACTTTTATTTATAAAAGTCTCTTTATAATTTCCCAAAAATATTTGTAAAACTTCTTTACAAATCTCCAAATCTAAATATAAATTATTTTATAAATATCTAAAATCATTTATGAAACTCCTTTCAAAATTTTCAAGATCTCTTCCAAATTTATAAAATTCCTTTTATAAACAATATGTCATAAAAGCTTTTTATACAACTCCAAAAATCATTTACGAAACTCTTTTTATAAATTTCTACCATTTATAAAACTCTTTTATAAATCTCTACATCCATTTATAAAACTCTTTTCTAAATTTCTAAAATCATTTATAAAACTCTATTCTTTCATAAAGCTCCTTTATAAAAATCCTTTATAAAAACTCTTCTAAAATCCCTTTATAAAAATCCTTTATAAATCCAAAACTCCCTTTTCATCTGGAAACTCTTTTATCGAATGAAAATTCCGTTTAATAAATCAATTTATTATTTATAAATACAATTAATCGGATAAATTAATTTACTTTAAACGTCTTAAATTATAATAATTAACTTTCCAACATCATTAATAAAATAATTTATTAACTCCAAAACAGTATTAATATAATAATTAATAACCTTAAAACATTATAAATAAGTAATAATTATTTACTTCAAAACATTATTGTATAATAATAATTATTAACAGCAAAACATTACTAATAAATAATAATTATTAACTTCAAACATTATAAATATAATAGTTAACAATTTTAACCACTATTAAATAAACAATAATAATTAATCTTCAAACATTATTATAATAAAAAATAATTGACTTCCAAAACATTATTAATAAGTAATTATTATTAATTCCAAAACGTTATTAACAAATAACTATTATAAATTCCAAAACATTATTAATAAATAATTATTATTAATTATCTTCAAACAATATTAATCATTTAAATAAATAACTTCTTACAATATTAAAATATTGATAAATAACTTCCAACAATTAAATATAAATAAACAATTTTTAAAACACTATTAAACACTAGTTAAGCAACTTTAAAACATTTCAAAATGGTTTAGAAAAGACAAATAGAAAGGTTAAGGTAAAATAGAGACGTTCAAAATTCGCTTAAATAAAAATATTCCAAAAAACCCAAAGGTTAGATTTAAACTCATTCTTCGAATCAAAACCAATATCAAGCCAAATGACAATTAATAGTATTTCAAAATACTAAGTTGAGGCTAATAGCCACTAAAGCACTAAACCAATTGTAACACCCCACACCCCTTAGTACACCCAAAATGACACACTAAAAGATGTGGTGCGTTGTAGATATAACTAAAACTAGCAGAGACTAAGATTCACAAGACAAAATAGATAAAAACAGCGGAAACAATTAAAATAATAATTTTCTAAATGTTAAACTTCATAATATAGAATTATAAAACCAAATACATCATATGTCTCAAAATACCAATATATGTCTCATGAAATCAAAACCTCGGTCTCATAAATATCAGAGTACAAACTATCCTTCACAAAGTGCCAGTACATGAAATAAGCTAAAAACTAAAAATAAAGAAGAGAAATACATAAGAAATCTCTGCCAAAGAAGTCTCCAAGGGTCTGCAATCTATCGCCATTGCTCTTGCTAGTCTATAGGGGGGAGGGGAAGGGGAAAATGGAGGAGTGGGTCAGACTAAAAGTCTGGTGAATAATAGTAATTACTAGAATCTTTAAGCAAAGAAAAAGTAATAGACTTTACGACAGTTCTAGTATATAAAAGGAAAGAAAGGAAATAGAGAGAAGGAATAAGCTGGAAATAAATACGAATTAACTAAATTGACATAATTGATTAACTTTGATTTTTTGCACCTGTCGCTGCTTTGATTATGTTGAATTCCTAATCCTATAATTAGGTAGAAATCCTAATTCTACCATTTGATCAGCCTGCTACTACATAGACCTACTGTGGACTAGATGCTATATAGCTCCCTACACAGAAGGCAATGGTGTCTACGAATGACACGCAAAGTATCTACTGTGGACTAGACGTTATATAGCTCCATATACAGAAGGCAATGGTGTCTACGAAAGACACACATACTAAGCGCTTGGAACTCAATAGCGACTTATCTCCCCTAATTGATGTCGCATTGTAACGACCCAGAATTTTGAACAAATTGAATTGAAAATATTTAATTAATTTTAAATATTTGAACGATAATTTAATTTGAATCCCCGATATAACTCTGAATTTGGCGATTAAATTTTAAAATTTAATCTAGTGAATGTTGAATAAAAAATTGAATCTTTAGTTTTAAGCTGAAGAAAAATATTTCAAAAGCTTTTAATATTCGTATTGATATTACTGAAGATAATAAAAGCTTCAGAATTGAAATTTAAACTGTTTTGTTCAGTTTTGAAATTTATATCGTTCAACCGATATTTAAAAATAGCCGTCCGAGGCACAGTCTCGGAATTCACGAAACCAATTCCATTGGGTCCGAAATATTGAATTATTACCGGATTTCAAATTTCGTATTTTTCGGAGCTGATATGTGAGCATACGACACCTAAACGCATTAAAATTAAAACATATTCGATTTAAATTTTGAATTTTAAATTGGGTCAATATCATCCACTTTCGTTCCTAAAATTTCGCCTAATACCACGCAAAGAATCACGGAAGAAAATCGTGTCAAGCATGCTGAGATCATTTTTAAAATAACCATCTTCCTCTCTTCATACTTCAGTTCGAATTAAAAATAAACAATGGCAGAACGAAATCAGAGAGAGTGGCCGCAAATTCAATTCAAATCTCGAGTCCTCCCAGTTCACTCTAAAACAAACACGAGTGAAATCGATTCCTTCCCTAGTTATTTCCCAGTTCGTTCTTCAATGCCGTGACTCCCTCTTCTTTTTCCATTTCTTTCACCAATTCGAAAAACAAAAAAAAACACAGTAGCTCGATCTCGAGCTGTGGGGCGGCAGAGGCGAACGCGTGGCGCACGCGAAGTCAATAGGGGATACGCTCGCGATCGAAGTAGGTGGGCTCGAGCAAGGCAGGAGGCGCGTCGCGATAGGGGGTGGAGGTCTCGCGCACGGCAGTAGTTCGATGGGCATCGCGGGGTCGTTCAACCGGAGTCGCAGTCGAAGTGGATGTCACGATTGAAGTCTCGTTGAATTGAAGTGGTGGGATTCGCGACTGGATTTTGGGGTTCAACATCTTCGAACGTCGACTGGGAAGGAGCGATGGGGGCAAGGGCACGCGCGATGGAGGCCTCGCGATGGTTCCGATCTCGGCGTGATGAAGATCGAGCCTGGGTTTGCTCGATTTAACAGAGAGGTATATCCAGTTTTATTTCAATTTTAAATTTTGATAATATATGCAATTTTATACATATACAGAGAAAAGGTATAAGATTGCAGTGAGGTGTAGTTTCTGAAAACAGCAAGTTAAATTTGTGATTTTAAAAACAATTTTGTTTTTATTTAAGGTTAACAGAAAATATAAATATACATTTGTACAGGGTTTGGAAAATCTATAGAGATTTTAAATATTGAACAGTGTATAGAAAATTTGATTTTTAAACCTATATAGCTTGTTTTTATAAGTATATCAGTAGATAATAGAAAATTTGTTTATTTACCAATTTAATTATTTTTTAGTTGTTAAAAGATTTTAAAGGAAAATATTAGTTTAAAATATTATATTAAGAATAAGTTATTGGTTTAAACCCAAATCGTTAGCCAAATTAAAAGTATCTATCAAAATGAAAATTTAATAGTTCGACTAATTCAAATGTTAACAAATTGTATAATTATTTATACAAGGTCAAAAGATCGTGAAAAACAAACTGGAATCGAAATGGGATTGCAAATAAAAAGCGAAGGTGAGATTTTTCTCACTCAAATGAAAAGTTGGATTTTCAGTTATTGATTGATTTGATTGCTATTGGATGTGATATTAGATATAGTAGGATATATCTATATATATAGCAATATATACATATTGGCATATGTATATATTGGATTGATTGATTTCCCGCCTCGTATAGCGGATGAGACCCTATTGCGCCGTTAGTAAGCGGATGATTTTTATAAAACTCATATACCGCGATATTCCACCTCGAAGTGGAATTGGTATCGTGCTAACGTCTGTGGATGCAGGGAAACAGGTTGGAGGGATCCAACTGGATTCCTCACCAGTATTTATTTATTTACAGATATTGATGTATATTCTGTTATCATATTGATGTATGATGTTTGTTGTTGTGATTGACTAATTGGTGCGTTGCATCATCGGATTCAGTTTTGAAGTTTAAAAATAACGACTTTTACTTTAAAAGGATTTTAAAGTGATTTTTGTAAGTAGTCGTTTTATTTAATTTTTTAATTAATAAATAAACGTTCAAACTTTAAAGTTATAAAAGTTAAGATTTGTGAATTATAACCAAAAGGTAATTTCTTTTGAAATAAATAGTTAAGAAATTTATAAAATGGTTTTAATTGGAATTTTTGAATTATTAAAAACGATGTATGTAAAAGATGTACAAGATTGAATATTTATAACTTTAAAATGTTGGTATTATAAAACGAGTTTTTATAAGCGTTAAAATGAATTTTTAAGAATTTATAAATAAATGAAATTTATAAATTGTGAACTTATAAATGGAAATGATTTTGTAAAATAAAGGAATTATAAGTTATTAACTTATAATATGGATTGTTGGTATAAGATTTGAGTTATGAATCGAATTGTTAATAAAGGAGATTTATTAAATTGAAGTTGTTAGAAAATAAAAATAGAATTTATAAACGTTGTTTTATAAATTCGAAATCAATTGGATTTGATAAATTAAATATAGAAGGTTGTTAAAGGAGATATATTCACGATTTTGGATAGCGAATTATTATTGAAATAAAATGTGTAGAAAATATTGAAATGTGGTTAGTGAAGTATATTCACGATTTTGGATAGTGAATATATCGTTAAGTAAAATGGATAGTTTTTGAAGAAGTGACATTAAAAATGAAGTTAAACATTTTAAAGATGTTTTAAAATGTATTATGAATCGAAAGCATAGATTTCAATGTTCATTGTTGAAATAGGCGTTTTCGAAAATATAAGGAAATGATGGACTATAACACTGTTGTTATAGTAAATGATTTCCGAAAGGAAATGTTTATATAGTATTTGGATTTATATACCTATCTTAATTTCGAATCCCTATACTAGTGATTTTGAGTCGTCGTAACGATGTTTTACGTAACATTCGTTTTGACTCAAATAGATGTTGTTATAGTAAATGTTTTCCTTAAAGAATGAAATATATACTTAATTTTGATTTTAAGTATATTGAATATTTTCTAATGTTGAAAATAAATAGGTTTGTGAACACTTATTTTTTTTAAATAAGTATGGAATTGCTTTTCCAAAATGAAATGAGACGTTTTGAGAATTTATCTTTATAAAGATAAATCGAAAGTGAATATTGAAATCGATTTGAAAATCGTATATCAGTAGATATTTGAAAAGTATAAATTCACTATGGAATTTATAAAAGAAATGGGAATTCGTTTTAAAAATAAACGTTGATTTATTTTTGAAGTGTGGAAATTTTATATCTAGTAAAGATATTTTTGAAATTAAATAATTTGGAAAATTATTTGGAATCTGATGATGTTGCGCATCTTTATTGATAGTTAAATAACCGACTATCGATAATTACCTTGAATGGGTATTTGTTGTGATTTGATGAATTTGAATGCCACACTTATTTTTGAATAAACGCTCACTATTCGGGTTAGCCGGGAAAGGACCATGGGGTCGTATAACCCATTCCGAATATGTGATACGTCGTTATGAATCGCATTTGATGACCGGTGTTGAAGACCGGATATTTTTGAAAACGGAAGGATTACCGTCGAGTTACTCTACATCGACTGATCTTCGATTTAGAGGTTTTATCACCCTTAGTGACGGGAAGTCCTGACGTGATTAGAAAATTATCCGGATGTGCAAGGGCTTCGTGAGAAGTGCCTTCGGTTCTGTTCGATCCCGGAACAGACTTGTATGGATTGTATGTCTGACGTTACAAATTGAGGTATAAAGCTGATTTCTTTCAAATACATTTCTGTTGGTGGCGGAGAATTTATTCTCTTAGCTTAACACCCTTCTCTGAGACGTACGAGCTCAGAGATTATGTAGTTGAAATTTATCAGCAATATACTCCCAATTTGGTAACGTGGCATACTGAGTGTTGCTGTGAAATGATCAGTGTTTGATCATTTGCGATATGATCATTTGTTTGATCTTATATCTTTGTGATCATAGGTTGATCATTTGTTTGACCCGAAGCATGGCTTTGTAGAAAGCGTAGCTTTGTGGACGAGACTTCGTCGAGCCTCACACCCCGGAAATGGTCAAAACAGGAAGGATGCGGCAAGGTTCTAGGGAGTAGCGCCCCTTAGTGTATGTCATTCCTTCTGGATAGAGGTGGTATCATGGTATGGAGCCCAGAAACTTAACCTATGTGGTTGCTGCATTATTATTATGTGGTTTGTTGCGAATCGAGGATCCTCGGGAAGATCGGTTACGATCGGGGGATGGCATACGCGTGTCAGTAGTTACCTATTTTTGCAGAGGTAACCCGGCCTTGTGTTGGCAGAGATCCGGTTAGGTTCTCGGGTCGTCTATTCCAGGGACGTACCCATCGTGGCATAGGAAGTTCCTTAGCCTGACCATTTGTTGGAAATCCAAACTCCAATACGCACCTTGTACGCTATTAGTTGTAGAACCTGCCATTTACGTACGGTGGTCACCACTGTTTAGATGGTAGCTATAGTAGGCATACGATACTGGTCGTATGTTGGCTAAGATTAATATTATATTTTCGAAATGTTTCTACACTATGCACTAATAATAATATTAAAAATGATTTGATTTTGCATAGTAAGCATCTTTGACTATCATAAGAAGAAATCTCCTCCAATTCTGCGTTTGCATTGTGTGTGTGGCGGGAGGTCTTATGGTAGTTTCATTTTCCAAAAAGCATTGCGAATCTATTTTAAAATATTCCTTTGTTGTCTTTTAAAGATAAACTATTTTACGATCTCACACCAGTCACCATGACTGACTCGGAGTTTATTGTTTCCCTTCTAAACTCTGGGTGCCCACAATTTCCACACGGGCAGCCTAGAGTTATGTTATCAGGATATTCTGGATATTCCGGAGCTTTGGAAGCAAGCTGGATGGCGAGACGTAGTATTTGTATCTGATATTATTTATTCCGCTGTGTATTCTGTATGAGGACAAGTTATATAACTGTCCATTGTTGTATTGAGTTGTATATTGACTCTGATTGATGTATGTATAAACTGATATAGTTCTTTGTTTAAAAGATTACTGATTTATCTATTATATATTGTTCCGCTGCGAATGTGAGATTCTGATATTGTTTCTGTTTCTGTGTGTTCTTCTCTTCTATCTTTTTCCTCTTTTCTTCTTCTTCTACCTTTTTCTTCTTTCTAAACCATAATATTCCGGGTTTCCGGCACTCGATTTCTCGGCAGTCGATAAAGTGAGTATCGATGTCGAATTTTCGAAAGTCGAAAATTTTCGGTATGTTACACGCATGCTCGGTCACCATTAGTTCGCACTATCTATTGCTCCCTCTTTTGACCTTTTATTTACCCTAGACAGCATAAGCGTGCCCTTGTCTCACTTTAGGCTATTGTGAGACACCGTGTCCATAGAAAATAGGGAATGTTGTTGGTACTGGTCCCTGTCAAACAAAATCTAGTTGCGTCCCTTGTCCAAATCCCCATGATTTAGTCTTTTAATTATTGACCTCTTATCTACCCTAAACAGCATAAGCGTGTCCCAAGGAAAATGTTGCATGTACAGATCTTTCCTTTTAAGTATTGACCACTTATCTACCCTAAACAACATAAGGGAAATGCTGCCAGTACGGATCTTTTCTTTTACGTATTGACCACTTATCTACCCTAAACAGCATAAGGAAATGCTGCTGGTACAGGTCCTACTTTCATCTTTGCTTATTAACTCAGATAAATTATTTAAATAAGCCTTTACAATTTATCTCTACTATCTTTGCTTATTAATTTATCCTAAGTCTTAAAATAAGTCTCACTCTATTCTATTTCTTATTATAACCTACGTTATAATCATGCTTATTACTTTACCTAAGGTCTAAGTGTAAAAATAAACTTCTTTCATCTTATACTCTTTTTAGTTATAATTCTAAGTTATAACTAGGCCAATTATCTTTAATTAGTCAAATTTTAACATTAATATCATAATTAGGCTCAATTTCAGTCTTAATTCTATTTTTATTACAGTCTTTACAATTTACATCTTATCTTCTGTTAGTTCAGTATTCTTATAATTTTAATCCATATTTGCGTTTAATCTATTCTAATCCATACGCGAAGAAGAAGGAGAAATAAAAGAAAACTGAAAATAGAAGAAAATCCAAAGCGTAGGAAAAGGATGTAAATAACGCATAAATAACAGTAAATAAATTAAAATACTGTAAATAAACTGTAATTAAATGGAAAAGCTATCATTAACAGAAATCTAAAATCAACTGAAAATAATAGCTAAAAGAAATAGACTGAAAATAGTTCTAAAAACTGTAAATAAACTACTAAAAGGGTTATTCCACAAATCGTAGTAAAACTACAACTATTGGAAACCCTATTATTTTAAATTACTTGAAAATCTAAATAATTACAATCACTTACTTGAGACAAAAGCTAGAATCCCTTTTTTTACAGCAACCAAAAGTCTATAGAAATCTCCTCTAATTTGTACAATCTCCATCTTTTATTTGAATGTATATATATAATATAATTTTATTTTATAAATGAAGAACGTAGGTAAATATTTGAGAGAGAGAAATGGAGGCTAGGTTTTGATTTTAGAGTGAAAACATAGGTTAGTTTAGGTCCTATTTATAGTGTTTTAGGTGTGCTTTCAACCGTAGATTAGAATCTCTAGAAACTTCTGCCGATTCATTGCTGTGTTAAATCTTACAATGCGCCTTGTCAGCGCCTTATCTTATATTTAATTTAATTAATTACACCCTCAATAATATACAAACTATAAATAACGTTTTCTTCTCCTCAATTAATTTCTAATTTGTGACATTTTATTTCATATTAAATTTCCATGCGTCTCTCTTTATTCGCATGTTTCATTTCAGTTTTCAACATCCCATTTAATTTACATGTTTACGTCTAAAATAAATAAACAAACAACATATCAATATCTTTCCACATTTACATCTGGAATAAGTAAATTAACATATCAATATTTCTCCATGTTTATGTCTAAAATAAATTAATAAATAACTAGAAATTCTTATGCCAGTATTATACATATTCACGTTTGACTTAATTGGATGAATAACATGTGAACTGTTATGTCAATATTCTATATATTCAAATCTGAATTCATTAAATAACATGTGAATTGTTATGTCTACATTTTTTTTCCATATCCACATCTGTTGTAATTAGATAAATAACATATGTCCACAAACGTGTATATATGTTGTGTATTAATTAGTAAACTAATTCTTTACCTTTAAATTGAGCAACCAATTACATTAATTGATTTCAAGCTGACCCTTATTCTTTACTAACAAAGAAATAACATACCTTATATTTTATGTAAGAAATGTAATCCTTCCGTAATACACTCTTGTCTTTTCTTTTCAAAATATAACATTTATTTTATTAAATGCCTTCTGTTTATAAATATATGGTTACATTTTCTCTCATTTACAATAACCCATCTCATTTGAACATCGTCATCTAAATTTATAAAAGTGGACGCCTTCTTTTTAAATACACTGTTATACCTTTTTTTCCTCTTTTTTAACAAAACAAACTCCCTATGTATAAAATCATACATATATTCAAAAATGACAAGTTTATTTTATTTATCTCAAAACATGCATTTATTTCTATTTAAAATGTTCATTCCATTTTGACACAAATGCAAGTTCTTATATTAAACTCAATCATTACAATTTAATTCCTTTTTCCCTTTCTAATTGAAACATTTCAATAAATCTACTGCCAATTAATTACAATACTAATTTCAAATGAATTCTAATTATAAACACTATTTCTTTTCACTTACAATTATTTATTATTCCTCCTTAAATTTTGGGTTGTTACACCAATGTTGTTATTGATTTTCATCACTACAAGGGTTAAGTTTTGAACATATAACAATGTCATAACTAAAAGTTCTATACAATCAAAATTTAGTAATTAACAATCCATATAATAGGGTTATAACTGAAATAAGACTATAGTAATATAACTAGAAACAAATAATCATAATTTCGAGAAATCCAAATTCCTCTACAAGTTTTCCTATATTTAAATTTTAAATACAAATTGCTTTTCAAAGCATATATTTTTAAGCACTCATCCAATAATTTCAACCAAATATAAATAGTAAATATTAAATCTAGTATATAATATACTGATTTATCCAAAGAGGTGAGTTTAACTCATTAAAATTCCAGTTACCGCGAAAATGTTCCAGTTCCATCTAAAATCAAATAGCATTCAATTTTAGCTTGAAATACTATAAGCTCTAAACTCTACCAATCCAATCCCAAAAGTAGATATCATCATTTTGAATTTAACACAACTGACCGCGTTCAATTTGGAACTGGTATGAACAAGTTATTGAATTTATAAGGTTTACGAATTAAATTATTTAATTATTTAATTAATTACACCCATTAACCCCTAATTACCCTAGCTTAGCACTAATCCATCATTCGTAAGCTTCCAAGCCGCACGACTTCAAGACCCCGACTTTGCTTCATCTCCTCCCTGATGCCTCCATGGATCACCGAAGTCTGCCTCATCACGTCTAACGATAGCCCTCGCCGAGACCGACTCACCACCACCAGTGTCGCCTTCCATCATCGTCCCTAGCTTCCTCACAAATCGGAAATGTCGAACGCTGTCGAATTCCTATACTGGCAGCCTGAAGACACCAACGACCATCGCCTCATCACCGAAGCTCGCCAACGGCGTCCTCGTCCCAACACCACCAACCTCGGTCGCTACCATCGCCTGTCGCCTCCCTACAAACCCAAAATCCTAACGTAGTCAAACGCGATTTTCAGCCATTACAATGATCCTACGACCAATCCAACCATCTAATGCACTCCTCTCCCTTAGCCGCCCATTTCCTTAGTTGGGGTCGAGGCCTGAAAGTGCCTCTGGTGGCTCCGATGAACTGTGGCCGTATGATGGGGTTTTGGAAATCAACGGCTATGGTTTTCAATTCTGCGTTTGGCAAAATAAAGAGGGTTAAGGTCCTTATGCAGCATATCTAATCGATATTATTCACACCCGAAAATTCATGAATTCCAAATGAGGTGTGCTCACCGGCGTTTCTAGCCAAATACCCTATTCCGAACCTAGTGGAACTAGTTTTGGGACTTAATTCCATCGTAGGTAGAAGTGAACTTTTCGAGTCACTCGATTTACGAACAGAACTTGACTTTCTAACTCCGAAACCAAATAATCAAAATATATCGATGCTTATACTCACTCTGGCTTGCTCGGACCATTTGGACTTAGTGAAAATAATCCCGAGTCCTAAAAGTTCGTTTGCGAAAATCGAGTTTTCCAGCTCATCGATAAAATAAATCAATTAAATGTTTAAATATCCAAAATTTAAATATTCAGAGCACCCTAAAAATACGAGTTGTTACAATAAAGGAAGCAAAATCAGAAAAGCAAGATAAAACAAATTAACCAAATATATGCATATATACATAAGTAAAGACAACAATATTCAATAACAAAAAAAAGATTATCAAAATAGCAATATAAGAATAATCTATTCAATTATATATATAATGACAAATAAATAAATAAATATATAATATTTACAACATATAACCTTAACTTAACTTATTAAATATATAGAAATAGATAATTAATCAAAACCCAATATAATATCACTAACTTGATTTATATATTAAAATATTTTACTTTGAATACTATAAAATATTAAGTATGGGACATTTCTTATTTTCAATAAAATAAGTTTTCCATTCTTTTATAAATTAAATAGTACTTTAATATTTACTAAAAATATTATAAGAAAATCTATTTCTTTCTTTTAATAAACCAAAAATAGTTTGTAAAATGTTACATATTGGAAGTATTTCATAATTTACTATGATAAATGCTATTTAGTATAAAAATAAAACATCCCGTTTAATTTTATTCATTCATAATGAATTAAATACATTTTCAAGACTTGAACTATTTGTATTTAGATTTAATAAATATACTATAATATCCATCAAACATTAACTATATGTCATTTCATATTCTTACTTTTAAACACTAGTAAGTTAACTTCCTTTATTTATTAAACTTCAAATAAGATATATATTAACATTTAATACATATATCACATATAGATACTAGAATTTAGACATATTCAATACCTATATATACTTATTCATTATGATTTATTCTATAATTGACATTTACAAAATTATAAAAATATTTAACATAATAATTATTTAATAAATTCTTTGAAAAACTCACCTAAAGATATATACAAAAGCAAAGTAGAAACACCGTGATTTACAGCCAAGTATAACACAAACGATAGTTTTTGTAATAGCAAGATAGTTAAGCAACAAAGACAAAATCAAAGGGAATACATAACAATGCAAAAACTAACACCTAAAATATTTATATGAAAAGAAGCACTGATGTATGACTTGCAGACCTACACTTACACTCAACAGCGGGCAACATAGACAACAAAATGCACATAACACACATATACCCTGACTCATTAATACAGTCAGACTATCACCCACAAATGCAATAGCCTAGACATAAGACTGAGATACAAAGCAACATAGAATTAACCAAGACTTGCACAACAGTAAGATAGGAAAATGAAGCTATGCCGAGACACGAAAATATACAAGTGCACACATACTGAAGCATACTCTGTTGCACACCTACATACTCTCTGGAACACATACTGCAGCGCTCATGTACACACACCAATGCACTCATACATATACACACATTATCGAAACACACAATTACCAACTGCTTATAAATACAAACTACACCTACACACGTCTACACACACTCTTGTACACTTGAACACACACATATATGCACAGTGAACTCCTCCACATGCAAGCGCGTGTGCGCACACACATGTACACACTCAAAAACACACTCGAATTGTGTAGATAGAAAATGCTCTCACACACATAACCAAATATACTCGCACACGGTTAGAGAAGCAACCACCGGTGCATCAGTCACCACTGACCAGTCCATCGATCGGTGATTGGCTGGAGCTGCTAAGGTCCTGGATGATTTGCCTAATATATGTTTTTCTTTCATTGATCGATATGAGGTGTCAGCAAAGCATAGATGATATACTCAAAGAATCAACATCAATGCATACAAAATTCAGAGATAATAATGAATGGACATAGATTAATGAGTTGTTTAAGTCACTTGGAAGTCGCTTGCTTCCATCTTCACCACCATGGAACACACGCACACACCAAAGAACCCATGCCTACATAAAAACCTAGTAGCCTCCTAGCGCATGCATACATCGAGCATCGAGAAGCACGAAATTGAATTTGGAGATTTTGATAATTTATAGGATTAAACTCTTAATTTATAAAGGGAGAGAGGTTTGAGGAATTTCTTGTTTCAGGCCAAAAGTGGTGTGTGAGGAAAGCGTACGTGAGTAATCACATAAAGAGGATAGAAAAAACAAGATTTAGAAGGCTCTAGTTTTGGAGAAATTGGGCTTGGGACTAAATAAAATAATTATAAGTATATATATATATATATTCCATTTTATTTATAAACCAAATTATATTTAATGTAAAAAAATTGAATTCTTTTACTTTTATAAAATAAATTTCAATCATATCACTCCTTTACTAAATTAGTATTATATTTCAATTTCATCATTTGTATATAATACTATTTTCACATTTTTATCTTATTTCAATTTACTTATTTTATTATCAAAATTTAAATTCCTTTATTAGATAATTACAAAACCAATATCAAATAAACCATCAATTCCAATTTAATTAAAACGTTAATTAATTATTAATTAAAAATTGGGCCGCTGCAACTGGTCATTTTGCTTAGGGTGCATTCACTACATATGCTAGTTAATTAAAATTTACTATAATCAAAATCGAATCAAAAATCTAAACAAACCCTAAGTTTTATACTATGATCGATCGACTCTCACCCTGAGCAGTCGGCCCCAAGCAATCGACCGATAGGGTGTAGCGGTCGATCGGTTATCACCTGAAATGCGTAATCTGAACCTCGGCCTAAGGCCCAGGTTAATAATAAAAATTAATGTTTGTGAGCGTATTTAGGGCTATTTGCATGGATGTTAGAAGCTGCAAGAAAGCTAATTCCCTATGAGATGATGCTAAGATGTTGTGATGTTGGGCAAATGTTCTTTACCCAATTGGGGGGTCGGGTAATCGACTAGGGGCGTTTTATTTCGCAAATTGGCACTCACAGGAGGTTCCGTAGTAGACGCGCAACACTGACGGATGCTTGATGGAGTGTGTAGGCCCGATACCAATAGGAGGTTCTATTGTAATAGAATATAGTCATGTCTGGCGTGGTACGATTAGAGGCATATTTAAAGAGGTGGCCCGACAAAACAAAAGTCCTGGTATGCACGGTTTCTGATGCAACACGATACATATCAGATGGTGGACACTAGCGCATGCAATAAGAGGTGTACGCTATGATCGAGAGGTGAATACGGGTGCAGATGATGAGGCACACCAACAAGTAGGCATTGTTGGTTCTCCCCCTTAAGGCATAGTTGGATTATATGTAGTCATAATTAGAGGTAATCGGTTCTTCGGTAGCTCTAGTAGCGATGATTTTAGTGGGGAGTAGTACCAATAGTAGCATTATGCGATGATATTAGTGGAAACTTATTTCCACAGTAGCCTAGTGGTAGCGTTTCCTTATTAGGTAGATCTAGGAGCGATGAGTGATCATTAAACATTGAGGTTCGATCCGTAGTTCTATCCTTGTAACGGCTACACAATTTATAGTGTAGGTGTCTATCGGACCAAAACCTTAAGTAATGGACCCTACGAATACACAGACACTTATAATACACCCTATGTCACTTAGTGTAAAGTTGAAGTCAACTGCACATGATCACCATATATTAAACTTGTATTCATTCACCAGACTTTTTTCTGACCCACCCTTTTTCATCTTTTCCCCACCACAGGTGGATACTGCAGCAGGTGATTGGCCTATTCTTGATACTTGAAGAGGCGAGCTCATCATTGGAGTTGCTCTTTACCATATTTACTCTCCATGTATTTATCTATCTTATCGGTACATTTTATTCCCTATACCAGCCTTGGAGTGATATTTTCTATGTACTCTATATTGGACCACGTACTGATTTCCTGAGACTATGATTTGGATATTTTCTGAGAAGGATATTTTTTGGTATTATATGTTTTGTTCCTTCCGTTGTGAGTTTTGAAAGTGTAGTATATCTTAGATTGTAACTATTGCTTTAGTCTCTGTATTGTTATAAAAACCAGATAGCTCATTATTTTCGACATGATGCGAGTTCGAAAGCTACACTAGGCTTTGGAATGATGTGTCGGGAGGTGTAGGTTGTCACAATGACTGTAATCAAAGTAAGTTTAGACGCTTAAGATTTATAGTATGGTAAGTCAAAAGACTACTGCACATCTTCACATGAGATCTTCTATTTGACTTTTAACCTATTGAAGACTCGTGTGAAGCATTATGTAACTATTCTAAACAACTACATTTAAGTAACCCCGAATTCCCTCAAAAAAACATGAGTAATTCACTGCCTATCACGTGTTGACATTACGTACACTAATCTCAATAGCTATATCGATATTCCAGCCTTGATACATCTTGACTAGGAACATCTGAAGAATATATTTATTTTACCAATGCAATACTCATGGCTATAAACACTCTTAATTGCAATTGGTTAAATACTTTTTCTAAGGATTTTCCACTTGTATATATTTTGTGTATTTATAACATAAATTTATATCCTAATATAACAATATATACAATATAAAATAAAACCATAAGCTTACTTTCTTTCGAACAAGATTCATCATAAGAGTTAAGTTATATAATCAAATTACATAATTGTCCCTATGGAATACCCTTAACTCTATCGGTTATGCTTTCAGCTTTTGCCCGACCTCAAAATGCTTGATCACATGGTAAAAAATTTCTATTAGCATCCCATCCAAACCCTCCGCACCCATCAATGCATGAAATTATTTACACAATCTGAGGTGATTATCCCAGTAGCATAGCAAATCTAGTTGAGTGTATTAAATCTCATAAATACCCTATAGATAAACCCTAACCCCTTTAACGAAATCTCTATTGCTTCCACACACTTTTATTTGGTGCAATGGAAAGTAAAGTCTACAAATCTTCAGGTTTCAAGATACAACCGTTTGTGAATTTGTTTTTACTTTGAGGAAGAAGAACCCATTTGAGTATGTATGAAAATAAATTTTAGGTGTGTGAGATTGTGACATGTCAAGGTTAAATGGAGAAAAGAAATGATAATTCCAATGCATTTAAGATACATCAGATTTAAAAATAACACTATATCCAACCACCATACATTTGAATCGCAAACTGCTAATTCATTAGTAGGTTATGCCCACAAAAGCACCCTACATCCATAACACTTTATTATAACTTAATAATAACATGTTGATACCATAACAAAAGAAATAAAGATTAACGGTGTGTTTGATTAAAAAATGAGTTTTGTTTTTTGTGTTTTCAATACGTATTTCAAATGGCGTGGGATAAAAGAAGGTGTTTCTTATTGGTAAATTTTCCATAGTCTTAGAACAAACTCAAATGGATAAACTGGACTGTAGAACTATTAAGGGATGGATTCGAAGACTTGGACAACATCAGAAATAGTCAAAAGAAGGAATATCGAGTGTTATTCAGCGTTTGAACCAAATAGCTTCTAAGTGAATCAAGAAGTCGAAACAAAGATGAAATGGATCGAGAACTTAGCAACATGCTAAGAATGATGATAGGAAACCATACAGGAAATTTGAAGTCAAAAAGGAACAGTGAATTTTGATTAGTATCAATTACAATTGTGATCGGTACCAATATGATTCTTGAAGTGCAGTCATACTTGTAGAAGTTGAAGAGGATGCACCATGATGGGGGATGTTTTAGCACTAAGTGAATTTGATCGGTACAAATCATAATTGTGGTCGGTTCCGATATGATTTAAGTGTTTCAAATTGACTTGTTCTTCCTCCCTATGATCTCGGATCTGAATTCTTTCCTATTCTTCAATGATCCGGCGACAATGGTGGATAATTCATTTATAAATAGCAGGGGAACTTCAGCTAGAAAGTGACGTTTGGATCTTTCTCTCCTCTTTTCTTATAGATGATAGCAAATCCAAGGTTTACTAGATTATGGTCAGATTATAATCGTTTCATTCTAGAGAGAAAACATTAAAAAAAGGATTAAAGTGGAACTAGGTTAAAGCATTTGTCGTACCACTATAAAAACTGCATCTTTGTTCTTGTTTCCATCATTTTGCATACTTGCTAGATTTAGATCTAATTGATTTTGGGGGGTTGTGTCAGTTTTTGACGCAAAAACTTTGGTGCTTTCATTAAGAAGGACTTGGATGTGAGATTTGGAGAAGATGAAGATGCTTGCTACAAGAGCTATTATTGGAGGAAGTCAAAAAGGACATAGGGGAAGCCAGGAGGTGTCTTCCAGTTCAAATATGTCATTTATCTTTATTATTAAGAGGGGATGGAAGGGATGACGATGGAGATGCAAACATATTACTAGCACAGCAAGAAGAGATTCTTAATTGATTTTTCCAAGGGATGGAGTAGCAAAGGACAGCCGGAGCAGCTGGAACTTAGAATCAAACACTACAACAAAAAGGACTTTTTATAGCATGTAAAAACCGCTATAAAAACCTTTTATAGCGATTCTATAATTGCCATAGATCAACATGTTGTAAAAAGTCTGGTAGATACTATAGCGTGTCATACTTGCAATGATAAACGTATTTTTCTTGCCATCTAAAATAGGCCATATTGGTGCAACTGTTTTTCTATAGCATTATGAAACGTGCTATAGAACTTTTTATGACGCATTTTAGTTGCTATAAATATGTCGACATGCTATATTATTATAGCATTTGAACGCGCTATGGAATCATCGTGTCAACCTTTTATGACACATTGAAATGCTATAGAAAGTCATTACTATCTATTATAGCACGTCTTATTGCTATGAAAACTATTTACTCTTTGCAAAATATTTTGTATAGCACTAACATGATGCAATAGTATAACAAAACTGAATAATTTTTCTTTTTATTGCATAGTTAGAACGCTATAAAAAAATTCGTTTGCACAGTTTTTGCTGCCATAACATTCAAAGCTTACAATTTTCAATTCTACTTATATATTATAACTCAAAAAACCACATTCATCACATTAACATAAGTACACAAATCGAGTCATAAGCCAAATCATAATATATATATATCCATAATATTTCATACATGTATAACAAAATATTCGTAGATAGCAAAGAAATGAAATGAATGAAGTTGCACGTATCTTCACAGGTTCATTCACAAAACAAGTATAACAAACAAACTTCTTCAAATAACCATAAACGATCGACTCATTGGTTGCCATTGTTCTTTAGCCAGTTGAACCCTCTCTGCTCTTTCTCTTTGCAGCCTCTCCTTCCAGTAATCTGGACAGCTATTATCACAAAATAAAAGGAAGAGGACAACATACAGTTATGAGACCGATAATTAACAAATGTATAAACCATCTAAGATAAGAGGTTGTTACCTTTTGCTCAATAGCATGTTTAGCTCCTCCGTAGCTACAGCCCCACTGAATACTACCACCTGTAATGTTTCAAATGAATATCATCATTTATTTCACTGGTAGAGTGGCAAGGCATTTGAAGTCTGAATTCAAATGTTTTGAGCTAGAATCCATTGAAACATAAGAAGAAAGTACCCTACGACATAGAGGGCATTTTGCTTTTGGATTAGCTGATTTTAAACCATAAACAATGGGGGCAGATGCCGCAGAAGTACAACAAGAGAAGCAAAATATATGGCCACATGTAAGTGATACAGCATCGAAAACTGCGTCCTGCAAAATATATGAAAATTATAGTGTGAACGTAAACTGAACACTTGTAATATATAACTAGTATACGATACACTGTTGCTTACCAAACATATAGAGCATGTGAGGTTTATGTCGAGCTTCACAAAATCAAAGAGTCCACAAGAAAGCACTGCTTTGTCAGCATCGAGTTTAAGGGTGCCATCAGTGAATATACCAAGCATTATGTTGATATGGGGATCAGTTCGTTTTAAGCTGAAGTAAAATGCTAACAGTTCACAAAGCCAAGGAGATTTAAGCGTCTCGATATGCAAAGTCTGAGCTTGTGTTCTGAATTCCTGTCCTTGCTTAGAATAGTGAAGCTGTATTCAGGGATACTAGAAAGATAAATATATTTTTCTATACTATGCACAAAAAATGGAACATGTATCATGGAGGAAATATAGTCCTACAGATTACAATATAACACCAGAAAATTGACCGATATTGAAGCCTTCATGATGGTGGTTAAGTTGAACGATGTTTTTTGTATTATTATTATTTACAGATGCTTTGGATGTTTGAATATTTGGAACTATCAAGATGCATTTCTTATTCCAGCAACCAAACACTATGAAAACAAAAATGCATCATCACATGCCAAGGCATTTTTTAAATGTTTAAGATGTCATCTAGTAAAAACATTAGCAAAAGTTTTCTATATTTATTTTGTCTGAACAAAAATGAAGACAAGATGAATTACACTCACTATAATTTATAGTGTATATATTAGTTTCACTATAATTTTAAAGAGAGGTTATACTCACTTTAGTATGCCTAACAATAATTCAAATCAATCGGATAATGTTTCCTCAAGATAAGCATAAATTACTTTCACTGTGATTTACTATATACTTTATTCCTTTTAATTTGGGAGAAAATATTCATGACAATAGTATTTTTGTTTTCTTTTAATACTAAAACCACATTACAATTTATACTTTAGTTATCAAGAAAAAACATCAAACTAAAACTGCAAGGATTACCTGTGCTCGCGTGGGCACACCACTTACTTATTGACTGAACCCACGTTAATGAAACAAGAACCTTTGCATCTCATATATTTCTGCAAACTAAATAAGAAAACCACTTCATTAACATGATAATTGCAAAAGACAAACAAGAATAACTACTGAAAATGCTTACCCCCGATAATGTGACTAGGGTTAACTAGTCGAGAGTGACATTACAGTTTATTCTACATTGCATATATACAACCTTAATTTTTCTCTGTGTGTCCACACCACTTACTTATTGACTAGTTACATCTGTATATAAAGGAATATTTTTGTGCACTCCAGTATGGAACCTGTTAACTATTTGTCACTCATTAAATTTACATTATGCCACAATGAGACCCTTCTGGATCCACCACCCCATTGTACAAATCCATAGAACACTTTATATATAAGGAACATTTGTATTGGTTAAAATAAAATAAAAATCAAACTGTAATTATGCATGAAAATGAATTGGTTTAAAGTGTAATTTCTAGAATCAAACTAATACCAGCACATTCAACCGATATAAGACTTACTAAGATCTGAACATCTGAAACCACCATCATTTATATCATTAACCTTATCTAAGACACCAAATTTATTCATATAGTTCATAATGCATTATGCATTTCAAAGCATAGGAGTAGTCTATGGAGACATAGGAACATAAGCTCTCTATGTGTATGCAAATACTTTTACTGATGGAATTAAAGACACAGATGACATTTTTGGCGTTCTTTCCCTTATTCTCTACATTATTTTTCTCATTCCTTTAACCAAATACGCGTTCATTGTCCTTTGGGCAAATGACAATGGCATGTAAGTTACTAGGATTTATAAAGCTTCTGGCTAGATGTATTTAATAGATTGGAAGAAAATGGACAGTCTCCAAAACAATAATATTATCATCGATCATTAGATAATGTTATTGCTCGCTTTTGGCATCTAAAATCGTAGATTTGTAGACATGAAATTTAAATTAAACTTGCATCAAATTATATTGGTGCAAATTTTGAGTCGGAATGATATATATATATATACATAATACTTTGATATTACCTAATGAAATGTCCACAAGCTTAGCAGCAGCTGCAACAGCAGAACCACTATAAGATCCACTAGTACTCTGCTTGGAGAACACGGATTCTTTAATTAATCAAAAGAAAATTTAATAAAGATTTCAAAATTAATCTTTATAAAACTTAGCTAACTTAGTTAATTTTTATCTAATTTTTATAAAACTTAGTCAATTTTTATAACAATTTAGATTTCAAAATAAAGAACATGATTTTTATAAAAATAATTTTTATAAAACTTAATTAAATTACATATACCACACATTCTCAATATTGTATACTTTCTACTAGTTGGATCAAATTACAGATGCTATTTTAAGCCCTATCAATACACATGCACTGAAACAATCTGTCAGTTTATTTTGATCATTTCAGGCGGAAAGCACAAGATTTGTTAATAGTTTTCAATGAGCATGTTTTTGCACTAACTTTTGCAAAGTGGTCCAAAACGAGAATAAAGTTATTTTGAAAAAAAAGAACCAGCAAAGTATATCAAAATTGTGATTTTATTCATAGTTTGTTGTCTTCTAATCAAACCTATATTGTCGATAACGATTTTCAGTACAGTTCATAACTAGATTTTTGTATTGAATGGCACTGTTTATGTACCTGATGACCAACATCCCATATAATCTTATCCTCAGGAGTGTTGAAAACATAATGAAGAGCAACAGATAGTTCGACCAAGCCTAAATTCATGCTCAAATGACATCCTGTCTTCGACACTGAGTGCACCATGTCCATTCTCAGTTCAGCTGCCAATTGCTCCAAATCCTACATTCCATAATTTTAAATTTAATTGACATATGATAGAAAAATAACTACGCCTAAATTTAATTTGATCCATCCATATTAATGAAATCTAGCCAATGACCAATTATATCCATGCTGATCTTGATATCCCAACGCCTAGATATTCTCTTACATTTATCCATCCATATTAATGAAATCTAGCCAATGACCAATTATAGAGATTACTTAACGTACACCATTTTTGTACAAAATTACACATGTATTCATCTTACATTATCTTCACGCTTCCAAATTTTTAATCCATCGACGCAAAATTATAAGAAAATTCAAAACTAAACTAAAACAAAATTCTACAAAAATTAACAGTATCTTAATTTGTTTACAAAAATTAACAGTATATTAATGAAGAGTAACCATAAGTTTGTTTTAATGCATGACTACTTGATTCAGAATCAGTCATGCAATCTCTTCAAATTTAAGGTTAGAAAAGACCTATGTGTTACCTGCTGCCAACAAGTGAAAAGCAGAGAACAAAAATCTCTACAAGTGCCTCTCTTAAAACACCAAAATTAGGTGACCTTGAAACAAGACAGATACATTTTCCAGTATAAGAGTTTTCTGGAATCCGATAAGCTTCATCAACATCTTCACAAACGGGATCCCTAAAAGCAATGCAGCTAACATGAATTTTTTACCTATCTCCTTCTGCATATGAAAACATATACACTAAATATTTGCAAAAAGAAAATAATATTTATTGCTATACATGACATGTTGTGATAATTGACAATTTAAAAGGACAATTGTGACTAGAAAATGTTAATGTAGAAGTATCTTTTTACTGCGTATAAATTCATAACAACAACAACAATAATAATTCTTCTATTTGTTAGTGCACTAGGATATGTAATATGTTAAAATAAGTTTGCAAATAAGTTCCAATAATTCTCCAAACAACATATATAATTTAGCAAATATTTGTTTTCTCCTCACTCATGTTTTTTTCCCTCTTCCTCCACATGAACTCTAAAAAAAATTCCCCACCCTCCCATGAACTCTAAAAGTACAGTATCCTATTAAAGGAAGTTCATCATTTTTTCCTTTTAAATAACTTCATCATTAATTAATAAGCTTAATTTTCTTATTGAAGTATTTGTAAGATAATTACAATAAAACTTTTTTATCTCGCATCATCTTGTATTTTATTCCTCTCCTTTTTATATATCATTATTTCTACCGTGGTTTGATTAAGTGTATGAAGTATGGATGACTAAATTTCTACTATGGTTTGATTAAGCACATTACATCATTTTATAAATTTAGTTAATTCTTATAAAACTTAATTAACTAGTATTTAACAAAATCTGTTTTTCTTTGTGCCGTACCTGCAATATGCTATTCATTCTCTTGGTAGAGTTGAAGAGATTTGGCGATAGCAAAGCCACAGTACCTGCATAATAAATGCAACAAAATTAGCAAGTGGGATCACTATCTTAATGAATAAATTCTTACAAATATTTGAGCAAAATTAAAATGTTTATCGTGATACACTCAATGAAGAGTGAAAGCCATTAAGAAATAATATCTCTATACTGAGGTTTCATCCATCAATAAAGAAATAGTATCAGTCAATTTTTAACATCTCTATACTGAGGTTTCATCCATCAATGAAGACAAATAAAAAGAATTAAGAAATCACATAAAAAATAATATGCCTTGTTCCAGCAACATACCATTTTCTTTACTCCAAGAGTGAAAGCCAATAGATTATCCTTAGAAATACCAGCTTTAAAACCACCCGCAATGGAAACAATGATGAAAACAGTACAGCCAGCCTGGGATGTTCCAGTAATCATGTTCTTTATGAACTCACACTGTCCAAGAGCATAAATGACAGTGCAATATTACTTGGTCATTTTGAATATCCACAATGCAATATCAATGGTGATACCTCTTTCATGTTTAGCCTTAAGTTTGTCCAGCACCCATGCATACTTCAGTGACCTTTTGTTCATCTCAGCTGCTTCCTTTTTGAATCTTTCGATCACACGCTTGTTAAGGAAACATAAAAAAGGGTCAGTTTCACTATCACCATAGTAATATGGATTGACCTGAAATATACATGTTGAGTACTCATATACTGTAAAAGATGATCAAATATTCATCAGCCAAAAGAGTTGTCAGTTTTACATTTTCTTTTACTAACAAATTTTGTGAGCCCTAACGTGAATTTCTACATGAGATTACCTCAAATCGTGTTTGTCTCAGCTGAATCCATAAATTATGAGATTTCAACTGGTTTCTTGGTATACCAAAAGCATTAACATGTAAATATCTTGTTGTATGTTAATTGCTAATCTAGTAAGAATGAAGCATATCGAGTCTCGATCATAGAATACTCTAAATAGGAGGGTAGTACAAATAGGATCATAGAATACTCTAAATTTCATATATGCTATTAACTGTTTAGCAATAATGCCTTAAAAAACTTATATACTTTGTTGATTGCTCACTCAAATACTTTTTACTAAAAAAAGATTTTTTAACATCTCTTGTATTTGACTTTATATAGAGAAAAAAACAGAAAACATGCATCTACTATCTGATAAAAGCATACCAAAATAGTAATTAAAGTTTTCCAACTACTCAGTTTAATATAAAGTAAAGATTGAAAAAACCAACCTGACAAAATGCTCCTCTTGCTAATTCAGTGTAGAAAGTTGTAACGGTCCTAATATTAACTAACATTATTTAGAATGTTTAATAAGATAAATTAAATTAAATAATGTAGTGCCCTAAAGAATGAATCAGTGGAGAGATTAAACTTAAACATAAGAAGGGTAATACTTCAAGTGTAAAAGAGGAATTAGGCTAATATTACTTATACAAACCCGTATACCCATTCACATCCATTCATTTTACATTCACAAACACTACTAAAATCCGTATTCGTCCAGCCACTAATTTGAGGAAATCAAGAAAAGAAAAGCTACAGCCTATATTTCAATAGATATCAAAGCCACGACATAAGCTCAATAGCCATTTAAAAATCACACATAACGTGTTACAGGCTATATTTCAACGGATATCAAAGCCACGACAAATTTAACACTTAAAAAATCTATCAAGATCGCATCTGTCATGAAATTGATTAAAGAAAAGATTGGATCTAATTAGTAAGGGAACTACCTCATGCGGAATCAGTGCGGAATCGAGCTTGACGAATCGTGAGTAACACTGAAGAGGGTTGCGGAGAGAATCACGTGGAATCGCCAACTATCTTGGAATCGAGCAGAGGGTTGCGGTGCGGAGCCAGGTTAAAGAGGGATTCGCATTAGTAAGGAAAGGAACGTGAGTAAAGGTGGAAGTGAACGAGAAAAAGGAGTATTGGATTTAAGCGGCAATGAAAAAAAGATGGAGGGAAAAGGACACAAATTTTCACGTGAGTAACAATGGCATTAGTGTTAGTAACAATGGCATTAACACATGCCATCATCTACCCTAAACAACCACTAACCACTTAACTATAGCAAGTCGAACTCCTGTGCAATCCTTGCTTGCTATTAATATAGCATTTTCTTGTAGTGAAAGGCCTAAAGGAACAGAAAATTCATAAGAGAATATAGCAGAGTGAAATGGAGCCAACCCCCAACACCAGAACAACTCCATACCGATCAAAATCAGATCGGTATCGACCACAATGGTCAAGGGCCATGACTGATTTAGGCCTTGGACGTTAGAACAGGAGATGCTGGAGTCAGAGATGCGAACTAGGATGTGAATGTACAACCATAAGGGTTAGGACCAGAAACTCCCCACATGAATATTGGGCATGATGAAAATTTGAAACAAGGGTGCATTGAGCCCTAAAGATTTCCATTGAATGATAATGATAGGATTATTGATATGATAAGATAGGTTTTGAGAGGTGGACTCCCAAATCAAAGTTTGGAGGAAATAAATAGAAACCCATTTACCTCAAACATCCGATACATCGGGAACCCAACTGATTTTAAACTGCCCATGCTGGAGATGTATAATGGAAAAACAGATCCAATCATTCACTTGATGAGATATATTCAACATATGAAGTGTTGAGTGCTTTAGAAGAAGTAATGAGATGGTTTTTCCCACTGTACTTGATGGATTTAACGGCTATGTAGTTTTGATAGTTGGAGAATGAGTCCATCTACAAGTGAACTGAATTAGTTGATAAGTTCATAAAACTATTCATAGTTTATATAGCATGACCAAAGAATGTAATGACAATTTAGAGTGTGGGGTAGAGAGCAAGTGAGACCCTGTGGAATTACTTGACAAGATCAACGCAACAACGACAATATTTCATAAGCTGAATCCATCAATAGTTTTGATGGTGGTGGTTTCCGAAGTAACAAATAAGACTGATTTTAAGATCGCTTTGGAAAGAGATCCACTAGTGGATCTTCCGGATTTCTACTATCAAGCTAAAATATATTTGTGCCAGGAGGACGTTGAAGCTGAGAACGCCGAAGTTAACGCCGTGGAGGATGGAGGACCATCTAATGCGGGATATGGAAAGGATAAAGATAAAAAAGTTGATGATGGCATAGGAGGATCGAAGCAACAAAAGAGGGAAATGAAGATTTCCTCTTACACTGGTTGACAAAGACCCCAAAGAGGATATCTCTTGATACTAGAGGATAGAGTCCCTATAAATAACCCGCAAAAGGGAGCCCACAAATTGGGAAAGGGACTAGAAAGTACTGCCTATTCCATGAGCTAGATGGACATGAAACGATCAAATGCAAGCATATGCAAGTGTTGATAAAGGAGCAGGTTTAGAATAACCGAATTAAACAATATGTAAGCAATCGAACCACAGTAGTGCAGCAGGAGCGACCACCATCTATGGCGGATGTACCCGATCGTAGCCGATGATCCAAGTTGGTTATCGTAAACCAATGATCAGGATGGAGCATAAAAAGGTTTAATTTTTGTATTATGATTTTGTTTTGAATATACTTTGAAGGATTACCATCGGACTACTTACACATGTATGAGATTTCGATCTGTCCCAAGGCATACTCTGAGTTACAATCCAAGGTTAATCCTTAACTATATCAGATTTTTTTGACTTTTGCTTGATGCATTTGATTTAAACTTTATAAATAAGTGATCAACAGATATTTGGATTTAGAACTCATTCGAACATTATAATTGATATCTATATTAAATGCCATTAGTTATCCCTTGAGCCTTATGTATAAACCGATAGGACTTGGTTCCTCCAACCGAAGAGATGGGGGCGATGAATTAAGAAGCGCAAGTTCTCCTACCAAAGAGCCAGTGGGTGGACTTATACAGGATAGCAAGTCCCCTCATCGGAGAGTGAGCAGATAGATGCGCTTGAATAGCAAGTCCCTGCACCGGAGAGTGAGAGGATGGACGTGCTCTGTGACACCCCACCTCTATACCCACGCTAGCCAAGAACACTACGGTGTAGTGCTGTCAACCAGCACGGAGAATAAGGCTGTTGAGGAGCGACCATCTATGTAATTGCTTTGTGCGAGCACCGATATGTCAGATAGAATAACATGCATTTTTATTACAGGAGGAAATCCGACATACCGATACAAACTCAAAGCTACTACACAGTGGCTATAATAGTTTAGGACAATAGATATAAAAATAACACAGATAACATAAATGCGGAATACAGATGGAACGAAAAGTCTCATATATATAATAACTGATGTCAGTTACCATACATTTGACACAATACAAATGATACAACTACAACTGTCGACTCAAGAAGTTATATATACAAGTACATTATCGACTAATATACATGAATACATTATCATCTTAAAACAGACACACTGACTACTACAACAAGACGAAGACCACTTCAAATGATATAAAAAGTCTTCATAGCTCTAGCAGCAACCCAAAGCTAAAAATCTACAACCTGTAAATACTCGGTCTAGCCCGAGTATTAAATTCAAAAGAAAATAATACACGGGTCAGTCTAATTCAAACTCAGTTATTAATGCACAGAAGCAATAACAATCAAATTTCAAATAGACGAAAGTCACAGAAATTCTCCGTCTATCCGACTCTTTTAACAAAGAAATCGGATAACGAAAATTTTAACACTAAACAGTGTTAAACAATAAATCAGCAGATTTAATACATCAACAGAGATAGATGAAAAGATTTCTAAATGAAGATGATTTAGAAAAGAATGGAATTGCCGAAAACGGCGATTAACAACAAAAATAAACGAGGATGAATGGAACTGATCAAGCAAGTGCAGCAGGTACAAAGACAAGGGCAGGCTGCAACTAATATTAAAAATTATGCCTGTACACAGTGAAGTGAGATACACATGAAGTAGCATGACTGTACAAACTATATACAAAAGAGAATATGCTATGTAGTGAAGCAAAACAGGTCAAGGGTGAACACACGAGAAGTCACAGGTCAGGGATGCAAGAAGTCAGGGATCAAAGATCAAACATGCAACTACAACACAACTACACAATATATATAGTCTCAAGTTAAAGACTGCGACACTACGACCACTACGAGTGATCACGTAACCAAGAGCAGACACTACTGGAACTGTCTTGAAGGCCAAAGAATTCAAACTACAACATCAAGTACGACACATATGTACGTAGTGTATATAAAGGAAATGTGGAGTCAACTCAAATGAGTTCGAAAAAACGAAACCAAATGCATTAGTGCCATGCAAACCAACAAGGCACGACTGCAACTAAAAAAAACTAACTGCAGTCACGACTGAAGACAAAAGGGCAAACTGCAACATGAATAGCAGCACATTCAAGGTGCACCAGGCCAGTTCGAAATGAACACAGGGATAATTCCAGGGAAACAAAGCATATAAGGGTACCGGGGAGTATGCAACCCGACCATCAAAGTGTAGACAAAGTGAAGTCAGTGCCAATAGTAATGACAGCAACTCCATCAAGTCGTAATTCAATCCTAAAATACAGTCAATCATTCCAAGAGAAAAGAAAATGCAATTCGAACATACATATATACATATCAATTAATGTATAAACATACGTCACAGCATACATATGTATGAAGACTAGAATGCAACTGGGTGCAAACAGTTTCCAAATCATGAATGTACGAATTGTACATTTGTATTTAATACTGTAACTGGACAGTATTAATTTCATAGTCTAGAACAAGGCAAATGCCAAAGTCGAAGCACATAGGCGAAAGAAGCAAATACATGTCCAGATGAATCAAATGCAACAGTGCATCTAACTCTACTAGGATGAATGTACCAATATCAACATGGGTGCAAAACAAATGCAAACAGGTCAAGATATATAGGTATGCAGTGACAAAGTGGATCAAAACAATTACAAAATGAAGTAGTGCAATGCAGACAATTCAACAACAGTGCAACAAGTAAGGCATCACAAAATCAAGGCAGAGGTGCAGACTACAATATGAGTCAAGCAAATGTATACAGTTCAGACAACAAGCCAGAGGTGGGCAACATGAACTAATGAACTCATAGGGACAGTGCAATCAAAAGCACATATATGCAGCAGCTACAAACAAGTAGAGATGAAACAATGCAAACTACATAATGATCGAAGTCAAGAGTGTCAATATGATCAAGTTTGCAGTTAAAGTCAACAACAGGTCAAAATAAATGTCGTGAGGATGAACGAGAAATAGTTGACAACCGTTCGAAAAATGCTCAGGGATGATCATGAAAATGGACAGAATCAACTACAAGGTATGCAAACAAATATGGAATGGAATGCATCTACAAGTGCGGATGGCCAGAGTCGAAACTCACAGTGAAACAATGAAGTGCACAGCTACAATGATGCATGATAAGCAATGGCAAAAAGATGGCCAGAGACGAAGCTCACAGGGGCCAGTAAGCCAAATAAATAAATCACAGTAAAGTCAATAAGGAACCACACGACAAGGCCATAATTTACAGTGAAAGGCCAGAAACAAAACTCATCATAAAACCCAGTCGAAAATCAAAGGTCACAAAACAAAATAACAGACAAGTTCGAACAAGTTCGAACGGTTCGAAGTAGATGTGAGTAAGGGGAATTACTCACCTTTCACCGAAGCGAAGACGAAAGAAAATTTATGGAGATCGACTCCATAAGCAAGCATCGAACTCGTCGAAGTAGCCAACAAAGAATTCATCTCGAAATCGATCGAACCAGGCAACATCAGAAACATCCAACAATCGATCGAAACAATCACGTGCTTCGACATACAAAGCCCACAGATCAGAGCGCAAGAGGAACAAAAGCCCTAGCAAGCATCGAAAGAACGAACGAGGCCAAGCCCTAATCTGATCGAGAAAACGAAGAGGAAATCGTCGCCATTTTTATTCGAATGATTTTTGGGGCTTAGGGTTGAACGAATGAAAAGGTAAAGGAAACGGTGATTTTTATTTATCACGGCAAAAGGATAAAGCATGGGCCGAAACAAGTTTCAAAGCCCAAACTATTTTAACAAAATTTTCAAAAGAACTTCAAATTGATTTTTAAATTTCAATCGCAATTATAAACGTCTAATATCGAAAATCGATTGATGCAAAATACTGGGTTGTTACAGACTTCCCTCCTTAAAGAAATTACGTCCTCGCAATCACAAGGAATAAATGGATAAACGGTAACAACCATAAGAGCATGGCAATGTCGAATGCATAAGCAAGGCAAAGGTCAACAGGGAAGTATTGGAATTATGGAAGTATCAGATATAAAATCAAAAGGTTCGACTGATTCAAATCAAAAGAATCAACATCGTGGGGATCAAGGAATCAAAATCAGACGACTATCAAAAGCAAGAATCAATCGAGTCCCAGCATTTAAAAGAAAAGGGAAGCAGAGCAGAAATCACGTACTGCACGAATTGAATGTGAGTAAATCAAATTACTCACCTTAATCGCCAGAGAAAAAGACGAAGCTTAAATCTCAAAATCGCAAATATTCAATCATCACAAACGATAATCGAATTTTCAAATCGCAAATAGGTTTAACTATAAAAAATGATAATCAAATTTCACAAATATCTGATTATCAAAAACGATAATCAGAAACACAAACATTCGATTAATCAAATAGAAAAATATTTAATTATCTCAAACGATAATCAAATTTCACAAATATCTGATTATCAAAAACGATAATCAGAAATCACAAATATTCGATTAATCAAATCGAAAAATATTTAATTATCTCAGACGATAATTAAATTGGAAAATATTTAATTATCACAAATGATAATCAAATTTCACAAATATCTGATTATCAAAAACAATAATCAGAAACACAAACATCCGATTATCAAAAACGATAATCAGAAGTCGTAAATATTCAATTAACGAGTCCGGAATTAACCGAAGTAGTAAAAGTATGGTTCCATACTCCTTACTTTTGCTAAATCGTTTAAATCTCTTTATCGTTTTCTTGAAAGTGCAGAATTGTGTGTTTTAAAAATAACATTTCACATTCTCAAACGGACAAGTCCGGAATTAAGCGAATCAGTAAAAGAAAGAGGTCATGGTCCTCGATTTTTCTGAAACGTTTAAATCGCTTCCTCGTTCTTTTGAAAATGTAAACTGTAAAAAATTTTGAAAACAATTTTAATTTATATTTTTGAAACAGCTTTTAAAAATAAAGAATTTTGAAAACACGTGATTAAATTAGCAATATCAGTAGCAACTTAGATAAGGAAATTGCACTTCTCAAAGTACAGTAAAACGGACAACAAATTCAGCATTGCGGGAGAACCGCTTGTAAATCCATTTTAAAATTGATGGTTACTGAAGTTAACACGTCAAAATTTCATCAAAATAACTGGCATCAAAGTATAATACCAATGAATTTTCATTCATAAAAAAAAATGTCACAAGAATCTTCTCAAAGATAGAAAGGGATATCATACCCTAAACTTGTATTCATAACAAGTCAATAACACATGAATTCACCAATACACAAAAATTGACACAACTTGTCAATAGAAATCACGAAAATTGGTGAAGCACAAATTCTAGAAATCATCACAAGAAATCCAGAAATCACAAATAGAGGGGGAGGCCTAGCATAAAAACGGGAGTATGAAAACTCCAAAACACCGGTATCACAAGACGAGACGCTATCTCATGGTGGCTAACCATTAAAGTTTCACACAGGAATGGTCCGAAGACCGTGGGTCGCTATCCCACACGTGTGAGTCGGAATCACACAGATTGAGGTCTAGGCTAACCTCGCAGAGAAAGAGACATCGCACATTTGCTAGTCTAAATCATAAAAAGGAAAAGGGGAATGCCTATCACAAAATGGGAGCATGAAAACTCCAAAACACCGATATCACAAGACGAGATGCTATCTCATGGAAGCCATCCATTAAATTTTTACACAGGAATGGTCCGAAGACCGTGGGTCGCTATCCCACACGTGTGAGTCGGAATCACACAGATTGAGGTCTAGGCTAAC
This sequence comes from Allium fistulosum, assembly GCA_030737815.1. Taxonomy (NCBI): domain Eukaryota; kingdom Viridiplantae; phylum Streptophyta; class Magnoliopsida; order Asparagales; family Amaryllidaceae; genus Allium; species Allium fistulosum. Next base: position 935,105,570 of record CM060907.1, on the reverse strand, counting down.
CTCGTAGAGAAAAAGATGTGTGAGTGGAATCACACAAATTTAAGGTTTAGACTAACCAAAAAGCAAAAAGGTATGTGTGAATGGAATCACACAAGTGGTGTCTAGTCTAACCTTGCAAACAAAAAGATATGTGTGAGTCGGAATCACACTACTGCGGTCTAGACTAACCTTGCGAACAAAGAGATATGTGTGAGTCGGAATCACACTACTGCGGTCTAGTCTAACCTTGCAAACAAAAAGATATGTGTGAGTCGGAATCACACTACTGCGGTCTAGACTAACCTTGCGGACAAAGAGATATGTGTGAGTCGGAATCACACTACTGCGGTCTAGTCTAACCTTGCAAACAAAGAGATATGTGTGAGTCGGAATCACACTACTGCGGTCTGGACTAACCTTGCAAACAAAGAGATATGTGTGAGTCGGAATCACACTACTGCGGTCTAGTCTAACCTTGCAAACAAAGAGATATGTGTGAGTCGGAATCACACTACTGCGGTCTAGTCTAACCTTGCAAACAAAGAGATATGTGTGAGTCGGAATCACACTACTGCGGTCTAGACTAACCTTGCAAACAAAGAGACATGTGTGAGTCGGAATCACACTACTGCGGTCTAGTCTAACCTTGCAAACAAAGAGATATGTGTGAGTCGGAATCACACTACTGCGGTCTAGTCTAACCTTGCAAACAAAGAGATATGTGTGAGTCGGAATCACACTACTGCGGTCTAGTCTAACCTTGCAAACAAAGAGATATGTGTGAGTCGGAATCACACTACTACGGTCTAGACTAACCTTGCGGACAAAGAGATATGTGTGAGTCGGAATCACACTACTGCGGTCTAGTCTAACCTTGCAAACAAAGAGATATGTGTGAGTCGGAATCACACTACTGCGGTCTAGACTAACCTTGCAAACAAAGAGATATGTGTGAGTCGGAATCACACTACTGCGGTCTAGTCTAACCTTGCAAACAAAGAGATATGTGTGAGTCGGAATCACACTACTGCGGTCTAGTCTAACCTTGCAAACAAAGAGATATGTGTGAGTCGGAATCACACTACTGCGGTCTAGACTAACCTTGCAAACAAAGAGACATGTGTGAGTCGGAATCACACTACTGCGGTCTAGTCTAACCTTGCAAACAAAGAGATATGTGTGAGTCGGAATCACACTACTGCGGTCTAGTCTAACCTTGCAAACAAAGAGATATGTGTGAGTCGGAATCACACTACTGCGTTCTAGACTAACCTTGCAAACAAAGAGACATCGCACAATTGCTAGTCTAAATCATAAAATGATCGTCATGATCAACGAGAAGTGCCAATTACACTAAGCTAGTAAATATAAAAGTTTAGCTTCATGTCCCATAACCACTTGCTTAACTTAAATATTTACGAACAAACTGTAAATCTACACTAGAAAATTGTCACAAAAGGTTCAATCGAACAAGTCCAGGAGTTAACCGACGAAGTAAACGCAAGCGTTTCATACCACTTGTTTTACTAGGCCGTTTAATTCAATTTCTCATACGAGTGAAATAAAGGCTTGTATATACTAATAGATTGGAAAACGGTTTAAGAAAAAGAGCTTTGTAGTAAAATAGTTTTGAAATCGTTTGGAAAAAAAGGATTTTAATATTTACTACTAGTATAGAAAACCTTTATATTTTTAAAGTGACAAATCACAAAAATGATTGTAGAAACAATCAATCACAAGAATTCACATACGAAGATGTGAATGGAATCCAAAGAAATCGATACTGAATCCATCAGAAAGTATGTTCACAAAAATCCCGAAGAAAATGTCATCAAAGTTGCTAATAAATGATAGCAACAATCGGGGAAATGATCAAGAATCGATTAAATTAGGAAACCAAGTCAGTTCACTAAAATTTCACATTCGAAGACGTGAATAAAATCTAAAGAATTCGATTCCAAATTCATCAAAGTAGGAATACCCAAAAATTCCAGAAATAGAAGTTATCAAAATCGACAAAGGTGATAACAACTAATTAGAAAAGAAGAATCGATTATCAACTGGAAAAACAAAGCAAAACGAGCAGAAATGCATAAATGACTTCAACAAAAGTAAGAATCAAGTCAATGTCGAAGCCAACAATTAATAGCCGCAGTCGAGTACAAAATGAATCAATCATCATTATCAAAAAAACCAACGGCAAACAAAATCAGAGTCTTGAAAATCAAGAAATTAGCAATTTCTCAAAAACAAAGTGACCGAAGTCGAAGGGAAATCCAGATGAGGAAAACACAAAATATCAAGTTCAAAATCGATGAGATTCAAACTAGATGTGAATGAGAAATCAAAATCACTCAATTTGCAACTGGTCCAGCTATTTTTCATCACAGTGTAACAGGTACACAATGACACTCATAGCATAGAACAAAAGTGGAACAAAGTCCAAAAGTCAAAATGGCTTTAATTTGCCAAATTAAAACAAAATCAACATCGGCTAAATCAATTCAAAGCCGAAAACACAAGCATAAGCGTTAGGAATTCATACCTAACAGTCAAAAATAGTCATATGTAAAGATGAGAGATAAAACATCGACAAATAGTTGTAACACATGTTCCATCTAAGTTATGTTTTATAATTGTCCTAAACCCCAAGCTCTGATACCAAGCTATGACGCCCCACCTCTATACCCACGCTAGCCAAGAACACTACGGTGTAGTGCTGTCAACCAGCACGGAGAATAAGGCTGTTGAGGAGCGACCATCTATGTAATTGCTTTGTGCGAGCACCGATATGTCAGATAGAATAACATGCATTTTTATTACAGGAGGAAATCCGACATACCGATACAAACTCAAAGCTACTACACAGTGGCTATAATAGTTTAGGACAATAGATATAAAAATAACACAGATAACATAAATGCGGAATACAGATGGAACGAAAAGTCTCATATATATAATAACTGATGTCAGTTACCATACATTTGACACAATACAAATGATACAACTACAACTGTCGACTCAAGAAGTTATATATACAAGTACATTATCGACTAATATACATGAATACATTATCATCTTAAAACAGACACACTGACTACTACAACAAGACGAAGACCACTTCAAATGATATAAAAAGTCTTCATAGCTCTAGCAGCAACCCAAAGCTAAAAATCTACAACCTGTAAATACTCGGTCTGACCCGAGTATTAAATTCAAAAGAAAATAATACACGGGTTAGTCTAATTCAAACTCAGTTATTAATGCACAGAAGCAATAAAAATCAAATTTCAAATAGACGAAAGTCACAGAAATTCTCCGTCTATCCGACTCTTTTAACAAAGAAATCGAATAACGAAAATTTTAACACTAAACAGTGTTAAACAATAAATCAGCAGATTTAATACATCAACAGAGATAGATGAAAAGATTTCTAAATGAAGATGATTTAGAAAAGAATGGAATTGCCGAAAACGGCGATTAACAACAAAAATAAACGAGGATGAATGGAACTGATCAAGCAAGTGCAGCAGGTACAAAGACAAGGGCAGGCTGCAACTAATATTAAAAATTATGCCTGTACACAGTGAAGTGAGATACACATGAAGCAGCATGACTGTACAAACTATATACAAAAGAGAATATGCTATGTAGTGAAGCAAAACAGGTCAAGGGTGAACACACGAGAAGTCACAGGTCAGGGATGCAAGAAGTCAGGGATCAAAGATCAAACATGCAACTACAACACAACTACACAATATATATAGTCTCAAGTTAAAGACTGCGACACTACGACCACTACGAGTGATCACGTAACCAAGAGCAGACACTACTGGAACTGTCTTGAAGGCCAAAGAATTCAAACTACAACATCAAGTACGACACATATGTACGTAGTGTATATAAAGGAAATGTGGAGTCAACTCAAATGAGTTCGAAAAAACGAAACCAAATGCATTAGTGCCATGCAAACCAACAAGGCACGACTGCAACTAAAAAAAAAACTAACTGCAGTCACGACTGAAGACAAAAGGGCAAACTGCAACATGAATAGCAGCACATTCAAGGTGCACCAGGCCAGTTCGAAATGAACACAGGGATAATTCCAAGGAAACAAAGCATATAAGGGTACCGGGGAGTATGCAACCCGACCATCAAAGTGTAGACAAAGTGAAGTCAGTGCCAATAGTAATGACAGCAACTCCATCAAGTCGTAATTCAATCCCAAAATACAGTCAATCATTCCAAGAGAAAAGAAAATGCAATTCGAACATACATATATACATATCAATTAATGTATATACATACGTCACAGCATACATATGTATGAAGACTAGAATGCAACTGGGTGCAAACAGTTTCCAAATCATGAATGTACGAATTGTACATTTGTATTTAATACTGTAACTGGACAGTATTAATTTCATAGTCTAGAACAAGGCAAATGCCAAAGTCGAAGCACATAGGCGAAAGCAGCAAATACATGTCCAGATGAATCAAATGCAACAGTGCATCTAACTCTACTGGGATGAATGTACCAATATCAACATGGGTGCAAAACAAATGCAAACAGGTCAAGATATATAGGTATGCAGTGACAAAGTGGATCAAAACAATTACAAAATGAAGTAGTGCAATGCAGACAATTCAACAACAGTGCAACAAGTAAGGCATCACAAAATCAAGGCAGAGGTGCAGACTACAATATGAGTCAAGCAAATGTATACAGTTCAGACAACAAACCAGAGGTGGGCAACATGAACTAATGAACTCATAGGGACAGTGCAATCAAAAGCACATATATGCAGCAGTTACAAACAAGTAGAGATGAAACAATGCAAACTACATAATGATCGAAGTCAAGAGTGTCAATATGATCAAGTTTGCAGTTAAAGTCAACAACAGGTCAAAATAAATGTCGTGAGGATGAACGAGAAATAGTTGACAACCGTTCGAAAAATGCTCAGGGATGATCACGAAAATGGACAGAATCAACTACAAGGTATGCAAACAAATATGGAATGGAATGCATCTACAAGTGCGGATGGCCAGAGTCGAAACTCACAGTGAAACAATGAAGTGCACAGCTACAATGATGCATGATAAGCAATGGCAAAAAGATGGCCAGAGACGAAGCTCACAGGGGCCAGTAAGCCAAAGAAATAAATCACAGTAAAGTCAATAAGGAACCACACGACAAGGCCATAATTTACAGTGAAAGGCCAGAAACAAAACTCATCATAAAACCCAGTCGAAAATCAAAGGCCACAAAACAAAATAACAGACAAGTTCGAACAAGTTCGAACGGTTCGAAGTAGATGTGAGTAAGGGGAATTACTCACCTTTCACCGAAGCGAAGACGAACGAAAATTTATGGAGATCGACTCCAGAAGCAAGCATCGAACTCGTCGAAGTAGCCAACAAAGAATTCATCTCGAAATCGATCGAACCAGGCAACATCAGAAACATCCAACAATCGATCGAAACAATCACGTGCTTCGACATACAAAGCCCACAGATCAGAGCGCAAGAGGAACGAAAGCCCTAGCAAGCATCGAAAGAACGAACGAGGCCAAGCCCTAATCTGATCGAGAAAACGAAGAGGAAATCGTCGCCATTTTTATTCGAATGATTTTTGGGGCTTAGGGTTGAACGAATGAAAAGGTAAAGGAAACGGTGATTTTTATTTATCACGGCAAAAGGATAAAGCATGGGCCGAAACAAGTTTCAAAGCCCAAACTATTTTAACAAAATTTTCAAAAGAACTTCAAATTGATTTTTAAATTTCAATCGCAATTATAAACGTCTAATATCGAAAATTGATTGATGCAAAATACTGGGTTGTTACATGCTCGGATATTGGATCTCCATACTGGAAAGTGAGTGGATTTGGCTCGATCTAGATTAATGGTAATGCGACCCAAGGAGATACAAACTTAACTTTAGGATTTCAACCCCTTATTATTTGATGGTGATCACTGAATGATTAATGAATGTCATTGCCTCACTTCGGTCGGACTTACTTATAATGGAATGTTAAGCAATACTGGACGATTTATAAGTAACACTCCAATTGGGGGCAATGCAACACTATGATTAACGATGATAATAACATGATATTTGATTAACTTAAGATATTTAACTCCTGAGAGAACACATGATAACTTTAATTTATGATATATACCCTTAGGATGATTATGTTTTATGACTAACACTTAAACAAGGATTTGAGTCCTTAGGTATGATGGTCTAGAACGACATTTGATTTGTAGGTGAATCCAAAGGAATTAGATGATTCACCATGATTAGTCTAGTAAATAGCCAGAGAGTGCAAATGATGATAATTTGCCAACCTCGGAGTTTGTTCTTGAGCAAAACACACCTTATATTCATAAGGCATACTTTGGGGACAAATGTTGCCGGCAAATTTTCCACGGTCTTAGAATGAACTCAAACGGATAAACTAGACTACATGATTATTAAGGAATGAATCTAAAGACTTGGAGAGCATCAGGAATAGTGCAATGAAGGAAAACCGAGTGTTATCCAACGTTTGTACCAAACGGCTTCTAATTGAATCTACACGTCGAGACGAATGTGAAATGCATCATGAACTTAGCGACATGCTTAGAGTGATGGCATGAAGCCACGCGGAAAATTTAAAGTAAAAAAGAAAAGGTCAATTGTGATCGGTCAATTTTGATCGGCACTGATCACAATTGTGATCGATACTGATTTGATCCTTGAAGTGTCGCCACACTTGTTGAAGATGTATATGATAGAGGATGTGTTTGGCATTATTGATTAGTACCGATCTCAATTGTGAACGGTACCGATATGACTTGAGTGTTTCAGATTGACTTGTTCTTTCTCCATATTCTCTCAGATCTAGATTCTTACCCGGTCTTCCGTGATCTAGGGACTATGGTGGACGATCCATCTATAAATAGCGGGGAACTTCAACTAGAAAGGGGCTTTTGGATCTTTCTCTATCTTCTCCTATAAACCATAGTAATTCTGAGATCTACTAGATTGTGGTCGTATTTTGATTATAATCATTGTATTTCAGAGAGAAAACATAAATAAAAAGCATTAAAGTAGACGCAGGCTGGAGTATTTGCCGGACCACTAACAAAAACTTCAGACCAATTCATCACTCTCATTCTCTATCTTCATTCATATTAGTTTTAGTTGAACGAATAAAAAAAAAAGATTATAATAATATAACATTGATATGAGCGTGTGGATCCATTTGTGTTGTTAAAGTGTTGGTAAAATGAGAACGGACATTGATATGAAAAGTTAGATGACGGTCTAGTTGAGTTCTTCTCCATGATAACTACTTTTTTAGTTAGGATATAGAGATTGAGGATAACAAGAAGAAATGTCGTGTGACAAGAGAGAAATTGAAAAAAGGGAAAAAAAAAAAGTAATCACAAAGGTGTGTATCGTTCTTCATTTATCAACTCTTTTAATTAACAAATTACATTTTTTTCAAATCTCGTCTTACTCACTAGAAAGATGAATTAGAAAGAATGATAAACTTAAAAAAAAAATTAATTGAAAGACATCAATTTTAATTGTTGGATTAAATTACAAATGCTAGTTATAAATTATATTTAGTTTTGCACTATGCAGAAAACTAATTATAATTTATAATCAGCATTATTCTTCAATCTAAATAAAGCTTAAACTATTCTGGGTGTGGTCATCAAAAGTCACGTTTATTTTATTTTTGTCCACGCCAAACCAGCCCTAAAGAAAATAGCGTATGATTACAGCAAATTCAACCCACATATATTACATGTATGTACAGCAAATCTAAATATATTTTATAAATGGGATTTCGATTCTCAAATCTCCCCAAACTCCGAAAGTCCAGCAATTTTGTCAAAAGCAAAACCCTAATTCATGGTCAGAACCATTTTAAAACGATTAATAGATGTCACGTGAGCCACTCCCACCACGACCATAGTCATCACGTGACTTCTAATGACGGCGTTTTCAAGCTTGGACTGGCGGCTGATGTGGCGCTCGCTGCGGGAAAGTCAGTCACCGGCTATCTTTCTGGCAGCACCGCCATTATGGCGGACGCGGCCCACTCAATTTCAGATATCGTAAGTAATTATTTGCATATAGTGGTTTTCGAGAAACTACGGTTCGTTTAATATTAAGTGTCATTTTTATTTTTCTAGGATGGTACTGTTTGCTCCCAACCAAATCCTTACTAATAAAATAAGCTCACGAAACTTACTTCAGAGATCCACCTAAAAATTTAAAGAGTATCCAGAAATAAATGCGATCGGTTTTGCATTACCGCACAACGTAGAAATAGAAATTAAATCTAATATCCAAACATAATTGTGTTCTATCAACCATTGATGACAGAAGAAAATGAGATGAACAACGTAATAAAAAATATTTCATCAATTTTAGGTTAGGAGTTGATGAGCTATATTTAATTTTAGTTAGATTTTGCATGTAAATCGATATTTTTGTAATTTCGTTAATTTTATAGGAAAGTAATAATAGGAAAGTAATAATGATAATTAATTATATTTGACTATATCATATTGTTTTTATTACAATTGGTTTTGTTGTTCTTTTTTATTTTTTTATTAAAACAATAAATATAATAATAATTTTATATTTTCAATCAAAGTAATAATGAAGATTTTTTTCTATGTTCTATCATAGGAATAAATTTAAGCTACAAATTATTCTTCACTATATTGATCTTAATTAGGTTACACGATTTACAAAAATGGGAAATCTACTTATAATCAAAGTCGATAACAGTTAGTCACAATTAAATTAGTCGAATTCATATCTTTTGACGAAATATTTGATGAAAATAGAAGATCGACCGTGGAGAAATTTTGATTTCGTTTTTGAAAGAAGAGAGGAGAATTCGAGTTATGGTTCCGAAAAATAAAAAAAATCATGAAAATGTGGATGTGTGTCGGAGCAGGGCTGGTCCAAATATATTCAACGCCCTAGTGCAATAATTTTTTTTTGTATTTTCGTTGCTCCATTATTTAACAAACAACAATACATTTAATATACAAAACAAAATGCAAATTTTATTCTGAAATTTAACATCGATCACAAAATATTGGTCAACTAAATCATTCAAATTACATGCCAAAAAATCCAAATGTCAACTTGATATATCAATATATCAATAGGCATCAATAGAAGTAGCTTCCCTTTGCATTTTAAAAAGCAAACTTATATATTATCTTTTCACAGTTAAGCATATCCAAATACTCATTTTCAATTGAAATTATAGCTAATCAACTTAATCTCTCTTGTGACATAGTAGTCTGAAAATATGTTATCAATTTCAATTTTGAATAGCTTCTTTACGCCGAAGCAACTGTAACCGGACAATCAATAAAATTTGATAAACAACCAAAACATTAAGAAATTCACTTACGTCTCAATAAGACCTTAAGAAATAAAGAATACCAATTGACGTGGTTACTTTCGATAGTACAGTTCCTTTTAACTGTCGAAGCTTATAGAACAAATCCTTACCAAAATTATCTCTCTCTTCTTCATGTCAAAAAACATTTTAAATTCATGTCAAAAAACATTCAATTGCTCATCATTAGCATTTTTGAATTTCAATTTAACAAAAAGCAAAAAATTTCTTCATAATGTTTAAATTGCTCAAACCGATCTAAAAAATGAGTTAAAGTTTGATCCATTATATGTAAAAAATAAGTAACTCTAACATTTTCCTCGGGAGATTGTCTATGATAATCCTCTATGATATCTTCATCAATTGCTTTTTACTACGTACAATCATCTTCTCAAAAAATTTAGGATCAATGTCAAAATTATTTGTAATTTCTTTAAGCTCCTCATCATGGGTTCATATCCATTTTCTCTAAGTTTTCCAAAAATGTTACAAGCTCTTTAATTTATTGTGATTGCATCTTCAATATTCATTTCTCTCGTTGAAGTATTTTACTTGCTTGATTAATATTGTCTACTATCGTGTGCTAAACATAAGCTAATTAGAAACTCAAAAATTTTCAAAACATTTTGGCACAATCTTTTATCCTCCATCTTCACGTCTTCTTTAGAATTATTTGCAATATCAATCAAAGCTCTCTTAGCTCCAATCATAATTGATATCAAAATTCTTTTCAAGAGCAATTGTAGTGACATCATTAACATCTTCATCATTAGAATTGTCAATACCATTTTCATTATAATTCTCCATAACTTCTACAATATGTTGATTATCAATTTCTACAACTCTACTTTAACGTCATTTATACGCTCTTCATTTATAGGCTTCCAGTTGATTTCTTTAATTTGACGAAGTCTAAGATTTTCTATTTCTTACTTGAAATGAATTTGATATTGAGTTAGCTAATGATTTCGCCTCTTCGTCTTTTCGTTGTTTTTTCTTTCTATTTTGACATTCCTTATTATTTAATTTTAAATTTTATAATCAATATTGCATAATACAATAATTCAAGTGATCTGGGTAAATTTTTCACCGATTATTTTTCAACAACAATTATTTTAATAATAAATTTTTAAATAACTAATTAACATGATTTAAGTAGCATATAATAAATTATTAAATAGCTCTTAACAATCAATTATCCAAGTAGCTAATTAACATGATTTAATTAATAATTAAGTTAGTAAAAAATTGGTGAAAAATCAAATTGGGGCAATGAAATAGTTTAGGGGTTGAAATAAATCAGTAAATTATTTATGAATTAAATATATAGTCATGGAAAAGTGATGTAAAATCAAATTAGTGCAACGATAAATTGGCGAAAATTTAATAAACTTGATTTAACTATACTGTAACTATACACAAATAAAATAATCAAATAATAAATTCGGTTGAAATAAGATTAAACGCTTACATAGTTTTAGGGGTTAGGGCTGGAAAAAATCAAATTAGGGGAAAGGCAGTGGTCGGCATTTGATGGCTAGCGGCCGCAGGCGGCATGCGTCGTGGCGGCGGACCCGGCGATGATTGGTGAAGAACTCTCGACCGCAGTAAAGAAATGAATTTTTGTTGTTGCCCTCGCTCTTGTTGGCCTAGGCAACAACCTCAGTTGTCTATGCTTTGGGCTGGGCCTGGGTGGACAAGAAAAGTATTTGATTGGACGAGAGTATAAATGGGTGAGAGAAAAGAGAGTCTCTTTAACCATGTCCATTCTTTTTGTACATGATGTGCCGACGTCCTTCCCAAAATTGACGTCCAATCGCAATATTTCCAAGTTTATGCTAGTGCTATATTTTTTTTTGGCCTACCGACATGTATGACATATTGGTACGTACATCGAAGGTTTGATGTTTTTCAATTGAATAAGAGTATCGGTCTGGATGTTAGGATGCTATAAATTTCAAAAAATTGAAAGGGTATTTATGTAATTTGAGTGATGATTGGTATAGTACACATGGTCAAAATCGTATACAGGAAATTCTCCGACAGATAAATAAAAAGTATGCCAAGTGGTTATGTCCTTAACATCAGTTTAAATGCCAACACATGTCCATGAAAGTATGCATTTGATGATTTAAGCTCTATTTATCAACTCTACTCTAAATAGCAGTTCTAATTTCCGACTGAAGCTCTTTAAAGGTTTTGTCTGTTCTTCTAAGTTTTTTTCCTACCAACCAATATTACAGGTTTGAATAAATATTGGGTGTTAGTCGTAACCTACATAAATACCCTAATAGTTAGCAATTCTTTTGGCAAGTGACAAGGTTGGAAGTTGAAAGTTGGAACCTTGATCATGCGTCTTTATTTAATTTGCACTGTTTGGGCATACCATCTATATCTATTACATGACTTTCCTTTCTCACTTATATGTCTAGCATTTTATTTCCCTTCTTAATGCATGGGTAAGTGCTGGACGTATATATTTATCATTACAATATTTTTGGTGAACCCACTGATATCAGTATTTCTATGCTTCCCTGTATCTTTTGATGTTGTATGTGATGATTCTACGGTCGTTTTTTTCCAGGTCCTTAGTAGTGTAGCTTGGCTCTCATTCAAGGCAGGAAAGGCTCCAAAAGATAAAGAGCATCCTTATGGTTACTCTTGGATCTGTACTCAAATTCTACTCTATACTTTATATCATTATTAGAAAAGGCACACAATGCTGGCAATGACCATATACCCGAACTTATTCAAAATGTTTGGCACTCATAACACCAAAGCCCTTATGATATATTGTGTCTGCACTTGGTACCATAAAGTGAAGAACTACAAAGACCCAAAACTTAATTCTAGTTGGATCAGCTACAAAACTTTCTTTAATAAGTTTTGTGAAAGCACCATGACAAAAATAAAATCTAGATGCTTTCTCCATACTCTGGTTTGGTGTTTGTATTGCACACTTTTCAGTTGAAAGCTGTACTTGGTTTTGTGAAGTTTGACTCATGCTTTTTCTTGACCCAATAACAAAATTATGGTCATTTTAGGACATGGTAAGTTTGAGACACTTGGCACACTTGGGATATCTTGTATGCTTCTAGCTACTTCAGGAGGAATTGCCTGGCATGCTATTGATATCTTGCAGGCATACTTGAAATTTTGTTTTATATATAGTTTTAATGCCGTCTTATATGGCTTCTCTTACAAGCGGACCCCTTATAACTCAGGGAATCATATCATCAAGTCCAGATATGGTAAAGCATATTCATGACGAGTCCCATAGTCATGGTGGCCATCATCACGGTTTTGATTTGGAGCATCCTATCCTCGCCTTGAGTATGACATCCATATCCATCTCTGTTAAAGAATGGTAAGTTATCTGCGTAACAGTTTTCTTTAGATTTACTCGATATAATTCACCTGATTCATAGTAACATACCTGGTTACGCTTAGTCATATCAGTTTTATCAGGATAAGCGATAAATTCAGTCCTTTAACACTCATATTTCCCTTTCAGGAAAATATATTACATAGCAAAAGGGAGTATAATGGGTATTTAGTGAACTCCAAACACCCTCCACCCTCCACCACCAAAAAAAAACCCACACACACACAAAAACAAAAACATCTTTTGTTTTGACAAATAATTGATGTGTTGTGAGGATTGAATTATCATTGTATAATATATGACATCTTTAGACGTTTGTAGCTACACATAGGTTGCCTTTAGAGGCTTATAGGCCTAGACTTTATTTGGAATACCACATTACAAAAATCCCATATTACCCGTTTGTTTTTTCCAAATAACATACAAGCTCAATTCGAGTTTTTGTTACACTTGCAAACATCTTCTTCTCCTAGGTTCGTAATCTTCCTTAGCCTAGTTAAGTTTTAGATGTTTCCTCCACAAATATACAGGTTTTCTGATCCGTCCCTACCTATTAAATTGAGAATGAACACGAATTTGCTTATTTGTACTACCCTTATTTAACCTCACGGTAAATTGAGAATGAACGTGAACTTCCATTTGGTCCATTCATGTAATGCTGTACTCATAATTCTAAGAAATAAATAGATTACTAACTTGAATATTCTATGATATTCTGCCAGAACTGAGGAATAATTCTAGACAGACTAGTCTTATTTATATCATTGCAGGCTTTACTGGATCACCAAAAAGGCTGGTGAAAGAGAAGGAAGTGAACTGATGAAAGCAAATGCATGGCATCACCGTTCAGATGCTGTGTCATCTGTTGTTGCTCTTGTTGGAGTTGGTAAAATTCTTGTACTACAGTATCAACTATTTGTAGTGCATTAACCCCTTAAATACTTTTCAAAAGGATGTTGTGCTAATTAGCTGACTAGGTATGTTTTCATTTTCTAGTAAATGATTTGATGTCGTATAAGTGCACTAGGGTAAACAGCACGGTTTTATGTGCAATCCACCCTTTCAGTGTTAACCTATCGATCTTGCCTTTTCAGTGATTCATTTTATGGTTACAGTTGGAAACTATATTAGGATCACTGATTATTATTACAGGTGGAACTATATTGGGAGTGCCATTTCTGGATCCAGTTGCTGGTATTTTTGTGTCAGGCATGATTCTGAAAGCCGCAATTGAAACTGGACATCAAAGGTATACCATTCTTTCATTTTTTATAGTGTACAATCATAATCTTTTTATATTATATATACCAGTATGCAAGCACGTCCGATGGACGTGTGCATAGAAAATTTTGACCACAGTTGAGAATGAGTTTAAAATTGGAATGTTCTTGTCATATCTTTTGTATACGTTTATTGCTTCATAGTTGATTCCATTTGGTATATACTTAAATTATATGTAACAGGCGGCTTGCTCAAGTATAATGCAGAGATATATAAATAACTTGTTTGCACAGCGAAAGAATATTAGGTAGCTTTTACATTTAGAATGTACTTTTGTGTACCTTCTGTGTTGCATACATATTATTTAGAATGACCTATGCTGCTACAGTTGTAGTTTTCTCCAAATGTAGTATACTTTGAAACCTTGTGCTTGTGGGTACGAACGGAGAAGTATGTTTTTGTCTGTGCACAATAAGTTTTTATTATTGTCAAACGGTACACAAACAGTGTTTTCACTTTTCACATAGATAAATTGTTTTGGTCCATTAATGCAATCCCTAATAGAATATAAGTCATGATTTCAATGTACAACATATCTCCTCTATGTGGACAAACGTAAACACGGGCATGTTTCATGTTTTCAAGTTAAGAAGTTATATATAGTGCCCATGTAAGTAGATTATAATAAGCATAATATATGAGTTAGATTATGATAATTGGGAGTGGAATAGATTAAAACTCTTTTATGGTCTTTCTAGAAAAACTCTCATGATGGTGTCTTCTGATAATTAGATTAGAAAACAGGGTGATTAACACAGAATGCATTGAGTAATTATCCGCATATAAATATCAGTTTGTAATGCCAATAGAATAATACTAAAATAGAACATATTTCCTTAATTAATAGAGAACTCATGCCTGTTACATTGAATATTTCATTCCACATCATATTATCCTTATCTTCGGTAGTTAGATAAGTCACAAAATTTAAGCAATCCTTTTACACAGATTTCTCAAAGCACTGAAGAATTGCAAAAAACTATAAAAACATTAAACATAAACAAATATTTCTATTTCCATTACATATTGGTAGAAGTATTCTTTATCATCCTTTTGAATATGGATGGAACTAAGTTAAAGTACGCTGGATTGAATCATTTACAAAAGTAGCAAAGAGAAAAAAATACAGGCACTAAAATATTGACACATAAATAGAATATGTTGAGAGATAACTCTAAGATCTCACTGTTATTCAAGGGAAAATATCTGTTAGATGCTAGCTTTCATTGTCGGATGTCGTTATCCTTGTCTTCATCATAAACTTTTTAAAAGTTCCAACCTGAAATGATTATACTAAAATTAATACTAATTAAAAAATCGGTATAAACTAATATAAGTTACTAAAAATATAATGAAAAGAAGACATGGGATGTTACTGATAACAAACAAAAAATGCATAGAAAAATCAAAGGTACAGAAGTTACTTGATATTTGAGATAGATGTAGATTGATTGTCTTCTACTTTTCAATTAGGGCTTCTTGTCTTGAGATGTGATTTCTAAATCTCGTATTATAGAACTATTTTCAATCTCCTCACTTAATGTCCGCGAACACCTTCATGGATGAAAATAAGATCACATAATTATTGATTTCAAAAAAATAAGAAATAATGCCCAAAAAATATCTTGCCTGGAGGAAGCTTAGACGAAAGGCCAACATTGAGGCAGTTGATCTTCCTACACGCCAACTAAATATCGGTTGCCGAAATTTGAAAAGTTATCTGATTCTCATGACTAATTAAAAGAACAGAGAACATATGAGTAGTTGCTAGGAGTATGGAGTGGTTGAATAAAGTGGACTGAGAAAAATGAGGAGAGAATGATCGTGGAACACGAAAAATAAAGATGAATGTCTGTTATATCCTTACCCATATTAAGAAGTTGGTTTCTAAATGGGGTCATTTTTTGGAATAGCCAAAAAGGCTTCACTTTGAATGTTTTGACCAAGTATTTGCTTTATATATAAGATTTATACCTTTTCGAGTATCAACTGGGAGTATCTTTTGCACCAACTGACAACTGAATCGTTTGTTGGTTCAAGATGATATATTTATTTTTTGAAAAGCCACGAGTCTTATACTTCTCACAGTGAAAGTTCGCCAATATTAGTAGTGATGTAACTATAGCGCTTTGGGCAGGCGCCGGCCACACGCAGAATTTTGAAACAATATTAACTACTAGTCTACTACTGTTTTGAGTTAACTTTTTATATATTTTACATACGATTTTGATGGATGAATATAATTTATGCTGGTTTTATAAAATAAAACTTAATTGAGTATTAATTAATTATATGGATATAATTACTATGTTCTAAGATGATAAATAATGTGAAATAAGTCCAGTTAAGTAGCTCAAAATGTAATTTTGTTTTGTCCGATCGACCATTTAACTTTCATCTTTTTAGACCACTGGTTATATCCTCATAAAAACATGATAAAATTACTATTATTTCACTGCGTGAGGCATTTATCTGATAGATATTTCTAAAGTCGCACTATTTGTCCTCACCCTAAAAATGGCAATGCAAAGTTATCTTGCATTGTGCACGAATATGATTTATCTTACATTAGTTTGCATTATGCATTCTAAAGTCTTTTGTCTTATGCCTTTTTTTGTTGTATGTAGAGTTTGAAGTCCAAGAATAAACTACTGTCTAAATGAAATATCAATTCCTTTTATCATTTCGGCCATCTCAACAAAAATCTTGGTTACGTACTGGTTTTGGAATATCTTAATGAATGCTGTATGTCAGGTTGATGGTTTAAACAAGCCTATAGTATACACACCGACCAAAAAAGTGTTTTCTTTTAGTCGATTTAAAGCTTGATGCAATTATCTCTACATTGTCCAGATGTACATTCTTAAGAACTTTTAACAATGTACAGTATAATGGAACTTGTTGATGCTGCTGTCCCCTTTTCTGTTTTAGCACCAATCAAAGAGACGATAACTCAAGTTGAGGGTGTGAAGGTACTTCATTTAGTTCTTCCTGTATAAATATTCCATGTGCATTTGTAAATGTAAAGCAGAAACATGAACAGTTCTTCTATGTTGGGGTGAGCAAGATTTCATTAGAATCAAATAAACCAACCGAATCAATTCGTTTTGGTCGGTTGCTCGGTTGTAAAATTAGGTTGGATTATAATTGGTTTGTAATATGTTAGTTAATGGATATCCGAAAAATTCGAAATCTATCCACATATGAGTTCGAAAAAAAGAAAATGTCCAAGATAAAAAAAATAAATGGAAGTATCCGCATCCAAAAATTATCCGTTAGATTTTTATCAAGATAATAGTTTATATTATGTGTATTCTAGTAGTTTGATAGATTAATATTTACTTTTTATTGAGGTAATAATTTATATCATGAGTATATAAATGAATTTTTGTTGCTCAATATTTTTTCCGTAATCATTGTGTTTTATATTTCTTATACTTTTATAAGCATTAGTACCAATATAGTTTTATATTGACCCAAATTTTCTATTATATCCTTAGATTTATTATTTTTTAGAACATAGGATAATTTTCGATATTTGTTCGCTATCTGGAGATACATATATTGGTAACCCAAAAATCATTTTAAATCATTTTTAATACAGATATGATACTATTCGTATCCGACCATTGACAAACCTAGTTTGTGAAACAATTTTATTTTGTTATCGTTAAATGAATTAACCAAACTTTAAAAGTACTGTCAAATTTATTAACGTTTTAGTAATTTCCTATTTTAGTTTGGCAACCAAAAAGTACTTCATATATCATGACTAAATCAATATTGCTCTTAAAAATACCATGTATGCACACTTCATTCGTACTTTTGTGTTTTCTTTTTTAATACATTGGACAAGCTTATATTAAGAATGAAATATATTTTTAGTTTGGTGATCAAATTAACCAAAATTGTTTTTGGTCTTTTAATTTTTGGTTTTAGAGTCTTTTGGTTCAGTTTAGCATCTTTTATCGTAAAACCAACCGAACCAACCATATGTGCGATCGTAGATTTGGCTTATTTTCGAACCATTTTCTTTGTCATCAATACCAGTAAGATTCCATATTTAGTACATTTTATTTGGTGAACATGATTATTGAAAGTTAATGTAGCTTTTAAAAGCTTCCTAAATTGTAGGATTAATTGAGAACTTTTGTAAAACACTCTTTTAAGTTTCAAAATACACAACCGCCCCTCCTGAAGAACAAGTTTTAAAAAACACCATTGTTATTAAGTTTCAGTGTATTAGTAGAGAAATTTGCATATATTTGAAGTTACTGAACTGCAAATATTTGCAGATAAACCTGCAATAAATTAAAAAAAAAGTTTTGATAATAGAAACATTGTGATTAAAGTTTAGATTTAATTTCCGTAAAAAAATTCGGATTTCTTTTTACCGAAAATAAATAAGGATGTAATTTAAAACATGTTTTTGAGAAGCGTTTTTCACGTATGAAAATATTCAAGTACAAAGACCAGACCAACTTTCATATCATTTCCAAGATGTATACATTGTAAGCCTGGAAAAATATTGCGACCTATAATCCCGTATAAATTCTGGAATCCACAAATTATTACTAGCTGATCCTGTATGGCCCATTAATCTTATAAGTAACTATAACAGTGAATAAAATAGTAAAAATTTGAATTTATTACACATGTATATACTAAATAAAATAGTAATTGCATGTGGTACCGATGCAGGGATGCCACCGATTGAGAGGAAGAAAAGCAGGATCCTTTATGTATCTTGATGTGCATATTGAGGTATGGCATTTAATAAATAAAATACATGTTCTTATCTGATAAAGATGATGATTCTTGCTAATTGGTATTCACAGGTAGATCCATTTTTAAGTGTAAGTGCTGCTCATGATATTGGTGAAACTGTTCGGAATAAAATACAAGAAAACCACAAGCAAGTTTTGGAAGTTTATATACACATTGGTAATAAGTTTGTCTCTCTTTTTTTGGTTACTATTTGGAAAGATGTGTCAAATCAAGATGATTAATTACATATAATCCTTTTGCATCGGTTTAGATCCTTCATATACACACTGCTCTTCTTTAGAGGACCAGAGAAAGAAAATTGAGGACATAGAAAACTTGAACTATTTATTCGAGGATAAAAATGCTGAAGCCATCGCTTCCGATGTTATCACAACAATGTATGCGGAGGTATTTCTTTTTGTATTTTTGTTTGTTTTGCTATGAAGGGACGTTAAGTTTGAGTTATGTTCTTGCTGTACACCAGCAAAGAATTATGGAGAATGTTAATATTGCTAATTTATGATTGCATGATTGTGCATTTCACATTAGATGAATAATTTATAATACACTTTATCTGTGGAACTACATACATAACCCATTAACTTGTCTGCATTAAACATTATGTACATTGAAGTTGATTTTATGTGCAAATTCAAAATTTCAGAAAATGACTGTTGAGCATATAACTCGGCACTCGCTGAAAGGGAAGATATTACTTGAGATTCAAGTATCTATGCCATTGGAGATGTCAATTAGGTAAAATGTTTTGCATCTTCTCAATAACTGTATGATATACCCACATGTACAAAAAGTAATAGATTTTTTTATTTTATTTTTATTTTTTTGGGGAAACAGAGATGCCAAAAATATTGCAGAGGAAGCAGAGAAGGAGATACTGAAGGCTGCTCCATGCATAAATACGGTCAGCATTGAATTGAGATTAGGAAGTCAAATCCCTCTTCTTCATTCATCAAGGCACAGAGACAATGTAAAACAGGGATCTGATAGTAATTGATTCTCCCAACTTTATTCTCATGGATACAACCAGAAAAAGAGTTCCTTTTTTTTGTGATAGGGTTCTTAATGGCAATTGAACCCTCTTTACATAACATACATGTAACTGGAAAATGCTATGTAAAATAAATATATACTGTATATTGCTAAAGTTAATTATTTTTTTCTTAGGGAAATGTTGAAAAATATTCATTCCTTGGCTAGCAATATATGATTGATCATTTATTTGGAAATCTAAAAATCAATGTGTAATTTGTAGTGCTTGGTAAAGCAATTATGCTCGTCAACATCTGATTTGTAGTTCGGTAAAGTAGTGGTCTAAATAGGAGAGAAGACAAAATGATTAAGTGATGACCACTGAACTAGTTTCACTGTTCAGAGGTATTCCTGTGGGTGAAAACAGTTCTGCACTTGATCCTTAACCAGTTTTTGAAGTTTGAACTATTGCATTGAGATTATTAAGAGTGCGAGAGAAGGAAGAAAGGAAATGGATTAAGTATTTAACTACTGGATTGTATTAACGGTTCGGTAGCATTTTGTTCGGTATTGGACCGGACTTTATACTTTGTTTAATTTTTATGTTTTTTTCACGTTCCTCGATTATTTACTACCCATCTCATCTATTCATCTACCTCATTTGATCGGTTTTCAATGGATTCTTTACGTCTCTTTCGGACGTCCATTTATCCTTTGATCTCTTTCTGTCATTGATCCGTCTTGGGTAAAAATATCCATAACGGTTGCTGTAGTTTTCTCTCTTCATTCTTGCCAATAAGAATGCTTAGTCTCTTGTTAAAGGAAAAGACCATGAACGGGTGTGTGTACACGCGCGTGTGTGCATGTGTTTCAGTGATATCTCTTTTTGGAGCATCTCTATCATATTTTGAGTTACACGATTTTAAATACTATAAAATTTGTATATGTTTAATCTACATTATAAATATCATCTCTATAAACTATGTGATCGTTTTGAAATTGCTAACCTCGTCAAAATAACAAGTCAATATTAACCTTTAAAAAAATTTATTTTATCTGTTGGTTTGAAACATAAGTTTATCATGTTATGTATATTTATTTAATAGGTTTAAATTTTGTGGAGTTGATTTTGAGTATGATATGAATATATCCACAAATTTTCATAGATTTAAAATCTTATAATTCAAAATATGATAGATGTGCTATAAAACACACAAAAAAAAAAGGGGAGAGATCAGCTACATCTCTTATGGTACACCTCTTACGTTGCACTTCAATGATTTCTCAAATTAGACGAATTCAATTGAATCCAAAATTTGAGGACTTGTTATTACATAATTAAAGATTATCTTGACATAAAATTGGATTATGGATAAGTTTTAAATTTTTAAAAATAGTATGCAAAATTGAAAGGTAAATGCAACGCTCATATTTAACTTAACACTTTGAACACGTTAAATTTTCAAATGATATCAAAATTGTTTAGATGATGCTTGCAATGTAGATTAAACATCCCTAATGTTTGAGTTCATTTCAAAGTGTGAAACTTGAAAAAACATTAAGGTATGGCATAGGGGGTGTAACGTAAAAGGTGTAGTCGATATCTTCCCATACACACACACACGTGTGCGCGCGTGCGCGTGTAGGGAAGGGTTCCGCTACACTTTTTTTATTTTTCGACCAACGCAATTTGAAATCGAACGAAAATTTATAAATATGTTTTTACATAACTCAAGATTACCTTTATAAAATTTGGCTTAATTTGAATAATCCTACATGTTTAAAATCGTGTTTAAAATCAACGGTTATACTAAGTGTTTTAGCAGTTGATATTCGACATAACATTTTGAACATTTTAGGAGTTTTGAAACAATCTCATTTTTCATGGACATGATGTTCGTAGTGTAGATTGAACATTCTCAAAGTTTCATTTAATTTGGAATAGCATAGCACCAAAAACCATAAAGATGTAAAATGAGATGTAGCGAAATAGAGGTGTAGCATATCATTCCCTATACACACATATATATACGTGTGTATAATGTATATATACGAGGGAGGGTAAATATTTTATTTAAGTTACCAAATATGATATAATATGTTCAATCCATTCAAATACTTTGCTTAGTACATACTTAAAGGAAAACAAAAAACAACTTTCTCGTTACTTTTTATCGTCCATTCCTGAAACTTTAGATCAAAGCTGTACAGTTAAAGTGCTCGGCAGATTCAATACGACGGAGGTGCAAAAAGTCATAGCGGGGATACAGCGAGGATATAGCGGGATATAGCGAATGACTCTAAAATAGCATATAAAACTCGTACTTAATGTTTTTACAAAAATATAAATGGTAATTAAATGAAAAATTAACATTCAATTGAATTATAATTAATACATAAATAATTTTAAATAAAAACATGTGCGAATATATACTGTAAATAAACGTAAAACTGTTATATAACATAATTGGACTTAGTAGAATATTAGAGTATTTTCATTTCTGAAAATATTATAAAAATTCAATTAAATAAATTAATTTCATAATTTTATAATGTATAAATGTTATTTTTCAATTTATTTCTTTTAAAGAAGATATAGCGGAAATAGCGGAAATAACGGGATATAACGGAAATAGTGAAGATTAAAACGGAAATGCTATATTTGAAGCTATATGGAAAAATCATAGCGGTAGAAATCCGCTATGAGATATAGCAGGGTTATAACGGGGTAATGGCGGGGCATTACCACGTGATCAATGTAAAATTAACTATAGTGGTTCGTGTGTTCTTCGTTGCATACAGTCCTCTTCTAGTTCCAGACCTCATTTCTCCAGTGAGCTGCTGCTACTTTGCCTTTCTCTAGTAAGTATCGACTTCTTAATTCTCTTTCCTACAATCACAAGTCTCTATCAATGATCTTGCTAAATTCCAATTTTGATTTTTTTTATAAATATTTTACGGTTTCGTTCCTTCCTCACATTCCAAACTGTAGTAGTCAAGGTGATCCCAATCAGTTCTTTCTTCAGATTCGTACTATTAGCTCTTGCTTTCAAGTGAAAATTCTCTTCCTATAGTTTTGCATGTATAGATTTGTATTAAAGCACTTCGGTTTGTGAGCTTTATTGCCTCGTAAATTGTAAAATGTCATTTTAAGGTTACCAGATACTTTAAATAAAGTTTGAAGGAATCGGGTTCAAGGCGGATGAAACAACTGAATTTCAAAAAAAAAAAAAAATCCTATTTAAATCTTAAAGGGCCTATGAAGTTTATTAACTAGAAATATATATACATATATGATTAATAGTCTCATTTATTTAGCATCATTTCGTAGCCTCTAATATTAGCCATAAGTTCCTATTTAAATATTTAATTTGTTCATTCTCTCTTCTGTTGCATGAACCAAACATTTAAATATAAACATAGGGCTGAGATCAAAGGGTATAAATGATGCTAAATAAATGAGGCTATTGATCCTAGTTATATAGACACACACTAATAACATAATAACATTTAGGTATGCGAAGGTCTAATTGTTATTTAAGAGATATGAATTAATACATCGTAAATGTAACAATGGTGGAATTAATCGAGTGTTTTGTTTTTATTGATTAGTTAGGTGAAATTCATATTCATATTTATATGTATAAATAAGATGTCATAAATGTGCAATTAATTGAGAGTTTTGTTTTGCAACTTTTGGTATGTGAAAGGTTATATTATTACATGGGGTGTGTATTGCAAAATGAATATATGTATGACCTGACAATATAGTAATAAAATGAACATGTGTATAACTATACACACACATACATATATAAATTGGGATTTATATCTTTTATATCTATTGTATATACATATATATTATATTTACATATACATAAGATAATTCTTATGCATATCAGGAATATAAATGTCTAACTATTTACATGTGTTTAGATATACTATAATGTATGTATATGGTTTGTATACACATATTAATAATACCACATATATATTGTTTAGATACACACAAATATATATATATATATATATATATATATATATAGCCACATTACTATAATATTAGGTCTATATAAATGTGTGTGCATATATCATGATTTGAAATCAATTAATAAATTCAAGTTTCAAACGTATTTGGTTGAATAAATAAACAATAGAGTATATTTTGAAATCAAAATTGACTAAATAAATATTTCAATTTATATGTTTTACTATTTTAAATAATATAAACATATTTATGTAAAATTCTAATACTTAAACATCAAATTCATTATTTTAAATAAATCAAATATATGAAATAGACACACACACAGTTTTATTTCAGCTATATCAAATATATGTCAACAATCACTTTTTCTCCAATGTGTGTATGAAATTGATTTTATCTATACTATTATATGATTACTGAGTTGCATTTCAAGACCGCACAATACCCCTGCGTATTTTGTGAAATGAACACTCACGCTTTTTTCATTTTCTTATATTCCTACCAGCTCTCCGCTTCTTCCTCCATACCAGTGTTTTGAAGACCGGACCGGACCGCGGTTCAACCGCGAAAAACCGTGAACCGTAGGCTGGTTCGGTCCGGAGCTTATTTAAACCGTCTTTATGCAAGAACCGACGGTTGAATAATGAACCGGCGATTGGACCGTGCTTTGAACCGTGAACCAACCTTATCCTTCTCGTATCTATTTCTAACTCATTCAGCTAATTCATTTTTAGCCCCAAAATAAAAAAAATCAGAAACCCCAATCTCTTCCTAGTCGCCTTTACAACGATCATTGCCATCGTCGCCTCTGTTAGAACCTCCGCAACAGCCCCCCCAACCTCTTCCTGGTCCGCAGCTGCCTCCTGCTCTGCAACTTGCTGCTTCGTGACAATTTTTTGGTTGCGACCTGTCCAACTACTGAAGGTCAATTTCTTTATTTTTTTAAAATGTAATTTTACATTATTATGCATAATAGTATGCATGTGAGTTTTAGTTGGACGTAAATTTGTGTTGTGAATTTACGTTGTGAAGTATAATGTTTGTTGTTTAGACTAGTATTAGTTCAAGTAATTTGCAGGTTCTATGACTGTGTAGTGTGTAGTGAAGTTAGGTTTTGAATTAGTTCATGTTCCGTGTTATTGTATTGGAATGACTGTACTGTGCTAGGCTGTGAAATATAAACATTGTTCTTCGTCATTTCTTCAAGTTCTGTGCTGTTCATGTTCAGTGTTGTTCTATGAATATGTTCTGTTTCATAATAATGAATGAAACATTACAATGACTTTGCTGTGCTGTGGAACATAAATTATAAACAATGTTTTATATCATTTCTAGCTTTGTTGTTCTATGCTCTGGTTATTTTTCCAGCCTTATATATGAAACATAATAGTGAAAATTGTTTTAGGTTGTCAAATATAAACATTATGATGACCGTGCAGTTATATTATCTATGCTGGCAATTTTATATGTAATTATAGTTGTACAAATGCAGTTTATATTTTCAAGCTTTTTTCTATTTAAATTTTAACATATAAATTTTAAAAATAGAAAAAAAATGCACGGTTCCACGGTTCAACCGGTCGGACCTTCGGAACCTTGAGCCTTCCGTCGTCGCGGTTCGACTGACGGTTCGGTCTTCATAACATTGTCCATACCCTAGATATTATCGTCCTTTTCCTCTCACCAGCATCACCTAGCCCCTTCGAATCTGAAACCTTATGATAGAAAATTTCACCACACCATCCCTTTCAATCTTCCTTATCCAATCATTAGTGAACATCGGTCTTAATTGATTATCTGACGAGTTGTTGACGAGGCAGCATGGAAAGGTTGCCCGAAAATGTACCAGTTCTTCTCTCAGTTTAGTAACCCTAGGTTTTTCATGTATATGTTGCGTTATTCAACATTCATAATCCATATTTCATAATATGTTTTTCTAATACAATCTAGGTATTTATTGTTAGTATTTTATTTGAATTCGAGATTTGTATTCGAAAATTCATTTATAGATCTTGGTTTTAATTGTTAGTATTTTGTTTGAATTTGGGATTTATGTTCAGGAATTTATGTACAAACTCGGTTGATTTAACATATATGAGTTTAGTATGATTTTTTAACGTAAAACAATTTTTACTGTAATCAAATAGGTAATATCAGAATCTTTGTATTGATTAACATATATGAGATATTTTAACGTAATCCGCAAAAATATTCAATTTTGTACAGCAATTTTTCTATAACGGTAAGTTCCTGAAAATTTGTGACATAATTTATCCCCAAAAATTGTTACTTTTTTCGAAAAAAAATCTAATTTCCTTTAATCAAAGACCGGCTAAAAGTTTAGCTTTCCCATATTTGAGTGGGCACCATTTGGACTATATGTATAAACTTATTAGTTTGAGGTACGTGTAGTATAGGTTCTATGTGATACATGTATATATGTGATACAACCTGATCATTATAATAGATGGCTATGTTATTACTTTTCTAAAATTTACTGTTAAGTATCTAAAGTAGAAACATGGCCTGTTTATTTCCTATTTTTCTAGAATTTTGAGGTATATCTTCTAGCTGCCAACTTCTTGCTTCCATCACTTCATGATATACTTTATTTTATTCCAATTATTATTATAATGAACTCCTACTATGTCTTAAGTAACTACAATTGTTATGTCATACTGCACTATGAGCTTGATGTTGGCCAACCGTCTTTTATTGCATCATATATCCTACAAGAAGTTTCAATGAAGACGAAAGTATTCTTTTTGTTGGAAATAGTAGTTACTAATTAACTTAATCGGCTAAATACTGTTTTCTAAAATGAATGTTAGAAGCCAAAATTAAATAGGGTAGAATTCAGCAAGCATGAATTTATTGCATCCCTGAATCGTTTACATTAGGATTCTATGAATTAGACATACCTCACAGTAAACTGAACGCTCTGACACATGGAAATTTGAATTCATAAGAATGATATTAACATCCATAAGATTTTAAATATGTATTTGGTGGTTTTCATGTACAATTCTGCTTATCAGACATGTCTAGAGTAAGAAGAGTCTAAATTATGTGAACATTGATAATTTTTTCTCTTTTCTTTTTCTCATTGACATTGGTGATGGCCGAAAAATGTGATTGGAATTACTAGAGGTATTAAAGGCTTAAAGCATAAAGGGAAAACAAAATTAACATTTATTGCGTAGAACAATGCTTAGCACATGTAGCAGCGTCGTTGTACTACATCATAGCAGCAACATATGTTGTTGCTATTATAAGCAGCAGCACTATGCCACTGCTATCAGCAACATCATGATTGCTGCTACATGCAATGACATAAGCTGCTGCTATATTACTTAAACAAAGAAGAGGAAAAAAATTGTATTTATGTGTACATATAAAAAAAGTTGTATTTAGCAGCAATATCCTTTATTGATACGTTTTTTTAGTTTTGTGTACGTATGTGAAAATGATGATTTCGCTTTTTACCACTCACTTTCTTATATTCGCATCAAAAAGAAAAATGAGTTTGGTTAAGTTGCATAACAAGGTACGTTCCACGCTTTTCACATGTGTATGCTATGTGTTATACGTATTATACTGTAATATATATAGTATTATATCCATGTGGTTTTATATATTAATATTTGTTTTGATTCCAATCAATTTTGCGAACTCGATGTTCACATACAACTTCATTTATATGCGATCATTTTCATTTATTTTTGAATTTATCTTCCAACTCCAACTTAGTCTTCGTTTTAAATCTGATTTTTGATCTTTTTTATTTTTAATTTAATTTATTTTTAAGTTGTACAAGTATCCTATTGTTTAGTTGCTTGGTTCATTTTGGGAAAAATAGTTTAAACAATTAGCAGAAGACAAGTATGCAAATTCACCTATAATTATATCTTAAAAGGTTCATTTTTAGGTTTACAGTCTTACGTGCTTGGTAACAAAGTCATCCTTAACTTTCTTGCTCATAGAGTTTATGAATTTTAGTTTTCACTTTAATATATAGTGACACTTTGCATTTTCAAGAATAGAGATAACTGTTATAAGGATACATCTGTCAATCTTAGTTTCGTTACACCTGCATATTTAAAGATTGAAATAAGTGCATTTCTATTGGATTTTCAATTTATTTTTTATACTTCGAGTTTTAGGTTATATTGATTATTATCTTTATATTATTTTTTCAAGTATCAATTAATGTAGATTTTCAAATGATGATCCCGGGTGGATTCCTCATATTTCCATCCTTCATTTGATTTTTTTTATTATCTACGTATTTGTTAGGACTATACCGATTTATTAGGATCACCGAACCATACCTCTGAGCGATTCTCGAAAGCTTCTAAAGGTTCGGCTTCATTCTTTCATGAATACTTTTTTTGGAAGTTAAATTAGGCGTGGCTCGCTATTTTATATGCTTTGTGATTATTGATGCCAAAATTTTAATATTGGGATGAATAAGCATACATTCAGCCTCATCTTTATATATCTTTTTTTAACTTTGACGATTTTATTCTACCTTTTTATGCTATTATAGCTTAAAGCTAAAATAACTTTGTGGAATGGTGTAACCTAAAACAATTCTTATTACTGATGTAATTATTACTAATTCATTTATCATTTTTTATCACAATAATATAAAAAAAATTAGGTACTTCTTCTACAAATGAATTTTGTATTAGGTCCATCAAATGGTATATTGGCCAAAATTTCTAATTACCAATCAGGTTTTTGAAGCTTAGCGATGATGGTGAATATTGTAGAATGATAAAACTTTGATGGCGATGAACATGACCTTATCCAAATCATATGCACACACATGTGAATCTTCTATTTTACTTTTGGACATCCCATAGTTTTGTTTAGTTCAATAATTTGGCTGATATTAATAACATGTTTTACACTATATTTTCATGCATTCATTATAAGGACAATTTTCTTATTAACTATAGACTTATAAATAATTTTAGTTTCCTGTACGACTGGATATGCACTTATACCCATCTTCATACCCATTACATAATAAAAGTAATAGTAAAAGCAGTCTTTTAGATTTAGTTTAATGGTTACGTACTTAACATAATTTGATTTTGTGATTTACACGAACAATTATATATTCTACAATTTTCTAACAACTGAGAGGTGTTTGGAAGATATCCAAGTGTGCAGGGCGTGCAATCAATGCAATTTTTTCCTTATATTTTCTCCTTTGCGAGGTTGGTAATTTGTTTCTTCACGTACTACTTAGTTCCAGATATTTATGTATTATATTTATATTGTTTTGTTTGCATCTATAGGTTGTAAATTGTCCATATTTTGTTATAGATAACAATGAAGAATATATTGGTCAAGTTTTTAGTCGATATGATTCCGAAGAAGTTTTTTAAAAGCTCGATGAGAAGATAGAAGTGTAAAAGGTAAAATTTGTTAATTATTTATACAAATTCTTATATTTCATGATGCAGATAGACCACCATCATATACTGATACCTTCTATTGGTATCAATGACGTGTGCTGACCCCTAAGGCTTACTTTCATCGAGTAGTTAAAAAATCAAGATGAAACATGTAGAAATATATTTTGTTATTTGTTATTTTTGTAAATGCACATATTATATAATAAGATATATGATACATTATGGTGCACGTTCGTGGTTGCATAGCCGTTGGAAATCAAGGGGCTTGCATAAATTGATACATAATTTAATTCGTAAATTTTCATAATACTCGCTAATTTTCACAGTTATGCGCCCAAGGATCTACACCATGAATAGATATGCCATTTTCTCTTAGGTATTATATAATGATGTCTAGAGAGTATAACACAATACTGAATCTTTGTTTGATTTGTATGTGACTTTAGTGGGAATGATTGTCAATAGGTATTGAATCTTACTCCAGAATTCTACAAGATTTAAAATTATATTTTCAAAGTACAACCAGTGAAAGATTGAATATATAATTGAATGCCTTCCGATAATTCATGTCCCTAATATTATGACCAACGCATAATTGTCACTTGCATTTACACATGGGTCAACTTAAAGTTTCAACCATAGGAACTTTGGTTTCTACTAACTCAGATGCTAAAAATAGCTAAGTATTACTCACTAATTGATTGTTGATTAATGTGCCTTTTGATTTTAGTTTGATTAGATTAGGTTTCATTGTCTAATTAAACTGCTTCAAGATGATCGGATATTGGACTAAAAAACTAGCTGCAGTGGGTCATTGTAGACTTTTACACATGTGAAGCTTGAGTTTTGTTGGTGCATAGCAATAGGGAGCATTTTTTCATTGAATTGCATCTACGTGTATGGCCGTTATAGCTCATAGTTTGATTTAATTTGATTTTGATGTGATGTGGCCTTTCAAGTAAGATCTTCTAATGAATGAAGCATGTTGTTTCATTAAATCAATTATTTTTCATTCAAAAAACTTATTCGTAGTTTGTCATTTCGGAGTTTGGTAGTTTGTCTGAAACCATATTAGCTACATGACCCAACTAAAATGCTTTTTAAGTGTATTTTCTTTGGTATCAACAGATATATGGTGTATTAAAACCGACTCACTTTACACCTATAATGATTACTGCTTTGTTAAGGTGCATTATGAGGTGTAGTATATTGAATACGTTATGCATCCTTGCAGCTCATGCAATTTTAATTCAGTTTTCGGTTGCAAGTGGCATCCTCTATGTAATGTTGTATTTAGTTTAAACATAATATTTATATATTTTAGCCTGCTGCATCCAATACTACTGCACTATAACTTCTTTGCCTGAAAAAAATTACAGGGACAAGACGAAGGCATCAAACTAAATGAATAGTTTGGATTTGATGCTGTTGGCTTATGGAAAGTTAATGAATATCAAACAAAAACTGAGCAGAGAATATTGGCTGACGTTGCTCACCTGTTTTCCCCCGCTAACTGTTTGCTTTCTACTGTGAAGATATTCCATTCAGCTGCTTCATTTGTATCCAAATCTTATGTTCAACTGTTCAGTTAATGAACTACTCAAGATTCTACATTTCTAAATTCAACTATCTTTGTTTTACTTTGATTCAATCATTCTTTATATGTTAAAAAAATATTAAACCCGTGACCTGTTTGTAATAGAGACATTTTACATTGCCTATATGATTCTGAGATAACGTTTCACTCTTTTATATTTTCAGTGATTGATAGCAGCCACTTTATTCTGATTTCATATTTCTTTCTTTAATATTGGTTGTGGTCAAACCAGCATAAGTGATTCCGAACGAATTGTTTTTTTAAGTTTAACACATGAATATAAGTTATTATCGTGATTCACTTATGGCTCTGGGTTCACAAATGACCATGGCATTGAAATTGTTGTTTAATATTACAATAGTTATAAAATAATTATTAACTACGAGCATTATGGCACGTGGTTCACGCATGGTAAAGGTACTTGAATTGTTTTTGTACATATTGTATTTGTTTAATATGTTTAATAGAAAACGTTTTCCACAAATATTTAGCCATATGTTTGTATTGAATCATACATAGTTAATTTGAATTTTTATTTCTATGTTGCATTATCTAATTTTTTGTTGGTTTAAAATTTTATTTATATTATTAATTTATAAAAAACAAACTTGTAAAGTATTTTATTTGTTAGATCCTATTTTTAAGTAATATGAAGGCTCGGTTAATATTTATAGAGGAAAATTTGAATCTGCAAAGGAAGCTTAATTGTCAGGTCCTATTTTTGAGTTATACTAAATCTTGATAATATCTGTAGAGAGAAATTTTTGGTATTTCACACTGACATCAAAAGAGTGGCACCAAATTTATGACAACCTTTAATAAAGAAATACATATAGGGGAAATTTTTGAAGTTCGTGGTCGGACCAAAAGGTTGCACTTCCAAGTCAATTATTAATAAAGATAATTTATTGAAAATCGATGGATTCCTACATATTGAGCAAGTAATATACAATATTATTTTTTATAAATCAATCAGTGAGATATGGACTCACCATCACTTTCATCTTTGCATAATGGTACTATAACATTTTTGGTAGTAGATTCGTGTGCGAAGCACGGGATCTGTCACGACCCGCCCTTCTCGACCCTCGAAAATTGACATAAATACGCTCATCGTATAACCTACCGAACGATCGAGTGCCGGAAAGACAGATTGTTGAGGGAAAAGAATGTAGGTAAAAGAGAGAGGAAACTAAACAAAACAGAATCTCACAGCGGACTGAACAATATATAATATCAATAGCTCTTTACACAAACCAAAACTGTAATATACATATTTCACATCAGAGTACACAAATCAATAATTACCAACCTGGACAGTTATAACAACCTGCCCCCACAATTGCTAGTAATTTCAAACAAAACACTGCAGCGGAATAAAACAAGTACGAGTAATACGTCTCGGTCTCCAGCTCGTCTCCTGAGCGCCATTGCATCCTAACCTGAACCTGTAATATTCGATCTGACCCGAGCATTCTAATAAAATAACACCCGAGTCAGTCTGGAAAACCAGCGTGAGAAAACACACTCAATTTGAATTATAAAAGTTTTCAAAATCCTTTGAAAAATCAAAGGTATCTCGTAAGACCACCCACAAATAAACACGATGGGTTTTTACCTTACGATAACCAAAACATTTCATATCATAATCCTCTGATATTATAATAGTGTCTAAGTACAAATACTTATTCAAATAGTTGAAATTGTTACATTAATTAAATTTCAACATACTAGGCTCTACAATTAAAACCGTAAAGGCACATATTGGAGAATGAGTTCCAACTGAATGACTAGGCACTGGGGTACCACCTGTCACAGTACATGTCCAGAAACACTGTACCGAGGACCAGGCCAGGATCCCATACTACACAAGACCGGAATATCCCTAACCCGAATAGACCGAATATGCTATCACCACGGGTGTTCCCACCCTCTTTCGAGCTCCTTCCATACATCGTAGTAATAAAATAATATCCAAGGTTATCTAGAAAGGTGATAGACATACCCTACTTGGGTGTGACCCACTTAGCCTTGCTGCATCTCCCCTGATTTTCAGTCATTCCCGGTTGATGAGGCTAGAGGCTACGATTACCTTTTTAGAAAGATTTTTCTTAGAATGCTCATTGTCCTCCAATGACAATGTTCTGATAGCATTCATCCAAACAAGTCCGTTCTGGGTCCGAACGGAACCGAAGGCACTATTCCTACTACATCCATTTTGGAATCACCCTCAGGATTAGTAGTGATTAGCCCTTGCACTTCACCGCTCCATCTTCGACTCCATGCTCTTGTCTTCATATCGAAAACGTTCTCGTTGGATCGAAGTGGTTTTCAGATAACAAATCCGATCCCGGTCTGTTTGAAACAACGTTCGCTATTTCCGGTAAACTCAACCCCGGTTCTTTAGGAAATAAACAGATGAAGTAAGATCGTAGATCAACTCCTAACCGTTGTAGACGGATTTCCTTACCATCGTCCTAGAAGAACGAAATGAGTTTACACGTACAGTATAACACCTCGAATGGTAACTGTACCATATAATCCCCATACTTCTTCCAGATATTTCCAAAGTTATATTTGGGTCCAGATTTGATAGTCGGTTATTTAACTATCAAATAAACAATCAATTCAACCAAATATTCCATTTTCACTTAAAAACACCAAGTCTTATTGTGACGCCCCACCTCTATACCCACGCTAGCCAAGAACACTACGGAGTAATGCTGTCAACTAGCGCGGAGAATAAGGCTGTTGAGGAGCGACCATCCATGTAACTTCTTTGTGCGAGCACCGATATGTCAGATAGTATAGAATGCATATCATTTAAGGAGGAAATCCGACATACCGATACAAACTCAAAGCTATCACACGGTGGCTATATATAATCTTCGGAAACAAATATAGAAATAAACGTAACACAAATCAGTCACAGACAATTCATATCACAAAGGCGGAAATAGGTATGAATATAACACATGAAAGTGTACATCAGAGTAGTGGTCAAATAAGATCCACAATAACACAAATGAATAGATACAAGTGCAAGATAATAGAATATGTATACATCAAGGAGTCTAATCTCAAATATATACAAACAAAAACTACTAAACTAGAGTAGTTAGCCAAAAGTCAGAGTAGCAAATCCCGGGAGGAAGTCAAGCAGAAGCACCTGTAACATCTCGGTCTGACCCGAGTATTATTTAAGAAAATAATAAACGGATCAGTCTAACTATAAATATCAGATGACATGATATAAAATAATAGATATGGCATAAACATAGAATACCCATACTGACATACTACTATAAGTATGAAAATGATGATCAACAGGAGATCAACCGATGAGAAATGATCAATATCACAAGAATCTTCTCAAAGATCCAAAGAGGGCATCATACCCTAAACTTGTACTCATAACAAGTCAATGACATAAAAATCCAGAAATCAAAACAAGAGATCCAGAAATCATAAAAAGAGAAAGAGATATGTGTGAGTCGGAATCACACTACTGCGGTCTAGTCTAACCTTGCAAACAAAGAGATATGTGTGAGTCGGAATCACACTACTGCGGTCTAGGCTAACCTTGCGAACAAAGAGATATGTGTGAGTCGGAATCACACTACTGCGGTCTAGACTAACCTTGCGAACAAAGAGATGTGTGTGAGTCGGAATCACACTACTGCGGTCTAGTCTTACCTTGCGAACAAAGAGATATATGTGAGTCGGAATCACACTACTGCGGTCTAGGCTAACCTTGTGAACAAAGAGATATGTGTGAGTCGGAATCACACTACTGCGGTCTAGTCTTACCTTGCGAACAAAGAGATATGTGTGAGTCGGAATCACACTACTGCGGTCTAGACTAACCTGGCGAACAAAGAGATGTGTGTGAGTCGGAATCACACTACTGCGGTCTAGTCTTACCTTGCGAACAAAGAGATACGTGTGAGTCGGAATCACACTACTGCGGTCTAGACTAACCTGGCGAACAAAGAGATGTGTGTGAGTCGGAATCACACTACTGCGGTCTAGTCTTACCTTGCGAACAAAGAGATATGTGTGAGTCGGAATCACACTACTGCGGTCTAGTCTTACCTTGCGAACAAAGAGATATGTGTGAGTCGGAATCACACTACTGCGGTCTAGACTAACCTGGCGAACAAAGAGATGTGTGTGAGTCGGAATCACACTACTGCGGTCTAGTCTTACCTTGTGAACAAAGAGATATGTGTGAGTCGGAATCACACTACTGCGGTCTAGACTAACCTTGCGAACAAAGAGATATGTGTGAGTCGGAATCACACTACTGCGGTCTAGTCTTACCTTGTGAACAAAGAGATATGTGTGAGTCGGAATCACACTACTGCGATCTAGACTAACCTTGCGAACAAGAGATATGTGTGAGTCGGAATCACACTACTGCGGTCTAGTCTTACCTTGCAAACAAAGAGACATCGCACAATTGCTAGTCTAAATCATAAAATGATCATCATGATCAGCGAGAAGTGTCAATCACACCAAGCTAGTAAATATATGAGTTTAGCTTCATGTCCCATAACCACTTGCTTAACTTAAATATTTACGAACAAGCTGTAAATCTTCACTAGGAAATTGTCACGAAAAGGGTTCAATCGAACAAGTCCAAGAGCTAACCGACGAAGTGAACGCAAGCGTTTCATACCACTCGTTTTACTAAGTTGTTTAAGTCGATTTCTCATTCGAGTGAAGTAAAGGCTTATATATATTAGTAGATTGGAAATCGGTTTGAGAAAACGAACTTTTGATATTAAAAATAGTGTTGAAATCGATTTGATGAAAGAGTTTTGATATTTACTACTAGTATTAAAACCTTCATATCTTTAAAGTGACAAGTCATAAAACGATTGTTGGAACAATCTATCACAAAAATTCACATTCGGAGACGTGAATAAAATCCAAGGAAATCAGCTCAAAATGCATCAAAGTGGAAGTTCTGATGAATGCTTTTCAGATATGATTGCCTACGCAGAGTAATACGGGGTTCGACCTAACGAGGTACCATCCCAAAAGAGGAGTCATCAAAGTCTTAGAGATGATAACAACAAATAGGAGACCACACGAATCGATTAAAGTTGGAAGTTCAAACAAAAATAGGAAATATAGGCAAAACTGGCAAATAGGAGCAGGTCGGTCAACCGGACTCCCTGAGTCGGCTGACCGGACCAGAGGCAGAAGTGCTCGGGTAGCAGGTCGGTCGACCGGACTCTGAGGTCGGTCGGCCGAAGCCTGTAACTTGCACTTCCAAACAGAGGCAGGGAGATGCTAGAGTAGCAGGTCGGTTGACCGGACCCTGAGGTCGGTCGACCGGAGCCTGTTTCCAGCACTCCCATGCCAATCAAATGAATGCCAAACACTTCCGAAATGCAATCGGTCGAGCAACGACACTAAGGGTTTACGCCAATCGACTACCCGGCCATATACGCTCTTCAATGCATCACAAAAATCATGATCAAAGATCAAAGTTTGGATTTTTAAAGAATTGAACTCAAAACACTAAAAATTGGAATATCACCAAATCAATCCAAACCAAAAGCAATTGCACAAGAATAAATATTAGGAATTCATACCTAACAATCGAAGATAAATATAGTTTAAGATGTGAGATAAAAATCTCACCTTTTCACAAAAACAATGAAGAAGGAGCTTGAAAGCGAAGGGAGAATCAACCACTCTTCAACACAACCCAAATGAGCTTGAATCTATGCTCAAAAGAGAAACATTTCCTAAATTAGGTTTAGGGAATTTTATGAAATTGAAAGGAGAATGGGTTGGAGAAGATGAAGGAGATGCTTACCAATGGGTTCTCTTCGAATTTGGAGCAAGGACTTGAGTTTGCAAGAGGAACTAGGGTTTGGAATTTCTAATTCCCTTTCCTTTCCACCATTTTCAGTTTTTGCTTGAGTTTGAAGAGTGGGAATGAGTGAATGGAGAGGAGAGGGGGTTGGAACTGAGTTAGTAAGTGATTAATGGGTTCAGCCCAAACCAAAGCCCCAAGTGAAAAAGTGGCCAAATTCCACTAACTCCAAATATATCGAAGCTTATACTCAAAAAGGTCGCAAACGGCATTTTGAACTCAATGGAAGTGGTCTCGAGTCCCAATTCGACTGTTTGCAAAAAGTAGCTTTTCGGACTAAAATCCGACGAACGATGTTATATTTAAATAAAATATTTAAATATAAAATCGACAAATATGCGGGTTGTTACACTTATTTAATTTAAATTTTAAATAAATTAAATCTCTTTATCAAAGATCATGTGCTTATCTTATCGAATGCAGTATATTCACAAAGTATATTTTTCAAAAATATTTGAAAACCCTTTAAATAATATGGAAAGTACCACTGCGGTATCAAACCCTGGATCACAGCTCAATGGTTACATCTCTATCCTAGAGAAATCCAGAACTTAACTGCATGCACTCACTGTCTCCGATTTACGCCACGCGAGTATACCATTACTTCCCAAAGCTTTATTCAAAAAATTAAATTATCTCAAAATAATGCTTGTAAATTCTAACATAAATTTCAAGTTGAATCTAGGCAAATATACTTAAATAAAGTTATTATACAAAACCATATTAATTTTTAATAATTATCTTTTAAAACAAAAATGTTGACCATTTCTTAAATAGTAATAAATATTTTAAAAAAATCATTATAAAGTACCTATTTGATAATTAAATATGCTTTAACAATTTAAAATAATTAAATAACTAATTTCCAGAATATTTAACACTTTAAAAATTATCAAATTAATAATTTAAAAATTCACTTTATAAAACAAGCCAAATTTCTCAATTTTCAATTTCATTCCGTAAATTTGGAAATCCTACCGAACTCCAGTGCTCCATCTTCGACTCCATGCGCTTGTCTTCATATCGAAAACGTTCTCATTGGATCGAAGTGGTTTTCGGATAACAAATCTGATCTTGGTCTCTTCGAAACAATGTTCGCTATTTCCGGTAAACTCAACCTTGGTTCTTTAGGAAATAAACAGACGAAGTAAGATCGGAGATCAGCTCCTAACCGTTGTGGATGGATTTCCTTACCATCGTCCCAGAAGAACGAAACGAGTTTACATGTACAGTATAGCACCTCGAACTGTAACTGTACCATATAATTCCCGTACTTCTTCCAGATATTTCCAAAGTTATATTTGGGTCCAGATTTGATAGTCGGTTATTTAACTATCAAATAAACAATCAATTCAACCAAATATTCCATTTTCACTGAAAAACACCAAGTCTTATTTAATTTAAATTTTAAATAAATTAAATCTCTTTATCAAAGATCATGTGCTTATCTTATCGAATGCAGTATATTCACAAAGTATATTTTTCAAAAATATTTGAAAACCCTTTAAATAATATGGAAAGTACCACTGCGGTATCAAACCCTGGATCACAGCTCAATGGTTACGTCTTTATCCCAGAGAAATCCAAAACTTAACTGCAGCCACTCACTGCCTCCGATTTACGCCACGCGAGTATACCATTACTTCCCAAAGCTTTATTTAAAAAATTTATTTATCTCAAAATAATGCTTGTAAATTCTAACACAAATTTCAAGTTGAATCTAGGCAAATATACTTAAATAAAGTTATTATACAAAACCATATTAATTTTTAATAATTATCTTTTAAAACAAAAATGTTGACCATTTCTTAAATAGTAATAAATATTTTAAAAAAATCATTATAAAGTACCTATTTGATAATTAAATATGCTTTAACAATTTAAAATAATTAAATAACTAATTTCCAGAATATTTAACACTTTAAAAGTTATCAAATTAATAATTTAAAAATTTCTTTTTAAAACAAGCCCAATTTCTCGATTTCCAATTTTATTCCGTAAATTTTGAAATCCTACTGAACTCCAGTATAACCAATTTTATACTTATTTCCCAATTCGCTTCTATCCTTCAAAAATATTTTAAATCTTGATTTTAAAAACTTTTTTTTATTTAAACAAGTACCATTTAAGGATTTATTATTTAAAAGTCCTTTTATATACTTTTATTTCAAAAATCCCCGTTTACAATATTCCGATTTAGTTAAGTACAAATTTCAAAACCATTTATTTCATCCAATTGATTAACCCAATTTCCTTAATAAACATTTACTTCAAAAATCCCTTTTACTTTTCTTTTCAATTTCAAACCATATATTATATTATTGGTATTTT
The DNA here is from genome assembly GCA_030737815.1 of Allium fistulosum. Classification (NCBI taxonomy): domain Eukaryota; kingdom Viridiplantae; phylum Streptophyta; class Magnoliopsida; order Asparagales; family Amaryllidaceae; genus Allium; species Allium fistulosum. The sequence continues at coordinate 935,066,503 of CM060907.1, read as the reverse complement.
AAAATACCAAAATCAAGGACAAAACAACCATAGCATCCAATCAATGTAAATTCCACAGTAATCTATCACAGATTTATCCCAATAGAACATATATCACTATATATGAAATTAAATTCAATATTTTTGAGGAATCCAGTTGGATCCCCTCAACTTATTTCCCTGCATCCACATATGTTAGCACAACAATAAAAATACCAATTCCGCTTCGAGGTGGAATATCGCGGTATATAGGGTCATCCGCTATTATGCGGGGTGCATAGGGTCTCATCCGCTATATATATGCGGGAATATCAATCACTCCAATATATATATATATACATACATACTATATATGTTATCACATCCAATTGATAATAATTTATCAATTTAACCAATCAATCATCAATTAAATTTTAAATATTTAAAATTAAAGCTAGCAGTCCAAAATTGAGTGAGATTAACTCACCTTGAGTTTTAATTCGCCAAACGTTCCAATTTTAAATTAAATTGAACACGTTCGATTTAATCTAAAATTTTCATTAGCTCTGATCGACTCCAAATCTTCACCACAGCATAATGCTCGTTGCTGCGATTCCGACGCCACTTGTTTCGTCCAATTCCGACCTCGTACGGAGAAGATATACATTTTATAAGTTTATATATAAATTAATATAATAGAATTTTTTTTAAAACAAACTAGATTTGGCTGTCGATTATTAATTGCAAATCTAGGCCGCCCACTACATCTTCTCACGTGATTCGTTCCAGGGTTTTCAAAATCCATAGCCGCCGATCTCCCTTCAACTACCGCCGCCTCCTCGTCGAGTTCGACGCCGATCAGACTATGCCAAACGAAAGCTCATCACGCCACCTTCCTTCGGCTAGAGTTTCGCCGAGCTCGGTTCACCATTGGCTGAGGAAAACGCCACCAAACGACCAACGAACGCGGCCAAATATCTCCCTCCACGCCATGTTATACACGATCATCACCGTTCACTTCGTAGATCTCGATGCCCTCTACGATTTACAAGTTGGAAGATTTTGCTATTATTGAGTGGATGGGAAGAAAATTGAGGAAGAAAGAGAGAGCATTTCGACCATTGAACAAAATAGAGCGGTGGCTGTATAAAATAGCTAGGGTTTCGGTAGAACGTGTATATATATGCGTATTATATTATTTTAATATTATTTTCAAAATTAACGTGCTTTTTCAAACGAACTTCAAACGAGACGTGCCGCCTGGCGTTTATAATGTTTTACCCGCATTCCGAACACAATGGAACATGTTTCGGGGCCTAATTCGATCGTATGTGGAAGATAGTTTTTTGAATCGAATTAAAATAACGTGTTTCTATCCCGTACAACCAAATGGTAACTCCAAACGCTACGAAATTTGAAATCCGATAATAATACACTATTACGGATCCAATGGGACTGGTTTCATCGAATTCTGAGACTGTGCCCCGGAAGGCTATTTTTAACGCGTCGATTAAATCGAGCGATTTTCAAAATCGTCGAAATTGCTTGAAATTCAAAATTTTACTAACTCCATTATAATTCAAATAGAATTTATATCCATATAAGAAATCATTTCAATTTATATTAAATCAAAATTCGATTATTTACACTATTTCCATATTTCCATATTTCCATATATATAAATTTTCACTATTAAATAAATATATAAATTTCCAATTTTAACTTATCGACTTTTAATTCCATTCAAAAGTCCAATATTATCATTCTAATCCAAATGGAATTTAAATAAATTTCAAAAACCATTTCCATGTTCATTTATTTCCAGATTCCCAATTTACCCAATTTCAAATATTAAATTTATATTTACCAAATCCAATTAATCGCCATATTTGGAATTTTAAACCATTTCAGAAATTCTTCCATATTCAAAATCAATTAATAACTCAAATTCAACATTTAAAAATAAATTAAATATTCGAAATTTAACGATCAAAATCCCGAGTCGTTACATTCCTCCCCCTTTATAAAAATTTCGTCCTCGAAATTTGCTAAGGTAGGAAAAATGCTTCCAAACCCATTAACTTATCCAAAACCCACTTAATTAAAATCCTACATTCACTTTTTTAACCCTTTCAGTTTTATCCCAAAATAATTTGTTTCCATTCCTAATTTAAAAGCCTTGATTTTTAATACAATTCAAAGATCAACTTTTCTAGTTAATAAAAATTTCCCAAAAATTTTCAAAATTTTTCTAACTCCCTAAATTCCCAAAATTTTTGACAGAGTCTCCTTTGTATGGAGAGCCTTTTATAATATCACTGGAGAGATAAAAATATATACATCGACCCACACGGTCGGAAAAAAATATAACAATATATTATCATTTCTTTATTTTATTGCGTAGGCGTAACTTATATTAGCGTTTTTAAGCAAGCGGCTTATTTTATATGCATTTTCGCAACCCAAAATCTATCCAAACGGCTCCCTGTACCTGTACTTACTCAAAATAAGCACATAAGTTTCCAAAATCATGAAATTTTATAACATTTCATTTTATTTAGCTTGCTAAAGATGTAAACTTCATAACCCGAACATGCTAATCATAATCTACAAGCAAATTTAAGGTTCCAACACTAATTTAATTTCTTTTCCTGGATCCATATATCATTTCATTCAATTCGAAATGATTTACAACCAAATTTCTTGCATTCAATTCATATTTCCAACAACCAAACTCATATTCATTTCAAATTTATTTATATATGCTTTACTTGCATAAATTCATTTCTATTCAATTTCAAATTGATTCACAATCAACTTATTTGCATTCCATTCATTATTCGCTTTTATTATATGCAAATCCATTTTCTTAAGCTTCCATTCATTTCCTTTTAAATTGATTCTAAGCCAATTTATATATTTTCCATTTGATTTCCCTTCAAGTTATTCACCAACTTTGTTTGCTTTATGTTGTATTAAACAACATTCCAATCCATGTTAATTTTATCTATGAATCCATTCCATAAATAATTACTTAAGTTAAGTTTCCATGGCAACCAAATTCTAATTCCTTTTAAATTGATTCATTCAATTTATTCACTTCCGTTTACTTAGTATATCCAATTTATACTATATTATTGGGGAATCATCTCATGTAAACCAATTCTCAAACAATTTATTATATCATACATGGTTCATGCATTTTCATTTCTATTAACTTTACTTCCAGCTTATAATGCATCTTTATTAACTTTAATTCCTCTTATTTTTCATCCTTTCCATTCACTTCATTTAATTCACAAAGATTTATTCGCTTCACTCTATAGTGAACGGCTTTTCATTTTATGCTAATTTCTTTATAAACCACTTCACAAAATTATCTCTAAGGTTTATTATAGACAATCCATACCACTGCTTAAGTTATACTCAGCTTTAAAACTTAAGTTCACACTCAAACTTATCCAATCCGTATCCCAAAATCATATTCAATTCATTTAATCTTAAATTGAATTCGTTCCTTGTTATCAATTACTTAACCATTTTAACTTGGTTATACCTTTTCGCTTTCCCAGTTAATAAGTTATGCAACCTATTTATTCACAATTCCCTGAATTTTCCTACTTAAGTTTACTTTCATTCAATATTTATAACATATAGTTGTATAATCCCTTCACCATTCATATTTATATACAGTTTACTAAATTTCAATTTACCCTCCATTTAAAATCCAATTTCATTTCTCAATTCATAAGTTCAAAAACTTATTTACTTAATATCTCATATTGCTTACTTGAGTTCATTTACATTTTATAATCACAACTCTGGATTATACACATCACTTAATAGCTTAAGTTTAACCATCCCATTTAACAATTATAACTTATACTTACATAATCATTTTACATTTCAGCTTTATATTTCATTCAATTCAAATCCAACTTCTATTTTATTTAACTTATCTTAAGTTAAATTCCAACATATCTTGTTCACTTTAATTTACTCAAGTTAAAATTTAAATTCCAGGATTAAAATGTTCATTTTTCCTTTCTTATCTACATCAAATTCAATTTATAAATTCAATAACTTATTTTTCTTAACATTACAAATCTTTTAAATAGAAAACCCTAGAATTCAATTACCCGGTTTTATTTCAAAACATTTTGAAATCATAATATACATATATCACTTTGGTATATCAAATCATACATTTGAAATCTCAAATCCACTTGGTTTCTTCCAAATAGTTCCCCTTTCGAAATTTATAAAACAAACTTGTTTATCAAACAAGTCCAAAGCAAATATCCATACTCAATCACCACGGTAGCAATCCGTTACTTGGAAACTAGAAAATGAATACTGATGATGTGGCCATCATCACCAAGATTATTTTCCAGCGACTAAAGTGAGTTCAGTGCTTCCTTACTTCCAAAATTCATTTTAAAACATTTCGTTTAAAAATAATTTTCTATTCCAAAGACATTTTCAAATAATACTCCATTATTCCCTTCAACCACTTTGGGAAAATGTTTCAAAATTTTTCAAGATTTAAAAATCCCAAACACTTAGTTCAAATTCATTTTAACCCATTTCTCAAAATTTCCAGGATTTAAATTCTGGTTTAAATCAAATTTTAGTTATACTCCTTTTTATAAATCATACTTATATAATTTTTACTTGGGTATATATATAAAACCATTTCAAATTTCATAATCTTATTTGACTATAATATTAACAACCAAACATCCAAATATATATATATATAATAAATTTAGAAAATCATTTCTTTTATATCAAAATATAAATTTTGGGTAAAATTATTCATTTACCCACTTTAAAACAATACTACGTCGGTTTACCTTGTTCAAGAGTTTAGAAACTCATATCGATATGGTTGTACTTCCCGTACCAACGAGAATTCATAAACACTCAACCGATAAGTCAACACAATATAAAAACATTTTATATTCACTAACAATTACGCGCTCATAGCTATTAATACACTCAAACTCATTCTAGAGTACTACTGAATCTATCTCTAATGAGTAATTCTCACCAAAGCTTAGGTATATCGCCAACCTAAGATCTGATACCACAATGTCATGACCCGCCCTTCTCGACCCTCGAAAATCGACATAAATACGCTCATTGTATAACCTGCTGAACGATCAAGTGCCGGAAAGACAGATTGTTGAGGGAAAAGAAAGTAGGTAGAAGAGAGATGAAACTAAACAAAACAGAATCTCACAGCGGACCGAACAATATATAATATCAATAGCTCTTTACACAAACCAAAACTGTAATATACATATTTCAGATCAGAGTACACAAATCAATAATTACCAGCCTGGACAGTTATAACAACCTGCCCTCACAATTGCTGGTAATTTCAAACAAAACACTGCAGTGGAATAAAACAAGTACGATTAATACGTCTCGCTCTCCAGCTCGTCTCCTAAGCTCCATTGCATCCTAACCTGAACTTGTAATACTCGGTCTGACCCGAGCATTATAATAAAATAACACCCAAGTCAGTCTGGAAAACCAGCGTGAGAAAACACATTCAATTTGAATTATTAAAGTTTTCAAAATCCTTTGAAAAATCAAAGGTATCTCGTAAGACCACGCCACAAAAAAACACGACGGGTTTTTACCTTACGATAACCAAAACATTTCATATCAAAATCCTCTGATATTATAATAGTGTCTAAGTACAAATACTTATTCAAATAGCTGAAATTGTTACATTAATTAAATTCCAGCATACTAGGCTCTACAATCAAAACCGTAAGGGCATGTATTGGAAAATGGGTTCCAACTGAATGATTAGGCATTGGGGTACCACCTGTCACAGTACATGTCTAGAAACACTGTACCAAGGACCATGCCAGGATCCCCTGCTACACAAGACCGGACTATCCCTAACCCGGATAGACCGAATATGCTATCACCTCGGGTGTTCCCACCCTCTTTCGAGCTCCTTCCATACATCGTAGTAATAAAATAATATCTGAGGTTATCTAGAAAGGTGATAGACATACTCTACTTGGGTGTGACCCACTTAGCCTTTCATCTCCCCTGATTTTCAGCCATTCCCGGTTAATGAGGCTAGAGGCCACGATTACCTTTTTAGAAAGATTTTTCTTAGAATGCTCATTGTCCTCCAATGATAATGTTCTGATAGCATTCATCCATACAAGTCCGTTCCGGGTTCCAACGGAACCGAAGGCACTATTCCTACTACATCTATTTTGGAATCACCTTTAGGATTAGTAGCGATTAGCCCTTGCACTTCACTGCTCCATCTTCGACTCCATGCGCTTGTCTTCATATCAAAAACGTTCTCATTGGATCGAAGTGGTTTTCGGATAACAAATCTGATCCCGGTCTCTTCGAAACAATGTTCGCTATTTCCGGTAAACTCAACCTTGGTTCTTTAGAAAATAAACAGACAAAGTAAGATCGGAGATCACCTCCTAACCGTTGTGGATGGATTTCCTTACCATCGTCCCAGAAGAACGAAACGAGTTTACACGTACAGTATAGCACCTCGAACGGTAACTGTACCATATAATTCCCGTACTTCTTCCAGATATTTCCAAAGTTATATTTGGGTCCAGATTTGATAGTCGGTTATTTAACTATCAAATAAACAATCAATTCAACCAAATATTCCATTTTCACTGAAAAACACCAAGTCTTATTTAATTTAAATTTTAAACAAATTAAATCTCTTTATCAAAGATCATGTGCTTATCTTATCGAATGCAGTATATTCACAAAGTATCTTTTTCAAAAATATTTGAAAACCCTTTAAATAATATGGAAAGTACCACTGCGGTATCAAACCCTGGATCACAGCTCAATGGTTACGTCTCTATCCCAGAGAAATCCAAAACTTAACTGTATCCACTCACTGCCTCTGATTTACTCCACGCGAGTATACCATTACTTCCCAAAGCTTTATTCAAAAACTTAAATTATCTCAAAATAATGCTTGTAAGTTCTAACATAAATTTCAAGTTGAATCTAGGCAAATATACTTAAATAAAGTTATTATACAAAACCATATTAATTTTTAATAATTCTCTTTTAAAACAAAAATGTTGACCATTTCTTAAATAGTAATAAATCTTTAAAAAAATCATTATAAAGTAACTATTTGATAATTAAATATGCTTTAACAATTTAAAATAATTAAATAACTAATTTCTAGAATATCTAACACTTTAAAAGTTATCAAATTAATAATTTAAAAATTCTCTTTTTAAAACAAGCCCAATTTCTCGATTTCCAATTTTATTCCGTAAATTTTGAAATCCTACTAAACTCCAGTATAACCAATTTTATACTTATTTCCCAATTCGCTTCTATCCTTCAAAAATATTTTAAATCTTGATTTTAATTTTTTTTTATTTAAACAAGTACCATTTAAGGATTTATTATTTAAAAATCCTTTTATATACTTTTATTCCAAAAATCCCTGTTTACAATATTCCAATTTAGTTAAGTACAAATTTCAAAACCATTTATTTCATCCAATTGCTTAACCCAATTTCCTTAATAAACATTTACTTCAAATATCCCTTTTACTTTTCTTTTCAATTTCAAACCATATATTATATTATTGGTATTTTAAAATACCAAAATCAAGGCTAAAACAACCATAGCATCCAATCAATGCAAATTCCACAGTAATCCATCACAGATTTATCCCAACAGAACATATATCACTAAATTCAATATTTTTGAGGAATCCAGTTGGATCCCTCCAACCTGTTTCTCTGCATCCACAGATGTTAGCACAACAATAAAAATACCAATTCTGCTTCGAGGCGGAATATCGCGGTATATAGGGTCATCCGCTATTATGCGGGGCGCATAGGGTCTCATCCGCTATATATATGCGGGAATATCAATCACTCCAATATATATATACACTATATATGATATCACATCCAATTGATAATAATTTATCAATTTAACCAATAAATCATCAATTAAATTTGAAATATTTAAAATTAAAGCTAGCAGTCCAAAATTGAGTGAGATTAACTCACCTTGAGTTTTAATTCGCCAAACATTCCAATTTTAATTAAATCGAACACGTTCGATTTAATCTAAAATTTTCACTAGCTCCGATTGACTGCAGATCTGCACCACAGCGTAGTGCTCGTCGCTACGATTCCGGCCCGCTTGTTTCGTCCTATTCCGACCTCGCACGGAGAAGATATGCATTTTATAAGTTTGTATATAAATTAATATAATAAAAATTCTTTTTTTTTAAACAAACCAGATCTGGCCGTCGATTATTAATTGCAAATCTAGGCCGCCCACTACATTTTATCACATGATTCGTTCTAGGGTTTTCAAAACCCATAGCCGCCGATCTCCCTTCAACTACCGCCGCCTCCTCGTCGAGTTCGACACTGATCAAACTATGCCAAACAAAAGCTCATCGCACCACCTTCCTTTGGCTAGAGTTTCACCGAGCTTGGTTCACCATTGGCTGAGGAAAACACCACCAAACGACCAACGAACGGGGCCAAATATCTCCCTCCACGCCACGTTATACACGATCATCACCGTTCACTTCGTAGATCTCAATGCCCTCTACGATTTACTAGTTGGAAGATTTTGCTATTATTGAGTGGATGGGAAGAAAATCGAGGAAGAAAGATAGAGCATTTCGGCCATTGAACGAAATAGTGCGGCGACTGTATAAAATAGCTAGGGTTTCGGTAGAACGCGTATATATATATATATATGCGTATTATATTATTTTCAAAATTAACGTGCTTTTTCAAACGAACTCCAAATGAGATGTGCCGCTTGGCATTTATAATGTTTTACCTACATTCTGAACACAGTGGAACATGTTTCGAGGCCTAATTCGATAATATGTGGAAGATAGCCTTTTGAATCGAACTAAAATACTAAATTTTCGATGCTTATTTCAACGCGTTTCTATCCCATACGACCAAACGGTAACTCCAAACGCTACGAAATTTGAAATCCGATAATAATACACTATTACGGATCCAATGGGACTGGTTTCGTCGAATTCCAATGTAATGACCCCGTAATTTTAATGGCTTTAAATAACGTAATTAAATAAATTTTTTTGCTTGAAAATAAAACAATTAAATTTAGCAATGAAAATTTGATATTTGTTATGCGTCTATTTAGACAAAGCAAATGGTAAATTTTTATTGAAAAATATGAAAGTTAATTCAGCTGTGTAATTTTCAATTTCAATATTAAATCAGTTGAAATTAGATGAAAATAAAATATGTTTGAAACCTGAATATTTTTATATAATAAAATTTTAAATCATTTTCAGAGTGAGTTTTCATTTTTCGTTTCACCGAATTTGGATTGCCATTGCTCCGTTTATCTTATTTTCGACAAATTAGCAGCACTTTCGGTAGCGAAAAATCGAGTTTTTATAACTTGATCGTATCACTCATATCTATGTACTATTCTATTCATCTCGTCGTGCCGATTCCCACAGTATATTCATTGGGATGTTTTGGAGTCCGGTATGCGGCAAAATTCGTGAAAAGGATAACCGTATCAGTACCCGTTTTGAGCTTTTCAGTTTCTATTTGTCCTTTCGTTATCGGCCGTGTAAATTCGAGCAGCCACTTGCTTTTTCATATTCCCAAAAATCAATAATTGACTTTTGCCATTCATATTTTGTAACTTCCTGCTCGTATGTTTTTTTGTCGTTCCATTTTCTTCCGTATTCATGTTTGGGAGATAAACTAATATAAAGTATATAATATATTTTGCCTTAAAATCATTGCCTGCTCACCCATTTTCAAATCCTTCCTTCCTTCCATGAAGCTCCGCCTGTAGCCTGATCCTCCACGTCCACAAACTCCACACCGCCCCTCACCTTCATGGGTGCAACCGCCATACACTGACCTGGCACCACCCATGAAGCTGAAACTCCACCTCAATCTTCCCCCTTCCTACCACTGCCTATTTAGCCTCGCACCCTATCCCTCCATCCCACTGACCATCACACGGCCTTCCTCCATTTCCCTCTACAGTTGTCACTGGCCTTGCTTCTCTAACCCACTGCCCCACCTCCTCTCATCCACTTGCCACCCTAAGCCGCACGCAAGCCAACCATCGACAGCATCACCCACGTCATCTGCATCCATCTCACAAGTAGTAGTCGCCACCTCCCCTGCCTCGTCTATCACCGCACCTTACCACCCATCACCGTTCAACCCGACCACCATCTGTTTGCCGACCGCTACCTCTAGCCTTCCACTCGAACAAACCTTGCCCGCTGCCTAACTCTGCACCAAGCACCCTGCTTCCTACTAGACACCATCACCGCGTGTATATATACATACAGGAAAATGTTGAAGGTAATATATATATGTGTTTATTAATTTTTTGACTTTAAATTGTCTATGTATAACTATATATAAGGTTGTTTATATTGTGTAAGTTATACTAGTTTATATATATATATATATCTGATCGGCTTGCATATATAGATAAGTTATATAAGTTATACAAATATATATAATTTTGCCTGAAGCTTATTAGTATATACATTGATCTGTACCCTCAGAAATGGTATATATATACAATACGTTTAATTTAAAATTTATGATTGCTATCTTTCTATAGATTATGTAATAACTTTAATATGTATATGGTTGTAAAAGTATACATTTTCTATTATATATATATATTGTCTACATATATATATTAGCTCGCATATACATTTAATTGAGTATATAGTGTCTGCATATTTGTATTTTATTTATATGGTCTGCAATGTGTGTAGTTTTCTACTTCTATTCTAATATATAAAAACTAATAATAATAATAATAATAATAATAATGTTATATATATATGTATACTTAGCACTTTCAAGCCTACCTTCCCATTGCAGCAACGATTTCCTTGGAAAATAAAGTAAAACATGAGTTATGATTTCCTTGTTTATATTCTTATTTATATATATTATAAGATATGTATATCACACATATATAAATTGATATTTGACGTCACCTATAAATACATATGTATAGTATAATAGGTATTTGATATTGTTCATCTTACAGTTTTTATAAAAGTAAGTTTAAATATAAAGTATAAGTTTATATATATTGTGGATTAGCATAGTGGTATTTGCTGACTATATATGATATCAAAGTAAGACTTTATATATGTTTGACTTATATTAGTATCTTAAAATAGATTTTTGAAATAACATTAATAAATAATATGTTTAAATAAATATGTTGTTGAATTTTGAAAATATGGTTAATAAATATTTATTTAAAAAAAACATAATATGGAAATTTTATCTTAAACATGTGCTTTATTTTGGATATTGGTTTTAAGTAGGAAAAATAATATATATATATTGTCTCCATTTATATATATCTAGCTATTCTTATTTATTTCATCAATTCCTTATTATCAGCCTTGTTCGTCAAATCTGTGTTCAGCTACTTCGCTTTGACATTTAATGTTTGGATTTGTTGATTTTCGAATTCATGATTTACTCCGTGTGCTTGTCCTATTCTCTCTCTAGCCTCGAAAGGTGAGCAATCACTCACGGTTAACATTCTTATATTTAATAAATTTAATTCACATTGAAATGACAACTGAAATATGCTGTTAAATTTGAACTGTTAATTATATAATTGCTATATATGATATGCCATTTTCTCTAGTTGTTCGTCTATGATATATGACTCCATGGCTTGTTAATTGTAAATTCAATTTTGTTAACTGTGATATATACTCATCATTGATATGTTATGTTATATTATTTTATTGTTCTCACTCTACAAGTTCCCTGTTAGTTTAGAATTCCCTGTGGATTGAAATGATACATACCCGAACGATATTTTAGAATAGGGGAAAATCTTTATGGGTTGAAATGATAAACCCAAGCGATTTTCATTGATTTTGAATTTTGGGATTTTGGGTTGAAATGATATATACCCGTAAATATTTAATTTGCAGATTGAAATGATAAATATCCATATCACTTGACCATATGATAGAAAATTATATACGGACACCATTGGTTTATATTTGAAAAATGATTTCCAAAGTTTGAAAGGAAATATATGGATTTTATTGAATATTGACTTTTAAAAATATAATATATAAATGCTATTTTTATATGTATAAAATTTAGATTTTAAAATAATATGTTTTGGGAAATTTTGATTTATAAGTTGTTTTGAAAATATAATTTTTAAGATTTTTCTTATAATTTTTTTTTCTAAAAAATATATAAAATAAGATTTAATACAAAATAAATTTAATAATAAGATTTAATTTAATAAAATTTAATTTAATATGTTTAGGTATTTATTTAAAATTATATTTTAAAGATAGATTTTAATAACTTTAATAATAGAGGTTGGGAAGATAAATTAATGTTGATTGGGAATTTAAATTAGTTAATAATTGAATCTAAATAAAAATTTATATGAATTTATTGATTTTTGAGATTTTGGAAGATATTATTTTATAAATTGATTTGAAAGAAAAAAGGGGATTAAATGAATATTTTCAACATTAAATAAAATTGAGACTGAATATTTAATATTGATTTAAATTTATAAATTGAGATTTTATTTAATTGTTATTAAAACGATTAAGTGAATATTTTTCAATTTGAATAAAATTAAAGTTAAATGGTGAAATATAAATGAACTTATATCGAAATTTTTGAATATTTAAACCTGGAATCTTATTGGAATTAAAATGATAGTTCAAACTTGGATTTGAAATCGAAAAAAAATTTGAAATGGTTTATTGAGAATTTGAATTTAATCTTTAACCTTTTAAATTGAAAGTGTTGAACAGGGATTTATTTAAATTGAATTTTGGAATTTAAGCTGATTTGAATCGATTGGTGAAATTAGAGGGAACTATTTTTATTATATAAAGTATTTTAATATATATATATATACACCATTTTAATATATAAATTATTTTAATATATAAACAATTTTAATCTATAACTATTTCAATATATATACTATTTTCAATATCTAAACTGTTTAAGTTAAAAGTGTTGTGATCTCAAAAGTGTTATGATTTCAAAAGTGCTATGATTTCAAAAGTGTTATAATTTTAAAGTGTTACGATTTTGGAAATGAATATTTTTAAAGTGAATAATGATATCAAATTGATATGATTTTTTAAATGAATATGATATTTTGATATGAAGTATGAACTATTTGAATGAAATGACCACGGTGTGAAATAGGCGTTTAGTTGTTAAAGTGACCGAGATCTGATATTGTCATACTCTCTACCAATACCGAAAACCACTTTAACAACTTTGTACGTGGTGGAGATTCCAGAACGAAGTAGGATGGTTTGGCGACAATTCTATATGGTATTTACGTAGCCCTGACTCCCATGAGTCAGCCTGATGTGGCTAAAACAGGAGCTATATCGGGCCAAGTGGGGTCATTCCCCCGATCGGGCGCATTTCTTCGATACCATTCTATCGCTTTTGTGATTTGATTGGGTGCACCCTTTGATTTGGGAGTGTGTCATGAGGTGGGCGATAGTAGCTGCTATGCGTTACCACCGGTCCGGGAGTGCAAATGGTATATCTACCCTGGCATTGCCTCGAGTGCTGTGTTCACATGCCCTATCGCGCCTTCTACGAGTTTGGTTTGTACTATACCAATGGAGTGCTCACTGATAGCCCTCCAGTTTACGTAGGAATTATGGTACTGTATAGACTATGGGAATATATAAAAACGTGTTAAGGGGGATATGGGTATCGCCTTAACGCTATTTTAATAGTTTACTTTACTATAGACATATTATAATAGCGTATATTACTACATAGTAGATAGTTCCACGGATCCTTAGAGGATGGAAATCCCAAACATCCTTTAAGTTACTTGTATTTCAGTTGATATTTCACTTGAGTTGAATTTACTATATAAGAATGTTAATCCTGACTCGAGTGTTTTGTGTTTTGCTTTATGCTCGGGTCAGACTGAGTGACATAGCATTTGAGACTCACCTTTGGAGTTTGGAGCTTCGCTTGAAGATCGGTCTTTGTCTATTCAGCTCTCCGGTTACTTCAGTTGTTCCAGTAATTTCTGTTCAGTCTTGTTAGTTACTTTTGTATTTGAGACTACTCTGTATTTTAGATTTCTGTTGTATTTTGTTTCAAACTCTGATGTTTATATAGTAGCTTCATGAACTACTATTTATCTATTTTGCTGGTTATTGTTATATTACTCTATGTCTGTGATTCTGTGATTGATTTATTTACTGTATATGTTAAGTTTTGCTAAATATAAATTAACAATCTGTTGTTTTGAGCAATTCAAGTTTGACATGTGCGGATGCGAATGGTTCGAAATACTGGGTCGTTACAGTTGGTATCAGAGCTCTGGTTTAGGCAAAACTTAGCATATAGAGTAAATTTAATTATAGAATCACCTTCGTTCGAGCTTGAGTTTCTTCCTCTTTGGCTCGGGTTTCCTTTGAATTTTGGAACTTTTCCCCTTTGTTCTGAAATCCATTCTGGTCTCTTCTTGTTCGTGTTCTACTTGATTCTGGAGCATCCTATAGCTCCACTTCGGTTGATCTATATAATGGATTTGAGAACATCTTGCCACCTCAATTGACAATTTCGTCCTTGTGTGACTCATTCCACCGGCAGTCCTGCCAACTTTAGTATGATTTGTAAAGGGGTGAAACTCCTTTACAACAAGCGTCGATTCACCGAAGATCTCTACATCCTCGGTGTTGATGCTGTAGTCTCTTGCAAAGCCTAAACCGTTTCTCTAGTAGACGACCAAGGTAATTCTCTTATGATCGAATGTCGAATGCCTCAGGATTTTTGCAAGCAGTTTTATCTTTCCACCCTAATGATCTTGACTTCCCCGATAGTCAGGGATTATCCTGATGTTTTGGTGAAGTCGCTTCTCCTCCTCCTATGCGGGAAATTGAATTTCCGCATCGATATTATTCCTAGAATTTTGGTTGACCCGATTAAGGTCGCCGCGATAAAAATAGGTCTATCTGTTTCGTCTTTTGTAATTTAATTTTCTTATATTCTTTTCGAGTCTATCTTCGTAGCTAGAATTCTCTTTGACTAGGGTTCATCTAAACTTGAATCTCTATCCTTGCTTCAGAATCCATTCTTGAATCATCGTGTGAGGAAGTGTATTTTTAATTAATAAAAAAAATGTGTTTTATATTGTGTTATTTGAATTGTTAAGTTTGATTTGGGGTTTCGATCGATTCGTCTGTATCGATAGAAATTCGAAAACACTTGAACAGAGCAAACTGACACAATATTATTTTCGAAAATTAGTAAATGAAATAATTTTATGTATAATTATATTTTTTATATATAAGAGTATAATTTTCTGAAATTGGATAGTCAAATGAACTAGTTGTTAGAAATGATAATACTAGATTTTCATATATTGTTTTTTTAACATTCCTAAACTGTTAAGCATTATTTTATGTTATAGGGAATGAAATTTTATAAAAATGGTTTATAAATTTAATTTTGTAAATGAAATGAATTTAAATTAAAGATTTGAGAATTTAATTTCCGGTACTATTCAAAAATTTGGTTTTAAAGTTTTGGAAAATGTATTATTTAAAAGTATTTTTGAATAGAAATTGTTTCCGAAGAATTTTAAAAGAATAAAATCAGTACTTTCCTCTTTTGTCGCCTGGAAATTAATTTCGATGATGACTGCAGCATCATCAACATCCATTTTCGAGTTTCGAATTGGAGAGTCCACTTGGTAGCTTTGCTATACTTTCGTTTTGAAAAAAATGGATTTGATCTGAATATCTTGAAAATGATTTGATGTATAATATATATATATATATATTAGTTCAAAATGGTTTGAAGTGAAACCAAAAATTTAACTTTTAAATTCCGTGTTAAGTAATAGGTTTCAATTATTGAAATAAAACAAAATTTTGAATAATTAGAGTGTTTAAAAATGAAAATTGAAATTTAAACCACTTGAAACAGTTGAACTAGGATAAATTAATTTGTATAATACTCAATGGCATTCTAACACATATATATATAACTTACCAAAAATATTCAAAAAGTTAAATTATTAATGTGGATATGTAATTGAAGGTTATACAAGAGAAATTTTAACGCAGCGGATTAATCAAAAACAATGTCGATCGTTGAGAGTAGCAATCGATGGATTGGAAGATACTGAAATGCCCGAATTCGTTGATCCGAAGATACCGAATTCTAGCTATCCCGAACTCGTTGACCGCGCACGATACCGGGTTCAAAGATCTGCGATTCTTCACACGTTGATCTAGTGCACTAGATTCCGTGAATCGGCTTTTGCAGTCGTTGAATCGAGCGCACTCGATTATCCGAAAGAGGAGATAGGAGATTACACTCGACTACCAATTGGGTGAAAGCACAAAGCTAACAAAACAAGAGTTTTATTTCAAATCAACTAAACTATTACAAATGAGAGACCTTGCCTATTTATAGGTTACAACACATCATAACAGAAATTTATACAACACTTAGGTCGGTTCCGACTTATAGCTTCCGACTTAAAAATATGCGACTCAACATACTCCGACTTAACAAAGAGAAAATACAAACAGAAAATACATCACTTAGGTCGGCAACGACCTAAACAACACGACTTAACACTTGTCCAACCTAACAGCAAGGCAGCGACTTAAGAAACAGTTTCTGGCGACCTTCCCATGAGCGACTTAAGACCAAAACAGTTACAACACCTTACAAGCCTTCAGCGACTTACGACTTAACAGTTCACCAAATCAGCCGACTTAGCATACATGCCGACTTAAAGAACAGACGACTTAAAAACATTCATACGACTCAATACATATGTACAGAACGACTTATGAATTGTCGACTTAAAGACATGCCGACTTACGACTTACTATAAGTCGGTAACGACTTATCAGCAACTCCGTTCTTCGACTTAACCAGCATATGCGACTTTCTTTGGACGACTTAAAGCATCAACGGTTCAGATTAACGCGGCATAAGGATCTTCGGCTTCAGGCTTCTGCGACTTAACACTTGTGCATTCTCCACTCGAGTTGCTCCTCCTGTATCCTTCCTGTTAAGTCGTTGACGACTCATAGCTCCTTCCTTAAGTCGGTCATGACTTATGCCTTCGCCTTCCTTAAGTCGGTCACGACTCACTCCTTGAACCCTGTTAAGTTGGTCACGACTTATGCCATCCGCCCTGTTAAGTCGGTCATGACTTATGCATTGGAAAAACATGGGTTGAGCTGCATCATCCTCCCCTGGTTGAGAGAGATTCGTCCTCAAATTTGCACTTTCCTCCCCCGCAATACACTCATCCCCATGATAAGGTACGAGATGCTTAACATTGAATACATCCGACGTGTACACACCCTCTGGCAGCTTCAATTTATAAGCATTTTCATTAATCCGTTTCACGATTTCTACAGGTCCAATTTTTCTGGTTTCAATTTGTTATAAGCGCCCACTGGAAAACGATCCTTTGTTAACACTGCATAAACCCAATCACCTTCATTAAATTCAACATTTCTTCGCTTCAAGTCTGCAGATCGTTTGTATTTCTCATTTGCCTTTTCCAATCGTTCTTGAACGATCCTATGACACTCTGTCAATCCTTCAACAAAATCAGCAGCTCGCTTGACTGTCTTCTTTGGTTGTAGTATGACTGTTAGCTCCAACGGCCCCTTTGACAAATTAGAATATACAATCTGAAATGGACTGAACCCCGTACTACGATTCACTGCATGATTATGAGCAAACTCTGCCTGGCATAACTTCACATCCCAACTCTTCAGATTGTCTTGCACAAGACATCTCAGCAAATTTCCCAATGATCTGTTCACAACCTCGGTCTGTCCATCCGTTTGTGGATGATAAGCGCTGCTAAAGTTCAACTTCGTTCCCACCATCTTCCACAAACTTAGCCAAAAATGACTTAGAAAACGAGTATCCCTATCCGACACAATCGATTCTGGCAATCCGTGAAGTCGATATATCTCTTTGAAAAACAACTGAGCAACATGAACAGCATCCGCCGTCTTCTGACAAGCAATAAAATGTGCCATTTTCGAAAATCGGTCAACCACCACATAAATGGAATCGTTACCACGCTGTGTTCTCGGCAACCCCAACACAAAGTCCATACTCACATCAACCCATGGTTTAGTTGGTACAGGTAACGGCATATATAAACCAGCATTAGTCGCAGTTCCTTTCGAAACCTGACAGATATGACATCGCTCCACAAATCTCTCAACCTCTTTTCTCATCGATGGCCAAAAATAAGATTGTGAAATCAACTGTAATGTACGGTATCTACCTACGTGACCTTCCTCATGCAATTCTTTCACAATCTTCAACCGTAAACTGCAATCTGGTATACATAATCGATTTCCCTTGAACAGAAAACCATCCACCATCATAAACTCATCCGTCTCCCCATTCTTGACTTTATCGACAAACTTCATAAAGTAAGGATCTTCAACAAATAATTCTGGTAGCACATCAAACCCTGTCACTTCGACCTTCATTGTAGTCAGCAAATGATTCCTTCTGCTCAACGCATCCACAATACGATTTGTCACTCCCGATTTGTGTTTCACAACAAACGTAAACTGTTGCAGATATGCAATCCATGATGCATGTCTCGCTGAAATCTTGTCTTGCCCTTGTAAATGCTTCAATGCCTCATGATCAGTGTAAAGAACAAACTCTTTCTGAAATAGATAGTGTCTCCAATGTTTGATAGCTTGCACCACAGCATAAAATTCCACATCATATGTACTATATCTCATCTTCGCTCCTGATAACTTCTCACTGAAATATGGAATAGGACGCCCCTTCTGACTCAACACCCCTCCAATCCCAACCTTGGATGCATCTGTATGTAGTTCAAACACTAGCTGAAAATCTGGTAATATTAGAATTGGTGCAGACGTTAAGAGTCCTTTGATTCGATCAAAAGCAACCCCGGCTTCCTTCGTCCATGCAAACTGTTTACCCTTCATACAATCAGTCACAGGCACCATCACACTACTAAAGTGTGGAATAAACCTTCGATAAAATGAAGCCAACCCGTGAAAACTACGAACTTCCGTTATCGTCTTGGGTTGCGGCCAATCTCTGATAGCTTCGACTTTACTTTGGTCAACCTGTATTCCTTCTTCCGACACAACATACCCCAGAAATAAAACACTTCTTGCCATAAAAACACACTTCTTTGTAGCAGCATAGAATTGTTCTTCACGAAGAATAATTAACACTTTCTTCAACTGCTGAAGATGCTCTTCTGTACTAGCACTGTAGATCAGAATATCATCAAAGTAAACCACCATAAATTTCCCAATGTATGGCCTGAAAATTTGGTTCATCACCCTCATGAATGTACTTGGTGCATTCGACAGACCAAACGGCATTACCAGCCATTCATACAATCCTTCCCTCATTTTGAACGCTGTCTTCCATTCGTCCCCTAGTCTAATGCGAATCTGATGATAACCGCTCTTCAAGTCAATCTTTGAAAATATTACGGACCCACTGATTTGATCCAATAAATCATCAAGCCTCGGCATCGGAAATCTGTATCTGACTGTGATCTTATTCAATGCTCTACTATCTGTGCACATCCTCCACGTTCCATCCTTTTTGGGTACCAATAAAGCTGGTACAGCACAAGGACTTAAACTCTCCTGCACACGCCCCTGTTCAAGCAATTCTTCTACCTGCCTCCGCAACTCTTCATGTTCCTTCGGACTCATTCGATAATGTGGTCTATGTGGCAACATTGCTCCCGGAACCAGATCAATTTGATGTTGAATGTCTCTTAGTGGCGGTAACTCCTTTGGTAACTCATCTGGAAATACATCCTCAAATTCTTTCAAAACTGGTTTCGCTTCTTCTGGAATTTCAACCTCTTTACCGCTCTCTCGCCCAATCAACAAAAACACTTCAGGCTCCTCCTCTACTTCCTTCACAAACTCCTTCAAAGATAACAAAGTTTTAAGCTCTTCAATCTCCTCCAACTTGTTTTCCTGTTGTCGCTTCTTTGGAACTAGAGTAATCTTTGTGCCTTCAAACATGAAACTGTAATTGTTGGTACGCCCATCATGTTGCACCGCCCTATCATACTGCCACGGTCTCCCCAACAACAAATGACAGACATCCATATCTACCACATCGCACCAGATTTCATCCTTGTATTTCCAATTGAAAAATTCACACAAGCCCTTCGTCCAACTTTCACTTCCCCGCCTTTCCTCAACCAAGCTAGCTTGTACGGTTTCGGATGTTTCTCAGTCTTCAATGCCAACTTCCTCACAGCTTCTGAAGAAATTATATTATCATAGCTTCCAGCATCAATAACAAATTTGCAAACCTTCCCCAGAATGGTACATGTTGACTGAAAAATATTGCTCCTTAACCAACTACAATCCTCCTCTTGCTTTGGTGTTAAACAAGACCTCTTCATCATTAGATTATAACCTTCGTCTCCCGACACTTCTTCTTCCTCCTCATCAGGTGGTGAAGTGGAACATTCAGCTTCTTCATTCTCATCCTCGACCTCCGCTATCATAGCTCTCTTCTTCGGCTTTGGACATTCGATACTTTTGTGGCCCATTTCTTGGCAATTATAACACTTGAAACCATTATTGACTTTCGCCTTTCCAACCTCATTCACAACTGGTTTCGCAACAGCTTTTGAAACATTAGAACTCCCACTAACACCCTTCACTGGATTGTTGGAATTTGTAAACATACCACCTCCTCGTCTTCCCTGTTTCTCCCAGGCTAACGCTTTCTGGTGTGCTTCCGCTACAGATCTAGGATCAAACATGTTAACCATATCCTGAATCGGCATTCGCAAACCCCCAACAAATCTAGCTGTCAATTGTTCTTCTGTCTCCATAATATCATTCCTCGCAATCAGTTGATAAAATTCGTTAGCATAGTCATTCACAGATTTCGTCCCTTGTCTCAAGTTTTGCAATCTCTGATACATAAGCGACTGATAGTTATAAGGTAAAAATGTGGCTTTCATCATTTTCCTCATCTTTTCCCATGATTCAACCTTTGACTTCCCCATCCGTTCACGTGTAAGTTTGGTTTGCTGCCACCACGCCAAAGCTCTACCCCTCAACCTTGTAGCAACCAACTTTACCCTACGATGTTCTGGAACTTCCTTGAAGTCAAAAATCTCCTCAACATTAGTCACCCAATCTAGAAACTCCTCCGCTTGCATACCACCTTTGAATTCAGGAATTTCAATCTTCATCCCCGACTCCCACTTGTGATCATACTCAGAGTGATTTCTTCCTTGTCCTCGTCCTTGTCCTCGAACACTACCACCATCATATTCCTCTTCAAAATCAGATGTATATCGTTGTTTATCTCGTCCACCCACATCTCTACTACCATCACTTCTTCCACAAACATCCCTTCTATCTGTATTCCTTCGTTCACGATCATTCACGTTCCTCCCACGCCTTTGATCATCATCAACACTTCTGTCTCGATTGGAATGTGGCGAGACTCTACTTCCTCCATGGTTGGATTCAGGTGAAACCCTTCTCCGATTTTGATTCATTTCTAACATCATCTTCTCTAACCGACCAATTCCTTCGTTAAGCTTTACACTAAAGTTTTCATTGATTCTTTGCTCCATCTCATCAGCTTCTTCTCTTCGATACAAAGCTTCAACGTTTTGGTGACGATTAGCTCTTCTTGGCGGCATGATTTGAAACTTTACAAACTCTCCAATTCTCGGCTTTGACTTTCAAAGTGATGTACACGGCCTTCCTTGCTTCTCTTAGCTCGGCCGAAGCTCTAACTTGCCCACTTCAAATTCAAACACAATTCGAACTTAGATCCAAAGTGTAATGGATCGAAAACTCCTACTTTGTTGCAACTTCGCGATGAACACGATGAACACAACTTCTCCAAATGAGGCAAATTTGATCTCCAATACTTCTACTTAGCTCGGCTTCTCACTTCAAGCTCGGCTATCACTTCAAATTCTTCAAAAGACTTGGCTCCAGGACTCGATTTAGCTATGATTGGCTAAAACAAGCTCTGATACCAAAACTAACGCAGCGGATTAATAAAAAACAATATCGATCGTTGAGAGTAGCAATCGATGGATTGGAAGATACTGAAATGCCTGAATTCGTTGATCCGAAGATACCGAATTCTAGCTATCCCGAACTCGTTGATCGCGCACGATACCGGGTTCAAAGATCTGCGATTCTTCACACGTTGATCTAGCGCACTAGATTCCGTGAATCGGCTTCTGCAGTCGTTGAATCGAGCGCACTCGATTATCCGAAAGAGGAGATAGGAGATTACACTCGACTACCAATTGGGTGAAAGCACATTTGAAACAAAACAAGAGTTTTATTTCAAATCAACTAAACTATTACAAATGAGAGACCTTGCCTATTTATAGGCTACAACACATCACAACAGAAATTTATACAACACTGAGGTCGGTTCCGACTTATAGCTTCCGACTTAAAAATATGCGACTCAACATACTCCGACTTAACAAAGAGAAAATACAAACAGAAAATACATCACTTAGGTCGGCAACGACCTAAACAACACGACTTAACACTTGTCCCACCTAACAGCAAGGCAGCGACTTAAGAAACAGTTTCTGGCGACCTTCCCATGAGCGACTTAAGACCAAAACAGTTACAACACCTTACAAGCCTTCAGCGACTTACGACTTAACAGTTCACCAAATCAGCCGACTTAGCATACATGCCGACTTAAAGAACAGACGACTTAAAAACATTCATACGACTCAATACATATGTACAGAACGACTTATGAATTGTCGACTTAAAGACATGCCGACTTATGACTTACTATAAGTCGGTAACGACTTATCAGCAACTCCATTCTTCGACTTAACCAGCATATGCGACTTTCTTTGGACGACTTAAAGCATCAACGGTTCAGATTAACGCGGCATAAGGATCTTCGGCTTCAGGCTTCTACGACTTAACACTTGTGCATTCTCCACTCGAGTTGCTCCTCCTGTATCCTTCCTGTTAAGTCGTTGATGACTCATAGCTCCTTCCTTAAGTCGGTCATGACTTATGCCTTCGCCTTACTTAAGTCGGTCACGACTCACTCCTTGAACCCTGTTAAGTTGGTCACGACTTATGCCATCCACCCTGTTAAGTTGGTCACGACTTATGCATTGTAAAAACATGGGTTGCGCTGCATCATCCTCCCCTGGTTGAGAGAGATTCGTCCTCAAATTTGCACTTTCCTCCCCCGCAATACACTCATCCCCATGATAAGGTACGAGATGCTTAACATTGAATACATCCGACGTGTACACACCCTCTGGCAGCTTCAATTTATAAGCATTTTCATTAATCCGTTTCACGATTTCTACAGGACCAATTTTTCTGGGTTTCAATTTGTTATAAGCGCCCACTGGAAAACGATCCTTTGTTAACACTGCATAAACCCAATCACCTTCATTAAATTCAACATTTCTTCGCTTCAAGTCTGCAGATCGTTTGTATTTCTCATTTGCCTTTTCCAATCGTTCTTGAATGATCCTATGACACTCTGTCAATCCTTCAACAAAATCAGCAGCTCGCTTGATTGTCTTCTTTGGTTGTGGTATGACTGTTAGCTCCGACGGCCCCTTTGTCAAACTAGAATATACAATCTGAAATGGACTGAACCCCGTACTACGATTCACTGCATGATTATGAGCAAACTCTGCCTGGCATAACTTCACATCCCAACTCTTCAAATTGTCTTGCACAAGACATCTCAGCAAATTTCCCAATGATCTGTTCACAACCTCGGTCTGTCCATCCGTTTGTGGATGATAAGCGCTGCTAAAGTTCAACTTCGTTCCCACCATCTTCCACAAACTTAGCCAAAAATGACTTAGAAAACGAGTATCCCTATCCGACACAATCGATTCTGGCAATCCGTGAAGTCGATATATCTCTTTGAAAAACAACTGAGCAACATGAACAGCATCCGCCGTCTTCTGACAAGCAATAAAATGTGCCATTTTCGAAAATCGGTCAACCACCACATAAATGGAATCGTTACCACGCTGTGTTCTCGGCAACCCCAACACAAAGTCCATACTCACATCAACCCATGGTTTAGTTGGTACAGGTAACGGCATATATAAACCAGCATTAGTCGCAGTTCCTTTCGAAACCTGACAGATATGACATCGCTCCACAAAATCTCTCAACCTCTTTTCTCATCGATGGCCAAAAATAAGATTGTGAAATCAACTGTAATGTACGGTCTCTACCTATGTGACCTTCCTCATGCAATTCTTTCACAATCTTCAACCGTAAACTGCAATCTGGTATACATAATCGATTTCCCTTGAACAGAAAACCATCCACCATCATAAACTCATCCGTCTCCCCATTCTTGACTTTATCGACAAACTTCATAAAGTAAGGATCTTCAACAAATAATTCTGGTAGCACATCAAACCCTGTCACTTCGACCTTCATTGTAGTCAGCAAATGATTCCTTCTGCTCAACGCATCCGCAACACGATTTGTCACTCCCGATTTGTGTTTCACAACAAACGTAAACTGTTGCAGATATGCAATCCATGATGCATGTCTCGCTGAAATCTTGTCTTGCCCTTGTAAATGCTTCAATGCCTCATGATCAGTGTAAAGAACAAACTCTTTCTGAAATAGATAGTGTCTCCAATGTTTGATAGCTTGCACCACAGCATAAAATTCCACATCATATGTACTATATCTCATCTTCGCTCCTGATAACTTCTCACTGAAACATGCAATAGGACGCCCCTTCTGACTCAACACCCCTCCAATCCCAACCTTGGATGCATCAGTATGTAGTTCAAACACTAGCTGAAAGTCTGGTAATATTAGAATTGGTGCAGACGTTAAGAGTCCTTTGATTCGATCAAAAGCAACCCTGGCTTCCTTCGTCCATGCAAACTGTTTACCCTTCATACAATCAGTCACAGGCACCATCACACTACTAAAGTGTGGAATAAACCTTCGATAAAATGAAGCCAACCCGTGAAAACTACGAACTTCCGTTATCGTCTTGGGTTGCGGCCAATCTCTGATAGCTTCGACTTTACTTTGGTCAACCTGTATTCCTTCTTCCGACACAACATACCCCGGAAATAAAACACTTCTTGCCATAAAAACACACTTCTTTGTAGCAGCATAGAATTGTTCTTCACGAAGAATAATTAACACTTTCTTCAACTGCTGAAGATGCTCTTCTGTACTAGCACTGTAGATCAGAGTATCATCAAAGTAAACCACCATAAATTTCCCAACGTATGGCCTGAAAATTTGGTTCATCGCCCTCATGAATGTACTTGGTGCATTCGACAGACCAAACGGCATTACCAGCCATTCATACAATCCTTCCCTCGTTTTGAACGCTGTCTTCCATTCGTCCCCTAGTCTAATGCGAATCTGATGATAACCGCTCTTCAAGTCAATCTTTGAAAATATTACGGACCCACTGATTTGATCCAATAAATCATCAAGCCTCGGCATCGGAAATCTGTATCTGACCGTGATCTTATTCAATGCTCTACTATCTATGCACATCCTCCACGTTCCATCCTTTTTGGGTACCAATAAAGCTGGTACAGCACAAGGACTTAAACTCTCCTGCACACGCCCCTGTTCAAGCAATTCTTCTACCTGCCTCCGCAACTCTTCATGTTCCTTCGGACTCATTCGATAATGTGGTCTATGTGGCAACATTGCTCCCGGAACCAGATCAATTTGATATTGAATGTCTCTTAGTGGCGGTAACTCCTTTGGTAACTCATCTGGAAATACATCCTCAAATTCTTTCAAAACTGGTTTCGCTTCTTCTGGAATTTCAACTTCTTTACCGCTCTCTCGCCCAATCAACAAAAACACTTCAGGCTCCTCCTCTACTTCCTTCACAAACTCCTTCAAAGATAACAAAGTTTTAAGCTCTTCAATCTCCTCCAACTTGTTTTCCTCCTGTTGTCGCTTCTTTGGAACTAGAGTAATCTTTGTGCCTTCAAACATGAAACTGTAATTGTTGGTACGCCCATCATGTTGCACCGCCCTATCATACTGCCACGGTCTCCCCAGCAACAAATGACAGACATCCATATCTACCACATCGCACCAGATTTCATCCTTGTATTTCTTTCCAATTGAAAAATTCACACAAGCCCTTCGTCCAACTTTCACTTCCCCGCCTTTCCTCAACCAAGCTAGCTTGTACGGTTTCAGATGTTTCTCAGTCTTCAATGCCAACTTCCTCATAGCTTCTGAAGAAATTATATTATCACAGCTTCCAGCATCAATAACAAATTTGCAAACCTTCCCCAGAATGGTACATGTTGACTGAAAAATATTGCTCCTTAACCAACTACAATCCTCCTCTTGCTTTGGTGTTAAACAAGACCTCTTCATCATTAGATTATAACCTTCGTCTCCCGACACTTCTTCTTCCTCCTCATCAGGTGGTGAAGTGGAACATTCAGCTTCTTCATTCTCATCCTCGACCTCCGCTATCATAGCTCTCTTCTTCGGCTTTGGACATTCGATACTTTTGTGGCCCATTTCTTGGCAATTATAACACTTGAAACCATTATTGACTTTCGCCTTTCCAACCTCATTCACAACTGGTTTCGCAACAGCTTTTGAAACATTAGAACTCCCACTAACACCCTTCACTGGATTGTTGGAATTTGTAAAGATACCACCTCCTCGTCTTCCCTGTTTCTCCCAGGCTAACGCTTTCTGGTGTGCTTCCGCTACAGATCTAGGATGAAACATGTTAACCATATCCTGAATCGGCATTCGCAACCCCCCAACAAATCTAGCTGTCAATTGTTCTTCTGTCTCCATAATATCATTCCTCGCAATCAGTTGATAAAATTCGTCAGCATAGTCATTCACAGATTTCGTCCCTTGTCTCAAGTTTTGCAATCTCTGATACATAAGCGACTGATAGTTATAAGGTAAAAATGTGGCTTTCATCATTTTCCTCATCTTTTCCCATGATTCAACCTTTGACTTCCCCATCCGTTCACGTGTAAGTTTGGTTTGCTGCCACCATGCCAAAGCTCTACCCCTCAACCTTGTAGCAACCAACTTTACCCCACGATGTTCTGGAACTTCCTTGAAGTCAAAAATCTCCTCAACATTAGTCACCCAATCTAGAAACTCCTCCGCTTGCATACCACCTTTGAATTCAGGAATTTCAGTCTTCATCCCCGACTCCCACTTGTGATCATACTCAGAGTGATTTCTTCCTTGTCCTCGTCCTTGTCCTCGAACACTACCACCATCATATTCCTCTTCAAAATCAGATGTATATCGTTGTCTATCTCGTCCACCCACATCTCTACTACCATCACTTCTTCCACCAACATCCCTTCTATCTGTATTCCTTCGTTCACGATCATTCACGTTCCTTCCACGCCTTTGATCATCATCAACACTTCTGTCTCGATTGGAATGTGGCGAGACTCTACTTCCTCCATGGTTGGATTCAGGTGAAACCCTTCTACGATTTTGATTCATTTCTAACATCATCTTCTCTAACCGACCAATTCCTTCGTTAAGCTTTTCACAAAAGTTTTCATTGATTCTTTGCTCCATCTCATCAGCTTCTTCTCTTCGATACAAAGCTTCAACGTTTTGGTGACGATTAGCTCTTCTTGGTGGCATGATTTGAAACTTTACAAACTCTCCAATTCTCGGCTTTGACTTTCAAAGTGATGTACACGGCCTTCCTTTCTTCTCTTAGCTCGGCCGAAGCTCTAACTTGCCCACTTCAAATTCAAACACAATTCGAACTTAGATCCAAAGTGTAATGGATCGAAAACTCCCACTTTGTTGCAACTTCGCGATGAACACGATGAACACAACTTCTCCAAATGAGGCAAATTTGATCTCCAATACTTCTACTTAGCTCGGCTTCTCACTTCAAGCTCGGCTATCACTTCAAATTCTTCAAAAGACTTGGCTCCAGGACTCGATTTAGCTATGATTGGCTAAAACAAGCTCTGATACCAAAACTGACGCAGCAGATTAATAAAAAACAATGTCGATCGTTGGGAGTAGCAATCGATGGATTGGAAGATACTGAAATGCCCGAATTCGTTGATCCGAAGATACCGAATTCTAGCTATCCCGAACTCGTTGATCGTGCATGATACTGGGTTCAAAGATCTGCGATTCTTCACACGTTGATCTAGCGCACTAGATTCCGTGAATCGGCTTCTGCAGTCGTTGAATCGAGCGCACTCGATTATCCGAAAGAGGAGATAGGAGATTACACTCGACTACCAATTGGGTGAAAGCACATTTGAAACAAAACAAGAGTTTTATTTCAAATCAACTAAACTATTACAAATGAGAGACCTTGCCTATTTATAGGCTACAACACATCACAACAGAAATTTATACAACACTTAGGTCGGTTCCGACTTATAGCTTCCGACTTAAAAATATGCGACTCAACATACTCCGACTTAACAAAGAGAAAATACAAACAGAAAATACATCACTTAGGTCGGCAACGACCTAAACAACACGACTTAACACTTGTCCAACCTAACAGCAAGGCAGCGACTTAAGAAACAGTTTCTGGCGATCTTCCCATGAGCGACTTAAGACCAAAACAGTTACAACACCTTACAAGCCTTCAGCGACTTACGACTTAACAGTTCACCAAATCAGCCGACTTAGCATACATGCCGACTTAAAGAACAGACGACTTAAAAACATTCATACGACTCAATACATATGTACAGAACGACTTATGAATTGTCGACTTAAAGACATGCCGACTTACGACTTACTATAAGTCGGTAATGACTTATCAGCAACTCCGTTCTTCGACTTAACCAGCATATGCGACTTTCTTTAGACGACTTAAAGCATCAACGGTTCAGATTAACGCGGCATAAGGATCTTCGGCTTCAGGCTTCTGCGACTTAACACTTGTGCATTCTCCACTCGAGTTGCTCCTTCTGTATCCTTCCTGTTAAGTCGTTGACGACTCATAGCTCCTTCCTTAAGTCGGTCACGACTTATGCCTTCGCCTTCCTTAAGTCGGTCACGACTCACTCCTTGAACCCTGTTAAGTTGGTCACGACTTATGCCATCCGCCCTGTTAAGTCGGTCACGACTTATGCATTGGAAAAACATGGGTTGCACTGCATCAAATTTAAATAATAAAAACGTTCAAGCTAAATTTTGCTTATTAAATGTTGTAAATAAAGAGGTAAAGTCTGTCTAGTGTTCAATTATATTCGAAGACACAAATAAAACTTACCTGGAAGGGTTGAATGTAATTGAATAATATACAATAATAAATAAGATGTCCAAAATGAATTTTGCTAGGAAATTTGTGTATAAAAATTTAGGTGATTATAATAAATGTTATATGCTTAACCTATATTGCAGGATATATCAGTGAAAAAAATTGAATAATAAAAAGGAAATGTTATCTACTACATAAATATGAACTTAAGAATAGTTGAAGTTGAATGTTGAGGTGGAATTAACTATAGTTGATCAAATAGATTTAATAAATGAGTTAAATAAAACAAATTTTGTTGTGGAAATTTTTGTAATAAATGTTAATAAATTTGAAAAAAATCAATTGAATGAAAAATATATGGAATTGAAATCAATCAAATGTGCACACAATAAATTGATTGATTAAATAAGATGAATTAAAATCAATTAGTTGAATATAAACCAATTTAAAAATAAATGAAATTTATATGGTTTGGAATTAATTGTGGTATCTGGTATTTATATTTCAAATCTATCTTTTCTTTCTAGTTGTTCATATTCTCCTACCTCCTTCCTTTTCGGGGACGAAAAGTTTTGAGTGGGGGAGAGTGTAACGACCCCGTAATTTTAACGGTTTTAAATAACGTAATTAACTAATTTTTTTTACATGAAACTAAAACAATTAAATTTAGCAATGAAAATTTGATATTTGTTATGCGTCTATTTAGACATAGCAAATGGTAAATTTTTATTGAAAAATACGAAAGTTAATTCAGCTGTGTAATTTCCAATTTCAATATTAAATCAGTTGAAATTAGATGAAAATAAAATATGTTTGAAACCTGAATATTTTTATATAATAAAATTTTAAATCATTTTCTGAGTGAGACGTCATGTTTCGTTTCGCCGAATTTGGATTGTTATTGCTCCATTTATCTTATTTTCGACAAATTAGCAGCACTTTCGGCATCGAAAAATCGAGTTTTTATAACTTGATCGTATCACTCATATCTGTGTACCATTCTATTCGTCTCGTCGTGCCGATTCCCGCAGTATATTCATTGGGATGTTTCAGAGTCCGGTACGTGGCAAAATCCGTGAAACGGATAACCGTATCGGTACCCATTTTGAGCCTTTCGGTTTCTATTTGTCCTTTCGTTATCTGCCGTGTAAATTCGAGCAGCCACTTGCTTTTTCATATTCCCAAAAATCAATAATTGACTTTTGCCATTCATATTTTGTAACTTTCTACTCGTATGTATTTTTGCCGTTCCATTTTCTTCCGTATTCATGTTTGGGAGATAAAATAATATAAAGTATATAATACATTTTGCCTTAAAATCATTGCCCGCTCACCCATTTTCAAATCCTTCCTTCCTTCCATGAAGCTCCGCCTGTAGCCTGATCTTCCGCGTCCACAAACTCCACACCGCCTCTCACCTTCATGGCTGCAACTGCCATACACTGACCTATTGTCACCATTTATATATATCTAGCTATTCTGATTTATTTCATCAATTCCTTATTATTAGCCTCATCCGTCGAATCCGTGTTCAGCTACTTCGCTTTGACATTTATCGTTTGGATTTGTCAATTTTCGAATTCGTGATTTATTCCGTGTGCTTGTCCTGTTCTCTCTCTAGCCTCGAAAGGTGAGCAATCACTCACGATTAACATTCTTATATTTAATAAATTTAATTCACATTGAAATGACAACTGAAATATGCTGTTAAATTTGAACTGTTAATTATATAATTGCTATATATGATATGCCATTTTCTGCAATTGTTCATCTATGACATATGACACCATGACCTGTTAATTGTACATTTAAATTTGTTAACTGTGATATATGCTCATCATTGATATGTTATGTTATATTATAATATTGTTCTCACTCTGCAAGTTCCCTGTTAGTTTAGAATTCCCTGTGGGTTGAAATGATACATACCCAAACGATATTCTAGAATATGGGAAAATCGTTATAGGTTGAAATGATAAATCCAAGCGATTTTCATTGATTTTGAATTTTGGGATTGCGGGTTGAAATGATATATACCCGTAAATATTTAATTTGCAGATTGAAATGATAAATATCCGTATTACTTGACCATATGATAGAAAATTATATACGGACACCGTTGGTCTATATTTGAAAAATGATTTCCAAAGTTTGAAAGGAAATATATGGGTTTTATTGAATATTGACTTTTAAAAATATAATATATAAATGCTATTTATATGTATAAAATTTAGATTTTAAAATAATATGTTTTGGGAAATTTTAATTTATATGTTGTTTTGAAAATATAATTTTTAAGATTTTTCTTATAATTTTTTTTAAAATATATAAAATAAGAATTAATACAAAATAAATTTAATAAAATTTAATTTAATATGTTTAGGTATTTATTTAAAATTATATTTTAAAGATAGATTTTAATAACTTTAATAATAGAGGTTGGGAAGATAAATTAATGTTGACTGGGAATTTAAATTAGTTAATAATTGAATTTAAATAAAAATTTATATGAAATTATTGATTTTTGAGCTTTTGGAAAATATTATTTTATAAATTGATTTGAAAGAAAAAAAGGCGATTAAATGAATATTTTCAACTTTAAATAAAATTGAGACTGAATATTTAATATTGATTTAAATTTATAAATTGAGATTTTATTTAATTGTTATTAAAATGATTAAGTGAATATTTTACAATTTGAATAAAATTAAAGTTAAATGGTGAAATATAAATGAAACTTATATCGAAATTTTGAATGTTTAAACCTGGAATCTTATTGGAATTAAAATGATAGTTCAAACTTGGATTAGAAATCGAAAAAAAAATTGAAATGGTTTATTGAGAATTTGAATTTAATCTTTAACCTTTTAAATTGAATTTTGGAATTTAAGCTGATTTGAATCGATTGGTGAAATTAGAGGGAACTATTTTTATTATATAAAGTATTTTAATATATATATATATACTATTTTAATATATAAATTATTTTAATATATAAACTATTTTAATTTATAACTATTTCAATATATACATACTATTTTCAATATCTAAACTGTTTAAGTTGATAGTGTTATGATCTCAAAAGTGTTATGATTTCAAAAGTGCTATGATTTCAAAAGTGTTATAATTTTAAAGTGTTACGATTCTGGAAATGAATATTTTTAAAGTGAATAATGATATCAAATTGATATGATTTTTTTAAATGAATATGATATTTTGACATGAAGTATGAACTATTTGAATGAAATGACCACGGTGTGAAATAAGCGTTTGGTTATTAAAGAGACCGGGATTGGATATTGTCATACTCTCTGCCAATACCGAAAACCACTTTAACAACTGTGTACGTGGTGGAGATTCCAGAACGAAGTAGGATGGTTTGGCGACGATTCTATATGGTATTTACGTAGCCCTGACTCCCATGAGTCAGCTTGATGTGGCTAAAACAAGAGCTATACTGGGCCAAGTGGGGTCATTCCCCCGATCGGGCACATTTCTTCGATACCATTCTGTCGCTTTTGTTATTTGATTGGGTGCACCCTTTGATTTGGGAGTGTGTCACGAGATGGGCGGTAGTAGCTTCTATGCGTTACCACCAGTCCGGGAGTGAAAATGGGATATCTACCCTGGCATTGCCTCGAGTGCCGTGTTCACATGCCCTATCGCGCCTTCTACAAGTTTGGTATGTACCATACCTATGGAGTGCCCTTTGATAGCCCTCCGGTTTACGGAGGAATTACGGTACTGTATAGACTATGGGAATATATACAAATGTGTTAAGGGGGATATGGGTAACGCCTTAATGCTATTTTAATAGTTTACTTTACTATAGACATATTATAATGGGGCATTTCACCAGAAGGTCAAACTTTGCAGTCCAATTAGTTTCTAGGACACACATTCAAAGAAATTACTTTCAAGGCCAAAGTCAGCAGAATAATTACTTTCAAGGACAAAGTCAGCAGTCCAATTACTTTCAAGGACATATTTTCATAGGTTTTTAGGCCCTAGAAATTAATTATTTTACGTTTTGTCCTTGAAAATAATTATTTCAGTTGTGTGTCCTAGAAACTAATTCCACTTGCTGAAGAGGCCCTTGTGGCTAATTTCCACTATTACAATAGCATATATTACTACATAGTAGATAGTTCCATGGATCCTTAGAGGATGGAAATCCCAATCATCCTTTAAGTTACTTGTATTTCAGTTGATATTTCACTTGAGTTGAATTTACTATATAAGAATGTTAATCCCGACTCGAGTGTTTTGTGTTTTACTTTATGCTCGGGTCAGATTGAGTGACATAGCATTTGAGACTCACCTTTGGAGTTTGGAGCTTCGCTTGAAGATCGGTCTTTGTCTATTCAGCTCTCCGGTTACTTCAGTTGTTCCTGTAATTTCTGTTCAGTCTTGTTAGTTACTTTTGTATTTGAGACTACTCTGTATTTTAGATTTCTGTTGTATTTTGTTTCAAACTCTGATGTTTATATAGTAGCTTCATGAACTACTATTTATCTATTCCGCTGCTGTTGGATGAAGTCCCACCGGACCAAGACTACCGAATCAAACCCAACTCCACTCCCCTCTCATCACCGAACCAGCTACCTCATCCACTGCCGAACCAAGAAGCAAGGAAGAAGACCACCGAATCAAACCCAACTCCACTCCCCTCTCATCACCGAACCAGCTACCTCATCCACTGCCGAACCAAGAAGCAAGGAAGAAGACCGACGAACCAACTCATGACCGAATCAACCTGCTTCCCATACCACCGAACCAACAACTCCACCCACTACCGAATCAACCTGCTTCCCATACCACCGAACCAACAACTTTGCCTACCCACTGAACCAACAGGTTCCCCTACCTACCGAACCAGATCCCACCGGACCAAGGCGTTCCGGACCAACTTTGCCAGGCCAAATTGTATCAGCCCAGGCCCACCAGCAGCTATATACATCCAAGACCCCTACCCCCAGCCTCACTCTATAAATAGAGGGGCAGGGGTACAACAATGGGGGACAAGTTTGAGAGCTCAAGCATGGAGAGAACTTTCAAACAACTTTCATATACTTGTATCAAAGCTTTGTACTTGTAATTTGAATAAAAAAGGAGAATAACATATAAAATGGACGTAGGCACATTCTGGCTGAACCACTATAAATCTACGTGTCTTTTACAGTTTAGTCCCTGCTTTTCATATATTTGCATAAATCACCCAAATTACTAAGAACAACCTAAAATCACTTAAATCATACGACTTGGAGGTGTTTGTCCATTTTTTGTGCAAACATTTTTGGTGCTTTCACTGAGAACTGAAAGCTCGAAGCTTCAGCTTCTCCCACTTAACCTTCTTCCTAACAGCGTCGTTCATTGCCGGGAAAACATGCCTCCCAAGCAGAAGAAAGATGTTAACAAAGGAAAAAACATCGCAACCAGCAGTCTTCCAGATCCAGTGGTCACAGATCAAGTAGGTCGTCCCCTTCCAACAGCAGTACCAGATGAAGGTCAGGAAAATCCGACAACCCCTGCCTCAGAACAGCCGGCAGCAATTACTAGGGCAGACCTAGACAGGGTTGTGGCTGAAGTGACTAACCGCTTCACATCCCAGCAGGAAGCCTTGGTGGACCATCTCATGTCACGCTTAAGGGATGCTGAAGAGTCCAACCGCAACACTGAATCATGGGGTGAGTCCCAGTCTGGAGGATCTCGGAGACAGCAAAGGTCTTCCTTCTTCGAAGGAGTTAACGACAGAAGCGGCCATGGTAGGAGTCGAGACCGAGCTCAGCCCGAAGTTAGACTGAGGAAACGCTTGGAACCGAACCAAACGGGAGAGGTACCGGGCAGAGGTCAACTGTAGCCGAGCCTGTCATACTGCCTAACCACGGAAACACCAATGACCGAGGCCGAGCTAGAGTTCAGCCCGAAGTTGGACCCGAGGAAGCGCTTAGATCAGAACCCAGTAAGGGAAAATCAAGGCAAGGTCCAACTGTAGCTGACCCTAGCATGCTCCCAGAAGACCAAAGACAGCCACTGGAAAATGTCAGGAATGATAGACGATACCATCCCTACAGGTCATCTGGACGGAATCAATCCCACAGAGCAGAGCCGAACTCATTTCTGTCTGCTCCAAATTCTGATGAAAGGATGGCACGCTTGTACAGAGAGTGCGTCCAACGGGATCAAAGAGATCGAGGCATAGGCGCTAGAGTAACCAGCCCCTTCGCTCGCAATATCGAAATCGCCATCACCCCCCGAGAATGGAAAATGCCAACAATGGAACCTTACAAAGGAACCTCCGACCCCGTTGTACACTTACAGAGATACACACAGCATATGCTCATGAGTGGAGCAACAGAAGGAGTGTTGTGCAAATGCTTTACGCTATTCTTGGCAGATCTAGCTACCTCCTGGTTTTGCCATCTACCCCAAGGATCCATCAGCTCATGGGAGATGTTGAAAGAAAAGTTCATCAGCCAGTTCCGCATTCATGTGGAGCAGCCCAAGGACGCTTACTCCTTATCCAGTATCAAATAGAAACCCGGAGAGAAGCTGCAGCAATATCTAACCCGATTCAATGCCGCAGCGGCCGCAGTCCAAGATGCCGATGAGAAGCTCATCTTAATGGCCCTCTGTAGTAGCGTGCACCCGGATACTAAATTTGCTAGAAGGTTGACAAAAGAAAAACCAGCTACTTTACCCGATTTCTTCCATGAAGCCGGGAAATATATGAGGCTTGAAGACGCTGCCACTGAGGGGCAGTCAGGGCAACAAAATAAGGCAGCCCACGGCAACATGCCCGCTACAGCGAAGGACATTCGAAGAAATGATTCTAGAGACAATGCTGGGGGCAAGAAGGAAGAAAAGCGCCTATATCGGCCAGGACCGAGATTCGACACTTACACTCCTTTGAATGAAACCATCGAAAACATCTTCCTTGCCACCCAAGACGAAGTTAGATACAAACGCCCACCATACAAGAAGGAATCAGATAACGCGTAGAAATCTGGAAAGTTCTGCCGCTTCCACGAATCTCATGGGCATGATACCAATGAATGCCATCATCTCCGGGACTTGATTGAAAAACACATCAGAAGGAAGAAACTGGAACGCTATGTAAAAGGTCAGAACATGACTCCAGCTCTTGCCAATGAGAACCCAAGGCTACCCTCACCAGAGATAGGCAGAGGAAATCGCAACACTAGCGGCTCCAGTCAAGAGAAGATAGTGGTCCATACCATCTCGGGAGGACCGCACATCGCCGACAGAAGCTGGGCAGAGATGGAAAGATATGGAAAGTCGCTTAGAAACAATGAAGACTGTGTTAATTCTGTTATAGGAGAACGCCACCCAAAGCGGAAAGAGAGTGATGACATCACATTCGGTAGGCGTGACCTAGAGGGAAGGCAGTACCCTCACATGGATCCCATGGTTATCTCTGCCCGGCTCGGTCCAGCCGAAGTTTTCCGAATTCTAGTAGACACTGGAAGCTCGGTAAATATATTATTCAAGCATGCATTCGACAAAATGAAACTATCAATAAAGGACGTTTCTCCCTGCAATAAACCACTACACGGTTTCACTGGAGATGCAAAGATGCCCCTTGGGTAACTGGACCTCTTTGTTGAAATTGGAAGTCATCCCCGCTCCGTTGTACGGAAACAAACATTTGTGCTGATAGAAAACCACTCGGCCTACAACGCCTTCTTAGGAAGGCCAGCCTTGTCTGACTTCCAAATCGTCCTGGCCCCATGGTGCCTAAAGATGAAATTTCCAACGGACAATGGAGTAGGGGAAGTAGAGGGAGACCAGGACGTTGCTTGAGACTGCTATGTAACTGAACTTCGCAACAACCACAGGAAGGATAAAGGGAAGAGTGTAGAGGTTGCCCTCTGCACAAAAAGTTTGGAAGCATAGCAACTAAAGAAAGCCCCTCCTCTTTGATATACCAGCGACCCTTTCAATGAATTAGACCCCAGGGACAAAGAGGAGGAGGCCACCGCCGAGCCTGCAGAGGCTATGGAGTTTGTATCTGTAGACAAACATGACTCGAGTAGACTATTGAAAATCGGGTCTCAACTAAAAGCAGGGTTGAAGGAACAACTCATTGACTTTCTCCGCCACAACTTGGATGTATTTGCATGGTCGCATGCTAACATGATCGGAATCTCCCCTGACATAGCATGCCACGTACTAAACATTGATCCTACCAAGGCGCCCGTAAAACAAAGAAAGAGAAGTATGGGGGCAGAACGATCAGCAGCCCTCGATGAAGAAGTAAAGAATCTACTTGCCAATGACTTCATACGAGAAGCCATCTACCCAGAGTGGATCGCCAACCCGGTACTGGTAAAGAAGGCTAACAGGAAGTGGCGAACATGCATTGACTTCTCCAACTTAAATGACGCCTGCCCGAAGGATTGCTTCCCACTTCCCCGAATCGATCAACTTGTAGACAGCACAGCCGGGCACAAACTCTTATCCTTTATAGACGCATACTCAGGATATAACCAAATTCCTATGCATGCTCCCGATCAAGACCACACTAGTTTCATCACTGACCGGGGTTTGTACTACTACAAGGTAATGCCTTTCGGACTTAAAAACGCAGGAGCCACCTACCAGCGCCTCGTCAATAAGATGTTTGCAGGGCTAATAGGACAAACTATGGAAGTGTATGTGGATGACATGCTGGTAAAATCAAGGAAAGCCGACGATCACGTAAGCCACCTGGGCAAGATGTTTCAAGTACTTCGCCAGTATGGAATGAAACTTAATCCTCTAAAATGCTCCTTCAGAGTATCATCAGGAAAGTTCTTGGGATTCATATTCCATGCCAGAGGGATTGAAGCAAACCCTGAACAAGTCCGAGCTCTAAAAGATATCAAAATACCTTCCACTCGAAAGGAAATGCAAAGCCTGAATGGGAAGGTGGCCGCCCTAAGCCGATTCATCTCCAAAGCAACGGACAAGTGCATCCCCTTCTTCGAAGCTCTAAAGAAAGACAAAGGAAAGTTCGAATGGACTGACGAATGCTTAACCGCTTTCCTTAACTTAATCGAACACCTCCAGAAACCGTCGGTACTCTCGACTCTAAACGAAGGCGAAGAGTTATACCTATACCTTGCTGTATCATCTCATGCTCTAAGCGCTGCTTTGTTAAGAGAAGACAACCGCACGCAGCGACCAGTATACTTTGTAAGTAAGAGGTTTACAGGGGTAGAAGTCAGATATCCTAAACTTGAGAAGCTAGCATACTGTCTACTAATCGCATCACGAAAACTGCGACACTATTTTCAATCCCATTCCATCAGAGTTCTGACCGATCAACCGCTGAGGCAGGTACTCCATCGTCCCGACACTTCTGGGCGACTACTTAAATGGTGCATTGAACTAAGTCAATATGATATTACCTACCATCCTCGCACCGCCATCAAGGGGCAAGCCATGGCCGATTTCATTGCCGAATTCACTACCAGCGAAGGTGAGGAGCAATCAGAAATAGCAGAAGACATCAAGTGGAACATCTTTGTGGATGGTGCATCAAACGAACAAGGCTCGGGGGCAGGTGTGGTAATAATTACTCCTAGGGGAAATAAGCTGCACCATGCTATAAGGTTGGAATTCGCTGCCACCAATAACGATGCAGAGTATGAAGCAGTGATAGCTGGATTAGAACTTGCCTTAGAAATCGGAGCCAATTCTTTGTGTCTTCATAGCGATTCTCAACTTATTGTTAATCAAATACTAGGAGAATTCTAGGCTCGAGAAGAACGACTCATAGCATATCTAAAGAAGACCAAGTTACTTCTCAGTCGATTGGACCACTACTTAGTCAAACACATCCCTCGGGAAGAGAACCAAGAGGCCGACGAATTGGCAAAGCAAGCCAGCATGAGAGACGGCGCTATTTCCGGAGCAGTAGCCATCTCAAAGCAACTGACCCCAAGTTTTGAGCAAGTGAATCTGATAGCTGCAACCGAAGAAGCAACTTGGATGACTCCCATCTGAGACTACTTACAAAGTGGCACACTACTCGACGGGTGTAACAAAGTCAAGAAAATCTTGAGGAAGGCTTCCCGCTACACAATACAAGAGGACACCCTCTATCGGCGCGCCTTCTCTAACCCCTTATTAAGGTGTGTCGTTGGAAGGGAAGCCAAGGAAATCTTATCCAACATTCATCAAGGAAGCTGCGGAGATCACACCGGAGGGCAGACTTTGGCAAAAAAGATACTCCGATATGGATATTTCTGGCCCACCTTAAGCAAGGACGCCTTAGATTTTGTCAGAAAATGTGACAGATGCCAGAAGTTTGCTAAGATTCCACGGCTACCAACCACTGAGATTACTCAAATAACCAGCCCTTGGCCCTTTGCAGTATGGGGAATTGACTTAATCGGCGAACTGCCAATGGGCTGAGGCGGGGCCAAATATGCTATAGTGGCAGTTGACTATTTCACCAAATGGGTGGAAGCAGAACCCCTAAATAAAGTATCATCAGCGAAAGTTATTAACTTCTTGATCAAAAATGTTCTATGCAGGTACGGAGTTCCATTCAAAATTATATCGGACAATGGACTTCAGTTTGATAGCGAGGAGTTCGCCAACTAGTGCCAAGAGCACGGAATTCACAAGAGCTTCTCATCCGTAGCTTATCCCCAGGAAAACGGGCAAGTCGAAGCCGTCAACAAAATTCTGAAAACTCTAATAAAAAAGAAGATCGAAAAGTCAAAAGGCGCTTAGGTGGATGAACTCCCTACGGCACTGTGGGCCTATCGCACATCTTTCAGAACATCAACAGGGCATACCCCTTTCTCTTTGGCATACGGATCGGAGGCTATGCTCCCATTTGAAACCATCGTGCCTTCCCACCGTAGGATCCACTATAACCCAGAAGAGAACGAAGAACTCCTTCACATGTCTTTGGATCTAATTGAGGAAAGAAGAAATGATGCATCCCTCAAAGCAGCAGCCCACAAGCAAAAAGTGGCAGCACATTACAACTCCAAAGTCAAGCATCGTACTTTACAAGAAGGAGATCTTGTCCTAAAGCGAATCTTCCCTCGCCCCGGAGCACTAGATCCAATCTGGGATGGACCATATGTAATTCATAAAGATCTCCACAATGGAGCTTATATTTTGTCAACAGTGGACGGAGAGGTGTTCCAGAGGGCATGGAACATCCAACACCTCCGTCGATACTTTTCTTAACTTGTACTGCCCATATGAAGTGAATTAACAAAGAGAATCAGTGGACGTAGGCATTTTCGTGCCGAACCACTTTAAAAACCTTGTCTCTTTTTTAACTTGTTCGTTTATATCTTGGCTGCTTGTTAACTTTATCCTTTTATGTTGAAAAAAATCTTGTGCATATACCATTTCCATTCAAGGCACTCCACAGCGCGACTTCACCTGGACAAGACCTAACAGGTACTATGCGAATCTATGCCCTCGCCAATGAGACACTTTTGCTCCGGCATCCCTCTGCTACGGGTTAACTCATTGCTCGCGACGGCCCTTAAAGCCAACTGTAATGAGCCGATTATAAGCCACCGAGAAGGCCGACTATAGCCAAGGCAGCTCATTACGGCGTTCGGCTCGCCGGCAACTGTGAACCTACTTTAAGCCCCAACATAAGGTGTGGCCAGCCAGGGGTAGTTCACGGTTGACGATCGGCACCCACGCTAGCCGGCCACAGTAAATCGAATAATACCCACGATTACGGGCCATAATGGCCCGGGTAGTTACTGTGCGCGATCTCGGCTCCGATGTGTCTTAAGTACGGCTGTGGTAAAAAAGATTAACTCCCCGCGGAGGCGTAAGATGGGTGACAAATGTCTCCAAGACCCACAGCTAGGGAAAGTGACTACAAAGCCCGTTTGCCACAAACTTAAGCACATCGAAGGCCTTCCGTGATTGGAAGTTTTACTTTTTCTCATATTTCAATTTTATTTTAAAAAAAACTTTTCTCCTATCCTCTGTAACAATCCCTAAAGTACAGGACACAGAATATGAGACATTCGCTAATAGAAGCGGATACTCACAGTAGGACACTGACCACATTCCACACTCAGTCGCGCGAGACATTCAAAGCTGCCATCTACAAGTAAAATATGAAGGGCGGTATTTTCTTCTTTCATGTATAAACATGTGGCTATAATTTATTCACACGTCACACTAACATTGCAAGGCATGAAATTATGTTTTAAGCAAGAACTTGACATCAAACGCAATTGAATTGCAAGCATATGCATAGCTATATTTCTCATACAACATGTCAAAATAGCAAAAACATTCAAAAAACGACAGAATCAGCTTAAGTTAAAAAAAAACTACACGTCAAGAATAATGTTGTTTATTACAAGTAGCATAATTACAACCAAAAAGTTACGTTATTGTTTTGAGACTAACATATACAACAATGCCAAGTCCACAAAAAGATATCCAGGTCAAATCAAGGAGCCGGCTGCGTCGGAGTTTCATCCTTGTCCCGTTACCCACCTACCCGGTCAAAGAAAGAATTCATTAGTGATAAGCAACCAAGTTAACGGAAAGACTAGAAAAGAAGACTTACCCGCACCTGCTTCCTGACCATCCTGGTCATCATCCTCTACTTGCACACCTGCCTCCTCGGTAGTAAGCAGCCACATACCCTCCTTCACCGCCACCTTCTCCTCCTTGGTAAACTGGGCAGTGACCACACCCATTCTGAAGACTGCGCCACCCTCTTTATCCGCATCAGCCCTAGCCTCCTCCAGGGCCCGGAGATAAATCCTGGCCATAACTCGGGGGTAATCATCCATCCAGGATAAATTACCTTGCTTCCAAGTGCGGAAATACATATCCTGGAGCATCTCATCCATCATCCCCTCATTTTCCTCAAGCTCCTTCATTCGGGCCTCAGAAGCATGCAGCTTAGCGACGGCAACATCCCTCTCCGATCGGTATCGTGAGCGGTCAGCCTGAAGGGATATCCTCATTGCCTCCATCTCCTCCTTCAACCTGGACTGAGCGAGCTCCGTGACCTCAAGTCTCCCCGACAATTCCT
This sequence comes from Allium fistulosum, assembly GCA_030737815.1. Lineage (NCBI taxonomy): Eukaryota > Viridiplantae > Streptophyta > Magnoliopsida > Asparagales > Amaryllidaceae > Allium > Allium fistulosum. The sequence continues at coordinate 935,024,122 of CM060907.1, read as the reverse complement.
GCGCCCGCTCGAGGTCCGCTTGTCGAACCTCATCCACCATCGTGATGGCCATATCAATTCGCTCCTTGCAGGCGGCCTCCATTTTTCACAACTCTGCCCTGCTGGCCTCTTCCATAGTCTTCTTCAGTTGCCTGGATGCGGCCTCGTGCTGAGAAATTTGAATGGCTTGATCGGCAAGCTGCTTAGCCTGGTCGGAGACCATTAACCGTAGCCGAATGTTGGCACTCCCAATTTCCTCCCCGGCCTTAACTAATCGGGCATGATGCCCCATCAATTTCCTGGTCTCCTCAGCAACCCGGTCAATATTCGCCTTAGCTTCATCCCCCAGAGTTACAACCCGGGTAGTAAGAAAATCGAGGTCCAGGGACTTAGCTTCGTCAAGCACCCGTACCATGGGATTGCGAGGGAGAAGATGCTCACCAGTAACCTCATCGAAGGAGATGTCATGAGAGGCCGGGTCCAGGTCTGGATGACCCGCAAATGGGTTACGAACCAAGCCAGGGTGATCTATCGGGGTGAAGGTTGGATTCTCGGACGGATGTGGGGAAGGCATAAACTCAGTATCATCCTCCATAATATCGTGAATAGGCTGGAGTGGGGCCGGAGGACTAGGAAGAGACTCAAACGTAGATCGACTCCTCTTCCTCTTTTGTATATCTTCTTCAATAACCCTAAGAAGAGGACGATAGCCGACTACGTCTCCAGGACGGTTAGTAGGAGGCTTCGGCTTGGCGGAAGCTTTGAGGAGTTTGTATTGTTCAAGCCTGTGCCGAAGATCTGAGGTCTTGGCCGTTTTGCCCGCTCCTGGAATGAAAACCAAGTGTCACCAACATGCATTGAGCCATCATTCAAGAATTAAAAAGAATAAAGAGAAATTCACCTTGAATCGCAGAAGTTGCCTCAGTAGAAGCGCTCCCGGAAGATAAATCGGCGCCGGTCCCAACCTTACCAGCTTTCTTGGACTTCTCCGTTTCCTCCAACTCTTCGAAGGCTTGGCGGAGAGCATCATCTGTCCACTCTTGAATCACGCCCGCCTGCCCGGGAGGCAAAGCCCTGGTGCCATCACCACCCTGTCCTTCGCCACCATCATCACCGTGATGATCACCGTCACCTTCTCTACCACTTCCGCTCTCCGCCTCACCTCCTTCGTCCTCACCTTTTTCCTCCTCCTGAACATCTGGATGTGTGCTGGGAGAGGGTCCATCGGACTTCTTGAGTTTCTTCCCGCCGACGACTGGATGCATCGAGAAGGGTCTCTTTTTCTTCTTTTTGCCGTGGCCCCTCCTGTAACTTTGGCAGCTCTCTCCTCCGTCGTGTCTCTCTGCTTAACCACGGACTGATGTGGAAGGATCAGGTTGTGCCCCAGAAGTGTAGCATTCCTGATCAAGTAAGAAGCCGACCTATCCCTTCCCGTAATGGCTTCTATTTCCACAGCTATCTGAACCAGGCGATCATTCTCCACGACCGCAAAGCCACCTGTCGCTAGCAAGAAATAAAAACACATAAGAAGAAGCATTGCAGTTATAACGGAAATTATAAATAAATCTTCACACTTACAGCCGGAGGTGAAGCGACGGATGGAAACAGAGTCATCCCTGATAAAAAACCATTCTTTCTTAAACATACTGAACTTCGAATATAAGTCCAGGTCAGGCTTGGAAGATACGGCTAATTCCAAGCTTATGTATGGAGACCCCTTCTTATAGCCTCTCAAATTGTACAAGTACCGGATCTCTCGGTTGGAGGGAGGATGCCCGTATCTCTTCTGGAAAATGACAAACAGGCTCACCAGGATGGCGTAGGAGTTAGGCTGAAGCTGAAACGGAGCTACCTTCAAGTAGGTGATAAAACTGATTATCCAAGCATTGATCGGGGGAATGGCCCCACACATGCAATGGTACCGACTATAGGCGAAATACCATTCGGGGGGATTATATGGCATCACTCCCTCTCCCGGCAACAGCATGCACGCTCTGTCAATCCCAAAGGAGCGGGAGATAACATCAAGCTGCTCGCCTTTCAGAGAGCTTGGGAAACAGTCAGGAGGTGAGTTCAGAAGCTCCTGAGGGCGTACCCATCTACTAGTGACCTCGGGGTGGGCCCATGACGTCCCGGCTCTAACTGAGCTGGGGGCACTACGGAAGGATCTTCTCTGTCCTGGGATTTCTTCTTTTCTGATCGGGTTTCAACTTTATGAGACATTATCTGCAACACAAAAGAGTACATCATTAAAACAAAGGATATAGAGATGTAAACAAGCAAGTGCGTACAATCTAGAACTTCATTTGTAATTCGAAACATGAAAGGTTACAAAGTCATTCGGCAGATTCAAGGTTACAAAGTCATTCAGCAGTTCAAGGTTACAAAGTCATTCGGTAGATTCAAGGTTACAAAGTCATTCGGCAGTTCAAGGTTACAAAGTCATTCGGCACTCGAAATCCCTGAGTCCATTCGGTTAGGCAAATCGAAAGTTCATCCGGCAGAAGAGGGCCTCACCTGGTCTTGCTGTTGAAGTATGGATCGGCGCTCGTTTGATTCGGTAAAAGCAAAAGCTTTGGTTCAGATAGTACGGAATAACAGGGGCATGAGGCTCCTACTTATAGGCGAACATGGGCGACCGAACCAACCGGTTCGGCAGTTGAAACCGAACGAACTAAAACAAAGCGAGACACATGCTGGCATGTGCCCCACTTTGGGGGGCAAATGTTGGACGAAGTCCCACCGGACCAAGACCACCGAATCAAACCCAACTCCACTCCCCTCTCATCACCGAACCAGCTACCTCATCCACTGCCGAACCAAGAAGCAAGGAAGAAGACCACCGAATCAAACCCAACTCCACTCCCCTCTCATCACCGAACCAGCTACCTCATCCACTGCCGAACCAAGAAGCAAGGAAGAAGACCGCCGAACCAACTCATGACCGAATCAACCTGCTTCCCATACCACCGAACCAACAACTCCACCCACTACCGAATCAACCTGCTTCCCATACCACCGAACCAACAACTTCGCCTACCCACCGAACCAACAGGTTCCCCTACCTACTGAACCAGATCCCACCGGACCAAGGCGTTCCGGACCAACTTTGCCAGGCCAGATTGTATCAGCCCAGGCCTACCAGCAGCTATATACATCCAAGACCCCTACCCCCAGCCTCACTCTATAAATAGAGGGGCACGGGTACAACAATGGGGGATAAGTTTGAGAGCTCAAGCACGGAGAGAACTTTCAAACAACTTTCATATACTTGTATCAAAGCTTTGTACTTGTAATTTGAATAAAAAAGGAGAATAACATATAAAGTGGACGTAGGCACATTCTGGCTGAACCACTATAAATCTGCGTGTCTTTTACAGTTTAGTCCCTGTTTTTCATATATTTGCATAAATCACCCAAATCACTAAGAACAACCTAAAATCACTTAAATCATACGACTTGGAGGTGTTTGTCCATTTTTTGTGCAAACAGCTGCTTATTGTTATATTACTCTATGTCTGTGATTCTGTGATTGATTTATTTACTGTATATGCTAAGTTTTGCCAAATATAAATTAACAATATGTTGTTTTAAGCAATTCAAGTTTGACATGTGCGGATGCGAATGGTTCGAAATACTGGGTCGTTACATCCGAGACTGTGCCCGGAAGGCTATTTTTAACGCATCGATTAAATTGAGCGATTTTCAAAATCATCGAAATTGCTTATAATTCAAATTTTCAAAATTTTACTAACTCCATTATAATTCAAATAGAATTTATATCTGTATAAGAAATCATTTTGATTTATATTAAATCAAAATTTGATTATTTACACTATTTCCATATCTATAAATTTTCACTATTAAATAAATATATAAATTTCCAATTTTAACTTATCGACTTTTAATTCCATTCAAAAGTCCAATATTATAATTCTAATCCAAATCGAATTTAAATAAATTTCAGAAATCATTTCCATGTTCATTTATTTCCAAATTCCCATATTTACCCAATTTCAAATATTAAATTTATATTTACCAAATCCAATTAATCGCCATATTTGGAATATTAAACCATTTCAGAAATTCTTCCATATTCAAAATCAATTAATAAATCAAATTCAACGTTTAAAAATAAATTAAATGTTCGAAATTTAACAACCAAAATCCCAGGTCGTTATAAGTTTACACTAGTATTTTATAAATGACACGCATAAATTATTGACTTATATAATAAGTGGCAATAAAATATTTACCTATATATGAACTTGGGTCAAGGTTAAACATTGTAAATGAATGATGTAAAATAGAGTTAAACCTTAATAAATCTTGTCCTTTGTAACACCTTGATTTGTGATTCATCTTCTAAATTGCTTGAATCATCATCCAACATTGCCAGAATCGAATGAACCACTTTTATTTTATTTTATTTGATGTTATTTATGCAAAAAATTGGTCTTTGGATGAGATGAAGGAAGCCATGGATGAGGAAAAAAAGGGAAAAGAAAATTTGAAATGAAAAGGAATGAGAGAATAATGTTTTAAGAAAAGAATATGAACTTTTCCTCTTCATTCTTTAAAACTTCCTCATTAAATTTGAAATCAATTTTGAATTATGTCAAGGCACCCACTCTTCGATTTGTGGCATGCCACGTATTGTCCTTGCATACATTAATTTTTCCAAAAGCTAGTTAAGTAATTAATTGTATTTAAACCCCTGTTTAAACACAAACTGATATGGTATGTCAATATGCACATATATAACTTTTATATATACATCCAAATAACTGCTAACAACATTCAAAACGTCAGATAAAATTAATTATCAATATTTCCTAAATACTAATTAATTTGTTACACCTTACAAACTAATAAAATAGTGTGGTTTTCGAATAATTCACAAATGCAGTTGTGAGGCTCAAAGGCGTGAATTTAGTCTGCGATTAATTTTGAACAATTCAAATATCAATGTTCACGTTTCGCTTTTTTTTTGAAATGGTACTTAGATACAACATTTCACTGGGACAGTAGAACACAAACTACATGTCAATATATGTTCGAATTAGGCTGCGCAAGTTTCAAACTTGTGACCTCACGCACCAAAGCTGAATCACTTAACCACTGGGACAATGGCGTTTGTCTTCACGTGTCGCTTTAGCCAGTGGTATGACGTTTTGATTGAATTCACCGCTTATAGATCTTTTTGGCAAAAATCATATTTTATATTATCTTAAGTGGCACCAATCGCGACAATAATTTACACACGTTCTCTTCGTCAATACTATATCACATTAGGTCAAAACTCTACTATTATCCACATTTAACTCGATAGTCTATAAACAAAGTCTTTCGCTTAATAATAACATTTATTATTAACTGTTCTACTCTGACCAAAGGTTCTGACTTTAAGTTGACTACAGTGACCATGATACTAATCGCTAACTAAGGAGACAAATTTTCTATCGAACAATGCTCCACTTTCAATGCTACAACCCAGACCCAACTATAGTCGCTCGATGGATCGTCATAAGATTTTGACTTTGAGTTGACTACAGTGACCATGATACTAATCTCTTACAACTAAGGAGACAAAATTTTCTATCGAACAGTGCTCAACTTTCAATGCTACAACCCATACCCAACTATAGTCGCTCGATGGATCGTCATGCCATGATTTAACTATAATCAGTGTGAACTATTCACATTGAAGTTCCATAATATTCTCAAGTCGATGTAACTATGTAATATCGTCACACTGAGATATTTAGTTTGACTTAGATGTTAGCAACAACAGGAAATCCTCAGACAAGTCATTCCATAATCATCCGATACTATAAGTACGTAATCCCTTGGTGGCATGAGTAATGTACTGCCTAACATTTGGTGATGTTACGTACTCTGCTCTCAACGGATAAATCAATATCCTTTTCTCGAAACATCTAAACTAGGAATATTTAAAATAAAATGTCATTTTATTTTGTGTTTAGCTACTCACAATTGCAACTATTTGCAACTACAATCACATAACATTTCATTTAAGGATTTTCTTATTATATACTTTAATTAGTTACTTAATTAATCATACCACATATACCAAAGTTTATAAACGAAAATAAACACCTTTACGATGAACGTGATTGACTACGGAGTTAGATATATATAACAAATTACATAATTACCCCTAGGACATACCACTAACTCTTTCAATCTTCCACTTGCACTTAGGGTCAGTTATGGAATATTAAGCATATTCCTTCGATCAGTTTAGAAATGATCAAGTTATTTCCTTATTGAACGGATCTGCTATATTTTATTACTATCCACTCTATCGGCTAACATTTCTCCATCATTGATAAACTAGTTTTATCATGTGAAAATTTTAAAGTATATATCTAGACATGTTATAAGCCCTAGGTTTTTACACGATCTTTATCATGACATTGTTTTTCCAAAATAAATTTGTGGGCTTATTAACATTTGAAATCACTCCTAGCTCAGTTATAAATATATGTGATTATATTTATACTGATTTCAGTGTGGCTCTATTCAAGTCGATGTACTTGACTTTCGGTTGAATCAGCCACTACTGCTCGTTTGGAACATTTCTAACTCAAAGCTCCTTGATTAAGGTTAAACATGAATTTTGGATTTATATATTATTCAGTGTCACTTAAGAGGTTCGAGTTTGACTACTCCTTCATAACGAGTCCTTGTTTCCATAAACAATTCTCTAGTATTTCGTAAATGCTCGAGAATACTCATTATTACCATTTGGAGACATTAATTTGGATTTGATACTCTCCCAATGCACCGAGTACCTAAGCGAAGTGCGATGTAACAGACAATTTTAGCATATATGATAATTCATATCATCGATGCATAAGGAATCCATCTCATATGCTCCATATGAAACATTTTAATATGGTGTCTATGTATATCATTTGGAACAATCCCAACATCCTTACCTATAGTTTTAAAAATATTTTAGTACCTTTTAATATTCTTTCTTACAAATACAAGCTTCCCCTGCATTTTGACTAAAAATCAAACTATTTAATGTTTCTATCAAAATATTTGCTCAATTTTGATGCTTGTCGAATAACATTATCGTATCAGCTATCAGATCATATGCGTAACTTACAAACTCAGTCATCGCTCCCACTAACTTCATGATAGGTTATCACATGAAACAATCTATTCTATACCATTATTTAGAATTATTGCTTTAATGTTGATGGACAAAAATCAAAAGTCATGACAAGTGATAATTTTGCGAGTAGAATTTGAATTAATTAAACACGTTAAATGACGAATATGTTAGGCTAATTTCAACAATTGAAATTTACAACATTATTCTCATCAATGTTTCTTACTATATTCCAGCTGCATCAGCCTTCATTTTGAAGACATATTTGCAACCGATGGACCATAACCCTTTAGGTACAACTATGAAAATCTAATTTTAATAATGTACTTGGAATTTATTCTAGACTCAAGCATCATTCCATATGTTAGAGTCTATACTCTTTATGGCTTATTGACAACTAAGGAAATTGTTATTATGAACATTTCCTTTTCTCGATATTGATATAAATCTCATAGTTTCTCTTTAATGTGCGAGAATCCATATCAGACATTTTAATGAGTTGTATCTATTTTAGGCTCAGTTAATTTCTTTTCATCTTATATTATCAGTTTCCATGTTAAAATGTTTGGATGGTATGCAATACTTACATAAAACTGATTCAATTTTGAGTTTACGAAACTTGTATTCATAACACAAATTAGTCAACCATTGTTGGACGGCCCCAAGGTCCTTTGGAGTGGTTCACACAAGATCGCTTATGGTCGAATTTTATGTGAAGCCTCTCGACTTACACAACCTACCAACTCTTTGACCTATGATATGTAGGGGTTTCATGTTAATTCTTATCTTATATGATTTCTTAAACAGTGATTTAGATGAAATCGCATTTAAAATATTTACTTACTCTTAAATACATATCAATATAGAAAGAAGTTAATTCAACATCACTCGTCATCAATCATACTTTTTCCAACAAAATATGATTACTCCTTATCGATACATCATTATGTATCATGGGGAGGAGTGACTGTAACGAACCTAATTTTGATTAATGTTATTTAGGAAATTTAATTAGTTAAATTAAATGAAATAATGTAAATGGTTAAGGGAATTGAGATTTGAATAATAGAAGGATAGCCGTGCCTAGTTAAACAATGAACTAAAGGGAATTAAAATGAAATAGGAAAGGCTAATAGATAAGGGCAAAGTAAGAATAAATTATACTCTTATACCCTAAACCCTCATGCACTTTCATCTTACACGTTCATAAGCAAAACTAAATTAAAGATGAGGCCGGCCACCATTAGAAGAATTAAGAAGAAGAGAAGCTAAAATCAAGAGGAAGGAAGCTTAATAAATCTAACTCAAGAAGCAAATCTTAACTCCTTAACAACAAGCTAAGGTGAATAATAGGTTACATATCATATTTTCTTATTTTCGGTTCTAGATCAGACACGTATATGATTTGCAAAGTTTATTGCCATGTTTTGAATGATAAAAAGATATATATACTTTTTGATGAATTATGTTTGTTCATATATATTTTTATGACAAGTTTTGATTTGAAAAACCTGACAAATGACATCCAAATGCCTTGCGATTTTGAGATAAGGTCAGAAATATTATTCTAGAGATGGATTTCAAGTTTCATAATTTTCTGAATTATTGTGGATTTATTATAAATTTTCTAGTAAAGAAAATGGTTAAATTAGGTCTAAAATTAATCACGGCCATTATATGTTAGCTTTGGGTCAGAGATTTAAATATGTTAGAAAACATATTAAAAGTGATTTATCGAAATTTTTGTAGAATTTTCCTAAGTGTTTTAATAAGTATATAAAATTATTTAAGGTATGGGAATTAAATGTTTTATATGTATATAAAAGGAGAAGAGGCAATTTGTAAATGTTTTAAATTATTAATCTCTGAAATTCGGCAGCACTTTTAGAAAATATTTTGGAAAAGGAACAGGCAACTAATTATATGACGACAAATAAGCAAGTTAGTTGGAAAGAAACTGCTTTGTAAAGTTAAAAATCTATTCTAAAAGGTTTCGCTGTTTCGCCACTTTCGGCAGCTACCTTTCAACTACATACTGCCGCCTCCAACCAGTTCAAAACCAATACACATGGTATCAAAGACTTGGTACGTAGTGGATTGGAGATAGGCGAAAGGTATAGAGTCGAAACATGGCTTTCCAAGGGGTCGAGACCTTGTTATGCTTTCAAAAGGAAATGCCGCTTTCTTTTCTTTCGAAAAGAATGCTTTTAAATGAGATAGCTTTCGACTTGGTCAAGTGTTTTAAAAGAAAAGAGCTTTCGAAAGAGGTTGTCGCCTTTTTTTTTAAGAAGAAGCTTTCGAAGGGGTCGAAACCCCGCTACCGCATGTTACCTTTTGAAGCAATGCCTTCGCAAAGGTTCTTTCGCTTTAAACCCTAAGCCGCTTTCACTTCTTTTACGTAGGAAATTGCTTTCGAAAGAGTTGCTTTTGGCTTAGTTCTTTTAAGATCCTTTTGAGATTTTGAAAGTTAAACCCAAAGGTTTCGAAAGGAATGGTTTTAAATGGTTTCAAAACTATGTTCCACGTATTTTTACTTGAACCCAATGCTTTCGAAATGTTTGATTTATGAAAAGGACTTAATGCTTTCGAAAGGTATATGATAAAGGTTTCGAAGGGATGGTTCCCCAATGTTTTCGAAAGGTTTACCTTAGTGTTTAAATGGAGTGTTTCTAATGTTTTCGAAAGGAATGTTTAAAGTGTTTTGAAAGAGGATGTCTAAGGTTTTATAATGGTATTGAAAGGACACTTTCAATGTTTTCGAAAGGTCTATGGTAAATGGTTTCGAAATGTATGTTTTGGAAATTCGGCCTAAAGTTATAAAGTAAAGTAGTTTACTTGAATCGAAAGGGGTACTTTCAATAGTTTCGAAAGAGGTACTTTCAAAGGTTTCAAAAAACATTGTTTTAAGGTTTTAAACAAAGGTTTCGAATGTTTTCATCAACAATGTTTTGAGTAAAGCATATATCATGGCAAAGAGATTTGAGTAAAGCAAACAGTATGTTTTCCTTGTTTAAGTATGATTTAAAGGGTTGAATCAATTTGAAAGGTTTTCAAGGAAAATTTGAAGGGTAGTTAACCCTAAGTAAATGACTCAGATATTTGAATACCAAATGGGACTGGTATAGGGTCGCGCCATATAAATTAGCTATAGCCCCTAGCTAATTTAGTCTAAAATTCTAGTGTGTAGGGCTTAGTCACAGATAAGACTCAAATAATGGTTACACACAAAAAGGAATATATACAGAGAAAAGGATAGGTTATTGGTGAGCCCGAAAAACCATTAGGATCAGGTGACCCTTGGAGAAGTAAGTTAAGGACAGACCGTCCATAAGTTTTTCTAACAGGTATTAGATTATTTGTTTATTTTGTCTGGTAGGCCCGAGTTAGCCAATGGTTAGTAGTTAGCCAAATAGAACTATATTCTTTGGACATATAGTCCACTTATTACCTAATTTATGAGCATATATGGTGTTGCTATTATTGTTATAATCAGTTTGATTGCAGGATTCTGATATGCAAAAAGATACATTTTAAAGGGATATTAGTAAGGGGAAACCCGTTCCACTAAGTGGCATGGTCTCACTTAATATTAGTAAACAGAGATGTAATAGTATTAATCACACCAGGCTTTATGTCTGACTCGAAGTTTATGTTTTCCCCATAAACTCTCGAGTGCTCAAAATATGATTTGAGTAGGTTGAGAGTTGAGCATTTACAGGTTTTAGTAGGTGGACAAATAAAGCTTCCGAAGACGTGCAGGAGGCATGGATATCTATTTAGGAGTTGTTATTTTTATTTCCGCTATGATGTATTAAGACAGTTTTTGTCTATTTAGTACTCTGATCATCCAGGGGGCATCTTCATATGTCGCTCTTGGCGTATTTTGTAATTATTATATTTGATCAAAACATGGGATACATTTGAGATTATGTAATGGAATATGAAACATGTTTTTGAAATGTAATCAGTAAGTTGCTGGTTTTGGAATATGTGATTTTGTTTCATATTCATGTGATTTTGATATTATGGATACCATTAACATTACCATATTTTGTCACCGGAAGCTAATACTATAGATGACTACGACATCTGTAGCGCTTAGCTTCGGGCCTCAAGATAGGGGATGTTACAACTTGGTATCAGAGCATAGTTTTATGAAAAACTTTAAACTTAAAATGATTTTGAAAACATAATCCTAAGGAATTAGAGAAATATCGGGGTATGGGATAACGCTATAGTAACGTACTTGTATTTGCTATGTATAAGTATACGCTTTATCTCTATTGTACCATCTCTATTAGGCTATTCTTTTGTATCTTACGAAGACTCGAATGCAGATATGGATGCTAGAAGTGGAAGAGTTAAAATTGGTAGGGGAAGCACCACAACTAATGGAAATGCCAGACCAAATACTAGAAGGAACCCAGGTCAGGCACAAGCTACAAATATGGGTGCTGGAGTCCCACAAGTTGATATGGGAGCGATGCATCGGTTCTTTATAAACATGATGCAAGCGAGAGTTGCTACTGGAGTAGTTGGAGGAAATGCTGGAGGAGGAAATCAAGAAGCTCTGGTGGTGAATAACTATGCTTTTTGAGTAGAGATTATGCTCGGCTGGAGGGAAAGCCGTTTATTGGTACCGAAGATGCAAGTGAAGTGGAGAATTGGTTACTTTGCGAGAGGATTTTTGTTGATTTAGGGCTCAACGATGAGCAGAAAAGGAGACTCGCTTCTAGACAGCTACAAGGGGCAGCATTGTTTTGGTGGAACAGTTTTACCGTTGGAGTCAATGAGGAGACTATGAATTGGGCTGAGTTCAGAAGGAGATTTGAAGTAAGGTTTATGTCGAAGATTGCTAAGTCTATGCTGCTCAGGAAATTTGCTGAGTTAGAGCAGGGAGATATGACTGTGCTTGAGTATGCAACAAGGTTTGAGGAGCTAGCAAGATATGGCTACGCTACAGTTGATACGGTGATTAAGAGGAATGAAAATTTCATTCGTGGGTTGAAGCCTAAGCTTGCTAAGGCCACATTACCACATATTAGGAATCCATGTGATGTTGTAGTTGAGATGGCTTTGAGGCATAAAGAGATGCTTGCTTTTCTTGAAGGAAATAAGGCAAAGGAAGCTCAAGGAGGGCAGAGTCAGAAAAGGAAGTTTTTCCATAAGAAAGGAGCTCAAAAGGGTGGAGCTGCTAAGAAAGGGAAGGAAGAAGTTGTCTGTTATAAGTGTGACAAGAAAGGACACGATGCCCATGAATGCCGGACATGCAAAGGAAAGAAGCTGAGAAGAAAGGAGCAAGGTGTTTCAATTGTGATCAGATTGGGAACTATAAGAACCAGTGCAAGGAGCCAACCAAGGATGGAAAAGGTAAAATGTTTGCATTGGAACCAGCTACCTCAAGACCAACAGCAGAGAGGGGAAAAGCTGTGTTGGGAGGTATGCTTTTGATTTATGGTGTATCAGTTAGTGTTCTATTTGATACGGGTGCATCACATTATTTTATATCTCATTGTTTGGTAGATAAGCTTAACCTAGAACCCTCATACCTAGTTACTTCCTTAAGGGTTGCAAATCCGATAGGAGGTTATGCGACTCTTGGGATGAGATGTGACCACTTAGAGTTTAAATTGTTAGGTCATACCTTTGTTTGCAGTTTGCATGTGTTTGATTTCGTAGGGTTCATAATTATTTTGGGTATGGATTGGTTAAGTAAATACGATGCTATGATATTTTCCATGATAGGAAAATATCGCTTAGACACCCTGACTGTAGTGATCGGATTATATACTCCATAGAAAACCCTAGTTTTTAGGTTGTTGCTTTGTTGGGTGTTGTGGAGGTAGAAGACGAGTTGAATAGAGTTTTCGTTGTTAGAGAATTCGTAGATGTCTTTGAACCTGTAGTGGGATTGCCGCCGAAACGAGCCATTTCGTTTTAGATAGATTTATTACCTGGAGCAGAATCAGTGAGTAGACCGCTAAGTAGAATGACACCTACCAAGATGAATGAGTTGAAGGTGCAATTGGTGGATTTGGAAGGAAAGAGTTTTATCAGACCAAGCAGTTCACCTTGGGGAGCTGCCGTAGTGTTCGCCAAGAAGCCGGACGGATCGTTAAGATTATGTATCAATTATCGTAAGTTGAATGAGAAGACGATAAAGAATCAATATCCATTATCTAGAATTAACAATTTGTTCGACCATTTGAGTGGAGACAAAGTATTTTCCAAGTTGGATTTAGCAACAGGGTTCCATCAGCTTAGAGTGGCAGAGGATAGTATTCGTTTGACGACGTTTAGGACCAGATATGGATCGTATAAATGGTTAGTAATGCCGTTTGGACTAACTAATGCATCAGCATTCTTTGTAAATTTGATGAACTGAGTTTTCTGAGAGCACTTGGATAGGTTCGTGTTGGTATTCATAGATGATATTTTGATGTACTCTAAATATGAAAGAGAGCATGAAGTTCATCTTAGAGTAGTGCTTGAGACACTAAGGCAGCATCGGCTAAAAGTGAAACCTTCAAAGTGTCATTTCTGAAAGAAGGAAGTGAAGTTTCTTGGACATGTAGTCTCAGAGAAAGGGTTGTCAGTAGATCCGACTAAGATCGAGGCGGTGAATAATTGGAAGAGACCCGAGACAGTGTCTAAGGTAAAGAGTTTTCTTGGGTTAGCTGGATATTATCGGAGATTTATAAACGATTTTTTGCGGAAAGCGGCACCGATGACCAAGCTAACGCGAAAAGATGTGAAGTTCATCCAGACTGATAAGTGTGAGGAGGCATTCCAGAAGCTGAAACACTTATTGACGAATGCACCTGTGTTAGTTGTTCCAGAAGGGAATCAGGACTTAGTGGTGTATACGGATGCATGTGAAACAAAATTAGGAGCTGTGTTAATGAAAATGGGTAAAGTGATTGCCTATGCATCTCGATAGCTTAAACCGCATGAAGTTAGATATCCAACGCATGATTTGGAGCTAGCTGCAGTTATTTTTGCATTAAAGGTGTGGAGACATTACCTCTTAGGAGATAGATTCGAGTTGTATACGGATCATAAGTCATTGAGGTATTTATTCTCCCAGAAGGAGTTGAATATGAGACATTAGAGGTGGTTAGAATTTTTAGCCGCTTAAAACTTTGGTATTGAGTACACACAAGGAAAAGGCAACAAGGTTGCTGATTCACTTAGCAGGAAACATCATAATGCAGTGTTAGCAATGATAGTTGAGTGGAAAAATTTAGAAGCGTTGACTTCATGCAGGATACAGTGGAGATCTGAAGCTAGGACTAGTAAGGAAACTACTATGTTGTCATGTTTAGAAGTTCGACGGATGATGATCAAAACGATTTCTTCTAAGCAGGTGGAGGATCCTTTATTAGTTGAACAGATCAAAAAGTTAAGGGATGGAACAGAGAGCGATGACTTGAAAGATTTCAGTCTCGACCATAATGGGTGGTTAAGGAAGAAAGGAAAATTATGTGTTCCGAATGTGGGAAGCATTAGGAAGAAATTTCTTGAAGAATGCCATCGTTCGAAATTCACTATTCATCCGGGAGGAACTAAGATGTATCAGGATATGAAGAGAAGTTTCTTCTGGGAAGGTATGAAGAGAGATGCAGGCTTGTGGGAGAAACAGTGTTTGAACCGTCAACAGGTAAAAGCCGAACATCAGAAACCAAGTGGGTTACTTTAGCCTTTAGATGTTCCAGTATGGAAATGGGATTCTATCTCAATGGATTTTATAGATGGGTTGCCATGGTAAAGCAGAGAAAATGAAAGTATATAGGTCATAGTAGACAGGTTGACCAAGAGTGCCCATTTCATTCCAGTTAAGTCAACCAGGACAGCACCTGTTTTAGCTAAGTTATTTATGAAGAATGTAGTTTGACTTCATGGAATTCCTAGTAGTATAGTAAGTGATAAAGATTCCTTATTCACTAGCGAGTTCTGGAAGAGTCAACAAGAGACTTTGGGTACTAAGATCAAGATGAGTACCACTTACCATCCGCAGACAGATGGGCAAACAGAAAGAGTTAACAAAGTCTTAGAAGATTTGCTACGAGCTTGTGTGTTAGATTTTTGGGGATCATGGAAAGACCATCTACACTTAGTCAAATTTTCATATAACAACAGTTATCAGGCTAGTATAGGGATGGCACCGTTTAAAGCTTTGTATGGAAGGCCATGCAAATCTCCCGTTTGTTGGTTAGAGACCAGGGATAGGTTGGTTCTTGGTCCAGATTTGGTTAGAGAAGCTGCAGAAAAGATTGAGTTGGTTTGAGCTAGAATGAAGGAAGCTCAATCTAGGCAGAAGAGTTATGCTGATAAGAGACGGAAAGATTTGGAGTTCTCAGTTGGAGATCATGTTTTTGTCAAGGTATCACCGATGAAATGTGTAATTCGATTTGGGAAATTAGGGAAATTGGCACCAAGATTCGTTGGACCAATTCCTATTGTAGAAAAGATCGAGAAACTCGCATATAGAGTAGAGTTACCAAATAGTTTGGCAGGAGTCCACGATGTTTTTCATATTTCTCATCTAAGGAAGTGTATTCGAAACCAATACACATGGTATCAAAGACTTGGTACGTAGTGGATTGGAGATAGGCGAAAGGTATAGAGTCGAAACAGAGCTTTCGAAGGGGACAAGACCTTGTTATGCTTTTAAAAGAAAATGCTGCTTGCTTTGCTTTCGAAAAGAATGCTTTCGACTTGGTCAAGTGTTTTAAAAGAAACGAGCTTTCGAAAGAGGTTGCCACCTTTGTTTTAAGAAGAAGCTTTCAAAGGGGTCGAAACCCCGCCGTCGCATGTTACCTTTTGAAGCAATGCCTTCGAAAGGGTTCTTTCGCTTTAAACCCTGAACCGCTTCTCCAATGCTTTCGAAGGGGTTGGTTTCGACACCATCCACTTCTTTTACTTAGGAAATTGCTTTCAAAAGAGTTGCTTTTGACTTAGTTCTTTTAAGACCCTTTTGAGATTTTGAAAGTTAAACCCAAAGGTTTTGAAAGGAATGGTTTTAAATGGTTTCGAAACTATGTTCCACGTATTTTTACTTGAACCCAATGCTTTCGAAAGGTTTGATTTATGAAAAGGACTAAATGCTTTCGAAAGGTATATGACAAAGGTTTCGAAAGGATGGTTCCCCAATGTTTTTGAAAGGTTTACCTTAGTGTTTAAATGGAGGGTTTCCAATGTTTTCGAAAGGCATGTTTAAAGTGTTTTGAAAGAAGATGTGTTAGGTTTTATAGTGGTTTTGAAAGGATACTTTCAATATTTTCGAAAGGTCTATGGTAAATGGTTTCGAAAGGTATGTTTTGGCCATTCGGCCTAAGGCTATAAAGTAAAGTAGTTTACTTGTATCGGAACGGGTACTTTCAATAGTTTCAAAAGGGGTACTTTCAAAGGTATCGAAAAACATTGTTTAAAGGTTTTAAACAAAGGTTTTGAATGTTTTCATCAACAATGTTTTGAGTAAAGCATATATCATGGCAAACAGATTTGATGCATCCACTAATTAGTGTCATATGATATGCTCCCAATGTATTCACCATTATTATAACGGGGCATGAAATATGAAGCTCCTTTTAACCAGTTATTATATGCCATTTATTTAAACCACTGTAACTAGTTTACAGTCAAAATTTTAAGATCAAATATCTTAAACTTGAAGAAATAACACTCATAGAAAACAATTTTCAATAAGTAAAATATATTTGGAATATAAATCACATTTATCATTCCATATTAAATACATACTATTATTTTAAACAACTCTCATTTCCGATGTCTCTTCATGAAGCAGAAGTGACTACTCTCTATCTTTATCCCAACCATGCCTATTTTACATCCACTATCAAACATTCGCTTTCTTTTCTAAATGGTTTGATAATTTCAAAAGGAAACTTTTACTACAAGACTGCATTGAACTCTTTACAAAGGCGCATTCGAACATCTTTAATATTTTAAGGATATCCAATAGATCACACTTAAGTATGTAACATCCCCCTACTTGGAGGCCCAAAACTTACAGCTACGGATGCTGCAGTCATCTATAGTTATTAATTTCCAACGACCAAATACGACGGTGCTAGATACATTAGTACACAGATCACAAGAATATGAAAAAAATTTAACAAATCAAAAACACGTTTCCACATTCCATTCAAAACATTTGATGTTCATTACATAATCTCAAAAACATTAACCACGTTCAGCAAAGTATAATTATTACATATATGCCAAGAGTGACATATAAAGATGCTCCCTTGGTTGATCAGAGTATATAATAAGGCTAATAAATCTGCCTTTACATCCAAATACACAGCGGAAAAAAGATAACTCTAAATAACTAACTGCCTCCTGCACGCCTTCGGAAGCTTTATTCGTCTAAGAAGAGAACCTGTAAATCTTAAAAGTCAAACCACTCAAAATCAATTGAGCACCCGAGAGTTTAAGGGGAAAAAAACTTCGAGTCAGACATAAAGCCTGGTATGAATAATAATCTAACATCTCAATCCTTTTAGATATCCACTGATACCACGTCGCTTAGCGGAATGGGTTTTCCCCTCACTAGTACCCTAAAACCTTTATAAAACCATATACTGTGCTTCTGCATCCACAATGGTTAAAACATACATTTCAAAATATTACGATGATATGCATATACAAAAACATTTAGGATTTCCCATCCCCAGTTTAAATTGACACCCTGTCATAATTATAGTTTCTAGGGTCACTGTTAACCGATTAGTTTTCATGGGTTTACTAATAACCTTTTTCATTATACATGGACACCCTGTCCTATTTCATAGTTTTCATGGGATCACTAAGAACCTATAGGCCCTTGCCAGTTAACTTAATTAATTCATGGGTCCCCCTGAACCAGTTAGTCATTCCAATAACTAATCACTTATCCTAGATTTCATGGGTTGATTAGGAACCTATGGATTTATCCAGTAGCTCACTTCTCATCCTATTTTTCATGGATTGACTAGGAACCTATTGATGCTTCCATTAACTTCTTTCTTATCCTAGTTTTCATGGGATGACTAGGAACCCACTGACTGATGTCAATTCTTAATCCGGATATAGTTTTCATGGGTTCTCTACAAACCAATTAGCTCTTGACAACCTACCTTAATACATAGTTTTCAAGGGTTTACTATGAACCTGTTGGTTACTCCCAATAACTACATAATCATAGTTTTCATGGGTTTACTATGAACCTATCCCCCAAACAACTTCAAGGTCTAGGCATCCTATACTTTGGTCTCCCTGACTCACTGGATGCAATTCTACTCATTCAGGAGTTTAATAAAATTATATTCACTACTGGGTTAACCTAACTAGTCCTTCTACCCCTTTATCTCCAAAATACAGTTATGGGTTCTTTATCATGTGAATATACTCATATTTGAAGAAGCAAACATAACAATTCAACAATACCACTCCTGTGGGTTTAAGGTCCTTGAAATACATTTCCTATAAACATAGTTAATCCCTTTAACTTATATTTTTATCAAGGCAATACTTCTTCAAATTTACATACTTAAAGTCATTTCAAAACTTCTTTATTTAGCCGTGGGTTTTCCTTCAAAAATTTGAGTTTGGGCTTTAAAACCTTTCGACACCTTCGAAACCTTGCTTTCGACCTCATCGGATGACCTCCTTAGAAAGCATAAAAATCTACCTTTAAAACATTAGGCTTCTATCTTTCGACTACTTTAAAACATCTCTTTCGAACCCTTTCGACCATGTTAAAGTATCATATAAGTATAGAAGCATAGCTTCGAAACCATTTGAAAGTACACTTTCAATACCAATGAAGGTTACCCTTTGAAACCATTGAAAGTCCCCCTTTCGAAAGCATTGGGTTTATACTTAAAACATCATTTTGGGTCAAAGTGAACATAGGCGAAAGCATCTCTTTCGAAACCATTCTTTAATTCAAAAAGTATTGGGAAAGTTTGATGGTGTCGAAACCATCCTTTCGAAAGCATTAAAACATCTGGGTAAAATAATTAAAGGTTGGCTTCGAAACCCCTTTCAAAACCATTGCCTTCGAAACCCCTAACCCCTTTCGAAAGCATTAGGAAGCGGCTTTATTTATAAAAATAACAGCACATTTCGACAGCATTGATGTCTTCATTACCATCGAAAGGTCATCAATTCACGGAAGGGTTTCGACTTGGTCGAAGCTACCCCTTTCGAAACCTTTAATAAAACTCTAAGTAACTCCTTCGGAAGCTACTTCTTCAAAACATAGGCGGCGGCTCTCTTTCGAAAGCCTCTTTTGAATACACCTTTTGCAACCATGGGTTTCGACCACGTCGAAACCCCTTTATAAACAGGCAAGCACTTTTCCTTTAAAACAAAATAAAACAAAGGAACCAACCCCTTCAAAAGCTACCTTTCGACATCCTACCTTTCGCCTTTCTCCAATCCACTACGTACCATCGGAATGATACCATATGTATTGGCTTACTGGTTTCGACCTAGAAGGTTTCGACTAGGTTGGAGGCAAAAGGTCTTGGTCGAAAGGTTCTTCTAAAGAAGGCGGAACCTCTTGTTCTGAGCAAAAGGCTATTTTAACCAAATAAAGTAAACTTTTTGTAACAAACTTGCCTACTTGTAAACATTTGATTGGCTGTCTTTAACTTTGAAATAATTTGGCTAATATTTGTTGTATTTTCTCAAATCTAAAAACATGATAACTTTTAACAATTAAGCCCTTCCTATTCACAAAACAATTAAATCAATTTATGTCCTTTCAAAATAATTTAATTTCCATACTAAATCACTTAGTAAAAATCCTCAAAAATTAAAAAAATTCACTTTAATCATGTTATCTAACATATTGAAATTTCAGACCCAAATCTTCAATATATTTTCAAAATAAATTTATAAACCCAAATAACCATATTTTCCTTTGAAAATTCATAATTAATTCTCCACAGCTTGGAAAATTATAAAAATTGAAACCCAACTCCAAAATCATATTTTCCATAACATATAATTTTTCCATGGCATTAAAAAATCATTTAACTTTGGTTTTACCCTAAAACCGTGCATATCTCCATTTAAACCATCTTATTTAAACCACATAAATCATAAATCAAGCATATCATCATTCAATAAATCATAAAAATGAATTTATCCCTTAAATCCGAAACCATATGATTATAAAACCAAAATAGAGATGTAGTGATTATTATTTACCTTAGATTGGATAAGGAAATTGAAGATTGATTTCTTCTAGCTTGAATCCTAAGCTTTACTTTGATTTTCTCTTCTCTTCTTTCTTCCTAATGGCTGGCCTTGCTCCTTCCTTTTCTTACGTTTTTGTTTAGGATAAAACGAACGTGTATGACTAAGGAAATAATATAAGGTGGAAATGGGGTGAATGACCCTAATGCCCTTATGATCAATTAGCTAACCTTTACCAATTTATAAGTTCATTTAATTTAAGTATGCACGGCCACTACATATTTATTAATCAACCTCAATGTCCTTATCTACATTATTCTATTTAATTTATTCTAATTAAATCTCTTGAATAATGTTATTAAAAATTAGGGGTTTTACATGCTCCCCTCCTTAAAGAATTTCGTCCTCGAAATTCAGTAAGGACTAACTAGCAAACATAGCAATCATCTGTAACATCTCCTAACAACCATACTAGCCTACCCAGCTAGTAACTAATCTATATATATATATATCTAATATAGACATACCATCAAAGCAAATCAGGATAAGCATCTCGAATCTTGTCCTCTGTCTCCCAAGTACAGTCCTTCTCGTTGTCGCTCCACTGAATTTTCACCAACTTGACTGTATTGGTCCTCAATCCTTTCTCATCTCTCGCTACAACCCGAACTGGTTGTCTAACAAAAGTCAAATCAGGCTCTACTACCAAGTCCTCCAACTCTGTCTGAGGAATAGTAGCCTTTGTATCATGCACATACTTGCGAAGATGAGACACGTGGAATACATTATGGACACCTGCCAAACTACTCGACAACGGTACTCTGTAGGCGAGCTTTCCAATCCTTTCTATAATCTGGAATGGTCCTACATATCTCGGGGATAACTTTCCCGTCTTTGCAAACCGTACCACACCCTTCATCGGTGATACCTTAATGAAAACCCCGTCTCCCACTGAGAACTCTTGGTCTTTACGCCTCTTATCTGCGTAACTCTTCTGCCTGGATTGAGCTTCCTTCATCCATCCTCGGATTAACTCAATCTTTTCTGACGCCTCTCTAACCAAATCGGGACCAAAAACTAATATGTCTCCAGTCTCCAACCAACACGCTGGCGATTTGCATGGCCTTCAATACAAAGCTTCAAAAGGCGCCATTCCTATACTAGTCTGATAACTATTATTATAGGAAAACTCAATCAGATGTAGATGATCTTCCCAAGATCCACCGAAGTCCAATACATAAGCTCTTAATAAATCCTCGAGTACCTTATTGACTCTCTCAATCTGCCCATCCGTCTGTGGGTGATAAGCTGTACTCATCTTGAGCTTGATACCTAATACCTCTTGTAGACTCCTCGAAGAATAAAGCATCTCTATCACTGACTATGCTAGGAGGAACTCCATGAAGTCTAACTATGTTCTTCATGAACAACTCTCATTTCCTCTGCTTGACCTTGGCAACCCATCTATGAAATCCATGGATATCGAATCCCATTTCCATATGGGAATCTCTAAAGGCTGAAGTAACCCACTCGGCTTCTGATGTTCGGCCTTCACTTGTCGACAGTTTACACACTGCCTAACCCATGAGCCAACATCTCTCTTCATGCTTTCCCAATAAAAGCTCCTCTTCATGTCTTGATACATCTTGGTCCCTACAGGATGAATTGTAAATTTCGATCGATGACATTCCTCCAGAACTTCCCTTTTTAAGTTCTCTACATTCGGAATGCATAATCGTCCCTTCTTTCTCAACCATCCCCTTTGGTCAAGACTAAAATCCTTTAGGTCATCAACCTCTGATCCTACCTCAAACCTTCTAATCCTCTCGGATAAAACTGGATCTTCTCTCTGCTTAGAAGCTATCCTCTCGATCAGTACTGGTCGAACTTCTAAACAAGATAACATGGCAGTACCCTGATTAGAACAAGCAGTAGATCTCAACTGCACACCACAACTGGCCATGGCTTCTAGATCCTTCCATTCTGCCAACATTGCTAACACCACATTCTGATGTTGTCTACCGAGAGCATCTGCTACCTTATTTCCTTTCCCAGAAGTATACTCTATACCGAAATCATAAGCAGCCAAAAACTCCATCCACCTCTGCTGCCTCATATTCAACTCCTTCTACGAGAATAAATATCTTAAATACATAATCAGTAAACAACTCAAATCTCTCTCCTAAGAGATAATTCCTCCAAATCTTCAGGGAAAAAAATCACCATAGCTAACTCTAAGTCATAAGTAGGATAACTTACTTCATGCAGTCTAAGCTGCCTGGATGCCTAGGCAATAACTTTACCCTTCTACATCAATACTGCTCCCAATCCAAATCCACATGCATAAGTGTATACTACCAACCCTTGGTTACCATCTGGAACTACTAACATTGGCGCATTGGTCAACGCTTTAATTTAAGGAACCCTTCCCTACATTTGTCGGACCAAATAAACTTTACATCTTTCCTGTTCAACTTAGTCAAAGGTGCTGCTATCTGCAAGAAATCCTTAATGAATCTCCGGTAATAGCCAGAAAGTCCAAGAAAACTCCTGATCTCGATTACCATCTCTGGTCTTTGGTCTCTTCCAATTATTGACAGCTTCGATCTTAACTGGATCAACTGAAAAACCCTCCTCTGAAACCACATGACCAAGAAACTTAACCTCTTTCTTCCAAAAATGACACTTGGAAAACTTCACCTTTAGCTGGTTCTGCCTCAGTGTCTTCATCACCACTCTAAGATGAATCTCATGCTCTCTCTCATCTTTTGAGTACACTAAAATATCATCTATGAATACCAATATGAACCTATCCATGTGTACTCGGAAAACCCGGTTCATCAAATCAACGAAGAAAGTGGGTGCATTTGTCAATCCAAATGGCATCACCAACCACTCATATGAACAATATCTAGTCCGAAATGCCATTAAAGGAATACTATCCTTCGCCATTCTCAAATGATGGAACGCTGTCGCCAAATCCAATTGGGAGAACACTCTGGCTCAACTCAACTGATCAAATAGACCATCTATCCTCGGTAGAGGGTACCTATTCTTGATCGTCCTTTTGTTTAACTTATGATAGTCGATGCACATCCTTAACGACCTATCTGGCTTCTTCATGAAAACTGTGTCCGCTCCTTAAGGCGAACTGCTTGGTCTGATAAAATTCCTGCCCTCAAGATCCACTAGCTGCACCTTTAATTCCTTCATCTCTGTCGGTGTCATCCTGCTAGGTAGTCTATTGACAGGTTCAACTCCCGATACAAGATCTATCTGAAACTCAACAGCTCGTTTCGGTGGTAACCCTGTAACCGGCTCAAAGATATCTGCAAATTCTCTTGCTACCCAAACCTGACTAAGTTCATCTCCAACCTCCATGGCACTCAACAAAGCACAAACACTCTTACTAGAATTCTCCACTGAGAAGATGATTCGGTTATGACTATCTGGGTGCCTCAATGATATTTCCCTATCCTGGCAAAATATCCTAGCCTCATACCTGCCCAACCAATTCATACCCAAAATGATTTCGAAATCTACGAAATCAAAAACATACAGACTGCATGCAAACTTATGACCTAACAAATCAAGTTCTAACTGGTCACATCTCATCCCTAGAGTTGCATACCCTCCTATTGGGTTCGCAACCCTTAAGGAAGTAACAAGGTATGCGGGTTCTATGCATAGCCTATCAACCAAATACTATAATATAAATGAGTGTGATGCACCAGCATAAAATAGTACCCTAATTGGAATACTCTGAATCAAAGGCGTATCTTCCATTACAATCTTTCCTTTCTCTGTAGCAGTAGGCCTTGAAGAAGACGATTGTCCAATAGCAAACACCTTCCCTCTGTCCTCCCTGACTAGCTTGGAACACCGGTTCTTATAATGCCCGACTTAGTGGCAGTTGAAGCATTTCACATTCTTCTTCTCTGCAGGCTTCTTCCGTTTGCCTGTTCTGCATTCGTGAGCATAATGACTCTTCTTATCACACTTTAAGCACACCAAATCAGCCTTTGCCTTCTTGGCAGCCTCCCTTTTCTGGGCTCCCTTCTTCTTAAAGAATTTACTTTTCTTTCCCTGAGGACCCGGGGATTCAACTGGCTTCTCCTTAGCAGAAACCGCAAGCACCTCTTCATGGCGAATAGCCATCTCCACCACCACATTACAAGGTTCTCTGACATGGGTCATAGTCATTCTGCCTAGCTCTGGCCTTAGTCCACGAATAAATCTCTCATTCCTCCTGATATCAGTGTCTACCAAAGCATAACCATATCGAGACAGCTCATCAAACTTAGTAGCGTACTCGATCATTATCATATCTCCTTGAATAAGATCCATGAACTTCATCATCAATGCCGATTTGGCAACCACGGATAAGAACCTCTGCTCAAACCATCTTCTAAAATCAGTCCATGTCAGCTCTTCCTCCGAAACTCCGACTATCACACTGTTCCACCAATGAAGCGCTAACCCTTGCAACTGTCTAGAGGCTAGCCTTCTCTTTTCTCCATCTTCTAAGCCTAAATCAGTAAAGATCCTCTCACAGTTCAAAAGCCAGTTCTCAACTTCAATTGCATCCTCCGTTCCAACAAACGGCTTTCCACCCAGACTGGTGTAATCCCTGCTCAGCCTAGCATAATTATATCCAACTGGAGCTACAAGATTAGCTCCTCCAACATTACCAGCAGCTCTTGCTTGCAAAAGATTTGCTAACAACTAATACACCATCCCCGCATCTACTGGCAGAATTCCAGCACATGCATTGGCTTCAGCGTTTTGGTTAGCATTAGCCTGCCGACCTTGGTTTCTCCGGGTGTTAGGTCGAGCATTTCCGTTGGTTGTGGTGCTTCCTCCACCTAGATTTCCTCTTCTATTTCCTTCTTCCATATCCTCTTTCTCGTAATTCTACATACAAGCCTTAGTAAGATACAGAAGAACGGTCTAAGAGAGAGAGGAACACGTATTAATATATATATATATATATATCAAATACAAGTACGTTACTATAGCATTGACCCAAACCCCGATCATATTTTCAAATTCATTGGATTATGTTAGAAAATCTTTTAGGTTTAACTTTCTTTTAAAGTTTCATAAACCTATGCTCTGATACCAACTTGTAACATCCCCCTACTTGGAGGCCCAAACTAATGGCTACGGATGCTGCAATCATCCATAGTTATTAATCTTCGGCTACCAAATACGGTGGTGCTAGATACGTAGATACACAGATCACAAGAATATGGAAAAAAATTAACAAATCAAAAACACGTTTCCACATTCCATTCAAACATTTGATGTTCATTACATAATACCAAAAACGTTAACCACGTTCAACAAAATATAATTATTAAACATATGCCAAGAGCGACATATGAAGATGCCCCCTTGGTCGATCAGAGTATATAATAAGGTTAATAAATCTGCCTTTACATCCAAATACACAGTGGAAAAAAGATCTCTAAATAACTAACTGCCTCATGCACGCCTCCGGAAGCTTTATTCGTCTAAGTAGAGAACCTATAAATCTTAGATCTC
The DNA here is from genome assembly GCA_030737815.1 of Allium fistulosum. Classification (NCBI taxonomy): domain Eukaryota; kingdom Viridiplantae; phylum Streptophyta; class Magnoliopsida; order Asparagales; family Amaryllidaceae; genus Allium; species Allium fistulosum. The sequence goes on along the minus strand of CM060907.1, from coordinate 934,998,237 downwards.
AAACTACTCAAAATCAATTGAGTACCCGAGAGTTTAAGGGAAAAACAAAAACTTCAAGTCAGACATAAAGCCTGGTATGAATAATAATCTAACATCTCAATCCTTTTAGATATCCAGTGAGACCACGTTGCTTAGCGGAACGGGTTTTCCCCTCACTAGTACCCTAAAATCTTTATAAAACCATATACCATGCTCCTGCATCCACAATGGTTAAAACATACATTTCAAAATATTATGATGATATGCATATACATAAACATTTAGGATTTCCCATCCCCAGTTTAAATTGACACCCTGTCATAATTATAGTTTCTAGGGTCACTGTTAACCGATTAGTTTTCATGGGTTTACTAATAACCTTTTTCATTATACATGGACACCCTGTCCTATTTCATAGTTTTCATGGGATCACTAAGAACCTATAGGCCCTTGCCAGTTAACTTAATTAATTCATGGGTCCCCCTGAACCAGTTAGTCATTCCAATAACTAATCACTTATCCTAGATTTCATGGGTTGATTAGGAACCTATGGATTTATCCAGTAGCTCACTTCTCATCCTATTTTTCATGGATTGACTAGGAACCTATTGATGCTTCCATTAACTTCTTTCTTATCCTAGTTTTCATGGGATGACTAGGAACCCACTGACTGATGTCAATTCTTAATCCGGATATAGTTTTCATGGGTTCTCTACAAACCAATTAGCTCTTGACAACCTACCTTAATACATAGTTTTCAAGGGTTTACTATGAACCTGTTGGTTACTCCCAATAACTACATAATCATAGTTTTCATGGGTTTACTATGAACCTATCCCCCAAACAACTTCAAGGTCTAGGCATCCTATACTTTGGTCTCCCTGACTCACTGGATGCAATTCTACTCATTCAGGAGTTTAATCAAATTATATTCACTACTGGGTTAACCTAACTAGTCCTTCTACCCCTTTATCTCCAAAATACAGTTATGGGTTCTTTATCATGTGAATATACTCATATTTGAAGAAGCAAACATAACAATTCAACAATACCACTCCTGTGGGTTTAAGGTCCTTGAAATACATTTCCTATAAACATAGTTAATCCCTTTAACTTATATTTTTATCAAGGCAATACTTCTTCAAATTTACATACTTAAAGTCATTTCAAAACTCCTTTATTTAGCCATGGGATTTTTCTTTAAAAATTTGAGTTTGGGCTTTAAAACCTTTCGACACCTTCGAAACATTGCTTTCGACCTTATAGGATGACCTCTTTCGAAAGCATAAAAATCTACCTTTAAAACATTAGACTCCTGCCTTTCAAATACTTTAAAACATCTCTTTCGAACCCTTTCGACCATGTTAAAGTATTATCATTGGCTTTTGGATTCTCATTAGTTTTTCAAGTACTTCTAACACCTTAGTATCGGGCGGTGGCCATGCCGGAGCTCGATATTGGGGTGTAATGGGCGGTGGCCTTGCCGGAGCTTATTATAGTGGTACTTGTGTTTTTCCTTTGATACTTGTACTTAGATTTGTTACCTATCAGGCATGTTGGCAGCGCCTTGCTATGTGTTATATATATAGATACATGTGTGCTCTCCTCTATTTCTTGAGGATCACACGTTTTTCTCAAAATGTTAAAGTATTATCATATAATTATAGAAGCATAGCTTAGAAACCATTTGAAAGTACCCTTTCAAAACCAATGAAGATTACCTTCGAAACCATTGAAAGTCCCCCTTTCGAAAGCATTGGGTTTGTACTTAAAACATCATTTTGGGTCAAAGTGAACATAGGCGAAAGCATCTCTTTCAAAACCATTCTTTAATTCAAAAAGTATTGGAAAAGTTTGATGGTGTCGAAAACATCCTTTCGAAAGCATTAAAACATCTGGTTAAAATAATTGAAGGTTGGCTTCGAAACCCCTTCCGAAACCATTGCTTTTGAAACCCCTAACCCCTTTCGAATGCATTAGAAAGCGGCTTTATTTATAAAAACAACATAACCTTTTGACAACATTGATGTCTTCAATACCATCGAAAGGTCATCAATTCACGGAAGGGTTTCGACTTGGTCGAAGCTACCCCTTTCGAAAGCTTTAATAAAACTCTAAGTAACTCCTTCGGAAGCTACTTCTTCAAAACATAGGCGTCAACTCTCTTTCAAAAGCCTCTTTTGAAAATACCTTTCGCAACCATGGGTTTCGACCATGTCGAAACCCTTTTATAAACAGGCAAGCGCTTTTCCTTTAAACCAAAATAAAACAAAGTAACCAACCCCTTCGAAAGCTACCTTTCGACACCCTATCTTCCGCCTTTCTCCAATCCACTACGTACCATCGGAACGATATCATGTGTGTTATCCCGCCTTTTGGCAAGGCCGTGACACCAAGAAACTGACTAGTAACCAGTGACGGTTCGTCTTAGAGATCGGTTATACACAGGTTCACTATGGATATCGACGAATTTTGTCCGAGTCCGGATCGAGCTAAAACTGGTTTGACACGACAAGCGAGGCTATGAGAGTCATTGTTCCAAATCTCAAGTCAATCCGAGTTCGTATGTTCAAGTTACGATCGATACAAAATTGGATGAAAACTAACCACTGTTCGAATCGCTCAGTTCGAATCCATCAGGAATGCTTACTTCGACTCGCTCCGCTTCGCATCCATCACAGAACCACTGTTCGACTCGATCGAGTTCAAGTCCTTCGCAGAACCACTGTTCGACTCCATCGAGTTCGACTCCATCGGCGAAGCCACTGTTCGAATCGATCGAACAATGACCACTTCGTGTCCATCACGGAGCCTTTGTTCGAATCCATCAGGACGCGCCACTTCGACTCGATCAGCTTCGCATCCATTAGGGAAAGCTTTCTTTGACTCGATCGATCAATGCACACTTCGACTCGCTCCGCTTCGCATCCATCAGGGAAAGCTTTGTTCGACTCGATCGATCAATGCACAGTTCGACTCGATCATCCAATATCAACTACGCATCCATCCGAAGACTTCTACTTCGTATCCACCGAAGTGAAGCAAAGCACAATAGCCGATACGAATGAAGTCTACCTCCATCGGTACGAACAGAATCATCACCATCGATACAAACAAGGTGAGGTTCAAGAATGACTCGGCCAGCTCGGCAAAGGAAGTGGATCAACATGAGGAATGCTCGCCACGTCATCTGACAGTCACGCCCAGCTATCGAGTCAAACGAGAACGAGTCGAAGTGATGGAGTCGAACGAAACAGCCAACCGAAAGTCCTATTTCGCATCGATCATATCTCCTAATCTACAAGTCCAAATGCTATGAAATTTTCACAGAAGCTTACGTGCATGCTAAATAATGTCCACGCCAAATTTCGACTCCATCGGACACAATGTTGATCGATACGAGATCCGTTCGTATCGATCATGGATCGGACTGAAACTTCGCGAGCCTGGGCGCGCGGGCCTAGTCACGTGCCAGAGAGGGTCTCCCGAGATCTGAGTGAAATATCAGCCTCCTACACCTATAAATAGAGCCCCAGGGCATACAGAAAAGGGGCTTCTTCTTCTTGGAATTCTCCAACGCCCAGACTCTGCCGGATCCAGATCTAAACTCCCTTGCTGCTGCCAATAACGAAATTCACTGCCGCAAATCATAATTGTTTGCTGTAATTCATTGAATTCACTTGCAATCTTAAAAGAAAGATCAATAAAGCTATCAACTTCATAGTGGACATAGGCGATACACCGAACCACTCTAAATTCTTGTGTCTCCTTGCATTTTAATTAGTTTCATATCTGAGATTTGGAGTTTTTGTTAGATAATCCTCTTTTTACATTTAACTTCTTCACTTTATCTCTTCAAAAACTTCCGAAGAGTGTTGTGCCCAATTTTGGTACAAACACTTTGGTGCTTTCACTGAAAAAAACCCAATTTTTCTCCTGCTCTTTGGATCTCCTATCTATATCGGATTGCATAAATCCAAGAAGAAGATCTAGATCTAGAACTTTGAAGCCCTTCCATTCTATTCAGATCTGCATTAGATCTAGGAAAGGACTTTCATCAATTCACCATGGTAAGTACACGAACTACCTCTACAGCTGCTGATCAGGGAGGACGGGACAGGCAGAATCCCATGCAATTGCCTCCATCCAACCAAGATGCTGCCGGACCTTCAGATCCATCAGGCCCGGTCACTAGACAAGAATTCCAAATCTTGCTTCAGGAATTGACCCAGAGTCGACAACAACTTACTGAGCAACTGCGCGCCAACACAGAGTTGTCCAACCAGCTAAATCGCCAAAGGCGAAGAAGATCCAGAAGAGACCAAGGTTCTTATTCTTCCACAGAGAGTTCAGCCTCATCTAACGGTCATCATAGATCCACACGCCCACGGCTGGATGTAAGCTACACCTAAGCCACAGGACACCAACCTGCTTCAAATCTTGGGCAACCCAAAACTGGACCATCCACTAGTCATCATACAGGGCCTTCATCCCGAGGAGGTGCTGCCCCTTATCATGTCACAGGCAACATTACTACCACCACCACTACTGAACAAGGGGTTGATGCTGGAAACCGAACTGATCCTCATCGAAGCCAACGAGAGCATACTCCAGAGCCTTATGTCCCTGAGAATGTTGAACCAAGGAGGCGAGGCACAGACCGTCGACTGCATCCGGTCCAGACTCGCGCTGTGGAACCCGACCACACCTTGGCACAACATTCTCCTAATATCCGAATGCCGAATATACCAACGATGGTCCGCCAAATGATCCGTGAAAGTCAGGGTCTCTCTAATGACGACCGGGGAATCTCCCAGAGTCATACCCCTTTCACCGATGACATATTGTATGTTGATCCACCTCGGCACTTTAGGATGCCAACTTTGCCAGTCTACGAAGGGAGTTCTGATCCCAATCAACATATCCTGAAATACGAATGACTGAAGAATGCTGCGAGAGCTGATGATGCAGTAAAGTGCCGTAGTTTCCTCATTTCCCTGGGGGGTATTGCTACCATGTGGTTTACTCGTTTGCCACCACGATCCATCTCTAGTTTTGACCGGATGGCCACCAAGTTTGTTGAACAATTCCTTATGCACGTGGCGAGGACTAAAGACGTTAACACTTTGTCTAGTGTTATGCAAGCTCCCGGAGAAACGCTTAGACGTTACTTGGAGCGATTCCATGCTGCGTGTGCAGAAATAAGCAATCCCAATGATAACTCTATCATGATGGCATTGACTAAGGGGATTGATGCTGATTCCGAGTTCAGAAATTGGTTAGCTGGAAAACCACCTGCGTCATTGGACCGTTTCTATTCCAAGGCAGCCCAATTCTTGAGAAGGGAGGATGCGAAACAGTCTAGGAAGCAGGATGACGCAGGGCCAAACATCGAGGGAATCTAGAGTAACATCGCTGTTAAACAGTCCGGAGAGAGTTCTGGAAAAGTTCAGTTGAACGTACAAAATAAACAGAATCAGCAGAGGGACAATGGAAATCAAAGCAAAAAACACGATCAGAATCGTGGTCCACAGCGTAGAGCTCCCGTGTTCGGCAGCTATACTCCATTGAATACGTCGTTGGAAAATGTGTATTTACAGACTTGTAATACCATGCAATATAAGAAACCTGCCCCGAAGCCGTCAACGGAAAGGCAAGTCCAAACAGGGAAGTTCTGCAGATTCCACGAGAGTTATGGTCATAACACAAATGAGTGTCGACATTTACAAGACCTCATCGAAATATTGATCCGTGAGAGGAAGTTAGATCAGTATGTGCACGCGCCGCAGTCAAGGGTTGCGAGCCCATCAAATCGAACTCATGCGCCAGACCAGGCAAGACAGGAGGAAACCGCTCGTACTGGCGGGAGGTTGGTGATAAACGCAGTTAGTGGTGGTCCTCATCCAGCAGACCAAAGCTGGAAGGTAATGGAGTCGTATGCCAGTTCTATCAGGCATGCAGACTTCGAGGGTTATAGCAGTTTTGATGAAGGAGCAACGACCAAGCAACAGAGGACGATGACTGATGATATCATGTTTCGAAATAGAGATGCTGACAGGGTCGGAGCCCCAATCACCCATCCACTGGTCATATCAGCTCAAGTAGGTCATGCTTGGATAAAAAAGATTCTGGCGATAGTGGAAGTTCTGTGGATATAATATTTAAACGAGCTTATGATCAAATTAACATGGAAGCCAAAGATTTGAAACCTTATCAATCTCGAATCCATGGTTTCAACGGAAGCGCAACTATACCCACTGGAGTAGTGGAACTACCAGTGGAGCTGGGAACTGGAGAACACTGGAGAGTCTGGACGTTGCAATTTGTTGTATTGAACATAGATTCGCCATACAATGCCTTCTTGGGCTTACCGGGCCTTGCTGAATTTAGGGTTGTTATTGCCCCGTGGTGTTTGACTTTAAAATTCCCTACCACCAATGGAGTTGGAGTTGTTCGAGGGGATCTGGCTGATTTGAGGGCAGCCGCGCATCGAAGTCGAGTCGCCCGATTGTACAACGCCAAGGTCCGCCCACAAACCTTTGAACTAGGCAATCTCGTCCTGAAAAGAATTTATCTGGTTCCTTCACATATGAAGCCGACATGGGAAGGACCGTATGTTATTGAACGAAGGCTCGGAGATGGCACATTCAAATTATCGACCGTTGACGGTCTTACTTTGCCAAGAGCTTGGAATAGCGAGAGTCTTCACCGCTACTACACATAACAGACTATGTTTATCCATTTAGTTTATTTTTCATTTCGCAATTTGTTTTTGCATTTCGAAATTAGAATTTGTAATAAGGCAACTGACTTTGCCATATTTTCTTATTTCAGCAATAAAATGCAATCCCTTCGAGCCAGAGCTGTGATTTACTTGAAATGCTTCATATGATCATCACTATGCACGAAGAGCTAAGTTTCACCATACGGTGGAATTTATTCAAATAGAGAGTGACTGTGATGCAACCAGTCACTCGCTAAGCAAAACCCGAGCTCGGGGACAAGCCATCATATCGAGGCCAAAAACGGATTGATACACGACAATCCCTCACTTAACTCCCCGTTCCCAGAGTGCGAACTAGAGTACTAAAATACGTCTACGAAGAGGGTGGATCCGTCCACCTAATGACTTCGTCCGTATCTGCACCAAGTTTGAGGAGGATGGACCAGTCCATTTAACGACCTCACTTGTTAACTCAGGGTGGATGTGATCTGACCATCCATGATCCTGATACACCTTTCGTTCCCAGAGTGCGAGCGAAATACAAAAATATACAGTAGATGTGACTGATCGTCTTCTCATCAACTTCGGATTCCCAGAGCGCGAATTGGAGTATAAACTTCAACTCCAAATTTCCAGAGTGCGAAACGGAGTATAAACCCCAACTTCGAACTCCCAGAGTGTGAGTCAGAGTATAAACATCAACTCCAAATTCCCAGAGCGTGAATTGGAGTATAAACATTAACTCCGGATTCCCAGAGTGCGAAACGGAGTATAAACACCAACTCCAAATTCCCAGAGCGCGAATTGGAGTATAAACATCAACTCCGGATTCCCAAAGTGCGAAACAGAGTATAAACGCCAACTCCAAATTCCCAGAGCGCGAATTGGAGTATAAACATCAACTCCGGATTCCCAGAGTGCGAAACGGAGTATAAACGCCAACTCCGAACTCCCAGAGTGCGAGTCGGAGTATAAACATCAACTCCAAATTCCCAGAGCGTGAAATAGAGTATAAACAATAACTCCGGATTCCCAGAGTGCGAAACGGAGTATAAACATCAACTTCAAGTTCCCAGAGCATGAATTGAAGCATAAATATCAACTCCAAACTCCCAGAGTGCGAATCAGAGTACAAATGTCGATTCCGAGTCCCCAGAGCGCGGACGTATGAGTTAAACCTAAGCCGGTATGACCAACCACCATTAAACAAATGAGAATCCCCGGAGTGCGGATATGATCGTCAACAATCGGGCAAGCGTGAATAAACCGCTCGATCTCCACTCGTCTCAGACATCCATTCAGTGGCACTAGACTCAACATGTTATAAATGAGAAGCAATCGCTGATTGATGTTCCACGACTCATCCCCGAGACTGGGGTCAGGACTTAAGCATCGACCATTGACTGAAGCAATATGACGTCAAAATTCAACTCGCTTCCCAGTCGCGAACCATGTCCACAGTTTCCAGACTTGGTGCAAAGAGACAAACTTGATTCGGAAGCTGAAACTTCACAAGTGCACTCCATATATTGAAACACTTAGGCGAATACACAATGACAGAAAAGAAGCCAAAAAAGAGAAGTTTCATTTCTATTGTTTATAAAAGGAGTTCGTATATAAGTTTGTTCCAAAAAATTCCTACTAGCAGGGGCCGAACCCGAATCTATACACAGCCAACAAAATGAAAGTCAAAAATACACCGAGTGAGCATGTCTATTCTTTCTTCTTCGCGGCTTCCTTTTCAGTGCAGGCCCACTGGAGCCACCACTATCCTTCCTCTTTGAGCCATTGCCTATCAGTGGACGGTCTCCGGGCGGGGGCATAATTTCAACGTCCTCCTCCGAACTCGAATGAACGGGGATGCTTCCTGCCGGCGGAGTCGGAGGGATAGGATCAAATGTTGAAGATGGAATGGCCGCACTAGTATCGGAAAATGTACCGCCAGGCGATATCATTCTAAGCGGAGCTGGACCAAGCACCGCCGTCCCACCTCCAAAACTGCCACCATGTATTGCGGCATCCATTTCAGCGGCGATTTGTGCCAAGATTTCCTCTTCAGTAACCGATCGAGCCTTGCTGGGAGCGTCAGTAGTCGGCATCGAAGAGCTTGTGGCAGAAACACCTCCGCCCATGATGAATGATAAGTCAGCTAAAGGATCGCCATGACAGCGAAAGAGTTCTTCCATCAACTGCTCATCAAATACAAGTGTGCTTCCCTGCGCATCGTCGGGTGAGGCAGTGGTAGTTACAGTGATCGCTTCAGTGACGATAGCCTCCTACGTCTGGTATGATTCTTGAGTAGCAGGAGGCATGGACGGTGCAATGTCAATCACTGGACAAAAATAAGAGAACTGTCAGAATTAAATTCAGATAAAGATTCCGACTTGAGGTAGATATGTGGAATGTTCAGAATACCTTCCTCAGTTTGATTTGTAGGCGGCGGAACAGCTTCAATAACTTGCGCTGTGGCTGGAGACATCTGCGGCTGATTTGGATTGTAGGCAGGAACAACTTGGGGATCGACCGCAGATGAGGATTCGGCTGGGTTGACACTGGAATTTCAAGACTCGCCTCATGATGTTCAACTCCTGAACCCTCTCCTATTTCGAAGTGCTGGGCACCGAGTCTTTCCTTCTCATGCAGAATCACTGACTCATGGAGAATCTTCCTTTCATCTTCAGTCAAAATGCGATTCTCGAGTTCAAATTCATCCACAGACTCGCCCAGATGCGCCTCCTTCTCTTCTTCAACTAGTCGGCCCCAGGCGTTATACAGATGCGCCGGATAATCATCAAGCTAGGCTAGACCCCTGTGCCTCAGCACATTAGCGTTGTAAACAACGAGAAGGTCTTCGATGTTAGCCTATAGCCTGGACTCGGCCGACTTCACTTTCTTCTCGACCTCAGTCTCCACCTTGTGGACTTTAGCCACAGCTGCATCCCGCTCACCCCTAAGCAGAACAGTTTGTTCGCATGCCTCCTAGGCTGCGTTGTTTGCATCATCCCTTTCCTTGGCCATGTCGGAAAATTTAGCCTTGAGCTCATTAAGTTCCTTGACTGCCGCATCCTGCTCGGCGGTAACTGTAGTATTCCGATGGCCCATCTCCTCCACCAAGGCAACATGTGTCTGCCTCGACCTCTCCATGGCCACATTCACTTCATCAGCTTTTTTGGTGGCCGCAATTTCAAATTTCTGAGAAGACTCGGCCTCAGCAGTGAGCACTTGAATGATCCGGTCCCTTTAAGCAAGTTCGGTCTCCATTTTTTCAAGTGCTTTGGCTCGCTCAAAGGCCACCTTAGAAGATTTCTCTGCAGCCTTTACCCACTCTCTGTACTGGGTGTAGATGTCATGAACGTACTCATGCATCGTGTTTTCCACTCCAGAGGGGATTCTCTTTAAGTGAGGTGGGAAGACGTAGCCATCGAAGCATATGTTCGGAAAATCCTTGCTCATCTGAGCCAATTTAAGGGCCTCTTCTCCTGTGGGCTCAGCTGGGACCTGCTCTGCAATTATGGAGGCCGTGGTTTCAACTCTCTGGAGGTGAGTCTCGGATCTAGAAGTATGAGAAGACGGCCTGTGACGAGGAGGCTCTGGTAGGTGTGGAACAAGAACAGGGGGTGGAGACGGGAGTCTGAGAGGAGGAGAGCGTGATCTAGACCGATGTCTGTATTCTCTGTCCCTGTCACGCCCATACCTATCTTGGTTAGAGTACTCGCGATCGCGATCTCTATCTGAGTCCCTCCTGTGGGAATCATAATAGGGAGAAGCCTTTCGGGTTGAGCGAAGGTTCCCCAGCATCGATCCTTTCCCCGACATAGTACCTGAAAATTAGAGACGAAAGAAGAGTTAGTGACTTCTTAAGTTGGATGATTTACAGTTATGAATCATGTAGTGCAGTGAAGTGTATGCATGTGCAGCCCCCCGACCAACCGGAAATGTCAGCCGCACTCATAGCAAGCGACCCGCTCAGTTCAAGAGCATTATCAAGCTCCTCCATCCCGGCGTCGTGTTGAGACGACACATAATCCGGAATCGGGATATCAGCAAGCCCTTTAAAAGGATTCTCTACTTGCGGGGGAGGAGCCTCCAAAATTCTAATCCCCGGGACGGGCAAGGACGCAACCACGGATTTTAATCTCTCGGATTTAGAACGCTTGTGAGCAACAGCCTTGCCTTTTCTCCTTCCTCCTGAATCCTGGACATCGGAAGAAGGCCCAGCTGGGAGCTCGTTATCGGTAGGCGTTCTCTCTGGATAACCTTCTTCGGCTATTACGACTCCGGGCGCTTTACACTTCACCCGTTTCTTCGAGACCATTCTAAGTGTCCCCTCCAGCCGTATGCTCTGCCTCCGTTCAATCAGCCTGACAGTCCTCAAGTTTCTGTTGGTCAGAACCAAGTCGATATGCCTCTCTTCGCCCGGAACCGCTTGGAGGATCCGAACTAGCTCTCTGAAGTATGCACCGTCAGGTCAAGAAATTACGGCTGTAAAAGAAGAGAAGTATGTCAGTTTTGAAGTCGGTTATTATTATCTCGCTAGTTCAAGAGAAAGGTGGTAACACTTACGTCTATCCAACCATCGCCTGGCAAATCCAGGGGGGCACCCAACGTAGAACCATTCAGTCTTAAATTAACTTAGCCTTCCCCAGGAGCCCATTACAATTTGGCGGTTCCTGACCGCTTCCAAGAAGGTGAAAGAAGGGATGTCTCCACGACTCTTAACGTTAAATAGATATCTGATCTCGATCGGCTTTGGCGGTCGAAAGAGAATCTCCATAAACAGAATGAAGCTGCTATTCAACAAAGCGTATCCGTTGGGATGTAGCTGGGATGGAGCTATTCCAAGGAACGATAACATCTCCCTTATATATTGGTTGAAAGGAGGGAGTGTTCCCGCCGTATAGGCATGACCGTTAAAAGCAGTAAACCCCTCCGGGGGATCATGTGGCCTGTCATTTGGCCCAGGCAGTAGCATGTCATTAAGCGACAAGCTGTGCCTTAAACAAATCCGTCCCAGCATATCTTCGAAGATACCGGATGACACAGAATCTTGTGGGCGACAAATGAACTGGGCACCTGGACGCTCGTTCGGAGCTGGGTCTATAACTTCGGCTTCAATGACCAGTATCTCGATGGTTGAAGGAATTGAACTCGGGAGTTCCTGCTGCTGAGAACTTGAAGGTTCCATGACTAACTAGCTTATGAAAAATCATTGTTAAACAGACAATAACGCTCGTGCATCCCCCAGTGTAAAGTGTGTGAGTGTGTTGTGCAGTGTGGTACTGTATATCATTTGAGAAGCTCTACAGAATTGGAGAAAGCATGTAAACAACGAGACTTTGAAATTCAATCGGAAGGACCGTCATCACTGACCGTCACAACCGCGCCATCCGGATATTAGCAATCGATTCAAGTCAAAGTTTGTTAAAATTTTGTTAAAGTTGCAGTTCCATCGACGAGCTTCAAAGGGAAATCAAATATACAGTCCAAAGGTCAAGTCTAATTATGCCAAAATGAAGCTCGTCGGAGTTAGGTGTTCAAATGCACAAGAGTTTTCGATATCATCGAAGTTAGGTTCATTGTCAATCATCAAAAGTTCAAGTTCGAATCGATCGCTCAGGGACACTTTCGTATCGATCCCAGGATTGCGCAGTTCGAATCGGTCCAAGGCCTCCACTTCGAATCGGTCCAAGGCCTCCACTTCGAATCGATCCAAGGCCTCCACTTTGAATCGATCCAAAGCCTCCACTTCGAATCGATCCAAGGCCGCCACTTCGAATCGATCCAAAGCCTCTACTTCGAATTGATCCAAGGTCGCCACTTCGAATCGATCCAAGGCCAGCATTTCGAATCGATCAGACGCAACCCCTTCGTATCAATCCACATATTCGAAGCACTCGATTCGATGCAAAGCTCAGCCATCGATCGATACGAAGGCCTCCGTCTCATCATCTCGAAGCCCCTACTCCAGATCGACGCGAAGCTAAGGCCAAGGAATCTTCGATCGACCACGACTTTGGGTGATTTGATGTTAAAAATCGAGTCTCATCGTTTACGCGTTGGCTTCGCTTAGTGGATTACCTAAATCTGGCAGTTAGTTCGAGTAATTGAGGATCTGAATCGGTTCAAAGGCAAGAACAATATCTTCTTTTCCCGAGTCTCTGAACGTTACGAAAGCAAAAGCGCAAGAATAGAAAAGTAAAAAGTGAAAAAATGGCTAAGTCCATGGTATTTATATGGATTCGAAGGTGAAGGGAAAAAACGATACGCATTCCAGTAAACACGACCGGTTGCAACGTGTCACCTCCGCATCGATTCGAAACAACTATTCGAATCCGTGAACTCGAGTCTGTACCGATACGAAGTCTTCACTAAATCCATCGATGCGAAGCCCTTCTTCGTATCGACCTCTTTCGACTCCATCCCCAGTTTTAGCGATATGAAATGTGCATTTCGAATCCATCGAACCGCAGCATCCAGGGATCAATATTCATCGATACGAAGGCGCGTTTCGTATCCATTTTAGTGGCTCGCACCAATTCGAAAATGAGTTCCACCAAAGTTCGTAACCATCAATACGAAAGTTAATTTCGTATCCATCAATGCAGTAAAAATCGATACAAAACAATGTTTCAACCCTTCTACACTGATCCAGGAGAGGATTGATACGAAGGAACATTCAAAAATGACCATCGAGCGTTGTTAAAATTCGAATTTCACATCGGTTCAGGAGAGGATCAATACGGAATTCAATACAGGATAAACTGACAATGACTCATGAACGTCAGCGAGAGTCGGATTAACATATGTGCATACATAACGGACTAATATTCAATATTCCAGATTTACAGGAATCGGGAACTCATTTAATAGCGATTACAACAACAAACGGCTAATCACTAGCATACAACAATCAGTTGCAACAATATAGGGTACAGCGGTTAACAGTCAACAGTTTACATTTTCGAGAAAATCAGTCGGAGACTACAGCTTTCATCGAAAAGACGATAACTATTCAGAATGAAGATTGCAGCATTTCAAAGCACATCATGTTTCCACAAGACGTACTTTGGGGGGCAAATGTTATCCCGCCTTTTGGCAAGGCCGTGACACCAAGAAACTGACTAGTAACCAGTGACGGTTCGTCTTAGAGATCGATTATACACAGGTTCACTATGGATATCGACGAATTTTGTCCGAGTCATGATCGAGCTAAAACTGGTTTGACACGACAAGCGAGGCTATGAGAGTCACCGTTCCAAATCTCAAGTCAATCCGAGTTCGTATGTTCAAGTTACGATCGATACAAAATTGGATGAAAACCAACCACTATTCAAATCGCTCAGTTTGAATCCATCAGGAATGACTACTTCGACTCGCTCCGCTTCGCATCCATCACAGAACCACTGTTCGACTCGATCGAGTTTAAGTCCATCGCAGATCCACTGTTCGACTCCATCGAGTTCGACTCCATCGGCGAAGCCACTGTTTGAATCGATCGAACAATGACCACTTTGTGTCCATCACAAAGCCTTTGTTCGAATCCATCAGGACGTGCCACTTCGACTCGATCAGCTTTGCATCCATCAGGGAAAGCTTTCTTCGACTCGATCGATCAATGCACACTTCGACTTGCTCCGCTTCGCATCCATCAGGGAAATCTTTGTTCGACTCGATCGATCAATGCACAGTTCGACTCGATCATCCAATATCAACTACGCATCCATCCGAAGACTTCTACTTCGTATCCACCGAAGCGAAGCAAAGCACAACAGCCGATACGAATGAAGTCTACCTCCATCGGTACGAACAGAATCATCACCATCGATACAAACAAGGTGAGGTTCAAGAATTACTCGGCCAGCTCGGCAAAGGAAGTGGATCAACAAGGGGAATGCTCGCCACGTCATCTGACAGTCACGCCCAGCAATCGAGTCGAACGAGAGCGAGTCGAAGTGATGGAGTCGAACGAAACAGCCAACCGAAAGTCCTATTTCGCATCGATCATATCTCCTAATCTACAAGTCCAAATGCTATGAAATTATCACAGAAGCTTACGTGCATGCTAAAGAATGTCCACGCCAAATTTCGACTCCATCGGACACAATCTTGATCGATACGAAATCCATTCGTATCGATCACGGATTGGACTGAAACTTCGCGGGCCTGGGCGCGCGGGCCTAGTCACGTGCCAGAGAGGGTCTCCCGAGATCTGAGCAAATTATCAGCCTCCTACACCTATAAATAGAGCCCCAGGGCATACAAAAAAGGGGCTTCTTCTTCTTGGAATTCTCCAACACCCAGACTCTGCCGGATCCAGATCTAAACTCCCTTGCTGCTGCCAATAACGAAATTCACTACAGCAAATCATAATTGTCTGCTGTAATTCATTGAATTCACTTGTAATCTTAAAAGAAAGATCAATAAAGCTATCAACTTCATAGTTGACGTAGGCGATACACCGAACCACTCTAAATTCTTGTGTCTCCTTGCATTTTAATTAGTTTCATATCTGAGATTTGGAGTTTTTGTTAGATAATCCTCTTTTTACATTTAACTTCTTCACTTTATCTCTTCAAAAACTTCCGAAGAGTGTTGTGCCCAATTTTGGTACAAACAATGTGTATTGGTTTACTGGTTTCGACTAGGTTGGAGGCAAAAGGTCTTGGTCGAAAGGTACTTCTAAAGAAGGTGTAACTCCTTTTTCTGAGCAAAAGGCTATTTAACCAAATAAAGTAAACTTTTTTTTAACAAACTTGCCTACTTGTAAACATTTGATTGGCTGTCTTTAACTTTCAAATAATTTGGCTAATATTAGACGCATTTTCTCTGATCTAAAAACATGATAACTTTTAACAATTAAGCCCTTCCTATTCATAAAACAATTAAATCATTTAGTTCATCCTTTCAAAATAATTTAATTTCCATAGTAAATCACTTAGTAAAAATCCCCAAAAATTCCAGAAATTCACTTTAATCATGTTATCTAACATATCAAAATTTCAGACCCAAATTCTCATTATATTTTCCAAAATAAATTTATAAACCCAAATAACCATATTTTCCTTTGAATATTCATAATTAATTCTCCACGGCTTGGAAAATTATAAAAAATGAAACCCAACTCCAAAATCATGTTTTCCATAACATATAATTCTTCCATTGATTTAAGAATCATTTAACTTCGGTTTTACCCTAATACCGTGCATATCTCCATTTAAACCATCTTGTATAAACCACATAAATATAAATCAAGCATATCATCATTCAATAAATCATAAAAATGAATTTATCCCTTAAATCCAAAACCATATGATTATATAACCAAAATAGAGATGTACTGATTATTATTCACCTTAGATTGGATAAGGAAATTGAAGATTGATTTCTTCTAGCTTGAATCCTAAGCTTTACTTTGATTTTTGATTCTTCTTTCTTCCTAATGGTCGGCCTTGCTCTTTCTTTTTCCTATGTTTTTGTTTAGGATAAAATGAACGTGTATGACTAAGGAAATAGTATAAGGGTGGAAATGGGGTGAATGACCCTAATGCCCTTATGGTCAATTAGCTATAACCATTTATAAATTCATTTAATTTAAATAAGCACGGCCACTACATATTTATTAATCAACCTCAATGCCCTTATCTACATTATTCTATTTATTTTTTTCTAATTAAATCTCCTAAATAATGTTATTAAAAATTAGGGGTGTTATAGCAAGCCGATCAAAACTAACATTTCAGTGGTCGAGTTCCTAGGTTCATCTTTAGTACTTGGTTTTTCATTGTTTTCAACGCAAGATTTTCATTGTATTTAATCGCAACGACACATGATCTTGATCTATGGTTATATTTGCTCATTTCGAATGAAAATTTTCATTGAGATTTCATATATTAAGAACATGACTGATCACCATACAACTTTTGTACGATCTATATATATCAAAATCCATAATCTTGTATTATTTTAGAGTTTAAAACTCATAGATGACAATACATAGTTTCGGGCAAAAAAATATTTAAGTGACCAAGGAACAAATGTATTTAGTAGTTGTATCGCTTGGCTCTTGTATAGGTCTTCAAGTGACAACATGCTAAATAATTTATTGGTAAGTATATGTTATATTTCTTTGTCAATCTTTATTCATTTCATTTGTATATTTTAGTTGATGAATTTTTTTATTAATTAGATTAGCTGCACAAATTTATTATAGTAGATAACCTTAATTTGTATAGTACACGTTCTTATAATATTAGAAAGGTTCAATTTATTCATTTCATTTTTATAATAAGGATCCTACTAGATTCTTATACTCTCCAAAGCCCAAAATATAGAAACCTTTTAATTCTCTGATGAGTGTTAAAACTCGCTTGCCTTGTGATTGAAACCTTGAGTTTACTCAATAAATCATAAGCCCGCAAGCGATGGATAACTCTTTATTGATTGTATCGTATACAACTCCTAACTATGGTTTTTGTCCTAATCATAGTCTCGATAGTGAGTTTGCTTAACAAATTGAAAGAGATTATCTATTCATACCTAACATTCAAAGAAGGCCTAAGAATAATGCACATACCTTGAGTTTTCTCAACAAATACATATATGTATCTTACGCCATCTAGGTAATATATTAATAGTACTATACATAACATCTCCCCAGCTTGAATTTGCTCAACAACTAGTGAGTATGCATGTAATCTATCAATATATAAATGATAAAAGACAACTTTATATACTTGAGATTCATAATCTTTAATATATACATTAGAGTGATATCGATTTAAGGAACAATATATTCTTATGAAATACCCTCGTGATTCATGTGTCGGAAACATTTGGAATCAAGGTACATATACTTTACGTATGTGCTTATCCCAAAGATCTATTTTAGGTTATTTCATTGTTCCACTTAAATTTTGTTTATACATATATATTATATAAGTTTAATTTTTTATAATTATTATAATTTAATTAACTTATATAATATTTATATGTATATTATAATTAACTCATACTTAATTAACTTTATTTGAATTAATTAAATAATATTTAATTAATTTTAATGCTTATTAATTAAATCATATTCAAATAATAATTAAATTTTATTTAAAATTTTAAAAAAATTCATTTTATTCATTCTAAACTATTTAATATACCATTATATATTTTTAATCAGTTAACATTTAATCAGTCATTTATCAAATAAATCATCAATTAATTAAACATTTTAATTAAATATTTTAACAAATTTTGTTTAATTTACCTTAACCTATGTAGTTGTGTGTGTGTGTGTATGCGTGTGTGTATATTAATTAAATTTTAGTTAGTTAGTTAGTTAATTAATTATATTAATAAATATTTATAAAATTTTCAAATCTTAATAAACTAAATTCTCAAAACAATTTTAAGCAATTTTAAATTTTTTTATTACTTTTATAAAATTTCCTTTGATTTTTAAACTTAGGATTTAAATTTAAAATATGCTTTAAATTTTCAAATCTTAAAAATTAGTCCAAGACCCAAAAATATTTAAGCCTTACACATCTAGGAACAACCTTTTGACTTGCTCCACTTATTGGGCTAGGCCAGTAGCAAGGAAGGGTAGGCTACTTGATTATCCAACTCCAAACCTAAACACCACCATTCTAAACACCCATCAAATAGAAAAGTTTATTAGTTGGCCCCATATACTGGTTAATTAGACCGTATAGACTATACGAGTTCTAATACCATTGAAGGTCCGACCCAGACTCCTTTGGGGTGACCCCACTAGGTACCTAACAAGCGAGTTTTACATGCAGGCTTTCGACTAACACAACCATCACAGGACATGTAGGGGTAAGTGGCAATACTTCGTCATAGATCACAATGTAAAAACCCACTATTATGCTAGTTGCAGGGATCACGGGACATGTAGGCATGATTTAGAGTTCCCTGTTGGCAATAGGGTGTATGTCAAGATCTCTCCATTGAAGAATACAGTTCGATTTAGTACCAAGGAAAGTTGGCATCAAGATTCATAGGTCAATTTCCAATACTCGAGAGGATGGAAATCTAGCTTATGGAATCGACTTACCTCAGAAGATGGTGAGCATGGACGATGTGTTCCATGTTTCTCATTTACGGAAGTTAATGCATAACTGATACGTAACTATTACATTGGATCAACTGGAATATATAAAAGTTGAACCTAAAGCATTAAGGTCTTGGAAGCCGATTCATATAATTGAATGGAGTACGAAGCAACTTAGAAGGAAGACGGTGCTATTGGTAAGGGTTCAGTGAAGTAAAAGCGAAGGCGATAATACATAGGGGAATAAGGAGTGTATAAGGATCGCTTAGTCAGAGCTTTTTAATCGGTAAGATTTCCACTTTTATCGATAGTTTTGACATTTGATATTCAATATTGTTAGTTTAGTACCTTACATGCTAGGGTAGACATATGTTATATTTATTTGCATGTGTGTGCATGTTTGATGGATGTGTTCTTGCTTATGGTTGTTAGGCATGTGAAGTAACTATATCGTTTGACCATAGCTTGATTGATGGGATTTCAAGACGAGATTTCTAAAGGGTGAGAGTGTAATGACCTATATCTTACTCATCGAAGGATCGTAAAATATTATTTTTAAATCCAACTTGGGTCATATAAGACTATAACATTGTAAAATGTTGAGTATTAACATTTTTGACCGTTAAAATTTTTACTAGAGGCTTTTGACCTTAAATTTTTTTTAAGGGTTGTAACTTTTGATAGAAGCCGAATTAGGATCCAAAACCACTTCCAAATGAAAGATACGATGGTCTCCATAGAGTGGTCATAATAGATTTCTGGCCTTATGGTATAGATGATATATGCATTTGAAGTTTGATAGTTTTTGAATAGACTAGGTCATTGGACTAAGCCCATAGTTAGCCCATTTACCTATTTCTTGAGATTTGAGCTAATTGTAGCTGATGGAACTACCTCTAATAATTTTCGTACTTCCCAAAAACTATTCTTAATCTCCATTAATCATCTCCTTAACCAAAACCATCTTAAATCCTTACTTTAATTAGCCAAATCTAGAGATTATAAAGTGGTTAGCATAGTGATTAGCAAAGAGACATCGGGGATTCAAAAATTAGCATCTTGGGATTCATGCTTGGCTGGTTGGACCTTTCCCCCCATTTTTGGTGATATATGACTTTTGATGAGCGATTAATATCTTTTTCTTTACTATAGATGTTTATGTTGTTAAAATGGCGTTTTAAAAATATTTTCAAAGATAAAAACATGATTTTTGTTAGATCTAAATTTAACCATGATTTATAAACGAATTTAAAATGTCTTAAAATGGATTTTGATTAGTTATATGCATATGTTCTTACAGATACTTCATTCTAGAAAATAGGCTAGATGTAGGGTAGTTGGTTGTTGAATCCAAATTTGATTGTAAGTGTATGTGGTATATGATGTATGTATTGTATTGCTTGAATGTAAGTATATATGTATATATGGTTATGTTGGATGAAATATCGATCAATGGATGATTTAGAGTTATGATTTTTTCTCTGTTAGGTCTTGTGTGAAAGAATGATCAATAGCATGGATCATTCTAGGTGAAGTGGACAAATGACGAAGGTCCATATTGGTAGAGAAAAGTTTGTGATGGAGCAGTGTCGAGTTGAAAAGGGTGTATTAATGGAGATCTTGAGACTTCACGCAAAACGAGGCAGCAAGACAAATTGGAGATTGAAGCTGGAATTCCGAAAAATGACATAGGAAAAATTTGACTAAATCATATGGATCGATGCCAATCCATATGGATCGGTGTGGACCCATATTTTGGGATGTAAAGTGCAAAAAGGCACTTAGGTGGTGGAATGGTGATGGCTTGGGTTTATTTCGAGGCGGCATGGTGTGAACTTCGGGCTAAGGCAAAGGAAACGCAGGCAGTATTTTCCACTGATCCATCCGATGGATGCACCACCAATCGAATTGGACTTGAAGAGAATGGGCTTACGCATGGAAAACTTGGGGTTTTCCTAGAAAGAAGTATTACGTTGGCACTTAGCCAAAATTTGGCTAAGTACTAAACATAATAGGTTGGTACTGACCCATATAGGTTGGTACCGAAGCATCCCATTTTTTGAGAATTATAGAGGGGGTCTAGGGCAGTACACTTTATCGATCGCGAGTCATTTAGAGAAGGGGTTAAGTTATGGCTCTGACCAAATGATCTATAAAGCAAGTGGAACGTGAAAGAGACTCAAGGCTAGCATGAAGATTTGGTTTGGTTACTTCGGGCTTCATTTGGGGATTTTCTGAGGAGACTTCGGACTAAGACGAGGATATTCTATGACTTATGATGGTGTCTAAAGTGTTGGAACTAGGCTAGCCCGCAGTGGAAGTAATGAGTGAATTTCAAAATTTTTTACGCTATAGGATCTTTATTGAGCCTATGAAGTCTAATTTATTTATAACATTTTTAATTTTAATTTATATAAAATCATATATTTCATTTAACTTTATAAATTATTGATAGAAATTTATTTAATTTATTTTCAATTTATATATAAATATACATATGTATTGTATACATATATGTATCTATGCATGTGTAACATGTTATTCTGTGAAGGGTATAACATGCCCATGTATAGATGCTAAGATTTACATCGCAATAAACATGTTAGTGCATCCTATATGTATTGTATGTTGTCCAAATATATGTATATATTTATGCTTATTATATATAAAACCAAGAGAGTGTGTGTGTATGTGTGTGTATAAGTATGTTATAGGACTATACTGTTGATATATTTATATGTAAATATTATAGTGTAAAATAATATATAAATAAACAAATATATATACGTAGGTATAAGTTCAAAATTATTATTATTTATTTATACTAAGATATATATATGTATATGTATATGTATTAATATAACATAATTATACGTATAAAATATACATATATAAAAATATAAATATACTATTTAAATGTAAATATGATATATATAAATTGAAAATTTACTTTTTAATGTTCTAGATCGAGTGCACAGCAAGTACAATTTTGATTATAATTTTATTTTATTAATATGTAAATATTATGAATTAATTAGATAAACAACAATAAATAAATGATAGAAAATATGTAATATATATATATATATATATTTCTAATTTTAAATTTCCATAAAATCTGGAATCATATTTTATAGCTTATGAAAAAATTTGAGATTTTTCTAAGTCAAAATATTATTTTTATTAATTAGTTACTTTCGGCCTAAGTAAAAAATAATTTTAAAAAAATAATAAAAATGGTTGAAAAAATCTATTTTTATGATCGAAAGCTTCTACAATAAAAAATTAATTTTATAAAATTTAAGATCTGATTTTTGAAACATAATTTATTTTATATATAGATTTTAATTCGTATAATGATTAAATAATACTAATAATATTAAATAATTACTTGAAAAAATTATTTACAGTGACTAAAAATTATAATTTCTATAATTATGCATTTTAAAAATATTAGATGAATTTTTATATGATATAGCTATATAGTTTAGTATTAGTCGTATAAATAGATTATTAATATATTAATATATGTATAAATAAATTAATAAATAATAGTAAATAAAATAAAATAATTTCGGCTATGTGTGTCAAATCTATTATAAAAAATAGTTTTTTTCTTTTTTATGCACATAACCAATCAATATATGTGACGACAACAATACTTATAGCAATTTCACCCGACTAACAATTCAATAATAATAATACACACACATATGAACAATATCGAATTACATAGAGATTATGCATCATATATAAAACTAAATACTTAACTAAACTAAAGCCCTTAAGTACACCTTGTAATGATGAGTTCCCTAACTTTTGAAACTTTCCTGATTTGTCAAATTACAAGTCTTTGAATCACAGACCCTTTACTATCGAATAGCTATTGATTGAATTGATTTGATTTGAGTTGAGTTGGAGCACTATGAGTTATAATTCAGCCACAAGATGGAGAGAGGAGGCAGCCAAAAAGTCTTTTTAATGCTAAGGTTAGGGTCTCTTATGTAGTAGTTGAATAAGAGGAAAAACTGATCATATCATTTACCTTTTCTCATCAGATCTTGACCATCCCAAACCCATTTCCTTATTTTGGCTACTCCCTATACCTTATTATTACTGCCAAAATTTGCCTCCAATGTCATGTACTAATTGCACATTTAAGTCCAAGTAAATATATTTAATTAAATTCAAATTAACCTCTTATCGATATTTCATATCGACCGATATATTTATAACTATTATAAATTTATATACAACAATATTTATTCCTCAAATCATATTCAAAATTTTATAATTAATATTTCATAAATATTAATTGATTTAATTAATATATAATGATTATAAACTAATTAAATCATTTGGTCCAAAGAGAATTCATCATCTCAGCTGTGTGATTCATTAGGTGTAAATTTGATCAGTGATTAACATCGAACTATTCAAATGTTAACGTTCACGCGTCACTTAGTAGTTGGTGTGGCATTTTCGCCAAATTCATCACTTTCTTAGTTTCGGTAAAATCCAATTTTGCTTTACCCGGTTGTGACATTTATTTACACCAATTATCTTCGTCAAAACTATATCACTTTGGACTTATTGAATTTGGTAATTGTCAAAATTCCAACATTGTCCACATTCAACTCTATAGTCTAAACACAAAGTCCTTAGTTCAACAATAATAATAATTATTAACCGAACTACTCTGGCCAGATATTTTGACTTTGGTTGACTTGAGTTGACTATGATACAGACCCATATAACTGAGGAAATGAATCCTCTCTTGAATAATGCTTCACTTCCAATACTTCCACTCGACCCACTTATAGCCACTCGATGGATGTCATGCCATGATTTTACTATAATCAAAATGGAGCTTTCATATTGAAGATTCACAGTATTCTCAAGTCGAGAGAATTATGTAAATCAATCACTTCGATATTTTCTGTTTGACCTTAGTTATATTAACCAATAGAAAAATATTAAGTGAGTCATTCCATAGTTATTCAATAACTATTAGTATGTAACCCCTAGGTGCCCCCAGCAGTCATGAGTAATCCACTGCCCAACATTTGGAGAGCGTTACATACTCTAATCTCAACGGATACATTGATATCCAGTTTCGATGCATCTCGACTAGAAACATTTAAAATAATGTGTTTTATAATATAGTGATACAATACTCATGATTACAACTATTTGTAATTACTATCATAAACATACCATTTATGGATTTTCTATTAAATATGTTTTAATTAAACATTTAATTATTTATAACAAATATATAACAGAAAGAAGAAACACCTTTATTTCGAACGAGAGTCGATTACAAAGTTAATTAATTTATAATAAATTACAGAATTGCCCCTAGGGAATACCCCTAACTCTATCAATCTCCCACTTGCACTTGGGGCCAATTATAGAATCTTAATCTCTTCCCTTTAGTCGAGAGCTGACCGAGCTAGGCCTTTAGTGAATGGATCTGCTTACGTACTATCGGTTCCTTTGCGATCCGTATCGCTGCATTGTTGTCATGGAACAATGCCATAGGTTTCTCAGTATCGGAATCGCTCCGAGATCACTCAAAAACTTGCGCATCCAAACCGCCTCTTTTGCTGCTTCATTGAGGGTGATGTACTCGGCCTCCCTCATGGAATCGGCAACTGTTTCTTGCTTGGAACTTTTCTAACTAACGGCTCCATCTTTAAGCATAAAGACATACCCAGATACAGACTTACTATCATCTATATCACTTTGAAAGTTCGAATCAGTATACCCCTTCATAAGAAGGTCTTCATTCTTATATATGAGGAATAAATCCTTAGTATTTCTCAAATACTTAAATATATATTTAACGACCGTCCAATATTTTTCTCCGGGATTAGATAGGTGTCGGCTTACGCATCCTAATATGTATGCCACATTCGGTCTAGTACATATCATAGCATATATTATGGATCCTATGGCTGAAGCATAAGGAATCCTTTTCATATACTCCTTTATGTCATCGGTATAAGGAGTGTCCTTTTTAGAAAGGATGATTCTAGATTGTGTTGGAACATTTCCACATTTGGAAATCTCCGTACCGAACCTTTTCAGTATGGTGTCTATGTACAGAGATTGGGACAATCCCAACAGCTTCTTAGATCCATCTCTATAGATCTTTATACCAAGTATATAGGCTGCTTCTCCCAAATCATTCATAGAGAAGATTTTGGAAAGCCAAGCTTTCACTGATTGCAACAATGAAGTGTCATTGCCAACCAATAATAGATCATCGACGTAAAGTACTAAGAATACGATAGCGTTGCCATGTTCCTTTCTATATACACACACTTTCTCTGTATTCTGATAAAAACCAAACTGTTAGATTATTTTATCAAAACACTTGTTCCAACTCATTGAAGCCTATTTAAGTCCATAAATGGACTTTAACAACTTGCAAAACTTTGCCTTCACTTCCACTGAGCACGAAACCCTCTGACTGCGACATATAAACGGTTTCTTCTAAATCGCCATTTAGAAAAGCCATCTTTACATCCATTTGCCATATTTCTTAGTCATAGAATGCAGCGATGGCTAGCATAATCCGAATGGACTTAAGCATGGCTATAGGCGAAAAAGCCTCGTTATAACAAACACCTTGAATTTGACAAAATCCATTTGCAACTAGCCTGGCCTTATAAGTCTCTACTTCCCTATCTGCATTTAGCTTTTTCTTAAAAATCCCTTTGCAGCCGATGGGTTTTATCGCTTCGGGTAAGTCCGACAAAGTCAAAACTTTTTTTTTCGTACATGGAATCCATCTCGAACTTCATAGTTCCAAGCTAGAGTGCAGAGTCTTTACTCTACAATGCTTGTTGGAAAGATAGAGGAGTGTCATCATCTAAGACACTATCCTCCTTCTCGCCATCCATGAGAAAACTGTAGTATCTCTTTGGTGCATGAGATTCCCTACTAGACCTTCTAATAGGCTACTTGTATTCGTATATGGATGAACTTGGTTCTCCCACTTGTCAACTTCAATGTTAGTCCTTGGATCTCATCCAAGTCTATAACTTCACTGTTAATTTCTTTTGATAGAAATTCCTATTCTAAAAAGACAGCATATGTGTGGAAACAATCACCTTTTGTTCCTCTATGTAGTAGAAAATATATCCCCTAGAATTTTTAGGATATCCTATAAACTTACATAAAGCTGATCTCGCCTCAACCTTATTAGGGCCAATGTCCTTAACATAAGCTGGGCAACCCCACACTTTCAAATAATTGAAATGAGGTTTCTTCCCATGCCATATCTAATACGACATCTTAGCCACAGATTTAGTGGGCAACAAGTTCAACATATGCGTTGCGGTTTCTAGCGCATATCCCCAAAAAGACAGAGGCAGCTTAGCCTTATTCATAATGGAATGAACCATATCTAATAAGGTTTGGTTCCTTCGCTTTGACACACCATTGTGTTGCTGAGTATAGGGTGGAGTAACCTCAGATATAATCCCATTATCTTTTAATTATTGTTGGAAATCTTATCCAATATACTCACCTCCTCGATCCGATCAAAGAGTCTTAATCTTATGACCCATTTGGTTTTCTACTACATTTTTATATTCGGAAAATTTCTCATAGATGTTGGATTTGTTCTTTATAAGAAACACATATCCTAGTTTTTAGAAATCACCAATGAAGGTAACAAAGTAATAACTATAATCTTTGGTAATTACAGGCATAGGGTCACGCACATCACTATGTATTAACCCTATGAGTTCATCAACTCTTTCATTGCTCAGACTGAAGGGTTGCTTGGTCATTTTACCCTTGAGACATGACTCAAATGTGTTAAATGATTCAGAATCAATTGATGGTAGAAAACCTTTGTTTTTCAATTTGTGTAGTCGTTTCTCACTAATATGACCTAGCCTACAATGTTAAAGATAACCATCATTTATATTATTAGAATAATTATTCTAAGAACACACACAATTAGTTTAAATCATATAAATGCCATTTTGAAGAATACCATCACAAACTTTATTTCCATTCAAACTAATGTTCATAACATTATTTGCATAATGAAATACTTATCCAGTCTCAAACAATCTAGAAACAGAAATAATCCCACAAATAAAATCTTTTACAAAATAGCAATTATTTAATACTAATACTAATCCACTCAGAAAAACTAAATGATAATCTCCTACAACCGTTGCATCTACTATAGATCCATCAACCACATGGAGCCTCATTCCTCCTTTTGCCACACGATGCCAGTTCTTAAGCCCCTGTAACAAATTACATATATGAGTACCAGATCCAGTATCCAAAACCCAAGACATTTTACTGATCGCAAAACAATTTGAATCATAAATGTACCTAATGGAGCTACAGAACCATTCTGTTCTTTTCCCTAACAATCTTCAAGTAGCCAGGATAATTCATTTTCTAGTGACCTTTCTTATGGCAGTGGTGACATTCACTCTTGTCATCGGTCTTCTTACTTTTCTTTTTCTTACCTTCTCTTTTCCTTTTCTTCGAACTCTTCGAAGATGATGCACTACCCGTTACAGTAAGTACAACCCTTTGATCTTTTAATTATGATCCGGCCGACCTCAACATATTAAGGAGCTCTACAAGATTCCCATTCAATTGGTTTATGTTATAGTTCGGTATGAATGATTCATACTGAGGGGCAAGTGAACCAAGGATCAAATCTACTTGCAATTCATTGCTTATCTGTACATCCAATTGCGAAAGCTTACCAATATAGCCTTTTGTCATTATCACACAATCGTCCACTTTCTATCCTTTGGTCATTTTGGTATTAAACAGCTTCTTCATAATCTCATACCTTGCGGAACGTGATTGTTTGCCAAACAGGGCCTTGAGACTATCAAATCTCTCATGGATAGACATGTTTTCATGCTGCCTCTACAACAGCTTGTCTAACGTAGACATCGACTTAGGCGATCTCTAGGTCTGACCCTTATTTTTCATAAGCAAGTCACAGTCTGGGGTTTGCATCATCAGTGGGTTCCTCTTTGGGTTTGCATGTAATAGCTATCCAAAGATGCTCGTAAGTCAATGCTATTTTGATTGCTCTTAACTTGTCGATATAGTTAGGTCCGGTGAGTTTGTCGTTTTTAGAAAACAGTTTTGGAGTTGACATTTTTGCATGTTTAAGTGGTATATTATTAGGACAAATCATAATAGATGTTCTTATAATATTAGTAAGGATAAACTAAATGGTTCATTTTTCTAATAATCTCCCACTAGTCTTTTATATTTTTCCAAACACTAAGTCGACACATAGAAGACCTTTCAACTTCACTATTAGGTGTTAGGACTCGTATGTCTTGGAATTCTGACCTTAAGGAAAGCTCAACAAATTATACTTTCACATATGATAAATAACTCCTTATCGGTTGTATTATATACAACTCCTAACTCGTGGTACCTTGTCCTAATCCGCCTTTACCTTTAGGAAAGCTTAATAAATAAAGTTGGATTATTCACTCAGATCTACCATTTCACGACGGCCTAAGTATAATGCACATACCTTAAGGAAAGCTTAACAAATATATGCAGTTATCTTACCTCGTCTATTCAATATATTAATAGTACTACACATAACATCCTTAGCTTGAGGAAAGCTCAATAACTAAAGAGTATTCAAGTAGTCTATTAATATATAAATGGTAGAGGGTAACATTATATTGAAGATTCATAATCTTCAATGTATTATATTGAGTGATATCGACTTATGAAATAATGTAATTCTTATGAATTACCCTCGTGATTCAAGTGTCGAATACATTAAAAATCACGGTATACGTACGGTTACATATGTATTTATTCCTTAAGTCTATTTTGGGGTTCTTTAATGTTTCACCTTTATATTATACATTCATACTAAATAAGTTTTATTATTATAAAATTTTATATTTCATACTACTTATGTTATCCAGCCTTATTACCAAGCAATATTCGAATAGACTGGACGAATCAAACTTGAAAACTATTAAGGTAGAAAGCCCAAAGAGATGGCCCAAGAGTCCAAAAAGAAAATTCAAATAGAATTGTGGAGGCAAAGACTAAGATAACATAAGAAGCAAAGCACAAGGATCCACCAAAGTGGTGGATATGTACCGATCCAACGTCTTGGATCGGTACTGGTCCACAAATCTTCCGCTAAACTTGCCATGGCTCCTCCTATTCACTCTACTTGATGCAAGAAGCCTATTACAAGCGTTATTTTTTTGATCCCATGCAATTCTCTATCGATCTCCTCAAACTCTCAAAATCAACAACTCCATTCTTCCATAGATCCATTATTTGGCCTTAGAAACAAGTTAACTCTACTGCAAACAAGTTTGGAATGACGAAGCTAATGACATTTCGAGCCAAGACAAGGAGTTGAAAATCATCCACATGGAGAATTTATAGATCGATACCGATCCAAGCCCATGGACCGGTACAAATCCGTGATAATTGCTTAGGTGATTACCTATTTTCTTGGGAAAGCAGTCTATGGCATGGAAAACGAAGTGGAGATCATGGGGGCAAGATTTTAGGCTTTCTCTATAAATAGAAGGGCAAGGCTCATTTTTATGGATCTTTTTGGGCTCTTGCTTTCTCTACTCTAATTTCTTCTAATTACCATTGGATTTATACCGATCCGTAAGAACAATTGCTTGTAATCCAGTGATTTGAGCAATAAAATCACTAAGTGGACATAGGCCCAGATTAGCTGAACCACTATAAAAGTTGTGTATTCTTTTCTTACTCATTTTCATTTATTTTCTTCACTTTTATTCTCTACACAATCTTTTAGGCGTTTGTGCCATTTTTGGTTCAAACATTTTGGTGCTTTCATTGAGAGATGAACTCGGGCTATTTGGATCCATCATCTACTATTAGATTTCATAGATCTGAGAGATAGATTCAATCTTCCAACCTTACTATTCTACTATTCATATTTTCAAAAATCTAAGAGAAGTTATTCGCCATGGCCCCATCAAGGAAAGAACGTGCTACAACTTCAAGAGCTACTAATGATATTGAGAACCAAGACACTTACCGTGTGGATGAATTTGCCCAAATAGAATAAGCTAAGATCCAAAATCCAACTGAAGTCATGACTCGAATGGAGATGGATTATATGATGAAGTAGATGGAGGATAGATTCTAGGAGACTCGTAATAAGATGAACTAGTAGATGCAGTCGAGCTTGAGGCTGCTGAATGAACTAACTCAAAACAGTCATAGGAGGAGTAAAAGGGACTTAGACCATTCAAGTTTAGAATCCAAAATTTCCTCATCATCCGAATAAAGACCGAGGCATAATAAGCAGAAAAAGATGCAAAACACGACTGGAACTTTATATCAAGGAGCAAGACAAAATCACAGATCGAGTTTGTGGATCGGTATTGATCTAAAAGGACGAAACATACCGATCCAACTTATGTAGGAATTCGACCTCACCCTTTGGACAATGGTGTGGATGTGACCTCTGGACATGCTGTTGATGATCAGAATCAAGAATATTGAGTTACTACTATTGATGCAACGCATGAGAATCAAGTAGGGGGACTGTTGGACGAATGGATCTCCTAGAGTCTAGAGAGCGTTCGCCGGGCTGAACACTCGGGGCAGACCTCGATTACCGTCGTTCAGTCGAACCTGTAGACCCGGAGTACTTGAAGGATATGGTCAGAAGACTTGTAAGTGCAAACTAATTCAGAATCAATGATGAGTGGGGTACTTTTCCTAGTCGAAATCCGTTTACTGAGAACATTCTGCTTTCAAAGTATCCATGGAGGTTTGTTTTGCCAATAATATCATTGTACTGTGGAAAGACAGATCCAAAGTAGCAATGATAAAGTATGAATGACATATGGACTCAGCTAGAGCATCTAATGCCGTGAGATGTCATTGTTTTCCAATTTTTCTAGAGGAAGTAGCGATGATGTGGTTCACTCGGCTCCCATCGAGATCCATATAGTCTTTTGATAAGTTGTCACAAAAATTTCTGGAGCAATTTCGCTTACATACTTCGCGTTCGAAAAATGTGATGTCATTATCGAACCTCTTCCAAGGAGCGGGCGAGTCGTTAAAGGACTTCTTGAACCAGTTCCATACAGATGTGATGGAAGTAACAAATCCCAATGATGACATAGTATCAATGGCATTGATCAGGGGGATTCATCACGAGACCGACTTTGGGAGATGGTTGGAAATGAAGCCCCCATTGATGATGGGTATTTTCTATAGGAAGGCTAATCAGTTTCCACATTTGGTGAAGGCATACAATTATCCCCGAAGAGGTAAGGCTGGGTGTTCAGCTGAGGTGATATAGAGCAACATTGCCGTAAAACAATCTGATGGAAGTTTCGAGAATGTGGACATGAGCGTTGGTAACAAGAGTGGTGGTCAGAAACAGAATGAAAATGGGGCCAGAAAGCAAAAGCCTGATAACTGAATCATCCCAGGATTCCAAAGTATGATAATTATACTAAGTTGAATAACTCGATCGTGAATATCTATATGACAACTCAAGGTACTGAGTAGTACAGAAAGCCAGTTTCGAGGGAGTTGACTGGGAAGGAGAAGAGATCTGGAAGATCTGCAGGTTTCATGAGACGCACGGTCAAAAACAAAACCGAGTGTAGACACTTGCGTGATATGATTGAGGAGCCGATTCGAAAGAAGAAATTGCAACAATTTGTGAAAGACCCCCTAGGATGGCGGGCAAGGAAACTCTAACTGCCCTGGGATGACATCTCAGTGTGGGCAAGCAGATCCTACTGGTGAGGAGCCTAGGCAGCTTAAAAAACATTTGGTGATAAATACAATCATTAGTGGACCACATCCAGCTAATAAGAGTATGAAAGAGATGGATATGTATGTTGGCGCACTGAAACAAACAGTGAATGAAAGTTGTTTTGCTGTAGAGAATGGAGCTCTGGAAAAATAGTTTAGAACCATGATTAACAATATTGTTTTTCGGAACAGAGATGCTGGTGGAAGCCCCGATGATTGACCCATTGGTTATAATGGCCATAATTATCCCTGCTATTGTACGAAAGGGTTCATTGTGGGATTTCGGTCAATATTCTATTCAAAAAAGCTTACGACAAAATGCTTCTAGAGGGTAAGGACTTGAAACCATGTAAATGTCAGATCCACGGATTTAACATGATAGCTACGAAGTCAGTCAGATATATGGAATTACCGATAGTACTTGGAGAAGGCAACTGCAAGCCGTTGCGGCTTGTACCTTTTGTGGTGTTGGATATTTACTCTACTTACAATGCATTATTTGGGCCGATTGGCCCTGGCTGAGTTTAGAGCTACTATAGCTCCTTGGTGCTTGACAATGAAGTTTCCTACATAAAACAGTATGGGAATAGTCTAGAGGGATTAGGGGCTTGACCGCGACTGTTATGTCGCCGAGTTAAAGGAGAAAAGACGAAGAAAGAAAGGAAAATATGTAGAGGGGGCCCTCTGCATTAAGGCTTTGGATGCATAGCAACCACTGCCTTAGCCTTGGGTCGGGCAACATAATTAGTTCCATAAGGATATGGATCCGCAGATAGAGCCGAAAGGTGGAAAGTAGCTCCTGCCGAATTAACGATCTACGTTCCAGTTAGTCAGGATGACCTGATATAGGTCCTAAAGGTCGGATCACAGCTCAGTGTGAGAATGATGAAGGAGTTGGTTTGTTTTCTCTAAGCGAAGCTAGATGTATTCACCTGGACGCACTCTAATATGTATGGGATCTCGCCAGAGATAGCGAGCTATGCATTGAACATAAATCCCAAATGCATTTCTGTAAAACAGAAGCGCCGCAGCCTGGGTTCAGAGAGATCCACTGCACTCAAAGAAGAGGTGGAAAAGCTGCAGGATAATGACTTCATCCGTGATGCCTTATACCTAGAATGGGTATCAAATCTGATCTTGGTAAAATAGTCAAACGGGAAGTGGAGGACATGCGTTGACTACCTGAATAAGGCATGCCTGAAGTATATCTTCCTGCATTCAAGGATTGATCAGTTGGTGGATTCGACCGTTGACCATGAATTGCTTTCATTCATGGATGCATACTCTAGATACAATCAGATTCCAATGCACGTCCTAGACCAGGAACACACCGGCCTCATAACTGGCTTCATAAGATGTTTAAAGACCAGATATGATGATCTATGGAGGTCTATGTAGAAGATATGCTCGTGAAATCACAACGATCGGAAAACCATGTGGATGATTTGGCTGAGATGTTCGGCGTCCTTCGAATATATGGGATGAAGATAAACCCTTGAAATGCTCATTTGGCATCGCGCCAGGGAAATTCTCAAGCTTCATTGTGAACTACCATAGGATCGAAGCTAATATGGAAAAGATGCGGGCCTTGAGAAACATCGAGGCCCCAAAGACGATCAAGGAGGTCCAAAGCTTGAATGGGAAGGTCGCCGCCCTAAGTCGATACATCTCCCGAGCCACAGACAAATGCATCATTTTCTTTGACTTGATTAAGAAGGGAAAACGGAACTTCACTTGGACATAGGAGTGTAAAGATGCATTCCAGGCTCCTTGGAGAGACCCCCCTTCTCTCGAAGCCGGTGGATGACGAGGACTTGTTTATATATCTGGCAGTGTCGGTTCATGCGTTGAGCGCTGAACTTGATCGAGAGGAATCCAGCATCCAACGACTGCTCTATTACATCAGTAAACGGTTGACATGAGCATAAAGAAATTTGTCAAAACCGGAAAAGCTTGCATACTACCTATTGATTTCTTCAAGGAAGCTCCACCCTTACTTTCAGGCTCATCCGATCAATGTTCTTACCGGCCAGCCTTTGCGACAAGTCTTGCAACAACCTGAGACTTCTAGAAGGCTGTTGAAATGGAACATTGAACTATGATAATATGATATAACCTTTCACCCTTGGAGAGCTATCCATGGCCAAGCTTTGGTGGACATTATAACTGAGTTCACTGTGTAAGACAATATTCCGAAAAGCAGTGGTGAGAAAAATGGTAGGAGGAAGATGTACATGGATGGTGCATCAAATAAACGTTGTTCTTATGTAGGAGTTGTGCTTGTCACTCCTAAGGAACGTTCAATCTGTTATGTCTTGAGACTTGATTTTCCTACAATGAAGTAGAACACGAAGCACTGATTGTGGGACTCAAAATTGCCAAGGAACTGAGAGTTAAAACTTTACACATCTTTTGTGATTCCCATGGTGGTGTGTCAAGTCAGGAAGGAGTTTCAAGCAAAAGGAGCGACGCTGGCTCCTTATTTAAACCAGACTCTTGAACTGCTTAGTGACATTGAATATTACATGATAACGCATATTACCAGAAAGGTAAATGTGAAGGTCGACCGACTGGCTAAACTAGCTAGTTCTGGAGAAGCGCAGTTTATGGACCTGGTTCCAATAAAGATATTATCGAATCCGAGCATCGACCATATGGATTTTGATTGGATCTTGGAGGCTGAGCATGAGAAGGAGTTATGGATGACTCCCATAAATAATTATTTGTAGAAGGGAATCCTTCCGGATAGGAAGAGCAAACGATGGAAGCTCCTTTGCCAAGCTTTGAGATATATCTTTCAACAAGGAGCACTTTACAGGAAAGGATTCTCAGTCCCACTACAACGATGTGTTGCCAACGATGAGGCCATACAAGTGCCTAATGAAGTCCATGAAGGGGCTTGTGGCGACCACATTAGAGGAAAATCCATGGCGAAGAAGATACTCTACTATGGATACTTTTGGCCAATTGTGAATCGAGAATGTAGCTGATTACACTAGAAAGTGTAACGAGTGCCAGAGGTTTGCTAAGATTTTGAGAGCCCCACCGATGGAAGTTAATTAAATGGTTAGTCCCTGGTCGTTTGTAGTCTGGGGAATTGATATTATCAGTGTATTATCGATATCTAAAGGTAGTGCAAAGTACACCATCATTATAGTTGATTACTTCACCAAATAGGCTGAGGTGGAGCCATTATCCACAATTTCCACAAAGAAAGTAATCAACTTCGTGGTCTGAAATATCTTTTATCATTTTAGAGTCCCACAAGTAATCATTACCGATAACGAAACCCAATTCGACAACACCGAATTTAAGGTTTCTACTGCCGACATCACATAGAAAAGAGATTTGCTGCGGTGGCACACCCCTAAACGAATGGACAAGTTGAAGCTATAAACAAGATTATCAAGTCCATTCTAAAGAAGCAATTGGAAAAGGCTAAGGGCAAGTGGGTTGATGAACTTCCATTAGTACTTTGGGCTTATCGAACGATCCACAAGTCAGCAGCTAACCATTCTCAATTAGCCTTAGCCTACGGATCAGAGGCTATGATTCCAGTTGAACCGGAAGTACCTTCCCATCGAGAGATTCACTACAATCCACGGACGAATGTAAAACTCCTTCTGGAATCTCTTGACAAGATAGATGAGAAGCGAGACGAAGCTGACTTAAGAGCAGCTACGCACCGAAACCAACTTTCCTGATATTACAATGCCAAGGTCAAGAATCAGACCTTTGAGATTGGCGAACTGGTTCTCAAATGAATCTTCCCAGGCCCTGGGAACTTGGGCCCGACATGGTAAGGTTCATACACAATAGAGCAAAAGCTTGGAGATGGCACTTTCAAGCTAGATACAGCTGACGAGATCTCACTCTTGAGGGCGTGGAATAGCAAGCATTTACGACGCTATTTCACTTAGAAATAAATTCGCACATCATTGAATAAACCATGTAATAAGATAGAACTTGTCATTTCCCATTTTCAATAAATGTGTGTGCGAGTGTCCTAGTGTCCTCCGACAGACTGTGCTTTGGAGCTTTGCTCATGGGAGTGATCTCTCCTACGCTGGTAAGAATGATGTCATCATCAAAGCAAAGGGGAGAATCAAGACTCTCTAGGCTCATGTTCACAATATCGATGGAGCCAAACTCGATAGGAATTGGCCCTAGGTTAGCAAATGTATCTGTTGAAGGAAGGGAAGGAGTTTTCTCTGCGGTTGTGATCGATGGAGGCCATGTAGAAGTCCACACTTTGGTAATCTTCACAACTAGGCTCTTCTTTAGAATGAACTGTTGGTCATCCCTTGACTGCTCAACCGAAGGCTTGTAGCCTACATTATCACCATTGTGGATAGCTTCACCAACTTCACCTATGATTTTGCCTTCTTCGGTGTGTTCTTGCTCTCTTTCAACTTCGACCCCCAGACTAGACTGGAGGCACATCAGGATTTACATTGCCACTTATAAGTGAGTTATTATCGTTTTGTTACCACTATCGTCGTCAGAAGCCAATTGGACTAGACTAGTGCTATGACCCACTTCTAACAAATTATGAGCTAGAAGATTCTCATCGGAGAGAATAACTCCAATATCTCTATCCCCTCTGGAAGTGCCATAAGAACCATGATGGCATCTACAAGAGCCGCATGCTGGGTCTCGTCGGAACATTTGAATGACAGAAAGAATATGAGTTAAGCTTGCAAATTCATAAGGCAAATTCACAGCAAACAAATGAAGTAAAATGTTATCCCGCCTTTTGGAAATGTCGTGATATCATCGATTTGGTTAGGGATGGATGGTGAACAGCCTTAGAAACCAATTACGTACAATACTATAGACGACAATCGGGCAGATTTGAACGAGGACCCAATCGAAGCATAGATAGCATAAAGTAACTAGCATGGCCCCGTGAAGTTATATTTAAAATTTGGAAAAGATCAGGGTTGATATGCACAATTCACGGATGAGGCAAGGATTTGTATGGATCGACCAAGAACGATCCATGGAACATTTCAAGTCATCGGAGAACATTCAATATCTTGAAATCCACGAAGCCAACTCATGTGAAACTTTTAGAGCGCCAATGAAATGAGGAGGAGAGCCTACAAAAATGATCGCGTATTGAAAGGTGAAGGAAGGAGGATGACAGATTGTTTATGACCGATCGTTCTTACCGATCCATCCTAACGATCAGCATAGTTCAGTGTACATTCCAACTTCAACCAAGATCGACCCATATCTCACAATCCATAACTCAGAATGATCCTATATTTTAGGAGCAATCTTAAGAGGCATGTGGGACCCTTCAAGAACGATCGCACCATGACTGGAGCCAAGAAAAAGGATCCGCCAACATTAGGCCGATCGATTCTAATATTCGAGTTAGCATGGCCGATCGATATAATGGGCCCCTCTAGACCTAGAGAGCCTTCTTGCAAAGTTTCAACCTGTAACATCCCCTATCCTGAGGTCTAAAGCTAAGCGCTATAGATGCTGCAGTCATCTATAGTATTAACTTCCGCCGGCAAAATATGGTAATGTTAATGGTATCCATAATACCAGAAGCACAAGAATATGAAACAAAATCACAAATTTAAAAAAAACTTTTCTGATTACATTTCACAAAACATGTTTCATATTCCATTACATAATCCCAATCGTTTCCCAGGTTTAGATCAAATATAATTATTACATAAATACGCTAAGAGCGGCATATGAGGATGCCCACTTGGTTGATCGGAGTAATAAATAGTCATATCAGACTTAATACAACACAAAAGAAATAAAACAAAACAACTCCTAAATATTGCTAGCATCAGCCTCCTGCTCGTCTCAGGAAGCTTTATTCGTCCACCTACTAAACCCGTAAACCCAAATTCTCAAACTACACAAATTAATTTTGAGCAACCGAGAGTTTAAGGGGAAAAACATAAACCTCGAGTCAGACATAAAGCCCGGTGTGAATAATATTACTACATCTTGGTTTACTGATATTAAGTGAGACCGCACCGCGGAACGGGTTTCCCCTCACTAGTATCCCTTTTAAAACATATCATTTTGCAAATCAACCATGCAATCAAACTGGTTAATCAAACTGATTATATCAATAATAGCAAATGCCATGTGTGCTCAAAAACAGGTAATAAATGGACCATCTGTCCGAAACAATGTAGTTTTGTTTGGCTAACTACTACCTTTTGGCTGACTCGGGCCTACCCGACAAACTAAACAAATTATCTAACAACTGTTAGACATACTTCTGGACGGTCTGTCCTTAACTTACTTCTCCAAGGGTCACCTGAACCTAATGGTTTTTCGGGCTTACCAATAACCTATCTTCTTCTCTGTACATAAATATTCCTTTCTGTGTGTAACCATCATTTAAGTCTTACCTGTGACTAAGCCCTACACACTGGATTTTTGGACTAAATTAGCTTGGGGCTAAAATCTAAATTATAGGGCGCGACCCTATACCAGTCCCGTCTAGTATACAAATATCTCAGTCATTTTAATTAGGGTTAACTACCCTTTAAATTTTCCTTGAAAACCTTTTCAAAATGATTTAACCCTTTAAATCATACTTATACATGGAAAATATACTATTTGCTTTACTCAAATCATTTTTCCATGATATATGCTTTACTCAAAATATTGTTGATGAAAACATTCGAAACCTTTGTTAAACCTTTAAACAATCTCTTTCGGAACCATTGAAAGTACCCCTTTCGACACAAGTAAACTACTTCACTTTATAAACTTAGGCCTAAAGGCCAAAACAACTCTTTCGAAACCATTGACAATAGTCCTTTCAAAGACATTAGAAATATCTTCTTCGAAAGCTTTATAAACCGTAGACATCCTCTTCTAAACACTTTAAATATGCCTTTCGAAACCATTGGAATCCTTCCATTTAAACATTAAGGTAAACCTTTTGAAAACACAGGGAAATCACCCCTTTGAAACCTTTTCTTATTACCTTTCGAAAGCATTAAAGTATACCACTTAAAATTAACCTTTCGAAAGCATTGGATTTAAGTCAAAATATGTGGAACAACATTTCGAAACCATTCCTTTCGAAACCTTTAGGTTTAACTTTCAAAATGTCAAAAAGGGTCTTAAAACAACAAAGTCGAAAGCAACTCTTTCGAAAGCAATTTCCTAAGCAAAGAAGTGGATGGTGTCGAAACCTGTCCCTCCGAAAGCATTGGAGAAGTGGCTAAGTTTTAAAAACAAAGTAATCCTTTCGAAACCATTTGCTTCAAAAGGTGGAAAGCGGCAGCAAGTGGTTTCGACCCCTTCGAAAGCATTTACTTAAAACAAAAAGGCGCAACCTCTTTCAAAACCATTCCTTAAAACAATTTGACCCAGTCGAAAGCTAACCAAGTCGAAAGCATTCCGTCCGAAAGCAAAGCAAGCACATTTTCATTTAAAAACAAAGTAAGACTTCGACCCCTTCGGAACCCCTTGTTTCGACCCAATACCTTTTGCATATGTCCAATTCACTATGTGCCAAGTCTTTGATACCCTGTGCTTTGGTTTCGATGGAGATGGAGGCAGAACTAAGGTGTCGAAGGCTAGGTGCCGAAAGTGGCTAAACATGTAAAAAAGCATGTATAAACTTATGTTTAACTTTTTAAAGCAATTCTTTTCAACTAACATGCCTTGTTTGTCAAAACATGATTGGTTGCTAATTTCTTTTCTAAAAGTACCGTCGAAATTTCTGAAATAAACAAATTAAGTTATTTACAAAATGCCCCTTCTCCTTTTATAAATATATAACACATTTAAGTCTCATACCTTAAATAATTTTATATACTTATTAAAACACTTAGGAAAAATCTATAAAAATTCCCATAGATCAGTTTTAATATGTTTTCTAACATATATTAATTTCAAACCCAAAGCATACATATATTAGCCGTAATTATTTTTAAACCCAAATAACCATTTTCTTCACTAGAAAATTAATATTAATTCCACATTAATTCAGAAAATTATGAAAATTGAAACCCATCTCTAAATATCATTTCTGACCTTATTCTAAAATCGCAAGGCATTTGGATGTCATTTATTAGGGTTTTCACACTAAAACATATCATAAAATTCATATGAATTAGCATAAATCATCAACAAGCATATATATCCATTTTAACAATAAAAAACATGGCAAAACCTTGCAAAACAGTTCGAATTTAATCTAAAACCGAAAGCAATAAAAAACATGAGATGTAGTCATTATTCACCTTAGCTTTGTTGTTAAGGAGTTGAGATTTGATCTTGGATTGAATTTGATTAAGCTTTTCCTCTTAATTCTTGCTTATCTTTCCCTTACTTCTCTTTCCCTTACTTCTCTTTAATGGTAGCCGGCCTATGGTTTAGCTTTAAATCGCTTGTGAACGTGAGAATGATATGGTATGAGGGTTTAGGGTATAAGAATTTAGCTTATTCCTATATGCCCTTATCTTATTTTCCTTTTCTATTTCATTTTAATTCCATTTACTTCATTAGTTTAATTAGGCACGGCTACCCTTTAAATTGTACAAACCTCAATCCATTAACCAACTTACATTATTTCATTTAATTTAACTAATTAAATGTCCTAAATAATGTTACTTAAAATTAAGGTCGTTACAGACTCCCCTCCTTAAAGAATTTCATCCTCAAAATTACGATAAGGTACTCATCAAAATCAATGAAAATGGTAAAACATTCCATGAAGCAAGTTAGGATAAGTATCTCGTATCCTTGCTCCCAGCTTCCTAAGTACAGTCTCTCTCATCGTCACTCCATTGGACTCAGGCCCGGTTTCAGGGCTAGGCTATACAGGCGGCTGCCTAGGGCAACCCCCCGAGTGAGGGGCAACAAGGTGGAGCAATCAGAAGGTTAACGGTGTTTGATATTTTATAAGTATTATTGTATGTTTTTGTCCAAAAACGGTGTTGGTTTGGTGGTAGCAAGCAAGTTTCCTAAGTTTGAGATTGCAGGTTCGATTCTTGGCTGGTGCAATAATTTTTAAAAAATTTCTCAACAGAACTTTTGGTTGCCTAGGGCAACCCATCTACTTGAACCGGCCCTGATTGGACTTTAGCTAATCCGACTGTCTTGTTCCTTAGCCTCTTCTCATCTCTCACGACTATACGAACTGGCTTCCTAACTATAGTCAAGTTCGGTTCCAGTACTAGGTCCTCTAACATAGTTGGTGCTATAGTAGTCTCCGGATCTCGAATACACTTCCTTAGATGAAAAATATGAAAAACATCATGGGCTCCTGCCAAACTGTTCGGTAACTCTACTCTATATGCGAGTTTCCCGATCCTCTCTACAATGGGAAATGGTCCAACGAATCTTGGTGCCAACTTTCCTGATTTCTCGAATCGAATTACACCTTTCACCGGTGACACTTTGATGAAAACATGGTCTCCGACTGATAACTCTAAGTCTTTCCCTCTTTTATCGGCATAGCTCTTCTACCTAGGCCGAGCCTCCTTCATCCTAGCTCGAATGATTGCAATCTTTTCTACAGCTTCTCTAACTAAATCCATACCAAGAACCAACTTATCCCCGGTCTCTAACCAACAAACGGGAGATTTGCATGGCCTTCCATACAAAGCTTCAAACGGTGCCATCCCTGTACTAGCCTGATAACTGTTGTTATACGAAAATTCGACTAAGTGTAGATGGTCTTCCCATGATCCTCCAAAATCTAACACACAAGCTCATAGCAAATCTTCCAAGACTTTGTTAACTCTTTCAATTTGCCCATCTGTCTGCGGATGGTAAGCGGTACTCATCTTGAGTTTAGTACCCAAAGTCTTATGTAGACTCTTCCAAACTCGCTAGTGAATAAGGAATCTCTATCGCTTACTATACTACTAGGAATTCCATAAAGTATAACTATATTCTTCATAAACAACTTAGCTAAAACAGGTGCCGTCCTGGTGGACTTAACTGGAATGAAATGAGCACTCTTGGTCAACCTGTCTACTATGGCCCATATACTTTCATTTCCTCTATTTGACCTTGGCAACACGTCTATAAAATCCATTGAAATCGAATCCCATTTCCAAATTGGAATATCTAAAGGCTGAAGTAACCCACTTGGCTACCGATGTTCGGCTTTTACCTATTGACAATTCAGACACTGCTCCACCCATAAGCCTACATCTCTCTTCATACCTTCCCAGAAGAAACTCCTCTTCATATCCTAATACATCTTATTTCCTCCTAGATGAATAGTGAACTTCGAACGATGGCATTCCTTAAGAACTTTCTTCCTAATGTCTCCCACATTTGGAACACACAACCTTCCTTTCTTCCTTAACACCCATTTTGGTCAAGACTAAAATCTTTTGAGTCATCGCTCTCTATTCCATTCCTTAACTTCCTGATCCGCTCAGCTAATACTGGATCCTCTCCTTGCTTAGAATCAACCCTTTCAATTATCACTGGTCGAACTTCTAAACATGACAACATAACAGTTTCCTTACTAGATCTAGCTTCAGATCTCCACTGTACTCTACATGTCGTCAACGCTTCCAAATCTTTCCACTCAGCTATCATCGCCAACAATGCATTTTGATGTCTTCTGCTAAGTGCATCCACAACCTTATTTCCCTTTCCCTGTGTGTACTCAATACCAAAATCATAAGCGACTATAAACTCCAACCACCTTTGTTGTCTCATATTCAGCTTCTTCCGAGAGAATAAATACTTCAATGACTTATGATCCGTATATAACTCAAATCTTTCTCCCAAAAGATAATGTCTCCACACCTTCAGCGCAAAAATCACCACAGCCAATTCCAAATCATCGTCGGGTATCTCACCTCATGTGGTCTAAACTATCGAGAAGCATAGGCAATCACTTTACCTCTTTGCATTAACACAAATCCTAACCTAGTTCCACAAGCATCTGTATATACTACTAAGTCCGGATTCCCTTCCGAAACAACTAACACATGTGCATTAGTCAATGAGTATTTCAAGCTCTGTAATGCTTCCTCACACTTATCGGTCCATACAAACTTCACATCTTTTCGCATTAGCTTGGTCATCGGTGCTGCTATCCGTGAAAAATCCTTTATGAATCTTTGATAATATCCAGGTAATCCCAGAAAACTCTTTATATCAATCACCATCTCGGGTCTCTTCCAATTATTCACCGCATCGATCTTAGTCGGATCTACAGACAACCTTTTCTTTGAGACTACATGACGAAGAAACTTCACTTCCTTCTTCCAAAAATGACATTTTGAAAAATTTTCTTTTAGCTGATGCTGCCTCAGCGTCTCAAGCACCATGAACTTCTTGCTCTCTTTCATCTTTAGAGTATATCAAAATATCATCTATGAAAACTAACACAAACCTGTCCAAGTGCTCTTGGAAAACTCGGTTCATCAGATCTACAAAGAATGCCGGTGCATTAGTTAGTCCGAACGGCATTACTAACCATTCGTACGATCCATATCTGGTTCTAAACATCGTCAAAGGAATACTATCCTCTACCACTCTAAGCTGATGGAACCCTATCACCAAATCCAATTGGGAAAATACTTTAGCTCCACTCAACTGATCGAACAAATCGTCAATTCTAGGAAACAGATATCGATTCTTTATCGTCTTCTCATTCAGCTTACGATAATCGATACACAACCTTAACGATCCGTCCGGCTTCTTCGCAAACACTACAGCTGCTCCCCAAGACGCACTACTAGGTATGATAAAATTCTTGCCCTCCAAGTCCACCAACTGCACCTTTAACTCCCTCATCTCGATATGTGACATCCTGCTTGGCGGTTTGCTCACCGGGTCTGCTCCTGGTACCAAATCTATCCAAACTCAATGGCTCATTTCGGTGGCAATCCTACTACAGGTTCAAAGACATCTGTGAATTCTCTAAAAATGAAAACTCGATTCAACTCGTCTTTTACTTCCATAACACCCAATAATGCGTTGACCTCAAAACTAGGGTTTTCTATGGAGTATACCATCCGATCACTATAGTCAGGGTGCCTAAGCAATATTTTTCTGTCATGGAAAATATCATAGCATCGTATTACTTAACCAATCCTTACCCAAAATAATTCTGAACCCTACGAAATCAAACACATGCAAACTGCAAACAAATACATAACCTGAAAATTCAAACTCTAGGTGGTCAGACTTCATCCCAAGTGTCACATACCCTCCTATCAGACTTGCAACCCTTAAGGAAGTAACTAGGTATGAGGGTTCTAGGTTAAGCTTATCTACCAAATGAGATATAAAAGAATGTGATGCACCGCTATCAAATAGTACTCTAACTGATACACCATAAATCAAAAACGTACCTCCCAATACAGCTTTTCCTCTCTCCTCTACTATTGGTCTCGAGGTAGCTGGTTCTAATGCAAACATTTTGCCTTTCCCATCCTTCGCTGGCTCCTTGCACTGGTTTTTATAGTGCCCAATCTGATCATAGTTGAAACACTTTATTCCTTTCTTCTCAGCAGCTTTCTTTCCCTTGCCTGTCCGGCACTCATGTGCATAGTGCCCTTTCTTGTCACACTTGTAACAGACCGCTTCTGCCTTTCCCTTCTTAGCAGCTCCACCCTTCTGAGCTCCTTCTTGTGGAAAAACTTTCTCTTCTGACTCTGCTCTCCATGAGCTTCTTTGGCATTATTTCTTTCAATAAAAGCCTGCATCTCATCATTCCTCAAGGCCATCTCAACAACAACATCACTTGGATCCCTTATATGCG
The DNA here is from genome assembly GCA_030737815.1 of Allium fistulosum. Lineage (NCBI taxonomy): Eukaryota > Viridiplantae > Streptophyta > Magnoliopsida > Asparagales > Amaryllidaceae > Allium > Allium fistulosum. Next base: position 934,953,912 of record CM060907.1, on the reverse strand, counting down.
GTAACATGGCCTTAGCAAGCTCAGGCTTCAACCCCCTGATGAAATTCTCATTCCTCTTAATCACAACACCAATCGTAGCATAGCCATACCTCGCTAGCCCCTCAAACCTCGTCGCACACTCGAGCACAGTCATATCCCCCGCTCCAACTCTGCAAAATTCCTAAGCAAAGTGGACTTAGCAATTTTTGACATAAATATTTCCTCGAACCTCCTCTTAAACTCAACCCAAATCATATTCTCCTTATTGACTCCAACTGTCACACTATTCCACCAAAACTGTGTTGACCCTTGAAGCTATCTAGAAGCGAGTCTCCTTTTTTGCTCATCGTTGAGCCCTAAGTCAGTGAAAATCCTTTCGCAATTAACTAACCAGTTCTCCACTTCGATTGCGTCTTCAGTACCAATAAACGACTGTCCACCCAACTGAGCAAAATCTCTACTCGGAATAGTATAGTTATTCACCACTGGAGCTTCTTGATTCCCTCCTCCAGCATTTCCTCCAACTACTCCAGCATCAATTCTCGCCTACATCATGTTGACAAAGAACTGATACATTGCTCCCATGTCCACTTGCGGGACTCCAGCACCCACATTTGCAGCTTATGCCTGACTTTGATTTCTCCTAGTATTAGGCCTGGCATTTCCATTTGTAGTGATGCTTCCCCCACCAAGGTTAACTCTACCACTTCTAGCGTCCATATCTGCTTTCGGGTCTTCGTAAGATATAGAAGAGTAGCCCAAGAGAGATAGGAGAATAGAGATATAACGTATACTTATATATAGAAAATACAAGTATGTTACTATAGCGTTATCCCATACCCCGATCTTTTCTCTAAGCCCTTAGGATTATGTTTCCAAAAATAATTTTAGCTTAAATTCTTTCATAAACCTATGCTATAATACCAAGTTATAACAACCCCTATCATGAGGCCCAAAGCTAAGTGCTATAGATGCTGAAGTCATCTATAGTATTAACTTCCGATGATAAAATACGGTAATGTTAATGGTATCCATAACATCAGAAGCACAAGAATATGAAACAAAATAATAGATTTCAAAAAAAACAAGTTTTTTGATTACATTTCACAAAACATGTTTCATATTCCATTACATGATCCCAATCGTTTCCCAGGTTCAAATCAAATATAATTATTACATAAATACGCCAAGAGTGACATAGAAGATGCCCCCTTGGTTGATCATATTACTAAATAGTCATATCAGACTTAATACAACACAATGGAAATAAAATGAAACAGCTCCTAAATATAGCTAGCAATCAGCCTCCTGCTCGTCTCTGGAAGCTTTATTCGTCCACCTACTAAACCTGTAAACCCAAACTGTCAAACTACTCAAATTAATTTTGAGCACCCGAGAGTTTAAGGGGAAAAACATAAACCTCGAGTCAGACATAAAGCCTGGTGTGAATAATACTACTACATCTCGGTTTACTGATATTAAGTGAGACCACGCCGCTTAGCGAAATAGGTTTCCCCTCGCTAATATCCCTTTTAAAACATATCTTTTTGCAAATCAACCCTACAACCAAACTGGTTAATCAAACTAATTATATCAATAATAGCAAATACCATATATGCTTAAAAACAGGTAATAAATGGACCATTTGTTCAAAACAATGTAGTTCTGTTTGGCTAACTACTACCTTTTTGCTGACTCGGACCTACCCAACAAACTAAACAAATTATCTAACAACTGTTAGACATACTTCTGGACAGTTTTTCCTTAACTTACTTCTCCTAGGGTCACCTGAACCTAATGGTTTTTCGGGCTTACCAATAACCTATCCTTCTTCTCTGTACATATATATTCCTTTCTGTTTGAACCATCGTTTAAGTCTTACCTATGACTAAGCCCTACACACTGGAATTTTGGGCTAAATTAGCTTGGGGCTAAAAGCTAATGTATAGGGCGCGACCCTATACCAGTCCCATCTGGTATACAAATATCTGAGTCATTTTACTTAAAGTTAACTACCCTTTAAATTTTCCTTAAAAACCTTTTCAAAATGATTTAACCCTTTAAATCATACTTATTCAAGGAAAATTCACTATTTGCTTTACTCAAATCATTTTTCCATGATATATGCTTTACTCAAAATATTATTGATGAAAACATTCAAAGCCTTTGTTTAAACCTTTAAACAATCTCTTTCGGAACCATTGAAAGTACCCCTTTCGACACAAGTAAACTACTTTACTTTATAACCTTAGGCCTAAAGGCCAAAACATATCTTTCGAAACCATTGACAATAGTCCTTTCGAAAACATTAGAAACATCTTCTTTGAAAGCTTTATAAACCGTAGACATCCTCTTCTAAACATTTTAAATATGCCTTTCGAAACCATTGGAATCCTTCCATTTAAACACTAAGGTAAACCTTTTGAAAACACTGGGGAATCACCCTTCCGAAACCTTTTCTTGTTACCTTTCGAAAGCATTGAACTATACTACTTAAAAATAACCTTTCGAAAGCATTGGATTCAAGTCAAAATATGTGGAACAACCTTTCGAAACCATTCCTTTCGAAACCTTTGGGTTTAACTTTCAAAATATCAAAAAGGGTCTTAAAACAAAAAAGTCGAAAGCAACTCTTTCGAAAGCAATTTCTTAAGTAAAGAAGTGGATGGTGTTGAAACCCGTCCCTTCGAAAGCATTGGAGAAGTGGCTAAGCTTTAAAAACAAAGTAACCCTTTCGAAACCATTTGCTTCGAAAGGTGGAAACCGGCAGCAAGGGGTTTCGACCCCTTCAAAAGCATTTACTTAAAACAAAAAGGCGCAACCTCTTTCGAAACCATTCCTTTAAAACAATTTGACCCAGTCGAAAGATAACCAAGTCGAAAGCATTCCTCCCGAAGCAAAGCAGGCGCATTTTCACTTAGAAACAAAGTAAGGCTTCGACCCCTTCGGAACCCCTTGTTTCGACCCAGTACCTTTCGCCTATATCCAATTTACTACGTACCAAGTCTTTGATATCATGTGCTTTGGTTTCGATGGAAATTGCGATGGAAGTAAGGTGTCGAAGGCTAGGTGTCGAAAGTGGAGAAACATGTAAAAAGCATGTATAAACTGATTTTTAACTTTTTAAAGCAATTCTTTTCAACTAACATGCCTTATTTGTCAAAACATGATTGGTTGCTAATTTCTTTTCTAAAAGTACTGCCAAAATTTCTGAAATAAACAAATTAAGTTATTTACAAAATGCCCCTTCTCCCTTTATAAATATATAAAACATTTAAGTCCCATACCTTAAATAATTTTATATACTTATTAAAACACTTAGGAAAAATCTATAAAAAATTCCATAGATCATTTTTAATATATTTTCTAACATATATTAATTTCTGACTCAAAGCATGCATATATTAGCCGTAATTAATTTTAAACCCAAATAACCATTTTCTTCACTAGAAAATTAATATTAAATCCACATTAATTCAGAAAATTATGAAAATTGAAACCCATCTCTAAAATATCATTTTCGACCTTATTCTAAAATCGCAAGGCATTTGGATGTCATTTAATAGGGTTTTCACATTAAAACACATCATAAAATTCATATGAATTGGCATAAATCATCAACAAGCATATATATCCATTTTAACAATAAAAAACATGGCAAGACCTTGCAAAATAGTTCGAATTTAATCTAAAACCGAAAACAATAAAAAACATGAGATGTAGTCATTATTCACCTTAGCTTTGTTGTTAAGGAGTTGAGATTTGATCTTAGATTGAATTTGATTAAGCTTTTCCTCTTAATTCTTGCTTATCTTCCCCTTACTTCTCTTTAATGGTGGCCGGCCTTTGGTTTAGCTTTAATTTTCTTGTGAACGTGCGAATGATATGGTATGAGGGTTTAGGGTATAAGAATATAGCTTATTCATTTATTGCCCTTATCTAATTTTCCTTTTCTATTTCATTTTAATTCCATTTTCTTCATTATTTTAACTAGGCACGACTACCCTTTAAATTATATAAATCTCAATCCCTTAACCAACTTACATTATTTCATTTAATTTAACTAATTAAATATCCAAAATAATGTTACTCAAAATCAGGGTTGTTACACAACCCAAACCATGCACGTCTTCTCCTATATATACAACATGCATAGCTTGAGAAAAGGGATCCTTCGGGGGACAACGGAGGCTCTACATTTTCATTCTTCATTTTTGTACTAATGGTTCCTAGCTGATCCAAACATTCTTGTAATGATAATCAAATAGAAGATCAATAAAAATATGAAGTGGATGTAGGCCAAGATTGCCGAACCACTATAAAAACCCGTGTGTTCATTTACTATTGCTGCGATGTTTTTAATTCATTCATTGTTTAATCTCTAAGAGATCTTATCGGGTGTTGATGCCCATTTTTGGCATCAACATTTTGGTGCTTTCATTGAGAGATGAATTCTCAGCTTGATTGGATCTCATCTTTTACTTGTGGATTTTCATGTTCGCGAGATAGATCCAGTTTTTGATCAACAAGTTTCCTATTCCACTCAGATTTGAAAGAGATCTACAAGAAAACTATTAGCCATGGCCAGGGAAGCCAAGTCTACTTCCTCTACAAAAAAAGAAATCATGATACCAGTGATCGATTAGCCACATGTTTGATGAAAGTGCATACATTTTTAAGTATCGAAGCATATGCGGACGATCGGTCATTGGTCATGCCCCATACATACTCAATGAACGATCATTCCCTACAAATTCATACGCTGCATCATCATGTATGATCGTCCTTACGATGGTTTACATTGGTCATTCCACTAACATGAGTATGGCCGATCGTTTCTTCTGTACGATCGTTGTCCATACCGATCGTTTCTTACGATCGTTTTTTACGATCGTTCCAGTTGAACTCTTCACCAATTTATCTAGTTGCTGTCTTCATCGAACGTTCCTATTGGCATCTTAGTCGATCATTCGTGATTAGCTTCTTAACCGATCGTTCCAAGGTCAATAAACCGATCGTTTCCAGTTAACATATCCACCAACAAATGTTTGGCCATTCTCTTATGCTTCTTCCCGCAATCCAGCAATAATTGATATTTCCTTCACTTGTTCAAACTCACAATTTTAGCATCTTATATATCCATTTATCATTTGGCCTAATTTTGCATGCGAGTTTTGACAAGTATAAAAGCAAGCAAGATTTTAGAACCTAAGAAACTCTGGCCCAAAGCCAAACTCGGGTAAGATCAAGATTTTCCTCAAGCAAACATCAAGATGACTCCAAGAGCTATTCATCACGGGCCTACGAATTCATTGACTCCAAGCAAAGCAATGGTTGACTCCAAGCAACTAGCATATTTTCTCGGGTCCGACTCCAAGTAACTTACTGCTAATCCGTCGATACCGGTCCATCTTGCTTTGCTCATATCTCGGGCATGCAAACATCATTCACAAGCATAACAAGTAGTTGTAACTTAAAACAAACCGGATTGACGATGATAGAAACATCTGGCTCCTATCAATAAAGAACTCTAACTATCAATTGAACCACCCATGGTCGACTTCCCATTGAGAAGGGCTTGGACAAAGTGGAATAGCGAGCATACGACATTGCTTCACTTATCAATGAGAATTATTCCCATTTTTTTTGAATTATTTATATTTCAATTTCAATTCTGTTGTGAACTACGACCAACTTAAACTAAACTACTTCCAAACAACACAGGTGACCAAGTACTTAGAATTGGGCTCCGACCAACCTCTGTCGACCATGATCGGACCTTTGGAGTTTCATCAAAATAAGCGTGATTCAACCGCTCATCAGCTACCATATGCCCCTGACTTGAGGCCAAGAACTCAAGATGGAAAAGCTCGATAAGGTCAGCATCCAATACAAATTGGACATGGACGACCGTCCACTCATCAAATTCCACATTTGACTTAGAGACCTAAGAAAGACTTGTAACAGATGTGACCCGATCATCCGCTCCTCGGATCATAAAATGAAGTTCGACAAGATGCATATACCTCTCCCGAAGCTCAGTAATGCCGGGATCCAACTAGAGTGGACGTGATTGTATCGTTTACACCTCAAATCCTACCCTAGACACAGAGGTCAGTTCGAAAGCTCAACTTAAAGTAGGCACGACTGATTGCCTACTCATCAACCACCTCCCTCAACATGTGGACACAACTGCAGCTTAAGGTGAATATGACCTGACCGTCCAACCCAAGCATGGATGTGATCCGACAATCCATCGCCTACTCCCTTCCTTGACGTGACAAGAGGAGCTACATCCACTAAGTGGATATGGATCGATCGACTCACTTTCCAAGTTCTATCCTTCATACCGGGGGTAGAATTCAATTCCATGAATGAACGTGATTCGACCGTTCATTCAATAACTCTTACTTCGACTTGACAACTGGAGTATAAATCAAAAATGGGTGTGAATGACCACCCATCAACAAACACTAAGTCCCTAGAGTGTGGATTGGAGTATAAGCATGATTCGGGCATGAACCGACCACCCACGAGACAACTCTAAGTCCCCAGAGTGCAGACTAGAGTATAAACATGATTCAGGCATGAACCGACTGCCCACGAGACAACTCTAAGTCCCCAGAGTTCATATTAGAGTATAAACATGGTTCGGGCATGAACCGACCACCCACGAGACAAATTTAAGTCCCCAGAGTGCGGACTGGAGTATAAACATGATTCAGGTGTGAACCGACTGCCCACGAGACCCCAAAGTGCGGACTGGAGCATAAACATGATTCGGGCATAAACCGACCACCCACGAGACAACTCTATGTCACCAGAGTGCGGACTGGAGTATAAACATGATTCGGGCATAAACCGACCGCCCACGGGACAACTCTAAGTCCCCAGAGTGCTGATTGGAATATAAACATGATTCGGGTGTGAACCGACCACCCACGAGACAACTCTAAGTCCCCAGAGTGCGGACTGGAGTATAAACATGATTCGGGTGTGAACCGACCGCCCACGAGATAACTCTATGTCCCAGAGCATGGGCTGGAGTATAAACATAAATCGGTGTGAACCGACCGCCCATGAGATAACTCTAGTCATCGGAGTGCGGACTGGAGTATAAACATAAATCAGGTGTGAACCGACCGCCCACGAGATTACTTTAAGTCCCCGAAGTGCAGACTGGAGTATAAACATAAATCGAGCGTGAACCGACCACTCGCAAAATGATTCATAGTCCCCAAAGTGCGGACTGGAATATAAACTCCATGAATTGGAGGAACACAAACTACTAAAAGCCGATTACGACAGTTCAATATAGCTCCGGCTTGGCGTTCCTTACAACTTAAGGCGACGACCACAAGAAGGCCTTAATACAAAACTAATCAGAACGACGTCCAAAGTTACGGGCGACTGAAAATATCATGCCGCTGGGACGACGGTCAATATCGATCCACACCAAACACAAACGGATATGACCTAGACATCCTTCGAAAAACTTCGATCACCAGAGTGCAAATAGGAGAATAAATCACAGATGAGTGTAACTTGACCACTCACTCTCCAACACCCTCCTTCGATCCGTCAGGAGGAGTATAGAGATGGATGAGCATGACTCGACTATACCTGAGCTAACTCTTTCCCCAGATCTGATGGGAGAATATGAATCAAAACAGACGCGACTCGACCGTCCGCACACTGATCCTTGCCCTTATTCCTGCAAGGAGAGTGTCAACCAGTGATTGAATGTGACTTGACTATCTATTCTTCAGATCCTCATGCAGAGTATTGCAACATTTGCACTAAAAGTGGACGTGATTGACCGTCCAGTACCCAACTCATGCCCGAAATCCGACGGAGCATCGAAGTATTCTCCTTGGAAGAAAAAACTAGAATACAATCCAGGATATGCAAGACTCATCCTTCCATCAACTAACCCGATCCCGCGATTCAACGAGAAAAAGTATAAAACTAAAGTGGACAAGGCTTGCCTTCCTACTCATCAATGTACGCCCCAGACTTGGGGGCACGAAAGAAGAACAACATGCATGTGAACCAACTATTCTTTGAACAACTTTAAGCCTTTGGAGCTTAGGTGAGAGTATAAACACGACTGGGAGGAGACTCGACTATCCGTGCAGTACATTCATCAACCCAAGACCGAGGGAGAAGTGTGATCGCCAAAGGAATGACTGTGGTAGCTTAACACCGTGACTCATATCCAGTGTTTACAAGGACTCGAGGCCACGACCGTAGGGAGGCCTTGAGATGGATTAATCAGATCAGCGTTCAATTCAACGAGCAATAAGTCACAAGTGCATAAAATGAAAAAAGTTATAGTTCGGACATTTGAACAAGTAAATGCAGAAATCATACGTAAGAATAAAAGAATTCTTATTCACATGAAACTGGTTGTACATCACACAAGTCTACTCAAAATGCAAGTAAAAAGTGGAGGGCCATGCCCAAACAAATACAACCAACAAAAAGGAGAAATGGTCATCTAAACTATTTACATGTCGAAGATTACTCCTTGGATTTTCTATCTTTCTTTCATTTCTTTGGAGTGGCTCCTTCTGAACTACCACTCGACCCCCTCTTTGACCCTTTGCTGCCTCGGCTTTTATTCGAAGGAGTCTCCTCGGTTGGCAGTATCATCTTTGGAAGTAGGAGGGATGGAGGCATCCTTAATACCGAAAGCATGGGGAGTGTCATCCGGAGGAATCATCCCACCAGGAGGGATCGTTTGAAGCGGGGAAGGAATCGTTTCATCTGAGACCGAATCAATCGGCTCATCCTTTATCTTCCTTTTTGATAACTCCTCTCACCCAATCCGCTCTTTCATACTGAGTTCACCAGTGGGATCGGATGAACCTGTGATCACGACTTCCTCGTCAAAAGGGATTTCATGGTGCAGGTCGCTTCCCTCCTTGAATAATGCCTCCATGAGCTAGTCGTCAATAACAAAGGTATCTTCTTGAGTGCTTTGAGTGACACCCGAAGTTATAACTTTAACAGATTCTGTCGCGGCCGTTTGCAATTCCAACTGAGGCTCTTGTGAAGGGAGAGAAGCGATGCCTGACGGATCCAAAGCAGAGAAACAATTGGCGAAAAGATTAGAAATATCATTTGATAGCACCCCAACCTTGTGAAAGATGGTAAAGGTCGACAGAATACCTTCTTCGGTATGACTTCCAGGTTGAGTCGAAGCATCTTCAGAACTGCGCTCGAGAATCGAAGATAATCGTGGCTTGTCCGTATCATACCTGGGAATAGTTAAAGAGCTTGCTGCAGAGCTAGACATGACTTGGGACACCGGGGGCAATTCAGCTGTGATGTTAGGGTGCATCGGCCCGGCTCCTTCACTCACTTCATGTGAAGGAGCAATCCTGGACTCTTTTTCGAGTGAAACTTGAATGTCGTGCAATATTTTGAGTTCGTCACCCAATAACACTTCGCTTTCAAGTTTAAATACATCGACATCCTCAGAGTCATGAAGTTTTCCTCAACAAGAAATTCCCAAGCACGATGGAGCTGGTAAGGATAGTCTTCACCGAGCCACGACAAATTCCTATGCTTAAGAACATTGGCTTTGTAAAGAATGAGAAGCGGGTCGAGCTCATTCATTATCTCTTCTCTGACCTTGTCTTTGGTAGCTTCCGTTTCACGTTGAATGAGCATGCCTAATTTTTGGCCTTTTCAATAGTCGTGTCTCTCTCAAACCTGGTATGCATCAACTCTTCGCAAGAATCTTGAGCGATTTTTCAAGCATCAACTTTTTCTTTATTTTCATACTCAAGCTTGGCCTTGAGATCAGTTATTTCCTTCAAGGCTGCAGACTCATTACTCCGAGCTGCATCTCACTCAAGCGCTATCTCTTGGTTCCAATGATGCAATACTTGGACCATATCGAGATGGCTGGATTTCATCTCTTCCATCGATTTCATTGCAGTGTTGGATTTCCCTTCAGCTTCTGATAAGGTAGTTCTAGAGGCTTCCAGCTTATTTGTCAAAGTGTCGATAATTCTTTTGTCCTGGGCTCTTAGCGTTTTAGCTTTTCGATCTCTACCGTGCGCTCGAAGGGAACTTTTGACATTTTTTCCACTGCCTTCATCCACTCTCGATATTGCATATAAATGTAAGTGACGTAATCGATGGTCCTCTTCTGAACATGATCCGGAACCCTCTTCAAGTTAGAGGGAAAATAAAATCCTTCAAAGGCCATATGAGTAGTAGGATCGATTGTAGGATCTTCAATAGCAGCTTCGACTTCAATACTTTCTTTGCCAGGTTTGTGGGCAGCAATGTATTCGCCATGGCGGCGGTGATCGGTCGACCGCTGAGAATGAAATGGAACCAAGGGTTGTGGAGGCATTGGAACGGTAGAAGGACCGCGAGGGGGATCGATGGGCATGTCCCTACGGTCACCTGGTCTTTCAGGACCTTTTGGAGGAGGAGATCTCAATCTCGATCTATGTTTACCTTGAGTTGGCCTGTCCCTGTCGTCTCTTCCTTGATAACCCCGATCACGACTGGGGCGATAACTAGAATCGTAGTAATCTCGTCTGTCGTGATAGGAGCTGAAACATGAACCCGATGACTGATGATGAATATCTCGGAGAGAATTGAATACGTTCCTCTTCCTCACCATCGTTTTTGCAAAGGGAAACAGATATCAATAAACTTTAATCATTAGAGAGTACAGGTCAAGTATAGTGCAGTGTTGAATAGTGCAAGTGTGTGTAAATGTCCTAATGTAACCCTCGACAGGCAGGTGTAGGAGCTTTGCTCATTGGTGTAACCTCTCCTCCGAAAGTAGAGATCTTCGAGCCAATTTTTATGGAGGACTCTAACCCTCCAATACTCACATCAGTAAAAAGGAAGACATCGAGATCAGGTGGAATTGGTAGACCCGATAAGGGGTTTAGTGGCAAACTCAAATGCTCCGACGGCTAGGAGAAAGATTCATCTTGAACATCTTCTGGGCCATCGAGGACTTGGATTGATCGGAGAGGCGACTTCTTGGAAGCTTATGTATGAATGTTTTCTTTTTTCTCTTGTCCACAACCAGGGGTTGTGAGACTTACGAGGATCTGACATCAACCCCAGGATCAGATTTATCCCCATTATGACCAAGTGCATCATTACCATGCCCTCAAGCATCAATATCAGCAAACTCTTGGGTACTCGTGACTGGGGGAACTACGAGGCCGGATTGACTACCTCTTTGACCGATTGCAACCCATGACCTTATCCCTGCCGTTTGGGCAGTTTTAGTTAGCCCCACGCTGAGGCCCTCCTCTATCAAACCAAAAGTGACGAGGCATTCATCCCTGAGCAAATATTCGGTATTCCTATCCTCAGGTGGAGTATTCTTCAGAATTGAGATCGCCTCTTCAAAAATATCACCGCTAGGCCGGGTAACGACACCTGTAAATGATTAACATCGTCAGAAAGGCAACCTGAATATTATTTTCCTATGTTATCGTAAAATTGGTGGGCAGCACTTACGTCTGTCTAGCCATTGTCAAGTGAAGCCAGGTGGGCAGCGAACAAAGAAGCATTCGCTCTTGAGGCACTTAGTTTGCTCCACGTGCTGGTCAGAATTTGGCATCTCTTTGCCAACTCAAGGAATGTGAACAAGAGACTTTCTTTCCGCCGTTTAAAGGTAAAAATAAATCGGATATCTTCGATAGTGGGTGGACGTTGTAGAAACTCCATAAATACCATATAAGTACAATTAAGGAGCGCGTAACCATTCAGATGGAGTTGCGTTGGAGCTATCCTTAGATAATGTAGGATTTCCCAGATATATGAGTTGAAAGGCGGGATGCACCCCGCCCAGCACATAAACTTGTTACATGTTGTATACCCTTCAGGAGGTCTATGAGCCCTATCATGTCGCGATGGAACCAACACGTTGTCAAAAGGAATTCCGTGCTTTATGCAAATTCTTTGGAGAGCGTCTTCTTTAATTTTGAAGCTACCAAATCAGAAGGATTTTCAAGGATGACTGCATCCTGTAGAGTATCGGGCGTAGGATCGATAACCTCTGGTGGAAAAGGACGATTTTAGAAAGATCAAGTTGAGGACCCGGACCTTTCGGTTGTTCTAAATCATGACTGGATGGTAGACTATCGGACTCAGTTTCCAAAACTAGACTCTACGTCAGAATTATTCTTCTGGGAAGATAATCTAGCTGGCATAGTCACCGAGCGCCCAAAACGTCTATATCCCATTGCTATTAAACTTAGTAAAAATCATAATTAGAAGAAATAACCTGTACCCCCAGGGCATAGTGAGTGCTAGTGTAGTGCGATAAAGTGTTGTTCAATATAGTAATAAGTTGCGCAAAACTGAAGACAGAAAAGACAACATGATTTAAAAAGTTTGGCCAGAGAGATCGTCATTCCTGGCCGTCTCAACTGTCTTTGCGTGTTATCGGGAAACGATGCAGCTTGAGTTACATAGACGATCGTTGGCCATCAAAAGTTTGGTTGTTGTCTAAGTTAAAAATGAGTTTTAACATGATAGTTAAAGGCATTAGCTCGTGTCATTTGTTCTAAAGCAATTTGCTACCAATCATGAAGTTCATATCATATGCAAGTCATACACAAGTCTTAATGTTTGTCCAAGTATGAAAGACCGAAGCTCATTGCCTGGTTCAAGTTTCCATATTTTTGTTCCATTTTATAAAAAAGAGAAGGAGTGGTTCATGTAGGGTTTAGACCGATCGTTCAAGCATAATTATATCGGCTAATCGTTCTAATATTATGTTATAGCTGATCGTTTCCCCAAGACAGCATTGGACGATCATTCACCATAAATCTTTCCCATATATCATTCTTATGAGGCTATAACTCCAAACCATAACCGATCGTTTGTTAGCAATTGTCAAAACTTCAACGTCCTAGAATTACGCTGATCGTCCAAGAGAGGCCATGGACGATCGATCATACGACGTCTTCACAATCCAAAGCACCATACCTAAAAATGAATGATCAGTTAAAGACACGACTCACTACTCTCTAACTACTCAATCTCCATTACACACGATCATAAGGAGAGAGAAAGGAAGGAGGCGATCCCTTGGACGAATCAAATCGCCACGGTTCGAGGTTTCAATCTTAAAATTATAAAGCGAATGTGGAATTCATGCTACCTAAATTTGAATTTGGAAAAGGAGAATGTCAAGACGATTAGAAAAGCCTTGAATTTACTGTGTTTGATGAAGGATCGGTCGGAAGGAGTAGAAGAACTTGCTTAGTCTTTGCTTCAGATGGGAGGGATGAAGTAGAGTGAAGGAGAACGACTTAGTATAGGAGCTTATATAGGAGAGAGATATGCCAATCGTTTTTGGTCAAAAACTTTATGCTAATCGTTTTTGGTCCAAGCTCTATACCGACCCGTCTCCAAGCCATATGCCGATCGATCCATTTCCAAGCCATATGCCCATCATTCCATTGCCTATCATATGCCAATCGGTTCCATGATCGCGAGTGGATTGAATTTTTAAAAAAAATTAAAAGATATAAAAAAATGAATAATGAAATGACCAGAGGAAACTTTCTATAGAAAGTTATCGTTGTTAACTTGACAACAACTCATGAATGTGTAATCGTGATCGGGAGTCAGGTGCATAGACGTATACGTACGAGTATACGTTTTGAAATTTAATTCTCTAAAATTGGTAAAGAAAACCGACTGAGAAGTCACCCGGAGCCGACCAGAGGAAAACAAAAGCTAAGTTGCTAAAGCTTGGAAATCGCTTGGGTAAAAACAATATGACAGTTAACAAGTAGTGATCCCATGTTTATACTATTGGAAATCAAGCAATCATTACGACGGATAGGGAAGATACGACCCTCGATAAGAAAATAGCTTAATGAAAGAATAATGACTACTCGATGAATCGGATGGGTTTCTTTTTGATGATTCTAGCTTGCGATTCAAAGCACGTCGTGTTCAAAACAAGATGTACTTTAGGGGGAAAATGTTATCCCACCTTCTGGAAAAGCCGTGATATCATCGATTTGGCTGGGGACGGATGGTGAATAGCCTTACAAATCAATTACGTACAGTACTATAGACGATGGTCAGGCAGTGTTTGCACAAAAAATGGGCAAACACTCAAATCGTTGTTGTAGAGCTGTAAGTATTGTTTATAGTATATAGCTATTGTTTGATGAAAATTAGTTGCGGATGTTTAAGGTAGAAAATAATTAATTTTCAATAAAGAATATGTAAAGGACTTAAATGTAAAAAGACACAGAATTTATAATGGTTCGGCCTGAATGTGTCCACGTCCACTATTCCTCTTTTATTATCCCTTTAATTTCTGATTACAAGTACAAGCTTTGAATACGAGTAAACATCCTATTAGAACTAAGATTTTTCCCTCTCGAAGTTGTCTGCCATTGTTGCTGAAAGCTTCGCTCTTCAGCATCTCCTTTTTTATAATGCTATGTGCTTGGTATTTATAGAATGAAGATATGAGGAGAGGCAGCCGAGTATATAGTATTTGGAATTTGGGTCAACCTTCCTTCCTCTAAGATTTGTTCAACCTTCCTTACATGATTGTTAAGCTATTCCACTTGTGACGACCGCCATACACCTCCAAGAAACCCGAAATGCATCATGAAGAAATCCTCGAAGTATCATCGTGCCATGACGAAAATTTCCAACTTTCTTTTTTAGATCGGTTATACCCAGGTTGAACCCCAAGCAAACCTTCACCCGACTCCAAGCAGCATTACTCCCAACCGACTCCAAGCAGCATTACTCCTAGCCGACTCCAAGTAAAGCCTTAAATTTCTCACGCCTGACTCCAAGCCACCGAACCAAAGATTTGGTTTGGTCAATGGACAGACTCCAAGCAGACTCCATATTTTCAAGGTCCGACTCCAAGAAACCACCAAACAAAAGTTTTGGTTCGGTCAACGGACCGACTCCAAGCAGACTCCAGATTTTCAAGGCTGACTCCAAGCAAGCGCAGAACCAAATTTTTGGTTCGGTCATCGGGCCAACTCTAAGCAGACTCGAGATTTTCAAGCCCTGACTCCAAATAAGCGCCGAACCAAAGTTTTGGTTCGGCAATCCAGCCGACTCCAAGCAGATTCAAGATTTTCAAGCCCCGACTCCAAGCAAGCGCCGGACCAAAGTTTTGGTTCGGTCATCAGGCCGACTCCAGGAAGACTCCAGATTTTCAAGGCCCGACTCTAAACAAGCGCCAAACCAAAGTTTTTGTTTGTATATCGGGCCGACTCCAAGCAAACTCAAGATTTTCAAGCCCCGACTCCAAGAAGGCACCGAACCAAAGTATTTGTTCGGTCATCAGGCCGACTCCAATTAGACTCGAAATTTTCAAGCTCCGACTCCAAGCAAGTGCCGAACCAAAGTTTTGGTTCGGTCATCGGACCGGGGATCCTGGATTGCTGTTGGACTGTCGACCTTGAATGGCGGTAGAGCGTCTCGGAATCGGCCCCACGAGACGGTGGTGGACAAATCTTAAGATGATCATATCTCTTAATCCGTAGCTCGGATTAAGATGCGATTTCTACCTATGTCCATATCTTTATCTCTAGAATACCTCCAAACTAGTTTGAGTCTGTTCTAGAAAAATGACGATTTTGCCCCTGACTCTTCATATTCACCATGTAGTGGGCGAAAATGCCCACAACAGGCAGATTTGAACGAGGACCCAATCGAAGTGTAGTTAGCATGGCCCCGTGAAGTTATATTTAAAATTTAGAGTTGATTGGGGTTGATATGCACAATCAACGGATGAGGCAAGGATTTGTATGGATCGACCAAGAACGATCCATGGAACAGTTCAAGTCATCGGAGAACATTCAACATCTTGAAATCCATGAACCCAATTCGTGTGAAACTTTTAAAGCATCAATGAAATGAGGAGGAGAGCCTACAAAAACGATCGCGTATTGAAAGGTGAAGGAGGGAGGATGACCGATCATTAATGACCGATCGTTCTTACTGATCCATCCTAACGTCGACATAGTTCTGTGTACATTCCAACTTTAGCCAAGATCGATCCATATCTCACAATCCACAACTCAGAATGATCCCGTATTTTAGGAGCAATCTCAAGAGGCATGTGGGACCCCTCAAGAACGATCGCACCATGATTGGAGCCAAGAAAAAGGATCGGCCAACATTAGGCCGATCGATCCTAATATTTGAGTTAGCATGGCCGATCGATATGATGGGCCCCTCTGGACCTAGAGAGCATTCTCGCAAAGTTTCAACCCAAACCATGCACGTCTTCTCCTATAAATACAGCATGCATAGCTTCAGAAAGGGAATCCTTCGAGGGACGATAGAGGCCCTGCCATTTTCATTCTTTATTTTTTTACTAATGGATCCCAGCTAATCCAAACATTCTTGTATGATAATCAAATATAAGATCAATAAAAATATAAAGTGGATGTAGGCCAAGATTGACGAACCACTATAAAAACCTATGTGTTCATTTACTGTTGCTGCGATGTTTTTAATTTCATTCATTGTTTAATCTCTACAAGATCCTATCGGGTGTTGATGCCCATTTTTGGCGTCAACATACAACTTACGTCCAGATAGCCATTTTCGTGCAAATCTAGGTGGACAGCGGATATAGAACCATTCACTCTTAAAATAGCTCAGCTTATTACATGTACCGAAATAACTCTACAGCTCTTTGTGGTTCCAATAAATCAGAGAAGGGCTTCCTTTCCGGCTTTTGAAGCTATACATATACCGAATCTCCTCATCATAGGCACTCAGTGCAAATGCTGATCAAGGACAATATATGTGCCATGGACGAAGGTGTAGCTATTTGGATGTAGTTGCATCAGAGCTAATCTCATGAAGTTCAGGACTCGACGAATAAATTGGTTGAATGGCGGAACACATCCCGCCAGGCACATATATCTATTTCAAGTGGTATAACCCTCCGGGGGATTTTGAGATCTTTGGTGATGGGAAAGGACTATTACATCCTCAAATGGAATCCCATGTTTATCACAGATTCTATGAAGTGACCCCTCTTCCATTTTTGAAGTAATGGAATCGACGGGATTATCTAAAATGGTAGCATCCTCGAGAGTGTTGGGAGCAGCTCCATTTCTACTTTAAGACCTTCTGCAGGAATTTGAGGAACCTTTGGTTGAGGTTGATCCACTCATGAATTTTCAGCTGGCGGCATGGACTGTGTCATATTTTTTATTCAAGTGGAACCACAGTTGAGCTCGACTCGGTATCAAATTCAGCATATTTTGAAGTAGATGGACCTACAACTTTAGTGGCAAGACGCTTGGAACATTTGTGCTCCATTTCTATAAATACTCAATAGATAATCAACATCAGATTAATTATAAGCTATACCCTTCGTGCTAAAGTGAAACCTAGTATAGTGTCGTGCAGTGGAGATTTTCGATATTATACAACAATTCATCTTAAACTCTGGATATCACCCGAAGTGACCGTCATCGCTGATCATCTCAATGAGCATCATGTTGTTGGCCATGCTTTGAAAATGCTTCGAAACCAAGAAGAAGGAATTCGACATGAGTCCACGAGGAAAAGTTCACATGTGAACTTGGAGTTCACGAAATTCATCCAAAGGTTGGATTTATACCGATCCAACCCCTTGGACAAATTTTGTTCTCCTTCTCCCTCTTTTCTTTGATTCCAAATCACGACCGTTATTAGCCGCCTTTTGGCAAGGTATTACATAGGCGGATTTAATCCAACGAACTTCATGATCATCAAGGCAGAAAGCCCAAAGAGATAGTTACCAATATTGGAGATTGATTATATTTGAAACTATGGACTATAGTTGAATGGATTCGGATGGACAACACTCAAAAAATGACTAAGTATGGAAATAGCACTCCCCTAGGAGAGGGATTGGATCAGAATATTCACTATACAAAAAGGGATTGGAATAGAGGGATCGAAGTAGAGGGATCAGATTGAACAGGACGCATACAACACAACTCAATGATGATTGGTCCATAACTTAATAACCATAAGGAGGATTGAAGTGAAACTTTGGAAAGAAGAAGGGACCCTAGGGAGTCTACCCTAGGGATCCCACGTCAAATAGAGTAAGTTGGAGGGATCAACCCTCTTCCCTCTATAGGGATCAGCTATAATCAACTTTCGCAACATATTGCAACAAAGATCGATTAATAATTCAACATCTACAGATCCAATTGACATGAAACTTGAAGGACAAGTATATTATGGCATGGGGGATCCCCCATAGGGATTGCACCCCATAAATCAACAAAAATAGGGATCAGCCCCGATCCCTATTTTGGAGAGCGATCGGTCCAAGTTTCTTCGGGCCGGGTCGTCTGAGCCTGGAGGTTCTTCTGGCAAAATTTCAGTCCGATCCGCATACATCTTCCCCTATAAATACAGCATGCATGGTATTAGAAAAAGGATCTTCTTTCTGCTTAACTTATCTTCTATCTAGGCTACACTCTATCACTTTGATTACTAAAATTCATGTCAATGTAACTGTAACAGCAATATAAACAAATAAAGGATTACTTTGAAGTGGACGTAGGCTGGAATTAGCCGAACCACTATAAATCTGTGTCTTTCTTTACTTGCTTTCTTATTGTTTTAATTTTTTTTTTCTTCATTTGTTTCTCTTTATATATCTATAATTTGATTGGATATTGGTGTTTTCACATACAACTGGGTGTTAGTGGCCATTTTTGACGCCAACATTTTGGTGCTTTCATTGAGAAAGCTAGCCCCCATGGATTTGGAGTTCAGATTTGGAATCAACTAGATAGCTTAGATTTGGATCAATGGTTAGACAATCAGCAAGGAGAGCGCTACCAAAAAGGAGCCATCATTGAGGGAGTCAGGAGGCTTTCCCTAGAGCTGGAGCTAATCAAGCATATATCTACATCACCAGGGATGAAATGAAACGATGATGGATGCTATGTAGAAAAGGATGCTGAAGAGACAAGAGGAGATAGTGCAGAGTTTACTCTGACAGATTGGACAAACTGGAGCACAGATCCAAGGGAATAGAGTGGCAGGAGCTAGTGGTAACTTGGATCAAGGAGTTGATGCAGCATGAGTCGTTGGAAATTAGAACTGGGACCATGGGGACGGAACTATTGGGCAAAGGAACGGAATAGAGCAGCCGGTGGCAGTCCCTGACCATCTTAGAGGGATTGGCCTCAATCCCTCCAGATGGATCGACCCTGATCCCCAAAGACTTGGGGGCATGCCCTCGGGTCTGGTCGGTCGCAATGTTGGAGGACCTACGGTCGATTCTACGGAGTTTGGTGCAAATCGAAATTTGGATGCACGTCCAGAGGAATACGTTCTAGAATTCTCTCGTGGACTCAGAGGGCAGTTCAGAAATGATGATAAGAGACTACCTTTGGATGACAGTGATAGGTTTGCGGAGATGATCAATCAAGCTATGTGTGGAGGACTGGTGAACAAAGATCTTGAGGATGTAAATAGGAGTCCATTCACTCCTAATATTAGGAATGCTAGGAATCCGTCGGAGTTTAAGCTGCCAACACTAGAAGTATATGACGGAAAGTCGGACCCAACTATGCATATGATGAGGTATATATGGCACATGGAAGCACTGGAGGCATCAGAGGAAGTCATGGCATGATGATTTACCCTGTATATAACATATATAGTTGCACTGTGGTTCAAGCAGTTGGAGAGCAGTTCTATTGGCACCTGGACGAAATTGGTCGTAAGGTTTATAAGGCAGTTCAGAGTTCACATCTCGAGACCCAAAAATGTGATGAGTATGGCAACACTGAAACAGAGGACTAGAGAGTCTCTAAGGAGTTTTCTAACATGATTTAATGCTACGGTGACATCGATGGATCGGCCAGATCCATCCATGGTTTTGATGGTAGCTGTATCGGGAGTTGCTGATGGCACGAGTTTCAAGGATTCATTGGCGTGGGATCCACCTATGGATCTCAGGGAGTTTTATCATGAATTAGAAAGGTTCCTACAACAAATAGATGCACGAGCCAACAAACTAGAGGTGAACACTAAGTGAATCGGAGGATCATCAGGAGATGTAAGCAAGAATGATAAAGGCAAGTTGAAAAATGGATGTTGGATATGATTGGGCGAAAGGCGATGAAAGAGCGGGAGCCAAAGTTCTCTTCCTACTCGGATTTAACAGAAAGCCTAGAATGGATTTATCTGGATACTGGGGAGTCCCTTATCGGAAACCAGCAAGGAGGGATCCAACGGAGTGGGAGCGAAAGTCTGGGAAGTATTGCCTGTTCCATGAATTGAATGGGCACACCACCAATGAATGCAGGCATTTAAAGGATATGATTGAGGAGCACGTCAGGAACGACAGACTGCTGCAGTATGTGAGGATTCAAACAATGGTGGTGGAATAAGAGCAGCCACCATCCGCATCGAATGGAAGCAGGAATGGCCCCGGATCGGGGTCACAGATCATCATCAACTGATCGGGATGATAAGGGCCGAGTTCAGGACTTGGACTTCGGCCGTAATAGTAATAATAAACTCTATAATAAAATGGCTAAGTCACTTACACATGTACATGGTCGAGGACAATCCCTAGGCATGCTCTGAGATGATAATGAACTGTCATGCTCGGAGAGGCACCTTTAGGCTTTTTTAGTTTTTTGGATTTTTGGATGTATGAACACTTATTCATTAGGTTATTTATGATCCGCATTACTGCGATGAATAAAACAGGTCACGATTATTATCCTGATCGGAGTGACGGGGCGGTAATCGCAAGGTGCGAGTCCTTCACGGGAGAGCGACATAATGGACTCGCACATGGATTAAGTCCTCGATCGGAGAGTCGAGGCTGGAGAATAAAACCCAATAGGATGTCAGAAATGGATTATGCCTGGCAAGAAGTAGGTCTCTTCATTGAAGGGCGACAGGATTGGCCTACTCAGGTCGTCGAGTATGGATTATGCTCAGCAAGGGTCCGAAGAGACCACAATCGGCGTAGGACTTTGGCCAAAACATCACTTAATGTTCAGGGACACTAAACCGGAGTATAAGAAGTCACATCGCTTTGTCGGAGAGTAGCAGGATCGACTTACTCGGTCGTCGAGTATGGATTGTGCTCGGCAAGGACCCGTAGAGGTCATGGATTTGGATATCAGCTTCGAACAACTATGGATTTGGACATTAACCGAGAGCAGTCACAGACTTGGATATGGGCTCGGAGTGGTCCCGGATTTGGCTAACGACCCGAAGAGGTCACAGGTTTGGATATCATCCTCGAACGGCAGTGTATTTGGCTTCAGATGGATACGAATTTGGATAAAACGATCTAGAGAGATCGCGGATTCGGAATGGGATATCGACTCGAAATGGTCATGGATTTAACTAACGGTCCGGAGTGATCATGGATTTGGATTGGATAATATGGCTATCAATGGATTATGGAGTTCAGATTTTAGATTTATGGCAATTTAAAACACACCTTCCTATCACAAGGCATGTTTTGGGGGGGAAGTGTTAACCCACCTTTTGACAAGGCAGTACATAGGCGGATTTAACCTAACGGGCTTCATGATCATCAAGGCAGAAAGCCCGAAGAGATGGTTACCAAGATTGGAGATCGATTATATTTGAAACTATGGACTATAGTTGAATGGATTCGGATGGACAACACTCAAAAAATGGCTAAGTATGGAACTAGAACTCCCCTTGGGAGAGGGATCAAATTGGAATATCCACTCTACAAAAAGAGATCGGAATAGAGAGATCGGAGTAGAGGGATTGGATTCAACATGATGCATGCAACACAACTCAATAATGATCGCTCCATAACTCAACAACCACAAGGCGGACTAAAGTGAAACTTTGTGAACAAGAAGAAGGTACCCTAGGAGTCTACCCTAGGGATTGCACATCAAATAGAACAAGTTGGAGGGATCGACCCTCTTCCCTCCATAGGGATCGACTATAATCAGCTTTCGCAACATATTGCAACAAAGATCAATCAATAACTCAACATCTACAGATCCAATTGACATGAAACTCGAAGGACAAGTATATTATAGCATTACGAACCCACTATAGGGATCGCACCCCATAAGCCAGAAAAATAGTGATCAGCCCCAATCCCTATTTTAGAGAGCGATCGACCCAAGTTTCTTCAGGTCGGGTCGTATGGGCCTAGAGGTTCTTCTGGAAAAATTTCAGTCTGATCCGTACACGTCTTTCCCTATAAATATAGTAGACATGGCATCAGAAAAGGGATCTTCTTTCTGCTTCACTTCATCTTCTTTCTAGGCTACACTCCGTGACTTTGATTACTGAAATTCATATCATTGTAATTATAACAACAATATAAACAAATAAAGAATTACTTTGAAGTGGACGTAGGATGGAGTTAGCCGAACCACTATAAATCTGTGTCTTTCTTTACTTGCTTTCTTATTGTTTAATTTTCTTCTTCATTTATTTCTCTTCATATTTCTGTGATTGGATTGTATATTAGTGCTTTCATATACAATTGGGTATTGGTGGCCATTTTTGACGCCAACAGCCGTCAACATCGACGCCATCCACGTCCAAGTCCAACTCCATTCATGCGTGATTCCAGGTCATCACCTACCTAATGCGGTACAAGGTTTGGTCTAGGATCAGATCAGGTTGCAAGGTAAATATGTGGGTTTAGATCGATGGCTCGAGTTCAACCAAGGAGGGGTGAGCGACGTCAGGTTCAAGCAAAGATAAGCAGCGGCGATCCTAGGGTCAAGCAAATGCAGAGTTAGATTGGGAAGGCAAGGTTTTTAATGGCAGTGCTCCAAGTTTGGATCAGTTCGATAGCAAAGTGAGAAGATGAGATGGAGATATGGGTTATATAACCCAGGACTCGATTCTTAAGGAAACTGAAGGGTTCACTTTTTCAAAGATATCCAAGATCGGTACCGATCCAAAGACTTGGATCGGTACCGAATCTAGTTAAAAAAACTATAATCGATGAAATTGACCGATATGTATTTCGATATGAGTACATGCATATCACAATGAAGCTACTTAAGAATGTGCACGTATACATGTGTGCATATACATATCCAACCCCAAACTACTTGAGTCAAAGGAAATCAGATTCGAACATGGAAAATCCATGAGAGAAACTAGTACAAAATTACTAAACTTGAAATGACGAATCGTGAGAGTGCACTACGGACTTATAGTACTGGATATTGATAAAACATCGTGATGAATGTTTATAGACATGACTTTTCATAAGATCAATCCGTTGGAAGGGCAACGACCATTCAAAGCACAGAGTGAAGCCCTTTACGGCAACCCTGACTTGTCTCGATTCAAAGCACATCATGTTCGAAACACGATGTACTTTAGGGGGAAAGTTTTATGCAGCCTTTTGATCAAGCAATATTAAGATAGACTGGACGTATCGGATTTGGAAACTATTAGGATAGAAAGCCCGGAGGGATGTCCCGAGAGTCCAGAAAGCAAATGCAAATAGAATTATGGAGGCAAAGACCAAGCCAACACAAGAAGCAAAACACAAGGATCCACCAAAGTGGTGGATCAGTACCAATCCAACATCTTGGATCAATATTGTAACGACTCAATTTTTCGACGCCCGAAAATCGACATCAATACGTCCACTGTATTAAATGTCAAACAATCGAATGCCAGAAAACCAAACCGTTAGGGTAAAAGAAGAAAGAGGTAGAAGAAGAAATAGAAACAATATCATAATCTCACAATCGCAGCGGAACAATATATAATAGATAAATGACTAATCTTTAAAACAAAAGAACTATATCTGTTTATACATTACATCATCAGAGTACAACAGTTTCATAGCACACAACTGGATAGTTATATAAACTTGTCCTCATAACTGAATACACAGCGGAATAATAATCAAGTACGGAAGTATGTCTCGCCATCTAGCTCGTCTCTTGAACGCCACAGGAATCCATCCAGATTTCTGTTGATAACCTGACTCTAGGTTGCCCGTGTGGAAAATTATGGGCATCCAGAGTTTAGAAAAGGGAACAATAAACTCCGTGTCAGTCATGGGACTGGTGTGAGAACTTAAAAACCGTTATTTATACAAAAAGAAATCCTTTTATGCTTTTGGAAAATGAAACTATCATAAGGCCTCCCGCCGCACACGCAATGCAATCGCACACATGGGGGAGATTTCTCCTTATAGCAGTCAAACGTGCTTGATACACGAAAATCCTTTTGATATTATTATTAGTGCATAGTGTGGAAAACATTTAGAAAGTATAATATTAATCTTAGCCAACATACTACCATTATAGTATGCTTACTATAGCTACCATGCTAAATGGCAGGTTACCACCACATCACATGGCAGGTTCTACAACTAAACCGTACAGGGCTCGTATTGATTGTTTGGATTTCCAACAAATGGCCAAGGCTAAGGAACTTTCTTTCTGAATGGGTACACCTCTGGAGGGACGCCCCGAGAACCTAACCGGATCTCTGCCAACACAAGGCCGGGTTACCTCTGTAACTAGGTAACTAACTGTCACGAGTATGCCATCCCCCGGTCGTAACCAACCTTTTACCGAGGCGCCTCGAATTCCAACAACCACATAAGTAAATATCTAGGCTCCATACCAGAATACCACTTTTTATCTAGAAGGAAATGTACATACCCTGAGGGGCGCGACCCCCAAAACCTTGCTGCATCCTTCCTGTTTCGATCATTTCCGGGGTGTGAGGTTCGATGAAGTCTCGTCCCATTAAGCTACGCTTTTCACAAAAGCCATGCTTCGATCAACCAATGATCAACACTTAGCATGCCACATTACCAAATTGGGAATATATCACTAGTAACAATCAACTACATAACCTCTAAGCTCGTACGTCTCAAAGAAGGGTGTTAAGCTAAGAGAATAAATTCTCCGCCACCAACAGAAATATATTTGATAGAAACCAGCTTTATATCTCAAAGTGTAATGTCAGACATACATCCATGCAAGTCCATCCTGGGTCTGAGTGGAACCGAAGGCACTTCGTCCAATTAAGGAAAAAGTCCTTGCAAATCCGGATATCCCCTAATCACGTCCGGACTTCCCATCACATAGGGTAATCAAAATCTCTATACCGGAGCAACTCGGTGCAGAGACATTCAACATGCAATCCTTTCGTTTTCGAAAATACCCGGTCTTCAACCACCGTCTTCAAATGCAATCCCATTTTGTCGTATCATTATTCGGAATGGGTTTTATGACTTAATATCCTCTCCCGGCTTAACCGAATATTAAGCACTTATTTTAAAAACAAGTGTAAACATTCAGATCATAGTTAAGTCACAACAAATTTTCCATTTTTAAACAAAAGATCAACCCTTAAGATTCGATGTGGTTTTCAGATAACCATTTGGAATCCGACCCCCGGTCGCATCAAAATTCAATTGCCATCTTAAAGGCCAATATTGATAGTCGGTTATTTAACTATCATACAACATCCACAAACAACCATCAGATTTAAATAATTTCCCAAATTATTTATTTCAAAATATCTTCGCAAGATATAAATTTTCTACACTCCAACCCTTTTGAAAACAGTTTTCAAATCACTTTCCTTTCGCGGAATAAATTCCAAAATATTGTTTATTTCCACTGAAAATCACCAAGACTGAATGCTTTAGATTTTAAAATAATTTAAATCACTTTATCTAAAAATATATATACATTTTAAAATACTTATAATAAAAACTATTTTAAAACACTTTATTTAATATACCAGTTATGAAATTTAATAATAATTTTTCATGTAAAAGTTAAGCCAAAACAAGTTTAAAAATAAAGGTTATTGAAATCTATACAAGTTTTCCAAATAAAAACTTTAGTCAAACTATATTTCAAATAAAACTACTTTATAAAATATAAATATTAATAATTATCTTTTTAAAATCATAAA
This sequence comes from Allium fistulosum, assembly GCA_030737815.1. Classification (NCBI taxonomy): domain Eukaryota; kingdom Viridiplantae; phylum Streptophyta; class Magnoliopsida; order Asparagales; family Amaryllidaceae; genus Allium; species Allium fistulosum. The sequence goes on along the minus strand of CM060907.1, from coordinate 934,927,980 downwards.
ACCAATTAACTCTTTTGAATTATTACATCTATAACTAATTCAATAAATATTTAACTTTAAAATTCTAAACCACTTAAATAAATAATTTCTCAAAACATTCTTTTAAAACAGCTTTAAACTTTTAATTTATACTTAAAAGCTCCTTTGAAAACGTACTTGGCTTTTCAGGGAAATACACTTTTCTTTCACAACTTTAAAATAAACCACTATTTATTTTTAAAACAAATTACCCATTCCATTATAAATTCCCACCGTGAATTTATACTTCCAAAATATCCATTGATATCTTATTTCACTTTATAAAACCCAGTTTATAAATTCTATAATCTCATCTTCTTTTCAAAACACAGTTTCAAACGTTTAATTAGTTTTCAAATCGATTTCCCAAAACTAACTCCATTTTTAAAATAAATTCCCTTATTTCTCCCAAACCATTTAAAATCTGAATTTTAAAATAAATTCTTCAACTTTTAAACAATACTACTTAAGTTCTCAAAATCCATTTATTTTTCATTTATTAAAAAATCTTTTTCCCCATACTTGGAATTTATTCGATAGTATTTCAAAAATCAACATTTATCCTTTTCCAAATTCCTTCTTTTTATTTATCCAATTCTCTAAAAATTATTTTACTTAAAATTCTCTATTTTAATTTCCTTCCAAAAATCCAATTATTATATTTCTGGTGTTTTAAAATACCAAAATATATTCGGCTAAACCATAGCCTTTAATAATTTCAATTACCAATACAATCAATCACAAATTATCAATAAATCATATCACAGCATATGAAATAAATTCAATCATTTGAGGAATCCAGTTGGATCCCTCCAACCAGTTTCCCTACATCCACAGATGTTAGCACAACAATTTACAATACCAATTCCACTTCGAGGTGGAATATCGCGGTATATGGGGTCATATCATATCATCCGCTATTATGCGACGCATAGGGTCTCATCCGCTATATAATGCGGGAAATCAATCACTCCAATATATATATATATATATACACTAATATATATAACATACCAATCCAACTGATAACAATTATCAATCCAAGCAAACAACCAATAATTTAAATTTAACTATTTAAATTAAACCGGGTAATCTGATTGAGTGAGAAGTTCTCACCTTTAACTATGCATGCCACCCATTTTCATTCTAGCTTGATTTCATGATTTTTTTGAACTTTACAGCAAATCGAGCAAACCCAGGCTCGATCACCAATTCGCCAGCAGCCTCCTCCTTCCACCAACTGCTGCTCGAGCACCACGCAACCCCACGACCACGGATGACTCGCGAACCACCACGCATCGCCGACCCCATAACGAACGCGACCTGCCGCCACACCCGAGAATAACGCAACCATTGACCTCGATCGAACTTCGCATCTCCCAACTGGCACGGCCACGACATCAGCCCTAACCAAAAATCAAACTGCTCCCACCTACGCAACCTCACCTTCAAATCAAAACCCAGATCGCGACTGCAACAGCGATTCTCTTCCCCTCGAGCCTCGTCGTGATTCGAACACGGCTTCAATCGAACGAAAATCATTTGATTTGCTCAGAGTATTTGAGCGCGATGATTTCTTTGTAAATGATTTCGTTCGGCCCTTCTTGATTGAAGAAAATGAAAAAGAATCTGATTTTGTGAAGGATATGCGATTTGAACTCGAAGAGAAAAAATCGTTCGGCCATTTTATTTCTTCTGAACGAAATTGTTTGCAAATGAATTGATACGAGATGAAATATTATAATTAACGAAGACGCATGTTAATGCAGTAGGACAAGTGTTGATAATTTCTCTACGTGTTGAAAAGTAGAATGTGGGCTTGCAACAATTATTATTTATATTTAAAATTTCAAATTCAAATTTAAATCATCTCGATTATCGCACTCACAATCTCGATCTCCTATCGAGGCATGCCGCTAGGCGTTTATAATGTTATACCCCTATTTCGAACGCAATGGAAAAGGTTTTGAGGCCTAACTCAATCGTTTGGAGAAGATAGATTTTCGAACCCAGTTATAATATTAAATTCTGATTTAAATTTCAGCGTGTTTACAATCCGTACGATCACACGACAACTCCGAACACCACGAAATTTGAAATCCAATAATAATACACTTCTACGGATCCAATGGAACTGGTTTCGTCGAATTCCGAGACTGTGCCTCGAAAGGCTATTTTTAAATATCGATTTAAACGATATAAATTCAAAACTGAACAAATCACTTTCAAATTCAATTTTAAAAGTTCTATTACCTTCAGTATTATCAATATAAATTTCCTAAGCCTTTAAAATATTTTTAACAAGCATAAAAATGAAGATTCAATATTTTACCCAACTTCAATAATTAAATTTAATAATTTAATTGCCAAATTCATAGTGATATTTGAAATTCAAGTTAAACTAACATTCAAATATTTAAAATCAATTAAATATTCCAATTTCAAATATCCAAAAATTCTGGGTTGTCACAAATATCGATCCACAAATCTTCCTCTAAACTTGCCTCGGCTCTTCTTACTCACACTACTTAATGCTAGAAAGTATTATTTTGTTGATCTCATGCAATTCTCTATCGATATCCATGAGCATAAAAGGTCAGCAACTCCATTCTTCCATTGATCCATCATTTGGACTTAGAAACAAGCTAATTCTGCTACAAACAAGTTTGAAATAACGAATCTAACCACAAATTGCGCCAAAACAAGGAGTTGAAAATCATCTATATGGAGAATTTATGGATCGGTGCCGATTCAAACCCATGGATCGGTACTGATCCACGATAATTGCTGAGATGTCCACCTATTTTATTAAGAAGTAGTCTATGGTGTGGAAAATGAGATGGAGATCACAGTGAGATTTTACGCTTCCTACATCTATAAATAGAGGGGTATGACTCATTTTTAAGGATCTTTTTGGGTCCTTGTTTTCTCTACTTTAATTTCTTGCAATCACCCTCAGATTTATACCGATCCATAAGAACAACTACTTGTAATCCAGAGATCTAAGCAATAAAATCACTAAGTGGACGTACGCCAAGATTAGCCGAACCACCATGAACGCTGTGTGTTCTTTTCTTGCTCATTTTCATTTATTTTCTTCATTTTCTATTCTCTACAGAATCTTTTGGATGTTTGTGCCATTTTTGGTTCGAACAACTTATATAATAGTCTTATGTATAGTATTATATTAATTAAAAAAATCATATTTAGTTAATTTTAATTAATTAACATTTTAGTTAATTTTATATTGGTACAACATTTATATTTAATATTTACATGTACTATAACCTTTATAGAATAACACATATATCATATAAATGTGTATATTATTTAATTAGTTAACCTTTTATTTAAGTTATTTTATTAAACTATTTTAATTAAATTATTTTAGTTTCAAAAATAATTATTTATACATACATGCATATTTGTGATATCTTAAATATTTAAAATATCATCATATATCATATATATAATACAAGCATATACATTTTATTAATAAACTTATTAATTAATTAACCTTATTAGTAAATTTACCATTTTCAAAATCTATTTTATATTATTTTTCATACATTTTGAAAAACTTTATTATATTATAACTTTTATGATACTTTATATCTTATTTTAAATTTAACATTTAAATTTAAAATCTAATACATTTTTAATTTTCAAACAATTTTAAAAATTAGCCCAAAGCCCAATTCAAATTGAACCTCTTATACTAGGTTAATCTTTGGGCTGTGAGCTTAATAGATGACTCTAACATGACTAATTTAAACCACATCGACAATTGGGCTCCGATACCATTGTTGAAACTAGACCAGCTCGTAGTAGAAGCTATGGATGAATTTCAAAAAAAAACCCTATAGGATCTTTATTGGGCCTATAAGTTTAATTTATTTAGAACATTTCTAAATTTAATTTAAATAAAAACCTATATTTCATTTAAATTTATAAATTGTTGATAGAAATTTATTTAATTTATTTTCTATTTATATATACATATACATATGTATCATATACATATGTGTGCATGTGTAACATGATATTCTGTAAACGGCATAACATGCCCGTATAGAGGAGCTGGGATTTACATCGCAACAGGCATGTTAGCTCATCCTATATGTATTGTATGTTGTCCAAATATATGTATATATTTATGCTTATTGTATATATAACCAAGAGTGTGTGTGTGTATATATCTATATATAATAAGGAAACATCCATTTGAAGCTTTTGAAAATACTGAAATACCCTTCTAAAATTCTTTAGCACGATAAGGATATTTATGTCATTTTCAAAGCTACATGCGAGAAAAATTTATGCGATACCCTACCAAATTAATCTATCTATTTTCTTCTACAATTTCACTTTTAATAGGAATACATCTGTTTGAAGCTTTTGAAATTACTATATTATCCTTAATAGTTTATTAAATTTCAAACATGACAACAAGGGCTATTTTTATATTTCCACTAGCATTTACCTGGCATTACATCTCGACAAAGATTGACTTATTCAATCTCACATTCGATATTCTTCCGCAACCAGAATATCATATTATATGTTCATTATGAAATTACAAGTTATATCATTACATCATAAATTTCTGAATGATTAATCATGATCCTCTATAGGTATTTTCAAAACTCTAATTAGCTTTATAGGTTTACAAATTTTTATCCTATTTATAATTTGTTTTCTAGGTCCACAAATTCTTATCCTATTTATTAATCTAACCAAGCCTGTTTGCATTTTCTTTTATTTTGCAAATTTGATAACATCATGAATTAAACACCAGAACATGTTTGGTTCTCATTTCAGGCAATTCGAACTCGAACCAACACTATTCGTTTTGGTTTCTAGATCCCAAAGTACTGATGCAACAAAATAATGATCTATCCATCATTATTTGTATTTTAACTTACATTACTAAAAAATAATACATATGCAACTTGGATTTGGCTACAACAATAAAAGCTGCTACCTTTTACACTTTTAACTAAGAAACGGTGCATATGGTACAAATGTAGGCAAACCGTGGACTTCCTTTTAAGTTTCTCATTTTATGCATACCTAAATTTTACTCCAGTATATCTTGTGATCTTAGAGCTTATATGTAGTGATATTTTAAAATCTTATAACTAGTGGAAAAGTTAATATTTATCTACTTACATTATCGACGCATGGCGTCGGTATGTCGTGGGTAAACCATTACCCACACAAGATTATCGATGTCATGCGGACGATGCTTATTTAATATGGTTGGCATGGCGTCGGCTCAAATGATAAAATACATCAGTCAACATCTTCCCATTTCGACTTATAAGTGCACATGCTAGAATCTATTATAAATATACTCAACAATGATATAATTAACAACTTTCTTCAGAAAAGAGATGTATTGTTCAGCAATTACGCTAAATAGGTTGTCTAGACTTTTGAAATAAGATATATCACACCAAATAACCATTTTTTCTTATCGTACCATTATGCAAGTTTGTTTCCATAAAGAAGTTGTCAAATTTTATGTTGGAGCTTTATACGTACTAAAATTTGCAAATAGCTGTATTCAACTAATTTCTGTTGTAAGTTTCACGTACAAAAAAAACTCAAAATGCATGTTTCGATAAACCAAATTTTATATAGTTTTGACACTTTGAACTTAAACTAATATAATATAATACAATATAATGTAATATAACACAAATTAAACGTTTTTGCACAACTTGATTTAATTTACATAAAAGACGCCTTTTAAAACTCAAAAACTCCTCACTATTATGGTCATTAAATAACATGATCAAAACATTGACAAGTTTTATAAAAATAATTAAAACATAATTGATCGTGGCATATAAGTAATGCAAGATTTCTAAAGAATAAACATCCATTGGTTGAAAGAGAGATGATGCATTCTATACGACAGGTTTGCATGGTTCAAAAATTTAAATAGCTCTTTAGTTTGAGTTTACAAATTTGGACAGTACTTTGGGATGTATTAGTGCAATTCTTTTAGGTAGGTTTAGGACAATGATTTAGTGCTAGAGTCACGTCCACATCGGAAGTATGCGAAGAAAAATGTAAACTAACTTTTTTTTGTAAAATAGTATGAATAAATGCCTATAAAATATTATGTCATTTTTCTTGCATCAAGTCCCATGTCTCTTTTCTTACATCAATTTGGTCATTGTGTAAATTGCCCATGCCATTTTCTTGCATCAAACCCCAAATTTGTATGTATTAGATTTCAATGTAGAGGCAGTGGAAGTTTTTTAGCTGTTTCGCTAAAATAGGAATTTGCTCACTATTCCTTTTATACACGTCTAGCGGACGTGCCTACGTACTGGTATATATAAGTATATTATGAGAAAATATTATTGATATATTTATATGTAAATATTATAGTGTTAAATAATATACAAATAAATATATATATATATATATATAAGTTCAAAATTTTTATTTTTTATTTATATTAAGATACATATGTATGTATGTATGTATTAAAATAACATAATTATATGTACAAAACATATAAATATAAATATATTATTTAAATGTAAATATGATATATATATATATATTAAAAAAAATTAAAAATCTCCTTTTTAATGTTCAAGATCAAATGCACAGTAGGTACAATTTTGATTATAATTCTATTATATTAATATGTATATATTATGAAGTAATTAGATAAACAACAATAAATAAATGATAGAAAATATATAATATATATATTTTGAATTATAAATTTCTAGAAAATCTAGAATCGTATTTTATATAAAATTTTAATTCATATAACAATTAAATAATACTAAAAATATTAAATAATTATTGGAAAAAATTATTTAAAGTTACTAAAAATTATAATTTATATAATTATGCATGTTAAAAATATTAGTTGAATTTTTATTCGATATAGTTATATAGTTTGGTATTAGTCATATAAATAGATCAATATATATATATATATATATAAATTAATAAAGTTTTAATAAATGAAATAAAATAATTTTCGCCCTGTTTATCCAATAATAAAAAATAGTTTTATTTTTCATTTTTATATACACATAACCAATCAATATATGTGACAACAACAATACCTATAGAAATCTTACCTAACTAACAATTCAATAATAACCGTATACACACACACACACACATACATATGAACAATATTGAATTATACAGAGATTATGCATTATATATAAAACTAAATACTTACCTAAACTAAAGCCCTTAAGTAGACCTTGTAATGATGAGTTCTCTTCCTCTTGAAACCTTCCCGATTCGTTAGATTTCAAGTCTTTGAATCGCATACCCTTTGCTATCGAACAACTATTGATTTGAATTGATTTTATTTTAGTTGAGTTGGAGCACCAGGAGGTATAATTCAGCTAGTATGATGAAGAGAGAAGGTAGCCAAAAAAGTCTTTTTAATCCTAGGATTAGGTTCAATTATATAGTGGTTGAATCAGAGGAAAACGTGATCATATCATTTACCTTTCCTCATTAGATCTTAAAACATCTATCTCAAACCCATTTCCTTATTTTTGGCCACCTCCTGTACCTTATTATTGCTACCAAAGTTACCTCTAAAATCATGGGCTAATGGCCCTTTTAAGTCCAAGTAAATATATTTAATTAAGTTCAATTTAATTTCTTATCGATATCTCATATCAACTGGTATATTTATAACTATTATAAATATATATACAACAATATTTATTCCTTAAATCATATTCAAAATTTTATAATTAATATTTTATAAATATTTATTTATTTATTTATTTATTTTATAATGATTATTAACTAATTAAATCGTTTGGTTTAAAGAGAATTCATCATTTTGGTTGTGTGACTCGTTGGGTGTAAATATGGTCAGCGATTAACATCGAACTATTCGAATGTTAACGTTCACACATCACCTAGCATGTGATGTTAAATTTTGACCAAATTCACCATTTACTTAGTTTCGATAAAAATCAAATTTTACTTTATTAAGCGTTACCTGGTTGTGACATTTATTTACACTAATTCTCTCTTCGTCAAAACTATATAACTTTGGACATATTGAATTTGGCAACGGTCAAAATTCCAACATCGTCCATATTCAACTCTATAGTCCAAACACAAAGTCCTTGGTTCAATAATAATAATAATAATAATTAACCGAACTACTTCGGCCAAATATTTTGACTTTGGGTTAACTTGAGTTGACCACGATACTAACCCCATATAACTGAGGAGACAAATCCTCTCTTGAATAATGCTTCACTTCTAATACTTCCACTCGACTCAACTATAGTCACTCGATAGACACTGTGCCAATGATTTGACTATAATCAAAGTAGAGCTTTCATATTAAAGATTCCCAGTATTCTCTGGTCGAGAGAACTGTGTAAATCAATCACTTTAATATTTTCTGTTTGATCTTAGTTATATTAACCAATAGAAAACTATCGAGTGAGTCGTTCCATAGTTATCTAATAACTATTTGTACGTAACCCTTATGTGCCCCCAGTAGTGATGAGTAATCCAGTAACCAACATTTAGAGAGCGCTACGTACTTTATTCTTAATGGATACATCGTATCCAATTTCGATGAATCTCGACTAGGAACATTTAAAATAGCATGTTTTATAATATTGTGATACATTATTCATGATTATAATTATTTGTAATTACTATCACAAATACCCCATTTATAGATTTTCTTTTAAATATATTTTATTTAAACATTTAATTATTTATAATACATTATAACAAATATATAACAGAAAGAAGAAGCTCCTTTATTTCGAATGAGAATTGATATAGAGTTAATTAATTTACAATAAATTACAGAATTGCCCTTAAGGCATACCCCAAACTCTATCATAGAGAATGTTCCGGATTTCGATGATTGGATGATGGGATTTATAATGATGATCCATGAAGGCAAGTTCGTTGATGTGGACTTGTGAAGTGGGACTTTGATGTGTTCTTCTACAGAGACGTGTGCTAAGGAATTGTTAATACTCAGAGGTTTCAACGTTTTTTCTTAAAGAGGGGGTATGTAAGGATGCTCACTTGGATTTGATCATCTCCCAGATCATTGACTGTAGTCTGTGTTTCCTAGCCTTTTTGATGTTGAGTCTAGTCCTTGGCCTTCAAAGTGGCATGGAGCTGAGCATTGAGATATCGAGATGTTGAGTTGTCTCTGACCGCATATCTGATGCACTTTAGTGAGTGATGTGAGATTTCTTGATGGTTGTTATGTTTGTTTTATTCTATTAGGGATAACATATGATATAGATATTATTAGCTTAGACTCCTAGACACCCCATACTGTACTTTAAGCTGTAGTGTGCTTACACGATGATTATAACATTCCCAACTTCGAAACATGAAAATAGATGTCAACGATGCTGCACTCATCACTAAAATCATTTTCAAGTGACAAAGTAAGTTCGGTATTATTTTGTACGACATTAAGTAAACCGAGCAGTTAAATAAATTTTCATTACACGGATTTATTTTACAAAATCCATTATATCGTCATTAATCCTTTTCACTCAGAGGCAAATGCAATAAGAAAATCAGAGTACTGTCATGTCCAACATATGAAGATGCCAACACGACACATAATCAATCATAATTCCTAGTTTTCATTGTACCATATAGGTAATTTTGCAATGCAGTCATGCAGAATATTTGCAATGGCTTAGGACCATTGTAATAGTGCGATGGCTCAGAGCCGTTGCAAAATAACTAGCAACGGCTATTGGCCGTTGCAATATTGCAATGGCCCAGAGTCGTTGCAAACCTTTTTTGTTCTAGTTAAAAAATAGGGACTCGTGAACAATACAACCATGCTCAAATAATACGCTCCAATTTTTTTTCCTCCCACTCCCCTTTCTAATTTGTTCTAAGGCAACAGGGCGATTCCTCAATCCATAACTCTAGCTCCACTTTCTTTCCCTCCTCTTCAACGCTACCTCCGCTCCTCCTCCTATATAACCCTACAAAAACAATTCAACCTTGGCTTGAAATGTTAGGACACACAACAAGAAGGTTTCTAGCACTCATCAGATCCGGTAGCCGTGCAACCTTTTCCTTAGACTTATTAGTCTTTTTTCCTTTTACTTATTGTTCATGGATGATAGCAAATGAAGTATTGCAGCTTGAAAAACTTTGGGTCTTCAAACTGCTCTTGTAAGTGTTGTGATTTAACAATTTTATTTAGATAAATTGTTGCTAAATGTTGATATACTAAAAGCATATGAAGCAAGTGTATATTCTATGTTTTATCTTAATGTAATTATAATCATTTAGGTGGGTAAGTGTACGAAGACAAATGAATCAAATAATTTGGTAGGTGATATGTTAGAATTATAACATGTAATACTGGAGACATATGGTGGAAAACAAAAGATTAACAATAGTACAGATGATGAATATGAAGAGCACAAGGGTGGAAAGATAATAAGAAACGACTTAAGGATGATGGGTCTGAATGGAAGTTGTCATGTTTTAAGGTATTCATAATTGATTGTTTGCAAATAGATTCTATGTTACTTGTTCGTTTCTAATTAGGACCTAATTTTCGAAGCATTCATAGATTATATAATTTTCTTTTGTTTAGATTTTTATTATAAAGGACCAAGAAAATATTTATAACAATGTAGATTTAAAATTTCAAACTTTCTTAGGTTTTTAGATGTTTCAAATTGAAACTTTGACCATTTGAGTTGGTTTTCAAGATTTTTCCATCGTACTTTGAGCAGTACAGTTGTTGCTAAAAGATGGGTTATATTTTGGTTTTGGAACTAAGATGCGTTGCCACTTTGAGAGGGTTATGTTTTAAAAAATTGGTACATATAAAATATAACGAAATTGGTCGGAGAATAAACAAAATATGTCAAACATTATTTGTGTATGCTAGCATATAACTTGCAATACTATGAGTAATTATTGACCAAGAATTATGTACTATACATAACCAAATATGTGCATGCAAGCATGAATATATATGATGTAGACACTACTAGAAAAAGGGAAATAGCAACGGACCGTTCCCACAGCCGTCGGCAGCTCTGTCACTTCTTTTCCGACGGCTTTCGACGACTATCTATTTTAATTAATTTAATTTATTATACTATTTTAACATATTAATTATAGAAGTTTGAATATTTTTTAAAAATGATAATTTAATTCCTAAAAATTAAAGAAGATATTTTTATTTAGTTCTTTAATTTTATCATAGTTTGTGGTTAATTAAATTAGTGTTTTTCGATAATCTTTTGTTATGTAATTCGACATTTAACTTTATTGGAAATCGAACTGAAACGGTCAGTTTATGCAACTTTCAGTCCGTCCATTATACAACTTTGATGAAATTTATGATGCGTAACTGTTTTTGAATTTAAATATATTTTTTAACTATAATTTTTTTGAATCTTGTTTCGATCCAAACTATTTTGGACCTACTTTCAAAATATAATAAAAAGGTAAATAAATTTAGGGTGACGATCTTGATTCTCAAATTTATAGCCGTTCGTCTACATTTAGACTAAAAGCTTTTCGTTTGAAGGCCAAACGATCTTCAAACGAGATGAAATTCAGGTCATATATACTTTATAATGTATTTATCCAATCCATAACACTAGAATCGAAAGAAAAGGAAGGAACAAAAATTAGACTCAAAATATATCATTTTCCAAGGAGTTGTATAACACTTGATATATATTGTCAGAACAACATCTATGAAAATGACATGTTTGAAGTCTAAATTTTTTTCTATATGTTTTCTAAAAATCTAACCATACAGATTAGATAAATACATAATATAGTATGTATGGTTTCAATTTCGTCACGTTTGAAAATAGTTTGTCCTTCGAACAAAAGGTTTAAGTTTGAATGTCGACAAACGGCTATAAATTTGAAAAAAAATCAATATTGGTACCTTAAACTTGCTTATTTTCCTTTCATATTTCAATCGTATACCCAAAATGCCTTGGATGGACATAAGATTCATCAAATTTATTTTTACCAAATATTTTATTTTATATGAATTTATTATGTAAAATACATTTAAAATTCACAATTAATTATCAAATAGTTAAAAAATTATTATATAACGAATAAAAATAACTTTTTTAATAGTTAGAAACAAATTTGAGCTATTGTAAATTTTTTAATTTTTTTATAGAAAATTAAAATTTGATAATAAATTAAATTAAACCAATTTATTTTAAATAGAAAGAAAACACAAATTATCATCTTCAACGGCTATCAAATTGACGCCATCGACGACCGTCAGAAAGTCACGTATATAGCTGCAACCAAACCTATTTCTTCCTTATTCTCCAAACCCTTAAAAAAAATCCAAACCTCCAATTTGATTCAAATCCATCCCTAGCCGCCGTTAGCCGCCATAATCCGTCGAATTCTTCATCAATTTGCAATCTCCAACCATCTACACCTCTAATTTCAAAAATCACTTATATTCTTCCTCTAACTAATAAATCCAAATTATGATAAAATTAGTATTAATTTTTGCTTATATTTGTTGATAATAGCCCATTGATTGATTATAATTGTATGTTGGTTGATTGAGACATGTTAATTAGGGTTATTAGTGTTTAAATCCGATAGTTAATGCATAATTAGGGCTAATTTGGGTTGAATAATGTATGTGTGTATTAGTATAACATAATTTAGCATTAATTAGTGTATGTGTTAGCTAAAATGTCGATAAAAATAATTTATTTACATAGACCATTTATTAGTTTATACCCTTGATTATATATAAATTTAGTTTACATGTACGTGGTAATATATATATAAGAAAATTAGTGTATGATGTTAATTTTTTATTACCGTGTAATAAATTGAAATTAGTTAGCTAAAATATGTTGGAAACAAATAATTTTTTATTGTTTTTAACCGTTAAGAAATTTAAATAATAAATTAGTTTATAATGTTAATATAAAAAAATTAGTGTATAATGTGCTTTATTTTTTAAATCCCTTAGATTTATTGGCTCCGCCTGAAAAGTATTGTATATGATCGTTACATAGATGTTCATTTTTACTAAAAAAATGGATATCAATGTTTATCTGATATAGTATTTATCAGATTTATCCTTGTATTGGACAAGTTACAAACACAATATAAATTATATTTCGTAAATCATTTCATCTTAATCGGTTCATAAATTTTTGACAACACTTTCTTTTTGTTTCCAATGTACACGCATTTGTGTATGATACGGGAAATAAAGGGGAACTGATGCCGAAATTTTGTTGAATCGTTTAAGATGAAATCATTTATGAAATTTAATTATTATATTTTGTTTGTAATGGAAAGTAGGATGACCGATCGACAATTGTTAAAAATAATATTGTGAATATTATAATTTATAGTTTGTCAAAATTGAAAATCATATTTTATAAAAAAAGTAAAAAGAATAATATTTGGTATAATTAATAAAACATTAAAATGTATGAATGAAATAAAAAATAAATGTCAATCTAAAAAAATCATAATTTTTCGAATCTTACTATAATTCTTTAAATTTCTATCATATCTTTTGAAATAGGAAAAAACAATCTTTTATTTTGTCGATCGGGAGAGTTGGATATACCAATGAAAGGGAATGAAAGGCTCAATAAAGGAACATTTTTATAATGGTGTACATGAATTTATTAAATCCGCTAAAAGTAATAATGGAAACGATGAAGAAATTCGCTGTCCATGTAGTAACTGCAAACATTTGAAGCATTGGAAACCGGAAATGGTTATAGTACATTTGTGTCAAAATGGTTTCGTGCCAGATTATTACGTGTGGGATCGTCATGGTGAAGTTGTTGCACCTAATCCTGTAGTGTCGGATGAAGAGGTGGATAATGTCAATGTAACAGTGAATCTCATAGAAGATATGATTGAAGATGCAATATAATCAATGTTTTCTACTGTTCAAGTTGATGATGAAGATGTAAATGTTGAAGAAGAATCAAATATTAAAGCAAAGAAAATCTATTATTTATTGGATGTTGCTAAGAAACCCCTTTGGGATGGCTATAAAAGCGATACCCGATTATCAGTAACCGCCAATACATTGCTATGAAATCTAAATTCAACTTCACATAAGCCGGATATACAGCTATTGTACAAGCTGCAAAACCACATGCCACCCGAAAATGTTAAACTAAAAAATGGATCAACACCCTGGATTGAGTGTGAAAGCACCAACCTTGTTTATCAAGGTAAATAAAATAGAAAAAGCAATTGTAGATCACAAAAAAAGTAAAGGAACAAGATAATTTTCTAGTGGTTCGGCTGTTAATGAAGCCTACATCCACTTTATAACTTTCTACTAACTGACTGCTGTTACAAGTGGAGTTAGATTACAATATGATTGAATCTCCTAATTTAGATCAAGTCACTAGTGCAATATTTTATTGGAGAATCACAGTGAACCCCTAGGTGACTGTTGTATGGGAGGAGAAGAGTGAAGAATAATCTCTACAGAGTTCCAGCAGCGAGTCTAAAAGATCCCTTTATGTTGCAGATAAGTGAGTATTTATATGGGTTGGAGAGCTATTAGGTTAGGACGCTTTGCCAGAGACCTAAACATAACAATACGAAAGTCTCCAAAAGTTTCACGGTGATCCAACTTAATGTGAAGGATCGCTAGCGATCCGTAGGGCATGGATTGCAAGCGATCCATGCAGTTAGAATACTCTTGGATCGTTTCACTTGGGTTGCACTCCTTGCCTTCTGTAGATGCTCTCCATATAATATGGTAACTAGTTGCCTTGTTTTGACGGTGATTCATATACAAGTTGCATTGGACTATGACTGGAATTAGCTGAATGCTCACTTCTTGAACTAGCTTGCTTGGAATATCATGAAACTTGGCAGACATCCCTAGGAAAGATATTGGATCATGATGCAAGAAGTTTGGAGGGTCCATGAGCAAGCATTATGGATCGCTAGCGATTCATAGGTGATGGGTCGCCAGAGGTCCATCGCCTTAGCATGTTTTGGCATCGATCCTTTTGGGTCCTTCTTAGCTCCTTCTTCTGGTCTTTTTAGTTCATTCTTGAGAGGTTTCAACTTGTCGTAGATGTTCTAACTTCCTTTGAATTCTATTGGGTTAAAAATCAACAAGGTGTGCTATAGAAGTAACTGCTTTTCAGTTCCTATTTCGTGAAGTTTAACCGATCGTGTTGAGGCTATCATATGAATTTGGCTTTGGCTATTCAGCCGTTTGTTGAGTTCTAATGTTAATTGTCGTTGCTCATAACTCTGAACCAATTTTGACCCCACAACTTTCTAGATACTTGCAAATAACACTTCGATTATGCTTGGTGAGTTTGGAAAAGATTGGTTTTAATTCTATGGATCGCTAGCGATCCTTAGTCCATGGATTGCTAGCGATCCAAGGACTTAGCAAAAAAAATTCCATTCAATCCCCTATTTAATTTTGTACGAGCCGACCTTCCCTCATTCACGTTTTCATATGCGAATTGAGCCATTTGCCTTGCGACCCAATCCAATGCCTCCAAACTCTAAATTCGCTCCCACCATCGCCGTCGTCGATCTCCACTGCCGAAGCTTCTTGCCACCGACCCTACTTGACTTCGCTGTCACCTTGAGCTAGCCCTTAGTTCCTGAAACACCACCTACTTGGATCGTCGCCGATCTTGTCCACCTAGATCGCAGCCGATCTTGACCACCTTAGATCGCCAACAACTTGAGATTAACTATACTTGCCTTTTGACTTGAGGTGGGTGATGTTGATTTTGGCGTTTATTAAGCGATTTAGTGATGAAGTTGTGTTGGTGACGGATGCAATGGAGAATTCGAGTTGATTTTGACTTTGTGGAAGAAGGTAGTAAATCAAGTCTTGAATTCTCCATGGAACGAACTCCACGTTTTGCCCTGGTGCTTGACATGTTTTGCAATCTTTATTCACAGAGTCAGAATTAACTTGCACTGAGTTACACCATTAATCCGGCACGACGTCTTACAGATTGATTTTGGTTTTTCTAAGAAGTGATAATAGCTTAGGGTAGCATCTCGTATGCAGCTCATACTGTTATCACTTTCCACAAAACTGAAATCGACTTATGCTGAGAATTCTCTACTCGATTCGGACCCATGGATATATAGTTTCTCACTTTGGATTGGTCCTATCATTGCATAGTCGGTGTACCTGGAATAGGAAGAGCTTTTCCATGTTGCTTCAGATAGCGGATCCATTATAGATCGTTGATCGATAATAGGTAAGTGTAGGAGAAATAACTTTAATGAATGATACAAAAAGCTTTTTCCTTTCTTCACTGCGAATGATCTATCTACATAGGATAGAGCATTTGAGTGTTCAGGACACCGAGCTCATCCTACATAGATAACACACTGCACTTGCTCCAATCAACGCTTGAAATCCGATGAGTTGGCATAAATTAATATTTTTTTGGAATTCAAGTGTTAAGCATAGGGGAACTTCTGGTTATAAATAGAATCACCTGACCGTGTTAGATACAAGTTCTGTTATACAGAATGAAGCACCCCTCATCTCGCCATAAATCCAGTGAAGGAAGTCTGGCACTCTCAGAAGCCGAATCGTCATCAATTATGCCTTCACAAACGGTTTCAACAACGCCTACTTCTTCGGCACTACCAGTTGAATATGTTCAATTGGTTCCAGTTGGTCCGACTGTAGATCAAAGTCCTCCAAACTTTAGAGTTTTACTCAACCCTCCAGAGAGAGCTTCCTTTGTAATCTCTGGTAAAGTTCTGTATAACATTTGTTTACAACATGGCATTCTGGATGGTGACATACGCCTTCCATTGAAAAACGACTTTGCACATATGCCACCTTCGGGTTACATCGCCTTCCATTGGTACATGTGCTTGAATGGAGCAGTGCCCCCCTTCAATCACTTCTTAAGAGAGATTCTTCTAAACTTGGTAATTACTCCATTTTAGATTCACCCTAACTGATACACGATTTTGACTTGTCTTCAAGTTCTATTTATGTGGACATTCAATCGTGCCCTAAGCTTTAATGAGTTGAGATATTTTCTCTCCTTCAAGAAGCGAGATGAATGTCCATCCCTTGTGATCATTGAGGCTCAAAGAAACCGCAAAATCGTGCTGCAGCTTCAAAGTAACCTATCCTAATTCAAGACCCAATATTTTTTCGTTAGGTGTCCTGAGGGATTTAATCGTCTTTGGACAACAGGGGGTAGTCATCTCTTTTACTTGTTGAGATTTAATATGATGATGCGGGATTTTAAATAGACTGAATACTCCTTGTAGTTATGCTAAAGCCAAACAAAGATCCATCACCTGATCCCATGTTCCATACTTTAAAGGCCGTAGACACTAGAGAGAGATCAGTTAAGATTTTACTAATGGAGGAAAATTTGCTTTGGTACGGGTTGTTGCATCCCTGGAGATCTTCCGTAGCTATTGAAGTTCCATCTCCTTCTCGTTCTAGGATTCAAACACGCTCCACTTCTTCATCGTATGACTCTAAAGAGGGTGATTTACCAGAAGGACGTCCATCTGGTGGATCAACTGAAGAAATTGATGAAGGAAAAGGTGTTACGGCCTGAGCTAGTTGCCCGATTAGGATGCCCTCGATCCCGGAGAAGGGAAAAGAGGAGTTCAAGCAGCGTGAGGGCAAGGCTGCGGTGATCACGGAAAAGGAGGGTGAAATTGAGAACAACAACATCTATGATTCCTCCTCTAATGATAAGGAATTTGATGCAAGTTCCAATGAAGGAGACTTTGAATCGTGCGACGAAACTCCGGGAATAAGTCCTATTCTTCCGGATTCGCATCCCCTGGAGATTACTGCTAAAGATGCTCCCCCAATAGTTGAGTGACTTCATGGTTCTCTGCCTAGGGAGACCGTTATTAACTTTGGGGACTTGAGCAACGTTTATGTTGATATCGATGAACTCATGGGAGATGATTTCGAGTCCGAAGGACTATCTTCTTGCCCCGGTCATGCTGTGTCTAGAGTTAGCCCGATTCCTACTACGGTGGCCTCCCGATCTGGTTGGTGAAGTCCATTTAGGCGGCTTACGACACGTTACACATTTCACTAGGGTCAGGTACACTTACATATGCATTACTTGAGTTCATTTTCAATCGCTAAAGTTCTTCATTAATTTTTTTATATCAGGTACTATGAGAGGTCATGGGCTTTATCAGGACCTTGAACAGTTTATTGATGCACAACGTGGATCAATACGAACTTCTAGCTGCCAACAGCCCCGAGAAACTGAGGAAGAGTGGAGGAGGATGAAAGATTCTAAAGCCGAAGTTCATCGTCGGGACGACAGAGACCGAGGCAGAGTTTATAGGAGTGGTTATGAGAAGAGAAAAACTCCAACCGATCGGTATGAACCATCCAAAAAATCGAAGGTAGACCGAGGTTCTCATCCTTCCGAGCACCAAGCATTTGCCCCGATTCTAATCTTTGTTGTAATTGAAGCTCCGACTTCTTCTGTTTAAGTCTCTCCATCAATCTAGGCTCCGTCAACCGACGTAGTGCCTGCTTCTGGTTCTTCATGCCCCCGCAAGAGGTCGGCTTATATTCTTCCGTCTGGTCCTCTTAAGCTTGAGGCCGTGCTCCCTGGATAGTTTCTAAAGCGAGTTAAATTTGATCGTGACCTACACCCGATCCACAAAGGTTTTTACATGCCCCATATCCATGCAATTCAAAGCGATTTGGATCAGGCTAAAGGAGGGAGAAGTTATGTAAGCAAATGGCGAACACAAACCGTAACAACTACTAAGAGATCCTTTCCTTCGAGTCAGAAAAGGATGATTACGAGAAGATGTTAACGGAACATGACGTCAGAATTGAGCAGCTGACAAGGGAGAGGGATGCTGCAATTCAGGAGAGTAAGAGCAACGCTAGCTTGCTGAAGGAATTAGAAGAGGCCCACACAAAAATCGAGATTGTGTGCAGAGACGAAATTAAGAAGGCCCACGCCGATGAAGTTAAGCTGAAAAAGGAGCTTGAAATTCGAGACGCGATTATCGAGGCTCAAAAGAAAACTATTGCTGACGAAGTCGTTGAAGCTCATAAAAAGACGATTGTTGATTATGTGGAAATGGTGGAATCCCGGGACAAGACCATTTCTGAGCAGGCTCAAATGATTGCTTTGCTTTAGGAAAAAGTCGTGCAGCTTAACACTGAAAAGACCCAAGTTGAAGTTGAGAAGGCCGCCGTGACGGCGGACTACTTCGAGCCGTGGGATACTTTTGAAAGGAAGATGGAGAAGATGGATGACACCATCTGAAATTTCTACGTTAACTCCTTGCTGTACCAGGGCTGCCTCAGCTTTTCGGGCTCCAAATTCCCGAGTACTCTTGTTGTTGTTTGGGAAGAAGTTCTGGTCCATTTTTGAGAAAACGGGGATGTATACACCTAGCAAGATTTGGAGGACGCCTATCTTAATGAAGAGTCGAAGAAGGCTTTAATAGAGGGCCATGAGATCATTCAGATTGAGAGGAGCAGGAGGCCGCCGATGCTACTGCACCTGCAACTGCTAAAGTGCTATCAAAGCCTTTCATTTTCGGGCCTGGCGAATCATCAAAGCAGCCTCGTGATCAGATAGGAATAATTCCTAGTTCGGTTGGTACTGCTTTATTGTCTGCCCCTTCAGTAGCTGTCTCAGAAGCCTTGGGTGGTCCTGGAACAACCATCTAAATAAGAAGAAGGTGGGGAGTATGAGGTTGAAATTCTTCGTCACACTTCCAATGCAGGTAACCTTCTTATTTCTCCCAAGTTTGAGAACTTTCAGCTCACTCCACGAGAACATGACAAACTGGATGCTTTCATTTTTGATCTTGTAGGTCTGTCTTCCTTGCCTATTGAACTGCTAATTTCTTCGGTCCCGAGGCCCGCTGCTATTTCGATTTCTTCGACGCTTATTTCTACAATTGCTTCGATTACCACACCTGTGTCTGGGTCACAACCAGGGCCAGAAACCGAGAAGATTGCCGCGTTACATGTCTTCGACAACCCTTTCGTATCTTTGGAGGGCCATTTAACAGCAGTTGAAGCTCGAGAGCAGATAGACTAAGCTAGCCAGCTAAGCAAATCTGAACAGCAGACAGTGGCCCTTAAGAAGGAAAAGATTGAGGAGAGAGTCTTCAAGGAGCTCTCGCAAGTTCCGGAAGTGCAAGACCAAGGGGGAGTCTTCTGAGAGGGCCGAAGGACAAGGCAGAGACCTGGGCATGGAGTCGATAATTGATATTTCAGGCAGTGACATGACTCCTGGCGGGGATTCTGAGAAGAAGAAGAAACTTTCGACCAAAGGCGTGAAGGGAAGTGGCGGAAAGAAACATTGACAGGCTCGAGTGACAGTGGAGCTGGATATTGGAACATTCTGATTTTTTTGACATGTATTTTGTACAAGTGTAGAGTCTGCACTTATTACTTTTGTTGTTGTTGCATCTGTACTTTTCTTTTGTTGGCTGATATTGTGTGGGTAGGCCCCCCACATTTTGACTTTGTACAGAAAATGTTATAAGGAATGAAATGATTAATATTTCAACTGTCATCTCTTCCGCGTTCTTCCTTATTTATCACATCCTTAGCTTGTTTTTACACTATGTATGTATGCACATGGCACGATTGCCTGTTCTACAATTTATATACTTCACATTACCGTGCCATGTTTTGTGGTATACTATGCCTTTATTTCTATGATCTCCAAAATTCTTTGTTTGGAGAAAGAGGTCCGTGGAGTAGTTTTCCTTTCAGCTAAATGTTGGTATGTATGTGCCCCATACTTTACAAGATTATTTTCTCCAAATACTTGACAAATGACCGGTTGATCCAAGCGATTCCTCGGATGTCTATAACCGAATCTACATTGCGGTTCCTATCTTCGGGAACTTGTGACTTGAGCGTCTCGATTCCAGAGATTTTGTCGGTAAGCGATCGAAATTCTTTGCCAATTTCTAGTTATGGGTTCATGTTAGTCCTATAACAGACGAGTTTCCCGGTGTTGTGAGGACAATACCGGTACTTACAAAATCTAAATGGCTTATTGATAGCTCCGGAGCAACATCAAGTAGTGCTTGCGTGGAGTGCGTGGCTTTTTAAGAGTGCACGGCTTACAAAACGCGCGGCATTTGAGAGTGCACGACTTACGAAATGTGCGGCTTTTGAGTTTGTGTGGCTTATGAAATGCACGGCTTATAGGATCGATATGACCCGTCGATCCGGAATGGTTTAGAATTTCTCGACGTTACCAATCTTCGAGTAATGTGAGGAGTTCGTGCTTCGAGAGCATGGTTCTATAGCTCAAGAAGTGCTGCGCAGCTTATGAGTCTGCATGACTTAAGTAATTATATTTGCTTGGGCATGATTCCACAACCCAAGAAGCGGTGCGCAGCTTATGTAATGCGCGACTTTGGTTTGGGCCTTCCGGGTGTTGCCGGAGCAACACCGGTTCTTAGATGGCAGGGGATCGAGTTTCGTCGATCCAACAATTTAAGTCGATTTTCTTCCATCAACTCGGCGGGTAAATGAGGCGTACTTGAGCATGGTTCCACTATCTCAAGTGGCGATTGGATGGTTTTGAGTCAATTTGACCTCTTCGACTTAGCAGGTTAATTTTGCAAACACGGCTTTATTGGTTTAGAAAGCAAAGCAATTTTATTAATAAAAGTGGGCAAGTTCTGCCTATTTACAATGCCTTTGGTATTTCGGGATAGCTTATTTGTAGGAAATAGGAAATACATAAGATAGTCTTAGATAAAGTAACGACGCAGTGATTCATTGTTCCAACCTCGGGGAATTTGGGTTCCATCAATGGTTGTTAGCTTGAACGTGCCATCCCCCAGCTTCTGGCTGATCACATAGGGCCCTTTCCCAGTTTGGTCCGAATGTTCCTGGTACAGGGTAGATCCATTTGAGGACGAGGTCTCCCACTTCCAAAGTACAGTTACAGACTTTGGAGTTGAAATATCATGCGAATTTTTTCTACTGAGCGGCAGTCCTTAACTCGGCTTCTTCCCTCTTCTCATCGACCATAACGAGCGACTCGAGTAGGAGCTACTCGTTTTGCCCTTGATTGAAGTTCTGCCTTCGGTGAGAGGGAACTTCTAGGTCGACTGGGATCATTGCTTCTAAACCATATGCCAGGGCGAACGGGGAGTGTCGGGTTACAGATTTGTGCGTTGTCCTATAAGCCCATAGAGCTAGTGGAAGTTCATCAACCCAATTTCCTTTAGCTTTAGTCAGTCGCTTTTTGATGGTGGACTTGATAATCTTGTTCACTGCTTCCACTTACCCATTTTCCGGCGGACGTGCGACAGCGGAAAAGCTTTTCTTGATGCGGAAGCGTTTGCAAAAGTCTTTGAACTTAGCGCTTTCAAATTGAGTCCTGTTATCCATGATGATTTTTTGTGGCACTCCAAAACTGCAAATAATGTTTTAGTGAAAAAATTAATAACTTTCTTTGTGGTAATAGTGGCTAGTGGTTCCGCTTCGGCCTATTTGGTGAAATAGTCAACAACAATGATAGCATATTTGGCTCCTCCTTTGGCTATTGGTAATACACCAATCAGATCGATTCCCCAGATCGTGAATGGCCACGGGCTGACCATCTGTGTCAGCTCTATCGAAGGAGTTATTTTGATCTTGCCGAATCTTTGACATTGGTCGCACCGTCTGCATAATCTACTACATCATGGTTTACTGTTGGTCAAAATACCCATATTAGAGAACTTTCTTTGTGAGGGTTTGCCCCTCAGTGTGATCTCCGCAGTTGCCTTCATGAATTTTCCTAAGGATTCTTCGGGCTTCGTCGTTAGTCACACACCTGAGCAAGGGGGTAGAGAATCCCCTTCAAAAGAGCATCCTATCCTGTACTATAAACCGCGGTGCCTTTTGAAAGAGCTTTTCCATTGATTCTTGTCTGTGGGGAGTGTTCCTCTAAGTAGGTAGTCTTTGATCGGTGTCATCCACGTTTCTGGTTCTCCAGCTATTTCAAAGATCCAGTCGATATCCATCTCGCTTATACTTGGAGCAGTTAGCGTTTCAACTAGGACCAGTCCCAATGACCGAGCTTCTCCGAAACTGGCCAGTTTGGCTAGATAGTTTGCCATCGTGTTTTGTTCCCATGGGATTTGAGTTATGGTGTAGTGTTTGGTGTCATTTAGCAGTTTCTGCATTTTAGATAGGTACATAGCGAGATTCTCTCCATGAGCCTGGTATTCGCCTTTCACTTGGCAGACGACTAGCTGAGAGTCACTATAGATGTGTACGGTCTTTATCCCGAGTTCCTTCACAACGTTTTGCCCGGCTATCAATGCTTCATATTCCGATTCATTATTTTTTGTAGGAAATTCCAAGCATAAGGCATAGCAAACGGATTGTCCTTCGGGAGTTTTGAGCATTACTCCTTCCCCCGAGCAGAAGTCGTTAGATGCACCATCGACGAACAACTTCCAACATATCTCCACTTCCAGAGTTACTTCTTCCTCGTTATCTCTTATTGTGAATTCTGCAATGAAATCTACCAGCGTCTGCCCATTGATCGCCTTTCGAGGATGGTATGTGATTTTGTACCGACTTAATTCAATGTTCCATTTGATAAGCCGTCCATAGGTCTCGGGGTGGTATAACACTTGCTTCAAGGGATGCTCTGTCGGCACCTTGATCGAGTGTGCTTGGAAGTACGGTCGTAACTTTCTGGATGAGACCAAGAGGCAATATGGCAGTTTTTCCAATTTCAGATAGTTTTTCTCGGCTTCAGTGAACCGTTTACTGATGTTATATATGGGTCACTGAATCTTAGCTTCTACTCATACGAGCACGGCACTTAATGCATGGGGTGAGACTGCTAAGTAGATGTACAAATCTTCTCAGTCTTTCGGCTTGGAAAGGATTGGCGGGGTTTCGATATGTCGCAACAGCTCTTCGAATGCAGTTTGATAAGCTTGATTCCATTTGAAGTTCTTCTTTCCCTTCTTTAGTGCGTCAAAGAACGGTATGCATATGTCAGTCGCTTTTGAGATGAACCGGCTCAGCGCTGCAACCTTTCCATTCAAGCTTTGTACCTCTTTCCTATTCCTCGGGGCCTCAACTTCCAGTAAAGCGGTAATTTATTCGGGATTTGCTTCGATGCCTCTGGCGCTTACTATGAATCCCAAGAACTTTCCAGAGGCTACCCCAAAGTGACATTTAAGTGGATTGAGTTTCATTCCATATTTGCGGAGTATTTCAAATATTTCGGCAAAGTTGTCCAAGTGATTTGGAGCTATGCGCGATTTAACCAACATATTGTCTACATAAACTTCCATAGTCTTCCTATTCTGATGTTTAAACATAGCGTTCACTAGTCATTGGTAGGTTGCCCCAGCATTATTTAAGCCAAATGGCATTATTTTGTAGCAGTATAGTCCCAGATCAGTAATGAAACTGGTATTTTCCTGGTCAAGTTCATGCATCATGATCTGGTTATACCCCGAATAAGCACCCATAAATGATAGCAGTTCATGTCCGGTTGTCCCATCCACAAGTTGGTCGACTCAAGGCAGAGGAAAGCTG
This sequence comes from Allium fistulosum, assembly GCA_030737815.1. Classification (NCBI taxonomy): domain Eukaryota; kingdom Viridiplantae; phylum Streptophyta; class Magnoliopsida; order Asparagales; family Amaryllidaceae; genus Allium; species Allium fistulosum. The sequence continues at coordinate 934,903,379 of CM060907.1, read as the reverse complement.
TCTTTTAGGCAAGCTTTGTTTAGGTCCAAATAGTCGATACAGGTTCACAATTTTCCATTGGGCTTCTTGACTAAGACTGGATTGGATACCTATTAGGGGTATGTTGCATTGCGGATAAAACCATTCTCCATTAGCTTATCCACTTCTTCTCTCTACACTTTGCACCGCTCAAGTCTTAGGCTGCATCTCTTCTGCTTTGCTGGTTTATACTTGGGATCAATATTAAGTGTGTGGCATGTAATCTCCAATGAAACTCCATACATATCAGAATGTGCGAATACATATAGGTTGGTGCGAAGAAATTTGATGAGTTCCAATCACATCTTGTTTCTAAGATGTGATCCAATTTTCAGGACCCATGTTGTGTCATCCATATCGACTAGGATAGACACCGTTAATTCTATCGATGCTGCCAAAGCGGACCGACCCAAGAAAGCATTGTAGATGGATATTTCAACTACAATCATAAAGGTTTGGATAAGGAAGACTCTTCGGTCACCTTCTCCAAGTTCAATGTGTAAATCAATTGTTTCGACTGGTTACTTAGGTTCACTGGTGAATCCCTTGATCTTCATTCGATAAGCGGATACGTCATTCATACTGATCTTCATTTGATCAAATGTGTGTTGGAAAAGGATATTCACAGAAGTGCCACTGTCCACCAATACTCATCGGACCAAGGCTGGTCCGATTCCTACTGTCACAACCATAGGATCAAGGGTTGGAGCTTTTATTCTTTCAGCGTCTCTATTTTGGAACACTATGTCATCGTTCAGGGTCCCCTGTTGCTTGGCAGGAGTTCCATCTTCAATCATAAAGCACGAATCTTTTGGAGTGTGTCTTTGTGAGCTCGCATATCGCTTCATTTCTCCCCAACTCTTCTGCACGAGATGAGGTCCTCCAGATATTATTCCGATAATAAGTCTCTGGTTGGTCCATCTGGATCCCTCTTCATTAGTTCTAGCTTGGTTTCCCCAATCTCTGGGAGCTTAGAGTGCTGCAAGCTGGTCAGGATTTTGCAGCTTCCTCACATATTGCTGAAGCTTGTTTTTTCGAATCAGTTCTTCAATCAGGTTCTTCAAGGGACGACACTCGTTCGTGTTGTGACCATGTGTTTCATGGAAATGGCAGTACTTTGCGGAGCATTTTTGCTATTCAGTTGCTTCCTTTTTAGGCGGCTTCTTATACTCTTCCATCCCTTGTGTCGTGAAATAGATGTTCTCTGGAGTATCATTGAGCGGGGTTTAGTCTTCGGGCCTTAAGACTTTAAGTCGCTTGCTACTTCCATTTCTCTTGTTGAAATTTTGATTCTTCCTTTTTTAATTCCCATCCTTTCCTGCGTTTCCTGTAGCAGTCCCGAAGGCATTTGCATCTTAGTTCACGGCCATACCATTCTGCCCAATGTTGGTTGGTTGTAAGTTAGCAGGTTTCCTTCTAGCTCCTCTTCTTCTTCCAGTCTCAAGTACTAGCCTGCCTTTTGATTAAAGTCCTTCCTATGGTAGATTGCTTCATTTTGATCCATTTTTCGAATTTAGTGTCAGGATGGATGGCGCGAACCAGAGCCATGAAGACCATACCTTCTCTTGGGTTACTTACTTCAGTGCCTACGGTGTTAAACCGACTCATAAAGGATTTCAAAGATTCATTTCGTCCTTAGAATAGGTCCGATAAGGACATCACGTCTTTTGGTTGTGCCGTGTGAAGCCTAAACTGATCAAGGAACCTTGTTGCTAATTCATCGAAAGTGGAGATGGATTTAGGTAGGAGCTTGGTGAACCACATAAAAGCGATTCCCTCCAGAAAGATTGGAAGACATCTATATCGAACAGCATTTGAAGCATTCGCTCCGTCCATGTAACAACTGTACTTGTACAAGTGAGGTCTCGGGTCTTTAGTTCCATCGTAGGATGGAATAGTCAGCATAGAAAACTTTTTAGGATATTGTTCATTCAGAATGTCATCAATGAAGGGAGTCCGCCTTGGAGCGGTTCCCCATTCATTATCTCTCTTATTCTTACTTTCGTCCATTAGGCGCTTGATCATGTCCGCGATATATGCCTTGGATGTCCGGTAATCCATGGATTGGCTATCAGTGACTATACCAAGTGTTTGATTTTGCAAATGGTCTTGGTAAGTGGGCTGAGGCCTAGGCTCTCCTATCTTCAGGAGAGCCACTCCCTCAGAGTTCCATTGGCTTGCGGTTGGTCGTATAGGGGCAGTTTGGACCTCTTTGCCAATATTGAATGCGTTAGTGTTTTCTTTCAAGTTGTCATCGTCAAGTTGTTCACAGTCTTTGGAGTTAAAGAGATCCACTGCTATATCTTCCCGTGGGGTTTTCGTCCCTAGATTCAAGTTCATGGTGGGCTGCTTTGTAGTTGGTGGAGTGCTTACGTTTCCTTCTACAGTGATTCCTACAACTCCGCCTACAACTCCTTTTTGCTATTGCTTTTCGTTTCTCCTATTTAGGCCAAAAACGGAGGAGTTTTCCTGCTTTGTGGCAGCCACGGGCTTTGGCATGGTTCTTGGAGAAACCATTGATTGCAAGGTCAGGAGGGCATTCAATTTTTCTATAAGAGCTTTTTGTGTTTTCTCCATGTTTTGATTAATTTCATCAACAATCTTGTTTAACTCGCCTCTAGTGATAACTTCATGCTGGATAGAAGATCATGGCACCTAATCTCCTACGTTGGCGCCGTTAACTTCAACTTATTGAGGATTGGTTTCCTCTCTAGCTATTACAGCTTCTATGGATCTTCCGGAAGTAGTTCTTTTCTTCCCGGTTCCATTGATTCTAAACAGCTAATTTTCTAAGTAAAGATTGAGGATCTAACTTCTGAACCTGTTTGATCCAAAGTAGATAGCTAGTTCTAAGCCCGAGCTGGGTTCTTAGTGAAAGCACCAAAATGTTAACCTAAAAAATAGATCAACACCCTGGATTGAGTGTGAAAGCACTAGCCTTGTTTATCAAGGCGAATAAAATAGAAAAAGCAATAGTAGACCGTAGAAAAAGTAACAAGAAGATTTTTATAGTGGTTCGTCTATTAATGAAGCCTACGTCCACTTTATAACTTTCTACTAACTGACTGCCGTTACAAGTGGAGTTAGATTACAATATGATTAAATCTCCTATGTTAGATCAAGTCACAAGTTCAAGAGTTCACTGGAGAATCACAGTGAACCCCTAGGTAACTGTTGTGTGGTAGGAGAAGTGTGAAGAATGGTTTCTGCAAAGTTTCAGCAGCCAGTCTAGAAGACCTCTTTTATGTTGCAGATAGGTGAATATTTATAGGGGTTGGAGAGCTATTGGGCTAGGCCGCTTTACCAGAGACCTAAACATGACAATACGAAAGTGCTCCAAAAGTTTCATAGCAATCCAACTTAATGTGATGGATCGCTAGTGATCCATAGGGTATTGATCGCTGCAATCCATGTAGTTAGAATATTCTTAGATCTTTTCACTTGGGTTGCGCTCCTTGCCTTCTGTAAATGCTCTTCATGTAATAGGGTAACTAGTTACCTTGTTTGATGGTGATTTGTATATAAGTTGCATTGGACTATGACATGAATTAGCTGAATGCTCACTTCTTGAAATAGCTTGCTTGGAATATCATGAAACTTTGCAGACATCCCTAGGAAAGATATTGGATCATGATGCAAGAAGTTTGGAGGGTCCATGAGCAAGCATTATGGGTCGCTAACGATCCATAGGTAATGGATCGCGCCTTAGCTTATTTTAGCATCTTTCCTTTTGGGTCCCTCTTAGCTCCTTCTTCTGGTCTTTTTGGTTGATTCTTGAGATGTTTCGACTTGTCATAGATGTTCTAACTTCTTTTGAATTCTATTGGGTTAAAAACCCAGGTAACATCTACTTTCAGTTTGCCGTACCAAAAGATAGATACATGTTTAAATGGATGTATGTTGTTTTGGAAAGAGGACATCAATCTTAGAAAGTGTAATATGTAACGAGGAAAGATACAAACCAAGAAAAAAGAAGGGAAAGGAATTTCGATGCAAGAGAATGCATTACTTACCCATCACTCCTAAACTTCAACGGTTATATGCATCTTTTGTTACCACACCACATATGGGATGGCATAGTGTGAGAACATAGGAAGAAGGTAACTTAATAAACCCAGTTGAAGGAGAAGCATGGAAAATTTTGATAAGACTTGTCCTGCTTTTATAGTAGAGAGCCGTAATGTTAGACTTGGTTTATGTATGGATGGATTTTCACCATTCCCTCAATTTGGCTCTAAATATTCATCTTGGCCTATTATCGTTACACCATATAATTTACCTCCATGGATGTGTATGAAAATTCCATATATATTCTCACTATTATCGTCCCTAGTCCTGATGGTTCGACATAAGAAATCGATGTTTATTTACAAACATTGATTAAAGAGTTGAAAACACTGTAACATGAAGGAGTTGAAACATACGACATTTCAAAAAGAAGAATTTTCGTATGTTCGCTTCTTTGTTACGAACTATTGATGATTTTCCTGCTTATGCAATACTTTTAGGTTGGAGTACGACCGGTCGTCTAGCTTGTCCTTATTGCATGGAAGAAACATGAGTATTTTCTTTACCACATAGGAAGAAAATTTCATGATTTGATTTTCTTCGGTGTTTTCTCCATGTTAATCATACTTTTAGAAGAGATGAAAAAAAAATTATAGCTAATAGAGCAGAGACTAGACAACGACCAACGATTTGGTCAATCGCAAAAATATACGATCTTGCAAAGGAATATCCAAAGATACAAGAAACTGGAGTACAAATTGAAATTTTAGGTAAATCGATGATTCATAATTGGTGCAAACAAAGTTATTTTGGGAGTTACCTTATTCCAAAGATCTCTTACTTCATTATAATATTGACATGATGCATAATGAGAAAAACGTGTTTGATAATGTGTTCAATATAATTTTGAATGTTAAGGGAAAGACTAAAGACGATTTAAAATCAAGACATGATATAGGAGAATTATATAAGCGTCTCGAGCTTCATATCAAGGCAAATGACACTAAAAAACCTAAAGCATGATATGAGTTAAATAATAACCAAGTAAAACTTGTGTTAAAATGGGTGGAAGGATTAAGATTTCTTGACGGGATTTCTTCTAATCTTCGTAGATGTGTCGACTTTAAAAATAATAAACTAAGTGGGATGAAAAGTCACGACTGCCATGTAATGATGGAAAATTTGTTACCTGTAATTTCCAAAGAACCATTACCCGTAAAAGTTTGGATGATCATCTGACGAAAAAAGTTAGACAAAAAGCATAAGTTGAAGGTTCGATTTGCAAATCATATATCGAAGAAGAAGCTTCCTTCTTTTTCTCTCATTAGTTCAATGAGCATGTGAACTTATCATTTGAAAGTGTTCCGCGTAATGATGAAGGCGTTAAACATAATTCTTCTCAAGTAATGTTATCAATTTTTAGACAACATGGTCGATCTACAGGAAAATGTATGAAAACATGGTTAGATGACAGAGATTACCATGTAGCAAAAACATGTATACTTCTTAATTATGCTGAAGTTGGACCATTTGTTAGGTATTGTTACTTAATAATTCTCGATATGTGAATTTTTAAATTTATATTTATTTCAATCATACTTAAAGTGTATATGCAATATATAATTTTTGCAATGTTTACGAATCACAACATCCACATGGCGATCTCAGTAAAGAATTAGCTGATTGGTTTTCAAATTATGTTTATGATCCGAGAAATTGTGTAGTCGATGAAGGATTTAAACGTCTTGCGTTGGGACCAAAAGGAAATGTCAAGGCATATCCAATATTCTTCGTCAATGGATTTAAATTCAAGGCCAAAGAATATGGTGTTGAAAAATTAACTAACAATACCACTGTATTTGTTAAAGGTAGTGATGATCCAGATGATCATATAAATGATTTTTATGGCGTGTTAACCCAGGTTTTGAAATCGAGATATTTTATACGACCTACAGAGATTTTTATATTTAGATGCAATGGGTTCAGTAATGTTTCAGGTTCTAGAATCAACATTCACAAAGACTATAATCTTATTAAAATAAAATATAACTCGTCCATAAGTGTGATCATTTTTTACTAGCCAAAAAAATACTACAAGTTTATTGTGCTCCATATCCATCTCTAAAACGAGATAAAGCAGAATGGTCGGCGGTTTTTAAAACAAAGGAAAGATTTACGTTTGATGGAAAGAATATTCCAAACGAACAAGCTTATTAAGAAGACCTTGAGCAAAATAATGAAATAATAACGACCGACGATCATATTGATTTTGAGCCTCTAAACGATGATCAAATGTTTTAGTAGAAGCATTTGAGACTACGGAGAGAAACAATATAAAGTGCAAGACCGAGTCTGAATCAGAAAACGATGAAGACTAGTTATTAATTTCCATTTTAATAGAAGGTAAAATGTGATTATTAATGTTACATTTTTCTCAAAAAAATGATATATTTTCCCATAATTAAATGATATTTATCGCTTAATAAAATAAAATGTCTGACATATATTATGTTTCACCGTTAGAGACCTTCACATTCATTAGGTTCCCCCTCATTTAGTCAGAAAGAGACCGATATGGGTGGGAATGGCAGCGGCCCACTGCAGCAGGTAGATTGTCCGATAGTCACCTTAGTAAGTAAAGCGAGTGAGTAAGTATCAAATTTATTGCAACATCATAAATATCGTGTGTATGATATATTATTATTCATGATTTATGAAAGGTCTATATCATAGTTAACACATGGGCTTTGAGCTGGAGCCCTCAGATGTTGTTCTTTATGTTTCTAAGGCTACTTATAAGAGCAGAATGACCGCATGCTGGCCTAAGTGGGATAATATCTCACTCCACATTTTAGAGTGTATCCGGTAGGATTTCATCGTAAGTTTAATCCATATTTCATTTTATATATAACCACTGTAAAATTTGTTGACTAAGTATAAATATATAACTTATTTTTTCAAAAAAGGGAGCTTTACAGGAATCCGACGTTGCCCTTTGCATAAATTACTGGATGAAAAAATGCAAAAAAAATGCGGCGATACGATGTCGAGCATTAAAAAGAGGGAAAAACTCACTGGATAAGTGGAAGCATATGGCAAGCTTGAGTTGATTACTGGAAAAGCCCAGAAGCGAAGGAAAGTTTACTAGTCTCGTATATTTATTAAAAGTTTAGTAGAATTAGTAAAATAATTGTATCAATTTACAAATGTGAAATATAATGTTCATTTTAAATTTACAGGCAGAGTCGGAGAGGAACTCTACAAACAGAAGTAAAAATCCTATCACACATCGTGGGGTTTGAAGTCATTCCAGCTTTAACGTCAAGAGCTAGTAAATTTATTAATTGCGATTATAAATACTTATTACATTGTATAATCTTATATATATATAATAATACATAATAATTTCAGGAAATAGAGAATGGACGTCCCGTCTCGTACTTGGAAGTGTTTACTCATACTCACGTCGTCAAGCATGTCAATGAAGATGGCTCAATTACATACACATGGCATGACACAGAATCACAAGAGGCTATGGTAAGCATATTTTAAATTATAAGTTATTAATACTCACTTTAAATTATAAGTTACAAATAATTAAAATAATGTAGTATGAATTTTAATTGTAATTATATTTGTAATCACATGATAAATTCATGCAAGCACGAGAGAAACTACTTGAAGGAACAGATCATGACTAGCTGACCACTGAAGAGGAGGACCAGATTTTTGATGCTATCGTGGAACCGCAAACGCTGAATATGCATTATGGTTTTGGAAACCAAGATGTAATGTCCTTACGTAATATATTTATTAATAATGAATAACACATTGATTTTATTAATCACGGTATATGAAACTCATACACTTTGTTAAACAATGTTATAGGCTAGACGCAGGCAAAGCAGCTATCAAAAAGCATGGGACAATTTGGAGATTGCAGGTTTAAGATCTTGGATTGCTGACATCGAGGATCAAGCGATGCGTCAGATTGCTGACCTCGAGGAATGAGATAGACATCGGACTACAGAGATGTACCAGATGCTAGATGAGTGCATTGCTACGTATATGCAACAACATGACACATTTCCTTCATCAGTGCGATCTGGAGGCGATGAGGATCAGTAGGTATGATTTTTTTGTTTTTGTTGCGAGGTAGTTTGACTATGTATATATATATGCACTTTGAGATGCGTGAGCTAGTTTGACTATGTTGCGTAGTTGTTTGAGAGTTACGTATACTTTGAAATTGGTGAGGTTGATGTGATTTGATATTTATGATATAATTTGAGATGTTGTTGAATGGGTGAGGTTCATTTGAGGTGATGTTTGATATATTTTTAGATGTTTATGATTGGTGGTATATTGTTGAATGTTTAAGTTTAGTTTGATGTATATATTAATTTTTTTATTGTTGATGTGATATATTTTGTGATATAGATGATTTGGGCTTTGATATATATATATATATATATGTGTGTGTGTGTGTGTGTGTGTGTGAAATTGAGTTGCAATATATATTATTATATACGTGTTGTTTGGGGTTGAGATGCAGCAAAAATTAAAAAAATAGCTCCAGACTTTCGATGGCTGGTGACGGCTTACAGGTAGTGATTTTCCAACATCTTGGGGTGGCTCTTAATGGCTAGTTGGTAAAGGCGTGACCTTCTACGTGTATTCTATAGGGTGCCGAAAGCTGTTGGAAAGGTCGACGATAGCCATCAGAAATATGCCGACGGAGTCGTCAAAAAGTATGTCGAAGAACAGTTGGTTGATGACCCATATTTAGACGGCTTTTTCCGTCGGCTTTCGACGACTTTCGATGGCCGCCGATGGATATTAGCCATCAGAATCGCTATTGCTTCTTGTAGTAAGATTATATGTGCGGTAATTGTTAACTTTTGGTAGTATATGTATACTTACTTGCTTTGGATTGATATATATAGCCATAGGATACATACAAGTCAGATACAAGCATCAGTATAAAGAATCGTCATGTACTAATCACATGGAATGATAAGTTAGCAGGATGGACTATAAAGTCATTGAGATGGCCAACTGATTTGTCCTTCCAGGTTGGAAACCTTAATCATAATAACTAGTTTAAATATAAAGGAAAAATTTTTTAAAATAGGCTTGCAAAAAATACCTATTCCACTTATAAGCCTCCCTGAAAACTAATTGTAAAACGAAGCCTAGTTGTAATATAACTTGCACATTTATGTAATATGCAAGCTATATTAAAAAAAAATTAAATTTTGCATATTACATAAATGCGCAAGCTTTAAAAAAATTAAGGTGTTGTCTATTATGCATAGTCCCTAAATCGATTTGGGGTTTTACCAACTGTGACATTTGAAATTTGTACACATAAGGAGTTAGAAATCAAACAATTGCATAGCATATGGACTATGATTCATGACTTGCATATTCAATTTTGGTTTATGAAATTTACTTTGGACTTGCATAACATACTTGACTTCGATTTTGGGCTTGCACAACATAATTTGACTTCGACCCTAAACTAGCATAGCATATTTGACTACTCAAATTTTGAATTGAGACTTGTACATTGCCTTGTTTTTGACATACACCATATATGATGTTTTACATGACTTCGACTTAGATGACTAAAGTAAGAGTTATTATGGATGCATTCTTCAACTTGATGACTTCGACTTGCTTCAACAGAGCCTCTCTTTGAATCAAATCTGCCTTCTACACATTTTTGTAGCGAATTTACTTGTTAACATTTTGGCGCTAGAAGGAGGGCACTAATCTTTGACTCCATTAAAACCCAAGTGGAACTACCTTAACTTGCATAGCTAGGGTTTAAAGAACTTGTCCCATAAAGCATATCCCTTTCTAAGCCAACCTACCCTTGACTTCAAGTATCAATTGAATTCTATTTAGCTGCCAATTAATCAAGTTAAGATGTCTGAGCAAGGATTCTCCTAGTCTCAAGTGATCATGCCAGTTTATCAAGTCACTAATGATCCTCAGCTCCATGAAGAACAAATGTTGAGACTTGTTGCATTACAAGTCTTAGAAGAGAAGAAAAGATGAGTGGTTCCATGCAATCCGAAAAGGTGGAGCATAAATCCCTTCTATGTTGGGTCAACACCCATCTTTGCCTTGAGTAAACAACACCTAAGGGATAACATCTTCTTGAAAATGAGGAAGGAGATATAGCTCAAAGCAAAGGGGACCATTTTTGAAAAAGAAATAACAAGGGACTTTGATCAATTCACCAGGAGGTGGAGGAACACACTTGATAGATCATATAAAATGGATGAAGCACGAGGCACTCGAAAAAGGAAGTTAACTATCACAGATAAGGAGCCCATCACAAACAAAAGAGTGAAATGCCATTCGAGAGGATTACTCCCAAAAAAGTCTCATAGTTTCCAACAACTACTCCCTTACCACCTCCTATGAGAACATTTACCTCCTAATCAAAGATGAACTTGACTATTGGCCATCATGGAAGAAGCATCCAAAGAATGAGAGGAATATTGAAGGATTGTATTGCTATTATCATCAAGTCAATGGACATGGCACAAATCTACGACGAAGCTTGAGGACATGATCAATAATTTCTTAGGGAAAGGAAAGCTAAATGGATTTGTACGAAGTTGTTAAGTCAATATCAATGAAGTCGGATTTTATGAACAAAATAAGTGTATCTACATGGTCGAGCAGACTTCTCTAATTAATGGAAATGCCTAAACCACTGCCTAAGATGGTAGTAAGGGGCTAAAGCCATTGTCTCCAGCTAACATGGCCTAGACAATGCACCTTCAAGAGAGAGGATAGAGTAAGCCTTTAGTGCCACCATCAAAGGCTTCGCTAAAGCACAGTGCTATCATCAAAGGTCTCACTGAAGCGCCTCCTAGATGGAGGATAGAGTAAGCCTTTAGTGCCACCATCAAAGGCCTCACTAAAGCACCAAACTGGCTTTTAGTTTCATCATCAAATGCCTCACTAAAGCGCCTCCTAAATGAAGGTCGGGTAAGCCTTTGGCCAGTACAAAGCACGGAGCCAAGCCTTCAGTACCGTCATCAAAGCCGTCACCGAAGCGCCTCCTAGAGGGAGGTCAGGTAAGTCTTTAGTCCTTCTCAAGATAGCTAACCAAACACACCAGATAGCAGACTTAATTCATCTCCTAAGACGGTGATAAGGGGTCCGAGCCAAGTAGTGGTCTCAATCGATCAATCTTCTAGAGGAAGATTTATCAAACTCCGAGCCAGGTAGTGCTCTTAATTAATCAATCTTCTAGAGGAAGATCTATCAAACTCCGAGCCAAGTAACGCTCTAAATCAAACGAATCTTCTAGAGGAAGGTCCATCAAACATGAGCTACTTTTGCACCCTAACAAACATAATGTTCAGCTACTAGATTTTGATTTCTGGTCTTCTTCTATCATCACCAGAATGTGGATTTCTGGTCTTCTTCTATTATTGCTAGAATGTGGATTTCCGGTCTTCTTCTATTATCGCCACATGTGGATTTCTTGTCTTCTTCTATTAGTGCCACGATGTGGATTTCTGGTCTTCTTCTATTATTACCAGATATGGTTTTCTGGTTTTCTTTTAGTGCCATACAAGGATTTATAGTCTTCTTCTATTATTGCCAGAATGTGGATTTCTTGTCTCCTTCTTTTATTGCCAAAATGTGGATTTCTGGTCTTCTTATATTTGCTGGAATTTGGATTTCTAGTCTTCTTCTATTATTGCCAGAAGTGGATTTTTAGTCTTCTTCTATTATGTCAGATATGGATTTTTGGTCTTCTTCTATTACTGCTAGATAAGGATTTCTGGTCTTCTTCTATTATTATCAGATATGGATTTCTGATCTTCTATTATTATCCGGTATGGATTTCTGATCTTTTATTATTATTCGATATGGATTTCTGGTTTTCTATTACTATCAGATAGATTTCTTGTTTTCTATAATTAACCATCGAACGAGTTTCTTGGTCTTTTATGAGAAAGCAAATTCTATTATGATAATTTCAGTTAGTAGAATCTTCGGTTATCTTAACAAGCAGAATGCTGATCTAGGCATCACCAGCTCGGAGTACAAAGCAAGATAATCAAACAACCTGATTCAAAGCTATATACTTCACATTTGAGGTAACTTTCATTCCGATGCAAGTTCATTTATAACTAATATATTACATACAATATTATAGGTACAGAAATCAGACGAAAGAAAAAATCTATTTGAAACAAAACATTATTAAAGATCGTGGCTCCATGCTGTCTTCTCCAAATCCTTGGCGATTAAAGGATCGGTAATGTAGCGAATAGCTACATCCAAAATTTATTTGATTTTCTTTTTCTAAATAGTATTCGCATCGTCGATCAAGTCAATCTGAGTTTTGAAAGCACGTTGGAAAGTCTTGTTGGCTCCTTGCAAAGTATGAACCATACTCTTTAACTCTTCAATCTTTTGGTTAAGATCATATTTCTCACGCTTAAGTTTTTGAACTTTGCTTTCGTATTCAGTAATACATTGAGATGCCTTCTCATCCCATTTCTTTCTAAAGCAATGCAAATATTCGAATTTAACCTTTCTGCTCCATTTTGAGATCATTTCATTGCTTAAGTCTGGAGGTGGGTTTAATAAAGTAGGGAACTCTTGAATCACCAAAGACTGAGATTTGGTCACTCTACCAGGGTAGGGGTAGGAAGACCAAATTCGCCTTCACTCGCAATAAGCTCTAATGACTGGCAATACACTTGGCTCTTTATTAAGTCTCCTTCAAGATCATTTACATTTTGGTGTAGCTTAACTATCTCAACATCGGCTTCAATTGAAAGACCGGGCCCTTGAACCATTTCAGTTTTCTTTTTCAACACTTGAAGCTTTTTCTCCTTTTCCTTGAGCCGTTCTTCCATACTGGAGGTCATTCTCTATAAGTCTTGAACGTTGACCTTAATAGGTAATGGTTCCTATGCCACTCCTGCACTTTAAGATTATCTGGAAAACGTGAAGTTGAGGCATCATAGGATGACCGTCTCTTTTCTATATCAGTAGACAACCTATCATTAATCTCAATGACTCTTAAAGAATCTAGAGGATTAGATGAATGCACTAACAGTGTCTCCTATTAAGAATAAGTGGGACAAGAATTAATATATGAAAAATAAACTTTTCTATTAATAATAAGCAGAGTTTACAAGTAATACAAAAATCTAGGTTACATCATAACTCTATTTCGAAAAATCTAATTAACATTCAAAGTTTCAAAGCCGTGGTTTTAAACTTTTGAAATGACCTAGCAGACAAAGTGAGTGTATAAGCAAAGGAAGCCTTAATTCCTTCTAGGGGTATAAACAGGAGGGAACCGATGATAATCCTTTTCCTCAACTGGAGGGCTATCATGACCACATATTAATTTTGTGTGATAGGATCGGATTTCGCTGAGTAACTTATCCTTTTCATCACCTAGAAAGTCAAAGCAAAAATAAGGGCAACGCATTTAGACTTCTTATAAATCTCTATCAAAACAATGTCTCATCGGCTGTGATGTTTTTAGAATCGAAGATTTTTTCGTAAAATCTTTCTTTAACTCGACAAATTTACTCAAAAGATACCTAGGGACTGGACTACTTAAGAGATCTTTATTATGTACAACATGTTGAAATTAGACTAAAGATAAGAAAACTAAAACGATAAATCCAAAAGTAAAACAGGTTGCATATCACAATTAAGCAAGTCATTCAGGTTCATACAAGATTGATTTCTTATACCTTTCAGAAATAAACCTCTTCCTATTATACTTGAGTTTTTCGGGGGGAAGAGAGCAAGAAGAAAGCGGGTTAGAGGCTACTCTGGGAAGGTTCCAACACACTCCAGTGTGAGGATTGGAACCATACTCATCCAAATATTTGCAATGAAAATGCCTGAGCTAACCCTATAATTATCGCTTAAATATGAGAAATCGATAAATTTACCCCTACAGTGAGCTTTGTACAGAAACTCCACCAAGGTGTTTCTGTCATTGATTAGCATCCAAAAAAGAGACATCAGTTTGGAATTCTCTTTCATAAGTATCTCTCAATGATGTTGGGCTTTCTTCATCCGAGGAGCAACTGCTCTTTCTTTGAAATATATTAATTTTGATGCGCTCTTAGCAAACTTCTCATTTTTTAAGACAACTTATTATAGTCTTTCATTTGTCTATCCAATTCACTATTAGTCGATCTATATTTATCTGTTTGTTCTAGAGCATAACATCGTAATGATATTTCGATTTTCTCCTTAACTAAAGCAATCAATATATTAACTAAGAGTTACTTGATAACTTAAGATGTTTGGAGTAATAATCTATACATGAGAAGATGGAATAGAAGGCGACAAAGTATTTTCCTTTTCTGTAGATTTTTGGCCTTGGAAAGCACTACCTTTCTTGGAAGAATCATGCTTTGGAGGATCAGATATGTTGTTAGTTTCTTTATCCTGGACAGTTGAATCTAAATTAGCATTACAGAACCATCCTGATCATCTGTTTGTCCAAAAGGATCCACTCCATCATCACCATCATCACCTTGGCCATCATCGTGATCATCATCATTATTGTTATTATGATCGTCATCATCGTCTTCTTCTTCACTAAGTTTTGGCTCTTCATCAATAGGAGCATCGTCGAATGTTACCATTTTTCAACGTTAATTTCTTCTTCGGCAGGGAATTCTTCCTCAAGAACCTTCTTGTCCTTTTTATCTTAAGCCTAAACTTCCTCGTGCACTTTTCATTTCAGGCTGGAAGAGATGGAAAGTCAAAGTCTGGGCAATTTCGAATATTGTTGGCATATGCCACATACAAAGCATCTTCATAACACTTTTTGGTGATCTTAGTAAAAGCGACATTGAGGAAGGAAGTGACCTTTTTCTTGGCATTGTTGATAATGTTATTAGAATAATTTAAGATAGGCTTCCTTTGAAGTTGATCTTCTAGCGATTTGTTCTTTTTAACTAGCTTGGGTTTTCCTTGGTAAGCTTAGAGTTTTCCTTGATCACCCTCTCCAGGTCCGCTTTGAGTTTGTTAGACGACTTGAGGTTAGCTTTAAAGTTTTTCATTTTCTCTTACAACAACTGCCTAGCTTTCTTTTCCTCTTCAAGAGAGGAAGCAAGTTTTCCTTTTTCGAGGATCGCCTCATCCCTTCTCTATAGAAATGTCAATCATACCATCATGAAGCGAAGAAATCTTTTCTTTAAGCTTAGTGACTTTATTGGAAGGCCCTTAAGAAGGGTCTCGAAGAAGAAACAAATGCTTTCCTACCTGAAATACATAACTCATTTAAGTTAGAACGGAATCTGTGAAGCTATGGTTAACCAAATGAACAAGAAGAACATACCGATAAAAGTTGTTTGAAAATCAGGAAAAGGTGATCATCAAAATAAATAGCAGGCAATGATAATCCAAGAGAAGTGATGAAGGGAGATTGAATGGCCAATCAAGCAAGTTCCTCAGAATTTATTGCTGAAGTCTGAGTCTAAGTCTATGAAGGAAGTGGATCATTTGGAGAAAGGAGCAAACCAAGATTAGCGCACATGCAGTTGATAGATGTTGGGGAAGTAGGAAAGGTAATATTCAAAAGGGGGTTGTGAGTTTGAAACTCCACGGGTTTTCAGTCTGAGCCACCTTAGGCTTCTCTGAAGCATTATCCAAATTTACTGCTTTAGTTCTCGGGTTAATGTTTACTTGCCCTTCCTCATCCACAACAGCCTGGGTGAATTCACCCTCAAGTTTGGGCCTTTTGTCTTGGGGAGAAGAAGGGTCATTAATAAGAGCATCATTGCCTGTTTCTTCTTTATCTAACTCTTCAATAACTTGGGCAGTCGAGTCCTTAAAGGAAACACGTTTGATTGGTTGAGTTGGGGCTGAGACGACGTCTTTGCTTTTTATCTTTTTAGAGACATTGTCTTTAACCCTTATTTCCTTAGGAGGAACAACAAAAGCAGATAAGCTTAAAGTGAAAGGAAAAGTTAGAAAACTGATAGCATTTGGAATCATGCTCTTAAATATCTTGAAACTTACCAACAAAATTAGGTTGAACTGGAGAGTTAGGAGTGAAGAGTTTTGGTTTGCCTATCACTAATGAGCATTTTTCATGAGCGTTGTATTTGACCATTGGTGGCTCTCCCAAGATCTTGTGATGGTCTAAGATGATAGAATAACGAAGGAGCTTTGATGGAGTTAGAAGTGTGAGCCTATTTCTTTTATTCTCAGCCAAATGGATTAGGGAGTCCACAGTCTTTTGGTCATCAGAGTTTAGATTTTTGGAAGCAGGATCTGGAAGAGAACACCCATCAGTAAAGAATAATAAATAGAAATGACCATAGATGAGAAACTTACTAGAAGTGGAAATGATCTTCCAATTCTAGAGTAGCACCAAACGAAGAAGAATTGCGTCTCCCATCCTCTCGTCTTGTTTGGAGTCACAGAAATCATACTTTTCAGATGAGGACGAATTCAGTACAGCTGTTGGACTTGCTATTCACTAATTTTGGTAGCACTGGCTATTGAATGAAGGATATTGGCACTGAGAGAGGGAAGTATAGGTTCCCAAGCCAAGACTTCCAAACAAGTCAAGTATGTATAGGAATTCTGCGAGAACTAGATAACAGCAATATCCAGATGTTCAAGGTATCTTTAGAGGAAGTCGGGAAAGGGACGGTATCCGGTGTGCCAAATGTGTATCGTGGTAAAAGCAAAATATCATTTTGGCGGGTTGAAAATGTTATCTATGGGTTTAGAAGGGATGGCTTCGATCCTAGTAATTCCAAAATGCTCGAGGATGTAATTTACTTCTTCTTGAGTAGTTATCTCCTTTCTTGTTAATGGAGGGAGATGGTTTGGATTCTTTGCCAAGCTTCTTAGTAGACTTTTTATTAGCCTGCTAACTTTTCATCTTCTTGTCAGGTGATATTATTCCAAATTTAAGAAATAATGAAATCTATATTATAGAAATTATTGCATGTCGGATATAAAAATTATTATCCAAGTAATGACAATAAGATGCAAAATAATAATAATACTATGAATAATAATAATACATTAATCGCAAGGTAATGTCTCATAATGGCGCATTATAGCAAGTTAAACGAAAACTGAAATTTTAACTCTAACAAGGAAAGTTCAAGGGAAAGTTATATGGAAATTAAACAGTTGTTCGACGTCGATAAACCTACATCAATAGCTATGTCAATATAAGGCGTGCGTGAATACTATGGATAAATATTGAAGTAACAAAGACTGTCAACGACAATGAATAAGTACGACATGGGTAGATAACGTGTTTATTAATGGTCATTGAAACATTTTGGGCAAGAAATCCACTTTTGCTATTAGACAATAATATAAATAGTATATGTAAAAGGTAAATAAACAATCGAGTCAATCTTAACAAGGGAGTTTCATAGAGAAATTATATAAAAATCAAATAAAAGAAGACATGTGACGACAATAAGGCAACATCAATGGATGTATCAATATTAAATGTCACATAATTTATATGGTAAAGTGCTGGTCGACATCATAATTCTAACCAATGCAAAAAAGAGAAGGTAAGGATGTCGACATTAATGAGTAACAGTGACATGGGCTGGTAATGTGCTAATTATTGAAACTATCACGAAGTTAAATGGCATGTAATATGTTACTTTAACAACATTATAAGTGGCGATATTAATACGATGATATTGTCGATGTCAAGTTATAGCATTGTAAAATAGCCTCAAAAGTAAACAGCGACGTCCGTGATTAAGTGGTGTCGCATTCAACTAGTATACACTTCCTCACAACGATAAAAGGTTACCACCACTCATCTAAGTTATTAGCGATGTAAAGGATTTAGGACTTCATAGTTGAAAATGAAAGTTCCAACTAAAATTGGAGATCATATTAACATTATAAATTATTAATCATGATACAGTAAAAGATGAGTTGTTCAACGGGCATGAGTGGAGTCGAACTTAATCGACGAGGACGTCATTTGACATTGACGCCACAGAAGGTCAAAACTCAACCCAAACTAATTATCACATCCTAACACATTGGCGATGTGAGAGCTTTAATGCCGATGTTTAATAAATACTGAATTAATCGACAAGTGTCGAGTCTGTTAATGGTGTCGTGAATGTCGATGTCAACACAGGTCGAGATAAATTTGATCCAAGATTGGTAAATAACCCGCTTCGTTATGGAGCGCGAAGCTTGGACTTTCAAATTAACACCGTTTAACTAAGAATCGATTCAAAATTAGTGAAGCCATATGCGGTTTAACGATAATAGGCCTACGATCGTAACCCTTATCACCACGATAATTCAATCAAAATTGGGAAAAGCCTTAAATCGAACATTAAACAGAAATCTCAACACTAAAATCATTTGAATGGATCTGTTAATGATATGGAAAACGTCATACCCAAGCTAAGAATTGATTGCTTAAGGATTAAAGAAATTTGAGTGTGCTTAAGAATCTCTGGTTTCTCACTTGAGTTTTCGTTTGCAGGTGGGAAAAGAAAAGAGAAAGAACCAACACAGAAAGGAAGGGACGCACATGAGCCGTTAGATTAATTTTAAATGGATGACCAGATTAGTGAAGGAAGACCAATAGGCGGGAAAAATGACGCTGAAACTGTTTACTTGGAAAGTCAACGATGCTTCCACACTAGGGGGGCAAATGTTATCACCATAATTGATTTCAAAGATATGCGATGTGACATATGTCGCTCTTAAGGGTAGAAGCAACATTGAGCTTTATTTGTATGAGTCAGAGCCACCTATGATCGAAAGTACATGATTGGCGATGCCACTTAATTGTCGATGCCTCATATTATCTTTAAATAGTTGGAAATTGATACTGCATATGATTGGCACAACAGTTCTTCAATATTATCCCTATTCAAGGTTGGTACTCTTTGATGTCATCACTCAAATGGCATCGCATTTCAACAAAGCTAAGGGTGGCGACGTACCGACTCAAAGCCGCCTTCTACTGACATCGCTAATTGTTGACATCGCTAGTAATCAATGCCGGTAAGCAATAAAAAAGTCATCTATAGCTAACATCGCCACTTTGCCTTTTGTACAACACATTTTATCAATATTTGAAGGGCACCGCTTATCTATGGAAGCGATGTTGATGGTGGACGTTGTCGATGTCCATAAAACTATCAATGCCGCCTCTTGTTGGTATTGCTTAATACCTTCTAACGTCACCACTCACTCATGAAGGGCATCAACCATTATAACAAAAGCCATCAAAACCATAGTTCACTGTCGTCGCATATCACCACAAAAGGAGTGAAATTGAAGCCCGGCGTCATTCAGCATTGATGATGGTCGAAGCTAAGCGCCTCGAAGTTAAGCATGTCAAAGGTGCAACTTTAAAGCTATTTGGAATACGTAGGCCTCTCCGTTCTTTATGGACTATGCATACCTCTCCATTTTAGACCAACTTCTATCTGCCATATGCGGTCATCCTGTTATTGTATTGATCACCAGTCTCCCATCTTTCCTTCGGTTGGCACTGGATCCTTCACCTCCATTCCTTAGCGGGGACTATCTCGGGGCCTGCTTCTCAGGAACAGGAAGAGCCTTCGGGCTCTTGACAAATCATTCCAGTTTCCTTTGCCTAATAGGTTCTTCAATTATGTTCCATAAATGGTGACATTCGTTTGTGTTATGCCCATGAGATTTATGGAATCTACAATACTTCCCAGTATTCATTTTAGCTTCACTCTCTTTCTTCAAAGTGGGCATGTCATACTTAAGCTCCGCTTGCGTAGGTAGGTTGATGTTCTCAATGGTACCATTCAAGTCTATATAGGTATCAAACCCATTACCAGGCTTAAACCTCCTTCACTCCGTTTTCCTCCCGCCAAAATTGCCAAGGTTATTACTCTTTTTTTCTTAGCACAACCACCTTTATCATTCTTAAACATAGCATTCACACTACTAGAGCCTCCCAATGGTTTGATAGCGACATTAATTTGTGACCCTGATGCATCTTCCTCCAGCCGCATGTATTTTGCGACTTCATAAAAGAAGTTCCGAAGCATAGCCAGTTTCACTTTAGTCAATCTCTGATCCATTTTCATGTTGGGATGCACATCTCCACACAATGCCATAAGGGTCATTCATTCACCTGCATTCTGAACACTGGCGGCTACAGCTTTGAAGCAAGTCAAATATTGCCGCACAGTCTCATCCTCCCATCATTTTACATCTAACAAAGAATACAAGTTCTTGGGTTATTCAATGTAAACCTGGAATTAACTGGTAAATTTATCCTTTAACATTTCCCATGAATGGATTGAGTCGGGATAAAGGCGGAAAAACCAATAGTCGCCCAATCTAATAGAAACAGGGGAAAGCACTTGCACATAACTTCCTCTACTGCTCCACTCATTAACATATGTTGCATATACCATTGTAAATGCGCTATAAGATTAGTTTAGCCTTGATAAGGATCCATAGTAGGCATCCGAAAGCTCTTTGAATTTCGGGCGGTCTCTATCTCTATAGAAAATCGGCTGCCAACTCTCGCACCGATTCTGCGCTCTATGTACTCGCGGCGGACACACTCCATTATAATTCATGCCATACGGTCTTTAGGCTTAAGAGATGAGTGGAGCTAAGTCGAGCTCTCCCATTGAGGTGAGAGGCTTCTATCATGCCTTCTACGATGACTTGTCGTATGATCCCGGCTGCGTTCTCTACTCTGAAATCATTCACGATGATAAGTTTTTCTTCCATCATTTGCCATTTCAGCCAAGACCGAAGAGCATTGCTTAGGTCGGGTGGGGGGGTTCAACCATAGTCACCCTTGGTACATCACCTCCCCTATTCGGTTCGATGCCGAACTGGTCCTCAGGTGCAGCTTACGGTTGAGCCCTTTCTCGTTCGCTCGCCTTGCTCTTTGATTTTCCTGGTCTGATTCACCACTAAAGTATGACCCATCCTTCTCCACAATCCCAGAGAATGAGTTCTCCCTCTAGTTTCAGCGTTGTGTAGGCTGGCTATGTCTTCCCTAAGCGTGTGATGATTTGATCCACAATAGCTTGTTGTTGGGTAGTAAGACGAGTATCAAGATCCGCCATAACTCTATCTAAGTCACCTCTAGTGATGGTGTCTTGAGCTGGAGTATTGGAAGAATGGTTGTCTTTTCTATAATCTCGCGGTTGGCATCCCTGCTGGTACCTCCTGTCTTGCTCTTAGATTTAGGAGGAATGCCGAGAAAGGTTAAAATTTCTCAGTGAAAGCACAAAAAATGTTTGCACGAAAAAATGGGCAAACACCTACAATTGATTTTTCAATAGTGAATTCAATTGAAATATAATGTAGAAAAGGTAAAGTACACAAGGGTTTATAGTGGTTCGGCCATAAAGAGCCTACATCCATTGTTCATATTCATTCCTTTTCTTATAGTTTGGCTATTACAAGAATTGGATGCGGAACACAATCATTTACAATAGAGAAAGGAGAATCTGGATGCTCCATTTGTTTAATGCTATTGCTCAGAAGTTAGTGGATCCCAAAAACTTATTCTTGTAAATGCCAAATGGTTGGATATTTATAGGGGTGAAGAGGTGGTGGTGTGATTAATTCGGGAAGTTGGGAAATTTCCTTGTATATCTCGCTCACATGGAATATTTTTGAGTATCATGAATATGCTTGATAATTTCCAAATATATGTAGATTTCAATCCATATATGGCCTGCTTTGTTCGGCTGAGAGCTTGATTCGAGTTAGGTTGGTTCAGCATTAATGCACTTGGACACATTGTTAGGAGAGTTCTTGTTATTGCCTTTGTGGTTCGGTTGATTCCTACATGCATGGTTCGGTAAGTTCTTTAGGTGTGGTTAGGTGTGTCTACTTGGTCTTTGGTTTGACATGCACATCCCTCCTTGGTCCGGTCTCCGCCGCTCCTTCATGGCCAGGTTTTTATGTGCACCGAACAGATTACCCTATTCGATACCCTTACGTATCAAATAAGGTTTCTATAGGATCGAGTAATATACCCTAAAGGGAGTGAATATGGTATTTAAATTTTTCATTGATAAACATAAAGTGTAGAAATGTAAATAAGAAAAAAAGAACACAAGATATACCCAGCATCGGCCTAATGCCTACTGCTACCCCTAAAGCTATTACTAGATTTAAATATTCAAACGCTTACAAACAGTAAACTCACAAACACTGCTAACAAATTTTCTAACTCTATGCCTAATAAAGCCCATTTGTTAGAGATTTAAATGTATTTTCGTAAAGTTTATCTCAACATTTCATAGAAAATCATAAATCGATTTATTTTTTCTTTAAAAATAACAAACGTATGTTGTTTATAACCTTTTAGAAAACATTTCCAATGGTTTGACACTTAAATTAGAGTAAATGAAAATTGTTCAGTTAATGCCCCGCTATATCCCACAGTAGATTTCTACCGCTATGATTTTCCAAAATAGCCTAAAAATTACCTTTCACTTTAAGCCCCACCATTTCTGCTATATCCTGTTATTCCCGCAATATCCCACGGTTCCTGCTATGTCCGCTTTAAAAGAAACGAATTGGAAAATAACATTTATACATTATAAAAAATATGAAATTAACTTTTTTGATTAAATTTTTTAACGTATTTTCAGAAACAAAAATTCTTTAATGTTCTATTAAATTTAATTATGTTAAAAATCAGTTTATCTTTATTTATAATATATTTACACATGTTATTATTTAAAATTAAATATGTATTGATTATAATTAAATTGAATGTTAATTTTCACTTAATTACCATTAATATATTTGTAAAAACATTAAGTACAATTTTTATATTCTATTTTAGATTCATCCGCAATATCCCCACTGTATCCTCACTGCATCTCCGCTATAAATTTTCACACCTCTGTCGCATTGAATCCGCTGAGCGTTTTAACTGTACAGTGAAAACAACATAATTTACATAAGCCCAATTACATCATGAAACCAAACAAAGCTTTAAGTGTATAGATTTTTAGCCGTTTTTTTCTTCAAAAATGGTTAACTCAAGTATATCCTTCAATACAGTATCCAGCTCCAATGTAGGAACACTTTGATAATTCAGTACAATTCAAATGGAGTTTTTGCAATTATTTCCTCAAACCGAGGTTTACTCTAACCTTGAGGAGTCCTTCTTTTATGCCTTCATTTCACCTTATCAACATTATACTTATTTCCAATAGGTCAAAGGGTTCTACTCTTCCTTTTCTTAATCCTTAAACTCGCAATTTACCCACTACTTCTAGTTGGTATAAGGAACCTCTAATAGCATCTCATTATGGAGTAAAATATAAAATATGTGATGGTTTTATGTTTTACACCAACTTTTATAATCTCAACATTTATTTTAACTCATAGTTGTTTGCTTATATAAGAGACAAGCCAACAACTATCTTATAAGTCAAAATTTATAGGGTGTGGTAGATAAATATATATATATATAGTAGAAAATAACAAATACGTTCTTTCATATGCCCTAATTTGGAAGGAATCACTAAACCTAAAATTTGATGCCAGGTGTAACAAAATGCACCTTTGGACACACCAATCCATAGCCCAAGAATTGTGTTTGAACTCGCGTCATGCAAAGAAGTAGGAATCATTTGGTTTAATGGTCTACATGATATAAAGACAATTATAAATTTTGAAAATTTTACACTTTTAAATATCACGGTGGAAGGAAATAAAATATAAGTCAAAAATAATCTCAAATTGGCATTGTCTCAAATAAAGGTAGTCCATGCAAATATTAATAAAATATTGTCTCCAAATGATAACATAAATAAGTTTGCCTAACATATTCAATAAGGTACATAAAGAAAGAATATAAATAGATAAATCTCCAAGCGTCATGTCGCCTTCTCTAAGCACCTTAACCAAGTTGTCTCACCTGCTACCATGTCCTCCTATAATAGGTATAAAGATGAAGAAATGGAGGGGATCCGACAAATCTGATGAATGAATCATATAACTAGTGGTATGGTTTGGTAAGTAATTATATTTCATTAGTAATCAACTTAACTTAGGGGTATTCATTTTTCTTCATGGACTATGTATAAGGAACTAGCTAACCTACTCACTAAGATGCAGCAACCCTTAGTGTACCTAGCTATGCATCAAATAAACATCCTCAATGGCAAACCACCTAACAAATATGTTGACTAAACAACCTTCAATACGAAACCACGAGTATACGATGTCGGTGGTCAATGTGTTCTGCCAAGTATATCTCACAATGCCTAAGGCCACATTTCTCTAGAAGCATTGAATAACATCCTTAATAACATTCGTTATTCTATGCACAACACTGGGAATACATCGTAATATGTAAGCCCGCTGACCCCTAAAACATTGACCAACCTCCACATTACTGCCCGTAACTATTTTTTTATGTACAATACAAGGGTGTGCATCACAATGTCGGAGCCACTTGCTCCTAAAACAAAGAGTGGCCTCCCGTTAGTGCCTATAACTTACACAACACCAAGTATATATCACAATTTTTGAGCCACCCACCCTTAAAACATTGAGTAACCTTCCCCAACACCAAGAGTATATCACAATGTCTAAGCCCACTTACCCTTTAAACATTGAGTAACCTCCTCGTTAGTGTTTGTATGCTCCAAGGCATTTAATTATGATAGAATCGCACGCCGCATTTAGTGTAACACCCTGGGATTTTCCCAGAAATATATAAGGCATATAATTAAAATAAAATTTTCACAGACATCTGAATTTGACTATGAGACTTGCACCATTATGTCCGTAGCAATTTGCTGGACAACTTTCATATATAACTTGTTGAGATCCGAGCTAAAACGAAAAAGTTATCAAGGTTTGAATAAATAAAAAATTATATATAACACTTTCCTTTCAATATATATATATATATATATATATATGTATGTATATATATATAACTCTAGGCCAAGTCGACCATAGATGATCCAGGTCGAGCATGGGCGGTCGACCGTGCCCAAGGGCGGTTACCTGACCTAGTGTCGACCTGAGGGTCGCGACTTAGAGTCGGTTTGTTTTGTGCATTCGAGATCGTTGCATGCTGGCCACGGTTTTGATGAAGAATAGAAGATTTTGGTCTAGGATATGATGGTAATAAGTTGAGGTTCTCCCTATACATTAATAGCTAGGGTTAACCTAAAACCTAATTCTCTCCATTACAGCGAAGCTCTGCCAAAATAAAACCACAAACCCTAATTTTCCAAATCAATTTATAATGCCCAATTCTATTCTGAATCTGAACCTAAATTAAAATAAAAAGGAGATCTAGCAATTGAAGTCGAGACCTAAGCGAATTTAGGGGAAAAAGCTTGCGGTTTCAATGGAAAACCTAAAGCTTAGGACAGAGGTGAGTGGGTACAGATTTAACAGGTTAATTAAATTAATTTGTTTTAATTTCTACCTTATGTTGATTTGACTATTAATTCTGAAATTAATCTATTACATGATTAAATTGAAAATCTGGAATAATAGATCTTTTTATCCAATTGTGATGGACATATGTAAGTTGTAAAACCATAAATGGGCCGAGTGCATATATAACAATGTAGTTGTACTCAATCCACGACTGTTTCCTTCAGTGGTATTTTTTTACTTCAATGAAAAGACAAAGTCAACTGGGAAAGCTAAGAATGTGCTGAGAAAGTTTAACTTCTCCAAAAGGCAAGAAAGAGAAAACACTACAACAAAACAGGCTTTTTACAACGGGCAAAGCCCGTTGTAATATGTGTTCCACAACGGGCAGCGGACCGTTGTAATAGGCGATGTTGTAATAGGTCACCCATATTTTACAACGGGCAGTTAATGTTGTAAAGACCGTTGTAGTAAACTTTTTTACAACGGTCGCCGACCGTTGTAATAGACTGTAATACAAGCTACATTGCCCGTTGCAAAATACTATCATACAAGATGGATAGCATGTTTTACAACATTCCCTGACCATTGTAAAATACATTTTGACAACGGTTTTCGACCGTTGTAAAAAACTTTTTGACAACGGTTATTGACCGTTGTAATAGAGTATAATACAACGCGCTTTGACCGTTGCAGAAAAAATGCAAATTAAAAAAAAATTTACAGCAACGTATAGGTAGCACATCCATACAAATAATGAATAATTTAACAGTAATAAATATTACGCACAAACAACCAAAATCACATGCGAAAAGACTAAAAGATAGTCATAAAATTCCAACACTCCAAAAAATCAGATAAGTTTACCTCCCAAATTCATAAAGCATTAATACATAACAATCGGCTATAAATATCAAGTTCTAAGTACAATCATACTAGACTAAGGATATAAAGTCTTTATGCCACGCGACGGTTGATCCAACGGCTTCTTTAATAGTGGACATCTCTGAGTAATTTGGACATCTTTGATTTTGGTGGACTCCCCAACTTGGTAAAGCTAAAACTTTACCACTATTTTCATAATTAATATGGTCACCGCAAAACAACTATTTTAACAGGGGCAATTATGCAAAAATACACAAAGCAACCAATCACAGAGCACAACTGAAAATAAACATGTCCAGAATTACCCTTCTGCACCTCCTACAATCATCATTGTTCTCCTCAGCAACGCTCCCAGCAATCGCCTTTGCAGTCGCATACTGCGCGATCCCAGCACCTGCTAGTACAGCTACTCTGACAATGCCCAAAATAGATGCGGCAGTGACTGGAATCTTAATCTTACCACTGCAATGGCGGAGCACTATAGTCCCCAACGCAAAGCCAGCTGCAGATGCAGCTAAGTTGATCGCAACTACCACTAAAGTTGCCCACCTTAATCTCAGCGTTACCATTTGTAATAATCAAATTAGTGGTTTGGACATTTTCGGATTTTCATTTATGAGTCTAGTCTAGGAAAGTATTTGAAGAAGTAGGTTTAACAGTAGTTGCGAAACACACAATTGCCAGCTAATCGAGTGGCAAGTGGACAGGGAGAGAGGTAACCACTTGGAGCAAGATGATTCTGCAGTTAACATTTGATTATTGTAAGAACAAGCTAAACTAAAACAATAATACATCAAGATATAGATGGAACAACTTTAAAGTGAAACTTGAACTGGAATTACAAACTTGAACAAAGTTGGTGTAAACTCCTGCTTTAATGAAGTCACCAGCAATTTGACAAAATTTTCCTTCCTGCAAAAAATTGAATGCGAAAACATCAAATCACGTCATAGAAGAACGCATTAAGAATGCAAAATAGAGTGAAACACTTGCACAGAGTGGAACAGAAGCAACTCCAGCATGGGGGCCTCCCAGCGAGATGTAGTTTTTAATCTATAATGCAAAAATAAAATGAAAAATTACATTCATTAATTAAGTTTCATGATGAAAGCTCCCAAGAAAAACAAAGAAAAAAACGAAAAAGAAAAAGAAAAAGAAAAAGAAAAACATGACTTGAATCAAGTTAATCTAATGCAAATATGAAATACATGACTGTTATTTGCAGAACTTACAGGAGGTCCTCCATCGCAAAATTCAATCAGTCCTCTTGATATAAGATTACCCTGAATAAATAATGCTAGTTAATATAAAAAATACAACTAAATATTGAATCAAATAAACATATAATTAGTCTGATTTAATTTGACTAAAAATATATTAAGGTTGCTAGCTAATTTATTTCAGGATCACAGTAATTCAATGGAAGTCATGTGTGATAGGACATAAACTGTGCATGATAAAGCTGCAAACAACAGTTCACCTGAGAAAGTCCGACTATATTGTAACCCCCGGCCAGTTCTTTCATTTTTTTAACCTATTCAAGAAGCAGAGTTGTTGAAATTTACCTATCTAGAAACTTAAAAGGAACACAATTTTTTCTTTTTCTTTTACAGCTTTATCACCTTTTCACACGCAAGGCTCGACTGCAACCACACCCTAAGATTACTTCACCGATTCCACCAAAAAATATACAAATTATAATCATATTAAGCGTGAAGTCTATTTAAATCTTAAATCATATTACGAAATCCTAAATACAGTTTTGCAGAAAAAACAGAAAGAGATCGTACCTGAGATCAGTGCTTACGAATCGCGTCGCCTGAATTAAATTTCGAGAGAAAATAGGAAAATTTCTACGGAGTCCAAATGATCAGCCTGTCGAATCACACATATAATTATTGAACACCCGATTTACCAATAATTAAAGAATACAATCATAGATTGGAACCATTCATTTAAATATAGACAAATAAGTATCTAAAAAGGATATTGAAAACAATATTTAACACTATTAAAATAAGTCATAAGGTTATTCGAGCAAATTATCTTCAAAGTGGAATGATCTCTAGCAGCATTGAAAATGTAGCACAACTGCGAATTAAACTCAAAACTGTGTACATAGAGATGACTATTGAGTGGTACTGTTTTGTTTTACTTGTTATGTTCAGGTAACAACTGTGTAACTATTAAAAAATTCAACAAATCACTTGCATTCATCTTTAAAAGAAGGCAAGAGCATGATAACAAAAAAATAAGTTTATGCTTTATACATCTTTAAAAGAAGGCAAGAGCACCAATGAGCCTGGAAACAGAATGATGCTCTATGTACTTTGACATATAGATTTAGATCAAAAGGACCTCATCATCGAAAAACTGCTCAGCAAGTGCCTTTGCAAGCTCAGTTTACACCAGTAGGACCCAAGAGCAAGAATGAATCATTGGGCTGTTGTGGCCAACCAAGCCTAGCCCTTGATCAAAGAACAGCTTCAGTCATTGCATCTACAGCCATATCTTGATCAAATAACAGCTTTCGTTTTCCTTCCCATTTTGGCCAAGTCCTGTTACTGGAATGCATGCCTATCTACTTACAAGCTCTGCAATTTGCTCAGGACCAAATGTCTTAGTCAACACAACATTGTCACCTGTCTCCCCTCCAAGTATTGCAATGGACTCGTCTATCCCTTGGCAAGCACCATAATTGATATTAGCTGCACCATCTACAACATGAAAATTGTAACGTTGTATCAGGTAATGTTTTAGATCTTTACAGATAAGCATTATACAGTTGCCATGACAATATATAATCACCAGTAATTCGTAAGACACAAAATGACTAGTATCTCATTCTAATCAGACTTGCTTACAACCAAATAATCTTCAAGCAATTTAGTGAACAAGTCCATTATCGTTACACTAACCACAAACAATTTAGAGTTGTAAGTCAAGGGGAGTTCCCAAACAAGTTGATGCTCAACAATACCCATATAACATTAACAACCATATAACCAGTAAATAAGAACCAAGGTCCAGAACAAGATATCAGTTAGCTTTTTATAGTTGAAACCATTAGATTGTAAACGGTAGAGACGTAAAAATGAGGGGTGAGAAAATAACTTTTTTTCCCACTCATTTGTAGATATCTTTACTTTTTGAATAATGTTGGTTATGACATTATTACGCAATATTAATTTATCAGTCATAGTAAATAAATTTGACTAATAGCTATTAAACAAGATTTTTAAGTGGATTATTACTCACTTTAATTTTTCATATTAGGACTTCAGTAGCATTGATTTCCGATACAAATTTGATAATCTGCCCAGTTGCAATGGATTTCGGTTTATCGGAATTTGGTTTTATGATATTGATTTCTTAATTTTACTTCATGCACAGTTTGGTTATAACAATGAGTTTTACGTACTATTATATTATGTCTCTCCTTTCTCTGTATATTTGTTAGGCTTGGATCTACACTGCAGCTCTTTGCCTCTTAAAAAGTATTTTCTATCTGTTTGTCCTCTCTCAGCACTAGTACTTTACCAAACAATGAATGAAAATTATATGACGATGATGTACACCATAAATACAAAATCAAAACCGTAGCCCAAGAATTATGCATGTCACATTGTACACTAACCATCTACAAGGCTAACACAAAGAACTCCCAGAAATTGTGATGGATTTTAATGTAAGTACTTTAAAAAAAGATTCGACATCCAAAAAACAGAATAATGCTGTAAAAATATTAAAAACTCTTGGAACACTTCTAACAATAAATATTCATGTAGAAAAATAACAGCATACAAAAAATAGCAGCTTATTTATAGGTTCTAATTCATTCAACTAACGATCTTGTTTCAAACAACTAAGCGCTGATTTCATTACTCAAAAATAGATATAGCATTCCATTATGAACGCATAACGTTATACAATGGTTGTATGACAACAACTGTAAATGGGTATTTTTAACTCACAACAAAGGATCGACGTAAAACAAAATGAATTTATTCAGCAGAGTAAAGGTGCAAAAAGGAAAATAAAACGAATTGTGGCATAATGCCATTGACAATATTAGATAATAAAAACATAAAACATTTTACAGTACATCTTCATAGAACGTAGTACATCTTCATAGAACATACTGAACAGTGAACATATGCATGATACAATAAACAACAAGCAAGAAGGATTTCTAGAATTTCAGGTTTGAAAGAAAAAAGAATATAAGTTATACAAATATATAATCGCACACATACACATGAACACACATATATTTATCTGAAAACCGAATCCAAATAAAAGCAGGTTAAAAAAATCTAATATGATACAAATGATTTAACTAGTTAGTAGATTACTATCATAAAAATGTTAATTTCATGATTCAAATCATACAGGTAGTAGGCATTAATATCATAGTTCAAAACAAGTCATCCTTTTTGTTTTAAAAACGGATTAAACGTAGTTACATCAGGAAAACTCAGCATTATAGTCATTTGAAGGTGGGGATATGTACACTTTCATTAGGGTAAAAACTGAAATTGATTCAATTCCAAATATTACTAACAAACATGATAAAAGAATATGCCTGTAGTTTGTAGAGTATCATTGCTATATCAATGACAGCCTTTTATAACAAGTATACTGCAAGCCATATATTTCTCAAAAATTAATGCAATGCAATTTATTTAGTGAGAAGGAAAGGTTACAGTGTGGGGCATTGCTATATCCGTGAAGTTAATAAGCAGATACATGAATATAAATGTTTGTGCTTTCTATTTTATACCTCTGTTATTTGCTAAACATCCAAAATATTAATATACGATGATACACGTTTTACAATATATTGATTAGAGTAATATCAATATAAATAGAGGTAATGACACCTAACCAACCCATTGAAAGATGCTAGTAAACCTATTTGTTATCCTAAAAATTCCTCAAAGAACAGAGTTTTCAGGGCAAGATAATTTTCCTACTTCAGAGTTCCATGTTGCTACTTTTGCACCTTATTCATCTAAATTTAAAAATAAATGCTAAATGCAAAAAAAATCAGAAGAATAAGACACTTGGAATTAATTCTGACAAGTCAATTACAACTAACTCTTTCTCATATAGTTACTACCAGGTCCTCTAGAAGGAGTAGGCTTGAGGATGAAGCATTTATGTTCAGAGCCACAACTACTGACAATGTACTAGACAACCCAGCTTGATCTGACTTAATATCTCAAGATAAGACATGAGAACTAAAGTGAGCATGCCCCTAGTTGGGGAATCGACTATTTCTAATTAAATGATATTCCTATAGTGGAATGTTAGAAGGATGAACTCCCACAGCAAAAATATGACATAATTAAACATATTAGTAGGCCACACCCCTAACTGTTATAATTATACTTCATCATAGTACTGCTCTGTACATAGTCATCAGAATGTTTCTAGAACACAATAATTATACTCTTTAACCACACTAATAGTTAGCTAGCTCAAAAATGCAAAAATGCATGGTAACATAAGTAAATCCATTGATTCTAAGAGAGCAGTACGATGGTAACATAAGTAAATCCATTGATTCAAAAATGCAAAAATGCATGGTAACATTTTGATGACTGAATTTTTTGATCAAGTCATCAAAAATGCAGCTAGCTAGCTCAACCCAGCAAAACAAATGTTCCTTTTTATTTGATGTTTCTGGATATGTACATAAGTAAATCCATTGATGTTTCTGGATATTTT
Organism: Allium fistulosum; assembly: GCA_030737815.1. Taxonomy (NCBI): domain Eukaryota; kingdom Viridiplantae; phylum Streptophyta; class Magnoliopsida; order Asparagales; family Amaryllidaceae; genus Allium; species Allium fistulosum. Next base: position 934,871,315 of record CM060907.1, on the reverse strand, counting down.
ACCTCTCTTTGATGTTGCTCCATTTTACTCTTGATGCTTCAAGTTCAAATATCTTCTGTTAAGGGAGGAACCTAGGAAAAAAACATAACATATATATAAATAATTAGAACATCATACTAATTAGTCATTATTGTAAAATATGAAAATCCTAATATACAATAGAATCACTTTACAAAAGAAAGATTTTTTTTCCCAAGTTCACAAATTTCAACACTTATCTGCATATATTATAAGAAGAGATGCCTACTGCTGCTAAAACAAAAAACTAAAATTTAAGTTTTGAATCATAACATACAATGATAAGCAATGTATAAAGTGCAGCCGAGTAATCACATAACTACCCACTTAGGTGTAATAATTTATTTTGCAGCTCAACCTATCACGCTTGCAAAATTTTAAACATAACGGGTTGTAATAATTTATTTTGCAGCTATATGCATAAACACTCTGAAAATTGGTAAATACCTATAAAAGACATGCGGTTCAACTTGATTCAACAAGTTCATGGTAGCCTTATCCACGTTGAGGAATATTTCTCTAAATATCTAAACAATTGGTTAAGCTGCTATAATAGGGAATAAATATAATAGATACATACTTTCATATAATTAAAATGACAACTGATGCCAACTAAATATTTGTCACAACTCTAAATCAATGTCTTCAGTACTGTTTATAAAATCAATATAATACAACAGTAAGTTGATTAATTCATGACCTGGGTGTAAATATAATATGACACCAAAACTATGAGATGGTTCAAGAATCTTCCACCATAATTAATATAATTAAGAAAACGAATACACCAATGAAGCCATGAATGTAATATACAAATATTCACATTTCTAAGATTTGTACAGCAGTCTAAACTAAGCAAGGAGCCATCAGGATGTTCATTTCACACAATCCAACCTATCCCACTTCCAAGTTTCGGAAGGTTGCAAACATACTTGGACGCATTAGGAAAAATACCTATAAACACAGAAATGGTTCAATTCATTGCAACAAATTTTTCACGCTGAAGAGGATGCTCTAGCCTTTTATGCTGCTAAAACAAATTTTTCGAAAGCCCTAATTTTTCACGGCTGAAGAAGATTAATAACCGTATATAATTCGCGGCTTCAACAAATTCGAAAGCCCTAATTTTTCGAGCAAAGAAAAGAGGAAAAGAGGAAAAGAGGAACGAGAGTATTCTTCAAAGAAAAGAAGAAAAGAGGGCCGGCCTCTGTAATTTTTCGTTGGGGTGCTGTGGCCTAAAAATTAGGGTTACCTATTACAACGGGCATTTTAAGCCCGTTGTAAAATTGGCACCTATTACAACGGGCAGTTTTAGCCCGTTGTAAAATTGGCACCTCTATTACAATGGGCATTGTATGGACGTTGTAAAATTAACATCTATTACAATGGGCATAAAATGACCGTTGTAATAGGAACATAGACCATCAAATTTCAATTTCAACATCTATTACAACTCTCATGAAAAATGACAACAAGTTGAAAGCAAAACCTATTTTAAGTATGGTCTATTAACTATTAATTAGAAATATAGACCATCAAATTTCAATTTCAACATTGACTTCTTTGCCATAATCATATTTAGATGAAGAGGCAATTTTTGTTTGTGATCGTTTAAGTATAGCCTATTTGTTATGAACAACAAAGACTATCAAATTCAACATGAAACAATAAATCACATCAACATTCATTTAAGCACGAAAGAGAGCAATGATTATCAAAATGTTGAAGCTACATGATTAGAGGCTTCATTACCCCTAAATTGAAGGGATTAGCCTCTCATTTGTGTTATCATATCAACACTTGTAGCTTGCAACATGAAATAAAAAAGAGTAAAAAGAGAGCAAAATGAAGAGAAAAGCTAAGTGAAAAGAAATAACACTAATCTACTTGCATGAAAAGTAAATTACACTACTAACATAAGAAGAAAAGAAGCATGTAAATAAAAGAGAATACTAATTAAAATTGCAATAAAAAAAAGGAAAAGTACATGAAATAAAAATGGCTAAGTAGCCATGAAAAGAGAAAGAGAGCTTGTCTTTTATATTTTGATTCTAAACTAAAACTAACTAAGAGGAAGAGAGGGTTACATGAAGATATGGGGTATTTAAACAAGTTAGAAACCCTAATCCATATTTTTGGGGAATGCCCAAAATACCCCTTAGGAAGTGTGGTGGCCAAGTAACCATTAGCATCCACTAATCATCCAATAAGTATGCATGAAGATTTAATAACCTTTTAGCATGTGCATTAGCTCCTAAGTGTACATTAAGGTAGGTGGGTAAGTGGGGTCCTCCATGATCTTCACTTTGAATTATTTCCATCTTCATTTGTTTTTTTCACTCTTGTGCATGCATATATCATCATGAAACCACTTGTAAAATTCACTACATTTCCTACAAAACAACATAGAAAATTCCAAGTAAATTTTTATAATTTAATAAATGCACAAAAATGACCATTTGGTCCTTGAATGAAGATGAATATGTGACGATTTGAAATAATTTGAGTTTTGGTTTAAACAAGTTAAAATACCCGATATGATCATTTATTTAATTTAAATAGATTAACTATGGTGGTAAAAATATGCACATTTACGTGCATATCAAATACCCCCACACTTATCTTTTTATTCGTCCTCGAATAAACGAAGATAAATCCATTTTGTAGGGAACACGATTGCATTGAGCGTATGCAACAAGCCGTTAAACCTCTGGGTGTCCCCAGTAGGACGAGTGTTGTCTCGTGAGGGTTTACAGCGGATACTACCCACAAAATCCGAATGCGATATGAAAATATTTACAAAATGCAAGATTTATTTACAATGAGATGAATGCGAGTTTTTGAAAATATTTACAATGAAGGAATTGCTTTTAAATCGACACTCATAAGTTAAATATAGGTTTTGGTCATAATCTTGAAAATTTAAGTCATTTACTTGTCAAAGTTTCCAACAAAAATCAAGTTATCATAGCAAATAGATATTAGTTTAACTCGTTGTTTCGGTTGATAACAAAGTGTAACTATGAAATAAATCCTTGGTTGATTATCAAAGTTTGTCAAAATGGTATTCTTATTTCTTTTCAATAATAAGTTAAATCAAACAAGTTAAAATGGTGCTTGGATTTCAATTGCTTATTCTCTCTTACTTGAAAATTTCATTGATATTAACAATATTTACATATGCCTAACTCACGTAAACTGAGGCCAGATATATTACCCGTGCACTGCCTTGCGAACTGATGTGAGGGGAATACAGAGCGTGGCGAGTGAACACACAAGTGTGAACACTTATCGACTGTAGGCGTTATTAAAAAGAATTTTTATATACATACACCTAACTCGGATAAACTGAGGCCAAATATACCGATCATGCACTTCCTTTCGGACTTACGTGAGAAGGGTACAGAGCATGGCGAGTGAACACACGAGTGTGAACACATGACTCTAGGTGTGAAAAATATGTACATATATACAAATATATATATATATATATATATATATATATTATAGAAAGAGAGAGTTTTGCAAAATCATCTTAGCACCATTAACTTGGAAGATAAAATTGTTATATCCTTTACTTTAAATTTACCAATTTTTTAAACAAAGATTTTCAATTAGAAAATACTTCATAATTAACACATATGAACCTTCTTATATGCTAGTTAAACCATTGTTATTTGTAATCAAACTTCATTTTTATTTTTGTTAAGACAAATAAATTTTCAAAAATTCCAATTTATTGACCAAAACTTATACTTATCCTATAATGTTTCTTCAAAAATAAATCAAAATGCTAAAAAGAAAATGTTTTTGGGATTTAGAAATTTTTTTTTAAAATTAAAAATGAAGTTCAAAAATACCATGAAACTTAAAAAAATTGAAAATGAGACTCCCTCCCTCACACTTAATTTTGACTATGTCCCCACAGTCAACCCAAGTGGAAGGAGAAAAATAAAAATAAAAACATGACCTTTATTTAAATGAAACTTAACAGTATGTACACAAGATCAGAAAGTATATCGTTAAAAAGTAAATGAAATGGTCTTCCAAAGACCGATTCATTTGTCTTGTCAAATATGCAAGACAAAGCTTAAGCTCGGAAAACCAATCCGTAAAAGATTTCAAAATTGAATGTTGATTTGGAAAAACGAATGTCATTTTATTAAAAATTGTACGAGTCATTTTCTTTTCAATGATTTTTAGGGTCGATAAAACAATTGATTGAAATTCAAGTTTGTCATTGAAAACTTCTTTTGAATCATCGATTTCAAAATCAAAATGGTGATCAACATCTTCCCCTTCGGAATTCAACAACTCGTCTTCGAAAAATCCAAAAAAATTATGTTCGTTAAATTTGTCTTCCTTTGTTGGATTATCAACAACTTCATTACATATCTCAAGTTCAAAATCCAAAGTTGTTGTATTTAAATTTTTGAAATCGAGAAAAGGAAGGTCGAATTTTAAATTTGGTTCCACACCCTCAAAAGAATTGAAATCCAACTCAATTACCGAATTGTCAACAACTTCATTAAGATTCTCTTTTTCAATTTCAAAAGTTGTTATTTGAAAATCGTCAATTTTGGTAAAAGATGGATTATTACTTGACTTGTCACACGTTGGAATTTGATTTTGTTTTTCATGTTGTTTCATATATGTTTCAAACAACGAATCCGTGTGATCATTGTAGATTTCGTTCATTTGCTCAACAAAATCCAATTTATAGTTATTAGCATAAGGATTTTCATTTTGAAATTGTTGAAGACAAAAGTTTTCAATTGTAACGTGGTTAAGATTATTCTCGTTGCCAAATTCGTTTGAAAAGTTATTTCCATTTTCATCTTGAGTTTGAAATTCATTTTGGAGTTCGAAATTGAATTGGCATGGGTTATAATCGAAATCGTTTGAATTTTGAATTGAATTCAAATTTTGAAATCCTTGACTCGAGTTGTTACACAAATATGAATTACACAAATCATTTATCATTTGATTTTGTTGTGTAGAGATTTCAAGTAGAGATGAAATGCTATTTTCGAGATTCGAGGGTTGGTCTTCGTTTTGAAAACTTTATTATTCAAAATTCGAATTGTTTAAAGAATAGTTGTCGCTAAAATATCCATACGAATTTGGAGTGAAATTATATGGACTATATTGATTTTCACAACTATTGTAAAATTCAAGTGAGTGGGGAAACTCGGACATTTTCACGAATGTTTTTGTATTTTTTATATAAAGGAAAAATATTTACAGATAGAATTTATTTTTCAAAATGGAAAATTGATTTTTGTTTTGTTTTTTTGAAAAGATTTTATTTTATTTTTTTGGATTTTTGATTTTCTAAAAAAACTAAGTAAATTTATTTTTTGGAATTTTGATTTGAAAATTTTCGAAGGAAAAGGAAAAAAAACTAAGTGAAGAAATATTTACAATTTGTTTAGTTTTGGATTTTGAATTTTTTTGTTTTTTTAAATATGCATGAACTAATGCAACTAAATGAATGAAGTGGTTAATTACAAATGATTTTTCCTAAGTTAACCCAAAATTGTATAATCACACATTGTCTTAAATCAACAAGATAGTTCTCAGCCAAGTAACGGACAGGAGTTATCGGTGCACCACGAATCACCGTAGCAATGCAACCGAAGGTTTAAGTACCTTCAGAGAAACAATTCAGTATAATATTTACGAATCACCATAATATTTATAACTGATTATTGCTCTGACGTAGCCTAGACACCAAGAAAATAAATTGTTCAAAGAAGACAACTTGTCAATATACAATTAAGTGTTATCAATGTCTAACCGTTATTATTAAAAAATCTAAGATGAAATGCAAAGCAGAAATTAAACGTGTATTAACAATGCAACTACGAATGGATTTTTGTTTTTTTATTTGAAATTTTTTTTTGAAATTTTTTTATGCAAGCAAAGAACAATGCAAGACAAATAAAAACAATAGATAGGGGTTAAAATCAGCAAAAAAAAATTTATAGCAAGCAAGCAAAGCAATTTATTTTTGGCAAGCACTTCTGCGAAGCAAGCAACTCTTCCAATCTGTTTTGGCAACCTGAAAAGAAATTAAAGACAAACTATATATAGTTTTTTTTTTAAATATATAAGGATGGAACTTAAAAACAATTTGAAACAAAACAAAACAAATTTACGACTGATTTTTTTAAAGGGTAAAACACAAGTATACTAAAAATAAATTAAACAAAACAAACAAAGCAAACTCTTTTTTTTTAAATGAATTGAAACAAGTCGAACAAAACACAACAAATGAAGACGATTTAAACTTGTTTTTTTTAAAGGTTTGAAAGAAACTCGAAAAAAGAAAGCTTTAACACAGCATTTTTTTAAAACTTCTTTTTTTTAGACTAAAGAAGAATTTCACTCTATCAAAGCCCAGCCCAAAGCCCAAATTGTAAATGAAAATTCACTTCGCATGTTTAAAACTCTTCATAATTCAATCGTTCACAGAAAGAAAAATTTTGCACTCCCAAATCCACGTTATTCAATTCACTTCTCGTTTCACAATTCACAATTCAAATTGTCCATCCAATTTCACGAAAGCTCGTGATTTTCCAGCTCGCGATTTCACGGTGCGCGATGGTTGTCACAGCGATTGATGGCGATGGGCGATGATTGATGGAGATCGCGTGTCTCGATTCAGGGCGATTGACGTTTGGAGGTGATTTTGGGAGCGATGAGGTGATTTGCAGTTCGACAGGTAGCACTGGTTGATGCATTACTGGTAATTGGCAAAAGCCGTAGGAGTTTTGGGGGTATTTGGTCTAGATGGAGGCGATTGTCGGCTCGTGGTTTTATGTTGCGGCGATTGCAGGTTTGAGGGGAAGTGAGAAGATGCTACCAGAGGTCGCAATGGTGTGTCCTTGAGTGGTGGAAGTGGTTCGTGATTGCAGAGGAGGGCTTCGACAATTGGTGATGTGCGATGATTTGTTGATGATGTAGATGAGCTATAGGAAGGGGGTTGGTTCGATTGCTTGTTGTCAGTGGTGAATGAAGTTTATGGAAACTTGGTGATGGTCAGTAGTTGCGTGCAGATGCGATAGGAGGTGATGGTGGAGAGCAAGGGTGAAGTGTGGAGTTATTTGAGTTGTATGGCGATCGCGATGGTTCGAAGTTGATGAAGTTTGCGATTGTAGAGGATGGCAGCAATAAGTAGTCAGTTTTTTTTTCTTTGTTGTTTGGAGATGGTCTGGTGATTGGTGATGGCAGTGGTTGGCTTTCAGTTTGTATTGGATGTATGTATTGTTGTGACGTGATGTGGAAGGTTGAGTCAGGGATGGCAGCAAGTTGATGGTTAAATACAGAAGTCTGTAGTGATGATGGCAGTTTGATGAGGTAGAGGTGAAGCTGTCAGTGGATAGGCAGTTGCAACTGTTGATTTGATTTGGTCGAAGTGCAGATTGATTTTTTTTGGTTGATTGGCAGTTGAATTACAGTGGAGTGTGTGGTCGATGAAGGTGCAGTAATGGTTGCGGTGGTTTGCAGCTGTGGGAGGAAGTCAGGTTGTTCGACGACTAGAAGTAGAAGGCTTGTCACGGTGCCGTGTTGTCACGGGTTGGTTGTCATTGGGTTATCACTGTTCTGGAAAAAGTTATTGGTAGCAGTTTTTTTTATGGAAGTAGTTATTGGTAGTCACTGTTCTGGAAGAAGTTGTTCAGAGGGGCAGTTTGATGTTGAGGAGGAATGTGACTGGGTGGTTGCAGAGTGTTCTTGATGGTTCGTGAATTGTTGGATTCGATAGTGGAGGAGACCTGGCTGTTTGGAGTGATTGAAACAGTGGGGAGTATTGTTGGGTGTTTGAGCAGTTGAGTGTACTGTCGGGTGTTTGAGCAGTTGAATGAGAGATGGTCTATTGGTGGTAAATGTGTAGTGCAGTTTTGCCAGAGGAAGGCAGCACGCAATTGGTAGATATTTTGTGGCAGTCTTGTTTTGAAGTTGTTTGGTCGAGAATGAATAGGCTATAGAGAAAATTTGTGGCATTGTTATGTAATCTTGTCAGCACTATCGTGTGAATGGTTTGAGCAGTGAATTTGAAGTGGTCAGGTCAGATGTAGTTTGCGTCGTCGTTCGAGTGAAGTGCGGCGATGGTTTTGATGTTGTATTGGTAATAGCAGTAGTCTGTGGTGATGATTTGTGGATATGGTATGAATAGGTTATGGCACTGGTTGGTGAGATGACGAGGCAACAGTGTTTGACACTGTAAATGTAGAACTATAAAAAGAAAATGAAATTGTAAGAAAAACTTGTAAAATGAAAGTTGTAAATGCAAAATGAAGTGGAATTTTTTTTTAGAAATGACATTGCGTATATTTTATTTTTTAATATGGAAATGCAATGAAAATGCAAAACAAACAAGAACACAAACAAATGCACCCAAAAACCAAACAAACACACAATATTTTTTTAAATAAAAACAACACGCACAAAACAAACACACACTAAAATCAAACACAAATAATTCGAAGAATAGAAAATTGAAATCAAAACAATTCCCCGGCAACGGCGCCAAAAACTTGTTTAATGGCAAATTTTCTATCGGATTAGAAAAATGCCGATAAATTTCGAAATAAAAAATCCGCAAGCGCACGGCGTACTATCGTAGTATGTAGTGAGTACGGGTCGATCCACAGGGAATTGTAGATTTTAAATTTCCTATTCAATCAAATTAACCAAAGATTTAGAGTGATTAGCTAAAAAAATGACAAAAATGACAAAAGAGGATTGATAAAAATATGAGAGTGTTAAGACAATTTAGAGGTAATTTTCACTCTCTAGATCACATAGTTTAACAAATTATGAAATTATGATCTCTCTTTTTTGGTCATTAGTTAGTTTAATTGATGTGTTTATCATAAGTATGACATATTTGTGTGCTATTAATTAGATGAACATAAGCCATCAAACTATAACACACCCCTTACAACTTTTCAAGTCTCATGAAAAATGACAACAAGTTGAAAGCAAAATCTATTTTAAGTATGGTCTATTAACTATTAATTAGAAATATAGACCATCAAATTTCAATTTCAACATTCACTTCTTTGCCATAATCATATTTAGATGAAGAGGCAATTTTTGTTTGTGATTCTTTAAGTATAGCCTATTTGTTATGAACAACATAGACTATCAAATTCAACATAAAACAATAAATCACATCAACATTCATTTAAGCACGAAAGAGAGCAATAATTATCAAAATGTTGAAGCTACATGATTAGAGGCTTCATTACCTTTAAATTGAAGGGATTAGCCTCTCATTTGTGTTATCATATCAACACTTGTAGCTTGCAACATGAAATAAAAAAAGAGGAAAAAGAGAGCAAAATGAAGAGAAAAGCTAAGTGAAAAGAAATAACACTAATCTACTTGCATGAAAAGTAAATTACACTACTAACATAAGAAGAAAAGAAGCATGTAAATAAAAGAGAATACTAATTAAAATTGCAATAAAAAAAGGAAAAGTACATGAAATAAAAATGGCTAAGTAGCCATGAAAAGAGAAAGAGAGCTTGTCTTTTATATTTTGATTCTAAACTAAAACTAACTAAGAGAAAGAGAGGGTTACATGAAGATATGGGGTATTTAAACAAGTTAGAAACCCTAATCCATATTTTTGGGGAATGCCCAAAATACCCCTTAGGAAGTGTGGTGGCCAAGTAACCATTAGCATCCACTAATCATCCAATAAGTGTGCATGAAGATTTAATAACCTTTTAGCATGTGCATTAGCTCCTAAGTGTACATTAAGGTAGGTGGGTAAGTGGGGTCCTCCATGATCTTCACTTTGAATTATTTCCATCTTCATTTGTTTTCTTCACTCTTGTGCATGCATATATCATCATGAAACCACTTGTAAAATTCACTACATTTCCTACAAAACAACATAGAAAATTCCAAGTAAATTTTTATAATTTAATAAATGCACAAAAATGACCATTTGGTCCTTGAATGAAGATGAATATGTGACGATTTGAAATAATTTGAGTTTTGGTTTAAACAAGTTAAAATACCTGATATGATCATTTATTTAATTTAAATAGATTAAATATGGTGGTAAAAATATGCACAATTACGTGCACATCAGCTTACCTAAACAAAAATTAAAAGGATGAGTTTATGGAAATGGTTTTATAAGTTAACTAATAAGAAAATAAGGCAAGGGTATTATGGGGAATAGCCGCTCGCTATAAACCTTAACCCCTAAACCCTTATTCCTATTTTCATTCCATATGTTCATAATTTAAAAACATAAGAAAAAGGGGAGCTCAAAGCCGACTATAACTTAGGGGATAAGAGGATTAAAAATCAAGCAAAAGCTAAGGAATCAAGCAAGGAGAACTAAGCAAGATAAAATCTCAAGTTCCTTATCCAAAGCAAGGTGAATAATAATCAAAACCAACTCATTTTCGTTTTTAAAGAGCGTTTGATTTCAGGTTTAAGTTTAAAACCTCTATGATGATTTTAATGATGATATGCTTGGATTATATAATATGTTAGATTCAAACAAGTATGTTTGATAGATGTTTTATTCGATTTTAAGGCTAAAAATCATGTATATTGGGTTTCTAATACCATGAGGATTTAATATGTTATGTAAAATATTATTTTGGAGATGGGTTTAAATTTTCATAATTATCCAAGCTATGATAATTTACTATGAATTTTCGATGAAAGACATAAATAATTGGGTTTAAAAATTATTTCGGCTATTATATAAAAGATTTTGGGTCTGAAATTTATATATGTTAGATAACATATTAAAAGTGAATTATGATGATTTTTGGGGATTTTTCCTAAGTAATTTACTATGTAAATTAAATTATTTAAGTTGTAGGACTTAAATGTGTTAATTGTTTTGTTAAAGGGAAGAGTAATTCTGGATAAATTCGACAGTCTTTAGAAAAGATTTTGGTAAATATTATGGCAAACAATTATATATTTACAAATAGGCAAGTTAGTTGAAAAGCATTTACTTAAAAAGGCAACAAAATAGTTTTGTACAGATTTATTGTTTCGCCACTTCCAGTTGCAACCTTTCGACCCCATACCTCCATCCCCAACTAAGTCGAAACCAATACACATGGTATCAATGCTTTGGTAAACAGTGGATTGAAGAAAGGCAGAAGGTATATAGTTAAAAGCATGCTTTCGAAAGGGTCGAGGCCATTTTAAAATAGCTTTCGAAGGTCTTTTCTTTGCTTTCAAAAGAGGTGTCGCTTGCCATGGTTTTAATGGATGATTTCGAAAGGGGTGAATTACATTTATATACCTACCGAAGGGGGTTGCCTCCTTTTTTTTTAAAGGGTAGCTTTCGAATGAGTCGTCGTATATTATGTTATAAAGAGAAGCTTTCGAAAGGGTAGTTTTGAACCAAGTCGAAACCTTACTGCCATCTTCATACCTTTCGAATAGGTTAAAAGTTTTCAATGAGTTCGGAAGGCAAGCTTTTGTTTTATAAATATAATAAGCTGCTTCCTAATGCTTTCGAAAGGGCTCCAGTAGCCATTTAAACTAAAGGTTTCGAAGGCAATGGCTTCAAAAGGTTTTTCGAAGCTATCCTTCCAATTGTTTACTTAAAAGATTAAAGCTTTCGAAAGTATGATTTTGAAGCCATCTATTTTCCCGGAACTCTTTTACTTGAAATTTAATGGTTTCGAAAGGGTTACTTTCGTTCATATTCACTTTGGCCCAAAAGTTATTTTTAAGGATAAACCCAATGGTTTTGAAAGAGGTACTTTCAAATGGTTTCGAAGCTATGCCTCTATAAGTTGGAAAGATATGCTTTAATGCTTTCGAAAGGAATGTTTTGATGTTTTCGAAAGTAACGTTTTGATGCTTTCGAAAGAGATATTTTGAGTGTTTCGAAAGGCATATTTTTAAGTGTTTTAAAAAGAAGATTTGAATGCTTTTGATAGATATAATCTAATGGTTTCGAAAGTAAATGTCTAAGGTTTCGAAAGCCTTAGTTTTCAAAACAAAGAACCTAATCTCATTTTTAAAGGAAAACCCATGGCAATATAAAAAAGCTTTGAAGTGGCTTATAATTTTGGAATTTATGAAGAAGCTTTCCTTGATAAAAATAATGGGTTAAAGGGATTAACCATGTTTCATGTGAAAATGATTTCAAGGATATTATACCCTAAAGGTTGGTATTATTATGTTTTGATCAGTATTTCTGTATGCTTCTTCTATAAACATATTCACTGTATAATGGACCCATAACTGTATTTTTTGAAAAATGGCAGAATTACCAGCTAGGTTGATCCAGTAGTGAATATATATTGAGTTAACTCTTGTATGAGTAGAATTGTATCTAGGAGGTCAGGTAGACCAGAACATAGGATGCCTAAAGACTGATTAAAGAAGTTGTCAGATTAGACAAGTTTATTGTAAACCCATGAAAACTATGTTTGGAAAGTGTTAGTGGCAGGGGCCATTGGGTTCGTAGTGATCCCATGAAAATTGTATCCGGATAAAGTTATTGACAGAAGTCAATAGGTTCATAGTCAACCCATGAAAACTATGATATGAGGGAAGTTATTGGAGATACCAATAAGTTCAGGGAGAACCCATGAAATAATTGAAGAAAGTTATTAGCAGGGGCCAATAGGTTCTTAGTTCTCCCATGAAAAACTATGAAACCGGACAGATAGTCCATAAGCTATAAATAGGTTATTAGTCATCTAATGAAAACTAATAGGTTAATGGTGACCCTAGAAACTATAACTGAGATAGATAGTCAAATAAATGGGGATGAGAAATCCAGGATATTTTGTATGTTTGCATATCATCATGATATTATAAATTGCTATGTTTTTAACCATTGTGGATGCTGGAGGACAGTACATGGTTATTATAAATTTTTGGGTAAGATACCAGTAAGGGAAAAACCAATTCCGCTAAGCAGCGTGGTCTCACTAGATATCTAAAATGGTTCGAGATGGTAGGTTATTATTCATACCAGGCTTTTTGTCTGACTTGAAGTTTATGTTTTTCCCTTAAACTCTCGGGTGCTCAATTGATTTTGAGTAGTTTGAGAGTTGAGGATTTTTAGGTTCTCCTTTAGACAAATAAGCTTCTGAAGACATGCAAGAGGCAAGCTAACAAAGGAGGAGTTCTTTTCTATTTGATTATGCTATGTTTTGGATTAAAGGCAAAATTGTGTAATTGCCTATGTGTATATATATACTCTGATTATCCTATGGGGCATCTTCATATGTCGCTCTTGGCGTAGTTTGTAATAATTATATTCTCTCTGAACGTGGTTCTCGAATTTGGGATTATGTAATGAATTTGAAGTATGATTGAAATGGAATGAGAAATTTATTTAATGGTTTTAAAAAAATTCATATCCATGTGTTTTTGTTGTATCAATATACCTAATATTACCGAATTTGGTCGCCAAGGATTAATAACTATGGATGACTACATCATCCGTAGCCATTAGTTTTGGCCTCCAAGTGTGGGATGTTACATCGAGTCTTTCCCGAAGGGTGGTCCTCTCAACTTTCCATTCTACCACTTTCTTCTTTAGCTCTGTAATGTCGAGCTGCATTTTCCCAACCACTGCATTGAGCTCATCTAACCTCTTCTTGAAGTTGGATTTAACATTTTTGTAGTCCTCGAATAACCGCCCAGCCTTGGCATGGTACTCATCTTTGGCAGCATGAATATCCTGAGAATATTCCTCTTAGTTTTGTGAGCTCCTCGACGTGGGTGGTCTTCATTTTCTCAGCCTCCATCAATTGAGACTGCTCTGTCACATCTAACACTACCATGTGATATAAGTCTTTCCGCTGCAGCAGCTTCCTTAGTTACAAAGATCTTTAAATTTTGCTTGATGTTCTTCTTGTTGATTTCCTTCCTAGCCTTGATCACTCTGCCATGAAACTAGGAAAAGGCCTTTATTCCACTCAAACCATCCACCAAAAGATCGATTGACCCTGAAAATGAGAGTGGAGGCGCTTAGTGAGTAGTCGGGCGAGGGGGTCTCTAGGTTGATAGGGTTGTTGAAATTCATCAATGTTTTGGACTGTGAGATTGGTAACGATTACTGCCCTCTCTTTACTCTTCCATTTGTCTTTACCTTTGGGGCATGGAATGATTACTCCCTTCTTATCCATCCTTTCCTACTGCTTGGAAGTCTCTAAATCAGATAAGGGAAAAAGTGAAGCCCGAGGAGATTTGGATGCGCAGACAGGGGTCTCGGTTCTTGATTTGCTTCGGGGGGATCGAGACCTTCTTCTGGAGCCATCTTTAGGTCTCCCTTATCTTTAGCTCTGTGGTTATCTACCCCACATTCTCGCTCAATCCAAATTAAGATGCAACTTTTTTGTTTTCCTTGGAAGGTGCCCTTGGCCTAATTGCTTCGTCTTAGATAGCAGCTTCCCTCTTTTTGAACTCATTCTTCCTGCAATCACAAAAATACGACGAGTTAGAATCAGGTAAAAGCTCGAAAAGTGCACAACGATGGCATAAACGTGCATCTATGTAGGTGTGTGTGAAAAAAGTGTGTAGCATTAAGATGAACGCTTGGGGTCCTCATGAGTTTTCAGTTAGCGTTGGATTTCAGCTATAGATACAGAACCCCCTTAATCAATCCCTAACTTCGGATCCTGATGATAGTCAGAGATGGTAATGTCTTTAGGAATAAAAGTTTTCTCTCGATTGGTGCCGATGGCACGGTGTAGGGCTTCCTCCACCTCTAGGTAAAGTGAACTATCAAGGCCAATGTGCCCGGAAGAATGTGCCTTACCGCAATCCAAAACAGTGTTGTCACTATCATGAGAATAGGGGCTCGTCTGCTCTACTATCTTCATGCAACACTATCATCGTCCTACTCTTTCAAGGCCATAAGTCGACCTCTTTTACGAGGTTCAATACTACCAGAATCTAGCGTGGACTCATCTATATCCACAATTATTGGTACACTCAGATTGTAATTACCCGTATTTTTAACGCTTTAAAAATACTAAATTAAATAAAATTTTAATTAAAAATCCGATAGAAATAAAATTTTACGATTTATTAAATAAAAATATCTTTGTATATAAGTTACAAATCCAAAACCAAATTCGTTGACGACCAATTTCGATAAGACCGATAATGTAATACATATTAAAAACGTAATGTAATAATATGAAATAGTTGGAACCAATAGCAGAAACCAAAATAATAATTTTAACGTAAGAAACGTGCATTTTGCGTTAGATGAAATTTTTGTTAAATAAAAAAATAAACAATAAAATTTCGCAATAAAAATTCGATATTTTAAATGCGTCTATTTAAACATAGGAAATTGTAAAGTTTCGTCAGAAAATATGAAAGTAAATTTGAGTCACGTCATTTCCGTTTAAATCAGTTAAAATGTAATGAAAATAAAATGTTTCCGAAACCTAAATATTTTTACATAGAAAAATTCTAAACCATCTTCTGAGTAAGACGTCATTTTTTGTTTCATCAAATTCGGACTTTTTTAGCTCCGTCGATCTTATTTTTCTGCGTTTTTCTTGCATTTTCCGCTGTTTGAAATTTCGAATTTTTAAAATTCAATCGTACCACTAATATCTGTATACCATTTTGACCGTCTCGTCGTGCTGATCTTCGTGGTATATTCACTTCTGTGTTTCAGATTTCCGATACCCGACGATATCTGTGAAACGGGTAACCGTATCAGTACTATTTTGGGTCTTTGTGTTCTGTTTTCTTCTAAATCGTATAGCCGTGAGATAATAAATGTTTACCACCCTTCATTATTTTCCTTGGATTCACAGGCTGTCACTATTCCAACTAGCAATAGCTGGCATCCACCACTTCAATTTATTAATGGTTGGTGCATGCATTTTGGTCACTTCATTCCTTTATAAAACTCATATTATAACGTTATATAATTAATTTCTTCTCCTTGATACATAGCCTGCTCACCTTTTCTGTTACCTCTTCATGGAAATAGGATACTAAAGCTTTTTATACATTTATAAATTTCCCTGGAAGCATATGTCTTCTTATACTAAAGCTTTTATACATTTATATATTGCCATGGAAGCATATGCCTTATCTCTTGCTATCGCCTCCACCACCTGATAGCTCTGCCAACCATCCACCCCTCAACCAGCAGTACACCATCGGTCAAAAAAAAAGAAGAAGAAAGAAAAAAGAAACGCAGCCGATTCCGCATGCTCTTCCCTTTTGCCGCATCTTCCCTTCGTACCTCCTCCACCCGCCTCTCTTCGCCACTGACGTCGGCGAACCGCTCCATCACCATCCAGGCAACCACCCAGGCCGAACACCTCCGCGGGCTGTGCCCACCGTCGGCAGCCCATCTTCTAGTGCCGACCCACCACCAAGGCACGATCTGCCTTTGAGCTCGTGTGCAACCCCACCACAGCGACGCCCCTCCACTAATGGCCGCATTCTCCACCTGACGTGACGGAATCACCACCTCCTCTGGCCTCGGTCATCTTGTTTTCTGGCTGAACCTAGCCCGAGTTCGTGCAATTTCCTTCCACTGCTCGGCCTTTCCGTGCTCACCATCGCCGAGAACTCCAGTCCACCCTTGCCTCAAACCGTGCGCCACTATCTCTATTTTTGACCACATCCGAGCACGCTATAGGTATTTGTACGCTGAAAGTTTATCTTTTGTTATTATATATATAAGAGTAGTTATACTGTTTTGTTAGTTTTATATTTAGGCTACATTGCAGTGAACTGATATGTATTGTTTCACATATTTTGGGTTTGCGCATATTTCAAAAATATTTTTTTGATTGTTTTATAAGTTGCTTGTATAAAAACTATACTATTATATTATAAAGCTTTGTTTGTTTTAAAAGAATATTAACTACATATCTTGTTTATACTGTTATATTTGCTTATATATTAAACGTTGCTAGGTATGGTTTATGAATATTTTGTTCACGAAAACACTAATATATTCTACTTTATATATTATAGTAGTGTATATAAATTCTATAGTTTATTCACAGAATGTACAAGTTTTCGCATTGAGTTGTTTTATTTTTGGTCTATTTCACAGTGTGTATATATATATTATATTGTAATGGATATTTGTTTAGTATATATATAAGTTTTACTGTATATCATATATATTGGAAGTGTATACATATGTATTATATGTATGTATTTATAGAAAACGTTGGTTTGAAATTCATGTGTTTCTTCTCTACAATGTATATATATATATATTATTTTATAAAAGAATTTATGTATATAGAGCCCGTTTATATTGATTTATATATAATATATGTATGATAGTACACGGGTAATATAAGGGTTTTATTGTTGTTCTGGTAGCATGCATATATTTTTATTATCTAATATTTGGTTCTGCATATTTTAGTTCATATACTATTTATTTTATATAAGTTTTAAATTAATGTCGAATCTATAGTTATAAATATTTGGATGGCTTACCTTTTGTTAAATGTCTTGATTATGTATGTTTGTTTTAAAATATAAGTATTTTTCATTCATAATTATTTCAAAATATATATATTTAGGTGTGATTTCTTTTTGTGCGTTTTAAAAGATTACAATGGATTTTGAAATACACGCTTATATATTTAATTTAATACATGTTTGAATTTAGCGCATAGTTTTATACATATAGTTATATATAAGTTCACTTATATAAGTTATCGTCATCGAAACCGATTTGATTTGATTTCCTTGATTCATATCTATCAGCCTTGCTCGTCAAATCGGGGTCATCTAACTTTGCTTTAGAAGTCGTGCTTGCATTCGTAACTCAACCTCATCGTCTATCTCTCTAGCCTCGAAAGGTGAGCAATCGCTCACGATTAATGTTCTTTTATTTATTAAATTTGATTTCAATTGAAACGACAATTGAAATATGCTGCTGATAGTTATCTACACTTTTATATTTATGTTTTACCTGTATCAGTTCACTTGTGACATCTGACACCATTATCTGTTATATATACAATGATAATCCAGTTTGGTTGATAAATGATTGATTGTTTGATGTTGATATTGGACGTTAAATTGTTAATGTTGTAAGTGATAAATAATTTGAAATTGAAATCGACGTAGGATAGTTAGATTTGATATATGTGTTAAATTTGATTAAATGACATTTGTATAATATGACCCCTTTAAATGTTAAATTTATTGACACGTAGGATTTGTTTAATTACACCTTGAACCACTGAATGTATGTTGTTAAATTGATGATGTATGAAGTTGAAAATAGATGACAAGTGAAGAACCGTAATGTAATAATCTTTAATCTACATGAAATGATAGTGTAGATTCTAGAAATAATTATATTAATTTGCACAAACAACAATGTAAATTAATACGATTATTTCGGGATTATTTGAATTTATTTATTAGATTGTTATTGATGTTTGCTATTGCTTGTTTATTTACTTTGACACCATCCCAGTTATCACACTGCAAGTTCCCTTTGCTATGCTTTGATTTTTTTTTGAATTGAAATGGAATCAGGTTGAAATGATAAATACCCAAAATAAAAACTTTGACTTAGGATAGAGAATTAAATAAAACTCGATTGGTCAATAATTTGATTTGAAAAAAAAATAAAGATTTTATTTGAATAAATAATATGGTTTTGAAACGAAGTTGGAATTTGAATTTAATGAAAGGAAAGGTTAATATTTAATAATTTGAATCAAAATACTAACATAGTAGTTGAGGAAAGAACATTGTTTTAAATTTGGAATTATTAATAATTAAGTTGTGAAATTATTTAATAATTAAATAAGATTGAATTATTTAATAATTAAAAAAATTGAATTCTTTAATAAGTGGAACTGAACTTCTTGAATAAGTAAAATTTAGTTTCTTTATTAATTGAGCTTTGAAATTGTAACTAAGTAAATAAATAAGTGAAATTGAATTTTCTTTAACAAGAAATAAAAATGTGATTTATTGAATTAATGTAAGACTTGTAATTTAAAGAGATTGATTTGACGAATTTAATTTAATTTAATTTGTAAGTTTTGATATAATGAAGTTGAACTTAAGTAATTGATTTAATGAATTGGAAATTTAATAAATTGTTGAATGACAAATTTACTTAACGAATAGTTAATGAAATCGATCAATGAAGTTAAATTGATTTGAATGTTAAATTAAATTAATTTAAATGATTTCGGAATGAAACTTTTGTACGAACTTGAATAAATATTTGAATTTTGTAAATGAAAATCGAAATTGAATTATAAGATGTTGAAATGAATTTGGAAGTTTTGAAACGTAAATAATGGAAATTGATTTTGAAAGACAAATGAAATGTTGGTTTACAAATTCTATTTGAAATTGAATTTGATTTGGTTTTGAAATATATTAAACGACCAATCGGTGTAATAATTACGAAGGTTATTAAAGAGACCGGAATCGGTTATGGACATACTCTCTGTCTAAACCGAAAATCACTTTAATAACTATACGCGGAGTGTGATCCAGAATGAAGTGGTTGGAATGATGTACGTGATGAATGAAGAAAGAGAACGATAATGGATAGCCTTGACACTTGTGTCAAATTGGAAATGACTAAAACAGGAGCCGTGCCGGGCCAAATGGGGTCAGCTACCTCGAGCGAACACACTTCTTCAAAAACTACTCATTACTTGTTGTCGATTGGTGCACCCTTGATTTGGGAGTGTTGTTTCGCGGTGTTGCGATCGCTGCGGCGATGCGTTCTCACCAGTCCGGATCAGGCAAACGGTAGTTTCACTACCTTGGATATTGCCTCATGTGCCTTGTCATACTTGTATCCCTATATACGCGACCACTACGAGTTGTTTTGTGTTATACCTATGGAGTACTCCCTGATATCCCACTAGTTTACGGTGGAG
Organism: Allium fistulosum; assembly: GCA_030737815.1. Taxonomy (NCBI): domain Eukaryota; kingdom Viridiplantae; phylum Streptophyta; class Magnoliopsida; order Asparagales; family Amaryllidaceae; genus Allium; species Allium fistulosum. The sequence continues at coordinate 934,851,408 of CM060907.1, read as the reverse complement.
TTTACAGTGCTGTATAGACTATAACGCTTATATAAAATGTGTTAAGGGGGATAATGGTAACGCCTTAACACTATTTTGATATATTATATTACTAATAGGCATTATCTACTTATCGTACACTACTACATAGTAGATAGTTTAACAGATCCTTAGAGGATGGTTATTCCAAACATCCTTTAAGTTACTTGTATTTCGGTTGTTATTTCACTTGAGTTGGATTTATTGATATAAGAATGTTAATCCTGACTCGAGTATTTTGTGTTTTGCTTTACGCTCGAGTCAGACTGAGTGTACCAGTATTCGAGACTCACCTTTGGAGTTGGAGCTTCGCTTGGAGATCCAGCTATCTATCCAGTTTCAGATATCCAGTTGATTCTAGTGATGTATTCTGATATTGTATTTGATTATTGTATCTGAGACATCTGTTGTACCTTATTTAACTCTGATATGTATATAGTAGCTTCATGAACTACTATCTTTTGTTTCCGCTGCATTTATTACTCTGTGTCTGTGATCTGTGATTATTTATTTACTGTATATGTTCGGTTTTGCCAAATTTAAATTAACAATTCGGTATTTTGAATCATTCAAGTCCGACATGTGCGGATGCGAATAGTCCAAAATAGCGGGTCGTTACAGTTGGTATCAGAGCTTTGGTAGCTCTAGGCAAAACTTAGCATATAGTGTAAATGTATTTACAGAATCACTCCCATTCGAGTTTGAATCTCTTCCTTTTGACTCGATTCCTTTGAATTTTTGGAACATTCTCTGCGGTTCCAAAATTCATTCGTGTCCCTCACTATTCGTCTTCTTTCAATTCTGGAGCATCCCATAACTCCACTTCGAATGACCCTTATAATGAATCGGCGGTCTCGCCAAACTTCGAATGATTTGTAAAGGGGTGAAACTCCTTTACAATAGGCATTGATTTACCAGAGATTTATGTATCCTCGGTTTACGATGCTATCTATCTCCTGCTATGCCTGAATTCTATTTCTTGAGATCGAATGTCAATTTGCCTCGGAACTCTGCATCGATCTTATTATTTAAGTCACGGTCGGCCCGGTTAAGGTTGCCCGTAAATTAAATGAGCTTATCCATCTTCCGATTCTGTTAATTGAATCATCTTATCTTTTCTTTCGAACTTGTATTCAAATCAGAATTCTCTTTAATTTGAGTCCATCAAATTTGAATCTCTGTCCTTGCATTGAAAATCCATTCATGTATTTTCGAGCGAGTAAGTGTATTTTTAAATTAATTTTTTATATATTGTGTTGTTTGAGTTGTTGATGTTGATTTGGGTTTTCGATCGATTCGTTTGATCAACGCTATCGATAGGATTTCCAAAACACTTGAACAGAGCAAACTGACACAATAGTATTTTCGAATTTGGTGAATAAAATAGTTTTGTATGATTATATTATATATAAGTATAAATTTTTCTGAAATTAAATTGATAATGAATTTGTTGTCGAAAATAATAAATAAATGAATTTATGAAACTTGGTTATAATTTGATTTGGAATTTGAAATGGATTTAAATTAGAATTTGAGAATTTAATTTCCAGTGATTTCAAGCTTTGGTTTTTATTTTTTTTTTAAAATGTATACTATTGAAGTTATTTTCAAATAGAAACCATTTTCAAAGAATTTTAAAATGTTGAAACCAGTGCTCTTCTCTTTGTCGCTGGAAAATAATTTCGGTGATGGCGGCCGCATCATCGACATTCATTTTCGAGTTTCGAAGTGGAGAGACTATTCTGTAGCTTTGCTACGGTTTTGTTTTGAAAAAATATTTTAATTTGAATTTCTTCAGTATAATTTGATTTATATATATATATATAGGTATCTTATTTTAAAAATTTAATTTGATTTGATATAAATATATAGATATATCTCTAAATTGTTTGAAGTAAATCAGAGATTTAAATTCTTAAATTTAGGTTAAAGATGATTTCAATTATAAACTGAAGTCAAAATTCTTGGATAAATATTTAACTTGAAATAACTGGGTTGTAAAAATTTTACTTGTATAATACTCAATTTCATTTCAATATAACTTACCTAAATTATTCAGAAGTTAAAATGTAATTGGATAATATACAATATAAAATGATTTTATAAGTAAAATTTGAGTGTTTATAATAAATGTTATACACTTAGATTTTAATTATATATAAAAAAAATGCTAATAAAGATGATAGGATAATAAGTTAATTGAATGAGATGAATATAATAAATTTTGTTTTGAAAGAATTAACAAATTGAATTAGATCAACTTATGGAAATACCTTAAATTTAAACCAATTATTGATATTAATTAATTTAAATTGAAATTTGTATGGTTTAAATTAATTCTTTTGTTTTGTAATTCGAGTCTATTTTCTTCTGGTTGTTTCTATTCTTCTACCTCCTTCCTTTTCGAGGATGAAAAGTTTTAAGTGGGGGAGATTGTAATGACCCGTATTTTTAACGCTTTAAAAATACTAAATTAAATAAAATTTTAATTAAAAATCCGATAGAAATAAAATTTTACGATTTATTAAATAAAAATCTCTTTGTATATAAGTTATAAATCCAAAACCAAATTCGTTGACGACCAATTTCGATAAGACCGATAATGTAATACATATTAAAAATGTAATGTAATAATATGAAATAGTTGGAACCAATAGCAGAAACCAAAATAATAATTTTAACGTAAGAAACGTGCGTTTTGCGTTAAATGAAATTTTCGTTAAATAAAAAAATAAACAATAAAATTTCGCAACAAAAATTCGATATTTTAAATGTGTCTATTTAAACATAGAAAATTGTAAAGTTTCGTCAGAAAATATGAAAGTAAATTTGAGTCACGTCATTTCGGTTTAAATCAGTTAAAATATAATGAAAATAAAATGTTTTCGAAACCTAAATATTTTTACATAGAAAAATTCTAAACCATCTTCTGAGCAAGACGTCATTTTTCGTTTCATCAAATTCGGACTTTTTTAGCTCCGTCGATCTTATTTTTCTGCGTTTTTCTTGCATTTTCCGCTGGTTGAAATTTCGAATTTTTAAAATTCAATCGTACCACTAATATCTGTATATCATTTTGACCGTCTCGTCATGCTGATCTTCGCAGTATATTCACTTCTGTGTTTCGGATTTCCGATACCCGACGATATTTGTGAAACGGGTAACCGTATCGGTACTATTTTGGGTCTTTGTGTTCTGTTTTCTTCTAAATCGTATAGCCGTGAGATAATAAATGTTTACCACCCTTCATTATTTTCCTTGGATTCACGGGTTGTCACTATTCCAACTAGCAATAGCTGGCATCCACCACTTCAATTTATTAATGGTTGGTGCATGCATTTTGGTCACTTCATTCCTTTATAAAACTCATATTATAACGTTATATAATTAATTTCTTCTCCTTGATACGTAGCCTGCTCACCTTTTCTGTTACCTCTTTTTGGAAATAGGATACTAAAGCTTTTTATACATTTATAAATTTTCCTGGAAGCATATGTCTTCTCATACTAAAGCTTTCATACATTTATATATTGCCATGGAAGCATATGCCTTCTCTCTTGCTATCGCCTCCACCACCTAATAGCTCTGCCAACCATCCACCCCTCAACCAGCAGTACACCATCGGCCCAAAAAAAAAGAAGAAAGAAAAAAGAAACGCAGCCGATTCCGCATGCTCTTCCCTTTTGCCGCATCTTCCATTCGTACCACCTCCACCCGCCTCTCTTCGCCACTGACGTCGGCGAACCGCTCCATCACCATCCAGGCAACCACCCAGGCCGAACAACTCCGCGGGCTGTGCCCACCGTCGGCAGCCCATCTTCCAGTGCCGACCCACCACCAAGGCACGATCTGCATTTGAGCTCGTGTGCAACCCCACCACAGCGACGCCCCTCCACTAATGGCCGCATTCTCCACCTGACGTGACGGAATCACCACCTCCTCTGGCCTCGGCCATCTTGTTTTCTGGCCGAACCCAGCCCGAGTTCGTGCATTTTCCTTCCACTGCTCGGCCTTTCCGTGCTCACCATCGCCGAGAACTCCAGTCCACCCTTGCCTCGAACAGTGCGCCACTATCTCTATTTTTGACCACATCCGAGCACGCTATAGGTATTTGTACGCTGAAAGTTTATCTTTTGTTATTATATATATAAGAGTAGTTATACTATTTTGTTAGTTTTATATTTAGGCTACATTGCAGTGAACTGATATGTATTGTTTCACATATTTTGGGTTTGCGCATATTTCAAAAATATTTTTTTGATTGTTTTATAAGTTGCTTGTATAAAAACTATACTGTTATATATTATAAAGCTTTGTTCGTTTTAAAAGAATATTAACTACATATCTTGTTTATACTGTTATATTTGCTTATATATTAAACGTTGATAGGTATGGTTTATGAATATTTTGTTCACGAAAACACTAATATATTCTACTTTATATATTATAGTAGTGTATATAAATTCTATAGTTTATTCACAGAATGTACAAGTTTTCGCATTGAGTTGTTATATTTTTGGTCTATTTCACAGTGTGTATATATATTATATTGTAATGGATATCTGTTTAGTATATATATAAGTTTTACTGTATATCATATATATTGGAAGTGTATACATATGTATTATATGTATGTATTTACAGAAAACGTTGGTTTGAAATTCATGTGTTTCTTCTCTACAATGTATATATATATATATTATTTTATAAAAGAATTTACGTATATAGAGCCCGTTTATATTGATTTATATATAATATATGTATGATAGTACATGGGTAATATAAGGGTTTTATTGTTGTTCTGGTAGCATGCATATATTTTTATTATCTAATATTTGGTTCTGCATATTTTAGTTCATATACTATTTATTTTATATAAGTTTTAAATTAATGTCGAATCTATAGTTATAAATATTTGGATGGCTTACCTTTTGTTAAATGTCTTGATTATGTATGTTTGTTTTAAAATATAAGTATTTTTCATTCATAATTATTTCAAAATATATATATTTAGGTGTGATTTCTTTTTGTGCGTTTTAAAAGATTACAATGGATTTTGAAATACACGCTTATATATTTAATTTAATACATGTTTGAATTTAGCGCCTAGTTTTATACATATAGTTATATATAAGTTCACTTATATAAGTTATCGTCATCGAAACCGATTTGATTTGATTTCCTTGATTCCTATCTATCAGCCTTGCTCGTCAAATCAGGGTCATCTAACGTTGCTTTAGAAGTCATGCTTGTGTTCGTAACTCAACCTCATCGTCTATCTCTCTGGCCTCGAAAGGTGAGCAATCACTCATGATTAATGTTCTTTTATTTATTAAATTTGATTTCAATTGAAACGACAATTGAAATATGCTGCTGATAGTTATCTACACTGTTATATTTATGTTTTACCTATATCAGTTCACTTGTGACATCTGACACCATTATCTGTTATATATACAATGATAATCCAGTTTGGTTGATAAATGATTGATTGTTTGATGTTGATATTGGACGTTAAATTGTTAATGTTGTAAGTGATAAATAATTTGAAATTGAAATCGACGTAGGATAGTTAGATTTGATATATGTGTTAAATTTGATTAAATGACATTTGTATAATATGACCCCTTTAAATGTTAAATTTATTGACACGTAGGATTTGTTTAATTACACCTTGAACCACTGAATGTATGTTGTTAAATTGATGATGTATGAAATTGTAAATAGATGACAAGTGAAGAAGCGTAATGTAATAATCTTTAATCTACATGAAATGACAGTGTAGATTCTAGAAATAATTATATTAATTTGCACAAACAACAATGTAAATTAATACGATTATTTCGGGATTATTTGAATTTATTTATTGGATTGTTATTGATGCCTGCTATTGCTTGTTTATTTACTTTGACACCATCCCAGTTATCACATTGCAAGTTCCCTTTGCTATGCTTTGATTTTTTTTGAATTGAAATGGAATCGGGTTGAAATGATAAATACCGAAAATAAAAACTTTGACTTAGGATAGAGAATTAAATAAAACCCGATTGGTCAATAATTTGATTTCAAAAAAAAAATAAAGATTTTATTTGAATAAATAATATGGTTTTGAAACGAAGTTGGAATTTGAATTTAATGAAAGGAAAGGTTAATATTTAATAATCTGAATCAAAATACTAACATAGTAGTTGAGGAAAGAACGTTGTTTTAAATTTGGAATTATTAATAATTAAGTTGTGAAATTATTTAATAATTAAATAAGATTGAATTATTTAATAATTAAAAAAATTGAATTCTTTAATAAGTGGAACTGAACTTCTTGAATAAGTAAAATTTAGTTTCTTTATTAATTGAGCTTTGAAATTGTAACTAAGTAAATAAATAAGTGAAATTGAATTTTCTTTAACAAGAAATAAAAATGTGATTTATTGAATTAATGTAAGACTTGTAATTTAAAGAGCTTGATTTGACGAATTTAATTTAATTTAATTTGTAAGTTTTGATATAATGAAGTTGAACTTAAGTATTTGATTTAATGAATTGGAAATTAAATAAATTGTTGAATGACAAATTTACTTAACGAATAGTTAATGAAATCGATCAATGAAGTTAAATTGATTTGAATGTTAAATTAAATTAATTTAAATGATTTCGAAATGAAACTTTTGTACGAACTTGAATCAATATTTGAATTTTGTAAATGAAAATCGAAATTGAATTATAAGATGTTGAAATGAATTTGGAAGTTTTGAAACGTAAATTATGGAAATTGGTTTTGAAAGACAAATGAAATGTTGGTTTACAAATTCTATTTGAAATTGAATTTGATTTGGTTTTGAAATATATTAAACGACCAATCGGTGTAATAATTACGAAGGTTATTAAAGAGACCGGAATCGGTTATGGACATACTCTCTGTCTAAACCGAAAACCACTTTAATAACTATACGCGGAGTGTGATCCAGAATGAAGTGGTTGGAATGATGTACGTGATGACTGAAGAAAGAGAATGATAATGGATAGCCTTGACACTTGTGTCAAATTGGAAATGACTAAAACAGGAGCCGTGCCGGGCCAAATGGGGTCAGCTACCTCGAGCGAACACACTTCTTTGAAAACTACTCATTACTTGTTGTCGATTGGTGCACCCTTGATTTGGGAGTGTTGTTTCGCGCTGTTGCGATCGCTGCGGCGATGCGTTCTCACCAGTCCGTATCAGGCGAACGGTAGTTTCACTACCTTGGGTATTGCCTCATGTGCCTTGTCATACTTGTATCCCTATATACGCGACCACTACGAGTTGTTTTGTGTTATACCTATGGAGTACTCCCTGATATCCCACTAGTTTACGGTGGAGTTTACAGTGCTGTATAGACTATAACGCTTATATAAAATGTGTTAAGGGGGATAATGGTAACGCCTTAACACTATTTTGATATATTATATTACTAATAGGCATTATCTACTTATCGTACACTACTACATAGTAGATAGTTTAACAGATCCTTAGAGGATGGTTATTCCAAACATCCTTTAAGTTACTTGTATTTCGGTTGTTATTTCACTTGAGTTGGATTTATTGATATAAGAATGTTAATCCTGACTCGAGTATTTTGTGTTTTGCTTTACGCTCGAGTCAGACTGAGTGTACCAGTATTCGAGACTCACCTTTGGAGTTGGAGCTTCGCTTGGAGATCCAGCTATCTATCCAGTTTTATATATCCAGTTGATTCTAGTGATGTATTTTGATATTGTATTTGATTATTGTATCCGAGACATCTGTTGTACCTTATTTAACTCTGATATGTATATAGTAGCTTCATGAACTACTATCTTTTGTTTCCGCTGCATTTATTACTCTGTGTCTGTGATCTGTGATTATTGATTTACTGTATATGTTCAGTTTTGCCAAATTTAAATTAACAATTCGGTATTTTGAATCATTCAAGTCCGACATGTGCGGATGCGAATAGTCCAAAATAGCGGGTTGTTACAATTATGGTGGGGCCAGCTTGTTTATTCGGCTAATTTCCTATCGGTTTAGAAAATAGCTGATCAAATTTTAATAAAAAAATAACTGCAAGCGCATGGCGTACAATTTTAGTACGTGGCGAGTACGGTTCGATCCGTAGGGAATTGTATTGATTCAAAATTCTTGTAACGACCCGATATTTTCAACCATTCGCATCCGCACATGTCGGACTTGAATTTCTCAAAATACCGCGTTGTAAATAAAATTTGGCAAATCTCAGAATATACAGTAAATAAATATAATCACAGATCACAGACACAGAGTAAAATAATGCAGCGGAAGTAAAAGAAATAGTAGTTCATGAAGCTACTATATAAATATATCAGAGTACATAAGATACAATAGAAGAAATAGAGTACAACAGAAGTATAAACAAGATAACCAAGTACAAGCTGAAAAGAGCAACATAACTGAAGTAGATAGAACAAGACTAGCAGATAATCTCCAGCGATTCAAATCTCCAGAAGGTGGAAATCCAAATCTGTGAATACTCAGGCTGACCCGAGCGTAAAGCAAAACACAAACACTCGAGTCAGGACAATATATACTTATATAATATAAACCAACTCAAGTGAACTGTAATAAGGTACAAGTAACTTAAAGAATGCTTGGGATCGCCCATTCTTTAAGGATCCGTTAAACTATCTACTATGTAGTAATATTCGCTATTATAATAATGTCTAATCAGTAAAGTATAATCATATAGAAAAAAGCGCTAAGGGGATGGAGAACCTTAACGCGGTCGGATCTTAAAATCATAATCATAGTAAAGCTCGATATGGTAGGTGACACGGCACAACTAGGCAATGCCAGGGTAGATATACCAATTACGCATCCGGACTGGTGGTGACGCATAGCAGCCACTACCGCCCACCTCGAACAACACTCCCAAATCAAGGGTGGCCACCAAATCAATCACAAGTAATAGAATGGTATCGAAGAAGTGTGTCCGATCAGTGGTGCTACCTCATTGGTCCGTCAATCGCTCCTGTTTTAGCCACCTTATGCCAACTCACGGGAGTTGGGTCCACGTATATACCTTAGGATCGTCGCCACCATCCTACTTCATTTTGGAAACTCCACCGCGTACACGGTTGTTAAAGTGGTTTTCGGTATCGACAGAGAGTATGTCCATATCCGATCCCGGTCTCTTTAACAACCAATCGTTATTATAACCCGTGGTTATAAATTTAAAACAGTTTATACTTCAAAATAGAATATCATTTCAAATCCAAATCTTTATCAAAATAAAGATTAAATCAATTCCAAACCATTTCGATATATTTAAAATATCATATCATTTCAAAACTTCATTTCAAATTATTTCAATATACATAAATATCATATCTTTCCAAAACTACATTTCAAATCATTTTAATATATCAAAATATCATATCCTTTCAAAACTTCATTTCAAATCATTTAACATATCAAAATATCATATCTTTTCAAAACTTCATTTCAAATCATTTTAATATATCAAAATATCATATCCTTTCAAAACTTCATTATCAAATCATCATTAGAGTTCAAATCCAAATATTCAATTTTAAATACCCTTTTAAATTCAAAGATATCATTCATTTATTATCATTTCAAGTCACCTTTTAAATAGTTTATATTTTAATCAAAATAGTTCATCTAAACCATTTAAAAGTGTAATTATTATACTCTCGAGTCAATTATTCAATTTTCAAAGTTTCAAACCATTTTGAGTTCGTTTACTAAGTCAAAAACCCTAATTATTAAAATTTCAGCATTTCACAGCATTTAAAAAGAACTGCTATAAGTTATATTTGAAAACATTTTTAATTCAGCAAAGACAGCACTTAAAACTGCTGTTAAAACTCAGTTTTAGTAGAATTATAGTTCAAAAACAGAAAAGACAGCATTTCAGAAGTGCTGCGGTAGTTCAGATTTCAAAACAAGGATTAAATTTGGTTTCAGCAAAGACTGTAGACCATTATAGCATTTCCAGAGAATGCTATAATAGACCTGAGTTCAATATTAGCCTATAAGTTCAATTACAGCAACTACAACATTTCAGAAATGCTGTAATAACTCTTTTTACACAATTTTAGTTCAATTCAGAAACTATAGCATTTCTGAATGCTATTAAAATTTAATTCCAGATTTTAGTGTATTTCCAGCAACTAAATAACTTCAATTTAAAACACATAAACATTTTAAAAATCATATTTTAACATTTAAAATGTTCATTTACATATCATTTAACATATATCATTTTCACAATAAATTTCTTATAATTAAATCCAATTTTCAACAATTTACTTAATAAATTTAAGTGTAAAAGTTTCCAATTCTTCACATTTCAACAAATAACTTAACACTTCAAATTTTAAATTACCATTTCACAAATTTAACTAAATTTCCAATTTTATTTAATTAACTTAAACCTTTAATTAAAACCAAATTTCACCTTTCTAAGTCAAGTTATATTTTAAAAGATCACTTTTAAACATTCATTTATTTAACCACCTAAATTCATAGAAAAATCAGTAATGCTTTAATAAATCCCTTAAATTCAAATTTAATCAAATTATCATATTTACCATTTCCAAATAAAATTTTATATCCATTTTATTTATATAACTTAAATATCATTTTTAACCAAAATTCCAAATTTCCAACTTAAGTTATATTTCAAAAATCCAGTTAAACCATTCACTAATTACATTTTTAACACATAGAAAAATCATAATTTCTTTAATTCAAAATATTTCAAAATCTGTTTAAATCAAATTTCATAAATTTATATTTTTAAAATACTTAAAAATATCCAAAACACTTTATAAAATAACCACGAGCCTGTATATAGTTTTCTAGCCTAGGTCAAGTGATATAGATATGTATCATTTCAATCCGCAGTTTAAAAAGAAAAATCCGGGTTCTATCATTTCAAACCCGCAATCCCAAGTTAAGATAAATTAAATAAAAACCATTCAGACCTATCATTTCAGCCCATAACGATTTTTCCCTATTCTAAAGTCCGTTCGGGTATGTATCATTTCAACCCATAGTGATTCTAATCTACAGGGAACTTGCAGTGTGATAAACATATATAAATAACAGAATAGCATGAAATAACAGTAACATATGATATAATAAGTGTAATAACAGGTGTGAACATCATATGATAATAATATAAACATATATAACATGATGATATACATTACAGATTCAAATGGTGTCGGTTTATCAGTTATATAGGTACATATTGTCTGGTGAGAATAACTCACCAGTTTGTGCTGGAGATATCAAAACCAATGACACAATGGAAACAAAAGCACGATGACAAGACTACGGACTTGAGTGGAGAGCGAATCCAAGCTACAACTCTTGTGCACAACCCAAAACAAACAATCAAAACAACAAAATTCAATACGACTTTAAAATGAAATAACTTTGAAATGAAAAGAGATTTGAATGTCAAATCTTTTGCCTTGTTTTCTACAATGCTTTGCATGGCCTAGGGGTTTATTTAGGTCAGGTTTGATCATAGGAATGCATGGCATAAAGGCTAGAACATGTGGAGGAAGTTACAACACAAGAATATCAAGAGACTAGGCAACATAGTGGAGTTTGGTTCAACTTTTGGCTCGGTCTATGGGTCAAATGGCTCGGCCATCATCTGGTACAGGTCTGGACAGAGGTTTGGGTGATGAGTAGCATCAGCCAAAGGTCATGTAGCAAGTGGTGGTGGTGGCTAAGGGGGTGGCCAAAGCAAGATATGGAGGGTAGGTGATGATATGTGTGGTCTAGGCAATGTTTTGTGGAGTTTTGTGGTGATGGCTTCAAGTGGAAGGTCATGGCCTGTCTTGGTCAGAGGGAAGGGAGTGTTTGCTGTAGTAAATGGAGGAGGTGATGATGGGGATGAAGGTGGTAGAGGCTAGGCCAAGCAAACATGTGAAGAGATCAAGGCAAAATTGCATAGAAAAGTAAGAAAAAAGTAGAAAGAAAAGAGGGAGATTACCAAATTTTTTTGCAAGATGGAGGCCATGATTTTTTTTATGGTTTTGGAGCTTTGAAAATTCGTGAATAAGATGAGGGAGTTGGCTGAAAATGAATGAGGAAAAGAACGGAAAAAATAAAATAAAAGATGTATTGATTGAAAAGAAACGGTAGAATTCAAAAGGGCTAAGCACACAAAAGGTATCAAACTCTTCATATATCTTTAATTCCTTTTTTATAAATTTATATTTCTGGAAAAAAATAATAATCCCAGATAAAATTTCGAAATTTTATCAAAATATAATAATTTATATAAATATTTATCAATTATATAAAGTTAAATTAAGAAAATAGCTAAAATAGTAAACTAGTCTAGAAATTTTGGAATTGAATAGAATAAATTTTTAGAAAATTCATATGAGCTTGTAATATATTTTTAAACATAAATAATAACATGAAATAAAAATACATTCACAAAATAAACATTTAAAATTTAATTTACATATAATTTCTAATGAAGAAAATAGGAAAACAGCCTTTAAAAATAGGAAATCATCATAGTAAATTTTGGAAAAATTCTATTATCATTTTTAAAATATTTAGAGATGGAAATACACATAAATAAACATATTGACACATATTAAAATAAAATATAAGAAAGAAAATATGATTTATAAAATTTAAAATAGGCAAAATTGCACAATAAAACAAATTATACTAAAAATTGAAATGTACATAACTTTTACATTTTAACTCCGTTTTCAACGAAACGAAAATTAGTGTTCAAGTTATTACATCTACTTTTATAATAAAAGATAAAATTTATAATTTTAAACCTTTAAATTTTTAAGTTTAAAAGTCAAAGTTTGACTATTTTAACCAAAATTCACATTTTCTGGAAATATTAAATTTAGTCATATTTGGAATTCTAATCCACATACAAAATCAAAGTTTTTATATTTACCATAACAAAATTTATTCTTTTCATAAATAAAGCTTTTAAATCTGGAAATCAATTTAAAAATAATTGTAAAATACAGGGTTGTTACACTCTCCCCCACTCAAAACTTTTCGTCCCCGAAAAGGAACGAGGTACGGGAAAGCACAGAAAAGATAGAGTGAAATAAGATTAAAATAATATGATAAGAAGATTGGAATTAAACCTGATAACTATTATTATAGGTAAGTTTAACAAGATGAAGGTGATCAAATCAAGAATATAAGCACGAAAAAGATCCTCTAGAGTCTGAATCTCCCTTTTCACTTGACCGACGGTCTATAAATGGAAAAACAGTGTTCAGATCCAGATGAGTAACAAAGATTATCAAAGATTACAGAAAGATTTCTAAACCGACTGGTATAAGCAATAACTTTTCCATTATGTAACAAGATAAGAGAAATAAGGACAACCAAAAGATAGTTTGAAAAACAAAATAAGATAATAGATTTGTAACCATAATGTTTTGAAATCATAACAATTTAGAGATGTTTATCATTTGGAAATCATACTACTAAAATCATAACACTTTGGACAAGTTATTCTTTTAAAAAAAAACATAATACTTAGGAAATCATAACACCCTTTAAAAATAGTCTTCATTTAAACCATTTTAATTCAAGGTCAAATAATATTCATTTTAAAGTTGTAACATTTCTAAGTTCATTCAATTATAAAAATTTCCCAAACATTGTATTTTCAAAATAGTAGCACTTATAAAATGCTACAGTAGATATATTAATATTTCAAATCAGTTCAATTCCAGAAATATTTATTTGGATATCATTTAACTTATGACTTATTAAAACAAACTTTATGAATGGAATATTCAAATCAAACTATACTTCATTTATTAAGTTAAAAGTTCACTATTTTAGTTAGCACTTAATTTAACACATAGCCTAACTCTTTATTTAAAATACCCATTTCATTAATAGATATTCCTTTAATAAGTTACACTTAAAATTCCATTTGAAAACCAAATTCTCAATTATCAAATTTTAGTGATGTTAAAATACATTTTAACTATTTAAATCATAATTATTCATTTTTCAAGACATATCAAATTCATAAATAAAATATTTATCATAGCAAATATAACAATCAAATTTCTTTACACATTTATTCATTTAGACATCAATTAAACTATGAATTCAAGTTAAATAAACTTTATTACAAAATGTCCAATTCAAATGTATTTTTTTTTATTTTATCTATTCAAAGATACATTGTTTATTATACAACATATTCATTTCAGGAAATAACCTTTATTCAAATTCCTAGGTTAGACTTAAGGTTCCATATTAAATCAAATTTGATTATTAAGTTATTTAAATAAAATCTCTTTAGATTCCTTTTTAAATATTTACCTCTGTTAATCTTTTATAACTAAAATTTAAGTGTATAACATTTATCATAACCACTCAAATTTTATTTATAAAATCCTTTCTATATTGTATATTATCCAATTTCATATTCAACTTCTGTGTAATTTAGGTAAGTTATATTGGAATAAAATTGTGTGTTATACAAATAAAACTTTCCGATTCAATTATCTCAAGTTTGAATCATTTATCCAAATTTTTGATTTTTCTCTTTTTATAATTGAAATTAATTCTTACATTTTTTTTCTTAAAGAATAATTTCCGATTTCCTTCAAACCAGTTAGAGATAAATAAATATATGTACATAATATGTCAAATCAAATTTAATTTATATATCTATATATATTATAAATCAAGTCATATTTTTAGAAATTCATATTAATTAAATTCCCCAAAACAAAGCTGTAGCAAGACTACAGAACAGTCTCTTCACTTCGAAACTCGAAAATGAACGTCGATGATGCTGCAGTCATCACCGAAATTATTTTCCAGCGACAAAGAGAAGAGCACTAAATTTTTAAACTTAAAAATCCTTTACAAACAAATTTCTACTTGGAAATACTTTAAATAATATATCCTTTTAAAACTTTAAACACAAGGTTTGAATCCATCGGAAATTAAATTCTTAAATTTTTTGTTTTAAATTCATTTCAGTTCCCAAATAAATTTATAAACAACTATTTATAAATTCATTTGTAGAACGATAAATGATAAATCAAGTATTATCACTTCAAATAATCAATTTAAATCAATTTATTAAGTTCCACAAAATTTTCTTATATCTCAAAATTTATTTTATTAACAGTTTTAAAATAATATTGTGTCAGTTTGTTCTGCCAAAGTGTTTTAGAAATCCTATCGATAGCGTTGATCTGACGAATCGATCGGAAACCCAAATCAACATCAACAACCCAAACAACACAATATATAAAACAAAACATTAATTTACGAGTACAGTTCAAAATGTTTGGAAGATAGATTGGAACAAAAGACAAGATGATTAAATAACAGAGTAGGGAGATGGACAAGCTTAAATAAATCGCGGACAACCTTAACCGGGTCAACCGTGACTTAAAGAATAAGATCGATGTGGATTTTCTGGGATAAATCTACGTTCGATCTCAAGAGATAAAGTTTGGAATAATAAAAGATATCAACATCTAAACCAAGGATAAATATAAATCTCTGGTGAATCGATGCTGATTGTAAAGGATTTTTCACCCCTTTACAAGAAAATTAGAATATTGGCGAGACCGCCAATTCACTATAAAGATTATTCGAAGTGGAGTTATGGGATACTCCAGAATCAAAAGAAGATGAATAGTGAGGGACAAGAATGGATTTTGGAACCGTAGGGAACGTTCCAAAATTCAAAGGAAATTGGATCAACAGGAAGAGATTCAAACTCGAACGAAAGTGATTCTGTAAATAAATTTACCATACATTCTAAGTTTTGCCTCAAAGCCAAAGCTCTGATACCAACTGTAACGACCCGATATTTTCAACCATTCGCATCCGCACATGTCGGACTTGAATTTCTCAAAATACCGCGTTGTAAATAAAATTTGGCAAATCTCAGAATATACAGTAAATAAATATAATCACAGATCACAGACACAGAGTAAAATAATGCAGCGGAAGTAAAAGAAATAGTAGTTCATGAAGCTACTATATAAATATATCAGAGTACATAAGATACAATAGAAGAAATAGAGTACAACAGAAGTATAAATAAGATAACCAAGTACAAGCTGAACAGAGCAACATAACTGAAGTAGATAGAACAAGACTAGCAGATAATCTCCAGCGATTCAAATCTCCAGAAGGTGGAAATCCAAATCTGTGAATACTCAGGCTAACCCGAGCGTAAAGCAAAACACAAACACTCGAGTCAGGACAATATATACTTATATAATATAAACCAACTCAAGTGAACTGTAATAAGGTACAAGTAACTTAAAGAATGCTTGGGATCGCCCATTCTTTAAGGATCCGTTAAACTATCTACTATGTAGTAATATTCGCTATTATAATAATGTCTAATCAGTAAAGTATAATCATATAGAAAATAGCGCTAAGGGGATGGAGAACCTTAACGCGGTCGGATCTTAAAATCATAATCGTAGTAAAGCTCGATATGGTAGGTGACACGGCACAACTAGGCAATGCCAGGGTAGATATACCAATTACGCATCCGGACTGGTGGTGACGCATAGCAGCCACTACCGCCCACCTCGAACAACACTCCCAAATCAAGGGTGGCCACCAAATCAATCACAAGTAATAGAATGGTATCGAAGAAGTGTGTCCGATCAGTGGTGCTACCTCATTGGTCCGTCAATCGCTCCTGTTTTAGCCACCTTATGCCAACTCACGGGAGTTGGGTCCACGTATATACCTTAGGATCGTCGCCACCATCCTACTTCATTCTGGAAACTCCACCGCGTACACGGTTGTCAAAGTGGTTTTCGGTATCGACAGAGAGTATGTCCATATCTGATCCCGGTCTCTTTAACAACCAATCGTTATTATAACCCGTGGTTATAAATTTAAAACAGTTTATACTTCAAAATAGAATATCATTTCAAATCCAAATCTTTATCAAAATAAAGATTAAATCAATTCCAAACCATTTCAATATATTTAAAATATCATATCATTTCAAAACTTCATTTCAAATCATTTCAATATACATAAATATCAGATCTTTCCAAAACTACATTTCAAATCATTTTAATATATCAAAATATCATATCCTGTCAAAACTTCATTTCAAATCATTTAACATATCAAAATATCATATCTTTTCAAAACTTCATTTCAAATCATTTTAATATATCAAAATATCATATCCTTTCAAAACTTCATTATCAAATCATCATTAGAGTTCAAATCCAAATATTCAATTTTAAATACCCTTTTAAATTCAAAGATATCATTCATTTATTATCATTTCAAGTCACCTTTTAAATAGTTTATATTTTAATCAAAATAGTTCATCTAAACCATTTAAAAGTGTAATTATTATACTCTCGAGTCAAGTATTCAATTTTAAAAGTTTCAAACCATTTTGAGTTCGTTTACTAAGTCAAAACCCCTAATTATTAAAATTTCAGCATTTCACAGCATTTAAAAACAACTGCTATAAGTTATATTTGAAAACATTTTTAATTCAGCAAAGACAGCACTTAAAACTGCTGTTAAAACTCAGTTTTAGTTGAATTATAGTTCAAAAACAGAAAAGACAGCATTTCAGAAGTGCTGCGGTAGTTCAGATTTCAAAACAAGGGTTAAATTTGGTTTCAGCAAAGACTGCAGACCATTATAGCATTTCCAGAGAATGCTATAATAGACCTGAGTTCAATATTAGCCTATAAGTTCAATTACAGCAACTACAGCATTTCAGAAATGCTGTAATAACTCTTTTTACACAATTTTAGTTCAATTCAGAAACTATAGCATTTCTGAATGCTATTAAAAGTTAATTCCAGATTTTAGTGTATTTCCAGCAACTAAATAACTTCAATTTAAAACACATAAACATTTTAAAAATCATATTTTAACATTTAAAATGTTCATTTACATATCATTTAACATATATCTTTTTCACAATAAATTTCTTATAATTAAATCCAATTTTCAACAATTTACTTAATAAATTTAAGTGTAAAAGTTTCCAATTCTTCACATTTCAACAAATAACTTAACACTTCAAATTTTAAATTACCATTTCACAAATTTAACTAAATTTCCAATTTTATTTAATTAACTTAAACCTTTAATTAAAACCAAATTTCACCTTTCCAAGTCAAGTTATATTTTAAAAGATCACTTTTAAACATTCATTTATTTAACCACCTAAATTCATAGAAAAATCAATAATGCTTTAATAAATCCCTTAAATTCAAATTTAATCAAATTATCATATTTACCATTTCCAAATAAAATTTTATATCCATTTTATTTATATAACTTAAATATCATTTTTAACCAAAATTCCAAATTTCCAACTTAAGTTATATTTCAAAAATCCAGTTAAACCATTCATTAATTACATTTTTAACACATAGAAAAATCATAATTTCTTTAATTCAAAATATTTCAAAATCTGTTTAAATCAAATTTCATAAATTTATATTTTTAAAATACTTAAAAATATCCAAAACACTTTATAAAATAACCACGGGACTGTATATAGTTTTCTAGCCTAGGTCAAGTGATATAGATATGTATCATTTCAATCCGCAGTTTAAAAAGAAAAATCCGGGTTCTATCATTTCAAACCCGCAATCCCAAGTTAAGATAAATTAAATAAAAACCATTCAGGCCTATCATTTCAGCCCATAACGATTTTTCCCTATTCTAAAGTCCGTTCGGGTATGTATCATTTCAACCCATAGTGATTCTAATCTACAGGGAACTTGCAGTGTGATAAACATATATAAATAACAGAATAGCATGAAATAACAGTAACATATGATATAATAAGTGTAATAACAGGTGTGAACATCATATGATAATAATATAAACATATATAACATGATGATATACATTACAGATTCAAATGGTGTCGGTTTATCAGTTATATAGGTACATATTGTCTGGTGAGAATAACTCACCAGTTTGTGCTGGAGATATCAAAACCAATGACACAATGGAAACAAAAGCACGATGACAAGACTACGGACTTGAGTGGAGAGCGAATCCAAGCTACAACTCTTGTGCACAACCCAAAACAAACAATCAAAACAACAAAATTCAATACGACTTTAAAATGAAATAACTTTGAAATGAAAAGAGATTTGAATGTCAAATCTTTTGCCTTGTTTTCTACAATGCTTTGCATGGCCTAGGGGTTTATTTAGGTCAGGTTTGATCATAGGAATGCATGGCATAAAGGCTAGAACATGTGGAGGAAGTTACAACACAAGAATATCAAGAGACTAGGCAACATAGTGGAGTTTGGTTCAACTTTTGGCTCGGTCTATGGGTCAAATGGCTCGGCCATCATCTGGTACAGGTCTGGACAGAGGTTTGGGTGATGAGTAGCAGCAGCCAATGGTCATGTAGCAAGTGGTGGTGGTGGCTAAGGGGGTGGCCAAAGCAAGATATGGAGGGTAGGTGATGATATGTGTGGTCTAGGCAATGTTTTGTGGAGTTTTGTGGTGATGGCTTCAAGTGGAAGGTCATGGCCTGTCTTGGTCAGAGGGAAGGGAGTGTTTGCTGTAGTAGATGGAGGAGGTGATGATGGGGATGAAGGTGGTAGAGGCTAGGCCAAGCAAACATGTGAAGAGATCAAGGCAAAATTGCATAGAAAAGTAAGAAAAAAGTAGAAAGAAAAGAGGGAGATTACCAAATTTTTTTGCAAGATGGAGGCCATGATTTTTTTTAGGGTTTTGGAACTTTGAAAATTTGTGAATAAGATGAGGGAGTTGGCTGAAAATGAATGAGGAAAAGAACGGCAAAAATAAAATAAAAGATGTATTGATTGAAAAGAAACGGTAGAATTCAAAAGGGCTAAGCACACAAAAGGTATCAAACTCTTCATATATATTTAATTCCTTTTTTATAACTTTATATTTCTGGAAAAAAAAAATCCCAGAAAAAATTTCGAAATTTTATCAAAATATAATAATTTATATAAATATTTATCAATTATATAAAGTTAAATTAAGAAAATAGCTAAAATAGTAAACTAGTCTAGACATTTTGGAATTGAATAGAATAAACTTTTAGAAAATTCATATGAGCTTGTAATATATTTTTAAACATAAATAATAACATGAAATAAAAATACATTCAAAAAATAAACATTTAAAATTTAATTTACATATAATTTCTAATGAAGAAAATAGGAAAACAGCCTTTAAAAATAGGAAATCATCATAGTAAATTTTGGAAAAATTCTATTATCATTTTTAAAATATTTAGAGATGGAAATATACATAAATAAACATATTGACACATATTAAAACAAAATATAAGAAAGAAAATATGATTTATAAAATTTAAAATAGGCAAAATTGCACAATAAAACAAATTATACTAAAAATTGAAATGTACATAACTTTTACATTTTAACTCCGTTTTCAACGAAACGAAAAGTAATGTTCAATTTATTACATATACTTTTATAATAAAAGATAAAATTTATAATTTTAAACTTTTAAATTTTTAAGTTTAAAAGTCAAAGTTTGACTATTTTAACCAAAATTCACATTTTCTGGAAATATTAAATTTAGTCATATTTGGAATTCTAATCCACATACAAAATCAAAGTTTTTATATTTACCATAACAAAATTTATTCTTTTCATAAATAAAGCTTTTAAATCTGGAAATCAATTTAAAAATAATTGTAAAATACAAGGTTGTTACACTCTCCCCCACTCAAAACTTTTCGTCCCCGAAAAGGAACGAGGTACGGGAAAGCATAGAAAAGATAGAGTGAAATAAGATTAAAATAATATGATAAGAAGATTGGAATTACACCTGATAACTATTGTTATAGGTAAGTTTAACAAGATGGAGGTGATCAAATCAAGAATATAAGCACGAAAAAGATCCTCTAGAGTCTGAATCTCCCTTTTCACTTGACCGACGGTCTATAAATGGAAAAACAGTGTTCAGATCCAGATGAGTAACAAAGATTATCAAAGATTACAGAAAGATTTCTAAACAGACTGGTATAAGCAATAACTTTTCCATTCTGTAACAAGATAAGAGAAATAAGGACAACCAAAAGATAGTTTGAAAAACAAAATAAGATAATAGATTTGTAACCATAATGTTTTGAAATCATAACAATTTAGAGATGTTTATCATTTGGAAATCATACTACTAAAATCATAACACTTTGGACAAGTTATTCTTTTAAAAAAAACATAATACTTAGGAAATCATAACACCCTTTAAAAATAGTCTTCATTTAAACCATTTTAATTCAAGGTCAAATAATATTCATTTTAAAGTTGTAACATTTCTAAGTTCATTCAATTATAAAAATTTCCCAAACATTGTATTTTCAAAATAGTAGCACTTATAAAATGCTACAGTAGATATATTAATATTTCAAATCAGTTCAATTCCAGAAATATTTATTTGGATATCATTTAACTTATGACTTATTAAAACAAACTTTATGAATGGAATATTCAAATCAAACTATACTTCATTTATTAAGTTAAAAGTTCACTATTTTAGTTAGCACTTAATTTAACACATAGCCTAACTCTTTATTTAAAATACCCATTTCATAAATAGATATTCCTTTAATAAGTTACACTTAAAATTCCATTTGAAAACCAAATTCTCAATTATCAAATTTTAGTGATGTTAAAATACATTTTAACTATTTAAATCATAATTATTCATTTTTCAAGACATATCAAATTCATAAATAAAATATTTATCATAGCAAATATAACAATCAAATTTCTTTACACATTTATTCATTTAGACATCAATTAAACTGTGAATTCAAGTTAAATAAACTTTATTACAAAATGTCCAATTCAAATGTATTTTTTTTATTTTATCTATTCAAAGATACATTATTTATTATACAACATATTCATTTCAGGAAATAACCTTTATTCAAATTCCTAGGTTAGACTTAAGGTTCCATATTAAATCAAATTTGATTATTAAGTTATTTAAATAAAATCTCTTTAGATTCCTTTTTCAATATTTACCTCTGTTAATCTTTTATAACTAAAATTTAAGTGTATAACATTTATCATAACCACTCAAATTTTATTTATAAAATCCTTTCTATATTGTATATTATCCAATTTCATATTCAACTTCTGTGTAATTTAGGTAAGTTATATTGGAATAAAATTGTGTGTTATACAAATAAAACTTTCCGATTCAATTATCTCAAGTTTGAATCATTTATCCAAATTTTTGATTTTTCTCTTTTTATAATTGAAATTAATTCTTACATTTTTTTTTCTTAAAGAATAATTTCCGATTTCCTTCAAACCAGTTAGAGATAAATAAATATATGTACATAATATGTCAAATCAAATTTAATTTATATATCTATATATATTATAAATCAAGTCATATTTTTAGAAATTCATATTAATTAAATTCCCCAAAACAAAGCTGTAGCAAGACTACAGAACAGTCTCTTCACTTCGAAACTCGAAAATGAACGTCGATGATGCTGCAGTCATCACCGAAATTATTTTCCAGCGACAAAGAGAAGAGCACTAAATTTTTAAACTTAAAAATCCTTTACAAACAAATTTCTACTTGGAAATACTTTAAATAATATATCCTTTTAAAACTTTAAACACAAGGTTTGAATCCATCGGAAATTAAATTCTTAAATTTCTTGTTTTAAATTCATTTCAGTTCCCAAATAAATTTATAAACAACTATTTATAAATTCATTTGTAGAACGATAAATGATAAATCAAGTATTATCACTTCAAATAATCAATTTAAATCAATTTATTAAGTTCCACAAAATTTTCTTATATCTCAAAATTTATTTTATTAACAGTTTTAAAATAATATTGTGTCAGTTTGTTCTGCCAAAGTGTTTTAGAAATCCTATCGATAGCGTTGATCAGACGAATCGATCGGAAACCCAAATCAACATCAACAACCCAAACAACACAATATATAAAACAAAACATTAATTTACGAGTACAGTTCAAAATGTTTGGAAAATAGATTGGAACAAAAGACAAGATGATTAAATAACAGAGTAGGGAGATGGACAAGCTTAAATAAATCGCGGACAACCTTAACCGGGTCAACCATGACTTAAAGAATAAGATCGATGTGGATTTTCTGGGATAAATCTACGTTCGATCTCAAGAGATAAAGTTTGGAATAATAAAAGATATCAACATCTAAACCAAGGATAAATATAAATCTCTGGTGAATCGATGCTAATTGTAAAGGATTTTTCACCCCTTTACAAGAAAATTAGAATATTGGCGAGACCGCCAATTCACTATAAAGATTATTCGAAGTGGAGTTATGGGATACTCCAGAATCAAAAGAAGATGAATAGTGAGGGACAAGAATGGATTTTGGAACCGTAGGGAACGTTCCAAAATTCAAAGGAAATTGCATCAACAGGAAGAGATTCAAACTTGAACGAAAGTGATTCTGTAAATAAATTTACCATACATTCTAAGTTTTGCCTCAAAGCCAAAGCTCTGATACCAACTGTAACGACCCGATATTTTCAACCATTCGCATCCGCACATGTCGGACTTGAATTTCTCAAAATACCGCGTTGTAAATAAAATTTGGCAAATCTCAGAATATACAGTAAATAAATATAATCACAGATCACAGACACAGAGTAAAATAATGCAGCGGAAGTAAAAGAAATAGTAGTTCATGAAGCTACTATATAAATATATCAGAGTACATAAGATACAATAGAAGAAATAGAGTACAACAGAAGTATAAATAAGATAACCAAGTACAAGCTGAACAGAGCAACATAACTGAAGTAGATAGAACAAGACTAGCAGATAATCTCCGGCGATTCAAATCTCCAGAAGGTGGAAATCCAAATCTGTGAATACTCAGGCTGACCCGAGCGTAAAGCAAAACACAAACACTCGAGTCAGGACAGTATATACTTATATAATATAAACCAACTCAAGTGAACTGTAATAAGGTACAAGTAACTTAAAGAATGCTTGGGATCGCCCATTCTTTAAGGATCCGTTAAACTATCTACTATGTAGTAATATTCGCTATTATAATAATGTCTAATCAGTAAAGTATAATCATATAGAAAATAGCGCTAAGGGGATGGAGAACCTTAACGCGGTCGGATCTTAAAATCATAATCGTAGTAAAGCTCGATATGGTAGGTGACACGGCACAACTAGGCAATGCCAGGGTAGATATACCAATTACGCATCCGGACTGGTGGTGATGCATAGCAGCC
This sequence comes from Allium fistulosum, assembly GCA_030737815.1. NCBI lineage: Eukaryota > Viridiplantae > Streptophyta > Magnoliopsida > Asparagales > Amaryllidaceae > Allium > Allium fistulosum. The sequence continues at coordinate 934,827,074 of CM060907.1, read as the reverse complement.
ACTACCGCCCACCTCGAACAACACTCCCAAATCAAGGGTGGCCACCAAATCAATCACAAGTAATAGAATGGTATCGAAGAAGTGTGTCCGATCAGTGGTGCTACCTCATTGGTCCGTCAATTGCTCCTGTTTTAGCCACCTTATGCCAACTCACGGGAGTTGGGTCCACGTATATACCTTAGGATCGTCGCCACCATCCTACTTAATTCTGGAAACTCCACCGCGTACACGGTTGTCAAAGTGGTTTTCGGTATCGACAGAGAGTATATCCATATCCGATCCCGGTCTCTTTAACAACCGATCGTTATTATAACCCGTGGTTATAAATTTAAAACAGTTTATACTTCAAAATAGAATATCATTTCAAATCCAAATCTTTATCAAAATAAAGATTAAATCAATTCCAAACCATTTCAATATATTTAAAATATCATATCATTTCAAAACTTCATTTCAAATCATTTCAATATACATAAATATCATATCTTTCCAAAACTACATTTCAAATCATTTTAATATATCAAAATATCATATCCTTTCAAAACTTCATTTCAAATCATTTAACATATCAAAATATCATATCTTTTCAAAACTTCATTTCAAATCATTTTAATATATCAAAATATCATATCCTTTCAAAACTTCATTATCAAATCATCATTAGAGTTCAAATCCAAATATTCAATTTTAAATACCCTTTTAAATTCAAAGATATCATTCATTTATTATCATTTCAAGTCACCTTTTAAATAGTTTATATTTTAATCAAAATAGTTCATCTAAACCATTTAAAAGTGTAATTATTATACTCTCGAGTCAATTATTCAATTTTCAAAGTTTCAAACCATTTTGAGTTCGTTTACTAAGTCAAAAACCCTAATTATTAAAATTTCAGCATTTCACAGCATTTAAAAAGAACTGCTATAAGTTATATTTGAAAACATTTTTAATTCAGCAAAGACAGCACTTAAAACTGCTGTTAAAACTCAGTTTTAGTTGAATTATAGTTCAAAAACAGAAAAGACAGCATTTCAGAAGTGCTGCGGTAGTTCAGATTTCAAAACAAGGGTTAAATTTGGTTTCAGCAAAGACTGCAGACCATTATAGCATTTCCAGAGAATGCTATAATAGACCTGAGTTCAATATTAGCCTATAAGTTCAATTACAGCAACTACAGCATTTCAGAAATGCTGTAATAACTCTTTTTACACAATTTTAGTTCAATTCAGAAACTATAGCATTTCTGAATGCTATTAAAATTTAATTCCAGATTTTAGTGTATTTCCAGCAACTAAATAACTTCAATTTAAAACACATAAACATTTTAAAAATCATATTTTAACATTTAAAATGTTCATTTACATATCATTTAACATATATCATTTTCACAATAAATTTCTTATAATTAAATCCAATTTTCAACAATTTACTTAATAAATTTAAGTGTAAAAGTTTCCAATTCTTCACATTTAAACAAATAACTTAACACTTCAAATTTTAAATTACCATTTCACAAATTTAACTAAATTTCCAATTTTATTTAATTAACTTAAACCTTTAACTAAAACCAAATTTCACCTTTCCAAGTCAAGTTATATTTTAAAAGATCACTTTTAAACATTCATTTATTTAACCACCTAAATTCATAGAAAAATCAATAATGCTTTAATAAATCCCTTAAATTCAAATTTAATCAAATTATCATATTTACCATTTCTAAATAAAATTTTATATCCATTTTATTTATATAACTTAAATATCATTTTTAACCAAAATTCCAAATTTCCAACTTAAGTTATATTTCAAAAATCCAGTTAAACCATTCATTAATTACATTTTTAACACATAGAAAAATCATAATTTCTTTAATTCAAAATATTTCAAAATCTGTTTAAATCAAATTTCATAAATTTATATTTTTAAAATACTTAAAAATATCCAAAACACTTTATAAAATAACCACGGGCCTGTATATAGGTTTCTAGCCTAGGTCAAGTGATATAGATATGTATCATTTCAATCCGCAGTTTAAAAAGAAAAATCCGGGTTCTATCATTTCAAACCCGCAATCCCAAGTTAAGATAAATTAAATAAAAACCATTCAGGCCTATCATTTCAGCCCATAACGATTTTTCCCTATTCTAAAGTCCGTTCGGGTATGTATCATTTCAACCCATAGTGATTCTAATCTACAGGGAACTTGCAGTGTGATAAACATATATAAATAACAGAATAGCATGAAATAACAGTAACATATGATATAATAAGTGTAATAACAGGTGTGAACATCATATGATAATAATATAAACATATATAACATGATGATATACATTACAGATTCAAATGGTGTCGGTTTATCAGTTATATAGGTACATATTGTCTGGTGAGAATAACTCACCAGTTTGTGCTGGAGATATCAAAACCAATGACATAATGGAAACAAAAGCACGATGACAAGACTACGGACTTGAGTGGAGAGCGAATCCAAGCTACAACTCTTGTGCACAACCCAAAACAAACAATCAAAACAACAAAATTCAATACGACTTTAAAATGAAATAACTTTGAAATGAAAAGAGATTTGAATGTCAAATCTTTTGCCTTGTTTTCTACAATGCTTTGCATGGCCTAGGGGTTTATTTAGGTCAGGTTTGATCATAGGAATACATGGCATAAAGGCTAGAACATGTGGAGGAAGTTACAACACAAGAATATCAAGAGACTAGGCAACATAGTGGAGTTTGGTTCAACTTTTGGCTCGGTCTATGGGTCAAATGGCTCGGCCATCATCTGGTACAGGTCTGGACAGAGGTTTGGGTGATGAGTAGCAGCATCCAAAGGTCATGTAGCAAGTTGTGGTGGTGGCTAAGGGGGTGGCCAAAGCAAGATATGGAGGGTAGGTGATGATATGTGTGGTCTAGGCAATGTTTTGTGGAGTTTTGTGGTGATGGCTTCAAGTGGAAGGTCATGGCCTATCTTGGTCAGAGGGAAGGGAGTGTTTGCTGTAGTAGATGGAGGAGGTGATGATGGGGATGAAGGTGGTAGAGGCTAGGCCAAGCAAACATGTGAAGAGATCAAGGCAAAATTGCATAGAAAAGTAAGAAAAAAGTAGAAAGAAAAGAGGGAGATTACCAAATTTTTTTGCAAGATGGAGGCCATGATTTTTTTTATGGTTTTGGAGCTTTGAAAATTCGTGAATAAGATGAGGGAGTTGGCTGAAAATGAATGAGGAAAAGAACGGCAAAAATAAAATAAAAGATGTATTGATTGAAAAGAAACGGTAGAATTCAAAAGGGCTAAGCACACAAAAGGTATCAAACTCTTCATATATCTTTAATTCCTTTTTTATAACTTTATATTTCTGTAAAAAAATAATAATCCCAGAAAAAATTTCGAAATTTTATCAAAATATAATAATTTATATAAATATTTATCAATTATATAAAGTTAAATTAAGAAAATAGCTAAAATAGTAAACTAGTCTAGAAATTTTGGAATTGAATAGAATAAATTTTTAGAAAATTCATATGAGCTTGTAATATATTTTTAAACATAAATAATAACATGAAATAAAAATACATTCACAAAATAAACATTTAAAATTTAATTTACATATAATTTCTAATGAAGAAAATAGGAAAACAGCCTTTAAAAATAGGAAATCATCATAGTAAATTTTGGAAAAATTCTATTATCATTTTTAAAATATTTAGAGATGGAAATATACATAAATAAACATATTGACACATATTAAAATAAAATATAAGAAAGAAAATATGATTTATAAAATTTAAAATAGGTAAAATTGCATAATAAAACAAATTATACTAAAAATTGAAATGTACATAACTTTTACATTTTAACTCCGTTTTCAACGAAACGAAAAGTAGTGTTCAAGTTATTACATCTATTTTTATAATAAAAGATAAAATTTATAATTTTAAACTTTTAAATTTTTAAGTTTAAAAGTCAAAGTTTGACTATTTTAACCAAAATTCACACTTTCTGGAAATATTAAATTTAGTCATATTTGGAATTCTAATCCACATACAAAATCAAAGTTTTTATATTTACCATAACAAAATTTATTCTTTTCATAAATAAAGCTTTTAAATCTGGAAATCAATTTAAAAATAATTGTAAAATACAGGGTTGTTACAATTCTACTCAATCAAATTAAACCAAGATTTGAAGTTATGTTAAGCTAAAAATGTAAAAAAAAACTAACAAAAGGAAAGTGGATAAAAATTTGACAGTAGAAGGCAATTTAGAGGCAAATCCCTTCTCATGATCATATAAATCAACGTATATGAAATTATGATCTCTCTTTTTTGGCCGTTAGTGAATTTAGTTGATGTGTTTATCATAAGTATGACATATTTGTGTTATTAATTAGCCCAACATAAACCATCAAACTTTAACACACCCACTAAGCCACTTATCAACTCTCATGAAAATGTTAATGAAATTGAAAATAAAATCTATTCTAAGCATGATCTATTTACTATTAATTAGTAATATAGACCATCAAATTTTGATTCTAAAATTCACTTCATTACCATAATCATATGTAGATGAAGAGGCGATTTGTGTTTGTGTTTGTTTAAGCATAGTCTATTTAGTGTCAACAACATAGGCTATCAAATTCAAAGCTAAACAACAAAATATTTACCACATCAAACATTGTCATTAAGCACAAAAAGAGATCATAGATTAGCAAAATGTTGAATCTACATTATTAAGAGAGCTTCATTACCCCCAAATTGAAGGGGTTTAGCTTCTCATATTTGTTATCAATTCAATAAATGTAGAGTTCAACATGAAACAAAAAACAAGAGGAAAATGTAAGCTAATTAAAATATAAAGAGAGCTAAACTACTTGCAATAATTAATCTAAGCTACTAACATAAAATAAAAGAACATGAAATAAAATAACATAAATTATAATTGCATATAAGAAAATTACATAAGAGAAAGTGTCTAAGAAGCCATGAAATAGAAGAAGAGAGTTTATATTTACAATTTGTGCTTACAACTAACTAACTAAAGAGGAGACTAAGAGCTTAATTACATGAACATATGGGATATTTATACATGCCTAAAAGTCTAATCCATATTTTATGGGATTACCCAAAATACCCTCTTAGGAAATGTAACCTCCAAGTAATCATTAGCATGAGCATAATCCTCCATTTAAATGTGCATGTAGCTTTAATCATGTGCATTAGCTCTTAATAGGGGATCATGGTAAGTGGGTAGGTGGAGTCCTCCATGTTGCATGAAATGATTTATTTCCATCTTCATTTTGCCTTCTTCACTTGTGCATGCATATTTCCATGAAGACTTCTTCATATTTCCATTCAAATTTCTACAAATAAAAATAAAATGCACAAATAAATTTTCTCAAAATTAATACATGCACAAAATGACCATTTTGCCCCTATATGAAGATGAATAAATGATGATTTAAAAATAATTGAAATTTGGTTTAAACATGTTAAAACACCCTATATGCTCATTTATTTAATTAAATTAGATTAAATATGGAAGTAAAAAATATGCACATTCACGTGCACATCAAATACCCCAACACTTATCTTTTTATTCATCCTCGAATAAACTAAAACTAAGATAAATCCATTTTCGTAGGGAGCACGATTGCATTGAGCATATGCAACAAGCTGTTAAACCTCTAGATGTCCTTAGTAGGACGAGTGTTGTCTCGTGGGGGTTTTAAGCGGATACTACCCACAAAATCCCGATGCGAAATATAAAATTCTTAAATGCAAGATTTATTTACAAAGATATGAATGCAAGTTTTTGAGAATATTTACAATTGGAGGATTTACTTTTAAATCGACACGAATAAGTGAAATATAAGTTTTGGTCATTATCAAGAAATTTAAGTCCTTTTACTTGTCAAAATTTCCAACAAAAAGTTAAGTTATCATCACAATTAGACTTAAGTTTGGCTAGTTGTTTCAGTTGATCGCATAGTGCAACTATGAAATAGACCCTTAGTTGATTATCAAAGTTTATCAAAGTGGTATTTTCATTTCTTTTGAATAACAAGTCAAATTAAATAAGCAAAAATAGGGCTTGAATTTTAATTGCTTACTCTCTCTTTATATGAAATTTTATTGATATTAACAATATTTACATATGCCTAACTCGAATAAACTGAGGCCAGATATATCACCCGTGCACTACCTTTCGGGCTTACGTAAGGGGAATACAGAGCGTGCCGAGTGAACACTCAAGTGTGTACATCTATCGACTTTAGGAATTATTAATAAAATGATTTTTATATACATACACCTAACTCAGATAAACCGAGGTCAGATATACAGATCATGCACTACCTTTCGGGCTTACGTGAAAAGGGTACAGAGCATGGCGAGTGTACACACTTGCGTGTGAACACATGACTCTAGGTGTTTCTTATTTTTATAAAAACCATTTTTTTATGCTTTATATATATACATATATTTATTTTTCTTTTTTTTCTTATTTCCTTCTTTTTTTTGAAGAGAGAGTTTTGCAAAATCATCTTAGCACCATTTAACTTAGAAGATAAAAAATGTTATATCCTTTACTTTAAATTCACCACTTTTTTAAACAAAGATTTTCCATTAGGATATACTTCATAATTATTACCCATGAACCTTCCTATATACTAGTTAAACCATCGTTGCTTGTAATCAAACTTCATTTTTATTTTTGTTGAGACAAATAAATTTTCAAAAATTTCAATTAAAAACCAAAACTTATACTTATCCTAAAGTGTTTCTTTCAAAATAAATCAAAATGCTTAAAAGAAAATTTGTTTTGGAATTTTTTTTTTGGAATTTTTATTAAGTTTTGGAAAGAATATGCAAAAAAACCATGAAAAATCAAAAAATGAAGATGAGACTCCCCCCACACTTGATTTTGATTGTGTCCCCACGGTCAACCCAAGTGAAAGGAGACAAATAAAAAAATATGACCTATATTTATATGAAAATGAAACGGTTATTATTTACACAACATTAGAAAATATACTGTTAAAGAGTAAACGAAACGGTCTTCCAAAGACCAATTCATTTGTCTCGTCAAGTATGAGAGACATAGCTTAGGCACAGAAAACCAAACCATAAAAGATTTCAAAGTTGAATGTTGATTTGGAAAAACGAATGTCGTTTTATTAAAAATCGTGTGAGTTGTTTTATTTTCGATAATTTTTGGGGTTGATAGAACAATTGGTTGAAATTCAAGTTTATTTTCACCAAATTGAAATTCAAACTTATCATTGAAAATTTCTTCAGAATTATTGATTTCAAAATCAAAATGGTGATTTAAATCTTCCCCTTCGGAATTCAACAACTCATTTTCGAAAAGTCCAAAAAAATTGTGTTCGGTAAATTCATCTTCCTTTGTTGGATTATCAACAACTTCATTGCATGTGTCAATTTCAAAATCTAAAGTTGTTGTATTCAATTTTTCTAAATCGGAAAAAGGAAGATCAAATTTTGAATCAAATTTCTTACCCTCAAAAGAATTGAAATCCAACTCAATTACCGAATTTTCAACAACTTCATTAAGATTGTCGTTTTCAATTTCAAAAGCTGTCATTTGAAAATCATCAATTTTGTTAAAAGGTGGATTATCACTTGACCTATCACACGTTGGGATTTGATTTTGTTTCTCACGTTGTTTCATATATGTTTCAAACAATAAACTTGTGATCATTGTGAATTTCATCCATTTGCTCAACAAAATCCAATTTATAATTATTAACTTGAGAATTTTCAATTTGAAATTTTTGAGAACAAAAATTACCAATCGCACCGTAGGCGAAGTTAATCTCATTGCCAAAATCATTTAGATAGCGATTCACATTTTCGTTTTGATTTTGAAATTCGTTTTGGAGTTCGAAATTGAATTGGCATGGGTTATAATCGAAATCATTTGAATTTTGAAGTAAATTCAAATTTTGATTATTTTGAAAACTTTGACTTGAGTTATTGCACAAATATGAATTACACAAATCATTTATCATTTGATTTTTTTGTGTAGAGAGCTCAAGTAAAGACGAAATAGTTTCAATACTCTTTTCAAGAGCTGAGGATTTCTCGTCATTTTGAAAACCTTGTGGTTCAAAATTCGAATTGTTTATACAATAGTTGTTATTAAAATATCCATACGAATTTGATGTGAAATTATATGGATTATATTAATTTTCACAATTACCGTAAAATTCATGCGAGTAGGGAAATTCAGACATTTTCAAAAATGGTTGTGGTTTTTTTTATAAAGGAAAAATATTTACCAAAAAGAATTTATTTTTCAAAAGGGAAATTTGATTTTTGTTTTGTTGTTTTTTTGGATTTTTTTTCTATAGAAAAATCTAACTTAGATTTTTTTTGGATTTTTGATTTTGATTGAAAATTTTCAAAGAAAAGGATTTAAAAACTAAGTTAAGGAAAATTTACATATTTTTTTTGTCTTGTTTTGGATTTTGAATTTTTTTTAAAATATGCATGAACTAATGCAACTAAATGAATGCAAGGCTTAATTACAAATTTACTATCCTAAGTAGCTCCTAACCCAAAATTGTATAATCACACTTTGTCTTGATCCAACAAGATAGTTCTTAGCTAGGTAACGGGCAGGAGTTATCGGTGCACCACGAATCATCGTAGCAATGCAGCCGAAGTTTTAAGTACCTTCAGAGAAACAACCACTATTATATTTACGAATCACCGTAATATTTATAAATGATTATTGCTCTACCGTAGCCTAGACATCAAGAAAATAAATTGTTCAAAGAAGACAACTTGTCAAGATACAGTTAAGCCCTAGGTGAGCTCGTGACACCCCTTAAGTCAAATGTCTAACCATTATTATTAGCCAATTCTAAGATGAAATGCAATTTGTGGGCCAAGGAATGGGTGATGAAATCCCCTACCTTATGTGGATTTGGGTATTGCGCTTAGAAAATAAAAACAAGATGAGATAAATGCAAAATAAGAATTAAAAGTGAATTAACAATGCAACTACAATGAAATTTGTTTTTGTTTTTGTTTTTGAATTTTTCATTTTTAAATGCAAGCAACCAACAATGCAAAACAAATAAAAACAAGTGATAAGAGCACGATACCGGAGCATGCGAAATTATTAGCAATTTATTTTAAAGAGGCAAAAAAAAATTATACAAGCAAGCAGAGTAGAGCAATTATTTGACAAGCAATTCCTTTTTGCAATCCCGATTTCATGAAATCAGCAACCTGAAAATTTATACAAGGAATTTTTTTTTATATAAGGTTAAAACGAAAACAAAAGCAAAAATTTTATTCAAGTGAAAATGAAAGCCCTTTTTTCTTTTTAAGGATAAAACAAAATTAAACTAAAAGAAAGCAACTTTTTTTTAGAGAGACAAACAAAGGTCAACTGAACAAAGACAAACAAGACAAAAAAAATTTGGTTTTAGAAAAACAAAAGAAGATGAAAGAACAAAAAGGAGAATGGAAAACAAAATGGAAATTAAACAAAACAAAATGAAAATAAAAAAACAAGAAGCCCACCCGACCCACACTTCCACTTCGTTTAAACAAATCCACAGCCTAATTCATTTTTTCTTTTTTATACGAATAAAATCTACATCCACTTTGTTAATTCACAATATCAATCCCAAGGTCAATTCTAAAAATCGAAATCAATTTCCAAACTCGAAACTCGTCGTTTGGATCATGGGGGTGGCAGGTGATTGGCGTTGGAAATGAGGCGATTTGATTTCTGGTTCGATTCCGGCGATTGTAAGAGGTGGAGCAGGGGTTCGGGTGGTTTGCGATGGTTATTGGGGGAAGTTGTTTTTTGTTTGAGAGTTTGTTGTGGTCGGGGTTACAGGTGGCTGTGGAGGTGATGGTAGCAGCAGTTTGATAGTTTGATGTTGATGGTCAAGTGAGAGTGAAGAATGGAGGTGGAAGTTCAGTTGATAGGGTAAGAATACAATGATTAACGGCACTGAAATACAATGGTGGTTTATGTTAGTGGATAGATATTTGTGGGCAGATACAGTGTATGTTTGTGGTGGGGAAGTTTAAGGCAAAGGTTAAGTGTGGGGAAGGTAGGATGTGTGAAGTAGTATGTAGTGGTTTATTTGAGCTTGTATGATGGAAATGGTGGTTTGAGGTGTGTGATCGGTTGATGGCAGTTTTGTGGTGGTCTAGTAGAAGAATGTTGAAGACAGGTATGAAACAGTGAAGATTGGTGATGTAATGGAGTTGTAATAGTGAAGTTGGTTTTTATGAGGTGAGGGATGGTTGCTGTTGTGGGTTATGTAATTGACAGTTTTTGTGGGGTGGTGAAGGACTGGAGAAAGAAGATGGTGATGTTTGATGTCTGGTCGTGTAGTTGAGTGGATTTTGTTGCGGTTGTTATGGCAGTAGCAGAGTGTATTTAAATGGTGATGATGGAATTGCTGTTGTGGCAGAAGTTGGTGGTGGGATGTGAATTTGATGATGGTGGTTGGATGTATATAAGTGTATGTAGTGAAGAGTCGAGGCAAAAAGGCGTGTAGCAGAGAGGTGACAGTCGGTTGAATAGTTGGTTTGGTTCGTGCACTGATATGTGCAGGCAGAACAGAGGAATGCGGATTGTTTGAGGAGGATGTGAATGTTGCAAAGCAAGTGAATGTGGTCTTGACTGTGTGTTGTAGTGAAGTATGGAAGAAACAGAGGCAGTATGATTAATGTTAGGCACAAACGCACAGATGCACTGAATTATGGAGGAGACTGTGTGTGGCAGGTGGTATGATGGTGGAGGATGGTGAAAATTTTTGTATGGGTGATGGAGATAACAGAAGACAGTGGCAGTTTGGTGATGGATGTGTATGTAGCTGTTCTGGTGTATGAAGTGGTAGTGTTGTTGTGAAGTGCAGGCAATTTGTAAGTGGAGGAACAGTATAGATGGTACACTGTTTTAGATGGTGTATCAGTTGTATAGGAGGAGCGGTTGTAAATTGTTGAAGTGATGAATTGTATGGATTGTGGTATGCACAGAGTGTGTACTTCAATGTGCACTTCAAGTGTGTACAGGAAAGGGTTTTGGCAAGTGGAGATGTAGGTAGGATTGTGGCTGGTGATGGTTGACTTTTGGTAGTATGGGAGATAGGTGAAACTGGTGATGATGTTGTGCAAGGGCATAAGGCAGTAGTTTTGCTGTAATATGGCCAGAGAACGGGTGTGCTGGAAGGTATCACTGTGCAGAGTTAGTTGGTTGAGTGTGAATGATATTTGAGATTAGGGCTGCACACAATCCATATCCAACCCGACCCAACCCACCAACCCGACCCAACCCACATAAACCCAACCCAACCCATCCTAGTTCGGGTCGGATATGGGTTACAATTTATAACCCATACTATATATGGGTCGGGTGTGTTATTTTGTTCAACCCAACCCTACTTTAACCCAACCCAACCCTATATTAAAAATCTAATTTAATATCAATACACTTAAAATTAGAATAGTCTAATCCTATAATATTGTTTATGTATCCTATAGTAAATATACGAAAAAGCATATTTTATGTCGACCCAAACAAGATAGAATTTAGCAAAGATATTCCAAAGGGCATTTTAATGTATTTTAAAATGAAACACTTGTTCTACTATGTAGTGAATTAATTTCATATGATGTGTTTTACAATGAAATTTTAATAAAATATATGTTATAATGAATTAGTTAATTTAAGTGCGTTATGCTAGCTAAAATCTAATATATTATGTTGAACATTTTAATGTTATTTTTTGAAAATATTCCCTTATATTCTCATTTTTTATTAGACTCATGCAACCCAACCCAACTAAACCCGACCCAACCCATACTTCGACCCAACTCATATCCAACCTCATATAGGGTCGGATACGGGTTGAGCTACCTTAAACCCATACTTATGCGGGTCGGATGAAATATTTGGTCTGATCCGACCCAACCCATACTTTGTGCAGCCCTATTTGAGATGGTTGAAGTGTAACAGAGGTTTGAGGCAGAGGAGAATGTTGTAGCAGCAAGGCAGAAGCACAGTTGGTATGGGTGAATGATATTAGTAAAATTGTTGTAGCAGCAAGGCAGAAGCACAGTTATGTGCACAGTTAACAGTTAACAGAGACAGTAATGTGCAAGAATGTAATTGTAAATGAAAAATGCTAATGTAATGCAATAAAATATTTTTGTTTTTTGAAATGAACTTGTGTATTTTTTTAAGTAGAAATGCAAATGCAAATGAAACAAAAAACAAGCGCACAAATCAAATCACACAACAAACATACACACAACAAAAATTTTTTAATGCAAATTAACACACAAAACAAACACACAATAAAATCAAACGAAAATAATTCGAAAAATAGAAATAAAAATCAAATTAATTCCCCGAAAACGACGCCAAAAACTTGTTTATTCGGTTAATTTCCTATCGGTTTAGAAAATAGCCGATCAAATTTTAATAAAAAAATAAACGCAAGCGCACGACGTACAATTTTAGTACGGGTCGATCCGCAGGGAATTGTATTGATTCAAAATTCTACTCAGTCAAATTAAACCAAGATTTGAAGTTGTGTTAAACTAAAATGTAAAAAAAACTTACAAAAGGAAAGTGGATAAAAATATGAGAGTAGAAGGCAATTTAGAGGCAAATCCCTTCTCATGATCACATAATCAACATATGTGAAATTATGATCCCTCTATTTTTGGTCATTAGTAAATTTAGTTGATGTGTTTATCATAAGTATGACCTATTTGTGCTATTAATTAGCCCAACATAAACCATCAAACTTTAACACACCCACTAAACCACTTATCAACTCTCATGAAAATGTTAATGAAATTGAAAATAAAATCTATTCTAAGCATGATCTATTTACTATTGATTAGTAATATAGACCATCAAATTTTGATTTTAAAATTCACTCATTACCATAATCATATGTAGATAAAAAGGCAATTTGTGTTTGTGTTTGTTTAAGCATAGCCTATTTAGTGTCAACAACATAGGCTATCAAATTCAAAGCTAAACAACAAAATATTTACCACACAAACATTGTCATTAAACACAAAAGGAGATCATAGATTAGCAAAGTGTTGAATCTACATGATTAAGAGAGCTTCATTACCCCTAAATTGAAGGGGTATAGCTTCTCATATTTGTTATCATTTCAACAAATGTAGAGTTCAACATGAAACAAAAAACAAGAGGAAACGCAAGCTACTTAAATAAAAAGAGAGCTAAACTACTTGCAATAGTTAATCTAAGCTACTAACATAAAAGCAAAGAACATGAAATAAAATAGCATGAAATAAAATTGCATATAAGAAAATTACATAAGAGAAAATGGCTAAGAAGCCATGAAATAGAAGAAGAGAGTTTATATTTACAATTTGTGCCTACAACTAACTAACTAAAGAGGAGGCTAAGAGCTTAATTACATGAACATATGGAGTATTTATACATGCCTAAAACTCTAATCCATATTTTAGAGGACTACCCAAAATACCCTCTTAGGAAATGTAACCTCCAAGTAATCATCAGCATGAGCATAATCCTCCATTTAAATGTGCATGTAGCTTTAATCATGTGCATTAGCTCTTAATAGGGGATCATGGTAAGTGGGTAGGTGGGGTCCTCCATGTTGCATGAAATAATTTATTTCCATCTTCATTTTGCCTTCTTCACTTGTGCATGCATATTTCCATGAAGACTTCTTCATATTTCCATTCAAATTTCTACAAATAAAAATAAAATGCACAAATAAATATTCTCAAATTAATTCAGGGACAAAATGACCATTTTCCCCCTATATGAAGATGAATAAATGATGATTTGAAAATAATTTAAATTTTGGTTTAAACATGTTAAAATACCCTATATGCTCATTTATTTAATTAAATTAGATTAAATATGGAAGTAAAAAAGATGCACATTTACGTGCACATCACAGCTCCTGGTGAATCTACAGTCAATACAGCACCAGAGATAGAAGGCTAAAAGGACGGAACTTCACTTGTCTCTCCAGTTGTAGAAGCTTTCCCCTTCTTTCCCCTTAGAGGCTTATGAGTAGAGGGTGCCCTTCCTTTCCCGATTGAATGACCAACAGCCAACAGCCCAAGCTGCCGCTAATTATCATCCGTAACTAAACACGGGACCTCCTTGAGCTCCGCTAGGATTTGTTAAAGCATTCGTAGCATGTCCTCCAGGTTCTCTCACGCTGCTGCTCTCACCACACCTAAAAGAGAAGTACAGAGAGGAAATAAAATTAATACTTGACACGAAATTCCTTAAGGCTAGAATGTGAAAAGAGACGAGGAAAAGGCTTACATCTAGAATGCCGCTAGTGGAATCAAGGAGAGTTATCCTAGATGAAGAAATACTCCTTTGTGAACATGCTATACTTAGAATATAGGTTCTTGACTGGCTTGTACTTACTTCCCATCTCGAGATAAATGAAAGGATAGCCTTCCATTTTTGTCTTTATAGTGTAGAGAAATCTGATCTGATAGTGAGTGGGAGGGACCTAAAACTCCCTAATGAAAATAGCATACAGGCTGGTTAAGATAGCATAACCATTAGGGTGCATTTGGAATGGGGCAATCTTCATATACACTAGAAAACCTATGATCCATTGAGGAAGAGGAGGCAAGGCTTCGACCGTGCATTGATATTGAGCCTTCCAGTGGGGCATGAGCCCATTGGTGGGAAGTGGGGAAAAGAACATCCTCCCTTGGAAGACGATGAGTAACTACGATGATGTCCGATTGCTTAGAAGTTAAAATGGAAGGCTCGAAGTCAATAGGATTCACCAATAGTTGTGATGATCCCTACCCGTGCACTAGAGAACGAGCGAAACTAGACTGGTTAAAATGACGCCTCGATGGCATAGGATTCGAAGGAGCGGAAGAAGATGGATCCTGATCTCCAGAGGCAGTTTACGAATGAGTCTGGCGATGGCTTGATATACCTGTCTGATATGGTAACCTATCTCACATACTATTGCATAGTGTGTGAGTGTTTGTGTGTGCATGAATATATGCATATGCAATGGAAAAAGAACTAGTCCTAAGGCAATGTTAATTTATACTTTTCGGCATAAGTATGAATTATTCCTAATCTATATTCTATCGTGAAAACATATGCAAAGTCTCGCTCGATGACTAAACTATAGGTAGCAAACGAAGATCGGCAAGTAGCCACCTCCTCCCTATTCGGTAGCCGAAGCGATAGGTGGGAGTCCTAGAATTAAAATTTCAAGGTTTTTTTTTCCTATTTTGAAGTGCGTTGTTATCGAGATACCAGGTTTTTAATCGCTCCTCACAAATGAACCTAATCTACAAATACCAAGCCAAGATACCATAAACTCAGAACCTACCTTACCTTATGCCGATCCAATAAGAATCATAATGAGAAAATCATTATTGTAAGGAGATTAAATTGGAAATAGAAGGCTCACCAAAGTTGATGGAAAAGAGAATTGTGGTTGCAGTAGTTTAGTGGAATTTGGAGCAGATCTGGTGCAGCTAGGTACTAAGGAGACAAAGGGTTTTGCAATTTGGGAAGCCGGAAAAATGAAGTAGGGTGTTCGGTTGTAGAGGGCTCAGAAGTTTATATAGAGGATCAGCTTTGTCCAATGCCGAACAGAAGGAACGCCGAACCAAATATTAACCATCGAACCGTAAACATGCCGAACCAAATTGAATGTAGGGTTAATATAGATTCTAATGGAAGAAGTAAGTTAGTAGGCCATTCAACAAAGCATGCCTTGTAGTTTACAAATCGAGTTTTAAGGGGCAAGGGTTGTGGGTGTTTGCACTCAAGAAGTTTGGTCTTTATAGGATAGTCAGATGAAGCAAAGGAAGGGAAGGAAAAGAGAGAAGGAAAGATATAAGGAATTGAAGAAAACAAAGGAGTTGGGAAGAGCACGCCCCTCTGTTCCATAATCCCAACACCGAACAGCATTTCATGTTCGGTAGACTTGGCACCGAGCAGGATATCATATTCGGTAGTCTTGACACCGAGTAGGAAATCATGTTTGGTAATCTTGACACTGAATAGAGTTTTATGTTCAGTAGGTTTGGCACCGAACAAGAGATCCTTCTTGGTAGAGAGTGGAGATCGAACCAAGGAGATATAGGTAGGAACCTAGCTAGCATGGTGTCCACATGCATCCACTAAACAAACAGATCCCGAACGGAGCTCTCCTATTTGAACCAAATGGGTTATATATAGAATGAAATCTAGATATATTTGGAAATTTACGATCATATCTTTTATATATGGAAATTGCCAAACTGAGTGAGTTATACATGGAAACTGCCTGATTTGTCGGAATAACCCCACCACCTCCATACTCCTATAAATATCCATGCTTCAACCAGCCATGGAGACAAATTTTGGAGACTCTAGACTCTGCCAAATAGGAAAAGCCGAACAGAGCTTCCGAATTTTAATATTTAACAATAAATCATTGTGTTCTCATCAGAAAACTTTTAAAAGCTGAAATATGAAAAAGGGAATAAAAAGAAAGTGGACTTAGGCCCATTATGGTTTAACCACTATAAATCTATGTGTGTTTTACTTTTTCTTGCATTTTATTTCAATTTTTACTGAATTATCTTTTATAAATTCGATTGGAGGTTTTGTCCACTTTTCTTGCAAACATAAAGCATTGGAAATTAAAGTTAAAATCGCCGAACAAATTCGTTAATATGTGGATTCCCAAAAGTTTAGATCATAGTGACAAGGAGAAATTTAATGATGATTTTATTAATGAAGTTCATTTATCTTATGATTAAATTTTTAAAGGGTATTCAAAATTTTCATGGGTTTGGATTTCCAAAATTTCACTCAATTGACCTCAAAATAACATAGGGTTCCAGTTGTAACAACTCGTTGTCAAGAAGTAATAAATTAATAATTTACTAATAAAGATTAATTAATTAAATCTGTTTGAATTAATAAATATAGAATATTTGGAATGATATGGAAATTTGACTAACAATATTTATTAAATGATAAAGAATTAAATATGAAAGAAGTATTGTTACAAGTTTATTTGGTTATTCTGAAATAGGAAATATGAATTAATTAATTGGAATAAACTGTTACTTTAAATATTATAAGTTTGAAATTTATTTTTAATGAAAGAAAGTATTTTATTAATGAATTTTGAATTTAATTAATAAAATAAAGTTTAAATGAAATGATTAATTAAATAAATAGATTATAGAAAATAAATTATTGTAAAAAATAGTTAACAATATGATTTATTAGTAAGAAATTTAGTGAAGTATAATTGATTTGTAAGTGGGCTTGAATATAAATTTATTTCATGGACTAAGGTAAGAAAATAAAAGAAAGAAAGAAGGAAGAAAATACAAAAAAAGCCCAATATTACTTAGCCCAAGATCCAAACCCTAGTTTCATGAGTTCTCCGTCTCTAGAGTTTTCCTTCTTTGGATAAATCACCTCTTTCTATAAATATAACCTAAACGTATTCATTCTGACTTTAGAAAATCAAAATCTTACTTAAATCATGTCTCTCAAAATTTCAAATTAAATCAAAATAAATCCTATAAAATCACTACAACCCAACTCTATCTTTTTGATATCTCTACACTACATAACAAGTAAGAATTCAAGGTTTTTCTCATCTTAATCAAAAAGGGGAACTTATAGTAAGTGATAGATGTGGAGCAAGGAAGGGAGCGGTAAGAAGCTTGAAGAGCAGTTAAGTTGCTTTATCTAAGGTGAGAAATCTAATCCACATATATGATTGTATTGATGATGTTATGATATCGAGAATAGTATATATATTTCCATGTGTTCGTATAAATCACTCACTATCACATTGCTTTTTCTCCTGCTTTCCTCTATTTGATTGATAAGTGGGAAATTATTGGTTGTTTGGACTTAATGAAATCGTAGAATGGTTATGCAAGGTTGTATGCACACAATGGTAGAAGGAGTTGGCGAGATAGGGGAAGAGGATGGCCTGAAATAAGTAGAAACAGACGGTAAAATTCATGACAATGGAAACTCCGATTCACGACAAATTAAAAAAATTAAAATAAAATATAAATAATATAAACGTAATAATAATATCATAATATGCTATGTTTATACTTAGTTATAAATATAATTTAAGATGCTTAATAATTTAAAATTAAGTTGTTTAATAACATTATATTAATGAGCTATTATAAGGATTTAGTATATTCTTATTTTAATAATTTATCAAATGTTCTTATAATATTTGTTAATGACTATAAAACTTTTATTATGGACTTATAAAAATTTTCTATACTGTCTAATAGTTATTTGGATATTATTTTTATATAATATAATTTAATAATATATTTTATTATAGAAAATATTATTTATGTTTTCAAACATCATATATATATATATATTCGTAAAAATTACTTTTATTATTATATATGTGTGTGTACCCTTTTCTGTGTAGTTGGAAATTTGAAATGTTTTGTTAATACTGTTTGGTATGAGACTTTCGATAATACTTTTCTGATTATTCATCGAACTTGTTGCATAGATATATATATATATATATATATATATATTGTAGGTTGAGTGTATTTTATAAGCATTGAATAAACATTCGAATAAGGTACAGTGGTATGGGATGTCGTAATGTTATATGTTTGGTTATTCTTTGTAAGCAAATGTCACTCAAACAAGGATTTGTTATGTATAATGGAGCTCACTGTGGTGAGCCACGTATACAGAGCCGTGTGTTGGCCAATATACAGAGCCGTGCATCGGCATATATATAGAGCTATGTGATAGACCTTGAATATAGGTATTATGTATATATCTATCTTTGTCCAACTAGCTTTATGATTCAGGAGTGAGCCAGATTAGGCAAGTATCCACCTTAATGGTCTGATTGCGGCGTCGGGCCCAAATCTATGATACCTTATCTATATAACTATGTGCATTCACTTCTGTGTAACCTAGGCCAGCAGTCTTTTACCACAGGAGCATGTGTCAGGTCATAAATGAGTTAAGTCCTTACATAGACGAGCATATAGATGGATCTTGTCAAAGTGACGAGAGGAGGTAACCGAAGACTGTAGGAGTCATGTCAGGCAGACACACATATTGTTCTTGGAGCAAGCAAATGTGTTATCAGTCTTCCGTATGATCCGGCTTGTGTGGTAGATAGACATGTACTATTCATATTCCTATGATGATTAGCATGACTATGCTAGAGATCGTGAGTCCAAAGTGTAGTAAATCCCTATATTATCCATACCCGTTCTTTGGTATGATATTTTCTATAGTGTGAAAGATGGATTGATGTTACATGTGTATATATATATATAGTAATTGTGTCATTTATGTATCACTTTGGAATGTACTATGGTAATTATATCACACCTAAATTGGATTTGGACATAGTCTGACCCATGTGTTTTAAACTCGGTTCAGCCCGAGACATGAATAGGTACCATGTAGATAGCTGAGCTCGCTTGGGCATTTTGGGGAGGCTAGTAGTAGTCATAGGCTGATACATTTCCTATACATTTTGTAGCCTCACTGACGTTTTTAGTATCTAATGATGTATTGTATATTGGGCTAGAACTTATCATTTTGTAACCCTCTGGACTCTGTATTATCTATTATATTATGTGATTATGTATTGTTCTGTCCTGGTAGCACATGTACTTATTGCTATGTACCAAGACCATGTACATTTATGGTGAGTAGTATATGATATATGATATGTACCGATGTTAGCCCAAGGGAATATTCACGTGTGTACCCCCATATCACCTCATTCTTTGTATTATCTGAGAGTATTACTAGTACTCTTTGATAGTATGGGTATAGAGGTGGGAGTGTTTACATTTGGTATCAAAGCAGGTCTAGAACAATACATGTCATAAAGAGACACGAGTCATTGACCTTGATGGACTTAGGTGACCTTGACCCTTGGGAATTAGGTGTGTGTGTGTGTGTATTATCTAGGTATACATGGTGATTACAGGATGTAGTCATCTGGGTGCATAGTTGTTATTTGTATGATTGATATATATTAATGTCATATTTTGTTTATAATTTAATCTAAATCTCACTTCCATGTAGTAGTGAGAAATGGCCGGTCCTCGTAATGGTCGCGCAGACCTAGGTCAATCTAGTGGATTTGGATAGTTTATATGACCATAGAGCAGCTAATGGAGCTTGTGAGGAGTATCCAATGGTCAAGTGCTTCCACCACTCTAAATCCTCCCACTCCTCAATTTGATTTTGCTAGACGGTGCAGCAACTATGCTAGCCTTCGAGGAAAGGCCTTTAAGGGCACAGAAGGAGTGATAGGAGTACAGGCTTAGCTGAAGATGTGTGAAAGTATCTTTACGTGTATGGCATTAGTTATCAGTAGAAAGTTCAGATTGCTTCCAGCCAGCTTCAAGAAAGAGCTCAGGATTGGTATAAGCAATTGGTTGCTGAGGCCGATGAAGCGGAGTTAACTTGGGACGAATTCAAGGGTTGTTTTGAATGGAAATTCCTTCTAGAAGTCGAGAAGGCAACTATGTCCAAGAAGTTCATAGGTATTAAGCAAGGACGTATGGCTGTAGCCAAGTATGTTGCCACTTTCGAGGCATTATCCAAGTATGGATCGGACCTTATCAACACACCATTGAAAAAAATTAGAAATTTGTGTGCGGGCTGAAGAAATCTTTAAGAAAGGCTCTACTACCTCAGTTAGAGGTTACTTTATGAAGCTTGTAGACACTGCACTGAGATTTAAGGTGGAAAAAAACAAGTGAGGATGAGCCAAAGAGTAAGGAAGTTATTGGACAGAAGTCAAGGTTTCCTTTCCAGAAGCAAAAGACGAGATTTTGGGGCAAGAGATAGGTGAATGAAAACATGCCAGAGTACAAAGTTTGAGGCAGAGATGCAATCAAGTGTTATAATTGCGAGGAGAAAGGTCATTATTCAAGGGAGTGTACCAAGCCACGCTCTCTTCTATATCAGAAGAAGTGCAGGTTCTGCAATAAGGAGGAGCATCTTAGCTACACTTGTCCTATTGCTGATAGAAGAATGGGAAGCTGAATACTATCGAGGTGACTGGTAGCACTTCTCATCTGAAAGGGAAAGTTGTTATCGTCTTGGAAAGTATGATCTTATTTAAAGGAATTTCTATCAGAGTTCTCTTTGATATGGGAGCATCTCATTCTTTTGTATAAAGGAACTAGTTGATAAACTAGATTTCAAGGTTGTGTGCTTAGTTACATCTCAAAGGATTGCTAATCGTATCGAAAGATACGCAACCCTTAGGTTGATGTGTAAGGATGTTGAATTTGTATTATGTGAATTGTCCTTTTACTGTGATTTACATGTTTTTGAAAACTTGCGAGTTGAGATTATTTTGGGAATGGGTTGGCTCAACAGTTATGAGGCTCATTTCTATTGTCCTGAGAAATTCGTTACCTTAGGCCATCCAGATTCCATTGATCGAGTTAGTTTATTTTTTGGGGACATCAATCAAGATTTAAATTGATCATTAGCCCTTGAGGAAAGAGATGAAAATGACATTACTAGGATTCCTATATTTAGAGAATACCCAGATGTATTCGAGCACTGATCTTCCTCCTAAGTGGGCAATCAAGTTCCGAATCGATCTTGTTCCCGAAGCTTAACCTGTAAGTTGACCTCTGACAAGAATGTCTGCAAAGGAAAACGAGGAGCTTAAGAAGCAGTTGGTAGATATAGAGTCAAAGCATTTTATCAGATCAAGTAATTCACCCTATAGCATTGCAATAGTATTTGTGAAGAAGTCGTACAGATCCCTCAGGTTGTGCATCGATAATGGGAAGTTGAATGAGTTGACTATTAAGAAAAAGTATCCCCTTCCTAGGACCGATGACATGTTCGATCATATGAGAAGCTATGGTCTTATCATGGCTAGACTTAGCTACGAGATTCCATTAACTTAGAATTGTTGAAGATAGCATTCTACTAACTACATTTAAACCACATATGGCTCATATGAATGGCTGGTGATGCCATTTGGCTTAACCAATGTTCCAGCTTACTTTGTCGATTTGATGAACAGAGTCTTTATAGACTACTTGGATAGGTTCATTTTAGTTTTCATTGATGATGTTATAGTGTACTCTAAAACCGAAGAGTAGCATGAAAAACACCTCAGAACAATATTGGAGACTTTACGGTAGAACAAGTTAAAAGCTAAGTTCTCTAAATGTCATTTCTGGCAGAGGCAAGTTAAATTCTTAGGCTATGTCATTTCAGAAGCAGGAATTTTGGTAAACCCAGCAAAGATATAAGCTATTTAGAATTGGAAGTGGCCTGAGACGGTTTTAAAATTTTGTAGTTTCTTGGGGTTAGCCAAATACTATCGGCGATTTATTAAGGACTTTTCGAAGATTGTACAACCTCTCACTAACCTCAGTAGGAAAAAAGTTAAGTTCTAATGGACAGCTAAGTGGGAGAAAGCATATCATAAGCTACAGGAATTGCTCATGGATGCACTAGTACTTATTGTACAAGAAGGTAACCATAACTTGGAAGTTTATAAAGATGCTTGTGGTTTTGAATTAGGAGCAGTGCTAATGTAGAAGGGTAAAGTTGTAGCATATGCATCAAGGAACCTAAGGCCTAATGAGATTAGATATGCAACTCATGACTTGGAACTAGCAGCAATAGTCTTCCCATTGAAGATTTGGCATCACTAATTACTTGGAGAGCAATTTGTGTTATACACAGATTATAAATCGATAAAGTATCTGTATACCCAGAAGGGTTACAATATGAGACAGCATCAATGGTTAGAATTCCTAGCAACATACAACTTTGAGATCCAATGTACACCTGGGAAAGGTAATCAAGTTGCAGATGCTTTGAGTAGGAAGTACCAAAGAGTAGTTTCTATGACGATTGTAGAATGGAAGGATCTCAAGACACTATCTATATGCTAGATTCGAGTTAGAGATTTTGTAACTAGTTCATGAGCAATCTAACTAGTCCTATAGCTAGACCACCTTTGATAGATCAGATTGTAGAAGCTCAGAAGAAAGATGTGAAGCCCCACCTCTATACCCACGCTAGCCAAGGACACTACGGGGTAATGCCGTCAACTAGCATGGAGAATAAGGCTGTTGAGGAGCGACCATCTGTATAATTGCTTTGTGCGAGTACCGATATACCAGATAAAAATATAACTTTTCATCTCAAGAGGAAATCCGACATACCGATACAAATTCAAAGCTACTACACAATGGCTATATGGACTTCGGAAACAAATATAGAAATAAACATAACACAAATCAGTCACAGACAATTCATATCACAAAGGCGGAAATAGATATGAATATAACACATGAAAGTGTACATCAGAGTAGTGGTCAAATAAGATCCACAATAACACAAAAGAATATATACAAGTGCAAGACAATAGAATATGTATACATCAAGGAGTCTAATCTCAAATGTATACAACAAAAACTACTAAACTAGAGTAGTTAGCCAAAAGCCAGAAGATGGCTCCAGATAGGAAGTCAAGCAGAAGCACCTGTAAAATCTCAGTCTGACCCGGGTATTATTTAAGAAGAAAATAATAAACGGATCAGTCTAGCTAAAATTATCAGATAAAATGAGATAGAATATGAGATATGATAATAAAACATATGATAACAAAACGATGTCATACTATGATAAGTATACATTAGAAAACCCACAAAAGTCATACAATATCTCAAGAATCTCAAAACACAGAAAAGAACGTCATATTCTTAATTTAATTCACCAAGCCACAAATAATGACATACATATCAATGCCCATCGTAAATGCTGGTGAAACATAAATTCTAGAAATCAATATCCAGAAATCATAAAAGTTAACGACACACAAATTCTAGAAATCATCAACAAGAAATCCAGAAAACACAAGAAAAGAGGATGAAGCCTATCAAAAACGGGAGTGTGAAAACTCTCCAACACGCGTATCATAAAATGGGTCGTTATCCCATAAAAATGAGCCGAAGCTCCTCCTGACAGGGTATAGTCCCCCATTGCGGACTATGAGCCGAAGCTCCTCCTGATGAGCCGAAGCTCCTCCTGATGAGCCGAAGCTCCTCCTGATGAGCCGAAGCTCTTCCTGACAGGGTATAGTCCCCCATGGCGGACAAAGAGACATCACACATTGCTAGTCTAAACCATAAAATGATCGTCATTGATCATCAAGAAGTGTCGATCACACTAAGCTAGTAAATATAAGAGTTTAGCTTCATGTCCCATAACCACTTGCTTAACTCAAATATTTACGAACAGATTGTAGATTTCCACTCGAAAATTGTCACAAGAGTTTCAATCAAACAAGTCAAAGAATTAACCGACGAAGTAAACGCAAGCGTTTCATACCACTTGTTTTGCTAAGCCGTTTAATTAGATTTTCTCATACGAATGAGGTAAAGGTTTGTATATACTAATAGATTAGAAAACGGTTTTTATAAACGAACTTTGTTTTAAAAATAGAGTTGAAATCATTTTAGTAAAAGAGTTTGAATATTTACTACTAGTATAAAATCTTTGTATTTTAAAGTGACAAGTCATAGAAATGATTGAAGAAACAATCAATCATCTAAAATTCACATACGAAGACGTGAATAAAATCCATAGAAATCGATGCCGAATCCATCAAAATGGATATCCACAAAAATCCCGAAATAGAAGTCATCAAAATCAATAACAAATGATAACAACAAAACGGAGAATCAAGAATCGATTAAAAATTGGAAACTCAAACACAAAAAGGCAAAATATGCAAAATAGGCAAATAGGAGCAGGTCGGTCGGCTGACTCACTGAGTTCGGTCGACCGGACCATACCCGGGAAATCCACGGGATACTGGTCGGTCGACCGGACCAGTAGGTCGGTCGACCGGACCAGAGCCTGGGAAGTGTTTTGGTAGCAGGTCGGTCAACCGGGACAGAGTTTCGGTCGACCGGACCCTGTTTCCAGCACTTCCCAGCCTATCTATATGAAGATCAAACTCTTCCAAATTGCAATCGGGCGAGCAACGGGCGCTAAGGATTTCCGCCAATCGACAACCCAGCCCTATAGGCTCTTCGATGCACACTAAAAACATGATCAAACACCATAGCAATGATTTTTAAGGATTTAACTTCGAAACACCAAAAATTGAAATATTCACAAAACCAATCCGAATCAAAATCAAATGCACATGAATAAGTGTTAGGAATTCATACCTAACAATCAAAGATAATCATAGGCTTATATGTGAGATAAAAATCTCACCTTTATACACGAAAACACAAGAGAGAAGCTTTGAAACAAAGGATAGACCAATTCCTCTTCAATCTCAACTCAAGAAGCTTGAATCCAAGCTTTAAAAGAAGAACATTCCCAAAGTTAGGTTTAGGAATTTCTGATATTGGAAGGAGAAAGAGTTGGAGAAGAAGAAGAGGAGGCTTACCAAAGCTTCTTCTTGAATTTGGAGCTAGAAGAAGGATTTGCAAATGAACTAGGGCTTGGAGTTTCTAATATCCAATCTCTCCCACCATTGTTGATGAAGCTTGAATGTATTAGGAAATAGAATTGAAGTAATGAAGAGTTGGAGTGGAGTTGGGTTGATAAAACCAGAATTGGGCAAATGGGCTGAACCCAAACCCAAAGCCCTAAGTGAAAAGTAGCAAAATTCTACTATCTCCAAACATATCGAAGCTTATACTCAAAAAAGTCGCAAACGACATTTTGGACTCAATGGAAGTGGTCTCGAGTCCCAATTCGACTGTTTGCAAAAAGTAGTTTTTCGGACAAAAATCCGACGAACGATGTTATATTTAAATAAAATATTTAAATATAAAATCGATAAATATGCGGGTTGTTAGAAAAGATCTGAATACTCTAGTACTTATTCAAAGATTGGAATCCATAGATGAAGGCGAGGATATGGTTAACTATTCTCTTGACTCTCATGGATGCATACAGAGAAGGAACAGGTTAGTAGTACTAGTTGTTGATGAACTCCGTAGGGAAGTGATGGAAGACTTCATCGGTCACAATACACCATTCACCTAGGTGGTAGCAAGATGTATATGGAAATGAAACGTCTCTACTACTAGGAAGGTGTGAAACATGATATTGGCATGTTCGTAAACGAGTGTATGACATGTCAGTTAGTAAAAGCAGAACACCAGAAGCCCAATGGTTTGCTCCAGCTATTAGAAGTTCATCAATGGAAATGGGATCAGGTATGAGTGCATTTGTATATCAATAATTCATTTGCATAAATCCCATCAGAATAGTTATAACCTTTTCTATGGTTACTTGTGTAGATGGATTATGTAGATGGTTTACCCCCATCAAGAAGTGGCCATGACAACATATGGGTAGTAGTAGATCAGTTGACTAAATTGGTACATTTCATTCCAGTAAAGTCGAACTGAACCATACCATATCTGGCTAAGCCATATGTGAAGGAAGTGGTTAGACTTTATGGAATTCCCAGTGCCATAGTGTTTGACCGTGATCCCTTATTTACCAGCAAATTTTGGTAGAGTTTTCAAGAAGCATTGGGAACAAAGCTAAATTTTAGTGCAGCATATCATCCATAGACCTATTGAAAGATGGAGCGGGTGAATTAGATTCTTGAGGATTTTCTTTGTGCCTCTGTACTAGACTTAGGTCGTAATTGGGAGGACCGTATGTGCTTGGTTGAGTTTACTTATAATAACAGTTATCAAGCTAGCATTGGCATGGCTTCATTGGAGGCTCTATATGGTAGACCATGTCGATTGCCATCCTGTTGGTTTGAGACTGAAGATAAATTTGTACTAGGTCCAGATGCTATCAAGGAAGCATCAGAGAAGATTGAGCTAATCAGACAAAGAATGAAGGAAGCCCAGGATCGACAAAAGTCATATGTCGATTAAAGATGGAAGGAAATAGAGTTTGCAATTGAAGATCTAATTTATGTGAAGATATCTCCATTGAAGGGAGTTTTGAGATTTAGCAAATTGGGGAAGTTAGCACCTCACTACATAGTTATGTACCCGATTACTGAATGTATTGGAAGAGATGCATATAGAGTTGCATTGCCTTGTCATTTTTTGAGATTCATGATGTCTTACATGTTTCACAACTGAGGAAGTGTCTTTGGGATATGGAGACTGTTGTCGGTCCTAGAGACATTGTGGAGCTCGAGTTGTCCCTTAATCTGACATATGTGCAGCATCTAATTCAGATAGTTGACTCTAAAATCCGACAACTCGGAAGCAAAAGAATTCCATTGGTGAAGGTACAATGGACTGACAACCTGTTGGATTATACCTAGGAGACACAGGAGCTCATGGAATGCTCTTACCCTTTGTTATTTATTAACGTGCACGAGTCAGGTATGTAATTCATTGCTTGTTTGTTAATTAATTAGTGGTGTAGAGAGCAAGAATTTATCTAGTTAGCTATAGATTTTCCCTTATAAGGAATTGCGAGGACACAATTTTCTTAAGGGAGGGAGTTTGTAACAACCTGTTGTCAAGGAGCAATAAATTAATAATTTAAAAATAAAGGTTAATTAATTAAACGTGTTTGAAATAATAAATATAGAATATTGGGAATGATTTGGAAATTTGTTAAAAAATATAATTAAATGATAAAGAATTAAATATGAAAGAAGTATTGATATAATAATTTATTTGGTTATTTTTAAATAGGGAAATGAATTGATTTATTGGAATAATGTCAAGTTAAAAGTTTGAAATTTATTTTTAATAAAAGAAAGAATTTTATTGATGACTTTTGAATTTAATTGGGAAAATATAGTTAAAAGAAATGATTAATTAAATAAATAAATAAATTATAGAAAATAAATTTTTGTAAAAGAATAGTTAATATTATGATTTGTTAGTAAGAAATTTAGTGGAGTATAATTAGTTTGTAAGTGCGCTTGAATATAAATTTATTTCATGGAATAAGGTAAGAAAAGAAAAGAAAGAAAGAAAGAAGAAATAAGAACAAAGCTCAATATCACTTAGCCCAAGATCCAAACCCTAGTTTCACGAGTTTTCCATCTCCAGAGTTTTCCTTCTCTAGATAAATCACATCTTTCTATAAATATAACCTAAACGTATCCATTTATGACTTTAGAAAATAAAAATCTTACTTAAACCCTACCTCTCAAAATGTCAAATTAAATCAAAATAAATCCTATAAAATCTCTATAACCCAATCATAGCTTCTTGACATCTCTACACCACATAGCAAGCAAGAATTCAACATTTTTCTTATCTTCATCAAAAAAAGGAACTTAGAGTAAGTGAGAGACATGGGAAAGGAGAGGAACAGGAAGAAACCTGAAGAACAATTGAGTTACTTCAATCTAAGATGAGTAATCTAACTCACATCTATGTTTGTATTGACAAAATTATGCTATCAGAATGGTATATATATGTCTGT
The DNA here is from genome assembly GCA_030737815.1 of Allium fistulosum. Lineage (NCBI taxonomy): Eukaryota > Viridiplantae > Streptophyta > Magnoliopsida > Asparagales > Amaryllidaceae > Allium > Allium fistulosum. The sequence goes on along the minus strand of CM060907.1, from coordinate 934,798,583 downwards.
ACATTCATATAAATCACTCGTTGTCCATTGCTTCTTCCCCTGCTATCCTCTATTCGATTGATAATTGAGAAATTGTTGGTTGTTTGGATTTGATGAAATCATAGAATGGTTATGCAAAGTTGTATGCACGTAATGGTAGAAGGAGTTGGTGAGATAGGAGAAGAAAATGGCCTGAAATAAGTAGAAACAAGCAGTGAAATTTGCGACAATGGAAACTCTAACCGATCGACCCCTTTGCTCCAACCAGTCGACTCGTACCGATCAACATGTGGCAGCGACCGGTCGGGCGATCAGTTGAAGAATATTCACAAGTGTACCCCATATCGCCTCATTCTTCATTTTATCCAATAGTATTACTAAGTAGCACTCTTGGATAGTATGGGTTTAAAGGTAGGGGTGTTTAGAAAAGTGCATTTTTTTATTTTTTTTCCTCAAGTACCAATCAATACAAAATATAAATAAGAAGAAATGGACACTGCATAGAGGATGTTCAAAGCATATGACGGTGTTAGTACCAAAAAGTGGCACAAACATCTAAGAAATTAAGTAGAGAATGCAAATGAAGAAATGTAAATGGGAAATGATAAAAACAAGACGCCAAACGTTTGTAGTGGTTCAACCAACTGTTGCCTACATCCACTTGAGAATTTTACTGATTATCTTGTTATTTTACAAGTACAGATCTTAAGGTTCGATACCACTCCACGGGTGATTACAAGGAAATATATAATAATTATAAAGAAGCCAAAAGATCCCCGAAAATGAGCCCCTAGCCTCCTATTTATAGCCGTTGGTTGCCGAAAAATGCTCTACCATGTCTTCTCTATGATTTCTGCTACCCAGCAGTAGTTGTTCTCAAGAAAACATGGCCAGGTCAGCATGGTTGATGGATTGGTACCGACCATAGGCATGGATCGGTATCGATCCATATGATCTTCATATGGATCATTCTTGTTACTTTGATATGAAGCGACTTGTCATTAGTTTCATGATTCCTATCTCATTTGCAAAGTAATGATCATGTTTCTGGATCAATAAGATGGATTGGTGGAGGAGTAGAGTTGCTGATTTTAAGTGCTCGAGCCATTCGATATCACTCTATGTGCGATTGACCAATGAAGCTTGAACTAAATTGCTGGAATCATAACTTGGAAATAGGAAGAAAATGAGGCATTCATGATGGATTTCTATGGATCAGTACATTCATGATGGAGTTCTATGTTGTACTTGTAAAATAGCAAGATAATTAATAGAAATCTCAAGTGGACGTAGACAACTGTTAACCGAACAACTATAAACGTTTTGTGTCTTGTTTTTACTCATTTTCCATTTACATTTCTTCATGTTCATTCTCTACTTAATTTATATGGTGTTTGTGTCACTTTTTGGTACTAATATTTTGGTGCTTTCACTGAGAGCATGATTCTCAGGCCATTTGGATCCATCATCTACAATTAGGCTGCTTAAATCCAAGAGATAGATCCAATTTCCTTATTTTTCACTCTTTTGAACTACTCATATTTTCAGAAAATCTACACAAGTTGCTTTTTATCATGGCCCCTAGAAGAGATGATCCACCACTTCAAGAGCTGTTGAGGATTTTGAGAATGTTGATTCCCAACATGTTGAGGAGGATGCACAGCCAACCACTACTGAGGTTTAGAACGGATATGATTACCAAGGTCGAGATGGACCGTATGATAAAGCAAATGAATGGTAAGCTTCAGGAAAGCCGTGATGAGTTGAATCAGCAAATGAAACAGAGCATGGATTTGCTGAATCAGTTGACTAACAGCCGCGGGAGAAGCAGGAAGGACTTGACACCTTCTGTAACGACCCAGAATTTCCATCATTTGAAATTCGTATATTTAATTGATTTTAAATATTAACAAGTAAGATTTGTAAGTCGAATAAATTTAATTTCGAATATAGTGATTTAATTGTTAATTTAACCGATAATTTAATATTTGAAATTCCAGAAATAATTGGAAATTGGGTTTAATGTGTATAAAAATGATGTATAAAGTTATATTAAATCATATTGGAGTTAGAATGATGTTATAGAACTTTTAAATTTGAATTAAAAGTTAAATTGTGAAAATTGAATATTTTAATATTTAATTGACGACTAAAAATAGTCATTTTTCAAACAGTTTCGGATTTCTACGAAACTAGTTTCATCGGATCCGTAGTGTGAAATTATTGTAAGGTTTCAAATTTCGTGTCAATCGGACGTACGGTTTGTCCGGGGCAAGTTAAAACGCATCGAAATCATTTTAATCGATTTAATTTAAATTTGATCGTTTATTTCCGTAACTCGCACATATGACCGAATTAGCTCCCGAAACATGTTCCATTGTGTCCGGAACGCAGGTTAAACCTTAGAAACGCCAGCCGGCATGCTTCGTTTGGAGTTCGGAAAATTTCGAGATGAATAGTGTTTTACAATTTTCTATATAAGGACCTATTTTCCTTTATTTGCATCAAAACCCTAGTCTTCTACGTCTGGCCGCCAGTTCAACTATTCAATGGCCGAAAATAGCCAACGTTCTTCCCTCGATCTCTCCAAATCCGTAAGAAATCACGAAAAATTATCAACTACAATGTTGTAGAGGGTGACGAGGCGAACAACTTCAACGGTGGCGATCGAAAATGGTGGAGTCGATCGATGGGAAATCACGTGTAAACCCACGACATTTGTGCACGTTTTTCAACATAAGGGGGAGGCCGAGCTTGATGATGTTCACGGCGTTGATAGAGTAGGCGATGGCCGTTCGAATGGCAGTGGCTGATCGTCTTCAAGCGTGGAGATGGTGGCTCGATAAATGATGAAGGAACGGCGGCTATGTGTAGGTTTTGCACGGCTTTGAAACGAAGGAGGAGGAAGATAAGTGCACGGCCCAGATCTAGGGCAAAGGGCTTGAACGGCTATGATGCAAGGGTTTGAAAATAATAATATAAAAGTTGTAAATTTATTTATATTAAAAATCGTATAAACTTTAAAACGCTATAACTTTTTGATACGAGGTCCGTTTCGCACGAAACGAATTGCGTTGGGTCTGTTTTGTCGAGCACTACGCAACGGAGCTTGTTTGGAGTCGATTGGAGCTAGTGATAATTTTGAGTAAAATTAAACGTGCGTTTAATTTTATTCGAAATAAAATACTGCAACCGTTATTAGAAGCAAGGTGAGAACTTCTCACTCAATCGAATTGTGTTTCGATTTAAATTTTAAATAGTTAGATTTAAAAATTATTGATAGTGTTGATTGTGTGATTGAATGATGATTGTTATCTATTGTGTTGAAATAGACCCTATACGCCGTATATTAAGTGGAGGTTATTTATTAAACACATATACCGCGATATTCCACCGTGAGTGGAATTGGTATTATATATGTATTTGGAGTTGATTTCCCGCATTATATAGCGGATGAGACCCTATTGCACCGCATAATAGCGGATAATATTTATAAACCCCATATACCGCTATATTCCACCTCAAAGTGGAATTGGTATTGTGCTAACATCTATGGATGCAGGGAAACAGGTTGGAGGGATCCAACTGGATTCCTTAAACATTTGAATTTATTTCAATGTTGTGTGTTGATTTTTTTTATATAATCTGTGTGTGATTATATTGTGATTGAAATCGTTGAAGGCTATAATTTAGCGGAATATATTTTTTGGTATCGTTGGATACCAGAAATAAATAAAATTGGATTTTCGAAATTCAAGTTGAAAATTTATCGAAAAAATTATTTTTGAGAATTGGATAAATTTAAATGGAGTTTTGAAAAAAAAAGATAAAGTTTTATTTTTTGAACTATATTGAATTAAATTTCAAATTTTAGGAAAAATGGCTTAATAAATGGATTTCGAAAATATTATTTATAAGTTGAAAATTTTATTTAGAATTTGGAGTTTTAAATAGATTTAAAGAGATAAAGGAATCTATTTTAAAAGGAAATAATTTTGGAAATTCATTGGAAATTTATTTGGGATTTGAAAATTGATTTGGAGTTGAAAAATGAATATTTGTGAAATTGATTTGAAAATCGTATAAAGAGTGAATATTTGGAAATGTAAATTCACAATGGAAATTTATAAGTAGAAATTAATTGGTTATGGTAATTAATTAAAAATAATTAATTAAGTATTAATTATTAATTAAGGGTTAATTAATGATTAATTAAAGGAAAATTTATTAAATGTTTTTGTAGTTAATTGGTTATTAATTTACCATAACTAGCCAAATTTATTCATAGAAATTTATCTGCTTTAAATTAATCAGATAATTAAATTAATCCTACTTATGGATGTTTGGATTATATTGGATGTTGAATTGTTTGACATCTCTGATATGTGATGTTTTGTGATATATCCTGATTTCTGTTGTGATCTATAATTTGTTTATCTGTGATATATATATATATGTGTGTGTGTGTGTGTGTGTGTGATCTGTGAATGAAAGATAAGCGTTATAGTTTATACCGCTTATCAATTATATTGTTATATTTGATCCGTGATGGTTGAATGTTGTTGCACTATTGTGTTAAACCCGTGGACTACACAATACACACACAAATGTGGATTTCACGTGGAAATCAGTTAAGTCACAGATTTTTAGAAATTTTAAAGATTGAATTCTTGAATCCAAAATAGTTTTGGAATTGGGATTGAAAGCTTTTGAAAATGAGTTTCAAAAAATAAAAGTTATTTTAAAGAACTTAATAAAAATTGGAATTTAAATCATTTGATTTAAATTTGAATCCAATATTTTGAAATTGAATTCAATAATTGGGGAATTTTGATTTAAAAGATTTTTCAAGTGTAAAGGGTGTTTATATGGGTTTTTAACCATTTAAAATATGGTTTTGGAAATTTAAATTTAAATCCAAGATTTGTACTTGGATGGTTTTAACCTGTGTAATTGTAACCAGTTTTTCCCAAAACGAAAACTATCTATTTTCAAATAATAATAGCTTTCATAAAGTGAAAAGATTTCCAATTTGTATTGAAACAATTCAAGTTGAAATGAAATTGTAAATAGTTTGGAAAAAACTATGAATTAACCTTTGTGAAGATGATTAAGCTTTATTTTGAAATAAAAGAAGATTTTAAAAGGTGTATCTTTTATATTATAAAAGACTTGAATTGTGAATAGTTTTGAAAGCTATAAGTTAAATCTTGATTTAAAGATTTAATGGGTTAATCCAATTGAAATGGAAATTGATTTGGAAATCTGTGAATGAATCTTTGTGAAACTGGGTAAACTTTGTTGAATAAATCTTTTTGTTTAAAGATTTAAAATGGTAATTTGTTTAAACCATTTAAAGGAAAGGATTTGGGTAATAAGTTGTGACTTAATTGAAATCCCTATATCCATATGTTTTAAATATTGTGCTCACTATTCGGTTTAGCCGGGAAAGGACCTTTGTGTCATATAACCCATTCCGAATAAGTGATATGATGATATGGATAACATTTGAAGACCGGTGGTGAAGACCGGGTATTTGTGAAAACGATAGGATGACGTATCGATTGTCTCTGCACCGTTAGCTACGGTATAGAGATTTCCTTTGTGATGGGAAGTTCGATCGGGATTGTGAATACCCGGATTGCAAGGGCTTCTTTGGAAGTGCCTTCGGTTCTGTTCGAACCCGAAACAGACTTATATGGTTACATGTCTGACATTACATTTTGATATATAAAGCTGATTTCTTTCAAATACATTTCTGTTGGTGGCGGAGAATTTATTCTCTTAGCTTAACACCCTTCTCTGAGACGTACGAGCTCAGAGGTTATGTAGTTGAAAGTTATAAGTGATATACTCCCAATTTGGTAGTGTGGCATGCTGAGTGTTGTTGTGTGATGATCATTTATTGATCTTTTGTTGATCAAAGCGTGGATTTGTGAAAAAGCATAGCTTTGTCGACGAGACCTCTTCGGACCTCACAACCCGGAAATGGTCGAAACAGGAATGATGCGGCAAGGTTATGAGGGTCACTCCCTTTAGGGATGTCATTTCCTTCTGGAAAAGGGTGGTATCAGGTATGGAGACTTGGTATTTAACCTATGTGGTTACTCCAATCTCATTTACTGTGTGATTGTTGTTTTGTCGAGGCGCCTCGGATAAAGGTCCCAAAGGACCGGGGGGTGGCATATTCGTGTAGTAGTTACCCAGTGTAAGGGGTAACCCGACCTTATGTTGGCAGAGAGCTAGTTAGTTCTCGGGACGTCCCGCCAGAGGCGATCCCATTGACAGTAGGAAGTTCCTTAGCCTGACCATTTGTTGGAAATCCAAAGAAACAATACGAACCTTGTACGGTTTTAGTTGTATAACCTGCTATGGAATGTGGCGGTAACCTACTATTGAACATAGTAGCTATAGTAGGCATAAGTGTGGAATGCCTATGCTGGTTAAGATTAATATTATACTTTCGAAATGTTTTCTGCACTATGCACTAATAATAATAATATCGAATGATTTTGCGTAGTAAGCATGTTTGACTATCATAAGGAGAAATCTCCTCCAATTCTGCGTTTGCATTGTGTCTATGGAGGGAGGCCTTATGGTAGTTTCATTTTCCAAAAAAAAAGCATTGCGGATGTGTTTTACTTCCTTTGTTGTTGTTTAAAAGATAAATAACTGTTTTAGTTCTCACACCAGTCCCATGACTGACCTGGAGTTTATTGTTTCTTTCCTAAACTCTGGGTGCCCACCAATTTCCACACGGGCAGTCTAGAGTCAGGTTGTCAGGTCATTCAGGATTCAGGAGATGCTGTGGAGCTCAGTGGCGAGCTGGATGGCGAGGCGTAGCATTTGTATATGATATTATTTATTCCGCTGTGTATTCTGTATGAGGACAAGTTTGTATAACTGTCCATTGATGTATTGTGTATATTGTTGTTGTAAACTTTGATGATGATGTAATGTATAAACTGATATAGTTCTTCGATTTAAAGATTATTCATTTATCTATTATATGTTGTTCCGTTGCGATATGTGAGATTCTAATATTGTTTCTGTTGTTTCTTCTTTCTTTCTTTCTGTCTTCTTCTACCTCTTCTTTTTAACCATAACATTTTGGTTTTCCGGCATTCGATTGCTCGGCAGTTGATACAGTGGACGTATTAATGTCGATTTTTGGAAGTCGAAAATCCTGAATCGTTACATGTGGTATCAGAGCATATGGTTAAGCGATAACCTTGGCTCTGTTGGGTGTTACTCATTAGAGATAGAGTCCGTAGTACTCTAGAATGAGTGTGAGTGTAATAATAGATATGAGCGCGTATTTTGTTAGTGAATATGAAATTGTTTTGTATTGTGTTGACTTATCGGTTGATTGTTTATAGATTTTGGTCGGTGCAGTCTAGCTAACTGTATCGATAGGGGTTTCTAAACTCTTAAACAAGATGAACCGACATAGTATCATTTTAAATTGGGTAAATGTAACAATTTTACCTCAATTATATTTTGTATATAAAGGAAATAATTTTTCAGAAATTGTTAAAGTGTATATAACATTGAATTGTTTGGTTGTTGAAAATGTAAGAATATATATGAGTTAATGAAAGTTGTTTGAATAAGTTAAATAAAAACAACAATTGTAAAAGAAGAGATTGTATAAGCAAATGAATTATTAAGTATAGAATTATAATTAAGCTGATTTACAATTATGAAATAATCTTGTATAAGTAAAGTAAAATAGTAAAATTATATGAGAAAAAGATTTGTAAATGTGATTTATAAATAAAAGGAAATTTTAAAAGAATTAAAAGCACTGGATTCACTACTGTTATTGGGAAATAATAAGGGTGATGACTGCAGCATCATCAGTATCATTTTTGAGTTTCTGTGTGATGGATTTGCTACCAATAATAAATTGAAAATTGAAGTTTTGTTGTGATAAACAAAAATTTAAATTTAAATCCAAATTGTAATTGATAATTATAAGTGAAATGAGTTTTGTACTTATAATATGATTTGGAAGTTAAATAAATAAGTTGTGTAGCTTATAAAATGAGAAGATGTAAGTGAAACCAAATGATAAAATGGTTAAACGGATTTTGTTAAGAAAGACAAAATCTGAATTGGATTTATAAGTGGAAATTTGAAATGGAATATAACTTAAGTAATGAATGAATTTGATTTTTGATATCGAAGTAAAAATAATAAAGTGAATTAAATAGATGTGAACTTGAGTTATATAAATAAAATTCAACTTTATTTGTAAAATGAATTAGCAATTGAATTAGTTAATGGATTGAATGTTAATCAATCTAATGTAAATGAATTAATATGGAATAATGGATATAAGTGTTAATTCATTAAAAGCTAATAAATTGGAAATTCAATGAAAGCCAATTTAATATTAAACCAATTGGAATTAAAAGTGTTGAACCAAATTGAAAGTAAATTGAATGAATTTGGTTATGTTGATTATGATTTGGTTGTTAGATGATTGTTAGTTGATTGTATAGAAATTCATATGTAATTGAATTAATCAAATGGAAAGCTAATGTATGAAAGCTATGTGATGGAATTTGAATTGGTAGTGAACCAACTTGAATGTAAATTAGTGAATGTAAACTAATTGTAAATGAATAATTGAATGTCGTTGTATATAAATTGGTTGTAAACAATTACAAGTAATGTTGAAATTGTATAAGTTGCTTATAAACCTTGTTTAGTATGCATTTCTTTTAATATGCATATGTTGTAGTTGTTTAAAAGAGTAAATTGTTAATAACTTTATATATATATATCACTTACGTGTTTAAATTGAGTAAGTACAGGTGCCGTGGCTTCCGTTCGGCTGGTTGGGTCATGCTAAAATGCTTAATAAATAACTGCTTTGCTTAAAAATGCTAAAAAGGTACGCCTACGCAATAAAAATAGGAAATATGAACTGTTTTTCTGCTTTTCCGACCGTGTGGGTCGATGTATATATATTTATGTCTATTGTGATCCTACTACGATCGAACCGCGCAAAGGAGACTATGGCAAATTTTTTTGAAAATTTAAGGCGTTAGAAAATTTTCGGGAAATTTTGGAAAATTTGTGAAAACTAAATTTTGGATTTGGAGTTAAAAGTTAAACGATATAGTTTGTTTTGAAAAGTATAACTAAGTATAGATTTGAAAAACTTAGTAAAGTTTGAAAGAGTTTAACTATTGGATTTTGGGGAAATTGTACACTTAAGTGATTTTGAAATCTAATTTGAACGAATTGTTTGAAAAGTTAACGGATTTGGGGCATTTTTCTTACTTGGTAATTTCGAGGACGAAATTCTTTTAAGGGGGGAAGATTGTAACGACCCATAATTTCTGTCATTTGAAATTCGTATATTTAATTGATTTTAAATATTAACAAGTAAGATTTGTAAGTCGAATAAATTTAATTTTGAATATAGTGATTTAATTATTAATTTAATCGATAATTTAATATTTGAAATTCCAGAAATAATTGGAAATTGGGTTTAATGTGTATAAAAATGATGTATAAAGTTATATTAAATCATATTGGAGTTAGAATGATGTTATAGAACTTTTAAATTTGAATTAAAACTTAAATTGTGAAAATTGAATATTTTAATATTTAATTGACGACTAAAAATAGTCATTTTCAAACAATTTCGGATTTCGACGAAACTAGTTTCATCGGATCCGTAATGTGAAATTATTGTAAGTTTTCAAATTTCGTGTCAATCGGACGTACGGTTTGTCCGGGGCCAGTTAAAACGCATCGAAATCTTTTCAATCGATTTAATTTAAATTTGATCGTTTATTTCCGTAACTCACACATATGACCGAATTAGCTCCCGAAACACGTTCCATTATGTCCGGAACGCAGGTTAAACCTTAGAAACGCCAGCCGGCATGCTTCGTTTGGAGTTCGGAAAATTTCGAGATGAATAGTGTTTTACAATTTTCTATACAAGGACCTATTTTCCTTCATTTGCATCAAAACCCTAGTCTTCTACGTCTGGCCGCCAGTTCAACTATTCAATGGCCGAAAATAGCCAACATTCTTCCCTCGATCTCTCCAAATCCGTAAGCAATCACGAAAAATTATCAACTACAATGTTGTAGAGGGTGACGAGACGAACAACTTCAACGGTGGCGATCGAAAATGGTGGAGTCGATCGATGGGAAATCACGTGTAAACCCACGACATTCGTGCATGTTTTTTAACATAAGGGGGAGGCCGAGCTTGATGATGTTCACGGCGTTGATAGAGTAGGCGATGGCCGTTCGAATGGCAGTGGCTGATCGTCTTCAAGCGTGGAGATGGTGGCTCGGTAAATGATGAAGGAACGGCGGCTATGGGTGGGTTTTGCACGGCTTTGAAATGAAGGAGGAAGAAGATAAGTGCACGGCCCAGATCTAGGGCAAAGGGCTTGAACGGCTATGATGCAAGGGTTTGAAAATAATAATATAAAAGTTGTAAATTTATTTATATTAAAAATCGTATAAACTTTAAAAGGCTATAACTTTTTGATACGAGGTCTGTTTCGCACAAAACAAATTGCGTTGGGTCCGTTTTGTCGAGCACTACGCAATGGAGCTGGTTTGGAGTCGATTGGAGCTAGTGAAAATTTTGACTAAAATTAAACGTGCGTTTAATTTTATTCGAAATAAAATACTGCAACCGTTATTGGAAGCAAGGTGAGAACTTCTCACTCAATCGAATTGTTTTTCGATTTAAATTTTAAATAGTTAGATTTAAAAATTGTTGATAGTGTTGATTGTGTGATTGAATGATGATTGTTATCTATTATGTTGAAATAGACCCTATACGCCGTATATTAAGCGGAGGTTATTTATTAAACACATATACCGCGATATTCCACCGTGAAGTGGAATTGGTATTATATATGTATTTGGAGTTGATTTCCCGCATTATATAGCGGATGAGACCCTACTGCGCCGCATAATAGCGGATAATATTTATAAATCCCATATACCGCGATATTCCACCTCAAAGTGGAATTGGTATTGTGCTAACTACTGTGGATGCAGGGAAACAGGTTGGAGGGATCCAACTGGATTCCTCAAACATTTGAATTTATTTCAATGTTGTGTGTTGATTTTTTTTTTATATAATCTGTGTGTGATTATATTGTGATTGAAATCGTTGAAGGCTATAATTTAGCGGAATATATTTTTTGGTATCGTTGGATACCAGAAATAAATAAAATTGGATTTTCGAAATTAAAGTTGACAATTTATCGAAAAAATTATTTTTGAGAATTGGATAAATTTAAATGGAGTTTTGAAAAAAAGATAAAGTTTTATTTTTTTGAACTATGTTGAATTAAATTTCAAATTTTGGGAAAAAAGGCTTAATAAATGGATTTCGAAAATATTATTTATAAGTTGAAAATTTTATTTAAAATTTGGATTTTTAAATAGATTTGAAGAGATAAAGGAATCTATTTTAAAAGGAAATAATTTTGGAAATTCATTGGAAATTTATTTGGGATTTGAAAATTGATTTGGAGTTGAAAAATGAATATTTGTGAAATTGATTTGAAAATCGTATAAAGAGTGAATATTTGGAAATGTAAATTCACAATGGAAATTTATAAGTAGAAATTAATTGGTTATGGTAATTAATTAAAAATAATTAATTAAGTATTAATTATTAATTAAGGGTTAATTAATGATTAATTAAAGGAAAATTTATTAAATGTTTTTGTAGTTAATTGGTTATTAATTTACCATAACTAGCCAAATTTATTCATAGAAATTTATCTGCTTTAAATTAATCAGATAATTAAATTAATCCTACTTATGGATGTTTGGATTATATTGGATGTTGAATTGTTTGACATCTCTGATATGTGATGTTTTGTGATATATCCTGATTTGTGTTGTGATCTGTAATTTGTTTATCTATGATATATATATATATATATATTTGTGATCTGTGAATGAAAGATAAGCGTTATAGTTTATACCGCTTATCAATTATATTGTTATATTTGATCTGTGATGGTTGAATGTTGTTGCACTATTGTGTTAAACCCGTGGACTACACAATACACACACAAATGTGGATTTCACGTGGATTTCACGTGGAAATCAGTTAAGTCACAGATTTTTAGAAATTTTAAAGATTGAATTCTTGAATCCAAAATAGTTTTGGAATTGGGATTGAAAGCTTTCGAAAATGAGTTTCAAAAAATAAAAGTTATTTTAAATAACTTAATAAAAATTGGAATTTAAATCATTTGATTTAAATTTGAATCTAATATTTTGAAATTGAATTCAATAATTTGGGAATTTTGATTTAAAAGATTTTTCAAGTGTAAAGGGTGTTTATATGGGTTTTTAACCATTTAAAATATGGTTTTGGAAATTTAAATTTAAATTCAAGATTTGTACTTGGATGGTTTTAACCTATGTAATTGTAACCAGTTTTTCCCAAAACGAAAGCTATCTGTTTTCAAATAATAATAGCTTTCATAAAGTGAAAAGATTTCCAATTTGTATCGAAACAATTCAAGTTGAAATGAAATTGTAAATAGTTTGGAAAAAACTATGAATTGACCTTTGTGAAGATGATTAAGCTTTATTTTGAAATAAAAGAAGATTTTAAAAGGTGTATCTTTTATATTATAAAAGACTTGAATTGTGAATAGTTTTGAAAGCTATAAGTTAAATCTTGATTTAAAGATTTAATGGGTTAATCCAATTGAAATTAAAATTGATTTGGAAATCTGTGAATGAATCTTTGTGAAACTGGGTAAACTTTATGGAAAAAATCTTTTTGTTTAAAGATTTAAAATGGTAATTTGTTCAAACCATTTAAAGGAAAAGATTTGGGTAATAAGTTGTGACTTAATTCAAATCCCTATATCCATATGTTTTAAATATTGTGCTCACTATTCGGTTTAGCCGGGAAAGGACCTTTGTGTCATATAACCCATTCCGAATAAGTGATATGACGATATGGATAACATTTGAAGATCGGTGGTGAAGACCGAGTATTTGTGAAAATGATAGGATGACCTATCGATTTTCTCTGCACCGTTAGCTACGGTATAGAGATTTCTTTTGTGATGGGAAGTTCGATCGGGATTGTGAATACCCGGATTACAAGGGCTTCTTTGGAAGTGCCTTCGGTTCTGTTCGAACCCGGAACAGACTTGTATGGTTACATGTCTGACATTACATTTTGATATATAAAGCTGATTTCTTTCAAATACATTTCTGTTAGTGGCGGAGAATTTATTCTCTTAGCTTAACACCCTTCTCTGAGACGTACGAGCTCAGAGGTTATGTAGTTGAAAGTTATCAGTGATATACTCCCAATTTGGTAGTGTGGCATGCTGAGTGTTGATGTGTGATGATCATTTATTGCTCATTTGTTGATCAAAGCGTGGATTTGTGAATAAGCGTAGCTTTGTGGACGAGACCTCTTCGGACCTCACAACCCGGAAATGGTCGAAACAGGAATGATGCGGCAAGGTTATGAGGGTCACTCCCTTTAGGGATGTCATTTCCTTCTGGAAAATGGTGGTATCAGGTATGGAGACTTGGTATTTAACCTATGTGGTTACTCCAATCTCATTTACTGTGTGATTGTTGTTTTGTCGAGGCGCCTCGGATAAAGGTCCCAAAGGACCGGGGGGTGGCATATTCGTGTAGTAGTTACCCAGTGTAAGGGGTAACCCGGCCTTATGTTGGCAGAGAGCTAGTTAGTTCTCGAAACGTCCAGCCAAAGGCGATCCCATTGACAGTAGGAAGTTCCTTAGCCTGACCATTTGTTGGAAATCCAAAGAAACAATACGAACCTTGTACGGTTTTAGTTGTATAACCTGCTATGGAATGTGGCGGTAACCTGCTATTGAACATAGTAGCTATAGTAGGCATAAGTGCGGAATGCCTATGTTGGCTAAGATTAATATTATACTTTCGAAATGTTTTCTGCACTAGGCACTAATAATAATAATATCGAATGATTTTGCGTAGTAAGCATGTTTGACTATCATAAGGAGAAATCTCCTCCAATTCTGCGTTTGCATTGTGTGTGTGGCGGGAGGCCTTATGGTAGTTTCATTTTCAAAAAAAAATCATTACGGATGTCTTTTACTTCCTTTGTTGTTGTTTTAAAGATAAATAACTATTTTTAGTTCTCACACCAGTCCCATGACTGACCTAGAGTTTATTGTTTCTTTCCTAAACTCTGGGTGCCCACCAATTTCCATACGGGCAGTCTAGAGTTAGGTTGTCAGGTCATTCAGGATTCAGGAGATGCTGTGGAGCTCAGTGGCGAGCTGGATGGCGAGGCGTAGCATTTGTATATGATATTATTTATTCCGCTGTGTATTCTGTATGAGGACAAGTTTGTATAACTGTCCATTGATGTATTGTGTATATTGTTGTTGTAAACTCTGATGATGATGTAATGTATAAACTGATATAGTTCTTCGATTTAAAGATTATTCATTTATCTATTATATGTTGTTCCGCTGCGATATGTGAGATTCTGATATTGTTTCTGTTGTTTCTTCTTTCTTTCTTTCTGTCTTCTTCTACCTCTTCTTTTTAACCATAACAATTCGGTTTTCCGGCATTCGATTGCTCGGCAGTTGATACAGTGGACGTATTAATGTCGATTTTCGGAAGTTGAAAATCCCGAAACGTTACACCTTCTGGTTCAGAATTTGACAGTTCCTCATCATTGGAGCAAAGGCAGAGGGACAGAAAGAAGAAGATGCTTAGAAAAAAAAAATTGGGAATTCGAAACAAAGACTGTGACTGAGCCATGGCAAAGGCATATGGATCGGTACTGATTTGTCAAGAGGGATTGGGCCGAACCATCGAACCTTGGTTCGGGTGGTCGACTTCTGGGTGATGGTGCTAGTTTGGCTTCTGATTGTGATGTGGATAGCCAGAATGTTGGAGATTAGGCGGCTGCTGTGGATCTGCCATGAAGAGACTATGTACACGGAATTATTGAACGAACGGTTCTCCCAGAGTCAGGGGAACCCAGGTATTGTAACATCCCTCATTTTAAGGTCCGAAACTAAGCACTGTAGATGTTGTTGTCATTTATAGTATTAATTTCTGATGACAAAATGCGATCATGTTATTTTGTCATAATATCATAAGCACAAGAATGTGAAATAATTTTAAACATAATTTTCAAAGCAAACTTTCACATTTCATTTCAAAGATATATTTCATATTCATTACATAATCCCAAACTTTGCACAGGTTCAAATAAAATATAATTATTACATCCAAGAATGACATATGAAGATTCCCCCTTGGTTGATCGGAGTTACTAAATAGAAAAATACATCCACTATCAATACATACAACAACTGACATAACACGAATGATAATAGTAATAAATAGACTCCTATATAGCAAGCGTTGCCTTTTGCACGTCTCTGAAAGCTTTATTTGCTAAAACCTACATAATCTGTAAAGCCCTTACTCCCGACCTACTCAAATCAAATTTTGGGCACCGAATAGTTTAATAGGAAAACAAAAACTTTGATTCAAACAATAAGCCAAGTGTGAAAATAATACGCCATCTCGACTTATGGATATCTAGTGAGACCATGCCGCTAAGTGGAATGAGTTTCCCCTTACTAATATCCCATTTTAAGATATATCTTTTGCAAATCAAAGTCCTGCAGTCAAACTAGTTAAAATAAACAATATGAACAATAATGTGCAAGCATGCTACATAGGTAGGTAATCATGTCTATCCGTTAATCAATGGACTATACATCCCAATGTTTAATTTTCATGGGGTAACTACCAACCTTCTTGGTTGACTGAGCCTACTAGATATATCAAATTTCCTAACTGACTGTTAGAAGAAAACTGCACATTCTGTCCAAATACACTTATCCTAGTGTTCACCTGACTATCTGTAAATCTCATAGTTTTGCTAGGCTTACTATGAACCTAACGGTTTTGCAGGTCAACCTATAACCTACCTTGTCTTTATATATTCCTTTCTATGTGTAAACCTACTTTTTTCCTTACCTTTGACAAAGCCCAACACACTAGAACTTTAGACTTATATCTGCTAGGGGCTAACTATAAATCTCTAATTTTAAGGCCCAAAACTTAGCGCTATAGAAGTTGTAGTCATCTACAGTATTAATTTCCGGTGACAAAATGTGGTCATGTTAATTGTATCCATAATATCAAAAGCATAAGAACATGAAATAAAAGCAAACTTTCACATTTCATTTCATTGTCACAATTTCATATTCAGTACAAAATCCCAAACATTTCCCAGGTTAAGGTAAAATATAATTATTATAAAATACTCCAAGAGCGACGTATGAAGATGCCTCCTTGGTTGATCAAAGTTCCTAAATAGACATATACATCTACTGTCAATACATTCATACAACAATTGACATAACATAGTGGATAATAGTAATAGATAGACTCCAACATAGCTAGTTTTGCCTCCTGCATGTCTCCGGAAACTTTATTCGCCAAAACCTACTTACCCTGTAAATCCTTTACTCCCAACCTACTCAAATCAAATTTTGAGCTCTAAAGAGCTTAAGGGGAAAACATAAACTTCGAGTCAGATAAAAGCTTGGTGCGAATAATAATATGTCATCTCGGTTCATTTATATCTAGTGAGACCACATCGCTGAGCGGAACGGGTTTTCCCCTTACTGATATCCTTTTAAAATATATCTTTCGCAAATCAATTTCCTGCAAAACCAAATTGGTTAAATAAACAATATAAACAATAATATGCATACATGCAACATGGGTAATCATGAATAATCTGTCTAAATCAATGGACTATCGGTCCCAACATTATAGTTTCCTTAGACTGACTACAAACTTATAGCTGACTCGGGCCTACCAGATATATCAAATTATCTAACCTACTATTAGAAGGCAACTAGACGGTCTGTCCAAAACTTACTATTCCTAGAGTTAACTGATCCTAATGGTTTTGCGGGCAACTTTGTATATTCCTTTCTATGTGTAAACCTACTTTTAGTCTTACCCGTGACAAAGACCTACGTACTGGAATTTTGGACTTATATCAGCTAGGGACTAACAGCTGAAGTATAGGCGCGACCCTACACCAGTCTCACCTGGCTCTGAGTCAATTCATCTTATCATAATTTATCTAAAGGTGATAGGAACACTAATTTTTTAGTAAAATTCCGGGTCAAATACCCTCTTTATATTTCCTTGAAAATAAAACCTTTATAAATGATTCAACCCTTGAAATCATACTGTAAAACAAGGAAAATATAGCCCTGTACTTTATCCAAAATACTTATGCCATATATACTTTTCCAAAGCTTTATTGATGAAGTTCAAAATCATTTTGAGGTAATCTTCTTTCAAAACATAAGCCATAAGGCCAAAACAATCAAACCATTTATATTGGTAAAGTTTGGCATCATTATTGCCCATGGGATCATCACCCCTCTTCAATATAAAAACACGTTAAGGTCTTTAATTTATAAAACATAAGGCTATGGGGCCGATAACATGCGTTTGAACCAAAAATGGTCACAAACACCCAAGAATAGTTTTTGTAGAGAAATGAAGAAAAGAAAAATTAAAATGAGTAAACGAATAAGTAAGCAACAGAGAATAAGCAGTAATCAAAGAAACAGAGGTTTATAATGGTTTGGCATTGTATGCCTATGTCTACTTTTAGTATTATCCTTTATTACTCTCTTGTGAATCTGATTATAGTAGTAGAACAAAGCTAGCACTTGATTACAATGGAGTCTAGATTAACAAGCAGCGTAAAGATCCTCAAAATGAACTATAGGTCTGTATTTATAGGGTGAGATGATGAGATATTTCGCTAAGATTTCGGCAGAAGGATCTCCAAGTCCATAGGAGCCCACCATAACGGTTGATGTACATAACTTGTTGTTTTGGAATGATTGGTATAAATTATACCGATTATTATCGGTATAAATTATACCGATCATTATTTTTGCCTTTGATTGACATGCGATCATTTATGGGTGTCCCACATGCCTCTAGACCTTGATTCTAAAATATAAAGTCATTCCGGGTTGTCATTTCTGAGATATGGATCAATCTTTGTCGTATTTGGGCTACTTGCTGAGTTGCATCGGTCGTTAGGGACGATCGGCATAAAACGATCGGTATTTCTTGAACCTGAGAGTTTTGACTTGCGATCATTTTTCTGGGCTTTGCCCTTCAATATATTGATGCCCTGAAAGTTTCAAGTGAATTGGCCATGTGGATTTTGAGATATCGATCGATCTTTGCTGATTTGAGCTGTTTTATGGATCATTCCCGATCGATCCATATAAATCCTTGCTTTGTCCATAACTTGAGCATATGAACTCCAATCGACTTGAAATTTGGAACGTAGCTTCACGGGGCTATGCCTGTTACTCCATGCTGATTTCACCTCGATTGGGTCCCAGTTTAAATCAGCTCGACCTTCGTCCATAGTATCGTATACAACTGATTCTCAAGGCTGGTAACCCGTTTCTAACCAAGTTGATGATATCATGGCCTTGTCAAACGGTGGGATAACATTTGCCCCCTCCCAAAGTACATCTTATTTGTACATGATGTGCTTTGAAGCGTTGCGAGCTTCGATTGTCGTAAAGGATTCCATTCGGTTCATTGAATGGTCATTACCTTTCCGTTGAGTCGCTTTTTACTGAGGGTCGTATCTCCTTCTATTCTTTACGACCATTGGTCGACTTCCAATAGTATAAATAGTAGATCACGGCTTGTCGGTGATCATCTTGTTGTTTTTTTGGTGACTGCCGGGCCACAATACTCTGGTTTTTATCTCTCTTTGGCTAATTTCAGGTGCGAATTCAATTTCCATTGATTTTAAAAAATTGAACTTTAGAACCTATACTAGTTCGTATACGAGTTATACCTGACCCCCGATCATGATTGCACGCCCATGGGTCATTGTCGAGTTTCAAAGTTATTTCAAATTTTGTGTGAACGACCACGACTGATCGTTTATCATTGAACAAAAGTTTGGATCACTTTTGTACGATCGTTTTTTTAAAAACAAATTATCAAGGCTGATCATTATCACTGAATGAATTTTCGTGCCCATCTATTTATGATTGTCCTTGTACGATTGTTGCCATTCTCTACATACATTTTTTTCTTTGAGTCTAGGCCGATCGTTACTGGATATTGCTAAATTTCGGATCGTTTTAGAATGATCGGTGTAGAAAACGATCTTCACGGTTGCGCTTAAGGAACGATCGGCTCTACATTTAGGCCATAAAGGGTCGGCCTATATCTCCATATAAAAACATTTCTACTTGGCCACCTCCACTCCCACTTTTCACTTTCTTATCATTCAAGCTTTTAATCAGAAAGAAAAATGAATCATCCTCTCTCTTCTCCTCCATTGCTCCAAACAACGATCTGAATTCCCCAACCAAGAATCATCTCTTCTCCATCTAGTCAATCATCTTTCTCCTCTTATCCATTTCTTTTGCTTTAGATCTTATGGACAATCAAGTTTGTATCGAATCCATCCTTCCAATTCAGACTTAGATAGGTTGATTCTTGGAACTGTATTGCGATTCGAACACGAGATTTCAGGTTTCATCAATTTGGTGACGTTTTTTTATTGATGGGATCGATGGATTTATAGTTGGTTGGAGGAAGTGAGGTTGAAGAAGAAAGTGAGTTTAGCCGATTGGTTTTTGGGGAAGACAAAGTTATGGAGTGGCCGTTTCATTATGCAATGATCGTTTACAAACAATCGGCCACAGTTGTAGACTTGAGGAATTTTTGGAGTGGGTGACTTGTTCAGACAATCGGCAAGATTGTGATGAAAAAACAATCGAGTTGAAGTGCTGGGGCGAACGATCAGTGTGAATGAGTCGATCAGAAATGATCGGTAGGACTGGGCCTAGGAACGATCGGTGGTAGTGAGGCTTGAATGATCGGTTTAGGAGAGTTGAGTTGAACGATTAATAGTGAGGCATGGGGAACGATCAGGTGAAGCTAAAATGAATGATCAATTGTCTGCACATGAACCTTTAAAGTGTAACTTAATTAAATAGACATGAACCCAATGGTGAGATTCGGCCTTGCATATTCAAATGAACTCATATGACTTGCATAGGACTTGAACTGCATATTCGATAATATATGACATTTGAACTTTGGTATGAACTAATGCCCTTGACTATTCTCTTGGAGCTCATCGGTGACTTGAATTTAAAAATCAAACTTTTACTTGCTAATAATCGATCGTATTGCACAAACTGAGTCATTCCCTAATGATTGTAAAGAAACGATTGAGACGGTTAGAAATGACGGTTACTCCGGTCGAACCTTGAAGTCTTGTCATATGTTCCATCTTTAATTTCAACAACTTATTACTATATTGTATAGCACTTCACCGCACCACACTAGCACTCACTATGCACCGGGGGGTATAGGTTACTTTATATAATCATGATTTTTATTGAGTTTAATAGCAATGACTTCTAGATGTTCAGGGCATCTTGTAGCTATGCCAGCTGGATCATCTTCTTAGCAGGATAATCCTAAGGAGGAATCAAATTCTGCAACCGAGTCTGATAGTCCGTCCTCAAGTCATCATTCAGAACAATCAGAAAGCCTAGCCCCACAGTTTTATTTTTCCTCTGCATTTCCCATTCTTCCACCAGAAGTTATTGATCCTGCTCCCGACACTCTGGAGGAGGCAGTTATTCTGGAGGATCCTACTGATTCCGTAGCCTCAAAAATTAAGGAAGATGCTCTTCGTCGAATCTACGTAAGTCATGGAATTCTTTTTGACGATGTGTTGGTTCCATCACAGGATCCTAGGGCTCATAGACCTCCAGAAGGATATACGGCGTGCAACAAATTTATGTGCTGGGCCGAATGCATCCCGCCATTTATCTCATACATCCGAGAAATTCACCATTATCTGAGGATAGCTCCAGCGCAGCTTCATCCGAATGGCTACACTCTTCTCAATTGTATTCATATGGTATTTATGGAGTTCTTGCGTCGTCCTCCGACCATCGATGACATTCGGTTCATATTCTCTTTAAAGCAATGGACATAGAGTCTTTCATTCACATTTCTTGAGTCGGCGAAGAAGTGTCAGATTCTAACTGGCGCATGGAATAAATTAAGCACTTTTAAATTGAGTGGTTCTTTGTTTGATGTCCTCTCGATTTTGCTCGACAATGGTTGGAAATATGTAAGTGTTATCCATCACTTTTATATTAGCATGGAAAATCGATATCCAGGCCGTACTCCTGACTAAGTAATTCTTTTTACAAGCATCGTCACACGGCCCAGCACTAATCTTTATGAGGAGGCAGTCACGACTCTTAAAAATGCGCCACCTGAAGATAGGAACATCGAATATCTTCTAACAGACGAAAGCCTTGTTACTTTTTGTTTGATAGAAGAAGGCCTCAGCGTAAGGCTAACAAAAGCTGCTCAAACTTCAGGGGTAAGACCACGAGCTGTAGCCGGTCAAAGGGGCAATTGAACCGATCTCGTCGTGCCCCCAGCTATGGGTGCTCAGGAATTTACCAATATTGATGTCGAAGGAGACAAAGGCGATGTGCCCGGTCGCAAAGATGACGAATCTAGTTTTGGAGTCGAGGTCAGATCCTCGTAGACCTCACACCCTTCGGCTCTTGATAGAGGAAAAAAGAAAACATTAGTTTATAAATTTCCTAAAAGTCGCCTTTGTGATCAACTCAAGTCGTCGATGACTCCCAAAGTTGTTCAAGAAGAATCCTCTTCTCAACCATCGGACGTTCAAGTCTACTGCTTGATTGTTTGTCTGGTCTGCCAATACCGCATGACCTTGACGCTTTCCATTTCACTGATGTGAGTGTTGATGAGTCGGAATCTCGCACCCGAATTGGCACTGAAATTCCAACTTCTAAAGGGGAAATTACTCCTATGAGCAAAGCTCCTGCATCTGATCCATTGGGGGGAAAGACAAGGACACTAGCACACACTTGCACCCATCAACATTGCATTGTGCTCAACTTGTGCCCTTTAATGCTTAAAGTTGATTAACATTTGTTTTTCTTTGCATAAATGATGGTGATAAAAAGGAACATGTTCGATTCCCTTCGGGATATACACTACCAATCCTCTGGTTCACGCTCTAGCCCGTACCATTAAAGTGGCAGTCGAGAGTATTATGATTCTATTTATCTCTCCGGTCAAGACCGTGGTCATCAAGATAGGGATGATAGGGACAAATCATTTCAAGACAAGCATAAATCAAGATCTAGGTCCCATCCTCCAAAGGGTTCTGATAAGCCAACTTATCGTCGAGATCCACCTATCGATCCCTCTCGTGGTCCCCCTCCCATTTCAGTTCCTCCACAGCATTTAGTTCCTTCTCATTCCCAGTGGTCTAGTGATCACCATCGCCATAGTGAACATGTTGCTGCTTACATGCCCGGCAAGGAAAGCACTGAAATCGAATTCGCTGTCGAAGATCCTATGATCGATCCAGTTGCCCGCATGGCACAGCTTCGAGAAGAGTTTCCAAACGTATGCTTTGAAGGGTTATTTTTCCCTCCTAATCTGAAGAAGGTCCCAGACCATGTCTAAAAAATGACTATCGTCCGTGTCACTAGTGTCCATAAGCAGTACCATAAATGAATGAAAGCAAGTCGAAAGTACCTTTCGAGCGTGCGGTGGAAATTGAAAAGTTAAAATGCCAGGAATCTCAAAATAAAAGAGTTATCGATACTTTGAAATTGAGTTAGAGGCTTCTAGGACATCTCAAGCAGAGGCCGAGGGTAAAGCTAATGCTGTCGTCAAATCCAAGTCCAGTCATCAAGATAAGGTCCAGGTGTTACATCATCGAAATCAAGAAACAATACTCGAGAGAGATACAACTCGAAGTAATGAATCTGCAGCCTTGAAGGAGATAGTAGAACTCAAGGCTAAGCTTGAGTATGCGAACAAGGAGAAAGATGATGCCTAGAAAATTGCTCAAGATGCTTGTGATAAATTGGTGAATGTTAGACTTGATAGAGATACGGTCGTTGAAAGGGCTAAAGATGTTGATGCACTCGTTCAGCGCGAAGTAGAAGCTACCAATGATAAGGTTAGGGAAGAAATAATAAAGGAGCTCGACCCGCTTCTTATTCTTTACAAAGCCAACGTTCTCAAGCACAGAAATCTAACATGGCTTGGCGATGATTATCCCTACCAGCTCTGGCGCGCGTGAGAATTTCTTGTTGTAGAGGAAAAGAGACTCCTTAACATTGAGAAAATCGACCTGTCGAGGCTTGAAGGTAAATGCTATTGGGCGATGAATCCAAAACATTGCATGATATCCAGCTTACACTTCTGAAAGAGTCTGCTACCGCCTCTTTACATGAAGTGGGTGAATGATCCGGGTCGGCACAACCCGATGTTACAATTGAATTGCCCCCAGCATCCCAGGCTATTCCAAGCTCCATGGAAGATTTTTCAACCATCCCCGAGTATGATCCGGACATGCCTTATCTTTCTCCAATTCTTAAACGTAGTTCTGAGGGTATTTAGGCTTAACTTGGGAGCCACACTAAGGAAGGTATTCCACTGACATCTTTCGTCTTTCAAAAGGATGTGGTGTTATCAGTTTATATTTCTAATCTTTTCGCCTATTTTTCATCAGCTTTAAATCTGTCAGGTGTCGTTCCTCCTCCCTTACGAGAGCTTCAATTGAGATAATAAGCGGCCGTGGCGGAATCCATTAAATTTACAACTTTAGCCGCTGCTCAGGGTGCTCAAGAAGAAACCATCATTATCGATAATCAATTCATGGAGGCACTGTTCAAGGAAGGAAGCGACCCACACTACAAAATTCCTTTTGATGAGGATGTTGTAATCACGGGCTCTTCCAACCCTACTGTTGAACTCAGCATAAGCATGCCAAGAAGGAAGAGTTGTTGAAAAAGAAGGCGAAAGCTGAGCCTATTGATATGGATTTCAATGAGCTGATTCATATCCCGCTCTAGATAATCCCTCATAGCTGGAAAATTCCCAGAGATGAGGTCCCCCCTGCTTCCGATGTTGAGAGTTCCATGATCCCTTCTACTTCTAAAGATGATGCCACCTCGATTCCCATAACTGAAGATGTTTCTCCGAAGAAAAGCCAAGGCCGAAAAGGATGGAAGAGAGGATCGAGTGGCAGTTCGGATGGAGCCACTCCCAAGAAAAAACATTAGGAGAGGAAATCCAAGAAATAATCATTGGGTTAATGTGATTTGTAAATAGCTTGGATGGCTACTTTTCCTTTTTGTTGGTCGTGTACGTACGGGTACGACCCCCACTTTTACTTCTCATTTTGGATAAACTTGTATTGTGAACAACAAGTTTAGTGTGAGTAAGAATTCTTTTATTCATGTGTAGAATTCTTGTACATACTTGTTTAAAAGATACGAGCTATTACATTTTCCATTTAATGTATTTGTGATTCGTTGCTCATCGGGTCGGATATCGATCCGATTTATCCATCCCAAGGCCTCCCTGAGGTCGTGGCCTCGAGTCGTATCAAACACTGGGCTCAAGCCTTAGTGTTGCACTTTCGAATTTAGCAGTTTGAGTAATCATACTCCTGCCCCCAGTCTCAGGTTAGCGGAGTTAGGTAGTGGATGGTCAAACTCCATCCTTAGCGAGTTATACTCCTCTTGTCGGTTTCAGGCCGGAGTTTATGGAATAGTGAGTGGTCGAACCGCACTCATCTATTTGTTTATACTCATATCCACACTCTGGGGATAAGAGTTAGTTAGTGGGTGGTCGGATCACACTCTTTTTTATTTCGTTTATGCTCATATTCGCACTCTAGGGATGAGAGTCATTTCATAGGTGGTTGGTCACACCCATTTAGCATTTATACTCATATTCGCACTCTGGGGATGTGAGTCAGTTGGAAAACTATCGAGTTCAGTTCTCTCTAGTCAGTCGTTTTGCCCTTAAGTATGGGGTTTGACCCAACAAGTGACCGATTGAATCTCAATCACTTCCGAGTTATGTCGGTCCCATCGAACAGTGGGATTTTGTCGGTCGTCTATCGCAACTAACATGTCCTGCAATGGCAGGTCACATATATGATGGAAAATTCAAAGCTCTATTGCTGAATGGAAAGAAATGACATAATTTGTCTTATTACATATTGAAAAAACCAAATGCTAAAGTAAATCCTGAAATTAAATACAACTAAGTGAAAAAGAAATAACTAAGTGAAATACCATCGTAAATGCTCGCTATTCCACGCCCTTGGGTGTGTGATTCCATCGACAGCCGCTAAATTGAAAGTTCCCTCTCCAAGCCTTTGCTTAAAGACATATGGTCCTTCCTAGGTTTGATTCATATGCGACGGGGTAGGAAAAACTCATTCAAGACAAGATCGCCGATTTCGTAGGTTCTAGTTCGGAATTTAGTGTTGTAGTATCGGGAGACTCGGTGTCGATGTGCAGCTACCCTCAAATCAGCTTCCTTACACTTCTCATCTATAAAGTCTAGAGATTCCAAAAGGAGATATTTATTTATTCCGGGATCGTAGTAAGTCCCTCGATGAGAAGGAACTTCGAGCTCAACAAGGATAATAGCCTCGGAACTGTAAGCGAAGACAAATGGAGTATGGCCAGTCGCAGACTTGTGGGTGGTCCTGTAAGCCCATAGTGTTGTCAAGTGTTCATCCACCCACTTGCCTCTAGCCCTTTCCAAATGCTTCTTCAGAATGGACTTTATGATTTTGTTCACAGATTCAACTTGCCCATTCACTTAAGGGTGAGCGACTCCCGCAAATATCTTTTTAATACGATACCGATGGCAGAAGTCTTTGAATTCAGCACTGTCGAATTGAGTCTCATTGTCTATTATAATAGTTTGTGAAAGACCAAAATGACAGATGATATTTCAGACAATGAAGTTGATTACTTTCTTGGTTGTAATAATGGCTAAAGGTTCTGCTTCAGCCCATTTGGTGAAGCAATCAACTGCGATAATATCATACTTCGCACCACCTTTTGAGATCGGTAAGGAACAAATAATATCTATACCTCACATGGAAAATGGCCACGGGCTGATCATTTATTTAATTTTTATCAGCGGAGCTCTTAGAACTTTTGCATACATCTGGCATCAGTCGCATTGTCTTACATAATCAACAGCATCTCGATTAACGGTCGGCCAATAATACCCATAACGGAGTATTTTCTTCGCTAGGGTTTGCCCTCCAGTGTTATCACCACATTCCCTTTCATGAATTTCCTTTAGGACTCATTTTATTTCATCGTGAGCTGTACACTAGAGAAGGGGAATGGGGAAACCCTTTCTGTACATAACTCCTTCCTGTATGATATATCGTGAAGCTTTGCGAAGGACTTGTCATTTTTCATTCCTTCGTTTGGAAAGAACTCCCCATAGCAAATAGTCTTTAATCGGAGTCGTCCATGATTCCTTCTCAGGCTCCGTCTCTAGTACCCAGTCAATTTCTATCAGGCTTATGCTTAGAGAATTTAATACCTCGACCGGAACCAAACCCATCTGTGGTGCATCCCCGGTGCTAGCAAACTTTGCTATTGAACCAGCCTCTTTATTTTGATCCCGAGGATGTGCGTAATATCATAACACTCAAATTCAGTCAACAACTCTTGGACTTGGGTAAGGTATGGAGCAATTCATTGTCCTTTAGCTTGGTAATCTCCCCTGACTGTATACTACCAATTATGAGTCACAAAAGATTTCAAGAGACTTTATTCCCAGTTCTCTGGCGAGTTTTAGTCCGGCAATCATAGCCTCATACTCGACTTCGTTGTTTGTTGTAGGGAAATTAAGCTTTAAAGCATAGCAAATTGACCGATCTTCGGGAGTTACAAGCACAATCCCAACTCTAGAACAATGATCGTTGGATGCTCCATCTGTATACAACTTCCACCGTATGGTAGGGATTTCACTACTCTCCGGGAAATCATCCTACGCATTAAATTCTATTATAAAATCTGCCAGTGCCCGAACCTAGATAGTCCTCCAAGGAAGATAAGTGATGTCGAACTAGCTAAGTTCGATATTCCACTTGAGTAACCTTCTAGATGTCTCAGGTCGCTACAAGACCTGTCGTAATGGCTGGTCGGCGTAAACATTAATAGGGTGTGCCAGAAAGTAAGGGCGAAGCTTTCGTGATGCAATCAGCAAGTAGTATGCCAGTTTCTCTATCTTTAGATAGTTCCTTTCAGCCCCTGTCAATCGCTTGCTAACATAATAGACCAGTCTTTGAATTCGATTCTCTTCGCCAAGCAATGCGGCACTTATAGCATGTATCGACACGACTAAGTAGATATATAAATCTTCATGATCCACTGGCTTTGATAAGATAGAAGGTCTCTCCAAATGGTTCACCGAAGCATGAAATGCGTCTTTATAATCTTGTGTCCATTCGAAATTCCTTTTTCCTCTCCTAATCAAGTAAAAGAAAGGAAAACATTTATCGGTAGCTCTGGAAATGAATCAGCTTAAGGCAGCGATCTTCCCATTCAGGCTCTATACTTGTTTGATAGTCTTTGGCGCTTGGATATTGTGAATAGCTTGGATCTTCTCAGGATTAGCTTCGATTTCGAGGGCATTAATGATAAAACCCAAGAACTTTCCTAATGCAACGCCAAAGGGACATTTCAGAGGATTAATCTTCATTTTTTAATATCAGAGGATGTCGAACATTTCTGTCTAGTCTCTAATGTGGTTTCTAGACTGTCGTGACTTCACGAGCATGTCATCCACATATACCTCCATCGTTTTTCCGATCTGATCTTTAAACATTTTGTTAACTAGGCGCTGGTAGGTCGGTCCTGGATTTTTTATTCCAAACGACTTTACCACGTAGCAATATAATCCAACATAAGTAATGAAACTAGTGTGCTCTTGATCGGGAATGTGCATCGGGATTTGGTTATATCCTGAGTACGCATCCATGAAAGATAGCAATTCATGTCTTGCGGTTGAGTCCACCAGCTGGTCGATTCTTTGAAGGGGAAAACTATCTTTTGGGCATGTCTAGTTCAAGTCCAATTAATCAACGCACGTTCGCCATTTCCCATTTGCCTTTCTCACAAGTACAAGATTAGATACCCACTTAGGGTAGAGGGCATCGTGAATAAACCCATTATCTTTGAGGCTATCCAACTCCTCTTTAAGAGTGGCAGATCTCTCCGGATCCATGCCACGTCTTTTTTGTTTCACCGGGACATACCTTGGGTCGATATTCAATGCATGGCTGGCAATAGCAGAGGAGATCCCATACATGTTAGAGTGAGTCCAAGCGAACACATCGAGTTTCGCTCAAAGAAATCTAGCAAGTTATTTTATCATTGGAGGGCTGAGCTGTGATCCGATCTTTAGGACCTATGACGGGTCATCATGGCTAACTGTAATGTCAATCATCAGCTCAGTTGGTGCAGCCTTGGTCTCTTTAGGCTCCTCTTCATCATCTCTTGGATTTATATTTCAATAGAACCGACTGTAGCGCCTTAGCCAAGGCTCAGGCGCTAGTTGCCAATCTTTAGTGGCTTGGATGCAGACGGTCTTCTCCACACCCATATCTTTCTCCCTCCATTAAACCTCCCTCAACTCAGCTACATAACAGGCATGTCCAGTCGCCTAATCACCATGAACAAGTCTAACACCATTATTTGTTGGGAACTTCAAAGTCAAACACCATGAGGCAAGAGCTGCCCGGAACTTAGCTAGGGCTGGTCGGCCCAAAAAGGCGTTGTATGGAGAGTCAACATCCAAAGCAACAAAAGGAAAAATCTATACTCTCCTACGGTCACCTTCTCCCAACTCTATAGGTAATTCAACATAACCAGCAGCTTCAGTTGCAGCACCGGTAAAGCCATGAATGCGGGCTTTAGACAGTTTCAAACCTCGGCTTCCATCCTCATCTGATCATAAGCTTTTTTGAAAATTATGTTTACAGAACTTCCACAGTCAATCAATATCCTTCTCACAAAAGTGGGGCCGATCATGGCCGAAATGACCATTGGGCCAATCGTTAGAGCCTCCACCTTATCTGCATCTCTATTTCTAAACATGATATCATCTGCCATTGTATGTTGTTGTTTTGTCGGAGCTCTGTCCTCCGTATTTGAACGGGATTCAAAATCCACATGCTTAATCGCGCTACCATAGTGCTCCATTTCATGCCAACTTTTATTAGGCGGATGTGGTCCTCTGACTATTGTATTGATCACTAATCTTCCACCAGTCCGCGCAGGCTCCTCAGCCCTGTGTTGTGCTTGTCCTCGGTTGGGGTCAGATGTCCCCTGCCTGCCATCCTGCGGGGTTTTCCCAAAATTTTGTAACTTCCTTTCTTGAATCAGCTTTTTGATAATATCCTAGAGATGTCTGCATTCATTGGTGTTATGCCCATAGCATTCGTGAAACTGACAATAATTCTCGGTTTGTTTCTGCTTCTCCGTTGATTCTTTTGGAGGCGGCTTCCTGTACTATATGGTATTGCAGGTAGACAAGTAGATATTCTCCAAGGATGTATTCAGCGGCATGTAAGTATTATACATTGGAATCCTAGGCTTCCCTCTTCCAGAATCTGTCTTTTGTTCTTGGCTCATATCTCTGCCTTTCATTTGTTGATTCAGTTTGTTCTGTATATTCACTTGAACTTTTCCAGAGATTTTTTCAGACTGCTTTACAACAATATTACTTTGTACTCCCTCTCCAGTCGATTCTACAACATTCATCTTCCTGGAGGATCTAGCTTCCTCCTTCCTTAAATACTGTGCCACTTTTGCGTAAAAGCGTTCCAATGTTGCGGGTGGTTTGCCAGCTAACCAATCACTAGAGTCAGATTCTGGATCAATCCCTCTTGTCACACGCCATCATCATTGCATGGTCATTTGTATTACTGATTTCTATAACAACTGTATGAAATCTCTCCAAATAATCTTTTAACGATTACCCTGGAGCCTGGATCACACTGGACAGGGACATTACATCCTTGGGGCGAGTTGCGTGCATTCAGAACTGCTCCACAAACCTTGTTTCCAAAACATCAAATCTAGAGATCAACCTTGGGGGTAGCCTTATAAACCACATCGTTGCTATTCCAAAGAGAGTTAGGGAAAACATCTACACTTGATTGCATCATCTGCTCATGCTGAATACATCAGCCATTCATATCACATGATGTGCTGCCTCGGGTCGGTTTTTCCCTCGTAGGTAGGCATCGAAGGAATGTTGAACCTCCATGGATACTCTGCATGCAGGACATTATTAGCTAATAGGGTATGGCTTTTCGAGATTCCCCAATCACATTGGTCAAGCCTTGGCTTTCTCTCACTTGCTGTCTGACCATAGCTAACAAATCCGGCATTTGGATAGTTGGCGCCAAGTGGTGGTCATGTTCCACCTCACGTGAATGGTTCAGTCGATGTCTACGGCCGTTCCATGCCTCCTTGGTTCAACATCTTCTTGATGCTATCTCATAAATTCACTTCATCATCATTCTGGTAAAGTACTTGGTCAACATTTAATTGAACTCCATTATCCAAATTGGCAGCAGCAGCTCCAATTTGAATCCTAACGTGCATAGGTAAGTTCCCTTCTATGGAGGAGGGATCAACGCCGATGATTCTTGGAAAACCATGACGGTCTACCTGCTGATGCCCTGAAGTTTCTGCATGATATCCATCTATTTTGTGATGCCTATGCCTGTGATACTCATCCGATGAACTAGAACTCTTCGATGCCGAGTAAGGGGTAGGGTCCCTCCTAGATTTTCCTCGCTGTTGCTGAGTGAGTTGGTTCATTAGGTTGATACTGGCCTAAATATGCTTATTTAATTGTCGACGGCTATCCATTAGCTCTCTCATCGGATTCTGGAATTCATCTCTCGTAATAGAATTAGTTGGATTCTAGACTTCAACTGGTTTAGCATTAACATCCATTAGTTGACTGCTCGGGCCTTCTTGCTGGATACTAGCGTTTTCGTTTCCTTCCACGTTCTGTAGATCTAGTGTTCCTCACCATTGTTGATAGCTTTGCTTAGATTTTTGCAAATCTGAGTAGAACGAGAAAATTTCCTGAAGATAACTATGGATCTCCTTCGGGGTATTTATGAAATCCAGTAGCAACAAAGGGATCCTAATAAGCCGAGAATCAAGGTTCTCAGTGAAAGCACCAAAATGTTTGAACCAAAAATGGTCACAAACACAAAATAATAGTTTTTATAGAGAAGTAAATGAAGAAAAGAAAAATTAAAATGAGTAAATGAATAAGTAAGCAACAGCGAATAAGCAGTAATCAAAGACATAGAGGTTTATAGTGGTTCGGCGTTGTATGCCTACGTCCACTTTTAAGATTATCTTTTATTACTCTCTTGTGAATCTGATTACAACAGTAGAACAAAGCTAGCACTTGATTACAATGGAGTCTAGAGTAACAAGCATCATAAAGATCCTCAAAATGAACCAATAGGTCTGATTTATAGGGTGAGATGATGAGATATTTCGTTAAGATTTCGGCAGAAGGCTCTCCAGGTCCATAGGGGCCCACCATAACGATCGGTGTACATAACTTGTTATTTTGGAACGACCAGTATAAATTATACCGATCATTATTTTTTCCTCTGGTTGCCATGCGATCATTTGTGGAGGGGTCCCACATGCCTCTAGACCTTGCTCATAAAATATGAAGTCATTCTGAGTTGTCTTTTATGAGATATTGATTAATCTTTGTCGTATTTGGGTTGCTTGCTGAGTTACACCGATCGTTAGGAATGATCAGCATAAAACGAGCGGTATTTCTTGAACCTGAGAGTTTTGACTTGCGATCGTTTCTGTGGACTCCACCCTTCAATATATTGATGCCCTGAAAATTTCAAGTGAATTGGCCTTGTGTATTTTGAGATACCGATCGATCTTCGCTGATTTGAGCTATTTTATGGATCGTTCCTGATCGATCCATATAAATCCATGCTTTG
Source organism: Allium fistulosum (assembly GCA_030737815.1). Classification (NCBI taxonomy): domain Eukaryota; kingdom Viridiplantae; phylum Streptophyta; class Magnoliopsida; order Asparagales; family Amaryllidaceae; genus Allium; species Allium fistulosum. The sequence goes on along the minus strand of CM060907.1, from coordinate 934,766,603 downwards.
TTCGTAGCTCAAGCATATGAACTCCGATCGACTTGAAATTTGGAATGTAGCTTCATGGGGCTATGTCTATCACTCCATACTGATTGCACCACGATTAGGTCCCGATCCGGATATGCTCGACCATCGTCCATAGTATCGTATACAACTGATTCTCAAGGCTGGTAACCATCCGTTTATAGCCAAGTTAATGATATCATGGCCTTGCCAAAAGGCAGGATAACAGCATACGTGTCGCATTTCATAGTGTGTCAACATCAATAGGTATAAAACTAGGTTTGGAAAATTTAAAACTAAAAAGAATAAGGTCGACATAGGTTAATCTCGGTATCACTACATTAAGAAAAATAAGCGGCATCAATTGGGCCAAAGTGATGATGGCGGTAAGGATTAAAGTCGACAATCGTTAGGGTCGAAGTTGAAAAATGTGGCATTTTATATTGTCGAAGTCAATAATAGCGGCATAGGCCTATGAAGTCGAAGTCAATATATTTAAAACATGCGGCATCATTACCATCACTATAAACCACTTCAAAACCGTTGGGGTCGGCGACGTTGTTGAAGACAGGCTGCATAGTTAAAAGTGCGACATCAATATATTAAGGAAAGTGGCCGAGTGCACTTCGAAGTTCACGACGTCAACCCTGATGCTTGGCTTTCCACTTCGACCAAGCCAATGCATTACATAGCAACCAATGTTGATACCCTATGCATTACTCTTGGTCGACATCGAAGACCATAGGGGCAGCATGATGAAATGCGATGTCGTGAGCTTTGGCATGGAAAAACCGTAATTACTTTAAAAATTGATTTTTTACTAATAAAAGTAATTTCTTTTCACAAACCCCTTGTATTTGTCAAAATACTATTGGATACAGCCTTCTTTACCAAATCTTTTCTAGAAAACTTCTAAGGAGCAGGTTTATCATTTCCAAAGTACTTAGCAAACATTGCATTTTATATTAATATTTAAATATACTAATTAAGCCTTTCTAGCTCAAATAATTCATATTAAATAATAAACACTTGGGAAAATCCCCAAAAATCATAATAAATCCAATTTATTATCTTCTTTAACATATAAAAATTTCGGGGTCAAAAACCAAAATTGATTAATTTTAATAATTAAAACCTGAAATAAACCATTTTGCACGATTAGGAAATTCACCAAATATTCTAGTTAAATCTGAAAATTATGAAATTAAAAACCCACTTCCAAAATAATGTTTCTAACATCATAGAAAAATCTCAAGTCATTTGGGTATCATACGATAGGTTTTATAACTCAAACTTATCAAATAATTTCATAAATAAATTCACCATAAGCATATAATCATTCAAACTATTATAGCATGGCATAATATAAGCAAAAGGTTCGGGTTTGAACTTGAAACCAAAAATAACATTTAAAACTTGAGATGCATAACTATTATTCACCTTGAATGGATTAAGAAGGTTGAGATTTGTATTTTGATTTGATTCCCAAGCTTTGATCTTGTTTTCCTAGCTTATCTTCCCTTCGAAACCCCTTATAATGGCCAACTTTGGTATATTTTCATTTTCTTTGAATTTAGTGATAATGGGATAAGAGGATGGAATGGTTAGTGTTAGGAAATAAACCTATTTTCCTATTTTTTCCCCTTGCATGCATTCCTCTTTCTTATTAATGTTTTAATTAATCCCATTAGTTCATTAGTTGAGGCTCAACCCATTCTAATTTTCAAATCTCAATCTTCTTACCATTTTACATTATTTTATTTATCTAATTAAATGTCCTAAATAATGTTAATCAAAATTAGGGTTGTTAAAGGCTCCCTTCCTTAAAGAATTTCGTCCTTGAAATTACAATAAGGTACACACATCGAACATAAAAGCATAGATGTAAAATATACCATCAAACAAGTCAGGATAAATGTCTTTAATCATGCTCTTTGTTTCCCAAGTACAGTCTCTTATCGCCACTCCATCGGATTTTTACTAATCTGACTATCTTGTTCCATAGTTTCTTCTCACCTTAGCCATAATACGAACTGGTTGCCTAACAATGATCATACCTTGCTCCAATACCAAATCTTCCAATGCAGTCAGAGTAAGAGTAGTTTCTGAATCTCGAATACACTTCCTTAGATGAGAAATATGGAAAACATTGTGGACTCCTGTTAAACTTCTTGATAACTCTATTCCATAGGCGAGTCTCTTGGTCCTTTCTATAATAGGAAATGGTCCAACAAACCTAGGAGCCAATTTCCTCGACTTCACAAATCTTGCTACGCCCTTCATCGGAGATATTTTGACAAAAATATGGTCTCCAATTGAGAATTCTAAGTCCTTCCATCTCTTGTCTGCATAACTTTTATGCCTAGATTGAGCTTCATTCATTCTAGCCCGAATCAACTCATCCTTTCTGTAGCTTCTCATACCATATCTGAACAAAGAACTAATCTATATCCGGTCTCTAACCAATATACGGGTGATTACACGGCCTTCGATATAAAGCTTCAAAAGGTGTCATCCGTATACTAGTCTGATAACTATTGTTATACTAAAACTCGACTAAATGTAGATGGTCTTCCCATGGGCCTTCAAAATTTAGTACATAAGCTCATAACAAACCCTTTAAGACTTTGTTAACTCATTCCGTCAGCCCATCGGTCTATGGATGGTAAGTGATACTCATCTTGAGCTTGGTACCTAAAACCTCTTGTAAACTTTTCCAGAATTCACTAGTAAATAAAGAATCTCTATCACTGACTATACTACTGGGAACACCATGTAGTCTAACAATATTCTTCATGAATAATTTAACTAAAATAGGTATCATTCTTATCGACTTACCTTTTTGTGGGATCATTTTCCCCGAGAGGGTAATGAGAAGAATTATAGAATGGATTACTAATTATGCCTAGATCTCGGATAAATGGAAATTTTATTAGAACTTCGGTAAGGCTGCCAGGGTTGATAAACGAGTTCTATCTTTTGTGAACAGTGCCCTAAGAAATGAGAACAATTGGTCTATGGACCAGGAACCCATACTGCCGGCCTATCCGCAGCGAAACAGTAAAAGAAGCAAGCTTTGTCCCATAAGACTGCAAGAAGAAAGGTGCTTGCTCCCCTAGCTTTCGTCTCTCAGTGTCAGTGTCGGCCCAGCAGAGTGCTTTCGCCGTTGGTGTTCTTCCCGATCTCTACGCATTTCACCGCTCCACCGGAAATTCCCTCTGCCCCTACCGTACTCCAGCTTGGTAGTTTTAACCGCCTGTCCAGGGTTGAGCCCTGGGATTTGACGGCGGACTTGAAAAGCCACCATTTGAAGGGAAGTAGACTACTCAATAATTTCACATTTAAATTGTATTTTGTCGTAAATAATAAATTCAGAAAGTTCAAAAGTGAAAGTAAAAAAAAAATGAATTAATAAAGTCCTTGCACCTGGACAGAAAGACCCTATGAAGCTTCACTGTTCCCTGGGATTGGCTTTGGGCCTTTCCTGCGCAGCTTAGGTGGAAGGCGAAGAAGGCCTCCTTCCGGAACCAAGAATTCTCTTTCTTCATCATCAATCGAATCACTGTTCGCGACCCAGGATTCCATTTTATCATCAATCCAATCACCGTTCACATGAATTAAGAATTCTTACAACAACAAGGTCTACTCGATATAGATTAGGCGTGAATGAAAACTTTGACAAAAATCTTTCAAAAAATATTCAACTAATATTTATAAAGTGTGCACTCTTACTTAGTCTGTCCATTATAACCCAGATAATTCAACCTTGGTAACCTGTCAATAAAATACATGGAATCAAATCCCGTTTCCAAACCGGTATATCTAAAGGTTGAAGCAATCCACTAGGATTCTAATGTTCGGCTTTCACTTGCTGGCAATTCAAACACTTTTTTACCCATAAGCCTACATCTCTTTTCATACCCTCCCAGAAGAAACTCTGCTTCATATCCAGATACATTTTAGTTCCTCCAGGATGGATAGTAAACTTCGATCGATGACATTCCCCATGAACTTCTTTTTTGGCCACCAACTTCTGGAACACACAATCGCCCTTTCTTTCTCAACCATCCATTTTGGTCAAGATAAAAATCCTTCAAATTATCAATCTCGGGTCCACCTTCTGATCTTCTAATTATTTCAGCTAGCAAAGGATCATCTCTTTGCTTAGAAGCAATTCCATTGATCAATACTAGTCAACTTCTAAACAAGATAACAATGCGGTACTTTGACTAGAACTGGTAGTCGATCTTAGCCACACACTACAAGTAGTCAGTGCCTCTAAATCTTTCCACTCCGATATCATTGCTAACACTGCATTCTGAAGCTTCCTACTAAGTGCATCCACTATGTTATTTCCTTTTCCCGATGTGTATCAATTCCAAAATCATAAACATATATAAACTCTAACCACCACTGTTGTCTCATGTTCAACTCCTTTTGAGAGAATAAGTATTTTAGCGACTTATGATCCGTGTACAACTCGAATAGTTCTCGCAAAAGGTAATGTCTCCACACCTTCAAAATAAATATTACGGTAGCTAACTCTAATTCATGAGTCGGATATCTAACTTCATGCGGCCTGAGTTGTCGAGAAGCGTAGGCAATTATTTTACCCCTTTGCATTAACACAGCTCCTAATCCAATCCCACATGCATCTATATACACCACCAAATCTTGATTCACATCCGGAACAACTAACATAGGTGCATTGATCAATAAGTTTCAACTTCTGGAATACCGCCTCACATTAATTGCTCCAAACATACTTCACGTCCTTCATCGTTAGTTTAGTTATCGGTGCTGCTATACGGGAGAAATCCTTGATGAATCTCTGGTAGTGGCCAACTAGACAAGAAAACTCTTTATCATAGTTACCGTCTCGGGTCTCTTCCAGTTATTAACTGTTTCTATCTTAGCTAGATCTACTGACAACCCTTTTCTAAGACTACATGACCAAGAAACCTCACCTCCTCCTTCCAAAAATGACACTTCATAAACTTCGCTTCTAGCTGATGCTGCCTCGGCGTCTTAAACACTATTCTAAGATGAATCTGATGATCTCTTTCATCCTTAGAATATATCAAAATGTCATCTATGAATACCAATACAAACCTATCCAAATTCTCTCGGAAAATTCGGTTCATTAAGTCTACGAAGAAAGTAGGCACATTAGTCAATCCGAATGACATTACTAACCACTCATAGGAACCATACCTTGTTCTAAATGCAGTCAACGGAATACTGTCTTCCACCACCCTTAGTTAATGGAACCCTATCGCCAAATCCAACTGGAAAAACTCATTGGCTCCACTCAACTGATCAAATAAATCATCGATTCTCATCAGGGGATATCGGTTCTTTATCGTTTTTCCGTTCAACTTATGATAATCGACACACAACCTTAATGATCCATCCGATTTCTTCACAAACACTGTGGTCGCTCCCCAAGGCGAACTGCTTGGTCTAATAAAATTCTTTCCTTCTAAGTCCATTAGTTGCACCTTTAACTCCTTCATCTCGGTAGGTGTCATCCTGCTAGGTGGTCTACTTATGGGTTCGGCTCCAGGTACAAAATCTATTCGAAACTCAATAGCTTGTTTCGGTGGTAGTCCTTTAACAGGCTCAAAAACATCTACAAATTCTCTAACTATGAAATCCCAATTCAACTCATATTTCTCCTCTATTACATCCAACAAAGCACAAGCATCAAAACATGGATTCTCTACTGAGTATATAATTCCATCGCCACTATTAGGGTGTCTTAATGATATTTTCCTATTGTGGCAAAATATCCTAGCATCATACTTACTTAACCAAACCATACCCAAAATAATCCCAAATCCTACGAAATCAAACACATACAAATTGCAGGCAAATATATGACCTAATAATTCAAACTCTAAATGGTCACATCTCATCCCAAGAGTCGCATACCCTCTTATCAGATTCGCAACCCTTAAGGAAGTAATTAGGTATGAGGGTAAGCTTATCTACCAAACAATGAGATATAAAATAATGTGATGCACTATTATCAAACAGTACTCTAATAGGTATATCAATAATCAAAAGTGTACCTCCCATCAAAGATTTCCTATTCCCTCGGCTGTTGGTCTCGGGGTAGCTGGTTCCAATGCAAACAACTTTCCATCCTTAGCTTTAGCTAGTTTCTTGCATTGATTCTTATAGTGTCCAATCTGGTCACAGTTAAAGCACTTTATATTCTTCCTTCCAATAACTACCTTTCCATCTCCTGAATGACACTCATTCCCAAAATATCCTTTCTTATCACACTTGCAACACATAACATTTGCTTTTCCATTCTTAGCTGCTTCGCTCTTTTGAGTTTCTTTCTTATGAAAGAAATTCATTTTCTGATTCTGCCTACTTTAAGCCTCTACTGCTTTGTTACCACCAAAAAAAGCAAGCATCTCCTCGTTTCTCAAAGCCATCTCGATGACTACATCACATGGATACCAGAGATGTAGCAAAGTCGCCCTAGCAAGCTTAGGTCTTAACCCACAGATGAACTTCTCATTTCTCTTGATCACTTTATCCACGATAGCATATCCATATCGAGCCAGCTCCTTAAACCTTGTGGCATTGTAACAACCCGAAATTTAACCCGTAATAATTAATTTTTTAATTAATTAAATAATAAAATAACTTTGTGAAATTATTAGAATTAAGCCACGGAAGTTGCACCATTGTGTCCGTGGTGATTTTCTGGTCAATTTCCATATATAGAACGTCATAAACTGAGCTAATATGACCAAGTTATAAAATAAACAAAATAAGTAGAGATAAAACAAAAATATATATATATATGGTCAGGTTGACCGGCCGGTCGACCTGGGCAAGGGGGCGGTCGACCGCCCGGTCGACCCGCCTTGCATTTCGTCAAGCGAACGAATGTTAATTCGTTCGAATGAATTAGCGGCCACCGAACACGTCATTTGCATCCATTATTTCGATCTGGTCCCTCCGTTTATGCATCTGATGGCTCCTATTCTGCGTATGATGTGGTTGCATCCTATTCAATCCCCAAATCCAACGGTCCGAGATCCACTTCTACACCCATAAATAGACCCCTAGACCTAACACTTTTTCTCATTCTAGGTTTTCTCCAATTGGGTTCACCTTTCTAGGAAGGACCCTAAATGGAATAAATTTTCCAAAGGAGAAAATCGTTATAAATTAAATTATTTTACAACTCCAATTGGATCCGGGAAGACCAAAGGAAAAGCTTAGGATCGGAGGTGAGTGATTGTAATTATTTTAAGATTTCTTTAAGTAATTTAAAATAATAGGGTTTCCAATAGTTGTATTTTTACTATGATTTTTGGAATAGCCTTTTCAGTAATTTATTTACCGTTTTTAGAATTATTTTCAGTCTATTTTCTTTCAGCTATTTTTTTCAATAATTTTAATTTAATTCTGTTAATTATAGCTCTTCCATTTATTTATAGTTATTTAAAGTATTTTAGTTTATTTACTGTTATTTATATGTTATTTACGTTTTCTTTTCACGCTTTGGATTTTCTTCTATTTTCAGTTTTCTTTTATTCCTCCTTATTCTTCGCGTATGGGTTAGAATAGGATTAACGCGAATATGGATTAAATATTAAGAAAACTGAAATAACAGAATATAAGATGTAAATTTCAAAGACTGTAATATAAATGGAATTGGACTGAAATTACGCCTAATTATGACGTTAATTGGACTAAATTAAAAAGTTTGGCCTAGTTATAACTTAGAATTATGACTAAAAAGAATAAAAGATGATAGAAGCTTATTTTCACACTTAGACCTTGGGTTAAGTAATAAGCATGATTATAACGTAGGTTATAATAAGAAAAGGGAAAAAATAAGGCTTATTTTAAGATTTAGGATAAATTAATAAGCACGGATAGTAGAGAAAATGTAAAGGCTTATTTAAATAATTTACCTAAGTTAATAAGCAAAGATGAAAGTAGGACCTATACCAAATATCATTCCCTATTAGACAAAACGGTGTCTCACATTAGTCTGAAGTGAGATGAGGGAACGCTTATGCTAAGAATGGTAGTAATTGGTCAAATCAAAGTCCAAATCACGAGGGATTTGGATAAGCGGCACAATTAGATATTGTTTGGATGAAGGGCCAGTACCAACAGCATTTCCTATAGTTTCTATGGACACACGGTGATCTCACATTAGCCTGAAGTGAGATGAGGGGCACGCTATGCTGGACGTTGGAGGTAATAAAAAGACCCAATAGGTGGAGCAAAAGGTAGCATGGGCATGGTGGCAGTTACGCGTGCGACTTCCATTTGCAGGTACTCAGTAACAGCTATGAGTTCTAAGCGCTTAGTATGGGTGTCTTTAGTAGACACCATTTCCTTCTGTATAGGGAGCTATATATGCCGAACGAATCCATAGTAGTTGCTCTGTGCATCTTTCGTAGATACCATTGGCTGCTGTGTGGGAGTTATATAGCGGCTGGTCCGCAGTAAGGTCTATGGAGCAGCAGGTCGATCAAAAAGGGTAGAATTAGGGTTATATCCTAATTATAGGATTAGGAATTCAGCCTAATCAAAGCAGAAATCAAGGGCAAGTGCAAGCAATCAAAGTTAACCTATCTTATAAATTGAGCAATACTTAATCATATTTATTTCCAATTTATCTCTTTCCTATTTCCTTTATTATCCTTATTTATGCTAGAATTGTTGTAGAGACTATTACTTTTATCTTGCTTAAAGACTCTAGTAATTACTATCATTCACTAGACTTTTAGTCTGACCTACTCCTCTATTTTCCCCCTTTCCCCCCCATAGGAAATCAAGGGAGAAGTCGGTAGATTGCTGTTGCTTGGCAGTTTCTTGGAGGATTTCTGTACTATGTATTTCTTTTATTTCTGCTTTTGTTCTTCCTATGTACTGGCTTATTATAAGGGATATTATGTCATCTGATTTTGAGACTATGAATTTTTATTTCATGAGACATATTGGATCTTTAAATATGTATGTGGTATTTGGTATTTGACTTATTTATAAAGCAATTATGAAGCTTTGTTTTAATTAAGTTATTATTTTATGTTTCCACTGTTTTTATCTATATTTGTCTTGTGAATCTTAGTCTCTGTTAGCTTTAGTTATACCTACAACGCACCATGCCTTTTAATGTGTCCTTTTGGGTATAGTAAGAGGTGTGGGGGTGTTTCACTTGGTATCAGAGCCTAAGGTTACAAGATTCCTAAAAATTTATTTTAAAAGTAAAGTATTTTCCAAAATAACTTGTTTTAAAAGTATTTTTCAAAAAAGAACTCTTAGAAATAGTTTTTAAGTAAAAAAGAGTTTTTATAAAAATCCCCTCAAAGTTCAATTCAACCTTCTTTCGATTCTTTCGAACCTAAGTTTCCTTTTCTTTGCCTAGTATGGCTGACTGGTTCCGTAGAGCTATAGTACCAGAGGTGTAATGGCAAGCGCCTAATACAACACTAGTAGGTGGAAATCCCTTTAATCCACCTACACCAGCCGATTTTTCTAAGCTATGCAAGGATTTCACTAGCATAGGGGGGCAGAACGTTTTCTGGCACGAAGGATTTCAAGGAGACACAAGCTAGGTTGAGAGATATGGAGCGAAAGTTTAGGTGATTAGGCTTGGAGGACCGACAGCGAATTCAACCTACTTATTGGAAGACGAAGGGAGAACTTAAGAAGGCTCCTGCAAGCTCTAAGAAATAGTGGTGGAAGGACAAGAAGGATAAGAGGAAAGAAAGGAGACCTCAGAAGCGAATCAAGAAAAATGGGAAGTGTAAGCGCTGTAGAATGAATGGTCATTACACAAAAGACTGTAAGAAGATAGGAATGGAGGGAAGGTGTTTCAATTGTGGACAACTTGGTCACTTTAGTAAGTTTTGTCCTCAGAAGATGGGGCAGGGAGCGAGTGCACCTGCAGCATAGATTCAGACTTTGGATATGGCACCTTCCAGCAGTAGACCAAATCGAGGTAGGAAAATTTGGTTTCTATTTATTATTTTCCCATTCGAACTCTTTTTGATCCTAGAACATCACACTCTTTTCATCTCTAGTTCTTTGGTAGATTGTTTGCACTTAGACATTTGTTTAGTAGTAGACCCCATTATTGTTTCAAACCCCATGAGAGAATCGACACTCTTGTCTATGGCTTGTAAGGGTTTGAAAATTTATATCCTAGGCGTAGAATTTGACTATAACGCCTATATTTTGGGATTTTTGGGGTATGGGATGATTTTGGGAATAGATTGGCTATCCACATATGGAGCTATATTAGATTGCGAGTGGAGAGTCGTTAGACTAGAGACATGCATCAGTAGGACTCTCGAGATTTCTTGCGACCCGCAAGGGTCAGTTATGTTGAGCTTCCTTTATTCCCTCGATTCATCATCATCAGAGTTAGATTCGGTTCCTGTCATCGAGGGTTTTTCTAGACATCTTTGAGGAGGTTAGGGGACTACCCCCTAAGAGAGAGATCGACTTCAGAATTTATTTGACTAGCCAGTAGAGTTACCTATAGGGCATATGGCGCCTAGGGAAAGGAAGGGATTGAGCAAGTGGATCTGTGAGCTTTGGAGAAAGGTTTCATAAGAAGGAGCATATCGGAGAGGGGAGTGCTATTCGTCTTCGCTACCAAAGCAGGTGGTTCTCTTCGACTTTCCATTAACTATAGAGGATTGAATAAGCTCACAAAGAAGAACCATTATCCACTCTCTAGGATATATGATCTTTTTGACGAGTTAGTTGGCTCTTCGGTATTCTCCCAGCTTGATTTAGCCACTGGATTTCATCAGCTTAGGGTTGCTGATGATAACATTGATAAGACCGCATTTAGGACACCAGACGGATTCTTTGAGCGGTTAGTCAAGACTTTTGGGCTAACCAATGTCCTTACCTATTCTATAGATTTGATGAACCATGTTTTTAGAGATGTCCTAAAATAAAGTTCGTGGTGGTATTCGTGGTCGACATTTTGGTGTTTTCCAAGAAGTATGGAAGAGCAAGGTATTCATCTAAAGGAGGTTCTTTGTACGCTTCGTGTTCGTCAATTGAGAGCAGAGTCCTTGAAGTATCACTTTTGAAGTGTGTTTATTGGGGCATAGAGAATGTCTACACATGATAGGGATTTAAGAAACAGTTTTGTACATTTAGGATTGGGATTATGGAAATCTAAAGAAAGGTAGGCAAAGGTTAGAGATGTACAATAAAATTCTGTAGATAAGCAGAGAAGAAAGTCCATGTGTAGGTAATTGCAGAAATTATAATTGTCTCAGACAAGTGGATTTGACGGTAATGCCTTAGAATAAATATGAGTATACAAGAGGAATAGGAGTAAAAGCCTTTAGTTTAGGAAAAGTACTCAGTGGGTAGTAAGTAGGAAGACCCACTTTATGTTAAGCCCAACAAAATGAAATTTTCGAAAGTTGAAAAAAAATATTGTAATTGTTGGAATTTAAAATTTCATTGTTAATATTTTCTTTCAGAAAATAAACATGGGGTTTTTGAAGAATAGTATGAAATTAAAGTTGGTTTTATCTAATGAAAAATTGGAATTCTTTTTTTTGAAGAATTATAGAGTGTGTGTGTGTGAATATATATATATATATATATAACTCTCTAGTTTCATTGTAAGTAAACAAAGATTTTAAACATAAAAACTAGAGTGTATCAAGTAATGAAAATGTAGATTACAACTTTTATTGTTGTAATAAATGTTTTCGTGGAAAATAAGTAAAGCATAGGCTATAACACTATTGTTATAGTAAATGACTCTAAGGAGAAATATTTTTACATAGGTATATGAGATTTATTGGTGTTTATTTAATTGAATCCATACACTAGTATTTTTTTTGGGTTGTAGTAACGGTGTTTTACGCAACATCGGTTTTAACCCAAATAGTATTTTAAAAGGTAATTTCTAAATATAGAAACAAAATGGTTTGTAAAGTACACTTATTATTAATAATTATAAGGAAGTGTTTTTGCAGTTATGGAAATATTAAAACAGTTTTGAAGATGAGTTTTTCTGAAAGGAAATTGTGTAAGTTAGATATTAGAAAATATTTATCATGGAAGAATATAATTTAAACATATTCTAATCTATTGGAATGAAATGAATAATGGTATGATTTTCTATGAAATCGATAAAAATGTTTTGTGCAAGTTACAAGGAATACATGAAAGAGGTATACACAGTATGAAAAGCACCATATTTTGTATAGCCTATTTTGAAAAATATAAAATAAGTTCCTTGTAATTTCACATAAACATGAAATCCTCTCTTAAAAAGGTCCATAGAAGGTTTTAGCGTTAATAACTTCTCATAAGAGAAGGTAGTTCCAATACATTGAGATATGAGACTATTAGGTGTAATAGAAGCTGTTTTGAAAACACATAAAGGATATTTTAAAGATATTTTAGAAGAAAATGGTTTGGTGAAAAAGTAAATAAGTTTTTGAAATTAAAAACTTAATAAAAATAAAATTTGAAAATTCAAATTTTTATAGAAAACTTTTAAAGTCTTTAAAAGAAAGAGAGATATAAGTTTTAGACTTAAAAATTTGGAAGTTTTTCCCTCTAGGTTTGGGAAATAATATTAAGTGACCAAGTATTTTTGAAATAAATAAAAACTAAAAAGATAACACTTTTAAAGACAAAGATTTTGGGGTTTGATGTTTTAAAATTTTTAGAAACCTTAGGTTTTAAAACAAGGTGATAAATACCAAACCAAACTCTAAAATGTGGAGTAGATAAGAATCATTTCCTAGGAGTAATGGAAAGGGTGTAAGGTGATAGCAGTAATTACTTTTAGAAGTAATAATGGAAGTTTCCGTAAAGTGTATAGGACACTAGTAAAAACCTAGGAATGTTGATTCATGAAGAACAGTAAAACGAAATTAGTAGGATAGTAAGACAAGCATGGTGGAGAATGAGAATTCTTGATTTTGGAAGAACTTGGGAAAAGCATCTTTCTTTAGTGGAATTCATATGGTAGTAGTTTTCAAGCTAGCATTAGAATGGCACCATTTGAAGCTCTTTTTGGGAAGGCTGTGTAAGACGTCTTCATGTTGCTTGGAGTCTATGGAAAGGTTGCTTCTTGATTCCGACATGGTTAAAGAGATTTCGGAGAAGACTAATTTGATTAGAAGAAAATTAGTATCTCATATCCATGTCTCTTTGATAATAGGTTTTAGAATTTCCTTTTTCCATCTTTAGTTTTGAATGGGTTCTTTCCTTTATTATCCTTTGGGAGGGTAGAACTTAAGATTTATCCTATGGATGGTAGGATTTGATGTAAACATGTTAATAGAACATGTTATGAATGATGTATGCTAGTGATTGCAAGTGTTTGCTGGTGGATGCTAATGGACGCATATAGGTACACTAGGCACTATTATTCTTTAGGGATCGGCCTAACTAGGACACTAGAGCATATGCATATGGATGTGTGCGCATTTTTATTTTATTTCTATGATTGCTATAAATGGATGTTTATCACATGATTGTTGCATTTGGATGATGGTTGTAGCACGCATATAGAATTATCAGTCATCATTAGGAAAATTTTGCATTCATTTGGATACATGGCACGGACATGATTGCATAAAAGAAGGTCGACTGAATCAGTGGACCACATAATATTTTGCATTAGTTAGGAACATTTACACTACACTAATTGCATAAGTATCATAAATTACATTAGAAAAACTTAAGGACAATGGATGAATGGCTGATGATTGAGTAGTTAGTTGTAGAATTGGATGAAAGCGTTTAGTACATTCTTTTATCCTTAGAGATTTCAGGGATGAAATCCCTCAAGGAGGGGAGAATGTAACAACCCAAAATTTAACCCGTAATAATTAATTTGTTAATTAATTAAATAATAAAATAACTATATGAAATTATCAAAATTAAGCCACGGAACTTGCGCCATTGTGTCTGTGGTAATTTTCTAGTCAATTTCCATATATAAAACGTCAGAAACCGAGCTAATATGACCAAGTTATAAAATAAACAAAATAAGCATAAATAAAATGAAAAAAAATTATATATGGTCAGGTCGACCGGCCGGTCGACCTGAGCAGGGGGCGGTCAACCGCCCGGTCGACCCGCCTTGCATTTCGGCAGGCGAATGAACGTTAATTCGTTCGAACGAATTAGCGGCCACTGAACACGTCATTTGCATCCTTTATTTCGATACGGTCCCTCCGTTTCTGCATCTGATGGCTCCTTTTCAGCCTATGACATGGTTGCATCCTATTCAACCCCCAAATCCAACGGTCCGAGATCCACTTCTACACCTATAAATAGATCCCTAGACCTAACATTTTTTCTCATTCTAGGTTTTCTCCAATTGGGTTAACCTTTCTAGGAAGGACCCTAAACGGAATTATTTTTTCAAAGGAGAAAATCTTTATAAATTAAATTATTTTACAACTCCAAGTGGATCTGGAAAGACCAAAGGAAAAGCTTAGGACCGGAGGTGAGTGATTGTAATTATTTTAAGATTTCTTTAAGTAATTTAAAATAATAGGGTTTCCAATAGTTATAGTTTTACTACGATTTTTGGAATAGCCTTTTCAGTAATTTATTTACCGTTTTTAGAATTATTTTCAGTCTATTTCCTTTCAGCTATTATTTTTCAGTAATTTTAATTTATTTCTGCTAATTATAGCTCTTCCATTTGTTTATAGTTATTTACAGTATTTTGGTTTATTTTCTGTTATTTATATGTTATTTACATCTTCTTTTTACACTTTGGATTTTCTTCTATTTTTAGTTTTCTTTTTTTCCTCCTTCTTCTTTGCGTATGGATTAGAATAGGATTAACACAAATATTGATTAAATAGTAAGAAAACTGAAATAATGGAATATAAGATGTAAATTTCAAAGACTGTAATATAAATGAAATTGGACTGAAATTACGCCTAATTATGATGTTAATTGGACTAAATTAAAAAGATTGGCCTAGTTATAACTTAGAATTATGACTAAAAAGAATAAAAGATGAAAGAAGCTTATTTTCACACTTAAACCTTAGGTTAAGTAATAAGCATGATTATAACGTAGGTTATAATAAGAAAAAGAACAGAATAAGGCTTATTTTAAGGCTTAGGATAAATTAATAAGCACATATAGTAGAGAAAACTGTAAAGGCTTATTTAAATAATTTACCTAAGTTAATAAGTAAAGATGAAAGTAGGACCTGTACCAAATAGCATTCCCTATTAGACAAAACAGTGTGTCGCATTAGTCTGAAGTGAGATGAGGGCACGCTTATGCTAAGAATGGTAGTAATTGGTCAAATAGAAGTCCAAATCACGAGGGATTTGGATAAGGGGCGCAACAAGATATTGTTTGGATGAAGGGCCAGTACCAACAGCATTTCCCCTATATTTTCTATGGACACACAGTGATTTCACATTAGCATGAAGTGAGATGAGGGGCATGCTATACTGGACGTTGGAGGTAATAAGAAGACCCAATAGATGGAGCAAAAGGTAGCATAGGCATGGTGGCAGTTACGCGTGCGACTTCCATTTGCGGGTGCTCAGTAACAGCTATGAGTTCCAAGTGCTTAGTATGGGTGTCTTTAGTAGACACCATTGCCTTGTGTGTAGGGAGCTATATATGTCGTCTGGATCCACAGTAGTTGCTTTGTGCATCTTCCGTAGATACCATTGGCTGCTGTGTAGGGAATTATATAGCGGTTGGTCCGCAGTAAGGTCTATGGAGTAACAGGTCAATCAAAAAGGGTAGAATTAGGGTTATATCTTAATTATAGGATTAGGAATTCAGCCTAATCAAAGCAGAAATCAAGGACAAGTGCAAGAAATCAAAGTTAACCTATCTTATAAATTGAGCAATACTTAATCGTATTTATTTCCAATTTATCTCTTTCCTATTTCCTTTATTGTCCTTATTTATGCTAGAAATGATGCAGAGTCTATTACTTTTATCTTGCTTAAAGACTCTAGTAATTACTATCATTCACCAGACTTTTAGTCTGACCCACTGCTCTATTTTCCCATTTTCCCCCTATAGGCAATCAAGGGAGAGTCGGTAGATTACTATTGCTTGGCGGTTTCTTGGAGGAGTTCTCTACTATGTATTTCTTTTATTTCAGCTTTTGTTCTTCCTATGTACTGGCTTATTATGAGGGATATTATGTACTCTGATTTTGAGACTATGAGTTTTTGTTTTATGAGACATATTGGATATTTAAATATGTATGTGGTAATTGGTATTTGACTTATTTATAAAGCAATTATGAAGCTTTGTTTTAATTAAGTTATTATTTTAAGTTTCCGCTGTCTTTATCTATATTTGTCTTGTGAATCTTAGTCTCTGTTAGCTTTAGTTATACCTACAACGCACCACGCCTTTTAATGTGTCCCTTTGGGTATATTAAGGGGTGTGGGGTATTTCATGCATACTCCAACAAAATCATATCACCTTGCACTAATACAGCAAACTTTCTTAACAGAGTTGACCAAGCAATCTCAGACATAAATCTTTCTCCAAACCTCCTACTGAATTCAGCCTAAGTCAAAGTCTCCTCTACTATCCCGACTGTTGGATGGATTCTTACCATCGAACCAGCCTAGCCGAACCATCATCACCGGATCAACACAGCCACGAACGAACCAACCAACAGGCCATCCTCCACCGATCCAAGTTACAACTGGACCAGCTCCACCAAAACTCCGCAACCGGTCTCTCCGAACCAAATACCATCTCACCCAACATGCTTCCCACCGAACCAGGAACACCGGTCCACTCAACATGCTTCCTACCGAACCATGCTCCTACCGGACCAACTCACTTCCACCACCTCCTACCGGACCAACTCACTTCCACCATGCTCCTACCGAACCATGCTCCTATCGGACCAACTCATTTCCACCATGCTCCTACCGAACCATGCTCCTACCGGACCAACTCACTTCAACTCCATCCTACCGAACCAGCTGCCACCGGACCGAGACGTTCCAAACCATGCTCCTTCCGGACCAACAATACCAGGCCAGGTCGCGTCAGCCCAGGCCCACCAGCTGTTATATACATCCATGACCCCTACCCCCAGCCTCACTCTATAAATAGAGGGGCAGGGGTACAACAATGGGGGACAAGTTTGAGAGCTCAAGCATGGAGAGAACTTTCAAACAACTTTCTTTTACTTGTATAAAAGCTTTGTACTTGTAATAAAAAGAAGAGAAGAGAAATAACATATAAAGTGGACGTAGGCACATTCTGGCTGAACCACTATAAATCTGCGTGTCTTTTTACAGTTTAGCCCCACTTTTTCATATATTTGCATAAATCACTCAAATCACTAAGAACAACATAAGATCTACTAAATCATACAACTTTGAGGTGTTTGTCCATTTTTTGTGCAAACATTTTTGGTGCTTTTCATTGAGAGCTAGAAGCTCGAAGCTTCAGCTTCATCCACTTAACGAGTTTTCCTAACAGCATCGTCCGCCACTTGGAAAGCATGCCTCCCAAACAGAGAAAAGATGTTAACAAAGGAAAAAACATCGCATCCAGCAGTCTTCCAGATCCAGCCGTCACGAATCAAGTAAATCGTCCTCCTCTGGCAGCAGTAACAAATGAAGGACAGGCTAACCCAACCACTCCTGCCGCAGAACAGCCTACAGCAATTACTAGGGCAGATTTGGACAGAGTTGTGGTTGAAGTAACTAACCGCTTCACGTCCCAGCAGGAAGACTTGGTGGACCATCTCATGTCACGCTTAAGGGACGCTGAAGAATCCAACCGCAACACTGAATCATGGGGCGAGTCCCAGTCTGGAGGATCTCAGAGACAACAAAGATCTTCCTTCTTCGAAGGAGCTAACGGCAGAAGTAGCCATGGTAGGGGCCGAGACCGAGCACAGCCCGAAGTTAGGCCTGAGGAAACGTTTGGTACCGAACCCAATGGGGGAGGTACCGGACGGAGGTCAACTGTAGCTGAGCCTGTCATACTGCCTAGCCACGGAAACGCCAGTGAACGGGGCCGAGCTAGAGTCCAGCCCGAAGTTGGACCCGAGGAAGTGCTTAGATCAGAACCCGGCAGGGGAAGATCAAGGCAAGGGCCAACTGTAGCTGACCCTAGCATGCTCCCAGAAGATCAAAGGCAGCCACTAGAAAATATGAGGAATGATAGACGATACCATCCCTACAGGTCATCTGGACGGAATCAATCCCACAGAACAGAACCAAACTCATTTCTATCTGCTCCAAATTCTGATGAAAGGATGGCACGCTTATTCAGAGAGTGTGTCCAACGGGGGCAAAGAGATCGAGGGATAGGCGCTAGGGTAACCAGCCCTTTCGCCCGCAATATCGAAATTGCTATCACCCCCCGAGAATGGAAGATGCCAACAATGGAACCCTACAAAGGAACCTCCGACCCCGTTGTACACTTACAGAGGTACACGCAACATATGCTCATGAGTGGGGCGACAGAGGGAGTACTGTGCAAATGCTTTCCGCTCTTCTTAGCAGATCTTGCTACCTCCTGGTACTGTCATCTACCCCAGGGATCCATCAGCTCATGGGAAATGTTGAAAGAAAAATTTATCAGTCAGTTCCGCATTCATGTGGAGCAACCTAAGGACGCTTATTCCTTATCCAGCGTCAAACAGAAACCTGGAGAGAAGCTGCAGCAATACCTAACTAGATTCAACGCCGCAGCAGCCGCAGTCCAAGATGCCGATGAGAATCTTATCCTAATGGCCCTCTGTAGTGGTGTGCATCCGGACACTAAATTTGCTAGAAGGTTGACAAAAGAAAAACCAGCTACTTTACCCGATTTCTTCCATGAAGCCGGGAAATACATGAGGCTTGAGGATGCTGCCGTTGAGGGGCAGTCAGGACAGCAAAATAAGACAACCCATAGCAACGCCCTTGCTGTGGCAAGGGACGTTCGAAGAAATGATTCCAGAGACAACACCGGGGGCAAGAAGGGAGAAAAGCGCCTATATCGGCCAGGACCGAGATTCGACACTTACACTCCTTTGAACGAGACTGTCGAAAATATCTTCCTTGCCACCCAAGGCGAAGTTAGATACAAACGCCCACCATACAAGAAGGAATCAGATAACGCACAGAAGTCTGGAAAGTTCTGCCGCTTCCACGAATCTCATGGGCATGATACCAACGAATGCCATCATCTCCGAGATCTGATTGAGGAACACATCAGAAGGAAGAAACTGGAACGTTATGTAAAAGGTCAGGACAGGACCCCAGCTCCTGCCAATGAAAACCCAAGGCTACCCTCACCGGGGGCCGACAGAGGAAACCGCAACGCTAGCAGCTCTAGTCAAGAGAAGATAGTGGTCCATACCATCTCAGGAGGGCCGCACATCGCAGACAGAAGCTGGAAAGATATTGAAAGATACGGAAAGTCGCTTAGAGACAATAAAGACTATGTCAATTCGGTTATAGAAGAACGCCACCCGAAGCGGAAAGAAAGTGATGACATCACATTCGGTAAGCGTGACCTAGAAGGAAGGCAGTACCCTCATATGGATCCCATGGTCATCTCTGCCCGACTCGGTCCCGCCGAAGTTTACCGAATCCTGGTAGACACTGGAAGCTCAGTAAACATCCTGTTCAAACACGCATTCGACAAAATGAAGCTATCAATGAAGGATGTATCTCCCTGCGATAAACCACTACACGGTTTCACTGGGGATGCTAAGATGCCCCTCGGGCAACTGGACCTCTTTGTTGAGATTGGAAGCCATCCCCGCTCCATTGTACGGAAGTAGACGTTCGTGCTAATAGAAAACCATTCGGCCTACAACGCCTTCTTAGGAAGACCAGCCTTGTCTGACTTCCAAATTGTCCTAGCCCCATGGTGCCTAAAGATAAAATTTCCAACAGACAATGGAGTAGGGAAAGTGGAAGGAGACCAGGACATTGCTCGAGACTGCTATGTGACTGAACTTCGCAACAACCACAGGAAGGATAAAGGGAAGGGTGTAGAGATTGCCCTCTGCACGAAAAGTCTAGAAGCATAGCAACTAAAGAAAGCCCCTCCTCTTCGATATACCAGCGACCCTTTCAATGAATTAGACCCTAGGGACAAAGAGGAGGAGGCCACCGCCGAGCCTGCAGAGGCTATGGAGTTCATATCTGTAGACAAGCATGACTCAAGTAGACTACTGAAAATTGGGTCCCAACTAAAAGCCGAATTGAAGGAACAACTCATCGATTTTCTTCGCCACAACTTGGATGTATTCACTTGGTCACACGCTGACATGACCGGAATCGCCCCCGACATAACATGCCACGTATTAAACATTGATCCTACCATGGCGCCTGTAAAACAAAGAAAGAGAAGTATGGGGGCAGAGCGATCAGCAGCCCTCGATGAAGAAGTAAAGAATCTACTCGCCAATGACTTCATACGAGAAGCTATCTACCCGGAATGGATCGCCAACCCGGTGCTGGTAAAAAAGGCTAATGGGAAGTGGCGAACCTGCATTGACTTTTCCAACCTAAACGACGCCTGCCCAAAGGATTGCTTCCCACTTCCCAGAATCGACCAACTTGTAGACAGCACAGCCGGGCACGAGCTCCTATCTTTTATGGACGCATACTCAGGATATAACCAAATTCCTATGCATGCTCCCGACCAAGACCACACTAGTTTCATCACCGACCGGGGTTTATACTGCTATAAGGTAATGCCTTTCGGACTTAAAAATGCAGGAGCCACCTACCAGCGCCTCGTCAACAAGATGTTTGCAGGGCTAATAGGACAAACTATGGAAGTATATGTGGATGACATGCTGGTAAAGTCAAGGAAAGTCAAAGATCACGTAAGCCACCTAGGCAAGATGTTTCAAGTACTTCGACAATATGGAATGAAGTTGAATCCACTAAAATGCTCCTTCGGAGTGTCATCAGGAAAGTTCTTAGGATTCATCGTTCATGCCAGAGGGATAGAAGCAAACCCTGAACAAGTCCGAGCATTAAGGGATATCAAGATACCTTCCACTCGGAAGGAAATGCAAAGTTTGAATGGAAAAGTGGCCGCTCTAAGCCGATTCATCTCCAAGGCGACGGACAAGTGCGTCCCCTTCTTTGAAGCCCTAAAGAAAGACAAGGGAAAGTTCGAATGGACTGACGAATGCTTAACCGCTTTCCTTAACCTAATCGAACACCTTCAGAAACCACCGGTACTCTCGACTCCAAGCGAAGGCGAAGAATTATACCTATACCTTGATGTGTCATCTCACGCCCTAAGCGCAGCCTTGGTAAGGGAAGACAACCGCACGCAGCGGCCAGTTTACTTCGTCAGCAAAAGGTTTACTGGGGCAGAAGTCAGATATCCTAAACTTGAGAAGCTAGCATACTGTTTACTAATCACATCATGAAAGCTGCGTCACTACTTCCAGTCCCATTCCATCAAAGTTCTGACTGATCAACCACTGAGGCAGGTACACCATCGTCCCGACACTTCTGGGCGACTACTTAAATGGTGCATTGAACTAAGTCAGTATGATATCACCTATCACCCTCGCACCGCCATCAAGGGACAAGCCATGGCTGATTTCATTGCAGAATTCACTACCAACGAAGATAAGGAGAAATTGGAAATAGCAGAAGATATCAAGTGGAATCTCTTTGTGGATGGTGCATCAAACGAACAAGGCTTGGGGGCAGGTGTGGTAATAATCACTCCCAGGGGAAACAAACTGCACTATGTTATAAGATTGGAGTTCGCTGCCACCAACAACGATGCAGAATATGAAGCAGTGATAGCTGGACTAGAAATTGCCATAGAAATCAGAGCCAATTCTTTGTTTCTTCATAGTGAGTCTCAACTTATTGTTAATCAAATATTAGGAGAATTCCAAGCTCGAGAGGAACGACTCATAGCATATCTAAAGAAGACAAAGTTACTTCTCAGCCGATTGGACCACTACTTAGTCAAACACATCCCTCGGTAAGAGAACCGAGAGGCCGACGAATTGGCAAAGCAAGCAAGTGTGAGAGACATCACCATCTTCAGGGCAGTAACTATCTCAAAGCAACTGGCCCCAAGTTTTGAGAAAGTGAATCTGATAACTGCAACCGAAGAAGCAACTTGGATGACTCCCATCCGAGACTACCTACAAAGTGGCACACTACCCAACGGGCGTAACGAAGTCAAGAAAATCTTGAGGAAAGCATCCCGCTACACAATACAAGAAGACATCCTCTATCGGCGCGGATTCTCTAACCCGTTATTAAGGTGTGTCGCTGGGAGGGAAGCCAAGGAAATCTTATCCAACATCCATCAGGGGAGCTGCGGAGATCACACCGGAGGGCAAACATTAGCAAAAAAGATACTCCGATACGGATATTTCTGGCCCACCTTAAGCAAGGATGCCTTAGATTTCGTCAAAAAGTGTGACAGATGCCAAAAATTTGCTAAGATTCTGCGGCTACCAACAACTGAGATTACTCAAATGACCAGCCCTTGGCCCTTCGCAATATGGGGAATTGACTTAATCGACAAGCTACCGATGGGCCGAGGCGGGGCCAAATATGCTATAGTGGCAGTTGATTATTTCACTAAATGGGTGGAAGCGGAACCTCTGAATAAAGTATCTTCAGCAAAAGTTATTAACTTCTTGATCAAAAATGTTCTATGCAGGTACAGAGTCCTACTCAAAATCATATCAGACAATGGACTTCAGTTTGACAGCGAGGAATTCGCCAACCGGTGCCGAGAGCATGGAATTCATAAAAGCTTCTCATCCGTAGCATATCCCCAGGCAAACGGACAAGTCGAAGCAGTCAACAAAATTCTGAAAACTCTGATAAAAAAGAAGCTCGAAAAGTCAAAGGGCGCTTGGGTGGATGAACTCCCTACGGCACTGTGGGCCTACCGCACATCTTTCAGAACATCAACGGGGCACACTCCTTTCTCTTTGGCATACGGATCGGAGGCTATGCTCCCAGTTGAAACCATTGTGCCTTCCCACCGTAGGATCCACTATAACCCGGAAGAGAATGAAGAACTCCTCCACATGTCTTTGGATCTAGTTGAGGAGAGAAGAAATGATGCAGTCCTTAAAACAGCAGCCCACAAGCAGAAAGTGGCAGCACAATACAACTCCAAAGTCAAGCATCGTACCTTACAAGAAGGGGATCTTGTCCTCAAGCGAATCTTCCCTCGCCCCGAAGCACTTGACCCAATCTGGGATGGACCATATGTAATTCATAAAGATCTCCACAATGGAGCTTATATTTTGTCAACAGTGGACGGAGAGGTGTTCCAGAGGGCATGGAATATCCAACACCTCCGTCGATACTTTTCTTAACTTGTACTGCCCATATGAAGTGAATTAACAAAGAGGATCAGTGGATGTAGGCCTTTTCATGCCGAACCACTCTAAAAAACCTTGTCTCTTTTTTTAACTTGTTCCTTTATATCTTGGCTACTTGTTAACTTTATCCTTTTCTGTTGAACAAAATCCTATGCGTATAGCATTTCCACTCAAAGCACTCCATGGCGCAACTTCACCTGGACAAAACCTTACAGGTACTATGCGAATCTATGCCCTCGCCAATGAGACACTTTTGCTCCAGCATCCCTCTGCTGCGGGTTAACTCATTGCTCGCGATGGCCCTTAAAGCCAACTGTAATGAGCCGATTATAAGCCACCGAGAAGGCCGACTATAGCCGAGGCAGCTCATTACGGCGTTAGGCTCGCCGGCAACTGTGAACCGACTATAAGCCCCAACATAAAGTGTGGCCAGCCAGGGGCAGTTCACAGTTGACGATCGGCACCCACGCTAGCCGGCCACAGTAAATCGAATAATACCCACGATTACGGGCCATAATGGCCCGGGTAGTTACTGTGCGCGATCTCGGCTCCGATGTGTCTTAAGTGCGGCTGTGGTAAAAAAGAATTAACTCCCCGCGGAGGCGTAAGATGGGTGACAAATGTCTCCAAGACCCACAGCTAGGGAAAGTGACTACAAAACCCGTTTGCCATGAACTTAAGCACATCGAAGGCCTTCCGTGATTGGAAGTTTTACTTTTTCACATATTTCAATTTTACTTAAAAAGCTTTTCTCCTATCCTCTATAACAGTCCCTAAAGTACAGGATGTAGAGTAGGAGATACTCGCCAATGGGTGTAGGGACTCACGATTGGATGGCAGGGCATTCGACTGCGTTCCATGCTCGGTCATACAAGATATTCAAAACTGCCATCTACGATTAAAACATGAAAGGCGGTATTTTCTTCTTTTGTGTACAAATACATGACTATAATTTGTTCACACCACACGCTAATATTGCAAGTCATGAAATTATGTTTTAAAACCAGAACCTGACATCAAACACAATTCAATTACAAGAATATACATAGCTATATTTCTCATACGACATGTCAAAATAGCAACAAACATTCGGAAGACGACAAAATCAGCTTAAGTTGAAGAATTACACATCAAGAATAGAGCTATTTATTACAAGTAGCAAAATAATACAACTTAAAAGCTACTTTACTGTTTTAAGACTAACATCTACAACCCTGTCAAGTCCACAAAAGGAGTATTTCCAGGTATAATCAAGGGGCCGGCTGCATTGGAGTTTTTTCCTTGTCATGTTGCCCACCTGTCCAGACAGAGAAGGGATTCATTAGGGAGAAGCAACCAAGATAATGGGGAAACTAAAAAGGAAGACTTACCAACATCTGCTTCTTGGCCATCCTGGTCGTCATCATCTACTTGCACCCCTGCCTCCTCAACAGCAAGCAACCGCATACCCTCCTTCACCGCCACCTTCTCCCCCTTGGCAAACTGGGCAGTGACCACATCCATGCTGAAGGCCACGCCGCCATCTTTATCCGCATCGGCCTTGGCCTCCTCCAGAGCCCGAAGATAGATCTTAGCCATGACCCTAGGATAATCATCCATCCAGGATAGGTTGCCCTGCTTCCAGGTTCGGAAGTACATGTCCTGAAGCATTTCGTCCATCATCCCCTCATTCTCCTCGAACTCCCTCATCCGGGCCTCGGAAGCCGACAACCTTTCAACGGCAGCATCTCTCTCCGATCGGTATCTCGAGCAGTCAACCAGAAGGGATTCCCGCATTGCCTCCATCTCCTCCCTCAACTTGGCTTGAGCAAGCTCTGCAGCCTCAAGTTTCCCGGACAACTCCTCTACCTGCTCAAGATCCGCCCTCCGAACCTCGTCCACTGTCGAGATGGCCATATTTATCTGCTCCTTGCAAGCAGCCTCCATCTTCTGCAATTCCGCCTTACTAGCCTCCTCCATAGCCTTCCTCAACCGCCCGGAGGCAGCCTCATGTTGGGAAATCTGAATGGCCTGATCAGCAAGCTGTTTGGCCTGATCCGAAACCATCAATCGTAGTCGGATGTTGGCACTCCCAATCTCCTCTCCAGCCTTAACCAGCCGGGCATGATGCCCCATCAGCTTCCTAGTCTCCTCCGCCACCCGATCAATATTAGCCTTAGCCTCGTCTCCCATGGTAATTACCCGAGTGGTAAGTAAATCGAGATCTAAAGACTTAGCCTCATCAAGCACCCGTACCATGGGATTGCGGGGAAGAAGGTGCTCACCGGTAACCTCGTCAAAGGTAATATCATGGGAACCTGGATCCAGATCAGGGTGACCCGCAAATGGATTACGAGCCAAACCAGGACGATCAATCTGAATAACGGAAGGATTTTCAGACGGGTGCGGAGAGAGTGCGAACTCAGTACCCTCCTCCGTGATATCGTGAAGAGGCTGAACCGGGGGCTGAGGACCAAGTGAAGATTCAGATAAGGGATGGCTCCTCTTTCTCTTTTGAATGCCCTCGTCAATAACCCCGAGAAGAGGACGGTAGCCGACTACATCCCCAGAACGGTGGGCCGAAGGTTTCGGCTTGGCGGAAGCTTTGGAAAGCTTGTATTGTTCAAGCCTGTGTCGAAGATCTGAGGCCTTAGCCGTTTTACCTGCTCCTGATATAAAGAACAAGTGTCACAAGCTTACATTGATCCATAATTCAAGAAAACACGATAAATTAAAAAGATAAAAGAAGAAGGAAAACACATCTGTGGTTGTACAAACCCTGGTGAGGAGTAGGATACTGCAATGAGTCCTGGATTTCATTCCAGGACGGGAGTGGATCATAAAAGATTCCTAAGTCCCTATCATAAATGGAGCCCGCAGGAGTCAAAAGTTCACCTTGAGTCGTCGGAGCCACCTTGGCTGGAATAGTCTGAGGAGGCTTGCTTGCACCAGTCCCAGCCTTGTCAGCTCTCCCGGATTTCTCTGTCAAAGCTGTTTCCCCGTCCAGCCCCTCAAAAGCTTGGTGGAATGCATCATCCATCCACTCCTGAATCTCGCCTGCTTGCCCAGGAAGCAAGGCCCCGATGCCATCACCACCGTCGCCACCTTCCCGGTCATCTCCACCCTTACCTCTCTCCTCCTCCACATCTTCCTCCCTCTGGGTAAGTGGACAATTGCTGGGGGAAGGACCATCCGACTTCTTAAGTTTCTTACCTCCGACGGCTGGAGGTTTTGTGAAAGGTTTCCTCTTGCCACTCTCTGTCGTGGCACCTCCCTTAGCCTGAGCAGCCGCCCTCTCCTCCGCCGTTTCCCTCAGCTTGACTACTGACTGCTGTGGAAGGATCAAGTTATACTCCAGAAGGGTCGCGTTTCTGATCAGGAAGGCAGCTGATCTATCTCTCCCGGGGATAGCTTCTATATCAGCCGCCGTCTGAACCAGGCGGTCAGTCTCCACAACCGCAAAGCCACCTGTCGCTAGCAAAAATGAAAACGTATGAGAAGAAGCATCGCAATCAGAATGGAAATTATAAATAAAGCATCCACTTACATCCAGAAGTAAAACGCCAAATAGAAACAGAGTCGTCCCTGACGAAGAACCACTCCTTCTTGAACATGCTGAATTTGGAATACAGATCCAAGACCGGCTTGAAAGTTACAGCTAACTCCAAGCTAATGTATGGGGACCCCTTCTTATAGCCCCTCAGATTATATAAGTACCGGATCTCCCGGTTGGAAGGAGAACGACCATACTTCTTCTAAAAGATGACGAAGAGGCTCACCAGTATAGCATAGGAGTTGGGTTGAAGCTGGAATGGGGCCACCTTTAGATATGTGAGGAAGCTGGCTACCCAAGCATTAAGAGGCGGAATGGCACCACACATGCAGTGGTATCTGCTGTAAGTAAAGTACCCTTCAGGAGGGTCGTAGGGCATAACTTCTCTCCCTGGCAACAACATTTGCGCCCTATCAATCCCGAAAGAACGGGAGATGACATCAAGCTGCTCTTCCTTAAGGGAGCTGGGAAAGCAATCGGGCGGGGAGTTCAAAAGCTCCTGAGGGCCGTACCCGTCCACTAGTGATCTCGGGGTAGATCTATGACGTTCCGGACCTGGCTGAACAGGGGGCACTGAGGGAGATTCTCCTTCGCCCTGGGACTTCTTTCTGCCTGATCGAGTTTCTACTCTTTGAGACATTATCTGCAAACACAGAAAGTACATCACCAAAATGCATGAATTATGTAACCTAGAACTTCATTGATAATACAAGTATTAAAGCTCATCTGGTATTAGATTCATTCGGTACTTAGAAACCATCAGTTCCGTCCGATAGTTCAAGAGACAGAGTTCATTCGGCATCCCAATTCCCAACACAAGGGATCATTCGGCATTTTCCATGTAAAATTCATTCGGTACTGAATTTGTAAGCTCATTCGGCAAAAGAGTACATACCTGGTTCAGAGCTTGGACTATTCAGTACTTAGATGATTCAGTACTCAGATGATTCAGTACTCAGTTTGATTCGGCTCTCTCTGTTCGGTAAGGAATAACGAAGGTGTGTAGCCCCTATTTATAAGCAGATACAAGACACCGGACCAAATGGCTCAGCACTCTGGGACCAAATGAAAACACCCTAGCCGAAACAAAGCGCGGCATATACTAGCATATGCCCCACTTTGGGGGGCAAATGTTGGATGTATTCTTACCATCGAACCAGCCTAGCCGAACCATCATCACCGGATCAACACAGCCACGAACGAACCAACCAACAGGCCATCCTCCACCGATCCAAGTTACAACCGGACCAGCTCCACCAAAACTCCACAACTGGTCTCTCCGAACCAAATACCATCTCACCCAACATGCTTCCCACCGAACCAGGAACACCGGTCCACTCAACATGCTTCCTACCGAACCATGCTCCTACCGGACCAACTCACTTCCACCACGCTCCTACCGGACCAACTCACTTCCACCATGCTCCTACCGAACCATGCTCCTACCGGACCAACTCACTTCAACTCCATCCTACCGAACCAGCTGCCACCGGACCGAGACGTTCCGAACCATGCTCCTTCCGGACCAACAATACCAGGCTAGGTCGCGTCAGCCCAGGCCCACCAGCTGTTATATACATCCATGACCCCTACCCCCAGCCTCACTCTATAAATAGAGGGGCAGGGGTACAACAATGGGGGACAAGTTTGAGAGCTCAAGCACGGAGAGAACTTTCAAAAAACTTTCTTTTACTTGTATAAAAGCTTTGTACTTGTAATAAAAAGAAGAGAAGAGAAATAACATATAAAGTGGATGTAGACACATTCTGGCTGAACCACTATAAATCTGCGTGTCTTTTTACAGTTTAGCCCCTTTTTTCATATATTTGCATAAATCACTCAAATCACTAAGAACAACATAAGATCTACTAAATCATACAACTTTGAGGTGTTTGTCCATTTTTTGTGCAAACACCG
Organism: Allium fistulosum; assembly: GCA_030737815.1. Lineage (NCBI taxonomy): Eukaryota > Viridiplantae > Streptophyta > Magnoliopsida > Asparagales > Amaryllidaceae > Allium > Allium fistulosum. Next base: position 934,737,813 of record CM060907.1, on the reverse strand, counting down.
ACAGTCGCACTATTCCACCAGTACAATGCAGCTCCTTGTAATTGCATGGATGCCAATCTCCTCTTCTGTTCATCATTCAAACCAAGATCAATGAAAATCCTTTCATAATAAAACAACCAATTTTCCATTTAAATTGCATCTTCTATTCCAATAAATGTTTCCCTCTATGACTTATGTAGTCTCTTCTCAACACAACATAATTGTTAACAACTGGAACTTCCTGATTAGCTCTACCGGCATTTCCATCAACTAACCCAACAGTAGCTCTCGCTTGCATCGGGTTGACAAATAACTGATACATTACTCCTATATCAACTGATGGTATTCCTGCACCTACATTAGCAGTTGTCAATCGACCCATATTTCTCTTAATGTTGGACCTGACATTTCCACTGTTAGTGGTGCATCCTCCACCGGGATTCACTCTTCCGTTTCCTACCACCATATATTACTTCCATAAATCTGCATTCGAAACTTAGTAAGATATAGAAAAATGGTCTAAGAGAAAGGGAGAATAGAGATAAAGCGTATACTTATATATAGCAAATACAAGTCCGTTAGTATAGCATTATCTCATACCCCCAATCTTATTCTCTGATTTCTTTGGATTATGTTTTCAAAAAACTTTTCAAAGTTCAAAATTCTTTAGTTTTACATAAAGCTATGCTCTGATACCAAGTTGTAACATCCCACATTTTGAGGCCTGAAACTAAGCGCTACATATGCTACAGTCATCTATAGTATTAATTTCCGATGACAAAATACGGTCATGTTAAGTATTCATAATATTAGAAGCACAAGAATATGAAATAAAAGCAAAATTTATTTCATGGACATAATTTCATATTCAGTACATAATCTCAAACGATGCCCAGGTTCAGATAAAATATAATTATTACAAAAATCTCCAAGAGCGACATATGAAGACGTCCCCTTGGTTGATCAGAGTTACTAAATAGACAAATACATCTACTGTCAACACACTCATACAACAATTGACATAACACAGCAGATAATAGAAATAGATAAACTCCTACATAGCTAGCTTGTAACGACCCACCTTTTTGGACGGTTTAAATTGACAATAAACCACACAAGTCAGATTCAAAACATTCAAAAGGGAGGATTGTTATGGGGTAAATAAGAAAAGGAAGAGAAAAGAAAGAAAAAAAACATAGAATCTCATAGCGGAATGACAAAATATAATAATCAAATAAAAAGTTCATGAAGCTATTTTACGAATAACATTTGATTACACTTTTACAATACACATCAGAGTTATACAGTCAGCAAGAATGAATAAATAATGCAGCGGAATAACATGATGTAGTGGAAAAATATACTAAATAGTAATGATCTACTAAATCTTCGTCTTCATCCTCCGGATAAAATGGTCTTCAATACATTGAAAAGCTCAGACTGACCCGAGCGTAATGAAAAGACAAAACAATCGAGTCGGAACTAAAAGATCTTATGTAAGTTAAATCAATAGTAAATAAATATGAGTGTAACGGCTTCAGATATGTTTACGGGGTTTTACACCTCCTATCCAATGTCTAATGTGTGTGCAATAACTTAAGAGATGTTCGAGATTCCATCTCTTAAGGATTCGTTTAACTATCTACATACATAGTACAATACGCTATTATAATAGTGTCTACGGTAAAGTAAAGTATTAAAATAGCATTAAGGCGTTACCCATATCCCCCTTAACACATTTTATATAATGTCCTAGTCTATACAGTACTGTAAACTCCACCGTAAACTGGTGGGCTATCATGGAGCACTCTGTAGGTACGACACAAACCAAACTCGTAATGGACATGATAAGGCATGTGACAAGGCACGCGAGGCAATGCCAGGGTAGGATTCTACCGTTTGCACTCCCAGACTGGTGGTAATGCATAGCAGCTACTACCGCCTACCTAGGAACACACTCCCATAATCAAATCGAGGGGTGGCCACCAAATCAATCACAAAGTCATAATATGGTATCGAAGAAATGTACCCGATAGGAGGAGCGACCTCACTTGGCCCGGTATAGCTTCTGTTTTAGTCACATCAAGCTGACTCGAGGGAGTCAGGGCTACGTTAATACCTCATACAGAATCGTTCGCCAAACCATCCTACTTCATTCTGGAATCTCCACCACGTGCACAGTTGTTAAAGTGGTTTTGGGTATTGGCAAAGAGTATAACAATATCCGATCTCGGTCTCTTTTACAACCAAACGATTATTTCACACCGGATGGTTCTTTTACATTTCCAAAATCAATTCAAAATTGATATCAAAATATCATATTCACTTAAATCATATTGCTTTCAAAATCATATTCACTTTCGAAACCATAATCACAAAATAGGTTAAACCCTCATTTCAAAATCATCATATTTACTCAAATATGTCATTTCACTAGAAAATATCATTTCAAATTCCAATTAAGGTTATAACATCAATTAACCATATTTGTTTTTAAATCCAGGATTTGAATATAAACAATTCAACCTAGCACAGTTTGAGAATTAGAAAATAGTTTAGATAGTCATAAATAGTTATATAGTTTTAAAATACTTTAAAATAGTTTTAAATGGTTTAAATAGTTTAAAATAGAATAAAATAGTTTAAAATAGATTAAAATATTTTAAATAGATTAAAATAGTTTAAAATAGATTAAAATAGTTCAAAATAGATTAAAATAGTTAAAATAGGTTAAAATAGATTAAAATAGTTTAAAATAGAGTAAAATAGTTTAAAATAGTTTAACATAGACTAAATAGCTTAAAATAGATTAAAATAGTTTAAATGGTTTAAAATAGTTAAAATAGGTTTAATATAGTTTAATATAGGTTTAATATAGTTTAATATAAAATGGTTTGAAAAATCTAAATAAATCTGAATTTAAAATAATATATTTTTAAACAGTTTATATTAAAATAATTAATTTAAAAGTAATATCAAATTAAACTATTTCTTTTATTTCAAAAAATCTGGACCATATCCAACTTTCAAATCAACAAAACTCAATTTTTACCTTTCAATGCAAATTCCCAATAAAACTTCTCAATAAAACCATTTAAATCTATATCGATTTCAAATCCATGTTTGAACTATAAATTTAAATGATGTGCACGTAAATGTGCATATTTTTACCATCATATTTAATCTATTTAAATTAAATAAATGATCATATCGGGTATTTTAACTTGTTTAAACCAAAATTCAAATTATTTCAAATTGTCACATATTCATCTTCATCCAAGGGCAAAATGGTCATTTTTGTGCATATATTAATTCTCTAAAATTTAATTGAAAATTTCTATATTATGTTGTAGGAATTTAAATTCATATACAAGTGGTTTCATGATGATATATGCATGCACAAGAGTGAAGAGAACAAATGAAGATGGAAATAATTCAAAGTGAAGATCATGGAGGACCCCACCTACCTGTAAGGACCCAATTCTTTGACTTCCGAAAATCGACATCAATACGTCCACTGTATCAACTGCCGAGCAAACGAATGCCGGAAAACCGAATTCTTAGGGTTTTAAAAGAAGAGGTAGAAGAAATAATAGAAGAAAAAGAGAAGAAGAACAATAGAACAACATCAGAAACATAAAACAATATCAGAATCTCACATTCGCAGCGGAACAATATATAATAGATAATCACTAGTCTTTTATAAACAAAGAACTATATCAGTTTATACATACATCAATCAGAGTCAATATACAACTCAATACAACAATGGACAGTTATATAAACTTGTCCTCATACAGAATACACAGCGGAATAATACAAAGTATAGGTGATACGTTTCGCCATCCAGATTGCTTCCAAAGCTCTAGAATATCCAGAATATCCTGATAACATAACTCTAGGCTGCCCGTGTGGAAATTGGTGGGCACCCAGAGTTTAGAAGGGAAACAATAAACTCCAAGTCAGTCATGGTGACTGGTGTGAGATCGTAAAACAGTTATTTTTCACAAAGAAAATAAAATTTATTCGAAATGCTTTTGGAAAATGAAACTACCATAAGACCTCCCGCCACACACACAATGAAAACGCAGAATTGGAGGAGATTTCTTCTTATGATAGTCAAAGATGCTTACTACGCAAAATCAAATCATTATGATATTATTATTAGTGCATAGTGTAGAAAACATTTCGAAAGTACAATATAAATCTTAGCCAGCATAGGTAGCATTATATTATGCCTGCTATAGCTACCATATTAGATGGCAGGTTCTACAACTAAAACCGTACAAGGTACGTATTGGAGTTTGGATTTTCCAACAATGGTCGGGCAAAGGAACTTCCCAAGTAAAATAGAACGCCTCTGGAGCGACGTTCCCAGATCCTAACCGGATCTCTGCTACACAAGGCCGGGTTACCCCTAGCTAGGTAACTACTGACACGAATATGTCATTCCCCGGTCGTTTGCGACCTTTTTCCGAGGATCCCCGATTCCAACAACCACAAGTAATAAATTTGCAGCAACCACAAAGTAAGTATCTGGGCTCCATACCATGATACCACTCATAATACAGAAGGAAATGACATACACTAAGGGGTCGCTATCCCCTAATAACCTTGCTGCCACGATTCCTGTTTCGACCATACCGGGGTGTGAGGTCCGATGAAGTCTCGTCCATAAAGCTACGCTTTTCACAAAGCCATGCTTCAGGTCAAACAAATGATCAAAGAAATGATCACAAAGATAAATGATCAAACAAATGATCATATCACAAATGATCAAACAACGATCATTTCACAGCAACACTCAGCATGCCACGTTACCAAATTGGGAGTATATCGCTGATAAATTTCAACTATATAATCTCTGAGCTCGTACGTCTCATAGAAGGGTGTTAAGCTAAGAGAATAAATTCTCCGCCACCAATAGAAATGTATTTGAAAGAAATCAGCTTTATATCTCAATTTGTAACGTCAGACATACAACCATACAAGTCTGTTCCGGGATCGAACAGAACCGAAGGCACTTCTCACGAAGCCCTTGCAAATCCGGATAATTTTCTAATCACGTCCGGACTTCCCGTCACTAAGGGTGATAAAACCTCTATATCGGAGATCAGCCGATGTAGAGTAACTCGACGGTAATCCTTCCGTTTTCAAAAATATCTGGTCTTCAACACCGGTCATCAAATGCAATCCATAACGACGTATCACATATTCGGAATGGGTTATACGACCCCATGGTCCTTTCCCGGCTAACCCGAATATTGAGCGCTTATTCAAAAATAAGTGTGGCATTCAAATTCATCCAATTCACAACAAATACCCATTCAAGGTAATTATTGATAGTCGGTTATTTAACTAGCAATAAAGATGCGCAACATCATCAGATTCCAAATAATTTTCCCAAATTATTTTATTTTCCAAAATATCTTTACTAGATATATAATTTCCACACTTTAAAAATAAATCAACGTTTATTTTTAAATAGATTTCTTTTGTAAATTCCATAGTGAATTTATATTTCAAATATCTACTGATATACGATTTTCAAATCGTTTTCAAATATTCACTTTCAATTTATCTTTACAAAGATAAATTTTCAAAAAACGTTTCATTTCATTTTGGGAAAACATTTCCATACTTATTTAATAATAAGTAATTCACAAATCTTATTTATTTTCAACATTTGAAAATATTAAATATACTTAAATCAAAATTAAGTCTATTTTTCATTCTTTAAGGAAATCATTCTCTTTCACAAATTTTATTTGAGTCAAAACGAATGTTACGTAAAACATCGTTACGACAACTCAAAATCACTAGTATAGGGATTCGAAATTAAGAAAGATATATAAATCCCAATACTATATAAAACATTTCCTTTCGGAAATCATTTACTATAACAACAGTGTTATAGTCCACCATTTCCTTCTTCCTCGAAAACGTCTATTTCAACAATGAATGTTGAAATCTATGGTTTCGATAGTTAATACATTTTAAAACATCGTTAAAACAATTAACTTCATTTTTTTAATTGTCTCTTCCCCAAAACATATCCATTTTACTTAATAATATATTCACTGTCCAAAATCGTAAATATACTTCGTTAACAAATTTAACGTTCCTACACATTTTACTTTAAAGGATTATCCACTGTCCAAAATCGTGGATAAAATTCCCAACCAACTCTTATTATTTACAACATTTAACTTAAAGGATAATTCGCTGTCCAAAATCACGAATATATCTCCTTTAATAACTTCTATGTTTAATTTATCAAATTCAATTGATTTCGAATTTATAAAACAACGTTTATAAATTCCATTTCTATTTATAACACTTCGATTTATAAGTCTCCTTTATTATCGAGTTCAATTATAACTCAATTATACCAAAAGTCCAATATTATAAGTTAATAACTTATAATTCATTTATTTTAAAAGAAATCGTTCTTTTAAAACTTCACGAATTGTAAAACTTTTAAATTTCATTAACTTATGAAATCCAATTATACTCCAAAATCATACTTAAGTACTATTTTCCAAAAATATAACTTTTACAACAATAAACTTATAATGTTTATTTATTTTGACAATTCAAAATTTAACAAAACGTATACTTTCAAAAATCGCTTTAAAATCCTTTTAAAGTAAAAATCGTTATTTTAAACTTCAAAAGTGGATCTGATGATGCAACAGCACCAATTAGTCAATCACGACATCCAACATCATTGTTGGGCATGTTTTCACCGAACCAAAGAGGGGAGGAAAGTCCTCGTCGAACCAGGGTAAACCAGACCATCCACCAAATCAACTCCACCGGTCCACCCACTACCGAATCAACCTACTTCCCATACCACCAAACCAACAACTTCGCCTACCTACCGAACCAGATCCTACCGAATCAACCTACTTCGCCTACCTACCGAACCAGATCCTGCCGAATCAACCTACTTCCCATACCACCGAACCAACAACTTCGCTTACCTACCGAACCAGATCCCACCGAACCAACAACTTCGCTTACCTACCGAACCAGATCCCACCGAACCAACAACTTCGCCTACCTACCGAACCAGATCCCACCGGACCAAGGCGTTCCGGACCAACTTTGCCAAGCCAGATTGTATCAGCCCAGGCCCACCAGCAGCTATATACATCCAAGTCCCCTACCCCCAGCCTCACTCTATAAATAGAGGGGCAGGGGTACAACAATGAGAGACAAGTTTGAGAGCTCAAGCACGGACAGAACTTTCAAACAACTTTCATATACTTGTATCAAAGTTTTGTACTTGTAATTTGAATAGAAAAAGGAGAATAACATATAAAGTGGACGTAGGCACATTCTGGCCGAACCACTATAAATCTGTGTGTCTTTTACAGTTTAGTCCCTGCTTTTCATATATTTGCATAAATCACCCAAATCACTAAGAACAACCTAAAATCAATTAAATCATACGACTTGGAGGTGTTTTTCCATTTTTTGTGCAAACATTTTTGGTGCTTTCACTGAGAGCTAGAAGCTCGAAGCTTCAGCTTCTTCCACTTAACCTTCTTCCTAACAACATCGTTCATTGCTTGGAAAACATGCCTCCCAAGCAGAAGAAAGATGTTAACAAAGGAAAAAACATCGCAACCAGCAGTCTTCCAGATCCAGTGGTTACAGATCAAGTAAATCGTCCCCCTCCAGCAGCAGTACCAAATGAAGGTCAGGCAAATCCGACCACCCCTGCCGCAGAACAGCCGGCAGCAATTACTAGGGCAGATCTAGACAGGGTTGTGGCTGAAGTGACTAACCGCTTCACGTCCCAACAGGAAGCCTTGGTGGACCATCTCATGTCATGCTTAAGGGATGCTGAAGAGTCCAACCGCAACACTGAATCATGGGGTGAATCTCAGTCTGGAGGATCTCAGATACAACAAAGATCTTCCTTCTTCGAAGGAGCTAACGGCAGAAGCAGCCATGGTAGGAGCCGAGGCCGAGCTCGGCCCGAAGTTAGGCCTGAGGAAACGCTTGGAACCGAACCCAACGGGGGAGGTGCCGAACGGAAGCCAACTGTAGTTGAGCCTGTCATACTGCCTAACCACGGAAACACCAATGAACGGGGCCGAGCTAGAGTCCAGCCCGAAGTTAGACCCGAGGAAGTGCTTAGATCAGAACCCAGCAGGGGAAGATCAAGGCAAGGGCCAACTGTAGCTGACCCTAGCATGCTCCCAGAAGACCAAAGGCAGCCACTGGAAAATATTAGGAACGATAGGCGATACCATCCCTACAGGTCATCTGGACGGAATCAATCCCACAGAACAGAACTGAACTCATTTCTATCTGCTCCAAATTCTCATGAAAGGATGGCACGCTTGTTCAGAGAGTGCGTCCAACAGGATCAAAGAGATCGAGGGATAGGTGCTAGGGTAACCAGCCCTTTCGCCCGCAATATCGAAATTTCTATCACCCCCTGAGAATGGAAAATGCCAACAATGGAACCTTACAAAGGAACCTCTGACCCCGTTGTACACTTGCAGAGATACACACGGCATATGCTCATGAGCGGGGCAACAGAGGGAGTACTGTGCAAATGCTTTCCACTATTCTTAGCAGATATAGCTACCTCCTGGTTCTGCCATCTACCCCAAGGATCCATCAACTCATGGGAGATGTTGAAAGAAAAGTTTATCAGCCAGTTTCGCATTCATGTGGAACAACCCAAGGACGCTTATTCCTTATCCAATATCAAACAGAAACCTGGAGAGAAGGTGCAGCAATATTTAACCCGATTCAATGCCGCAGCGGCCGCAGTCCAAGATGCCGATGAGAAGCTTGTCTTAATGGCCCTCTGTAGTGGTGTGCATCCGGATACTAAATTTGCTAGAAGATTGACAAAAGAAAAACCAGCTACTCTACCCGATTTCTTCCATGAAGCCGGGAAATATATGAGGCTTGAAGACGCTACCACCGAGGGGCAGTCAGGGCAACAAAATAAGGCAACTCATAGCAACACGCCCGCTGCAGCGAAGGACGTTCGAAGAAATGATTCTGGAGACAATGCTGGGGGCAAGAAGGGAGAAAAGCGCCTACATCGGCCAGGACCGAGATTCGACGCTTACACTCCTTTGAATGAAACCGTCGAAAACATCTTCCTTGCTACCCAAGACGAAGTTAAATACAAACGCCCACCATACAAGAAGGAATCAGATAACGCACTAAAATTTGGAAAATTCTGCCGCTTCCACGAATCTCATGGGCATGATACCAATGAATGACATCATCTCCGGGACTTGATTGAAGAACACATCAGAAGGAAGAAACTGGAACGCTATGTAAAAGGTCAAAATAGTACTCCAGCTCTTGACAATGAGAACCCAAAGGTACCCTCCTCAGAGATAGGCAGAGGAAATTGCAACACTAGCGGCTCCAGTCAAGAGAAGATAGTGGTCCATACCATCTCGGGAGGACCACACATCGCCGACAGAAGCTGGGCAGAGATGGAAAGATATGGGAATTCACTTAGAAACAATGAAGACTGCGTTAATTCTATTGTAGAAGAACGCCACCCGAAGTGGAAAGAGAGTGATGACATCACATTCGGTAGGCGTGACCTAGAGGGAAGACAGTACCCTCACATGGATCCCATGGTTATCTTTGCCCGGCTCGGTCCAGCCAAAGTTTTCCGAATTCTAATAGACACTGGAAGCTCAGTAAATATCCTATTCAAGCATGCATTCGACAAAATGAAACTATCAATAAAGGACGTTTCTCCCTGCAATAAACCACTACACGGTTTCACTGGAGATGCGAAGATGCCCCTCGGGCAACTGGACCTCTTTGTTGAAATTGGAAGTCATCCCCGCTCCGTTGTGCGGAAACAGACATTTGTGCTGATAGAAAACCACTCGGCCTACAACGCTTTCTTAGGAAGGCCAGCCTTGTCTGACTTCCAAGTTGTCCTGGCCCCATGGTGCCTAAAGATGAAATTTCCAACGGACAATGGAGTAGGAGAAGTAGAGGGAGACCAGGACGTTGCTCGAGACTGCTATGTAACTGAACTTCGCAACAACCACAGGAAGGATAAAGGGAAGAGTGTAGAGGTTGCCCTCTGCACAAAAAGTTTGGATGCATAGCAACTAAAGAAAGCCCCTCCTCTTCGATATACCAGCGACCCTTTCAATGAATTAGACCCCAGGGACAAAGAGGAGGAGGCCACCGCTGAGCCTGCAGAGGCTATGGAATTTGTATCTGTAGACAAACATGAGTCGAGTAGACTATTGAAAATTGGGTCCCAACTAAAAGCAGAGTTGAAGGAAGAACTCATTGACTTTCTCCGCCACAACTTGGACGTATTTGCATGGTCACATGCTGACATGACCGGAATCTCCCCTAACATAGCATGCCACGTACTAAACATTGATCCTACCAAGGCGCCCGTAAAACAAAGAAAGAGAAGCATGGGGGCAGAACGATCAGAAGCCCTCGATGAAGAAGTAAAGAATCTACTTGCCAATGACTTCATACGAGAAGCCATCTACCCAGAGTGGATCGCCAACCCGGTGCTGGTAAAGAAGGCTAATGGGAAGTGGCGAACATGCATTGACTTCTCCAACTTAAATGACGCCTTCCCGAAGGATTGCTTCCCACTTCCCCGAATCGATCAACTTGTAGACAGCACAGCCGGGCACGAACTCTTATCTTTCATGGATGCATACTCAAGATACAACCAAATTCCCATGCATGCTCGCGATCAAGACCACACTAGTTTCATCACTGACCAGGGATTGTACTGCTACAAGGTAATGCCTTTCGGACTTAAAAACGCAGGAGCCACCTACCAGCGCCTCATCAATAAGATGTTTGCAGGGCTAATAGGATAAACTATGCAAGTGTATGTGGATGACATGCTGGTAAAGTCAAGGAAAGCCGACGATCACGTAAACCACCTGGGCGAGATGTTTCGAGTCCTTCGCCAATATGGAATGAAACTTAATCCTCTAAAATGCTCCTTCAGAGTATCCTCAGGAAAGTTCTTGGGATTCATCGTCCATGCCAGAGGGATTGAAGCAAACCCTGAACAGGTCCGAGCTCTAAAAGATATCAAAATACCCTCCACTCAAAAGGAAATGCAAAGCCTGAATGGGAAAGTGGCTGCCCTAAGCCGATTCATCTCCAAAGCAACGGACAAGTACGTCCCCTTCTTCGAAGCTCTAAAGAAAGACAAAGGAAAGTTTGAATGGACTGACGATTGCTTAACAGCTTTCCTTAACTTAATCGAACACCTCCAGAAACCGTCCGTACTCTCGACTCCAAACGAAGGCGAAGAGTTATACCTATACCTTGTTGTATCATCTCATGCTCTAAGCGCTGCTTTGGTAAGAGAAGACAACCGCATGCAGCGGCCAGTATACTTTGTAAGTAAGAGGTTTACAGGGGCAGAAGTCAGATATCCTAAACTTGGGAAGCTGGCATACTGTCTACTAATCGCATCACGAAAACTGCGACACTATTTACAATCCCATTCCATCAGAGTTCTGACCGATCAACCGCTGAGGCAGGTACTCCATCGTCCCGACACTTCTGAGCGACTACTTAAATGGTGCATTTAACTAAGTCAATATGATATTACCTACCATCCTCGCACCGCCATCAAGGGGCAATCCATGGCCGATTTCATTGCCGAATTCACTACCAACGAAGGTAAGGAGCAATCAGAAATCGCAAAAGACATCAAGTGGAACCTCTTTGTGGATGGTGCATCAAACGAACAAGGCTCGGAGGCAGGTGTGGTAATAATCACTCCCAGGGGAAATAAGCTGTACTATGCTATAAGGTTGGAATTCACTGCCACCAACAACGATGCGGAGTATGAAGCAGTGATAGCGGGATTAGAACTTGCCTTAGAAATCGGGGCCAATTCTTTGTGTCTTCATAGCGATTCACTACTTATTGTTAATCAAATACTAGGAGAATTCCAGGCTCGAGAAGAACGACTCATAGCATATTTAAAGAAGACCAAGTTACTTCTCAGTCGATTGGACCACTACTTAGTCAAACACATCCCTCGGGAAGAGAACCAAGAGGCCGACGAATTGGCGAAGCAAGCTAGCATGAGAGACGACGCTATTTCCGTAGCAGTAGCCATCTCAAAGCAACTGTCCCCAAGTTTTGAGCAAGTGAATCTGATAGCTACAACCAAAGAAGCAACTTGGATGACTCCCATCCGAGACTACTTACAAAGTGGCACACTACCCAACGGGCGTAACGAAGTCAAGAAAATCTTGAGGAAAGCTTCCCGCTACACAATACAAGAGGACACCCTCTATCGGCGCGGCTTCTCTAACCCCTTATTAAGGTGTGTCACTGGAAAGGAAGCCAAGGAAATCTTATCCAACATTCATCAAGGAAGCTGCGGAGATCACACCGGAGGGCAGACTTTGGCAAAAAAGATACTCCGATATGGATATTTCTAGCCCACCTTAAGCAAGGACGCCTTAGATTTCGTCAGAAAATGTGACAGATGCCAGAAGTTTGCTAAGATTCCGCGGCTACCAGCAACTGAAATTACTCAAATGACCAGCCCCTGGCCCTTTGCAGTATGGGGAATTGACTTAATCGACGAACTGCCAATGGGCCGAGGCGGGGCCAAATATGCTATAGTGGCAGTCGACTATTTCACCAAATGGGTGGAAGCAGAACCCCTAAATAAAGTATCTTCAGCGAAAGTTATTAACTTCTTGATCAAAAATGTTCTATGCAGGTACGGAGTCCCATTCAAAATTATATCGGACAATGGACTTCAGTTTGACAACGAGGAGTTCGCCAACAGGTGCCAAGAGCACGGAATTCACAAAAGCTTCTCATCCGTGGCTTATCCCCAGGCAAACGGACAAGTCGAAGCCGTCAACAAAATTCTGAAAACTTTAATAAAAAAGAAACTCGAAATGTCAAAGGGCGCTTGGGTGGATGAACTCCTTACGGCACTGTGGGCCTATCGCACATCTTTCAGAACATCAACGGGGCATACTCCTTTCTCTTTGGCATACGGATCGGAGGCTATGCTCCCAGTTGAAACTATAGTGCCTTCCCACCGTAGGATCCACTATAACCCAGAAGAGAACGAAGAGCTCCTCCACATGTCTTTGGATCTAATTGAGGAAAGAAGAAATGATGCATCCCTCAAAGCAGCAGCCCACAAGCAAAAAGTGGCAACGTAATACAACTCCAAAGTCAAGCATCGTAGCTTACAAAAAGGAGATCTTGTCCTCAAGCGAATCTTCCCGCGCCCCGGAGCGCTAGATCCAATCTAGGACGGACCATATGTAATTCATAAAGATCTCCACAATGGAGCTTATATTTTGTCAACAGTGGACGTGGAGGTGTTCCAGAGGGCATGGAACATCCAACACCTTCGTCGATACTTTTCTTAACTTGTACTGCCCATATGAAGTGAATTAACAAAGAGAATCAGTGGACGTAGGCACTTTCGTGCCAAACCACTTTAAAAAACCTTGTCTCTTTTTTAACTTGTTCCTTTATATCTTGGCTGCTTGTTAACTTTATCCTTTTCTGTTGAACAAAATCCTGTGCATATAGCATTTCCATTCAAGGCACTCCACAGTGCAACTTCACTTGGACAAGACCTAACAGGTACTATGCGAATCTATGCCCTCGCCAATGAGACACTTTTGCTCCGGCATCCCTCTGCTGCGGGTTAACTCATTGCTCGCGACGACCCTTAAAACCCACTGTAATGAGCCGATTATAAGCCACCGAGAAGGCCGACTATAGCCAAGGCAGCTCATTACGGCGTTCGGCTCGCCGGCAACTATGAACCTGCTTTAAGCACCAACATAAGGTGTGGCCAGCCAGGGGTAGTTCACGGTTGACGATCGGCACCCACGCTAGCCGGCCACAGTAAATCGAATAATACCCATGATTACGGGCCATAATGGCCCGGGTAGTTACTGTGCGCGATCTCGGCTCCGATGTGTCTTAAGTACGGTTGTGGTAAAAAAGATTAACTCCCCGCGGAGGCGTAAGATGGGTGACAAATGTCTCCAAGACCCACAGCTAGGGAAAGTGACTACAAAGCCCGTTTGCCACGAACTTAAGCACATCGAAGGTCTTCCGTGATTGGAAGTTTTACTATTTCGCATATTTCAATTTTATTTAAGAAACTTTTCTCCTATCCTCTGTAACAATCCCTGAAGTACAGGACACAGAATAAGAGACATTCGCTAATGGAAGCAGATACTCACAGCAAGACACTGGACCGCATTCCATACTCAGTCACGCAAGACATTCAAAGCTGCCATCTTCAAGTAAAATATGAAGGGCGGTATTTTATTCTTTCATGTATAAACACGTGGCTATAATTTATTCACACATCACACCAACATTGCAAGACATGAAATTATGTTTTAAGCAAGAACTTGACATCAAACACAATTGAATTACAAGCATACGCATAGCTATATTTCTCATACAACATGTCAAAATAGCAAAAAACATTCAAAAATGACAGAATCAGCTTAAGTTAAAAAATTACACGTCAAGAATAATGTTGTTTATTACAAGTAGCATAATTACAACCTAAAAGTTACGTTACTGTTTTGAGACTAACATATACAACAATGTCAAGTCCACAAAAAAGATATCCAGGTCAAATCAAGGAGCCGGCTGCGTTGGAGTTTTGTCCTTGTCCTGTTTCCCACCTGTCCGGTCAAAGAAAGAATTCATTAGTGATAAGCAACCAAGTTAACGGAAAGACTAGAAAGGAAGACTTTTACCCGCACCTGCTTCATGACCATCCTGGTCATCATCCTCTACTTGCACACCTGCCTCCTCGGCAGCAAGCAGCCGCATACCCTCCTTCACCGCCACCTTCTCCTCCTTGGTAAACTGGGCAGTGACCACATCAATTCTGAAGACTGCGCCACCCTCTTTATCCGCATCAGCCCTAGCCTCCTCCAGGGCCCGGAGATAAATCCTGGCCATAACTCGGGGGTAATCATCCATCTAGGATAAATTACCCTGCTTCCAAGTGCGGAAATACATATCCTGGAGCATCTCATCCATCATCCCCTCATTTTCCTCAAGCTCCTTCATTCGGGCCTCAGAAGCACGCAGCTTAGCGACGGCAGCATCCCTCTCCGATCGGTATTGCGAGCGGTTAGCCTGAAGGGATGTCCTCATTGCCTCCATCTCCTCCTTCAACCTGGACTGAGCGAGCTCCGTGGCCTCAAGTCTCCCCGACAATTCCTGCGCCCGCTCGAGGTTCGCTTGTCGAACCTCATCCACCGTCGTGATGGCCATGTCAATTCGCTCCTTGCAGGCGGCCTCCAGTTTTCGCAACTCTGCCCTGCTGGCCTCTTCCATAGTCTTCTTCAGTTGCCTGGATGCGGCCTCGTGCTGAGAAATTTGGATGGCTTGATCGGCAAGCTGCTTAGCCTGGTCGGAGACCATTAACTGTAGCCGAATGTTGGCACTCCCTATTTCCTCCCCGGCCTTGACTAGTCGGGCATGATGCCCCATCAATTTCCTAGTCTCCTCAGCAACTCGGTCAATATTCGCCTTGGCTTCATTCCCCAGAGTTACAACCCGGGTAGTAAGCAAATCAAGGTCCAGGGACTTAGCTTCGTCAAGCACCCGTACCATAGGATTGCGAGGGAGAAGATGCTCACTAGTAACCTCATCGAAGGAGATGTCATGAGAGGCCAGGTCCAGGTCTGGATGGCCCGCAAATGGGTTACGAACCAAGCCAGGGTGATCTATCGGGGTGAAGGATGGATTCTCAGACGGATGTGGGGAAGGCATAAACTCAGTATCATCCTCCGTAATATCGTGAATAGGCTGGAGTTGGGCCGGAGGACCAGGAAGAGATTCAAACGTAGATCGACTCCTCTTCCTCTTTTGTATATCTTCTTCAATAACTCCAAGAAGAGGACGATAGCCGACTATGTCTCCAGGACGGTTAGTAGGAGGCTTCGGCTTGGCGGAAGCTTTAAGGAGTTTGTATTGTTCAAGCCTGTGCCGAAGATCTGAGGTCTTGGCCGTTTTGCCCGCTCCTGGAATAAAAACCAAGTGTCACCAGCATGTATTGAGCCATCATTCAAGAATTAAAAAGAATAAAGAGAAATTCACCTTGAATCGCAGAAGTTGCCTTAGTAGAAGCGCTCCCGGAAGATAAATCGGCGCTGGTCCCGACCTTACCAGCTTTCTTGGACTTCTCTGTTTCCTCCAACTCTTCGAAGGCTTGGCGGAGAGCGTCATCTGTCCACTCTTGAATCACGCCCGCCTGCCCGGGAGGCAAAGCCCTGGTGCCATCATCGCCCTGTCCTTCGCCACCATCATCACCGTGACGATCACCGTTACCTTCTCTACCACTTCCGCTCTCCGCCTCACCTTCTTCGTCCTCACCTTTTTCCTCCTCCTGAACATCCGGATGTGTGCTGGGAGAGGGTCCATCGGACTTCTTGAGTTTCTTCCCCCCGGCGACTGGATGCGGCGGGAAGGGTCTCCTTTTGCTGCTTTTCGCCGTGGCCCCTCCTGTAGCTTTGGCAGCTCTCTCCTCCGCCGTGTCTCTCTGCTTAACCACGGATTGATGTGGAAGGATCAGGTTGTGCCCCAGAAGTGTAGCATTCCTGATCAAGTAAGAAGCCGACCTGTCCCTTCCCGTAATGGCTTCTATTTCCACAGCCATCTGAACCAGGCGATCATTTTCCACGACCGTAAAGCCACCTGTCTCTAACAAGAAATAAAAACACATAAGAAGAGGCATTGCAGTCAGAACGGAAATTATAAGTAAGCTTAAGACTTACAGCCAGAAGTGAAGCGACGGATGGAAACAGAGTCATCCTTGATAAAAAACCATTCTTTCTTAAACATGCTGAACTTCGAGTATAAGTCCAGGACCGGCTTGAAAGATACGGCTGATTCCAAGCTAATGTATGGAGACCCCTTCTTATAGCCTCTCAAATTGTACAAGTACCGGATCTCCCGGTTAGAGGGAGGACGCCTGTACCTCCTTTGGAAAATAACAAACAGGCTCACCAGGATGGCGTAGGAATTAGGCTGAAGCTGAAACGGAGCTACCTTCAAGTATGTGATGAAGCTGATTATCCAAGCATTGATCGGGGGAATGGCCCCACACATACAATGGTACCGGCTATAGGCGAAATACCCTTCGGGGGGATTATATGGCATCACTCCCTCCCCCGACAATAGCATGCGCGCTCTGTCAATCCCAAAGGAGCGGGAGATAACATCAAGCTGCTCGCCTTTGAGAGAGCTTGGGAAACAATCAGGAGGTGAGTTCAGAAGCTCCTGAGGGCCGTACCCATCTACTAGTGACCTCGGGGTGGGCCCATGACGTCCCGGTTCTGACTGAGCTGGGGGCACTGCGGAAGGATCATCTCTGTCCTGGGATTTTTTCTTCTCTGATCGGGTTTCAACTTTATGAGACATTATCTGCAACACGAGAAAACACATTATTAGAATAAGGAGATAGAGATATAAATGAACGAGTGTATGTTGTCCAGAGTTTCACTTATAAACACATAAACTCATTCAGTATAACAAAGTTCAAGTTTCATTCGGCCCTAGACTCCCAAGCTCATTCGGTAAAGCAAGGCAAAAGGTCATTCGGCCTTAGTCTCCCAAGTTCATTCGGTAAAGCAAGGCAAAAGGTCATTCGGCCTTAGTCTCCCAAGTTCATTCGGTAAAGCAAGGGGTCATTCGGCCTTAGTCTCCTAAACTCATTCGGTATAACAAAGTTCAAGGACATTCGGCATTAGACCCCCAAGCCCATTCGGTAGAGCATTTGAGTTCGTTCGATCATAAAAGAAAAACCATTCGGCAGAGGAAGACTCACCTGGTCCGGCAGATGAGTTGGTTTGGTATACAATTGATTCGGCTGTCTCAAACGGTGAAGGATGAACAGAGATGCAAGGTCCATACTTATAGGCGAATAATGACGACCGAACCAACTGGCTCGGCACACAGGACCGGATGAAAGTGTCCAAGCTGAAACAAAGTGAGACATATGACTTTGAGGGGCAAATGTTGGGCATGTTTTCACCGAACCAAAGAGGGGAGGTAAGTCCTCGCCGAACCAGAGTAAACCAGACCATCCACCAAATCAACTCCACCGGTCCACCCACTACCGAATCAACCTACTTCCCATACCACCGAACCAACAACTTCGCCTACCTACCGAACCAGATCCTACCGAATCAACCTACTTCGCCTACCTACCGAACCAGATCCTACCGAATCAACCTACTTCCCATACCACCGAACCAACAACTTCGCTTACCTAACGAACCAGATCCCACCAAACCAACAACTTCGCTTACCCACCGAACCAACAACTTCGCCTACCTACCGAACCAGATCCCACCGGACTAAGGCGTTCCGAACCAACTTTGCCAGGCCAGATTGTATCAGCCCAGGCCCACCAGCAGCTATATACATCCAAGACCCCTACCCCCAGCCTCACTCTATAAATAGAGGGGTAGGGGTACAACAATGGGGGACAAGTTTGAGAGCTCAAGCACGGACAGAACTTTCAAACAACTTTCATATACTTGTATCAAAGCTTTTTACTTGTAATTTGAATAGAAAAAGGAGAATAACATATAAAGTGGACGTAGGCACATTCTGGCCGAACCACTATAAATCTGTGTGTCTTTTACAGTTTAGTCCCTGCTTTTCATATATTTGCATAAATCACCCAAATCACTAAGAACAACCTAAAATCAATTAAATCATACGACTTGGAGGTGTTTGTCCATTTTTTGTGAAAACAATCATATATCGATATGATAATCAACAAATATCACAATATCTGTAATTAAATAAATACTGGTGAGGAATCCAGTTGGATCCCTCCAACCTGTTTCCCTGCATCCACAGATGTTAGCACAATACCAATTCCACTTCGAGGTGGAATATCGCGGTATATGGGATTTATAAATATATCATCCGCTTACTAACGGCGCAATAGGGTCTCATCCACTATACAATGCGGGAAATCAATCAATCCAATATATGCATATGCCAATATGTATATATTGCTATATATATATATAGATATATCCTAGTATATCTAATATCACATCCAAATAGCAAGCAATCAATCAATAACTGCAATATTAAATTTTCCTTCGAGTGAGAAAATCTCACCTTTTCCCTTTTATTTTGTAATCCACTTCCAATCCAGTTTGTTTCTTTTCAGATTTTGACCTTGTATAAACAATTTATACAATTTATTAAATATTCGAAGTGATCGAACAATCAACTTTTATTTGGTAATTTTAGTTATCCAATGGTTTTGTTTTAAACCAATTTCAATTATTAAATTTGAAACTAAATTTCTTATCTGATAAATTAAATTAGCCAAATTATTTTGTCAAACCAATTTTTCTCTTACCAATTAAATTAAATTTTTTGGTTTTAAACTAATAATCTGAATTTAAACTCATTTTCCTTTTAACCAAAAATTATTATTATTTTTTCTTTTTCTATACACTTTACTATATTAACTTTAAATTCTAACAGCCCGTTAACATTTGTGAAACATTAAATATTTTTCTGTAAAATTCCTTTCTTTTAAATTTAAATACATACATATATATGTACATATTTTTATGATTATTATTTATAAATATAATTATCTGTAATTACTTTGCTGTTTTCTAAATAAAAATATACATATTTTGATAAATGAATTTACAGTTATCTTACTACTAAAATTTTCTTTTTCAAAACTATATATGTATATGTAATCCATTAAATTTTAAAATAGGGGTTACCTGACGACTAGCCAACAACGCTGCGAACTCCGCCCTACCCTGCTGATGCCAGCACGAACACGACCCCTGCGCTTGCCGTTGCCGCCCCGCGAGTATCACCATCTGCCATCGTTTTGAACGTGAGTCGTTTGATTGAGAGGGAGAATGAGATAAGGAAAAAAAAAGATGTTGCCATTTATTTTCTCAGAGAATTTCGAACTGAGGAATGAATTGTTTTCGTTTGAGCTAATGTAGAAAGGGGTACGTGATTTTTAGGCGCGATTTCTGGCAGAAGGGAAGGAGAAGACAGGAGAACGTGTTTGCACGATTAATTTTCGTGATTTTAGGCGTGGTTCAAGGGAGGTAATGTGCAGACATTTGACTAGATTTAAAATTTAAATTTAAGTTGAATTCGTTTAAAATTTTCAACGCGTTTATACGTCGTATACTCACATAAACAACTCCGTAAAATACAAAATTTGAAATCCGCTAATAATTCGATATTACGGACCCAATGGAACTGGTTTCGTCGAATTCCGAGACTGTGTGAAAAATGACTATTTTTAAATATCGATTCAAACGATAAATCTCAAAACCGAACAAATCATTTTCAAATTCGATTCTGAAGCTTATATTATCTTCAGTATTATCATTACGAATTTTAAAAGCTTTTGAAATATTTTTCTTCAGCTTAAAACTGAAGATTCAAATTTTTATTCAACTTTTAATAGGTTAAATTTTATAATTTAATCGCCAATTTATTCTGATGTTTTGAAATTCAAGTCAAACCATCATTCAAATATTTAAAATTAATTAAATATTTTCATTTTAAATTGTTCAAAATTCTGGGTCGTTACAATCTTCCCCCCTTAAAAGAATTTCGTCCCGAAATTACAAGTTAGGGAAAAAATGGTCCTTAACTCGTCTACTCTTTTTCACAATCCAATAGTTTTATCCATTTATCAAAACAAATCTTTCTACTAAAGATTCGTTATTAATTCAACTAACTTTTGAACTTCAATTTTAAGTTTCAAACAACATTGTTTACTTCAAAATTCAAATTTAAATTTAAATCGAATTTTAAACTTTCAAAATTTCTCAAAATTTTTCTAACGCTCGAAATTTTCGAAAAATTTCGCCAGCGTCTCCTTTGCGCGGCTAACACGGTACGACTACAAAACGTCCCTACGGACTCTCAAATTTCAAAATGAAAAGAAAACGCCAAGCGGCTAGACAAGAAGTCAGCAAATTTCATATTGAAATTCAAATACTTACCTTTTGTCGAGCAATTCAAATTTATCTTTGAAAATCAAATCCAATTTCCATTATACACCTGTATATCCTAATAGCCATAATATCCAATTACAACATTCAAACTATTTTGCACTTTCCATTACAAAATTTTCAATATATGCTTCTTATACATCTTTAGTTTACTATTGAAGTTATATCCATTATAATTCAATTTTACATTTCAAATTCCATTTGAATTCAATTTACAATTTCAATTAAATTTGGATTCAGTTTAACTTCTGAATATTGAATTTTATCGATTATCTTTCATTCATAACTGCACTATTTTAAATTAGTTTCATTTACTAATTCATCACAAATTCTAGTTCATTTTATTCAAATTTGTTTTCAACCTTCAGTTTCAATTTTATTCACTTACAATTGTAAATTCCATTCATTTGAAAATTAATTTCTACTTACTTGAATTTATCTTTAAATTTGAACCATCTCTTTTCATTTAGCTCACAATTCAAG
Organism: Allium fistulosum; assembly: GCA_030737815.1. Classification (NCBI taxonomy): domain Eukaryota; kingdom Viridiplantae; phylum Streptophyta; class Magnoliopsida; order Asparagales; family Amaryllidaceae; genus Allium; species Allium fistulosum. The sequence goes on along the minus strand of CM060907.1, from coordinate 934,716,286 downwards.
TTTCAATTTATCTAATTCAACTTCCATTTCTGTATTTCATGAATTAATAAATTATCAAAGTACCTTATTTGAATTCGATCCATTTCATTTTTCTCAGGTTTGGATTTTATTCCACTTGATTCAAATCTCATTTCATTTTTCAATTTCAATTCATTTATTTACAAATGTTATCTCATTTGTTCATTCACAAACACAATTTATTTTCATTTAACTTAATTCCAATCAAATTTCAAATATGTTATAAGTTATTAACTTGTTCACATTCCAATTTATAAAATCATTTATACATTCACATTACTAATTCCATTCCATTAATGAATTTTATTTTCAATTATCTTTTTGGAATTCTATTTCAATTATAAATCACACTTACAATTCATATTCACAATTTTATTCATATATGAATTTATTTCCTTATACTTCCAATTCATATTTACAATTTTCATTCGCTAAATGAATTTATCTCCAAATTTTTTGTTATTATTTTAATTTCTCATTCAATTCCATATAATAATGATAATATTTCAATATTATTACTTCATAACAACCAAAAATCCATATACTATGGTAATTCATAGAAAATCGTTTCTTTTCTATACAAAAATAGTTTTGGGCAAAATTATCTCATTTACCCTATTCAAAACATACTGTGTCGAATTGTTCTATTCAAGTGTTTAGAAACCCCTTCGATCCAGTTGCGCAGACTGTGCCGACGAAGGTTCATATGCCACTCAATAAATCAATCATCACAATATAAAACAATTTTTATATTAACTAACAAATACGCGCTCGTATCTATTATTACACTCAAACTCATTCTAGAGTACTACTGACTCTATCTCTAATAAGTAACACCCAACAGAGCAGGGTTGTTGCTTAACCATATGCTCTGATACCACTTTGTAAGGACCCGATTCTTCGACTTCCGAAAATCGACATCAATACGTCCACTGTACCAACTTCCGAGCAAACGAATGCCGGAAAACTGAATTCTTAGGGTTTTAAAAGAAGAGGTAGAAGAAAAGATAGAAGAAAAAGAGAAGAAGAACAACATAACAACATCAGAAACAGAAAACAATATTAGAATCTCACATTCGCAGCGGAATAATATATAATAGATAATCACTAGTCTTTTATAAACAAAGAACTATATCAGTTTATACATACATCAATCAGAGTCAATATACAACTCAATACAACAATGGACAATTATATAAACTTGTCCTCATACAGAATACACAGCGGAATAATACAAAGTATAGGTGATACGTTTCGCCATCCAGATTGCTTCCAAGCTCCAGAATATCCAGAATATCCTAATAACATAACTCTAGGCTGCCCGTGTGGAAATTGGTGGGCACCCAGAGTTTAGAAGGGAAACAATAAACTCCAAGTCAGTCATGGTGACTGGTGTGAGATCGTAAAACAGTTATTTTTCACAAAGAAAATAAAATTTATTCGAAATGCTTTTGGAAAATGAAACTCCCATAAGACCTCCCGCCACACACACAATGCAAACGCAGAATTGGAGGAGATTTCTTCTTATGATAGTCAAAGATGCTTACTACGCAAAATCAAATCATTTTGATATTATAATTAGTGCATAGTGTAGAAAACATTTTGAAAGTACAATATAAATCTTAGCCAGCATAGGTACCATTATATTATGCCTGCTATAGCTACCATATTAGATGGCAGGTTCTACAACTAAAACCGTACAAGGTACGTATTTGAGTTTGGATTTTCCAACAATGGTCGGGCAAATGAACTTCCCAAGTAAAATAGAACGCCTCTGGAGCGACGTTCCCGGATCCTAACCGGATCTCTGCTACACAAGGCCGGGTTACCCCTAGCTGGGTAACTACTGACACTAATATGTCATTCCCCGGTCGTTTGCGACCTTTTTCCGAGGATCCCCGATTCCAACAACCACAAGTAATAAATTTGCAGCAACCACAAAGTAAGTATCTGGGTTCCATACCATGATACCACTCATAATCCAGAAGGAAATGACATACACTAAGGGGTCGCTATCCCCTAATAACCTTGCTGCCACGATTCCTGTTTCGACCATACCGGGGTGTGAGGTCCGATGAAGTCTCATCCACAAAGCTACGCTTTTCACAAAGCCATGCTTCGGGTCAAACAAATGATCAAAGAAATGATCACAAAGATAAATGATCAAACAAATGATCATATCACAAATGATAAAACAACGATCATTTCACAGCAACATTCAGCCTGCCACGTTACCAAATTCGGAGTATATCGCTGATAAATTTCAACTACATAACCTCTGAGCTCGTACGTCTCAGAGAAGGGTGTTAAGCTAAGAGAATAAATTCTCCGCCACCAACAGAAATGTATTTGAAAGAAATCAGCTTTATATCTCAATTTGTAACGTCAGACATACAACCATACAAGTCTGTTCCGGGATCGAACAGAACCGAAGGCACTTCTCACGAAGCCCTTGCAAATCCGAATAATTTTCTAATCACGTCCGGACTTCCCGTCACTAAGGGTGATAAAACCTCTATATAGGAGATCAGCCGATGTAGAGTAATTCGACGGTAATCCTTCTGTTTTCAAAAATATCCGGTCTTCAACACCGGTCATCAAATGCAATCCATAACGACGTATCACATATTCGGAATGGGTTATACGACCCCATGGTCCTTTCCCGGCTAACCCGAATAGTGAGCGCTTATTCAAAAATAAGTGTGGCATTCAAATTCATCCAATTCACAACAAATACCCATTCAAGGTAATTATTGATAGTCGGTTATTTAACTATCAATAAAGATGCGCAACATCATCAGATTCCAAATAATTTTCCCAAATTATTTTATTTTCCAAAATATCTTTACTAGATATATAATTTCCACACTTTAAAAATAAATCAACATTTATTTTTAAACAGATTCCTTTTATAAATTCCATAGTGAATTTATATTTCAAATATCTACTGATATACGATTTTCAAATCGATTTCAAATATTCACTTTCAATTTATCTTTACAAAGATAAATTTTCAAAAAACGTTTCATTTCATTTTGGGAAAACATTTCCATACTTATTTAATAATAAGTAATTCACAAATCTTATTTATTTTCAAAATTTGAAAATATTCAATATACTTAAATCAAAATTAAGTATATTTTTCATTCTTTAAGGAAATCATTCTCTTTCACAAATTTTATTTGAGTCAAAACGAATGTTACGTAAAACATCGTTACGACAACTCAAAATCACTAGTATAGGGATTCGAAATTGAGATAGATATATAAATCCCAATACTATATAAAACATTTCCTTTCGGAAATCATTTACTATAACAACAGTGTTATAGTCCACCATTTCCTTCTTCCTCGAAAACGTCTATTTCAACAATGAATGTTGAAATCTATGGTTTCGATAGTTAATACATTTTAAAACATCGTTAAAACAATTAACTTCATTTTTTTAATTGTCTCTTCCCCAAAACATATCCATTTTACTTAATAATATATTCATTGTCCAAAATCGTAAATATACTTCGTTAACAAATTTAACGTTCCTACACATTTTACTTTAAAGGATTATCCACTGTCCAAAATCGTGGATAAAATTCCCAACCAACTCTTATTATTTACAACATTTAACTTAAAGGATAATTCGCTGTCCAAAATCACGAATATATCTCCTTTAATAACTTCTATGTTTAATTTATCAAATTCAATTGATTTCGGATTTATAAAACAACGTTTATAAATTCCATTTCTATTCATAACACTTCGATTTATAAGTCTCCTTTATTATCCAGTTCAATTATACCTCAATTATACCAAAGTTCCCACTTTTTTTCAAAAAAAAAATTTCCACTAGTTTATTTCAGTGATCATCTACTCAAGAGAACATCCTTTCTCATTTCTCTACTATCCAGGATCTTTCAACCAATATAAAAATATCGTTGTAATCAAATCATCTAACTCACATATATGAAACCATATATAGATGATACTTTGAGTTTTTCTCTTTCTCTTTCAATCAGAGTAGAAGTGTTTTGGAAGCAGAGAATTCATTTTGGAATTTGCTATATAATTTCCCCATGGCAAAATAATTTCCAAAAGAGCTTTTCTGTCTTACTTAATTTTGGGCAAATTCTAGATGTTATTTCTCTAGTTTTAGAGTTTGTTTACACTTCCATGACTTTAGATCTACTGAACCCTTAGTTATCCCTTGTGCAAGTGTGTATACGTATTCTGTGTGCATGTGTGTATCTGGATGATTTCAGGTAACTATTTTTTTTCCATAAGTTCTTACAACAGATATCAGGTTAATCTTTTTAATTCCAATCTACAAATCATTTCAGATTTTTCTTAGCATTGCACATTTTTGTTAAGCATTCCAGAGGTTAATACTAGAAATTGTATTACTTAATAAGACATTCTCAAAAGCATCTCACAACTTTCAACAGAAATCTCATGATTAGTTCAATACTTGCAAACAGAAAATAGCATTACATTAGTTTCCTCCCAAACAACTTAACTAACATTTCATAACATAAGTTCAATTTAACATCTATTTTAATATCCTTGAGTCTGTAACTATTATATCCAATTCCTTAGCATCTAATTCATCCAATTCTTGATCAAGAAAATGCCTATTTACCTGCACAATCACCACGAGCTGCCTCATAAAAATATGAGACACCCAATGGTGTACAAACACACAAAGGGTCAGCCTAATTGTCTGGTATGAATAATCTTACTGAAAATCTAAATTTAGATAATTTTTCTCATTCTCAAATAACTTTTAAAACAGCTAAGGTAAAGCAATATTTCTCTTGTATACTTTCCTCTACCACCTGTGCATGTTCATTAATGCATAATATAATAATACATAATTCAATGGATTGTATCAGGGAGCACAAACATAAAATTTCCCAATAGAATACTCTAAACCAACCAATATGATCATCATTTAATTATTTTCCTTATCTATAACTTTCTGGCTATCAGGGATTTTACCCAAACCTACCTGTGAACTTATTCTCAGAATTCAATCTTAGGTATTTTATGATGGACTTTAGCTACTTTCCTTCTATTAAAACACACATTGTCTGGGGCATATTCACTGTTAACCCAGCACACTCAGGCCCCTGGGTATAATCATACCATGTGTGAGCTTGCAATATTTCCCTTGCCAAGCCATACTTTGTAGCCCTAAGATCCAAAATCCTTAGTTAAATTACTAAGTGTTCATTTTCCCTCTTTCCCCCATTTATGCTAATCCCTTCTGCATCTCATAAATTAATCAGAGAAAATAAATAACTCAACCATCATGCATGTGTTCAAAGAATAACAGATCATGTTTTCATAATCATAGATTTATTCATACAAGCTAGTCTGATTTCTCAGTGTACATATTATTTAAATCATGGGTTTTAAGGGATCATGCTTATAAATATATGGTCATATATAGTTTGCTCTGATGCATCCATTTACCTCTGGCTTAATCAAATACTCACAGATTCATAAGATCTGACTAAACCACAAGCCTTTATTCTTATCTGGATTTATTTGTAATCATAGAAGTTCAGCACAAGTATAACATTGCACTTCTATGTTACCATATGTTTAATCTTGAAACTTAAGCAGCAACCACTTTATGCTACAGCCCCATTTTCTATTTTTTTTAGACTATAGATTTATAACATATATCCCTGGAATTTCCATGAATTAATCTATATGCAGAAGTCACATAAAGAGAGCATCTCATCTCAAAGATAATTCATGACACAATGATCATTTAAACATGAAAGCCATAAACATATTTTCTGGGTATATTAACACAAGAAGGGTTAAATATTTAAACAGATCATCAACACACCAAGATCATAAAATAAGCACAGATTAAATAAAGATATAAAACCATTTAGGCTGCCTCAATATTCAGGACTTAATGCCAATTTTCAGTGAGGTTACTCACCTTAATCCTTTTCCTTTGATCTGCTATTTCCTACTTGTCTCTAGTGGCCAATGCTTCTCATTTTTTTTTCTTTTTCTAGCTATCTATATTTCTGTTTTTTTTTTAAGAAAATGGTAACAGATCCTTTCACCCTTAAACCTTTTTATACAAGACCTTGGCTGCCTCTAGGGTTTTAAAATTTACCCAATGTCAATTTTACCCTACCACTTGTGATCAGCCTCTCTTTCTATTCCAAGAGAAAATGGGTAAATGGTCCCTGTTTCTATTAACAGAAATTATACCTTATTACCCCAGTCACCTTATTTGCATGATCTCTGTTTTTTTTTAAAAGCTAAGAAAATTGCTAAAAGTGGATAAAGTATTTATTCAACAACTCATACTATTTCCATGCAATTTCTAATAATTTTTCTTCAGCCAGCATTTGTTTAAAATACCTGTATAATACCTATATTTCTATCCTTGCCTAAGCCTTTATTTTCCTTATTCTAGACTTGTTTCAATGGCACATTCATATCTGTAAGAATCATGTCATGTTCATGTATTTATAGTTTACTCTAGCTTACAAATAAATTTTCTACTTCTTTTTTTTTTCAGAGAAGTATGTACATATGTATTATACCATCTTGCATACATATCAATACTTACCCAATGCATTTATGGTCAACTTATCATATATATTTTTCCTAGGCAACCAAAATTTCAAACAAGTATACTAAATTAAATTATAAAACTTGTTCATAAAATCAGGGTTATCACATATACCCCTCCTTTTAGGAATTGTGTCCCACAATTCTTTCATACTTAATTCAGACATCTTCAATTCAGCAATCAATCATTCTCAGACCAATCATTAATTAAACCCCTATGCATAACAAAGTATTTAATCAAGTCATTCATTAGTATACTTATGTATATATATATTTTTTCACCTTTTGATTCAATCAATTAGTTGTGGATAATCACTTCTGATTTTATCTTCCACCTCCCATGTGCAATCATTTGGGTCAAGACTCCATTGCACTTTTACTAATTTTATTTCTTTGTTTCTCAATTTCTTAATTTCCTTTGCAACTATGCCTACAGGCTTCTTCTCATACACCATTCTGGGGTTAATCTGCACTTTCTCAGGGGATTTTAAAATTGTTTCTTTATCATGAACCCATCTCCTTAACTGGGATACATGAAAAACATCATGCATTGCTCTCATCTCCTCTGGCAATTCTAACTTATAGGCTACATTTCCAATTCTTTCTAGAATTTTATATGGTCCTATATATCTTGGAATCAACTTTCCTTGTTTTCCAAATCTCAAAATCTTTTTCATGGGTGATATCTTAATAAATACATAATTCCCCACATCATACTGCACTTCTTTCCTCTTTTGATTAGCATATTTCTTTTGCCTGTCTTGGGCAGAAGCAATCCTTTTCCTAATCAAGGCTATCTTTTCAGAGGTCTCTTTTACATATTCTGGTCCTAAGACCACCTTCTCCCCAGACTCAATCCAACTTGAAGGTGATAAACAGGGTATACCATAGAGTGCTTCAAAGGGTGCCATGCCTATGCTACTGTGATGGCTGTTGGTATATGCAAATTCTGCCAGAAATATGTGATCTTCCCAACTTCCTCCCCAATCCAATATACATGCCCACAACATGTCTTCAAGTAATTTGTTCACAATTTCTGTTTGGCCATCAGATTGAGGGTGATATGTTGTGCTCAAGCATAAATCAGTCCCCATTGTCTTGTGGAAACTTTGCCAGAATTTTGAAGTGAAGATGGTATCTCTATCACTTACTATAGTCTTCGGTATTCCATGCAATCTAACTATTTCTTTAATAAATAACTGAGCTAAGGTGCATGCATTCCTATCTGATTTTACAAGTATAAAATGAGCTGTTTTGGTTAACCTATCAACTACAACCCAAATACTATCATTTCCCCTCCTAGTCTTAGGCAAACCATCAATGAAGTCCATTGATATGTCTTCCCATTTCCATTGTGGTATTTGTAAAGGTTGAAGCATTCCTGAGGGTCTTTGATATTCAGCCTTTACCTGTTGACAAACCATGCACTTAGACACATATAATGCCACTGCACTCTTCATACCACTCCACCAATAATCTCTTTTGAGGTTGTGATACATTCTTGTGCTTCCTGGGTGTATGGTGTACTTGCTTTTGTGATAAGCATCCAAAATTTCTTGCTTCAATTCTTCAATGGTAGGAACACATATTCTTTTTCCCTTCTCCAAATGACCTTGTTTATTTAATTGAAATCCTTCCACTATCTCACCATTTAGTATCTGAACTTTCTTCTCAAGTAAAAATGGATCTTGGTCTTGTAGCTTTACAATTTTATTTTTCAATTCTGATCCCAAAGTAACAAAACTCAACTTCCCTATTTCTTCCTTCTCACTGCATATGCTCATATTTTCCTCGCTGTCCCTTTTCACTTCTGAGTCAATCAGTAATGATAAAGTATTAAACTCTTCTATCATCAATCTAGCTATATTGGCACGCTGTCTACTTAGAGCATCTGCCACTTTATTAGCTTTGCCAGGTGTATATAGTATTTCAAAATCATATGAGGCTAAGAGTTCAATCCATCTTTGCTGCCTCATGTTCAATTCTTTTTGTGATAACAAATATTGGAGTGACTTATGATCTGTATAAACTTCAAATTTAGCCCCTAACAAATAATGTCTCCATAACTTAAGAGCATACACTATAGCAGACAATTCAAGATCATGTGTAGCATACTTTACCTCACTGGGCTTCAACTGTCTAGAGGCATAAGCTATCACTTGATGTTGTTGCATCAACACTGCCCCAAGTCCTTATCCACTTGCATCAGTATATATCACCAAATTCTCATTCCCTTCAGGCACCTTTAGTATTGGAGCTTGTATTAATGCTTCTTTTAATCTCTCAAAGGCTTTCTCACACTCCTCAGTCCAAACAAAAGCCTGATTCTTTCTAGTCAATCTAGTTAATGGAATTGAAATTTTTGCAAAATCCTTTATAAACCTTCTATAATAGCCAGCCATTCCCATAAATGACCTAACCTCTGTGACACTGGTAGGCCTTTTCCATGTTTGAATTGCCATCACCTTATTGGGTTCTACAGATAGGCCTTTTTCTGATACTACATGACCTAAAAATTTTACCTCATTTTGCCAAAAAGTACACTTTGAAAATTTTGCCTTCAAATTTTCTTGCCTTAATTTCTGTAGTACTATATGCAAATGATTCTCATGCTCTTCAATTGTTTTAGAATAAATTAGTATATCATCAATAAATATCAATACAAATTTATCTAAATATTTTCTAAAAATTCTATTCATCAAATCAACAAAGTAAGAGGGGGCATTAGTCAAGCCAAAGGGCATCACTAAAAATTCATAAAGTCCATACCTAGTGTTAAAAGCAGTATACTTGATGCTTTCCTCTTCTACTTTCATTTGATGAAATCCTGAAGCTAAGTCGAGTCTAGAAAATATTTTTTGCACCATTCAATTGATCAAAAAGATCATCAATTCTTGGTAAGGGGTATTTATTTTTAATTGTGATTTTATTTAACTATCTATAATCAATACATAATCTGAGAGATCCATCTTGCTTCTTAACAAAAACCACTGGTGCTCCCCATGATGAGCTACTAGGTCTGATGAATCCTTTTTCTTCTAGTTCAACCAACTGCTTTTTCAGTTCTATTAATTCCTTAGGCCCCATTCTAGTTGGCCTCTTAACCACTGGGTTAGCTCCTGGAATTAGTTTGATAGAAAACTCTATTGGTCTATGGTTAACAATTCCCTTAACCTCCCCAAACACATCAGCATACTGATTTACTATAGGGATTTCTTCTAATGCAGGCATATGCTTCTCACCAGTCAAGTTAACAAGAGTGGCTATGCTTCTGTTCTTATCTGCTTCACAAAGAACAACTACCCTTTTTCCATCAGAAGTTTTCAATGATAAGGTGGAGGTCTCCATATTTATAACTGTCTTATATCTTTTTAACCAATCAACTCCTAAAATAACTCCCATGCCTGGATATTGCAACACATATAGGTCTGCACCAAACATATGTCCCCCTATATTCAGTCCTAATTGTTTACATATTATGACCAATACACAGGAACTACCTAAAGGACTTTTAATAAGCAAGGGCTTATCTACAAGCATACAATTTAATTTTAGCTGTTGTACAATGTCATGGGAAATTAATGAGTGTGTAGCCCCAGTATCATACACTACTGCAAAAGGTATTGAGTGAATAAGCAAAGTACCTTCAACTTGGCCATGATTTTCAACATTTGGACTTTCAGTTATTTTTCTTTTCCCTTCCAAAATTCCCATCTTTCCTTGCCTCAAATCTGGACAATTCCTTCTTATATGCCCTTCCTTCCCACACAGATGACACTTGAAAGATGCTGGTTTGGGATTTGTACACCTATTCTTCATGTGTCCCTCTTGCCCACAATTATAGCAAGTGATCTTCTTTTTAACCTCAGCAGTTTTGGCTTCTTCTGATTGCTTGGTGGAAGCTACATCCGTTTTCTTTTTATCATAAGGGTGAAACTTACCCTTTCCTTTCTTGTTTTGGTTATTTTTAAATGATCTGAAATTTTCTCTGGCTTTATCATGCTGTTCAAGGCTCAAAGTCAGATCTAAAACTTGATCAAATGTCCTGTCCTTATATGGCAGCATGGCTTTACTGAGACTGGCATTCAATCCTTGGATGTATCTGCCATTTTTAGCTTCCTTAGTTGTGATGAGCACTGCACCATACTTTGCTAGTGATTCAAACTTTTGGGTATACTCAGTAACACTCATAGTTCCCTGTCTTAATTTAATGAATTCTTCCAGCAAAGACTCTTTACCTGATGCAGGTACAAATCTTCCTTCCAACATTTCTTTAAACTGGTTCCATGTCACCTCTCCTTCAGGTCTTCCAGCTATAATAACTTCCCACCAATCCAAAGTTGCTCCTCTCAATTGTCTAGATGCTATTAGCCTCTTCTTTTGGTCTTCAACTTGCATATCAGCAAAGATTCTATCCAAAATTCTGAGCCAATTTTGAACTCCCATTATTCCTTCTGTTCCATCAAAAGTCCTGCCTCCAAGATTGGTAAAAGTCTTGAGTAGTTTAGAAAGCTCCTCATGTGGATTTTCTTGCCTACTGCATACCCAATCCCTTATAGCTCTCATGAAATCTTGCATATTCACCATGGGTGGTTCACTTGGTCCTACCCCTTGTTGTCTGGGTCTTACCATGGTTCTATGGATACAACACTTGAGTTAGTCCATTATATCTAATCTTTTATAAGTTAACCCATTCCAACTTATTATCATTCAATTATAACAGATATTATTAATATAAGTATATAAAGACAAGGCATCCAAGACAGTCAATACTTTCATACATTCAAAACAACTAAGTTCATTCAAGATTTTTTTTTACTATGTTATTTATCAACATAGCTCTGATACCAAATTGAGATGACCCACTTTTTTTCAAAAAAAAAAAATTCCACTAGTTTATTTCAGTGATCATCTACTCAAGAGAACATCCTTTCTCATTTCTCTACTATCCAGGATCTTTCAACCAATATAAAAATATTGTTGTAATCAAATCATCTAACTCACATATATGAAACCATATATAGATGATACTTTGAGTTTTTCTCTTTCTCTTTCAATCAGAGTAGAAGAGTTTTGGAAGTAGAGAATTCATTTTGGAATTTGCTATATAATTTCCCCATCGCAAAATAATTTCCAAAAGAGCTTTTCTGTCTTACTTAATTTTGGGCAAATTCTAGATGTTATTTCTCTAGTTTTAGAGTTTGTTTACACTTCCATGACTTTAGATCTACTGAACCCTTAGTTATCCCTTATGCAAGTGTGTATACGTATTCTGTGTGCATGTGTGTATCTGGATGATTTCAGGTAACTATTTTTTTCCATAAGTTCTTACAACAAATATCAGGTTAATCTTTTTAATTCCAATCTACAAATCATTTCAGATTTTTCTTAGCATTGCACATTTTTGTTAAGCATTCCAGAGGTTAATACTAGAAATTGTATTACTTAATAAGACATTCTCAAAAGCATCTCACAACTTTCAACAGAAATCTCATGATTAGTTCAATACTTGCAAACAGAAAATAGCATTACATTAGTTTCCTCCCAAACAACTTAACTAACATTTCATAACATAAGTTCAATTTAACATCTATTTTAATATCCTTGAGTCTGTAACTATTATATCCAATTCCTTAGCAGCTAATTCATCCAATTCTTGATCAAGAAAATGCCTATTTACCTGCACAATCACCACGAGCTGCCTCATAAAAATATGAGACACCCAATGGTGTACAAACACACAAAGGGTCAGACTAAATTGTCTGGTATGAATAATCTTACTGAAAATCTAAATTTAGATAATTTTTCTCATTCTCAAATAACTTTTAAAACAGCTAAGGTAAAGCAATATTTCTCTTGTATACTTTCCTCTACCACCTGTGCATGTTCATTAATGCATAATATAATAATACATAATTCAATGGATTGTATCAGGGAGCACAAACATAAAATTTCCCAATAGAATACTCTAAACCAACCAATATGATCATCATTTAATTATTTTCCTTATCTATAACTTTCTGGCTATCAGGGATTTTACCCAAACCTACCTGTGAACTTATTCTCAGAATTCAATCTCAGGTATTTTATGATGGACTTTAGCTACTTTCCTTCTATTAAAACACACATTGTCTGGGGCATATTCACTGTTAACCCAGCACACTCAGGCCCCTGGGTATAATCATACCATGTGTGAGCTTGCAATATTTCCCTTGCCAAGCCATACTTTGTAGCCCTAAGATCCAAAATCCTTAGTTAAATTACTAAGTGTTCATTTTCCCTCTTTCCCCCATTTATGCTAATCCCTTCTGCATCTCATAAATTAATCAGAGAAAATAAATAACTCAACCATCATGCATGTGTTCAAAGAATAACAGATCATGTTTTCATAATTATAGATTTATTCATACAAACTAGTCTGATTTCTCAGTGTACATATTATTTAAATCATGGGTTTTAAGGAATCATGCTTATAAATATATGGTCATATATAGTTTGCTCTGATGCATCCATTTACCTCTGCCTTAATCAGATACTCACAGATTCATAAGATCTGACTAAACCACAAGCCTTTATTCTTATCTGGATTTATTTGTAATCATAGAAGTTCAGCACAAGTATAACATTGCACTTCTATGTTACCATATGTTTAATCTTGAGACTTAAGTAGCAACCACTTTATGCTACAGCCCCATTTTTCTATTTTTTTAGACCATAGATTTATAACATATATCCCTGGAATTTCCATGAATTAATCTATATGCAGAAGTCACATAAAGAGAGCATCTCATCTCAAAGATAATTCATGACACAATGATCATTTAAACATGAAAGCCATAAACATATTTTCTGGGTATATTAACACAAGAAGGGTTAAATATTTAAACAGATCATCAACACACCAAGATCATAAAATAAGCACAGATTAAATAAAGATATAAAACCATTTAGGCTGCCTCAATATTCAGGACTTAATGCCAATTTTCAGTGAGGTTACTCACCTTAATCCTTTTCCTTTGATTTGCTATTTCCTACTTGTCTCTAGTGGCCAATGCTTCTCATTTTTTTTCTTTTGCTAGCTATCTATATTTCTGTTTTTTTTAAGAAAATGGTAACAGATCCTTTCACCCTTAAACCTTTTTATACAAGACCTTGGCTGCCTTTAGGGTTTTAAAATTTACCCAATGTCAATTTTACCCTACCACTTGTGATCAGCCTCTCTTTCTATTCCAAGAGAAAATGGGTAAATGGTCCCTGTTTCTATTAACAGAAATTATACCTTATTACCCCGGTCACCTTATTTGCATGATCTCTGTTTTTTTAAAAGCTAAGAAAATTGCTAAAAGTGGATAAAGTATTTATTCAACAACTCATACTATTTCCATGCAATTTCTAATAATTTTTCTTCAGCCAGCATTTGTTTAAAATACCTGTATAATACCTATATTTCTATCCTTGCCTAAGCCTTTATTTTTCTTATTCTAGACTTGTTTCAATGGCACATTCATATCTATAAGAATCATGTCATGTTCATGTATTTATAGTTTACTCTAGCTTACAAATAAATTTTCTACTTCTTTTTTTTTCAGAGAAGTATGTACATATGTATTATACCATCTTGCATACATATCAATACTTACCCAATGCATTTATGGTCAACTTATCATATATATTTTTCCTAGGCAACCAAAATTTCAAACAAGTATACTAAATTAAATTATAAAACATGTTCATAAAATCAGGGTTATCACAATCCACTTCCAATCCAGTTTGTTTCTTTTCAGATTTTGACCTTGTATAAACAATTTATTAAATATTCGAAGTGATCGAACAATCAACTTTTATTTGGTAATTTTAGTTATCCAATGGTTTTGTTTTAAACCAATTTCAATTATTAAATTTGAAACTAAATTTCTTATCTGATAAATTAAATTAGCCAAATTATGTCAAACCAATTTTTCTCTTATCAATTAAATTAAATTTTCTGGTTTTAAACTAATAATCTGAATTTAAACTCATTTTCCTTTTAACCAAAAATTATTATTATTTTTTTCTTTTTCTATACACTTTACTATATTAACTTTAAATTCTAACAGCCCATTAACATTTGTGAAACATTAAATATTTTTCTGTAAAATTCCTTTCTTTTAAATCTAAATACATACATATATATGTACATATTTTTATGATTATTATTTATAAATATAATTATCTGTAATTACTTTGCTGTTTTCTAAATAAAAATATACATATTTTGATAACTGAATTTACAGTTATCTTACTGCTAAAATTTTCTTCTTCAAAACTATATATGTATATGTAATCCATTAAATTTTAAAATAGGGGTTACCTGACGACTAGCCAACAACATTGCGAACTCTGCCCTACCCTGCTGATGCCAGCACGAACACGACCCCTGCGCTTGCAGTTGCCACCCCACGAGTATCACCATCTGCCATTGTTTTGAATGTGAGTCGTTTGATTGAGAGGGAGAACGAGATAAGGAAAAAAAAAGATGTCGCCATTTATTTTCTCAGAGAATTTCGAACTGAGGAACGAAATGTTTTCGTTTGAGCTAATGTAGAAAGGGGTACGTGATTTTTAGGCGCGATTTCTGGCTTAAGGGAAGGAGAAGACAGGAGAACGTGTTTGCACGATTAATTTTCATAATTTTAGGCGTGGTTCAAGGGAGGTAATGTGCTGATATTTGATTAGATTTAAAATTTAAATTTAAGTTGAATTCGTTTAAAATTTTCAACGCGTTTATACGTCGTATACTCACATAACAACTCCGTAAAATACGAAATTTGAAATCCGATAATAATTCGATATTACGGACCCAATGGAACTGGTTTCGTCGAATTCCGAGACTGTGTGAAAAATGACTATTTTTAAATATCGATTCAAACGATAAATCTCAAAACCGAACAAATCATTTTCAAATTCGATTCTGAAGCTTATATTATCTTCAGTATTATCATTACGAATTTTAAAAGCTTTTGAAATATTTTTCTTCAGCTTAAAACTGAAGATTCAAATTTTTATTCAACTTTTAATAGATTAAATTTTATAATTTAATCGCCAATTTATTCTGATGTTTTGAAATTCAAGTCAAACCATCATTCAAATATTTAAAATTAATTAAATATTTTCATTTTAAATTGTTCAAAATTCTGGGTCGTTACAATCTTCCCCCCTTAAAAGAATTTCGTCCCGAAATTACAAGTTAGGGAAAAAATGGTCCTTAACTCGTCTACTCTTTTTCACAATCCAATAGTTTTATCCATTTATCAAAACAAATCTTTCTACTAAAGATTCGTTATTAATTCAACTAACTTTCCAACTTCAATTTTAAGTTTCAAACAACATTGTTTACTTCAAAATTCAAATTTAAATTTAAATCGAATTTTAAACTTTCAAAATTTCTCAAAATTTTTCTAACGCTCGAAATTTTCGAAAAATTTCACCAGCGTCTCCTTTGCGCGGCTAACACGGTACGACTACAAAACGTCCCTACGGACTCTCAAATTTCAAAAAGAAAAGAAAAAGCCAAGCGGCTAGACAAGAAGTCAGCAAATTTCATATTGAAATTCAAATACTTACCTTTTGTCGAGCAATTCAAATTTATCTTTGAAAATCAAATCCAATTTCCATTATACACCTATATATCCTAATAGCCATAATATCCAATTACAACATTCAAACTATTTTGCACTTTCCATTACAAAATTTTCAATATATGCTTCTTATACATCTTTAGTTTACTATTGAAGTTATATCCATTATCATTAAATTTTACATTTCAAATTCCATTTGAATTCAATTTACAATTTCAATTAAATTTGGATTCAGTTTAACTTCTGAATACTGAATTTTATCGATTATCTTTCAATCATAACGGCACTATTTTAAATTAGTTTCATTTACTAATTCATCACAAATTCTAGTTCATTTTATTCAAATTTGTTTTCAACCTTCAGTTTCAATTTTATTCACTTACAATTGTAAATTCCATTCATTTGAAAATTAATTTCTACTTACTTGAATTTATCTTTAAATTCGAACCATCTCTTTTCACTTAGCTCACAATTCAAGTTTCAATTTATCTAATTCAACTTCCATTTCTGTATTTCGTGAATTAATAAATTATCAAAGTAGCTTATTTGAATTCGATCCATTTCATTTTTCTCAGGTTTGGATTTTATTCCACTTGATTCAAATCTCATTTCATTTTTCAATTTCAATTCATTTATTTACAAATGTTATCTCATTTGTTCATTCACAAACACAATTTATTTTCATTTAACTTAATTCCAATCAAATTTCAAATATGTTATAAGTTATTAACTTGTCCACATTCCAATTTATAAAATCATTTATACATTCACATTACTAATTCCATTCCATTAATGAATTTTATTTTCAATTATCTTTTTGGAATTCTATTTCAATTATAAATCACATTTAAAATTCATATTCACAATTTTATTCATATATGAATTTATTTCCTTATACTTCCAATTCATATTTACAATTTTCATTCGCTAAATGAATTTATCTCCAAATTTTTTGTTATTATTTTAATTTCTCATTCAATTCCATATAATAATGATAATATTTCAATATTATTACTTCCTAACAACCAAACATCCATATACTATGGTAATTCATAGAAAATCGTTTCTTTTCTATACAAAAATAGTTTTGGGCAAAATTATCTCATTTACCCTATTCAAAACATACCGTGTCGAATTGTTCTATTCAAGTGTTTAGAAACCCCTTCGATCCAGTTGCGCAGACTGTGCCGACGAAGGTTCATATGCCACTCAATAAATCAATCATCACAATATAAAATAATTTTTATATTAACTAACAAATACGCGCTTGTATCTATTATTACACTCAAACTCATTCTAGAGTACTACTGACTCTATCTCTAATGAGTAACACCCAACAGAGCAGGGTTGTCGCTTAACCATATGCTCTGATACCACTTTGTAAGGACCCGATTCTTCGACTTCCGAAAATCGACATCAATACGTCCATTGTATCAACTTCCGAGCAAACGAATGCCGGAAAACCGAATTCTTAGGGTTTAAAAAGAAGAGGTAGAAGAAAAGATAGAAGAAAAAGAGAAGAAGAACAACAGAACAACATCAGAAACAGAAAACAATATCAGAATCTCACATTCGCAACGGAACAATATATAATAGATAATCACTAATCTTTTATAAACAAAGAACTATATCAGTTTATACATACATCAATCAGAGTCAATACACAACTCAATACAACAATGGACAGTTATATAAACTTGTCCTCATACAGAATACACAGCGGAATAATACAAAGTATAGGTGATACGTTTCGCCATCCAGATTGCTTCCAAAGCTCCAGAATATCCTGATAACATAACTCTAGGCTGCCCGTATGGAAATTGGTGGGCACCCAGAGTTTAGAAGGGAAACAATAAAATCCAAGTCAGTCATGGTGACTGGTGTGAGATTGTAAAACAGTTATTTTTCACAAAGAAAATAATATTTATTCGAAATGCTTTTGGAAAATGAAACTACCATAAGACCTCCCGCCACACACACAATGCAAACGCAGAATTGGAGGAGATTTCTTCTTATGATAGTCAAAGATGCTTACTACGCAAAATCAAATCATTTTGATATTATTATTAGTGCATAGTGTAGAAAACATTTCGAAAGTACAATATAAATCTTAGCCAGCATAGGTACCATTATATTATGCCTGCTATAGCTACCATATTAGATGGCAGGTTCTACAATTAAAACCGTACAAGGTACATATTGGAGTTTGGATTTTCCAACAATGGTCGGGCAAAGGATCTTCCCAAGTAAAATAGAACGCCTCTGGAGCGACGTTCCCGGATCCTAACTGGATCTCTGCTACACAAGGCCGGGTTACCCCTAGCTGGGTAACTACTGACACAAATATGTCATTCCCCGGTCGTTTGCGACCTTTTTCCGAGGATCCCCGATTCCAACAACCACAAGTAATAAATTTGCAGCAACCACAAAGTAAGTATCTGGGCTCCATACCATGATACCACTCATAATCTAGAAGGAAATGACATACACTAAGAGGTCGCTATCCCCTAATAACCTTGCTGCCACGATTCCTGTTTCGACCATACCGGGGTGTGAGGTCCGATGAAGTCTCGTCCACAAAGCTACACTTTTCACAAAGCCATGCTTCGGGTCAAACAAATGATCAAAGAAATGATCACAAAGATAAATGATCAAACAAATGATCATATCACAAATGATCAAACAACGATCATTTCACAGCAACACTCAGCATGCCACGTTACCAAATTGGGAGTATATCGCTGATAAATTTCAACTACATAACCTCTGAGCTCGTACGTCTCAGAGAAGGGTGTTAAGCTAAGAGAATAAATTCTCCGCCACCAACAGAAATGTATTTAAAAGAAATCAGCTTTATATCTCAATTTGTAACGTCAGACATACAACAATACAAGTCTGTTCCGGGATCGAACAGAACCGAAGGCACTTCTCACGAAGCCCGTTAACATTTGTGAAACGTTAAATATTTTTCTGTAAAATTCCTTTCTTTTAAATCTAAATACATACATATATATGTACATATTTTTATGATTATTATTTATAAATATAATTATCTGTAATTACTTTGTTGTTTTCTTAATAAAAATATACATATTTTGATAACTGAATTTACAGTTATCTTACTGCTAAAATTTTCTTTTTCAAAACTATATATGTATATGTAATCCATTAAATTTTAAAATAGGGGTTACCTGACGACTAGCCAACAACACTGCGAACTCCGCCCTACCCTGCTGATGCCAGCACGAACACGACCCCTGCGCTTGCCGTTGCCGCCCCGTGAGTATCACCATCTGCCATCATTTTGAACGTGGGTCATTTGATTGAGAGGGAGAACGAGATAAGGAAAAAAAAGATGTCGCCATTTATTTTCTCAGAGAATTTCGAACTGAGGAACGAATTGTTTTCGTTTGAGCTAATGTAGAAAGGGGTACGTGATTTTTAAGCGCGATTTCTGGCTGAAGGGAAGGAGAAGACAGGAGAACGTGTTTGCAGGATTAATTTTCATGATTTTAGGCATGGTTCAAGGGAGGTAATGTGCTGACATTTGACTAGATTTAAAATTTAAATTTAAGTTGAATTCGTTTAAAATTTTCAACGCGTTTATACGTCGTATACTCACATAACAACTCCGGAAAATACGAAATTTGAAATCCGATAATAATTCGATATTACGGACCCAATGGAACTGGTTTCGTCGAATTCCGAGACTGTGTGAAAAATGACTATTTTTAAATATCGATTCAAACGATAAATCTCAAAACCGAACAAATCATTTTCAAATTCGATTCTGAAGCTTATATTATCTTCAGTATTATCATTACGAATTTTAAAAGCTTTTGAAATATTTTTCTTCAGCTTAAAACTGAAGATTCAAATTTTTATTCAACTTCTAATAGATTAAATTTTATTATTTAATCGCCAATTTATTCTGATGTTTTGAAATTCAAGTCAAACCATCATTCAAATATTTAAAATTAATTAAATATTTTCATTTTAAATTATTCAAAATTCTGGGTCGTTACACTACCCACCTACCTTAATGTACAAATTAGAGGCTAATGCACATGCTTATGGAATTAATGGCTTCATGTACACTTAAATGATGATTAGTATAAGCTAATGATTACTTGGCCTCCACACTTTCTCAAGGGTATTTTGGACATTCCCCAAAAATATGAATTAGGGTTTAACACATGTATAAGTACCCCTTATGTTTCATGTAACTCTCCTCCTTCTTAGTTCCTCTTAGTTTTAGTTTAGGCTCAAAAAAATAAATCAAGTTCTCTTCTTTCTTTTCATGGTTACTTAGCCATTTCTTTTATGTAATCTTTTCTTTTTGCAATTTTCAATACATGCTCTTTTATTCTTTTGTTTATTTCCTTTCATATTAGTAGAGTAGATTTGTTTATTTATGCAAGTAGTATAGATTTTATTTTATGCAATTAGAATAGTTCTCTTTTCCATTTGCTATCTTTTTCCTTTTGTTTATTTCATGTTGCTTTCTACATTTGTTGATTTGATAACAAATATGAGAGGCTAATCCCTACAATTTAGGGGTAATGAAGCTCTCTAGTATGTGGATGCAACATAATGTGATGTTTATGCTCTTCTTTTGTGCTTTAATGAGAATGCATGAAGTGGTTAACTTGTTGTTTTTGCTTTGAATTTGATAGCCTATATTGTTGACACTAAATAGGCTATACTTAAACAATCACTAACACAAATTACCTCTTCATCTACATATGATGTTGGTAATGAAGTGAATGTTGAAATTAAAATTTGATGGTCTATATTTCTAATTAATAGTTAATAGGCCATACTTAAAATAGATTTTGCTTTCAACTTTGTTGACATTTTTCATATGAGTTAGTAAGTAGTTTAAGGGATGTGCTATAGTTTGATGGCTTATGTTGAGCTAATTAATAGCACAAATAGGCCATACTTATGATAAGCACATCAATTAAACTAACTAATGACCAAAAAGGAGAAATCATGATTTCATGTTGTGTTGATTTTTATGATCTAGAGAGTGGAAATTACCTCTAAATTGCCTCTACACTCTCATATTTTTATCTATTTTCTTTTCCTAGTTTGTTAGTTTTCTCATTTTTCTAGCTTAACAATCTCTCAACTTTGGTATAATTTAATTGGATAGATTTTTAAAATCGTCAATTTCCTACGGATCGACCCGTACTCGCCACGTACTTCAATAGTACGCCGTGCGCTTGCGGTTATATTTTTAATTTAAATTCGTTCGACGGTTTTCTAAACCTATAGAACTTTCGTCGACGAACAAGTTTTTGGCGCCGTTGCCGGGGAGTTGTCTTTGATTTTAATTTTCTATTCTTCAGATTACTTTTGTGTGATTATTTTGTGTGTTTGTTTGCATTTTTATTATATAAAAAAATATTCGTGTTTGTGTTTTCAGTCTTGTGTGTGTGTTTGTTGTTGTTTATTTTCATTGCATTTCAAAAAAAAATTCCATTTCAAATTGCATTTAACAAATTTACAGCTACATTTACATTTTTTCTTTACTATTGCATTTTCCTTTTTCACATTTACAAAAAAAACAAAAGAAAACTGCACTGTGCATTTTCTTCATCTCTGCCTCTCTGTTTCTCTCCCTTGCACAGTCCGTTCTCCAATAACAAACACACCAGACCATTACAGTTTCCACAAACTTCACCGCAAACTCCACTCTTCCCTTCTTGCCTATAATATTTGTCTGTGCACTTAACCCCGCTGTTGCTACAAATCTCCACAACACGACCATTCAATCCACCACAATCCTACCACTCATCTACCATACTCCATATCCATATCCCACTGATACACTTCATCCATTAAGCAACTGGCCATCCATATCCAAGACTACAGAGTTCATCACCGCTTTCTTCATTAATCAAAGCATGTCAAACCTGCTACTTCTCCTCCACCAGAATTCCAATACAACAGACCTTTGCCACTCCATATCATCAAGCAAATCAAACCGTCCACACCTGATATCATCAAGCAAGTGCCCAAGTTCAACAACAGACATTGCGTTGATTTAAATACCACTATGCACATTTCTATGCCATTCCAGTGCACACTTCTTTACTTCAACCTCTGTCATATCTATTTCATAGTGTAACTCTGTCGCTCTGTCACTCTACTCATATACATCAATAGCAGTTCACCCAGCTCTTCATATACCCAGCAGTTCCACAGTCCAACTACATCAATTCCACTGATCACACTTCTGACAACTACACAATCAAAACTACACAATCAAAACTACACAGCCAACCATCTTGTTGTTACACTGTATTACAATATCACTGTGAACACACCACATTCCCACTGTCAAACTTCACATAACCTTCCCTCACATTCAAACCATCTTCTCAACCACCAGCACTACAAACTTCTACATTAAACAACACTGACCAACTCCTCTCAACACTTCTGCCATTTTACCCACCCATTTCTCTGCAATTCATATACCATTGCAACTACTTACATTATTCACCTTCAACAACAACTTCAGACATCGACTTCCGTAACAGTGCCCAAGCAACTACAACATCACAATTTCACTCCCTTACCCTATTACTCAACACAACTCCTTTGCCTGGAAGTACATACAAACCACAAACCACAGTCTTACATCTCCATCGCCTTGCCTACAACCCTGCAATTCACATTCACCACAAATATCACCATAACGACCACCCTTTGCCTCTCCCTGTTACACATCCCAACTGACAAGCTCCCCTGCTCAAACAATTTACGCGCATTATTGCTTTAGACCACATCTAACTTTCTCTATCACCTTCCACGGTCCACAACAACTCCAGAAACAAAACTGTCTACCTCCACCTCCACTGCCCCATCAACTGTTGTCATAACATCCACCCACTCAACTGTCCCACTACAATCACACTTATGCCATAAGACAACCTTCCTGAGCATCTTCACAAAATCAACTTCCCAATCAACAAAAGCCGAACCCACTTCATCACTTCAAACTCCGCCACCAACCACCCCAAGTCGCCTAATCGAACAACGCTACAGTCGAGACCACAACAAACAGCAACCCAACCAACCAACCTCCGTGGGAAACAGCCTCCGCAATTATCATTCCTCCACTGCAATCGCGACTCCATCGACCAACTTCAAACTGTAGTGACCATAAACGAACAACCCAAACACCTTCAAGCTACAACGCACACCCAATCACCTCGATAACCACACAACTGTGACATTCTCTAAATCAACCACCACATTCCCAATTATCACCTTCAACCTGAACCCCAAATCGCAGTCGCCGCCATCGCCGAAACAACCTAAATCAAGTTGAGGAACATTGATTTGAAATCATCGACTTTGAGATCGCGATAGGAATAGGGTTGACTCGATTCTTAATTTCCAGTTTTGATGTGTATTTCACAATTTTTTTTCCCAAGAATATTCATTCAATTAAGAGAAGTAGGGATGCAGTTATGTTATTTAGTCTATAGGATTTCGAGGCGATAAAAAAAAAGAATAAAAGGTGTGGGCCGGGTTATAGGTTTAGTGATGAAATTCTTTTTTTTTCTTTGTTTTGTTTAAATTTTTCTTTTTTTTGGTTCAATTCAAAAAAAGGGGGGGTCTGTTTTCTTTAGTTCTGTTTTGTTTGATCCTTAAAAAAAATTAAGTAATACTTCACTTTTTAATTTTGTTTCCTTTTCAAAAAAAAGAGAAATTTTGTTTTGAGTAGTTTTCTTTCTAAAACTTTTCCTTTATAAAAAAAACAACCAAAAAATAATAATAATAATAATAATAATAATAACAATTGTATATATCTTGTTTTTAATTTCCAGGTTGCCAAAGCAGATAGGAAGAATTGCTTGCTTCGCTCTGCTGCCGAAAAGAAATTGCTAGCTTGCTTATAAAAAAATTTTTGCCGCTTTCATCTCTACTCTTATTTGAATTGCATTGTTGATTGCTTGCATTTGCATTTATATATTAAAAAATTCAAAAATTCAAAAACAAAACAAAAATCCATTCGTAGTTGCATTGTTAATACACGTCTAATTTCAGTTTTGCATTTCATCCAAGATTTTTATTAATAATAACGATTAGACATCGATAACTTTTAATTGTATATTGATAATTTGTCTTCTTTGAACAATTTACTTTCTTGGTGTCTAGGCTACGGCAGAGCAATAATCAGTTATAAATATTACGGTGATTCGTAAATATTATACTGAATTGTTTCTCTGAAGGTACTTAAACCTTTGGCTGCATTGCTACGGTGATTCGTGGTGCACCGATAAATCTTGTCTGTTACCTGGCTGAGAACTATCTTGTTGAACTAAGACAATGTGTAATTATACAATTTTGGGTTAACTTAGGATAAATCATTTGTACTTAATCCTTGCATTCATTTAGTTGCATTAGTTCATGCATATTTAAAAAAAATCAAAATCCAAAATTAAAAAAAAATTTATATATTCCTTTTCCTTTGAAATTTTTAAATCCTTTTTCTTTGAAATTTTAAAAATCCAAAAAAAATAAAATTAAAACCTTCTAAAAAACAAAGAAAAAATTGAAAAACCAAAAACCAATTTCCCTTTGAAAAATAAATTTTATTTGTAAATATTTTTCCTTTACAAAAACAAAAACATTCTTGAAAATGTCCGAGTTTCCCCACTTACGTGAATTTTACAATAGTTGTGAAAATCAATATAATCCATATGATTTCACTCCAAATTCGTATGGATATTTTAATAACAACTATTGCTTAAATGATTCAAATTTTGAACCACAAAATTTTCAAAACGATGACCAACCCTCAAGTCTTGAAAAGAGCATTTCGTCTTTACTTGAAATCTCTACACAACAAAATCAAATGATAAATGATTTGTGTAATTCATATTTGGGCAATGATTCAAATCAAAGTTTCAAAATAATGAAAATATGAATTCACTTCAAAATTCAAAGGATTTCGAGTATAACCCATGCCAATTCAATTTTGAACTCCAAAATGAATTTCAAAATCAAAACGAAAATGTGATCCACTTTTCAAATAATTTTAGCAATGGGAATAATCTCGACTATGATGCAGGTGAAAATTTTTGTTCTCAACAAATCCAAATCGAAAATCCTCAAGCTAATAATTATAAATTGGATTTTGTTGAACAAATGAACGAAATTTACGATGATCACACAGATTCGTTGTTTGAAACTTATATGAAACAACATGAACAACAAAACCAAATCCAAACGTGTGACGAGTTAAGTAATAATCCATCTTTTACCCAAATCGATGATTTTCAAATAACAACTTTTGAAATTGAAAATGATGATCTTAATGAAGTTGTTGAAAATTTGGTAATTGAGTTGGATTTCAACTCTTTTGAGGGTCAGAAACTCGATTTAAATTTCGATCTTCCTTTTTCTGAAAATTTGAATACAACAACTTTGAATTTTGAACTTGATTTATGCAATAAAGTTGTTGGTAATCCAACAAAGGAAGTCGAATTTAACGAACACGAGTTTTATGGACTTTTTGAAAACGAGTCATTAAACACTGATGGGGAAGATTTAAATCACCAATTTGATTTTGAAATCAATAATTCTGAAGAAGTTTTCAATGATGAATTTGAGTTTCAATTTGGTAAAAATAAATTTGAACTTCAATCAATCGTTTTATCGACCCCAAAAATCATCGACAATAAAACAACTCATTTGATTTTTAATAAAACAAAATTCGTTTTTCCAAATCGACAATCAACTTCGAAATCTTTTACGATTTGGTTTTTGTGCTTACGCTGTGTCTCGCACATTTGACGAGACAAATGAATCGGTCTTTAGAAGACCGTTTCATTTACTTTTTGACGATATACTTTCTTATCTCGTGTAAATACCGTTAATTTTTATTTAAATAAAGGTCGTGTTTTTTTCTCCTTCCACTTGGGTTGACTATGGGGACACAGTCAAAATCAAGTGTGAGGGGGAGACTCATCATCATTTTCGATTTTTCATGGTTTATTTATTTTTATTTTCTTTCCAAAATTTAAAAAAAAATCTCAAAAACAAAAAAAAACAAAAAAACAAATTTTTTTAAGGCATTTTGATTTATTTTTAAAGAAACGCTATAGGGTAAATATATGGTTTCGGTTTATTAAATTGAAATTTTTGAAATTTAATTTGTCTTAAAAAAAATAAAAATGAAGTTTGATTACAAATAAAAATGGTTTAACTAGTATATAGGAAGATTCATACGTGATAATTATGAAATATATCCTAATTGAAAATCTTTGTTTTAAAAAGTGGTTGATTTAAAGTAAAGGATATAACATTTTTTTGTCTTCTAAGTTAAATGGTGCTAAGATGATTTTGCGAAACTCTCTCCCTAAAAAAACAAAAACACAAAAAAAAATTCTTGTATATATGTATATATTTTCATAATAAACACCTAGAGTCATGTGTTCACACTCGTGTGTTCACTCGCCATGCTCTGTACCTATCTCACGTAAGCCCGAAAGGCAGTGCACGATCGGTATATCTGGCCTCAGTTTATCCGAGTTAGGTGTATATAAATAAAAAATTCTTTTTAATAACGCCTACAGTCGATAAGTATTCACACTTGTGTGTTCACTCGCCACGCTCTGTATTCCCCTTACATCAGTTCGCAAGGCAGTGCACGGGTAATATATCTGCCTCAGTTTACCTGAGTTAGGCATATGTAAATATTGTTAATATCAATAAAATTTTCAACTAAGAGAGGGTAAGCAATTGAAATCCGATCACTATTTTTACTTATTTGATTTAACTTGTTATTGAAAAGAAATGAAAATGCCACTTTAATAAACTTTGATAATCGACTAAAGATCCATTTCATAGTTACACTTTGTTATCAACCAAAACAACGAGTTAAACTATTGTCTATTTGTTATGGTAACTTCATTTTTGTTGGAAATTTTGACAAGTAAATGACTTAAATTTTCAAGATAATAACCAAACCTATATTTAACTTATTTGTGTCAATTTAAAAGTAAATCCTTCGTTGTAAATATTTTCAAAAACTCGCATTCATCTCTTTGTAAATAAATCTTGCATTTTGTAAATATTTTCATCCTGCATTTGGATTTTGTGGGTAGTATCCGCTGAAAACCCTCACGAGACAACACTCGTCCTACTGGGGACACCTAGAGGTTTAACCGCTTGTTGCATACGCTCAATGCAACCGTGCTCCCTACGAAAATGGATTTATCTTAGTTTTCTTTTATTCGAGGACGAATAAAAAGATAAGTGTGGGGGTATTTGATGTGCACGTAAATGTGCATATTTTTACCACCATATTTAATCTATTTAAATTAAATAAATGATCATATTGGGTATTTTAACTTGTTTAAACCAAAATTCAAATTATTTCAAATTGTCACATATTCATCTCCATCCAAGGGAAAAATGGTCATTTTTGTGCATATATTAATTCTCT
This sequence comes from Allium fistulosum, assembly GCA_030737815.1. Classification (NCBI taxonomy): domain Eukaryota; kingdom Viridiplantae; phylum Streptophyta; class Magnoliopsida; order Asparagales; family Amaryllidaceae; genus Allium; species Allium fistulosum. The sequence continues at coordinate 934,688,579 of CM060907.1, read as the reverse complement.
AAAATTTAATTGAAAATTTCTATATTATTTTGTAGGAATTTAAATTCATATACAGGTGGTTTCATGATGATATATGCATGCACAAGAGTGAAGAGAACAAATGAAGATGGAAATAATTCAAAGTGAAGATCATGGAGGACCCCACCTACCCACCTACCTTAATGTACAAATTAGAGGCTAATGCACATGCTTATGGAATTAATGGCTTCATGTACACTTAAATGATGATTAGTAGAAGCTAATGATTACTTGGCCTCCACACTTTCTCAAGGGTATTTTGGGCATTCCCTAAAAATATGAATTAGGGTTTAACACATGTATAAGTACCCCTTATGTTTCATGTAACTCTCCTCCTTTTTAGTTCCTCTTAGTTTTAGTTTAGGCTCAAAAAAATAAATCAAGTTCTCTTCTTTCTTTTCATGGTTACTTAGCCATTTCTTTTATGTAATCTTTTCTTTTTGCAATTTTCAATACATGCTCTTTTCTTCTTTTGTTTATTTCCTTTCATATTAGTAGAGTAGATTTGTTTATTTATGCAAGTAGTGTAGATTTTATTTTATGCAATTAGAATAGTTCTCTTTTCCATTTGCTATCTTTTTCCTTTTGTTTATTTCATGTTGCTTTCTACATTTGTTGATTTGATAACAAATATGAGAGGCTAATCCCTACAATTTAGGGGTAATGAAGCTCTCTAGTATGTGGATGCAACATAATGTGATGTTTATGCTCTTCTTTTGTGCTTTAATGAGAATGCATGAAGTGGTTAACTTGTTGTTTTTGCTTTGAATTTGATAGCCTATATTGTTGACACTAAATAGGCTATACTTAAACAATCACTAAAACAAATTACCTCTTCATCTACATATGATGTTGGTAATGAAGTGAATGTTGAAATTAAAATTTGATGGTCTATATTTCTAATTAATAGTTAATAGGCCATACTTAAAATAGATTTTGCTTTCAACTTTGTTGACATTTTTCATATGAGTTAGTAAGTAGTTTAAGGGATGTGCTATAGTTTGATGGCTTATGTTGAGCTAATTAATAGCACAAATAGGCCATACTTATGATAAGCACATCAATTAAACTAACTAATGACCAAAAAGGAGAAATCATAATTTCATGTTGTGTTGATTTCTATGATCTAGAGAGTGGAAATTACCTCTAAATTGCCTCTACACTCTCATATTTTTATCTATTTTCTTTTGCTAGTTTGTTAGTTTTCTCATTTTTCTAGCTTAACAATCTCTCGACTTTGGTATAATTTGATTGGATAGATTTTTAAAATCATCAATTCCCTGCGGATTGACCCGTACTCGCCACGTACTTCAATAGTACGCCGTGCGCTTGCGGTTATATTTTTAATTTAAATTCGTTCGACGGTTTTCTAAACCGATAGAATTTCTATCGACGAACATTAAGCTAATCCAAATTCAATAGATTTCAAAGTTAATTATTCAAACTTTTACAATAACTCAATGTCGATAAATTTCATTTAAACTTCAAATTCAACTTTAAAATTTCAAATTAAATTCTTTAAACAATTCATTTAAACCAACTCCAATTACAACATTAAAGCGTGGATTTTCGAAATAATTCAGTTTATATAAATCAAAATTTTCAAAATATCATTTAACTGAATTCAAAATTTAAGGATTTTAAAATCATTTAATTTAACCAATCTGGTGTCTGTGTATAATTTTCTACCCTATGGTCAAGTGATACGAATATATATCATTTCAACCCACAATAATTTAAATTTACGGGTATATATCACTTCAACCCGCAATCTCGAATAAAATTCAAAATCCATAAAATCACTCGAGTCTATCGTTTCAATCTATAATTTTCCCTAATCTATAGATCGTTCGGGTATGTATCATTTCAACCCATAGTGATTTCTAACGATAAACTAAGGGAACTTGCAGTGTGATAACAATTTATAAAATAAACATAACATCCAGTCATCCAATATCAACAGTTAAACATCCATCACAATCATCGTTTAAATCAACCAATAAATAACAACAATTAACGGGTTATCATTTACAGGTATTTAACTGGCAAATTTAAATTCAACATTAAATTAAATGACGATTAAATTCAATAAAAGTCAGATTTAATTGGAATGACAATTTAAATATTCCATACAGCAACCAATCAATTTCTAATCACATCACACATTTAATCTAACTAACATAAGACAATTTAGTAGTTGTGAATAGGTTAAAACACTCACCTTTGATTTTTCGACGATTTAAAATCCAAATAAAGGCCCAAATTTGAACAGTCTCATAATTTGACCAAACCTATTCCAAAATGTCCGGAATTCCGATACAATCGCAATGAGGAAACCACGCGTGAATCCGAGCTCGTATGCAAAAAATACGTTAATTAGAAGTTAAACGATTTATATTAAAATCAATAAAATAAAAATAAAATTATGCCACGTCACCTGGCCACGTTCTTCCACGCGACTATCTCCCTCCAACTCGATCATGTTCGAAACCCTTATAGCCGTCACCCCTTCCACTAATTTCCGCCGCCGCCCGAGATATTATTGTCGTGATCAGAAGACACCGCTGACTTCGCCTCCAAAGCCACGCCCAACACCCATGTTCCCCCACTGCGTCACCTCCCAGTGCCACCAGGCCGTGCTCAAAGTTCGGCCAGTCATCATCCAATATCGGCGATCTCCCGACCTTTTGGCACCAATAACTCAGGTTGATGCACTCCCCTACTTGGCCTCTACGATACAGTATTCCCTGATCGACAATTAGTCGAAGATCCGCCGTCAAATCACGAAATCCTAGAACGGACGGTGGAGGTTCTTCGTTGTTTTCTGGCCAAACGATGCATCCAATTGGAAAATGAATTACTGCAGTAGATTACGCTCGTCGAGAGCTTTCCAACGATGTATAATTTTCTATAGTTTGGAGAGTTTGAATTTTGAAATTGGTTTTGAAATTAAATTTAGGGTTTCTGGGTTTCTGCCATTAGAAGAAGGAAGAACAAACAGATAGAATTGTACAAATAGGCAGAAATAAAAAGGTGGCTAGGGTTTAGGAAAGAAAACTATTTATATGGATAGATCTAGATAAGAATGAATAACATACCGAATTGGTTCGAAACGACAATAACGACCCGAAAAGCCCATTCCGCTACCGAAGCGAAAGTGGGTCATCCCATATATCAAAATAGATGTTTTCGATATTTTTGAACTCAACGGAATAGGTTTCAAATCCAAATTCCATTGTATACAGAAGTTAGCTTTTAAAATCAGCTTATTTAAATTGAATTCATTAAATTGATTTCTAGGCGTTTCGAGCTCGCACGATCAAACGACAAGTCTGATCGCTAGAAAACTTGAAATCCTACAATAATCCACCGTTACGGATCCGATGAAACAGGTTTCGTCGAAATCCGAGGCAGTGACCAAAATGACCAAAATGTCTATTTTCATGTTAATTAAATAAACTATTATTAAATTGATTAAATCACTTTTTAATTCAAATTTTATAACTAACAAGTTTTTTTCCATTTTTGATTACCTGGTAATTTATAATCTTTTAAAATAAATTACCATGTCAAATCCAATGTTAAATATTGCACTAACTACAGTGTTCAATTTCAATTGAAATAAATTCATTAATTATAATTTAAATTCAAATAAATTCATTCGTTTTGATTTACATCTTATTATTCACTCAACTATCATCTTATGGATATAATTAACATTGGTTTATATCTTATCACATCAATAGCCTACAGTTATCATTTTAATTCATATTAGCTGCAATATTTGATTAGATTAATTGCAATTGATTTCCAATTTTATTTCAACGGATTAAATAGTGAGATGATAATTAAACAATTGTTACAACTTACAGTTTCAAACACATTTCTATGTTTATTGTTTACAAACCAAAGCTACTAAATTTACATACTAGTTAATTTATTTTCATATCCCGATTAATAACATGTATTTACAACATTTAAATCCAACATACAATTTATCCCTTATTTACAATTTCTAACCAAATTAACTTTACAATTATTCTAATTGATTGGGATTACATTCAAATAGTTGTTATTAACATCCAAACAACATTATTAAATCATGGTTAAACTATTTTCTCGTTAATAAATCCTAAATTTAAATTTCTTACAATATTAAATACCAAAATCTTATATTTAATTCAATATTTTTAATTATAGGAAAAATACATGTCATTACATAGCTTTTCCCTCTGCACGTCTCTGAAAACTATATTGTCAAAACCTTCTTACCTTGTAAACCCTTACTCCCGACCTACCCAAATCAAATTTTAAGCACCCGAGAGTTTAAGAGGAAAACATAAACTTCGATTCAGACAAAAAGCCTGGTGTGAATAATAATATGTCATCTCGGTTCATTGGTATCTAGTGTGACCACGCCACTGAGCGGAACGAGTTTTCCCCTCACTAATATCCTTATAAAATATATCTTTTGCATATCAATTTCTTGCCACCAAAATGGTTAAATAAACAATAATATGCATGCATGCAACATGAGTAATCAGGAATAATCTGTCTAAATCAATGGACTATCTATCCCAACATTATAGTTTTCTCAGGCTGACCACAAACCTATGGTTGACTCGGGCCTACCAGATATATCAAATTATCTAACCTACTGTCAGAAGGTAGCAGGACAGTCTGTCTGAAACTTACTATTCCCAGGATTAACTGATCATTATGGTTTTGTGGGCTCACCAATAACCTATCTCAACTTTGTATATTCCTTTCTGTGCATAAACCTACTTTTAGTCTTACTCGTGACAAAGCCCTGCGCACTGGAATTTTTGACTTATATCAGCTAGGGGCTAACAGCTGAAATAAAAGGCGTGACCCTACAACAGTCCCATTTAGTTTTCTAATTCTGAGTCAACTCAATTCATCCCATCACAATTTATCTAAAGGTGATAAGAACACTAATTCTTTAGTAAAATTCCGAGCTAAATACCCTCTTTATATTTCCTAGGAAACAAAAGCTTTGTAGGTGATTTAACCCTTGAAATCATACTTTAAAACAAGGAAAATATTGTCCTTTACTTTATCCAAAACACTTATGCCATAATATATGCTTTTCCAAAACTTCAATGATGAATTTTAGTCATTTTGAGGTAATCGCCTCTCAAAACATAAACCATAAGGCTAAAACAATCAAACCATTTATATTAGTAAAGCTCGGCGTCATTATGGCCCTTGGGGTCATCGCCCCTCTTCAATATAAAAACATGTTAAGGTCTTTAATTTTTAAAACATAAGGCTATGAGGCTAATAGCATAAGTGTCGCACTTCATAGAGTGTTGATGTCAATAGGTATAAAACTAGGTTTGGAAAATCTAAAATCTTAAATGAATAAGGTCGACATAGGTTAATCTCGGCATCGCTGCCTTAAGAAAAATAAGCGGCATCTATAAGGTCAAAGTAATGATAGGCGGTAAGGATTAAGTCGACAATCATTAGGGTCGAAGTTGTAAAATGCTACATTTTATATTGTCGAAGTCAATAATAGCGGCATAGGTCTATAAAGTTGAAGTCATGATATTTAAAACATGCAGCATCATTACCACTGTTATAAACCACTTCGAAACCATTAGGGTCGGCGGCGTTATTGAAAACAAGTGGCAAAGTTAAAAGTGTGGCATCAATGTATTAAGGAAAGTGGCCTAGTCCGCTTCGAAGTTCACGACGTCGACCCTGATGCTTGGCTTCCCACTTCGATCAAGCCAATACATTTCATAGCAACTGAAGTTGATACCCTAATTATTACTCTTGATCGACATCGGAGACCATAGCGGTGGCATGATGAAATGCGGTGTCGTGACCTTCAGCGTGGTAAACCCGTAATTACTTTAAAAACTGATTTCTTACTAATAAAAGTAATTTCTTTTCACCAACCCCTGTATTTGTCAAAATACTATTAGATACAACCTTTACCAAAATCTTCTCCATAAAACTACTAAGGAGTAGATTTATCATTTTCAAAGTAGTTAGCAAACCTTGTATTTTATATTAATATTAGATATACTAATTAAGTCTTTCTAGCTCAAATAAGTCATATTAAATTATAAATAGTTGGGAAAAATCCCCAAAAATCATGATAAATCCAATTTATTATCATCTTTAAAATATAAAAATTTCGGGATCGAAAACCTAAATTAACTATTTTTAATAATTAAAACCTGAAATAAACTATTTTTCATCCTTAGGAAATTCACCAAATATTCAAGTTAAATTCGAAAATTGTGAAATTAAAAACCCATTTCAAAATAATGTTTCTAACATCATATCAAAATATCAAGTCATTTGGGTGTCATATGATAGGTTTTCTAACTCAAACTTATCAATTAATTTCATAAATAAATTAAATAAATTCACCAATAAGCATATAATCATTCAAACTATCATAACATGGCATAATATAAGCAAAAGGTTCGGATTTGAACTTAAAACCGAAAATGACATTCAAAACTTGAGATATATAACTATTATTCACCTTGAATGGATTAAGAAGGTTGAGATTTTTATTTTGATTTGATTCCCTTAGCTTTAATCTTATATTCCTAACTTATCTTCCCTTTGAAACCCTTATTAATGGCCGGCCGTGGTCTCTTCACATTTTCTTTGAATGAAGTGATAACGTGACAAGAGGATGGAAGGGTGAGTGTTAGGAAATATACACCTTTTCCTATTTTTCCCCTTAAATGCATTCCTCTTTCTTATTAATGTTTTAATTAATCTCATTAGCTCATTAGTCGAGGCTCGACCCATTCTAATTGTCAAATCTCAATCTTCTTACCATTTTACATTATTTTATTTTATTTATCTAATTAAATGTCCTAAATAACATCAATCAAAATTAGGGTTGTTACACTAACAGCCGAAGTATAAGGAGCTTCCCCTACACCAGTCCCTTCTGGTTTTCTAATCTCTGAGTCAATTCATCCTATCACAATCTATCCAAAAGTGATAAGAGTAATAATTCTTATATGAAATTCTGAGCTAAATATCCTTTTCTATTTCCTCGGAAACACTCTCCTTTACAAATGATTTAACTCTTGAAATCATACTTCCAAAACAAGGAAAATATAGCCCTTTACTTTGTCCAAAATAATTATGCCACGATATATGCTTTTATAAAATAGGGTTGATGAATCTCAAAATCCCTTGGAAGATATCTCACTTCGAAAGCAAAGGCCATAGAGCCAAAACAATATAAAATTTTATATTGAAAAACTCGACAATGACATAGTCTACGAGGGTCTTCGGCACTCAAAACATAGGCCAAAATAATAAAACTTTATATATTGACAAAGCTCGGCGTCATTATCACCATCAGGGTCATCGCCCTTCTTCAATATAAAATATGTTAAAGTCTTTGATTTGTAAACATAAGGGTATCTAGTCAAAGTCATCCTCTTCTTAAATCATATTTTAAAACCTTAAAAGATACTTGGCTAAAATAACATAAGCGGCATCATTAGGGCCGAAGTGATAATAAGCAGAAACACATCCTTCTTCGAAAACAAGTGCTAAGGGTTAAAAGTTAGCCAATAAGGCTGAAGTGATAAACTCGACAACATAGCCGATAAGAAAAGCGACATCTATTACGACCATAGAGATTACTTCAAAAATATAGGATTGGCGACACTATTGGAAACAAACGACACTACACCATCTTATATAAAACGTTGCACCTAAGCGTTGCGGCAATGACCATGTCGAAGACCATGATACCGACTCTGTTATTATGCACCCTGCTTCAACCACACCGATCCGTTCCATATCAACCCCGTTGATATCATACGTATCATATGTGATTGACTTTGGAGTCCATAGGCACGGTGAGATAAGGAGCGGCGTCATGTCTTCGATGTGGCAAAGCTATAAATAACTGGAAAACTGTTTATTTGCTAATTAAAGTAATTTATTTTCATCGACTTCTTTTATTTGTCAAAATCCTATTGGGTAACACTTTTATTTATTGAAAACTTTATCAGAATACTGCCGCTGATCAAAGATTATATTTCCAAAACAATTTGCAAATTAACCCATTATATTAATATTTAATTAAAATAATTAAGCTTTTCTAGCTTAAATAGTTCATAATAAATCTTAAACATTTGGGAAAAATCCGTAGAAATCATAATAAATTCAATTAATCATATTTTTCAACCTATAAAAATTTTGGAACCAAAAGCATAATTTAATTATTTTAAATAATTAAAACTCGAAATATCTCAATTTCGAACTTTAGAAAATTCATCAAATATTCTCATTAAATCAGAAAATTATCAAATTAAAAACCCACATTCAAAATAATGTTTCTAACATCATATTAAAATTTCAAGTCATTTGGGTTTCATATGATAGGTTTTCTAACTTAAACATATCACTTAATTTCTTAAATAAATTCCATAAATTCACCAATAAGCATATAATCATTCAAACTATCATAACATGGCATAATATGAGCAAAAGAATCGGATTATGCTTAAAATCAAAAATAATACTTAAAACATGAGATGTATAACTATTATTCACCTTAAATGGTTTAAGAAGGTTGAGATTTGAATTTGATTTGATTTCCCTAAGCTTTTTACTTGTTTTCCTAGCTTTTCTTCCTCCTGAATCCTCTAGCAATGGTTGGCCTAAGCTTTAATTTAGTTTGTATAACTGTAAAATGAACGAGTGAGAAAGGAGGTGGGGGTTTGTATTAGGAAACCCTTTTCCTATTTTACCTTTCTCATGAATTCCTCTTTCCTATTAATATTCTAATTAATTCCATTAGTTCATTAATTAAGTCTCGACCCATACTAATTATCAATTCTCACTCTCCTTAACCTTTTATATTATTTTATTTAATTTATCCAAATAAACATCCTAAATAATGTTAATCAGAATTTGGGTTGTTATAGACTCCCCTCCTTAAAGAATTTTGTCCACGAAATTATAATAAGGCACACATCAAACATAGAACATAGATGTAAAACATACCATCAAACAAGTCAGGATTAGTATCCCTAATCCTGCCCTCTGTTTCCTAAGTACAATCACTTCGTTGTCACTTCACTACGCTTTTACTAATCAGACTGTCTTGTTCCTTAGCTTCTTCTTATCCCTCGCTACAACTCGAACTAGTTGTCTCATAAAAGTCGGATCCGGTTCTACTACTAAATCTTCTAATGTGGTCGGAGTTATAGTAGTATCTGGATCTCGAACACACTTCCTTAGATGAGAAATATGGAAAACATTATGGACTCCCGCCTAACTATTCGGTAACTCTATCCTATAAGTGAGTTTCCCGATCCTTTCTAAAAATAGGGAATGGTCCAACAAACCTAGGTGCCAATTACTTCCCAATTCTTTTTACACCCTTTATCGGTGATACTTTGACGAAAACATGATCTCCAATTGAGAACTCTAAGACCTTTCGTCTCTTGTTTGCATAACTTTTCTGCCTAAACCGTGCTTCCTTCATTCTAGCCCGAATCAACTTAATCTTTTCTACGGCTTCTCTTACCATATCTGGACCAAGAACTAATCTATCTCTGATCTATAACTAACATAAATGTGATTTACACGGCCTGTAGTATAAAGCTTCAAAAGCGCTATTCCTATACTAGTCTGATAACTATTATTATAGGAAAACTCAACCAAGTGCAAATGGTCTTCCCACAACCCACCAAAATCTAGTACACAAGCTCTCAATAAATCTTCAAGCACCTTACTAACTCTCTCTGTCTGCCCGTCTGTTTGAAGGTGATAAGAATTACTCATCTTAAGCTTGGTACCCGACACTTCCTATAGACTCTTCCAGGATTCACTAGTGAACAAGGCATCTCGGCCACTGACTATACTACTAGGAATCTCATGCAGTCTAACAATATTCTTTATAAACAACTTATCCAATATAGGTGACGTCTTAGTCGACTTAACGGGAATGAAATGTGCCAGTCTATCAACTATGACTCAAATACTTTCAAGTCCACTATTTGACCTTCGCAACCCGCCAATAAAATCTACGGATATCGAATCTTATTTTCAAACTGCTATATCTAAAGGCTGAAGCAATCCACTTGGCTTCTGATTCTCGGCTTTTAATTGCTGACAATTCAAACATTGCTTTACCCATAAGCCTACATCCTTTTTTGTACCATCCTAGAAGAAACTTCACTTCGTATCCTGATACATCTTAGTCCCTCCATGATAAATGGAAAACTTTGATCGATGACACTCCCTAAGTATTTCTTTCCTTAGGTCACCCACATCTGAAACACATAATCATCCTTTCTTTCTCAACCATCCATTTTGGTCAAGGTAAAAACCCTTCAAATCATCAATCTCAGTTCCACCTTTCAGTCTTCTAATTCTTTCAGCTACCATTGGATCATCTCTTTGCTTAGAAGTAATTCTTTTGATTAATATCAGTCGAACTTCCAAACAAGATAACATTGTGGTACTCTGACTAGAACTGGCAGTCGATCTTAACTGCGCCCTACAAGTAGTCAATGCTTCCATATCTTTCCATTCAGCCAACATAGCTAACAACACATTCTGATGTTTCCTGCTAAGTGCATCTGCAACTTTATTTCCTTTCCCTATTGTGTACTCAATTCCAAAATCATAAGCTACTAAAAACTCCAGCTACCTCTGCTGTCTCATATTCAACTCTTTTTGAAAGAATAAATACTTCAAAGACTTATGATCCATATACAATTTGAATCGTTCTCCTAAGAAGTAGTGTCTCCACACTTTCAATGCGAAAATCACCGCTGCCAACTCCAAATCACGAATCAGATATTTAACTTCATGTGGTCTAAGCTATCGAGAAGCATAGGCAATAATTTTACCCTCTGCATTAACACAGCTCCTAATCCAGTTCCACACGCATCTGTATACACCACTAAATCCTAATTTTCATCTAGAACAACTAACACGGGCGCATTGGTCAATAAATGCTTTAACTTAAGGAATGCTTCTCCGCATTTATCGAACCAAGTAAACTTCACGTTCATCCTGGTTAGTTTAGTCAAAGGCACTGCTATCCGTGAGAAATTATTGATAACTCCTCGGTAATAGCCAGCCAATCCGAGAAAACTTCTTATCTCGATCATTGTTCTGGGTCTTTTCCAACTATTAACAGCTTTGATCTTGGCTGGATCGACTGACAACCCTTTCTCTAAAACTACATGACCAAGAAACTTCACTTCTTCCTTCTAGAAATGATACTTCGAAAACTTTGCTTTCGATTGATGTTGCCTTAAAGTCTCAAGCAGTATTCTAAGATGAATCTCATGATCTCTTTCATCCTTAGAATATATCAAAATGTCATCAATGAACACCAACACGAACCTATCCAAGTGCTGTTGGTAATTCGGTTCATCAAATCCACAAAGAAAGTTAGTGCATTAGTTAATCCGAATGGCATCACTAACCACTCAACAAATTGTACCACATTCCAAATGCCATCAAAAGAATACTATCCTCCGCCACACTCAATTGATGGAACCCTGTCGCTAAATCCAACTGGGAAATTACTTTGGCTCCACTCAACTAATCAAACAAATCATTGATCCTCGGCAAAGGATGCTTATTATTTATCACCCATTCATTCAGATTATGATAGTCAATACACAATCTCAATGACCCGTCGGGTTTCTTCACGAATACCATAGCCGCTCCTCAAGGCGAACTGCTTGGTCTAATAAAACTTTTTCCTTCTAAGTCCACTAGCTACACCTTTAACTCCTTCATCTCTATAGGTGTCATGCTATTAGGTGGTTTACTTACAGGTTTAGCTCCAGGTACATGATCTATTCGAAACTCAATAGCTCGTTTCGATGGTAGCCCTATAGCCGGCTCAAAAACATCTGCAAATTCTCTTACAATTAAAACCCGATTCAATTCATCTTACACTTCTGTTGCACCCAATAAAGCACAAATTCATGATCCAAATTCTCAACTGAGTGTACTATTCGGTCACTATTATCAAGGTGTCTTAATGATAATTTCCTATCTGGGAAAAATATCCTAGCCTCGTACCTACTCAACCAATCCATGCCCAAATTAATCCCATAACCCGCAAAATCAAATACTTACAAACTACAGCCAAAGGTATAAGCTAGCAACTCAAATTCTAGATAGTCATCTCTCATCCCAAGAGTTACTTACCCTAATATTGGATTAGCTATCATTAAGGAAGTAATAAGGTATGATTAACTTATCTACCAAACACTGAGATATAAATGAATGTAATGCACCAATGTCAAATAGTACCCTAACTGGTATGCTATGAATCAAAAGCGTAGCTTCCGTCATAAACTTTCCCTTTTTAGTAGCAGTTGGTCTAGAAGATGGTGGCTCTAAAGCGAAAACTTTTCCTTTGTCGCCTTGGCTGGCTCTAGGCACTGATTCTTGTAGTGCCTTATCTGGTCACATTTAAAGCACTTCACACTTTTCTTTTCTGTAACCTTCTTCCCTTTACTAGTCTGACAATCATGAGCATAATGTCCTTTCTTATCACATTTGAAGCAGACAACATCAGCTTTCCCTTTCTTTGCAGCTCCACCCTTCTGAGCTCCCTTCTTCTTAAAGAACTTCCTCTTTTTTCCTTGGGAAACTTGAGTCTTTACTAACTTCTCCTTTCCCAAAAGTAGAAAACATTTCTTCATTCCAGATAGCCATTTCCACCACTACGTTTGATGGATCTCTGAGATGCAGCATGGTTGCCTTAGCGATCTTCGGCCTCAACTCTCGGATAAACTTCTCATTTCTCTTAATCACGGTGTCAATAGTAGCGTATCCATATCTAGATAGCTCATCAAACTTAGCAGAATATTCCAATACTGTCATATCCCCTTGCTCCAATTCCATAAACTTCCTAAGGAAAGCGGACCTAGCTACTTCAGACAAAAATATTTTCCCAAATCTACTTCGAAAATCCACCCAAGTCAACTCCTCCTCAGGCATTCTTACAATAACTTCGTTCTACCAGAATAAAGCAACTCCTTGAAACTGTCTAGAAGCTAATCACCTTTTCTGCTCGTCATTCAAGCCCAAATCAGCAAAAATCCTTTCATAATGCAAAAGCTAGTTCTCCACTTCTATCGCATCTTCATTTCAGTGAAAAGGCTTCCCACCAAGACTGATATAATCTCGGCTCAGCTTGGCACAGTTATTGCCAACTGGTGCTACGGGATTAACTCCTCCCGCGTTAGCAGCATTTCCTTCAACTACACTTGCAACTGCTCCAGCTTGTATCATATTAACGAAGAACTAATTCATAGCCACCATATCTACTGAAAAGGTTGCAGCACCTACATTGGCATTTGCGTTCGACCTGGATTTCTTCTAGTGTTGGGCCGAGCATTTCCATTGCTTAAGGTGCTTCCGCTACCTAGATTCACTCTTCCATTTCCTACTTCCCTATATTTCTTTGTAAATCTATATATGAGCCTTAGTAAGATACAGAAGAATGGTCTAAGCGAGAAGGGAGAATAGAGATGGAATACGTATTTATATATAGCAAATACAAGTATGTTATTATAGCGTCATCCCATACCCCAATCTTATTGTCTAATTCATTAGGATTATGTTTTCAGAAACTCTTTAGGTTTAAAATTCTTTTAATCATAAACCTATGCTCTGATACCAAGTTGTAACATCCCCTATTTTGAGTCCCAAAACTAAGCGCTATAGATGCTACAGTCATCTATAGTATTAATTTCTGATGACAAAATGCAGTCATGTTATTATGTCATAACATCAAAAGCATAAGAATATGAAATAATTTTAAACATAATTTTCAAAGCAAACTTTCACATTTCATTTCAAAGATATATTTCATATTCATTACATAATCCCAAACATTGCCCAAGTTCAGATAAAATATAATTATTACAAAGTACTCCAAGCGCAACATATGAAGACGCCACTTTGGTTAATTAGAGTTACTAAATATACAGATACATCTACTATCAATGCATTCATACAATAGCTAACATAACATAGCGGATAACAATAATAAATAGACCCTTACATAACTAGGTTTGCCTCTTGCATGTCTCCAGAAGCTTTATTAGCCAAAACCTACTTAACTTATAAAGCCCATACACCCGACCTACTTAAATCAAATTTTGAGCATCCGAGAGTTTAAGGGGAAAACATAAACTTCGAGTCAGACAAAAAGCCTAGTGTGAATAATAATATGCCATCTCGATTTATGGATGTCTAGTGAGAACATGCCGCTAAGCGGAACTTGTTTTCCCCTCACAAATATCCCTTTTGAAAATATATCTTTTGCAAATCAAAGTCCTACAACCAAACTGGTTAAAATAAACAATACTAACCATAATATGCATGCATGCTACATAGGTAATCATGACTATCCGTTAAATCAGTGGACTATCCATCCAAATGTTTAGTTTTCACAGGGTAACTACCAACCTCATGGCTGGCTCAGGCCTACCAAATATACCAAATTTCTAACCGACCGTTAGAAGAAAACTGGACAATCTGTACAAATACACTTATCCTAGCGTTCACCTGACTATTTTTCAATCTCATAGTTATGCCGGGCTTACTATAAAAATAAAGGTTTTGCAGGCTAACCTATAACCTAACTTGTCTTTATGTGTTCCTTTCTGTGCGTAAACCTATTTTTTGTCTTATCCTTGATAAAGCCCTACACATTGGAATTTTGGACTTATATCAGCTAGGGGCTAACAGTTGAAGTATAAGATGCTTCTCTACACTAGTCTCATCTAGTTTTCTAATCTTTGTGTCAATTCATCCTATCATAATCTATCCAAAAGTGATCAGAGCAATAATTCTTTAGTAAAATTCTGGGCTAAATACCCTTTGCTATTTCCTTGGAAACATACTCCTTTACAAATGATTTAACCCTTGAAATCATACTTTCAAAACAAGAAAAATATAGCCATTTACTTTATCCAAAATATTTATGCAATGGTATATGCTTTTATAAAATAGTATTGATGAATCCCAAAATCTCTTAGAAGTTATCTCACTTCGAACCATAGGCCATAGAACCAAAACAATATAAAACCTTTATATTGAAAAACTCGACAACGACATAGTCGACGATGGTCTTCGCCCTTCGACATAGGCCAAAGCAATAAAACTTTATATATTGATAAATCTCGGCATCATTATCGTTATTGGAGTCATTGCCCTTCTTCAATATAAAATATGTTAATGTCTTTGATTTGTAAACATAAGGGTATCTAGTCGAAGTCGACGTCCTCGTAAATCATATTTTAAAACCTTAAAAGATACTTGTCCAAAACAATAAGCGGCATCATTAGGACCGAAGTGATAATAAGCGGCAACATAGCCTTCTTCGAAAACAGGTGCTAAGGGTTAAAGGCGGCAGCCAATAAGGCCGAAGTGATAAAAATGCGGCAACATAGCCAATAAGAAAAGCGGCATAATTAGGGCCGACGAGATTACTTCGAAAATATAGGACTGAGACACTATTGGAAACTAACGTCACTATGTTATCTTATATAAAACGCAGCACTTAAGCCTTACGGCAATGACCATGTCAAAGACCATGATACCGACTCTGTTGTTATGCACCCCGCTTCAACCACACTGATCCATTCCATATCAACTTATTATTGATATCATATGAATGTGATTGACTTCGAAGTCCATAGGCATGGTCAGATGAGGAGCAGCATCATGTCTTCGGCATGGCAAAACCATAAATAACTGGAAAATTATTTATTTGCTAATTAAAGTAATTTCTTTTCACCAACTCCTTTTATTTATCAAAATCCTATTGGATAACACTTTTCTTTATTAAAAATTTTATCAAAAAACTGCAGCAAATGAAAGATTATATTTCTAAAACAATTTTCAAATTAACCCTTTATATTAATATTTGATTATATAATTAACCTTTTCTACCTTAAATAATTCATAATAAATCTTAAACATTTGGGAAAATCCCCATAAATCACAGTAAATCCGATTAATCATATTCTTCAACATAAAAAAAAATTGAGACCAAAAGCATAATTTAATTATTCTAAATAATTAAAACCCGGAATATCTCAATTTCCAACTTTAGAAATTCATCAAATATTCTCATTATATCAGAAAATTATGAAATTAAATGCTCACTTCCAAAATAATGTTTCTAACATCGTATTAAAATTTCAAGTCATTTGGGTTTCATATAATAGGTTTTCCAACTCAAACATATCACTTAATTTCGTAAATAAATTCCATAATTCATTAATAAGCGTATAATCATTCAAACTATCATAACATAGCATAGTATGAGCAAAAGGATCAAATTTATGTTTAAAACCAAAAATAATACTTAAAACATGAGATGCATAACTATTATTCACCTTGAATGGTTTAAGAAGGTTAAGATTTGAATTTGATTTTATTTCCATAGGCTTTCTACTTGTTATCCTAACTTTTCTTCCTCTTGAATCCCTTAGCAATGGTCGACCTAAGCTTTAACTTAGTTTTTATAAGTGTAAAATGAATGAGTGAGAAAGGAGGTGGGATTTTTTATTAGGAAATGTAACCCTTTACCTATTTTACCCTTCTCATGAATTCCTCTTTCATATTAATGTTATACTTAATTCCATTAGTTCATTAATTGAGGCTCGACCCATACTAATTGTCAAATCTCACTCTCCTTTACCTTTTACAATATTTTATTTAATTTATCTAATTAAATATCCTAAATAATGTTAACTAGAATTATGGTTATTACAAGTATCGTGAAACCAATCGAGAGCATTTGTTGGGCCAAACACTCGAGGCAGATCATAATTATTGCATTTAGTAGATCCACGCGAGCCGGATTCGACTAAAATGTAAGGAGACTTTTAAGTGAGAGCCAACATCAGACTAATGATGATTAGGGCTCCTCCTCGAGCCTAAATTCATTCACAGAAGAGATCATATGCGTGGAGTACCCGAAGAGAATTATAATGCCGACGACGCCGTTATATAATGGGAAGACGGATCCGAGACAACATCTAATGACGTACGACAGGCACATGGATTCTGTGAGAGCTACTGATGCAATATGATGTCATTGTTTCCCGATTTTCCTAGAGGGAGTAGCGACAATGCGGTTCACCCGGCTGCCACTGAGATCCATATTGTCTTTCGAGCCATTAGCGTGAAAGTTCAATGAGCAATTCTATATGCATACTACCCGTTCGAAGGACATTATCTCACTTTCTAACCTCTTCCAAGGACGAAGAGAGTCTTTGAAAGATTTCTTGCATAGGTTCAATACTGAAGTGACAAAGTTGAGCAATGCTCAAGAAGATATTATGTTGATGGCACAAATTAGGGGGGTTCATCCCAAGGCTGATTTCGGGAGGTGGTTATAGATAAAAACCCCACCAACGATGGACGTGTTCTATAGATAGGCGAATCGGCTCTTGCGTTTGAGGAAAGTACTACCACTAGGAAAGCCGATGCTGGTCAATCGGCCGAAGTGATACAAACTAATGTTGATATGAAATAGTCCGGAGGGAATTCCGGTAATGTCAATGTTAATGTGGAAAATAGAAGTGGTGGACAAAACAAGAACAACAATGGAGCTAAAGATAAGAAATCAGATTCAAGGAGGCGTCCAAGGATCCTAAAGTTTGACAACTAAACTCCGTTAAATAACTCGATTAAGAATACTTGGCTACTCAAGGCAAAGAGTAGTACAGAAAGTCAGCTCCATGGTAGTCTATTGAAAAGGAGAAAAAGTCTGGTGAGTTTTGCAGATTTCATGAAACGCATGGTTACAACACTAATGAATGCCGGCATTTGTATGATGTGATCAAAGAGTTGATTCGTAAGAAGAAGTTACAATAGTTTATGCAAGCCCCGCCGGATAGCGAGTAAGGAACTTCAAACCCCCAACCGAGGCAGTCGGGCCTGGTGCTGATGAGCCTAGGCAGCTTGAGAAGAAGTTGGTGATCAATACTATTATTGGAGGACCATATCTAGCTGAGAAGAGCTGGAATAAGTTGGAGCGATAAGTTGGTGCATTGGAGCATGCAGTAAATGATGGATGTTTTTCCATTGAAGACGATGTTTCGGCAAAACAACTCAGAATCATGACACATGATATTGTTTTCCAAAATAGAGTTGCTAATGGGGTAGAGGCCCCAACGATTGATCCGTTAGTGATATCATCCATGATTGGCCCTGCAGTTGTAAGGAAGGTGTTGGTTGACTGTGGGAGTTCAGTCAACATTTTATTCAAGATAGCCTATGACCAGATGCTTCTGGAGGACAAGGACTTAAAGCCTTGCAAACCTCAGATCCAAGGATTTAATGGGACTTCTATTGAGCCAATGAGTGTGTGGACCTACCAGTGGTGCTTGGAGAGGGCGACCATAAGAGAGTGTGGGTCATGCCTTTTGTTGTGCTGGATATTTATTCTACTTACAATGCCTTTTTGAGCCGATCGGCCCTTGCTGAATTTCGAGCGGCCATAGCATATTGATGCTTAACGATGAAGCTACTGAGAGAGAATGGTGTGGGAATAGTTCAAGGGGATCGAGGGCTTGGCCATGAATGTTATGTCGCTGAGCTAAAAGAGGTAAGGCGAAGAGAGAAAGGAAAGGATGTGGAGAAGACTCTCCATGTCAAGGATTTGAATGCATAGCAACCACCATCTGAGCCCTAGCTTGGGCAACATAGTCGATTCCATAAGGATATGGATCCGTGAAAAGAGCCAAAGGATGGAAGGGAAACTCCAATAGAGTTGACAATCAACATCCCGATCAGCTAGGATGAATCTACACGGGTTCTGATAGTCGGATCGCAGCTTGGCGTGAAGCTGATGAAAGAGTTAGTTAGTTTTCATTGGGAAAACCTGGATGTGTTTGCTTGGACTCACTCAAACATGTGTGGAATATCATCAGAGCTAGATAGCGAGCCACGCATTAATTGTGAATCCTAAATGTTATAGATGCATAATCTGGATACAATCAGATCCCGATGCAAGTCCCATACCAGGAACACGCCAGCTTTATTACCGACCTAGGATTGTACTATTATCTTGTCATGCCCTTGGATTGAAGAAAGTGGGAGCAACTTACCAGAGGTTAGTGAATATGATGTTTAAAGTTCAGATTGGGCGCTCGATGGAGGTCTATGTGGATGATATGCTCGTGAAGTCATGGCAATCGAGGAACCACAATAATGACTTGGCAGAGATGTTCGGTGTTCTCCGAAAGCATGGGACGAAGCTTAACCCTTTGAAATGCTCATCCAGGGTTGCGTTAGAGAAATTCCTAGGCTTCATCGTGAACTCCCATGGAATCGAAACCAATATAGAGAAGATCGAAGCACTAAGGAACATCAAAGCTCTGAAAACGATCAAAGATCGATGCCCAGAGCTAGAATCGGAAGGTTGTTGCCCTGGGTAGATTCATTTCCAAAGCCACTGACAAATGCATCCCTTTCTTCAAAGTACTCAAGAAGGGGAAGAGGAATTCCGCATGGACGAGAGCATATAAATGCATTCCAGGCTCTAGTGGATCACTTAGAGAGACTCCATACTCTGTTGAAGCCACTGGAGGATGAAGACTTGTTTATTTATCTGGCAATGTCGATGCACGCTTTGAGCACCGCACTCGTACGTGAGGAGTCTCGAATCTATAAGTCGTTGTACTACATCAGTAAGAGGTTGACGGGAGCAGAAAGAAACTACCCGAAGCTGGAAAAGCTCGCATACTACCTATTGGTTGTTTCGAGAAAGCTCCGCTCTTACTTTTAGGCTCATCTGATCAAAGTTCTGACCAACCAACCTTTGAAATAGGTCCTACAAAGACCTGAGCCTTCTAGAAGGCTATTGAAATGGAACATTGAATTGAGCCAGCGTGACATAACTTATCACCCTTGGAAAGCAATCCAAGGTCAAGCTTTGGCATATTTCATTGCTGAATACACTATAGAGATAACACTTCGGAGAGCAGAGGAGAGCAGAATGCCAGATGGAAAATGTACATGGATGGTGCATCCAAAGAACTTTGTTATATTACTGGAGTCATGCTGGTGGCTCCCAAGGAACGTTCGATTTGTTACGCTCTGAAACTTTACTTACCTGCAACGAACAATGAAGCGGAGTATGAAGCCTTGATCGTAGGACTCAAGATCACCAAGGAGCTGGGAGTTAAAACTTTGCATATCTTCAATGATTCCTAACTAGTGGTATGTCAAGTGAGAAAAGAGTTTTAGGCAAAAGGAGCGAGGCTAGCTCCTTATCTCAACCGAGCCCTTGAGCTGCTTAGTGATATTGAATATTACACCATAATGCATATTCCTAGAGAGGAAAATGCAAAGGCCGACTCACTAATTAAGTTAGCCAGTTCCAGAGATGAGAAGCTCATGTGCCTGGTCCCGATGGAAATGCTATCGACTCCGACCAATTACCAGATGGACGTCGATTGGACCTTGGATGCCGAATGTGAGAAGGAGTCATGGATGACTCTAATAAAGAATTATCTACATAAAGGAATCCATCCTAACAGAAAAAGTGAGCAACATCAACTCCTTCGTAAAGTCTCAAGGTTCATCATGCAAGAGGAAGTACTTTATAGGAAGGGATTCTCAGTTCTTATGCCTCAGTGTGTTGCCAATGATGAAGCCAAACAAGTCCTAAGAGAAATTCATGAAGGGGCCTGCGGTGATCACACTGAGGAGCAAACCCTAGCGAAAAAGATCATTTGTTACGGGTATTTCTGGCCTACTGTCAACCGAGATGCAGTTGATTACACTAGAAAGTGTGACAAAATGCCAGAGGTTCGTTAAGATTCCAATAGCCCTACCAACAGAGATTGCTCAAATGGTCAGTCCCTGGCCGTTTGCAATTTGGGGAATTGATATCATTCGTGTGCTATCAATATCTGAATGGCGTGAAATACTCCATTGCCATTGTTGATTACTTCACCAAATGGATTGAGGCAGAGCCATTAGCCATAATCACCATAAAGAAAGTAACCAACTTCATGACCAGAAACATCATCTGTCATTTTGGAATTCCATAAATGATTATTTCCAATAACGGGACCTACTTCAATAGTAACGAGTTTAAGGGTTTATGTCGCAGAAACCGCATCAAGAAGAGATTTGCACCAGTGGCCCACCCTCAGGTGAATGGATAGGTTGAAGCAGTGAATAAGATTATCAAGTCCATTCTTAAGAAGTGATTGAAGAAGGCTAAGGACAAGTGGGTTAATGTACTTCCATTTGCACTTTGGGCTTATCGAACTACTCACAAGTCCACAACCGGCCACTCTCCATTCTCCCTAGCTTACGGATCAGAGGCTATGATCTCGGTTGAACTTGAAGTAACTTCACATCAAGTAACTCGCTACAATCTATGAACGAATGAGGAACTCCTGCTGTAGTCTCTCAATATGATCGATGAGAAACGTGATGAAGCGGACCTGAGGGCAGCTGCCTATTAAAGTTGAGTCGCCCGATACTATAACACCCAGTTCAGAGCTCGGACCTTTGAGATTGGCAATATCATTGCCAAACGAATCTTCCCTAGTCTTGGGAACTTGGGCTCGAGTTTGGAAGGTCCATATGCAATTGAGCAAAAGCTTGGAGATGGTACAATCAAGCTAGAAATGGTAGATGGGATCTCACTCCCATGGGCGTGGAATAGCAAGCACTTACGATGCTATTTTCACTTGAATGTAAATTTGTATATGTTTAATCAAAGTTATGTAACCAAATAGAATCTGTGATTTCTGGTGTTTATAAAATGAATGACTTCTGGAGCTCATAAATCCGTATGTGATTGAGTTTACACTATAAACAATGTTATATCTGAATGAACCTACATGTGTAAAGCACAGGTGTGCAGGTGCCAAGAGATAGGTGTCAACTAAGCTTCTGCAGTCCATGATCTGATGAACAAAGCTCGACCATACCTGGTATCCAGAGATAGATACCCAAAAACTCCTCCAACCCATTACTTAGGGCAGGAGTATAAACATTCGAAGGTTGAATGAGACAGTTCACCTCTATAGCTCATGCTCGGAGTTTGGAAGATCATTCACACCTTACCCAAAGTAGGCAAAACAAAAGGTCCATGCCCGAAGATAGGTGGGATCTCTTACTAACTTCGATCGATGCTCGGAGTTGGGTGCGATCGCAAGTAAACATCCTAGATTGGGATGTCCAAGCCACTATCTATAGTGGTTAACTCCAACTGATGCCCAAAATTTGGCATGGCCAAAGCAAGCATCCCGGGGATGGGTATCCAAATTTCCATCTAGAAATGAATTGTTTCGATTAACACCCGAAATTAGGCATGATCGCACTTGAGATGTCCTCAAAAGGGATGATTAAATCATTTTTCAAAGCAAATGGAAGTCGACCAAGTTCAGGAGTCGAACATGGTTGTGTACGAGCATATGTAGACAGATGCCATGATAATCGTCCCTTACCCGTTTAACTAATGAAATGTACTAATAACTTAGTCCAATGATAACGATGAGAATTGGATCGCAAACATGTTGAATATAAAGTGCATTTCTCAAACACCTAGTCAAACTCGCACAAGATTTGAGTGAAACAAAATGCCTATATTATTTATGGTCAAAATAAGACTTAAAAGAAAAGTACAAGTGTTATTGACGTCTAAACTAAAAGCAAAAGCGGGGGATGAACCCACACAAAGTCGGCCTGAAAACAAAAGGCAAAACAGGTCCTGTGGCTATACAACCAAAAACATGAAGGAGAGAGATGATCACTTCTTGGACTTCTTCTTCTTCTCCTCCATTGAAGATGGAAAATTGGACCCCTCGAGCTTCTTCCTTATTCTTCGTCAACTTCCTTTGTCTTTCAAAAGTGAGCGATATGATGAAATGGCAGGTGCGCTTTGAGGAATAGGTAGAGTGACTGGAGCGAAAATGTTCTCTCCAGGTAAAGAGATGGATAGAGGAGGGAAGAATTCAGCTGGATCTTGCTTAATCTTTGTGGTGGACTTGAGTTGTTGTTCAAGAAGCTCGCTCATTGAAAGCCCTTAAGCAAGATCAATCGACCTGGTGATGTCGGTGATCTGCACATCATCATCAGTATCAGCACCCTGGAGGTCACCAGGACCATCTTCTTACAAAGCATGAATCATTTGTGTGCAAGGGTCTGGAGTCTGGAGTGTCACCAACTGGAATGCTCGGAGTTGTCCTGAAAATAGTTACGACCGTTGAATCGGTCATTGTCACTTGTTGTCCAGGTTGGGAGCCCTCCTTTGGGAGACTGGAAATTACAGGCTGACCTAAAATTTGAGAAAGATGAAATGAGAGATTAGCGACATCGACCAGTGTCATGTGCGCCTTCTCAAGTATGGGTGAAGTCAACGGTATGCCTCCACTAGATTAAGGCTTCGTATGGGCAGGCGTACCAGCTGAATTCCCTTCTTAAATGGGTGACATCATGCTTGTTTTCTACATTTGCGGCGCATCCGGATTATACGGAGGGACAGATGGAGCAATAGATGCAGTTGGAGGCCCAGTACTAAGGCCTGCAATAGTATCCTAAGGAGTAGTGCTGGAGCCTTTTGATTGATCCTTTTGAACTATAGTAGCCAACTCTAGATAAAGGATAAGCTCACCCTCTCTGATTGCTTGGATTTTTGCTGGATTTAGAATCTTGCTCTCCAGCTCTGTCATATTTACTTCACCTCCTTCTGAATGTTGTTACTCTTTCCATACAATCTTCTCCCATGCCAACGCAAGTGCTCAGGGATAACTTTTACCAAGCTATGCCAAATCTCTAAACTTGAGTAAGTAGGCATTGTAATTAGTGATGAGTGGATCGAAATTTTCTTTGACCTGCCTCCCTGTGGCTGCCACCAACTTATCCACTTTTTTAGCCTTGTCCCATGCATCATCTCTTTGTTGGCAAGAGTCAAGCAACTCCTCATCGTATCCTTGAGTTGTTTGAAGGCCTTTTCCTTCTCTTTCTTCTACTTTTCGAGCTGTGCCTTCAGCTCCTTCACCTCTTCGGCCGGCTCAAAATTCCTGTGATGAGAAAATTCAATTTGTCCTAAGTGATCTTTCCTTTCCCACTCGTTCACCGCATTTAAATCCTTTACTTTTTGATTAGTTTCCGCCTTTTCCTTCTTCAGCTCGGCGACCTCTGCATTAAGATAAATGATAGTCTCATCGTTCTGATTTTCCATAAGCCACAGCCCCGCAGCCTCAGTCTCCAAGCTCTCAGCATATTCAGAAATTTGCTCGGCCAGCCTCCTCCAAATGAAGAACTGATCGTACAAGGCACCAACGTACACTACTGTTTGACCCTTGACATCGTAAGGAATATCTTTTCAAATTAAGGACAAACTTGCAACCTTTAAAATCGATTTTTCGAAAGCGACGTTGCAATTCAACTATCTGAGGATTTGAAGTGATCGGCTGCTCTGTTTCAATAACAAGCTTTCAATAGACTGCTCGATAGGCGCTTTATAAGCTCTATGTCGAGAGGAATCGAAAGCAGTCGATTTTGAAGGATGATCAAAATGCCAGGAAGCATGAGACAGCGCTATTTGTTTAGCAAAGAGAAGCACGAGAAGGGTCATCACAAGGAACGTCGTCGTGACGACAGGAGTGGCTTTCTGAACCCCTGGATTGGGGTGGCATGGATCTAGATCGATGCATCGACGATGAGTCGTATGGCCTATAATCCTTCTCTATGCCTCCTCGATCATGGCTTGAACATAGGTTAGAATCAGATTCATGACTGGTCCTATGGGGTTGCATGGTTGGTTTGTGTCTCGGTTGATACGCCATTTAATCCTCAAGACCCTCGTACAAACCACGTTATTCCATTGAACCTACAAATAAAACGAAAAAAAATCAGTCTTAACAAGATAAGAACGTGACACAAGCTAAGCAAAGTGCAGCGCATGTGTGTATATACAAGTGTCCTAGTGTCTACCCAACGTACCATGTGTTAGAATTTTGCTAAAAGGGTAATCTCCTCTGCTTTAGTTGAAGGCACATATTCTTAGAAATGGATAGGGGACCCAACATCCCCAATGCTCATATTTCTAATGCCAAAAGAGTCGATTACATCAGGAATCGGTCCAAATTTTGCATAAGGATCCTCCGAAAGGGCTGTACAGGAGTTTCAAATGCAGTTATGGCTGGCGAAGGCGAAGTCGGAGTCTGCCTTTTGGTAAGTTTAATCTTGAGACTCCTTCTTTGAAGAGGTTGTTGGTTGTTGTTGCCCTCATCAACAGATGTGTCGTGGCCCATATCATCGTCATTACGGCCAGCTTCATCACCTTCACCTTCCTCAAAGTGTTCTCCTACACCTTCAGTCTCAATAACTGGACCTTGAACTAAAGGCAATGTTCTCCATTATCTCCAAATGAAGAATCGTCCTCATCACTATCGGTGGCTTCAGAAGCAAGAAAGACACTACGATCTGGATCCAACAAGTTATAGGCTCGCATATTCTCATGATTAGTATGTGTCTTGGCCATTCTCTCTGCCTCCAGAATTTCGTGAAGTTGTAAGAGAGTCTCTAGCAAAGCCGCATTGCTAGGCCTGCGCTGTACATCTGTAACGAATGAAAAAGATGTTCAGTGATAGCAGAACTATAAACATAGACTTATATGAAAAGAACGTGAATGGAACTCACGTGTAGACAACCATCGTTGTGCAAATTTAGGAGGATAGCGAATGAAGAAGAATTCATCCTTGAAATAGCTCAGTTTATTCTATGTGCCAACCACGATTCGGCAACCCATGGATGGCTCTAAAAAATGAGGGAAGGATTTCCCTTGCGGTGCTTGAGGCTGAATAAGTATCAAATCTCTTGATTATTAGGAACTCGGTTGAAATGGAAAGAAAAGATGATAAACAACTTATGAAGGAATATGTAGCTGTTCGAACAAAGCTGAGCTAGAGCCAGCCTCATAAAGTGCAGGACTCATCGGATAAACTGAATGAACGATGAGACACATCCTGCCAAGCACATGTATTTGTCGCATGCTGTATACCCGTCTGAGGGTGATGTGCCCTCTGGTGGCATGTAGGAACTAACACATCCTCGAACAGGATATCGTGTTTCTCGTAGATCCTCTTGAGTGATCCCTCCTCAATTTTTGATGATACAGAATCTACTTGATCGTCTAATATAACGCATCACCAAGTGTGTCAAGAACAGCTTCGACTTCTGGGCCTTCTATAGGCTCTGTTGGAACTTCCTAAGCACGTTGACCTACTTGCATATTCTAGGGCGGAGTATAAGATGTGCCAAAGTTTGTTGTGAAGATGGAATCGTAGTCAAGATCGACTCGATTTCTGATTCGGCGTATCTAGAAATTGACAGGCCGGTAGCTTGAGTGGAGAGACACTCGGAACGTCTATTGTTAGATTGCGAAATAGGGAACTTAAGGCTAAATTAACACTAAAGGGTGTGAATAATGTTTTCTAATTTATATCAATCTTTTTGAAATCTTTTGAAATTATACTTAGAATAATGAGATTAGCAATCACAGAAACAATCACAGAATCAAAACATAGATAAACAGTAAATGCAGTAAAAGGAAAGAACGCATTAGGATTTTATACTGGTTCAGAGTTACCTTACATCCAGTCCCGTACAATTCCTTGTACGGATTACTTTTCAACTAGTAAATGCAAATACAATCACGAATTCAAGGCTACGAGACACACCCTCCAGAATCTATGCCTCGGGGTAGAGCCGCTTGAATTTCAGGCAACAAGCATGCTCACTAAATTCATGGGCTACTACGCACACCCAATTGATTTCACGGGCTACACTCACACCCAATTGATTTCATGGGCTTCAATCACACCCATAAGTGTATCGGTTTAATTTGATATGGATTTACAAACTCAGAACTTCAATCTTGATTACAAATTATCCTATAATCCTTGAATAGCACTTAGATGATTGAAATCATAGAACAGATGATAGAGAATCAAACTAATGGAAATGGAGTTTGATTCTGGTTGAAATTCGACAGAGTATGGTTATAATTTGTTTTAGAAAATGAGAGAGAAGAAGGAGGAGGGAAGAACAATGAAAAGTGATGGAAAAATTCGTTGGAAACATAGGTATTTATAGAGGAATAACGGTCATGTCTATTCATGAAGAGATACGCCGAATAGATACTTCTTTTGAAAATTGAATTTTAAAATTCACGGCTAGTATGTCGACATGCAAGGTTAGAGTATGTCGATATACTCTGTAATTTTGAAAAACACTTTAAATATTATTTTGAAAATGTATTGTTTTGTGAAATAATTTTATACTTTGTAAGTATGTTTAAATATAATATATATATACATTATAATCGTAATAAAACTTAAGTAAAACTATATGATAAGAATTTTGAAAATTAACTAATATAAATCAAAATCTAATAAAAACAATAACTTGGTAAAATATTAAAAACTAAAATACTAAGTATAAGAATTTTAAAAACTATTAAAACCTATTTTGAAAAGAATATTTAAAAACCAAAACATTTTAAAACTATTTTAAAACTTAAAATAGAGAGAGAGAGAGAGATGAAGTGCTATCAGAATTTTAACAAACATTCTAGACTCTATAACTTATTTGGAATATCTTGAACTCTTGGATACTCATGAGTCTTCATTCTTGATTCTCCATATCAACATCTTTAACTCTTCAATCTTTACTTGATACTGTACAATCTTCTTATATCAACACCTATCTAATATCCTACACTATATACTATATAACTTGATAAAACAATAGTATTATATTTCATATGATTTCCTAAAGTTGTTGTCATCAAAACCAAATCCTTAATCTATGCCTAAATTTTATATATTTCTCCCCCTTTGTCATCAACAAAAATAACTAACTAAAACTATCATCCTAACCCTAGATCTTCATACTAATTCTAACTCCCTTTTAAATAAACATTATATACTTATAATGATATAAATATATATATATATAAACAATAAGTGATATGATTATGAAATGCAAAATGACAAGAATGATATAAGAAATTATAAGTGAAGCACAAATCATTAATAGTAACCAAACCATGCTATATATTCATTCAATTATCATATTTACAAACCACTCAATCCATATACATAATAAAGTCAAATTTAAAGTTAAAATACACATTATTCTTAAATTAAACAAAGAAGAAGTCCTATTATAACAAGAATTCTTAATGATAGGAGACTTATGAATGGGACAATGAGGATAAAGAAGGCAAAAGTTTCCCTTTTGTTCGACGAGATTTCCATCTCAGTCGTAACAAACTTCCCCAACGCATTGAACCTCTTCATCCTTCTTCATATATTGTTCCTCTTCTTCTTCCTCTTTCTCTTTCTTCCTCTTCTTGTTTGCTGCTTTGAAGAGGATTATGAATGGCTAAATTCACAGAATCATTTTCAATTATTATTAGATTCATAGGGTTATATGTAACATCCCTCTACTCGGAGACCCAAAACTAACGGCTATGGATGCAGCACATACATCTTCTTTAATGAATCCGTTTAAAAATGCACTTTTAACATCCATTTGATATAATTTGAAATTATTATGGTTAGCAAAAGCAAGTAAGATTCTTATAGCCTCTAATCTTGCTACAGGTGCAAATGTTTCATCAATGTTTATACCCTCCTCTTGACAATAACCTTATGTAACAAATCGAGCTTTATTTCTTATGACCTCTCCTTGTTCATACTTTTGATTCCTGTATACCCTTTTAGTGCCTATATTCGACTTATCCTTAGGTCTCGGGACTAATTCCCATACATCATTTCTAGTGTATTGATTCAATTCTTTTTGCATAGTAAGAATCCATGAATCATCAGTTGATGCTTCCTTTGGATTTTTAGGTTCAATGGTTGAAATAAAAGCTACATTACTCATTTTGTTTAATTGATTTCTAGTTTTAACAACCAATTCAATATTACCAAGTATATTTTCTATAGAATGATCTCTTAAGTATCTAGTTCTTTTATTTGGATATAAATTTTCATTATTATTAATAAGTTTCAGTGTTCTCATTACTTTCAATTTCATTATCAATGTTTTCTTCTTCATCGATATTTTGATTATTAATTTTGAAATTTTCATCAAATGAGACATGTAGTGTCTCTTCAATAGTATTAGTTCTAGTATTAAAAACTCTATAAGCTTTATTCTATTTGAATATCCAATAAAAATTCCTTTATTTGATTTAGAATCAAATTTATCTCAATTATCTTTAGTATTTAAAATAAAACATTTACTACCAAAAACTCTAAAATATGATACTTTAGGTTTCTTATTATAAAATAGTTCATAAGGAGTTTTCTTAGTTCATGGTCTTATTAAAATTCTATTTAGTATATAGCATGCAGTACCAACTGCCTCAGCCCAAAAATCATTAGGTAAATTACTATCATTTAGCATAGTTCTAGAGCACTCTTGAATCGTTCTATTTCTACGTTCTACTACTTCATTTTGTTATGGTGTACTTGGAAATGAAAATTTCTGGGTTATGCCTTTCTTATTACATAAATTCTTAAAATTTTCATTTCGAATTCTCCACCATGATCACTTCGAATAGTTTTAATTTTTATGGACATTTGATTTTGAGTTCGTTTAACAAAGATCTTAAACATTTCAAAAGCATCACTTTTAAGTTTTAAGAAAATCGTCCACGTAAACCTAGAGTAGTAATCTATGATTATAAATACATATCTACTATGATTTATAGATTGTATTTGAGAGGGACCAAAAAGATCTAAGTGAAGAAGTTCAAGGGGATGAGAAGTAGAAATCATATCTTTTGATTAAAATGAACTTTTTCTAAGTTTACCTAATTGACATGCATCGCATAGATTATTAACTTTGAGGTTCATTTTGGGAAGACCTCTAACTAAATCATTTTTAGCAATTTTAGAAACAAGTTTGAAATTCAAATGCCCAAATCTTTTATGCCAAATCCTTAGGTCACTTGTTTCATCCAAAAGACATAAGTTAACATTTGAGATTTTCATACTTAATATATAAATGTTTCGTTTCCTAATACGTTCAAAGATAATGTTTGACTCGTTATCTTCAATGTGACATTTATCTTTTACGAATTTAATTTTAAAACCTTTATCACACCACTGACTAATACTTAATAGATTATGTTTTCAATTCCTAACTAAAAAACATTGGATATAGTAGGACTTTTAGAATTACCGACATTGCCGATGCCAGTCATATATCCTTTAGAATTATCACCAAAATTGACTGATCCTCCATCTTTGTAAACTATATCTTTCAAAGTCTCTGGTTTCAAATCATGTGTCTTGAACAACCACTATCCAATATCCATTTATCCCTTTTGATTTGTATAGTGTCTGATTATCAGATGTTTGTTCATCAAAAGCCATGTAACACATATGTTCCTGCAATTTATTCCTTTTCAATAGATCGTGTGACTTTTCACGATGAATAGATGCAAATCTGTGAAACATTGTAATGATGATTTTACAAATTATCCTTTCGAAAATAGTGTGAAAAAATATCATTAAAGAATGCCATTAAAACTTTTAAAAATCAGTTTATGAATACTTTGAAAACCAATGCTCTGATACCAAATGTAAGATTGCGGAATAGAGATCTTAAGGCTAAATTAACACTAGAGTGGGGTGAATAGTTTTTTTTAATTTATATCAATCTTTTTGAAATCCTTTGAAATTATACTTAGAATAATGAGATTAACAATCACAGAAATAATCACAGAATCAAGACATAGATAAAAAAATAAATGCAGTAAAAGGAAAGAACACACTAGGATTTTATACAGGTTCGAAGTTACCCTACATCCAGTCCAGTACAATTCCTCGTATGGATTTCTTTTCAACTAGTAAATGCAAATACAATCTCGATTTCAAGGATGCAAGACACACCCTCTAAAATCCCAGCATTTGGGTAGAGCAGCTTGATTTCCAGGCTACAAGCATACCCACTAGATTTACGGGCTACTAAGCACACCCAATTGATTTCATGGGCTACAATTACACCCAATTGATTTCACTGGCTACAATCACACCCACAAGTATATCGGTTTGATAAAGATTTACAAACTCAGAACATCAATCTTTATTGCAAATTATCCTATAATCCTTGAATAGCACTTAGATCTTGTTTGGAGTGAGAGAGATGATAGAAATCAGAGAGAAAATGATAGAAAATCAAACTAATGGCAATGGAGTTTTATTCTGATTGAAATTCGGTAGAGTATGGTTATAATTTGTTTTAGAAAATGAGAAAGAAAAAGGAGGAGAGAAGAACAATGGAAAGTGATTGAAAAATTCGTTAGAAACACAGGTATTTATAGGGGAATAACAGTCATGTTTATTCGTGAATACGACGAATAGACACTTCTTTTGAAAATTGAATTTTGAAATTCATGGCTAGTATGTTAGCATATAGGTTTAGAGTATGTCGACATACTCTTTGTAATTTTTAAAAACACTTTAAAATATTATTTTGGAAATGTATTGTTTTGTGAAATAATTTTATACTTTGTAAGTATGTTTAAATATAATATACATACATTATAATCATGATAAAACTTAAGTAAAACTATATGATAAGAATTTTGAAAAATAAATTAACGTAAATCACTAATAAAAACAATAACTTGGTAAAATATTAAAAACTAAAATAGTGAGTATAAGAATTTTAAAAACTATTAAAAGCTATTTTGAAAAGAATGTTTAAAAACCAAAACATTTTAAAACTATTTTAAAACTTAAAATAGAGAGAGAGAGAGAGAGATCAAGTTCTATCAGAATTTTAACAAATATTCTATACTCTATAACTTATCTAGAATATCTTGGAATCTTGAACTCTTGAATACTCAAGAGTCTTCATTCTTGAGTCTCTATAGCAACATCTTTAACTCTTCAATCTTTACTTGATATTGTACATTCTTCTTATATCAACACCTGTCTAATATCCTGAACTATATAATATATAACTTGATGAAACATTAGTATTTATATTTTATACGATTTCCTAAAGTTGTTGTCATCAAAACCAAACCTTAGGTACTAACAATCTCCCCCTTTTTGATGATGACAACTTTGTATATAAAGTATAATATAACTCCTCCTGAGTTATAAAACATCCCCTTAATCTATGCCAATTTTTTTTATATATTTCTCCCTTTTTGTCATCAACAAAAATAACTAACTAAAACTATAATTCTAACCCTACCTCTTAATACTAATTCTAACTCCCTTTTAAATAAACACTATATACTTATAATGATATAAAAATATATAGAAATGATAAGTGATATGATCATGAAATGCAAAATGGCAAGAATGATATAAGAAATGATAAGTGAAGCACAAATCATTAATAGTAACCAAACCATACTATATATTCATTCAATTATCATATTTACAAACCACTCAATCCATACACACAATAAAGTCAAATTTAAAGTTAAAATACACGCTATTCTTAAATTAAACGAAGAAGAAGTCATATTCTAATAAGAATTTTTAATTATAGGAGACTTATGAATGGGACAATGAGGATAAAGAAGGCAAAAGTTTCCCTTTTGTTCGACGAGATTTCCATCTCGATCGTAACAAACTTCCCCAAAGCATTGAACCTCTTCATCCTCCTCAATATATTGTTCTGCTTCTTCTTCTTCCTCTTCCTCTTCTTCTTCCTCTTCTTCTTTGCTGCTTTGAAGAGGATTATGAATGGCTAAATTCGCGGAATCATTTTCAATAATTATTGGATTCATAGGGTTATCTGTAACATCCCTCTACTTGAAGGCCCAAAACTAACGGCTATGGATGCTGCAGTCATCCACGGTTATTAATCCTCGATGACTAAATACAGCGGTGTTAGATACATTGATACACAGAAATACATGAATATGGAAAATTTTAAAACATCAAATAAGATCACATTTCATTTCAGAACATTTCCAAATTCATTACATAATTCCACCATCTTTACCCACGTTCAGAGTAGATATATTTATTACAACATACACCAAGAGCGACATATGAAGATGTCCCCTTGGATGATCGGAGTATATGAAGGCAATTTAGCAACTTTTCCATTACAAACAACACGGCGGAATCAAATAAAAAAAACTCTATATATTTATCATGCCTCCTGCACGTCTCCGGAAGCTTCATTCGTCTAATAAGATACTTGAAAACCTCAACTTTCAAATTACTCAAAATCAATTGAGTATCCAAGATTTTAAGAGGAAAACATAAACTTCGAGTCAGACATAAAGCCCGATATGAACAATAATCCACCATCTAAAGTCATTTAGATATCTAGTGAGACCACACCGCTTAGTGGAACGGGTTTCCCCTCACTAATATCCTTAAACCTTTTTATAAAACCATATACTATGCTTCAGCAACCACAATGGTTAAAACGTCTCAAAATAATATGATATGATGATATGTAAAACAAATGAATCAATTCTGGATTACCCATCCCCATTCAATTTGACTATCTGTCACAGTTATAGTTTCTAGGATTACTATTAACCTAATAGTTTTCATGGACTAACTAATAGCCGGTTAAATGTTTAAGGACTCCCTACGTAGTTACACAGTTTTCAATGGATTACTATGAACCTATTGGTAACTCCAATATCTTTTCTTCTTATCCTAGTTTTCATGGCTGACTAGGAACCTATTGACACCTATCAATATCTTAATCCGGATATCGCTTTCATGGGCTTACTATGAACCTGTCTTTCTGACATCTTCCATTATACATAGCTTTCATGGGATTACTACGAACCTATTGGCCCCTGCCAATATCTTTTCCTATACACGGTTTTCATGGCCTTACTGAGAAAATATTGGCTACTGAGAACCTATTGGCCCCTGCCAATATTTTCTTTATTATTTTAACATCCTATATTCTGGTCTTTCTGACCTCTTGGATGCAACTCTCCTCATTTATGAGTTAACTTAATTTATATTCACTATTAGGTCAACCTAGCTGGTTATTCTGCCCTTCCCCGGATTACATTTATGGATCCATTACAATGTGAATATATACATATATGAAGAAGCAAACAAAATAACTTGGTTAATAATCCCTTTAACCTTTTAATCAAAGAAAACTTCTTCAAAAACTCCTTTTCAAAAAACTTAATTTATTTATGCCATGGTTTTCTTTAAAAATGAGATTGGGTTATTTGTTTTGAAAAATAAAGCCTTTTGAAACCTTCGAAACCTTGCTTTCGACCTCATTGGATGACCTCCTTCGAAAGCATATAAATATCTTTCCAAAACATTAGGCCCCTGCCTTTCGAACACTTTAAAACCTTTATTTCGAAACCTTTCGATTGTATTAAAGTATTAGTATTTAACTTTAGAAGCATAGCTTCGAAACCAATTGAAAATACCCCTTTCGAAACCATTGGGTTTATACTTAAAAATATCATTTGGGTCAAAGTGAATTCAAACGAAAGTATCTCTTTCGAAACCATTCTTTATTATATAAAAGCATTAGGGAAAACTTGATGGCGTAGGCACCATCCCTTTCGAAAGCTTCAAATTATTTAAATAAAATACTAAAGGATGGCATCGAAACCCCCTTTCGAAGCCATTGCCTTCGAAATCCTTGAACCCTTTTGAAAGCGTTTAGGAAGTGACGTAATACATCTTTAAAACAAACACTCCCATTTGAAAGCATTGATAACTTCAATACACTCGAAAGGCAAAAGAACGTTAGCAGGGCTTCGACTAGGTCGGAACCCCTTCTTTCCAAAGTATTAATTTGCAACTTAAGGAATTCATTCGTAAGCCCTTATTTTAAAACAGAAAATAGCAACCCCTTCGAAAGCTATTAGAAAACTACTTTCAAAAACATATGTTTCGACTATGTTGAAAGCTTTAGTAAAACAAAGGCAAGCGCTTAACTTTTTAAAACAAACTAAGGTATCGACCCCATCGGAAGTAACGCTTTCGGCACCATACCTTCCACCTTTCTACAATCCACTACGTACCACCTAAATGATACCATGTGTATTGGTTTCGACTTAATAGGGGTTCGACATGATCGAAGGCGAAAGCTATGAGTCGAAAGGTATATTTAATAGAGGCAAAACCTGTTTTTTTGGGTTTAATGCCAATTAAAGCAATTTATATCAACTAACATGCCTACGTGTAAACATATAATTGGTTGCCTCAACTAACCTCCTCTTAATTTTGGATAAGTATCAAGATTTATTTTGCAGATAAGCCCTTCCATTAAAAAATATAATTAAATCATTTAGATCCTCCTCTCAAAATAATTTAATTTGTATAGTAAATCACTTAAGGAAATTCACCAAAAATTACAGAACTCACTTTGATCATGTTATCTAACATATCAAATTTTAGACCCGAATTCTTTATATAATTTCTGAAATAAATTTCTAAACCCAATTGACCATATTTTCATTCGAAAATTCATATTAACCTTTCCATAGCTTGGAAAATTATCAAAATTAAAACCCAACTCCAAAATCATGTTTTTTGTAATATATAATTTTTTCATGGCATGTAAACATCAATTTCTATCGGTTTTGCTCTAAAACTGTATGAAGCTTAATTTAAACAATCTTGTTTATATTAAACAAACTTTAATTCAAGCACATCATCATCCAAACATCGTGTATATGAATTTAAACTTAAATTCGAAACATATAATCATAAAATAGAGAAGGAATTATTATTCATGATTAGGATAAGGAAAGTGGATTAAGTTTGAGATTAATTCCCCTTCTTTAATTTCTTTGAATTTCTCCTTTCTTTTTTTGTTAATGGCCTGCTCCCCTTTTACGTTTTAATTTTGTGAGAAAATGATAATGAACATGAATGGCCTAAGTACTCAAATATATTTATATAAGGGTAAAGGTTATGTATAGCAAATACCCAATATACCCTTGTGTAGATTAATTATCCTATAAACCATTCTTAAGTCCATTAATTAATTAATTAAACATGACTATTTAATATTTATTCAAATCTCAATCCCTTTATCACTTAACATTTTCATTATACTATTTAATTTATCTAATTAAATCTCCTGAATAATGTTATTAAAAATTAGGGGTGTTACAGGATCCCCTCCTTAAAGAATTTCATCCTCGAAATTCAGTAAGGACTAAATATTAAACATAGTAATCATCTGTCACAACTCCTAACAACCATATTAGCCTACCTGACTATCAATTATCTATATAAATCTAATATGGACATACACTCAAAGCAGATCAGGATAAGTATCTCGAATCCTATCTTCTGTTTTCCAAGTACAGTCCTTCTGGTTGTCGCTCCATTGAACTTTCACCAACTTGACTATCTTGGATCTCAATCTTTTCCCATCTCTCGCAACAACCCGAACAGATTATCTAACAACTGTCAAATTAGGCTCTACTACCAACTCTTCCAACTCTGTCGAAGGAATGGTAGTCTATGGATCATGCACATACTTGCGAAGATGAGACACATGGAATACATCATGGCCACTGCCATATTGCTCGGCAATTCTACTCTGTATGCGAGTTTTCCAATCCTTTCTACAATCTGGAATGGTCCAACATATCTCGGTGCCAGCTTCCCTGACTTTCCAAATCGTATGACACCAATAAAAACCCTATCTCCAAATGAGAACTCCAGGTCTTTATGCCTTTTATCTGCGTAACTCTTTAGTCTGGATTGAGCTTCCTTCATCCGTTCTCGGATCAACTCAATCTTCTCTGACACCTCTCTAACCATCTCTGGACCCAAGACCAATCTGTCTCCCATTTCTACCCAACATGCTGGCAATTTGCATGGCCTTCCATATAAAGCTTCAAAAGGCGCCATTCCTATACTAGTCTGATAACTATTATTTTAGGAAAATTCAATCAAATGTATGTGGTCTTCCCAAGATCCACCAAAGTCCAATACACAAGCTCTCAACAAATCTTCGAGTACTTTATTGACTCTCTTAGTCTGCCCATCCGTCTGTGGGTGATATGATGTACTCATCTTGAGCTTGGAACCTAATACTTTCTGTAGACTTTTCCAAAATTCGCTAGTGAATAATGCATCTTTGTCGCTGACTATGCTACTAGGAATTCCATAAAGTCTAACTATGTTCTTCTTTCTAAATCCACTAGCCGCACCTTTAATTCTTTCATCTCGGTCGATGTCATCCTGCTAGGTGGTCTACTGACAGGTTCAGCTCTTGGCACAAGGTCTATCCGAAACTCAACAACTCGTTTCGGAGGTAGTCCTGTGACCGGCTCAAAAACATCTGCAAACTCTCTTGCAACTCGAATCTGACTTAACTCTTCGCCCACTTCTATAGCACTTAACAAAGCACAAATACTACGGTCATAATTCTCCACTGAAAAGATGATTCGGGACTATTTGGGTGCCTTGCTGATATTTCCCCATCCTGGCAAAATATCCTAGCCTCATACCTACCCAACAAATACATTCCCAAAATGATCTCGAAATCTACAAAATCATAAAGATACAGACTGCATGCAAACATATTACCTAACAAATCAAGTTCTAAATGGTCACGTCTCCTCCCTAGAGTTGCATACCCTCCTACTGGATTTGCAACCCTTAAGGAAGAAACAAGGTAGGTGGGTTCTAAGCATAACCTATCAACCAGATTCTGAGATATAAATGAATGTGATGCACCAATATCAAATAGGATCCTAACTGGTATACTCTGAATCAAAGACGTACCTTCCATCGTAGTCTTCCCTTTATAGCTGCAGTTGGCTTAGCAGATGATGGTCCAACCGCAAAAACTTTTCCCTTGTCCACACTAACTGGTTCTGGACACTGATTCTTGTAATGTCCAACTTGATCGCAGTTGTAGCATTTCACATGCTTCTTATCCCCAGTCTTCTTCCCCTTGCCTGATCGGCATTCATTTGCAAAATGACCCTTCTTGTCACATTTGTAGCAGACTAAATCAACTTTTTATTTCTTGGTTGTATCTCACTTCTAGGCTCCTTTCTTTTTGAAGAACTTCCTATTCTTTCCCTGAGGACCCTGGGATTCAACTGGCTTCTCTCTAGCACAAATAGCTAGCATCTCTTCATGGCGGATTGCCATCTCCACCACTACATTACTAGGATCTTGGATATGTGTCAGGGTTGCCATAGCAAGCTCGGGCCTCAGTCCCCGAATGAACCTTTCATTCCTTCTGATGTCAGTATCTACAGTAGCGTATCCATATCGAGATAGCTCATCAAACTTATTAGCATACTCGATAACTAACATATCTCCCTGAACTAAATCCAAAAACCTCCGCATCAATGCTGACTTAGCAACCTCAGAAATAAATCTCTGTTCAAATTTTCTTCGAAAATCAACCCAAGTCAACTCTTCCTCCGGAACTCCGGTAGCCACACTATTCCACTAGTGAAGTGCTGATCCATGCAACTTTCTAGAATCTAACCTTCTCTTCTGCTCATCTTCTAAAGCCTGATCAGCAAATATTCTTTCACAGTGCAATAGCCAATTTTCTACTTCGATAACATCCTCTGTTCCCATAAACGGCTTTCCACCCAAACTGGTGTAATCTCTGCTCATCTTAGCATAATTATTCCCAAAAGGAGCCACAAGATTAGCTCTCCAATATTTCCAGCAACACCAGTAACAGCTCCAGCTTACATCAAATTAGCAAAGAACTGATACATCATCCCCGCATCTATTAGCGGATTTCCACCACCCACATTGGCATCCGTATTTTGATTAGCGTTGGCCTGTCGACCTTGGTTCCTCCGGGTGTTAGGTCAAACATTTCCATCAGTTGTGGTGCTTCCTCCACTCTGATTTCCTCTTCCATTTCCTGCTTCCATATCTTCTTTCTCGTAAATCTGCATACGAGCCTTAGTAAGGTATAGAAGAACGGTCTAAGAGAAAGGGGAATACGTACTTATATATCTATATATATCAAATACAAGTACGTTACAGTAGCGTTAACCCAAACACCCGATTATATCTCTGATTCATTAGATTATGTTTCAAAAAGCTTTTAGGTTTAAATTGCTTAAGTTTTCAAAACCTATGCTCTGATACCAACTTGTAAAATCCCTCTACTTGGAGGCCCAAAACTAATGGCTATGGATGTTGTAGTCATCCACAGTTATTAATCCTCGGCGACCATATACAGCGGTGTTAGATACATTGATACACAAAAATACATGAATATGCAAAATTTTAAAACATCAAACAAGATCACATTTCATTTCAAAACATTTCCAAATTCATTAAATAATTCCACCATCGTTACCCACCTTCAGAGAAGATATAGTTATTACAACATACGGAAAGAGCGACATATGAAGATGTCCTCTTGGATGATCAGAGTATATAAAGGCAATTTAGCAACTTTGCCATTACAAACAACACAGCGGAATCAAATAAAAGAGAACTCTATATATTTATCATGCCTCCTGCACGTCCCTAGAAGCTTCAATCGTCTAATGAGGTATATGAAAATCTCAACTCTCAAACTACTCAAAATCAATTGAGTACCCGAGAGTTTAAGGGGAAAACATTAACTTTGAGTCAGATATAAAGCTTGGTATGAATAATAATCTACCATCTCAAATCATTTAGATATCTAGTGAGACCACACCACTTAGTGGAACGGGTTTCCTCTTACTAATTTCCTAAAACCTTTTTATAAAACCATATATTGTGCTTCTGCAACCACAATGGTTAAAACATCTCGAAATAATATGATATGATGATACGCAACACAAATGAATCAATTTCGAATTATCCATCCCCATTAAATTTGACTATCTATCACAGTTATAGTTTCTAGGATTACTATTAACCTAATAGTTTTCATGTACTAACTAATAACCGATTAAATGTTTAAGGACTCCCTGTCCAATTACATAGTTTTCATGGGATTACTATGAACCTATTGGTAACTCCAATATCTTTTCCTCTTATCCTAGTTTTCATGGGCTGACTAGGAACCTATTGACACCTATTAATATCTTAATCCGGATATAGTTTTCATGGGCTTACTATGAACCTGTCTTTCTGACATCTTCCATTATACAAAGTTCTCATGGGCTTACTATGAACCTATTGGCCCATGCCAATATCTTTTCCTATACACAGTTTTCATGGGCTTACCGAGATCCTATTGGCCCTTGCCAATATCTTTCTTTATTATTTTAGCATCTAATATTCCGGTCTTTCTGACCTTCTGGATGCAACTCTACTCATTTAGGAGTTAACTTAATTTATATTCACTACTGGGTCAACCTAGCTGGTTATTCTGCCCTTCCCCAAATTACATTTTTGGGTCCATTACAATGTGAATATATACATATATGAAGAAACAAACACAATACCTTGGTTAATCCCTTTAACCTTTAAATCAAAGAAAACTTCTTCAAAAACTCCTTTTCAAAACACTTTATTTATTTACGCCATGGTTTTCTTTAAAAATGAGATTGGGTTATTTGTTTTGAAAAATAAAGCCTTTCAAAACCTTGCTTTCGACCTCACTGGATGACCTCCTTCAAAAGCATATAAATCTCTTTCCAAAACATTAGGATCCTACATTTCGAACACTTTAAAACCTTTCTTTCGAAACCTTTCGAATGTATTAAAGTATTAGCATTTAACTTTAGAAGCATAGCTTCGAAACCAATTGAAAATAACCCTTTCGAAACCAATTGAAAATAACCCTTTCGACTAGGTCGGAACCCCTTCTTTCGAAAGCATTAATTTACAACTTAAGGAATTCATTTGAAAGCCCTTATTTTAAAAGATAAAATAGCAACCCCTTTGAAAGCTATTAGATAACTACTTTCAAAAACATATATATGTTTCGACAGTGTCGAAATCTTTAGTAAAACAAAGGCAGGCGCTTAACTTTTTAAAACCAAATAAGGTATCGACCCCATCGGAAGCAACGCTTTCGACACCATACCTTCCGCCTTTCTACAATCCACTACGTACCACCTAAATGATACCATGTGTGTTGGTTTCAGCTTAATAGGGTTTCGACATGATCGAAGGCGAAAGCTATGAGTCGAAAGGTATATCTAATAGAGGCGAAACCTGTTTTTCTGGGTTTAATACCAATTAAAGCAATTTATATCAACTAACCTACCTACGTATAAACATATAATTGGTTGCCTCAACTAATCGCCTCTTAATTTTGGATAAGTACCATGATTTATCTTTGCAGATAAGCCTTTCCATTAAAAATACAATTAAATAATTTAGATCCTCCCCTCAAAATAATTTAATTTGTATAGTAAATCACTTAAGAAAAATCCCCAAAAATTACAGAAATTAACTTTGATCATGTTAGCTGACATATCAAAATTTCAGACCCAAATTCTTTATATAATTTCTGAAATAAATTTCTAAACCCAATTGACCATATTTTCATTCGAAAATTCATATTAATCTTTCCATAACTTGGAAAATTATCAAAATTAAAACCCAACTCCAAAATCATGTTTTTCATAATATATAATTTTGCCATGGCATTTAAACATCAATTTCTATCGGTTTTGCTCTAAAACCATAAGAATCTTAATTTAAACAATCTTGTTTAAATTAAACAAACTTTAATTAAAGCACATCATCATCCAAACATCATATATACGAATTTAAACTTAAATTCGAAATATATATTCATAAAATAGAGATGGAATTATTATTCACCTTGATTAGGATAAGGGAAGTGGATTGAGTTTGAGATTAATTCCCCTTCTTTAATTACTTTGAATTTCTCCTTTATTGCCTTGTTAATGGCCTGCTCCCCTTTTATGTTTTATTTTTGTGAGAATGATAATGAACATGAATGGCCTAAGTACTCAAATATATATATATAAGGGTAAAGGTTATGTATGGAAAATACCCAATATACCCTTGTGTAGATTAATTATCCTATAAACCATTCTTAAGTCCATTAAGTAATTAATTAAGCACGGCCATTTAATATTTATTCAAATCTCAATCCCCTTATCACTTAACATTTTCATTATTCTATTTAATTTATCTAATTAAATCTCCTGAATAATGTTATTAAAAATTAAGGGTGTTACATTATCCAATAGATATTTTTGAAGATTACGCAGAATCCTACTTTATTTCTCTTGTTCCTTCGACATACGAAGTTGTATGACTTGAATTGCAGTCAACTTCTCTAGAACATTCTTCATATCTTCCTCTAATTTGATAACTTTTACCATAGTAGTGTTTTAAGAAATCATCCATGTAAACCTAGAATAGTCATCTATGATTATAAATACATATCTACTATGATTTGCAGATTGTATTTGAGAGGGACAAAAAAGATCTAAGTGAAGAATTTCAAGGGGATGAGAAGTAGAAATCATATCTTTTGATTTAAATGAACTTTTTCTAAGTTTAACTAATTGACTCGCATCGCATAGATTATAACTTTGAAGTCCATTTTGGGAAGACTTCTAACTAAGTCATTTTTAGAAATTTTAGAAATAAGTTAGGAATTCAAATGTCAAAATCTTTTATGCCGAATCCAAGGGTCACTTGTTTCAGCCAAAAGACATAAGTTATCATTTGAGGATTTCATACTTAATATATAAATGTTTCGTTTCCTAATACCTTCAATGATAATGTTTGACTCGTTATCTTCAATGTGACATTTATCTTTTAAGAATTTATTTTTAAAACCTTTATCACACAACTGACTAATACTTAATAGATTATGCTTTAAATTCCTAACTAACAAAATATTGGAAATAGTAGGAGTTTTAGAATTACCGACATTGCCGATGCAAATCGCATATCCTTTAGAATTATCACCAAAATTGGCTGATCCTTCATCTTTGTAAACTATATCTTTCAAAATCTCTAGATTTCCAATCATGTGTCTTGAACAACCACTATCCCATATCCATTTATCCTTTTTGATCTATAGTGTCTGATTTTCAGATATATGTTCATCAAAAGCCATGTAACATATTTGTTCCTGCAGTTTATTGCTTTTCAATAGATCACGTGACTTTTCATAATGAATAGATGCAAATCTTTGAAACATTGCAGTGATGGTTTTGCAAATTATCCTTTCGAAAATAGTGTTAAAAATATCATTCAAGAATGCCAATAAAAATTTCAAAAATTAGTTTATGAATACTTTGAAAACCAATGCTCTAATACCAAATGTAAGATTGCGGAATAGGGATATTAAGGCTAAATTAACAATAGAGGATGGGTAAATAGTGTTTTTTTATTTAAATCAATCTTTTTGAAATCTTTTTAAATTATACTCAGAATAATGAGATTAACAATCACAGAAACAATCATAGAATCAAAACACGGATAAACAATAAATGCAGTAAAAGGAAAGAACACACTAGGATTTTATACAGGTTCAAAGTCACCCGACATCCAATCCCGTACAATTCCTTGTACATATTTCTTTTCAACTAGTAAATGCAAATACAAACTCGATTTCAAGGCAACGAGACACACCCTCCAGAATCCTGGCCTCTAGATAGAGCCGCTTGATTTCTAGGCTATAAGCACACCCACTAGATTTATGTGCTACTAAGTACACCCAATTGATTTCATGCGCTACAATCACACGCAATTGATTTCACGGGATACAATCACACCCACAAGTATATCTGTTTAATTTTATAGAGATTTACAAACTCAAAACTTCAATATTAATTATAAGTGATCCTATAATCCTTGAATAGTACTTAGATCTTATTTGGAGTGAGAAAGATGATAAAAATCAGAGAGCAAATGATAGAGAATCAAACTAATAGCAATAGAGTTTGATTTTGGTTGAAATTTAACAGAGTATGGTTATAATTTATTTTAGAAAATGAGAGAGAAGGAGGAGGATAGAAGAACAATGAAAAGTGACTAAAAAATTTGTTGGAAACATAGGTATTTATAGAGGAATAATGGTCATGTCTA
Organism: Allium fistulosum; assembly: GCA_030737815.1. Classification (NCBI taxonomy): domain Eukaryota; kingdom Viridiplantae; phylum Streptophyta; class Magnoliopsida; order Asparagales; family Amaryllidaceae; genus Allium; species Allium fistulosum. Next base: position 934,644,543 of record CM060907.1, on the reverse strand, counting down.
TTCGTGAAGAGATACGATGAATAGACACTTCTTTTGAAAATTGAATTTTCAAATTCACGGCTAGTATGTCGACATATAGGGTAGAGTATGTCGACATACTCTTTGTAATTTTGAAAACCACTTTAAATATTATTTTGAAAATGTATTGTTTTGTGAAATAATTTTATACTTTGTAAGTATATTTAAATATAATATTCATACATTATAATTGTAATAAAACTTAAGTAAAACTATATGATAAGAATTTTGAAAAATAAACTAATATGAATCAATATCTAATAAAAACAATAACTTGGTAAAATATTAAAAACTGAAATAATAAGTATAAGAATTTTAAAAACTATTAAAAGCTATTTTGAAAAGAATATTTAAAAACCAAAACATTTTAAAACTTAAAATAGAGAGAGAGAGAGAGATCAAGTGTTATAAGAATTTTAACAAACATTTTAGATTCTATAACTTATCCGAAATATCTTGGAATCTTGAACTCTTAAATACTCATAAGTCTTCATCCTTAAGTCCTTATATCAACATATTTAACTCTTCAATATTTACTTGATACTATACGGTCTTCTTATTTCAACACATGTCTAATATCTTGCACTATATATTATATACCTTGATAAAACTTTAGTATTTATATTTTATATGATTTCCTAAAGTTGTTATTATCAAAACCAAATCCTTAGGCACTAACATCTATGACCCATAACTATCAAAACTCAACATACAAATTATATCGGAAGGATTAAAAGACTGCCTCATGTTATTTTGAATGCCAGGTTTGGTGTAGATTACAGTATTATGCAGTATAGTGTAGTGTCAGTTTCCGTTAGTGTACAATAGTTCATTTGAAAGTCTGGATCTCATCCAAAGCGACCATCATTGTTAACCGTCCCAAAGGGCTTCCCGTCATCGGCCATGCATTAAAAATGCCTCGGATCTCGGGATATGGCATTGGGAAGAAAGTGAGCACCATTTACCAATGCAAAGATCTTAAGTGAGTCAAGACCCAAAATCCACCAAGGGTTGGATCGGTATCGATCCATCCCTTTGGTTGGATTTTGGTCATTTTTCCACCATCTCCTGATCCCAAGCATTTCAACCAATGAGAAGAAACTCCAACCTCTCCATCACGATCGCTACCTACCTATGGATGTCGAAGCTTAAAGGAACAGCCGATTTGGTATTTGAATCGAAGGTTGGTACGAATTCAAAATGGATCGGGTCTGATCCAAGCGTGGCAATCAGTGACGTCGAATTCAAGTGAAGAATGGGTGATGACGGCGGTAGTTCAAGTTTCAAGAGGTGTCTTTTCAAGCTTTGGAAGCAAAGTGCTTTAATGGCAGACAAGTGCTGAATTAGAGAAGTGGGAATAAAGTGAAGAATAAAGAGGAAATGGGTTGGGTATATAACCCCCAATTTAGAAAATTACACGATTAAATCACCTAATCTTAAGGGCTGGATCGATACCGGTCCATGCCCATGGATCAGTATTGACCGATCCATTTAAAAAAAGAAAAGAATGATTATTTATATATGCATGTGCATATGCTTAGGTGACTCCATAAAAGTGTGCATGTCTATACGTGTAGATGTGCATGTTTGACATTCACTTGAATCGAGGAAAAGCAAATTCAAACCTAAAAGATCCAAAAAAAGGAACTAGTTAAAAGTTATTGAGCTAGGAATGACAAATCATGGCAGCACACTCCAGCTTTATAGTGCCAAATGCTAGTGAAGTGTCGTAACGAATAGCTAGTGACACAACACTTTACCGAAAAGGTCCAAAGGGAGGATAACAACTATACAAAGCACGAATGGAGTCCAATATAGAAATCTCGATTCAAAATATATCATGTTTAAATCAAGATGTACTTTGGGGGCAAGTGTTATATAGCCTTTTGACCAAGCAGTGTCTGAATGGACTAGACAAGACGGACTTGAAAGCTATCGAGGCACGAAGCCCGGAGAGATAGGCACAAAGTCCCCATAAAACAAATACAATCCATATCACAAGATGAAAATAAATTCATCCCATAAAATCCCAAAGACAAATCTAAGTGATGGATCGATACATATCCATCACCATGGATCGGTACGCCCATAAACTTGCACCCAAAATGCCTCATTTTCCTCCAATGTTCAAGTATTGATAATGGAAACTCAATCCAAGCTCCATTGATCGATCGCATGTCATTTGCTATCGATTGCCTCGAGCACCTGAAATTAGCAACTCCATTTCTCTACCGATCCATCTTATCAACCCAGAAACAAGCTCAAAACCATGCAAACAAGATTGGAATCATGAAGCAAACAACAAGTTGACACATCATGAAGTGTCAAAATCGATACATGCGAAGATCTTATGGATTGGTACCGATCCATCTACATTGTTGACCTCCACGTTTTCTCTGGGACAACTATTGTTGTCAGTGGAGATCGTAGAGAAAGACGTGGTGGAGCATTACCCAGCAACCTACAACTATAAATAGGAGGCTAGGGGCTCACTTTCGGGGAACTTTTTGCTTCTTTGCAATTATTACATACTTCATTGTAGTCACCAATGGAGTGGTGCCAAACCATAAGAACTATACTTGTAAAACAGTGAAATATCAATAGAAATCTCAAGTGGACGTAGGCAACAGTTAGCCGAACCACTATAAACATTTGGTGTCTTATTTTTACTCATTTTCCATTTACATTTCTTCATTTTCATTTTCTACTTAATTTCTTAAGTGTTTGTGCTACTTTTTAGTACCAATAAACGGGAAAGCCATAACATTGAACGATATTATATACAAAGATGGTGGAACCGTAAACTTTGAAGATAATTCAAAAGGATATTTTATCAGTATCGGCAACATCCATAATTCTAAAACTCCTCTTTTATTGAAATCGGGTGCTTAGATGGTAGTACATATTAGTACTACAAGTCTTAGATAGTATACAACATACTACACGTCAATATAAGTCCAACAGTTTGAATTATGCTATGCAAGTTACGAACTTGTGACCTCTCATATCAAAGTCAGAGCCCTAACCACTGGAGTAGTGGTGCTGGTCAATTTACTTGTTAAAAAATTTAAACACAATTTGTTAAACATAAGTCATTTGTGTGATAATAATTATAAAATATTTTTTAAGAAGGAATCATGCATTATTTTAAGTTAAAACTAAAAATTATCTTAAAAGGAAAAACAAAAAAATAATACTTATTAGTCTAAAATTTCATGTATATGGATTATTGAAAGTTTTTTTTGAATACTATCTTTATAAATAGTCACTTAAATCTAGGATGTTTAGCTAGTTTTATTCAGAAACTTTAATTTAAAGTATTATTATGAATAACAATATGTGTGTTTATTCTATACTTTATATTAATTTTGATTCCACTCACGATTTTTATTTATGCACATTTGTATATAACTGTATATACAAATCTATATAAATTATCTGGTTGAGCTTAAATGATTCTTTTCTGTCCATTTTTTGTCGATGACAAGGGGGAAATGTATAGATATACTAGGAAAAATGATAGAGGGAGTGCATAGAGTTAGGGGAGTCAAATATAAAAGCAGTCTATTTATCTCAAATATTTAAAAGGTTGTCATCATCAAACAAGGAAAGATTGTTACCTAATGCTTCTCTGAGTTGTGCAGTATTTTCAGATATATTCTAAAGGTATTTTATAAAGATAAACAATAAATCATTGCAAAGCAAATGAGATATGTATGTACGTATATGAAGATTAATCGAAGCAGATGAAAGAAGAAAACTGACTTAATACGAATGAAACACAAATGCTTTAATGACGGAGATATTTAAAGTATTATTTAGTAAGTTTGTTTGAGTCTTGGAATTTTTGTTAAATACCTTGTAGCAAATATCTTTGATATTTTTCTATTTCTAAACTCTATTTCCATCTCCAATATCTTTTATAAATGTATAATATTAGTTTTAAATTATGGAAGATTAAAACTATTTTTATAAAATATATTTCAAAAATCAACATAAGCATGCTTAAGGTTGGCTTGCATCTGACCTGAATCATGACTTAGGTCGGTGCTTAGGAGTTGGATCCAGAACTTACTCCAAGACAATCTTTGACTGATCCATAGCTTGCTTTGGGTCTTGCAAATTTTGACTCAAACTTAACCAACTTCGAATGAATCGACTCCCAATTCTCCAACAATCTATCTTCTTTTCCCAAGATTCTGATTACCTTGTGCATACTTGTGTTGATTCTCTCTCTAAATTAGTTCCCCACCTATCCATCAACTTGGACTTCCTTCTACATATACATTTTCTATGTACCTTATGCACAATTTTCAAACATCAACATTAAATCTTCATATGCAAATTTGGATTGCTTCATTTCTCACATATGTGATTCCTTTACAAAACAATCATTCAAACAACATACATGCAACCAAAATGTATCAATCATTTATATATTCAACCAAAGTTACATGCAAACAACCATGCATACAAAATATATCAACTAATTATTGGATATTTGATAGAAATTAAAGTCACACATCGGGGACTATTTGTGCAAAAATCTCTATATATACCAATACATTATACACTATGTAAATTGGTATAAGAGAAAAAAGCATGATGCATGAAGGCACTTGAAATAATATATTAAAATGTCAAAGATAAGGGCACTTTTTAATTCTATTGTACTCCTTATTTCTACACTCTTCTTCACGCAGTCAAAAAAGAAATGCAAATTGAAGTTCGCCATAATCCAAGGCATCTGCACGCCTTGAATTAAGAGTTGTATCATGTAAGGAAGATGTCTACTGTGCAAAAAATATAGCAGCGGTGTATGGACGAAATTCTGTCATATGACATTGTGACTGCAAGCCTCTCTCGAATCAAATCAGTAATTCTAATTTACTTCCATTATTTGATATTCTGATTGTTTTAAATTATGTCATAAGTCATATTCATTCTATAGTTAAATGTTTACATAAGTAGTGGTTTGTAATTTATTTGTAGTTAGGTACAAGATTGATCTCATTCTGTTAATAAATTACTAGCACTAAACACATCAAATTACAACATAATACAACCAAGTTAACAGTAAGTACTAAGGTATAAAGGGATGATATGATATTATATGTCTAATAATCACTAATTTAACATTTAAACGTATTGTAACTGGGCCAGCCCATAACGGAAGATATGAGTGAATTTCAAAAAAAATCCCTTATTGGTTCTATTTTGGGCCTATGAAGTCAAATTTATTTAGAACATTTCTAAATTTAATTTAAATAAAATCTTTTATTTCATTTAAATTTATAAATTATAAATAGAATTTTATTTGATTTATATTCAATTAAATATAATAGTACACATATGTATCATATACATATATGTATGTGTGTGTAACATAATAATTCGTGCAAGGTATAACATACCCGTGTATAAATATTGGGATTTACATTGCAACGAACATGTTAGCTCATCATATATGTATTGAATGTTGTCCAAATACTTGTATGTATGTAAACTTGTTATTTATATAAAAATAAAAAACTATGTAAAATTATATATGTGCATATATGTATGTGTGTATGTATATATGTATATATATATATATATGTATATGTATATCTTATGTGTAAAAAGATTAATGATGTATACACACACACGCACACTTTGGCATTAAATATTAAATATATATACACGTATGTATGTATGATGTAATATATAAAGATTATTTTAAACATTTTACATATATACATATATATGTATGAACTACAGGTTCAAAATTATTATTATTATATTTAAATATATATATATAAGTATATTTATAATACCTAAATATGTATGTGTATATAATGTATTAATTATGTATATAAGACATATGTATAGTTTAAACCATTCCTGAGACGACCCACCTTTCTGACCCCTAGGAATGACACTTAACACATCGTCGGTGTACGTGTGCAGTTGCCCGATGAATCGTCGTGGGGTAAAATAAAGAACAGAATAGAAAACCTCACAACGAAACTGCTAAATAAAACATAACAGTCAATAGTACATTAGGTTACTCCTAAATATGGAGTTATTAGAGTTACACAAAAGTAATACAAATCAACTTAGGCAGTAATAACATCCTGCCTTTAAATATGCTGAAACAAAATACACTTACACAAACTAGATAATACAGCAGAACAGATAGCTAAGAAGATAAAAGCCTCCTACTTGGACGCCATCTTCAAAGAGCTCAAAAGACCTACTACTCTTGGACTACTCGAATAAAATGAGTACCCGAGAGTTTAGAGAAAACAAACAACTCAGGTCAGACGATATGTCCGGTATGAGTAAAACTTTAAACAATAGGTGTGAAATTAAACACAAACATATAAGGCCACGCCGCTGAACATGGAACGGGTTTATTCTCACATAAATCAACATCAAAACATAAAGAATGGATAAATAATTAAAGTCTGTAAAGAGTGGTTGACTCTTCCCAATGCAAATAAGGAAATAAATTTGAAGGTTCAAATCAAATTAGAAAAGGAAAATCTCTAACAAATGACTAGGAAGGTGCACCCCCTTGAAGTATACCCCTAGTAATATACTTTTGGGAAGCTCATTTACTCTGTGAAACTTCTCGGAACACTCCAAGCCGGACCCCGCCAAACCTTACCGAGAATCCGAATATTTCACATCTTATAGCGCTACCGAATCCAATCTAGATGAGATGTGAAAGTATCCAAATGGAAGCAACCTCACATAGCTTGGCCTCCTATCGCGCTTTGGTTTTAATCATTTTCGAGAAATGACATCAAAGCTTAACGGAGCAATAAATCATCTTAAAATGATGATGATAAAGAAGCTGAAATAACCGATAGTCGAGAAACTAACTATCTAGGATATAAAATAATCATATATGGAAATTAAGTCTTGTATACTTACCACCACTCATCGAATTAAAACTTGTACTCTTTCTTGGTTAACAATAATACCGAGCAAGTCAAGGTAGTGTTGCCTCAAAGTCATGTCTCAAGAATATTCTTAACTTTCGAAATAGCGACAAGTCTGCTTCTTCAATGTTTAGTGGTAATTATACAAATAAATCGTTTCCATATAAGTGAATCGCTTTACGAAATTAATTTATTTCCATAAACGAATCAAACTTTTTCTTTTAAAAACCCGAATTCGTACTTGGGTTCACATTACAAGTATTAGCTTTAAAAACACTTTGTTAAAAGAGTTTACTAACTTTGAACAAAAGGGATTTAACAACTTAAAACATCTTTATTACATTGATTAATTAACTTTAAAACTTTGTTAACTAAATTAATTAATTAACTTCAATAGCCTTTAAAGTAAATTACCTTCAAACGTCATTAATTCAATTAATTAATAACATTTAAATATAATTAATTAAATCAATTTATAAATAATTAAATCTCATTATTTAAAAATGATTCATTATTTGTAAATATCTTTAAAGGAAAGATTAATTAAAGTTAAACAGATTTATTTAACTTCTAAAAGTCATTAATTAAAAATATTAATTAATTTAAAAACATTATAAGTAAATTGATTATTTAACTTTAATCCATCATTATTAAAAGATTAGTTAACCTTAAACATCATTAGATAAATTGATTAATTAATTTCAAAACATCATTACTCAAGTGATTAGTTAATTTTAAACACATCGTTACTTAGTAAATTAGTTAACTTTAATCCTTATTAATTAAATAATTAATTAAATTAAATAACCGTTATTAAAATAATTAATTATTATTGAAGACATTATTAATCAAAAACTTGCTTAACTTGTAAAATAATTCCAAGCACGATAATGAAACCAAATGGTTTCGATAAAAGGTGATTTTCCAAAAGTGTCGATATAGCGACTATCGCTATATGGGTAGTTCGGAATTCAAGTTTAATGTCATTTGCAATACAAGCACACATCACATAGCAAGGGTATGAGCATATATACATAGTGATTTACAATAATACAACATATATCAAGCATTTATTAACAATGGCATAAATTTAACTACTAAAATTTCATATGTCTTATGATTCGCTTACTAACTTTTCAAAGCAACTAACTTTACAACAACAAACCAATCCAGCAACTGAACTATTATTTCACCAATACTACAAGCATTCAATAGCTATAACATGAACATAAATATAGTTTGAAAACATTGGGTTTGAAGGTGGATGCTTTACTCACCCAAACTGTAACGACCCGTAAATTTCAACTGTTTTAATAACGTAATTAGTTGAAATTTTGTGAAATTTTAAACGATAAAATTTTGAAATAAAAATTTAATATTTGGAATACGTCTAGTTAAACATAGCAACTGGTAAATTTTCGTCCGAAAATATGAAAGTTTATTTCGCGCGTAAATTTACTTTAATTTAATCAGTTAAAAAGTAATGAAAATAAAATGTTTCCGAAACCTAAATATTTTTACATAGAAAAATTCTAAACCATCTTCTGAGCAAGATGTCAGTTTGTCGTTTTTCCAAATTCGGACATCTTTGGCTCCATCGGTCTTATTTTCTCGAGTTTTTCTCGCATTTTCCGTTGGTGGAAAATTCGAATTTTTATAATTCAATCATACCACTGATATTTGTATACCGTTTTGATCGTCTCGTCGTACTGATCACTGCGATATATTCGTTTGTCTGTTCCGACGTTCGGTTCACTGTTGAATCGATAAAACAATTTGTAGTATCGTACCGTTTTGAACCTTTCAAATTCCTAGCGTCCATTCTTTACCCGTAGATGAAACCAATGGCCACCGACCCTTATGATTCCCGAAATTTATTTTTGTCTTTTGTTATTCCAACGTTTTAAATGTTTCTGGTTCTAATAAAAATCATATTCCCACGTCTATTTCCTTCTGCCTTTTCCTTTATTATTTGGTCCAAGTTCTAAACATAAAAAGAAAAGTGACAGCTCATTTCTCGTGAACAGAAGCTAACATTTACTCTACACGTCTTCTTCCCTCAAATTGATTTTTTTTCACTTCTCCCTTCAAACCTACTTTCGGCCTCCACCTCAAAAATAATGCCAACAACCACCTATGTCCTCAAGGCTTCCACCTCGGCCACACAAGCCTCCTTTCCGCGTCTCCACCAACCCGACATCACCAAGCCGAGCCCACGCGACAGCCAAACACCCACCTTCCTTCCATTGTTCTTTAGCCGAGCAAACCACTTCCATGCCTAGCCCAGACCGAACGCAAGCAACCACACCACCCGGCTCTTTCCCTCCACCTTGTTCGACCGCCTTACCTCTACGCCCACCTTAGAGCTACCGCATCTCACCTCCGCCACCTCCTCCTCGCCAAGCACGCAGCTGCACCGAACACCCGCGCCACCACCATTGCCGCTTCACCCTAGCAGTTGATCAAAGAACCCACTCCCCTCTCGACTCTGTCAACCCAAACCCCACACGCCTGCTCCCCACATCCATCAACCGAGCTCATCACCTCCCCGAGCAACCTCCCAGCACGCTAGTCCTCTCTCCTCCCATCCAAAACCCCTCCGACCACCATCTCCCTGAAACCCATGCCTACTTGATAGCCGAACCACCTGGCAAGCAACTCCGCAACTACTTCATTCCCATTTCCTATATCTGTAAGCCCTATAGCTTTTTATATATATATGTGTTGGTTTTGCCTGCTAATCTTGTTTTCATTTACATTTTTCTTTTGGAATGGTATAGTTTAAACTATATATTATACTGTTCGTTTTATATATATGGTTTACTTTTAAGAATAACACTGTTTATATAAATAATACTATTAGCCACACATATATTGTTAAGCTATTTAATACTGTTAGTTATAATACTGTTAGCTATATATAGGTTATTGTTTTAAGTATATTGCATCTACAGCTTTCGTAATTTACATATGTCCTATACCATTTCGTTGTTCATGGGTGAGTTTATATATATGATTAGGTAGGTGTAAAACCTGTTGTATTTACGTTTATGTGTGTGTGTAAACAATGTGTATGTAAACCGTTATCGTGGTCTACTTTGGGTTTCAAGGATAAGTAAAGTAATGTTTTCTATCATATTGAATATTAAATTATCCAGAGTTTTATATTATGGGATAGTCATATATTTTTATAGATAAGTTTGTAAATAACTTGTTTGTAAGTATAGATATATTTATATAAGTTTATGCTGGACCTGTTAAGTATATATAAGCTTTAATAAAATAAGCTACCGGATTTTGTAATTAAGTTGGATCTAAAGATTTTGTGTCATCTGTTTAGTGGGTTTGGTTTCAAATACTGTAGAATATATGTATATTTTAGTTCATGTTTTGATTATATGTAAACAGTTATGGGAATTTACATTTTTACAGTAGAATGCTTAATAAGGTTTTAGGTATATAAAGTTTTGTCAAAATTGTGATTTATAAGTTGTATGTTTAGTTGTTGGCGTATACGTGTTGGTGGGCCATGTATTGGATATTTTATGTAGGTTGTAAATAACTGGGTTGTAAGTATATACATGTGTATTCATTTCAAATTTGCAATTGGTAGATATGATAGTTATTTATGTGTATCGGTCTAAGCAATGATTTTAAAATAATAATAAAAATGTATACATACATATATAATTTAATTTACGTTTGAATTTAGAATATGATTTTTGATTCATATAAATAGTTATATACATAGTATGCACACATATAGACATAAGTTCACTCATACCATTTATACTCATCGATCCCGTTCTAATTTGATTTCGTCGATTCTTTGTCATCAGCTTTGTCGTCAAAGGTCCGTGTCAATTTAGCTTCGTTTTGGAATTCGTGTTGGATTCGTAACTCAATTTCGGTGTCCGTATCTGTGTGCGTATCCATATAATCTCCTGTTCTCTCTAGCCTCGGAAGGTGAGCACTCACTCACGATTAACGTTCTTTTATTTATTAAATTTGATTTCAATTGAAACGACAATTGAAATATATTGCTGTTGTTAGATATTTACACTGTTATTACCTGTATCAGTTCACCTGTGACATCTGACACCAATATCTGTTATATATGCAATGATAATCCAATTTGATTGTTAAATGACTGATTGTTTGATGTTTACAATTGGACGTTTGAATTGTAATGTATAAAGTGATAAATATTATGCAAGTAAAATTTGTCGTAGGATAATAAAAATTTGAATCGACATATATATTGAATTTGATTAGTTGAATATGACCCCTTTTAATTGTTAAATAATTGACATGTAGAAAAGTGATACCTACACTTTGAACCATTGAACGTATATTGGATTAATTGTTGTAGTATAAATTTGTAATTGAATGAAAAGTGAAAACTGTAATGTAATAATATTTAATCTACATGAAATGATAGTGTAGATTCTAGAAATAATTATATTGATTCGTACAAATAACAATGCGAATTAATACGGTTATTTCGGGATTATTTGAATTGATTATTGGATTGTTATTGATTGTTGTTATTGCTTGTTTATTTACTTTGACACCATCCCAGTTATCACACTGCAAGTTCCCTTTACTATGATTTGATTTTGAATTGAATTGGAATCGGGTTGAAATGATAAATACCCAAATTGAACTTTGACCTAGGATAGAGAATTAAATAAAACCCGATTGGTCAATAATTTGATTTAAAAATAAGCGAAGATTTTATTTGAATAAATAATATGGTTTTGAAATGAAGTTGAAATTTGAATTTTAATGAAAGGAAAATGTTAATATTTAATAATATGAAACAAAACATTAACAATGTAATTGATAAAAGAATGTGTTTAATTTGAGAAATGATTTAATAATTAAGTTTGAAATTATAATTAAGTTTGAAATTATTAAACTTTGAAATGATTTAATAATTAAGTTTGAAATTATAATTAAGTTTGAAATTATTAAACTTTGAAATTTTTAATAATTAAGTTTTGAATTATTTAATAATTAAATAAGATTGAATTATTTAATGATTAAATTGAATTGAATTCTTTAATAAGCGAAATTGAATTTTTGAATAAGTGAATTTTACTTCGTAAATAATTGAAATTGAGTTTTCTTTATTAATTAAGTTTTGGAAAATTATTTAAGAAAGTAAATAAGTGAAATTGAATTTCTTTAACAAGAAATGAAAATGTGATATTTTTGGAATTAATGTAAGACTTGTAATTGAAAGAATTGATTTGACGAATTTAATATAATTCAAAATTGTAAGTTTTGATTTAATGAAGTTGAATTTAAGAAATTGATTTAATGAATTGGAAATTTAATAGAAATTGTTTTGAATGATAAATTTACTTAACGAATATTGAATGAAATCGATAAATGAATGTTAAATTTAATTTATTTAAATGATTTCGAAATGAAACTTATATACGGACTTGAATCAATATTTGAATTGCTTTTAAATAGAAATTTGAAATTGAATTATAAGATTTTGAAATGGTAAATTTAGAAGTTTTGAAACGTAAATTTTGGAAATTGGTTTTTGAAAGACAAATGAAATGTTGATTTACGAATTCTATTTGAAATTGAAATTGATTTGGTTTTGAAATAAACAAACGACCAATCGGTGTAATAATTACGAAAGTTATTAAAGAGACCGGGATCGGTAATGGATATACTCTCTATCTAAACCGAAACCACTTTAATAACTATGCACGGAGTGATGATCCAGAATGAAGTGGTTGGAAAGATGTACGTGATGACTGAAGAAAGAGAACGATGATGGATAGCCTTGACACTTGTGTCAAATTGGAAATGACTAAAACAGGAGCTGTGCCAGGCCAATGGAGGATTAGCTACCTCAAGTGGACACACTTCTTCGAACTACTTATACTTGTTGTCGATTGGTGCACCCTTGATTTTGGGAGTGTTGTTTCACGGTGTTGCGGGCGCTGCGGCGTTGCGTTCTCACCAGTCCGGATCAGGCGAACGGTAGTATCACTACCTTGGGTATTGCCTCATGTGCCTTGTCATACTTGTATTCCATTTATTCGTGACCACTACGATTTTGATTTGTACCTTTAGTATATGGATTGCCCTCTCGTGACTTCCGGTTTTGGGGAAACTACGGTCTTGTATATGCTTTTGGGAATAAAAATGTGTTAAGGGTGGAATGGGCCATGACTTAACGCTATTTTGATATCTTATTATTACTGATAGACATTATCTACTTAGCGTATACTACTACATAGTAGATAGTTTAACGGATCCTTAAAGGATGGTTATTCCAAACATCCTTTGAGTTATTGTATTTCAATTGCTATTTCACTTGAGTTGGATTTATTAATATAAGAATGTTAATCCTGACTCGAGTGTCTTGTGTTTTTGCTTTACGCTCGGGTCAGACTGAGTGTACCAGTATTCGAGACTCACCTTTGAAGTTGGAGCTTTGCTTGAAGATCCAGCCATTTATTCTGCTTTCAGTATTCGATGACTCCAGTGATGTATTCTGATTTGTATCTGATGTATCGTGTTACTCTTCTGTTGTAAACTCTGATGTATCTTATATATTCATATAGTAGCTTTATGAACTACTATCTCTTTTATTTCCGCTGCAAATTATTACTCTGTGTCTGTGATCTGTGATTATTTTATTTACTGTATATGTTCAGTTTTGCCAAATTTAAATTAACAACGCGGTATTTTGAGCAATTCAATTCCGGCATGAGTGTCTACCTATACACTTATAATGGATGCGAATGGTCCAAAATATCGGGTCGTTACAGTTGGTATCAGAGCTTTGGTAGCTCTAGGCAAAACTTAACATATAAGGTAAATGTATTTACAGAATCACTCTCATTCGAGTTTCAATCTCTTCCTTTCGACTCGATTTCTTAGAATTTTGGAACGTTCCCTACGGTTCCAAATTTCATTCGTGTCCCTCACTATTCGTCTCCTTTCAAATTCTGGAGCATCATATAACTCCACTTCGAATGACCCTTATAGTGGATCGGCGGTCTCGCCAATCTTCGAATGATTCGTAAAGGATTAAACTCCTTTATAATAGGCATCGATTTACCGGAGATTTCTGTATCCTTGGTTTACGATGCTATCTATTCCCCGCTATACACGACTTCCATCTCTTGAGATCGAGTGTTGATTTACCTCGGAATTCAGCATCGATCTTATTCTTGAAGTTACGGACGATCCGGTTAAGATTGCCCGTGAATTAAATAAGCTTATCCAACCCGATTCTGTTAATTGAATCATCTTATCTTTTCTTTCGAACTTGTATTTAAATCAGAATTCTCTTTAACTTGAGTCCATAAAATATGAAACCCTATCCTTATTTTGAAAATTCATCCCTGTATCGTCGAGCAAAGAAATGTATTTGTAAATTAATATTAAATGTTTTATATATTGTGTTGTTTGAGTTGTTGATGTGATTTGGGTTTCCGATCGATACGTCTGATAAACGCAATCGATAGGATTTCCAAAACACTTGAACAGAGCAAACTGACACAATATTATTTTCAGATTTGGTAAATGAAATAAATTTGTTTGATTATATTGTGAAAATATAAGTTAAAAAAATTTCTGGAATTTAATAGGTTAATTAAATTGTTTTGTTTGAAATGATAATATTTGATTATCATTTATTGTCCTAAATAAATTTATAAATACGGTTTATAAATTGATTTGGAATTTGAAATGAATTAAATTCAGAAATTTGAGAATTTAGTTTCCGGTGATTTCGAACTTTGGTTTTAAAAATTTTAAAATGTATATTATTGAAGGTATTTTCAAATAGAAACCGTTTTCAAAGAATTTTAAAATGTCGAAATCAGTGCTCTTCTCTTTTGTCGCTGGAAAATAATTTCGGTGATGGCGGCCGCATCATCGATATTCATTTTCAAGTTTCGAAGTGGAGAAATCATTCTGTAGCTTTGCTACGGTTTTGTTTTAAGAAAAAAAAAATTTTGATTTGAATTTTTCAGTATATTTTGTATTACATATATATAGGTATCTTATTTTAAAATTTAATTTGATTTGATATAAATATATTATATATATCTCTAAGTTGTTTAAAGTTAATCGGAAATCTAATTCTTAAATTTTGTTAAAGGATGATTTTAATTATAAATAAAACCAAAATTTGGAATAAATATTTAAACTTGAATAATTGAATTGGGAAAATTTTGTTTGTATATTGTTCAACTGCATTCTAATACAACTTACCTAAATCATACAGAAGTTGAATATGTAATTGGATAATATATAAGATAAATTGAATTTATAAATAAAATTTGAGTGTTTATAATAAATGTTATACACTAAATTTTGATTATAAAGATGTTAATAGAGTTAGATAGGATAATTAGTAAACTCAGTTAATAATGAAATAAATTTGTTTTGAAAAAAAATTAATTAATAAATTTGTTTTGAAAGAATTAATAAAGTGAAATTTGATCAACATATGAAAATACCTTGAATTTAAAAGAAATTAATAAATGTAAATTAATTTAAATCGAAACTTTTATGTTTTAAATTAATTTATATGGGTTAAATATAGGTGAGTAGATATATTAAGTAGAATAAACTTAACAGTAATTTGGAATAAAGAAGAATTTAAAATTGTTGAAGAAAAAAATGATTATAATTAAAGACTATTCAAATTTATGGTTTTGGAAATTGTAAATTGAAGATAATTGGATAATAAGATAATGAATTTAGAAATAGTTGAGATTGATTTCAGTGAAATCAAATGGATTAAATCAATTATTGAATATCAATTAATTTAAATTTGAATTTATATGGTTTAAATTAATTGTTATTTTGTATTTCAAATCTGTTTTTCTTCCTGGTTGTTTCTATTCTCCTACCTCGTTCCTTTTCGGGGACAAAAAGTTTTGAGTGGGGGAGAGTGTAACGACCCGTAAATTTCAACTGTTTTAATAACGTAATTAGTTGAAATTTTGTGAAATTTTAAACGATAAAATTTTGAAATAAAAATTTAATATTTGGAATACGTCTAGTTAAACATAGCAACTGGTAAATTTTCGTCCGAAAATATGAAAGTTTATTTCGCGCGTAAATTTACTTCAATTTAATCAGTTAAAAAGTAATGAAAATAAAATGTTTCCGAAACCTAAATATTTTTACATAGAAAAATTCTAAACCATCTTCTGAGCAAGATGTCGGTTTGTCGTTTTTCCAAATTCGGACATCTTTGGCTCCGTCGGTCTTATTTTCTTGAGTTTTTCTCGCATTTTCCGTTGGTGGAAAATTCGAATTTTTATAATTTAATCATACCACTGATATTTGTATACTGTTTTGATCGTCTCGTCGTACTGATCACTGCGATATATTCGTTTGTCTGTTCCGACGTTCGGTTCACTGCTGAATCGATAAAACAATTTGTAGTATCGTACCGTTTCGAACCTTTCAAATTCCTAGCGTCCATTCTTTACCCGCAGATGAAACCAATGGCCACCGACCCTTATGATTCCCGAAATTTATTTTTGTCTTTTGTTATTCCAACGTTTTAAATGTTTCTGGTTCCAATAAAAATCATATTCCCACGTCTATTTCCTTCTGCCTTTTCCTTTATTATTTGGTCCAAGTTCTAAACATAAAAAGAAAAGTGACAGCTCATTTCTCGTGAACAGAAGCTAACATTTACTCTACACGTCTTCTTCCCTCAAATTGATTTTTTTCACTTCTCCCTTCAAACCTACTTTCGGCCTCCACCTCAAAAATAATGCCAACAACCACCTATGTCCTCAAGGCTTCCACCTCGGCCACACAAGCCTCCTTTCCGCGTCTCCACCAACCCGACATCACCAAGCCTAGCCCACGCGACAGCCAAACACCCACCTTCCTTCCATTGTTCTTTAGCCGAGCAAACCACTTCCCTGCCTAGCCCAGACCGAACGCAAGCAGCCACACCACCCGGCTCTTTCCCTCCACCTTGTTCGACCGCCTTACCTCTACGCCCACCTTAGAGCTACCGCATCTCACCTCCGCCACCTCCTCCTCGCCAAGCACGCAGCTGCACCGAACACCCGCGCCACCACCATTGCCGCTTCACCCTAGCAGTTGATCAAAGAACCCACTCCCCTCTCGACTCTGTCAACCCAAACCCCACACGCCTGCTCCCCACATCCATCAACCGAGCTCATCACCTCCCCGAGCAACCTCCCAGCACGCTAGTTCTCTCTCCTCCCATCCAAAACCCCTCCGACCACCATCTCCCTGAAACCCATGCCTACTTGATAGCCGAACCACCTGGCAAGCAACTCCGCAACTACTTCATTCCCATTTCCTATATCTGTAAGCCCTATAGCTTTTTATATATATATGTGTTGGTTTTGCCTGCTAATCTTGTTTTCATTTACATTTTTCTTTTGGAATGGTATAGTTTAAACTATATATTATACTGTTCGTTTTATATATATGGTTTACTTTTAAGAATAACACTGTTTATATAAATAATACTATTAGCCACACATATATTGTTAAGCTATTTAATACTGTTAGTTATAATACTGTTAGCTATATATAGGTTATTGTTTTAAGTATATTGCATCTACAGCTTTCGTAATTTACATATGTCCTATACCATTTCGTTGTTCATGGGTGAGTTTATATATATGATTAGGTAGGTGTAAAACCTGTTGTATTTACGTTTATGTGTGTGTGTAAACAATGTGTATGTAAACCGTTATCGTGGTCTACTTTGGGTTTCAAGGATAAGTAAAGTAATGTTTTCTATCATATTGAATATTAAATTATCCAGAGTTTTATATTATGGGATAGTCATATATTTTTATAGGTAAGTTTGTAAATAACTTGTTTGTAAGTATAGATATATTTATATAAGTTTATGCTGGACCTGTTAAGTATATATAAGCTTTAATAAAATAAGCTACCGGATTTTGTAATTAAGTTGGATCTAAAGATTTTGTGTCATCTGTTTAGTGGGTTTGGTTTCAAATACTGTAGAATATATGTATATTTTAGTTCATGTTTTGATTATATGTAAACAGTTATGGGAATTTACATTTTTACAGTAGAATGCTTAATAAGGTTTTAGGTATATAAAGTTTTGTCAAAATTGTGATTTATAAGTTGTATGTTTAGTTGTTGGCGTATACGTGTTGGTGGGCCATGTATTGGATATTTTATGTAGGTTGTAAATAACTGGGTTGTAAGTATATACATGTGTATTCATTTCAAATTTGCAATTGGTAGATATGATAGTTATTTATGTGTATCGGTCTAAGCAATGATTTTAAAATAATAATAAAAATGTATACATACATATATAATTTAATTTGCGTTTGAATTTAGAATATGATTTTTGATTCATATAAATAGTTATATACATAGTATGCACACATATAGACATAAGTTCACTCATACCATTTATACTCATCGATCCCGTTCTAATTTGATTTCGTCGATTCTTTGTCATCAGCTTTGTCGTCAAAGGTCCGTGTCAATTTAGCTTCGTTTTGGAATTCGTGTTGGATTCGTAACTCAATTTCGGTGTCCGTATCTGTGTGCGTATCCATATAATCTCCTGTTCTCTCTAGCCTCGGAAGGTGAGCACTCACTCACGATTAACGTTCTTTTATTTATTAAATTTGATTTCAATTGAAACGACAATTGAAATATATTGCTGTTGTTAGATATTTACACTGTTATTACCTATATCAGTTCACCTATGACATCTGACACCAATATCTGTTATATATGCAATGATAATCCAGTTTGATTGTTAAATGACTGATTGTTTGATGTTTACAATTGGACGTTTGAATTGTAATGTATAAAGTGATAAATATTATGCAAGTAAAATTTGTCGTAGGATAATAAAAATTTGAATCGACATATATATTGAATTTGATTAGTTGAATATGACCCCTTTTAATTGTTAAATAATTGACATGTAGAAAAGTGATACCTACACTTTGAACCATTGAACGTATATTGGATTAATTGTTGTAGTATAAATTTGTAATTGAATGAAAAGTGAAAACTGTAATGTAATAATCTTTAATCTACATGAAATGAAAGTGTAGATTCTAGAAATAATTATATTGATTCGTACAAATAACAATGCGAATTAATACGGTTATTTCGGGATTATTTGAATTGATTATTGGATTGTTATTGATTGTTGTTATTGCTTGTTTATTTACTTTGACACCATCCCAGTTATCACACTGCAAGTTCCCTTTACTATGATTTGATTTTGAATTGAATTGGAATCGGATTGAAATGATAAATACCCAAATTGAACTTTGACCTAGGATAGAGAATTAAATAAAACCCGATTGGTCAATAATTTGATTTAAAAATAAGCGAAGATTTTATTTGAATAAATAATATGGTTTTGAAATGAAGTTGAAATTTGAATTTTAATGAAAGGAAAATGTTAATATTTAATAATATGAAACAAAACATTAACAATGTAATTGATAAAAGAATGTGTTTAATTTGAGAAATGATTTAATAATTAAGTTTGAAATTATAATTAAGTTTGAAATTATTAAACTTTGAAATGATTTAATAATTAAGTTTGAAATTATAATTAAGTTTGAAATTATTAAACTTTGAAATTTTTAATAATTAAGTTTTGAATTATTTAATAATTAAATAAGATTGAATTATTTAATGATTAAATTGAATTGAATTCTTTAATAAGCGAAATTGAATTTTTGAATAAGTGAATTTTACTTCGTAAATAATTGAAATTGAGTTTTCTTTATTAATTAAGTTTTGGAAAATTATTTAAGAAAGTAAATAAGTGAAATTGAATTTCTTTAACAAGAAATGAAAATGTGATATTTTTGGAATTAATGTAAGACTTGTAATTGAAAGAATTGATTTGACGAATTTAATATAATTCAAAATTGTAAGTTTTGATTTAATGAAGTTGAATTTAAGAAATTGATTTAATGAATTGGAAATTTAATAGAAATTGTTTTGAATGATAAATTTACTTAACGAATATTGAATGAAATCGATAAATGAATGTTAAATTTAATTTATTTAAATGATTTCGAAATGAAACTTATATACGGACTTGAATCAATATTTGAATTGCTTTTAAATAGAAATTTGAAATTGAATTATAAGATTTTGAAATGGTAAATTTAGAAGTTTTGAAACGTAAATTTTGGAAATTGGTTTTTGAAAGACAAATGAAATGTTGATTTACGAATTCTATTTGAAATTGAAATTGATTTGGTTTTGAAATAAACAAACGACCAATCGGTGTAATAATTACGAAAGTTATTAAAGAGACCGGGATCGGTAATGGATATACTCTCTATCTAAACCGAAACCACTTTAATAACTATGCACGGAGTGATGATCCAGAATGAAGTGGTTGGAAAGATGTACGTGATGACTGAAGAAAGAGAACGATGATGGATAGCCTTGACACTTGTGTCAAATTGGAAATGACTAAAACAGGAGCTGTGCCGGGCCAATGGAGGATTAGCTACCTCAAGTGGACACACTTCTTCGAACTACTTATACTTGTTGTCGATTGGTGCACCCTTGATTTTGGGAGTGTTGTTTCACGGTGTTGCGGGCGCTGCGGCGTTGCGTTCTCACCAGTCCGGATCAGGCGAACGGTAGTATCACTACCTTGGGTATTGCCTCATGTGCCTTGTCATACTTGTATTCCATTTATTCGTGACCACTACGATTTTGATTTGTACCTTTAGTATATGGATTGCCCTCTCGTGACTTCCGGTTTTGGGGAAACTACGGTCTTGTATATGCTTTTGGGAATAAAAATGTGTTAAGGGTGGAATGGGCCATGACTTAACGCTATTTTGATATCTTATTATTACTGATAGACATTATCTACTTAGCGTATACTACTACATAGTAGATAGTTTAACGGATCCTTAAAGGATGGTTATTCCAAACATCCTTTGAGTTATTGTATTTCAATTGCTATTTCACTTGAGTTGGATTTATTAATATAAGAATGTTAATCCTGACTCGAGTGTCTTGTGTTTTTTCTTTACGCTCGGGTCAGACTGAGTGTACCAGTATTCGAGACTCACCTTTGAAGTTGGAGCTTTGCTTGAAGATCCAGCCATCTATTCTGCTTTCAGTATTCGATGATTCCAGTGATGTATTCTGATTTGTATCTGATGTATCGTGTTACTCTTCTGTTGTAAACTCTTATGTACCTTATATATTCATATAGTAGCTTCATGAACTACTATCTCTTTTATTTCCGCTGCAAATTATTACTCTGTGTCTGTGATCTGTGATTATTTTATTTACTGTATATGTTCAGTTTTGCCAAATTTAAATTAACAACGCGGTATTTTGAGCAATTCAATTCCGGCATGAGTGTCTACCTATACACTTATAATGGATGCGAATGGTCCAAAATATTGGGTCGTTACACAAACCCTACTAACTCAACTGAATCACCACAACAAGTCGCCGAACTCACGAACGAACTTCACTCACCTTAACTTAGACTTTTGGGCCCTTAGTGGGCTGGGTTTGAGTTCAGCCTAGGAAATATTGGGCTCGGCCTTAGATTTTTAAGGTGGGAATGGCTTTTTGTACATGAATATTTGGAGTGAACATTGGGTTTGGCTTTTTTTGGTGGAGGGGTGTTTGTATATGAATATGTGGAGTTTTTAGTGAATAAAACTATATTTTGCTAACTTTAAACATGGACTTAGAAGCCATGGACATTCATTTATATGAAGAGAAGAGAAGTGAAGAAGGAAATGAAAATGTAAAGTGGAAATGTATGGATATGAGGGGTATTTATAGGCAAAGGAAGTGAAGAGGTGATTAAAATAACTTATTAATATAAAATAACAAAATGTCTTCATGTAGCATGCTTCCATGCCTCCCCCCTCACCCTAGGTGCACGTAATCACCCCCCCCCCCTCCCTAAGTCCACCCTCCACCATGCCTTGTGTATGACCTAGGTTGTTTAGGTTATGGTGGTGCATGAGAGATTATTTTATATTTTATTTTTAAGTCAAATCTTGTTTTATTTTGATCTAAGCATGGTTTATTTATTTTAACACTATCATTAACTTATCACATGACATATGTGCATGGTTGTAACAACCCGCATATTTTACGATTCGTATATTTAAATGTTTAATTTAAATATAGCATCGTTTGTCGGATTTTAGTCCGAAAAAGTCACTATTCGAAGAAGAACAGTCGAATTAGTGAAAAATCTATGTGGATAGTATTATTTGGAAGTGCCTATTTGAAAACACAATTTTCTAGGAATTTAGACGTCTGAAATGACTAATTCAGACGTCTGAAATGGTTCGAATCGATCCAGAAAGGAAACAGGCTAAAATAGCCATTTTTAGACGTCTGAAATATACCATTCAGAAGTCTGAATATTGATCTGGAACAACATTTATTTTTCCAGATTCAGACGTCTGAATCGTGCATTTCAGACGTCTGAATGTAGATGGAAAATTCTTATCTTTCCAGATTTAGACGTCACGTCTGATTTGCAGATTTCAGACGTCTGAATGAGGAATGAAATTGAGATCCAACAATTTGGACTCGAGACCAATTCCATTGTGTTCAAAATGGTGTTTGCGACTTTTTTAAGTATAAACATCGATATGTTTTGAGTTGGGTAAAATTTTGAGATTTTCAATTAGGGCTTTGGGTTTGGGTTTCAGCCCATTAACCCAACATATCAACCCAACTCCACTCCACTCCTCTTCACTCCTTCATAATATTTCCTAACACTCAAGCTTTGGAAAAATGGGGGAAGAGAAAACGAATTAGAATTCCTAAGCCCTAATCTTCTTTGCAAATTCAAGTTCTAGCTCCAAAATTTAAAGAGAAGCTTAGGTGAGCATCTCCTTCTTCTTCTCCAACTCATTCTCTCTTTAAATTCAGAAATTTCCTAAACCTAACTTAGGAAATGTCATTCTTTTAAGCTTAGATTCAAGCTTCTTGAGTTGGAGTTGAAGAGTAGTTGATCTTCCTTTGCTTTCAAGCTTCTCCTTCATCGTTTTTGGGTTTAAAGGTGAGATTTTTATCTCATATCTATGTCTATAACTATCTTTGATTGTCAGGTATGAATTCCTAACATCTATTCCTTGTCTATTTGCTTTTGAATTGAATTGGTTTGATGAATATTCCAATTTTGGTGTTTTGAAATCAAAATCTATGAAAATCCTTATATGGATGTTTGGACATGTTGGTCGGAAGGTATTGATGAGTCTCTAAGGTTGGTTAGTCGTTTGGCGTAAACCCCTAGCTATCATCACTCGTCCGATTGCTTCCGATATGTTTTGGCCATTTTTGGCCTAGGTAAAGTATTGTCTGAACACCAGTTTCAGATGTCTGAAACATACAATTCAGACGTCTGAATCTGTTTGTCTCAGCCCAATTTGCCTATTTTGTGTGGGATTCCAATTTTTACTGATTCGTGATTATCCGATTTATTGTTATCATTTATTATTGACTTTGATGACTTCTTTTTTGGGACGTTTGAGAATATCCATTTTAATGGATTCGGTATTGATTTCTTTGGATTTAATTCACGTCTTCGAATGTGGATTTTTGTGATTGATTGTTTCTACAATCATTTTGTGACTTGTCGCTTCTAAATACAAAGGTTTCTATACTAGTACTAAATATTCAATCTCTTTCATCAAATTGATTTCAACTCTATTTTTAATACAAAGCTCTTTATAAAACCGTTTTCAAATCTATTAGTATATACAAACCTTTACCTCATTCGTATGAGAAAATCTAATTAAACGGCTTAGCAAAACAAGTGGTATGAAACGCTTGTGTTTACTTCGTCGGTTAATTTTTGGACTTGTTCGATTGAAAATCTTGTGACAATTTTCGAGTGGGAATCTACAATTTGTTCGTAAATATTTAAGTTAAGCTAGTGGTTATGGGACATGAAGCTAAACTCATATATTTACTAGCTTAGTGTAATCGACACTTTTTATTTATCGATGATGATCATTTTGTGATTTAGACTAGCGATGTGTGATGTCTATTTATTTGTATGGGGACTACAATCCCTGTTTGTGGAACTTCGGTTCAATTTGGCGGGGTAGCGACCCATGGTCTTCGGGTCGTTTGTGGAGCTTCGGCTCAAAATTTATGGTTAGCGACCATGGAATAGCGTTCTGTTTGTGATACACGTGTTGGTGAGTTTTCATGCTCCCGTTTGTGATAGGCCTCCCCCTTTGTGATTTCTGGATTTCTAATTGATGATTTCTATAATTTGTGTTTCACCTCTTTATGTGATTGGCAATGATATGTTTGTCAATATTTGTGGTTTGGTGAATAAAATAAAGAATATGACATTCTTTTTGGTGCTTTGAGATTTTTGAGATATTGTATGATTTTGTTGTTGTTTATATCATATTTGTTCTAGCATGACATTATTGTTATCACACGTTCTTATTATATCTCTGCCTATATCTCATTTCTTTATCTGATATTTATATCTAGACTGATCCGTTTATTATTTTCTTATTAAATAATACTCGGGTCAGACCGAGATGTTACAGGTGCTTCTGCTTGACTCCTTATCGGGAATCATCTTCTGACTTTTTTCTAACTACATTAGATTGGTAGTTTTTGTTGTTATACATTTGAGATAGAGACTCCACGATGTATACTTATTCTTTTGTCTTGCACTTGTATCTATTCTTTTGTGATATTGTGGATCTTATTTGACCACTACTCTGATGCACACTTTTATGTGTTATATTCATATCTAATTCTACCTTTGTGATATGAATGTCTGTGACTGATTTGTGTTATGTTTATTTCTATATTTGTTTCCAAAGGTCCACTTAGCCGCTGTGTGGTAGCTTTGAGTTGTATCGGTATGTCGGATTTCCTCTTGAAATGAAATGCATGTTATACTATCTGACGTATCGGTACTCGCACAAGGCAATTACATAGATGGTCGCTCCTCAACAGCCTTATTCTTCGCGCTAGTTGACGGCATTACTCAGTAGTGTCCTTGGCTAGCGTGAGTATAGAGGTGGGGCGTCACAATGGTGCATGTGTATATGAGTTATACAAAAAGTGCATGATGTTTTTGACAACTTTCTTATGCCGAAAAGTCGAATTTTCGAAAAACGTTCTTCGGTCACATTTTCTATTTTTGTTTGAACTAATTATTTTGGTGAACAAAATTTGAAAATGATTTTAATATCATTAATTAATATTTAAAATATGTTTATTTGGTTATTAAAATTCATTATTTAAATATTTAACATGATTTAAGTATTCAAATACAAAGCAATTAATTTACGGGTTGTTACACTCTCTCCCCTTAGGAGAATTTCGTCCCCGAAATTAATACACAAAAAGACAATCCAAAAGGTATATATTATTCCAGAAATACATATAACAATGCAAAGCAATTATGCCATAAAAGAACATACATATGCATTCAAACAATAAACAACTAACCTGACATTACAGAAGGGTAAGTTTCTCTAATATGATCCTTAGTCTTCCAAGTACAATCGTGGGGATCATCACTCCACTGAACCTTCACAAGCTTCACCGCCTTGTTTCTTAATCTCCTTTCATCCTGATCTACAATATGAATTAGATGTCGAATTATTATCAAGTATGGTTCTATATCTAAATCATCCTGAACAGACGTCTCTACAATCAACGATGGATCATGACTATGCTTTCTCAGATGAGATACATGAAAAACATTATTAACTTTTGACAATCTCTCAGGCAAATCTACTTTATAGGCCAATGATCCAATTCTCTCAAGGATTCTGAATGGTCCAATGAATCTGGGTGCTAGCTTTCCTGTTTTTCTGAATCTTACAACTCCTTTAATTGGGGAAACTGTCACAAATACCAAATCCCTGACCGCAAACTCTAAGTCTCTTCTCATTTGATCGGCATAGCTTTTATGTCGATCCTGGACTTTTTACATCCTTTTCTTGACCATAGCCACTTTCTCCAATGCTTCTCGAATCATTTCTGGTCCAAGAACTAAACAGTCTCTATTCGACATGAAGGTGATTTACATGGCCGTCCATACAAAGCTTCATAGGGCGCCATGCCAACACTGGCTTGGTAACTGTTGTCATAAGAGAACTCTACCAAATGTAGATGATCTTCCCAAGAGCCTCCAAAATCCAATATGCATGCTCTCAAGAGATCTTCCAAAATTCGGTTCACCCTTTCGGTTTGTCCGTCTGTCTGCGGGTGATAGGCTATGCTCAAATTCAATTTTGTCCCTAAAGCAGCTTGCAATGCACCTCAAAAACGACTAGTGAAGATGGGATTCCGATCATTGACTATACTTGCTAGAATTCCATGCGGTCGAATGATCTCCCCCAAATAAATTGCTACCAAAGAAGCTGCGGTTCTTGTTGACTTCACCGAAATAAAGTGGGCGCTCTTTGTTAATCGATCTATAGTTACCCAAATGCCTTCATTGCCTCTTCTTGTTATGGGCAACCCATCGATAAAGTCCATGGATACTTGCTCCCACTTCCAATTCGGTAGTAACCCAGCAGTCTTCTGCTGGTCACTCTTGACCTGTTGATAATTAGCACATCGGCTTACAAAGATCAAATTGTCTCTCTTCATCCCTTTCCACCAAAAGGTCTTCTTTATATTCTGAAACATTTTGGTTACACCTGGGTAGATAGATAACCTTGACAGATGGAACTCTCTCAGTACATCTTGTCTAATTCCATTAACATCTAGCACAAAAATTCCATCCATTTATTCTTAAAATGCCTCGAGAGTCTATCTAAAAACTAGAGATAGTTTCATCTTCAACATCCTTCTTAAGCCGAGCTAGAATAAGGTCTTCTTCTTGGAAATAAGCAATTCTATCCATTAGTGCTGGCTTAACTTCCAAATTTTCAATCGTCGCCACATTCCTACTCAACGCATCTACAATAGCATTTTCTTTCCCTGGGTATAAAGAATCTCTAGGTCATAAGATGCAAAAAATTCCAGCCATCTTCGCTGCCTCAAGTTTAAGTCCTTTCGGGTAAAGAGATACTTTAATGACTTGTGATTCATATATAACTCAAACTTTGCACCCAAAAGATAGTGCCTCAACACCTTCAATGCAAAAACTACTGCCAATAAATCCAAATCATGCGTAGTGTAATTTTCTCATGCGGTGTCAACTGTAGACTCGCATATGCTATTACATTTCCATTCTGCATCAAAACTGCTCCTAATCCGGTCCTACAAGCATCCATGTAAACTTTTAATCCTTCGCTCCCATTTGGAATAGTTAAAACAGGAGCACTTGTCAGTTTCTCCTTTAACTCATTGAAAGCTTGATCGCACTTGGACGTCCATGCAAACTTAGCATCTTTCTTCGTCAGCCTTATCAACTGAGAAGCAATCTTCGAGGAATGTTTAATGAACCTTTTATAGAAACCTTCCAAACCCAAGAAACTCCTGACCTCCGTCGCATTTTCAGGTTTCTGCCAATCTTGAACCGCAACTATTTAGCTGGGTCCATTGATATACGTTCTCCCGAAACTACGTGCCCTAGAAATCTGACTTTGGATTTCTAAAAATGGCACATTCAAATATATGGCGTCAAGATTGGTCGAACCCCCAATTGGGTTCGACCCACAAAGAGAATTGTCTAAAAGGATGGGTTTGAGGTTAAACTTATCAACAAGATCTACTGAAACGAAACTATGGGTTCCATCGGTATCAAATAACATTCTAACACGAATATTAGAAATGGATGATGTACCTTGCAACACCTACTTTCCTTTTGGATCCGTTAAAGTAGATGGTATTCTTTGATAGTAAAAACTTGTCCATGTGATCCCGTCTTTGGAAAAGGGCACTGGTTCTTCATTTGTCCATATTTATTGCAATTGTAGCAGAGTGGTCCACTAGTAGGGTTCAGGCACAGATTTGCAAAGTGGCCCAGTTAGTTGCACTTAAAACAAAGAATCTTGGTCAAGTCCAATTTCTTATTCTGAGCTGGAGCTCCACTTCTAGGCTTCTTTCCCCACCACTTCTTCTTCCCTTAGCACTTTAAAAACGGCTTACTAGCAATTAGTATCACTGATAAAGGTTGGGCATTAACTCCTGGCACTACTCCCTTCTGAACTCCTTGCTCAATATCAAGAGCTTCAAGCCTCAAAACCATACTGATCAAATTGGTAAAGGTACCGTTGAGATGATTGGTCATTTCCCGATGGAATTCTGGTTGCATTCCTTTCACGAACATTTCATTCTTTTCGAGTGGTGTATCAATCAATCTTGGTCCAAAGCGAGACAACGCATTGAACCTATGCTCTACTACGCCACTGTCATCTCACCTTTTTTCAAATCCATAAAACTTGTAACGACCCATAATTTCAGTCATTTGAATTTGGAATATTTAATTGATTTTAAATATTGAAAAGTAATTTTATAAGTTAAATAACTTGAATTTCAAATATAATGGTTATTTGAATATTAAAATTGTTAAATAATTGAATCTTGAATTTAATGTGAATAAAAATGATTTCGAAAGTTGATTTAAAATTATTTTGAATAAGAATGAAGATAGTAAACTTTTAAATTTGAATAAAAGTGAATAAGCTGATTTAATAATAATTAGTTTTAATTAACGTATGAAAATAGCCTTCCGGGGCACTGTCTCAAAATTGGACGAAACCAGTTCCATTGGATCCGTCATAGTAATTATTATATGCCATCGAATTTCGTAGCTATCGGACGTATCGTTTGGCCGTACGGGCTTGAAATGCGTAGAAATAAATTTAAGGAATTTAAATTAATATAATTTGATTTTGAAAAGCTAACTTCTGTATATGATGGAATTGGGTCCCGATACTAGTTCCATTGTGTTCGGAATATGGGTATTGCATATAGAATGCCAAGCGGCGTGCCTCGTTTGGAGTTCGAAAATTTAACGTGTGAATAGTGCCGCAAAATTTTTCTATAAATGAACTTGGAGAATTTTCATTTTGCAAAACCTAACCCTAATTCTTCGCCAGCCGCCATTAACTATAACTAAATCCAATAGCCATAAATTGGTCAAGAGCTAGAAGCGAAATTAGCCAGAACATTCAACATGAAAGTTGTAAAGCTCGTTGCCACGAACTCATCAACGCAAGCCGATCGACGATCGGTGGACCATAGTGGTGGCTACGGCCATTCAAAGGTGGTATTTTTGGGGGCGAAATATGCTGCCGCACCAGTGACAGGCGGTGCAATGCAGCAACGGCGGTCGGCAACGAGCTTTGGAGGGGGCTCACGATCGGCGAGGCAGCGACGAACGATGGGAAATCACGATCGAAGCTTAAAAAAAAGAGATAAGCGCCACCCTAGAAATGTACGAGTGAGAGAGAGAGAAGGTAAAATTTAAGTTTTAAATTTAATTAAGCTAATTATAATTTAATTGTTTCAAAAATTCATTAATTCATAACTTATTCATACGAGCTCCAAATTGAACGCGACAAGTTGTGTTGCGATTATATCGGTAAATACAACGTTATGGAGTTGGATTGGATGGATTTAGAGCTACTAGGAATTTGGATTAAATTTTGAACGCTTGTTCAATTTTAATTCAAACCGGAGCATTTTGGCCAAAAACTAGAATAAAGTGAGTTAACTCACCTCTCTAGCCCACTTATATTTTTATATAAGTATGGATAATTTATTTATTGTTGATTGTTTGTTGACTTTTTGGATGATTTGCTATTTTATTTGTTAGTTTGGATATATTCCCGCCCTTGGAGTAGATGAGACCCTATTATGTTCCCGTGTAAGATCGGATGACCCTTTGTATACGATCCCACCTCGAAGTGGTTGATTTATATTATTTCGTTATATATTGTATATGATGCAGGGAGACAGGTTTGAGGGATCCAATTGGATTCCTCACACATTTGATTTAATTTTTCATATATTTTGATATATGATGTGTCGGATGCCATATTTGATGACATGGATGATTTTTCCCTATTTACTGCTATAGTAGCATTGAGCCATATTTTTAGTATTTTGAAACACTATAAAGTGAAGAGTTGGTTTAAAAAAGAATTTTAAATGATTTTGAAAATTTATATATTTTAATAGTTATTCTTGAATTACTAAAAAGGTAATTTATTTTAAAATAAAAGGTATGATTTTTAGATATTATAAATTAATAGTTTTTTAAAATATTTTAAATAGATATTTCTGAACTATATAACAAAGATTTTTAAAATCTTAAAAATAAGCCCGCCTTTTATAATAAAGGAATATGGTTTTAAAAGAAGATGAAATATTTTGGTATAAATATTTATTAACCATTTTCTATAAAGTGATATATATATATATACACACACATGTATTAAGATTAATTTATAAATGTGGAGATTTATAAATGTGATAATGTACAAATGTGGCATTTTATAAACAAGGTGAGCATTTGTAAAATCGTATTTTATTAATAAAAGGATAGATTTATAAACGGTGTTTATAAAAAAAGGGAAACTTTTGTTATTGGATAAATTGGGAAAAATAAATCACAATTGTAGATTTATAATAAGATGTGAGATGTTGTTTTAGAAAAATAGTTGATTCTATTTTGGAAATTGAAAGTGAGGATATATTTGAAGATGTTAAA
This sequence comes from Allium fistulosum, assembly GCA_030737815.1. NCBI lineage: Eukaryota > Viridiplantae > Streptophyta > Magnoliopsida > Asparagales > Amaryllidaceae > Allium > Allium fistulosum. The sequence goes on along the minus strand of CM060907.1, from coordinate 934,613,922 downwards.
CGATATGTTATAAAATTAAAGGAGATTTATAAATATAGTTTTATAAATTTGGAAATGATTATGTTGAAATTTAAGTATGTATTTTATCAAGGAAGTACATTTATGTTTTAAAAGTTTTTTATTTATATTAATATTGTTTTAAAGTTGTTGATCAATATTTTAATATTTTGAAAAGTTAATTATTTAAATTATTAATATGGTTTGAGATTAATTTTGATTATTTATTAATAACGCTTTGGAAATTAATTATTATTATTTATAATTATGTTGAAGATAAATTGTTATTGTTTTATTAAGAATGTTTTTAAATTATTAATTATTATTTTTAAGATTTTTTAAAGTTAATTATTATTTATTTATAATGTTTATTATTATATAACAGTGTTTTAAGTAAATGATTAGAATTTATTTATGAATGTTTTCGAGAGTTATTAATAGGGTTTTATAAACAGATGTTGGTTTATAAGAGGAACTTATAGCGTGGTTTGGAAAAATTAAAGGAAGATTAGTTAAAGAGTAAAAAGAGTTTTATTAATGGTCTTAGATATTTATAAAAGAGTTTAAGAAATGGGTTTATCGATTTGTAAAAGTAGTCTATAAAAGGTTTTATGGATTATAATGGGTTTATAAATGATTTTTGGAATGTATAAAAGGGAGTTTTATAAATAATTTCAGAGATTAATGAATGGGGTTATAAATGGGTTTAGAGATTTATAGAGGAATTTATAAATTGTTCTAGAATTGTGTGAAAAAGAAATCTTCCTTCGTTCTGTGAATATACTTATACCGTAAAGATAAGTATATAGATATTTTTCTAAGTATCGAAAATATAGGAATTTGTGGTATACCTTTGTAAATGTAGTTTTATACATGTAATTAACAATGTGATTTCAATTAATGAAAGGGTTATTTAAGAGGCTAGCGATTGCTTATGTGCTTAACCAGTGTTGGTTTATCCCTATGGAATTAAATCCCTGATTTAAATGTTGTTTATTTGATAGTTAAATAACTGACTATCGAATTGGACCCAAAATGTAACTTTAGAAATATCTAGGTGAAACACGTGAGTTATATGGCATAGTCATCTCGGATGATGTTTTACTATGCATATAAATCTCAATTCGTTCTCCTAAAACAAATGATAAGGAAATCTGTCCACTAACAGTTGGAGGTGATCTCTGCTCTTATCTTTGTATGTTTATTTTTTAAAGAACCGGGGTTGAGTTTACTGAAAGTTATCGAAAGTTGTTTCAAAGAAACCGGGATCAGATATGTTATCCGAAAACCACTTCGATCAAACTCAAGCATTTCGAACTGAAGACATCTTGAAGAGTATGGAATCGAAGACAGAGTTTTAAAGTGTAAGGGCTATTTGCTACTAACCTTGAGGGTGATTCCAAAATAGATGTAGTGGAGGTAGTGCCTTTGCTTTCGTTCAGTCCCAAAACAAACTTGTATGGATGAATGCTGCCATTGCATTGTTGCAAAGAGGGTAGTATTAGCATTCCAAGTGGGAAGTGCTATATAAAGGTAAAACATAGCCTCGAGCCTCATCAAACGGGAAATGACAAAAATCGAGCCGGCAGTAGGGTCAGGTGGGTCTCTCCCATCTGGGTATAGTCATTCCAAATATAGAACGATTACTATCTACTCGTGTATGCTTCGGGACCCATTAACAAAAGGGGTTATCATATTCGATACTACTAGTCAAGTGGTAGGCCAGTTCTGTATGGCAGGGTACAAGATGTTCTTGTCAGACCTCGGTGCATTTTATCTAAAGATGTACCATCGGAAGGTAAGTCCTTACCTTGTCATGGTATGGAACCCATTCTCCAATACGAGCCTTTACGATTTTAGTTGTATACGTATTATGCTGAAATTTAATTAATGTAGCAATTTCGGCTATGATTAATAAGTAATTGTGCCTTAGATACTATAATAATATCAAAGAATTTCATATGAAATGGTTTGGTTATCGTAAGGTAAAAACCCGTCCGTGTTTATGTGTGACGTGGTCCTACGAGATACTTTTGGTTTCAAAAGTTTTTATAACTTAAAAATTCAGTTGGGTATGTTTTCACACGCTGGTTTTCCAAACTGACTTGGGTGTTATTTTATTATAATGCTCGGGTCAGACCGAGCATATTTACATATTGTTTTGAATGCATTGGAGCTCTGGAGACGAGCTGGAGGTCGTCAAGTCATATTTACGTATATGTTTATTTTTCACTGCATTATTGTTAAAATTATCAACATTTGTGAGGATAGGTTGTTATAACTGTCAATCCTGATGATTGTGATTGGTTATTTGTGTACTCTGATTTGATGTATGTATATTACAGTTTCTCTTTGTAAAGATCATTTATATTATATTATATATTATTCGGCTGCGATTATGAGATTTTGTGTTGTTTTAGTTTTCTTTTTTTCTCTTCTTCTTCCCTTCTCTTCTTCTTTCTTCTTTCCCATAACTATATGTTTTTCCATTCAATTTGGGTTGGACATGTGTGGTTTATTGTCAGCTTGAGTTGTGTGGATTAGCGGGTTGTTATAAAACTTCTGAACAACTAAGTCCTTCCCGCCTCTGGGATAAACTGAGCTTCAAAAACCTCATTAAACTACGCCTAAGAGAAATCTTCTTCTGTTGTATTCATGGTGACTGAATCCCACCGATCCATTGCTGCTTTCTGAAGCTGACGCGATGCCAATAATCTCTTTCTAGCATCTCCCAACTAAAGATCCCCGAATATCCTTTCACAAGAGCGGAGCCATGTCTGAACTCTTAAAATATTTTCAGTTCCATAGAAAGCCTTACCACCTAAAGTAGTGTAATTCTTGCACAAGGTCGCAAAGTTCTGAGACGGCTGAACTTGCATCACTGATTCATCTATCAGCTCTACAACTGGCTAATTTCTAGGAGCTCTGCCATTTGTAGCCGTGCTGGTTCCAGATCCCCTCCCTCTTCTTCTTCTTGTACTCATTTCCAATAACGTGGATAAGTGACAAGTATCATTAGAATACAAAGATAGGGTCAAAATGATAAAAGGGAAACTGCAACAAAGGATCTAAAACCAGACTTTTAGGGGAGAAAAGGAAACGCTCTCTCAAGATTAACTCATTCTAGGGACCGACTCACCCAATCTCTAATGAGTTGTACCCCAAATCAGGCTAAGGTGTTCGCTCAACCGAAGCTCTGATACCAACTGTGAAGATCTAGGCTTTTCAGTCATCGACATTGGGTACACCCCCACCGTGCTTACACTGGTACCTCCCATTTGCTTTTACGGCCAGCCTCTCGCCTGTAAGCCCATCTGGCCAACCAACCTGGAGGATATGTAGGGGTAAGATTCATATGTTCACTACCTAACAAGAAGAGAGAACCCCATATCATGCTGCACCATATGTGCCTAAGCAGATGAGATGTGAAAGTATCCTAATGGGAGCAACCCCACATAGCTTGACCTCCTCTCGCGCTTTGATTTTAGTCATTTCCGACAAAGGATATCAATGCTCAACGGAGCAATAAATCGTCTTAGAATGATGATGATAAAGAAGCTGAAATAACTAATAGCCGAGAAACCAACTATCGAGGATATAAAACGATCATATATGGAAATTAAGTCTAGTATACTTACCACCACTCATCGAATTAAAACTTGTACTATTTCTTGGTTAACAATAATACCGAACAAGTCAAGGTAGTGTTACCTCAAAGTTATGTCTCAAGATTATTCTTAACTTTCGAAGTAGCGACAGGTCTACTTCTTCGATGTTTAGTGCTAATTGTACAAATAAATCATTTCCATATAAGTGAATCGCTTTACGAAAATTAATTCATTTCCATAAACAAATCAAACTTTTTCTTTTAAAAACCTGAATTCATACTTGGCTTCACAGTACAAGTATTAGCTTTAAAAACACTTTGTTAAAAGAGTTTACTAACTTTGAAACATCATTATAAAAAGGATTTAACAACTTAAAACATCCTTATTACAATGATTAATTAACTTTAAAACTTTGTTAACTAAGTTAATTAATTAACTTCAATAACCTTTAAAGTAAATTACCATTAAACATTATTAATTCAATTAATTGACAACATTTAAATGTAATTAATTAAATTAATTTATAAATAATTAAATCTCATTATTAAAAAAAGATTCATTAATTGTAAAAATCTTTAAAGGAAAGATTAATTAAAGTTAAATAGATTTATTAACTTCTAAAAGTCATTAATTAAAAAGATTAATTAATTTAAAAACATCATTAGTAAATTGATTATTTCACTTTAATTCATCATTATTAAAAGATTAATTAACCTTAAACGTTATTAGATAAAATGATTAATTAATTTCAGAACATCATTACCCAAGTGATTAGTTAATTTTAAACAGATCGTTACTAAGTTAATTAGTTAACTTTAATCCTTATTAATTAAATAATTAATTAAACTAAATAATCGTTATTAAAATAATTAATTATTGTTGAAAACATCATTAATCAAAAACTTACTTAACTTGTAAAATAATTCCAAGCATGATTATGAAACCAAACGGTTTCGATAAAAGGTGATTTTCCAAAAGTGCCGATATAGCGACTATCGCCATACGGACGGTTCGGAATTCAAGTTTTTGTCATTTACAGTACAATTACACATCCCATAGCAAGGGTATGAGCATATATACATGGTGATTTACAATAATACAACATATATCAAGCATTTATTAACAAAGGCATAAATTTAACTATTAAAATTTCATATGTCTTATGATTCGCTTACTATCTTTTCAAAGCGACTAACTTTCAAGTAACAAACCAATCTAACAACCAAACTATTATTTCACCAATACTACAAGCATTCAATATCTATAACATGAACATAAATATAGTTTGAAAACATTGGGTTTGAAGGTGGAAACTTTACTCACCCAAAACCCTACTAACTCAACCGAATCACCACAATAAGTGACTGAACTCACGAACGAACTTCACTACACCTTAACTTGGACTTTTAGGACCTTAATGGGCTGGGTTTGGGTTTGGGCTGGGAAATATTGGGTTCAGCCTTGGAGTTTTGAGGTGGGAATAGCTTTTGTTTTGGTCGAGAGGTGTTTGTATATGAATATGTGGAGTTTTGTAGTGAAGAAAACTATATATTGCCAACTTTAAACATGGACTTGGAAGCCATGGACGTTCATGTATATGAAGAGAAGAGAAGTGAAGAAGGAAATGAAAATGTAAAGTGGAAATGCATGGAGATGAGGGGTATTTATAAGCAAAGGAAGTGAAGAGGTGATTAAAATAACTTATTCATATAAAATAACAAAATGCCTTTATGTAGCATGCTTCCATGCCTCCCATCTCACCCTAGGTGCACAAGCACCCCCCCCCCTCCAAGGTCCATCCTCTACCATGCCTTGTGTGCAACCTAGGTTGTTTAGGTTATGGTGGTGCATAAGAGGTTATTTTATATTTTATTTTTAACTCAAATCTTGTTTTATTTTAATCTAAGCATGGTTTATTTATTTTAACACTACATTAACTTATCACATGACATATGTGCATGTTAGTGCATTTGTATATGAGTTATACAAAATATGCACGTTTTCGACGATTTCCTTATATAGAAGAATCGAATTTTCGGAAAATGTTTTTCGGTCACATTTTTTATTTTTATTTGAACTAATTATTTTGGTAAAAAAAATTGGAAATGTTTTTAATATCATTAGTTAATATTTAAAATATGTTTATTTGGTTATTAAAATTCATTATTTAAATATTTAAAAATTATTTTAATATCCAAATACAAAGCGGTTAATTTATGGGTCGTTACATTTCCAGATTGAATGCAAAGCACAAAAAAAAATTATTTATATGCATTAAAATATATATATTAATTAATTATTCAAAATAACAATAAAAAATATTTTTGTATTATATTATTCGAATTTTAAATTTTTATAAAATTAAGCAAGTTTCAAGAATTTTTTGAGTCAAAATAATATATTTAATTAATTAAATGGTTTTGACTATTTATTAAATTGATATTTTAAAATATAACAAATGATTTTTAAATTTTGATTTTTTGGCCGAGAGTTTATATGATGATAACAAATTTCAAAAAATTTAATCTTCGAAACATATTTTATTTTATATGAAGTATATTGATTTAAATAACAGTAAATAAGTATTAAAAATTAATTTGCAGCCACCTAAAAATATAATCTATGTAGACGAGCGTTATAGCATACGCTTCGTGCATAATTATAGCATGTGCTTGACGCTTTATTCAGATCGGAATAATCGACACATGTTCTCCACTTTCCATTCGGCTTTCGGACGAGCACGGGATTCGACACCCATTCAGGATATAGCGCATCTCGAATGAATCCGTTCGCTTTAAGCTTTTCTACTTCTTCTTTAAGGGCGGCAGATCTCTCTGGATCCATACCACGCCTTTTTTGTTTGACCGGGACATGTCGCGGGTCAATATTCAGAGTGTGGCTCGCGATGTCCGGCGAGATCCCACACATGTCGGAATGCGTCCAGGCGAATACATCAAGATTCGCCCGTAGAAATTCAACCAATTCCTCTTGAATTTGCTGGCTTAGCTGACACCCAATCTTTATCATCTTCGAATCATCATCATTGTCAATTGGGACGTCGATTGTCAGTTCGGCCGGGGATGCTTGACTTTCTTTAGATTCTCCTTCGTCTTCAGTTTCTCTTGGGTCAAGATACTTGAGGAATTGGCTGGGGTGCCCGGGCCTAGGCCCGGGCGTTAATTGTCAATTATCGGCAAAACGGACGCAGAGAGATTCCTCTACGCAATTTCCTTTCTCCTTTCGCTGCGCCTCCCGCAGCTCAGCAACATAACAGGCTCTGGCAGCAGCCTGATCTCCCTGAATGATTCCTACTCCATGATCAGTGGGAAACTTTAAAGTCAAACACCACGGGGCGATGGCTGCCCTGAATTCGGCGAGGGCCGGTCGGCCCAAGAAAGCATTGTAAGGGGAGTTTATGTCCAAAATAATGAACTGTAACATCCGTACTCTCCGACGTTCTCCAACTCCCAACTCTATTGGCAGTTCCACCATTCCAGCAGGTATAGTAGCACTTCCGTTGAAACCATGGATTCAGGAATGACAAGGTTTCAAGTTCGTGGCTTCCATTCTCATTTGATCATAGGCTCGCTTAAACAAAATATTCACAGAGCTTCCACTGTCAACTAAGATCCTCTTCATCCAAGCGGGACCTACTTGAGCTGAGATGACCAGTGGATCGATAGTGGGGGCTTCGACTTTATCAGCGTCTCTGTTCCTGAATACGATGTCATCTATCATCATCTTCTGTTGCTTGGTCGAAGCCCCTTCATCAAAACTACTATAACACTCGAAGTCTGCATGCCTGATAGAGCTGGCATGCGACTCAATTTACTTCCAGCTCCGGTCTGCTGGATGAGGACCACCACTTATTGTATTAATAACCAACCTCCCGCCAGTTCGAGCGGGTTCCTCTTGCCTCTCCGGATTTGGCGCACGATTCTGATTCGATGGGCTCACACCACCTGACTGCGGTGCCCGCACATAATGATCCAACTTCCGCTCACGTATCAGTTTCTCAATGAGATCTTGTAAATGACGGCACTCGTTTGTGTTATGGCCATAACTCTCATGGAATCTACAAAACTTCCCAGTCTAAACTTGTCTTTCTATTGACGGTTTCGGGGCAGGCTTTTTGTATTACATGGTATTACAAGTCTGCAAATACACATTTTTCAACGACGTGTTCAATGGAGTGTAATTATCATACATGGAAGCTCTACGCCGTGGACCACGATTCTGATCGCGTTTTTTGCTTTGATTTCCATTGTCCCTCTGCTGATTCTGTTTATTTTGTACGTTCAACTGAACTTTTCCAGAACTCTCTCCGGACTGTTTAACAGCGATGTTACTCTGGATTCCCTCGATGTTGGGTCCTGCGTCATCCTGCTTCCTAGACTGTTTCGCATCCTCCCTTCTTAAGAATTGGGCTGCCTTGGAATAGAAACGGTCCAATGACGCAGATGGTTTTCCAGCTAACCAATTTCCGAACTCGGAATCAGCATCAATCCCCTTAGTCAATGCCATCAGGATAGAGTTATCATTGGGATTGCTTATTTCTGCACACGCAGCATGGAATCGCTCCAAGTAACGTCTAAGTGTCTCTCCGGGAGCTTGTGTAACACTAGACAGAGTATTAACATCTTTAGAACTCGCTACGTACATACGGAATTGTTCAACAAACTTGGTGGCCATTTGATCAAAACTAGAAATGGATCGTGGTGGCAAACGAGTAAACCACATGGTTGCAATGCCCCCCCCCCGGGAAATGGGGAAACTACGGCATTTTACTGCATCATCAGCTCTCGCAGCATTCATCAGCCATTCGTACTTTAGGATGTGTTGATTTGGATCAGAACTCCCTTCGTAGACTGGCAAAGTTGGCATCCTGAAGCGCCGAGGTGGTTCAGCATATAATATGTCATCGGTGAAAGGGGTATGACTCCGGGAGATTCCCCGGTCGTCATTACTGAGACCCTGACTTTCACGGATCATTTGATGAATCATCGTTGGTATATCCGGCATTCAGATACTTGGAGCATGTTGTGCCAAGGTGTGGTCGGGTTCCACAGCGCGAGTCTGGACCGGACGCAGTCGTGGGTCCGTGCCTCGCCTCCTTGGTTCAACATTTTCTGGGACATAAGGCTCTGGAGTCTGCTCTCGTTGGTTACGTTGAGGATCAGCTTGGTTTCTAGCATCAACCCCTTGTTCAGTAGTGGTGGTAGTAGCAATGTTGCATGTGACATGATAGGGAGCAGCACCTCCTCGGGACGAAGGTCCGGTATGATGACTAGTGGATGGTCCAGTTCTGGGTTGTCCAAGATTCGAAGCAGGTTGGTGCCTTGTGGCCTGGGTGTAGCTTACATCCAACCGTGGGTGCGTGGATCGGTGATGACCGTCAGATGAGGCTGAACTCTCTGTGGAAGAATAAGAACCTTGGTCTCTTCTGGATCTTCTGCGCCTTTGCCAATTTAACTGGTTGGTCAACTCTGTGTTGGCGCGCAGTTGTTCGGTTAGCTGTTGTCGACTCTGGGTTAATTCTTGGAGCAGCATCTGAAACTCTTGTCTAGTAACCGGGCATGTCGGATCTGAAGGTCCAGCGGCATCTTTGTTTGACGGAGGCAATTGCGCGGGATTCTGCCTGTCCCGTCCTCCCTGATCAGCGGCTGTAGAGGTAGTCCGTGTACTTACCATGGTGAGGTGATGAAAGTCCTTTCCTAGATCTGATGCAAATCTGAATAGAATGGAAGGGCTTCAAAGTTCTAGATCTGGATCTTCTTCTTGGATTTATGCAATCCGATATAGATAGGAGATCCAAAGAGCAGGAGAAAAATTGGGTTTTCTCGGTGAAAGCACCAAAGTGTTTGTACCAAAATTGGGCACAACACTCTTCGGAAGTTTTTGAAGAGATAAAGTGAAGAAATTAAATGGAAAAAGAGGATTATCTAATAAAAACTCCAAATTTCAGATATGAAAATAATTAAAATGCAAGGAGACACAAGAATTTACAGTGGTTCAGCGTATCGCCTACGTCCACTATGAAGTTGATAGCTTTATTGATCTTTCTTTGAAGATTACAAGTGAATTCAATGAATTACAGCAGATAATTATGATTTGCAGCAGTGAATTTCGTTATTGGCAGTAGGAAGGGAGTTTAGATCTGGATCCGGCAGAGTCTGGGCGTTGGAGAATTCAAAGAAGAAGCAGCCTCTTTCCTGTATGCCCTGGGGCTCTATTTATAGATGTAGGAGGCTGATATTTCGCTCAGATCTTGGGAGGCTCCTTTTGGCACGTGACCAGGCCCGCGCGCCCAAGCTCGTGAAGTTTCGGTCCGTTCCGTGATCGATATGAACGGATTTCGTATCGATCAAGATTGCATCCGATGGAGTCAAAATTTGGCGTGGACATTCCTTAGTATGCACGTAGGCTTCTGTGAAAATTTCATGGCATTTGGACTTGTAGATTAGGAGATATGATCGATACGAATTAGGATATTTGGTTGCTGTTTCGTTCGACTCCCTCATTTCGACTCGGTTTTGTTCGAATCGCTGTTCGACTCGGTCTTGTTCGAATCGCTGTTCGACTCAGTCCTGTTCGAATCGATAAAAGTGATGGTCCAACTCGTATAGGCTGAATTAGCCCAGTTCGTATCGATGGCCATGCTTTGCTCGCATCGATTGCCATGCTCTGTTATGTGGATACGAAGTGGACATTGGGTGATCGAGTCGAAACGTGGCTCTTTGATGGATGCGAAGTAGATCGAGTCGGACAGAGGCTCTCTGATGGATGTGAAGCAGAGCGAGTCGAACAGAGGCTCCCTGATGGATACGAAGTGGAGCGAGTCGAAGTAGACCCTGGTGATTGATGCGGAGCTGATAGAGTCGAACTCGATCGATTCGAACAGCGGCTCTGTGATGGAGTCAAACTCGATCGAGTCGAATTGTGGCCAGTCTATGGATTCGAACGCGAGGCTATTTCTTATCCAATTTTGCATCGATCATAACTTGAGCATATTAACTCGGATTGACTTGAAATTTGGAACGTTGGCTCTCATTGCTTCGCTTGTCGTGTCATATCAATTTTAGCTTGATCCGTACTTGGACAAAATTCGTCGATATTCATAGTGAACCTGCGTATAACCAATTTTCTAGACGAACTATCTTTGGTGTCACGGCCTTGCCAAAAGGCGGGATAACACATATCATTTATGGATTTCTATTAAATATACCTTAAATTAAATTAATTTATTAATATAACATATTATATCAAGTATATAATAGAAAGAAAACGCATTTATTTCAAACAAGATTGATCAACGAGTTAGATATATGTAACAAATTGTATAATTGCCCCTAGAGCATACCCCTAACTCTATCAAAATGTCATTTTAGGGGGCCTTTTGGTTTAGGACAACAACGAATAGATAAATCAAAACATTGTTCCACCCAAATCTCAATGACAAACATAATCTATAATTCTCCATTAATCCAATATTCAACCTAATTAAAATCTCAAGATTAAATCATCATTTTAAACATTATCTAAAGCTAGATTTAAAATCAAATATGCATTTCTGTCCAAGATATTGCACACACGCAAGTGTTTATACATGTGTTTTACACACACATCAAAATAGGGTAGAGTATAGAATCACTCACCTTAAAATTGATTAAAAAAAACTTAAATAAATATCTAGATAGCCTTAAAATTGATTTTAAAAAAATAAATTAAATATCTAGATAGCCTTAAAATTGATTTAAAAGAACTCAGCTAAACGTCAAGATAGCGAAGTGAAGTCGGTAAAAATCAAAGTCATGGTGGTCTTGATATAGATTTGGTGTGCTGTTATTCACACCCCAGTTTTCTCTTCTGGCCACCTTTAAAATTTTAATAGATGTGATTATTTTTTACCTACTTCTGGCCACCAATTCATTTCTTTTCACTCATTCATTCACAGCCGTTCTCCTTTTCTTCTCAAAGTACGTATTCTCTCAGATATCAAACCCTAAACCCTAAGAAAAAAAGATACTTTTTTTTGCTGAATATAGGATGGAAGATGAAGATAAAAATGAGGTTAGTTTTTTCTGTCATGCTGTATAGTGTATTCTATTGTTGTTTAGAAAGTTTTGTTTAGGGTTTTCTATTGATTTTTGTAGGAGATTTCTTCCAATCCCCTGGTTATTTCAAGCTTGGAGGACAATAAATTTGATGACATTGTAGTAGAGAATGACGGTGTAAGTTATTGATTTTTAGGGTTTTTTTAATCGTACAACATATATGTCATGTTTTACAAAATTTTGCAGTTAAGTTGTATTTCCATTTGGTAGATGGAGAATTTGAACGATAATAAAATTGAGAGTGCTCTTATTATTTCAGCTGAGAACTATGTGGATGATAACAATTGATGCAAGATGATCGGTCAAGTGACTCAGAAGACATAAAAGTTGATTTGACAAATCATTTTACAACCGATGAAGTATTCATTTAGTACTTAATTTACAATCTCTAATATACTTATAAAAATGAAGTATGTTAATTTTTTGTTGTTAAACTATGTGATTTCAGGTATTTGATTCACAGAGCACATTGATCCGATGGTGTAAAACAATAGGGAAAAAGTTGAATACCGTTGTCGTAATTCTAAAGTCCGATAAATTAGGACCGGGAAGAAAACCAAGGTTACAATTGGGGTGTTAAAGGGCTGGAGTTTATCGTAGTCATCTGCCAAAGGCATCAAAAAAGGAAAACACTGTGAAACGACCTAGAGCTAGCACTACTAGGAAATGCAATTGTCCATTTTGATTAAAGGGTGTGTATGTAGACGAAGATAAATGGAAAATATATGTAATTAATGGAGTGCATAATCATGAACTTCCTAACTCTTTAGAAGGACATTCGTATGCGGCACGGTTGATGGACATGCAGAAAAAAATCTTAGAAGACATGAGTATTGCAGGCGTTTGTAAGGACCCGATTCTTCGACTTTCGAATATCGACATCAATACGTCCACTGTATCAACTATCGAGCAAACGAATGCCGGAAAACCGAATTCTTAGGGTTTAAAAGAAGAGGTAGAAGAAAAGATAGAAGAAAAAGAAAAGAAGAACAACATCAGAAACAGAACAGAAACAATATCAGAATCTCACATATCGCAGCGGAACAATATATAATAGATAATCACTAGTCTTTTAAAACAAAGAACTATATCAGTTTATACATACATCAATCAGAGTCAATATACAACACAACACATCAATGGACAGTTATATAAACTTGTCCTCATACAGAATACACAGCGGAATAATACAAAGTATAAGTGATACATCTCGCCATCCAGCTCGTCACTTGAGCTCCATAGCACTCCAAAATCCAGAATAACCTGATAACATAACTCTAGGCTGCCCGTGTGGAAAATTAGTGGGCACCCAGAGTTTAGAAGGGAAACAATAAACTCCGAGTCAGTCATGGTGACTGGTGTGAGATCGTAAAACAGTTATTTTTCATAAAGAAAATAAAACAGATTCGCAATGCTTTTGGAAAATGAAACTACCATAAGACCTACCGCCACACACACAATGCAAACGCGGAATTGGAGGAGATTTCTTCTTATGATAGTCAAAGATGCTTGATACGCAAAATCAAATCATTTTTGATATTATTATTAGTGCATAGTGTAGAAAACATTTCGAAAGTAAAATATAAATCTTAACCGGCATAGGTACCATTATAGTATGCCTACTATAGCTACCATATTAAATGGCAGGTTCTACAACTAAAACCGTACAAGGCTCGTATTGTTTTGTTTGGATTTCCAACAAATGGTCGGGCAAAGGAACTTCCCAAATAAAATAGAACGCCTCTGGAGCGACGTTCCCAGATCCTAACCGGATCTCTGCTACACAAGGCCGGGTTACCCCTAGCTGGGTAACTACTGACACGAATATGTCATCCCCCGATCGTTTGCGACCTTTTTCCGAGGATCCCCGATTCCAACAACCACAAGTAATAAATTTGCAGCAACCACAAAGTAAGTATCTGGGCTCCATACCATGATACCACTCATAATCCAGAAGGAAATGACATACACTAAGGGGTCGCTATCCCCTAATAACCTTGCTGCCACGATTCTTGTTTCGACCATACCGGGGTGTGAGGTCCGACGAAGTCTCGTCCACAAAGCTACGCTTTGTCACAAAGCCATGCTTCGGGTCAAACAAATGATCAAAGAAATGATCACAAAGATAAATGATCAAACAATTGATCATATCACAAATGATCAAACAATGATCATTTCACAGCAACACTCAGCATGCCACGTTACCAAATTGGGAGTATATCGCTGATAAATTTCAACTACATAACCTCTGAGCTCGTACGTCTCAGAAAAGGGTGTTAAGCTAAGAGAATAAATTCTCTGCCACCAACAGATATGTATTTGAAAGAAATCAGCTTTATATCTTAATTTGTAACGTCAGACACACAACCATACAAGTCTGTTCCGGGATCGAACAGAACTGAAGGCACTTCTCACGAAGCCCTTGCAAATCCGGATAATTTTCTAATCACGTCCGGACTTCCCGTCACTAAGGGTGATAAAACCTCTATATCGGAGATCAGCCGATGTAGAGTAACTCGACGGTAATCCTTCCGTTTTCAAAAATATCCGGTCTTCAACACCGATCATCAAATGCAATCCATAACGACGTATCACATATTCGGAATGGGTTATACGACCCCATGGTCCTTTCCCGGCTAACCTGAATAGTGAGCGCTTATTCAAAAATAAGTGTGGCATTCAAATTCATCCAATTCACAACAAATACCCATTCAAGGTAAATATTGATAGTCGGTTATTTAACTATCAATAAAGATGCGCAACATCATCAGATTCCAAATAATTTTCCAAATTATTTATTTCCCAAAAATATCTTTACTAGATATATAATTTCCACACTTCAAAAATAAATCAACGCTTATTTTTGAAACGAATTTCCATTTCTTTATAAATTCCATAGTGAATTTATATTTCAATTATCTACTGAAATACGATTTTCAATCGATTTCAATATTCACTTTCGATTTATCTTTAAGAAGATAAAATCTCAAAAACGTTTCATTTCATATTGGGAAAGCATTCCCATACTTATTTAATAATAAGTAATTCACAAATCTTATTTATTTTCAACATTTGAAAATATTCGATATACTTAAATCAAAATTTAGTATATATTTCATTCTTTAAGGAAATCATTTACTATAACAACATCTATTTGAGTCAAAACGAATATTACGTAAAACATCGTTACGACGACTCAAAATCACTAGTATAGGAATTCGGAATTAAGATAGATATGTAAATCCCAATACTATATAAAACATTTCCTTTCGAAAATCATTTACTATAACAACAGTGTTATAGTCCACCATTTCCTTATTTCTCAAAAACGTCTATTTCAACAATGAATGTTGAAATCTATGGTTTCGATTCATAATACATTTTAAAACATCTTTAAAACGTTTTCATTCTATTCCAATATCACTTTCCCAAAACAGATCCATTTTACTTAATAATATATTCACGGTCCAAAATCGTGAATATACTTCACTAACCAAATTTCACTATTTTCTACACATTTTATTTCAAGAATTATCCACTATACAAAATCGTGGATAAAATTCCCAACCAACTCTTATTATTTACAACATTTAACTTAAAGGATAATTCGCTGTCCAAAATCACGAATATATCTCCTTTAATAACTTCTACGTTTAAATTACCAAATTCAATTGGTTTCGGATTTATAAAACAACGTTTATAAATTCACCTTTATATTTCATAACAACTTTGATCTATAAATCTCCTTTATTAACAAATTCAATTTATAACTCAATATATATACACAAGTCCATATTATAAGTTAATAACTTATAATTCATTTATTTTAAAAGAAATCGTTCTTTTAAACTTCACAAAATTTAAAACTTTCAGATTTCACTAACTTATGAAATCCCATTTATACTTCATTTTAACACTTATAAAAACTTGTCTTATAATCCCAATATTTTAAATTTATAAATATCCATTTTTGTACATCTTTTATATACATCGTTTTTAATATTTCAAAAATCCCAATCCAAACCATTTTATAAATTACTTAACCATTTATTTCAAAAAATTACCTTTCGGTTATATTTCACAAAAATCATAATTTTTATAACTTTAAAATTGGATCTGATGATGCCACAACACCAAATAATCAAACACGACATCCAAACATCATATATCAATATGACAACAGAATATATAACAATATCTGTAAATAAATCAATACAGTTGAGGAATCCAGTTGGATCCCTCCAATCTGTTTCCCTGCATCCACAGATGTTAGAACAATACCAATTCCACTTCGAGGTGGAATATCGCGGTATATAGGATTTTATAAATATATCATCCGCTTACTAACGGCACAATAGGGTCTCATCCGCTATACAGTGCGGGAAATCAATCAATCCAATATATACATATGCCAATATGTATATATTGCTATATACATAGATATATCCTACTATATCTAATATCACAAATCCAAACAGCAATCAATCAAATCAATAACTATAAAACCCAATTTTCATTCGAGTGAGAAAATCTCACCTTAGCTTTTAAATTTGCCATCCATTTCCATCTTGACTCGATTTTCTTGATTTATACCTTGTATAAATATTTACACAGTTTATCAATATTCGAATTAAATCGAGTAACCAATTTTCATTTTGTAATCTTAATTATCCAACGAATTTATTAATTTAATTTTTAACCAAAAATTTCTTTGTATAAAATTCTTTTATATATTATAAACTTCTATAGTTTTCAAAATCTTATATACTTATTTAATTTATTCCTAACTGCTTATAAAAATAAGCTATTAAAAATCTTATCTTTATATAATTCACATATATATATCTGTTTTACTATTAAATTTAGAAATCCATATATACTTTCTTTTAACAGTATATATATATTTATTTACTTTAATTTTCAACTGTTTAAAACACATGTAAATTTTAAACTTTAAATAAATTGGGATCTATACCTTCACTGGAAATTGCATTTATCACCATCTCGACCTACTCGATGGTCGAAGCCGCCGCTATCTCGACCAATGAACGATCGCGCTTCCCAATGCATGCTCGAAATCGAGCCACCACACGCCGACGAACCCCAGATCGAACATCGCCTGCTAACATCGTCGCCACCTCTCGTACGCGCGCCTGCTTCGAGATTCCCATCGCGACTTCGCCGCCTTCGTCGTTGCCTACCCACGTCGCGACTAATCGCCGCCACTCCCCCAATGCTCACGCGACGTGCTCGAGAAGCCCTAGTCGATTCGAATCGTGATTTGAAGGAACTCGGCTGCTATGGAATTTTGATTTATAGAGGAGAAGGAATTTGCTTCGTGAATTCCTGATTTTCAATCGTGAAGGAGAAGCGGCCATTTTTAAATTTCGTTTGTGAATTTCTCTTTTTTTTCTATGTGGCTCACGTAATAAAAGGAAACGAAGGGGACATAAGTTCGTGGCTTTACAGAGGAAAGGTCGTGCTTGCCTGATCTCTTCGTGATTCACTGCGTAAATTTAGGCCTGATTTAGGGAGAAAAGTTTGAACGTATATAGAATTTTTAAATAGAATTCCCGACATAAATTTTTCAACGCGTTTATATATCGTATGCTCGCATAACAACTCTGAAAAATATGAAATTTGAAATCCGGTAATAATTCGATATTACAGACCCAATGGAACTGGTTTCGTCGAATTCTGAGACTGTGCCTCGGAAGGCTATTTTTAAATATCGATTCGAATGATATAATTTCAAAACTGAACAAATCATTTTCAAACTCGATTCTGAAGCTTCTATTATCTTCGGTATTATCAATACGAATTTTAAAAGCTTTTGAAATATTTTTCTTCAGCTTAAAATTGAAGATTCTAATTTTTTTATTCAACTTTCAATAGATTAAATATTAAAATTTAATCGCCAATTTATTCTGATAATTTGAAATTCAAGTCAAACCATCATTCAAATATTTAAAATTAATTAAATATTTTCAATTTAAATTGTTCAAAATTCAGGGTCGTTACAGCGTTCCTCCAAGAGAAGTATTAGTTACCATTAAAAAGTCCTTTCCAGAAAATTCCTCAACTTTGAAGACTATCTACAACGCTAAATATAAAATGCAACTGCCAGCGATGGAGTGTAGATCTGCGATGCAACATTTAATGAAATTGCTTATAGAGAAGCATTATGTGTATTTTGACCAGGCTGATGCGGAAACCGATCATTTGATAGATATAATGTGGTCTCATCCGGAATCGTCCGTATTGTGTAAGTGTTTTCCATCAATCCTTTTGCTTGATTGTACATATAAAACAAACCAGTATAATATGCCTTTGTTGGAAATGGTTGGTATGACTTCTACGGGCCGAACATTTAGTATGGCTCATGCATTTCTAGCACACGAGAGGGAGGAGAACTACGAATAGGTGCTAACGAAGTTAAAACATTTTTATTTACATGATAAAGAACCCGAGGAAATAGTTTCTGATAGAGAATGGGCGTTGATAAATGGAATCAAGAAAAAATTTCCACAGGCAAAGTTGATGATGTGTTTATGGCACAAGGGAAATAATGTCATTACGAATTGCAAACCGAAGTTAAAAACAAATGAAGTTTTCTAGATGTTTTTGCAAAGTTGGAAGAAGGTGGTTCATGCACCGAATGAAGATGAATTTTGGATATACTGCAATGATTTTCAAAAAGATTGGGTAGACTATCCCAAAAGCTTGAAGTACATTCGTAATCAATGTTTGGAATACAAAGAGTGTTATGCTTTTGCATGGACAAATAAAATTAAACACCGTGATAATAGAACAACTACTCGTGCTGAGTCTTCCCATGCTCAATTGAAAAAACATCTCGGTACGTCTAGAGCAACATTTGTCGTATTATGGTCAAAAATGGATAATATGTTGTGTCTACAACATACTGAAATAAAATCCACTTTTGAAAGAAGCTTAGGAGCCGTACGGATTGCATATCAAGTTCCGTTGTTAAAACAATTATGAGGTAAGACATCTTTTTTTGCATTGGATTTGATTGTGAAAGAAATGGGAAAAATTAGTTGTGTTGCTTTGGACGCATCAGTTTGCGATCATTTGAATCGACTTGTGTATGGTCTTCCATATGCACATGAGATATACAAATATCATAGTAATGGCCTTCCAATCCCAATTGAAATCGTAGATGATCATTGGAGACAGTTGAATTATATTCCACAAGTTGAAGAATCATTTGAGTTTGTCCATACAGCTGAGTTTGAATACATTAAAAAATTATTTGATTCGAGCACTGCTGAGGATAGGAAAGTTTTGCTACTGAAGCTAAGAGAAATTGCATTACCAACCACGACATCTACTTTGGAACCAAAAATAGAGAAACACAAAAGGAGACCAAGCGGAAGTAAGAACAAATCAATTAGCAAACATGGCAAACGTCAAAAATCTACAAAACGGGATCCCTCTGCTTTTGAGAATGCAAAAACTTCTAATGAAATTCTTTCTCAAGCTAGCGTAAACAAGAAACTGCCTCCCAAACAGAAAAACCCCATTGTGAAGTTTGATAAGTGTGATATAAAAACAAAAAATTCATATTTTAAGTATTTAGCTTACCTACCGGCTTTTCTACACCAATATATTTATAACGTTGAAGATGCTATGGGAGATGGCAACTGTGGATTTCATTGCGTTGCTGAACAAGTTGACGAATTAAATTCCGATTGGAGAGAAGCGAGGAAGTGGATATTAGCCGAATTGATGAAAAATTGAGATTTATATGTTAGACATTTTGACATAACAAACTGTGAAAAATTAAAATCAGCTACCAATTGCGACACCAATCCTTGTTTTAAAGCTAACTGGATGCTAATGCCTGAAACTGGATACTTGGTTGCAAATGCATTCAATAGTGTTGTGGTTTATATATCTAATTGTCAAAGTTTGACATTTTTTCCACATGAAAGAGGGTCAGGTCTTGGACACGAGCAATGGCTTATTGTTTTTGCAAATATTCTAGACTACCACTTTATCAAATTAACGCTTAGGGAAAATGCACCCATCCCACCGGTCGCTAGCTTTTGGAATATATTGGCAACTAAAGAAGCTAAAGTATGAGCGAACTATACATTGATCGGCAAATAGAGTTTGTTAAACTGTACCCGCCGGATATGGCCACAAAGGATGATCACTAATGTAATGAAGTGTAAACTTGAAAATTTTGTCATACGATTCAAGTTGAATGCTAGTTAATTTTGTACTTGATGTTGACTTATATGCATTGATGTGGTTGAAATTTTGTGTAATGAATGATTCAACTTTAAGTAATAAACAAACAAGTTTAAGTTTAAGTAATATGGTTAGTAGCATGTTGATATACAACTTGATATACACTGAAAATATATAAAACTTGATATCCAACTT
Source organism: Allium fistulosum (assembly GCA_030737815.1). Taxonomy (NCBI): domain Eukaryota; kingdom Viridiplantae; phylum Streptophyta; class Magnoliopsida; order Asparagales; family Amaryllidaceae; genus Allium; species Allium fistulosum. The sequence goes on along the minus strand of CM060907.1, from coordinate 934,593,788 downwards.
GTTATGGTTAGTAGCAAGTTTAAATTTAAGTAATATAAATTCATGTGCGTGGACAATGAAAATATATGAACATTTTGATATAGAACTCGATATACAAATAAACAAACAAGTTTAAGTAATATGGTTAATAGCCATGGAATCAACTTCATATACAAGTTAGGATACATAAACAAGATGATATACAAGTCCACATACAGATTACTATTCAAGTTCACTGTTGTTTCAAGGAACAAACACTGTAAACGGTTGGTAACAACCGCTAAGTTTATGGTCCAGGCGGCGTACCACCACCGAGACATATAAACATTTATAGTAACTCTTCAATGAACGGTGTACCACCACCGAAGACTCAATGCAGGTAACTGTTAGTCCCTGAGAAGTTGGTTTTGATGACAACAACCTTAGAATAAGATTATAAAATATAAATACTAACATTATTGTTTAGATATATATGTATATGCAGGATATATATGCAGGTACTAAAGAATGAAGACTGTACAGTATAGAGATTCAAGAACTGATGAACTCAAGATCGAAGATATCAAGGTTCAAGACTCATGAGTATCAAGATTTCAAGATATATAATTTAGTTAGGAATTTTGTTAAAACTCCTAGAAAAGCACTATCATCTTAAAATCCATTTTATTCGTGGAATGGAATCCACTTCGAGCCCGTTAAAGGGATGGAACCCTAAGTTGGATGGAACCTACGAAAAATCTAGTGGAACATTGTTTTGTATCCACTAACTTTTATTCAAGTGTTTTACAAAATTATATCTTGTTTTCAAAATGATTTCAAAATCTTTCTTTTTAAATCAAAAACATCTATCCTGGTTTTAAAATACTTTTAGCCTCAAAATAATCTATATTTTCAATATGAAATTATCCTTGGTTTTAAACTATAATATATTCAACTTTTAATATTTATACTTAGATTTAAATATAAAATTATAGTAAAATTTTATATATACCAAAATATTATTCTTTATACTTATTTATGTATTTTAACTATAGTTAAGTTTAAAATAGTTTTAATACAAGATAGAAATTATTTTCAAAGAAAAACAAATTACCAAAAATAACTTAGGCCTGTTGACAACCCCAAGTACCCCTTGTCGACAAGGTGATAGTTGATTTCAAAAGTTCGAATTTCAAAAGAAGTGTCTATTTGTCGTATCCTTTCACGAATGGACATGGCTATTGATCTACTATAAATAGGAGATGTTTTAAACAAATTTATAATCATATTTTCTCTGATTTCACTCCTCTTCTTCTTCCACATTTCTTTTTACCATTACTCTGCCGAAATCACCATTGAATATAACTAGATCATCTCTGGTTTGATTCTCTATCACTATCTCAATAAGATCCCAGTGCTATTCAGAGTTATAGATTTCTTTGTAATCAATCGAGCGAGAAAAGGTGTGATTGTAGCCTGGAAAATCAATCGGGTGAACTTGTTGCCCTTAAAATCAAGTATCTCTGCCCAGAGGATTGTGAATCTGGAGCGGTGTACCTCGTGGCCTTGAAATCGAGGGTGTAATTATAAGAATTGATTTTGAAAGGAAATCCGTACTTATGTTGCGGGACTGGATGTAGGGTAACTCCGAACCAGTATAAAATCCAGTGTGTTCTTTCCTTTATTGCTTTTACTTTATATCTGCATCTGTGTTTGATTCTGTGATAATATCTGTGTCTGAATATTGAACACATTTGTGTTCAAATTGATATAAACTCAAAAAGAATTAGTAATTCCTTAAAACACTATTCACCCCCCCTCCTAGTGTTAATTCTAGCCTTAAGATCCGTAATCCGCATTTCTCACATTTGGTATCAGAGCAAGGTTTTCAAAGTTTCATAATCTGAATTTTGAAAATTTTCAAAATGGCTACCAACACTGGTACTGTTACTACTAACACTGGTTCTATTACTTCTGTCACTAGTTCATTTGTAGAAGGTCGGTCTACTGTCAGACCACCACTTTTTAATGGCAGTAACTATGCATATTGGGCATGTAGGATGAAAATATATTTACAATCTGTAGGACTAGACACTTGGAATACACAGACTGAATATTTTGAACCCACATCTGATTTTGCACAGTGGACTGTTGAGCAAAAGACCGTCGCACAAAATAACTCTAAAGCTATGAATATTCTATTTTGTTCACTTGATAGGAATGAATTTAATAGAGTGTCAGTTTGTAAGTCTGCATATGAAATCTGGAAAACTTTGCAAGTTACTCACGAAGGAACAAGCAAAGTTAAACAGACCAAAATTTCCATGCTCACAAATCAGTTTCAATTATTTAAAATGAATCCTAATGAGTCTATTCCAGATATGTATAGTAGGTTTCAAGATATTGTGCATTCTCTAATATCCTTGGGAAAGGTATTTTCGGAAGAAGATCAAGTCAGAAAAATCTTAAATTCTCTTACTCCGGAATGGGCTCAAAAGACATTTGCGATCGAAGAGGCAAATGACATCAGTACCTTAAAGATAGAATAATTAATTGGAAATCTAATGTCGTTTGAAGTCCAAATGATTGGGAGAAGAGAAAGCAAAGCATCTGAAAAGAAATCAATTGCATTCAATGCATTGACCGATGGATCAGACTCGAACAGCGATAATGATGATGAGATAGCCTTTATGACCAAGAACTTTCAGAAATTCCTGAAATACAGAAAGATGAATAATCTCAAGAGAAACAACTATAAGAACTCTGGTAATCAGAATGTAGTGCCAAACTATATCAAATGTTTCAACTGTGATGAACCAGGCCATATCAAAAGAGACTGTCCGCATCCAGATAAGCAAAATCTTCCTACAAACAATGATTCCGCAAAGAAACGAAAACGTGCATTTACCGCTACTCTAGATGACTCAGGCTCGTCCTCAAGCGATGATGATCAAAAGATAGATAATTCAAATATGTGTTTCACGGCAATTCACGACTCCAACGAATTCAGAGAAACGGACTCAGAAAAAGGTACACGTTTACAATACATTGGTTGAAATTTCATGCGTAGGATTGGATGTTTGATTGGTTGATTTTGAATTGGTGTGTCGTTTGAATTTTAAAATTATTATTATTATTATATTTTTACTATTATTTTATTATTATTTTTATTTTTAAATAGTATCATAATATTTTATGAAATATACTATAATTCTAGTAATATTCCAGATATTATATAGACATTAAAAATAATAAATATATATATATTAGAATAATTAAGAGAAATAAATCATAAAAATTCAGAGACACCAGTCGACAAGGTCCCTCCCACGTTGTCGACAAGGGTACAGAAATTTGAAATTCAAATTTGAATTCAAATGTTTGAATTTCCCTCCATCTTTTCACTTTATTCAAGTCTCTGAAAAGTCATCTTTTGACCAGAGAACTTGTCTCTTGAGAATCTATTTATTTACTATCTCTTATCACAACTTTTCACTTTCATTTTCAAATTCAAACTCTTATTTCAAAATCTCAAGCTTTCTACTCTCTACTCTAATGGCTTCTTCAAGCAACCCTTCCACAATGAGACTTTCCAGAAATATAAAAGAGCAACTTTTCAATAATCCGGAGGCTATAAAAGCATATATCAACTATGCTAACTATTGAAAAGTCCATCCCGGAAAGTTTGCTTTATTTCAAGATTTCTCTACTTATGAAATAGATTCTCTTTTTGCAAACAACCAAGTTCTTAGTCTTGTTGATGCTTCACAAAATGACTTTGTTTGTTATCCAAATCTTGTTAAAATTTTCTATGCAAATCTCAACCGTGGATTTTATAATGGAAATGATGATGAAATTTGGAGTAGTGTCAAAGGCACTAGAATCATTTTAAATGGTGATGTTTTGGGTACCATTCTCAATTGCAAGAGCACGGGAATGGATCTTTCTAGTTTTAATATCGATGAAAATGATCATGAGGCATTTCATCACATTTTCGATGGAAATGATAACTTTGAATTCTTAAATCGAAACTTTCGACCAAAAGCTAGAATTGTTAATCTTCTTTTACAACATACTTTGACCCCAAGATCGGGGAGTTTTAACAATCCAACTTCAAAAGTTTGCAAAGCACTTTTTGCTATTTTTGGAAATTATGATATTAATTGGGCGCAAGTTATTTTGGATGAACTTCGTCCCAAAAATTTTGAAGTAGGTGAAAACACTTTGTATCATGGAATCTATCTCACTCGGATTTTTAATTATTTTGGAGTGAATTTCAAAGGAGAATAATTTGTTTCAAGAAAAGTTTTTAATCACTCAAACATTTCTCTTATGAAAATTCCATATGTTTTTCAACCATATGAGACTCTTGCCGAAAAGGAAGAGCGTTTGGCTCATGAGGAGATGGAAGAGGAAGAGGAAGAAGAAGAAGAAGAAGAAGAAGGGGATGAAATGGAAATAAAAGAAGAAGAAGAAGAAGGTGAAACATCCTTGGAAAGTATTGACTATCCCTCTAATCCAACCAACAAAACCTTACTCAAAAATCAAAAGCCCATTGTAGAGAATCAACGGACTCTTAAACGATCCGTTAGTAAGAGATTGGATAAAATGTCATCCAAGATGAACAAGTTTTTCTCCAAAGTCAGCAAGAAGCTTGGATTATCTTCATCTTAGTCATCCTCTAACTAGTTCTACCTTTTCATGTCATGTTGTATTGGTTTTAGTTTGTTTTGATTTGAATGTTCGTGTAGTTCTTAATGTTTAATCATTTTATCGTTCTATTATGAAATGAAATTGAATTACTTTTCTGTTATCTAGCTTATCTTATCTCCAGAATAAATGTTAGTATATTATATATATATACACACAATTATTCACAAAATCAAAATGAGTCATCAAAATTAACTGACCCCTGTCGACAACCCCCCAAAGACCCTGTCGACAAGTACTGGTCAGAAATTGACTTTTCATTTTAAATTTGGAATTTGAATAATTACCTTTTGTCTATTCATTTCAAACGAATTTCTACACCTATAAATACATATTTCTTCCAGAATTCATCACTCAAAATCATTTCTTATCTACTCAATCTATATTCCCTCTCACAAACTCAAATATGGCCGATCCAATTCATAGTTTGACCGAGAATCTTGAAGAAACCCTTAATTATTTCAAGAATATTCTTTCTTTCATTCTCCGTAATCAACGACACTTAGAGTTGAGTCAAATGCAGATGATCAAGGAACAAGAAAAGCATTTCGATGCGATTCGATGGATGATTTCCTCCCTGCACAAAGATGATAATGAAGCACATCCTCCAGTCTCTCTCACCAATGAAAATGAAAATTGGGATGTCATTAAAGCAGACCCTATATTTGGAGAAGAAGGATGGGTGGAAGTTCCTCGTAATGTTTGATTTTATTTGATTGTTTTGTTTAATTTGAATTGATTGCTTGGATTGATTTGATTTGATTTGGTTTGGTGTGGATTGATAATTGGTGTGCAAAACATAATATGTATAAATACACAATGATATTTATATGATCTTTGATTAGTTATCATGTCTATCGGTATAATTATCGCTTAATCTATCTATTATATACTCCATTATATATTTTATTAATGCAGGTACTCTAGTACAAGAATAAGGGGGAGTTATATAGTTTGGAGTTAGTTTTTGTTGATGACAAAGGGGGAGAAGTATAAAATAGGATAGTTAGGCATAGATTAAGGGGGAGTTATTAGTTTTAGGGGGAGTTATTAGGATAGAAGTGATATTTATAAACAAAGGTTGTCATCATCAAAAAGGGGGAGATTGTTAGTCCCTGAGAAGTTGGTTTTGATGACAACAGCCTTAGAATAAGATTATAAAATATAAATACTAACATTATTGTTTAGATATATATGTATATGCAGGATATATATGCAGGTACTAAAGAATGAAGACTGTACAGTATATATATTTAAGAACTGATGAACTCAAGATCGAAGATATCAAGATTCAAGACTCATGAGTATCAAGATTATCAAGAGTTCAAGATTTCAAGATATGTAATTTAGTTAGGAATTTTGTTAAAACTCCTAGAAAAGCACTGACATCTTAAAATCCATTTTATTCGTGGAATGGAATCCACTTCGAGCCCGTTAAAGGGATGGAACCCTAAGTAGGATGGAACCTACGAAAAATCTAGCGGAACATTGTTTTGTATCCACTAACTTTTATTCAAATGTTTTACAAAATTATATCTTGTTTTCAAAATGATTTCAAAATCTTTCTTTTTAAATCAAAAACATCTATCCTGGTTTTAAAATACTTTTAGCCTCAAAATAATCTTTATTTTCAATATCAAATTATCCTTGGTTTTAAACTATAATATATTCAACTTTTAATATTTATACTTAGATTTAAATATAAAATTATAGTAAAATTTTATATATACCAAAATATTATTCTCTATACTTATTTACGTATTTTAACTATAGTTAAGTTTAAAATATTTTTAATACAAGATAGAAATTATTTTCAAAGAGAAACAAATTACCAAATAACTTAGGCCTGTCGACAACCCCAAGTGCCCCTTGTCGACAAGGTGACAGTTGATTTCAAAAGTTTGAATTTCAAAAGAAGTGTTTATTCATCGTATCCTTTCACGAATGGACATGGCTGTTGATCTACTATAAATAGGGGATGTTTTAAACGAATTTATAATCATATTTTCTCTGATTTCACTCCTCTTCTTCTTCCATATTTCTTTTTACCATTACTCTATCGAAATCACCATTGAATATAACTAGATCATCTCTGGTTTGATTCTCTATCACTATCTCAACAAGATCCCAGTGCTATTCAGAGTTATAGATTTCTTTGTAATCAATCGAGCGAGAAAAGGTGTGATTGTAGCTTGGAAAATCAATCGGGTGAACTTTTTGCCCGTAAAATCAAGTATCTCTACCCAGAGGATTGTGAATCAGGAGCGGTGTACCTCATGGCCTTGAAATCGAGGGTGTAATTGTAAGAATTGATTTTGAAAGGAAATCCGTACTTGTGTTGCGGGACTGGATGTAGGGTAACTCCGAACCAGTATAAAATCCGGTGTGTTCTTTCCTTTATTGCTTTTACTTATTATCTGCATCTGTGTTTGATTCTGTGATAATATCTGTGTTTGAATATTGCATACATTTGTGTTCAAATTGATATAAACTCAAAAAGAATTAGTAATTCCTTAAAACACTATTTACCCCCCTCTAGTGTTAATTCTAGCCTTAAGATCTGTAATCCACATTTCTCACAGTAATGACTACTTATAGCCGCACAGTGGTGCATGTGAACGAACAAAGAAACCATTTGTTTTACTTGTAAAATACAACAGAAGTTCGGCAACTAGTGACCGAAGTACTAAGCAAACAGATGGCAACAACAGACCGAACGGTGACGAACACAACCGACCAGAGAAACCCTTTTTTTCAATTGAATACAACAGCAGAAGTTCGCTAGAACCGAAAAAATAAGAAAACAACCGGCATTTATAGGCCGCACGGTGATGAAAACAACCGAACAGAGAAACCAGTGTTTTGAATTGAAATCAACAATAGAAGGTCGGCCAGCAATAACCGAAGGAATAAAAAAACGGCATGAATTGGTCGTACAGTTATGGTTTCCACCGACCAGAAACACCATTTATTTTATTTTTACAACACAACATAAGGTCAGCAGTAAGTTGCCGAAGACGTAGGAAAACAAAATGACCATTGAAGACCGCACGGTGATTATAACAACCGAACAGAGAAACCAGTTTTTTGAATTGAAATCAACAACAGAAGGTCGGCCAGCTATAACCGAAGAAATAAAAAACTAAACAGCATGTATGGGCCGTACGGTTATGGTTTCCACCGACCAGAGAAACAAAATTTCTAAGTTGAAAACATCAACAGCTGGTCGGTTATCTTCTACCGAAGAAGGATGGAAACGAACGGATGTTATCGGCCGTACGGTAACGAGTGCCACCGACCAGAGAAAAGATACTTCAATTGTGTATGTGACACTTCGGCCATATGGAACCGAAACTGAGGAATACGTAATGGCTTTTGTTGGCCGAACAGTGGTTTTTGAGAAGAAATGTAAAATGGAGTAATACACTCGGCTAGTAATAATCGAACCCATAACGTGATGGACGACCGTTGATGGCCAAACAATGGTACAGATGCACAATGTCAGTCAATATCAGTTAATTTGCAGGCATTTCATTCAATATAAGTCAGTAGAAATATTGGACAATGCATTTCATTCAATAATAGTGGTACAAATTATAGAAATACCACACAATTCATTCAATATCAGTCAATCTGCACAATGCATTTCATTTCATTCAAGCACAAATAGAAATACTAACACAAAACAAGCAAAATTCCAATTTCAATTCATTTCAAGTCAGAACAACAATTTCATTTCATTCAACATAACCCACAAACAAGCAAAATTCTCATTTCCATATCAACATAACTCACAAACAGCATAACCATTGTTTACAACCAACCAAATACATAATATCCATCGTTTCCAAACCCATATACAAAACAAACATTGTTTTCAAACGACCAACATGCAAAATAACCATCTACATTTTACGATCATTCTTTCCTTTTGCACATTTTTCCTGTTTATCTGGTTCGTTCAGTGCTTCCTCCAACAAGTCAATTGCTTCACGTTCCACAGCAAGACACCGATTAACGGTTCTTGCGCGAGTTACTTTGATATTTTCCTTCAGTTTCGCCACAGCTTTCCCAGCAGCAATTCTCTGTGTTAAATTTACAAACAAACATAAAATTCAAGTATACATAAAACAAGTAAAGATCGTACGTACTCACCAACTTCTCATTATTGTCAACTTTCCTCGAGTAACTTCTCCTCACGTTCGGGTGTTGAACAATGGGGTGTGACACGCTCAAATACCATGGCATGTACTTAGCCGTACAATCCCAAGGATCAACTACCGGAGTAGACCGTGATTTTACAGAAAGTATATGATCTTGCCAATTTTCTAAATACCAAAATCCATTGTCAAATACAACTTTATATTGATTAGCATTTCGACCTCTACAGCATTTGCTCGGAACCATTGGATTTGCGGGGATATACTGAGCAATACTAAATTGACGTAGCACTTTGTTGGGATAGTATGGTTCCGCAATATCAAAACACAAACCACGTCGTTGTAAAATGCGACTTCAGGCAAGGGGTAACGAGATCTCACAGTATGGTATGGATCCCAACATACCTAAAAATAAACATGTCATTTACATGTGTATGATTTGCAAAGCAAAGTAGACATTAATTATTTAACTTACGTCTTGTGGAGATAAATCGTCTAACTGTTCTTGAAGTCGTATTATGGTCGAAGTCGTATCTCCAGATTGTTTCACTGGTTGCCATCTACACATCCTTGGCATCGTGTCATCGTAATCTTTACTAGGAACAACATTAGGAAGCATAGGAAAATGATCGTAAATCCAAGCCTATAGCAATATTAATTAGTACTTATTTTACTATTGTGAATATTTGGAGAATAAAAGTAGAAACGACTTACCGTTAACAATGTCAAGTACCCAGCCATTTGCTTTACATCCCGTCTTGAAGCCAACCCCAATTGATGGTACAAAATGGCTAATGCTCTCATTCCCCAGGCTTGTTCATTCAAATGATTTACGTTCTCCAAACATCTCAAATACTACACAGGAACCTTCGTGCCCGACTTACCACAGAATAAAGTGCAACTCAATAAATATAGGATATATGCACATGCAACGACTACGTAATCATCTTCATTTGCATACTCTTTATTTGCTTTTTCTTTAGTTTACAGTAGGAAGTTTAGCTTGACTGAAGTAGAATCATTGAGTTGTTCCTTCGCTGCAGCCCCGTTAACACCAAGATAATCAACTAACAGTTGAGTCGGAATACGATCATCCACTTTCGCATAAATACAACTACCGACAACTGGTATTTTTAGAATTTGGACGCCATCATCCAATGTTATCGTCATTTCTCCAAAAGGCAAATGAAAAGAATTTGTCTCGCGATGCCATCTCTCAATGAATGCTGAAATAGTCACGTAGTCGAAATGCTTGTATGAGAATTGTGTCAAAGTGTACAAACCATAATTTTTAATTTTCTGAGCAACTGCACTCGGCATATCATCAATACTCCATTCTTTCAACTTAGCTGTATGGGAAATGCATTTTAACAGGCCACGCTCCTACAGAAACACAATAAAAAATATTGTCGTACAAACTGAGATTTTTATTTGCTAAATTGAACATAATAATAACCAACTAACCTCATGGTTATTCCAAATAGCAAATGCGATGTAGGACTCAAAACTTTTTAATAAAGAAGTATTAACCAGCACAGAATCAACAGATTTGCTAGAAGAGGGCACGCTCGAAGGACGAACAACTATTTGCAACTCTGCTTCTTCGTTACGTGTGTCATCATCGTTTGATTCCTCACTCGGACCACTTTCAGATCCTCCTGCCCTAGAACCATCCCCCGACGCACTAGAACCATCCCCCGAACCACTAGAACCATCCCTCGACGCACTAGAACCATCCCCCGAACCATGTTCACTAGAGTCGACCCCCAAATCATCATCTTCTCTATTTTCTTCTACATTCCCACCTTCTTCTACATCAGCCAATTTCCTCTTCTTCTCTAGTTCCACGGCCCGTGCCCGTCTTAATGAAGCAGTCATGGCTTCTCGATCTTTTCCTACAAACAACATAACATATCTTATGCATATTCAATAAATTGCAAAGAAGTGTGCAAATATTTACTTGCTACATACAAAATTATAAAAAGTCAACCAAAATTTATTTAAGCTCAAATGTTTGAAGTGTAAATTAATTGTTTATTTAAGAATGTCCCAACAATAAGTCTAACAATTCAACTTAACATAATTCATTTTATTCAAAGTACGATATTTTTTATGTTAACGCAATCGAACAAACTTGCATGAAAACAGAACTATCAGCAACAATAAAAAGGTAACGATAAGGTGAATAAATAGACTAGAAACCAACAATAAAAAGGTATCTTAAAAGGAAAATAAAACCAACAACAATAAGATGTCTGTGATAGGAGGTCGGCTATACAGAACCGAGCTATTTCATGTAACGGACGACGGTTGGTGGTCGTACGATGGTACAAGCAATTGAACAGACAATGGTTTGCAATTTCAACTTGTTTTAGCAACAAAACGGTGGACAACCACCGATCACCTACTGTGTTCTACGGTCAAACATCGCCGTTATTTATAACTATGTACACATGAACTATTTTAGTCGGTTGTATATAGCCGAACGTTGCTTAGGGGGAACGATCGGTCGTCACCAAATGAACACAAAAATGAACAAGATTAACATTTCGATGCCAATAACAATCTCTAAACCTATAGCGACCAAACTAGCGATTGTATCGAATAGAAAAACAAGGTAAAACTTGCATCGATTTCAGAAAAAACGAAAAAAAAAATTAGAGTTAGAGACGTCGACTTACTCGACTGTGTTGAGGACGACTTCTGGCTTCCTTTCATGGTTTAGGTTCACAACTCCATTCAATCGTTCGCAAAACAAGCAAAATTAGATTCGTTTGAGGACGAGAGCGGAATCGACAGTAAACGAACGAGAACGAGAAGAGAACGGAGGGCGGAGAAATTCAAATGAATTTGGGGTACCGCTTTAGGTTTGAAAATAATGGATAGTGTAAGCAAGGGGAGAGGATTAAAATGTGGGGTGACCTTTAATTGAGGTGGCCATAAGAGAAAGTAGGGGTATAAATAGCAACGCACTAGATTTGTTATATTTGATTGTTTACATGGTGAGATTTGTAGAATATTATAAAGTGTAAAAACGATTTTAGATGGCTTGGGACTTATAACCTTAATTATCTTAGCTAATTCCAAGATGAGTTTAATGTACTTTGATTAACATTCGGTTTTCTATGGCTACTTTCGTCCAAAATACTAAAATAGGCATATCTTAAACCAAATCGCTTTTTCGATCACTTTACCGATATTTGCTAAAAACAAATCATGCGGTGCGAAACAATTTATGGATATTTGCAAAAAATAAATCGTTCATGGGAAAAAATGGACATGTAACTTGACTATAGTAAAACATCATGTTTAAAATAAGGTTGTATTATCTAAACGACATAGATAAAATTCGTAAATGGTAAAACTAACATTTTCACTAATTTTTAACTTAAAATGAGACCATTAAAAAAAATATTAACTATAAAATGCCAAAAAAAATATTATATTTTCCATTGCCTATTTTTACATCAATGGATACAAAGTTGACATACGGAGGGGCTCTTACGAAAGTGCGGCCTGCATTTTTCTCAAAACTGATTAGAAAAGCAAACAAAAAATTTCAGAGTTAAATGAAAAAAAATTAATATGAAAAAAAATTAATATGAAAATAAATTAGTATTGCGTTTTCCGCTAGTGCTTAGCTGCGAAGAACGGGATGAAAGATACTTACCTTAGACTGACACAAATTTAAGAATCAACAAATTTACCCTAACGTCTGGCTATTCACAGAATAAAATGCCTGACACGGTCGATCTAAGCTACAACCTTTACCCATTTCATTTGGCTAAATAATTATCGATCAGAATACCAGAAATTAAAGATCGGTCAACTACTTACAGTCTCTTCCGATATACTGCAGTGCAGATATGAATATATACCGTTACTGCAGATATCACTGTATAACCCAAACAAATAAATAGTTGCTTTGACACAGTCATCAGGATCTGAAAATAATGAATAGCAAAATGGTACCTAAGAGAAAAAAAAAATACTCGAAAGATCAATGGAAAAGATAAAACGATCTCATGATTAGTACTCTCGTTAAGTCCATTAAGAAGATTAAACGGTTTAAAAACCAGGTTTTTCAATTCCAACATTGAAATTCAAGTACAAACTAGATACATGATACTACTTTCTTAGCAACTACCAACACTGAATAATCAAAAAGTCCCTAATGATTGAGAATATAAGTTTTAACCGCCGAACCCATAAAGAGTCCTTCCTTGCCTCTTAAGAGCGTAAACAACGTCCATGGCCGTGACTGTCTTCCTCCTTGCATGCTCCGTATAAGTGACAGCATCTCGGATGACATTCTCAAGAAAAATCTTCAAAACACCCCTAGTTTCTTCATAGATCAGACCACTGATCCTCTTGACGCCGCCACGGCGAGCAAGACGGCGAATGGCAGGCTTGGTAATTCCTTGGATGTTGTCGCGGAGCACCTTTCTGTGCCTCTTTGCTCCTCCTTTTCCCAAACCCTTTCCTCCCTTTCCTCTTCCTGACATTGTCGGCTGGATTGAATAAGTATAGAAATCGAGAGTATTTGCGAGTCTTGATGATTTTGGAAATGGGGATCTAGGGATTTTATAAATACGAGAGTGAAGAGGATATTGTGTAAGGTGTGTTTTTTTTTGTTACCATTTGTGTTTCTTTCGGTAGTCTCTGACTGTTGGATTTGATATAAATCCGGAGTTGATGATGTTAGCTGGTTTTGGCCGTTGGATTTATTAAGGTCTCTTCTCATTGGTTAAACGGAAAGGTTCAGGACCCTGATCATCTTGGACTACGACTGAAGAAGATACTAGCGAGAACCTGTTTCGTATACGGGGAGTTTTGCAAAAAATAAATAAATTCATTGGCTAAGTTAATCTTTTATTTACACCAAAACACATTTTCAACAGGATTACTTTATTCGTTTATGTTGTGCATAGGGTTGTTAATGAATATTCGAAAAATTCAAAATCCATACGTATTCATGTTCGAAAAATAAAAATTTACCGAAATAACTTGAAATTCAAAAAACAAATACGGATATGATAATATCTGCATCCAAAAATTATCAGTCCGACTTTTATCAAAGTATTAGTTAAGCTTATGTATATTTTACTACGTAAAATGATTGGAATATATTGTTTTATCATATTAATAATTCATATTATGCATGTATAAATAAATAATTGCTACCAAAATGTGATTATTATCATTGTATACTTTGTTTTTTGCATTTATGTTTGCATTATTACTTCAAATGATTTATGTTGGATCAAAAATTTCATTCATTTTTTTTACTTTATTAAATACGAGCGGAGCGGATAGACATCTTATATCTATCTGTATCCGATATTCAAAAATGATTTTGGATGCGGATATGACGTTATCTGCATTCAAGAGCATCCGTTGACGAGTTTAGTTGTGAAACTTTAAATAATAACATTTTATGTTAAAAAAGTTATTACGAATAATCATTGATAGTATGTAAGATTATCACATAAAAGTTTATTTAATTTCAGTTGTACTCCTAGCGTTAGTTGAATTCGTTGTTTTCTTATCAAATTGTGAGTTTTCATTCAGATTAAGTGGTATTTATAAGACATACATTGTAAATGCATTGTTATGTTTATGTTTGCACATCGATGTAATCCATGTGTTGTGATCAGTCTTAGGATGATTATGAATACTTGTGGTCCGCAACCAGTGCCGGCTCAACCACCTGGGTTGCTCAAGGCAACTCAAAGTACAAAGGAAAAGTAAATTTATAAAAAATTGTCAAAGGCAGGAATTGAACTCCAAACCTCATCAACAGAAAGCTCACTTACTACCACAACACCAACACATAATTGACACATGCTAAATACCATTTCATGATTAAAAATATTGTCCCCATTATGTTGTCCCCCACCACCTACGACCACCAGTATGTTGCCCCAACCTGGAGGGTTGCCCTAGGCGGCCGCCTGACTGGTCTTGCCCTGAAACCGGGCATGTCAACGTTACACAATATGGTGATTTCTGCGGTTTATATGCGGATGCATATTTTTGTTGGACATATGCATACCTATGTGAGTGGAGTTGGAGTTATGTTCACATATGGGATTGTTTAGATTCACGCTTGACATGCACTTAATGTTGTTATGATACAAGGAGAGTTTATGTTTTAAATTTTGATTCAAGTTTAGTTGACTATTTAAAGTTAAATTTTATTTTATTCATTTAAGTTTGCTTCATTGAAACATCGTATATTCATGAATAATAAATATAGTCCAGATGTCATAAAGAGTTGAAAGTGAGCAATAGTCTAAAGGGAGAATTAATTTAAAGGACAAAAATTTGTATATTTTTAGCCTCAAGGACACGACCTCAATATTTTACCCACAAGGACAAACATTATCCTAAAAATTATTCATAAGGACAAACATTCTTTCAAAATTATTCATAAGGACAAACATTTTTCCAAAACTGCTACCGAACTAAAAACTGATACCTAAAAAATACTACCGATAACTACAAACTGATACCTAAAAACTTAAAAACTGATACTTAAAGAAAGTTGTCATTCAGGCTAAAATACTAAAGGTTTGTCCTTGAGGCTGAAATGCTGAGAAATTTTGTTCTTGACAGTAATTTCCTGTAGTCTAAATTGTGTACAGGTCTGTTCATATATCATTATATATGTAAGAGATGAATAACGATGTGACATATTATAAACTATAAAAAAGATGCACATGGACACATTGTATATCAAATATATGTGTGCGTCGTGCATATACACACGCAAAAATATATGCATGAGTGTGTGAGCAAAGTTCGATAACAGCACTATTTTTGCATCCTAAAAATGCCCCTTGACTTCCACCAACGGATTCATCAAACCAATGGTGGAATTCGAATAAAAGCAAAAGTGAGTAAATACAAAATTTTCTCTCCTTAGTATATGACCTTTTTTTATTCTCTCATGTTTATTGATTCGATTAATCAAACGGTGAAAGTTAATGGACATTTCGGAATGTAGAAATAGATGTGTCATTGAACCTTGTTATATGTATGTATGTATGTATTAAATTTAAATATTATTAATTTTAGTCATTAACACACACATATATATATAGTCGGAATAGAGCAGACAACTTTTTGGTCCAACCGTGAAGTTCTGAAAATATTCTTACCATACATAAATGAAAACCACGTTGCCACAAATGTTGGAACCAGGCTAGCACGCACCGGGTTAAATGTATGAATTTCAATTTTTTTACCATTTAGGTCTTATTGGGCCTGTGAGGTCTAAATTAATTTAGATCCAATCTAAATAAAATCTTTATTTTATTTAATCGATTGATATAAAGATTTAATTTATTTGTATATATTACAATGTGTACATGTGTATCAAATACACATATACATGCATGTGTACAATGTGTGCACGGTTTAACATGCATGTATTTAAGTGTTAGGATTTACATTGCAATAGACACATTAGCCCTTTCATATACGTATTTGTTGTCTATTATTATATAATATTGATATAATATAAAGTATGCTTATATATATGTATAACAAGATATATATATATATATAATAATTATGTATACATATAAATCTAAACTAATTCAAATTTCAAATCTTCAAGAAAAATTCAATTTGAATGGGATCTAGATTTTTAGATAATATCTTATCTAAAATTCAAATTTAAATATTTTCCATTTAATTATATATAAAATTACACACACACATAAATATATATATATAATTTTTATTCAAAATTACATAAAACAAAAAATATATACGTTAAGTTATAAAATTCTAATACACACACATATACTCATACATATACATATACATATATGCATATAATATTATATAGTTACATATAAAATAAATTACATATAAATATATTTATTTTCGACCCTAAAAGATTTTGACAAAAATCAATTTTTTTTTAATTTAATCCATGTGGAATTTTTTATTTTAAAATTTCAGTAGGATTTTAAAAATTAATTTTTTTCTAATTTGTCATTTCCATATAAAATTTATTTATGATGTGTGTGTGTATTAATAAATTATAATTTAGTACTTTTAAATTAATTAATATTATCATTATTTTTTGGTTTTAAGTAAAATACATCTAAACGATTTTTTTTATTTACACGAGAAAATAGTATGTAACACTTATTAAATTAGTTTATACATACATACATACATATATATAATAATGGTTTGAAAATTAAAAATTAATTTAAAATGTTTTAAAAATTAATTTTACATTTGAATTTTTTTTGTCATGGCCTAAAGCAAATATACTTATATATAATTTTTATTTATTTATTTATAATACATTTGTATGTAAATTGACAGCAAATAAATATATGAATTCGTGATATAATTCTAACATATTCATATACAATAGCATAAATGGATATATATATATATATATATAAGTTGATATAAATGGAGTACTTAAACCGTGAGCTTGATGTAACACCTTAAATGTTGAATTAAATAAGCTCCCTGAATTGGATTCAATCCCTTCCACAAATGCTACCAACCAAAGCGATCGCTACACTTTTAATTTGATTTGATTTCATTTGATTTTTTTGTTTGAAAATAGAGAGGGGAAATGGGCTAATACTTGTGACCAAGAGGGGTTATGGAGGCTAGAAAAAGTAAAGTATAAAATGAATGAGGTGTTGGGTTTATATAAGAAACAGAAAGGAGAGAAAGAAGAGAATCTAGATATAATCTTTTCCTTTTCTTTATCCACCAATTCAAATCTTTGTTTCAAAAATAACCCACCACTTCCTACCCCTCACTACGGTCGGCCATCTAATGTAGGCTTATGGGCCTATATGCATTTCCAAACTCTATCGGCAATTTCATATTTCAAATCCAATTCAAACGTACATCGATATCAAATATAATTTTTACATACGCACTATATTCAATACCAATTCAAATTCAAACAAAAATCTTATAACTAATATTTCACCAATTTTAATTAATTTAATTAAGGGGTTTTTAGGTTCAAGGAAAAAGTTGAATAAAAATTTAGTTTGAGGGACAAGAAGTTTGTTTTTTAGGCTGAAGGACACTTTCTAGTGTAAATCATAGAATGATAGTTGTAACTATCATTTTCTGTTTACACTAAAAAGTGTCCTTCAAACTAAAAAGAAAACTTGTTGTCCCAGAGACTAATTTTTTTTTGCAACTTCTTTCCTGTGCCAATTTTCATGTTTAATTGATTTGTAACAATTAATATTTAATTAAATCACATGGTATTCATAGTATCCAATATTGCAGTTGTGTAACTCATGGGTGTAAATCCGGTCGCCAATAAATATCAAACAATTTAAATATTAACGTTCACACATCATATTGGCTAGTGATGTGACAGTTTGGTAGAATTTATCACTTACACAGTTTAGGTAAAATACAATTTTATTATTTTAAGCGGTCCTCGGTAGTGAAAATTATTTACACTGCTTTTCTCGTCAAAACTATATCACATTAGGACTTATGGAATTTAGTATTGGTCAAAATATCAATATCGTCCACATTCAACTCATATAGTACAAAAACAAAGTCCTTGCTTCAATAATAATGGTTATTATTAACCAAAATGTTCTGGCTAGAGACTTTGACTTTGAGTTGACTACAGTTAAACATAATGCTAAATTCATATAACTAAGAAGACAAATTCTCTATTAAGTAGTGTTTCACTTTCAATGCTTCAACTCGGATCCAACTATAATCACTCAATGGAAGTCATGCCATGATTTAACTATAATCAAAGTGAAGCATCCACATTGAAGTTCAACGGTATTCTCAAGTCGAGAGAACTATGTAATACTGTCACTTTAATATTCTCTGTTTGACCTTAGTTATACTAACCAACATAAAACTATCGAGCGAGGCATTCCATGGTTATCGAATAACTATTAGTACGTAACCTCTTGGTGCTCCCAACAACCATGAGTAACACACTGCCCAACCTTTGGAGAACCTTACATACTCTAATCGCAATGGATATATCGATATCCAGTCTCGGTAATCTTGACTAGGAATATTTAAAATGATATATTTATTTTCATTGTGATAGCTTGATCATGATTACTATGCATTGTAACTACTATCACAAAACATACAATTTATGAAATTTCTATTGGTTATACTTAAATTAATTAGATAAATAATATAACACATCATAACTTGTATATAATGGAAAGAAAATGGAACAAGATTTTCTTACAGAGTTAATAATTTACAATAAATTACAGAATTGACCCTGAGGCATACCCCTAACTATACCAATCTCCCACTTGCACTTAGGACTAATTATGAAATCTCAATCTCATCCCTTCGATTAGTTTGAAGAGAACTGGCAAAGCTAGTCTCTTTCTGAATGGATCTGCTATGTTGTCCTTTGTATCTACTCTTTGAATCATGACTTCTTTCGAATTTCTAATTAGGTGGAACTTTCAAAGAATGTGTCTTGAATTCTTGTGTGCTCCAGGCTCCTTTGTGATCTACATCGCCACATTATTGCCATAAAATAATGTCATCGAATTCTCTACGTAAGGATTCATTCCTAGCCCACTCATAAATTTCCACATCCAGACTGCTTCTAGCTGCTTTGTTGAAGGTGATGTGCTCGGCCTCCATTATGGAACCAGCTACCGTTTTCTATTTGGAACTTTTCCAACTAAAGCCCCATCCTTTAAAGTAAAGACTATACCTAACACTGACTTACTATCATCGACATCATTTTGAAAGCTAGAGTCTGTATACCCCTTCATAAGGAGGTCTCCATTCACCTAAATGAGAAATAAGTCCTTGATATTTCTTAAATACTTAAGTATACATTTTATAATAGATTCTTTTCTACGGGATTAGACTGACATCGGCTTACGCATCCTAAAGCTTAGTCCACATCCGGTCTAGTACATAACATAGTGTATATTATGAAATCGATTAACGATGCATACAATATCTTCTTTATAAGCTCTTTCTCCTCATCCTATCATTTGGTTAGAGAAGCGATCCATAAAGCGAGGCATCTTAATAGTGATGCATATACTGCATCTTAGCAATGGGTTGGAGAATCCCCTTCGTTATAAGACATCATCTGTATCATAAAGCAAGGCGCCTTCCATAATACCTTCTTGGCTTTATTCCGGTTAATGGGCAAAACTCCATCTATTAAATATTTAATGATTAAGGCCATCCAAGTCTCTTCTCTGTCAAAAGTTGCAACAGTATTCACTCCCTTAAAGCTTGGCGCTAGCAGGGTCATTATCGAAATCGACCCGAGGAGTGGTCTGTCTCTGAAGCTTGGTAATTTTTCCAAATCATCTGCATCCTAATTCTCCTCCCTAAGAATGTGTTTAATCACATAGTGTTCCAACTCGTTAAGCAAAGCCTTTACCTTCTTCAAATAGGATGCCAAACATTCTCCTTTAGCCTAGAATTCCACAAGCACTTGGTTGACCACTAGTTGGGAGTCACTATGCACACATAAATGACCTTAACCCAAGATCCTTTGCTATTTCCAGTCCTATTATCAAAGTCTCATATTCTGCCTCACTGTTTGTTGCTCTAAATTCCAATCACAAGGCATGTCACAACTTCTACCCCTCGGGTGTAACCAAGACCACTCCAGCCCAAAATCATGTTCATTTGAAGCTCCATCCATGAACAATTTCCGCTTAAGAGCTTCTTCTTCCCAGAGCCCTCCTTCATAACCCATGATAGTGAATTCTGTAAAAAAAAGTCTGCCAAAGCATATCCCTTGATTTTCTTTCGAGGATGGTAGGTAATTTCATACCGACATAGCTTGACACTCCACTTTAGTAAACTACTCGAAGTATCTTGGTGATGCAACACTTGCCTCAGTGGTTGATCGGTCAATACTCGAATATGGAGAGATTGAAAATAATGTCTTGATTTCCTACATGCTATCAGCGGGCAGTAAGCTACTCTGATTTAGGGTATCTAGATTCCTGTCTGGTGAAATGCTTGCTCATGTATGGTGCGGCAAATTTAAAAAATATAAAAATGAAATTTTGAACCATTAATTATTTTATACATAATATACAACACACAAAATCATTAAATAACTATAAAATATGTATATACATGTTTATTTTTATATTTTATGATTCATAATAAGTATAAATCATCATAAGAAAATTTTAAGATTAATTATATACTATATATAATCATATATACAATTATACATATTGATAATTAGCAAATCTCTATACATTTAGTCTAAATCTATATATATATATACATATATATATACACATATATATATGTATGTATATGTTAATTTAAATCAAAATTTTAAAAAAAATTCTTCAGAAAGTCAATTCAACAATAAATTAATAAATAAAATATTACAACAAGCACATAACCAATCCAATTGTAACAAACACATATACCCACAAAAATCTCAGCTAATCTAAACAATAAAGAGATCTGAATACAAATAGATGATTTGGATATAAATTAACTTTTATATGATAAACTTGATATCAAAAAAATAATAATAAATGAAAATTCACCTCTTAATGAAGCCTTTGAGTCCACGTTAAACAATGATTTCTCTTCTTCGAACAATTCCAAATTCGTCGAGTTACTAATCCGGGATTGAAGACCTTCTACTACAAATTAGTATTTTTTAATTTGAATTAGATTTGATAATTTTTGAGGTTGTTTTAGAGGATGGTTGCTTCTATTAAAATGAGGAAGAAGAAGAAGAAAGCGGCGGCTCAAAAAATGAAATTAGCCTTAGATTAGGGTTTTGAGATTAGTATTTATATGCGTAGGATAAGAGAGCAAACTATGTAAGTTTCTCACCAGATCTTAACCACACATCTACAAACCCTAATCTTATGTTGTAGTCGCCTTCAACCTCTCTCAAACCAATGCCTATCCTCTCTAAATCTCATGGGTTGTAAGCCCATTTAACTCGAATTAAATATGTATAGTCATATTTAACCTATTTTGTTATCGATATCTCATATCGATCATTATATTCATAACTTATATAAATATATGTAACAATTTTATTTCTCAAATCACATTCAAATTTCATAATTAATATTTCGTAAATATTAATTTATTTAATTAATTTATAACAATTAGAAACTAATTAAATCGTTTGGTCTAAAGAGAATTCATCGTTTCGGTTGTGTGACTCTTGGGCGTAGATTTGGTCAGCAATTAACGTCAAACCATTAGAACGTTAACGTTCACACTTGACTTAGCAGGTGGTGTGGTAATATGGCCAAATTTATCTCTTACTCATTGTTAAGACCCGTAAATTCATCACTTCAATTATTATTTTTAAATATTCAAATATGAGATTTTTTAAGCATAAATGATAATGTATTGAACAATAATTAATATTGGTAATCTTATTTAAATAAATATTTACAAAAATATATAGGTCGGAAGATATATTGGTAAAATAACCGAAAACCGTTTTATCAATAAATAGCTCTTAGACCATCTGACATCATGCACGGAGCTGAATACATATATGAGTGAGAATATGTAATAAAATTATTTATTTTATTTTTGAAAGCAAAATCTCTTTATGACATCATCAATGATATCGCTATTTTGGAATAAATGGTTTTTGAATTTAAATTGAGTTTAAATGATTTAATAATTATTTTAATTATTAAATAAGCCCTTTTAATTATTATATAATGATAGAAATATTATTATCAAACTTTGTTTATAAATATATATAGAGTCTTTCAATATATATATATATATATATTAAATAAGAAGTGAAAATATGACTGGAAATTGAAATCGGAATCCATAACGATTCAACGTTGAAAAGTTGTGCAACATTGTGAATCATTTGAGATATACATATGCGCACATACATTTACATATACCTAAACACATCCACATGCACATGAACACATATACACATACAAATACTTATACAATTATATATATATATATATATATATCTAAGATATTTTCTTAAAACTTAACCCTTAAGTAAAACCAAAGTCAACATCTTACACCCTAAGTACAAGCACATGGCCACACACATGGGGGGCATGCTCAGTCAAGAATGATGAGGGCAAAGGGGGAAGTGGTGGTGATGAAATAGTGATGTATTTGTGTGTAAACATCATGATATTTATAAAATATTTGGAAAGATATGTGCTATCAAAAATAGGTTATTGGATGAATTTCATGCCTCCCCATTAGCTGGTCACTCAGGAATTAAAAGAACACTGCATAGAATCAAACAAGTTTTTTATTGGAAAGGGTTGAAATCAGATGTCCATACTTTTGTAGCTTCCTATGACACCTGTTAGAGAATTAAGACAGAAAATATCAACATTCTAGGACTATTACAACCATTTCCTACCCCTGAACAAATATGGGATGATGTAGCAATGGATTTCATAGTTCAACTTCCTAAATCTTTTTCATATTCAGTTATTCTAGTTGTGGTAGACAGGTTATCCAAATATGCTCATTTCATACCTCTCACTCATCCATACACTGCCCACCAAGTTGCTCAGTTGTTCTTTGATAATGTACTGTAGTCAAGCATCATGGTCTACCAAAATCAATAGTGAGTGATAGAGACCCTATATTCACTAGCACTTTTTGGCAAGAGATTTTTCGTTTACAGGGTTGTAAATTAGCACTGAGCAGTGCATACCACCCCCAATCAAACGGCCAATCTGAAGTGACTAACAGGATCTTGGAATGTTATTTGAGGTGCTTTTGTCATCATAAACCCAAGGAGTGGACAAAATGGTTACCCCTGGCTGAGCTTTGGTATAACTCAACCTGAAAGAGTGCTACACAAATGACTCCTTTTGAAGCTGTATATGGCAGGAAACCCCCCACCTTACTAAGCTACATACCAAACACAGCCAAAATACCTAAAGTTGAAGATGCACCATTTTCCAGGGACATCACTCTTCAACTTCTGAAAGATAACATCAACCATGCAAAGGAAAGAATGAAACTTGATTCTGATAAGCATAGAACACACAGGGAATTTAGCATAAATGATTGGGTGTACTTGAGGCTACAACCTTACAAACAACTTTCAGTTAGCACAAAACACACACACACACACACACAAACTTTCTCCAAAATACTGTGGGCCATTCCAAATCCTTAAAAGGATTGGGCAAGTAGCATAAAAATTGGCCCTACCCGCTCAAGCAAAGATTCACCTTGTTTTTCATGTTTCACAGTTTAAAATGAAGACTGGTAATACTACTATCATTAACACGTTCATCCCTTCTTATGAGGAACTGGTTGTCAAGGAACCAGAGAAGATTCTCGCTCGTAGAATGGCAAAGGTTAACAACAGAAACACAACACAGGCCCTTATCAAATGGAAATAGATGAGTGACGAAGAGGCAACTTGGGAGAACTATTAGGAGTTAGTGGCCAAATTCCCAACATTTGACCTTGAGACAAGGTCAAGCTTTGGGGGGATGATAGTTGTTACGACCCTACCGCACATAAGCAGCAGCTGAAGTATATATTTCCAAGTGCAAGTGTTCGTGAGGAGAAGAGGATTCAAGTAGAGGAAGAAGCTGGGCTTAAATGAATTCAGTGAGCAACCTGTAGGCATAAAGTAAAATGAAGGAAATATAAATGAAGATGCAGTTTATATTTCATTTTGTATTTTGTTAGTTCTTGTTGTAATAAGAGGGAACAGAGTGCCACGTGTGAGGAAATGAGTGGAGAAACAATTATAGGGTTGTTATAAATCAGGGTAACCGAATCATTATAAAGAAGAATAGCATTGTTTTGTTTTTCCTCTTCCTTCTTATTCTCTGGTTAATTCCTCCCTCTTTCCTCAACTGCATTCTTCAGCTCCTTCTCGCTTCTCTGCCATGGCGAGGTCCCATAAACGCACCACCGTGGGATCAACTGGAACCCACCAATTGGTATCAGATTCAGGAATTATGATCGATGATGAAGCTGCAACAGATTTAAACAATTCTGATGGAGAAAATGTGGATCTGAACAATACAACAACATCTGAAGCGATCATAGATTCATGGAGAAGTCAGCAGCAAACATTCAATACAAATCTAACAAATGAAGTAGCAGGTATGAAATCTGACATTTCACAAATCAATCAAACCTTACAGCTACTAATGACCAAATTATCACACAACTCTCCTCAAACCAATCAATCACACCATATTCCTTCATCCACAAATCTACAAAATCAACCACCACACTCAAACATCACATCCCTCACCTCACAAGGCATACTTCCTAATCCTAACCTGCATCAATTCAACACTTCTATTCCAGATCCTAAACAAACCGTCAGTTCTGAACACACCTCTCCTCATTTTCATAACTACCAAAATCACATCACCCAACCTTCAAACCATACCTTGACACCATAGCCACTTCAACCAAAACAGTCCCCAACCCAAAAAATTACTTCATAGCAAATCGTTGAAGTTGGAGTTCCCACGTTACAGTGGTGACAAAAACATCCTACCTTGGTTGACACAAGCTGAACAAGTTTTAATCTATCATGATGTCCAAACATCTGATTGAGTCCAGATCTGTGCATTTCATCTAAGAGATGAAGCACTTCAATGGTTCAACTGGTATTCTACTAATGTTGATCATGCTTTTTTATGGAAAGTTTTCCAGGAAGAATGTATCACACGGTTTGGACCTCCTAAAATGGCCAGACCATTTGACTCTCTTGCAAATCTTAAACAAACATCTTCTGTTCGAGACTACTTAAATAAATTTGAACAGTTAGTAGGCTTACTGAACAAGTTGAACCCTATTTACATTATGGACAAGTTCATCGGAGGATTAAAGGAAGAAATTCGTTATGAAGTATTGGCTGCTAGACCTAAATTCTTTAGAGAAGCAGTTATACTTGCAAAAACATATGAAGAAAAATTTATGCATACTAGAAAAGTTCTAAGACCAAACCTCCCTTACCCAAACCAAACCACCACAAATCATTCGACACATCCTGACTCCACAAAACCAACTCCTTCACAACCATATAATCAATACTCCAAACTGTCACCAACTGATTTAGGAACCAGAAGAAACAAAGGTTTATGCTATACTCGTGATGAAAAGTGGACTCCCAGCCATAAATGTCCAAACAAAAAGGTCTATATAATAGAAGGATTTTACATTAATGAAGATATAAACCAAGAAGTAATTCCAGGAGGGAAAGCACTTAATGATACCACTTATCCTACTACTACCATTGATACCACCTTAGTAATTTCCCTTCAAGCCTTATTGGGTATTCCTACATCACACACAATTCGATTAAATGGAATTATACTGGGGCATCAAGTTCATATTTTAGTAGATTCTGGTTCAACCCATAGCTTCATTAATGATAAGCTAGCAAAAAAATCAGGCCTCCCAATAACAACATCACATAATTTCAAAGTTTTGGTGGCAATTGGAGAGCAACTATCAGGTTCAGGCATTTGCAAAGGAGTTACTCTGAAATGTCAAGGATTGGAGATGCCCATTGACTTATTACTCCTACCACTTGAAGGCTATCAAATCGTTTTAGGAGTTCAGTGGCTAAGCCTCTTTGATGACATTGTCTTTAACTTTAAAAAGCTACAACTCAAATTTTCTTATAATGGAGCAAAAATAGTTTGGCAAGGCATCCACCCACCTACAAACAAATTCTTTTTTGAAAGGCAAATGGATAAAACTCTAATAACAAACAACCTTTGCTTTCTGTTACACTCCACTCAACCAAACCTTACTACTTCTGCCATTGATTTATCCACTCACCCACAGCCAATTCCACCATCCATTCAACAAATCATTCAAGACTTTGAAATGGTCTTCCAAAAATCCACCACTTTACCACCTCAAAGACCTATTGATCACCAAATACACTTATCTCCACATTCCAAACCCGTGTGTCTTAAACCTTACCGCCATTCCTACCATCTAAAAAAATGAAATAGAGAAAATTGTTGGAGAAATGCTTCAGACAGGCATAATTAAACCCAATAACAGCCCCTGTTCCTCATCTGTGGTCATGGTTAAGAAAAGTGATGGGAGTTGGAGAATGTGTGTTGATTACAGAGGGTTGAATAAATTAATAGAGAAGAACAAATGCCTAATAACCCTTATTGACGGCCTCTTTGATGAATTACAGGTGCAGAATATTTCACTAAACTTGACTTAATGTCTGGCTATCACCAGATTAGAATGCACCCTGATGATACTCATAAAACAGCTTTCAAGACTCATGAGGGCCATTATGAATTCTTAGTTATGCCTTTTGGCTTAACAAATTCTCCTACTACCTTCCAAGCTTTAATGAATGATATTTTCAAAGAATATCTCAGGAAATTTATTCTGGTTTTCTTTGATGATATACTCATTTATAGCTCAAACTGGGAAGAACATTTACATCACTTGGTTTTTGCATTGCAGGTCCTGAAAGAAAACAAGCTGGTGGCTAAACTCTCTAAATGCTCATTTGCATAACAGCAAGTTGATTATCTGGGTCATGTTATCTCAAAGCATGGAGTGGCAGTCAATTACACAAAAGTTCAAGCTATAAGAGAGTGGCCTCCTCCACAAACAATCAAAGCACTTAGAGGGTTTCTTGGACTGTCTGGATACTATAGAAAGTTTGTTAAAGGATATGGAGCTATTGCAAAACCTTTGACTGACTTATTGAAGAAAAATTCTTTCTCTTGGAATAAGGAAGCACATTAAGCTTTTGAACAACTGAAATTATGTCTTACCAGTCCACCAGTATTGGCTATGCCAGACTTCACTAAAGAATTTGTGTTAGAATGTGATGCCTCGGGAAATGGAGTGGGAGCAGTGTTACTTCAAGAAGGTCGACCAATAGCTTTTTTAAGCCAAGCTATTCAAGGAAAAAATCTGCTATTATCTACATACGAAAAGGAATTACTAGCTTTGATCTTAGCAACAAAAAAAATGGTCCCAATATTTGTTAGGGAGGAAGTTCATAATAAAGACAGACCATCAATCATTAAAATATTTCCTGGACTAAAGATTATCCAATACCACCCAACATAAATGGTTGAACAAGCTAATGGGATTCGATTATATGGTACAATATAAGCCAGGTAAAGAGAACACTGTTGCATATTGTTTATCTAGAAATAGAGAAGAATCACAAACCCATTTTAACCTCCAACTCCAAGCAATATCAATAGTGCAGAGCCCGTGGCTTCAAGATATTGAGAAATTAACACAAACCGATCCTTATTATTTGACACTTGACAAGAAGTTGTCTACTACTGCTTCAAGCAACAATAAGTACAGCAAGCGAGGCAATTATACTATTATAAAGGCAGATTAATCATTAGCCCTACTGCCAGTGCTATCAAAAATAGGTCATTGGATGAATTTCATGCCTCCCCATTAGCTGGTCACTTAGGAATTAAAAGAACACTACATAGAATCAAACAAGTTTTTTATTAGAAAGGGTTGAAATCAGATGTCCATACTTTTGTAGCTGCCTGTGACACCTGTCAGAGAATTAGGTGGAACTTTCGAAGAATGTGTCTTGAATTCTTGTGTGCTCCAGGCTCCTTTGTGGTCTACATCGCCACATTATTGCCATAAAACAATGTCATCGAATTCTCTACGTAAGGATTCATTCCTAGCTCACTCATAAATTTCCGCATCCAGACTGCTTCTAGCTGCTTTGTTGAAGGTGATGTGCTCGGCCTCAATTATGGAACCAGCTACCGTTTTCTATTTGGAACTTTTCCAACTAATGGCCCCATCCTTCAAAGTAAAGACTATACCTAACACTGACTTACTATCATCGACATCATTTTGAAAGCTAGAGTCTGTATACCCCTTCATAAGGAGGTCTCCATTCACCTAAATGAGAAATAAGTCCTTGATATTTCTTAAATACTTAAGTATACATTTTATGATAGATTCTTTTCTCCGGGATTAGACTGACATCGGCTTACGCATCCTAAATCTTAGTCCACATCCAGTCTAGTACATAGCATAGTGTACATTATGAAATCGATTAACGATGCATACAGTATCTTCTTTATAAGCTCTTTCTCCTCATCCTATCATTGGGTTAGAGAAGCGATCCGTAAAGCGAGGCATCTTAATAGTAAAGCATATACTGCATCTTAGCAATGGGTTGGAGAATCCCCTTCGTTATAAGACATCATCTGTATCATAAAGCAAGGCGCCTTCCATAATACCTTCCTGGCTTTATTCCGGTTAATGGGCAAAACTCCATCTATTAAATATTTAATGATTTGGGCCATCCAAGTCTCTTCTCTGTCAAAAGTTGCAACAGTATTCACTCCCTTAAAGCTTGGCGCTAGCAGGGTCATTATCGAAATCGACCCAAGGAGTGGTCTGTCTCCGAAGCTTGGTAATTTTTCCAAATCATCTGCATCCTAATTCTCCTCCCTAAGAATGTGTTTAATCACATAGTGTTCCAACTCGTTAAGCAAAGCCTTTACCTTCTTCAAATAGGATGCCAAACGTTCTCCTTTAGCCTAGAATTCCACAAGCACTTGGTTGACCACTAGTTGGGAGTCACTATGCACACATAAATGACCTCAACCCAAGATCCTTTGCTATTTCCAGTCCTATTATCAAAGTTTCATATTCTGCCTCACTGTTTGTTGCTCCAAATTCCAATCATAAGGAATATCACAACTTCTGCCCCTCGGGTGTAACCAAGACCACTCCAGCCCAAAATCATGTTCATTTGAAGCTCCATCCATGAACAATTTCCGCTTAAGAGCTTCTTCTTCCCAGAGCCCTCCTTCATAACCCATGAGAGTGAATTCTGTAAAAAAAAGTCTGCCAAAGCATATCCCTTGATTTTCTTTCGAGGATGGTAGGTAATTTCATACCGACATAGCTTGACACTCCACTTTAGTAAACTACTCGAAGTATCTTGGTGATGCAACACTTGCCTCAGTGGTTGATCGGTCAATACTCGAATATGGAGAGATTGAAAATAATGTCTTGATTTCCTACATGCTATCAGCGGGCAGTAAGCTACTCTGATTTAGGGTATCTAGATTCCTGTCTGGTGAAATGCTTGCTCATGTATGGTGCGGCAAATTTAAAAAATATAAAAATGAAATTTTGAACCATTAATTATTTTATACATAATATACAACACACAAAATCATTAAATAACTATAAAATATGTATATACATGTTTATTTTTATATTTTATGATTCATAATAAGTATAAATCATCATAAGAAAATTTTAAGATTAATTATATACTATATATAATCATATATACAATTATACATATTGATAATTAGCAAATCTCTATACATTTAGTCTAAATCTATATATATATATATACATATATATATATACACATATATATATGTATGTATATGTTAATTTAAATCAAAATTTTAAAAAAAATTCTTCAGAAAGTCAATTCAACAATAAATTAATAAATAAAATATTACAACAAGCACAAAACCAATCCAATTATAACAAACACATATACCCACAAAAATCTCAGCTAATCTAAACAATAAAGAGATCTGAATACAAATAGAAGATTTGGATATAAATCAACTTTTATACGATAAACTTGATATCAAAACAATAATAACAAATGAAAATTCACCTCTTAATGAAGCCTTTGAGTACACGTTAAACAATGATTTCTCTTCTTAGAACAATTCCAAATTCGTCGAGTTACTAATCCGGGATTGAAGACCTTCTACTACAAATTAGTATTTTTTAATTTGAATTAGATTTGATAATTTTTGAGGTTGTTTTAGAGGATGGTTGCTTCTATTAAAATGAGGAAGAAGAAGAAGAAATCGATGGCTCAAAAAATGAAATTAGCCTTAGATTAGGGTTTTGAGATTAGTATTTATATGCGTAGGATAAGAGAGTAAACTATGTAAGTTTTTCACTAGATCTTAGCCACGCATCTACAAACCCTAATCCTATGTTGTAGTCGCCTTCAACCTCTCTCAAACCAATGCCTATCCTCTTTAAATCTCATGGGTTGTAAGCCCATTTAACCCGAATTAAATATGTATAGTCATATTTAACCTATTTTGTTATCGATATATCATATCGATCATTATATTCATAACTTATATAAATATATGTAACAATTTTATTTCTCAAATCACATTCAAATTTCATAATTAATATTTCGTAAATATTAATTTATTTCATTAATTTATAACAATTAGAAACTAATTAAATCGTTTGGTCTAAAGAGAATTCATCGTTTCGATTGTGTGACTCTTGGGCGTAGATTTGGTCAGCGATTAACGTCAAACCATTATAACGTTAACGTTCACACTTGACTTAGCAGGTGGTGTGGTAATATGGCCAAATTTATCGCTTACTCATTGTTATGACCCGTAAATTCATCACTTCAATTATTATTTTTAAATATTCAAATATGAGATTTTTTTTAAGCATAAATGATAATGTTTTGAACAATAAATAATATTGGTAATATTATTTAAATAAATATTTACAAAAATATATAAGTCGGAAGATATATCGGTAAAATAACCGAAAACCGTTTTATCAATAAATAGCTCTTAGACCATCTGACATCGTGCACGGAGCTGGATACATATACTCATTTACATATATGAGTGAGAATATGTAATAAAATTATTTATTTTATTTTTGAAAGCAAAATCTCTTTATGACATCATCAATGATATCGCTATTTTGGAATAAATGGTTTTTGAATTTAAATTGAGTTTAAATGATTTAATAATTATTTTAATTATTAAATAAGCCCTTTTAATTATTATATAATGATAGAAATATTATTATCAAACTTTGTTTACAAATATACATAGAGTCTTTCAATATATATATATATAATAAGAAGTGAAAATATGACTGGAAATTGAAATCGGAATCCATAACGATTCAACGTTGAAAAGTTGTGCAACATTGTGAATCATTTGAGATATACATATGCGCACATACATTTACATATACCTAAACACATCCACATGCACATGAATACTTATACACATACAAATACTTATACAATTATATATATATATATATATATATATGTATGTATGTATATTAGAAAATATCTAAGATATTTTCTTAAAACTTAACCCTTAAGTAAAACTGAAGTCAACATCTTACACCCTAAGTACAAGCACAAGGCCACACACATGGGGGGCATGCTCAGTCGAGAATGATGAGGACAGAGGGGGAAGTGGTGGTGATGAAATAGTAATGTATTTGTGTGTAAATATCATGATATTTTTATTCTCATTTTTGCCTATAAATAGCACCCACCTCTCTTCACTTCATTCACACTTTTTCTTCATAAAATTCCTAAGCTCTTCATCCTCTTCTTCTCTACATTAATGGCTTCCATAGCATAAGAAAAAATATGTTACAAAATCAAAACAAAGTTATGTCAAAATCAATCGAAATCTATACCACTTCAAACTAAAGTACAAGCTAGTAATCTCTTTCTTCTCCTTCACCATGGCCATGTGCAACCAAGCCCTACATCACCCTTTTCCAAATAGGCCGAGCCTTCCAAGCCTCCAAGACCAAGGTCGAACGCCTAAGGAGCAATTGTGCTAGTAGTCGTGAGCTCCGATTTCGAGATAGTGGAGCTATAACCGTTTTAAAGTTAGCCCGATCGAAAATCAAGTGAGAAACTCTATATATATAACGTCTATATACATTCGATGATGATGTGATATGATTGCTATGAATATTTACCATGCTTTGATCATCACGTATTGGTTTTTTTAATATCGTTGTTTAATTGTGTAAACAAGTCACGTCAAATACACATCGATATTACACAAGGAAATCACTTACTGAGTCAAATTATAAAAGTGATATGAAATCATTAAACCTCTTTTAAATGATTTAAAATGGTTTATATGTGTTTTATAAACAGTAAAACCCAATTTGGTGAAGTTTGGACAAGTTATGAAAGTTGAGTCAAAAATAGGCACGTCGCGTAACGGTAGTTCGCAATTTCGCGCCACAAAAGTTCGAACCCGTTTAAACGATGGATTCAGAGTCGGAATTCTTTGGAGTAAGAATTTTTCGAACTCTTATAATTATAGTTTTCAAACAAAGAAAATGATCGAGATTTCGTTTAGTAGATTTTGAAATATGAGCAAAACAAGTTTTCATAATAGTCGCGGTTTGGCAGTTCGGAAACCAAAGCGATAAATTCTTTAAAATGATATTTTTAATTCTTTAAAAATATGTAATAAATTCTATAAATATTTTAAAATAGATTTGAGTTATAAAAATGGATTTCTAAGTGATAGAAAAGTTGTTTTGATCAAATAAGCCTTAAAATCATTATTCACAGCGCTCTTAATAACTTTTGAAATATGGCTTTAAACTTAAATATCTTTCCAAATATTTTTATAAATATTTTAAAATAAATAATTAAGTATTTTAAAAATAATGTGGTGCTTTTATAATTGATCTCAAAACAATTTTAATAAATGATTTAAAGAAAAACTGTTATAATCAAGTGATTTAATCTTGACTCTGAAAGCCGATGAGTAGACTGGATTTTTCTATTTGTGAGATCTGGATGGGAGGTGCTTAAACTAAAGAGATATTCAGGAGAAACTAGTGCCCTGGCTCATTTGGCCTCTTTTCTGCGCGAGGAATAGATAAGATCGAAATGTCGGAAACAAGGCAAGTACAAAAGATTTAATTTTTCCAAATTTAATACAACTGGGATTGTATAGAAATAATCTTCTTATACTTGGAATTAAATTTTGAGGAGGGAACTCATACTATCCGTGTAAATTTAAAAAGGGATTTCACCACTATTCGACGGAAAGCAAAGGTTGAATATGGAAATTGATATTGAGTAATCCTTTTACTCAAAAAGGTTTTGCAATATGATTTATGAGAAATGATTTTGATTTGGTTAAAGAGAGGTTTAATGAACCCGTATATACTGAAAAGAAATGGTTTTAAAAGATATATATCTCTATGAAGATATTTTGGAAAGGATAAAATTAATGAAATATTAATCACCTAATTAACATCTTTTTATCGATGATTGGTTCGAAGGAACCAGGATCAGATTTAGGTAATTCCTATCCGAAAACCACTTCACCCAATTCACGAGTTCGAAAGTGAAGACATGTTAAAGACAATGAAGTTGAAGGCGGGGATCTTCATAACGAAAGGACTGCTTATTGATAATTTCGGAGTAGCTCCCAAGTTAAATAAATAGCAGTGGTCCCTTCGTTCTGAGATCTTCGTATGCAAGGACTACTCACTACTAATCTAGGGGTAATGCTCGATAGGATATGGTAGGAGAGTGCCTTCGGTTTGTCCTGTTCTCGGACAACTTGTATGGATGAATGTCTGACATTGCATTTCTAAGACCACGGTGCATTGATCTCTACAAACGTACATCTGTTTGGTGGTGTAGGAGGTAACCCCTCTCATACTTAACACCCTTCTCTAAGACGTATGAGTTCAAAGATTGTATTTTTATGGAAATCTATAGTGTGTTGTTGGAAATGGCAATATGGCATTTTAAGTGAAAATGTTCTAAGAAAGGTAAACGTTACCTCAAGTCTCACACGTGGGGAATTGTGAAACAGGGGTTGCTTTAAGGCTAAGTGGATCGCAACCATTAGGGTCACCTTTCTAGATCTATTTATTTCTACCCGCTATGAAATTGGGTTTAAATTATGCAATGTATGCTATGGGATCCCAGATAGGTCGGTAACGGCCGAGGTAATATTATATTCAGTATCCGTACCATCTGTTGGTTTCGGGTAGGCTTATCTTAATTCACAGAGGTTTCGAAGATGTCGATCCTTGGTACATTCCTTTAAAAATGTACCGTATGGGAAATAGTCCCTTACCTCGCAATTCATTGGAAATCCAAATCTCCAATAAGTGCCTTAGATTTTAGTTGTAAACCTATTACGCCGTCAAATTTAACCAATGTAACAATTTTGGCTATTTGAATATGTTTATTTGAAAACTTTTCAAAGAATGTCATCAATATCACTGAATTTTACGTAGAAATGATTTGGTTATCATAAGGTAAAAACTCGTTCTGTGTTTACGTGCGGTGTGGTCTTATGAGATACCTTTTTTTCCAAATACTCATATATTAAGTTTCTCACACCAGTCCCATGACTGGCCTGGAGTTTATTTTCCTTTTTGGTTAAACTCTGGGTGCCCTATTTTCTCGGGCAACCAAGTAGTTAAGTAACTTGGAGCATTTTGGAAGGAGCATGAAGCATGAAGACTGGAGGGTCCTTTTATCAATAGTGATCTATTTCAAATTTCCGTTGTATCATGTGGTATGCATTTAGTATTTACCAGCATCTGTAAAGATAGGTAGCTATAACTATCCCTAGCTGGGTTAGTACTTATCGTAACTCTGATAAATCACTTGGAGTGATTGTATATACTTTCCATATGTATCATTAATGCGAATGTGAGATTTTGTTGTTGTTCTATATTCTATCTTTATTTCTTTTAAAAAACCCATGATTATCTGCCTCTTCGGCAGTTGAATTTGTGGCACATGAATACCGAGGATGTATTAGTGTCAATCTTCGAGGGTCGAAAAGGCGGGTCATCACACTCATTTTTGAAAAAAATCTCATTTTAATTTAATAAGCGCTACCCAGTTGTGATAATTATTTACACCAATTCTCTTTGTCAAAACTATATCACTTTGGACTTATTGAATGTGGTAATGTTCAAAATTCCAACATCGTCCACATTCAATTTTATAGTCCAAACACAAAGTCCTTGGTTCTATAATAACAATTAGTATTAACCGAATTACTCTGGCCAGAGATTTCGACATTAGATTGACTTAGGTTGACCGTGGTACTAACCCTATATAATTGAGGAGACGAATCCTCTCTTGAATAGTGCTTCACTTTCAATACTTCCACTCGACCCAACTATAGTCGACGTTGTGCTTTGACTTGATTATAATCAAAGCAGAGCTTTCATATTAAATATTCGCGGTATTATTCTCAAGTCGAAAGAATTGTGTAAATTATTCATATCGATATTTTCTGTTTGACCTTAGTTATAGTAACCAACAAAAACTATCGAATGAGTCGTTCCATAGTTATCCAATAACTATTAGTACGTAACCCCTAGGTGCCCCCAGCAGTCATGAGTAATACACTGCCTAGAGTGTTACGTACTCTAGTCTCAACGGATACATTGATATCCAGTCCGATGCATCTTGACTAGGAACATTTAAAATGGTATATTTAATTTTATTATGATAAATTACTCACAGTTACAACACTTTGTAACTACTATCGCAAAACATACCATTTATGGATTTTCTATTAAATATACTTTTAATTAAATTAATTAATTAATATAACCACATTATATCAAGTATAATAGAAAGAAAACACCTTTATTTCTAACAAGATTGGTCAACGAGTTAGATATATGTAACAAATTACATAATTGCCCCTAGGGCATACCTCTAACTCTATCACTGACTTCGAAACACTTTTCTTGTTTTGTGAAAACAACATATTCTAAATCATTTTTAGAATTTCTATTTCAACATATATGTACCAAAACTCAAACTCGTATCGAGCGATAGTTTTGTGAGTAAAACCTAAATTAACTTAAGCACGTTGAATGATGAATCTATTGCGTTAATTTCAATAATTGAAAATTATGATATTATTCTTATCAATGTTGCTTATTATATTCCAACTACTTTGGTCTTCCTTTTGAAGACACGTGTATAGCCGATGGATCATATATATTTGGGTATAGCTATCAAAATCATATTTTGGTAACGTACTTGGAATGCATTCCTGATTCGTGTGTTATGCCATATGGAAAAGTCAATACTCTTTATAGCTTATCGACAACTAAGGTAGTTCTTTTATTGACATTGATATGAAACTGATAGTCTATGTTCAATGTATGAGAATTCTTATTATATATTCTAATGTGTTGTGTCCTTTGGTTTTGGTTAATTCCATTTCATCTGTCGTAATCAGTTTTATCTTTGGATCGTATCCAAATTCATTTAACTACCAATAATTTGTAAAAGAAACTCCTTCGCCGTCAAGTTGATGTTT
The DNA here is from genome assembly GCA_030737815.1 of Allium fistulosum. Lineage (NCBI taxonomy): Eukaryota > Viridiplantae > Streptophyta > Magnoliopsida > Asparagales > Amaryllidaceae > Allium > Allium fistulosum. The sequence goes on along the minus strand of CM060907.1, from coordinate 934,556,830 downwards.
TCTTGAAACAAAAATGGTTTCTCAGTGCAACAGAATAGTTATATATAAACATTTTATGAATTGCCTTATATATGTATGAAACTAATTTGGTATTAGTTTACGAAACTTATGTTCATACCATAAACTGGTCATTCAATATTGATCGGTTCCAATCTCCTTTGGGGTGGTCCATAAAAGATCGCTTGCAAAATAATATTACATGCGGCCTTTTAACTTACACAATATATTATTTCCTTGACCTAGGATATGGGTTTCTAATAAACTTTTGTCTTTATGATCTCCTAAACTATGTTTCGGATGAGATTAAGTTTAATTTACGCACTTACTCTTTAAGTACACATCCTAACAAGAACAAGTTAACTCAACTTCACTCATCATCAATCGTTCTTTGTCTAACAAAGTCTGATTACTCCTTATTGATATATCGTAATGTATCATAGGGAAGAGTGACTTTTGACTTAGAATCTTATTCGTTTTAGGTACATTTGGAACCCTTTTGCCGATATACTCACTATTCGATCAAATCGAGTCATTTTATTTTCTTTTGCATGTTATGTTATTTATTTTCATTTTATATTCTATGAGCTTAGCTTAGACATACCACATGTGTATTGTACATGTTCATGTCTGTGATAATTGATCGTTTATTAACAAAGTATATGGAAATGTTTTGATATCATTAGACTTACGATTGTATACATCTATATGTATCGATCCAAGGAGTTCACTAACCCTTATGTCACTTCCATTAAGCGAGTGTTTTGTCCTTAATCCTTTGAGATACAACTCACTAGTACCATATGATTCATAATCATACGATAAAGAATTATTTCTCAAAATTGTAGCTTAGTCTATAACTTCAAAATAATCGTAAAATTTCATATAATTCTGTATTTCCTAATGTATTACTTTTGTTATGAAAACAAATATTATTATAGTTTTATCTTATAACGAACATTCATACTATTGATATTGAAATAAACCATGTCTATTTTTAATCAAATACTGAAAATGATTATTATTTCACAAATAGTATTCGATATGTTTATGAAAACAATATTTCGTAACTTGATGCATCCACTAAGATGTCATATGGTATGTGTTAACTCGCCTTTTGGCAAGGCTGTAGGCAGGCAGATTTAACTAAGTCGATTTCTCGGTTATCGAGGATGGAATGTGGTAGGTTTGAGTCGACTGGATGGATAGGTAACGCGGGACCTTTGGAAGTCGCTGCAGGAAGTCGCTACAGGAAGTCGCCACAGGAAGTCGCTCGGCACAGGAAGTCGCTCGGCACAGGAAGTCGCACGGCACAGGAAGTCGCACGCTACAGGAAGTCGCTCGGCACAGGAAGTCGCTCGGCACAGTTCGCTCGACACAGGAAGTCGCTCGGCACAGGAAGTCGCTCGGCACAGTTCGCTCGACACAGGAAGTCGCTCGGCACAGGAAGTCGCTCGGCATACGAAGTCGCTCGGCACAGGAAGTCGCTCGGCACAGGAAGTCGCTATAGGAAGTCGCCACAGGAAGTCGCCACAGGAAGTCGCCACAGGAAGTCGCTACATGAAGTCGCTACAGGAAGTCGCTCGTACCATGATGAAGGATGTTGGCTCGGCTATGGTCCTGATGGGCCCAGACTACTCAAGAAGCCCAGTAACTCGGGATTTATCTATAAATACAGCATGTAGGGATTCAGAAAAGGGGATCTCCATTCTGTCTCTCTTCATCTTCTACACTAAGGCTGCTCTGCCATTGTTGTTTTAAAAACTCTGGATTGTAACTATAATTGATTTTAACATCAATAAAAAGAAAACTTCTGGAGTGGACGTAGGCCGGAGTTAGCCGAACCATTATAAAATCTGTTGTTCTTTACTGCTTTCATTTTAATTTTGACTGTTCTTCATATTATTACTCTCTACATACATTCTATCTATTATCGGTGACTGTTAGTTGGTGCTTTCCTTTACATTTGGGTGTTAGTGACCAATTTTGGCGCTAACATTTTGGTGCTTTCACTGAGAAGCCAGCACTCGGGGATTTCAGAGCTAGGATTTTGGATTCAAAAGCTTAGGAACTTGGATTCTAGGAAGTAATGGCTAGGCCAACAACAAGGAAGCAAGTGACAGAAAGGAGCAATCAAGAGGGAAGTCAAGAGGCTTCCTCTAGAGCTGGAGCAGGTCAAGCATCCATCTACATCACCAGAGATGAGATGGAAGCGATGCTGAAAAGACAAGAGGAGATGATGCAGGCTCTTCTTAGACAATTTGCATAACCAGGAAATGCAGGAGCTCAGATCCGTGGAGCTGGATTAGAAGCGCTCAACCAACAAGCAGAGGGAGTTGCTCAGCAGGGGGCATCCCCCAATCAGCAAACGACTATCAATCTGGATGGACCTAGACTCGGGGGCATACCACCAGGAAATGCTGGACCAATCCATGGAGGGATACCATATGACGTTGTGCAACCCGACACCAACAGGAGTGCAGGAGTACGTGATGAGGAGTATGTGCCAGGATTCCCTCGTGAACTCGGGGGATAGATCAGAGGTAGCAGACAAGGATTACAGTTTGGCGACAATGATAGATTAGCGGAGATGGTTAGACGAGTTGTGAGAGGTGGATTGGTAAATAAAGACTTGGAGGATGTGAATAGGAGTCCCTTTACTCCTACTATCAGGCAAGCTAGGAACCCTCCGGATTTTAAGCTACCAACATTGGAGATGTATGATGGGAGAACGGATCCCGCCGTTCACCTGACAAGGTACATTAGGCATATGGAGGTACAGGGGGCATCAAATGAGGTCATGGCTCGATGTTTCCCTTTGTATTTGACGGATATCATAGCTATGTAGTTCAGATAGATGGAGAGTGGTTTTATTGACACTTGGACAGAGCTGATTGAGAGGTTTATGAGGCAATTTCGAGTCCATATAGTCAGACCCAAGAACGTAATGACCTTGACATCGATGAAACAATGGAAAGGAGAGTCGCTCAGGGATTTCTTAACCAGATTCAACACAATGGTAGCTTCAGTGGATCGACCCGATCCGTCGATGGTTTTGATGGTAGCAGTTTCAGGAATTGCAGATAATTCGGATTTAAAGATATGTTGGAACGGGACCCACCGAGGGATCTCGGAGAGTTCTACCATGAGGCGGAAAGGTTCCTAAGGTAGGAAGATGCATAGGCTAAGAGAGTGAGGAGAGAGGATGAAGCTTATGCAGTGAGGGGTGGAGGTCCACCCAGGGAGGATCCAAGTAAAGACGATAAAGGAAAAAGGAAAACAAATGGCAACAGTGGCACTTCGAAGAGGCCTCGAAGGGAGTCAAAGTTTTCTTCTTACACAGATTTAACTGAGACTCTAGAAAGGATTTACTTGGATACTCGAGGGCGCCTCCAATATCAAAGGCCGACAAAGAGAGAGCCTTCTGAATACGAGCGGGCATCGGGGAAGCATTGCCTATTCCATGAGCTGGATGGGCACAACACAAACGACTGCAGGCATTTGAAAGATATCATTGAGGAGCATGTAAGGAATGGTCATCTACAGCAGTATGTAAGGAATCGAGCTGTGGCAGTAGGATAGGAGCGACCACCGCCTACCTCGAACGAAGATGGCACTGGGCCTAGGCAACGTCAGCTCATTATCAACTAAACAGATTTATGATTTTGAATAAGTAATAGAACTCAAAGTAATACGGCTAGGTCACTTACACATGTACGGGATCGAGGACGGTCCCTAGGCGTGCTCTGAGATGACAAAAAACCGTACTACTTGAGTCTATGAAATCCTATTTTCTTTATATTTTTCTGCAAACTCTGGTTTCTTCTGTGGCACTTTGGACATTTAATTCCTTTTGCTGTATGAACCTTTGCTTTGATAATTGAATTCTGTAACAATTGGATTTGGATCAGTGTAATAAATAATACAGGTCTCGCGATCACGGTCCCGACCGGTAAGACGGGGCAGTGATCGCAAGTTACGAGTCCCTTCGCCGGAGAGCGATGGAATGGACTCGGGGAGAATATAAAAGTCCTTGGCCGGAGAGCCAAGGCCGGTGAATATCAAAGTCCTTGGCCGGAGAGCCGAGGCCGGAGAATATGAAAGTCCTTGGCCGGAGAGCCGAGGCCGGTGAATATCAAAGTCCTTGGCCGGAGAACCGAGGCCGGAGAATATGAAAATCCTTAGCCGGAGAGCCGAGACTGGTGAATATCGAAGTCCTTAGCCGGAAGACCGAGGCCGGAGAACTTACAAGCCCTTGACCGAAGAGCTGAGGCTGGAATAGGGTAACGCGACCCGGTGAGGTCTACGGATTCAAGGTTAAACCCGGAGAGGTCATGAATTTAATAATATGGTCATGTATGGGATATGGACTTCGAATATCGGATTTGAGGCTATTCAAAACACACCTTCCAATAGCAAGGCATGTTTTGGGGGGCAAAGTGTTAACCCGCCTTTTAGAAAGGCTGTAGGCAGGCGGATTTAACTAAGTCGATTTCTCAGTTATCGAGGATGGAATGTGGTAGGTTTGAGTCGATTGGATGGATAGGTAACGCAGGACGTTTGGAAGTCGCTACAGGAAGTCGCCACAGGAAGTCGCTCGGCACAGGAAGTCGCTCGGCATAGGAAGTCGCTCGCTACAGGAAGTCGCTCGGCACAGGAAGTCGCTCGGCACAGGAAGTCGCTACAGGAAGTCACTATAGGAATTTGCCATAGGAAGTCGCTCATACCATGATGAAGGATGTTGGCTCGGCTATGGTCCTGATGGGCCCGAACTACTCAGGAAGCCCAGTAACTCGGGATTTATCTATAAATACAGCATGTAGGGCTTCAGAAAAGGGAATCTCCATTCTGTCTCTCTTCATCTTCTACACTAAGGCTGCTCTACCATTGTTGTTTTAAAAACTCCGGATTATAACTGTAATTGATTTTAACATCAATAAAAAGAAAACTTCTGGAGTGGACGTAGGCCGGAGTTAGCTGAACCACTATAAAATCTGTTATTCTTTACTGCTTTCATTTTAATTTTGACTGTTCTTCATATTATTACTCTCTACATACATTCTATTTGTTACCGGTGACTGTTAGTTGGTGCTTTCCTTTACATTTGGGTGTTAGTGACCAATTTTGGCGCTAACAGTATGCTTCCACTATTTCTGCCAACAACGTATGAAATATGAAGCTCCATTCAACCACTTATTATGAAATTTTATTACATATACTGTAACTAGTTTATAGTCGAGAGTTTTAGATCAAATACCTTGAACCCGAAGAAATAAATTTCATAGAAAATATTTTTTTATATGAAAATACATTTGGAATAGAATTTGCATTTCCCATTCCGTATTAAGTATCCTTTTAGTATATCATATAATCCTCATTTCCACCATTTCTTCATGAACTAGAGGTGACCATTCACTCTTTTCATTCTAACCGTGCCAAGATTACATCCACTCTCATGTGTTCGCTTTCATTTTAAAATGGTCAAACCATTCTAAAGGAAACCCTTACTGCAAGACCAAAACAAAATCTTTACAATAATGCATTCGGTCGTCCTTCACATTTAAGGATATCAAATAAGCTGCACTTTACGTAAACTAATCAAATTGAAATTTCAATGATCGAATTCCTAGGTATATCTTATTGCTCTTAGTCTAGTCCTGCATCTAACACAATTAGATCCTTATTGTAATCAATTGTATTGAATATACGATCTCACATTATGATTTACTTGCATGTTTCAATTAAATTAATTTCATCCATGTTTGTTAAATACGAATCGTAATTGTTCACCATATAAAATTTATATGTAATCGAATATGGATCAAATATCCATATTCTTGTATTTTTTAGAGTTCAAAACTTGTATAAGACCCCACAAAAACACCCAAGTAACCAAGGTATAAATGTATTTAGTTGTTGTATAACTTGGCTCTTACATGGATCTTGAAATGACAACATGCCAAAAGACCCAGTTATAAATATATTTTATATTTATACGTCTATTTTAATTTAGTTCATTTGTATATTTTAACTGATAAACATTTTATCAATTATATTAGTTGCATAAATTTATTGAAGTATGTTATTTTAACTTTTATAGCATATATTCTTACGATATTAGAAAGGTTAAATGTTACATTTCATTTATCCAATAAGATCCCATAGACCTTTATGTTTTTTAAAACCCTAAGAAAACTTAGAAATCTTTCAATTTCTTCAATGGATGTTAGGACTCAATTTACTTCGGATTTCGACCTTAAGGAAGCTTAGCAAATCATAGACCTACATGCGATGGATAACACCTTATTGGTTATATCATATACAACTCTAAACACAGTCTTTGTCCTAATCTCATATCGACCTCGAGGAAGCTCATGAAATCAAGAGAGATTATTCACTCGTACCCACCATTTCGCAACGGCCAAAATATATTTCACATATCTTAAGGAAGCTCAACGAATATGCGCATGTGTCTTATCTCGTTTAGTCAATATATTAATAGTACTACACATAACATCTCTAGCTTGAGGAAGTTTAACAACTAAAGAGTATGCAAGTAAACTAATAATATATATATATGGGAGAGGGCGGCTTATATTTTAAAGATTCATAATCTTTAATATATATACATAAACAAATTAAGTGATATCAATTTAAGGCTGTGTAGTTAAAGCGTTTAGCAATTCCATTGTGGCGGAGGTGCAAAAAGTTATAGCGGGAATAAAGCGAGAACATAGTTTAAAATAGCGGAAGTGGAAAAGACTACATTAGATATAAAACCAAATATTTAAAGTTAGTTTATTGACTTATTCTCATTATCACATAATTTGAGTAGGAAAATGAAACATTGTTTAATCTTATGTAACAAAATCGAAGGATATCATGATTTATGCAGACTAGATTTGGTGACTACAATATATTTCTAACTTATCTTGAGCACTTATGCCATAAAATTAGGTCTTCACCCTAACTTTGTTGATTTCGTTTGAAAGGAAACTAGTCAAATCAACTTTTGTATATTGACATTGCTATAAAAGGTGTTAAAAGCCTTGATTTAGCCGGTGCAGCAGAAAATAGTAGGGCTTAAAGTGGATCTAGTATTTAATAACGTTAAATTGAAATAGTATAAGGGTCGAAGAGTGCTATGTGCTATAGTGGGGATTTTACGAGGCTTTAACTGCATAGACTAAGGAATAATATATTTCTTATTAAAAATCCTCATGATTCAAGTGTTTGACACATCTGAAATCATGGTATACTTACAATACGCATGTACTCATTCCTTAAATCTATGTTGGGATTCTTATAATTCACTCAAGTTTTATACATTTATGTTATATAAGTTTGATTCATTTATAACATTTTATAATTTAATTAACTTATATTCATATGTATATTATTAATCAAATCTTATTTAAATAATTTTTATTTATTAATTTAATTAAATTGTTTAAAATTGAAATTTTATTTTACTCATCTTAAATAATTCAAGAAGAATATTAACTATAACACTTATAGATTTTATATACATATGTCATTATATATATATATATATTATTTTATTAATTAAAATGTTATAAATTGATTTAGTAATTATTTCTATTTAATTAAAAATAATTTTTTTGAGAGAAATGAGTGATTTTAACGATTAAAAATTTCAAACCTTTGTATTTAAATATCTGAATTCTTTAAATATTTGTATCTTGGATTTAATGTGAATAAATTGATTTTATAACCTTGTTAACCCCCTTTTAAATAATAACTAATGATAAGAAATTCATTGTTGAAATTCTTTTACAAAAATAAATAGTTCGTAAAAATCTCGACAATATGACCGAAAATCGTTATATCGATAAACGACTTTTTATTCAATAAAAGTTGTTCGAACTCTTTGGAACTTGTATAGTAACATATAAATACATTAACAATATTTAGAAACCTCTCTTTATTAACACAAGATTAATTAAAAGTAAGAAGATTTAAGGGGACATTGACCCTTGAATTAAGGCATAGAAAGTGGAGAGAATCATGACATGTTCATGGCATGAAAGGTGGAAAGGAAGGAGAGGAGGAAGCTTCCTTTGGCCTTGCGAAAGACGAATATGGATGGTCATTTGCCACATTTCCTAATTCTATTTAAACACTCTTTAGGCTCACATTTTTCATTGCTCAAAATTCTCAAAGAAAATCACTCTTTTTCATGTCTTTCTCCTCTCTAACTTTCTTAAATTCGTGTCAAACAAACTCCTTTCTCCACCAAACTTCCAAACTTTTACAAAGTTCTTGTATCATCTTTGGAACATGGTTTAACATCCAAGAAGTTGAAGGAAGATGGAGCAAAGGGGAGGCTGGACCTGGGCTGTGAGCACTTAGAGCATGGGGAAGGTCTTGGCTTGTCATTTTGGAGGCAAAGGTGGTAGCTTTGGCTTTGGGGTTGTAGTAGGAAGTGTTGCCTTGATTATAGTGGCTTATGATGTTTGTTAACTTGGTTTTAAGGTGAGTTATCTCACTATCTCACAAGTGTATGCTGTGATATAAATGTTTGATCATTGAAATATAAATGCTATACGAAAAACAATGCAAGTTATCACCTTTCGGACCCCTCTTGCTTTTGAAAGCAAATGACAACATGTATGTAATATAACTTCTCTTGCAAACCCTCTAAAACTTGTAATATGGCCATGATTTGATGTATACATGTCTGGATATGTTCTATGTGATGTAAAAATGTGTTTGTGAATGTTTGAAACAAGAAAGTCGCTATGAAAGCACTTTGAAATTCCTTAACTTTAACTTGTGTAATTTGGTGATTTATGGACATATCTTGATATAACTTGTTTTGGTCGTTATCTATACTTCTAGAAGTATTTTGGACAGCAAAGAATATGTTTGTAAAGTTGTGAAAAATGTTGAATAAAGCTGCAAAGTTAATAGCGAAATAGTCTCTATAAATGCACTTTGAATCCCCTCTCTTCTATCTTATCTTTTTATGAAACTTTTGAATGATGTGTTTTAATTACTTTCTACACTTATAGTAGTATAAAATATAGTAAGAAATTGAGTTGAAAAGTTATTTAATTTATAAAACAAATTTGTAAAAGTTATGGTCCATATAGTGGTTGTCGCTATGGATGCACTTTGAAAACCCTTGTTTTTAATAAAGTATAAAATATTGTTTTCTTTAGATATTTTTAAAAATAATTTCAAAGGAGTTTTATAAAAGGTATACAAGTATTTTAAAAGAAATTTGGGGTTTAAATATATTTTTAAAGAGTTTGTTTTGAAATTTTAAAGAAAAGGTTTTCTAATTATATTTATAAAACTTGTTTATTTTGTTTATTTTAGAAAAAGGTATTAAATCAATAAGCAATTATTTTTAAAGTAATATATATAATTATTTATAAGTATTTTAAAAGGTATTATATATATAACTTTATAAAACAAGTTTAATATTTTATTATAGTATAAAGAATTTTCCTTACATCTTCCTTCTTTAAGTTTGTTTGAAATTCTATTAAATATATTAGCTTTATAACTAAACTATTATACGTACATATATATATCATTTTTAGAACATTTCTAACCTATATATTATTTCAGAACCATTTCTAACTTATATACAGATATTTTCAAAAACTATTATGGAAGAAGGGATAAGAAGTTACACTTTAAAAATGAACATGTAGTTTATTTGCATATGGAATGGTAGTATTACTATGCTTAACACTAAAAGCCGAGCGAGGTAGACATCTCTATTTGTGAGAGTCAAGATTGATGTTCAAGTAGGGATGAGTAATAATGCTCCAACCTACCAACTTCCCTCTTGACCAAGGAATAGTTAAGTTGGAATGTCGAAAACGTGTTAAGCATATGAACCTTGATTTCTATAAGCGACCATTTTTGAAACTAGATAGCCGATTAGTCGACTATAGAACTTGACTAAATAACATAAGTAAATGGTTTTGGGTTGTAGTAAATAATGTTTAAGTAACATTTATTTTTAACCCTTATTTATTATATTTAAGATTATAACAAGATTATGATTAGGAATATAATTAGATATTTAATAATGAATATTTTAAAGATAACTATAAATAAGAGGTTTTGGATTGTTGTAGACATTGTTTAAGCAACAATTGTCCTTAAATGCGATTAAATCTATAAAAGCAAATTTTAATAAAATGGTTAAGTGTGAAATGGTTTTGGGTTATTGTGACAATGTTTGAATAATACTAGTCTTAAACCCTTAAGTATAAAACTAGATCTTTAACATTGAAATTTTAAAGATAAGAATATGTATGGATTCTTTTATAAAAAGATAGAAAAAGTTATATGTTTATTTTATGAAAGAAAAGGGGTTTATAGTAACAACGTCTAAGCGACATTTGTTTTTAACCTCTTTGATTGTATCTTAAAGGTAAATAAATCTTGTTAATAATTTGTGAATATACTTATATCATTTAAGATAGGTATATGAATACTTTTAAAGTACAGTAAATAATAAAATACTTGAGCAGTATAAATGAATAGTAAGATACTTGAATAGTATAAATGAATAGTAAAATACTTGAATAGTATAAATGAATAGTAAAAACATAAATAGTAGAATACAAGTATATATCTTATATGAAAGGGAAATTAAATCTTTATAAGAAGTTTAATTAAGTGAAGTTTAATTAATAAAGAAGTTTTACTAATAAAGGAGGTTTTAATTAATGAAAAAAGGGATTAAAAGTCATTCATGAGACTTGATCGTGCTTTGTGTGTGATAATCGTGCTTTGAGTGATTACTTGTATATAGAAAATATTTAGTCATGTACTTAACACTAAAAGCTAACGATGTAAATTTGATTTTATCCGTGGGAGTTAAGAATGATGATTTTAAGGTGCAGAAGCAATTATGCTCTAACCTACCGGGTTTCCTTTTTGCCGAGGGATAGTAGAAGTTGAAAGGGTTGGAAACGTGATAAGTATACGAGACTTGGTTTCCATATGTGATCATTTCATTGTTAGTTAATATGACCAAATTAACTTAAGAAGTATCAGAAAGCTTTACGGCTTTGTACGTTTTGAGAACCCCCGGGAAGAAGCATTCGTATGAAATGTCTCTTGCTTTCTCTTACTTTTTAAAGAACCGGGATTGAGTTAACCAAAAATTTGTCGATTTAGTCTTGAGGAGACCAGGATCGATAAGTGTTTTGCTTATCAAAAACCACTTCAAGGTTGAGATGCGTGTTCTATCTCTTGGACGTGGATCTGTTCGAGGTACTAGAATACATTTGGGGATTCGTGGTCTGTTCGATTGATGATAGCTCATGTATTAAGATGTTGAACGTGACTTCACTGCGACGAATGGGATTTTTGACCCTTGAAAATCGACAATAATACATCCTCAGTATTCATGTGCCGCAAATCCAAGTGTCGGAAACTCGATCGTTAAGGGTAAGAAAGAAAATAAAGATAGAACGGAATCTCACATGAATGTAATAACATATATTATTTCAATATATACCTTTACAATGGAAATTTTAAATACATTTATCAAAGTTAAACATGGAAAGTTATAAATATCTATCCTTACAAATGCGAAATACAACAGTACATAAGTGTGGTGGAAATGAATAACAATCTTCAGAAGAATCTTCTAACTCCACGCTTCGAGCTCTTCCAGATCTCTTCTAACTAAACCTGACTATTAGGCTGCCCGGGAAAATTAGGGCATCCAGAGTTTAAGGGAAAAGGAAAATAAACTCCTATTCAGTCATGGGACTGGTGTGAGAAACTCAAATACGCATTTTGAAAACAAAGGTATCTCATAAGACCATGCCGCACATAAACACGGAACGAGTTTTTACCTTATGATAACCAAAACATTTGCTACGCAAAAACTGGGGATATTATTTTTAATGACATTCTTTTGACGGCATAATAGGTTTACAACTAAGTCCAAAGGCACTTATTAGAGAATGGATTTCCATACAATGGCAAGTAAGGGACTACCTTCCATATAGTACATCTCTAGAGGAATATACCAAGGATATACAAACAATACTCCACATCTGGCAAGACCGGTCTATTCCTATTTAGCACTCAAACATGGTTTGGATAGAAATCGAATATGGCATCATCCCGGTCGTTACCGACCTACCCGAGAGTTATCTTAGCATACACAACTTGGCCGAAATATAGAGGGTTATATATAAAGGTAATGACCAAATCCTAATGGTAGCGAACCACATAGCCTTATGACGTACCCTGTTTAAGCCATTACCGGGTGATGAGGCTTGAGGTAACAATTACCTTTCACATAGCACATTCCACTTTGAATGCCACACTGGCATTCCATGATCACACAACTGATTTCTACAAATGTATAACTCCTGAGCTCGTACGCCTCAGGAAAGAGTGTTAAGCTAAGAGAAGTTGCCTTCTCCGCCACTAAACGGATGATACATTCATAGAGATCAATTAATGTAATTAGAAATGCAACGTCAGACATTCGTCCATACAAGTTGTCCAGGAACAGGACAATCCGAAGGCATTCTCCTACCACATCCTATCGAGAATCATCCCTAGAATTAGTAGCGAGAAGTCCTTGCATCGAAGTTCTCAAATGAAGAACTACTGCCATGAAATTCTCCCCCAGGGTCGGTGACAAGTAGCCCTACATTCCATCTTCCAAATCATTTCCATGTCTTCACTTCGAATATGTAAATTAGTTCGAAGTGGTTTCCGGATAAGGGTTACTCAAATTCGACCTCGGTTCCTTCGAACCAATCATCGATAAAAAAATGTTAGGTAAATAGGGAATTATTCTTTGATTGATTAATTTCTTTTTTATCAAAATATTTTTCTAGAGATATATATCTTTAAAACATTTCTTTTTGGTATATACGGAATCAAAAAGCCTCTCTTTGGAAAATTATTTATTTAAATCTTAACAAAGATTTCTTAATTCAAAAATCAAAACTTTGATTGAGTTAAAACCATGTTGTTTAGGATGTTAATCCAAAACCAGTAAATATTAAGTGAGTAGAATCTATAGAAATCATCTTATTCTACTCAATATCAATTCCCGTATTCAACAAGTACTATGGGTGGAATAACGACGAAATCACCTTTTAAATTCCATGAACAACACGAGTTCCCTCTTCGGAATTTTACACCAAGTATAAGAAGATTATCTCCATACAATCCAAGTTATTTATATTTGGAAAATTATACCTTTTATGCTTTGGAAAATTTTGATCTGAGTAAATAGAATTTACTATCCCCACCGTCGGGCCAGTCCGGGTAGTTAGGCAGGGCAGACAACTGGTTCCCAAACCCAAGCCTAGAGACTACCTCTTTGTCACCCATAAGGTGGTTAAGTTATTTGATCGACTCTAAATCTTTTGACATACTTGATTAACTTTTAATTATTTTAGGGCATCCGGGCTTTCCTTTCGATCTGTTTTATTCCTCGGTCGGATTTTCTGTGACACTCACAAATAGAACAAATGTACTAGTCGTTTTCGCATACTCATTTTTAAACCTCTTAATCATCTTTAAATTTCTTAATTATTTGTTTGAAAACATTTATAAAAGATTTGGAAAGGAATTGTTAAGTTTAAATTCAAAAGTTGGTAAAAAAACGCTGCGGAAAGTGCTGCAAAAAGTGTTTTCAAAGCTTATTTGGTCAAAACAACTTTTCGATCATTTAGAAATCCATTTTTATAACTCAACTCTCTTTTAAATTATTTTAAAATTTTTATAGAATTTATTTCATATTTTTAAAGAATTAAGAATATCTATTTTAAAACATTTACTACTTTGGCCTTCGAATTGCCAAAGCGCGATTTTATTTAAAACTTGATTTGCTCATTTTTAAAATATACTAAACGAAATCTCAATCAATTTTTTTGATTGAAAACTATGATTGTGAGAGTTCAAAAAATTCTTATTACAAGGAATTCCGACTCCGAATCCATCCTATAAATGGATTTAACTCTTACGGCGCGAAATTGCGAACTACCATTATACGACGCGCCTATTTTTGACTAAATTTTCATTATTCATTTAAACTTTGCCAAAACACTTTTAAATATTTATAAAATGTTTTTAAACCATATTAAACCATTATAAGAGGTTTAAACATTCCATATACACCATTTCATTCAATAAAGAAAAGTGATTTCCTTTGTGCTTATCGACGTGTATTAACGTGACTTGTATATACATTCAACAACCATATTAAACATTCATATTATCATTTTCAAATATGATAAACAACCATCATTAACAATCATATCCAAATATATATATCATCCAATAATATATATAACTATAGTTTAGGAGTTTTCTCACCATTATTGCTTCCTAACTTCGCTAAATGGACTATAGCTCCATTATGATCGATGAAAGCTTTTGTAATTGGTCCTTAGACCCTTGGGAAGGCTCGGCCAAGACTTGAAGAGGGTGGACAAAATTATGGAAGAGAAGTGGTGGAGCTTCGACCTTGAATTCTCAAAACTAGACCAGAAAAATGGGTCATCTTCTCTTGGGTTTTTGACCCTATTACTCTCAAAATTTGAAAAAGTTGTTAACTGGAAAGTTGTTGCAATTTCTTTTCTTTTGAATTTCAAAAAAAGTAACACTTGATTTCAACTACTTGTGAGGAATACATGATCAAAAGAAGAGAAGGTATTCTCGGATTTATAAAACTGAAGCCCGAAAATGTACTGTAAAGAAGTTGACTTTTGACATAGTTAAGGTCAAAACTGGAAGAAGTGCTAATTATGAAAGTTGTAGCCATTGGAATTCTAAATGGTCTGCAAAAAAGAATTACTCCATTTGGATCTATTTTGGAGGAGCTATGCCGGAATGAAAAAGAGATATTCTCGGCCTTTAAAACCGGGCTCGAGAATGTACTTGAAAGAATGGAGTTTTGAGTATAGCTAAGCTTAGAATGGGAAAAAGTAGTAATGTAGAAAGCTATAGCCACTGAAATTTTAAGTGGTTTGAAAAAAAATTGCACAATTTGGTTCGGTTCTGAAGGAGATACGGTGGAATGAAGAAGAGGGAAATGTGTGGGAATTTATAGGGAAAGAAGAGGGAAAATATCTAAGCACTTACATCACCCCCTTCATCACCTCCACATCCTCCACATGCTACATCTCCAGCACCACATGGCCCTATTTCCATCCATCATTTTGGCTGCCAACATCCACCATCATCACCCCCATATGTGTGCACTCTAGTGTGTACTTTGATGTGAGATGGTTGACTTTAGGTTAGCTTAAGTATTAAGCTTTTACAAATATCTTATATATATGTGTTATAAGTATGTTATGTGTGTGTGTCTATGTGGGGGGTTCCATACATGTGTGCACATGACATGTTTTGCATGTATATGCATGCCTTAATATTTGTATGTGTATGTCATATAGGTGTTCAAGTTATATAAACAAAGTTACACAACTCATTTACGTCAAACTGTTAAAAATCGGAAAACCGATTTTCGGTCACATTTTCAATTATATTTTAAATTACATATAAATTTAAACAAAATTTGAAAATAAATTTCTCATTGTTATTAATTAATTAAAATGATCTTATTTTATTTATAAAACCATATAGATTAATATTAACAAATATTTACAAAAATCGCTATTATATCGATAAAGCGATACGAATTTTCTTATATTTTCAAATCAAGTATATATCTTCATAAAACTATTACAAATGATTTATTATCACTTTATAACCATTTAAAATAAATACTATCATTTAAAAACAATTATTTGAATAATTATAATAATTATTAAGTCATTAAATCTCTATTTAAATTTATAAATCTATATTTAAATATAAGGGCATCACTGACGATGTCATAAATACATTTTATTTTCAAAAATAAAATAATTGATTTTATTTCATATTCTTGTTCAATTATAAAAACAAGTGTACGTATTTAGCTCCATGCGTGATGTTTTACGATTATAGAGCTGTTTATCGATAAAACAGTTTTCGATCATTTTATCGATTTAAATCCCAAGGAATCTATTTTTGTAAATATCTATTCAAAATTAGATTACTATTATTTATTATCACTCAAAACAATATTATTTGTATCATCAACCTTTTGTTTGAATAATTTTAAAAACAAATATAATTGATTGAACTTATAAATTTGCGGGTCGTTACAGACTTCCCCCTTAAAAGAATTTCGTCTCCGAAATTACCCAAAACAAAAACCCAAAGGTTATGTCCAAAATATTTATTATTAAACCTACACCTATACGACGTACATTGATCATATGTACACAATATCTGATTCAATCTATGAATTCACAACTTTACTTCCGAACTAGTATTGATCCCCCGATCCTTTAGTGTGGATTCTGACCAGGCTTTCTGATCAGAACTTTAGTTTTTCCTTGCATAGCTCTCAACTATGATAGAAAACTTAAGTATCCAACCACAAACCCTTATCAATGTTCGTCATCAAGAATCGGGTGATAAATCCTTTTCCGGACTGGTGTACATACCTCAAAGTTCCGCACTCGAATCTTAGATCAAAATCGTGCGAAGAAATTGATTTACGTACCTCATACGTACTTAGTTATATCAAATTCCCTTTTCAAAAATTTTATGAGAACATTTCATAAATCTTTTATTCAACATTTTTATAAAGATGCTTCTTTATATTTAACCATCTGCTAACATTTCTAAGAAATTATTCAAGTTAAAGATAATTTACCTTTTATTATAATATACCTCTTATATTATAATTTGCTCCCTTTTAACCAATATCAAATGCAACACCTTTGTATTTAATAAAACTTCTTTTGTTAATCAAGACTTATTTGATTAATTAATACTCCTTTTTATTAATTATCCAATTATACCAGTTTCAATACTTAAAAGTATTCATATACTTACTTAAATGTTTTAAGTATATTCACAATTTACTTAACAAATTTTACTTACTTTAAAATATAATCAAAGTGATTGAAACAATTATTACCAAAACATTGTTATAATAAACCTCTTTATATATTAAACATATAAAATTCTCTATCTTTTTATAAAAGATTCCAATAGTTATTATTACTTTTAAAATCTCATTATTAAAGATCTAAATATATCTATAAGATTTCTTCCAAAGTGCCTTCAAGGATTTCAAAACAAGTGTTGCTAAAACATCATTCTCTACAAACCCAAAACCATTCATTAATAACTTTAACCATTTCTTTTAAAGATCAAAGCATACCTATGCTTATCAA
Organism: Allium fistulosum; assembly: GCA_030737815.1. Taxonomy (NCBI): domain Eukaryota; kingdom Viridiplantae; phylum Streptophyta; class Magnoliopsida; order Asparagales; family Amaryllidaceae; genus Allium; species Allium fistulosum. The sequence continues at coordinate 934,539,566 of CM060907.1, read as the reverse complement.
TTAAGATAATACAATTTGATAAAAATTGACAACCATCAATTAATTTATCAATTAATGATTCACATTATCCTGTTTAAGTTTAGAAAATTATATAGATCGAGTAACTGAGTAACTCAAAAATGATACCAAGGAACTGTGTACCACCAATAGTATCACATATTTCCTTAAAAAGAAGGGGAATACTTAAAAGAAGCGTTTACCATCCGAACACATCTACTGCCCATTTTTAGTTACTTTTGAGCCACTCGAATCAATAATTCATAAGATTATTTTTCGTTTTCAAAATCCCATTTTACAAATAATACTATTATTATTCCTTTTCCAAATATCATTTGAATTTCCTTTCAAAATACCAGAATTTAAATTCTCAAAACCCCCTTTATAAAGCATGTTTAATATATCCAGTTTACAAAATCACTTATACAAAACATATTCATAAGATTTATTTATCTTAAATAAATTCCTTTAAACTTAAACCAACATTATTATTTATTGAATACCCCATTGTGAAACTAAATTCATGAGGTGTTCGTATTTTAAATTTTAAATTAAACAATCAATCAATCAATGATAATAACTACATTATCATTTTCTTAATCAAATAACTATATTAAAAAATATTCTTTATATTCGAAATAAAATCCCAATTTAAATTATTTCATTTACAAATTTTCAAAACCAAAAGCATTTTTATATATCATTAACGAACACACGCTCATATATAATACTCTCAAACTCAATCTAGGGTGTTACTAACCCTATCTCTAATGAGTTACTCATCCTAGGGTATTACTAACCCTATCTCTAATGAGACTTTACCCCACCAAAGCCAAGGTTCTTGCTTAACCTTGCGCTTTGATACCAAATGTGATGAACGAGATTTTCGACTCTCGAAAATTGACACTAATACATCTTCGGTATTTACTTGTCGTAAATCCAAGTGCCGAAAACCCGATCGTTAAGGGTAAGAAAGAAAATAAAGACAGAACAGAATCTCACACGAGTGGAATAACATATATTATTTCAATATACATATATTTACAGTGGAAATTTTAAATACATTTATCAAAGTTAAAACATGAACAGTTATAAATATCCATCCTTACAAATGCGAAATACAATAGTACATAAGTGTGGTGGAAATGGATAACAATCTTCAGAAGAATCTTCTAACTCCATGCTCCGAGCTCTTCCAGATTTCTTCTAACCAAACCTGATTACTAGGCTACCCGGGAAAATTAGAGCACCCAGAGTTTAAGGGAAAAGGAAAATAAACTCCGGGTCAGTCATGAGACTGGTGTGAGAAACTCAAAATACGCATTTTGAAAACAAATATATCTCATATGACCACGCCACACATAAACATAAAACGTGCTTTTACCTTATGATAACTAAAACATTTGCTACGCAAAAACTGGGGATATTATTTTTAATGATATTCTTTTGAAAATACTTTTCAAATAAACATATGAATCTTAGCCGAAATTGTTACATTGGTTAAATTTGACGGCATGATAGGTTTACAACTAAGTCTGAAGGCACTTATTGAAGAATGGATTTCCATACAATAGTAGGTAATGGACTACCTTCCATACAAGACATCTCTAGAGAAATGTACAGAGGATACACAAACAATCCTCCGCATCTGGCAAGACCGGTCTATCCCTATTTGGCACTTAGACATGGCCTGGATAGAAACCGAATATGACATCACCCCGGTCGTTACCGACCTATCTGAGAGCTCTCTTAGCATACACAACATACCCAAAATATAGAGGGTTATCTAGAAAGGTGATGATCATACCCTAATGGTAACGAACCACATAGCCTTACGGCGTACCTTGTTTAAGCCATTACCGGATGATGAGGTCTGAAGTAACGATTACCTTTCATATAACACATTCCACTTTGAATGTCACACTGCCATTCCATGATCACACAACCAATTTCTACAAACGTATAACTCCTGAGCTCGTACGTCTCAGAAAAGGGTGTTAAGCTAAGTGAAGTCGCCTTCTCCGCCACCAAACATATGATACGTTCATAGAGATCAATTAATGTAATTAGAAATGTAACGTCAGACATTCGTCCATAAGTTGTCCAGAAACATGACAATCCGAAGGCACTCTCCTACCATATCCTATCAAAAATTACCCCTAGGATTAGTAGCGAGAAGTTCTTGCATCGAAGATCTCAAATGAAGAACTACTGCCACATAATATGTTATGAGAAATTTCCTCTAAGGGTCAGTGACAAGTAACCCTACATTCCATCTTCCAAATCATTTCCAAGTCTTTACTTCGAATATGTAAATTGGTTCGAAGTGGTTTCCGGATAAGAATTACTTAAATCCAACCCCGGTTCCTTCGAACCAATCATCGATAAAAAGATGTTATGTAAATAGGGATTTATTCTTTGATTGATTAATTTCTTTTTTATCAAAATATTTTCTAGAGATATATATCTTTAAAACATTTCTTTTCGATATATACGGAATCATAAAACCTCTCTTTGGAAAATTATTTATTTAAATGAGGGAATTAGGCAAAAGGACAAACTTTGAAAAAAAATTAGGCTGAAGGACACAAAGTTTTATTTTTGGACTGAAGGACAAACTTTGAAAGAAAATTAGGCTGAAGGAAAATACTAAATATAGTTAGCATTTTGTACAGTGCAAACAGTGTATAAAATGCTAATTATAACTAGCATTATATCCAGTTTTACATTGTACAAAATGCTAGTTGTATTAGCATTGTCCTTCAGCCTAATTATTTTTCAAAGTTTGTCCTTCAGCCTAAAAATAAAACTTGTTGTCCTTCAACCAAAAATTTTATGAAAATTTGTCCTTGTGCCTATTTTCCACTATTTAAATCTTAACAAAGATTTCTTAATTCAAAAATCAAAATTTTGATTGAGTTGAAACCATGTTATTTAGGATGTTAATCCAAAACCAATAAATATTAAGCGAGTAGAATCTATAGAAATCATCTAATTCTACTCAATATCAATTCCCGTATTCAACAAGTACTATGGACGGAATAACGGCGAAATCACCTTTTAAATTCCACGAACAGCACGAGTTCCCTCTTCGGAATTTTACACCAAGTATAATAAGATTATCTCCATACAATCCAAGTTATTTATATTTGGAAAATTATATCTTTCATGCTTTGGGAAATTTTGATCTAAGTAAATCAAATTTACTATCCTCTCTGTCGGACCAGTCCGGTAGCTAGGGAGGGCATGCACTGGTTTCCCAAACTCTCTGTCACTCATAAGGTGGTCAAGTTATTTGATCGACTCTAAATATTTTGACATACTTAATTAACTTTTAATTATTTTAGAGCATTCGAGCTTTCCTTTCGATCTGTCCCATTTCTCGGTCAGATTTTCTATGACACTCACAAATGGAACAAATGTACTATCGTTTCCGCATACTTATTTTTAAACCTCTTAATCATCTTTAAATTTCTTAATTATTTATTTGAAAAATAAAAGATTTGGAAAGGAATTGTTAAGTTTAAATTCATATTTCAAAAGTTAGTAAAAAGTGATGCAGAAAGTGCTACAAAAAGTATTTTCAAAGCTTATTTGGTCAAAACAACTTTTTGATCATTTAGAAATCCATTTTTATAACCCAAATCGCTTTTAAAAATTTTATATAATTTATTTTATATTTTTAAAGAATTAAGAATATCTATTTTAAAACAATTACTACTTTGACCTCCGAATTACCGAAGTACGATTTTATTTAAAACTTGATTTGCTCATATTTTAAAATCTAGTAAACGAAATCTCAATCATTTTATTTTGTTTGAAAAATATGATTATGATGGTTCAGAAAATTCTTATCACAAGGAATTCTGACTACGAACCCATCCTATAAATGGATTTAACTCTTACGGCGCGAAATCGCGAACTACAGTTGCGCTACGCGCCTATTTTTGACTAAATTTTCAATATTCATTTAAATTTTGCCAAAACACTTTTAAATGTTTATAAAACATTTCTAAACCATATTAAACCATTTTAAGAGATTTAAACATTCCATATACACCATTTCATTCAATAAAGAAAAGTGATTTCCTTTGTACTTATCGACGTGTATTAACGTGACTTGTATATACATTCAACAACCATATTAAACATCCATATTATCATATTCAAATATGATAAACAATCATTATTAACAATCATATCCAAATATATATATATATATATATATATAACTATAGTTTAGGAGTTTTCTCACCATTATTGCTTCCTAACTTCGCTAAACGGACTATAGCTCCACTACGATCACATGAAAGATTTTGGAATTGGTCCTTAGACTCTTGAAAAGGCTCAGCCAAGACTTGAAGAGGGTGGCCAAAAGTATGGAAGAGAAGTGATGGAGCTTCGACCTTAAATTCTCATGCCCATAATACTATAATTAAAATAAATGTTTTTAACTATAAAGTATTCATATTACTGTATTTTTTTATACTTTTATTGTATTTTTCTGTTTTACAAAGCAACCTACATGTCCATGCTATAGTTCATTGCGTTATTTTAGTGTAATATGCATAATGATTTTAAATTTGTATATTTTTGCCAAAAGTAACTAGTATTGTATTTTATGAAAATCATAAACGATATAAACATATAAGATGTTAATTTTTTTATATCAATTATTGCATTCTTAGAAATGTTTAAAAAGAGAGAACCATTTTGAAATTTCATGGTTTAATAAGGGAGGCTTCATTTTTTTTTTTGTAATGATGAATGATAATGTGTTTTTAGTATAACAAAGAATAGCTAAAACAGCTTTCCAACATGCAAGTGCATGCGGTATAAGCTGGAATTGATATGATTCATTTCAAAAATCATAAAGTTACAAAAACCTAAATAAATAAAAACAACCAAGGCTAGAATGAACCTATCCCTCCTACAATAATACATTCTCAAAATCAACAGCTAACTAGTTCTGAAAATTGCAGCCTCAACATAACCCCACCCATCATCATCTTCAGGTCCCATCCAATAACCCGATAAGACCACATCATAACGAACAGTTGAACTTTGACGATTGGAAATGATCAGTGGAATGAAATGTCCATCTATAATAGATGAACTTGTGAGCTTGAGCTCACTACCAGTAATGAATTTGGGAAATTTTATAATTCCTGAAAGTTTTGAGTTTCATGAACTAAAATTTAGTACATGTATTAAAATATCATATGGGAGCAAAAAGGTTAATAATAATGACCTGCTCTGAAAGTTGGATAGCAAGAAATCCTAATTAGTGGTGACAATATAGCTGGTAATATCTGTTAAGAAAAAATATGTATGGTCATAGCTCTGGATTAGATATATAGTAATTAATAGAATGTAGCTAAACATATAAACAAACAATGAAAGAAAGAGTAATATGTACCCAAAAAACCAAAAAATAAAATAAAACATATTACAGCATGAGCCATGCATTTCACTGACTTTTTGAATTGGTAAGGAATAGATACTCAGCAGTTGTAACCCATAACATTCAATTCTTTATATACTGCCATGATTTTGTACACTACACTACATTATTCAGTATTAATCAGTTCCAAAAGTCCTTCATTCACCGTATCTTTTTCCTATATAATGTCATCCAGAAGATGATGATGATGATGCTAGAGCTAGCATTTATTGATTGGTATCATGAACTGTTAATATAAATTAAGAATAACCAGTCTTTATTTGTATTCATGCCAAGTTCTAGTTATGTTTTCACTATTATGTTACATCAATTCACTAGCGGTATACCAATTTTGAAAGCTATTTTTAACAATTTCAAATCAAATATGAAATTCTAACCGTGTAAGAGGAAAAAAATTGGGTATATTGGTACAAAATACCTATTGGTATGCTTGCAGGTCTTAGTAGAATTATGCAACTATGTGAGCAGAAAGAATGTATAAGCTTTCTACAAAGAAAAACAAAAGGTCTATCTTGATAAAAGCCCAACCAAGCTGAAACCACCCAAACCTACAAATTTAATCAGATTTAACATTTGCCGATAACAACTAATAGACATGCCCCCCAAATTAAAAGATTTGTCGAAATAATAAGAAATAAACGTACAGAAATATTCAAACGCAACACATTAAACAAACTTCTATGAGTTTAATTTAAAAAGAATTGTGAAATTAAGTAAATATGGACAACCGGGGTTAATTAGACATTTACAAATTTTTACCTCCTTTGCAGAGAAAGGGATACACGCTCCAAAAGCCATTAACAAGTAAAGGAGTTTCTTTGAAATGAATTTAAGTAAGGCGGCTGATAGTGGAGGGAGAATACATAAAAAACGAAGGATGTTTTCGGAGCGAGTTCTTTTTGCTACTGGAAGAAGATGACGTTTTGCTTTTCCTTTGTGTGTAGAAGTGATACGTGGGCCGGGCTGCAAAACGGACAACGCCTTAACAATCAGCGCATCCAAGTAAACAATACATGGATTATTACATCATATAAATATTTATGTATAATATTAAAGTAGAAGAGTACTTTCACCAGAACCTAAAACTCGCACATTAAACCGAAGAAGAGAATTTCTTGAATCCAATTTAAATTCCAATGTTGCTGACTTTCGAATTGGCTTTTCACCGACGATTATTTGATTTTAATTTGTATTTAATTATTTGAATATTTGATGGGAGGGGAGGATTATGTTTCGACTAGCAAAGGGAGGATGGAGGCAACAAAAGAATCAAAAGAAATCGAGGATAAAGGTGTTTATACATAAGAAAGAGTAGAGAGCAAAAGTAGTATCATGACTCTTAATTCTCTTACCGATTCTTTTATTTTTAAACATTTAAAACCACCCACATAAGCCATCAAATAGCCGACCCATCTTGCTCCCATTATGGCCGAAAATTCAAGCCTCATATGAGCCTCAAATCTACTTCAAGTCCTAACAATATTTATTGCATTTAGGTCGAATTTAAACGCGTATCGATATCGTATATCGATTAATGTTTTGTACAAGTATTAAATGCACATTATTTAATATTGTTCAATACATATCAAACAAAAATTTATAATTAATATTTCCTAAATATTAGTTAATTTATTTAATTTATAAAAATTACAAATTAATTAAATCAGATGATAAAGGAGTATTCAACGTTTCGGTTGTGCGACTCTTAGGTATAACTTTGATCAGTGGTTAATATGGAACAATTCGAATATTAATATTCATACTTCACTTAGCAGGTGGTGTGACATTATGACCAAACTTATTGCTTGCATGGTTCGATATAATTCAATTTTACTTTATTAAGCGTTATCCCATAGTGACAATTATTTACACCAATTATCTTCGTCAAAATTATACCACTTTGGACTTATGGAATTTGGTAATGGTCAAAATTCCGATATCATCCATATTCAACTCTATAGTCCAAACTAGGGTTATTTGAAAAATTTGAAATCCATCCGCATCCGCATTCGAAAAGTGGGTAAATATTCGATATTCGAGAAAAACGAATGCGGATATAAAGACATCCGCATCCGAAAATTATCTGTTCGGTTTTTGTCAATATTATAGTTCAAATTATGTGTATTTTAGTGTAGTGAAAGATATTTGTTTATTATTCTATTAAGTTAGTAATTTATATTATATGCACTTAATACTTTTTAACTGCTCGAAACTATTTATTATCATCATATTTGTTGATCTTTACCACTTTTATAATCAATGGGATTGAAAAATATTCATGTTAAACTAAAATTTTCTTTTTATAATTCTTGATTTATTAGGCGTTAGCAGATAGGATAATTATCCGATATCCGTCCGTATTGGCGGATGCGGATATCTGATATCCGAAAATAATTTCGGATGCGGATGCGGATATGGCACTGTCCGTATCCAAAAGCATCCGTTGACAGGCCTAGTCCAAACACAGTCCTTGGTTCAATAATAACAATTATTGTCAACCGAACTGCTTTGACCAAAGTCTTTGACTTCGAGTTGACTTCAGTTGATCGTGATACTAATTTCGTATAACTAAGGTGACGAATCCTCTCTTGAATAGTGTTTCACTTTCAATGCTTCCACTCGACGAACTATAGTCGTTCAATGGACGACGTGCCACGATTTAACCATAATGAAAGCGAAGCTTCCACATTGAAGATTAACAGTATTTTCACGTCAAGAAAACTGTGTAATTTTGTCACATTGATATTTTTCTGTTTAACCTTAATTATATTAATCAACAGAAAACTATTGAGTGGGTCATTCCATAGTCATCCAATAACTATCAATATGTAACTCATTGGTGCCCCCAGCAGTTATGAGTGATACACCACCCAACATTTGAAGAGCGTTACGTACTATAGACTCAACAGATGTATCGATATCCAGTCTTGATACATCTTAACTAGGAATATTTAAATCAGCATGTTTAATTTCATTGTGATAAATTATTCATGGTTACAACACTTTGTAACTACGGCCACAAAACATACCATCTATGAATTTTCTATTAAATATACTTTTAATTAAATTAATTAATTAATATAAGATTATTGTTACACCCATATTTTCCAAACTATACCTAAGATAAACCGATGCAAGTGCTAAGCTAAAAGAACAGTCCTACGAAAGAAGCTAGACTAGAAAAGAAAGTAAGAACAAAGCCCGGATAGGACCATACCAAAGCCTCAAGACAATAGCAAAACATGAAAACCGCGTCATTCAGTCAAGTATAGAATTGATGACATAATATTGCACCGATGACCTGAGATGGCCACAAAAGTACAAAATTTGATCTGTAATCCTAACACTCAGGAGGCGGGACTGTGGCACAATCTTTAATCTGTGTAGCTCCCAAATACCAAAAAACAAAGGTTGTAATGTGGATCCAGAAGTAAGCATTCACAGGTTAAAGCTGCGGCACAATCTTAAACTAACAGCAAAGCAAAAAGTTTGTGCTGCAGCCTCAGAAAAAGCAACCCTTATGACATAGAACAATGACACCATCCTTAAAGCAATTACATGTAGTAGGGATTCGCCACAATCTTAAACTAACATTTAATGTGGTAGGGCTACGCCGCAATCTTATATCGACATCGAAGTAATAATAATGAGCCGCCATCTTGATGTGACAGAACAAAGCCGCAATCCTAAAAACACCGCCCACAAACATAAGGACTCAAAGGATGATGCGATGACATAAGACTGCCTCGCAACCAAGAGTCGAGCCTTATTCCTCAAAGGCAAACCAAGATATTCCAATTTCTTCCTCAAGGTTATTAAACCTAGCTCAAAGACAAGGGCGGTGGTGTAGTTCTCTATTGATGAAAACGGCTCGATACAGGTTCATGCAAGGCGATCACTCTTCAAAATAGCAGCGCAGTATCTTCTACTAAGCTATACAACTCCAACCGTCTCATACACTATGTATTGTTGATGTTTCAAATTGAACAATGCAGTATAGCTTTGGAAATGTTGATGCAGTTTAAATACTATATGGTATCGCTACCCTGGACATAATGAAAGCGCAATTCCCAATATATTAAAAGTGAAGTTCTGAAGTGTTGATAATGATGTAGTTCGTGCTGAAATAGAGGGCAGTTTCTCATTATGGCTTCATCTACACATTTGTGCATTCCACTAACCCGTTGCTTTACAAAATCGTAAAGTAGTGGCCTATTCAAAATTGGGTTCTCTCACTTTAATTTCAAACTTCCTGCCCAAGTTTAAAATTCACCAACTCAAATCACAGTTTCCTATCGAAGACCACGTCGGCAATCCTTGTACAATAAACCAACAAGATGGATGACCGACATGTGGTAAGTTCCAAAGGTAGAAATATAAAGAGCCGAAGGCCACTTCCACAATCCGTGCACAGCGAACAAGCAAGATGGATGATTGACACTTGGCATAATCTAAGGTCAGAATCAAGAATATGTGAGATTGATGAAAGCAAGTCTCGTAATTCTCTGTATTATAAAAGCAAAAGGTACTGTAGTAGAAAAGGGATTTTTGACCTTACTATTTTTAGAAATACTAAAATAAAAAAACTCTGTACTTTCTGGCATTATTTTTTTATATTAAGATCACAAAGGAAGAATAGGATATTTCCCCATGGATGTAGGATTCATTAATATCTAAACCATGTAAATTCTCTGTGTCACTTTTATTATTTTTAGTACTTGATTTTACCATTTTCTGTTTTGGTACTATCTTGCTAACAAATTGGACAATGACTTGTCATTAGATTTTGGATATTTCCCTTATAATCGTGTTAGCATTATTGCTCATAATTACTTCCTCTAAATACAAATTTAACATTACTTAATTTTGCTAATTCCTAATCATGTAAACATTCAGCGACGTGATTACTTAAAAATACTAGGATGTTTTTGAGATGAAAAATCTCATCTATATTTTAGTGTTAGAAGAAGGTCCGATTTACCTCTCTAACAAACTTTACTTACTTTTCCTTTAGATACCAATATAATACCACAAATCCCATAGATTCCAATACCCTTCTAACCAGGAACAACTTCACGTTACTCAAAAAATACCAAAAAAAACTCCTCACTTCTATGATCCAACCCGAGGCAGGCGTCCTTGTAGAACCCCTTATAGATCCCATCCTTGCTGCTCTCTAAGCTCTAAGAAAATAGCTGAAAAAACAATGGATGGGATAAAAAGATACCTCGATACCCCACTTTAGAACCAACTTCCCCTCAACCTTCTGTAGATCACCGCCACCATTCGCCGAATGCACCGATTATGCAGTAAGTGAATTATAGCGACAATCTCAGGAATGAAAATGGTGATGCTGGCCCAAAACGAATAGATACCAAGATCAAGAAAAATCTAAATCAATCCTTAGATCAACTCAAAACCAACCAAAATTAACCCGTTATTAGTGTAGAAGCAAACGTGAATTGTGCCTGACGACGATAATGTTACTTCACCCTATATAGATGGATCATCCCAAATAGATGCCAAAGATGATAAGATCCACCAATTGAAGGAACGTGTAGAGAAATTGGAAAGACTTTGCAGGTAGAATAACAGGGAGGAAGAAAGGGAAGAAGGTTCTTCCCTATTCAGTGAGACTATTACAGAAGCAGACTTCCCAGATAATTTCAAACTCCGTCCATCGATCGACTAGTTAAATGGGACCACCAGTCCAAATGACCATATTGCACCTTTAAATACTACATGGGTATTCTAAAGGTTGGGAGGATGGCTAAGTGCAAGCTCTTCCCAGTTTACCTGGCTGGTGTGGCTTCTACGTGGTTTCGAAGGTACGTACCAGTGGAGATTCGTTCTTAGCCTCAGCTAACTGCAGATTTCTTAACGTGACAAATATGATTTTCAACCCTCAAAAATCGACATAAATACGTTTCACTGTATAACATGCCGAATATTCAAGTGCTGGAAATACCGATTGCTAGGGGTGAAGAAGAAAGAGGTAGAAGAAGAAACAGAAACAACAACACAGAATCTTACAATCGCAGCGGAACAAAATATAATATATATAATAACAAATCTTTATACAAAAGAAACTGTATCAGTTAATATACATACAATCATCATAGTACACCAATCATCAATCAATCTGGATAGTTATAATAACTTGTCCTGATATACATAACTCACATAGTGGAAATAACCAAGTACGTGATATACGTCTGAAATCCTCCAGCTCGTTACCTAAGCTCCATAGCATCCTATCCTGAATCTGTAATACTCGGTCTGACCTGAGCATTATAATAAAATAACGCCTGAGTCAGTCTGGAAAACTAGTGTGAGAAAACACACTCAATTTGAATTATAAAGTTATTAAAATCCTTTGAAAAACAAAGGTATCTCATAAGACAGCATCACACATAAACACGACGGGTTTATCCCTTACGATAACCAAAACATTTTTATCAAAATCGTCTGATATTATAATAGTGTCTAAACAAAGTAAATATAAAATAGCTGAAATGCTTGCATCTCATGTTTCAGCATAGTTGGGCACAATCAAAATCGTACGACGCTTATTGGAGAATGGATTTCATACAATGACTGGGCTACTGGGGTACCGCCCATCATAGTACACCTCTAGAAAAATGTACCGACGACCTCACCGGGATCCCCTGCCAACACAAGACCGACCTACCCCTAACCTGGATAGTACCGAATATGTTATCACTCTGGGTGTTCCCACCCTTAAAATTGAGTGCTCACTTTTCCATGCACAACCATATCCATAATTTATATATATTTCCGAGGGTATCCAGAAAAGTGATAACATACCCTAATTGGGTGCGACCCACTTAGCCTTGCTGCATCTCCCCTGTTTTAGTCATTCTCGGTTGATGAGGCTTGAGGCTAACGTTTACCTTTCAAGAACAATTTCACTTAGAATGCTCATCGTCCTCCAATGATGATGTTCTGATAGCATTCATCCATACAAGTTGTCCTGGGTCTGGACAAACCGAATCACCATCTTCACTATCTTCACGATATCCATTCGTAATGCTCAAATCGGATCGAAGTGGTTTTCGGATAATTAAAATCCAATCCTGGTCTCTTTGAAAACGATCAACGAAATTGGCCACTATTTGATAGTCGGTTATTTAACTATCAATATAACATCCATAATCAGTCACTAGGCCCATATTATATATTTTTTCCAAAATTTATTTTCAAAAATATCTTTATAAGATATACATATTCAAATCCCTTCCAAAATATCAGCATTTGAGACAACTCAAATACTTATATCCATATCAGGATATTTCAAACCATCTCTTATTTCAACACCTAGAAAAATATTTAAAAAAAATAAAATTTCCTAAACCTCTTACTTCTCAACACTTAGGAAAGTTCCAATTATTTCTCTTTTCTCAAAATCCTTCACAATTTATATTGTAAATTCCTTATTCGTTAATAACGAATTCTATAAGTTCCGGGGTTCCTTAATTAATTTCCTTTAATATTTCTAAAGTCAATACACTTGTCTAAAATTCCAAATATCCATTTCTAACTTCTTTTATGAATCCTAATTCATTTTTCGAAGTTCGCTTTTATTTAAATACTTCGGAAATTTTCCTTACATTTTCCCAAATTCCATGTTGAGAATTTCTCTTATAAATCCCATCTACCGAAAAACCCCGTTTCCAAACCTTGAGAAGATTTGTAAATAAATTTAAACCATTCTGAAACTCTATATATATATAATAAGTATTTTAAAAGAATAATAATTTATTTTTTAAAACATGTTCAATTAATTATTTAAAATATCGAAACACTTTTTTATAACATCAATAATTCATTTTTAGATAAACAAATCGATTTACAAAGCCGATTATAAAAATTAGAATTTAATTTTAATTAATATTAGATATTTGAAAAATTCACTTCCAAAGTATTTCAATACCAACAAGTTTAAAATTACATAGTTAAATAAATAAAATTTCCCTTTTTAAATCAAAACTTAACTTCTTAAAAAATATATTTCTAGAATCCCAATAACTAATTCAATTTATAAATCCCTCTCGATTTACAACACATCAATCCCATTCCGATTCTCTAACCATCCTCACTTTTCAAAAATAGAATTCACTATTTTTCCTAAAATCTATTTTTCATATCTCGATATAATTTCACCCTGTGAAATAATATTCCAATTAAACAATTTATTTCATTTTCCCTTATTTATAAACATCGTTTATAAATTTATAACTCCTTTGAGTTTCACTTGTTTACAAAACTAATCCCATTTATAAAATTTCATTTGATAAATTCATTTCTTAATAAATTCCATATATTTCACAAATCTTTTTAAATATCGATTTCAACTCTTTTTCATATTTCCTAGAAATATCATTAAAAAATCCATCGTTTAAAAATCCTTTATATAAATTATTTTAAAATCTCTATTTAAAATATCTTTATGAATACTTCAATACAAACCAAAATTAATTATTGTTTTTATCCAAATCAATTTCTTAAAAATAATCCAAATTTCGATATAAATATTTTTATATTCAAAACCTCCTTTTAATTCCTTTCAAATTCCAAAAATAATATTTATGGTATTTAAAATACCAAAAGTTAGGCCAGTGCTACTATAGCATCCAATAATTCACATCACAACAATAATCTATAACATATTATTCTAACACATCATATATTATTATATATGAAAAATAATCAATATAAATTTGAGGAAACCAGTTGGATCACTTCAACCTGTTTCCCTGCATCCACAGATGTTAATACAACATAAAAATACCAATCCCACTTCGAGGGGGATATCGCGGTATATAGGGTCATCCGCTATAATGCGGGGAGCATAAGGTCTCATCCGCTCCAATCGGCGGGAAATATATCCAACTGCTAATATATATACTAATATAAATATATATAACATCAAACCGATAATAATTTATAAATTCAACCACGCGTCCAAAATTAATTTTAATCAGTTAAAATTAATTGCAGTAATCCAAATAAGTGAGATTTACTCACCTTGATTTTATTATTTGCCGAATATCCACATTTTAAATTGTCTAAAATCCAGCTAACTCCAAAAAATTCCAAGCTAATTTCTATGCATAGATTTTCACAGCTACGGACCAACTCGATTGATTTCATTATTTTTGGACCTCGTATACAAATTTAATTTAACTTCATTAGCTGTTTCAAATTTCAAATTCTTAATTTAATAAACTAATTATAAATTTTAATTAAATCACAGTAATATACCTCCTCATTCCCTTTTGGCCGATGTTTAACACACCACCGCTCCTCCTATCATCGACGAACAGCCCCATCGACCTCCACCTTGACGATTGCAGCTCGACAGCCTTTTCCAGGCTCTACCACATCGCCGTCAACTCCTAAGTCGGCATTACCTCCTCCCAAAACCCAGCGCACCACGTCGCACTCCTCCCCCCTTCCTTTCAATTGCGATTTCGACCAGAGATATCCACCGAACCCTACATCGCCTCCAACCAGTCCTCACACAACACCCACGGTCACCTCTGTCCCAGCACGCGACCCTGCCTGTGCCGCCCTTGCATCGCCCACAACCGAGCTCAAACTTCCTCCCATCACCGCGATCTCCAATCCCAGTCGCGCACGTTTTCCCCAATCGCCGTTCATCTCAGCCACACGGCGATCCCAGACCCTCACGTCCATCGTCAATCCAGCCCTACCCTTTCTGCCGTGAACAATCGCCGAACCCCCCTACCTCCAATCGCGCTCTGCCTATTTTCACTCGCGATTTGTTTGCGTATCCCTTTATCTCTTTTTTTTCTCTCTTGTTTGATTTCAATTTCCAACTGAAAGATAATGAGAGGGAGGAATTACTATTTAAAATAAGTATGTAAAAATTTTCTTTCTTTTTTTTTATCTGAGAAACGATTTCGTGAAATTGAAATTGAAGGAGCATGAGAAGATAACATGATTTAATAAGGAAGAGGGAGCACTGAGGAGAATTCGTGATTTTGAACTGAAAGAATGAAAGGGGGACGTGATTAAAAGCTAGAAGGAAGCAACATAGGTCAGCTATGAAGATGGATAGGATGGCTCAACTGTTCATTTGATTTTACTTTTTTTATTATTATTTTTCTCAAAATATCTCGAATCACATACCATGAAATCTCGACCTCCAATTGAGGCGCGCCGCCTGGCGTTCCTAATGTTATACCGCTATTTCAAACTCAATGGAATGAGTCTCGAGGTCTAATTTGGTTGTATGGAGAAGATAGCCTTTTAAATTGACTATTTAAATTAAATTCAATTTAATCATTTTTAGGCTTTTCAGATCGAACGACCAAACGGTAACTCCAAACGCTGCGAAATTTGAAATATGATAATGATACACTATTACAAATCCAATGGAACTGGTTTTGTCGAATTCCGAGACTGTGCCTTGGACCACTATTTTAACGCGTGATTTAAATCGACGAAATTTCAAAATTTGTGAAATCACTTGAAATTCCAGTTTTAAAATCTTACTAACTAAATTAAAATTCAAATCCAATATTTAAACCATTTAAATATTCAAAATCAAACGACGAAAAATCCAGATCGTTACTTTCCTCCCCCCTTAAAAGAATTTCGTCCCCGAATTTGCTAAGGTAGGAAAAATGCTCCAAACCCATTACCTTTTTTCAAAACCCACATAGTTAACTTGCTTATTTCACATTTCTAATCCTTTAGTTTCAACCATTCAATTAGTTTCCATTTCTAGTTAAAACCCTTTATTTTCGTTACAATTCAAAAATCAGCTTTTTAGTTAACAAATATTTCAAAAAAATTTCTAACACCCTAAATTTCAAAAAAAAATTGAGGGAGTCTCCCTTGTACGGAGGACGTTTTGCAATATGATAAGAGAGATAAAAATATATACATCGACCCACACAATCGAAAAACACAATATATATCAATATTTATACTTTTGTTGTATTTAATCCGAAAACGTACCTTTTATTTAGCGTTTTTAAGCAAGCGGCTTATTTTTTATGACATTATGCAACCCAAATCTAGCCCAATAGCCTCCGGGTACTCGTACTTACTTAATTTAAACATGTAAGTACCAAAACATGAAAATTCAATAACATTTCACTTATTTCACTAGTTAAACACAACATTTCATAACCAAACATGTTAACATATATTTAAAAGCAACTATATGGTTTCGATACTAATTTAATTACTTTCAATCCATTCATATATCCTTTCATTCAATTCGAAATGATTTACAGCCAAATTTACTTGCATTCAATTCACATTTATACCAAACAAATTCACATCCATTCCAAATTGATTTCAAAATCAGTTTATTCACTTTCCATTTATTCGCAGAATTTTATCTACTTCCATTTACGTCAAACGATAATTTTTCTATGCAAATTCGGCGATATTCATTTAATGAAATAACCATTTTAGTTCATAGCTATTTTAAATTGATTCCAAATCAATTTATATTTAATTCTATTTCATTCCAAATTTGTTCACAATCAATTCAGTTGCATTCCATTTATATCTACTTTCATTAAATTCAAATCCATTTTATTTAAATTGATTTCTATTCAATCAAATTCCATTCCAATTACTAATTAATTTAATTAGTTCATTCACTTATTCCACTTCAAACTTAGCTTCATACTCGAATTCATAATATCTAAGGCCATATTCAATTTATTTACACTTAAATTGAATTTATTAATAACTCAAGTCATTACTATTTTAATCCATTCTTATTTAATTCCACAACATTTCAAAATATATTTAATTCGCTTACAATTAAGTCGAAATTTTTATTTATAACTTATGTTCCAATTCCAATATTCACTTTTAATCCTCAATCCAATTTATTAAACCAAGTTAAGTTCCATTTTTGTATAAAATTAACTAATTAATTATCTAATTAGTTCACTTCCATTTTATAATTCCATATCTGATTTTACTTCAAAAATCACTTCATTTAATTTCTTGAGTTCGAAACTCATTTTATAATTCAAGTTTGGATTTTTATTTCTTCAACAAATTATCAAACTATTTTTTTATTTTAGTTTTACCATTCCATTTTTCCAATTTTATAAGTTACACAGCTTATTTTTCATATTTCCATCAATTCCATACTTGAGTATATTCACATTTTATTTTTACTCAAGATTATAAATCTATTTATAGCCTAAGTATACTTTTATTCCATTAAATCCAATTTTGATAAGTTATAAAAACTTATCTATTCACCATCCCTGTTTTTTTTGTTCCATTTAACTTTACTAAAGTTAACTCACCATTTCCTTAATTTATTTCATTAGTTCCACTCAAATCATAATCAATTAAATTGAATTCATTCAACTCAACTTAAGTTGAATTCCATTTAACTCTCTCAATTTAAATTTAATTCCAAACTTCAATTTTCACACTTCTTTCCTTATTAATATCATCCTCCACTTATAAGTTCAAAAAAAACTTATTTTTTGATATTTTTCTAAAACATTTAAATAAGGATTTCAAAATCTTTAAACAACCGGTAATTATTCCAAATCACTTTAAAATCAAATATATACATATATACTCTTTTTGGTTTAACAAACCACTTCCCTTGAATTTCAAAATCAACCCGATTTTATCCAAAACAATTCCTTTCGTAATTTTTAAACAAACTTGTTTGCTCAACAAATCTGAAATATTAATTTCGGTAGCAATCCGTCACTTAGAAACTCGAAAATGAACACCGATGATGTCGCGATCATCATCGAAAATATTTTCGAGCGACTGTAGTGGGTTCAGTGCTATATCACTTCCAAAATCAATTTAAACCATTTTTCTATTCAAAAATATCTCCAAAATAATAATACTATTATTCATTCCAAAATACTTTGGAAATTTTTTTCCGGGGTTTAAATTTCCAATTTCCGGTTCGAATTGATTTTCAGTTTTAACTCATTTGTATAATTCATTCTTATACAATTTATTGGTTTTTATAAACCATTTCCAATCTTATAATCTTATTTTGATTGTATACTAATATCAACCAACACATCAATATACTATAATAATTTTCAGAAAATTATTTCTTTCATATAAAAATATAGTTGGGTAAAATTATTTCATTTACCCTCTTTTAAAACAATACTGTGTCGGTTAACCGTGTTCAAGTGTTTAGAAACTCCTGTCGATTTAGTGGCATCCCACTATTCGACCAGAATTTATATGCCACTCAACAGATAAGTCAACACAGTATAAAACATTTTATATTCACTAACAAATACACGCTTATATCTATTAATACACTCAAAATTATTCTAAGGTACTACTGACCCTATCTCTAATGAGAAATCCCCACCAAAGCCAAGGTTCTCACTTAACCTTCAGCTTTGATACAAAATGTAACAAACGGGATTTTCGACCATCGAAAATCGATATAAATACGTTTCACTATATAACATGCCGAATATTCAAGTGCCGGAAATACTGATTGCTAGGGGTGAAGAAGAAAGAGGTAGAAGAAGAAACAAAAACAACAACACAGAATCTTATAATCACAGCGGAACAAAATAATGTATATATATATATATAATAACAAATCTTTATACAAAAGAAACCGTATCAGTTAATATACATAAAATCATCAGAGTAGACCAATCATCAATCAAGCTGGACAATTACAATAACTTGTCTTGATATACAAAACTCACATAGTGGAAATAACCAAGTACGTGATATACGTCTGAAATCCTCCAGCTCGTCTCCTGAGCTCCATAGCATCCTATCATGAATCTGTAATACTTGGTCTTACCCGAGCATTATAATAAAATAACACCCGAGTCAGTCTGGAAAACCAGCGTGAGAAAACACACTCAATTTGAATTATTAAAGTTATCAAAATCCTTTGAAAAACAAAGGTATCTCGTCAGACCGCGTCACACATAAACACGACGGGTTTTTCCCTTACGATAACCAAAACAATTTTATCAAAATCATCTGATATTATAATAGTGTTTAAACAAAGTAAATAGAAATTAGCTGAAATGCTTGCATCTCACGTTTCAGCATAGTTGGGCACAGTCAAAACCGTACGACGATTATTGAAGAATGGATTCCATACAATGACTGGGCTACTGGAGTACCGCCCATCACAGTACACCTCTAGAAAAACGTACCAAAGACCTCGTCGAGATCCCCTGCCAATGCAAGACCGGTCTACCCATAACCTGGATAGTACCGAATATGTTATCACCCCGGGTGTTCCCACCCTTAAAATCGAGCGCTCACTTTTCCATGCACAACCATATCCATAATTTATACATATTTATGAGGGTATCTAGAAAAGTAATAACATACCCTAATTGGCTGCGACCCACTTAGCCTTGCTTCATCTCCCCTGTTTTATTCATTCCCGATGGATGAGGCTTGAGGCTAACGTTTACCTTTCAAGAACAATTTCACTTAGAATGCTCATCGTCCTCCAATGACGATGTTCTGATAGCATTCGTCCATACAAGTTCTCCTGGGTCTGGACAAACTGAATCACCGTCTTCACTATCTTCACGATATCCATTTGTAACGCTCAAATCGGATCGAAGTGGTTTTCGAATAATTAAAATCTGATCATGGTCTCTTCGAAACGATCAACGAAATTGGCCACTATTTGATAGTCGGTTATTTAACTATCAATATAACATCCATAAGCAGTCACTAGGAACATATTATTTTTTTTTCCAAAATTTATTTTCAAAATATCTTTATAAGATATATATTCAAATCCCTTCCAAAATTTCAACATTTGGGACAAATCAAATACTTATATCCATATCAGGATATTTCAAACCATCTCATATTTCAACACTTAGAAAAATATTAAAAAAAAATAAAATTTTCCAAACCCCCTTACTTCTCAACACCTAGGAAAGTTCCAATTATTTCTCTATTCTCAAAATCCTTCACAATTTATATTGTAAATTCCTTAACTCGTTAATGACGAATTCTATAAGTTCCGGGGTTCCTTAATTAATTTCCTTTAATATTTCCAAAGTCAAAACGCTCGTCTAAAATTCCAAATATTCATTTCTAACTTCTTTTATGAATCCTAATTCATTTTTTGAAGTTCACTTTTATTTAAATACTTCGGAAATTTTCCTTACATTTTCCCAAATTCCATGTTGAGAATTTCTCCTATAAATCCCATCTACTGAATAAACCCCGTTTCCTAACCTTGAGAAGATTTATAAATAAATTTAAATCATTCCAAAACTCTATATATATTGATAATAAATATTTTAAAAGAATAATAATTTATTTTTCTAAAACATGTTCAAGTAATTATTTAAAATATCGAAACACTTTTTTATAACATCAATAACTCATTTTTAGATAAACAAATCTATTTACAAAGCTAATTATAAAAATTAGAATTTAATTTCAATTAATATTAGATATTTGAAAAATTCACTTCCGAAGTATTTCAATACCAACTAGTTTAAAATTACATAGTTAAATAAATAAAATTTTCCTTTTTAAATCAAAACTTAACTTCTTTAAAAAAATATTTCTAGAATCCCAATAACCAATTCAATTTATAAATCCCTCTCGATTTACAACACACTGATCCCATTCTGATTCTCTAACCATCCTCACTTTTCACAAATAGAATTCAATATTTTTCCCAAAAATCTATTTTCCATATCTCGATATAAATTCACCCTGTGAAATTATATTCCAATTTAACAATTTATTTCATTTCCCTTGTTTATAAACATCGTTTATAAATTTATAACTCCTTTGAGTTTCACCTGTTACAAAACTAATCCCATTTATAAAATCTCATTTTATAAATTCGTTTCTTAATAAATTCCATATATTTCACAAATCTTTTTAAAATATCGATTTAAACTCCTTTTCATATTTTCCAAAAATATCGTACAAAAATCCATCGTTTGAAAATACTTTATATAAATTATTTTAAAATCTCTATTTAAAATATCTTTACGAATACTTAAATACAAACCAAAATTAATTATTGTTTTTATCCAAATCAATTTCTTAACAATAATCCAAATTTTGATATAAATATTTTTATATTCAAAACCTCCTTTTAATTCCTTTCAAATTCCAAAAATAATATTTATGGTATTTAAAATACCAAAAGTTAGGCCAGTGCTACTCTAACATCCAATAATTCACATCACAACAATAATCTATAACAGATTATTCTAACACATCATATATTATTATATATGAAAAACAATCAATATAAATTTGAGGAATCCAATTGGATCCCTCAAACCTGTTTCCCTATGCATCCACAGATGTTAATACAATATAAAAATACCAATCCCATTTCGAGGGGGATATCGCGGTATATAGTGTCACCCGCTATTATGCGGGGTGCATAAGGTCTCATCCGCTCCAATCTGTGGGAAATATATCCAACTACTAATATATATACTAATATAAATATATATAAAGTCCAAACCGATAATAATTTATAAATTCAACCAGGCGTCCAAAATTAATTTTACTCATTTAAAATTAATTGCAGTAATCCAAATAAGTGAGATTTACTCACCTTGATTTTATTATTTACCGAATATCCATATTTTTAATTGTCTAAAATCCAGCTAACTCTGAAAAATTCCAAGCTAATTTCTATGCATAGATTTTCACAGCTACGAACCAACTCTACCGAGTTCATGAATTTTGGACCTCGTATACAAATTTAATTTAATTTCATTAGCGGTTTCAAATTTTAAATTCTTAATTTAATAAACTAATTATAATATTTAATTAAATCACAGTAATATACCTCCTCATTCCCTTTTGGCCGATGTTTAACCCACCACCGCTCCTTCTATCATCGACGAACAGCCCTACCGACCTCCACCTTGACGTTTCCAGCCCGATAGCCTTTTCCTGGCTCCACCACATCGCCAACAACTCATAAATCAGCATCACCTCCTCCCAAAACCCAGCGCACCACGTCGCACTCCATCCCCCTTCCTTTCGATCGCGGCTTCGACTAGAGATATCCACCAAACCCTACGTCACCTCCAACCAGTCCTCACACAACACCCACGGTCGCCTCTGTCCCAGCACGCGACCCTGCCTGTGCCGCCCTCGCGTCGCCCACAACCGAGCTCAAACTTCCCCCCATCACCGCGACCTCCAATCCCAGTCGCGCACGTTTTCCCCAATCACCGTTTATCTCAACCACACGACGATCCCAGACCCTCACGTCCATCGTCAATCTAGCCCTACCCTTTCTGCCGTGAACAATCGCCGAACCCACCTTCTTCCAGTCGCAAGTGCGATCGCGCTCTGCCTATTTTCACTCGTGATTCGTTTGCATGTCCCTTTATCTCTTTTTTTCCTCTCGTTTAATTTCAATTTCCAGCTGAAAGATAATGAGAGGGAGGACTTACTATTTTAAATTAGTATGTAAATTTTTTCTTTCTTCTCTCTTTTTTTTATCATCTGAAAAACGATTTTGTGAAATTGAAATTAAAGGAGCAGGAGAGATAACGCGATTTAGTAAGGAAGAGGGTGGACTGAGGAGAATTCGTGATTTTGAAATGAAAGAATGAAAGGGGGACATGATTAAAAGTTGGAAGGAAGCGACATAGGTCGGTTATGAAGATGGATAGGATGGCTCAACTGTTCATTTGATTTTACTTTTATTATTATTATTATTTTTCAGAATATCTCGAATCACATACCGTGAAATCTTGACCTCCTATTGCGGTGTGCCGCTTGGTGTTCCTAATGTTATACCGCTATTTCGAACTCAATGGAACGAGTCTCGAGGGCTAATTTGGTCATATGGAGAAGATAGCTTTTTAAATCCATTATTTAAATTAAATTCAATTTAATCATTTTTAGGCGTTTTTAGATCGCACGACCAAACGGTAACTCCAAACGCTACGAAATTTGAAATCCAATATTAATACACTATTACGGATCCAATGGAACCAGTTTCGTCGAATTCCAAGACTGTGCCATGGATCGCTATTTTAATGCGTGATTTAAATCGACGAAATTTCAAAATTTGTGAAATCACTTGAAATTCTAGTTTTAAAATCTTACTAACTAAATTAAAATTTCAAATCTAATATTTAAACCATTTAAATATTCAAAATCAAACGACGAAAAATCCGGATCGTTACACTTAAGAGGGTTAAACTTTGGAAGGGAGGCTTTCTCAGATGTGAATACAATGTCCTGCATGAAGCAGGGTGAGAATGAGAGCCTATGTAACTTTATAAAATGCTTCAAGTCTCAAGCGCTTTAGATTAGGGTGACTTGTGAGGAAGCGCTGCTGATGGCAGGGCATGTTGGGATTAGGAGGAACAATACCATATAGGGTAAGAACAATAGGAAGTCGTGTCACAGCTTGAGGCTTTCTATAAAAGGGTTAGCGACTACATTAGAATGGAAGAGGCCAGAGCCATATAATCACATTAATCGAAAAGAAATTCTGCTTCCCACAATGAAAAGAAGATGGGGGAAAAAAGGGTACCATCCACCTACAAAGCGGCAAAGAGAATTCAACTTCATAGCAAAGACTCCCCTCAACCACACACCTGGTCAGATTTATGAGATAACCAGAATTGAAATGTCTTACACCGTCCCGAACAAAGGGAAGAAACCAGAAAAAAAAATAGGGGAAGCCTAATGCCTCTTTCATATGGCCAATGTCCACCAAACAGATAAATGCCGACGCTTGAGAAATGAGATTGAGTGACTGATTCAGAAATGATACTTAAGCAGGTATTGGAAGTAAAATAATAGGGAAAGGACTGGGAACCTCACTCCGAATCCAAATGAAAATCTAGCCGAAAACCCCTCTAATTTCGTAGCCTCAATCCATGGAGAACCACACCTTGTAGGAAAAAGTAAACAAGCACAGGAGTGGTATGTGCAAAAGGCTAAAGTAGAGCAGAGGACCATATTCCATGTAAAAGAAAAGTATGCACGAGATATAGTCTTCACTACAACCGACACAGTTGGAGTTTTCTTTCTACATCTGGATATGCTCATAATTACAATATTGATCTCAAACTACAGCATGAGGAAAGTCTTCGTGGATGCTGGGAGTTCTGTTAATGTCAGTTTCAAGTCTGCGTTTGAGATGATGCTTCCAGTAGAAATACTGAAACTAAGCCCTAAACTGATTTATGGCTACAATAACACTATCAATTCCTATCGGATCTTCATGTCTTCTCATCACTACCAGAACTGCTCCTCTTCACAAATCATTCTATATAAGCTTCCTAGTCATCGATCAACCATCCTCATATAATGCATTTTTAGAAAGGCCTGCAATGATTGCCATAGGGCGGTAATTTCCCAGAATCTGCTTATGAAGTTCCACAACCCTGTTGGAATAGGATCGATTAGAGGGGAATAATTATTGGCTAAGGAGTTATATAACGTAAACCTTAGTTCTAACAATAAATTTTTTCAAAATTATTATGTTGCCTCCTCAAATAATCGTAATAATGATGATAAAGGGGAAAGTAAGCCAATTTCAAGAACAATGTCGGTACCAAGTACCAAGGTTGATGCTGAAACAGGTTATTCTCTGACCACAACATCAGTAAAAAGAAAAAAGAGGGAGTATATGTATATGGTCGGCACTGAAGAATATAACTCAGTCTACACGTAGTATTTTTGTAAAGAAGTTAAGAAGTAGGTCTTCTCTGCTACATCCCAACCCAAAGTGGAAGAAAGTGAAATAGACCCAAGGTTAGGGGAGACGAAGAGGGATTTAAAGCCATTAGATGACCTCGAGGATGTTCAGATCGACCCGGAAGATTCTTTGAAGGTTCTCAAGATAGGGAAAAACCTCAACATAGAAATCATAGCATAGTTAATAGACTTTCTCAAAAGATCAAAATATTTTTTCACTTGAACGCAATTAGACATGGTAGGAATAGACCCAGTTATCATTTGCCATGCATTCAACATCGATCCCAGTGCTCATCCAGTCAACCAAAAGTGCAGGCCCTAGATCATGAAAGGTATAATGATCTGCATGAAGAATTTAAGAAACTGAAGGAAAATGGGTTCATCGGAGAAGTGTATAACCCTTAGTGGATTGTGAACTTTGTTCTTGTAAAGAAGTCTAATGGGAAATAGAGAACTTGTGTCGACTATTCCAACCTCAATAAGACTGCCCGAAGGATAATTTTCCTCTCCCTAGAATCGCTCAGTTGGTGGATGCAAACAGTGGCCATAAACTGCTCACCTTCATGGATGCATACTCAGGTCACAACCAAATAGCTATATTTGACCCAGATCAGGAGCATACTAGACTTGTAACGGGAAAATGATTATATTGCTACAAATTCATGCCGTTCGGACTCAAAAACGCAGGAGCAACCACCAAAGGTTATTTAACATGATGTTCTCATACCAAATTAGAAAAAATGTAGAAGTATATGTAGATGATATGCTAGTTAAATCAAAACCAACACCAAGTCATGTGCATGACTTGGAAGTGACCTTTGCAATCCTAAGACAATACGACATGAAGCTGAACCCTTTGAAGTGCACTTTTGCTATCAAGTCAGGAAAGTTTCAAGGCTACATAGTAAGTGCCCATGACATTGAAGCAAATCAAGAACAAATTGAGGCCGTAAGGAATATGGGAGTCCCAAGAAAACCAAAAGACGTCACAATAAGTACCAAAATAAGGCCTAAATGGTAGGGTGCCCACTCTAAGCAAATTCATTTCCAAAGCAACAGATAACTGTATACCGTTCTTCTACCAGGTGAAATGTACTTTCAAGTGCATCTCATTAAAGTCCTCACAAATAAACTGCTAAAGCAAATACTGTATAAGCCAGAGACATTGGATCACTTACTAAAATGGGCAATGGAGCTCAGCTAATATGATATCTTCTACTGCCCCAGAAAAGTAATCAAAGGATAATAGATAGTAGACTTCATTGTGGAATGCACGCTGCCATTGAACCACAATCCAAGCAAGAGGCACCCACTCCATAGTTTTGGAAATTATTCATGGATAGAGCATCAAACGAGCAGGGGCAGGAATTTGATATGTACTGATCACCCCAGATGAGCAGGAATTATACAGGGTAGTGCAACTTGGTTTCAAAGCTACCAATAATGTTGGAAAATATAAAGCTCTCCTCGCAAGCATATGGTTAGCTTAGGTAATGAAGGAAACCCATATAAAAATTCATAGTGATTCCCAATTAGTGAGAACTAAGTGCAGGGTAATTACTAAACGAAAGAGCCAACTCTTGCTAAATATGTGGAATTGTCTATGTTGAAAATGCGGATTACGGATCTTAAGGCTGGATTAACACTAGAGGGAGGGGGTGAATAGTGTTTAATGGATTTTATGGAACTTTTGAAATCTTTTGAAATTAAACATAGACAGATGCAATTCACAAACACAGAGGCAATCACAGAATCAGACACAGATGAAAATAGTAAATAAAAAGCAGTAAAGGAAAGAACACACCGAAATTTTATACTTGTTCGGAGTTACCCTGCATCCAGTCCCATACAATTTCTTGTGCAGATTTCTTTTCAAATATAATGTCAATATTAGAACCTCCATTTCAAGGTCACGAGATACATCCTCCCGTCTTCGAGTCCAGGGCAAACTCTCTTAATTTAACCAGGCTACAAGATCACCTAATTTATTTACAGGCTACAATCACACCCAATTGATTTACATGCCACAATCACACCGTTTCCAATATCACTTTGATAGATAGAGAGACTCAATACACTTCTTTGATTACAAATGATCCTATAACTTTGAATAGCACTGAGATCTTTGAGAGGCAGTGGTAGAGAATCAAACTAGAGATGATCAAGTTTGATTCACTTAGGATTTCGGTAGAGTTTTTTTAAAATAGAAGAGAATATTTGAGTGGAGAAGAAGGAGTGAAGAAATGAAGAAAAACTAACTTCAAATTCATTGATAACAAATGGTATTTATAGAAGAACAACAGTCATGTCCATTCGTAAAAGGTTATGACGAATAGACACTCTTTTTTTGAAAATTTGAAATTTAAATTCTGCGGCTACTATGTCGACATAGGGGGATGGGGTATATCGACATGCCCTAGTAAATTTTGAAAATTGGTTTTTGTTTTTAAAAGAGATTTTCTTTTTTTAAAACTTGTCAACGCAATTTTTGAAGTTTATAAAGCATTTTGAATACAGTTTAAACTTATAAAAGAGATTTAAAAAGTAATCTTAAAAATATATAATCTATAATATAAAAGAAATATTAAAAACTAAGTATAAAATATATTTTTGAGATTTAAAGCTTATAATATTAAAACCAGGAGATAGTTTAAAAATAAGAGATGATTTTGAAATCAAAATATAAAAGATAATAAAAATAGTTTAAGGCTAAAATATTTAAACTGAGAGAGATGACTTTAAAAAGTTTTTGGAAAAATATTTTAAATAAATCATTTTGAAAATTTCGTGGATTTCATTCCACTAGAGAAGGTCGTGGGTTCAATCCCACTAAAGAGGTCGTGGGCTCCATCCCACTATTAAAGCGAGAAGGTGGATTCCATTCCACAATAAAAATCCAAATAAAGATTTTAGTGCTATTATGAAGTTTTAACATAAATTTATACTCTATTACTTATTTTGATATCTTGAACTCTTGAACTCTTGATACTCATGAGTCTTCAGTCTTGATTTCTTCAATCTTGAATTCGTCAATCTTGAATCTTTATACTGTACAATCTTCATTCTCAGTACCTGCATATATATCCTGCATATACATATATATCTAGACAAAGGTATTAGTATTTATATTTTATAACAAGTCCTAAGGTTGTTGTCATTAAAACCATCATCTCAGGAACTAACAATCTCCCCCTTTTGATGATGACAACCTTTGTTTATAAAATCTTCTCCACAAACTTCAATCTACTCTGACTCCCCCTTATTCCAACAATTCCCCCTTAATCTACTAACCCCCCCTTAATCTAAGCCTATCTAACCTATTTTATAATTCTCCCCCTTTGTCATCAAGAAAAACTAATCTTAAACTACATAACTCCTCCTTAAACTAATACTATGGAATTAAAAGCTAATAACGAAGTATAATAAGGAGAACATAAATCTAATTATATGTTGTTATATTACACATATAAACACAAATATATACAAATACACATAATATATAAAAACATTATCATAAAAACAATCTAATGAGAGTCCTTGTCAATTTTTTTCTCTATTTATTTAAATATATATGTTACTATATCTATATTCTATATCTCAGTTATAGAATAAATAATTAGTTCTCTTCTTAATTTAGTAAAGGTTGATTGATTCAAAAGTTTGGTTAGAATATCAGTTATTTGATTCTCAGTGTTGATAAATTCAAGAGAAATAATCTCTTTACTTATATTGTCTCTGAGAAAATGATGTTTGATACCAATATGTTTGGTTCTGGCATGATGAGTAGGATTTTTGGATAAATTTATTGCACTTGTATTGTTACAATAAATTGGTGATTTTGAAATATTTAATCCAAAATCCTTTAGGATCTGTTGCATATATATAACTTGAGAACAAGCCAAAGCAGTAGAGATATATTTTGCTTCATTTGTTGATAGAGAGACAGTATTTTGCTTTTTTACTAAAACAGGAAACTAAAGAATGTCCTAAAAAGTGACAAGTTCCACTAGTACTTTTTCAGTCTGATTTACAACCAGCATAGTGAGCATCACAATATGAGATTAAATCAAATGAATCAATTTTAGGGTAAAATAGGCCATAGTCTAAAGTGTGTTTAACATATCTTAGGATACATTTAACAGCTTTTAAATGGGTCTCTTTGGGTTGAGATTGGTATCTTGCATACAGACAGACACTATGCATGATATCAGGCCTACTCATAGTTATATAAAGTAACGATCCAATCATTTCCCTGTATAGTTTGTGATCAACATCTTTTGACATGTCTTCTTTATTCAAGGCTTCATTGGTTGCTACAGGAGTGGGTTTTCCACTCGTAGTGGTCATACCAAAAATACTAACTAGATCTTTAGCATACTTTTCTTGACTAATGAAAATACCACTATCTAATTGTTTTATTTGCAATTCTAAAAAGAAAGTAAGTTCACCCATATGACTCATCTTAAACTTTTTTGTCATTATTTTAGAAAACTCTTTGTTCATTTTATTGTTTGTTGATCCAAAAATTATATCATCTACATAAATCTGTACTAATTGGATATCATTTTTGTTTCTTTTAATAAAAAGAGTATTATCTACTTCACCAATTTCAAAATTTGATTGTAATAGGTAAGATCTTAGTCTATCATACTAGGCTCTAGGAGCTTGTTTCAGACCATCTAAAGCTTTCTTTAATTTGTAAACATGATTTGGAAACTTTTCATCTTCAAAAATTGGGGGTTGTTCAACATAAACATCTTCTTTAACAAAACCATTTAAAAATGCACTTTTGACATCCACTTGAAATAATTTGAAATTGTTGTGGTCTGCGAAAGAAAGTAGAATTCTAATGGTTTCTAATCTTGCTACGGGTGCAAAGGTTTCATCAATCTATTCCTTCTTCTTGACAGTAACCTTTCACGACTAACCGAGCTTTATTTCTAATGACCTCACCTTGTTCATTCATTTTATTTTTATAAACCCATTTAGTTCCTATTATAGTTTTGTCCTCGGGTCTAGGAACAAATTCCCATACATCAATTTTGGTGAATTGACTTAGTTCTTCTTGCATAATAAGAATCCATAAATCATTAGATGATGCTTCCTTTGGATTTTTGGGTTCTATAGTTGATATAAAAGCTATGTTACTCATCTTGTTTAGTTGATTTCTAGTTCTAACAACAGATTCAATATTTCCTAGTATATCTTCTACATGATGATCTTTTAAAAGCTCGATCCTTTTATTAGGATGAATAGTTTTACAATTTATTTCATTTTATTCATTAATTAGAGTAACAAAATCATCTTCATCATTTTTGTTTAAAAATCTTTGAAATTTTCATCAAAAGATACATGCATTGTTTCTTCAATGGTGTTAGTTTTTAAATTGAAAACTCTGTATGCTTTACTTCTATTAGAATATCCAATAAAGATTCCTTTGTCGGATTTTGGATCAAATTTATCCAAATTGTCCTTTGTATTTAGAATGAAACGTTTACTTCCAAAAACATTAAAATAAGATACCTTTGGTTTCTTATTGGAAATAAGTTCATATGGTGTTTTATTGGTTAGAGGTCTAATTAAAATCCTATTCAAAATGTAACAAGCTGTAGCGACTGCTTCAGCCTAAAAATTTCCTGGTAATTTACTATTTGAAAGCATAGTTCTTGCACACTCTTGAATCATCCTATTTTTACGCTCTACCACTCCGTTTTGTTGTGGAGTTCTTGGAAAGGAAAAATTATGAGTTATTCCTTTTCGATTAAAAAATTTCTCAAAATTTTCATTTTCAAATTCTCCACCGTGATCACTACGAATAGTTTTGATTTTTAAAAAAACAAAAGTTTTAAATAAATCAAAAGCATCACTTTTAAGTTTTAGAAAAATTATCCATGTAAATCTAGAATAGTCATCTACAATTACAAAAACATATTTACTGTGATTTATTGACTAAATCTGAGATGGGCTAAATAGATCTAAATGAAGTAACTCAAGAGGTTTTGAAGTAGAAATCATATCTTTCAATTTAAATGAACTCTTCCTAAGTTTTCCTAATTGACAAGCATCACATATACTATCTACTTTAAAATTCATTTTAGGGATACCTCTTACTAAATCAAATTTTGATAGTCTAGATAAAAGTTTGAAATTCAAATGCCCAAATCTTTTATGCCAAATCCAAGGGTCACTTGTATTATCCAAAAGACATATGTTATCATTCGAGATTTTCATACTAAGTATATAAATATTTTTCTTCCTAATCCTTCAAAGATAATATTTGATTTATTATCTTCGATGTGACACTTATCCTTTTCAAATTTAATTTTATAGCCCTTGTCACATAGTTGAATTATGCTAAGTAAGTTGTGTTTTAGATTCCTAACTAACAGAACATCAGAAATAGTAGGAGTTTTAGAGTTACTGACATTGCTGATGCCAATCACATATCCTTTTGAATTATCTCTAAAGTTGATCGGTCCTCCATCTTCATAAATTATGTCATTCAGTATCTCCGGATTACCAATCATGTGTCTTGAACATCCACTATCAAGTATCCATTTATTTTTCTTGATTTGCATCATTTTTCCATTGAGTGTTGATTCATTAAAATCCATATAACACATCTGTTCCAGCACAACACACCAATTCGGTAGATAACTTGATTTTCTATAATAACAATATGTAGACATATGAGACAATGATGATTTGGATAGTTTTGAACTAGTGTTAACAGAATCTCCAAAAATTTCCATTTTAAACTTTTTCAAAATTCAGATTATGATAACTTTGAAAACCAACGATCTGATACCAAATGTTGGAAATGCGGATTACGGATCTTAGGGCTGGATTAACACTAGAGGAGGGGTGAATAGTGTTTAATGGATTTTATGGAACTTTGAAATCTTTTGAAATTAAACACAGATAGATGCAATTCACAAACACAGAGACAATCAAAGAATAAGACACAGATGCAAATAGTAAATAAAAAGCAGTAAAGGAAATAACACACTAGAATTTTATACTGGTTCGGAGTTACCCTACGTCTAGTCCCACACAATTTCTTATGTAGATTTCTTTTCAAATATATTGTTGATACTACAACCTCGATTTCAAGGCCACGAGATACACCCTCCTATCTTCAAGTCCAGGGAAAAATCTCTAGATTTATCCAGGATACAAGATCACCTAATTGATTTACGGGCTACAGTCACACCCAATTGATTTACGGGCCACAATCACACCGTTTCCAATATCACTTTGATAGATAGAGAGACACGATACACTTCTTTGATTACAAATGATCCTATAAATATGAATAGCACTGAGATCTTTGAGAGACAGTGGTAGAGAATCAAACTGGAGATGATCAAGTTTGATTCACTTCGGATTTCGGCAGAGTTTTGTTAAAATATAAGAGAATATTTGAGTGGAGAAGAAGGAGTGAAGAAATGAAGAAAAATTAACTTCAAATTCATTGAAAACAACTGGTATTTATAGAAGAACAACAGTCGTGTCCATTCATGAAAGGTTATGATGAATAAACACTTCTTTTGAAAATTTGAAATTTAAATTCTATGGCTACCATGTCGACATGGGGGGATGGGGTATGTCGACATGCCCTAGTAAATTTTGAAAATTTATTTTTGTTTTTAGAAGAGATTTTTTTTAAACTTGTCAAAACAATTTCTGAAGTTTATAAACCATTTGGAATATAGTTTAAACTTATAAAAGAGATTTAAAAAGTAATCTAAAAAATATATGATCTATAATATAAAAGTAATTTTAAAAACTAAGTATAGAATATATTTTTGAGATTTAAAGCTTATAATATTAAAACCAGGAGAGAGTTTAAAAACAAGGGATGATTTTGAAATCAAAATATAAAAGATAATAAAAATAGTTTAAGGCTAAAATATTTAAACTGAGAGAGATGACTTTTAAGAAGTTTTTGGAAAAATATTAAAAATAAATCATTTTGAAAATTTCGTGGATTCCATTCCACTAGAGAAGGTCGTGGGTTCCATCCTACTAAAGAGGTCGTGGGTTTCATCCCACTATTAAAACGACAAGGTGGATTCCATTCCACAATAAAAATCCAAATAAAGATTTTAGTCCTATTATGAAGTTTTAACATAAATCTAAACTCTATTACTTATCTTGATATCTTGAACTCTTGATACTCATGAGTCTTCAGTCTTGATTTCTTCAATCTTGAATTTGTTAGTCTTGAATCTCTATACTCAGTCTTGAATCTTTATAGTATACAGTCTTCATTCTCAGTACCTACATATATATCCTGCATATACATATATATCTAGACAAAGATATTGGTATTTATATTTTATAACAAGTCCTAAGGTTGTTGTCATCAAAACCATCATCTCAGGAACTAATAGTCTAAAAAGTTACTAGAGCATTTCGAACAATTTGATATAGAGCAAATTCTGCATGAGAATAATTCTTCCGCAGACTCATTGGTCAAACTTCCAAGCACTAAAGTGGAGAATGAAATAAAAGTCGTTTTGATAGGCTATCTAGCTAAACCAAGCATCACCGAAGCTAATCAAATATTGGTTTTAACTAGAGCCCAACGAGCTACCATCAAAGAAGCTCAAGATCAAGAAACAATAGAGAGTTAAGAGAAGTCCCCAATCATGCCTATCCCTTAGCAAGCAGAGGAGGACTCATGGATTACCCCTATCAAACAATTATTAATAAATGAAGTTATGCCTCCAAACAAGAATGAGGCCTATAAAATAAGATATCAGGCCCCATACTCTTCCTTCTTTGATGGCATATCATGCAAGAGAGAGTACTCTACCCCTTATCTTAGATGCGTCTCCAAAGAAGGAGTATGAGTCCTAAGTGAAGTACATGAAGGGCAATGCAAGGATCACTCTAGAGGGGCAAAGTTAGCAAAGAAAGTTCTAAGGCACGGGTACTACTGGCCCACTGCACTTTAGGATGCACAAGAATATGTAAGGAGAGGTTATAGATGTCAAAGGTTTTCCAATATCCCAAGACAATCGTTCCATTAGCCCATCCCATTGGTCAGCCTATGTCCATTTAATATATGGGGCACAGATTTAATAGGACCGCTACCCATATCAAAAGGAGAAGCAAAGTATGCTGTGGTGGTGATAGATTACTTCACAAAGTGGGTGGAAGTAGAACCCTTAGCAACAATCACTGCAAAGAAGATAGCCGCTTTGGTCGTGAGAAACATAATTATCAGCTTTGGAATCCCCCATAAAATAATTTCAGACAACGAAACCCAATTTGAAAGTAAAGAGTTTACGAAGCTTTGTAAAAAGAATGGAATAATAAAAAGTTTATCCTCCGTCACATACCCCCAAGCGAATGGATAGGTCAAAGAAGCAAACATGATCATCAAGAAACTGCTTAAGAAAAGACTGCAAAGGGCTAAGGAGAAATGGGTGGAAGAGTTATCTCTAGTACTATGGGCTTACAGAGCCTCATCCAGGTTTCCTATTGGCCACAGACCTTTCTCCTTAACCTACGACTACGAAGCAATGTTCTCAATCGAAACAAAAATTCCATTACACAAAATAATATTGTATGTAGCGAAAAAAATAAAAGATAAAAAGAAGACGCTCTCGATCTTATTCAAGAGAGAAGAGATGAGGTAGCAGTCTGATCCACTGCAAACCGACAAAGGATGGAAAAAAATTACAATGTCGGGCCCAAAGATAGAAACTTCTACAAGGGAGACCTGGTACCACTAAAAGTGGTAGCTAACACCAAGAACCCAGCGGATAGGGCCTTAGGTCCCAATTGAGATGGGCCCCTAGTCATAGCAGAAGCGTTAGCTAATGGGGCTCACTGACTCTCAAGGCCTGATGGAAACCTAGTTCCAAGTATTTGAAATTTAGGGCATCTCAAATCTTACTTTGTATAAGCAGTGTTGTTTGTATGTCATAATAATAAAGATTGTAATTATTATGAAAAGTAGTAATACAGTGAACTAACCGTAGGGATATTGGATGGCCTAAACTAGTATAACAATCTCTGTGTGTTAATTTTACTAACATAGCAAACAACATTGAGCCATATCACACACAAATTGGCTTCTCAACCGAACAATCACATTGGACAAAAGGATATTAGACGACTTGAACCAATACAAAATAAAACCAAGTGCATGAGTTCAAAAGGTTATAAATACACGACCCGACTTCACAGTCACAAATAGTCTACCCCTCAACAACGGAGCAAACCATGTTATGTGTACGAATAAAGATAACAGTTTGCCTCCAAATAGCGGAGCAGGCCGTGCCAAGCGCATGATCCCAAGGCAGATGCGAAGCTAGAAGTCATGCAAATCCAAACAAAATGAAAGTACAGAGAAGCTAAATCTCACAAGATACTTATACTCCTTTACAAGAAAGTATAATTTACATGGCACCTTTACAAGTATTTGTACGGCAAAAAAAAGAACATTTTTTACAACTTAGAAGTTGTTATAAACTACAAGTCCCAAAATACTACTACAACTATAAAGTATCGTGCTAAGGGATGCTCACCAGGGGATGGTCCATTCTGATATGAAAATTCTTCCTACGGTCATTGTTGGCACCCATCCACGGGTCTGTCGGAACCTCCACAGTCACCATGCAGCCCTGTTTATTATAGAGAAATCTTAGGTCGAGTGCATAGTAAAAGTAACTAAAGACGTCAATGGCTCATTATAGAGAGATCTGCTCCTATCTTATATCTGTCATTCTCTTTCCTACGCTTCTCTTCAAGCTCGACAACTTGACCCTACCCTGGTGTAGTAGTAGGTTTAGTTGCAACACTGGGAGCGGCCGGAGCTTCTTGTAATTGATCTTTGAGTTCATAAATCTTTAGCATAGTGGTCTCCTTCGTCTCTTCTAGAGTCTTTATCCACTCAGCCCTTGTCTTTTTTGAATCACTAGAAAAACCAACCAAATATTTAAGAGCATCCACCTTCCACCCCTTCCTTTGTGAGCGAGGAAGCACCTTAGTCCCCTGTTGCTCTATCTGGTTACTTAGTGGTCTTCCAACTCTTTGAGTTTACTTTGGTAGTGTGATTCCAATTTTCTCTTCTACTCATCTGCTAACGAAGTGTCCATCCTGTAGGAGGAGAAGGTGCTACACACAAGCTAAGCCCCTTTTGCCGGCTCTCCTTCTTCGACATCCTCTTTCTCTTCATATTGAAGGGTAACCTGAAAAGACATGTTTTCTATAGTCTTCTTCAGTTTCTTAATCTTATCTTCATAGCCAATCCCATAAAGTGGTGCACTCTCCTTCAACGCCTACTGCAATTCGATCACTTTGGAGTTTGCAACATCCAAGTCAGTGCACAACCTAAATTATATTGGTGCTAGTGCTCTAGTGCATCCTTAGCTTCTTTAAGCTCCGAAAGGGAATTCCTTAAGTCTCTTTCAAGCCCTTCGTTAGTAGCTGTTAAACAGAAATTCTATTCCTCCAAGGCCGCGGTAGAAGTCATGGTCGTATGCTCAAACTCAGGCACACTTGTGTCACCCAGGCCATAAATAGTGGGAACCAAAGGTTCATTGGATTCAAAGGCTCTGGTAAACTCGGAAGGAGGACCATGAGAATCAACCTAGTTGGTAGTAATTAGAGTTTGGTTTAAAAGAAATCAAGTCACACAAAGCTTGTTAATACCACATATATTCATTTTGGTGACAACAACCATACAAAAATAGGTACTGAAAATTTTCCAAGTTGTATAGAATATTTTGCATGATATTATACAGGTTTATACAAGTGTAGGATAATCGAGTTTGAAGATTGATAAATAAAAGACTAGAGATCAAGATTAGGGATGATAGAGATATCTAAAGATCCATGAGTTTAAAGACGAAGATATAAAAAGTTCAAGACTATAGTTTATAGTCAATAGTCATTAAATTAATTTGTTAAAGTCCTTGAATAACAACTTTCTCTTTTTGAATACCTATTATTAAATTATTTATTTTAATATCAAAATATTTTTTTAAATATTTCTACAAATATTTTATAAGAGTTTTATATATTAAAAATTATTTAAAAAACCATGTTTAAATTTTTTTACAAATTATTAGAATTTTATAAACTTCAAATGGATTATCGTTTATCAAAATTAATAAGGGTATGCCAAAAAAGGCTACATAGGCATGTCGACATATGTACCATTGAAGAGGTATCTTCTGAATTTTGAATAGTTGTGATTTTTAGTTATATTTCTTTACGGATAGGAATGTCCCTTCAAACACTATATAAAGGGGACTGGAAAATGAATTTTATAAATAACTTTCACTACTTTCTTCTACCAAATTCTCATTATATATTTCACAAAATCCACTTTTTAGACTTTTCAAATCCACTCAAATTCAATCCCTACATTACTACATTTATTCTCTACAATCTACTCATTGATTTGAAAGTATTCTTTCATCAATTAAAAGATTAATGATCAAAGTGCTATCAAAAGGCTATAGGATATTCTATAACCAAAGTACAACTGTATGTATTTGGAATCAACAACTCTCTACTATAATTTGTTTGGGTGTTCTTATTTCTCATTCAAATCAAGTGGGTGCGCGCGTTGCCCATTCAAATCAAGTAGATGTGCTTGAAGCCATTCAAAACAAGTGGGTGTGCTTCTTGCCTGTTAAAATCAAGTGGATGATCTTATTTCTCGATTAAATCAAGAGAGTCTACTCTGAACTCGAAAAATCAAGAGGGTGTATCTTGCTTCCTTGAAATCGAGACTGTATACTGGTTTTCTTACTACCTGTTTAAAGTAGGAGTTGGAAAGGAATTCTATACATACACTGAACATGATTGGATGTAGAATTGGTTAATCCGAACTAGTGTAAACCTCTTAGTGTCAACTCTCTTACTTTTACTTTATTTTTACTATATTTATATATATCTATGACTACTTACCTATGTTGATTATCTATGTTTGAATTCAAATCTTGAAATATTTCAAAAAATTTCCATATAGGTTATAAAATACTATTCACCCCCTCTAGTGTTAGAGTGGCCTCAAGATCCATTCACATTAGTACTACATCGTTTCCCATAAAGCTAAGTTTGAACAACATATCACATAAAGGCCAATTTTATATATGGAAAATGTAATGAATTCACATATAAAAGTAATAACAATACACTGCGCTCACCCCTTATTTAGATTACTAAGTGTAAGCCTAAACCGCTCCAAGTGCGGACTATCGAGTGGGAGGAACCACTCTCTAAGGTATATCGCCACCGACGCAATACAAAATCACTAAGTGGTCCTTTTTCTTTAACTATTTGATTAATTTTGGAAAGCAACCTTTTGGGCTCCTCTCTAAGTTGCATGAATGACTCATCTAACTCCTTTTCAAGCTTACGAATCACCATTGCAGCAAGAACAAGACGATCTATGGTCTAGTTTTGGAGTTTTTCCATGCTTTCCTTTAGGAGTTTAGTAAATATTACTTCCTTAGAAAACTATAAAGGGAAAATGGGCAAAAATAACATGGTTATTTATAGTGCAGTAATGAAACAACAAGTTGTTATCCCGCCTTTTTGGCAAGGCCGTGACACCAGGAACTCGATTAGAAACCGAGGACAGTTCGCCTTGAAAACCGGTTATACATAGGTCTACTATGGATGTCGAAGAATTTTGTCCAAGTCTAGATCGGGCTGCAATTAATAAGACACGTCAAGTAGAGCCGTGAAAGTCAACGTTCCGAATTTCAAGGCAATCCGAGTTCATATGACCAAGTTATCGTCGAGGAAAAACGGAGTGAATGGCCCTAAGGTCGAATCCATAGGCCGAGCCTATGATTCGAATCCATCAACATATGTTTGCTCCAAATCGTTTGTTATTTCCTTATTCGAATCCATTAGATTGAAGGGCTTCGAATCC
This sequence comes from Allium fistulosum, assembly GCA_030737815.1. Taxonomy (NCBI): domain Eukaryota; kingdom Viridiplantae; phylum Streptophyta; class Magnoliopsida; order Asparagales; family Amaryllidaceae; genus Allium; species Allium fistulosum. Next base: position 934,500,468 of record CM060907.1, on the reverse strand, counting down.
ATAAGCCATGCGATGGTTCGAATCCATGAGACATAACCTAGCTTCGAATCCATCGAACACTCCTTAGTTCGAATCCATCCAAACAGACTTCGTTCGAATCCAACATTTCGAGCCCATCAAGTTTTCCTCTACTTCGAATCCATGCAATCGATACACTTCGATTCCATCCCGTAAGTTACTTCGAATCCACCCTGTTGAGGCAGCTTCGAATCAATCAACCATGACATACCTTTGTCGATTCGAACGAACATATCTTCGAATCCACTCCCTCGAATCCATTACGTCAAAGCAGCTAGAAACATGGATTCGACCCAGTCAACTCGGAGACAAAGTCGGATCAATACGAAGAAGGCGCACCACGTCATCACAAAGGCACGTTGAAACATCGATTCGACCATATCGAGTCCATAAGAATCGATTCAAAGCGATCGACTCGAGTGAAGCGATTCGAAGGGAATCGATTCGAAGGAGCTTTTCAACCGATAACATGATCTTAAATCGATCATATCTCGAGATCTACAAGTCCAAATGCTATGAAATTTTCACAGTAGCTTACTGGCAACCCAAGGAATGTTCATGCCAAATTTCATCTCAATCAGAGCAAATCTTGATCGATTCGAAGTTGAGTTCGAATCGATCCCGAAGTGGGCCCGGATTTCCTGAAAGCGGGCATGTGGGCCCCCTCACGTACCAGAACTGGTCTCCCCGAATTTTAGGCGAAATATCAGCCTCCTACGCCTATAAATAGAGCCCCTGGTCATTCAGAAAAGAGGTCGGATAATTCTAAGAGCTAAAGAGTGCCCAGACCCTGCCAGATTTACTTCAAATCACCACCGCTGCTTTAGTTTCAGACTTAGCTTAGAAAATCAGTTGTATTACACTATAAGAAATTGTAATCTTCAAGCATCGAGCAATAAAATCATCAAACTTCATAGTGGACGTAGGCGAAACGCCGAACCACTCTAATTCACCGTCTTCTGTGCAATTTACTTTCTGTTATTTGGAGTTTTTGTTAGATAATCCTCAGTTTTAATTTTCTTTCTTCACTTTTATCTCTTCAAAAACTTCCGAAGAGTGTTGCGCCCATTTTTGGTACAAACACAAGTATATTAAAGAAATTAGCTATAACAAAATTGAGAAACAAATTTATTTTATTTATATAAGAAATAATGAGGTCACTTACAAGAGATCAGTTGATTACATGAGCTTGAAAACAGAGGTGGCCTTAGTCTTCTTAGACCATGCATCCTCATCACTTGTTGCAAGGAGGTGTCAGAAGAAGCAGAAGGGGAAGCACGCTCCATGGCCAGCTCCTTAGCCCATTTAGTCCTACAATAGGTAAGGGCCTTTTCAATCTTTGTGGAGCCGTCCAAGAACTTGAGATCAACCTCAGCGGAAGTATCATCTAAGTGGTTATTAAAAACTGATGCTTGATCGCAGCATACATCTTGTATAGCACCTGATAGGTGATCCGCTCGAGATTGCCTTTAAACTTTTCCACCAACATTTTATTCTTCTCCCCAATAATTTGTCCTTCTCCCCCAACTCTTGACCCTTCAACTCTAAGGCCTTGTCAACCATCCTTATTGCCTCCTCTGCTTTCTCCGTTTGAGCCCTAAGCTCTCTTTTTATTCTATTTTTCTCAAAGGCTACCACAGAAAGGTCTGCCTCAAGCTTAGTAGTACATGCAATGGTTGTGACCTGATCGTCCTCTTCCCTCTTCCGGACCTCAGTTGCCAAGGTCCTACCTACTATAAAAAAAGGAAAATAAGATGAGAATTGGTAAAGAAAATTGCCATCAAATCAAGAAGGAGAAGAAGGTACTTACATGGACCCAAGACCTTTTGAGTTCAGTAGCAAGCTTGGGAAAGGGGAGCATAGAAAATGGAAGAGTAATGGGGTAGGATTGTGGAATATAAGCAATGCGAGATAAACAGTCTAAGGTAATGCATCCTAACCTCTCGGTAAGATTAGCGATGATACCCTCGGGGGAGAGGCAAAAGGCGGATACTAGGGTCACCAAATGACTGGAGAGGTGAGACGAGCAGTGCTTCTATGGAGAGAAGAAAAGGACGAGGAAGTGTATGTGGTTTCTTGAAGAGCTTATTAGAGGTTTCAGCGCCGTCTTTCTTCCTCTTTTCTCCCTTCCTTTTCTCTGATGTCTCTAACTTTCTAAATGGATAATCCTCAAGAAACAAATCAAAACGATCATTATCCATTTTGCCTATGTAAAAAAGGGATCGGTAATTGGCTTTAACAATGGAAGGGAAGAAAAAAACTTCATTGTCCATCTTATCGAATTATACCCCTAAATTTATCTTTAGCTGAAGAGAATTTAAAGATAGAGCGAGAAAATGTGTGTCTAGTATGCAAAAATTGGTACTGTTGTTGTAATGACTCGGTAAAAATTAATTCTATTTTCCTCTCGTCTTCACCTAAGCTGAGGATGCTCTTTCTACGAGATTCGTATGAACCAGTAGCTTGATCAAAAAAGATTGGATGATTGGGATGTGGTTAGAAAGAAGGAGGGAAGTTATTAAGATTCGAAATGAAGAAGTATTGATCGTTTTATTTTTGGGTCTTATGGGGAATAGGTGTAAGGAGCGATTTGTTTGCTTGGGCGTAATTAAACCCAAAACCACCCCAAAAGGACTCTTATGGATATCGAATAAGATTTGGAGTTCTTCACATGGAGGAGACATGCACTTCTCAACATAAAGAATGAATGTAGCGATCAGAAGGGTATAAGAAATGGAAACGAGTTGAATAAGGGAAATACCAATGGCAGTTAGCCATTTGCGAAGAATTCGATTAGGAGGGAGGTAAAGTCCGCATCGAATATGCTTAGGGGAAATACAAATGAAGCAAATTAGGAGCATATAAATACATTCATGAGACTCAGGTACCCTATCTATATAACCCTCAAACCTATAATGATCGAGAATACCCTATATTTTCCCAATTTAGCCACCCTAGATGGTAAGGACATGGGAGAGGAAGAAGAGGTTATTATATCAGCTACCACTAAGATATAAGAAAAAGAAACTATAAAAAAGAGAATAACCTTACTATAATTTAGAAAAAGAGCGGTTCTTGGAGAAGATGAGATTGGCAATTAGGGTTTTCGAAAGAAGAAGAATAAAGGGGAAATATATTTACTTACCTCGATTAGAATCTCAGCCACATAATCGCAATGATGAAAGAACTCAAAAAATGTCAACTGATTGATGATAAGGGAGATTAGGAGAGAATCACACACAGATTTTCTTAAGAGTCGAAAAGACTAAAGTAACATCTTTCCAAAAAAATTATCCAACAAGGGAATGACATGTGTACTAGGGCATTAAAGGCAAAACATTGGAAAGAAGAAAGGAAATGATTTGAAGTGACATGATACATAAAAATATGGACATAGAGACAAGTCCATACCAATCTACGATCGCTGTAGACTTGTGGGCAAGCATTACAGCCATATTTTCCAAACTATATCTAAGATAAACTTATTCAAGTGCTAGGATAAAAGAACTGCCACACGAAAGAAGCTGGACCAGGAAAAGAAAGCAAGAACAAAGCCCAGATTAGGGCCACACCAAAGCCCCAAGACAATAGGAAAACATGAAAACCGTGCCATTCGATCAAGCATAGAATTGACGTTACAATATTGCCCCGATGACCAAAGATAGGCACAAAAGTACAAAATTTGATATGTAACCCTAACACTCAAGGGGTGGGAATGTGGCACAACCTTCAAATTGCGTATCTCCCAAATACCAAATAAAAAGGTTGTACCGTGGATCCAAAAGTAAGCCTTCATGGGTCAAAGCTACGGCATAATCTTAAATTAACAACAAAGCGAAAAGGTTATGTTGTAGCCCTAGAAAAAGCAACCTTGATGACATAAAACTGAGGTACCATCCTTAAATCAATTACATGTAGTAGGGATGCACCGCAATCTTAAACTGACATCTAATGTAGCAGGGCTACGCTGCAATCTTATATCGACATCGAAGTAATAAGGATGCACCGTTATCTTAATGTGACAGAACAGCGCCACAATCCTAAAAATACTACCCACAAACATAAGAACTCGAGCGATGAGGCAATGGGGTAAGACTACTTGGCAACCAAGAGTCGAGCCTTATTCCTCAAAGGCAAACCAAGGGATCCCAATTTCATCTCCAAGGTCATTAAACCCAACTCAAAGACAAGGGAAATGGCGCAGTCCTCTATTGATGAGAACAGCTTGGAACTGGTTCATGCAAGGCGATCACTCTTCAAAATAACAGAGTAATCTCTTTTACTTAGCCATACAAATTAACTCCAACTGTCTCCAACACTACAATTTGGTGATGTTTCAAATTGAACAGTGCAGTATAGCTTCAGAAATGTTGATGCAGATCGAATACTATATAGAATCGATACCCCGAACATAATGAAGGCGCAATTCCCAATAAACTAAAAGCGAAGTTTTAAAGTGTTGATAATGATGAAGTTCTTCTTGAGATGGAGGGCGGTTTCTCATTGCGGTTTCATCTACGCATGTATGCAGTGCACTAACCTAGCTTTACATAATCGTAAAGTCACGGTCTATTCAAAATTGGGTTTTCCCGCTTCAATTTCATACTTTCCGTCCAAATTTAAACTACAGCTACTCAAATCACAGTTTCTCATCAAAGACCTTGTCGGCAATCCTTGTATAGTAAGTCAACAAGATGGATGATCGACATGTAGCAAGATCCAAAGGTAGAAATTAAAAGAGCCAAAGGCCACTTCCACAATCTGTGCACAATGAACAAGCAAGACAGATGATTTTGATGAAAGCAATTCTCGTAATTCTCTGTATTATAAAAGCAGAAGGTATTGTAGTAGAAAGGGGAGGATTTCTTACTTTACTCTTTATAGAAACACTAAAATCATAAAACCATGTTCTCCGCTATTGTTTGTTTGTACTAAGATCACAATGGAAGAAAAGGATATTTCCCCGTGGACGTAGGAGTCGTTAACATCCGAACGATGTAAATTCTCTATGTCACTTTTATTGCTTTTCGTACTTAGATTTTACAATTTTTTGTTTTGGTACTGTCTTGCTTAACGAATTGGACAATGACTTCTCATTAGATTTTGGATATTTTCCTCATAATCGTGTTAGCATTATTGCGCATAATTACATCCGCTAAAGGCAATCTTAATATTACTTAATTTTGTTAATTCCTAATCATGCAAGAGTTCAGCGATGTGATTACTAAAAAATACTTGGGTGTTTTTGAGATGCTCATCAACAATTATGTCAAGTATATAATAGAAAAAAAATACCATTTATTTCGAACAAGAATCGTTATCGAGTTAGATAAATGTAACAAATTATATAATTGTTTGTACCAAAAATGGGCACAACACTCTTCGGGAGTTATTTGAAGAGATAAAATGAAGAATGTAAATGTTAAACAGAGATTATCTAACAAAAACTCCAGCAAACAGAAATATAAAATGCAATGACAAGCAATTTAGAGTGGTTCGGCGTAATGCCTACGTCCACTATGAAGTTTTGATAATTTTATTGATTCTCCTTCGATGATTACAAGCAATTACAGCGAACGACAGTGAATTACAGTTTGGAATTCGAAATCAGCAGCAAGGATATGGTGCAAGTCTCAATCCGGCAGAGTCTGGACGCTTCAGAGGAAAAAAGATCCCTTTTCTATTGGCTCTGGGACTCTATTTATAGGCGTAGGAGGTCTAGATCGCGCTCAAATCTCGAGAGACTTTCCCAGACACGTGAGTGGCCCCACGCGCCCAACCTCAGAAAGTTTCGAGTCGATCTGTGATCGATACGAAGTCATTTCGTATCGATCGAGATGATCTCCAATTGAGCTCAAATTTGGTGGGGACGACCCTCAGCACGTATGCAACCTTCCCTGCAAATTTCATCAGATTTGGACCAGTGAATTGCGAGATACGGTCGATACGAACTGAGATTTCTCAAAGGCTGTCTGGTTCGTCTCCATGATTTCGACTCCATCACCTCGTGTCGATGACTGCGCGTGTTCTCAAGATGATGTGGCGCGCGCGCTTCGCTTCGATCCGGCCTTCACTCCGTATTGACCGCTTCGACTCCATATATCTCGCCCTGTTTACTTCGATGGACGACACGTCATCCTAGTTGGTTGACCCGTTGGATATGAACAAGTCATGGGTCACGGCTTCGAAGCAAGGCTCTCTGGTGGATACGAAGTGGACATTGACTGATGGATACGAAGTTGACATGGACTGATGGATACGAAGTAGACATGGACTGATGGATACGAAGTGGACGTTGACAGATGGCTGCGAGGCATGTCATCTGTTGAGGAACACAAACCTGATCGATACGAACTCGATGGGTACGAAGTATTGCCAACTCGATCGATACGAAATCGTGGAATCATGCCGATGCAAAGCAGATGATGGACACGGGCTGGATGGACACGAAACAGACACTTGGCCAACTGACGCGAGTCGCACTAACTGTCGATGGACACGAAATCTGATCGATACGAATTTGATGGACTTCAAACACGGCTACTCATATTGATACGAAATGGCGTTCCCTGATGGATACAAGAGTGTTGCCGCTCTGATGGATTCGAATGTGTCGGGTTCGAAAATGAGCCTGGTGATGGATACGAAAATGAGCCAGTTCCTTCCAACTTGAATCGATTGTAACTCAAGCGTACAAACTCGGATCGACTTGAAATTTGGAATGCGGGCTTCCATGGTTATGTTTGCAGCGACATACCAATCGTAACTCGATCCAGACTCGGACAAAATTCATCGATATCCATGATGAGCTATACTTGATCTTCAATCAGTTCCTTGGTATCCTGGCCTTGCCAAAAGGCGGGATAACATTTGCCCCCCAAAGTACATCTTGTGGAAACATGACGTGCTTTGAAAAACTGCAACCTCTATTCTGAACAGTCATTGCTCTTTTGTCGGAGATTGTAACTTTGCGTTGCCGTGACGAGTTGTTGTATGATAGTGCTTAGTTATTATATGCTTGCAAGTCGTCGTTAGCTTACTTGTGTCGAATTCCATATTGATCCTCTCCTGGACCGATGTGAAATTTGAGTTGCAACAATGTTCGTCAGTTGTTATGAGAAGTCCCTTCGTATCGATCCTCTCCTGAATCGATATAGAAGGTTGAGAGAATCGACTTCGTGTTGATGAATTGGAAATCCATTGGACACGGAGTGCTCATTCGTGCTGATGCTTAGTAATGAAGAGGTAAGGATTTGTTGTGTCGTTCGTATCGATGATAATGTCTGTGCTATGATGGATACGAAACTGCTGTTCGTATTGATGTGTAGCAGATGGAGCTGTGAATTTGTAGGCATGAACAAAAGCTTCAAATTGATGGGATTTATCGTTCGATTCGAATCGATGCAGATTCTGGCCCGTTGGGTTCGAACAAGGCCTTCGACTCGGTTCGGGGCTTGACCGGTTGTGATCGGTTAAGTGAACTGGGAGGCGAAACGACCCGGTTTCACCCAGCCCTTCATATAAATACTCAGGACTTATCCATTTTTTCACTTTTTACCCTTTTACTGCCGTCTTCAGCTCCTTGCGATCGATCCAGAACTTAGAAAGAGATAATAGCTCTGTGCTTTCGACTCGATCAGCTTCAATCCACCAGATCTTCGAATCCCAATCTTAAACTAGGTAATTCACCATGAATCTAAACGACGAGACTGTCTCCGATCTACTCTTTCTTCATGAATAATCCACTCTGGCAATTGGTACAACCAGATCTGGCTCGAAGTTCGGATGGCCATGGCGACATCCTTGTAGATTGGAGAAGAAAGAGTGGGAAAGACAAAAGCGAGTCGATCTGGGGGTCGTGTTCGAATCGACGAAGACAGTGACATTTTTTCATAGATCTCGCGTCGATTCTTGGGATAAGTCAATGGGGGAGATCCAGTTCGCATCGATGGATATGGTGATGGATCGTATCGACGCGAAATGATCGATACGAAAAATTACAAAATATATAATTTAATAATTGCTCCGAAGTCCTTAGCTTTGGATCGATACGAATCTCGTTTTCACGATCGATACGATGAGCATCGATGCGAGCATGATCGATGTCAAGCTAAGGCCTTCCCGATCGGTACGGACCAGGCAACCAAGGATCGATGCGAAGTACTCTGATCTTTGATGGATTCGAACTTGACTCCTGACAATCGATTCGAAACATGCCCACAGGCATCGATTCGAACCGGTATCATGATGGATTCGAACGAGCCTCTTTTGATTGATTTGAACTTCCCGTGTCGGGTGCGAAATTTTGACATTCTTCAGCATAACTCCGACGAGCTTCATTCTTGCATATTTGGACTTGATAATTAAATTGCATATTTGACTACCTCTCGAAGCTCGTCGATGGAACCATAACAATCTTTAATCGTCTGCATATTTCCTTTAACTCTGCCACATTTGCTCAAGTCATGCACAATATTTGCACTGCACAACACATTCACACACTTTACACTGGGGAATGCACGGGCTGTTTATCGTCTAATGATAATTTCTCGTGAGTTAGCTAGCCATGGAACCGTCAAGTTCACAGCAGCAAGAAACCCAGAATCTTATCCCTCCCAGACTTGAGATTCCGGACATCAAGGCCGAAGCTATTGGTCCAGCTCCGGATGAGTTGCCCGATGCGTCCTTCATTAATAGTCCACCTGACTCTGTCCCGTCCAACATCTCTGAAGATATGCTAGGGAGAATATGCTTGAGGCATGGCTTATCGTTGGACGATGTAATGTTGCCTGGACCGGACGACAGACCACACAATCCCCCGGAGGGGTATACTGCCTTTAATCGACATGCATGTGCAGCCGATACACTTCCTCCGTTCAACGATTATATAAGAGAGGTGTTGGCTTACTTGGATATTGCTCCGTCTCAGCTACATCCGAATGGATATGCTTCACTCAATGGCTTGTTCATCGCATTTATGGAATACCTCTACCGACCTCCCCGCCCGATCGAGATAAGATACCTCTTCAACTTCAAAAGTCGAACTGACAGCCCATCTTTTACATTCTTGGAGTCTGTAAGAAACTGCCAAGTTGTCACGGGGTCGTGGACTAGGCTGAGCTACTTCAAGTCAGAGTGGTTCTATGTCCGATGTCCGCCGGGGTTTGCCAGAAGATGGCTGTTTAGACGTAAGCATTGTCTTTTTCCCAAGTAATTGACGGGGCAAATTTTGAATGAAACTAAACTCATATCTCTTATTCCTTTTCTTTCAGCAATAATCCAGCGACCTGAAGGTGGCTACTATAAAGAGAAGTTCGTGTCCTTCAAGAAATCCCTAGCGAAGAAAGGAATATCGAATTGCTACTGACGGACCAGAACCTTAGAGTTCTTGGGTTGATCGGGCGGAGGCAGAGCATAAGGCTCGATGGTGCATTAAAGACCGTCTCCAGAGAAAAGGTCAAGCGGAAGAAACCCAGGGTTGTGATAATTGAGGAACCCTATTCCGAAAGAACTCATACCGACGAGGAACCGTTGGTCGGACCTGCTAATGCAATCCCGGATTCTGATGAAAAGAGAAAAGGCAAAGCGGTGGCCTCCAAACAGCCTAAATCCGGGAGGCGGAAGTCGGTGGTTTTACACCGCCCCCTAACCACCGCCCCCTGTCAGGGGTTAGAATTGCGAAGGCACCCTCCCTGCAAGCTGAAAATCAATTCGAAGGGCCTGCTGATCCTCCAATCCCGGACATCGAGCCCGAGCAACACGACGTTGAATTGGGTGGACCGCGACATATCGTCGATGTTAGCGAGTCTCTTCCTGCCAGTGCGATTGACACTTCTGGTTGGTCCGGAGGGTTACACATTCACACACTCTTTACGGCACAACACATTTTCCTAACCGTAAACAACATATTGCAAACGGCTACTGATTTTTCGTGGTTTGCTTTTCAGGTACGATGTCTGGGCAAAGTTCTGTGCTTGGTAGTTTGCGCAACAAGCGCCGTTATCATGAGCCACGCAGGAGAGAGGGCGAGAGGGATTACGACTCAGGACACTCTGGTCAGGAGAAGTCTGACAGAGACAGGGGATACGTTCACCGATCCCGATCTCGCTCTCCTCCTCCCAGGACCTCCGCACCTCCTACGGTAGCAGTTACTCGTCCTCCTGAAATTTCACGGCCTAGGCCACCTTCTCATGCTTCGAGGCCCGATCCTCCGCGCAGGACTGAAATAGCCACCTCTTCGGCTACCACACCGGTCCCGACTGATGCGTCCAGTGAAGGAGCGCTTAAATTGGCACAGATGAGGAAGGAATTTCCTGACATCTGCTTTGATGGTTATGTCTTCCCTCCGCACTTGAGGAGAATTCCGCCAACCGCTGAAACCACTATCCATGATTATGTTGCGGACATCTTCTTCCAGTACAGGGAATGGGCACGGGCCGCGAGGAAAGCGTCCAAAGTGGCATTCGATCGGGGCATCACCATTGAGAAGCTTGAGAAGGAGTTGGGTCACAATGATCGAATCATAAAAGCGCTCAACGCGGAGGCTGAGTCTTCTCGTAAATCTGAAATAGAGGCCCTAAAAAAGGTTGATGAAGTAAACGCTGCCATGACCAGGATGAAGCAAGAGCATTATACCGCCATCGAGGACATGGGTCATAGGAACACCTCCATTACCGCCGAGAGGGATGCCGCTCTTAAGGAGCTTAATGAGATGAAATCAAAGTTCTCCGAGATGGCGAAGGAGAAAGACGCAGCTAATGTCTCTGCGCAGGAGGCCTGTGATCAGGCAGTGACGCTCCGAAAGGAGAAGGAAGCGGCAATGCAACAAGCTCGCGAAGCTGAAGCTGGGGTTGACGAGAAGGTACGGCAGGCGGAGGCCAGGATTGAGGCCGAGGTAGAAGAGCTACTCGTCACTTACAATGCCAATGTGCTAAGGCACCGAGATTTGACATGGCTTGACGATTACCCCACGCATCTCTATAACGCCTGGAACTTACTGGTTGATGAGGAGAAGTCTGGGCACCCTGATGAAGCCCTTGATGAATTCGAGATGGAGAACCGCATTCTCAATGATGACGAAAAGAAGGTTCTCCATGACTCCATGATTTCCCACGATAAGGAGAGGCTTGGTGCCCAGACTCAGGAAGTCGGAGAAAGCTCTGGTGCAGAGCACCATGTTATGAGTTCTGAGATAATCGTGTCATCTCAATCTAAGCCAACTCCGATGATCGACTCCCAGCCTATTCCGGCATATGATCCAGACCGACCGCATCTATCTCCTATTAAGGAGCATCCTTCCGAAGTCGTTCAGACGACCCCGAGCCAAACCGAGGAAGGTACTCTGAACTAACTTCTTGTATATTTGGATTGAAGAGTCTGTGTCGAAGTGTACATTAACGACATGTTCTTTTTCTTTGATCAGTGATGGAAGTTGCACCAGCTGCGCCTTTCACCGCCCAAGAATCAGGCCAAGTGCCAGAAGCCATCATTTCTGAGGCGACCTCCGTCGCGGCAATGGCACCAGTCGGAGTAACGCAGGGGAGCTCACTTTCTTTCGATGAACAGATGATAAACGAGCTCCTCGGCCGTCAGAGTGATCCTTTTGCGGACCTGCTGTTTGGCCTGGGTGGATTCTCGTCTACTTCTGACACTTCAACTCAGACTATCACAGCTCATAGCGAGGCCAGAGCACAACGGGAAGCGGCGATGTTGGCCGAGATTAATGCCGAGATGGCGGCCGCGGCGCATGGCGGCAGCGTAGATGGCGGAGCAGCAGCACAGTGCCCCACTCCTCTTATGATTGTGTCTCCTGGGGGCATGCTTATTGATACTAGTGTATCAGTCCCTCCTCCGGCTGCGGATTCTGTTCCTCCAACTCCTCCTGTGGGAAGCATTCCCATAGAGTCCAGCTCGGACGAGGACGTCGACATTATGCCTTCACCCGAGGGGAGCCTGCCTAAGGAGAAAGGTTCCAAGCGAAAGAGTACTGGTGGCTCCAGTAGCTCCTCGAGGAAGAAGAAGTTGAGGAAGCAGAAGGATTAGACACTCCTTTTAGGCATATTTTTCTTTTTTGGCAGTCAGGGATTTTGTCACTTTTCTTTTTTCCCTTTTGTAGGCCGTGTTTAGATGCGGGTTCGGCCCCTGCAAGTAGGAGTATTTTGGAAAGGCTCATGTATGAACCGTTGCCTTTGATTTAGTTGAAAATAAAATTTTGTCTTCTAGTTTCAGCTTATGTTCCTTTCTATGCTTGAATATTGCAGTGTTCGAACTTCGGTCCGGTGTACTTGCATTATTTTATTGTTTCAAGAATAGCTCATTTTGCTTGTTAAGTATGGAAATCTCGGACTTGAGTTGTGATAGGGGATCGCATCGGAGCTGAACATCGTACAGTTTCGGGTAATGATTAACATTTGCCTCTGCCCCCAGTTCCAGGGTTAAGTTGTGATGATCAGCTTGTGATTGCATCAAGCGAGGACCGAGTGGTCGAACTACACTTGTTCTCTTATGAATCGTTTCATCCACACTCCGGGGATATAAGTCATCTCGCAAGCAGTTGTTCGCACTCTGGGAACATGGAGTTGACTGATGTTTGTACTCCGTCTCGCACTCTGGGAACACGGAGTTGGTCGTTTATACTCCGCTTCGCACTCTGGGAACACGAAGTTAGTTGTTTATACTCCGTTTCGCACTCCGGGAACACGGAGTTGATTGTTTATACTCCGTTTTGCACTCTGGGAACACGGAGTTAATTGTTTATACTCCGTTTTGCACTCTGGGAACACAGAGTTAATTGTTTATACTCCGTTTCGCACTCTGGGAACACGGAGTTGATTGATGTTTGTACTCCGTCTCGCACTCTGGGAACACGGAGTTGGTCGTTTATACTCCGCTCCGCACTCTGGGAACACGGAGTTAGTTGTTTATACTCCGTTTCGCACTCTGGGAACACGGAGTTAGTTGTTTATACTCCGCTTCGCACTCTGGGAACACGGAGTTAGTGCAGGATTGTCGTGTGTCAATCCTATCAATATTGGTGTAATGGCTTGCCCCCGAGCTCGGGTTTCACTTAGCGAGTGGCCGGTCGTATCACAGCCACTCTCCATTTTAGTAAGTCCCATTGCGTGATGGGATTTATCTCTTCGTGCATCGTGATGTCGTATATCATACTTAATGAATCACAGCTCTGGCTCGAAGAAGTGGCATTTTATTGTTGAAATAAGAAAATGCGGCAAAGTCAGTTGCCTTATTACAAAATTCAAATTTCGAAATGCAGAAACAAATTGCTAAATAGAATGGAATAAATAAAGCCTGTCATATGTAATAATGACGGAGACTTTCGCTGTTCCAAGCCCTCGGCAAATCGAGACCGTCAACGGTCGACAGCTTGAACGTGCCATCTACGAGTTTTCGTGTAATTACATACGGTCCTCCCCAGTTTGGCTTCATGTGTGAAGGAACTGGGTAGATTCTCTTGAGCACGAGGTCGCCGAGTTCAAAGGTTCGAGGTCGAACTTTGGTGTTGTACAGTCGGGCGACCCGACTTCGATGTGCGGCTGCTCTCAAATCAGCCTCTTCCCGTTTTTCATCCAATAGATCCAAGGATTCGGCCAGGAGTATAGCGTTCGTTTTCGGATCATAGTAAGTCACGCGATGAGAGAACACTTCTGTCTCGACCGGAATAACAGCCTCTGAGCCATAAGATAGGGAAAACGGAGTGTGTCCGGTCGCGGTTTTGTGAGTCGTTCGATAGGCCCATAACGCCATAGGAAGTTCATCGACCCACTTGCCCCCGGCCTTTTCCAATCGTTTCTTCAGGATTGATTTTATAACTTTATTGACAGCTTCAACTTGTCCATTCGCTTGGGGGTGTGCGACAGCCGAGAACTTTTTGTGGATATGAAACCGTTGACAAAAATTCTTGAATTCCGCACTCTCGAATTGGGCTCCGTTATCAGTGATGATGGTATGCGGGAGTCCGAATCGACAGATGATGTTGCGAACCACGAAATTTATCACTTTCTTTGTCGTAATGGTCGCAAGGGCTTCGGCCTCAGCCCACTTTGTAAAGTAGTCAACGGCAACGATGGCGTATTTCGCACCGCCTTTCGCCAAAGGTAAAGCGCCGATGATATCGATGCCCCACATTGCGAATGGCCAGGGACTGACCATTTGGGTTATTTCAGTAGCCGGGCCCTTGGAATTCGGGCATGTATCTGGCATTTATCGCACTTCCGGGCATAGTTCGCCGCATCTCGGTTCACTGTCGGCCAGTAGTACCCATATCGGAGTATCTTCTTAGCGAGAGCTTGTCCTCCGGTATGATCGCCACACTCTCCTTCGTGTACGTCATGTAACACTCGTTTGATTTCCTCGTGGGCGATACACCTGAGGAGAGGAACGGAATAACCTCTCCTTTACATGACTCCGTTTTGGATGACGAACCGCGAAGCTTTCCGCTGAATTTGTCTCTTCTCATTTCTAGGCTCAGGCAACGTCCCATTCTCAATGTAATTTCGATACGGAGTCATCCAAGACTCTCTACTGGGAGCGGTTTCAAACACAAAGTTCATTTCTATCCGATCGATGCTCGGGGAGGCCAAAGTTTCAACGGGGACAAGTCCCATTTGCTGCGCTTCACCTGTGCTGGCTAACTTTGCCAGTGAATCGGCTTTCTGATTGTGCTCCCGAGGCACATAATAGATGGCATAATAATCAAACTGGTTTAGTATTTCCTGAACTCGGGCCAAGTAAGCAGCCAGTCTTCGGTCTCTTGCCTGATATTCTCCTCGTACTTGACATACCATTAACTGTGAATCGCAATAAATTTCCACGGCGATAATTTTCAAGTCTCTGGCAAGTTTTAGGCCGGTTAGGAGGGCTTCATATTCAGCTTCATTATTAGTTGCACGAAAGTCGAACTTCAAAGCATAACATATGGATCGGCCCTCGGGAGTCTTAAGTACAACTCCAGCGCCCGAACACCGGTCATTTGACGCACCGTCAGTATACAGCTTCCAGATGTATTCGGGGGATTCACTGGTCTCAGGCAAGTCTTCTGGAATGGTGAATTCAGCTATGAAATCTGCCAGGACTTGTCCTTGAATTGCTCTTCGCGGAGCGTACGTGATATCAAATTGGCTTAGCTCAATGTTCCACTTGAGTAACCTACCGGATGACTCTGGCCGCGTGAGGACCTGCCGTAACGGCTGATCGGTGTACACAGTAAGAGGATGAGCTTGGAAGTAAGGGCGAAGCTTTCTTGAGGCAATGACCAGGCAATAGGCCAGTTTCTCCAGTCTCGGGTAATTTCTTTCAGCTCCTGTTAGCCGCTTACTAACGTAGTAAACCAGATTTTGCACCTTGTCTTCCTCCCGAACTAGAGCAGCACTGATCGCATGTTCCGATACTGCCAGGTAGAGGTACAATTGTTCGTGGTCGACCGGTTTTGACAAGATCGGAGGTGTGGAAAGATGTTGAACTAGTGATCGGAACGCACCTTCACACTCCGTGGTCCATTCAAAGTTTCGTTTTCCCTTCCGGATCAGATCGAAGAAAGGAATGCATTTATCGGTGGACTTTGAAATGAACCTGCTCAATGCTGCAACCTTTCCGTTGAGACTCTGGACTTGCTTTATGGTTCTAGGGGTTTGCAAATTTCTTATAGCCCAGATCTTCTCAGGATTTGCTTCTATCCCTCGAGCATTGACGATGAACCCGAGGAATTTTCCAGATGCGACGCCGAAGTGACACTTGAGCGGGTTGAGCTTCATTCCATACTCCCGGAGGATGCTGAACATTGAATTCAAATCTCAGACATGATCCGTGGAGAATCGAGACTTCACCAGCATGTCATCTACGTAAACCTCCATGGTCTTCCCGATTTGATCGGCGAACATCCGGTTGACTAAGCGTTGGTATGTTGCTCCAGCGTTCTTTAGACCAAATGGCATGACTTTGTAACAGTAGAGTCCCAGATCGGTCACGAAGCTGGTATGTTCCTGATCAGGTAAATGCATGGGTATTTGATTGTAGCCGGAATAAGCATCCATAAAAGATAGTAGCTCATGTCTGGCCGTTGAATCTACGAGCTGATCAATTCGTGGAAGTGGGAAGCTATCTTTTGGACAGGCCTTGTTCAGATCAGAGTAATCAACGCAGGTCCTCCATTTTCCGTTTGGCTTTCGAACCAGTACAGGGTTGGATACCCATTCTGGATACAAGGAATCTCGAATAAACCCGTTTGATTGCAGTTTATCAACTTCCTCCTTAAGGGCGGCAGATCTCTCTGGATCCATACCGTGCCTTTTCTGCTTGACTGGGACATGTCACGGATCTATGTTCAGGGAGTGACTTGCGATGCTCGGCGAGATTCCGCACATGTCAGAGTGTGTCCAGGCGAAGACGTCGAGATTCGCCCGAAGAAACTCGACCAATTCCTGCTGTGTCTGCTTGTTTAGTTGAGACCCGACTTTCAGCATCTTTGAATCATCATCCTCACTGATTGGGACGTCCACAGTCAGTTCAGCTGGAGAAGCTTGACTCTCCGTAGATTCGTCTTTATCCTCATTGTCCCTAGGATCCAGGTCTTTTAGGAATTGGTCATGGTGCCCGGGCCGAGGCCCAGGCATCAATTGTCAATTATCAATGGAACGGACGCAGAGAGATTCCTCTACGCCCTTTCCCTTCTCTTTGCGTTGCGCCCCGCGCAGCTCAGCAACGTAACAGGCCCTTCCCGTGGCCTGATCTCCTTGAACAACTCCAATCCCACGATCGGTGGGGAACTTCAGAGTTAAGCACCATGGGGCGATGGCCGCCCTGAATTCGGCTAGGGCCGGTCGGCCCAAAAATGCGTTGTAAGGTGAATCAATCTCTAAGACGACAAACTGTAAAATCCGGACTCTCCGGCGTTCTCCAACCCCCAACTCAACCGGTAGTTCAGTCACTCCAATGGGTATCGTGGCACTCCCGTTAAAACCGTGGATTCGGGACAGGCAAGGTTTCAAGTCCTTTGCCTCCATTTTCATTAAGTCGTAAGCCCGTTTAAGCAAGATATTCACAGAGCTTCCACTATCAACCAGGATCCTCTTCATCCAAGCAGGACCTACCTGGGCAGATATGACTAGTGGGTCTATTGTAGGGGCTTCGACCTTATCAGCGTCTCGGCTTCTGAACACGATATCATCAGACATTATCTTTTGTTGTTTAACCGGGGTTCCGTCCTCGCAATTACTGCAACACTCGAAGTCCGCATGCCTGATAGAACTAGCATACGACTCCATTTCCCCCCAACTCCTGTCTGCCGGGTGGGGACCACCACTTATTGTGTTAATAACTAACCTCCCGCCCTCACGGGCGGGTTGCTCCTGTCTCTCCTGGTTTTGTGAATGATTCTGATTCGAAGGGCCCGCTCCACCAGACGGCGGCGCCCGTACAAACTGATCCAACTTCCTTTCTTTGATCAACTTTTCGATGAGGTCTTGCAAATGCCGACACTCATTGGTATTGTGGCCGTAGCTGTCATGGAATCTGTAGAACTTCCCTGTCTGAACCTGCCTCTTCGATGAGGGCTTTGGAGCTGGTTTCTTATACTGTACAGTGTTGCAAGTCTGTAGGTACACGTTTTCCAGTGACGTATTTAACGGTGTGTAATTGTCAAACATTTGAGCTCTGCGCCGTGGACCTCGGTTCTGATCCCTTTTCTTATCCTGGCCATTGTTTCCTCTCGGCTGGGCTTGCTTGTTCTGTATGTTCAGTTGAACTTTCCCGGAGCTTTCACCGGACTGTTTAACTGCTACATTGCTCTGTATTCCCTCAATGCTGGGCCTCGCATCGTCCTGCTTCCTAGACTGTTTTGCGTCCTCTTGCCGTAAGAATTGAGCGACTTTGGAGTAAAAACGGTCCAACGATGCGGGCGGTTTTCCAGCTAGCCAGTTCCCGAATTCAGAATCAGGATCAATCCCCTTGGTCAGAGCCATCAAGATTGAGTTATCGTTAGGATTGGTGATCTCAACACATGCTGCGTGGAACCTCTCCAGGTAACGCCTGAGCGTTTCTCCATGAGCTTGAGTGACGCTGGACAGGGTATTAACGTCTTTTGGCCTAGCAACATGCATACGAAACTGTTCCACGAACCTCTTGGCCAATTGATCAAACGAAGAAATTGATCTAGGTGGTAGGCGTGTAAACCACATCGTCGCGATTCCCCCCAGAGAGATGGGGAAGCTTCGATACTTCACTGCATCGTCAGCCCTTGCAGCGCTCATTGACCATTCATATTTCAGAATATGCTGGTTGGGGTCACTATTTCCCTCATACATCGGGAGAGTCGGCATTCTGAATCGCCAAGGGGGTTCAGCATGTAACACTTCGTCCGTGAAAGGAGTATGACTACGAGAGATTCCCCAATCATCATTAGTGAGCCCCTGGCTCTCGCGTATCATCTGCGTATCATGGTCGATATATTCGATACTGGCAAATTCTGAGGCTGCTGAGCTAAGGTGTGGTCGGGTTCCACAGTGCGAGTCTGGACCGGGCGCTGTCGACGGTCCGTGTCTCGCCTCCTTGGCTCAGCGTCTTCTGGGACATATGGTTCGGGAGTATGTCCGCGCTGCTGATTATTCAGCTCTGACTGATTCCGGGTATCAACCCTTGTCTCCACCGCGGTGGTTGTAGCGCGGTTGTCCGTGGTGTACTGTGGAGCAGTGCCTCCTCGTGTCGAGGGGCCTGTTTGAAAGCTGGTCGACGGTCCTGCTCTCAATTGACCGACGGTCAAGGCGGGTTGATATCCCGTAGTTTGAGAGCGACTCCCCTCTAACCGAGGACGGGTAGTCCTGTGGTGATAGTCAGATGAAGCTGAGCTTTCGGTAGATGCGCTGGAGGCATCATCTCTCCTGGACCTTCTGTGGCCCCGGCGATTTAGCTGGTTGGTCAGCTCGATATTGGCGCGCAACTGTTCCGCCAACTGCTGACGGCTTTGGGTCAGTTCCTGGAGCAATACTTGAAACTCCTGTTGGGTGACTAGCCCTGTCGAATCCGAGTGAGCGGTATTGTCTTGATTAGAAGAAGGCTGCTGTGTGGGATTCTGCCTATCTCGGCCTTCTTGCTCTGTAGCGGTAGCGCCGGTTCTTGTGCTAACCATCTTCAGTAGTGGAGTCCTCTCCTAGATTTTACGCAAATCTGAGTAGAATGGAAGGATTCCAGATCGGATATCTGGATCTTCCTCTTGGATTTATGCAATCCGGTATCGACGGCAGATCCAAAGGGCAGGAGAAAAAACTGGTTCTCTCAGTGAAAGCACCAAAGTGTTTGTACCAAAAATGGGCACAACACTCTTCGGGAGTTATTTGAAGAGTTAAAATGAAGAATGTAAATGTAAAACAGAGATTATCTAACAAAAACTCCAGCAAACAGAAATATAAAATGCAATGACAAGCAATTTAGAGTGGTTCGGCGTAATGCCTACGTCCACTATGAAGTTTTGATAATTTTATTGATTCTCCTTCGATGATTACAAGCAATTACAGCGAACGACAGTGAATTACAGTTTGGAATTCGAAATCAGCAGCAAGGATATGGTGCAAGTCTCAATCTGGCAGAGTCTGGACGCTTCAGAGGAAAAAAGTTCCCTTTTCTATTGGCTCTGGGACTTTATTTATAGGCGTAGGAGGTCTAGATCGCGCTCAAATCTCGGGAGACTTTCCCAGACACGTGAGTGGCCCCACGCGCCCAACCTCAGAAAGTTTCGAGTCGATCTGTGATCGATACGAAGTCATTTCGTATCGATCGAGATGATCTCCAATTGAGCTCAAATTTGGTGGGGACGACCCTCAGCACGTATGCAACCTTCCCTACAAATTTCATCAGATTTGGATCAGTGAATTGCGAGATACGGTCGATACGAACTGAGATTTCTCGAAGGCTGTCTGGTTCGTCTCCATGATTTCGACTCCATCACCTCGTGTCGATGACTGCGCGTGTTCTCAAGATGATGTGGCGTGCGCACTTCGCTTCGATCCGGCCTTCACTCCGTATTGACCGCTTCGACTCCATATATCTCGCCCTGTTTACTTCGATGGACGACACGTCATCCTAGTTGGTTGACCCTTTGGATATGAACAAGTCATGGGTCACGGGTTCGAAGCAAGGCTCTCTGGTGGATACGAAGTGGACATTGACTGATGGATACGAAGTTGACATGGACTGATGGATACGAAGTATACATGGACTGATGGATACGAAGTGGACATTGACTGATGGCTGCGAGGCATGTCATCTGTTGAGGAACACAAACCTGATCGATACGAACTCGATGGGTACGAAGTATTGCCAACTCGATCGATACGAAATTGTGGAATCATGCCGATGCAAAGCAGATGATGGACACGGGCTAGATGGACACGAAACAGACACTTGGCCAAC
Organism: Allium fistulosum; assembly: GCA_030737815.1. Lineage (NCBI taxonomy): Eukaryota > Viridiplantae > Streptophyta > Magnoliopsida > Asparagales > Amaryllidaceae > Allium > Allium fistulosum. The sequence goes on along the minus strand of CM060907.1, from coordinate 934,480,032 downwards.
TGACGCGAGTCGCACTAACTGTCGATGGACACGAAATATGATCGATACGAATTTGATGGACTTCAAACACGGCTACTCATATTGATACGAAATGGCGTTCCCTGATGGATACGAGAGTGTTGCCGCTCTGATGGATTCAAATGTGTCGGGTTCGAAAATGAGCCTGGTGATGGATACGAAAATGAGCCAGTTCCTTCAAACTTGAATCGATTGTAACTCAAGCGTACAAACTCGGATCGACTTGAAATTTGGAATGCGGGCTTCCATGGTTATGCTTGCAGCGACATACCAATCGTAACTCGATCCAGACTCGGACAAAATTCATCGATATCCATGATGAGCTATACTTGATCTTCAATCAGTTCCTTGGTATCCTGGCCTTGCCAAAAGGCGGGATAACAATAATTGCCCCTAGGGCATAATCCTAACCCTACCAATCTCCCACTAGCACTTGGGTCTAATTATGGTATCTTAATCCTATCCTTTTGATCGGTTTAATGAGAATAGATTAAGTTAGACCCTTCGTGAATGGATCTGTTATGTTGTTTTAATTATCTACTTTGTCAGTCAACTCTCTTCGATGTTGATAAACTACCTTTATCATGTGGAACTATTCGGAGTATGTTGCTTGACTTCTAGTGAGCTCTTATCATTAGATTGTTATCATATAATAATGATATAGAATTATTAATACTTAGAATCACCCCTAGCTCAGTTATAAATTTGTGCATTTATAGTTATATACATTGCTTTTATTTTGGCACTATCAAGGTGGTGTACTTATCCTTTTCGTTGAATCGGCCACAATCTTTTGTTTGGAACATATCCAACTTAGAGCTTCTTAATTAAGGTTTGAACGTGAATTTGATATTGACATATCATACTTAATCTCACTTATAAAGTTTGAGCCCAAATACTCCTTTATAAGGAGTTTATTGTTTCTGAAAACCATTCTCAAGTATTTCTCAAATACTCAAGGACACTCTAAACTACCATTTAGTGATCTTAACTTGGATTTGATATTTGCTACATGTATCAAATATATAAGCAAAATATGATAGTGTGGACAATATAACATGTATGATAATTCCTATTGTTAATACGTAAGGAATCCATCTTGCATGTTCCATATTGAACATTTTAATCGGATGTCTTTGCATATCGTCTAGTACATTCCCAATATCTTTTATACTTATTATAAACGATATAACTTACAAATCCAATATCGAGTATTAAACAACCAAACTATTACTGATTTTAACATAAGTTCATTATTAATAATCAACAATATGTTGTTTAATTATAGTCTAGAAATATCTCTGTACCTTTTTAGTGATTCTTTCTTATGGACACATGCTTCATCTGCATTTTGGCTAAAAATCAAACCATGCAATCAAAATACCAATTCAATTCTAGTGCTTAGAAAATGATACTTTCGTATCATTTCTTGGATCATATCTAAAAACCCACAAACTCAATATCGCTCACTGACTTCGAGACACTTTGATTGTTATATGCAAATGGTCTATTTTAAATTATTATTTAGAATTTCCTATTTCAATGCTTATGTATCAAAACACATAGTCATACCAAGTAATACATTTGTGAGCAAATCCAAATTTTCTTAAGCATATTGAATGATAAATCTATTACTAATTTAACAATTAAAATTTATGATTTTATTCTTATTAATGTTGCTCATTTTATTCCAACTGTATTAGTCTTTCTATTGATGACACATCTGCGGTCGATGGATTTTATTCTTTTGGGTACAGCTACCAAAATAATATTTTGATAATGTACTTGGAATTCTTTCTGCTTTGTGCATCATACCATATAGAAGAGTCGGTACTCTTAATGGTTTAATTAACAATTTAGGATTATCTATTTTCGATATTGATAAGAAACTCATAGTCTCTCTTCAATATGTGAGAATACTTATTAGACTCTCTAATGTGTTGTATTCGTTTTGGTTAGGTTAATTTTGTTTCATCCCAAGTAATCAATTTCTTCTTTGGATCGTATCCAAATGCATTATACTACCAATAATTTCTAAATGAAATTCCTTAACTACGAAGTTGGTATTTCTTGAAACAACGGTTGTTTATTAGTGTAATGAAACAGGTATTCATAAACACTTTATAAATTTCCTTATATTTGAAACCGATTTATTTGTAGTTTGCAAAATTTATGTTCCAAACATAAATAGGTCATCCAATGAAAATCTTTCCCATTGGGATGATTCATACAAGATCCCTCACGCACATTTATTATATATGGTCTTTCGACTCACACAACCCGCTAACTCCTTGACCTAGGAGATGTTAGGGCTTCTTATAAACACATGTTTTATATGATTTTATAAACTCTTTTTTAGATGAAATTATAACCTTATATACCACTCTTAGATACACGACCTTATAGAAGGAAGTTCACTCAACTTCACTCATCATTAATCGTACTTTGTTCAATAAAGTTCGATTACTCCTTATCGATACATCATTATGTATCATATGAAGGAGTGGCTTTTGCAATTGAATCTTTATTCTTTTTAGGTACATTTTGAATACTTTGCAATATACTCATCTATTAGAGCAAATCTAATCATTTTTACTTTCTATGCACGTTATGTTATTTACCTCCATTTTATATTCTATGAGCTCATCATAAACATACCACACGTACATCAAATACATATGTTCATGTCTATTATAACTCATCGACTAATACAACGAAGTATGTGGAAACATTTTGGTATGATTAGGCTTACGGTTGCATGCATCTTCATGTATCAATACGAAGAGTTCATCAACTCCTATGTCACTCCCACTGAACGGGTGCTTTGCCCTTAATTATTTGAGATATAATTCACTAATTCCATATGATTCATAGTCATATATTCAAAGAATTATTTCTCAAATATGGCTTAGTCTATAATTCAAAAATAATTGTAAATAAATTTAGATACTTCTGTATTTTCCAATGCATCACATATACCACAAATATAGTTTTATTTTATAACGAATATTTATAATATTCATATTGAAATAGAACTTAGCCTATTTTTCAGTCAATACTGAAAAACAATTATTATTTCATAAATAATATTTGTATGTTTTGAGAAATTAATTTTCCATAACTTGACGCGATTGGTAAGAACTATATGGCATGCTCCTACAATTTTCGCCATTACCATAGTAGCGTACGAAATACGAAGCTCCATTCAACCATTTAATACAATCATTTATTTCATCTACTATAACTGGTTTACAGTCGATAATTTTCAGATCAAATATCTTAAATTCAAAAAAATAAACAACATAGAAAACAATTTTTCTATTTGAAAGCACATTTTGAAATAGAAATCATTTCCCATTCCAATGTTGCGTATCATTTATTATTTTACACTTCTTATTTCTGATGTTTTTTATGGAGCAAAAGTGATCATTCACTCTCTTTATCCCAATTATGCCATAGGTTACATTCACTCTTATACATATGATTTCCTTTTTAAACGGCCTAACCATCCAAAGGAAATCTTTACTACAATATCATAATGAACTTTTTACAAAAGTGCATTTGGTCATCCTTAACTTTTATGGATATCGAATAAATTGCACTTACGTAAACTGATTAAATTGACATTTCAGTGATCGAATTCTTAGATTTATCTTGTAGCTAGCCTTTGGTCTAGTGTTACATTTAACACAACAAGATCATTATTGTAATCAGTCATACTAAGTATATGATCTTACACTATGGTTTACTTACTTATTTCAATAAACTAATTTCATCAAGGTTTAGTACATTATGAATTGTGATCGTTCACTATATAACATTTATATGTGATCATAATGGATCAAATATCCATATTATTGTATTGCTTTTAAAGCTCAAAACTCATTGAAGACAATACACTGTCTCGGGCAAGTAAACTTTTAAGTAATCAAGTTACGGACGTATTTAGTAGTTGTATAATTAGGCGCTTGTATGGGTCAACCTGCAATAATTTATTGGTATTATATTTTATATTTCTATTTGTCAATATTAATTTAGTTCATTTGTATATTTTAATTGATTAACATTTTATTATCTACATTAGTTGCACTAATTTATTAATGTAGATTATTATAACTTTATATATCACAGATGTTCTTACAATGTTAAATGTTATCATTTCATTTTTCTCATAAGGCTCTCACTAGTCTTTTATGTTTCTATGAACCCTAAGATGAAACATAGAAGTCTTTTGACTTCACTAGTGGATGTTAGGGCTCGTTTGTCTTGGCATTCTGACCTTGAGTTTGCTCAACAAGTCATAGCCCCATATATGATGGATAACTCCTTATCAATTGTATTATATACACATCATAAACCATGGTTTCTTATCCTAATATCATTTCAACCTTGAGTTTGCTCAATAAATCGAAAGAAATTATTCACTCATACCTACCATTTCATAACGGCCTAAGTATAATATATTTACCTTGAGTTTGCTCAACAAATACATTTAGTTATCTTACCTCATCTAGTCAATATATTAATAATACTACACATAACATCTCTAGCTTGAGTTTGCTCAACAACCTGAGAGTATGCAAGAAATTTATTAATATATAAAATGGTAGATGACAACAGTTATATTAAAGATTCATAATATTTAATATATTTAATTGAGTGATATTAACTTATGTAATAATGTATTTCTTATGAAATACCCTCGTAATTCAAGTGTCGGACGCATTAGATATCACGGTATACGTACTTTTACGTATATTCCTTAAGTCTATCTAGGGTTTCTTTAATGTTTCGCCTTTAGTTTATACATTTATATTATATAAGTTTTATTATTATATAACTTTTATATTTTATTTAACTTATACAATATTTTATGTATAACATTATATTAATTAAATCTTATTCAATTTATTAATGCTATAATTAATTATTATATTATTCAATTATAACGTATTATATTGAATATATATATACTTTAACCTTTATGGTAATACATATACATTATATATATATATTAATTTATTAATTAACTTTTAATTTATTTATTTAATTAAACAAATTAATTAAATTTTATTAATTTCAAAAAAGTATTTTATATACACATGTATACTCATGCTATCATAAATAATTCAAGACAACATAACATATATCATTATATATATTATACTTGTATATACATTTAATTAGTTAACTTATTTAATTAATCCATTTATTATATTAATCTTATTAATAGATGATATTTTCGAAATTAATTATGTAATATTTTCAAACATTTTGAAAAATTATATTATAGCTTTTATAATATATGTTTTATTTTAAATTTAACTTTTAAATTTAAACTTTTATTTCAATTTTCAAAACAATTGAAAATATGTATTATAACATTCATAATATTTTTCTTATTTTAAATTTACTTTTAAATTTAAAACTTCTATTTTAATTTCATTTTTTTTTTGAAATTAGCTAAGGACCAATTCTAATTATGTCTTTTCTATCACGAATAACCTTCGAGCTTACCTCATCCATTCGGGCCAGACCAGTAACCAAGTAGAATAGAGTACTCGATTACTCAAACCCAACCTTAGATACCACTTTTCTAGACACCTTATTAGGCAGGCTTTAGTAAGTTAGCCCTAACACTACAAATTTAGACCGCATATGAATTTAGCTCTGATACCATTATTGGAACAGGGCCAGCCTGTAGCGGAGTAATTGGTGAATTTAAAAAAAAAATCATTATTGGATCTTTAATGGGTCTATGTAATCAAAATTTATTTAGAACCTTTCCAAAATTTCTTGTAAATAAAACCAATATTTAATTTAAATTTATAAATACAATTTTATTTTATATAATTTGTATCATATTTTATATAAATGTATCATATACATATATATATATATATATATATATATATATATATATATATATATGCGTGCATGTGCAAATGGATAATGTACATGGTTTGACATGCCCATGTATAGATGTTGGGTTTTACACTGTAATAGACATGCTAACCCCTCGTGTATACAAATGAATTATCTTAATATATATATTTATATGTAAATCAAAATATTATATATATATATAAAATTATAAAATAATAATTATATAATATTATACATTATTGGTTGTATAATATTTACATAAAGCATTTATAAAAATACAAATGCATAAATACATATAAATATATAAATTAATATAATTAAATTATAAAATTATTTTGTAAATAATTTAGAATATTTAAAATGTGAAATCTAAATTGAAATATTGTTTATATATTTTAAATTAATTTAAATGTATATTACATATAAACATAAAACTAGTTATAGTTATATAGACACACACACATATTGTTGCTGCTTTTGACCAAAGGAAAAAATTTAATTTTTTTATTAATTAATTTTCAGTTTAAATAATTTAATAATTCTCCGCCATTGTTTATTTGTACTAAGATCACAAAGGAAGAAAAGGATATTTCTTCATGGACGTAGGATTTGTTAACATTCGAACCACGTAAATTCTCTATGTCACTTTTATTGCTTTCAATACTTGATTTTACCATTTTCTATTTTGGTACTATTTTGCTTAATGAATTAGACAATGACTTGTCATTAGATTTTGGATATTTTTCTCATAATCGTGTTAGCATTATTACGCATAATTACTTTCTCTAAAGGTAATTTTAATATTACTTAATTTTGTTAATTCCTACTTACACAAGCGTTCAGTGACGTGATTACTTCAATAATACTTGGGTGTTTTTAAGATGAAAAATCTCATCAACAATTATATCAAGTGTATAATAGAAAGAAAACACCTTTTATTTCAAACGAGATTAGTAATCGAGTTAGATAAATGTAACAAATTCCATAATTGCCCCTAGGGCATACTCCTAACTTCATCAATGTATGGCTATGCGGCTCTGTGTTGCATATCCTTCTCATGAAAAAAAAATCTTACATAAAACTATGAAAAATTATGATTCATTTTGTGACTTCTTTTAACTTTTTAACTATGTTGTCGATTTTAGTAGCAAGTAACTCATCATTATATGCATGAAGATGATATTTAATTAGTTGGAATTTCATTCTCCATTTTGCAATCGGCCTTCCTAAAATTTGTCTCATCTCTTCTATGTCCACTTCATTATTTTGATTTGCGTTTTTTAGTATTTAAAAGTTCTATTTTTCTTTATTTGAGGACCAAAAGATACCGAGAAAAGCAAAAAAATATGAATTGGGAAGATGACTTTGGGAAAGTCAATTTGTATGGACTTATTCGATGTTTTAAACATCAAGCAAGTCCATATATTATACATCTAACACCCAACGTAATATTGATTAGTTGGGTTGCTCTAATGTGTAACATGTTAAACGACACCAAATAGATCTAGGTATATGAATCGAAAACCTTAATGCCTATTGTCAAATAAGTTAAAATAAATCTATTCAGAGTACCATAGTCTATTTTTGTCCAAAGGTCAAGTGAATCATACTAGGTCATCTATGTTAGAATTATATATATTGAAAAATTACATCGATCTTATGATAAGCATCATGGTTTTGTTCATTAATGCTTAACCATAATTACCATGTATGTAGTGAACTGCCTTTCTTACTCTGAAAGACGAGTCATTAAGGGTAAATGAAAAGGAAAGAAAAGAAGAAACTTCACAATCATAGAATCTCACAGTGGAACGAAACAATATATATTAATCAACATAAGATTTTACAGAGATACTGCCATAATAGTACATTAGAGTCATAATAGTACAAGTTCCAAACGGGACAGTTATAACTACCTGTCCTTACATCACTAATACAAAATTCATGCATATACACACGGTGGAATAAGAAAGTAGCTAGCTAACGTTGAAGCCACCTGCTCCAGCTCCTCCAAAATGCAATCGTGAGAAACCTGGATCACTTGGCTACTCATAAAAATTTGAGTACCCAAGAGTTTTAGGGAAAGAAAATAATAATCTGGGTCAAACATGGGTCTGGTGTGAGTAAACTCAAACAACTAAAATATTGCTTTTAAAAAACTTTTAAAAATCAAAGGTATCTCGTAAGACCACGACGCATATAAACACGGACGGGCCGGGTTTTTAACTTACGATAACCAAAACACTTTTTTTTTATAGAAAATACAGTGATATTATCATAATGTCTAGGGTTTTCAAGTAAATAATTAACATAGCTGAAATTGTTACATTAATTAAATTCCAGCATAATAGGTATACAACTAAGACCGAAGGCACTTATTGGAAAATGGGTTCCATGCAACGATCGGGCTATTGGGGTACCGCCCATTACGGTGCATCTCCAGATAAAATAACACCGAGGACCTCGCCTGGTTCCCCTGCCAACACAAGACCGACCTACCCCTTGTTGGATAGTACCGAATAAGATGACCACTCGGTTGGGATCAGCAACCGTACCGAAGCATACATGAGTTAATGGTGGAGACTCTAGATAGGGGTAACCTTAACCTAATGGGAGTGACCCACTTAGCCTTGCTGCATCTCCCTTGTTTTAGTCATTTCCGATTGATGAGGCTTGAGGCTACATTTACCTTTATTATAGCATTGTCACTTGGAATGCTAACGTTGCCTTCCAAATGTTGACACAATGTCAGCATTCATCCATACAAGTGGTTCAAGAAATGAACGAACCAAAGGCACTACTTCCACTACACCTGTTTTGGAATCACCCTCGGGGTTAGTAGCAAATAACCCTTGCACTTCAAAGTCTTCTTCCTGGATCCTGCCTTTACTATTTCCAATTTGAACGTTTACATTGGTTCGGAGTGGTTTTCGGATAACAACTAATATCCGATCCCAGTCTCTCCAAACCAACATTCGATAATTTAAATGGTCAAGTTTATAGTGGACTATCCCACTATCAGGGCGTAGATTTACATATGGACATATGTTCCATATGCTTAGATTATCAAGACCTGCTTATCGAAATTAACCCCATTGTATTCATCATGTTCCCGAAGTGCGGGATTTGGGAAAAGTACAAGCCGACTTACTTTCAATAAAACATGTCACTGTTTTATTACAACTACTTTAATTCATTTGGCTACTTAATAACATGGACAAGAGATCATTGGTTTTAAAACAATTCATTGAGAGAAGAAAGTTAATTTGAAATAAAGAACTATTGGAGTTTAAAATAACTTAAAATAATAAATAAACCATCATTAAATCTTAAATTAAAGCTTAATTAATCCTTAATTAATCATACTTAAATCAAAATTTAAACGTTAATTAGTCTTAGTTAAGTCTTAATTATTTACTAATAATTACCCTTTATTAATCAACATTTAATTAAATGATTAAACTCTAGTTGAATAATTATTAAACTCTATTTAGCTAAAAATAAATAAACAATTAAACTTTATTAAATAAACAATTAAACTTTATTAAATAAACATTTATTTTAAATTAAACCCTAATGAATTAAATAAATAAATAACTCTTAATTAAATAATAATCAACTAAATAATTAATACTAATTAAATAATTAATTTAAAAATAATTAATTTAAAAATAATTAACTTAAATGAGTTAATTAAAATAATTATCTTTTAACTTATTTAATAATTAATTAAAACTTTCTTAATTAACTACAAATGATTAACTTAATTAATTAATTCTTAAACCCTAATTACTTAACTTAATTACTTAATTAATTAATAAATTTTTTAATAAATTAATTAATTATTTAACTCATAAATTAAAAGTTAATTAAGTTTTATAATCACTAATACAGTTTGAAATGGTTTTCAAAACCAAATGTAAAAGAAAACTTAAAAACTTGAAAATCGTAAATTTCCGAGCTGCATCCATGGCGACTATCGCTATGGATGCCGTAACTTAAAATTACATTTTGAGTTACCATCCAAAACGTAAACTTCCACTTATGCATTCCTTTTAAATATAATTTAAAAGAGTTTTTCAACAAAAATTTTCTAGGTTAGAAACCTAAGAAAACATTTACTAAAATCAAAACTAGTAAACGATTTGATTTTTAAAAAGAATCCAAGTCCTTTTCAATAAGTCACATATCTAACTTTCAAACCATTCAACATATGCCTAAGATTATGAATACTAATTTAAATCATCACCAAACATCACAAGATTACATCTCGCGAACCATACACATCAAAAACATAACTTTATGACTAATACATCACTTTAATCCATTATTTCAAGTCCAATGCTAAAACTCTAGCCATCGCATACATATATAGCCAAACCATGCCATAATCTAAACATATAAACAACATTTACCCAACTATATAAACACCATTAAAGTAAAGGCATCATCTTTCCTAAAGGTTTTAGAATGTAGTCACCGAAATTCGACTAGACTAAAGTATTTTCTCCTCGAACTTGAGAATGACGTAGGCCTTTGTATTTTATTTGGAAAGTGAAGTCTTTAAGTGGCCTAAACTTGCACAAAGGGTTCTGCCTTAAGCATATAAGGTACGACCTTGAGGTTATAAGGAGATGTGTGCTTGAATTTTGAAGATGAAGTGGAGAGATGGATAAAGAAGTGTTTTTGCAAGCTTTTGGAATTGATTTTTGAAATGGAGATCTAAGTTTTTTTAAGACTTTGGAAATATGTTAGGAAGCCAAAAAAGATTGTTTATAAGCTTAGGAAGTTTTAGAAATGAAGATAAGAATGAAAAAAAATGAAAATGAATTAGGAAATTTTGCTTTTATAAAATGTTAACAAGTGAATTTACCAAAACGCCCTTAGTACTATACCCCCCTCTCTTCTTTTGCCACCTCACCCCCTCCCTTTTCCATCAAAAATCCGCCCCCTTCTTTGCCCACCATCCTATTACATCAAAACAAACATGTTTGTACTTTCTTTGTACCTTATGTCTAAGCTGAAATCTTTATATCATATAATATATATACGCATTTCACAAAAATATCTTACCTTATCATATATGCATATATACTCAAGTGTACATGCATATTAACATGTACATTTCCATCTCCAAGGTGATTCATAAATTTGTGCATGTGTACACAAAAATGTTACAACATTTCCGATAACTTTTAGTCGACGAGAAATCAAAAATTTGGAAAACGACTTCCGGTTACATTTTCAATTTTTCTTCGAACTAATTATTTTTGTAAATACAAATTAAAAATGATTTCACTATCATTTGTTATTATTTAAAAGGAGTTTATTTTAGTTATAAAATCCATTAATTAATTATTAGATTTATATTTAAATATCCACACTTAAAGTGATCAAATTCTGGGTCGTTACACTCTCCAGCCTTAAAAGAATTTCGTCCCTGCAATTTGCACATAAGAAGAGAACTCAATTACTTGAAAAGCTATATATTCATATCATAAAACATATACAAAAGACATACATTAAACATCCATAACAAATAATGCCTAAACTATACATACAACAAACAACCAGCTATCCTAACATTAAATCGGGATAGGCTTCCTTTATATGGTATACAGTCTCCCAAGTGCAATCTCTAGGATCATAACTCCACTAAATTTTAACCAACTGCACTACCTTATTGCACAACTGCTTCTCATCTTGATCTATAATATAGACTGGATGTCTAACCACTGTCAAGTCTGGCTCCACTTCCAGATCCTCCAGCTCAGGCGGCTCTACAATCAAGGTCGGATCATGCACAAATTTCCTTAAATGCGACACATGGAATACATTATGAACACCTGCCAATCTCTCCGGCAACTCAACCTTATAAGCAAGAGACCCAATTCTTTCAAGAATACGGAAGGGTCCCATATAACTTGGAGTTAACTTCCTGGTTTTCCCAATTCTAACAGCTCCTCTAATTGGCGAAACCTTAACGAACACATCTCCAACATCAAAATCCAAATCTCTTCGCCTCCTATCTGCAAAAAAATTCTAGCGATCTTGGGCTATCTTCATTCTTTTCATAATCATCGCAGCTTTCTCCATTGCCTCTCGAATCAAATCCGGCCCAAGCAAAAGACAATCTCCAAACTCTACCCAACAGGCTGGTGATTTGCACGGCCTTCCATAGAGAGCTTCATAAGGTGCCATACCGATGCTTGCTTGGAAACTATTATTGATGTGCACGTAAATGTGTATATTTGTACTCACATATTTAATCTTGTTTTAATTAAATAATTATCATATTAGGTATTTTTATATGTTTAAAACCAAATTTCAAAAATTCTTTCAAGTCATCATTCTACATCAATTTAGAGGTAAAATAGTAATTTTGTGTATATATTAATTTTGAGAATATTTATTTGCATATTTTATTTTTATTTGTAGGAAATTGGATGGAAAAAAGAAAGAGACTTCATACAAATATGCATGCAGAAGAGAAGGAAACAAAAGTATGAAGAAATAAATCAATTCATGCAACATGGAGGACCCCACCTACCCACTAACCATAAACTTCAATTAGGAGCTAATGCACATGTTAGTGGGAATTAAAGCTACATGCACATTTAAATGGAAGATTATGCTCATGCTAATGATTACTTGATGGCCACACTTCCTAAGGGGCATTTTGGGTATCACCCTAAAATATGGATTATGGTTTTAGGCATGTATAAGTACCCCGTATGATTCATGTAATGAAGCTCTTAGCACTACCTTCTCTTTAGTTTAGTGGTAGCCACAAATGTAACATAAACTTGCTTTCTTTTTAATGACTTCTTAGCCTTTTCTTCATGTAATTTTCTTATATGCAATTTTAATTCATGCACTTTTAATTCATGTTTTTTTTCTTGTTTATTTCTTCTTATGTTAGTAGTTTAGATCCTTTCTTTTATGCAAGTAGATTAGCTTTTAATATATTTCAATTAGCTCTCTTTTTCCTCTTGTTTATGTTTATGTTGCAATCTATATTTGTTGAAATGATAACAAACATGAGAAGCTAAAACCCTTCAATTTAGGGGTAATGAAGCTCTCTTAATCATGTAGAGTCAACATATTTGCTAATTTGTGATCACTTTTTGTGCTTAATGGAAATGTTTGATGTGGTAAATATTTTGTTGTTTAACTTTGAATTTGATAGTCTATGTTGTTGACACCAAATAGGCTATGCTTAAAAAACATAAACACAAATTACCTCTTCATCTACATATGATGTTGGTAGCGAAGTGGATTTTAGAATCAAAATTTGATGGTCTATATTACTAATCAATAGTAAATAGATCATACTTAGAATATATTTTATTTTTAACTTCCTTATTGTTTTCATGAGAGTTTACAAGTGGTTTAGATGGTGTGTTAAAGTTTGATGGTTTATGTTGGGCTAATTAATAGCATAAATAGACCATACTTATGATAAACACATCAACTAAATTCACAAATGACCAAAAAGAGAGATCATAATTTCATTATGTTGATTTATGTGATCATGAGAAGGGATTTGCCTCTAAATTGCCTTCTACTCTCATATTTTTATTCACTTTTAGTTTTTGTTAGTTTTTAGAAATTTGTAGTTAACACATTTCAAATTCTTGGTTTAATTTGATTGAGTAGAATTTAAAATCACTTCAATTACCTGCGGATCGACCCGCACTCGCCACGTACTAAAATTGTATGCCGTGCGCTTGAGGTTATTTTTATTCCAATTTTTTGGCGATTGTCTAACCGATAGAAAAATCGTCGATTCAACAAGTTTTTGGCGCCATTTCTGAGGAATTAATTTGATTTTATTTCTATGCTTCGAATTATTTTCGTTTGATTTTTGCATGTTTTCATTTTATGTGTTGAGTTGCATTTAAAAAAAAATTGTATGATTGTGTGTAATATTTTTTATTCTTGATTGCGTGCTTTTTGCTTTTCTAGTTGTTTTTGCATTTTTAAAAAAACATTGCATTTCAAAAAAAATAATAAAAAATAATTTATTTCATTTTCTTTACATTTTATAGTTTTTGTTTTACATTGCATCACCACTGTCACATTACATTTTCTAGTTGTTACAGTTTCTGTTTTAACTACCCTTCCCTCTACTTACTGCTGCCACTTCAGTTCATCACTGTCATGCCTCTTCCCTGTGCAAACTTCCACTGTGCATCATAAACTTTTTTCTGCCACTATCAACTGCAGTCATCATCAACTGCACCTCCAACTTGCCTTAACTTACCACTTCCCTGACCACAAACCACCCCTGACAGCAATACACTTCCTCTCCTCTGCCATATAACATCCCACAAACACTACTGCCTGATCACATTATCACAGACCAACCCACTCTGTCATCCCCTACATAATCACCTCTGACATCATCACCCCTTTCTAACTACTGCAGCAACATTGTCTCAGACATACAGTGCCTCACCACTGTCAACAAATACACTGTGCACATCTACATTGCTTAACCATTCAACAGTGCAAGTGCACACCAAAACTGTGAAAAGTGAAAGTGCACAACTTCTCCTCATATCTCAACCACCCTATCTCCTTTATACAACTTAATCACTTCTGCCACCCTATACATCAAAACCACCGTCAACAACTTCAACATCACTTCACTGGCCATCATCACTGCTAGTTCATCACTACTGTTTCATTACCCTGTCTGCACTTCTCACTCCTGCTTCAACACAACAACACTACCATACAAAAAAACTGCATTTCATAACCCTCACCATCAGCTAATCACCAAAAACTGCAAGGTATACCACATCACCTCCATCCAAACCTCCAACACTTCATAACAACAAACCATCACAACTACCTCTTCACCTCTGACCAACTGTGCACTGCAACCACCTGCCTGACCACCATCTGCCTTCCATTTCTACTACTCCACCACTGCTGCCCCTATGAAACTCCTCACTTCAACATAACCATACCATTAAGTCTACCTCCAAGTTCAACCCAAACCACTATACAACTTCATATAAAAACTGCTACACACATCATAACACTGCTCACAATTGCAGTACACATCACCAAACTTCTACTGCCTTCTGCACTTCATTTCAACCACATTCACCATGCCTTAACTTCTGCCCTGCACATCATTTGCTCCACTGCCTTGCATCTGCTCCAGTTAATTCAACCCCTGCCCAACATTCATCGGCACAACCACATATATCGCCTACCACTGTACCATATATAACTGCTGAACCACACTGACATACATACATACATACCGCTGACATACACAATAGTTCAAACATTCCAAAACTTGCAATTGTCCACTTAAGTTCACCACCACCACTACTAGACTGCAGTCACCCATCAGACCACCCCCTACTGCCATCAAACTTCTACAACTGCCACCAAGTTCAACTTCTACCACAACATACAACATTACCCTCTAATCACCCTGCTCACACACATCACCTCAACAACATCAACCTATCAACTACACCTAAATTACCACTGCACTGCTATATACTTCCGCCCACCATTGCTGCTACCATCACTTCACAACCTCAAACTTCACTACAAACATCTACCGCTCCTTCAACCAACCACCAGCTATAACAAACAAATTGCTGCCATAACTTCTCTATTGCATACATCACCTCTTCCTGAATCATCCAACCAAAATACCATCCTCATTCGAAACCTCCCCACACCAAACATACTTGCAACATAACCGCTTCACCAAAAGACTACTACCATCACTGCCATTACTATCACCCACACTCACATCAAACTTACACTGTCTTCTTATCATCCCCTACCATCATCAAAATCCCTTCAAATTATTGCATACATAATCGAATCACTGCTGCAACTCGCTGACCATCGCCACAACCTAACGCCAAATTCCAAATTCCTATCGCAATCACCTACATCGCCTGAAACGCCATCCGCAACCCAAATCCAAACTCAAGTCGCATTTGAACATGGAATTAAATGAGTGATTTTCTTTTAGGAACGTGGGATTGAGTGAGTGATTTTTCTTTTTCGTTTTGGGAATTAAGATTTGGCATAGTGTTTAGTATTGTTTTTCCCTTCCGCTAGTTTGGGCCGGGTGGGTTTAATGAAAGTTGCGAAGTGGTTTAAGTTTATTATTTTGTTTTGTTTGGTTTGCATTTTCTTTTTTTTTGTTAAGTCCATTTTCCTTTTTGTTTTTCCATCTTCTCTAAAACTTTCTAAAAAAACGAGTAGCTTTAAGTTTTATTTGGCAAGTGAAATTGGTTTCATTTTTTTTTAAGATTCTTCTTTGATATAAAAAAAAATTGAGTTACTTTTTTGTTCAAAATTTTCAGGTTGTAGGAAATCAAGGAAAGGAATTGCTGCTAAAATACCGCTCTGCTTGCTTGCTTAAAAATTAAATTTGCTGCTTTAAAATAAATTGCTAATAATTATACATGCTTTGATCGTGTTCTAATCTCCAGTTTTATTTTAATTGCATTGTCGGTTGCTTGCATTTTAAAAATCTTTAAAAAACAAAACAAAAACAAATTTCATTCGTAGTTGCATCATTAAATCACGTTTAATTTCAGTTTTGCATTCATCTGATCTTATTTTCATTTTTTAAGGGGAACACCCAGATCCCCATAACGTAGGGGATTTCATCACCCCTACCTTGGCCCACAAATTGCATTTCATCTTAGGATCTGTTAATAATAACGGTTAGACTTCAGATTTAAGGGAGTCACGAGCTCACTTAGGGCTTAATTATATCTTGGCAAGTTGTCTTCTTTGAACAATTTATTTTCTTAGTGTCTAGGCTACGGCAGAGCAATAATCAGCTATAAATATTATGGTGATTTATAAATATTATACTGATATTTTCTCTGAAGGTACTTAAACCTTCGGTTTCATTGCTACGGTGATTTGGGGTGCGCTGATAACTCTTGTCCATTACGTGGCTGAGAATTTTCTTGTTGAATTAAGACAACGTGTGATTATACAATTTTGGGTTAGGAGCTACTAAGGATAGGAAATTTATAATTAAGTCCTTGCATTCATTTAGTTGCATTAGTTCATGCATATTTAAAAAAAATTCAAAATCCAAAACTAAAAAAATTGTACATTTTACTTAAGTTAGTTTTTAAATCCTCTTTTGAAATTTTCTTTAATCAAAATCAAAATCCAAAAAAAAAATTGAGTTCGTTTTTTAGAAAAACAACAAAAAAACATATAAAAGAATTGTTTTTTGAAAATCCAAAAAATAAAATGAAAATTAATCTTCCTTTTGATAAATAAATCCTTCTTGGTAAAAATATTTTTCCTTTATTAATTTTTTTTTTGAAAATGTCTGAATTTCCCTACGCAAGAATTTTAAAATAGTTGTGAAAATCAATATAATACATATAATTTCACACCAAATTCTTATGGATATTTTAATGATAACTATTGTACAAACAATTCGAATTTTGAACCACAAAGTTTTCAAAATGATGACCAACCCTCAAATCTTGAAAAGAGTATCGAAATGATTTGATCTTTACTTGAACAACGAAATCAAATGATAAATAATTTGAGTAATCTGTGCAATAACTCAAGTCAAGGATTTCAAAATTTGAATTCACTTCAAAATTCAAAGGATTTTAATTATAACTCATGCCAATACAACTTCGAACTCCAAAATGAATTTCAAAGTCAAAATGGAAATGTGAACCACATTTTAAATGATTTTGGCAATGAGAATAATCTCGACTATGGTGCAATGGACAATTTTTGTTTCAACAATTTTAAATTGAAAATTCTTAAATTAATAATTATAAATTTGATTTTGTTGAGAAAATGGACGAAATTCACAAAGATCACACTGATTTGTTGTTTGGAACATATATGAAACAACGTAAGAAACAAAACCAAAACCCAACGTTTGACGAGTCAAATAGTAATCCTCCTTTTACCAAAATTGATGATTTTCAAATAACAACTTTTGAAATTGAAAATGACAAACTTAATGATGTAGTTGAAAATGTGGTAATTGAGCTGGATTTCAATTCTTTTGAGGGTGCGGAACCAAATTTAAAAAACAATCTTTCTTTTTTCGATTTTGAAAAATTGAAATGCAACAACTTTAGATTTCGAAATTCATACATGCAATGAAGTTGTTGACACTTCAGTAAAGGAAGATGACTTTAGTAAACATAAATTTTTGGACTTTTCGAAGACGAGTTATTGAATTTAAAAGGGATAGACTTAAATCACCATTTTGATTTTAAAATCAATAATTTTGAAGAATTTGTCAATGATAAGTTTGATTTTCAATTTGGTGAAAATAAACTTGAGCTTCAACCAATTGTTCTATCTACCTCAAACATTATTGAAAATAAAACAACTCATACGATTTTTAATAAAACGACATTTGTTTTTCCAAATCAACATTCAACTTTGAAATTTTTTATGGTTTGGTTTTCTCTGCTTAAGCTATGTCTCTCATACTTGATGAGACAAATGAATTGGTCTTTGAAAGACCGTTTCATTTACTCTTTAACAGTATATTTTCTGATGTCGTGTAAATAATAATCGTTTCATTTTCATATAAATATAGGCCATATTTTTATTTTTATTTTATTTTTCTCCTTTCACTTGGGTTGACTGTGGGGACACAGTCAAAATCAAGTGTGGGGGAGGGAGTCTCATGTTCATTTTTGTTTTTTCATGGTTTATTATTTTTGCATTTTCTTTTCAAAACTCAAAATTTAAAAAAAATTAAAAAGAATCCCAAAACAAATTTTTGTTTTAGCATTTTGATTTACTTTTGAAAAAACACAATAAGATAAGTATATGTTTTTGGTAATTAAATTGAAATTTTTGAAAATTTACTTGTCTCAACAAAAATAATAATAAAGTTTGGTTACAAGTAACGATAGTTTAACGAGTATATTATGAGGTTCATGGGTGTTAATTATGAAGTATATCCTAATTATAAATCTTTTTTTAAAAGAGTGGTTGAATTAAAATAAAGGCTATAACATTTTTGATCTTCTAAGTTAAGTGGTGCTAAGATGATTTTGCAAAACTCTCTCTTAAAAGGAAAAAAAAGAAAAACATATATATATATATATAACAAGAAAAAGGTTTTTGTGAAAATAAGAAACACCTAGAGTCATGTGTTCATACGCAAGTGTGTGCACTCATGATGCTCTGTAGCCTTCTCACGTAAGATCGAAAGGCAGTGCATGATAGGTATATCTGGCCTCAGTTTATCTTAGTTAGGTGTATATATATAAAAATTCTTTCATTAATGCCTACAGTCGATAGGTGTACACACTTTTGTGTACACTCGCCATGCTCTGTATTGCACTTGCGTAAGCCCATAAGGTAGTGCATGGGTGGTGTATCTGGCCTCAATTAATCTGAGTTAGGCATATGTAAATATTATTAATATCAATAAAATTTTCAAATAAAGAGAGAGTAAGCAATTGAAACCCAAGCACTGTTTTAACTTATTTGATTTTACTTGTTATTAAAAAGAAATGAAAATACCACTTCGAAAAACTTTGATAATCAACTAAGGATCCATTTCATAGTTGCACTATGTTATCAACCAAAACAACTAGCCAAACTAGAGTCTAATTGTGATGATAACTTGATTTTTGTTGGAAGTTTTGACAAGTAAAAGGACTTAAATTTCTTGATAATGAACCAAACTTATATTTAACTTATTCGTGTCAATTTAAAAATAAATTCTTCCTTTGTAAATATTTTCAAAAACCTGCATTCATCTCTTTGTAAATAAATCTTGCATTTAGGAATTTTTCATGTTGCATTTGGATTTTTTGGGTAGTATCCGCTGAAAACCCTCACGAGACGACACTCGTCCTACTAGGGACACCTAGAGGTTTAACGGCTTGTTACATACGCTCAATGCAATCATGTTTCCTATGAAAACGTATTTATCTTGATTTTAGTTTATTCGAGGATGAATAAAAACATAAGTGTAGGGTTATTTGATGTGCATGTAAATGTGTATATTTATACTCACATATTTAATCTTGTTTTAATTAAATAAGGATCATATTAGGGTATTTTTACTTGTTTAAAACTAAATTTCAAAAATGCTTTCAAGTCATCATCCATGCATCTATTTGGGGGTAAAATAGTAATTTTATGCATATATTAATTTTGAGAATATTTATTTGCACATTTTATTTTTATTTGTAGGAAATTTGATGGGAAAAAGGAAGAGGCTTAATGAAAATATGCATGCACAAGAGAAGGAAATAAAAAAATGAAGAAATAAATCAATTCATGCAACCTGGAGGACCTCCCTACCCACTAACCATAAACTTCAATTAAGAGCTAATGCACATGTTAGTGGGAATTAAAGCTACATGCACATTTAAATGGAGGATTATTTTCATGCTAATGATTACTTATCGGCCACACTTCCTAAGGGGCATTTTGGGTATCACCCTAAAACATGGATTAGGGTTTTAGACATGTATAAGTACCCCTTATGTTTCATGTAACAAAGCTCGTAGCACCACCTTCTCTTTAGTTTAGTGGTAGCCACAAATGTAACATAAACTTGCTTTATTTTCAATGGCTTCTTAGCCTTTTCTTCATGTAATTTTCTTATATGCAATTTTAATTCATGCATTTTAATTCATGTTTTTTTTCTTGTTTATTTCTTCTTATGTTAGTAGTTTAGATCTTTTTTATGCAAGTAGATTAGGTTTTAGTATATTTCAGTTAACTTTCTTTTTTCTCTTGTTTATGTTTATGTTGCACTCTATATTTGTTGAAATGATAACAAATATGAGAAGCTAAACCCCTTCAATTTAGGGGTAATGAAGCTCTCTTAATCATGCAGATTCAACATATTTGCTAACTTGTGATCTCTTTTTGTGCTTAATGAAAATATTTGATGTGGTAAATATTTTGTTGTTTAACTTTGAATTTGATAACCTATGTTGTTGACATAAATAGGCTATGCTTAAACAAACATAAACAAAAATTACCTCCTCATCTACATATGATGTTGGTAATGAAGTGGATTTTAGAATCAAAATTTGATGGTCTACATTACTAATCAATAATAAATAGATCATGCTTAGAATAGATTTTATTTTTAACTTCATTATCATTTTAATGAGAGTTGACAAGTGATTTAGATGGTGTATTAAAGTTTGATGGTTTATGTTAGGCTAATTAGCACAAATAGACCATACTTATGATAAACACATCAACTAAATTCACAAATGACCAAAAAGAGAGATCATAATTTCATTATGTTGATTTGTGATCATAAGAAGGGATTTGCCTCCAAATTGCCTTCTACTCTCATATTTTTATTCACTTTTAGTTTTTGTTAGTTTTTAGAAATTTGTAGTTAACATATCTCAAATTCTTGGTTTAATTTGATTGAGTAGAATTTAAAATCACTTCAATTCCTAATGGATCGACTCGTACTCACCACATACTAAAATTGTATGTCGTGCGCTTGCGGTTATTTTTAATACAATTTTTTGGCCATTTTCTAACCGATAGAAAACTCGTCGATTCAATAGTTATTGTAAGAGAATTCCACTAGATGCAGATGATCTTCCCAAGACCCTCCGAAGTCCAAGATGCAGGCCCTCAACATAACCTCCAAGATGCGGTTAACCCTTTCAGTTTATCCATCGATTTGAGGGTGGTAGGCAGTGCTCAGACTTGGCTTTGTTCCCAATGCAACTTGCAAGGCTTCCAAGAACTGACTTGTAAAGATAGGATCTCGATCGCTCATTATATTCATTGGGACATGCAGTCGAACTATCTCCCTCATATAAATCTCTGCTAATGAAGCTGCAGTTCTAGATGGCTTGACCAGAATAAAATGAGCACTCTTAGTTAATCGGTACACAATAACCCACACTCCTTCATTTCCTGTTTTGGGTAAACCATTGATAAAATCCATTGATATCATTTCTCATTTTCAATTAGATATTTCCAAGGGTTGTAACAGTCCGGCTATCTTCTGATGATCACCTTTGATTTGTTGACAGCACGAACACCTGTTAACAAAGATAGAGATATCTCTCTTCATTCTCTTCCACCAAAACATCTGCTTCATGTCTCTATGCATCTTTGAGACACCTGGATGATGGCATTCTGAAAAAACTTCCTGCTTAAGACCGTTTACATTCGGTACATAGATTCGTCCATTAATCCTTAAAACTCCTCGGTTATCAATCTTAAAGCTTGTACACTGTCCCTCCTCAACCTTCCTAATGATCGTCATTAAGCTTCTGTCCACTCTTTGCTTGCTCGCTATTCTTTCTAGTAGAGTCGGGGTAACCTCCAAAAGAGCCAAGACTGCATTCCTACTTAAAGCGTCTGCCACCACATTAGCCTTCCCCAGCATATAGAGAATATCCAAATCGTAGGATGCCAAAAACTCCAACCACCTCTATTGTCTCAAGTTCAAATCCTTCTGAGTAAAAAGGTACTTTAGGGATTTATGATCCATGAAGAGCTCAAATTTTTCACCTAATTTAAGAAAGAAATTTACTCCTAGAATCTCTAAAGATTAGAAAGAAACTAAACAAGGGGTAGAAGGATCCTTACCCAACAAGTAGTGCCTCCACATTTTCAATGAAAAGACAACAGCCAGCAACTCCAGGTCATGCGTAGTATAGTTCATCTCGTGAGGCTTCAATTGCATGCTTGCATACGCAATCACCCTTCCATTCTACATCAAAATAGCACCTAGTCCCACTCCATAAGCATCTGTGTAAACCGTGAATCCTCTATTTCCATCTGGAACAACCAAAACTGGTGCACTGGCCAATCTCTTCTTCAATTCCAGAAATGATTCTTTACACTTTGGAGTCCATACAAACTTCTCTCCCTTCTTAGTTAGCTTTTTCAAATTGGAGGAAATCTTAGAATAATCTTTAATAAACCTTCTATAGTATCCCGCCAAACCTAAGAAACTGCGAACCTCGGTAGGAGTCCGCGGTTTCTTTTATTCCTAAATAGCTTCCATTTTTACTGGGTCCACCGAAATGCCTTCTCCCGATACGATGTGCCCTAGAAACCTTACCTCTAATTTCAAAAAATGGCACTTCAAATTTTTTTCCTTTAGGACATGTCTCCTCAATGTTTCCAACATCACTTCCAAATGATGTTTATGCTCCTCCTCAGATTTGGAGTAGATAAGAGTGTCGTCGATGAAAACTAGCACGAACTTATTAAGAGCATCTCTGAAAACACGATTCATTAGATCAACAAAATAAGCTGGTGCATTGGTTAGCCTAAAAGGCATAACCAACCACTCAAAGAAACAGTTAGGCTCCTAAATGTAGTTATGGGTATACTATCTTCAGCAACCCTCAACTGATGAAGTCAAGTAGCTAGATCCATCTAAGAAAATACAGTTGCTTCATGAAGTTGATCAAAAAGATCATTGATGCGGGGTAAGGGATACTTGTTCCTAATGGTTAGCTTATTCAACTCCCTATAATACACGCACACCTTAAAGATCCATCAAACTTATCCACAAACACCATAGCAGACCCTCAACTCGAACGACTGGGTCTAATCAATCCTCTCCTTAACAGGTCGTGGGTTTGACTTACCAACTCCTCTCTTCCTCGGAGCCATCCTTCGCTTAGGTTGAACCACAGTCCTTGCACCAGGGACTAAATCAATGCGGAACTCTATCTCTCGGTGTAGGGGTAAACTTTTAACCTCTTCGAATACATCGAGAAAATTCTTAACAACTTCTATTGACCATATATTTTCTGGGGATGCTTCCCGGGCATAGAAGAAACTACATATATGGATACCGGGTTCCTTACATGATACTTCAGCAATTCGTCCCATATTGGTTACTAATGATACAGTCCTTTCATTACAATCTAGAACAACTCCATATTTCGATAACAAATCCATACCAAGAATAATGTCAAATCCTTTAAAGTCCAAGACATACAGATCGCAAGAAAAGTGAGGATAAAGGTAAGAAATTGGCACATTCTCACAAATCATATTCAAATGGGTTACCCCGCCTATGGGGTTAGACACACACATAGGGTTTCCTACAATACTCAGAATAAGATGAAATTTATTACCTCATTCTAAGTAGATAAAACTATGAGACTCACCAGTATCAAATAATGCTCGAACAAAAATACCATTAATCAGTAAGGTACCTTCAAGGATGCTTTTCCCCTTCACATCCGTTGAAGTCGATGGTTCATTCTTTATAGCATACACCTTGGGCTGCTGCACCTTCTTCATGAGCAGGCAGTCCTTCACCATATGGTCGGGTTGATGATAATTAAAACAGAGAGTCTTCTGGACCATTGGAGAGATTGGTCCACTTTGCTGCTTTGGAACTTCACGATTCGGACAATACCTCGCAATATGTCCTTTCTTCTTGCAAATATAACAACCACTATCCTTAGGCTTGCCTCCTTGACCTTCTCCCCGTTTCCCTTTTTCTTGCTTCTTCTAATTTGGATTAAACTTTCTTTTGTTTGGATTAATACTACCACCATTGGGTGCTGCTGCTGCTGCTGATGGCTTCTTCTTCAAAAGCACTTCATATCTTAAAGCTATGTCTACAAGATCCACAAATGATTCCTTTATATGAGCGGTCATCTTTTCATGGAACTCTTCTCTCATACCCAATACAAACATCTCATTCTTCTTTAGCGGGGTGTCAATAAGTCCAGGACCAAAACGAGATAAACTCATTAAACTTCGTCTCATATTCAGCCACTGACAGATCCTTCTACTTGAGATCCATGAAACTTCTATATAATCCAGTTTTGGCTGCAGCTGGCATGAATTGTTCTTAGAATACTTCTTTGATTCTATCCCATGAGAACTCATCTTCTGGAACATTTGCCGTGAGAGAATCCCACCGTGCAGCTGCATCCTCTTGCAATTGCCAGGATGCCAAGAATCATTTCTGATCATCGGAAATGTCCAAACCTTCGAAAATATTCTCACATGAGCGTAGCTAAGCTTGTACTTCAATGATAGATTTGGTACCCTTAAAAGGTTTTCTTCCTAGGTTTGTGAAGTCCTTGCACAGAGTTGCGAAGTTTACTCGAGGCTGTACTGGAGCTACGGCCTCAACAATTATTCCACCCCTTCTAACATTCGGGGTTCTTCCATTTGTGGTTGTTGTGCTACTGTTTCCCCTTCCTCATCCCCTTCTCGAACTCATGTCTTAGTACATGGACAAAGTAAGATAACTCTTAGAATACCTAGAATAGATAACCTTAAAGGAATGACACCAACTAAAACTATCAAAGCTAATCTAGGTATTCGAAATATATATATATATAAGTATACGAATAAAAATTTACAAATACGCTCTCTCGAAGTTGACCCTTACCCAAAGCCTAGGTGTTTGTTCAACCTAAGCTCTGATACCAAATGTAACGAACTGCCTTTCTTACTATGAAAGATGAGTCATTAAGGGTAGAAGAAAAGAAAGATAAAAAGAAACTTCACAATCGCAGAGTCTCACAGCGGAACGAAACAACATATATTAATCAACATAAGATTTTACAGAGATACTGTCATAATAGTACATTAGAGTCATAATAGTACAAGTTCCAAACGGGACAGTTATAACTACCTATCCTTACATCACTAATACAAAATTCGTACATATACACACAATGGAATAAGATAGTAGCTAGCTAACATTGAAGCCACCTGCTCTAGCTCCTCCAAAATACAATCATGAGAAACCTGGATCACTTGCTACTCATAAAAATTTGAGTACCCAAGAGTTTTAGGAAAAAAATAAAACTCCGGGTCATACATGGATCTGGTGTGAGTAAGCTTAAACAACTGAAATATTTTTTTAAAACACTTTTTAAAATCAAAGGTATCTCGTAAGACCACGCCGCACATAAACATGAACGGGTTTTTACCTCACGATAGCCAAAACACTTTTTCTAGAAAATACAGTGATATTATCATAATCTCTAGAGCTTTCAAGTAAATAATTACCATAGCCGAAATTGTTACATTAATTAAATTCCAGCATAATGGGTATAAAACTAAGACCGTAGGCACTTATTGGAAAATAGGTTCCATACAATGACTGAGTTACTAGGGTACCGCCCATCACGGTGCATCTCTAGATAAAATAACACCGAGGACCTTGCCTGGATCCACTACCAACACAAGGCCGACCTACCTCTTGCTTGATAGTACCGAATAAGCACTACACCATATTGGCAGTTTCGCAACCCCCTCATGCGGAAGAATAGCAACGGTTTTGGGCCGTTGCTAAATAACAACGGTTTCGAGCCGTTGTAAAATCAATAAGAACGGCTAAAGGCCATTTTACTTTTGCAACCGGTCGAAGCCGTTGTGATTTTTTTTAAGTTCGTTGCCACTTGTGTAACCCCCTTATTCCCAAAATAGTACGCTCCTTTACCATTTGCCCTAATATCGTCCCCGTACTCTTCTCTAATTTCATCTTCAGATCGCCAAATTTTAATCTCTTGAAAGCCATCAATTGTTAAACACTGACATACTACACTCAATTGAGGCAAAGGTATCGATTATCGATGCAGTTCAAAAAGAATATGGTGATCTCATTTTCCAATCGATCCGGTCAAGGTATTTAATACGAATCGATTTTTATTTTTATTCCTTAAGAATGGTTCGTTATGTTTAAATCATCAATTTGGTTCCTATTTTCGAATGTTTAAATTTAAGTCTTGTTAGATTGCAATTTGATTTTGATTCTTCAATTTGGTTCAGTTCAGTAATCTTAGTTCTCATCTGTAGTTACAACTTGCAAATCTTATATGATTGAGCTTCCAGTAAAGTCAGATTTGTGTTATGAGCAAGTAATTTGTACACGCTCAATACATTTTGATTTTATATGCTTAAATAATGTCGTACTCATGGTCACTGACTTCGACAGCTTGTAGAGCACATCAGTTTAAGCAACATTTATTACAATTTCTATATCTACTAACCAATCTAGAATACCTGGTTGTGTTTAATAAATCCAGAAATAACAAACTATGAATGTGTAGGAAGTCTGTTGTAGTGTCTTTTTCTTGATATTGTAGTATGTGTAGGTAGTAGTAGGCTGGACCGCTTTCAAGTTTCATTGACTTCATGCTTTTGTTCAATACTACAAGAACTCTAAAAGCAAAAATTTGGTCCTATTTATTTTACTTTCTCTACTTAGCATTACATTTGTAGCTATAAGCATATTGGAGGTCATTGTAGCCATAAGAAAATTCTGATCTACTTTATGGCCTGCATTTGTAAAAAAATGTACTAAGTGAATCCATCATCAGTTTCCTACTTTGATTTGTCTTTGGATAGGAGACATTTAAGTGGAAAAATTGAGTTGTTCTGTCTCCTTTCGTTAGCCACTTCATTTTGGATCTTTGTCTAATTTTTGTAGCTTGTTTGTTTAGCTCTCAGGTTAGACTATCAAACTGTTGTTTACAAAGTCTATTAATCTGTTCATCATTCGGGTGGATGATTAGGTGATTGTAGGACTAGTCCAGCTCCTTCCTTACATCGTCAACTTTGTTTTGAGAATTATGCTCCTATCTGTTCCACTTTTCTAGTTTCGTTTTTACTGCTTTTAGCTTTGTTAGGAGTTGGAGTAAAGGATTTCCAATATAAAAATAATTCCACTCCTCTTTAATTATTTGCTTGTATCCTGATTTATATTGCCATCCGTTGCCGTATTTGAAAGGAATGTTTTTGGCATGTTCCTGTTGGGTATCAAAATTGAAAATTATTAGAGTGTGATTGCTCGAGGAATGATTAGCAAAGAGAATCGAGAAACGTGGGAATTTAGTGAAACATTCCCAGTTAATAAAGCATATATCAATTTTGTTGTGAGTCAATAGATTAGGCCCACCATGTCATGTATAATAATTCCTTATCCCTTGTGGCTCAAAGAGGTTAGCTGTTCCAATGCATTCTATCAAGTTTGTATGTGCATTAATGCTTTCGGTTATTGCTGACCGAGGATGTCGAGGAGCTGCATTTATCATGTTCAATGCAGGGTATTTCTGAGGACTTATCAATAGGGAGAGATAGGCTTTGGTCTATAATATTTGGTTGATACTCTGTTTGATCAGAGTGTTGAATGGGTTGTACAGGGTTTGTGTGATCTATGACTATGGCTACTTGAGTTGAGCAGGCATTATCAGATAGTGTTGAGTTATGTTTTTCACTTGAAACCGGGTTGTTTTGTATTATACTTTTACTAATAGCTGCTTATAGTGACTGCTAGGGTATAAGTTGATGCAATGAATTTTGTTTTACTAAATATGAGACCATATTTAGTAAGTGGATAAAATTGTTATTAATGGCGCAAGCCAAGTATCAGGAGAGGGGTAATGCATAGACATTACTCTGGTGCTACAAAATGGCGCCGTTGTAATGGCAACTTTTTTGGAAACAGTTTGATGCTAATGTTAAATTTCAAGTGAAATCAGAAGAATATACATCTGTTTAGTTAATATCAGAGTTGAACTTGGTGGAAAGCCATAATATATTGTTACCCATGATTTCTTATTAGCTTTTGTTATTTTCTTTCAGTATGTCTTTTAGTATTTACTTCCGATATTGCTTCAGCATTATTTTCCACAACATAAGGATCTACGGAATGCTATTCACCACATTAGTCTCTTTTATAACATTTTGTGCTCAAAGGTGATCAACAGGGAACATCTTCTAAAAGCAAAGGCTAGTTTGGTAGAAGCAATGTGTGTTATTGAAAAACATTTTTCGCCTGCATTTTTTGATATCAGTATTCACCTTATGGTTCATTTAGCCGATGAAGCATTGATTTCTGGTCCTGTTAGATATAGGTGGATGTACCCATTTGAACGGTAAATTACTAATTTTAGTTATGTACATAATTATTCGATTTAAATAGCTATTGATGTCTACATTTTACAATTATTCATCTTCATAGGTTGATGAAAACATATAAAGGATATGTGCGCAACAAAAGATATATTGAAGGGTGTATTGCAGAAGGATATATTGTACAAGAAGCTAGTCTTTACTGCATGGAGTATATGCCAAAAGGAGGCGCTGGCACTCATAAACATACCCATGAAGCGTTTTTAGACGAGGATGATGAGTTTGCTGATGAAATAGCACTAGATAATGGTAAAGATATAACGTTAACTCAAGTGCAATTTCAATAAGTGCGTAAATGGGTCCTTGATAAGTACGACGGATTGGATGAATGGAAGAAGTAAATTCATGAATTTGTTCTGAATTCTTATTATTGTAAATCAATTCATATATATAGTATTTATTGTGTGTTTTTCGTAGGAGGTATAACTCCTATGTTCAAAGCACCAAATCTCAAACTCGAGGCGGGGGTACATCTGGGGAAGCTATTAAAAATTTCACTTTTTGGTTACGTGAGGAGGTATATGTATTAAATATTTAACGTATTTTCAAGTTGACCATACACCTCCTTGACAATGTTTTTTTACTTATTGTGTTTGTTGTAGTTGTTGAAGACCGTCGATGTTGATTCAACTCTTTGGCGGTTAGTTAATGGGCCGAAGTTTGATGCCCGTAGTTATATGAAGTACCAAATGAATGGGTTTTTATTTTCTCCGAAGAGTTATGAAGAGCGAAAGCTAACACAGGATAGTGGTGTATGCATGAGAGCAATTACACAATTTAGAGCGAGTGGGAAGGATAAAAATTTTAAGGAAGCAGAAACAACTTATTACTGAGTCATTCAACAAATAATTGAGTTGGATTACATTGACTTCAAACAAACAGTTTTTTATTGTGATTGGGTAAAGGTCGAAGATAAGATCAATGGTTGTAAAATAGATTCTGTTTCAAGCTTGATCACAGTTAACTTGGGAAAATTGAAGAATAAAGATAGCGTGAATGATGAGCCATTTATTCTTGCATCGGAAGCGAGTCAAGTGTTCTACTCAAAAGATTTAAAAAATAATGGATGGTTTGTGGTTTTGCATACACCAAAATGGTTGACCATAAATGTGGATGACACTGAGTTTCCCACCGTTTATCAATCAGCTTTTGAAGACAATGAAAAATTAGAAGATCTTATCAAATGCATATGTTAACTTTGTATTTCAGAGCAGTTATTGTACCTTAACAAAATATTTATTTAAAATGGTGTAAAATGTAAAATGGTGTGTTATATGATAGTAATAGATGCATTATATTTTTTATTAGTGCCATTATAATATCCTGATGGATCCATAAGGATGGATATATTGCAAGAGTTCATTTTGTGTTTGTAGTTGTAGGTACTTACATATGATCACATACATACACACATGTACACATACATACATATGATCAGCTTGACTATTCTTTCTTTCTTTGTGTTTGTAGGTAGACAGGCAGTTCAAGATATTGTATTTGCACCCTTTAGTTCAACAGTGCTAAGGTAATATATTTTTGTATTTGCATCCTTTATTTCAGTCAGTATATTAGATATTGTTTTGAATCCGCTTAAGTTTAAAATTCTGGTGATGTAGGAAGACTTTATCACTGCCGCATAAAAGTGAATGTTCCCCTTCCCGCCCATCCCTGTGATGCCCGATTGCTGTTAGCCAAATTATTGCATGGATTCCCCTCCATAACAAGATCAAACGCATTATATGACTTAATAAAATTGCTCCAAGCGATTACTGGTAAGCTGTTGTACATCTGATATAGTAAACAACGTCCCCTTCTGATTTGTCTGATCCCACCAGTTTCTCATCACATTACGATTATTGTCAGTCGGACTGACAAAAATCGTAATGTGGTGAGAAGTTGGTGGGATCAGACAAATCAGATAAGGGGACGTTGGTTCATATATCAGATGTACAACAACAATAAGGGGACGTTATGGAGGGGACTCCGTGCAATAATTTGGCTGACAGCAATCGAGCATCATAGGGATGGGCTGGAAGGGGAAGAAATGTACGTCATAATGTTGTTGGGATTATTTTAGGATTATAGACTTTGCAGGACATAATGTCACAAGATGCCACACCACCGTCAAATGATACAACTTCACAATCATCCACTTTAAAATGGGAGAAAATTGATATAGACAACTACGGTTCTCCAGTCGGAAAAAATGGTTCAAAGGTCGCTACGAAGATTGGTAAACTAGTAAGAAATCATGTGCCAATCTCATATCCAAGTTGGAAAAAAGTTCCGCCAAATTACAAGGAAGACGTGTGGAATCAATTGGAGGTAAGTTCTCCAATCTCATAACCATTTTTATGTACTGTTTCTGTTTGTAAAATATAGTCGTCTGATTGTAATATGCACCCTTTTTATGTACTGTTTCTGTTTCTGATTGTAAAATAGGCCTGAATGAGCGAGGGTTCATATGAGACCATATTTATGTACTATTTCTGTTTCAAGATATATTCTTTTATGATATTTATAGGATATTTAGATTGATCACTTTATTCATAGAGACTGATGAAACTATATACGTTGAAATGTAAAAATCCATATACTTTGAAATGTAAACTGTGTACATGAACTTAGATGGTTTAAATTCATTTATAATGCTTTCAATACATAAATAAAAAATGGTTTACATGCATTTTTTGTTATGTAGAAATATTATGAGCTCGATCCTCTATCAAAGGACCTTATTATGAAAAAAATGTCCGAGGCTTTTAGGAGACACAAGAATGATTTGCGCAAGAATCATTATGACCATTTCATCACTGACGAAGAAAGAATGAGAAATTGTCCACCGAAAATTGCTCAAGATGATTGGGATGAGTTCATAATAAACGAATCAAAACCCGAGGCGAAAGAAAAAAGGAAGCGAGGCAAACAAAATAGATCAATGCTCGAATATGGTCATCATTCGGGACGTAAGAGTCACGCTATGATTACTCAAGAAATGGTATGTGTCATTGAATTGGTGCATCACATTGCATATACCATTAGTTCCAAATATAATTTTAGGTCATTGTATGCAGGTCGATTCAAGTAGTCCGGGAACAGAAGTATCACATCTTCAAGTATGGGAGAAAACGCATAAGAAAAAAGATGGCAGCACGTCAGATGCGACATCTTCCTACTTTGTAAGTTAAACAAATAATAACGCCTCTAAATTAAATTTTCATTATTCATATATATGTATTTACTTTTTAGGACAAAATTGAAAAAGAAAAGGAAACGACGAGTGGTGGTGATGAAGCCGTCTTTATATCAGTGTTTGGTAAAGATGTAAAGGGCACGAGCCGAAGTATTGGGACCAATATAGCTCCTAGCCAAGTTAAGAGTGCTGCCATTCCATGCAAACGGCTCAAACAGGCCCAAGGAGTATATGAGCAGCGACTGCATAATGTGGAGCAAAAATTGATGAAGCTGGACAATATGGATGATAAACTGGAGCATCTTCTCAGCATAGCCCAAGATAATCGTCAAGTAGGCAGTGAAATCGCATCTTCTCAGTTTGCCACTCCGAACAATCAGTTAATCGACTAAAGATGTGAAATCCTGAACTTCGAGGACGAAGTAATTGCAACAGGTACTATTTTAATCGACCAATCAGTCTTTTTGTGCTTCAACCGAGTTTACTGCTCTTTGTTATTGTGCATATAAACAAATTAATGAGTATTAGTGCATGTGTATTTATAGATTCCAAATTATCTTTTGTAATAGAAAAAGAGGTTAGGCAACAAAGGTTCACGTTTGACATGTACGTCATAATTAGGTTCACAAGAGGTATATATGACATTTTCAAATCCAAATTAACATAATCATAAGATATAAGAGAATATTTAGCAATATTTATAATGCTATAACCATAGGATAGAGCAAATTAAGCAGTTTTAAGTAGTTTTAGCAAATCAATAACAATGATCACATGGATAAGTTCTGGTGGGCACAACCTTCACTAAATTCTTGCTTGGCTGAAAGTACAGTGTTATTTAAAAAAAGGTTGTGTTCATGATTAGATTTGAGAACCAGTGAGAGATAGCAAGAAATGATGAAGAATCACGTAAAAGTTCAAAATGCTATTGTAGAGCTGGAGTTTAGACAGCGAATGAATGACAAAGATGAGAAGGAATTCATTGTCAATAGCGATCTAGTTTGTATACTTATACTCATCGTAGTCTTTATCTTATATCTGTTTTGGTTTCAATTTTCATTGACACTCACAATAGCCATTATGTCCAAAAATAAATCAGTAAACTCCAAAACAAAAAAGGATATAGAAAGATCATAAAAGTTTACACCTTCCATTCCAATCTTGCATGATTTTAAAGATCGAATATCGCATACACAATGGGTCTAGGACTTCTGTAGCTCTGCACAATGGTCTTAAATGTTTGGGCGCTTGTTAGTTCTGTAAATGTGATTCCATATATTCACTCCAGAAATGCTTATATAACAGGTACTATATGCCGAGATTCCACAGCATTAGTAATTCATGGAAAACTAGTACCACCCACATATGAAAAAGTGTTGTTGGACAAAATTTTATTGCCGGATGAGCTAACCGCCAAAATATGTCGACAATTTACAGAGACCTTTGGGGACGTTGGAGCCGGAGGTTATGTGAGCCATCAAAAGGGTTTGATACGATATCTTTAGTCGGAGGTATTTATGAAATCTTTGTAGACTTCACTGCTTGCAAAACAATGTAGTGTAATTAATGAAATCTTTGTAGTGTAGTGTAATAAACAATGCAGTGTAATAAGTATGATATTCCGGCACGGTAGCATTCTGTTTGCAAAACAATAGTGTAATTATAAGTTTGATAATTTTATATGTATGGTATATGTGCGATATGTTTATAGTGCTTGTGTACCAATATTTTGATATTCTGGCATATTTTGATATATATTGATATTCTGGTATATATACTGAGATATGCGTGTAACGCAGTAGTGAGTTACAGATGTGATTTTGTAGGAGCAGGAGCAAACACTATGTGCAACGGGTGTTAACCGTTGCTTTATGTGTGACTTTGGCCCAATTTGCAACGGTTTATACCCGTTGCCTTTGGCCCAATTTGCAACGGTTAATACCCGTTGTCTTTGGCCCAGTTTGCAACGGTTTATACCCATTGCCTTTGTCCCAATTTGCAACGGTTTATACCCGTTGCCCTTTGGACATAAAGCAACGGTTTTCTCCCGTCGCTAAATTCAACCACTCCTGTGTTGAAGACGGTTTTTACCCGTTGCTTTTGGACTTAACAACGGTTTTTACCCGTTGTTAATAGCTTATAATGGTGTAGTGAAGATTACCCCTCGGTTGGGATCAGCAACTGTACTGAAGCATACATGAGTTAATGGTAGGGAATCTAGATTGGGGTAACCTTATCCTAATGGGGGCGACCCACTTAGCCTTGCCGCATCTCCTCTGTTTTAGTCATTTTCAGTTGATGAGGCCTGAGGCTACGTTTACTTTATTATAGCATTGCCACTTGGAATGCTAACATTGCCTTCCAGATGTTGACACAATGTCGGCATTCATCCATACAAGTCGTTCAGGAGATAAACAAACCAAAGGCACTATTTCCATTACACCCATTTTGGAATCACCCTCAGGGTTAGTAGCAAATAGCCCTTGCACTTCAAAGTCTTCATCTTGGATCTTGCCTTTACTATTTCCAATTCGAACGTTTACATTGGTTCGGAGTGGCTTTCGGATAACAACTAATATACCATCCCGGTCTCTCTAAACCAACATTCGATAATTTAAAAGGTCAAGTTGTTTATAGTGGACTATCTCATTATCAGGGTGTAAAGATTTACATATGGACATATGTTCCATATGCTTAGATTATCATGACCTGCTTACCGAAATTAACCCCCTTGTATTCATCACGTTCCCGTAGTGCAGTATTTATGATAAGTACAAGCCGACTTACTTTCAATAAAACATGTCACCGTTTTATTACAACTACTTTAATTCATTTGGCTACTTAATAACATGGACAAGAGATCATTGGTTTTAAAACAATTCACTGAGAGAAGAAAGTTAATTTGAAATAAAGAACTATTGGAGTTTAAAATAACTTAAAATAATAAATAAACCATCACTAAATCTTAAATTAAAGCTTAATTAATCCTTAATTAATCATACTTAAATCAAAATTTAAACCTTAATTAGTCTTAGTTAAGTCTTAATTATTTAGTAATAATTACCCTTTATTAATCAACATTTAATTAAATGATTAAGCTCTAGTTAAATAATTATTAAACTATATTTAGCTAAAAATAAATAAACAATTAAACTTTATTAAATAAACATTTATTTTAAATTAAACCCTAATGAAATAAATAAATAAATAACTCTTAATTAAATAATAATCAACTAAATAATTAATACTAATTAAATAATTAATTTAAAAATAATTAACTTG
Source organism: Allium fistulosum (assembly GCA_030737815.1). Taxonomy (NCBI): domain Eukaryota; kingdom Viridiplantae; phylum Streptophyta; class Magnoliopsida; order Asparagales; family Amaryllidaceae; genus Allium; species Allium fistulosum. The sequence continues at coordinate 934,444,736 of CM060907.1, read as the reverse complement.
ATTAAATAAATAAATTAAAATAATTATCTCTTAGCTTAATTAATAATTAATTAAGACTTTCTTAATTAACTACAAATGATTAACTTAATTAATTAATTCTTAAACCCTAATTGCTTAACTTAATTACTTAATTAATTAATAATTATTTTTAATAAATAAAATAATTATTTTTGTTAAATAAATTAATAATTTAACTCAAAAATTAAAAGTTAATTAAGTTTTATAATCACTAATTAAGTTTGAAATGGTTTTCAAAACAATTTTAAAAGAAAATTTAAAAACTTGAAAATCGTAAATTTCCAAGCTGCATCCATGGAGACTATCGCTATGGATTCCGTAACTTAAAATTAGACTTTGAGTTACTATCCAAAACTTAAACTTCCACTTATATTTTCCTTTTAAACATAATTTAAAAGAGTTTTTCAACAAAACTTTTCTAGGTTAGAAACCTAAGAAAACATTTACAACTAGTAAACGATTTGATTTTTAAAAAGAATCCCAAGTCCTTTTTAACAAGTCACATATCTAACTTCCAAAACATTACACATATACCTAAGATTATGAATACTAATTTATATCATCACCAAACATCACAAGATTACATCTCGTGAACCATACACATCAAAGAACACAACTTTATGACTAATACATCACTTTAATCCATTATTTCAAGTCCAATGCTAAAACTCAAGCCATCACATACATATATAGCCAAACCATGCCATAATCCAAACATATAAACAACACTTACACAACTATATAACCACCATTAAAGTAAAGGCATCTTATTTCCCAAAGGTTTTAGAATTTACTCACCAAAATTCGACTAGACTAAAGTATTTTCTCCTCGAACTTGAGAATGACCTGGACCTTTATATTTTCTTTGAAAAGTGAAGTCTTTAAGTGGCCTAAACTTGCACAATGGGTTTGGCCTTAAGCACATAAGGTACAACCTTGAGGTTATAAGGAGAATGTGTGCTTGAATTTTGAAGATGAAGTGGAGAGATGGATAAAGAAGTGTTTTTGCAAGCTTTTGGAATTGAATTTTGAAATGGAGATCTAAGTTTTTTTTAAGACTTTGGAAATAGGTTAGGTGTAACGACCCCGAATTTTATTTAAATTTAACTTGATAATTAATTAATTTTTGAATAAAAAATTGTGAAATTAATTGATTAAGTGATGCGAGTTTCCCCGAATTCAAATAAATTTTGTATAAATCATTTAAATTTAAAATATTGTATATATGTGTATATATATGAATATATTTGTATTTGGGCATATATGAGTGAATTTGAAATTATATATATATATTTGACTTGAATTTAAATTGTAAATAAATGGTTTAAAAATGAAAATATATAAGATATAAAAATATAAAGTAAATACATTGGGTAAAAATCTAATAACAAATTAAAATATAAAGATTCACTTATGTTACCAAATAAATGTAAAAATAATTAGTATTAAATTTAGAAATAAATAATTGAGATAGAAATAAATATAAAAATACATAAGATAAATTATAGAAAATATATATAATAAACAAATTAGTTAAATTGAACAATATATTCATTTATATTACAAAATTATAAAATTATAAAATAAAAATAAAAATAAAAGGGATACATTAAATAAATTATCACAACATATTAAAATATAGAAATGCATTCCAAAAATAATAATAGAAAAAGATAAAACAAAACCAAATGCATATGAAATTATAAAGACAAGTTAAAGACAAAACAAATACATTTGAAAATAAATATATATGAAAGAAATGAAACAAAGAAAATAAAATACAAGTGTATAAAAGATTACAAAAGAAGCCACATCACTATCTCGAACATTGGTACAACCGAACTAAAGAGGAAAAAAAATAAGCATGGTACAAGGCAATAAATGCAAACACTCATCAGCCTCTAAACCAAAAAAATATCCCTATTTTCTTTGTACAAAATATTATATCATCTTGTACATTATGAATCATCACTTTGTACAAATTTTTATAACCTGTACACTTCATTTCAGTTTTCGTTCATCCATTTTAAACTGAGCAAAAGAAAGAAAAAAACTGAAGTAAAGAATCATTTTAAACAAACATCCACTTTAAACAATCAAACAAATATTATCAAAAGAGATTCTGAGATCAAGCAAAGACTTCTAGTATCAACTTCAACCCAGTTTTCAATTCAAATTCAAAAAGCTTCAACTTTCAACTTCAAAACTTCTGGAAACTAAAGATGTTTAAGGTGAGTAGCATATGGTTGTTCAAACTTGAATGTATATTGCCATTGTTTTGATTGTATATACACATGCCAGTACCTCTTCTTCTCTGTTTATTTTACAGAGTACAATTTAACAAGAAAATTCAATTTCTTATTTTCCAATCCATATCAGGCTTTGGTTTCCAAATAAAATAGTTGTGTTTAAGTATGGATCACAATTTAAAAATGGCTTCATGAAGTATATATGTATATAAAATGAAAGATCAAATTTTTACGGTGAAACTTTGTTTTTCTGGAAATTTCGAGTTCCATAAAATATTGATTCAAGAATGTGAATTGAATCCCTGAACCAAACTATGATTTTTAAAACTAAAATGATATTTTTTAGTGGTGTGGTTTAAGTGCAGTTCGATGATGAACGGAAATTGGTTTTTGGGCAAGTTTGGGTGATCGGAGGCAATATCGTGGTCGGAGTTCAGCGTGGGGGTGGACGAGCCTACGGCGACTCCAGGAAAAATGAGGCGATGGCGTGTAGTCGACCGTGGCGATGACGGTGAGGAGTTTTTATTTCTAAACCTAGTTTTAGGTGAGTCCACAAATTCGATTCGTTCGATGTCCACGATGGATCGAGTGTCGCGAGAGTTTGGAAATGGAAGCTTGGTCGTTGACGCGTCGATGACCGGAGTTGCGTGAATTCTCGTGGTCGGAGTCATGAGTATGAGGTGTTGACAGGGATTGGTGGTGGTTCCAGCGCGTGTTTCCAGGTTTCGAGCTTGAACTCGATTTCGTTTTCAAGGCGATGACGTGGTTAGGGTGGTCGAAGTTAGTTCTGGGGAGGATCGTCGACTTGCTCGACGTAGTGGCGGTGCCGGAAAATCGCCAGCGGCGATGTGCATGTGCACGCGTGTCATCATGTATCTGGGTTGCTTTGCCTGGGAAGAACGAGTGAAAGTTTCGCGTCGTACTCGAGTAATTCGAGCTGGTTACTCGAAGTAAAATGGTGGAGATCTCGGGTCGAAAATGTGTAACAGGCCTTCAAGCCTGTTCTCTGTTTTGAAATCTGGAAATTGAATTTAAATTTTAAACTAAGGTTTTTAAACTGAGTTCAAATTAAAATGTAAACATAAATTCAAGTTTGAATTGAAATCTAGTTTGAAAATAAATAAAGTTTCAAATTCAATTTGTTTCAATCATTTAAAAACAATTAAATATTGAAGAAATTTGGAATATAAAATAGAATTGAAATTGAAATTGAAAATTTAAACTAGTTGAATTTAAAAGTTAAACCTGAAATAAATTTCAAATCAGATTTTAAGATTTTGGAAATTAATTTTAATTTTATAACTTAAGTGTTGCAATAAGTTAAAATGTAAAAGTTAAAGAAAAATTGATTTTAAAACTCTTAAAAATTTCTTTTGTAATCAATGATTATTTTACTATGTAAATTTAAAATGTTAAGGAAATTTGTTTTAAACTTTATTAAAAGTAAATAAGGATTTATTTCAAATTTTAAATCTAAATTGGGAATAAAAAGAAAATTTGAAACAATATTTCAATATATGGTAATAATCATTAAATCCTAAATATGAATGTGTCACTTCAAAAAAATAAAGATTTATGATTTAAAATTCATTAATGAATGAATTCCCAATGGTTAATTAATCTAAAATCAAAAAAATGATTAATATAAGAATTTTCTTTAAAAAGGTGATTAAAGAAATTTAATAGTTAATGAGATCATTAACCAAGATTTTATTTGAACAATTAATTAATGTGATAAATTTTAACCATAAATTTAGATTGATTAAATTAATAATAATCAATTGTGGAACTATTAAGTAAAATTACTCAATGACAGTAATTATGAAATTAATTATTCAATGTAATTAATTGAGTTAATCGAATTAGTTCAAGTTAAATTTTTTTAAGTTAATTAATTCAGAATAATCAGTTGATAATTTGGAAAATATAATTACTTAGAAAAGTAATTAATAGATAATTACTGAATGTAATTTATTAAATAATGATTTGAAATTTGAGTGAATTTATTTGTTAATATATTAAAGGATTAATTAATGATGGTGATTAATTAAGATTAATTCAATAATTTAAAAATTAATTGATTCATTAATTAAGAATCGATTAGTTAAAATTAGAGATTAACTAATAAATTTGAAAGGAAGATTTACTTCAAATAATTTGTGATTAAATAATGATAATTAACCCGGATTAATAATTGATACATCCGATTTAAATTAATCAGTTGATTAATAAATTCACTTGTGAATGTTTGGACTTAACTGAATGATTGAATTGTCTGATATTCCCTAATCTGTGATGTTTTGTGATCTATTCTGATTTGTGTGTAATCTGTACTGTAGTTCATTTATCTGGGATGAATGTAAATTATTATTGATGGCTTATATATCTATGATCTGTGATCTGTAAATGAACGATAAGCGTTATAGTATACCGCTTATCAACTATATTCTGTATTCTGATCTGTGATGATTGAATGATGTTGCACTACTGTGTGAAACCCCTGGACTACACCATACACACACAAATATGGATTTCACGTGGAAATCAGCTAAGTCGCAGATTTTTGACAATTTTAAAGATTGAATTCTTAAATCCACATAGTTTTGGAATTTGAATTGAGAGCTTTGCAAATGAGTTTCAAATGTAAAAGTTATTTTAAATAACTTAATAAAACTTGATATTTAATAATTTAATTTGAAATATTTGAATTCAATATTTAGAATTGAATTCAATGATTTGGGAAAACTAATTGTTTTCAACTAAAAGCTCTCATATAAGAAATGGATTTCCAATTTGAATTAAAGGAATTTCAAGTTTGAATTGAAAGTGGTTTTCCAAGTTACATATAAATCTTTGGAAATGATTTTGAAAGTTATCAATTAAATCTTTATTTTAAAGATTAAATGAGTTAATCCAATTGAAATGGAAATTAATTTGGAAAATCTATGAATGAATCTTTTGTTTAAAAGATTAAAGTGTGGAAATTGTTTAAACCGTTGAAGGTTGTTAAAATGAATCTTTTTGTTTAAAGATTTGAAAATGGTAATTTATTAAACCATTTGAAAAGAAAGTTTGGGTTTAAGTTGTGACTTAACTGAAATTCCATTATCCATATGTTTTTAAATATCGCGCTCATTATTCGGTTTAACCGGGAGAGGACCTTTGTGTCATATACCCCATTCCGAATAATGATACGTCGTATATGGATGGGATTTGAAGACCGGTGGTGAAGACCGGGTATTTGCGAGAATGATAGGATAACCTATCCATTGTCTCTGCACTAAGTCGCGCCGGTATAGAGATTTCCTAAGTGATGGGAAATCCGATCGGGATTATGAATACCCGGATTGCAAGGGCTTCTTCGGAAGTGCCTTCGGTTCTGTTCGAACCCAGAACAGACTTGTATGGTTGCATGTCTGTGACGACCGCCCATGACCCCTGCACCGAATCTAGAGGAAGTGCGCTGTAAAGTGTGCCAGGCGACCATGGACGATTGTCAAGGTAGATTAAAACAATAGAATCTATCGTATTACTCACAATGCATGGACAAAATACAATAGAACATATGTATAGTGAAGCTTTACATAATAAAATGCCATCATATAAAACTCCATAATAGTTGAATACAAGCATCCAAATAGTCAATACATCAGGCTTCACTACATAACACTCAAAGATTATACAAACAGCGGAACATCCAGTACATATAATATGAAGATAATATGCAACCCTCCAGCTCGTCTTCGATATCAGCATCGTGAGAAGAGAGCAGCACCTGTCACCTGCTACCTAGTCTGCCCGTCCCAAAATGGACGAACAACCCAAGGCAATAAGAATTAAAACATAAAGCCTTGAGTCAGACAACAGTCTTAGTGAGCGGTAAATTAACTAACAACATACCAAAAGAGCATAAAGGAAAAGGAATAGGAATACAACCCTCCCACTCCAACCTCTTTCTACAGTGATAGCCCCCAGACACACACTAAGTGGAAGCAACCATAGCAGAGCATACAATGTAAAGTAAAGCAATTATCACTCGAGTCAAGGGCGATGTTTTCCAAGCACAAACCCCCAAGGCCTAAACCAAGATCAGATAAGCACCCAGAAAACACTGCTCTTGAGATCGAATGACGATACAACCAACCATCCATGACTCTGGCTATCACTGTTATCATTGCTTCGATATCACCGTTAATTGAATGACCGGCACATTCTTTCAGCCGTCCGTCAAGGACTAATGGAAACCCCGGTTCTAGACATAACTCCCGCACGTCATCGTGACCCGTGCCTAGGACTATCGGATCTGCCCAGAGTACTTGACTACCCAATCAGTAGCCTTCAGGGACTATCGAATCTGCCCAACATACTCTTGCTTTGAGCATGCTAGAACCTTCAACAACGATGAGATCTCAGCCTTCTAGTCATCCTCCTCGACGACTATTTCCATACTAGCTCAAGCGCCTCTCGAGCATCCATTATCCTCAACTCGAACCATATCACCGAGTTATCAACATGCTTGGAATGATCCCGTCTGGATTAGACCAAGACTATCTCATATCATACTTCGCTTCATCACATCCTCGCAAAGTCTCATCTCAACATCATCAAATCTATGCATAAGAGCTTCATCATCCGCTACATATGCCACAAGCAGCTTTCCCATTTCAAGAGCCTTTCTCTTAGCTTTTGAATCATCTTCGTTTTAAATCAAATCATCAATCGTCTAATTCATAACAATCAACCAAATCAAACATTAATCCAAGCAACCAAGCATTCAAATATGATCTAAGTAGACAATTATAACAATAATGGCAATTTCGTAATTAAAGAGTTGAAAGTCTAATAAGCATGAAAACATGAACAATGTCTCTATAATCTTGATGAATGAACTTGCATAGGTTAACATGTAATAAAATGGTTGTCAAATCATCATGAACAATGGATCTATATGGATCTACACTTAGGATAAAGAAAATGTATGGAAATCACTATTTTAACACCAAATCGAGCCAACAATCCAATATACTCCTTTGGATCCGTGTGAGAGATAATCACCACTCACCAAATCACCTAAACAACCTCAAATCAACACGCTTCAGATCTGGACAGCGAAGGATCAAGCTTGATCTATCACGAATCCGCTTCAAACGAAGAAATCTCACTTCAAAGGATGAAGATCTTCAATCCAAGCTCTTGAATCTTCAATTTGATCTTCAACTTGGATGGATAGAATCACTAGATTAGAGTGGAGAAAAGAAGTGAAGAAGTGTAGAAGTCGAGCTCTCAAAATGGCAGCACTTCGTCGCTTCGAAATCCGGATCCCAAAAATGGAACAAAGCCCTCCTATTTATAGCTAAAATCTCTAACTCGTCTGTCTCCATAGGTCGTCTCCGACCTAAGCCTCTCCGACCTAAGCCTCTCCGACCTAAGCCTCTCCGACCTAAGACTTATCAAAACCCCCCAGTCTACGACATTAAAACATAGCACCTAACTCCTAAGTCGGTAACGACTTAACACACATGCCGACCTAATCCCTAGATCGCTCACGACCTATTCTCTCATACGACTTAACTGTCTAGGTCATTCCACTGCTACTCCAGCCTCCTTAGGTCGTCACTGACCTACCCCTTAGGGGTTACAACCTAAGTCATCCCAAACTAACACGCGACCCAAACCACTACGCGACCTAACACTTAACTCGGTCACGACTCAACTAGGCTATGACCTAACTGATCTTAGATCGTCTACGACCTAACAAATCAAGCTACCAGACGACCTAATACGTAGTGACCTATCTCTTAACTCGGTCAAAACCTTAAGTCGTCCACTATATCTTAAGTCGGTCACTACGACCTAACTCTATCCTTAAGTCGTTCCAAACTGTCAACCGACTTAAACCACTCCCCTATCTTCCTTAGGTCGTCGCCGACCTACCCCTTAAGTCATTAACTCGCCCAGACTTATCACTTAACTCGTCCAAAACTCATAAGTCGGCTACGACTTAGGACTTTAAACAAAATTCTGCCAAAATCTGAAACGACTTAACAGCTATGCGACCAAAGGTCAACTATTTTACGATGTTTCGATCCGTGAAAATACGGGTCGTTACATTCTCTCCCCCTTAGGAATTTTGCCCCCGAAATTCCAAACAAACAAAGCAATCAAATACTATTCTGCATGCCTACCATCCACAGCAATCAACAAACCATGCATCTAATTCTAGCTTAGTATGCAGAATTCTAAAACCAGGACAAGTTACAATATCGTGAGATGACACGACACCTTAGGGCCATACCTTGAAGAGTTCAGGATGAGCTGCCTTCATCCTCTCTTCCACCTCCCACGTACAGTCGTTATCATCACCACTCCATTGTATCTTGAGTAACTTAACTACCTTCCTCCTAAGCTGTTTCGTGTCGGTCTCCACAACATGAAGCGGCTTACGAGGTCTTCTATCGACTGGATCAACTTCGAAATCTTCGTAGCTATCAGCAGAAACCATTGTATTCGAGTCGTGCACATACTTCCGTAGATACGATACGTGAAAAACATTGTGCACGCTCGACATCTTCTCTGGTAACTCCAATCTGTAGGCGAGCTTTCCAATTCGCTCGATGATTGGGAATGGTCCAACAAATCTCGGAGTCAATTTCCCTTTCTTCCCGAATCGGATAACATTCTTCAGTGGAGAAACCTTCACAAAAACCATATCTCCTACGTCGAATTCCAAATCCTTTCGACGCTTATCGGCATAACTCTTCTGACGGTCTTGGGCTGCCTTCATTCGTTGCCGAATGATCTCTATGCAATCCGAAGTCTGTCGAATCATCTCTGGCCCAAGTATCAACCTTTCTCCAGTTTCTAACCAACAAGTTGGTGAGTTACACGGTCTCCCATACAATGCCTCATATAGTGCCATACCAATGCTTGACTGGTAACTGTTGTTGTATGCAAACTCCACCAAATGAAGGTGATCTTCCCATGATCCTCCGAAATCCAAAACACAAGCTCTAAGAAGATCTTCCAAAACTCGGTTGACTCTCTCGGTCTGACCATCTGTTTGAGGGTGATAAGCTGTACTCAAACACAACTTGGTTCCCAAAACTTCCTGGAAGATCTTCCAAAATCCACTAGTGAACAATGGGTCTCGATCGCTCACTATACTCTTCGGAATACCATGGAATCGAACTATCCACTTAACATACAACTCAGCCAACTTTGATGCAGTCCTAGTCGATCGAACAGGAATGAATCTTGCACTCTTGGTCAGACGATCTACAATGACCCAAATCCCTTCATTTCCCGTTCTTGTTCTAGGTAGTCCATCAATAAAATCCATCGATACTTGTTCCCACTTCCATGTAGGGACTTCTAATGGCTGAAGCAATCCGCTTGGCTTCTTCTGTTCGGCTTTTACCAACTGGCAGTTCATGCATTTGGAAATAAAATTTCCAACATCCTTCTTCATGCCTTCCCAGTAATAGGTTCTCTTCATATCCCGATACATCTTATTTCCACCTGGATGAATTGTCAGCTTCGAGTGATGACTTTCCTTCAGAACTTCACTCCTCAATTCATCTATATCGGGAACAACTAGTCGTCCTTGCTTCCGAAGCCAACCCTCTTGATCGACCTCGAATCCTTTATCCTTTTCTGAATCCAATCCAGATTCCAAATCACGGATAATCTTGACAAGCTTATCGTCTCGCTTTTGGCTCTCGCCAATCCTTTCCACAAGAGAAGGTCTTATCGATAAGTTTGCCAACATCTCAGGTTCCAATTCACATCCGGGCCTGAAGTCAAATCCAGCTAAATACTCGAGATTCTTCCATTCTGAAAACATGGCTCCCAATCCTGCATGTCTTCGACTTAACGCATCTGCCACTGCGTTACCTTTTCCCAGAGTATAAGCTATACCGAAATCATATGATGCCAAAAACTCTAGCCAACGTTGCTGCCGAAGATTCAAATCCTTTTGGGAGAAAAGATACTTCAACGACTTATGATCTGTAAACAGCTCGAATCGAACTCCCAATAGATAATGTCTCCACATCTTCAGAGCAAAAACAATCGCTGCTAACTCCAAATCATGAGTCGGATAATTTCTTTCATGCGGCTTCAGTTGTCGACTGGCATACGCAACAACTTTATCCCTCTACATCAGCACTGCCCCAAGTCCAGTACCACATGCGTCGGTGTAAACCACCATCTCATCATTCCCACTAGGAATAGTCAAAACAGGAGCACTCGTCAATCGCTCTTTCAGGATTCCGAAAGCTTGCTCACACTTAGCATCCCATCTGAACACTTGGTTCTTTTTCGTCAATCCTGTCAATGGTGCAGCCACCTTGGAGAAGTCTTTGATAAACCGTCGATAATATCCTGCTAATCCAAGAAAACTTCTCACATCCGTTGCATTCTTAGGTCTAACCCAATCCTGGATTGCTGCCACCTTAGCGGGATCAACCGCTATTCCATTTCCAGAGATAACATGGCCTAAGAACCTCACTTCACTCTTCCAGAAGTGACACTTCGAAAACTTAGCCTTCAGCTGATGTTTCCGTAAGATTTCCAAAACAATACGCAAGTGTGTCTTGTGCTCTTCTTCAGTTCTGGAATAAATCAGAATATCATCCACGAACACAAGTACAAACTTGTTCAACTGATCTCTGAACACTCTATTCATAAGATCCACAAAATATGCTGGCGCGTTAGTCAATCCAAACGGCATTACCAGCCACTCAAAGAAACCGGATGGTGTTCGAAAAGCAGTCTTCGGCACACTATCCTTAGCCACTCTCAACTGATGAAATCCCGTTGCCAAATCCATCTGAGAAAACACCTTGGCTTCGTGAAGCTGATCAAACAAGTCATCTATTCTCGGCAATGGATACTTGTTCTTCTTAGTCACCTTATTCAGCTCACGATAATCTACACACAATCTCAACGACCCATCTGCCTTGGTTGCAAACACAACTGGTGCACCCCACTCGGACACACTACGCCGAATGAATCCTTTCTGTAAAAGGTCATCAACTTGCACCCTCAACTCCTGCTGTTCCCTAGGCGCCATCCGCCTAAGAGGCATCACAACAGGTCTGGCCCCTTCAACTAGATCTATACGAAACTCGATCTCCCTATGCGGCGGTAACCCTTTGACTTCATCAAAGACATCCTCGAATCCATTCGCGATTGGCACTAATGACAGTCCATCCCGTGGAACAACTAGCGAATACATGAAGCTCATGAAGACGCCTTCTTCATGCTTACATCGTATCACAATCTTTCGCCCCTCCACATTCTCGACTGTCACTTCCAGCCTCTCACAATCAACCTTTGCCGCATACCTCCTAAGCCAGTCCATACCCAAAATAATTCCGAACCCCGCAAAGTTCAGAACAAAACAATCGTAAACAAAAGAGCAACCATGACTCGACACAATCAGACCACGACATAACATACACAAACAAGACGAACCCCCAACTGGATTAGTCACAACCAACGGTCTATCAACAATATCCGGTTCCAAACCTAACCGGCCTACAAGATCACTACAAACAAACGAATGCGACGCCCCAGTATCAAACAACACTCTAACTGGAACACCACATAAGAAAAGAGTACCTTGAACCACCACACCCTTTCCCTTCTCTTCAGCGGTAGGAGCTTTTGAAGACGACGGAACAGCTCCCAAAGCATAAGCTTGCACAATCTGCTTGTCCCTCCTCGATTCTGGACAATTCTTCCTGAAATGCCCTGGCTTGTCACAGTTGTGACACTTCATCGGTGCCTTCGGGTTCTTACAATCCTTCGAGAAATAGCCCTTCTGCTGACAATTGTAGCAAGTCACTTCGCCCTTCGGCTTCTTCTGGCCATCCTTACCCTTCTGCTGTTGCTGCTTCCTCTTCTTGTTTCCACCCTGCTGGGGTTTAGACTCTTCCCTGGTCACAGCAACAACAGATCCTTCCTTAGGAAACAGACTCTCATGCCTGAGAGCTTTCTCCACAAGCTTCTCAAATGAATCGTCCAAATGATCCACCAACTGTCTCCCAAGATAACTGTCCATGCCTGTCACAAACTTCTCATTCTTCTGATACGCAGATTCAATATACGACCGGGCATACTTGGACAAAGCTTCAAACTTAGAAACATACTCAAGAACTGGTCTTCCTCCCTGCTTGAGCTCCACAAACTTTTTGAACTGAACAGACTTCTGAGCTGTAGAAATGAACTTAGCCTCAAATCTGACTTGGAATTGCTCCCAAGTAATCTCTTCCTCCGGAGTATTGATGGTAATAGAGTTCCACCAATCAGAAGCTCTCCCTTGAAACTGTCTCGATGCCAACTTCCTCTTAGTTGCATCCTCAATTCCCAAATCACCAAAGATCCTTCTACAAGCATCTATCCATCTCTGGACCTCAATAGTTGATTATGTTCCCAAGAAAACCTTTCCTCCAAGAGCAGTATAATCTTTGCACAACTTAGCAAAATCCACTGGTTTCGGAGTTTGGACTTGAACTCCAACATCTACTGCTGCCCCCGGAACTGGTATCCTTCTCATGATCGAAGTCATCATAGCTTCGAACATAGCTGCATAATCAGCAGCCCCCTTAGTAGCACGGCCTTCCCTAGCAGCTGGTCTCCCTCTTCGACTCATTCTCAATATCTATAAAAAGGAATGATCAGAACATCTAGAGAAACAACTGCATAAAGGACTCAAACTCTACTAAGCTACTATATTATATATAGTATTCATCCATCAAAATACAATTACGTCTCTCATACGTAGTTACGTCAGCGAGCGTTGGGTAAAATCGATTAACCAATGCTCTGATACCAAATGTGACGACCGCCCATGACCCCTGCACCGAATCTAGAGGAAGTGCGCTGTAAAGTGTGCCAGGCGACCATGGACGATTGTCAAGGTAGATTAAAACAATAGAATCTATCGTATTACTCACAGCGCATGGACAAAATACAATAGAACATATGTATAGTGAAGCTTTACAGAATAAAATGCCATCATATAAAACTCCATAATAGTTGAATACAAGCATCCAAATAGTCAATACATCAGGCTTCACTACATAACACTCAAAGATTATACAAACAGCGGAACATCCAGTACATATAATATGAAGATAATATGCAACCCTCCAGCTCGTCTTCGATATCAGCATCGTGAGAAGAGAGCAGCACCTGTCACCTGCTACCTAGTCTGCCCGTCCCAAAATGGACGAACAACCCAAGGCAATAAGAATTAAAACATAAAGCCTTGAGTCAGACAACAGTCTTAGTGAGCGGTAAATTAACTAACAACATACCAAAAGAGCATAAAGGAAAAGGAATAGGAATACAACCCTCCCACTCCAACCTCTTTCTACAGTGATAGCCCCCAGACACACACTAAGCGGAAGCAACCATAGCAGAGCATACAATGTAAAGTAAAGCAATTATCACTCGAGTCAAGGGTGATGTTTTCCAAGCACAAACCCCCAAGGCCTAAACCAAGATCAGATAAGCACCCAGAAAACACTGCTCTTGAGACCGAATGACGATACAACCAACCATCCATGACTTTGGCTATCACTGTTATCATTGCTTCGATATCACCGTTAATTGAATGACCGGCACATTCTTTCAGCCGTCCGTCAAGGGCTAATGGAAACCCCGGTTCTAGACATAACTCCCGCACGTCATCGTGACCCGTGCCTAGGACTATCGGATCTGCCCAGAGTACTTGACTACCCAATCAGTAGCCTTCAGGGACTATCGAATCTGCCCAACGTACTCTTGCTTTGAGCATGCTAGAACCTTCAACAACGATGAGATCTCAGCCTTCTAGTCATCCTCCTCGACGACTATTTCCATACTAGCTCAAGCGCCTCTCGAGCATCCATTATCCTCAACTCGAACCATATCACCGAGTTATCAACATGCTTGGAATGATCCCGTCTGGATTAGACCAAGACTATCTCATATCATACTTCGCTTCATCACATCCTCGTAAAGTCTCATCTCAACATCATCAAATCTATGCATAAGAGCTTCATCATCCGCTACATATGCCACAAGCAGCTTTCCCATTTCAAGAGCCTTTCTCTTAGCTTTTGAATCATCTTCGTTTTAAATCAAATCATCAATCGTCTAATTCATAACAATCAACCAAATCAAACATTAATCCAAGCAACCAAGCATTCAAATATGATCTAAGTAGACAATTATAACAATAATGGCAATTTCGTAATTAAAGAGTTGAAAGTCTAATAAGCATGAAAACATGAACAATGTCTCTATAATCTTGATGAATGAACTTGCATAGGTTAACATGTAATAAAATGGTTGTCAAATCATCATGAACAATGGATCTATATGGATCTACACTTAGGATAAAGAAAATGTATGGAAATCACTATTTTAACACCAAATCGAGCCAACAATCTGATATACTCCTTTGGATCCGTGTGAGAGATAATCACCACTCACCAAATCACCTAAACAACCTCAAATCAACACGCTTCAGATCTGGACAGCGAAGGATCAAGCTTGATCTATCACGAATCCGCTTCAAACGAAGAAATCTCACTTCAAAGGATGAAGATCTTCAATCCAAGCTCTTGAATCTTCAATTTGATCTTCAAATTGGATGGATAGAATCACTAGATTAGAGTGGAGAAAAGAAGTGAAGAAGTGTAGAAGTCGAGCTCTCAAAATGGCAGCACTTCGTCGCTTCGAAATCCGGATCCCAAAAATGGAACAAAGCCCTCCTATTTATAGCTGAAATATCTAACTCGTCTGTCTCCATAGGTCGTCTCCGACCTAAGCCTCTTCGACCTAAGCCTCTCCGACCTAAGCCTCTCCGACCTAAGACTTATCAAAACCCCCCAGTCTACGACATTAAAACATAGCACCTAACTCCTAAGTCGGTAACGACTTAACACACATGCCGACCTAATCCCTAGATCGCTCACAACCTATTCTCTCATACGACTTAACTGTCTAGGTCATTCCACTGCTACTCCAGCCTCCTTAGGTCGTCACCGACCTACCCCTTAAGGGTTACAATCTAAGTCATCCCAAACTAACACGCGACCCAAACCACTACGCGACCTAACACTTAACTCGGTCATGACTCAACTAGGCTACGACCTAACAAATCAAGCTACCAGACGACCTAATACGTAGTGACCTATCTCTTAACTCGGTCAAAACCTTAAGTCGTCCACTATATCTTAAGTCGGTCACTACGACCTAACTCTATCCTTAAGTCGTTCCAAACTGTCAACCGACTTAAACCACTCCCCTATCTTCCTTAGGTCGTCGCCGACCTACCCCTTAAGTCATTAACTCGCCCAGACTTATCACTTAACTCGTCCAAAACTCATAAGTCGGCTACGACTTAGGACTTTAAACAAAATTCTGCCAAAATCTGAAACGACTTAACAGCTATGCGACCAAAGGTCAACTATTTTACGATGTTTCGATCCGTGAAAATACGGGTTGTTACAATATCTGACATTACACCTTGAGATATAAAGCTGATTTCTTTCAAATACATTTCTGTTTGGTGGCGGAGATTTATTCTCTTAGCTTAACACCCTTCTCTGAGACGTACGAGCTCAGAGGTTATGTAGTTGAAGGTTATCAACGATATACTCCCAATTTGGTAATGTGGCATGTTGAGTGTTGCTGTGTGTTGATCATTTATTGATCATTTGTGATCAAAGCATGGCTTTCGTGTAAAGCGTAGCTTTGTGGATGAGACCTCATTGAACCTCACAGACCGAAAATGGTCGAAACAGGAATGATGCGGCAAGGCTATGAGGGTCGCGCCCTTTAGGGTATGTCATTTCCTTCTGTAAAAGGGTGGTATCATGGTATGGAGCCCAGATATTCATGTGGACACACATTATTTATTACTGTGTGATGTTGGTTATCGAGCGCTCGGATAAAGGTCCCAAAGGACCGGGGGGGGGGGGTGGCATATTCGTGTAGTAGTTACCTAGTTACAGAGGTAACCCGGCCTTGTGTTGGCAGAGAGCTAGTTAGTTCTCGGGACGTCCATCCAGAGGCGTACCCATGTGGCAGTAGGAAGTTCCTTAGCCTGACCATTTGTTGGAAATCCAAAGAAACAATACGAGCCCTTTACGATTGCAGTTGTATAACCTGTCTCCTCAGGCGGCAGCTATAGAAGGCATAATATAATGGTACCTATGCTGGCTAAGATTGATATTGTATTTTCGAAATGATTTTTGTACACTATGCACTAGTAATAATATCAAAAGAGTTTTCTTGCGTAGTAAGCATATTTGACTATCATAAGAAGAAATCTCCTCCAAGTCTGCGATTGCATTGTGTGTGTGGCGGGAGGTCTTATGGTAGTTTCATTTTCCAAAAGCATTGCGGATTTCAACGTTGAAAGTTCTTTTGTTGTTGTTTAAAGATAAACTATTTTTGTTACTCACACCAGTCCCATGACTGACTCAGAGTTTATTGTTCCCTTCCTAAACTCTGGGTGCCCATAATTTTCCACACGGGCAGTCTAGAGTTGGGTTTTTCAGATAGTTAGGTTTAGTAGACTAGTTGGAGCTAGTTCAGTTCGTCGGAGATCAGGACTGACGTTGCTTATCTTGGTGCAACGTGATGGTGGTTCGAGTTGATATTGGAGTGGTTGGACTCAGCCTCTATGACTGATCATTTGGAGTTATCACTTCTGTTATTGTATCATATCTCTGATATTCTTGTATTATTGATATCATTGTTGTATATCATACTGGATATTGTATTCTTTGGAGTTGTATATGATATCACTGTTTTCTTTCTTCCGCTGTGTTGTTATACTTAATGGTGTTATAAGCTCCGGTGAACCAGATTCGGCGTTTGAATCTACGGCATTTTGAGTACAAGTGAAGTACGGGTGTCGATTTTTGAAGGCCGAATTCAGGATCATCACATTAGGAAGCCATGAAAGATTGTTTATAAGCTTAGGAAGTTTTAGAAATGAAGATTAGGGCCAAAAAAAATGAAAATAAATTAGGAAAATTTGCTTTTATAAAATGTTAACAAGTGAATTTACCAAAATGCCCTTAGTACTATACCCTACTCTCTTCTTTTGCCACCTCACCCCTCCCTTTTCTATCAAAAATCCACCCCTTCCTTAGCCACCATCCCATTACATCAAAACAAACATGTTTGTACTTCCTATGTACCTTATGTCTAAGGTGGAATCTTTATATTATATAATATATATACACACATTTCGCAAAAATATCTTACCTTATTATATATGCATATATACTCAAGTGTACATGCAAATTCACATGTACATTTCCATGTCCAAGGTGATTTATAAATGTGTGCATGTTTACACAAAAGTGTTACAACATTTCCGATAACTTTTAGTCGACGAAAATTCGGAAAACGACTTCCTGTCACATTTTCAATTTTTCTTCGAACTGATTATTTTTATAAACAAAAATTAAAAATGATTTCACTATCATTTGTTATTATTTAAAAGGAGTTTATTTTAGCTATAAAATCTATTAATTAATTATTATTATTATATTTAAATATCCACACTTAAAGTGATCAAATTCCGGTCGTTACAATGTAAGCAGTCTATCTTTCAATCTAAGCACCCACTTTACCTACACGATTGTTGCCAAATATTCAACTAGAGGGAATTGTGCTTTTCTCTTTGGACTTAGCTCCTACTATACTACTAATCCGCTATTTAAAGGATTTCAA
This sequence comes from Allium fistulosum, assembly GCA_030737815.1. NCBI lineage: Eukaryota > Viridiplantae > Streptophyta > Magnoliopsida > Asparagales > Amaryllidaceae > Allium > Allium fistulosum. The sequence goes on along the minus strand of CM060907.1, from coordinate 934,426,722 downwards.
ATCCTATAGATTATATAAGGATGGACTTAGAACCAATTGTCCCATAACAATACGAAGAATTCAAATATATGTTTAAAAAAGAATATGTATTTCTTCTTATATAAATACCCCATCATCTACACTAGGACAAAGAAGACTCACTTTATTTGAGAAATAGTTGGTTTTCCATTGATCGTGTGATCATAAGATTGCAAATGACATTACAAAATTCCGATTGTTTTCCCATCTAAGGTTTTTTCCACGTTGAATCTTACTTCTTTTACTTTCATATTGGTGTTTGACTATGTTTATGATAAAAAATGTTGCATAACATTAATATTTAGGCAACTTCTCCGATTAAGCATGAACACCTTACAAAGTATCATGCACTCCATTATCCCCTCTATCTCACATCTTGTTGGCAGGAAATCCTAACCATGTTTTGGCATCAACAGATTGATACCATCCATTGAAACAATAAGCAAATTCAACACTTTTCATTATTAGAAAAGCCTTCGTTGCATTGAACATGAAAAATTATGAAAATTATTTTTAGATCCACCACTAGAGAACAGCAATTAAAACTGCAATGCTCCACTATTTTCAACATCTAAAATCGATTACAACCGCTACGAAATTTGATTGCAACTAATTTTTGATATTAAAAATAGTGGATTGTTTGCTTTATAATTTAAATTTTCAATATTAAAAAAGCAGAAGAGAAACCTTACAGCGGAATCAAACATCGATATAAATGAACATTAAATCAATAATACATGATTTTATAACATTATCACATCAATTCTCATTTCAATACATCAATTCTCATTAACTCATAAATGGCATAACTATGGTATAAAAGAATATACCAAATCAGCTATCCACGATAAAGCATAACATCCACACTTTCATTCCCTTTTCTGCTCCTACCTGCAACTACATATCTGTACAGATATATATTAATAGTAGGAAAAAGGTTTTAACTATGTTTGGACTCCACCTAACCTTGTATACTATAGTTATAGGCTCGATAGCTATTGCATAGGAAAAAACTGCCTACATACCCCTTTTGGAAGATCAAGCCCGAGTAGTTCTATTTTCTGCTCTTCCCTTGTATGCAAATAGTCATTAGCACATAACAACCATAAAATCCATTCAACCGTTACAACCAACACAACCAATGCAAGCAAGAAACACTCTGTTAAACCATTCCAATCAATCATCATAAATACGGGGTGGTAATAATAATAGGATACTTAGCCATTAAATATTACAAACATTTGACAGCACACAATGTCAGCCCCAAGCATCCAATAAGCTAATCACAACATATATGCTCACATATACTAATTATCAACTATATGTAATATACCATCAATGTAAGTATAAATCAATCAAATGTGTACTAAACCACTATATTAGTAACACAAACACCAAGCCATCAAATGTGTATTAATCCATTATATTAGTAACATAAACGCCAACATAATAAAACCATAGTTAACTACATACACGTAATAATAATGGCAAAACATCGCGCGCACATCCAAATGAGATTTCATCGTCATAGAACAACATAGGTGATAAAAATCAACCACTAGTCACATTATTAAATAATAACAACAAGTTTTCAATTTTAGTTTAAAATATATATTTTTCGTTATTATTTATGAATTCCACCAAAAATTCATAAATAATAACCTAATTAAATTTCTTCCATTAATTTCATTTTAATTCATTAAACCACTGTTATTTTTAAACATCGTCCAAAATTTATAAATAACCTTATTTACTATTTACTTATCTAATTTTCCCCCTTACTATGCAATTTCATAATTTTTTTTAATTAATTACATTTATATCTTAAATCCAAAATTAGTTACAATAAAAAATCCAATAATACAACAATCAATAATAAATAACCAGCAAGGCACATCACATCCAAATATTCACAATACCCAAACAATTATTAAATATCATAATACATGTCAATAATTATAATATTTCATGGATGTTCAATATTTTAAAGTAAAATTAATTAAATTAAGTTAACCATACCAACATGCTTTTTCCAATAGTCTCTAAACTTAGCAAACCCAAGTCTTATCATCTAGAGTCTTGCCATGAGTCCAACGAAAGAAGTCACGTGTGAGTCGCAGTTCGTATGGAAAAGTTATTAAGGTTATAAGATCCAATAAAAATTTCATAATATCTCCATATTAAAATATCAATTGATATAATTCAACTTACCTTTCATTCAAACAAATCCATCATGTAATGACATTAGGCCCACTATGATCCAAATAGAGATTTTTTTTTGAAATATACCATTTCTTCTATGGTAGACTGGCCTAGTTTTAACAATGGTATTAGAGCCAAATGACCTATGCCTTCTGATTAGCAAAATTAGGGTCAACTAACTAAAGACTACCTATCTGACTGGTGTCTAGAAAAGTAGTGTTTGGGCTTAGAGTTGAATAATCAAGTATTCTCCCCTCCTTGGCTACCGGCTTGGCCTTAATAGGTGGAGTAAGCCTAAAAGCTTAGCGTAATCATAAAGACCTAAATTGATTTGTGCCTTGGACTAATTTTCAAAATTAAGTTTGAAAATTTAAAAATTATTTTAAATTTAAAAGTTATGTTTAAAATATAAAATGAAAGTTCATAAAAGATATAAAATAATTTCAAAGTTGTTTTTGAAAATAAATTAATAATTTTGTATTAATATTTAATTAAGTGGATAAACTAAAGAAATTATTAAGTAAAAGTTAATTAATTAAATAAACACATACATATATATATATATATTAGTGTGTATGTCCATAAGTATTATAGTTCTATGTATTTATCTTGAATTTTTTAACGTAAAATAAAAATATTCAAAATTATTAAAAGCACTTAATTAAAATTGTTTAATCAAATAATTTAATTAAATGTTAATTAATATAAATTATGCATAGATATCAATATATATATACATATATATATGTAAAACTATAATTGTTATAATTTATATCAATATTAAACTTTTTAGGATAATTAAAATACAATTTTAATTTTTAATATAATTTATTTAATCTGTTAATTAAAGAAATGAATAAATAATAGTTAAATATCATTTAATTAATAAGATGCATATAAACATTATATAATTTATTTAAATTATAACGGTTGTAAGCAAATTAAACTTATATAACTATATATGTATAAAATAGTTCAAGTGGAACTGAAATAATCCTTTGGAATAAGTCCATATGTAAGGTATGTATACCATGATTCTGGATGTGTTCAACTCTTTAATCATGAGGATGTTTCATAAGATCGTATTATTCCTTAAATTGATATCACTCAGCATGTGTGTGTGTGTGTGTTCGTATATTAAAGATTTTGAATCCTTAATATATAGAGTTGTCATCTACCATTTATATGTTAGTAGATTGCTTGCATATACACTAGTTGTTGAGCAAACACAAGCTAGTGTCGTTATGTGTAGTGTTATCAATATATCGCCTAAACGAGGTAAAATACATGCATGTTTTGATTGGGCAAACTCACGATACATGCATTATACTTAGCCCATCACATAATGGTACGCAAGAGTGAATAATCTCTCTCGATTTGTTAAGCAAACCCAAGGTCAAGATCGAGATTAGGGCAAAGACCATGATTAGGCGATATATATGATGCAACCAATAAATAGTTATCTATCGCTTATGGGCCTATGATTTGTTGAGAAAACCTATGATACCTCATTCCAGTGACCGGATTATCATAGAGTGAAATCACTGTCCAATAGCCTAAATCAAAGGACTCAAGAGGGGAGATCTCTCATGTACACTACTTTGGGTCAATATGGATACGTTACAATACTTGAATACATCTGAAGTAATATGTATACCATCTCGACACAAAACTATATATAAAAGTTCAAGAATATGTATGGTCGCATATCAAGAACACATAAATAAAGGTCTCATAACACAACAAAACAATATATATCAAACAAAAATATATACACATGCATTTCAAAATATCATACTATATATATTAGCAGAACTATACAAACAGAAATCTCTGCTAATCGAGACAATGCCTAACTACCAAGTCGTACATATACACACACAATAATATAGGGAAAACTACTCTAGCTCCACTTACTTCAACTATAGCTCTACGATATCCCCATTTCATATAACCCTGATGTAGCAACGCAAGTCAAGCTGTATAGTGAGTGTGAGATCCTCTAGAACAAGTGTGAGGGTGACAAATGATATGCTATGAAAAATCTCGTTTACTACATGCCCTAAAGTGGTAATGGTAAAGTGTCCTAGAGTAATCGTCTTGAAACAACAAACCTCAGTTTTACCAAAGGGGATGTTCCAAAACAAAACCCCAAGTAAGGCTAGAAATCAAGTTATGAGTATAGTCGAAAAATAGAGACAAGTAAAAGTGTCGAATCTGCTTTTATGTGTCATAACAGTTGCATATCGGGTCACTCACACCATAAAAATTTACCCCACAATCGATTTCAACAAAATGGTTCTAATACATGTGTCATGACACTATTCATAATAATATATGCAGTTGCAAGTATAATCAACTAGAATATCAGAGCCTATCCATATTTATATGTAAGTTTTATTGTGCTGTATAACTTCAAGTCATCATTCAAATCATTCATTTTTCGAGGTTGGCATTCTCTACCCTTTCTTATGAGAGTGCTATATCATACTCACTACTGTGAATCCTAGGGGATTTCATGTTGGTAAACCACTTCTGTGGATTTAATCTTTACTAGACTTTATGCCTCGACAAGCCCATAATGTCTCTTTCTCCCGCTTCTTATAACCAGATGTAAGTGTACTTCACATGATCCCTTAGTTACACCTTCCCTCTTCGTATTTGAAAACATAATATATTTTACTTGTGCTATAGACCATTTCAATCTTGTGGTGTTATTTATCTTCATTTGCACTACACTTTCGAAACCTTCAACTTCTTCATATGTCCATGCAACAGATTATTTGGACATAGTAACGAGGAACAATGTTGTAAGGACCCACCTTTTTGGATGGTTTAAATCGACAATAAACCACACATGTCAACTCAAACCATTCAAAATGGAGGATTGTTAATGGGGTGAATAAGAAAATAAGAGAAAAGAAAGAAAAACAAAACGTAAAATCTCACAGCGGAATGAAAAAATAAAATAATCAAATAAATAGTTCATGAAGCTGTTTTACAAAAAATATTTGATTACACTTTTACAATATAGATCAGAGTTATACATACAGTAGGAATAAACAAATAATGCAGTGAAATAGCATGATGCAGTGAAATAAATATAATAAATAGTAGACTAATCTCCATCTTCATCCTCTGAATAAAATGGTTTTCAATACACTGAAAAGTTCAGACTGACCCGAGCGTAATTAAATGACAAAACACTCGAGTCATAACTAAAAGATCTTATGTAAGTTAAACCAACAGTAAATAAATATGAGTGTAATGGCTTCATAGATGTTTATGGGATTTTACATCTACTATCCAGTGTCTAACGTGCGTGCAATAACTTAAGAGATGTTCTGGATTCCATCTCCTAAGGATCCATTAAACTATCTACATACATAGTACAATACGCTATTATAATATGTCTACGGTAAAGTATACTATTAAAATAGCATTAAAGCGTTACCCATATCCCCCTTAACACATTTTATATAAATGCCATAGTCTATACAGTACTATAAACTCCACCATAAACTGGTGGGCTATCAGGGAGCACTCCATAGGTACGACACAAACCAAACTCGTAGTGGGCGCGATAAGGCATATGACAAGGCACGCGAGGCAATGTCCATGGTAGGATACTACCGTTTTGCGGATCCGGACTGGTGGTAACGCATAGCAGCTACTACCGCCCACCTCAGAACACACTCCAAAAACCAAATCGAGGGGTAATTACAAATTAATAAATATGATATCGAAGAAGAATGTCCGATCGGAGGTGCGATCTCACTTGGCCCGGCATGGCTCCTATTTTAGTCATATCAAGCTGACCCGAGGGGGCCAGGGCTGCGTTCATACCTCATATAGTAACGTTCGCCAAACCATCCTATTTCGTTTTGGATTCTCCACCACATGCACAGTTGTTAAAGTGGTTTTCGATATTGGCTGAGAGTATGACAATATCCGATCCCGATCTCTTTAATAACCAAACGCTTATTTCATACCGGATGGTTCTTTTACATTTTCAAAACCGATTCATAATTGATATCAAAATATCATATTCACAAAAATCATATCACTTTAAATCATATTCACTTTCGAAATCATCACTTTCAAAATCATATCACTTTCGAAATCATATCCACAAAATAGTTTAAACCCTCATTTAAAAATTATCATATTTACTCAAAATATGTCATTTCACTAGAAAAATATCATTTCAAATTCCAACGTAAGTTATAACATCATTTAACCACATTCGCTTTTAAATCAAGGATTTAAATGTAAACAATTCAACCTTGCACCGTTTGAATTTTAGAAAATAGTTTAGATAGTCATAAATAGTTTTAACATAGTTTAAAATAGTTTCTAATAGTTTTAAAATAGTGTTAATAGTTAAAATAGTTTTAAAATAGTTTCTAATAGGTTAAAATAGTCCTAATAGTTAAAATAGTTAATATAGTTTAAAATAGTTTAAGGATTTTAAAAACAGTTAAAATAGTTTAATATAAAATGGATTGATTATTAGAAATGGTTTTTTTAGTAACTAGTTTCAAAAATCTAAATTTTAAAATAATTGATTTTTAAACAATTTATATTAAATAATGTAATTTGAAAATAGTATCAAATCAAACCGTTTCTTTCATTTCAACAAATCTGGACCATATCCAGATTTCAAATCAACAAAACTCTAATTTAAATCTTTCAATTCAAATTCCCATTAAAACCATTTCAATTTATGTCAATTTCAAATCCATGTTTGAACCACAAATTCTAAACCACTTCAAATTCAACAGATTTCAAAGTTTAGATATTCAAATGTTTACAATAACTCAATTTTTGATAAATTTCATTTATATTTCAATATTCAACTTTAAAATTTCAATTTAAATTTAGTAACAATTCATTTAAACCAATTTCAATTTCAACATTTTAAAAACTTGAATTATAAAATAATTAAATTCATATAAATCAAATTTAATTTCATAATATCATTTAACTGGATTCAAAAAGATCAAGGATTTAAAATCATTTAATTTAACCAAATCTGGTGTTCGTATATAATTTTCTACCCTACGGTCAAGTGATAAAGATATATATATATATATATATATATATCATTTCAATCTATAATAATTTAAATTCATGGGTATATATCATTTCAACCCGCAATCCCGAGTTAAAATTCATAATCCATAAAATCGCTCGAGTTTAACATTTCTACCCATAACGATTTTTCTCTAATCTATAGGACCAATCGGGGATGTATCATTTCAACCCATAGTGATTTTCCTAACAATAACTATGGGAACTTGCAGTGGGATAACAACATACAAAGTAAATATAACATCCAATCATCCAAAATGTCAACACTTAAGCATCCATCACAATCATCATTCAAATCAACCAATAATTAACAACAATTAGCTGGCTATCATTATCAAGTATTCAATTAACAAACTAAAATTCAATATTAAATTAAATAGCAATTAAATTCAATATAAATTCAAATTTAACTGGAATGACAATTTAAATATACTAAACAACAATCAATCAATTTCTAATCACATCATAAATCTAATTTAACTAACATAAGATGGTTTAGTAGTTGTGAGTGGGTTAAAACACTCACCTTTGGTTTGTCGTCGATTTAAAATCCAAAATTAGCCTAAAAATTTAATAGTCTCAGAATGCAGTCAAACTAGTTCTATAATGTTTGGAATTTCAATATGATCGCAACGGAGAAAGCCGCGCATGAATCCGAGCTTGTATGCAAACGTTATTAACGTTAGAAAATTGAAAATTTTCAACTTCGAGTCTTACTTCGGTCCGCCGCCTCAAATACCCGGTGCTCGCTATGAGTTTTTGCCAAAATGACCCGAGACTCGAGTCATTTGGTTCCTGACCCAAAGTCGTTGCAGGGTTTTCGCCTCTTGAACCCGAAGCATGACCCGAAGTCGCTGTAGAGTTTTTTTTGGGTTTTGATGTTGTCAGCCATTGGAAAAAGGAGATGAGAAAGAAATGTATGTACATACAATAAGAAAAGGCTGCTAGGGTTTCAAAAAAGGAATCTATTTATATGGACAAAGATAGATAAAAATGAAATGGGCAGATCAATTTGGGTCGAAACGATAACAACGACCCGAAAAGCCCGTTTCGTTCCCGAAACGAAAATGGGTCATCCAATATATCGAAATATATGTTTTCAATATTTTTAAACTCAATGGAACTAGTTTCAAACCCTAATTCCATTATATACAGAAGTTAGCTTTTAAAATCAGATTATATTCATTTAAATACTTTTAATTGATTTCTATGTGTTTCGAGCCTGCATGTTCAAACGACAAGTCTGATCGCTACGAAACTTGAAATCCTACAATAATTCACTGTTACGGATCCGATGAAACTGGTTTCGTCGAAATCCAAGACAGTGGCCAAAATGGCTAATTTTCACTTTATTTAAATAAATTATTATTAAATTGGTTTAATCGCTTTTAAATTCAAATTTACAAGTTAACCATTTTATCATTCTTGATTACAGAGAAATTTAATATTCTTTTTAAAATAAATTTTCCTTATTAAGCCTAAGATTTTAAATATTACACTAATTACAATGTTCAATTATAACGGTAATAAATTCATTAATTATAATTTTAAAATTCCAATAAATTCATTTATTTTGATTTCCTTCTTATTATTTAATCAATTATTACCTTATGAATATAATTAATGTTAGTCTACATTTTATTACATTTTTTATAGTTATTATCTTTTACCATATTAACTGCAATAATTAATTACATTAATTTTTTTTGATTTCCAAATCAAATTCTATGGATTAAATAATAAGACGGTAAATAAACAATTGTTACTTTTACGTAATTTAATCATATTTATAAGTTTATTGTTTACAACAAGATTATAAATTTACGTACAAATAATTAATTTCACATTATATACTAAAACCAATTGAATAAAATAACATACAATTTCATTATTAACACAACATTGAATTATTTCCTTATTTACAATTATGACAACATTAACTTTAAAATTAATTCAATTAATTGAAATTACATTAAAATAATTGTCAATGGCATTCAAACAACATTATTAAATCATATTCAAATTATTTTCTTATTAATAAATCATAAATTTTATTTCTTTCAACATTAAATTTCGAAATCTTATTTAATTTAATATTTTAATTATCGAAAATTATGGGTCGTTACAAATGTCATCACGATTCGAGTTGTGACCCTCGAATCACTCTTCTGGGATGAATACTAGCATCCAGAAGTCATAAATCTTATGTCATTCTTGTCAAATGTTAAATTCGTTACTTTTCAAAAGCTTGACTTTTCTAACATCAATTATGATCAAGATTTAATATCCCATTTTAAATAAATGTCACATGTTTCCATCAGTATAACATCAATGTATGAGATAGATTTTTATGAAATATGAAATGTTTGGGATACTTAAAGATAACAAACTTGTAGTCAAATTCAAACAAGCATCCGTCTCACAATAATTACTTATTTTAAATCATTGATCAAGTAGGGTTTAAATTTAATTCCTTTTTATACACCCATGTATCTTTTATTTTAAAAGTAATTCAAATTCAATTTAAATTCAAGTATCAATAAGTATTTAGACATCTAAAGGTTCATTCAAATGTCTAAATTATCATATAAATGTCCGATCTAAATATTTAGATGTTTGGTTGGAGTTTTCAGATGTTTGATCCTTGCTACCACTCCAGTTTGATTTCTTATTTGTATTTAAAAGTAACTAAAAGATAATTCAAGTTAATTTCAAAATAATTTTATATCATTGCCAAAGTTTGTATCAAATGATCACAACACAAAAGAAAGAAGCAACAAGTGAAAATGGGATCAAATCAACGCATTAGGCTGCTACTAGGGGTTCACTACCCCTGACATAAGAGGTTTAGAAGTCTGAAACATTAGGTTAGACATTTGACCTAATGCTTCCAAGGATAGTAAACCCCTGGCATAAGCAGGTGACACATCTCCTTCGATGCTAGCTTTTTTGGGCTTCTTCGTACCAGATTTGGGGTGTTTTAGATGCTCTAAATCGGAATCATTTTAGACCATACATTCCTTCATTTTGTTTGAGTTTCAAATTTATGGTTTTATATTTTTATGTTTCCATTCAGAACTCAAACATTCTTCCCTTCATTTTAAAAATCATATATACACATTTTCAAGTAGAATCAATTTTGTAACAGCAAGTTACATCAACCATACACACACAAACTCAATTCGTAAGCCATGATTAAGTCTAGCATCATATAGCCATATGTTTCCACTTATATCATCACCAATTATCTCTAACCAACCAATTAACTCAAATTAATAATGTCTTTACCTGGCTTCAGGTTTTAATTTCATCAACAAAAACAACCACTTCATACTTTATCACAATTTAAATCTCCAAACAGTCCATATAAGCATACTATCTTCATTATCAAGCTTAAAATCAAGGAATAACTCAAATCAACTAAATTTGATTTCTTTCCAGAATTTAGTTATGCACTAAAATCAAAATACTTCTATATGGTATCTTAGAGGAGTAGAAAAATATACTCACATCCTTGTTTGGTTTCCATTTGAATTGATGACGAAATCAGGAACCCTATTTGCTTGGATGAGTTGATGAGAGTTATGTTGTTTTCTTTTAGGTGGATAAAGGAGAAACTATAAGATGGTCTTTAGGAATTTATAGGATTTGGTAGTTGAAGGGTAAAAGCTAGGTTATGATAAGGATTTAGTATAGGTTAAAAATGGGATGGGTTAATTAAAACATATTGAGTATGTTTAGGGTAGGTTTTTCAGTGAATCTTATCCTTTTTATATCCTTTTTCATTTTCTAGTTAAAACTACTACCTCTAACCACTATTATGTCTAACCACATTAAATCAACGTTTTACAATTATTCTAATAAGCATCCAATTTGAGACATTTTTACAAATTTTTATTCCATTTTTGTAATGATTTTTCTTTTATTAAAATACAGCTCTTTGGTTTCAATCAATTATAAAATAACTATTTTATTTTTTGGAAATAGTTCCAAAATATTGCAATTATTATTTATCTTTACCAAAATTAATTTTCAGACAAATATTTGGATTTTTAAAATTATCTGTCAAATTTCAATTTAAACTTCTAAATCATCTATAAATAAAACTCAAAATTTAATTTATTGCACAAAATAAAATATTTAATTTAAAATTTCTAATTTTAAACAGAGATGTTACAAAATTCAAGTCAGAATTTCATGATAAGTGGATCCTAAAACTCGCTAAAGGAATTAAAATATTTTTATATTTCTCTTAGGATTTTGTAGAAAATAAAAATCTAGTGGGAGCAATATTAGAGAAATGAAATCAACACAATTAATTTATAATGTTGCAAGAAAATATGATATATAAAGCTGAAATATCTTCGATAAATTTGTGTAACTAATATAACTGATAAAATATTTATCAGTTAAAATATACAAATGAACAAAATTAAGGTTGACATAGAAATATAAAATATGCTCATTAGTAAATCTTTGGCATGTTTTCCCTTCAAGGTCCATGCAAGAGCCAAATTATATAACTACTAAATACATTCGTTCCTTGGTCACTTAAGTGTTTACTAGTTTGATACTACATATTGTCTTCAACGAACTTTGAACTCTAAGTAGTACAAGGATATGGATAGTTGATCAATGTTTGTGCACATCAAAAGTTGTATGGTGAATAGTTATTTTCGTAATATATGAAGTCTCGATGAAATTAGTTCATTCGAATTAAGTAAGTAAACCAAGATGCGAGATCTTATATGCAATATGATTGATTACAATATGGATCTTGTTGTATTAGATGTGGCACTAGACCAAGAGCTATAAGATGAACCCAGGAATTCGATCACTAAAATGTCAGTTTGATAAGTTTACACGAAGTACAACTTATTTTATATCTTTAAAATGTTAAGGATGACCAAATCCACCTTCATAAAAAATGCCCTTTCGATCTTGTTTTAAGGATTTCATTTGAATGGTTTGACTTAGAAAGTAAAGCGAATGTATGATAATGGATGCAATATAGGCATAGTTGGGATGAAGAGAGTGAATGGTCACCTCTACTTCATGAAGAGATGATGAAAATGAGAGCTGTATAAGAAACTAGTAGATACTTAATATGGAATGAGAGCATGATTTCTATTCATGTATTATATTATAGAAAGTTGTTTTCTGTAAAAGTTTTTTCTTTGAGTTTAGGATTTTTTATCTAAAACTCTCAACTGTAAACTAGTTACAATAGACTTAATAAGTGGTTGAATGGAGTTTCATATTTCATATGCTATAATAGAAATGGCAGAAATAGCACGAGGATGCCATGTAACACTTGTGTATGCATAAGGATAAGAAAAACTATTTTTGTAAATATACCTAATATTATTTATGAAATAACAATTGTTATCAGTATCGACTGAAAATAAATATAGTTCTATTTTGTTATAAATATTATGGATGTGCGTTATGAAATAAATTTATTATAATAACGATATTTATTTTATAACATTAGTGATGTGTTAGTTATAGAAAATACATAAGTATCTGAAACTTTTACAATTATTTTAGAATTTTGGACTAAGCCATATCTTGGAGGAAAAATTCTTTAATCGTATGTTCATGAGTCATATAGTACTAGTGAACCATATCTGAAACTACTAAAGACAAAGCACTCATTCACTGGGAGTAACAAAAGAGTTGGTGAACTCTTAGATTGATACATATAGATGTATATAGTTCAAAGTCTAATGATACCAAAATGGATCCACTTACATGGCTAAATTCACAAATGAATTATTACATAAATGAACATGTGTATTTGATAATTAATTAGTGTATTTATGATAAGTTCATTGAATATAAAATGGATGTAGGAAACATAACATGTAAAGTAAACAAAGAATTTGGTTTGATTGAATAAGTGAATGTATTAGAAAAAGGTTCCAAAATTACCTAAAACGAATAAGATTTAATCTCAGAAGTCTTTCCTTTCTATAATACATAATGATGTATTTGTTGGCAAAACTGGCCGGTTTTGGAGTGGACCGTCCACTTTTTATTACTAAAGTAATAAGATACAACTGAAGGACAGGAGTTTAGGAAAGTACCTAACTACTCGAATAAAGCAAAATACAACATAGGAGCTAGGCAAAAAAGAGCCTAGACTACTAGTAATGACTGAACATCAGTCGTCCTCAAAAGAGGAGGGATCATGACCTGCATCTGAGGACCCAATCGCAATCTCATTGGGGCAAACCCCAATGACATGAGCAAAAGCTCTAACCGCAAAGCAAGAGATGTATCATAGTCCATAGACTCAGGAGAGTAAACAAAGGACCTATTCCATATGGGATCAGCTAACAAAACTTCGTTCCTTTTCGCTAATTGACCCTCAGCAGCAAGAGACAACGAGTCACCTGAAATACTATAGTACAAACATCTGAGATCCAAGAAATCATCTGAATCAAATTTGAAGAAATAATCTTCCAAAGGGCTATATCTCATGTCGTAGCTTGCATGTATCCAAGCCTTTTCCCGTGAAGACCAATAAACAGGCGCATCAATTTTATCGATAGAGGAAACATCACGACACACATCCTATGACACAATAGAGGGAAACATGGGATCCTCAACAATTGCAACAGGGACTGTAGCAGAATCAGAAACTTCAGGATAATCAACAACATGTAGAAGATCTAAGGGCGTACTAGCATCAGCCGTAACAATGATAGAGGACTCAACCACTTCAGAAGAGGTAGCAGGAACTGAACTGTCAACCTTAACACCGGGCTTAGGCACCCATTTGAAGATTAGCCGTGGAAGCGGGACTTTGACATGCATTGACTGGGTAGCATCAATAGGACCAGAAGAACAAGATGCGATAGAATGGCCAAAGGACTGACAAGCTGAATATATATCCGGTTTCCAACTATATTGGACATCGATCACGTGATCATGCCCTTCTATTGATAAGGAGTAATCATACTTTTTGGGCAAAGTACGATTAACGACGAGTGAAGTTGAGTTAACTTCTTTCTATAAGGACGTGTACTTAGGAGTAAGTACATAAGATCAAATTTAGTTTCATCTAAAGCATTGTTTACGAGATCATATAAGATAAAAGTTGATAAGGAAACCTAAATTTCCTAGTTCAAGGAGTTGATAGGTTGTGTGAGTCAAGAGGCTACACGTAATAACTTGTGTTGACCACCTCAAAGGGGATTAGGACAACTAATATTGGTTGAATATTTTATTTTAAGAACATAAGTTTTTAAACTCAAAATTAAATCAGTTTTATACATATACAAAGGCAGTTCATAAAATGTTTGTGTATCCTATTCTGTCATATGTGGAAATAGCATTTGCTTCTAGAAATGCCATTTTCATGATGAAGAATTTCTTTTAGAAATTAGTGGTAGTACAATGGACTTGGATATGATCCAAGGACTCTAACATAGAAAAGGATTACATAAGATGAAATAAAATTAACCAAGCCAGACACGACTCATTAGAATGTCTAATAGGAATTCTTGCACAATAATATAAACTATGAATTTCTTATCGATGTCTAGAAAATAATTTACTCAATTGTCAATAAGCCATGAAGAGTATTGACTCTACCCTACAGCATGATGCACAAATCTGGAATGGCTTCAAAGTACATTATCAAAATATGCTTTTGATAATTGTACCCGAAGGGATATGATCAATCGACCATAAATGTGTCTTTAAAAAGAAGACCAATACAGTTAGAATGAAGTATGCAACATTGATGAGACAAAGATCGCAAATTTCAATTATTGAAATTAACTTAACAGATTCGTCATTTAATGTGCTAAGGTTAATTCGGATTTTACTTGCAAAGTTATAACCCGATATGATTTTGAGTTTTGGTACATATATGTTGAAATAGAAATTCTACACAACGATTTAGAATAGACTAACTACATATAACAATCAAAGTGTCTCGAAGTTAGTGGGAGCGAAAGTTGAGTTTGTGAGTTATGGGTAAGATCCAAGAATCGATACAATTGTATTATTTGGTAAGCATCAGAACTAAGCAAGTATTTTGGTCGAGAAATCAAATAGTTTTATTTTCCTCAAAATGCAAAGGAAGTGTGCGTCTACAAGAAAGAACATTGAAGTTACTATATTTTTTTCTAAACTATAAGCAACATATTATCGATTTACCTATGTCGAGATCAGCTTCGGTTTGGTTCTTCAATCCTCGACATTAGATTAGAAAAAGATCTTTTTTTAATCAGTGTAAAAGGATATTGGGTTTATCCCAAACAATATACATATACACCATATTAAAATATTTAATATGAAGCTTATGAGATGGATTCCTTATGATTGGCAACAGGAATTTTCAAATATGCTCTGTGGTCTACTAATCACGTTTTGCCTTATATAGTTGGTAAATTGAGAGAGTATCAAATCGAAATTAAGATCGCTGAATGATAGTTAAGAGTATTCTTGAGTATTTGTGAAATACTGAAGAATTGTTTATAGACTAGAGAATTATTTAGAAACAACAAACTCCTCATGACTGAGTACTCAGACTCAAACTTCATAAGTGATATCGGGCATAAAATGTCAATCCTATATTCATATTCAGCCTCAGTTAAGGAGCTTTAAGTTGAAAATATCCAAATGAAAGGTTGTGGACAATTCAACCAACAGGCTATGTACATTGCCTTGAATAAGCGGAATAATAAAAGAAATGTATATATAAATAAACACATAAATTTATGGCTAAGCTAGGGGTGATTCCTAATGATAATAATGTCATGATACAGATCAGAAAAGAACTTAAAGCTCACCAGAAGTCGAGAAACATATTCAGAAAGTTGCATATGATAAAGGCAGTTTATTAGTGATGGAGAGTTGCTGATTGACAGAGTTGGTAATTAATATAATATAACACATCCATTTACTAAGGGACCGGCTTGATCAACTTTAAGAAAACAGATCGAAGGAATGAGGATTAAGACTCCATAATTGATCCCAATTGCAAGTGGGAGATTAAGAGAGTTAGGGGTATACCCAATGGGGCACTTATTAAGTTGTTGCACATATCTAACTTTATAAAAAATCTTTTCGTAATAAAGGTATTTTAGTTTTATTATATACTTTGTTATATTATGATATACTTAATTAAGAAATAAATTTATAGTATATTAAATAGAAAATCCTTGAATAATATGTTGTGTGATAATTATTATAAAGAGTTGTAATCATGAGAAAATTACCTCGATATAGAATAACATACTTTTTTAAATATTCTTAGTCAAGATGCTTTGAGAAAGGATATCGATGCATCCGTTAAGACCAGGGTAATGCTCTCCAAATGTTGGATGATGTATTATTCATGCTACTATGGGCACCAAGGGGTTATGTAACCATAGTTATTGGATAAATGTGGAATGGCTCACTCGAGAGTTTCCTATTGGTAAATAACAACTAAAGTCAAACATGACATCTTGATGTGATGATATTACACCATTCTATCGACTTGAGAATACCATTTAGCTTTAAGATGGATATTCCCCTTTGATTATAGTTAAATCATGGCATAGCAAACATTGAGCAACTACTATTTGGTCCAAGTTGAAACATTGGAAGTCTAGAGAATTCATCTTCTTAGTTGTATGAAGTTAGTATCACGGCCAATTATAGTCAAATCAAAGTCAAAATCTTTGGCCCGAGTTGTACGATTAATAATAAACGTTATTGTTGAACCAATGACTTTGTTTATGGACTAACATAGTTGAATGTGGATAATATAGGAATTTCAACCAAAACCCAATTCCACAAATCATAAAGTGATATAATGGTGACGAAGAGATTGCTGTAAATAATCATTACTAAAAGGTACCGCTTAAATTATAAAGTTTACCATTGAAGATTTTCCATTGAAGATTTATAAGCGATAGATTCGATCAAACCATCACACCACTAGGTAAGGTGA
Source organism: Allium fistulosum (assembly GCA_030737815.1). Classification (NCBI taxonomy): domain Eukaryota; kingdom Viridiplantae; phylum Streptophyta; class Magnoliopsida; order Asparagales; family Amaryllidaceae; genus Allium; species Allium fistulosum. Next base: position 934,409,453 of record CM060907.1, on the reverse strand, counting down.
CACGTAAACATTATATTTGAACTGTTCGAGATTGATTGCAGACTAAATTTACACAAATGAGTCGCAAAATTGCATTGATGACTTCTTCAAAATACCACATGATTTAATTGATTTATATTAGTATAAATTATTTATATTAATTAATATTTATGAAATATTATTTATTTATTTATATTTTCTGTTGGGTGTTATTAGTATTTTATGGGTGTCATAAGTAATTAATTGGGAGCCTATGTACGTATCGATATACGATATCAATATGCATTTAAATACGATTTAAATAGCATTAATTATTAAATGGGTTTGAGGTTTCATTAGCCCATGTAGGCCTATGATGTGGCCAGCCTAGGGAGAGAGATGGGTTTTGAATTCTGAATTTGGATCTAAGAATTGTTAAAAGGAGAAAGAGTAAAAGGAGGAGAGTTTGCCTCCTCCACATTCTCTATTTAAATCATGCCAACCCCATCATTTATTTTCCTCTTGCCCTCTCCCCCAAGCCATGGTTGAACTCACCTAATAGCCCACTCCATAGCCAACCTTCCATTTAGCAATAATACACTAAAAATTAATACAAGTGGTGCTCTAGACCGTTGCGAAGTCTGGTGATTAATTCATTCAAAATTTAGGAGATCTCTTCAAACAAGGTGCACTCAAGGGTTATCTCTTCAACATATTAATCTGTGTTTTATAATTTATATTTGATATGTCATACAATCCCTATAGAACGATTTTGCATGTACTTTTACTATCTCCCAAATTATCTATGTTTATATCACATTAAAATATTTATGTTGAATGAGATATATATTTTTTCATTAAAACTATGTTTATAATCAATTTTAAAAAAATCATGTTTGCCGTGAATAGTTTAACATATTAATATATTAATTTTATAAATTTAAATTTGATTTTTTAGTACTTTAAAATGAGATTTACTATCATATATATATTATGCATTTAAAATTATATATAAAATTAAATATATATAAAAATATGTTTTAGCCTTCAAAAAAATTATTTTTCCTGAACTTATATTAGTATAATACTATCATATTTACGTTTAATAATTTTAAACGGTGTTTGTACTAATATATACATATATATATGTATGTATATATGTATAAACATATTAATTTATTATTATTAATAATAAAGTGTCTTCGAATATGGGTTTAAAAAATTCATGGCCAAAAATAAATAAACATATATAAATTATTCTTATATTTATTTTATTGTAAAATGCATATTTAAATTATCCTATGCAATTTTAAATAGTTTGTGTATTTACAAAATAATGGCGGTGTTAAATATTTACATAAAATATAAATATATTTATTTTAAATAATTAAAAGATATTTAACTAATTTAATTAATTTAAAAACACACTTATTATTTATTCTATTTAAATTCAATTTAAATATTATACCGACATCGTTTATTGATACGTACGTTTATAACTTCTATATAAGTACTTTATTAAATACTAATGGTATTTAAAAAAATAAAATATTAATAATTAACATTTCATAAATATTAATTATGTAATTAATTTTCAACAATTATAAACTAATTAAATCGTGTGGTTCATTTGGTGTATTCATCATTTTGGTGTGCGACTCAAAGGTGTAAATTCAGTCTACGCTTTATTATTGAACAATTCTAATATTAACGTTCACACGTCACTTTAGCTAGTGGTATGACATTTTGGCTGAACTTATCGCTTACACATCTATCGGTAAAATCCAATTTTATTTATTATAAGAGGTACCTGGTAGTAACGATTATTTACACCAGTTTCTTCATCAATACTATATCATATTAAGACTTATAAAATTTGTTGTCAAAATTCCAACATTGTACACATTCAACTTCGTAATTCCAAACACAAAATCCTTGGTTCAACAATAACAATTATTATTAACCGTACTACTCTGGTCAGAGACTTTGATTTTGAGTTGATAATAGTTTACCATGATACTAACTCCATATAACAAAGGAGACGAATTCTTTATTGAATAGTGTTTCACTTCCAATGCTTCAACTCAGACCCTAATATAGTCGTTTGATGGATGTCAAGCCATGATTTAACTATAATCAAAGTTGAGTGTCCATATTGATGTTCTACGGTATTCTCAAATCTAGGGAACTGTGTAACATCGTCACTTCGAGATTTTCTAATTGACCGTAGTTATATTAACCGAAAGAAAATTCTGGAGCGAGTCATTTCATAGTTATTTAATAACTATCAGTACATGTAACATCCTAGATGTAACGACCCGCAGAATTTTCAACCCCCGAAAATCAACGTCAACACATTCACTATATAACATACCGAGCAATTGAGTGCCGGAAATACCAGATCATTAGGGGTGAAGAAGAAGGGATAGAAGAAGAACAGAAATGAAATACAGAATCTCAAAATCGTAGCAGAATAATATTTAATATATAATAACTGATCTTTATACAAAAGAAACTGTATCGGTTAATATACATACAATCATCAGGGTACAACGGCCAACAAATCAATCAGGATAATTTTGATAACTTGTCCTCACAAATACTAGATATACAACATGACTTACACGGTAGAAATAACCAAGTACGTATAATACGCCTGAGCATCCTCCAGCTTGACCCCTGAGCTCCATATCATTCTAACCTGAATCTGTAATACTCGGTCTGACCTAAGTATTATAATGAAATAACGCCCGAGTCAGTCTGGAAAACCAGCGTGAGAAAACACACTCAATTCGAACTTTTATTATTATCAAAATCCTTTGAAAACAAAGGTATCTCTTAAGACCACGTCACATAATAACACGGCGAGTTTTTACCTTACGATAACCAAAACCATTTTATATCAAAATCATCTGATATTATAATAGTGTCTATAGAAAATAAACTATAAAATAGCTGAAATGCTTGCATCTCACGTTTCAGCATATTTGGTACACAACAAAACCGTACATGCTCGTAGTGGATATTGGATTCCATACAATGATAGGGCTACTGGGGTACCGCCCGCCATGGTACATCTCTAGAAAAATGTACCGAGATCGTACCTAACGATCCTTATCAACACAGGACCGGCCTACCCCTTACTGGATAATACCAAATATGTTATCACCCCGGGTGTTCCTACCCTATCGAGTGCTCTCTTTTCCATGCACAACCATATCCATAATTATAATATATCCGAGGGTATCTAGAAAAGTGATAACATACCCTACTTGGGTGCGACCCACTTAGCCCTGCTGCATCTCCTATGTTTTAGTCATTCCTGGTTGATGAGGCTTGAGGCTACGTTTTACCTTTAGAATAGCATTCATACTTGGAATACTAGCACTGCCTTCCAAGCAACGATGCAAATGATAGCATTCATCCATACAAGTTGTTCTGGGTCTGAACAAACCGAATCTCCAAAATCACCGTCTTCATTATCTTCACGATATCACAATCCGTAACGCACAAATCAGATCGAAGTGGTTTTCAGATAATTAAATCTGATCCCGGTCTCTTCGAAAAGATTAATGAATTTGGCCAGATTTGATAGTCGGTTATTTAACTATCAAATAACACACATAAGCAGTCACTAGGCCCATATTATAAATTTTCAAAAATATTCATTTCAAAATATCTTAACAAAGATATATATCCAAATCTCTTCCAATATTTCAATATTCGAAAATAAATTCAAATACTTATATCCATAGTAGGATATTTTCGAACCATCTCAATACTTAGAAATATTTCCAAATTACATTTTATGACTCATTACTTAGAAAATATTTCTATATAAAACAATCCGTAGTTAAAATATTTCCAAAACCTTTCATTCCAATACTTAAGAATTATTCATAACTTATCGATTTTATGGGTATATTCACAAATGAGGAAATCTTCCCTTATTCCAACTTCATAAAACTATTTACAACCCTTTTCGTAGAGTCACAACTCATTAAAATTCATTTCATAAATATCCGAAATTTTTAATAATCCCTTCTACCATTTCCAAAATCGATTTCACTTATTTAAAATCTCATTCACCAATTTATAACTTCTTTTATGAATTCAAATTCATTTTTTCGAAGTTCACATATCTAACCATTTCGGAAATCCTTTAAGTTTCCAAATTCTAATATAAGATTTCTTTTATAATATCTCATCCGTTCGATAAACTCCTGTCACAATCTCGAGAGAATTTATAAATAAAAATCCAATCACTTACTTTTAAATTCTATATATATATATATAGTAATACATTTCAAAAGTATGGTTAAATAATTATTAAAAATATCAAAGCACTTTTAAAATAAACGGAAATAACTAATTCCAATTACTTTATAAAATTTCTAATCGATTTCCAAAACTTGTTTATAAAACTTAGAATTTATTTCAACAAATTTTAATATTTAAATAACTAACTTCCTAAAATATTTTACTCTAATTAATAGTTTCTAAATTTACATAGTTTAATAAATAAAAATCCTTTTTATTTTAATTTACAAAACTTAACTTCTCGATAATAATTTATTTTTTAAATTTAACATAAACATTTTTATATTTATAAATCTCTCTCGATTTATCACAGCTCGATTTTTATTTCCAATTTCCCACTATCTCCAAGTTCCAAGATAGAATCCACTATTTCTTTCTAACCCGATTTCCATATCTCATGTTAAATCCACACGGCGAATTTATATTCTCGATTTACCAAACGATAATCATTTTTCTTTATTTATAAACATCGTTTATAAATTTTATAAACTCATTTTCAGTTTACAACAGATTTATATTACTAAAATCCAATAAATCGCTTTCTATTAAAAATTCCATTTGGAAATCTATTTCTTAAATAATCCAACTATATTCAAAAATCATTCAAATCTCGATTTTGGACATCCATTTCATATTTAAAGAAATCTCATTTAATAATCATCGTTTTAAAAATACTCAATTTAAAATTTTCCATTTGAAAACATTTTACGAAATAGTTAATTAAATATCCAAAATCAAATTATTTATTTTATCCAATCAATTCCTTCTTAAAAAAATCCTAAAATTCTATATAAATATTTCCATTTCAAAATCGCCTTTGAATTTTCTTTTTAAAACTCAAAAATATTATTTATGGAATTTATAACACCAGAATTAAGGCCAGTGCTACTATAGCATTCAATATATCAAAGCACACAACAATCCATAACAGATTATTCAATCACATCATATCTCACTATATATGAAACAATCAATATATTTTTGAGGAGTCCAGTAGGATCCTTCCAACCTGTTTCCCTGCATCTATAGATGTTATATAACATAAAATACCAATCCCCTTCGAGGCGAGATATCGCGGTAATATAGGGTCATCCGCTATTATGCGGACGCATAGTGTCTCATTCACCCCAGCCGGCGAGAAATATATCCAACTACTAATATATACACTAATATATATAATATAACATTCAAATGATAATAACATATCAATTCAACCAATCATCCAATAATAAATTTTAATTATTATAAATTAAACCAGTCAACCAAATTGAGTGAGATTACTCACCTTGATGTTTATTTGCAAATCATCTCAATTTTAAATTAAATTGAACAACGTTCAATTTAATCTAAAATCCCAGTTGACTCCAAAAATCTCCATAACAATTTTTGTTGCATAGTACTCATCGATACAAATTCGTTGCCGCTTGTTTCACTCAATTTGGACCTCGTATGAATTTAAATATTGCATTAATGAACTTTTCAAATAATTAAATTGTCATTAATCCTAAATTAATAGCATTTTAAATTTAAATTACCCTCCTCTAATCACATACCATCACAAACGAGACCCAGACACTCGGATTTGATCCGCAGCTAACATCAATTCCTCACCACCACAGGCATCGGCCACGAGCCACTGCCGCTCCCTACCAGAGGTAGCCATCGCCGTTCTCTTAACACTGCCACCAGCCCTAGCCCCCAAACGCCGGTTACCTCCCTCAACTCCAACCGCCGCCCACAATCGTCGTCTTCCCCCCGGCCTCACGCACGGCACTGCACTTCCCCCAAATTCCTCCAGGACCACGTCCCTCGAACGAGCCATCTTCAAGTTCACCGCCCTCTTACTTCGTCCCTCCATACACACGCAAGCAATTGAGCCAATACCATTACCTTCCTTCGTCGCTTCTAGGCTTCTCGATTTTATCGAATTCGATTTTGATTTTTTTTTAAAATGAACTAATTTCGTTCGAGAAAAAGAAGAAGGAGAATGCGATTTAAAAGGTAAAGAAGGCGACTGGGTCAAATGTATAGGGTAGCGATGGAAGGCTAGGTCGGCTTGCAGTATTCACTTCTTTTTATTTTATTTTTATTTTTTTATATTCAAAATATCTCGTATTATATATATAGGGAAATCTCGAACTCCTATTAAGGCGTGTCGCCTGGCGTTCCTAATGTTATACCACTATTTCAAACCCAATGGAACAAGTTTCGGAACGTAATCCGATCGTATGTGGAAGATGGCTTAATCCTGTGCGTTTTTAGCTCGCATGCCCAAACGATAAATCCAACCGCTACAAAATTTGAAATCCGATAATAATACACTATTACGGATCCAATGGAACTAGTTTCGTCAAATTCCAAGACTGTGCCCCGGATCACTATTTTAACGCATCGATTAAATCGACGATTTCAAAAATTGACGAAATCACTTGAAATTCCAGTTTTAAAAATCTACTGACTCAATTCTTATTCAAATAGAATTTACATTCACATTAGAAATCGTTTTCAATTCATATTCAACTCAAATTTCAATTATTTGCCCTATTTCCGTATTACGATAAATCGTTATATTTGAAATTTAAATTCATTCAACAATTTCAACCAAAATCTTCATATTCAAAATCAACTTATATTCCAAATCCAATATCTAAAACCATTTAAATATCAAAATTCAAACAACGGAAAATACAGTCGTTACACTAGAATTTTACCATTTTGATTTTTGAATATTTAATTAATTTTAAGTATTAAATAATTGGTTTTTAAAGTTTAGTAACTTTATATTCAAATATAGTGATTATTTAGATATTTGAATAGTGAATTAAAATTCCATTAAATGGATTAAATAACCTTATTTTACTCCTTTTAATTATTAGATAATAATCGTAAACTTATTTTTTTAATTTATTTATAATATTAAATAGTTTGAATAAATAAAAAGGAAATCAATTGTAAATAAAATGAATTTATTTTAATGACGTATTTTAAATGAATTTATTGGATTTTTTCCTAATTTCTAATTCGAAAAATAATTGTATTTTCATTTGACGTATTTTACGACAAACGATGATATTTCTGAAAATTCACAAAATTAAATAATCTGTGTATTTTATTGTTGATTTGTGATCGTATCACATTTTGATGCACGATCATATTTTGATTTTTATCGTTTGCGGTTCGTACGCAAACGGAATATTATGTAACGAGATACCGCAAAGACCTTCTTTTCAAACCTTTTCAAATTAAATCAAATTCAAAATTTTAAACCAACCTTGATGGTGAAGTGATGGGTAGCTTGGGAATTTTGGTTTGCTTGAAATTTTTGTTTAGCTTATAATTGAAGTAAAGTATTTGGTTGTAAAATCAAATAAACTCAACGCTTAAGCCTTTTTCCATTTCCCCCTTTAAAATTTCACTTTCCCCCTTTATGTTTTTATTTATCTCGTTTCCTATAAAATGAAAATGCCTCATTTCAAAATTATAAATCAATTAATTTACTTAACTAAAAATCATTAAGTTGGATTCTTTGGGTTCTGGATGAGGTGAGGAGATCTATATGTTGGTGTGTTCGATGATGGTTGCGATCAACATTTAGGGTGGTCACCTTTGAGGCCATGATCAAGGGTTAGGTGGTGGTGGAGCTAGAGGTCGAGTTAGGCGAATTAGAGAGTGGGATCGTGTTTCTTTTGGCGAGATGCACTCGGAAGCATCATTGGTTGGAGGTTTGATCATCTCCTCTAGAATGCGACTTTAGGGTTTCTCATAAGTGATGTTAGGTCACATTTTTATAGGGGTCGCTGAGCTTCGATTGATGATGATGGATGTAGAGCTCGTATGATGTGGAGTTGAACGGTGAAATTGATGCATCGTTTAGTGGTGTGTAGGTGGAGAGAACAATATGGGAAGATCGGCATTTATGGTATCATTGTGCATGAATGTCAGTGGTGAGATTTATTTGATTTGGGGAAGAAGGTTATTTGAGTAATTAGTGATTAATTGGTTAATAATTAATTTAATTGATTTAACTTCTTATAAAATCAATATCTTGCTCATACGAGGTCGGATTTGGACGTGGGGTTTTGCGTTAGACTCGTATCGATGTTATTTACACATTAGAGTTGGATTTATTGAATTTGAAGCTAGTAGGATTTTGAGCTATAATCGAACGTCATTCGACTTTAGATCAAACTGAAATGTAAAAGCGTCAATTGAAATTTTAGTGAGTTTACCCACCTCTAACTAAACTATATGATATCTGTGTTGCTATAGATTATTATTGAATGTTTGATTGATAGTTGATAGTTTTAGTGAAGTATAAACTAATGATAAAATTATAGTGATTTAAATTAATTACATCTAACATAGTTAAATTAGTTATACTTCATTTGTGATATCTATTAAGTAGAATCAAACACCGTTTTGCTATAATTAAATTGAACAGATTATTTTAACCATCTATCGAGAGAATAAATCACAGCTCTGTGTTTGCAAAGTAAAAAAAATTATTTTTGAAGTTAATTAATATGTGAATTAACTAATACATGATATGTTAGATATTGATTGCTAATTGTTGATAATAGTATGTTTGTTATATTGCTTAATTGTTTGGATCCGAATTCCCGCTTGATGGTGGATGATATAAATAACCATTTTGTTGCAAGCGACAAAAAGGAGAAGTCGGAGTGTTTTCATAGTGAATAGGTCACTACGGGACACTTCGAAGTGCTTATATATGAGATTTATAGGGGATTTTTGAAGAGAAGCCCTAAGAGGTTTCTCGCCAATACTGATTTATTTATATTCTTCTATTGTTTATACTGATGTTTGTTTGAAATATTTGTGAAATACTGTTTGATTTGTGTAAGTGTCGTTATAACGATTTTTGCTACCATCACTTATGAAATATCATCTCCTTAAACTCTTGTATGTGTTGAACTTGTGCTTGTATTTTTACAAAAGAAATGTTTGATCGCGTTTTTGAACTTTTAAAGTTGTTTAAACTATATTTTCAAATATTTTAATAATTTTGAAAATAAAGGTTAAGTATTGATTAAAATTTATAAAAGAAGTTATAAATTTGTTCAATTATCTTTCGGGATAATTAATGTTATTTTAAATTTATAAATGAGTATAAATTTGATTAATTATATTTCGGGATAATTAATGTTGTTTTAAATTTATAAAAATACTACAAATTTGATTTATTATCTTTGAGGATAATTGATGTTGGTTTAAGTATATAAAAAGATTATAATTTGATTTATTATCTTTTGGGATAATTAATGTGGTATTAAAATTTATAAAAGAATTATATCAATTATCTTTCAAGATGATTATCATCGTTTAAAATTAGTGAAAGTATTTAAATTGATTTATTATCTTCTAGGAGATCAAACACTTCTGTTATAGCTCGAAGCAGCCCCCATCGCCAAATAGTTCTTTTATTCGTCTTCGACCACAATGGTGTTCGAATGTGGCCAAATGTCCGTCGGCATGTCTCAAGATGCCTAGGCTTCACTACCAGTGCCTTTCTCAAGCTCACTTTCGAACCCATAACCTCTTATAAAGAATGAGTCAAGGACCGTAGAGCCTCGATCGTTCAGCACCTTTACCAAGGATATCCAACGAGGATGAGTTGTCATATGCTCATTACCCTGTTTGGGGATTGCCAACCTTTGTCGCTAAGGATTACGCGAGCCGTTGCTCATTTCCTGTCCGGCTAGTTATCTACAAGGGTGGATTTCCAAGAATTCATTTCCTTGTCAGAAACTGCCAGGCTATCCAATAAGATTGAATCACCGTGCATTCAATTCCCTACTCAGGGACTGCCCACTGCCACATGAGTTTGGGTGAGACTTCTCTCCCCTTCATGTCGGGGCACATTGACGATCGGAGGCAAGGCTGCATTAGTCCGTATTTCTTGTCCGTGATGCCACTCATCCTCCATACAATATGGGACACTTGTTGGGACCAGCACCGTTACCCCGAGTAACACTGAAATCGAACATCCGTAGTGTGCCTACTTTGAAATAAGCCAAGCCCAGCTCCTTATTATAGCGTGTCACTTTGGAGAACCTTCAAGCCCCTCTACACTTAAGTTCAAGCTAAGACCACCTATCAACTCCTTATTGTAGCATGTCATCCTAGAGAACCTTCCAGCCCCTCAGTGATTAGGTTCGAGCCAGGACCGCCTGTCACTCCTCATTATAGTGTGTTACCCTAGAGAACCTTCAAGCCCTTCGGGTAGGTTTGTGCTGGGACTGCCTGTCCCACCTTATTATAGCGTGTTATCCTAGAGAATCATCAAGTTGCTTAGTGCTTAGGTCCATGCCGGGACCGCCCAACAATAGAGTGATACACAAATAAGTTTGCCTTCTACATTTCTATCTACTAGATTCTTGTGAATAACGTCACATGCCGCTCGTCTCACCATTATGTCACACCCTTACATAATAGTGCTTGAGCCAACCATGTGTCTCGGTTGGAGCCTGGACTTATGCTCATCTAATGATAGGCAACATGTCACCCAAGAGAACCCTCGAGCCCTCATGCGCTGCAATTCGAGTCGGGCCCGTCTGCCACTATACCCATGATCGCTTGTCACCCTGGAGAACTCATGGGCCAATAGGTGATCCCACTCTACACCAATGCTATCCACCACTTGGTACCCGCCCGACACATGCCTCTTTTCAATGCTCGAGTTCGGCCCCACAGACAGTATTACTACTTAACACGTCTTAAACAAGAATGTTTTTCTAAAATTAATGCAGGAACTAATTTTGACTATGTATCGCCCAATAGAACCTCGAGCAACTCAGCGCTTGGGTTTGTGCTAGGCCTACTCATCAACAAAGCAAGAAGGTAAAACTCAACTATCATTTGCCGACCTCGGCACCTGAAGAACGATCGAGTTGCTCGATCAATGATCGCTTCCAAGCCCATTAACCTACCTAGCCTATCAGTTAAAACATATTAGTCAATCAAATACAAGGGACTTTCCTAGCTATCTAAGATATGCTACCCTGCGAAGCACAGGAAAATAAAATCAAAGATGACATCTAGTTTCATAGACAACAAGTTTGCAACAAAAAGATTTACATTTATTCTGTTCAAAAGAGTGGGCCGGTAATGGCCGCCTCACTATGCTTACAATTTTTTTCAATTGCTAATTAGTTGAAAAGAAGAAAAAGAGAAATAGAGGGAGAAGCATGCCAACAACACTCTTTAAAGGCATGTTAGCTTACGCTCTTATCACCTCCTTAAACATGCTTAGTTACACCGATGGCACTCCCCCAGCACTTTAAATAATCAAGAACCTGCTAAAGAAAACTAAGTGTGCTATCATCTTCAAAGCCTTCAACATCAAGCCTCATAAGAGACCCCAAAAAGCTTCCAAACAGCCTTGCTAAGAAGCAAAAGTAGGCTTCAATCATAAGAGGTAGAGGCAACAACCACTACTCTTTCCAATAAGGCGTCGAAGCATTCAAACCAACCCGAGGTAAGGAATTTCAGCGCATCAAAGCAAGAAAACACACTAGCTTCACCTAGATCATTAATCCAATACCAATGAGCAATCACCATTGGAAAGATGGTCAAAAAGTGCAAGCATAAGTTCAAGCCAAAGACAAGATCCATCTCAAGAAGTAGAAATCCAAGCAGTGGTCCGAATTGCAATTAACAAACACAGTTTGGCACCCGAAGAGCTGCCTCCTTCCTTTTAATCCCAGCTAAATTTGATAAAAACCCAAGTGCTCAAGAGCGAACGGAGAGGAAGAGGAAGACAAAGTTAACTATTTTAACCAATAAAAAAACTCTGCAAAGTTCAAGTTTGCTAAAGAAATTGCCACATGAGTTCAAAGGGAAAGAAGAGGGGATTATTTATATACCTATCACTCCGATTGCAGCCGTTATAATCAAAAAGGCAAAAACGATCCCAACTGCTGAAGAGTGTTAAGTGTTGTATCACACCGTGTGTGTGGGTAAAATGACACACCCATACCAAGTCTCGAGAAGCACAACCACCGCAGCCAATGGTACAATGCCATGTGGGTAGTACACTTATTGCATGGTAGAACCGTCAATCGATGGAGTCTTCATGATTTTACGAACCTGTGCTCACTTATGGGCGCAGACTTGGGGACAAAAGGTTACTCAATTTTTTCTTAAGTAAGAAGGCAGACTAATCAAGATATCATAGCATAGCCTGGACTGGTCCAGGCCGACTGGGTCCTGGTCAGTTTGCAAGCCAGCCACGACTAGGAGCAGGATGACTAGATTTATTATGTATGACGATAACCCAGATCCAGCCAAGGCCCGCACTAGCTGCTTTGCTCAATTGCACGTCCAGCCTTCTACTGACCGAGCCTTCCCACACAACAGCCTTGGTGACCAGCTCGTCCATCAAGGTAAGGTACTCGCCCTACTCGACCCATCTCTCATTAGCGGATTGACTCTCTCTATGGACCGTTTACAACTGGCTCCAGGCCAACCCGCTTACTTAAGCATCTCTCCCTTGGTTATCTCCTGATAGGAATAGCTTGAGACTGTCTCATGGGTGACCCATCGTTGATCCAACTTCAATACCACTAGTTATGACTTGCAGTCTATCTTGTCTTGCCTGGCTCAACATGCCCTCGGCTCTCACCAGTTCCCCATCCTCTTTATGGTCTCGGTAGACTAGCTCGGCCATTCTTTTCACCTAGGCATGTAGTTGCGAAGTGACAAGAGGTACAACCAGGCATACCTACTTCTGATAATAAACATGTTCCATTTTCAATAAGTAAACTACAAGTACAAGCGCATTTAAGGAAAAGCGTGGTAGAACAGGCTTAGTTCTCCAGTTGGCCTTTATCTCAGGCACGCATTCCTTTCTTTCATCAGCTGTCTCTCATCAAGTCCATTCAGCCATATCAGTGGTCAGGCTCGCTTCATGCTTGTTTTCCACACGATCTTAACCATCCAAGCACCAGTTTGACTAATATAAGAACACTATGCGTGACCACTTAAAAGGGGGTTGGGGCCATGGAGTTTGGTCTTGGAAGGTTAGGGCTCAGAAGGATGGGATCTGAAATGTTGGAATCTTTAATCCACCACTCAAAAGTCAAATCTCCTGATATAGTAGCTCCCTAGGATTAACAGCTTGATTAATCTTAGGCGAATCACGTTTTCTTATTATTCTCTTGTAATTCTTTGTAATTATAAGAGAGCCATATAGTAAGAGAACTTCACATTGGAAGTAGGTAGTTGTATCGAACCACTTCACTTCTTGTGTCATTTACCTTTAAATGCTCTTTCTCCCTCATTTTTCCATCTTTGAATCCGGTGATTAGCATGTAATGTTTGCTCTTCAAAACACATTATCATAACTCCGAGGTTGATGAAAAATATCATCAAAAGAGTCAAATTGAAAATTAAATTCAAATTAAACTTACTGTTGCTCTCTAGAATTTACATTTGAGGATTATGTACTAGACTAAACATCATGGTGGGTGGCCATCACTATTTGTAATATTAGATAAATGATGCCCCTACGTATAACAACCCATAATTTAAACACAATAGATTAGATTACGTTATACATTGAATAAAAGCTAACATTTTGATATTTTGTATATATATAAATAATCAAATAAAATTTGGGTTTAATTAATGATATAAAAAGCGAATTTTTAAATTCAATAAATCAGAACCTAAAACCTTTTCCATTGCATATAGTAGGTCAACTATATGATTATTTCATATTTACATTACTCAATCGGTATAATGGTTAAGAAAATATGAAACAATTAAGAAAATAATCTATCTATTACTTAAATAGGAAAATAGAAACCAAACAATTATCATCCCGACACGTGTTCCATATACAAAATTTTGCAATGTACCGTCTTCATTTCCTGTATAATTTCGGTCCTCTCTTTTCTTCCGTTAGTTACTCCAATCGCTGCTTCATTCTCTCCACCCTGCGCCTTTACTCTTCACTCTCACCCATCTTCCTTAAATTCATTTTCGTTCCTCCCACTGACTTTTATTCCCCTCTTCATCCATCGTCATTCTTCCGATCCCTTCCACACAGCCTCAACTTTCATCAAACAGTCAGCAGATCTACGGATTTGAAGGTGGATCTTCGATTTGGTTCATCGGACGACTTGATGTATGAATTTGATTTCCTTTCTAAACTTCTGTTTTTATTCTATCTTTTATGGAAAAAAAACCTGACTTCAACATTTGGTAGTTTATTATAGATTGTCGAACTGTACGAACCCACTCCAAATAGAGGGGTTTTCACGCAAACAGCAATTATTCCATCGTCATTCTTCGGATCCCTTCTATACAGCCTCAACTTTCTTCCAATACTCAGCAGATTTAGGGATTTCAAGATGGATCTTCGCTTTGGTTCATTGGATGAATTAATGTATGAATTTGATGTCCTTTCTATTATTTGAAGATATCTCTAATATTTTGTAGAAAACTTCTGTTTTTACTCTATCTTTTATGGAAAAAAATAACTGATTTCGACATTCGGGTGTTGATTACATATTCTCGAATTGTAAGAACCCACTGCAAAACAGAGGGGTTTTCACGCAAACAGCAAATGAAAGCAGTGGATATATGGACTGGAAGAAAACATGGTAAGTTTAATTATTGTTATTTTCATGATTTAATTTTTCATAAGTAACATGCAATTCGAATTTTTTTTTTAAATTTTCAACTATATGGAGAATGTCCATATTACTCAATCTGTAAAGGTTGAAATTTTATGCAGATAATCATACCATAACCTCAGCCTATCTATTATTTTTTCCCCAAATCTGATTACAAAATGTCCATGCTTTTCCTCTTCATAATTTGCATTTTGTTTGCAACTATTACTTTACGATTATTTAGAAGGTTCTTTACCAGTCGAAAATTACAGGCATGTTTATTCTTTTACAACCATATGTTTTTTCATCAAGGTTTAATAACACTATGCATCCCACTCAAATTTTGCTTTTGTTAAAGTTAACGCTATGTTCACCTATAACCAGATTATGCACTAACATTTCTGTTCATTCAAAATGATTCATTTTTATAACAGTTATTTTGAAAATTTATTTGAATCATATATGCTATTACTGTAAAATGAAATATTTCCCCAAGCTTGAATGTCCGAAGTACTTGGCATTCTGCATTATACATCAAAGAAAAATATTTACAGGCATGCAATGCTTTATGCCTTAGTCAGTCCGACATTTTAGCGTATTCCTTCTCTCTCCAACAACCAAATCTACACCATCTCAAACTATACGTTTACCCATACATTTTTTTGTTCAGTTGCTATTACATCTTCGCATAGCTTCTAACTTATTTTAAATTTATGCATATGTTATCTCAATTACGTCCAAATACTCTTTTTTACGGGCAGTTAGTATTATTCCTATTTACTCAAAATATATGTTGTTAGTAGGTTATTCTATGGCCATGTTTTTGCCTCTGGATTGGCTTTTCTGTATTTTTTTCTTCGACTTTCAATTTCAGCCCTGATCCTTTATTTTTTGTTATTCAAGCATTGAAGTGTGCAATTATTTTAGGAACTAATCAAAAAAATTTGGAATTTGTGATTATTAGGTTTCATAGGACAAGGTTACCCAATGTATATTTAATTAAAGTTTTGGGACTATGAATTTAGATTTAATGTAACTAAGTTCAATGTTATGTATATAATATTCAATTTTATTACATGCTGCTAATATAGTGTCTCTTTTAAATTCGGAAACCTACTTATAATATAAAATTCCAATTTATTCTCCGTTGACATTAAGTATGTTTATTATCTGTGGCTCAATAAATGATTGTTTGTTGATGTATATAAAGGTACACTGGACCTTGATAATTCAAATATTCATATGCCATGACTTGGTGACTACTTTAACATTGTATGTTACTAATTTATTTATATTTTACAATAAGTAACCATACCAATTTGTACCCAATACATTGATGTTTGCCTTACTTTCCCACCAGCATTATACTACTTAATTAATAATTACTTATGTTAATGTAAGTAAATTGTTTTATTAACATTTATGTTATTTTAGTTCATATTTATCCATTTAGCCATCTTAAAAATAATCAAAATGATCATTTACAGAGGTATCAAAAGTATCCTCGGCTAAGATGCATTTGAGCATACATTAAGTTGAAATGAAGGTATAGATTCTATAGAATGTTTATGTATCATGTGACAACACTTAAAAATATCATCAGTGTTGATACTTTCCTCTGTATGTTTGTAAAGTTATGATTGATTCCAAAATCGTCTCCACACATTTACACTAAGGAATCTTAGTTTCATTGGTTGAATCCACACCTCAACTCATTTATTAGTGCAAAGTTTTAGGAATATATTATACGAAAGTGACTCAAAGTTAGGTTTCTCTCTCCAAAAATGTATTGTTCCTTGAAAATCCATAAATTTACATCATTCAACCTTCACCATGAAGTGAAACTATAGTTTGTGAAACGTTGGAATAACTTATAATGCACATGATTTTGTTTTGAGTATAAAGTAGATTTGGTTGTACTACTATATAAATATATATAAATATCTCAATTTTTCTAATTTTTTTGAACAGGTTGGCTATAAATTTTACTCTACGACACAACACTGCATATTAATGTGTTAAATTTGAACACATGAAATATATGATATTTTCACCCTTACTACTGAAAATTAGGTCTATTGCAGGATTTTTTTCCTTCAAATTGTAGAGAAGATGGATCGAGTTTCAACAGTCGTCACATAATATATAAGTAGATATCTTACTAGGAGTAAGTCATGGTTTTTATGGATGAAATTTTAGCATCCTTTCTTAGTTGTATGTTATTATATTTTAATCTCATTTACTCCATCTTAGGACATAGCAGATCATATACTTGGTGCAAGTGGTCACTCTAAAATTGCACAAGCTGAAGGTAGTGAAGATCTCATGTCAATACATAATGGAATTTCAAAATGAAACTAATATCAGGTCACATTTTCTAAACTTGGTATTGCATATTTTAATATCATTTATATTATTACAATTATCTTGCATTGTAGATAGAGTTTAAGAAATTTGTTTGTGCCCAATTGAATTGCAATATTGTGTTAGGCAAGGAAGAAAGATAATTGGTCTAGACTCATATATAAAGTAAGGCGCTACGAAAGTTCGAGAGAGCATAAGAGCATGCAAGTAATATGTTGTTAATTATTCTACAACTATCGAATTACCCACCTTACATTTGTATTGCATGGTATTTTTTTCAGAACAAATCACATACCCATGTAGTTGGTGTTCCACTCTAACATGGACATTTAATATTATTGATTTGATTTTAATTTTTAAATTAACTGAACATTTTACATATTATCAAAAACATGAATTGTATGTAGTTGGAACTATAAAATTATAACTGAAGTAATAAAAAATTAGCTTGATAAGTATATATTTTATGCCCTTTAAACTCATATGGAAATTGTATATATTATCAGAGACCTAAATCGTATATAGCTGGAACTATCAAACTCTAATTGAAATGACTGAATTTTTAAAGTGAGGATATATTTCAGCATGCTCTGTAAAACTCCTTTCAAGCGATTGGTCAATCGTAGAACATGCGCACATAGGGCTGTCAATGGATACCCAAAAAACCCAAAATCCGTTCGCGTCCGTATCCGTATAACGGATGAATATTCGATATCCAAAAAAGCGAATGGGGATGCAGATATGAAGACATCTGCATTCGAAAATTATCCGCTGTGTTTTTTTTAAATTTAAATTACGTGTATGTTAATACAATAAAAGATATTTATTTATTAGTTTATTAAGTTAGAAGTTCATAACTAGATAAATAATAAACTACAAACTTTTGAATAGAATATTAAGCTAGAGATTTTATTAATTTAAAATTTAGAAAGTATGATCTTGATCGGTACAGTAAATCACATATGCATTTTTTTAATATAACTATGAAACATAGAATACGATATACTACTTTTGTGGTTGTCCGAATTTGGACATCAATTATTTATAAATTGGGATAACATAGCTAACGATGATCCAGAAAGTTTTGATGATTCGTATACTGTTGATACATTTGTGCACAACAACACTCTTTATGGTGTTGGTTGTGTATCGTTCAATCAAACTATCCATTATCTTTAAGTTTATTACCCGTGGAAGTTAATTACTTTGCTAGCTTTTATACCTTCCGTTCTTTATCGAATAATAAAGTACGGAAGTGTTTTAAAAATAAAACTTTTTTGATTGTCGTTCCATATTTTGTATTTGGTTGCTTAGATGGTTAAGGTAATCTTTATGAGATAATAATTCAATTCATTAGGTTTACATTTTCCTACAGTGATACTAAGATTATGCTACTTTTACAAGTGTGGTTTATGGGGACAAAGATTCTGATGCAATACTAAAGCAGGATTCACTCATCGTTCTGGAACATTGAATCAAACATCTATGGTTCAGAACACTAATGTATTTTAGCAAAGTTTATTATATGCAAAGAGCACCGTTATTAGAAATTTTGCGCTCATTTTTGCACCAAGGCAGAGAATAAAGATCTTGCTACTTTTTATAGGTAACAAGATAAGAATTGATTGAACTTGCATGCCAATCAGGCAAGTTCGACGAAGATAGTCTCTCATTTCAGCAACGTATACTGTCTTCATCTGGACTCGGAGATGAAACTTATCTACCGAGATCAATTTTTGTCCCTGGTCCTTCTGCCACTACAAATGAAGGCATAGCAGAAGCTTCTACTGCCATGTTTGTAGCACTAGATGAGCTTATTGAGGAATGCCGTATTCGCCCTAAAGACGTAGGCATATTGGTAGTGAACTGTAGTTTGTTTAACCCGACTCCTTCACTCTCCGCTATGATTGTGAACCATTACAAAATGAGAGGAAATATTTTGAGTTATAATCTTGGTGGCATGGGGTTCAGTGCTGGGATCATTTCTCTTGATTTGGCTAGCAATATCCTTCAGGTCGATTCTTCTTATTGTTTATTGTAAGAACATTTAAAATATATGAAATTCTGATTGTAAATAAACAAAGTGAAACTATATTTATCTTGCACGCGAATTCTAACAACTATGCAGTTGTGGTGAGCACGAAAGCTATTAATTTTACATGGTATCCTGGAAAGAATAGGTCGATGTTAATACCGAACTGCTTTTTAAAAATGAGCTGCTCTACTGTTTTGTTATCGAATAGGAGAAAATCATAGGTGTTTATGAATTCATTTTCTAATGCCTGCATTCAACAGCTTTGTGACTATATTGGTATTGATCCATCTTATTTTATTTTTTTACCTAATCTCAAACAGAAGTGTGCAACTGGTCAAAGTGTATACTGTTGTGTAAATATCACTGTTGGGTTACTCATTAATTATGTTGCAGATTTTGTAGGAAAACCATCAATTGCTAAGAAGACTATGCAAATGTTGTTACGGAAGTTGATTTTGTGAAATAATGAAAGATCCTTAGTTGGAAAATGTGCTAAATGGAAGGCAAACTTAGTTCCAATGGGTGGTCGTGCATGTGGCGGTTATGCTTTCCATGGATATCGTACTGATAGAGGCATGATAACACAAAATAATTCTTTTGCATGTTCTCAAATCAACTTATTTCTATATTGGTTTAGGTTTGAATGTTTTATTTTACTATTTATGCTGTTTTGTTTTGGTGCAAGTACACTTAATAGGGACTACTGTACTGAAATTAATTGCATTGACAGTTGTTTTTATGCGATTTGTCTCCTCCAATTTCCTTAAGCTATTGTGGTAGCTGCAGCTTTGGGTAAAGATGTAAAAGTAAAAAGCAAGATGATACCACATTGAAATAAAACATTCGCCTTAGCTCAATCAATGAAAATAACGTTGATTGTGTCCTTATTGGATCGTTTACCCGCATCACATGCATGTACCTTCCACTCACATTAATATTAAATATTACATATACTGATTTTAGTACTACCATTCAATCTGGCAATGCAAACGCTACTGCAGTTCTATTTACAGAAGCAACATACTCACTGACATTTCAACTAAGTTAAAAAAAATTCATTTCAAACTAACAATTATTCAACCTTAACATCAACTTTATCATTGTGTCGTATAATATACTTTCAAATTTTTTGTCGTATATGATTTATGGATCTACTTAATTTCAGTTCTAACATCTCCATCTACTCCAAAGTACAGCGTTTTTGAATTCCTAATGTATATGGCACAAATAACTCATGAGAAACAAAATCACAGTCATAACTTTTAACTTTTTGTTTTATATGAACAAACCACCTAAACTTATATATTCTTTATTCAAAAATAACTATAAAACAGATAAAGTCTACATAATAAATTTGTCTGTAATATAACAAAATGTAATAAAATACAGTTATATTTCAGGCACAAGAGGAAAAATAGAGAAAAAAATTAACATTGCACAAAATAATGTTCATAATAATGAATCAGAAAACTGCCCGTGTGCATAGCACGGGCCATGCACTAGTATTTTATGATAGGAATTCAATTTTGTATAAAAGTCCAAAATGAAAAATCAATCCACTTAAATAATTAAAGCCTTTTCCAACCTTTATACCATTCTGAAAATAGTTTAAACTCTTTCTTCATCCTCTCTAACTCTACTGAAGTTTTGATCTACTCATATTATCTAAAATACATCTCATAAACCTAAGAGATTCAATCCTATATACACAAAAGAGGGATTCAAGCACTTTGATTTTTGGATTCAATCGAACGTAAAAGAAAATGAACACCTTTCTCAAAATATAAAGCACTTAAATCATCCTAAGGTGAGTGAATACAAAACAAATAAAGTATATTTGGTTAATACTATATCTAATTTTTTTGTTGATATATAACTATAAAAACCTATGTTCAGATTGTTTGGATCTAGGTAGAACATATGAACATAAAGAGTTTGATAACATGCTACTATGAGTATATATGTTTGAGATAAGGCTTTTTGGGGGCGTTATCGCACTTATGTCTGGTCAGAGAACATTGTCGGAGATTGGGTTGGTTAGAAAGCTCGTTGGAAAAGCGTTTAGGAGAAAGGGAATTTGGGAGCTATAAACCATTTTAATCGGACCATAGAGCTCCATTTTGATAGGTTTTGAACTCCTTCTCGGGCACCCCTTACTTCGAACGGAAACATATGCAGTTCAACCCTATAGTTCAATCGCAACCTCTAAATTTGAACGTTAATGTTTTTGACGTCAAACCTATGCTTCGAATGCTATTGAGCTTGACCGTATCTTCGGTATTTCTACAGTTCCTAGAGATAGATACCGCTTGTCATGTTCAACTTGAGCATCCCTCTTTGGCTGTTATATCAAAAATTTCGACCATTCTATTTGACTGATTTGGTGTGATCTTCAAAGTCACATACTTCTTTGTTTGGACTATTTTTGACGACGCTTCAAATGCCAGATTCATTGTAACGTGTGAACGATGTGGTAAGCTTTGGTGACTTTACACCGACTTTTTTTTCTAGATCATCGGAGACCCTAATGGCCTTAAGTTGCGTTAGTATAATGTTTTGTATGCATTCTATCATTTAGAAGTATTCTTATGGCTATCAAGTCTATTAGATTTATTCGAGCAATCTGGATTGTAAAAAATGTCATGAACAACCTTATGCAATAGTGATCCAGTGGGGATGCCATCGGTGTAACAATCCTACTTTCTACGCCATATAAATAAATAAATTTAACTAAAATAAAATTGTTCAAATTTAATAATTTATAATTAGAAAATAAATTTTTAATGAATTAAATTATATTTAATATAAGATTTTAATTTAATAGATTGAATCAAATTAATAAATTTCTTTTAAGTAAATTCAATTAAATTATAATCTTATATTAAATAATATTTAATTAAAAGAAATTTTATTAATTTAATTCAGACTATTAATTTTTTTTTTCAAATTATAAATTATCAAATATCAAATTCAAACAATTTTATTTTAATTAAATTTATTTATTTATACAGTGTAAAAGCAAGGTTGTTACAAGTAGACAGGTCGGTCATGAAGGAACTAGCCCGGTCTACAGCAAGTGAAATGAGAGATTTTAGAAAGTTTTCATATTTGGATCATAGTGGGCATATGAAGTCTAATAGGTTTCATTGGATCCAATCTTATTATTTTTACTAAAATCAAATTTAATTAATTTGTTTTATTCATAATAATTAAATCCACGTTAATTTAGTGTGAAATTTGAAAAGGTTTGAATATATCAAATATATTCTTGTTTTAAATTGTGTGACAAACATGTGAAACATACAACAACTGTAATTGTTAGTTGATGAGGGATGGGAGCAAACGTGAAATTATATCTAGAAGTAATAACATCAGGATTTGAAAAGGAAAGAGATGAAAACATGCATTATTGGTTAATTCCACCTTTCCTTCTTAGAAAATTTTAATTGGCACAACATCAAGTTAACATACAAGAGATGATATGATAAAATAATGAACAAAATAATAAACAGTAACATAGCCAATATATACATGCATATGTATATATTCCGCTATTTGTATGTATATACATCATTCCTCAATTATAACCGGTTCAATAAATTTAAGAAAGTTTCCATAGCATGCCTTAACAATATAAAGTATAACTAAAATTTTTTACACACACACACACACCGATCTATATATGTATGTATGTATGTATATGTATAATGATTGATCCAAAACTTTCCAATTGATCTAAATACAAATATCCACATTATGCTAAAATCATCTAATGTATTTGTATACATATGTATACTTAAATTAATTGAGAAAATACATATATACATATAAATAAAATCAAACTCAAAATAAAATTTCACCCTTCTATAATAAATGGTCAAAATATTATATAACCAAAATTGCACACAACAAATCAAACAAGATATTAATAATCTTTTAAAAAATTCAAATGGAGAGGTTTAAAATATTAAATTGTATAACATGTTTAGAATATTTAAATATTTAATTTTAAAACATAAATCTATAACCAAAACAATGTTTTAGTCATATATAAATTCGTTTTTTATTTATCAGATTAAAAACAAATCAAATCATTCAACGGATTATTTAAATTGCATAATCAAAGTGAGGCAACGGTACGTACATATCAAGTAACGAACCACTTTTTCATACAGTTTAAGCAGATAATCAACCACACACGACCCATTCAAATTGAACAGAAAGGTGGATAGTTAGGGAAAAAAGAAGATAAGAAGAAAACTAAACAACACAGAATCTCATAGCGGAACAGATAATCTAAAATATACAACAAATCTTTACCCAAGGAAAAATGTAATATACATACTAATCGGAGTATAATAACATATTTCAGCCCAGATAGTTATAATAGCCCATCCTTACAATTGTTAATAAGTATAACCAACAGACGACAAAGCGGAACACAAAGAAATACGTCGATGCGTCTGGGACCTCCAGCTCGTCTACCGAGCTCCAATGCATCCAAAGTAATCTGTGAATATGCTTGGTCTGATCTGAGCATTGAAAGGGAAGAATGTTCAGATCAGTCTGGTAAACCAGCGTGAGAAAACACACTCAAATGGAATTTAATGTTTATCAAAAACCTTTCAAATAAAGATATCTCATAAGACCACACCGCACAAAAAGACGGACGGATTTTTACCTTATGATAACCAAAACATTTTCTACAAAAAATCCATTAGTATTATAATAATGTCTAGTGGTCAAAGTAAAATATGAATATAGCTGAAATACTTGCATCTCAAGTTTCACCATAGTTGGGCACAACTAAATCTTTAGAGCTTGTATTGGAGAATGAATTCCATATTATGACAAGGTAAGGGACTACCTTCTGATGGTACATCTCTAGATAAAATGCACCGAGGTTTGACGAGAACATCTTGTAGCCCTTCCATACGAGATTGGCCCACCACTTGACCAGTGGTACCGAGTGTAATCACCCCACTGGGCCTCGAAGCATACATGAGTAGATAGTAATCGATTTAGATTTGGGATGACCATACCCTAACGGGAGCGATCCACATGACCCTACTACATGCCCAATTTTTGTCATTTCCCGGTTGATGAGGCTTGAGGCTACGTTTTACCTTTATATATAGCACTTCCCATTTAGAATGCTAACACTGCCCTCCAGACCACAATGCAATGCCAACATTCATCCATGCAAGTTGTTCAGGATATGAACAAACCGAAGGCACTACTTCTACTACATCTATTTTGGAATCACCCTCGGTATTAGTAGCAAGCAGCCCTTGCACTTAAAAGAGCTTCATCTTCCATTCCATCATCTTCAAGATGTCTTTACTTCGAAACGTTTGAGTTGGATCAAAGTGGTTTTTAGATAACATATCCAATCTCTGACTCTTCGAAACAACATTCGATAGTTTTTGGTAAACTAAAAACTCAACCCCGGTTCTTTAGGAAATAAACAGTAAAAAATAAGAGCAGATATCACCTTCTAACCATTAGCGGTCAAATTTCCTTATCATTTGTCCTACAAGAACAAAACGAGATTTATACGCACAGTACAACATCATCGGAGATGACTATGCCATATAACTTACGTGTTTATTCTAGATATTTCCAGATTTACGTTTTGGGCTCAAATTCGGTAGTCGGTTATTTAACTATTGAATAAACAAACATTTAAATCATGGATTTATTTCAAAAAGGAAAATCAACATTAGTTAAACACATAAGCAACCACTAACCTCTTTAATGATCTTTTCATTAATTAAAATCACTTCGTAAATTAGTTATATAAAAATATCTTTACAAAGATATACCCATAAATCCCTATATTTTCAATACTTAGAAAAATATCCATATATTTATCTAAACGGTATAAGTATATTCACAAACATTACACTTCACAACTTGGAAAATGTACTCATATACTTATCTCAATGGTATAAATATATTTACAAAACTAAGAAAGATTTTCTTTTTATTCAATTCTAAAATCATTTATAAACTCCTTGTAAATCTCTAAAACATTTATTAAAAAATAACAATCATTTACTTCAAAACACTATTATATAATAATTATTAATAATAAACAGTAAGTAAATAATAATTATTAACCTTAAAACATCTTAAAATGATAATTAATAATTTCAAAACATTATTAATAGAATGATAATAAATAAATCTTCAACATTGTTACAAATAATAATAATTAATTTCCAAAAAAAATTAATAAATTATTATTATTAATTTCAAACCATATTATTTAAATAATTAACTTTTTAAAATATTAACATATTGATAAATAACTTTACAACAATATTAAATATAAAACTATAATCTTTAAAACAATATTAAATATAAATAAATAACTTAGAAAGTATAATAAAAAGTTAGACTAAAATAGAAGTTAAATCCTTTAAAACAAAATATTTCCAAAAACCCAATTTCAGATTTAAAATCATTTCCTATCTAAAAAACCAATTCCGACTAAAAGGAAATTTATAGTATTTTTAAAATACTAATTTTAAGCCAATAGCTACCCAACATTTAAGCAATATCGATATTGATTTTTCATCACTACAGGGTTTAAGTTTTGAACATATAACAATGTCATAATCAATAGAGCCAACAATCATGTTTAATATCCAATAATTCATATTACGGGAATATTATTGAAATTAAAATCAATAATGGCGAGGAATCCTATTGGGTCCCTCCAACTTGTCCCCCTGCATCACAACTCATATATATATATATATCAGCACACACACACATACGCATGCACACACATATAATTCAACAATGGTGAGGAATCCTGTTGGATCCCCCCAACCTGTCCCCTTACATCACAACTCATATATAATCATATAGTATGGGTCATCCACTACTATGCGGGTGTACATAAAAGGTCATCCGCTTCAGGGGTGGGAATAAAACTAAACCACCTAATAAAACAGCAAATATAATATGGTTTCGTTAAGTTTTGAGCGAGTTATTGATGATTCTTCTCCGAACTGGACCGGTTTGATCTATCAAGCTGACCGATGAGGAGTAGCCCCCATGACCTATGATCCATAGGGGAGGCTCTCCTACTCATCTACATTCCACGTGTGAAGTTTCATGTGATTTGGTTAAGTATTGAGTGAGTTATGGATGATTCTTCTGGACCAGATGACCCATGAAGACGGATGATCAAACGAACTCCGGACGACTTAATATTTGGACAAGGCACTTAAATAGAAGATAGTAAGGCAACCAAACTAAGTGTAACAACCCGAAAATTTACTGCTTGAATTTGCGAATATTTAATTAATTTTAAATATCAAAATGATGAGTTTGTAACTAAAATAAAACTCTTTTAAATAATAATGAGTGATGGTGAAAAAGTTTTTAAATTTAGTTTACAAAAATATTTAGTTCGATGTAAAATTGAAAATGTGACCGGAATTCATTTTTCGAATTTTCGATGTTTCGTCAGCTAAAAGTTATCGGGTATGTCATACCACTTTGGTGTATACATATACTTATAAATAATTTGGCATGGAAGTGCATATATGTACATGTACGTACACTTAAGTATGTATACGTATAAATCAGATAGATTTTATTATTAAAAAGTTAATATATATATTAAAGGAAAGAAAGCTTCCAAGATAAGCTAATATATATTAAATATAGAGAGCTTCCACCACAAGATAATGAATATAAATAAATAAAAGAGGCTTCTAATATAAGCCTCCAATTCAAAGGAAGCTTTGCCTTTTTATAAAAAGAAAACAATTTCTTTAGTTTGAAAGGATCTCAAGAAAAATCCACCTTATTAATTCGGACATATCCCTCAAACCGTTAGTCCAAATGGAGTGATTCTTTTTCTGTTTTAAACCTATCTCAAAAAGGAAGAACTTTTATTCAGACCACTATGCTAGATTTGAAGGATAGGATTTTCGAAAATCACATGGAAATGGAACTATTTTCTGGCGCAGCTTCTAATACCCTAAGATACATACCCTCGGTTTTTGAGCCATAACTTTCAAATTTATTATCCAAATTAATTGATTCTTTATTTTTTGGAAAGGCGATTCGAAAAGAAACAATTTTATTTGTATCACATTCTCTAATTTGAGAGTTTTCATTGTTGAATTTGGGTTGGAAGACAGATCATTTTCTGGTCCAAGTTTTTAAAGGTAGATTTTATATGTCAACTTCCTAAAATCATAATAAATTGAAAAAAGATCCAATTGACCTCAAATTTTCACCAAAACCATCCTTGTTTAATCCACTACCCACGTTCAAGAAAGTGGCATAGCACTTATTTGGAATAATTTATAAAAAATAGGAAAAAAGGAGTACGACCGTGAGCATGAGAGGGAAAGGTGGAGCTTGTCTTTGATGCTTTACTTTTGGTGATGGTAGGAAGGTTCTAGGGTTCTTGCTTTCACTTAGGAGGGCTTGGCCACGGATTTTAGGTCTTAGCTAGATGATGGTGAGATCTTTACAATTTATTTGAATGATATAATGTCATATATGCAAATTTAACACAAGTATAGTAAACTTAACACATTAAAAAGTTAAGTTTGAAACCCTTGGCTTTTAAAAGTCATTAACTAGCTCTAAAGGTAATTACTATCACTTGTATGCCTTTTAAAAAAAAGACATGGTCTATGTTTAGTACATGAATGCTTGGCTAAAATTATATGTGAAGTTAGTAGAGTATTTGCAAATGTTTGATAGATTGAAGTGCTAATCATCATTTGTGGTTGTATATATTTTATGCACGATTGTTGGACATATGCTCGACCATTTGTAGGGGAAATCCTTTTACATGACTTGGTTTGGGTAAAAATGATAACTTTTGCAAGTATTTAACAACTAACCCCTTGTGATTAGAAGTTCACAATTTGAATATAAGGTGTTTAACTACAACAATTGGTTATGGTAGATGATAATTACATATGAATTAGGAACAAACATCTTACAATTATCTAACTATACGATGTTTGAATATGGTATGGGTTAAGGAAGTGAGTATAACAGATGGATTCTATTGCCTAAAAATAAAAGGTATTTATCTTTCTAATGAAATGTTTTTCAAGAGCTATATAGATATCTTTTGAAATGAATATTGTAAAAGTGTTTCGCCCATATCTATATATAAAAGACGTTTTGGAAATAAATGTTGATTTTGAATGCTTTAAGGAGAACTACGTTGGCTTGATCCTGTATCTAATTAGTTTCCTAATTAGATAGAGGTACGTAGGTAGTCACAAGTGGTAGTGATGCAGACTCAATAATAAGATAACATTTTTCCTGTTTATTGTTTGCTATAATTGTTTTGTGTTGATGTACCTTTCCTGCTTTCCATTTTATTATGCATTGGCATATTTATTGAGTTTGCAGGAATGGCTATTGTTGTCTCTCACATTAGTGTTGCACAATGGTAAAGTTTATAATTATGATTTTGGTATATATTAAAGCACGTCATGTATATATGTAAATAAATACTCTGGTAAGTGGTATTAATTGTAAGTGTGAACTATACACTTAGTAATATTGCATTTTATCAAATAATATTTTGTAGTAAATTGGTAGTTTTCACTAGTAGTTTTGGACGGACGAATTTTTGGCAAGTTTTAATTAGTTAAAAAAATCTGGATCGTCACAGTTATGGTATCAGAGCTTAAGTTAGGTGCCTAAGTGAAATTTCACCTTAGATTGGTAAATTAATCGAGGAATTTTAAATGAAACTACGTTTATTTGATAAGTAAATTGGATATGATAACGGACCATACCTCCGGCTGGGGTTATGGGTAATACTATCTTGGTGTGTTTAATTTTTATTTAGTGTTTACACTAATAAGTATAATGTGTTGATCCATTATCGAGCCCCATATAGAGAGGCCAAATGAAACTTTAAATACATATATATATATATATATATATATATCTATGTTCATACATTTATTTACATATTTTCTTTTAGTTTACCCAAAACAAATGATATATGTATAAATATATAAATTTATGTTCATGAACGTAATGGTTGGGTCATGAAGTAATAAAGAAAGGAATGTTCTTATATATAAAATGACAAGTGTAAATAAGCTAATGTATTATCTGAATTTAACTTATGCATATATTTGTCATATTAAATAATTTGGAAAGGAAGAAATGAAGTGGCTTGTGAAGAAAATCATGAATTAACATAAGAGGGTGTAACAACCCGCATATTTAATGATTATGTATTTGAATATCTTATTTAAATATTTTAATTGTAGGTCGGATCTTAGTCCGAAAAGCTACTTTTTGCATACGGTCAAATTAGGACTCGAGACCACCCCCATTGAGTTCAAAATGACGTTTGCGATCTTTTTGAGTATAAACTTCAATATGTTTGGAGTTAGTGGAATTTTGTCACTTTTTCGCTTAGGGCTTTGGTTTGGGCTGAACCACTTACAAACTCAGTCCCAACCCATCTCCTCTTCATCACTTCCTTCTTCATAAATTCCTAACAACAAAGCTTCATCAAAAATGGTGGAGGGAATGGGAAATTAAAATTCCAAGCTCAAGTTCATTTGCAAATTCAACATCTAACTCCAAATTCAAAGTGAAGCATTGATTCAAGCTTGTGGTTGCTTCTCACTTTGCTTTCAAGCTTGATTTCCATCAATTTCCGTGAAAAGGTGAGATTTTTATCTCACATCCTTGTCTATAACTATATTGGATTGTTGGGAATGATTTCCTATCACTTTTTCATGTGCATTTGCATTTGGTTTGGATTGAATTGGTGAAAAACTCCAATTTGTAGCGTATTTGGCAAATTACTGGGCTTAGGTCGCACTGCCTCGAAGACTCGGCCTGCATATTTTCGTTCACCCTTAGGTCATTCAGAATTAGGTCATAGGTCGTTAGCTCCCTCCCTCTGTTGGAAACGACACCTCGGTGTTAGGTCGCTTGGCTTTAGGTCGCTAGACCTTAGGTCGTTTGACCTGTTTTACATTGAGTCGCTTAGGTCGTGTTGCCTTGAATCTTTAGCTCGCTCGTCCTTAGGTCGCTTGGCCTTTCACACATTAGGTCGCGAGTTAATTAGGTCGCACGGCCTTGACTTGCCATTAGGTTGCTCGACCTCTTCCACCCCTTAAATTGTTAGGTCGCTCGACCTTGCTTGGGACGTTAGGTCGCTCGGCCTTCCTCCTTTAGGTTGATAATCCTTAAGTCGCTCGGCCTCATCACTGCTTAGGTCGCTTGACCTTATTTTCTTTAGGTCGCTAGACCTTATTTCCTTTAGGTCGCTTGACCTTATTTCCTTTAGGTCGCTTGACCTTATTTCCTTTAGGTCGCTTGACCTTATTTCCTTTAGGTCGTTTGACCTTACTTCTTTAGGTCGTTAGACCTTACTTCTTTTGGGTCGTTAGACCTTACTTCCTTTAGGTCGCTCGACCTCGCCACCTTAGGTCGCTTGAACCTTAGGTCGCATCACCTATAGGCCACTCGCCCTATTGTCTTGATAAGTCGCTCGGCCATGTCACCAAGATAGGTCGCGCCCACCTAGGTCGCTTGGCATGCTATCCTTAGGTCGTTCGACCTATTTTACTTTAAGTCGCTACCTCTTTAGGTCGTTGCAATTTAGCTCGGCCATGATTAGGTCGCGTGGGTATTTCTACTTTGATGATTTTGGAACTGAATTCCTTGGATTTTATTCACGTCTTCGAATGCGAATTTTAGTGAATTGATTTGTTTCTACAATCAATTTTGTGACTTGTCACTTTAAAAATATAAAGGTTTCAATACTAGTAGTAAATATCAAAACTCTTTCATCAAAACGATTTCAACACTATTTTATTACAAAGCTCTTTTCCTAAACCGTTTTCCAATCTATTAGTATATACAAGCCTTTACCTCACTCGGATGAGAAATCTAATTAAACGGCTTAGTAAAACAAGTGGTATGAAACGCTTGCGTTTACTTCGTTGGTTAATTCTTGGACTTGTTCGATTGAACCTCTTGTGACAATTTTCTAGTGAAGATCTACAGTTTGTTTGTAAATATTTAAGTTAAGCAAGTGGTTATGGGACATGAAGCTAAACTCATATATTTACTAGCTTAGTGTGATTGACACTTCTTGACGATCAATGACGATCATTTTCATGATTTAGACTAGCAATGTGCGATGTCTCTTTGTCCATGTGGAGGACTATACTTCGTTTTATTGAGCTTCGTCTCACTTTACGCATGGGTCGTACCTATATAGGTGCGTCGATGTTTGTTTACTTCGTGGAGCAATCGGCTCAATAAGTCGGGGCATGTGGCGTATCTTTCTAGGTGCGTCGATGTTCGACTTTGCATGGGGTGTATCTTTCTAGGTGCATCGATGTTAGACATTACATGGGGCGTATCTTTCTAGGTGCGTCGATGTTCGACTTTGCATGGGGTGTATCTTTCTAGGTGCATCGATGTTAGACATTACATGGGGTGTATCTTTCTAGGTGCGTCGATGTTCGACTTTGCATGGGGTGTATCTTTCCAGGTGCATCGATGTTAGACATTACATGGGGTGTATCTTTCTAGGTGCATCGACGTTAGACATTACATGGGGTGTATCTTTCTAGGTGCATCGATGTTAGACATTACATGGGGCGTATCTTTCTAGGTGCGTCGATGTTTATTTATGCATGGGGCATATCTTTCTAGGTGCGTCGATGCTAGAGCATGGGCGTATCTTTCTAGGTGCGTCGATGTTCGACTTTGCACGGGATGCATCTTTCTAGGTGTATCGATGCTAGACTTTACATGGGGCGTATCTTTCTAGGTGCGTCGATGTTCAGTTTATGGGATTGGCCATCCTCTTTCTTGTGATTTCTGGATTTCTAATTATTGATTTCTAGAATTTATGTTTCACTAGCATTTACAATTGGCATTGATATGTATGTCATTATTGGTGGCTTGGTGAATTAAATTATGAATATGACATTCTTTTTAATCTTTGAGAAGATTCTTGTGATATTGATTAATCTCTGGTTGATTTTCAATTACATACTTATAATAGTATGCCATTATGGTTGTTATGTGTTCATGCCATATCTTTTATTCTATACCATATCATCTGATATTTATAGCTAGACTGATCCGTTTATTATTTTCTTATGAAATAATACTCGGGTCAGACCGAGATGTTACAGGTGCTTCTGCTTGACTTCTCTTCTGGGGTTACTTTGACTTTTGGCTAACTACTTAGATTAGTAGTTTTGTTGTATACATTTGAGATACGGACTCCGTGATGTATACTTATTCTTTTGTGTAGCTTGTAGCTATTCTTTTGTATTATCGTGGATCTTTCAGACCACTACTCTGATGCACACTTTCATGTGTTATATATTCATATCTTTTTCCGCCTTTGTGATATGGATGTCTGTGACTGATTTGTGTGATGTTTATTTCTATATTTGTTTCCGAAGATTATACATAGCCACTGTGTGAAAGCTTTGAGTTTGTATCGGTATGTCGGATTTCCTCCTTAAATGAAATGCATGCTATACTATCTGACATATCGGTGCTCGCACAAAGAAATTACATAGATGGTCGCTTCTCAACAGCCTTATTCTCCGTGCGAATTGACAGCACTATACCGTAGTGTTCTTGGTTAGCGTGGGTATAGAGGTGGGGCGTCACATCTTGGTATCAGAGCCAAACTTCGGAACAATGTAGAATAATTTAGCAAGGATCATGTCCTAAGTCTTTCTTAGGAGTCGTGCTTTAGGAATTTATTCGAGTCAATTGGACTCGTTCTATCCTATTTTCTTTTATGATTCCTTGTTTTATCAATCAAGTTTGTTTGATATTCATTCTGAGAATAACTTTTTCTTCTTCTTTCTTTCTTAAAGAAGAGAAATGGTTAGATCTGGCCGTACCAACGTCGGTCAATCCAGTGCTACTCCTCAGGAGGGAGTATTTATGTCTGCCCAGCAGCTTCTAGATCTTGTTAAGAATGCTCAAGCTATCGGACCCATTCCAGAGCCTACTCATCCTAGATCCAGTTTTGCATGCTTGTGTAGAGATTATACCGATTTGGGTGGAAGGCCATTCCGGGGATCCGAGAGTGTCATTGAAATCCATGCTTGGCTTAGATCATGCGACCGCATCTTTTCTCGCATGAATCTTGTTGATCTCCACCGAGTCCAAGTGGCTTCTAGCATGCTCCAAGAAAGAGCATTGGATTGGTATGAGCTTCTTATTTCTAAAATCGTTGAAGCGGATCTCACTTGGGAGCAATTCCGGGAAAGATTCGAATTGAAATTTGTGCCGGAGGCTGAAAAAGTAACTTTGGCCCGGCGTTTTATCGACCTTGTTCAAGGTGAATCTTCTGTGACGGACTACGTCGCAACTTTCGAATCTCTTTCTAAATACGGGGTTGAATATATTAATACCCCATTGAAGAAAAAACAGAGATTTGTTTATGGCTTGAACAAGAATCTCAAGAAGCCATTATTTCTAAAATTGGAAGTTTCTTTCGATCAACTTATTGATATCGCTCTTCATCTTGAAGAGGTCGATAATGAAAGTAATGTTGAAGTTGTGGGTGCCAAACAGAACTTCAACAATAACATGAAGAGGCCTATTAAATTCAAAGGCCCCACTCCCAACAAGAAAGGGAAGAAACAAACTCCGGTAGCAAAGACTCCTACCTCTAGTCGTGGACAATGCTACAATTGTGGTTCCACGGACCACTATGCAAAGGAGTGTCCGCAACCCCTCTATTGTCGCTATTGCAAAAGTTCAAGTCATCATATATCTGCGTGTCCCGTACTTCAAGCAAGAAGGAGGGAAAGCTAAAGGTTATGCAAGCCTCTACTAGCACTTCTTTTGGTCAAGGTATTTTCTATCCTTGACAATATTTATTTTGTGATTTATCTTATTCGAGTTCTATTTGATATGTGTTTCATCTCATTATTTTTATATCAAAAGAACTTGTGCTTCTTTTTCTTTAAACATTTTTGGGTTTGATGACTTCTTTGAGGATTGCGAATCCGGATTGGTGGATCCGCAACACTATATTTGCTTTTTGTTGATGTCGAAATTATTTTATGTGATTTTTCTTTCCGAGCCGATTTTTACTTATGCTTCGGAATTGACTTTTGTAAGGGTTGGCTTAATTATTATGAAGCCATATCCTTTGTCCCGTGTGGACTATTCATCTTCGACATTTTCAATCTGTTAAGCAGATTTCTATTTTTCCTTTGTGATTTTGATTCTAATTTGATGGCATCATTTTATTCTTTAAGCTCACATGATGAGGAAAGTGTTATTTCTCTCATTCATGTAGTTTGAGAATTTTCCAGTATTTTTGAGTTTGTCTTAGGATTTTCACCTAAGCAATCTTTTGTGTGGTGTTAAGGTCTTTTCAGCTCGACCTTGCCACTGATTTTCATTTGCTACGAGTTGCGGGAGTTAGCATTCCATTTACCGCATTCCGCACTCGTTATGAAACTTATGAATGACTTATTATGTCATTCAGTTTGTCTAACTTATTTCATCCATTTTATGAATCGAGTATTCTATGAATATCTTGATGATTCCATTCTTGTATTTATTGATTTTGGATGAAAACAGCAATTTAAAATTTTGCAAATCTTTTTTGTAAGATTTATTTATAGGTATGATAGGATTTTGTTCTTAAAACGAGCAAGCAATATTCTTAAAAACTTTAAGAGACATATTTATCATATAAAAGGTGATTTTGTGATTGTATTGCTCATTGAGTGCTTTAAGAATTCTGGTCGATGCGCTTGATCAACGTTATCGATAGGGATTTCCTAAACGTTATGATGAGACAATCAGACACAGTAAATTGACTTGTAAAATGTAAATTTTTCTGAAAAGATTATCACATAAAAATAATTGTAATTTTGAAAGTTTTAACTTTTCGGGAAAGAAGATTATTTAAAAGAACTCTTTTCCGATACTTTTATTCTTGTGATTCCCGAAGGGAAACAAGACTTTATTGTTTCTACCAATGCTAATCGTATTGGTTTGGATGCGGTTCTCTTGCAAAAGAGAACATGCTATCACTTGTGCTTCTAAATCGTTAAAGCCGATCGAGACTAGGTATGCCACTCATGGTCTAGTGCTCGCGGCTATTGTTTTCGCTTTTAGAGTTTGGCATCATCATTTGTGGGGGAGAAATTTGTTCTCCACCTCGATCATAAATCTTTGGAATATTTATTTTCCCATAAGGAACTTCATGTTGACTCGAGTTCCTGGCATCTTATGATCTTGATATTCTTTTTATTCCCAGAAGGGAAATCGTGTTGCCAATGTGCTTAGTCGTAAGCAACAAGTGGTTGATTATTTGATGATGTCTGAATGGAATTATCTTTTTATCAAGTTCATCGGACGTTTTGATATACTTCGTTTTATTGAGCTTTATCTCATTTCTTTTATGGACTCGCGTCCGATGTTCTTTTATGGTGTTCGGTTCATTGGACGTATCGTTTATACTGCGTCGGTGTTCCGAATTATTTGAGCTTTGGTTCATCTGGCGTACCGTTATTGTACTACGCCGTTGTTCCAAAATTATTCGTGTTTCCAGTTTCTCGGGCGTATTGTTATTGTACTACGCCGTTGCCCCGGCTCAATTTTATGTTATTCATGACGTTTTCCACGTCTTTCAACTACGGAAATGCCTTTGGGATTTCGATTTTTATTCTTGAGCCCGGTGTTATTGTGGAAATTGATGTTTCGCCTATTTGACTTATGAGCAACATCCTATTCGCATCATTGCTTCGGAGGTTGAGCGCCTTCGAAATAAAGATGTTTTTCTTGTGAAAGTTTGATGGTTCTTAAATCCTAAGGATTTATCTTGGGAATCCAGAGAATTCATCGAGCGAACACGTTCGGGTAACTCTTTCGTGCTCTTTATGGTGAACTTCTTATCTCAAATTTTCTTTTGTGTTAATATGCTTTTATGGTTGTTACTTTTTATTTCCCTCTTATATATTGTGAGGACGCAATTTCTTTAAGGAGGGGAGTCTGTAACAACCCGCATATTTAACGATTATGTAATTGAGTATCTTATTTAAATATTTTAATTGTAGGTCGGATCTTAGTCCGAAAAGCTACTTTTTGCATACGGTCAAATTAGGACTCGAGACCACCCCCATTGAGTTCAAAATGACGTTTGCGATCTTTTTTAGTATAAACTTCAATATGTTTGGAGTTAGTGGAATTTTGTCACTTTTTCGCTTAGGGCTTTGGTTTGGGCTGAACCACTTACAAACTCAGTCCCAACCCATCTCCTCTTCATCACTTCCTTCTTCATAAATTCCTAACAACAAAGCTTCATCAAAAATGGTGGAGGGAATGGGAAATTAAAATTCCAAGCTCAAGTTCATTTGCAAATTCAACATCTAACTCCAAATTCAAAGTGAAGCATTGATTCAAGCTTGTGGTTGCTTCTCACTTTGCTTTCAAGCTTGATTTCCATCAATTTCCGTGAAAAGGTGAGATTTTTATCTCACATCCTTGTCTATAACTATATTGGATTGTTGGGAATGATTTCCTATCACTTTTGCATGTGCATTTGCATTTGGTTTGGATTGAATTGGTGAAAAACTCCAATTTGTAGCGTATTTGGCAAATTACTGGGCTTAGGTCGCACTGCCTCGAAGACTCGGCCTGCATATTTTCGTTCGCCCTTAGGTCGTTCGGAATTAGGTCGTAGGTCGTTAGCTCCCTCCCTCTGTTGGAAACGGCACCTCGGTGTTAGGTCGCTAGACCTTAGGTCGTTTGACCTGTTTTACATTGAGTCGCTTAGGTTGTGTTGCCTTGAATCTTTAGCTCGCTCGTCCTTTGGTTGCTTGGCCTTTCACACATTAGGTCGCGAGTTAATTAGGTCGCACGGCCTTGACTTGCCATTAGGTCGCTCGACCTTTTCCACCCCTTAAATTGTTACTTAAATTGTTAGGTCGCTCAACCTTGCTTGGGACGTTAGGTCGCTCGGCCTTCCTCCTTTAGGTCGATAATCCTTAGTCTCTCGGCCTCATCACTGCTTAGGTCGCTTGACCTTATTTCCTTTAGGTTGCTAGACCTTATTTCCTTTAGGTCGCTTGACCTTATTTCCTTTAGGTCGCTTGACCTTATTTCCTTTAGGTCGCTTGACCTTATTTCCTTTAGGTCGCTTGACCTTACTTCTTTAGGTCGTTAGACCTTACTTCTTTTGGGTCGTTAGACCTTACTTTCTTTAGGTCGCTCGACCTCACCACCTTAGGTCGCTTGAACCATAGGTCGCATCACCTATAGGCCGCTCGCCCTATTGTCTTGATAAGTCGATAGGCCATGTCACCAAGATAGGTCGCACCCACCTAGGTCGCTCGACATGCTATCCTTAGGTCGTTCGACCTATTTTACTTTAAGTCGCTACCTCTTTAGGTCGTTGCAATTTAGCTCGGCCATGATTAGGTCGCATGGGTATTTCTACTTTGATGATTTTGGAACTGATTTCCTTGGATTTTATTCACATCTTCGAATGCGAATTTTAGTGAATTGATTTGTTTCTACAATCAATTTTGTGACTTGTCACTTTAAAAATATAAATGTTTCAATACTAGTAGTAAATATCAAAACTCTTTCATCAAAACGATTTCAACACTATTTTTATTACAAAGCTCTTTTCCTAAACCGTTTTCCAATCTATTAGTATATACAAGCCTTTACCTCACTCGGACGAGAAATCTAATTAAACGGCTTAGTAAAACAAGTGGTATGAAACACTTGCGTTTACTTCGTCGGATAATTCTTGGACTTGTTCGATTGAACCTCTTGTGACAATTTTCTAGTGAATATCTACAGTTTGTTTGTAAATATTTAAGTTAAGCAAGTGGTTATGGGACATGAAGCTAAACTCATATATTTACTAGCTTAGTGTGATTGACACTTCTTGACGATAAATGACGATCATTTTCGTGATTTAGACTAGCAATGTGCGATGTCTCTTTGTCCATGTGGAGGACTATACTTCGTTTTATTGAGCTTCGTCTCACTTTACGCATGGGTCGTACCTATATAGGTGCGTCGATGTTTGTTTACTTCGTGGAGCAATCGGCTCAATAAGTCGGGGCATGGGGCGTATCTTTCTAGGTGCTTCGATGTTCGACTTTGCATGGGGTGTATCTTTCTAGGTGCATCGATGTTAGACATTACATGGGGCGTATCTTTCTAGGTGCGTCGATGTTCGACTGTGCATGGGGTGTATCTTTCTAGGTGCATCGATGTTAGACATTACATGGAGTGTATCTTTCTAGGTGCGTCGATGTTCGACTTTGCATGGGGTGTATCTTTCTAGGTGCATCGATGTTAGACATTACATGGGGTGTATCTTTCTAGGTGCATCGACGTTAGACATTACATGGGGTGTATCTTTCTAGGTGCATCGATGTTAGACATTACATGGGGCGTATCTTTCTAGGTGCGTCGATGTTTATTTATGCATGGGGCGTATCTTTCTAGGTGCGTCGATGCTAGAGCATGGGCCTATCTTTCTAGGTGCGTCGATGTTCGACTTTGCACGGGATGCATCTTTCTAGGTGTATCGATGCTAGACTTTACATGGGGCGTATCTTTCTAGGTGCGTCGATGTTCAGTTTATGGGATTGGCCATCCTCTTTCTTGTGATTTCTGGATTTCTAATTATTGATTTCTGGAATTTATGTTTCACCAGCATTTACAATTGGCATTGATATGTATGTCATTATTGGTGGCTTGGTGAATTAAATTATGAATATGACATTCTTTTTAATCTTTGAGAAGATTCTTGTGATATTGATTAATCTCTGGTTGATTTTCAATTACATACTTATAGTAGTATGCCATTATGGTTATTATGTGTTCATGCCCTATCTTTTATTCTATACCATATCATCTGATATTTATAGCTAGACTGATCCGTTTATTATTTTCTTATGAAATAATACTCGGGTCAGACCGAGATGTTACAGGTGCTTCTGCTTGACTTCTCTTTTGGGGTTACTCTAACTTTTGGCTAACTACTTAGATTAGTAGTTTTGTTGTATACATTTGAGATACAGACTCCGTGATGTATACTTATTCTTTTGTATAGCTTGTAGCTATTCTTTTGTATTATCGTGGATCTTTCAGACCACTACTCTGATGCACACTTTCATGTGTTATATATTCATATCTTTTTCCGCCTTTGTGATATGGATGTCTGTGACTGATTTGTGTTATGTTTATTTCTATATTTGTTTCCGAAGATTATATATAGCCACTGTTTGAAAGCTTTGAGTTTATACCGGTATGTCGGATTTCCTCCTTAAATGAAATGCATTCTATACTATCTGACATATCGGTGCTCGCACAAAGAAATTACATAGATGGTCACTCCTCAACAGCCTTATTCTCTATGCTAATTGACAGCACAACACCGTAGTGTTCTTGGTTAGCGTGGGTATAGAGGTGGGGCGTCACAGAGGGAATGCATGAAAAGCAAGTAGAATCAAGAGGAGTTAAAGGCCACATCCATCGAGGTGAGAAATGCTATTTAATTTTTGTGTTTAAGTCATTCCATGATGTGGTAATCAAATTGTTTAGACATTGATAATATTGATGTCCGAAATTAGAAAACACCCTTCTGTAATTAGCCCATACCTTCTGCAATTATTATCAAAATTTGGATTTTCTTGATGATCTGGAAAGCTAACTCATATGGCTACAACTTTCATGTTTATGAATTTTCCAAATTCGGACATCTTAATAACTGAAAACATGGTGCAAGTTAGGGGATGTGCATATGCCGAAATGAAGAAGAAGGCCAATCAAAAACACCTTGTGGTATATTGACCATAACTTTTGATTCCGTGAATGGATTTTGTCGA
Source organism: Allium fistulosum (assembly GCA_030737815.1). NCBI lineage: Eukaryota > Viridiplantae > Streptophyta > Magnoliopsida > Asparagales > Amaryllidaceae > Allium > Allium fistulosum. The sequence continues at coordinate 934,369,245 of CM060907.1, read as the reverse complement.
AATTTATCTTACTGGAAAGCTAGTTCAGTTACCTACAACTTTTACTGCATACACTTCTCAAATTTCGAATGTTTATCATCCCAAAAACCTATCACAAACAGATACATGTTTTAGACATAATTAACACCTTTCAATGCAAAACCATAACTATTGACTTATGTAATATCTTTGGAATCCGATAAATGATTTGAAAATATTATTTTATTGGCTACTAATATTATGAATAATACCCCCTTAAATTATTTTCTAAACTGAAGGTTTGGATCTTCAATAAAAATGTGATTAACATATTGAAGACGCTTATAAAATATTTGGTATTTTGTGAAACCACTTTACATGTTAAAGAACTTTTGAGTAAGATTAGTAATTATGGTTACCTTTGGAAGTGCAGGATTAGACAATAGATCTTGGGTAGTGCACTATTACTCTGTGGTACAAACCGGTACCGTAACAAGTAGAGTACGTCCCTACTTGGTGTTCGGACGCCGGCCGCAAAAGGATCTAATCCAAACTGAGTGTACGGTTTAGATTCATGTGGAGTAGACTGAGTGTCAATGCGGTATAAGACAATAGATCTTGGATAGTGTACTATTACTCTCTGGTACAGATCGGTACTGCAACAAGGAGAGTACGTCCCTACTTGGTATTCACACGCCGGCCGTAATAGAATCTAATCCAAACTGAGTGTGCGGTTTAGATTCAAGTAAAGAGAATTAAGAGGATCTAACCCAAACTGAGTGTGTGGTTTAGATCCATATGAAACAAATTAAGAAGATCTAATCCAAACCGAGTGTGCGGTTTAGATCCATGTGAAGCAATAAAAACAAATCTAATCCAAACCGAGTGTGCGGTTTAGATTCAAATGAAGTAGACTAAGAAGATCTACTCTAAACCGAGTGTGCGATTTAGATTCAAGTGAAGTGAACTAGATGTCGATGTGGATTGGTATGAAGATCTCCTTCAAACTAAGTGTGCGGTTATATTATTGTAAAGTAAACTGGATGTCAATATGGATTGGTATGCATATGATCTTGGCTTTTGGCCTAAGAAAAGAACTACGTCGAGCCTAATCCTGTAACAGGCACATTGGCAGTCACATTGGTATTGTGACATAGTCCACTTTCCAATTATACTTTCTTTTATATATGCATATTTCTCTATATAATCAGACTGCATGACAGGTGGATGATTGAACTAAAAATTGGGAAAGAATAATCAGGAAATACCTCTAGGAGTATTCCTTATGACGTTATATTACAAGATGATTAGAATACATTGGATTAACCAATAACTATTCACCGCTTTGATGTTCAGGTATGATATTGACTAAAACGATCTTATCATATTTGAATCCTTTTACTTTTTAAGGAATGCCTATCTTGATGATACATATGTGATTATTAGGAAATAATAAGGATAGGGAAAATATGAAAAAGAACACCTTATGAATTAAGTTTCACAATTTGACTATAAAGCATTCGATTATTAATATTGGATTAAAATCTGATTTAATAAGAGATGTGATAGAAGTTAGAATATTCTAAAATAATTATTTAAAATAATTTTATAAAAGTTAATTTATAAAAATGTGCCCTTGGTTAAAAAAGTAATTTAGGTTGAAATTTGAGGATCTAAATCCTGGTGTTTTAAAAAAAAAAATGGTTTCCAAGGTTTTGGAAAATAGTAATAATGTTTAAATGCAATTTTTGTTCAAATATACAAATTTGGAAATGAGAAATGAAAGTGAGAAGTATTATCTTTGGATTAGTTTAGAAAAACAAGTCTTTCTTATTTTATGATAATCTGAATAATCTTCTAAGTGATGATCGGATGTTTACCTAGGTGAACAGTGTAGTACACTTAGTAAATTATTTTATTTAACATTATATAATCGAAATAAGTTCAACCCGGACAAACCTAAACAAATTGGTGATAAATGTTTTATTAGAAAACGTATAATATTGTTTAAAACTAGGATTTGAAACAAAAGGAATATTTTTAAGTTCAATAGTTTGAGTGGCTCGAAAATAACCTAAAACTAGGAAAGAGGTGTGTTTGGATGGTAAACACTTCTCTTCGGTATTGTCCTTCTTGGTAAGAGAATGTATGATACTGTTTGGTAGCAACCAGTTCCTAGGTATCATTTTGGAGTCACTGGGGCTATACATATATACTTTCTGTTGTTAGATTGTATAGTTTCACTTCAAAAAAAAGTTTTTGAATAAAACTTAGGTTCTTGGATCTTGAGTTTTAAGGAGGATAAATGAAAAAAAATGGAATAGTTGAATCAAATAAGGGTATATAATCTCAGGATGTAGTAAAGTATTATAGAGGTTGAACCTAAGAAAATTTTATAAAATATTTTCACAGATAATTAGGTGAAAATAAATTGGTATTGGAGAGAACCAATTAAATAAGTGCATAAGGTGGATGTAAATCATTTATCCTTTTCATATAGTTCTGAACTAAGGTTTGACCACGTGACTTCGAGGTGTTTTGCATCATTCTAAGAAAAAGTAATTTGTCACTCAAATTTTGACGATAAGAAATTGATGATGAATTTTGGTATGGGACAAATGTTTTTGCCATAATACATGGTTATGTAAAAAAAACGAAGGTTTCAAATCAATGAGCTTGATTGGAGTACGCACTAGAAAATCGGGTGAGCGATACTAGTATGGAAGTGAAGTTATGTATTTGTATAAAGATCGAATAAAATTTGTATAAGAAAGATCTATGTACAACATATGATCATATGTACAATACTAAGTGTTTTCTAGGCTTGGTTGAGGTGTAATTTCGGGGACGAAATTCTTTAAAGGGGGGAAAAATGTAACAACCCGAAAATTTATTGCTTGAATTTGCGAATATTTAATTAATTTTAAATATCAAAATGATGAGTTTGTAACTAAAATAAAACTCTTTTAAATAATAATGAGTGATGGTGAAATAGTTTTTAAATTTAGTTTACAAAAATATTTAGTTCGATGTAAAATTGAAAATGTGACCAGAATTCGTTTTCCGAATTTTCGATGTTTCGTCAGCTAAAAGTTATCGGGTATGTCATACCACTTTGGTGTATACATATACTTATAAATATTTTGGCATGGAAGTGCATATATGTACATGTACGTACACTTAAGTATGTATATGTATAAATAAGATAGATTTTATTATTAAAAAGTTAATATATATATTAAAGGAAAGAAAGCTTCCAAGATAAGCTAATATATATTAAATATAAGAGAGATTCCACCATAAGATAATGAATATAAATAAACAAAAGAGGCTTCTAATATAAGCTCCAAACATAATAAAATAAAGAAGCTTTCAAAGGAAGCTTTGCCTTTTTATAAAAAGAAAACAATTTCTTTAGTTTGAAAGGATCTCAAGAAAAATCCACCTCATTAATTCGGACATATCCCTCAAACCTTTAGTCCAAATGGAGTGATTATTTTTTTGCTGGAAACCTATCTCAAAAAGGAAGAACTTTTATTCAGAACACTACGCAAGATTCGAAGGATAGGATTTTCGAAAATCACATGGAAGTGGAACTATTTTCTGGCGCAACTTCTAATACCCTGAGATACATACCCTCGGTTTTTGAGCCATAACGTTCGAATTTCTTATCCAAATTAATTGATTCTTTATTTTTTGGAAAGGTGAGTCGAAAAGCAACAAATTTTATTTGTATCACATTCTCTAATTCGAGAGTTTTCATTATTGAATTTGAGTTGGAAGACGGATCATTTTCTGGTCCAAGTTTTTAAAGGCGGATTTTATATGTCAACTTCCAAAAATCATAACAAATTGGAAAAAGATCCAATTGACCTCAGACTGTCACCAAAACCATCCTTGTTTAATCCACTATATAAGTTCAAGAAAGTGGCATAGCACTTATTTGGAATAATTTATAGAAAATAGGAAAAAAGGAGTACGACCGTGAGCATGAGAGAGAAAGGTGGAGCTTGTCTTTGATGCTTTGCTTTTGGTGATGGTAGGAAGGCTCTAGGGTTCTTGCTTTCACTTAGGAGGGCTTGGCCATGAATTTTAACTCTTGGATAGATGATGGTGAGATCTTTACAATTTATTTGAATGATATAATGTCATATATGCAAATTTAACACAAGTATAGTAAACTTAACACATTAAAAAGTTAAGTTTGAAACCCTTGGCTTTTAAAAGTCATCGAAGGAATTGAAAAGACAAATCAAAAGGTAATGGACTTTATTTCGACTATAAAAAAGTCATTTTATAATATTTTTTATAATACTAGTTTTAGTATTAGCAACAAAAATTCTAATATTTATCCAATTTTTTTGAAACAATTGGAACTTTTTCGGAGATTGGATGCAGTTACTAATTTATGATCTGGCATGTACAGAATGAAAACTTCATTCTCGATTCTACGAGAATTTTTATGAAAGCGTATAACTAGTTCTAAAAGTTATTACTCTCACTTGTATGCCTTTTAAAAAAAAGAGACATGGTCTATGTTTAGTACATGAATGCTTGGCTAAAATTATATGTGAAGTTAGTAGAGTATTTGCAAATGTTTGATAGATTAAAGTGCTAATCATCATTTGTGGTTGTATATATTTTATGCGCGATTGTTGGACATATGCTCGACCATTTGTAGGGGAAATCCTTTTACATGACTTGGTTTGGGTAAAAATGATAACTATTGCAAGTATTTAACAACCAACCCCTTGTGATTAGAAGTTCACAATTTGAATATAAGGTGTTTAACTACAACAATTGGTTATGGTAGATGATAATTGCATATGAATTAGGAACAAACATCTTACAATTATCTAACTATACGATGTTTGAATATGATATGGGTTAAGGAAGTGAGTATAGCAGATGGATTCTATTACCTAAAAATAAAAGGTATTTATCTTTCTAATGAAATGTTTTTCAAGAGCTACATAGATATCTTTTGAAATGAATATTGTAAAAGTGTTTCGCCCATATCTATATATAAAAGACGTTTTGGAAATAAATGTTGATTTTGAATGCTTTAAGGAGAACTACGTTGGCTTGATCCTGTATCTAAGTAGCTTCCTAATTAGATAGAGGTACGTAGGCAGCACAAGTGGTAGTGATGCAGCCTCAATAATAATATAACATTTTTCTTATTTATTGTTTGCTATAATTGTTTTGTGTTGATGTACCTTTCCTGCTTTCCATTTTATTATGCATTGACATGTTTATTGAGTTTGCAGGGATGACTATTGCTGTCTCTCACATTAGTGTTGCACAACGGTAAAGTTTATAATTATGATTTTGGTATATATTTAAGCACGTCATGTATATATGTAAATAAATACTCTGGTAAGTGGTATTAATTGTAAGTGTGAACTATACACTTAGTAATATTGAGTTTTATCAAATAATATTTTGTAGTAAATTGGTAGTTTTCACTAGTAGTTTTGGACGAGCGGATTTTTGGAAAGTTTTAATTAGTTAAAAAAATCCGAGTCGTCACACTAAGATCACTCAAAAATATGCTATGTGGATGGATAGCTAGCGATCCATCCCATATGGATAACTAGCGATCCATCCCCTATGAATAACTAGCGATCCATCAAGATAGGTCGGGTTGCCTACAAACTTTCCAAGCTCCTTCATAGCACTATGTAAAGGCTCCTGGTAGAAAAATATGATAAGTTGATGGATAGCAAATCGTCCATCCCTATGGATAGCTAGTGATCCATCCTCTATGGATAGCTAGCCATCCATAGAAATGACTCAGATTGATTTGAGATTTTCGATGATGACTCGGCATAACCACTGGACTCTTATGCACTTGGACTTATGGCCCAATACTCACTGAATTCCCCTATAAATACTCACATATCTACTAAAGAGGATCTTCTGGACTGGTTGCTTGAACTCTGCAGTGATTATTCTTCACTCTTGTCGTCCTACACAATAGTCCTCTAGGGGTTCATTGTGATTCTCTAGTGAACTTCTGTACTTGTGACTTGATCTAACTTAGAAGATTCAATCATGTTGTAATCTGATTCAACTTGTAATTGCAGTCAGTTAATAGAAAGTTATAAAGTGGACGTCGGCTTTATTAACAGCCAAACCACTATAAAAATCTTCTTGTCTTTTTACTATTTATGCTCTTTTTACATTTATTTTCTATATTATTGCTCTGTAAGGACAGGGTCGGTGCTTTCAGACTCAATCTAGGGTGTTGATCCATTTTTTATATTAATAAGCCGGTTATTTAATATTGAATAAACAAACATTCAAATCAGGGATTTATTTCAAAAGGCAAAACCAACATTGGTTAAACACAAAAGCAACCACTAACCTCTTTAATTAATCTTTTAATTAATTAAAATCACTTTGTAAGTTACTATATAAAAATACCTTTACAAAGATATACCCACAAATCCTAATATTTTCAATACTTGGAAAAGTATCCTTATACTTATCTCAACGGTATAAGTATATTCACAAACATTACACTTGAAAATGTACTCATATACTTATCTCAATGGTGTAAATATATTTACAAAACTAAGAAAGCTTTTCTTTCTATGCAATTCTAAAATCATTTGTAAACTCCTTATAAATCTCTAAAACATTTATTAATAAATAATAATCGCTTACATAAAAGCACTATTATATAATAATAATAATAATAATTAATAATAATAAACATTATAAGTAAATAATAATTACTAACTTTATAACATCTTAAATTATTAATTAATAATTTCAAAACAATTTTAATAGAATAATAATAAATAAATCTTCAACACTGTTACAAAAAATAATAATTAATTTCCAAAACATTATTAATAAATCATTATTATTAATTTCAAACCATATTAATTATTTAAATAATTAACTTTTCAAAATATTAACATATTGATAAATAACTTTACAACAACATTAATATAAAATAATAATCTTTAAAAGAATATTAAATATAAATAAATAACTTAGAAAGGACAGATAAAAAGGTTGGAGTAAAATAGAAGTTAAATCCATTAAACAAAATATTTCCAAAAACCCAATTTTAGATTTAAAATCACTTCCTGTCTCAAAAACCAATTCCAACTCAAATGGCAATTTATATTATTTTAAAATACTAATTTGAGGCCAATAGCTACCCAACGTTTAATGTGACAACCCACAAATTTTGAAAATATTTTAAATGAAAATTCATTTGAAACTTTGAATATAATTATTTTTAAATTTGATAAATTTGGAAATTTAATGTAATATTTTGGGATTTGATGTGAAGTGTTCTTCCAAATTTAATAAAATAAAGATTTTTCTTAAAATGCAAATTTTGGTCAACTTTGGTCAAAGTTTGACTTTCTGCGAAAATTTTAAAATTTGAACTTTTACTTTTTTTTGAAGATGGATTTCATTCTATCATTTTCTTGGTTTTTCGTTTTGTTAAATTTTGATTTCTACTTCTCCAAATTCGTTGTTTTCAGCGTATTAGACGCAGTTGTTTTCTCTTAACCTCTATCTTATTTATATTTTGATGTGGGCTTGTACTAATGGGATGAGAACCCCTGTAGAGATGAGAAGCCACCTGTTGAATAGCCTATATAACATCTCCTAGGGTTTTAGTTAGCCTCCTCATCCTTCATTTGTGCCTCCACAGAGAATTATGTAAGTCTTCTTCTTCTTCATCCTTCTCCTCCAAACCCTGGACCTTCTTCCTCTTCTCCTCTACAATATTCCTCCTCCTCTCCTTGGAAATTTCGGCCACACCTATTCCATCCCCTCCCCATCACCAAACTCCAACCAAAACCCCTTTTTCCTCCTTCCTTTCCCCCTCTCCTCTTCACCAATTTCGGCCTCCATTCCTCTTTCTCTATTTTCGGCCACCACTTCACAAAAACCTTACCAAAGCCGAGCCTTGCCACCACAAACCCAAGCCTGCACCTCTCCAAAACTCTAGCCTAGCCGAACTTACCCAACCCCGAGCTTTCTCCACCAAAACCCTAGCCTTTGCACCACAAAACCAAGTCCAAAAGCCCTAGGCCGAGCCTAACCCTAACCCAAACTACCCTGGCCGAGCCTAACCTAACCCTAACCACCTCTAAACCCTAGCCTATGCACCCCTTAGACAAGCCTCTTCTATTGTATTTTGCAAATTTTTTTTTTCTTCTATTTTATTTTTCTATGTGAATTATTTGTTTACGTATGGAATTTATTTTATTTTTCAAAGCGTCGGATTTGGATTCTCCTCTCACTCAAGTTTGTCCATAATTTGTCGTGCTTGTTGCGCTTTGAATCACTTTGCTAACCAAAGAAAGGTGAGTAATCACTCTTGACAACGTACTTATATTTTGGTGAATTGATTTGTATGGATTTGTATATGCAAGTTAAGAAATTTCATTATTGAATATTATTATGTTATTTCATACCATATTTTACCTGTTATGATCATATGCCATGATATATTGAATATTATTATGTTATTTCATACCATATTTTACATGTTATGATCATATGCCATAATATGTTGTATATTGTTATGTCTATTTAATATTCTGAAATCATACTGTAAGTTCCTTCACCATGGGTTGAAATGATACATACCCGAATGATCTTTAGATTAAGGAAAATTGTTATGGGCTGAAATGATAGGCCTGAGCAATTTTATTTAACTTAAGATTGCGGGTTTGAAATGATATAAAACCCAGAAAATTAATAAATTGCGGATTGAAATGATATATGTTCGTATTTACTTGACCCTAGGGTAGAGAATTTTATACAGACTCTGTGATTGATTTTAAAATGATTTTCTAAACATTATTAAATATTTTGGATTTCTATATATGAATCTCAACTAAATTTAATGTAAGGATTTCTGTAAATTTGTTTACATGTGTTAAAATTTTATAAGAAATAAATAGTTGAAAATGTAAAGTTTTGGAATCTAATTTACAGTATGAAGGTTAATTAAAAATTTAATAATCCGATTTGACTTAATAATGGAATTTTATTCTAACCTATAAATTGTAAGTTTTAAATTATGTAATAGTAATTAAAATGATAAAATGTTATTTACTGAAAGAAAATAAAGGGTAAGTTAAATACTTTTAACTTGGCATAAGGATTTCTGCTTTAAAATTTGATATTTTAGTAACAAAGTTATTTTACTAAAGGTGTAGTTTCTTTAATGACCAAATAGCTAAATTTGAGTAATATAATAGGAATGATAGAATGACTATGATAAAATGGAAAATATATATACTATTTGATCATATAAACTATTGTAGTAAAAAGTATTACAGTAACAATTCAAAACCGATGCAATTTCTTACGGTAGCAATTCAAAACTGCTGCAGTTTCTTAGTGTAACAATTCTACACTGCTGCGGATTCTTACAGTAGCACTTCTGCACTGCTGCGAATCCTTACCGTAACAGTTCTGCACTGCTGTGAATTCTTACTGTAGCACTTCTGTACTGCTGTGTTTCTTAAAAGTGACATTTTTAGAATGCTATAAATTTTCTAAAAAAGGTTATAGTTCCGAATGTATGGTTCTAAAGGTTACATTTTTAATGTGCTATGATTTTTAAATTTTTACGTTCCAAAGGGGTTATAATTAAATGAATTTGGAAGTTTTACAACTTTGGAAAAATGAATAATATTTTAAAAGAATAATGACATGGAATATATATGGTTTTGAAAGAAATATGTTTGATATGAAAAATAAACCATTTGAAATTGAATAACCACGGGTTATAATAACGTTTGGTTGTTAAAGAGACCGGGATCGGGTATGGGCATACTCTCTGTCGATTCCGAAAACCACTTTAACAACTGTGTACGCGGTGGAGATTCCAGAATGAAGTAGGATGGTGGCGACGATCCTAAAGGTATATTTACGTGGACCTAACTCCCGTGAGTTAGCATAAGGTGGCTAAAACAGGAGCAATTGACGGGCCAAGGAGGTAGCCCCTCTAATCGGACACACTTCATCGTTAGCACTTCTATTACTTTGTGATTGATTTGGTGCGCACCTTTGATTCGGGAGTGTGGATCGAGTTGGGCGGTAGTTGCGGCTATGCGTTACCAACAGTCCGGAAGTGTAATCGGTATATCTACCCTGGCATTGCCTAGTTGTGCCGTGTCACCTACCCTAGCGCGCCTTTTACGAGTTTGGTTTGTACCATACCTATGGAGTGCCATCTGAGGGCACCCAGTACGGGTAGGATTACGGTACTGTATAGACTATGGGAAATAAAAATGTGTTAAGGGGGAAAATGTAACGCCTTAACGCTATTTTAATAGTTTACTTTACTTTAGATATTATAATAATAGCATATATTACTACATAGTAGATAGTTTAACGGATCCTTAAAGGATGGGCGATCCCAAGCATTCTTTAAGTTACTGATGCATTTCTTTACAGTTCACTTGAGTTGATTTACATTTTATAAGTATGTATGTCCTGACTCGAGTGTTTTGTGTTTTGCTTTACGCTCGGGTCAGCTTGAGTTTCACAGCTTTGGTTTCATCTTTTGGAGCTAGAGATCCGCCGGAGATTTAGTTGTCTACCTGATATTTCTATTCCAGTTATTTCCACTCAGCCTTTTCTTTTGTATTAGAGAACTTATGTACCTTGAATTTCCAAATATATTGGATTCAGTCATTGGTATTATGTATTAGTTTTAAGACTTTGTATCTAGTAGCTTCATGAACTACTTTGTTTATTTTATTCCACTGCGAGTTATTCTGATATTCTGTGTCTGTGATTCTATGATTGATTTTATTTGCCCCAAATTTTATTAACAATCTGTTGTTTTGAATTATTCAAGTCTGACATGTGTGGTTTTATTGTCGGTTTGAATGGTCCAAAATGGTAGGATGTTACACTTGGTATCAGAGCCAGGTTTTAGGCAAACCTTAGCCTACGGGGCAAAAACTCATTAGAGATAGGGTAGAAATACTCTAGAATGAGTAAAATCAATCTTAGAATCATTCTTTGCGAGAGAACGTATTTTCAAGTATAAAATGGTTTTCAAATGATTTTAAAGGATTATTTTAGATATAAAATTTTTCTTGTTTTAAAATCTAATTTTCCTTAGAATTTCCTTCTTTTCGAATCCACCTTGTTTAATAGAATTCTTTGATTAGGATTTCCATCCTAGTTGAATCTTGTCTTTTGTCTTTCTCCTCTATCTTGGTCCTAAAGAAAAAAATTCATTCTTGAATTTCCAGGATGAATCGTAGGAATGCCAAAGGTCAGGGTCATGGTGTTGCCCCAGTTCCAGCACCAGTTGCACCCATTAGGTTTACCATTCTCTGTAAGGAGTTCACTCAGCTAGGTGGTACTAAGTTTACGGGATCAGAGACCATCATTGAGGCTCAGCAGTGGCTGAGAAGTTTGGAAAGGATTTTTACGGGTTTGGAGGTCACCGACGCTCAGAAGCGTCAGCTAGTAGCATGGCAGTTGCAGGAAGCAGCCGAAGATTGGTGGGAGTCAGTAACAACCAACACTATTGAGGCAGATATTTCTTGGGAACAATTTCGGGAGGCTTTTGTGGCAAAGTGGATGCCAGAAGCTGGGAAGTCTCAACTATACAGGGAGTTTATGGATCTTAAGCAAGGGGATATGTCATTTTCTGAGTATGAGCGAAAGTTCAACGAACTTTCCAAGTTTGGTCCTAGCTTGGTTGATACCCCTCTAAAGAAGAATGAGAAGTTTATAGTTGGAGCCTGCCCAGAGTTTTATGATCGTCTGATTTCTCATGTGCATAGCCCTTTTACTGGATTGATGGATATGTCTATTAGATATGAGAACCCCACTTCTAAGGAATCATCTGTTGCTCGTGCACCTTCATCTCAGCCTTCTTCTGGCAACTCTAAGAAGAGGAAATCTAATTTCCATCGACAAAAGCAGAATTGGCTTAAAAATCTAGGTTTAGGATCTTCTTCTCCCCGAAGGCAGCCTGTTGATCTTTCTTCCATCACTTGCTTTAAGTGCGATCAGAAGGGTCATTATGCCAATAGGTGTCCCACTTTAGCCGGAGCTGCTGTTCCTCCAGTTCAGGTGCCTAGGCGAGACCTCTGCCATGTCTGTTTGCAGCCTGGTCACTTCAAGCAGGATTGTCCCTTGTATCAAAAGGGCAAGACATCTGGAGTCTTTGCCATGACTTCTTCCACTCATGCTCCGCCTACTCCACCTACCCCTAGTGATACCCAAGATACTCTCCAGAGAACCTTTACTTTGTTTGATTTTTCGGTTTACATTCTATTTGACACCGGAGCTTCGCATAGTTTCATTTCTGTGGACCTTTGTGATAAGTTTGAGCATATCCTTTTACCTAAGTTTGCAACCGAACCTTTGTGTGTTACTAATCCTATTGGTGGTCCCGAAAACCTTAGTAGGATTTGTAACAATGTGAAACTCTTCTATTCTGACCATCGCTTTTCTGGTGATTTCTATGTTCTTGGTTTCGATGCTTTTGACATGTTGCTTGGAGGAGATTGGTTGAAGATGCATGAAGTTGTTATCTCTTGTAAAACCCAGACTGTTTCTCTTGTTGATGATTTTGGTAAGCCCTTGGTGATTCAGTGTCGTATGCCTCAGGAGTATGCAGGCAGTTTTATCTATTCTCTTGGTTCTTCCCCTAGTGATCTTGATTCTACTCCTGTGGTCAAACTCTATTCCGATGTATTTGGTGAAGTCACTTCCTTACCTCCTAAGCGAGAAATTGAATTCTGTATTGACCTCATTCCTGGAGCTCGACATGTAGTCCTTCCTCCCAGAAGAATGGCACCCCGCGAGAAGGTTGAGTTGAGGAAGCAAATTGAAGACTTGTTCTCCAAAGGTTTGATCAGACCTAGTCATTCCGAATGGGGAGAAGCGGTGGTTTTTGTCACTAAGTCTGATGGTTATTTGAGGATGTGTGTTGATTATAGGGAGCTGAACAAGCTCACTATGAAAAACAGATATCCAATGCCTCGTATTAACGATATGTTCGATCAGCTTTATGGAGCTACTATATTCTCTCGGCTTGATCTTGCCACCGGTTTCCACTAGCTCAGAATTGCTGAGGAAAGTATTCCCAAAACTGCTTTCCATTCTGAGGATGATTTCTTTGAGTGGTTAGTTATGCCTTTTGGTTTGACTAATGCCCCAGCCTTCTTTGTCGACCTTATGAACCGGGTTTTCCGTGATGTTCTTAATAAGTTTGTTCTAGTCTTCGTCGATGATATCCTTGTTTTCTCTAAGTCTGAGGAAGAGCATGAATCTCATTTGAGCTTTGTTCTAGGGATTCTCAGAAGTCATCAGTTGAAAGCCAGATTCTTGAAATGCCATTTTTGGAAAGATGAAGTCCGATTTCTTGGACATATTATTTCTGGTAATGGAGTTTCTGTTGATCCAGTTAAGATCGCTGCGATCAATAATTAGGAAACTCCTAGGACTCCATCTGATATCCGTAGTTTTCTGGGCCTTGCCGGTTATTATCGGAGATTTATTGAGAATTTTGCTCGGATTGCTGCACCTCTCACCGCTTTAACTCGAAAGAATGCTAAGTTTAGATGGAATGATAAGTGTGAAGCTGCATTCAATGAGTTGAAGCGCAAGCTTACTTCCGCACCAGTTCTTACCGTTCCAAATGGAAATGAGGGATTAACGGTATACACTGATGCCAGTAGTGAAGGTTTGGGAGCCGTTCTGTTGTAGGATGGGAAGGTTATCGCTTATGCTAGTCGCCAGTTGAAGACTCATGAAACCAATTATGCAGCCCATGATTTGGAATTGCTTGCCGTAGTTTTTACTTTGAAGCTTTGGAGACATCATCTACTGGGAACTAAGTTTGAGCTCTTTACGGATCATAAGTCTTTGAAATATATTTTCACCCAGAAGGACTTGAATCTGAGGCAAGTTAGGTGGCTTGAGTTCCTTGCTTCTTATGACCTTGACATCAACTATACCCCCGGGAAAGCTAATGTTGTAGCCGATGCTTTGAGTCGAAAGAAGGCGATGTTGTGTCAGCTTGTTGTTTCTTCTCCTCTTATGGATCGTATTGTTGCTAAGCAGGATGAGGATAGGATAATTTGGCTTATTAAGGAAAATGTTCGTAGTAGGGTTGGTGGTAATAGCCAAGATGGAAGTGGAGCTCAGATCGATGATAAATGGACTTTAAGGATTAATAATAGGATTTGTGTTACGAACGTCGATGGATTGAGACAAGAGTTACTTCGGGAGAATAATCAGTCCAGACTTTCTATTCATCCAGGTGTGACGAAGATGTACCATGATATGAAGAAGCTGTATTGGTGGAGTGGTATGAAGCGTGACATCTCTCTTTTTGTTAGTAGATGTGCTACTTGTCAGCAGGTTAAGGCTGATCATCAGAAGACCGCTGGATTATTGCAGCCCCTTGAGATTCCCAATTGGAAATGGGAACAGGTTTCTATGGATTTTATTGATGGATTACCAAGGACTAGGAGAGGTGATGAAAGTATTTGGGTTATTATGGATAGATTGACCAAGTCAGCTCATTTCATTCCGGTTAGGTCTAACCATTCTGCTTCTAGTTTAGCTGAGATTTATATGAGAGAGATAGTTCGTCTTCATGGTGTTCCTATTAGCATTGTTTGCGATAGAGACCCCATCTTTACCAGTCAGTTTTGGAAAGCTTTTCAGGAACCTTTAGGTACTCGTCTGAATCTGAGCACTGCTTACCATCCGTAGACCGACGGTCAAACGGAAAGACTGAATCAGATTCTGGAAGATCTTATTCGTGCCTGTGTCCTTGATTATGGAGGATCTTGGGAAGATCATCTCCATCTCGTTGAATTCACCTATAACAATAGTTATCAGGTATAATCTCAAATATCTGTTTAAGGTTGTCTTAAACATTTATTTATCTTATTCCATCTCTTAAAATTCAGGCTAGTATCGAAATGGCTCCATTTGCTGCTCTTTATGGACGACCTTGCAAACCTCATTCTTGCTGGATTGAATCCGGTAATCGTTTGGTTCTTGGTCCGGATATGATTCTAAAAGCATCTGAGAAAGTTGAGGAGATTAGGAGAAAGATGAGGATTGCTCAGGATAGACAGAAGAAGTATGCTGACAGGCGTAGGAGGAGTTTGGAGTTTTCTGTTGGTGATCAGGTTTTCCTTAAGGTCTCTCCATTAAGAAATGTGATTCGGTTGGTCGGAGAGGGAAGCTCGCTCCTAGGTTTATTGGTCCTTTTCGCATCTTAGAGAGAGTTGGTTCCTTAGCTTACCGTTTGGAATTTCCTGAGAAACTTTCTAGAGTGCATAATGTGTTCCATGTTTCGCATCTTCGTCGGTATCTTCATGATCCATCTTTGATTGTTCAGCCTTCTGCTCTCGAGAGTTTGGATGTCGAGCCAAACCTTACTGTCGAGAGGAAACCACTTTGTATTATCGATAGAGGTACGAAGCAGCTTCGAAGAAAATCTGTCAACCTAGTCAAAGTGCAATAGAGCACTGATGATCGAGATTGTACTTGGGAAATGGAAGAGAGCATTCGTGCTTCGAATCCGGAATTGTTTGTTCCAGGTACTATTCGTTATCCTACCTTATCCCTCTTTGTTTTCTGGGTCTCGTTCCTTTTCGAGGATGAAAAGTTTTGAGTGGGGGAGAGTGTAACAACCCGCAAATTTTGAAAATATTTTAAATGAAAATTCATTTGAAACTTTGAATATAATTATTTTTAAATTTGATAAATTTGGAAATTTAATGTAATATTTTGGGATTTGATGTGAAATTTTCTTCCAAATTTAATAAAATAAAGATTTATCTTAAAATGCAAATTTTGGTCAACTTTGGTCAAAGTTTGATTTTCTGTGAAAATTTTAAATATTGAATTTTGAACTTTTACTTTTTTTATGAAGATGGATTTAATTCTAACATTTTCATGGTTTTTCGTTTTGTTAAATTTTGATTTCTACTTCTCCAAATTCGTTGTTTTCAGCGTATTACACGCAGTTGTTTTCTCTTAACCTCTATCTTATTTATATTTTGATGTGGGCTTGTACTAATGGGCTGAGAACCCCTGTAGTAGATGAGAAGCCACCTGTTGAATAGCCTATATAACATCTCCTATGGTTTTAGTTAGCCTCCTCATCCTTCATTTGTGCCTCCACAGGGAATTATGTAAGTCTTCTTCTTCTTCTTCATCCTTCTCCTCCAAACCCTAGACCTTCTTCCTCTTCTCCTCTACAATTTTCCTCCTCCTCTCCTTAGAAATTTCGGCCACACCTATTCCATCCCCTCCCCATTACCAAACTACAACCAAAACCCCTTTTTCCTCCTTCCTTCCCCCTCTCCTCTTCACCAATTTCGGCCTCCATTCCCCCTTCTCTATTTTCGGCCACCACTTCACCAAAACCCTACCAAAGCCGAGCCTTGCCACCACAAACCCTACACAAACTAGAGCCTCCACCTCTCCAAAACCCTAGCCTAGCCGAACCTACCCAAACCCGAGCCTTCTCCACCAAAACCTTTCCAAAGTTTACATAGCTAATATAAGCTTTGATAGCTTCCGGATCATTGTAGAGGAACTCTTTGGTGGCCTTGGACAGTCTCATGGTGGATGAAGTGCTTGAGGAAGCCATTTTTGAAGATGGTAGAGAGCTCCAAAGTTTGAAAGAGAGTTTGAATTTTGAAATGAAAGTGAAAAGATAGGATAAAGCTAAGGAGATAAATAGATATCTAAGAGCCATGTTCTCTGGTCAAGGATACCTTTTCAGAGCTTTGGAATTGGAGAAAAGGTGGAGAGAAATTCAAAGTTTTGAATTCAAATTTGAACTTCAAATTTCCGGCAGGGATGTCGATATGGGGGGTAGGGTCATGTCAACATGGGTCCCCTAAATCATGTGACTTATTTTACTACTTTATTTAATATCCATATCTATATATCCTATAATCTAATTTATATTTTATCTGAAATAATATTAAATATAATAACACTTTAATATTAATATTTAAATATTAAAATATTATTAAAATAATATTATTTTGAAAATCAAAATTTTAAATTCAAACAACAAGCAATTTCAAAACATGCAAACAACCGAACATTCAAACAAGCAATTTCAATCAATATAATTTAAATGCGTAACTAATTTTAGATCCATATTTCCGAAATCATCAAACTCGTGAATAGTTGTAAAGCACATGTTTGAATTTTCCGTCTCTTGATCTTCATCACTAGAGGATGAGTCTGAATCGTCTAGTGTAGCAGTATATGCTCTCTTTCTTTTCTTTGACGAATCATTACTTAGAGAAAATTTCTGATTATACGGATGCAGACAATCTCTTTTTAAGTGGCACGGCTCATCACAATTGTAGCATCTGATGTTGTTTTGAGTCTCATTACTATTTCCAGAATTCTTTTGATCATTTCTCTTGTAATTGTTCATCTTTCTATATTTAAGAAACTTTCTAAAATTCCTTGTCATCAAGGCTATATCTTCATCGTCATCGCTGTTTGAGTCTGAACCAACTGTTATTGCATTGAACGCTATTGATTTCTTTTTTAAGGCCTTGCTTTCTCTTCTCCTTTACATTTGTACTTCAAACGACATCAAATTCCCAATCAATTCTTCAATTTTCATAATACTAATATCATTAGCCTCTTCAATTGCTAGAGTCTTCTGATCCCATTCCGGAGTGAGTGAATTTAGAATTTTTCTAACTTGATCTTCTTCGAAAAAGTTCTTTCCTAATGCAATTAGTGAGTGCACAATGTCTTGAAACCTACTGTACATGTCTTAAATGGACTCATTTGGATTCATCTTGAATAATTGAAATTGATTGGTCAAGATAGATATATTGCAGAAGATGGGACTAAAAGTAGAAAATAATGAGATTCGCTTTGAGAGGACATGAAACCACTGTGAAAAGCTTTGAAGGAAGACGAAGCAGTATCTTATTTTCTTTGTTTTGTTTGATGTACTCACGAACTCCTATACTTGATAAGATTGTAATGGGTCGGGCCAACCTCATGTTTGGGCTTCTGCCTTATTAATAAAGCTTTTACCCATTTTCAAAAAAACAAACTTTGCTTTTTTCCTTCATGAGTAACTTGCAAAGTTTTCCAGATCTCATATGCAGACTTACAGACACACACTCTATTAAACTCATTCCTATCAAGTGAACAGAATAGAATATTCATGGCTTTGGAATTGTTTTGTGCAATAGTCTTTTGTTCAGTAGTCCACTGTGCAAAATCAGTTTTGGGTTCAATGTACTCAGTTTGTGTGATATTCCAAGTGTCTAGTTCTATTGATTGTAAATAGATATTCATCCTACATGCCCAATATGCATAGTTATTGCCATTAAAAAGTGGTGGTCAGGCAGTAGACTGACCGTCAACAAATGAACTAGTGATAGTGTTGACATTACCAGTGTTGGCAGCTATTTGAAAACTTTTCAAAAATCAGATTTTGAAAACTTTGAAAACCAATGCTCTGATACCAAATGTTGGAAATGCGGATTACAGATCTTAAGGCTGGATTAACACTAGAGGAGGGGGTGGATAGTGTTTAATGGATTTTGTGGAATTTTTGAAATCTTTTCAAATTAAACACAAACAGATGCAATTCACAAACAAAGAAACAATCACAGTACTAGACACAGATGCAAATAGTAAATAAAAGCAGTAAAGAAAAGAACACACCCGAATTTTATACTGGTTCCGAGTTACCCTACATCCAGTCCCACACAATTTCTTGTGCATATTTCTTTTCAAATATAATGTCGATATTACAACCTCGATTTCAAGGCCACGAGATACACCCTCCTGTCTCCGAGTCCAGGGCAAACTCTCTTGATTTAACCAGGCTACAAGATCACCTAATTGATTTACGGGCTACAATCACACCCAGCTGATTTACAAGCCACAATCACACCGTTTCCAATCACACTTTCATAGAGAGAGACTGGGTACAATTCGATCTTTCGATCTTTTATTACAAGTGATCCTATAACTCTGTATAGCACTGAGTTCTTTGAGAGAGAGTGGCAGAGAATCAAACTAGAGACGATCGAGTTTGATTCACTTAGGATTTTGGCAGAGTTTTGTTAAAACATTTGAAATATAAAAGAATATTTGAGTGGAGAAGGAGTGAAGAAATGGAAAGACTAACTTAATATTCATTGAAAACAACTGATATATATATAGGAGAACAACGGTCATATCCATTCGCGAAAGGTTACGACGAATAGACGCTTCTTCTGAAAATTTGAAATTTGAAATCTACGGCTACCATGTCGACATAGGGGGTATAGGATGTCGACATGCCTATGTTATTTTTGAAAATTGATTTTGCTTTAAAATGATTTCTATTCTAAAACTTGTCAAAACAATTTCTAAACTTTGTAAACCATTTTGAATATAGTTTAAACTTATAAAAGAGTTTTAGAATGTAATATTAAAATATATAATCAATAATATAAAAGTAATAATAAAAACTAAGTCTAGACTTCTTTAAAATATATTATTTAGATTTAAAGCTAAAATATTGAAATCAAGAGATAGTTTAAAAAACAAGAGATGACTTTCAAAAAGATAGTTTTTGGAAAAATAGTTAAAATAAATTATTTTGAATATTACATGGATTCCATTCCACTAGAGAAGGTCGTGGGTTCCATCCCACTAAAGAGGTCGTAGGTTCCATCCCACTATTAAAGTAAGAAAGTGGATTTCATTCCACAATTAAAATCCGAATAAAGGTTTTAGTGCTATTATGAAGTTTTAACATAAATCTAGACTCTATTTCTTATCTTGATATCTTGAACTCTTGATACTCATGAGTCTTCAGTCTTGATTTCTTCAAACTTGAATTCGTCAGATATATATCTAGACAAGAATATAAGTATTTATATTTTATAACAAGTCCTAAGGTTGTTGTCATCAAAACCATCATCTCAGGAACTAACAGTAATTACTCGTTACTAAAAGACACTACTTAAATTTTAAAATTGAATTTTATCGATGAGATTCGTAAGCGATTAATTAACTCAAACTATCTCATGACTAGCAAAGTGACATGTAAACATTGGTATATAAGATTGTTTAAATATTAATCGTCGGCTGAATTCACACTTATAAGTCACACAACTGAATCTACTCAGTCTGCAAAACACCGCTTGATTTAATTAATCTATACTAGTTATAAAATAATTAAATTAATTAATATTTATGAAATATTAATTATTATTGTATTTATTATATGGGGTGTGTTTAAATGGAGTTATGTCTAGAAATATTCGGGGTGTACTAAGTAACTAGTTGGGTGAATATATAATAGTTATATTTATATATATCGATATATGATATCAAAGTGCATTTAAATCTAATTTAAATAATATAAATTAGTATTAAATTTGAAGTTTTTATTGGTCCATTAAAGACCCAATAGATGGCGGGCCATAGAGATGCATAAGAGGGAGTCCAAATTTTACTTGGGAGGGGAGAACTTTAGGTAAGATATTTTCTCAAATCTTCCATATAAAAGGGAACCAAAGCATAATTTTTTGACGATCCTTTTGCCTTCTCCCTCTTCCCCATTTAGGGCAAAAATACCAGCCATCCCTACCTCCATTTTTTACTTCAGTCGCATCCAAATAATTAAATTATATCAAATTCAATGTTGTATGCTATCTCTTCCGAATAATAATTCAGATCTAAGAAATTTAAGGAGTCTTATTGGATCAACATGTGTTTCTATGGTTTCATCTCTAAGGTATAATTTATTTAATATATTCAATGATATAATGTGATCCTTGTATATTGTATTAGTTATATATATATATACACACACACACACATCACCTTTTTCACATATGTTATAGCTTGCAAATTAATATCAGTTTAATACATATAATATTTGATTTACATGTATCATCATTGCAACATTTTTATCATTAGCAATGATATTAGAAAAACATTTTTTGTTAAAAATGTTTTGGCAATGATTAATAAAAACCATTTTTTATATTATTTGTTTAATTTAAAACATAGATTTGTAATCTTAAATATGGTATATGTAAATTGAGATAAATTTTATACGAATCTTTTGTTAAAAATACTTTTCAGAATTTTAATTTTAACAAAAATAATTTTTTGGCCATATTATTTAAATAATTTAAATACATGTATATTATATAAATAAATCCAAATTGTTTCATTTATACGTTTATAAATAATAAAATATTTATTTTTGTTTTTTAAATTATTTTTTATTGTTAGAAAGTGTATATACATAAATATAAATATAAATTTATATAATTATATAATTATATAAACAGTTCCAATTTCAAGTTTTAAAATATATATATATATAATTCTATTTAATTAATATATAAGATTTACATAGATATATTTAATCATATTTTTATTCGAAATATGATTCTATTTAAATCTATTAGATTAGATCTAATAAATGCTTTAGATTTCATAACCCAATAGATCGAAAATTGATTTTTTTTTTAAAATCTATCATATTTACCTGCCATGATACGACATAGTTCCTTTCAATGACATTAGAGCCCATTAGTCTTTATGATCTAAATTAGCAATATTAGAGCTAACTTGTTAAATCCTACCCATTTAGTAGGGTGTCTAGGAAGGTAGTGTCTAAGGTTGGGTTTGGGACCTTTAGGTAATCAAGTACTTTACCTTACTTGGCTATTGGCCTATCCCAAAGGATGAAGTAAGCCCAAAGGTTATCCCTACTATAAAGGCCCGAATTTGGGCTAATTTTAAAAATCAATTTTGAAAATATAAATAATATTTTACATTTAAAAAGTCATGTTTATAATTTGAATGAAATTTTATAAATGCTATAAAGTAATTTTAAAATTGCTTTGAAAAATTAATTTATTATTTTTGAAATTTTATATTAATTAATTGGATTAATTAATTAAATAACTAATTAAAAATTAATTAATTAAATTAAAACATATATGTAGATGTATTTAATTTATCTTAAGATGTTTTAGTAAATAGTAATAAATTTTGGAAATTAATTATTTTTAATTAAAATTGGTTTAATTAATTAAATTAACTAAATGTTAACTAGCAAATAATATACATGTATAGTGATATATGCATATTATTATAAGTGTTATTATATAAATATATTCTATTTTGAATGTTTAAAATAAATAACATTAGTTAAAGTGTTAATTGAGTATGGTTTAATTAATAAAATTTAAATTAAATATTATTTAATTAAATAAAGTGGAACTGTAAGAACCCAAGCTAGATTTAAGGAATAAATACATCTTATAGTATGTATACCGTGATTTCAGATGTGATTGACACTTGAATCATGAAGGTATTTCATAAGTAATATATTATTCCATAAGTCTATTCACTCAAATAAATATATGTTGAAGATTATGAATCTTTAATATAAATGTTGTCCTTTGTCATTTTTAATTTTATAGATTACTTGCATACTCTTAGTTGTTGGTACTCCTTAAGCAAGAGATGTTATGTATTTTACTATTAATATACTGAATAGATGAGGTAAGGTATATGCACATATTTTTTATATTCCTTAAGGTACGTGTATTTATACTTAGGTCGTCATGAAATGGTAGGTACGAGTGAATATTCTCCTTCGATTTGTCTATATTCCTTAAGGTCGAAATGAGATTAGGACAAAGACCATGGGTTAGGAGTTGTATATGATACGATTAGTAAAGTGTTGTCCGTTGCTTAAGGGCCTATGGTTTGTTGATATTCCTCAAGGTTAGAATCTCAAGGTAAGCAAGTACTAAACTCACTAGAGAAGTTGAAAGATTTTTATATTTCTCTTTGGGTTTTGAGAAATATAAAAATCAAGTAGGAGCCTTATTAGAAAAATGAAATGAACACATTTAACCTTTTAATCTTGTAAGAATATATGCTATAAAAGTTAAAATAGTCTACTTAATATAGTTTAAAAAAATGTTTATCGGTTGTAATATACAAATGAACGAAATTAAGATTAATAAAGAAATATGAAATATGCTTACCAATTAATCCTTGGGTATGTTGTCACCTCAAGACCCATGCAAGAACCAGACTATACAACTACTAAACACATTCGTAAACTGGTCACTTAAGATTTTATTTATCCAAGATGGTGTATAGTCTTCCATTAATTTTGAACTCTAAAGCAATATAAGAATATGGCTAAATGATCCATATTATATCACATTTGTACAATGATCAATTTTGTTCGTAAAATATGAAATCTCGATGAAATTGGTTCATTGGAAATGAAAAAATCAATCATAATTCAATACCACAAGTTTAATCTGATTGAATGCAATAAGGGATCTTGTTGTGTTAGAAGTGACACTAACCAATAACTCCAAGACAGAACATGGAATTCGATCACTGATATGTCAGTTTGATTGGTTTACTTAAGTGCAACTATTAACCCCAATATACAAGGTAGGGAAAGTCAAGTTCAGATAAGGGCTTATGTAGCCTTATGCAAGGCCCGAGTGCAGTATGCAAGTTAAAGTTCAAGTCTAAGTTCAAAAGAATGAAATATGAATGTCCATAGTCTGAGTCAAGTACAAGAAGTCATATGCATGTCATATGTTCAATAATCTGTCAAATATCTTTATTAAACCGAAGTGTGCTATACAAAGTTTATTGTCAAATCCTTATGTGAATAAAGTCCAAGACGTACAATCAGCTATAAAATCCACAATTTGATTTAGGGTTACAACTTTGAAAATGTAAGAAATGAGAAAGAAAAATTCACGCCTTCCAAGTAGCAGCAGGGTCCTTATTCATAAGGGTAATTACAGGAGGGTTGGTTGGCACATATCCATTCACATGGGGTGTATTTTCCATTCGAATAGATGATATTCGACATTCCCTCCTTCATTGATGAAACTCGTCATCATTCACTGCTTATAAAAGTTTGAAACCCACTTGGGGCTTTTATATGTTTTACAACAGCTATAGTTGTAAAGGCTCGACACTGTTTAAAGACCTGATATCTTTTCAACATTGATGAAGCTCGACATTGCTTACTTTTATAAGTTCGACAACATAATCTTCCCCTTTATATTCACTCGATAGCACTCATTATATTAGGTACTCAAAACTCAACACCTTCTCTTTATAGTTAATCATTTGATACCATCTTTTGCTCTTAACGCTTGACAGCCTTTATAGTTGTCGAAGCTCGACACCGTCTTCATATATCTTTGTCATCCCAGCTATTTTGGGTCCAATAACCTAAGTATCTAATGGTTCAACACTTCCACTGCCTTTCAAAAATTTGATATCCCATTGTTATTAGGCCTTCGATATCTCCCTTTATTGTTGTTGTTCGACATTGTCTATTATTTTTCAGATACTCGATAAGGCTTGCTGTTGTTGAGACTCACTACCCTTGGAGATTTGACACCTCTTTGCTTGGCAACTTTACCTTTTTTAAGCTTGATATTTTTTTTACATGTTGAATGCTTGATAGCTTGGCTTTCTTTTGGTTCGACATTTCATATTGCCTTCAGACTCAACATGCTTTTTCTTTAGAAGCTCGATATGAATATTTGTAGTAGCATTTACTCTCCCCCCCTCTATGTAGAAGAAACTTATTATACTTTAGTATAATCTGCCTTTTCAAGTTGTCACCTCGAAATTGACATTTTCCGCCGTAACATTAATTTTACCGCCTCGATATTGACATTCATATCTTTTGATATCAACACTGCCTCCTGCTAATATTATGCTTTGATCTGATTCATTCATTTAAATTGAAATCAATGCTTCATATTGCTTCTCTCTCCACTATAAATACTTGCTTCTCCTCCTTCTTCAAGCTTTTACTTACATGCTAAGCTTGATATAGCAATTTCAATTTCTTCATCTTAATTAAAAACTTTCAATCTTCTCATCATTCAAGCTTGATTTCAAGTTGCGACTTATATTTTTAATCAATTTAAATGAAAGATAAAAGAGGGGATTTTTAATCTGGAAATTAGGGTTCTAAGGTGATTGGGTCTGTGTATTTTTATAATTTTATTTTAGTATCCAGATTCAAATGCTGATTGCATTGTATCACTTTGTTTATTAAAAGAAACTTGATAATCTACAAATTTGGATATCCAACACAGACTTGGCATCCTTTTGTAAACTGGGTAACTTATTAGACTTTTAGTAACTATTAGATTGACATCTATTTAGAAACTCGGCTCTTAACAAGAATTTCAATTAATTATTAGAGATTTGATATCCGCCCAAAAACTCAATAGCCTCTTAAGGATTTGCCTATTAGTTATTGGTTTACAGACGCATCAACCCTTATTAAATCTCAGGAACTAGTTAAAGGTTCGACACCTTGTCGTAAACTTGACATTTGTTTGACGAAATGCTATTATATTTATAAACTCGATAACTTTTAAGGGATTTCATAGTCGAGCCACTCACTCGTGTATGAGATCTCAACCGGTCCCTAGGCACACTCTGAGTTAGATGCTAAGTTTTGACGCCCGGAGAGGCGATTACTGTGATGTTTGACTTTGTTTGTTAATATTTGAACTCGGATCCAATAGATGGATCCTTGCTTATTTAAATCCACTTGAATGTGATGACAAATATTGATCGTGGTTGTCCCATCCGGAGAGACGGGGCGATGACCACAAGATGCAAGATCCCTTGCCGGAGAGCAAGTGGATGGACTCATATAATATTGATTGCGTTGAGTCCCGACTGGAAAGTGGGACAAGATTACATGGTACAAGTTCCTTTCCCGAAGAACAAGCGAATGGACTTGTACAATATTGATCGTTTTAAGTCTCGATCGAAAAGTAGGGACCGGAGTGCAAGAAGTAAGTCATCTCGCTGGAGCGGAAGCAGATAGGCTTGCTTTGGTCGTTGTGTCCCCTCATCGGAGAGCGAGCTGATTGCGCTCAGCAAGGGTCCGGAGAGACCATAGATTTACTTACAGCCCTGGACGGTTGTCGATTCAGCCGACGATTCAAAAGGATCATGGATTTAACCATCGGCCCCGAATGCCCACGAATTCGATTGACGGTCCGGAGAGACCATGGATTTTATTATCGGCCTTGAATGGCCATGGATTTAATTAATGGTTTGGAGAGACCATGGATTTGAATATCGGCCCTAAACGGCCATAGATTTGATAAACGATCTAGAGAGATCAAGATTTGCACTAACGATCCAGAGGGATTAGGCTTTCAACTAATGATCTAGAGTGATCAGGAACTGAATCGGTCATCAAATGCATGACCCGAAGACAACAAAATCCAAACTTTGGCTTTAAACACCCTAGACCTTGAAACAACTCCTTAGCTATCACAATCCAGAACGTCCTTCGATTTACAGATGAATCCAAAGGAACATAATGACTCGCAACAACTCGATTGGCTGACAGTGGGAAAATTCAACCATTGATGTTCCATCAACTTCGATACTTGTTCTTGTACAAAGCACATCTTCCATTCACAAGACATGCTTTAGGGGGCAAGTGTTATCCTGCCTTTTGACCAGGCAATATTTAGATGAACTTGACGAATCAAACTGGAAAGTTATTAAGGCAGGAAACCTGGAGAAATAATTGCAGAGCCTAAAAATCAAGCACAACTAGAATAATAAGATCAAGAACAAGCCACTCCAAATATTCCAAGATCAAAAATCAAACAAGTGATAGATCGGTACAGATCCATAGATTTTTGCCCAAAGTGCGCCAAATTTCTTACACTCCTAAGTCATGATGCCAATAGCCCTTTTCAAGATTCAAACCATCGATCCCATGCAATCTACTATCAATCTCCTCAACACTTGAAACTAACAACTTCACTTCACCCTCGATCCATCACTTTGACCAAGAAACAAGCTTCAAACACTACTAACAACATGAGAAAGAAGAAACAAACAACAAGTTGCTTCATCACAAAGAGTTCAAACTAATCCATACGCAAGTCTTATGCATCGGTACTAATCCGTGCCTATGGATCAATACCGATCTATAGAAACTGATGATATGGCCACGTTTGTTAGTGGGGGAGTTGATGTTGGAACGTAGGAGAAGTGATGGAGATCATGGCAGAGCGTATTTCGATGGCCAACAGCTATAAATAGAGGGATAAAGGCACATTTTTGGCGGACTTTTTGCTTCCTTGCATACTTTTTTCATACTTCTTATAATCGGCTATCGAGTGGTACCGAACCATAAGAATTGTACCTAAAATTAGCAATAAAATCACCAAAAACTCTAAGTAGACGTAGGCACTGATCGGACGAACCACTACAAACCTTGTGCGTATTGTTCTTAATCGTTTTAATTTTCTTTCTTCACTTTCTTTCTCTACTAAATCTGTTGGGTGTTTGTACCATTTTTTTGGTTCAAACTGGTGATAAGATCAATAACTATCTAGTAAAATCCTAGGCTAAATACATTTTTATCTCCTTGAAACCAAATTCTTTATAAATGATTTAACCCTTGAAATCATACTTAAAAACAAGGAAATTATAGTCCTTTACTTTATCCAAAATTTTATGCCAAGATGTAATATGCTTTGTAAAATAGCTTTGATGAATTCTGAAACCATTCAGAGGTTGACGTACCTCAAAACCTTAGGCTATGAAGTGATATATAATAAAACTGTTTGAATTGATAAAGTGCGACATTGATATAGGCATCTTGAGTTATCACACCCCTTTACGTCGCTATCATGTTGAAGCATTTGATTTAATAAAGTATAAGGCCATAAGGCCGAAATCGTTTATGTCGTGTAACATAAATATATAGGTTTTTGAATATAAGCGGCATAGTCTTTGGTTTGCATAGTATAAAGCTTTAAAACTTGAAAATGTTGGAATGCCGACATTTTTGCTGACATTGATGACCTTCGGCGTCAATATTATATAGTCTATAATATCGTTTATGTCAATATAGAAAATAGGCGGCATCATTGCCATTTATATCGATGTTGAAAGTAAGGTCTATATGCGGCATTGCTACCTAAAGTAATAATGCCGAAATTATCTATATGCGGCATCATTCCATTTAATATCAATGTCGAAAATGCGGCATTACTGCCTTATAAAATTGATGTTGGTATAAAAACATGTGGCATAGGAACGTACGACATAGAAAACAGATGGCTTTGAAAACATGCGACATCATTAATAGTTGTGACATAAATGGACGTTGGCATTGATTAATAACGACGTGGCAATCTCGTCGCTAACATAAAAATTGTTTTACTCTTTAAAAAACAGTTTCTTTTCACCGACTCCAATTCTTTGTCAAACTGTTATTGGATAATAAACTTATTTATCAAGTTCTTTTTAAGAAATACTACTATGAATCGGACTACATTCCTCAAAATAATTATGTAAACGAATAATTATATATTATTATTTTAATATAATTATTAAGCTTTTTTAGCCTAATAAATTCATAATAGTTCATAAACACTTGGGAAAAATCCCCAAATATTACAATAAATCAGAGTTTATATATTCTTCAACAAATAAAATTTCAGGACCAAAAACATTATTTAATTATCTTTAATAATTAAAACTCAAAATAAATCATTTTTCTCTCTTAGAAAATTTATAAAATATTCATACTTACTTGGAAAATTATGAAATTAAAAACCCACTTCTAGAATAATGTTTCTAACATCATATCCAAATTGATATTATAAGCTAGATTTTCACTCTTAAAACCTATTAAATAATTCTATAATAAATTCAATAATTCATCATTTAAGCATATAATCAACTAATCAATCATAACATGGCATAATAACAACATATGATTCGGGTTTGGCATAAAGTCGAAATAAACATGTAATAGAAATATGGATAACTATTATTCACCTTGATTTGATAAAGAGATGCAAGATTTGAATGTTGATTTGATTTCCCTAAGCTTCCCTTTGGTTTCTTAGCCTTTTCTCCCCTTATATCTTCTAGCAATGGCTGGCCTTAGTTTTCTTTAATTTGTATGAAGTGATTGTGAATGAGGAAGTGAGAATGGAAGGATTTAGGTTTAAGAAATACAACCTTTTCCTATTTTGCCCATCGCACTATTCCTTCCTATTTAAGTTATAATCAATCCTATTAACTTATTAATTAAGACGTGGCCAATTTTAATTATCAAATCTCATTATCCTTACCACCATACAGTATTTTATTTAATATATCTAATTAAATATCCTAAATAATATTAATCAAAATTAGGGGTGTTACACTACATCTTATGGTAACAATTCTAATTTCATTTATTCATATATCCACCTTGCTCATCTGAATATATGCTTGTTTTATTACATTTATTATATCCCCTTTTGCTTCACCTCAAATAATAACATATGTTCTTCATGTTAATTTTTATTTCGTTTCATTATATGATATACTTTAATTTATTACACGTTTATCTTATTAACATTAGATCTATCACATGTAACATCTCATTTAATATATTGTTTATGTAGTTTAGATCTGAAACTTTTATCATGAATTTATATGTGCCTAAGTTGTCCTAATTATTTTTGTATTGTTTAAAATTCTATTGTTTAACAAAACATGGTTTTGATTAAAGCCTAAGTTATAATTAGTTACATAATTTTGTTACTTGTTACATACAAAAATATAGATAAAATACACATATTGTTTATTTAAAATTCTTTGTAAATTGAACGTATGATTTTCATGCTTGTTGTTTTGATTATAATTTGTCATTGTATACTTATGTTTGAAAGTTGTTTTGGAAAAAAAGTGGACTGTTGTGCAAAACATCATAAACCTTTTCATTTCCTTTTAAGTTAAAATTAGATTCCAATTTGTTACTTTAATTTTAAAACTATAAAAGATTACAAACTTTATATTTATATAGGGGATTTTCAATCAAGAGGCTTCTTAGTTCAGGATAATAAGTTTTAAGAACAATACTTCTGAAATATTAGTTTTAAGGATAATTTATAGGAAAATGATAGATGAAGTTATCATTTTCAGTTATACAGAAAAATTGATATATGAATTTATCATTTTTCTGTATAACTTAAAAAGATAAATGAAATTATCGTTTTCCTGTAAATTGTCCTTGAAACTAATTATTCAGAAGTGTTATCCTTAAAACTTATTACCCTAGACTGAGAAGCCCTTCAGCCTAATTTCCACTATATATATATATATATATATATATATATATGTATGTATGTATGTATGTTTTAATTTAAACATAGTTTGCAATTGTTTGTGTGCATGTATGCATGTTTATATATATGTTATTTATTATATAAATATTTTAAAATAAAATCGAGGACAATAAAAGCATATATAAAGGGAAACGTAATTTTTTGCAGTGTAAATCCCAACACTTACATACGTACACATTCACTATGTATACTTCTTATATGTTGCACTTACATAATATACACTAGAGTAAATTTGGATATACTCCTAATTTATGCTATATATAAATTGCTCATTAGTGACATTTAATAAATTAATCAATTTTATTAAAGAGTGAAAAATTAAAGGTTTCTCTTCCCGAATAAAGAAAAATCTTCCTTTAATTAGTTGCATAACTTTTATAGAAGAAAATAAGAGGTTTCCTTTTATAAATTAACTTTAACAACCAACTATCTTTTTGAGAAAAATGTGCGATCCTCTTCGAATGGAGGAGAGCACACATGCGGATATATAAATCACTAATATAGAGTACTGCCAACATGCCCAGCAGGTAACAAAAAAACCAAATACATAAATATCAAATCTCAAGTACTCCTAAGATGAGTTCCGGCAAGGCCACCACCCATCACACCCCGATATCGAGCTCTGGCATGGCCACCGCCCGATATTAAGGTGTTAGAAGTTACCTAAAAAACTAGAGGAAAAAAATGAATGACAATCCAGACTAATGAGGAAGCTCCAACCAACTGAATCAGGATAGGTGAGTAAGCATCTGCTCTGAAGGGATCTACTGAAAAGAGAATAGCAGCAATCCTAAATCTGAGGAGAAACTGTTAGTGGTCCTGAATGAAAAACTCTACTCTCGTGATCTCTCTACCATCTGGTGTCCAGAAATCTGAAGATACGAAAACCTGCAAAGTGAACCTGATATCCTATCTCCCATACCTGTAACTGGAAAATGACTAAAGAAAAAATTAAAATGATACATATATATGTATATTTGTACAATAAATATACATATATATGTATTATTAAAAAAAACCCTTAATTAACAGTTAATTAATCCTTAATTAATCTTTAAAGATTAATTGTTTCTTAATTATTAATTAATAAACCCTAATTATTAATTAATAAACTTAATTAAGTATTTCTTAATTATAAATTAATCAACCTCTAATTACTTAATTAATTAATTACAAATTAATTAATTAATTTCTCATCATTGATTTAATCAACCTTAATTATTGAATTAATTAATTACTATTAATTAATTTCTTAATTATTAATTTATTCTTAATTAATTAAATAAATTAATTATACTAAAATTTCTTAATTAATCTCAAAACATTAAAAATTTAATTATCTTATGATAAAAAATTATCTTTTTAATGCTTTAATTATCATTAACATATTTAAAACATTTTATCTTTAATAATTAACTTTACTTAATTAGATCATTAATTAAGTCTTAAAATAAAATAATCATTTAATTTGATAAATTAAAATTAACAAAACATAACCTCTATTAAAATGCTTTGAACATTATCAAGTAATAGTTTTAAAACTATTTACTATTTAAATTAACTTGCTTTAATAAAAACTTGTAAAATTTCATTTCAAATCTTAAGTTTAAAAATAACTTTACATAACAAAATTAGATTAAATTTTTTTTAAAACTTCTTATTCAAATGTTAAGAAAAAAATTGTTATAAAAAAAGTAATTTTATAAAGAAAGTTTTACCAATTTTTTAAATTTTCAAAAAACTTGTTTTTTAAAAGTTTTTAAAACTGTTTTAGATTTATTTCGGGTCAAACCCGAAGATTACTCGGATCAAGCCCCGAGTTTCCTCACTTTTCCCATATTTTACAAAAACTTAGAAAAAATTAAAGTTTGAAACCTGATTTAGCACATAACACTCACGAACTACTCGAGTTCCCACTCGAGTCACCTACCCCATCTACCCGAGCCAGATCGACATCTCCCCGATACATTCCCCGAGTCCCAACCTCCTTCCCAAAAACACAAAACTGAAACACCACCAACCCCGTGCACGTGCACCGCCAATCGCCAAAGATCCGGCCTCCAAGACCACCACCGACAAGTCCCATTCGACCACCTCTAGCCATCTGACCATCCAGAAATTCATCACAGATCCAAAAACGAGATCGAGCTATTCGATCAAACTGGAACAAATCTGATCGCAAGAAAAACGTCTCGAACCACCCATGCCGACCGCCGGCGATTCCAGAACTCTGGCCACACCTTCGCAAGCATCAGTGCTACGCTCACCCGAACCCAGGTGAAGCTCGATCACCCATAGTCGCCGCGCCGACCACATTTTCAACCTCAACCCTAAAACCCTAGATCTGCCAATCACCGACGCCTCGAAGAACTGGAACTACCTCGACTATTTTTCCCGACCTCAACGAGACTTCTCCCACCTCCAGTCGAAATTCCGACCACCAGAGTTACTCCAGCCACCCGAAACAACTAGAAACCCAAAAACCATACATCCAACCAAAACTCTCGAATTACCCCATTAAAAAACATGATTTAAATTTTAAAATTCCTATATTTTGATAATGATTCAGAATATATATACGAATCATTAAATTGTCTAAATTAAAATTTGACCAAATCTGAGTTATACTGAAAAATTTCACATTCCAGAGAATATACATACTTATCTATCATAAAATAAATTTTTAACTTTAGCTTGTAAATTAACAGTCATAATTCCATTAACACCTAAGCCTAACAATGATCAGAGAGAGATTGGAATATTAAACTAAGTTTTTGAATCCTGGAATCTATACAGGGAGGATCCCACAGTATCTCTATCCATAAAAATTTTCAGTATAACTTAGAGTATATACTATGGCAATAAAATAAGTTTGCTTTTACAACCAAACACAACGGAAATAAAAGAACTTTAAGTGGCTAGCATGCCTCCTGCACGTCACCGGAAGCTTTATTCGTCTAAAAGAACACCTAAAAACCCTAAAACTCAAACTACTAAAATCAATTGAGTACCCAAGAGTTTAAGGGGAAAACAAAAACTTCGAGTCAGACACAAAGCCTGGTATGAATAATAATCTACCATCTCAAACCATTTAGATATCTAGTGAGACCACGCCGCTTAGCGGAACGGGTTTCCCCCTCACTAGTATCTTAAAAACTTTATAAAACCATATATTGTGCTCCTACATCCACAATATTTAAAACAATTCAAAATAATATGATGATATGCAAACAAGTAAGTTAATTCTGGATTACTCATCCATTCATTCTGACTATCTGTCTCAATTATAGTTCCTAGGGTTATTATTAACCTATTAGTTTTCATGGGCTTACTAATAACCTATTAAATGTTTATGGACTACCCGTCCGATTTCATAGTTTTCATGGGATCACTAAGAACCTATTGGTAACTCCAATATCTTCTCTTTTATCCTAGTTTTCATGGGCTGACTAGGAACCTATCAACTAACTGTCAATATCTTAATCTAGATATAGTTTTCATGGGCTAACTATAAACCTATTGGCCCCTACTAATATCAAATCATAGTTTTCACGGGTTGACTATGAACCAATTGGCCCCTGCCAATATCTTTTCCTTTACACAGTTTTCATGGACATACTGTGAACCTATTTGCCCCTACCAATATCTTTAATTAAGAATTTAACATTTCTTAAGTAATATTCACTACTGGGTCAACCAAGCTGGTTATTTTGCCCTTTCCCAAAGAACCGTTATGAGTTAATTACAATATGAATAGATATATGAAGAAACAATCATAACAACATAATAATACCAACACCTGTGGTTAAATATCCTTGAAATCATTTTATATAAAACTTGGTTAATCCCTTTAACCTGTTAATCAAGGAGAACTTCTTCAAAAACTTCATTTCAAAACTCTTTATTTATGCCATGGTTTTTCCTGTAAAATGAGAGTGGGTTATTTGTTTTGAAATTTTAAAAAATCACTTTCGAAACCCTTGGATAACCCCTCCTTCGAAAGCAAAGAAAACTCCTTTTCAAAACACTATGTATATACCTTTCGAAACCCTTTTTAAAACATCTATTTCAAAACCAAATATACCTTTCGAAAGTGTCAAAACATTACTCAAAAGTCTTTAGAAACACGGCTTCGAAACAAATGAAAGTACCCATTTTGAAAGTATTGGGTTTTACTTCTAAAAGCATCTTTTGGTCAAAGTGGTTATATACGAAAGTATCTCTTTCGAAACCCATAATAAAATTGTTTTGGGGAAAATTTTGATGGTGTTGGAACCATCTATTCGAAAGCTCAAAAC
Organism: Allium fistulosum; assembly: GCA_030737815.1. Lineage (NCBI taxonomy): Eukaryota > Viridiplantae > Streptophyta > Magnoliopsida > Asparagales > Amaryllidaceae > Allium > Allium fistulosum. Next base: position 934,334,750 of record CM060907.1, on the reverse strand, counting down.
CTCTGAGTAAAACTTAGAAGGATAGCATCAAAACCGCCTTTTGACACCATTGCCTTCGAAATCCATGACCCCTTTCGAAAGCATTTAGGAAGTGGCTTAACATAAGTTTAAAACAAAAGCACCCTTCGAAAGTATTGATGACTTCAATATACTCGAAAGGTAAAAGAAAAGCGCCTGGGTTTCGACTAGGTCGGAACGACCACTTTTGAAAGTATTCTTTTATAAATAAATTAACCCCTTCGAAAGCCTGTACCTTTAAAACATAAAATGGCAACCTCCTTTGAAAGCTATTTAGAAAAACCCCTTTAAAAAACATATGCTTCGACTACGTCAAAAGCTTTAAGTAAAACAAAGCAGGCATTTAACATTTGAAAACAAAACTAAGGTTTCGACCCCATCGGAAGCATTGCTTTTGACACTATGGCTTCCGCCTATCCTTCAATCCACTACGTACCATCTAAGTGATACCTTGTGTATTGGTTTCGACTAGCTGGGTTTCGGCTGGGTTGGGGGAGCGAAAGATTGGAGTCGAAAGGCACTACTATATGAGGCGGAACCTACTTTTCTGAATAAAGGCTGAAATTATGCTATTTTTAATAATTGCTTTATAACTACCAGCCTATTTGTAATCCTTTGATTGGTTTCCTTGAAACTTTTCAAATACTTTACAAAATAAATGCCACATTTATCAGATCTAAATTAAGGGAAAAAGTAACGTTTAAGCCCTTCCATTAAGCAAAACCAATATTGTAAATAAGTCATCCTTTTAAAATAATTTATTTTCCATAACAAATCGATTAGGAAAAATCCCTAAAAGTAACATAAAATCATTTTCATCATATTATCTAACATATTAAAATTTCAAACCCAATTTCTTCCTGAATTAATCAAAATAAATTTTAAACCCAAATGATTGGGCGAATTCTCACCATCGAACACCTGCCGAACCAACCTGCTCCGCATGCAACACTGAACCAACACTGCCGAATCACTTATACCGGACCAACTCCCCACCGGTCCAAAGCGCCCCACCGAATGAAGTCAATCAACCGGTCCAAAGCTCCACCGGTCCAAAGTTTGACTTATACCGGACCAACTACCCACCGGTCCAAAGCTCTCCACCGAATGAAGTCCCCACCGAACGAAGCAACACGTCTCACCACCGGACCTACTCTATGCCGAACCAAGATGCCGGACCAACCCATCTCCATATCATCTCCATACCGGACCAACACGTGCCAGGCCAGATTGCCTCAGCCCAGGCCCACCAGCAGCCACATACATCCAAGACCCCTATCCCCAGCCTCACTCTATAAATAGAGGGGTAGGGGTACAACAATGGGGGACAAGTTTGAGAGCTCAAGCACGGAGAGAACTTTCAAACAACTTTCTTTTACTTGTATCAAAGCTTTGTACTTGTAATCTAAACAAGAGAAGAGAAATAACATATAAAGTGGACATAGGCATATTCTGGCTGAACCACTATAAATCTGCGTGTATTTTTACAGTTTAGCCCCTGCTTTTCATATATTTGCATAAATCACCCAAATCACTAATAAGATATACTAAATCATACAACTTTGAGGTGTTTGTCCATTTTTTGTGCAAACACCAAATATATCATATTTTCCTTTAGAAATTCATAATAAATTTTCCATAGCGTGAAAAATTATGAAAATGTAAACCCATATCTAAAATTATGTTTTACCTAACATATAATTTTTCCATGGCATTCTAAAATCAATAACAATCGGTTTTGCCCAAAAACCGTGCAAATTTATATGTAAATGAATTGGTTTAAATCACAAAATATAATAATTCAGGCATATCATCATTCAAAACATCATAAAAACAAATTTAATCTTAAATCCAAAACCATATGATTATAAAAACAAAATAGAGATGGTATAAATTATTATTCACCTTGGATATGATAAGGGATTTGAGATTTGTAGAAGGTTGATTCCCCTAGCTTTGATTTAATTTTACTTCCTCTTTTCCCTTGTTAATGGATGGCTTCTCTTGATTTGCGCTTTAGGTTTTAGGATGAACATGAAAAAATGAGAAAATGAAACATGAATGGGTATAGTCATGAATCAAAAGGTGCGGCTATGTACTAATATGCTCATATTTTAATTAATGCAATATAAGTCATTCTAAGCCCATTTAATTAATTACTTAAGCATGGCCATCTTATAGTTTTATTCAGGATCTCAATCCCCTTTTCATCATTATTCTATTTAACTTATTTAATTAAATATTCTGAATACTGTTATCGAAAATTAGGGGTGTTACAGGCCCCTCTTAAAGAATTTCGTCCTCGAAATTCAGTATGGTCTAAATACTAAATATAGCAATCATCTATAACAACTCCTAACAACCACACTTGCCTACCTGACTAGCAACCATCTACATAAATCTAATATAGACATACCCTTAAAGCAAATCAGGATAAGTATCTCTAATCCAGTCTTCAGTTTCCCAAGTACAGTCCTTCTCGTTGTCGCTCCACTGAACTTTCACCAACTTGACTGTCTTGTTCCTCAGTCTTTTCTCATCCCTCGATACAACCCGAGTTGGTTGTCTAACAAAAGTCAAATTAGGCTCTACTACCAAGTCTTCCAACCCTGTCGGAGGAATAGTAGTCTCTAGATCATGCATATACTTGTGAATATGAGACACATGAAATACATTATGGACACATGATATACTGCTCGGTAACTCTACTCTGTATGTGAGCTTCTCGATCCTCTCTAAAATATGGAATGGACCAATATACCTCGGGGCTAACTTCCCTGACTTTCCAAATTGTACCACACCCTTCATCGGTGATACCTTGATAAAAACCTTATCTCCAACGGAGAATTCTAGGTCTTTACGCCTCTTGTCTACGTAACTCTTCTGTCTGGACCGTGCTTCCTTCATCCTTCCTTGGATCAACTCAATCTTTTCTGACGCCTCCCTAACCAGATCTGGACCTAAGACTAATTTGTCTCCAGTCTCCAACCAACATGCTGGTGATTTGCATGGTCTTTCATACAAAGATTCAAAAGGCGCCATACCTATACTAGTCTGGTAACTATTATTATAGGAAAACTCAACCAAATGTAGGCGATCTTCACAAGATCCACCAAAGTCTAATACACAAGCTATCAATAAATCCTCGAGTACCTTGTTGACTCTCTCTGCCTGTCCATCCATCTTAGGGTGATATGCAGTACTCATATTAAGCTTGGTACTTAATACTTTCTGTAGACTCTTCCATAATTCACTACTGAACAAGGCATCTCTATCACTGACTATACTACTGGGGACTCCATGTAGTCTAACTATGTTCTTCATGAATAACTTAGCTAAAACGGGTGTCGTCCTGGTTGACTTAACTGGGATGAAATGGGCACTTTTGGTCAGTCTGTCCACAATAACCCATATACTTTCATTTCCTCTATTTTACCTTGGCAACGCGTCTATAAAATCCATGGATATTGAATCCCATTTCCAAACTGGAATCTCTATAGGTTGAAGCAACCCACTCTGCTTCTGATGTTCAGCTTTCACTTGTTGACAGTTTGCACACTGCCAAACCAACATCCCTTTTCATACCTTTCCAATAGAAGCTCCTCTTCAAATCCTGATACATCTTGGTTCCTCCAGGATGAATCGTAAACTTGAGTCGATGACATTCTCCTAGAACTTCTTTCCTCAAGTTCTCCACATTCGAAATACACAATTGTCCCTTCTTTCTCAACCATTGTCTTTGGTCAAGACTAAAGTCTTTTAGATCACCAATCTCAATTTCACCCTAAAGCCTTCTAATCCTCTCGGCTAACACTAGATTCTCTTTTTGCTTAGAAGCAATCCTTTCGATTAGCATTGGTCGAACTTCTAAACAAGATAACATGGCAGTACTCTGACTAGAACTAGCAGTCAATCTTAACTGCACTCCACAACTGGCCAAAGCTTCTAAATCCTTCCACTTCGCCAACATAGCTAACATCACATTCTGATGTCTTCGGCTAAGAGCATACGCTACCTTATTACCTTTCCCAGGTGTATAATCTATACCAAAATCATAAGCAGGCAAAAACTCCAGCCACCTCTGCTATCTCATATTCAACTCCTTCTGAGAGAATAAATACCATAAAGACTTATGATCGGTATAAAGCTCAAACCTCTCCCCTAAGAGATAATGTCTCCAAATCTTCAATGCAAAGATCCCCGTAGCCAACTCCAAATCATGAGTAGGATACCTCACTTTATGCGGTCTAAGCTGTCTGGATGCGTAAGCAATAACTTTACCCTTCTGCATCAATACTGCTCCCGTTCCAGTTTCGCATGCATCAGTACACACAACCAACCCTTGGTTTTTGCCTGGAACTACTAAAACTGGTGCATTAATCAACAAATGCTTTAACTTAAGGAATGCTTTCTCACATTTATCAGACCAGACAAACTTCATCTCCTTCTTGGTTAACTTAGTCAAAGGTGCTGCTATCCGTGAGAAATCCTTGGTGAATCTCCGGTAGTAGCCAGCAAGTCCAAGAAAACTTCTAATTTCAGTCACCGTCACTGGTCTCTTCTAATTATTCACAGGTTCGTTCTTATCTGGATCGACTGACAAGCCTTTCTCTGAAACAACGTGACAAAGAAACTTAACCTCTTTCTTCCAAAAATGACACTTGGTAAACTTTGCCTTTAGCTGATTCTGCTCAACGTCTCAAATACCACTCTAAGATGAACTTCGTGCTCTCTCTCATCCTTAGAGTATACTAAAATGTCATCTATAAACACCACCACAAACCTATCCAAGTACTCTTGGAAAACTCGGTTCATCAAATCCACGAAGAAAGCAGGTACATTCGTCAATCTAAATGACATCACTAACCACTCATACGAACCATACTTAGTCCAAAATGCTATCAAAGGAATACTGTCCTCTGTCACTCTTAACTGATGGAAATCTGTCGCCAAATCCAACTGGGAAAACATTCTGGCCCCACTCAATTGATCAAATAGATCGCCTATTCTTGGCAAAGGGTAATTATTCTTAATCGCCCTTTCGTTCAACTTACAATAGTCGATACACATCCTTGATGACCCATCTGGTTTCTTCACGAACACTGCGATCGCTCTCCAAGGCGAACTGCTTGGCCTAATAAAATTCCTTCCTTCTAGATCCATTACTGCACCTTCAATTCCTTCATCTAAGTCGGTGTCATCCTGCTAGGTGGTCTACTCACAGGTTCAGCTCCGAGCATAAGATCTATATGAAACTCAACTGCTCGTTTCGGTGGTAGTCCTGTAACTGGCTCAAAGACATCTGCAAACACTCTTGCTAGTTAAACCTGACTTAACTCCTCTCTTATCTTCATGGCACTAAGCAAAATATTAACACTCCGGTCAAAATTATCCACTGAAAATATTACTCGGTTATGACTATCAGGATGTCTCAGTGATATCTCTCTATCCTAGAAAAATATTCTAGCCTCATACATACCCAACCAATCCATACCCAAAATGATCCCGAAACCTACGAAATCAATAACATACAAGCTGCACGCAAACTTATGACCTAACAAATCGAGTTCTAACTGGTCACATCTCAACCCTAGAGTTTCGTACCCTCCTACTGGATTCGCAACCCTTAAGGAAGTAACGAGGTAGGTGGATTCTTAGAATAATCTATCAACCAAACACCGAGATAAAAATGAATGTGATGCATCGGTATCCGAAAGTACCATAACTGGAATACTCTGAATCAAAAGCGTACCTTCCATCACAGTCTTCCCTTTATTAGCTGCAGTAGGCCTAGCTGGTCCAATAGCAAAAACCTTTCCTTTGTCTGTCCTAACTAGCTTTGGACACTGATTCTTGTAATGCCCAACTTGATCGCAGTTGAAGCACTTCACATTCTTCTTATTTGCAGCCTTCTTCCCATTACCTAACCGGCACTCATTCGCATAATGACTCCTTCTTGTCACACTTATAACAAACTAACTCTGTCTTGCCTTTTTGGCAGTATCTCCCTTCTGGGCTCCTTTCTTCTTAAAGAACTTTCTCTTCTTCCCCTGAGAACCCTGAATTTCCACTGGCTACTCTCTAGCATAACTAGTAAGCATCTCCACATAGTGAATGGCCATCTCCATAACTAAATTACTAGGATCATAGAGATGTAGCAGGGTCGCCCTAGCAATTTCAGGCCTCAGTCCCCTAATGAACTTCTAGTTCCTTCTAATGACGGTGTCTATAGTATTATGTCTATGACAACTCCTCAAACTTACTGGCATACTCAACAACCGATATCTCTCCTTGCTCCAGATCCATAAACTTCCTTATCAGCTCCGACTTAGCAAACTCAAACACAAACTTCTGCTCAAATCTCCTTTTAAACTCTACCCAAGTCAACTGCTCCTCTGAAACTCCGACAGTAATACTGTTTCACCAATGAAGCGTTGACCCTTGCAACTGCTTAGAGGGGAAACTTCTCTTTTGCCCATCATCTAAACTCAAATCGACGAAGATACGCTCACAATGCAACAGCCAATCCTCAACCTCTATAGCATTCTCCGTCCCCATAAATGGCTTTCCACAAAGATAGGTGTAATCTCTACTCAGCTTAGCATAATTATTCCCAAATGGAACTATAAGATTAGCTCCTCCTACATTTCCAGCAACACCAGCAGCAGCTTTTACTTGCATCATATTGACAAAGAACTGATGCATCGCCTCCATATCTACTGGTGGATTTCTAGCACCCACATTGGCGTCATCATTTTGGTTATTAGCATTAGCCGGTTGACTCGGGTTCCTTCTAGTAGTGGGTCGAGCATTTCCATTGGTTGTGGTGCTTCCTCCACTAAGATCTCTCTTCCGTTTCCTGCTTCCATATCACCTTTCCCGTAAATCTGCAGACGAGCCTTAGTAAGATATACAAGAACAGTCTAAGAGAGCGGGGAATATGCACTTATATATAACTATATATCAAATACAAGTACATTACTATTATGTTAACCTATACCTAATTTTGTTATCTGATTCATTGGATTATGTTTGAAAAATATTTTAGGTTTAAGTTTCTTTTAAAGTTTCATAAACCTATGCTCTGATAGCAACTTGTAACATCCCCCTACTTGGAGGCCCAAAACTAACGGCTACGGAAGCTGCAGTCATCTAAAGTTATTAATCCTTGGCGATCAAATACGGTAATGTTAGATTCATTGATACACAGAAACACAAGAATATGAAAAAAAATTAAAACAGCAAAAAAAGTCCACATTCCATTCAAAATATTTCAAATTCATTACATAATTCCAGTGCGCAGACCACATTCAGATAAAATATACCTATTACAAAATACGCCAAGAGCGATATATGAAGATGCCCCCTTGGATGATCGGAATATATAATAAGGCAATAAAACAAGTTTGCCTTTACAACCAAACACAGCAGAAATAAAAGAACTTTAAGTGGCTGGCATGTCTCCTGCATGTCACCGGAAGCTTTATTCGTCTAAAAGAACACCTAAAAACCCTAGACCTCAAACTACTCAAAATCAATTGAGTACCCAAGGTTTAAGGGGAAAACAAAAACTTCAAGTCAGACACAAAGCCTGGTATGAATAATTATCTACCATCTCAAACCATTTAGATATCTAGTGAGACCACGTCGCTTAGCAAAACGGGTTTCCCCCTCACTAGTATCTTAAAAACTTTATAAAATAATATATTGTGCTCCTGCATCCACAATATTTAAAACAATTCAAAATAATATGATGATATGCAAAGAAGTAAGTTAATTATGGATTACTCATCCCATTCATTCTGACTATTTGTCTCAATAATAATTCCTAGGATTATTATTAACCTATTAGTTTTCATGGGCTTACTAATAACCTGTTAAATGTTTATGGACTACCTGTCCGATTTCATAGTTTTCATGGGATCACTAAGAACCTATTGGTAACTCTAATATCTTCTCTTTTATCCTAGTTTTCATGGGATGACTAAGAACCTATTGACTAATTACCCATATCTTAGTTCAGATATAGTTTTTATGGGCTAACTATAAACCTATTGGTCCCTGCTAATATCAAATCATAGTTTTTATGGGTTGACTATGAACCTATTGGCCCCTACCAGTATCTTTTCCTTTACACAGTTTTCATGGGCTTACTGTGAACCTATTAGCCCCTGCCAATATCTTTAATTAAGAATTTAACATTTCTTAAGTTATATTTACTACTGGGTCAACCTAGCTGGTTATTCTTCCCTACCCCAAAGTACAGTTATGGCTTAATTACAATATGAATGGATATATGAAGAAGCAATCATAACAACACAATAGTACTAACACATGTGGCTAAATATCCTTGAAATCATTTTATATAAAACTTGGTTAATCCCTTTAACATGTTAATCAAGGAGAACTTCTTCAAAAAGTTCATTTCAAAATTCTTTATTTATGCCATGGTTTTTCCTTTAAAATGAGAGTGGGTTATTTGTTTTGAAACTTTAAAACATCACTTTCGAAACCCCTGGATAACCTCCTTCAAAAGCAAAGAAAACTCCTTTTCAAAACACTATGTATATACCTTTCGAAGCCCTTTTTAAAACATCTCTTTCGAAACCAAATATACCTTTCGAAGGTATCAAAACGTTACTCAGAAGTCTTTAAAAACATGGCTTCAAAACGAATGAAAGTACCCCTTTGAAAGTATTGGGTTTTACTTCTGAAAACATCTTCGGGTCAAAGTGGTTATATACGAAAGTATCTCTTTCGTAACTTTTAGTAAAATTGTTTTGGGGAAAATTTTGATGGTGTTGGAACTATTTATTCGAAAGCTCAAAACCTTTGAGTAAAACTTAGAAGTATAGCATCAAAACCCCCTTTCGACACCATTGCCTTCGAAACCCATGACCCCTTTCTAAAGCATTTAGGATGTGGCTTAACATAAGTTTAAAACAAAAGCACCCTTCGAAATTATTGATGACTTCAATATACTCGAAAGGTAAAAGAAAAGCACCTGGGTTTCGACTAGGTCGGAACCACCACTTTCGAAAGCATTCTTTTATAAACAAAGTAACCCCTTCGAAAGCCTACACCTTTAAAACATAAAACGGCAACTTCCTTTGAAAGCTATTTAGAAAAACCCCTTTCAAAAACATATGCTTCGACTACGTCGAAAGCTTTAAGTAAAACAAAGCAGGCATTTAACATTTGAAAACAAAACTAAGGTTTAGACCCCATCGGAAGCATTGCTTTCGATACCATGGCTTCCGCCTTTCCTTCAATCCACTACGTACCTTCTAAGTGATACCTTGTGTATTGATTTCGACTAGGTGGGTTTCGGCTGGGTTGGTGGAGTGGAAGCATTGGAGTCGAAAGGCCCTACTATATGAGGCGGAACCAACTTTTCTGAATAAAGGCTGAAATTATGCTATTTTTAATAATAGCTTTATAACTACCTTCCTATTTGTAATCCTTTGATTGGTTTCCTTAAAAAATTTCAAATACTTTACAAAATAACTACCTGCCTATTTGTAATCCTTTGATTGGTTTCCTTAAAAAATTTCAAATACTTTACAAAATAACTACTGCATTATTCAGATCTAAATCAAGGGAAAAAGTAACGTTTAAGCCCTTCCATTAAGCAAAACTAATATTGCAAATAAGTCCTTTTTTAAAAATAATTTATTTTCCATAGCAAATCAATTAGGAAAAATCACCAAAAATCACAAAAATTCACTTTCATCATGTTATCTAAAATATTAAAATTTCAGATAATCAAAATAATTTTTTCCTGAATTAATTGAAATAAATTTTAAACCCAAATATATCATATTTTCCTTTAGAAATCATAATAAATTTTTCATAGCTTAGAAAATTATGAAAATTTAAACCCATCTCTAAAATCATGTTTTACCTAACATATAATTATTCCATGGCATTCTAATATCAATACCAATCGGTTTTTCCCTAAAACCATGCAAATTCATATGTAAATGAATTGGTTTAAATCAAAAACATATAATAATTCAAGCATATCATTATCCAAAACATCATAAAAACAAATTTAATCTTAAATCCGGAAACATATGATTATAAAAATAAAATAGAGATGGTATAAATTATTGTTCATCTTGGATATGATAAGGAATTTGAGATTTGTAGAATTCCTCTAGCTTTGATCCGTAGCTTTGATTTAATTTTTCTTCCTCTTTTCCCTTGTTAATGGCCAGCTTCTCATAGGATTTACGTTTTAGGTTTTTAGAATGAACGTGAAAAAAACAAGAAAATGAAACATGAATGGCTATAGCCGTGAATCAAAAGGTGCGGCTATTTACTAATATGCCTATATTTTTAATTAATGACATAGAATCCATCCTAAGTCCATTTAATTAATTACTTAAGCACGACCCTCTTATAGTTTTATTCAAATCTCAATTCCCTTATCATCATTATTCTATTTAATTTATCTAATTAAATCTTCTGAATAATGTTATCGAGAATTAGGGGTGTTACATAAGATTTAAGGAGTAAATACATATGTGTTGTATGTATATCACGATTTCAGGTGTGTCTGACACTTGAATCACGAGGGTGTTTCAAAAGAGATACATTGTTCTCTAAATTGATATCACTCAAGTAAATAAATTAAAGATTTTGAATCTATAATAAAATGTTAATCTCTACTATTTATATGTTAATAAATTTTTAGCATACTCTCTAGTTTTTGAACAAACTCAACCTAGACATGTTATATGTAGTATTATTAATATATTGATAGACGTGGTAAGTACATGTATGCATTTAGCAAACGTAAGGTATGTACATCTATACCTAGGTCATCTAGAAATGGTGGATATGAGTGAATAATCTATTTTGATTTGTTGAGAAAACATAAGGTCGAGATTGATATTAGAAAAATGGCCACGAGTTGGAAGTTGTATCATATACAACCAATAAAGTGTTATCCATTGCTTACAGGCTATGATTTATTCACCAAACTCAAGGTAAGAATCCAAGGCAGGCAAGTCCTAATACTAGAGAAATTAAAAGATTTCCCTATTTGTCTTAGGTTTGATAAAATAAAATTCTAGTGCGAAACTTATTAGAAAAATGAAATGGTAATAGTTAACTTTCTAATATTGTAAGAACATTTGCTATACAAAGTTGAAATAATCTACATTGATAAATTTGACCAACTAACATAATTTATAAATCGTTTATCAGTTAAAATATACAATTGAACTAAATTAAGATTGATAAATAAATATAGAATATACTTACTTTAAATCCTTTGGCATATTTTCACTTAATAACCCATGGAAGAGCCAATTTTCAAAACCACTAAAACATTCATGTCTCAATCATTTAAGAGTTTATTTGTTTGAGAAGGTGTGTTGTCTTTTATAAGTTTTGAACCCTTAAGAAATACAAGAATATGGATATTTGATCCATATTCAATCACATATAAATGTTACATAGTGAATGGTCGTAGCTCGTAATGTATGAAGCTTCAATGAAATAATCATTTGAAATAAGCAAATAAACCATAATGTGAAATCATATATTTAATACGATTGATTACAATAAGGATTTCCTTTTGAATGGTTCGAGCACTTAGAAAAGGAAAGTGAATGTACAAGAGTGGATATAACTTTGGTATAGTTGTGATGAAGAGAGTGAATAGTCAACTCTACTTCATGAAACAATGTCGGAAATGAGAATTGTGTAAAATACAGGTAGATACTTAATATGGAATGAGAAATATAATTTTTATTCCAATCTTGTTTTTTATATAGAAAATTGTTTCCTATAAAACTCATTTCTATGGGTTTAAGGTATTTAAACGAAGACTCTTGACTGTATACAAGTTATAGTAAAAGAAAAAAATAGCTCATAATAAGTAGTTGAATGGAGCTTCATATTTCGTATGTATTATAGTAATGGCGGAAATAGTGGGAGCACGCCATATAATATTTATCAATAGATGTATTAAGATACGGAAAATTATTTTCGTAAATATACAAAAATTATTTATGAAATAATAATTAATTTAAATATTGACTAAAAGCGAAGACAGTTTTGTTTTGTGATGAATGTTTTGAATATTCATTATGAGATAAATTTATAAGAATAATGGTATTTGCCACATTAGCTAAATAACACGGAAGTATCTATAATTTGTCGTAATTATTTTGAACTTAAGGACAAAGCACCCATCTAGTGGAAGCAACATAAGAGTAGGTGAACTCTTCAGATTGATGCATAAAGATATATGCGGTCAAAACGTCTAATGTTACCAAAAACAGTTCCACGTGTTTCGTTATTCACAGATGAAATAATATAAAATAAAAACGTGTATTTGATACACAAGTAATCTATTTATGATAAGTTCATTGAATACAAAATGGAAGTTTAAAATGTAACATGCAAAGAAAATAAGAAAATTTGATTTGATCAAATAGGTGAGTATATAGGAAAATAGTTTTAAACGTAACTAAAAACAAATAAGATTCAATCTCAAAAGTCACTCCTCCCTGTGATACATAATGATGTATCGATAAGGAGTAACCAGACTTTATTGCACAGTGTATGATTGATAACAAGTGAAGCTTAGTGAACTTTCTGTAAGGTCGTATACTTAAGAATAAGTACATAACGTTAAAATTTAATTTTGTCTAAAGAATAGTTTACGAGATCATACAAGATGAACATTTCTAAGAAACCCCTACATATCATAGATCAAGGAGTTGATAGGTCGTGTGAGTCGGGAGGTTACCCGAATACTTGCTTATAAGGGATCTTGTGTAGACTACTCCAAAGGAGTTTGGGTCTGACTAATATTGATTGATCAATTTATGTTATGAACATAAGCATTGTAAACTAAACTAGTTTCATACATATATTTATGTAGTTCAAAAAATGTTTATGAATATACATTCCATTGCACTGAGATTACAATTGTTGTTTCAAGAAACGCCAACTTCATAGCGAATGAATTATAAATTATTGATAGTAAATGAACTTAGATACGATCCAGAGATAAAACTGATAATGCAGAATAAAATAAAATTAATCAAACTAAAAAGACACGACACATTAGAAAATAATAAATCATGCACATTAAAGAGAAATTATGAGTAGATCTATAATTGGACAAATATAGATTCAGATAATGCTATATACGTATCTGTATCGAAAACATTTTCGAATATCAGATATCCGTATCCACGAATGCAAACAGATATTAGATATTCTTTTATCAGTTCGCAATCAATAAATTCAAATAAATAAATGGAAATTTTGATCCATTTTAAATCCATTTAGTACTAAAAATATAAAAAAGAATAAGTATGCCATGAAAAATTAATGTAAGTAGCAAATATTGATATTTACACACTTATTAAATATTTTTACCTAGATAAATTAGTAAATGACAATCATTTATGTACTAAAATATACAATAAATAACTATAATCTTGATAAAAACCGGACGGATGATTATCGGATGTAGATGTAGCCATATCCGTATTCATTTTTCGAATATCAGATAACTTTTCATATTTCAAATATGGATAGGAATGAACTTCAAATTTTTTAGGTAATCGTTGACAACCCTAGTTATGAATTATATTAATGTTAAGAAAGGAACTTCCTCGGTCTTAAGTAAATCATTAGGAGTATTGACTGTACTATATGGCACAATGCGCAAATCCAGAATGAATTCCAAATATGTTATCAAAATATGATTTTGATATTGGTACCCAAAAGGATACGATCCATCAGCTGTAAAAGTGTCTTTAAGAAGAAGATCAATATGGTGGAATATAATCCATGTTGATAAGAATAACATCGTAAATTTCAATTGTTGAAATTAATGTAATGGATTCATTATTTAACGTACTTAGGTTTATTCGAATTTTTGCTCGCAAAATTATCGCTGCGGATGATTTTGAGTTTTGGTACGTGAAACAGAAATTCTAAATAATGATTTTGAATATGCAATTTGCGCTTAGTAATTAATTTGCACTTAATAGTCAGTGTCTCGGAGTTAGTGGGAGAAATTCTAAGTTTATGGGTTATTAGATATAATCCAAGAAATGATCCGAAAGCGTTATTCCATAAACATCAGAGTTAAGTAAGTATTTTGACAGAGAAATCAAATAAATTGAATTTTATTCAAAATGTGAAGGAAGCATGTGTCTATAAGAAAGAACATTAACATGTACAAAAATATATTTCTAAACCATAAGTAAACAACAAATTTATAATTGTTAACGATGTATTCATGCTAAAATCATTTCAGTTTGGTTATTTAATGCTCGACATTGGTTTTGAATATGATTTCTTTTATAATTAGTGTAAAAGGACGACGGGATTGTCCCAAATGATATAGGTAGACATAATATAAAAATTGTCTAATATGAAGCATATAAGACGGGTACCTCATGCATTGGTAAGTGGAATTATCATATATGTTATACTGTCTACAATAGTACACTTCACTTGCGTATTTGAAACATATAGCAAGTAACAATTTTGAATTAAGATTACTTAACTATAGTTTAGAGTGTTCTATAGTATTTATGAAATATAGAGAATAGTTTATAGAAACAATAAACTCCTCATGAAGGAGTGCACGGACTCGAACTTCATTAATGATATGGCATATAGTAAGCTGATCATATATTCAAGTTCAAACATAAGTTAAGAACTTTAAGTTGGAATTGTTCCAGATAATAAATATTAGTTTATTATACCAAAATCTAAGTGCATTGACTTGAACAACGTTGCAATGTAAGAAGTATAAATAAATGCACAAATTAATAACAAAGCCGAGGATGATTTCAAATATTGAGAATCACCTGACATTGTTATACGATAACAATGTTGCGATACAGTTTGTTGTAACATCCCCTATCTTGAGGCCCAAAGCTAAGTGCTACAAATGATGCAGTCATCTATAGTATTTACTTTCGATGACAAAATACGGTAATGTTAATGGTATCCATAGTATCTAAAGCACATGAATATGAAACAGAACCACAGATTTCAAAACAACTTTTCTAATTACTATTCACTAAATCATGTTTTGTATCCAATTACATAATCCCAAATGTTTCCCAGGCATTGAAAAATATAATTATTACAAAATACACCAAGAGCGACATATGAAGATGCCCCCTTGGATGGCCGGAGTACTAAATAGACAAAAACTGTCTTAATACATCATAGTAGAAATAAAAACATAACAACACCCAAATAGCTAACATCAGCCTCCTGCTCATCTTCGGAAGCTTTATTCGTCCACCTACTAAAACCTATAAATCCTCAACTCTTAATCTACTCAAATTAATTTTGAGCACCCGAGAGTTTAAGGGGAAAAACATAAACTTCGAGTCAGACATAAAGTCGGGTGTGAATAATATTATTACATCTCGGTTTACTGATATTAAGTGAGACCACACCGCTTAGCGGAACGGGTTTCCCCTCACTAATATCCCTTTAAAACATATCTTTTTGCAAATCAAGACCCTGTAACCAAATTGGTTAATCAAACTGATTATAACAATAATAGCAATGTCATATATACTCAAAATCAGGTAATAAATGGACCATATGTCCGGACAATATAGTTTTGTTTGGCTAACGACTAACCATTGGCTGAAGTGGGCCTACCAGACAAAATAAATAATCTAACATCTGTTAGACAAACTTCTAGACGGTCTGTCCTTAACTTACTTCTCCAAGGGTCACCTGATCCTAATGGTTTTGCGGGCTCATCAATAAACTATCCTCCTTCTTTGTATATATTCCTTTCTTTGTGTAACCATCATTTAAGTCTAACCTATGATTAAGACATACACGCTGGAATTGTGGACTAAATTAGCTAGGGGCTATAGTTAATGTTTAGGGTGCGACCCTATACCAGTCCCATCTGGTATTCTAATATCTGAGTCATTTACTTAGGGTTGACTACCCTTTAAATTTTCCTTGAAAACCTTTCCAAATTGATTTAACCCTTTAAATCATAATTAAACAAGGAAAATACACTCTATACTTTACTCAAGTCACTTTTCCATGTTATATATATAAACACACACTTTACACAAAACATCGTTGATGAAAATATTTGAAACCTTTGTTTAAACCTTTAAACAATCTCTTTCGAAACCTTTGAAAGTACCCATTTCAAAATAGTTGAAAGTACCCCTTTCGATACAAGTAAGCTACTTTACTTTATTACCTTAGACCAAAAGGCCAAAACATACCTTTCAAAACCATTTACAATAGACCTTTCGAAAACATTGAAAGTGCCCTTTCGAAAGCTTTATAAAACCTTAGACATCCTCTTTTCAAAACACTTCAGACATGCCTTTTGAAAACATTGGAAACCCTCCATTTAACACTAAGGTAAACCTTTTGAAAACACTGGGGAACCACCCCTTTGAAACCTTTATCATATACTCTTCGAAAGCGTTAAAGTCTCTTACTTAAAACAAACCTTTCGAAAGCATTGGGTTCAAGTAAAAACATATGGAACAACCATTTGAAACTGTTCAAAACCATTCCTTTCGAAACCCTTGGGTTTAACTTTCAAAATCTAAGATGGGTCTTAAAAGAACTAAGTCGAAAGAAATTTCATAAGTAAAAGTGGATGGTGTTGAAACTAATCCCTTCGAAAGCATTGGGGAAGCGACTCTTATTTTAAAAGCTAAAGAACCTTTCAAAGGCATTGCTTCGAAAGGTAGGATGCAGCAGCAGAGGTTTTGACCCTTTCGAAAGCATTTTCTTAAAAAAAAGGCGGCAACCTCTTTCAAAAGCTATTTTCTTTTAAAACACTCGACCATGTCGAAAGCTATCTCATTTGAAAGCATTCTTTAAGAAAGCAAAGCGAGTGGCATTTCCTTTTGAAAGCAAAACAAAGGTCTCGCGACCCCTTCAGAAGCCCTGTTTTGACTCTATGCCTTTCGCTTATGTCCAATCCACTACGTACCAAGTCTTTGATACCCTATGTATCGATTTCGACTAAGGTGGAGGCGGAAGTATAAGGTCGAAAGGTGGCTATCGAAAGTGGTGAAACAGTAAAAACCTTATAAAACTGGTTTTTAACATTAAAAAGAAATTTCTTTTCAACTAACCTACTTTGTTTGTCAACATATGATTGGTTGCCAATACTTTTCCAAAATCCTTTCTAAAATACTGCCAAATTTCAAAGATAATTTAAGACGTTTACAAATTGCCTCTTCTCCTTTTATAAACATATAAAACATTCAAGTCTCGTATCTTAAATAATTTTATATACTTAATAAAACACTTAGGAAAATTCTTCAAAAATTCCCATAAATTAATTTTTAATATGTTTTCCATCATATATAAATTTCTGACCCAAGGCCAATGTAAAATGACTGTAATTAATTTTAAACCCAACCAACCATTTTCTTCACTAGAAAATACATAATAAATCAACATTAATTCAAAAAATTATAAAACTTGAAACCCAATCATAAAATAATATTTCTGGCCTTATACCAAAATCGCAAGGCGTTTGGATGTCATTTGATTGGTTTTCCAAGTTAAACCTTATCATAAAATCTATATGAAATAGCATAAATCATCAACAAGCATATATCTCTATTTAAACAATCAAAACATGGCAAATCATTTGCAAAATAATTTCGGATCCCAACCATAGACTAAAATATGAGATGTAACCTATCATTCACCTTTAGCTTGCTTGTTAAGGAGTTGAGATTTGATCTTGGATTAAGTTGATTAAGCTTCCTTCTTTTGATTCTAGCTTTGTCTTCTTGTTGTTTTTCCCCTAATCGTGGCCGACCTCTTCCATGTTTTGATTTTAGTTTGTGAACATGTAAAATGAAGTGGTATGAAGGTTTAGGGTAAATGAATATAACTTTCTCCTACTTTGCCCTTATCTATTTCTTTTATGTATTTCATTTTAATCCATTTTTAGTTCATTGTTCATTAGTGTTAACGCTGAAAATTGAACGCTAACACCCTGGTGTGTGTAGTAATAATGTGAAAGCACCACCCGTGATACGGGAATAAGAAATAAGCTGAAAAGTAGCAGAAAATAGTAAAAGGCAACGATTTTATAGTGGTTCGGCTTAAGATCAAGCCTACGTCCACTTTAAATTCCTTTATTGCTGATTTGGTTACAAGTTGATACAATGCACTTCAAAATACAATACACTATGATTCCAAAACATTTCAGACTAGTAGTTCAAACTTCGATGTGATAAGGCTCTTTGAATCCATGTCGGATGTGCAAGATATCTTTCGAAGCTTGTTGCAGTGTCTTGAATGTTCGGAATGCTTGATGTGTTGGAGGAGTTAAGAATTCAGCAGAGTAACAGCGCTTCCGAAAATCAGCCAAAAGTCCTTGTGCCCTTGGAGTAGCTCTAGTATTTATAGGGAAAAAATCTAGGCCAGATTCAATCTCCAAGTCCTAGGTCGTGAATGACCTAAGTTAGGTCGTAGGTCGGCAGCGACCTAGGGGATGTAACCTGGCTCATCTTGTTTAAATCTTGATTTCTTCTGAGCGAGTTAATGGGTCGCGCGCGACCTAATATAGGTCGTAGGTCGGCGGCGACCTAGGAGATCCATTGAGACCTAAATTAGGTCACTGAGACTACTTTGTTCTTAGGTCGTTAGGTAGCAGGATCCCTTAAGTCGCTAGCTTCTTAGGTCGGTAGGTCGTGGCATTGCTTAGGTTGCATATGCTTTAGGTCGCATATGCTTTAGGTCGCATATGCTTTAGGTCGCTTGATCTTTTAAGTCATTGAAGCTTTTAGGTCGCTGAAGACAGAAGTCACTAGGTCGCTAACCCCTTAAGTCGTTAAGTCGTTAGAGAGGTTAGGTCGCTGCTCCCCATAGGTCGCTACTCCCCATAGGTCGCTAGGTCGCAAATCAAAAGAGGGTTAAAATTTGCCCCTCGAAGTACACGCCTAGGTCGTAGGTCGTGTGCTTCGATTTCCTTAACTCGCTCTTTGATGAGTTGTTAGGTCGCGAACGACCTAGCGAGGAAATTAGGTCGTGTGGTGCCTATTCGCATTTCACTGCCCCAGTGTATAAATAACTTAGGTCGTTCCTCCTTCACCTCATCTGTTCTAGCATTCCATTCAGCCATTAACAAGTTCCCAAGATTTCGAAGGCGAATTCAATTACTCGATCATCAATTATCCTTAACATTACATTGCGTAAGTGAACCCGCTTTCTACTCAATCCTCGATTATCATTGATTCACGAACCCCATCTTTCATCTCTGACCGACTTCCTTACGCCGCGTTTCATCACGAATCTCGCTATCTTAACTGTTGTTGGACTTGAGGTGATTCGATTTGGCTTTAGGCGATTATCGAGAAGTAGGAGATGGGTTTCAGTGCTTTAGGCTGACTGATTTGTGATTTTAGAGGGGATGAGAAGGTAATTGGTGGAGGGAAACGAGGTTTTGGCTTGAGCAGAATATAGTTCGAGATTCCATTAGAGACGACCTAATGAACATTAGCGACCTATGAACCTTCGCGACCTAGGACTTAGACGAATGCATATTGCCTTAAACTGTTGGATTAGGTTGCGACCTATTGAATTAGCGGCTTAATCTCTTGTGGCATAGAGCTTGGGTCGCGGCTGAACTGTTGGATTAGGTCCTGAAGTCTTACTCTCTTATAAGTATCACGACCTAAAGAACTAGCGACCTAGGTTAACTCGCAGCATTACTTCTAGGTCGTGGACGAGCTAACACTTAGCTAAAAAATGCTTTGCCTGCCTTGAAGCATAACTTCAACTTGAATGCTCAACTTGAACTGCCGGACTGAACTGCCTAAACTTTGAATTGCTTGAACTTCTTTACAGATTACGTCTAATGCTAATAACCTGTTAAACACAATATTTGTAGAAAACTGGGACGAATATACTGCCATTGACTGCCCACATCGAATGACAGATTAGTCGATAAAAAATAATCAACTTAAATGAACTATGTGAATGAAATGCTGTGGATTAACAAGTTCAAGTTAAGTATTAAAGCAAATTTAAAATAATCAACTAAAGCTGATTTGTTTGCGTCAACACTGTACTTGGACTTGAAATAACAAGCCTTGAAACTTTATAATCGACAAATGTCAATTCACTTGATTTTAGTTATATTTGCTTGTTATTGCACTAGTTCTGCACAACACTTCACACTTTTTAGGAAACGTGCACCTTCACATTTGAACATCTAATTGATTGTGTAGAATGACTTCTCAACAAGAAGAGGTAACAGTTCAGGCTGGAGAGGCTATTCCTATTCCTGCTCCATTAACTGATCCTCCAGAAAGGACCTCAACTACACTAACATATAGAGTTTTCCGCCAACTGTGCACTCAGTTTGGGATTGCTGAAGCAGATGTCATACTTCCTGAGAAAAGTGACACTGCTGATATACCACCTTCCGGTTTCGTCGTAGTTAATCGTCAGATGTGCATGAGTGGAGCTATCCCTCCTTTCAACGACTTTCTTCAGCAACTTCTTCTCCCACTGGCTATCTCCCCCTTCCAGCTACACCCCAATGGCTATGCCATTCTGATGGGGTTATGTGTGCTATTTAGGAGGACGCTGGATCGTTTTTCGAGTTTTGATGAAGTTTGTTACTTGTGTACATTTTGCCAAGAATAAAGACCATCCCTCCATCACGCTCGTGAGAAGTGCTAGGAACCGCAAACTGATCATTGGTCTTCCCGATAGTGCTCACGGGTTTCTGAGTCAGTTTTTCTTCGTTCGTTGTCCTCCGGGATTCTACGCTATCTGGAGAGTAGGAAGTAAGATCATTTATTTTTGTTCCTTATGTTTCCTGAACTTTTCGAAGCCCGAGTTGTCAAGTGTTAACTTCTCCCCTTCCAGCTGTTCCTCTTCCATCCCTTCAGATCACTCCTGCTTCTCAGCCGGGATCGTAGGAAGAGCAAATAGAGGCCCATCAAGGCTTGGAGGATCCACCCGCTTCGCAAGAGCAGAAGGCGGAAGAATTTGAGGACAGTGAGAAGACCCCGGAGCAGTCTTATGATGATGATACAAAACTTTCTACGTTGCTTACTCCGGGAAGTGAATCTTCTTCAAAGAGGAAAGGGAAGCGCGCAATGAGGAAGAAGAAGAAAAGCACTTCAGCTGGAGAAGATAAAGTAGAAGAAGATCCGACTACTCCTCTTTCTCCTTCCCCTCCGACCCGTCCACAACGGCTTCCAAAACTAGTTATCAAGCCGGGAAAGAGCTCTAAGGGTGGCGGGAAGAAGGAATGATAAGCTGGACTTTAGGCTTCTTGTTTTGCTTTTTGCTTTTTGCATGTATTGACCGGAAATTGTGCGGATACCGGCCTCCGCTTATTGAAACCTGCATATGTGCAAAAATTTCATAGTATGGAATAATATGGTTCTTTTTGCTCGTACAATTTCTTGTCAGTATATGTGTGAATGCATTTATTCCTTGTTTTTGCACAAGTTTCTTTATTTACTTTATACGATACTGCAGTGAGCTCGTGGTATGATGTTTGAGTGTTATTTTTATTAATATAGCTATGTGCCCCCATACGACGGCTCATTGCAATATTCTGAAAAGACTCGTACTCTTATTTTAGAAAATAATTTTTTCCGTTTTTGAGGAAATATTATTCTGCTTTCAATAGAGTATGCCTTGTATCAGAGACGTTTTCTCTTCTTTTTATTTCTTTCTTTTAGAACACTTCAACTTTCGAGGATGATCACTTTTATTTGTTGAAAAGTGGATTCTCCTACGCAGTGAAGCGAGCTTCTGAAGAATATTTTGACATTTCAACTCTAGTGAAGTGGTTTTTGCACTTCAACTTTGGTGAAATGCGCCTCCGGAGAGGTCTTTTTGGCATTTCTGAGGAGTAGCATTTGAACTTTGTGGAGTATCATGGACTCCAAAGAGTAGCATTATGCTCTGTGGAGTAGCGTGGACTCCGAAGATTAGCATTTGGACTCCGAGGAGTAGCATGGACTCTGAAGAGTAGCATTGTGCCTCCGGAGAGGTCTTGTGCTTCTAGAGAAGTCTTGTGCCTCCGGAGAGGTCTTGTGCCTCCGAAGAGGTCTTGTGTGCCTTGGGGAAGGTCTTCTGCCTCCGAAGAGGGCAGCGTGTGCCTTTGGTGAAGGCTTGTGCCTCTGAAGAGGGCTTGTGGTGCCTCGGGAGAGGTCTTATGCCTCCGAAGAGGTCTTGTGCCTCCGAAGAGGTCTTTATTTGATTGCCTGGAAGTTACTTACTCACAGTTAAATGGATCCATGGGGCGGACACAAGTTACTTAATTGGATGTTCGTTCGCACAAACGATCGCAACTAGTTAACAAAGGTCCTGCGCCTTCTGGTTCCACCAACCTCTTTGTTGAGAAGAGAACTTCCATTTTTTGGCGTGCCTTCGAAGAGGGCTTGTGTCTCCGTAGAGGTCTTTATCCTCTGAAGAGTTGCGCCTCCGAAGAGGTCTTGTGCCTCCGAAGAGGGCTTTTGTTGACTGGCTTGCCCACGTCTCTCCGTCGTTTGCTCATTAGTGGTCCCCTGTTATCGTCTCCGAGCCCATGTCCCTTTCTTTCGCGAGTAGTTTGCTCCATCCGAAGATGTGTACTTCACTGTTAAGTGATTCCACGGGGAAGGCACGAGCTATCTAATCAGATGTCTGTTTGTACAGACGATCGTAATCAGTTAACAAGTGTCTGGTTCCTTTTCTTTGGAAAAGTACCCCTTTGGCAGAACCATCAACTTTTTTGCGTGAAGTTCATCTTATGTTGGATTTAAGTCTGGAACCTTTTGTGGCTTGAAATTCGTTTATCGAGTGATTTACGGGGCTCACTTAGCCTTGTGATGGGTAGGCTTTGTTTTAATGTCCTGCAGTATTAAATCGACATTTTAGCAATACATTTAGAGTATTTACTCATCGAAATGAAACATGCATTTTATAATAATAAAGAACACAGAATTTATAGTGGTTCGGGCAAGAATTGGGCCTACATCCACTTTATAGCTCTTTTATTGATCATCACTGATTTTACAATGGTTTACAATACAATTGATACATCCATAATCATTTTACAATTTCAAGCAAAGCTTTTTAAGTAAAATATGGACGCAAATGATTGTTGTTCCAGGCTCTTGGGATTGGATCTCCTTCGACAGTTGTGAGTTTGAAGGTACCATCAAGGAGATTATTGCCTATGACATATGGTCCTTCCCAATTTGGTCCAAACACTCCAGTTGCTGTCATAATCCTCTTCAAGACTAAGTCCCCGATTTCAAAGCTTCATTGACGGACTTTAGAATTGAAGTGCCTTGCTATCCTTTGTTGATGGGCCGCAACTCTGAGCTTAGCTTCTTCCCTTCTTTCATCAAGGAAATCAAGTGCTTCTAATTGCAATTTTTCGTTTTCAGCCTGGTTGAAATGAATTCTCCTGTGTGAAGGGACTTCTAGTTCTACTGTAATCATCGCTTCTGATCCATATGCCAATGAGAAGGGAGTGTGCCCAGTCGCAGTTTTATGGGTTGTTCTGTACGCCCATAGTGCTAGTGGTAGCTTATCAACCCATCCACCTTTTGCTTTTTCAAGCTGCTTTTTGATGGTTGACTTGATAATTTTGTTTACTGCCTCCACTTGCCCGTTTGCCTACGGGTGAGCCACTGCTGAGAAGCTTTTTCGGATTTTGAATCGCTTGCAAAAGTCATGGAACTCTTCGCTTTCGAATTGTGTACCGTCGTCTGTGATTATCTTCTGTGGCACACCATACCTGCAAATGATATTTTTATTCACAAAGTTTATCATCTTTTTAGAGGTAATAGTAGCCAAAGGTTCAGCTTCAGCCCATTTAGTGAAATAATCAACAGCAACAATAGCATATTTGATTCCCGACTTGGCAATTGGTAAAGGTCCGATTAGATCTATCCCCCAAATGGCGAATGGCCATGGACTGACCATCTGTGTTAGTTCGGTGGAAGGCGCTCTTGGGATTTTTGCAAATCTCTGGCACTTATCGCATTTTCGGGAGTAGATAGCAGCATCTTGATTAATATTTGGCCAAAAGTACCCATACCGGAGAACTTTCTTGGCAAGAGTTTGTCCACGTGAATGATCCCCACATTCTCCTCTGTGTACCTCTGCTAAAATTGTCTTGGCTTCTTCCTTGGTTACACATCGGAGTAATGGCATTGAGAATCCTCTTCTGTATAACCGGCCATCTTGAATACATATCTCGATGCTTTTCTCAACAGCTTTCGGCGTTCTTTAGAATTTTCCGGCAGGGAACCGTTAAGTAGATATTCTTTGATCGGGGTCATCCATGACTCTTGTTCTTGAGATACAACCAATGTTTGCACAAAAAAATGGACAAACACCTCCAAGTCGTATGATTTAATGGATTTTACGTTGTTCTTTGTGATTTGGGTGATTTATGCAAATATATGAAAAGCAGGGACTAAACTGTAAAAGACACGCAGATTTATAGTGGTTCAGCCGGAATGTGTCTACGTCCACTTTATATATTATTTCTCCTTTCTAGTTCAGATTACAAGTACAAAGCTTTGATACAAGTATCTAAAAGTTGTTTGAAAGTTCTCTCCGTGCTTGAGCTCTCAAACTTGTCCCCCATTGCTGTACCCCTACCCCTCTATTTATAGAGTGAGGCAAGGGGTAGGGGTCTAGGATGTATACAGCTGCTGGTGGGCTTGGGCTGATGTAATCTGGCTTGGCCAGGTTGGTTCGGTTGTGAATGGAGTTAGTCCGGTGGTGAGTTGTGAGGGGTGGTCCGGTGGTTCAGCTTCGGTGATGAGTTGATTCGGTAGGGTGAAGCAGGTTCTGGTTCGGTTATGGGAAGGAAGGAGTTTGTGTTGGTTCGGGGAAGAGTGGATCGGTAGTGGGCTGGTTCGGAGGAGAGTGGATCGGTAGTGGGCTGGTTCGGCTTTGTATAGGGTTGATTCGGTAGCAGGTGGACCGGTGGGTTGGTTAGGTAGCTCCGGCCTGGTGGCGAGTAGACTTGATTCGATCCGGTATAGTGTTGGAGATGTGTTGATTCGGTAGTGCCTTGCTTGCTTTTGGCTTGGTGGTGTGTTCCCTTCCTCTGGTTCGGTGGTGGTGGAAGCGCACCCAACATTTTCCCCCCAAAGTGGGGCATATGCCATTGTATGCCCCGCTTTGTTTTAGTTCCTTTGTTTTTAAGTATCGAATCCGGTTGGTTCGGTCGCCCACACCCATCTTTAAGTATGGGCTTCGAGCCTTCATTTACCTTCCATCGTTTGAGATAGCCGAACCCCTTAAGTGCCGAATCACCTAAAGTACCGAATCTCTTAGTGCCGGATCACCCAAGTGCCGAATCACCTAAACGCCGTATCACCCAAGTGCTGAATCTCTTAGTGCCGAATCACTCAAGTGCCGAATCAACCAAGTGCCGAATCAGGTGTGTTCTCTTCTGCCGAGAGGGATTTTATGTTTCAACTTATAAACGCAATTTCGGTCTTCATATGGTTGCTTGTTTACTCCCTTCATTCTAACTACGAACTTCTTTGTGTTTGCAGATAAATGTCTCACAGAGTCGAAACTCGTTCCGATAAGAAGAAATTCCAGGACAGAGAAGAGCCTTCTGTCGTGCCCCCAGTCCAGTCAGGACCGGGACGTCATGGGCCCACTCCGAGATCATTGGTAGATGGATATGATCCTCAGGAGCTTCTGAACTCGCCTCCCGATTGCTTCCCTAGCTCACTTAAGGACGAGCAGCTTGATGTCATTTCTCGCTCTTTCGGGATTGACAGAGCGCGTATGTTGTTGTCGGGGAAGGAGTGATGCCATATAACCCCCCCGAAGGATATTTCGCTTACAACAGGTATCGCTGTATGTGTGGTGCCATCCCGCCTCTCAATGCCTGGATAGTCAGCTTTGTCACATATCTGAAGGTGGCTCCATTCCAGCTTCAGCCTAACTCCTACGCCATTCTGGTGAGCCTTTTTGTTATCTTCCAGAGGAGATACGGGCGTCCTCTTTCCAACCGGGAGATCCGGTATTTGTACAACTTGAGGGGCTATAAGAAGGGGTCTCCATACATTAGCTTGGAATCAGCCGTATCTTTCAAGCCGGTCCTGGACTTATACTCGAAGTTCAGCATGTTTAAGAAAGAATGGTTTTTTATCAAGGATGACTCTATTTCCATCCGTCGCTTCACTTCTGGCTGTAAGTCCTAAGCTTATTTATAATTTCCGTTCTGACTGCAATACCTCTTCTTATGTGTTTTTGTTTCTTGCTAGCGACAGGTGGCTTTGCGGTCGTAGAGAGTGACCGCCTTGTTCAGATGGTTGCGGAAATAGAAGCCATCACGGGAAGGGATAGGTCGGCCTCTTATTCGATTAGGAACGCTACACTTTTAGGGCACAATATGATCCTACACATCAGTCTGTGGTCAAGCAGAGAGACACGGTGGAGGAGAGGGCTGCCAAAGCCACGGGAGGGGCCACGGCGAAAAGCGGCAAAAGGAGACCCTTCTCGGCGCATCCAGTCGCCGTGGGGAAGAAACTCAGGAAGTCTGATGAACCTTCTCCTAGCACACATCCGGATGTTCAGGAGGAGGATAAAGTGGAGGGATAAAAAGTCGAGGATGAAGGAGGTGAGACGGAGAGCGGAAGCGGTGGAGAAGGTGACGGTGATCGTCACGGCGATGACGGTGGCAAAGGACGGGGCGGTGATGGTACCGGGGCTTTGTCTTCTGGGCAAGTAGGCGAGATGCAAGAGTGGACAGATGATGCTTTCCGCCAAGCCTTCGAAGGTTTGGA
Organism: Allium fistulosum; assembly: GCA_030737815.1. NCBI lineage: Eukaryota > Viridiplantae > Streptophyta > Magnoliopsida > Asparagales > Amaryllidaceae > Allium > Allium fistulosum. The sequence continues at coordinate 934,307,937 of CM060907.1, read as the reverse complement.
GGAAACGGAGAAGTCCAAGAAAGCTGATAAGGTTGGGACTGGCGTCGATTTATCTTCCGGGAGTGCTTCTACTGAGGCAACTTCTGCGGTTCAAGGTGAATTTCTCTCTATTCTTTTTAATTCTCGAATGATGGCTCAATGCATGCTGGTGACACTTGATTTTTACTCTAGGAGCGGGCATAACGGCCAAGACCTCAGATCTTCGGCACAGGCTTGAACAATACAAACTCCTCAAAGCTTCCGCCAAGCCGAAGCCTCCCACTAACCGTCCTGGAGACGTAGTCGGCTATCGTCCTCTTCTTGGAGTTATTGAAGAGGATATAGAAAAGAAGAAGAGGAGTCGATCTACATTTGAATCTCTTCCTGGTCCTCTGGCCCCACTCCAGCCTATTCGTGATATTGAGGAGGAGGACACCGAGTTTATACCTTCCCCCCATCCGTCTGAGAATCCAACCGTCATCTCGATAGATCATCCTGGCTTAGTTCGCAATCCGTTTGCGGGTCATCCGGACCTGGACCCGGCATCTCATGACATCTCCTTCGATGAGGTTACTGGTGAGCATCTCCTTCCTCGTAATCCTATAGTACGGGTGCTTGACGAAGCTAAGTCCCTGGACCTTGATCTGCTTACTACCCGGGTCGTAACCTTGGGGGATGAGGCTAAGGCAAATATTGACCGGGTAGCTGAGGAGACCAGGAAATTGATGGGGCACCATGCCCAACTGGTCAAGGCTGGGGAAGAGATAGGAAGTGCCAACATTCGGCTACGGCTGATGGTTTCTGACCAGGCTAAACAACTCGCCGACCAAGCCATCCAAATCTCCCAGCATGAGGCTGCATCCAGACAATTGAGGAAGACTATTGAAGAGGCCAGTAGGGAGGAGTTGCGGAGAATGGAGGTCGTCTGTAAGGAGCGGATTGACATGGCCATTGCCACGGTGGACGAGGTTCGGCAAGCGGACCTCGAGCGGGTCGAGGAACTATCGAGGAGACTTAAGGCCGCGGAGCTTGCTCAGGCCAAGTCAAAGGAGGAGATGGAGGCAATGAGGAGGTCCCTCCAGGCTGACCGTTTACGGTATCGATCGGAGAGGGATGTTGTTGTTGCAAAGCTGCGGGCTTCCAAGGTCCGAATGAGGGAGTTTGAAGAGAACGAGGGGATGATGGATGGGATGCTTCAGGATATGTACTTCCGTACTTGGAGGCAGGGTAACTTTTCCTGGATGGATGATTACCCCCGGGTTATGGCTAGGATCTATCTCAGGGCTCTAGAGGAGGCCAAGGCTGAGGCGGATAAGGAGGGTGGTGTGGCCTTCAGGATGGATGTGGTTACCGCCCAGTTTACCAAGGAGGAGAAGGTGGCGGTGAAGGAGGGCATGCGGTTGCTTGCAGCTGAGGAGGCAGGTGTGCAAGTAGAGGATGATGATCAAGATGATCAAGGAGCAGATGCTGGTAAGTCTTCCTTTCTAGTCTTTCCGTTAACTTGGTTGCTTATCACTGATGAATTCTTTCTCTGACCGGACAGGTGGGCAATAGGACAAGGATAAGACTCCGATGCAGCCGGCTCCTTGATTGGACCTGGATATCTTTTTGTGGACTTGACATTGTTGTATATGTTAGTCTCAAAATAGTAACGTAACTCTTAGGTTGTAATTATACTACTTGTAATAAACAACACTATTCTTGACGTGTAATTCTTTTAACTTAAGATGATCCTGTCGTCTTTTGAATGTTTGTGCTATTTTGACATGTTTGTATGAGAAATATAGCTATGCATATTCTTGTAATTAAATTGTGTTTGACGTCAAGTTCTTGTTTAAAACATAATTTCATGACTTGCAACGTTAGCGTGTGGTGTGAATAAATTATAGTCACGTGTTTACACATGAAAGAAGGAAATACCACCCTTTATATTTTGCTTGTAGATGGCAGCTTTAAATGTCTTGTGTGACCGAGTATGGAATGTGGTCCAGTATTTTGCTGTGAGTATCCGCTTCCATTAGCGAATGTCTCTTGTTCTGTGTCCTGTACTTCAAGGATTGTTACAGAGGATAGGAGAAAAGTTTCTTAAATAAAATTGAAATATGTGAAATAGTAAAACTTCCAATCACGGAAGGCCTTCGATGTGCTTAAGTTCGTGGCAAACGGGCTTTGTAGTCACTTTCCCTAGCTGTGGGTCTTGGAGACATTTGTCACCCATCTTACGCCTCCGCGGGGAGTTAATTCTTTTTTACCACAGCCGCACTTAAGACACATCGGAGCCGAGATCGCGCACATTAACTACACGGGCCATTATGGCCCGTAATCGTGGGTATTATTCGATTTACTGTGGCCGGCTAGCGTGGGTGCCGATCGCCAACCGTGAACTGCCCTTGGCTGGCCACAACTTATGTTGGGGCTTATAGTCAGTTCACAGTTGCCGGCGAGCCGAACGCCGTAATGAGCTGCCTCGGCTATAGTCGGCCTTCTTGGTGGCTTATAATCGGCTCATTACAGTTGTCTTTAAGGGCCGTCGCGAGCAATGAGTTAACCCGCAGCAGAGGGATGCCGGAGTGAAAGTGTCTCATTGGCGAGGGCATAGATTCGCATAGTACCTGTTAGGTCTTGTCCAGGTGAAGTTGCGCTGTGGAGTGCCTTGAATGGAAATGCTATATGCACATGATTTTGTTCAACAGAAAAGGATAAAGTTAACAAGCAGCCAAGATATAAAGGAACAAGTTAAAAAAGAGACAAGGTTTTTTTAAAGTGGTTTGGCGCGAAAATGCCTACGTCCACTGATTCTCTTTGTTAATTTACTTCATATAGGCAGTACAAGCTAAGAAAAGTATCGACGGAGGTGTTGGATGTTCCATGCCCTCTGGAACACCTCTCCGTCCACTGTTAACAAAATATAAGCTCTGTTGTGGAGATCTTTATGAATTACATATGGTCCATCCCAGATTGGATCTAGTGCTCCGGGGCGAGGGAAGATTCGCTTGAGGACAAGATCCCCTTCTTGTAAGGTACGATGCTTGACTTTAGAGTTGTATTGTACTGCCACTTTTTGCTTGTGGGCTGCTGCTTTGAGGACTGCATCGTTTCTTCTCTCCTCAATTAGATCCAAAGACATGTGAAGGAGTTCTTCGTTCTCTTCTGGGTTATAGTGGATCCTACGGTGGGAAGGCACGATGGTTTCAACTGGGAGCATAACCTCTGATCCATACGCCAAAGAGAAAGGAGTATGCCCTGTTGATGTTCTAAAAGATGTGCGATAGGCCCACAGTGCCGTAGGGAGTTCATCCACCCAAGCGCCCTTTGACTTTTCGAGTTTCTTTTTTATCAGAGTTTTTAGGATTTTGTTGACGGCTTCGACTTGTCCGTTTTCCTGGGGATAAGCTACGGATGAGAAGCTTTTGTGAATTCCGTGCTCTTGGCACCAGTTGGCGAACTCCTCGCTGTCAAACTGAAGTCCATTGTCTGATATAATTTTGAATGGGACTCCGTACCTGCATAGAACATTTTTGATCAAGAAGTTAATAACTTTCGCTGAAGATACTTTATTCAGAGGTTCCGCTTCCACCCATTTGGTGAAATAGTCGACTGCCACTATAGCATACTTGGCCCCGCCTCGGCCCATTGGCAATTCGCCGATTAAGTCAATTCCCCATACTGCGAAGGGCCAAGGGCTGGTCATTTGAGTAATCTCAGTTGTTGGTAGACATGGAATTTTAGCAAACTTCTGGCATCTGTCACATTTTCTGACGAAATCTAAGGCGTCCTTGCTTAAGGTGGGCCAGAAATATCCATATCGGAGTATCTTTTTTGCCAAAGTTTGCCCTCCGGTATGATCTCCGCAGCTTCCTTGATGAATGTTGGACAAGATTTCTTTGGCTTCCCTTCTAGCGACACACCTTAATAAGGGGTTAGAGAAGCCGCGCCGATAGAGGGTGTCCTCTTGTATTGTGTAGCGGGAAGCTTTCCTCAAGATTTTCTTGACTTCGTTACGCCCGTTGGGTAGTGTGCCACTTTGTAAGTAGTCTCAGATGGGAGTCATCCAAGTTGCTTCTTCGGTTGCAGCTATCAGATTCACTTGCTCAAAACTTGGGGTCAGTTGCTTTGAGATGGCTACTGCTCCGGAAATGGCGTTGTCTCTCACGCTTGCTTGCTTTGCCAATTCGTCGGCCTCTCGGCTCTCTTCCCGAGGGATGTGTTTGACTAAGTAGTGGCCCAATCGACTGAGAATTAACTTGGTCTTCTTTAAATATGCTATGAGTCGTTCTTCTCGAGCCTGGAATTCTCCTAGTATTTGATTAACAATAAGTTGAGAATCGCTATGAAGACATAAAGAATTGGCTCCGATTTCTAAGGCAAGTTCTAATCCAGCTATCATTGCTTCATACTCTGCATTGTTGTTGGTGGCAGCGAACTCCAACCTTATAGCATAGTGCAGTTTATTTCCCCTAGGAGTGATTATTACCACACCTGCCCCCGAGCGTTGTTCGTTTGACGCACCATCCACAAAGAGATTCCACTTGATGTCTTCTGCTATTTCCGATTGCTCCTTACCTTCGTTGGTAGTGAATTCTGCAATGAAATCGGACATGGCTTGCCCCTTGATGGCGGTGCGAGGGTGATAGGTGATATCATACTGACTTAGTTCAATGCACCATTTAAGTAGTCGCCCAGAAGTGTCGGGACGATGGAGTATCTGTCTCAGTGGTTGATCGGTCAGAACTTTGATGGAATGGGACTGGAAGTAGTGACGCAGTTTCCGTGATGTGATTAGTAAACAGTATGCTAGCTTCTCAAGTTTAGGATATCTGACTTCTGCCCCCGTAAACCTCTTACTTACAAAGTATACTGGCCGCTGCGTGCGGTTGTCTTCTCTTACCAAAGCAGCGCTTAGGGCGTGATATGACACAGCAAGGTATAGGTATAATTCTTCGCCTTCGCTTGGAGTCGAGAGTACCGGCGGTTTCTGGAGGTGTTCGATTAAGGTAAGGAAAGCGATTAGTATTCGTCAGTCCATTCAAACTTTCCTTTGTCTTTCTTTAGAGCTTCAAAGAAGGGGATGCACTTGTCCGTTGCTTTGGAGATGAATCGGCTTAGGGCGGCCACTTTCCCGTTCAGGCTTTGCATTTCCTTTCGAGTGGAAGGTATTTTGATATCTTTTAGAGCTCGGACTTGTTCAGGGTTTGCTTCAATCCCTCTGGCATGGACGATGAATCCCAAGAACTTTCCCGATGATAATCCGAAGGAGCATTTTAGAGGATTAAGTTTCATTCCATACTGGCGAAGTACTTGAAACATCTCACCCAAGTGGCTTACGTGATCGTCAGCTTTCCTTGACTTTACCAGCATGTCATCCACATACACTTCCATAGTTCATCCTATTAGCTCTGCAAACATCTTGTTGACGAGGCGCTGGTAGGTGGCTCCTGCGTTTTTAAGTCCGAAAGGCATTACCTTATAGCAGTACAAACCCCGGTTAGTGACGAAACTAGTGTGGTTTTGATCGGGAGCATGCATAGGAATTTGGTTATATCCTGAGTATGCGTCCATAAAGGATAAGAGTTCGTGCCTGGCTGTGCTGTCTACAAGTTGATCGATTCGGGGAAGTGGGAAGCAATCCTTTGGGCAGGCGTCATTTAAGTTGGAGAAGTCAACGCATGTTCGCCACTTCCCATTAGCTTTCTTTACCAGTATCGGGTTGGCGATCCACTCTGGGTAGATGGCTTCTCGTATGAAGTCATTGGCAAGTAGATTCTTTACTTCTTCATCGAGGGCTGCTGATCGTTCTGCCCCATACTTCTCTTTCTTTGTTTTACGGGCGCCTTGGTAGGATCAATGTTTAGTACGTGGCATGCTATGTCAAGGGAGATTCCGGTCATGTCAGCATGTGACCATGCGAATACATCCAAGTTATGGCGGAGAAAGTCAATGAGTTGTTCCTTCAACTCAGCTTTTAGTTGGGACCCGATTTTCAATAGTTTACTCGAGTCATGCTTGTCTATAAGTATAAATTCCATAGCCTCTGCAGGCTCGGCGGTGGCCTCCTCCTCTTTGTTCCTGGGGTCTAATTCATTGAAAGGGTCGCTGGTATATCGAAGAGGAGGGGCTTTCTTTAGTTGCTATGCTTCCAAACTTTTTGTGCAGAGGGCAACCTCTACACTCTTCCCTTTATCCTTCCTGTGGTTGTTGCGAAGTTCAGTTACATAGCAGTCTCGAGCAACGTCCTAGTCTCCCTCTACTTCCCCTATTCCATTGTCCGTTTGAAATTTCATCTTTAGGCACCATGGGGCCAGGACAATTTGGAAGTCAGATAAGGCTGGTCTTCCTAAGAAAGCGTTGTAGGCCGAGTGGTTTTCTATCAGCACAAATGTCTGTTTTCGCACAACGGAGCGGGGATGACTTCCAATTTCAACAAAGAGGTCCAGTTGCCCAAGGGGAATCTTCGCATCTCCAGTGAAACCATGTAATGGTTTATTGCAGGGAGAAACATCCTTTATTGATAGTTTCATTTTGTCGAATGCATGTTTGAATAGGATATTGCCATGTGGGGATATTGCCTTCCCTCTAAGTCACGCCTACCGAATGTGATGTCATCACTCTCTTTCCGCTTCGGGTGGCGCTCTTCTATAACAGAATTGACACAGTCTTCATTGTTTCTAAGCAACTTTCCATATCTTTCCATCTCTGCCCAGCTTCTGTCGGCGATGTGCGGTCCTCCCGAGATGGTATGTACCACTATTTTCTCTTGACTAGAGCCGCTAGTGTTGCGATTTCCTCTGCCTATCTCTGGTGAGGGTAGCCTTGGGTTCTCATTGGCAGGAGCTGGAGTCCTGTTCTGACCTCTTACATAGCGTTCCAGTCTTTTCCTTCAGATGTGTTCTTCAATCAAGTCCCGGAGATGATGGCATTCATTGGTATCATGCCCATGAGATTCGTGGAAGCGGCAGAACTTTCCAGACTTCTGCACGTTATCTGATTCCTTCTTGTATGGTGGGCGTTTGTATCTAAAGTCGTCCTGGGTGGCAAGGAAGATGTTTTCAATGGTTTCGTTCAAAGGAGTGTAAGTGTCGAACCTTGGTCCTGGCCTATATAGGCGCTTTTCTCCCTTCTTGCCCCCAACGTTGTCTCTAGAATCATTTCTTCGAACGTCCTTCGCTGCAGCGGGCGTGTTGCCGTGAGCTGCCTTATTTTGTGGCCCTGACTGCGCCTCAGTGGCGGCATCTTCAAGTCTCATATATTTCCCGGCTTCATGGAAGAAATCGGGTAAAGTAGCTGGTTTTTCTTTTGTCAACCTTCTAGCAAATTTAGTATCCGGATGCACACCACTACAGAGGGCCATTAGGATAAGCTTCTCATCGGCATCTTGGACTGCGGCCGCTGCGGCATTGAATCGGGTTAGGTATTGCTGCAGTTTCTCTCCAGGTTTCTGTTTGTTACTGGATAAGGAATAAGCATCCTTGGGTTGTTCCACATGGATGCGGAACTGACTGATAAACTTTTCTTTCAACATTTCCCACGAGCTGATGGATCCCTAGGGTAAATGACAGAACCAGGAGGTAGCTAGATCTGCTAAGAATAGTGGAAAGCATTTGCATAGTACTCCCTCTGTTGCTCCACTCATGAGCATATGCTGTGTGTATCTCTGTAAGTGTACAACGGGGTCGGAGGTTCCTTTGTAAGGCTCCATTGTTGGCATTTTCCATTCTCGGGGGGTGATAGTAATTTCGATATTGCGGGCGAAAGGGCTGGTTACCCTAGCGCCTATCCCTCGATCTCTTTGATCCCGTTGGACGAACTCTCTGAACAAGCGTGCCATCCTTTCATCAGAATTTGGAGTAGATAGGAACGAGTTTGGTACTGTTCTGTGGAATTGATTCCGTCCAGATGACCTATAGCGATGGTATCATCTATCATTCCCGATATTTTCCAGTGGCTGTCTTTGGTCTTCTGGGAGCATGCTAGGATCAGCTACAGTTGGCCCTTGCCTTGATCTTCCCCTGTTGGGTTCTGATCTAAGCACTTCCTCGGGTCCAACTTCGGGCTGGATTCTAGCTCGGCCCCGTTCATTGGCGTTTCCGTGGTTAGGCAGTACAACCGGCTCAGCTACAGTTGACCTCCGCCCGGTACCTCCCCCGTTGGGTTCGGTTCCAAGCGTTTCCTCAGGCCTGACTTCGGGCTGTGCTCGATCTCGGCTCCTACCATGGCCGCTTCTGTCGTTAGCTCCTTCGAAGAAGGAAGATCTTTGTTGTCTCTGAGATCCTCCAGACTGGGACTCACCCCATGATTCAGTGTTGCGGTTGGACTCTTCAGCATCCCTTAAGCGTGACATGAGATGGTCCACCAAGGCTTCCTGCTGGGACGTGAAGCGGTTAGTCACTTCAGCCACAACCCTGTCTAGATCTGCCCTAGTAATTGCTGTCGGCTGTTCTACGGCAGGGGTGGTCGGATTTGCCTGACCTTCATTTGGTACTGCTACTGGAGGGGGACGATTTACTTGATCTGTGACCACTGGATCTGGAAGACCGCTGGTTGCGATGTTTTTTCCTTTGTTAACATCTTTCTTCTGCTTGGGAGGCATGTTTTCCAAGCAATGAACGATGCTGCTAGGAAGAAGGTTAAGTGGAAGAAGCTGAAGCTTCGAGCTTCTAGTTCTCAGTGAAAGCACCAAAAATGTTTGCACAAAAAAATGGACAAACACCTCCAAGTCATATGATTTAATGGATTTTATGTTGTTCTTTGTGATTTGGGTGATTTATGCAAATATATGAAAAGCAGGGACTAAACTGTAAAAGACACGCAGATTTATAGTGGTTCAGCCGGAATTGTGCCTACGTCCACTTTATATATTATTTCTCCTTTCTAGTTCAGATTACAAGTACAAAGCATTGATACAAGTATCTGAAAGTTGTTTGAAAGTTCTCTCCGTGCTTGAGCTCTCAAACTTGTCCCCCATTGTTGTACCCCTACCCCTCTATTTATAGAGTGAGGCAAGGGGTAGGGGTCTAGGATGTATACAGGTGCTGGTGGGCTTGGGCTGATGTAATCTGGCCTGGCCAGGTTGGTTCGGTTGTGAATGGAGTTAGTCCGGTGGTGAGTTGTGAGGGGTGGTCCGGTGGTTCAGCTTCGGTGATGAGTTGATTCGGTAGGGTGAAGCAGGTTCTGGTTCGGTTATGGGAAGGAAGGAGTTTGTGTTGGTTCGGGGAAGAGTGGATCGGTAGTGGGCTGGTTCGGAGGAGAGTGGATCGGTAGTGGGCTGGTTCGGCTTTGTATAGGGTTGATTCGGTAGCAGGTGGACCGGTGGGTTGGTTAGGTAGCTCCGGCCTGGTGGCGAGTAGACTTGATTCGGTCCGGTATAGTGTTGGAGATGTGTTGATTCGGCAGTGCCTTGCTTGCTTTTGGCTTGGTGGTGTCTTCCCTTCCTCTGGTTCGGTGGTGGTGGAAGCGCACCCAACAGCCAAGATCCAGTCGATATCCATCTCATCAGTGCTTGGAGCCGACAAGACCTCCACAGGAACCAATCCCAATAATTGAGCCTCTCCGGAACTTGAATACTTTGCGAGAGAATCCGCCTTCATATTTTCCTCTCGAGGTATGTAGCTTATTGAATAGTGATCGAAATCATCGAGAAGCTCACAAGCCTTTGACAAGTAAGCAGGCAGATTTCCTCCTTTAGCTTGAAACTCCTTCTTGACTTGACATACAATAAGCTGAGAATCACTTAAGATCTGCAATGCTTTGATGTCCAATTCCTTTGCAATCTTTAATCCAGCAATTAGAGCTTCATTATTTGTAGAAGGAAATTCCAATCTTAATGCGTAACATAATGATCGCCCTTCGGGGGTTTCAAGCACAACCCCAGCTCCGGAACAATAATCATTTCTTGAGCCATCAACATATAACTTCCATTTCGTTGGGATGTTAACTGTAACCTCTTCCTCAATGTCACCCTTGTCTGTGTACTCTACAATGAAATCTGCTAAAGCTTGTCCGTTGATTGCTCTTCGGGGATGATAAGTGATATCATACTGGCTAAGTTCAATATTCCACTTCAGAAGACGGCCCGAAGTTTCAGGTCGAAAGAGGACTTGCTTTAGGGGCTGATCAGTGAGAACTTTGATAGGGTGAGCTTGAAAATATGGCCTCAACTTTCTGGAAGCAATCAGTAGGCAATAGGCGAGCTTTTCTAGCTTTGAATAATTCATTTCTGCCCCAGTGAATCTTTTGCTGATATAGTAGACCGGGCGCTGAACTTTTGCATCCTCCCGCACTAATGCTGCACTTAGGGCGTGAGACGAAACTGCCAAGTATATGAAAAGGTCTTCGCCATTGTTGGGCTTAGAAAGTATTGGAGGCGCTTCCATGTGACAGATTAGTTCATCGAAAGCTTTCTGGCATTCAGGAGTCCACTCGAAATTTTTCTTTCCTTTCTTTAAAGCGTCAAAGAAGGGGATGCATTTATCAATGGCTTTGGAAATGAACCGACTTAAAGCAGCAACTTTCCCATTAAGGCTCTACAGTTCCTTCTTTGTTCTAGGGGCTTTGACTTCTCTTAGAGCAGTAATTTGAGCAGGATTAGCTTCAATGCCCTTAGCGCTTACGATAAATCCCAAGAATTTCCCGGATTCTACTCCGAATGAACATTTCAAAGGGTTGAGCTTCATTCCATATTTTTGGAGGATTGCGAACATTTCTGCTAAGTGATCCATATGGTCAACTGCTTTCTTTGATTTCTCCAACATATCATTGACATAGACTTCCATAGTTTTCCCAAGCTGTGATTTGAACATTGCATTAACAAGCCTTTGATATGTTGCCCCTACATTCTTCAGTCCGAAGGACATGACTTTGTAGCAGTAAAGACCAACATCTGTGACGAAGCTCGTATCCTCCTGATCCGACTCATGCATCATAATCTGGTTATACCCGGAGTAAGCATCCATAAAAGACAACAATTCGTGCCCGGCTGTTCCATCTACCAGCTGATCAATCCTTGGCAGCAGGAAGTAGTCTTTGGGACAAGCTTTGTTTAAATCTAAGAAATCGATGCATACTCTCCACTTTCCATTTGCTTTTTTAACCAGCACCGGATTTGAAACCCAATTTGGATAAGTGGACTCTTTGATGAAACCATTCTCCATGAGCCGATCTACTTCTTCCTTTAGCGCTGCTGACCTTTCTGGGCCTTGGGTTCTCCTTTTCTGTTTTACAGGTGTGAATTTCGGATCAATGTTCAGAGTATGTACATCAACATCTGGAGATATTCCACACATATCGGCGTGAATCCAAGCGAATACATCCAGATTTGCTTTCAAAAATGATATCAGCATATTTTGGACTGCCATACTGAGTTGCGAACCCACATTTAGCACTTTGTTTGGGTCTTTAAGATCAACAGGTACTGGTACCGTTACTTCCATTGGCACCACTCTATTTTCCCCTGCACTGGCCTTTCTGGGGTCCATTTCTCACCTTGCACCACTATGCTCGCCAGTGCAGGGGCCACCCTGTACTTGCTACAAGGTTGGGTTTTTGATGCGGAGTGGGGCTGCCGCATCTTTTCCCATCTCTCTCTTCCTTGCCTCTCGAAGCTCTATAAGATAACATTCCCGCCCAGCATTTTGATCTCCTTTAATGACACCAACACCATTATCTGTGGGAAATTTCATAGTTAGGCACCACAGGGCGAGAATGGCTTTGAATGTAGCTAGAGTTGGCCGGCCTAGGAAGGCATTGTAGGCAGAAAATCCATCAACAATTACAAAAGTCTATTTCCGAACTACCTTTTTCTGTCCCTCTCCAAGTTCCACAAACAAGTCGACAGTTCCAATTGGCTGCTGCGGTTCCCTAGTGAACCCAACAATCTTCTACGATGAAGCTTGAACGTCAGCCATTGGAATCTTCATTTGATCAAATGTCTTCTTGAAGAGTATATTGCAAGAGGCGCCGCAATCAACAAGCACTCGTCTTACAATAGCTGGCCCAATTCCTACAGAAATGACCAAGGGATCCATGGTTGGAGCTTCAACACCCATAGAATCCCTAGCTTTAAACACAATGTCGTCATTATAAGTTCTCTGCTGTTTCAGAGGTGCAACGTCTTCTAAAACAAGAACATCTTCTTCCGCTGGGGTATATTTCAAAGCATGAGCGTATCTTTCCATCTCACCCCAGCTTCTGCCTGTTGGGTGTGGGCCTCCTGTAATCACATTGATAACATGCCTTTCAGATTCATGTGCGGGAGTGCCCTCACTCGAGCCAGATGGATGAGTAGGGGGTTGCTGCCCCTGAGCAATCGAAGTTTGGTCATTTCGGTTCCTCTTAACATACTGTTGCAGCTTGTTTTGTCTTAGTAACTCTTCAATCAAGCTCTTCAAATGACGACATTTCTTGGTATCATGGCCGGGTTGGTTATGAAATCGGCAGAATTTTCCATTTCACATAGCATTATTTCCAAGCTTTATCTCAGCTGGTTTAGGATACTCCACAGCATCTTTGGTGGCAAAGAAGATATTCTCCAGAGTATCGGTTAAGGGGGTGAAATCTGAGGGTTTATAGAAGCGAGGTTTCTTTATGTCCTTTTGTTTCTTCCCATCATTATTCTCCCTCTTCTGACCTCCGGAATCTTTCTTAGTCGAAGCAGCAATGTTATTCTCTACCCCTGTCACCACCACTTTCGCTGGCGCAAGAAGATTCTCCAAGCGCATGAACTCGTCAGCTTTCTTATAAATTTTCTCGAGTGAATTTGGCTCCTTCATTTTCAGCCATTTCCCAAATTCACTTGACTTATCGATAGCCCGCATCAAATAAGTCAAAACCATCCGTGGTTCCGCGTTGTCGACTTCAGCCAGAGCTATATTGAAGCGATTCAAGAAGGACTTAATAGACTCTCCCGGATTCTGCTCAAGGCTAGACAATGACATTATGTCTTTCGCCTTTGAAGCGTACAGTCTGAATTGCTCTTTAAACTTCCGAGTTAAATCGGAGAACTGGTCTACAGATCGGGCAGGCAGCTTTGTAAACCAGAGTAGTGCCACCCCTTCTAAGTATACCGGAAAGTACCGACATTTAATTTCATCCGTTGCCCTGGCACCCGTCATGTGCCAGTCGTATTTGTATAGAAATTGATTAGGATTGCTTGTTCCTCGGTAAGCTGGAATGGTAGGAGGAACAAACTTTCTTGGAAATTCAGCTTTTAGAATTTTCTCAGTGAACGGAGTCTTACTTGGTGCAAACCCCCAGTCGTTCTCATCTTCATTTCTTTGCATGCTCTCTTTCATGATCTGTCGTATCATTTCCAAGAGGTATTCCTCGTTGTTCAGAGGCTCTACGGGGCAGTCATCAGCCATTTTCTCAGAAGTTTGCTTAAACAAACGTTCGTGGAGGGTTGATTGTGGCCTTGTCACTCCGGCTTGGGGAGGTGCCCCTTCGGCAGTGCCATCTGCCTTTTGAGGAATATTCCTCCCTTCAGAGTTGTGAACAACATCAGCAAAAATTTCCTCATTATTCGCTGGTTGACGGTTAGCTCCGAGCATAGCATTCAACCTTTCTAGCATCAAGGTGTTCTGGGTTTCAATTTGCTGATATAACCCAGACACCGCAGCATCTAACTCTGCTCGTGTCACTCCAATGCTTGGAGCTGCTTGACTTGATGAAGGAGAAGTAGCAGTGTTATCATGAGTATTGACGGATCTGGTAGACTTGCGCTTTCTTCCGGGAGCCATTATCTTCGACAAACTTCTGGTTTTCAATGAAACTTTTTCCACAAACTCTTGTGAAGCAATGATGACAATATTCCTGAGTTGGGTTCTCAGTGAAAGCACCAAAATGTTAACGCTGAAAATTGAACGCTAACACCCTGGTGTGTGTAGTAATAATGTGAAAGCACCACCCGTGATACGGGAATAAGAAATAAGCTGAAAAGTAGCAGAAAACAGTAAAAGACAATGATTTTATAGTGGTTCGGCTTAAGATCAAGCCTACATCCACTTTAAATTCCTTTATTGCTGATTTGGTTACAAGTTGATACAATGCACTTCAAAATACAATACACTATGATTCCAAAACATTTCAGACTAGTAGTTCAAACTTCGATGTGATAAGGCTCTTTGAATCCATGTCGGATGTGCAAGATCTCTTTCGAAGCTTGTTGCAGTGTCTTGAATGTTCAGAATGCTTGATGTGTTGGAGGAGTTAAGAATTCAGCAGAGTAAAAGTGCTTCAGAAAATCAGCCAAAAGTCCTTGTGCCGTTGGAGTAGCTCTAGTATTTATAGGGGAAAAATCTGGGCCAGATTCAATCTCCAAGTCCTAGGTCGTGAACGACCTAAGTTAGGTCGTAGGTCGGCAGCGACCTAGGGGATGTAACCTGGCTCATCTTGTTTAGATCTTGATTTCTTCTGAGCGAGTTAATGGGTCGCGCGCGACCTAATATAGGTCGTAGGTCGGCGGCGACCTAGGAGATCCATTGAGACCTAAATTAGGTCATTGAGACTACTTCGTTCTTAGGTCGTTAGGTAGCAGGATCCCTTAAGTCGCTAGCTTCTTAGGTTGGTAGGTCGTGGCATTGCTTAGGTCGCATATGCTTTAGGTCGCATATGCTTTAGGTCGCATATGCTTTAGGTCGCATATGCTTTAGGTCGCTTGATCTTTTAAGTCGTTGAAGCTTTTAGGTCGCTGAAGGCAGAAGTCACTAGGTCGCTAACCCCTTAAGTCGTTAAGTCGTTGGAGAGGTTAGGTCGCTGCTCCCCATAGGTCGCTGCTCCCTATAGGTCGCTAGGTCGCAAATCAAAAGAGGGTTAACAATTGGGCACGGCTACATTCTATTTACACAAATCTCAATCCCTTAACCATTTACATTATTTCATTTAATTTAACTAATTAAATGTCATAAAAAATGTTAATTAAAATTAGGGTCATTACAAACTCCCATCCTTAAAGAATTTCGTCCTCGAAATTACGATAAGGTACTCATCAAAGTCAATCATAAAGGTAAAACATACCATGAAATAAGTCGGGATAAGCATCTCTAATCCTGCTCTCAGTTTCCCAAGTACAGTCTCTCTCGTCGTCGCTCCACTGGGCGTTAACTAATCTGACTGTCTTGTTCCTTAGCCTCTTCTCATCTCTTGCGACTATACGAATTGGGTTTTTAGCTATAGTCAAATTCGGTTCCACTACTAAGTCATCTAACACGGTCGGTGCTATAGTTGTCTCCGGATCTCGAATACACTTCCTTAAATGAGAAATACGAACAACATCGTGGACTCCTGTCAAACTATTCGGTAACTCCACTCTATATGCGAGTTTCCTGATACTCTCTATAATAGGAAATGGTCCAATGAATCTCGGTGCCAACTTTCCCAATTTTTTGAATCTGAGCACACCCTTCATTGGTGATACCTTGATGAAATCATGATCTCCAACTAAGAATTTTAAGTGTTTCCGTCTCTTATCAGCATAACTCTTCTGCCTAGATTGAGCTTCTTTCATTCTAGCTCTAATTAACTCAATCTTTTCTTCAGCTTCTCTAACCAAATCCGGACCAAGAACTAATCTATCCCCGATCTCTAACCAAAAAACTGGAGATTTGTATGGCCTTCCATACAAAGCTTCAAACGGTGCCATCCCTATACTAGCCCGATAACTGTTGTTGTATGAAAACTTAACCAAGTGTAGATGGTCTTCCCATAATCCCCCAAAATCTTGTACATAAGCTCGTAACAAATCTTCTAAGACTTTGTTAACTCTTTCCATTTGCCCTACGGATGGTAAGCGATACTCATCTTGAGCTTGGTACCTAAAATCTCCTGTAGACTCTTATAGAACTCGCTAGTGAACAAGGAATCTCTATCGCTTACTATACTACTAGGAATTCCACGAAGTCTAACTATATTCTCCATAGATAACTTAGCTAATACAAATGTCGTTCTTGTTGACTTAACTGGAATGAAATGGGCACTCTTGGTCAATCTATCCACTATGACCCATATACTTTCATTTCCTCTATTTGACCTTGGCAATCCATCTGTAGAATCCAATGAGATAGAATCCTATTTCCATATTGGAACATCTAAAGGCTGAAGTAACCCACTTGGTTTCTGATGTTCGACTTTTATTTGTCGACAGTTCAAACACTGTTTCACCCATAAGCCTGCATCTCTCTTCGTACCTTCCCAATAGAAGCTTCTCTTTATATCTTGATACATCTTGGTCCCTCCAGGATGAATCGTAAACTTGGATCGATAACATTCCCCAGGAACTTCTTTCCTTAAGTCCTCAACATTCGGAACACACAATCAACCCTTCTTTCTCAACCATCCTTTCTGGTCAAAACTAAAATCCTTTAGATCATCGATCTCAGTTCCAATCTCAAGCCTTCTAATCCTCTCGGCTAACACCGGATCCTCTTTCTGCTTAGCCGCAATATTTTTGATCATCACTGGTTGAACTTCTAAACATGCCAACATAGCAGTTTCCTTACTAGACCTAGCCTCATATCTCCACTATACCCTGCATGTAGTAAATGTTTCTAAAACTTTCCACTCAGTTATCATTGCCAACACTGCATTCTGATGTTTTCTGCTAAGTGCATCTGCAACCTTGTTGCCTTTTCCTGGTGTGTACTCAATACCAAATTCATAAGCGGCTAAAAATTCTAACAACTTCTGCTGTCTCATAATCAACTCCTTCTGAGAGAATAAATACTTCAGTGACTTATGATCTGTATACAGCTCAAATCTCTCTCCCATAAGGTAATGTCTCCAGACCTTCAATGCAAAAATAACCGCAGCTAATTCCAAATCATGCATTGGATACCTAATTTCATGTGGTCTAAGTTGTAAAGATGCATAGGCAATCACTTTACCTCTTTGCATTAACACAGCTCCTACCCTGTTCCACATGCATCCGTGTACACTGCTAAATCCTGATTCCCTTCTGGAACAATCAACACAGGTGCATTAGTCAATAAGTGTTTCAGCTTCTGGAATGCCTCCTTACACTTATCGGTCCAAACGAACTTCACATTCTTTTGCGTTAGCTTAGTCATCGGTGCCACTATCCGCGAGAAATCCTTAATGAATCTCCAATAGTACCCAGCTAATCCAAGAAAACTCTTTATCTCGGTCACTGTCACGGGGCTCTTCCAATTATTCACCGCCTCGATCATAGTCAGATCTATAGACAACCTTTCTCTGAGACTACATGACCAAGAAACTTCACTTTTTTCTTCCATAATTGACACTTTGAAAACCTTGCCTTTAGTTGATGCTGCCTTAACATCTCAAGCACCACTCTAAGATGAACTTCATGCTCTTTCTCATCCTTAGAGTTTATCAAGATATTCTCTATGAATGCCAATACAAACCTATCCAAGTGCTCTCGGAAAATCAGTTCATTAAATCTACAAAGAATGCTGGCGCATTAGTTAGTCCAAACGACATTACTAACCACTCCTACGATCCATATCTTGTTCAAAACGGTGTCAAAGGAATACTATCCTCTACCACTCTAAGCTGATGGAAACCTGTTGCTAAATCCAATTGGAAAAATAATTTGGCTCCACTCAACTGGTCGAACAAATCGTCAATTCTAGGTAACGAATATCGATTCTTTATCGTCTTCTCATTCAAATTACGATAATCGATACATAACCTTAACGATCCATCCGGCTTCTTTGCGAACACTACGGTTGCTCCCTAAGGCAAACTGCTTGGTCTGGTAAAATTATTACTTTCCAAATCCACCAATTGCACCTTTAACTCCCTCATCTCGGTAGGTGTCATTCTGCTTGGCGGTCTACTCACCGGTTCTGCTCCTGGTACAAAATCTATCTAAAATTCAATAGCTTGTTTCGGTGGCAATCCTACCACGGGTTCAAAAACATCTGTGAATTCTCTAACAACGAAAACTCGATTTAATTCATCCTCTACCTTAATAACACCCCATAAAGAGTTCACCTCAAAACTAGGGTTTTCTACGTACTATATGATCCGATTTCTACAGTCAGGGTGTCTAAGTGATATTTTCCTATCATGGAAAAATATCCTAGCATCGTATTTACTTAACCAATCCATACCCAAAATAATTCTGAACCGTACGAAATCAATAACATGCAAACTGCAAGAAAATACATGACTTAACAATTCAAACTCTAAGTGGTCACATCTCATCCCAAGAGTCGCATAACCTCCTATCGGATTTGCAACCCTTAAGGAAGTAACTATGTACGAGGGTTCCAAGTTCAGCTTATCTACCAAAAAATGAGATATAAAAGAATGCAATGCAACCGTATCAAATAGAACTCTAACTGATACACCATAAATCAAAAGCATACCTCCCAACACGGCTTTTTCCCTCTCCTCTACTGTTGGTCTCGAGGTAGCTGGTTCCAATGCAAATACCTTGCCTTTTCCATCCTTGGCTGGCTCCTTGCACTGGTTCTTATAGTGCCTAATCTGATCACAATTGAAACACCTCACCCCTTTCTTCTCAGCAGCTTTCTTTCCTTTTCCTGTCCGGCATTCATGAGCATATTGTCCTTTCTTGTCACACTTATAATAGACAACCTCTGCCTTTCCTTTCTTAGCAGCTCCGCCTTTCTGAGCTCCTTTCTTGTGGATAAATTTCCTTTTCTGACTTTTCCCTCCTCGAGTTTCCTTTGCCTTATTTCCTTCAAGATAAGTAAGCATCTCCTCACGCCTCAAGGCCATCTCAACAACAACATCACATGGATCTCTAATGTGCGATAACATGGCCTTAGCAAGCTCAGGCTTCAACCCCCAAATGAACTTTTCATTCCTCTTATTAACAGTATCAACCGTAGCATAGCCATATCTCGCTAGCTCCTCAAACCTTGTTGCATACTCAAGTATAGTCATATCCCCTTGCTCCAACTCAGCAAACTTCCTAAGCAGAGTGGACCTAGCAATCTCTGACATAAACCTTTCTTCGAACCTTCTCTTGAACTCAACCCAAGTCATGGTCTCCTCGTTGACTCCAACAGTCACACTGTTCCACCAATACAGTGTGTAACATCCCGCCTTCTGAGGCCCAAAACTAACTGCTACTGATGTTGTAGTTATCCGTAGTTGTTATTTCTTGGCGACCGAATGCGGCACAATTAATATTGATACACAGAAACATAAAAATATGAAAATTTTTAAACAACAGAATTTCTCATTTCTTATGAATAATATTCAGATTTAATTATAAATCCCAGACGTTAACCACGTTCAGATCACATATACATGTACAAAATATGATAAGAGCGACATATGAAGACGTCCCTTTATGATGATCAGAGAACTAATAATATGACCTTTACAGTTCCTAGTACATCACAACAGAATACACAAAATAGCTCCTATATAGCTAATACTTCCTCATGCATGTCTCCGGAAGCTTATTCGTCCAAAAACCTGAAAGTCTCCCACTCTCAGACTACTCAAATTAATTTTTTGAGTACCCGAGAGTTTGTAGAGAAACACAAACTTCGAGTCAGACAATAAGTCTGGTATGAATAATCCCTTATCATCTCTTATCATAAATAGATATCTAGTGAGACCACGCCGTTTAGCGGAATGGGTTTTCCTCTCACTAGTATCCAAAACAAAACATGCAAATCATTTACTATGACCCTACACCCAAAATGATTAGTCTTAACATAATATGAAATAAAGCCATAAATCATATGTATTGGATATCCCATCCATCCATTTATTAGATATCCCATCTAAAAGCAGTTTATTAGATTTCCCATCTAAAATCAATCTATTAGAGTTCCCCTCTAAAATCTTTAAAATGACTATCCATCATAATTAAATAGGACTATCCGTCCCAAATCCATTTAAAATAAATGCAGAATATCCATCGTACATTGTTTTATAAAAGATGGTGTGGGCTATCCACCGCACACTACATAGTTTTCCTAGGATAACTACGAACCCATGGGTGCCAAATCCCGTGGTTAACCACCTCTGGCAAAACATTCTTCACTTTAGAAAATGTGGGCTATCCACCGCACATTCCATGGTTTTCCGAGGTTAACCAAGAACCCAACACTTGGCCAATTTAAAACATCATGATCCACTTGATTATTTATAAAAATTCATGATCCCCATGATTACTTATTTTCCTCAGGTATACCACCTGTTTAACCTATTCCCATTGGTAGCCCCAATTAGGTTAAATTAAATAAAACACATCGATAGCCCCAATGTATATTTTCGAAAGCATATTTCTGTTTGTAACCCCAAACTATGTATCGAAAACATTAAACCCACCCCAATGTCCCCAAGGTTTTTTAACATTCATTTTATATAAGGATCCCTCTTACATATTCAAACAAAGATAAGTATTTTATGCTATAACCCTTCGAAGTAACCCCTTCGACTAAGCAAAGTTTTACTTAAGAAAAATGGCAACAAACAACCCTTTAAAACCCTTCGAATGGACTCCATACGAAAACAAACAAATATCCAAAGTTAGCCCCTTCGGAAACCGAAAGCATCAAAAAATCATACCTTTCGACCTTGTCGGAAGGTTTCTTTTCGACCTAGTCGAAAGGTTCTACTCTTCGACTTATGTGCACGTAAATGTGCATATATTTACATCCATATTTTATCTATTTTTATTTAAATAAATGTTATATTTGGGTATTTTAACATGTTTTAATCCAAAATTCAATCATTTTCAAATCATCATATATTCATCTTTATTTAGGGGCAAAATGGTCATTTTTGTGCATGTGTCAATTTGGGAATTTTTACTTCGACATTTTTTTATGATTTTTATAGAAATTTGGATGCATATGGAAGAGGCTTTCATGAAGATATGTGCATGCACAAGGGAATACAAAGGAATGAAGAGGAAATAATTCAAGCTCATGATAATGGAGGACCCCACCCACTTACCTAAATCTACAATTATAAGCTAATGGACAACTAAGTGGAGGATAAATCTTCATGCACATTTAATGAGGGATTAATTAGTGGTTAATGGTTACTTGGTGGCCACACTTCCTAAAGGGAATTTTGGAAAGCACCCTAAAAATTGAATTAGGGTTTTATGCATGTATAAATAGCCCTCTTATGTACATGTAAATATCTTCTACTCTTTCACATTAGTTAGGAAATTAAAATACAAGTAGTAAGCTCTATGTTTAATGAAATAAAAATGGTTTCCTAGCCTCTTTCTCTTCTCTTTTCTACTTGTTTTTATTTACTTTTATGCTCATTTTTATTCTTATGCTCTCTTTTATTTCATGTTCATAGTTTAGATTTACATTTATGCATTAGTTTAGTTCATTTCCTTCTAGTAGTTAATCTTCTTTTTCTTTATTTATTCTCTACTTTATTTTATTTTCAATGTTGAAATCTCTATGTGTTGAAATGATAACACAAATGAGAGGCTAAATCCCTACAATTTAAGGGTAATGAAGCTTTCTTTT
This sequence comes from Allium fistulosum, assembly GCA_030737815.1. NCBI lineage: Eukaryota > Viridiplantae > Streptophyta > Magnoliopsida > Asparagales > Amaryllidaceae > Allium > Allium fistulosum. The sequence goes on along the minus strand of CM060907.1, from coordinate 934,286,503 downwards.
ATCATGTAGATTCAACATAATTTTCTATGTATGATCTCTTTTGTGCTTCATGAGAAATGGATGTTTATGTTTGTTTGTGTTTTATGTTGAATTTGATAGCCTACTTTGTTCATAACAAATAGGCTATGCATATCTCATTAATCACAAATTGCCTCTTCATCTAAAATATGATCATGGCAATGAAGTGAAGTTTTAATCAAAATTTGATGATCTATGTTACTAATTAATAGTAAATTGATCATGCTTAAACTAGATTTTGGTTTCATTTTCTATCCCTTGTTTCATGAGAATTGATAAAGTAGGACTAGATTTGTATTATAGTTTGATGGTTTGATTTGTGTTAATTAATAACTCAAATAGGCCATGCTTATGATAAATACATAATCCTACTTAGATAAAAAAAAGAGATCATCACTTGATTTTATGTTGATTTATGTGAAAAATATAAGAAAGTGGATTTGCCTCTAAATTGAATTTTAATCATATAGTTTTTAATCTCAACATTTGCTTAGCTTTCTAGTTTTCAAAACAATTTCCACTCTTGGTTTAATTTGATTGATTAGAAATTTAAAATCTAACAATTCCCTACGGATCGACCCGTACTTGCCACATACTAACTTTTGTACGCCGTGCGATTGCGGTTAAAATTTAATTTGAAAATTTTCAACGGTTTTCTAATTCGATAGAAATTCTGTCGTTAAACCAGTTTTTGGCGCCGTTGTCGGGGAATTTGTTTTGCTTTTATTTTCTATTCTTCGAATTATTTTGTTTGATTTTTGTGTGTTTTAAGTTTTTGTGTGATTGCATTTAAAAAAAAGGTGTTTGTGTTCTTTCATTTAGTTTGTTTGCTTGTTGTTAATCTTCTATTTGCATTGCATATCATATTAAAAAAAAGAACATTGCATTTCATTTCAATTCAATTTTGTTTACATTTGGATTGCAATTTTTTCAATTACATATCATTTGCATTTTTGTACATATTCAGTTCCTAAAAAAATTACACTGTGCAATAGTTTCTGTGCACATCACAGTGCATCACTATTTCTACCACTGTTACATTCCTTAACCTTGCAACTGTGCAACTACAAACTAGCAATCTGCCCACAATACTTCATCACTGTCAATAGTTTACACTCCTGTTCTTCCCACTGACCATACGAACTGCCTTCCAGTGCACAATCTTCCACAATACAACCTCCTGAACAACCCTTCCAAACTATTTCCATCAAGCCATATCACTGCCAACATAACCACATTTCTTCTCAACTCCATATTTCACACATCTGCTTGCACATACCACACAATTTCAAACTCCATATACCACCACACAATTTTACACTTCTTACCAAACACTACCGATGTTCACAAACTAAACTACTAATCTGCCACCATCACACCCTCTTCATAACTAACCCCTCTGACCATCGACATTAACAACTCACAATCAACTGTTGTCTGTCACTGCCTTTCCCAATTTCTTCCTCTCTGTCACATTCCTTCCTCCAAACCATCAATCTACATAAGTGCCGAGACTGCTACACCTAACTTGCCCTGTTCACATCACCGACATATTTCACAAACATCCACCAGTACCATCAGTTTCCATCAACATATCGACACTGCAACTACATTCCTCATACAGCAGCCATTCCAACTTCTACACATAGCCCCTTTTACAACTCAACATCATCATATACAAACTGCCTCAAATACCACCACGTCACTTCACCGAACCATCCCACTTCATATCTACTGTACTTCAACTCGACCACCATCACTGTACTTACACTGCATCACCTAGTCACCACAAACCAACTTACACACTTGACCACAACTCCACCCAACTACAACTGACATTGCTGCCTTTTCCCCACTGCACAAAACTTCACATGCCACAAACATCCATACACAATTCATATATCCATACATCATTAACCTACCCAATACTTCAACCATACCTTGCCGCTACAGATCACCCCTGCCTTCACAACCTCCACAAAAAAGGAAGAAAAACTGACCTTCGGTCTTGACTAATTCAACCGTTGATAGCTACATACTCCCCAAACAACCGCAGTTCATCAAACTATGATTTCCAGTCAACGATCTACCACCTTGCCAAATCCCCAATCGAGCACCACCGCAACCTTCAATTCGAACACCTGAAATCAATCAACCAAGTCGCCATCGCCTCCATTCATCACCTACGCCAGTGTCAATAATCGAACAATCTCTACTGTTCCACATCATTCATTCATCGACCTGTAATCGAATAATCATGCATCGACCTACAATCGCGATCGAACATCGCAACCCATCTCCAACCCATCACTAACACGCGACCAACCGCGAATCCAAAGAAAATCGAACAATTGCCTTCGACCCTAGTATCCCAGCACGAATCCAAAGCAAACCAAATCGGCAGAATCGCCTGACCATATTTTTAATCGAGTTGCGTTTCCTTGAATCCGCGATTCCCTTTTTGTTCCTCCTTTTGTGGTTGTTTTCATTATGTGTTTTATTATCTGTTTGTTTTGGTTCTAGTGATTTTAACAGTGAAATAAATTTTAGTGGGTAGTAGGCCGGTTATTGTGGGCTTGAATGTTTTATTTTGTTTAATTTGGGTGTTTTATTTGGTTTTCTTTGGTTTAATTTGAGTTTTATTTTGTTTTATCCAAAAAAAGAGTTGTTTTGAATTATTTTAGTTTGTTTTGTTTTTCATTGATTTTAGTTCCTTCGTTGATGTGTGTGTGTATAAAAGGTAAAAAACAAAATTGTGTATATCTTGTTTTTATTTTTCAGGTTGCAAAAGTAGAAATTCAAAAGGAAGATTAGCTTGCCAAAAATAACTGCTTTGCTAAATAATCGCCACTAAAAAAAATTGCTAATAATTCTGCACGCTCTGGTATCGTGCTCGTTTCCCTTGTTTTTATTTTAGTTGCATTGTTGGTTGCTTGCATTTGAATTTATATATATATATATATATAATTAAAATCCAAAAACAAACTTCATTTTAGTTGCATTGTAAATTCACGTTTAATTTTTGCTTTGCATTCATCTCATCTTATTTTCTTTTCTAAGGGCAATACCCCAATTCACATAAGGTGAGGGATTTCATCACCCTTTCCTTAGCCCATAAATCGCATTTCATTGTAGAATTTGACTAATAATAAAGGTTAGTCATTCGACTTAAGGGTGTCGCGAGCTCATCTATGGCTTAATTGTATCTTTACAATTGTTTTCTTTGAACAATTTTATTTCTTGGTGTCTAGGCTACGGTAGAGCAATAACCATTTATAAATATTACGGTGATTCGTAAATATTATAGTGGTTGTTCCTCTGAAGGTACTTAAACCTTCGGTTGCATTGCTACGGTGATTCGTGGTGCACCTATAACCCCTGCCCGTTACCTGGCTAAGAAATATTTTTGTTGATTTAAGACAAAGTGTGATTATACAATTTTGGGTTAGGAGCTACTAAGGACAGAAAATTGTAATTAAGTCATTTGCATTCATTTAGTTGCATTAGTTCATACATATTTAAAAAAAATCAAAAATCCAAAAAAAATTGTAAATTTTACTTAACTTAGTTTTTAATTCCAAAAAAAATAAAATCCATTTTCCTTTCCTTTGAAAATTTTCAATCAAAAACAAAAATAAAAAAATATATAAAATCTTTTCAAAAAGAAAAATAAATTAAAATTCAAAAAAAAAAAATCAAATTTCCCAAAACAAATTTTTTTTCTTTTGGTAAATTATTGAAAGTTTGAAAATTCAAAAACAAAGAAAAAATACAAAAACAAAAACATCTAAAAAAAATTTGAAAAGCCAAAAACAGAACAAAAATCAAACTTCTCTTTGAAAATAAATTTCACTTGGTAAATAGTTTTCTTCCTTGTAAAAAAAACAATTTTTTCACTTCGTTTTTCAATTCTTCTTTCATTCTCTAAACTCGATTCTAACTTCTTTCTCTTCTCGACTTTCACTTGTGCATGAGTACTTGGACTCGTGACTCAACAACAAATCGTTGGACTCGCGACTCAACAACTAACCGTTTAACTCGAACAGACGATCCTCTCGAAATGGAAAACAATAACGCCCCTCGAACTCTTATGGATAGAATCTTTCCCGATAGAGTTTCTATTCCACCTTGCATCACGTTACCCGCCCCTACGGGTAACCATTTCGAAATTCACTCGAACCATATTGCCACGCTTCCAAAATTTGGCAATTTCGAGCACGATGACTCATACATTTCCTTGACTAAATTCGAACAAGTTTGCGCAACCATAAAACTCCAACAACTTTCTGATGACGGAATCAAACTTTGATTAATCCCATTCGCTCTTACGGATTACGCTGAAAAATGGTTGTATAGCTTACCATCAAACTTGATTAAAACTTGGGAAGAATTTGTAAAAGCTTTCTTAAAAAAGTTCTACCCCTTGGAAAAAACGAGTAGAATCCAAAACGAAATTGTAAATTTTCATCAATTCAAGGGAGAACCATTCAGAAAATATTTTGAAAGATTCAAAGAGCTTTTGATAAAATGTCCACACCATAACTTCGAAAAATGGACGATTTGCCAAATCTTATACGATGGACTCGAAAATAGCTCACGAACCATGCTCGAATCAATGTGCCAAGGCAACTTTCTTGCAGAACATCACGACGATGCTTGGCAATTTCTTAAAAACCTCATCGAAAAATCATCCCAATGGGAACGTTCGAACGAAAAATCAATTTACTCATGATCGAGTGCACACTCTATAGGATCTTTTTTTGCTTTGGAAGCTAAGATCGATGCAATGATTAAAAAATTTGATAACGTTTTCACGTCGAATCAAATGAACCAAGCTTCCCAACCGATATGTTATAAATGCAACGATCCTAATCATATAGCCGATCAGTGTCCTATTTCTGTCGAGCAAATCAATGCTTTCAATAAAGCCAAAAATGACCCAGTTTCTCAAACGTACAATCCTGGTTGGAGAAATCATCCAAATTTTGCTTGGAACCAAAACAATTCCAACACGAATACGGTTCGTCCCAATTTTCAAGCATTCTCGAATAATGCTTCGAATCCTCCCTTTCAGCCCAACAATTTTGAACCAAACTTTGCGGGTCCGTCTCATAATCAACCGCAACAACCAAATTTTCAACCAAATTCTGCTCATCCTCCCCAAGACGATAAACGTTTAAGTTCACTTGAGAAAACTCTTGAAACATTGGCTAAAGCAACTACTCAAAGCCTTCAATCAAACATCAATTTAAAAAATTAATTGACCTTGTATATGCAAAACACAATCCAATCGATTGCAAAACTTGAAATGCAAATGAGTCAATTAGCCACGTCTATATAAGTGAACGCGAACGAGGAACATTCCCAAGCCAGCCCCTTCCAAATCCCAGAAATCAAAACACAAATTCAAATCAAACCCATGTTGTTCAAGATAGCAACGTCACCCAATTGAATGCTATCACAACTTTACATTTCGGTAAACAAATCGATAATCAAGTTGTTAACCCAAACGATTTACCGGAAAACTCTCTCGACACTTCTAAAACGACAAACGAATCAGAACAGAATGTGGAGCCAAACGTTGAATCAAATGCCAATCAAAATTCTTCTTCTTCTACTCGAGTAGAACCTCCTACCGAGTATCGTGTTCCATTTCCACATCGTCTTCGACCAAAGAAACACTCGGACCAAATGGAAATGATGTTGGAAATTTTCAAACAAGTCAAAGTTAACATTCCGCTTCTTGACATCGTTCAGCAAGTCCCCATGTACGTGAAATTTTTTAAGGATTTGTGCACCCAATAGCGACACACTCAAGTGCCCAAAAAAGTCTTCTTAGCCGCCAGTTTGAGTGAAGTCTTGTCCAAATCCATGCCCGTTAAATACAAAGATCCTGGCTGCCCTACGATTTCGTGTACATTTGGAGACAAGACGATTAACAAATGTTTGATAGACATAGGCGCAAGTGTCAACTTGATTCCATACTCCGTGTACGAACAATTAGGCTTAAGTGAGCTCAAAACCACAAAAGTCACGCTTCAATTTGCCGATCGCTCCATTAAGAAGCCCGTAGGAGAAATTGAGGATGTGCTCATTCGAATTGGGCAATTCATATTCCCCGTTGACTTTATCGTTCTCGAAACACAACCCGTGACAAATCCCACGAGTCAAATTCCAGTGATTTTAGGCCGACCATTCTTAACCACCTCAAATGCCTTAATCAATTATCGTAACGGTTCGATGAAAATCTCTTTTGAAAATATGACTTTGGATCTCAACATTTTCAATCTTGAAAGCCAATCAAATGAACCTCGCGACCAAACTTGGAAGTTAGTGCCATTTATGAAAATTTTGAAAATGAGACACTTGACCTTAACAACGAACGCGAAGCTGAATATGAAAAATTGTTTCACGAAATCCCCAATGAGATTGAATTTACTCTTCCCATTGAATCACTTCAAGTTGAGTCTGAATCTCAACCCAATTCTTTGATCGAGCAACTCTCTAAGTTGGACCTCAAACAACTTCCCGATCACCTTAAGTAGACATACTTAGGTGAAAACGAAACTTGTCCTGTCATAATTTCTAACGATCTTTCTCTTGACCAAGAAACTTATCTTCTCTCTTTTCTTTCGAAAAACAAGGAAGCGATTAGATGGTTAATTACCGATATTAAGGGAATTAGTCCCACTCTTGTTCAACATCGCATCCATCTAATCGATGATGCTAAGCCTGTTTGTGACGCGCAACAAAGGCTTAATCCAAAAATGAAAGATGCGGTGCATGATGAAATTCTTAAACTTCTCGACAACGGAATCAATTACCCAATCTCTGATAGTTCATGGGTTAGCCCAATTCACGTTGTACCGAAAAAGTCTGGGCTAACCATTGTCAAGAACGATTCAAACGAACTTATTCCAACTCGTACTCAAATAGGTTGGCGTGTTTGCATTGACTATCAAAAATTAAATGCTGCAACATGAAAAGATCACTTCCCTCTTCCTTTCATTGACCAAATGCTCGAAAGGTTAGCCGACCACGAATTCTACTGCTTCCTTGATGGTTATTCCGGCTATAACCAAATTCCAATCGCTCCTGAAGATAAAGAGAAAACGACTTTCACGTGTCCATTCAGTACCTTTGCTTATCGACGTATGCCATTTGGACTTTGTAATGCTCCTGCGACTTTCCAACGATGCATGGTTGGCATCTTTTCTGACATGATTGAACGCTTTCTAGAAATTTTTATAGACGATTTCTCTATCTTTAGAGATTCGTTTTCCGAATGTTTACATCATCCCGAGTTGGTTCTAAATCGATGTAAAGAAAAACATTTGACTTTAAATTGGGAAAAATGCTACTTTATGGTCAAACAAGGTATAGTCCTTGGACATATCATCTCAAATAAAGGCATTATGGTAGATAAAGCAAAAGTTAATGTAATTGCAAATCTACCCATTCCCAAATCTGTTAAGGACATTTGATCATTTCTAGGACACGCTGGCTTCTACCGACCCTTTGTGAAAGACTTTAGAAAAATCGCTCGTCCTTTGACGACTCTTCTTGGAAAAGATGTTCCTTTCGATTTTAACTCTGATTGTATCTCTTCTTTCGAACGTCTCAAAAACGAACTTATTTCTGCTCCAATCATTTGTGCACCCAATTGGGATCTTCCATTTGAAATAATATGTGATGCTTCTAACTTTGCGGTTGGTGCAGTCTTAAGACAACGCATCAACAAAATCCTTCATGTCATTTACTACGCGGGTATGGCTCAACTCAACTACACAACAACCGAAAAAGAGCTCCTAGCTGTCGTTTTTGCGCTCGAAAATTTTCGACCTTACTTGATAGGTTCACACATCACGGTCTACACTGACCATACTGCTCTTCGATACCGTTTTGCCAAAAAGGATGCTAAATCTCGTTTGATTCATTGGATCCTTTTACTTCAAGAATTTGACCTTACAATCAAAGACAAAAAAAGGATCCGATAATGTCATAGCCGATCACTTGTCTCGTCTCCCGAACGCACCATCTTCTTTGTCAATCAATGAAAACTTCCCCGATGAACAACTTCTTTAAAGTTCTATCGATCCATGGTATGCTGATATAGTGAACTACTTAGTCACTAAAGAAACTCCCTCATCTTGGTCCAAACAGGACAAATGCAAATTCATGTCCCAAGTGAAATATTTTTATTGGGACGATCCATACTTGTTCAAATATTGTCTCAACCAAATCATCCGACATTACATTGCAGATAATGAGATCAGGAGTGTTCTTTTGTTTTGCCACGATCAAGCGTGCGGTGGACATTTCGGTCCTGGAAAAAGTGCTTCGGTGTGGTTTCTATTGGCCTTCTCTTTTCAAAGACTCATTTGAATTTTGTAAAACTTGCGATCGATGTCAAATGCTTGGACGAATTTCTCGACAAGATATGATGCCTCTAAACCCCATTCTTACGATCGAAATCTTTGATGTTTGGGGTATCGACTTTCTGGGACCTTTTCCCAATTCTTTTGGAAACTTGTATATCCTTCTCGCTGTCGATTATGTCTCAAAATGGGTCGAAGCCGTTCCTTGCAAACCAACGACCATAGAATTGTTGTGAAATTTCTCAAAGAAAACATCTTTTCGAGGTTCGGCACACCTTGCACAATAATCATTGATAACGGAACCCATTTTTGCAATCGATCTTTTGAAACATTAATGAAGAAATACTCGATAACCCAAAGTTATCCACTCCATGTCATCCTCAAACTTATGGGCAAGTTGAAGTTTCAAATCGTCAAATAAAACAAATCTTGGAGAAAACTGTCAACAAAAATCGAAAAGATTGGTCTTAGAAATTGACCGATGTGCTTTGGGCTTACCGTACTGCTTTTAAAACTAACCTTGGGATGTCCCCATTTCATTTAGTTTACGGTAAAGCTTGCCATTTACCCGTTGAAATCGAACACAAAGCGTTGTGGTCAATAAAGAACTTATACTTTGATCTTGAGAAAGCTGGCGAAAACCAAAAACTACAACTCAACGACTAGAAGAACTTAGGAACGCCGCGTATGAAAATGAGAAAATTTACAAAGAAAGAACAAAAGTTTTTCATGACAAGTCAATCCTAAGGAAAACGTTTTCGCCTAACCAAAAAGTTCTTTTATATGACTCAAGACTTCATTTATTCCTTGGGAAACTTAAATCAAGATGGACCGGACCATTTGTGGTACGAACTATTTTTCCACATGGTGCCATAGAAATAGAAAACCCCAGGGATGGATCAATTTTCAAAGTCAACGGTCATCGTTTGAAACCTTTCTTGGAATTGCCAAATAACCAAGAGGAGGAGCTCATGATCCTTCATGAGCCAAGCTACGTCTAGTAAGAATGTTAACCCTCTTTTGTAAATATGTACATATATTTTTCCCCGTTACACTCAATATATCATGCACTTACTATGGGGACACAGTAAAAAATTAAGTGTGGGGGGAGTCTCGTTTTCATTTTTTTTAAGCTTCATGGCATTTTTGAATTTTCATTTTCTTTTAACTCAAAAAAAAATCAAAATTTCTAAATCTCAAAAACATTTTCTTTTTAGCATTTTGATTTGTTTTTGAAGAAACAATATAGGATAAGTATAAGTTTTGGTTAATAAATTGAAATTTTTGAAAATTTATTTGTCTTAACAAAAATAAAAATGAAGTTTGATTACAAATAACAATGGTTTAACTAGTATATAGAAAAGTTCATATATGTTAATTATGAAGTATATTCTAATTGAAAATCTTTGTTTAAAAAGTGGTAAATTTAAAGTAAAGGATATAACATTTTTATCTTCTAAGTTAAATGGTGCTAAGATGATTTTGCAAAACTCACTCTTTCTAAAAAGAATAGAAAAAAAACAAATATATATATATATAAAAGAAAAAAAAGAAAAGAAAAACATATATATATATATGTATGTATATATATATTTTTAACACATAGAGTCATGTGTTCACACTCGTGTGTTCACTCGCCATGCTCTGTACCCTTCTCACGTAAGCCCGAAAGGTAGTGCGAGATCGGTATATCTGGTCTCAGTCTATCTGAGTTAGGTGTAAGTATATAAAAATTCTTTAACTAATAATGCCTACAGTCAATAAGTGTTCACACTTGTGTGTTTACTCGCCACGCTCTATATTCCCCTCACGTAAGCCCAAAAGGCAGTGCATGAGTGATATATCTGGCCTCAGTTTATCTGAGTTAGGCATATGTAAATATTGTTAAAATTCTCAAATAAGAGAGAGTAAACAATTGAAATCCAAACACTATTTTGACTTGTTTGATTTAAATTGTTATTGAAAAGAAATGAAAATACCACTTTGACAAACTTTGATAATCAACTAAGGATCCATTTCATAATTACATTGTGTTATCAACCGAAACAACTAGCCGAACTATTGTCTATTTGTTATGATAACTTGATTTTTGTTGGAAATTTTGACGAGTAAATGACTTAAATTTTCAAGATAATGACCAAAACTTATATTTAACTTATTTGTGTCTATTTAAAAGTAAATCTTTCAGTAATTTCCAAAAACTCGCATTTATCTCTTTGTAAATAAATCTTGCAATTTGTAAATATTTCCATCCTGCATTTGGATTTTATGGGTAGTATCCGCTGAAAACCCTCACGAGACAACACTCATCCTACTAGGGACACCCAGAGGTTTAACGGCTTGTTGCATACGCTCAATGCAATCGTGTTTCCTACGAAAACGGATTTATCTTAGTTTTCCTTTATTCGAGGACGAATAAAAAGATAAGTGTGGGGGTATTTGATGTGCACGTAAATGTGCATATATTTACATCCATATTTTATCTATTTTTATTTAAATAAATGTCATATTTGGGTATTTTAACATGTTTAAAACCAAAATTCAATCATTTTCAAATCATCGTATATTCATCTTATTCAGGGGCAAAATGGTAATTTTTGTGCATGTGTCAATTTGAGAATTTTTACTTCGACGTTTTTTTCTGATTTTTATAGGAATTTGGATGCATATGGAAGAGGCTTTCATGAAGATATGTGCATGCACAAGGGAATACAAAGGAATGAAGAGGAAATAATTCAAGCTCATGATAATTGAGGACCCCACCCACTTACCTAAATCTACAATTAGAAGCCAACGGACAAGTAAGTGGAGATTAAAGCTTCATGCACATTTAATGAGGAATTAATTAGTGGCTAATGGTTACTTGGTGGCCACACTTCCTAAAGGGAATTTTGGGAAGCACCCTAAAAATTGAATTAGGGTTTTATGCATGTATAAATAGCCCTCTTATGTACATGTAAATATCTTCTACTCTTTCACATTAGTTAGGAAATTAAAATACAAGTTGTAAGCTCTATGTTTCATGAAATAAAAATGGCTTCCTAGCCTCTTTCTCTTCTCTTTTCTACTTGTTTTTATTTACTTTTATGCTCATTTTTATTCTTATGCTCTCCTTTATTTCATGTTCATAGTTTAGATTTACATTTATGCACTAGTTTAGTTCATTTCCTTCTAGTAGTTAATCTTATTTTTCTTTGTTTATTCTCTACTTTATTTTATTTTCAATGTTGAAATTTCTATGTGTTGAAATGATAACACAAATGAGAGGCTAAATCCCTATAATTTAGGGGTAATGAAGCTTTCTTTTATCATGTAGATTCAACATAATTTTCTATGTATGATCTCTTTTGTGCTTCATGAGAAATGGATGTTTACGTTTGTTTGTGTTTTATGTTGAATTTGATAGACTACATTGTTCATAACAAATAGGCTATACTTATCTCATTAATCACAAATTTCCTCTTCATCTAAAATATGACCATGGCAATGAAGTGAAGTTTTAATCAAAATTTGATGATCTATGTTACTAATTAATAGTAAATAGATCATGCTTAAACTAGATTTTGGTTTCATTTTCTATGCCTTGTTTCATGAGAATTGAAAAAGTAGGACTAGATTTGTATTATAGTTTGATGGTTTGATTTGTGTTAATTAATAACTCAAATAGGCCATGCTTATGATAAATACATAACTAATCCTACTTAGATAAAAAAGAGATCATCACTTGATTTTATGTTGATTTATGTGAAAAATATAAGAAAGTGGATTTGCCTCTAAATTGAATTTTAATCACATAGTTTTTAATCTCAACATTTGCTTAGCTTTCTAGTTTTCAAAACAACTTCCACTCTTGGTTTAATTTGATTGATTAGAAATTTAAAATCTAGCAAGTCCCTACGGATCGACCTGTACTCGCCACGTACGAACTTTTGTCCGCCATGCGCTTGCGGTTAAAATTTAATTTGAAAATTTTCAACGGTTTTCTAATTCGATAGAAATTCCTTCTTTAAACATCGACCTTGTCAAAAGTCCGGAGTATCCCCCTTTATAAAACCATTTATAAAACTTTCGAAAGTAATCATACTCGAAACCTTTCGCAATCATTGAAGATAACCCCTTCGAAACCTTTCGAAATCAAACCTTTCGAGATCAAACCTTTCAGAATCAAACCTTTCAAAATCAAAACCTTTCGAAAACAAACCTTTCGAATTCAAACCTTTTGAAATCATTCCTTTCGAAATCATTAAAAACAATAAAGTGTTGGTATTGGAGCCAACCCTTCGAAAGTGTACTTCCGACCATGTCGGAAGGTTAACCCTTCGACTATGCCGAAAGGTAATAAAATACCATTTTAGAAAACATTTTAAATCAATACTCTTGAAGGTTTAAGCTTTTGAAGATCCCCTTCGAAACCCCTTCTTGAATACAAATTTTTAGTCTTTTGTAAAATGATAGAGTCGAAGGATCCCTCTTCAACTTATTCGAAAGCAATTATGTTTCCTTTCGAAAGCAATTATGTTTTTATTCGAAAGCAATTATGTTTCTATTCGAAAGCAAAGGAAGCAGCCTCCCCATCCTTTCGCCCTTTTTCCCTTCGTCACTGTGCCTACCTTTCGACTTAGGCGGAGGGTAATTGTTTACCTTCCGTCTTAGATGAAAGGTACCTTCCGACTTCGTCAAAATGGTAAAAGTGGGCTTGTTGGAGTCGAAGGCAGAACTGGGCCTACTGAAGTGATGTTTTATCTTGCTTGTCTAATTTTGATTGGCTGAGGATCCTTCTCATGTACTTCCAAATAGTAAAAAGTATAAAATAGTCAACCTTTTTCTCAAAACACTATACTTCTTCCCCAAATCAATTTTTGAAAGCAATTCCCCTCTGGCTTTGACCAAGGCAGAAGGAATATTGTAGTTTTGCCTCAGGCTTAATTAATTTAATTACCTTAGTTATCCACTAAAGAAAAATCTCTAAAAATCACCAAAAATCTTATAAATCATATAATTCAACATATTAAAATTTCAAACCATATGAAGATTAAACAACTCGGAATTTAACCAAAACCAAATAAAACGTGTTAATTAGCCCATTAACATTTTCAAACACATAAGTCTTATCCAAACAAAGGTTTAAATGGTTATATCCTAACCAAAATCACAAATATGAATCGGGTATAACCCATAACCGATCCAAACACAGAAAATGAGATGATTATTCACCTTGATTAGTTAATTGGAGAATGAGATAATTTCCTAGCTTTAATTCCTTATCTTTTTCTTTAATTTGTTGCTCTTCCTAGAGCTTTTAATGGCCGACCAAAATATTGATGAGGAGTTATGAATGAGAGAGTGAAAATTTATTAAAGTGGAAGAAGAGATTTATACTAAGAAATGTAGCCCCATTTCCAAGTTTACCGCTTAGGAAATTCCTCCTTCTTAATTTAGTTAAGTCTTATTTTAGTTCATCCATTAAGACACGACCATTGAATTTATTAATCTCATCTCCTTAATTATTCACATTATTATATTTAATTTATCCAATTAAATATCTTGAATAATGTTAATTAAAATTCAGAGGCATTACAAACTCCCCCCTTAAAGAATTTCCTTCCCGAAATTTTAGTAAGGACACAATCAACAAGCATATAGCCCATGCAAGCAAAGCTAGTATAACCTACCAGCCAAATTCTATATAAACCCTGTATAGAACTTATCATCTTAAACAGCCTAGGAAAAGTAGCTCTAATCTTGTCTTCTGTCTCCCAAGTATATTCCTTTACGTTTTCACTCCACTAAACTTTCACCAACCTAACTATCTTGTTCCTTAACCTCTTCTCATCTTTTGCCACAACACGAACTGGTTGCCTCACAAAAGTCATATCTGGTTCCACCACTAAGTCTTCCAGTGCCGTCAGAGTGATAGTAGTTTCTGGATCATGAACATACTTCCTAAGATGAGAAACATAAAACACATTGTGGACCCTGGCTAAACTGCTCGGTAAATCTACTCGGTATGCGAGTCTCCCAATCCTCTCTGATATGGGAAATGGTCCAACATACCTCAGTGCTAGCTTCCTGGCCTTCTCGAACCGAACCACACCTTTCATCAGCGATACCTTGATGAAAACTCTATCTCCAACTAAGAATTCTCGGTCGTTATGTCTTTTGTCTGCGTAACTCTTCTGCCTAGACTGAACTTCCTTCATTCTTTCCCGTATTAACTCGATCTTCTCTATCGCCTCTCTCACCAAATCTGGACCAGTACCAATCTGTCTCCGTTCTCTAACCAACATGCTGGTGATTTGCATGGCCTTCAATATAAAGCTTCAAAAGTCTCCATTCATATAGCAGTCTGATAACTATTATTATAGGAAAACTCCACTAAGTGCAAGTGATCTTCCCAAGAACCACTAAAATCCAGCACACAAGCCCTCAACAGATCTTCCAGTATCTTGTTGACTCTCTCTGTCTGCCCATCCGTTTGAGGATGATATGCGGTACTCATTTTGAGCTTAGTGCCTAACACACTCTGCAGGCTCTTCTAGAACTCGCTAGTAAACAAAGCATCTCTATCACTGACGATACTACTAGGAATTCCATGCATTTTAGCGATGTTCTTCATGAACAACTTAGCCATTCGTTTTGGTTGACTTTACCGGAATGAAATAGGCACTCTTGGTCAACCCCTACGGTCAAGAATAAAATCCTTTAAGTTATCAATCTTGGTTCCAGTTTCTAACCTTCAAATCCTCTCGGTTAAGACTGGATCCTCTTTCTGCCTAGAAGCAATTCGTTCGATCAGAACTGGTCAAACTTCCAAACAAGACATCATGGCGATATTCCGACTAGATCCAGTAGTTGACCTCAACTGCACACTGCAAGCAGCCAGTGCTTCTAAGTCTTTCCATTCCTCTAACATAGGTAACACCACATTTTGATGTTTCCTGCTAAGCGCATCTGCCACCTTATTTCTTTTTCTCAGTGTATACGCGATGCTAAAATCATAAGCTACAACAAAATCCAGCCATCACTGCTGTCTTATGTTCAGCTCCTTCTGAGAGAATAAATATCATAGAGACTTATGATTCGTAAATAGCTCAAACCTTTCTCCCAAAAGATAATGCCTCCACACCTTCAATGCGAAGATTACCACTGCCAACTCCAAATCATGAGTCGGGTATCCCACTTCATGCGGTCTAAGCTGTCTAGAAGCATAGGCAATAACCTTTCCATTTTGCATTAGCACAACACCTAACCCAGTACCACATGCATCGGTATAAACTACCAACCCCTGATTCCCATCAGGAACTACTAACACGGGCGCATTGGTTAACAAATGTGTCAACTTAAGGAATGCCTCTTCACATTTGTCAGACCAAACAAACTTCACATCCTTCCTGGTTAGCATAGTCAAGGATGCCGCTATCCGTGGGAAATCCTTAATGAACCTTCGGTAGTATCCTACAAGTCCAAGAAAGCTTCTAATTTCACTTACCATCTCTGGTCTTTTCCAATTGTTAACAGCTTCGATCTTATCCGGATCAACTGCTAAACCTTCCTCGAAAACTACATGACCAAGGAACTGCACTTCCTTCTTGTAGAAATGACACTTGTAGAACTTCGCATTCAGCTGATGTTGTCTTAGCATCTCCAACACTATTCTAAGATGATCTGCATGATCCTTCTCACTCTTAGTATATACCAAAATGTCATCAATAAAAACCAACACGAACCTATCCAAGTACTCTCGGAAAAATCGGTTCATCAAATCCACAAAGAAAGCTGGGGCATTAGTAAGCCCGAATGGCATAACCAACCACTCGTAAGAACCATATCTGGTCCTAAACGCCGTCAAAGGAATACTGTCCTCTGCCACTCTTAGCTGATGGAAACCTATTGCCAAATCCAGTTGGGAAAACACTCTGGCTCCACTCAACTGATTGAATAAGTCATCGATCCTCGACAAAGGATACCTATTCTTGATCGTCCTCTCGTTCAACATACGATAGTCGATACACATCCTTAGCGACCTATCTGGCTTCTTCATGAATACCACGGCCGTTCCCTAAGATGAACTGCTTGGTCGGATGAAATTCTTTCCTTCCAATTCCATTAGCCGCACCTTCAATTCCTTCATCTCGGTTGGTGACATCCTGCTAGGTGGTATACTTACGGGTTCAGCACCCGATACGAGATCTATCTGAAACTCGATTGCTCTTTTCAACGGCAAGCCCGAAACTGGTTCAAACACATCAGCAAACTCTCTTGCTACATAAACATGCTTCAACTCTGCTTCTGTTCCCATAGCACCCAATAACGCATAAGCATTTCCATTCGAACTCCTAACTGAGTAAATGACTCAGTTATGGCTATTAGGGTGTCTCAATGATATTTTTCCCTCCTGGCAAAATATCCTAGCATCATACATATCTAACCAATCCATACCCAATATGATCCCGAAACCCGCGAAATAAAAAACATATAAACTGCATGCAAACATATGACCTAACAAATCAAGTTCTAATTGGTCATATCTCATTCCCAAAGTTGCATACCCTCCTATAGGATTCGCAGCCCTTAAAGGAGTAATAAGGTATAAAGGTTCCAAACATAAGCAATCTACCAAATACTGAGATATAAATGAGTGCGATGCACCGATATCAAATAGTTTTCTAACCGGAGTACTATGAATCATAAGCATACCTTCCATCATAGCTTTTCCTTTCTTAGCAGCCGTTGGTCTAGAGGATGATGGTTCCAATGCAAAGACCTTTCCCTTTCCAGCCTTAGTAGCCTCAGGACAGTTGTCCTTGTAATGCCCCATTTGGCCACAGTTGTAGCACTTCACATTCGACCTTACTGCAACTGCTATTCCATCACCCGAGCGACACTCATTAGCATAGTGCCCCTTCTTGTCACACTTGTAACAAACAATATCAGCCTTGGTCTTCTTAGCTGCTACCCCTGACTGGGCATCTTTCTTCTTGAAAAACTTCCGCTTCTTACCCTGTAAATTTTGAACCTCAGCTGGTTTCCCTCTTCCAAAAGTAGAAAGCGTATCTTCATTCCGAATAGCCATCTCAACAACAATATGACACGGATCCCAGAGGTTTGGCATGGTTGCTCTAGCAATCTCAGGATTCAACCCCCTAATAAAATTATCATTCCTCCTAATGACAGTATCTATAGTAGCATATCCATAACAGGACAGCTCATCAAACTTTGTAGCAAACTCAATCACTGATCTATCCCCTGGACTAAATCTACAAACTTCCTGAGCAATGCTGACTTGGAAACCTCTGATAGAAATCTTTCTTCGAACCTCCTTCGAAATTCAGCCCAAGTCAGGTCTTCTTTGGCTCTCCTACAGTAACTCCATTCCACCAAAACAATGTTGCTCCCTGCAATTGCCTGGAAGCAAGTCTCCTCTTCTGCATATCCGTCAAGCCGAGATCTGCAAATATCCTTTCACAATGAAATAGCCAGTTCTCCACTCCTACTGCATCCTCGGTTCCCAGAAAAGGCTTTCCTCCAAGACTAGCGTAATCCTTGCTAAGCTTCGCATAATTATTGCCAACTGGGGCCACCGGATTAGCTACTCCATTATTCCCTACAGCCACTCCCGTAGCTACTCCAGCTTGCATCATATTATCAAAGAATTGATAAATTATCCCCATATCAACCGACGGAATCCCAGCACCAACATTAGCATTTGCATCTGGGTTTGCATTTTCCTGTCCACCCTGGTTGCTCCTAGTATTAGGTCGAACATTTCCACATGTTGCAGTGCGTCTCCCACCTTGATTCACTCTTCCATTTCCTGCCTCTATATCTTACTTTCCTACTACCTGAAATCCAATCTTGGTAAGATACAGAAGAACGGTCTAAGAGAGTAGGGAATACATACTTAGGTATGTATATCAAAGTACACATACGTTACTATAACGCTTACCCAAGCCCAACTATATTTTAGATTCATAAATCATGCTTTAAAAATCTTTTAAGGTTTAAATTCCTTTTATGTACATAAACCATGCTTTGATACCAACCTATAACATCTCGCCTTCTGAGGCCCAAAACTAACCGCTACTGATGCTGCAGTCATCCGTAGTTGTTATTTCTTGGCGACGAATGCGGCACAGTTAATATTGATACATAGGAACACAAGAATATGAAAAATTTTAAACAACGGAATTTCTCATTTCTTATGAATAATATTCAGATTTAATTTCAAATCCCAGACGTTAACCACGTTCAGATCACATATACATGTACAAAATGCGATAAGAGCGACATATGAAGATGTCCCATTATGATGATCAGAGAACTAATAATATGAACTTTACAGTTCCTAGTACATCACAGCGTAATACACGAAATAGCTCCTATATAGCTAATACTGCCTCCTGCACGTCTCAGGAAGCTTATTCGTCCAAAAACCTAAAAGTCTCCCACCCTCAAACTACTCAAATTAATTTTTTGAGTACCCGAGAGTTTGTGGAGAAACACAAACTTCGAGTCAGACAATAAGTCTGGTATGAATAACCCCCTATCATCTCTTATCATAAATAGATATCTAGTGAGACCATGCCGCTTAGCGGAACGGGTTTTCCCCTCACTGGTATCCAAAACAAAACATGCAAATCATTTACTATGCCCCTGCACCCAAAATGATTAGTCTTAACATAATATGAAATAAAGTCATTGTTTGCAAAAAAATTAGACAAACATGCCTAAATTCGATTTTAGTTAAGTCACGTGTAAGTTGGTTGATTTGGAGTTTTTAATGTTCCAACACGTTAAAGAATAATTTTTGCAGTCAAACAACAATTCACAGACTCAAAGTTGGAAAGCAGCTAAGGAAAGTAAATCACACGGAGTTTATAGTGGTTCGGCCAAAATGTGCCTACATCCACTATCCATCTTATTATTCTTACTTTGATTTGATTACAAGTACAAGTTTGTTTGGAAAGAGTAAAAACTTGATTAGCTGGAGTGACTGAGTCTCAGCGGAGTTTTCCCTCTTTTTCCTAATAATTCGTACCCATTGTTGTCGAGAAGCTCCGGTATTTATAGAGTGGAGTTGTGAAGTGTGGAGGGGGAAGTTATAACTTTATGAATCTGGTTTGGCATTTGAGCAGGAGCGTTTGGATCGGCATTTGGGTCATGAAGCTTGCCTGGCCTGGTTGTCTTTCCTTGTCTGGTTCGGTGCTTTTGCTCTGAGTCTTCTATTTGTCGGACCAAACATTAGGTCCGGCATGCCTGCGTAATTTGGTTTGGTGATGGATGTCGTGCCAGACCAAATATCTAGTCCGACATATTAGAGAATGCCAAACCAAATATTTGGTCCGGCATATCAAAGAATGCCAGACCAAACATTTGGTCCGGCATATCAGAGGGTGCCGGACCAAACATTTGGTCCGGCATGTCGGACCATATATTTGGTTCGGCATTTTACTGAATGTCGAACCAAGCATCTGGTTTGGCAATTTGGTCTTCATGTCTTTATCTGGTTTTTGGTTCCTTTCTTCCTTTTCTCTTTGCTTGCTGGAAAACCGAGCCAACACTTGCCCCCCAAAGTATGTCGTGTAATTATAGGATATGCTTTTTTTGGTTCGGCACTGAGCTCCTACCACCGGATGACAACTTGCGACTATTCGTCTTGCTTCTTTTTTTTTTCTTTAAATACCGCCTTCCCCTTTTATTCTTTTCTTCCTGCTTTCTTAACCAAATTTCTCCACTTAATCTCGATCAATTATGGTCAGCTTCGAGCTTTTTCATATCGTTTGAATTCGAATATCCCCACGTCTTCACTGCTCGAGGTATGCTTTTCTGAACCGATCGGTCGGCCTAGGGTTTCATGGCTCAGATTTCTCTTTTTGTTTGGTGTTTTGTACGGGCTTGGACATCCCTTTTGTTGCGAATTGTCAGACCATTGGGTCGTGTTGCTGGATTTTTGGTAGAATGATTGTCTACAGGTTGGATACACTAGGATATTCTATTAATCCGTTAATCAGATTATGGAAACAAGGCTACATCTCATCAACCAGACTGAGTTTGCTTTCCTTCATAAGTTATACGGATAAGGTAGCATGAGCCTATAGAACAGATTCTGTTCGGGTAAGGTCATAGGAGGGTAGGCTTTGGGCTAGTAGTTAGTGTGTGGTGAGTTTGGTTCGGCATCTGGCATAGGGTAATAACATACCACATAGGTCGAGCACATGGTTCACGGGTATGCCGAGCCAAAAGTGGGGTTTTTATGAGATGGCTAGGTTAGGGGTATGGATTCAACCGGGCAAGACGATGAATGTTTCAATTTCCATTCATGATGGTATCTCTGTTTGAATTATGCTTGACTTTTTTTTCTTGTATAGGAATATGTCTTTTGGTCGCGAGCTTCGTTCCAAGTATGTGTCTTCATAGCCTACCAGCGCTGATCCCTCTTCTTCTGATGTTCCTGTCAATCCTCCCAGACAAACCAGTTCCTCCTATTCTTTGGTGGAGGGCTATGCTCCTAATCAAACATTGGTTAAGCCTTCAGAGTGTTACCCCAGCGTGCTGACAATAGAAAAGCTTAACTCCATAGCTACTGCGTTCGGGATATCTCGCCGGGACATGATACTACTCGGTCCAGATGATAGAGCTTTCTTTCCCCCAAGCATATATATGGCATACAGTAATTACCATTGTATGTGCAGTGCAATTCCTCCGCTTACTAACTGGATTGCCAGCTTTGTGATTTACTTGAAGGTCGCTCCATGCAGCTTCAACCGAATTCTTACGCCATCTTGACCAGCTTATACCTGATATTCGTGAAGCATTATCAGAGACCTCCTACCCATAGAGAGGTCAGATACTTATACAATGTGAGCAGTTATCGAAAGGGGAGTCCTTTCATCAGCTTAGAGTCCGCTCACAAGTTTAAGCCCGTCGTTGGTCTATATTCCAAGTTCAGCATGTTCAAAAAGGAGTATTTATTTGTGCTCGATGATGTCGGTCCCCAACATGCTTTCACTTCTGGCTGTAAGTCATCGTAATATCTTTACTAAGCTTTATGTTGACTTAGTTTCTTACCGCTCCATATTTTTTAGGTTGCGTGAAGGCGGCGGAGGACGAAGGCTTGAAAAAGATGGCCAAGGAAATATTGGCTATCTCGGAGGCCGAGAGGGAAGCCTCATTCCTACTGCGTGATACAACCCTTCGATTTTACAATTTAATCGGCCTTGGACAATCTGTGTACAAGATCAGGCCAAGCTCAGCCGAGAAAGCAGCGAGAGCCGGAGGAGAAGGTGGAGATTTGGATAAAGGCAATTCTCATGAGGAAGAGGGTGATGAGGTTGGAGCCTCAAAGAAGTTGAGGCGCAAGAAGAGCACAGTTCGCCCTCCCTATTCGGGGAAATCTTTGCGTATACGGGATGCTCCTTCTCCCGATGACGAGGGGGGTTCCCATTTGGAGGGAGAGAGTGAAGAGGATGGAAAGTCGGAGGGAGATTCTGCGGCAACGGAATCGGAGGCTCATGCTTCTCCGGATGTGGATATTATAGGTAGCAAAGGCTTGGGTGCAGCTCCCTTAAAGAATGCCGAAGCTGTGCGGGAGTGGTTCGAGCAGCTAGATCAGTCTGAGCCGGCCCCTGGGTCAACTTTTGTCACTGACCCCTCCCAAGAGAGTGTAGCTCCGGGTGACTTGGGTTGAGTGCCACTTTTCCAATGCAAGGCAAAGCGGGAGTTGACGAGGCATTTGGGCTTTCTCCAGGTACTTTTGATTACTGTATGGATTTTGGGATACTTCTTGAGAACTTTTTTTTGACAAGTCCCGGTCTCTACCCGCTCCTCAATCCAATAAAGCCCGGTCGACGTGTGTTTCCTTCCACCAAGTGGAGTCCCGTCCCGGTGTATTCTCTACTTGAGTGAGAATTGTCCCGGCCACTTGATCCTGTCTACCCTAAGGGTTTGTAGTGGCTCATAGTGTCCCAGTGTCTTGCACGTTTTGCTTTTATGTTTTCTCCATTTCTTTGTTCTAACGTTGTTATTTGCATTTCAGGGAAAAAAGGAATCCGAAGAGGAACGAAGTGTCCAGGCTGCTGGAGCAGTTCAAATGGATGAAAGCGGCTTCCGTTTCTTCCAAGGCGGCCTTTCAGGAGAAAAAGACCATGAAAGGGAATATTAAGGAGAATCCCTTAGGCTTGGATAGAGGGGAGAGTCATGAGTCGTCTCAGAAACGTACGAGGTCACCAGATAAGGAAGCACTTCCCCTGGTTCCCAAACTTCCTCTCGCTGTCACCATCAAAATCCAATGGGTCCTGATGTGCACGGAGTGCCAGATGATTTAGGGAAGAGCAACGTCGAAACTTATTTCTTGGATTATGAGTAGCTGATGCAGAATCCCTTTGAGAGTCATCCTGATATCAATCCCGACTATGCGGGTCGTCATTCGGCGGATCCTGATACCGAGTTTCTTCTACCTCGAAATCCTCTGGTCCGGATCTTGGATGAGGCAAAGACTCTCGATTTCGCAAACTTGACAAAGAGGATGGTTCAGATTACGGACGAGACCAGGAAAATTGTAGATTGCCGGTCCCACTTAGCCAAGGCTAATGAAGAAGTTGGAAGCATCAACGTACGGTTGCGTTTAGAGGTAAAAGATCTTCGCAAGGCGCTCTGGGAGAAGGAGGCTAAGCTAGAGGCGGTCGAAGCATCTCGCGCATCCGAGATAAGGAAAGTCAAAGAAGAAGCAACGAGAGAGGCCGCCGACCAATGTAAGACTCAGATTGACATGGCTATTAGCTCAGTGGATGAGGCTTGGTAGAAGGATCTGGAGCGGATTCGCTCACTCAAGGGTAAGTTGAAGAAATCGGAGGAGGCCTTAGTTGAGCTGAAGGAGTCTCGGGGTGAGTGGCAAAAGGAGAAAAACTTATACCAGGCTGAGATTGATAGGTTGAAGGCGGAGAAGGCCCAGTTGAGAAAGGACAAGGAACAATACATGAATCAGGTGGTGTCTCTCCAGACCGAAGTCGACAAATCCAATGATTTTTGTGAGACAGTCAACCAGATTCTGAAGGACACTTATTACATGTTTTGGAATCAAAGAAACCTCTAGTGGATGGATGATTATCCCCAAGTGATGGCAGGAATCCATGCTCGGCTCGTTAAGGAGACTAAGGCTGCTGTCGTGCAGGAGGAAGGAGCTGTGTATGACGTTGGGATGGTGAACAGACAGTTCACAGTGGAGGAGACCAAAGCCATCGCTAAGCGGTATGAGTTGCTGGCGGAGGATGAGGATGATGAGGATGGCCCGGATCTTGAGGGGTTGGGTGATCCATGTCACAACACCGTAGGTATCTCGTCTTTTTACTTTAGCTCCGCCATTACTTATCCTGGACTGCAAAACTTATGATTCTTCATACTTACATCTTGTAGGGACGTCTTCGGGGCAGGTCGGGCCTTCAAAGGGTGCGGGTGAGACGTTGTAGAAAGTGGGCGAGTCTCTCGAAGGACACGGCTGGAGGGAGTAGGCCGAGTGACAAGGACGTCCCTCCTTCTTAGTCGAGGAGATTTTCTTTTCGCTTTTTGCATGCATTTTTGGAGGATGCATGGATGTTCTGCATATGTGTGTGTATATAAGCGAAAAGCTTTGCAAAAAAAATTTCAATGTTGTAATGTTCAACTTTTTTTTTGCATGTTTATTTGGGATGACTTTTGTGATGCGTGATTTTTATAGTCTGCTCTGTCTATTTGTGAACTGTTTACGACTTAGTTAACTGTTATAGTGTTCAGAGACGTAGAAAACCATAAAAGCGCTTGTTATATTCAAGGCCAATCGCGAACGATAACTCCTCGGGCTATTGTCCATGTCGTGAGTATTATTCGATTTATCGTTGCCGGCGTGCGTAATGCCGATCGTCAAGTGCGAACTACCCCTGGCTACAGCCACGCCTTAATCATGGGGTTTATAATCGGTTCGCAGTTGTCGGCAAGCCGAACGCCAATGATGAACTGCCTAGGCTATAAATTGTGCCTAATCTGTGGCTTATGATTGGTTCATCATTGCCGGCTTGGGGGTGCCGATCGTCAGTAGTGAATTTCCAAGGCTTGTTTCGTACCCAATATCGTGGCTATCTCACTTTCACTACTGTCAGCAAGCGCCTATGATTGCTTGCAGTAGGAATAGTCATCAGATAAAATAATTAAATAAAAGAATGTTTAAATCAGACAAGTAATGCGAGACACCAAATTTTATAGTGGTTCAACCAAAATATGACTACGTTCACTGTTTTTCTTTTATTGCTTCATTTAGTACATGTTTCTTTACAACTCAAGAGAAATAGTGGCGGAGATGTTGGAGATTCCATGCTTTCCCAAACACCTCTCTATCTACCGTTGACAAGATGTAAGCTCCATTGTGAAGATCCTTATGAACAACAAATGGCCCTTCCCAAATTGGATCTAGTGCTCCTGGTCGTGAGAAGACTCGCTTAAGTACCAAGTCTCCTTCTTGCAGCACTCAAGGCTTCACCTTAGAGTTGTACTGCCCTGCCACCTTCTTTCTATGGGTGGCTGCTTTGAGGGTGGCATTGTTTCTTTTTTCCTCGATCAGGTCGAGTGACATGTTTAAGAGCTCCTCGTTTTCTTCTAGATTGTAATGTATCCTGCGGTGCAAGGGGACAACTGTCTCGACATGAAGCATGGCTTCAGTTCTGTATGCTAATGCGAATGGCATGTGCCCTGTTGCGGCCTTATAAGAAGTTCGGTAGGCCCACAAAGCAGTAGGAAGTTCGTCGACCCATGCCCCCTTGGACTTCTCTAGCTTCTTCTTGATTAACGTTTTTAATACCTTGTTTACCACTTCGAATTGTCCATTTTCCTGGGGATATGCCACAACTGAGAAGCTTTGGGCAATCCCATGTTCATTCCACCAACTGGAGAATTCTTCACTGTTGAATTGAAGCCTGTTATCCGATTTGATCTTCTGCGGCACCCCACACCTGCACAGGATGTTACGTATTAGGAAGTTTATCACTTTGGTAGATGAAATTTTGTTCAAAGGCTCTGCTTCCACCCATTTGATGAAATAATCCACTGCCGCTATAGCATATTTTGCTCCTCCTTGACCCATGGGGAGTTCCCCGATCAGATCAATTCCCCAGATGGCAAAGGGCCAGGGGCAGACCATCTGGATAAAACCAGTAGGTGGTAATCTCGAGATTTTGGCAAATCTTTGGCATTTGTCACATTTCTTAGCAAACTCGGCTGCATCCTTGTTCAGTGTGGGCGTATTCACAGCGTAGAATCTTTCTAGGAAGAGTTTGCCCTCCGGTGTAATCACCGCAACTCCCATGATGAATGTAATTAAGGATGCTGTTCTGGATGGGTCAAAAGCTTTGTTCCCGGCGACACATCTTAGTAGTGGGTTGGAAAAGCCACGATGGTACAGTATGCTGTTCTGGATGGTGTAGTAGGATGCCCTCCTTAGGATTTTCCTGACTTCGTTCCGATCTGCTAGAAAGGTTCCTTCTTGCAAGTATCTAATGATGGGGGTCATCCATGTCTCCCCCTTGTCTGCGATCGTTGTGATTTGCAGACACTCGAAACTCGGTGTGGATTGTCTCATGACAGGGCCCTCAGCATTGGCTCGGTTCTCACACTAGCTCCTTTGGCGAGGGCGTCCACCTCTCTTTTTCCCCTCACAGGATGTGTTTTATTACATAGTAGTCTAGGTCATCAAGGTAGGTTTTGGCCTTTTTAAGGTAGGATGCAAGCTTTTGTCCGCGAGTTTGGAATCCTCCAAGGATCTGGTTAACAATTAGTTGTGAATTGCTATGTACACATATCGACTTAACTCCTATTTCTTTAATGATTTCTAAGCCGGCTATCATTGCCTCGTATTCAGCTTCGTTATTGGTTGCAGCGAACTCTAGTCTCAGTGCATAGCTTAATTTCCTTCCTCGGGGTGTGACTATTATGACGCCTGCCCCCGAGCTGAGCTCGTTCGAAGCTCCATCAACAAACATATTCCATTTGATAGCTTCCTCAATTTTTACCGCAGCCCCCTCATCTTGCATTGTGAACTCGGCTATGAAATCAGCCAAGGCTTATCCTTTAATCACGGTGCATATTGGCTCAGCTCGATGCATCATTTTAGTAGGCGCCCCGACGTGTCTGGATTAAGCAAAATTTGTCTCAGAGGTTGATCTGTTAGAACTCTAATGGAATGTGAATGAAAGTAATGTCGTAATTTCTTGGACGCTATGAGCATACAACTGGCTAATTTTTCGATCTTTGGGTACCAAGCTTCTGCCCCCGTGAATCTTTTGCTAATGAAGTATACCGGTCTTTGGATACAATCATCTTCTCGTACTAATGCGGCCCTTAGCGTATGGGAGGATGCAACTAGGTATAGGTAGAGGCTCTCTCCATCTATCGGAGTGGAGAGCATTGGCGGCTTCTGTAGGTGCTCTAGCAGACTCTGGAAAGCTGAGTAGCATTCATCGATCCATTCAAATTTTCCTTTGTCCTTTTTGAGGGCTTCGAAGAATCGGATGCACTTGTCCGTGGCTTTGGATATAAACCTGCTCAGAGTGGTTACCTTCCCATTCAGGCTCTGCATTTCCCTTCGTGTGGCTGGGATTTTGATGTCTTTCAAAGCTTGTACCTTTTCAGGATTCGCCTCGATTCCTCTGGTGTGCACAATGAAACCTAAGAATTTACCCCAAGACACCCCAAATAAGCATTTCAGAGAATTCAGCTTCATTTGGTATCTGCACAATATTTGGAACATCTTGTCTAGGTGGCTCAGATGATCCATTGCGCTTCTCGATTTGACAAGCATGTCATCGACATAGACTTCCATGGAGTGACCAATTTGCTGCTCTAACATCTTATTAACTAGACGTTGATAGGTAGCGTTGGCGTTCTTATGCCCGAAAGTGATGCAGCGCGCAAATCCAGAATCACGGAAAATAAGTCGCGAACAAGCAGATTCCCTAAATCGCGAAACATACCTTAAGCCGAAGCTCCAGAATTCATTAGATCGCGATCGTTCCAGAAGTCCTTAAGTCGCGAATTGATGATACGGCGCATACCAATAGGTCGCTCCAGTTTTTTATCGAAGCCCTAGGTCGCTCTGGTTTAGGTCGCGAGATTCCTTGAGTCGCAAGCAAATCCCAGTTAGGTCGCGAAGTGTTGCCGCTTCTTCCAGTAGGTCGCGAGCAAGATTCAACTGCCTAGGTCGCGAAGCGAGCTTCTTTATGTCGCTGAACTCCGGTTAAGTCGCAAAGCTTCTACGCTGCGAATTTCTTAGGTCGCGAGCAGATGTTCCAGAGTTCTTAAGTCGCGATTTGCTTATGTCGCTGCCGAGTTTGTTTTTAAGTCGCTCCTGGAAGATGAAGCCATGAATTCTTATGTCGCGAATTTCTGAAGCTTAGGTCGCGAGAAGATATTAGGTCGCAAACTTTGTTAAGTCGCTGATTTCTTATGTCGTATGCTTCTTAAGTTATCTGCGTTAAGTCGTATATCGTGGGATGTTATTGTTGTTAAGCCGTGTACTGTTGTGTTGTAACTTTCTTAAGTCATTTGTATTTTCTTTTGTTATGTCGTGTAATTGTTAAGTCGTGAACAATTGTAACTTGTATATTTTAGGTCGTAGGTCGTCTGTTTTGAATGTTAGGTCGTGAAGGACCTGTATTGTGTTTTGGGATGTAAGTCGTTTGTGTGTGTCGTAACCCTATAAATAGGGGAGTGTTGTGTCATTGTAAAGTTAGTTGATTTTGAATAAACTTTTGTTTGTGTGCTTTGTGCCACTTGAAATTGGAAGTTGAGTGTGAGCTCCTTTCTCCATCTTCGGTTATTCGAGTGCGCTCGAATCAACGATTTTGAAGCCGATTCACGGAATCTTGTGCGCAAGATCAACGTAGAAGAATCGTAGATCTATTAACACGATATCGTGCGCGATCAACGTGTTGGAGATAGCTAGAATCCGGTATCTTGAGAGATCAACGGATTTGGGCGTTCGGCATCATCAATCCATCGATTTTATATTGTTTCATCGAATCGTTTATCGATTTGTTCGACACGAATACTTCAATTCGTCATCAAGTGTTATATCCGCTGCGTCAGAAAGGCATGACCTTGTAGTAATATAGGCCTAGATCCATGATGAAACTAGTATGTTCTTGATCCGGCACATGCATGGGGATCTGGTTGTATCCTGAATATGCGTCTATAAATGACAACAACTCATTATCTGTGGTTCTGTCTACTAGTCGGTCGATTCGGGGCAGAGGAAAACAGTCTTTGGGGCAAGCATCATTGAGGTTGGAGAAGTCAATGCAGGTTCCCACTTCCCATTAG
The DNA here is from genome assembly GCA_030737815.1 of Allium fistulosum. Taxonomy (NCBI): domain Eukaryota; kingdom Viridiplantae; phylum Streptophyta; class Magnoliopsida; order Asparagales; family Amaryllidaceae; genus Allium; species Allium fistulosum. Next base: position 934,257,767 of record CM060907.1, on the reverse strand, counting down.
GCTTTTTCACCAAAACCAGGTTGGAGATCCATTTTGGGTAAATGGATTCGTGGATAAAGCCGTTGGTGAGCGGGTTCTTTACCTCTTTGTTGAGAGCAGTTGACCATTCTATCCCCATGCTTCTTTTCTTTTGTTTGATCAGGATCTTGGTTGGGTCAATATTGAGGGAATGACAAGCTATTTCTGGGGATATTCCCACCATGTCTTCGTGGGTCCATGCGAATACATACAGGTTCTTGCGTAGGAATCCTATCAGATGGATCTTTAAGTTCTGTTTCAACTGAGAACCTACCTTTAAAATCCTTGTTTTATCGTGTTCGTCTACCATCACATGTTCCATAGCCTCCACAGGCTCGGCGTTGACCTCCTCCTCTCTATTTCTGGGGTCCAACTCGTTAAATGGGTCACTAGTATATTCGAGAGGAGGGACCTTCTTTGATTGCTAGGCTTCCGCATTTTTGGCGCAGAGGGCGACCCCTACGCCTTTCCTTTTTTCCTTCTTCTTGTTTTGGCGGAGTTCTGTCACGTAGCAATCGCGAGCTGTGTCTTGGTCGCCTTCTACTTCTCCTATTTCGTTATCAGTTGGGAATTTCATCTTCCAACACCATAGTGCCAAGACTATCTGGAAATCTGACAACGCAGGCCTTCCCAAGAATGCGTTGTAGGCAGAATGTCCATCCACCAGCATGAATGTTTGCTTTCGGACAATTGATCGGGGGTGACTTCCTAGCTCAACGAACAAGTCTAGCTGTCCAAGCGGCATCGTGGCTTCCCCAGTGAACCCGTGTAAGGGCTTATGGCATGGGGATACACCTTTTATTAATAACTTCATCTTGTTGAATGCATGTTTGAACAAAATATTCACTGAGCTCCCTGTATCGACTAAAATGCGAAACACCTCTGCCGAGCCGATCCATGCAGAGATAACCAAGGGATCAATGTGTGGATACTATTTTCCAACTAAATCTTTATTGTTGAAGGTTATGTCGGCTTTTTCTCTCCATTTTGTGGTGCGCCCTTCAGTTATGGAGTGAACCTACCCTTCCCTGTCTTTTAATGATTTCCCATACCTCTCCATTTCGACCCAACTTCCGTTGGCTATATGCGGGCCTCCAAATATGGTGTGGACAACTATCTTCTCCTGGTTGGAGTGGCTCATACCTACCCCCTCCTTGTTATTCCCTTGCGGGGGTTGTCTAGATCCCTCGTGGACCGGAGCGGGAGAGTTGCATACTTTCTACATGTATCGTTCCAGTTTCTTTTTTCGGTTGTATTTCTTAATGAGATCCCGCAAATGCTGGCATTCTTCGGTGTTATGCTCATGAGACTCGTGGAAGTGACAATATTTTCCTGTTCTAATTGCGGCTTCTGACTCTTTTTTGTATGGAGGGCGTTTGTATTTCAACTCGTGTTGAGTAGCCATGCAAATGTTCTCCGCAGTGTCGCTCAGAGGAGTTTATGAGTCGAATCTCGGTCCAGGTCTATATCATCGCTAATTGCCCTTTTCAGTTCCAGAGTTGCCTTGGTGGCCATTTTTTCCTTCATTATTCGGCTTATTCCCTTCCCCTTGGGGTGGGGCACTCATGTTTCCTTGGACACTAGAAGCCTTTGTGGGTTGCTCACTATGTCGGTGAGCCGCCGCGTCCTCCAATCTCATGTACTTTCCAGCTTCATGAAAGAAATCTTGAAGAGTTAGAAGATTTTCCTTCATCAATCTTCTTGCAAGCTTTGAATCTGGATGGATGCCTCCGCACAGCGCCATCGGTGTAAGCCTTTCATCAGCGTTTTGTACTGCTATCGCGGTAGCGTTAAAACGGGTAAGATATTGCTGCATCGGTTCTCCTGCTTTCTGTTTCACGTCCGACAAGGAATAAGCATCTCTGGACTGTTCCACTTGGATTTGGAATTGACTTATCAATTTTTCCTTCGACATTTCCCAAGAGCCGATGGAGTTATGCGGCAGGCGACAAAACCATGTGGTTGCTAAGTTTGACAAGAACAGCGGAAAACATTTACACAACACGCCTTCTGTTGCTCCATTCATGAGCATGTGCTAGGTGTAGCACTATAAGTGGATGATTGGGTCAGATGTGCCTTTATAGGTATCCATAGTGGGCATCTTCCACTCTCGAGGAGTGGTTGTCGCTTCTATATCCCTGGTGAAGGGGATGGACACTCTTGCACCTATCCCTCTTTCGAGTTGTTCATGCCTGAGATATTCCCTGAAGAGGTGCATCATCCTCTCCTCGAATTCTGGGGCAACCCTGGGAGAAGTGGGGGCTTCTCTTTGATATTGGTGGCATTTGGAACCTTGATTGAGGCTGGATTGGCGATGATTGGCTCGAAGCATGACAGGATCAGCCACAATCGGTCCTTGCCCGGTGCCCCCTTGACTGGGCCCAGCTCTTGATGATCTTTTAGGACCGGCTTCGGGTTGAGTCCGGGCTCAGCTTCGGGTCCTTGCATCTTCTCAATTGAATTCATCATTTGCAAGAGATCTATTCCTTCTACGCGACTCTCCAGATTGAGACTCACCTTAAGATTCAGTATTGTGAGTGGATTCCTCCGTGCCTCTTAAGCGTGTCATGAGTTGGTCCATCAAAGCTTTTTGTTGGGCAACGAAGTGGCCGGTCATCTCATTCACAACCCTATATTAGCCTTCTTGGGTGACAACTGAGCCTGGAGGTAGAGAATGGGTAGTTGGGTTTTTTTTATCTTCTTGGATGGGATCAAGTGTACTTGCAGTGGCTGCGTTCTTACCCTTATCGATGTTGTGCCTAGAAGGAGCCATGTTCTAATGCTGATTTAAGGCTTGTAAGGTGGATGGTTAGAGGAGTTAGGCTCTCTACGCCGCTCTCAGTGAAAGCACCAAAAGTGTTTCCATAAAAATTGGACAAACACCCCTAAGTTCGATTTTAGTTAAGTCACGTGTAAGTTGGTTGATTTGGAGTTTTTAATGTTCCAACACGTTAAAGGATAATTTTTGCAGTCACAGAATAATTCATAGACTCAAAGTCGAAAAGCAGTTAAGGAAAGTAAATCACACGGAGTTTTATAGTGGTTCGGCCAGAATGTACCTACATTCACTGTCCATCTTATAATTCTTACTTTGATTTGACTATAAGTACAAGTTTGTTTGGAAAGATTAAAACTTGAAGTAGCTGGAGTGACTGAGTCTCAGCAAAGTTTTCCCTCTTTTTCTGAAAAATCCATCCTCATTGTTGTCGAGAAGCTCCGATATTTATAGAGTGGAGTTGTGAAGTGTGGAGGGGGAGTTATAACTTTCTGAATTTGGTTCAGCATTTGAGCAGGAGTGTTTGGATCGACATTTGTGTCATGAAGCTTGCCAGGACTGGTTGTCTTTCCTTGTCTGGTTCGGTGCTTCTGCTCTGGAGTCTTCAATTTGCCGGACCAAACATTTGGTCAGGCATGCCTGTGTACCAGACCTAATGTTTGGTCCATTGATGGATGTGTCGTACCGGACCAAATATCTGGTCCGACATATTAGAGAATGTCGGGCCAAACATTTGGTTCGACATATCAGAGAATGCCGGACCAAACATTTGGTCCGGCATGTCGGACCATATATTTGGTTCGGCATTTTAGTGAATGTCGAACCAAGCATTTGGTCTGGCAATTTGGTCTTCATGCCTTTATCTTCTTTTTGGTTCCATTCTTCCTTTTCTCTTCGCCTGTGCAGTTAAAGCGCTCGGTAGATTCAAAGCGGTGGAGGTGCAAAAAGTCATAGCGGGGATAAAGCGGGATATAGCGGATGGCTCTAAAATAGCATATAAAACTCGTACTTAATGTTTTTACAAATATATAAATGGTAATTAAATGAAAAATTATCATTCAATTGAATTATAATTAATAAATAAATAATTTTAAATAAAAACATGTGCGAATATACTTTAAATAAACGTAAAACTGTTATATAACATAATTGAATTTAGTAGAATATTAGAGTATTTTCATTTCTAAAAATATATTAAAAATTAAATCAAATAAATTAGTTTTATAATTTTTATAATGTATAAATGCAATTTTTCAATTCATTTTATTAAAGAAGATATAGCGGAAATAGCGGAATATAGCGGGAATAACGGGATATATCGGAAATAGCGGGGTTTAAAGCGGAAGGCTATATTTTGGGGCTATATGGAAATATCGTAGCGGTAGAAATCCGCTATGAGATATAGCGGGGCTATAGCGGGGTAATAGCGGGGCATTAACTACACAGCTCTTCGCTTGCTGGAAAACTGAGCCAACAGCCATAAATCATATGTATTGGATATCCCATCCACCCATTTATTAGATATCCCATCTAAAAGCAGTTTATTAGATTTCCCATCTAAAATAAATCTATTAGAGTTCCCCTCTAAAATCTTTAAAACGATTATCCGTCATAATTTAATAGGACTATCCGTCCCAAATCCATTTAAAGTAAATGCAGATTATCCATCGTACATTGTTTTATAAAAGATGGTGTTGGCTATCCACCGCACACTACATAGTTTTCCTAGGATGACTATGAACCCTTGGGTGCCAAATCCCGAGGCTAACTACCTCTAGCAAAAATTCTTCACTTTAAAATTTTGATGTGGGCTATCCACCGCACATTCCATGGTTTTCCTAAGTTAACCAAGAACCCAACACTTGGCCAATTTAAAATATCATGATCCACATGATTATTTATAAAAATTCATGATCCCCATGATTACTTATTTTCCCCAAGTATACCACTTGTTTAACATATTCCCATTAGTAGCCCCAGTTAGGTTAAATTAAATAAAATACGTTGATAGCCCCAATGTATATTTTCGAAAGCACATTCTGTTTGTAACCCCAAACTATGTATCAAAAACATTAAACCCACCCCGGTGTCCCCAAGGTTTATTAACATTCATTTTATATAAGGATCCCTCTTACATATTCAAACAAAGATAAGTATTTTATGTTATAATCCTTCGAAGTAACACCTTCGACTTAGCAAAGTTTTACTTAAGAAAAATGGCTATTCGACCTCGACCTTGTCGGAAGGTTTCTTTTCGACCTAGTCGAAAGGTTCTACCCTGCAACCTTGTCGAAAGTTTGGAGTATCCCCCATTATAAAACCATTTATAAACCTTTTGAAAGTAATCAAACTCAAAACCTTTTACAATCATTGAAGATAACCCCTTCAAAACCTTTCGAAATCAAACCTTTCGAAATCAAAAACTTTCGAAATCAAACCTTTTGAAATCAAAACCTTTCGAAATCAAACCTTTCGAAATCATTCAAAAAAAAGTGTTGGTATTGGAGCCAACCCTTCGAAAGTATACTTCCGACCATGTCGGAAGGTTAACCCTTCGACTTGGCCGAAAGGTAATAAAACACCATTTTAGAAAACATTTTAAAACAATACTCTTGAAGGTTTAAGCTTTCGAAGATCCCTTTCGAAACCCCTTCTTGAATACATAAAATTTTTAGTCTCTTGTAAAATGATAAAGTCGAAGAATCCCTCTTCAAATTATTCGAAAGCACTTATGTTTCTATCCGAAAGCAATTATGTTTCTATTTGAAAGCAAAGGAAACAGCCTCCAATCCCTTCACCCCTCTTCCCTTCGACACCATACCTACCTTTCAACTTAGGCGGAGGGTAATTGTTTACCTTCCGTCTTAGACGAAAGGTACCTTTCGACTTTGTCAAAAGGGTAAAAGTGGGCTTGTTTGAGTCAGAACTGGGCCTACTGAAGTGATGTTTTATCTTGCTTGTCCAATTTTGATTGGCTGAGGAGCCTTCTCCTGTACTTCCAAATAGTAAAAAGTATAAAATAGTCAACCTTTTCTCAAAACACTATACTTCTTCCCCAAATCAATTTTTGAAAGCAATTTCCCTCCGGCTTTGACCAAAGCGGAAGCAATATTGCAGTTTAGCCCTTATGGTTAATCAATTTAATTACCTTAGTAACCACTAAGGAAAATCACCATAAATCACCAAAAATCTTATAAATCATATAATTCAACATATTAAAATTTAAAACCATATGAAGATCGAAACAACTCGGAATTTAACCAAAACCAAATAAAACATGTTAATTAGCCCATTAGCATTTTAAAATACCTAAGTCTTATCCAAACAAAGGTTTAAATGGTTATATCTTGACCAAAATCACAAACATGAATCGGGTATAACCCATAACCGATCCAAACATAGAAAATGAGATGATAAACATGATTATTCACTGTTTGTACCAAAATTGGGCACAACACCCTTCGGAAGTATTTGAAGAGATAAAATGAAGAAATTAAATGGAAAAAGAGGATTATCTAACAAACACTTTAAAAACAAACAAGAAAGTACGCAGAAACACAGGAATTTAGAGTGGTTCGGCATGTTGTCTACGTCCACTATGAAATGATTAATCTTTATTAACTTTTGGCTGCTGGTTACAGCGAATTACAGTAGTAAATCTCGAGTACAACAGTGAAATTCGAGTACAATGGTGAATTCGGCAGAGTCTGGACGTCAATGAACCAAAAATCCCTTTTCTATAGGCTCTGGGATGCTATTTATAGACGTAGGCTGCAAATATCTCGCTCAGATCTCGGGAGACCCCTTCTGGCACGTGGGTGGTTCCACGCGATCGATCCCACGTGATTTGCATATGGTCCGTGATCGATACGAACGAATTTCGTATCGATTAGGATTTGACCCAATCGAGTCGAAACTTTGCATGAACATTCTTAAGGTTGTACGCAAGCTCCTGTGAAAATTTGGTGGCATTTGGACTTGTAGATTGTTATTTATGATCGATGCAAGTTTGGGCTTCTCGTATGTTGCTTTGTTCAAATCGATACCTTCATATCGATCAATTCGAATTGCTTTTGAGTACGTGCATGCAAGTTGACGTGGTGCTAACTCCTCGAATCGATCCACTTTTCATGCCGTGTTGACTGCTTCCTTATTCGCATCCAATATCGATGCCTTGTTCGTATCGATCGATTTCGGCCTTGTTCGTATCGATCGTCTTCGGCCTTGTTCGTATCGATTGTATTTGGTCATGTTCGTATCGATCGATTGATCTATTATATTCGTACAAAATTGAGTGCTTGGTTCTGTTCGTATCGATAGGAAGTGGATATTTCGTATCGATCTGCAGTTGATCGATACGAAGTATGTATGATGTTTGATCGACACGAACTAGACACTTGTATCGCCGTCGATGGATACGAAAGGGGCAATAGCCGATCGATTCGAAGTGGGCCTGCCTTCTGATGGATACGAAGAAGGCCATCCTCGATGGATACGAACAAGACAACTGTTGATCGATACGAAGTGGAGTTGTTTGCTGATGGAGTCAAATAGATCGATACGAATAAAGCATATTCCCTTGATGGATACGAAGTAATGCATTTCGATGGATACGAAACGATGGAGGCGAATTGATGGAGACGGCCTAACCGATATGAAATGATGGATGCGATCGAGATGATTTCTTTGGCTTGTATCGATCATATCTTGAGCATACGAACTCGGATTGACTTGAAATTTGGAATGTTGGCTTTCATAGATTTGCTTGTCATGTCTTGTCAATTGTAGCTCGATCCGGACTCTGACAAAATTCATCGATATCCATAGTGAGCTTGCGTATAACCGATCTTCGGGATGGACTGTCTTCGGTTTCTAGTTAAGTTCTTGGTATCACGGCCTTGCCAAAAGGCGGGATAACATTTGCCCCCCAAAGTATGTCTTGTGAGAACACGACGTGCTTTGAAAAGTTGCAATCTTCATTCTAAAAAGTTCCATCTGACTTGTTAAACGGTCGTCGTTTTCTCGTCGAAAGTTGTAATCTTTGATCGATCCATAGAAACCTAAATTATGAACCGTAGACTGCCCATTGTTGCACTGTTGTAATTGATCGATGTATGACAGTAATTTGTCGTTTGTTGTTATAATTGTCACCAGACAAGCATTCAATTCCTGTGAATTTCAAAGATTGGATGTTTGTTCATTATTCATGAATGTATGTTAACCTGACTCCCGTTAACGTTCGTGTGTTCACGAGTCATTGTCAGATTTTCAGTTTTTTTGTCGACTTTCGCATCGATCCTCTCCTGAATCAATGTGAAATTCGAGTTGTAACAAAGCTTGATGGTTATTTTCGTGTATCTCTTCGTATCAATCCTCTCCTGGATCGATTTTAGAAATTGGAATGCATTCTTCGTATCGATGACCATGAACTTCTTGCAATTTTCTGAATGATGGATATGAAGTTGCAGTTCGTATCGATAGACTAATGAAGGATGCGAACAAAGCGACTGGTCCCCTGTGCACTATTCGTATCGATGAATACGGGCCTTTATGGGTTGTATGTTGATGGATACGAACATTATAGTTCGTATCGATGCGTCTTAGATGGAGTCGAAAACAGCGGATACGAACAAGCGCTTCACATCGATAAGATACGGTCCGATGGGTACGAACAGTACACTTCATATCGATCCGATGAGAAACCGGTTGGGATCAGTCACAACGACTGGGAGACGAATCGTTTCCCTTCACTTCTCAGGTCCATATATAAGCGTTTTGGACTTAGAAAATTTTTCATCTGTTTTCATTTGATTTCTAGCCTTTGTCTCGATAAAATTTCGAAAGCAAGAAAACTGCGTTTGCCTTCAAACCAAACCAAGTGTTAATCCCTTGAACTAAGTACTCAAATTAGGTAATCAATCGATTAATTCAAGTAGAAATTGGGAGGACTCGAGATTCAACGCTACTTCGTCCAAAGCCTCGGCCTATTCCGGCGCCGTTGGTGCCGGAGTTGGGTCAGAGCGAGGTTGAGGAGAGATCAATGGCGCTTATGTTCTTTGGAGAAGGAGTGTGGAGGGATATGAGGAAGAAGCACTCGCATCGCTCTGTGTCAAAGGGAGAAATTGTATCGATCTCGACATGATGAGGATTCGTACCGAACAAAGGAAGCACTTCATACCGATCGGTGGCAAACTATTCGTATTGACCAACTAAGGGTGACGTTTGTACCAATGGATACTCACTAGCATTCGTATTGATAAACCTTGATCGATACGAATTCCTGTGCGTTGATCGATACGAAAAGGAGGATACTTGAATTCCTGTGCGTTGATCGATACGAAAAGGAGGATACTTGAATTCCTGTGCGTTGATCGATACGAAAAGGAGGATACTTGAATTCCTGTGCGTTGATCGATATGAAAAGGATGATACTTTATCGGTACGAAGTATCCTTTTAGTCATCGATACGAAGGGGCGTGCAATGATCCATACGAATTGCAACTTCCTGGATTGATACGAATTGCAACTCCCTGGATCGATACGAATTGACCTTCCGGTGACCGATCCATGTCTTGACCGTGATGGATGCGAATATTTTGAATAATTGAACATTTAACTCCGGTGAGCTTCAATCTGGCATAATTGGACTTGATCGAACTGCGTATTTGACTATCCTTCGAAGCTCGTCGATGAAACTGTAACTTAACAAAATTCTAACGAACCTTGACTTGGATCGGTCTCTAAAGTTTGGATGTCACGGTCGTGACGGTCAGCGATGACGGTCACTCCAGTTGAATTCTGAAGTCTCGTCGTTTGAATGTTTTCTTTAACTCTGTAGAATTTCTCAAGTAATTTGTAGCACTGCACAACACATTCACACACTTCACGCTGGGGAACACGGGCTTATTATCGTCTAATGATGGTTTTTGATGAGTTGATTGTTATGGAGTCCACAAGTTCACAGCAACAGAAAAGTCAGAGTCTGTCTCTTCCAATAATAGAATTGCCGGTCATCGCAACCGAAATCATAGACCCCGCTCCGGACGATCTACCTGATGCTACGTTCATTGATAATCCCCAAGATTTTGTACCGTCCAACATTTCTAAAGACATGTTGGGACGAATATGCCTAAGGCATGGTTTGTCATTAGAAGATGTACTATTACCAGGACCAAACGATAGACCGCATGCTCCCCCGGAGGGGTTTACTGCCATCAACCGTCATGCATGCACAGCGGGCACACTTCCTCTATTTAACCAATACATTAGAGAAGTGTTGTCTTTTTTTGGAATTGCTCCATCACAACTACACCCCAACGGATACGCTATGCTGAACAGTTTATTTATTGTATTTATGGAGCATCTCTTTCGGCCACCGATTCCAATCGAGATTGGATATCTTTTTAACATCAAGAGTAGGGGAGATAGTCCATCTTTTACATTCCTGGAGGCGGTAAGGAATTGTCAAGTAGTAACCGGATCCTGGACAAGGCTGAGTTACTTTAAAATAGAATGGTTCTACGTCCGATGCCCCCCAGGATTTGCTAGCCGATGGTTAGTCAGACATAAATGTTGTAGTCTTTTCCAAGAGTTATCAAGATAATAGTAGTTGATGTAAAACTAATATCTCCTTTTCTTTATAGCCGCAATTTCAAGAACTGAAGTCGGGTACTTCAAAGAAATAGTAAGGGTCCTTCAGGAAGTTCCAAGTGAAATGAGGGACATCGATTCGGTTCTAACCGACAGAAATTTGAGAATTGTTGGGCTTATTGAGCAAAACCAAAGCATAAGGCTTGAAGGAACACTAAGAGTGGCCCCGACGAAGCGAGTAAAGCGCAAAGCGCCCAGGGTCGTAATTGCTGAGGGAGGTGATAAAGAGAGAATGCCCACGGATGATGAACTTGTTGCTGGGTCTTCGGCCGGATTTCAAGCGACAGAAGGAAGAAGAAAAGGCAAGGTCGTTGCTTATAAACGTCCTAAGTCTTTGAGGTGGAAATCAGTTGTGGTCTCTTTGCCGGCCCCCGGTATTAGAATCTCAAAGGCTCCTCCCTCGCCAACAGAGAGTCCTTTTGAAGGGCTTGCTGATATTCCGATTTCGGACTTTGTATCACTTCCACATGATACCTGAAGTAATGCATTTCTTTAGGTTGTACGCAAGCTCCTGTGAAAATTTGGTGGCATTTGGACTTGTAGATTGTGAGTTATGATCGATGCAAGTTTGGGCTTCTCGTATGTTGCTTTGTTCGAATCGATACCTTCGTATCGATCAATTCGAATCGCTTTTGAGCACGTGCATGCAAGTTGACGTGGTGCTAACTCCTCGGATCGATCCACTTTTCGTGCCGTGTTGACTGCTTCCTTATTCGCATCCAATATCGATGCCTTGTTCGTATCGATCGATTTCGGCCTTGTTCGTATCGATCGTCTTCGGCCTTATTCGTATCAATATTAACCATTCTATTCGTATCGATTGTATTTGGTCCTATTCGTATCGATCGATTGATCTATTATATTCGTACAAAATCGAGTGCTTGGTTCTGTTCGTATCGATGGGAAGTGGCTATTTCGTATCGATCTGTGGTTGATCGATATGAAGTATGTATGATGTTTGATCGACACGAACTAGACACTTGTATCGCAGTCGATGGATACAAAAGAGGCAATAGCTGATCGATTCGAAGTGGGCCTGCCTTCTGATGGATACGAAGAAGGCCATCCTCGATGGATACGAACAAGACAACTGTTGATCGATACGAAGTGGAGTTGTTTGCTGATGGAGTCAATAGATCGATACGAATAAAGCATATTCCCCTGATGGATACGAAGTAATGCATTTCGATGGATACGAAACGATGGACGCGAATTGATGGAGACGGCCTAACCGATACGAAATGATGGTTGCGATCGAGATGATTTCTTTGGCTTGTATTGATCATATCTTGGGCATACGAACTCGGATTCACTTGAAATTTGGAACGTTGGCTTTCATAGCTTTGCTTGTCATGTCTTGTCAATTGTAGCTCGATCCGGACTCGGGCAAAATTTATCGATATCCATAGTGAGCTTGCGTATAACCGATCTTCGGGATGGACTGTCTTCGGTTTCTAGTTAAGTTCTTAGTATCACGGCCTTGCCAAAAGGCGGGATAACATTCACCTTGATTAGTTAATTGGAGAATGAGATAATTTCCTAGCTTTAATTCCTTAGCTTTTTCTTTAATTTTTTGCTCTTCTTGGAGCTTTTAATGGCCGGTCGAAATATAGGTGAGGAGTTATGAATGAGAGAGTGAAAATTTATTAATGTGGAGGAAGAGATTTATATTAAGAAATGTAGCCCCATTTTCAAGTTTACCCCTTAGGAAATTCCTCCTTAATTTAGTTTAGTCTTATTTTAGTTCATCCATTAAGACACGACCTTTGGATTTATTAATCTCATCTCCCTAATTATTCATATTATTCTATTTAATTTATCCAATTAAATATCTGAATAATGTTAATTAGAATTCAGGGGCATTACACATTGCTGCTCCTTCTAGCTATCCAGAAGCGAGTCTCCTTCTCTGCTCATCGTTGCTACTCAAAATAGCATATTTATTGACCACTAGAGCTTCCTGATTTCCTCCCTCGGAATTTCCTCCCACTACTCCAGCAGCAATTACCGCTTGCATCATGTTTACAAAGAACTGATACATTACTCCAATATCTACTTGGAGGACTCCAACACCCACATTTGTAGCTTGTGTCTGACATTGATTCCTCCTGGTATTTGGTCTGGCATTTCCATTAGTTGTGGTGCTTCCCCCACCAAGGTTAACTCTTCCACCCTTAGCATCCATATCTGCATTCGATTCTTCGTAAGATACAGAGGAATAGCCTAATAGAGATGGGAGAATAGAGATAAAGTGTATACTTATATATCGCAAATACAAGTACGTTACTGTAGTGTTATCCCATACCCCAATCTTTTCTATAATTCCTTAGGATTATGTTTTCAAAATAATTTTAAGTTTAAATTTTTTCATAAACCTATGCTCGGATACCAAGTTATAACATCCCCTATCTTGAGGCCCAAAGCTAAGTGCTATGAATGTTGCAGTCATCTATATTATTAACTTTTAGTGATAAAATACGATAATGTTAATGGTATCCATAATATCAGAAGTGCATGAATGTGAAACAAAATCACAGATTTCAAAAAAAAATCTGATTACATTTCACTAAATCATGTTTCACATCCAATTACATAATCCCAAACGTTTCCCAGGCATTGAACAAAAAAAATTATTACAAAATATGCCAAAAGCGACATATGAAGATGCCCCCTTGGATGACTAGAGTACTAAATAGGCAACAATTGCCTTAATAAATCACAAGTGAAATAAAAGCATAACTCCTAAATAGCTAACATCAGCCTCCTGCTCGTCTATGGAAGCTTTATCCGTCCACCTACTAAAACTTGTAAATCCTTAACTCTCAATCTACTCAAATTAATTTTGAGCACCCGAGAGTTTAAGGGGGAAAACATAAACTTCGAGTCAGACATAAAGTCTGGTGCGAATAATACTATTACATCTTGGTTTACTGATAATATGTGAGACCATGCCGCTGAGCGGAACGGGTTTCCCCTTACTAATATCCCTTTAAAACAAATATTTTTGCAAATCATGATCCTGCAACCAATTTGGTTAATCAAACTGATTATAACAATAATAGCAATATCATATATACTCAAAATCAGATAATAAATGGACCATCTATCCGGATAATATAGTTTTGTTTGGCTACCTACTAACCATTGCTGACTCTGGCCTACCAGACAAAATAAATATTCTAACATCTGTTAGACAAACTTCTGGACGGTCTGTCCTTAACTTACATCTCCAAGGGTCACCTGATCCTAATGGTTTTGCGGGCTCACCAATAACCTATCCTCCTTCTCTATATATATTGCTTTATGTGTGTAACCATCATTTAAGTCTTACCTATGACTAAGCCCTACACACTAGAATTTTGGACTAAATTAGCTAGGGGCTATAGCTAATGTATAGGGTGCAACCCTATACCAGTCTCATATGGTATTCTAATATCTGAGTTATTTACTTAGGGTTAACTACGTTTTAAATTTTCCTTGAAACCCTTTAAATCATACTTAAACAAGGAAAATACACTCTATACTTTACTTAAGTCACTTTACCATGTTATATATATACTTTACACAATACATTGTTGACGAAATTATTCGACACCTTTGTTTAAACCTTTAAACAATCTCATTCTAAACCATTGAAAGTACCCCTTTCGAGACAAGTAAGCTACTTTACTTTATAACCTTAGGCCAAAAAGCCAACATACCTTCGAACCATTTATAATATACCTTTCGAACATTGAAAGTGTCCTTTCGAAAGCTTTATAAAACCTTAGACATCCTCTTTTCAAAACACTTCAAACATGCCTTTCGAAAACATTGGAAACCCTCCATTTAACACTAAGATAAACCTTTTGAAAACATTGGGGAACCACCCCTTCGAAACCTCTATCATATACTCTTCGAAAGCGTTAAATTCATATAATTAAAACAAACCTTTCGAAAGCATTGGGCTTAAGTAAAAACATGTGGAACAGCCTTTCAAAACCATTCCTTTCAAAATTCTTGGGTTTAATTTTCAAAATCTAAGATGGGTCAAGTCAAAATAAACTCCTTCGAAAGCAATTTCCTAAGTAAAAGAAGTGGATGGTGTCGAAACCAATCCCTTCGAAAGCATTGGGGAAGCGGCTCTTATTTTAAAAGCGAAAGAACCCTTTCGAAATCACTACTTTGAAAGGTAGGATGTGATAGCAGGTGTTTTGACCCTTTCGAAAGCATTTTCTTAACACAAAGGCGGCAACCTCTTTCAAAAGCTATTTTCTTTTAAAACACTTGACCAAGTCGAAATCTATCTCATTCGAAAACATTCTTTATGAAAGCAAAGCGAGCGGCATTTCCTTTTGAAAGAAAAACAAGCTATCGACCCCTTCGAAAGCCCTGTTTCCACTCTATACCTTTCGCCTATGTCCAATCCACTATGTACCAAGTCTTTGATACCCTGTGTATCGGTTTTGACTAAGGTCGAGGCGGAAGTATATGGTCAAAAGGCGGCTGCAGAAAATGGCGAACCAGCAAAAACTTTATAAAACTGATTTTTAACTTTAAAAGCAATTTCTTTTCAACTAACCTGCTTTGTTTGTCAATATATGATTGGTTGCCAATACTTCTCCAAAATCTTTTCTAAAAATACTAGCAAATTTCGGAGATTAATAATTTAAAACATTTACAAATTGCCCCTTCTCCTTTTATAAACTTATAAAACATTTAAGTCTCGTACCTTCAATAATTTCATATTCTTATTAAAAAACTTAGGAAAATTCTCCAAAAATTCCCATAAATTAATTTTAATATGTTTTCCAACATATATAAATTTCTGACCGAAGGCCAATATAAAAGGACTGTAATTAATTTTAAACCCAACTAACCATTTTCTTCACTAGAAAATTTATAATAAATCCACATTAATTCAGAAAATTATAAAACTTGATACCCAACCCTAAAATAATATTTCTGACCTTATACCAAAATCGCAAGGCATTTAGATTTCATTTGATTGGTTTTTCAAGTTTAATCTTATCATAAAATCTATATGAAATAACATAAATCATCAACATGCATATATCTCTATCTAAACAATCAAAACATGGCAAATCATTTGCAAAATAATTTTGGATCCCAACCATAGCCAAAAACAAGAAAATATGAGATGTACAATATTATTCACCTTTAGCTTGCTTATTAAGGAGTTGAAATTTGATCTTGGATTAAGTTGATTAAGCTTCCTTCTTTTGATTCTAGCTTTATCTTCTTCTTGTTTTTCCCCTAATGGTGGCCGGCCTCTTCTATGTTTTGATTTTAGTTTGTGAACATGTAAAATGAAGTGGTATGAGGGTTTAGGGTATATGAACATAACTTATTCCTACTTTTCCCTTTTTAATCCCCTTTATTTTATTATTCATTAGACACAGCTACCCTCTATTAACATAAATCTCAATCCCTTAACCATTTACATTATTTCATTTAATTTAACTAATTAAATGTCCTAAATAATGTTAATTAAAATTAGGGTCATTACTTTTGTATAAGAACCTAGAGCTCACTAGAAGTCAAGAGATATACTCCGAATAGTTTCGCATGATAAAGGCAATTTACCAACATCAGATAGAGAGTTAATTAACAAATTAGATAGTTAAGACAAAATAGCGTACCCATTCACTAAGGGGTTGACCTGGTTAGTTTTGAGAAAAGTGATTGAAGAAGTTGGAATAAGATGACACAATTGACCCAAGTGCAAGTGGAAGATTGATAGAGTTAGAGGTATGTCCAACGGTGATTATGTAATTTGTTACATGTATCTTACTCGATGACCAATCTTGTTCAAAATAAAAGGTGTTTTCTTTCTATTATATACTTGTTATATTTTGATATAATTAATTAAAAAATTAATTTAAAGTATATTAAATAGAAATTACTTAATGATATGTTATGTGATAATAATTACAATATGCTGTAACCATGAGATATTTATCACACTAAAAATAACATATTATTTTAAATACTCCTTGTCTAGATATTTTGAGATGGGATATCGATACATTCATTGAGACTAGAGTGTGTACCGCTCTCCAAATGTTAAGCAGTGTATTACTCATAGCTGCTACAGGCACCAAGAGGTTATGTACTGATATTTATTGTATAACTATCTAATGACTTACTCGAGAATTTTCTGTTGGTTATTATAATTAAGGTCAAACATAGAATCTCAAAGTGACGATGTTACACAATTTCGTCGAACTGTGGATACTATGGAACTTCAACGTGAACACTCCACTTTGATTATTGTTAAATCATGGCATGACATCCATTGAAAGACTATAGTTGGGTCTGAGTTGAAGCATTAAAAGTGAAATACTATTCAATACAGAATTTGTCTCCTCGGTTATAAGAGGTTAGTATCACAATCAATTATAGTCAACTCAAAGTCAACGTCTTCGGCCCGAGCAATATGATTACTAATAATCTTTATTATTAAATCAAGGATTTTGTATTTGAACATACAAAGTTGAATATAGAAGATGTTGGAGTTTTGACGAAAACCAAATTATATAAGTCCTATTGTGATATAGTATTGAGAAGTGAATTGGTGTAAATAATCATTACTGTTGGGTATTGCTTATAGTAAGTCAAATTGGATTTTATCAAAAGATATGTAAGCAAAAATAATTAGCCAAAATTTCACACTACTAGCTAAGGTAATGGGTGAGCGTTAATATTTGAATTCGATATTAATCGCTGACTGAATTACACATTTGAGCCGCACGACCGAAATGATGAATACTCTGATAACCACATGATTTAATTAATTTACAATCGTCGATTAATTTAGTTATTATTTATGAATTATTAATTATTAAATTTTATTGAATTTGTTTAAATGCCATTAGTATTTAATAAAGTGCATATATAAAAGTTATAAAACCGATATGCAATGTGGGTAGAATGTTTAAATTGGATTTAAGTAGAATAAATACTAAGCGGATTTTAAATTAATTTAATGAATTAATATTTGTGAAATATTGAATTAAAATTTTATTTGAATTGTTTAGAATATCATTAGTATTTAATAAAGTGCATATATAAAAGCTATAAACACGTGCAGCAATAAACGATATCAATAGAACATTTAAATAAGATTGATGCTAATTGGATTTTGGAAATTATAAGGGCCTAGTGGAACCATCTATGGTCAGCCATGCATGTAGAAGAGAGAGATGATTTTATTGAGATTTAATAAAGAATTAAAAGAGGTGGTTTTAAGGAAGGAATATGAAAGGTTTCAACCATTCCTTTAAAACAAATCCCCTTTCATTTCTTTCACTCAATTCATTTTCTTTCATAACAATTCATTTGTTGCAACAACCCGCTCCTTGTAATACCCTAAAACCAGCACTGAATGACAACGTCTAATTTTTGAATACCACGAAAGATGGATTGTCGGGAAAGAAAATTAAAACAAACACTACGCTAAGGCATATCAATAGAATCTCACAATAGAATGATAATATATAGTATACTGAATATACATGAACAAAAACAGGATAACAATATATATAAGAGACTGCACTAGTGGAAATAACTGACAAATGAATATCAATACATAAAATTATAATACATCAAACTCCATATGTATGGAGTCCTGAATATAATATATAGCACATCAAGCCTCGTATATAAATACATATTTGTCATGTACTTATCAAGTATAAATACGAAGTATCGACATCACCTCCATAGAATGCTCCAACTATCCAAAAAGCATATCCTTATAAGCCCATGACTCTTAAGCTACTCAATCGAGTACCCGAGAGTTGTCATGACATAAACAGACAAAGATAAAACACGGGTCAGACATAAAGCCTAGTGTGAGGGGAACTATATCAAAATATTGTATATTAAAACTATATTAAAACTATATCATTTTTTTAAATATATTATGTAAAACAATGTTGTTCTCTGGTATACGGCGATAAAAATGGCGACTTCCTCCTGTATACGGTGATTTCAGATCGCCTTCCCCTTCTGACTTCTCCTTTCCCATTGTCGCTCTCTCTCATCTTCCTACTTCTTGCCCCTCTGTCATCCATGACAAAGAATCACAAATCAAAGTCAAGATTTAACTCCTTTCTAGCTAATCAGTCGATAACTAGATCTGGTTGTTATTACGATTCGCCTCAGAGCTTTGCACTTGTCGCTGCTGACACATATTTGTGCGATGCTACTTTAGATGTATGACCGAGTTCGTTGGATGCTCTAGTAACTGAATGTCGAAATCTATCTGCGGTTATAGGTCCACTATTAGGTATTATGAAACCAACCACATCTCCTATCCTAAATTCTGCTTTGATTGGAGATGCCCTGGGTTTTTTTAGTCGTGAGACTTGAGTAATGCTGTTAGTGATAACTACAGAGCTGACTTGTGTATTAACTCTGTTGAAAATGAAGTCAATGTCAATGTGGTCGCTGTTGATTGTTTTGGAATGTATAAAATTTATAATGCTTCTAATAAGGTAATTGATAATCATGCTATTTGTCTTGAACCCAATACTGTTGGTTTAATCAATAGATCTACTGTTAATATTTACTCAGCGAATGATAGATCTAGGATGGAAGTTAACGACATGGGTAACCATGAACATGTCTCTGCCAGTAACTGTATAAACATTCTCCATGCTCAACAACTAAATGCTAATATGCATGCAGTCACTGCACCTTCATAGGAAAGAATTCCTCCTTTAATAACAACCCAATCTAACGAGATGAAATCAGGTGTAAAATGGTCCTCCTTATTTTCGGCATTGCTAAAGAATGTGGGTGATTTTGTGCACCATTCTTTTGATATGGTCGACATAGATGGGGTTTCGATCCCACCTTCGGAGGTAATTCAAGCAGGTATTGATTATTGGTCAGACTATCTTGTTGGTTTCTTTTTGGACAATAACCCACCTTATCTAGTAGTTAAGGATCATTGCTTCAAGGCTTGACAACCAAAGGGAAGCCTCCTAGTCCACATGGACAACTCTATGTTTTCTTTAAATTCTCAAGACCAGAGGAGCGTCTACGTATTCTTAGTAAAGTTCCTATTTTTATCAGAGGCAAGCCTTTTATTGTCACTCCTTGGAGTCCGCCTATTGACTATGCCAGAGAGCAGGTACTTTCTATTCCTGTTTGGACTTACTTCTCTCATACCCCTTCAGTTTTGCAACCAATGTTAGGATTGCACTGGCTAGCTAGTGCGGTAGGTAAAGTAAAATGCTTTGATGCTAACACCGTAGCAAGGGATAAATTAGTCTATGCTAAAGCTTTGATTGAAATATCCCCGGATAAGCCTTTATCAGATACAATAAAAGTTAGAGTAACTGAGGACCAAGTAGCAGAGATTGTAGTTCGTTATGGTTGGAAACCAGACATTTGTACTTCCTATAAGTCTTTTGGTCATATATCATTGGCATGCTTATGTACGTCTTTTGTTGGTCCTCTCTCGGTTCGGACCCTACTACCTATGCCCTCGAACGTGAAATGGATCCTGAAATTATGCGTTGTTCCTCCACCTGTGGCACCCTCCATCCTTCCTGTTGAGCCTTCAGTGCCTCCTACTATTCCACCCTTCTTTGACGCTGTTATGGATTCCTCTGTCCCCCCTAATATTTCTGATCCTGGACTTTCTAGTATTTTGTGGCACCCAGCTGAGATGGCTTGGATCCATGTACATTCTGACATGAGATATGACCCGACTAGACATGATTTTCATACTTTTTTTAGTGATGATTATGGTGAATCTAGGCGATTACATTACTCTATTTCTGATGGTGGTCTTATTCTGACGGTGAATGGAGCTCGTTGTAAGCGGAATAGATTTCTTCTCCTTGATAATAGTTGGGATAGGAGATATATATACAGTAGGGATCACCCGGGTTTTGTTTTGGATATTGTGACCCACTTTGCAGATTATTTGCATGTATTAGGTCCTGCTGGAAGTGATTCCTCCTCCTCTTGGGAGGAACCGATGTTTCCTTAGGTCATTATTATAACTGCAGAAGCACCTTTGCTTCTCTCATGTTATGTACTCTAAGTGGAATGGCTACTATAAAAAACATATAGTTGCTTCCGCGCGTGTTCAGAACACCTTTTCTTCATTTATATACAATGGCACGACCCACTACAAAGTCAGCTGGCTTTGCCAAAAAAAAATTACTAAGGCACAACCGGTCCTCTTCACAATGTGGCTCAAGGGTAATCTGGATCATCCATAGACAAGTAAATTAAACCTATCCAAAAGGTAGAAAATAATACCATAACCCGCTCTTCCTCGGTAATCAACGACTCAACATAACTAATACAATGTGACTAATACATAACAGTATATCATGATAAAATAACCCAATATACAAATGACGAGACAATATAAGTATCATAATATAAGCACATCCTAGAATACATAACAATATTATCAACCAACTAATATAGCATGCACAATCTGAAAGTGTATATGGATCGATAATATAGTTAAACTAGTCTAGCAAGTGCGGAATTATAAATAATAGTAAATAGCAGTAATAAAAATGACACCAGGGATTTTTATACTGGTTCGAACTTCCTGTTCTACATCCAGTCCCAGACTCCTTCTGGAATTTCTCTAACAACACTCACTTAACCCGGAGGAACAGGTATTACACCGCCTGAGCAACCGAACAGGACTTTTCCGCCTAAGGAACCGAATAGGACTTCAGATACAATTTATAAATTGTTTCTTGACTTTTGTGTTCTTGAGTAACACGAATATAGTCAATATAGTACACCCTTCCTATAATCTTCTTGATATGATGATTTGAATGTTCAATTGTAGGAAGTAGAGATTTTAAAATCACTTGAGATTACAACAATATAAAGCAAGAATAGATAGAAAGAATTGGTGAATCAAATAGTGAATTTTCATCTCTATTTATAGTATTGAATAGTTTTAATTCAATAGTTGCAACCATTAGAAAGAGTGTAACTTTTGGTGAAGAAGACAACTCTTCAGAATTTGATATTTCATGAAGAGATGCTTCAGTTCGTCAAGTTCAGATGTCTGAGGAAAAATATTCAGATGGCTGAAAAAGTTTAAAATATCAAAAAGTCAAGAAGAACAAAATTCAGTGATTTCAGACGTCTGTCACTTAATTCAAACGTCTGTCGATGATGACATACGTCTGTATTAAATTATGCAGACGTCTGTTTCATAAGGAAATAAAATGTATTTCTTCAGAGAGTTCAGACGGCTGTACTTTATCCTCAGATGTCTGTCATTGATGACAGACGGCTAGATAAAGGTTCAGTCATCTGAACTTGTACTGATTTGTTCCTCTTTCTTATTTTAGTAATTCTGAACTTGAGATATTTATAATTTTTTGACAATACTTTTATATCTTTAAATAGTTAAAGATATTTTTCATTTTTGAAACATGATTTTCAAAAGTATATTTGTGTGTGTGTGTTTTTATCATCATATCTGAGATTGTACAATAATATCTAATCCGAAAATAATAAGCAGTATACTTGAGAGCTTGAGCTTTGTTTGTTGATGATATATTAATTGCTTCTCTTTGTAGACTCCTGCAAGAATATTTGACATCATAGTATATAGTTTGAAATATATAGTTGTCGCATTAAAATCGAAGAAGGCAGGTTCCAACATTCTCCCCATTTTTTGATGATGACAACTATATAATTCAACGGTTGGTATAAACCATACCTTTTGCTCCCCCTGTCAACATGACCAGTTTATATAGCAGAATGATTAATATTTCTCCCCCTTTGTCATTAACAAAAAAAAATATGTAGAGGGTGTACAACATAAAGAACAGTGACACACATATATGTTCTGTAATGTTTTTGAATAATTTTTTAACAGTGACAAAAATTTGGAAATTTGTTTTGAATTTTGTGTATAACAGTAGTACATATTAACTTAGTACATACCAGTGGTACATGCATATAATTAACAAAGAGAACATATTGCATAATGATCATATGTACATATGTACATAAGACCAGAAGTTTGCACAACAAAATAACATAGTAGATTAATAAGAACAAAGTACACAGTATATCTTTTTAACATAGTACAGAAGTGTTGAAAGATTTTAACCATACAGACATTTAAGATAGAAGGGAATTTAGACCAAAACAAACCAAAGAAAGATGATCTTATTTAGCAATCTCCCCAAGTTGGAGAGGGAGGAGGAGAAGATCCATAAGAGTTCTTCCACATACGTCGAAGAATAGTCTTAACATTCTTCATCTCTCTTGCATTTTCTTCTACTTTGGCATTGAGATTATCGAATCTAGAGTTTATGGATGAAAAGCCTTGGGCAATTCGATGAGAAAGCTTCTTTTGATTTTTAGAAATGATGATATCGGATTTGAGCTTCTCACTTTTGGTATAGCTTCTTAAATTTCCAGAAATTTGTTCAATATCGGAGTTTTCTTGAATTGAACTTTGGATAAAAGTTTGCTCTGTGGCTTCGTCATCCTCATCTTATCTTCTTCTTCATCTCCATTATCTCCCTCATCTCCAATATTTGGTTCTTCTCCATCGGGACCAGAGGTATCCATTTTAGTTTTTCCTTTTTGTTTTTGGAGTGCTAGTTGTTGTGATTTATAATCAGGGTAGGTTAGATATACCGGAGGGGATTCCGGTAATCCCATAAGGGTAAAAAATCGAGTATTGGACACTTTAATCTTTTCAAACTCAATAGTCGGACTTTGAATAGTCAAATCAGCGAGTATCCGGGTAATGTAAGGAGCATAGATAAGAGATCTCTTTTTAGAATCATGATAAGTACGAAACTCATCATAAAAATATTGAGCCCAATTAATCTTTTGATCTCCAAAGATTGCTTGAAGCGCTTTATCTTCATGATCGTAAATTATTTCGTGGCTTCCTTGCCGGGGAAAAATTGTTTTAATTAGCATTCGTAGTAACAATCTAGGTCGTGGACGAAGATGATTCGACCTATCTTTAGACTGTCCGGGTTCGAAAAGATGATATTCTATTTGTTTAAGATCATCACCTTCTAACTTAAAATCTTCTAATTCTATCCCGTCGTTGGTACATTTCAAAATTCGTGCAATGTCATTCGGAGTTATTTTCAGAATATTTCCAAATACGCTTGTCCATAGCGTTCCTTTTTCTCTATGTAGCCTAATTTGGGGATTATTGACATTGGCTAGAAATAATAGAACACTAAACCTACAAATATTGACTTGATTGTCTTTATAGTCAATGAGACTAGTGATGTTAGACCTATCAGTAAAAAGTTTGATTCTATACGTAGGAAAGTGATCAAGGTCGTGGAATATAACGTGAAAAGAAGATAGAGATGAGAGATATTTGTAGCGAGCCATACTCCTAGGTTCATGATAAAGCCATGCTTCGATTTGTTCATCAGTAGGAAGAACATGAGAAGATGGTTGAGAAGATTCTCCCTTTTTCCCTTTTGATTTGGATTTAGGCGCCATTGTTGAGAGAGAGCTAGGGTTTTTGATTTGAATTTGGGAATTGAAGAAGTGAATAGCCATGTTAGAAGAGGGGCGGTTATTTTTTATTTAGAGGTTTTTAAAATCAATAGGTTTCAGACGTCTAAAAAAAATACAGACGTCTGATGTCCTGTAGAGAGTAAAAACAGTTGAAAAAATCAATAGGGTCAGACGTCTCAAATTTAAAATAGACGGCTAAATATGATGACAGACGCCCGAAGTATTTTGTTCAGACGGCTCAGAGGTCTCAATTTGAAACAGAGAATAAATAACATATTGAACTAAATTCAGACATCTGAACATTTTATTTTAAACGTCTATTTTGAGGACAGACGTCTGTGTCATAATGTTCAGACGGCTCAAGAAGAACCAGAGAATTATAGACTTTATGAACTCAAATCAGACGGCTAAATTTTTGTTGCAAACATCTATATTCGAGTACAGATGTCTGTGACATAATTTTCAGACGGCTCATCCAGGACCAGAGAATTTGAAACTTTTTGTACTAAAGTCAGACGTCTGAAATATTGTCTCCAGACGTCTGTGTGTCTGAAGTGTATATTAAAAATAGAGACCGTGGATTTCAGTCGACTGAGTGGAAACAAAAATTATTGAAATTTTTTGAGCACTGAGTCAAGAATACATACAAGTTTATTTCATTAATACATTATAAAACAATAGCAATGAGCATACTTTGTGTAAAGAAAATTTAAAAATGAGAGTGTGAGTCTTCCGATTCTTCTCCTGGTTCAATTTTTGTATTTTCGGCAAATGGTTTTATAGGTGAATATTTTTTCCGAATCGGTGAGTTACTCGTTCCTCCATGTTCCCATGAATTTTGTCCTTTACGTTCCCATGAATTTGGAGATACATGAGGACGTTGAGGTGAATGAATATGTGCGTTTGTGTTGATCGGGGATGAACCACATATTTTTGCAGCACACCGTTCAAGAAAACTAAGTCTTCTACCATGACTCTTTTGCTCATAATACATTTCACGCTGAAGATTAAGTGTTTCCCTCTGATAGTGATGTAAGTCATCTATCTTTTCTTTAGTAGTTGGGGATGGAAATAAATTTCTTCGCGTGCGTTTATTTTCTGGCGTATATCCCGTATGATGACTTTGTGGTGGACATATCGGAATATAGGCAGGAGTCGGAGTTGGAAGTTCTGAAGACCCTGAACTTGGAGTTTCAAAGTCAATTGAAGAATATCCAGATGAATAATGAGAGGAAGGCTCATCTGAAGATGAACCGGCCATGGTGTAGATGAATAATGCAAGATTAAAAAACATGATTGATTTTCTTCTTTCCCTTTTTTTTTAAATTTGAATGAAAGTAATTATAGATAAACTAAAAGCTAAACAATGAATAGCTAAGATTAAATGTAGAATGATTTAATTTTAACCAGAAGAAAATTTGAGGACAAAAAAAACAAAGTTAATATGGACCTTTAAATAATAAAACAGAAATAAGTTGAAGTAAGTTATAAGCTTAAACAAGAAATATCAAATAGCCTACTGGCAAAGACATATGCATACTTACCAGGAGGTCCTGAGTTCAAATCCCATCTTATGCAGAAAATAAACTTTATAAATTTTTGAATGAGATGATTCCAAGTTCTCGTCTCAATTTTACAAAAGTGTTTTCATTTAAAGGCTTAGTAAAAATATCGGCCAACTGATTTTCAGACGATACAAAATCAAGATTTATTAAATCTTTTTCAATACAATCACGAAGAAAATTATGATGAATGTCAATATGTTTTGTTCGCGAATGATTGATTGGATTTTTAGAAAGATTGATAGTGCTTAAGTTATCACAAAAAATTGTTGATTTAGATAAATTAAAACCAAAATCTTGAAGAGTTTGTTGCATATAGATTACTTGAGCACATGCCAAAGCTGCAAATATATATTCTGCTTCACAAGTAGAAAGTGATACGCAATTTTGTTTCTTACTAAACCAAGATACTAGAGACCGTCCAATGAAGTGACAAGTCCCACTTGTACTTTTTCTATCCGTCCGACTTCCTCCAAAATCAGCATCACTATATGAAACTAATTCAAAAGGACATTCTTTTGGATAAAATAGTCCAAAATCTTTGGTTTTGTTGAGATAACGTAAAATACGTTTCACTACTCTAATGTGTGATTCTTTAGGATCTGCTTGAAATCGTGCACACAAACAAACACTCATCATTATATCGGGTCTACTTGCGGTTAAATATAATAATGATCCAATCATACTTCGATATAATTTTTGGTCTACACTCTTGTCGTTTTCATCTTTTTCAAGATGTATGGTTGTACTCATAGGAGTTGGTTTGGCAGAAGTATTTTCCATACCAAAACGTTTAATTAAATTATTACAATATTTTTCTTGATTTATAAAAATGTCATTATTTACTTGTTTAATTTGTAATCCGAGAAAATATGTTAATTCTCCCATGTGAGACATCTCAAATTCACTTATCATTATTTTAGAAAATTCTTGACATAATTTATCATTTGTTGATCCAAAAATAATGTCATCCATATAAATTTGAACAATTAATATATCATGTTTCTTTTCTTAGTAAAAAGAGTTTGATCAACCTTTCCAATTTCAAAACCAAAGTTGATTAAATAACTTTTTAAACGATCATACCAAGCACGAGGTGCTTGTTTTAAACCGTATAAAGCTTTTTTAAGTTTATAGACATGATCTGGAAATTGTTCGTGAATGAACAAGGGAGGTTGTTCAACATAAACGTTTTCTTTAATAAATCCATTTAAAAATGCACTTTTAACATCCATTTGATATAGTAAATCATGAAAGCAAGCATAGGCCAATAAAATTCGTATTGCTTCTAATCTATCGACAGGAGCAAACGTTTCTTCATAGTCAATTCCTTCTTCTTGATTATAACCTTGTGCAACTAATCTAGCTTTATTTTTAGTGATATTTCCATTTTCATCAGCTTTATTTTTAAAAACCCATTTAGTACCAATAACTGATTGATCATTAGGCCTTGGAACTAAATTCCAAACGTCATTTCTTTCAAATTGGTTTAGTTCTTCTTGCATAGCAATAATCCAATAATCATCAGTTGAGGCCTCTTTAATATTTTTAGGTTCTATGTTAGAAAGAAAAGCTATAAGACCCATTTGATTTAGTTGATTACGTGTTTTAACTTTTTC
The DNA here is from genome assembly GCA_030737815.1 of Allium fistulosum. Classification (NCBI taxonomy): domain Eukaryota; kingdom Viridiplantae; phylum Streptophyta; class Magnoliopsida; order Asparagales; family Amaryllidaceae; genus Allium; species Allium fistulosum. Next base: position 934,230,630 of record CM060907.1, on the reverse strand, counting down.
ATCAATTTCTCCTATTATATTTTGAATTGGATGATCTTTTAAAATTCTCGGTGGAGATTTTAATTCTGTTTCAATTTGAGTTTCAGAAGAAGTATTTTCAGGTATATTGTTGTTAATATTGGAATTAGAATTAATTATAATATCTTCATCATCATTTGTGTTAATTTTGAAATTTTCATCAAATGATACATGAAGTGTTTCTTCAATAGTTTGAGTTTTTTATTATAGATTCTATATGCTTTGCTTCGATCTGAATATCCGATGAAGATACTTTCATCCGATTTCGGATCAAATTTTCCTAGTTGATCTTTCGTATTTAAAGCAAAACATTTTGAACCAAAAACTTTAAAGTAAGATATATTAGGTTTTCTACCGTTGAGAAGTTCATATGGAGTGTGTTTAGTTAAAGGTCGAATAGAGACACGATTTAGGACATAACAAGCAGTAGCGACGGCTTCTGCCCAAAATTGTTTTGGAAGAGTGGTTCCATTTAATAGAGTTCTAGCACATTCTTGAAGAGTTCTATTTTTACGTTCTACAACTCCATTTTGTCGAGGAGTTCTTGGAAATGAAAAGTTATGAAATATTCCTTTCTTATTACGAAATTTCTCAAACTTTTCATTTTCAAATTCTCCTCCATGATCACTTCTAATGTTTTTAATTTTTAGATTTTTAATATTCTGAATTTTCTTAGCAATGATTTTGAAATTTTCAAATGTATCACTTTTGTTTTTCATAAATAAAGTCCACGTATATCTTGAGAAATCATCAACTATTACAAAAACATATCTATTGTGATTAATAGATTGAATCTGAGTTGGTCCAAATAAATCTAAATGTAGCAATTCAAGAGGTTGTAATGTAGAGATGATTTTCTTAGATTTAAATGAAGATATAGTTAATTTTCCTAGTTGACAAGCATCACAAATGCTATTTATCTTAAAATTCATTTTAGGCAAACCTTTTACTAAATTATTTTTGGATAATTTATTAATAGTTTTGAAATTAATGTGACAAAATCTCTTGTGCCATAGCCAAGGATCATTTTATTTGGCTATTAAACACATATTTGTGTTATGATTGATTTTCATATTCAGAATATAAATATTACGATCTCTAACTCCTTCGAAAATAAGATTTTTGTTTTGATAAAAAAATATTGCATTTATTTTCAGAAAATGCTATGTTAAAACCTTTATCACATAATTGACTAATACTTAGTAAGTTGTGTTTTAAATTAATAACTAATAAAACATTTGTAATAATAGGTAAATTAGATGTACCATCATTGCTCACATCGCCTTTGCCGATGATATAACCTTTGGAATTATCTCCAAAAGTGACAGATCCTCCATCTGAGTAGATAATGTTTATTAACATATTTTTGTCGCATGTCATGTGTTTTGAGCAACCACTGTCTAGAATCCATTTTCCTCTTTTCTTAATTGGTACCTGCAAAAAATATTGAAATTCTGTTGGTACCCACTTCCTCCGTTAGGGTCCTAAGGGTTAAATCTTAGGAAGCCAAACCAAGTTGGGTTTAGAGTTCCCTTTAAAAATAAAATTTTCATTCTTATGTACAGACATAATGAAAGATTTAATGTAGTTATTCCTAATCAAATTATTATTAGTTTTTGGAACCCAAATCATAATTGATTTTGGATGAACAAATTTTGAAGAAGATTTTTGAGTAGATATAGATTCCTTTTTCTTAAAATTAGTATATAATGAACCATTATTTTTAGAATGCTTTTGTATCGGTTTTTTATATCCTAACCCCTTTTTATTTGAACAGGTTTGAGAATTCTCAATTATTTTAGAGAGACTCTCTCTTCCACTGTTAAATTTAGAAACATTTTTAGAAATATTTTCCAGTTTTTTTTTAAGATACGATACTTCTATATCAAGTGTTTTAATATTAGAGTTTAAATCATAATTCTCTTTTGCTAATTTAACATTCTCATATTTTTGTCTTTCCATTTCACTACTTAAATCAGTGAATTGAGATGTTATATTAACATAAGATTCTTGAGATTTTACTAACTCTTCCTCTAATATTTTCTTTTCATCTTTTAACATGTCAGTTTCTATTTCAGTTCTATTTAATTTTCCTAAAGCATCTTTATATTTACTCTTCAGGGTTCTAAGTTTATCTAACAATTCAGAGTTTATTTCTATTAAATCGTCAAAAGTTAGATCACTTACATCATCATTTGTTGCCATAAAACAAACGTTGGCTTGTTCTGAATCACTGTCACTATCACTGTCTGACGAAGAAGATTCTGTGTCATCCCATGTAACTGAGAAGGCTTGCTTCTTTTTATATTTGTCCTTTTTGAAATTATATTCTTTCTTCCGATCAGGACAATCTTTCTTTATGTGGCCCTTCTTGTGACATTCGTAGCATTCAAGAGATGAGCTTGATGGTTTATTGAAACCCTTGTTATTTCCAAATTTATTGCTCTTTTTGAATTTCAAAAACTTTTTGAAATTCTTAGCTATAAATGCCATATCGTCTTCTGATTCAGAGTCTTCTTTTTCTGCTTGAAAAGCGATAGTTTTCTTGTCCTGTGCTTGTGCTCGTCTTGCGTGTAAATTTACTTCATAGGACATTAGATTTCCTATTAACTCTTCTGTTTTTATGGTTGAAATATCATTAGCTTCCTCGATAGCTAAGACTTTTCATTCCCATTCATTAGTTAATGAGTTAAGGATTTTTGAAACAATATCAGGTTAAGTAAAAGTAACTTCTAAAGCTAATAGTGAATGATAGATATCCTGGAATCTAGAGTACATTTCACTAATACTTTCTCCTTGCTTCATTCTAAAATTTTGAAATAGGTTTTTAAGCATAGAAATCTTGCTTTGTTTTACTTTATTCGTTCCTTCGTGTGTAACCTTAAGTGTATTCCAAATTTCATATCCAGTTTTACAAATACTGACTCGATTGAATTCATTTTTGTCTAAAGCGCAAAATAACATGTTCATTGCTTTTGCGTTTGCAGTAGCATCTAGTTTTTGTGTATTAGACCATGCAGCATACTCTGTAGTAGGAATAGTATATTCAGTTTGAATGATATTCCAGGTTTCAAATCCACTAGCTTGCATAAAAATTCTCATTCTAGTTGACCAATAACTATAATTTAATCCGTTAAACAATGGTGGTCGTGTAGTGGCTTGTCCCTCAGTGAAGCTATTGCTAGTGTTATTTTCCATATTATTTTAAATATCAGATAACTGTGTTATAGTTATGTGATGACCTTGCTCTGATACCAAATGAAAGTGTATATGGATCGATAATATAGTTAAACTAGTCTAGCAAGTGCGGAATTATAAATAATAGTAAATAGCAGTAATAAAAATGACACCAGGGATTTTTATACTGGTTCGAACTTCCCGTTCTACGTCCAGTCCCAGACTCCTTTTGGAATTTCTCTAATAACCCTCACTTAACCCGGAGGAACAGGTATTACACCGCCTGAGCAACCGAACAGGACTTTTCCGCCTAAGCAACCGAATAGGACTTCAGATACAATTTATAAATTGTTTCTTGACTTGTGTGTTCTTGAGTAACACGATTATAGTCAATATAGTACACCCTTCCTATAATCTTCTTGATATGATGATTTGAATGTTCAATTGTAGGAAGTAGAGATTTTAAAATCACTTGAGATTATAACAATATAAAGCAAGAATAGATAGAAAGAATTGGTGAATCAAATAGTGAATTTTCATCTCTATTTATAGTATTGAATAGTTTTAATTCAATAGTTGCAACCATTAGAAAGAGTGTAACTTTTGGTGAAGAAGACAACTCTTCAGAATTTGATATTTCATGAAGAGATGCTTTAGTTCGTCAAGTTCAGATGTCTGAGGAAAAATATTCAGATGGCTGAATAAGTTTAAAATATCAAAAAGTCAAGAAGAACAAAATTCAGTGATTTCAGACGTCTGTCACTTAATTTAGACGTCTGTCGATGATGACAGACGTCTGTATTAAATTATGCAGACGTCTGTTTCATAGGGAAATAAAAAGTATTTCTTCAGAGAGTTCAGACGGCTGTACTTTATCCTCAGATGTCTGTCATTGATGACAGACGGCTAGATAAAGGTTCAGTCGTCTGAACTTGTACTGATTTGTTCCTCTTTCTTATTTTAGTAATTCTGAACTTGAGATATTTATAATTTTTTGAAAATACTTTTATATCTTTAAATAGTTAAAGATATTTTTCATTTTTGAAACATGATTTTCAAAAGTATATTTGTGTGTGTGTGTTTTTATCATCATATCCGAGATTGTACAATAATATCTAATCCGAAAATAATAAGCAATATATTTGAGAGCTTGAGCTTTGTTTGTTGATGATATATTAATTGCTTCTCTTTGTAGACTCCTGCAAGAATATTTGACATCATAGTATATAGTTTGAAATATATAGTTGTCGCATTAAAATCGAAGAAGGCAGGTTCCAACACAATCATAACGATACACGACGAATAGTGCATGTAAATTAATACTCATCATTGCTGATGAGTGAGGTCCAAAGTAGACTTTAATTGTGATTCAATGATCATTATGCAGGGTCTAAAATAAATAGAGTCAGAACTAATTGTATCATAGACCTTAAGCCGCATTCAGCATGATCGAACTGGTGTAGATCTCACCATAACTCATATCAAGCGTAAGTGATATATGATCTACTCTAAATAAATGACACCTATATAGATCTCAATGTAATCCATGGTTCCCCTTGAGGGTCCAAAATAAATAGGACTAGTGCATAATCATATCATATACCCCGAGTAACATCCTGATTGATCGAACTCGTATAGATCTCACCATACTCCATATCTAGCATAAGTGATATAGGCGAATCTAGTGACTCGACCTCCTCTAGTACATCAAAAGGAACTCAACCGACCTTCCTCTCTTATGGGGTTGCACACACACATATATCAATGCCTCTATTCATGAACGCCTATGTACACATGTACATTCAAACACATCACTATTGTATAAATCATGTTTCGGTCTTCACCCAAGCGATTACTCGACCCAGTACTTTCTCATGCAACTTAGTGCATACGATGGTCGCTATGGCTACATGAGATGTTCACTGTTTATATATAAATTTAGATACACATATATATGAATACACACACACTAAATTCAATGCTTCAAGTTACAACAAAGAATTATCTTGATTGTTATACTACTTCAAATACACGTAAGCGCACACCTGCTTGTACACATATGCGTACACGAATATTCAAGTAAGTAATTCAATTATTACTTAAATCAAAACTTACTTTTATTTACTAAAAAATTTCAATAAAAGTAAAACATCTTTTATATTATTTCATAAGATCTTACACTATTTTATAAAATAAGATACTAGTTTATAAATCCATTTAAGCCTTTGAAATGCAAAATATCTTCATCTAAAATTAAGTATTCCTTTCATGAATATTTTATAAAATCTTGTGACCATTTTATAAAGTATTTTATCCATATTATTTTATAAAATCGCAATTTTATAAAATATCACTTTTTTACTATTTTATAAAACCACTTATTTTATAAAATATTACTTTTATTTATAAAAATACTTCTTTACATAAATAATATTTATAAATAAATCATTCACTTATAAAATCATCTCTTTACTTTAAATAATATTCGTAAGTACTAATTAAGCTTCATTAATCACTTAATTAGCTTACTAACATTTCTAAAATCATTTAAATTAGTTTTTTATTTCTAACAATTAACATGGACCTAATTATGTCATTTAATTTGTCTCTAATCCATTGCAACATCACACAAAATCAATAACTTAACCTATAATCCAACTTGGAGCTTACTAATTTTTCCAAATATGATAATTTGGAGTTCAAACAAATAATTAGCTAATATAATCATTTTTATAACACAAACATAAGCCTAAATCATCTCCTAATATCCTCTAAATTACTTCATAACACTACATAATCGTACATGAATAAATTAATGAAGCCAATTATATAAATAAGGTAGGAGAATGATCCCACTCACTTTCTCTCCCAAATCAAGCTTCAAATCACCAAAAACCACTCTTTCCTTCTCTTAAAATTCAAAATCTAGCTCCAAACACAATATCGTGCTAATTTCTTAATGGGTTTTGTAGAGAATGAGTAGCAAGGAATTGTAGTGATTTTTTCGGGATTTATATAGATTAGTAGATTTAGGACAAAAGGCTTAAGGGTGATTAGTGGAGTAAATAGAGAGAGAGATGAAGAAGATAACATGGAATGAAATATGAAAATAAACTGCTAGAAGATGGCAAGCCACTTATATGCAAGTAATGAGCTTAGTCCAAATTCTCTCCATTTGACACTATTCATCCTCGAAAATTATCGGCTCCAAACACATTCAAGTTTATACTTATTTTTCTCATGTCAGAAAAGCGGTCTCAACCACGGATTTCTAGAATCCCAATTCGTCCATTACTAAAAAATCGAGTATACTGGACGTTCCATTAATCAGCAAATTAAAATTAAAATTAATTATTTAAATATCAAATCATTAAAATGTGGGTTGTTACATTCTCCCATCCTTAAAAGAATTTCATCCCCGAAATTCTAGGAGTAGGATAAAGTAACAAGTCTAACCAAAACTCCCTAAGCAGCAACTTTGAAAAATCTCAGTAGCACTTCTCTCATATGACTAGTGTTAACTTGCAAAAATTAAAATGCATCATGCAACTAGAAAACATTCGATAATATACATTGTCTCATTTTTCCCAAAGTACATACCTCTTTTTAAGAAAGCTTCTTACCGTTTAAATGCAAATCTACGTAAGCATTTAAATAGCCATAATTCCGCTCTTAAGTCCTAATTGTAATATAGAAAAAGAATTATGCACAAACACAACAAGAACACAAAATTCAAACATGTATAACTTTTAGTGCAGTAACTAATAGACTCCGAGTCACATCAAAAGGTAGTAGATTCGTATAGATCCCATCTTGACTCATCAGCTGCAATGTATGATATGCAATCTATTTCAGATAGCTATCACTATCACTCTCCGAACATACTCTAATTATGAAATTTTAACTACCATACAAGCAATCAAATACCTGAAACAAGAAACTATCAATCAATAACAATCAACAATAATAAACAACAAGCAATCATCAAATAATAACCAACAACAACAAATAGTAAGTAATCAACAAACAATAATAGCCAACAAAGAATGATCAATTAATAACAAACAACGATATGCATCTATAACCAGCATACAAACTATCAGACCTACAAACAAGCAACAAAATTAACAACAACCAAAATCATCCAAAAACAAAATCAAACAACAACAAATAATATCAAACATTAGGAAGAAAATACGAGCAATAGCAAACAATAATAAGCAACAGCAACCATCAACAATGACCAATCATCATATAATTAACATCCAAAAAACCAATCAACAAGCAGCAAGAAGCGTACAAAGGAGTGACAAACATCAACAACCAATCATCAAGTAATAAAAAGTAATATAAGAAAAAAATAACTAGCACATAAAAAGAGTCTATACCAGCACGCACGGTAACCAACAATGGTTGAAGCATGCATATTAAACTATAAACTTTCATGAGTTTGCTCGACATTCAAGATGAACAAAATGTTGAAGTACCACAACCCCTTTCATGAATACAACACACGAATGACTATTACACCTCCCATTATGAAAAGGAAAATTTATACGATATACAGAATCATCGAGTCTCGAAACTCTCGAATAAATCCGGTAATCTAAGCCTTAACTTTTCTATTTCTTTCGAACATAATCCTTTCTCTAATGGAGAAAACCCTACTAATTAAATCATCATTAAATGATGATATACTAATGCTTGGGTTTGCTCGGGTTCAACTCACCTTAATCGCACAATGTTAATAAGGATAATACACTAAGTGCACTATAACGCTCGCCTAGGCAAGTATCATGTCGTCACTTAGAAGATTATCCAAATCACCATAATAATCAAGAAATCCTTCCCTAAACTCTCCCAAGCAACCTTAACCATACCACACTAAAATTTACAAATAACTTAAGATCATCCAAAACGACACAATGTCCTTCCTAACCCTTCGTTTGCTCATAAGATTTCTTCGTTAAATTAGGTCAGCCACCTGACTCTTTTTATGCAAACCCTATTATGATTCTTTGACCCAACTACTAAAATCTCCTCACATGACCAAGGTCGTGCTTTGAAAATCTCCTAATCACCTTAAGAATCTAACTCAAGTGCCCACCTATAAGAATCAAGTTAAAAACCCTTTCCCAACTGGTGCAAATCATCTAGAAACTCTACGCCCAAACTAGTGGTAAGGATTGGCACATGAATGGACCAACCTTTAGAAAAAAATTCTTTTTGACACATTGGGTTACTTCCATCAACTAAGGTTTACTAACCCAAAGAAAAATAATTTTAACACGAATGACTCTAAGCAAGCACCTATAAATCATTCGCTCGATCTTTGATCATTGCTGGGCATCCACCAAAACCCTACTTGGATACAAATCTAAGTCACACTCCATCGACCAATCCATTGCCCAATCAAGTTCGAAGGGTAGTACTCTCGGTCGCTTCACCTTAACTTTACAACTAAGGTTACTCATACAAGGCTTGATTTTATAAAAGAATTTACCTACAATGAAAGGTGTCAAATTTAGCCATACCGAGTAACTAACAATACATAAAATATACCTTTTAAGTGTCGGAAGGAATAGAAGTGAGCTCACTAAAATAGACTATAGCTCACTACATAAGCTCCTTTCGTTTCTTCTGAGCAGTAAGCTTGCTTGGACCCGGTAATGCACGTAAGGCATAAGTCATCACTCACCCTTTGAAAATGTAGGATATTCCTTCTTCAAGTGATCGAGCCGATCACATTTAAGGCACTTACACTTTGCTTTAGCTGGATAATAGTTCATAGTGAAATGCCTCCATTTTCCATAGAAGTGATATACCTTCACATAAGCTCGACTCTTCCTTGTATCAAGGCCTTTGCGCTTTGGTTAGAGCTATGGTTTGCTTTCTACTTTTGCTACCTCCATCGGTACCTCGCAGTTGCTTTCATGGAGGAGAACCGTCCCAACAAGACTTTCTAAAGTAGCTCCTAATAGTTGTAGGACTAAGTAATGAATCTCTAACTGATGCATTAAGACCCTAGGAAAACTCCTTTCCCCACACCAATGGAGTACCGACCATCTCAATCCTCAAACCAAACCAAAAGACTAAATCGGTCAATATACTCCCCACTGACAAGCTGCTCTACACAAAATGGATATAGTGCTCAAGCTACACGCCCTTCTCAATCTCAAAAATGAACTGAGAACCAAAGTGACGCCTGAATTCATTTCGAGTCACATGCCTGATCATCAGCCGCCCAAAATCTATGTCCTACCCAACCAAAGTGTTCCCTTACCAAATGTCGAGAAGCAATCTTCCTTATGAGCATATTCTCTAAATCCATATCGATAGAAGCACTCTCATATGCGCATGTCCAAGGCTGTGTCTCAACAATAGTCTCAAGACTCGGATATGGCTTCCCTCCAAGGCTAAGGAAATCCTAGCACAGCTTCGAAGACAATAAAGCTGGTGGAACAAAAATATTAGTGCCCCAAGGGCCACACCGCCTCTTACGCCAACCGCATTTGTGGGAAATGTTCGAGGGCGGTGGAACATCCCTTGTAGTAGCTAAATAGCTTCTGAACTAATCAAGCATCCCTGACTGCCCATCTGCAATTGCTCGTGCACTCCATCTACTCATACTAATAGGCTGACGAAGATAATTTAGCAACTAGCCACAGAAATAAATCAAAGTCCAAAAGTCAAATGGTGTATACAGTATAATATAGTAGAAAATACAAGTACGCTCTCCTTACATATCTCCATTTACCAAATTGATTAAATCAAACCAGTCTACTTGGTCCGATGTTGAGCCTAAGCTCTGTTACCAAATGTAACAACACATCCTTCGTAATACCCTAAAATTAGCACTGAATGACGACATCAGACTTTCGAATACCACAAAAGATAGATTGTCGAGAAAGAAATTTAAAACAAACACTATGCTAAGGCATATTGATAGAATCTCATAATAGAATGATAATATATAATATATTGAATATACATGAACATAATAGGATAACAATATATATATAAGAGACTACACTAGCAGAAATAACTGATAAATGAATATCAATATTGAAAGTCAGAATACACCAAATTCAATACGGATAGAATCCTGAATATAATATCTCATACATCAAGACTCGTTTATAAATGCATATTTGTCATGTACTACTATAATATCAAGTATATACATGGGGCATCAACATCGCCTCCATAGAATGCTCTAGCTGTCCTTAAAGCATATCCCCAAAAGCACGTGAGTCTCAAACTACTCAATTAAGTACCTGAGAGTTGTCATGACAAAAACAGATAAAGACAAAATGCGGGTCAGACATTAGCCCGGTGTGAGGGGGATTATCTCAAAATACTATACATTAAAACTATATACAAATAAATAGGAAAAACTAAGGCACAACCAGTCCTCTCCACAATCGTGGCTTAAGGGTATTCCGAACTACCCATAGACAACTAAAGTAAACCCGTCCAAAAGTTATAAAATAATACCATAACCTGCTCTTCCCCAGTAATCAACAAGTCAGCACAACTAATATAATGTGATCAATACATAACAGTATATCATGATAAAATAACTCGATATACAAATGCCAAGATAATATAAGTATCGTAATATAAGCATATCCTTGAATACACAACAATATTATCAACCAACTAATATAGCACGCACAATCATAACGATACACGATGAATAGTGTGTGTAAATTGATACTCATCATTGCCGATAAGTGAAGTCGGAAGTGGAAATTAGCTATGATTTAATGATTTCTATGTAGGGTCCAAAATAAATAGAGTAGTACATAATTATACCATAGATCCCAAGCCGCATCCAGTGTGATCAAACTCGTGTAGATGTCACCGCACCTATGTCGAGCATAAATGATATATGATTTACTCTAGATATATGACACCTATATAGATCTCACTATAATCCATTGATTCCCGTTAAGGGTCCAAAATAAATAGAATCGGTACCTAACTGTACCATACACCTCGAGTTGAATCTTGATTGATCGAACTCGTGTAGATCTCACCGTACCTCATATCGAGCATAAGTGATATATGATCTACTCTAAATATTTGGAACCCATGTAGACCTCACCGTATCCTATATCAAGCATAAGTGATAAATGGTCCACCCTAGATGATCGTCCTCATCTCCCCTTTAGTTATTATGGATTTCTAAGTAAACTCACATAACGCCTCTATAAAAGAGAACGATGGGCGTGTACCGCATAATACGTTATTGGGACCACAAAGGAACATCATACCATATAGATATATATCAAAATATAACATCACATAATCAAATGTGCCTACCACAAACGAAGATCGATATCTCATCATCGTCTATCTACATGGACGGTCACTACTGAAAGACCAATAATATGCATGTCCAGTAATATAAGGCCAAAATGAAGTATGATCACTAATATATGATCAATACTGTGCATGGTCACTAATATAAGACCAATGCAATTTATCAAACTATACATACCGCAAGGTCAAGGCCCGAAGGTATTGATTTACTCCATTTGATCGTACATGCTCGTCGGATGTGATCGTTTGACCAATCGTTGTACCGGTCCCATGCCCGATCGTTGTTGATCCTATAGGAATCGCTTAACATTAGCATCCAGATCGTAAGCTTTGCCTTCCTTTCCGCATTCTCGAGTAGCCATAGTCTTCCCTGAAGTTGCATCGAAGCTCCGCACGAACCCACACTTGAAATAGGGAAAGAACCCCCAATGAATGGCACCTGACCTGGGCATTATTACCTAGGTCACCACACCGATGGTCTACCACCAGTCCACCGGTGGTAGCCTATCCTAAATTGTAAAGGGTAGGTGCCACCTGATCGCTACGACCGCCAATTCACATGCCGTTTCCTCCATTGCTTCGCCTGATGAGCTGCCTATATGAAATCCTACTTCGAAGTTCATTGGTTGATGTTTTGAAAGTGGTTCCTTATGTGTTCAAAAGATGATTTCTATATGAAATCCACTCTTTGCACATATAGAATTCAATAGAAAAATCTAATGACTCGACCTCCTCTAGTACGCTAAAAGGAACTCAACTGGCCTTCCTATCTTGTAGGTTGCTCGCACATGTGGTGACAGTCTTATTCATGCACGCCTACATGCAAACATATGACTACTATATAAATCACATTTCGGGCTTCATCAGAGCGATTACTTGACCCGGTATCTTCTCATGCAACTTAGCGCATACGATGGTCTCTATGGCTACATGAGACGCTCGCCATGTGCTTATATACAAATTTAGATATTGACATACGCACATATATGAACACACACACACTACATTCAACGATTCCAATTACGACACAAGAAGTATATTAATTATTATACTACTTCAAATACACATAAACGCATACCCGCTCATGTTCATATGCATACATGTATATTCGAGTAAGTAATTCAATTATTACTTAAATCAAAACTTACTTTTATTTACTAAATCTTTTCAATAAAAAAACATATTTTTATATTATTTCATAAAATCTTATTATTTACACCAAAAATTGGCACAAACACCCAATAGAAGTTTTGAAGAGAAATAAATAAAGAATATAAAATGAAAACAGAGGATAATAATAAATAAACAGCAATAATTATTTATAGTGGTTAGGCATTGTTTGCCTACGTCCACTTTGAATAGATAACTTTATTAATCACTTTATAATTTGAGTACAATAGGAATTGGATGAAAATCCTTAGTTACAAAAGAATAAAAAGCAACCAGTAGTGTAAAGGTCCCAAAAATGGACAACCAAGCCTGCATTTATAGACAAAGATGGCCAAATATCTCCCTGAAAATTCGGTAGAAGGACGTCCAGAACCTTATGGACCCACAAGAGGCTTGCCTAATTCCCAAAGAAGAGGGATCGATACCGATCCCTACTTTGGTGGAATTTTGGGGTGCGATCCCTATGGTAGCTTCGTCATGCTAAAACATGCTTAGCCTCCAAATTTCATGCCAATTAGATCAGTAGAATTTGAGTTATTGCTTGGCCTTTGCTTCAACATGGTTTGCTTGCTGATTTCTGCTGATCCCTTCTAAGGGAAGTATACGGATCCCTCCATCTTCATCTCCCTGAGGTGCAGTCCTTAAGGTAGGCTCCTTAGGGTCCTCATGTCTTGCTCATAAAATTTCATATGCATTGAACTTTTAGATCTTGAGATATTAATTGTTTTCTATAGGAATGCTCTCACACCTTGAAACATGTCGACTCCTATTGTTGGAGCTAATTTATGTCGATCCCTCCTATGTGTTGAACCATATTTCATGCTTCGAACATTCTGCCTTGTATATCTATCAAGTCCATTCAACCTTGACTCCATATTACCATCTGTACTTGACTTCTAGGCCCCATAATCATCACGTTGGAGTCATCGGCCCTGATGGCAGTCGAATCTAACTTATGCAATTAGTTCACTATAGTTGGGTTAAAATGCCTGATAACACTTGCCCCCTAAAATACGACTTGTGATGAACATAACGTTCTTTGAATCGAAGCAAGTTAGAATCATTAAAAAGAAATCCCTCAAATTTTCTAAATAATCGCTATCCTTCTACCGGACTATTTTTCCAAAGTGTTGCATCTCTTTTTGATCGTCATGATGCTTGGTCGATTTCCAATAGTATGAATCTAGGATTGTATTCTGTCAGTTGATATATGAGTTCGGTTTCACGAGACTAATAAGCTTTGGTTATCTGGTCCAGCCTCAAACCTAAAGGCTTCAGGTTTGATTTCAATTTCTATCTATTTCATAAATTAAACCTTTAAGTCACGTACGTGCATATTCATATGCACATTCTAGTTGTTGGCCCGTAGACGCGTTTGTATGTCCATAGGTCATCGCCAATCTTCATTGCATTTTGTATGTATGTGCTTTGAATTATCTCCATGCCTAAGTTTATTTGCGAGCATATTCATAGCCAATCCCTCTTTTTTTAAGTGTTCGTAAGGATCGACATATGTTTAGCCGATCCCTCTTCTCCCTTTCTTTATGTTTGCAAGGATCAGTACCTTTTACGTCGAACCCTCCCTCCTTGCTTCGAGTGTCTACCCCTCTTTCCTTATATAAGATAACATCCCTCCTTCCCATCCTTTACATACCAACATTTCAAACTACTTCCCATTCACGTCCTTAAGACCGAACCCTCTTTTACCTCTGAAAAAACCGAACCCCTCTTTCCCTACTTAAACATCACCTTCGTCCACACCTTGACCTCTCGAACTTGCTTTAGATTATCACTTCGCCTCCCATTCAAACCATAATCCAACCTTTCTCCCCAAATCGCTCATCCTAGGTTCGTTCATGTAGGTTACTCGCCTTCGATGTTATTTTATGACGAGATGTTGGATTTCACATTGTTGACGTCGAGAGGGAAGTTCAACGCAATGTTGAAACAATGCCAAGGTTTCCTAGAAGTGGGATTTGATAGGGTTTGGCAAAGCAAGGAAGAGGAGGAAGAAGAAGGGAGTGCACGACAAAGGGTTCTATTGTGTAGGAAGAGAAGATGGCAAGTTGGGTAGAGGAGGGATCGGTATGGGAAGTTTTGTGGAAGTTGAAAACAGTGAGTGGAGGGATCAGTGGAAATGGTTAGCGTGGTGGGATCGGCGTTTTTTGTTAAAGCAAAGGGATTGACTTCTTTTGTTTGGAGAGAGGGATCGATTGCAATGCTCTGGGGTAGGGATCGGCATATAGGGATCTGCATATAAGGGTCGGTATATTGGGGGTCGGCAAGTACTTGGCTAATTCTTAGATTTTGAATTGAACTCGAAAACTTTGAGCAACCAAAACCACTTCCGTCTCAATGGATTTGAACATATGACAACGATGAACAACATGACTTGCATATTCATTATTGAACTCGAGATTGAACAATCAAATCTTTGGGACTTAGTATATGAACTAAAACTTAACATATGGACTTGAATAACAGATCTCACATTTTGATATGTCGATAGTTGATCCCGAAGCTTACACAACCGACCAATCTCTTTGCCAGTTGAGATGGTCAGCGATGACGGTCACTCTGGTTGAAATCCAAAGTCTCGCCATTTAACTTTGCTTTCTTATTTTAAACTTTTATTTCTACACTACACAACACTGGCTTACACTTAGCATTGGTGAATAATTAAACTTTTCTAATCTCGATTATGTACAGAGTACAGTTGAAATGGACTTCAGATGTTCAGAGCATCTAGCTACAATGTCTTCTGGACCAGCCTCGCAACATTATAGCCCCAAATCTGAGTCGAGTTCACAACCATATCTGGTAGGCTTTCCCCTGGTCATCAAACTAAACAAACGGAAGATTTCGGCTCGTCAGCCAACCTTTTTTTATTCCCATCCTCTCGGTGGAATATATAAGCCCTACCCCCGACGTTGTGGAAGGCACTATACTTTTAGATAACCCGACAGATTATCAAGCCTTCAAAATTGGTAAGGCCGCCCTTCGTAGACTATGTTCCAGACATGGAATTCCATTTGAAGATGTCCCCGCTTCTTTGATAAATGACAGGTCTCACTTTCCACCGGAGAGGTACACGCCATGCAAAAAATTCATATGTTGGGCCGGATGCGTGCCACCCTTTAATTCTTTCATCTGGAAAATACTTAAATATCTTGCAATAGCCCCCACTCAACTTCACCTGAACAACTATGTCTTTCTCCATAGCACTTTCTTATTATTCATGAGCGTTCTATTCCACCTGTCAACTCCTAAGGACATAAGGTTTATTTATAACTTTAAACGACGGTTAAGAAGTCCTTCTTATGTTTTCCTTGAGCCTTCACCCATTGTTGAATCTTAATGGGTGCTTAGAACAAAGTCACCCTTTTTAAACACGAATGGTTCTACATTTGATGCCCGATTGGCTTTGCAAGGTAATGGTTGGAAGGATGTAAGTGTTGTCTTAGCTTTATTCTCAAATTCCTTGATCCAAGTCATATTCTGAATCATCTAACATTTTGAATATCTATAGGTGTCCGCCCATGCCCAGAGACCGATAGTTTTTCAAGAGAAATTTCTGCAATTTGTGCCACCCCGGTCGAAAACAGGGACATTATACTCCTCGTAACCGACCAGTGGTTATCTCTATTTGGGCTATTGGAAGAAGGCCATAGCATCGGGCTTCCTGGAAGTATTGCACTACCAAGAAAAATTATAGAACAAGAAGGGGATATCAATAACCCTATCGTGCCCCAAGTTGTGGGGACTCAGGATGACGCCGAAGATGGCGAAATTAGGGGTGCCCAGACCAATGAGCCCGACGATGCTGATGCAAGCCTGAGCAAGGTGCTAGTGGTTGGACCATCACAAGGTGTGCAACCTCATACGCCGGCTAAGAGAAGAAAGAGGCTTGCATATAAGCTTCTTAGGAGAAAAACTGCTAAGGATCCAGAGTTCATTATTAATTCTATCGATGAAGAGTCATCTTCCCAACATTTAGAAAGTTCGATGAAAGGGTTTTCAAATCTCCAAATACCTAATGACATCATGACTTATGACTTCCCTAACATCCACATCGATGGGCTCAATTCTCCCACTAGAAGTGTTGACAGCATTCTTTCTACCAGCAAAGGAGGGAAAAATCCCATAACCAAGGTTGCAGCAACCGATCTGTTGGGGTGGACACTAGGACACTCACAATTAAATGCACTTCACCATACGATTTCCACCTAGCTTTTGTGCAATGGTCACTTATACTCTGGTATTTGGTTTTTTGCAAGCATGATGTCTCAATGCCGAGCTTTTGATCAGTTGAGGAGCTCCTCAACCCAATACAGATCCAAACGTGAATCAGAATCGGGTAAGCATAGAGAGAGGGATGACGATAGAGAAAGAAGTCGTCGCTCGAGGGAATCTTCCTTTTCCAAGCATAAGTCCCAGTCTCGGTCATCCCATCCTGAGCTTCCTGTGTACAGTGGCGATCCGACCTCTTTCCATAGTCCCCAAGTTGCCATTCCGCCTAAGCAGTATTCTGGTTCCTCCAACTCCAAGCAGTCCCATGACCATAGGTCAAGCTAACGTCAAATCGTTGCTTCTAATCTATCTTTGCCGACTATGGCTCCTGAAGCTTCTATACTAGAGAAATTGGTCGAACTTAAGGTCATTTTCCCAAAGATTTGTTTTGACAGGCTTAAGTTCCTCCCCTCCATTCATACAATCTCTGGGAACATTAAGGTAAGTTCTCTCGCATGCGTTAACGACGTTTTTGTTCAACATGAATCATTCCAGTACTTAGCAGTGAAGGTCTCTGAAGTGTCTATTGAGCGACAGCATGAAATCGATCGCCTAAAGCAGAGGTGATCCACGACAAAGATACAGTCAAACACCAAGACACTGAGATCTCGGACTTGATGATAAAGCTGACCGAGGCAGGAAAAAGTGCCAAGGAAACATCTAAGTCGGTGAGTCGTTTAGAGGCTACCCACAAAAAGGAACCTGATGCTGCTCTCAACCACAGTGGTGCACATGCCTTGGAAAAAGATACTTTGCAAAAGGAGAAAAATATTTTAGCCCGTTGGGTTGAGGAGCTCAAAGAACTTCTTAAGAAGGAGAAGAGAAAATCGAAACTTAAGAAGAATCACAAAGATATTGCGAAGAGGCTGTTGAGGCCCAAACTTTGAAGATTAAACTTGATGAGTAACTTGCTCACATTGAAGTCCTCAAAGAAGAGGCAAGGGAAGCAGGCCGCAATGAGATGAGAGAACAGCTTGAGGCCCAGGCAGAAGATGCTAAGCAAGCGGTCAAAGTGAAATTAAAGACATGTTCTATCCCCTGATCATTGAATACAATGCTAAAGTCCTTCTCTACCGCGATTTGAGCTTTCTTGGTGAGGGTTATCTTGAGTCGCTTGCCGAGGCCTGGAAATATATTATTGAAATAAAAAAGAAAACCCTCAGTAAAGCTGATTTGGACGAAGAGAATCTAGTATGGGAGATCCTTCGCGAAATGAAACCCTAGACCTTGCCACTGCAAGACTTCAATATTTCGACATTCTAGCACCTTCCGACAAAGGGAAAAATATCGTTGAGTCTTCGGAATCTAATCTCAAGGGGCCCTCTTCTTTTCTAGTATCCGGAGCATTAGTTTCTTTCAGCCTGGGATAGGATCTAAGTAATGATCCGGACAAACCCGATTATCAATCTAAAGTGCCGAGTCCTATTCTAGAAGGAAGTACTCCGGCGACAACTGAGAGTCAGCCAGACGCGGGTATTGCTTTACTTTCCACTTTTCGAGAGGTTTCGTTCTCCATATCCAATAGTCATGGACTTATCTTCTTGTTTCCACAAATCTGCAGGTCTTTCGGATCTCAGCTAAACTCTAAAAAGTGGTGTCAGCATGGAGCAACAATCGACATCAATTGAGATTCCGACGTACATCGATGCTCTAATGCTCGACGCTCAAGTTATCGACATCAAAAGAAATAGCTGTTGCTTCAGCTCTGTTTGTACATAACTTGTATAGCTGTTTTCCCTTTTGTGGCTGATTGTACAGGACCGGCCCTCATTTTTCGAATAAACTCATAATTTTGAAGCTTATATGTAAATAAAAGTTTTTTGTTTTCTATTGAACTCTCGTATGAAATGTTATTTAAGTAGTTGAGTTATTACCTTCCATTCAATGTACTTGTAATTTGTCTCTCATTGACTCGGATAACAATCTGTTAGTTCTATCCCAAGGCCTCCACGTGGTTGTGGCCCTGAGTCGAACCAAACATGGGACTCGTGCCCTAGTGTTGCGCTGTCAGATTCAACAGTTTGAGTGATTGTACTCTTGCCCCCAAGTCTTGGGTTAGCGGAGTTAGATGGTGGATGGTCGAACTCCATCCTTAGCGACTTTATACTCCTCCTGTCGGTTTCAGGTCGGAGTTCATGGAATACTGAATGGTTGAACCACACTCGTCTATCTATTTATACTCATATCCGCACTCTGGGGATAAGAGTTGGTGGGTGGTCGAATCGCACTCGGCTTGTGTTTATACTCCAGCCCACGCTTTGGGGACTTAGAGTTATTTCAGAAAATAACCGGATCGTACTTTCCTTAATTGGTTAATTTTACCCCAACGTTCAGGGATTTGACTTAGCGAGTGATCGGTTGTATCACAATCGCTTTTGATTCATGAATGTCCCATTGCTTGGTGTGATCAATTTGGTTATCGAATGGTCGAGTCTTATCAATCCCTCGTTGGGCGTTCCGTCCATCGGGTTATGAACGTGAATAATCAAATGAACGGTCGGACATTCTCATTCTGTTCAGTTCAATCGTGAACCTATATAATCGGTTTTTCCCAAACTTTAGGAACCTGCTCGGACATGTCAATATTAGTTAGTCCAATATCATGATTAATATGTACTGCTACAGCAAACACAAACATGAAGGAAATTCAAAACTTTATTTGCCAAACGGAAAGAAATGACATAACTTGTATTATTACATATCTTTAAAAATCAAATGCTAAGTCTAATCCTGAAATTAAATACAGCTAAATGAAATAGAAATAAACTAAGTAAAATAGCGTCGTAAATTCTCGCCATTCCACGCCCTTGGGATTGTGATGCCATCAACAGTCACTAGCTTGAAATTTCCCTCTCCAAGCCTCTGTTCAATGACGTATGGTCCTTCCTAAGTAGGATTCATGTGCAATAGGGCAGGAAAAACCCATTTCAGGACGAGATCGCTGATTTCCAAGGTTCTAGGTCGGACTTTGGTGTTGTAGTAATGGGCGACTCGGTGTCGGTGCACAACTGCTCTCAAATCAGATTCTTCATGCTTCTCATCTACAAAGTCTAGAAATTCCAAAAGAAGATCTTTATTCGTTCTGGGATCGTAGTAGGTCACTCGATGAGAAGGAACTTCGAGCTCAACAGTAATAACAACTTCAAAACCGTAAGCAAGGGCGAATAGAGTATGGCCAGTCGCTGACTTGTGAGTGGTCCTATAAGCCCATAGTGTCGTCGGGAGTTCGTCTACCCACTTGCCTTTGGCCTTCTCCAACCGCTTCTTTAGAATGAACTTTATAATTTTGTTTATAGCTTCAACTGTCCATTGGCTTGAGGGTGCCCGACTACTGCAAATCTCTTTTCAATATGATGCCGACGGTAGAAATCTTTGAATTCAGCACCGTCGAATTGAGTCCCATTACTTGTTACAATAGTTCGTTGAAGACCGAAACGACATTGATGTTCTGAATAATGAAGTTGATTACTTTCTTTGTTGTGACATAGCTAACGGTTCTGCTTCAGCCCATTTGATGAAGTAATCAACTGCGATGATGACGTAATTTGCACCACCTTTAGAGATCGGTAAAGAACTGATAATATCTATATCCTACAAGGCAAACAGCCATCGGCTGACCATTTGTGTAATTTCTATTGGCGGAGCTCTTGGAACTTTTTAATATATCTAGCACTTGTCACATCGCCTTACATAATCAGCAGCATCTCGATTGATGGTTGGCCAATAATACCCGTAACAGAGTATTTTCTTTGCTAGAGTTTGCCCCCCTCCCCAATGTGATCGCCACATTCTCCTTCATGAGCTTCCCTTAGGACTCATTTTATTTCATCGTGAGCAATACACCAGATCAGGGGAACGGAAAAACCCTTTCTGTACATAACTCCTTCCCGTATGATATATCGTGAAGCTTTACGAAGGACTTGTTGCTTTTCTTTCCTTTGTACGGGAAGAACTCCTCGTAACAAATAGTCTTTTATCGGAGTTATCCACGACTCCTTCTCAGACTCATTCCCTAATACCCTGTCGATTTCCGTCAGGTTTATGCTCAAAGCGTTTAATACTTCAACTAGAACCAAGCCCATCTATTGTGCATCCCCGGTGCTAACCAACTTTGCTAATGAATAAGCCTCTTTGTTTTAATCCGGAGGAATGTACGTAATATCATAATACTCAAAGTCAATCAACAATTCTTGGACTTGAGTAAGGTACAGAGCAAGCCATTGTCCTTTAGCTTGGCAATCTCCCTTGACTTAGTATATTACCAATTGTGGGTCACAAAAGATTTCATGAAACTTTATTCCCAGTTCTCTGGTGAGTTTAAGTCCAGCAATCAGAGCCTCATACTAGGTTTTGTTGTCTGTTGCAGGGAAATCAAGCTTTAAAGCATAGAAAATTGATCGATCTTCGGAAGTTACAAGCACAATTCCAGCTCTAGAACAACGATCATTGATGCTCCATCCGTATACAACTTCCACCGTATGGTAGGGGTTTCACTGCTCTCTGGGAAATCATTGTACGTGGTAAATTCTGCTATAAAATCTGCCAGTGCCTGACCCTGGATAGCCATCCAAGGAAGATAAGTGATGTCGAATTGGCTAAGCTCAATATTCCACTTGAGTAACCTTCCATATGTCTCAGGTTGCTGCAAGACCTGTCATAACGGATGGTCGGTGTAAACATTGATAGGATGTGCTTGGAAGTAAGTGCGGAGCTTTTGTGATGCAATCAACAAACAGTATGTCGGTTTCTCTATCTTCGGATGGTTCCTTTTAGCTCATGTCAATCACTTGTTAACATAATAGATCGGTCTCTCGATTTGATTCTCTTCACGGAACAACGCAACACTTATAGCGTGTACCGACACGGCCAAGTAGATATATAAATCTTCATGATCCACCGGCTTTGGCAAGATGGGAGGTCTCTCTAAGTGGTTCACCAAAGCTTGGAATGCGTCTTTGTACTCCTGTGTCCATTCGAAATTCCTTTTTCCTCTCCTAATCAAGTAAAAGAAAGGAATGCATTTATCGGTAGCTCCGGAAATGAATTGGCTTAGAGCGGCGACCTTTCCATTCAGGCTCTGTACTTGTTTGATAATCTTTGATGCTTGGATATTGCGAATAGCTTGGATCTTCTTGGGATTAACTTCAATTCTATGGGCATTAACGATGAAACCCAAGAACTTTCCTGATGCAATGCCAAAGGAACATTTCAGAGGATTAATCTTCATTTTATAATGTCGGAGGATGTCGAACATTTATGCCAAGTCTCTAATATGGTCGCTAGACTGTCGTGACTTCACGAGCATATCATCCACATATACTTCCATTGTTTTTTCGATATGATCTTTAAACATTCTGTTAACTAAGCGCTAGTAGGTCGCTCCTACATTCTTTAGTCCAAATGGCATCACCACATAGCAATATAATCCAACATCGGTAATGAAACTGGTGTGCTCTTGATCGGGAATGTGCATCAGGATTTGGTTATATCCTGAGTATGCATCCATGAAAGATAGCAATTCGTGTCCCACGGTCGAGTCTACCAGCTGGTCAATCCTTGGAAGGGGAAAGCTATTTTTTGGGCAAGCCTTATTCAAGTCTGAGTAATCAACGCATGTTCGTCTTTCTCACAAGTACAGGATTAGATACCCACTTAGGATAGAGGGCGTCGCGAATAAACCCATTGTCTTTGAGTCTATTCACCTCCTCTTTAAGAGCGATATATCTCCCTGGATATATACCATGCCTTTTTTGTTTCACCGGGACATGCCTCAGCTCGATATTCAATGCATGGCTCATAATGGCAGGTGAGATCCCACACATGTCAAAGTGAGTCCAAGCGAACACGTCGAGATTCGCTTGGAGAAATCCAGCAAGTTCTTGTCGGGGGGTTGAGCTGTGATCCGATCTTTAGGACCCCTGATGGGTCATCGTGGCTGACTATGATGTCAATCATCAGCTCAACCGGTGCAGCCTTGGTCTCTTTGGGCTCCTCCTCGTCATATCTCGGATCTATATCTCTATAGAGCCGACTGTAGCGCCCGGGACAACGCTCGGGCACTAGTTGTCAATCTTCAGTGGCTTGGATGCAAACTGACTTGTCCACACCCTTACCTTTCTCCTTCCGTTGAGCATCCCTCAACTCAGCTACATAACAGGCACGTCCAGTTGCTTGATCATCATGAACAACTCCAACACTATTATCTGTCCAGAACTTCAAAGTTAAACACCATGGGGCAAGAACTTCCCGGAACTCAGCTAGGTTCGGTTGGCCTAGAAAAGGGTTGTATGGAGAGTCAACATCCAAAGTAGCAAAAGGTTTTAGTTGTAGCACCATTAAAGCCATGAATGCGAGCTTTAGACAGTTTCAAGTCCTTGGCTTCCATCCTCATTTGATCATAAGCTTTTATGAAAATTATATTTACAGAACTTCCATAGTCAACCGGTATCCTTCTCACTAAAGCGGGGTCGACATGGCTGAAATGACCATTGGGTCGATCGTTGGAGCCTCCCCATTGTCTACATCTCTGTTTCTAAACACGATAGCATCTGCCATTGTACGTTGTTGTTTTACTGGAGCTCCATCTTCCATATTTGAATAACATTCAAAATCCACATGTTTAATCATGCTAGTGTAGCGCTCCATCTCATGCCAACTTTCATTAGTCGGATGCGGTCCACCGACTATTGTATTGATTACCAATCTTCCACCAGTCCGTGTAGGCTCCTCAGTCCTGTGCGGTGCTTGTCCTCGATTGGTGTCGGATGTCCCCTGCCCACCATCCTATGGGGTTTTTACAAACTGCTGTAACTTCCTTTCTCGAATCAGCTTTCCGGTAATATCCTAGAGATGCCTGCATTCATTCGTGTTATGTCCATAGCATTCGTGAAATCGATAATATTTTTCAATTTTTTTCCGCTTCTCCGTTCATTCTTTTGGAGGTGGCTTCCTGTACTGCATGATATTGCAGGTAGACAAATAGATATTCTATAGGGACGTATTCAGTGGCATGCAAGTATCGTACGTCGAATTCCTAGGCTTTCCTGTTCCAAAATCCCTCTTTCGTTCTCGGCTCCTATCTCCGCCTTTCTTTTGTTGATTCGGTTTATTCTGGACACTCACTCAAACTTTTCCAGGGCTATCATTAGATTGCTTTGCTGCAACATTATTCTGTACTCCCTCTCCACTCAGTCACACAACATTCTTCTTCTTGGAGCATCTAGCTTCCTCCTTCCTCAAATACTGAGCTGCCTTTGCGTAAAAGCGTTCCAACGTTGTGGGTGGCTTGCCAACCAACCAATCACCAAAATCAGACTCTGGACCAATCCCTCTTGTTACGGCCGTCAATATTTCATGGTCATTCAGATCACTAATTTCTGTAACAGCTGTATGGAATCTCTCCAAATAATCTTTTAACGATTCTCCCAGAGCCTGGATCACGCTGGACAGGGACATTCCATCTTTGTGGTGAGTTGCTGCATACGAAACTGCTCCATAAACCTTGTTGCAAAATCATCAAATCTAGAGATCGACCATGGGGGTAACCTTGTAAAACCACATTGTTGTTATTCTAGAGAGGGTTATGGAAAAACATCTACACATGGTTGCATCACATGCTCATGCAAAATTAATAAGCCATTCATATCTCATGATGTGCTGCCTGGGTTCAGTTTTTCCCTCGTAGGCGGACATCGATGGCATGTTAAACCTCCTTGGATACTCTGCATATGGGACATTATCAATAATGGGGTATAGCTTCTAGAGATTCCCCAGTCATCATTTGTCAAGCCTTGGCTCTCTCTTACCAATTGTCTAACCATAGCTGACAAATCTGGTGTTTGGATAGTTGGTGCCAAGCGGTGATCGTGTTCCACCTCACATGAATGGTCCGGTCGATGTCTATGGGCCGTTCCACGCTATCTTGGTTCAACATCCTCTAATGTATATTTGTAGATTCACTTCATCATCATTCTGGGAAAGCATTTGGTTAACATTTAACTGAACTCCATCATCCAAATCAGCCGCAGCAGCTCCAACTCGAATCCCAGTGTGCATAGTTAAGTTCCCTCCTCTAGAGGAGGGATCCGTATCGATCCCTATGGAGGGATCATCACCGATCGTTCCTGGCAGACCAGGATGGTCTGCCTGTTGATGCCCAAAAGTTTCTATGTGATATCCGTCTGTTCTACGACGCCTATGCCTGCAATACTCATTCGATGAACTAGAACTCTCCGATGCCGAGTAAGGGGTAGAGTCCCTCCTAGCTTTTCCTCGCTATTGCTGACTGAATTGGTTCGTTAGGTTGATATTGGTCTGAATTTGCTGATTTAATTGTTGACGGCTATCCACTGGTTCTCTCATTAGATTCTGGAATTCAGCTCTTATAATAGAATCAGCTAGATTTTGGACTTCAACTGGCATTCACATCCATTGGTTGACTTCTCAGGCCTCCTTGCTGGATGCTAACATTCTCATTTCCTTCCACGTTCTGAGAAGTAGATTTAGTGTTCCTCACCATTATTGATAGCTTTGCTTAGACGTTTGCTAATCTTAGTAGAACAATCAAACTTCTTGAAGATAATTGTGGATTTTCTTCGAGGGTTTTATGCAATCCAGTAGCATCAAAGGGATCCTAGTCAGCTGAGAATCAAGGTTTTCGGTGAAAGCATCAAAATGTTTGCACCAAAAATTGGCACAAACACCCAATAGAAGTTTTGAAGAGAAATAAATGAAGAATATAAAACAAAAACATAGAATAATAACAAATAAACAGCAGTAAATTGAAAGAATAACACGCACACAACGATTTATAGTGGTTCGGCGTTGCTTGCCTACATCCACTTTGAATAGGTTGATTATTAATCACTTTATAATCTGAGTACAATAGGATCAGATGAAAATCCTTAGTTACAAAAGAATATAAAGCAATCAGCAGATAAAGGTCCTGAAAATGAATAACCAAGCATGTATATATAGACGAAGATGGCCAAATATCTCCCTGAAAATTCAGCGGAAGGACCTCCAAAACCTTATGGATCCACAAGAGGCATGGCCCAATTCCTAAAGAAGAGGGATCGGTACCGATCCCTACTTTGATGGAATTTTGGGGTACGATCCCTTTGGAAGCTTCCTCATGCTAAAACATGCTTAGCCTACAAATTTCATGCCAATTGGATCGATAGAATTTGAGTTATTAATTGATCTTTGCTTCAACATAGTTTGCTTGCGGATTTCTGTCGATCCCTTCCAAGGGAGGTATACCGATCCCTCCAAATTCTTCTTGAGATATTAATTGTTTTCTATAGGAATGCACTCACACCTTGAAACATGCCGACCCTATTGTTGGAGCTAATTTATGCCGATCCTTCCTATATGTTGAACCATATTTCATGCTTCGAACATTCTACCTTGCATATCTATCAATTCCATTTAACTTTGACTCCATGTTACCATCTGTACTTGACTTCTGGACCCTACAATCATCACTTTGGAGTCATCGACCCTGATGGCAGTCGAATCTAACTTATGCAATTAGTTCAATATAGCCGAGTTAAAATGTCGGATAACACTTATACCATTTTATAAAATACGATACTAGCTTATAAATCCATTTAAGCCTTTAAAATACTAAATTTATTCATTTAAAATTAAGTGTTCCTTTCATAAATATTTTTTAAATCTTAAAACCATTTTCTAAAATATCTTATACATACTATTTTATAAATTACTATTTTATAAAATGTTACTTTCTTACTATTATATAAAATCGTTTATTTTATAAAATATCACTTTTACTTATAAATTTATTTCTTTACATAAATAATATTTAGAAATAAACCATTCACTTATAAAATCATTTCTTTATTTTAAATAATATTTATAAGTACTAATTAAGCTTTATTAATTACATAATTAGCTTACTAACTTTTTTCAAATCATTTAAATTAGTTTTATTATTTCTAACAATTGACATGCACTTAATTATGTCATTTAATTAGTATGTAATCCATTACAACATCACACAAAATCAATTACTTAACCCATAATCCAATTTGAAGCTTACTAACTTTTCCAAACATGATAATTAGGAGTTCAAATAAATAATTAGCTAATATAATCATGCTTATAACATAAATATAAGCCTAAATCATCTCCTAATATCCTTTAAATTACTTCATAATACTCCATAATTATACGTGGACAAATTAATGAAGCAAAATATATAAATAAGGTAGGAGAATCATTTCACTCACCTTCTCTTCACCAAACCAAGCTTCAAATCACCACAACCCACTCTTTCCTTCTCTTGAAATTCGAGATCTAGCTTCAAACATACTATCATGCTAATCCATGATGTGTTTTATCGAGAATGAGTAGCAAGGAATTTAATGTTTTTTTTAGGATTTATAGGAATTTATTTAACCCTAGATTAGTGGATTTCGGCAAGAGGGTTAAGGATGATTAGTAGAGTAATTATAAAAAGATGAGAAGAAGATATCGTGGAATATAAAGTGAAAATGAAATGTTAGAAGAGGGTAAGCCTCTTATAGGAAAGTAATGGGTTCAGTCCGAATTGTCTCCATCCCATACTATTCATCCCTGAAAATTATTGTCTCCAAACATATTCAAGTTTATGCTCATTTTTCTCGCATTGGAAAAGCGGTCTCAACCATGGGCGTCTCTAGTCCCAATTCATCCAATTCTGAAAAATTGAGTATAATGGGTGTTTCGTTAACCAACGACTTAAAATTTAAATTAATTATTTAAATACAAAGTCATTAAAATGTGGGTTGTTACATTCTCCCCTCCTTAAAAGAATTTCATCCTTGAAATTTCTAGGAGAAAGATAAATTAACAAGATTGACCAAAACTCCCGAATCATCAACTTTGAAAAATCTCGGCATCACTTCTCTCATGCGACCAGTGTTACGGAAACTCTCTAAAACTAAAATGCATCACGCAACTGGGAAACACTCGATAATATACACTATCTCATATTTCCCAAAGTATATACCTCTTTTTAAGAAAGCTTCTTGCCATTTAAATGCAAATCTAAGCAAGTAAACATTTTAAACAACCTTAATTCTGCTCTCAAGTCCAATTGTAATATGGGAAGAGGATTATGCACCAACACAATAACAACAAAGAATTCAAATATGTATAACTTTTAGTGCAGTAACCGATAATATCACAATTATACATGAAAATTAATTGGAAAGTAAGCTCAAGTGAGTCAGTATCAAAATATACCATATACTCTGAGTCACATTAAAAAGCTATAGCTAGTATAGATCCCATCTCGACCCCTCAATGGCCATGAATGATATGCGATCTATTTCAAATAGCTACTGCTATCACTGTCCGAACATACACTAATTACAAAATTATAACTACCATACAAGCAATCAAACACATAAAACAAGAAACTATTAATCAATAACAAACAACAAGCAACCATCAAACAATAGCAAACAACAACAAATAATAAGTAATCAACAATCAATAATAGGCAACAAGAAATGATCAATCAATAACAAACAAAGTTATGCATTTATAACTAGCATACAAACTATCAGACATGCAAACAAGCAACAAAATCAACAACAACCACAATCAACCAATAACAAAATCAGCCAATAACAAAATCAAATAACAACAATCACTAAAATATGAGAGACATTGGGTTCTAACTATTGATCATTTAAAGGAATGTAATTTAAAAGTCCATCCTTCTTCCTCCTCCTCCGCTAATGGTCGCCTCCTCCGTTGCCCTCTCTAATCCTTCTCCCTCCTCCAATGCCCCCATTCTGCGTGGATCGTCCTATCCTTCCTATTCTTTCCCATCACCGGCCTCCTCCTCCTTAGACTCACCCTAATCCTATGATCGTTAAAATTTCTCTTTGTTGTCTTTTATCCTCTAATAGCCTATATGTTCCCTGTCAATCGTTCGTTGAAGCCCATCCGTCCCATCCTCCGCTACCTCTCCCTGTCCCAAAACCCACTTTTGGGCTTCAACAAGGCTTCTTGCCATCCTTTAAATAAAAAAATTCAATGAATGATTTGGAAAATATGTTGCCTGTGATGTGCGACATGTGGAAAAGCTCTGCAGGAATGTACGTGTGTGCTATTCCTATGGGTTCTCAGGGGATTCAGTCTCATCATGTTCTAGGCATAAAAAAGTTGCAACAAAATGGACCTTTATCTCCACATCTTTATGGGTGTTACCCTCCATCATTCCACCTAGCCCACATCTCAAATCACTCAACTTTAAAACCTTACCGTCCTCTCCACGCAACCATTCTTAACATTCCTCTAACCCTTTATCTTTCTCTTCAACCGCCACCATACCACCTGCAGAAAACCCTAACCTGATGGTCGTCTTCTCCATTGTCGTCGGTTTTTGGATGGTAAGTTTGATTCGCCAATGCCTGTTAATTGCATTCCATCAACATGACTAGGAGATTTACCTTCTCAGCGAGCAGCTTTATTGTTTGCTTCCCTAAAGCTAGAACCTTTGAAATCGCTTCCAACCACCGCTTCTTCCACCAACTAGGCGGAACCCTTTTTTCACTACATGGGCCCTTGAACTTGATTCCTACAATCATGAATACTTCCCACTGACTTGAATCCGCATCCGAGGCATCCCTTGGCACCTTCGCTTCGACCGCTCCTCACTATTCTCCATCCTTAGACCCTTTGGCCTCTTTGTTAACCTAGATACCTATGAGTGGGCCATTGCAGACCACCGTCATGTTTTCGCTTAGATTTTCCTGGACAAAGCTGTTTCTCTTCCCTGCACGTCCTAGACTTTAAACTCTCCTTGGAACATTGCCATCCTCCTTTGGATCCAACTGACCTTATCTTTGGCAATGGCATTGTCAGATGCTGGAAAGAAAAGCAGTTGTCCATCCTCAACTCTCCTGAACACAATTCCTTCCCTGATGATTGGCAGCCCCCTGAGCCTCGAGGTCATGATGCTATGCAGGTGAAGGTAGACATTGCCTCAAAAAGAGATGATATTTCCAAAGGAAAATGTATGGCCAATGGATCTGGGTTTGCCTCTATTGAGTTAGAGGGCCCTTTGCTTGGTCCCCTTGGCCCACGCCTTTCAAGGATGCTAATCGGTTTAATGAAGATACAGACCTCACCGCACTTTACCTGCCAGTCAAATTTTCCTCTGTTATCCCTAATATTCCGATATATGACAACTCTATTCAAGACATGGACCTAGACCTCCCAGGGAAGACAGAAACGTTTACTCCCCCCATCATTCACCTACTGTGTCCGCCACTTCTATCAGACGAAGTGCCAGATTGCTTCAGCATGCTACTGGTTCTCCCTTCTAGGATGCTGGGAGTATTTTTCAACCTGCTATATTTACATCTGCTAAAAATATTATGAACAAGAAAATTGCTCGCTGCATGGGAATTATTTGAAAGCCTAGGCATATTTCGGTTATGCATGCTTTAGAAAAGGAGCATATCTCCTTTTCCTTATAAAGATTCTCTCCTGGAATGTTAGGGGCTTAGGGACCCTTGATAAGTGCTCCTTAATTAGGAATTTTATCCTTCCCATTAAGTTAGACATCCTTTTTATTCAAGAATCTAGGATTCCTGACCTCAATCATGTTCTTTTCCGTAATATTGGTAGCTCTTTTCTGACTGGTTGGGAATTTATTAAAGCTTCTGTTTCTTGAGGTGGTATCCTCATAGCCTGGGATGAAGTCAAGTGGAAACTTATTTAACTAATTAAACACCCTAATGTCCCACGTGTTATCCTAGAGCATTCCCCTTTGGGCATTATATATTTCTTTTCAAATATTTATGGTCCTCACACTAATCATGTAGATTGAACATGTGGTCCAATTGCATTGAAGTTGTCCATAGGGTGACTTTAACATTACCCAATACCCTAATGAAAGAAATTCAAACACGTCCTTTTGTCCTAACATAAACAGCTTTAATTTCTTCATTGACTTTTGTGCCCTCATTGACCCTCTATCAATAATTGTCCCTTCACCTAGAGCAACAGACGTTGCTCTTCTTCTCTTGTTAAACTTGATCGATTTCTTTTAAATACCTCTTGGGAAGACTCCCATCCTCTTTCCTCTATCCATAGCCTCCCTTCAATCCATTCCAACCATTGCCCTATTCTTCTTGACTCCAACGCCTCTGCAACTCCTAGATCTGGCTTTAGATTCGAGAGGTTATGGCTCCTGGAGCCTGGCTTCGAGGGTCTGGTTTCGACGATCCGGCCGAAGACAAGACCCTTCCCCTTTTCTTTTGCCGCCCTTGTTCTCAAACTTTAATCTCTCAGGAAATCTCTTGGATCTTGGTCTAGATCTATCTAGGATCCCTTATATATCGCATCTCTAGCCTCCAAGACACCATCCTTGATCTTAATATCCTCGAGGAATCTAGATCCCTTTCTTAGGCAGAGAGATCTAACCTTTTAAACCTGGAGAAGGAGCTTAAAATACTTATGAAACAAGAAGAAATTGGACGGAGATAGAGATCCAGGGCCTTCTGGTTTAAATATGGCAACCAAAACACTACTTTTTTTCATAGAATCGCTAGCAGCAGAAGAAGAGCCAACATCATTTTTGAAATCCATCACAATTGCTCCATCTTCCGCGATCTGTTCGAGCTCAACCTTATCTTCTATTCCTTCTATAGAGATCTTCTTGGTAGATGCCACACTCATGTCCCTTCCATTATCGGGGATGACCTTTATCCTAAACACACCTAACTTATGATCGATTACCTATTTGCTAAGGACAAGTCCTTGCTACTACCAATGGGATGGATGATGATGAATCCCCTGGCCCAAACGGTTTTGGTCCCCTATTTTTCAAACATTTTTGGCCCATTATCAAGATCGACATCATCAACATGTTTGAAGAATTATACTCCAATCCTTCCCTCATTGCCAGAATTAACTACGATAATGTTGTTCTTATTCCTAATAAGCATGGTGCAAATTCCGTCTTCGACTACCGCCCCGTCAACCTCCTCAACACTTCTTTTAAACTCATTACTAAGGTCCTTGCCAACTGCCTCTAGCTCCATATCTCCACACTCGTTGACCTTGAATAATCCGCCTTTATCAACGGTAGGACTATCCTTGACTATGTTACTTTTGCCCATAAAGTCATTTCCCACCATCACAATTCTAAAACTTCATGTTCCCTCCTCAAGCTCAACTTTTCCAAAGCCTTTGATTCTATTAACTGAAACTTCATTCTAGACATCCTCAAACACCGCGTCTTCCCTGATAGGTGGACCTCCTGGATTTAGAACATCCTTCACTCGAGTATGTCTACTATCATGGTTAATGGTATTGGTGGTGGATTAATCAAGTCCACCCGTGGTCTTCGTTAAGGCGATCCTCTCTTCTCTCTCCTCTTTGTGCTTATTGTGGATGTTTTCAATAAAATGAACAAGTTGGCGGTTTCTCACTAGCTTCTTGTTCGCTTTGCTCTTCACAACTCTAATACTATCATCACTGACATCTAGTATGTCGATGACACCGTCCTCGTTGCCTCCCCCACTCCGGCCCATATCCACAACCTCAAACTGCTTCTTTACTCCTACGAACTCATTTCTGGCCTCATCATTATCTTCTCCAAAAGCTCGGATATTATGGTTAAGGGTGCTGAGTATCTTGGGCTTTCTATCACTTTGGCTTTTAGCTGCAAACTTGACCAATTCCCTTTTCCTATTTTGGCATCACCATTCGCCCTACCAAGCTCCTACGAGATGATTGGCAATTGATTATCTCAAAAATATCTAACCGTCTTGCTACTTGGAAAGCCTATTTGCTCTCTAGGGCTGAGGGACTTATTCTTATTAAATTGATCCTCTTTGCCATCCCCACATATTGGCTCTCATTCCAAAAATTTCCTACTTGGGTCAATTCCAAGATCGACCAACTAAGGTGAAACTTCCTCTAGCATGGTTCTCCTATTGATAACCTTGTGAGATAGCACAT
This sequence comes from Allium fistulosum, assembly GCA_030737815.1. NCBI lineage: Eukaryota > Viridiplantae > Streptophyta > Magnoliopsida > Asparagales > Amaryllidaceae > Allium > Allium fistulosum. The sequence continues at coordinate 934,197,657 of CM060907.1, read as the reverse complement.
TATCTGCAAATCTACTTCTCAGGGAAGTTTAGGGGTTCCAGACATCAAACTCTTCAACTTGGCTCCTCTTGCTAAATGGATTTGGATATGCATCTCTGACGAGAACACTATTTATAAATCTTAGATCCTTCACAACTACTATGGACAACCGTTGGCTTCCTCTATCCTCCACTCCTCTAACAAATGTAAACCTTCCCCATTCTGATCTGATATCCTATCCGGGTCTATGTAGGTCAGATTATACACTACTGTTCAAATTGGCAATGGGGATAACTATAACCTCTGGTGGGATACCTGGCTCAATGACACTCCCCTTTGACACATTCTTCCTAATCTTTTCTCACTGTTGACGATCACTCCGTCTCGGTGGGTGAGGCTCTTAGGTAGGGGATCAGTTGTATTCACTTCAATCTGGCTCTGGTCTTGCGCTCACCCAACTCTAGCTCCTGCTCTCTTGGCTCCATAGCTTCCCCACAACCCCCTCCTTTGATAACATTGCTTGAGATCTCCACTCTAGCGGTAAGTTCTCCGTCAGGTCTCTCTACGGACACCTTAATGACTCTGGAAGCCATTTCTCCTTTCCTTGGCTTTGGAATGGCAATGCCCCTTTAAGAGTTAAGTTCCTCATATGGCTGCTTATTCTTGAAAAGATTAACACCAAAGCCTGCTTCATTCGTGAAGGCCTCAGTATCGACCCTACCTGCCCAATGTGCCACTCCAGCTCTAAAAGCATCAACCACCTATTCTTCGAATGCGATCATTCCATCTTTGTCTGGGTTAACTGCGTTGATCACCTTCTCCCTACTATTCCACCCTTTACATCCTTATATGACCATTAGCAATATACTCAAACTCCCTACATGTTGATACCCCCCTTTTCGCTTTTAGTTGGGTTAACTTGGCTGAAAGAAATGCTAGATGCTTCAATAATAATGCAAGTTCTTATATTACATTATGCCATAAAGTTTTACATATATTTTATAATTAGATAGATTGTAGTTTCTTCCCTCTTCGGCCAAGATTAGGCAGCCATGTGCTTGACAATGAATCGATCAATAGTTGCAATGCAATTCAGCCTATTGTTCTTGGCGATGTGGACCCTTCAAATGTTGATTAGCTTGCTGCGGTTGTGGTCTTGGGTTGTTGTAGATGTCCTGTCTCCACTTATTTTAAATGCTCGGTTATTTCTCTTTGCTGCTATATTTTGACGTTTATCTATATTATGCTATTTGTACTTAACTATATAGGTGATCTTTACCACCTAAACTCTTGACTTAACTCTTTTTAGTCCCACCGATCAGGCATGTTGATTGGAAGACTATTGTAATTTCTAGTTATGCTCTTGGCTGCGTAGTCTCACACTACATAATCGTTTCCTCAAAAAACAAACAATATCAAACATTAAGGAGAAAACATGAGCAATGCCAAACAATAGCAAGCAACATCAACCATCAACAATCAACAATAAACAGTTAGCATATAATTAACATTCAAACAACCAATACCAAGCTACAAAAAGCATATAAAGAAATGACAAACATCAAAAATCAAACATCAAGCGATAGCAAGCAATATAAGCAAAAATAACTACAAACAAAAAGAGTCTATACCAACACGCACGGTAACCAACAATGGTTGAAGCGAGCATATCAAACTATAAGCTCCCATGAGTCTACTCAACATTCAAGATGAAAAAAGTGCTTAAGTGATGAAACCCCTTCCATGAATAAAATAAATGAAAGATTATTACACCTCCAGCCATGAAAAGAAAAGTTTACATAATATGCAGGATTTATCGAGTCTTGGAACTCTTAAATAAATCCAGCAATCTGAGCCTCAACTTTCCTATTTCTTTCGAACAGAACTCATTCTACAAAGGAGAAAACTCTATTAATTAAATCATTATTAAATAATGATATACTAATGTTTGGGTTTGCTCAGGTTCAAACTCACCTTAATCGCACAATATTCATAAGGACAATACACTAAGTGCACTACAAGCTCACCTAGGCAAGTATCATCTCGTCACTTAGATGATTATCCAAATCGCCACAAAACCAATCAAGAAATCATTCCCCAATCTCTCCTAAGCAACCTTAAGTATACCACACTAAATTTACAATAACTAAAGATCATCCAAAATGAAACAATATTCACTCCAACCCTTCATTTGCTCGTAAGATTTCTTTGTTAAATTAGAGTCAGACACCTCACCCTTCTTATGCGAACCCCGATCTGATTCTTGACCCAACTACTGAAATCTCCTCACATGAAGAAGGCCGTGCTTCGAAAATTTCGTAGTCGCCTCAAGAATCCGACTCAAGTGATCGACTATAAGAATCAAGTCAAAACCCCTTTCCTAATTAGTGCAAATCAACTAGAAACTCTACGCTCGAACTAGTGGACTTTTATGCTAATTAGTTTTGTTATTGTTTTAAAAATTATTGTTTAACAAACATAATTTTGATTGAAATCTAAGTTATAAGTAATTGACATAGTTTTGTTACTTGTTACATACACAAATATGGATAGACTAAATATGTTGTCTATTCAATATTCTTTGGAAATTGAATGTATGATTATCATTCTTGTTGTTTTGATTATAATTTTGTCATTGTATAATTTTATTTGAAAGTTGTTTTAAGAAAAAAACAAGTGGAATTTTGTGCAAAGCATCATAAACCTTTTCATTTCCTTTCAAGTTAAAATTAGATTCCAATTTGTTGCTTTAATTTTAAAGCTATATTACATTACAAAATTTACACACACACACACACACATATATAAAGGAGCATTCAATAGCACCCTTTATAGCCCCTGATTTCCGATTTACATAATAGTATGATGTAGATGAGAGAGAAAGTGTTATTATTTAAATTGGAGTGGGCGATGGAAATCAAGGGGATATAAGGGGTGTGTTATCCCGCCTTTTGGTCAAGGCCGGGATATCAACAAATAGGCTAAAAAGGATGGAAACCGGTATTAGAGATTGATTGGAAACAAGGTTATGATCGATATCGTCAAAATTTGATCGAGCTCAAATCAGGGCGGAATCGATTGGGGATGATGAACAAGGATAGAAAAGGCTAAATTTCAAATTTCAAGTCAATCGGAGTTTATATGCTCAAGATATGATCGATGCAAATCAGGCAATTCGTATCCATCAGATCACCTTCTTCGTATCAGTTTCTTACGAATCGATCAAGGAAAACTAACACTGTTCGTATCCATCGAGCATGCCCCACTTCATATCGGTCCAAGCTCATCCTACTTCGCATCCCTCATCACCAGCTAATTCGCATCCATGAGAAATTGTCACTTCGCATCGATTATTCCGTGCACTTCGTATCGATCCCCCAATTAACGAATTTCTTATCGATAATCCATTGATCGATACGAAGAACACATAATGGATCGATACGAACGTCATTCCTTTTCGATCGATATGAAAAGGCTGTTTAATCATCGATATGAAATAAGCAAACAAGGATCGATACGAACAGGACAGCAGGTGCGTGTTGATAGATACGAAAGGGGAATCGATGGATGGATACGAAAAGGCCATCGAACCATCGATGCGAAATAAGCATTTCAGATCGATACGAAGGGAACGTGTTGGAGTAAAGAAGCAGTCAACTCGGCATCAAAAATGGATCTACCCTGGATTTCCGAGCCACGTCATCGGTGCAAATGGAATGGAGACAAAATCATGGATACGAACGCTTCAGCCTTCATACCAACGACAACTTGGATCGATCATAACTCTTAATCTAAAAGTCCTAATGCTATGAAATTTTCACAGGAGCTTACGTACAACCTAAAGAATGTTCATGCTCAATTTCGACTCGATTGGGCCAAACCTTAATCGATACGAAATTCATTCGTATCGATCACTGACCGAGTGCAAACCACATGGGATCGATCGTGTGGGCCCACCCACGTGCCAGAAGAGGTCTCCCGAGATCTGAGCGAGATATTGGCAGCCTACGCCTATAAATAGCCGCCCAGAACCTACAGAAAAGGAGCTTTTGACTCTACAACAACCAGACTCTGCCGAAGTCATTGCAGCATTCGAAAATCACTATTGTACTCGAAATTTATTGTTGTAATCCGCTGTAACCAGCAAGCAAAAGTTTATAAAGATCAAATTCTTCAAAGTGGACGTAGGCTAGAATGCCGAACCACTATAAATGTGTGTCTCTACTGTTTTTCTTTCAACTTTTGAGTGTTCTTCACATTTATATTCTCTACATACTCGCTATTTGTGATCTGTGATTATAAATGGGTGCTTTCATCGACAATTGGGTGTTTGTGACCAATTTTGGCGCAAACATTTTGGTGCTTTCACTGAGAATTGAACTCAAGAAGCTCGGATTTCAGATTTGAAAGCTTAAGGACTTGGATTTGGAATGCTATGGCAAAGCAATCAACAAGGAGACAGAGAACAGAGAGGAGTCAGCATGAAGGAAGTCAGGAGGCTTCCTCAGGAGCGAATCAGGCCTCGGTCTTCATCACCAGAGACGAGATGGAAACAATGCTGAAGAGACAAGAGGAGATGATGCAGAACCTACTTCAACAAGTTGGACAAGTTGGAGTGCAGAATCAAGGGAACACAACTGCAGGAGATGCTAGAGTTAGGGATCGGGAGCATAGAGCAACCAGAATCCAGAATAGAGTAGGACCATCAGGAGCAGCACCAGAACTAGGGGCACTCACCCAGAGCATGTTGATCCAATCCCGGGCAGAGTACCAGGTCGAGCTGTGCTACACGGCGTTGATAGAGGGATGGATGCTCGTCCAGGAGAGAAGATTCCAGGATTCCCTCGTGAACTCGGGGGGGGGGGGCAGATTGGAAGCAAAGGACAAGGACTGCAGCTTGGCGACAATGATAGATTGGCTGAGATGGTTGGGCGAGCCATGATAGGCGGATTGGTGAATAGAGACTTGGAGGATGTGAATCGGAGTCCCTTTGCTCCTACGATCAGGCAAGCTAGGAACCCACCGGATTTTAAACTACTAACCCTGGAGATGTATGATAGAAGAACGGACCCTGCCATTCACTTGACAAGGTATATGAGGCATATGGAGGTATTGGGGGCATCGGAGGAAGTCTTGACTCGGTGCTTCCCTTTGTATTTGACAGATGTAGCAGCAATATTGTTCAAACAACTAGAAAGCGGTTCAATTGGCACTTGGACGGACCTGATTGAGAAGTTTATGAAGCAATTTCAGGTCCACATCATAAGACCCAATAATGTGATGACTTTGACATCGATGAAGCAGTGGGAAGGAGAGTTGCTCAGGGATTTCTTGACCAGATTCAATGCAGTAGTGGCTTCGGTGGATCGAGCTGATCCGTCGATGGTTTTGATGGCAGCAGTCTCAGGCATTGCGTATAATTCAGATTTCAAGATATCATTGGAACGGGACCCACCGATGGATCTCGAGGAGTTCTACCATGAAGCAGAAAGGTTTCTAATGCAGGAAGATGTGCAGGCTGAGAGAGAAGGGAGAGAGGCTGAAGCTTATGCAGTAAGGGGTGGAGGTCCACCCAGGGAGGATCCAAACAAAGATGATAAAGGGAAAAGGAAAATGGATGACAACGGTAACTCTTTAAAAAGGCCGCGAAGGAATTCAAAGTTTACTTCCTACACGGATTTGACCGAGACTCTGGAGAGGGTTTACTTGGATACTCGAGGGCACCTCCAGTATCGAAGGCCGACAAGAAGGGAACCTTCTGAATACGAGCGAGCATCGGGAAAGCACTGTCTATTCCATGAGATGGATGGACACAGCACGAACGACTGCAGGCATTTGAAGGATATCGTTGAGGAGCATGTAAGGAATGGTCATCTACAACAATATGTAAGGAATCGAGCTGTGGCAATGGAACAGGAACGGCCACCGCCCACTTCAGGCAAAGATGGCACTGGATCTAGGCAATGTCATCAGCTTGTTATCAACTAAATGGATTTACGGCTTTGAATAAGTAATAGAGCTCGAAGTAATATGGCTAAGTCACTTACACATGTACGGGATCGAGGACGGTCCCTAGGCATGCTCTGAGGCAATGATAAACCGTGTTGCTCGAGCCTATGAAATCATGTTTTTCCTTTTGTTTTCCTAAAAACTTTGGTTTCTTCCTTGGATGTATAGACATTTATTTGGTTTTCCCTGGCTGTAAAAACTCTTATTTTGAATTATTGGATTTGGGTCAATGTAACAAATAATACAAGTCTCATGATCACGGTTCCGATCGGAGAGACGGGGCAGTGATCGCAAGTTACGAGTCCCTTCGCCGGAGAGCGATGGAATGGATTCGAACACAATATTAAAAAGTCCTTGACCGAAGAGTCGAGGTCGGAGAATATAAAAGTCCTTGGCCAGAGAGTCGAGGCCGGAGAATATAAAAGTCCTCGACCGGAGAGTCGAGGCCGGAGAATATAAAAGTCCTCGACCGGAGAGTCGAGGCCGGAGAATATAAAAGTCCTTGGCCAGAGAGCCAAGGCTGGAGAATATAAAAAGTCCTCAACCGGAGAGCCGAGGCTGGAGAATATAAAAGTCCTCGACCGGAGAGTCGAGGCCAGAGAATATAAAAGTCCTTGGTTGGAGAGCCGAGGCCGGAGAATATAAAAAGTCCTCGACCGGAGAACCGAGGCCGAAGAATATAAAAGTCCTCGACCGAAGAGCCGAGGCCGGAGAATATCAAGCCCTCGACTGGAGAGTCGAGGCCGGAGAAACATAACCACAAGTTAAGCCCTTGAGTGGAGAGTCGAGGCCGGGATTGGACAAGGACCCGGAGTGGTCTCAGAGATCGGCCCGGAAAGGTCAAGGATTTGGTTACTGGACTTTGAATCGGACATTGACTCGGAGCAGTCGCAGACTTGGATATGGCTATGGCACTCGGATAGGATGGTTTGGTAATATGATGGATTATGAATCAGATGGTATGGCTATGAATGGAATATAGACTTTGGATGTTGGATTCGGAGCTATTCAAAACATGCCTTCTTACCACAAGACATGTTTTGGGGGGCAAATGTTATCCCGCCTTTTGGTCAAGGGATATCAACAAATAGGCTAAAAAGGATGGAAACCAGTATTAGAGATTGATTGGAAACAAGGCTATGATTGATATCGTCAAAATTTGACCGAGCTCAAATCAAGGTGGAATCGATTAGGGATGATGAACAGGGATAGGAAAGGCTACATTTCAAATTTCAAGTCAATCGGAGTTCATATGCTCAAGATATGATCGATGCAAATCAGGCAATTCGTATCCATCAGATCACCTTCTTCGTATCGGTTTCTTTCGAATCGATCAAGGAAAACTAACACTATTTGTATCCATCGAGCATGCCCCACTTCGTATCAGTCCAAGCTCATCCTACTTCGCATCCCTCATCACCAGCTAATTCACATCCATGAGAAATTGTCACTTCGTATCGATCATTCCGTGCACTTCGTATCGATCCCCCAATTAACGAATTTCGTATCGATAATCCATTGATCGATACGAAGAACACATAATGGATCGATACGAACGTCATTCCTTTTCGATCGATACGAAGAGGCTGTTGAATCATCGATACGAAATAAACAAACAAGGATCGATACGAACAGGACAGCAGGTGCGTGTTGATCGATACGAAAGGGGAATCGATGGATGGATATGAAAAGGCCATCGAACCATCGATGTGAAATAAGCATTTCAGATCGATACGAAGGGAACGTGTTGGAGTAAAGAAGTAGTCAACTTGGCATCAAAAATGGATCTACATTGGATTTCAGAGCCATGTCATCGGTGCGAATGGAATGGAGACGAATTCATGGATACGAACGCTTCAGCCTTCATACCAACGACAACTTGGATCGATCATAACTCTCAATCTACAAGTCCTAATGCTATGAAATTTTCACAGGAGCTTACGTACAACCTAAAGAATGTTCATGCTCAATTTCGACTCGATTGGGCCAAACCTTAATCGATACGAAATTCATTCGTATCGATCACTGACCGACTGCAAACCGACACTTACACTGCTTATATATTGCACTTACACAATATACACTAGAGCATATTTGTATTACTCATAATTTATGCTACGTATAAATTGCTCACTAATGAAATATATTAATTAAAGAGGGAGAAATGAAATGTTTTACTCTTCAAATAAAATAAAACCTTCCCTTAATTAATTGCATAGGTTTTAGAGAAAGAATCAAAAGGTTTCGTTCTTTAAATTAACTTTAACAAGTAACTGCCACATACATGGGTATATTTGACACATTTATACATTTATACATTTAAATTTAAATCAAATTCAAACTCCAATTTAATCAACTTAAATAAAATAAGATTTTATTTAGAACTTTATTAGCTTGGATCTATTATACCTTAGACTTCATAGACCCAAAAGATCCAAAATAGGATTTTTTTTTTGAAATCTACCTATTTCACCCGCTTCCGCCTGGCCGGTTTCTTCATCCCTATGGTCAGCCATGTATTAGGTCTTCAATGGATCAATAAACACTTCAAAACCAATAGTAACTAATATTATCATAAGTAAATGCATTTTGATTTCGTATATTGGTATGTACAAATATAACTATAATATTAAATCCATCCATCCATTCCTATATTAGATCTCCATTCTACTCAGTCATTAATTCATCATAATTCTCCATGCACATCCTCAAGCATGCACACCGACTCATCCTCAGTATGCACTTCAACTTCCTCTAGCATGCTCACTATCCCATCAACTAACTGCTCAATGGTTTCTTATTCTGATGCAGTTAAGGAATCGATCCTCGAGGCCTTAAACTTGAAGCAATCTTCTCAACCTTCCTCTCCTCCCAATCTTTGACAACCAAGCTCCTTCTCAAACTTGCAAATCGGTTCTTCCACTCTCATCACTTCTCCTACTTCCAAATCTAAGCTCTCCCTTCAAGCTTTATCTTCTCACTTATCCTTTGTATCATCCGATAAAAATGCCAATAATTTAATTAGTGTTGAACTAAATTCATCCAGCCCATTGCTTCCAAATGAAACCAATTCCCTTGTTGATTCCTCAAGCATTGATTGCCCAGCTAAATTTATCTCTAGGAAGCCCAGATCCCTTTCTAAGAAGTCCCATCTGAGACTTCCTCTAGAACAACCCACAGTCGATCTAAAGACCATGATCGGGATCTTTCATAAAGAATCCATTATTTCTTCTTCTTGTCCTCCCTAGGAAAATATCATGGGTTCCCTGCTATCTAACTCCTCCACCAACATGCAAGATTCACTCCCATCTAACAAAACCCCTACCGTTCTCAATGATTGACAACATTGCTATGTGGAACATGAGGGGATGCAATGACATATCCGAGAAAAATGAAATAAGAAGAATTATTCAAGGTCAAAATCTTCACTTAATTGCTATTTTGGAAATCAAGCTCAATCAAAATACAATTCATCGAAAATGCTATTAAATTCAACCAAGATGGAACTCTCTCAACAATCTTCAAGAAGCTCCATTCGGCAGAGTTCTTCTAGTGTGAAACCATAAAATATTTCATGTGACCTCTTGCTCCTTATCGAACCAACTTTGCCACATCCTTGTTGTTCACATCCCTTCCAACATGGAGTTTCTTTGCACCTTTGTTTATGGCCTGAATTCTGGTTTTAGTCGTTAGGTTTTTCTTGATTCCCTGCCATCCCTTAACCGTTTTAAATAAACCATGGTTAGCCCTTGGTGACTGGAACTGCATGCTTGAATCCATTGATAGAAGTGGTGGAAACCTACTCTCTCTTAAGGATCTTTAGCCTCTTAATGAATCTATTCAAAATGCTAATTTGTTTGGCTGCAAGTTCAAAGGATTATTTTATACATGGAACAATAGGTCGAGATCTGGTACTATAACATTTTCAATGCTTGATTGAATTTTTATCAATCAACATGCCCTCACCTTATGGTCAAACATTTTATATGAAATTTTACCTCCAATCCTTTCCATCCACTCCCCTCTTGTCTTGAAATTTGGTCCTCCTGACATGAAATGTAACAACCCAAAATTTAACCCATAATAATTAATTCGTTAATTAATTAAATGATAAAATAACTTTATGAAATTATCAAAATTAAGCCACAGGAGTTGCATCATTGTGTCCGTGGTAATTTTCTGGTCAATTTCCATTTATAGAATGTCAGAATCCGAGTCAATATGAAGAAGATACGCACGAAATAAAAATCAACGAAATATATATATATATATGGGGGGTCGACCTAGAGGTCGACCATCCCAAGGTCTAGGTTGACCGGCCGGTCGACCTGGCTTCAAGGGCGGTCGACCTATAGGTCGACCCGCCTACGAATAGGAAGCGAAGGAAATTTCCTTCGTTCCTATTAGTTCCAGCAAGCTTTTTACACGTTGATTTGCATTCTTTTATTCAATCTGGTCCCTTCGTGCTTCCATCTGATGGCTCCTATTCAGCCTATGACGTGGTTGCATCCTATTCAATCCCCAAATCTAACGGTCTGAGATCCACTTCCAGCCCTATAAATAAGACCTTAGGCCTAACACTTTTTCTCATCCTAAGATTTTCTCCAATTGGGTTCACCTTTTTAGGAAGGACCCTAAACGGAATAATTTTCCAAGGAGGAAATCGTTTTAAATTAAGATATTTAACAACCCCAAGTGGATCTGGGAAGACCTAAAGAGAAGAGCTTAGGACCACACGTGAGTGATTGTAATTATTTTAGATTTCTTTAAGTAATTTAAAATAATAGGGTTTCCAATAGTTGTAGTTTTACTATGATTTTTGGAATAACCTTTTTGGTAGTTTATTTACAGTTTTTAGAATTATTTTCAATCTATTTCTTTTAGCTATTATTTTCAATTAATTTTAGTTTATTCTGCTAATTATAGCTTTTCCATTTATTTACAGTATTTTAATTTATCTACTGTTATTTGCATCTTTTTCCTACGCTTTGCATTTTCTTCTATTTTCAGTTTTCTTTTATTTCTCCTTCTTCTTCGCGTATGGATTAGAATAGATTAAACGCGAATATGGATTAAAATTATAAGAATACCGAAATAACGGAAGATAAGATGTAAATTGTAAAGACTGTAATAAAAATGGAATTAAGACTGAAATTGAGCCTAATTATGATATTAATGTTAGAATTGGACTAATTAAAGATAATTGACCTAGTTATAACTTAGAATTATAACTAAAAAGAGTATAAGATGAAAGGAGCTTATTTTTACACTTAGACCTTAGGTTAAGCAATAAGCATGATTATAACGTAGGTTATAATAAGAAATAGAACAGAGTGAGGCTTATTTTAAGACTTAGGATAAATTAATAAGCATAGATAGTAAGAACAAAAGTAAAGGCTTATTTAAATAATTTATCTAAGTTAATAAGCAAAGAATTAAAGTAGGACCTGTACCAAATAGCATTTCCCCTATTATTTCTATGGACATGGAGTTTCACATAACCCTGAAGTGAAACGAGGTGTCTCACATAACCCTGAAGTGAGACGAGGTGTCTCACATAACCCTGAAGTGAGATGAGGGGCAGGCTTATGTTAATAACGGTAGTGAATGGTCAATAAGTAGAAGTCCAAATCATGGGGATTTGGGCAAGGGGCGCAACTAGATATTATTTGGATGACGGGCCAGTACCAATAGCATTTTCCTTATTATTTCTATGGACACGGTGTTTCACATAACCCTGAAGTGAAATGAGGTGTCTCACATAACCCTGAAGTGAGACGAGGTGTCTCACATAATCCTGAAGTGAGATGAGGGGCACGCTTATGCTGGAGCTTGAGGTAATAAGAAGACCCAATAGGTGGAACAACAGTAACATGAGCATGGTGGCGGTTACGCGTGCGACTTCCATTCGGGTGCTCAGTAATCGTTATGAGTTCTAAGCGCTTAGTGTGTGCCTTTAGTAGGCACCAATGTCTACTGCGTAGGAAGCTTTAGCGTCTGATCCACAGTAGATTCTATGGAGTAGCAGGCCGATCAAAGGGTAGTATTAGGAATTCAGCCTAATCTAAGCAGCTATCAAAAACAAGTGCAAACAATCAAAGTTAATCAATTATGTTGATCTAGTTAATTCGTATTTATTTCCAGCTTATTCCTTCTCTCTATTTCCTTTGTTTCCTTTTATATACTAGAACCATTGTAAAGTCTATTACCTTTACTTTGCTTAAAGATTCTAGTAATTACTATCATTCACTAGACTTTTAGTCTGACCCACTCTTCCATTTTCCCTTTTTCCCGCATAGGCAATCAGGGGTAAGGACGGTAGACTGCAGGCGTTTGGAGATTTCTTCGAAGGAGATTCTATCATGTATTTCTTTTCTTCAGTTTCAGTTTTTAGTTCTTTTTGTTGAGCTGGCATTTTGTCAGGAATGTATTGTACTCTGATATTAATGATACTATGGATTTTATTTCACAAGACAAGTAACGTTATTTTGACATTTGATGTATTTGGTATTTGGCGACTTATTTGATTTATAAAGTAATTTTGAGGTTTTGTTCTAAATAAATTATTATTATAATTGTTTCCGCTGTTTATATATTTTTGTCTTGTGAATCTTAGTCTCTGCTAGTTTTAGTTATACCTATAATGCAACATGGCTTTTAGTATTCTCTTTTGGGTATACTAAGGGGTGTGGAGTGTTACATTTGGTATCAGAGCCTAAGGTTACAAGATTCCTAAAAACTTGTTTTAAAAATAAAGTATTTTTTCGAAAGCAACCTATTTTTAAGTAGCATATCTTCAAATTAGAAGTGTTTTTTTAGAAAGAAACTCTTATTACAGAAGTAGTTTTTCAAGTATAAAAGAGTCTTATATAAAAATCCCCTCAAAAGTCCAGTTCAACCTTCTTTCGATTCTTTTAAGCCTAAGTTTCTTTTCCTTTGCATAGTATGGCTGACTAGTTCCATAGAGCTACGGTATCAGAGGTGCAAGGGTAAGCACCCAATACAGCACCGGTAGGTAGAGATCCCTTTTATCCACCTATAGCAACCAATTTTTCTAAGCTATGCAAAAACTTTGCTAGTCCAGGAGGCAGAACGTTTTCTGACATAGAGGATTTCGAGGAGGCACGAGCTAGGTTAGAGGTTATGGAGCAAAGGTTTAGGATGTTAGATTTGGAGGACCTCAGAAGTGGACCAAGAAAAGAGGAAAACGCAATAACTATGGATGGGTTGGTCATTACGCAAGCGACTATAAGAATAAAAATTAAGGGGAGGTGTTTCAACTATGGGCAACCCGATCATCTTAATAGAGCTTGTCCTTAGAGAACGGGGAAGAGAGCAAGCGCACCTACGGCGCAGGTACAAGCTTTGGATGCAATACTTTCTAGTAGTGATTCAGATAGAGGTAGGAAAATCTCTTTAGAAGGATTAATCTCTCTTTCTGATTTTCCCATTCGGACTCTTTTCGATTTTGGAGCATCACAACCTTTCATTACGAGTTCTTTGGTATATTGTTTGCACTTAGGCATCTCTTTAGTAGTAGACCCCATTGTTGTTTCAAACCCCATAGGAGGATCGGCACATGTGTCTATGGGTTGTAAGGGTTTGAAATTTTTTTTCATAAGCGTAGAATTTGACTACGACGCCTATGATTTTGGATTTTTGGGGTATAGGATAATTTTTGACAATGGATTGGCTATCCGCATATGCAGCTATATTAGATAGCGAAAGGAGAGTCATTAGACTAAAGACACGCAGTGGTAGGACTCTCGAGGTTTCTTGCGACCCGCAAGGGTCAGTAATATTGAGCTTCCTTTATTCCCTCGATTCATCATCATCAGAGTTAGATTCGGTTCCTGTCGTCAGAGATTTTCTAAACGTCTTTGAGGAGGTTAGGGGACTACCCCCTAAGAGAGAGATTGACTTCAGGATTTATTTGACTGATAATGCTAAGCTATTAGCATTACCCATGGCACCTAGGGAGAGGAAGGAATTGAGAAAGCAAGATTCGTGAGCTTTTGGAGAAAAGTTTCATAAGAAGAAGCATATCGGAGTAGGGAGCACCAGTCGTCTTCGCTACTAAGGCGGATGGTTCCCTTCGACTTTGCGTAGACTATAGGGAGTTGAATAAGCTCACGAAGAAGAATCATTATTCACTTCCTAGGATAAATGATCTTTTTGACCAGTTAGTTGGCTCTTCGGTATTCTCTCAGCCTGATTTAGTCACGGGATTCCATCATCTTGAAGTCGCAGATGACAGCATTGATAAGGCCGCATTTAGGACACCTGATGGATTCTTTGAGTGATTGGTTATGTGTTTTGGGCTAACCAATGCCCCAGTCTATTTGGTAGATTTAATGAACCCTGTCCTAAATAAGTTCGTGATGGTGTTCGTGGACGACATTTTGGTGTTTTCCAAGAGTATGGAAAAGCATGTTAATCATCTTAAAGAGGTTCTTAGTAGGCTTCGTGTTTATCGGTTGAAGGCAAAATTCTTGAAGTAACACTTTTGGCATAAGGAAGTGTGTTTCTTAGGCATAGAGAAGGTCTACACATGGGAAAGAGTTTAAGAAACGGTTTTGTACATTTAGGTTCGGATTGTGAAAATTCAAAGAGTGGTAGGCAAAGATTAAAGATTTACAATAGATTCAGTTAATAAAAACAGAAGAAAGCCCATGTGTAGATAATTGCAGAAATTATAATTGTTTCAGATAAGTGGATTTAACGGTAGTACTAAAAGACTTTAGTAAGGAAATGGGATTACCAAAATTTAGGAAGGGTACTCCTAGGATAGTGAGAAGAAAATCCACCTTATGTTTAGCTCAATAGAATATAATTGTTAGAATTGAAAATTTTCGTTGTTAATATTTTCTTTTAGGAAATAAATATTGGGTTTTTGAAAAATGGTATGAAATTTAAATTTGTTTTTATATGATATAAATTTTGTTAAAAGTAAGATTCTTTTTGAAGAATTATAGCTCGCTAGTTTCTTTGTAGATAAACAAAGATTTTAAATATAAAAACCTAGAGGTTATTAAGTATCGAAAACGTAGGTTACAACATTTATTGTTGTAATAGATGTTTTCGTGAAAAGTAAATGGAGCATAGACTATAGCACTATTGTTAAAGTAGGTGACTTCCAAAGGAAATGTTTTTACATAGTATATAAGGTTTATTAGTATTTAGTTTAATTGAATCCATACACTAGTATTTTGGGTTGTAGTAACAATGTTTTACGCAACATCTGTTTTGACCCACATAAAAAAGTGTATTTTGAAGAAAATCTTCAAGTATAGAAATAAAGTGGTTTGTAAGTACACTAAATATTTAAAAAGTATGAGGAAATGTTTTCTAATTATCGATATATTAAAAACAGTTTTGAAAATGAGTTTTTTAAAAAGAAAAGTGTAAGTTAAATATTAGGAAATTAGTAATTTCATAGAAATTGTCTATGGTAAGAGAATATAAATTAAAAATACTCTAATCTGTTGGAACGAAATGAATAATGATAAATTTTTCTGTGAAACCAAATTATAAATAAAGATGTTTTGTGCAAGTTATAAGGAAAACGTGAAATAGATATACAAGGTATGGGAAGCACCATATTTTGTATAGCCTATTTCAAAAAATACAAAATAAGTTCCTTGTAAATTCACATAAACATAAAATCCTCTTTTAAAGGATTCGTAAAAGGTTTTACCATTAATAGTTTCTCATAAGAGAAAGTAGTTCCAATACATTAAGGTATAAAACTGTTAGATGTAATAAGAAGATGTTTAAAAAAAGACACATAAGGACATTTTAAAGATATTTTTAAGGATAAAGGTTTGGTGAAAAAGTAAATAAGTTTTGGAAATGAAAAACTTAATAAAAGTAAAATTTAAAAATCCAAATTTTTATAAAAAGCTGTAAAAGTCTTTAAAAGAAAAGGAGGAATAAGTTTTAGACTTAAATTTTTGGAAGTTTTCCCCTCTAGGTTTGGGGAATAATGTTAAGTAACCAAGTATTTTTGAATTTAATAGGAACTTAAAGATAACACTTTTAAAGAAAAGACTTTGGGATTTGATGTTTTAAAAATTTAGAAACCTCAGTTTTTTTAAAATAAAGTGATAAATACCAAACCAAGCTCTTAAATGTGGAGTAGATAGGAATCATTTCTTAGGTGTAACGGAAAAAGTGCAAGGCTGTAGCAGTAATTACTTTTAAAAGTAATGATAGAAGTTCCCATGGAGTGTGTAGGACACTAGTAAGAACCTAGGAATGTTAATTCATGTGTGCAGACTAAAGGAGAGTAATAAAGTGAAATTAGTAAGATAGTAAGACACGCATGGTTGAGAATGAGTGTTCTTGATTTTGAGAAACTTGGGAGAAGCATCCTCCTTTAGTGGAATTCCAATAAGATAGTAGTTTTCAAGCTAGCATTGGAGTGGCACCTTTCGAAGCTCTTTATAGAAGACCGTGCAAGTCGCCTTCGTATTGCTTAGAGTCTATAGAGAGATTGCTACTTGGTCCCGACATGGTTAGAAAGACTTCGGAGAAGATTGGTTTGATTAGGAGAAAATTCATATCTCATATCCTCATTTTTCAATAATAAGTTTTAGAATTTCCTATTTCCATCTTTAGTTTTGAATAGGTTCTTTCCTTTATTATCCTTTGGGAGGGTAGAACTAAGGATTTAACCTATGGATGGTAGGATTTGATGTAAACATGTTATTAGAACATGTTATGTATGATGTATGCTAGTGATTGCAAGTGTTTGCTAGTAGATGCTAATGGACACATATACTTAGACTAGGCACTATTATCTCTTAGGGATCGACCTAGATAGGACACTAGAGCATATGCATATGGATGTGTGCGCATTTGCATTTTTATTTATTTTATGGTTGCTATAATTGGATGATTATCAAGTGGTTGTTTCATTTGTACGATGATTGTAGCACGCATATAGAACTATCGGTTATCATTAGGGATTTTACATTCATTTGGATACATGGCACGGACATGATTGCATAAAAGGCGGTCAACTGAATTAGTGGACCGCCTAATCTTTTGCATTAGTTAGGGACATTGACACTACACTAATTGCATAAGTAACATGACTCGCATTAGAAAACTTAAGAAAAATGGATGAATGGTTGATGGTTGATTAGTTGGTTGTAGATATTGGATGAAATCATTCAGTTCATTATTTTATCCTCAGAGATTTCGGGGATGAAATCCCTTAAGGAGGGGAGAATGTAACAACCCAAAATTTAACCCATAATAATTAATTAGTTAATTAATTAAATGATAAAATAAATTTGTGAAATTATCAGAATTAAGCCACGGAAGTTGCACCATTGTGTCTGTGGTAATTTTTTGGTCAATTTCCATATATAGAACATCAGAATCCGAGTCAATATGAAGAAGATACGCACGAAACAAAAATCAACGAAAAAAAGAATATATATATATATATATATGGAGGTCGACCTAGAGGTCGACCATCCCAAGGCCTAGATCGATCGGCAGGTCGACTTGGCATCAAGGGCAGTCGACCTGTAGGTTGACCTGCCTACGAATGGGAAGCAAAAGAAATTTCCTTCGTTCCTATTGGTTCCAGCAAGCTTTTTACACGTTGATTTGCGTTCTTTTATTCAATCTGGTCCCTTTATGCTTCCATCCGATGGCTCCTATTCAGCCTATGACGTGGTTGCATCATATTCAATCCTCAAATCTAACGGTTTGCGATCCACTTCCACCCCTATAAATAAGACCCTGGGCCTAACACTTTTTCTCATTCTAAGATTTTCTCCAATTGGGTTCACCTTTTCAGAAAGGATCCGCTATTTATATATTTTTGTCTTTTGAATCTTAGTCTCTGCTAGTTTTAGTTATACCTACAATGCAACATGTCTTTTAGTGTGCTCTTTTGGGTATACTAAGGGGTGTGGGGTGTTACATGAAACCTTCTTCATAGTTTAGTTTTTCCAATGCATGGTGCAGCCACCCTAATTTTTTTCATATAGTATCCAAAGCTCGGTCCTATAAATTCTTCGACAACCCCATATTTATTCTCCAATCTAAACTCAAACAAACTAAATCCTTCCTCAAGGCCTGGAGTAAGGAGAATTTTAGCAACGGGCTCAAGCTTTCCTCTAAAATTCATGCTCAACTAACTTAGGTTTAACTTGATTTGCGGAATAATCCAACTAACATCAACATTTCCTTGTAGGATCACCTATTGACTGAAAGCCTGATCAGTGCAAATCAAATCGAGGCTAGCATGCTCAAGCAGAAATATAGGGACAAATGGGATGAACATGGAGACAAAAATACATCTTTCTACCACAACTACCTAAAATTCAAGACCAAAGCTAACTCCATTCCTTCCATATTAAATGGGAATAACCAGCTACATGAAGGAACTGATGTTGTTTATACTGCTATTGTAGACCACTTATCTATTCTGCTTGGATGCTAGATAACTTGGATATCATCACTTCAAGTTTTGACCCTCTCCACTTTCCTACCATAACTGTAGATCATCTAAACAGCTTCAGGCTGATGTTTCAGAAGATGAAATTAAGGAAGCATTGTTTGCTATTCCCAAAACAAACGAGGGAGGGCCTGATGGTTTTGACTCATGTTTCTTCATTGTTTGTTGGGAAATTGCTAAGAATGATTTCTTGAAAGCGGTGAGAATTTTTTTCAACAGTAATAAAGATGCTCAGTGGAATTAATGCTACCACCATATGATTGATACCTAAAGTTAAGAGCCCCTCTTCACTAAACCAGTTCAGACCGGTCAGTTGTTGTAACACGATGTATAAATGCATTTCTAAAGTCCTTGCTTATAGAATCAAGCAGGTGCTTCCCTATTTATCTCTTTTAATCAAAATGCTGTCTTGAGTGAGCATAACATTATTGACAATAGCTTAATGTCGCATGAGAGGTTAGGAGGTTATGAAAGCAGCTCCTTAAGCCCTAGGCGTTATCATAAAATTGACTTAAAGAAGGCTTATGACTCAATTAAATGATAGTCGATATACTATGCTCTCAGTAGAATGGGATTTCAATCTAGATTCATCAAATGGGTCGAAGTGTGTATCTCTTCCCCCTATGTTTTCAGTGCAGGTGAATGGGCAAATAAAGGGTTATTTCCAAAGTAAGTAAGACATTCGCGAAGGTGACCCATTGAGCCCATATCGTTTTTTCCTTATTATGAAAATTCTTACAATCCTTCTTAATGATAGATACAACAATAGCCTAATAAACTTCCACCTTAAATGCCGAGATCCCGCTATAACATCCCTTTGCTTTATAGATGACCTTATGGTTTTCTCTAAGCATAACCACAAATCTTTCGATGGCATTTTCCAATATCTCCTTGAGTTCAATAAAGTATCTAGGCTTAGTATAAATCAATGCAAATCTTCTGTTCTTATCTCCAGCCTGAGTTTGGATTCTAGACTAAATCTTGCGGCTTATTTTAAAATCCTTTTTCTCTAGCCTGGTATTACATATCTTGCGGCCCCTCTCCCGTCTTCAAGAATTCAGACTCAACATTGTTTTTGCAATTGTTTGAGAAAATAATAGTTAAGCTTACCATGTGGCATAAAAAAATTGTCTCAGGATGAAAGGCTAACAATAATCAAATCCATTATTTTTTCCATGCAAGTGTACTTTTCCAGGATATTCATTCTCTCGAAGAAGCTTATGCAAATGATTACTAGTGCCTATAGCTATTTCCTTTGGACTGGCAACCCATTTTCTTGGAAACCAACTCCCATTGCTTTCTCAAAGGTGCAGCAGCCTACCAAACAAGGAGGGTTAGGTGTTATTAACCCGATTAAATGGAATGAAATAGCTTTCTCCTCTCATCTAAATAATCTTAGTAATGAGAGGAAGTCCATCTTGTCTAGTTGGTGCAGAAGATATTATATTGGCAATAAGTATTTCTGGCTTCTTGAGAGAAAACAAAATGTGAGCTGGACCTGGAAGTGTATTCTGGATTCGAGAGATAACATGAAGAAACATATGCAGTTAGAAATTTCGAACAACTCAAAGGCGTCTTTCTGGAATTACCCATGAAGCTTGAGAGGTAATGTGTTAAGTGAGAATCTAAGCTACAATGAAAGAATTCAGAGTGGTATTCCACATTACGCTAAAGTTTCAGATTATGTTAACCATGGACATGTCAACCTTCCTCATACAGGAAACCCTAGAATACGTGAACTTTGGTAGAATATTCAAAAGGTTAGGCCTTTTGGAGTTGCATTTGACATGCTGATGTGAGGATTCCCTCCTTCCAAACACTCAATAGGCTTGGTGTATAAGTTGATGATGCAAGGTGCGAATCCTCAGCTTGATCCTTGGTATTTTAAAGTATGGAATAATTCATGCACTCAAAAGCAAAACTTCTTTCTTTGGCGAGTGCTCAAGAATGCCCGCCTCACTAAAGACAAATCATGTCACATGAGAATGATAAATTGCTCCTTATGCTGTCTTTGCCATTCTGACAATGAATCCAACTTGCCTATGTTTTTCCAATGCCAATTTGTCTTTGGGACTTGAAAGAGAATTTTTGAGGTCGGGACTACCACCAGCTAAGTATTAATAGTGCAAACGAATGGTACAACATTTTCTTAGCTACGAAATGGAAGAATGGAGGAATGTGAGAGCTATTACAAGCTATAAAGACTGTCCTACAAGAAATCTAAAAGTAAAGAAATAGCGGCCTGTTTGAAGGAAAGAGTAGAACTCCAAATGAAATATCCAATCTCTGCTTGCAAAATATAAAAAAGAAGGTGCTATCATGAGGGGAGGCTTTTCTTTTTTCTATAAATGATAAAGTGGTTTTTGATATGTGACTTGGTTTTTGTTTAGAGTCCAAGCTGCTTTATCGTTTGTTTTTTTGTATTCGTACCTTATTCTATGAATAGAAAGAGGCAAGGGTCCTTTATAAAACCCTGCTTAAATTGCAAAGAAATATAACTATTATATATGCACCCAATTAATTACTAACTACACCCTGAACATTTCTAGAGGCAACTCCATTTTATTAAACACACTCCATAAAATAAATATAATAATGATTAATATTTCGTAAATGTTAGTTTATTTAATTAACTTACAACTATTTTAAATCAATTAAATTAAATTAAGCAATGTTTCAGAGATTGAATAGATTCGGTTGTGTGACTCACGGGTGTGAATTTAGCTAGCAATTAATATTTAAATAATTTTAAATTCTAACATTCACACGTCACCTTAGCTAGTGGAGTGATATCTAGAATTAATTCATCACTTACAAATCTTATCGGTAAAATTTAATTTTATAATTTAAGCGGTATCTATTAACAATGATTAATTACACTAATTCTCTTCATTAACATTATATCACATCAGGAATCATGGAATTTGGTTTTGGTTAAAAATCTAGTATCGTTTGCATTCAACTCGGCTTATCCCTCTAAAAATTCCTTGGTTCACTAATATTTATTATTATTTGTTCTTCTCTAATTAGAGATTTTGACAATAAGTTGACTAAAGTTGACCGTGATACTAACCTCAAACAATTGAGAAGAAGAATTCTCTATTAGATAGTTCACTTCCAATGCTTCAACTCAGACCTTACCATAGTTGTTTAATGGATATCATGCCATGATTTAACTATAATCAAAGTGCAGTCTCCATATCGAAGTTCAACAGTATTCTCAAGTCGAGTGAACCGTGTAATATTATATGTTAATCGAGATTTGCTGTTGGACCTAGTTGTTGTTAACTAACATGAGACTCTTAAGGAGTCATTCCATAGTTATCCAATAACTATCTGTAACATCCCTATTCTAAGGTCCAAAAAAACGGCTACGGATGCTGCAGTCATCCATATTTATTAATTTTCAATGATAAAATGCGGCTGTATTAATCATATCAATAATCCGAAGCATATGAATATGAAAAAAATTCAAAACAGTTTACTAACAAATTTTCACCTCATTTCACAAATGATAATTCTTACATAATACCATTCATAAACCCATGTTTAAAGAAATTATAATTATTACAAAATATTCTAAGAGCGACATATGAAAATGCCCATTTGGTCGATCAGACTTAAATACCTGGCAATTATACAGCTTTTCCATTACATCCAAATAGACAAACTTATACAACACAGCAGATTAGAATAGAACTCCTACATAGCTAGATTGCCTCCTACACATCTCTGAATGCTTATTCGTCCAACTAGAAAACCTGAAAAACCCTTACTCTCAATCTACTCAAATTAGTTTTTGAGCACTCGAGGTTTAAGGGGAAAACATAAACTTCGATTTATATAAAAAGTCTGTTGTGAATAATAACCTACCATCTCGAACCAATAGATAACTAGTGAGACCACACCGCTGAGCGGAATTGGTTTTCCTCTCATTAGTATCTTAACCAAAATATGTTAACCATATACTATGCTCCTGCATCCACAATGGTTAAAACATATTAATATATGACGATATGAAAGAATGCAATATACCCTGGATTACCCACTCCAGTTCACCTGACCATCCGTCCAAATTTTATAGTTTTTCTAAGGTCACTATAAACCTATTAGTATTCATGGGCTGGCTAATAACTGTCTCAATTCTTTGGGACAATCTATCAAACTTCATAGTTTTACGGGATCACTAAGAACCTTTAAGTTTTCATGGGTTGGCTAATAACCTTCCAATCATAGTTTTCATGGGCTTACTAGGAACCTACTAGATTCTCCAATAACATCACGCAAACTAAAGTTTTCATAGGATCACTGTGAACTTATTGATTTATATCAATAACATTATCCGAACATAGCTTTCATGGAATCACTAGGTATCTAATGGACCCTTCCAATAACATTTCTCATGTCATAGTTTTTATGGGATGACGATGAACCTATTAGACCCTTCCAATAACCTGTCTAGATCAATATTCTTTTGATCAGTTCTGGGCATCCTATAATTCTGATTTACCTGATCTCCTGATGAAATTCTGCTCACTCAGGAGTTAATTCTATTTATACTCACTACTTGGTTAACCTAGCTTGTTATTCTGCCCTTTAACACCCCCAAAATGCAGTTATGGGTCATAAATGACATGAGTATGATAACAACAACTTGCATAATAATTGATCAAATAAACATAAGAACATATAACATCCATCATTCAGTATGTTCAATTAATAATCTTTTTATGTCTCATAATCACTAACCTTAAGTAATGCCTTCTTTGGAAATTTCAACTTAAAGCTTAGGCTATTTCATAGTTAAAATCCTTGAAAACCATTTTCAAATATGATTAATTCCCTTTAAATCATATTCAAAACAAGGGAACACTTAGCCCTTCAAATAGTTAAAAATAGATTAACGTCGAGGTACTGATGATGTCGACATACAAGCTTAAGGCTTTCCACCCTTAATAAAGTAGAGTTTAACTCATGTGGCATTAACCCATATCAAACTTCATCTGGATTGAAAATAAGAACTTAAACCTTTTATAAGTTATATGGCTCATTGCCAAAGATACAGGGTTGTCGACCCTTATAAATATAGGCTTCTTCCGCTCCTTAAAAATAGTTTTGATTAACTTCGAATATAGCCTGTTCGGCATTAAAAAGATAAGGTGTGATGTCGTGACCAAGCGGCATCGACTCTAAAACATAAGGTCATCGACTTTAATGCACATCGACCTTCAAAACCTTCGACGATGTTATAAAACTTTTACACTGAAACCACTTCGTCTACGATGCCGATTTTTATATAATAACGACGTCATTGCCTTGCTTTGGAAAACAAATGAAGATGCGGCATCATTTAAATGGTAATGAAGTATGCGACATCATCAACGTCGACACTAAAGCTTCTAAAACATATAAGGAATCACAAAGTGCCATTACCACTTATAATATGTTGTCGACAACGTCGACCTCGATCTACTTGGAATAATTGCATAGTTACCGAAGTAACTGTCCTATGTTTCCTTTCACTATGACATCGGTGCCCCTGAATGTTGCCTTGTCTTAGGTTCGAAGATGATAGGGTGGTAAGGCTTTACCGTAATTATAATAAAAACTGATTTATTGCTACTTAAAGTAGAAACTTTTCACCAAATCTACTTTCTTGTCCAATTACTATTGGATAAAAACATTACAAATACTTTACAGAAATCACTGCCGCACAGCATTATCAAGTTCCCAACATACTTCAAAATAATTAATTATTATCTATAATTAATTAATCTTTAAAATGTTTATCTAGCATAACAAATTTACCATAATTCGAAATTTCTTGGGAAAAATCCCTAAAACTCACATAAAATCGTAAATATGATGTTCTTTATCATATAAAAATTTCTGGACCAAAATCCATGTTTATTGATTTTAAATAATTAAAATCCAAAAATAGCTCAATTTCCTCCTTAGGAAATTTATAAAACATTCTCTTTAATTTGAAAAATTATAAAATTAAAAACTCATCCAAAATGATGTTTTACTTACATATCAAAAATCAAATCATTTGGAGACAAAAATCTTAGGTTTTACCTCTTTAAAACCCATTTAAACAATTCTATAAAAATCCAATAAATCATTATTCTATCCAAGCAATGATAAGATCAACATGGCATATCATACCAATATAACCAAATCAAAAACCCATAGGATTCAAAATCAAAAAAAAAGTGAGATGGTTTCATTATTATTCACCTTGATTGGATAACGGACTTGAGATTTGATGATTTATTTATGATTTCATTATTATTCACCTTGATTTGATAACGGACTTGAGATTTGATGATTTATTAGGTTCCCTAAAGCTTCCCTCTTGAATTCCTAAAATTTCTCCTCTCCTTCTCTTGTTTAGTGGCCGCCTTGATTTGATAACGGACTTGAGATTTGATGATTTATTAGGTTCCCTAAAGCTTCCCTCTTAAATTCCTAAGATTTCTCCTCTCCTTCTCTTGTTTAGTGGCCGACCCCTTAAGTTCTTTCCTTGATTGTTATTGTGCTGTGAAAACGTGAATGATATGGGAGGTAAGGGTTAAGGTATGAAAGTTTATCAATTCCTATTCCACCCCTTCCATATATTCTCTTATGTTTTAAGTTAATAAAACAATCTCTTCAATTTATTTAGTTAAGGCCTAACCTTAATATTTGTCAAATCTCAATTCCCTTATCACACTACATGCTACGTTATTCTATCTAATTTATCTAATCAAATCTTCTAAATAATGTTAATCAAAATTAGGGGTGTTGCAGACTCCCCTCCTTAAAGAATTTTGTTCTCAGAATTCAGTAAGGGCTAAAAAAACAAGCAATTCAAACATGCAAGCATCTGTAACAACCTATGCTAGTATACCCTACTAGCTACATAGTGTATATACAACAAATATATAACATACCATCATAATAGCTCAAGATAAGTATCTCTAATCCTTTTCGCTATCTCCCAAGTACAGTCTTTCTCGTTGTCACTCCACTGAACTTTCACTAACTCGACTGTCTTGTTGCTTAACTTCTTCTCATCTCTTGCTACAACTCGAACTGGTTGTCTCACAAAAGTCAAATCTGGTTCTACTACTAAATCTTCCATTGTAGTCGGGACAATAGTAGTCTCTGGATCATGCACATACTTCCGAAGATGAGAAACATGAAATACATTATGGGCACCTATCAAACCACTCGGTATGCAAGTTTTTCGATCCTCTCTATAATAGGGAACAATCCAACATATTTTGGTGCTAACTTTCCTGACTTCCTAAACTATACCACACTCTTCATCGGTGATACCTTAACAAAAATACGATCTCCAACTGAGACCTTGAAATATTTACGCCTTTTAACTGCGTAACTTTTCTACCTAGATCGAGCTTCTCTCATCATACATTGGATTAACTCAATCTTCTCTATGATTTCCCAGACCATATCAGGACCAAGGACTAATCTGTCTTTGATCTCTAACCAACATGCCGGTGATTTGCATGGCCTTCCATCCAAAGCTTCGAAAGGCGCCATTCCTATACTAGTTTGATAACTATTATTATAGGAAAACTCAACCAAGTGTAAATGGTATTCCCATGACCCATAAAAATCTAGTACACAAGCACTCGACAAATCTTCGAGCACCTTATTAACTTTCTCTGCCTGCCCATCCATCTATGGGTGATAAGCGGTACTCATCTTAAGCTTGGTACCTAACACTTCATGTAGGTTATTCCAGAACTCGCTAGTAAATAATATATCTCTGTCGCTGACTATACTACTGGGAATCCCATGTAGTCTAACAATATTCTTCATGAATAACATAGCCAACACAGGTGCTGTCCTTGTTGACTTAACGGGGATGAAATGGGAAATCTTGATCAATCTATCTACCACCACCCGTATAATCTCATTTTCCCTGTTTGACCTTGGCAACCCATTAATAAAATCAATGGACATCGAATCCCATTTTCAAACCAGTATATCCAAAGGCTGAAGCAATCCACTTGGCTTCCGATGTTCGGCTTTCACTTATTGACAATTCGCACATTGCCTTACCCATAAGCATATATCCCTCTTCATACCTTCCCAGAAGAAACTCCTCTTCATATTTTGATACATCTTGGTTCCCCCAAGATGAATCATAAACTTTGATCGATGACACTCCCTAAGAACATCCCTCCTTAGGTCTCCAACATCCCGAACACATAATCATCCCTTCTTTTTTAACCATCCCCTCTGGTCAAGACTAAAATCATTTAGATCTTCTATCTCTGTTCCACCTTCCAATCTTCTAATCTTTTTCGCTAACAATGGATCATCTCTCTGCTTAGAAGCAATCTTTTGGCTCAATATTAGTCAAACTTCCAAGCAAGATAACATGGCTGTGTTTTGACTAGAACTAGAAGTCGATCTTAAATGCACATTACAAGTAGTCAAAGCCTCCAAATCCTTCCATTCTACCAACATAGCTAACACCACATTCTGATGTTTCCTTCTAAGTGCATCTGCAACTTTATTTCCTTTCTCTGGTGCATACTCAATACCAAAATCATAAGTTGCTAACAACTCTAACTACCTTTGCTATCTCATATTCAACTCTTTCTAAAAGAATAAATACATCGAAGACTTATGATTCGTATACCACTCGAATTTTTCTTCTAAAAGGTAATGTCTCCACACTTTCAATGTGAAAATCACTGCTGCCAACTCCAAGTCGTGAGTCGGATATTAACTTCATGCGGTCTGAGCTACCGCGAAGCATAGACAATAATTTTACCCTTCTACATCAACACAACTCCTAATCCATTTCCACATGCATCTATATACACGACGAACCCCGATTTCCATCTGGAACTACTAACACGGGCGCGTTGGTCAACAAATGCTTCAACTTAAGGAATGCTTCCTCACATTTTCAGACCAAATGAACTTCATGTCCTTTCTCATTAGCTTAGTCAAAGGCGCTGCTATCCACGAGAAATCCTTAATGAATCTCCGATAATAGCTAGCTAATCCAAGAAAACTTCTTATCTCGGTCACCTTCTCGAGCCTCTTTCAAATGTTAATAGATTCGATCTTGGCTGGATCGACTGACAACCCTTTCTCCATAACTATATGACCAAGAAACTTCACTTCCTTATTTCAGAAATGACACTTTGAAAACTTCGCTTTAAGTTGATGCTGCCTCAATGTCTCAAGAAACTATTCTAAGATTAATCGCATGATCTCTTTCATCCTTAGAATATATCAAAATGTCGTCAATAAACATCAATACGAACCTATCCAAATGCTAATACTGAGAGATAAATGAATGTGATGCACCATGATCAAATAATACTCTTACAGGTATGTTATGAATCAAAAGCGTACCTTCTATCACTGACTTTCCTTTCTTGGCAGTAATTGGTCTGGAAGATGATGGCTCTAAAGAGAAAACTTTTCCTTTGTTAACTCTGACTGACCCTAGACACTGATTCTTGTAGTGTCCTATTCGGTCAAAGTTGAAGCACTTTACGCTTTTTTCTACAACCTTCTTCCTTTTACCAGTCTGACACTCATGAGCATAATGTCCTTTCTTGTCGCATTTGAAGCAGACAATATCAGCTTTCACTTTCTTGGCAACTTCACCCTTCTGAGCTCCCTTCTTCTTAAAGAACTTCATATTTTTTCCCTGGGAACCTTGAGTCTCTACTAACTTCTCCTTCCCAAAAGTCAAAAGCATTTCTTCATTTCGAATATCCATTTCCACCACTACGTTCGATGGATCTCTGAGATGTAGGCCCTAGCAATCTTCAACCTCATCCTCCGGATAAACTTCTCATTCCTCTTGATAACAGTGTCAATAATGGGATATCCATATCTAGATAGTTCATAAAACTTAGCAAAATATTCTAATACCCTCAGATCCCATTGCTTCAATTCCATAAACTTCCTAAGCAATGCAGACTTATTTATTTCAGACAAAAATCTTTCCTCGATTCTCCTTTGAAAATCCACCCAAGTCAACTCCTCAGGCACTCATATGGTAACTTCGTTCTACCAGAATAAAGCTGCTCCCTGCAACTATCTTGAAGCCAATCTCTTTTATGCTCATCATTCAATTCCAAACCAATGAAAATTCTCAAGCAGTGCAGTAGCCAATATTACACTTCAATTGCATCTTCAATTCTTAGAAAATGCTTTCCACCTAGATTGGTGTAATCTCGACTCAGCTTGGCATAGTTAGTACCAACTAGCGCTACGGGATTGACTCTGCCCGCATTAACATCATTCCCTCCAGTTGCCCCTGCAGCTGCTCCATCTTGCGTTAGGTTGACATAGAACTGATTCATAGTCCCCATATCTACTGGTGGGGTTGCAGCACCTACATTGGCATTTGCATTTTGATTAGAAATTGCCTATCGACCTAGGTCCTCCTGGTGTTGGACCGAGCATTTCCATTGGTTATGGTGCTTTCACCACCAAGATTCTCTCTTTCATTTCCTACCTCCATATCTTTCTTTCTCGTAAATCTGGATATGATCCTTAGTAAGATATAGAAGAACGGTCTAAGAGAGAAGGGAGAATGTAGATGGAATATATACTTATATAAAGCAAATACAAGTACATTATTATGGCATTATCCCATATCCCAATCTTATTCTCTAATTTATTAGTATTATGTTTCCAAAAATGCTTTAGGTTTAAAATTCTTTTAATCATAAACCTCACTTTGATACCAACTTGTAACATCCTCCATTTTGAGGCCCAAAACTAACTGCTACAGATGTTGCAGTCATCCATATTTATTAATTCTCGACGAAAATATGCGGCTATGTTAATCATACCAATAATCAAAAGGACATAAATATGAAAAAAATTCTATACATATTAATAACAAAATTTTATCTCATTTTGCAAATGATATTTCATATTCATTACATAATCACATTCGTAAACCCACGTTCAGAGAAATTATAATTATTACAAAATATTCCAAGAGCGACATATGAAGATGCCACTTGGTTGATCAGAGTCAAATACTTGGAAATTATATAACTTTGTCATTACATCCAAATAGACAAACTTAATCAACACAACAGATAAGAATAGAACTCCTACATAGCTAGATTGCCTCCTGCACATCTCTGGAAGTTTATTCGTCCTACTTGAAAACCTGAAAAACCCTTACTTTCAATCTACTCAAAATTAATTTTTGAGCACTTGAGAGTTTAAGGGATAAACATAAACTTTGAGTCAGACAAAAAGTCTGGTGGGAATAACATCTCGAACCAATAGATATCTAATGATACCACGCCCCTGAGCGGAACGGGTTTTCCCCTCACTAGTATCTTAACCAAATACATTAACCATATACTGTGCTCTTTCATCCATAATAGTTAAAATATAATAATATATGATGATATGCAAGAATGCAATGTACTCCGGATTACCCATCCCAATTTATCTGATTATCTGTCAAAATTTTATAGCTTTTTCTAGGGTCATTATGAACCAATTAGTTTTCATAGGCTGACTAATATCCTTTCTCAATTCTTAGGGAGAATCTATCCAACTTCGTAGTTTTTGTAGGATCACTAAGAGTTTTCATGGGCTGACTAATAACCTTCCAATCATAGTTTTATAGGGCTTACTGTGAACCTACTAAAAATTCTCTAATAACATCACTCAAACCATAGTTTTCATGGGTTCACAATGAACCTATTAATTTCTATCAAAAACATTATTTGGGCATAGTTTTCGTAGGATCACTAGGAACTTATTGGACCCTTCCAATAACATTTCCCATGTCTTAGTTTTTATGGGATGACTATGAACGTATTAGATCCTTCCAATAACCTGTCTAAATCAATAATCTTTTGATCAGTTCTGGGTATCCTATACTTTTGATCTACCTGATCTCCTAGATGCAATTATAATCGCTTAAGAGTTAATTCTGTTTATACTCATTACTAGGTCAACTTAGCTGGTTATTTTGCCTCTTAGCACCCTGAAATGCAGTTATGGGTCATACGTGATATGAGTGTGATAATAACAGCATGCATAACAACTGATCAAATAGACATAAGAACCATCATTCAATATGTTCAATTAATAATCATTGTATGTCTCATAATTACTTAATCTCAAATAATATCTTCTTCGGAAATTTCAATTCAAAGCTTGGGCTATTTCATAGTTAAAATCTTTGAAACCCATTTTCATATATGTTTAATCCCCTTTAAATCATATTCAAAACAAGGAAACACTTAGCCCTTTAAATAGTTTAAAATAGATTAACTCGACGACATTAATGATGTCGACATACAAGCTTAAGGTTCTCCACCCTTAATAAAATAGAGTTTAATACACGCGGCATTAACCCATATCGACCTTCATCTGGGTCGAAAACAAGAACTTAAAACCTTTCATAAGTTATATGGCTAATTGCCAAAGATATAGGGTCGTCGACCCTCATAAACATAGGCTTCTTTGCCCTTTTTAAAAACAATTTTAATTAACTTCGAATATAGCCTCTTCAGCATCAAAAAGATAAGCTGGAACATCATGGCCAAGCGGCATCGACTTTAAAACATAAGGTCGTTGACCTTAATGCACATCGATCCCCAAGACCCTCGACGTTGATATAAAATTTTTACACCTAAACCACTTCGACTACTATGCTGCTTTTTATATAATAGCGGCGTCATTGCCTTACTTTGGAAAACAAACGAAGAGATGCAGTATCATTTAAAATAGTGATGAATGTATGCGACATCGTCAACGTCAACACTAAAGCTTTTAAAACATATAACGAATCACAAAGCGCCATTACCATATATAATATGTTGTCGACGACATCGACCTCGACCTACTTGGAACCATTATATAGTTACCGAAGTAAATATCATATGTTTCCTTTCATTATGACATCAACGCCCCTGAATGTGGCCTTGTCTTAGGCTCGAAGGTGATAGGGTGGTATGGCCTTATCGTAATTATAATAAAAACCGATTTATTACTACTTAAAGTATAAACTTTTCACCAAATCTCCTTTCCTATGAAATTTCTACTGGATAATGTTACCTTCTCTTTTGGTTAAAGCTGGGATATCAAAAAATTGGCTAAAAAGAATGGATATTAGGATTGGAGATCGATTGGAAACAAGGCTATGATCGATACCGTCAAAATTGGACCAAGCTCCGATCAATGTGGGATCGATAGGGAAAGATAAACAAGGCCAGGTGAGGCTACCTTTCAAATTTTAGGTCAATTGGAGTTTGTATGCTCAAGTTATGGATGGATCAATATTGGTGAAAAATGGTTTCGTATCGATACTTTCGTATCGATGGATTATGGTGTTTGGGTTGGATTGATCGACATTTGTATCGATCGAATTCTTATCGATCATGCAGCTTTGGGAAGGAAACGGGTCGATGAATGTTGTTATTTTCGTATCGATACATACGTATCGATTGGATGGATGCAGCAGAAAATATTGATGCGCTTTGTATCGATCAAGGCTGGGATCGGTACGAGGAATGAAGCAAACTGATGGGTACGAGGCAACGGCTGCAAGGGATTTGGAGAAGCATTTCGTATCGATCACTTATTGATCGATAAAAAGGACATACACGGAGAAGGCTATGCTGGATGGATACAAAAAGCAGTAAGAGGGAAGGAGCCATTTCGTATCGATCACATTCGTATTGATCGATATGAAGCGGTCAAGATGGAGCACGAAACATGGATCACTGCATGAGAATTGGATCGATGCAAAAGCTATGGACACGGGATGATGGATACGAAGACTCGGATCAATGCAGAAGTGATGGATACGAAATATGGTAGGTATGAAACATCAAGGATACGAAATCATCACCAACACTAGAAAATTGAAACTTGGATCAATCATAACTCATAAACTGCACACTGGAATTTCATGAAATTTAGAGAGCAAGGACTTTGCACTATCATCTTTCATCATGATCGATCTCAACTCGTTTGGAGTGGTTCTTGATCGATACAAAATTCATATGGATCGATTGGGGATCAATCCCAAACCACTCTAGATCGATCATGTGGGCCCACCTGTGCGTGAGAAAGGGTATTTCGAGTTTTGGGGCAGATATTTCCAGATCTATTCCTATAAATAGCAAATCCATAGCGGCTATAGGGGGATCTTCTTCTTCTCTTTTGAATAAACTCTATCGTTTTGGTTATTCAAAGGATTGTAACTATAGTATAAAAGGAAATAAAAGGATTAATTCAAAGTAGACGTAGGCCAAAGATAGCCGAACCACGATAAATCTCGTGTCTTCTCTTGCTTTCTTTCATTTTAATTTTTTTATTTCTTTATTTTTTCTTTCTACATCATATGGATCTGAGATCTGTGACTGGATACTAAGAATTTGTGTGTAAACACTAGTGCTTTCATTACATTCGGGGTTTGTGATCATTTTTGGTTCAAACACTTTGGTGCTTTCACTAAGAGCGCTAGCACTCGCTACATTAGATTCGGAGTTCAGATTTGGGAATCTAAAGGATCAGATCTAGGAGGAACCATGGTTAGGAAACCAGCAAGGAGGCAGGTAACAAAAAGGAGCCATTAAGAGGGAAGTCCGGAGGCTTCCTCCGGAGCTGGAACAGATCAGGCATCCATCTACATCACTAGGGATGAAATGCAGACTATGATGGATTATATGCAGGAGCAGTTGATGAAAAGGTAGGAGGAGATGATGTAGAACCTTCTCGGACAGTTTGGACAGGCTGGAGCAGTAGGAGCTATAGGAGGTCAGATCCATGGAGCTATATCAGAGGGACTCAACAAGCAACCAGATAGAGCAGTTCGGCAGGGGGTAGCCCTCAATCACCACACAACTATCAATCTAGATGGATCTAGAATGCCAGGTGACGTTGCACAGCCCGGTGCCAAAAGGAATACAGGGGTGCGTGACGAGGAGTATGTACCAGAATTCCCTCAAGGACTTGGGGCAGTAAGGAAATGAAGACGGGAGACAACCTTTGGCGTACAATGCTGGAGGCAGAAATTATTAGGCGAACCATGCGCGGAGGTCAAATAAACAGAGATTTGGAAGGAGTAAACAGAAGTCCATTTACCCGTAACATCAGGATGGCTAGGAATCCACCAGAGTTCAAGCTGCCTACTCTGGAGGTATACAATGGTAAGACGGATCCTACCGATCATTTAATGAGGTATACAAGACACATGGAAGTACTGGGGGCATCATAGGAGGTTATGGCTCAATGTTTCCCTCTGTACCTGACGGATATAGTAGCTATGTGGTTCAGGCAGTTGGAAAATGGATCTATTAGGACATGGACAGAATTAGAGGACGGGTTTCTGAAGCAGTTTTGGATTCATATTAAAAGGCCAAAGAATGTTATGACGCTGACATTAGTAAAACAGAGGATAGGAGAATCACTCAGGACTTTCTTAACCCGATTTAATGCAGCAGTTTCTTCGATGGATCAGCCAGACCCATTGATGGTTTTAATGGCGGCCATGTCAGGGACAATTCGAATTTCAAGGTATCGTTGATACGGGATCCACCAATGGATCTCGAGGAATTCTTTCATGAGGCCGAGAGATTTCTTCGACAAGAGGATGCAAGCTTGTATGTGTAACTAAAGGAAGTAAATATGGTTAAGGATGGAGGACTATCCGGTGAAAGCTCGGATAAGGATAAAGACAAAGGGAAGAGGAAGTCGGATAATGATTCTGGCCGAGCAGGGAAGCACTGAGGAGAACCAAAATTCTCTACTTACACATGACTGAATGAGACATTGGAACGGATATACATGGAAACTCGAGATCGCCTTCCTTATCAAAGGCCAGCAAGGAGGGAACCCTTGGAATGCGAGTGGGCATCAGGAAGGCGCTGCCTCTTTCATGACCTGGACGGGCATGATACTAACAGCTGCAGGCATCTAAAGGATATAATCGAGGAGCATGTAAGGAATGGTCAGTTGCGGCAATATGTCGAGACTCGGAATGCGGTGGTAGAACAGAAGCAGCCACCGTCTACCTCAAACAACGACGGCGCGAGACCTAGGAATGATGATCAGTTGGTCATCAACTGATCGGGGTGGTATGGAATAAGTAGCAAACTCTGGGCAAATGGCTAAGTCACTTAGTCATGTACGGGGACGGAGATAGCCCCTAGGCACACTCTGAGATGATGATACACCGTGACATTCTAGTTTGTGATATCTGCTTTTTCTTTTTGGTTTGGATATTTGCTTTTCTTTGGTTTGGTTTTGGAGTTTGGTTTGAACTTTGGGTTTTGTTGATTTTCTGGTTTGGATTTTGGTTCGGATGCTTGTCCTTTGGTTTTGATCTTAGTTTGGATTTTTGATATGGATTTATGGTTTTCTGGTTCGATCTAGATTTCAGGTTGGGTTTTAATTGGATTTTTATATAGTTTTTGGTAAAAGGTCGTCGAGTATGGACTATGCTCGGCAAGGGTCCAATGTGACCAAGGTCAGCCTAGGACTTAGGCTATGGTTTAAAAAACAGGATTTGTTATTTAATGTTTCAAGTCGTCGAGTATGGACTATACTCGGCAAGGGTCCAGAGAGACCAGGATTTGGCCTAGGACTTATGCCCCATATTATCTATCATTTATCATTTCAGGTCGTCCAGTATGGACTATGCTCGACAAGGGTCCAAGATGACCAGGTTTGGCCTAGGACTTAGGCCAGGATTTATTACGCAAGATTTGGCACATGAGTCGTCGAGTATGGCCTATGCTCGGCACAAACTCGGAGAGATTATAGATTCGGATTTCGGCTTTGGATGGCTAAGGATTAGCTAAGGGCCCGAAGTGGTCTCGGATTTGGATATCGACCAGGAGAGGTCATGGATTTGGTTATCGATTATTGGATATGGATGGATTAGAACTCGGTTGTCGGGTTCGGATGGACATGAATTGGCTAAGGATTTGGTTACTGGATTCGAAATCGGATATCGACCCAAAACAGTCGTGAATTTGGATAAGGACATGGCACTTAGATAGAATGGCTAGGTAATGGATTGGATTATGGTTCGGACGATATGGCTATGGATGGAATATGGACTTTGGATGCTGGATTTGAAGTTGTCCAAAACACGCCTTCCTATCGCAAGGCATGTTTTGGTGGGAAAATGTTACCCCGCCTTTTGGTCAAGGCCGGGATATCAAAAAATTAGCTAAAAAGAACGGATATCAGGATTGGAGATCGTTTGGAAACAAGGCTATGATCGATACCGTCAAAATTGGACCAAGCTCCGATCAAGATGGGATCGGTAGGGAATGATAAACAAGGCTAGGTGAGGCTACCTTTCAAATTTTAAGTCAATTAGAGTTCGTATGCTCAAGTTATGGATGGATCAATATTGGTGAAAAATGGTTTTGTATCGATACTTCTGTATCGATGGATTATGGTGTTTGGATTGGATCGATCGACATTCGTATCGATACATTTCATATCGATCAGATTCGTATCGATCAAGCAGCTCTAGGATGGAAACAGGTTGATGAATGTTGTTATTTTCGTATCGATACATACGCATCGATTGGATGGATGCAGCAGAACATGTTGGTGTGCTTCGTATCGATCAAGGTTGGGATCGGTACAAGGAATGAAGCAAACTGATGGATACGAGGCAAGAGCTGCAAGGGATTTGGAGAAGCATTTCGTATTGATCACTTATTGATCGATACGAAGGACATACACAGAGAAGGCTATGCTGGATGGATACGAAAAGCAGCAAGAGGGAAGGAGCCATTTCGTATCGATCACATTCGTATCGATCGATACGAAGCGATCAAGGTGGAGCACGAAACATGGATCACTACGTGAGAATAGAATCGATGCGAAAGCTATGGACACAGGATGATGGATACGAAGACTCAGATCGATGCAAAGGTGATGGATACGAAATATGGTGGATACGAAACATAATGGATACGAAATCATCAGCCAACACTAGAAAATTGAAACTTGGATCGATCAGATCTCATAAACTACACACTGGAATTTCATGAAATTTGGAGAGCAAGGACTTGCACTATCATCTTTCACCATGATCGATCTCAGCTCGTTTGGAGTGGTTCTTGATCGATACAAAATCCATATGGATCGATCGGGGATCGATCCCAAACCACTCTAGATCGATCATGTGGGCCCACCTGCGTGTAAGAAAGGGTATTCCAAGTTTTAGGGCAGATATTTCCAGATCTACTCCTATAAATAGCAACTCCATGGCGGCTATAGGGAGATCTTCTTCTTCTCTTTTGAAAAAACTCTGTCGTTTTGGTTATTCAAAGGATTGTAACTGTAACTACAGTATAAAAGGAAATAAAATGATTAATTCAAAGTGGACGTAGGTCGGAGATAACCGAACCACTATAAATCTCGTGTCTTCTCTTACTCTCTTTCATTTTAATTTTGTTATTTCTTCATTTTCTCTCTACATCATCTGGATCTGAGATCTGTGACTGGATACTAAGAATTTGTGTGTAAACACTGGCGCTTTCATTACATTCGTGGTTTGTGACCATTTTTGGTGCAAACAGATAAAAACAATCTTTTACAAACACTTTTCGGAAATCACTACCGCACAACATTTTCAAGTTCCTAGCATACTTCAAAACAATTAATTAATATCTATAATTAATTAACTTTTAAAATGCTTATCTCGCGTAATAAATTCACCATAATTTGAAATTTTTTGGGAAAAATCCCAAAAATTCATAGAATATCATAAATATGATATTCTTTATCATATAAAAATTTCAGGGCCAAAATCTGTATTTATTTATTTTAAATAATTAAATTCGAAAATAGCTCAATTTCTTCCTTAGGAAATTCATAAAATATTCTCTTTAATTTAGAAAATTATGAAATTAAAAATCCATCTACAAAATAATGTTTTACTTAACATATCCAAAAATAAAATCGTTTAGAGACAAAAAAATATTAGGTTTTACCTCTTTAAAACCCATTTAGGCAATTCTATAAAATTCCAATAAATTATTATTCTATCCAAGCAATGATAAGATCAACATGGCATATAATATCACATAAACAAATAAAAAACCCATACGATTCGAAATCGAACAAACAAAAGTGAGATGGTTTCATTATTATTCACCTTGATTTGATAATAGACTCGAGATTTGATGATTAATTAGGTTCCCTAAAGCTTCCCTCTTGAATTCCTAAGCTTTCTCCTATCCTTCTCTTGTTTAATGGTCGGCCCCTTAAGTTCTTTTTTTGATTGTTATTGTGTTGTGAAAATGTGAATGATATGGGAGGTAAGGGTTTAAGGGATGAAAGGTTTATCTATTCCAATTCTACCCCTCCCACATATTCTCTTATGTTTTAAGATATTAAAGCAATCTTTTAAATTTATTTGGTTAAGGCCCGACCTTAATATTTATCAAATCCCAATTCCCTTATCACACTGCATACTACATTATTCTATTTAATTTATTTAACCAGATCTCCTAAATAATTTTAGTCAAAATTAGGGGTGTAACACTATCAGTATGTAACCCCTTGTTCCACCAATAGCCATGAGTAATTCACTATCCAACATTTGAAAAGCGTTGTGTACTCTGGTCAACATGAATATATTAATATCCTTTCTCGAAACATCTTGACTAGGAATATATAAGATAATATGTTATTCTATAATGTGATAATTTTCTTATAATCACAACCCTTTGTAATAATTATCACATAGAGTATTTGTTATCCAGCCTTTTGACCAGGTAGTATACAGACTAATTTAACGAGTCAAAATTACAAGCTATCAAGGCAGAAAGCCCGGAGAGATAGCCCCAGAGCCTAGAAACCAAGTGCAAGCATAGCCAAGGACCAAAGACTAAACCGCTATAAGAATCGAGGACCAAGAATCCATCAAAATGGTGTATCGGCATTGATCCAACCTCTTAGATCGGTACCAATCCATGAACCTTTGGCAAAACTTGCCCCCACTCTTTATACTCATAAATCATGATGCTATAAGCCTATTTCAATTCCCATTTCATCAATCCCATGCAATTCTCTATTGATTTCCACAAGCACCTGAAATCGGCAACTCCATTATTCCATTAATTCATCATTAGGACTTAGGAGCAAGCTAATAACGATGCAAACAAGTTTGGAATCTTGAAGTTAACCACGAACCAAGCCAGGACAAGGTATTCAAAACAGTCCATATAACCATTTTATGGATCGGTACAGATACAAGACCATGGATCGATATCGATCCATGAATTTTTATGAGGTGTCCACTACTTTTTCTATAGAATGGGTCTTGGGCATGGAGAACGAGGTGGAGATCATAGAGGTGAGTTTTCAGGCCATCTACAACTATAAATAGGAGTGTATGGGCTCATTTTGAAGGATCTTTTTCACTTCTCTACGACTTTTCTATAACTCTCTTGTACTCCTACGGATTTATATGATCCGTAAGAACATAAGTGTAAACAACACTAAAACTATCAACAAAGTTAAGTGATGTAGGCCAAGACTAGCCGAACCAGTATAGAACGCTGTGTGTTCTTTTCTTGCTCTTTTTAATTTACTTTTCTTCACTTTTTATTTTGTACTATACTAATTTGGGTGTTTTTGCCATTTTTGGCTCAAACAATATCATTTAAGGATTTTCTAATGAATATACTTTAAACTAGTTACTTAATTAACTATATCCCTGGTTATCCCGCCTTTTGACCAAGCAGTATACGGATGAACTTGACAAGTCAAACTTAGAGTTATCAAGGTAGGCGGCCCAGTGATATAACCTCAAAGTCCAGAAACCAAGTACAAACAGAACCATGAGAGAAAAACAAAGCCAACTCAAGAGTTTGGGGACACCGGTCTAACTAAATGTTGGATCGGTACCGATCCAACACCATGGATTGGGGCTACTCCACAAATCTTGGCCAAATCGTGCCTCTCACTCCTATTACATGCCAATGATGATGTTAGAAGCCCATTTCAAGTATTGTTTTGTTGTTCCAATGCAATTCTCTATCGATCTCCACAACACTAGAATCAGCAACTCTGTTCTTCCACAGATCCATCGTTTGGACTCAGAATCAAGCAAATATTGATGCAAATAAGTATGGAATCACAAAGCTAACAACAAATTGAGCCAATACAAAGTGTTCAAAACTACATCTAAGGACATCTTCAGATCAGCACCGGTCCAAGCCCCTGGATCGGTACCAATCCTCGAACTTTGCTAAGGTGCACCCTGCTTCTTTGGAGAAATGGTCTATAGCATGGAGAACGAGGTGGAGAGCTTCAAATGAGATTTTAGGCTTTCTACGTCTATAAATAGAGTGGCATAGCTCATTTTATGGAACTTTTTTGTCTCTCTTACTCTCTTACTCTAATTTCTTATAATCACTCATGGATTTATACCGTTCCACAATGGATTTATAACGAACCGCAAGAACAGTACTTTAAAAACAAAAGTATAATAAAGGAAGCTTGAAGTGGACGTAGGCCGTAGTACACCGAACCACTATAAATCTTGTATGTACTTCTTACTTGTTTTCAATTTGTTTTCTTACTTTTTATTCTCTACTCAATCTATTGAGTGTTTGTGCCATTTTTGATTCAAATATTTTGGTGCTTTCACTGAGAAACACTTGAATTTCATTGATTTAGGACTAAAAAAGATTCACAATGACGAGACAATCAAATAGAAAGGCCATTACTGGAGGAAACCAACAAAGGGGTAGCTAAGAGGCATTCTTAAGAGCTAATCCCCATCCATCTACATAACTTGGGAAGAGATGGAGACTATGATGAATGGATTGCAAGAAAGGATGATGGCTTGCTATGAAGTAATGATGGAAAGTTTCTTCAGAAGAATGGGATAAATAGGAATAGCCAGGGATGCTGCAAATTAGAACCAAAGACCTAAAATTGAAGCAAACATACTTGGAAGCGGATTAGAATGAACTGGAGAAAATCCCAAGCCGATCATACAGATCGGTATCGATCCACAAGCAAGGATCGATACCGATCCACAAGCATGGATCGATACCGATCCACAAGGACTCGGGGGCATGGGTCATGCTGGCCTTGGAAAAGATGATGTGCATCCTGGAAATGATGCAGAGTGCTTGAATGTGAAATAAAACGTAGAAGCACGACTAGAGGAGTACATGCCATAATTCCCTCATGGAAATAGGGGGTAGGTTGAGAATGAAAACTTGAGAACTCCATTGAACGACGATGAAAGATTTGCAGAGTAGTGAGACGAGCTAAGAAGGGTGGGCCAACCATCCAAAGCCTGAGCATATAAACAAGGGTCCATTCACTCCAAATACTCGGTATATTAGGAATCCACCTAATTTCAAGTTACCTACTTTGGAGACGTATAATGGAAAGACTGATCCAATAGTTCATTTGATGAGGTACATCCGACATATAGAGGTGCTGGGTGCATTTGAAGAGGTTATAGGATGGCATTTCCCTTTATATCTGATAGATTTGGCAATGTTATGGTTTAGACATCTAGAGAACGATTCCATTAGCACGTGTGCTGGACTAGTGAACAGATTTGTGAAACAGTTCAGAATTCATATTTCATGACCCAAAAATGTAATGATACTAGCAAGTATGAAGTAGAGGGCTGGAGAGACCCTCAGGAGTTTTTTGACAAGGTTCTCTGCGACAGCTGCCCCGGTCGATAAGCCAAACCCTTCAATGGTTTTGATGGCGACGATTTCTGAAATAGCAGCTAAGACAAATTTCAAGGTTGCTTTGAAATGGGATCTATAACACACCATATTTCTAGTAACATTATTTAGGATATTTAATTAGCTAAATTAAATTAAATAATGTAGGACGATTAATGGAATGAGATTTGTGATTAGTAGGGGTAGTCGTGCCATGTTAATGAGTAAATCAAAACGAGATAACATGAAATAAAACAGGTAAGGGCAAAATAGGGAGAAGGATATTCTTATACCTACGTTCATTTCACTATCAAATTTTTTTTAAGTCTAAGGCCGACCACCATTAGCAAAGAGGAAGAAGATGAAGCTAGGATTCAAGAGGAAGAATCAAATCACTTAATCAAGATCAAATCTCACATCCTAAATCACAAAGCTAAGGTGAATAATGACTACATCTCTTAATTCTTAAATGTTTTTGGTTTTAAGGAAATTCGAATTTATCTTGCATAGATTAGCCATATTTTGAAGGACAAAATGTTTATATATGCTTGTTGATGATTTATGCTTATTCATATAGATTTTATGATATGTTTTGATGTGAAAACCCTATTTAATGACATCCAAATACCTTGCGGTTTTAGATATAGTTCAAAGATGATATTTTAGAGATGGGTTTCAATTTTCATAATTTTCTGAATTAATGTGGATTTTATATTAATTTTCTAGTGAAGAAGATGATTTATTGGGCTATAAATAATTTACGGTTAAATTATAAATAATTTGGGTCTGAAATTTATATATGTTAGAAAATATATTAAAAAGGATTTTCTAATTTTTGTAGAATTTTCCAAAGTGTTTTGATGAATATATAAAATCATTTAAGGTATGGGACTTAAATGTTTTATATATTTATAAAAGGAGAAGAAGTATTTTGTAAATAAATTAAAGTGTTTATTTCTAAAATTTTGGCAGTGCTTTTAGAAAAGATAATTTTCAACCAATAAGATTTAAACAAACAAAGCAAGTTAGTTAAAATGATTACTTAAAAGGGATAAAAGTCAGTTTTACATGTAAAATGTATGCTTCGCCACTTTCGGCACCCTGCTTCTGACTTAGATGGCTTTCGACTTAATTCCTCCTCCTCCGCCACTTTCAAAACCAATGTGCATGGCATCAAAGACTTGGTGC
Organism: Allium fistulosum; assembly: GCA_030737815.1. Lineage (NCBI taxonomy): Eukaryota > Viridiplantae > Streptophyta > Magnoliopsida > Asparagales > Amaryllidaceae > Allium > Allium fistulosum. The sequence continues at coordinate 934,155,297 of CM060907.1, read as the reverse complement.
GTAGGAATTGGAAAGAAAGCAGAAGGTATAAGGTCGAAACCTGGGGTTCCGAATGAGGTCGAAGCGCTACTTTGTTTTAAATTAAAAATGCGCCTGCTTTTCTTTCGACTATATTTTTTTCGACTTGGTTGGCTTCTGATTGGGTCAAATGGTTTAAAGAAATGGTTTTAAGAGGTTGCATCTTTGTTTTTAAATAACCGCTTTTGACTAGGTCGAAGCCTTAGCTGCTGCTTTCTACCTTTCGAAGCAATGCTTTCGAAAAGGTTGTTTTTGTTTTATAAAACCCTACCGCTTCTCCATTGTTTTCGGAAGATTGGTTTCGACACCAACACTTCTTCGTTTGGGAAATAGCTTTTGAAAGAGTTGCTTTCGACCCTGTTGTTTATGACTCTTAGAGATTTTTCAAGATTAACCCAAAAGTTTCGAAAGAGATGGTTTTGAATGGTTTCGAAGGGTGTTTCCACATGTTTTAAAATTGAACCCAAATGCTTTTGAAAGGTTTAAGGTGTTTTTTGCTTTCAAAAGGTTTTTAAGGAAGGTTTCTAAGGGGTGGTTCCCTAATGGTTTCGGAAGGTTTAGCCAATGGTTTTGAAATGTTTAAAGGAAAGGTTATTTAGATGGTTTCGAAAGGTTATGTTTAAAGGTTTTGAAGATAGGATGTCTAAAGTTTTTAGCTTTTGAAGGTAAAGGCATTTCAATGGTTTCGAAAGGTTTATGTAAATGGTTTCGAAAGGAAGGTTTTGGCCTTTCGGCCTAGATGAAAGAAAGGGTTTATTTGGTTACGAACGGGATACTTTCAATAGGATCGAAAGGGGTACTTTCAATTGTTTAAATGTTTTCATCAACAAAGGCCTAGGTAAAGTATATATACAACATGGCAAGGTGTTTTTGAGTAAAGCATAGAGTATGCATTTTCCTTGTTTAAGTTTGATTTAAAGGTTTTTAATCAATTTGAGATGAAAAGGTTTTCAAGGAAAATTTAAGTAAAATTACTCAGATGTTAAAATACCAGATGGGACTGGTATAGGGTCGCGCCCTATACATTAGCTATTAGCCCCAACTAATTTAGTCCAAAATTCCAATGTGTAGGGCTTTGTCACAGGTAAGACTGAAATTATAATTACACACAGAAAGGAATATATATATATATATATTTGTATACAGATAAGTTATTGGTGAGCCCACAAAACTATTAGGATCAGGTGACCCTGGGAGATGTTAAGTTAGGGATAGAGAGTCCAGAAGAGGAGTATTTAATAGATAGTTAGGAACAGACCGTCCAGGAGAGATGCATCTAACAGTTGTTAGATTATTTTGATTATATTGTCTGGTAGGCCCGAGTCAGCCAAAGGTTAGTAGTTAGCCAAACAAAACTACAATGTCCGGGCAGATAGTCCATTTATTACCTGATATGTATGTTTACATGATAATGCTTTACAGTTTTAACCAGTTTTGGTTACCAGATTATGATTTGCAAAAGATATTCTTAAAAGGATATAAGTGAGAGGAAACCCATTCCGCTAAGTGGCATGGTCTCACTTAATATCAAATAACCGAGATGTATAGCATTATTCACACCAGGCTTTATGTCTGACTCGAAGTTTATGTTTTCCCCTTAAACTCTCGGGTGCTCAAAATTAATTTGAATAGGCTGAGGGTTGAGGTTTTACAGTTTAGTAGGTTGACGAATAAAGTTTTCGAAGACGAGCAGGTGGCTGACGGATAGCTATCTAGAAGTTGTTGTTATGTTTTGATTTATTCCGCTATGTTGTACTTAAGATAGTTATGTCTATATAGTACTTTGGTCAACCAAGGGGGCATCATCATATGTCGTGTAACGACCCGTAAATTTCAACTGTTTTAATAACGTAATTAGTTGAAATTTTAAACGATAAAATTTTGAAATAAAATTTAATATTTGGAATGCGTCTAGTTAAACATAGCAACTGGTCAATTTTCGTCCGAAAATACGAAAGTTTATTCGCGCGTAAATTTACTTAAATTTAATCAGTTAAAAAGCGATGAAAATAAAATGTTTCCGAAACCTAAATATTTTTACATAGAAAAATTCTAAAACATCTTTTGAGCAAGATGTCAGTTTGTCATTTTTCCAAATTCGGACATCTTTGGCTCCGTCGATCTTATTTTTCAGCGTTTTTCTTGCATTTTCCGCTATTAGAAAATTCGAATTTTTATAATTCGATCATACCACTGGTATCTATTTACCGTTTTGATTGTTCTCGTCATGTTGATCTCCGCAATATTTTCGTTGTGGGTTTTGGCGTCCAATACACTGCGAAATCGAAAAGTTACGGCAACCGTATCAGTTCCGTACTGGTGACCATTTGGTTTCCTTTTGCCCATTCGTATCCACCGGTTGAAACTCAATCGTCAATACCATTATTATTTTGTGGATCCAACTTATGACTTTTAACATTTCTCCTATTTCCAACATAATGTATTTCATATTCTTTGTTTCGGTTCATAAAAAGAAAATTTTTGGTTCTGTCCATTTTATTTCTGAGTCACGACCTTCCTCCTATTCATCTTCTCTATCCCAAACAGCATGTCGTTCCTCTCGAGCATTCCTTTCACTAGGCTTCTCTTCCTCCGCCAAATGCAACACTTCTCTCGCCTGAAACCCGCGTGCAACCATGCCACCCTCACCCGTGAAAGCCCACCACGTCTACCAACCTCCTGTCCGCCTCTCTCCATCATCACCGTGCCCACGTGAACCACCCCTCCACATCGAACCATGCTGCAACCGGCCCTCTTCCACCACTTACCTCAGCCTCGGCCACCCACCTTGAACCGCCACCTGCCAAGCTGCACCTGAACCAAGCTGTGCCATTTCTGCCACCGTCGTTTCAACCGAGGCCGCCTCCATATCATCACCTAAAAGCCTCGTCCTACACCCTCACCAGATCCGCGCCCTCTGCCGTTCAACAGCCACGACATCCCCGACTTAGTCCATGTGCCGTTCTCAGATCCTGGATCAATTCGAGATCCAACTTGCTCGACTTAGTCAGTATCATGGGCCGAGCCCACCATCGTCAACTTGCTTTCCGCTTTGCTCTGCCCATCCCTGTCTATCGATCTATTTTCAAACTTTGAAAGGTATTACAATATATTATATTTTACTATACTATATTATGATATATATTGTCAGAGGTTTAAGCTATTATGATATATAGTGTCAGAGGTTTTCAAACTATATTATGATTATTCAATGTATTAATGTGGATGTTAGTATAACAGTTAATGGTGCATATAATTGGTTATCTATATATTATATATGGCTTTCGTATATAATTGTATAGCTGTTGTTTTATATTAGACACGCAACTATTGTGGATGTTAGTATAGCTATTGTTTTATATTATATATTAATATGGTAAGTATAAAAGTGTAAACTGCATATCTTATTTTACCTGCTCATTTTCTTTCGTATATTTATATATGGCTTGCGTGAGTTATGCATAGACTATATTAAGCTATACTGTTTTATACACAAATGTATATATATCGGTTTAAATTTGTAGGGTGTTATATCTGTTTTATACAAATAATCTGTATATAAATATGTGGTGCGTGTGTGTATATTACTATATGTGTGTTGCGTGTGTGTATATAATTGTGTATATGTGTTGTTTATTTAAAATATAAGTTAAATTTATATAACAGTTACATATCCTAGTATATATATAGGTTAGTAATTAGTATACTAGTATAGGAGGTGAAATGACTTTTGCTTTGTTGTGGTCTGTTGATTTAATTGTATGCAGTCATCAAATTTTTGTACTGTCTGCGTATTATACGTTTTAAACCTATGTGCATAGTTGCGTGTCTTATAAAAAAAAAGAAGTTATTCCATATACAAAAGTGTTGTGTATATATATAAGTTTATATATATCAGTGCTTGTATAGTAGCTTAAGTTGCTTACAGTTTAATTTTCAGAGCTATTGGTATAGTTTGCACCGTTGTTATATATTTTTATACTACATAGTTTGTTATAGTATTATATACATTTACAACTGTATATATTTAATGACAGAGTATTATTTGTTTACAAAGTATTATATAAGTGATTTCGTATTAAAGTTGAGTATCGATTTTTTTTTTAAGAAATTTTGACTTTTAAGAAGTTTATAATATTTATTTGTTCAGTTGATCGAGCTAATTTTATTCATTCTCATCGATTTTCAATTTACCAGCTTGTCCATCAAACCCTTGTCCACCGTGCTTTACTTTGAAACTCGTGCTTGGATGCGTAACTCATCTCAATCTCGTCCGTCTCTAGCCTCGAAAGGTGAGCACTCACTCACGATTAACGTTCTTTTATTTATTAAATTTGATTTCAATTGAAACGACAATTGAAATATGCTGCTGTTAGTTAATTACACTGATATATATATGCTATTACCTGTATCAGTTCACCTGTGACATCTGACACCATTAGCTGTTAATTATTTATGCGATGATAATACAGTTTGGCTGATAGTTGATTGATTGTTGATGTTTATATTGGACGTTAAACTGTAGTGTTAAATGATAAATAGTATGCCAAATTGAAATGGATATAGGATAGTTAACGATTTTAAAACTAATTTATATGTTAAATTTGATTTGTGAATATGACCCCTTTGAATTGTTAAATTAATTGACATGTAGAATAGTGATAATTACACTTTGAACAATCGACGTATATTGGATTAATTGTTGTAGTGTAAAAATTTGAAATTGAATGACAAGTGAAAACCGTAATGCAATAATCTTTAATCTACATGAAATGATAGTGTAGATTCTAGAAATAATTTTATTAATTCGTACAAATAACAATGCGAATTAATACGGTTATTTCGGGATTATTTGAATTGATTATTGGATTGATATTGATTGTTGTTATTGCTTGTTTATTTACTTTGACACCATCCCAGTTATCACACTGCAAGTTCCCTTTGTTATGTTTTGATTTTGAATTGAATTGGAATCGGGTTGAAATGATAAATACCCAAATTGAACTTTGACCTAGGATAGAGAATTAAATAAAACCCGATTGGTCAATAATTTGATTTAAAAAAAATAAACGAAGATTTTATTTGAATAAATAATATGGCTTTGAAATGAAGTTGAAATTTGAATTTTAATGAAAGGAAAATGTTAATATTTAAAAATCTAAAACAAAATATTTAAAATGAAATTGATGAAAGAACGATATTTAATTTGAGAGATGATTGAATTAAGTTTGAAATTATAATTAAGTTTGAAATTATTAAACTTTGAAATTATTTAATAATTAAATAAGATTGAATTATTTAATGATTAAATTGCATTGAATTCTTTAATAAGAAAAATTGAACTTTTGAATAAGTGAATTTTACTTCGTAAATAATTGAAATTGAGTTTCTTTATTAATTAAGTTTTTGGAAAATTATTTAAAGTTAGTAAATAAATAATTGAAATTGAATTTTCTTTAACAAGAAATGAAAATGTGATATTTTGGAATTAATGTAAGACTTGTAATTGAAAGAATTGATTTGACGAATTTAATTTAATTCAAATTTGTAAGTTTTGATTTAATGGAGTTGAACTTAAGAATTGATTTAATGAATTGGAAATTTAATGGAAATTGTTTTGAATGATAAAGTAACTTAACGAATATTGAATGAAATCGATAAAGGAGTTTAAATTGATTTGAATGTTAAATAAAATTTATTTAAATGATTTGGAATGAAACTTATTTACGAACTTGAATCAACATTTGAATTGATTTAAATAGAAATTGAAATTGTATTATAAGATTTTGAAATGGTAAATTGGAAGTTTTGAAACGAAAATTTTGGAAATTGATTCCAAAAGACAAATGAAATGTTGGTTTACGAATTGAAATTGAAATTGAAATTGATTTGGTTTTGAAATAAATAAACGACCAATCGGTGTAATAATTACGAAAGTTATTAAAGAGACCGGGATCGGTAATGGATATACTCTCTATCTAAACCGAAACCACTTTAATAACTATACGCGGAGTGATGATCCAGAATGAAGTGGTTGGAATGATGTACGTGATGACTGAAGAAAGAGAACGATAATGGATAGCCTTGACACTTGTGTCAAATTGGAAATGACTAAAACAGGAGCTGTGCCGGGCCAATGGAGGATTAGCTACCTCAAGTGGACACACTTCTTCGAACTAATTATACTTGTTGTCGATTGGTGCACCCTTGATTTTGGGAGTGTTGTTTCACGGTGTTGCGGGCACTGCGGCGTTGCGTTCTCACCAGTCCGGATCAGGCGAACGGTAGTATCACTACCTTGGGTATTGCCTCATGTGCCTTGTCATACTTGTATTCCATTTATACGCGACCACTACGATTTTGATTTGTACCTTTAGTATATGGATTGCCCTCTGGTGACTTCCGGTTTTGGGGAAACTACGGTCTTGTATATGCTTTTGGGAATAAAAATGTGTTAAGGGTGGAATGGGCCATGACTTAACGCTATTTTGATATCTTATTATTACTGATAGACATTATCTACTTATCGTACACTACTACATAGTAGATAGTTTACCGGATCCTTAAAGGATGGTTATTCCAAACATCCTTTGAGTTACTTGTATTTCAATTGCTATTTCACTTGAGTTGGATTTATTAATATAAGAATGTTAATCCTGACTCGAGTGTCTTGTGTTTTTGCTTTACGCTCGGGTCAGACTGAGTGTACCAGTATCCGAGACTCACCTTTGAAGTTGGAGCTTTGATTGAAGATCCAGCCATCTATTCTGCTTTCAGTATTCGATGATTCCAGTGATGCATTCTGATTTGTATCTGATGTATCGTGTTACTCTTCCGTTGTATCTGGTTTAACTCTGATGTATCGTATTACTCTTCTATTGTAAACTCTGATGTATTTTATATATTCATATAGTAGCTTCATGAACTACTATCTCTTTTATTTCCGCTGCACTTATCACTCTGTGTCTGTGATCTGTGATTATTTATTTATTGTATATGTTCAGTTTTGCCAAATTTAAATTAACAACGCGGTATTTTGAGCAATTCAACTCCGGCATGTGTGTCTAACTATACACTTATAATGGATGCGAATGGTCCAAAATTCCGGGTCGTTACATGTCGCTCTTGGCGTATTTATGTAATAATTATATTTTATCTAAACCTGGGAAAAGATTATGGGATTATGTAATTTGAATGTGAAGCATGTGTTTTGAAATGTAATCAGTAAAATGTTATTTTTGAAATCTGTGATTTTATTTCCTATTCAAATGGTTTTGATATTATGGATACCATTAACATTACCGTATTTGGTTGCTGAAAGTTAATACTATGGATGACTGCAGCATCTGTAGCACTTAGCTTCGGGCCTCCAGATAGGGGATGTTACAACTTTGTATCAGAGCATAGGTTTATGAAAAAATTTAAACTAAAATAATTTTTGAAAACATAATCCTAAGGAATTAGAGTAAGATTGGGGTATGGGATAACGCTATAATAACCTACTTGTATTTGCTATATATAAGTATATGCTATATCTTTAGTTTCCTATATCTCTTAGGCCATTCTTCTGTATCTCACGAGGCTTGAATACAGATATGGATGCTAGAAGGGTTAATATTGGAGGAGGAAGCAGCTCCATAAGTGGAAACACCAGACCAAATACCAAGAGAAACCAAGGTCAGGCACAAGCAGGGAATGTTGATGCTGTAGTCCCACAAGTGGATATGGGAGCTATGTATCAGGTTTTTTGTGAATATGATGCACATGGGTGTTGCTACAGGAATGGTTGGAGGAAATGCTGGAGTAGAAGTTCAGGAAGCTCCAATGGTCAACCATTATGCTATCTTGAGTAGAGATTATGCTAGGCTTGGAAGGAAGCCCTTTATTGGAACTGAGGATGCTATAGAAGTGGAAAACTAGTTGCTGCATTGTGAGAGGATCTTTACAGACATGGGGCTCAATGATGAGCAGAAGAGGAGGCTTGCTTCTACACAGCTTCAGGGAGCAGCCTTATATTGGTGGATAGTGTGACAGCTGGAGTAAATGAAGTGGAGATGACATGGGCTGAGTTTAGGAGAAGGTTTCAGGAGAGGTTCATGTCTGTGATGCGCAGTCTACTTTGCTCAGGAAGTTTGCTGAATTGGAGAAAGGGGAGATGTATGTTTTGGAGTGTGCTAGAAGATTTAAGGAGTTGGCTAAGTATGGGTATGCTACTGTGGATACTGTGTTGAAGTGGAATGAGAAGTTCATAAGGGGGTTGAAGCCTGAGTTGGCAAGGGCTACATTACCTCATATTAGAGACCCTTGTGATGTGGTTGTAGAGATGGTTTTGAGACCAGTGGAGATGCTTGCTTGTCTAGAGAAGAGTAAGGCGAAGAAGGTCTAGGTTGGGCAAGGTCAGAAAAGGAAATTCTTTCATAAGAAGGGTGCTCAAAAAGGTGGAGCCTCGAAGAAAGGAAAGTCTGAAGTGGTTTGTTATAAGTGTGACAAGAAGGGGCACTTTGCTAATGAATGCCGCATAGGAAAGGCAAAGGAAATGATCAGGAAGAAGAACATCAAGTGCTTCAATTGCGATCAGATTGTCTACTATAAGAATCAATGCAAAGAGCCTGCTAAGGATGGAAAGGACAAGGTGTATCCATTGGATCCTATTGTATCAGGACCAACAGCGCAAGAGAAAGGAAAGGCAGTGTTAGGAGGTACACTTTAGATCCATGATATGTCTGTTAGCGTTTTGTTTGATACTGGTGCATCGCATTCTTTTATACCTTGATGTTTGGTAGATAAGCTTAACCTAGAACCCACATATTTAGTTACTTCCTTAAGAGTTGCAAATCCGATAGGAGGGTATGCGACACTTGGGATGAAGTGTGACCACTTAGAGTTTGACTTGCTAGGTTACACCTTTGTTTGCAATTTGCACATATTTGAATTTGTAGGGTTTGGAATTATATTAGGCATGGATTGGTTAAGTAAGTAGGATGCTAGGATATTTTGCCATGATAGGAAAATATCACTTAGACACCCTGATTGTAGTGATCAGATTGTATATACTATAGAAAGCCCTAGCTGTGATGTGAATGCTTTGTTGGGAGTTATGGAGTTGGAAGATGAGTTGAATCGCCTTTTCGAGGTTATAGAATTTGTGGATGTCTTTGAGCCAGTAGTAGGATTGCCATCGAAATGAGCCATTGAGTTTCGAATAGATTTGGTGCCTGGAGCAGAACCAGTTAGTAGGCCGCCAAGTAGGATGACACCTACAGAGATGAGAGAGCTGAAGGTGCAGTTAGTGGATTTAGAAGGGAATAGTTTTATCAGACCTAGTAGTTCACCTTGGGGAGTAGCCGTAGTGTTTGCTAAGAAGCCGGACGGGTCATTGAGGTTATGTATCGATTATCGTAAGTTTAATGAGAAGACAATAAAGAATCGATATCCATTGCCTAGAATTGATGATTTGTTCGATCAGTTGAGTGGAGCAAAGATATTTTCACAGTTGGATTTGGCTATAGGTTTCCATTAGCTTTGAGTAGCAGAAGATAGTATACCTTTGACGGCATTTAGGACCAGATATGGGTCGTATGAATGGTTAGTTATCTCATTTGGACTAACTGATGCGCCGACATTCTTTGTAGGCTTGATGAACCAAATTTTCAGAGAGCACTTAGATAGATTTGTGTTGGTGTTCGTAAATAATATTTTGATATACTCTAAGGATAAAAAAGAGCATTAATTTCATCTTAGAATTGTGCTTGAGACGCTGAGGCAGAATCAGTTGAAGGTGAAGTTTTCAAAGTGTCATTTCTGCAAAAAGGAAGTGAAGTTTCTTGTTCACGTGGTCTTAGAGAAGGGGTTGTCGGTCGATCTAGATAAGATCGAAGCTGTTAATAATTGGAAGTGAACAGAAACAGTGACTGAGATAAGAATTTTTCTTGGATTAGTTGGATGTTATTGGAGGTTCATTAAGGATTTTTCGTAGATAGCAGCACCTAAGACCAAGTTAACGTGAAAGAATGTGAAGTTTATGTGGATCGATAAGTGTGAAGAAGCATTCCAGAGCTTGAAACACTTATTGAGTCATGCACCTGTATTAGTTGTCCGGAGGGAAATCAAGATTTGGTAGTTTATACAGATGAGTGTGGAACTGGATTAGGAGCGGTATTAATGCTGAAGGGTAAAGTGATTGCATATGCTTCTAGACAGCTTAGCCCGCATGAGGTCAGATACCCAACTCATGACTTGGAGTTAGCTGCAGTTATTTTTGCTTTGAAGGTGCGGAGACATTACCTTTTGGGAGAGAGGTTTGAGCTTTATACGGATCATAAGTCGTTGAAGTACTTGTTCTCTTAGAAGGAGCTGAACATAAGACAGTAGAGATGGTTAGAGTTTATGGATGCTTATGATTTTAGAATTGAGTACACACCAAGGAAAGGTAATAAGGTGGCGGATGCACTTAGTAGAAAGCATCAGATTGTAGTGTTGGAAATGATGGCAGAGTGGAAGGATTTGGAAGCATTGTCGACTTGTAAAGTTCAATGGAGATCTGAGGCCGGATCTAGTGAAGGATCTACTGCGTTATCTTTTTTGGAAGTTCGACCGGTATTGATTGAAAATATTGCTTCTAAACAGGAAGAGGATCCAGTGTTAGCTGAAAGGATCAGGAAGTTAAGAGATGGAATGGAGAGTATTGACTTGAAGGATTTTAGTCTTAACCAGAATGGTTGGTTGAGAAAGAAAGGGAGGTTGTGTGTTCCGAATGTGGGAGACATTAGGAAGGAAGTTTTGGAGGAATTCCATCGTTCGAAGTTCACTATTCATCGAGGAGGAACGAAGATGTATCAGGATATGAAGAGAAGTTTCTTCTGGGAAGGAATGAAGAGGGAAGTAGGCTTATGGGTGAAATAGTGTTTGAACTGTTAGCAGGTGAATGCCGAGCATCAGAAGCCAAGTGGGTTGCTTCAGCCATTGGATATTCCGGTACGGAAGTGGGATTCTATTTCTATAGATTTCATAGACAGGTTGCCGAGATTTATTAGAGGAAATGAAAGTATATGGGTCATAGTGGACAGATTGACCAAGAGTGCCCATTTCATTCCCATTAAGTCAAATAGGATGACACCTATATTGGCTAAGTTATTTATGAAGAATATAGTAAGACTTCATGGAATTCCTAGAATTATTGTTAGTGATAGAGATTCCTTATTCACTAGCGAGTTCTGGAGGAGTCTACAGGAGAGTTTAGGAACCAAGCTCAAGATGAGTACCGCTTACCATCCACAGATAAATGTGCAAACAGAAAGAGTTAACAAGATCTTGGAAGACTTGTTAAGAGCTTGTGTGTTAGATTTTGGAGGATCATGGGAAGACCATCTACACTAGTCGAGTTTTCGTATAACAACAGTTATCAGACTAGTATAGGGATGGCACCATTTGAAGCTTTGTATAGAAGACCATGCATATCTCCCGCATGTTGGTTATAGACCGAAGACAGATTAGTCCTTGGTCCTGATTTGGTGAGAGAAGCTGCAGAGAAGATTGAGCTGATAAGGGTGAGAATGAAGGAAGCTCAACATAGGCAGAAGAGCTATGCAGATAGAAGACAGAAAGATTTAGAGTTCTCCATTGGAGATCATGTTTTCGTCAAAGTATCGTCGATGAAGGGTGTTATCAGGTTCAGGAAGACAGTGAAGTTAGCACCGGGATTTGTAGGACCATTTCCTATTTTAGAGAGGATCGGGAAACTCGCGTACAGAGTAGAGTTACCGAGTAGTTTGGCAGGAGTCCATGATGTTTTCCATGTATCTCATCTTAGAAATTATGTTAGAGATTAAGACACTACTATTGCACCGACTATGTTAGAGGATTTAATAGTGGAACCAGACATGACTATAGTTAGGAAGCTTATCCGTATAGTCACGAGAGATGAGAAGAAGTTAAGGAATAAGATAGTCAAATTGGTGAAATTCCAGTGGAGTGACGATGATAGAGACTGTACTTGGAAGACTGAGAGTAGGATTAGAGATGCTTATCCTAATTGTCTTGATGATATGCTTTACCTTTGATAGTTTTGATGCGCACCTTATCGTAATTTCGGGGACGAAATTCTTTAGGGGGGATTGTAACTCCCTATATTTTTAGTAACATTATTTAGGATATTTAATTAGCTAAGTTAAATTAAATAATTAGGTTAATTAATGGATTAAGAGTTGTGATTAGTAGGGGTAGCCGTGCCATGTTAATGAGTAAATCAAAACGAGATAATATGAAATAAAATAGGTAAGGGAAAAATCGGGAGAAGGATATTCTTATACCCTAAACCCTTGGGAACTCATTCATATGTTCATTTCACTATCAAAAATATTTTAAGCCTAAAGCCGGCCTCCATTAGCAAAGAGGAAGAAGATAAAGCTAAGATTCAAGAGGAAGAATTAAATCACTTAATCAAGATCAAATCTCACATCTTAAATCACAAAGCTAAGGTGAATAATGACAACAACTCTTAATTCTTAAATGTTTTCGGTTTTAAGGAAATCTGAATTTATCTTGCATAGTTAAGCCATATTTTGAAGAACAAAATGTTTATATATGCTCGTTGATGATTTATGCTTATTCATGTATATTTTATGATTTGTTTTGATGTGAAAACCCTATTTAATGACATCCAAATACCTTGCGATTTTAGATATAGTTCAGAGATGATATTTTAGAGATGGGTTTCAATTTTCATAATTTTTTGAATTAATGTGGATTTTATATTAATTTTCTAGTGAATAAATTGATTAATTGGTTATAAATAATTTACGGTTAAGTTATAAATAATTTGGATCTGAAATTTATATATGTTAGAAAACATATTAAAAATGAGTTTATGGAATTTTTGTAGAATTTTCCAAAGTGTTTTGATGAATATATAAAATTATTTAAGGTATGGGACTTAAATGTTTTATATATTTATAAAAGGAGAAGGGGCATTTAGTAAATAAATTAAAGTGTTTACTTCTGAAATTTTGGCAGTGCTTTTAGAAAAGAAAATTTGCAACCAATAAGATTTAGACAAACAAGGCAGGTTAGTTAAAAAGATTACTTAAAAAGGTTAAAAGTTGGTTTTACCTGTAAAATGTATGCTTTGCCACTTTCGGCACCCTGCTTTCGACTTAGATGGCTTTCGACTTAATTCCTCCACCTCCACCACTTTCGAAACCAATGCACATGGCATCAAAGACTTGGTGCGCTGTGAATTGGAAAGAAGGCGAAAGGTATGAGGTCGAAACCTGGGGTTTCGAATGAGGTCGAAGCACTACTTTGTTTTAAATGAAAAATGTGCCTGCTTTGCTTTCAACTATATTGCTTTTGACTTGGTTGGCTTCCGAATGGGTCAAATGGTTTAAAAAAATGGTTTTAAAAGGTTGCATCTTTATTTTTAAATAACCGCTTTCGACTAGGTTGAAGCATTAGCTGCCGCTTTCTACCTTTCGAAGCAATGCTTTCGAAAGGGTTGTTTTTGTTTTATAAAACCCTGCCACTTCTCCAATGCTTTCGGAAGGTTGGTTTCGACACTAACACTTCTTCGTTTGGGAAATAGATTTTCAAAAAGTTGCTTTCAACCCTGTTGTTTGTGACCCTTAGAGATTTTTAAAGATTAACCCAAAAGTTTCGAAAGAGATGGTTTTGAATGGTTTCGAAGGGTGTTTCCACATGTTTTAAAATTGAACCCAAATGCTTTCGAAAGGTTTTTAAGGAAGGTTTTTAAGGGGTGGTTCCTCAATGGTTTTGGAAGGTTTAACCAATGGTTTCGAAAGATTTAAAGGAAAGGTTATTCTGATGGTTTCGAAAGGCTATGTTTAAAGGTTTTAAAGATAGGATGTCTAAAGTTTTTTAGCTTCCAAAGGAAAAGGCATTTCAATGGTTTCGAAAGGTTTATGTAAATGGTTTCGAAAGAAAGGTTTTGGCCTTTCGGCCTAGATGAAAGAAAGGGTTTATTTGGTTACGAAAGGGATACTTTCAATGGGATCGAAAGGGGTACTTTCAATTGTTTAAATGTATTCATCAACAAAGACTTGGGTATAGTATATATACAACATGGCAAGGTGATTTTGAGTAAAGCATAGAGTATGCATTTTCCTTGTTTAAGTTTGATTTAGAGGTTTTAAATCAATTTGAGATGAAAAGGTTTTCAAGGAAAATTTAAGTAAAATGACTCAGATATTAGATTCCCATATGGGACTGGTATAGGGTCGCGCCCTATACATTAGCTATCAGCCCCAGCTAATTTAGTCCAAAATTCCAGTGTGTAGGGCTTTGTCACAGGTAATTATAGATAGATTGGAATATATATTTGTATACAGATAGGTTATTGGTGAGCCCGCAAAACCAATAGGATCAGGTGACCCTGGGAGATGTTAAGTTAGGGACAGACCGTCCAGAAGAGGAGTATTTAACAGATAGTTAGGGATAGAAGGTCTAGAAGAGATGCGTTTAACAGTTTTTAGATTATTTTGATTATATGTCTGGTAGGCCCAAGTCAGCCAAAGGTTAGTAGTTAGCCAAACAAAACTACAATGTCCATGCAAATAGTCCATTTATAACCAGATATGTATTTTTACATGATAATGCTTTACAGTTTTAACCAGTTTTGGTTGTAGGATTATGATTTGAAAAAGATACGTTTTAAAGTATATAAGTGAGGGGAAACCTATTCCGCTAAGTGGCATGGTCTCATTTAATATCAAATAACTGAGATGTATAGTATTATTCACATAGACTATATGTCTGACTCGGAGTTTATGTTTTCCCCCTTAAACTCCCGGGTGCCCAAAATTGATTTGAGTAGGTTGAGGGTTGAGGTTTTACAGGTTTAGTAAGTTGATGAATAAAGTTTCCAAAGACAAGCAGGTGGCTGACGGATAGCTACCTAGGAGTTGCTGTTATGTTTTGATTTATTCCGCTATGTTGTACTTAAGACAGTTATGTCTATATGGTACTCTGGTCAACCAAGGGGGCATCATCATATGTCGCTCTTGGCGTATTTATGTAATAATTATATTTTATCTGAACCTAGGAAATGATTATGGGATTATGTAATTTGAATGTGAAACATGTGTTTTGAAATGTAATCAGTAAAATGTTGTTTTTGAAATCTGTGATTTTTTTTCGTATTTAAATGCTTCTGATATTATGGATAACATTAACATTACCGCAGTTGGTCACCGGAAGTTAATACTATAGATGACTGCAGCATCTATAGCACTTAGCTTCGGACCTCCAGATAGGGGATGTTATAGGATCCTCCGATGGATCTCGTAGAATTTTACCATGAGATCAAGAGATACCTATGTCAGGAGGATGCCGAGGCTAATCAGGAAGAAATCAATGTTGTGGATGCGGAGGATGGCCCGGAGAAGGGTCCAACAAAGGCAAAGGAAAATGAAAGATGGATGACGGCTTTGAAGGATCAAAGCAACAAAGGAGGGAACTGAAATTCTCTTCTTACATGAATTAAAATGAAACCACGAAGTGGATTTACCTAGATACTAAGGGATAGATCCCCTATCGAAAACCAAAAGGAGAGATCCGACAGACTATTAAAAGATGTCCATAAAATATTGGTTATTCCATGAACTGGATGGGCATAACACAAATGATTGCAAATAGTTGTGCGATCTGATCGAAGAGCGGTTCAGAAAAAACCAATTACAACAATATGTGAGAATTCAAGCTACGGTGGTGGACTAGGAGCAGCCATCAACCGCAGCGAAAGGAAATGGCCTTGGATCAAGCCCAAGAATGGTCATCTCTTGATTAAGATGGCAGGGAACTAGGTTCGGTTCTCGCACCCTATCTATCCTTTAATAAAAAATGCAATAATACAGTCTAGCCACTTACTTGTGTATGAGATCTCGATTGTCCCTAGGCACACTCTGAGTTGGATGTTAGGTTGTAATGTCCGGTGAGGTGGCTATCATGATATTTGATTTTATGATTCTTAATATCTGAACTCGATTCCGTAATATGAATCCCCGATTGTTAAAATTCACTTGAATGTGATAACTAAAATTGATCGCTTTTAAGCCCCATCTGAAGAGACTGGACTGAAGTGCAAGAACAAGCCCCCTTATCGGAGAGTGAGCGGATGGGCTTGCTTGTCGTTAGGTCCTCTCGTCAGAAAGCGAGCGATTCGGACTCAACAAGGGTTCCGAGAGACCATAGATTTGAATATCGGCCCCCAACGACTATGGATTTGATTAACGTTCTGGAGAGACCATTAATTTGATTATCGGCCCCGAACGACCATGGATTTGATTAATGGTCTGGAGAGACCATAGATTCGATTATCAGCCCCTAACGGCCATGGATTTGATTAACAACCTGGAGAGACCTTGGATTTGATTATCTGCCCCGAATGGCCATGGATTTGATTAATGGTCCAGAGAGACCGTGGATTTGATTATCGGCCCCGAACGGCCATGGATTCGATTAACGGTCCGAAGAGGCCATAGATTTAATTATCGACCCCAAACGGCCATTACTTTAGCTAACAATCTGGAGAGATCGTGGATCTAACTATCGGGTTTGAATGACCATTTATTCAATTGATGATCCAAAGAGATCATAGATTTAACTATCGGCCCTGAATGGCCACTAATTTGATTAACAATTCGAAGAGATCATCCCCTTGACTTAAAAACATAAAACGATCTGGAGAGATCAAACCTTAGAACAAATACAGATATGACAAAAGGATTTGAATGCCTTGTCATTAGAGTAGAATAAATAAATATCAGATGAACATGGGACAATTTTGATATGTGATGTAATAACTCCAAATAAAATCATAATGATGATGATGTATAGACTGCAATTAGGCAGAATCTAGAGTCATAGGCTGTAACAGGTTTGGAATGACCCATGATTGACAAGAGAATCCAAAGGAACATGATGATTCACAATAGCTTGATTGGCCAATAACCAGAAAAATCAAATACTAATATCCCATCGACTTTAACATTTGCTCTTGAGGAAAGCACACCTTCAATTTGCAAGGCATGCTTTAGGGGGCAAGTGTTATTCCGCCTTTTGACCAGGCAGTATACAGATGAACTTGACAAGTCAAACTTGGAGTTATCAAGGTAGGAAGCCCAGAGATATAGCCCCAGAGTTCAAAAACCAAGTACAAACGGAGCTATGAGACAAAAACAAAACCAACTAAAGAGTTTGGGGATATCGATCCAACCAAATGTTGGATCAATATCGATTTAAAACCATGGATCGGTACTGATCCATAAATCTTGGCCAAATCATGCCCCACTCCTACTACATGCCAATGATGATGTTAGAAGCCCATTTAAAGTATTGCTTTGTTTTTCCAATGCAATTCTCTATCAATCTCCACAAGCACTAGAATCAGCAACTCTGTTCTTTCATAGATCCATCCTTTGGACTCAGAAACAAGCAAATATTGATGCAAACAAGTATGGAATCACGAAGCTAACAACAAGTCGAGCCAACACAAAGTGTTCAAAACAACATCCAAAGACATCTTACAGATTAGCATCGATCCAAGCCCTTGGATCAGCATCGATCCTCGAACTCTACTGAGATGTCTCCCTACTTGTTTGGAGAAATGGTCTATGGTATGGAGAATGAGGTAGAGATCTACATGTGAGATTTTAGGCTTCCTACGTCTATAAATAGAGGGGCAGGGCTCATTTTTATGGATCTTTTTTGGCTCTCTTGCTCTTTTACTCTAATTTTTTTATAATCACTCATGGATTTATACTGATCTGTAAGAACTATACTTGAAAAACAATAGTATAATAAAGGAAACTTAAAGTGAACAAAGGCCGGAGTATGCCGAACCACTATAAATCTTGTGTGTTCTATTTCTTACTCATTTTCCATTTATTTTCTTCACTTTTATTCTCTACTAAATCTATTGGGTGTTTGTGCCAATTTTTGGTTCAAACATCACTATATAACAAAGTACATATTAGAAATCAAATACCTTTATTACGAACAAGATTGGTTATCAAGTCAGATATATGTACCAAATTACATAATTTCCCCTAGGGCATACCCATAACTCTATCAATCCCCCACTTGTACTTAAGGTCAATTGTGGAATCTTATTCTCATTCCTTCGATCATTTTTCTTAAAACTGATCGAGCTAGTCCTTAGTGAATGGATATGCTATATTGTCTTAACTATCTACTTTTTCAATCAACTATCTCTAACACTAGTAATCTGTCTTTATTATGTAAAACCTTTTTCGAAATATGTTTATCATCTTGTAGTGAGTTCTAGGTTCTTTCCTGAACTACACCACGACATTGTTACTATATAACAATTACATACGATTCTAAAAATTTGGAATCACTCCCAGCTCGGTTGTAAATTTGTGCATATCTATATGCACATACATATACATATATATAGACACACACACGTAGATATATATATATATACGTATATGTATATGTATATATATACGTATATGTATATGTATATTTATACATATACGTATATGTATATATGTACATATACACATTGCTTCTATCATGACTCTATTCAAGGCGATGTAGTTAGACTTTTCATCAAATCATATTATTTTGAACATTTCCAACTTACAGTTCTTGACTTAAGATTGAACATGATTATAGGGTTGACATACTATGATCGATATCGCTTATGAAGTTCGAGTCTGATTACTCCTTCATAAGGAGTTCATTGTTTCTATAAACAATTCCCTAGTATTTTGTAAATACTCGAGAACATCTAAACTACTATATATTTGTTAACCCAAAAAATGGATCAACACCCTGGATTGAATGTGAAAGCACCAGCCCTAGTCTTAAGAGCAATAATATAGGGAATAAATGTAAAAAGAGTAGAAATAGTAAAAAGACAAGAAGATTTTTATAGTGGTTCGGTTGTTAACGAAGCCTACGTCCACTTTATAACTTTTGTTATTGACTAACTGTTGTTACAAGTTGAATCTAATCACAATTTGGTTGAACCTTCTAAGTTAGATCAAGTCACAAGTGCAAGAGTTCACTGGAGAATCATAGTAAACCCCTAGATGACTATTGTGTAAGAGGAGAAAAGTGAAGAATAATTTCTGTAGAGTTCCAACAGCCAGTCCAGAAGATCCCCTTTATGTTGTAGATGGGTGATTATTTATAGGGATTGGAGAGCTATCAGGCTATGCCGCTTTCCCAAAAGCTTACATTTGAAGGTACGAAGATGCTCAAAAAGTTTCGTAGCGAACCGACCTTATATGATGGATCGTAAGCGATCCATAGGGCATGGATCACTAGCGATCCAAGCAGTTAGCGTATTTTAACTTGTTTCAGTTGGATCATGTTTCTTGCCTTGCGTAGATGCTCTCCATGTAATTTCATGACTAGATGCCTTGTTTTGATGATGATTCATGTACATGTTGCATTGAACTATTACTGGAATCAGATGAATGCTTTCTTCTTAATCTAGCTTGCTTGGAATATCATGAAATTTAGTAGGCGTCACTAGAAAAGGCAATGCTTCATGATGCAAAAAGAATGGACGACCCATGAGCAATATTTATGGATCGCTAGCGAGCCATCTCCTTAAGCTATTTTTGCTTTTTTTTTCCTCTTGAGGCTTTCTTGGTTCCTTCTTCTAATCCTTCTGGTTAATTCTTGAGTCGTTTCAACTTGACATAGATGTTCTAACTTCTATTAAATTCTACTGGGTTAAAAACCCAAATAACATTTGCCCTACAAAGTATGCTTTCGATGGAAATAAGGTATGCTCTGGAAGTTACTGCTTTTGAGTTCCCATTTGGTGAGGTTTAATTTATCGTGCTGAGGCTATCATGTGAATTTGGCTTTGGCTATTCAGCTGTTTATTGAATTTCAATGTGAATCATCATTGCTCGTCATCAATTTTGGTCCCACGACTTTCACGATGCTTGCAAATAACATGTGGATCATGCTCGGGAAGTTTGGAGAAAACTGGTTGCAATTTGATGGATTGCCAGCAATCCATAGTCTATGCACCGCTAGCGATCCAATGACTTAGCAAATTTTTTCAAAGTATATTCCTACTTAACTGTGCTTGAGCCAACCTTCTTTCTTTTCATCCTTCCCATTGCGAATCGAGCTATCTTCCTTTGTGAATTGATCCAATCTTTTGACCAAACCCTTGGTCGCTTACGCCACCGCCTTCACCACCATAGCTTTCTGCCTTTGACCCCACTTGCCTTTGACGTCACCTTGAACTAGCCCCTAGTTCCTATTGCTTTGTCTATTTGGATCGCCACTGACCTTACTCACTTAGATCAGCAACGATCTTACCCGCTTTAGGTCACCAATAACCTAAGTTCAACCATGTTCGCCTTTTGACTTTTAACTAGAGGCGGGTTATGTAGATTTTGGCATTTGTTTACCAATTTGGTGATGAAGTTATGTTGGTGATGGATGCAATGGAGAATTCAAGTTGATTGTGTTTTGGTGAAAGAAGATAGTAAATCGAGTCTTGAGTTCTTCATGGAACGAAGCTTGGGTCTTGCTCCGGTGCTTGACATGTTTTGCTATCATCGTCTACAAAATCAGAATTACTTGCACCGAGTCACACCGCTGATCCGGTACGATGTCTTGTGGATTTATTTTGGTTTTTCTGGGAGATGATAATAGCTTAGGGTTGCATCTTGTATGCAACTCATGTTATTATCCCTTTCCAGGATATTAAAATCGACCTGTGCTGAGAATTCTTTTCTTAATTCGGTCCCGTTGATCTACAGTTGCTCACTTTGGATTGGTCCTGTCATTGCACAGTCGGTGTACCTGGAATAGGAAGAGCTTTCCATGTCGCTTCGGACAATGGATCCCTTATCGATCGTTGGTCGATAACGGGTAAGTGTATGAGAAATAACTTTAATGAATGATACAAAAATCTATTTTCTTTCTTCATTATGAGTGAA
Organism: Allium fistulosum; assembly: GCA_030737815.1. Lineage (NCBI taxonomy): Eukaryota > Viridiplantae > Streptophyta > Magnoliopsida > Asparagales > Amaryllidaceae > Allium > Allium fistulosum. The sequence goes on along the minus strand of CM060907.1, from coordinate 934,134,325 downwards.
CTATCTACATAGGATGGAGAATTTGTAGTGTTCAGGACACCGAGCCCATCCCAGTTAGATAACACACTGCACTTGCCCCAATCAACACTTGGAACCCGAAGTGTCTGCATAAATCGATATTTTTCAGAGTTTAAGTGTTAAGCGTTGGGGGATTTTTAGTTAAAAATAAAATTACCTGACCACGTTAGGTACAAGTTCTATTGTATATAATGAAGAACCTATCATCCCATCGTAAATCCAATGGAGGAAGTCCGACACTCTCAGAAGCCGAATCGTCATCAGTTGCGCCTTTGTAAACGATTTCAGTAGCGCCTACTTCTTCAGTGCCGTCAGCTAAATATAGTCAATTTGTTTCAATTGGTCCAGTTGTAGATCAGAGTCTTTCAAATTTTAGAGTTCTACTTAATCCTTCGGAGTGAGCTTGCTATGTAATCTCTGCTAAAGTTCTACATAACATTTGTTTACAGCATGGCATTCCGGATGGTGACATATACCTTCCATCAAAAAATGAGTTCGCACATATGCTACCTTTGGGGTACACCACTTGCCACCGGTATATGTGCTTGAATGGAGTAGTGCCCCCTTTCAATCACTTCTTAAGAGAAACTCTTCTGAAGTTAGGAATTGCTCCATTTGAGATTCACCCCATTGGATATGCGATCTTGACTTACCATTACGTCTTATTTATGCGGACATTCAATCGTGCCCCAAGTTTTGATGAGTTGAGATATTTTCTCTCATTCAAGAAGAGAGACGAATGCCCGTCCCTCGTGGTCATCGAGGCTTAAAGAAACCACAAAATCATGCTGCAGCTTCAAAGTAACCTGTCCAATTCAAGACCCAATATTATTTCGTTAGTTGTACTGAGGGATTTAATCATTTTTGGACAAAGGGGAGTAAGTCTTCTCTTTTACTCGTTGAGATTTAATAAGTCGCTATGGGATTTTTGATAGATTGAATACTCCTTGCAGTTATTCCGAGACCAAACAAAGATCTATCACTCGATCCAATCTTCCATGCTCTGAGGGTTGTAGATGCCAAAGAGAGATCGGTCAAGGTTTTGCTAATGGATGAGAATTTGCTTTGGTACAGGTTGTTGCATCCCGGGAGATCTGTTGTAGCCGCTGAAGTTCTATCTCCTTCCCGCTCCAGAATTCGAACACGCTCCACTTCTTCATCACACGGCTTTGAAGAGGGCGACCTCCGAGAAGGAGAAGGTCCGTCTGGCGGGTCAACCGAAGAAATTCATGAACGAAGAGGTGTAACGACCAAAGCCAGCTGCCCACTTAGGATGCCCCCGATCCCAGTGGAGGAAGAAGAATACAAGCAGCGTAAAGGCAAGGCTGTGGTGAAAAATGAAAAGGAGGAGGGTGAAATTAAGAACAACAGCAGCTATAATTCCTCCTCCAGTGATGATGAATTCGATGCAAGTTCTGCTAATGGAAACATCGAATCGTGTGATGAAACTCTGAGAATGAGTCCTATTCTTTCGGATTATCCTCCCAAAAGATTCATGCTAAAGATGCTCCCCCAGCAGCCGAGCGACTTCATGGTTTTCACTTAAGGAAACCGATACTAACTTTGGGGATTTGAGCAATGTTTATGTAGATATCGATGAACTTATAGGAGAAGATTTCGAGTTCGAGGGATTGTCTCCTTGCCACGATCATGCTATGTCTAGAGTTAGCTCGATTCCCAACCGTTGTGACCTCCCAATCTGGTTTGTTAAGTCCTTTTAGGCTGTCCATGACACATCACACATTTTGCTAGGGTCACGTTAACTTAATATGCATTTTTTGGGTTTATTTCCTATCGCTAAAGTTCTTTATTTATTTTTTATATCAAATACTATGAGAGGCCATGGACTTTACGGGGACCTTGAACAATTTACTGATGCAGAACGCAGGTTAAGATGGACTTAAGGCCGCCATCATCCCCGAGAAACCGAGGAAGAGTGGAGAAGGAGAAAAAACTTGGAAGCCGAAGTACGTCATCGAGACGACAAAGAATGGGTAGAGTTTACAGGAGTGGTTATGAGAAGAGAAAAACTCCTGACGACTGAGAAGAGCCATCCAAGAAGTCGAAGGTAGATCACAGTTCTCATCCCTCCAAGCACCCATCATTTGCTCCGGCACCAATCTCTTTTGGAATTGAAGTTCCAGCCTTCACCATTCAAGTTTCACCTTCATCCCAGGCCCTATCAACTCACGTAGTGCCTATTTCTGGTTCTTCACATCCCTATAGGAGGCCGGCTTATATTCTCCCATTTGGTCCTCCTAAACTCGAAGCTGCGCTCCCCGGATGGTTTCTAAAAGGGGTTAAATATGATCGCGGCCTGCACCCAATCCGTAAAGATTCGTACGTAATGACCCTAATTTTGACTAATAATATTTAGGACATTTAAATGGATAAATTAAATGAAATAACATAGATGGTTAAGGGATTGATATTTGTAAATTAATAAAGGAGTCGTGCCTTAATGAATATATAAGCAAAAGAGAATTAAAGATAAGTAAGTAGGAGGAATATGATAAGGGGAAAATTGGAATAGACTTTAATCTTATACCCTAAACACTTTTATCCTTCATTTCTCATTCATAAACAAAACTAAAACCCCAAGAGCTTGGCCGACCACCATTAAGAAGAATCAAAAGAAGATAAGGTAGGAATCAAGTAGAAAGCTTGAAGAAATTAACCAAAGAGCAAATCTCAACCTTCTTAATACCAAGTTAAGGTGAATAATTCGATTACATCTCACTTTTGTTAAAGATTTTGGTTTCAAGGTTGGATCCAAATTAAGTTTGCAAATATTATGCCACGTTGAGTTTGTATAAATGGATATATATACTTGTTGAGGATTAATGATGTTTTGTATAGATTTTATGATAAGTTTAGATTGGAAACCCAATAAACTAACATCCAAATGATTTGCATTTTTATATATGGTCAAAAACATTAATTTAGAAGTGGGTTTAAAGTTTCATAAATGTCTAAGTTTTTGTGGATTTATTATGAATTTTCTATGAAAGAAAATGGTTAATATTGGGTTTAAATTATTTAAAGCAATTATATAATGATTTTGGGTCTGAAGTTTAAATATGTTAGAAAACATATTAAAAGTGAATTATGGTGATTTTTGTGGAATTTTCCTAAGTATTTTATTATGATTATAAAATTATTTAAGTTAAGAGACTCAAATGTTTTATATGTTTTATCAAGGAGAATGACTTATTTGTTAAAACGTTTTAATTGACAATCTTGAATTCGGTAGCCTTTTTGAAAAAGATTTTGATAAAGAAATGGCAACTAATTACATTTTGACAAGTAAGGCAGGTACGGTAAAAAGAAATTTCTTTGAAAGGCTAAAATTTTTGCTTGGAATTACCACTTCCCCACTTCCATCTGTTAGCTTTCGACACCATACCTTCGCTTATAAACCCATTCAAAACATGGTGTCAAGCAATAGATACGTAGTGCATTGGAAAAGGGCAGAGGGGACCGTGTCAAAACCATGGTTTCGAAGGGGTAGAAGTTTTCTTATAAGCTTTCGAATCCACTACCTGTCTTTGCTTTTAAAGATGCTTTCGAAAGGGTGCTTTCAACTTGTCTTTGTTTTAAAAGGATTGCCTTTGTTTAGAAAAGAGATTTCGAATGAGTTGCCGCTTATTTATATTTTAAAAGAAGCTTTCTAAAGGATAACCTCTGTTGAACTTGTTCGTAAACCCATGCTGCCACATTATTACCTTTCGAACTAGTTAAGGCCGCTTTTCTTTATAACCTTAAACCAATGTATTCGAAAGGGTGCTTTCGCCTTTTACTTTGAAGTTGCCTTCTCAATGTTTTTGAAAGGGTCATATAGCCGCTTTCAAATTGTTTTGGAGGCAATGGTTTCGAAAGTGTGGGTTTCAAAACCATCCTCTTTCTTTTACTAGGTATTAATGCTTTCGAAACCAATGCTTTCAGTTTTCTATGACCCTATAGTTATATTATATGTTAAACCCAAAGGTTTCGAAAGGAATGAGTTTAAATGGTTTCGAAGCAATGTTTCCACAAACTCTTACTTGAAAGCCAAATGCTTTCGAAAGGTATGCTATAAGTGTTTCGAAGGGGAGGTCCCCAATTTTTTCGAAAGGAATATTTTAAGTGTTTGAATGGAAGATTTCCAACACTTTCGAAAAACAAGTTTAAATGGTTTTGAAAGGGGATGTCTAAAGTTTTAAAGAAATGATTTCGAAAGGCATATTTTCAATACATTCGAAAGGTATGTTTTGGCCTTTCGGGTTAGTGTTCCAAGGTTAAAGTAGTTAAATTATTTTGAAAGGGGTACTTTCAATGAATTTGAAAGGGATTGTTTAAGGTTTTAAACAAAGGTTTCGAAGGTAATGTTTTGGCCTTGTAGCCTAAAGCTTTCTAAGTTAAAAAGAGTTTTAAACTTATTATTAAGGGATAGATAATCCCATTGATAAGATTTCATCAACATTGTTTTGTGTAAAGCATATATCATAGCATAAGTACTTTGAGTAAAGTAAAGAATACGATTTCCTTGTTTTATAAAGTTATGATTTTAGGGGTGGATCATTTACAAAGATTGTTTACAAGGAAATGAAATTTGAATAGGGTTGTTAACCATAAGTATATAACAAGAAACGAAAATTGAATAGGGTAGTTAACCCTAAGTTTATGACTCAGATATTAGAAGACCAGATGAGACTGGTGTAGGGTCGTGCCCTATACTTTAGCTAATAGCCCCTAGCTAATATAAGTCCAAAATTCTAGTGTGTAGGGCTTTGTCATTGAAGGGACTTAAATAACGTTACACACATAAGGGAATATACAGCGTAAAGATCGGTTATTGGTGAGCCTGCAAAATCATTAGGTTCAGTTGACCCTAGAAGAAGAAAGTTAAAGGCGGTCAGCCTTGTATTATGTCTAACAGAAGTTAGGTTATTGATTATGTCTAGTAGGCCCAAGTCAGCCAATGGTTAATAGTTAGCTAGGTAAAACTATAGTGTGGACAGATAGTCCATTGATTTCCTGATTATTATGCATATAATATATATATATATATATATATATATATATATATATATATATATTTGCTATTATTGTTATAATCGATTTGATTGCATGATTTTGAATTGCAAAATATATGCTTTTAAAAGGATATTAGTGAGGGAAAATTCATTCCGCTAAGCGCATGGTCTCACTTAATATCAGTAAACCAAGATGTAATAGTATTATTCACACTAGGCTTTATGTCTGACTCGAAGTTTATGTTTTCCCCTTAAACTCTCGGGTGTTGAAAATTTGTTTTGAGTAGATAGAGAGTTACGGACTTTTCAAGTTTAGTAGGTTGGAGGAATAAGCTTCTGAAGACGTACAGGAGGCAAAGCTAGCTATGAAGGAGCTATTTAGTATTATTTTTGCCGTGATGTATTTATGACTAATATGTCTATTTAATACTTTGATCACCCAAGGGGGCATCTTCATATGTCGCTCTTGGCGTAATTTGTAATAATTATATTTGATCAAAACCTGGGAATCGTGTTGGGATTATGTAACTGAATATGAAATACAGATTTGAAATGTAATCAGAAAAGTTTTTTTTGAAATCTATGTTGATTTTGTTTTATATTCATGTGCTTCTGATATTATGGATACCATTAAACATTACCATGTTTTGTCACCGGAAGTTAATACTATAGATAATTACAGCATCTGTAGTGCTTAGCTTTGAGCCTCAAGATAGGGGATGTTACAACTTGGTATCATAGTATAGGTTTATGAAAACTTAAAAGAAATTTTAAACTTAAAATGGTTTTTATATAAGGAGTTAGAGAAAAGACTAGGGTATGGGATAATGCTATAGTAACGTACTTGTATTTGCTATATATATGTATACGCTTTATATTTATTCTCCATCTTTCTTAGGCTATTCTTCTGTATCTTACAAAAACTCAAATGCAAATTTTAATGAAGTAAGATATGGATGCTAGGATTGATTAAGCTTGGTGGAGGAAGCACCACTATTAATGGAAATGCCAGACCAAACACTAGAAGGAATCTGGGTCATGCACCAGCTGCTAATGTGGATGTTGGAGCACCGCAAGTTGAGATGGGAGCTAAGCATCAGTTCTTCGTCAACCAGATGCAAGCTAGAGCTGCCATGGGATTAGTCGAAGGAAATGCAGGAGAAGGAAATCAGGAAGCTCTGGTGGTCAATAACTATGCAGTACTAAGCAGAGATTATGTCAGGCTGGAAGGAAAGTCGTTTATCATGACTAAGGACGCAATTGAAGTGGAGAATTGGTTGCTTCATTGCGAGAGGATTTTTGCTGATTTAGGGTTTAATCACAAGCAGAAGAGGAGACTTGCTTCTAGGCAGTTGCAAGGAGCATCACTGTACTAGTGGAACAGTGTTACTGTGGGAGCTAATGAAGAGACCATGACTTGGGCAGAATTTGGAAGGAGGTTTCAGGAGAGATTCATGTCGAGGATTGCTAAGTCAACTCTACTCCAAAAGTTTGCTGAGTTGGTGCCGGGAGACATGACAGTGTTGAGGTAAGCTACCAGATTTGAGGAGCTATCAAGATATGGATATGCTACGATTGATACGGTTACTAATAGAAATGAGAAGTTCATCCGTGGATTGAAACCCAAGCTTGCTAAAGCAACTTTGCCACATATTAGGGATTTGTGTGATGTAGTTGTTGAGATGGCTTTGAGACAGGAGGAGATGCTTGCTTTTCTTGATGGTAACAAAGCCAAAGAAACTCAAAGTGGGCAGAACCAGAGAGAAAGTTTTTCCATGATAAAGGTGCTCAGAAAGGCAGAGCAACCAAGAAAAGGAAGGCCAATGTAGTTTGCTATAAGTGCGATAAGAAGGGACACTATGCTCATGAATGCCAGACAGGCAAAGGAAAGAAAGCTGTTGATAAGAAAGAAGTAAAATGTTTCAATTATGACAAGGTTGGACATTATAAGAACCAGTGCAAGGAACCAGCCAAGGATGGAAAAGGCAAGATGTTTGCATTGGAACCAGCTACCTCAAGACCAACAGCGGAGGAGAAAGGAAAAGCTGTGTTGGGAGGTACGCTTTTGATTCATGGTATGTCAGTTAGAGTTCTATTTGATACCGGTGCATCAAATTCTTTTATATCTCATTTTTTGGTAGATAGGCTTAACCCAGAACCCTCATACTAGTTACTTTCTTAAGGGTTGCGAATCTGATAGTAGATATGCGACTCTTGGGATGAGATGTGACCAATTAGAGTTTGAATTGTTAGGTCATGTATTTGCTTGCAGTTTGCATGCATTTGATTTCATAGGGTTCAGAATTATTTTGGGTATGGATTGGTTAAGTAAATACGATGCTATGATATTTTGTTATGATAGGAAAATATCACTTAGACGCCCTAGTTGTAGCGATCGGATTATATACTCCATAGAAAACCCTAGTTTTGAGGTTAATGCTTTGTTGGGTGTTATGAATGAAGAAGATGATTTAAACCGAGTTTTCGTTGTTAGAGAATCTGCATATGTTTTCGAGCTCGTGATGGGACTAGCGCCGAAACGAGCCATTGAGTTTCGGATAGATTTTGTACCAGGAGCAGAATGGGTGAGTAGACTGCCAAGTAGAATGACCCCTACCGAGATGAAGGAGTTAAAGGTGTAGTTGGTTGATTTAGAAGGTAAGAAGTTTATCAAACCAAGTAGTTTGCCCTAGGGAGCAGTCGCAGTGTTTGCAAAGAAACCAAATGGATCATTAAGGTTGTGTATCGATTGTTGTAAGCTGAATGAGAAGACGATAAAGAACCGATATTCGCTAGAATTGACAATTTGTTCGATCAGTTGAGTGGAGCCAAGGTATTTTCCCAGTTGGATTTGGAAACAGGGTTCCATCAGCTTAGAGTAGCATATGATAATACTCCTCTAACGGCGTTTAAGACCAGATATGGATCGTACGAATGGTTAGTGATGTTGTTCGGGCTAACTAATGCGCCATCATTCTTTGTGGACTTGATGAACAGATTCTTCTGGGACCATCTGGATAGATTTATGTTAGTATTCATAGACAACATTTTGATATACTCTAAGGATGATAATGAGCATGAAGTTCATCTTAGAGTGGTGCTTGAGACGTTTAGGCAGCATCAACTAAAAGCAAAATTTTCGAAGTGTCACTTCTGGAAGAAAGAGGTGAAGTTTCTTGATCATGTAGTCTTAGAGAAAGGGTTTTCAGTAGATCCGGCTAAGATTGAAGCAGTGAATAGTTGGAAGAGACCCGAGAGAGTGACCAAGGTAAAGAGTTTTCTTGAATTAGTTGGTTACTATTGGAGATTCATTAAGGATTTTTCATAGATAGCGACACCGATGACTAAGCTAACTCAGAAAGATGTGAAGTTTGTCTGATTGATAAGTGTGAGGAGGCATTCCAAAAACTAAAACACTTATTGACTAATGCATATGTGTTAGTTGTTCTAGAAGGAAATCAGGACTTAGTGGTGTACACGGATGATGTGGAACAGGATTAGGAGCCGTGTTAATGCAAAGAGTTAAAGTGATTACCTATGCTTCTCGACAGCTCAGACCGCATGAAGTTAGATATCCAACTCATGATTTGGGATTAGTTGCAGTAATTTTTGCATTGAAGATGCGGAGACATTACCTTCTGGGAGAAAGATTTGAGTTGTATATAGATCATAAGTCATCGAGATATTTATTCTCTTAGAAGGAGTTGAATATGAGACAACAAAGGTTAGAGCTTTTAGCTACTTATGACTTTGGAATTGAGTGCACACTGGGAAAAGGGAATAAGGTTGCAGATGCACTTAACAGAAAATATTAGAATGCATTATTGGCAATGATAGCTGAGTGGAAAGATTTAGAAGCATTGACCACATGCGGAGTACAATGGAGATCTAACAGTAGTTCTAGTCAAGAAACTGCTATATTGTCATGTTTAGAAGTTCGACTGGTGATGATCGAAAATATTGCTTCTAAGCAAAGAGAGAATCCATTATTTACTGAATGGATTAGGAAGTTAAGGAATAGAACAAAGTGTGATGACTTGAAAGATTTCAGTCTTGACCCGAATGGGTGGTTGAGGAAGCAAGGATGACTATGTGCTCCGAATGTGGGAAACATTAGGAAGGAAGTTCTTGGAGAATGCCATCATTCATAGTTCACTATTCATCCGGGAGGAACAAATATATATCAGGATATGAAAAGGAGTTTCTTCTGCAAAGGTATGAAGAGAGATGTAGGCTTATAGGTGAAGCTGTGTTTGAACTATCAATAGGTTAAAGCAGAACATTAGAAACTGAGTGGGTTACTTCATCCTTTAGAGGTTTCAGTCTGAAAATGATATTCTATCTCAATGGATTTCATAGATGGGTTGCCAAGGTCAAATAGAGGAAATGAAAGTATACGGGTCATAGTGGACAAGTTGGCCAAGATTGCCTATTTCATTCCAGTAAGTCAACCAGGATGGCACCTGTTTTAGGTTAATTATTTATGAAGAACATGGTTAGACTGCATGGAATTCCTAGTGGTATTGTAAGTGATAGAGATTTGTTATTTACTAGCGAGTTCTAGAAGAGTATACAAGAGATTTTAGGTACCAAGCTCAAGATGAGTACCGCTTACCATCGCAGACAGATGGGAAAATTGAGAAAGTTAACGAAGTCTTAGAGGATTAGTTAAGAGCTTGTGGGCTAGATTTCGAGGGATCATGGGAAGACCACCTACACTTAGTCGAGTTTCCATATAACAACAGTTATCAGACTCGTATAGGGATGGCACCTTTAGAATCTTTTTATGGAAGGCCATGCAAATCTCTCGTTCGTTGGTTAGAGACCGAGGATAGGTTAGTCCTTGGTCCAGATTTGGTTAGAGAAGCTGCAGAAAATATTGATTTAATTCGAGCTAGAATAAAGGAAGCTTAATATAGGCAAAAGAGTTATGCTGATAAAAGACTTAGAGTTCTCAGTTGGAGCTCATGTCTTCGTCAAGGTGTCACCGATGAAAGGTGTAATCAGATTTGGAAACTCAGGAAAATTGGCACCAAGATTTGTTGGACCATTTCCTATTATAGAAAGGAGCAGGAAACTCGCGTATAGAGTAGAGTCACTGAATAGTTTGACAGGAGTCCATAATGTTTTTCATATTTCTCATCTGAGAAATTGTATTCGAGATCCAAAAACTACTATTACACCGACTGTGTCAGATGATCTAGTAGTGGAACCGGATATGACTATAGTTAGAAAACCATTTTGTATAGTTGCAAAGGATGAGAAAAGAATAAGGAACAAGACAATTAGATTAGTCAAAGTCTAGTGGAGTGACGACGAGAGAGACTGTACTTGGGAAACTGAGAGCAGGATTAGAGATACTTATCCTGACTTGTTTCATGGTATGTTTTACCTTTATGTTTGATTGCTGTGAGTACCTTATCGTAATTTCGAGGACGAAATTCTTTACGGAGGGGAGTCTGTAATGACCCTAATTTTGACTAACATTATTTAGGAAATTTAGTTGGATTAATTAAATGAAATAACATAGATGGTTAAGGGATTGAGATTTGTAAATAAATAAAGGAGTCGTACCTTAATGAATATATAAGCAAAAGAGAATTAAAGACAAGTAGGAGGAATATGATAAGGGAAAAATAGGAATAGACTTTGTTCTTATACCCTAAACCCTTTTATCCTTCACTTCTCATTTATTTCAACATTCATAAACAAAACTAAAACCCCAAGAGCTTGGCCAGCCACCATTAAGAAGAATCAAAAGAAGATACACTAGGAATCAAGTAGAAAGCTTGAAGAAATTAATCAAAGAGCAAATCTCAGCCTTCTTAACACCAAGCTAAGTTGAATAATCCAATTTACATCTCACTTTTCTTAAAAATTTCGGTTTCAATGTTGGATCTGAATTAATTTTGTAAATAATATGCCATGTTGAGTTTTTTTAAATAGATATATGTGCTTGGTAATGATTTATGATGTTTCATATAGACTTTATGATAAGTTTAGATTGGAAAATCTATTAAATGACATCCAAATGATTTGCATTTTTGATATCTGCTCAAAAACATTATTTTAGAAGTGGGTTTGAAGTTTCATGAATTTCTAAGTTGTTGTTGATTTATTATGAATTTTCTATGAAAGAAAACAGTTAATATCCGGTTTAAATTATTTAAAGCAATTATATAATGATTTTAGGTCCGAAATTTAAATATGTTAGAAAACATATTAAAAGTGAATCATGGTGATTTTTGGGGAATTTCATAAGTATTTTATTATGGTTATAAAATTATTTAAGTTAAGGGACTTAAATGTTTTATATTTTTTATCAAGGAGAAGGGCTTATTTGTTTAAAAAATTCAATTGATAATCTTGAATTGGCAGCCTTTTAGAAAAAGATTTTGATAAATGGCAACCAATTATATTTTGACAAATAAGGCGGTTAGGTAAAAAGAAATTTCTTTAAAAGGCTAAAAATCAGTTTTGCTTGGAATTACCACTTCGTAGTTCCATACGTTAGCTTTCGACACCATACCTTTGCTTATGAACCCATTCGAAACCAGTGCACATGGTATCAAGCAATTCATACGTGGTACATTGGAGAAAGGCGGAAGGGACTGTGTCGAAACCATGGTTTCGAAGGGGTATAAGTTTTTCTTATAAGCATTCGAATCCACTACCTGTCTTTGCTTTTAAAGATGCTTTCGAATGGGTGCTTTCAACTTGTCTTTGTTTTAAAAGGGTTGCCTTTATTTAGAAAAGAGATTTCGAATGAGTTTCCGCTTATTTATATTCTAAAAGAAGCTTTTGAAAGGATGGTTGCTGTTGAACTTATCCGTAATCCATGCTGCCGCATTCTTACCTTTCGAACTAGTTAAGGCCGCTTTTCTTTATAGCCTTAAAGCAATGTATTCGAAGGGGTGCTTTCGCCTTTTACTTTGAAGCCGCCTTCTCAATGTTTTCTAAAGGGTCGTATAGTCACTTTTAAATTGTTTTGGAGGCAATGGTTTCGAAAGAGTGGGTTTCGAAACTATCCTTTTTCTTTTACTTGGTATTAATGTTTTCGAAAGCAATGCTTTCACCCTAGTTTTCTATAACCCTATAGTTATATTATATGTTAAACCCAAAGGTTTCGAAAGGATTGAGTTTAAATGGTTTCGAAGCAATGTTTCCGCAAACCTTACTTGAACCCAAATGCTTTCGAAAGGTATGAATAAGTGTTTCGAAGGGGAGGGCCCCAATGTTTTTGAAAGGAATATTTGAAGTGTTTGAATGGAAGATTTCCAATGCTTTTTAAAAACAAGTTTAAATGGTTTTGAAAGGGGATGTCTGAAGTTTTAAAGAAATGATTATGAAAGGCATATTTTCAATACAGTCAAAAGGTATGTTTTGGCCTTTCAGCCTAGTGTTCCAAGGCTAAAGTAGTTAACTTATTTTGGAAGGGGTACTTTCAATGAATTCGAAAGGGATTGCTTAAGGTTTTAAATAAAGGTTTCGAAGGTATTGTTTTGGCCTTATAGCCTAAAGCTTTCTAAGTTAAAAAGAGCTTTTAACTTATTATGAAGGGATAGATAATCCCATTGATAAGATTTCATCAACATTGTTTTGTGTAAAGCATATATCATGGCATAAGTACTTTGAGTAACGCAAATAATATGATTTCCTTGTTTTATAAATTTATGATTTCAAGGATAAATCATTTACAAAGATTGTTTACAAGGAAATGAAAAATGAATAGGGTAGTTAACTCTATGTATATGACAAGAAATGAGAATTGAATAAGGTAGTTAACCCTAAGTTTATGACTCAGATATTAGAAGACCAGATGGGACTAGTGTAGGGTCGCGCCATATACTTTAGCTAATAGCCCCTAGAAAATATAAGTCCAAAATTTCAATGTGTAAGGCTTTGCTACAGAAGTGACTAAAATAATGTTACACCCAATTGGGAATATACAGAGTAAAGATAGGTTATTGGTGTGCCTACAAAACCATTAGGTTCAGTTGACCCTAGAAGAAGAAAGTTAAGGGCGGTCAACCCAGTATTGTGTCTATCAGAAGTTAGATTATTGATTATGTCTGGTAGGCCCGAGTTAGCCAATGGTTAATAGTTAGCCAGATAAAATAGTAGTGTGGACAGATAGTCCATTGATTTCCTGATTATTATGCATATATGTATTTGCTGTTATTGTTATAATTAGTTTGATTGCATGATTTTGAATTGCATAAGATGTGCTTTTAAAAGGATATTAGTGAGGGAAAACCCATTCTGCTAAGCGGCGTAGTCTCACTTAATGTCAGTAAACCAAGATGTAATAGTATTATTCACACCAGTCTTTATGTCCGACTCAAATTTTATATTTTCCCCTTACTCTTGGGTGCTTAAAATTTGATTTGAGTAGATTGAGAGTTAAGGACTTTTCAGGTTTGGAAGGTTGGACAAATAGCTTCTGAAGATATGCAGGAGGCAAAGCTAGCTATGTAGGAGCTATTTAGCATTATTTCCGCTGTGATGTATTTATGACTGATATGTCTATTTAGTACTCTGATCATCCAAGGGGGCATCTTCATATGTCGCTCTTGGCGTAATTTGTATTAATTATATTTAATCCAAACCTGGGAATCATGTTAGGATTATGTAACTGAATATGAAATATGGATTCGAAATGCAAATAGAAAAGTTTTTTTTTGAAATCTATGTTGATTTTATTTCATATTCATATTCATATGATTTTGATATTATGGATGTTATCCTGCCTTTTGGCAAGGCCGTCATACCAAGAACTTGACTAGAAACCAAGGACAGTTTGTCATGGAGATCGGTAATACATAGTTTCACTATGGATACTGATAAATTTTGCCCAAGTCCGAATCGAGCTACAATTGATATGACACGACAAGCAAAGCTATGAAAGCCAACGTTCCAAATTTCAAGTCAATCGGAGTTCGTATGCTCAAGATATTTTATTTGATCACGGCTGAGAAATCCAACTCTATCCGTATCCATTCCCCAAGAGAGATTTGGTTCGTATCTATCGCCTACTAACTTCCTTCGTATCCATAAAATGAAGCCACTTCGTATCCATCAACAAATGCCCATTTCATATCGGTCTCCCTCCATCCATCTCGTATCAATCTCCCACCATCGATACGAACGGCAACAACCACTGATCGATACAAAGAAAGCAACATGAAGCATCGATACAAAGACGGCCTCCAACCATCGATACGAAGTAGCATGCAAGCATCGATACGAATAGAGCCACGCATGATCGATGCGATATAGTATCGATACGAAGACGACAATGTCATACAAATCCAAACTTGCATCGATCATAACTCGAGATCTACAAGTCCAAATGCCACCAAATTTTCACAGGAGCTTACCTACAACGTCAAGAATGTACCAGATAAATTTCAACCAAAAAGGATCAATTCTTGATCGATGCGAATTCCGTTCGTATCGCTCCCAAATCGAGTCAAAACCACCTGAACTCGATCCCGTGGGCCCACCCACGTGAGAGAAGAAGTCGTCCGAGATCTGGGCGAGATATTTGCTGCCTACGCCTATAAATAGCAACCCTGGACCTACAGAAAATGGACTTTTGGATTCTCTATGCCGATACTCTACCGAAATCATTATTAATCTTCAGTTGTACGGTTGTAATCTCTTATAGACAGCGAGTGAAATTCAATAAACATAAGTCATTTCATAGTGGACGTAGGCAATACGCCGAACCACTCTAAATTCATGTGTTTCTGTGCATTTTCTTATCTGTTGATTGATCTGTTTGTTAGATCTGCCTCATTTTACATTTAGTATCTTAATTTTATCTCTTCAAACACATCCGAAGAGTGTTGTGCCCAATTTTGGTACAAACACTTTGATACTTTCACCGAGAACCCAGCTTTTCTCCTACTCTATGGATCTACTACCGTCGTTGGATTGCAAAAATCTAAGGAGGAGATCCAGACCTATCGTCAAGTGGTTCCTTCTATTCTATTCAGATTGCTCCAGATCTAAGAGGAACTGCATTCATCAAGACTTTTGTATCCATATTTTCCTATCCATGAAAATATGAAGATTTTCGTATCCATGTTTTCGTATCCAGAAAATATGGTGATTTTCGTATCCATATTTTCGTATCCATGAAAATATGGTGATTTTCGTATCCATGTTTTTGTATCCAGAAAATATGGTGATTTTTGTATCTATATTTTCGCATCCAGAAAATATGACAACATTCGTATCGATCGAACTTAGTATCGATCACTTTTCGTATCGATCGAATTTTGTATCGATCAGTTTTTGTGTCGATCAACTTTCGTATCGATCACTTTTCGTATCGATCGAATTTTGTATCGATCGGTTTTCGTGTCGATCAACTTTCGTATCGATCACTTTTCGTATCGATCAACATTCGTATCGATCGAACTTCGTATCGATCAGTTTTCGTATCGATCGAATTTCGTATCGATCAGTTTTCGAATCGATCGAATTTCATATCGATCAGTTTTCGTATCGATCGAATTTCGTATCGATCAGTTTCGTATCGATCAACTTCGTATCGATACTCAATTTCACTTCGTATCAATCCTGCTGTGTCCAATTCGTATCGATACTCGATTTTACTTCGTATCGATCTAGCTGTGTCCAATTCGTATCGATCCTCGAATACACTTCGTATCGATCCAGCGGCGTCCAATTCGTATCAATCATCAGATACCACTTCATATAGATCCAGCTGTGTGTCTTTCTTATCGATCCAAGTGTCCACTTTTTGGATCGTTCAATTTCACCAACATTTGTATCGTTTAAACATTGCCGAGACCAATACGAAATTTCAAAAAATATTTTCGGGTACGACCCAAATCCCCCCGAACCCTAGCCGCAGCGCAGAGCATCGGAATAGTGAATTCAAAGCTCAACTTAATGAAGGAACATTCCGTCCATGCTTCTGATTGTTCCATGACGGAACAAGACATAGGGGATTATAGCAACAAATTTTGAATTGCAATCAAGGAATGGGTAAAGAAATACTACTCAACCGATGCTCCCAAAGGCTGGAGAACCTAACTAATATGCCAAGAGCTAGAGTTGGTTAATATATCATGCTTCTAAGGTGGACTGCAACTTCCCCCAATTGACCAGCTTTTAAACTCCTGAATTAACAACTATGGTACGATGGCTAATATGACGACTGCCCTACATTGTTTACTCTGCCAACTCAAAACATAGCTGGTCGCCGCTGAACCATCTTCAATTGCCCGCATCTTAATCATACCGTGTTGATATGACTAGAAGCATGACATACAACCTTAAGAGGACTTCCTTACTACCTTATATGGGCCTCCTACCTGGGTGAAAATTAGAAATGATCACCAATTTATGAGCCCATCTTAACCAACTCACCATCCAATCGGCATCACCAAACCACTCGAACGTTGGGCAATCGTGCATACATCATTCACTAGTGTTACAAGACCCCGTAGCCATAAAATGGACCTTATCATAATGTCGATCGGAGAATCTTTCCCAGTCGAGACCTATTCATTGAAACCATCCTACATGCAGAATTTCCAGTGAAAATTCAGCATGTTGATTATGTCAGTGTACTATGGAAATACAACCCCCGACACTATCTTATGAAGTGGGAATGGCGCATGGATTTCGTCAACGGTGAAGAATGCCATCAAACGCAAATGTCTTCCCTCATTCCTCAGAGAAGACCGTCAATCACGGTTAGACATACCAGGTCTATTTCTCATATCGCTGACAGGAATAAAGAAGCTGACTGCTAACGAACTGATCAAAGTCCACAGCCGGTTGCTCCCAACACTCATAAATGAAATCATCACAAGAGCTTATTCCTAGACTTTGACAAGAGAACTAGTGGATAGCCGCCAACAACTACACCAACATATCCAGGCCAATATTGAGTTGAAGAACCAGATGAAGGATCAACATGGCGATGTAAGGAGGGAACCTACTCTAGATCGGAAAACTCCTCTTCTTTAGATGGCTACCGTGGACGCAAACGCCATAAGGCTGCTCCGGAAAGGATATCTCCGACAATATGTGCAAGCCCCATAAAATGAAGGACCGGGAACCCCCGACCCCTATCGATCAAGAACTTTGATCAAATTGAACCATTTGCGTTAGACTTCCGACTGTGAAGGGCTGGACCGAAGTGCAATAGCGAGCATACGACACCGCTTCACTTATCAATGAGATTTAATCCGATCTCTTTTGAATTATTTCTATTTCCATTTCATTTATGTTGCGAAATATGACCGACTTGAATTAAACTACTTGCAAATGATGCAAGTAACCGCGTACTTAAGGTTGGGTGCAAAACAACCCTCACGGACTATGATCATTGAGGTATCATCGTGATGAGCATGATTCAACCACTCATCGGCTACTATATGCCCCTGACTGGGGGCAAGGCATCAAAGCGGAAGAGACCGACAAGGTCAGGACTTTAGTACAAAGTGGATGCAACCGACCATCCACTCATCCGCCTATGCAATTTAATTGGAGATCTGGGAAAGACTTGGACTAATATGTCCCAACAATGTACTCTTCAACTCGTACTTGAAGCTCGCCAAAATACTTATGCTTCTTCTGATGCCCAGTAAAATTGGAATCACACCAAGGGTGGATGCGACATGACCGTCTATGCATCCAATCCTACATTAGAACTTGGGGTAATTTGAGAACATATGTTTAAAGTGGATATGATTTGACCATTCACTCTCCAACTTACGTCTGTGATTCGACAAAAACAATCATGCCTTAAACCAACTTTGTCAAGGCCCAAGCCTCAACTTAAAGTCATCAAAGATTAACTACCTACTCGCTAACCATCATGAGCCATCATTTCGACTCTCTTCCTCAACTCGACCGGAAGAGTGCAAAGTCTAAAGTGGACGTGACTCGACCGTCTGCTCTCCAACTCTTACCCCTGACTTAAGGGAAAATACACAGCTCAAAGTGGATGTAGTTCGACCATCCTCTCCACTACTCGAGCTTAAAGCTTGCCAGAACACTTATCTTACTCCTTAGGCTTAGCAAAACTGAAATCCAAACGAACATGGACGTGATTCGACCGTACATCAACTAAATCTTATCCTTCGTTGAGGGAGGATAAGTGGAAAGTGATCGAGATCTGACTAATCACTTATTAAGTGAAACCTGAGCTCGGTGGCCGACACACTTAAATCAAAAGGGATTGAAACACGACAATCCTCGAACAAACTCCAGTTCCCAGAGTGCGAGATGGAGTACAAAATTCCAAATCCAAACTTGAGGGGGATGAACTCGTCCATCTAGGACTTCTCTTGCCAAATCAAGGTGGATGTGATCCGACCATCCACAACCTTAATCGACCTCCTGTTCCTAGAGTGCGAAAGGGATCCAAATGCCTAAACGGATGTGACTGACCATCTGTCGGCCAACTCCAGATTCCCAGAGCGAGAACTGGAGTATAAACATTAAATAACTCTAAGTCCCCAGAGCGCGGACTGGAGTATAAACACTAAAATGGGTGTGACTAACCACCCATCAACTAACTCCGGATTCCCAGAGTGCGAACTGGAGTACAAACATTAAACAACTCTAAGTCCCCAGAGCGCGGACTGGAGTATAAACATAAATGGGTATGACTGATCGCCCATCAACTAACTCTGGTCCCAAGAGCGCGGGCCGGAGTGTAAATGCCAAATGGGTGTGACTGACCACCTATCAACCAACTCCAGATTCCCAGAGTTCAAACTGGAGTATAAACATCAACTAACTCCAGATTCCCGGAGTGCGAACTGGAGTATAAACATCAACTAACTCCAGATTCCCGGAGTGCGAACTGGAGTATAAACATCAACTAACTCCAGATTCCCGGAGTGCGAACTGGAGTATAAACATCAACTAACTCTAGATTCTCGGAGTGTGAACTGGAGTATAAACATCAACTAACTACAGATTCCCGGAGTGCGAACTGGAGTATAAACATCAACTAACTCCAGATTCCCGGAGTGCGAACTGGAGTATAAACATCAAGTGAACTGGAGTATAAACATCAACTAACTCCAGATTCCCGGAGTGCGAACTGGAGTATAAACATCAAGTGAACTGGAGTATAAACATCAACTAACTCCAGATTCCCAGAGTGCGAACTGGAGTATAAACATCAACTAACTCCAGATTCCCAGAGTGCGAACTGGATTATAAACATCAACTAACTCTAAGTCCCCAGAGTGTGGACTAGAGTATAAACACCAACTGGGTGCGACTGACCACCCATCAACTAACTATGGTCCCGAGAGCGCAGACTGGAGTATAAAGACCAAATGGGTGTGACAGACCACCCATCAACCAACTCCAGTCTTCAAAGCTAGGATTAGAATATAAATATCAGAAGGGATGCGATTCGATTGTCCATCTATCAACTTTGATTCCTCAGCATGTCCTGTAGTATAAAAAGTGGATGTGGTTCAACCATCCGCTTTCCAACTCTACCCTCACTTGGGGGCACACTTATCACACAAAAGCGAATGCGATCCGATCATCCAGCACTAAGCGGGCACGACACGACCGTTCATGCATCAACTCTTGTCCTTAGCATGGGACCCATAACATAAATTTATAGGGATGCACTCCAACCCTACAAGGCAAAATTTCTTCCTTGATTCGATAGGGAGACACAGATTCGCAAAATGGACCTAGCTGGATGTCCTATTCTGAATTGATATTACTACCATCCAACCGCATATGAACGTGGCATGACCGTTCATCTGCTAACTCTCACCTGTGATCCAATGGGTTGTGCGTGTAACATGGACGGGTGTGACCCAACCATCCGCCAATCAATTCCTTCCTACAGTTCAGTGGGAGAAGCATCAAATTAAAGTTGTTGTAATGTGACCGACCACACTTCGACTTTCGCCATTGACTAGTGCCAGAGGAATTAATCGAGGAAAATGCGATCCGACCATTATCTGCTAAAATCTTAGTCCTCAAAGTGTGGACAAGGGTATAAACATCAAATAGGTGTGATAAATGGCCCTTCAGCTGACTCTGATCCCCAGAGTGCGACTACGAGCATAGACAGACGAATGAATGTGATTCGACCATTCATTTGCCAACTCTGACCTAAACTCGACAGGAGGAGTATAAACTCACTACAGATGCAATTAAACCGTCCACAAACTCACTCTGCTAACCCATGACTAGGGGCAGAAGAACAAATCACTGAAAGAAAAGAAAGGTGACTCGCTACATCGCTAGCTTGGCATCCTTTACAACTTAAGGCAATGACTATAAGGAGGCCTTAATGCTAACCAATCAGAATGATGCCCGAAGTTACGGACAACCAATTATATCGTACCGTTGGATCGACGGGCAATATTGATCTACACCTTTCATATCATACCATTGGATCGACAAGAAATGAGGTCCTAACATTCTACATCATGCCATTGAATCGACGGTTAATATCGATCCTCTTTGACTACAAATCAATGTGACCCGAACTCCACCGAATACCTTTGACCAATAGAGCATGGATAGAAGAACAAACCACGAATGAGTGTGGCTTGACCATTCGTCCTCCGTTGCCTTCCTTCGATCCGTCAAGAAGAGCATGAGACCAGATGAGCATGACACGACTACATTTGAGCTGACTTTATCCCTAGATCTAACGGGAGAACGTAAATCGAAATGAACATGGTTGATCGCCCAACTCCAAATGAATGCAACGCAACCATTCATTCATTGACACTTACCATGATCCGACTAAAAGAGCAATTCAAAACAAGTGCAACCTAAACGTCTGCACACTGATTCTTGCCCTGGATTTGACAAGGGAAGCATTAATGCTGCATTGGATCTGACTGGACGATTCACTCTTTAGTTTTTGCCCAGAGTATGGCGACATAAGCAACAAAGTGAATGTCATTGACCTTCCAAAACCTAGCTCATGTCTGAATGTCGGCAAAGCAACAATGTATTCTGCCTAGAGGAAAGAACTAGAACATAATGCAGGATAGGTACGACTCAGCCTTCCATCAGTTAAATCGATCACATGGTTCAACGGGATAGAATACAAAATTGAAGTGGACATGATCTACCTCACCACATATCAGTTAGACTTGTGGGCACATGCGAGAGATAAGACGAATATGGTTTGGTCGTTCATCAAACAACTCTGGCTCTTACGACTTGGACTACAATATAAACACAGCAGGGTCTAGGCTCGACCACTCGCACAATAAGTCCATCAACCCAAGACTGGGGGCAAAAGAGTGATTATCCAAGAGTTGACTACGACAACTCAATCCTATGACCCATGCCTTATATTCATAACGACTCAAGGTTACAGCTGAAGGGATGCCTAGGGATGGAATCATCGGATCAATACCCGGATTTATGGCAGCCAATCATTATTCCGACCCTTACGACGAGCAATGGATCGCGAGTACATTGAATGGAAAGCGCATTGCTCGGAAACACAAGTAGATTCAAACTCATAGTTGGAGCCAGCTATGTTGCATCACGCAATACAAGACTAAACTCTACTAAGCCTTTGATTCAACGTCCCTACAAGCCTAATCATTTATCATTGCAAATTAGCACATAAAGCGCCTACAACCCATCATGAGTACTAAAAATTAGATCACAACTCAGCGCAATGATGACGAAAGAGTAAACTGCGTTGCTCCGGCCGAATCTTGATGTGTTCGCTTAGACTCAACCTCATATATACATATGGACTCTCACCAGCTATTGAGAGCCCTGCGTTAAATGTCGACCCGAGGCATGTCTGGGTGAACAAAAACGATACGACGAGGATCCGGAGAGATCTGCTGCACTTAAAGAGGAGGTGAATTTACTCAAAACCGATGGGTTCCTCTACCCAAAATGAGTATCCAATCCTTTACTTACAAGAAAAATGAACGGAGAGTGGCGGACGTACGCCGACTACTCAGATTTGTACAAGGCATGACAAAGCACAACCTTCCACTTCCAAGGATCAACCAACAGGTAGACTCGACCATCGGACATGAATTACTCACTTCCATGGACACAAAACTCCATATACAATCAAATACTGAAGCATGTCCCAGACCAGGAATACAACAGTTTCGTTACTGAACTGGGCTTATAGTGCTATGTTGCAACCCCCGGATTCAAACTTGAGAACGCTTATGCTACTTACCAAAGGACGATTAACAGATCATCAAAAATCAGATCGACCGATTGATGAAAGTAGATGTGGTTAATATGCTCATGAGATCATGACTATCAAACGACCACATCGATGACTTGGCAGAGATATTCAGTGCTCTCCAAAAAATGCAGGATGAAACTCGATCCTTTGAAATGCTCTTTCACCATTACATCAGAAAGATTCTTTGTTTCCATCATCAATTCTCGTGGAATCAAGGCTAATTTCTAGAAAATTCTGACAGCTAGAGACACCCATGTACCGAGGACAACCAAGCAGGTACGGAGCCCAAGTCGAAAGATTACCGTCCTAAGTTGATTCAACTCTAGGACCATCTACAAGTGAATTCTCTTCTTCAACCTGACCAAGAGAGGGAAGAGAACTTTTGGATGAACTAACAACTGCGTTGATGCAATTACAGCTCTGATAGATCGCTTAAAGAGACCTCCCATTTTACCCAAATCTTTGGATCGTGAAAATTTATACATCAATCGGGCCGTGTCTACACATGCCATAAGCATCGCAATGTTATGTGAAGAGAAACAAATCCAAAGACCAGTATATGATGAAGGCTGGCTATTGACAAGCTCACCCCGTTAATATCTATATCGACCAACCGTTACGATAGGTCCAATAGCAACCTTAGATGTCTGAAAAGTTACTCAAATGGAGTATCGAGCTAAGCCAATTTGATATCACTTATCTCCCTCGGAGAGCTCTCCATGGTCAAACATTAGCATACTTCATATCTGAATTCACTGCTTTAGACGACTATACGAAGAGCAGTGGAGAACCGTCCAACCGATGGAGAACATACATAGATGGAACTTTCGATCATCGGCTTTCTAACGTCGAAGTTACGTTAATGACTCCTGAGGAACGATCGATCTGTTACACCCTGAAACTCAACTTCACTGCAACAAATAATGAAGCTAAGTATGAAGCCTTAGTCACCACACTCAAAATTGCAAGAAAACTAGGAGTGGAAACTTTGCATGTCTTATGTGATTACTGGTTAGTAGTATACTGAGTCAGGGAAGATTATTTGACTAGGGGGAAACATCTTGCTTTTTATCCTAGCTGGGTCCAAAAGCTACTAGCCGACTTCGAGTATTACACCATTACACACATCCTCGAAGAACAAAACGAAAAAGCCGATTCATTGGCCAAGCTAGCCAGTTCCGGGGATACACGACATATAAACTTTTTCCTAGTTGAAATACTTATTATTCTAAGCATTGACGGATAAAGATCGACTAGATCTTAGAGATGAAGCCAAAAAGGGAGTCACGGATGACTCCTGTTAAATATTATCTACAACAAGCATCCCTCTTGAATAGAGGAATGAGAAATGGCATATCCTTCGCGAAGCTGTCCCATGAGTTAACACTTGTACATTCTGTGTCCATCAAAGACCAACCATCAACTTCGTATCCATCGATGTGAAGCCCATTGATACGAAAGTCACTACATGATCGTATTTGAGCCACTCAACTCCATCGATATGAAGCATTCCTAGGGACTATCCATTTCGTGTCGATATCCATCGATACGAAGCATACATTCCAACATCTCAAATCGATCCAGGAGAGGATCGATATGAAGGAAGGACTTAAAACAACCATCAAGCGTTGTTGCAACTCGAATTCACACCGATTCAGGAGAGGATCGATAAGGAATTCGATGCAAGAAAACTGACAATGACTCGTGAACGTATGAACGTTAACAAGAGTCAGGTTAACGTACATGCATGTATGATGGACTAATGCTCAGTTTTCAAAATTCACAGGAATTGAATGCTCACCTAATGACAATTACAACAGTGAACAACAAATTGCTAGCGCTCGACACTCAGTTGCAACAAACCACTGCATGATCATTGATAATCAACAGTTCGCCATCTACATCACTGAAGATCAATCAAAGGTTACATCTTTTGACGAAAAGATAGCAACTATTCAATGAATCGTATTGAACTTTTTCAGAATAAAGATTGCAGCTTTTCAAAGCACGTCATGTTCACACAAGACGTACTTTGGGGGGCAAATGTTATCCCGCCTTTTGGCAAGGCCATGATACCAAGAACTTGACTAGAAACCAAGGACAGTTTGTCCTGGAGATTGGTTATACATAGGTTCACTATGGATACCGATAAATTTTTCTCGAGTCTGGATCGAGCTACAATTGATATGACATGACAAGCAAAGCTATGAAAGCCAACGTTCCAAATTTCAAGTCAATCGGAGTTCGTATGCTCAAGATATTGATCGATCACGACTGAGAAATCCAACTCTATTCGTATCCATCCAATTTCGTATCCATTCCCCAAGAGAGATTCGGTTCGTATCCATCGCCTACTAACTTCCTTCGTATCCATAAAATGAAGCCACTTCGTATCCATCATGTTAACAACACTTCGTATCCATCAACAAATGCCCATTTCATATCGGTCTCTCTCCATCCATCTCGTATCGATCTCCCACCATCGATACGAACAGCAACAACCACCGATCGATACGAAGAAAGCAACATGAAGCATCGATACGAAGACAGCCTCCAACCATCGATACGAAGTAGCATGCAAGCATCGATATGAATAGAGACACGCATTACCGATGCGAAATAGTATCGATACGAAGACGACAATGTCATACAAATCCAAACTTGCATCGATCATAACTCGAGATCTACAAGTCCAAATGCCACCAAATTTTCATAGGAGCTTACCTACAACATCGAGAATGTACCAGATAAATTTCAGCCAAAAAGGATCAATTCTTGATCGATACGAATTCCGTTCATATCGCTCCCAGATTGAGTCGAAACCACCTGAACTCGATCCCGTGGGCCCACCCACATGAGAGAAGAAGTCCTCCGAGATCTGGGCAAGATATTTGTTGCCTACGCCTATAAATAACAACCCTGGACCTATAGAAAATGGACTTTTGGCTTCTCTACACTGATACTCTGCTGAAATCATTATTAATCTTCAGTTGTACTGTTGTAATCTCTTGTAAACAGCGAGTGAAATTCAATAAACATAAGTCATTTCATAGTGGACGTAGGCAATACGCCGAACCACTCTAAATTCGTGTGTTTCTGTGCATTTTCTTATCTGTTGATTGGTGTGTTTGTTAGATTTGCCTCATTTTACATTTAGTTTCTTAATTTTATCTCTTCAAACATATCCGAAGAGTGTTGTGCCCAATTTTGGTACAAACAATGGATACCATTAACATTACCGTATTTTGTCATCGGAAGTTAATACTATGGATGACGCAACACCTACAATGCTTAGCTTTGGGCCTCAAGATATGGAATGTTACATCTTACATGCCCTATCTCCAAGCAATTCAAAGCGATTTGGATCAAGCTGAAGGATGGGAGAAGTTATGCAAGCAAATGGCAGACACCAACCGTAATAACTACCATGAGATCCTTTCCTTTGAGTTAGAAATGGACGATTATGAGAGGACGTTAACGGAACGTGATGCCAGAATCGAGCAAGTGACAAAGGAGAGGGACGCTACACTCTGAGAGAGTAAGAGCAACGCCAACTTCCTGAAGGAATTGAAGGAGGCCCACACAAATATAGAAATCATGTTCCAAGACGAAATAAAGAAAGCCCGTGCGGATGAGGTTAAGCTGAAGGAGAAGCTTGAAGCCCGTGACGGGTTCATTGAAGCTCAGAAGAAAACTATTATTGGTCATAACGAAGCCGTCGAAGACTCTAAAAAGACAGTTGCTGGTTATGCAGGAATGATGGAATCCCGTGATAAGACCATTTCTGATCAGACCCAAACGATTGCTTCGCTCCAGAAAAGAGTTGCGTGGTTTAACGTGAGAAGACCCAAGTTGAAGTTGAGAAGGCCACCATAACATCGGACTACTTGAAGTTACAGGTTACTTTCGAAAGGAAAATGGAGAAGATGGATGATACCATCTTGAATTTCTATATTAACTCCTTGCTGCATCAGGGGAGCCTGAGCTATATGGGCCCCAAATTCCACATTCTCTTGCTGTGATTTGGAAAGAAGTTCTGGCCCATTTCTGAGAGAACGGGCATGTATACACCAAGCAAGAATTTGAGGATGCCTATCTCAACAAAGAGTCGAAGAAGGCTTTGGTAGAGGGTCGAGAGATCATTCAAATTGAGAGGGAACATGAGGTCGCCGATGTTGCTGCAACTACGACTGCTAAAGCGCTATCGGTGCCTTTCATTTCTGGGACTGGCGAATCATTAAAATAGCCTCGCGATCAGTTAGCGACTAATCCAAGTTCAGCCAGTACTGCCTTGTTGTTTTCCCCACCAGCAACTATCTCGGAAGCCTCGGGTGGTCTTGAAACTTCTCCAAAGATCATGCAACCATCCAAAGAAGGGGAAGGTGGGGAGTATGAGATTAAAATTCTTAGCCACTCTTCTGATTTAGGTAACCTTCTTGTTTCCCCCGAATTTGAGAATTTTCAGCCACGCTGCAAGAACAAGACGAATTGAATGCTTTTATTTTTGATCTTATAGGTCCTTCTTCTTTACCTACCGACCTACTGCTCTCTTCGGTCCCTGGGCCTGCTGCTATTTCAACTACCTCGATGCTTGTTTCTGTAGTCGCTTCGATTACTGCACTCGTGTCTGGCTCGCAACTAGGGTCAGAATCCGAGAAGATTGCTGTGTTGCATGGTTTGGACAACACTTCCATATCTCTGGAGGGCTATTTCACAGCAGTTGAAGCTCGAGAGCAGGAAGACCAAACTGTCTAGCTAAATAAAACTAAATAGCAGATGGTGGCTGTTAAGAAGGAAAAGATTGAGGAAAGAAAGTCTTCAAGGAGCTCCCGCAAGTCCCGAAAGCGCAAGACCAAAGGGGAGACTTCTGAGAAGGTCAAAGAACAGGGAAGAAATGCTAGCACGGAGGAGATAGTTGATATTTCAGGCAGCGACACAACTCATGGCTAGAATTCTGAGAAGAAGAAGAAACTTCCGACCAAAGGTGGGAATGGGAGCGGTGGAAAGAAACATTGACAGGCTCGAGTAATAGTGGAGCCAGGTATTGGGACATTTTGATTTGTTTAATACGTGTTTTGTACAAGTGTAGAGGCTGCACTTATTACTTTTGTTGTTGTAGCGTCTATATTTTCCTTTTTGTTGGCCGATAGTGTGGGTAAGGCCCCCATATTTTGACTTTGTATAGAAAATGTTATAAGTAATACACTGTTGACATTTTTATTGTAACTTCATTTTTTTACTAATCTATATCTCATGCACTTATGCCAATTTTATTTATTACTACTTTATCTAGTCCTTTAATTACAGCCAAAATTCTTTGTTTGGAGTAATAGAATCGTGAAGTACTTGGTTTTTTTGTTGAGTATTGGCGAGTGTGCGCCCCCGGTTCACGCGGCTGTTTACTTCAAACACTTGAAAATGACCGGTTTATCCGTATGATTCTTCAGATGTCGATAGCCGAGTCTATTTTGTGGTTCCTATCTTCGGGAATTTGTGAATTGAGCCTCTTGATTTCAGAGATTTTGTCAGTCAACAATCAGAATTCTTTGCCGATTCATAGTCATACGACATCGCTAGATTCACGCCCATTACTCCTGATAGTAGGAGTGGATTCTTGTTAGTCCTATAATAGACGATTTTCCCGGCATTTCCAGGACAATGCTGGTACTTAAGAATGTGTGCGTCTTATGAAATACGCGGCTTTTAAGAGTGTGCGTAGCTTATGAGATGCTCAGCTTTTGGGAGCGTGCGCGGCTTATGGGATGCATGGTTTTTGGGATCGATATAAACCATCGATCTGTAATAGTTTGAAATTTCTCGACGTTACCAATCTTCGGGCAACATGAGGACTTCATGTTTCAAGAGTATGGTTCCATGACTCCAGAAGCAATGCGCAGTTTATGCAGGTGCGTGACTTTGATTGGGGCCTTCCCGGTGTTGCCGAAGAAACATTGGTTCTTAAAAGGCAGAGATCGAGTTCTGTCGATCCAACGATTTGAGTCGATTTTTGTCCGTCGATCCGGCGGGTAGATGATGCATACTTGACCATGGGTCCACTATCTCAAACAGCGATCAGATGATTTCAAGTCGATTTGACCTTGTAGATTCAGCAGGTTACTTTTGTGAATATAGTTTTATTGGTTTAGAATGCAAAGCAATTTTATTAATAAAGTTTGGGCAACTTTTGACTAATGTGTATTCCGGGATGGCTTATTTGCTGGAAATATGAAATACATAAGATAGTCTTAGATAAAGTAAGGATGTAGCAATTCACTGTTCTATGCTCATGGAATTTGGGCTCCATCAACAATTGTTAGCTTGAATGTGTCATCCCCTAGCTTCTGACCGATCATGTAGGGTCCTTCCCAGTTTGGTCCGAATGCTCCCGGTAAAGATTAAACCCTCTTAAGGACAAGGTCTCCCACTTCGAAGGTGCGGTTATGAACTTTGGAGTTGAAGTACCGTGCAGCCCTTTTCTGGTGAGCGGCAGTCCTTAATTCGACTTCTTCCCTCTTCTCATCAACCATATCAAGCAACTCGAGTAAGAGCTGCTCATTCTGCCTTTGATCAAAGTTTTGCCTTCGATAAGAAGGGACTTCTAGCTCAACTTGGATCATTGCTTTTGAACCATATGCTAGGGCAAACGGAGAGTGCCCAGTTGCATATTTGTGTGTTGTCCTGTAAGCCCATAGTGTGAGTGGAAGTTCATCGACCCAATTTCCTTTTGCTTTACTTAGCCACTTTTTGATGGTGGACTTGATGATCTTATTTATTTCTTCCACTTTCCCTTTTTCTTGCGAATGTGCAATAGTGAAAAAACTTTTCTCGATTCAGAAGCATTTGCAAAAGTCTTTGAACTCAGCGCTTTCGAATTGAGTCCCATTATCCATGATGATTTTCTATAGCACACCAAACCTACAAATAAAAATTTTAGTAACAAAGTTAATGACTTTCTTTGTGGTAATAGTGGCCAGTTGTTCCGTTTCGGACCATTTGGTGAAATGGTCAACAACAACGATAGCATATTCAGCTCCTCCATTAGTCATTGGTTATACACCAATCAGATATATTCCCTAGATTGCAAATGGCCCAAGGGTTGACCATCTGTGTTAGCTCTGTCGAGGGGGTTCTTTTGATCTTGCTGAACCTTTGGCATTGATCACACCGTCTGGCGTAATCTAGTGCATCATGATTTACTGTTGGCCAAAAGTACCCATACTGGAGAACTTTCTTTGTAAGAGTTTGCCCCCTAGTATGATCTCCGCAGTCGCCTTCATGAACTTCTCTTAGGATTCTTCGAGCTTCGTCGTTGGTCACACATCTGAGCAAGGGTGTAGAGAATCCCCTTCGGTAGAGTATCCCATCCTATATTGCGAATCGTGGTGCCTTTCGAAGAAGCTTTTTCGGCTGATTCTGGTATGTGGGTAAGGTTCCTGTGATCACGTAGTCCTTGATTGGCGTTACCCATGTCTCTAGTTCTTTGGTTGTCTCAAAAAACCATTTGATGTCCATTTCGTTTATGCTTGGAGTAGTCAGGGTTTCCACCGGGACTAGTCCTAATGACTGAGCTTCTTAGGAACGGGCCAGTTTAGCTAGATAATCCATCTTCGTATTCTATTCCCTTGGGATATGAGTTATGTTGTAATGCTCGATGTCATTCAGTAGTTCTTGCACTTTAGATAGGTATGGGGCGAGGTTCTCCCCCTGAGCCTGGTATTCGCCTTTCACCCGACAGACGACTATTTGAGAGTCGCTATAGATGTGTATGGACTTTATCCCGAGTTCCTTCACAACTTTTAGCCCGGCTATCAATCTTCGTATTCTGCCTTGTTATTTGTTGCAGGAAATTCCAAGCATAAAGGCATAGCAAATGGATCGTCCTTCGGGAGCCTCAAGCACTACCCTTACTCCCGAGCAGAAGTTGTTAGATGCACCATCGACGAACAACTTCCAACGTCTCTCCACTTCCAAAGTCATTTCTTCCTCGTTATCTCATGTTGTAAACTCGACAATGAAATATGCCAATGCCTGCCTATTGATCGCCTTTCGAGGATGGTATGTGATTTCATAATAACTTAATTCGATGTTCCCGATAAGCCATCCAGAGGTCTCGAGGCGGTATAACACTTGCTTCAAGTGTTGATCTGTCGGCACTTTGATCGGGTGTGCCTGGAAGTACGGTCATAACTTTATGGATGCGATCAAGAGGCATTACGCCAATTTTTCTAATTTCGGATAGTTCTTTTCTGCTCCAGTGAATCGTTTACTGATGTAATAACGGGTCAATGGATCTTATCTTCTTCTCTTACGAGCACATCACTCAATGCATGGGGTGAGACTGCTAAGTAGACGTACAAATCTTCTCCATCCACCGGCTTGGACAGGATTGGTAGGGTTTCCATATGTCGCAGCAGCTCTTTGAATGCAGTTTGACAAGCTAGATTCCATTCGAAGTTCTTCTTTCCGTTCTTTAGCACGTCAAAGAATGGTATATATTTTTTGGTTGCTTTAGAGATGAACCGGCTCAGCGCTGCAACCTTTCCATTCATGCTTTGTAACACTCTCATGTTCCTTGGGGCCTCGACTTCCCGTAAAGCGATTATTTATTCAGGATTTGCTTCGATGCCTCTAGCGCTTACGATGAATCCCAAGAACTTTACAGAGGCTATCCCAAAATGACACTTAAGTGGATTGAGCTTCATTCCATATTTGTGGAGTATTTCAAACATTTCGACGAGGTTGTCCAAGTAATTTGCAACTATGCATGATTTAACCAACATATTTCTACTTAAACCTCCATAATCTTCCCAATCTGATGTTTAAACATGGCATTCACTGGTCATTGGTAGGTTGCCCCAGCATTCTTTAAGCCAAATGGCATCACTTTGTAGCAGTATAGTCCTAGATCAGTAATGAAATTGATATTTTTCTGATCAGGCCCATGCATCATGATCTGGTTGTATCTCGAGTATGCATCCATAAATGATAGCAATTCATGTCCAGCCATCCTGTCCACAAGCCGATCGATTCTCGACAGAGGAAAGCTGTCTTTCGGGCAAGCTTTATTTAGATCCGAGTAGTCGATACAAGTTTTCCATTTCCCGTTGGACTTCTTGACCAAGACCGGGTTGGATACCCATTCGGGGTAGGTTGCATCGCAGATAAAACCATTTGCCATCAGTTTATCCACTTCTTCTCTTAGCGCTTTGGACCGCTCGGGTCCTTAGCTGCGCCTTTTCTGCTTCATTGGCGTATAATTGGGATCAATGTTAAGTGTGTGGCATGCGATCTCCAGTGATACCCCGCACATATCAGAATGTGTCCAAGCGAATACATCCAGATTGGCGCAAAGAAATTTGATGAGTTCTAGTCGCATCCTGTTTCCAAGACGTGATCCGATTTTCAGAACCCGTGTTGGGTCATCCATATCAACTGGGACAGACACCATCAATTCTACTAGTGTTGCCCGTTCCTCCCATGAACTTTCTTTCCAGGGTCTAAATCCTTATCAAATCGGCTATAGTCCCCAAGCCAGGGGCGGCTCTGTAGTTGCTATTCGGTAGGTTCACGAATGTGGAGAGTTCTCCCCACATTCTTTCCCTTTTCTTTCTTTTAAACTCGCATAATTCCACGATATAGCATTCTCTAGTGACACTTTGGTCTCCTTTGAACACCCCGACTCTATTCCCTGTTGAGGTTTTCATGGTAAGACACCTTGAGCTAAAGCAATCCGAGAATCTGCTTAGGTGGGCCGCCCTAGGAATCCAATGTAGGTGGAATTTTCATCTACGATCACAAATGTTTGGATGAGGGTGACTCTTCGGTCGCCTTCTTTGAGTTCTACGAGTAAATCAATCGTTTCGACAGGTTGTTTAGATTCATCGGTAATCCCTGGATCTTTGTTCAGTAAGCGGATACATCTTTCATACTGATCTTCATATGATCAAAGATGCATTTGAAAAGGATGTTCACAGAACTGGCACAGTCTACCAATACTCGTTGGACCATGGCGGGTCCAATTTCTACTGTCACGACCATAAGGTCAAGAGTTAGAGCTTCTATCCCTTCAATGTCTCGATTCCGGAATACTATGTCATCATTCAGGGTTCCCTGTTGCTTAGCAGGGGTTCCATCTTTGATCGCAAATCATGAATCTTTTGGAGCGTGCTTTAATGAACTTGTATACCGCTCCATTTCTCCCTTACTCTTCTCACGGGATGAGGTCCTCCAAATATCGTTCCAATGATGAGTCTCTAGTTAGTCCGTCTGGGTCCCTCTTCATTGGTTCCAGCTTGATTCCCTCGACCTCTAGGAGCTTGGGGTGCTACGGGTTGGTTAGGATCATGTGGTTTCCTTGCATATTTTTGAAGCTTGTTTTCTCGAATTAGCTCCTCAATCAAGTTCTTTAGGTGACGACACTCGTTCTTATTGTGGCCATGTGTTTCATGGAAGCGGCAGTACTTCCCGGAGTTCTTTTGCTATTCATTTGCTTCCTTTTTAGGCGGCTTCTTGTACTCTTCCGTCCCCTGTGTCGTAAGATAGATGTTTTCTGGAGTATCATCGAGCGGGATGTATCCTTCGGGGCTCAAACCTTTAAGTCGCTTGTTACTTCCGTTTCGCTTTTTGGAATTCCGATTCTTCCTTTTCTGATCCCCATTTTTTCTGCGGTCCCGAAGGTATTTATGTCTTGGTTTGTCGTCATACCACTCTACCCAATGTTGGTTAGTTGTAAGTTAACAGATTTCCTTTCTAATTCCATGCCTCATTCAACCTCAAATAATGGCTCATCTTTCGGTTGAAGTCCTTCCTAGTGGTAGGTTGTTGTTTCATTTTGATCCATTTCCCAAATTCAGTTTCGGAGTGGATAGTGTGGACCATGGCCATGAAAACCATGTCCTCATTTGGATTACTTACTTCAGTCACCGCAGTGTTGAACCGATTCATGAAGGACTTCAGAGATTCATTCCGTCCCTGCAATAGGACGGATAAGGACATCACATCTTTTGGTTGTGCCGTGTCAAGCTTAAATTGATCAAGGAACCTTGTTGCTAGTTGATCGAAGGTGGAGAAGGATCTTGGTGGAAGCCGGTGAACCACAGGGAAGCAATTCCCTCTAGAAAGATTAAAAAGCATCTGAAAATCATTTGAAGCATTCGCTCCATCCATGTACCAACTGTACTTATACAATTGAGGTTTCATATCTCTAGTTCCATCGTAAGACGAAATGGTCAGCATAATAAAATTTTCAGGGTATTGTTCATTCAAAATGGCATCGGTGAAGGGAGTCTGGCTTGAAGCAAATCCCCATTCATCATCTCTCCTATCTTTACTCTTGTTCATCAGGCGCTTAATCATCTCCGCGTTGTATGCCTCCGATGTTCGGTTGTCCGTGGGTTGGCTATCAGTGACTATGCCAAGTGTTTGATTTTGCAAACGATCTTGGTAAGTGGGTTGAAGCCTAGTCTCTCCTATCTTAGGGAGGGCCATTCCCTTAGAGTTTCATTGGCTTGCGGTTGGTCGGGTAGGGGCAGTTTGGACCCCTCTACCAGTATTGAGTGCATTAGTATTTTCTTCCAACTTGTCACCATCAACTTGCTCACCATCTTCAGAGTTGGAGAGATCCACTGCTATATTTTCCCGCGAAGTTTTTGCCCCTAGATTCAAGTTTGAAGTAGGTTGCTTTGCAATTGGCAGAGTGCTTGCGTTTCCTTCCACGGCAGTTCCTGTAAATCCACGACCTACTCCTTTTTCCTTCTGCCTGTCGTTTCTCTTGTTTAGGCCAGAAACAGAGAAATTCTCTTAATCTGCTGTAGTCTCAACATCAGCTGCTGTTCTGGGAATAGTTAGTGATTGGAGCGCTAAGAGAGCATCTATCTTTTCCATAAGAGCCTTTTGATTGTTTGCCATTTTCTGGATAGTTTCATCAACCATCTTGTTTAATTCTCCCTTAGTCATAACTTCATTCTGTGTGGAGGATCCTGGAACTTGATCTCTAGAGTTAGCTCCTAACTACAGGTTGGGGTTGTTGACTTTAGTTTGCTGAGGGTTCGTTTCTTCTCCAGCAATGGTAGCTCCTATGGATATTCTGGAGGTAGTTCTCTTTCTTCATGGTGCCATTGATTCTGAATAGAAAATCTTCTAAGCAGAGATTGAAGATCTAACTTCAGAACCTATCTGATCCAAAATCTATAGCTAGATCTAAGCCTGAGTTGGGTTCTCAGTGAAAGCACTAAAATGTTAACCCAAAAAATGGATCAACACCCTGGATTGAGTGTGAAAGCACCAGCCCTGTTCTTACAGAGCAATAATGTAGGGAATAAATGTAAAAAGAGCAGAAATAGTAAAAAGACAAGAAGATTTTTAGGTGGTTCGGCTGTTAACGAAGCCTATGTCCACTTTATAACTTTTGCTATTGGCTGACTTTTGTTATAAGTTGAATCTGATTACAGTTTGATTGAACCTTCTAAGTTAGATCAAGTCCAAGTGCAAGAGTTTACTGGAGAATCACAGTAAACCCCTAGATAACTATTATGTGGGAGGAGAAAAGTAAAGAATAATTTCTGCAGAGTTCCAGCATCCAGTCTAGAAGGTTCCCTTTATGTTCTAGATGGGTGAGTATTTATAGGGATTAGAGAGCTATTGGGCTAGGCCGCTTTGCTAGAAGCTTACATTTTAAGGTAAGAAGATGCTCCAAAAGTTTCGCAGCGAACCGACCTTATATGATGGATCGCTAGTGATCCATAGGGCATAGATCGCTAGCGATCCATGCAGTTAGCATATTTTTAACTCATTTCAATTGGATCGTGTTTCTTGCCTTGCGTAGATGCTCTCCATGTAACTTCATGGCTAGATGTCTTATTTTGATGATGATTCATGTACAGGTTGCATTGAACTATTACTGGAATCGGATGCATGCCCACTTCTTGATCTAGCTTGCTTAGAATATCTTGAAATTTAGAAGGCTTCCCTAGAAAAGGTAATGCTTTATGATGCAAGAAGAATGGACAACCCATGAGCAATATTTATGGATCGCTAGCGATCCATCCCTCTAGGTTATTTTTACTTTTTTCCTTTTGAGTCTTTTTCGGTTCCTTCTTCTGATACTTCTGGTTGATTCTTGAGTCGTTTCGGCTTGACCCAGATGTTCTAACTTTCATTGAATTCTATTGGGTTAAAAACCCGGATAATAATATCAATCTTAATTTGGATTAATACTCGCTCAATGTTCCAAGACATAAGCGAAATGTGAAATAGTAGACTACATGGCATATATGATAATTCCCTTTGCTAATGCATAAGGAATGCATCTCATATGCTCTGCATTAAAAATTTAATATGGTGTTAATGTATATCGTATAGGATGACCCCAACATCCTTTTATACTGATTATAGAAGATGTCATTTTCAAATCCAATATCGAGAATTAAATTACCAAACTAAAATGAGTCTAAAATGAATACATTATCAACAATCATAAGTTTGTTGCTTACTTATAGTTTCAGAATTATTTTGGTACCTTTATACTTCCTTCTTATAGATACATGATCCTCTGCAATTTAACTGAAAATAAAACTATTTGATATTTCCATCAAAATACTTATTCAACTCCAATGCTTATCGAATGATACATTCATATTAATTCTTGAATCTTATTTGAAACCCATAAACTCACGCACCCATTAACTTCGAGACACTTTGGTTGTTATATAAAAATAGTATATTCTAAATCATTATATAGAATTTATGTTTTAACATATACATACCAAAACTCAAAATCATAATGGGGGATAATTTTGCGAGTAAAAGTTGAATTTATTCAAGCATATTAGATGATGAATCTGTTACGTTAATTTCAACAGTTGAAATTTATGCTGCTATTCTTATCAACATTGCTTATTATGTTTCAACTGCAATCATCTTCTTCTCGAAGACAAATTTGTGGCCGATGAATCATATCCCTTCGGGTATAAACATCAAAATCTTATTTTGATAATGTACTTAGAATCCATTTTAGATTTTCGCATAATACCATATAACGGTGTTAATACTCTTAGTGGCTTATTAACAGTTGAGAAAATTCTATTTTCTCAACATTTATAAGGAACTCGCAATTTTACTTTAATGTGCGAGAATTTTTATTAGACATTCTAATTTATTATGTCCATTTAGGCTTAATTAATTTCATTTCATCCTTTGTATTCAGTTTTATCTTTGGACTAAATCCTTTGTACTTTCATTAATTTGTAAAAGAAATTCATTTGTCATGAAGTTAGATTTTCTTGAAATAACATTTGTTTCTCAGTGCAACAGAATGAGTATTCATAAACATTTTATGAATTACATATATATAAAACTAACTTAATTTCAAGTTTACAATACTTAGGCCCTATACACAAATTGTTCAATCTATACTGGTCGATCCCAAACTCCTTTAGGGTGGTCCACATGGAGATCCGTATTGAATAATTATTACGTTCAACCTCTCGACTCACATAACCTGTTAACTCCTTGACCAAGGATATGTAGGGGTTTGTTATCAACTCTTATCTTATATGACCTTATAACTATGCTTTAGATGAAATTAATTTTAACCTAATGTACTTATTCTTGAGTACATTACCTTATAGAAAGATGTTAACCCAACTTCACTTATCATTAACCGTACTTTGTTTAACAAAGATCGATTATTCCTTGTCGATACATCGTTATATATCATAAGAAGGAAAGAATTTTGAGATTGAATCTTTATTCATTTTTAGGTACGTTTGGAACTCCTTTCCAATATACTTACATATTTGATCAAATCGAATAATTTTATTTTCTTTTGCATGTTATGTTATTTACTTCCATTTTATATTATATGAACTTACTATCAAAATATTAAATGTGTATTAAATACACATGTTCATATCTGTGATAATTTATCAGTCGATTTAACGAAGTATAAGGAACCGCTTTGGTATCATTAGACCTATGATTGCATACATCCATGTGTATCAATCTGAAGAGTTTGCCAACTCTTATGTCGCTCCCATTAAAAGGGTAATTTGCTATTAATCATTTGCAATGCAATTCACCAGTTCCGTATGATTCATAATCATATGATCAAAGAATTATTTCTCAAACACATTGCTTAGTCCATGATTCCATAATTATTATATAATTTTTTAGATACTTTAGTGTTTTCGATGCCTCACTTTTGTTATGAAAATAAAAAACCATTATTATGGTTTTATCTTATAACGAATATCCACGACATTCAAATAAAACTATATCTATTTCCAATCAATACTGAAATAACTATTATTTCAGTAAATAATATTTGGTATATTTACAGAGACTAACTAATAAATGTCATATGGTATGCTTCTACTATTTCTACCATTTCTATAACAATGTATGAAATACGAAGCTCCATTCAACCACTTATTATAGGCACTTTATTTCATTTACTACAACTAGTTTACAGTCAAGAGTTTTAGATCAAATATCTTTAACTTAAAGAAATAACTCTCACAGAAAACAATTTTCTATATGAAAATATGATTGGAATAGAAATCACATTTCATATTTTTTTATTAAGTATCCACCGGTATTTTTACAGTTCTCATTTCTTATGTCACCTAATGAAGCCGAGGTGACTATTCACTTTCTTCATCCCAACTGTGCAAATATTATAACCTCTCTCGGATAGTCACTTTCTGTAACGACCCGTTATTTTCAACCATTCGCATCCATTATAAGTGTATAGGTAGACACTCATGCCGGAGTTGAATTGCTCAAAATACCGCGTTGTAATTAAAATTTGGCAAATCTCAGAATATACAGTAAATAAATATAATCACAGATCACAGACACAGAGTAAAATAATGCAGCGGAAGTAAAAGAAATAGTAGTTCATGAAGCTACTATGTAAATATATCAGAGTTACATAAGATACAACAGAAGAAATAGAGTACAACAGAAGTATCAATAAGATAACCAAGTACAAGCTGAACAGAGCAACATAACTGAAGTAGATAGAAGAAGACTAGCAGATAATCTCCAGCGATTCAAATCTCCAGAAGGTGGAAATCCAAATCTGTGAATAACTCAGGCTGACCCGAGCGTAAAGCAAAACACAAAACACTCGAGTCAGGACAATATATACTTATATAATGTAAACCAACTCAAGTGAACTGTAATAAAGGTACAAGTAACTTAGAAGATGCTTGGGACCGCCCATCCTCTAAGGATCCGTTAAAATATCTACTATGTAGTAATATTCGCTATTATAATAGTGTCTAAATAAGTAAAGTATAATCATATCGGAAAATAGCATTAAGGGGATGGAGAACCTTAACGCGGTCGGATCTTAAAATCATAATCGTAGTAAAGCTCGATATGGTAGGTGACACGGCACAACTAGGCAATGCCAGGGTAGATATACCAATTACGCACACGGACTGATGGATACGCATAGCATCCACTACCGTTCCACCTCGAACAACATTCCCAAATCGGAGGATGGCCATCTAGTCAAATCACAAGTAAGAGTATAATATCGAAGAAATGTGTCCGAGAAGAGGTGCTACCTCACTGGTCCGAGATCGCTCCTGTTTTAGCCACCTTATGCCAACTCACGGGAGTTGGGTCCACGTAACATACCTTAAGAACGTCGCCACCATCCTACTTCATTCTGGAATCTCCACCGCGTACACGGTTGTCAAAGTGGTTTTCGGTATCGACAGAGAGTATGTCCATATCCGATCCCGGTCTCTTTGCCAACCAATCGTTATTATAACCCGTGGTTATAACTTTTAAAAATAGTTTATGTTTCAAATCAAAATACATCCTTTAAACCATTTCAAAATCATATCATTTATTTCAAACTAATACATACTTTCAAACCCAAAACATATCTATTCAAAACCAATTCAAAAATATATCATTTCCATTTCAAAACCAATTCAATAATATATCATTTCAATAAAACCCAAATTTCAAAATCACTGAATATTTCCTTTAATTTATTAAACTTGAAATCTTCCTTTAAATTATCATAGCATTTTGGTAATGTAACCTTAAGGAATCATAGCATTTTTGAAATGTAATACTTTCCAATTTAATATTTTATATAATCAAAGTATTTATATACTTACAAATTTTTAACATGGTCATTTTATCATAGCCTTATAGTTAAATAAACTTTGTTACTGTAATATCCAATTTAATGCTAAAATTCTTATGTTAAGTTAAGAGTACCTTATTAACTTACATTATCATTACAATAAAGAAACTTTATTATTTTAGTCATTAAAATATGTCATTTACATTAATTAAAACTTACATATTAAATGTACTTTTTAACTTACATTCCTATTACAGTAAAGAGCATTTATCATTTAATCAATATTACACTAATTAAACTTACATTATCAAATATACGTTTTAATTTATGTTTTATTACAAAAAGAGCATTTATTATTTTAAATCAATATTACACAAATTAAGACTTACATGTTTCTTTCATTAATTAAGACTTTACATGTTTCTTTCAGTAAGTAAAACTTTACATATTTCTTTCATTAATTAGAACTTTACACGTCTCTTTCATAAATTAAACTTTACATATTTCTTTCATTAATTAGAACTTTACACGTTTCTTTCACAATAAATTTCTTATAATTAAATCCAATTTTCAACAATTTACTTAATAAGTTTAAGTGTAAAAGTTCCAATTCTTCACATTTCAACAAATAGACTTAACACTTCAAATTTAAATTACCATTTCACAATTTAACAAAATTTCCAATTTTATTTAATTAACCTAAACCTTTAATTAAAACCAAATTTCACATTTCCTAGTCAAGTTATATTTTAAAAGATCACTTTTAAACATTCATTTATTTAACCACTTAAATTCATAGAAAAATCAATAATACTTAATAATCACTTAAATTCAAATTTAATCAAATTATCATATTTACCATTTCCAAATAAAATTTAATATCCATTTTATTTATATAACTTAAATATCATTTTTAACCAAAATTCCAAATTTCCAACTTAAGTTATATTTCAAAAATCCAGTTAAACCATTCATTAATTACATTTTTAACACATAGAAAATTCATAATTTCTTTAATTCAAAATATTTCAAAATCTGTTTAAATCAAATTTCATAAATTTATATTTTTAAAATACTTAAAAATATTCAAAACACTTTATAAAATAACCACGGGCCTGTATATAATTTTCTAACCTAGGTCAAGTGATACGGATATGTATCATTTCAATCCGCAGTTAAAAAAGAAAAAATCCGGGTTCTATCATTTCAAACCCGCAATCCCAAGTTAAAATAATTTAAATAAAAATCATTCAGGCCTATCATTTCAGCCCATAACGATTTTTCCCTATTCTAAAGTCCGTTCGGGTATGTATCATTTCAACCCATAGTGATTCTAATCTACAGGGAACTTGCAGTGTGATAACAGATATAAATAACAGAATAACATTAAATAACAGTAACATATGATATAACAGATGTAATAACAGGTGTGAACATCATATGATAATAATATAAGCATATATAACATGATAATATATTTCTACAGATTCGCAGGGTGTCAATTTACTAGTTATATAGGTACATATTGTCTGGTGAGAATAACTCACCTGTTTATGCTGGAGATATCAAAACCAATGACACAATGGAACAAAAGCACGATGACAAGACTACAGACTTGAGTGGAGAGCAAGATCCAAAGCTACAACTCTTGTATTACAACCCAAAACATACATCAAAACAAACACAATTTCAACGCACTTGAAATGGAATAACTTTTAAACGAAAAGAGATTTGAATGTCAAATCTTTTGCCTTGCTTCCTCTATTTTTTTTTGCATGGTCAAGGGTTGGTTTTGGCTCTGGTTTGAATAGGGAATGGCTTAGGTATGGGCATAAGAATGCATGGCCAAAGTGGTGAAGCATGGAGAAGAAGTTGCAAAGCATGAAGGTGAAGGGGCTTATGCAACATAGCATGGTTTTGGTTCACCAAAAGGGTTCGGCCATAGGAGTTTGGGCTTGGCCATTCAAGTCCAGATCTGGACAGAGGTTGGAGTGGTGTGTAAGGGTCTGGTCAGAGATGGTGGTGGTGGCTATGGTGGTGGTTTGGGTGGTGGTTGAGGTGGGTGAGCATGTAGAGGTCAATAAACATGGTTTTTAGGCATCTAGGTTGAAATTTGGGGGGTTTTACCATCAAAATGGTTCGGCTATGGTCAGATCTGGTGGAGTGGGGGCTGGTGCTGCTGTAGATGGTGGTGGGGCTGAAGGTGGAGAGGATGGTGGAGATGAAGGTGGTAGAGGCCAAGCAAAGCTAGAAGAGGAGGAAGGCAAAATCAATGGAAAACAATGGAAAAAGAAGAGAAAAAGAAGGAGAGGCCATTACCTATTTTTGGATGAAGCCATGAGAAATGAGGAGCTGATTTGTTTTCACGTGAAAAGATGAGAAACAAAAAGTGGCGGCTACACTAGGGTTTTAGATGGCTAGGGCAAAATTTGAGGAGTTAAAGAAAATGAAGGGTTTGGACAAAAAAGGGCTTAAGTTTCAAAGTGTTTTACAACCTTTCATATTTCTTTTCTTTTTAATCTTTATATAAACAAAATATTCAGAAAAATACTTTACAAACCGAAATCAATTATAAATATGAGAAAAAAAATAATAAATTTTGGAAAAATATAAAAAGAATGAAGAAAATTACTTAAAAATACCAAACAGTGTTCAAAAATTATAAATAAATCACTGTCAGTCTTGAAAAACTATACACTTCATTATAAAAATATTATGAAGTGAAAATTTGAATTAAAATAATTTATTTATCATTTTCAAAATAAAATAGATAATTAAATTGGAGAAAATAGAAAAAGGATTAAAGAAAATGTTTAAAATTTACAAACAGGGCATGGAAATTTGCAAGAAAAATACTACTAACTCTAGAAAAATTCCTACCTTACTTTAAAAATATTTAAAAGCCAAAATATATTTTATATAACATAAATGTACAAATTAGAATAAAATATATCAAATAAAAATGTCATTTATATAATTTTAAAATAAAGAATATTGCTGAATAATCCAATATACACACAATATTGAAAACAGTATAACTTTTGCAATTTAAATCCGTTTTCAACGAAACGAAAAGCAGTATTCAAGTTATTAAATCTATTTTTATAATAAAAGATAAAATTCATAAATTTCAAACTTTTAAATTTTCAAGTTAAAAGTCGAAGTTTGACTATTTGACCAAAATTCACATTTTCTGGAAATATTAAATTTAGTCATATTTGGAATTCAAATCCACATACAAAATCAAAGTTTTTATATTTACAGTAACAAAATTTATTCTTTTCATAAATAAAGCTTTTAAATCTGGAAAAAATCAATTTAAAATTAATTGTAAAATACAGGGTTGTTACACTCTCCCCCACTCAAAACTTTTCGTCCCCGAAAAGGAACGAGGTACGGGAAAGCACCTAAAAAGATAGAATGAATAGAATTAAGACAAGATGATAAGAATATTGGAATTACACCTGATAACTATTGTTATAGGCAAGTTTAACAAGTTGGAGGTGATCAAATCAAGAACACAAACACGAAAAAGATTCTCTAGAGTCTGAATCACCCTTTTCACTTGAGCGACGGTCCATGGATGGAAAACAGTGTTCAGATTCAAAAATGAGTAACAAAGATTTCAAAGATTATAAAAAGATTTCTAAACAGACTG
Organism: Allium fistulosum; assembly: GCA_030737815.1. Classification (NCBI taxonomy): domain Eukaryota; kingdom Viridiplantae; phylum Streptophyta; class Magnoliopsida; order Asparagales; family Amaryllidaceae; genus Allium; species Allium fistulosum. The sequence goes on along the minus strand of CM060907.1, from coordinate 934,091,303 downwards.
GTATAAGCAATAGCCTTCCCATTCTGTAACAAGATAAGAGAAATAAGGACAACCAAAAGATAGTTTGAAAAAAAATAAAAAAAATAAGATAATAAATTTAAAACCATAATGCTTTGAAATCATAATAATTTAGGGATGTTTATCATTTGGAAATCATACTACTAAAATCATAACACTTTGGAAATGTAATTCTAAAAAAAAACATAATACTTAGAAAATTATAACACCTTTTAAAATAATCTTTATTTAAACCATTTTAATTCAAGGTCAAATAATATTCATTTTAAAGTTGTAACATTTCTAAGTTCATTCAATTATAAAACTTCCAAAACATTGTATTTTCAAAACAGCAGCACTTATAAAATGCTACAGTAGATATATTAATATTTCAAATCAGTTTTATTCTAGAATATTCATTTGGATATCATTTAACTTATGACTTATTAAAACAAACTTTTATGAATGGAATATCCAAATTAAACTATACTTCGTTTATTAAGTCAAAAGCTCACTATTTTACTTAGCTCTTCATTTAACAAATAACCTAACACTTTATTTAAAATGCCCATTTCATAAATAGATATTCCTTCAATAAGTTACACTTAAAATTTCCATTTGAAAACCAAATTCTCAATTATCAAATTTAGTGATGTTAAAATACATTATAACTATCATAATTATCCATTTTTCAAGACATATCAATTTCATAAATAAAATATTTATCATAGAAAATATAACAATCAAATTTCTTTACACATTTATTCATTTAGACATCAATTAAACTATGAATTCAAGTTAAATAAACTTTATTACAAAATGTCCAATTCCAATGTATTTTATTTTATCTATTCAAAGATACATTATTTATTATACAACATATTCATTTCAGGAAATAACCATTATTAAAATTCCTAGGTTAGACTTAAGGTTCCATATTAAATCAAATTTGATTATCAAGTTATTTAAATAAAATCTCTTTAAATTCCTTTTTCACTATTTACCTCTGTAAATCTTTTATAACTAAAATTTAGGTGTATAAAATTTATTATAACCACTCAAATTTTATTTAAAAAATCCTTTTTATATTGTATATTATCCAATTACATTGTTAACTTCTAAAATTTTTTTTAAGGTAAGTTATATTTGAATGCAATTGTATTATACAAATAAACCTTTCCACTTCAATTATCTCAAGTTTGAATCATTTATTCAAAAAATTTAATTTTTCTTTTTATAACTGAAATTATTCTTTAAGATGAAATTTAAGAATTAATTTTCCGGTTTCCTTCAAACCAGTTAGAGATAAATAAATATATGTACATAATATGTCAAATCAATTTAAATCATATATCTATATATATTATAAGTCAAATCATATTTAGAAATTCAAATAAATTAAATCTTTCAAAACAAAGCTGTAGTAAGACTACAGAACGGTCTCTTCACTTCGAAACTCTAAAATGAACGTCGATGATGCTGTAGTCATCACCGAAATTATTTTCCAGCGACAAAGAGAAGAGCACTAAATTTTTTAAACTTTAAAATCTTTTAGAAACAAATTTCTACTTGGAAATACTTTAAATAATATATCCTTTTAAAACTTTAAACACAAGGTTTGAATCCATCGGAAATTAAATTCTTAAATTTCTTGTTTTAATTCATTTCAGTTCCCAAATAAATTTATAAACAACTATTTATAAATTCATTTGTAGAACAATAAATGATAAATCAAGTATTATCATTTCAAATAATCAATTTAAATCAATTTATTAAGTTCCATAAAATTATATATCCAAATTTATTTTATTAACCAATTTTAATTTTTTATAATATTGTGTCAGTTTTTTCTGTCAAAGTGTTTTAGAAATCCTATCGATAGCGTTGATCAGACGAATCGATCGGAAGCCCAAATCAACATCAACAACTCAAACAACACAATATATAAAGCAAACTTAGATTTACAAGTACAATTCAAAATGTTTGGGGATATTTTGGAAACAAAACAAGATGATTAATTAACAAAATATGAAGATGGATAAGCTTAGATAAATCACGAGCAACCTTAACCGGGTCAACCGTGACTTAATGAATAAGATCAAATGTGGACATTTCTGGGGTAAATCTACATCCGATCTCAAGAGATAGAGTTTGGAAAAAAAAATATTAGCATCTAAACCAAAGATAAATATAAATCTCTGGTGAATCGATGCTGATTGTAAAGGATTTTCACCCATTTACAATAAAATTAGAATATTGGCGAGACCGCCAATTCACTATAAAGATCATTCGAAGTGGAGTTATGTGATACTTCAAAATCAAAAGAAGATGAATAGTGAGGGACAAGAATGAATTTTGGAACCGCAGGAAACGTTCCAAAATTCAAAGGAAATCGAATCAAAAGGAAGAGATTCAAACTCGAACGAAAGTGATTCTGTAAATAAATTTACCATACATTCTAAGTTTTGCCTCAAAGCCAAAGCTCTGATACCAACTGTAACGACCCGTTATTTTCAACCATTCGCATCCATTATAAGTGTATAGGTAGACACTCATGCCGGAGTTGAATTGCTCAAAATACCGCGTTGTAATTAAAATTTGGCAAATCTCAGAATATACAGTAAATAAATATAATCACAGATCACAGACACAGAGTAAAATAATGCAGCGGAAGTAAAAGAAATAGTAGTTCATGAAGCTACTATGTAAATATATCAGAGTTACATAAGATACAACAGAAGAAATAGAGTACAACAGAAGTATCAATAAGATAACCAAGTACAAGCTGAACAGAGCAACATAACTGAAGTAGATAGAAGAAGACTAGCAGATAATCTCCAGCGATTCAAATCTCCAGAAGGTGGAAATCCAAATCTGTGAATAACTCAGGCTGACCCGAGCGTAAAGCAAAACACAAAACACTCGAGTCAGGACAATATATACTTATATAATGTAAACCAACTCAAGTGAACTGTAATAAAGGTACAAGTAACTTAGAAGATGCTTGGGACCGCCCATCCTCTAAGGATCCGTTAAAATATCTACTATGTAGTAATATTCGCTATTATAATAGTGTCTAAATAAGTAAAGTATAATCATATCGGAAAATAGCATTAAGGGGATGGAGAACCTTAACGCGGTCGGATCTTAAAATCATAATCGTAGTAAAGCTCGATATGGTAGGTGACACGGCACAACTAGGCAATGCCAGGGTAGATATACCAATTACGCACACGGACTGATGGATACGCATAGCAGCCACTACCGTTCCACCTCGAACAACATTCCCAAATCGGAGGATGGCCATCTAGTCAAATCACAAGTAAGAGTATAATATCGAAGAAATGTGTCCGAGAAGAGGTGCTACCTCACTGGTCCGAGATCGCTCCTGTTTTAGCCACCTTATGCCAACTCACGGGAGTTGGGTCCACGTAACATACCTTAAGAACGTCGCCACCATCCTACTTCATTCTGGAATCTCCACCGCGTACACGGTTGTCAAAGTGGTTTTCGGTATCGACAGAGAGTATGTCCATATCCGATACCGGTCTCTTTGCCAACCAATCGTTATTATAACCCGTGGTTATAACTTTTAAAAATAGTTTATGTTTCAAATCAAAATACATCCTTTAAACCATTTCAAAATCATATCATTTATTTCAAACTAATACATACTTTCAAACCCAAAACATATCTATTCAAAACCAATTCAAAAATATATCATTTCCATTTCAAAACCAATTCAATAATATATCATTTCAATAAAACCCAAATTTCAAAATCACTGAATATTTCCTTTAATTTATTAAACTTGAAATCTTCCTTTAAATTATCATAGCATTTTGGTAATGTAACCTTAAGGAATCATAGCATTTTTGAAATGTAATACTTTCCAATTTAATATTTTATATAATCAAAGTATTTATATACTTACAAATTTTTAACATGGTCATTTTATCATAGCCTTATAGTTAAATAAACTTTGTTACTGTAATATCCAATTTAATGCTAAAATTCTTATGTTAAGTTAAGAGTACCTTATTAACTTACATTATCATTACAATAAAGAAACTTTATTATTTTAGTCATTAAAATATGTCATTTACATTAATTAAAACTTACATATTAAATGTACTTTTTAACTTACATTCCTATTACAGTAAAGAGCATTTATCATTTAATCAATATTACACTAATTAAACTTACATTATCAAATGAACGTTTTAATTTACGTTTTATTACAAAAAGAGCATTTATTATTTTAAATCAATATTACACAAATTAAAACTTACATGTTTCTTTCATTAATTAAGACTTTACATGTTTCTTTCAGTAAGTAAAACTTTACATATTTCTTTCATTAATTAGAACTTTACACGTCTCTTTCATAAATTAAACTTTACATATTTCTTTCATTAATTAGAACTTTACACGTTTCTTTCACAATAAATTTCTTATAATTAAATCCAATTTTCAACAATTTACTTAATAAGTTTAAGTGTAAAAGTTCCAATTATTCACATTTCAACAAATAGACTTAACACTTCAAATTTAAATTACCATTTCACAATTTAACAAAATTTCCAATTTTATTTAATTAACTTAAACCTTTAATTAAAACCAAATTTCACATTTCCTAGTCAAGTTATATTTTAAAAGATCACTTTTAAACATTCATTTATTTAACCACTTAAATTCATAGAAAAATCAATAATACTTAATAATCACTTAAATTCAAATTTAATCAAATTATCATATTTACCATTTCCAAATAAAATTTAATATCCATTTTATTTATATAACTTAAATATCATTTTTAACCAAAATTCCAAATTTCCAACTTAAGTTATATTTCAAAAATCCAGTTAAACCATTCATTAATTACATTTTTAACACATAGAAAATTCATAATTTCTTTAATTCAAAATATTTCAAAATCTGTTTAAATCAAATTTCATAAATTTATATTTTTAAAATACTTAAAAATATTCAAAACACTTTATAAAATAACCACGGGCCTGTATATAATTTTCTAACCTAGGTCAAGTGATACGGATATGTATCATTTCAATCCGCAGTTAAAAAGGAAAAAATCCGGGTTCTATCATTTCAAACCCGCAATCCCAAGTTAAAATAATTTAAATAAAAATCATTCAGGCCTATCATTTCAGCCCATAACGATTTTTCCCTATTCTAAAATCCGTTCGGGTATGTATCATTTCAACCCATAGTGATTCTAATCTACAGGGAACTTGCAGTGTGATAACAGATATAAATAACAGAATAACATTAAATAACAGTAACATATGATATAACAGATGTAATAACAGGTGTGAACATCATATGATAATAATATAAGCATATATAACATGATAATATATTTCTACAGATTCGCAGGGTGTCAATTTACTAGTTATATAGGTACATATTGTCTGGTGAGAATAACTCACCTGTTTATGCTGGAGATATCAAAACCAATGACACAATGGAACAAAAGCACGATGACAAGACTACAGACTTGAGTGGAGAGCAAGATCCAAAGCTACAACTCTTGTATTACAACCCAAAACATACATCAAAACAAACACAATTTCAACGCACTTGAAATGGAATAACTTTTAAACGAAAAGAGATTTGAATGTCAAATCTTTTGCCTTGCTTCCTCTATTTTTTTTGCATGGTCAAGGTTTGGTTTTGGCTCTGGTTTGAATAGGGAATGGCTTAGGTATGGGCATAAGAATGCATGGCCAAAGTGGTGAAGCATGGAGAAGAAGTTGCAAAGCATGAAGGTGAAGGGGCTTATGCAACATAGCATGGTTTTGGTTCACCAAAAGGGTTCGGCCATAGGAGTTTGGGCTTGGCCATTCAAGTCCAGATCTGGACAGAGGTTGGAGTGGTGTGTAAGGGTCTGGTCAGAGATGGTGGTGGTGGCTATGGTGGTGGTTTGGGTGGTGGTTGAGGTGGGTGAGCATGTAGAGGTCAATAAACATGGTTTTTAGGCATCTAGGTTGAAATTTGGGGGGTTTTACCATCAAAATGGTTCGGCTATGGTCAGATCTGGTGGAGTGGGGGCTGGTGCTGCTGTAGATGGTGGTGGGGCTGGAAGTGGAGAGGATGGTGGAGATGAAGGTGGTAGAGGCCAAGCAAAGCTAGAAGAGGAGGAAGGCAAAATCAATGGAAAACAATGGAAAAAGAAGAGAAAAAGAAGGAGAGGCCATTACCTATTTTTGGATGAAGCCATGAGAAATGAGGAGCTGATTTGTTTTCACGTGAAAAGATGAGAAACAAAAAGTGGCGGCTACACTAGGGTTTTAGATGGCTAGGGCAAAATTTGAGGAGTTAAAGAAAATGAAGGGTTTGGACAAAAAAGGGCTTAAGTTTCAAAGTGTTTTACAACCTTTCATATTTCTTTTCTTTTTAATCTTTATATAAACAAAATATTCAGAAAAATACTTTACAAACCGAAATCAATTATAAATATGAGAAAAAAAATAATAAATTTTGGAAAAATATAAAAAGAATGAAGAAAATTACTTAAAAATACCAAACAGTGTTCAAAAATTATAAATAAATCACTGTCAGTCTTGAAAAACTATACACTTCATTATAAAAATATTATGAAGTGAAAATTTGAATTAAAATAATTTATTTATCATTTTCAAAATAAAATAGATAATTAAATTGGAGAAAATAGAAAAAGGATTAAAGAAAATGTTTAAAATTTACAAACAGGGCATGGAAATTTGCAAGAAAAATACTACTAACTCTGGAAAAATTCCTACCTTACTTTAAAAATATTTAAAAGCCAAAATATATTTTATATAACATAAATGTACAAATTAGAATAAAATATATCAAATAAAAATGTCATTTATATAATTTTAAAATAAAGAATATTGCTGAATAACCCAATATACACACAATATTGAAAACAGTATAACTTTTGCAATTTAAATCCATTTTCAACGAAACGAAAAGCAGTATTCAAGTTATTAAATCTATTTTTATAATAAAAGATAAAATTCATAAATTTCAAACTTTTAAATTTTCAAGTTAAAAGTCGAAGTTTGACTATTTGACCAAAATTCACATTTTCTGGAAATATTAAATTTAGTCATATTTGGAATTCAAATCCACATACAAAATCAAAGTTTTTATATTTACAATAACAAAATTTATTCTTTTCATAAATAAAGCTTTTAAATCTGGAAAAAATCAATTTAAAATTAATTGTAAAATACAGGGTTGTTACACTTTCCATTTTCAAATGGTTGAACCATTCAAAAGAATTTTTTACTACAAGACCGCACTAAATTTTTACAAAAGTGCAATCGGATATCTTTGCATTTCAAGTCCATCGAATATGTTGTTGTTATCATCAATATTCAAATTGAGCTTCTAAATAAAAAGCATGTCGAGTTTGAAGAAAATATGGAACATCAAGCCAGTAGAAGGCCAACTTATCAAGCATTCAACGTTTAACAAAAAGATATCAAGCTTAAAGAAGGTAAAGTTACCAAGCAAATAGGTGTCAAATCTCTAAGGGTAGCGGGTCTTAACAACAGCAAATCTTATCGACTATATAAAAAATAATAGATGATGTCGAACAACAATAATAAAAGGGAGATATCGAAGGCCTAATAATAAGGGGATATCAAATTTCTAAAAGGAAATGGAGGTGCCGAACCAATAAATACTTGGGTTATCAGACCCAAAATAGCTGGGATGACAAAGACATAAGAAGATGGTGTTGAGCCTCAACAACTATAAAGGTTGTCGAGCTTCAAGAGCAAAGGACGGTATCAAATGATTAAAAATAAAGAGAAGGTGTCGAGTTTTTGAGAGATGATGGAGGTATCGAATCACTAAATGTTAGTGGATACCGAACTTCAACATCATAAAGAATTCCGAAGCCCTACAACACAAATTGATATAAAGCATGTAGCGAAGGAAGGATGCCATGCCAAGATGTCGAGTCAACAAGTACCACTGAGCACCGAGCTGCTACAACCTAAAGTGTTATGGAACAGGAGGATGCCACATCTAGAATGGAGGTATCTAGCTTCTAAGAGATGTCAAACCTATGATATATCAACTGCTATCAAACCACTACCTTAATATTATTGTCGAGTACCTACCATAATGAATGCTATTGAGTAAATAAAAAGATAAAGAAAATGTTGTCAAACTTATAAAAGTAAGCAATGTCAAGTCATCAGTGTTGAAAAGATATCGGGTCTTTAAACAGTGTTGAGCCTTTATAACTATAGTTGTTGTAAAATATATAAAAGTAGCAAGTGGGTTTTAAACTTCTATAAGCAGCAAATGATGACGAGTTTTATCGATGAAGGAGGGAATGTCGAATATCATCAATTCGAATGGAAAATATACCCCATGTTGAATAGACACGTGGCAGCCAACCCGCCTATAATTACCTCTATAAATAAGGACCCCGTTGCTACTTGGAAGGGGCGAATTTTTCATTCCTCATTTCTTATATTTTCAAAGTTGTAACCCTAAATCAAATTGGGAATTTTAGAGCCAATTGTTTGACTTTTTGCACTTAGGGACTTGGACAATGAACTTTGTATAGCACGCTTCAATTGAATAAAGATATTTGATCGGTTGTTGAACTTATGACATTCATATGACTTCTTGCACTTGATTTGGACTATGGACATGCATATTTTATTGTTTTGGACTTAGACTTGAACTTTGACTTGCATATTTCTCTCAAGTTTTGCATAAGGTTACCTAAGCCCTTATCGGAACTTGACTTGCCCTACCTTGCATATTTGGGTTAACAAAGAAATTTGTTAACAATTTGGAGCTAGAAGGAAGGCTTGAACCTACAATTTCATGCATATCTCTACTACTAATAATGAGAATTCCATAAATAGAATTCATCCATGTCTTTTTTAATTTCCTAAAATACCCTTTACATCTCCATAATAGCTAAAAATTAGTTATCGCTCAATTTGCATATCATCTATTAATGGACCATATTATTAAACTACATGGCATCATCTAAACTCAATTAGATGTTATTGGAACAACTACTTTCTTCATCCCTTAGCTTATATACAACAACAATTAATGTATTTTTGATGGTGTGGGACAAATTAATTATAGAGTATATATGACCAACATCCACACGTTCATTGATAGCTTCCCTAATTAATCTATATAAACAGCCGTTAGTAGCACGAAAGCAATTATAATATTTTGGGACAGGCAAGAAAACATTACACAAAAAGCATGAATTGTGTGAGTATGAGGGAGGGAGGGAGGGAGTGTACATGGTTTTGTCAAGAGGTAAACCAGGTCGCTTTATCACTTCATTAACATGCATCCATGTTCTCGGGTACTATGCAAATGAATGGATACAAACATTATGTTATTCTACATTAGCATGACAAAATTGAGAAAAAAAGGTTATAAATTAGCTTACAGGCTTGCAGGTTCTTGGAAAATGTCAAAGACTAACTTGCAGATACCAGTCTCTGAACTCAGCATGGAAGTAGATGGTGTGACCTAAAGCATTGAAAATGTTAAGTGATTGAATAGAAATGTATAATTATAAACTAGCTTTGTAGTATAGTTTTACTTGATTAGCCATGCTCATCCTCATTTGAATGTCTGTTCACATGCTAGAACTAGCCCGAATAAAGAAGAGTACATGAATACATGCACTAAAGAATAAATAGAAAAAATGATTATTATAATTTTGCACACCTTGGGTATGGTGTTCTCCAAACGAACATGAACACACTCAAAGTGAAGTGTTATAACATTGAATTGGACCATGGATTTGGAAAGAAAAATGTACATTACCATTACTAATCATCTGGTTTACAATCTGGAGTGTGTATAAATTGGCCTATATGATCATTATATGCTATAACAGCATTAGTGAAATTGCTAAAATTTTGTCACTCAGATACATTAAAAGATTGTGATAATACTGCAAATTAATACAAGGTTGTCATCTAATTCTACATTTTGCATGTTGAATGGAAGAAACTTAAAAGTTATTATAAGGTAATAAACTAACAAAATTATGTATTTATTGATGACAAGTCATGTGTAACTAAAGGCTGAGGACGTACAAAAAAAATTTCTACTCTAATCAATATACAAACCACCTACACATAAATGTACCTGACTGCTTTTCATCATTTTTGAAGGATTGTACGTATATTAGCAATAATGGCATAATTACTTACTGTAGCAACTCTTCTTATCAATTAGGTTTACTTCTGTAAATTCAAACTTGCTAAAATTTGATATTCCCAAAATCAAATTTCATCTCAAAAGAGATGCCCAATTTCATTAGTCATTATAATAATCAGACCCATAGCATTTTGAAAGTTAATTATCTCTATCTCTAATCTCCAATATTAATAAAGAGAATTCAATCAGCATGATTTACTCGGTGTCTTTTTGAAATTCCAAAATTACCCCCATTCGTTAATGGAATCTCACCACCCTTTTCATCTACTCACCAACAGAATTTTACTATCAATTTTTCATCGATATCACCAACAAAACAACTTGAAATGTATTGTGACTACAAAAACATTTGCACTTAAAGCACATATCAATCCAAGGTAAACATCTTTGGAAATTAGATGCACGTACGTGCGTTGTATACTTTCCTACCTCCTTGCATTATCCCTATAGTGGACTTTAGGGACTTTCTATTTCCCTCATATCCCTATAGGGAACTTTAGGGACTCTCCATGTCCAGTATATTATCATTGAGAACATTCTGAATTCACATAACCCATTGAACTAAATAATGACAATTTCTAAACAAGGATCATTTGAGCCTTACTTTCTTAAGTCAATTTATCAAGTGATCCACAATCTTTAGTTCCATGAGTATAGGTGTTAAGAGAATTGGTACTGATGACTTTAGCTGGAAAAAGATGAGTAGTTCCTTATGACCTGGATAACTTGAGTATTTCCATTCCAACCCTGATCTTTACTTATTTCCCTACCTAAGAAAAGAAAAAAAGAAACGGAAGGATTCATTCTTGGAAATGAGAAAAACTATACAACTCCAAGCTAAAGGAACTATCTTCAAAGATGGAATAATAAAGGATTTCGGTAATTTTGACCAAAAGTGAAAGAGAATAATCGAACGCTCTCGTACTCCAATCAGAACTCGAGAAATTTCAAAGAAAAAACTAGTTGTTATAACTAAAGAGCCCATCCAAAGTTATAAGAAAGTCAAATGGGGACCAAAGACACAATCCTCTAAGAATTCTCAATATATAAATGCCCATTCCCTTACCACCTCCTACGAAAACATCTATCTCCTAACTAAAGATAAGTGGAATTATTGGCCTTAAAAGAAGAAACAACCAGGAAATGAAAGAAATCTCGGGGGCGCTTATTGCCAATATTATCGAAGGAATGGACATAAAACCATTCAGTGTTGAGCCTTTAAAGGAATGATTTAGAATTTATTGGAGAAAGGAGAACTTCAAGAATTAGTTAATAAGATTTAAGAAAAAGGCAAATGTGTCTGCAAAGATTAAGTAAAGAGAAACGGTTCATAAAAAGGAATTAAAAAATAAAGGAAAAAGCCTTTGATCCAGCAAAGATGGTCTAGTCAAAGCACCTCCTAGAAGGAGGTCAGAGTAAGCCTCTGGTCCTGCCTATAAGGCCTGGCCGGAGCAGTGCAAGCCTTTGGTCTTGCCTATGTTGCCTTGCTAAAGCATCGACCAGCATTCAGTTCTGCCTATATGGCCTAACCGAACAACCTCCTACAGGGAAAACAGGTAAGACTTTGGTCCTACCTAAGATGGCTAACTAAATGCACCGACCAGCCTAATTCATTACCTATAAGGTAATAAAGGGCTCAAGCCTAAATCATCGCATATAAGGCGATAAGGGGAAAAAATTTCAAAGCCTAAATCATCACCCAAAGAGTGATAAGGGGCAAAAGAAATCAATCAAGCAAGCTTAAATCTACATAAAGATGATCAAAGCAATCTTCTAGAGGAAAAACGGTTAAACACATTTAGTTCTGCACCAAGGAAAAGTCAAAGTAACCTTCAAAGGAAGGATCAAAACTGTTTATTATTCAGAACCAAGGGTTTCAATGTTAAATATGGACATCTGGGAAATTTTGAATTCTCTCATCAAAATTATTATTTTAGTCTGGTGCATCATTCTTCGAAATGATGAGTTAGCTCTCAATCTTTTATTCTAGGATTTGGAATTCTAATTTTCTATCAAATACCGAGAATCTTCATTGTTAGATTGATTTTTGTTTCCTATTAAGAGAAGGAGACTTCTTCCATTAAAATAGGAGTTTATGATCTCCTTACTGAACGGATTTCCGTGCCTTTAATCAATTAGATTTTTGGTCTTCTTGTCAAGTTGGTTTTTGTCTATTTATCAAAGCTTGCGTCAAGAAAACAAGTCTACTTTCAATCAAAGATCATGAATCAAACTAAATCAAGTAAGAGCTTGGATGTAAGTAACAAATCTCACACAAAAACAAAAGAAGATACAAGATTCATTCAAGGTACCAATCACTCAGGTACAAATTTATTTATTACAGTAAAAATTACATCTATCAAAGAAAGCTAGGGGCCTACTTGGTTTATTTTGTATTTTCAATTTTGGGTTTTCAACATTAATTACAAAATATGAGAAGAGTAGAAAGATGACGGAAGGGGTGGAAGGAAGATGGAGGTGACGACAGAGGGAATTGGGGATGATAGAGGGAATAAGGGACGATGGAAGGATGAACCGTTTGTCGTGATTCTGTTACTTCCCAAAACAAAAACAAATAAAAAATAAAGTTGTTTTCTACTTTGTATGTTAACTTCGTTTTCTAAATCGAACATTTTTCATAATATCCATGCGTCGTGCGTATTTTTATATGGACGAAAACCCAAAACTAAAACGTAAAATAATAGCAGCTTAAATCTTCCTAAGAAGGTGAGGGAGGTCAAGGGAGTGGATGATATTGATACATTTTCTCTTTCCCCTTTCTTAACCTCAGGAAGACAAGGGTGGCTTCTACATGAAGAAGGCACATCTCTAAGAAAAAGTGGAGGGCCTCTAATATCTTTGAGGTGATCAGAACACCCATATAGAAAGAAATGCTGATAGTGTTTATACCCTGCTTCAACTACTCTGCTCAACCTCAATTTCATGCCTGGACATAGTTTGGAATAGTCAATTTCTAAGTGGAAAGAAAGTATTACTTTAAGTAAATAATCTACAAGAGAATCCGATCGAGAGTTCTCAAGTGACATCACCTCGGTTATCTTTAGTTGAGATTCAAGGTCTTGTACTTTTTTCGTCAAAATTTCAATAGTAGAGGAAGGTTCAATAACAGGGCAAATTGCAACATCCAGGAGTTCTTAAAGCCTCCTTTCTTTCTTTATAATATTTACATTATCAATAAAGTCGACTTGAATCTCCAACGCATGCCTGAATGTTTTGTTGGCTCCCATAAGGTTTTTGACTTTGCTCTCTAGCTTCTTAACTGTCTGGTCAAGGGCCCATCTTTCACGTCCTAACTCCTCAACTTAACTATAGTAATTGTTAAGATACTTTGAGACCCACTCATCCCATTTACCCTTTAAGTATTGAAAGAATTCATATTTAACCTTTTGGCACCATCTGCGGATTTCTCCATGATCCAAACCCAGAGGTGGGTTTGACAAGGAGGAGAATTGCTCTTTGGCAGTTGAAGATTGGTACCTAGTCATTCTCGCAAAAGTGGGAATGGGAAGGCTGGATTCACCTTCACTTGTGATAAGTTCCAAAGATTGACAAGACACTTGACTTTTCAACAAATCCACTTCATGGTCCTCTATCTTTTAATATCGTCAAGAAATTTCTACATCAGCCTCGATTCTCTTATCTAAAATAACAAATTGGCTAACCGCATTCATGTGCTCCTTCATCTCCTGAATCCCTTTATTCGTCTTTTTAATTTTCTCCTTTAAACTTGAGATCATATCTTTCATGCCACTTAATGTTGATCTCATTTTATAATACTTGGAGTACCATTTCTGAGCTTCGCGTTTCTTCTCGATGTTTGACATTAATTTAGCTCTAATATTGTCTTAATGAGAAAGAAAATCTAAGTTGCTAGATGCAAGCGTTAAGTACCCTTCCTATTAATAATAAATGAACTAAAATGAAATCAATACATGAAAAGTGTGTTCTTTTATTACAAACATGAGTAAATTCAAACTACATAAATGACTCCTATTTTATACATTCAATTCTTAAGTTTAGAAGCAGCAATTTGAACTCTTTTGAGTAAACCCATGGACGTAGGGAAAACAAAGTCAAAGGATACATCAAGCCCAAAAGGAGTAACAACGAAGGGAAACTGATGATAATCTCATCTCTAGGTAAGGGGACTAGGGTCTCCACATAATAATTTAACGTAATTAGACCTGATTTCCTTAAGTAAACCATCTTTGCCATCACCAAAGAAATCAAAATATAATTTGGGGAGTTGCGTGTAAACTTCTTCAAAGTTCCTAAGAAAACATTGTTTTGTTAGATGAGAGTTTTTAGGAATTAACAATTTCTCCTTAAAATCCCTTTTTAGCATGACAAATTTACTTAAGAGTTATTTTGAAGTGGAGTGCCCAATGATTCCTTAACCTGTGTATTTCAAGAAAAACAAATTAAGCTGTAAAGAAATGAGAATTTCAATACTTATAAAGACTACTTGAATTACATACTACAACAATGAAATTACTTAAGTTTTTACAATATGGACCCTTTGTAAAACTCAGAAATAGATTTCACCTTATTGAACTTGACCTTCTCAAGAGGAAGAGTTTTAGGGGAAAGGGGAACGGTCGCAATCCTAGGAAGATTCCAACAATCCCCGGTATGAGGGTCGGTCCCATGGTCATTCAAATATCTACTATGAAGATGCCTAAGTAAGCCCCCACTCCTCTCCCCTAAGAAGGAAAAATCGGTCAAAACATTTCTAGAATAGACTTTGTAGAGGAACTCCACTAATGTGTCCCTATCTTAAATAAGCATCCAAAAGAGTGCAGTCAACTCCTCATTCTCTTTAATAACTCTTTCTCGATAGGGGGATCATTTCAGAAGCTTAGCTGCCCTTTTTTTTTTTAAATTTTCAATCAATTAGCATAAATGAGAAGGCGCCTATACTTGTTAGATAAGCTGTGACGACCTACCTTTTTAGATGGTTTAAATCGACAATAAACCACACATGTTTAACTCAAACCATTCAAAAATGAGGATTGTCAATGGGATTTAATAAGAAAATAAGAGAAAAGAAGGAAAACAAAATACAGAATCTCGTAGTAGAATGACAAAATATAATAATCAAATAAACAGTTCATGAAGCTATTTTACAATATACATTTGATTACACAATTTTTACAACATAATCAGAGTACAAACAACAACATACCAATAATGATGCAGCAGAATAACACTAATATTATAATATACCAAACTCCGTCTTCATCCTCCAGAAATAATGTCTTCAAACACTGAAATGCTCAAGCTGACCCGAGCGTAATGAAAAGACAAAACACTCGAGTCAGAACTAAAAGTTCTTATATAAGTTAAATCAACAACAAGTAAATATGAGTGTAATAGCTTCAGAGATGTTTACGAGATTTTACATCTCCTATCCAATGTATAACGTGCGTGCAATAACTTAAGAGATGTTACAGGATTTTCCATCTCTTAAGGATCCGTTAAACTATCTATATGTAGTAAGATACGCTATATACGCAGTGTCTAATCAATGAAATAAATATTTTCCTTAGCGTTAAAGCTTTACATTAATCCCCCTTAACACATTTTTAAGCATTGTCCTACAGTTTGCCTTTGACACCACCAGTAACGTCGGTAGTCAGGGAGGCGCCATGATAAGACAACACTAAAACAAACTCGTAGTGGTCACATATAAGGATAAAAGTATGACAAGGCACGTGAGGCAATGCCCAAGGTAGGATACTACCAGTTCGGGTCGCAGGGCTGGTGGTAACGCATCGTAGCCACGACCACCCACCGCGTCCAACATCCCCAAAATCAAATCAAGGTGCACCGATCAAGCCAACATCAATATAGTAATACGAAGAGGTGTGTACGCTAGGGGTAGCTAGCCCACTTGGCTATGACAAGCCGTCTAGTTTTAGTCATTTCAAATTGGCACAAGTGCCTGGGTCATCCATCATCCTTCTCTTTCTTCAAATCCAGCAAGTTCACCAAATTCAACCACTTCATTCCAGATCATCCACCACGTACATAGTTGTTAAAGTGGTTCCAATATTGACAGAGAGTATGCCAATAAGAGGCCCCGGTCTCTTTAACAACCAAACGTCATTTTTCACACCGGTTGGTTCTTTTACATTTCAAAACCAATTCATATTTGATATCAAAATATCATATTCAATTAAAAATATCACTTCATTTCAAAATACCATATTTACTCAAAATATGTCATTTTTACTTGAAAGTATCATTTCAAATTCCAACTTAGGTTGTAACCTCATTTAACCACATTCGCACTTAAATCAACGATTTAAATATAAACAATCCAACTTTGCACTGTTTGATATTTTAGAAAATAGTTTGAATAGTTTAAATAGTTTAATATAGTTTAAATAGTTTAGAGATTTAAAACAGTTTAATATAAAATGGTTTGAGTATTGAAAATGGTTTATATAGTAAAATAGTCTGAAAAATCTAAATAATTTGCATATTAAAAAGATAAATTTTAAACAGTTTATATTAATATAATTTATTTTGAAACTAGTATCAAATCAAACCATTTCCTTCTATTTCAACAAATCTGGACCCATGTCCAGATTTCAAGTCAACAAACTCAATTTTTAATCTTTCAATTCAATTGACTCGATTTCGATTTAGTTTCAAATCAACTTAATTTCAATTTCAATTCGAATTAACTTAAATTTCCTAAACGTTCATTTTTAACTTCAAATTCAATTCAACAATTCAATTCAAAGATTTAAATTTCAATCCAATTCTTATTTTAAACCATTTCAACTTATATCCATTTCAAGTCCAAATTTAATTTACTGATTTAAACACTTAATTAAACCTCATTGTTTAATTTAAGGTTCGAATCCTAAAAATAATTGAATTTCCAAATTAAAGTCATATATCGATTATACTTCACATTTCAATTTTAGTTCTTTAAAACAATTTCCTTTTAACCAATTTCAATTCCAACATTTCAAAGCTTGAATTAGAAAATAATTCAATTCACATAAATCCATAATTTATTTCCTTTAAAAGAATGTCATTTAATCAAAATACAAATTCAAGATTTTAAAACCGTTTAATTTAACCAATCCGGTGTCCGTATATAATTTTCTACCCTATGGCCAAATGATCAGTTATTTCAATTTTAATTACAGGTATGGATATATATCATTTCAATCCAAATCAAAGTGTCATAGGTATATATCATTTCAACCTATTTCTTAATTCATTTCCAATGGTTCAAATGATAATATAAAAGATGTCAATCAATAAATAGGTAATAACAGGAGTGTGTCAAATAAATAAACAACCATACATCCATCATCAATCAGTAGGCATACAATAGCAATTAACATCCAAATCAACCAATATATCACAATAGTTATTGATTATCCATTATCGGTGTTGAAAAGTAATTAAATTCAATATTAAACTAAATGTCAATTAAATTCAATATAAAATTTAAATTAATTTAAATGTCAATTTAAACTACCAAACATCAACCAATAAAATTCTTATCACGTCATAAATTTAATTCAACTAACACAAGAAGATTCAGTATTGCGTGAGTGGGTTAAATCACTCACCTTCGATTTATAGTCGATTAAAAATCCAATAAAAGTCCAAAATTTGAACATTCTCCAAATCCAACCAAACAAGTTTCATTTTTTCCGGAATTTCGATACGATCCCAATGGAAGAAACTGCGCATGAAACTGAGTTCGTATGCAAAAGTTATTAATGTTAGAAGGTTTAAAATTTAAAATTTAAATTTGAAAATAAACAAGGGCAAAGATGTAATTACCATCTTCTCTCCCCAGCCCTAACCGAACATCGTACCTAAAGAACCATGATCGGCCGCCGCTTTTAGCACCCAAACGCCGCCGCTATGGCCAGCCGCGTCCAGGTCAACCACCTCCAAAAGGACCGCCTCCACTCGCTCTACGCCCCTCAACTACCCACGACCCCCAACGTCGCCAATCGATGCCTCTATTAAACCCCAATTGAATTTTAGGGGATGATCTGACCGTTGATCTGCCGATCTAACTGCCCTAATGAGTTCCCATGACAATCTCCAAACGTTAGCACCTTCGGATCGAGGCATCACCACCGATCATCAACCACCAAAACAGACGGCCGAGAATGTTTCATCAAATTCTGGCCAAACCAAAACTCGATTACAAAAACGAACTGCAGACTCAGATTACGTTCATCGAGAGCTTCGCGATGATATATAATTTGATAAGGTTTGAGCTGTTTGAATTTTTCGATTTGATTTGGGAACTGTAATTTAGGGTTTTGAGATGTCTGCCATTGGGAAGGAGCAGATGAGATAGAAATTGTACATACACAAAATAAAAATAGAATATAAGCTGCTAGGGTTTCAGGAAAAATCTATTTATATAGACAGAGATGGAATAGGAATGGATGGACAGATCGATTTGGATCGAAACGATAACAATGACCCGAAAAGCCCATTTCGTTCCCGAAACAAAAATAGGTCATCCCATATATCAAAATATAGGTTTTCAATATTTTTAAACTCAATGAATCTAGTTTCAAACCCTAATTCTATCGTATATAGAAGTTAGCTTTAAAATAAAATTATATTCATTTAAATTTCTTTAATTGATTTCTACGCGTTTCGAGATCGCACGATCAAACGATATTCCGATCGCTACAAAACTTGAAATCCTATAATAATTCACTATTACGGATCCGATGAAACTAGTTTCATCAAAATCCGAGACAGTGCCCAACAAGACTAATTTTATACGTTAATTAAAACAGTCTATTTTAAATCAATTTAATCATTTTTAAATTCAAATCTAAAAGTTAGCCATTTTATCATTCTTGATTACACAGAAATTAATAATCTTTTACAATACAGTTTTCCATGTTAAATCATAAATATTAATTCCTCACAACATTAAATTCCAAAAATCTTATTAAATTTAATATTTTTAATTATCCAAAAAATACAGGTCGTTACAATCTCCCCCATTCAAAACTTTTCGTCCTCGAAAAGGAACAAGAAAGAATCAAGTGGTTTGATATATTTTATTCAAAATATTCAATTTATAAACACTTTAAACTCACATAATCAAGTTTAGTAAAAATTTGAAAATAACTCATCTTCCACACAAAAAATTTAAGTCTTAGATTCATGAAAAATTTCGGCAAAGTCTCCTTTGCATGGTTAGGTTCGAAAATAATAATAATATCAATAATTACAATATATATATCAGATTTCAATAATAAAACATCCCAAACCATGGGAAAAACAATAAAATATCGTTACAAAAACCATAATCCGAAAACGTACCTATTTGTCGGGCAAACAAACTTTATACATGAAACCAAAAGCAACAGCTGTTGCTTCCATAAACATATATTTTACTTACATAATCCAAAAGAGTTAAAATTATATAAAGAGTAATATATTAGTTATTTTAATTAATAGTACAAGCAACATACAATATATAATAATCATATGCAAACAAAAGCAGTACAACCATTATATGAAATAAAAGAATCAATCATACATCCATAGCAACCAAAAACTAATGGTTTGTTCAGTTTCAGAATCTTTCCGTTGTACATGGGTGATAAATAAACTAACAAGTGTACCTTACGCTCAACAGCCTTAGATAATTACTTAATAGATTATTCGTACAACCTTAAACAATTTGAAGTATCATTTCCCAAACTTCCCATAAGCCAAACAACAAAGAATTTTAAATATTATTTAAGTTTATTCTATTGGTTTCTTTTCACATCGTTTACTTTCCATTTATTTTCTTTCATTTATACAAGGTCATCTTTTATTAATTTACATTCATTCACTTACATAAATTATTTCCCATTCAGTATTTAAAAATCATCAATGAATAAATCCTTAAAGTATTACATAAGTTTCTTGTAGTTTAATTCACATTTATTATTATGTAACTTTGACATCCATTTAATATTAATATTCATTAGTGAATCATTTCATACTTAAGTTTCTTTACTCTTTGATTTACTTTTATTCCTTCTATGTAGTATCATTTAATATTAAATATATTTATGAATCATTTTTGTTACTTAAGCTTTCACTTGTATAATATTCTATTACATATTCATATTTAACATTTCAACTTTTAAACATTTCTGGTAAATTTTATATATGTTTTTAGAATGTAATTGAGTGTTACACAAATTTATCCTATTCATTTTAGTTAACAAAAATGTTCAATAATTACATCTTCTTAATTTTCATTATCTTTTAATTTACAAGTTACAAATCTCCAATTTCTTTACAGTTTCATTAAACACTTAACTTCTGATTTCTTATTTCTCATTTTAGAAGTTTCCATCTATTAAAGTTTCACTTTATTTCTACAACTGAAAATCATTAATTAACAGAGACTTAAGAATTCAAATACCATTATATTTCAAATCATTTTAAAATAATATATATACTCATATCTTTTATATAATAAAATCATATTTTAAAAATATTAAATCAAAATCTGTTTATCGAACCAAAAGCGTAGTAAAGCTACTAAGTGGCCTCCCCCACTTTGAGACTCGAAAATGAATGTCGATGATGCGGCCGTCATCACAGAAATTATTTTCCAACGACAGAAGAGTGGAGTACAGAACTTACTTCCTTTCTAAAATTCTTTTAAAACATTTCTTTCACATCCCATTGAAAATATTTCTATCCGAAAATACTTTCAAATAATACTAATATTTTTTTTTCTTCAAAATCTTTGAAAACCAATTTCAAAACACCACCATTTAAGTTCTCAAATTTCCATTTAAATTCATTTTATTTGAAAATCATGATTTATAGACCTTATTTATAAATTTACATTTCCTTATAATATACAACATTTAATAGTTTTTAAGAACTTTGACCAACCAACAATAAATGACAATAATCAATATTATCATTTCCTAACATCCAACCACAACAAAAATAACAAAATCAATTCATGAATATATATATATATACACACAAAATATAAAAATAGGTAAAATTATTTCATTTACCTATTTCAAAAACAATATTGTGTCGGTTTACCCTGTTCAAGTGTTTAGAAATCCCCATTGATGCCATAACGTCCTATGTACCAGCCAGAATCCATAAATACTCAAAAGAACAAATTAACACAATACAAAACATTTTTATAGCACTAATAAATACGTTCCCTCGTATATATATACACTCAAACTCATAATAGGGCATTCCATTACCAATCTCTTAATGAGTTTAACCCCAAACAGGCTAAGGTATCTCTAAACCAAAGCTCTGATACCAACTGTGACGACCCACCTTTTTTGACGGTTTAAATCGATAATAAACCACACATGTCTAACTCAAACCATTCAAAAGGGAGGGTTGTCAATGTGATTTAATAAGAAAATAAGAGAAAAGAAGGAAAACAAAATACAGAATCTCGCAGTGGAATGACAAAATATAATAATCAAGTAAACAGTTCATGAAGCTGTTTTACAATATACATTTGATTACACAATTTCTACAACATAATCAGAGTACAAACAACAACATACCAATAATGATGCAGGGGAATAATACTAATAATATAATATACCAAACTCCGTCTTCATCCTCCAGAAATAATATCTTTAAACACTGAATGCTTAGGCTGACCCGAGCGTAATGAAAAGGTAGAACACTTGAGTCAGAACTAAAAGTCTTATGTAAGTTAAATCAACAACAAGTAAATACGAGTGTAATAGCTTCAGAGATGTTTACGGGATTTTACATCTCCTATCCAGTGTATAACGCGCGTGCACTAACTTAAGAGATGTTATGGGATTTTCCATCTCCTAAGGATCCGTTAAACTATCTATATGTAGTAAGATATGCTATATATGTAGTGTTTAATCAATAAAATAAATATTTTTCTTAAAGTTAAGGCTTTACATTAATCCCCTTTAACACATTTTTAAGCATTGTCCTACAGTTTGCCTTTAACACCACCAGTAACGCCGGTAGTCAGGGAGGCGCCGTGATAAGACAACAATAAAACAAAATCGTAGTGGTCGCGTATAAGGATAAAAGTATGACAAGACACGTGAGACAATGCCCAAGGTAGGATACTACCAGTTTGCGTCGCAGAACTGGTGGTAACGCATCGTAGCCACGACTTCCCACCACGTCCAACACCCCTAAAATCAAATCAAGGTGCACCGATCAAGCCAACATCAATATAGTAATACGAAGAGGTGTGTCTGCTAGTGGTAACTAGCCCACTTGGCCCTGACAAGCCGTCCTGTTTTAGTCATTTCAAATTGGCACAAGTGTCGGGGTCACCCATCATCATTCTCTTTCTTCAAATCTAGCAAACGTTCACCGAATTCAACCACTTCATTCTGGATCATCAACCACGTACACAGTTGTTAAAGTGGTTCCAATATTGATAAAGAGTATGCCAATAAGAGGCCCCGGTCTCTTTAACAACCAAACGTCACTTTTCACACCAGTTGGTTCTTTTACATTTCAAAATCGATTCATATTCAATATCAAAATATCATATTCAATTCAAATATCAGCTCATTTCAAAATACTATATTTACTCAAAATACACCATTTTCACTTAAAAGTATCATTTCAAATTCCAACTTAGGTTGTAACCTCATTTAACCACATTCGCCTTTGAATCAACGATTTAAATATAAACAATCCAACTTTGCACGGTTTGAGATTTTAGAAAATAGTTTGAATAGTTTAAATAGTTTAGAGATTTAAAATAGTTAATATAAAATGGTTTGAGTATTGAAAATGGTTTATAGTAAAATAGTCTAAAAAATCCAAATAATTTGAATATTAAAAAGATAGATTTTAAACGGTTTATACTAAAATAATTTATTTTGAAAACAATATCAAATCAAACTGTTTCCTTCTATTTCAACAAATCTGGACCCATGTCCAATTTTCAAGTCAACAAACTCAATTTCCAATCTTTAAATTCAATTGATTCAATTTTGATTTAGTTTCAAACCAACTTAATTTCAATTTCAATTCGAATTAACTTCAATTTCCTAATAGTTCATTTTTAACTTCAAATTCTATCCAACAATTCAATTCAATGATTTAAATTTCAATCCAATTCTTATTTTAAACAATTTCAACTTATATCCATTTCAAGTCCAAATTTAATTTACTGATTTAAAACACTTAAATCAAATTAAACCTCATTATTCAATTTAAGGTTCGAGTCCTTAAAATAATTAAATTTCCAAAATTAAAATCATATACCGATTATACTTCACATTTCAGTTTTAATTCTTTAAAAAAAATTCCTTTTAACCAATTTTAGTTCCAACATTTCAAAGCTTGAATTAGAAAATAATTCAATTCATATAAATCCACAATTCGTTTCCTTTAAAACAATATCATTTAATCAAAATCCAAATTCAAGATTTTAAAACCTTTTAATTTAACCAATTCGATGTCTGTATATAATATTCAACCTTATGGCCAAGTGATCAGTTATTTCAATTCTAATTATAGGTATGGATATATATCATTTCAATTCAAATCAAAATGTCATAGGTATATATCATTTCAACCTATTTCTTAATTCATTTCCAATGGTTCAAATGATAATATAAATGACGTCAATAAATAAATAGGTAATAACAGGAATATGTCAAATAAATAAACAACCATACATTCATCATCAATCAATAGGCATACAATAGAAATTAACATCCAAATCAACCAATATATCATAACAGCTACTGATTATCCATTATCGGTGTTGACAATTAATTAAATTCAATATTAAATTAAATGTCAATTTAAATTAAATATAAAATTCAAATTAATTTAAATGTCAATTTAATCTACCAAACAACAATCAATAAAATTTGAACAGTCTCCAAATCCAACCAAACTAGTTTCATTTTGTCTGGAATTTCTATACGATCCCAACGGAAGAAAACGTGCATGAAACCGAGTTTGTATGAAAAAGTTATCAATGTTAGAAGGTTTAAAATTTAAATTTGAAAATAAACAAGGGCAAAGATGTAATTACCATCTTCTCTCCCCAGCCCTAACCGAACACCGTACCAAAGAACCACGATCGGCCGCCGCTTTTGGCACTTAAAAGCCGCCACCACGGCCAGCCACGGCCATGCCAACCACCTCCAAAAGAACTGCCTCCACTCACTCTACGCACCTCGACCTCCCATGACTAGGGATGGCAATGGGGCGGGTCTAGGGTCCAAACCCGGTCGACCCGCCCCTATTTTGGCCCATCCAGACCCGCCCCATTGGGTCATTAGGCGGGTAGACCCGTGACCCGTTCTTAAGTGCTCTGGGTCTAGGGTCGGGTCGGGGCTCGGCTGACCCGCCCCAACCCGACCCGCACTACTAACATCTCATGAAACTACTTTATTACTATAATGATTTATTAATCTTCTTAGATATAAATGATTCTAGCATGGATATTAAAATGTTCCAATCAATAATCTATAGAAAAATTAGAGTATTAAGTTGCGTCATTGATAATTATACAATAACATATGTATATATTTTCTGAATTGTTATTGTAGACATCATTTTTATTAACTTCCCTTAAACACATTGTTTTTTGTATTTCATGTATTATTTGGTGATAACGAGTATAAACAAATAAATATATGTACGGTGGTACACAATTTTGAATCAATATATAGAGACTCATCGGGTCTTGGGGCGGGTCGAGTCTACCCTGACCCGTACGGGTCCCGGGTACGGGGCAAAATTCCAGACCCGCACCGGGTCTACGGGGCGGGTCTGGGGCGAGGTCTAAAAAATCGGGGACGGGTACGGGGCACTAAAAACCCGCCCCAACCCGCCCCATTGCCATTCCTACCCATGACCCCCCGTCGCCGATCGACGCCAAATAACCTAGCCGCCGCCTCTATCAAGCCCTAATTGAATTTTAGGGTATGATCTGACCGTCGATCTACCGATCTAATCGCCTGATGATTTCCCCATGACAATCTCCACACGTTAGCACCCTTGGATCGAGGCATCACCACCGATCATCAACCACCAAAACAGATGGCCGAGAATGTTTCATCAAATTTTGCCCAAACCAAAACTCGATTGCCAAAACGAACTATAGATGCAAATTACGTTCATCAAGAGCTTCGCAATGATATATAATTTGATAGGGTTTGAGCAGTTTTAATTTTTCGATTTGATTTGGGAACTGTATTTTAGGGTTTTGAGATGTCTGCCATTGGGAAGGAGCAAATGAGATAGAAATTGTATGTACAAAAAATGAAAATAGAATATAAGCTGCTAGGGTTCTAGGAAAAATCTATTTATATAGACAGAGATGAAATAGGAATGGATGGACAGACCGATTTGGGTCGAAACGATAACGATGACCTAAAAAGCCCGTTTCGTTCCCGAAACGAAAATAGGTCATCCTATATATCAAAATATAGGTTTTCAATAATTTTAAACTCAATGAAACTAGTTTCAAACCCTAATTCTATCGTATATAGAAGTTAGCTTTTAAAATCAAATTATATTCATTTAAATTCCTTTAATTGATTTCTACGCGTTTCGAGCTCGTACGATCAAACGATAAGTCTGATCGCTACAAAAATTGAAATCCTACAATAATTCACTATTACGGATCCGATGAAACTAATTTCGTCAAAATCCGAGACAGTGCCCAAAAAGACTAATCTTACACGTTAATTAAAACAATCTATTTTAAATCAATTTAATCATTTTTAAATTCAAATTTAAAAGTTAACCATTTTATCATTCTTGATTACACAGAAATTAATAATCTTTTACAATACAGTTTTCCATTTTAAATCATAAATTTTAATTCCTCACAATATTAAATTCCAAAAATCTTATTAAATTTAATATTTTTATTACCCAAAAATACGGGTCGTTACATAAGCTGTTATTCTCTTCAAACATTTCTTGATTTCTCTATTTAAATATTGCACTTTCTTCTCACTCTTCTCAATGTTCTCATTCAAAATGATACATGTTTCTTTTTCTTAACTAAAATGGCGAACTTATTAACCAAAGCTAATGAATAATTATAGAATATTTAGAAATGATAAGTTTTATACTTGCACCGTGGGAGCTTTTGGGATGGTAGTTTGGGTCTTCCCCTTTTTTTGATAATCGGGAGAAGGGGCATTTTTTGACACCTCCTAAGGAGCATTCTAAGACCTAGAAAGGTTGGGAAGACCAGCATCAAGAGCAGATAAGCCCATGCCATGACCACCTGACCCGTCACTACCATTACCTAGCCCTTCAAGATCTTTGCTGCCACCACCTCCATTATTCTCGAAATCATCATCATCTTCATCTTCATAATCATCATCGTCACCATCTCCTTCGCCATTATTTTCTTTGTCCTCCTCAAACAGAGGATCATCAAAAGATATTAACTCTTGGGGATCGATAGATTCCTCCTCTGAAAATTCATGTTGCAATGACCCAGGAACCGTCCCTAACTTAAGGTGGAATTTCTTCTTGAAGTTGTCATTTAGGGATGGGAGTGAGGAAAATCCATCTCTGGGAAGTTTTTTATATTATCATGTTATGCAATAAAAAGTGTCTTTTCATAGCATTGTTCCCTTATCTTTGGAAGGGCTTGACCTATGATAGAAGAAACTTTCCCTTTGGCATGGGCAAGAGGGGCCTCCTTTCTTTCCAACCAATCTTTTATAGACGTGAACTCTATAGCCATCTAAATATTTTCATCACGGGCTCACTTAGGCTCTTTTTCCAAAATTTCACTCTCACTTCCGCAGTAAGCCTCATTTTCTTTTCCTCATTTAAGTCGGAAGCAAGGTTATCTTATCAGAAATGATTTTATCCTTCTTCAATGTTACATAAGAAATCCGACCTTTAAGAAATCTAACTTTATCTACATGTAATGAGATTTATTCCTTAAAATTCGGAACTTGATTAGTAGATTCTTGACAAGCTTGCTGAAGAAAGAACATGTGTTTGGCAACCTAAAATAAATAACAAGCATAAAATAAATAAAGGTATATAGGTCCAAAAATTTGTGCATAAAGAAATATACCACAAGAAGTTGTTGGAAGAGGATCTAGAGGTGATCCTCAGAGAAGGTGAAGGGCTGCAATGGCATCAAGGAAGCTACAATTGGAGACTGAATAACTTAACGAATTAAGTCCTCAAAATTGAAAGGAACAGTTTGAGTTGGAGCCTTAGAAGGAAGAGATTCATGAGCATGAGAAGAATGCCCTAAATCATGATACAAGCAAAGAAAGGCATTGACAGATGAAGGAAGCGGAATGTTAAGAGAAGGACTTAGGGTGTTAGTGGTATCTACCCCGCCTTAATGATTTTGATCCAGCATGCTTAAATCAACAAAATTAGGATCTTAGTTGAGTATAGCTGCATCTTCATTTTCTTTTTCAGTAATGGTAGGAAGGGTTTAACATTCCCAAATTTAGCCTTTTCGCTTGGAGGAAGAATTGAAGCACTGGACAAGTCACCAGCGTCTAACTTCCTTTTTGGGTCTTCAAGAGTTTTGTGGGCATTAGTGGTAGAATCCTTAATGAAAACTATTGCGACTGAAGAAGAAGTAGGAACATTAGAGTCCTTGGACTTAGTAGTTGAAATGGCTAGAGATGAACCTAAGTTAAGAAAAGAATCATAAGATGACAATATGAAACATCTCATTAAAGTCATGGTAAGAAAGTACCAGAAGAATCACATTGGATAGAGGAGGAAGAAGAAAACGCTTTCTGATTGCTAACAACCAAGGCTTGTTTACCATGAGCATCTCCCTTAACCATTGGAGGTTCCCCGAGTACTCTATGGTTGTCCAAAATTAAAGAATGTTTGCGAAGGTTGCCTTTAGTCAATAGTCTAAGCCTGTCCCCCATGTTTTTAGAAGCCACATTCAAAGCGCTGATTGTAGTGGCAATAGAGAGGTCAGTTGCTTTGGAGGCAGATCTTGAAAGAAAATAATTATCATAAGAGAATAGTAAAGTATAATACAAACAATAAAAAGTGGTAGACCTTACCGGGAATGGAGGATGATCCCTTGATTCTGGGAGAATAGCACTTAATGTAACAGAATTAATTTACCCAGTCCCTCGCTTTATTGACTAGATTAGCAATCAAGCTCTTCGGATGAGGAAGAATGCGATATATAGAACCCTCTAATTGCTTGCCCACTTTCACAAGATTTACTAATGAATGAAGTGTTTCGGCACTAAGTGAAGGGAGGTTGGCTTCCCTAGCAAGTATCTCTAGGCAAATCAAATAGGTAAAATAATTGGGAGTCCGTTTTAGTGGAGCAATACCCAAATGTTCCAAGAATTGTGTAAGAAACTTTGGAAACAGAAGGTAGCCTGGTGCCAAACATGGATAGGAGTGAAAGTGAAAAATCCTACTGGAGGAGTGTCTATCATACTGGATGGACTAGTAACTATAGCTTCTATGTCTACAATACCAAACTTTTGAAGTATGGTACCCACTTCCTTTTGGGAAGTTATAAAGGATTGGCTAATCATGTAATCTTTCTTCTCTGAATTAGGATATTTCAAGCGTCCCTAAGAAGAAGAGGGTTTGGAGTCTTTCTTGCTAGCCATTTATCTACCAGATGACATTATGCAAAATTAGGGAAGTACCATATAGCTTATAAAAGTTTAAAATATTTAAAGAAAACGCTAAAGATGATTTGAATCTTTAAATATTGATATAAAGTGAACGAATAAGTATCAAACCTATGATTAGTTAACAAGTTCATATTTAGTCATAAATTCTTTAACAAGTTACCAAAATCCATTAGTGGATCTTGTTCCAAAGCAACTTTGAAATATGTTTTACTAGTCACTGCTAAAACTGCCACCATCAAAACACCGATGGATTTGGTCTATCTACTGCAGCAGCCGCCGCATTGAATCTCATCAAAAAACTCCTAAGGGACTCTCTGGCCCTCTTCTTCACACTCGACAATGTCATTATGTTCTTAGGTCATGAGATGGAATCGAAACTATCCCATAAATCTATCCACTAACTTGGTCCATATGCTTATGGAATCTTTTTCTAGCTGCCTAAACCATAACACTACAAAATCCGTTAAATACAATGGGAAGCACTATCCCATTACTTCTTCAAATGAACCTAACACCTCCATGTGTCAGATATACCTTATCAAATGAACTAATGGATCCGTCTTTCCATCATACATTTCCAATGTTGGTAGCAAGAAATTAGGCAATTCCTAGCGTACCGAATGTTTGGAGTGAATGGACTCATGTTCACATCTTCCAAGTTTCGGTTGGGCAATCCACCTCCCATTGCTCGTCTCACTATCTTGACAAGTCTGCCATCGTCATTCAAAGGAATTCTCAAATTAGTATTCTCAGCTTGCCCTCTGTTTCCACGAGGGAACTCTGGCATGTAATCCTCTGGTCGTGCATCCATATTTTGATTCATGTTCAAACGCTCAGCTGCATTCCCTGGATATGGACCATCTCTTCCTAAGCCGTCCTGGGGCAGGCCCCAGGGTTCTTGGGGATCAGTACCAAATGTTCCTTGGAGATCTGTACCAATTCGTATAACTCCTTCAGGGGTTGTCCTAGGTTGTTCCATTCTGCTTCCATATGCCTACATTCCGGCTTCAGGTCTTCGATTCTGGTTCACAGCAACTCTGGCTATTCCCGTTTGTCCTATCCTTTTGAAGAAATTTTCCATTATCTCCTTTTGGCAAGCAATCATTCTTTCCTACATCATGTTCATCATAGTCTCCATCTCATCCTTGGTTATGTAGATGGAAGGAGGGTTGGCTCCTGAAGACGCCTCCTGGCTGTCCCCTTGTTGAGTTCCTCTAGTGGTAGTCTTTCTAGCGGATTATCTTGTCATCTTGAATCTTTTCAAGTATCAAATTAGTGAGTTCAAGTAAGTTCTCAGTGAAAGCACGGAATTGTTTGAACTAAAATTGGCACAAACCCAACATATTTAGTAGAGAATAGAAAGTGAAGAAAAGCAAATTAAAATGATTAAGAACAATACACATAAATTTTATAGTGGTTTGACCGATCGATGCCTGCATCCACTCAGAGTTTTTAGTGATTTTATTGCTGATTTTCATGCACAGTTCTTATGGTTCGGTACCACTCGATAGTCGATTACAAGAAGTATGAAAAAAGTATGCAAGGAAGCAAAAAGTCCCCTAAAAATGAGCCCATATCCCTCTATTTATAGCTGTAGACCACCGGAATACGCTTTCCCACGATCTCCATCACTTCTCCCACGTTCCAGCATCAACTCCCCACTAACAAACATGGCCACTTCATCGGTTACTATGTATCGGTATCGATCCATAAGCATGGATCGGTACCGATCCATAAGATTTGCTTATGGGTTGGTTTGAACTCTTTGTGATGAAGCAACTTGTTGTTTGTTTCTTGTTTCTCATCTTGTTTGTAGCGTTTGGAGCTTGTTTCTTGGTCAAAGTGATGGATTGGTGGTGGAGTGAAGTTGTTAGTTTCATGTGTTGAGGAGATCGATAATAAGTTGCATGAGATCGATGGTCTTGAAAATGGCTATTGGCATCTTGACTTGGGAGTGTAAGAAATTTGGGGCACTTTGCGCAAGAATCTATGGATCGGTACCGATCCATTGGATGGATCGGTAACGATCCATCACTTGTTTGATTTTTGATCTTGGAATTTTTGGAGTGGCTTTTTCTTGATCTTTTTATTCTAGTTGTGCTTGGTTTTTAGGCTTTAAAGTTATTTCTTCGAGTTTCCTACCTTGATAACTTTCGAGTTTGATTCGTCAAGTTCATCTGAATGTTGCCTGCTAAAAAGGCTGGATAACATTACCTTAGATAAATTGTGATAGGATGAATTGACTCAAGGATTAGAAAATAGAAAACCAAATAATGGGACTGGTGTAAGGTAGCGCCCCATAGTTTAACTATTAGCCCCCAGTTGATATTAGTCCACAATTCCAGTGCATAGGACTTTATTAAGGGTAAAACTAAAAGTAGGTTATGCATCAAAAGGAATATATAACTTAGATAAGTTATTGGTTGGCCTACAAAACCATTAGGTTTATAATAAGCCTAGCAATACTATGAGATTGATAGACAGTCAAGTAAACACTTAAATGATTATGTTTGGACGAACAATCCAGTTTAATACTCCCAACGGTAAGTTGGAGAATTTTGGTATATCTGGTAGGCCCGAGTCAGCTATAGGTTAGAGTAACCTTGGAAAAACTATGAAGTAAAGACAGACGGTCAATTAATTGGGACAAATTGGCCAGGTCACCCATGTAGCATGCATGCATATAATTGGTTATGTTTATGTTTATTTAACTATTGTGAATGCATGAGCATGATAGTGATTGACATATTTTCAGAAGATACTAGTGAGAGGAAAACCCGTTCCACTCAGCGGCCTAATCTCACTAGGTACTTATTATCGAAATGGCATATTATTATTCACATCAAACTTTTTGTCTGACCCAAAGTTTTTGTTTTACCCCTTTAACTCTCAGGTATCCAATTGAGTAGTTCGAGAGTAAGGTTTACAGTTTTAAGTTTGACGAATAAAGCTTCCGAAGACGTGTAGAAGGCATAGCTAGCTATATAGGAGTTTATTTATGTCCACTGTGTTATCTTTTTGTTCGAATGTATGTAATGACAAAAGTTGTATCTGCCTAGTAGTAAACTCTAATCAACCAAGGAGGCATCTTCATATGTCGCTCTTAATGTATTCTATAATAATTATATTTTATCGGAATCTGGGCAAAGTTTGGGATTATGTAATGAATATGGAAATTAATTAATGAAATCCGTGTTTTAAATTTTTTCATATTCCCTATGCTTTTGATGTTAAAGATATTATTAACTGATCTTATTTTGTCATCGGAGAATAATATATTGATGATTGCAGCATCGTAGCATTTATTTTTGGGCCTCAGAATGAGGGATGTTACATGTAGCCAAGAGAACACAACTTGAATGATGAAGACTCCTATATTCCAATGAATCGACCTCTAGATCTTGCAAGAATCGAGGGATAAGAATCACCTTAAATTAATTTTATTTTGTTTGAATTTGTTTTTGAAGATTTTATGGCTTAGGAGTCATGGAAATTTCAGCCAAAAGAAAGGGAAAGAGGGCAAGAGAAAATGAATTATTAGGAAAGAAAATGAATTGAATGAAAGAAATAAAGGGAGGTTTGTTTTAAAGGAATGATAAAAACATTTCATATTCCTTCCTTTAAACCTTCCCGCTTTGATTCTTTATTAAATCTTAATAAAATCCTCTTCTGCTTCTACATTGATGACCAACCATAGATGGTGCCACATGTGGGCTTATAATTTCCAAAATCCAATTAGCATTAATCCTATTTAAGTCCAATTTAAATGTTCTGCTGATATCATATGTCCCTGCGCGGGTTTATAACTTTAATATACTCGCTTTATTAAATACTAATGGTATTCAAAATAAATCAGATAAAATTTTAATAATCAATATTTTACAAATATTAATTAACTTAATTTATTTAAAACCTACTTAGTATTTATTCTATTTAAATCCAATTTAAATATTCCACCGATATCGTATATCGATACGCACATTTATAACTTTTATATGCATACCTTGTTAAATATTAATGGAAATTAAACAAATAAAATAAAATAATTCATAATTCATAAATATTAATTAAGTTAATTAATTAACTCATGTGATTCATTCAGAATATTCATCATTTAAATTGTGCGACACAAAGGTGTAAGAACAGCCAGCGGTTGATATCAAACAATTCAAATGTCAATGTTCGCACATCACATTAGTTAGTGGTGTGACATTTTGATTGAATTTACCGCTTACCCATATTTTAATAAAATATAGTTTTACTTATTATAAGTAGTATCCAGTAGTAACGATTATTTACACCAATTCTCTTCGGCAAAAATATATCACATTAGGTCTTATGAAATTTGATTTAGTCAAAACTCCAGTATCGTTCGCGTTCAACTTTATAAGTCCAAACACAAAATTCTTGATTCAACAATGACAATTATTATTAATCATATTGCTTTGCCTAAAGAATTTGACTTTCTATTGACTATAGTTGATTGTGATACCAACTTCATGTAATCGAGAAGACAAATTCTCTATTGAATAGTGTTCCACTTCTAATGCTTCAACTCAGACCCAATTATAATCGTTCGATGGATGCCATACCACAATTTAACTATAATCAAAATGGACTGTCAACATTGAAGTTTCACAATATTCTCAAATCGAGGGAACTATATAACATCATCATTTCGAGATTCTCTATTTGACCTTTATTATATTAACCAACAGAAAACCCTCAAGTGAGGCATTCCATAGTTATCCAATAACTATCAGTACGTAACTCCTTGGTGTCTCCAACAGGCCATTGGCCATCATATAGAGAGCGTTACGCACTCTAGTCTCAACGGATATATCGATATCACGTCTTGAAACATCTTGAATAGGAATATTGAAAATAATATGTTATTTTTAATGCGATAATTTTTCATGATTACAATACATTATAATACTCTCATATAACATACCATTTAAGGATTTTCTAGTTAACATACTTTAAATTAATCACTTAATTAATTATAACACAATATAACAAGTATATAATAGAAAGAAAACACCTTTTATTTCGAACAATACTGGTCATCGAGTTAGATATATGTAACAAATTACATAATCACCTCTAGTGCATACCTCTCGCTCTATATGCATAATCAGTCCAAGTTTGACTTGGTAGGAGAGAACTTTGGGCAAAACATTTTCACAAATCTTTCTTATAAAAAGGAACCATGGCTTCATGTTCTAATGATTTTTTTGCCTCCTCCCTCTTCTCCATTTAGGTTGAAAAAAGCCAACCCATCTGCCTCTATTTTTCATTTCCGCCATGTCCAAACATTTAAATTATATCAAATCTAGTGTTGTGCGCTTATCTCTTGCAAAGAATGGTATAGATCTATGAAATCTGAGGAGTCTGATTGGATCAACGTGTGTTTCTACGGCTTTATCTCTTAGGTATAATTTATTTAATATATATTCAACCATATAATGTGATCCTTGTATACCGTATTAGTTATATATATATATCACCCTTTCCACATATGTTATAGCCTGCAAATTCATATCAGTTTAATATATACAATATATGATTTATATGTACCATCATAACATTGTTATTATTAGCAAATGATATTAGAAAAACATTTTTTCGCGTAAAATTATTTTGGTAATGGTTAATAAAGGAACATTTTCTTATAATATTTATTTAATTTAAAACATGGATTTAATGATATATGTAAATTGAAATTAAGAAAAATTTTATATAAATGTTTTATTAAAAATACCTTTTGAAAATTTAATTTAAAAAATAATTTTTTATCGACCATATAATTTAAATAATATAAATGTATAATATATAAATAAATACATAATTGTTTCATTAATACATTTATAAATAACGAAATATTTATTTTTGATTTTATTTTAGAAAAATATATTTTTTATTGTCAAATCATGCATACAAATAAATATAAATATAA
Organism: Allium fistulosum; assembly: GCA_030737815.1. Lineage (NCBI taxonomy): Eukaryota > Viridiplantae > Streptophyta > Magnoliopsida > Asparagales > Amaryllidaceae > Allium > Allium fistulosum. Next base: position 934,056,437 of record CM060907.1, on the reverse strand, counting down.
ATTTAAATATTTATATAATTATAAAAATATTTTTAATTTCAACTTTTAATATGTGTATGTATATAACTAATATATAAGACTGTATATAAATATTTTTAATCATGTTTATATTTGAAATTTGAAAATTTATTTTATGTATAAGTATATCATTTAAATGATTACAAAGTGAAAATTTTGGTATTAAAATTTAAATTTTAGATCTAGCTTTAAATTTTATATCGTGTTTATTAAGTCAAATTAGATATTTTGAATTTGAAATTTGAAATTAAAGGTTAAACCAAATATTATTTTATAACTATCTATAAATAATTTTTAATTATAATTTTGAAATTAATATATGTATATATGTATTTATGAGTGTGTGTGTGTGTGTGTGTGTGTACTAATTATGAAATGTTTATTCAGACAATTATGTTGCACCCTCTGATATGTTGTACTGCACATTTTACACACATAAGCATATATTGATCTGCTCATAAACTATATAAATTATATTTAATTAAATTATTTAATAAAGTAAAATTAGAAAATTAAATAAAATGATTTTATTTAAATGTATTAAATTGGATCTAATAAATACTTTAGACTCCATAGGCTCAATAGATCTAAAATAGGTTTTTTTTTAAATCTGCCCTACTTACCTTCTATATCCTGGCCCAGTTCCTTTCAAACATCGCCAGTTTGGACTCGCAATAAATATCTTTGTTAATCCACCTTTTGGCAAGGTAGTATACAGGCGGATTTAACCCAATAGACTTCACGATTATCGAGGCTGGAATATCATAGACTCGGTTCAAATGGATGGATGGATAATCAATTACGGATATGAAGCCAGAAGTAAGCATAGTCGATGGATAAACGATGTAGGACTTGGAGAAAGGCGTAGCTCGGGTTGGCATATGGTTTGCTTCGGGTCAGCAAAGAGTTTACTTCAGGTTATAATAGGATGTACTTCGGGTCGGGTCGGCATAGGATGTTCTCCGGGTCAGCATTTGATCGGCTTCGGGTTGGAAAGGAAGCAACTTCGGGTTGGCATTGGTTTCAACTTCGGGTCGGCAAGAGATGAGTTGCTTCGGGTCGGCATTGGCTTCACTTCGGGTCGTCACATGGTCTGCTTCGGGACGGTGTAGGCATTATTTCGGGTCGGCATTGGCTTCACTTCGGGTCGGCACATGGTCTGCTTCGGGTCGGTGTAGGCATTATTTCGGGTCGGCATAAGATAGAGGTTGTATTACTTTGGGTCGGCATTGAGAAGGGGTTAACTTCGGGTCGGCATAGGCTTCACTTTGGGTCAGCACAAGGTCTGCTTTGGGTTGGCATATGATCTACTTCGGGTCGGCATAAGATGGACTAGTCGGGCTCGACGATCTTTATGGTGGGCCCAAGTAGGTGAGAAGAACCTGTAGCCGAAGTTTCACCTATAAATACAGCATGCTTGGCTTCAGAAAGGGGACCTTCATTCTGCTTCTCTTCATCTTCTACCTAAAGGCTACTCTGCCATTTTTATTCTGGAATTCTGGATTATAACTCTAATCAAATTTCAGTATAATAAAAAGGATTGTTCTAGAGTGGATGTAGGCCGGAGTTAGCCGAACCACTATAAATCTTATCTCTCTTTTATTGCTTTCATTTTAATTGTGGTTATTCTTTATATTATATTCTCTACATATACTCTATCTGTGATATGTGACTGAATATTGGTGCTTTCACTTATAATTGGGTGTTGGTGGCCAATTTTGACGCCAACATTTTGGTGCTTTCAATGAGAAAGCTTGCACTTAGGAATTTGGAAGATAGGATCTTGGATTTGAAAGCTTGGGAACTCGGCTTTGGAAAGAAATAGCTAGGCAATCAACAAGGAGACAGAGAAAAGAGAGGAGCCATCATGAAGGAAGTCAAGAGGCTTCCTCAGGAGCTAATCAGACCTCAATCTTCATCACCAGAGGCGAGATGGAAACAATGATGGATGCTATGTAGGAAAGGATGCTAAAGAGACATGAGAAAATTCAAGATTAGAACCGGGGAAAAGAACAAGCAGGATGATGGATGGAGTGCAATCACCGAGAGCACCCCTGGTCAACCAGGGACGATTGGAAAAACCATAGCCGATCGTAATATAACGATCGGTGCCGATCGTTCCCCATTCGAGGGCATGCTCCCGGGTCATGTTAACTCAATTCTTGGCTAGATATTAGATGGTGCTATGGATTTTGGCATGGATCAGAACTCGGATGCGCGTTTGGAAGAGGATAATCTCGGATTCCCTCGCGGACTTGGGGGCTGGATGGAAATGACAATCGGATACCACTTATGGATGTTGGAACAGCTAGAAATTGGAATCCAGGACTTGTAGTAGAAATTAGCAGGCTTAGATATGGATTGGATCAACCGGGGGCAAACCCCGACCAAGGAGAATGGATCAGCACAACTCCCCATGGCACTGAAGGCATGGATTTGGATGGCTTTGTATGGAAATTGATAGCGGTGATGGAACAGGAGCAGCCATCATCCGCCATAAATCAGAGCTAGCCCGACTTAAAGGCATAGGTCGTCATCTCTTGATGGCATGAACTAAATAACTAATAATAAATCATACACTAAAACAGCTAAGTCACTTACATATGTACGGGATCGCGAACGGTCTTTAGGCATGCTCTAAGATGGCGATGAACTGCTATAACAAATGATTCCGAAACTTATTCAAACGTGAAATCTAACATTTATAATTGCGAGTCCCATTCGAACATTCACATTTCGCCTCGAATGACACAAGATCTCAAACGATCACATTTCGCCTCGAACGGCACACGATCTTGAATGATCACATCTTGCCTCGAAAGGCACTCGATCTCGAACGATCACAACTCACCTCGAACGGCATACGATCTCGAACGATCGCATTTCGCCTCGAACGGCACACGATTTCGAACGATCGCATTTTGCCTCGAGCGGCACATGATCTCGAATGATCGCATTTCCCCTCGAGCGGCACACGATCTCGAACGATCGCATTACGCCTCGAGTGGCACACGATCTCGAACGATCATATTTTGCCTCGAACAGACGCTTGATCCCATGCGATCATCATCAGCCCGAGAAGGCTACGAATTTTATTAACGATCCCTAACGATCTTATTAACAATCAGGCAGGACCATTGGTCTCTTCACAGGTCATCCACGGATTTCGAACATTGGGCTTACGGAATACAAAACACGCCTTCCTATCGCAAGGCATGTTTTGGGGGGCAAAGTGTTAACCCGACTTTTGGCAAGGCAATATACAGACAGATTTAACCCAATAGACTTTACGATTATCAAGGTCGAAATATCATAGACTCGGTTTAAATGGATGGATGGATAATCAATTATGGATATAAAGCTAGGGTTAAGCATAGTCGATGGATATACGATGCAGGACTTGGAGAAAGGCGTAGCTTGAGTCGGCATATGGTTTGCTTTGGGTTAATAAGGAGTTTACTTCGGGTTATAATAGGATGTACTTCGGGTCGGGTCGGCATAAGATGTTCTCCGGGTCGGCATTTGATCAGCTTCAGGTCGGCAAGGAAGCAACTTCGGGTCGACATTGGTTTCAACTTTGGGTCGGCAAGATATGAGTTGCTTCGGGTCGGCATTGGCTTCACTTCGGGTTGGCACAGGGTCTTCTTCGGGTCGGCGTAGGCATTACTTCAGGTCGGCATAAGGTAGAGGTTGTATTACTTTGGGTCGACATTAAGAAGGGGTTGACTTCGGGTCGGCGTAGGCTTCGCTTTGGGTTGGCACAAGGTCTGCTTCGGGTCGGCATATGATCTACTTCGGGTCGGCATAGGATGGACGAGTTAGGCTCGGCGATCGTTATGGTGGGCCCATGTATGTGAGAAGGCCATGTAGCCGAAGTTTTACCTATAAATACAGCAGGCTTGGCTTCAGAAAGGGGACCTTCATTCTACTTCTCTTCATCTTCTACCTAGAGGCTACCCTGCCATTTTTATTCTGGAATTCTGGATTATAACTCTAATCAAATTTCAGTATAATAAAAAGGATTGTTCTAGAGTGGATGTAGGCTGGAGTTAGCCGAACCACTATAAATCTTGTCTCTCTTTTATTGCTTTCATTTTAATTGTGGTTATTCTTCATATTATATTCTCTACATATACTCTATCTGTGATTTGTGACTGGATATTGGTGCTTTCACTTATAATTGGGTGTTGGTGACCAATTTTGACGCCAACAATCTTCATCTTCAACTATGTCAGCCCAGTCACTATTGTCGATCACTTTGTACATTCTTTTTATGGTCTCTCTTCTAAGTTTCACATGTATTACGCACATGACCTTTCTTTTTAAATAAAATAAAATAACATCCCTCGATATGCTTCTACCATTAGAAACCTTATTCCATCTCGTATAATTTTTTAAGTCATTTGCAATCATAACTTCATTGTGAATTAATTTCTCAATTAACCATTTTCTTCTAAGCTCTTTATTTAGAGGACCACTCAAAACTCTTTGAAATTGAACTCATTAAGGGAGTATGTAGATCATCATCAAATTTGTTATCCATGCTAACTGATTTGTTACATCTTTAAATTCATTCAAATGCTTTGTCACATATTTCTCTTCGCTCATTCTCAGTTGAGCTAATTTTTAAATAAGAAAAGCCTTAGTAGTAGCATTATTCAACTCATACAATAAACCAACCTATCCCACAAAGCCTTCACAGGTTCACAACTAGCCACACAATGGAAAATCAATAAATTAAGGTACTAATGAATCAACACAATCATCTTCTTATCCATTTTCTTTCACTTTCATTCCTCTTTATTAGAGGGTCTCTTTCTATCACTTTCAATGGACTCAGGAAGATCATTGAGGTATGAAATATTCTCCATTCTAGGCTTTCCAATGCCTTATTTTTTTCATTCAAACAACAATTTTCAAGAACGAAATAACATCTGATATCTCAACAATTTTTCCAAATTCAAAATTACCTTGAGCCTTGCGATAAATTTATCAATATAAAAACATGTTGCAGAAGCCCGTCTCAAGATCTTATGTCACCTCAACTTTTCCACAACTTAATAAATGGAACTTCTGCAAAAACACTCTCTTTAAGTTTCAAAATACACAATCGTTCTTCCTTTAAAATATATTTAATAAACCCATATTTTTTAATTTCATGATACTAGTGAAAACTCTGCAAATATTTGCAGAGAAGTCAGCAGATATTTACCAAAAAATTTGTAAATATTTGAAGTTTATGGACTGTAAATATTTGCATATTTAAAAAATTAAATTATTTTAATCATAGAAACATACGATTAACGTATAGATTTAGTTTTTGAAAAAGCAATTTTTTCTTTTACCAAAATTACGAATAGAGATGTAATCTAAACCATACTTTTGGAAAGAGTTTTTTAGGTACCAAAGCTAAAAGCAAGACCCCAACCAAATTTTCACTTAATATAAACAGTGACTATATCTAAGGCAATCAATTTATGGGACTTAGTCATAGTATATATGTATATGTATAAGAACAAATTAATTTTTGCAATTCAACTAGAAAGTGAAATATTTCTCTTTTAACGATTAATACGCATCTAGCCATACCCGATGCCATGATTTGTGCAAATCCATTTTTGCTCCTTTTCCAATGTTTATTTTCTCTTTTACTGTTATTATTCTATATCAGAAGTCACAATAATGTTTAATTAGCTGATCATAGGGGTAATTATAAGTGAGCTATAACAGGTATAAGCTAAGTACAATTATACCATCAGAGACAATTTGAATCATCACTCCTATCATCTGTCTTCTATCAACTAATTCTACTCAACGCCGAATCTCAGTTTCACAGCTCCCAAAATTCGATCAGGTAAATTTCCTCAAGTTCCATTCTTTTGTCAATATTCAGTTCCATTTTGTTAATCGAAATTTATTTGGTGCTCAAAGGTTTACTTTGCTCAGCTCCAGTCAAATCGATCTCTGAAATTAAGGGTTTTAGATGTCGTTGCACGAAAGGAAAACCATTGATTTGGAGCAGGGATGGGCTTTTATGCAGAAAGGGATCACCAAGTTGAAGAATATTCTTGATGAGTTGAATGAACCTCAGTTCAGCTCAGAGGATTACATGATGCTTTATACGTAATTAATTGTTATTTTGTTTTTTTCATTGCAATGATTAAGATTTTTAGGGTTCAGGCTTGGTAGATTCGATAAAGTTTGTATGTTTTTTTTTTCCTTTTTTCCTTTTTATATCTCAGGACTATTTATAATATGTGTACTCAGAAGCCGCCACATGATTATTCTCAGGAGTTGTATGATAAGTACCGAGAGTCCTTTGAAGAGTATATTACTACCACTGTGAGTTATAAACTGGATATTATGTAGTATTGAAGTTTTGAATCTTCTTATAATGTTCCTCTATTTTTGTGTGTAATTGTATGTTATATTGCTATGCGTTATTTACATAACAGTATTAGTGCATCTTTGGCAAACTACCTATACAACTTATCACTTATGCCACCTGTGAGTAGGTCAAATAAGTTGCTTAAAAGTTGATAACTCACAAGCAACAAATATTTGCCTATTACTTATTTCAACTTTTAAAATTAAATTCTATTACTATTTGCAGTTCTACATTTATTTAAAACTACTTCAAAGCAACTATTCAAATTACTTTTAAGTAGCTATAAAATGAGTTTTTCGCAAATGGACTCTAAGACAGTACTGCTCCATTGCGTCCACTATTGTACTATGGCTTTAAAGCTGTTTATTTCATTTATTTGGAGTTCAGAAAAATGAGGTTGGATAATTTTGGTTGCAACAATTTTGCTGCCTTTCAGAATGGTACTTTTGAACAACAACTAGACATAGCAAAACTGAATAATATTTTACATGACAATGTATGATAAGTACTTCAGTTCTACTATAAAGTGGCCATTTAATGAAAGGACAAATTTTCATTTTAGGCATCCAAAAAAAAAAACTTGTTTCAAGTTTAGGCCTCCTATGAAACCTATTATGAAATTATGATTGTTTTTCAGTATTCACCGTTTTATACTTGCGCATTCTGAAAATGCACAAGAACAAAATTTAAATTTGTACTTGCACAAATTCGAAGTGCGCAAGCGCACACGCGCACACACATATAAATTTTGTACATCCGTATTTTCAGAATGTGCATGTACTAAAACGCTTAATTAGGAAAAAGAGACCTATTTTCATGATAAGTTTCGAACGAGGCCTAAACTTGAAATAAGCTTTTTCGGAGGCCTAAAATGAAATTTTGTCCTTTATGAAACGAGTCTCTGTAGTTCATGACATATTTTAGCTGTTTTGACATGCTTTGAATATCGAATGATTTTTGGTTTGTTTCTACTAATGCATTCTGATTTTCTGCATCACCAAATTCTTCAGGTGCTTCCTTCTTTGAGAGAAAAGCATGATGAATTCATGTTAAGGGAGCTCGTGAGAAGGTGGTCAAATCATAAAATAATGGTTAGATGGCTTTCACGCTTTTTCCATTATCTTGATCGCTACTTTATAGCACGAAGATCATTACCTGCTCTTAATGAAGTCGGTCTCACTTGTTTCCGTGATCTGGTATGCTTGATTTGTTTTTATGTCAATCAAATTATTTGTAGGACAGGCAATCTACCATGACTTAGATGTCCAACCAAACTCAACTTGACCCAATCCTCAACCGTACAGCACCAAACCTTATTGGGTTTGGTGACAAAGTAACTGTTTAACCTGATTAATCGATTCACATAGACCAACCTAGGTAAGCTTTCATAGTCTGCACTGTTAAAATGCTAGCACCATTTCCTCTTTTGGTGTTTGGGGTTAAAATTCTCATCCATTTGCATGATAAATTTAATATCATTTCCCTCAAATGAGCATTGGTGGAATATAGAAAGAAGCATGGGTAGAACCGTTTTGACCCAACCAGAGACCTGAGTAGACCCAATTACTTGTCAGTCCGGTTGGTGTGGATGTTGGAAAATATGTTTTTAACTAACTCAAAATCTAGATCAGGACGAAATAACTGACCCACCGATAATCATTCTGTATTGGAAATGCACAGTGCTCAGAAATATTTCCCCAATAACAAGTCACCGTTGTTCATGTTTCAGGTGTACAACGAAGTCAATGGGAAAGTTAAAGATGCTGTGATCTCATTGGTGAGAACTCTTTTCTTTTTAGCGGAATTAACTCTTTCTGTTATAAATTTTGATAATGTTTTAATTTAAGAATTTTGTTGCTATTTGGTTGGTGTTTTAGCATTTGAGAAACAATTTCTTTGAACTCTCACTGCATATAGTATTGTATCTGTAACCTACCGTTGTTATATCATTAAAACTTATTAAGTTTAATCATTAAGAAGCAACATGTTTGAAAGAAGAAATAAACACAAAAGCAACAAGTTTAAGACAAGACCACAATCATTTTTGGAAGGAAACTGGTGCCTCTTAATGATAATGCAATACCCAAATAATTCATTTTTTTTTAATAACAATGGGAGTATATAATCATATAGATCATAATTATCTACAACTTTGTATATGGCTCAGATTGACCAAGAGAGGGAAGGGGAGCAAATAGACAGAGCTTTATTAAAGAATGTTTTGGGTATTTTTGTAGAGATTGGTTTGGGAAGCATGGAGTGCTATGAGAATGATTTTGAAACATCAATGCTTAATGCTACAGCGGCCTATTATTCACGAAAAGCTTCAAACTGGATTCTAGAAGATTCATGTCCAGATTATATGCTAAAAGTAATTTTCATCTAATCCAGAATGAATTTTGTTGGCGGTTATTATTAAGAGTAGTTTGATGTTGTTAGTTGCTTTGCAAATAATTGTAGGCTGAGGAGTGCTTAAAACATGAGAAAGATAGAGTTGCTCATTATTTGCATTCTAGCAGTGAACAGAAGCTATTAGAGGTATCTACAGGTTCTTCATTAAATGAAATCCATGTCACTTTATTTCCATTTGGAAATATTAATTCACCCGTTAATTACGTTGATGTTTGTAGAAAGTGCAACATGAGTTACTTTTTGTATATGCAAGTCAACTTCTCGAGAAAGAACATTCTGGATGTCATGCATTGCTTCGCGATGACAAGGTCAAAACTGGAATACCCTTAATGACTTGTGCACATATGCTTACTCTGTTCTACTTTGTAAATAAAGAGTGATTTTCATGTTTGTAGGTGGGAGATCTTTCACGTATGTATCGGCTATTTTGTAGAATTACTCGTGGTTTGGACCCTGTGTCTCAAATATTTAAGCAGGTTGATACATTTTTCTTATTTACGTCTCTTAACCTCAGCTTATTATTGCTTTCTACATATCACTGTTGGTACTAATACTTTGCTTGATTCAGCATGTGACTGCAGAAGGTACTGCTTTGGTCAAACATGCGGAAGATGCTGCAAGTAACAAGAAGGTAGGCTGTTTCAATATTTATTCAGTTGAAGAGAATTGCTATCATGTTGTATAACTCCGTTTTTTGCTGGTTTTGAATTTTGGCATGCATTCATGATAGAGCAGCTTATTTATGGCCGACTCCATTTTATATATGTTTAATTTTTCCAAAAATTATTGTGTCAACCTTTTACTTATTATTGTCTGATAATGGAGATAAATCTTTGTTTTGGGTCTTATGACCTACTGTTGGAACATGAATTGGATGAAATCCATGAATTTAGGGAAACATACATCTGACAATTTATGTGACTGATGATGATATTGACATGTAAAGGAACATCAAACATGCTATATTAATGGGTTTTGATTTTGGATCAGATATGTGTTGATTTCATTCATGATTTTGATTTAAATCTGCATTTTGTAGACCATTTGATTTGAAGAGCTTGAAATAAGCGTGAGAAGTTTTCTCAATGTTTAGAGAAGATGTTTTGGACGAGTGACTAAGGTTAGGGTTTTAGACTTTTAGTGTGAAGGGTATTATCAAGGGTGAATTTTGAACTTGTTTGTTTTCATCTCTCACAGTGTAATAGGAATATCATCAGTCCTTAATAGGCTCAAACCCAAATAAATACTGGAAAAAAAATAACAAATATTAACTACACACACATATAGCATATGGACATAGCACATATATAAATATAAGTTGATTAATATATATATATATATATATATATATATATATATATATATCTTTTATATACTCCAAAGTAATCCTAAACAATTGTGAACAATACGAATGAAGGCAATAACGAATGTATATACCGAATATAGACCTTCAGTGATTCCAAATTTATCTTAAACAAATTGAGTGACTTATGTAAATAGCACACATTGTACGGTTTCCAAGGCATTGACAAAATAACTTAACAAAATATGATTGCTTTAAAAAATCTGGTAGATTGAACAACAAATTGGTAATAATTTTAGTCGTGGTAACTTATCATAATTTTTTCAAATACTATTAAAGGACAAAAAAAAGTAAAAATAATTTCATATCACTAAGAGAAGGTACATTTCCAGAGCTGATAAATAGCAACAACAAAACAACACATTGCACTTATCCAAATGTAAAAGAGTGTACCATAGAAATGCATAGCATGAGTTCGAAAATCTTTATTTTTTCCATAATTGACCATGATAATTAGATTCCATGTTGCCAAGCTATTGCCAAACTGCATATAAGCCAGGATAAAATAAAGTATTGAACTAAATGACTTATTGGTCAGGTCTATGAAATTATAACCCATGTCTTTGGATACATATAAGTGATGTTACAATGCAAAATTAGGGTGAAGTAATACAAACTGAACCACAACTTATATAACAAACAAATTTTCCAACTACTAAATTCTTCTGCTGAATGCACAATAAAAATAAGTATGTGAACATGAATTCAAGTTATATAATATGGTGAATGTTATTGCATATTTAATGCTTTATCCATATTATGTTAAACTTTAACATTATAGATATATTAAATAACTGTAGGAAACTTGTTAAATATCTCCCCAAGATGCCAAGTCGATGTTTTAGTGTCATTTTTCTAAAAAATAACTATAGTTCTATATGATATTCTTTTGGATTTGGAAGATTGTTGTATTTTAAAGAGTATAATTTGATTTGAAAATAACAAAAGGAACATATAGTAAGTAATTTGAGGAATGTAATGATTGGTTGAAAATTTAATGTAATTTGCTTTAAGAACAGAACAACTATCTAGTCACTCACTGTTAGAAAGGTGGGAAAAATCTTTATAACTAATGCCATAATAAATCTTTGTTGTGTAAAATAATTTAACTCCTTCATGCATGTAAAAATAATAGAGGGGATAGTGGGTTATTCAAATTGAACAAAGTAAGAATAGCATCAAATAATGAACCAAGTTACTAAAGAATTTAAATTTATAAAAAAGCCTGATATCCGTTTACTTCATTAAATTGATATCCAAGTTGTTGTCAAGTACTTCACAAATCTGATGTTGCGTTATAAAAAAAGTTTTTAAGATTTAGTTCGGAAAAATAGCAGTTTCTCAAAGATCAAATCGTACTAAATGAGTGCAGGTTCAAATTCGAGAAATGTATTTTATGCAAATATAAATATTCATGCTTTTAATTTAAGTGATATCTATGGACCTATGGTAAAAAAATATAGTTATGCCAATATAATCTCCAACTAAACATGTTTCATAAGAAAGTTCTAGTGATGCAACCGAGCAAAGAACTGTTTATTTAAACAAATTAGTTTATCACAATCCGAAGCTTACTTGTTGGGTGAAAGTTTAAATCGTAGTAGCAATGAAGAAAACAACACCTTTTTTCCCTTCTTTATACAAATTTGAATTTTGTTTATAGGTAACAACCTATAACTACAACAACCATGTTATTGCATTCGTTCTTCTAGCTGAGTGAACTTCATCTTTACATGTTAAAGCACTGGATACTAAGTCAGTTTACTAGTAATAGTAACCTTGTAATCAAGTTCATTTCTGTAGGTGTAAACTCTAGTATGTTAAGCCCCCTACTACATGTATACCTATGAAGGGTGGAACTACAACATGAAAGGTTGATGTTTGTAATCTAACATTCATAAAAGTTTTATGAATAATCATCACCACAATGTTTCATAAAAGGCTGCCCATAATCTGATTATCAATGAAACTAATTTTAAAAATATTTATATCATTAAATAGAATATTTTACTCACTTTGGTTCACTGTTTGATAATTATAAGGTAAAGTGAATCCCCTTTTTTAATTTATGTATTTTTGGTTATTGACATTGTAACATCATTCTTGTCTAGATATCATCATTGGCCAAACAATTTAGTTCTAATTTTAAAAATTGCAATAACTTGAAGCATAACTATATGTATAAATTATTAAATATAAAGTTATCATGTTGGTAAATAAACTATGAACAACCTCTACCATTAAGTGTTATATATCCTGCCAGCTAAGAATGTAGGTCTTGTAAAGAAAATGGTGGTTATATGTGTGACATCCAATACATAAAAAGAAATCAGCTAGCTAAATTTTATTAATAGCAAGTTTACAGTAAATAAAATGATAAGGATATTATAAGTAAAATGTAAAAATCACCTGCTTCCAAAATAAATGAATTTGTCTCTTTTGCACCATAAACTTGTGAACATGGCACTTGGTGAACCATTCAAACAATTTTTTTAATAGCCTAGTAGTGAATATTATATTTAGAAGTGACACATTCTCTGCTCCAAAAAACTCTTCATGCATAACATTTGTATTGAAAACTAGTTTTTTGATTGCTGGCATTTTTGTTTAGGTTACTTCTTTTAACGATCAATATTTATTCTTAAACATTGAATATTTTACAATTGTTGCGACAATCCAAACACGGTAAATGGATGCCTCTTCATAACTACCATGTCAGTGGAATTCACAAATATTCATAAGATAGAAATTTATTTGATTATACTTTTGGCTTGTCATAAAACGGTAGCTGAGTTTAAACGCTGACCAAAATCAAAGAAAAGATCGATACATGGATGGCTGCAGTAAATTATTATATTTAATTTAAAGTCTTATATTTAATTTAAAGTCTGATTATGGTTTGTAACACTAAAAAAACAACTGCTTCATTTATTTTTTTCATATACAAACATTTAATGCACAACTAACAATTTAATATAGAAGAACCTGTGACTGCAATAATATGGTGTTGTCAGACAATTTTCCTTGCATGCACAATTCTACTTAGCGAATAAATAATTTATCTTCCACGTTTTCCTAAACTTGTCAATATTTTTTTACATATAAGCATGTTGCAGGTCTGAATATAGATTACGTCAGAGCCTAAAACCATTTTGAATATAAAATAGATAATGGAACATTGAAATATATAGAAGATATCCAACTAAATCTACCCGATCCGTCAGAAGCTACAAAAACTACTGAAAAGCACAAAACAGAAATGGTATAGGAACATAATATCTTTGAAGTTATAACTACTTCAAAGACATAATTAGGCTCCCCAATAAGATACTCAATATAAGCAGTACTGCACCTCAACCCTTCACTACAGAACATAACTTCACAGTGTAATTAAAAAAACAAAAGGTATCATCGACTTCACTAAAGAAGATAACTATGTGAAGAACGATGACCTGAAGATTTGTCTAAGTTTGTCAATACAATATCAGCAAAGGCAGAAGGGCTGAATCAAAGAAGTTTTTTTACAAAACAGATCCTATGGCTGCTCATTAATCAAATATTTGAAACTATCGCTCCTAGTTAATTCAATCCAAAACTGTACCCCTATTTTCATTAATGCCTAGTATTTTTTATTTTCTTAGCTAAACCTTTATATCCATTAAATTATAACAATATTTTATGCTTATTCAATTGGAATGAGAAACCACAATAACTAAAGTAAAGTACGATAGTATCAAGTTTTGATTCCAAATAGTTCTCACTTCATAATCTATATCTTGTTTTCATATGAACCTGTATAAGTATCTTGTACAGTGAAAGAAGATTTTAAATCATAAATTCAATTTTAAAATGTGTCGGTTTGATTTCCCATAAGTAGGTAACAGTCCACCTCTACGTCTTCATGAAAAGGTTAGCGTCAAGAAATCTCATCAAAAGCACATCAGAAAGGGCAATCTTCCATGTAAATTCATATAAGTTTAAAAAATATTCAAAATTATAATCTAGTTGAGAATTAAGATTATGACATGGCTCAAATTTACCAAAAATTGATCATTGGTTTTCTGGAGTTATATTGAGATGGTTAGAACCAAAATCCAAAAACAGTACTGCTGTATTATTAGTCGTCAGTCTAAATAGCAAGACAACTATGAAGCTTACCATCATAACACCATCATTCCAATAAGAGAGGGAGCACAAAATTCTCCCATAAAAGAAATTAAATGGGGTACATGTAAAACTGGGAAAGAAGATTATGAAAATGTGAAATTGAAAAACTTAAAGCAGTAGATACAGGGGAACAACATTTAACGCGAACACCATTGCGGGCTGGAAGTAATATATTAAATTTTAACTTTTCAGAACTAAACACACACACACATCGTTTAAAATAGGAAAGTATATATCACATAACACAAAAAATATACTTAAATAATATCGACAAATTTGATTTGTTATTTCTGTATCTCAATAAATTTACCATACATCGTATTGTAAAATTCTATTTTTAGTTTTAAATACCTACATTTTTCAATTTCTACAATTATTTACACCCCCTCAATTCTTTCCTAATATTTAATGTTTAAATCCATGTATTTAAACTACTTATGAAATCTCAAATTTAAACCACTTAAATAATCTCAGAAAGTAGCTAGTGTATTCTTTCAATACATCTAAAATATACGTGTTAATTTTAATACACACACATGTACGTACATATATGTATTAACAAAAATAGTAAAATTATATTTTTTCCTTCAACTATGAAGATCTATAGAGCACATAAATTAAATTGTGTACATAAACAATAAAGAAAAAGTTAATTTGTAAAACAGTTATAATCATTTATCATAAAATTTTATCGTACGCAGCATTACCTAATTCCTTTTTCAACTTTAAATAAGTCTACATTAAAATTTATATAGAAACCTTCTCGATTCATTCATATTATTTACCTTTATATCTATATATTCAAATTAATGATGTAATTTTGAACGTAACATATTTGAAAAATCAATGAAATAATATTTGTTAATTACGTTTTTTTGTATTAAACTATAATGTACATAGTATATTTTACGACACACTAATTTTAAGATATCACGAGATATTGAAATGTAACATATAATAAGTTATGTATTTCATCACTACAATAATTTTTATTTAAAGCATACTTTTTATTATAGGAGGCTAAAATATTTAAGTACATGCACTTGAGATGTTACTTAGGGACACTAAATACCATCATACTACCGAGAAAATGATTAGCGGTAATGGGTATTTGCAACATGCTAGAGTTGATTATAGTTATAAGATTGATACATAGGCTTGACTATTTAAAGCTTCAGTTCTTGGATCACAAATAGAAGGAACCACCTCTTAAGAAATAATAGATTTTCCTAAACTCAAAAAATGCTTCCTTTATTCCCACATAATCAGAGGACATAGTTGTACGCGCAACCGATATTCTCCCTACACCTGGATGACTCATTTGACTAAAATCTATAGTTGCATGCTCATTTGCTCACTAATAGCTTTTCTAAGTAGCACTTATGGATTATAATTTACCAAAGTTACAATCCAAGATTTTTAATGTGTATAAACTTAAAGGTCGAATCATAGTTAAACATATGCATGTAGTTATTTAAAACTGATTGAAATTTCATATCTCATAAAAATTTACAAAAACCTTTTTTTTCTTAATTCATATGCTTCTGAATTCATGATTATTCTTGTTAACTTATCAATTCAAGGATTAATTGACTCCATTTTGCTATAAGAACCCTAAATATACATAACTTTGGTTGCACACAAAAACGAAAAGAAAAGAAAACATATTATGTTAAAATAAATTATACTCAAATTAGGAAAAATGCTACAAAGACTTACTATTATGAAGCATAAATATCTGATCAGTAACCTTAGAGATAGAAGGAGTGTTCCCAAGTGTCACCTTTGTGATCTAGTTACATCTAGCCGAGCTTGCCGAAATCAAATTCAAATTAGTAGGCCACTGTAGGAGCTCCCAACATTTACCAATTTGTGCGCATAAAACATAATGGATTCGACCTGTAGGAAAGTGTAGTCTATAGAATGGTGGGTAGGAATGGTCGTTTCAACATCAAAATTAAATATTTGATTGTAGGAAATAAAAAACCATAAATTGCAAATTAGAAATGTTACTCCAATGACCAACAACAGTTTCAATTAGTTGTTGAAATGGTTTAAAGTGGCAATGATAAGGTAGAATGGGAAATGACAGGTTGAACAATGCAGTAGAGATATGGTCGAATCCATTATGTTTTATGCGCACAAATTGGTAAATGTTGGGAGCTCCTACAGTGGCCTACTAATTTGAATGGTCGTTTCAACATCAAAATTAAATATTTGATTGTAGGAAATAAAAAACCATAAATTGCAAATTAGAAATGTTACTCCAATGACCAACAACAGTTTCAATTAGTTGTTGAAATGGTTTAAAGTGGCAATGATAAGGTAGAATGGGAAATGACAGGTTGAACAATGCAGTAGAGATATGGTTGATGTGTCATACCATTGTTTCATTGCTGCCACATAAATAAAATAATGAGTAATTGCATTTCAGAATTAACAATGTATAATTCTTATTAGCTAAAAGAACTTAAGATAAAATTTACTTTGTATATGTCATTATATAAACAATATAGTGGAGTAGCTAATAGAACATAAGAACCTATACATTGAAGCAACCAATTCTAAAAATTCTATACAAACAAACGATGGAATTGTCATGACTATATAGAACAAAATAATGCAAGGTGGTAGACAAATACACTACAGTTCAATGAAGAATCGCATAAACATGCGTAAGATTTTACCTCATAAGGAGACAAATAAGCATTTGAACCCGATTAAAAAAATCATGCCTTACACCTGTACTCACTTGTAATGCAGCTTGCATAATTGTAACAGAAATAATACGAAAGAGCTATATTTCTCTTCTAATAAACAAATAGAAATAACAAAAACTAAAATGTATCCGTCTTCTAATTTATTTGTCACACGTGTCGTAGCTTGCATAATTATAAAGTATGCAGCAAAACTTTTTTCCAAGGTATTAAATTTTCTTTAGGATTAAGGTGTTGAAGAACCAAACAATGTAGGAGAATAATAACTAAAAGTAATCCCAAACCAGTTTGTTGTTTCTTTGCAATGATGATGTATTTCAGTTTCAATTTCCATCGCTATTGTTTACTCCAAAGTAATCCCAAACAAACTTTGAGCAACTACGAATTTAGTAGTGTGCATTGTTATTGATATGAACTTGAAGTGATTCCTTGTTTATCTCGACCAAATTGATCGACTGACTTATATGTATAAAATTATAAATCACATTGTGTTGTTTCCAAAACATTAACAATATAACTCACAAATAAGTTTGGCTTTAACAAATTAGGTAGGTTGAAACAATACTGATAAGTTATCATGATTTGTTCAATTACCGGCAAGGGCAAATAACAAAAAAGTCAATAAATTTTCTATCTCACTAAAAGAAGGCACATAACCAGCGAAGTAAATGGCAACAATAAAACAACACATTATACTTATCCAAATGGAAAAGAGTGTACCATAGTCCTATTGTTCCATACAAAATTAATGGCATGGGTTGATAATCTTTTTTAATGATGATCAACCATGCAATTAGATCCCATGTTGCGAAACTATTATTGCATGCATATAAATGTATGCCATGAAGTATTAAACTACATAACTTATTTATCAATATGTCGACAAAATATACAGTTTAATTGTGTGAAAATATATTTAGAATCCTCAAAGTAACTTGAACCTAAATAAAAATTATAAAACTTAGGATGTCCCATGTAAGATAGTAGTATGTCTCTCGATTTTCTATCTAGAGGTCGTAAGATCAATTCTCGTTGGCATCAAATAACTATGTCCAAAATAATATTATAAAAATTAAATATATGTAATTAAACATGCGCGCGCGCACACATATATATGTATATAAAATCGAAAATCAAATTGGCTTATATATATATTATTTATGCAACGTAATCCCAAACAAATTTGGGCAACTATGAATGAAGGCAAAAGTGCAAATAGTTACTTGTTATAAACCTGAAATGATTAAAAATTTATTCCAAATAAATTGATTAAGTTACTTATAATAGGCAGCACTCTGTTATTTCCAAGGCATTGACTAAATAATAAAATAGGTTGGCTCCAACATATAAGCTAGGTTGAATCAATGATTGATAATGCATTCAGTTATAGTAACTCATCATAATTTTTTCATACACCACTAATAATGGCGAAAAAACGAAAAGGTCGATAATTTTCTATATCATTAAAAGATGGTGCTTATCCAACAACAGTAAGTGGTACAGACAAAAGAACCCATTGTACTTTAAAAAGTGCACATCATTTCCATTATTGATAACAAATTAACATAATGAGTGCAAGAATATTCATTTTTCCATCTTCGAACGTGGCAATTAGATCCCATGTTGCCAAGTAATTATGGGCTTGCACATAAATGTATACCATGGAGTAGTTTTGAGTGTTAAACTAAGTATTTAAAAGTGAAGATGCAGACTAAACTTGTAAGTTACCTTTACACAAGTTTATTTTGGATCCTCAAAGCACCTCAAACCACCTCAAACCAAGGTTTGAGATCTCGGTTTCGGTCTTTTGTAATTTTATGAATTTCGATATAATTTGTAAACTTCGGGAATTTCGATTCCAGTTTCGGTTTCGTATATCATTATTTATTTTTCATATAATTACACATATGTTTGTTTAATTTATTGACACTAAATGTATAATTTATATTTAATTGAAAAATAAGATATAAAAAAACAATACCGATTAATTATAATATTTATAACACTAAAAAATGGTTATTCATTATTTCGTTTTCAACTTTTTTAGTTACGCGATTCACATATTTTGTGAATTTATACGTTTCCTAAGTTACAATTGAAAATTTGAATATTCATGTATTTGAAACTCAAATTAATTCCTTTTTCGAGATTTTTCTTTTTGTAAATTTTGAAGTTCAATAGTTTTTTATTGAACCGGAATTTCGGTTTGGTTTGGTTTCGGTTCCTACCGAAACCTAAACGGAACGACCGGAATCTTGGCGTTTCGGTCGAAACCTCGAACCTTGCTTAATACCTTTAACACATACACACATATAAATATATTTGTTACCTTTAACAAGTACACACGTATAAATATATTTGTACAATACATTTTCATGGTCTCATTATATTCACTCAAACAAAATAGGCATGCATTAATATACTGCTTATAAACATTGTCATGCTTAATTGTACAATATCATGTACTTTCAATTTTATCAACTGTCGTGCTTCCTGATTCTTACGATTTACATTGACTCATTTAATGAAAGAAACATCATTCTCATTCACATTTGGAAGAATTCTTAGTCTCAAATACTACAGCAGTCAAACAACTAAATCAATCCTTTGGTTGTCTAATTATGTTCACTCAATCATAGTTGTCTCTTGTGGTTCTGTTCACTCAATCAAAATTCAGTTCACAACTCAAATCATATAAATTATGTGAAATTGTGCATGCACAAGCTATTAATATCCGACATTTTTATGTATGTATTTATGTACGTATGTATGTATCATTGAGTTTCCTCTTTAGACAAGGCGGCATTTATACCTGAGGTGCAATATTCCATGTTATTAGCCCATAAATTAAACAGTAAGGTTTCATGGATATGGTATGTGCGTTTCAATTTAGGTACATACTATAGAAATTAAAAACTAATTGTTATGACATCCATTTAGCTATGTTCCATTATTATTTTCTAAATCTAGTATATGGTTATATACACACACATACACACAGGCGCACACATACCATGGTTTAAGATTTCGACCGAAACCCCGAGACTCCGGCTACCTCGGTTCTGGCTGTTGGCCGGACGGGATTAGATTAAAATCCCGTCCCGCTAACTTACAGTAAAAAAAACAAAAAAACAAAAAGAAAGAAACAGTAAATTACCATTCGAGCTGCAAATTTAGGCAAGTGTCATCATCTCGATTTCGTAGCAGCAACTATCGTCATCGATTCATAGCAGCAACTGTCGTCATTGATTTTACTGTCTCGATCGATTTTACAGTCGAGGTTTTACCGTCGATCGATTTCATAGCAAATGAGGGTTTGTAAATTGATTAGCAGCAATTGCCTTAGAGACATTGAGAATTGATTAGGGGAAGATGAATCGAGCGGGGGAATGTGGTTTTGAAAATTAGGGCTGAAGGGGAAGGGGAAGGGGGCAGATTGAAATAGATGTTGTGCTTGGGCTTCGAAATGAATTAAACATGGCTGAATTCTTATTGGGTTGGGCCATTTAAACAAGGCAGAATTAAATAGGGCTTTGAAAATAATTTTATTTAATCAGGCTGAATGTAATGAGATAAATTGGGTTGGGTTATTTTATTTCATTTAATTTAGTTCTGAGAAATTTAATTTAGTGTAATTCAAATTCAAATTCAAATTTGTTTAATTTAGTATAAATATGTTGGGTTAGACTTTATTTTATATTCTATTTACATTGAACATTATTGCATTTTCATTAACATGAAAACTGAAATCAAGACCGAAACCGAAACCAAAAGCAAAACTTTCGAAATTTCCGAAATCGTCCGAAACTAAGAAAATTTCAGATGAACGAAACCGAGACCGAAACCGAATTCTCGAACCTTGACACATACACATGCATACACACGCGTACGCACACACATATAAATACATATATATGGTAGTAATATCTGGTTGAGTTTTACGATACATGTTAATGTTAATGCTCTATGTTGAACTGATCAGGATTTTGATTTTCCTATTGCATCCATATTTCATTTCATTTCATGCAGGCCGAGAAAAAAGACATCGTTGGTTTGCAAGAGCAGGTTGGTCACATACTTCGCTCAATTTTAGATATAGTGATGAATCATTCAATCTTTAGTGTTGTAACTTATTTATGCTATTCAGGTCTTCGTTAGGAAAGTAATTGAGCTGCATGATAAATACCTGGCCTATGTGACTGACTGCTTCCAAAATCACTCTCTATTTCACAAGGTTAGATTCAAGTTAATATGAGTAATATATTTGAACTTGTAATACAATTCTTAATTATTGAGCAGGCGCTTAAAGAGGCATTCGAGGTATTCTGCAATAAAGGTGTTGCAGGTAGCTCAAGCGCTGAACTACTGGCTGCTTTTTGTGACAATATATTGAAAAAGGGTGGAAGTGAGAAACTAAGTGATGAAGCCATAGAGGATACTCTTGAGAAGGTCGTAAAGCTACTAGCATATATTAGCGATAAAGATCTGTTTGCTGAATTTTACAGGTATTAGTTGCACACTTTGTGTTTCCAGCAATGAAATCTTTCATGAATATATCTACTGTCTGCCTGAACCATGTTCATTAGTTTAGTTCTCCTTGTGTTATATACTAAATGTAGGAAGAAGCTTGCACGAAGGTTACTCTTTGACAAAAGTGCTAATGATGACCACGAGAGGAGCATCCTTACAAAGCTGAAGCAGCAATGTGGTGGGCAGTTCACCTCTAAAATGGAGGGCATGGTTAGTCCTTATACATTACACCTTCCTTTTTAGTCATCTATTTTTGTTTTGCATTGTTTTTTTTTAAACATCATTCTTTCAGGTTACCGATCTGACACTTGCACGAGAAAATCAATCAAGTTTTGACGATTACCTCAGCAACAATCCCCAAGCAAATCCTGGAATTGACTTGACAGTTACAGTCTTAACAACTGGTTTCTGGCCCAGTTACAAGTCTTTCGATCTCAATCTTCCTGATGAGATGGTATGCATTATGCAGTTTTCTTCATCGTTACTCAACAAATTAAAGTATTAAACTGTATGGCATGTGCCAAAAATTAATAGCGACAAAAGATATAAAATCAAGCATAGTCAAAATTGCACTAAATGATAGGAGATAACGAATGACTTGTTGCTCTTTGGAACGAAGAGAAGGTTTGGATATTCCTCCTTTCAGTGTCTATTGCTTTATTTTTACTGACAATAGGAAGTATGTATGACATATTAAGGTAGATAAGCGAATTGCAGCAAAATGTCGTTTGACTAATTTTTAAACCTGATATACATATAGGTAAAATGCGTACAAGTTTTTAAAGAGTTTTACGAGACAAAAACCAAGCACAGAAAACTTACATGGATTTATTCATTGGGCACTTGCAACATCAATGGCAAGTTCGAAACCAAAACAATAGAGTTGGTTGTAACAACCTATCAGGTAATTTTGGTTTACCGTAACCTCATAGGCGCCTGTTATCCTTCCATCTCCTTAATGTATATCTGGTAATTTATAACACTTGCATTTGTATATTTCTACAGGCTGCAGTATTGCTTCTATTCAACTCTGCAGATAAATTAAGTTATTCCGAGATTGTGCAACAACTAAACTTATCCGATGACGATGTAATCAGATTACTTCACTCTCTTTCATGCGCTAAGTACAAAATTCTCAATAAAGAACCAGCTACCAAGACTATTACCCCGAATGATCATTTTGAGTTCAATTCTAGGTTCACTGATAGAATGAGAAGGATCAAGGTATGACAACTTCAGTTTATTATTATCATATGTTGCATGTTCAATCTCTTAACTAATTCATACATAATGTAGATTCCCCTGCCTCCTGTCGATGAGAAGAAAAAAGTAATCGAAGATGTTGACAAAGATAGAAGATACGCAATTGATGCATCCATAGTTCGAATCATGAAAAGTAGAAAAGTTCTTGGTCATCAGCAGCTTGTTATGGAATGTGTTGAGCAGTTGGGCCGCATGTTTAAGGTATTACACACATATTTTTATATCAGTCCTTTACATTAGTAATTTTAACTATTTTTCCCCAGTCTTGTAGATTTAATGGAATTGTTTTATGAAAATGTTACATGATCATTTATTGATAATTTAGGATATAGGTAAAGGCTATTTTTCATATACATATACATATGTAAGCGCGCGTTATTCTCTATGGAAAAAAAAAAGCTTCTGCAGATTCTTAATAGAAATAATTTCATTGTGCAGCCTGACTTTAAGGCCATCAAGAAAAGGATTGAAGATTTAATTGCTAGAGACTATTTGGAGAGGGATAAGGACAATCCAAACCTCTTTAAATATTTGGCCTAAGTATTATTTATGGAAGTTTTTTTTCCTTCCCACTTCTCTATGTTTTTGCACGCTTGACCTTGATGCAATTTGTGAACAAAAGAATGTTCTTGGTTAGCAATTTGAGTTTCTTGTAAAATGTATATTAATAATCACAAGGATAGGTTTTGGGTATTAGATTAACTGATTGGCACTGTGCCTTCATTATTTGAAGTAATATCATCTGTATTGGCAACTAAAACCGGTGGGGTAATTGCGAGTTCTCACGGCCGGCTGCTTTTTTATGCTTCCACTTTCTGCTGTGTTGTATGATGTTGCACTAAATATAAGAAAAAAAATGAATAACATTTTAGGTACTTACTTATCTTCACTTTTTTTTGGGATTTGTTTAATTTTTCTGAGAAAAAAAAGTTGATTAGGAGAAAAACAGGGACAAATGTAGTCCTGCGTTACAAGAAATAAGAGGAAATTTATGATGCATATTGGCACATAGGGTTCAAAGAACAATGTTTAGCGAAATTGTGTTTTTGAAGATTTTGAAAGGTAAAACCGAGTTTGGACGTAAGTTATCTTGTTTATTTTATATTATTTTAATTTGTTAATATCAGTTAAATATTTATCTAAATTATAATATAATAATTGATAATAATTAATAGTAACAATTTATAATTACTAACTTATACTTAATAATTAGTAATTAATAAATGGAGGAATTAATTTAAAGAATAAAAATTTGTATACTTTTAGCTTTAAGGACACGACTTCAGTATTTTAACCATAAGGACAAACATTTTTTAAAAATTATTCATAAGGACAAACATTCTTTCAAAATTATTCACAAGGACAAACATTTTTTCAAAACTGCTACCGAACTAAAAACTAGCACCGATAACTATAAATTGATACATAAAAACTGCTATCAATAACTAAAAACTGATACCTAAAGAAAGTTGTTATTCAGACTAAAATATCGAAGGTCTGTTCTTGAGGTTTGTAAAACACCCTTTTAAGTTTTAAAATGTGAAAAATAGGCACAAGGATAAATTTTCATAAAATTTCTGACTGAAGGACAACAAGTTTTATTTTTAGACTGAAGGACAAACTTTAAAAGATAATTAGACTGAAGGACAATGCTAATACAACTAGCATTTTGTACAATGTAAAACTGGATATAATGCTAGTTATAATTAGCATTTTGTACAATGTTTGCACTGTACAAAATGCTAACTATATTTAGCATTTTCCTTCAGCTTAATTTTCTTTCAAAGTTTGTCCTTCAGCCCAAAAATGAAACTTTGTGTCCTTCGATCTAAATTTTTTTCAAAGTTTGTCCTTGTGCCTAATTCCCTCTTTTAAAATACACAATCGGTCCTTTTAAAAAATCTCTCTTGTTTTTAGTTTCTAGTGGATTGCAAATGTCTTCATTTACGGTTCTGGAAAAAAAAAGTAACTATTTTTTATCGATTTGATTTTAGGAAAATAAAACAGTGAAAACCGTTTTGTCAAAATTAATATTGAGTTTTTAGTATATCAAAACTGAAAATAAAGGATGGATCCAAAATTTCACTAATTAATAATTATAAGCAATAATTCATCAATTAAAAATTATAAACAAGAATTCATAGCTTATTTATGACTAATAAATAACAATTAGTGAACTATAATTGTTAATTAATTTATAATAACAGTCGAACTTATGAAAATGGAACAGAAATGTAAAATAGCAGAAACTTCATTATAACGGTTTTTTCAATTCATAAAAATACAAATCAAACAGACCCACCAATCTCGGTTTCGTATCCAACAAGAAGGGCACAAAGCACCTCTACAAGCTTCGCGTCATCCTGGTACCGTACAACTAAGTTCAAATCGTCTACATCAGCTAACGCTACCATTATGAATCTTATCAATGTCAAAATACTAGCACTCATTGAAGGACGCATTGTTCTTATCGGCCTCTGTAAAAGATCGTATCTTCGTTCTCTTTGAATAGACAATAAATCACGCGTGTCCAACTCATATTAAACAGAAATACAAATCTTTAGAGGTTAATTAAGAAAAAAAAACACAGAATTTCGCAGCTGAACGATAAAATATAATAATCAAATAAACAGTTCATGAAGTTATTTATACAATACATTTGATTATAATCTATACAACATTTATCAGAGTTATATATATACATCAGGGATAAATAAATAATGCAGCAGACAACATGATGCAGGGATAATAATAGTAATAGCATACTAAATCTTCGTCTTCATCCTCCAGAATAGATCTTCAATAAGCTGTAAAACTCAGGGCTGATCCGAGCGTAATGAAAAGACAAAACACTCGAGTCAGGACTAAAATATCCTTATGTAAGTCAAATCGATATCGCATATAACATGAATGTAACGGCTTCAGAGATGTTTATGAGTTTTCACATCTCCTATACGGTGTATAACGTGCGTGCAATAACTTAATATTTGTTATAGGATTTTTCATATCTTAAGGATCCGCCAAAATATTTATATGTAGTAGAATACGCTATATATATAATGTCTAGTCAGTAAAATAAATATTTTTCTTAGCGTCAAGGCTTTACATTGATTCCCTTAACGCGTTTTTAAGCATTGTCGTACAGTTTGCATATAAAAACACCAGTTAAACGGTCAGTGGATAGGGATGCGCCGTGATACGACAACACTAAACCAAAATCGTATGAGTCTCGTATAGGGATAAAAGTATGACAATGCACGTGAGACAATGCCCAAGGTAGGATACTACTAGTTCGGGTCGCAGGGCTGGTGGTAACGCATCACAGCCATGACCGCCCACCGCATCCATCCATCCCATATCGAATCAAATGGAGGCTATCCCAAATCAAGGTGCACCAATCGAAACTAACAACAAGAGTAATAATATGGACCGAGTCCAAGAAAATCGAAGAACGGATGTCTGCTCGGGGTAATTAGCACACTTGACCCTGTCAAGCCGCCTGTTTTAGTCATTTCAAATTGGCACAAGTGTCGACGTCTATCCGTCATCATTCTCTTTCTTCAAATCCACCAAACGACGCCAAATCCAACCACTTCGTTCTGGAGTCTTCTCCGCGTACACAGTTGTTAAAGTGGTTCCGGTATCGACAGAGAGTATGCCCATATCCAGCTCCGGTCTCTTTAACAACCAAACGTCGTTTTACACACCAGTGGGTTCTTTTACATTTCGAAAACAGTTCATACTTGATATCAAAATATCATATTCGCTTCAAAATCAAATCCATTTCAAAATCATCATATTTACTCAAAATATACTATTTCAATTCAAAATCATTTTCACCTTAATATCACGATTTCGCTTCCAAAATTGTTTCGAATTTCAATTTAGGTTATAACTTCATTTTAACCCAATTCGTATTTAAATTCAAGATTTAAATATAAACATTTCAACCTTTGACCGGTTTGAAATTTTTGAAAAATATTTTGAATAGTTTAAAATAATTTATATAATTAAAATAGTTTAAATGGTTAAAATAGTTAAAGATAGTTTAAATGATTAAAATAGTTTAATATAAAATAGTTTAAATATTAAAATGGTTTATATAGTAAAAGAATCTGGAAAACCAAAATAATTTGAATATTTAAAGAATATAGATTTTAAACAGTTTATACTAAAATAATTTATTTGAAAATAGTTTTAAAGCCAAACTGATTCAATTCCAACTTCCCAATTCAAGTCAATTCCAATTTCCATTCAATCAATTCAATTTCGATTTCAATTCAAATCAATTTCAACTTCGGTTCCCAATAATTCGATTTTGATTTCAATCCCAATTAATTTCAATTCAACCCAATTTGAAACCATTTCAATTCAATTCTCAATTTTAAACCATTTCGATTTTCGTCAATTCCAAGTTCGATTTCCAGAATATCGATTTAAAACACTTAATCAAATTTACCTTCAACATTCAATTTGAAATCCAATTTTCAAATATAATTTAATTCCGAGCTCAATTTCGAAATATCATTATATACCACATTTACTTGGTAATATTAAGCTAGGGTTTTATTGTGTATGTGTATTTATATACGTGCATACATTATTTTATTACTATTTTCAACTTTTTCCGAACGAACTTCAAACGAAGCGTGCCGCCTGGCGTTTATAATGTTTTACCCTTATGCCGAACACAATGGAACATGTTTCGGGGCCTAATTCGATCGTATGTGGAAGATAGCCTTTTGAACCCAATTAAAATATTAAATTTTCGATTTTTAGTTCAACGCGTTTCTATTACGTACGACCAAATGATAACTCCAAACGTTACGAAATTTGAAATCCAATAATAATACACTAATACAGACCCAATGGAATTGATATCATCGAAATCTGAGACTGTGCCCGGATCGCTATTTTAACGTCTCGATTATAATATAAAATTTTCAATTTCCAATTATTCACTTTTAAACCCAATTTTAAATATTAACAATCTTCATTGTTGTTTAAATAAAAATTTCATCAACTTCCGATATCAATTTCAATCATATTAAATTCAGAATTCAATTATGCAAATAATTTCCAATATTAAATTTAAACAATTTAATTGTTCAATATTCAACAAATTTCATATTAGATTTTAAATGGTTTTAGTTATCCATAAATTACTTTATTTGCATCTAATGAATTCAACGCCTATTATTTAATCCAGCTATTGATTGTAAACACATTCTATACATAGCATTACCTTTCAATACTTGTTATTACTTAAATCTTCAAAATTGTTTATTTCAAAATTTTATTCAAGTTCATATCCAATAACTTACATTCAAAATCATTAAATTTTTATTTTTAACCATTTTTATTCAATAATTATATCAAATTCCATAATTTAAAGTGGTTAAAAATACGGGTCGTTACAGCCTCCATAACTGACATGATCAAAATATGGAGCAAAAGTATGGCTTAGAGCATCATGTTGAACCTTACGTCCAACCTTCGTCCATGATAATGGCGTAATGTAGGACTCTCATGTTATGGACTATGTATTTTTAAGGTGAACGTAATGTCGTCAAACACATAAACATCTGTTTATGAAGGCCTCCAAATGGCCTCTTTAGGGATCTCCGAGGTCTCCACTAATATATCTTGATGGGCCATTAACTTAAATTCTACGTGTAAGGGTTTCTATGACAAAGTGAATTCAAAGGAGTTGCAAATGAACGTTTGCTTAAAGCAGAACAACTTGAAGCTCTCTCATTAATTATAGGAGTTATCTCTATTCTCTTAAATTTTCTCCAAGCCTGTATATTTTATTTTCAAAATCCTATAATTTACCACTATATAATTACTCTACTAAACTTCTCACACTGTTTTACATCTAAATACCCACTTTTTTATATTTTTTTTAATTATTTACAAATATTTTATGATTCTCTCACAAAATTTACATTAAAGTCCACACATTTAAATTAATTACATTATCTAAAATTTAAACCAATTGTTAAGCTTAATCACTAATATTTATTAGTAAACCTAAAAGATGAAAGTTTCAACATGTATACTACTAGCACATCAACAAATCGGTTAAAAACATCATTTAGATGCAAATATATATAAATCACATAACATAAATTATATATGTTAAGGGTAATAATAAATTTATTTTATAATTTATTTAATAAATGAATTTATCATACACTTACTGTAAAATTCCATTAACATCAAATACCTAACATTTAATTTTTTTACAATTACGTAGAAACCCTTCTCAATTATCTTCTAATGTTTTACATTTCAGTCCATATATCTAACTAATTGTGTAATCATGAATTTAAACTATTTAAATAAATATGATTAGCTAATACCCATTAAGTCATCTAATAAATACTAAAAAACAAGAATTTCAATATATAACTCATATATGGAAAAAATGATAAAATTATTTCTTCTTGTTCAGATATATGAAGATATTTAAATCACATAATATAAAATGTATACATAAATAATGAGGTAAAGGTTTGTATATACTAATAGATTGGAAAACGGTTTTGAAAACAAGCTTTATATTTGAAATAGAGTTGAAATCATCTTGGTAAAAGAGTTTGAATATTTACTACTAGTATAGAAAACCTTTATATTTTTAAAGTGACAAATGACAGAAATGATTGTAGAAACAATCAATCATCAAAATCCACGTTCGAAGACGTGAATCAAATCCAAAGAAATCGATATCAATTCCATTAAAATGGACATTCTCAAAAATCCCGAAAAAGAAGTCATCAGAGAAGTAAATGATAACAACAAATCAGATAACCTTGAATCGATAAAGGCCGGAAATCAAATCAATATAAAAACTATTGGAAATTCTGGAAAAACATACTCCAGACGTCTGGGGTATATGCTCAGACGTCTGCAGTAAGTTTCAGGAAGTTCGCTGAAACAGACCCCAGACGTCTGAGCTTACCTGCAGACGTCTGGTGACGAATGTTTTTCAGCCAAGTGGGAGAGCAAACTCTCACACTTGCACTCGGTCGAGCAATGGACTTTGGGGCTTTTGTCAATCGACAAATCCGGCCCTATAGGCTCTCCGATTCACAACCAAAAACATGTTCACAAATCAAAGAAAGGATTTTCAAAGTTTTGACTTCAAAACACCAAAAATTGAAATGTTCACCAAATCAATTCAAACCAAAGCAATTGAACATGAATAAGTGTTAGGAATTTATACCTAACATCAAAGATAGTTATAGCCATAGATGTGAGATAAAAATCTCACCTTTTTACACAAAACAAGGAAGAAGAAGCTATAGAGCAATGGCAAGAACAATCACTCTTCAATTCCAACTCAACAAGCTTGAATCTAAGCTTAAAAGAGAAACATTTCCGAAGTTAGGTTTAGGGATTTCTGAGATCGAAAAGAGAACGAGTTGGAGAAGATGAAGAGAAGGCTTACCAAAGCTTCTTCTTGGAATTTGGAGCTAGAACTTGATTTGCAAATGGAACTAGGGCTTAGGAATTCTAATTCTTTTTCTCCTCCACCATTTTTATCTAGAGCTTGAAAGTGTTAGGAAAATGAAGTGACTGAAGATAAGTGGGGGTGGAGCTAAGGGCTTGAGTTAGGATATAGGGCTGAAACCCCAAACCAAAGCCCAAAGTGAAAAAGTAGCAAAATTCCACTAACTCCAAACATATCAAGGTTTATACTCAGAAAGATCGCAAACGTCATTTTGGACTCAATGGGGGTGGTCTCGAGTCCTAATTCGACCGTTTGCAAAAAGTAGCTTTTCGGACTTTAATCCGATTAACGATTCAACATTTAAATAAAATATTTAAATATTCAATCGTAAAATATGCGGGTTGTTACACAAAGGCATCATATATATGTACTCGAAGCAATCAGACTACAATCAACTAAACCAGACTACAAGTGTGAACACAGAATAGACCAGATACAAATGGTCAAGTGCATAACAAAGGAGCAACAAATATATATGGAGTGCATAGCATTTCAGTGCAGACTTGACTGCACAGACCAACTCAACATACACTTGAACCCAGACCGGTCAAAGAAACCAAAATGCACATGTCAACAGTGGTGACTTCAAGAACAAACAAAACCTCAAATGGCCAGACTCACAAGTCCAGTGACAACATGAACTGGCTCGAAGCAACATATACAAATATGACAACTGCCTCAATCATATGTACAAAATGTGCATGCAACATTTCAGTTACAACATTGATGCTAGAGGATCACCAGTGACAATATAGGATGCAGTGAAGCAGTAAACAACAAATGCAGTGGCAATATGAGATACAATGGAAGCAATTCAATATGCAAGCAAGGCTACAACTCCAAGCAGACCACACATGAACATGCATGCAAGTGTGTTAACACAACCAGTCTCAACAAACTATCACCGCAGCTACACTATACATATATGTATATACATACATACATACATACATACATGCAAACAAGTATACTCAAGACAATCAACCAAAGCTAGCAGTATATTGAAGTAAACTCAAATCAGTAGCAGGTTGAACCAGTACGTGCAGTGTGAACATTAGTCAAGGAATATAGAGAATCAAAGCCGTGGTTACACATTTTCAATCAAAGCAAAAAGAAATTTAACAAGTCGAAGTTTTTTTCAACAAGTCAAAATATTATCTCAAATTCGAATACAGCCAGCAAAAAAATTGGAACAAAGTTAAGAGAATCGAACAAGTCCAAGATTATCACAATTTTCAAATGACCGAAGTTATAGGTGAAATAAACGAAACCGACTAAATTATATTCAAGAATGAACAAGTCAAAGTAATCACCAACATTAAATCGAAAATCTATGGCCGAGAAAATTCACTGAAGAATTCAAACAATATTATATGAACGTAAACTAAGGGAATCGATCCCTATAAAAACCCAAGTCATCATCGGCATTTAAGAGTATTCGAGTTCAAGAAAAATCACAGAGGCAAGTTTCAATTTAAATCCCAAATCAACAACTCGAATCAAGGCAAAACAACAGAGCATTTAAACGACATAATTTACATACCAGATTCATTGATTCGAACTCAATCTTGGGAGCATCCTCAAGCATAATCAAAGCAAAACTACAGAGCAAATCATAGCCAACGAATCGTTTGACGAAGGAACCAGAGGCAAAGTTTACTTCAATTCGAACATCAATTTTCAAGCACCAGCCTCATTTATCACGAAGCCCTAATTTTTTTAAAAGAGGAACGAACGAGCAAAGAGGCAAACATTATTCACAAAGCGGAGGATACGGGCCGAATAAATAAAAAGAGAAAAGGGGGACAATTTTTTTTGCACTGCATATTTTTAAATTGGGCCGATTTCCTTTATTATTTTGGGCTTAAATTTTATTTAGGGTTTTGTATTTTATTTTTATTTTGTAATTTACTTTTAAACTTTTGTAAAATTCTAGTCGTGTGCATAGGGGACGAACTACGGTGGTGTAGTTCGAGAATTCGTAACTCAGTGGCTGAGTTGTGGCAGGGTTTTGAGCGTAGAGTTAGGTTAGTCGATAGCGTGTGTCGCAAGTTTACGTATGTAAGTGTCTGACTACTTAATTTCTAGTAGAAACCTTGGGGGCAGCACGTAGGCAGGGTTTTTCCGAAGCTGGGTAAATCTGTGTTGTTCTATTTCTGCTTTTATTATTCTGCTATTATCTGTGCTGCAATTATTTTATATATTTCCGCATTAATTTTTATAATTATTAGTATCACCCTATTCGCCCTCCTCTAGGGTGAAATCGATCCTACACTTATACGGTCAAAAACAAGCCCCCGTGCTTGGTATGAATGTCTTAAAAGCTATCTAGTAGATTCTGGTTTTGACATTGGGAAGGTTGATCAAACTCATTTTATTAAAAGAACTAAAAAGGATATTTTAATTATTCAAATTTATGTAGATGATATTATTTTTGGTTCTACAAATGAATAGTTTTGTCAGGAATTTTCTAAAATAATGACCAAAAATTTGAAATGTCACATATGGAAGAATTATCTTATTTTCTTGGTTTACAGATTAAACAATTAGAAAATGAAATTTTTATTAATCAGAAAAAATATTGTACTAACCTAATTAAACGATATGGATAATACTTCTGCCAAACCAACTCTAATGAGTACAACGATACATCTCGATAGAGATGAAGATGGCAAAAGTGTCGACCAAAAATTATATCGAAGTATAATTGGATCATTACTTATCCAACTGCTAGTAGACCTGACATAATGATGAGTGTTTGTTTATATGCTCGATTTCAAGCAAATCCTAAAGAATCACATATGCGAGCAGTAAAACAAATATTGCGTTATCTAAGCAAAATCAAAGATTTCGGACTTTTCTATCCGAAAGAATGTCTTTTCGGGTTAGTTTTATATAGTGACGCTGACTTTGGAGGATGTCGGACATATCGAAAAAGTCCTAGTGGGACTTGTCACTTCATTGGACAATCCTTAGTCTCTTGGTTTAGCAAGAAACAAAATTGTGTTTCACTTTTGACTTGTGAGGCAGAACACATTTCTGCTGCTTTGGCATATGCTCAAGTCATCTACTTGCAACAAACACTTTAATATTTTGGTATAAATTTATCTAAATCAACTATTTTCTGTGATAATACAAGTGCTATAAACTTATCTAAAAACCCTGTCAATCACTCACGAACTAAACATATTGACATACGTCACCATTTTCTTCGTGATAATATTGAAAAGGATTTAGTTAGGTTGGAATCTGTATCCTATGAAAATCAGCTGGCTGATATATTTACAAAACCTTCGAATGAAAATATTTTTATACAACTTCATAGAGAATTGGGAATTTTGTCTTCAAAAGATCTATAGTTATTCTCTTTCAAAAAGATTTTAAATAACTTTTTTAAGACATTGCCAGAATTGAACTTCAAACCTCTAAATTGGCAATATAGTATTCTATCACTTTACTATATGTTGTTCCTTATCTCTATTTTTTTTACATCAAATTATTTCTGATTTTTTTAAAAACCATTCCTAATTCTGGTTGTTGTTTATTTTTTTCTTGGCTTTCATTTTTTAATTACTCTTTCCTATATATTTTAAACCTTCTGTTTATTATAAATTCAAGAGTGTTTTATTGTTTCTTTCACAAAAACTCCTTGAATTCAAAAAGAAAGATTCAACCTCTTCTAATTTTCAATCATGCCTTCTCAACACAACTCAGAATCCTCTTCCCTCTCCTATACTTCTATTAGCTCAGATTTTGTCAACTTACCTACTCCAACCCCCATTTACGAGCCCGTTCTGATTGTTCCTCCATCCACTCACACCGGCTATACTCCTCCCCGTAAAAGAGCTAAACACTCTTTATTTTTCGGATCGCCGTTTACCAAAGAAAAGATAGACGACACTCATCATTATCAACGGGAGATGCTGGAATTATAGCAAGAGCTGTATTACGAGCAGAAGGTAAATGCGAAGCTCTTAAGCTTCCTTGAACAAGTGGCTTTAAAATTCTATGGCTCGTCATCGCACAACACGGTTCACCAACCAACTTCTCCTTCACGTCGTAATCCATGAGAACCATCACCTCAACGTCCCCCGGTTTCTGCAAATTCATGGGAACGTGGACATGGTTGGTCACCACTGCGACCTCTTCAGGAGAATACAAAAGCTGAACCGGACGAAAACCACACTCCGTCCTCTTCATCCAAATCCTCTTAATTTTTATATATAAGTTTTGCATATATTGTATTCTTATAATTTTTGTTTTTGTTTGCACTGTAAAATAATATACCTTTCTTTTAATTCTGGTATAAAGTTAGGTTGTTTAACAATTTATTGCAAATGCTTGAAATATCACCCTGCAGCTTCACTATCATCAGTCGACTGAAGTGGGGAAAACAGTCGACTTAACCAAAATTAATACTTCATTTTTACCCTGCAGTCAGTCGACTGACTTCCCATTTCAGTTGATTGAATCTGCTCTTTTGACACTAAAAACTCTCGAGAAGGTTTAGTCGACCAAACCTCTGTAGTCAGTCGACCGACCCATTAATATTGAATTTTATATAACCAGTCAGTCGACTGACATTGAAGATTCAGTCGACTGAAACTGGTTAACCCGGTTTTCCTGCCCAACAACTACTTCAAAATCACTATTCAAACTTTCACCTTTTCACTTTTTTACTCCATTACTTTCAACTCTCTGCCATTAATCCTTGCTCCCACTTCAAAATCATTTAAAAATCCTTCAACTTATTCAAATTTTAAACTATCCTCTTCAAATTTTCAACTTTCTACTTCCTCTCCAAATGCTAGTTCAACAAATGGCACCCAAACGAGCTCGTCAATCTCCATCATCAACAGGTCCTTCCGACTCTCAAATTAGAGGATGGCTCCACAATGAAAAAGTGGCACAACGTTTCGACAAGATGAAAAACTCCCGCATTTTTGAAGGATCATTTGTTAAGTTCCCCGATTTCGCTCCTTATGCGATTCAAGAATTAGCTCGTCGAAGCGGAATAGAGTCTCTCATCGACTACACTACAAACAACAACAAGATCAACCATCTACTTGTCAAGCTCTTCTATGCCAACTTGAATCTCGACCACCACGTCATTTCAAACCCGGATGATGCAATTTGGATTGTGGTATAAAAATTTTCCTTCCTTTTCAACATCTTGCTAGAATTCTTATTTTCCCGGATGAAGGAGAAGAGTTGAGTGAAATAGCCATTAACATGGAAACTCAAGATCATGTAAGTCATTTGTTCCTCTCCGACAATTTAACGAAACTAAAGGCGGTAGCGCTATGACCCAAAGGTCGCATCATGCACCGTGCGCTTACCCACACCATCAACCATAGGACCGGAAGTTATGAGAAGGTATATTGGAGAGATTTTCAATCCTTGTATGCTATTTGGGGAAGTCGACGAGTAAATTAGGCTAAAGTCATCTTCGATGAATTTCAAACATTCAACCAAAGTCGGATGCGAACGATACACTATGGCGCATACATTATGCGCATTCTCAAACATTTCAACGTTCCTTTTTTCGACTCCGGATGCTCAACCATAGGCTCC
This sequence comes from Allium fistulosum, assembly GCA_030737815.1. Classification (NCBI taxonomy): domain Eukaryota; kingdom Viridiplantae; phylum Streptophyta; class Magnoliopsida; order Asparagales; family Amaryllidaceae; genus Allium; species Allium fistulosum. The sequence goes on along the minus strand of CM060907.1, from coordinate 934,020,489 downwards.
TTAAACACCAAGATGCTAAGCCTAATGAATCTGCCAAAACAATACCTTGTCCACACCATCATCACTTACGAACATTGACTTGAAAACCAAGCCTCCGGTCAAGCTTAACCCTCCACTCGTCAACAAACTCCCCATATTCAAGCCTCCTCATCATCCCAACCTCCTCCACCCAAACGGGAAGTCTATGAGATTCAAGAAGTGGATCCTCAAGCAAGGCCATAAGAAGCCGTATCTATCATCTCTCGTAACCAAAGTCTCCTTGATCAACGTCTATCTCGGGTAGAATCAAGTGTTTCTAGAGTTGATAAAAATGTCACCAAGGTCAACAAAAAGCTCAATCATATTAAAAGTTTTCTTAATAATATTTGGGAAGCAATCACGTGCTCCCAACCTTCTTCAACCTTTGTTCATGTGCCTACCTCTCATAGGAAACGACCAGCGGAGCATTTCACATGGTTTACTTCAAATAAAGAATAAGAAGAGGAAGAAGGCGAAGAAGTTGGTGACGAATCCGGCGATAAGGAAACTGAAGGTGATGAAGAGAGCTCAAACAAAGGAAGCACCGGTGATGAGTAAGGCTTTTTTTAAAATGCTTTTGTTATCTTGAACTTCTATGTTATTCTACTTTCAAACAATATTTGTTTGATGCTATGTTATATGTGATATCTTTCTAGTTTGACTATGTAACTTTTAAACTCTATGTCCTATGATTATGTAGTTGTGTACTCTTGTTCTTGTGTAATATGTTTGTTGTGTTTTCGTGTTATATTGCTCGTATTTTAATATTCTCTACTTTGAGTGCTCTCCTTTTTGTCGATGACAAAGGGGGAGAAAATATAAATTATTAACAGGAAATATAGCATAGATTCAGAGGGAGAATACTATATCAAATTTGCAGGCATATAATCAAAGGGGAGAGGTAAATCAACAAAGCTTGTCGAAGATTCGCTCATAGCAAATGAGGTTGTCATTATCAAAAAGGGGGAGAATGTTGGATAATAGGTTTTGAGTGCTGACAAGATACAATAATTCATGAATCTACGACTACGACAACATCCGGACTTATCGACTCAAAATATTGGTTCATCTTGTTATATATCTTAGCTAGAATCAATAAGTAAATATAGAGTCTAGTTTAGAGCTTTGTTAAAAAATTTCCTCAAGGTTCATTACTCAAAAATTCATATAAAACTTGCATTTGTTTTATATATTTCATACACACACATAAATAGTTTTATTGCACAAAAATAACAGCACTCAGTCTACTGACCTACTATAAACAGTCGACTGAGTCTGTATTATTTTTTTAAAAAAACCACTGACCAGTCGACCGAACACACCAGGTCAGTTGACTGAGTCTGCGCAAATTTTTAGTGCACGTTTTGAATTCAATCGACTGACCAAGCATGTCCAATCGACTGAAAACTGCAACTGCCAACTTTTTGAATAGACACTTCTTTTGATCAAGAGTTATCTTCTTCCTAGATGGATGCATCTCTTAGCTATTAACAGATACCTATTACCAGAAGCCATAACTCTTTATACACTATATAAACACTCAAGAATCATTGATCAAATTACCTAATTTTCTAATCTCTCTTGATCTATAGTGCTTTGCAATATTGAGTTCATTATTCACAAACTCTCATACGATCATTGCTTACCAATTCACTTCTATATTCTTCAAGCAATATTAATCTTCCTAATCTTCATACACACACAATTATACACATCAATCTTGAGGAAAAGATTATAGGAAGGGTGTACTATAAGTGACAGATCCATGTTATTCAGAACACATAAAGTCAAGTTAAATCCAGTTTGTATGAAAGTCCTGTTCGGTTGCTCGGGCAGTCAAGTCCTATTCTGTTGCTCAGGAGGTCAAGTCCTGTTCGGTTGCTCAGGCAGTGTAATACATATTCCTCCGGGTTAAGTGACGGTTGCTAGCTATAATTCTAAAAGGAGTTTGAGACTGGACATAGAACGGGAGTTTGAACCAGTATAAAAATCTCTGGTGTCATTTTACTATTTTATTTTATTTTTATTCCGCACTAGTTATTTATTATATTCCATATTACTCGATCCTATAACACAGTTGCTATCACCTACTACAGCTGATAAAGGGAAGATCGTGATGGAACGTACGCTTTAGATTTAGAGTCTACCAGTTAGGGTACTTTTTGATACCGGTACATCACATTCATTTATATCCTGGTGTTTGGTTGATAGATTATGCTTAGAACCCACCTACCTTGTTACTTCCTTAAGGGTTGCAAATCCAATAGGAGGGTATGCAACTCTAGGGTTGAGATGTGACCAGTTAGAACTTGATTTATTAGGTTGTAAGTTTGCATGCAGCTTATATACTATTAATTTCATAGATTCAGAATCATTCTGGGTATGGATTGGTTGGGTAGGTATGAGGCTAAAATATTTTGCCAGGATAGGGGATATCACTGAGACACCCTGATAGTCATAACCGAGTAATATTCTCAGCAGAGAATTCTGACCAGAGTAGTTGGCTTTGTTAAGTGCAATGGAAGTGGGAGAAGAGTTAAGTCAGGTTCGAGTAGCAAGAGAGTTTGCAGATGTCTTTGAGCCAGTCATAGGCCTACCATCGAAATGAAATATTGAGTTTCAGATAGATCACTTGCCAGGAGCTGAACTTGTAAGTATACACCTAGGAGGATGACACCGACTGAGATGAAGGAATTGATAATTGAAGGTGCAGCTAGTGGATCTAGAAGGAAGGAATTTTATTAGACCAAGCAGTTCGCCTTGGGAGCGGCCACGGTATTCGTGAAGAAACCAGATGGGTCGTTGAGGATGTGTATCGACTATCGTAAGTTGAACGAGAGGACGATTAGGATTAAGCATCCTTTGCTGAAAATTAATGATCTATTTGATCAGCTATATGGAGCCAGAGTGTTTTTCTAGTTGTATTTGGTTACAGGTTTCCATCGGTTAAGAGTGCCAGTGGACAATATTCCTTTCACAACATTTCAGACTAGGTATGATTCGTACGAGTGGTTGGTAATGCCATTCGGGTTAACTAATGCACCTGCTTTCTTCATGGATTTGATGAACCGAGTTTTCCAAGAGTACTTGGATAGGTTTGTGTTGGTGTTTATAGATGACATTTTGGTATACTCTAAGGATGAAAGAGAGCATGCAGATCATCTTAGAGTTATGCTTGAGACACTGAGATAGCATCAGCCAAAAGCGAAGTTCTCCAAGTATCATGTGGTTTCAGAGAAGGGTTTGTTAGTCGATCTAGATAAGATCGAAGCTATTAATAATGGAAGAGACCAGAGATGGTGACTGAGATTAGAAGTTTTCTTGGACTTGCTGGCTATTACCGGAGATTCATCAAAGGTTTCTCATAGATAGCAGCGCCTTTGACTAAGCTAACCAGGAAGGAGGTGAAGTTTGTTTGATCCGACAAATGCAAGGAAGCATTCCTTAAGTTGAAACATTTGTTAACCAATGCATCCGTGTTAGTAGTTCCAGATGAAACCAAGGGTTAGTGATGTATACCGATGCATGTGGAACTGGATTAGGAGCTGTGTTGATACAGAAGGGTAAAGTGATTGCCTACGCTTCATGACAACTTAGACCGCATGAAGTAAGATATCCTACTCATGATTTGGAGTTGGCTGCGGTGATCTTCTCATTGAAGATTTGGAGACATTATCTCTTAGGGGAAAGATTTGAGCTTTACACAGATCATAAGTCTTTAAAATATTTATTCTCTCAAAAAGAGCTGAATATGAGACAACAAAGGTGGCTGGAGTTTTTGGCTGCTTAATATTTTGGAATAGAGTATACACTAGGGAATGGAAATAAGGTAGCGAATGCTCTTAGTAAAAGACATCAGAATGTGGTGTTAGCTATGTTGGTAGAGTGGAAGGATTTAGAAGATTTGGCCAATTGTGGTGTGCAGTTAAAATCGACTGCTAGTTCTAGTCAGAGTACCACCATGTTATCTTGTTTAGAAGTTCGACCAGTGTTGATCGAAAGGATTGCTTCTAAGCAGAAGGAGGATCCAGTATTGGCCAAGAAGATTAGAAGGCTTGAGGCTGGAACTGAGATTGATGATCTAATGGATTTTAGCCTTGACCGGAGAGGATGGTTGAGAAAGAAGGGACGAATGTGGGGGACTTTTGGAAAGAAGTTCTTGAAGAATGTCATCGATCCAAGTTTACGATTCATCCTAGAGGGACCAAGATGTATCAAGATATGAAGAGGAGCTTCTATTGGGAAGGTATGAAGAGGGATGTTGGCTTGTAAGTTAGGCAGTATGCAAACTGTCAACAAGTCAAAGCCGAGCATCAAAAGCCGAGTGGGTTACTTCAGCCTTTAGAGATTCCAGTTTGAAAATGGGATTCAATATCCATAGATTTTATAGATGGGTTGCCAAGGTCAAATAGAGGAAATGAAAGTATATGGGTCATAGTGGATAGATTGACCAAGAGTGTCCATTTCATTCCCGTTAAGTCAAGCAGGACGACACCTGTATAGCTAAGTTGTTCATAAAGAATATAGTTAGACTACATGGAGTTCCTAGTAGTATAGTCAGTGGTAGAGATGCCTTGTTCACTAGTGAATTCTAGAAGAGTCTCCAGGAAGTGTTGGGTACCAAGCTTAATATGAGTACTGCATATCACCCTCAGACAGATGGGCAGACAGAGAGAGTCAACAAGGTACTTGAGGATTTGTTAAGAGCTTGTTTATTAGACTTTGGTGGATCTTGGGAAGATCACCTACATTTGTTTCATTTTTCCTATAATAATGGTTATCAAACTAGTATAGGAATGACGCCTTTTGAAGCTTTGTATGGAAGGCCATGCAAACCACCGACATCTTGGTTGGAGACTAGAGACAGATTAGTCTTAGGTCTCGATTTAGTTAGGGAGGCGTAAGAGAAGATTGAATTGATCCAAGAAAGGATGAAGGAAGCTCAGTCTAGACTGAAGAATTACGCAGACAAGAGGTGTAATGACCTAGAATCCTCAGTTGGAGATAAGGTTTTCATCAAGGTATCATCGATGAGGGGTGTGGTGAGATTTGGAAAGTTGGGGAAGTTAGCCCCGAGATATGTTGGCCCATTCCAGATTATAGAGAGGATTGGAAAGCTCACATACAGAGTAGAGTTGCCCAACAGTATGGTAGGTGTCCATAATGTATTTCATGTGTCTCATCTTTACAAGTATGTGCATGATCCAGAGACTACTATTCCTCCAACAGGATTGGAAGACTTGGTAGTAGAGCCAAATTTGACCTTTATTAGGCAACCAGTTCGGGTTGTAGCGGGAGATGAGAAAAGATTAAGGAACAAGACAATCAGGTTGGTGAAAGTTCAGTGGAGCGACAACGAGAAGGACTATACTTGGGAGACAGAAGACAGGGTTCGAGAAACTTACCCTTATCTGCTTTAAGGGTATGTCTGTATTAGATTTATATAGATAGTTGCTGGTCAGATAGGCTAGTATGGTTGTTAGGAATTGTTATAGATGATTGCTATGTTTAGTATTTAGTCTTTACTGAATTTCGATGTAACACCTCATATTTTAGTAACATTATTTAGGATATTTAATTAGTGAAATAAAATAAAATAATGTAAGGTGATTAATGGATTGAGATTCGTGATTAAATAAGGGGTAGCTGTGCCATGTTAAACAAGTGAACTAAATAATAAAAAGAGAATAAAAGGTTAGGAAATATACAAGGGTAAAATAGGAATAAGGCACATCGTTATACCCTAAACCATTAGCCCCTCAACACTCACGTTCACTTCATTATCCATAAATCAAAAATACAAGTTAAGGCCAGCTACCATTAGCAAGCACAAGAGAAGATAAAAGCTAGGATTTCAAGTGGGAGAATCAAATCTCTTAATCAAGAACAAATCTCGCATCTTTAATCACAAAGCTAAGGTGAATAATGACTACATCTCATAATTTCTAATTGTTTTCAGTTTTAAGGAAAATCCAAATTTGATTTGCAATATTATGCCATTATTTTGAAGGATAAAATGATTATATATGCTTGTTGATGATTTATGCTTGTTCATATAGGTTTTATGAAATGTTTTAATGTGAAAATCCTATTTAATGACATCCAAATGCCTTGCAAATTTAGATATAGATCAGAAATGATATTTTAGAGATGGGTTTCAATTTTCATAATTTTATGAAATAATGAGGATTTTATATGAATTTTCTAGTGAAGAAAATACTATATTGGGTTTAAAATTAATTACAGACAAATTATATTGGCTTAGGGTTTGAAATTTATATATGTTAGAAAACATATTAAAAATGATTTTCTGAAATTTTTGTAGAAGTTCCTAAGTGTTTTATTGGATATATAAAATTATTTAAGGTATGAGACTTAAATGTTTTATATATTTATAAAAGGAGAAGGGGTATTTTGTAAATAATTCAAATTATTATTCCTGAAAATTGGTAGTACTTTTAAAAAAGAAAATTTGCAACCAATCATAATTTGACAAATAAGGCAGGTTAGGTAAAAAAAATTAATTTAAAAAGTCAAATCAGTTTATATACATGCTTTTTCCTGCTTTAATGCTTTCGGCACATGGCTTCCGACTCCTTACCCCCGCCTCCATCTCAGTCGAAACCAATGCACCTGGTATCAATACAATGATACGTAACGCATTGGACAAAGGTGGAAAGTATTAGGTCGAAACCAGGGGTTCCGAAGGGGTTGAAGCACGACTTTGATTTTAAATGAAAATGCGCCTGCTTCACTTTCGACAGAATAGCTTTCGACTTGGTTTGCTTTCGACCGGGTCAATGACTTCAAAAGAATGGTTTTAATAGGTTGCACCTTTGTTTTTAAGTAACCGCTTTCGAATAGGTCGAAGCCCTTAGCAGCTGCTTTTCTACCTTTCGAAACCAATGGTTTCGGATGGTACACTTTGTTTAAAACCCAAATCGCTTCTCCAATGCTTTCGGAAGGTTGGATTCGACACCAACACTTCTTTATTTAGGAAACACTTTCGAAAGAGTGCTTTCGACTTGAATGTTTTATGACCCTTTTGCTCTGTTGAACGTAGAACCCAAAGGTTTCGAAGGAGTTAGCTTTAAATGGTTCTGAAAGGTGTTTCCACATGTTTTAAATTGAACCCAAATGCTTTTGAAATGTTTGTTTTTTTATAAAGGTTTTGATGCTTTCGAAAGTTTTAAAGAAATGTTTCTAAGGGGTGGTTCCCCAATGGTTTCGAAAGGTCTAAAAGGAAAGGTTTTCCAACTGATTCGAAAGGTGTAAATGGAAAGGTTTTCCAATGGTTTCGAAAGGAAATGTTTAAAGATTTTAAAGAAGGATGTCCAAGGTTTTATAGCTTTCAAAGGAATGGTTTTCCAATGGTTTTGAAAGGTTTAAATGAATGGTTTCAGAAGGAGTGTTTTGGCCTTTCGGCCTAGGTGAAAGAATGGGTTTTACTTGGTTTCAAAAGGGGTACTTTCAAACGTTTAAATGTTTTTATCAATAAAGATTTGAGTAAAGTATATATAACATGGCAAGGTGATTTTGAGTAAAGCATAGAGTATTTATTTTCCTTGTTTAAGTTTGATTTAAAGGTTTTAAATCATTTTGAGAAGAAAAGGTTTTCAAGGAAAATTTAAGTAAAATGACTCAGATATTAGAATACCAGATGGGACTGGTATAGGGTCCCGCCATATACATTAGCTATTAGCCCCTAGCTAATTTAGTCCAAAATTCCAGTGTGTAGGGCTTTGTCTCAGGTAAGACTAAAATTATGGTACACACAGAAAGGAATATATTTTTACAGTGTAGGTTATTGGTGTGCCCGCAAAACTATTAGGATCAGTGGACCCTGGGAGGAGTAAGTTAGGGACAGACGATCCAGAAGACATGTCTAACAGATGTTAGATCATATTTATGTTTTTCTGGTAGGCCCGAGTCAGCCAAAGGTTAGTAGTTAGAAAAATAAAACTATAGTGATCGGACAGATAGTCCATTTGTTACCTGATATGTATGTTTACATAAAATGCTTTACAATTTTAACCAGTTTTGGTTGTAGGATTAAGATTTGCAAAATATATATTTTAAAAGAATATTAGTGAGGGGAAACCCGTTCCGCTAAGCTGCGTGGTCTCACTTAATATCAGATTACCGAGATGTATAGTATTATTCACACCAAGCTTTATGTCTAACTCGAAGTTTATGTTTTCCTCTTATACACTCGAGTGCTTAGATTTGAGTAGGCTGAGGGTTGAGGTTTACAGGTTATTAGTAGGTTGACGAACAAAGCTTCCGGAGACGAGCAGGTGGCTGATGGATAGCTATTTAGGAGTTACTGTTTTATTTTGATGTATTTCCGCTGTGTTTGTATTAAGTCAGTCATGACTGTATAGTACTCTGGTCAACCAAGGGGGCATCATCATATGCCGCTCTTGGCATACTTATGTAATAATTATATTCTGTCTGAACCTGGGAAAGCGATGGGATTATGTAATTTGAATATGGAACATGTTTTGAAAATGTAATTAGAAAAGTTGTATTCAAATCTTTGATTTTGTTTCATATTCATGTGATGATGATATTATGAAACCATTAACATTACCATATTTGGTCACCAGAAGTTATACTATGGATGACTGCAGCATCTGTAGCATTTAGCTTTGGGCCTCCAAATAGGGGATGTTACAACTTGGTATCAGAGCATAATTTATGAAAAACTTTAACTAAAAATGATTTTTGAAAAAAAAATCCTTAGGAATTAAAGATAAGATCGGGTTAAGGGATAACGTTATAGTAACGTACTTGTATTTGCTATATACGAGTATGCGCTATATCTCTAGTCTCTTATCTCTATTAGGTTATTTTTCTATATCTCATGAAGGTTCGAATGCATATATGTATTCTCGAAGAGATAATGTTGGAGGAGGAGGCACCACAACAGATGGAAATGCTAAACCTAATACTAGAAGGAACCAAGGTCAGGCACGAGCTGGAAATATTGGTGCTGAAGTCCCACAAGTTGACATGGGAGCCATGTATCAGTTTTTCACAAATATGATGCAAGGGGGGGTTACTGCTGGAGTAGTTGGAGGAGGAGTCCAGGAAGCTCCAGTAGTCAACAATTATGCTGCTTTGAGTAGGGACTATGCTAGGTTGGGAGGAAAACCATTCATTGGGATTGAAGATGCCATAGAAGTGGAGAATTGGTTACTGCATTGTGAGATTTTTGCAGATTTAAGGCTCAGTGATGAGCAAAAAAGAAGGCTCGCTTCGAGATGGCTTCAAGGAGCAGCCTCATACGGAATAGTGTGACAGTTGGAGTGAATGAAGGAACGATGACATAGGCTGAGTTTAAGAGGAGGTTCGAGGAGAGAGTCATGTTTGTGATGGCGAAGTCTACCTTGCTCAGACAGTTTGCTGAGTTGGAGCAGGGAGAGATGACTGTGTTAGAGTATGCTACAAGGTTCTAGGAGTTGGCAAGATATGGTTATGCAACTGTGGATACCGTGATTAAGAGAAACGAGAAGTTCATTATGGGTTGAAACTTGAATTGGCCAGGGCTACATTACCTCATGTCAGGGATCCTTGTGATGTTGTAGTAGAGATGGCTCTAAGACACGAGGAAATGATTGCTTCTGTAGAGAGGAATAAGGCGAAGGAGTTCTAGGTGGGGCAGAGTCAAAAAAGGAAGTTCTTTCCTAAGAAGGGAGCCTAGAAGGGTAGAGCCGTGAAGAAGGGAAAGTCAGAAGTTGTCTGTTTTAAGTGCGACAAGAAAGGGCATTTTGCGAATAAATGTCGTTCTGGATAGGCAAAGAAGGTGACCGGAAAGAACATCAGGTGCTTCAACTGCGATCAGATTGGCCACTATAGGAACCAGTGAAAGAGCCTGCTAAGGAAGGAAGAGGAAAAGTATTTGCATTGGAACCAGCTACCTCGAGGTCAACGGCATGGAAAAAAAGGGAAAGCAGTGTTGGGAGGTACGCTTATGATTCTTGGTATGGCAGTTAGTGTTCTATTTGATACTGGTGCATCGCATTCTTTTATATCTCGATGTTTGTTAGATAAACTTAACCTAGAACCCTCATACTTAGTTAATTCCTTAAGGGTTGCAATTCCGATAAGAGGGTATGCAACATTTGGGATGAGATATGACCACATAGAGTTTGACTTGTTAGGTCATACCTTTGTTTGCAGTTTTCATGTATTTGATTTCATAAGATTCAGAATTATTCTGGGGATGGATTGGTTAAGTAAATACGATGCTATATTTTGCCATGATAGGAAAATATCGCTTAGACACCCAGACTTTAGGGAGCGGATTGTATATACCGTAGAAAACCCTAGTTGTGAGGTGAATGCTTTGTTGGGTGTTGTGGAGGTAGAAGATGAGCTGAATTGAGTTTTTGTGGTTAGAGAATTCATGGATATTTTTGAACCAGTAATTGGATTGCCACTAAAACGTGCCATTGAGTTTCAGATAGATTTAGTGCTCGGAGCAGAACCAATGAGTAGGCCGCCAAGCAGGATGACACCTACAGAAATGAGAGAGCTGGAGGTGCAATTGGTGGATTTGGAAGGCAAGAGTCTTATTAGACCTAGTAGTTCACCTTGAGGAGCAGCCTTAGTGTTTGCTAAGAAGCTGGACGGATTGTTAAGGTTATGTATCGATTATCGTAATTTGAATGAGAAAACGATAAAGAATCGATATACGTTGCCTAGGATTGGTGATTTGTTTGATCAGTTGAGTGGAGCAAGATATTTTCGCAGTTGGATTTAGCAATGGATTTCCATCAGCTTAGAGTGGCAGAGGATGGTATTCCTTTGACGGCATTTAGGACCAGATATGGATCGTACGAATGGTTAGTGATGTTGTTCGGACTAACTAATGCGCCAGATTTCTTTGAAGATTTGATGAATCAGATTTCCCGAAAGCACCTGGATAGGTTCATATTGGTTTTCATAGATGATATTTTTGTATACTCTAAGGATGAAAGAGAGCATGAAGTTCATCTTAGAGTAGTGCTTAAAATGCTGAGGTAGCATCAACTGAAGGCGAAGTTCTCGAAGTGTCATTTTTGGAAGAAGGAAGTGAAGTTTCTTGACCATGTAGTTTCAGAGTTACCAGTGGATCCAGCTAAGATCAAGGCCATGAATAGTTGGAAGAGACCATAAACTGTGACCGAGATAAGAAGTTTTCTGGGATTGGCTGATTACTATCAGAGGTTTATTAAGGATTTTTCGCGGATAGCGGCACCAATGACCAAGCTAACTCGAAAGGATGTGAAGTTTGTTTTGGCCAATAAGTGTGAGGAGGCATTCCAGAAGCTGAAACACTTATTGACTAATGCACCTGTGTTGGTTGTTCCAGAGGGGAATCAGGATTTGGTGGTGTACACGGATTCATGTGGAACTGGGTTAGCAGCTGTGTTAATGTAGAGAGGTAAAGTGATTGCCTATGCTTCTAGACAGCTTAGACCGCATGAGTTTAGATATCCGACCCATGATTTGGAATTAGCTACAGTTATCTTTGCTTTGAAGGTGTGGAGATATTACCTTTTGGGAGAGAGATTCGAGTTGTTTACGGATCATAAGTCGTTGAAGTACTTTTTCTCTTAGAAGGAGCTGAACTTGAGACATCAAAGATGGTTAGAGTTTATTGTCGCTTATGATTTTGGAATTGAATACACACCGAGGAAAGGCAACAAGGTTGCAGATGCGCTTAGCAGGAAGCATCAGAATGTAGTATTGGCGATGTTCGCAGAGTGGAAAGATTTGGAAGAGTTGTCGACTTGCAAAGTGCAATGGAGATCAGAAGTAGGATCTAGTGGAGAATCTGTTATGCTATCTTGTTTAGAAGTTCGACCAGTAATGATCGAAAAGATTGCTTCTAAATAGGAGGAGGATCTAGTGTTAGCTGAAAGGATCAGAAGGTTAAGAGATGGAACAGAAAGCAATGACTTGAAGGATTTCAGTCTTGACCATAATGGGTGGTTGAGAAAGAAAGGAAGATTATGTGTTCCAAATGTGGGTGACATAAGGAAAGAGGTCTTGAAGGAATGCCATCGTTCGGAGTTCACTATTCATCCAGGAGGAACTATGATGTATCAGGACATGAAGAGAATTTTCTTCTGAAAAGGAATGAAGAAGGATGTAGGCTTATGGGTGAAACAGTGTTTGAACTATCAGTAGGTGAAAGCCGAACATCATAAGCCAAGTGGGTTGCTTCAGCTATTGGATATTCCAGTATGGAAGTGGGATTCTATTTCTATGGATTTCATTGATGGGTTGCCAAAGTCTAATAGAGGAAATGAAAGCATATGAGTCATTGTGGATAGGTTGACCAAGAGTTCTCATTTCATTCCAATTAAGTCAACCAGAACGACACCTGTGTTAGCGAAGTTGTTTATGAAGAATGTGGTTAGACTGCACGAAATTCATAGTATTATAGTGAGTGATAGGGATTTTTTATTCACTAGCGAGTTCTGGAAGAGTCTACAGGATGACCAAGCTCAAGATGAGTACCGCTTACCACCCACGGACTGATGGGCAAACGTAAAGAGTTAACAAGATATTGGAGGATTTGTTAAGGGCTTGTGTATTAAATTTTTGAGGATCATGGGAAGACCATCTACACTTGGTCGAGTTTTCGTATAACAACAGTCATCAGGCTAGTATAGGGATGGCACCGTTTGAAGCTTTGTATGGAAGGCCATGCAAATCTCCATTTTGTTGGTTAGATACCAGGGATAGATTAGTACTTGGTCCGAATTCGGTTAGAGAAGCTGCAGAAAAGATTGAGTTGGTTTGAGCTGGAATGAATGAAGCTCAATCAAGGCAGAAGAGCTATGCAGATAGAAGACAGAAATATTTAGAGTTCTCTATTGGAGATCAGGTTTTTGTCAAAGTGTCACTGATTCAAGGTGTTAACAGGGAAGTTAGCACCGAGATTCGTAAGACCATTTCCTATTATTGAGAGGACCGGGAAACTCGCATATAGAGTAGAGTTACCGAATAGTTTGGCAAGAATCCATGATATTTTCCATGTATCTCATCTTATAAAGTGTGTAAGAGATGTAGACACTATTATAGCACCGACTGTGTTAGAGGATTTAGTAGTGGAACCAGACTTGATTATTGTTAGAAAGCCTGTCTGTATAGTCGCGAGAGATGAGAAGAAGTTGAGGAACAAGACAATCAGATTAGTTAAAGTCAGTGGAGTGAGGAAGAGAGAGAATGTACTTGGGAGACCGAGAACAGGATAAGAGATGCTTATCCTGATTTGTTTGATGGTATGTTTTACCTTTGATTGTTTTGATGTGTACCTTATCGTAATTTCGAGGACGAAATTATTTAAGGAGGGGAGTCTGTAAGACCCCATATTTTTTGTTATATTATTTAGGATATTTAATTAGTAAAATTTAATAAAATAATGTAAGGTGATTAATGGATTGAGATTTGTGATTAAATAAGGGGTAGTCATGCCATGTTAAACAAGTGAACTAAAGAATAAAAAGAGAATAAAAGGTTAGGAAATATACAAAGGCAAAGTAGGAATAACGCACATCCTTATACCCTAGACCCTTAACCCCTCAACACTCATGTTCACTTCATTATTCACAAATCCAAAATACAAGCTAAGGTCGGCCACCATTAGCAAGCTCAAGAGAAGATAAAAGCTAGGATTTCAAGAGGGAGAATCAAATCACTTAATCAAGAACAAATCTCACATCTTTAATCACAAAGCTAAGGTGAATAATGACTACATCTCATAATTTCTAATTGTTTTCAGTTTTAAGGAAAATCCGAATTTGATTTGCAATATTATACCATTATTTTGAAGGATAAAATGATTATATATGCTTGTTGATAATTTATGCTTGTTCATATAGGTTTTATGATATATTTTAATGTGAAAACACTATTTAATGACATCCAAATGCCTTGTGATTTTAGATATAGATCAGAAATGATATTTTAAAGATGGTTTTTAATTTTCATAATTTTCTGAATTAATGTGGATTTTATATGAATTTTCTAGTGAAGAAAATACTATATTGGGTTTAAAATTAATTACAACCAAATTATATTGGCTTAGGGTCTAAAATTTATATATGTTAGAAAACATATTAAAAATGATTTTTTGGAATTTTTGTAGAATATTCCTAAGTGTTTTAATGGATATATAAAGTTATTTAAGGTATGAGACTTAAATGTTTTATATATTTATAAAAGGAGAAGGGGTATTTTGTAAATAATTCAAATTATTATTCCTGAAAATTGGCAGTACTTTTAGAAAAGAAAATTTGCAACCAATCATAATTTGACAAACAAGGCAGGTTAAGTAAAAAAATTAATTTAAAAAGCCAAATCAGTTTATATACATGCTTTTTCTTGTTTCAATGCTTTCGACACATGGCTTCCGACTCCTTACTCCCGCCTCTATCTCAGTCGAAACCAATGTGCCTGGTATCAATACATTGGTACCTAGCGCATTGGACAAAGGCAGAAGGTATTGGGTCGAAACCAGGGGTTCCGAAGAGGTCAAAGAGCTACTATGCTTTTAAATGAAAATGCGCCTGCTCTGCTTTCGACTGAATAGCTTTCGACTTGGTTTGCTTTTGACTAGGTCAATGACTTTAAAAGAATGGTTTTAAGAGGTCGTGCCTTTGTTTTTAAGTAACTGCTTTCGACTAGGTCGAAGCCCTTAGCTTCCGCTTTTCTACCTTTTGAAGTTAATGGTTTCGGAAGGTATACTTTGTTTTAAAACCCAAACTGTTTCTCCAATGCTTTTGGAAGGTTGATTTCGACACCATTACTTCTTTATATAGCAAATGCATTTGAAAGAGTGCTTTCGACTTGAATGTTTTATGACCCTTTTGCTTTGTTGAAGGTAGAACCCAAAGGTTTCGAAGGAGTTAGTTTTAAATGGTTTCGAAAGGTGTTTCCACATGTTTTAAATTGAACACAAATGCTTTCGAAAGGTTTGTTGTTTATAAAGGTTTTGATGCTTTCGAAAGGTTTAAAGAAAGGTTTCTAAGGGGTGGTTCCCTAATGATTTCAAAAGGTCTAAAAGGAAAGATTTTCCAACTGCTTCGAAAGGTCTAAAAGGAAAGGTTTCCAATGGTTTTGAAAGGCAATGTTTAAATGTTTTAAAGAAGAATGTCCAAGGTTTTATAGCTTTCAACAGAAAGGTTTTTCAATGGTTTCGAAAGGTATAAATGAATGGTTTCGGAAGGAGTATTTTGGCCTTTCGACCTAGGTGAAAGAAAGGGGTTTTACTTGGTTTCAAAAGGGGTACTTTCGAAGGTTTAAATGTTTTCATCAACAAAGATTTGAGTAAAGTATATATAACATGGCAAGATGATTTTGAGTAAAGCATAGAGTATATATTTTCCTTGTTTAAGTTTGATTTAAAGGTTTAAAATCAATTTGAGAAGAAAAGGTTTTCAAGGAAAATTTAAGTAAAATGACTCGGGTATTAGAATACCAGATGAGACTGGTATAGGATCGCACCCTATACATTAGCTATTAGTCCCTAGCTATTTTAGTTCGAAATTCCAATATGTATGGCTTTGTCACTGGTAAGACTAAAATTATAGTACACGCAGAAAAGAATATATTTGTACAGTGTAGGTTATTGGTGAGTCCGCAAAACCAATAGGATCAGTGGACCCTGGGAGGAGTAAGATAAGGATAGACCATCCAGAAGACTTGTCTAATAGATGTTAGATCATTTTTATGTTTTTCTGGTAGGCCCGAGTCAGCCAAAGGTTAGTAGTTAGCCAAAAAACTATAGTGATCGGACAGATAGTCCATTTGTTACCTGATATGTATGTTTACATAAAATGCTTTACAGTTTTAACCAGTTTTGGTTGTAGGATTAAGATTCGCAAAAGGTATGTTTTAAAAGAATATTAATGAGGGGAAACCCGTTTTGCTAAGCAGCGTGATCTCACTTAATATCAGATAACCGAGATGTACAGTACTATTCACACCATGCTTTATGTCTGACTCGAAGTTTATGTTTTCCTCTTAAACTCTTGGGTGCTCAAAATTGATTTGAGTAGGCTGAGGGTTGAGGTTTACAGGTTATTAGTAGGTTGACGAATAAAGCTTCAAGAGACAAGCAGGTGACTGACAGATAGCTATTTAGGAGTTGCTGTTTTATATGTGAGACAAGCGGCTTTGTAAGGTCTAGTTCAAGACAAAACCTGGCCTATTCTTTATTTTCCCCTTTGATGTATTTCCATTGTGTTTGTATTAGGTCAGTTATGACTATATAGTACTCTAGTCAACCAAGGGGGCATCATCATATGTCGCTCTTGGCATATTTATGTAATAATTATATTCCGTCTAAACCTGGGAGAGCGATGGGATTATGTAATTTGAGTATGGAACATGTTTTGAAAATGTATTTGGGAAAGTTGTTTTGAAATCTATGATTTTGTTTCATATTCATGTAATGATGATATTATGAATACCATTAACATTACCATATTTGGTCACTGGAAGTTAATACCATGGATGACTGTAGCATCTTTAGCGCTTAGCTTCGGGCCTCCAGATAGGGGATGTTACATTCGAGGACGAAGTTCTTTAAGGAGGGGAGCCTGTAACATCCCTAATTTTTGATAACATCATTCAGGAGATTTAATTAGATAAATTAAATAGAACAATGTACAAATAGGATGATAAGGAGATTGTGATTTGAATAAATCATATAGGGTCGTGCTTAATCAATTAAATGGGCTTAAATTGTCTTTTATGTATTTAATTAAACACAGGCATACTGGTAAATAGCCACACAATTATTACTCACGGCTATACATTTCACGTTCTTACCCATTCACGTACACCTTTCATTTTCACAAACTCAAATCAAAATTTAGAAGAGCCGGCCATTAACAAGGGAAAAGAGGAAGAAAATTTTAATCAAGCTAGGGGATTTAGTCTACAACAAATCTCAAAATCCTTATCATATATAAGGTGAACAATAATTTAATACCACATATATTTTATTCTATGATTATATGTTTTCGGATTTATGATTAAATTCGTTTTTATGATGTTCTGGATGGCGATATGCTTGAACTACTATATATTTGATTTAAATCAATTCATTTACATATGAATTTACATGGTTCTAGGGCAAAACTGATTAGTAGTGATTTTAGAATGCCATGGAAAAATTGTATGTTATGAAAAAAAATATGATTTTGGAGATGTGTTTTAATTTTTATAATTTTCCAAGCTATGGAAAATTTATTATGAATTTTTAAAGGAAAATGTGATAAAACTGGATTTAAAATTAATAACGATTATTTCAGGAAGAATTTGGGTCAGAAATTTTAATATGTTAGATAACATGATGAAAGTGAATTTCTGTGATTTTTGGGGATTTATCCTAATTGATTTTCTATGGAAAATAAATTATTTTAAAAGAAGGACTTATTTGCAATATTGGTTTTGCTTAATGGAAGGGCTTAAACGTTAATTTTTCCTTGATTTAGATCTGATAAATGCGGCAATTATTTTTGTAAAGGATTTGAAAAGTTTTAAGGCAACCAATTAAAAGACTGCAAATAGGCAGGTTAGTTATAAAGCAACCAATTAAAAGATTGCAAATAGGCAGGATCTGATAAATGCCTGCTTTGTTTTACTTAAAGCTTTCGACGTAGTCGAAACATATGTTTCTGAAAGGGGTTTTCTAAATAGCTTTCGAAGGAGGTTACCATACTATGCTTCAAAGTAGGAGCTTTCGAATGAGTTCCTTTATTCTTAAATAAGGCTTTCAAAGATGATGGTTCCGACCTAGTCGAAACCTCGCTGCCGTTCATGTGCCTTTTGAGTGTATTGAAATCATCAATTTTTTCAAAGAGTACCTTTTTTTAAAGCTTATACTAAGTCACTTCTTAAAAGCTTTCTAAAGGGTTCAGAGGTTTCGAAGGAAATGGTGTCGAAAGGGGGTTTCGATGCTATCCTTCAAAGTTTTGCCCAAAGGTTTTGAGCTTTTGGATAGGTGGTTCCGACACCATCAAATTTTCCCCAAATAATTTTATTACAGGTTTCGGAAGAGACACTTTCGTATGTAACCACTTTGACCCAAAATATTTTTTAAAAAGTAAAACCAAATACTTTCGGAAGGGGTACTTTCATTGGTTTCAAAGCTACGTTTTAAAGTAATGTTTTGATATATTCGAAAGGTATATACTTAGTGTTTTGAAAAGAATTTTCCTATGCTTTCGTAGGAGGTTATCCAAGGGTTTCGAAAGTGATGTTTTAAGGTTTCAAAACAAGTAACCCAATCTCATTTTAAAGGAAAAAACATGGCATAAATAAAGAGTTTTGAAATGAAGTTTTTGAAGAAGTTTTCCTCGATTAACAGGTTAAAGGGATTAACCAAGTTTTATATAAAATGATTTCGATGATATTTAACCACAAGTGTTAGTATTATTATGTTGTTATGATTGATTGCTCTTCACATATTCATTCACATTGTAATGAACCCATAGCGGTACTTTGGGGAAGGACAGAATAACCGGCTAGGTTGACCCAATCGAACGGTAATAGCTCACCAATCCAAGAAAGCTATGGATTTCCGTCACACTCTTCGGTCTCTTCCAATTTTGAATCGCCTCAATCTTTGAAGGATCCGCGGAAATTCTGGATTCAGAAATAATATGTCCTAAAAATTTCACATGGGATTGCCAAAAGTGGCACTTAGAAATTTTTTCTTTCAATTGATTACTCCTAAGAGTTTCCAACACAATTCGAAGATGTTTTTCATGATCTTCCTCGGTTTTAGAATAAACAAGAATATCATCAATAAAGATGAGAATAAATCGATCGAGGAAGTCTTTGAAAACTCGATTCATAAGGTCAACGAAATAAGCTGGAGCATTCGTTAAACCAAATGGCATAACAAGTCATTCATAAGATCCATAACGAGTATGGAACGATGTCAAAGGAATGCTATCCTCTGCAATACAAAGATGATGAAAACCGTTGCTAAGTCTAACTGTGAAAACACTCTAGCACCGCTATGTTGATCGAGTAGATCATCAATCCGAGGTAAGGGATATTTATTCTTGATGGTAAGATCATTAAGCTTGTAGTAGTTGTCAACGCAAAGTCTAAGTGTACCATCATATTTCTTCACAAAGATAGCTGAAGCTCCCCAAGGAGAGAAACTAGATCGAATAAGCTGTTTCACTTCTAATACAGATAATT
Organism: Allium fistulosum; assembly: GCA_030737815.1. Classification (NCBI taxonomy): domain Eukaryota; kingdom Viridiplantae; phylum Streptophyta; class Magnoliopsida; order Asparagales; family Amaryllidaceae; genus Allium; species Allium fistulosum. The sequence continues at coordinate 934,001,250 of CM060907.1, read as the reverse complement.
GTTTACGCATCTCCTCATTTTCCTTATTGGACATACGATAAGGGGGATGAGTGATAGGTAGAGCTCCAGGGATTAGATTAATTCTGAACTCAATTGCTTACTTAGATGGTAATCCTAAAACGGGCTCAAAGATGTCGGGAAATTCACAAACAACGTGAATGAGGGAAATGACATCTTCCTCATCATCATTATCATCATCATATGGATTTAGAGAATATAGGGATGCCACCGAATTGGATTCTAAATCTTTAAGAACAATAGAAAACTGCTTAACAGATTGAGGATGTCGAAGATGGATAGTCCTCTCGGGACATAGGATATGGGCTTCATAACGGTTAAGCCAATCCATTCCCAAAATCATTCCGAAACCTAGGTAGCGCATAACATGCAAATCGGCTCGGAAAGCATAATCACATAAAATAATCTCGACATCCTTACAAAATAAACTGAGTGTTGCGGATCCACTAACCGGATTCGCAATTTTTAATGAAGTCATCAAGCCCATAACATTTAAAGAAAAAGTATCAACAAGTTATTTTGATATAAAAGAGTGAGATGCACCCGTATCAAAAAGGAACTATAATAGGATGATCACGAACCATAATAATGCCATCAAGGACAGAATGAAAAATACCTTGACCAAGAGGAGTGTTACTAGGGGCTCGCACAACATTCAGCTTTTCCTTTTTCTTGCTTTGAAGTTTGGGACATGAAGATATATGATGACCCGAACTTTTGCAATAGCGACAATAAAGGGGTTTCAGACACCTATTTGTATAATGGTCCTTAGAACCACAATTGTAGCATTCTCCACGATTCGATGTAGGAGTCTTTGCTACCGAAGTTGCTTGCTTCCCTTTCTTGTTAGGATTAAGTTTGAACTTATTATCGGGATGCCTCTTTTTGTTGTTATTGAAGTTCTTCTTGGCACCCACAACTTCAACATCACTTTCTTTATCGGCCTCTTCAAGTCGAAGAGCGATATCTACAAGCTGATCGAAAGGAACTTCTAGCTTCAGAAGTAAAGACTTTTTGAGGTTCTTATTCAACTCATAGGTAAACCTCTGATTTTTCTTCAATGAAGTATTAATATACTCGACCCCATATTTAGAGAGGAATTCAAATGATGCGACATAATCTGTCATAGAAGATTCACCTTGAATAAGGTCAATAAAGCGTCGAGCTAAAGTTACTTTTTCTGCTTCGGGCACAAACTTTAACTCGAACCTTTCTCGGAATTGCTCCCAAGTAAGATCCGCTTCAACAATTTCCAAAATCAAAAGCTCATACTAATCTAATGCTCTCTCCTGGAGCATGCTAGAAGCCACTTGGACACGATGTAGATCCATAAGATTCATTCGAGAAAAGATGCGGTCGCATGTTCTAAGCCAAGCTTGGACTTCTATAACGCTTTCGAAACCCTCGAATGGCCTTCCACCCAAATTGTTATAATCATTGCACAAGCCTGCAAACCCGGATTTAGGATGAGTAGGCTCAGGAATGGGTCCGGCAGCTTGGGCATTCTTTACAAGATCCAAAAGCTGTTGGGTAGACATGAATACGCCATCCTGAGGAGTAGCACTAGATTGATCGGCGCTTGGACGGCCAGGTCTAACCATTTTTCTTCTTTAAGAAAGAAAGAAAGAAGAGGAAAAAGGTTATTCTCAGAATGAATATCGAACAACTTGATTGATAAAACAAGGCATCATAAAAGAAAATAGGATAGAACGGGTCTTAAGACTCGAATTAAATCCTAAGGCACGAGACTTAGGACAATGATCCTTGTCATAATATTCTATATTGTTCCAAAGTTTGGCTCTGATACCAAGCTGTGACGCCCCACCTCTATACTCACAATAACCAAGGACACTACTGGGTAATGCCGTCAATTAGTACGAAGAATAAGGCTGTTGAGGAGCAACCATCTGTGTAATTGCTTTGTGCGAGTACCGATATGTCAGATAGTGTGTCATGCATTTCATTTCAAGAGGAAATCTGACATATCAAATACAAACTCAAAGCTACTACACAGTGGCTATGTGGTCTTCAGAAACAAATATAAAATAAGTATTACATAAATCAGTCACAGATATTCATATCACTAAGGCGGAAACAGATTTAATATAACACATAGAAGTGTACATCAAAGTAGTGGTCATACAAGATCCACTACATCACAAAAGAATAGATACAAGTGCTTGACAAAAGAATATGTATACATCAAGGAGTCTCTATCTCGAATGTATAAAAACAAAAACTACTAAGCTAAAGTAGTTAGCCAAAAGTCAGAAGCTAGTCCTTGCTAAGAAGTCAAGTGGAAGCACCTGAAACACCTCGGTCTGACCCGAGTATTATTTAAGAAGAAAATAATAATAAACAGATCAGTCTAGCTATAATTATCATGTAAGATGAGATAGGATAAGAGATATGACAAATATATATGATAATGACAAAAAATAATACAATATCTCAAGTTTTCTTAAACACTAAAAAGAATGTCATATTCTTTAGCTTATTCACCAAATCAAAAATATTGATAGAGCTTATCAATGCAAATCACAAAAATTGGTGAGACACAAATTCTAGAAATCAATAATTAGAAATCTAGAAAACATAAGAAGGGGGAGGCCTATCATAAATGGGAGCATGAAAACTCACCAACACGTGTATCACAAACAGGACGTTGTCCCATGGGTCGCTAACCCATATAAATATAGGGTACAGTCCCCCACGCGGACGAACGAGCCGAACATCGATGCATCTAAAAAGATACGCTCCATGCACAGCCAAACATTGACGTATCTAAAAAGATACGCCCCATGCATAGACTTATTGGGCCGAACATCGACATACCTAAAAAGATACGCCCCATGCACCGACTCATTGAGCCAAAGCTCCACAGAACGGGGTATAGTCCCCCACGCGGACAAAGAGACATCGCATATCGCTAGTCTAAATCACAAAATGATCATCACTGATAAAAAAGAAGTGTAAATTACACTAAGTTACTAAATAAATGAGTTTAGCTTTATGTCCCGTAACCACTGGCTTAACTTAAATATTTAGGAACAAATTGTAGATTTCCACTCGAAAATGTCACAAGATTTCAATCGAACAAGTCTAAGAACTAACCGACGAAGTAAATGCAAGCATTTCATACCACTTGTTTTGCTAAGTCGTTTAATTGGATTTCTCGTACGAATGAGGTAAAGGTTTGTATATACTATTACATTGGAAAATGCTTTTAAAATTGAGCTTTGTACTAAAAGTAATGTTGAAATCATTTATGTGAAAGAGTTTGAGTATTCACTACTAGTATAGAAACCTTTGTATTTTAAAGTGACAAATCATAGAAATGATTGTAAAAACAATCTATCACCAAAAATTCACATTCGACGACGTGAATTAAAAGCATGAAAATCCATATCAAATCCATCAAATGGATATTCCCAAAAATCCAGAAAAGAAGTCATCAAAGTCGATAATAAATGACAACAACTAACCGGATCAACAAAAATCGATAAAACGGAAATTCACTCAAAAATAGGCAATTTGGCTGAATTTAACAACGTCAGACGTCTGGTGGTTTTCCCAGACGTCTGAGCTGAAGGTTTGGAAATTTTCTTCCAGATCACCCAGACGTCTGGAAATAACCTCAGACGTCTGAGCTGTAAGTCTAGAATTCTTTTAGATCACTCAAATGTCTGAGCCGTTGGTCTAGAATGTTTATTCCTTTGCATCAGACGTCTGAATGTTTTTCTAGACGTCTGAGCTGAAGCTCAGGACAAAATTTGCCTAGGCCATTGATGGCCAAATCAACTCGCAAGCGATCGAATGAGCGACGGTGGCTTGGGTTTATGCCAAGCAACAACCCAGCCCTATAGGCTCTTCGATACACTCCAAACAACATGTCCAAACATCCATAGTAGGTTTTTCATAGATTTTGACTTTTAAACACCAAAATTGGAAAATTCACCAAACCAATTCAATTTAAAAGCAAATGAACATGAAATAGATGTTTGGAATTCATACCTAACAACTATCAAAGGTATAGACATAGATGTGAGTTCAAGAACTCACCTTTAAATTCAAAAACAAGGGATGAGAAGCTCTAAAACAAAGCAAGATCAATCTCTCTTCAACTTCACTTCAAGAACCTTGAATCTATGAACAAATGCAAAGTTTTTCCTAAGTTAGGTCATAGGAAAAATCAAGAATTGAAGAGGAACTGAGATGGAGAAGATGAAGAGCATGCTTACCTAAGCTTCTCCTTGATTTTGGAACTTGAATTTCCTAAGAATCTAAGGCTTAAGAATTTTGATTTCCCCTCTTTTCCCCCATTTTCCCCTTTTTCTTGAGTGTTAGGAAATTTTGAGTGGAATGAATGAATGAAGAGGAGTGGAGTGGGAGTTATTAGGTATAAGAGTTTGGGTTCTCTTGTTGGGTTAGTGGGCTAGAACACAACCCAAAGCCCAAACAAAATACCAAAATCCTAACCAACTCCAAACATATCAATGTTTATACTCAAAAAAGTTGTAAACGTCATTTTGAACTCAATGGAAGTGGTCTCAAGTCTGAATTCGACTGTTTACAAAAAGTCACATTTCGGACTTTAAATTAAATCAACGACGCTATATTTAAATACGAAATCGTAAAATATAAGGGTTGTTATAGACTCCCTTCCTTAAAGAAGTTATGTCCTCGCAATACTTGAGAAGAAAATAAAGAGTAACAACCACACTAAGGTATAATATCACGAAAGAAAATTTTGAAATGAGAAGTTCACCTTAAAGAGCACGGGAGAGTAAGTCCGGATGCGCTCGCTTGATGAATTCTATGGATTCCCAAGAACAATCCTTAGGATTTGAGGACCATTGAACTTTCACGAGCGGAACATCTTTATTTCGAAGGCATTTAACCTCCGTAACAATGATACCAATAGGATGTTGCTCATAAGTCAAATTAGGTGAAACTTCAATTTCTTCAATAACACCGGGCTCAAGAATAGAATCGGAATCTCTAAGGCATCTCCGTAGTTGAGAAACATGAAATACGTCATGCATAGTAGAAAATTGAGTCGGTAATAAAAGGCGATAAGCCATGGAACCAATGCGTTCGGTGATGGGAAATGGGCCAATATATCGAGGTACCAATTTTCCCGATCGACTGAAACGCACAACACCCTTCATAGGTGAAACACGAATAAATACCAAATCTCCCATAGAAAATTCCAAATTCCTTATTCGATTATCGGCATAGGATTTTTGTCTACTTTGAGCTTCTTTCATCCTATGACGAATAAGGTAAATCTTTTCTGTGGCATCACGAATAAAATTTGGACCTAAAACCAGCTTCTCACTGGCTTCAAGCTAATACGAAAGAAATCGGCATAGCCTTCCGTAGAGTGCCTCGAAAGGTGTCATACCAATACTAGACTAGAAGCTATTATTATAAGAAAACTCAATAAGAGAAATATGATCTTCCCAACTTCCACCAAAATCAAGAACACAACATGAAAGAGATCTTCAAGAGTTTGATTCACACGCTCCGTTTGTCCATCGAATTGAGGATGACAAGCGGTGCTAAAATTAAGCTTCGTTCCCAAAGATTTTTGAAGACCCTTCCAAAATCCACTATTAAATAATGGATCACGATCGCTAACAATAGAAGTAGGAACCCTATGCAATTTAACAATTTCTTTAACATAGAGTATGGCCAAAAGAGGTACGGTCCGATTGGACCGAACGAGAATAAAATGGGTGGATTTTTTAAGTCTGTCCACAATCACCCATAGACTGTCATGACCCGAACGAGAACTGGGAAGACCGTCAATAAAGTCCATGGAAATTTGATCCCACTTCCAAATGGGAATGTCTAAAGGCTGTAATAACCTACCGGGCCTTTGATGCTCGACCTTAACGAGTTGGCAAGTCATGCAATGCTTAATAAAGTTAGCAATATCAGATTTCATTCCATCCCAATAATAAAGTCGCTTAATGTCCGCATACATTTTACTACAATCGGGATGAGTGGTAAATTTAGAACGGTGAGAGTCTTCTAAAATGTCTTTACGAAGATCAATAATATTTCACACAATAAGTCTACCAAATTTTCAAATGCCACCACGAGCATCGATTTCAATGTCTTCCAGACCATCAATATTATTTTTATCCCTACAACTTTGGCTAAGAAGAGCCAATTCGGGATCTTTCTTTTGAGCTTCAAGGATGTGGTCTAAAAGAGAAGGATGAGCCTCAAGGCTACATAAAACAAGAGATGAACATGAATCAGATTCACGATCTCGAATCTCACAAGTGGAAAAAGTCTCGAGATCATTCTATTTAGATATCCTCATGGAAACAACCGCTTGTTGCTTACGACTAAGGGCAATGACAACACGATTTCCCTTTCCGGGAGTATAAAGAATAGCAAGATCAAAAGATGCAAGGAGTTCTAGCCAACGTTGTTGATGCAAATTAAGTTCCTTTTGAGAAAATAAATACTTCAAAGATTTATGATCGGTGTAGAGAACAAATTTTTCTTCCAAAAGATAATGACGCCAAATTCTAAGGGCGAAAACAATGGTCGTGAGCTCTAAATCATGAGTGGAATATCTAGTCTCGGCAGGCTTTAATAGCCTAGAAGCATAAGCGATAACACGTTCCCTTTACATGAGAATGGTTCCTAAACCAACATGACTAGCATCGGTATAAACAATCAAGTCTTGGTTCCCTTTGGGAATCACAAGAATAGGAGCATCAGAAATGAGTTCTTTTAATTACTGAAAAGCAGTTCCACATTTGTCTGACCAAATGTACTTAACTCCCTTCTTTGTCAAACTAGTAAAAGGTACGGAAATTTTAGAAAAGTCTTTTATGAACCTATGGTAATAGCCCGCCAATCAAAGAAAGCTACGAATTTCCGTCACACTCTCCGGTTTTTTCCAATTTTGAATCGCCTCAATCTTTGAAGGATCCATGGAAATTCCGGATTCAAAAATAATATGTCCTAAAAATTTCACACGGAATTGCCAAAAGTGGCACTTAGAAAATTTTCTTTCAATTGATTGCTCCTAAGAGTTTCCAACACAATTCGAAGATGTTTTTCATGCTCTTCCTCGGTTTTAGAATAAACAAGAATATCATCAATAAAGATGAGAACAAATCGATCGAGGAAGTCTTTGAAAACTCGATTCATAAGGTCAACGAAATAAGCTGGAGCATTCGTTAAACCAAATGGCATAACAAGGCATTCATAAGATCCATAACGAGTATAGAACAATGTAAAAGGAATGCTATCCTCTGCAATACGAAGCTGATGAAAACCGGTTGCTAAGTCTAACTATGAAAAGTCTCTAGCACCGCTAAGCTGATCGAATAGATCATCAATCCGAGGTAAGGGATATTTATTCTTAATGGTAAGATCATTAAGCTTGCGGTAGTCAACGCAAAGCCTAAGTGTACCATCAGTTTTCTTCACAAAGATAGTCGAAGCTCCCCAAGGAGAAGAACTAGATCGAATAAACTGTTTCGCTTCCAATTCAGATAATTATTTACGCATCTCCTCATTTTCCTTATTGGACATACGATAAGGGGGATGAGTGATAAGTTGAGCTCTAGGGATTAGATTAATTCCGAATTCAATTGCTCGCTTAGGTGGTAATCCTAAAACGGGCTCAAAGATATCGGGAAATTCACAAACAACGTGAATGAGGGAAATGACATCTTCCTCATCATCATTATTGTCATCATGTGGATTTAGAGAATATAGGGATGCCACCGAATTGGAATCTAAATCTTTAAGAACAATAGAAATCTGCTTAACAGATTGAGGATGTCAAAGATGGATAGTCCTCTCGGGACATAGGATGTGGGCTTCATAATGGTTAAGCCAATCCATTCCTAAAATCATTCCGAAACCTAGGTAGCGCATAACATGTAAATCAGCTTGGGAAGCATAATCACATAAAATAATCTCGACATCCTTACAAAATAAACTGAGTGTTGCAGATCCACCAATCGGATTTGCAATTTTTAATGAAGTCATCAAGCCCATAACATTTAAAGAAAAAGTATCAACAAGTTCTTTTGATATAAAAGAGTGAGATGCACCCGTATAAAAAAGAACTCGAATAGGATGATCACGAAACACAATAATGCCATCAAGGACAGAATGAGAAGTACCTTGACCAAGAGGAGTGTTACTAGGGGCTCGCACAACATTCAACTTTCCCTCTTTCTTGCTTTGAAGTTTGGGACATGAAGATATATGATGACCCGAACTTTTGCAATAGCGGTAATAAAGGGGTTTTAGACACCTATTTGCATAATGGTCCTTAGAACCACAATTGTGGCATTCTCCACGATTAGAGGTAGGAGTCTTAGCTACCGAAGTTGCTTGCTTCCCTTTCTTGTTAGGATTAGGCTTGAACTTATTATCGGGATGCCTCTTTTTGTTGTTATTGAAGTTCTTCTTGGCACCCACAACTTCAACATCACTTTCTTTATCGGCCTCTTCAAGTCGAAGAGCGATATCTACAAGCTGATCGAAAGGAACTTCTAGCTTCAGAAGTAAAGGCTTTTTATGGTTCTTATTCAACCCGTTGATAAACCTCTGATTTTTCTTCAATGGGGTATTAATATACTCGACTCCATATTTAGAGAGGGATTCAAATGATGCGACATAATCTGTCATAGAAGATTCACCTTGAATAAGATCAATAAAGCGTCGAGCTAAAGTTACTTTTTCTGCTTCGGGCACAAACTTTAACCCGAACCTTTCCCGAAATTGCTCCCAAGTAAGATCCGCTTCAACAATTTCCGAAATCAAAGGCTCATACCAATCTAATGCTCTCTCTGGGAGCATGCTAGAAGCCACTTGGACACGATGTAGATCCACAAGATTCATTCGAGAAAAGATGCGATCGCATGTTCTAAGCCAATGTAACGACTAGATATTTTCAACCATTCACATCCGCACATGTCGGACTTGAATTGCTCAAAATATCAGATTGTTAATTTATATTTAGCAAAACTCAGCATATACAGTAAATATATCAATCACAGAATCACTGACACCGAGTATTATAACAATAAGCAGCGGAATAGATAAATAACAGAGTTGAAATAAAATACAACAGAATATCTCAAATACAATGCTGTCTCGAATACAAACAGATGACAAGTCTGAACCAACAACTGGATAGCTGAAAGCTGGATAGATACATATGGATCTCCAAGTGAAGCTCCAATCTCCAATGGTGAGTCTCAAAATGCTGTGTCACTCAGTCTGACCCGAGCGTAAAGCAAAACACAAAAACACTCGAGTCAGGATTAACATTCTTATATCAATAAATCCAACTCAAGTGAAATATCAACTGAAATACAAGTAACTTAAAGGATGTTTGGGATAACCATCCTCTATGGATTCGTGGAACTATCTACTATGTAGTAATATACGCTATTATAATATGTCTATAGTAAAGTAAACTATTAAAATAGCATTAAGGCGTTACCCATATCCCTCTTAACACATTTTTATAATGTCGTAGTCTATACAGATACTGTAAACTCCACCCGCGGGTGGGCTATCAAGGAGCACTCCATAGGTACGACACAAAACAAACTTGTAGAAGGCGTGATAGGGCATGCGACATGGCACTCGAGGCAATGCCAGGGTAGATCTACCGTTTGCGTATGCGGACTGGTGGTAACGCATAGCAGCTACTACCGCCCACCTCATGACACACTCCCAAATCAAAGGTGTACCCAATCAAATCACAAAAGCAATAGAATGGTATCGAAGGAATGTGCCCGATCGGAGGAATGACCTGACTTGGCCCGGCGTGGCTCCTGTTTTAGCCGCATCAAGCTGACTCACGGGAGTCAGGGTCACGTAAATACCATATAGAATCGTCACCAAACCATCCTACTTCATTTTGGAATCTCCACCACGTGCACAGTTGTTAAAGTGGTTTCCGGTATTGGCAGAGAGTATGACAATATCCGATCCCGGTCTCTTTAACAACCAACCGTTATTATAACACCGCGGTCATTTCATTTCAAATCATATTTCAAAACCAAAATATCATATCTATTTCAAAACCATATCAATACGATATCATTATTTACTTAAAATAATATTCATTTCCAAAATCATAACACTTCAAAATTATAGCATTTTCGAAATCATAACACTTTTGAAATCATTAATTCCAGTTTAACCGTTTCAAATTTAAGGTTCAAAGGTTCCATTTTAAATATTCAAACATTTACAATATATATTTCAATTATATTTCAACATTTAACTTTAAGTTTACTCAAATTGGAAAAGGTTCACTTAGCCATTTTAATAACAATTTATTTAAATCCCAATATATTTATTTAAGTCAATATCAAATATTCAATCTCAATTTTATTTAAAATTGAGAATATTCGTTTAATCACTTTTTATCAAGTCAAGTTATAAACCAAGTTACAATCATGTCCTTCAAATCTCAAACCAATAAATTTAAATCAATTCTTTATTAAATCCAACTACTACCAATTTAAATTCCAAGTAAACATTTATTTATCTGGCCAACCTTTATTATTAAAGTTATAAATCTATTTACAATAGTAAAATAAAATTTAAATAAATATTTTAAAACATATTATATACTAATTAAATTGAATTTTATTTAAATAAAACTTATTATTAAATTTATGTTTATATTAAATCTATTTATATGTAATTTTAAAATAAATAAAGTATAAGTAAAATCTTGAAATTTACATTTTTCAAAATTAACTTTTAAGTTAAAATTTCCAAAACATATTTTTTTTTAAAATCTAAAATTTAGACATATACAAAAATAATATATATATATATATTATATTTTTAGAAACCAATATTTATTTAAACCCATATATCTCCTTCCAAAACCTTGGAAATCATTTCAAAATATATATATAGACCAACGGTGTCTGTATATAATTTTCTATCCTATGGTCAAGTGATACAGATATTTATCATTTTAATCTGTAATTTAAATATATATGGGTATATATCTGTCACATACCGAAATTTTCGACTTTCGAAAATTCGACATCGATACTCACTTTATCGACTGCCGAGAAATCGAACGCCGGAAACTCCAATAGTGAGGGTTTTAGAAAGAAGAAGTAGAAGAAAAAGAGAAGAAGAAGAAAGCAGAAGAACAACAGAACAACAATAGAAACAGAAACAATATCAGAATCTCACATATCGCAGCGGAACAATATATAATAGGTAAATGAATAATCTTTAAAACAAAGAACTATATCATTTTATACATACATCAATCATCAGAGTCAATATACAACAATGGACAGTTTTATACTTGTCCTCATATAGAATACACAGCGGAATAAATACTATCAGATACAAATACTACGTCTCGTCATCCAGCTTATCTCCAAAGCTCCAGAATATCCTGATAACCTAACTCTAGACTGCCCGTGTGGAAATTGGTGGGCACCCAGAGTTTAGAAGGGAAACAATAAACTCCGAGTCAGTCATGGTGACTGGTGTGAGATCGTAAAACAGTTATTCTTTAAAATAAACAACAGGAAGATTTTAAAGTCAATTCGCAATGCTTTTGGAAAATGAAACTACCATAAGACCTCCCGCCACACACACAATGCAAACGCAGACTTGGAGGAGATTTCTTCCTATGATAGTCAAAGATGCTTACTACGCAAAAAATCAAATTCTTTTTGATATTATTATTAGTGCATAGTGTAGAAAACATTTCGAAAGTAGAATATAAATCTTAGCCAGCATAGGTACCATTATATTATGCCTGCTATAGCTGCCTCCTGAGGAGACAGGTTATACAATTGAAATCGTAAAGGCTCGTATTGTTTCTTTGGATTTCCAACAAATGGTCAGGCTAAGGAACTTCCTTTTCCACGATGGGTACGTCCCTGGAATAGACGACCCGAGAACCTAACCGGATCTCTGCCAACACAAGGCCGGGTTACCTCTGCAAAAATAGGTAACTACTGACACGCGTATGCCATCCCCCGATCGTCACCGATCTTCCCGAGGATCCCCGATTCGCAACAACCACAAAGTAATAAATTTGCAGCAACCACAGAGGTTAAGTATCTGGGCTCCATACCATGATACCACCTTTATCCAGAAGGAATGACATACACTAAGGGGCGCTACTCCCTAGAACCTTGCCGCATCCTTCCTGTTTCGACCATTTCCGGGGTGTGAGGCTCGTCGAAGTCTCGTCCACAAAGCTACGCTTTCTACAAAGCCCTGCTTCGGGTCAAACAAAATGATCAACCTATGATCACAAAGATATAAGATCAAACAAATGATCATATCGCAAATGATCAAACACTGATCATTTCACAGCAACACTCAGTATGCCACGTTACCAAATTGGGATATATCGCTGATAAATTTCAACTACATAACCTCTGAGCTCGTACGTCTCAGAGAAGGGTGTTAAGCTAAGAGAATAAATTCTCCGCCACCAACAGAAATGTATTTGAAAGAAATCAGCTTTATATCTCAAATTGTAACGTCAGACACACAATCCATACAAGTCTGTTCCGGGATCGAACAGAACCGAAGGCACTTCTCACGAAGCCCTTGCACATCCGGATAAATTTCTAATCACGTCCGGACTTCCCGTCACTAAGGGTGATAAAACCTCTAAATCGGAGATCAGCCGATGTAGAGTAACTCGACGGTAATCCTTCCGTTTTCAAAAATATCCGGTCTTCAACACCGGTCTTCGAATGCAATTCATAACGACGTATCACATATTCGGAATGGGTTATACGACCCCATGGTCCTTTCCCGGCTAACCCGAATAGTGAGCGCTTATTTAAAATTAAGTGTGGCATTCAAATTCATTCAATTCACAACAAATACCTATCTAAAGGTAATTATTGATAGTCGGTTATTTAACTATCAATAAAGATGCGCAACATCATCAGATTCCAAATAATTTTCCGAATTATTTCATCTTCAAAAATATCTTTACTAGATATAAAATTTCCACACTTCAAAAATAAATCAATATTTATTTTTCTAAACAGTTTCCATTTCCTTTATAAATTCCGTAGTGAATTTATATTTCAAAATATCTACTGATATACGATTCTCAAATCAATTCCAATATTCATTTTCAATTTATCTTTAAGAAGATAAAATCCCAAAACGTTTCATTTCATTTTGGAAAACATTCCAAACTTATTTAATAATAAGTGTTTCACAAATCTTTTATTTTCAACACTTGGAAAATATTCGATATACTAAATCAAAAATTAGTATATATTTCATCCTTTAAGGAAATCATTCTTTTTCACAAATTTTATTTGAGTCAAAACGAATGTTACGTAAAACATCGTTACGACGACTCAAAATCACTAGTATAGGGATTCGAAATTTAGATAGATATATAAATCCCAATACTATATAAAACATTTCCTTTCGGAAATCATTTACTATAACAACAGTGTTATAGTCCACCATTTCCTTATTTTTCGAAAACGTCTATTTCAACAATAAATGTTGAAATCTATGATTTCGATATTTAACACGTTTTAAAACATCTTTTAAAACAATTACTTCATTTCATAATATCACTTCTCCAAAACATATCCATTTTACTTAACAATATATTCACTGTCCAAAATCGTGAATATACTTTACTAACCCCATTTCAATATTTTCTACACTTTTTTTTTCAATAATTATCCACTATCCAAAATCGTGGATATATCTCCTTAATAATCTCTATATTTAAAATCAACCAAATTTGATTTATTTTCGAATTTATAAAAACAACGTTTATAAATTCTATTTCCATTTTATCACAACTTCGATTTATACATCTTCTTTAATGACCCATTCAATTTATAAGTTAATATAACTTATAATTCATTTATTTTAAAAGAAATCGTTCTTTTAAACTTCACAAAATTTAAAACTTTCAGATTCCATTAACTTATGAAATCCCAATTTATAATTCATTTTAACACTTATAGAAACTTGTCTTATAATCCCAATTTTTCAAATTCATAAACATCCATTTTTGTACATCTTTTAAATAAACTGTTTATAATGCTTTAGAAATCCCAATTTAAACCATTTCATAAATTTCTTAACTTTTATTTTAAAAATCACACTTCGATTTTATTTCACAAAAATCTTAACTTTTATAACTTTAAAATTTTAGACGTTTATTTATTTGAAATAAACCAATCCAAAAATTCAATAAAATGTCTACTTTCAAAAAATCACTTTAAAAACCCTTTTTAAAATAAAAGTCGTTATTTTTACATTTCAAAACTGAATCCGATGATGCAACAACACCAATCAGTCCATCACAACAGTCAATATCATATATCAATATGATAACAGAATATATATCAATATCTGTAAATAAGTAAATACAGTTGAGGAATCCAGTTGGATCCCTCCAACCTATTTCCCTGCATCCAAAGACGTTAGCACAATACCAATTCCGCTCCAGTACGGAATTATCGCGGTATATGGGTTTTATAAAAATCCGCTTACTAACGGCGCAATAGGGTCTCATCCGCTATACGAGGCGGGAAATCAATCAATCCAATATATACATATGCCAATATGTATATATTGCTATATATAGATATATCCTAAAATATCTAATATCAACAATCCAAACCGACAATCAAACAATAACTGAAAATTCCACTTTTAAATGTGAGTGAGAAGATCTCACCTTGATTTTAAATTCTGTTCCAGCGTTTATTTCGAATAAAATTAAACGTGCGTTTAATTTTACCCGAAATTCAAACTAGCTCCAAACGACTCCAAATCAGTTGCATAGAGAAGTACACGTTGAGACGATTCCAACGCATTTTGTTTCGTCAAATTCTGATCACGCAGCAAAAAGATATTACATTTTAAAGTTTACACGATTTATATAAATAAATTTACATCTTTTATTTAATTATTTTCCAAACCCACATCACAGCCGTTGAGTATTTCTTGAACGCATCAGGGCCGCATCCTTCATCTCCCTCACCAACGTGATTCCCAGGCTACAAATGAACGAACGAACCCAAACTAGCCGGCCCTAGGGTTTTGAACGCACCTATCTCCGACGAACTATAGCACGATCAGATGAGGCCACATCGTAGCCCTACTCGCCTAGCACGCCCGCCCCAATTCACGTGCAGCTCAACCCCCCTGCACCTCGAGAAACGTGCACGAACCGAGCACAAACGTGGCCCTCTCTTGGCCTCCACGCTTCACTGCAACCCATCATCGCCATACAGATCTGACGATCTTGTTGAGCACTACAACATTGTAGTTAATGCTTTCACGAATCGATGCATAGATTTGAAGAAATTAAGACGAGAAGAATGGAGCATTTCTGGCCTTAGAAATTGTAAGCGGCGGCTGGCTCTTGAGATTAGGGTTTTTGGCAATTGAAATGAATAAAGGTCCTTTTATAGATTTTCTACCGAACACTATTCATTCGTGATTTTTCCGAACTCCGATTTACGCGTGGTAACTGGCATTTCTGGGGTTTATCCCGCATTCCAAACGCAATGGAACAGGTTTCGGAAGCTAATTCGATCGTACGTGTGAGATATGACAATAAACGATCAATTTAAATTAAACCGATTTAAATCGATTTCGAGGCGTTTTAATTTGTACCGGACAAACGATAAATTCAATCGACTTGAATTTTGAAATCTTACAATAATATCACATTACGGATCCGATGAAACTGGTTTCGTCCAATTCTGAGACTGTTCGAAAATTGGCTATTTTTACAGTCGATAATTAAATATTAAAATATTCAATTTTCACAGATTTACTCCAAATTCAATTTTAAAAGTTCTATAACCTTTTATAACTCCAGTATGATTAAATAAAATTTTCCAAATCAATTTTAATCATTTAAAACTCGATTTTCAATTATCCCTGGAATTTAGCTATTTAATATATCGATTTAATTATCAAATTAAATCCAATATCCTTTAAATAAGTTATTCGACTTATTAAATTCATTTATTAATATTTAAAATCAATTAAATATTCGAATTTTAATTATCAAAAATTCTGGGTCGTTACAATATCATTTCAACCCGCAATCCCAAATTCAATGTCAATGAAAACCGCTTGGATTTATCATTTCAACCCATAACGATTTTCTCCTATTCTACAGATTCTCGGGTATGTATCATTTCAACCCATAGGGAATTCTATACTAACAGGGAACTTGCAGAGTGATAACAGATATGAAAATAATATAACAGGCATATATCATCAATATAAATAACAGATAATGGTGTCAGATGTCACAGGTAAACAAATACAGATAATAGCATATATATAGCAGTTAAATAACCAACGACAACATATTTCAATTGTCGTTTTAATTGAAATCAAATTAATAAATACAAGAATGTTAAACGTGAGTAATTACTCACCTTTCTAGGCTAGAAATGAACGAGAATGAGATGAGTTACGAATCCAAAGTAAAACTAGATTGAACGCGAATTTGAAGAGCGAAGCTGATAAATAGGAATTGACGAAATCAAGTCAGAACTGGATCGATGAAGATCAGTTATAAAAGTGAATTGATATAGATATAAAATTATATATATATACACACACAAAATCATATTCTAATTTCAAACACATATTAAATTAAATATATATGTGCATTTCAAAATCATTAATTTAAATTAAACACATGTATAAAAAAATCAACCTATATATACATAATTTTTTTTTGAAATAAATACTTATATAATATATAACAGTTGCAAGCAAATAATTACAACACAATATATGTCGAAGTCAATATATATATATATTTAAGAATTTATATTATTATAACATACTCAAAATCTCTATTGTTGTAAACATACTGTATAAAAAATATATAACAGTACACACATAATTTAGTATACATACAAACAGCAACATAAAATTTTTCTTTACTATATATATATATATATATATATATATAAAACAACAGCTCAAATCACAAAACAAAGATTCATTTTCATATACTTTGTAAACATATATATGCTACTCTTATATAGATAACACCCATGCCCACTTTTGTATAGACACATACAATATATAAATAACTAACTATATTCGAAATTTATAAACCGATCCACTTAAAATATAAACTTATATATGAGCCTAAATAGGTAATATACACTTATATAAACGTATTTATATATATAACAAACATAGTATATAAATCTAACTTTTTTTATATATAAACTAACATAAACCTTTATAAACAGGAAAATAGAAATCAAAAGCTTTGTGTTTCATACTTAAATCAATATATATGTAACCTGAAATATATTTTTATGCATACTGTAAAAATAATAATAATAAATAAACAAAAGAATCAAACAGCCTTAATTTACTTACTAATAATCATATACAAGTTGTTATATTATAACTAATACTTTATATATATTCCAACATCTATAAAACCATAAACAAATTATACTTATACATTTCAAACTATCAACTTATACAATATAATATAGCTTATATATATAGTATAAAATAAACAACTTATATAACTCTTTTTATACAACACTGAACATATACATCTATAACATATACTGTAAGAATATTATATATAATACTACTGTCAGAACTTTATACACCTTAACAAACATATATATACTACTAACATGCAACTCATATATGCTATATACGACTTATTATATAAAACAAAATCGAATTCCCAAAAGACAGTAAATAAGAAAAATAAGGTTTAAAATAAAATGAATATATATATATATATATCATATAAAACGAACATAACGATATATATATATATATGTGAAATCATGCAATATCTTATACTATAAGTATATATATATATATAAAACTTTAATATGGTAAAACTGTAAACATGAATACAGTAACTCACCCAACCCAATTATATATAACTCGAAACTTATATACGTATAATACTTAAACCAATATTTTGTAAATCAAAAATATTACTTACAATATATATACAATGGTTGCTCGGTTGTAGCTAGAAAGGAAAAGCACGGCAAGGAAGAGGGGGGAGGGTCTGTCGGTTGGAGGTTGTGCACGCGCTGATGATATGGCGGGGTCTGGAGGCATGGCTTTGGTTGGCGTCAATCATGAAGACAAGGGAGGAGTGGGAAGAAGGGGCGCATGGTGCTCGGTGATCTAGGATGAGGGCACGGTCGAGAGAAAGGAAGAAGAGGAATAAATGGATGAGAAAGCAAAGAAAAATGAATGTAACCTATATAATAAAATTTTCAAGGAAAACGAGAAGAGGACTTCTCATATTCCCGAAACAAATATGACTGGCATGCAATCAAATGCAATTTATTATGTAGATATAGATACAGATAATTATATAAGGTACGCCTATATTAAATATGGGAACGGAATACGAATAGATGGACTTTGAATACAAAATGAATAAGTGGAATTTGAACCGGAAACAAACAAATTAGAAAAATTTAATAAATGGAATTTTAATTTCAGAAGTATAAATGCTAGTGGCTGATCGGGTTGATAAATGGTGGAAACTGAATGGTCACAAGAAATTTGAAAAGTTCGAAACCGTACCGATACTGCAAATTGTTTCATCGATTTTGCAGCGAACCGGACATCAAGACACAGAATTGAATATACCGCAGAGATCAGTATGATGAGACGATCAAAATGGTATATAGATATCAATGGTACGATCATCCTATCAAAAGTCGATAATCGGTACCAAAAATGCTGCTAATTTGCGAGAAATAAGATAAACGGAGCAATAGCAGTCCAAATTTGGAGAAACAAAATATGACGTCTCACTCAGAAGATGGTTTACAAATTTATTATACAAAAATATTCAGGTTTGGAAAACATTTTATTATCATCTAATATTAACTGATTTGAAATTAAATAAAATTACACAATAAAATAAACTTCCATATTATCTGATGAAATTTTACCGTTTGCTATTATTAAGTAGACTCAAATATAAAATTTTTATTTCCAAATTCAAGTATTCAAAATTTCACAAAAATTTAGTTAAATTACGTTATTAAAACCATTAAAATTTACGGGTCGTTACACTCTCCCCCACTCAAAACTTTTCGCCCCGAAATGGAAGGAGGTAAGATAATAGAAGTAACCATAAAGAAAAATAGATTGAAATACAACAATACCACAATTAATTTAAAACCATATAAACCTCATTTACCTTTAAATTGGTTTAAATTCAATTAATTTGGTTTAAATCCATTTTAAATAAATAAATAACCTTCATTTGTATTCATATTTTGTTGATTCCAATTCAAGCTGTTTCATTCAATTTGATTGGTTTTCAATTTTATTAACATTTATTACAAGATTTTCACAACAACATTTTTTTTATTTTACTCATTTATTAAATCTATTTGATCAACCATAGTTAATTTCACCACAACATTCAACTTCAACTATTCAAAACACTATAGATTTCAATTTTAAATAAATTATTATTCAACAATTTGGTTTAATCCATTTTATTAAACCAATAAATAGTTATTCAAATTTAAAATTGATTTTCTTCCATTTTATCAACATTACTTTCAAACAAACTCATTTTTTTAAAATTAACTCATTTATTTTATCCATTTATCTTCAGTTGAGTGGTTCCACTAAAATTCAAATTTCAATTACTTAAATAGTATTTCTCTTAATTTATTTAATTTATTTCACTTTACATATCCTTTCAAAATATATTAAGTGTATAAATATATTATAACCATATATTATTCACAAATAACTTTTCCTTTTTATTATCTAATTTATTATCTAATTTATTATCAGTAAATTCCCTTGATAAAATATCATTTTTAATCTCCTATTACTTATATCATAGTGTATACTACCCAATTACATTTTAATTACATTTAAATTTTTCTAGGTAAGTTATATTAATGATTCTGAATGTAATTAAACACTATACCAGTTTACCTGTTATTTATAATATTACGGATCAGTCTAGCTATAATTATCATGTAAGATGAGATAGGATAAGAGATATGACAAATATATATGATAACAACAAAAAATCATACAATATCTCAAGTTTTCTCAAACACCAAAAAGAATGTCATATTCTTTAGCTTATTCACCAAATCAAAAATATTGATAGAGCTTATCAATGCAAATCACAAAAATTGGTGAGACACAAATTCTAGAAATCAATAATTAAAAATCCAAAAAACATAAGAAGGGGGAGGCCTATCATAAATGGGAGCATGAAAACTCATCAACGCGTGTATCACAAATGGGTCGCTGTCCCATGGGTCGCTAACCCATATAAATACGGGGTACAGTCCCCCACGCAGACGAATGAGCCGAACATCGACGCATCTAAAAAGATACGCCCCATGCACAACCAAACATCGACGTATCTAAAAAGATACACCCCATGCACAGACTTATTGAGCCGAACATCGAAGCACCTAAAAAGATATGCCCCATGCACCGACTCATTTAGCCGAAGCTCCATAGAATGGGGTATAGTCCCCCACGCGAACAAAGAGACATCACATATCGCTAGTCTAAATCACAAAATGATCATCACTGATAAAAAAGAAGTGTAAATTACACTAATCTAGTAAATAAATGAGTTTAGCTTCATGTCCCATAACCACTGGCTTAACTTGAATATTTACGAACAAATTGTAGATTTCCACTCGAAAATGTCACAATATTTCAATCGAACAAGTCTAAGAACTAACCGACGAAGTAAACGCAAGCGTTTCATACCACTTGTTTTGCTAAGTCGTTTAATTGGATTTCTTGTACGAATGAGGTAATGATTTGTATATACTAATAGATTGGAAAACGGTTTTAAAAATGAGCTTTGTCCTAAAAGTAATGTTGAAATCATTTATGTGAAAGAGTTTGAGTATTTACTACTAGTATAGAAACCTTTGTATTTTAAAGTGACAAATCATAGAAACGATTGTAAAAACAATCTATCACCAAAAATTCACATTCGACGACGTGAATTAAAACCATGAAAATCGATATCAAATCCATCAAACGGATATTCCCAAAAATCCAGAAAAGAAGTCATCAAAGTCGATAATAAATGACAATAACTAACCGGATCAACAAAAATCGATAAAACGAAAATTCACTCAAAAATAGGCAATTTGGCTGAATTTAACAGCGTCAGATGTCTGGTGGTTTTCCCAGACGTCTGAGCTGAAGGTTTGGATATTTTCTTCCAGATCGCCCAGGCGTCTGGGAATAACCTCAGACGTTGGAGCTGTAAGTCTGGAATTTTTTTAGATCACTCAAATGTCTGTGCCGTAGGTCTGGAATGTTTATTCCTTTGCCTCAGACGTCAGAATGTTTTTCCAAACATCTGAGTTGAAGCTCAGGATAAAATTTGCCTAGGCCTTTGATGGCCAAATCAACTCGCAAGCGATCGAATGAGCGACGGTGGCTTGGATTTATGCCAAGCGACAACCCAGCCTTATAGGCTCTTCGATACACTCCAAACAACATGTCCAAACATCCATAGTTGGATTTTCATAGATTTTGACTTCAAAATACCAAAATTGGAAAATTCACCAAACCAATTCAATTTAAAAGCAAATGAACATGAAATAGATGTTAGAAATTCTTACTTAACAACTATCAAAGATATATACATAGATGTGAGTTCAAGAACTCACCTTTAAATTCAAAAACAAGGGATGAGAAGCTCTAAAACAAAGCAAGATCAATCTCTCTTCAACTTCACTTCAAGAACCTTGAATCTATGAACAAATGCAAAGTTTTTCCTAAGTTAGGTTATAGGAAAAATCAAGAATTGAAGAGGAACTGAGATGGAGAAGATGAAGAGCATGCTTACCTAAGCTTCTCCTTGATTTTGGAACTTGAATTTTAATTTCCTAAGAATATAGGGCTTGGGAATTTTGATTTCCCCTCTTTTCCCACATTTTTTTCCTTTTGCTTGAGTGTTAGGAAATTATGAGTGGAATGAATGAATGAAGAGGAGTGGAGTGGGATTTATTAGGTATAAGAGTTTGGGTTCTCTTGTTGGGTTAGTGGGCTAGAACATAACCCAAAGCCCAAACAAAATACCAAAAACCTAATCAACTCCAAACATATCGATGTTTGTACCTAAAAAAGTTGTAAACGTCGTTTTGAACTCAATGGAAGTGGTCTCGAGTCCGGATTCGACTGTTTACAAAAAGTCACATTTCGAACTTTAACTTAAATCAACGAGGCTATATTTAAATAAAATATTTAAATATGAAATCGTAAAATATGAGGGTTGTTACAAATAGATTCCTAGTCAGCCCATGAAAACTAGGATAAGAGGAAAGATATTGGAGTTACCAATAGGTTCTTAGTGATTCCACAAAAACTATGAAATCAGACATGGAGTCCATAAACCTTTAACAGATTATTAGTAAGCCCATGAAAATTAATAGGTTAATAGTGACCCTAGAAACTATAAATGAGACAGATAATCAGAATGAATGGGGATGGGTAATCTAGAATTAAATTACTTGTTTACATATCATCATATTGTTTTAAATTGTTTAACCATTGTGGATGCAGGAACATAGTATATGGTTTTTGGATACTAGTGAGAGGAAAATCCATTTCGCTAAGCGGCGTGGTCTCACTAGATATCTAAATGGTTTGAGATAGCAGATTATTATTCATACCAGGCTTTATGTCTGACTCAAAGTTTTTGTTTACCCCTTAAATCTCGGGTGCTCAATTGATTTTGAGTAGATTGAGGGTTAAAGTTTTAAGGTTTTTTCTTAGACGCATAAAGCTTCCGAAGACGTGCAGGAGGCATACTTATTAATAAGAGTTCTTTTTTTCCACCGTGTGTTTTCATTATAAAGGAAAATCTATTTTATTGCCTTATTATATACTCTGATCATTTAAGGGGCATCTTCACATGTCACTCTTGGAGTATGTTGTATTTATATTTTATCTGAACGTGGTTTGCGTATTGGGATTATGTAATGAACATGAAATGTTTTGAATGGAATGTGGAATGTGTTTTGATGTTTTAAATTTTTCCGTATTCATGTGTTTCTGTGTATCAATGTATCTAACATTGCCGTAATTGGTCGCTAAGGATTAATAACTATGGATGACTACGGCATTCGTACGCGATAGTTTTGGTCCTATAAGTCGGGGGATGTTACAATCGATCATTACGATTTTCAATGACTAAAGCTAAGCTTATTGCAATCAAAACTAGTGTTATCTAAACTAGCGATGCTGAAATCCATAAACGTAAACACATGCAACTCAAAAGAATCATCAAATTGTAAGTTACAGTAAAAGTTTGATAGAGAATAGTAAACATGTTTGCATTCATAGAGGCAACAATTCACACTTCTAAATTCACCAACATTGGCTATAAATTCATAGGAATGTATTTAGAAATTCAGAGATAGTTTTTGATGGGGTTAACTCACCTTAAAACCCTAATTAGACTTGCCAAATACTTTCTTTTCAGCTCTCAATTATATTTCAGCAAACCCTAGAAAATATCTTAACTCTAAACAAATAAAAACAAGAATTAAACAATATAAAAGGTGATATTGAATAGTCTAAAAGCTAGAATGGGCTTGAGAACATTACCTTGATTTTACTAGATTTTTTAGCAATTTATTCCTATTTTAATTTGCTTCTAAGGTTAAGAAGAAACATGAATTTTCTTTTCTGAATTTTAGTTTACTGTTAGCTGTAATATAATATAGGTACGTACTGAAAAATCTTTAACTTAAGAAAAGTCCAATTAGTTGAATTATTTATTTTGGGAATTAGGAAATAATTTCATAACCCATCAAGGTAATAAAATACCTTCTTTTTTAGTTTAATTTACTAATAGGTTTCATAAAACAAAAATGCTCAAGTGCTCAAAACATAGCCCAAAAATTCATATAAAGAATCCCTTGAGTAAAATTTAACAATGAATACTTCTTTTAAAAAGTCAACACTTCTCTAAATATTCTTTTATTTAAAAAATAAAAGATTCGACCAAATTAGTGGTTTCTTTCCAACTTAAATTATAAAGTCTATAATTAAAACATTCGAAAGGTTTTATTATCTTTCTAAATGAATAAAATTCACATTTTCTCTTAAATCTCCAATTTAAACCATTATTTATTTTATTTAATCAACTCAAAAATCTGGGTTGTTATAGAAATTCACCCTTAAAAAAATTATGTCCTCGCAATTCCAATTCAGAGAAAAGTCTATGATAGAAATTATATTTTCAGAAATTCATTTTTAAATCCTTCTTTATTCTTTAAATCTTAACCAAACTCGAATAATTTAAAACATTAATTTAGCTTAACATATTAATTCACAAAATCTGCATATCATTCTCTTTATTTTCTAGTTCGAAAATAAGTTTACACAAACAGTTCACATCTTAAATAATAATACAACACCTTTTTATTGTTTAGAACACTAAATATTTAAGGTGTTTAAAGTTATTCTATTTACTTAATTTCTTAGAATAAGGACGTGAAATAATTTAAAAACTTCCTTTATTTTATATATTAAAACCTCACATTTTAATTCATTTTATATAAAAAAATCATTTCTCCAAGAATTATTTTTCCATAACATGAAAAATTACAAATACTCAATCCTTACTCTGCTTTATTTTTCAAAAAAACTTCAAATTGCTTACAGAATTTACGTATTTTAATTTTAGATAAATCTTTTTTCCCTAAATAATTTTCCAGTTTTATTATGAAGGCCCGCCTCCTCGACCCTCGGAGGTCGACACTAATACATCCTCGGTGCCACAAATCCAAGTGCCAGAGAGTCGGTTCTTTAAGGGTAAGAAGGAAATAAAGACAGAACAGAATCTCACACGAATGGAATAACATATATTATTTCAACATATAATCTTTACATCAGAAACTTTTAAATACATTTATCAGAGTTAAACATAGACAGTTATAAATATCTGTCCTTACAAATATGGAATACAATAGTACATGAATATGGTGAAAAAAAGATAATAGTCTATTGAAGAATCTTCTAACTCCATGCTCCAAGCTCTTTCAGATTTCTTCCAACTAAACCTGACTGTTAGGCTGCCCGGAAAAATAGGGCACCTAGAGTTTAAGGGTAAAGAAAATAAACTCCGGGTCAGTCATGGGACTAGTATGAGAAACTCAAAATACACGTTTTTGAAAACAAAGGTATCCAAGAAGACCATGCCGTACATAAACACGGAATGAGTTTTTGCATTATGATAAGCAAACCATTTACTATGCAAAATCTGGGAATATTTTTTTATGACATTCTTTTGAAAACATTTGCAAATAAACTTATGAATCTTAGCCGAAATTGTTACATTGATTAAATTCTAGCATACTAGCTAGAAAAGTAGGTTCTACAATCAAATCTGAAGGCACTTATTGGAGAATGGATTTCCATACAATGGCAAGTAAGGAACTACCTTCCATATAGTACACCTCTAAAGGGATGCACCGAGGATCAACATCTTTTGAAACCTCTGCACCTGGCAAGACCGTCCAACTAGCAGACTCTAACTTGGTGGCAGATAGAACCGAATATGACATCACCCCAGTCGTAGCCGACCTATCCGAGAGCTCTATTAGCATACACAACATACTCGACATATATAGAGTAATCTAGAAGGGTGATGACCTTACCCTTATGGGCGTGACCCACATAGCCTCACAACATGCCCTGTTTAAGCCATTTCTGGGTAATGAGGCCCGAAGTAACGATTACCTTTTCACATAGCACATTCTACTTTGAATGCCACACTGCTATTCCATGATTACACAACTGATTTCTACAAACATATAACTCCTTAGCTCATACATATCAAGAAAGGGTGTTAAGCTAAGAGAAGTTGCCTTCTCTATCACCAAACAGATGATACAAGTTGTCCAGGAATATGAAAAACTGAAGGAACTCTCCTATCACATCCTGTCGGGAATCATCCTTAGGATTAGTAGAGAGCATCCCTTGCATTGAAGATCAAATGAAGATACTATTTCCACATATATATGATAAAGGAAATTTCCCCTGAGGGTCATGACAAGCAGCCCTTCATTCATTTACCATCATTCCATATCTTTGCTTTCTAATGTACATTGGTTCGAAGTGTTTTTTGGATAAGAATCGCTTCAAATCTGACCCAGTCCCCTTAAACCAGTAATCGATAAAAATATATTAGGAAATAGGGAATTATTCTTTGATCGATTAATTTCTTTTTATCAAGATATCTTCTAGAAATATATTTTTTAAAAACATTTCTTTTTGGTATATATGGAATCATTAAACCTCTCTTTAATTTGGGAATTACCAAATCAAATCATTTCTCATAAATCATATTGCAAAACCATATTGAGTAAAAAGGATCGATAGAAATTATACTAATTCTACTCAACATCAATTTCCATATTCAACCTTTATTATCCGTTGAATAACGGTGAAACCACCTTTTAAATTCATACGGATAGTACAGGTTCCCTATACAGAATTTAATACAAAGTATAAGAAGGTTATCTCTATATAATCAAAGATGTATTAAATTTATAAATTTTGAATCTTTTATACGTGTCTTGTTTTCGACATTTCGACCTTATCTGTGACGACCCAAAATTTTAGATATTTGAAATAGGATATTTAATTGATTTTAAATATTTAAAAGTTAGTTTCTAACTTGAATTTCAAATATCGTTGTTTATTGGATAATTTAAATACTGAATTTAATAAGTGGAAATTGGGTAAAGTATGAAATCTGGAATTTCAAGCTTAATTAAAAATAATTTGAAGGCTTATAAAATTCATATTAATAATATTGAAGGTGATAGAACTTTTAAAATTGGATTTAAAAGTGTTTTGTTCAGTTTTTAAAATATATCGTTTAAATCGATATTTAAAAAAATAGCCTTCCGAGGCACAGTCTCGGAATTCGACGAAACCAGTTCCATTGGATCCGTAATATTGTATTATTATTGGATTTCAAGTTTCGTAGTGATTGGAGTTGTTGTGTGAGCGTACGACATAAAAACGCACTGAAATTTATATCGAATTCAGTATAATACCTGGATTCAAAAAGCTATCTTCTCCATACGATCGAATTAGGACTCGAAACCTTTTCCATTGCAATCGGAATAGGGATATAACATTACGAACCCCTGGCGGCACGCCTCGATAGGAAGTCAAGATTTTGAGTTACGGTTATCGAGTCAATTTGGATTTGAATTTGAATTAATATATATTTATATCCTGGTCAAACATCAGTTGAAATTCCTTCACATCAGATTCTTTTTTCATTTCTCTTCACATCAACACTTTTAGCTTCCACTCAAATCACTGTTCTTTACCGTGTGAAGCACTCTTCCCTTCCCCTTTATTTTTAAATCACCCAGCCAAGCAAATCAAAAATCAAGGTCAGAGAAAAAAAATATAAACAGTTTTGCTCGAAAATTTTAATGGCCGAACGCATTCCCTTCTCGTCCTTCATCAAATTCAAATCAAAACCGAGCCTTCAACAAATTAAACGAGTTCGTATTCTCCTCTTTCTTTCACTCAAATGAAATCGAGCTCGATGATTCCAATTTCAAAAAAATATATATGGAGTTGTCGAAATCATGCCAGATCGAGGCGCGTGAGGCAAGCGAGGCATGGAGGCATCGACGACCGAGGGTTTGAGCGATGGCGAGTACGCGCGCGCAGGGAGCTGGTGGTCGAGGGTTTGGGCAAATAGGCGAGGCTATGGTAATGTCGATAGCACTTGAGGATGGAGGAAGCTCGTATGTTTTGTTCTAGTGGGATTTGCTGTTCGAAATCTTGCTGGAACGAAGGTATAACACTGTTTTTAAAAAAATATACACACACACACACACACATATAACTCAGTAATTGTTTTACTGTAAGGTATTCCTTTGTATTTTATTTTATTAAATCATACACATTCATATATAGGAAAAAAACATTATAGTAAAGAAAAACTATTTCTGTATATATGTGTATATAGGTTAGAAATAATGACTAGTAAAGCATATTGGACAAATTTTTTTTCAATTTAAAGGATTTATATGTATATTGTATATGCAGTAAAGGGAAAAAAGGGGGAATTTTAAAATATGGTAGAGTTTATATAAAAAATCAGATTTTTTAAAATGTGGGAGTTTATATAAGATTAGATTTTGCAATCTATATAGATATTTTTATAAGCATACAATTTCAAAAGAAAAATAAATACACATATTTTCACTTTACTAGTTTATTTTAAATAATGGATTTGCTGATTTATTTGTTCAATTAACTTATTTAATTTATTTACTAAAAGCTTTTTAAGAAAGAAAATTTTTAGTTAAAATAAAATTATTAGACAATTAAATTATAAAATGGAAAATGGGTTGTTCGATTAATTCAGATTTTAATAAATCATATAATGTTGTATAAGGTCTAAAAATGTGAAGAAAACAAGTCGAGATGGATCAGATTGCAAATAAAAATCAAAGGTGAGTTAATCTCACTCTTCTGGATTGCTATTTAAATTTAAATGGTTAAATTTAAATAACTGGTTGAATGATTGAATTGATTGGATGTGATAATATATATAGTAATGTATATATATATTGGAGTGATTGATTTCCCGCATTATATAGCAGATGAGACCTTATGCGCCGCATAATAGCGGATGATATTATATAAACCCATATGCCACGATATTCTACCTCGAAGTGGAATTGGTATTGTGCTAACATCTGTGGATGCAGGGAAACAGGTTGGAGGGATTCAAATGGATTCCTCAAAATTATTTAGATTGTTCTAATAATTCCGTGTTATGATTTTTGATATTCTGTGATGAATTATATTGATAATTGGAATATTGGATGCTATGGTTTGATTGAATATACCTTTCAGTATACTGAGTTATCAAAATATATAAAATTGGATTTTTGAAAAAGAAAATATATGAGAGAATGTTTAAGTAAAGTAATTATAGAAAATTTAAATAAATTAAAGAATGAATTGGGGAAGGATAAAGTGATTTTTAAATTCTAGTAAATAAATTCCAAGTATGGAAAGGGGATTTTGAATAAAAGGGAAATCATGAATTTTAAACTTAAGTGATATTATTTAAAGGAATGAAAGATTTATTTTTGAATTCAGAGTTAAAATGGTTTAGAAAGAAATAAAAGAAAATCTTGGGAGAAATGTGAAAATTTGTATTATCAGTTAAAGTAAGATTTTAAATCACCACAAGGAAGTTAAACCTGAAATTTATAAGTTTTGAAATAAAATTGGATAAGTAAAGAATTTATTTTTAAATGGAGTAAATTTTGGAAATCATTTTGAGAATTGATTAAGTACTTGAAACTAGGATTTTAAAAGGAAGTTGAGATTATGAAATTTATAAACGGCGTTTATAAAGTGAAGTACTATATCAGTGGATATTTGGAAGTATAAATTCAGGGTGGGAATTTATTAAAGGAATGGATAAATTTGGTTAAAAATAAATAGTGATTTATTTTTAAGATGTGAAAGAGAAGTATATTTCCCTGGATAGCCAAGTACGATTTCAAAGCAAATCCTTAAGTATAAGTTAAAGTTTTAAAGTTGATTAAAGGTATGTTTAGAAAATTTATTATTCTTAAATGTTTAAATTTTAAAGCAAGTATTTTTCAAATTTATTTTAGTAATAATTATTTAAAAATGACTTGGTATTATGTTTTAAAAGGTAAAAATCTAGTTTTATATTTTATTAAGTAGCTTTATTTTAAATATTCTTAAAGTATATATCTTTGAATAAAGTATTAAAGTAGTTTTAATTTAAATGTTTTGTTTAAAGTATGTTTTATAATATAGTGTTTTAAATTACTTTAAAAATCTAAAGTGTTTGTACTTGGTAATTTCAGTGGAGATAGAAAATATTTGGGAAATTTACTCCGTGAGAGAAAGGTGGTTTTTGAAACCGTTTTCAAAAGGGTTGAAAATGGAAATATATCTTGCGAAGATATTTGTGAGGTAAATAAATAATTTGGAAAATTATTTATGTTTGATGGATGTTTGTGAATGTTAATTGATAGTTAAATCACCGACTATCAATATTGGCCAATGCGCTGATTGGTTCGAAGAGACCGGGATCGAGATTAATTTCTCGAAAACCACTTTGATCCGGTTTGAATCGAAGATGGTACAGTGAAGTGCAAGGGCTAGTCGCTACTAATCCTGAGGGTGATTCCAAAATGGATGTAGTAGGAATAGTGCCTTCGGTTCGGTTTGAACCCGGAACGGACTTGTATGGATGAATGCTTTTAGAACATCGTCAGGTGGACGATGAGCATTCCAAGGGATATGTTCTAAAAAGGTAACGCTTAACCTCGAGCCTCATCAACCGGGAATGACTGAAAATCAGGGGTTATGCAGCAAGGCTAAGGGGGTAGCGCCCATTAGGGTGAGGTCATCCCTGTCTAGATGTCCCTTTTTATTTCGGCTGTGTGGGCGGTTGCTGATCCCAACCGCGGGGTGATCTTACTCGGACTATCAAGTAAGGGGTAGTCCGGTCTTGTGTTGCAGGGGATCGGGAGGGGTCCTCGGTACGGTGATCTAGGCCACGTACTGTGATAGGTGGTACCCCAGTGCCTAGTCATTTCACTACACCAGAAAAGACTTTTGGTAGCGTTGAAAAAACGCTACCATAACTTATGGTAGCGTTTTAGAGAACGCTGCTATAAGACATGCAACTAAAAGTCTAAAACTTTTAGTTGCGTTGTCGTAAACGCTACCAAAAGTCACTTTTAAATGCAACTATAGGTATTTTCTATAGGATTTAAAAAACGCTACCAAAAGTCACTTTTAAATGCAGCTATAGGTTTTTTCTGTAGGGTTAAA
Organism: Allium fistulosum; assembly: GCA_030737815.1. Lineage (NCBI taxonomy): Eukaryota > Viridiplantae > Streptophyta > Magnoliopsida > Asparagales > Amaryllidaceae > Allium > Allium fistulosum. The sequence continues at coordinate 933,970,305 of CM060907.1, read as the reverse complement.
AAAACGCTACTAAAAGTTATTGGTTGTTTGGTAGCATATTTTAAATGCTACTATTTATGGTTGATGGTTTATACCATTTCCAGCAATCGCTTATATACTATTCATATTAAAACGAACGATCAATCGCATAATTTTCATATATTCAAACAAACAATTAAATCACATAATTAGCATATATAAACAATCAATCATATGATCATCATATTCAAATAATTGCAAAAACATGCTAATCTCACAATCAAATATAATATCCATAATCAATTCGATAGTAGTTTTTCAACAAAATAAATCACATACTACAAGCATTCATAGACAAGTTTCCACAAATGGTACTAACAAAATACGACAACATATATAACAATTAAATTCATGTTCGTTGCTTGATTACCAATAGTTCTTTGTTGTCGACAGTCTTCGCTTCGAAATAGCTAATTACCTGCAAACGAGTTTAACAATCAACAATATATATATATATGTATGTATATATGAAAATCATGCAATCTATAACTCGATATTCTATATTAACACATATTAACAAAAAATGTTCTATTTTTATATGCATCCTATATAGTTCCCCAACGAATACACAATTTTCAATTTACACAGATATTCAGATCAAAACTGGATTAGAAGTCTGACTGGATTTCATTCTATGTGCAGATTGTGTATTCAGTACTATGGGCAGATTGTGTATCCAGTATTATGGTCAAGTTAAATCTTATAAAATATGAAAAAGTATATGGAACATCCGTAATCCATCGATAATGCATCCATCCACTAATTGAAATGTACAATTTTCTTTACCCTTGTCGTTTTCTATCAATTGGAGAACAATGCAACTATGAACATCTATATGCCCACTTCCACATAATCAAACTCAGTAGTATCTTATCAGGGTAATTTTGGTTACCTTTCATAGCCAAATTTATCAAATAAGTCCACCAACTTTGAGTGGAAGCCAACAAATATATATTTACTCTTCATCCATGAGAGCAACAGAGAACCTTAAATAGAAATAAAAGTAATTAGTATTACAACCATAATTGTTCACGAGCAAAATAACCATTGCAAAAACACATATTTAACAATTAATGCAAACTATTAATGTCAGATATAATAAAGTTAGTCATAATGAGATTATGCCCACATTTACATCAGAAAATTCTAGTGAACTAAGGAAACATGACATTTCCAGTTACCTATCACAGATCATACTATCTTTAATGGAGATCACTGAATTTTTGAGTGGACGTTGATGAATCAAATCACTATTCTCCGTCAATGATACAAATAGAACATTCAAATCATATGCAAGGTGGAGAGACACATCTTGTAACTTTGAGTTGACAACTTAATTCATGCTTTTATTGTTTTAAATAAGTTTTGCAAGTTGGATAAATACACGTTTACACACCTGTGGTTAAATCCAGCAGTTTAAATAGCTGCAAAACAGTGAGGTTGCAATTGCATAATCCAGCAAGCACCACACGAAAAATACAAATTCGTGCATTAAGTTTAACAAACTATTGTATTAAGCATCACAAATCAAGTTGTAAATATTATGACTGAGTTGCATCCAAAGGTAAAGTTTTACCTAAATCAATTGTATGTGTTTCATTTTCTGAATCTCATTCTTCAACAAGATCACCTTCCACTTCAGCTGCAGCTTTTGCATATCTTTCTAAGAACTCTTCTTTAGTTTCTTCAAGGTCCCCATAGTTTGAAACCTAGTATTTATGATAATTAATCCTTTTTTATAGATGTAGAAAATTTTTAAAAATCATAACAAACGCAACATTGATTGAGAGTAAGGCATTCAAAACTGTTAAAGGGATTTTTTTTGTCAATGAAAATATAAAGACTTGCTTACCTCATCATAGTCAGACTCTTCATCATCTTCATCTTCTCCATCGTCACCATCTTCTTCATTATCATCTTCATTTCAAGCTTCATTATTTTCTTCCTCCTGAACTTTTTTCAAATTAATAGTTTCCTTGAGTAGAGAGCATCGTTTATGCACATAGTCTTTATCTACTTGTTAAACAGCACAGTTCTGATCAGTCAAAAATAAGTAATGAAAAGAATAATACAAGTCAGCCTGAAAATCATACTGATACTCCCTCAAACACTTAAGTCAGGTTTTGTAGGGTTATGCATGCAAATCAGAAGCAATGAACGACTAAAGAAAACAATTGATTTAAACAAGAATCATAGTGCACACAGAATGATAGAAGACAGGTAAATAAGTGTAATTTAACTTACCTTTGGCATAGTCTGGTTAAACTAAAGACACTTAGTTTGCTGTTTGTCAAACATGAGTTCAGTAGGCGGCACTACAGAACGAAGGGTCTTTAGTTTGCAACTAAAAAATATGTAATCGCATTACTACAGAACGCTTATCATAAATATGAATTGGGCACACCCTCTACCCTTCATTCCTTCTCCTCTTTAATTTACAATGTAGAGTGAGCAGTCTTTGTCAAAATCGTTTCCATTACATTTCGGATCGTATAATTTCACATTGGAGCGTGTATATATATATATATGGATATAATACAAGTAGCTTATGTGCAGCACAGCTAGCACCCAATATAATGTCACAAGGTAAACAATTTCTTGTTTTACATATCACCCATTCTGAAAGAAAGGAATACAAGGTGCAAGACATTAAAGGAAAATATTTAAGTCATTTTCTACTCTTTCGTATTCAGTATATATACTCATTTTTCAAATTAGACAACGCTATTTTTGTACTTCTGCATGTTTATTTGCTTAACCAGAACACCCACCAATAAAATATTTGTCATCAAGATATTTACATGCTGAAAAGACAAATTTGCATGCTTATAAAAGGGAGTCGACTATATCCCTGGTGGAATAAAATTATCCTATATACCCAAAAAAAAAATCAATCCATAGCCGGATAGTTTACCGCCAGGGGTTGAATAATTTTTCTGAACAGAAATTTGACTAATGCGATTGTTTTAGTATGAATGAACTAACAAAATAATTACTTCTTTCTAAGTTTGAGTGTGCATGGAAGATACAAATGTGCTTCTGTTTAAGAAATATCATTGACATAATAACCTCCAAAATATTCCTTGGAAGACATATTTGCTTAAGCATGCTATAAATTACTCTTCTAACAGCTTTAGAAACTGTCAAGTTTGTATGCAAATAGTGTATAATATCCTGTACACTTCCAAAAAGCAGAAATAACAAAATTTCATGTTATGAGTATTATGAAATTGATTAAAATATGTGTCAACGATGGAATATAATTACTGATTTACCTGGCAACCAGTGCTATGTCCAAGAAGCACGACGCCCTCAAATTTTTTCTTGTTAATTAGATAACCAATAAGCTGATCAAATTCCAAGGTAACCTATAGCGCCATTAGATGCATCGTACCAATGCCTTGCCAGCATACCAGCCCTTATAAGACATGTCTCCCTATGTGAAGTTTGGGTACTTAACTGCCAATCAGGCCATGTTGGAATCGATATCAACCGGTAGTACGGTCCACATAGTCGATTACGACATCATTGAAGGCACACAATGGGCTTCATTGATGCAAGCTTTGGTGTCAAAAAAATATATGTGATTCTCCATTGCAATGAATGGATGATTCTGACTGTTTATACATTTTAATTACTATGTTGACTATCTAGATGTGACCTATACAAATATTTTGTGACCACCATTCATGTTGTCAATTGGATATGTGAATAAGTTATTTTTTTTCTTGTTTTTTAAATAATTTCAAATGAAAATAAAATGAAGCGAGACATTGAGATGTTAAATAAGAGGGGATATGATGAATGTAACTCCTTACAAATTTCCAAAATAACAGTTGTAACATTATGGAAAATAAATAACATAACTTTTATACTATTGTCAATGATAGCCATGCATATTTTTATTAAATAAAAAGAAAAATGGAGTGAAATGTACCTAAATGAATTGTCATCACTTTAGCTATAAGAAATCAAATTATTACAGCTTCACTGTGACACTCAGGTTTAAAATGCATTTTATTTAATAAAATTAATGTATATGATGAAAGGCAATGTAATCATAATCTTGTATTGTAGAAATATTATTTGATTTGTTTTGGAGGAAGTTCTTAGGAATGTTGATGTTTCATTCTTTACATTTTATAAAATCATCAATGAAACATAACCAACTAATATCTTTCTTAAGTGGTAAATTGAGAAAAGTCATAGCATAAATCTTTTAAATATCTTCTTTACACATTTCTTTTATCAAATACATGATGAAAGGTCTTATCACGCTGAACTGAAATCCAGTTATCAAGATCGGTACCAATCATTAAAATAAGACATAAATTGTTCAAACAAAAAAGTTTAATGGTGAAGATGAAAGTCTTTTTCAGTAGAACTAACCTGCACATCCAAACTGTTTGCACACTTCTTGCTCTGTTAAATCTATTTCTGTAGAAGCAATCCATTGGCATACTGTATACTCATGAGCACAAGACATATATTCATATATATCCGGATCATGGGACATCCTACACGAATACCCTCCCCTAGGCCCATTTCTTACAAAATCAACATTGTTACTGTACACGTCACCATAGTTAAACATGCGAGAGCTACAAGCATCCACTACACAAGATCAGGGTTCGTCAGAGTATGCATGCATTGAAAATAAAGTTAGAAGGAAGAACACTATTAGGTTATATGATTATAAACCTCATAATATGTAATATGTAATATGTAATATATATATATATATATATATATATTTGATCACCTATTCATGCTTCAGTCTCTTATAATTCATATAATTCAAAACAAATTAACAGAAAGTATTAGAACTATAGACCACATTAGATGTGATAACTGTTGCATGGGATTCAAAAACTTGGCATATGACTGTGATATATAAGAGCTTGCAACACATATAACTTGTTTATCATAGTATCATGGTGGATTTGAAATGTATATTACTTTTGTATATGCACTTAACCATTATTCTGATACGAAATAATTGTGGGCTGACATTATAAATGAAAGTGGAAAGATAAAACTTGGCTTCTATGTACATGCCAATGTTTCGCATATGCTAGTATTATTTTTTGAATCCAAGGTTACAAAACCAATTTATATACCGTGTCAAAATGTAATAGCAATAAAGCCAACCCCCTTCAAAGTTCAGCAAGTCAACATCATGACTATAAGAGGTATTACAAGGAATTTGTGCTTGTCTTCATATTCCTGACAACACATGTCTGTGTTTTACATATGCTAGTAGCATTTTTGAAATCATTGTTGAAAGGCTTACTTGTATACTAACTGTCTTGATTGTAATAGCAATAAAACTGACTCTCTTTACAAATTCAGTAAGTGAACATAATTATAGTAAACTAAATATAATCAGGCCACCACTATATATTTGCATAGCAGAACTTAGAAAAACAGAGGTTTTTTTCCTTAGTATAAGAGTGTTAGTTTTTGCTTAGAATAAGACTGTTATAGCATTCATTTTGATGTCTCTAGGGGTTGAACCCATGACCTCTTTAACATAGTCTAGAGCGCTCTACCACTCATCGTTCGAGCTAGTGGTCGTTGACCGTAATAATTAATTTTAATCTTAAAATATCTTTATGCAAGCAAAATAGACTGACAATTCAAGGCATATTGACTTACCAAACTCAAAGGGACAATATGTCAGCTTTTCCTAAACCACCCATATTTTATTGGGAATTATTCAAAAGTGATAAAAAATCTTTTTTTTTTAATTTTGAAAAGCACATTCATGCTAAGCAAAGACAAAATGCTGAGTATGTAATCACTAAGAGTAGTTACCTAGAACAAACAATAGGATATGACTTGTAAAACTGAAGCAATAAAAGCAATCAACACCACTAGGCGATGTCCAGATGGAAATCTAAAAACACTTGGCAGTTGCACAATCATGAAGGGAAGAACATATAAAGCCATGATTCTTGTAGCATAGCTAGTTTGGATATCAATTGTGACACCAGATCCTGCATATAAGTGAGTGATACCATCATTTGTTAAAAGAATGAACAGAAGAAGCAACAAGAAAGAGGAAGAGTTGATGTCAAACAGTACAAAACTGAAAAAATTAATAAAAATAGATAGATATAAAAATAGCACAGTATCAAGATATTGCAACCTTATATTGCATAACTACAAAATGAGAGAAATAATAAAAATATGGTCCTTGTTATTCAAAAATTGTTAATCTCCTCTCTGAGATCAACTTAACAAAGGGCGCATCATGATGGTATTCAAATTGAAAGATTTCATTCCCATATATATTTGATATAAATGACAAACTAGAGAAGTGAAATTAATTTGATTCAGATTGAAAAGCCAATATCGAGTAACATATTTTTTCCAATTCATATGAAGTATATTGGAATTAGTTATTAAATTGGCAGTATATTGGAAAGCATACAAGTAAATAGAAGGAAGCATGACTTCGTAATATAACCTTTAGAATATTGTAATAGTCAACTTAAGTACATTATTGGATGTCAACTCAAGTACATTATTAAATTGGAAAACTGATATTGGATGTCAAAAATAAAAGCAAAATGACACTAAAACATACCTAAAAGGCTGAATCTCTTGGTGTCTTGCAAATCTATAGAAGTTGAATTTTTAGAAAGATCGGTTTTGGCAACAACAATACATGAACCCCGTAATATTGTCAAAAGTATGACAGTGGAACCAGCCAGTAAACCAATTCCAATCAAGACCTGACTTTGAGCAGTTTCTTTACTTCTAGAAAGCCCGGACACTGCCAAAGGCAATGCACAACATTTTATTCACGACTACAAACGGATAAATTATGCACACTAACAGCAAATTTTCATCATATATAAAAAACAGTGGGAGCAGCATGAAATCAAAATTTCATACATATAATCAGGGCCACTTCAATTCAAATTCATGAGTTCACATATAATGTAAACAATGTGTTCACCTGTGCTAGATCTACGATGAGTTGAAGTAAAATCCAATTTATGTACTTAACATTACACAATATGGAACAATATAGAGCAAGTATTATTTCTCACAAACAGCAAGTATTAATCTAATTCAATAGAATAGTTTTTGCTTGTTAACTATATGTATCTGTAGGAATTCCCAAAAACAATCAGTATCACTTTAGAACATTAGAAAATGACCCACATTTCTTTCCAATATAGTGATTAGTATATCCTCAAATATCAAAATTTTTGGAAGAGAAACATATTATACAGATGATTTCATCAAAATAGAAAAAAAACTCAAATGTGGTTAAATTTTTTGGTGCGTTTCCAAATAAATTCAGCCAAAAATTCTAAAGAATATAAGTTGATTAAATAAATATTTTGAAGGGCAATAATTATAAGAGGAACATGATATGCAATCACAGTGCTAGCCTACTTAACTTAGTTGGCTGTTAAAAAATTAATAATAATAGGAATTCAACAATTACTCGACATAATTCTGAAATATAAAATATAATATCATTACAAATAAATAAAGCAGGCAAAAAAAATCAATTTACAGAGAAATCAATGTGCTCTTTTTCAAATAGACCATTATAAGAAATGAAAGCAAAATAAAGAACTTAAAAACCAAAGCCAAAAATTTCTAATTAAAACCTATAAACTTGATAAAACCTTCAAATAATCAATTTCAATCATCACTGAACAATAATATCATACTGAAAAGTAAATAAATCACCTACCAAAATAGATGTAACCGAAGGGTTTTAGATAAGTGTTGATAGTGGAGGAAGCGTAGATAGGAAACGAAAAGATACTAGCGAAAGTAGCGACATGGTGGAAGTGGAGACGAGGTAGAAGAGGGAGTTGGAGAAGGAGGTAGTTGTGGATTTGTCTGCAGATGAGAACTAGGGTTATGGAAGGAGTAAGAAGAGGGAAATGAAAAATAGATGGTGCGGAAACTAAAAAGGCGCGGGGAACTAAAAAATAAGGGTCGCGGTTTGCTAAGATAAAATTCGTTTTTGGATGCGTTTCTTTTGGAGGAGAAATGTTAATAGTTGCATTTCTACAACAAACGCTGCCATAAAGTGCAACTAATACCTACTTTTCTTGTAGTGTTTGTTGGAAATCCATTCTCCCTACGTGCCTTTTACGGTTTTTGTTTGTAGAACCCACTTTGTGGCTAGTATGCTGGAATTTAATCATGTAACAATTTCAGCTATTTGAATAAGTATTTGTATATAGACACTATTATAATATCAGACGGATTTGATAAAAAGTGTTTTAGCTATCGTAAGGTAAAAACCCGACATGTTTATTTATGGCGCTGTCTTACGAGATGCTTTTGATTTCAAAGGGTTTGGAAAACTTTAATAATCCAACTGAGTGTGTTTTCTCACGCTGGTTTTCCAGACTGACTCGGGTGTTATTTTATTATAATGCTCGGGTCAAACCGAGTATTTCAGATACATGATAGGATTCTGTGGAGCTCAGGAGACGAGCTGGATGGCGAGACGTATCACACGTATTTGATGTATTCCGCTGTGTATCATAAGTTGTATAGTCAGATTTGTGAGGACAAGTTGTCATAACTATCCAGTATTGTATGATTGATTGTGATGTATTCTGATGATGAGATGTATAAAACAGATATAGTTCTTTTGTGTAAAGATCAGTTATTATCTATTATATATTATTCCGCTGCGATGTAAGATTCTGATGTTGTTTTCTATTTTCTTCTTCTACCCCCTTCTTATTTAATCCTAATGGTTTGATTTTTCGGGTATGAAAAATCGGGTCGTTTCATTTGGTATCGGAGCTTAGGCTGGTGATAAGCTTGGCTCTGATGGGGATTACTCATTAGAAATAGAGTTTGTAAAATGAGTTTGAGTGTATTAATAGATATGAGCGCGTATTTGTTAGTGAATATAAAATGGTTTTATACTGTGTTGATTGGTTTGTTGAGTAGTTTATGGATTCTGGTCAATACGAGTAATTAACGTTATTGATAGGGATCTTTAAACACTTGAATAGGACGATTCGACACAGTATTGTTTTAAAATAGGGTAAATGAAATAATTTTACCCAAATTATTTTTGTGTATAAAAGAAATAATTTTTTGAAAATTATTATAGTTATATATGGATGCTTGGTTGTTAAGGAGTGATAATATTAAGTTATTATCACTATTGTGAGAAAATTTAATAAGAAATTGAAATCATAACTAAAAGCTAAGAAATAAATTCATATATAAAATGGGATTTATGAATGTGCATTATAAATGTGATTTATAATTGAAATGAGGTAAAATCCAGAGTAATGTTGAATATAGATTGAAAGAATTTGAAATTTGAAATTTGAAATTTTGGAAAAAGTTTAAATTCTTTTGGGTTTGAAAATGGAATTTGAATTGGTTAAATGAAAGTTGAATTGTGAGTTAGTAATGGAGTTGGAAATGAACTCGAGTTATAAATAAAATTCAACTTGGATTGTTGGTGAATTGAATATAATTGAAAATGTTGTCGAATAAAATAGAGTTGGATTGAAATAGTGATGGTTTGAGTTGTAAATAAAACTCAAGTGAGTAGAAATAGATTGAAATGGCCTTTTTAATTAATAAATAACTTAAGTAAATATTGGATGAAAGCTCGACTTAAGTAAATTGTGAAATGGTTGTTGTCGAGATTTTATAAAATGATTCTAAATAAAACTTGTTGGGTTAATGAAATGAAATGCAAGTTGAATACCAATTTGAAGTGACAAATGTTTGGGTTGTAAATAAATTATGGAATGAGTATTTGATGAAATCAATATGGAATGTTCTAAGATTAATAAAATTGATTTTGGAATCAATTAAAAGGGATGTGAGTTCATTTCGTTTAAAAATGAATAGAATGTAGGAAAGTGAGTTGTAAATCACTTAAATTGAATGAAAATGATGTGTGATTTAGTTGTAAGCAACTAAATTTGTGTCGAAACCTTATAAATTGCTTATGGAAAGTGTTTAGTGCTTATTGCTTATGTTATGCATGTATTTAGCTATTGAAAATAAGTGAAATGTTAATAAACTTTATATATTTGTCACTTACATGTTTAAATTGAGTGAGTACGGGTTTTAGGAAGCCGTTTGGCTGGATTTGGTCATGCAAAATGCTAAATAAATAAGCCGCTTGCTTAAAAACGTTAAATAAAGGTACGCCTATGCAATAAAAAAGATAGGAAATATGAACTGTTGTTTGTTTTTTTGTTTTCCGACCGTGTGGGTCGATGTATATATATTTATATCTCTTGTCAAATTGCAAAAGCTCCTCCGAACAAAGGAGACTCTGCCAAAATTTTCCGAAATTTTGGGAGTTAGAAATTTTTTAAAATTTTCACTTACGACAAATGATTTAAAAGTTGTAAGCAAATAGAATTGAAACTGAATATTGAAATCTAATTTAAAATTGTGTATGTAAAGTAAGGTGAAATCGAAGAAATTGTTCGAAGAAACTAAAGGAAGAAATTTTTTGCAAATAAACTTTTATTTGAGATTTTAAATAAATTAGTAAGTGAAACTAATAAAAGGAAATGGTTAATTAAATATGGGTTGAGATAAGATGAATAAAATTCAATATTCAAAGTTTGAAGAAAAATTGAAAATGGAAATCTGAATGGAAATTGGGAAAAAGTACTGAAGTTTGAAAATAATTAATAAATTGGAGCAAATTGATTTTATATGGAATTGGAACTCAATTTGAATATAAACTTCAGAAGTGAAGCAGTAAAAATAAATATAAGAAATATTTATATTGAACTTAAGAAATGAAGAATGAAATTCTTAAGTAAATTGGTATTGGGAATATACTAAGTGAATAATTGAATGAAGATTTAAAACTGGAAATGGGGAAATGGGATGGTGGTAAATAAGTGAATGGAAATCAAAATAAATGTGAATAAAAGAGAAAATTGATATAGTTGATAATCAATTGGAATTAATACGTAGGATGTACGTATATTATTTTATTCGCATAATGGTTTGATCCATATTCGAGCATAGAATTTCGAGATAGTTATATCGGTCCGAGTTGGTATTTTTCACTCGATTTTCGACGGCGAACCCTGGATATGGATTTTGATTGATTCTGGATATTCTCTATCATAGTTTGTTGCTATTCAAGGAGGATGACGGTTTCTGATCAAGAAACCAGATCTGAGTCCGCACTAAAGAATCGGGTGGGCGATAATAGTTCGGAAATGAAATTGTGTGATCGAGTGAGCGATCGAATTTGATATTGCATACGGATGATATATGTGCATCGTACGGGCTTAAGTAAAGCCAATATTGAAAATTTTGAAAAGAAATGTATAAAATGAATTTGGAACTGTGATTGGATATTATTGCTTAGTAAGATATACAGGTATATAGAAGCAAAAGATAAATTGATGTTTTTGATTTCAGAAGATAAATATTGAATTGCTCGACAAAAGGTATGTATTTAAATTTCTATATGAAATTTGATGATTTTCTGATCTAGCTGCAACGAAGCGGATTTTGCCCGCTCGAAAATCGACATCCATACTTTACATCGTACTCGAATGCAGTAGATTCGACCGTTCAAATTCGAGTCGCCGGAGCTTATAACAACATTAAGTAAACAACACAGCGGAATGAAAAAGAATGTAGATATACAACATCTGATACAATATCCAGATACAATGATGATACAATGAATATCTATATACATCAGAGATATGATACAAAAAAATAGCAGCGGAAAAGAAAACGATAACATCAGCAGCGGATAGAATATCTCCAATAGAATGCTCCAATCCATAGCTAGCGGAAAGCAAGGTCAGTCGTCCAAGGACTGACTAGCTCCAGATAATCTACTCAACCTGAAGATCTGAGAAACCCAACTCTAGACTGCCCGTGTGGAAAATAGTGGGCACCCAGAGTTTAGGAAGGGAACAATAAACTCCGAGTCAGTCGTGGGACTGGTGTGAGCAACAAAAACAGTTTATCTTTAAAACAAACACAAAAGAATCTTAAACATTGAAATCCGCAATGCTTTTTAGAAAATGAAACTACCATAAGACCTCCCGCCACACACACAATGCAAAAGCAGAATTGGAGGAGATTTCTTCTTATGATAGTCAAACATGCTTACTACGCAAATCATTGGATATTATTACTAGTGCATAGTGCAAAAAACATTTCGAAAGTATAATATTAATCTTAGCCAACAAACGACCAGTATCGTATGCCTACTATAGTTACCATCTAAACAGTGGTGACCACCGTACGCAAATGGCAGGTTCTACAACTAAAACCGTACTGGGTTCGTATTGGGAATTGGATTTCCAACAAATGGTCAGGCCAAGGAACTTCCCATTGCCACATGGAAACGCCTCTGGATGGACGTCCCGAGAACCTAACCGGATCTCTGCCAACACAAGGCTGGGTTACCTCTGCAAAAATAGGTAACTACTGACACGAGTATGCCATCTCTCGGTTGTAACCAACCTTTAACCGGGGCCCCGAGCAACAAATCACAAAGTAAGATATATATACTTGCGACATCCACATAAGTTAAGTATCTGGGCTCCATACCATGATACCACTTCTATCCAGAAGGAATGAACATACCCTAAGGGGCGCTACTCCCTATTACCTTGCTGCAACTTTCCTGTTTTGACCATTCCGGGTTGTGAGGTTCGACGAAGTCTCGTCCACAAAGCTACGCTTTGTCACAAAGCCATGCTTTGGGTCAACAGATGATCAACCTATGATCACAAAGATAAATGATCAAACCAATGATCATATCACAAATGATCAAACGATGATCATCACACAGCAACACTCAGCATGCCACATTACCAAATTGGGAATATATCGCTGATAACCTTCAATTACATAACCTCTGAGCTCGTACGTCTCAGAGAAGGGTGTTAAGCTAAGAGAATAAATTCTCCGCCACCAACAGAAATGTATTTGAAAGAAATCGGCTTTATATCTCAAAGTGTAATGTCAGACATGTATCCATACAAGTCTGTTCCGGGTTCGAACAGAACCGAAGACACTTCTCACGGAGTCCTTGCAAATCCGGATAATTTCCAATCACGTCCGGACTTCCCGTCACTAAGGGTGATAAAACCTCTATATCGGGGATCGGCCGATGCAGAGTAACTCGACGATAATCCTTCCGTTTTCAAAAATATCCGGTCTTCAACACCGGTCATCAAATGCCATCCATATCGACGTATCACATATTCGGAATGGGTTATACGACCAAAGGTCCTTTCCCGGCTAACCCGAATAGTGAGCGAAATATTTAAAACATATGGATATTGGGGTTTCAATTAAGTCACAGCTTAAAACCCAAAACTTTTCATTCGAATGGTTAAAACAAATTACCATTTCCAATCTTTTAAACAAAAAGATTTAATTCACAAAGTTAACCCCATTCACAAAGATTCATTCATATATTTCAAAACAATTTCCATTTCACTTGGATTAACTCGTTTAAAATCTTTAAATCAAATATTTAACTTGTAGTTTTCAAAACAATTCCATTTCGAATGGTTAAACTCATTTAAAATCTTTAAATTAAAGATTTAACTTATAGCTTTCAAATCGTTTCCATAACTTGGAAATCATTTTCATTTAAATCTTAAATTTCTTTTTAACACGATTTGGAAGTTCACTTCTTATTTGAAAGCTTTAATCATTTGAAAACAAATAGTTTTCTTTTCAGAAAAATCCAATTTTATTTACACGAGTGAAAACCTTTGAATTTAGATTCAAATTCCCAAATCAATATTTTTAAAAATGGTTTAACCCTTATATAACGGGTATAACATCTTTAATCCCTAGTTTCAAATCATAGAATTCAATTTCAAACTCGAATTCAAATTTAAATCAAATTATTTAAAATTTCAAAACTCGATTAAGTTATTCAAAATAACTTTTATCTTTGAAATTCCATTTCAAAAGCTTTTCACTTTAAACCCAAATTTCCAATTACAAAATCAATTGAAATTAAAATTTCAATTTCAAAAACATCAAATTTACATTATCTGTGACTTAACTGATTTCCACGTGAAATCCATATTTGTGTGTGTAAAAGTGTGGTCCAGGGGTTTTACACAATAGTGCAACATCGTTCAATCATGACAGATCAAATACAACAATATATCTGATAAGCGATATAAATTATAACGCTTATCTTCATTCACAGACCACAGATATATAAATCACAGATAAGTAAATTACAGATCACAACATAATCAGGGTATATCACAAAGCATCATATATCGGGGATATCAAACAAATAATCATCCAATAGAATCCAAATATTCATAAGTAAGGTCAGTTAATTGTCTGATTTATTCAAATCAGATTAATTTCTTATGAATTACTAATCCTGGTTAATTAACATTAACTAATTACAAATTATTTTAATTAATTAACCTTTAATCATTTAATTATCCTCAAATTTATCACCTTAATTAATTAATTATCCTCAATTAATTACTTTAATTAATTATTCCTTAATTAATTATCATTCCTCAATCACCTTCATTAATTATCTTAAACCTTAATTAACTAATTTAACATTTAATTACCAAATTAATTAATCCTATCCTTAATATATCAAATTAGTTATTTATTTATTTTAATAAATATTTTCAAATCCTTGATTTTCATTTATTTAAAAATAAAACATTTTCTTATTTATAATCAAATGCTCACTTACAAATTTAGATTCAAAATAATATAAATCTCAACTTAGCAAAACTTACACACTTTAATTATACATTAACACATTTTAAAGTTGTTAAACATTTTATTTTTATAAAACTTATTTTTAGTTAAAACTTGGAGACAAAACTGAATTTGTATCCATCTTAAAATTTGGTTTTAAATTCTGTTTTTAAAATCCTGTCTTTAAATTTTTGAAAACTTTAAACTGCCAGGCTTATTTAAAATCTGGCAACACAAACCCGAGAACTTCCCCATTCCTCTTCGAGTCGAACACCAGAAAACATCGGCCCACTCTTAAATTTTCTCGAGAATGAAACAAAGCCAAAAAAAAAACAGCGACAGTCAAACTGGAACCAACCCCAACCTCACTGCTTCGAGTCCCCCCCCTTGCATGACTTCGAGTAAATACTCGAATTCCTTGAGCAAACACATGGGAATTGTCATCCCCATTTCCAATACCTTTCACCAGAACAAAAGTGCACGGTGCACGTGCACCGTGACTTCGATCAACTCCGGCCTCCCACCAGAACTCCATCACATCGGCAATCGTCTCCAGTCTCGATTTACACTCTCACATCGACAACACAAGGCACGAATCAAAAATCGACTCTTACAATCGAAACTGGAACCAGGCGAACGCGACAAGATCGCCCACACTCTCGTCTCCGATCATCGGAACACCATTGTCTTCGTCCACGCCCTCGTTGACACCTCTGCACCCATTTCCCTGAATCCGGTGGCACTCGATCCAGTAGAGCCACCGTGGAAGATCATTTCCCGACATCACCCAAAATTAGGTCTACAGCCATCATCGACCTCCCATCGCCACCACAGTGACCTGCTCCACCATTTGATATTTTCCTACTACTCACCGATCACTCTACTACCACTAGTAGGAGTCCCGATCGTCCAGAACCTTGAGATCATCAGGAAACAACTAAAACTCGAATTCTGATCAAACCCATAATACTCATACATCCTACCTCTAAAAATTATGAACTTGATCTTAAAAATCCTATCTTCCATAGACGATTACAGTTATATAATTATATCAACAAATTTTAATGTTTGGTTTTTAACATTTTTCAAGTTCCTCTGTATTTCTTCTTTCCAGACAATGTTTTCTAATTAAAATTCTTGCAACTATTTCTAAAACTTAGTTTAGTTTAAAACAACAAATTTTGTTTTAAATGCTTAGCCCTAAAGAAGGTTAGAGTGAGGAGGATTTGAAGTTGAACTAAGTTTAAGTTTATGGAAATATAAAAACAGAGGTGGTTACAATAATTAACTAAACATACTCACTTGTTTCCAGAATCTAAACCAAATCATACCAACTCATTTCCAACATACATCACTAGATCACTTAAAACATAAGTCATATCCATCAAAACTAAAAGTATCTTATGTTTACAGTTTAAAGCAGAGACTTGAAACTAAAATATGAGATGTTTTAAAACCACAGATATGCACACTTATATAAATTCACAAGCATTGCACATACATACATATAAACAAACATCATCACAGAAATTCTCAGGGTATTTGGGTTTTAGTTAAAAAGTTTACTCACAAACATCAAGAAATCAAAATAAGTTAGGCTTTTAAAAATAGGAGTTGCTCACCGTGGTTAAAAGAAAGAACAGAGCACTTCTTTTGTTGAAAACAGGCTTGTGCAATTTCAAACTGGAATCCTCTTCTTGAATATCTGGTTCGAGTTGGTTTGAATTGTTGTTGAATCTTTGTTTCAGTTTTAAGATGATATTTACTTTAGATTTTTGCCTTAGCTTTTATGGACGAATTAAGAGTAGAAGGCTGATATAAATGCATTTGAGTTAACAGGTGAATATATATATTGTTTGTACAAGTGATGATACATATATTTTTTTTCTTTGTACAATCATTCAGAGATCTTTCTCTTGCGTATGGAGGCTGGAAACATTTTGGTGGCTGGTAAGTATTACATTGTGTACTTTATGTTTCATATTATATTTTATTTTTTACAGTGTGTCCTGCATTACTTAGAGGCTACATACATTTTCCTTCGGTGGCTAAGATGGTACTATGGTGGCTGATGATATTACATGGTGTACTAAGGACATTTCCATTTATTACTTAAGTCCTTTGATCTTTTGTATGAAGACATTTTGGTTTTTATATAAAACAAATTTATAAAGAAATATTCGATATGCTTTTGTTTTGTTCAACTCAGCTGATACTTCTTCTACTTGATGGCTGATAGTTTTGGTGTGGTGGCTGCATTTATTACTTAGCCTGGTTTCATAGTTGTGAATATATATATAATGTTGTCTTTGTTTTCATTTTTATCTTGGCTGAAGACATTATGTTTACCTACTTGTATTAATTGTTGCTTTGCTGTTTGATATATATGTATATATTGTCCTTTATGTATATGTGTGTTGTATATATATTTTGTTTTGTTTTTAAGTGTTGTTTCTTTTCTTTTCTTATTGCAAGTGTATATATATAAAGTCTTGTTGACAACTAACGATTCTTATTTTGTACATAGATATTGTATTTTGTTTCTTTAATCTTATTACTTCGCAATATAATGAAGTTCTACTTTTATTATGTTGTTATAGTTTATTTTTAATGTATTACTTTCTATTTTACTCTAATATTTATTATCTTATTTATTATCATTATTAAACCATTTAAACTTAGATTTAAACTCGACTTCAATATACATATATATTAACTTCAAATTTTCTCATATATCACGTATACATATATATTCACATATATGTACAATATTTACAATATTTATAAATTTAAATGATGTATACAAAATTTATCTGTATTCGGGGAAACTCGTATCTATTGATAATAAATTTTACAATTTTTATTCAAAAATTCATTTAATTATTAATTTAAATATAATTAAATTTCGGGGTCGTTACACTAGCCACTTGGCCTTTTGTTTTCTTTTGCAATCTGGGGGCCCGTAGAGGCATTGTGTAGTTGTACCGAGCTAGCCGCGCAAAGGAGACGCTGGCAAAAAATTTCAAAATTTTAGGGAGGTAGAAAAATTTTGAATTTTTTTTTGATAATTCAAAATTTGGTTTTGAATTTAAAATTTGAATTGTTAAGTAATATTGTTTGGGACTTATGGATAAGTTTGGAAAGTTAATAAGAGTAATAATGTGTCTTTAATGAAAAGATTATTTTGGAAAGATGATTAAAACCGTTTGGTTTTGGAAAAATAGTTAACGGGTTGTGGACCATTCTTCTGCTTTAGTAATTTCGGGGACGAAATTCTTTTAAGGGGGGAAGAATGTGACGACCCGAAATTTTAGATATTTGAAATTGGATATTTAATTGATTTTAAATATTTAAAAGTTAGTTTCTAACTTGAATTTCAAATATCGCTGTTTATTGGATAATTTAAATACTGAATTTAATAAGTGGAAATTGGGTAAAGTATGAAATCTAGAATTTCAAGCTTAATTAAAAATAATTTGAAGGCTTATAAAATTCATATTAATAATACTGAAGGTGATAGAACTTTTAAGATTGGATTTAAAAGTGTTTTGTTCAGTTTTGAAAATATATCGTTTAAATCGATATTTAAAAAAATAGCCTTCCGAGGTACAATCTCGGAATTCGACGAAACCAGTTCCATTGGATTCGTAATATTGTATTATTATCGGATTTCAAGTTTCGTAGTGATTGGAGTTGTTGTGTGAGCGTACGACATATAAACGCGCTGAAATTTATATGGAATTCAATATAATAACTGGATTCAAAAAGCTATCTTCTCCATACGATCGAATTAGGACTCGAAACCTTTTCCATTGCATTCGGAATAGGGGTATAACATTACGAATGCCTGGCGGCACACCTCGATAGGAAGTCAAGATTTTGAGTTACGGTTATCGAGTCAATTTGGATTTGAATTTGAATTAATATATATATATGTATATATATATATATATATATTATATCCATGTCAAACATCAGTTGAAATCCTTCACATCAGATTCTTTTTTCATTTCTCTTCACATTAACACTTTTAGCTTCCACTCAAATCACTGTTCTTTACCGTGTGAAGCACTCTTCCCTTCCCCTTTATTTTTAAATCACCCAGCCAAGCAAATCAAAAATCAAGGTCAGAGAAAAAAAATATAAACAGTTTTGCTCGAAAATTTTAATGGCCGAACCATTCCCTTCCCGTCCTTCATCAAATTCAAATCAAAACCGAGCCTTCAACAAATTAAATGAGTTCGTATTCTCCTCTTTCTTTCACTCAAATGAAATCGAGCTCGATGATTCCAATTTCAAAAAATATATATGGAGTTGTCGAAATCATGCCAGATCGAGGCGCGTGAGGCAAGCGAGGTGTGGAGGCATCGACGACCGAGGGTTTGAGCCATGGCGAGTACGCACGCGCAGGAAGCTGGTGGTCGAGGGTTTGGGCAAATAGGCGAGGCTCTGGTAATGTCGATAGCACTTGAGGATGGAGGAAGCTCGTATGTTTTGTTCTAGTGGGAATTTGCTGTTTGAAATCTTGCTGGAACGAAGGTATAGCACTATTTTTTTAATATATATATATACACACACACATATAACTCAGTAATTGTTTTACTGTAAGGTATTCCTTTGTATTTTATTTTATTAAATCATACACATTCATATATAGGAAAAAATAATATATTACAGTAAAGAAAAACTATTTCTGTATATATGTGTATATAGGTTAGAAATAATGATAGTAAAGCATATGGAACAATTTTTTTTTCAATTTAAAGGATTTATTTGTATATTGTATATGCAATAAAGGGAAAAAAGGGGGGAATTTTAAAATATGGTAGAGTTTATATATAAAAATCAGATTTTTTAAAATGTGGGAGTTTATATAAGATTGGATTTTGTAATCTATATAGATATTTTTATAAGCATACAATTTCAAAAGAAAAATAAATACACATATTTTCACTTTACTAGTTTATTTTAAATAATGGATTTGCTGATTTATTTGTTCAATTAACTTATTTAATTTATTTACTAAAATACTTTTAAGAAAGAAATTTTTTAGTTAAAATAAAATTATTAGACAATTAAATTATAAAATGGCAAATGGGTTGTTTGATTAATTCAGATATTAATAAATCATATAATGTTGTACAAGGTCTAAAACTGTGAAGAAAACAAGTCGAGATGGATCAGATTGCAAATAAAAATCAAAGGTGAGTTAATCTCAATCTTCTGGATTGCTATTTAAATTAAATTTAAATAACTAGTTGAATGATTGAATTGATTGGATGTGATAATATATATAGTAGTGTGTATATATATTGGAGTGATTGATTTCCCGCATTATATAGTGGATGAGACCCTATGCGCCGCATAATAGCGGATGATATTATATAAACCCATAAACCGCGATATTCCACCTCGAAGTGGAATTGGTTTTGTGCTAACATCCGTGGATGTAGAGAAACAGGTTGGAGGGATCCAACTGGATTCCTCAAAATTATTTAGATTGTTCTAATAATTCCGTGTTATGATTTTTGATATTCAGTGATGAATTATATTGATAATTGGAATATTGGATGCTATGGTTTGATTGAATATACCTTTCGGTATACTGAGTTATCAAAATATATAAAATTGGATTTTTGAAAAAGAAAATATATGAGAGAATGTTTAAGTAAAGTAATTATAGAAAATTTAAATAAATTAAAGAATGAATTGGGGAAGAATAAAGTGATTTTTAAATTCTAGTAAATAAATTCCGAGTATGGAAATGGGATTTTGAATAAAAGGGAAATCATGAATTTTAAACTTAAGTGATATTATTTAAAGGAATGAAAGATTTATTTTTGAATTTAGAGTTAAAATGGTTTAGAAAGAAATAAAAGAAAATCTTGGAATAAATGTGAAAATTTGTATTATCAGTTAAAGTAAGATTTTAAATCATCACAAGGAAGTTAAAGCTGAAATTTATAAGTTTTGAAATAAAATTGGATAAGTAAAGAATTTATTTTTAAATGGAGTAAATTTTGGAAATCAATTTGAGAATTGATTAAGTACTTGAAACTGGGATTTTAAAAGGAAGTTGAGATTATGAAATTTATAAACGGGGTTTATATAGTGAAGTACTATATCAGTGGATATTTGGAAGTATAAATTCAGGGTAGGAATTTATTAAAGGAATGGATAAATTTGGTTAAAAAAAATAGTGATTTATTTTTAAGATGTGAAAGAGAAGTATATTTCCCTGGATAGCCATGTATAATTTCAAGCAAATCCTTAAGTATAAGTTAAAGTTTTAAAGTTGATTAAAGGTATGTTTTAGAAAATTTATTGTTCTTAAATGTTTAAATTTTAAAGCAAGTATTTTTCAAATTTATTTTAGTAATAATTATTTAAAAATGACTTGGTATTATGTTTTAAAACATAAAAATCTAGTTTTATATTTTATTAAGTAGCTTTATTTTAAATATTCTTAAAGTATATATCTTTGAATAAAGTATTAAAGTAGTTTTAATTTAAATGTTTTGTTAAAAGTATGTTTTATAATATAGTGTTTTAAATTACTTTAAAAATCTAAAGTGTTTGTACTTGGTGATTTCAGTGGAGATAGAAAATATTTGGGAAATTTACTCCGTGAGAGAAAGGTGGTTTTTGAAACCGTTTTCAAAAGGGTTGAAAATGGAAATATATCTTGCGAAGATATTTGTGAGGTAAATAAATAATTTGGAAAATTATTTATGTTTGATGGATGTTTGTGAATGTTAATTGATAGTTAAATCACCGACTATCAATATTGGCCAATGCGCTGATTGGTTCGAAGAGGCCGGGATTGAGATTAATTTCTCGAAAACCACTTCGATCTGGTTTGTACGTTTTCGTGGGGAAACAAGTTTGAATCGAAGATGGTACAGTGAAGTGCAAGGGCTAGTCTCTACTAATCCAAAATGGATGTAGTAGGAATAGTGCCTTTGGTTCCGTTCGAATCCGGAACGGACTTGTATGGATGAATGCTTTCAGAACATCATCAAGTGGATGATGAGCATTCCAAGGGATATGTTCTAAAAAGGTAACGCTTAGCCTCGAGCCTCATCAACCAGGAATGACTGAAAATCAAGGATTATGCAGCAAGGCTAAGTGGGTAGCACCCATTTGGGTGAGGTCATCCCTGTCTAGATGTCCCTTTTTATTTCGGCTGTATGGGCGGTGGCTGATCCTAACCGCGGGGTGATCTTACTCGGACTATCCAGTAAGGGGTAGTCCGGTCTTGTGTTGCAGGGGATCAGGAGGGGTCCTCGGTACGGTGATCTAGGCCACGTACTGTGATAGGTGGTACCCTAGTGCCTAGTCATTTGTTGGAAATCCATTCTCCCTACGTGCCTTTTACGGTTTTTGTTTGTAGAACCCACTTTGTGGCTAGTATGCTGGAATTTAATCAAGTAACAATTTTAGCTATTTGAATAAGTATTTGTATATATACACTATTATAATATCAGAAGGATTTGATAAAAAGTGTTTTAGCTATCGTAAGGTAAAAACCCGACATGTTTATTTGTGGCGCGGTCTTACGAGATGCTTTTGATTTCAAAGGGTGTGGAAAACTTTAATAATCCAATTGAGTATGTTTTCTCACGCTGGTTTTCCAGACTGACTCGGGTGTTATTTTATTATAATGCTCGGGTTAGACTGAGTATTTCAGATACAGGATAGGATTCTGTGGAGCTCAGGAGACGAGCTGGATGGCGAGACGTATCACACGTATTTGATGTATTCCACTGTGTATCATAAGTTGTATAGTCAGATTTGTGAGGACAAGTTGTCATAACTGTCCAATGTTGTATTATTGATTGTGATGTACTCTGATGATGAGATGTATAAAATAGATATAGTTCTTTTGTGTAAAGATCAGTTATTATCTATTATATATTATTCCGCTGCGATGTGAGATTCTGATGTTGTTTTCTATTTTCTTCTTCTACCCCTTCTTCTTTAATCCTGATGGTTTGATTTTTCGGGTATGAAAAATTGGGCCGTTTCATTATCTATCCCTAGCCCAGGGAAGAGGCCAGGTGAGCCAGAACACTGGTTGCACCTAAACATCTCCTTAGTTTAAGCACCTCACATCTGGATCTCACGAATAGAAAAATCCAATCTACTCGTCACTTTATTTTAATAGCTTTTCTTTAAATCATTTATTTAAACCCTTTTAAATAAACTATAAAATCTCCAAATCATTACTAAAATACTTAATTATCATTTGAAAACATTTATAAAAGATTGGAAAGGAATTGTTAAGTTTAAAACAATATTTCAAAAGTTATTAAAAGTGTTGCGAATAGTGTTTTCAAAGCTTATTTGATCAAAACAACTTTTCGATCATTTAGAAATCCATTTTTATCACTTAAATCTCTTTTAAAGTATTTTGAAAGATTAATAGAATTTATTTCATAATTTTTTTAAAGAAATAAAAATATCAATTATAAAGAATTTGTCGCTTTGGTTTCCGAACTGCCAAACCGCGACTATTTTGAAAACTTGTTTTGCTCATATTTCAAAATCTATTAAATTAAATCTCGATCCTTTTCTTTTTTTAAAACTATGATTATAAGGGTTCAAAAAATTCTTACTACATTGAATTCTAACTCTGAATCCATCACATAAATGGATTTAACTTTCTACGGCGTGATATCGCGAAATACCATTACGCGACGCGCCTATTTTTTGACTCAATTTTCATAACTTGTCAAAACTTCACCAAACCAGATTTTACTATTTATAAAACATTTATAAACTATTTTAAACCATTTTCAAGAGGTTTAACAATCTCGTATACCATTTTATTTATTAAAGGAAAGTCATTTCCTTTGTGATATTCGGCGGTGTTAAACGTGACTTGTTAATACAATCAAACAAGCATATAATCAACATCCAAACTTGATAAACAATCACACAACCAAGCATAAAAAACACACACACATATATATAATCCAATATAGCATATTATAAATAGAGATTCTCACCTTTATTTTGACTGAACTAGTTTTGAATCGGCTACAACGTCGCTATGATTGCTTTAATCTCTATGGAATCGAGCTCCTAAGCTTTAAATGAGCTCGGCCTTGGCCTTGGGTGCTCACAGCCGTGGGTTTGGGTGGTGGATGGTGTTAGTCCTTGAGATGATGGTTTTGATGACAACAACCTTAGAATAAGATTATAAAATATAAATACTAACATTATAGTTTAGATATATATGTATATGCATGATTTAACCATGCAGGTACCAAGAATGAAGACTGTACAGTATAGAGATTCAAGATATCAAGATTGAAGACTCATGAGTATCAAGAGTTCAAGATTTCAAGATAAGTATTGAGTCTAGAATTATGTTAAAACTTCATAATAGCACTGCAATCTTCACTCTATTTTTCTTTTGGGATGGAACCCATTTCTACCTTTTTAGTGGCTTACAAACCCACGACAAGTAGCTTACAAACCTACGACAAGTGGCTTACAAACCCACGAACATCCTGGTTTTGTACAAGTTCTCGAGTCCTGATATGATGAGATATTCTGCAGGAAGAAGCTTGCAAAACTACTTCAAAATGATTTTCAAAACTACTTCAGAATGATTTTCAAAACTGCTTTTCAAAATGTTTTAGCCATAAAAATTATCTTTTCAAAAAGATATTTTAGCCTTAAAATATTGTTTGTTTTTGTTTTTAATAAACTCTTGTTTTTAAACTTCGTTTGTTTTAAACTATCTTTATACTTAGATTTAAATATAAATATATTATTCTCTATATTTATCTATGTATTTTATCTATAGTCAAGTATATTTATAAAGTTTAAAATAGTTTTAATATGAGATAAAGGTTATTTTCAAAGAAAAACAAATCATCAAAATTTCCTTTGGGATGTCGACATGCCCTAGTACCCCAAGTCGACATAGCGACAGTTAGATTCAAAAATTTGAATTTCAAAAGAAGTGTCTATTCGCCATAACCTTTCACGAATGGACATGGCTGTTGTTCTTCTATAAATAGGGGTTGGTTTCAACGAATTTTATATCAGATTTTCTGGTTTTTCACTTCTCTTCTTCTTCCACATTTTCTTATTCAAAATTCTATCATTGCTCTGCTGAAATCAACATTGAATCTAACTAGATTATCTCTGGTTTGATTCTCTATCACTATCTCAAAAAGATCCAAGTGCTCTTCAGGGTTATAGGCTTCTTTGTAATCTATCTAGCAAGAAAAGGTGTGATTGTAGCCTTGGAAATCAATCAAGCGAGAAAAGGTGTGATTGTAGCCTTGGAAATCAATCAAGCGAGAAAAGGTGTGATTGTAGCCTTGGAAATCAATTGGGTGAACTTGTTGCCCCGGAAATCAAGTATCTCTACCCAGAGGATTGTGATTCTGGAGGGTGTACCTCGTAGCCTTGAAACCGAGGGTTGTAATTGTTGAATTGCTTTTGAAAGGAAATCCGTACTTAGTTGTGCGGGACTGGATGTAGGGTAACTCCGAACCAGTATAAAATCCGGTGTGTTCTTTCCTTTACTGCATTTACTTTATTTCTGCATCTGTGTTTGTTTCTGTGATTATATCTGTGTCTGAATATTACATACATTTGTGTTCAAATTAACATAAACTCAAAAAGATTTAGTAATTTCTTATAAACACTATTCACTCCCCCTCTAATGTTATTCCTAGCCTTAAGATCCATATTCCGCATTCCTCACATTTGGTATCAGAGCAAGGTTTTCAAAAGTTTCATAATCTGATTTTTGAAAAAGTTTTTTTGGCTATGTTTAAGAAATCTGTTAATGCATGTTTAGAAATATTCAGATCATCATTGTCTCTTGAGTCTGCATATAATCAATATTCAAATACAAGTTGTATACTAAGATTGTTTGATGTGAGGAATCATGATTTATGGGAGTTGAGGAATCAATCCAGAACAAACAAACTGTGGAGATCAGAAAGAACAAATGGATACTCGATAGTGGATGTTCTAGACACATGACTGGGAATCCAGATATGCTGAATGATATAATATACAAAGACGGAGGACTGGTTAACTTTGGAGACAATTCAAAAGGTTATGTGATCGGCATCGGCAAAGTCGGTAACTCTGAAACTTCTATTATTACTAATGTTTTGCTAGTTAAGAATCTGAAACACAATCTGCTAAGTATAAGTCAACTATGCGATAAAGGATATAAAATTAAATTTGAAAAAGATAAGTGTCACATTGAAGATAATAATTCAACCATAATATTTAAGGGAATTAGGAAAAAGAATATTTATATTCTTAGTATGAAAATTTCAAATGATAACTGGTGTCTTTTGGCAAATGCAAGTGACCCTTGGATTTGGCATAAGAGATTTGGGCATTTGAATTTCAAACTCTTATCTAGACTGTCAAAACATGATCTAGTAAGAGGACTCCCTAAAATGAATTTTAAAGTAGATAGTCTATGCGATGCATGTCAACTAGGAAAACTTAGAAAAAGTTCTTTTAAATTAAAAGATATGATTTCAACTTCAAAACCTCTTGAATTACTTCATCTTGATTTATTTGGTCCATCTCAAATTCAGTCAATAAATAATAGTAAATACGTTTTTGTAATTGTAGATGATTATTCTAGATTTACATGGACAATATTTCTAAAACATAAAAGTGATACTTTTGAATATTTTAAGAATTTTTCAAAAAGGGTTCAAAATCAATTTTCTCAAAAAATTATAACCATCCGTAGTGATCACGGTGGTGAATTTGAAAATGAAAAGTTTGAAGAATTCTGCAATAAAAAGGGAATAATTCATAATTTTTCATATCCAAGAACTTCACAACAAAACGGAGTAGTAGAACGTAAAAATAGGACGATTCAAGAGTGTGCGAGAACTATGCTTTCTGATAGTAATTTACCAAAGTACTTTTGTGCAGAAGCAGTTGCTATCGCCTGTTATATTTTAAATAGAATTTTAATTAGACCTTTAACTGGTAAGACATCTTATGAACTTATTTACTCAAAGAAACCTAAGGTATCTTATTTTAGAATTTTGGAAGTAAATGTTTTATTTTAAATACAAAAGATAACTTAGATAAATTTGATCCTAAATCCGACAAAGGTATCTTTATCGGATACTCTAATAGAAGTAAAGCATACAGAGTATTTAATTTAAGAACTAATACCATCGAAGAAACAATGCATGTTTCATTTGATGAAAATTTCAAAATTTTTGAAGAAATAAATGATGAAGAGGATTTAATCACTCAAAACCAAGAGCCAACTGAAACTAGTAATGAATTAAATCATCCTAATAAAAGGATTAAACTTTTAAAAGATCACCTTATAGAAAATATACTTGGAGATATGCAATCCGTTGTTAAAACTAGAAACCAACTAAGTCAAATGAGTAATGTAGCTTTTATATCAACTATTGAACCCAAAAATCCAGAAGAAGCATCAACTGATGATTCATGGATTTTGGCTATGCAAGAAGAATTAAATCAATTCACTAGAAATGATGTTTGGGAACTTGTTCCTAGACCTGAAAATAAAACAATAATTGGAACTAAATGGGTTTATAAAAATAAAATGAATGAACAAGGAGAGGTTATTAGAAATAAATCCCGGTTAGTCGCTCAAGGTTATTGTCAAGAAGAAGGAATAGATTTTGATGAAACCTTTGCCCCCGTAGCAAGATTAGAAGCCATTAGGATTCTACTTGCTTTCGCAAATCATAAGAATTTCAAATTATTTCAAATGGATGTTAAAAGTGCATTTTTAAATGGTTTTGTAAAAGAAGAAGTATTTGTTAAACAACCACCGCTTTTTGAAAATGATAAATTTCCAAATCATGTTTACAAACTTAAGAAAGCTCTATATGGTCTAAAGCAAGCTCCTAGAGCCTAGTATGATAGACTAAGATCTTACTTGTTACAATCAAATTTTGAAATAGGTAAAGTAGATAATACTCTTTTTATTAAAAGAAATAAAAATGATATTCAACTAGTACAAGTCTACGTAGATGATATCATTTTTGGATCAACTAATTTTGAAATGAATAAAGAATTTTCTGAAATAATTACAAAAGAGTTTGAGATGAGTCATATGGGTGAATTAAACTTCTTTTTAGGATTACAAATAAAACAATTAGATAATGGTATCTTTATTAGTCAATAAAAATAAGCTAAAGACCTAGTTAGTAAATTTGGTTTGACTACTGCGAGTGGAAAACCCACTCTCATGGCAACCAATGAGTACCTTAGTAAAGAAGATCTCTCGAAAGATGTAGATCAAAAATTATATAGAGGAATGATTGGATCACTACTCTATATCACTACGAGTAGACCTGATATCATGCATAGTGTCTATCTTCGTGTAAGGTATCAATCCCAACCTAAAGAAACTCACTTAAAAGCTGTAAAATGTATTATAAGATATGTTAAACACACCTTTGATTATGGCTTATTTTATCCTAAAAATGATTCGTTTGACTTAATATCTTACTGTGATGCTGATTATGCTGGTTGTAAATTAGACCGAAAAAGTACAAGTGGAACTTGTCACTTTTTAGGGCATTCTCTGATTTCCTGGTTTAGTAAAAAGCAAAACACAGTTTCTCTATCAACAACTGAAGCAGAGTATATTTCTGCTGCTTTGGCTTGTTCTCAAGTAATATATATGCAACAAACTTTAAAAGATTTTGGTTTAAATATCTCAAAATCACCAATTTATTGTGATAATACTAGTGCAATAAATTTATCCAAAAATACTACTCAACATGCTCGAACTAAACATATTGATATCAGACACCATTTTCTCAGAGATAATATAAGTAGAGAAGTAATTACTCTCGACTATATCAATTCTAAAAATCAAATTGCTGATATCTTAACAAAACCCTTAAATGAATCTGTATTCACTAAATTAAGAAGAGAATTAGGTATTTATTCATTAACTAAAATATAAAATATAAATAACAAAGTATAATTAAAAATTAAATCAAAATAAATCAAATAGTAAAAATACTGAGAACCATGTCGACATCCCCCCTATACCCATGTCGACATATAACGTTTTTTAAATTTTAAATTTTTTCCCACAAAAATTCAAATAAGTGGTTATAAATTTCTCCTATTTTGAATTTTTCTTCATTCTCTCTGTTCTCTTTCTGTTCTATCTTCTGAAATCAATTTATCAATGGCCTCCTCTTCCAAATCAATCATAAAATCAACTTTTTTGTTCCCATCTCCTACTTCTGGTTCGTTTCAACAAACAACGCTCGCTCGTGTGATGAAAATGGAGGATTCTCTGAAGGATACACTTCAGTTAATGACTGAAATCCAAGTGATGCAACTTCGAATGGCCAAAGAACTAGAGAGGCAAGGCAAAATCCTTAGAAATTTACAAAAATTTCTAATGGATAATCATGCTAATCCAACCTTGATTGACGAGACTCTTCAGGAGATCATGAACAAGAGGAAAGTGAAGAAGAAGAAGAAGAACCAATGGAAGAAGAGCATGTGGAAGACAACGACAAAGTCATTTGCGTTGGCGAAGTATGTTTTGACATGGACGGAAACTTGGTTGAACAATGTGGAAATTTCTGTTTCCATTATCCAAATTGTTTGATCCATAGATCTCCAATTGTCAAAGATACTCAGTAGTTTCTTCTTTTTCGTTTTTCATCGTTATGTGTATATTTGTCACGTTTTACGAAAATGTAAATATAAACATATATACATATAAATAAATGTTATAAGTATTATATAGGTACTTGGTTAGGAATGTTAGTAGTTTAGGACTAAGTTTTAGGTTTACAAGTAAGTATTGATTATGTATGATAACACTATCATTATAATCATATAGGATATTAGACTAAGAGTTATATAGTTTGGAGTTAGTTTGTTTTTATTGATGACAAAGGGGGAGAAATATAAAATAGGGTAGTTAGGCATAGATTAAGGGGGAGTTATTAGGATAGAAGTAATATTTTATAAACAAAGGTTGTCATCATCAAAAATGGGGAGATTGTTAGTCCTTGAGATGATGGTTTTGATGACAACAACCTTAGATTAAGATTATAAAATATAAATACTAACATTATAGTTTAGATATATATGTATATGCAGGATTTAACCATGCAGGTACCAAGAATGAAGACTGTACAATATAGAGATTCAAGATATCAAGATTGAAGAATCATGAGTATCAAGAGTTCAAGATTTCAAGATAAGCATTGAGTCTAGAATTATGTTAAAACTTCATAATAGCACTGAAATCTTCACTCCATTTTTCTTTTGGGATGGAACCCATTTCTACCGTTTTAGTGGCTTACAAACCCATGACAAGTAGCTTACAAACCTACGACAAGTGGCTTACAAACCCACGAACATCCTGGTTTTGTACAAGTTCTCGAGTCCTGATATGATGATATATTCTGCAGGAAGAAGCTTGCAAAACTACTTCAAAATGATTTTCAAAACTACTTCAGAATGATTTTCAAAACTACTTTTCAAAATCTTTTAGCCATAAAAATTATCTTTTCAAAAAGATATTTTAGCCTTAAAATATTGTTTGTTTTTGTTTTTAATAAACTCTTGTTTTTAAACTTCGTTTGTTTTAAACTATCTTTATACTTAGATTTAAATATAAATATATTATTCTCTATATTTTATCTATAGTCAAGTATATTTATAAAGTTTAAAATAGTCTTAATATGAGATAAAGGTTATTTTCAAAGAAAAACAAATCATCAAAATTTCCTTTGGGATGTCGACATGCCCTAGTACCCCATGTCGACATAGTGACAGGTAGATTCAAAAATTTGAATTTCAAAAGTAGTGTCTATTCACCATAACCTTTCACGAATGGACATGGTTGTTGTTCTTCTATAAATAGGGGTTGGTTTCAACGAATTTTATATCAGATTTTCTGGTTTTTCACTTCTCTTCTTCTTCCACATTTTCTTATTCAAAATTCTATCATTGCTCTGCCGAAATCAACATTGAATCTAACTAGATTATCTCTGGTTTGATTCTCTATCACTATCTCAACAAGATCCAAGTGCTATTCAGAGTTATAGGCTTCTTTGTAATCTATCTAGCGAGAAAAGGTGTGATTGTAGCCTTGGAAATCAATCAAGCGAGAAAAGGTGTGATTGTAGCCTTGGAAATCAATTGGGTGAAATTGTTGCCTCGGAAATCAAGTATCTCTACCCAGAAGATTGTGATTCTGGAGGGTGTACCTCGTAGCCTTGAAACCGAGGGTTGTAATTGTTGAATTGCTTTTGAAAGAAAATCCGTTCTTAGTTGTGCGAGACTGGATGTAGGGTAACTCCGAACCGGTATAAAATCCGGTATGTTCTTTCCTTTACTGCATTTACTTTATTTCTGCATCTGTGTTTGTTTCTGTGATTATATCTGTGTCTGAATATTACATACATTTGTGTTCAAATTAACATAAACTCAAAAAGATTTAGTAATTTCTTATAAACACTATTCACACCCCCTCTAGTGTTATTCCTAGCCTTAAGATCCATATTCCGCATTCCTCACATATGGCTCAACCTAGGGTGAAGGAAAGTGTGGCCATGGGTTTTGATGGAGAATGTAGTGATTTGAAGTGATTTTAAGGTGTTTATACTAATACACACACACACACGCACACTAATAATTTAATTTCCATTTGTAATTATTTTCTCCATAATTTTGCTAACA
This sequence comes from Allium fistulosum, assembly GCA_030737815.1. Classification (NCBI taxonomy): domain Eukaryota; kingdom Viridiplantae; phylum Streptophyta; class Magnoliopsida; order Asparagales; family Amaryllidaceae; genus Allium; species Allium fistulosum. Next base: position 933,938,844 of record CM060907.1, on the reverse strand, counting down.
TAGGAAGCCATTAAAATAGCTTGAGGAACGAGGAAGAAGATGAAGAATATGTGTTAGGAATTTATGAAGAAAGTGGTGGGTATTTATAGGAAAACTTAAAAAAATCCAAATACATAATTACCTTTTTACCCTCAACCCACACCCCCCTCCATCACTTCATTTTACACGGCCACCCCCCTCATGTCCTCTCTTCCATGTGCTAGCCTATGTGTGTGTACTTTAGTGTGTAAGATGAGTTGATGGTTGCTTTTAGTTGCTTAAGTCTTAAGTTTTTAAGAAATATCTTAATATTTTGTTATATATATATTTAAGTGTATATGTATATTTGTATGTATATATATGTGTTCTTATGTATGTTATATATGTGCACATAATATATAAACAAGGTTGCAATAACTTTGAACAACTTCCGTTCATTAAATCGTTGAAAATCGAGAAATCGATTCCTGGTCACATTTTCACTTATAAATTAGTTTACATGTATATGTAAACAAAAATTGAAAACTAATTTCTTATCATTTTTAACTAATTAAAACTATCACATTTTATTTATAAAACCATATAAATTAATTAACAATTATTTACAAAAATCTCTATTATATCGATAAAGCGATACAAATTTTCTTATATTTTCAATCAAGTATATGTCTTCATAAAACTATTCCAAATGATTTATTATCACTTTATAACTATTTAAAATGAATTATTATCATTTAAAACAATTATTTGAATAATTATAATAATTATTAAATCATTATATTTCAATTTAAATTCATACATCAATAATTAAATATAACAGCATCACTGATGATGTCATAAACACATTTAATTTCCAAAAATAAAACAATTGATTTTATTTCCTGTTCTTGTTCAATTATAAAAATAAGTGTATGTATCTAACTCCATGCATGACGTTTTATGATTATAGAGTTGTTTCTCGATAAAATGGTTTTCGGCCATTTTATCGGTATATCTTTCCAAAGGAACTGTATTTTGGAACATTCTTCCAAAATAAGTTCATTATTATTAATTATCACTTAAAACTTGATTATTTATGAAAAATAATCTATATTTGAATATATAAAATAATTTAAAAATCTTTAATTAAAGTGATCAAATTACGGGTCGTTACATTTATACTCTTCAAATAATATAATAGCTTCTTATGGTAATTATTTATACCAAATCTTATTCATATAATTTAAACTTATAATTTCAAATTATCAAAATACAAAGTTCCATTCTCTTTAATTATTCAAAGATTTCCAAAATTTGTTTACACGATCATCTTTTATTTTAACTTTCTTATAGATTAGGACTTATATATAAAATTTAACTTTCAGTCAAATCATAATAAGATATACACAACAAATCAAAAGCATCACACTAAATTCATCTTAGCATATTATTATTATAAATGAACATACACAATTTTACATATATCAAATAATATAATTACACTGCATTGCTATCTATTTATAGCGAATCGCTTTGCCAAATGGCTGCGATGTTCACCGTGAAATCAACATTGTCTCATCACTGACCTCTGCTATTGCTAAAGCTTGGTGGCTGCACATGGCATCTAAAATTAATACATTAATGCATCCCTATTGTTTTCATTATAATTTTCTAAACTATCAAAAAAATTTAAAACACATGTACATATAGATAATTATTTCATAGTGGATAAAATTTTCTTCTTAATTAATTTACCAAAAAATCATTCCTTATAATATTCTATCTTCTCATATAATATTGTTCAGTTCCAAATCAATTACCTGATATTATCATCAATACTAAATATAATATCTTCATTCCAAAAAAACATATAGCTCATAATATTTCTTTTTAAAATATTATTCATCTTTAAGATATCTTCCTTTAAAACCATCATTTATTATCAAAATTTCATATGATACTTTACTTCAAATAAAATATATAATTCATTACACTCTTAAAATATTATTTATCTTTAAGACACTTTCTTTCCAAAATTCATTACATATGCATATATTAACTTCAAAACATTTAATCCATTTTAATATAATATTTAACTTACTTAAAATTTTATTTTCTTTTTAAATTTATTTATACACATTCATAATTATTTGTAATGCTTTAAATATTATAACCCAAAATACGGTGTCCAATTGTCTTGTCCTAGTGTTTAGGAATCACTATCGATAATGTTGATTAGGCGCATCGATCAAAATTATTAAAGCACTTAATGGAAAAATTAGCACAAAACTAATTTCCAAAAATTTCTTTATCAGTCTCAATATTTTCACACAAATGATAATTTACTAATAACAATTGAATAATACAACCATTCATCCATGCATACATCGTGCAATTATCCAAATCCATATCTATCTTAATATTTAACTAGTTATACTATAAATTAATATTTCATTCTATACGATGTAAAGTTTTCAATATCCTATGCAGTAGCTACACTACTGAAGACACCGTAAGGTCTTATAATTAATATCGAGTAGGATTCTAAATTTCAAGTAATGATTTCCACTCAATCCTAATTTTAAACAAGTACTTACATTTCAAAACAATCAAGCATCCATCAATTAATAAAACACAAATAACCAAATTAATTACCGTGCCCAGTGGAAAACAGTCTAACAGCTTCCACTGTGCCACTCTGATCACTAACGGATGAAGACACCACTTGTAACAACCCGCATGTTTGTAAATATGCTTGCCGAATGGGATGTTCTTAAGACTTTATCTTTGTGCAAAATTCGTGATCGAGGTTCAGCTTCTGATTCTCCTATTCTATTATTTAGTTTGGGAGCTCGACCCATTTTATTGGATCGTATTGCCGATGCTCAGCGGCGTGATCCTGATTTGTTGCATCTTATTCAGCTTTGTGAGTCTGAATCATGTGATGAGGCGTTGCGGGATTTTAACATTGATTCTCATGGGTGTCTTCGCAAGAAGAACCGTCTTTTTGTGCCTTCTGATTTTGCACTTAGACATGACATTCTTGATGATTGTCACCGTTCTAAGTATACTATTCATCCCGGAAGTAGCAAGATGTATGCCGATATGAGTCGCCTTTATTATTGGGAAGGCATGAAGCATGATGTAGCGAGTTATGTGAGTAATTGCATAACTTGTCAACGTATTAAAGCCGAACATCAGCGTCCTTCTGGTCTTCTTCAGCCTCTTGAGATTCCATTGTGGAAATGGGATCAGATTTCTATGGATTTCATTGACGGCCTACCTCGTTCGAGATCAGGCCATTCTAGTATCTGGGTTATTGTTGATCGCCTCACCAAGTCTGCTCATTTTGTCCCTATTAAGTCTAATAGGACTGTTTCGCATTTGGCTAAGTTATTTATCAAGGAAATCGTGAGACTTCACGGTGTTCCTAGTTCGATTGTGAGTGACCGTGATCCTTTATTCACCAGTCATTTTTGGAAGAGTCTTTATCAAGCTTTGGGAACAAAGCTTAATTTCAGCACAGCTTATCATCCGTAGTCTGATGGACAGACTGAACGGGTGAATCGTATCTTGGAAGATCTTCTTCGTATTTGTATTTTTGATTTTGGTGGTTGTTGGGAGGATCACCTACCTTTGGTGGAGTTCTCCTACAATAACAGTTTTCAATCTAGTATCGGTATGGCTCCTTTCGAAGCTTTATACGGAAGGCCATGTCGATCACCCTCTTGTTGGTTGGAATCTGGAGAGAAGCTTATTCTTGGTCCAGATTTTGTTCGTGATTCTTCCGAGAAGATTGATCTTATTCGATTGAGAATGAAAGAGGCACAGGGTCGCCAAAAATCCTACACGGACAACCGTAGGAAGCCTCTCGAGTTCTCGATCGGTGATCTTGTTTTTATTCGTGTTTCTCCTTTGAAAGGGGTTATGCGTTTCAGTACGACTGGTAAATTGGCTCCTCGTTATGTAGGACCATTTTCTATTACTGAACGTATTGGCCCGGTGGCTTATAGAGTATTGCTTCCTACTCATTTATCTGGTATTCATGACGTATTTCACGTCTCTCAACTTCGGAAGTGTCTTCGAGAATCGGATTCTGTTATTACTTCTCCTGATTTGCAAGAGCTTGAGGTCTCACAGACTTATCTATTGTACAGCAACCTATTCGCGTACTAGCCACGGAGGTGCGACACCTTCGGAACAAGGACGTGCCGCTCATTAAAATTCAATGGTCCGCTAATCCCAATGACTGTACTTGGGAAACCAGAGAATTTATTGAGCGATCTTATCCGGGTTTTCTATCTTTGCTTTGAACGGTGAGTATATTTTTTTCATCTCAAGCTTAATTCCTTTTCTTTTGTTTGTTGTTGTATGTAGTTGTTACAAATATCGTCTCTAGGAAATTGCGGGGACGCAATTTTGTAAGGAGGGGAGATCTGTAACAACCCGCATGTTTGACAATTCTATATTTAAATGTTTAATTTAAATGTAGCGTCGTTAGTCGGATTTTAGGGTCCGAAATGTTACTTTTTGCAAACGGCCGAATTGGAGCTCGAAACTATTTCCATTGAGTTCAAAATGGCGTTTACGATCTTTTTGAGTATAATCTTTTATATGTTTGGAGTAAGATGACTTTTGCCACTTTTTTCTATTTGGGTTTGGGTTTGGGTTCAGCCCTTAACCCCACTTAACCCCCTAGCTCTCTAACTCTTCATCCATTCACTCCCATTTCATTTCATTTCCTCAAGCAAACTAAAAATGGTGGAGAGGAAGAGGAATTAGAAATTACAAAACCCTAGTTTCTTCTTGCAACTTGAATTCTTGCTCCAAAAATCAAAGAGAAGGATAGGTAAGCCTCCTCTTCATCTTCTCCAACTCTTCTCCTCTTCAATTTTAGAAATTTCCTAACCCTAATTTAGGAAATATGTGTTTATTCTTAGATTGAAGTTTGTAGAGTTGAAGTGGAGTGTGGTTGGTTGTTTCTTTGCATTTGAGCTCCTTCTTCTTCTTAGTTTTGTGTAAAAAGGTGAGATTTTATCTCACATCTATGACTATAATCATCTTTGAGTGATAGGTATGGATTCCTATTACTTGTTCATATGCATTTGATCTTTGTTTGGATTGGTTTTATGTACATTCCAATTCTTGGGTTTCAAAGTCTAATTTTTATGAACATTCCTTTATGGATGTTTTGATCTTGTTTTGGTAATGAATCGATGTGCTTATAGGACAGGGTAGTCGTTAGGCGTGAACCCCTAGCGTCCGTGCTCGACCGATTGAAAGTTGGGAGAGTTTGATCATCATTTGAATAGGCTGGAAACAGCCCAGGTTCAGGTCTGGCCGACCGAACTCAGGGTCCGGTCGACCGACCTGCTACCTGAGCTATTCCATGCCTCTGTTTTGGAAGTGTAGGAATTCAGGCTCCGGCTGACCGACCCAGGAAGTTCGGTCGACCGACCTGCTTCCCGAGAATTTTTCCAGAACAGTGTCCGGTCGACCGAGCCCTGTAGCCGGCCGACCGACCTGCTCCTGTTTTGCTTGTTTTGCCTATTTTTGTTCGTTTTGTTTGATTTTCCAAATTTTATCGATTCAAGTTGGTTCTTAGTGTTTGTTATTGCATCTTTGGCTTTTGATAACTTACTTTTGACTTCAATTCACGGTTTTTATAAATACTCCCTCTAAATCGTATTAAAAGCTCCATTCTCCAATTTGTAAACTCTATTTAAAACACACACGATTTCGCACTCCGAGCGAAGTGGGAGGAGAATTAAATGATTAGATAAAACTCGTGCAATGAACACGTGCGTTCATCTTTTCCGTTAATTCCCAATCTATTCGTTTGAACGTTTTGACCTTTGTGTCTAGTTTACCGATGAAATGAGGTAAACTTTGTACTGCTTTGAGTGTGAAGTTGACTGACAGATAGTAAACCGTTTAGTGCGAACGAGTGGTTATGGGACTCATGTTAACACTTTTCGGATTCCTTTTTGAGAGTTATGACACATTTTGCCAGTTAGTGGTGTCCAGTACTGGGCCTCCGGACCTTCACCACTACGGTTTGTTGCCTTCGGGTATGTTGCCTTCGGGTTTGTACCTTCGGGTTTGCGCCTTTGGGTTTGTTGCCCTATTGTATCGCTTTGGTGTTGGTCCTTTTTGAGCCGCACGAGTGATATTGGGTTTGGAGCCTTCGGGCTTATGGATCCTTGTTTATACAGTACTGAGCTCGAGCAATCTTTTGTTTCATTGATATTATATTCCCTTGGTATCGCCCTTCGGTGTTGGTCTTTTTGAGCCGCATGATGTATAGCAGTTACCTTGTGGAACTTGTATACCTTATGGGTATTTGTTATTTGCCTTTTGGCTTGCTTTGGGATATTCTTATCCTTTGTTTATTTGAGATGCCGATGATATGAGGCTTGTTTTGTTATGTTCATCTTTTGTTAGATGATTGTGTTATCTCCTTTAGAGATAATTGTCAAACTGTATGATTTTGCAGGTTTATTGTTGTTCAGTTTATATAACTGATTTGTTTATCTAGACTGACCCGTGTATTTTATACTCGGGTCAGACCGAGATGTTTCAGGTTAGGTGCTTTTGGACTTAGCCTATTTTGCTTCCGCATGGACTACTCCGCTAGCTTCTTTTTGTCATAGCTTTTTGCGTAGTCCCATTTTGTTGTAACTCTGATATGTATTCTTTCGGATTCGCCTGTATATTGTGGTTTGCTATACCACTTGACATGTATTATTTTGTATACTCTGTGATGTATCTGGGTATGTGTAATGTATTTGATGTTTTACTGTTCTGTGATTTGTGTTACATTGAGTTGTTACATTTTGTTCTGATAGATCCTATAGCCATTGTAGTTTTGCTTTAAGTATTTATTGAACTTGTCGAACCACATGAGATGATAAAAACCACTTTTCGGCGTGTTCAGTAGATAGTTAAAGTAAGACTACACATGGTCGCTTCCATTATACTCTATTGTCCGCATTAGCAGACGGTATTATCGATATAATACTCTTTGTTAATGAGGCTCTCGGAGTGGGGCGTCACACCACTGCTCTACACCAAACTATAAAATCATTTTTATAACCTTAATTTGCAAAGTAATTCAAAAAATTTACAAATATGCCCAAATGATTATTCCTATAATCATTTTGCACTTATATCCTAAATAGGAAATAATTCCTAAATTATATCCATCATACCCAAGGGACAAAACTCTAAGTCTGTCTAGGCCAAGATTCGTGTTTCGTACATTCTATATTATTCTAAATCTATGCTCTGATACCAAGTTGTAACGACTCACCATTATACCCATATTATCCAAGAATATTACAAGTATATTGTCGAGTAATATGAAGAAGAAGGCTAGATATGAGTGACCACCATGTCTATTTCTTTGTGCTAACACTATCACGTCATCTTTTACCATATAACTCCATATATAGATGTGAATAGTATAACGACCTGCCTTTTTGGACGTTTTAAGCAGACACACGCGTCAGACTCAAACGATTCAAAATGGCAGATTGTTATGGGGTAAATAAGAAAAGCAGGGAAAGAAAGAAAATAAAAAAAAATACAGAATCTCACAGCGGAATGACAAAATATAATAATCAAATAAACAGTTCATGAAGCTGTTTACAAATAATATTTGATTACACCTTTACAATATAGATCAGAGTTACATACAACAGTAATGAATAAATAATGCAGCGGAATAATATGATGCAGTGGAATAAATATAATAAGCAATAATAGTATTAAATCTTCGTCTTCGTCCTCAAGAAAGCAGTCTTCGATAAAACTGAAAAGCTCAGACTGACCCGAGCGAATTGAAAAGACAGAACACTCGAGTCAGAACTAAAAGATCTTATATAAGTTAAATCAACGGTAAATATGAGTGTGACGGCATCGGAGATGTTTACGGGGTTTGACATCTCCTATCCAGTGTCTAACGTGAGTGCAATACCTTAAGAGATGTTCGGTATTTCCATCTCCTAAGGATCTGTTAAACTATCTACTATGTAGTACAATACGCTATTATAATTTGTCTACAGTAAATAAAGTATTAAAATAGCATTAAGGCGTTACCCATATCCCCCTTAACACATTTTATATAATGTTGTAGTCTATACAGATACTGTAAACTCCACCCGCAGGTGGGCTATCAGGGAGCACTCCATAGGTACGACACAAAACAAACTCGTAGAAGGCGCGATAAGGCATGTGACAAGGCACTCGAGGCAATGCCTAGGGTAGATATACCAATTGTGGATCCGGACTGGTGGTAACACATAGCAGCTACTACCGCCCACCTCGGAACACACTCCCAAATCAAAATCAAGGGGTGGCCACCAAATCAATCATAATGTAATAGAATGGTATCGAAGAAATGTGCCCGATAGGAGGAATGACCTCACTTGGCCCGGCGAAGCTCCTATTTTAGCCACATCAAGCTGACTCACAGGAGTCAGGGTCACGTAAATACCTCATACAGAATCGTTCATCAAACAATCCTACTTCATTTCTGGAATCTCCACCACGTACACAGTTGTTAAAGTGCTTTTCGGTATTGGCAAAGAGTATAACAATATCTGATCCCGGTCTCTTTAACAACCAAACGCTTATTTTACACCGGATGGTTCCTTTACATTTCAAGAAGGTCAATTCACAATTTATATCAACATATCATATTCGATTTCAAATCATATCTCTTTCGAAATCATATTCACTTTCAAAATAATATTCACTTTAAAACCCGTATTTACTTCCAAAATCATATTCGCTTTTGAATTTATCGATGAGATAGGTTAATTAAATCCTAGTTCCAAAATCATCATATTTACTCAAATATGTCATTTCACAAAAAGGTATCAATTCCATATTCCAACTTAGGTTGTATCATCATCGATGATTTAAATATAAATACTTCAACTCTACACAGTCTGAAATTTTAGAAAATAGTTTGGGTAGTCATAAATAGTTTTAATAGTTTTAAAAATAGTTTAAAATAGATTGAAATAGTTTAAATAGCAAAAATAGTTTAAAAAGATTTAAATTTGGTTTTATTAGATTTAAAATGATTTATATAAATTTAAAAATAGATTAAATGGATTTAAATTATATTAAATAGATTTAAAATAGATTAAATAAATTTAATTAGTTTAAAATGGGTAAAATAGATTAAATTGGATTAAATAGGTTATAATAGATTAGTATGAAATAAAATAGTTTTAATATTGATTAAAATAGTTAATTTAATTAAAACAATTTAAATTAGTTTAAAATAGATTTCAAAGTTATATCCAAACATTTCAATAACTCAATTCCGATAAATTCATTTATTTTTGTCACTTCAACTTTGAAATTCCAATTTAAATCCTTTGAACAATTCATTAAATCGATTCCAATTCCAGCATTAACGTTTGTGTTATCCCGCCTTTTGGCAAGGCCGTGCCACCAAGGATTTGACTGGAGACCGGTGACAGATTGTCTCGGAAATCAGTTACACACAAGGATCGCGATGGATATCGATGAAATTTGTCCGAGTCCAGATCGGGCTGCAATCGATAAGGCACGTCAAGCAGAGTAGTAGAAACCAATGTTCCAAATTTCGGGGCAATCCGAGTTCGTATGCTCAAGATATCACCGACGAAAAATGGAGTAGACAGTCCTTAGTTCGAATCCATAGGCGAAGACTATGTTCGAATCCATGAAGTTCGTATCCACCAGACCGGCATCACCTCAGCATGGTCGAATCCATCAAACGTATGTTGCTTCGAATCCATGGAGCATAGCCTTGCTTCGAATCCATGCAGATCACGTTTACTTCGACTCCATCATGCGTGTCCCCTCTTCGAAACCAACAAGGTAGGGGATCTTCGAATCGATACAGTCAAGAGTGCTTCGGCTCCCTTACCTCGAGTCCATTGGAACACTCCCTTCTTCGAATCCATTCAGCAATAGTGTCTTCGTATCGACCGACTATGGGGAACCCTGATCGATACGAGGGAAGCAGACGACTCAATCGATTCGAAGGAGCATACCTTTGAATCCATCGCCTCGACTCCACCATCTTCGAATCCACTCAACTGAGAGTCCTCGACTCCACCATCTTCGAATCCAAGCCATGGATTCAACCCAGTTAAATAGGAGTACAAAACGGATCGAGGCGAGATACGCACGCCACGTCGCAGCAAGCATCGAGTCGACCGAATCGATTCGAACTAAGATCGATTCGAAGTATCCCTGTTCTCCAGAAATGCAACATTGAATCGATCATATCTCGAGTTCTACAAGTCCAAATGCCATGAGATTTTCACAGAAGCTTAAACACATGATGAAGAATGTTCACACCAAATTTCAGCTCGATTGGATGATTTCTTGATCGATTCAAACCAAGGGTCGAATCGATCCCAAAGTGGGCCCGGATCTCCAGATTTCGGCCATGTGGGCCCCCTGACGTACCAGAACTGGTCTCCCCTCATTTTAGGCGAAATATCAGCCTCCTACACCTATAAATAGAGCCCCTGGTCATTCAGAAAAGGGGTCGGATAATTCTAAGTACTAAAGAGCGCCCAGATTCTGCCAGATCTACTCCAGAACACCGTCGCTGCTTCAAATTGACACTTAGCATTTAAATTCAGTTGTATTACCTTATAAACTACTGTAATCTTCAAGTAATCGAGCAATAAAATCATCAAACTTCATAGTGGACGTAGGCAAAACGCCGAACCACTCTAAATCGCTTGTCTTTGCAATTTACTTTCTGTTATTTGGAGTTTTTGTTAGATAATCTACAGTTTTAATTTTCATTCTTCAATTTTATCTCTTCAAAAACTTCCGAAGAGTGTTGTGCCCATTTTTGGTACAAACACTTTGGTGCTTTCACCGAGAAAAAACCAGCTTTTTTCTCCTGCTCCTTGGATCTACCATCGATACCGGATTGCACAAATCCAAGAGGAAGATCCAGATCTTCGATTCACAGTCCTTCCATTCTACTCAGATTTGCATAAAATCTAGGAAAAGGATTCATCATTCAAAATGGTTAGCACGAGGACCACTTCTACAGCTGCTGGACAAGAAGGTAGGGATGGACAGAATCCTGCTCAACAGCAGCCATCCAACCAAGACAACACTGCCCACTTAGATCCGTCTGTTGCAGTCACTAGACAAGAATTCCAGGTGTTGCTCCAAGAGCTGACTCAGAGTCAGCAACAGTTAGCCGAACAGTTGCGTGCCAATATTGAATTGACAAACCAACTGAACCGCCAGGGCCGTAGGAGGTCCAGAAGGGATGATGTTTCCCGCTCATCCACTGAAAGTTCTGCCTCATCTGACTATCATCATAGATCTACCCGTCCCCGATTAGACGGAGATCATGCTCAGACTGCTGGATATCAGCCCGCCCTGACTGTCGGGCAATTAAGGGTAGGACCATCAACCAGTTTCCAGGTTGGGCCATCAGCGCGAGGTGGTCGTACTCCACAATATACTACGGACAATCATGTCACAGCTGCCACAGTAGAAACAAGGGTTGATACCCGACATCTTCCGGATTCGAGTAATCAACAACAGGGACGTACTTCTGAACCATACGTCCCGGAAGACGCTGAGCCAAGGAGGCGAAACTTGGACCGCCGACAACGCCCGGTCCAAACTCGCACTGTGGAACCCGACCACACCTTAGCTCAGCATGCTCAAAATGTAGCAATGCCAGACATCTCGACTATGATACGTCAGATGATCCGTGAAAGCCAAGGTCTTACCAATGACGATTGGGGGATCTCGCGAAGCCATACTCCTTTCACGGACGAGATACTATACGCTGAACCTCCTCGGCGATTCAGGATGCCAACTCTCCCTATGTACGAAGGAAGTTCTGATCCCAATCAGCACATACTGAAATACGAATGGTCAATGAGCGCCGCAAGGGCCGACGATGCAGTAAAATGCCGGAGCTTCCCCATTTCACTGGGAGGAATTGCAACAATGTGGTTTACAAGACTACCTCCAAGATCTATCTCTTCATTTGACCAATTGGCTAAGAAATTTGTTGAACAATTCCGTATGCATGTCGCTAGACCCAAAGATGTTAACACCCTGTCCAATGTTACCCAGGCTCGTGGGGAAACATTAAGGCGTTACTTGGAGAGATTCCATGCGGCATGTGTGGAAATTAGTAATCCCAACGACAACTCAATTTTAATGGCATTGACAAAGGGAATTGATCCCGATTCTGAATTTGGAAACTGGTTAGCCGGAAAACCACCCGCATCGTTGGACCGTTTCTACTCCAAAGCCGCTTAATTCTTACGGCAAGAGGACGCGAAACAGTCTAGGAAGCAGGACGATGCGAAACCTGGAAATGAGGGAATACAAAGCAATGTAGCAGTTAAACAGTCCGGTGACAATTCCAAAAAAGTCCAGTTAAACATACAGAACAAACAAACTCAGCCAAGAGGTGGCAATGGTCAAAATAAGAAGAGAGATCTGAATCCAGGCCCACGACGTAGGGCTTCAATGTTCGAAAGTTATACACCGTTAAACACTTCGCTGGAAAATGTGTACCTGCAAACTTGCAACACAGAACAGTATAAGAAACCCGCTCCGAAGCGGTCATCAGAAAGGCAGATTCAGACAGGAAAGTTTTGTAGGTTTCATGAGAGTTATGGCCACAATACTAATGACTGTCGCCATTTGCAAGATCTCATAGAAAAGTTGATCAGGGAGAGGAAGTTAGATCAATTCGTGCGGGCGCCGCAGTCTGGTGGTGTGGGCCCATCGAATCCGAACCGTGCGCAAGACCAAGAAAGACAAGAGGAACCCGCTCGTACAGGCGGGAGGCTAGTTATCAATACCATAAGTGGTGGTCCTCATCCAACGGACAGGAGCTGGAGGGAAATGGAGTCGTATGCTAGCTCTATCAGGCATGCGAGCTTCGAATGCTGCAGTAATTGTGAGGATGGAACCCCGGCTAAGCAACAAAAGACGATGTCTGACGATATCATATTTAGAAGCAGAGATGCTGATAAAATTGAAGCCCCAACAATTGACCCACTGGTCATATCTGCCCAAGTTGGTCCTGCTTGGATGAAGAGGATCCTGGTTGACAGTGGGAGTTCTGTAAACATTCTATTCAAGCGAGCTTACGATTTAATGAAGATGGAAGCCAAAGACTTGAAACCCTGCCAATCCCGAGTTCATGGCTTCAATGGGAGTGCAACGATACCTACTGGAATAGTGGAACTACCAGTAGAACTGGGGATTGGAGAACGCAGGAGAGTCCGACTGCTGCAATTCGTCGTTCTTGACATCGCTTCACCGTACAACGCATTCCTGGGTCGACCAGCCCTTGCTGAATTCAGGGCAGCCATTTCCCCGTGGTGTTTGACTTTAAAATTCCCAGCCGATCATGGTATAGGAATCGTTCAAGGAGATCAGGCAGTAGGAAGAGCCTGTTATGTTGCTGAGTTGCGTGAAGAACAGAAGAAGGAGAAAGGAAAGGGCGTAGAGGAATCTCTCTACGTCCGTTTTACTGATAATTGACAACCAACGCCTGGGCCCCGGCCCGGGCACCACTACCAATTCCTTAGAGATCTTGACCCTAGAGATAGCGAAGATAAAGATGAAGTAGAAGAGAATCAAGCGTCTCCAGTCGAACTGACTGTGGACGTCCCGGTCAGTGAGGATGACGACTCGAAAGTACTAAAAGTTGGATCTCAACTGGGAAAACAGATACAACAGGAATTGGTTGAATTTCTTCAAGCGAATCTTGATGTCTTTGCCTGGACGCACTCTGACATGTGCGGAATCTCACCGAACATTGCAAGTCACTCTTTGAATATTGATCCGCGACATGTTCCGGTCAAGCAAAAGAGGCGTGGTATGGATCCAGAGAGATCTGCCGCCCTTAAAGAAGAAATTGACAAGTTGCAATCAAATGGTTTCATCCGAGATGCTCTATACCCAGAGTGGGTGTCAAATCCGGTAATGGTTCGAAAACCGAATGGGAAATGGAGAACATGTGTCGACTACTCCGACTTAAACAAAGCTTGTCCAAAAGATAGTTTTCCACTTCCCCGAATTGACCAACTCGTAGACTCAACTGCAGGTCACGAATTGTTATCCTTTATGGATGCTTATTCCGGTTATAATCAGATACCCATGCATCTACCCGATCAAGAACATACTAGTTTCGTGACCGATCTGGGACTCTACTGTTACAGAGTCATGCCCTTTGGTTTAAAGAATGCCGGAGCAACTTACCAACGCTTGGTTAATCGAATGTTCGCTGATCAGATCGGAAAGACCATGGAAGTCTATGTGGATGACATGTTAGTTAAGTCCCGATTTTCCACAGATCACGTCAAGTATTTAAATTCAATGTTCCGCATCTTACGTGAGTATGGAATGAAGCTTAACCCATTAAAGTGCCACTTTGGCGTCGCATCCGGAAAGTTTCTAGGGTTCATCGTCAACGCTCGTGGGATAGAGGCAAACCCCGAAAAGATCTGGGCAATAAGGAATTTGCAAACTCCAAAGACCATAAAGCAAGTCCAGAGTCTCAACGGGAAGGTAGCAGCGCTAAGCAGGTTCATCTCGAAATCCACTGATAAATGCATTCCTTTCTTTGATCTAATCCGGAAAGGGAAACGAAACTTTGAATGGACCATGGAATGTGAAGGCGCATTCCGATCGCTGGTTCAACATCTCTCTACGCCACCGATTTTGTCGAAACCAATTGATCACGAACAATTATACCTTTATCTGGCGGTATCGGAGCATGCGATCAGTGCTGCTCTGGTCCGGGAAGAGGATCGAGTGCAGAAACCGGTCTATTATGTTAGTAAACGATTGACCGAAGCTGAAAGAAATTACCCCAGGTTGGAGAAACTGGCTTACTGTTTGGTCATCGCCTCGAGAAAGCTTCGTCCTTATTTCCAAGCTCATCCGCTTACTGTGTATACCGATCAGCCGTTACGACAGGTCCTCACGCGGCCTGAGACGTCTGGAAGGTTACTCAAATGGAATATCGAACTGAGTCAATTTGACATTACTTATGCTCCGCGGAGAGCCATTCAAGGGCAAGTCCTAGCTGACTTCATAGCTGAATTTACTGTTCCAGACGACTTACCTGAAACCAGCGAGTCTCCTGAATATGTCTGGAAACTTTATACAGACGGTGCATCAAACGATCGGTGTTCGGGCGCTGGAGTTGTATTAGAAACCCCCGAAGGTCGATCCATATGCTATGCTTTGAAGTTTGATTTTCACGCAACCAACAATGAAGCCGAATATGAAGCCCTGTTGACTGGGTTAAAGCTTGCCAGATATCTGAGAATTATCGCTATAGAAGTTTATTGTGATTCACAGTTGGTTGTGTGTCAGGTACGGGGAGAATATCAAGCAAGAGATCGAAGGTTAGCTGCTTATCTAGCCCGAGTTCAGGAAGCACTGGATCAGTTTGATTATTATGCTATTTACTACATACCACGAGATCGCAATCAAAAGGCCGATTCATTGGCAAAGTTGGCCAGCACAGGTGAAGCACAGCAAATGGGACTTGTCCCGGTCGAAACTTTGTCCTTCCCAAGCATCGATCAAATCAAAACGAATGATGTGTTGGAAACCTTTCCCAGCAGAGAATCATGGATGACTCCGTATCGAAATTATATTGAGGATGGGATATTGCCTGAACACCGAAATGAGAAAAGGCAAGTTCTACGAAAAGCTTCACGGTTCATCATTCAGGACGGGATCATGTATAGAAAAGGTTATTCTGTTCCACTCCTCCGGTGTATCGCTCACGATGAAGTCAAACGAGTGTTACATGATGTACACGAGGGAGAATGTGGCGATCACACCGGTGGACAAGCGCTTGCTAAGAAGATACTCCGATATGGATATTACTGGCCGACAGTGAATCGAGATGCAGCCAATTATGCCAGAAAGTGCGACAAGTGCCAAAAACACGCTCGAATTCCAAGAGCCCCGCCTACCGAGATAACTCAAATGGTCAGTCCCTGGCCGTTCGCTATGTGGGGTATCGATATCATTGGCGCTTTACCTCTGGCAAGAGGTGGTGCGAAGTATGCCATCGTCGCAGTTGACTACTTCACGAAATGGGCCGAGGCCGAAGCTCTCGCAACGATTACGTCGAAGAAAGTAATAAACTTTGTGGTCCGCAATATCATTTGCCGATTCGGACTCCCGCATACCATCATCACCGATAATGGGACCCAATTCGAAAGTTCGGAGTTCAAGAATTTCTGCCAACGATTTCATATTCATAAAAAGTTCTCTGCAGTCGCACATCCACAAGCAAACGGTCAGGTCGAAGCTGTTAACAAAGTTATCAAATCCATCTTAAAGAAACGACTGGAAAAGGCTGGGGGAAAATGGGTCGATGAACTTCCTATGGCATTATGGGCTTATCGAACAACTCACAAGACCGCAACTGGACACACCCCATTTTCCTTATCCTACGGCTCGGAGGCCGTCATTCTAGTTGAGACGGAAGTATTTTCTCACCGCGTAACTTATTACGATCCAAAAACAAATGCTATATTACTCGCTGAATCTTTGGATCTGTTGGATGAGAAACGAGAAGAAGCTGATTTAAGAGCGGCCGCCTACCGAAGTCGGGTCGCCCGGTTATATAATACCAAAGTTCGCCCCCGAACCTTTGAACTCGATGATCTGGTCCTCAAGTGAATATACCCGGTTCCTTCACACATGAAACCAAGTTGGGAAGGACCGTACGTGATTACACAAAGACTTGGGGATGGCACATTCAAACTATCAACCGTGGACGGTCTAGTTTTACCAAGAGCCTGGAACAGCGAGAGTCTCCGTCGCTACTACATATGACAGGCTTCATTTATTTCATTATGTTTTTTATTCAGCAATTTACTTTTGCATTTCGAAAT
Organism: Allium fistulosum; assembly: GCA_030737815.1. NCBI lineage: Eukaryota > Viridiplantae > Streptophyta > Magnoliopsida > Asparagales > Amaryllidaceae > Allium > Allium fistulosum. The sequence goes on along the minus strand of CM060907.1, from coordinate 933,921,946 downwards.
TAGAATTTGTAATAAGGCAACTGATTTGCCATATTTTCTTATTTCAGCAATAAAATGCCATCTCTTCGAGCCAGAGCTGTGATTCATTAAATACAATGTACAACATCACGATGCACGAAGAGCTAAGTTCCATCACACAGTGGAATTTATTCAAGTAGGGAGTGGCTGTGAAGCAATCAACCACTCACTAAATGAAACCCGAGCTCGGGGGCAAGCCATCACATCAGACCACGAAATGGGTTGATACACGACAACCCTTCACTTAACTCCGTACTCCCAGAGTGCGAGGCGGAGTATAAAACATTTTACTAAACTCTGTGCTCCCAGAGCGCGAGGCGGAGTATAAACTTTCATTCAACTCCGTACTCCCAGAGTGCGAGGCGGAGTATAAACATTTTTCCTAAACCCCAGAGTACTCCGAGAGTGCGAGCTGGGTACAAGCTTTTTATTTAACTCCGTACTCCCAGAGTGCGAGGCGGAGTATAAACATTCCTTAACTCCGTACTCCCAGAGTGCGAGACGGAGTATAAACATTCCTTAACTCCGTACTCCCAGAGTGCGAGGCGGAGTATAAACATTCCTTAACTCCGTACTCCCAGAGTGCGAGGCGGAGTATAAACATTCCCTAACTCCGTACTCCCAGAGTGCGAGGCGGAGTATAAACATTCATTCAACTCCGTACTCCCAGAGCGCGAGACGGGGTATAAACATACGTCAACTCCACACTTATCCCCAATGCTGGGGGCAGAACCATAACACATGACAAGTTGAAGACGAAAAGGGAATAAATTTTCATTTCCACTATCGACAAAAAGAATCTGATTACAAAGTGTTAAAAGGAAATTCTGCTAGTGGGAGCCGAATCCACATCTATACACGGCAATAGAAAAATCAACAAAATGCTACCCTACGCAACAAAGATTTAAAGAAAGAGTTCAATCTTTCTTCTTCCTTATCTTCTTCTTCGGGGTAGCCCCACCAGATCCACTGCTTGATTTTTTCCTCAATTGCTTACTCTTTTCAGGCTTGCCCTCCGGCAGCGATATAATGTCGACGTCTTCCTCAGAGCTGGAGGCGACGGAAGTTCTTCTAGGAGGACGAGCTGGAGGCATAGGAGTAGTAGCAGGAGGAGGGACAGGAGCGGTCTCAATCACTACAGTACCGCCCGGTGAAATCACCATTAACGGGGCAGGCCCGGGCGGATTAGTACCATCATTCCCTGCTGCCATCTCGGCATCAATCTCAGCAATGATGTCATCCTCGCGAGAAACTTGGGCCGCGTCGGATGTGCCAATAGCTGGCATAGATGAACTAACGGCCGGAGCAGCCCCACTCACAGCATCGGACGGGTTGACAGAGGGATCGATGGGTTCATTGAGAAGCTCCTCAATCATTTGAGCGCTGAAAGAAAACATATTTGCATCTCCCTCCTCGCCAATCAAAGTAGAAGTCGTGATGGCTTCAGAAAAAAACAACCCCTTGTGTTTGATGAGGAACTGATAGAGCAAGGGGCGCAGAAACAATAACTTCAGTCACTGAAATGCGACAAAACGAAGATTGTTAGCCAAGTGTGTTGCTTAAGGTTCTTCACAACTAAACTACGAGAAGCGTTCAAATACCTTCCATGGTCTGGACCGAAACGTGGGCAGAATCCTCGGCAGAAGATAGTAATGGTTGGTCAGGATTATAGGCAGGAACAGACTGGGGATCTACCGCACCAGTGGTTTCGGGCAATGTTGGAATTACAGCTCCAACACCTGTCCCGTGATGCACGATCCCCGAGCCTTCGCCTGTCTCTAGAGATTGGACGCCGAGCTTTTCTTTCGCCATAGAAATCACCACCTCATGAAGGGTCTTCCTCTCATCCTCGGTAAGCAAACGCATCTCCAGTTCAAAGTCGTCAAGTGTTCCATCTGGATGCGCTGCTCTTTTCTCATTCACCAGCCGGATCCAGGCATTGTACAAGATCATGGAGTCATCTCCCAGCCACGCTAAATTTCTGTGTTCCAGCACATTAGCGTTATACGTGACTAAGAGGTCGTCAAACTCAGCATCTAGCCTAGACCTCTCCTCCAAGATCTTTTCCTGAATTTCTGCTTCCGCAGACTTAGCCTTGACCGCCGCCGCAGCAAGTTCGGTCCTGAGAGATACTGCTTGGTCGCAAGCCTCTTGAGCAATGGCGTTCGCATCATCCTTCTCCTTCACCATTTCAGCAAATTTGGCCTTGAGCTCATTCAGCTCTTTAACGGCTAAGTCTCGCTCAGCTGCAATGGTTGTGTTGCGGTGGCCCATCTCTTCCACCGTGGCGCAATGTTCTTGCTGCATCCTCGCTAGTTTGGCCACGACACCTTCATGTTTCTGAAGTGTTTCAAGCTCTGACTTCCGGGACGTCTCCACTTCGGATTGAAGAACTTGAATGATGCGTTTCTGCTTGGCAATGTCAGCATCACGTTCAGCAATGACCTTCGCCCTGTCGAAAGCTACTCTAGAGGCCTTCACGGCTGCCTTATACCACTCCTTGTAGTGAGCATAGAAGTCGTGGATATAACTATGAGCAGTGGTCTCAGCTTCCGGAGGGATTCTTTTAAAGTTAGGAGGGAAGATATAGCCATCCATGCAAATTTCCGGGTAGTCATTTTTCATTTGGGCGAGTTTAGCAGCTCCCTCGCTTGTCAACTCAGCCGGAGCTTGTTCAATTATAGCGGCTGCTGTCGGTTCCATTCTTGGCCGCTGAGTATCAGGCCGAGAAGATTGAGAAGGCAACTGTTGCTGATGAGATGGCCCTGGGAGGTCTACTGGAGCCCTGGGAGGCGGAGGAGAGCGAGATCGGGGTCGGTACTGGTATCCCCGGTCTCTGTCAGAGTAATCATAGCCAGAACGGCCACGCGAGTAATCTCTGTCTCTGTCATAACGTTCCTGACTTGAATAGCTTCGCCCATGATCCCTGTCTGTTTCTCTCCTACGGGAATCATAAAATGGAGAGGATTGGCGCACATTCCGAAGCCTATCCAGAGTAGAGCCACGTCCTGACATCTCGCCTGCGATAAGAAAGAATTACGAATTAGGGTCTCATAAAGCAATGTTTACTATGCAAAAGTCATGAAGTGCCGTGGAAGTGTGTGTAAATGTGTAAACCCCCAAACCGACCGGAAGTGTTGACCACACTTAAAGGAAAGGGCTCGTTCACGTTTAGAACATCTTGAAATTCCTCCAACCCAGGATTATGAGAAATCGATATATAATCTGGGATAGGAATATCGTCTAGCCCTTTGAAAGAATCTCTCGAATGTGAAGGGGCGGTATCAGAAATCATGACCCCGGAAGCGGGAAGAAACACATCTACGGATTTTCCCCCCTTGGACTTAAGTTTTTTGGAAACGGCGGCCTTGCCTTTCCGTTTTTCTCCCGATTCTTCAAAGTTTCCCGAGAGATCAGCCATCGGCTCTGAATCTGTGTGGGTTCTTTCTTCATCACCCGCCTCAATTATTCTGATTCCGAGTGACTTCTTCACTTTTTTCTTCTTGGTTTTCTTCTTATCTTCCTTCTTGGAGGCGAACTTTGCAAATCCCTCAACAACTATGCTTTGATTGATGTCGATCAAGCCAAGAACTCTTAAGTTGTAATCATTCAGCACCGAGTCAATATGCCTCAGCTCGCTTGGGACTTCTTGAAGGCTCCGGACGGTACCCTTGAAACGCCCTCCATCGGGCCTAGAGATAATAGCTGTAAAAGGAATGAAATGTCAATTTTAACACCGAAGAGCTATTGGTCAAGGAAACAGGTTAAGGCGCTTACGTCTAGACAACCATCGCCTAGCGAAACCCGGAGGGCACCGAACGTAGAACCACTCATTCTTGAAATAGCTCAGTCGAGTCCAAGCTCCAACTACAACTTGGCAATTCCTAACTGCCTCCAAAAATGTAAAAGACGGGCTATCACCCCTACTCTTGAAGTTAAATATGTGTCTGATCTCGGAGGGCCTCGGCGGGCGAAAGTGACAGTCCATAAATATTACAAAGGCACTGTTCAGCAATGCGTGCCCGTTGGGATGAAGTTGTGAAGGAGCGATTCCTAAATATGATAGCATCCCTCTGATATATTGGTTGAAAGGAGGAAGAGTTCCGGCCGCACAAGCATGACGGTAGAATGCTGTATATCCTTCAGGCGGGTTATGCGGTCTATCAGTGGCGCTGGGCAATAGTACGTCACCTAGAGATATGTTATGCTTTAAGCATATTCGTCCCAATAAGGATTCAGAGATGTTAGACTGAACCAAATCAACAGGGTCCTCAATAAATATCGCCTCCGGCAATTCATCTGGAGCTGGATCGATTACATCGGCAGGGATATCGGGAATCTCAAGAACCGGAGGAGTCGAGCTCTGTACCTCTTGTTGTTGGGAGCTCGAAGATTCCATAATTAACTAACTCATCAGAAAGCAACGTTAAGTTCATAAAGAGCCCGTGCATTCCCCAGTGTAGTGTGTATGAACATGTCGTGCAGTGCAAGTGCTGTGCATCACTTAAGAAAATTTAACAGAATAAAGCAAGATGTTCGTACAACATATCTTGGGAATTTGAGAATGAAAACGACCGTCATCGCTGACCGTCACTTCCACACCATCCAAGTGCTACCAACCAATGCAAGTTTAAGTCTGTTGAGATTTTAGTTAAGTCACAGTTCCATCGACGAGCTTCAAAAAGGAGGTCAAGCTTTACTGTCAAGTTCGATTATGCAAGGCCGAAGCTCGTCGGAGTCAAGTATGCTAAAATCTATTATGTTCGTCAAGGTTCAACTTGAGATTGGTCGTAGCTCAGATGTTGGAGCAAATCAGAAGAACAGGTTTTAGAACGTTCGAATCGATTGATTCGAATCGACATAAGTCGAATCGATGATGTTCGAATCCATACGCCTCGACTCCATTAAGGTCGAATCGATGATGAAGCCTTAAGATGGAAGAGCGCTTCGAATCCATAAGCTCCGCGTAACTTCGAATCGATCAGTAGTCAATTCCTTCGAATCGATCAGGATAACATTACTTCGAATCGATCAATTCGATGCCCAGCCATTAAAAGTCATCGATCCAAAGCCTTGCCCTCAAGATCGATTCGAACTGGGCACTCCTGGATCGATACGAAGCAACGACGCTCCTCCATATTAGCACTCAAGATCGATGCGACGCGAACGGACTCGTTCCTCAGATCCATCGAGTCGACCCACTCCCGACCGCACTATTCCTCATAATTTTCGAGAGGAGTCGAGATTAGTGATAAAGGTTCCAGTTTTATCTTTCATTGTTCGAATCGATCCCTTGGTTACCTGGTTGAATTCGATTACAGATAAAAACTTGAAGGAATTTGATCAACTCGTGCAAAACGCAGAACTTTGAAAGATCGATTCGAAGAAAGAGCTCTCGCAACAGTAAAAAAGTAAAAAATGAAAGTGAAAAAGATCCCGGTATATATAGGGGATTGCAAGACGATTCGCATCCCGGTCAGATGCAACCGGTGAAAACGGCTCCAGCCTATCTATTCGAACGAATATCTTCGAATCGATCACTAAAAAGCATCCATCGATTCGAAGCTGACAGAATGGTTTCACCGATTCGAACCCCAAAAGTACGTAGGTTACAAATCATCTTCGAATCCATTCCTCCGAATCCATCCATACAATATCAATGCGAAGCTTCATCGATTCGAAGCACACCGTCAGAAGAGTCAAGGGAACGTACGACACCATCGATTCGAACGACCACTTTCGAATCCATCAATTCCGAACCCACCAACTCAGAGAACTTCGAATCCACGCAATATTGATTCGGAGAACCATCGATTCAAAGTACCCACTTCGAAACCCTCAACTCGAAGCGGATCAAGAAACATAGCTTCGAATCCATCAAATACCACCGGTCAAATGGACGAATCGTTTCCATATAAAAAATTGCTTGTCCACTTTTGTACCGATTCAGGAGAGGATCAATACGAGAGGATGATCATAGACAATCATGAAAGCAATGTTTTAACTCAAATCTCAAATCGGTTCAGGAGAGGACCGATGCAGATTTCGATAGCAAACCGAACTGACAACAACTTGCGATCACGCAACGTTAACCAAGGTCAAGATAATACACGTATGCACGTATTTTTTGACTAATGTTTTGGTCTTTATCATCAACAGGAATCAGATGTTCATCTCGTCATGACTCAAAAGCCTAACAGTCGATCATGATCATACAACGATTGATTACAACAGCAAAGAAGACAATTTTCGACAAAGCATGTGATAACTGTTCAATAAGGGACTGTAGCTTTTCAAAGCACGTCATGTTTACACAAGACGTACTTTGGGGGGCAAATGTTATCCCGCCTTTTGGCAAGGCCGCGCCACCAAGGATTTGACTGGAGACCGGTGACAGATCGTCTCGGAAATCAGTTACACACAAGGATCGCGATGGATATCGATGAAATTTGTCCGAGTCCAGATCGGGCTGCAATCGATAAGGCACGTCAAGCAGAGTAGTAGAAACCAATGTTCCAAATTTCAGGGCAATTCGAGTTCGTATGCTCAAGATATCACCGACGAAAAATGGAGTAGACAGTCCTTAGTTCGAATCCATAGGCGAAGACTATGTTCGAATCCATGAAGTTCGTATCCACCAGACCGGCATCATCTCAGCATGGTCGAATCCATCAAACGTATGTTGCTTCGAATCCATGGATCATAGCCTTGCTTCGAATCCATGCAGATCACGTTTACTTCGACTCCATCATGCGTGTCCCCTCTTCGAAACCAACAAGGTAGGGGATCTTCAAATCGATACAGTCAAGAGTGCTTCGGCTCCCTTACCTCGAGTCCATTGGAACACTCCCTTCTTCGAATCCATTCAGCAATAGTGTCTTCGTATCGACCGACTATGGGGAACCCTGATCGATACGAGGGAAGCAGACGACTCAATCGATTCGAAGGAGCATACCTTTGAATCCATCGCCTCGACTCCACCATCTTCGAATCCACTCAACTGAGAGTCCTCGACTCCACCATCTTCGAATCCAAGCCATGGATTCGACCCAGTCAAACAGGAGTACAAAACGGATCGAGGCGAGATACGCGCGCCACGTCGCAGCAAGCATCGAGTCGACCGAATCGATTCGAACTAAGATCGATTCGAAGTATCCCTGTTCTCCAGAAATGCAACATTGAATCGATCATATCTCGAGTTCTACAAGTCCAAATGCCATGAGATTTTCACAGAAGCTTAAACACATGATGAAGAATGTTCACACCAAATTTCAGCTCGATTGGATGATTTCTTGATCGATTCGAACCAAGGGTCGAATCGATCCCAAAGTGGGCCCGGATCTCCAGATTTCGGCCATGTGGGCCCCCTGACGTACCAGAACTGGTCTCCCCTCATTTTAGGCGAAATATTAGCCTCCTACACCTATAAATAGAGCCCCTGGTCATTCAGAAAAGGGGTCGGATAATTCTAATTACTAAAGAGCGCCCAGATTCTGCTAGATCTACTCCAGAACACCGTCGCTGCTTCAAATTGACACTTAGCATTTAAATTCAGTTGTATTACCTTATAAACTACTGTAATCTTCAAGTAATCGAGCAATAAAATCATCAAACTTCATAGTGGACGTAGGCAAAACGCCGAACCACTCTAAATCGCTTGTCTTTGCAATTTACTTTCTGTTATTTGGAGTTTTTGTTAGATAATCTACAGTTTTAATTTTCATTCTTCAATTTTATCTCTTCAAAAACTTCCGAAGAGTGTTGTGCCCATTTTTGGTACAAACAGTTTGGATTATCAAAAAATAATTCACTTTATATAAATAACTTCTATTTCAAAAATTCCAGTTGACTGAATTCAAAATTTAAAGAATTTAAAATCATTTAATTTAACCAATCCGGTGTCCGTATAAAATTTTCTACCCTAGGGTCAAGTGGAACGGATATTTATCATTTCAGCCCGCAATTTAAAAATTTACGGTTATATATCAATTCAAACCGCAATCCCGAATTAAATAAAAATCCGTAAAATCGCTCGAGTCTATCATTTCAACCCATAACGATTTTTCCCTATCTATCAGATCGTTCGGCTATGTATCATTTCAACCCATAAGGAACTTGCAGTTATAACAATATAAAATACAACATCCAGTCATCCAATATTAACAATTAAACATTCATCACGATCATCATCCAAATCAATCAATAAACATCAATAGATAACTAAAAATCAATAACATGTATTAAATTGACAATTAAATTAAATATTCAATTTAACGCTGATTAAATGCAGTAAAAGTCAAATTTAACTAGAATGACAATTTAAACATACCAAACATCAATCAATAAATTTCTAATCACATCATAAATTTAATTTAACTAACATAAGATAATTTAGTAATTGTGAGTGGGTTAAAACACTCACATTCGAATTTCAAATTGATTTGAAATCCAAATGAAGGCCCAAAATTCGATAGTCTTGGAATTTGTCCAAACCAACGTCAAAATGTCTGAAATTTCAATACGATCCCAACGGAATAAACCGCGCATGAATCCGAGTTAGTATGCAAAAGTTATGTAAGTTAGAACATTTAAAATCAAAAATTTAAATTTAAATAAATAAATAAAAACAATACTTACACAAAGGACAAGTCAGCAACCTCAGCTCATCAACTACACGCAGAAGCATGCTCGAACCCACGAAATCTTACCATAGCCGCCTCCTTCACAGCCATACCACGGTCGCGCCTAGGCCAATCGCGACCTGCCAGAGACCATCCGCTCGAGCGCCGACCACATCTCCACCTCCACCACGCCTCGCGACCAGCCTCGCCTAAAGATTTCGCTGCCGCCGCCGATAATAACGAAACCCTACTTGAATTATACGCCACATCCAACCATCGATCAACCAAAAGAACGACACAGATGAACTACGCTCGACGCTCTCTATTACCCCGTACCCTCCAATCGACGATCGGCCAAAGTTGATCGTGACTTGATGAACGGCCGAGAGTGATTTGATCATTACAGGACAAACGAAAACTGGATTGCAAAAACATACAACATATTTGGGTTGCGCTCGTCGAGAGCTTCAAATCGGTATATAATTTGATATAGTTTGGAGGATTTTAAATTTTGAAATTGATTTGGATATTGGATTGAGGGTTTTGAAATTGAATTGGCTTCTGCCATTGAAGAAAGAATAGACAGAAGGAATGTTATGTACAGACAAATGGAATAAAAAATAGCTAGGGTTTATAATAGGCTATATATAGGCAGATCGGAAATAGAAATGAATGGGCTAGATCGATTTGAAAGTTGAACGATAAACGGCCCAAAAAGCGCGTTTCGTTCTCGAAACAAAAATGGGTAATCCCATATATCAAAATAGATGTTTTCGATATTTTTAAACTCAATGGAATATGTTTCAAGTCCTAATTCCATGGTATAAAGAAGTTAGCTTCAAATCATCTTATTTCAAATTGATTTCAATTGAATTTAATTAAACTGATTTCTACGCGTTTCGAGTCCGTACGATCAAACGACAAGTCCGATCACTACGAAACTTGAAACCTTACAATAATTCACCGTTATGAATTCGATGAAACTGGTTTCGTCGAAATCCGAGACAGTGGACCAAAATGGCTATTTTTACCTTAATTAAATAAATAATATTAAATTAATTAAGTCACTTTTAAATTTCCAATTTAATGAATACCAATTTTCATCATTTTTGATTACTTGGACAATTACAATAATTTAAAACAAGTTTACATATAATTTCAGTGTTAAATGACACAATAATTATAGTGTTCAATTTCAACTGTAATTAAATCCAATTAATTATAATTAATTCCTATAAATTGATCAAATTTGGTTTCAATCTTTTTATTCAATCAATTATTACTCTATAGACATATTTAATATTTGTTTATATCTTATTACTGAAATATTCTACAATTATCATCTTTTACCATATAAGTTGCAGTATTCCAATAATATTGAACCTTCGTTGATTTTGATATTAATTATAGTTTAAAAAATCATAATAACTTCCTTTATCTTGGTTTCATTTTTATTATTAAACCAATTTATTTCCTTATGAGTGAAATTGACAATTCCGTACATTTTATTACATTCCCAATTTGTAGTTATTGTATTGACTCACATTAATGTAACATTTATTTACATTTATTTATAATTAATTAATTAAATTGATAACGAATAACAATTGTCACCATTTCTACATTTAATAACATTTGTAAGTTTATCATTTACAGGCAAAGGTTATAACAACTCTCATTACACAAATTTTATTCAATTACAATTTATTACACATTATTTTATAAATAAATCAACATTTAAATTATCAGTTTCTTTTTAAATCCAATTATCAATTAATACACACATTATTAACATTAATTTACAGTCTATAACCAATTATGACTTTTAATCATTTTAATTAATTGGAATCACATTCAAAGCAATTTTAGGTTACCTTAAATTAATATCATTACCTTTTATTCCAATTACCTTATTATTAAATCACAAAATTTTATTTCTTCCAACATTAAATCACAAAACCTTATTAAATTAACAATTTTTAATTATCAAAAATTATGGGTCGTTACAAATAGTCTCGGTACAAAGCAATAAACATGTTGGCTCAATTAGAATAGAACAATATATCACATAATTTACAACACTGAATCGTACGTTGCAATAGAAATATAAAACTCCAAATATCATAGTCTAGTGTGCGTCTACAAAAAGAGAAATACTAGACTCGCATAAATCAACATGTAGATATATAGATTATGACAAGTCAAAAGAATATACATGACCTCTTATGTCAACACTACAACCAAATACTCAACAAGTATACATATAAGACTAGCATCTCAAAATGAAACTCTATCACATAGATAACACTACATATATCGACTCTAGCTAGCCTACATTCAAAGTATTAAGTACCTATACCTATCAAGTCTCGGTCTAAGCCAAGTGTTATAAAAATAATAAATGGGTCAGACTATCTCTAAATATCCAAAAAGGTTAGATCATAATAATAAGCATGCATAAACATCAAAGATATAGAAATCCGTTGTAACGACCCGGATTTTTCGATGTTTGATTTGAATATTTAAATGGTTTTAAATATTGAATTTGAATTATAGATTGATTTTCAATATGGAAAATTGGGTTTTTATTTATAAAATAAATTCAGAATTTGAATATAGCAATTGGATAATTTAATTATTGAATTTTAATAATTGAATATTGGTTAAATTATTGTATCTTGAGTTTTAAGCTCGATAAAAATAATTTAAAGGCTTGTAAAATTTATATTAACAATAATAAAGATAATAAAAGTTTAAAAATTTAATTTAAAAGTGATCTGTTCAATTTTAAAAATATTTTGTTCAAATTGACATTTAGAAATAGCCTTCCGAGGCACAGTCTCGAAATTCACCGAAACTAGTTCCATTGGATCCGTAATATTGTATTATTACCGGATTTCAAATTTCATAACTTTTGGAGTTATCGTTTAGCCGAACGGAATATAAACGCGCTGAAATTAATATCGAAATTTAATATAATAATTGGGTCCAAAAGGCTATCTTCTCCATACGATCGAATTAGGGCTCGAAACCTTTTCCATTGCGTTCGGAATAAGGGTATAACATTATAAACGCCTAGCAGCACGCCTCGATAGAGGTTTGAGATTTTTAGCTGTGAAATCGTTACGATTTGAAATTTCAAAATAATATATATATCCAGGTCAAATTCAAAATCAGGGCTGTCGTCCTCAAATTGAAATGTACACGTTTCCTCTACCTTCTCAAACATGCAGCCGCTTTTCCGTTAAATCTCGAGTGTCCCCCTTCTTTTCGAATCAGTTCAACGTAGAAAAAAAAGTAATCGAACTGAAATTTAAAATCAAAAGAAATCCCCTCGGTCGAAATCAAAATCGAACCATTCCATTCCCTTCGCTCCAATTCAAATCCACGAAAGAGAAAAAAATGGAAGCAAGAACGGAATCTCATTTCAGGAAAAAATATATTCGATCAAGTTAATTCGCACGAGGCATTAGGTCAAGTTCGAACTCGATATTGTCGCGATCGCAAGGTGGCGCTCGGGCAGCGCACACGCGTGAGGGGAGAAGAGCAATGGGAGGTGGTGGTTTAGATCGAAGGCTACGATGATTTGTGTAGAATATGGTTTGTGTAGAATAATCTATTGTAGATTAATCTATTGTAGAATAATCTCGAGGAATGTCGTTTATTTTTTTTTCATATATGGTGATATATGATTTGTGTAGAATAATCTATTGTAGATTATTGTGGTGATTTAAAATTATTGGATGGTATTGTAGCACTGGCCTGAATTTTGATAATTTAAACACTATAAATATATTTTTAAAGATTATGGAATAAGAAAGGAAATTGGTATAAAAATATATATATTGGAATTGGAATTATTTTAAAGAATTGAATTAGAAGAAAAAAATATATTTGATTTTTGGTTATACTTAACTGTTGTGAATTATTGAATGGAAATTTTTAAAAATGAATTATATAAGAGAATTTATAAATGATATGCTGGAAATATAAAAAGGGGTTAAAACCAATATTGAGAATAGATTGGAAGTATAAAGGGAATTTATAAGAAATAAATTTATATAATGGACTTTAATAAACAAGATTTGTTTTATGAACAGGTAAACAAAGTGGTTATGAAATTTATAAACGATGTTTATAAATAAAGGAATCCGATATCAGATGAAAATTTGGAGAATATGTAAAACAGGGTTGAGAAAATAGTAGCTTCTATTTTTGAAATGAGGACGGTTAGGAAATCGAAAATGAATCGATACGTTGTGAAATCGAGAGGAAGTTGTAAATTGAATTGAGTATTGAGATTTTAAATTTTATTTTTATTTTTAAGAAGCTAAGTTTGTTTTTCAGAAGGGAAACTTTACTATTTAAACTATGAAATTTAAACCAGTTAGTATTGGATATTTCGGAAAATGGATTTTTAAATATTTAATATTATTGAAAATAAGATTTTTAATTTTTAAAATTAGCTTTGTAAATTGAAATGTTTTATTTTGAATGAGTTATTGATGGTTTTATTGAAAGTGTTTAATACTTTAAATGATAACTTAAAACATATTTTAAAAATAAAAATAAATTACTATTCTTTAAAAATGCTCATTATATATATAGTCTGAAATGATTGAAAATTTATTTATAAAACTTCTCGAGATTTGTAGACAGGTTTTAATTTAAGGATGAGATTTAATAAGAGAACTCTTATAAATGGAATTCTAGAAACATAAGAAAATTTTCAACGTTAGATGTGATAACTTCGGAAAGAAATTGAATTCATTTAAAGAAGTTATAAATGGTTGGTTGGGATTATAAATAAGTGTATTCGGTTTGGAAAATCGTAGGAAGAATTTATAAAAAACAGACAACTTGTGAGATAAGTTATGAAATATTTCCAAGTTAAATATTGAGGAGATTTTGGAAACTATAAGGATAAATATTCTCCTAAGCATTGAAAGGAAGGTTTTAGAAATATTTTAGTGGAAAAGATTTGGAATAGAAATATTTTATAAGTGATAAAAATGGAAGTTGAAGATATTTGTAAGATAGGAATATACTTGAGTATAGAATTGATGGAAATATGAAAAATAAATTGTGTAACTTATAAAATTGAAAATTGGAATAGATAAGCAAAAATAAAAAGAGTTTGATATTTTGGAAATGAAATAAAAACCCAAACTTGAATTATAAAATAAATTTGAACTCAAGTAAATTGGTTGAAGTGATTTTTGAAATAAAAATCAGATATTGGATTATGAAGTGGAAGTGAACTAGTTAGAAAATTAATTAGTTAATTTAATATAGAATGGATATTAACTGGGTCGAATAAATTTGGATTGTGAATTAAAAAAATGGAATTTGGAAATGAAACTTGAGTTATAAATGAAATTCAACTTAGATTGTAAGTGAATTAAATAAAATTGGAAAACGTGTCGGATAAAATGGAATTGAATGGAAGTAGAAATGGGTTGAGTTGCAAATAAAACCAATTTGAATATGAATGAATTAAATATGGCCTTGGATATTATTTTAATGAATTGAGTTCGGAATTAAAATTGAAGTGGATTGGATGAATGAACTAATTAAATTAATTACTAAACGGGATGAAAATTGATTGAATAAAAATCAAATCAGTAATTTGAATTTGAAATTATTTACCAAAAAAATAAACTTAAGTTATGGAGTTGAAATAATTTGAAGTAAGTAAATTAACTTAAGTAAATATTTTAAATGGAAGCTTGGCTTAAATTAATTTGTGAAATGGTTATTTAATATAACAACATGGAATGTTTTCGAGCTAAATTAAATGAGTTTGAGTATAGTAAAAGTGAATTGAATGGAATGCAAAATGAATTAATCGATAATCAATTAGAAATGGAATAGAATTAAATATAAATTGAGTTGGAATCAATTTAAAATAGCTATAAACTAAAGTGGATATTTTATCAAATAAATATCGCCAAATTTGCATAGAAAAATTGGTCGCTTGACGTAAACGAAAATAAATTAAATTCTACGAATGAATGGAAAGTGAATAAATTGATTTTTAATCAAATTGGAATGAATATTAATTTGTTTAGTACAAATGTGAATTGAACGGAAGCAAATTGGGTTGTAAATCATTTCAGATTGAATGAAATAGTATATGGATTGATTGAAAGCAATTAAATTAGTATCCGAACCTCATAAATTGCTTATGATATATGCTTAGCATGCTAGTTTATGAAACTTATGTGTATACGCTAGTTAAATAAATGAAATGTCATGGAATTTCATATATTTGGTACTTACGGGTTTAAATTGAGTAAGTACAGGTACCTGGAGCTGCTCTGCTTGACTTTGATTTCGCGAATTGCAAAATAAATAAGCCGCTTGCTTAAAAATACAAAATAAGATACGTTTTCGGATTAAATACTGTGAAAATATAGAATATTGTTATATATTTTGTTTTTCGACCATGTAGGTCGATGTATATATATTTATCTCTCTTGTCATATTGCAAAAGGTCCTCCGTACAAAGGAGACTCTGCCAAAAAATTTCGAAAATTTAGAGTGTTAGAAATTTTTTGAAATTTTTTGTTAAAGACGAATTGATTTCAAATTGGAATTGAAATAAAGGATTCTGGGATTAAAATTGAAAGCTAATTGTTTTGGGTAGAATAAAAAGGTCAGAAAGTGAAATATCGAGTTTTCACTAAATGGATTTTGGATAAATTAATGGGTTTGGAGCATTCTTCCGCCTTAGCAATTTCGGGGACGAAATTCTTTTAAGAGGGGAGGAATGTAATGACCCGGATTTTTCGACGTTTGATTTGAATATTTAAATAGTTTTAAATATTGAATTTGAATTATAGATTGGTTTTCAATATGGAAATTGGGTTTTTATTTATAAAATAAATTCAGAATTTGAATATAGCAATTTATTGGATAATTTAATTATTGAATTTTAATAATTGAATATTGGTTAAATTTTTATATCTTGAGTTTTAAGCTCGATAAAAATAATTTAAAGGCTTGTAAAATTTATATTAACAATAATGAAGATAATAAAAGTTTTAAAATTTAATTTAAAAGTGATCTATTCGATTTTAAAAATAGTTTGTTAAAATTGACATTTAAAAATAGCCTTCCAAGGCACAGTCTCGGAATTCGACGAAACCAGTTCTATTGGATCCGTAATATGTATTATTATCGGATTTCAAATTTCATAACTGTTGGAGTTATCGTTTAGCTGTACGGAATATAAACGCCCTGAAATTAATATTGAAATTTAATATAATAATTGGGTCCAAAAAGCAATCTTCTCCATACGGTCGAATTAGATCTCGAAACCTTTTCTGTTGCGTTCAGAATAAGGGTATAACATTATGAATGCCTAGCAGCATGCCTCGATAGGGGTTCAAGATTTTTTAGCTATGAAATCGATATGATTTGAAATTTCAAAATAATATATATATATATATATCCAGGTCAAAGTCAAAATCAGGGTTGTCGTCATCTAATTGAAATGTACACATTTCCTCTACCTTCTCAAACACGCAGCCGCTTTTCTGTTAAATCTCGAGTGTCCCCCTTCTTTTCAAATTAGTTCAACATAGAAAAAAAAGCAATCGAACCAAAATTTAAAATCAAAAGAAATCCCCTCAGTCGAAATCAAAATCGAACCATTCCATTCCTTTCGTTCCAATTCAAATCCACGAAAAAGAAAAAAATGGAAGCAAGAATAGAATCTCGTTTCAGAAAAAAAAAATTCGATCAAGTTAATTCGCACGAGGCATTAGGTCAAGTTCGAACTCGATATTGTCGCGATGGCAAGGTGGCGCTCGAGCAGCGCGCACGCGTGAGGGGAGAAGAGAGATGGGAGGTGGTAGTTCAGATCGAAGGCGACGATGAGGGGCATGTGGGAAATCGGAGGCGCGCATGATATTGGGGTTAACGTGCACATTGAAGTGAGGTCGTGGTCGAGTTTCTCGAAGGTGATGGTGGAGGCGGAGTCACGTACGTAGGCAGAGGGAGTCGACGGTTTGTTTTAGCTAGGGCTTGAATTTTTCTTGGCATTGGTGATGGGTTGTCGTGGGCGATGTAGCAGTATCTGGATGATGGCGCACGATTTCAGACATTGATGGATGTCGACGAAGAGGGAGGAAGGAGAAGTTCGTGGTGGTAGGGTTCGGCGTTAGGCAAGCGTTAGTCCGGTCTCGTTAGGGTGCAGTGATGGGAGAGGAGAATCAGGGCAGTGAGTTCTTTTTTAGGTAATTATTTACCTTTTGGTGTTTAGAAAAAATAATAATTAATTTGTTTGCCTAATTGAAAATCTAATAAATGCTGTAACATATTCATACGAGGTTTAAAACCATGGAAGCGAGTCACGATGGACCGCGGTGGAAAATATTACGCAAATCGAATAAAATGGGGGTTGGAATGATTAACGATTTTGGATGATCAAGGTGAGAAAAATTCTCACTCATTTGGATTACCAAATTTTAAATAGTTGAAATTAAATTTTGGGTGCTGGTTGAAATTATAAATTTATTGTCTGTTGAATGATATAATATATATAGTAGTATATATATATTAGTATTTGGAGTGATATTCCTGCACGTTATAGCGGATGAGACCCCATGCACCCTGCATAATAGCGGAGGACCCTATATACCGTGATATCCCCCTCGAAGTGAGATTGGTATTATTTTATGTTGTATTAACATCTATGGATGCAGGAAAATAGGTTAGAGGGATCCAACTTGATTCCTCAAATATGTCATTTTTTTTTCATATATGGTGATATATGATTTGTGTAGAATAATCTATTGTAGATTATTGTGGTGATTTAAAATTATTGGATGGTATTGTAGCACTGGCCTGAATTTTGATAATTTAAACACTATAAATATATTTTTAAAGATTATGGAATAAGAAAGGAAATTGAAATAAATAAATATATATATATATATATATAGGAATTGGAATTATTTTAAAGAATTGAATTAGAAGAAAAAATTATATTTGATTTTTGGTTATACTTAACTATTGTGAATTATTGAATGGAGATTTTTAAAAATGAATTATATAAGAGAATTTATAAATGATATGCTGGAAATATAAAAAGGGGTTAAAACCAATATTGAGAATAGATTGGAAGTATAAAGGGAATTTATAAGAAATAAATTTATATAATGGACTTTAATAAACAAGATTTGTTTTATGAACAGGTAAACAAAGTGGTTATGAAATTTATAAACGATGTTTATAAATAAAGGAATCCGATATCAGATGAAAATTTGGAGAATATGTAAAACAGGGTTGAGAAAATAGTAGCTTCTATTTTTGAAATGAGGACGGTTAGGAAATCGAAAATGAATCGATATGTTGTGAAATCGAGAGGAAGTTGTAAATTGAATTGGGTATTGAGATTTTAAATTTTATTTTATTTTTAATAAGTTAAGTTTGTTTTTCAGAAGGGAAACTTTACTATTTAAACTATGAAATTTAAACCAGTTAGTATTGGATATTTCGGAAAATGGATTTTTAAATATTTAATATTATTGAAAATAAGATTTTTAATTTTTAAAATTAGCTTTGTAAATTGAAATGTTTTAATTTGAATGAGTTATTGATGGTTTTATTGAAAGTGTTTAATACTTTAAATGATAACTTAAAACATATTTTAAAAATAAAAATAAATTACTATTCTTTAAAAATGCTCATTATATATATATATATATATAGTCTGAAATGACTGAAAGTTTATTTATAAAACTTCTCGAGATTTGTAGACAGGTTTTAATTTAAGGATGAGATTTTATAAGAGAAATCTTATAAATGAAATTCTAGAAATTTAAGAAAATTTTCAACGTTAGATGTGATAACTTCGGAAAGAAATTGAATTCATTTAAAGAAGTTATAAATGGTTGGTTGGGATTATAAATAAGTATATCCGGTTTGGAAAATCGTAGGAAGAATTTATAAAAACCGGATAACTTGTGAGATAAGTTATGAAATATTTCCAAGTTAAATATTGAGGAGATTTTGGAAACTATACGTATAAATATTCTCCTAAGCATTGAAAGGAAGGTTTTGGAAATATTTTAGTGGAAAAGATTTGGAATAGAAATATTTCTAAGTGTTATAAAAATGGAAGTTGAAGATATTTCTAAGTATTGAAATAGCGAAATATCCTGTTATGGATACAAGTGTTGAATTTGTTTTCAAATATAGAAATATTGAAAGAGATTGAATATATATATCTTGGTGAAGATGTTTTGGAATAAATATTTTGCAAATTCATAAAATAAGGCCTAGTGTTGCTTATGGATGTTTATTTGATAGTTAAATAACCGACTATCAATATTAGCCAATTTCGTTAATCATTTTGAAGAGACCGGGATCATATTTAATTATCCAAAAACCACTTCGATCCGGTTTGAACGTAACGAATGAATACCATGAAGATGATGAAGATGGTGATTCGGTTTGTCCAGACTCAGGACAACTTTTAGGATGAATGCTATCAGAACATCGTCATTGGAGGACGATGAGCATTCTATGTAAAATTGTTCTTGAAAGGTAACGCTTAGCCTCGAACCTCATCAACCGGGAATGACTAAAACAGGGGAGATGCAACAAAACTAAGTGGGTCGCACCCAAGTAGGGTATGTTATCACTTTACTAAATGTCCTCGGAACCCTATTTATCTTAGCTATGGGTATACATGAAAGTAGAAGCGCTCGATAGTAAGGGTGGGAACACCCGGGGTGATAACATATTCGGTCTATCCAGGTTAGGGGTAGGTCGGTCTTGTGTAGTAGGGGATCCCGGCGAGGTCCTCGGTATATTGTTCTAGAGGTGTACTGTGATGGGCGGTGTAAGACCCACTATTTTGGACCATTCAAATTGACAATAATCCACACATGTCTGACTTGAATAATTCAAAATAACAGATTGTAACAAAATTTGGAGCAAATAAAATCAAATACAGAATCACGGACACAGAATATCAGAATAATACCATAGTAGTTCATGAAGCTACTATATACAAACTCTCAAACATATACAAAATCTCATATTCAAAACAGATACAATAGAAGTTAGGATAAATAAATCAATAATATAGAGACGATATCGAATAGTAAATAACTGGATTAGAAGTTAAGAAATAACAGATGGACAGATAAGCTCCAGCAAATATCTAGCTCCAGAAGATAAATTTCAAAGCTGTGATTCTTAGGCTGACCCGAGCGTAAAGTAAAACACAAAACACTCGAGTCAGGACATATATACTTATGCAATGTAAACCAACTCAAGTGAACTGTAATAGCAATGCATAATAACTTAGAGGATGCTTGGGATCGCCCATCCTTTAAGGATCCATAAACCGTCAATTAAACAGTAATATCAATATCACAGAAATGTCCATGTCGAAATAAACCATACAACTAACAGTGTTAATGTGCATCACAGCCATCATCAGGAAATCAAATGACATACAGAGAACTATACCCGTGGTTATAGTATTTCAAAATAATATTTTATATTTCAAAAATTTAATATCATTTCAAATCCAAATCATTATCAAAATAAAGATTAAATCATTTACAAACCATTTCAATATATTACAATATCATATCCTTTCAAAACTTCCTTTCAAATCATTATTTGAATTCAAAATCAATTATCAAATTTAATACCCTTTAAAATTCCAAAATATCATTCATTTATTTTCTTATCAAATCACCCTTTAAATAGTTTTCCATTTAAACCATTTAAAAGTGAAATTATTATTCTTTCAAGTCAAGTATTCAATTTCCAAAGTTTCAAATCATTCTGAGTTCATTTACTAGGTCAAAATCCATAAACATTGAAAATTTCAGCCTTTCACAACATTTAGAAAAAGCTGTTATAAGTTATATTTGAAAACATTTTATTTCAGCAAAGACATCACTTTAAAACTGCTGTTTTATCTCATTTTTGTTGAAATTTACTTTAAAACAGCAAAGACAGCATTTTCAGAAATGCTGTAATAGCTTAGGTTCAAAAACAAGGGTTTTACTTAATTTCAGCAAAGACAGCAGGCAGCTACAACAGTTTACAGAACTGCTGTAATAGCCCTTTATTAAGTTCTTTAGCCTTTACATTTACTACAGCAACTACGGCATTTCAGAAATGCTGTAATAGCCTCTTTTTACTAAGTTTTAGTTCAATTCTGAAATCATAGCATTTCTGAATGCTATTAAAAGTATTTTTCAGATTTTAGTGTATTTCCAGCCAATAATAAAATTCATTTTTAAACCCTTTTAATATTCTAAAAATCATGTTTTAACATTTAAAAATGTTTATATAATATATCATTTAACACATGATTTTTATTAAATAAATCTATTATAGTTAAATCAAATTTCGATGAATTATTTAACAAATTCAAGTGTAAATTTCTTTTCTTCACATTTTTAATAAATAAACTTAACACTTAAATTTTATTTCCATTCTCCAATAAATTTCAAATTTCCATTTTTATTTATATAACTTATTTTCTCATTTTAACCGAAATTCCAAAATTTTCTAACTTAAGTTATATTTTCAAAAATTCCATTTCTATTCATTTTCAACATTTTTAACTTATAGAAAATTCCTAATTTCACTATTTAAACTTATAAGAATTCAATTTAAATCAAATTTTTATATTTTTTACACTTTTAAAAATTATTTAAACATTTTTCAAAACCTTAAAAATAACCACGGGCCTGTATATAGTTTTCTAGCCTAATTCAAGTGATACGTATAATATATCATTTCAATCTATAATATACAAAAAAATCCGGGTTTTATCATTTCAAACCCGCAATCCCAAGTAAAATAAATAATTTGAAAATACCCAGGCTTATCATTTCAGCCCGTAATGATTTTCCCCTATTCTAAAGTCCATTTGGGTATGTGTCATTTCAACCCATAGTGATTCTAATCTACAGGGAACTTGCAGTGTGATTAACAGATAAAAATGAACAGTTAACAATATATAACAGTAACATATGAGATGACAGGTAAATTATCAGGCTTAACATTATATAAATAAATAATCATAGGCAGTTATAACATATCATAATATTCTACACATTCAGTTGTTGTTTCACATTAGTATAAGTATAAAATGTCGTGTGAGATTTACTCACCTCTTTTGCTGGAGATGCAAGTTCAAATGACACAACACAAACCAGAACACAATGACAAAGCTATGAACTTGAGTGGAGAGCGAGATCCAAGTTATAGATCTTGTGTTACAACCCAAAACAAAACCAAAATAATAGTTAAAAATCAATACGATTGAATTTGAATAACTTTGAAACAAAAAGCAGTTTGAATACTAAAATTTTTGCCTTGCTTTCTCTACTTGTTTGCATGGCCTAGGGGATCAATTAGGTCAGGTTTGTACTTGGTTTGGATCAGGTATGGGTCTAGAAAAGGTAAGGCTACAAGGTAAAACATGATGGAGGAAGTTACAACATAGGGTAAGTGAAGGGTTTCTAGGCAAATAGGTGGAAAATGGTCCAAACTAAGGCTCGGCCATGGGCAATTTGGTTCGTCCAGAGGGTGTACATCTCAGGTCAGTGGCTGGAGTGATAAGGTAGGGTCTGGACAAGGTGGTGGGGGCGGCCAAAGGTGGTGGTGGTGGTGGAAAATGGAGTGGTGATCAAGGGGGTGCTCGGCTATGGTTGTTTTAAGGTGTTGTTTGCATTTTGGTGGAGTTTTGTCATCATGGAGGGTTCAGCCATAGATGGATCTGAAGTGGTAGGTGGTGATGATGCCAAGGAGGAGTGGTAGGAGGTGGTGTCCGTGGATTTGGGGAAGAGGCCGATCCAAATACATGAGGAAACAAGGCAAAAATACATAGAAAATGAGAAGAAAGAGAAGAAAAAATGTAGCCATTACCCAATGTTTTTGCTCTAGCCGTGAATAGAATGGAGATGAGAACTTTTTTTGCGTGAAAAATAATGAAAATACATGGCTACTCAAAAGATTACACAGCCAAGAGCATAAAGGAGGGGTTATGGCAAGTGAAAGGACATTGGAGATGAATTAATAAAGCTTTTAAAACGTTTCATATTTCCTTTCTTTAATTCAATTTAAAACAAAAATAAAATCAGTAATTTACTTTTAAAAACTGAAACAAAGTAATATAAAATAAAAATAAATAATAAATTTTAAAGAAAATGGAAAAAGAATTAAAGAAATTGCTTAAAATTCAAAACAGGGTTCAAAATTACAATTAAATCATCATTGGCTTTGGAAAAATATCTACTTCATTTTAAAAATATTCTAAAGAAAAACTTTGAAATAAATAATTCATTTATCATTTCTAAAGTGAAATAATTAATTAAATTTGGAGAAAATAGAAAAAGAATAAAGAAATTGTAAAAAAAATCAAAATAGGACTTAAAATTTCACATAGAATATCACTAGTTTTAGAAAAATTATAACTTTACTTCTAAACCAATAAAAGTCAAGTAAAATAAAATAAATGCCGAACAAAATGAAGTGTAAATGAAAATAAAATAAGGTCTTAAGAAAATAGAAAATAAATAAAGAATTTCTTTAATTAAATGAAACTGGAAATTAGAAATTATAAGCAGAATACAACTGACATTGGAAAATGTCAATTACACTTTTAAAAAATGTTTTTTTTAAAACAAAAATATATACATAACATGTTATTTTACCCATATAAATGTAAATTAGAACATTACATGACCAATTAAAATATTATTTTTATAATTTAAAATAAACAATTTTGTTAAATACAGCAAATTCACACAATATTGAAAAAGGCATAACTTTCACAATTTAAATCCAATTTCAACAAAACAAAAAGAAGTATTCTTGAAATTAAATCTATTTTCATAATAAAAGATAAAATTCAAGAATTGAAATATTTAAATTTAAATTTAAAAGTCAAAGTTTGACCATATTGACCAAATTCACAGTTCTGGAAAATACTCTATTTATTTATGTTTGGAATTATAATTCACATACAAATCAAAATTTATATTTAAAATAACAAAAATTATTCTTTAAATAAATAAAATAAAGTTTTTAAATCAGAGAATTCAATTAAAATAATTAAAATATACAATTAAAATAATCACAAAATACAGGGTTGTTACAAGCGGTACCCCAACGGCTCAGTCATTCGTTGGAATCCATTCTCCAATACAAGCTTACGGTATTGTTTGTAGAGCCTACTATGCTGGAATTTAATTAATGTAACAATTTCAGCTATTTGAATAAGTATTTGCATTTAGACACTATTATAATATCACTGGATTTTCTATAAAATGTTTTGGTTATCGTAAGGGAAAAAACCGTCATGTTTATGTGTGACGCGGTCTTACGAGATACCTTTGTTTTTCAAAGGATTTGATAACTCTAATAATTCAAATTGAGTGTGTTTTTCTCACGCTGGTTTTCCAGACTGACTCGGGTGTTATTTTATTATAATGCTTGGGTCAGACCGAGTCTTACAGATTCAGGACGGGATGCTATGGAGTTCAAGAGACGAGCTGGATGGCAAGGCGTACTTCTGTACTTGATTATTATCCCGCTGTGTAAGTACAAGTTATATAACTGTCCAGTTTGATGTATTGACCGTTGTACTCTGATGATTGTGAGTGTTAAAAAGTTACAGATTCCTTCGTATTTAAAAATCTGTTATTATATATTATAGTTTGTTCCACTGCGATTGTGAGATTTTCTGTTGTCGTTAAATTTTTTCTTTCTCTTTCTTCTTCTTTACCCTAGTTATTCACTATTCCGTCCAATTTGGGTTGAACATGAGTGAATTATTATCAACTCAAAGGGTACGGAACTACGGGTCGCTACATCCATATAAGGTATTACACTAAACATCATAAGGCATCTCTACGAAATCATCACCTAACAAATTGCATAATACACAAGGCATAATAATAACTATAGAATATGCCACATGCAAATAAAAGACATCGATACCAAATAACCATGTCACCAAATCCTCTCGTGCCCATCAACGACAATCATCTCAAATACGGTGATAAGGAAACCAGCTCTGAAATCACAAGAACAAAAGAAATTGTATAAAAGCAAGTCAACTCCAGAAATATAAGACGCTTGGAAGCTAGTCAAAACCCGTAAGACTATCATATAAGCGAGTCACAAATCACAAAACCAGAAAGACAAGCACATTGCAAGTCAAAGTAAATGCAAGCACTTCACAAGCTACAATGATGGACATGCATTTTGTGAGCCAACACAAAAGATGAGCACTTTGCTAATCACAAGAATAAATACACACTTCGTGAGTCAAAACAGAAAGCGAGCACTTCGCAAGTCAATACAAAAGCAAGCACTTCGCGAGTCAACATGAGAGACAAGCATTTCACTAGTCAAAACTAAAGGCAAGCACTTACAAGCCTACATAAGAGACGAGCACTTTGCATGCCAAAATTATCAGTAAGTATAATATACTCTCAATTAGTAATTAAATGAGTATCGCCCAATGTCCCATAACCACTTAGTGATACTTAAATATTTACTAAAAGAATTTAAATCCCACTCGACATAAGAAACAAGCACTTTGCACATCAAAGAGATCATTTTTGATCGATAAGTGTAATATATTATCAGTTAGTAATTAAATAATTATCGATCAATGTACCATAACCACTTAGCAATACTTAAATATTTACTAAAAGATTGTAAATCCCATTCGACTAAAATATTCGATCGAACGAGTTCAAGAATCAACCGATAAAGTAATACAAATGTTCCATACCACTTGTATTGCTAAATCATTTAGTTAGATTTCTCATTCAAGTGAAAGCATAAATTGCAAGGAAGCAATAATTCCAAAAGTCACATAAGAAATGCCAAAATAGCATACATAGCCAAAGGCTGAGAACAATAAAAACTAAGAAGAGTTTACAGTTTGAAAGTAATTATTTTAAATTCACCACATATGAAATGATTTCTAAAATACAACACACACACACACACTTTCAAATTTCTCCTTAAAAATCCATAAACTCATTTATTGCGCAACCATATATACATTTAATACTTGATAAAATAGGCTATAAATTTGATTTGATATCAAAATATAATTATCTTTGTATATATATAGTTGTTTAAAAATCCCATTAAGAAGGTATTTAGTCTACAAACCATATTCCAAAAGCTACAGTGATATACAAACATTTATTTATAAAATCATAGGGTTATGATTCAAAACCATACTTTTAAACTCATCAACTATTTTTACTTAACAATATTTAATATATAATTACTTATTATAACCATTTATTAAATGAATTAAATTGTTTATGAAACAAGTTTGAAAGCGGTAAATTATAATAAAGTTCCTTTTATAATTTGCTTGTATTCAAACCATATATATTAGGTAAATATAAATATAATTTAAAAATCTTTGAATCAAAGAATCCATAAAATTGGAGAATCAAATCTCAGAAAACAGGAAAGAAAACTTTAGGAATCATGGATGCAAGGAAGGCAATCAACAATCCTAAAAGTAAAGCAAGCAAAACAAGGGCAAACACCACACATCGAGGAAGGAAAGGAGCGGCTGGAGCATACACTCCAAGTGCCGACTGGTCGACCGACTATCAATGACCGATCGACCGGTGGGATGCCTGGAGCATGCGCTCTGGGCACTAGTTTTCCATCATGACGTTTACGATTTCCAATGACTAAATCTTGGCTTATTGCAATAAAAAATAGTGCTATCTAAACTGACAATGCTTGTGACGCCCCACCTCTATGCTCACAATAACAAAGAGTATTAAAAGAAATACTATCTGTTATTACGAAGAATAAGGCTGGATAGGAGCGGCCATCCGTAGTTAGGCCTTACACTAGTATTGGTTATCTCGATAGGAGCGGTATATATATTTTTCATCTCTTTGTTTATTTACTCCCATCGACATATCCAATTCCAGTATAAAACGAACTACGATGGTTCATAATAGTTTAGGACACATATATAATAATAACACAGATAAACTAAATGCGGAACACAGATAATATAAAATCTCATATATATATAACTGAAGTCAGTTACAATACATGTGATACAATACATATGATACAACTACAACTGTCGAAACTGGAAGTTACATATACAAGTACATTATTGTAAATAATATACATGAATACATATCATCCTATACTATGACAACGACTACTCCAAAAGATATGAAGAGACTTCATAGCTCAAGAAGCAACCCAAAGCAAGATATCAACAACCTGAAATAACTCGGTTTGACCCGAGTATTAATTCAAAAGAAAATAATACACGGGTCAGTCTAATTCAAACTCAGTTATTAATGCACAGAAGCAATAATAATTAAATAATCAATAGACGACAGTCACAATAAATCTCGTATATCCAACCCTTCAATAAGAGAATCGGATAACGGTAGATATAACACGAAACGGTGTTAAACAACAAATCAGTAAATTCAAATCATCAAAAAAGATAAATAAAAAGATTATCAATGAAGATAATTTAGAAAACAACAGAATTGCCCAAACAACAATTAACAGCAAGTGGCTGAAGCAAAACTCAAGCCAGTGAAGCAACAGAAACAACAATATCTAATTATCGATACGATAATTAGAAAACACATAATCTAATTATCCAGTAGATAATTAGATAGCAACAATATGAGAAAATTAAATCAAATCAAAATACAATTTCAAAATATTGAATTGAACACACGAAACAATTCAAACAATTGAAATATCACATAAAAAGTCAATACTGTTTTGGCTGCAGTACACGGTCGCGTGCACTGCCTCGCCACTACAGTGATGAATTACACAAAAGCTCGATGAATCAAAAGCAAATGCCACCAACTCAAATCAAAATGAACCAGATGGAACTGCAACAGCATGAGTACAGCATCCACCCAGTAACCATCAAATGAACAAAGTGCACATGAATGCACAACGAAAGTTCACAAACGAGAACAAGGTCAAACCCGAGCTTTTAGCTAGATTCAACACAAGTACAAAACCAGACAGCAAACTACATGTTGAACAATATGCAGCAGTGACCAAAGTCAAAGCAAAATCAGGTCGAACAGAGACTACAAGTAGTGAACACTTGTATACATATACAAGCAATTCAAGTGAAGATACCAAATACAACATGAATGAACTAGCTTGAAGCAACATGCATAAGCCTGACAACATGCTCAAAGCTAGAACCGAAACAACGGAATAGCAGCTACATCAAGTACTACAAATAAGCAAACCAGAGCACTACAAATCAAAGAAGCAACTCAAGACCAGTTCAGTGAACAAATAAAACACAAAGACAAAGACATTGCAATGTACAACTCAATGTACCAATCAAAGCTTCAAGTAGTACACATGAAAACAAAAACCAGGCAGTGACAATAAGGATGCGTCAGTGCTTCAAAAGCACATCAGACAAACTAGAGAACTGCACAAGTAACTAAACCAACAAGCAAGTGCTACAAATAAAAGTATCAAATCTTGAATAAGAACATACATGAACCAGAATGGAACTGGACTCAAAACTATCCAGACTAGATACAATGCCACAATGAAACAAACTAGGATGAACTCCAAATCAAGACCGATATCAATGCAACACCACATGAATCAAACCCAAACCTGGCAGAGAACTGATACAAGTGAAGTATAACTTGTAACCAATGTACAGAGACAATAACCACTTCACCAAGGTTCAAGTGAAATCAAGACAAGCACTGAAACAAAGATGGCCAGAGCCGAAGTACACATGGGCCACAAAATTAAAGTCAAAAATTCAAGTGAACAAATACACAAAGGCCAGTGTATAGGCAAAATCAAAATTCATGCATCAAAAATGGCCGAAGTCAAAGGGAATCAACATCATGGAATTCCAGCAACGAAAATATATTCGAATAAAACAAGTCAGAAATCACTAAAATTCGAATTAGATGTGAGTGAAAATCACTCACCTTTTTCGACAAATAGAGGCAGCCGAGAGTAGAGAGAAGGAATCATCAGTTGACAAAGCAAGGGACGAAATCATCGTTTGATCGAGCAGTTGAAGTCGGTAGCCTCAATTCCACAAGCCCTAATTTCTGAACGAACGAGCAAAGCAACATTTTTCACAAAGAAGAAGGACGGGTCGCCATTTTATTTCTTCATTTGACTCGGGATTTGAACGAATGAATGAAGGAACCGAGTATTTGCTTCAATATAACGCGGTACCAAGACAAAAGAAAACGTGGACCAAGATTGTATATTAAGCCCACATAATCCTTAACAAATTTATAAAAGGATCACAATCCGATTAAACTCCTAACAACAATCAGCTATCACCATTAATCGTTTAATGACGATAATTAATTGATGCGAAATCCGAGGTTGTTACAATGCTGAAATAAATAAATGCAAACACATGAAACTCAAAAGAATCATCAAATTGCAAGTTATAGTAAAAGTTTGACAGAGAATAGTAATTAGGTTTGCATTCACAAAGGCAACAGTTCACACTTCTAAATTTACTAACACTGGCTATAACTAGTGCCCAGAGCATTCGCTATGGGAACTAGTTTTCCACCAGAAAGTTTACGGTTTCTAACGACTGAAGCTTGGCTTATTGCAATCAAAAAATAGTGCTATCTAAACTAACAATGATGAAATCCATAAATGCAAACACATGCAACTCAAGAGAATCATCAAATTGCAAGTTACAGTAAAAGTTTGATAGAGAATAATAAACAAGTTTGCATTCACAGAGGCAACAGTTCACACTTCTAAATTTACTAACACTAGTGACAGGCTATAATTAAATTCGTAGGCATGCACTTAGAAATTTGGAGATAGTTTTCATGAGGGTTAACTCACCTTAAATCCCCAACTAAACTTGCCAAACACTTCCATTTCAGCTTCGTAATTATATTTCAGCAAACCCTAGAAAATATCTCAACTCAAAACAAATAACAAGAAGAATTAAACACTGTAAAAACTAAAATTGAATAGTCTAAAAGCTAGAATAGGGCTTGAGAACATTACTTTGAATTTACTAGATTTTCTAGTAATTTATTCCTATTTTGATTTGTTGATTTGCTTCTATGGTTAAGAGGAAACTTGATTTTCTTTTTTGAATTTTAGTTTACTGTAAGATGAGATAGATATAGATATAGTACGTGCAAAAAAACACTTTAACTTTGCAAAAGTCCTCTTAGTTGAATTATTTATTAGGCTTTAGAAATTAATTTCGTAACCCAACAAGATAATAAAATACCTTCTTTTTAGTTTAATTTACTAATTGGTTTTATAAAATAAAAACGCTCAAACGCTTAAAACAATAGCC
This sequence comes from Allium fistulosum, assembly GCA_030737815.1. Lineage (NCBI taxonomy): Eukaryota > Viridiplantae > Streptophyta > Magnoliopsida > Asparagales > Amaryllidaceae > Allium > Allium fistulosum. The sequence continues at coordinate 933,891,937 of CM060907.1, read as the reverse complement.
CAAAAATTCATATAGAGAACCCCCTCAGTAAAATTTAACAGTGAATACTTATTTTAAAAAGTCAACACTTCTCTAAATATTATTTTATTTCAAAAATAAAAGATTGGACCAAATTAATGGTTTCTTTCCAACTTAAATTATAAAGTCTTTAATCAAAACATTCAAAAGGTTTTATTATCTTTCAAAATGAATAAAATTCACATTTTCACTTAAATCTCCAATTTAAACCATTTTTATTTTATTTAATCAACCCAAAAATCCGGGTTGTTACAACATTTTTATTTGAAAATTTGTGATATTATAATTATTTCTAGGGTTTAAAATAAATATATAACATAGCTGAAATGCTTACATCTCATATTCCAACATATCTAGTATACAACTAAGTCCATAAGGCGTGTATTGGAAAATGGATTCTATCAATGACCAGGCTATTGAGGCACTGCCTGTCACAGTACGCCTCTAGAGAAAATATACCGAGGGCCTCACATGGACCCCTACAAATCAAGACCGACCTACACCTCTACTAGATAGAACCGAATATGTCATCACTCTGATTGTCCCCGACAAACCGTTTCTATGGCCACAAGCATACATAATCTGTAAATATCGATCTACATATAAGTGATGACCATACCTTAATGGTAGCAAACCACATAGCCCTGAAACATATCCCATGTTTTAGGCATTACCAGGTGTGAGGCTTGAGCCTACATTTTAATTTTGTAGCATATCCACTTGTAATGCTAAGATTGCCCTTTAGGCAACAATGCAGTGTCAGCATTAATCCATACAAGTTGTTCAGGATATGAACAAATCAAAGGCACTACATGTAACGACCCGTAAATTTTTAACTGTTTTAATAACGTAATTAATTGAAATTTTATGAAATGTTAAACAATAAAATTTTGAAATATAAATTTGATATTTGAAATACGTCTAATTAAACATAGCAACTGGTAAATTTTCATCAAATAATATTGAAGTTTATTTTATTGTGTAATTCTATTTCAATTTAAATCAGTTAATAATTGATGATAATAAAATGTTTTCCAAACCTGAATATTTTTATATAGAAAATTTGTAAATCATCTTCTGAGTGAGACGTCATATTTCTTTTCTTCAAATTTGGACTGTTATTGCTCTGTCGTTCTTATTTTCGACGAAATAGAAGCATTTTTGGTACCGATATCGACTTTTGATCGGATGATCGTACACTTGATATCTGTATACTATTTTGATCGTCTCGTCATGCTGATCTCCGCATCATATTCATTTGGGTGTTTTAGATTCTGGGATACGGCGAAATTCACGGAACGATTTCCGTATCGGTTCCGCATTTAGACCTTTCAGTTTCCTTGTCCGTTCGTTTGCACTCAGCTGAAATGAATAGCCGTAGAATTTTTACTATTTCCCAGATATTAATGTGGACCTTTGATCATCCTCTGGCCTTGAAAATAGTGCGTCCTCTCTAACTCATTCTTCCCATTTTCATTTCTATACTCTTTGAAATAACAAAGAAAAAGAGAGGTTCATATTGCTTCATTTAGCCTGTGCATATTTCCACTCCTTCTACTCTTCTTTTCCTTGCCATATTTTTCACGCGTGCTACTCCAGATTCACGCGAAGCAAGCCCAGCTGAGAATCCTTCTCCTCTTCAGCAACTTGCCTCGCCTCCGACAGTCCACGTCAGCCTTCGTCCCGACCTTCCTCTCCTGTGCATGTCCATCGCTGAGGAAAGCAAACTTGTACCAAGCTTTCATCACTTCCGTGATGACCCAAAAACTCGGCCTTCGAAAATCAGCACCCGTACTTCACTTGTACTCAAAATGCCGTAGATTCAAACGCCGAATCTGGTTCTCCGGAGCTTATAACACCATTAAGTATAACAACACAGCGGAATAAAGAAATAGATAATATCATATACAACTCCAATGAATACAATATTCAGAATGATATACAACAATGATATTAATATGATACAACAATATCAGAGATATGATACAAGAAATAATAGCAGCGGAAAGAAAATAGATAACACCAGCAACAGATAGAATATCTCCAATAGAATGCTCCAATCCATAGCTAGCGGAAAGCAAGGTCAGTCGTCCAAGGACTGACTAGCTCCAGATAATCTACTCAACCTGAATATCTGAGAAACCCAACTCTAGACTACCCGTGTGGAAAATGGTGGGCACCCAGAGTTTAGGAAGGGAACAATAAACTCCGGATCAGTCATGGGACTGGTGTGAGTAACAAAAACAGTTTACCTTTAAAACAACAACAAAAGAATTTTAAACATTGAAATACACAATGCTTTTGGAAAATGAAACTACCATAAGGCCTCCCGCACACACACACAATGCAAACGCAGAATCGGAGGAGATTTCTCCTTATGATAGTCAAAGATGCTTACTACGCAAAACAAATCATTTGATATTATTACTAGTGCATAGTGCAGAAAATATTTTGAAAGTATAATATCAATCTTAGCCAGCATAGGCATTTCACGTTATGCCTACTATAGCTACTATGTTCAATAGCAGGTTACCACCACATTCCATAGCAGGCTATACAACTAAAACCGTACAAGGTTCGTATTGTTTCTTTGGATTTCCAACAAATGGTCAGGCTAAGGAACTTTCTTTCCTACTGCCACATGGGATCGCCTCTGGCTGGACGTCCCGAGAACTAACTAGCTCTCTGCCAACACAAGGCCGGGTTACCCCTATAACTAGGTAACTCACGAATATGCCATCCCCCGGTCCTTTGGGACCTTTATCCGAGAGCTCTCGATAAACACACAATCACACAATAAATGAGATCGGAGTATCCACATAGGTTAAATACCAGGGCTCCATACCTGATACCACCCTTTTCCAGAAGGAAATGACATACCCTAAAGGGCGCGACCCTCATAACCTTGCCGCATATTCCTGTTTCGACCATTTCCGGGTTGTGAGTCCGAAGAGGTCTCGTCCATAAAGCTATGCTTTTTCACAAAGCCACGCTTTGATCACAAATGATCAACACACAACAACACTCAGCATGCCAAATTACCGAATTGGGAGTATATCACTGATAACGTTCAACTACATAACCTATGAGCTCGTACGTCTCAGAGAAGGGTGTTAAGCTAAGAGAATAAATTCTCCGCCACCAAACAGAAATGTATTTGAAAGAAATCTACTTTATATCTCAAAGTGTAATGTCAGACATGTAACCATACAAGTCTGTTCCGGGTTCGAACAGAACCGAAGGCACTTCCGAAGAAGCCCTTGCAATCCGGGTATTTACAATCCCGATCGGACTTCCCATCACTTAGGGAATCTCTATACCAGGAGCTACCAAGTGCAGAGACAATCGATAGGTTATCCTATCGTTTTCGCAAACACCCGGTCTTCAACACCGGTCTTCAAATGCTATCCATATACGACGTATCACTTATTCGGAATGGGTTATATGACACAACGGTCATTTCCTGGCTAAACCGAATAGTGAGCGTAATATTCAAAACATATGGATAATGGGATTTCAATTAAGTCACAACTTATTACCCAAAATCTTTTCTTCAAATGGTTTAACAAATTACCATTTTCAAATCTTTAAACAAAAAGATTCATTTTAACAACCTTCAACGGTTTAAACAATTTCCACACTTTAGTCTTTTAAACAAAAGATTCATTCACAGATTTTCCAAATTAATTTCCATTTCAATTGGATTAACTCATTAAATCTTTAAAACAAAGATTTAACTTATAGCTTTCAAAACAATTCCATTTCAAATGGTTTAAACAAATTATCATTTTAAATCTGTTAAAAATAAACAGATTTAATTCATAGCTTTCAAAAAGAATTCATTCATAACTTGAAAAATCATTTTTCAATTTAAACTTGAAATTCCTTTAACTTAAATTAGAATTTCATTTCTTATATGAAAGCTTTTATCATTTGAAAACAATTAGTTTTCATTTTGGAAATCTGATTCATTATACAAGTTAAAATCTTTGGGTTAATTTAAATTCTCAAAACTATACTTTTGAGATGGTTTAAATTCATACAAACACATTTATAACATCTTCAACCGTAATTTCCAAACATAGAATTCAATTCTAAATTTTGAATTCAAATTGGAAATTTTACCAAGTTATTCAAAATAGCTTTTATCTTTGAAAACACCTTTTCAAAAGCTTTAACATTTAACCCAAATCCATTTTCAAAATCAATTGAAATTAAAATTTCAATTTCAAAAATATTAAATTTAAATTATCTGTGACTTAACTGATTTCCTCGTGAAATCCATATTGGTGTGTGTATGGTGTAGTCCAGGGGTTTCACACAGTAGTGCAATATCATTCAATCATCACAGATCAGAATACTGAAATGTAGTTGATAAGCGGTATAACGATAACGCTTATCTTCTCATTCACAGATCACAGATCACATATATATAAATTACAGATAATATATTACAACACAGATAATTAACTACATTACAGATCACACACAAATCAGAATATATCACAAAGCTGTAACAACCCGGGATTTGCATTACCAATTAATAAATAAAAGTTAGGATTTTTATTTATTTTAATGAAGCATAAAAGGATTTGGAATAACAAAATTTATTTGAAAAAGGCTATTTTAATTAAATGGGAAATATGGGATTTTAAAATGAGGATAAAATGTCATTGTAACGCCCCACCTCTATGCTCATAATAACAAAGAGTATTAAAAGGAATACTGTCTATTATTACGAAGAATAAGGCTGGATAGGAGCGACCATCCGTAATTGGCCTTACACTAATATTGGTTATCTCGATAGAAGTAGTATATACTTTTTATTTTTCATATATTATTTATTTACTCCCATCGACACACCCAATACTAGTATAAAACGAACTACGATGGTTCATAATAGTTTAGGACATTAGATATAACAATAACACAGATAATATAAATGCGGAACACAGATAAAAACAAAAGTCTCATATATATATAACTGATGTCAGTTAATACATAGTTGACACAATACATATGATACAGCTACAACTGTCGACTCTAGAAGTTATATATACAAGTACATTATCGACTAATATACATGAATATATATCTTTCTATACAATGACACGACTATTACAAAATGACACAGACAACTTCAAAAGATGTGAAAAGTCTTCATATCCTGAACAGCAAGTCAAAGAAGAAAATCTACAACCTGAAATAACTCGGGTCCGACCCGAGTATTACATTCAGAAGAAAATAATACATGGGTCAGTCTAATTCAAACTCAGTTATTAGTGCATAGAAGCGATAGTAATCAAATATCAAATAGACGACAGTCACAGAAATCTCGTATATCCAACTCTCGATACGAGAATTGGATAATGACATATATAACACTAAACAGTGTTAAATGACAAATCAACAATCCAAATCAGAATACAACTCCAAAACATTGAGATTTACCAATGAAACAATTCAACAAATCGAAACATCAATTTAAAACTGTCAAATCTGATAGGGCTGCAGTACACGCACGCGTGTACTGCCTCGCCACTATCGCAGAAGATACACAGAAGCTCAATGAAAGTCACAATGATCGCAAGGTCAAACCCCGAAATCGGGTTCAACTCAAGTGAATTTGAAGTGGTTGGCTGTCTCAAGCAACGGCAACCAAACAAGTTCGAACAACAGATCTACAAGCTGAAACTTCGGAAGAATCGGTTTGGACAACTACAGGTACAGGTACAACAAAATGCAGACCCAACTCCCCAAATGACCAACTGAATGTATACAAGTTCAGTGTAAATCAAGGAAGGCAACTCGAGTGAACCAGACTCAAGTCAGTCCAGTTACTCTATGGAATACATCAAAGTGAGCTTGATGGGTAAAACTCAAGTCTACGAATCATGAAGACTGCAATATCAAAGAAACTACAAGATTGAACAATGGAAATGCAAGGACCAGGCAACTCAATACTCAAACTCAGTCCAAATCCAAACAAAGGCCAGAAGTACATCAATAAAGAATGCTCCGAAGACACCAGCATAAGGCCGGTAGCTCAAGTTCAAATTGACTCAAGTGAAGCTACAGGTCAGCAGCAAACAACAATTGGAAATTGCAACAAGAAACTCAAGTAATTCCAGAAGTCAAAATAGTTTCAAGAATGTAAGCACGACAAGGAAACTGACTCCATGCTGCATGTACACTCAAGTGAAACAACCAATTGTCGAATGGAAGAATACAAATTCAATAAGGCACCAACAAATAATCTGAATGCAAAGATCCAATGTCTCAAATGACTTAAGTACATGAATGCAACAGACTCATATATGAAGATCACAAGGCACGTGTACACCTACTATACAATCAAACTCGACAATATTCGCAGGTGAAAAATGGAAGAGAGGCACAAAAACAAGTTCAGTAAAATTCTGAACCAATGCACATGAATGTGCCAGACCAAAACAATACAACCATGGAGTGATTGCAAGACAGTAGTCGAAAACAATAAACGAGATATCAAGTATGCTGCAGGCATGTTGAAGCCCATAAGCACAAAGGAAGGATCAATGTCTGGACACAAATCCGACGAACAAAATATAGAACAGGTGTGTATATAAACAAGCCTGACAACGTGATTATCAAAGTGCAGCCACAAATGCAACGTGACTCGAAGTAGAATGGACAGAAGTGAATGCAAACATAATCCAGACTGCATCACAGGAGACATATAACACTGGTGATAAGTTCGAACAAAGATTTCCAACTGATCCAAAGTCAAAGTTTCTAATTAAGAAATGCAATGTCGGAGCCAATAAACAATATGATAAAAACAACCACCAAGTCAAAGACCACTGCCGATCTAAAAACCCAGAAATTCCCACAGCAAAGCCAGATTGACCGAAGTCGCACATAAACATTAACATCAGTGGCTAAGACAAATACCAAATCAAATCCAATTTATCACAGCAAAATTATCCAGCCGTAGAAATCAAGAAGACGAACCAAGTCGCAAAAGAAATCAACAGCAGCAAGTTCGACCTTAAAGGTCAATATCATCACATAACAACGTTGCAAGTGGAAATCAAATGAACAATTTCACAAATTTAGTCTGTATATTCTTCTTTTAACCAAAGACAGTGTCGAAGACAACAAGACAACGAAATCAACATCAGGAAATCCCAGCAGCCGGGTAAATCACAAAAGCACACATTCAAAATTTCCAAAAATCACGAATTAGATGTGAGTGAACTTAAAATCTCTCACGCGACTGTTCAAAAATCAACTCGAGAAACAGGTATTAATAAATACAATACCAGCTTTGAAACGAAAACGAGCAGTGGAAATATAACAACGAAGCAGAATTAGATGTGAGGGAATTAACCACTCACCTTGTACTGACGAGCACGAGATTGACGAGTCGAGCGAAGCCCCGAAGCGAACTCAAACAAACGGCCGAGTCACCATCGATCCCTCCATAGTCGACGTCGTGGCCAAACGAGGAATCGAGCAAGGTTGAAATCGAAGCCCTAATTTGCTTCAAGAGGAACGAGCGAAAACGAACGAAGATTCGCAAGAGAACAAAGAATCGCCGAAACCCTAAATTTCGTTCGCCATTTATTTTCTTCGATTGGTTTAAAGAGGAATGGGTCAAAATGAAAAGGGCGAACGTGGTTTTACAGAGAAAAATCGTGGCCTTAGGCATGGGTTAAGGTATGGTCTGGTATGGGTTTATCTGTATGAGAGGTATGGTCATCATTCCTTTTTTTTTCGTTTAGACTTAGGGTTAGCGAAAATGAATTGAGGGAAAACGAACGAGTACTGGCCTTAATAAATTATCACAGCACCCCAAACTTGGGCCAAGATTCAAAGCCCACAACACTTAACAGCAATTATCCATCGATTAATCGTTTACGGACAAAATTAATTAATGCGAAAAGTCGGGTTGTTACAGACTCCCCTCCTTATAAAAATTGCGTCCCCGCAATTTTCATAATTAAGGTCGTCAACCACTATTATTCTTCTAACATAAACTGGTTAAGTTAGAAAAATAAAGATCGAGAACACAAACACCAAAGAAATTTTTTTTTTCATAAGGGAAATTCACAAATTTTCAACAAAGTCTGATTATTAAATAGATAATCATGAAACAGCGGAACTGAATAAGTACAATTATTAGCAATATACAATTACCGATTAGACATTCAGAAATACAGAGAATTATAAAACAGCAATATCTAATTATCGATACGATAATTAGAAAATAGCAATTCAATAAAATCAGCATATTCTAGAATCTATTGGAGACTAGAAAATCTCATATCAATAAAATCAGCAAACATCCAATCATCCAAACGATACTCAGAAAACAAATCAACAATTATCAAATTATCGAAGACGAATATCACAAAACATCAAATTCAACAAATATTCGATCATCAAAAACGATAATCAAATTTCTCAAATTCAACAAATATTCGATTATCACAAACGATAACCAAATTTTCAACAAATATTTGATTATCTCAAGCGATAATCAAATTCCAAATTCAATAAATATTTGATTATCTCAAGCGATAATCAAATCTCAAAACAGAAAATATTTAATTATCTCAGGCGATAATTAAATTTCAAATCAACAACTATTTAATTATCTCAGGCGATAATTAAATCTCAAAACAACAAATATTTAATTATCAAAAGCGATAATTAAAAACAACAATTATCCGACTATCAAAACGATAATCAGAATTCATATCAACAAATATCTAATTATCACAAGCGATAATTAGAAACAACAAATATCTTATTATCAAAAACGATAATCAGAACTCATATCAACAAATATCTAATTATCACAAGCGATAATTAGAAACAACAAATATCTGATTATCAAAAACGATAATCAGAACTCATATCAACAAATATCTAATTATCACAAGCGATAATTAGAAACAACAAATATCTGATTATCGAAAACGATAATCAGAACTCATATCAATAAATATCTAATTATCACAAGCGATAATTAGAAACAACAAATATCTGATTATCGAAAACGATAATCAGAACTCATATCAACAAATATCTAATTATCACAAGCGATAATTAGAAACAACAAATATCTGATTATCAAAAACGATAATCAGAACTCATATCAACAAATATCTAATTATCACAAGCGATAATTAGAAACAACAAATATCTGATTATCAAAAACGATAATCAGAACTCATATCAACAAATATCCAATTACCTGCAGATAATTGGAAGCAACAAATATCTAGAAATTAATTAAGAAGACTAGAAAATCAACATAAAAGCTTGGATCGATCCCATCAGATGGCGAGTTTTTAATTCGCCGCACGTGCAACAACATATGGCCGAAGCCTACCAAGTACTCAACATAATTTTGGCGCCCAACAAATGACCCGAAGGTCCAACATATGACCCGAAGGTCTAGTACTGGTATTTGACCCGAAGGTCCAACATATGACCCGAAGGTCCAACATAGTGGCTCGAAAGCACACGAAAACATCAAATATTTCAATTAACGAGTCCGGAATTAACCAAAATAGTAAACGCACATGTCCCATAACCACGAGTTTTACTAAATTGTTTAATTCTCTTCATCGTTTCCTTGAAAGTGTAGAATCATCAAAACAACAGATATTCAATTAACGAGTCCGGAATTAACCGAAATAGTAAAAGTGTGGTTCCATACTCCGCACTTTTGCTAAATCATTTAAATCGCTTCATCATTTCCTTGAAAGTGCAAAATTGTGTATTTTGTAAAAATACACTTTACATTCTCAAACGGACAAGTCCGGAATTAAGCGAATCAGTAAAAGAAAGGGTCATAGTCCTCGATTTTGCTGAAACGTTTAAATCGCTTCCTCATTCTTTTGAAAGCGCAAACTGTTAAAATTCCTGAAAGCAATTTTATTTATTTTGCAAAAATAACAATTCACATTCTCAACTGGACAAGTCCGGAGTTAAGCGAAACAGTAAAAGAAAGGGGTCATAATCCTCGATTTTGCTGAATCGTTTAAGTCGCTTTCTCATCCTTTTGAAAACGCAAACCGTTAAAAATTTATAAAACAATTTTCATTTTTAAAACGAGTTTCCAATCACGTGATTAAAGCAGCAATATTAGTAACAATTTCGATAAGGAAATTGTACTTCTCAAAATACCGTAAAAACGGTCACAAATCAGTATTGCGGAATAACCGCTTGAAAATCCACTTTTAAAACTTGACGGTTACTGAAGCCAAGGTGACAGTAATTTTTAAACGTCAAAATCTCATCAAAATAATTTACATCAAAATGTAATATCAGTGAATTTTCATTCATCAAAATGCCACAAAACACCGTGCTTCAAAATATAGCATTGGTGTAAAATCCCGTTATAAAAATAACGGCAACAAAATACGTTTCATAACCAAGCATCGGTTCAACGTAAAATAAATGCAATAACGTGCAATTCAAATTTTTGCACGTACTACAAAATGAACAAAGAAATCATTCGAATGTATCTTCAATGAAGATAATTCAAAACAGCAAAATCTAATCAATAGATGATTAGTACAAAAGAAAACCAGCAAAGAACTCGATAAAAATCACATAACTGCAATTTGTTCGAATCCTCAATTTGGATTCGAAATTCTCAAAGAAACAAATAATTACAGCTATGTAAACAACAATTGGAATTCATATCAATTTTGTATTTTGATTCATAAATCAAAAAGATTACCAGTTGTACTCAGCGAAGACAGTTTCCGCTGCGCACTCTGATAAACAGAACACAATTCAATCCAATCGACAAAACACAGTTTCACTTTTATTTTTAAATAAAGATATTTAAAAATTTCCTCAAAATTTAAAAACTTAAATTTTGACTCAAATCACAAATAAAACATCGACCAATAGTTGTAACATATGTTCCATCCAAGTTATGTTTTATATTATGTCCATAAACCCAAAGCTCTGATACCAACTGTAACACCCCACCTCTATGCTCATAATAACAAAGAGTATTAAAAGGAATACTGTCTATTATTACGAAGAATAAGGCTGGATAGGAGCGACCATCCGTAATTAGCCTTACACTAATATTGGTTATCTCGATAGAAGTAGTATATACTTTTTATTTTTCATCTATTATTTATTTACTCCCATCGACACACCCAATACTAGTATAAAACGAACTACGATGGTTCATAATAGTTTAAGACATTAGATATAACAATAACACAGATAATATAAATGCGGAACACAGATAAAAACAAAAGTCTCATATATATATAACTGATGTTAGTTAATACATAGTTGACACAATACATATGATACAACTACAACTGTCGACTCTAGAAGTTATATATACAAGTACATTATCGACTAATATACATGAATACATATCTTTCTATACAATGACACGACTATTACAAAATGACACAGACAACTTCAAAAGATGTGAAAAGTCTTCATATCCTGAACAGCAAGTCAAAGAAGAAAATCTACAACCTGAAATAACTCGGGTCTGACCCGAGTATTACATTCAGAAGAAAATAATACATGGGTCAGTCTAATTCAAACTCAGTTATTAGTGCATAGAAGCGATAGTAATCAAATATCAAATAGACGACAGTCACAGAAATCTCGTATATCCAACTCTCGATACGAGAATTGGATAACGGCATATATAACACTAAACAGTGTTAAATGACAAATCAACAATCCAAATCAGAATACAACTCCAAAACATTGAGATTTACCAATGAAACAATTCAACAAATCGAAACATCAATTTAAAACTGTCAAATCTGATAGGGCTGCAGTACACGCACGCGTGTACTGCCTCGCCACTATCGCAGAAGATACACAGAAGCTCAATGAAAGTCACAATGATCGCAAGGTCAAACCCCGAAATCGGGTTCAACTCAAGTGAATTTGAAGTGGTTGGCTGTCTCAAGCAACGGCAACCAAACAAGTTCGAACAACAGATCTACAAGCTGAAACTTCGGAAGAATCGGTTGGGACAACTACAGGTACAGGTACAACAAAATGCAGACCCAACTCCCCAAATGACCAACTGAATGTATACAAGTTCAGTGTAAATCAAGGAAGGCAACTCGAGTGAACCAGACTCAAGTCAGTCCAGTTACTCTATGGAATACATCAAAGTGAGCTTGATGGGTAAAACTCAAGTCTACGAATCATGAAGACTGCAATATCAAAGAAACTACAAGATTGAACAATGGAAATGCAAGGACCAGGCAACTCAATACTCAAACTCAGTCCAAATCCAAACAAAGGCCAGAAGTACATCAATAAAGAATACTCCGAAGACACCAGCATAAGGCCGGTAGCTCAAGTTCAAATTGACTCAAGTGAAGCTACAGGTCAGCAGCAAACAACAATTGGAAATTGCAACAAGAAACTCAAGTAATTCCAGAAGTCAAAATAGTTTCAAGAATGTAAGCACGACAAGGAAACTGACTCCATGCTGCATGTACACTCAAGTGAAACAACCAATTGTCGAATGGAAGAATACAAATTCAATAAGGCACCAACAAATAATCTGAATGCAAAGATCCAATGTCTCAAATGACTTAAGTACATGAATGCAACAGACTCATATATGAAGATCACAAGGCACGTGTACACCTACTATACAATCAAACTCGACAATATTCGCAGGTGAAAAATGGAAGAGAGGCACAAAAACAAGTTCAGTAAAATTCTGAACCAATGCACATGAATGTGCCATACCAAAACAATACAACCATGGAGTGATTGCAAGACAGTAGTCGAAAACAATAAACGAGATATCAAGTATGCTGCAGGCATGTTGAAGCCCATAAGCACAAAGGAAGGATCAATGTCTGGACACAAATCCGACGAACAAAATATAGAACAGGTGTGTATATAAACAAGCCTGACAACGTGATTATCAAAGTGCAGCCACAAATGCAACGTGACTCGAAGTAGAATGGACAGAAGTGAATGCAAACATAATCCAGACTGCATCACAGGAGACATATAACACTGGTGATAAGTTCGAACAAAGATTTCCAACTGATCCAAAGTCAAAGTTTCTAATTAAGAAATGCAATGTCGGAGCCAATAAACAATATGATAAAAACAACTACCAAGTCAAAGACCACTGCCGATCTAAAAACCCAGAAATTCCCACAGCAAAGCCAGATTGACCGAAGTCGCACATAAACATTAACATCAGTGGCTAAGACAAATACCAAATCAAATCCAATTTATCACAGCAAAATTATCCAGCCGTAGAAATCAAGAAGACGAACCAAGTCGCAAAAGAAATCAACAGCAGCAAGTTCGACCTTAAAGGTCAATATCATCACATAACAACGTTGCAAGTGGAAATCAAATGAACAATTTCACAAATTTAGTCTGTATATTCTTCTTTTAACCAAAGACAGTGTCGAAGACAACAAGACAACGAAATCAACATCAGGAAATCCCAGCAGCCGGGTAAATCACAAAAGCACACATTCAAAATTTCCAAAAATCACGAATTAGATGTGAGTGAACTTAAAATCTCTCACGCGACTGTTCAAAAATCAACTCGAGAAACAGGTATTAATAAATACAATACCAGCTTTGAAACGAAAACGAGCAGTGGAAATATAACAACGAAGCAGAATTAGATGTGAGGGAATTAACCACTCACCTTGTACTGACGAGCACGAGATTGACGAGTCGAGCGAAGCCCCGAAGCGAACTCAAACAAACGGCCGAGTCACCATCGATCCCTCCATAGTCGACGTCGTGGCCAAACGAGGAATCGAGCAAGGTTGAAATTGAAGCCCTAATTTGCTTCAAGAGGAACGAGCGAAAACGAACGAAGATTCGCAAGAGAACAAAGAATCGCCGAAACCCTAAATTTCGTTCGCCATTTATTTTCTTCGATTGGTTTAAAGAGGAATGGGTCAAAATGAAAAGGGCGAACGTGGTTTTACAGAGAAAAATCGTGGCCTTAGGCATGGGTTAAGGTATGGTCTGGTATGGGTTTATCTGTATGAGAGGTATGGTCATCATTCCTTTTTTTTTCGTTTAGACTTAGGGTTAGCGAAAATGAATTGAGGGAAAACGAACGAGTACTGGCCTTAATAAATTATCACAGCACCCCAAACTTGGGCCAAGATTTAAAGCCCACAACACTTAACAGCAATTATCCATCGATTAATCGTTTACGGACGAAATTAATTAATGCGAAAAGTCGGGTTGTTACAGTTATTTTTGGAAAGTTAAATATTTTAAGTGAAGTTTTAAAACGGGTTTGGGTAAGAGAAAAAAATGAGTTTTATAAACATATATGAACACTTAGACTAATTTTTGGAAAAAACATGTAAATAACTCTCTTCTTATTGGGTTACTAAACCTAGCCCAATAACCCACCCTAAACCTCGTCTATAAATTATCTCAAACTCTCCTAACCTCATTCATTCATCCCTAATCAAAACCCTAATCATTTCCTAAAGCTTTCATAACAAAAATGGCATCTATCTTCATCTCCTTCTAGTTTTTGCTTATACAAGTCATTCTATGCAAAGGTAATGCAAATACCCACCTCAAATCCATTTTTTATATCTCTCTAATTTCTGAAATTTAATTGGTAACACATGTTTTATGTGTTTTTTTGATCTTATAGCCTCCTAATCATCTTTTGCTAACTTGGGTTGATGCTATAGTAGTCTTTGTTGCTTTTGTGAGAGGTATATTGCTAAAAACCTCTTCTAATATGTGTTTAATCATCTTTTGATTTCAGTAATCATTTAGTAACACATGTTTTATTATGTAACATGTGAATCATAGCTCTTTGATCCTCTTTGCTTTCATTTTGGGTGTGCACACAAGTTGCTTGCTATATTGGTTGAGGTAAAATTGCTAGCTAAATCCTTTTTTTACTTGATGCTTCTATAATCTTCGTTTTAGAATTGTAGCTGAAACAAAATCAGGCATAACTTCTTCATTTCTCATCAGTTTTTAGTCAAGTTTTTTTTATTGAAAACTAAATTCAATAAGAAACACTTTTTGTTCAGTGAGTTTTCTGTAATTTTGCCATTTAGATGACCTAAAATGCATTCAAAGACAGAAGACCAATTCTGTCTTTAACAAGTGATCTTGAGTTTCAATCTGATATTGTTTTGCATGTATCTCTCTCGTTTTTGATCCAAATTAGATAATTTTGGATGTTCCGGAAAGCTTAAAACATATGCTACAATTTTTGTTCAGTGAGTTTTCTGTAATTTTGCCATTTAGATGACCTGAAATGCGTTCAAAGACAGAAGACCAATTCTGTCTTTAACAAGTTATCTTGAGTTTCAATCAGATATTGTTTTGCATGTATCTCTCTCGTTTTTGATCCGAATTAGATAATTTTGGATGTTCCGAAAATCTTAAAACATATGCTACAATTTTTGTTCAGTGAATTTTCTGTAATTTTTCCATTTAGATGACCTGAAATGCATTCAAAGATAGAAGACCAATTCTGTCTTTAACAAGTTATCTTGAGTTTCAATCTGACATTGTTTTGCATGTATCTCTCTTGTTTTTTATCCGAATTATATAATTTTAGATGTTACGGAAAGCTTAAAACATATGCTACAATTTTTGTTCAGTGGGTTTTCTGTAATTTTGAGTCTAACTAGGTCAAAAATTGATTTTTCTACTATCTTCCCGAGAGCGATACACATATTAGCTCTGTGGATGAAACTGAAACTATTTTGGTCATAACTTTTGAGCCGCTAGTCGGAATTTGACGATTTTGGTCTCGTTGGAAAGATGGAGTTATGAACTCCATATCTGGAAAGTTTGGTCATCATCTGAGTTAATTAGACCCTTCGAATTTCCTGTCAGAGTTTAACCCAGATCGCTGTGCAAAACAGTGCATTTCATGTTTCTGTGTCCGACTTTGGAACGTCGCTACGCCTTCGTTTCAAGTCGGAATCGAGTAATTATTTTTGCATTCTGAAGTAAGAATGTCGGACTACGTTCCTACCAATTTTCATGCCATTTGAATTCAGTCTGCTGGTCCGAATAATTTTCCGAACTTGGGTTCGCGTCAGTTTTGGACTATTTTCCAACACTTAATATTTTCAGTGATTTTCTGGTTTTATCGATTTCTTTGAGATTTGTCTCTGGATTTTGTACACGGGCCTTATAAAAAGGTTTTAAAAGGATTTTTCGCTCCAAAATGGCTTTCGAAATTATTATATAATATTATTTTTAATTAGTAAACTATTTACTCCATAATAAGAGAGTTTTCAAAAGCCGTTTTAAAGTGTTCTCAAAATCAATTATAAATCCGTTCCGAACCATTATTTTCTATAATAAAAATCTCACACTCACTTTTTAGCACGTCGAGCGAAGTGGAAAGGTGCTTAAATGGTTAGGAAATCTCCGGCCTATGGAACCGTGTGTATTTTCTTTCCGGTTAATCCCCGACCTATTCGATTGATCGTTTTGACCTTTGGGTCTAGTTTACCGATGACACGAGGTGGACTTTTTATTATTTGGAGTGTGAGCTTGCTATTGGTTAGTAAACCGTTTAGTGCGAACGTGGGGTATGAGACTCATTGTTAACACTTTACGGGTTCCTCTCCAAGAAGTTTGTGACACATTAGCCTCTAGGCGGCCAGTACTGGACCTCTGGGTCACCACGCCTCTGGGCAACCGTCTCTGGACACCTGTTCTATGGAGCAGTTTCTTTTTTCGGCATGTGCCTCTGGGCCTTTATCCTTCTGGGAAGGATCTTGCCGTCTCGCGCGTTCCGCATCTGTGCGAGTGATCGATCACAACTCTACAGTACTTGGCAATAACGACTCCGGTCGGCGCACGTGCTATACTTGTATTATCTGATGATTTTTATATCCATTCGAGTACCGCCATTCGGTGTTGGTTCTATGGAACCATACGATGTAAGTGCGATTACCTTGTGGATCCACAGTGTCTCTGGACACTGCTTTTCAGTGTTTGATTTCATTGACTTTTCAGTATATCCCCATTGCTCTTTGGAGCATCGATCTTTGCTTGGGCATTGATTACAGACTCTGGTCACTCTTGGGATTATTGCCTATGGGCAACTTGTTATAGCTTTGGCTACGCCGATGATATGAGGCGATTTTATTTATTCAACACTTTGGTGCTGATATTCTCTTTGGAGATTTTTACTGTTGATTGATGATTAGGGACCGTCATTATATTCATGTGGTCCAAAATACTCTTCTCTTATGAAAAGTACTGCTTTATTTATGTACCGCACTATTATATATCTCAGTTATTACTGATTGTTTAGCTAGCCTGACCCGAGTGTTTTCGCTCGGGTCAGACCGAGTTGTTTCAGGTTAGGTCTCTGGACTTAGCTTCTGTGCTTCCGCTTGGACATTATCTGCTATGCTGATAGATAGCGCTTTTATTTGTCCACTATTCCGCTACTCTGTTATTATTCAGACTTTGATATGTACATGTTTTTGACTCACATGTGTGGGCAGTGGCTTTGTACCCACTTATAGTATTTGGATCTATATTGACGATGTATTGTCCTGGGATTTTATATCTGTTATGTGATTCTGTTCTGTGATGTTTTATTATTATGTTATTATGCTTTGTCCTGATAAATCTTTAGCCATTTGTAATTTCGTTATAAGTATTTACCGAATATGTCGAACCACTTGAAAAAAATAATATAGATACCATCCTTTCGACGTATTCAGTAGATAGTTTTAGCTTGATTACAAATGGTCGCTTCCACTATACTCTATTCTCCGCTTTAACAGACAGTATTACTCCCGTAATACTCTTTGTTATAGTGGGTCTCAGAGTGGGGTGTTACAGCTTGGTATCAAAGCCTGGTTTCAGGAATAAGCATAATAAACACAGAACAGATACACTTAGTACAATACATTTTAATTAGATCCGAATTAAATCAAATCCCTTCCTTATGTTTATTGATAGATAAGTTAGGAATATGTATAGGAATCCGTTATATTCAGAATATATCACAAAGCTGTAACAACCCGGGATTTGCATTACCAATTAATAAATAAAAGTTAGGATTTTTATTTATTTTAATGAAGCATAAAAGGATTTGGAATAACAAAATTTATTTGAAAAAGGCTATTTTAATTAAATGGGAAATATGGGATTTTAAAATGAGGATAAAATGTTATTTTTGGAAAGTTAAATATTTTAAGTGAAGTTTTAAAACGGGTTTGGGTAAGAGAAAAAAATGAGTTTTATAAACATATATAAACACTTAGACTAATTTTTGGAAAAAACATGTAAATAACTTTCTTCTTATTGGGTTACTAAACCTAGCCCAATAACCCACCCTAAACCTCGTCTATAAATTATCTCAAACTCTCCTAACCTCATTCATTCATCCCTAATCAAAACCCTAATCATTTCCTAAAGCTTTCATAACAAAAATGGCCTCTATCTTCATCTCCTTCTAGTTTTTGCTTATGCAAGTCATTCTATGCAAAGGTAATGCAAATACCCACCTCAAATCCATTTTTTATATCTCTCTAATTTCTGAAATTTAATCGGTAACACATGTTTTATGTGTTTTTTGATCTTATAGCCTCCTAATCATCTTTTGCTAACTTGGGTTGATGCTATAGTAGTCTTTGTTGCTTTTGTGAGAGGTATATTGCTAAAACCTCTTCTAATATGTGTTTAATCATCTTTTGATTTCAGTAATCATTTAGTAACACATGTTTTATTATGTAACATGTGAATCATAGCTCTTTGATCCTCTTTGCTTTCATTTTGGGTGTGCACACAAGTTGCTAGCTATATTGGTTAAGGTAAAATTGCTAGCTAAATCCTTTTTTTACTTGATGCTTCTATAATTTTCGTTTTGGAATTGTAGCTGAAACGAAATCAGGCATAACTTCTTCATTTCTCATCCGTTTTTGGTCAGGTGTTTTTTGCTGCAAACTAGATTAGGGATATTTGGAAATTTTACCAAGTTATTTAAAATAGCTTTTATCTTTGAAAACACCTTTTAAAAAGCTTTAACATTTAACCCAAATCCATTTTCAAAATCAATTGAAATTAAAATTTCAATTTCAAAAATATTAAATTTAAATTATCTGTGACTTAACCGATTTCCTCGTGAAATCCATATTGGTGTGTGTATGGTGTAGTCCAGGGGTTTCACACAGTAGTGCAACATCATTCAATCATCACAGATTAGAATATTGAAATGTAGTTGATAAGCGGTATAACGATAGCGCTTATCTTTTCATTCACAGATCACAGATCACAAATATATAAATTACAGATAATATATTACATCACAGATAATTAACTACATTACAGATCACACACAAATCAGAATATATCACAAAGCATTCCAGATTAGGGATATCAAACAATTCAAATTGTCCAATAAAATCCAAATATCCATAGATAAGGTCAATTTATTTATCTGATTTAATTTAAATCAGATTAACTTCTAGGAAGGAATTGGCTAGTTATGGTACATTAATAATTAATTACAATAACTAATTAATTATTCCTTAATTAATAGTTATTTCTTCATCACTTTCATTAATTAATTTACCTTTAATAAATTAATTATTCTTAAATTAATTACCTTAATTAATTTAAACTCTTAATTATTTAATTAATCCAAATCATTAATTAATTAAATAAATAAATCATTCATTTTTAATTGACTTAATAATTAATTAATTATAATCATCATTATATTTTCATTAACTTAAGACAAATCTCATTCTTATTAGTGATTTTATTATCACTCACAATATGTTGAACATTTATACTTAATTCACTTTTAAATTCATTTTAAACCTTAAGACTTAAAATGAATACCAATTGATTTTTTTATTATAAAGTTTAAACCCAAAATTTAAACTTCTGAATTCACATGTTTAAGTAATACTTTTATCGCAAAAGAAAGTTTCAAAGAGTTATAATCGAATCCTCTTTCAATTTCACATATGGAAAGTATATTTTAGCATTAAAACTTATTTAAACATTTAAAGTTATAAAAATTGATTTAATTTCAAAACTCTGGAATTCAACTTCAACTTTCTGTCAAGGTTTAAGATTTAAATTTCAACTTGTTTAATTTCTCATTTACAAATTTTCAAATCCATTTTTATTGTACAAGTTAAAGAATTATTTATTTTTATACTAGGAGTCAAACACTTAATCTATAAATTTCTTTAAGGCCCAAACCAAAAACGTGAACCCGAAACCATATTTCCTAACCACCAGGAAATCGGGCTGAAGCCCAAATAAAAGGAAACAACTGATGCCTACCTTCTTCTCCTCTACCTATCAACTTCCAGATCACCAAACAAATTGAATTCTGATGCCACGCAATTCAGGAAGTTCAACTCCGATCAACTCAAACAACTATCAATGAACCTCGATGCGAGCGAAGTGACCTAGCCCGAAACGAAACCCATTCTTCTCGCCTATCTCCAATTCGTCCTTGCCTAGATATCACGTGCACGCGGTGCACATGCACTACCTCTCCGATGACCCATCCGGCCTCGTGAGCCCCTAAGTCGATGCCTCTTCTTCTACTGATCGACACTTCCCTCTCGACGATGACGTGAATCCCCCCCGAACGAAAAACAGTCCTCGCTTGAACCATCGGGAAAAGTTCCGACCCAAAACTCGATAAAATGCTCCCACCAAATTTCTCTGATCGAAACAACGCTACCACCGATCGAAAGCCTTATCCTGACGCTACCTCTCTGCCAAAATTCGTACGTTCCGATCATGCCACAAACTCCCAAATTGGTCGCGATTCCACCACAACCGAAGCCAACACTAAACCCTAAAATCGCGTCGCTAGATCACCCTAGTCAATTTAAAAATACCACACCATTTTTCCAATGATGCCTGACCATCCACCATCCTCCAGCCTTAACCACGGCCTTCATCCATCTCGCGATCACCCGCAAATCAACCTAAACCCAAATTCAAACAACATCCAAATTCTCTTCCAATACTAGATTAAAAATCACAAAATTGGTATTAAAATTCATGATTTTGATTTGAGATTTGATATATAACCCTGAATTAATAAATTATGAAATTTGGATTTTTGACTTAGCTTGATCATCTCTGTTCTTTTAATTCTCCAGAGCCATATCCAACTTGTTTTTGTTTACTTAAATTTTTAACCTCTAATCTAGTATAAAACAAATAGCTTTTGTTTATAGACTAAATCCTAACAGCAAATGGTTCAAGAGAAAAAGATTTTTGATTTATGTAGCGACCCATAAATTTTGATTGGTTTTAATAACGTATTTAACTGAATTTTTATGAAATTTTAAATAATTGAATTTGAAAATAAAAATTTATTATTTGAAATACGTCTATTTAAACATAGCAACTGGTAAATTTCCATATGATAATATTAAAGTTTATTTTCTTGTGAAATTCTATTTCAATTTAAATCAGTTAATAATTGATGGTAATAATATATTTTTCAAATCTGAATATTTTTCTATAGAAAATTTCTAAATCATCTTCTGAGCAAGGTGTCATCTTTTGTTTTTCCAAATTTGGATTTCTATTGCTCCGATTATCTTAATTCTGGCAAAATAGCAGCATTTCGGTACCGAATATCGACTTTTGATCGGATGATCGTGCCACTGGTATCTGTATACCGTTTTGATCGTCTCGTCCTGCTGATCTCAGCGGTGTATTTATTTCTGTGTTTGAGGTCCGGTACGCGACGAAAACAATAAAACTGTATGTTGTACCGGTACCGAAATTGTGACTTTTACTTTTCCCAATCCTTCTTAAATCTTTACCGTGCAGCTCAAGCAATTAATCAATTGCATTGAATAATTTTTCAGCTGAATCCAAAGAACTTGACCATTATAATTACTTTTATTTTTATATTCACTCACGTGCTTTGTCCTTCTTTCTTTGCTAAGTTGAAGTATATATTATTTGAAACCCAAGCGTCCTCTGTTGAATCCATCTTCTTCAAAACAAAAATTTCTTTTCACCTGAAGCCTTTATGGCTGAACCCACCCTCACCTCCTTCTCTCCTTTCGCTTATTTCCATCACTGCCTCCCACTCTCTTTCCTCCCTTCACAGCCGGTCCCCACAATTGATAGCCTCCAAAGCTACCACCAGCCACCACTTCACCGAATGCAAGACTACCAGCTACCCTCTTCCACATCACCTTCCATGGCTGCTGCACACCTCATCTAGGCAACCGAGAGCATCCACTCGCCATCAACCCACAGCCGCCTTAAACCCATCCATCATCAACAGCCTACCCAAAACCCACCACGTGCCCCTCAACTGCTCGGCAACCATCTCCACCCGCCTTGGCAACCCAGCTCGAACCACCTTTGCTGCCACTCACTATCGCCGACGCAACCCACCACCTTTACCCCCTCCGCACCTTTGTTGAATCCACCAAGCAAACACATAGCTTTCGGTTGTACTAGAGATGGTATGCATTATTTATGTGTATTAATTTTTTGAAGAACAGAATACATATATATATTTTATATATGCGGCTGTATATAAGAATCGCTGTATATTATGTGATAATAAGAGTTATATAATTTTGACAGTTTATTATATGCATATACAAATTATATAGGGTAGTTTATATATGCACGGTAACGAAATTTATTTCATACGTTAGTTATATATATATATATATTTTAATAATATTCATTTTTAAAAGTATATGGTCTACATATATTGTTTTTATAAAGTTAGACATGAATGTATGTTAGTGTATATATATCATCAGCTTTATTCGCCTATTGCAAATATCTTAAACATGTAGATAGTATAAGTATATTAGTTCATACATCTGATCTGCATTTATGTTATATAAGATTTACAATCTATTTTATTTATGTATATATCTATATAAGTTATATATTATGTTTGTTTTATAGATAAGCTATTAGTTAGATATGATCTGTTGATCTATATTTATACTACAATATATGTTGTATATTGCTCTGGAATTTTTAAAAGAAACATAAAGTGAAGGTTTATATGCCAGTTTACAGATGTACAGTACACTTTGCCAAATTTCTGTTCGTTTTACAATTTTGTAAAAGGCGAGTCTAAATTTTGAGTATAGGTTCATATGAGTTTAGTATGAAATGAAGTTATACAGTTTTATATTTTAAAGTATATTTAGTTATGAAAATCTACTTCAGTCAATTAGATAAGTATATATACATTGAATGCAGTTATGTTACAGGGTATATTAAACTGTGTATATAACTTATAATATTAGTTTTAAATCTATACCAATATATGTGTTTATGTATATTGATTGAGTTATATGTATATATATAATATAGCAATTTACATATAGCCTGGTAGTGAATGGTAGACGAGTAGTTTGTATATATATTTAATATATTAAGTTGGTTGTAGATATAAGATACACAAGTTCATATGATATGTCTTGATTTTATAATAGTCGCAGCTTATATTAGTACACATATATCCAGTTTTCTTAGGATTTTTGTAACGGTTAGTATATACATATAAAATATGTTCTGCTGGCTTGCATAGTTATTAATCTAACTTTATATATATGGTTATGTCGGTACACATATACAACACGTTTGGTTAATTTTTCGAAAGGTTTTGTTTATAGGTATATAAATAATATGTTTAATATTGTTTGAAACATTTTGTAGATTATGGACTTTATAAATATTTGATTTTGATATACATATTTAATTAAATTTAAAAAGTGTGTTTGAATTTAAATCATGATTTTATATATGTATATAGTCATATATGTTTGTTCATTTATACCCTTGAACTTATCAATCCAATTCTGATTTGATATCATCAATTCCGATCTATCAGCTTTGTCCGTCCAACTTCGTGCCAATCTAGCTTTGATTTGGGATTTGTGTTTGGATTCGTAACTCATCTCATCCCGTTCGTCTCTAACCACGAAAGGTGAGCAATCACTCACGATTAACGTTCTTTTATTTATTAAATTTGATTTCAATTGAAACGACAATTGAAATATGCTGTTGTAGTTATTTAAATTGTTATATATGCTATTATCTGTAACTGTTCACCTGTGGGATATGACACCATATCCTGCCGTTTATATTATATTGTTATTGATGATATATCTATGCCTGTTATATTATTTCTATATCTGTTATCACTCTACAAGTTCCCTGTTAGTATAGAAATCACTATGGGTTAAAATGATACATACCCGAACGGACTTTAGAATAGGAGAAAATCATTATGGGTTGAAATGATAAACCCAAACGATTTTCATTTGAATTGAAATTGGGATTTCGGGTCGAAATGATATCTACCCGTATATATTTAAATTTCGGATTGAAATGATAAATATCCGTATCACTTAACCATATGATAAATATATATACAAACACCGTTGGTCCATATATATAAATATTTTGAAAATAAATTCTATGGTTTGGAAAGAAATATATGGTTTAAAATGTTGAGCCTTAAATTATTATATATAAATGGGAATGATTGATTAAATACATATAATATGGTTGAGTATTTAAATTTATGTTTCAAAATAGATTTCAGTAATAATTTGAATAAATTAAGGTTAGGAAGATAATTTGAATTTAGTAAAGAATTTTATTTAATTAAACCGATTTAAAACTTATTGAAATTGGGATTTAAGATATGATTTATAACTTGAGTTTGATTTAAATAATTTAGTGAATATTTCTTGTTTAAACAAATTTAAGGAAATATTTAGTAAAAATGAAATTTAAGGCTAGTTAAATGATATTGAATTTATTAAGAGAATATTCCCTGATTAAATAATAATAAAGTTAAATCAAGAGCTATATGAAACTGTTAAATTTAACTTTGAAATGTTGAATATTAAAGCTTTGAAATATATTGAAAATTTAAATGGTATATTTAGAACTGAATTGAATTGATGAATTGAGCTTTGAATAAAATTTGAATTTGGAATTTGAAGTTGATGTGAAGCAATTTGTGAGACTTGAGGAAATTATAAATACTTTACTTTTAAATTATTTAACCTATATATATATACTATTTTGGAAAATAGATATATTTGAAATGAAATGATATTTTGGTTTTGAAGTATAAATTAATTTGAAATGACCACGGTGTTATAGTGTATATTTCCACCTTGTAGATAGTTCCGCAGATCCTTAGAGGATGGTTATCCCAAACATCCTTTAAGTTACTTGTATTTCAGTTGATATTTCACTTGAGTTGGATTTATTAGTATAAGAATGTTAATCCTGACTCGAGTGTTTTGTGTTTTGCTTTACGCTCGGGTCAGACCGAGTGATACAACAATTGAGACTCACCTTTGGAGTTTGGAGCTTCGTTTGGAGATCCAACCATCGATTCAGCTTTCAGCTTTCCAGTTGATTTTTTCAGAGAGGTGATCTATTCGTACTGAAGACTTCACTGTATTCGAGATATTCTGTTGTATTTTATTTGTAACTCTGATGTTATATAGTAGCTTCATGAACTACTATTTTATCTATTCCGTTGCGTATTATTGTATTACTCTGTGTCTGTGATTATGTGATTGATTTATTTGCTGTATATGCTGAGTTTTGCCAAATTTTTATTACAACCTGTTATTTTGAATTATTCAAGTCAGACATGTGTGGATTATTGTCGATTTGAATGGTCCAAAAATAGCGGGTCATTACAATTTAAATCTTGAGCTAAAAATAAACTAGTAACAGAGATGATACAGGAGATATACATATACCCATATTCACACATCCATATATATTCATACCAAACACATACATTTCCAAAACTTAACATACATCCAAAAACAATTTGAAGCATTTTAAAATGTGATGTTACTCACCGAAAGAAGATGAAGAACAGAGCCTTCTACTTGAATGAGGTTTGAACTTTGCTTGTTTTGAAATCATTTCTTCAATCTTCTAGTTGTATTGATTGTTTGATGTTTTAAAGTTTAAGTTTTGAAGAATATTTACTTCAGATTTTTCATAGCTTGGAATGGACGAGAATAAGATGTAGAAGGCTGATATGTATAAAATGAGTTACAGGGTATTATATTTTGTTATGTATTGGAAATCCTTTGTTTATACTTTGGCCAGAGATTTTTATCTCAAATTGGAGGCTGATAGGAAGTGTTTTGTGCGTGCATTAATGGTTTGTTGTACCATTTTTATAAAATTTCCTTCATTTCGGCTGAAATGTTGCTTTGGTGGCTTGCATTAATGGCCCTGTACAATTTATACTTATTCTATTTTGATTTGTATCTTTCTTCTTGTTCATACTTACCATTATACTAGTGTCTTCCTTTACTTATTTATACTTTCTTTTGTTTTTCATTTCCAATTTTCACGTATAAAATTCTACTTGCCTGGTTTGCTTGTTTGACTCGGCTGAGGTGATATGTATTTTGTGTGCTAGAGAGGAAAGCATTTAATGCTTGTATTCCCATTTTTTTGTTTACATACAAATTCATTTGAATTGTATATGCACAGTTTTGATTTGCAAGCTCCATATATATATTTGTTTAACTTAAATATCATTTGCTGTTTTTCCTTTGTCTTGTTTTGCAAGTTACATGAATATATATTTACTTTGTATTATAAATGAATTTCTATTTTATTACGTTGTTAGAATTTAGCAAACGTTCTACTTTCTATTTTTTATTAAAACTTATCTTATATTAATTTCTATTTCTAGTCTAAATATTATTTATTATTATTTTAATTCATATTTATTGTGTTATATTATTTTATAAACTCAAACCATTATTAACCATCAATTCTAATATTTATTATTATCATATTATTATTAAACCATTTATTTAAGATTTAAATTCAAATCAAATATATACATATATACTCAATTTTACTCATATATGCTCGTATACATATATATTTACATTTATACAATATTTTTAAATTTAAATGATTTACACAGAATTTATCTGTATTCGGGGAAACTCGCTTAAATATCAAATTAACTATACAATTTTAATTCAAAAATTAAATAAATTGTCAATTTAAATTTATATAAAATTCGGGGTCGTTACAACTTCCATGAACGAGCCCCTGACCACCTAGTCTTTGCCGACCTCAGCCACCCACTCACCCTCATCGTCCGCCTTTTTGTTTCCCTTCACCACTTCCGCAGTCCTATCACCAAGCAATGCCGACACAAACCCTTCACCGCCGAACCCACTTCCTCCACTAGCGCGCTGCTGTTACGACCCGCTCTTCCTTGTCGTGACTTTGTCCGCCTCCTCCTCCTTGCGGGCCACGTGATCAACTGTTTGTCATATAGGAGGTATATTTTATATGTATATAAATATATATATTTTAGGCTGCTTCATTTTTCTCTGTTTTACATTTTTTCGGTTATATATATGTAAGTATATATATTAAGTTTATATCTATATAAGTGTATTATTTTGTAATGTATAAACGTATGCTTGTGTATATATATATAATAGTTTGCATGAGCTATATGTATTAATAATATATTAGTTAGTTATGTTTTAATGTAAAGATTTTAATAGTTTATTTTATATAAGGCTGCAGATAAGTTTATTCATTCACTTGTTGAGAGTTGCATGTATTATTTGTTGAGAAAGCAAGTTTATTTTTACAATATGTTTTACAGAGTATATATTAGTTATGTATACTGGCAAATATATCTTTGTTGTTTTATTTCTGCCTTAACCAGAGATATATGACAGCTCCTTTTGCATAGCCATTATATGTGTACTTGCTTGATAGAAATAAGTCTAGAATTTCTAAATTCAAAAGCTGTGTTTTTGTGCACATAGTTGAAATCTACATATATATATATAGTATTACATTTAGTTATACGCAAATATATATTATGTATACATATGAAGTTTTGGTAAATATATATATATATATATCTTGATATTTTAGTACTTTAGTTTTATATATTTTAGTACTGTTGAAATAGTTTAATATATATATATGATGTATATATACGTGGGTTGTGAAAAGTGCTTTTGAGTCATTTTGCCTGTATAGATATTAAGTTTATATTTTTTAAGTGTGGTTATATATGAGTCACAGTATATAAGTTGTTATATCTACTAGTATATAAGATTGTTGTTTTGATATGTTTATATCTATATGAGTATTTATCTCATATATTATTTAAAACGATAATTTTAATTATATGTATGTTATTTTGATTTTTATATTGATTTCATGTAAGTAGTAGTAGTAATAATAATAATATATTTGTTGTTCCTATTAAGTTGTTCTAATTGTCTCATCGATTCCCATTTTATTAGCTTTGTCCGTCAAATTCGTGCCCGTCTCACTTTGCTTTGGAATTCGTAGCTTGCTTTGTTGTCAAACTCTAGCCCCTAAAGGTGAGCAATCACTCACAATTAACGTTCTTATATTTATTAAATTTGATTTCAATTGAAACGACAGTTGAAACGACAATTGAAATATGCTGCTGTTAGATATTTACATTGCTATATATATATGCCATTATCTGTATCTGTTCACCTATGACATCTGACACCATTATCTGTTATTTATCACTGATGATATATGCCTATTACTGACTGTTATATTATTGTCATATCTGTTATCACTCTGCAAGTTCCCTGTTAGTATAGAATTCACTATGGGTTGAAATGATACATACCCGAACGATCTGTAGAATATGTGGAAATCGTTATGGGTTGAAATGATAAACCCAAGCGATTTCCATTGAATTGAATTTGGGATTGCAGGTTGAAAAGATACATACCCGTATATATATATATTTAAATTACAGATTGAAATGATAAATATCCGTATCACTTGACTATAGGATAGAAAATTATATACAGACACCGTTGGTATATATATATAAATATTTTGAAAATGATTTCTATGGTTTTGGAAAGAAAGATATGGTTTTAAATAAATATTGATTTTTAAGATTTATTAAAGTTGATTTAATAAAGTTGATATATAATATGTTTAAGTATTTAAAATATTTATATTTTCAAATATAGAGTTTATATTGATTTTAATAAATTCAGTTTGGAAATTTGTTTGAAGTTATATTTATTTAAGAACTATACTTAAATAAGTTTGATTTGAAATTTATATAAATGGAAATTTAAAGATATGTTTTATAACTTGAATTTGATTAAAAGTGACTTAAACGAATATTTCAAATTTATATAAATTTAAATGGGATATTTTGTTTATTTAAATTTGTGAATTAAAGTTGTATTTAGATGATTATTGAAATGATTAAGTAAATATTTCAAAACTAAATAATAGTAAAGTGAATTTGATATATATATATATATATATATGAAATTATCGAATTTAGTTTTAAAATGTTGAATATTTAAAGCTTTGAAATACATTGAAACTGAAATGGCTTATTTTATGGTTCAAATATGTATTTGAAATCGATAATTTGAAATGGTTTATTGAGAAACTGAATCGAATTGAAATTGATGATTTGAGATTTGATTAAATTTGAATTTTGGAATTCGAGTTGATTTGAATCGATTTGTGAAATTTGAGGAAACTATTTTATTATATAAAGTATTTAAAAATATATTTAAAACTATTTTATATTATTTTATAAACTATTTTTATATAAACTATTTTAATATAACTATTTTAATATAAACTATTTTTAATATAACTATTTTTAATATAAACTATTTTAAATATACTAATTATTTTAATATAAATTGTTTTAACTTATAACTATTTTATACAAATTATTACATTTTATAAACTATTTTATTTTATATACTATTATTAATATCTAAACCGTTTGAAGGAAAGTGTTATGATTTCAAAGTGTTATCATTTCCAAAGTTATGAATTTCAAAGTATTATGATTTCCAAAGTATTATTATTTCAAATTGTTTTGGTTTCGAAAGTATCAAAGGGAGGAGACTGAGACTGAGACTGAGGGGAGGATGGTAGGGAGTTTGTATCTTGGATTTATGTGTGCATCTCCACACCCTCTTTCTCTATTGTTTTAAATGGCAGACCTGTAGGTAATTTCAGAAGTAGCAAAGGAATTCGTCAAGGTGACCCGATATCTTCTTACTTATTTTTGTTGGTTATGGAAGAATTTACTGTTAGTCTTAGAACAAGATATGAACAGAAGATAATTAAGTTCCACCCAAAGTGCTCTCAACATCAAATAACTTCTATTATGTTTGTTGATGATGTTATGTTGTTTACCAAACCTGAGTTGCCTTCCTTGAATGGTTTAATCGAGGCATTGAAGTCTTTTCACTGTATGACTGGACTTTCAATTAATCAAGCTAAATCTTCTATGTTACTTGCTGGTGTTAGTGAAGTACAAGCTGTAGCATTACATCAACATACAGGTTTCTCATGTATGGACACTGACCTGAAGTATCTTGGTCTTCCCTTAATTTCTAAAAGGATTACAACACATGACTGTTTACCCCTTTACAACAAAATTACTTCTGTTATGTCTGCTTGGGCTAATAGGTACTTGACCCAGAGTGGTAGATTAGTGCTGATAAAATCTGTTGTTTTTTCCTCTCTAGTCTATTGGGCACGTACTCTGATTCTTCCTGTCAAACTTTTGCATCTTGTTAGGTCTGCCATGAATAGATTTTTTTGGATTGGTAGTATTCACAATAGGAAGCTGATCCCCTGTTCATTTTCCAAATTTGAAACTTCCATGAGACAGGGAGGGCTTGGAGTAATTGATGTCAAGAAGTGGAATATTGCAGCTATAAGTAAACATTTTAATGATCTTATTAACAAGAGAGGCAGTTTATGGGTTAACTGGACATGGCATCACAACATAAAGAATAATAAATTTTGGTGTATGGACATTCCACAGAATTGCAGTTGGAATTGGAGAAACATGTTGAAGCTGAGAGAAGTCTACCTGCCTTTGATTCAATATCATTTTAATGCAAATTCCGATGTAAGCTTCTGGCATGAACCATGGGTTAACAAAGGGCAGATTCTGTCCAAGGTTTGTGATTATTCTCAGATTTTGCAGTCTGGAATTCAAAAAGATGCAAAGGCAAATGATTTTCTTCATGATGGAAAGATAGTGTTGCCTTATAGTAGCAATCAGTTGATAAGGCAGCTGTGGTGTGAGATTCAACTAAATTTCTTACTTGCAAATCAACTTGACTCTGTTGTTTGGGATATGAAGCCACACTCTGTTAAAAGTGTCTACAATCTTATTACTGCAAATGCTCCTCTTCCTGCTTCCAAATGGTTCTCTGTTATTTGGACAAGTGATTCAATTCCTAAAGACAATTTGATGTTGTGGAAAGTTATAAATCAAGCTTTACTTACAAGAAGTGTTTTGAACAAGTATGGTCTGGCCAGTTTATCTCAGTGCCTGTTTTGTGATCTTCATGAAGAAACTACTGAGCATTTTTTTTGATTGTCCTACTTTACACTTCATGTTGGTTAGAATTAGTTTAATAACTGGGATTAACCTTAATTCAACTAACTCTAGTATTGACTGGAATATTATTTATAAAGCCACAAGGTGGAGGAATGATGGAGGCAGGGTTTTAGCAGTTTGCTTGAAAATTTATATGAGTGTGATTTGGAGAGAAAGGAATGCTATAGTTTTTGAAAACCAAAGAAAGAATGTTGAAGTGCTGTGGAATGAAGTAAAATATGGTACCTACTTCCAATTGAAGAACAGTAAAAGAGCTTACCCACATGAATTGCTTCTTGGTTGGGCTTGACCTTTTTTGTCTTCCTTTGCTTTTCCTGTTTTTTTTCCTTCAATTATGTATCTTTATTGTGTTGCAATAAAACTGGTAGGGGCCCAGTTAACCCCGCTGGCTTTGCCAAAAAAAAGAAAGTACTATGATTTTGGAAGTGAATATTTTTGAAATGGAAATGATACCGTATCGATATGTTTTTGAAATGGAAATGATATCGTATTGATATGTTTTTGAAATGGAAATGATATTTTGGTTTTGAAGTATAAACTATTTTGAAATGACCGTAGTGTTATAATAACGATTGGTTGTTAAAGAGACCGGGATCGGATATGGGCATACTCTCTGTCGATACCGAAAACCACTTTAACAACTGTGTATGCGGTGGAGATTCCTGAAATAAGTAGGATGGTGGCGACGATTCTATATGAGGTATATATGTGGACCTAACTCCCGTGAGTTAGCATAAGGTGGCTAAAACAGGAGCAATTGACGGGCTAATGAGGTAGCTCCTCTTATCGGACAATCTCCATCATATGTCATTCTATTACTTTGTGATTGATTTGGTGCGCACCCTTGATTCGGGAGTGTGGCTCGCGGTGGGCGATTGCTGCGGCTCTACGTTACCACCGACTCGGAAGTGTAATTGGTATGTATACCATGGCATTTCCTAGTTGTGCCGTGTCACCTACCCTAGCATGCCTTACTACGAGTTTGATTTGTATCGTACCTATGGAGTATCCTCTGGTAGCTCCAGTTTAAGGGGTATTACGGTACTGTATAGACTATCGGCACTATAAAATGTGTTAAGGGGGATATGGGTAATGCCTTAACGCTATTTTAATAGTTTACTTTACTATGGACATATTATAATATCATATATTACTACATAGTAGATAGTTTAACAGATCCATAGAGATGGTTATCCCAAACATCCTTTAAGTTACTTGTATTTCAGTTGATATTTCACTTGAGTTGAATTTATTGGTATAAAAATGTTAATCCTGACTCGAGTGTTTTGTGTTTTGCTTTACGCTCGGGTTAGACTGAGTGTACCAGTATTCGAGACTCACCTTTGGAGTTGGATCTTCGCTTGGAGATCCATCTATCGATTCTGCTTTCAGTTATTCAGTTGATTCCAGTGATGTATTCAGATTTGTATTTGATTATTGTATCGAGACATCTATGTATTCGAGACCTCTATTGTATCTTATTTAACTCTGTTATATATATAGTAGCTTCATGAACTACTATTCTTTTGTTTCCGCTGCATTATTGTTATATTACTCTGTGTCTGTGATTACTTATTTACTGTATATGCTAAGTTTTGCCAAATACAAATTAACAATCTGATATTTTGAGCAATTCAATTCTGACATGTGTGGATGCGAATGGCTGAAAATTTCAGGATGTTACGCTACATCTGCTACATCCTTTTTGGAATCACCCTCAAGTTTAGTAGCAAGTAGCCCTTTGTAACGACCCGTATTTTACGGATCGAAAAGTTTGTCAAAATCTGGGATTTTCAGCATTTTCTAGTTGTTTCAGATTTTGGTTGAAATTTGCCTAAGTCCTAGGTCGTACGCGACCTAGAGGTTAGTTAAATGTTGTTGGCGACTTAGGAGATAAGTCGTGAGCGACTTAGAGAAGGTCTACGACCTAAGGGGATAGGCGAGTTAAGAGTTAGGTTGTAGCCAGATTAAGTGGTAGGTCGCACTGTCTTGAGTCGCACCTAAGTGTTAAGTCGTTCAAGTGATAAGTCGCGAAGTGGTTAGGTCGTATGGCAGTTTAGGTTGGTTGAGCGACCTAGGAGTTGATAACATTTAAGTCGTAGACGACTTATAGGGGCAACGACCTAAGTAAGCTAGGGGATAAGCAGGGAGCGACCTATAATAGTTCGCGACCTAAGGGTTAGCGAGTTAACAACCCAGTATGTTGCGACCTAGTGGATAGCTTGTTAGCGTAGTTAGGTCGTTAGGCGACCTAAAGAGTTAGGTCGCATAAGTTGTTAGGTCGCATGGGTTGGTAGGTCGCTAGGATAGTTTAAGTGTTAGGTCGCGTGGGTCTAAGTGTTAGGTCGTAACACTGGTAAGTCGCTGAGTTGTTAAGGCGCGTGAGTGTTAGGTCGCTGATGCGCTATGTTGGTGTTAGGTCGCTGAGGTTATAAGTCGTAAGCCTTTAAGTCGTTGAAGCGCCTGAGTTGTTAGGTCGTAGATGTCCTCGTTAGGTCGTAGGATGGAGAGCTTTGTTAGGTCGCGAAGAAGCGGTCTATGGTAGGTCGCAGGTTAGTTAGGTCGTAGGTCGCTGAGTGCTTGGATGCGCGTTCTGTTAAGTCGTAGGTTGGCAAAGCTTTAGGTCGGAGGGTTATAGGTCGTAGGTCGTAGCAGATAGGTCGTGGACGACCTATGGAGATGAGCGACCTAGGGGCAGTTTTCAGCTATAAATAGAAGGGGGTTGGCTTCATTTTTGGGATCCGGATTTTGAAGCGACGAAGTGCTGCCATTTTGAGAGCTCGACTTCTACACTTCTTCACTTCTTTTCTCCACTCTAATCTAGTGCTTACATCCATCCAAGTTGAAGATCAAGATTGAAGATTCAAGAGCTTAGATTGAAGATCTTCATCTTTTCAAGAGAGATTTCTTCGTTTGAAGCGGATTCATGATAGATCAAGCTTGATCCTTCGCTGTCCAGATCTGAAGCGTGTTGATTTGGGTTTGTTTAGGTGATTTGGTGAGTGGTGATTATCTCTCACACGGATCCAAAGGAGTATATCGGATTGTTGGCTCATTTTGGTGTTAAAATAGTGATTTCCATGCATTTTCTTCATCCTAAGTGTAGATCCATATAGATCCATTGTTCAAGATGATGTTACATCTATTTTATCATCTGTTAACCTATGCAAGTTCATTCATCAAGCTTGTAGAGATATTGTTCATGTTTTCATGCTTGTTAGACTTTCAACTCCTTAATTACGAAATTGCCATTATTGTTATAATTGTCCATTTTGCTTATATTTGAATGCTTGGTTAATTGGATTGATGTTTGACATAATTGATTGCTATGAATTAGATGATTGTTGATTGGTTTTAGACAAGGTGGTCGAAGATGATTCAAAAGCTAAGGGAAAGGCTCTTGAATTGGGAAAGCTGCTCGTGGCATATGTAGCGGGATGATGAAGCTCTTATGCATGGATTTGATGATGTGATGTTGAGATGAGGCTTTGCGAGGATGTAATGAAGCGAGGCATCATGTGATGAAGACTTGGTCTAATCCAGACGGGATCATTCCAAGCACGTTGGTAACTCGGTGATATGATTCGAGTTTGAGGATAATGGATGCTCGAGAGGCGCTTGAGCTAGTATGAAAATAGTCGTCGAGGAGGATGACTAGAAGGCTGAGATCTCATCGTTGTTGAAGGTTCTAGCATGCTCTAAGCAAGAGTACATGGGGACGCCCAAAAGACTAACTGTTGATGGTCGAGTACTCTGGGTAGTTGCGAAAATCCTTGGCATGGGCTGCGACGACGTGCGGGAGTTATGTCTAGAACCGGGGTTACCATTAGCCCTTGACTGACGGATGAAAGAAGGAACCGTTCATTCAACTAACGGTGATATCGAAGCAATGATAACAGTGATAGCCAGAGTCATGGATGTTTGGTTGTATCGTCATTCGGTCTCAAGAGCGGTATTTTTGGGTGCTTATCTGACCTTGGTTTAAGACCTTGGGATTTGTACTTGGAAAGCATCGCTCTTGACTCGAGTGATAATTGCTTTACTTTAAATTGTATGCTTTGCTATGCTTGCTTCTGCTTAGTGTGTGTCTGGGGGCTATCACTGTAGAATGAGGTTGGAGTGGGAGGGTTGTATTCCTATTCCTTTTCCTTTATGCTCTTTTGGTATGTTGTTAGTTAATTTACTGCTCACTAAGACTGTTGTCTGACTCAAGGCTTTATGTTTTAATTCTTATCGCCTTGGGCTGTTCGTCCATTTTTAGGATGGGCAGACTAGGTAGCAGGTGACAGGTGCTGTTCTCTTCTCACGATGCTGATATCGAAGACGAGCTGGAGGGTTGCATATTATCTTCTTATTATATGTACTGGATATTCCGCTGTTTTGTATTCTCTGAGTGTCATGTAGTGAGGCTTAATGTATTGGCTATTTGGATGCTTGTATTCAACTATTATGGAGTTTTATATGATGTCATTTTGTTCTGTAAAGCTTCACTATACATATGTTCTATTGTATTTTGTCCATGCGCTGTGAGAAATACGATAGATTCTGCTGTTTTTAATCTACTCTGACAATCGTCCATGGTCGTCTGGCACACTTTACAGCGCACTATCTCTAGATTCGGTGCAGGGGTCATGGGCGGTCGTCACATTTGGTATCAGAGCATTGGTTAATCGATTTTGCCCAACGCTCGCTAACATAACTACGTATGAGAGACGTAATTGTATTTTGATGGATGAGTACTATATATAATATAGTAGCTTAGTAGAGTTTGAGTCCTTTATGCAGTTGTTTCTCTAGATGTTCTAATCATTCCTTTTTATAGATATTGAGAATGAGTCAAAGAGGGAGACCAACTGCTAGGGAAGGCCGTGCTACTGAAGAGACTGCTGATTATGCAGCCATGTTCGAAGCTATATGATGACTTCGATCATGAGAAGGATACCAGTTCCGGGGGCAGCAGTAGATGTTGGAGTTCAAGTCCAAACTCCGAAACCAGTGGATTTTGCTAAGTTGTGCAAGGACTATACTGCTCTTGGAGGGAAGGTTTTCTTGGGAACAGAATCAACTATTGAGGTCTAGAGGTGGATAGATGCTTGTAGAAGGATCTTTGGTGATTTGGGAATTGAGGATGCAACTAAGAGGAAGTTGGCATCCAGGCAGCTTCAAGGGAGAGCCTCTGATTGGTGGAACTCTATTACCATCACTACTCCGGAGGAAGAGATTACTTGGGAGCAATTTCAAGTTAGGTTTGAAGCTAAGTTCATTTCTACAGCTCAGAAGTTTGTTCTGTTCAAGAGGTTTGTGGAGCTCAAGCAAGGTGGGAGACCAGTTCTTGAGTATGTTTCTGAGTTCGAAGCTTTGTCCAAGTATGCCCGGTCATATATTGAGTCTGCATATCAGAAGAATGAGAAGTTTGTGACAGGTTTGGACAGTTATCTGGGGAGACAGTTGGTGGATCATTTGGACGATTCATTTGAGAAGCTTTTGGAGAAAGCTCTTAGGCATGAGAGTCTATTTCCTAAGGAAGGACCTGTTGTTGCTGTTACCAGGGGAGACTCTAAACCACAGCAGGGTGGAAACCAGAAGAGGAAGCAGCAGCAGCAGAAAGGTAAGGATGGCCAGAAGAAGCCGAAAGGCGAGGTGACTTGCTACAACTGTCAGTAGAAAGGCCATCTCTCCCGGGATTGCAAGAATCCGAAAGCGCCGGCGAAGTGCCACAACTGTGACAAGCCGGGGCATTTCAGGAAGAATTGTCCAGAACCGAGAAGGGACAAGCAGATTGTGCAAGCTTATGCTTTGGGAGCTGTTCCGTCGTCTTCGAAAGCTCCTACTGCTAAAGAGAAAGGGAAGAGTGTGGTTGTTCAAGGTACTCTTTTCCTATGTGGCGTTCCAGTTAGAGTTTTGTTTGATACTGGAGCGTTGCATTCGTTTGTTTGTAATGAACTCGTAGGCCGGTTAGGTTTGGAACCGGGTATTGTTGATAGGCCATTGGTTGTGACTAATCCAGTTGGGGGTTCGTCTTGTTTGTGTATGTTATGCCGTGGTCTGATTGTGTCGAGTCATGGTTGCTCTTTTGTTTGTGATTGTTTTGTTCTGAACTTTGCGGGGTTCGGAATTATTTTGGGTATGGACTGGCTTAGGAAGTATGCGGCTAAGGTTGATTGCGAGAGGTTGGAAGTGACAGTCGAGAATGTGGAGGGGCGAAAGGTTGTGATACGATGTAAGCATGAGGAAGGCGTCTTTATGAGCTTCATGTATTCGCTAGTTGTTCCACGGGATGGACTGTCTTTAGTGCCAATCGCAAATGGATTCGAGGATGTCTTTGACGAAGTCAAAGGGTTGCCGCCGCATAGAGAGATCGAGTTTCATATAGATCTAGTTGAAGGAGCCAGACCTGTTGTGATGCCTCTTAGGCGGATGGCGCCTAGGGAACAACAAGAGTTGAAGGTGCAAGTTGATGATCTTTTGAAGAAAGGATTCATTCGACGTAGTGTGTGCGAGTGGGGTGCACCAGTTGTGTTTGCAACCAAGGCTGATGGGTCGTTGAGATTGTGTGTGGATTATCGTGAGCTGAATAAGGTGACTAAGAAGAACAAGTATCCATTGCCGAGGATAGATGACTTGTTTGATCAGCTTCACGAAGCTAAGGTGTTTTCTCAGATGGATTTGGCAACGGGATTTCACCAGTTGAGAGTAGCTAAGGATAGTGTGCCGAAGACTGCTTTTAGGACACCATCCGGTTTCTTTGAGTGGCTGGTAATGCCGTTTGGATTGACTAACGCGCCAGCATATTTTGTGGATCTTATGAATAGAGTGTTCAGAGATCAGTTGAACAAGTTCGTACTTGTGTTCGTGGATGATATTCTGATTTATTCTAGAACGGAAGAAGAGCACAAGACGCACTTGCGAATTGTTTTGGAGATCTTACGGAAGCATCAGCTGAAGGCTAAGTTTTCGAAGTGTCACTTCTGGAAGAGTGAAGTGAGGTTCTTAGGCCATGTGATTTCTGGAAGTGGAATAGCGGTTGATCCCGCTAAGGTGGCAGCAATCCAAGATTGGGTTAGACCTAAGAATGCATCTGATGTGAGAAGTTTTCTTGGATTAGCAGGATATTATCGACGGTTTATCAAAGACTTCTCCAAGATAGCTGCACCGTTAACAGGATTGACAAAGAAGAACCAAGTGTTCAGTTGGGATGCTAAGTGTGAGCAAGCTTTCCGAATCCTGAAAGAGAGATTGACGAGTGCTCCTGTTTTGACTATTCCAAGTGGGAATGATGAGATGGTGGTTTACACCGACGCATGTGGTACTGGACTTGGAGCAGTGCTGATGCAGAAGGATAAAGTTGTTGCATATGCCAGTCGACAACTGAAGCCGCATGAAAGGAATTACCCAACTCATGATTTGGAGTTGGCGGCGATTGTTTTTGCTCTGAAGATGTGGAGACATTATCTATTGGGAGTTCGATTCGAGTTGTTTACAGATCATAAGGCGTTGAAGTATCTTTTCTCCCAAAAGGATTTGAATATTCGAAGCAATGTTGGCTAGAGTTTTTAGCATCATATGATTTTGGTATAGCTTATACTCCAGGAAAAGGTAACGCAGTGGCAGATGCGTTAAGTCGAAGACATGCAGGATTGGGAGCCATGTTTTCAGAATGAAAGAGTCTCGAGTATTTAGCTGGATTTGACTTCAGGCCTAGATGTGAATTGGAACCTGAGATGTTGGCAAACTTATCGATAAGACCGACTCTTGTGGAGAGAATTGGCGAGAGTCAGAAGCGAGATGATAAGCTTGTCAAGATTATCCGTGATTTGGAATCTGGATTGGATCCAGAAAAGGATAAAGGATTCGAGGTCGATCGAGAGGGTTGGCTTCGGAAGCAAGTACGACTAGTTGTTCCCGATATAGATGAATTGAGGAGTGAAGTCCTGAAGGAAAGTCATC
Organism: Allium fistulosum; assembly: GCA_030737815.1. Taxonomy (NCBI): domain Eukaryota; kingdom Viridiplantae; phylum Streptophyta; class Magnoliopsida; order Asparagales; family Amaryllidaceae; genus Allium; species Allium fistulosum. The sequence continues at coordinate 933,852,489 of CM060907.1, read as the reverse complement.
ACTCGAAGTTGACAATTCACCCTGGTGGAAATAAGATGTATCGGGATATGAAGAGAACCTACTACTGGGAAGGTATGAAGAAGGATGTTGGAAATTTTATTTCCAAGTGTATGAACTGCCAGTTGGTAAAAGCCGAACAGAAGAAGCCAAGTGGATTGCTTCAGCCATTAGAAGTTCCTACATGGAAGTGGGAGCAGATATCGATGGATTTTATTGATGGACTACCTAGAACAAGAACGGGAAATGAAGGGATTTGGGTCATTGTAGATCGTCTGACTAAGAGCGCAAGATTCATTCCTGTTCGACCGACTAGGACTGCATCAAAGTTGGCTGAGTTGTATGTTAAGTGGATAGTTCGATTCCATGGTATTCCGAAGAGTATAGTGAGCGATCGAGATCCATTGTTCACTAGTGGATTTTGGAAGAGCTTTCAGGAAGTTTTGGGAACCGAGTTGTGTTTGAGTACAGCTTATCACCCTCAAATAGATGGTCAGACCGAGAGAGTCAACCGAGTTTTGGAAGATCTCCTCAGAGCTTGTGTTTTGGATTTCGGAGGATCATGGGAAGATCACCTTCATTTGGTGGAGTTTGCGTACAACAACAGTTACCAGTCAAGCATTGGTATGGCACCGTATGAGGCATTGTATGGAAGACCGTGTAACTCTCCGACATGTTGGTTGGAAACTGGAGAAAAGCTGATACTTAGGCCAGAGATGATTCGGCAGACTTCAGATTGTATAGAGATCATTCGGCAACGAATGAAGGTAGCCCAAGACCGTCAGAAGAGTTATGCTGATAAGCGTCGGAAAGATTTGGAGTTCGACGTAGGAGATATGGTTTTTGTGAAGATTTCTCCTCTGAAGAATGTTATTCGATTTGGGAAGAAAGGGAAATTGACTCCGAGATTTGTTGGACCATTTCCGATTATCGAGCGAATTGGAAAGCTCGCCTATAGATTGGAGTTACCTGAGAAGATGTCGAGTGTGCACAATGTTTTTCATGTATCATATCTACGAAAGTACGTGCACGACTCGAATACTGTGGTTTCTGCTGATAGCTGTGAAGATTTCGAAGTTGATCCAGTCGATCGAAGACCTCGTAAGCCGCTTCGTGTTGTTGAAACCGACACGAAACTGCTTAGGAGGAAGGTAGTTAAGTTGCTCAAGATACAATGGAGTGATGATGATAACGACTGTACGTGGGAGGTGGAAGAGAGGATGAAGGCAGCTCATCCTGAACTCTTCAAGGTATGGCCCTAAGGTGTCGTGTCATCTCGCGATATTGTAACTTGTTCTAGTTTTAGAATTCTGTACGCTAAGCTAGAATTGGATGCATGGTTTGTTGATTGCTATGGATGGTAGGCGTACAGAATAGTTTTTGATTGCTTTGATTGTGTGGAATTTCGGGGGCGAAATTCCTAAGGGGGAGAGAATGTAACGACCCGTATTTTACGGATCGAAAAGTTTGTCAAAATCTGGGATTTTCAGCATTTTCTAGTTGTTTCAGATTTTGGTTGAAATTTGCCTAAGTCCTAGGTCGTACGTGACCTAGAGGTTAGTTAAATGTTGTTGGCGACTTAGGAGATAAGTCGTGAGCGACTTAGAGAAGGTCTGCGACCTAAGGGGATAGGTGAGTTAAGAGTTAGGTTGTAGCCAGATTAAGTGGTAGGTCGCACTGTCTTGAGTCGCACCTAAGTGTTAAGTCGTTCAAGTGATAAGTCGCGAAGTGGTTAGGTCGTATGGCAGTTTAGGTTGGTTGAGCGACCTAGGAGTTGATAACATTTAAGTCGTAGATGACTTATAGGGGCAACGACCTAAGTAAGCTAGGGGATAAGCAGGGAGCGACCTATAATAGTTCGCGACCTAAGGGTTAGCGAGTTAACAACCCAGTATGTTGCGACCTAGTGGATAGCTTGTTAGCGTAGTTAGGTCATTAGGCGACCTAAAGAGTTAGGTCGCATAAGTTGTTAGGTCGCATGGGTTGGTAGGTCGCTAGGATAGTTTAAGTGTTAGGTCGCGTGGGTCTAAGTGTTAGGTCGTAACACTGGTAAGTCGCTGAGTTGTTAAGGCGCGTGAGTGTTAGGTCGCTGATGCGCTATGTTGGTGTTAGGTCGCTGAGGTTATAAGTCGTAAGCCTTTAAGTCGTTGAAGCGCCTGAGTTGTTAGGTCGCAGATGTCCTCGTTAGGTCGTAGGATGGAGAGCTTTGTTAGGTCGCGAAGAAGCGGTCTATGGTAGGTCGCAGGTTAGTTAGGTCGTAGGTCGCTGAGTGCTTGGATGCGCGTTCTGTTAAGTCGTAGGTTGGCAAAGCTTTGGGTCGGAGGGTTATAGGTCGTAGGTCGTAGCAGTTAGGTCGTGGACGACCTATGGAGATGAGCGACCTAGGGGCAGTTTTCAGCTATAAATAGAAGGGGGTTGGCTTCATTTTTGGGATCCGGATTTCGAAGCGACGAAGTGCTGCCATTTTGAGAGCTCGACTTCTACACTTCTTCACTTCTTTTCTCCACTATAATCTAGTGCTTACATCCATCCAAGTTGAAGATCAAGATTGAAGATTCAAGAGCTTAGATTGAAGATCTTCATCTTTTCAAGAGAGATTTCTTCGTTTGAAGCGGATTCGTGATAGATCAAGTTTGATCCTTCGCTGTCCAGATCTGAAGCGTGTTGATTTGGGTTTGTTTAGGTGATTTGGTGAGTGGTGATTATCTCTCACACGGATCCAAAGGAGTATATCGGATTGTTGGCTCGTTTTGGTGTTAAAATAGTGATTTCCATGCATTTTCTTCATCCTAAGTGTAGATCCATATAGATCCATTGTTCAAGATGATGTTACATCTATTTTATCATCTATTAACCTATGCAAGTTCATTCATCAAGTTTGTAGAGATATTGTTCATGTTTTCATGCTTGTTAGACTTTCAACTCCTTAATTACGAAATTGCCATTATTGTTATAATTGTCCATTTTGCTTATATTTGAATGCTTGGTTAATTGGATTGATGTTTGACATGATTGATTGCTATGAATTAGATGATTGTTGATTGGTTTTAGACAAGGTGGTCGAAGATGATTTAAAAGCTAAGGGAAAGGCTCTTGAATTGGGAAAGCTGCTCGTGGCATATGTAGCGGGATGATGAAGCTCTTATGCATGGATTTGATGATGTGATGTTGAGATGAGGCTTTGCGAGGATGTAATGAAGTGAGGCATCATGTGATGAAGACTTGGTCTAATCCAGACGGGATCATTCCAAGCACGTTGGTAACTCGGTGATATGATTCGAGTTTGAGGATAATGGATGCTCGAGAGGCGCTTGAGCTAGTATGAAAATAGTCGTCGAGGAGGATGACTAGAAGGCTGAGATCTCATCGTTGTTGAAGGTTCTAGCATGCTCTAAGCAAGAGTACATGGGGACGCCCAAAAGACTAACTGTTGATGGTCGAGTACTCTGGGTAGTTGCGAAAATCCTTGGCACGGGCTGCGACGACGTGCGGGAGTTATGTCTAGAACCGGGGTTACCATTAGCCCTTGACTGACGGATGAAAGAAGGAGCCGTTCATTCAACTAACGGTGATATCGAAGCAATGATAACAGTGATAGCCAGAGTCATGGATGTTTGGTTGTATCGTCATTCGGTCTCAAGAGCGGTATTTCTGGGTGCTTATCTGACCTTGGTTTAAGACCTTGGGATTTGTACTTGGAAAGCATCGCTCTTGACTCGAGTGATAATTGCTTTACTTTAAATTGTATGCTTTGCTATGCTTGCTTCTGCTTAGTGTGTGTCTGGGGGCTATCACTGTAGAATGAGGTTGGAGTGGGAGGGTTGTATTCCTATTCCTTTTCCTTTATGCTCTTTTGGTATGTTGTTAGTTAATTTACTGCTCACTAAGACTGTTGTCTGACTCAAGGCTTTATGTTTTAATTCTTATCGCCTTGGGCTGTTCGTCCATTTTTGGGACGGGCAGACTAGGTAGCAGGTGACAGGTGCTGTTCTCTTCTCACGATGCTGATATCGAAGACGAGCTGGAGGGTTGCATATTATCTTCTTATTATATGTACTGGATATTCCGCTGTTTTGTATTCTCTGAGTGTCATGTAGTGAGGCTTGATGTATTGGCTATTTGGATGCTTGTATTCAACTATTATGGAGTTTTATATGATGTCATTTTGTTCTGTAAAGCTTCACTATACATATGTTCTATTGTATTTTGTCCATGCGCTGTGAGAAATACGATAGATTCTGCTGTTTTTAATCTACCCTGACAATCGTCCATGGTCGCCTAGCACACTTTACAGCGCACTATCTCTAGATTCGGTGCAGGGGTCATGGGCGGTCGTCACACCCTTACACTTCAAAGCACTCTGTCTTTGATTTCCATCATCTTGAGGATGTCTTCAATTCAAACGCTTATGCTAGTTCAAAGTGGTTTTCAGATAACTTATCTGATCCCGGTCTCTCCGGGCCAACAATTGGTAGACTCTAGTTAACTCGATCCTGATTCCTTCAGAAGTAAGCGGACGATATAAGAGTCCAAAAAGGATCTCGAATATTTGCCCTTAAAGCAAGAGACGTTTTATTGGATTGAGTTCTCCCGAAGGATTTCAAACTGTAATAACATGTGAAGCTTCCATATACTTCCTAAGTCAAAATTGGCCAAGATTTGATGTTAGTTATTTAACTATCAAATAAGCAAACAATCAAACCAGAGATTTAATTTCATATGGAAACCAAGAATGATTAAGCACATAAGCAACCATTAAGCCTCTTTAATTAGTCCCTTCATTGATTAAAATCACTTTGTAAATACTTGTATCAAAATAGTTTTACAAAGATTTGCATATGTATACTACTTATTCACATTCATTTATACTCTTTCAATGCTTGGAAAAATATTCGTATACTTATCTCATCGGTATAAGTATATTCACAAAACACTACATTTCAATACTTAGAAAATGTATCCATATACTTATCTCAATAATAAAAGTTATTCATGAAACGTTAAATATTTCATATTTCAAAACCATACTTAATAGGTAATGTAACAACCCACAGATTTATCACTTTAATAAATTATATTTATTTTTAAATTTATTCAAATAAAAAGTGGATAATACAAATAATATTGTTTTGAGTGATAATAAGTAATAATAGTAATCTTATTTTGAATAAATATTTACAAAATATTTTCCTCGAAATATAAATCGATAAAATGGCCGAAAACCGTTTTATCGGTAACATCTCTAAAATCATTAAACGTCATGTACAGAGCTAGATCCATACACTTATTTTTATAATTGAACAGGGATATGTAATAAAGTAATTTATTGTATTTTATGGAAATTAAATGCATTTATGACATTTTTTAATGCCCTTAAATATAATAATTGATTATTTTAGTTTAATTGAGATTTAATGATTTAATAAATATTTTAATTATTCAAATAATTATCCTAAATAATGATAATTCATTTTAAATGGTTATAAAGTGATAGTAAACATTTATAATAGTTTTATAAAAATATTTATTTGATTTGAAAATATAAGGAAAAAATCGATATCGCTTTATCGGTATAATAGTAATTATTGTAAATAATTTTTAATATTTATTTATATGGTTTCATAATTAAAATAAGATCATTTTAATTAATTTAAAATGATAATAAATTTATTTTAAATTTTTTTTTACAAATATATGTACGTTAATTAATAAGTGAAAATGTGATCGATAATCAGTTTCCCAGTTTTCAACGATTTAACAAAAAAACATTGTTCGAAGTCATTTGAATTGTTATGCACATACATGTACATGCATATATATGTCACATGCACATGATAACATATACATGTGTACATGAACACTTAAATATATACATATCACAAAATAATTAAATAATTCCTAAAACTTAATACTTAAGTAACCAAAAAGCAAACATCAACTCAACTTTTCAACACCATCATCACACCATCACCTTACATCACCATCACAAGTCCTAGGGGGGAAGCCGTGCGCTAGGGGGAGGAGGAGGGGTGTGGGCTAAGGGCGTTTTGGTAATTTTGCCTTTAGATATTTTATTCCAAGTTTTCTCCTGTAAATACCCACCCACTTTCTCACATTTTCACCATATTCTTATCATCTTCTTCTCCACTTCAAGCTTCTTTTCATGGCTTCTATGCTTAACAAAATTATGGTGAATATTTGGCAGAAGGAATTTAAAATCGTATAATATATATAAGTTATCAATTCCACTTCAAACGAAAACAAAACTCCTCCTCTACCTCTTATATACCAACAACCACCACTTCCCAAAGCAAGGCCGAGCCCTTCCTCCTTCCTTAGCAAGGACGTAAGCTCGTCTTTGCATTCAAAGCCTAGGTCGGGCCTTTTAAAGTCGATAGTTCTAGTGATCGTAAGCGTAGATTTCGATATAGGGAGCTATAGCCAATTTTATATTAGCTCAAAGGAAAAATGAAGGTGAGAAATTCTAAACTATAGTATTATATGCTATTGGATGTTATATATGTTTGATTTTGATTATTGATGATGGTTGTTTAAATATGAATGTTGAATATAAATATATATATATATATATATATATATATGAAAGTCACGGAAATACACGTCGATAAGCACAAAGGAAATCACTTTTCTTTATTGAATGAATTGGTGTATATAGAATGTTAAATCTCTTTAAAATGGTTTAAAAATAAGTTTGAAATGTTTTGAAAAACATATGGAAGTGTTTTTGTAAAGTTTGAATGACAATTGAAAATTTAGTCAAAAATAGGCGCGTCACATAACGGCAGCTCGCGATTTCGCGCCGTAAAAATCAAATGAGTTTATAGAATGGAATTTAGCTCGGAATTCTTTGCGATAAGAACTTTCCGAACTATTATATCCATAGTTTTCCAACAAAGAAATAAAATCGAGATTTTGATAAGTAGATTTTGAAATATGATTAAAACAAGTTTTTGAAAAAATCGCGGTTTTGCAGTTCGGAATCCATAACAGGATTTCTTTGAAAATGATATTTTAGAATTGTTTAAATATATGAAATAAATTCTAAAAATCTTTTGAAATGTTTTAAAAGTGATTTGAGTTATAAAAAATGAATTTCCAAATGATAAATAGTCATTCTGATCAATATAGCTTAAAAAGCCCTTTTTGTAGCACTTTTCTATAACCTTTGAAATTTATCTTTAAACTTAACAACTCTTTTCTGAATCTTTTATAAATGTTTTCAAATGGATAATTAAGTGTTTTAATAATTATTTAGAGTTTTTATAGCTTATTTGAAGGAGTTTAAATAAACGATTTAAAGAAAAGCTATTACAAATAAAGGGGTTTAAATCTTGGCTCTAAAAGTCGATGAGTAAACTTGATTTTTCAATTCGTGAGATCCGAATGTGAGGTGCTTAAACAAAGGAGATGTTTGGGAGCAACCAGTGCCCTGGCTCATCTGGCCTCTTCCCTGGGCAAGGAATAGATAAGGTTGAAATGTCGAAAACGAGTTAAGTGTAAAAAGATTTAAATTTTCCAAATTCAAATTAAATACAACTTTGATTTTATAGAGATGACCTTCTTATACTTAGTGTTAAAGCCCGAAGAGGGAACTCATACTGTTCGTGGGATTTAAAAGGTGATTTCACCGTTATTCCGCGCATAGTATTTGTTGAATACGGGAATTGATATTGAGTATAATTTGATGATTTCCATAGATTCTGCTCATTAATATTTACTGGTTTTGGATTAATATCCTAGATAAAATGGTTTTAACTAAATCAAAATTATGAGTTTTGAATTAAGAAATCTTTGTTTAGATTTAAATGAAATTATTTGGAAATATTTTCCTAAGTGAAAAATGAAATGATTTCGAATTTTTCCAAGTTTAAAAAGGGTTTTAAGTAATCAAAGGATTTGATAAGAGAGGTTTAATAATTCCGTATATATCGGAAAGAATGTTTTTGAAATATATATCTCCAGAAGAGATTTTGATAAAAAGAACTAAATCTCTATTCACAGAACATCTTTTTATCGATGGTTGGTTCGAAAGAACTGGGGTCGGATTTGGGTAATTCCTATCCGAAGACTACATCAAACCAATGAATGCATTCGAAAAATGAAGACCTGATAAAGAAAATGGAGGATGAAGACTGAAGATTTTCGAAATGGAAGGACTGCTTGTTGATAATTCTGGTTAGCTCCCAAGTACTTAAGTAGGAGTGGTCCCTTCATTTCTAAAACTTTTTGAGTTGCAAGGACTTCTCGCTACTAATCCTAGGGATAACTCCCGACGGGATGTGATAGGAGAGTTCCTTTGGTTTGTCCTATTCCTGGATAGCTTGTATGGACGAACGTTTGACGTTGCATTTCTAGTTACATAAGTGATCTCTACGAACGTATCATCTGTTGGTGGCAGAGAAGGCAACTTCTCTTAGCTTAACACCCGTTTTTGAGACGTACGAGCTCAAGAGTTATACATTTGTATAAATTAGTTGTGTGACCATGGAATGGTAATGTGGCATTCAAAGTGGAATATGCAATGTAAAAGATAATATGTGAAGACCCATCTTCTCAACTCTTGAAAATTGACACTAATACATCCACGGTATTCACGTGCCGTAAATCCAAGCGCCGAGGAGGCAGATTTTCAAGGGTAAAGTAAAGATAAAAGATAGAAACACAAATTCTCACATTACGTTAAAATATATGGAAACAACCACTCTCACTAGGGTACATCAGAGTTTTGGTATGAACTAACCCAGCCAGGAACAGTTATAACTGCCTGCTCCCACACTTGCTGGTAATAACTAACTTAGACACAGCAAAAAATAAAAATAAATAGACAAATAGACATCCACATCGGGTGCTCCAGCTCCATGCTCCAAAAACTTCTTCCAGCATGCTCTTCCCAAAAATACTCCAAACATAATCCTGACTACTTGGATGCCCAGAAAAATAGGGCACCCAGAGTTTAAAAGGAAAACAAAATAAACTCCGGGTCAATCATGGGACTGGTGTGAGAACTCAAAATACGTTGTTTGAAAACAAAAAGGTATCCCATAAGACCACGTCACACATAAACATGGAAAGGGTTTTTACCTTATGATAACCAAACATTCTTACGTAAAAATACTTGATATTATTTTTAATGACATATCTTTGAAAACATTTGCAAGCAAACTTATCACTTTTAGCCGCAATTGTTACATTATTAAATTCCAGCATACTAACCACAAACGCAGGTTCTATAAACAAAATGGCAGGCGCTTATTGGAGAATGGATTTTCATACAAATGGCCAGGTGAAGGGACTACCTTCCGGCAGTACATCTCTAGAGGAATGTACGAGGCCCAACTGATGGTCCTCTACCAACACAAGATCGGCCTACCTCTTCCTAGATGGTACCAAATATGTCATCACCCCGGTCGTTACTGACCTATCCGAGATGTCTCTTAGCATACACCATAATAATTTAAACCCGAACGTCATAGAGGGTAGAAATATATCTAGAAGGGGATGATCATACACCATATAGCCTTGCTGCATCTATCCTGTTACGACCATTTTGGGGTGTGAGGCCCGAGGTAACGATTTCCTTTCATATAGCACATCATCTTCCTTTAAATGCCACACTGCCATTCCATGGCCACACAATTGATTTACAAGTGTATAATTATTTAGCTCATACATCTCGGGAAAGGGTTCTAAGCTATGAGAAGTTGCCTTCTCCACCACCAAGCAGATAATACATTCATAGAGATTACTTATGTAACTAGAAATGCAACGTCGGGCATTTATCCATACAAGTTGTCTAGGTACAGGACAAACCGAAGGCACTCTCCTACCACATCCTGTCGGGAGTACCCCTAGGATTAGTAGCGATTAGTCCTTGTATTGGATATTTCATAACGAAGAGACTACTGCTACTATATGTATATTGGGAGTTTATCCCCAAATGATCAATAAGAATTCCTTCATTAAAATCCCAAATATCATATCCTTGTCTTCACTTCAAATACGTACATTGGTTCGAAGTGGTCTTTGGATAGGAATCATCAAAATCCGACCATGGTTCCTTCGAATCAATTATCGATAAAAAGATGTTATGTGAATAGGGAATCATTCTTTAATTGATTTAGTTCTTTTTATCAAAATCTCTTTTGGAGATATATATTTCTTAAAACATTCTTTCTGGTATATACGGAATCATTAAATTCTTTCGTTTCTTAAAAACCTTTTTTATAATTAACTCGTTTCCGACATTTCGACATTATCTATCCCTCAACTAGGAAGAGGCCAGGTAAGCCAGGGCACTGGTTTCTCCTGAACATCTCCTTTGTTTAAACATCTCACATCCGGATCTCACGAATAGAAAAATCCGGTCTACTCGTCGGCTTTTAGAGCCAAGATTAAACCACTTAATTTATAATAGCTTTTCTTTAAAATGTTTATTTAAATTCTTTTAAATAAACTATAAAACTTCCAAAAATCATTAAAACACTTAATTATTCCTTTGAAAAGATTTGGAAAAGAATCGTTCGTTTTAAAACTAAAATTTAAAAGTTATAGAAAAGTGCTACAGAAAAGTAATGCGGAAAGCGCTTTTATAAGCTATATTAATCAAAACGACTTTTTATTATTTGAAAATTCATTTTTATTACTCAAATCACTTTTAAAACATTTATAAGATTTATTCCAAATTTTTAAACAAATTTAAAACATCATTTCCAAATAAATCTAGTTTTGGATTCCGAACTGTAAAACCATGATTTTTTCCAAAACTTGTTTTACTCATATCTCAAAATCTACTTATCAAAATCTCAATTTTCTTTCTTCGTTGGAAACTACGGATATAATAGTTTGGAAAATTATTATCTCGAAGAATTTCGAGCTATATTCCATCTTTTATACTCGTTTGACTATTACGGCGCGAAATCGTGAATTGCCGTTACGCGACGCGCCTATTTTTGACTAAATTTTCCATTCTTATTCAAACTTCACCAAAACACTTTTAAATATTTATAACACATTTCAAACTCATTTTAAAACCTTTTTAGAGAGATTTAACCTTCCATATACACCAATTCATTAATATAGAGGAAAGTGATTTCCTTGGTGCTTATCGACGTATATTTCTGTGACTTGCATATATATTCAACATTCATATTTAAACAACCAAACTTGGTGATCCAAGTATATTAAACATCAATTTACAAACATCATATCATAATATAATAGTTTAGGAGTTCTCACCTTGATTTTTCAACGATTTATTAAAAAAATTCTATAGCTCTGCTACTCGGTTTCCGAAGCTCACTATTCTTCATATTTTAGTTCCTAGATGCCTTAACCAAAGCTTGGGGTGGCTTGGTGGTGCATGACCTAAGGTGGAGCAAGGAGGTGGCTCGGTCTATGATGAAGTGGGGTGGAGATTTGAAGAACAAAGAGAAAAAATGGAGTTTCGGGATTGTTTAGAGGTGTTTAAGTATACATAACTATATATTATAAATTAAATTCTTTTTGAAATAAATTTTGACATTATTTCTCTTAGAATGAAAGCCATTAAAGTGGAAGAAAAAGCTTAGAAAATATGAAGAAGAAGATGAATGAAAATGAAGAGAAGAGGGTAGGGTATTTATGGGAAAAGAAGAGTGTAAAAGTATCCATGCACACATCACCTTTTGCATCACCATCACATGCACCTTCATGACCACCTACCCCTTCCTAGGCATGGCAAAGGCCTCATCACCTATGTTCCCATCACTTCCATCTTCTCATGTATGCATATGTTGAGTTATGTATGCTTAAGGAGTAAGAAACCTTAAAATAACTTATAAATTTTATATTATATTTTTATACTAAATTATATTTATATATGTATGTTTATGTGCACGTTTCATGTATGCACATGCACATGTATATGTGTATGTAACATATTCCTACAACGTTGCACAACTTCTACACGTTGTATCATTAAAAATCACGATTCCGATTTTTGGAAATATTTTTTCTTTTAAATTAATATGCATATATTTGCAAACAAGTTTTGAAAATAAATTTTCTTATCATCCTTAACTAATTAAAATGATCATATTTTATTTATAAAATCATATAAATTAATATAAATAATTATTTACAAAATTATTGTTATATCGATAAAGCTAAACGATCATTTATTTAAAGTGATATATTTACGGGTCGTTACATAATCGTTACCTCAAGCCTTACACCTGGAAATGGTCGAAATAGAGTAGATGCAGCAAGGCTATATGGTTCGCAACCATTAGGATATGATCACCCCCTTCTAGATATATTTATTCCCGCTATGATGTTTGGGTTTTAAATTATTGCGGATGTACGCGATGAGGCCCCTCGGATAGGTCGGTAACGACCGGGGTGATGACATATTCGGTACTATGTAAAGGGAGAGGTAGGCCGATCTTGTGTTGGTAGAGGGTAGATGTTCTGTAGCCTCTGTACATTCCTTTAGAGATATAATGTCGGAAGGTAGTCCCTTCACCTGGTCATTTGTATGGAAATCCATTCTCCAATAAGCGCCTGCCATTTTATTTATAGGCTAGTATGCTGAAATTTAATCAATGTAACAATTTTAGCTAAGATTAATAAGTTTACTTGCAAATGTTTTTAAAGAAATATCATTAAAAATAATATCCTTTATTTTTACGTAATAAAGATTTTGTTATCATAAAGTAAAAACCAGTTCCGTGTTTATATGCGGCGTGGTCTTATGAGATACCTTTTTGTTTTCAAAACATCGTATTTGAGTTCTCGCACCAATCCCATGACTCACCCGGAGTTTATTTCGCTTTTCCTTAAACTCCGGGTTTCTTATTTTTATCGGGCAGCCTAGTAGTCAGGTTTAGTTTAGAAGAAATATGGATAGAGCTCGAAGCATGGTGTTAGAAGATTTTTGTGAAGAGTTTTATCTATTTCCACCACACTCTTGTGCTAGTATTCTGCATTTGTAAGGACAAAAATTTATAACTGTCCATTTTAAAACTCTGATATATGTATTTTAAATTTCCACTGTAAAGTTTTTATTGAAATAACATATGGGAGATTTGTTTTGTCTTTATTTTCTTTCGTACCCTTGAGAATTCGCTTCTCCGCACTTGGGTTTATGGCACATGAATACCGAGGATGTATTAGTGTCGATTTCCGAGAGTCGAAAAAATGGGTCCTCACAGGTAAAAACCAATATCACTTAAAAACGGTATTTACTATAAACCCAAACCACTTTTCTTTAGTGTAAGTAAATGGCTCGTAAGAAAATTAGACCAATTATACGTACCTCCACTTTTCGATTTCAAATTTGTACTATCCCTCGATTAACAATGAAGTCGGATAAGTTAGTGAACTATCCTTGCCTTGACATACATTCCTAATTCTGATAGATAGAAATGGTTTCCCTACCTTGGAATTTGGTGTTAAGTATGAAAAGAATACTTTCCATACCACCCTAATTTAAAATGATTATTTATAGAAATCAAATCTCATTCCTTTTGTAAAAATCCTTTTTATAAATCTCTTTTATATTTAGAAAACTTCCTTAACAAATTTCCTTTCTATTTATAAAACTCCTTTTATAAATCTCCTTTCAATTTATAAAACTCCTTTTATAGATCTCCTGATTTTATATCTCATATAGTTATCACTAATATTCAGTTTCAAGGTAGGACTAAATGCTTTCCATAAAACGATCATTCCATATATCACAATAAACTCACAAATATGATTTATTATTCCACTTTATCAAAATGATTGCATTTCCCTATTATAAAATATCATTTATAAATCTGTTCTTTTGTTTATAAAATACCATTTATTAATCTATCTTTCTGTATGACATTTTTATATAAATCGTTTCACCAATATTTATTTCTAAATATTTCTATCTTCTTTTAAAACAGAATCACTTTATTATGAAATATAAACCCTTTTTTTCTTTATAATAAACACCCATTATTATATTAACTTTTCAATAAAATGATTATTTTCTGAAATACTTTTAAAACATTTCCATATAAATTAGAAGAGACTAACAAAAAGGTTGGAGTAAAATAGAGAAGTTAAAAAACCATTTCTAAATAAAACGCCATAGAAAATTCCAAAAGTCACATTTAAAATCATCCTCCGAATCAAAATCATTTTCAAAAAAAAGTAGCAAATAATTGCATTTCCAATATACTATAATAAGGCCTAAAACTACCATAGCACTTAACAAGTGCTTTCATTGATCTACACTAAAAGAGTTCAACTTTTGCAATATATCAAAGTCACAACCAATAAAGCCAAGCTACCAAGCTTTTGGCATTCAAAAATTTATACAATAAAAATTAATATCAATAGTGGTGAGGAATACTCACTATAAGTGCAACGGCAGAGAAAGCGTCTAGATTGAACCTCGTATGCAAAAGTTATGGATTTTATAAGAATTTGAATTAAAACTTCAATTAACTTAATTTAATTAAATTGCTAATCACTATACTTACCACTAATCTTTCTTCCCTCAACTTCTCACTGCTTGTACACGACATGGAATGATCAACCCATCCCCATCTTGTGCACTTACGCCTCTTGTTGGAGCTCCGGTCGACGGATTGATGAACGGACTTCGCCATCGTTGCACTTCGCCTCCTCTTCGCATTGGACAACCCCACCTGCAACTCGGATCCACCTAGTCAAACCCAACTTGATGCCCACTAGCTGCAATGATAGGATGCTTTTCAGCTCGGCCACTTTCAGCTCTTCCAACCACTGCCAATCAGCTTCCATCATATGCTGAGTCTAACAACACCCTCAATTTCCCCTCCAGCCATCCCCTGCTCCTCGTGGCCAAGCCCTAGCAAGACAATAAAGCAATTGTTTCTATACACCAACCAACTACAACCCTAGTGTCAGGCAGAAAGTTGACCACCCTCAAGTGTCGTTGCACCTACTATCGAGAATACAGATTTGAAGCTCTCTCATACGAAGCCAACGGATCCAAAATCATCGCAATCTGAGGCTTGTAGCTCTCAAACCAATTGATGGAAGGAGAAGAAGAGTGGAAGCTATGTTTTTTATTATAGGAAAAAGAAGACAGGAGTTGTGAGAGAGAGGTTAAGGGTGTGAGGTTAGTGTAATTTATATTATATTTAATTCTCTTAATAAAATCATCGAACATTTCAGGTTCGGATGACAACACAGAACGTCGGATCGCTACGAAACTCGTCGACACACAACAACTCAATATTCCAATCCTAACGATGCTAGTTTATTCAAAATCCAAGATAGTGTCTTGGGATGATAATTTCACACGTTATTTAAAAGGAATTATTTTTAAAACTAATTTAATCACATTAAATTATTATTTCAAAGTTACCCATTACTAGTTATTACTTAAAAATATTTTAACAAGCTATTGAAATCATTTTTATATAATTAAATCCAATATTTAATTATTGAATTAATTTGGATATTTAAATATGAAGTGTTCGAAATTTTAGATCGTCACACTTAGTGAATGGATATAATATGTTGTTTTAATTATCTGTTATGTTAATCAACACCCCTTTATTGTTGATAAACTAACTTTATCATGTGGAACCTTTCTGAATATGTTTTTTGATTACTTATGAGCCTTAGGTTTATTCATGATCTATATCGCGACATTATTTTCATAAAACAATGTTATAAGATTCTCAACATTTGAATCACTCCTTGCTTAGTTATAAATATGTGCATTTATAGCTTACGATGTGGCGATATTCAAGGTGGTGTACTTAGCCTTTTTTTTAAATGAGGCATAACCTTTCATTTGGAACAATTCCAATGCAAAGCTCCTTATCTAAGATTGATCATGAATTTAGAATTTACATACTATACTCGATATAACTTATGAAATTTGAGTCTGAATACTCCTTAAGGGGTTCATTGTTTCCATAAACAATTCTCTGGTGTTTTGTAAATACTCGAGAATATCCTTGACCACCATTTAATGATCTATATTTGGATTTGATATTCACTCGATGTACCAATTACATAAGTGAATTGCAATATAGTAGACAACATAGCATATATGATAACTCTTATTATCCATGCATAAGGAACCCAACTTTTGTGTTCCATATTAATTATTTTAATGTGGTGTTTGTGTATGTTGTTTGGGATAATTCCAATATCCTTTTAATCTGATTAAAAAAGAATATTCAAATCCAGTATCGAGAATTAAATAACCAAACTAAAAACTGGTTTTAACATAAGTACATCATTAACAACCGGTAGTAGTATGTTGTTTACTTATAGTTTAGAAAGAACTTAGTACCATTTAATATTCTTTCTTACAAGCACATGCTTTCCCTGCATTTTGATTGAAAATCAAACTGTTTGATTTCTCTATCAAAATATTTATTTGATTGTGGCACTTGTCAAACGATACTTTCATATCAATTCTTGGATCCTATTCAAAACCCATGAACATAGTTGTCACTCCCACTGACTTTGAGAAAGTTTGGTTGTTACGTAAAAACATTTTATTCTAAATCATTATTTAGAATTCTATTTCAAGATAAATATCCAAAAACTCATCCAGTGATAATTTTACGAGTAAAATTCATATTAAATTAAGCACATTAAATGACAAAATGACTATATTAATTTCAACAGTTGAAATTTACAATGTTATGCTCATCAATATTGCTTGCTATATTCCAATCACATTGGTCTTCTTCTTGAAGATACATTTGCGGCCGGTGGATTATATTCTTTTAGGTATAACTATCAAAATCATATTTTGATAATGTACTTGGAATCAATTTCAAATTTGTGCAACATGCCATTGGCAGATTCAATACTCTTCATGACTTATTGACAACTAAGGAAATTAATTTCTCTAAGTCGTTAAGAAACCCATAGTTTCTCTTTAAGGTGCGAGAATTATTATTGGACAATTTAATCTATTTTGTCCATTTTTACGGTTGCCTAATTTTATTTCATCTTACATGTACATATTATCTTTGGATCATATCCAAATCCATTTTACTACCAATAATTTCTAATAGAAATTTCTTCACCAAAAAGTTGGCGTTTCTTGAAATAACAACAGTTTCTCAATACGATGGAATATGAATTCCAAAATATTTTATGAATTGCCTTTATATATGTATAAAACATTTAACTTTAAGTTTATGATACTTATGATTATAACATAAATTAATCAATCGGCGTGGGTTGGTCCAAACTGAAAGTGCAAAAGGATCTATAATTATATGGCTAACTTATGTATATGAGTGTATATGCAATATCAAGCTATATGAGTAAATAATAAAGTAAAATAAGAAGATCACACTAGAGTTTTTATACTGGTTTGGACCTCTCGTCCAACATCTAGTCACAAACTCCATTTGGAATTAACTAAGAACCCTCACTTACGCCCAAAGGAATAGGCTTACAATGACTTCGCCTGAACAACTCCCAAATAGGACTTCAATGCCTTTGCTTGGTCTTTAATAGGACTTTCACTTTTAAGATTCTCTAACTTCTATTGAGTTCTATAGAACTCTAATATAGTCGGTTGACATACAACCTTCCTATAATCTCCTTTTTGAGTTAAATGAGTCAAAGCATGTGAGTTTATGAAAGTAGATCACCAAGGATATACAAAATATAGTTCTTGATGATGTTGAAACTACTAGAGTTCAAAGAGATATATTAAAACAAGAAAATTGGATTATTAAACTCTAGTTATAGTCGTGTTTTTAAAAGTGTAAAAAAGTCTTCATGAAAATTTGCAATTCATTAGAGAAAACCATTGAGAAAAGAGTCGCAACCGGTGAGAGAGAAGAGATGTGTCTTTTCAAAATATAGCTCTTACAGAAGATCAAACGTCTGCATGAAATAGTTAGATGTCTGACTTTTAGAAATATTCTTCCAAAAATCAAATAGTTCGAAAATTCATGTCACCGGACGTCTGGATTCCCCAGATGTCTGAATTTTGAAGATAATAGACCAAAAAAGTTTTAGTTCAAAATTGTGTGACCTTGGACGCCTAAGAAATATCGCCAGATGTCAGAGTCCTTAAGAATTTTAAAACTTGCTTAAAAACTTTGTTTGAGTGATTTAAAAACTTTTCGATGCATTAGCTCATATCACACATGGGAGATTGTACATGTTCATCTAAGACATTGCCACAAGATATATGACTCTTACAATAGTTTGTCTTCATGTCGAGCTCTTTATTGATACTTCATTTCAGCTTATCAAGTCTTTGTTGTCTTTGTGTTTCCAACTGTGCTATTTCATTATTTCTTTTTTATCATCATGCACCTACATGTAAGGATAGATTCTTCGGTATGATTTATATACACAATTATTTTATTAAAAAAAAATATTATGATAAGACTTAAAGCTCTCCCTAAGTATAACATCTCCCCATATCAATATATAGATTTTTTTCTCCCCCTTTGTCATTATCATAAAGAAATGAAAAATATATAGGTAAATCATAGACAATCTTTTAATGAACAAATATCTAAATCCCTTCTTAACTTAATAAAAATAGCTTCACCTAAAGGTTTAAGATGTTGTTGCATATAAATTACTTGAGTACACACAAGTGCAGCAAGCATGTACTCTGCTTTACAAGTTGATGAAGAAACATAGTTTTAAATAAAATGTCTAAAATATAATGTTGTAGAAAATATTTTTTAGGATCAATTTTAGCCTAACTATATGAAATCCTATGTTTATATGATATGAAAACTATTATTAAAAAACAAAATAAATATTTTCTAGGGGTATCAAAATACTAGAAATGATAGTACATAATACCCTATATTTACAAGGTTCCTAAGTCTTAGAAAACCATACCCATGCGGATGTGATACTACCTTTGTAAATACAGTTTATATTATAATGTAATTTAGATAGAAAATCTTATATGTCCTTTTTTCTAATTAATGTGTTATTGCACTTGGGAATCCAAACTTTAATATCATCTTGTTTTGGTTTTATAAAAGTTCTAGTCCTAGAAGCATGATTAGATTCCTTTTTAGTAATACTTTTAAATCCAAGTCCATTCTTATTTGAATTAGGTTTCAAAGAACTGTTTTGAAGAACTTATCAAGGCTGATAAATTTTCTTTTCCTTTGTTGAATTTTGAAACATCGTCGGTGATTTGTTCTAACTTTGGTTTTAACTCAAGCACTTCATTTCTAGTAGAAGGTAAGTTAGTTTTGAGTTCACAAACTTCTTCTGCAAGTTTAATTTTCTTAATGTTACATGCTTTATTTTCTTCAATTAAAAACGTATTTTGAGAAGTTAAATCTTTACAAGATATTTGTGAATTTTCTAACTCTTTTTCTAAAATACATTTTTCATCTCTTAATATTCCAATTTCTAACTCGGTCCTATTTTACTTGCCTATATTCTCTTTATATAACTTCTTTAAATTTCTAAATTTATCGTCATGTTCTATGCTAATTTTAAGAAGATGATCATAGGAGAGATTGAAATTTAGTAGCCATGAAACAAATATTAACTTGTTACATGTCACTATCGCTGTCACTCTCTGATGAAGAGGAGTCTGAATCATCCTTAGTGACTTGAAATGCTTTCCTTTTATTTTTAAAATGTTCAAACTTTTCTTTCTTCTTGCCTCTGTTAAGTTGCGGACAATCCTTCTTTATAAGGCCGAATTTGTCACATTCAAAGCATGTGATTGAGGTTGAATTTTTAGAACTTTGTGCCTTCGTGATTTTCTTCAATTTTTTTGAATTTATTGTAGTTTTTGACAATTAATACAATCTCATCTTCATCTAAATTTGAATCCTCATAGTTTTCATGAAATGTGATACTCTTCTTCTCTTGAGTTTGTTTCTTTCTAACCTGCAAATTAGCCTCATACGACATCAGATTTTCAATTAATTCTTTAACATTAAGTTGGGAAAGATCATTGGCTTCTTCCATTACTAGAACTTTTCTTTCCCGATCAATAGTTAGATAATTTAAAATACGTGTAACAAGATCAGATTCAGTAAATGTTACTCCTAATATCATGAGATCATGTTGTATGATTTAGAATCTTACAAACATATTTACAATGGATTCATTAGTTTTTATTTTAAATGTTTGAATTTGATTTTAAAGAAAAAAAATTTAGTTTGTTTAACTTTGGTTGCCCCTTCATGTGTAATTTGAAATATACACCAATTATCATTTGTGGTTTTGCACAGCATAACTCTAGAAAATTCTTTTTTGTCAAGTGAACAAAACAAAATATTCATGGCTTTTACATTGTTGGTTGCCGCAGTTTTTTGAGCATCCGACCAAGTACTCATTTCAGTAATAAGTGCTTCATACCTAGTTTGAGTAGCTTTCCAAATCTTAAGACCATTAGCTTCTAAAAATAAATTCTCATGTGCGTAGACAATATGCATAATTAGACCCGATGAAAAGTGGAAGACGTGCGGTTTCTTATCCCTCTAAAAGAGCTTACCATTTTTTTAATTTTTCAAAACTTTGTTACGGTTAATGAAAGTTCCTACTACCAAATGAAAGTGCATAAGGATCTATAGTAATATGGCTAACTTATGTATATGAGTGTATATGCAATATCAAGCTATATAAGTAAATAGTAAAGTAAAATAAGAAGATCACACCAGAGTTTTTATCTGGTTTGGACCTTCCATCCTACGCTTGTTCCAAACTCCTTCTAGAATTAACTAAGCAACCCTCACTTACATCCAGAGGAATAGGTTTACAATGACTCCGCCTGAACAACTCCCGAATAGGACTTCTATACCTTTGCCTGACATTTAACAAGACTTTCACTTTTGAAAAAAAATATTCTCTGACTTCTAATGAGTTCTATGAAACTCTAATATAGTAAATTAACATAGAACCATCATATAATCTCCTCTTTGAGTTGAATGAATGAAAGCATGTGAGTTTATGGAAGTAGATCACCAAGGAATGTAGAAATATAGTACTTGACGATGTTGCAAGTAAGTTTATAAATTTGAAAAGGACTAAAGTTTAGAGAGATATATCAAAATAATAACATTGGATTATTAAACTCTAGCGAAAGCCATGTATTTATAAGTGCTAAAAAGTCCCCTTCAATGGTTGCAATTCATTAGATAAAACCATTGAGAAAAGAGTCGCAACCAATGAGAGAAGAGATGTGTCTTTTTAAAATATAGCTATTACAGAAGTTCAGACATCTGGATGAAATAGTCAGACATCCGATTTTTAAAAATATTCTTTCAAAAATCAAATAGTTCAAAAATTCATGTCACTAGACGTTTGTATTATAACTCCAGACATCTGACTTTTGAAGACAACAAAGTAGAAAAGTTTTAGTTCAAAATCGTGTAACCTTAAATATTTGAGATATGTCACCAGACGTCTGAGTCCTTGGGAAATTTAAAACTTGCTTAAAAACTTTGACTGAGTGATTTTAAAAAAAAAAATCGATGCAAACATGCTAGCTCATAAAACTCATGGGAGATTATACACGTTCATCTAAGACATTGACATAGGTTATATGACTCTCACAATAGTTTATTTTCATGTCGAGCACTTTGTTGATACTTCATTTAAGCTTATCGAGTCTACGTTGTCTTTATGTTTCCAAATATGCTCGTTCATTGTTTCTTTTTTATCATCATGTACTTGCATGTTAGCTTAAATTCTTCAATATCATTGTATAGCTATAATCATTAAAATCCAACAAGAGAGGTTGTAATATTCTCCCCCTTTTTGATGACGACAACCATGTAATTCTATACACAATTATTTCAAAAAATATATTATGATAAGACTAAAAAGCTTCCCTAAGTATTACATCTTCCCTTATCAGTATACAGATATATTTCTCCCCCTTTATCATTATAAAAAAGAAATGAAAAAGGTATATGCAAATTATAGACAATCTTGTAATGAATAAATACCTAAAACCCTACTTAACTTAATAAAAATAATTCACCTAAAGGTTTAGGAATTATTGTATGTAAATTACTTGAGTACACGCAAGTGCGGTAGACATGTACTTTTCTTCACAAGTTGATAAAGAAACGCGGTTTTAAGTAAAATGTTTGTAATATAGTGCTGCAGTAAATATTTTTCTAGAACAATTAAAGCCTTTCTATACGAAATGCTATGTTGATATGTTATGAAAAACTATTATTAAAAAATAAAATAAGTATCATCCATGGTATTAAAATATTAGAAATGATAGTACATGATATCCTATATTTACAAGGTTCCTAAGTCTTAGGAAACCATACCCATGCAGGTCTGATACTACCTTTGTAAATATAGTTTATATTATAATCTACTTTAGATAGAAAATTTTCTATATACTTCTTTCTAATCTACGTGTTATTACACTTAGGAATCCAAACTTTAATGTTGTCTAATTTTGGTTTTGTAAAAGTTCTAGTCCTAGAATCATGATTAGATTCCTTTTTAGTAATACTTTTAAATCCAAGTTCATTCTTATTTGAACTAGGTTTCGAAGAATTTATCAAGGTTGATAAAAATATTTCCTTTGTTGAATTTTGAAACATTGTTAGTGATTTGTTCAAACTTTTGTTTTAACTCAAGGACTTCGTCTTTAGTATAAGTTAAGTTAGTTTTGAGTTCACAAACTTCTTTTGCAAGTTTAATTTTCTCAATATTACATGCATTAATTTCTTCAAACAAAACCATATTTTGAGAAGTTAAATTTTCACAAGATTTTTGTGAATCTCCTAACTCTTTTTCTAAAATACATATTTCATCTTTTAATATTCCAATTTAACTCAGCTCTATTTAACTTGCTTATATTTTCTATATACGATTTCGATAAATTCAGAAATTTATCATTAAGTTCTATGTTAATTTCAAGAACACTATTGTAGGAGAGATCAGAATTTACCTCACTAGTGGCCATGAAACAAACATTAACTTGTTCTGTGTCACCATCGTTGTCACTCTCTAATGTAGAGGAGACTGAATCATCCTAACTGACTTGAAATGCTTTCCTATTCTTTTTAAAATTTTCAAATTTGCCTTTGTCTTTCTTCTTATCACTGTTAAGTTGCCGACAATCCTCCTTTATATGGCCGAATTTGTCACATTCAAAGCATTTGGTTGAGGTTGAATTTTCAGAACTTCATGCTTTCATCGTTTTCTTGAATTTTTTTAAGCTTGCTGTAGTTTTTGACAATAAATACAATCTCATCTTCATCTAAATATGAATCCTTATTGTTTGCATGAAATGCGATACTCTTCTTCTCTTGAGTTTGTTCCTTCTTAGCCTGCAAATTAGCTTCATACGATATTAGATTTCCAATTAATTATTCAAATTTAAGTTGGAAAAGATCATTGGATTCTTCTATTGCTAAAACTTTTCTTTCCCACTCAATTGTTAAAGAATTTAAAATATGTGTAACAAGATCACATTCAGTAAATGTTACTCCTAATGTCACCAGATCATGTTGTATAGTTTGGAATATTGCGTACATATCTACAATTGATTCATTAGTTTTCATTTTAAATGTTTGAAATTGATTTTAAAGAATATAAATTTTAGCATGTTTAACTTTATTTGTCTCATCATGTGTAATTTGAACTATACACCAAATATCGTATGCGATTTTGCATAGCATAACTCTAGAAAATTCATTTTCGTTAGGTGAACAAAACAAAACATTCATAGCTTTTGCATTATTGGTTGTCATAGTTTTTTAAGCATCTGACCAATCAGTAGTAGGTGATTCATACTTAGTTTGAGTAGCTTGCCAAATCTCAAGACCATTAGCTTCTAAAAAATCTCATGCGTGTAGACTAATATGTATAATTAGAGCAGGTGAAAGGTGGAAGATGTGTGGTTGATTAACTTTCTAAAAAATTGCTTGCCATATTTTTAATTTTTGAAAAACTTTTGTATCACCCTGTATTTTTAGATAATTAAATAATCAAATAACGATGAACAGTGAAAATAAGCATTTTTGGAATTATCAGAATATGGCCTCGAAACTTATATCATTGTGTTCATGGCGATTTTCTGATCAATTTCCATATATAACTTGTCGAAATCCGAGTTAATATGAAGAATGTGGAGAAGAATAAGAAATTAGAATTATATATATAAACAATTAAATGGAAAAAAAAGAGTAGGCCCCACGGGCCGACCTGCGTTTTGCCCTAGACGAGAAATTGTCCAGGGACGTGCTGAAGTTTTATAATTTGATTTTCGCACAATCTCGAGCGTTGTTTTCTGGATCCAACGATTTGCAGCAAGCCTGTGATGCGGTTGCACCGAATTCAATCCTAAAATATGACGGTCTCATATCCCTAAGATTCACTATAAATAGAACCCTAGGCCTAACTATTTTCTCACAATCATATTTTCTCCTAATTGGGTTCATTGCCTGAGGCTGAACCCTAAATAGAAAATATTTCTAGGAAGAAGATTTTTTTAATAAAAATATCAGACGCCTTAGAAGCGAATCCAGGAAAGCCATGGATAAAAGCTAAGGACGACAGGTGAGTGGATTTAAATTATATATCTTTTATGTTGATTATATATAACATCCTTAAATTCCCGTTAAATATTTTAATTCAGCATTTGAACTAATTTCGGTAATTACTTGTACTAGTTAGTTATGTTGGAACTGTAAATTTTATAAGAGAAGTGTACTTATATTTAAATGTTATTTATATGGGAAAAAGAAAGGAATCCAATCATATATAAGTAATATTAGGCTTAAAAATTATAGAGAAAGGCATAATCCTAAAAGTGAGAAATTTACAGTTATGTTAAAACTTGGGGAATGAAATAAAAAGGGGAAATCTAATAACTTAATTTGGAAGTTAGTGATAGATTAGTTGGCTGGTTTAGAAAAGGGAATACATTTCCATAGTTTAATATTGTAAGAAAAAGGTAAACGTAATTACAAGAATAAAAGCAAGAAAAATGGAATTAGTGCAAAATAAAGACATTACTGTATTTTGCATTACCCAACAATTAAAGAAACAATAAAAGAAATATCTTGCAGTTACGAGTTACTGTTTATAGCATTATTTAGTATTAAAATATGAAAATGGATTTTTAGCATGGTTTTTGTAACCAACCAAATAGAATAGAACTACTTCCCAGAATAAAAGAGAATAACGCGAAGCGTTAAAGAAATTAAAGAAGAAGAAATAATCAATTTAATTATTTGACAAGACTAGAAATAACAAATAGAAAATGTGACTAGATATACATTTATTGCGCGGATAGTAGAGTAAAAAGTAAAGCAATTATTATGATAAGTAACTTATGACAGTTGGACGTAGTCCCAAGTTAAGACCGTTATATAATATAAAAGAATTAAAGAAAATTTAGTATCATAATAAAAGAAGGTAGACTAGAATAGAAAAGAGACACTTGCAATTATATTTATAACATGTAGGTTATAAAAAAAGAATATAAAAGTGACAATTGCAAGTATAATTGTAACACGTAGGTTATAATTAAAAAGAAAGAAATAGAAGAGACTTATTTTAACAAACTTAGATCTTGGATTAAGTTAATAAGCAAAAATAATAGAAGTGGCATGTACCGGCAACATTCCCTTTCAAGTTTAGGATCGATGATCTCACACATGGGTGGGGCTGGGCATGCTGATTAGGGTAAATAAGTAGCCAACAGAATAAGAAAAGTAAACTAAACGCATAATAAAAGATTAGACATAGGGTCTAGTAAAATGGTAAGGTGCGTTTGGAGCAGCCCGAAGGGAATCTGGATAAAGAGCCTAACGAAGTAGTTCATCGTGGATTTTTAGTACAAAACGAGCACGTCCAACTTAGTTATTTTTGGCTAGAAGGAAGTACGAGACATCAACGGGACGTGAGGATACTCTAGGATGGCCCTCTGGGGTAGGCCTAATGAAGCTACACCCCCGGAGGCAGGTCTGTAGGTGTTCCATCAAGAGAGTATGACTTGACTGCTTTTGCATTGGAGGCCTAACGAATCGGACCTTTGTAGGAAGTCAAACGGTTGATGATGGAGTAGGATATTCGTATGACACCATACTCTAGTTTGCGAGTAGTTTATAGTGGGCAGGACCCATAAGGATAGTCGCATGCGGATATCAGCCATCATCAGTTAGAGCGAGTTCGGGAAAGACTAGAGTTAAACCAATAGACCAATGATTCTTTCACTATCGATACATTAGATGAGGGGCACAACCAATTGGATGTTTAGATTGTTTGTAGTAGGGCACAACCACTTAGCTCTTGAAAGGTCTTTCGACTAGTTGAGGGGGGCTGCGTGGGGCCATAGCCACGATGAGAAAAGAGACAGACCAAGTAGAAATATTCTGTATTGTAGGCCTAACGAAGTGGACCTTTATAGATATAGAAAATCCCCGACTGAGTTCGGCATAAGGTAGACCTTGTTGGCGGAATTCAGGGGGTAGACAGAACGATTACGTGTAGTCCTCAAGGTATGCACTGGGTGGTACATTGTGGATGTCCGAGCACTAGTATAAGCTAGTGCGGATGCAGTTTCACGTTTTCATAGTAGACGATGGAACATCTGTATTGTAGGCCTCATGAAGCTATCCTTTACATATATAGTTACAATATGCTCTAGTAGTAAGACGATGGAGTCCTTTTCGAGGAGGATACGGAAGGCACTATGGGTAGTACCTAGGACCAATGCGGTCTTTGGGTATGTAGCTACATATATATTGGTTATTAGGTCTTAATCTACTAGGGAGTAGATGGGTACGATTCACGCACAGAGGCGAGAGTATTATAAGCCTAATAAACCTAATATAACAGAAAATGGAACTAGAACGGTATATGTAGAATTATGCTTAGAAGTGTATAATTTGTCCATTCACCAGAACTTTAGTTCTGACCCCCTCCTCATATCATCCCATAGGTTAGATTGATGGCAGAGATTTTCTAGCTTCATGACACTTGTTTAAAAAGTGTTATTACCTTGGTGAGTATTTACTTACTATTATATTTTAGTCAGTTCCGGCGTGAGATATTTATTTGAGCTCTGATATATTTATCTTTGCCTATTTGCAAGATACCAGATACCTAACTCTGGCTTCAGTGGGCTTGAATTTTAGCATTTTTGCGAAAAATCCGAACCCACTGGAATTCGAGTTGTTATATTTAGTATCAGAGCTTAGGTTATCGATCCTAAGTAAATTAGGAAATATGAGTGAACGTATTTGTTTTCTTGAATAAAATATAAGTATATTATGTACTAAAATCCCAATAGTCTCCAATTATAGATTTTAACATATGGAAAGTTTTAGATATATATTTGTGCATAGTTTGCTAGTTGGGTTTGGGATGCCCAAGGATGTTGAGCCATATGTTATTGCCGATTTATAGTGTACAATAAGCTATGTTTTGAGAGAAGATTGGTATCCATATGTTATGGGAAGTGGGAAAGTTCCCTAGGGATAGTAGGGAGAGTATTTTTATTTTGGAAGGAATAAGAGATTTTAGTAAGGAAATGAAATTTCTAAGGTTTAGGAAGGGTATTCCTAGGGTAGTAAGAAGAAAATCCACTTTATGTCTAGCCTAATAAAATGAAACTTTTGGAATTGAAAAGTTGAAAAATATAATTGTTAATATGTTTAGGGAAGTAAATATTGGGTTTTTGAAAAAAAAAGTGGTATGAAATTTAAATTGGTTTTTATATGATGTAAATTTTGTTAAAAGTGAAAATTCTTTTTGAAGAATCATAGAGCATGTATAGCTCGCTAGTTTCTTTGTAGGTAAACAAAGATTTTAAATATAAAAACCTAGAGTGTGTTAAGTATCGAAAACGTAGGTTACAACATTTATTGTTGTAATAGATGTTTTTGTGAAAAATAAAGAAAGCATAGACTATGACATTATTGTTATAGTAGGTGACTCTCAATGGAAATGTTTTTACATAGCATATGAGATTTATTAATATTTATTTTAATTGAATCCATATACTAGTATTTTTGTGTTGTAGTAACGGTGTTTTACGCAACATCTGTTTTGACCCAAATAAAAATGTGTTTTGAAGATAATTTCTATGTATAGAAATAAAGTGGTTTGTAAGTACACTAAATAAGTATATGAAAATCTATCAAAACTCCAGTTTTCGTAAATTTGAAAATCTATGAAAAGAAGATGTTTTGAAAACATGTGAGAACATTTTTGGAAGCCAAGAAAAAAATGTTTCAAGGACATGCTAGTCATGTTTTAAATAAAAATGGTTTGGTGAAAAAGTAAATAAGTTTTTGGAAGAGAAAAACTTAGTAAACAGTTAAATTTAAAAATCCAAATTTTTTTTATGGAAAGCTGTAAAGGTCTTTAAAAGGAAAAGAGGAATAAGTTTTGAACTTAGAATTTGTAAGTTTTCTCCTCTAGGTTTGGGGAATAATTTGAATTCAAAGAGCTGTAAAGATGCAAGTCTAGAAAGATAAAATGTTAAGTAACTAAGTACCTTTGAATTTAATAGAAACTTCAAAGTAACACTTTTAAAGGCAAGGATTTTGGGATTTGATGTTTCAAAATTTTAAAAGATTTAATTTTTGAAATGAAATGATAAATACCAAACCAAACTTTTAAGTATGAAGTAGATAGGAATCATTTTCTAGGTGTGGCGGGAAAAGTGTAAGGCTGTGTAGGACATAACAGTGATTACTTTTAGTAGTAATAATAAAAGTTCCCGTAAAGTGTATATGACACTAGTGAAAACCTAGAAATGTTACTTCATGTGTGTAGACTATAGAAGAATAGTGAAGTGATATTGGTAAGATAGTAAGACACACGTGGTTGGGATAGGTAGACCTTAGTTGGGGAAAAATGAAAGGTAAAGGTAAAGTGAAAATTTCCCCCAAGCTTAGTTGCCTTTTTAGATAGAGACTGCATAGATTGAAATTCTTATTCGTTGCAGTAAATGAGACTTGGTTATTCCATTTTGAGTATGGAATGGAAGAGATGAATAGATCTTATTCATCGTGAGTAATATAGCGTAAGTTAGTAACGAGTAATAGGCGGCATGAGGAGCATATGAGTTACTTGGATTCCAAGAGTAAGACCTTTCTGTGTCAGGGTGGACATGGTCCTAGGCGTCCTAGCCCTAGATGATAGTTTTGTTTAGCTACTATATTTATTTATCTAGTATTGCTTTGTAGTAGGACTTGTTTTCTCTTTTAGTTATGAGATCGTACTCCTATGTAAGCATTTTGTCTTTATTATTGCAAGTCGGTACTGATTAGTATGATGCTCTTTTTCTGTGATGTTCACATGAAGAGAATAAAAACATAGGATGTAAATAAAAGAAAAGTAAAAGCCAAAAAGAGTAATTAAAAGGAAAACAACAAATTTAAAGAAAGCGATAGGAACGTCAATAGAAAAATTTGAAAAGAAAATTTTTCTTATGTGAACTGTGCTTGGGAAAGCAAATAGAGATTTTTATAGAATAGTGGCATAGTTCCAAGTATGGAGAAAGAGGTGCGCAAAAGTAAAATGGGGAAATGTGAGGTTTTCCGTTTTCTACCTTCTTTCTGACATAAGAAATCGAGTTCGGAAAATTAGATTTTTCTGAAATTCGAATATTAAAATTTGTATGGTAGGATTTGGATGTAAAATTCATTGAACTACACCCCTATTCAGTAGGAGAGTGGGAAAAATTGGATGAAAAACTTTTTGAGTTTTCAAAATATTGCATTCATATAAAAATTGCAAGTATATTTAGGATGTGTGCATCATATTTTAAAAAGGAGTTTTTAAAGAAGAAAAGCATTCATATAGGAGGTACCGCTTAGAAATTCATATACATGCATATCTTTTATGTTGAACGACACTTTGCACAAGGACACGGATGGTCGCAAAATTGGATGTACACAAAATGGATGTGATTGATGCGAGGAATTACATAGTTTAACCCTTGTCGAATGTCGGGGATGAAATTTCCTAAAGGGTGGGAGAATGTAACATGCCACATTTTTAGATAATTAAATAATCAAATAATGATGAATAGTAAAAATAAACATTTTTGAAATTGTCAGAATATGGCCCCGAAACTTATACCATTGTGTTCGCGGTGATTTTCTGATCGATTTCCATATACAACTTGTCGAAATCCGAGTTAATATGAGGAAGTTATGAGAAGAATAAGAAATCAAAATTATATAAATATATAAACAATTAAATGAAGAAGAAAAAAGAGTAGGACCCCACGAGTCGACCCATAGGTCGACCCTTAAAGCACACGGGTCGACTGCGTTTTGCCCTGGACGAGAAATCGTCCAGGGATGCGCCGAAGTTTTATAATTTGATTTTCGCACAATCTCGAGCGTTGTTTTCTGGATCTAACGATTCGCAGGAAGCCTGTGACGTGGTTGCACCAGATTCAATCCTAAAATCTAACGGCCTGAGATCCCTAAGATTCACTATAAATAGAACCCTAGGCCTAGCTATTTTCTCACAATCAGATTTTCTCCCAATTGGGTTCATTGCCTGAGGCTAAACCCTAAATAGAAAATATTTTTGGGGAGAAGATCTTTTTAATAAAAATATCAGACACCTTAGAAGCGGATCCAGGAAAGCCATGGATAAAAGCTAAGGACGATAGGTGAGTGGATTTAAATTATATTTCTTTTATGTTGATTATACATAATATCGTTAGATTCCCGTTAAATATTTTAATTCAGCATTTGAACTAATTTCAGTAATTACTTCTACTAGTTAGTTATGTTGAAACTATAAATTTTATAAGAGAAGTGTGCTTATATTTAAATGTTATATATATCGGAAAAAGAAAGGAATCTAATCAAATATAAGTAATATTAGGCTTAAAAATAATAGAGAAAGGCATAAGCCTAAAAGTGAGAAATTTACAGTACATTATGTTAAAACTCAGAGAATGAAATAAAAAGGGGAAATCTAATAACTTGATCTGGAAGTTAGTGATAGATTAGTTGGCTGGTTTAGAAAAGGGGATACATTTCCATAGTTTAATATTGTAAGAAAAACGGTAAACGTAATTGCAAAAATAAAAGCAAGAAAAATGGAATTATTGCAAAATAGAGACATTACTATATTTTGCATTACCCAATAATTAAAGAAAAAATAAAAGAAATATCTTGCAGTTACGAGTTATTGTTTATAGCATTATTTAGTATTAAAATATGGAAATGGATTTTTAGCATAGTTTTTGTAACCAACCAAATAGAATAGAACTACTTCCCAGAATAAAGAGAATAACGCGAAGCGTTAAAAAAATTAAAGAAGAAGAAATAATCAAGTTAATTATTTGACAAGACTAGAAACAATAAACAGAAAATGTGACTAGATCTGCATTTATTAGGTAGATAGTAGAGTAAAAAGTAAAACAATTATTATGATAATTAACTTATGACAGTTGGACGTAGTCTCAGACTGTTATATAATATAAGAGAACTAAAGAAAATTTAGTATCATAATAAAAGAAGACAACCTAGAATAGAAAAGAGACACTTGCAATAACATTTATAATATGTAGGTTATAAAAGAAAGAAAAGAATATAAACGTGACAATTGTAAGTATAATTGTAACACGTAGGTTATAATTAAAAAGAAAGAAATAAAGGAGGCTCATTTTATCAAATTTAGATCTTGGATTAAGTTAATAAGCAAAAATAATAGAAGTGGCCCATACAGGCAGCATTTCCTTTCAGGTCTAGGACCGATGGTCTCACACATGGGTGGGGCTGGGCATGCTAATTAGGGTAAATAAGTAGCCAACAGAATAAGAAAAGTAAACTAAACGCATAATAAAAGATTAGATGTAGGGTCTAATAAAATGGTAAGGTGCGTTTGGAGCAACCCGAAGGGAATCTGGATAAAGAGCCTAACGAAGTAGTTCATCGTAGATTTTTACTATAGAAAGAGCACGTCCAACTTAGTTATTTTGGGCTAGAAGGAAGTATGAGACTTCAATGGGACGTGAGGATACTCTAGGATGGCCTTCTAGGGTAGGCCTAACAAAGCTACACCCCCGGAGGCAGGTCTGTAGGTGTTCCATCAAGAGAGTATGCCTCGAGTGCTTTTGCATTGTAGGCCTAACGAAGCAGACCTTTGTAGGCAGTCAAAAGGTTGATGATGGAGTAGGATATCAGTATGACACCGTACTCTAGTTTGTGAGTAGGTTATAGTGGACAAGACCCATAAGGATAGTCGCATGCGGATATCAGCCATCATCAGTCAGAGCGAGTTCAGGGAAGACTAGAGTTAAACCAACAGGCCAATGATTCTTTCACTATCGAGACATTGGATGAGGGGCACATGCAATTGGATGTTTAGATTGTTTGCAGTAAAGCATAGCCACTTATCTCTTGAGTGGTCTTTCAATTAGTTGAGGGGGGCTGCGTGTAGCCATAGCCACGATGAGAAAAGAGACAGTGCAAGTAGAATATTTGTATTATACGCCTAACGAAGGTGACCTTTACAGATATAGAAAATCCCCGACTGAGTCCCATACAAAGTAGACCTTGTTGGCGGAATTCAGGGAGTAGATAGAACGATTACGTGTAGTCCTCAAGGTACGCAATGGGTGGTACATTGTGGATGTCTGAGCACTAGTATAAGCTAGTGCAGATGCAGTTTCACGTTTTCATAGTAGATGACAGAACATCTGTATTGTAGGTCTCACGAAGCTGTCCTTTATAGATGTAGTTACAATACGCTCTAGTAGCGAGACGAAGGAGTCCTTTTCGAGGAGGATACGGAAGGTACTATGGGTAGTACCTAGGACCGATGCGGTCTTTGGGCATGTAGCTACATATATATATTGGTTATTAGGTCTTAATCTATTAGGGAGTAGATGGGTACGATTCAGGCACAAAGGCCAGAGTATTATAAACCCAATAAACCTAATATAATAGAAAATGGAAATAGAACGGTATATGTAAAATTATGCTTAGAAGTGTATAATTTGTCCATTCACCAGAACTTTAGTTCCGACCCCCTCCTCATATCATCCCATAGGTTAGATAGATGGCAGAGATTTTCCAGCTTCATGACACTTGTTTAGAAAGTGTTATTACCTTGGTGAGTATTTACTTACTATTATATTTTAGTCAGTTTCACTTTGAGATATTTATTTGAGCTCTAATATATCTATCTTTGCTTATTTTCAGGATACCAGATACCCAACTCGGGCTTCAGTAGGCTTGTATTTTAGCATTTTTGCGAAAAATCCAGACCCACTTGAATTCGGGTTGTTACAACTTGGTTACGGTGAATGAAAGGTCCTGCTCTGATACCAAATGAAAGTGCATAGGGATATATAGTAATATGGCTAACTTATGTATATGATTGTATATGCAATATCAAGCTATATAAGTAAATAGTAAAATAAGAAGATCACACCAGAGCTTTTATACTGGTTCGGACCTCCCATCTTACATCCAGTCCCAGACTCCTTCTAGAATTAACCAAGAAACCTTCACTTAAGCCCAAAGGAATAGGCTTATGACGACTCCTTTTGAAAAATTCACGAATAGGACTTTAATAACTTTGCCTGATCTTTAATAGGACTTTCACTGTTAAGAAAAAAATAGTTCTCTGACTTCTAATGAGTTCTATGAAACTCTGATATAATCAATTGGTATACAACCTTCCTATAATCTCCTCTTTGAGTTCAATGAGTGAAAGCATGCAAGTTTATGGAAGTAGATCACCAAGAAATATAGAAATGTAGTTCTTGATGATGTTGAAAACAAGTTTAGAAATTTGAAAGCACTAGAGTCTAGAGAGATATATCAAAATAAGAAATTTGGATTATTAAACTTTAGCCATACCCATGTATTTATGAGTATCAAAAAGTCTCCTTCAAAAGTTGCAATTCATCATAGAAAACCAATGAGAAAAGACTCGCAACGGTGAGAGAGAAGAGATGTGTCTTTTCATAATAAAGCTGTTACAGAAGTTTAGACGTCTGGATGAAATAGTCAGACGTCTGATTTTTAAAAATATTCTTCCATAAATCAAATAGTTCAAAAATTCATGTCACCAAACGTCTGATTTTAAAAAATATTATTCCAGAAATCAAACAGTTCAAATATTCCTTTCACTAGACGTCTGGATTATAACCCAAACATCTTACTTTTGAAGACTATAGACTAGAAAAATTTTAGTTCAAAATCGTGTAACCTCGGACATCTGAGAAATGTCGTCGGACGTCTGAGTCCCTGAGAATTTTAAAACTTGCTTAAAAACTTTGTTTAAGTGATTAAAAACTTTTCGATGCAAACTTGTTAGCTCATATCACTCGTGGGAGATTGTATATGTTCATCTAAGACACTGGCACAGGATATATGACTCTTACAATAGTCTGTCTTCATGTCGAGCTCTTTGTTGATACTTCATTGCAGCTTATCAAGTCTCCATTATCTTTGTTTTTCCAAATGTGCTCATTCATCGTTTCTTTTTTATCATCATGTACCTACATGTTAGCTTAGAATCTTCGATATGATTGTATAGTTATTGTCATTAAAATCCAACAAGAGAGGTTCTAACACAAACTCCATTGAATTTTTCGCACAACATCCCTTAGTATTACATGCAGCTTCTCGACACATATAACTAGTCAACTCTTTGACTTAGGATATATATGTGACGCCCCACCTCTATACTCACAATAACAAAGAGTATTAAAAGAAATACTGTCTGTTATTATGAAGAATAAGGCTGGATAGGAGCGGCCATCCGTAGTTGGCCTTACACTAGTATTGGTTACCTCGATAGGAGTGGTATATATTTTAAATTTTTCATCTCTTACTTATTCACTCCCATCGACATACCCAATTCCAGCATAAAACGAGCTACGATGGTTCATAATGGTTTAGGACAATATATATAAAAACAACACAGATACACAAAGAATGCGGAACACAGATAAAAACAAAAGTCTCATATATATAACTGATGTCAGTTACAATACAGTTGACACAATACATATGATACAACTACAATTGTCGACTCTGGAAGTTATATATACACGTACATTATCAACTAATATACATGAATACATATCAACCTATACTATGACACGATTACTCCAAAAGATGTGAAAAGTCTTCATAGCTCAAACAGCAACTCAAAGCAGGAAATCTACAACCTGAAATAACTCGGGTCTGACCCGAGTATTAAATTCAAAAGAAAATAATACACGGGTCAGTCTAATTCAAACTCAGTTATTAATGCACAGAAGCAATAATAATCAGATAGTCAAATAGACGACAATTACAGAAATCTTGTATATCCGACTCCTCGATAAAAGAATCAGATAACAGCAGATATAACACTAAACAGTGTTAAACAACAAATCAGCAATCCAAAGAAATTTAAACAATTGAAATGTCAATTTAAAACCATCAAATCTGATAGGGCTGCAGTACACGCACGCGTGTACTGCCTCGCCACTATCGCATGAGATACACAAAAGCTCAGTGAAAGACACAAGTGATCACAAGGTCAAACCCCGAAATCGGGTTCAACTCAAGTGTGATTTCATCAATCAACATGAAATAATCAAAAACTAACAAAATAGATCACAAGACAAAGTCCACAAGCTCGAAACCAGAACTAAAATCGAAGTGGGACAATATTCAAACTGTCCCAAGGAATGATGCCAGATTCAATGCAAACTACAAGGGAAACTGTACAATTCAAAGGTCATCAGCATGCAAATGAAATTGTCCAAGGCTCAGTACACCCAGTGACTAAAGAGGTTCGAGTGCGACTAGTTACAAGTGCACCAGTTCAAAAATGCACAAGCTAATGCAGACCACTGGTTTATCAATCAAGGAGCAATGAAGTGCAAGTGATAATGCAAGCTACAGGTCGATCTTAAGTCAATTGAAGATGCATAACAACTGTACCAATGCTATCAGAAGCATATGCAGAATGTGCAGACTACACAAAATAGAAGACCACAAAGGCAATGCAAACTAGAAATGAGACAGTAGACATTCAAGTACACTAAACCAACATGAACAAAGACATAGCAGGTGAAGTGCAACAAGAATCAGACTCAAATACATGGTATACATGTACACAAATGCAAAGGACACATATATGAAGACCACATACTTGAAACAATGGTAACTACACAGAGCTCAGTGCAACTGAATGGAATGCAATTTCAAGATGCAACCAGCTGCATGCCACTATGATTACAACTAACCAAGATAAGATGATATGTACTAACAAATGAAGTACTGAAACAACATCAGTAAATGCCAACTCACCGTGCAACAGCCCCAAATGGGCCGTGACAGTAAGGAATACAAACATGGAATGGAATGCAACTACAAGTGCAACAAAGAATAGATGGCCAGAGATAAAGCTCACAGGGGCCAGAAAATCCAAAGCCTCAAATCACAGTGAAGCCAACTGGAAATTCACGAAAACAATAATTGACCGAAGTTGAACATATGAAAGTAACAGGGTATAACCGAAGTCAAAATGAAATCATCATCTCAGTAAAGTCAATGGAAACAGTGATGGAAATCAACATCAAAACATAATCAGGAGCAATTGGCACCAACTCAAGATCAAGTTCGAGTTATACAACTCAAACTTAACTGGTCAGTACCATCTAGCCAAATTCAAAGATTCAAGCAGGGACATGTGTGATCAGTGATACCCAACAACAAAGACCAATGCTTAACACTCAACCGTGATGATACCAGCACACTGACCACATGAAGGAACTCGAACACTAAGTCAAGCAGCGTACATGTGAAGATTAGCTACAGTAAAACAGAGTCAACCCAAAGACTACAGGAGTGAAGTATATATGCAACTAAGCTACACCTACACATGAATGAGTCAACTACAAAGTGAAGACTTGTACAAGAAGATAGCAACTACGCAAAGGGTTCAAGGTGAAGTCAACATGGAACTCAAGGTAAATACAACATGACTGTATAGATTCAAGTTGAATCAAAAGACACGCTAATCCCGACTGCAAGTGCAACAATCTAAAACACGCAATAATGCCCCAGGGAACCAGACTGTAGGAGAAAGGGACAAGTATATAAGTCATATACTAAGGCACACTGGAATGTAAATGGTGCATCAGTGTAAACTTTGACATGAACGAGGCTTGAACTCAAGTCAGTGAACACAAATCAGTGGCTAATGTACCCATGAATGCAACGGTGAAATGAACAACAAATATACATGAACACGAAGGCGACTGACGCAACTGAAATGCGACTATCACACCCATGATTCAGTGACCATACCCAAAGAAAACATAAAAC
Source organism: Allium fistulosum (assembly GCA_030737815.1). NCBI lineage: Eukaryota > Viridiplantae > Streptophyta > Magnoliopsida > Asparagales > Amaryllidaceae > Allium > Allium fistulosum. The sequence continues at coordinate 933,815,191 of CM060907.1, read as the reverse complement.
CAAAGTCATCAGAATTTCACAAATTTAGTTCAATATCGAATAAACAGATTAAAGACAGAGCCGAGACAATCAAAGAATCAACTAAGTCAGAAATCGAAACCCAAGCTTCAATACTTAATCGTACAGTCGAGATAAATAAATTGCCCATTTCACAAATATATACGAACTCAAAGCAAGGGATTCAAACCCTAAATAAACAAATAATCATCGACTAAATCAAGTGAAAACCCAAGTCACGAACCAGAGCAATAGAATTAGATGTGAGTATAATACTCAAAATTGTCAGACCCAAAAACGAACAGCAATTTCCCTTAAGACAAACAACACGAAACAATATAGCCAAAATAATATGCAGTTTAAAATCACGAACAATGCCGCAAGTATCAAGGAATCAAACAAATCCAGAGATCTCCAACAACAAATCAAACTGGCCATTTTCAAATCGAAAAAAACAAAACCCAAATTGTCATTGGCAAGACAAAATCAAACAATCGAAGCACTATACTGAAATTTGAATTAGAATGTGAGTGACAATAATCACTCACCTTTTTCGAACTTGACCAATTAGAAGCGGCTGTGGGAGCAACTCGAAGAGACGAACGAGAGCTAGATTGAGCAGCCGCAAGGGAAGTGAAGTCATCATTGATTCTCACGAGCCCTAGCTTTGAAGACGAGCAGGAAGAAGATCGAGCCGCCATTTTTAATTTTTCTTTCGTTTTAGGGTTTCCAATTGGAATGGTTGAGGAAGATCGGGTTATAGGGGTTTCGAACGAATGCAATTGAAAAGAGGGACCGGTTATACTTCAAATAATACAGCATCAAAATGGATGGGCCGAGATTCAAATTTGCAAAGCTCAATTACACTTAACCTATTTTCAAAAGAATTTCAGCTGATTTAAAATACTCAACAGCAATTAACAATCGATTAATCGTTTAATGACAATTATAAATCAATACGAAATCCCGAGTCATTACAGACTCCCCTCCTTATAGAAATTGCGTCCCCGCAATTTTCATAATTAAGGTTGTCAATAACAATTATTTTTCTAACATAAACTGGTTAAGCTAGAAAAATAAAGATCGAGAACACCAAAACCGAAGAAAACTTTTAATTCCATAAAAGAAATTTACAAATTCTCACAAAATCTAATCATCAAATAGATAATCAGAAAACAACAAAACTGGATAAATGCAATTGTCAGCAATATTCAATTATCAATTAGATAATTAGAATACAGAAATCACAAAACAGCAATTTAATATAATCAACATAATTTAGAATCAATTAGAGACTAGAAAATCTTACAATCAGCAAAATTAGCAATTTCCTAATTATCAAAACGATAATCAGAAATCCCAAATCAACAATTATTCAATTATCAAAAACGATAATTAAATCTCAAATCAACAAATATTCAATTATCAAAAACGATAATCGAATCTCAAATCAACAAATATTCAATTATCAAAAATGATAATCGAATCTCAAATCAACAAATATTCAATTATCAAAAACGATAATGAATCTCAAATCAACAAATATTCAATTATCAAAAACGATAATCGAATCTCAAATCAACAAATATTCAATTATCAAAAACGATAATCGAATCTCAAATCAACAAATATTCAATTATCAAAAACGATAATCGAATCTCAAATCAACAAATATTCAATTATCAAAAACGATAATCGAATCTCAAATCAACAAATATTCAATTATCAAAAACGATAATCGAATCTCAAATCAACAAATATTCAATTATCAAAAACGATAATCGAATCTCAAATCAACAATTATTCAATTATCAAAAACGATAATCGAATCTCAAATCAACAAATATTCAATACAGTATACATGTACACATACTCTCATGGAATTAACTCATTTTAATTCCATAGTTCAGCTTTAAATCTCGATTTATCAATTTAATTTGGTCATATATCTTTGCCATTGAACACCATGTGTGCATTGCAAGGGACTCAATTCTGTTAACCCCTGCACAAAGGCCTATAGGACTTAAACAAGTCATGCACATACCCATCATACTCCTTATGATGGATAGATCAAGGCTTCTCTCCTAGATTAGTTTTATAATCTAGTGACCAGTCTCATTTCTTATTTCAGAAAATTTCAACTGTCCATACTTTCATTCATGAAAATAATGCTTTATTTCATTTTTCCAGTTGTCTCATTCAAAATTTATTTTATCACTTGCATATCTCCTATATTCAAGAATGTCATGATCTCTTAAACAAATCTAGTAGAATTCTATAAAAATTCTTATACTCAATTCTATTGTGAACATAGGGTAAGGTTTTAGAGAAAAACCCATAAAACATTTTAGCTTTAGATCTGAACAAATCAGCACATAAATAATTTATTGCATTGTTCATTTCCAATTTAAAACAATCAGACATAAGCATGAACCTCCTTTGTTCACACTGCCTAGCTTATTTTCCAGTTCCATCTTACAGTTTTATATGGTCTAAACTCTTGCCTTTGAACACAAAGTGTGCATTGCAAAGGACTCAATTCTGTTAACCTTTGCACAGAGGCCTTCAGGACTTGAACAAGTCATGCACATACCCATCATCCACCTGATGATGAGTAGATCAAGGCACCTCTCCTAAATTACTTGGTAATTTAGAGACCATACATATTTATTCATTTAAGGAATTTTCCTTTTTAACTCCAGAAATACTCTTGTAATCCTTTCTTCATTTCATAAGTAGGGAATTTAATTTCCTTAAAAATCATATCTAAACATACCAACATTCATGCCAAATTTTACAACCCATTTCAAAGTCATTTCTGCTTGATCGCACATTTTTTTTTCAATATTGCTTTGTTCATATCAATTTTTAAATGAACTAGACATGAGCATAAACCTCTTTGTTCATACTGCCTAATCCATTATTATTATTCAATACCATATTTCTCAGTAAATTAATCAAATTATTTTCTTATAAAAAACTGAGTCATAAACTCATTTCTGTAATCAGGTTATATGATTGATTAAACAATTTTCATTTTTAAAACGATTTCCAATCACGTGATTAAAGCAGCAATATTAGTAACAATTTTGATAAGGAAATTGTACTTCTCAAAATACCGTAAAAACGGGTCACAAATCTGCATTGCGGTATAACCGCTTGAAAATCCACCTTTAAAATTTGACGGTTATTGAAGCCAAAGCGACAGTAATAATTTTTTTTTAAACGTCAAAATCTCATCAAAATAATTTACACCACAATGTAACACCAATGAATTTTCATTCATTAAAATTTTCAACTAAACACCGTGCTTCAAAATATAGCACTAGTGTAAAAATCCCGTTATAAAGGTAACGGCAACAAAATACGTTTCATAACCAAGCATCGGTTCAACGTAAAATTAATGCAGTAACGTGCAACTCAAATTTGCACGTACTACAAAATGAACAAAGAAATCTTTCGATTATATCTTCAATGAAGATAATTCAAATCAGCAAAAATCTAATCAACATGTGATTAGCATAAAAGAAAATCAGCAAAAATCTCAACAAGAATCACATAACTGCAATCGTTTTGAATCCTCAATTCGGATTTGAAATTCTCAAAGAAACAAAATAAACACAGCTATGTAAACAACTAACGAAATTTATTTCAATTTCATATTTTGATTTTTAAATCAAAAAGATTATCAGTTGTACTCAACGAAGACAGTTTCACTGTTTCCGCTGCGCACTCTGATAAACAGAACACAATTTAATCAAATCAACAAAACACAGTTTCACTTTTATTTTTAAATAAAGATATTTAAAAATTTCATCATAATTTCAAAACTTTAGTTTTGACTCAAAACACAAAGAAAACATCGACAAATAGTTTTAACACATGTTCCATCTAAGTTATGTTTTATATTATGTCCATAAACCCCAAGCTCTGATACCAACTGTGACGCCCCACCTCTATACTCATAATAACAAAGAGTATTAAAAGAAATATTGTCTGTTATTATGAAGAATAAGGCTGGATAGGAGCGGCCATCCGTAGTTGGCCTTACACTAGTATTGGTTACCTCGATAGGAGTGGTATATATTTTAAATTTTTCATCTCTTACTTATTCACTCCCATCGACATACCCAATTCCAGTATAAAACGAGCTACGATGGTTCATAATGGTTTAGGACAATATATATAAAAACAACACAGATACACAAAGAATGCGAAACACAGATAAAAACAAAAGTCTCATATATATAACTGATGTCAGTTACAATACAGTTGACACAATACATATGATACAACTACAATTGTCGACTCTGGAAGTTATATATACACGTACATTATCAACTAATATACATGAATACATATCAACCTATACTATGACACGATTACTCCAAAAGATGTGAAAAGTCTTCATAGCTCAAACAGCAACTCAAAGTAGGAAATCTACAACCTGAAATAACTCGGGTCTGACCCGAGTATTAAATTCAAAAGAAAATAATACACGGGTCAGTCTAATTCAAACTCAGTTATTAATGCACAGAAGCAATAATAATCAGATAGTCAAATAGACGACAATTACAGAAATCTTGTATATCCGACTCCTCGATAAAAGAATCAGATAACAGCAGATATAACACTAAACAGTGTTAAACAACAAATCAGCAATCCAAAGCAATTTAAACAATTGAAATGTCAATTTAAAACCGTCAAATCTGATAGGGCTGCAGTACACGCACGCGTGTACTGCCTCGCCACTATCGCATGAGATACACAAAAGCTCAGTGAAAGACACAAGTGATCACAAGGTCAAACCCCGAAATCGGGTTCAACTCAAGTGTGATTTCATCAATCAACATGAAATAATCAAAAACTAATAAAATAGATCACAAGACAAAGTCCACAAGCTCGAAACCAGAACTAAAATCGAAGTGGGACAATATTCAAACTGTCCCAAGGAATGATGCCAGATTCAATGCAAACTACAAGGGAAACTGTACAATTCAAAGGTCATCAGCATGCAAATGAAACTGTCCAAGGCTCAGTACACCCAGTGACTAAAGAGGTTCGAGTGCGACTAGTTACAAGTGCACCAGTTCAAAAATGCACAAGCTAATGCAGACCACTGGTTTATCAATCAAGGAGCAATGAAGTGCAAGTGATAATGCAAGCTACAGGTCGATCTTAAGTCAATTGAAGATGCATAACAACTGTACCAATGCTATCAGAAGCATATGCAGAATGTGCAGACTACACAAAAGAGAAGACCACAAAGGCAATGCAAACTAGAAATGAGACAGTAGACATTCAAGTACACTAAACCAACATGAACAAAGACATAGCAGGTGAAGTGCAACAAGAATCAGACTCAAATACATGGTATACATGTACACAAATGCAAAGGACACATATATGAAGACCACATACTTGAAACAATGGTAACTACACAGAGCTCAGTGCAACTGAATGGAATGCAATTTCAAGATGCAACCAGCTGCATGCCACTATGATTACAACTAACCAAGATAAGATGATATGTACTAACAAATGAAGTACTGAAACAACATCAGTAAATGCCAACTCACCGTGCAACAGCCCCAAATGGGCCGTGACAGTAAGGAATACAAACATGGAATGGAATGCAACTACAAGTGCAACAAAGAATAGATGGCCAGAGATAAAGCTCACAGGGGCCAGAAAATCCAAAGCCTCAAATCACAGTGAAGCCAACTGGAAATTCACGAAAACAATAATTGACCGAAGTTGAACATATGAAAGTAACAGGGTATAACCGAAGTCAAAATGAAATCATCATCTCAGTAAAGTCAATGGAAACAGTGATGGAAATCAACATCAAAACATAATCAGGAGCAATTGGCACCAACTCAAGATCAAGTTCGAGTTATACAACTCAAACTTAACTGGTCAGTACCATCTAGCCAAATTCAAAGATTCAAGCAGGGACATGTGTGATCAGTGATACCCAACAACAAAGACCAATGCTTAACACTCAACCGTGATGATACCAGCACACTGACCACATGAAGGAACTCGAACACTAAGTCAAGCAGCGTACATGTGAAGATTAGCTACAGTAAAACAGAGTCAACCCAAAGACTACAGGAGTGAAGTATATATGCAACTAAGCTACACCTACACATGAATGAGTCAACTACAAAGTGAAGACTTGTACAAGAAGATAGCAACTACGCAAAGGGTTCAAGGTGAAGTCAACATGGAACTCAAGGTAAATACAACATGACTGTATAGATTCAAGTTGAATCAAAAGACACGCTAATCCCGACTGCAAGTGCAACAATCTAAAACACGCAATAATGCCCCAGGGAACCAGACTGTAGGAGAAAGGGACAAGTATATAAGTCATATACTAAGGCACACTGGAATGTAAATGGTGCATCAGTGTAAACTTTGACATGAACGAGGCTTGAACTCAAGTCAGTGAACACAAATCAGTGGCTAATGTACCCATGAATGCAACGGTGAAATGAACAACAAATATACATGAACACGAAGGCGACTGACGCAACTGAAATGCGACTATCACACCCATGATTCAGTGACCATACCCAAAGAAAACATAAAACCAAAGTCATCAGAATTTCACAAATTTAGTTCAATATCGAATAAACAGATTAAAGACAGAGCCGAGACAATCAAAGAATCAACTAAGTCAGAAATCGAAACCCAAGCTTCAATACTTAATCGTACAGTCGAGATAAATAAATTGCCCATTTCACAAATATATACGAACTCAAAGCAAGGGATTCAAACCCTAAATAAACAAATAATCATCGACTAAATCAAGTGAAAACCCAAGTCACGAACCAGAGCAATAGAATTAGATGTGAGTATAATACTCAAAATTGTCAGACCCAAAAACGAACAGCAATTTCCCTTAAGACAAACAACACGAAACAATATAGCCAAAATAATATGCAGTTTAAAATCACGAACAATGCCGCAAGTATCAAGGAATCAAACAAATCCAGAGATCTCCAACAACAAATCAAACTGGCCATTTTCAAATCGAAATAAAAAAAAACCCAAATTGTCATTGGCAAGACAAAATCAAACAATCGAAGCACTATACTGAAATTTGAATTAGAATATGAGTGACAATAATCACTCACCTTTTTCGAACTTGACCAATTAGAAGCGGCTGTGGGAGCAACTCGAAGAGACGAATGAGAGCTAGATTGAGCAGCCGCGAGGGAAGTGAAGTCATCATTGATTCTCACGAGCCCTAGCTTTGAAGACGAGCAGGAAGAAGATCGAGCCGCCATTTTTAACTTTTCTTTCGTTTTAGGGTTTCCAATTGGAATGGTTGAGGAAGATCGGGTTATAGGGGTTTCGAACGAATGCAATTGAAAAGAGGGACCGGTTATACTTCAAACAATACAGCATCAAAATGGATGGGCCGAGATTCAAATTTGCAAAGCTCAATTACACTTAACCTATTTTCAAAAGAATTTCAGCTGATTTAAAATACTCAACAGCAATTAACAATCGATTAATCGTTTAATGACGATTATAAATCAATACGAAATCCCGGGTCATTACAATATATGAGTTTCTCATCAATTCTTATCTTATATGATCTCATAAACTATGATTTAGATGGAACTAAAATTAATCTTATGTATTTACTCTTAAGCACACATTATTACAGAAAGAAGTTGACTCAACTTCACTCGTCATTAATCGTACTTTGTCCAACAAAGTTTGATTACTCCTCATCGATACATCATTATATATTATAGGGAGGAGTGACTTTTGTGATTGAATCTTATTTGTTTTTAAGTACTTTTGGAACCTTTTCTAATACACTCACTTATTGATAAAATCAAATTCTTTTATTTCCATTGCATGTTATGTTTTCTACTTCCGTTTTATATTCAATGAACTTATCATAAATACACTACAAGTGTACCAAATACACATGTTCATTTCTGCAATAATTCATTTGTAAATTTAACGAAGTAAGTGGATCCATTATTGTATATTTAGGCTTTGAACTACATATAATTATATGTATCAATCCGAAGAGTTCGCCAACTCTTTTTTTGCTCCCACCGAATGGGTTCATTGCTCTTAATCATTTGAGATACAACTCATTAGTACCATTTGATTCATAAACATACGATTAGATAATTATTTCTCAAATATATAGCTTAGTCCATAATTCTAAAATAATTGTATAAATTTAAAATACTTTTGTATTTTCTATAGCTAATGCATCGCTTTTATTATGAAAATAAATACCATTATTATAGATTTATTTGATAATAAATATTCATAATATCCATGTTAAAATAAAACTATATTAATTTTCAGTCAATACTGAAAATAATTGTTATTTCATAAATAATATTTGGTATATATTATATGCTTCCACTATTTCCGTCATTACTATAACAATATATGAAATATGAAGCTCCATTCAACCATTTAATATGAGCTATTTATCTCATTTATTGTAACTAGTTAAAGTGAGAATTTCAGTTCATATCTTACGCTCAAAGAAATAACTCTTACATAAAACAATTTTCAATAAGAAAAATACATTTGGAATATAAATCACATTTCTTATTCCATATTAAGTATCTACTGGTATTTTATACAATTCTCATTTTCAATATCTTTTTATAAAGCAGAGATGACCATCCACTCTCTTCATCCCAACTATGCCTAAGTTACATCTACTCTCGTACAGTCGCTTTCCTTTCTAAATGGTCAGACAATTCAAAGGAAAACCTTACTATAAGATCGCATTGAACTCTTTACAAAAATACATTTGGTCATGCTTAACATTTAAGGATATTAAAAAAATTGCATTTTACGTAAACTGAGCAAACTAACATTTAAGTGATCGAATTTCTACATCCAGCTTGTAGCTCTTAGTCTAGTGCTACTCTAATACAACAAGATCCTTGCTACAATCAATCATATTGAGTAAATGATCTCGATTCTCGCATCGTGGTTTACTTTCCCATTTCAATTGAACTAATTTCTTAGAGGTTTCGTACATTACGAATTGTGACTCACCATATAACATTTATATATAATCAAATATGGCTAAAATATCTATATACTTTTATTTCTATTAGAGTTCAAAACTCATGGAAGACGATACACAGTCTCGAGAAAATAAACACCTAAGTGACCAAGGTACGAATGTATTTAGTAATTTTATAATTTGGTCATTGCATGGGTCTTGAATTAATAACATGCCAAAAAATATTTGTAAGTACGTTTTATATTTCTATGTCAACTTTAATTCAGTTCATTTGTATATTTTAATTGATAAATATTTTATCAGTTGTATTAGTCGCACAAATTTATAAAAGTAGATTATTTAAACTTTACATAGTGTATGCTCTTACAATATTAGAAAGGTAAAATGTGTTCATTTCATTTTTCTAATAAGGCTTTCATGAGATTTTTATATTCCTCAAAACCTTAAGAGAAATATAGAAATTTTTTGATTCCTCTAGGAGGGTCAGGACTCGCTTTGCCTTGGATTTCTGACCTTGAATTTTCTCAACAAATCATAGGCCCTCCAGCAGTGGAGAACACTTTACCGGTTGTGAAACACACCACACCCCTTAGTATACCCAAGAAGGGCACACCAAAATATACGGTGCGTTATACGTATAGCTAAAGCATCACAAAGACTAAGATTCACAAGAAAAATAAGTAAAAACAGCGGAAACATTTAAATAATAACTTGTCATTCAAAATTAAACTTCATTTCGAAATAAATCAAAAAAACATGACATGTCTCAAAATAGCTCAAATTCATGTCTAATGAAAAATACATCTTAGTCTCCCATAATCAGAGTGCAACAGTAACAATAATAATAATCATTGTAACGACCCGTAAATTTTGTGGTTTATTAATTTAATTAATAGATTTTTTGTGAAATTTTGAAATAAAATTTGATATTTGGAATACGTATATTTAAACATAACAGATGGTAAATTTTCATCGAAAAATATGGAAGTTTATTTTCTTGTGTAATTCTATTTCAATTTATATCAGTTAAAATTGATGATTTCGAAACCTGAATATTTTTATATAGAAAAATTGTAAATCATCTTCTGAGCAAGACGTCATATTTCGTTTCTTCAAATTTTGACTGTTATTGCTCCGTCGATCTTATTTTTGGCAAATTAGTAGCAGTTTCGGTACCGATTATCGACTTTTGATCGGAGGATCGTACCACTAACATTTGTATACCGTTTTGATCGTCTTGTCGTGCTGATCTCAGTGGTATATTCATTTCCATTTTGCGAACCCCGGTACGCTGCGAAATCAGTAAACGGTTATCTATAGCGGTTCGTTATTTGAGTCTATGGCTTCAACATGGCTTTTCATATCCTCTGAGTTAATCAACAATCGTTTTAAATTTCTCCAGAACTTATTTTGACGTTTGGGGAACCACTACTTCAATTGTCTATGGTCAGTTCATTTTTCAATCTGGCACTGGAAAGTCATTTTATTTCAACTGTTCTTTCATTTTTCTCTTCCCATTTTCTTCCTCTTCTCCTTACATATCATCATTTCCAGCCAACCTGTAACAACCCGCATATTTTACGAATTGTATATTTAAATATTTTATTTAAATATAGAATCGTTAATCGGATTAAAGTCCGAAAAGCTACTTTTTTCAAACAGTCGAATTGGGACTCGAGACCACTTCCATTGAGTCCAAAACGGCATTTGCGACTTTTTAAAGTATAAACATCGATATATTTGGAGTAAGTTGAATTTTGCTATTTTCTATTGGGCTTTAGGTTTGGGTTTCACCCCAACTCTCTCTATAACCTAGTTCAGCCCCCTCCTCTCCTCTTCACTTCATTTCTATTATCTCAAACACTTAAGAAAAACTGAAAATGGGGGAAGAGTATAGGAATTAGAAATTCCAAGGCCTAGTTCTCATTTGCAAAACCAAATTCTTGCTCCAAATTCAAAGAGAAGCCAAGGTAAGTATCTCCTTCTTCTTCTCCAACTCATTCTCTCTTTAATTTTAGAAATTTTCTAAACCTAATTTAGGAAATGTTCTTCTTTTGAGCTTAGATTCAAGCTTCTAGAGTTGAAGTGGTAGAGTAGTTGATCTTCCTTTGCTTTCAAGCTTCTCCTTCATCGATTTTGGGTTTAAAGGTGAGTTTTGAACTCACATCTATGTCTATATCTTTGATAGTTGTTAGGTAGTGATTCCTAACATCTATTTCTTTTCCATTTTCTTTAGATTGAATTGGTTTTACGAATATTCCAATTTTTGGCGTTTTGAAGTAAAATCTTTAAAAATCTTAGCTTTGATGTTTGATCATGCTTTTGGTGGCGTATCGAAGGCCTATTGGGCTGGGTTGCCGATTGGCGTAAATCCCTAGTTGACGTGCTCGATCGATCATTTCCGGTAGGAGTTGGCCCTTCTTAGAGGCTAGGTTGAAAATGCTGCATAAACAGGTTCAGTCGACTGAACGTATTGGTCAGTCGACTGAACCATGAAACAGAATGTTTATGTGCACCAGTTCAGTCGACTAAACCTGGAAACAGAACGTTTCTGGGCTTCGGTTCAGTCGATTGAACCTGGGAACAGAATGTTCCCTAGCATCAATCAGTCAACTAAATTATATGTGTCAGTCGACTGAACCTGGAACCCGATAGTTTCTGGGTTCGAGTCAGTCGACTGACGATATGATCCAGTCGACTGAATCTGGGAAACTTGCCTTTTTGCCCATTTTGGGCGGTTTTGTGTGGGGTTCCGGTTTTTAATCGATTCTTGTTTCTCCAATTTGTTGTTATCACCTTTGTTGACTTTGATAACTTCATTTTTGGGATTTTCGAGAATATCCATTTTGATGGATTCGGTATCGATTTCTTTGGATTTGATTCACGTCTTCGTATGTGAATTTTGGTGATTGATTGTTTCTACAATTATTTTGTGATTTGTCACTTTTAAATACAAAGGTTTTTATACTGGTAGTAAATATCCAAACACTTTTACAAAGATGATTTCAACTCTATTTTTAATACAAAGTTCGTTTATAAAACCGTTTTCTAATCTATTAGTATATACGAACCTTTACCTCATTCGTTCGAGAAAATCTAATTAAACGGCTTAGCAAAACAAGTGGTATGAAACGCTTGCGTTTACTTCGTCGATTAATTTATGGACTTGTTCGATTGAAAATCCTGTGACAATTTTCGAGTGGAAATCTACAATTTGTTCATAAATATTTAAGTTAAGCTAGTGGTTATGGGACATGAAGCTAAACTCTTATATTTACTGGCTTAGTGTAATTCACACTTTTTATTGATCGATGATAATCATTTTGTGATTTAGACTAGTGATGTGTGATGTCTATTTGTCTGCGAGGGAGACTAAACCCCGTTTTGTGGAACTTCGGTTCAATTTGGCGGGGTAGCGACCCGTGGTCTTCGGACCGTTTGTGGAGCTTCGGCTCAAAATTTATGGTTAGCAACCATGGAATAGCGTTCCATTTGTGGATCTTATATGACCACTACTCTGATTTGCACTTTTATGTGTTATATTCATATCTGTTTCCGCCTTTGAGATATGAACATCTGTGACTGATTTATGTTATACTTATTTCTATATTTGTTTCCGAGGTCCACTTAGCCACTGTGGGATAGCTTTGAGTTTGTATCGGTATGTCGGATTTCCTCTTGAAATGAAATGCATGTTATACTATCTGACATATCGGTGCTCGCACAAGGCAATTGCACAGATGGTCGCTCCTCAACAGCCTTATTCTTCGTGCTAGTCGACAGCATTACCCAGTGGTGTTCTTGGCTAGCGTGACCATAGAGGTGGGGCGTTACAGCTTGGTATCGGAGCCAAACTTCGGAACAATATAGAATAATCTAGCAAGGATCATTGTCCTAAGTCTTCCTTAGGAATCGTGCCATAGGATTTAATTCGAGTCATAGAACCCGTTCTATCCAATTTTCTTTTGTGATGCCTTGTTTTATCAATCAAGTTTGTTTGATATTCATTCTGAGATTAACCTTTTTTCTCTTTTCTTTCTTTCTTAAAGAAGAGAAATGGTTAGACCTGGCCGTCCCAGCGCCGGTCAATCTAGTGCTACTCCTCAGGATGGAGTGTTTATGTCTGCTCAGCAACTTCTTGATCTTGTGAGAAATGCTCAAGCTGTCGGACCTATTCTTGAGCCCACACATCCTAAATCTGGGTTTGCATGTTTGTGCAGTGATTACACCAATTTGGGTGGAAAGCCATTCAAAGGTTCCGAGAGCGTTATAGAAGTCCAGGCTTGGCTTCGAACATGCGACTGCATCTTTTCTCGAATGAATCTTATTGATCTTCATTGAGTCCAAGTGGCCTCTAGCATGCTCCAAGAAAGAGCATTAGACTGGTACGAGCTTCTGATCTCCGAAATTTTTGAAGCGGACCTTACTTGGGAACAATTCCGGGAAAGGTTCGAGATGAAATTCGTGCCGGAAGCTGAGAAAGTATCTTTGGCCCGACGCTTCATAGACCTTGTTCAAGGTGAATCTTCTGTGACGGACTACGTCGCATCTTTCGAATCTCTCTCAAAATATGGGGTTGAATACATTAATACCTCATTGAAGAAAAACCAGAGATTCGTTTATGGCTTGAACAAGAGCCTCAAAAAGCCATTACTTCTGAAATTAGAAGTTTCTTTTGATCAGCTTGTTGATATTGCTCTTCGTCTCGAAGAGGCTGATAAAGATAGTGATGCTGAGGTCAAACCAAACATCAACAAGAAGAGACCTTTTAAATTCAAGCCTAATCCCAACAAGAAGGGAAAGCAAGCAACACCGGTAGCAAATACTCCTAACCCTCGTCGCGGAGAATGTTACAATTGTGGTTCTAAGGACCATTATGCAAACAAGTGCCCGAAGTCTCTTTCTTGCCGCTATTGCAAGAGTTCGGGTCATACCTTATCTTCGTGTCGCGGACTTCAAGGAAAGAAGGAGGGCAAGCTAAACGTTGTACAAGCCCCTGCTAACACTTCTCGTGGTCAAGGTATTTCTCATTCTATCATTGATGATATTATTATATTTCGTGATTTTCCTATTCGAGTTCTTTTTGATACGGGTGCATCTCACTCTTTTATATCAAAAGAACTTGTCGATGCTTTGTCTTTGAATGTTATTGGCTAGATGACTTCGTTGAGAATTGCGAATCCGGTCGGTGGATCCGCAACACTTAGTCTACTTTGTAAAGATGTCAAAATTATTGTATGTGATTACTCTTTCCATGCCGATTTGCATGTTATGCGTTATTTAGGTTTCGGAATGATTTTGGGAATGGATTGGCTTAACCGTTATGAAGCCCATATTCTATGTCCTGAACGGACTATATATCTTCGGCATCCTCAATCTGTTAAGCAGATTTCTCTAGTTCTGAAAGATCCAGATTCCAATTCGAAAGCATCCTTGTATTCTCTAAATCCTCATGACGACGATAATGATGATGAGGAAGATGTTATTTCTCTCATTCACATTGTTTGTGAATTTCCCGATATATTTGAACCCGTTTTAGGATTACCACCTAAGCGAGCGATTGAGTTCCGAATTAATCTAATCCCTGGAGCTCAACCTATTACTCGTCCTCCTTATCGTATGTCCAATAAAGAAAATGAGGAGATGCGCAAACAATTATCTGAATTGGAAGCGAAGCAATTTATTCAATCTAGTTCCTCTCCATTGGGAGCTTCAGCTATTTTTGTGAAGAAGTCCGATGGTACACTTAGGATTTGCATTGACTACCGCAAACTTAATGATCTCACCATCAAGAATAAATATCCCTTACCTCGGATTGATGATTTATTCGATTAGCTCAGTGGTGCTAAAGTCTTTTCACAGTTAGACTTAGCAACCGGTTTTAATCAGCTCCGTATTGCAGAGGATAGCATTCCTTTGACATCGTTCCGTACTCGATATGGATCTTACGAATGGCTTGTTATGCCATTCGGTTTGACGAATGCTCCAGCTTATTTCGTTGACCTTATGAATCGAGTTTTCAAAGACTTCCTCGATCGATTTGTTCTCATCTTCATAGATGATATTCTTATTTATTCTAAAACCAAAGAGGAGCATGAAAAACATCTTTGGATTGTGTTGGAAGCTTTTAGAAGCAACCAATTGAAAGCAAAGTTTTCTAAATACCACTTTTGGCAATCTCGTGTGAAATTTTTGGGACATATCATTTCTGAATCCGGAATTTCCGTGGATCCTTCAAAGATTGAAGCAATTCAAAATTGGAAGAGACCGGAGAGTGTGACGGAAATTCGTAGCTTCCTTGGATTGGAGGGCTATTACCGTCTATTCATAAAAGACTTTTCTAAGATTTCTGTACCTCTTACTAATTTGACAAAGAAGGGAGTTAAATACATTTGGTCAGACAAATGTGAATCTTTATTTCAAAAATTAAAAGAACTCCTTTCCGATGCTCCTATTCTTGTGATCCTGATGGGAACCAAGATTTTATTGTTTATACCGATGCGAGTTGTGTTGGTTTGGGAGCCGTTCTTATGCAAAGGGAACGTGTTATCGCTTATGCTTCTAGACAATTAAAGCCTGCCGAGACTAGATATGCCACTCATGATTTAGAGCTCGCGGCTATTGTTTTCGCCCTTAGAATTTGGCGTCATTATCTTTTGGGAGAGAAATTTGTTCTCTACACCGATCATAAATCTTTGAAGTATTTATTTTTTCAAAAGGAACTTAATTTGCATCAACAACGTTGGCTCGAGTTTATTGCATCTTATGATCTTGATATTCTCTATACTCCCGGAAATGGAAATATTGTTGCTGATTCCCTTAGTCGTAAGCAACAAGCGGTTGTCTCTATGATAATATCCGAGTGGAATGATCTCGCGACTTTATCCACTTTTGAGGTTCGAGATCGTGAATCTAATTTATGTTCATCTCTTGTTTTATGTAGCCTTGAGGCTCATCCTTCTCTTTTTGACCGTATTCTTGAAGCTCAAATGCATGATCCCGAATTGGTTCTTCTTGGCCAAAGTTGTAGGGATAAAATTGATATTGAAGGTTTGATAGACTTTGACATTGATGCTCGTGGCGGTATTCGAAAATTTGGTAGACTTATTGTGCCAAATATTATTGATCTTCGTAAAGATATTTTAGAAGATTCTCATCGTTCTAAATTTACCATTCATCTCGGTAGTAGTAAAATGTACGCGGATATGAAGCGACTTTATTATTGGGAGGGAATGAAATCTGATATTGCTAACTTTGTTAAGCGTTGCATGACTTGCCAACTCGTAAAGGCCGAGCATCAAAGGCCCGGTGGGTTATTGCAACCTTTGGAAATTCCAATATGGAAGTGGGATCAAATTTCCATGGATTTTATAGACGGTCTTCCCTATTCTCGTTCAGGTGATAGCCTATGGGTGATACTAGATAGACTTACGAAATCCGCCCATTTTATTCCCGTTCGGTCCAATCGGACCGTACCTATTTTGGCTAAACTTTTTGTCAAAGAAATTGTTAAATTGCATGGAGTCCCTACTTCTATTGTTAATGATCGTGATCCATTGTTTACTAGTGGATTTTGGAAAGGTCTTCAAAAAGCTTTGGGAACAAAGCTTAATTTTAGCACCGCTTATCATCCTCAGTCCGATGGACAAACCGAGCGGGTGAATCAAACTCTTGAAGATCTTCTTCGTGCATGTGTTCTTGATTTTGGTGGAAGTTGGGAAGATCATATTTCTCTTGTTAAATTTTCCTATAATAATAGCTTCCAATCTAGTATTGGTATGGCTCCTTTCGAGGCACTATACGGAAGGCCATGCCGATCTCCTTTGTGTTGGCTTGAAGCCGGTGAGAAACTGGTTTTAGGTCCAGATTTTATTCGGGACGCCACAGAAAAGATTGATCTTATTCGTCATAGGATGAAAGAAGCTCAAAGTAGACAAAAATCCTATGTCGATAATCGAAGAAGGAAATTAGAATTTTATGTGGGAGATTGTGTTTATTCGTGTTTCACCTATGAAGGGTGTTGTGTGTTTCAGTCGATCGGGAAAATTAGCACCTCGATATATTGGCCCATTTCCCGTCACCGAACGCATTGGTTCCGTGGCTTATCGCCTTTTATTACCGGCTCAGTTTTCTGCTATTCATGATGTATTCCACGTCTCTCAACTTCGGAAATGCCTTCGAGATTCCGATTCTGTTCTTGAGCCCGGTGTTATTGAAGAAATTGAAGTTTCGCCTAATTTGACTTATGAGCAACATCCTATTCGAATCATTGCTACGGAGGTTAAACGCCTTCGAAATAAAGACGTTCCTCTTGTGAAAGTTCAATGGTCCTCAAACCTAAGGATTGTTCTTGGGAATCCAGAGAATTCATCGAGCGAACACATCCGGACTTGCTCTCTCGTGCTCCTTAAGGTGAACTTTTTATTTCAAATTTCTTCTTTTTGTGTTGATATGCTTTTGTTGTTGTTACTTCTTATTTATTTCTTAAAGATTGCGAGGACGCAATTTCTTTAAGGAGGGGAGTCTGTAACAACCCACATATTTTATGAATTGTATATTCAAATATTTTATTTAAATATAGAATCGTTAATCGGATTAAAGTCCGAAAAGCTACTTTTTGCAAACAGTCGAATTGGGACTCGAGACCACTTCCATTAAGTCCAAAATGGCGTTTGCGACTTTTTTAAGTATAAACATCGATATATTTGGAGTAAGTTGAATTTTGCAATTTTCTATTGGGCTTTAGGTTTGGGTTTCACCCTAACTCTCTCTATAACCTAGTTCAGCCCCATCCTCTCCTCTTCACGTCATTTCTATTTTCTCAAACACTTAAGCAAAACTGAAAATGGGGGAAGAGTATAGGAATTAGAAATTCCAAGCCCTAGTTCTCATTTGCAAAACCAAATTCTTGCTCCAAATTCAAAGAGAAGCCAAGGTAAGTATCTCCTTCTTCTTCTCCAACTCATTCTCTCTTTAATTTTAGAAATTTTCTAAACCTAATTTAGGAAATGTTCTTCTTTTGAGCTTAGATTCAAGCTTCTAGAGTTGAAGTGGTAGAGTAGTTGATCTTCCTTTGCTTTCAAGCTTCTCCTTCATCGATTTTGGGTTTAAAGGTGAGTTTTGAACTCACATCTATGTCTATATCTTTGATAGTTGTTAGGTAGTGATTCCTAACATCTATTTCTTGTCCATTTTCTTTAGATTGAATTGGTTTTACGAATATTCCAATTTTTGGCGTTTTGAAGTAAAATCTTTAAAAATCTTAGCTTTGATGTTTGATCATGCTTTTGGTGGCGTATCGAAGGCCTATTGGGCTGGGTTGTCGATTGGCGTAAATCCCTAGTTGACGTGCTCGATCGATCGTTTCCGGTAGGAGTTGGCCCTTCTTAGAGGCTAGGTTGAAAATGCTGCATAAACAGGTTCAGTCGACTGAACGTATTGGTCAGTCGACTGAACCATGAAACAGAATGTTTCTGTGCACCAGTTCAGTCGATTGAACCTGGAAACAGAACGTTTCTGGGCTTTGGTTCAGTCGACTGACCAGTCAACTGAACCTGGGAACAGAATGTTCCCTGGCATCAATTAGTCGACTGAATTATATGTGTCAGTAGACTGAACCTGGAACCCGAAGTTTCTGGGTTTGAGTCACTCGACTGACGATATGATCCAGTCGATTGAATCTGGGAAACTTGCCTTTTTACCCATTTTGGGCAGTTTTGTGTGGGGTTCCGGTTATTAATCGATTCTTTTTTCTCCAATTTGTTGTTATCACCTTTGTTAACTTTGATAACTTCTTTTTCGGGATTTTCAAGAATATCCATTTTGATGGATTCGTATCGATTTCTTTGGATTTGATTCACGTCTTCGTATGTGAATTTTGGTGATTGATTGTTTCTACAATCGTTTTGTGATTTGTCACTTTTAAATACAAAGGTTTCTATACTAGTAGTAAATATCCAAACACTTTTACAAAGATGATTTCAACTCTATTTTTAATATAAAGTTCGTTTATAAAACCGTTTTCTAATCTATTAGTATATACGAACCTTTACCTCATTCGTTCAAGAAAATCTAATTAAACGGCTTAGCAAAACAAGTGGTATGAAACGCTTGCGTTTACTTCGTCGGTTAATTTATGGACTTGTTCGATTGAAAATCCTGTGGCAATTTTCGAGTGAAAATCTACAATTTGTTCGTAAATATTTAAGTTAAGCTAGTGGTTATGGGACATGAAGCTAAACTCTTATATTTACTGGCTTAGTATAATTCACACTTTTAATTGATCAATGATGATCATTTTGTGATTTAGACTAGCGATGTGCGATGTCTATTTGTCTACGAGGGAGACTAAACCCCGTTTTGTGGAACTTTGGTTCAATTTGGCGGGGTAGCGACCCGTGGTCTTCGGACCGTTTGTGGAGCTTCGGCTCAAAATTTATGGTTAGCAACCATGGAATAGCGTTCCATTTGTGATACACGTGTTGGTGAGTTTTCATGCTCTCGTTTGTGATAGGCCTTCCCCCCTTTGTGATTTCTGGATTTCTAATTGATGACTTCTAGAATTTGTGTTTCACCAACTTTTGCGATTGGCATTAATATGTTTGTCAATATTTGTAGTTTGGTGAATGAAATAAAGAATATGATATTCTTTTTGGTGCTTTGAGATCTTTGAGATATTGTATGATTTTGTTGTTGTTTTATATCATATTTGTTCTAGTATGACATTATTGTTATCATACATTCTTAGAATATCTCTGCTTATATCTCATTCCTTTATCTGATATTTATAGCTAGACTAATCCGTTTATTATTTTCTTATTAAATAATACTCGGGTTAGACCGAGATGTTACAGGTGCTTCTGCTTGACTCCTTATCAGGGATCATCTTATGACTTTTGTCTAACTACACTGTTTTGTAGTTTTTGTTATTATACATTAGAGATAGAGACCCCTTGATGTATAATTATTCTTTTGTCTAACACTTGTATCTATTCTTTTGTGACATTGTGGATCTTATATGACCACTACTCTGATTTGCACTTTTATGTGTTATATTCATATATGTTTCCGCCTTTGAGATATGAACATCTGTGACTGATTTATGTTATACTTATTTCTATATTTGTTTCCGAGGTCCACTTAGCCATTGTGGGATAGCTTTGAGTTTGTATCGGTATGTCGGATTTCCTCTTGAAATGAAATGCATGTTATACTATCTGACATATCGGTGCTCGCACAAGGCAATTGCACAGATGGTCGCTCCTCAACAGCCTTATTCTTCGCGCTAGTCGACAGCACTACCCAATGGTGTTCTTGGCTAGCGTGCCCATAGAGGTGGGGCGTTACACAACCCTTGCTCGGCCTTCCACTCTTCAATCACCGCCTGCGACTCAGCCACTTTCCTCTCCGCCTTCAACTCGTAGTCACCACCGAACCCGACCCCACCGCGCTAGCAGTCAGCCCGCCGCCTAATGCCCAACCAAGCACGAACCCAGCGCGTCCTCTCTCCTCACCGGCATGGCAACCTGCCTCATCACCACAACTGGTTTCCTTCCCGTTTCCCCTACCTCCGCCTTCGCCTGGACTTTCCCTTCTTTTGAATCTGTTCTTGCTTTTGGAGGTATAAAGCATAACAATAGTATATATATTGTTATTATATATATACTGTATATATGTTTACAATAGCCTTCTTTGTTATTTACAAATACTATATATATATATATATGCTTATATATGTTTATATATAAATTTCAAATTGTCTGTATTTACTTTCGAATGGATTGTTGTTCGTATATTTCTACAAGCTGTTCCTATATTACGTAATGTATATACTATGTTGTTTAAGTATACATATTTAGTGCTATATAAATCATGTCAGTGTTTTATAATATGTATGAGACATTTGTTTATGTAAGACCTGTTGAGTTTTAACATATATTTTATAGTATACCGCATTTCATTTGTTTTATTTTAAGTCACAGCTTCACGTGTATACCCGCGTGTATATTAGAGTATATGTTATTTATATATATATATGAGTTTTGATGGTCTGCATATATATTTTATTATATATACAATATATTAGAGTCGCGGTTTGTAAAATATGTTAATTCTATTAACATATAGTATATAGAATGTTTACTTTAACCATGCTGTTTTGTAACAGCTTTAAATAATAAATATTTACATTGACTCTTTGCTGTCACTTAGGCACCGTGTATGGATAGGAGTTGATAAGTTTTGTTCACAGTTAGCTATATAAAGTTATGTTAGTACCAATATATGTTATGTTATATAAATTTTATTATGTATATGTCGGCTATATTTTGATTTGTATAAATGGTTGATTTTATATACATGAATTTATATTAGTACCTTTGGGTCTGGGTTTTTGATAAAGCATAAATATAGATGTCACAGTATATTTATATGTTAGCATTCATGACATTTTGTATATATATGATACTTTGTTTATTTTGATGTTATGATATGTTTAAAGTTAGATTCTTGAGGGTTAAGAATTATTTCGATCATAATTGTTTAAACATTTATATAGTGGGTGTATTTTGATTAACCTGTTCATCTATTTAGTTCTGTTTATGTTCTGCATAGGGATATATCATTTGTCTGCATAGCGTATTGTTTTAACTATTGATCTTAAACTGTTTGCTTATATGGCTATTTTAATTTCGAAATGGATATAGATTTAAATTATAAGTTTATGTGTTTTATATAAAACAATGATTTTAAATTACATATATATTTAAATTTAAAATGTGTATGAATCGGTTAGTTTTCGAATTTATATATATGTAGATCATGTTTTATGTGTTTAATTTAATTATAAACTTTGAAATATATTTTTTATTTTTATTTTTTGTCGTACTGATTTTAATGTAATAATAATATAGTATACATTTCGCTTCTTTAATATCAAACTGATTCTGATTCGGTTCATCAAATTCTTGATTATCAGCCTTGTTCGTCAATTCGTGCCCAATCTTGCTTTGATTTGGAACTCGTGCTTGGATCCATAACCCATTTCATTGTCTAAACTTCTCTAGCCTTGAAAGGTGAGCAATCACTCATGATTAACGTTCTTATATTTATTAAATTTGATTTCAATTGAAACGTCAATTGAAATATGATGTTGTTAGTTATTTACATTGTTATATATGCTATTATCTATATTTGTTCACCTGTGACATCTGACACCATTATCTGTTATTTATCACTGATGATATATGCCCGTTACTGTTGTTATATTATTATCATATCTGTTATCACTCTGCAAGTTCCCTGTTAGTATAGAAGTCACTATGGGTTGAAATGATACATACCCGAACGATCTGTAGAATAGGAGAAAATCGTTATGGGTTGAAATGATAAACCCAAGCGATTTTCATTGAATTGAATTTGGGATTGTGGGTTGAAAAGATATATACCCGTATATATTTAAATTGCGGATTGAAATGATAAATATCTGTATCACTTGACCATAGGATAGAAAATTATATACAGACACCGTTGGTCTATATATATATATATATATATATATATATATCTTGAAAATGATTTCTATGGTTTTGGAAAGAAATATCTAGTCTTAATAAATTTTGATTTTTAAGATTTATTAAAGTTGATTTAATAAAGTTGATATATAAGTATTTATTTAATACAGGAAAATAGGCAAAAGGACAAACTTAGAAAAAAAAATTAGGCTGAAGGACAACAAGTTTATTTTTTAGGCTGAAGGACAATGCTAGTTATAACTAGCATTTTGTATAGTGTAAAACTGAATATAATGCTAGATATAACTAGCATTTTGTATGGTGTAAAAGTTGAATATAATGTTAATTATAACTAGCATTTGTCCTTCAGCCTAAAAATGAAATTTGGCGTCCTTCAACCTAAATTTTATTCAAAGTTTGTCCTTTTCCCCAATTCCCTCTATTTAATATCAATATTTTTAG
The DNA here is from genome assembly GCA_030737815.1 of Allium fistulosum. Classification (NCBI taxonomy): domain Eukaryota; kingdom Viridiplantae; phylum Streptophyta; class Magnoliopsida; order Asparagales; family Amaryllidaceae; genus Allium; species Allium fistulosum. The sequence continues at coordinate 933,792,190 of CM060907.1, read as the reverse complement.
ATATAGAGTTTATAATGATTTGAAATTGATTTGAAATTATATTTATTTAAGAATTTTACTTAAATAAGTTTGATTTGAAATTTATTAAATTTGAAATTTTAAAGATATGTTTTATAACTTGAATTTGATTAAAAGTGACTTAAATGAATATTTCAAATTTATATAAATTTAAATGGGATATTTTGTTTATTTAAAATTGTAAATTGAAGTTGTATTTAGATTTTGTTGAAATGATTAAGTAAATATTTCAAAACTAAATAATAGTAAAGTGAATTTGATATATATATATATATGAAATTTTCGAATTTAGTTTTGAATGTTGAATATTTGAAGTTTTGAAATATATTGAAATTGAAATGGCTTATCTTATGGTTCAATATGTATTTGAAATTGATAAATTGAAATGGTTTATTGAGAAACGGAATCGAATTGAAAGTGATGATTTGAGATTTGATTAAATTTGGATTTTTTGGAATTCGAGTTGATTTGAATCGATTTATGAAATTGAGGAAGCTACTTTATATAGAGTAATTTTAAACTATATCTAAAACTATTTATATTTTTACTTTATAAATTATTTTAATATAAACAATTTTAAAATAAATCATTTCAATATAAATTATTTTAATATAAATTGTTTTAACCTATAACTATTTTATATAAATTGTTTTATTTTATAAACTATTTTATTTTGTATGCAATTATTAATATCTAAACTGTTTGAAGGAAAGTGTTATGATTTCCAAAGTTATGAATTTCAAAGTAATATGATTTCCAAAGCATTATTATTTCAAATTGTTGGTTTCGAAAGTATTGTAACTTTGAAAGTGATATGATTTTTGGAAATGGATATATATATTTGAAGTGAAAATGATATCGTATTGATTTGGTTTTTGAAATGGAAATTATATTTTGGTTTTTAAGTATAAACTATTTTGAAATGACCGCAGTGTTCTAATAACGTTTGGTTGTTAAAGAGACCGGGACCGGATATGGGCATACTCTCTGTCGATACCGAAAACCATTTTAACAACTGTGTACGCGGTGGAGATTCTAGAATGAAGTAGGATGGTGGCGACGATCCTATTGAGGTATGAACGTGGATCCAACTCCCGTGAGTTGGCATAAGGTGGCTAAAACAGGAGCGATTGACGGGCCAATGAGGTAGCACCTCTGATCGGACGCATTTCTTCGATACCATTCTATTACTTTGTGATTGATTTGGTGGCCACCCTTCGATTTTGATTGGGAGTGTGTTCCGAGGTGGGCGGTAGTGGCTGCTATGCGTTTCCACCAGCCCGGATGCGTAATTGGTATATCTACCCTGGCATTGCCTAGTTGTGCTGTGTCACCTACCATACCGAGCTTTACTACGAGTTTCTATTTGTGTCGTACCTATGGAGTATCTTCTCGTAGCCTCTCGAGGTATGCAGGTACTGTATAGACTATTGGCACTATTATGTGTTAAGGGCTATATGGGTAACCACTTAACGCTATTTAAAAGTAAGTTTATTTTATATTGGACATTATTATAATAGCGTATATTACTACATAGTAGATAGTTTAATGGATCCTTAGAGGATGGTTATCCCAAACATCCTTTGAGTTACTTGTATTTCAGTTGATATTTCACTTGAGTTAGATTTATTGATATAAGAATGTTAATCCTGACTCGAGTGTTTGTGTTTTGCTTTACGCTCGGGTCAGACTGAGTGATACAGCATTTGAGACTCACCTTTGGAGTTGGAGCTTCGCTTGGAGATCCAGCTATCTATCCAGCTTTCAGTTATTCAGCTGATTCCAGTGATGTATTCTGATCTTGTATTTGACTATTGTATTGAGACATCTATGTTTTCGAGACTTCTGTTGTATCTTATTTAACTCTTATATATATATATATATATGGTAGCTTCATGAACTACTATTCCTTTGTTTCCGCTGCATTATTGTTATATTACTCTATGTCTATGATCTGTGATTATTTTATTTACTGTATATGCTGAGTTTTGCCAAATTTTATATACAATCTATTGTTTTGAATAATTCAAGTCTGGCATGTGTGGATTCATTGTCGATTTGAATGGTCCAAAATAGTGGGTCGTTACAATCATAATAATCATAATTCCTCTCACAAGTGCCAAATCCATCATAAGCAAACCGAAAAAGATGAAAAGCAGAAGAATGCATCTGAAACGAGAAAACTCCGAAAATGAATCTCAAGCAACCTGAATCAACTCAACTCTGCTGGCCTATTTGGGGGGAAGGGGAAATAGAGGAGTGGGTCAGACAATAAGTGTAACGACCCTGGATTTTTAATTTATTTAAATTAATAATTAATTGTATTTTTGAATAAAAATAGTAAAATAAATTTGATTTAGGTGATGCGAGTTTCCCCGATCTCCAAGTATATCTGTATAAATTGTTTAAAATTTTAAATTATTGTATATATGAGAATATATATCTGTATTTGAACATATCTGACTAAATTTGAAATAAAAAAAATATAGATATATATATATATTTGATTTGAATTTAAATTGTTTAATTAATTAGTAATTAATATTGATTTAGTTAAGTTATGGATTAAGTGTGAATTATTGGAAATAATGTATTCGAATTAAAAATTGAATTGGAGTTTATAAATAACATAAAGGTATTTGAATTCAATCTTAATCTATGGATTTCATAAGTTGTGTAAATATAACAAAATTCTATTAATAAGTATTTAAGTTAAATATATACATATAAATATAAGATAAACTATATAAAATATAAAGTAAACAAATTTGTAAAATTATAACAAACAAAATAAAAAAATAGAACTTTATTTGGTTTCAAAGAAGATAAGGCCAAAGCAAAATAAAAATATATTCAAATATAAGCAAGTGAAAGAAAAAAAACTGCAAGTAAACGAATAAATATAGATATGTATGTAGTAGCTTACAAATACAAAGCTAGCTAAATAAACAAATGCATAAATAAGAAACAAAACAAAGTAAAAGTGTTCAAACAAATAAAATGCAAGTACAAAAACATATGCAGGTTAGTCAAAGTAAGAAATATAGATATAAGTATGTAAGCTTGTATAGGAAGACAAAGAAAAGTAATACCAAATTATCTCAGCCGAAACAAACAAGTAAACATAGACATATGTGTGCAAGTATGCAAACATATGAAGACACAAAGGACTTGAGCATTTAATGCATGTACAAATGTATTCATTAGCCACCAAAAGAAGAAAGGGAAATCTGATGAATTGTACAACTAGAAACAAAATAAAATATATTTGTACAAGCCTAATTAATATCAGCCACCATTGAATAGAAATACCCTGTACACATCCTTTCTTATATCAGCCTTCTTATCTTTCAATTCATTTTTGTTCCGTTCAAACAAACTAAGAAAGAAGAAAAAATGAAGTGAATGTCATCTGTAAACAAAACAAACAACTGGAAAATGAATTCAACAACTTCAATCTGAAACTAAAGCAAATCAAACCAGAGAATCAGGAAGAAAGGTTTCAACTTTGCAAATCTTCACACTCCTGTTTCAAAAGAAAAAGCAACCCTGTTCTTCTTCAAAACCACTGTGAGTAACATTTTATTTAAAGTTTATAACCTAAGTAAGATGGAGCACGTTCCTCTGTGATGATATATACCTTGTATATATGTATGATTATGCAAACCTGGATATATCTGTTTCCTTGCTCTGTTATCTGTTGGCATTTCTTTGAGTAGATGAGTAAACAAACCTTCTTCTCATGATCTATTATTTGTTTGAAGATAAGATGTAAACAAAAGCTGTTTGATTTGCTATAATCTAAGTATTAAAATTTATTTAAGATTGAATTAACTTGTATTTATCTCTGGAAAACAAGAAAACAAAACTCAACCTCAAACAAGTTTAAAAACAAATTTCTTGTTTTAAGTATTCAGGAGTATAGAGTGAAACTACATACTAAAATAGGATTTTTAAAACAAGTTTCACAATTTTTAAGGCTAGGGGTGAAGAGCAGTTGTAGTTTCACTGTTTTTCACATTCTGAGTTGTCGTGGTCGATGTAGTTGACTGGTGATGTCGTGGTTCGGTCTGGAGATAGAGGAGAGACTAGGGGTTTGGCGAAAATTGTCGAGGTGGTCGGCAGGTCAACGCGGTGGCGGTGAGAAGCGTGTAAAGTCTGGTGACCTAATTTTGAGTAACCTTGGATTTTCATCTCGTTCGAAGCCATGGATTGATAGAGCTTTGAGATACTTTGGGAAGTTGAAGCTCAAGTGTGGTCGAAGTCGTAGCCGAAGTAGGGGATTTTCTGGTGGTCAGAGTTTGGAGTACGGCGAGGCTTTCCAGAAATGAGCGATGGGTTCTGTTTTCGTTCCAGGCGGTGATGTACTCGAATTCGATCGAGAAACGGAGAAGTTGATCGGAGGGCTGGAGTAGGTTGTCGAGGTGGTCGCCGATATGTGGTGATGGTCATGGATGACCGGACGTGGTGATCGAAAGCGTGCACGTGCACGGTTGAGCGATCTGGTGACTGTGCCTTCGTGGTGATGTCAGGGAATGGACTCGAGAATTTCTCGAGTAACTCTTCGTTTGGCTCGGGTGATTTTATAAAAGCCTCGAAGTAAAAAAATAGGGTGACTCGGGTAGGAACTGTTTTAAGTTTTAAGCCGTGTCCAGGTTAATTCGAGTTTTCCTCGAGTAAATTTCATATTTTCTCGGGAAATTTTCCATTTTTCTCGAAGCAACTGATGATGGTCTCGGGTTGCTTTGGTTTCAAGTGTAACAGTACAGGTTTTGACAGTTTTTAAATCTGTGGGTTTTTAAATTTAAAATCACTGTTAAACTGAGTTTAATTAAGTGTTTAAAATTTAGGTTTTTGAAATAAAAGAAAAGTTTTAAATTTAAATACTTTTAATAAATTTAAATATTTGAATTTAAAGGGGTTTGAATTAATAACGGTGATTAATTAAAATTAATTCAATAATTAAAGATTCATTGATTCATTGATTTAAAATTGATTAGTTAATAATTAAGGGTTAACTAATAAATTTGAAAAGGAATTTATTTCAAATAATTTGTAATTAATTAATGATTAATCAACCCGGATTAGAAATTCATAAGTAATTAATCTAATTTGAATAAATCAGATAATTAACTGACCTTACTTGTGAATATTTGAATTTGATTGGATGATTGAATTGTTTGATATCCCTGATTCGTGATATTTTGTGATACCTCCTGATTTATGTTGTGATATGTAATTTACTTATCTGTGATGTATATATTGTTATGTGAATATGAAACCCTTGACCTCTAAACGACACTTGAATTTCGATGCGACAGGGAGTCGGATTCCAGTTGGTTATCCGAAACCCACATCGAATTGTAATGATGAATCTTTATGACTGATAAATTGACTTTATCTATGAATCTGTGAATGAAGATAAGCGTTATCGATTATATCGCTTATCGATATATCTGTGATGATTGATGTTGTGCACTATTGTGTGAAACCCCTGGACTACACCATACACACACAAATATGGATTTCACGTGGAAATCGGTTAAGTCACAGATAATTTAAATTTAATGTTTTTGACATTGAAATTTTAATTTCAATTGATTTTGAAATTAGAAATTTGGGTTTAAAGTGAAAAGCTTTTGAAATGGAATTTCAAAGATAAAAGTTATTTTGAATAACTTAATCGAGTTCTGAAATTTAAATAATTTGATTTAAATTTGAATTCAAGTTTGAAATTGAATTCTATGATTTGAAACTAGGGATTAAAGATGTTGTACAAGTTATATATGGGTTAAACTATTTTAAAATATTGATTTGGAAATTTGGAAATTTGAATTTAATTCAAGGGGTTTGACTCGTGTAAATATAACTGGATTTTCCGAAACGGAACTATTTGTTTTCAAATAGTAAAAGCTTTCACATAAGAAAGGATTTCCAAATTGTGTTGAACGGTTTCAAGTTTGAAATAGAATTGAAATGTTTTGAAATTTATGAAATGAGTCTTTGATTCAAAGACCGAACGAGTTAATCTAACTTGAAATAAAATTGTTTTGAAAGGCTATGAATGAATCTTTGGAAACGAGTTTTGAAAGCTATAAGTTAAATCTTTGATTTAAAGATTTAACGAGTTAAATTGAAATGGAAATCGATTTGGAAAATCTGTGAATGAATCTTTTGTTTAAAAGATAAAAATGTGGAAAATTGTTAAACCATTTAAGGTTGTTAAAATGAATCTTTTTGTTTAAAGATTTAAAAATGGTAATTTGTTTAAACCATTTGAAGAAAGATTTTGGGTAATAAGTTGTGACTTAATTGAAATCCCAATATCCATATGTTTTAAAGTATTGCGCTCATTATTCGGTTTAGCCGGGAGAGGACCTTTGTGTCATATAACCCGTTCCGAATACTGGTACGTCGTATATGGATCGCATTTGAAGACCGGTGGTGAAGACCGGATATTTGCGAAAACGAAAGGACAACTCGTCGAATGTCTCTGCATCGACTGGCCCCGATATAGAGATTTTATCACCCTTTGTGATGGGAAGTCCGGACGTGATTGGAAATTATCCGGAATTGCAAGGGCTTCGTGAGAAGTGCCTTCGGTTCTGTTCGAACCCGGAACAGACTTGTATGGTTACATGTCTGACATTACACTTTGAGATATAAAGCAGATTCCTTTCAAATACATTTCTGTTGGTGGCGGAGAATTTATTCTCTTAGCTTAACACCCTTCTCTGAGACGTACGAGCTCAGAGGTTATGTAGTTGAAGGTTATCAGCGATATATCCTAATTTGGTAATGTGGCATGCTGAGTGTTGCTGTGTGATGATCAGTGTTTGATCATTTGTGATATGATCATTTGTTTGATCATTTATCTTTGTGATCATAGGTTGATCATCTGTTGACCCAAAGCGTGGCTTTTTGAAAAAGCGTAGCTTTGTGGACGAGACTTCGTCAGGGCCTCACAATCCGGAAATGGTCGAAACAGGAATGTTGCAGCAAGGTTATGAGGGTCGCACCCTTTAGGGTATGTCATTTCCTTCTGGAAAGGGGTGGTATCATGGTATGGAGCCCAGATACTTACTCATGTGGATACACTTTATTATGTGTGATGTTGGTTTAGAGGCGCCTCGGATAAAGGTCCCAAAGGACCGGGGGGTGACATATTCGTGAGTTACCTGTTACAGGGGTAACCCGGCCTTGTTTGGCAGAGAGCGGTTTGTCTCTCGGGATGTCCCGCCAAAGGCGATCCCATGCGGTGGAAGGAAGTTCCTTAGCCTGACCATTTGTTGGAAATCCATTTCTCCAATACGAACCTTGTACGGTTTTAGTTGTAGAACCTGCCATCTAATATGGTAGCTATAGTAGGCATAGTATAATGGTACCTATGCTGGCTAAGATTAATATTATACTTTCAAATTGTTTTCCACTATGCACTAATAATAATAATCCAATGATTTGCGTAGTAAGCATGTTTGACTATCATAAGAAGAAATCTCCTCCAATTCTGCGTTTGCATTGTGTGTGTGGCGGGAGGTCTTATGGTAGTTTCATTTTCCAAAAGCATTGCGGGTTTCAATGTTTTAAAACTCTTTGTTGTTTGTTTAAAAGATAAACTGTTTTTGTTGCTCACACCAGTCCTATGACTGATCCGGAGTTTATTGTTCCTTTCCTAAACTCTGGGTGCTCATAATTTTCCACACGAGCAGTCTAGAGTTGGGTTTCTTTTCAGATATTCAGGTTTAGTAGATTATCTGGAGCTAGTCCATTCATCGGAGTTGCTTATCTTGGAGTTGTGGATTCATTCTTGTCCGAAGATCAATTTGGAGTTATCATTTCTATTGTTATCATTTTCTTTTCCGCTGCTATTTGTTGTATCATATCTCTGATGTATATTGATATCTGTTGTATCATACTGTATCAGATTTTGTATCTGTCATTGTATATCAATGTATTATTCCTTTCTTCCGCTGTGTTATTTACTTAATTGTGTTATAGCTCCGGCGAATCGGATTTGAACGGTCGAATCTGCGGCATTCTAGTACAATGTGAAGTACGGATGTTGATTTTCGAGCGGGCAAAACCCGATACGTTACAATAAGTTTAGTGAGTGAAAGCAATTACTAGCATTTCTAAGAAAGATAAAGATAATAGACTAAGCAATAGTTCTAACATGAAAGGAAAATATAGAAAAGATAAAACTGGAGTGAAATACTGTTTCTGGTTTTGTTTGACTGTTTGCTTTGATTGTTTAATTTGATTGTTTGCACTTTTCTTACACTGCTGTGATTAGGCTGAAACCCTAATCCTATCTTAACTGCTAACTTGATTAGACTGAAATCCTAATTCTACCTGTTGATCGGCCTATTCTATCTTTGTTGTGTCACTGTGAACCAATCCTATTGATTACAGCAAAAGACACCTCTTTAGCGCTAAGGACGCAGTAGCGAATTATTTACCCTAATCGATGCCGCACACTCGGTCATCGCCAATACACACTAACTGTCGCCCCATATTTGACCCTTTATTTACCCTAATTAGCATAAGCGTGCCCAGCATCACCTACGTGTGAGACCATCAATCCTCGACCTGAAAGGGAATGATGCCGGTAATGGTCCTAGCAAACAAATCTTCTAGCTTTGCGCCCCTTGCCCAAATCCCTAGATTTTAGCCTCTATCTATTGGCCACTTATTTACCTTAATTAGCATAAGTGTGTCCCAGCCTCACCTACGTGTGAAACCATCAGTCCTAGACCTAAAAGGGAATGTTTTCGGTACGGGCCCTACTTCTATATTTGCTTATTAACTTAATCCAAGATCTAAGTTTTAAAATAAGCCTCTTCTGTTATCTTTTCTTTCTCATTATAACCTACGTGTTATAATTGTTCTTGCAACTGTTACTCTTCTATTTTCTCTTTTTAGTTATAACCACTTGTTATAATTATGCTTGCAAATATCTTAAATTTGCCTATTTCAGTCCATCTCTATTTTTATTTCAGTTTTTCTCATTTTACATCCGATTTCTGTAAATTTTGTGTTATTCTATTTTAATCCATATTTGCAAATTCTTTTCTTTTTAATATTTTATTCGCGTCAAAAAGGATTAAATCTCTAAAAAAAGAAACTAACATTTACGGGATAAATTCCAACTTAAAACGGATGTAAATAATTGTAAATAACTGCAATTAGCTGTAAATAACTGAATAAAATAGCTGAATAAAAATAGACTGAAAAGAACTTCTGAAATTTACTTAAAAACTGACTGTAAATAAACTTACATAAAAACCGTCTCAAAATTGTAGAAAAACTACAACTATTGAGAACCCTATTATTTTAAATTACTTACAAATCTAAAATAATTACAAAACACTCACCTGTGGTCCTTAGCTCTATCCCTGGGCCTTCCTGGATCCGCTTCTAGGGCGTAGAATATTTTTATTAAAAATATTTCCTCCCTAGAAAATTTTTCTATTTAGGGTTTAGCCTCAGGCAATGAACCCAATTAGGAGAAAATCTGAATGAGAAAAATAGCTAGGCCTAGGGTTCTATTTATAGTGTGGCTTAGGGATCTTAGGCCATCGGATTTGAAGATTAAATCCGGTGCAACCACGTCATAGGCTCAATAGGAACCATCGGATGCAGCTACGAACGCACAGGATTTGGCCAAAAATCAAATTTTATACTCTTCGGCTCGTACCTGGACGAAATAACGTCCAGGTGTTTTGGCGGGTCGACCTAGCTTCATTGGGGGTCGACCTATAGGTCGACCCGACCTTTGCATGGGTCGACCCCTATGGGATCTATTATATTTTTTTTCGTTTTTGTTTATATAATCTGATTTCTTATGTCCCTCGTAACTTCTTCATACTAGCTTGGATTTCGACAAGTTATATATGGAAATTAATCAGAAAATTACCACGGACCCAATGGTGCAACTTCCATGGCTCGATTTTGACAATTTCACAAGCTTATTTTATTGTTTAATTAATTCGTTAATTAATTATTATAGCTTAAATTTTGGTTGTTACAGGTTGTATCATATACAACTCCTAACATATGGTATTTGTCCTAATCTCATCTTGACATTGAGTTTGATCAACAAATCGAAAGAGACTATTCACTCGTACCTACCATTTCACGTAGCCTGAGTATAATGCACATACCTTGAGTTTGGTCAACAAATATGTGCATGTATCTTACTTAGTCTAGTCAATATACTGATAGTACAACACATAACGCCCATGGCTTGAGTAACAACTAAAGAGTATGCAAGTAATCTATTAATATATAAATGATAAAGAACAACTTTACATATTAAAGGTTCATAATCTTTAATATATATATATATATATACGTCATTTAGAGTGATATCGATTTATGGAATAATGTATTTCTTATGAAATACCCTCATAATTCAAATGTCGAGCACATCTAAAATCATGTTATACATACAATACGTATTTTTTTTATTAAATCTAAGTTGGGTTTCTTATAGTACCACTTATTATACATTTATATTATATAAGTCTAATTCATTTATGGTTGTTCATAATTTAATTAACTTTTATAATATTTATATGTATATTATTAATCAAATCATATCTAATTAATTTTCATTTATTAATTTAATTGACTAATTAATTAAATTATTTTGAAATTCAAAATGTTATTTTATTCATCCTAAACAATTTAAGATGAATATTAACTATAACATTTATAACTTTACATACATATATCATTATATGTGTGTATGTGTGTGTGTGTGTTTATTAATAAGAATCAAATAATTTATTTATCAAATTAGTTTATATTTTATTTAATTAAAACAATTTATATTTTATTTAATTAAAACAATTTTAATTAAATAATTATAATAAATTCAAAATATTATTTTAATTTAACTTAAATGTTTTGAGATATATGTGTGTATATACATATAACCTATAACATTTATAGTTATATATATATATATACAATTATAACATATACATAAAAATGTTTATTTTAGTTAATTTACTTTCAATTGATTATTTAATTAATTAATCCAAATGGTAAAATAGTAAATAATTTTTGAAAATATTAAATTTATTTTCAAAACTGGTTTGAAAAATATTTTATAAAATTTATAAAATTTATTTTATATTTTAAACTTAGATTTTAAATTTAAAATATATTTTAAATTTTCCAGCTGAATTTTAAAAATTAGTCCAAGGCCTAAATAAATTTAGGCCTTTGCAATTAGACCATCCTTTTGGACTTACTCCACCTATTGGATCATACCAGTAACCAAAGAGGGGAAGAATACTTGATTATTCAACCCTAAGCCTGGATACTATTATTCTGGACACTAACTAGATAAGTAAACTTTATTAGTTGGTCCTAAAGTTGCTAATTATACGGCATAGTTCATTTGCGCTCTAATACCATTGTTAGAATATACCTTTTTGGCAATGAATAAATGAGTGAATTTAAAAAAAAATCCATAATTGGATATTAGTGGGCCTATGAAGTTTAATGGTTGTACTAGATCCAATCTAGTTTGTGATATCCCAGAAATTTGAGCAATATCAATTTAATAATCTGTTAAATAATTAAATTGATATCGATAATCTTTGATAATAAAATTTGTATTAATTTAATAATCTAATTAAATAAGTATTTAATTGGTGAATTTTATCTTTTGAAATGCTAATAAGATATTTTCTATTTGTAATATATATATTTATTTGTATATATTGTAAATAGAAAAGCTTTGGTAAATTGGAAATTTAGATTTAATTTAATATGAACTTTTCAAAGTTATTTAAATAAATAAACTTATAGTTTTAAAAATACTTTAGGTAAATGTTTAAATTGTTTAAGATATATTTTAACTTAAGCTTAAATATAAAGATTAACAAAAAGGTTTGTTTTATTTCTTTTTAAAATATTACTTGATAATGTAATCTCTTATATAAATTATTTAAATTATCAAATATGTTATTTTCAAATAATAAGTATAATGTATTATTTTTATAAATATGAATGGATTTTTAAAGACCACAGAATTGTTATTTTTAAATTGAATAAGTAGTTGTATATGTTTATATATATATAACTTGAATTTTAAATTGAATCTTAGGATTTAATTTTATTTAAAATTTGAATTTAAAGTTTTGAAATTCAAAATAATAGATATTTTAAATTGTTTTGATTTTAGAATATATGTATAAACTTTTATTTATAAATATAAATTAGTTTTGTTTCTTTAAAAAGTAATTTATATATAGATAAGTATTTAATAAATTAAGAAAAAGACTTTTTATTTACTTTTAAAATAAATAAAAAATATGAATAATTACTTAAAAGACATGTGTCATTATCTAAAGCCTTTGTTATAACATGTGTAATTTAAGTAGCTAATGTATATGACAAGTGTCTTTATTTATTTTTCTTTTTCTTTTATTTTTATAAAATCATAAATTTACTTATATACACATATGCATTCCTTCACTTCATTTTTTTTAAAACCAAGATAAACTCAAACTCCTTTCTCAAATACAAATCTGAAAAAAATCAGATCAGTAACCATTTCTTAAACAAATTCTCTAATCTGAAATCTGAAATCAGTAATCTAAATGCCTCAAACCAAAAACCAAATTCAACAATCTATAATTCATCTTCCAAATCAAAAAGACCAACCTGTAATCAAGCTTGCAACTCAAATAATCAATCTGTAGTTCATTCTTTTCAAATCTGGAACTCCAGCCAACATTCTTCTTCAAATCAAAACTGTAATTCTTTTTCAAGACAAAGCAACCAGTCTGCATTCATTTTTCAACCTGAGTTTTAAAACAGCATTCAAAATTTAAAGCTTTCAAATGAAATATGGGATCTAGCCTGCATGCAAGTTTCTTTAGCAAGTATTCAAGTTTTAAAGATCAAAAAGGCATTCAGATTTTAGAGTTTCAAAAGCTTTTCAAAATTAAAGAGGCTGCCTCTGTTTCAATGTATATCAGGTGAGTAACGTTACTATTTTTAAAGGTTTAAGTTAGGAAAGATGGTTGCATGTGAATGTTTATAGGTAGTTCTGCATATATATGTATTGATGTATGAATATACAAGTAAATTTTTTCCTGTATGTATATATATGGATGTATTGTGTGCATGTATGACAATATACTCTATTATTATTTTTGTTTGCCCAGGCTCAGAATTCTATTTGAAATTCCTTACCACTTGATTTAGTTTTTATTAGGACTTAATTTACGAACAAGAATTGTTTGATTTATCATATACTAATGTTTAAAAATTTTAGTTAAGTCAAATTTAAAGTCTGAGTGTCTCTGTAACCAAAAACAATAAATGCATGTATATAAAAGTGATAGCTCAAACCTTGTAATTCATAAATCCAGGATTATAAATTGGATACCTAAACTATAACATGATTTTTAGCATTGAAATCATAATTTTTAGTTTATTAATGAAGGTGCAGTTCTGGTTTAAGCTAAATATGAGTTTTAGGTAGTATCTGATGATCACAGTGGTCTGGGAAGTTACGATCGTCACTGGTGGTAGAGGGATGATCAGTGATGATGGGAAAAATGTCAGGAAGATGTTCTAGGCATTGTGGAAGCGGCGGTGATCAGAATTGGGTTGTAGCCCTAGTTTTTGTGATGATAGGAAATTGGGTTCCCACGACGTATAGGATGGATCGAGTTCAACTGAACTCTGGGAAATGGTAGCTATGACGTGGACGAAGTCGGCGCTGGAGTCGCTGGCGTTCTGGTGATCAGCAATGGGAGGATGAGGGATTGTTGACAGGGTTTGGGAGTAGTCTGTGTTCCAGTTTTGATGCTCAAGTTCTCGATTTCGATTTCGCGAATTGATCGAAGATTGGATGGTCGTTTTCTGGTAGGTGGATGAACGTCGTCATGTGGGGATACTCGGCGATGGTCGGAGGGGACTGGTCGGACGGTGCACGTGCATTTCTTTGTACTTGATGAAGTCTGGGTTTTAAACAGAGGAAGGCTACTCGATTTCTCGAGTTTCTGGCATGTGAGACTCGAAGTGTTTAAGGTTTCGACTCAAAGTAATTAGGGTGGAGCTCGAGTACTTTAGTTGTTGCCAAGTTTTCTTAAAACTGTCTGTTTAAAATTTTAAACTAAATTTAAATTGTAAAGTAAAGATTTAAACAAAGTTTAAATCTAAATTAAAATCAGGATTCAAGTTTAGTTGAATTCTAGTTTTGAAATATAAATAATGTTTTGAATAAAAATGATTAAAACCACTTGAAATGTTTAAAACAGATTTGGTTTTTAAATTCTCTTAAATTCTTTTATAAGATATAGGAATTCTTTAACATATAAAGGTTTTTAAAATTGGTTTTAACTTTGTTAAAAATAAATTGGTATTCATTTTAAATCCAGAATTTAAAATGAAATTTAAAAAGTAAATTTGAAAATGGATGTTTTCAAATGTATTTGTGAATGATAATTTAACCATGGAGAAGAAATGTTTATCTTAAAGTTAAATCATTAATCTTTAAGGTAATTAAAATGGTTTAAATAATCTAATTAATTAATGATTTGGATTAATTAATTTGTAATTAAGGATTTAAATTAACTTAATTAAGGTTTAAGATAAATTAAATAGAATAATTAATTTGTAATTAAGGATTATAAATTAGAATATTAATTAATGATTAACAATTAATTAATAAAGCAATTAAAGATTAATTAAGTTATGGTTAACACTTAATTAATTAAATAATTAGATTAATTAATTGGTTATTAAGATTTATTAATTTGAAATTAATAATGGTTAATCTAAGTTAATTACTTAAAAAAAGTAATTAAATAATTATTAATGAAGGTCATTAATTTGAGATTATTTAATAATTAATTTATGTGATTAATTTTAATAATTAATTAGATTAATTAATTTAAAGATAATCATTTATGAAAATTGTTTAAATATAATTACTTAATGGAAGTAATTAAGGAATTAATTACTCATTGTAATTAATTAAGTTAATTTGATTAGTTTAAGTTAATTTATTAAGTTTAATTAATTTAGAATAATCAATGGATGATTTGATAAATAATTACTTAATTGTAATTAATAAGGTATGATTATTTAGGGAAGTAAATAATAGATAATTACTGGAAGTAATTAATTGAATGATAATGTATTAATGGAAGTAATTTGAGTTTAATTACTTGTGAATTAATCAAGGGATTAATTAAGAAATTAATTAAGGAGTAATTAATTTATTTAAAAGAAGTAATTAAGGGTAGTTAATTACTGAATGAGATTAATCAAGAGTGATTAATAAATGTGGTTTAATTAAAGGTTAATTACTTAATGTAATTAAATTTAATTAGAGTAATTAATAATTAAAATGTAATTAAGGATCATTAATTAATATGATTAATGATGTAATTAAGAGTTGATTGATTAAGAAATAATTAATAAATGAAGTGATTAGTTAATGTAATTAATTAAGGATTAATGTAATTAATTATAGTTGATTAATTTAATTAATTATAGTTAATTAATTAATGAAGTAATTAGAGGTTAATTACTATAAATGGTTAAGGATAATTAATTTGAGTAATTAATTAAAGGATAATTACCTGAATGCAATAAAAAGGGTAATTAGGGGATAATTAATTAATTTGTAATTAATTAATGATTAAGTAAGCAGGATTTATAGAATGAAGTAATTAATTTAATTTACTTTAAATTAATTAGAGATGATATAAATCATTACTTATGGATGGATGAATAATATTGAATGCTTCGCATTGATTGATATCTCTGATGAGATATGTGCTGATCTGTGATATGGATGTTTGGTTGAATTATAATGATAATGTGAATTATCTGTTGTGATAATAATGTAGATTATCTATTGAATTATCTATCTGTGTATATATAGATAATGAATTGTATTGTTTTAACTTTAAAACAACTTGGCCTTAAAAGATACGTTTTGGATTTCGATGAGACTGGGATCGGGTTTCCAGATTTGGATATCTGAATACCACATCGATCCAAATTAACGATAGGTCGTGAATCTCAAGTGAAGATGAAGATTCAGAGTGCAAGGGTTATTGTCGTTAACTGTGAGGGTGATTCCAAAATGAGTGTAACGAGATAATGCCTTCGGTTTCGTTCGAACCCGGAACGAACTTGTATGGATTGAATGCTTTCAGCACATCGTCAGGTGGACGATGAGCAATCTAAGATAGATGTGTTCTATTTAAAGGTAATCGTAGCCTCAAGCCTCATCAACCGGGAATGGCTAAAACAGGGGAGGTGCAGCAAGGTTAGTGGGTAGCACCCAAGTAGGACAAAATTACCTCTGCCTAGATGTCCCTTATTATTTCGGTTTAGTGTGCGGTTGATCATGACAACCGTGGGGTATCTTGTGCGGGAATTATCCAGTAAGGGATGTTCCGGCCTTGTGTTGCAGGGGATTGGGAGTGATCCTCGGTACGGTGATCTAGGCCACGTACTGTGACGGGCGGTACCCCGGTAGCCCTGCCATTGTATGGAATCCAATTTCCAATAAATGATAACGGACTTGATTGTATAACCCACTTTGTGGCTAGTATGCTGGAATTTAATAATGTAACAATTTCAGCTATTTCATATTTATTTGAAAATCCTAGACCTATTGTAATATAACTGGATTTCCTATAAATGTTTTAGTTATCGTAAGGTAAAAACTTTTCCGTGTTTATGTACGGGAAGTCTTTCGAGATACTTTTCCTTTCCAAATGGTTTTCGAAGTTAAGCAACTTTAACCTGTTACTCACACCAGACCCATGTCTGACCCAAGTGTTTATTTCTGTTTTATATAAACTCTTGGGTACTCAAATTTTTACGAGTAGCCAAGGGATTTAGGTTAGCTTTGACGAATTGTGGAGGAGCAATGGAGCAGGAGGCTTCAGCGTTGTAGATATAGATAGTAGTTCCACTGTGTTGATCTTTGTATTGATCTTTGTTTTGTATTGAGTTGTAATAACTAGACAGATGTTTATAACTGTCTAGTATGTGATGTTTAATCTGTGTAACTCTGGTGTATATGATACTATGTAATATCTTATGTGATATATTATATTTCATTCGTTCCGCTGTGAGTATCTGTTGTTGTTTCTTTCTCTCTTCTCTTCTTTTCTCTTTTCTATCCCTTTCTTTCTTATTGACGATGCGAATTTCTGGTCGATGAAAGCCGAGTCGTCACATAGTTAGTTTAAATAAAATCATATTTTATTTTATTTACTTTATTTTGTTAATTAATGTATGTTAATTAATTAACATTTATATGTTTTAAGTATATAAATATATATTTATGTGTGTATATAAGTGTAATGTGCAATATAGCAAGGTATACATGGTTAATGTTTACAGAAGTAGATATTAGGATTTATATCCACTATGAAACATTAATCATTTATATATGTGTTAACTATCTCAACACATTGTTTAATATATTTATAAGATATACAATTATAAATATGTAACGACCCGATATTTGATCACTTTAATTAAGGATATTTTAAATATTCAAACATAGATTATTTCTCATAAATAATCAATTTTTAAGTGATAAGTAATAATAATGAACTTATTTTGGAAAAAATATTCGAAGAAAAATTTACTTTGGAAAAATATCGATAAAAGGAACCAAAAACCGTTTTATCAATAAACAGCTCTATAATCGTAAAACATCACGCACAGAGCTGTATACATACACTTACTTTTATAATTAAACAAGGATATGAAATAAAATTAATTATTTTATTTTTAAGAAATTAAAGTATTTATGACATTATTAGTGATGCCCTTATATTTAAATATTAATTTAAGACTTTAAATTAGGATTTAATGATTTAATAATTATTATAATTATTAAAAAAATTGTTTTATATGATTATAATTCATTTTAAAATAGTTATATAGTGATGATATAAATCATTTATAATATTTTTATAAAGAGATATATTTTATTTGAAAATATAAGGAAAATTGATATCACTTTATCGATATAATAGCACCTTTTCTAAATAATTGTTTTATATTTATTTATATGGTTTTATAATTCAAATATTATCATTTTAATTCATCTAAAATGATAAGAAAATAGTTTTCAAATTTTTTTTACAAATATATGTACATTAATTTATAGGGTACTTTTGGTACATGTCCTTATTAAGTTTCAAAATTCACGAAAAGTCCTTCATTAAATTTCAGTGTAAATTAGGTCCCTGTTTTTTATTCACGATTATTGCAGAGCATGATGCAACATTTCATAAAAGTTGCTGACATTTCCGCAACATTTCTGTACACTGTGAACATAGTGTATGAAAGTTGCTGAAATATCAACACTTATTTATAAAAGTTGCTGATATTTCAGCAACATTTATGTACACTGTGAACACAGTTTATGAAAGTTGCTGAAATATCAGTACTTATTTATAAAAGTTGCTGACATTTCAGCAATAATTTTTCTTTGTTTTTACAATAAAACTTTGACACAGATAGTTGCTGAAATATCAGCACTTATTTATAAAAGTTGCTGACATTTCAGCAATAATTTTTCTTCGTTTCCAGAAAACAGGGACCCGCTTTACAATGAAACTTTGACAGGGACCCGCTTTACAATATGAAAGTATGATATGGATGCCTCCCTAATTTCCACTAATTTATAAGTGAAAACATGATCAGAAATAGGAATTAAAATTCGTAACGGTTTGACGTATAAAAGTTTATAACATTATTCAAACAACTTGTGCACATACATGTACATGTATAAACATATCACATGCACACATACACATACATATAACATGTAAAAAAAATATGTACATTATATATATATATATATATATATATATATCTAAGATGTTTTATAAATCTCTTAACACTTAAGTAAACAACCCTTACCATCAAACATCACCTCACCTTACACCACATCACATCACCACTACCTACACCATCATGACTACCACCGCCTAGGCGTACGGGGGTTGCCGTGCATTGAAATGATGGGGAAGAGGTGGTGGCAAGGGGTAATTTGTCCATCCATATTATGAATTTTGGTTTTCTAAAATCCTATAAATACGCCACCCCTTCTTCATATTTTTCACACAATGTTCTTTACTTTCTTCTCCAGATTATCAAGCTTATCAATGGTTTCTCGGGTTAAAAAAATTATGGAGAAAAATATATCAAAAAGAAATAAATTTGTAATATATATACACATTAGTATATCCACCTCAAAAACACTTCAAACCACTTCTCTTCCTCAACATAACCCATGGCCTCAACCCACACCACCGTAGGCCGAAACCACCACCATCTCCTTGTCAAGGCCGTGAGCTCCTCCTTGCAGCCAAAGTATAGGCTGAGCCACCTAAGGGTGATAATCCAAGTGTTTGTGAGCTTGGATTCCATAATAGCGGAGCTATAGCCAATTTTAAATTAGCTCAAGGAAAATGAAGGTGAAAAACTCTTACTTATATTATATTTTTAGATGATGATATGATGTTTGCAATGGATGTTTAATATGCTTTGATCATGATGTTAGGTTGTTTAATATTATTGTTTAATTGTATTAACAAGTCACGTTTAATACACGTCGAAAATCACAAAGGAAATCACTTTCCTTTTATTAATGAATTGGTGTATATGAAATATTTAGACCTCTTAAAAATGGTTTTAAAATGTTTTATGAATATTTAAAAGTGTTTTGATGAATTTTAATTAAATATTGAAAATTTAGTCAAAAATAGGCGCGTCACGTAACGGAAGTTCATTTCGCGTCTTAAAAGTTAAACCCATTAATAGGATGGATTCGGAATTGGATTTCTTTGAAATAAGAATTTTCCGAACTCTTATAGTCACAGTTTTCAAACAAAAGAAAAATATTGAGACGTTTAGTTGATTTTAAAATATGAGCAAATCAACTTTTAAATAAAATCGTGCTTTGGCAGTTCGGAGGCCAAAGTAGTAAATGTTTTATAATGGATATTTTTAATTCTTTGGAAATATGGAATAAATGTTATAAATCTATTAAAATGTTTTAAAAGTGGTTTAAGTTATAAAAATGAATTTCTAAACAATACAAAGGTCGTTTTGATCAATATACCTTTTAAAACATTATTTGCACCACTTTTTCATAGCACTTTCTAAACTTTTACAAACAATGGTTTTAACTTAATTATTCTTTCCCGAATTTCTTTTGAACCTTTTCAAATAAATAATTAAGTAATTTAAAGATGATTAAGAGGTTTAAAATGAGTATGCGGAAATGATTAGTACATTTGTTTCATTTGTGAGTGTCACAGAAAATCCGACCGAGGAATGGAACAGATCGAAGGGAAAGCCCGAATGCTCTAAAATAATTAAAAGTTAATCAAGTATGTTAAAAGATTTAGATTCGATCAAATGACTTAACCACATTATGGGTAATAGAGAGGTAGTCTCTAGGCTTGGGTTTGGGAAACGAGTTGGCTGCCCTCCCTAGCTACCCAAACTGACCCGACGAAGGTGATAGTAAATTTGATTTACTCAGATCAAAATTTCCCAAAGTATAAAAGATATAATTTTCCAAATTCAAACAACTTGGATTGCATAGAAATAATCTTCTTGTACTTGGTATTAAATTCCATGGAGGGAATCCGTACTATCCGTGAGAATTTAAAAGTGATCTCACCGTTATTCGATGGATAGTAAAGGTTGAATACGGAAATTGATATTGAGTAGAATTAGTATAATTTCCATGGATCTTTTTTTTACTCAATGATGTTTTCCAAAATGGCTTATATGAAAATGAGTGGTATTTCCAAAATTTAAAAGGGTGGTTTAATAATCCCGTATATACCTAAAAGAAATGATTTAAAGATGTATATCTCTAGAAGATATTTTTGATAAAAAAGAAAGTAAGTAATCAAATGATAAGCACCCATTTACCAAAGATCTTTTTATTGATGATTGGTTTGAAGGAATCGGGGTCGTATTTGAAGCGATTCTTATCTGAAACCACTTCAAACCAATTTACGTATTTGAAGTGAAGACATGGAATGATAGTAAATGAATGAAGGGCTGTTGTAACCTCCCATATCTTTAAGCCCGAAGCTAAGCGCTACAGATGCTGCAGTCATCTATAGTATTAACATCCGGTGACAAAATATGGTAATGTTAATGGTATCCATAAAATCAGAGCACATGAATAAGAAATAAAATCAACATAGATTTAAACAACTTTTCTGATTACATTTCAAATCAATATATCATATTTAGATACATAATCCCAAAATGATTCCCAGGTTTTGATCAAATATAATTATTACAAATTATGCCAAGAGTGACATATGAAAATGCCCCTTGGATGATCAGAGTACTAAATAAACATACCAGTCATAATACAACACAGCGGAAATAGAACTAAATAGCTCCTATTTAGCTAACTTTGCCTCCTGCACGTCTTTGGAAGCTTATTTATCCAATCTACTAAACCTGAAAAACCTTAACTCTCAATCTACTCAAATAAAATTTTGAGCACCCGAGAGTTTAAGGGAAAACATAAACTTCGAGTCAGACATAAAGCCTGGTGAGAATAATACTATTACATCTCGGTTTACTGATATTAAGTGAGACCATGCCTCTTAGCGGAACGGGTTTCCCCTCACTAATATCCCTTTTTAAAACGTATCTTTTGCTATTCAAAAACCTGCAATAAAACTGATTAAAGAAATAGTAGCAATATCATATAGTCATATAAATCAAGTAATCAATGGACTATTTGTCCAAACAATGTAGTTTTGTTTGGCAACTATTAACCATTGGCTGACTCGGGCCTACCAGACATACTTAATTATCTAACATCTGTTAGACATACTACTGGGCTATCTGCCTTTAACTATCTTCTTTTAGGGTCAACTGAACTAATGGTTTTGCGGGCTCACCAGTAACGAATCTCTCCTCTGTATATTCATTTCTGTGTGTAACATCATTTTAGTCTTACCTGTGACAAAGCCCTGCACATTGGAATTTTGGACTTATATTGGGTAGAGGCTTATTAGCTAAGTATAGGACGCGACCCTATAACAGCCCCGTTTGGTATTCTAATATCTGAGTCATTTACTTACTGTGACGCCCCACCCCGAGACCAACATTAGTAAAGAGAATTAACGAGTAATTCCGTCTACTAATGCAGAGAATAGGGCTGGATAAGGGCGACCAACATAGCATTCACTAGCTATGAACTAGACATGTCGGATTTGTGTCAGATTTTTTTTTTATTTACCTCTTAGTGGATGACACGTCTAATCCATAACTAATGCACACTACGATGGCTACTAAACTATTTCAGAAATAATGAGATACATATGTGGAATCATAACAATCTATCACAGAACAACAAACTCAGATCAGCACATATATATACATACACATGTCCCATACAAAGTCATACAGATACATCATACACATGAGGTTTATCAGAGTAGCAAAAAGAATATATACAGTCATCCCAAAAGATCAACAACACGAATGACTAGAGACGATCCATAGAAGCTAGAAAAAAAATGCATGTGTCCCACAAGAGCAAAAGCTGATCCAAAAGATAAGGTATCCATCTAACCTGCAACTCGGTCTGACCCGAGTGAAAACACACGAGTCAGGCAACTAAAACTTATCAGTAGATAAGGCTCATGTCAATAAGTTTAAGGGGAAAATATTCCATCCGTTGTTCCTAACGGATAAGAATATAAGTGCATCGTGTACATGAAGGTGTCATGTGAATCATCTCAATATCAATCAATATAGTGGATGTTAGGTTATAAGAACAATCATGAGTAAACATCCAAGGAAATCATCAAAACTTCATAAACATCTAAAACATCAAGATATGATTCAAAACATCAGAAATCATCAATAATGTCGCCTTATTCTTACGAAGGCTATGAAATCATCAAACAATACCAAATAGGTAAGAATCTCATCAAAAACAGATTATTACACGTGCTACAACATCTTTACTAGTACTATACTTTTGGTACCGTACATCGTGATGATCGGGATTATATACATCTTAATCGTCTAGAACATCTTAATCATCTTGACAACTACGTAGTCTATAATTCAGAATCCCAATCGGTGACGTCAAAGACTCGAGTATTGTTAATGATACTTCGTGATTTTGGGGCATAATCATCATCCACGGATCCCCAATATACTCGTGTCTTGTAGTACTAGTCGTCTTCTAGAATGTGTCTTAACATCTCGAGTAGGAACCCAAAAGGGTATAACACACGTCCCATACCATGTGTTATCTCCTAACGGTTTACTAATCGTCCGTTGGTTCCACATCATGAAAATCAAACATCAATATGAAATTATATCGCCTCATCTCATCGGCGAAAAAAGAAAAATATATATAATTCGTAGCAATTCCGCTACGATAAATCTAACACAAAATCAAACTTGTCTCATTTCATCAACAAGTAAAACACCATCTAAATCAATAAATCGTAATATACCATGAATGGTTACACCACATCTCATTGGCGAAAGCATCTTCGTCGTGATAGTCCAGCATCGTCTATATATTCCCGTTCGGGAATTATTGGACTACATTCCATACAAGCTCATCATGCTAATATGGAAAAGTATGCTTTAAGTTCATCTTGAGGTACCACGGAGTGGTCCCTAATCGTGGAGGAGATCAAAAGATTCCTCAAAATATTTCGATCATACAAGTTCATACTTAATAGATAAAGTAAACGCGCACGAGTCTCATACCCCGTGGTTTTTACTAAATTGTTTAATGTACTTTCTCGTATGTCCGAATGCTCTAGACAATGATAAAATATTTTTGTATAGGACTAAATATTTTTATAGCGAAAATAGGATTTATAAAACTATTTATAATAAATTCCAGGATTTTTACTAGAGAAAACACTATTTTTAAGGCCATAAAACAATTTATAAAAATCCTTTTAAAAATAATAATAATAGCTTAAAATCCTTTAATTACGCATAAAAAACATTTATAAGACAAGCCATGATTTTTAGGGAATATACTAAAATGTTTACGGATTTTTTTTTTTTTAATCCAAGAAAACTACTAATCCTCTTAATATCGATATAAATCGATATATAAAAAAACAATTTGAATTTAAATAAAATTTAAAATCCAAAAATCCATGCAAACTTGGCTAATCCATTTCTGGATATCATGGCCAAATATTAGCATCAAACTTCATGTAAATTTTTTTTTAAAGAATGCAAATGGAATTGCCAAAATCGAACAACACATGAATATTGTGGCTGTCAATGACAGGCCAGCAGTAAAAATAGCAGTTTTACTCCATTTAAACATCAAAATCGTACAAAACTTAAAACACAAAAGTTGTAGCTTATTCCCTGGGGATTTCAGAACATCCAAAATTTCAATATTCCGACCAGTAACGTGAAAGTTATGGTCGAAATACTATCATATGAATTTTATGTGCATTAGCAAAAAACAACAGGCCAGAGATAAACATTCACGATTTCAGCATAGGAAACATCAAAATTTGGTAATGTGATTCAAAGAACAGTTGTAGCTTAGTTTCTTAGCTTTCCGGAATGGGCAAAATTATTAAATTCCGATTTGTGATTCAAAAGATATGCCCAAAATACAACTCCAGCAAAAGAGTATTTCTGTGCCAAAAACCATTCGACGCATCAACTTCTAACCCAGTTTTCAAGCATCAAATGAAATCAAAATGCCGTAAATATTGGCATGAATATACTGCAGACAATAAGCTTCGAAACGAGACCAAAATCACCTCAATCCGATAAGGGATGAGGGAGATACAAGCAAATGAAAATAGGGTATTTTCAGGATTCAATATGAACAAATCGAAGTAAATTGACGTACAAGAATTATATTTTTACACAACTTCAGATGATTTAGCTTGCTGTAAGGTAATTCTTACTTATTGCAGCGAAGAGCGAAGAATTGGACAGCAAGGAGAGGTCTTTTAGGCTTGCAACGAAGCTCCGGAGGCTGCTACTACAAGAAGAGAGACATGCAAAACAAAAGCAAACCTCAAACATGAATATACAGTAATATCACAAATGAAATCACAAATCCGAGATTAACATGATGGAGATTACCTTGCTCTCTTTAATTTGGCTAATTACTCTTTTAATTTCAGCTATAATTTGATTTATTAGAGCTTGGATAAGAAGGAGGACATGGATTGCTCTGTGAAGCTACTGGCTAATTTGAGGAAGAAGATAAAATGAAATCGGTGGAAATGTACGTACAAGTGTATTTTTTTTTCCTATCCAGATGTTCTTATGGGCTGACCTGGGTTGGGGGATAAACCCATTTAGATTTAGGCTTCTTTTTATTTATTTATCTATTTATTTATGTGTTCATAATTTACACAATATACAAATGTACATAACTTACACATATTTGATCGGATTTTCACGATTTTGGATGCGTTGGATTCGTCTTGCAATCTAGTTTTAAATAAAATTATTAAAACCTATGTTTCAACAAATTTTATTATTTTATATTCATTTATCATCAAATTTAACCAATTTTCTTTTTTTTTTTCACAATAAATTGCAAAATTAACACAATTGGTTAAATTATATTGTTTTACACATCCAATAACAAAAAAAATACATGTTTTGTCACTAATAAATTATTTCTCACTAATTTATCCACATTCTTCATGATTATTAATTTATTTATTCATTTCTCCATATTTAAATTAATAAAATGCCAATATTGTTTTAAATAAACACAATATTGAACAAATTATTATTATTCATCCGTCTTTCTACATTCATTAACCCAATACATCTCAAATTCATCATTTATCTCAAATAAAACATATTTCCTTATTTTCTCTTAATTAATTAATCAATTACAATATTAAATTATAATCTCCATTATAATTTAATATTTTCGGCAATCTCCAAAAACCAAGGTTGTTACAGACTCCCCCCCTTAACAAAATTGCGTCCACGCAATTTCTAAAGGAAAAATCTATAACAACTCTACAAAGATTTAAACAAAAGAACGGAAATAAGCTTGAGATAATAAATACTCACCATGATCAAACGAAGAGAGAAAATCCGGAAAAGCACGCTCGATAGATTCTTTGGTTTCCCAAGTGCAATCATTGGGATTATCGGACCATTGAACCTTGACTAAAGGAACATTCTTGCTTCGAAGGCGCTTCACCTCTGAACCAAGAACTCGAACCGGATGCTGAACGGTAGTTAAACTCGGTGAGATCTCAAGCTCAAGCTGCTCGGAGGAATCAATAATAGAATCAGAATCTCGAAGGCACTTCCTCAACTAAGAGACATGGAATACATCGTGAATGCCAGACAAATGAGGTGGAAGAGAAACTCGATAGGCTACCGGACCAATGCGCTCAATAATCGGAAATGGCCCTATATAGCGAGGGGCCAACTTCCCTGTAGAGCTAAAGCGCATCACTCCCTTCATCGGAGATATACGAATGAAGACATGATCACCAACAATGAATTCAAGAGGCTTCCTACGATTATCCGCATAGGATTTCTGACGGCTCTAAGCCTCTTTCATTCTTTGTCGAACAAGGGAAATCTTCTCCGAAGAATCACGAATCGAATCCGGACCAAGAATAAACTTCTCGCCAGATTCTAACCAACAAGAGGGAGAACGACACGGTCTACCATATAGAGCCTCAAACGGCGCCATGCCAATGCTGGACTGATAGTTATTATTATATGAGAACTCAACCAATGGAATGTGGTCCTCCCATGAACCACCAAAATCAAGGATACAAGCTCGAAGGAGATCCTCAAGAATACGATTCACCCTCTCCGTCTGACCATTAGACTGAGGATGATAAGTAGTTGAATATTTTATGTGAATTTAACTTGAGCAGCTTGAGCTTGAGATCTCACCGAGTTTAACTACCGTTCAGCATCTGGTTCGAGTTCTTGGTTCAGAGGTGAAGCGCCTTCGAAGCAAGAATGTTCCTTTAGTCAAGGTTCAATGGTCCGATAATCCCAATGATTGCACTTGGGAAACCAAAGAATCTATCGAGCGTGCTTTTCTGGATTTTCTCTCTTCGTTTGATCATGGTGAGTATTTATTATCTCAAGCTTATTTCCGTTCTTTTGTTTAAATCTTTGTAGAGTTGTTATAGATTTTTCCTTTAGAAATTGCGTGGACGCAATTTTGTTAAGGGGGGGAGTCTGTAACAACCTTGGTTTTTGGAGATTGCCGAAAATATTAAATTATAATGGAGATTATAATTTAATATTGTAATTGATTAATTAATTAAGAGAAAATAAGGAAATATGTTTTATTTGAGATAAATGATGAATTTGAGATGTATTGGGTTAATGAATGTAGAAAGACGGATGAATAATAATAATTTGTTCAATATTGTGTTTATTTAAAACAATATTGGCATTTTATTAATTTAAATATGGAGAAATGAATAAATAAATTAATAATCATGAAGAATGTGGATAAATTAGTGAGAAATAATTTATTAGTGACAAATCATGTATTTGTTTTGTTATTGGATGTGTAAAACAATATAATTTAACCAATTGTGTTAATTTTGCAATTTATTGTGAAAAAAAATAAGAAAATTGGTTAAATTTGATGATAAATGAATATAAAATAATAAAATTTGTTGAAACATAGGTTTTAATAATTTTATTTAAAACTAGATTGCAAGACGAATCCAACGCATCCAAAATCGTGAAAATCCGATCAAATATGTGTAAGTTATGTACATTTGTATATTGTGTAAATTATGAACACATAAATAAATAGATAAATAAATAAAAAGAAGCCTAAATCTAAATGGGTTTATCCCCCCAACCCAGGTCAGCCCATAAGAACATCTCGATAGGAAAAAAAATACACTTGTACGTACATTTCCACCGATTTCATTTTATCTTCTTCCTCAAATTAGCCAGTAGCTTCACAGAGCAATCCATGTCCTCCTTCTTATCCAAGCTCTAATAAATCAAATTATAGCTGAAATTAAAAGAGTAATTAGCCAAATTAAAGAGAGCAAGGTAATCTCCATCATGTTAATCTCGGATTTGTGATTTCATTTGTGATTTTACTGTAAATTCATGTTTGAGGTTTGCTTTTGTTTTGCATGTCTCTCTTCTTGTAGTAGCAGCCTCCGGAGCTTCGTTGCAAGCCTAAAAGACCTCTCCTTGCTGTCCAATTCTTCGCTCTTCGCTGCAATAAGTAAGAATTACCTTACAGCAAGCTAAATCATCTGAAGTTGTGTAAAAATCTAATTCTTGTACGTCAATTTACTTCGGTTTGTTCATATTGAATCCTGAAAATACCCTATTTTCATTTGCTTGTATCTCCCTCATCCCTTATCGGATTGAGGTGATTTTGGTCTCGTTTCGAAGCTTATTGTCTGCAATATATTCATGCCAATTTTTACGGCATTTTGATTTCATTTGATGCTTGAAAACTGGGTTAGAAGTTGCTGTGTCGAATGGTTTTTGGCACAGAAATACTCTTTTGCTGGAGTTGTATTTTGGGCATATCTTTTGAATCACAAATCGGAATTTAATAATTTTGCCCATTCCGGAAAGCTAAGAAACTAAGCTACAACTTTTCTTTGTATCACATTGCCAAATTTTGATGTTTCCTATGCTGAAATCGTGAATGTTTATCTCTGGCCTGCTGTTTTTAGCTAATGCACATAAAATTCATATGATAGTATTCCGACCATTGGTTAACTACCCCATCAAATTTTCCTTGAAAACATTTCTTTCAAATTGATTTAACCCTTTAAATCATACTTAAACAAGGAAAATATACTTTTTGCTTTACTCAAATATCTTTACCATGATATATATACTTTACACAAAACAATGTTGATGAGATATAATGGGATTATCTATCTCTCCAAAGTAAGTTAAAAACCATCTTTAACTTAAAGATCTTAGGCCATGAAGCCAAGGTAAACCATTTGAAACCTTAGCTTAAAAACTTTGAACAATACCTTTCGAGCCCAATGAAAGTACCCCTTCAAAATAAGTTAACTACTATACCTTGAAACACTAGGCCGAAAGGCCAAAACATACCTTTTGAAATCATTGAAGGTATCCCTTCGAAAGCTTTATAAAACCTTAGACGTCCTCTTTTCAAAACACTTTAAACTTGACTTTCGAAAGCATTGGAAACCTTCCATTCAAATACTTAAAGTAAACCTTTCAAAAACATTGGGGGATCTCCTCTTCGAAACCTTCATTATATATATTTCGAAAGCATTAAAGTTTTTTTGAAAGCACTGGTTTCAAGTAAAAGTTTGTGGAACATAGCTTCGAAACCTTTTAAAACCATTCCTTTCAAAATCTTTGGGTTAAACTTTCAATATATCTAAGGGTCTTAAAAGAACTAGGATGAAAGGAACTCTTTCGAAAGCATTATTCCTAAGTAAAAGAAAGTGGATGGTTTCAAAACCAACCCTTTCGAAAGCATGGAGAAGCGGCTCAAAGTTTAAGTCAAAAGAACCCTTTCGAAGACATTGATTCGAAAGATTAAATGCGGCAGTAAGGGTTTTGACCCATTCGAATGCTTATTTTAAAAAGAAAAGGTGGCAACCTCTTTCGAAAGCCCTTTTCTAAAACAATGGCGTATTTGACTAAGTCGAAAGCTATTTCCTTCGAAAGCCTCAATTTGTAACCAAAATAGTTCTGAGTTTATAAAGACTACTTCTACCCCTTCGAAAGCATGTTTCAACTCTATACCTTCCGCCTATCTCCAATCCACTACATACCAAGGCATTGATACCATGTGTATTTGTTTCGACTAGGTTGGAGGTGGTAGTATGGAGTCGAAAGGTGGCTGCCGAAAGTGGCGAAGCAATAATCCTTTACAAAATTGATTTTTAACTTTTTAAAGTAATATCTTTCCAACTAACTTGCCTTATTTGTCAACATATAATTGGTTGCCAATTATTTTTTCAAAATCTTTTCTAAAAGTGCTGTCGAGTTCGGTAATTAACAATTTAAAACATTTAGCAAATCGCCCATTCTCCTTTTATAAATATATAAAACATTTAAGTCTCATACCTTAAATAATTTTATATCTTTAATAAAATACATAGAAAAATTCTCCAAAAATTATCATAAATCACTTTTAATATTTATTCTAACATATTCAAAAAATTTAACCCAAAGCTAACATATAATAGCCGAAAACAATTTAAACCCAATTTAACCATGTTCTTTTACTAGAAAATTAATAATAAACCCACATTAACTTAGAAAATTATGACACTTGAAACCCATCTCTAAAATAATATTTCTGACCTTATATCAAAATCATAAGCCATTTGGATGTAGCAAAAATTATCAACAAGCATATATATTCTTTTACACAATCAAAACATGGCAATATTCTTGCAAAATAAATTTGGATCTTATCTAGAAACCGAAAATAATAAAAATGAGATGTAATTTATTATTCACCTTAGCTTGTTGTTAAGGAGTTTGAGATTTGCCCTTGAATTGATTGGATTAAGCTTCCTTCTTGAATTCTTGCTTATCTTCCTTTGATTACTTCTAATGGCGGTCGGCCAAGCTCTAGGTTTAGCTTTGTTTGTGAATGTTGTAAATGAAATTGGAATAAGGGTTTAAGGTATAAGAATATAACTTATTCCTATTTTGCCCTTATCTTATTACCTTTACTTACTTCATTTTAATTTTCTTTGGCTTTAGATTAATTAGGCACAGCTACCCTATGATCATACAAATCTCAATCCCTTAACTATTTACATTATTTCATTTAGTTTATCTAATTAAATGTCCTAAATAATGTTAGTCAAAATTAGGATTGTTACAGACTCCCCTCCTTAAAGAATTTCGTCCTCGAAATTATGACAAGGTACTCATTAAATCAATCATAAAGGTAAAAATACCATGAAACAAGTCAGGATAAATATCTCTAATCCTGCTCTCTATTTCCCAAGTACAGTTTCTCTCGTCGTCGCTCCACTGGACTTTGACTAATCTGACTATCTTGTTCTTTAGCTTTTTCTCATCCTTCGCGACTATACGAACTGGCTTTCTAACTATAGTCATATCCGGTTCCACTACAAAATCATCTAACACAGTCGATGCAATAGTAGTTACTGGATCTCGAATACACTTCCTTAGATGAGAAACATGAAAACCATTGTGGACTCCTCCCAAACTATTCGGTAACTCTACTCTATATGCAAGTTTCCCAATCCTTTCTATAATAGGGAATGGTCCAACAAATCTTGGTGCTAATTTTCTTGATTTCCCAAATCTGATTACATCTTTCATTGGTGATACCTTGACAAAAACAAGATCTCCAACTGAGAACTCTAAGTCTTTCCGTCTCTTATCAGCATAAATTTTCTGCCTAGGCTGGGCTTCCTCCATTCTAGCTCGAATTAACTCAATCTTTTCTGCGGCTTCCCTAACCAAATCCGGACCAAGAACTAACCAATCCCCGGTCTCTAACCAACAAACGGGAGATTTGCATGACCTTCCATACAAAGCTTCAAACGATGTCATTTCTATACTAGTCTGATAACTGTTATTATACGAAAACTCGACTAAGTGTAGATGGTCTTCCCATGATCCCCCAAAGTCTAGCACACAAGCTCTTAACAAATCCTCTAAGACTTTATTAACCCTTTCTGTTTGACCATCTGTCTACGGATGGTAATAGGTACTCATCTTGAGCTTAGTACGCAAAGTCTTTTATAGACTCTTCCAGAACTCGCTAGTGAATAAGGAATCTCTATCACTTACTATACTACTAGGAATTCCATTCGGTCTAACTATATTCTTCATAAACAACTTAGCTAAAACAGGTGTCGTCCTGGTTGACTTAACTGGAATGAAATGGGCACTCTTGGTCAATCTGTCCACTACAACTCATATATTTTCATTTCCTCGATTCGACATTGGCAACCCATCTATAAAATCCATTGAGATAGAATCCCATTTCCAGACTGGAACATCTAAAGGCTGAAGTAACCCACTTGGTTTCTGATGTTCGGTTTTTACCTGTTGACAGTTCAAACACTGCTTCACCCATAAGCCTGCATCCCTTTTCATGCCTTCCTAAAAGAAACTTCTTTTCATGTCATGGTACATCTTAGTTCCTCCTGGATAAATAGTAAACTTCGAACGATGGCATTCTCCAAGAACTTCCTTCCTAATGTTTCCCACATTCGGAACATATAGCCTTCCTTTCTTCCTCAACCACCCATTCTGGTCAAGACTGAAATCCTTCAAATCATTGCTCTTTGTTCCATCCCTTAACTTTTTGATCCGTTCAGCTAATATTGGATCCTCCCTTTGCTTAGAAGCGATCTTTTCGATCATTACCAGTCGAACTTCGAAACATGACAACATAGCAGTTTCCTTACTAGATCTAGCTCCAGATCCCCACTGTATTCTGCATGTAATCAATGCTTTCAAATCTTTCCACTCAGCTATCATTGTCAATACTGCATTCTAATGTTTCCTGCTAAGTGCATCTGCAACCTTGTTGCCTTTTCCCGGTGTGTACTCAATACCAAAGTCATAAGCGGCTAAAAACTCTAACCACCTCTGTTGTCTCATATTCAACTCCTTTTGAGAGAATAAATATCTCAATAACTTATGATTCGTATACAACTCAAATCTCTCTCCCAACAAGTAATATCTCCACACCTTCAATGCAAAAATCACCGTAGCTAATTCCAAATCGTGAGTTGTATATCTAACATCATGTGGTCTGAGCTGTTGAGAAGCGTAGGCAATCACTTACCTCTTTGCATTAACACAACTCCTAACCCTATTCCACATGCATCCGTGTACACCACTAAGTCCCGATTCCCCTCTGGAACTACTAACACAGGTGCATTTGCCAATAAGTGTTTCAGCTTCTGGAATGCTTCTTCACACTTATCAGTCCAGACAAATTTCACATCTTTCCACGTTGGCTTAGTCATCGGTGCCGTTATCCATGAAAAATCCTTAATGAATCTTTGATAATAACCAGCTACTTCAAGAAAACTCTTTATCTCAGTCACTGTCTTGGGTCTCTTCCAACTATTCACCGCCTCAATCTTAGCTAGATCTACAGACAACCCTTTCTCTGAGACTACATGACCAAGAAACTTCACTTCTTTCATCTAGAAATGACACTTCGAAAATTTTGCTTTAAGCTGATGCGGCCTCAACATCTCAAGCACCACTCTAAGATGAACTTCATGCTCTCTTTCATCTTTAGAGTATACAAAAAATGTCATCTATGAATACCAACACAAACCTATCCAAGTGCTCTCGGAAAACTCGGTTCATCAAATCTACAAAGAATGTTGGCGCATTAGTTAGTACGAATGGCATTACTAACCATTCGTACGACCCATATCGGGTTCTAAACACCATCAAATGAATACTATCCTCGGCTACTCTAAGCCAATGGAATCCTGTTGCCAAATCCTGTAGGATCGATTTCACCCTAGAGGAGGGGTGAATAGGGTAATACTAATAATAATAAAAATTAATTCGGAAATATATCAAATAATTGCAGCATAGATAATAGCAGAATAATAAAAAGCAGAAAATATAACAACACAGATTTACCTAGCTTCGGCAAAACCCTGCCTACTTGCTGCCCCTAAGGTTTCTACTAGAAATTAAGTAGTCAAAC
This sequence comes from Allium fistulosum, assembly GCA_030737815.1. Classification (NCBI taxonomy): domain Eukaryota; kingdom Viridiplantae; phylum Streptophyta; class Magnoliopsida; order Asparagales; family Amaryllidaceae; genus Allium; species Allium fistulosum. The sequence continues at coordinate 933,758,445 of CM060907.1, read as the reverse complement.
GCTTACACACGTATACTCACAACACCCGCTATCGACTAACCTAACTCTACGCTCAAAACCCTACCACAACTCAGCCATTGAGTTGCGAATTCTCGAACTACACCACCGTAGTTCGTCTCTAGTCACACGACTAGAATTTTACAATAGTTTAAAAGAAAAATTAAAAAATAAAAACAAAAGCAAAAACCCTTTTATATTTAAGCCCAAATAAATATAAAACCAAATCGGCCCATTTAATCATATAACTCAAAAAATGTCTCCATTTATTTTCTTCTGTTCGACCCGTATCCTTTACTTCATGAAAACGTCTACTTCTTCGAGAACGTTCGTTCCTCTTTCAAAAATTTAGGGCTTTGTGAAACTGAGGCCGCCGATTCAAATTGTTTGATTGAATGATGATCTTTCTTCAGTTTGCTTCGTCAATCAACTCATGGCTTTGATTTGCATACAGCTGCTCCAATGCGTCGAGCTCGAATGATAAAAGTGGTATGTGATTTTTCTTTTCCAATTTTCTTATGCTCGACTTGATTCGAGTTATTGATTTGGGATTTTAATTTTAAAACTTGGCTCTGTGATTTGCTTGAACTCGAATCTATATTTTTTACTGATGATGTTAAGGGGATTTATATAGGGATTGAAACCCTTAGTTTACGTTCGTATAATTCAATTTGAATTCTTCAAATTGCTATGCTCGGCCATTGATTTGTAATCGAATGTTGGTGATGTTTTCTGACTTTTTCGTTTCATACGTGTTGCTTGATAATTTTGAATTTGCTCCAGTCTTTTCTCCTGCGACTTTGTTATTCGAATTTTGATATGATCTGGACTTGTTCAATTCGTGTTATCACCTGGCTTTGACGCTGACTTGTTTGAACTCTACCTTGGTCACCATGGTTTTGATTCTTTGGAATTTTGAATTTTTTGTTGACTGCTGTTACATTCTCTTTCGTACCCTGACTTTGTTACTGCAACAGTGTATACTTCATGTATCCATATCCTAGTCTACACTTCATATTACATCGCATTTATCTGGGTTGGTATGTATTTGCTGTTGCATACATACTGCCTGTTTCTATGTTTGTCTGCATGTATATATGTATACATGTGTGCAAACATATGTATATATGTATATGGTCATGTTGATGTATATGCATGCTATTTTGCATTCATGTCTGATTTACTAGCTTGTTGAGTTGCATTTGGAGTCTGGTTCCATATTTGACCATGCTTCATTATTTTCTTGTGCACTTATGGTTGCATTCATTTTTGTGTGTTCATGCTGAAAGTTTTGCATTCCTTTGTTGTTTGGTTGAGTTCAATTGTCATTGCATATATGTATACGTGTGTTCACACATGTATATATGTATGTTAGCTTGTGCCTGCATCTGACCATGCCATTTAAAATCTGGATGCTTTAATTCGTGCACTTGTATTTCCATTTGAAGTTTATTGTTGTAGTCATGCAGTCAGGTCTTGATATCTTCATGTATGAATTGCTGTCACTATGTCATATGCATTGTTGTCATGTGAACTTGAAGTCTTTTCCAGTTGCATAAACATAATGCTGCTCCACTGTTTTTTAAATATTTGAACTGTCTTGTTTATGTTGCTTCATTGAGTCTGTTGCACTTTGAAAGCTGGTCTTCATATGTATATGTCTGATTTCATGTGTAGCTGTGCAGTTTGATTGCACTTTGATTTTCTATTGAAGTCAGATCTGAGTTGCATCCCTTGTGTTCATGCACATACTTAAGTTTGTTGAACTGAGTCTGGTTGCAATGTTGTTTTGTGTTGATGTTGCACTTGGTTTTGATCTCCACTTGCTCTGATCTCTTAAATCTGCGTTGATGACAGTTCTTCTGAATTGATATATGTGTTGAGTTATTTTCATTTATGCAAGTAGTCTACATTGTCATGTGGTCTGTGCCTTTGTGCCATGCCACTAGCCTAAACACTTGAACTGTTTGGTGCACTACTTCGAACAGGTTGAAGTTTGTTATTGTTCCATTCGAAGTCTGATGAACTGTTTTTGCATATGAACTTCAAGTGCTTTCTATACTGGGTTTTGGAGTCTGATTCAAATATGAGTCTATCATGAGTTTGGTTTTACATGTTTTCATGTTTGTTGAACCATTGAACTTGAGTATGGTTATGTTGATTTGGTCGAGACTCATATGCACTTGAGTTGAATCCAGCTTTTGGCTTGGGTTTTTGACCTTGTGCTCACATGTCCCTATAGTTTTATCAAGTGTATATTGGTATGCACGGCCTTGTGGCATGTATAGTAATACACTGTGCATGTCACAAGTTGTTCGTGTATGAATGGATTCAAACGAAAATGATGACGAACAATCCGAATAACTGAGGCAAATAATATTTTCAAAACACACACTTTAATTTGCACTGCAAAATATTTCTTTTTCAATTTTACTGCGTTAGAGTTTATTTTGCAGATAGCTCAGATACTGGATTCTAGCTGGAACAAAGTTGAAGATAAAATACGAGTGAATGAGTGATATGTAGTGAGGTGAACATTGTAAAGTGAAATTTGTGATGTAATCGAAATTGTATTGTAATTGAAAATGTATATATGTAGTGAGAGCTCAAATTTGTACTATTCAAAATTGTAATAAAATATTTGTTTGAATAAAATATCTGTTTGAAATTAAATTCTGTGTTATTTATTTTATTCAGCAAATATTTATTTAATTATGTAAAAAATAAAATAGTACAGTTAACAAATACATTTAAATGAATATATATGTGTTTATTATCATCAAACAAAAATCATATACTAGCATATTCTACAAATCCAACTAGGAAAATACTTTGGCCCCATTCAACTGGTCGAACAAATCATCAATTCTAGGTAACAGAAATCGATTTTTTATCGTCTTCTCATTCAACTTACGATAATGGATACATACTCTTAACAAACCGTCCGACTTCTTGGCAAACACTACAGCTGCTCCCAAAGGCAAACTGCTTGGTCTGATAAAGTTCTTGTCTTCCAAATCCACCAACTGCACCTTTAGCTCCCTCATCTCGGTAGGTGTCATTCTGCTTGGTGGTCTACTCACCGGTTCTGCTCCTGGTACTAAATCTATCCGAAACTCAATAGCTCGTTTCGGCGGTAGTCCTACTACGGGATCAAAGACATCTGCAAATTCTCTAACAACGAAAACTCGATTCAACTCATCTGCTGCCTCCACAACACCCAACAAAGCATTAACCTCAAAACTAGGGTTTTCTACGGAGTATATAATCCGATCACTACAATTGGGTTGTCTAAGTGATATTTTCCTATCATGGAAAAATACCTCAACATCGTATTTACTTAACCAATTCATACCCAAAATAATTTCGAACCCTACGAAATCAAACACGTGCAAACTGCAAACAAATGTGTGACCTAACAATTCAAACTCTAACTGGTCACACTTCATTCCAAGTGTTGCATATCCTCCTATCGGATTCGCAACCCTAAAAGAAGTAACTATGTATGAGGGTTCTAGGTTAAGCTTATCTACCAAACAATGAGATATAAAAGAATGCTTTGCACCAGTATCAATAAAACTCTAACTGATATACTATGAATCAAAAGCATACCTCCCAACATAGCTTTTCCTTTCTCCTCTGTTGTTTGTCTCGAGGTAGCTGGCTCCAATGCAAACACTTTGCCCTTTCCATCCTTGGCTGGCTCCTTGCACTGGTTCTTATAATGTCCAATTTGATCGCAGTTGAAACATCTCGCTCCTTTCTTATCAGTAACTTTCTTCCCTTTTCCTGTTCGGCACTCATAAGCATAGTGTCCCTTTTTATCACACTTATAACAAATAACTTCTATCCCCTTCTTGGCAGCTCCACACTTCTGAGCTCTCTTCTTATGGAAAAACTTCCTCTTCTAGTTCTGCCCTCCTTGAGCTCCTCCTGCCTTGTTACCCTTAAGATAAGCAAGCATTTCTTTCTGCCTTAAAGCCATCTCAAACTACATCGCACGAATCTCTAATATGCGATAATGTGGCCTTAGCAAGCTCAGGCTTTAACCCACGGATAAACTTCTCATTCTTTTTTATAACAGTATCAACCATAGTGTATCTGTATCCTAATAGCTCCTCAAATCTGGTTGCATACTCAAGCACTGTCATATCTCCCTGCTCTAACTCAGCAAAATTCCGGAGGAGTTGTCTTTGCAATCTTTGACATAAACCTCTCCTCAAACCCTCTCCTGAACTCCACCCAAGTCATAGTCTCCTCATTGACTCCGACCGTAACACCGTTCCACCAGTACAATGCTGCTCCCTGTAATTTCCTAGAAACAAGCCTCCTTTTCTGCTCATCATTGAGCCCAAAATCAGCAAAAATCCTCTCGTAATGAAGTAACTAGTTCTCCACTTCAATTGCGTCCTCGGTCCCGATAAACGGTTTTCCTCCCAGCCTAGCATAATCTCTACCCAATGATGCATAGTTATTGACCACTGAAGCTTCCCGATTTCCTCCTTCAACATTTCCTCCAACTAAACCCGCAGCAACTCTAGTATGCATCATGTTAATGAAAAACTGATACATAGCACTCATATCAACTTGCGGCATTCCAGCACCCACATTACCAGCTCGTGCCTGACTTGGATTCCTCCTAGTGTTTGGTCTGGCATTTCCATTGGTTGTGGTGCTTCCTCCACCAATGTTAACTCTTCCCCTTTTAGCATCCATATCTTACGTCCGTAAAACCTGCATTCGAGTCTTTGTAAGATACAGAAGAATAGCCTAAGAGAAATGGGAGAATAGAGATAAAACGTATGCTTAGATATAGCAAATACAAGTACATTACTATAGCATTATCCCATACCCCAATCACCCATATCTTTAGGGCCGAAGCTGAGCGCTACAGATGCTGTAGTCATCTGTGGTATTAACTTTCGGTGACAAAATACGGTAATGTTAATGATATTCATAATATTAGAAGCACATGAATATGAAATAAAATCAACACAGATTTAAAACAACTTTTCCGATTACATTTCAAATCAATATTTCATATTCAGATGCATAATCCCAAATCTATTCCCAGGTTTTGGTCAAGTATAATTATTACAAATTACGCTGAGAGCGACATATGAAGATGCCTCCTTAAATGATCAGAGTACTAAATAGACATGTCAGTCATAATACATCACAACTGAAATAGAACTAAATAGCTCTTATTTAGCTAACTTTGCCTCCTTCACGTTTTTGGAAGCTTATTCGTCCAACCTACTAAACCTATTCCTATTTCTATTTTGCCCTTATCTTATTACCTTTACTTACTTCATTTTAATTCTTTTTGGCTTTAGATTAATTAGGCACGGCTACCCTATGATCATACAAATCTCAATCCTTAGTCATTTACATTATTTCATTTAATTTATCTAATTAAATGTTCTAAATAATGTTAATCAAAATTAGGGTCGTTACAGCTGCTTGTCCCTGACCCTCGGGGGAAATTTCCCATATTATATATATATATATATATATATATATGGTAGTAGTATCTTCATTTGATCTTCGATGCAAGGGTCGATCGCCACTAATCCTACGGATGATCCCCAACAAGATGTGGTAGGAGAGTTCCTTTGGTTTTTCCTGTTCCTAGACAACTTGTATGAACGAATGTCTGACATTGCTTTTCTAGATCACGTTGATTAATCTTTATAAACGTAGCATCTGTTTGGTGGCGAAGAAGGCAACTTCTCTTAGCTTAACACCCTTTCTTGAGACATATGAGCTCAGGAGTTATACGTTTGTAGAAATCAGTTGTGTGATCATGGAATGGAAGTGTGACATTTAAAGTAGAATGTGTTATGTAAAAGGTAATCATTACCTCGGCCCTCATCAACCAAAAATGGCTTAAACAGGACATGCAGTGAGGCTAAGTGGGTCGCGCCCATTAGGGTATGGTCATCACTCTTCTAGATTACTCTATATATGTCGAGTATGTTGTGTATGCTAAGAGAGCTCTCGGGTAGGTCAGGAACGACTGAGGTGATGTCATATTCGGTTCTATTCACCACTAGGCGAGTCTGTGGGTAGGTAGATCTTGCCAGGTGTAGAGGTTTCGAGGACGTTGATCCTCGGTACATCCCTCAAGCGATGTATTGTACGGAAGGTAGTCCCTTACTTGCCATTGTCTGTAAATCCATTCTCCAATAAGTGCCATTGGACTTAGTTGCACACCTATTATGCCATTAAATTTAACCAATGTAACAATTTTGGTTATTTTAATATGTTTATTTGAAAAAATATTTTTCAAAGAATGTCATTAAAATAATATTCTTAGATTTTGCGTAGCAAATGTTTTGGTTATCATAAGGTAAAAACCCGTTCTGTATTTATGTGCGGCGTGGTCTTATGAGGTACCGTTGTTTTCAAATATCTGTATTTTGAGTTTCTCACACCAGTCCCATGACTGACCCGGAGTTTATTTTTCTTATCCCTTAAACTCTGGGTGCCCTAATTTTCCCGAGCAACCTAGTAGTCAGGTTTTGTTAGAAGAAATCTGGTTGGAGTTTGAAGCAGGGAGTTAGAAGATTCTTCAGTAGACCGTTACCTTATTTCTACCACATTTTTGTACTATTGTATTTCGCATTTGTAAGGACGGAAATTTATAGCTGTCCATATTTAACTTTGGTAAATGTATTTAAAAAAAATTTGTTATAAAGATTATATGTTGAAATAATATATGTTATTCTATTCGTGTGAGATTCTGTTTTATCTTTATTTTCTTTCTTACCCTTAAAGAACCACCTCTTCAGCACTTGGATTTGTGGCACGTGGATACCGAGGATGTATTAGTGTCGATTTTCGAAGGTCGAAGAAATGGGTCTTTACATTTGATATCACGGCTTAGGTTGAGCGAACACCTAGGCTTTGGTGGGGTAAAACTCATTATAGATAGGGTTAGTAATAACCTAGAATGAGTGACTCATTAGAGATAGGGTTAGTAACATCCTAGAATGAGTTTGAGTGTATTATATATGAGCGCGTATTTGTTAATGTTATACATAAAAGATTTCTGGTTTTGGAAAATTGGCAAATGAAATAATTTTACCTAGGGTTATATTTTGAATATAAAGAAATATCTTTCAAATGATATAGTTATTTATTTAGTGTTTGGTTTTCAAGGAAATGATAATATTCAATTATTATCATTGGTTGATTTGTAGATTGATTTAAAAGTTTAAACTCAAACACCTCGTGAATTTAGTTTCACAATTTGACTATATGGTTTTCAATAAATAATGTTTAAGTTAAAAGGAAATTTATCTTTTAAACGGCTTCTTTGGAAGGAGGATAATTTATCAATTTAATAAAATATGTTGAAAGTGGGTTTTTTCGGGAACTATTATGATATGGTTATAGAAAAGAAACTATTTAAAAATAGTTTTTGAAAACATTTGAGTAAAATGTGTTATAATGAATAATGTTTATGGAAAAGATATTTATCTTTTGGAATAAAATTATTTCCTTTAAAAAGAAATATTAGGAAATGATTATCTTTATAAAAGAGTTTGAATCAAAGTTAAGATTTTATGAAATGTTTTCTTAAACAGTTTTGAATGTTAATAAGTATGTATGTCATACGTAGATAGATCATTTCGTCGCACGATTTTAATCTATGACTCGAATTCGGAACTTTGAGGTGTTTACATCAGTCCGAAAAAGGATTTATCACTCGATTCTTGACGAAGATTTATAGTTGGATACTTCAGTTTTCTATCACGGTTGAGAGCTATGCAAGAAAAACTAAAATTTTAATCAGAAAGTTTGATCGAAATCTGCACCAGAGGATCGGAGGATCAATACTAGTCCAGAAGTAAAGCTGTGGATTCGAGTAGAAAATCGAATCGGATGTTATGGATGATCCATGTATATCATATAGAATTGATTTTATAGTGTTTTGGGTAAGTATTACCAGGTTTTTGTTTCGGTGTAATTTCGGAGACAAAATTCTTTTAAGGAGGAAAGTCTGTAACGATCCGAAATTTGATCACTTTAATTAAGGATATTTTAAATATTCAAATATAGATTATTTTTCATAAATAATCAAGTTGCTCTCTCCATGCTTCTTACCCTAGTTGACTGTCTTGGTAGTTTTGTCTGCCCAATTTGCAATATAGAGGTTTATAAGCAAATATAAGTAAAGAGGGTCATTGTTACTCACTTTAACAAGCTTTAGAAACCCAATAAGTTTAGAACCTATCCCCTAAAGCTTGATATTTTAGGTTTGATTGGAAATCAATCTTCACTAATACACCTCATGGCAATTTTAGTTTCACTATAGGAATTTCACTAAGAGAGATGTGTGAATTAAAGGTTGAGAAGCTTAGGGGGAAGATGAGGAGGAAGACTATGCTTGAAAAATGAAAATTAAGAAGAAAGCAACCGCATCTTTTTAACATAGTAGTTTGGGCTTAGGCCCAAGTGTAATGCAAAAGTCATTTTAATCGCATCTCCTAATATGTAACCTCAAATGACAAAATCCTACCAGTTTTTATTCATCTAAATACCGTTCTAGAAGCAATTGAAAATATTTCAAGTTCAAATTCATTTATCTTCGAAAATTAACTTTTTAAATTGCTCTTTTAAATCAATTTTACAATTAACAAATCAATTATTTAATAATCACGTACTCAAAATGTATCCAAATCTTATGTCTCGTAAGAACCATCTAATATCTTTGGTAAATTTGAAATGCACTAATAATCGGAATATCTTTTGGTACATTTGAAATAGGCTAATATGCGACCCTCGAAAATGACCAATTCAAACCTAATCGATGTAACAAAATACTACTTGGTTTATGCAAAACGTATCATGAATCGGTGATGTTTAAATGTGTGACGAAATTACATCATATACTAGTGTGTAACCCGTGCGTTGCACACGGTATGTTGTAGAAAAATAATATTATAACTGCTTTTGAAGAATATAATTTATCATGCAATATCCAATGAATTTTGTTAGGATAAATGACTTGTAAATTAAAATTACCATATTTATAATTGTATATTTTTGTTATGAGATTCGTATATTTTTACATTTGAATAAAAAATAAATTATCGTTTTTGTTGATAAAAATAAGTTATACACCGATTTATTATTTTTAAGATTCATTATTTGTCAAACAAATAAATAAAAATAAGTATTCTTAATAAATTTTGAAATTAATATTTTTATAAAATTTCATAAATAAATATTCATGTACATATATTTTAAAATTGACATTTAGGTTTTGATACATTTGACTTAAAGATAAATGATGTATACGTTAAATTTCAAGTACTATTTGAGAGAATGATGACAAATGCCTAAAAATAGAAGTGTAATATCAAATACTCAATGTATTTGTATGCATTTGTAGTTCTTGCAGCACATATTTATCAAAATAATTATATGATATTATTAGGGTGATAAAAAAAAATTATTTAACTACTAAAAGAATATTAAGTGAAAATAAGGTCTGAAACGTTACAAATCACATTTTAATTTAATTATGTAAAAAAATAATTTTTAATCCATTGTTTCATACCTTACTATTTTTATTTTATAATAAAACTTTCAAAATATATTTAACGTTCATGTAGAAAAGATGATAAAAATTGAAAGAAAAATATTTCTAATCAAAATATGGTATAATTTTTCCCTATTGATTAACTCAGATTAAGAATATAAATAATTAAAATGCAACTTTTTGTATAGAAATGTACCAATTGAAAATATTAATCCTTTTTTCAATATTACAGAATACAAACATTCATCACTTATCAATAATTGTAATGTTATTCTTCATAAAATATAATTTAATAACGATAAAAAGTCCATTTGATGTACCAATTTTATGAAGGAAAAACGTTATATATGTTTGTAATAATCTACCAATTTTGAAAACAATTTTTTTGTATATATTTGTTTGTAATGAAATACCAATTTTAAAAAGAAAAAATTATGTATATATTTCTTTGTATTGAATAAATAATTTTAGAAGGAAAGAAATTTTATGAACTTAAATGTAGAAAAATGTAAAAGCATCAAAAATAATTTTGTATATAATTGTGAAAATATTAAACCATATGAACTTGAATGAAATATAGTTTTACCATTTATGTCAGTATAAATGCGGTATACACATTGAATTATCATTTTTTATGATTTATTAGATTAATGAATAAATATTTGTTAATTGGATTTAGTTAAAAAAATTTAAATTCAAGATCAATCAACAAATTCAAATATAGGGACTTAAATGTAAAATAATATAAGAAAACTTAAGAGAAATCCGTAAATAATGGTAAAAATTATTGAATGTTGGCATTTAAATGCAAAATGATAGGAGAGAATATTAGTAGAACATTGTATATAAAATGAAAATTATATACAAACTATTACAATGTAATTTTAGTAAAATTGTAATAGTTTGTAATATTTTAGTAAAATTGTAACGATGTGAAAATTATATACAAACGATTGTAATATTATACAAACTATTACAATTTTGTATAGTAATAATTATAATTATAGTAAAATTATAATTTTGTATATAATAATAGAATATTACAATTTTGTATATAATAATAGAATATTACAATTTTGTAAAATTTATCGTTACAATATTAGTAAAATTGTAATAGTTTGTATATAATTTTCACATCGTTACAATTTATCGTTATAATAGTAAAGTACGTATTGTGGTTGTGTTTGGTTTCTAACTGAATATAATTATTACAATGATAGAAGAGAGAACCAATAGAAACATTGTAATAATTATAATAACAATAAATTGTAACGATGTGAAAATAAAATATCTAGAGAGAATTAAGGAGAGATGAGAAAATTGCTAGAATCAATAAGAGAGCTTTAAATTCTTCTGCTTTACTATTATTTAATAGATCAGACATGCAAACATATACTACTTAATTCCTGGTTTTAACGAAATCATAGTATATTCCATGAAATGAAATAAATTATGTATCCATATTTGGTGTCAATATATTTCTTTCTTTGAATTATTTACTTTCGTCATAGTATTTTTAATTTTAACTTGCAAAATATTTTAAAAAACTTGCAGTCGTATTAAGTTGGGTGTCAACAAACACTTCAATCTTGCAGTCAACGCAAGTTCTACGTATGGATCCAAAACAACTTCCTTAGAAACCAAACACAACCACAATACGTACTTCAATACTTACAGTGGAATACCTGAAGACCAATTCTTCCCAGTGACTGCCTTCTGTTATCACGATGCATTGCTTTCTTGTTTTTATACAAGGCGAAAAAGTTCGTCACAATTATCGAATTGAATTTATCTCAAATCAATAGCTAAAATTACACTACATCCAAAATTAACAGCAAAATTCTGAACTGGATAATTTCATTCAGACCAAAGAAAGAAACGAGCTTCAATGTTTGTTTATGTATACGACCAATATCTACACAGATGAGCGGACTTTAGCCCAGAGTATGTAAAAAATTGTCCTTTCTCTTATGTACAACTCAATTATAATCTGACTGACTTGTTTCTGCCAAAATAATATTATAGTTAGCACCTGAAAGCTCGTTAACCTGAAATAGGGCAAGAAGAAATATATTTAGCTCAAAGAAATAAATGCAAATCCGATAAAAATGAATATACACTAAGCAATAAAAGTGAGTACACAATAAGCAAAAGAAACAAAGATATATTTCCAATTTAGACTTCATTGCATTTTTAGAATAGTTCTAAAAACTATTTGCAAGAATAGATCGATTTTTGCCACATAAACACTAAAATGATAACCTCTTTTTAAAATTAACATATGGACACAATTGTGCATTGCATAAAGTTCAGAAATATAAATTTCAAACCTGAAATTTTATTTGAAGCCCAAGATACATGCAATAGTATATCATCATCGCCATCTCATTATCGATCATGTTAGTTATCAAAGACAATTCATCATTCTGATACAAACTTGAAACTTGAAGGCTAGAAAGCCTGCACGTAAACATAGAAAAACGTTGAAGTGGAGAAAAACATTACAGCTAGTAAACAGCTGCATGATCACTTGCCTCTTCAAAATCTTCATTTGTGCTTTTCTTCAGTCATCGAGTAAGCATTGTAATGTTAATTGGATACTGTAACCATGAGTGTGCCATCACAACTCCATGTACACTACAGTTCACATTTAGCTATGTAAAATTTTGTAGATGAGAAAATGGAGCGAATGAGTAGAAAAAACGCCACATGGAACCATTACTAGCAAGAGAAACCATATCCTTCCCCACTGTCGACGAACCCTAGCACAAAATATCTTGATTTTATGTGCAGCTCTTTGTTGCAATGTGCAAGGCTGCAAGGAATACTATACAAAAATTGCAAGCCTTACAGATGTACAAGATGCCTATCAGGCCAGTATTCAATGGAATGTGGTCAAAGCATTTAAGGGCAAGCAAGTAAAATAACCAAAGTGGTCTATATTCAGTGAAAATTTCTCTTCTTCATATAATCAAAGATTGACAGATTCTTTTGCAATTCGCATCAGTCTAAGCAGCCCCTCAACATTTTGGAAATTGAAATCAAGAGCTTCTTTCACTGAACTAAATCTATCAACTTCGTCTCTTTCCATACCAACACTAGCTGCAGCAATCACATTCTGATATCTCTTTGTTGCGTCAAATGCATAATTCGTGTATTGTATCTAAAAATATTAGTAAATGTGTTAAAAGAAAAGTGAAAACTATTATTACCAAAAACTATCACACTACAAACAATAACAAGAAAATTTGTAGGAAAAGAAAAATCGTTTGATTAGAATCATATACACAATAACCTAACCTCGAAAATGAAAACATAAGTCTGGATCTCATGTATTTGTTTTTACCATCAGATTTTGGTTCTTGTATCAATCCTTACAACAGTTTATCACACAATTTATGTAGCTTGAGAAAGTGAGCAACTTAAAAGCCATTCCATGAGGTCAAAAATCCTATGTCACCCTAAGTAAAGCCTATGTCACTGAAACAAATGTGTGTCATAGGTACCAGTTCAAACAACAGCGAACTATAACATATTCATATCACTGGTTAAGGCTAACGAAAGCAATTAAAAAAGAAAGATTTAAATGTTATAGGTTCGAATCCCCAGGACATCAACAAGGCTTGGAATCAATCCCTTGACAATCAATGACCATTTCAAAAACATTTATTATAATAGTAATAACAACAAGGAGGTGGTGGTGGTGGTGGTCAGAATGGTAAAATGCTACCTTAGTTACCAGTCTAGAACTCAAATAAAAAAAGTACCAAATAGTGAAGGATAACTAAAAAAAATCTGAATTCAAATTGATAGTACCATGTCCCAACAGAAGTTTTATTTACATATTCAAACAAAATAATAAAACTCACATAATCAAGCAAGCGCACAAAATTAGGCCGATGGCGTGCAGTGATGATATGACTGTCAGGAATTTGAGGTGAACTAGCAACCTTCACTGAAACAACTTTATCCACTGCACCATTATTGTTTAAGTTATCGACATCTGATGCAGAAGACGATGGTGACTCGCCTACAAAATTAAACTCATATGTCAAAAAAATGATTTACCAACCAAAACATGCATCAATCTACTACAGAATTCACAAAGCTATTAACTCATCTATCACTTATTTTAAATAGCTATGTGGTTCAAACTTAAAAGAGAGAAAATATGAAGTTATAGAATAAGAAACCCGATTCCAAAGGGTAAACGGTTTATATTCAGTTACTAGCCAACGGTGAAATGGCAAACTAACCACAGTGGCAAATAAAAATAAGAAAATGCTATATTTATTGTCTGCTCTCCTAGCAATCAATTTCAGAAGTAGATTTTCTTAACCTTAAAATATATATTTACTACTATTTGAATCAATGGGTAGATATTAGTATCTATGATATGCATTATTTATTACAGTGAACATTAATACAGAATAAAAAATGAAACTCTTTCAAGTAATGTATTGATAGCATCGAGTATATATTTCAATAACCTGGCAGAACATTCTGAACGGCGGTTTGCAGCTCAAGTCGATCTTTGCTTGCAGATGGATTTTTATAATAAGCAACCTTCATATACGCAACTTCAACACACTTATATGCCAAGGCAACACCAACCATCTCTTTACATTTTTCATACTCATGGGCACAATACCTGTCATAACCGGTTAAATTAAGGGATAAAGTATACACCGATTATAAAAAAATGTGAACATGTTGAAGTGTTTACAACAATGCTAGCAGGCTGTGCACTACTTTCTAGTTCATTACTAGTGTTACATTCAGCACACACGTATAAATACATTATGACATAAGTATCTACATAGTACATACGCATTCTTTTGATGTTAAATACCCTTTTTGTTTTTAGTTATTTGCTACTTAAGTCTAAGTAAAAGGGGGAAAAACTTCAAATCTCCACTAACTACTGCAAGAGATTCAAAGATCAAATTCAGTAGAAGTTCTTGAATACAATGCTCACTATTTATAAGCAAAGAAGATGATAATCTTCATCTCATACAGCTATGTAGAATCAGTGATGGATCCAAAAATGTATCTTAAGGCGGTCCATAGCAATCAATGTAAACTGCCTATGTAACTAGCTGTCTGTTTAACTGATCAAGTATTCGATGGTCAGAATATGAATTCCCACAGTTTCAAGCTAAACCTCAAAAGCTAGGATGGTCAACCATCCTAGCATTCCTACTGTGTCAAACATGGTTATATAACACAAATACGATCAATATATCTGTGAATGACATCATTGTTGTCAAAAATCCTAAAATATTACTATTTAGAACCCTATTCCGATCGGATCACTCTCTTTACAATTCGATTTATATTTCAATTCAAAATTATAGTTAAAACCGCAATTAAAAGAACATTCAACTCGGATTAACATGTACAGTATACCTTTATGGATTCACAATTTCAATTATAATGTTTTTGATATAAAATAAAAATGGAATAATGGAGAAAATTGAGTTTTAAGCTTAGTTGTATAAGTTCAAACATCGAAAATCAATTTCAAAGTGTGTACAAACTTTAAAATATGGATCATTTGAATCTACAATTTACAATTTGAATTCCATTTCGATTTTAAGTTTGATCCTTACGATTTACAATTTAAATCTCATTTTGAAAACCTTGAAGGACATATCTTAAATTTTCTACATGTTTCCGTTATCCTAAGAACGACTTACTCAAACAGTCGGGCTGTATCAGCATAGTAGGTCATCATTTGTTTGGTTTGGTCAGATTCTCTGCGCATGCTGTCATTTTCAACAGCAGGTTCCATAAGAGAAGAGCCATGCAGAAACTGCAAAGCTGCCTCAAAATATATTTCAATGCTTTCCTGATGTTTGCCTTCACTCTGTAAAAAGATTAAGCGTGTTCATATGATAGCACAAATAAAAATGAACATAAAACATAATAAAGAACATGGCATTAACCTTCATGCGATTAGCAGTATGCTTCAAACTCCTAGCACCTTTAAAAACAGTATTTGATGCAATCATTTGATTGTTCTCACGACTATTAGCATTGTCTCGCTTCAGATTATTATTATTGAGGTGCACACCATCACGGCTCTCAGGCGTGTCTGAAAGCTTGGGAAAAGTTAATTCATGGTCATTTGTTACATTATTTCTTGTATGTGTATTGACTACTGCTTGATAAGCTGAATTCTGATCTTCCCCTTTTCCTTTTGGGGGCCGAATTGGTTTTGATGATATTTGTTTGTTACCAGAAGCCATTTCTAATCTATCATTAATACCATTCAAAATGGACTGATCAATCGCCAGGGTTTCACCTTTCTTATCGCCTCTTAATGCTTCATTGCAATCAGAACTGCCATTTTGGTTGCTACTTGCACTCTTTACAGCATTTGCTTCATCCTTGCTGCTAAGATTGGGATTGACCTCAATACCTCTATCGGCACCAGAACTAAGAGTTTGATCATTTCTATCTGTATTTGATTTACAGTGATTGCTGCTTCCATTAGAGTGACGATGGTTATTCAACTTATGTAGACCATCACTAATATTGTTATCATTCACCCCATCAGCATCATTTTTCTCTTTGAATTCAGCAGGCAGAAGATGAGATCTTTGTCCACTTCTCAAAAATGAGTCATCTTGACTGGCTTCCGTTTTCTGGAATTGGAAATCAGAGTTCTCTATCTTCCTTGTTTGTGTTTCTAATTGGTCGAGTTCTCCATTTAAACATCTTTCATGCATCCCTGCTACAGATGAATCTGCCTTCGCTGTGGCATTTTTATCAGCCTTAGATTTACAAGGTATGATAATTAATTTTTCGTTAACCGAAGTTCTCAATGGAGAAGAAGAAACCGATTCTATGGGCGAACCTCTAACTTCATGCAAATGGGCAGCTTTGCTCTTTCTGGAACTGGACACTTTTGAAGAACTTGATGTAGTAGCTGCTGTTGGTAACAAATTCCTTTTCCCCGAGACTTTTTTGTCCTCTTGGCCATTTAAATTATTTGTAATACTACACTCCTTCTCGCAATTGGATAATTTAAGCTTTTGTTTCCTAGGTCCACCTTCATCTGAATATTCATTTGTGTATGGCAGTCGTTCATTTGTAGTAGTGTCTTTTTGGGCTTGTTGGCTCTGTTGCCATTCTTTCAGTTTTCTCTTCTTAGCAGCATACGCTTGAGTATCAGAATTCTCAAAATCTGGCATATTTTTGTTCTTCCCATTTAAATCGACGTCTTTTGGCTTTTTAACGAATTCTAATGATTTCTCACCTTTTGCATCTCTCAAAGAAGGAAGGTCTTTGTTCTTTTGCATTATTTTCCTATCTACCTTAGCCGTCAAATTCCTGTCCCCACCAGAAACAACCATATCAGTACGATCAGTATATGGCATTTCTTTCTTAATTTTCTTAGGCGGTCTAAATTCATCTTCACTGACTTCTCTTTTGATTTTTGACTTGGAATCTTTACTGATTTGTCTAACTGCTTCACCTGTAACAATCACATACCAGAAAAAAATTAACGAACGAAAATTCACATAAAATGGGAGAAACATTACTATGATTTTTGAGATCTTGAAAACCAAGTCTCAAGGCTTTTATTTGTGCATGCAAATTAAAGTCTCAGGAATAATATATGCAGGAATAGGTGGATATCTTTGTTGATTTTCTGAATTGTTACAAAAGTCGAATTTGATGCTGCTTCAGTATATCAAATCAACCACAGGATCAATACAAAATAGCATCTAAATCAAATAAAAATACCTAATATACCTTTGATTGAAAGTGAAATTTTTTGAGTAGGCATAAGGTTTTGGTCATATGATTTTAAACCATCTACTTGCAAATAGTTACGACTTTAACAATTAAGTGTTGTGTTACCTCCATCTGAATAGCGTCCTTGAATTTGATGTGTATCATTATGTTTGTGAACGTGTTTCTGATTTCTAATGTCTGCTGATTTACTTGGGGCAACTTCAAATGACAGGTTAGTTTCAAGAGGACAGTCACTTGCATCCATTTTCGTTTTGACTGACTGGGAACTTTTCTTCAACTGCAAACTTTTTTGTGCGTTTAATGTGTCTTTTAATCCAGGCTTCTTCTTACCTTTATCGGAAAAGGTCATTGTACTGTCAAGAAAATGATTAGGTTGATGAGTGTTATTAGCAGGATTGATCTCATGATTGTCATTCAATTTATCACCAACGTCAGGAGCAGGAGCCGGGAATAGTGCATTGATTGCTTTTGTCGTTTCATCTTCACTGACATAGCATTTGTTCAATCCAGGCCTGCATAAATTCGTGTGTGGATTTAATAGAATATGTTATCTAAAAACCCAAATTGTAATTCACAGTTCTTTGTGCCACATCATACAGCTAAACATCGTCATCAAAAATTGTTATTAAAGTAGCAGACACATTAACTGAACATAATCCATTACTGGAGACATCCTTAGTCATCCAAACACGTTCATACATTGTAAACCATAGTTCTCCAATTTATTTCCAACATACTTTGATTATATAACTTGAATCGTGAAGAAATATATTCACGACCGATTAAATGTTAATTTCTTATATCGAAGTAATGAGTCTATTGGAGTATTTAAAGTGGATTTTGGCAGACTTACGTGTTCTCGGCCAGATGACATTTAATTTTCACTTATGAAATACAACTAGAATATATTACCACTGGTACATAGTGCGCCGCTGAGATCACTTGAAAAGTAAACAATTATACCACAGCTAAGACATTTAAGCAAACAATTGAGACTTAATTCTTTCCCAAGAAAATATAAAAAGGTTAACATTATTTTGTAATCTATTAATAGGATAAGCTTCTATGTTAACTCTACAAAAATTGCAAACATAATAACCCTATGCTACTAGTAAACATAACCATGTGTAGAAGCCAAGAAGCAGTACGTAATGCAGGACTAAAAAGTTCTCTTACATGGATACAGTATAATCAAACAGGAACAGTGTGGCATTATCAACCTAAAGAAAATAGATAGAAGATAGGCTTGTAGCACATCAATACAAATTGGTCTTTTACTAATAAAAAGAAAATCACTGATCATAATTGACGCATAAAATAACAAAATGAAGTCAATGAATATCAATATGTTATCACACTTAAATGATGCCACATTTGGCATGAAGACTAACAAAGAACGGAAAAAAGTTGAGTTCGAAAAGGATCTTACAGCCAATCTTGCATGCTACACAGCCAATTCTTAGGAAGGTTGTCAGGATCTTGTCCAGGTGGTAAGAGGCGCCAAATATGGCATTTGTCACAACACACCCAATTGACCACAGCTGAAGGAGCATCTAATGCCATAGCTGCATCTGAATTTGAAGCAAATGCAGAAGATTTATCAACAGCTGGTTCACGGTGAACGGTAACATCTTTCTTTATACCTGATTTCTGATCAAACCATGGTTCAGTATTTTCCCATCCTTGTGGGTCGACATGTCCACCAGAATCTTTATTATGACACTTCTTGTTTGTTTTATGTGACATTAATTTACCATATTTATCTTCTGAACCATAATCTTTAGAATGAGTGCTTTTCCTCTTTTCATTTGATGTCCCTGAACTTTTTTTAGTATGGATTAACTTCAGAGGTTGTGTGTCACCTATGTTGTCATGCACCTTTTGTCTTTTTTCACCCTCGTGTTTTTTATCAGTGTTTTGGAATTTCTTTCCTGCTTGTTTCACAAGTGAGACACCTTTATGTGAAGACGTTGACTTAGAAGACTCGACAATAACAGAATCACGATCATAGAAACCCTTGTTTTGACCATCAGGTTCACTCATAATATGGTTATGCTTCTTATCATATCCCTCCTGAGAATTGGATGAAGTGATTTTTAGTTTGCAAGATTTTTTTGCTTCTGTTTCCTTCTTTGGAAAACTAGTTCCGGATTCCGATTTAGAACTTGCAGTTGTGACATTATTATTATGCTTCGTTGAAATACCTACATTGGCAATTTTAGCAGACCCCCGTATTGTGTTTCTATTTGTTACTGTTTGCTTGGTTACATCGTTAGGAGCTTTTAAAGACTTAACAGAACCCTTTCTTGTGCCACCAGCTACTTGCCTTCCAGAGTTTGAATCAGCACTTAATGAACAAGACTTGACTGGCATGTTCAAGGAATCAGATAGAGCTTTGCCAGTTGTAACAGCAATTGCTCTTTCCTTTTTTAACTTTCGCGGAGTGGCTGATCCACTGTTCAAATTACCTTCGGCTGCCCTATCATTCTTAGAATTTATCCTTTTGTCGAAATACCCATTCAACTCTTTCATAGGCATGTTACTACTTGGCTTGACTGAATTATCAACTTTTCTATTGAAAGACCTTTCTTTTATAGTAAACTGGGAGAGTTCTGTGCTAAGAGGCGAAAGTAAATAACCTCCAGGAACTGGAAAACTGGTCATGGCCTGCTCCATCAAATTACGCACCATCTGATTCAGTGTGCAAAGTGCAAAAGTTCCATGGACGGAAAGTTATTCGGGGAAGAAAACATACCTGAAGAATAAAAGAAGGAGAATCACCCGGTGCATCTCCTACTTTCAATGAACTTGGACAAGCATCAGGGCTATCTTCTGGTGACGAAGAAGGTGAAGTGTCAAGACCAAGACCACTATAAATAGCTGCGGTACTTCTGGCCAACGTACTATCGGGTCCCACTTTAATGCGCACCTTCAGGGACTTTTGGTCGCTACTATTTGAAACTGATTTAAGCTTTTTGGAGTCAGCGTTGGAAGCACATCTATTTTGTGCAACAGAAGCCAAGTTGTTTTTGGTAACAGGTGTATTTGAAACTGGGAGGTTCGGTTTGACATACTTCAACAATGATACATCGTATTATTTGACAATATAAACTGAATTTCAAATATCGTTATGTTAAAAAAAACACACATTTGGCAGCTAAACAATGTTACCTCAACTGACGAATTATAAGGAGATTTAGAAGTTGGAGGTTTTAATGGACTTCTGTGATGAGATGAAATAGCAGGTGAACGTTGGTAGGTAGGCAAAAATGAACCATAACATCCGAACTTTGCCCCTGTTAATCAATAAATTGTTGGGTATGATAACCATAAGTGAGGAAACTAACTTTCTGCAGATTACACTGAATATATCTGGCTTACCTAAATTCTCTGCAGATACTCCAGCTTCAAAGTCTTTTTGAAAGTTCCCTAGTACATCTTGGATTTTTTCATCCTAAATGCATAAAATACATTAATGAGTCTTTTGTAACAAAGCATATATTTATGAAATGCCATTTTGATGTAAGATCAGTTTTAAAACGCTGGAGCCTAAATGTTTGATTAGTCTAGCGATCTTGTTTGGAGAAACGGTACTTTTGGAAATTAAACCAGGTTTGAACATCAACGTCATTTTCTACATTAAAGTAAATCAAATGGGGAATGATTGTGATCCCACTCCTTATAAATACCCCCCCCCCCCTCTTCATTTTTTGTGTGAAAAGATTATGGAATGAAGTGAGCTTCTGAAGATACGTCGTATGTGCAAGTGAGATCATCCATAGAAAAAAATACAAATTATTTCAAAACTTTTTAACTCCTTCACATTTACATTTCAATTCAAGGGTTAACTTTTTCCTTTTTACTTTTTTTCCCCTTGCACAACAAAATGAAGAAGAATGAGAGGGAGATTTTCATAGAATAAGAAAAGGTGAAGGAAACAAATAGTTGAAATTGTAATGAGTTGGACGTAGAACACTCTGTCAACATGTAACCAAAACTGACTCTTGCAAAATTAATGAATCTAAAAATAAATAATTCACAACAGTAAGATGTAATCTAGCAAACATAGGAAACGAAAAGTAGGGAACATATATATGTATATATACATACATATTTCAGATGCCAAAACTGTAGCTTTACTAATAATAAACAACAAGCAGTCAAAAAATATAATATAAAGCCCAAACATCTCATATCAATAATCGATTATTCACAAAATATTCCAAAACATTTATTTTGTTATAGCATATGCTACAGAGAGCACTATGTTCTTACGTGCAAATTGATTATCTGACCCTTCACTTTTTTTATAATTGAATAACATTAACTGAAAAGCTATTGAGCGTTATTAGCAAGGTTTGATGGCACTCACTTCATTTTATAGCAAAAATAAACAATACAGCTTAAAAAGTAACGTATGAACTGATTCGACGTAAGTGTACTAATTATGTTTATGGACTACATTTATTTAATAGATAGATGTATTATTGAGAAGAAAATGAATCATATTTAGCCATAAAACTCGTAATCCTTAGCATTCAAACTTACGGCCTAATACTAAGAAACACATTATTTCGGTGTAAAATTAAGCAGCGCTTAAGCATTATTAAACAAGATGATAGTTTTGTTACCTTAGCTTAATTAGTTTTAATATAACATGGATCATACTTCAAAGTTGTGTATAACAAGATCTTCTTCATTACAATGATAACTCATATTTTTTTATTCTTTTTGACGCTTTCATGTAATATTCTTAAACAATGATATAAATACTACACTTGAGCAATGCCGAATAGCAGTATATATTGAATACACACATTTTCAAGCAACCATACATAAAAGATGATCTCATGTTTACCACATTATATGAGTGGGAAAGGCAAGTACAGTCTTTTTCAGGTTTCAAAATGACTATGCATTGACTTCATTACATTGTTATAAAGTTACAGTCAGCGTAACATAGCAGACATATGCACAGTAGCCTCGGTGAACCATTATTTTACATACAAATTTTGAATGTCGCATGATAATAAAAAGTGAAATTTGTATGAAAGACTCACACACACATGCACACGCATGCGCGAGCACACATACACACACGCATGAGCGAACATGAAGATGCATGATAAGTAAAGTACGAAAATACATTATAATATGAAGATACATGATATATTTTCTAGTTCGCCAATTATTTACAAATACCCCAAAACATTTAGTTAAAATCCAAAGTCATGTGTTAAGGAGTTTTCTTTGCTACCATGAAAACTTATTGTTCTTAGTTTTCCCATGCTTTCATATATCATTATCACAACCAACTCATTAAAGATATGCTAAATAAAATTATATATTGAGTACACGTATACCCCCAAAGAATAAGATAATCTCAATATTGCTGTATCCCGAGTGAAAAAATAAAATAGTAGCCATTTCCAAATTTTGATACAAGTACATCAACCTCATTACAATATAAATAGGTTATACTATCAAAGTAACACAGCAAACCTTAATGCATTTTAGCACATGTAACTGTTGTGAAATTTGTATGAAGGATACATCATAGTTTATACTTATTAAGACTTAGCATCAATCACTGATTTTTGTGGTACATGGGACTATTCGTTTGTACTACAAGACTTAGCTAACTCTACTGTTTACTTATTAACGTTAAACAACACTACTTCAATATCTATACTCAGTTTATAATACCATCCAAAACACAATCGTTCGAGCAACGCTTTGAGCTTTGGATTGAAGTTTAACCCAGTTTAACCGAGATAATTTCGAAATCCACCATCTTAGACAAAGTTAACAATATCTGTACTGTTCTCCAATACGTTTTCAACAAAAAATATCAGAATTTAAACAATATAAACGTCAAATACAAAACAAATCCAATCCAACAATCATAGAATCAATCCAAATAACTAAATTTCTTACTATATAAGAGAGAGCAACATCTGGGTCGACAAATTCATCGGCATGGCAAGAGAGAGCTTCTCCTTCTTCAAGCTCATTCTCCTCCATTGCTTTCTCTCTCGACGCAAATCCTAATCCAACCCTATTTCTTACAGACAACATCAAAACCTAAAAAAAACCTTCCAAACTCCCAATACCATCGCCCAAGCACTTATTCTACAATCGAATTGCTTTGACTCTTTAGCAGTCGAGCGATCGCAATTGATTGTGGAGAAATTTAAGATTTTTTGACGCGGATTGAGAATTGTGAAATATCGAATTGATTCGATTTGTGATTTTTTTGGAGGAGAAACAAAGAAGGTTTTCTTATATATAATTTTGATTTTCCTTCTTCCTTTCCAATTTCTCCCCCGGTTTTTTTCTTTATTTCTTTATTTACTGCGCGTGAATGTGATGAGAATTATACCGTCACTGGTTAATTAACCACAAGACAATTAAATCCAGTTGTTCAAATTTTATTCATTTCCGCGCTAAATAATCAAATATTTTTATTTTAGTCCAGGGGACTGACTAGATAAAGAAAGATCGCATACTTAAAGTTGGTTTGTTTGGATTGTCCACGACTTGTATTAGATGGCTTTGTAATGTTCAATTCGAATTGGTTAAGCCATTTCATATTGTTAGAAAAAATTAAAGACAAGGCTAGTGTAGAAAATGTGAAGTCTGTCTCACGCTTCCTCAAATGTAAAACTAAAACTTTTTGAAGGACTTCAGGAAAAAAATGCATAATTACAAGATTTTATGCTAAATTATAACGTCTAAGCAGTGTGTCGCATAAGGTAATATTTTAATTTATGTTTTATTCGTAATATGTTGCTGAATATATTCAGACCAATCCTAGTTGTGCATCATAAATTTTTTTGTATATACCATTAAATTTGCCATAAATTTTAAGGCAAAAGTGCCATTTATAATACAAAATTGATATCAGTAGTAAATGAATTATTCATGATAAACAAATACGCAGTGTAATTCAATATTA
Source organism: Allium fistulosum (assembly GCA_030737815.1). Lineage (NCBI taxonomy): Eukaryota > Viridiplantae > Streptophyta > Magnoliopsida > Asparagales > Amaryllidaceae > Allium > Allium fistulosum. The sequence goes on along the minus strand of CM060907.1, from coordinate 933,734,170 downwards.
AATACGCAATCAATTGAATTAAAGTTAAATTCCTTTTTAATCATTTTTCATTTATATAATATTAAGTTACATTCATGCATGATCAATTTTAACATAAAATTAAAAATTAAATTTAAAAATTTAGTGCTAAAACTAATTTCATTGACATAATACTAAATTCTTCTCTATTTGTCAACTCAGATTATATATAGTCTAAATTTAATGTGAGAATTATTTAATTAACAATTTTAACATTTTTATGTTCAAAAGTTAGATTTAAATTTATGAATATAATGAGCCATATTAAACTTAAATTTCTTTCATAGTTTTTGAAATTGAAATTTGAAGTTTACAAAATTGAATGTTGAGGATTAGGTTTTCAAGTTTTAATTAGTTGTAGTGGTAGTGGATAGAGTGTGTTAAAATAAGGTATTTATTTTCTTTTGTTTCAAAATGAGAGTATTTTTGTAACATGCATGGTATACATTAAGTAAAAAATGGCATAGTCAAGGTGAGGGTATTTATTTTCTTCATTTCAAAACGAGGGTATTCAATATTCATAGATTAGTTTCAAAAAATAGAAAGATTTATAACTTAAAACATGATCAAATTTGTTCCAGAAAGAAGGCATTTTAAATAAGATCTATATTACCTTATTTAAATTAAAATAAGATATGATGAAAATTATTTAGAAAGATTCCTTTTACATATCATGATTGCATTATTTGGGCTGAAATAAAATGATTCCACTAAAAGAAATATTTAAATTATATCTTTTGAATTTAAACACAGAAACTTTAAAACAACATATACTTGGTTCCACCGAAGACTAAAATCCTTTATATACGCACATACGTAATTATCTTTAGTTTAACTAACACATGAACACATACATACATACATGTGTGTGTTCAGTATGCATTTACGAAAATACCTCAAATATTTGCATATAGATTATTAAAATATTTGTGTATATTGGTCACAAACTTTAATGCTCATATATGTATGTATGTATGTATCTCTGCAGTTAAAGCGTTTAACAGTTTTATAGCGGTAGAGGTGCAAAAAATTATAGCAGGATACAGCGGAAAATAGCGGAGAGGTAAAAAGCTTCATTAGACATAAAACTAAGTATTTAAATTTAATTTATTTTCATTAGGAAAAAATTGTTTAATCTTATATAATAAAACCGAATAATATCATGATTTATGCAGACTAGATTTGGCACTACTATATATTTCCAATTTATATTGAACACTTATGTCTTAAAATTAGGTCTTTTTCATAGCTTTATTGATTTCGTTTAAGAGAAAACAAGTCAAATCAACTTTTATATATTAATATTACTAAAGCGGGATTTAGCAGATGTAGTATAAAATAGCGGGGTTCAAAGCAGATCTGTTGTTTAATAGCCTAAATTAAAATAACGTAGTAGTCGAAGAGACTACACGCTATATCGAGGATTTTGCGGGGCTTTAGCGGGGCATTAATTGCATAGGTATGTATACACACAAATTTTGCGTATACGTTAATGTATTATTTGTAAATATATATACACCTCTTTTATCTTTGAACATATGATGTTCATGATATAAAATAAATAAATACTATAAAATATGTGTGTGTGTTGGTCATACTTTAATGCTGTATGTATGTATATACACTACAAACGGATTATGCATAAACATTAATGTAATATTTGTAAATATATACACACCTCTTTTATCTTTGAACATATGATGTTCATGATATAAAATAAATAAATACTTTAAATTAACATAATAATTTTAGCTTGAATTTATAGACCAAATTTACAATCAAGGCTAATGTGTTTAATGCATACTGAATTCATTATTCCTCCCCGTATAAGGAAATATTAAATTCGATTTCATACTAAAAAGAACATGTTATTTATAACAACAAAGGATAAGTTTCTAAAATATGCCCCTTTTTACTTGTTGCCTATTGCACCCAATTCAATGATGGTACTTGTGCCTCTTACGTGTTACTATGAATAATTTGACATTGGGAAATCAACTTATTCAACTAAAATGTTGTTTAAAGCAAGTATGTATAAAGATCTGTGGAGTTAATCCCCCGCTATTATTCCGCTATAACCATGTTATATCTCATAGCGGATTTCTACCGATACGATTTTTTCATATAGCCTCAAATATAGCCTTTCTGCTTTAAGCCCCTCTATTTTCGCTATATCCCGTTATTCCTGCTATTTCCGTTGTATCTTCTTTAAAAGAAATAAGTTGAAAAATGACATTATACATTATAAAAATTATGAAATTAATTTATTTAATTAAATTTTTAATATATTTTTAGAAATGAAAATACTCTAATATTCTACTAAATTCAATTATGTTATATAACAGTTTTACATTTATTTACAGTATATTCGCACATGTTTTTATTTAAAATTATTTATGTATTAATTATAATTCAATTGAATGTTAATTTTTCATTTAATTATCATTTATATATTTGTAAAAACATTAAGTACGAGTTTTATATGCTATTTTAGAGTCATCCACTATATCCCGCTATATTCTCGCTGTATCCTCGCTATGACTTTTTGCACCTCCGCTGCATTGAATCTGTCGAGCGCTTTAACTGCATAAATAAAGATCGAAGGTTACTCTAATTAAGAAATGTTATGATGAGTAATTAATATTTTTTTATTGGTTAAGTTATTTCATATTGTTAGAAAATATTTAATGATAAAGTTAGGATAGAAAATGTGAAGTTCCACAACTCGTAAAAATCATTACTTTCTTATGAACATCGGAGAAAATTTGAGTATAATCATGAGATTTATGCTGAACCAATAACTAAGTTGTGTGCTACGTTTGATTATTGTAATTTGTATTTTTTTTAGTATATTGTTAAGCGATAGAATTTGTTTTGAAATGTTTAAAAAAATACATTGTTTGTACGTTTAATTTTTTTCGTATTAGAAAGTAAAATGTGGGTTTGAATGTAAATTAGTGAAAGGAAAATACATATACAATATAAATAATTGTTGAAATTATAATCTATTAGAATTCGAGCATAAAGGAGGAACCTACAAACAACGGTAAAAACTAAAAATTGTAGGACTCGAATGTAGATAATACAAGTGAATCAAAAAGATACTTGCAAACAACTTTATAAAAAAAATTAAGCATAATCATTAAGTTTAATGATAGTTAATATAGTGCCAATGGACACACATTTATATGTTGGTTATTGTGTTATGTATCATAATCAATGTTGTAATAAATAAATACATAATAAAAATCGTAAATACAATAAATTAATGCATCATAATTGTAATTAACACAATTATCAACGTGTTAGTGTATGTCTTAAAATTAGTCATTAAAAGTTGGAAAAGTTATCAAAACTAATTATGATAACGTTGACCTTGAACTTTCTCTAGTTTATTGATTATCCTCTGTTTTCATTCAACATCCATTTAACATCAATAAAACAATAATGTTTGTGTGGATGTATAAAAGCTTGTTAGGTTTCATTTTAAGTTTTGTGTTTTGCATTTTCGATATGTATTGCAAATATGAGAAACGGAAGAAATGACATGAAATTCTTAGTCATTATGACGATGAACGAACAACGGATGAAATTGATTGTTTTCCATGCCTTTGTTATGTCCCAAAACATGGAAAACAAATTTATTTTGTTTTTCATGCTTCGGTAAAAAACAAAAGTACGAAAAGCGGACTATCCTCTCCATCATCCGTATATCGTCGTAATCGCTAAGAATTTTATGTTTTCTTCTCCATTATCTTCATATTTTCTAATGAACGTTGAAACGCAAAATACGAAATTTAAAATGGTACCAAACGGGCCCTAAGCTATTGCATTTTGAATTTTTTTCCCAATGATCACTTGGCAAGTTTATCTTTGCATTGAACCGAAGAAAGAAATCTAAATAGAGCGATTAACCTATATATAATATGTATACCATAATTTGAAGTTTTTATAATTACTAAAAGAGCACCATTATTCATCACATAATTTACTCTTCATATTACCTGATTAAACCAGCTTAAAGATACCCACGATACCATACTTTGCCAACCTTTTATTTCATTTCTTAAAATCCTAACCTCCCATCATTATTCTAATCAAAACCTTAAATAATAATCTTGCTTTAATACTAGATTGAAATTTTTTTACTAGAAGAAGAACCCATCTCAAATAACGATTTACACACATTGTTTCTTATTTCAGGAAATAGATATAAAAAGAGATAATTATTGGGGTTGAAATTTATTTTCCTTTTTAAATAGATACGATAACTATACATAATGAATTAAGTAAAAATCATTTTTTTGGAAAAAATTGTTATAGGTTGATTCAGCTTGATAATAGTATAAATTTGAGTTGCAATTTTGAGCAATGTCGTAATGTTTTTCAGTTTCATTATAATCAGTGGTTTACCATTTGCCTAGTTAATCATGTTGTTGACTATAAATTTAGCCAATCTTGAAATTATGTTGATGCGTTTGTATTAACAACAGTTACTTGCTAATACAGGCTTAAAAATTGAAAACGAGGAATAAATGAGCAATTAAAGTAAATGACATGAGATGTAAAGTGGTTCGACGAAGTTTACCTATATTCACTGTGAATACTTTTTACTATGTTGATCTCTCATAATTGCAAGGAATTATAAGAGAATAACATGTAAGTATGAGCACTTAAGAGTATAATGGTTAACTTAAGAGCCCTTGGTAATTTTCTATCCTGAAAATAGATTTTTGAACCATTATGAAGTTGCAAAGCAAGGGGTATTTATAGTAGCTGAAGTTGGCCCTTGAATGAATGAAATTTCATAGTTGAAAGGCGAGAAACACTCTGGGTCATTGATTTGATCATTTCGGCCGATGGGGGACAATTGGTAAGGTGATGCAATTGTCGTTCTATACTAGGCGCGTGCTTTGCATAGAGCAAGGCGGTATGACATAGGAGTGGGTGCGCATTTTGGTAGAGTTAGGGGTATGCCCTAGAGGTAATTTTATAATTTATTGTAATTAATTAACTCTGTAATCAATGCTCTTTCGCAATAAAAGTGTCTTTCTTTCTGTTATATATTTGTTATGATGTGTTATAAATAGTTAAATGCTTAATTATATATATATAACATAAAATTCATAATGATGTGTTTGTGATAGTAATTACAAATAGTTGTAATCACAAGTATTGTATCACAATATTATAAAACACATCATTTTAAATGTTCCTAGTCAAAATACATCGAGACTGGATATCGATGTATCCATTGAGACTACAATATGTAACACCTATGTAGTTAAAAGCGTTTAGTAGTTCTATAGCAGTGGAAGTACAAAATGTTATAGCGGGATAAAGCAGGGGTATAACGGTAAATAGCGAAGGTGCAAAATGCTTGATTAGATATAAAACCAAATATATTTAAAGTTAATTTATTCTCGTTCTCACATGATTTATGTAGGAAAAAGTTATATTATTTAATCCTATATAACAAAACTGAAGAATATCATAATTTTGAAGACTAGATTTGGTGACTACAATAGATTTCTAACTTATATTGAGCATTTATGTCTTAAAATTAAGTTTTACCCTAACTTCGTTGATTTGTTTTAAAAGAGGACTAGTCGAATCAACCTTTGTATATTAATGTTGCTCAAGTGGTTGCTAAAAGTCCCTGATTTAGCGGATGTAGTAAAAAATAATGGGGCTTAAAGATGATCTACTGTTTAATAGCGCCAAATTGAAATAACGTAGCGGTCGAAGAGCACTATGCGCTGTAGCAAAGATTTTACGGGGCTTTAACTACACAGCGTAACACTCTCTAAATGTTGGGTAGTGCAAGACTGGTTGGGGCATCTAGGGTTTACATACTAATAGTTATTGGATAACTATGGAACGACTCATTCGATGGTTTTTTGTTGGTTAATATAACAAAGGTCAAACATAATATATCGATTGATTGGTTTATACGGTTCTCTCGACTTGAGAATACCATGGATCTTCAATATGAAAGCTTCGCTTTGATTATAGTCAAATCATGGCATGACATCCATCGAGTGATTATTGTTGGGTCGAGTGGAAGTATTGGATGTGAAGCACTATTCGAGAGAGGATTCATCTCCTTAGTTATATGGGGTTAGTATTACGGTCAACTCAAAGTCAAAATCTCTGGCCAGAGTAATTCGATTAATAATAATTGTTATTATTAAACCAAGAACTATGTATTTGGATTATAGAGTTGAATATGGACGATACTGAAATTTTGACCATTACCAGATTCCATAAGTCCAATGTGATATAGTTTTGACAAAGAGAATTTGTGTAAATAATGTCACAACCGGTGCTCAACAATTTAAAATTAGATTTTACCGAAACCAAGTAAGCGATAAATTTGGTTAAAATGTCGCACTTGTTAAATGACGTGTGAACGTTAATATTCGAATAGTTTAATATTAATCACTAACCAAATTTACACCTAACGAGTCACACAACTGAAAACGATGAATTCTCATTTGACCAAATGATTTAATTAATTTATAATTGTTATAAATTAATCAAATGAAATAATATATATAATTGATTTTGATTTGATAAATGAATATTAATTGTATTTATAAAAGTTATAAACAATTAATCGGTATACGATATTGATAAGCGGTTTAAATTAGAATTAAAATGCAAAATATTCATTCGGTCTCAAATGGGTTTAAGGCCCAGCATGTGAGCTGATAGGACCGGCTACAACATGGGATATAAACGGCTCAAAATATGGATTAGAGGACTTGAAAATGGATGGCCGAGATTAAAGGAGATAGAGTAAAAGATGGGATCCTAAGTTCTCTCATTTTTATCATCTATTTAAGCATCTCTTTCTCCATTTGATTTAGAACATTTTAGAGCATCTACTTCCATTCATTGCTAGTCGAAAATCCCCTCTAGTCTCTCTATTTTATCAAGCCCAAATCAAGTCAATTCAATTGCTATTTGATAATCGATGGTTGATAGTTCAAGGACTAGCACTCTGTTGGATCAGAAATCATTTCTAGAAGCATATAACATCATTTCAAGATGTGTTTAAGGGCTTTGGCTGCAAGGCACATTTCTAATTTAGTTACAAATATTCATTTATAATTATAATGTCCATTTATATATGTATATAATATTATTAGTTAGATGACAATTCGAATATGTAGATATATTGCCACAAATCTAGTTAGTTGTATGTATATGTATATATGATTATAAAAAAATAAAAAATTGTGATAATTCATCTAGGTAAAGTACAGCTCAGAATAAAAAACATTTTTTATTTAATTAATTTAATATATACATATATTTATACCGTTTATAATTTAAACACTATGTTATTATGTGTAAAATATGAAAATAAATTTTTTAAATCAATATATTATCTTTACATAATATTTAAATAGTACGAAATTATTTATTATTTATATATTATCTGTAAATAATATTTAAATCAATGTATCATATAAATAATTATACAAATTCATATATCTACTATAAAATATATTTTATATTTTATAAAGTTTTATTGATGCATATTAAGCTCACGGTAGAAAGCAAAAAATATTTTTTATTTTTAAATATTTAAATTAAAAACTCATAATTTAAAATTGAATTTTAAAATTGTTTTAAATTATAAAATTATATATTAAAATTTCAAACTATAAAATTTATGTAAAATTTTGCTTGAAATTTTAAACTTAAATTTAGGTTGTGAAAAATAATAGTTTTTTATTTTATATAGTTTCATGTGGTTATATATATATATATATATATATATATATAGAACTTCAAAAAAAAAATATCATATGCCATATGCAAGACCATATGTGTGTGTGTGTATAAATTCTTTTGTAATTTTATTTATATTAATATACATATACACACACTCTTTATTATACACATATGTATAAGCATTTAACATATTCATTTATATATATATTAAAAAAATTATGTATTTGTATAAGTACCATTTTCGACATTATAAAAAATATATTATATGTTAAATGATATAAACCTATTTATATAGTAATTAATATATATATTTTGTCAATATTATATATTTGTATTCATATACAAACATTTATATGTTTATGCCAAATTATATATAAATAAAATCTTTATATATATATATATATATAATTTGAAATATATTATTATAAAGGCAAATATACATACATACATACATTTGGATATCATATTTACATATTGGATGAGCTAACGTGTCCGTTGTGATGTAAATCCCAACATATATATACGAGAATGTTGTATCGTACACGGATTGATATGTTACACATGCACACACTTATATATGTGTGTTTGATACACACATATATTTAACTTAGCATAAAATTAAATAACACCATATCATTCTATAAATTTAAATAAAATAAAAGATTTTATTTAAATAAAATTTAAAAATGTTCTAAATAAATTTGTAGCAACTTGTAATTCGGCCACTTCGTCTTCGAATATCGTAACGTTTTGAAATATAGTTAAGTGTTATAAATATGATTTTATAACCTTGTTAAACATCTTTTAATTAATGAATAACGATAAGAAATTTGTTTTTGAAATTCATTTACAAAAATATATTCTTGGAAGCAAAATCGATAAAGTGACTGAAAATCGGTTTATCGATAGACGACTTTTTGATCGATATAAGTTGTTCGAACTCTTTTGTACTAAGCTAACGAGCATATGAAGACATTAGGAAATAATCAACACACTTTTCTTCATGAAGCAATCAAAACATTCTAGAAGCTTCTAATGGATAAGAGATATTTGTGGGTAAGGGTAGTTTAGTCTTTTACCCATGGTAAGAGGTGTAAAGGAGAAGTGATGTGCATGCGTGTAGGATCGTTTTCACCCTAGAGGGTGGGGGGTGTAAATAGGGTGATGCTAATAATAATAAAAATTAATGCGGAAATAAAAATAATAACAGAAAGTAATGCTGTAGAGATCACACACAAATTTACCCATCTACGGCAATAACCTACCTACGTGCTGCCCCCAAGGTTTCTACTATAAATTAAGTAGTCAGACGCTTACACACGTAAACTTGCGACACCCGCTAATGACTAACCTAACTCTATGCTCAAAACCCTACATAACTCAACCACTGTGTTGCGAATTCTCGAACCACACCACCGTAGTTCATAACCTAGTCACACGACTAGAGAGTTACACAATTTTAAAAGAAAATTACAAAATAAAATAAAACAACTAAACAAAATCCTATATATTAATTAAGCCCAAAATAAAATAAACTAGATGGGCAAACTAATTTAATAAAAGATAGTCTTCCCTTTATTCTTTCTGTAGTAACTTCGGCCGCCTCTTTTATTTTCATTCTTCTTCTCAAATTAGGGTTCTGTTCGACTGAAGCCTCCGCTTGAATTAACGTTCAAATTGAATGCTGGAACGCTCTTGTTCCACAATTAGCTTCGATGCTTCTTCGTATTGCTTTGCGGATGCTTTAAATGTCGAGCTTGAATGCTTGGATTAAATTGGTACGTGATTTTCCTTTTTCGATTTCGATTATGCTCGACTTTGGTTCGAGTTCTCGATTGGTGCTTGCTCTCTGTTTTTGCTTGAACTCGAATGAGTTTACTACCGATGATGTAATTGGGTTATATAGGGATTGAAACCCTTAATTTTCGTTCGTATATTTCTCAATTGAATTCTTCGGTGAGTTTTTCTTGGCCGTGGATTTTTGATCGAACAATATGATATTTGCTGACTTGTTCCATCTCGTACGTATACTCCATGAATTTGAATTTTGGTTCCGTTCTTTTTGGCATTTGAATTTGTTTCTCATTCTTTTCCTCTATGACTTCGACATTTGAATTTTTTAGATAAAATCTGACTTGTTCATTTTGAAATCTACGGCTCTCTGATGTACTCATATATTTGAAAGTTCAGCATATATATTTCGAATAAATTTCCCTGATTGACATGTTCAAAACTGCTACCTTGTTCATTTCTTTGTATTCTTTTCACTTTGACTGGTTCGATGTGTGTGTGTTCATGCTTGGAACATTTGCGACCTAATGCTTGTAGTTGTTGTGTGCATTGACGTGATTTTGGTCTGGGTTCACTTTGTTATTCTGGTTGCATCTCTTTTGTTCACAACTGCCTGTGCACTTTTCCCATTGTTTTGCTTGTGTACATGCCTCTGAAACTGATGTGTGTACTCAAGCTTACTCGATTTTTCATATTGCTTTGAGTTCAATTCTCTGTTGCTTCAAGTTACATTGAGATTTGGTTTCTTTGATTGTTCATGGCCTCACCGTCGATCCTGTTCTCATGTCTTTGTTTCATGGGCTTGTACAGTATGGTTCCTTGTATTTAAGCACTTTGACTTTCTGGCCTTATTACATGTCAGGTTTCTTTGTTTTCTTGTTCCACTCGAAGTGTATCACCATGTGTATACATACATATGTATGTGTGTATATGAGTTGTGAGTTGCTCGAGTTTAATTTGTTCACTGCCGTGTTGAAACGGACTTTGGTTATTTGCATGGTTAAGTGTACTTGTGTCCTCTGTTCCTCTGCTTGTTGAGTGTGCATTGCTATGTTATCTTGTTTGTGGCTTTAAACTTCAAGTGCTCATTCTTTGAGTCTGTGCATATGTGCTTGTACATTTGCAGTCTAGTTTCATTTGAGTCTTGTGTTGTTGCATCATGGAGTTTTGGTTTGTATGTCATGTTGTCATGTGGTTCCTTTGAGTTACTGTCTTGATAGTTCTGGTTCATCTTGGTTTGTGTATTTGTTGAATCTTCGTTGATCTTCATATGTATTCATGTACATTTGGATTCGAAGTCTTGTTTGGTGTGTGGTTGTTGCAGCCACTTGAGTCAGCATACATGTTGCATTGTTTTGCATTATGGTTTTGCTTGTGCACTTGAACTCGAAAGCCTGATATATTCGAATTGCTTGATTCTGAACTGATGTGTGTATTCATGCATATCCATGTATATTCGAACATGTTCACTTTGTTGCTTTATGAACTGAATTTTGTTTTGTATTTTGGATTGCACCCGTGTTGAATCCAGTTATAACTATCCAGACTGATGATAATACTTAGGTTTGGTACTGAAATTTCTGTATTCGAAGTAACCCTTTGTACTTTTCTTTTGATATTATATATTATCGTTTCAATGTGAGATTTTGATGTGGTGTTCTTTCTTTCTGTTCTATTCTTTTTCTTTTCTTTTACTCTAATTATCTGTCTTTCCATAAATTGGTGCTCCGCACACGAATACCGTGGATGTATTTACTATCGACATTCGAAGATTGAAAAGTTAGGTTGTTACATTTGGTACCAGTGCCAGGTTGAGGAAACACCTTGCATTTGGTTGGGTATGACTCGTTAGAGATAGGGTAAGCAACACCCTAGAATGAGCCGAGTGTATTATATATACAAGAGCCTATTTGTATTTTTCTATAAACCTACACCCTTTTTTAGCTTGTTCTTAGGAATATCTCTTTCTTTGAAATAAATCTATCCTTTCGTATCCTATGTTATTTTGCCATGTTTAGGTAGTACAAACCATGAATACTAGAGTCGCCAATTCTCAAGGGTATAGGTTGTCGGAGTAGTAGTGTCAATAATGGCGGGGGTCGAGCACCGAGGAATGTTACTCTTGTTGAGGAAACAAGGGTGGATATGGTAGAGGAGGTCGTGCGGGTCAGGACTCAGATGAGTTTTTCTTTGCTCTATCGTTATTACAAGAGGTTGGGGAGTAAAAGGTTTAGTGGCTTAGAGACTATTATAGAGGTTCAATCTTGGCTTAGATTGTGTGACCGTATATTCGAGAATATGGAGCTGTTGACGCAATGAAACATCGGTTGGCGTTGCGACATCAAACAGACGTAGCTATGGATTGGTGGAGTTCTATTACCGTTGATATCCAAGAGAATGACTTCTCTTGGGCCGAATTTAAGGAGGTTTTTGAGACGAAGTTTTTCCCTGAAGCCGGGAAGACTTTGTTGTTTAGGAGCTTCTTGGATTTGAAGTAGGAGACCATGACTATGGCGGAGTATGAGAACCGATTCATTTCTTTATCTCAGTTTGGGTTGGGGTTAGTTGACATGCCTTTAAAGAAGAATGAGATATTTGTGGCAGGTATGCGTCTCGAGTTTTAGTGGGACATGACTAGTCATCTCATGGGTAGTTAGTGGATTTGGTGAACATAGAGTTAAGGTTTGAGAGCTTGGCTCTGAAGCCGTCTATTTCTGCACCACTTGGGGACAACAAGCGGAAGTTTCAGCCGTCGAGAGATGTTTTTGGTTTAGCTTGTTACAAATGTAGGAAGAAGGGGCATGTAACAACCCGTATTTTGGGTCTTCAAATTGGAATATTTAATTTATTTAAATATTCGGATTTGAATTAATTTTAATAAAAATTACGTTTCAAATTTAGACTTGATTTTTAATGATGTATTTTCAATTTAATTTTTAGAATTTTGCCATAATTTTTAATTTGGAGAACAAGTAAATTTTCGTTTGACGTATTTTATGGCAAACGTTGTCATTTTGAAACTTCACAAAATTTAATAACTTGTCTATTTTATTAATGTTTTGTAATCGCGTTCAAATTTTATGCACGATCATAATTCATTTTCTGTCAATCGCGGCTCATATCGGACGCGATTTGATGTGGCGGGGTACCGGAATTTACCCCAAATTTTATTTTCGAATCAAAACCTTATGCAATCTTTTGCATATCTTTACTTGTCCTCCTTTGGTTGCTTAGCATTTATTGGTTGTACCGAGCATTCATTATTTCGTTCTCTTTCCTCTGAAAAATGAAGACAAAAAGGACGCATAAACATTTTTTTTTATTCTCTTCTCTGCAAATTTTGAAACCACTGAAATGGACACTTTTTCATGTTTCCCTCCTTGACTGCAAATTCAATATATACAGAGCCACCTTTACATTTTCTTTTATTATTTTCATCTTTGAAAAAAACACGAACACTAACTCATTTCCATTTTTCTTTCTTGGCTTAACACACATATGTACCCATTTATATCTTTTCATTCTTCTGTCTTGGCCTTGCTTTCTTTGATGAATGTGCAGCAGTATATTTATATTCATGTGTTAATTAGTGTGTGTAGTGTGCATGTGAATGGATACGTGAGGTACATGTGCAGTAGGTGGGCTGTAGCATGGGGGAAGAAGGCGGGTTTAGGGGGGTATGGTGATGGGCATGGTCGAGAAGAGGATGGTGGAGGTGCACGCACGTTGGCTTTGGTGTTGCGTGGGAAAAAAAAGAATCGAAAAACAAAACAAGGTCGGTGGCAGCCTATGGCCTGTGGTGGCCGGTGAAGTCAAGTTGGTCGATGGTCTTTGAGTTTTGACGAAGGCATGGCGGTAGCTGGTTGTGGCGGAGGTAGTGGTGGCATGTGTAGCGTAGTGGCGGCGTGCTTGGAATTATAGGGGAAGAGTGGATGGCAGGGTGCGTATGGGAATGGTGGAGGAGGAAGGTTGCATGTATTGACAGTATTGTAGAAGAAGTACCAGGTTGGAGCTAATAAATTACTATTCATAGCACATGATTTTGCAACATAGACCTTTTCAATGTGTTCAATTGCAAGAATCAGGAGGGGCGTTGCTTTCTTGTGCGCGGGTTTGGGCACGGACTTGATGTGCTCGGCCCGTTAACTTTGGGTGAGGAATTTTTTATATACTTATTTGTTTAATTTAGATTATAAAATTGTGTTGTTCAAGTATAAAATATGATATCTTATTCATATGAAATCCAATCGACCCACGGATTTTTGCGTTGTACTCATATGGACAAGTACAACATTTTAGTGTAACTTATTAATAGTTTTGAACAAGTAAACATATTAAAGCGCACTGGATTTAAATCACGTTATTTTAAATAATAACGTCGTTTAAAATTTATATACCTCAATTATTGATGTTTATTTGGCCAAATAAATTACTGTTGAGTTAAACTGGATCGAATATGGTAATTGGACATTGGTTTAGCGGAATAAAACACCGTTCCGCTAATTAAAATTTATTTGACAATTAATTAGCAGAATAAATCCCAGTTTTGCTATTTTATAGTTTTGGACATTTGAATATATATCGTTAACTGATATGCCACTTTGAATAAGTGATATATTAACCAATGATGGTTAAGTGTTGGATTTACTTACATGGTTGTTGATTATGTAAATATATGTTATTAACTTGGAAAGTTAAATTGAATAATGTGGTAGCTTATTTAAGTACCATGGTGATCGTTAAGCCTCCTTCAATTTTAAAAGTTAAAAATTGTTTGAAAGTTATTTTAAGAATAATTTTTATTTAGTAATAAGATTTTTAAAAAGTAATAATTATTTATTAATAATGTTTTAAGGATAATTAATAATTGTTTTTTTAATATGATTTAAGTTAATTATTTTGTTTATATGATTCTTAAAAGTTATTTCTTAAATGTTAATTAAGAATGTTTAATTATTATTTAAAAGTTATTTAATTATTGTTTTAAAATGTTTTAATTAAATTTTAATTATTTATTTAAAGTGATTTAACTATATTGTAGTCTTTAGATAAAGTTATTTAATTATATTGATTTATATTATTTAATTATATATATAAGTTAAGTAATTATCATATTAATATTAGTTTAAAGGTAATTAATTATTGTTTTAATAACATTTTAAAGTTAATTAATAATAATCTTAGTATTGTATCAAAGTTAACTTATTAATACAATAATATTGTTTAAAAATTTATTTAATATATTATAATGAGATTTTAAGTTATTATTTTAAATGAGATTTAGTTTAAATGAAAAAGAAGGATGTTTAAATAATAACTTATTATTTTTAGTTAGAATAATAATTGTAGAAGTAATGTTACCCCTGCAGCTGCCCTCAAAATTGATATTTCTAAAGCCTATGATTCTATTCACTGGTCTTCTTTAGTTAGAATTATGGCAATCAAGGGATTCCCCAGAATTTTTGTGTCTTGGATATATGTGTGTATCTCCTCCCCTACCTATTCTGTTGTTATTAATGGTAGACCTGTGGGTTTTTTCGGTAGTAGCAAGGGTATACGTCAAGGAGATCCTCTATCATCGTACTTATTCCTTTTGGTTATGGAAGTTTTCACTGTTATTCTTAACACAAAATTCTCTCAGAAATTAATAAAGTTCCATCCTAAGTGCTCTACACTTCAAATAAACTCTATAATGTTTGCTGATGACGTGATGTTGTTTACTAAGCCTGAAATACCATCTCTGATTGGCATAAAGGTAGCTCTGCAGTCCTTTTACTGTATGATAAGACTTTCTATTAATCAAGCAATCCATGCTAGTTGTGGGTGTTAGTGATGCTCTGAAAGCTGCTCTATATCAACACATTGGTTTCCCTTGCATGGATAATGATATGAGGTACCTCGGTCTCCCCCTAATCTCTAAAAGATATACTAATGCTGACTGTATTCCATTATACCATAAGATTACTTCTGTTATGAGTGCCTGGGTGAATAGACAATTAACTCAAAGTGGTAGACTTGTCCTAATCAAATCTGTTGTATTCTCTTCTCTGGTCTACTGGGCTCGTTCATTGATCCTCCCGATGAAGCTGATGCAACTTGTTAGGTCGGCCATGATTAGATTCTTTTGGACTGGTAGTGTTCATAATAGGAAGTTGATACCATGCTCCTTTTCAAAAATTGAAAATCCCATGAAGCTTGGAGGTCTTGGTGTTATTAATCCTAGGAAGTGGAACCAAGCTGCAATAAGTTCTCATTTTGATGCCATTATCAACAAGAGAGATACTATATGGGTTAATTGGATATGGCTACATTACATTAAGTCCAAATCCTTTTGGTGTATGGACATATCTCAAAACAGCAGCTGGATATGGAGAAACATTCTGAAGCTTAGACAAGTTTATCTTCCTATTATTCAATATCAAGTTACTGCTAATTCTGTGGTTAGCTTCTGGCATGAACCATGGTCAAGTAAGGGTCTTATTCTTTCCAAAGTTTGTTATTATCAACAGATACAGCAATCTGGCATTCGCTATGATGCAAAAGTAAATGATTACTTACATGAAGGGAAGTTGCAGTTGCCAAATACTAGTAATCAAATTCTCAAAGTCACGTGGACTGATATCCAAGCCAAATTCTGCACTACCCATCAGCTTGATGTTGTCTCATGGTACATGAAGCCTCACAGTGTCAAATGTGTGTACAATTTTTGTTCTGACTTTTCTCCACTTCCAGCAACCAAGTGGTTCACTGTTATCTGGTCGAATGACTCTGTCCCTTCTCAAAACTTGATGATGTGGAAAGTGTTAAATCAGGCCCTTCTTACCGAAAGTAAATTAAACAGTATTGGATTGCTTTGCTCTCCTATGTGTCTATTCTGTGACTTGTATGAGGAAAGCGCTGATCACCTTTTTTTTGAATGCCCTGCACTCAAGTACTTGATGAACTGCATCAATTGCATTACTGGTAATAAGCTATCTACCGGTAGTTCGAGTATGGTGTGGAGTATCATTTATAAGGCTACGAGATGGAGATGTTACGGATCTAGAGTGTTAGTTGTATGTTTGAAAATATACATGAGACTCATATGGAAGGAAAGGAATGCAATTGTTTTTGAAAAGCAAAGGAAGAAGATGGAATTTCTATGGCATGATGTTAAGAAAGCCACCCACATGCAATTGAAGAACTGCAACCGTGTTTTCCCTGACAGTTTGATTCTTGGATGGGCCTGGCCTCTTGTTGTTTTTTCAATTGTATTTTTGTCTAGTTCTCTCCTTTTTTCCTTTTTCTCTCTTTTTTCTTTGTTATGTTCTCTTTTATCGTGTTGCAATAAACTGGTAGGGGTCCAGTCAACCCCGCTGGCTTTGCAAAAAAAACTTATTATTTTTAGTTATTTAAAGTTATTTTTGTTATCAATGGAACTTGAGGGACTTAAAGAGTCCATTAAATAAGTTGGTTAAATATGGGAGAGTTTTTAAATGGTTTCAGATATTTATAAAAGAATTTATAAATAAGTTTTAAAGATTGGGAAAGGAAAAGTTTTATAAATGGGATTTGGGATTTAGAAAGGATCTTTATAAAGAATGTTTATAAATATATTTTAGATTTATAAAGAAGCTTTATAAATAGGTTTGGAAATATTTATTTATAAGATAAATAAATTTGGAAAGAGATGGTTGGTATTCATGGCGTAATTCGAGGGGCAGGGATTACCTACAGTTTACTATGGATTCGTTGGGATAGCGACGTAACCATTGTATAAGCTGCGATCCATAGTCGATATTGAACGGTACTTTCCATATCTATTTTTTTTAGAGTTTTCAAGTTTCTAAGATTTGAAAGTGAAATGGTTTGACAATATACTTATGCCATTGAGATAAGTATATGGTTATATTTTCTAAGTACCGAAAATATAGTGGTTTGTGAATATACTTATCCGGTTGAGATAAGTATATGGAAGTGATTTCCAAGTATCTGAAATGTGAATTTAAATTAATAAAAGATTTATTTAAAGAGGTTTGGTGATTTCCATGGGAAATGAAATATTTGTGTTGAATGCTTGTTTATTTGATAGTTAAACAGCCGACTATCAAATCTTGGCCTAAATATGTAATCCTTCTTAATTTTGGTGGTACGGAAATATTCCCTACTTAACACTGAAGGATTTTAACTTTGGAAATATCTAGGGAAAACACGGGAATTATATGGTACAGTTACCATCGGTGGTGCTATACTGTACGTATAAACTCGTTTTGTTCTTCTAGGATAAATGATAAGGAGATCCGTCCACTTAAACGGTTAGGGGGTGATCCCCGCTCTTATGTATTGTCTTATTATTTCCTAAAGAACCGGTATTGAGCATTCCGGAAATCGACGTTTAGTTTTGTGGAGCACCTAGGAAACAGAAGAGTGTACTCGTAAGAGATGACTCGAACCCTTAACCACTACGAAAACCATATATGGTTCTATGGAGGAGATTCATGGTATATTGAGATGTTGGGATCCATGTATGATTCCGAGATCCGTTGGGGTATGGGAATCCGGGTGTGATTCCAAGATCTAATTGAGATATGGGAATCTATGTGTGATTCCAAGACCCGTTGGGGTACTGGAACCCATGTGGTATTCCATAATCTATTTTGATGGCGGTGCGTGAGCTAGAATGCCGGACGTAGCCTCATCAGCAGGGACGACTAAAACCAGAGATAGGAGGCATGGCCAGTAGGGTTGGCAAACCCAGAGGGTGTAGTCGGCTCCTCCTAGATGTCACTTATAGTTGTTATGCATGCATAGGGCGATGCACTCGGTTTTAGCGAGACCAACTATGTTTTTCCTATGGTACATCACTAGGGATGTATGCTACTTCGGAAGGATATCTCTGATCCTTATGTAGGAGGACCGTTCCTCGAAGTACCGAGGGCACCTCCATGGAAATCCTACACAATTAGCGAACGTGCCTTATCGGTTTTCGATTATATATCTAGTATTGTTGTGATGTACACCCACGAGCATCACAACTACTTGATTATTATTATTATTTTTGCCCTTAGACATTATTATAATATTGTAACATCCCGCTACTTGTTTAACGTATAATAATAAATTTTGTTAAAAAAATCATTATGGATATAAAATAAAATTTGGAATAAAACGCCACGAGCAGATTTGTAATCGGAGACCAAATTGCAGTAGGGCAATATCGCGGTTAAGGGTGTGAAAATATATTTGAGGGGTATAAAATTATTTACTGAAAAATAAAATAAATATGTTTTATTTTCATTCGACCCGACCTCTACAAACTTATCTCTTTCATTATTATGCTCCCCTCCTTCTTATCTCTTTCATGATTATAAATTAACTTATATGTTTAACTTTTTATTTGCGAAGAATCTCTCTCTACCTATATAAACCACTGCCCCATTCATTTTTCTTCCTCTTGAAAATCTGAAGCCTATAACGTACGCATCTTCCTCCTACTTCATCTTGATAGATACAGTTTTTGTTTCCTCAGTAAAATCAAAGTGAGTATAATGTTCTATTCTTCTTACATTTTTCTTCTTCTAATAACTTGCTATATACCTCACTGCCTCAGCTTTATATTTCCAATAGTGAATATACATTCTTCCTCCTATGCATTTGGTTGCGTGTAGTACATTCTGATATAAATTCACTTTAATATATTGTTCATTGCTTGAAATCATATACAATAAGTTGTTAACCAAATTCAAACCATACAGAGCAACATGTCCTGTGTATATATACACAATATGGAAATCAAATTTTGTTTAATAAACTTTCATAATTAATACCCCTTAAACGAACATAAAATGACGTGCATGCTTTGTTTATAAAATAATGAAAAAATAATATGAAACTTGCTTATTCCTTTCATGCGTGAGTGTATGGTACATATATAGGCTAAACATAGTTAGGAGCCAAGGAACGAAAAATAAAAGGATAGTGTACATGTAGGAATATATATACATAAATGTGAAGAAAAAGGTGTTTTCCTTGTGTGAAAATTGCATTCACTGGAAGCAAAATGAAGGGCTCTCTGTGTATTCATGCACAATAATGAAAAATGAAAGGATGAGGTGGCATGGGAGATGGTGTGGTTTTAGGTGTATGTGCGTGTAATTTTTTTTAGAGGAAAATAAAAAGTTTTAGGGTATGACGCTACGTAATATTCCGTTCGTGTATGGATCGTGAATGACCGCAATAAAAATACGATTGCGCACGACAACGTTACGCGATCACAAAACAACAATAAAATAGATTGGTTAACTTATTATGTAAAATTTCAAAAGAACCAGAGTTTGGCGCAAAACGTGTCAACCAAAAATATTTTATTTTCCAAATTTAAAATTATGGAAAAATTCTATAAATTAAATTAAAATGATGTCATCAAGAATCAAGTCAAAATTTGAAACGTACATTTTATTATAATTTAAATTCAAATCCAATGAAATTCTTCCAAGTCATGTTTACATGTTATGTTTATGAATGTTCATTATATATATATATAATGCTATATACATCAAGTCAATGCTATGTTGCATGAATACGACATCTATATGTGATATAAAATAGAACATGATACCATTTTGGGGATACATGGTATATTGGGAAGTTAAATACAAAAGAATTTGAATGAATTTAACCGATGAAGTAAACGAGATGAGGTGAGACTACTAGACACTAGGATCCATCCTAGCGGACAAATTCGGGGTCGCTCCCTGAATCATGACGACCTGGTCCCTCGTCATTTATTGTCCAAATGATTTGTTGCACGAATACAACCACGGTGACAGGCGCAGTGCAAACGGGAAACAAGGAAGAATCGAGAGTAATCTCATTGATGGATATGTGGTGAAACAAGGATGAAGATTACAACACAACGGGGTGAGCGCCAACGGTGAACAGGAAAAGATAGTGCAACTAATAGATCATGTGGGGGCACCCACAATTTATGATCAAAAGATTTACGGATGAAAAAGGCCATGATATCGGTTCGATATAGAGTCTAGTAAGAGTGAATAATGAATAGGATTCACTAGTAATTCCAGACCTCGTATATGAATAACTTAAGCAGTGAAAAGTCTATTGAATAATGATTGCAACTTATAAATGAATAGGATGTGATATCCCGGTTGATTAGAGTTGCAGCTATGATTCACTTTAAATAGTGCCATGACACGTGTATTTAAATTGAAATAATTTAATGGGATGTGGGCGGCTTTAGATTATAGAGTGTGTGACATATCTATTTCTTTTAATATCACACACACAGATATATATATATATATATATATATATATATAACCTGACTCCACGCATTTATATGAATCCTTGTTACACTATTACACTCAACTAGATTTATAGCCTGACTCGAGGTTTTGTTTTGTGACAACTCCTCGGGTCAGACCGAGGAGTGGCATGATGATCTCTTTCTAGCATTTTGAAGTGACCTCCCATGACATTATAATGGAGGGAGTTTAGCATATTGTGTAAAAATTTAAGATAGTGGTAGATCTAGAGCTTGACGGACGCACATTCGCTACTGGTGTTAGGGGTACTGTTAGAGTTATATGGCGGGACAACATTAGAGAGACCCATCTTTAGTACGTCAAGTTATATTAGTTATGTTAGTTGTTTGTGCATGGTTTGATGATATGCAGTTTGTATATGTTTGACTGAGTATGGTTTGGACGTCATTTTGGGATGGTTGTAAATATATGATGGTACTTTGACGTCTGGTTGTACAAATATTATGCTATGTATATATATATCTATCTTTTGGTCTACTGTTTTATGAAACCATTATATCTTATGTTCTTGATATATGATTTTGATACAAATTCTTTGAACTCGTTTATACTACATTGAGTGGAGATGAGATACGTATCGTTTCAGAGATGTATAGGTATTTTAAACATATCCATGTTGACCCAAAGTAGTTTATACGAGAGATCGCTCCTTCCATGCCTATTGATCCGAGTTATCGGATGGTAAACTCCCTTTGATATTTCGGTCTCTGGAGCCGGGGCGTCACATCGTGTTATCAAAGTGAGGATTCAAAAGAATTTGTATAAATCAGTAATTAGAACACATTTGACCATAAGGGAGTCAGACTTAGTATGTTACCCAGTCAGTATAACCCTACGGGAATTGGGATTAACTCGTATAGGTGATAGGCGAGTTCTAATGAATGTTTTAAAGGGAAAACATTGGGATAATACTTGAGACGTATTTGTATTACATACGTAATTGTTAATGAAATTTTATTATATAATAAAATGACAAACGTTCTTTATCAGAAAATGGTAGGACCTGGTAGACCCAGAATAGGATCGACAATTGAGTCACCAAATGGTCAACCAAGTAATCAAAATGTACTTTTAACTATGGATCAATGGGTCAAAGTCATGAGGCGTGTTCAAGATATGGGCATGCTCAGAGACAATAATCAAAATCCCGGATCAGAGCTTACCAAGCTCTGCAAAGACTACTCAAGTCTAGGTGGTAAACCATTCTTGGGAAATGAAAGCATAATGGGAGTTCATGCATGGCTGAGAACATGTAAAAGAATCTTTGGAGATCTGAATCTCTCCGATCAGGACAAGAGAAGGTTAGCATCTCGACAGTTAAAAGGGGTGGCCTTAGATTGGTATGAAGCCATAACTGCTGCAACTCCAGAGGAAGACATATCGTGGCAAGAATTTAAAGATATTTTCAAAGCTTATTTTCTACCTGAAGCAGAGAGAGCAGCACTGCTTCAGAAATTTATTGACCTTACTCAGAAATATTTATCTGTAACTGAGTATGTCAATGAGTTTAATGCACTATCGAAGTATGGACCAGCACTCATTAGCACCTCATTGGAAAAGAATGAGAAGTTTGTGCTTGGTCTAAATAATGAACCGAGAGATAAGTTACTTACTCAACTCAGATTTTTGTTTGAGGAGATTGTGGATATAGCTTTAAGAATTGAAAAGGTACAAGAGCGAGATTCAGTTTCTGAAAGTCAGCCTACTCGGAAAAGCCAGCAACAATGAAAGAGGCCATTCTTCTCGAAGAAGAATGCAAAATTTCGAAAGAATAAGCGACCATTCCAACCTAAGCAAGAAGACCAGAAGAAGCAACAAGCTAAAGCACAAGTGGAATGTTACTCGTGTGGAAGGAAGGGTCATTATGCCAATGAATGTAAAAACACAGGTTAAGGTCCTATAAAGAAATGCTACAATTGCAATGAAATGGGACATATAGCGAGACAATGCACAAAGCCGAAGAAGCAGACTCAAGGGAAAATGTTCGCATTAGATGGTCCCAGTTCAATGAAACCAAATGAGGGAAAACAAGCTTCGGTACTAGAAGGTACTATTTTATGGCGTGGATTATATATTAGAATTCTTTTCGATACAAGTGCATCACATTCTTTATATCGAAAGGAATAGTAGAAAAGTTAAAATTGGATGTTTCTTCTCTTAACAATTCTCTTAGGGTGCCTAATCCTGTTGGAGGATGCGTTACCCTGGATATGAAATGTAGTGGAGTCGTAATTTGCTTATCTGGGTATTCTTTCTCATATGATTTGTTTATTATGGATTCGTTAAGTTATGGAGTTATTTTGGGAATGGACTGGCTCAAGCGCTATCAAGCTCAATTATACTATTCGGAACGAGTAATCGCTCTCTAACATCCCAGTTACCCCAAGCAAATCCTTATAGCTCTAGAAAAAGCAAATGCCAGTTCATGTTATTCTTTATTTGCTTTGGAATCTAAAGAAGATGAAATATGACAGACTCCAATAGTTAGAGATTTTTCTAATATCTTTGAACCAGTTACTGGTCTACCACCACAACGAGCAGTTGAGTTCAGAATAGATTTGAAACCTAGAACTCAACCTTTTGGTAGACCTCCTACTCAAATGTGCCCTAGTGAGATGGAAGAATTAAGATCTCAAATAGAGGATCTTAAGCAAAAGAATTTCATCAGAACGAGTAGTTCTCCTTAGGGAGCATCGACTTTATTTGTTAAAAAGGCAGATGGATCTCTTCGACTCTGTATAGATTATAGAAAATTGAATGACCTTACTATCAAGAATAAATATCCACTGCCAATGATTGATGATCTATTCGATCAACTGAGTGGTGCAAAGGTCTTTCCACAACTAGATCTAGCCACGGGTTTTCATCAACTAAGAGTTGCAGAGGACAATATTTCACTAACAGCATTTCAAACTAGATACGGTTCCAGCGAATGGTTAGTTATGCCATTCGGATTAACGAACGCTCTAGCTTATTTTGTTAATTTGATGAATAGAGTTTTTAAAAGTTATTTGGACATGTTTGTCCTAGTTTTTATTGATGATATCCTCGTCTACTCAAAGATAGAAGAAGAGCATGTGATTTATTTGAAACTGGTGTTAGAAACATTAAGAGAGCACCAACTTAAAGCAAAATTTTCAAAATGTCACTTCTGGCAGAAGAAAGTGAAATTTTTGGGACATATAGTCTCGAAGAAAGGAATTTCAGTCGACCCAACTAAGGTCGAAGCTATTCAAAAGTGGAAGCGACCCAAATCAATAACTGAAATCAGAAGTTTCTTGGGTTTATCGGGATATTATAGAAGATTTATAAAGACTTTTCCAAGATTTCTGCTCCCCTAACTAATTTAACGAAGAAAGGAGTTAAATTTATCTAGTCAGATAAATGTGAAGGGGCTTATCAGAAGTTGAAAGAATTACTTTCTAACGCTCCAATATTAATAGTTCTAGAAGGAAATCCGGATCTGATAGTATACACAGATGCCTGTGGAACAGGGCTTGTGCAATGTTAATGCAACGAGACAGAGTTGTAGCCTATGCGTCTAGACAACTCAGGCCTCATGAAGTAAAGTATGCAACTCACGATCTTGAGTTAGCAGCTGTGGTATTTGCCTTGAAACTTTGGCAGCATTATCTATTGGGAGAAAGGTTTGTTTTATACATAGACCATAAATCGTTGAAATATTTAGTCTCCCAAAAAGACTTGAATATGCGACAACATCGATGGTTGGAATTTCTAGTTGCATATGACCTAGAAATTTAGTATATGCCAGGTAAGGGTAATAAAGTGGCAGATGCTCTCAGCCAGAAACACCAGGTTGTAGTATCAATGATGTTGGTAGAATGGAAAGAATTAGAAGTGTTATCTTCTTGTAACTTCTAGCTCAGAAGAGTGGAAAAAACAACAGCCATGTTGGCAAGTCTGGATATTCGACCGAGTTTACTCGATTGAATTCAAGCTAATCAAAGAAATGACCCAATCCTGGCAGATCAAATTAATAAATTGAAGAATGAAAATGCATCAGAAGATCTCAGCAAATTCGAGTTAGACTTGAAGAGGAACTTGAAATTTAAAGGAAAGCTGTGTGTTCCTAACACAACCAATTTGAGAAAAGAAGTTCTAGACGAATGTCATCAATCTTTATTTTTTATACATCCTGGTGGTACAAAGATGTATAATGATATGAAGTGGATGTACCATTGGGAAGGCATGAAAAAGGACAATGGTGAATATGTGTAATGATGCATTACGTGTCTGTTAGTAAAGGACGAGCATCAAAAGCCCAGTGGACTTTTATTACCTCTCGAAGTTCCTCAATGGAAATGGGAATAGATTTCTATGGATTTCATTGATGGGCTTCCCGGATCAAGGTCAGGAAATGAAAGTATATGGGTGATAGTTGATAAACTCACTAAAAGTGTTCATTTCATTCCTGTTAGAATTAATAGAACTGCAGAAAGTTTAACCAGACTATTCTTGAAACATATTGTACGATTGCGCGGAATTCCAAAGAATATATTATGCGATTGTGATCCGATATTTACCAGTCAATTCTGGCAAAGCTTACATTCAGTCTTAGGTGTACAACCAAATTTCAGCACAGTATACAAACTGAAAGAATAATCGAGTTGTAGAAGATCTACTCAGGATATGTATCTTAGAGTTTGAGGGTTTATGGGAAGAATATATTCATTTGATTGAATTCTCCTACAATAATAGTTTTCAATCCAGTATCGGTATGGCACCATTTGAAGCTTTGTATGGAAGACCGTGTTGTTCTCCAGCCTGTTGGTTAGAAACTGGAGACAAACTTATACTAGGACCAGATATGGTTCGAGAAATGACTGAGAAGACCGAGCTTATCAGAGATTGTATGAAGATTGCTCAATCACGACAGAAGAGCTATGATGACCAACGTGAAAGTATTTGGAATTCGCGATCAGAGATTACGTTTTTATAAAGGTATCCCAATGAAAGGAGTTGTAAGATTTTGCAAAGCAGGAAAATTAGCTCCAAGGTATATTGGACCTTATCCAGTTATGGAGCGTATTGGAAGCCTTGCTTACCCAGTTGAATTACCGGTATATCTATCTGGAGTTCATAACGTGTTCCACGTATCCCAATTAAGGAAATGTTTACGGGATTCTGATATTACTATAGAACCAAAGCAGCTAGAGGAACTAGAGATCGAACCGAACTTGACTTTCATCGTTGAGCCAGCCAGAATAGTGGATTCAAAGATTTAGCAGTTAAGAAATAAGCAAGTTCCACTAGTAAAAGTTCAATGGTTAGATAATCCCAAAGACTGCACTTGGAAAACCAAGGAGCAAATTAGAAAATCACATCCTGAGTTAATTGAAACTCATTAGGTACGTATTTATATATTCATCGAGTCATGGATGTTAGGATTTTATTAGTTAATAGGACGATTTTGAATATACGAATAGCTTACGGTACTCTCTAGTAAATTGCGAGGATGCAATTTCTTTAAGGAGGGAAGTCTGTAACATCCCGCTACTTGTTTAACGTATAATAATAAATTTTGTTAAAAAGAAATCGTGATGGATATAAAATAAAATTTGGAATAAAATGCCACGAGCAGAATTGTAACCGGAGACCAAATTGCGGTAGGGCAATATCGCGATTAAGGGTATGAAAATATATTTGAGGGGTATAAAATTATTTAGTGAAAAATAAAATAAATATGTTTTATTTTCATTCGACCTAAGCTCTGCAAACTTATCTCATTTATAATTATGCACCCCTCCTTCTTATCTCTTTCATGATTATAAATTAACTTATATGTTTAACTTTTTATATGTGAAGAATCTCTTTCTACCTATATAAAGCACTGCCCCATTCATTTTTCTTGCTCTTGAAAATCTGAAGCCTATAACGTACACATCATCCTCTTACTTCATCTTGATAGATCCAGTTTTTGTTTCCTCAGCAAAATCAAAGTGAGTATAATCTTCTATTCTTCTTTCATTTTTTTTCTAATAACTTGTTATATACTTCACTGCCTCAGCTTTATATTTCCATTAGTGAATATACATTCTTCCTCCTATGCATTTGGTTGCGTGTAGTATATTCTGATACAAATTCACTTTAATATATTGTTCATTGCTCGAAATCATATACAATAAGTTGTTAACCAATTCAAACCATACAGAGCAACGTGTCCTGTGTATATATACACAATATGGAAATCAAATTTTGTTTTATAAACTTTGATAATTAATACCCCTTAAATGAACATAAAATGGCGTGCATGCTTTGTCTATAAAATAATGAAAAAATAATAATATGAAACTGGCTTATTCCCTTCATGCGCGAGTGTATGGTACATATATAGGCTAAACATAGTTAGGAGCCAAGGAACGAAAAATAAAAGGATAGTGTACGTGCATGAATATATATATACATAAATGTGAAGGAAAAGGTGTTTTCCTTGTGTGAATATTTCATTCACTGGAAGAAAAATGAAGGGCTCTCTGTGTATTCTTGCATAATAGTGAAATATGAAAGGATGAGGTGACATGGGAGATGGTGTGGTTTTAGGTGTATGTGCGTGTAAAATGTTTTAAAGGAAAAAAAAAGTTTTAGGGTACGGCTCTACGTAATATTCCATTCGCGTATGGACCGCGAACGACCGAAATAAAAATACGATCACACACGACAACGTTACGCGGTCACAAAACAACAATAAAATAGACCGGTTAACTTATTCTGTAAAATTTCAAAAGAACCGACGTTTGGCGCAAAACACGTCAACCGAAAATATTTTATTTTCCAAATTTAAAATTATGGAAAAATTCAATAAATTAAATTAAAATGACGTCATCAAGAATCAAGTCTAAATTCGAAACGTACATTTTATTATAATTGAATTCAAATCCGATGAAATTCTTCCAAGTCATGTTTACATGTTATGTTTATGAATGTTCATTATATATATGATGCTATATACTGCAAGTCAATGCTATGCTGCACGAACACGACATCTATATGTGATATAAAATAGAACACGATACCATTTTGGGGATAAATGGTATATTGGGAAGTTAAATACAAAAGAATTTGAATGAATTTAACCGATGAAGTAAACGAGACGAGGTGAGACTACTAGATGCTAGAATCCATCATAGCGGATAGATTCAGGGTTGCTCCTTGAATTGTGACGACCTAGTCCCTCGTCACTTTTTGTCCAAACGATCTGTTGCATGGACACAACCACGGTGACAAGCGCAGTGCAAACGGGAAACGAGGAAGAATCGAGAGTAATCTCATTGATGGATATGTGGTGAAACAAGGATGAAGATTACAGCAAAACGGGGTGAGCGCCAACGGTGAACAGGAAAAGATAGTGCAACTAATAGATCATGTGGGGCCACCCACAATTTATGATCGAAAGATATACGGATGAAAAAGGCCGTGATATCGGTTCGATACAGAGTCTAGTAAGAGTGAATAATGAATAGGATTCACTAGTAATTCCAGACCTCGTATATGAATAACTTAAGCAGTGAAAAGTCTATTGAATAATGATTGCAACTTATAAATGAATAGGATGCGATATCCCGGTTGATTAGAGTTGCAGCTATGATTCACTTTAAATAGTGCCATGACACGTGTATTTAAACCGAAATAATTTAATAAGATGTGGGCGGGTTTAGATTATGGAGTGTGTGACATATCTATTTCTTTTAATATCACACACATATATATAACCCGACTCCACACATTTATATGAATCATTGTTACACTATTATACTCACAGCTAGATTTATAGCCTAACTCGAGGTTTTGTTTTGTGACAACTCCTCGGGTCAGATCGAGGAGTGGTAGGATGATCTCTTTCTCGTGTTTTGAAATGACCTCCTATGACACTATAATGGAGGGAGTCTGGCATGCTGTGTACAAATTTAAAATAGTGGTAGATCTAGAGCTTGACAGATGCACATTCGTTACTGGTGTCAGGGGTATGGTTAGAGTTATATGGCGAGACAACATAAGAGAGACCCATTTTGAGTCCGTCGAGTTATATTAGTTATGTTAGTTGTTTGTGCATGGTTTGATGATATATGGTTTGTATATATTTAACTGAGTATGGTTTAGATGTCATTTTTGGGATGGTTGTAAATATATGATGGTACTTTGATGTCTGGTTGTACAAATATTATGCTATGTATATATATATATATCTATCTTTTGGTCCGCTATTTTGTGAAACCATTATACTTGTGTTCTTGATATGTGATTTTGATACAAATTCTATGAACTCGTGTATACTACATTGAGTCGAGATGAGATACATATCATTTCAGAGATGTACATGTATTTTAAATGTATCCATGTTGACCTAAAGTAGTTTATACGAGAGATTGCTCCTTCCGTGCCCATCGATCCGAGTTATCGAATGGTAAACTCCCTTTGATATTTCTGTCACTAGAGTCGAGGCGTCACAAATATCACTGGATTTTTTTATATAAAAATTTTGGTTATCGTAAGGTAAAAACTCGTCCGTGTTTATGTGCGGCGTGGTCTTTCGAGATACCTTTGTTTTGAAAGGTTATATAAACAATAAGAATCCATTTGATTGTGTTTCTCACACTGGTTTTACCAGACTAACTCGGGCATTGTTTTGTTATAATGCTCGGGTTAGACCGAGCATATTTCCAGGTTTAGTTGGATATTTTGGAGCTTCAGGAGAGGAGCTAGAGGCCCAGAGACGTATTCACGTAGATGGTTATATTTCCGTTGCATACATTGTCGTATATTATTCAGCAATTGTGAGGACATGTTGTTATAACTGTCCGGGCTGAAATAGGTTATAATACTTTGATTGATGTCTGTATATACATAAATTACAGTTTTGTTTTTATGTAAAGATTTGTTATATATTATAGATCATTCATTCTGCTATGAGATTCTGTGTTTGTTTAGTTTCTTCTTGTCTTCTTTCTTGTTTCTTTTTCCTAACTATTTGCCTTTCCGTTCAATTTGGGTTGGACATGTGTGGCTTATTGTCAGCTTAAATGTACGGAAAAGTGGGTCATTATAGGGCATCTTGTTCGTAACTGTACATTGGTTGAGGGAGGACAGGTGGCGAAAGCGTCGTTAGTTAGGACACCCATTGCTAAGGTACCAAAGCTAGAGCCACAGATGGCCAAGCCAAAATTTGCACCGAGGAGCTGCTACAATTTCCATAAGCCCAGTCATATAGTTAAGGACTATCCAATGCTCCAAAAGGGGCAGCCACCTAGAGTCTTTGCACTTGCTTTAGCACCTTCTACATCTGCCACGACAAAGGGGAAGCAGGTTCTGGAAGGTATTCTATCTACTTTTGGCATTTCAATTCATGTCTTATTTGTGCTTCTCTTAGTTTCATATCTAGTGTTCTTTTTGATAGATTGAACTTTGAACCAGTTATAGCTATAGATCATTGTGTGTCAAACCCTGTTAAGGGCTTAACCAATCTTTGTATGATTCGTTTAGGAGTTCTGATTATTATCTTTGACCAATTCTTTCCTTGTGATATGTATGTTTAGGGTTTCATGGGTTTTGATGTTTTTCTTGGAATGGATTGGTTCTCACAATATCAGGCAGCCTTGAATTGTGATAAGCAGATTGTCTTGTTGAAGAAGGGGAACTCTGACAATGTCTTGTGAGGGACCTAGCTCGTTCATGACTAGTTTTATTTATTCTCTTGATATGGCAGAGGAGGAGTTGGGTTCGATCTCTATTGTTCGGGAATTTTCGTATATGTTCGAAGCGGTGTTGGGTTTACCCCCTTATCATGAGATATAATTTCTCATTAATTTGGTTAAAGATGCAAAATCTATCGTGTTGCCTATTCGTAGACTTGCACCAAGGAGAAGTTAGAGCTATCTAATTAGTTTAGTGATTTATTGTAGAAGGATTTGATCCGATTGAGTCATTCGAGTTGGGAAGTGCCCATTGACTTTGCTACGATGGTGGACGGTTCCTTAAGACTATGTGTAGATTATCGCGAGCTCAACAAACGGACTGTTAGGAACATGTATCCTTTGCATAGGATATATGACTTGTTCGATCAGCTTCATGGAGCTCGAGTGATTTCTTAGCTTGATCTTGCTATGGGGTTCCATCAATTGATGGTAGCAAAGGAGAATGTGCCCTAGATAGCTTTTAGATCCGACCAGTTTTATGAGTGGTTTAGTTATGTCGTTCGGCCTAACTAATGCTCCAACATATTTCATAGACCTAATGAATCGATTTTTCCGAGACGTGCTGAATAAGTTTGTCCTTTATTTATCCATGATATTCTAGTCCATTCCAAGACCAAGGCGGAACATAAGAGCCATTTGAGGATTGTACTAGAAACACCGAGAGAGCATGTATTGAAGGCTAAGTTCTCGAAGTGTCACTTTTGGCATTCAAAAGTTAGGTTCTTGGGTCATGTTGTTTCGTCGGAGGGTATTTCTGTTTGTCATGCTAAGGTTTTTGCCATTCAGGTCGGAAAGCACAACTGATATTAGGAGCTTTTTAGGTCTAGCAAGTTGTTATTAGAGATTCATAAATAATTTCCCGAAGATTGCCTCTCGCTTATCGAATTTGATGATGAAAGACTTCAAATTTGTATGGACGGATAAATGCGAGCAAGCATTCGTAGAGTTAATGGAAAAATTGACTAGTGCTCCTGTTCTTACTATGCTAAATGGAGGTGAGGGTTTAACTATTTACACTGATGCATGTGGAACAGGTTTAGGTGCTGTGTTGATGTAGCATGAAAGAGTTATCGCTTAAGCGAGTCAGCAGCTGAAACCACATGAAGCGAGGTATGAAACTCATGAATTGGAGTAGTTAGCGGTGGTATTTGTGTTAAAGATGTGAAGACATCATTTGCTAGGTAAGAGGTTCGAGTAGTATATGAACCATAAATCCTTGAAGCATCTCTTCACACAAAAGGACCTTAACATGAGGTAACAAAGGTGATAGAGTTTCTTACGGGTTATGATCTAGACATATTATATACGCCAGGAAAAGCTAATGTCGTAACTGATGCACTGAGTATGAGGTATGAAGTTGTGGCAAATGTTGAGGTCTTCCGATTCTTCTTAGTCGCGTTTAGAGTAACCAGTAGAGAGATGTTCATCTTGCTTGGATAGCTAAAGCCGTTAGTAAGAATGTTGCTCCAGAGAAGTGGCTAGGATTTGCCGTAGATGACCATTGCATTTTGAGGGTGAACGGTAGGTTATGTGTTTCAAATGTTCACGGTATTAAACAAGAGATTCTGACTGAGACTCACCATTCTAGACTGACAATACTTCCAATGATCAATAATATGTATTAGGACATAAGACGTACATTATGGTGGGAAGGTATGAAAGGTGACATTTCTATATTTGTAAACAGGTGTGCTAACTACTAGCAGGTAAAAAGGTAGTCATCAGAAGATGTCAGGACTGCTTCGGCCACTTGATGTTCCGAAGTGGAAGTGGGAGCTGATTTCTATGGATTTCATCGATAGTTTACATAGGTCGAGGAGAGGTAACAAAGGTGTGTGGGTTATTGTGGATCGGTTGACCAAGAGCGCGCACTTCTTACCAGTGAAGGCAATGAGGACTGCTCTTGTTTGACTCAGTTGTATATTAGAGAGATCATTAGACTTTATGGCATTCCATATGATATTGTGAATGATCGAGATCTAAACTTCACAAGTCGGTTCTGGAAGGGTTTGCATGATGCACTTAGGACCCAGCTTAGTTTGACAATGCTTACCATCCACGGATTGATGGGCAAACAGAGAAGGTGAATCATGTTTTGGAGGACTTGCTTTGAGCTTGCATATTAGATTTTGGGGGTTCATGGGAAGAGCACTTTCCACTTGTTGAGTTTTCATACAACAACAATTATCATGCCGGTATTAAATAGCACCATTTGAAGCGTGGTATGAAAGGCCTTATAAATCTTCATCGTGTTGGGTGGAACCTGGAGATCATCTAGTGCTTGGGCCGGATATGATTCAGGAGGCTTCAGATGAGGTAATAGATATTAAGAAGCAAATCAAGGGAGCACATAATCGATAGAAGAGCTATGTAGATGAGAGACGTAGAGACATGGAGTTCTCAACTAGAGACTTCGTGTTCGTGAAGGTTTCTTCGATGAGAAGTGTTGTTCGGTTTGGAAGGGCTGCGAAGTTGGCTCCTCATTTTATAGGACCATTCTCGATTTTGGAGAGGATTGATACACTCATGTATAGAGTGAACTTATCGATTAGATTATTGGGTGTGTGTAATATATTTCATGTATCGCGTTTATGTCAGTTTGTGCATGATCCTTCGATGATAGTGGAAGCGTCGCAACAGGAGGACTTGGAGATTGAGACGAACTTGACTATTTTGAGATGATTTATATTCTACACCCCAGACATTGTATATTATATCACTATATTAACTCAATGAATGGTTGGTTTCTTTTGAGGGAAAAACCATTATGGTGATCCATACGATCTCATCTATTACTGTTACAAGTATTCATATATCTCGAGTTTTCTCATACCAGACTTGTCTGATACGTGATTTTTTTGTTTTCCTAAAATTTCTCATGTACTCTTTCGAGTAGGCTGAGTAAAGCTGGTTTTACTTTGGACGCTTCAGAGTTCAGGAGACGAGCTAGAGGCTTCCGTTATCTATTTATTTCTATTCTTGTTGCACTGTATTATGTATGTATATATCAATATTGTGAGGATATGCAGTTATAACTGTCCAGACTGATGATAGTACTTAGGTAACTTTGAAATTTCTGTATTCAGAGTAACCCTTTGTATTGTTCTTTTGTTTTTATAAATTATCGCTTCACTGTCAGATTCTGATGTTGTGTTCATTCTTTCTTATTCTATTCTTTTTATTTTACTTTACCTTAACTATCTGTCTTTCCGGCACTTAGGTGCTTGGTACACGAATACCGTGGATGCATTTAGTACTGACATTCAAGGGTCGAAAAGTCGGGTCGTTACAAAATTAGACTTCATAGGCCCAATAAAGATCCAATAAGGGAATTTTTTTTGAAATTCACCCATAACTTCCACTAGGGCTGGTCCAGTTCCAATAATTGTATCAGTGCCCAATATCCAATGCAATCTAATTAGCCATGTTAGGGTTAACTAATAAAGCTTACAGCCTAGTTAGTAGAGTGTCTAGAAAGGTAGTGTCTAAGGTTAGATTTGGGTAATCAAGTACTTTGCCCTACCTGGCTACCAGCCTGGCCCGAACAGATACATGAGCCCAAAAAGTTGTCTCTAATAGAAGAGGCCCAATTTGAATTGGGCGTTGGGCTAATTTTCAAAAATTGTTTGAAAATTTAAAAATATAAGATTTAAAATTTAAAATAAGATATACATATATTATAAAAGTTATAATATAATAAAGTTTTTCAAAATGTTTGAAAAATAATACAAATTAATTTCAAAATAAAAACCATTAATAAGATTAATAAAATAAATTAATTAAGTAAGTTAATTAATAATTGTATACATGTATTATATATTAAGATATATGTTATGTTGTTTTAAAATGTTTAAA
Organism: Allium fistulosum; assembly: GCA_030737815.1. Classification (NCBI taxonomy): domain Eukaryota; kingdom Viridiplantae; phylum Streptophyta; class Magnoliopsida; order Asparagales; family Amaryllidaceae; genus Allium; species Allium fistulosum. The sequence goes on along the minus strand of CM060907.1, from coordinate 933,699,726 downwards.
ATAACATAAGTGTACATGTGTATATGTGATATGAATTTTGAAATTATGATAATCTAATTAAAATAGCTTAATCAAATAAATTAATTAAAAGGTTAATTAATTAATTAATGTACACATATATGATATATGTGTTATACTGTAAAGGTTATAATATGTAATAAATACTGACTATTGACTATAAATGTTAGATTAATATAATATAAAATTAATCAAAATGTTAATTAATTAAAATTAGTTAAATAATATTCAATTAATATAATATTATACATAAGACTATTATATAAGTAATATGAATTATAAAAGTTATGTAATATTAAAACTTATATAATATGAATGTATAAAGTAAGGTGAAATATTAAGAAACTCTACATAGACTTAACGAATAAACACATATGTAAATATACGTATATCGTAATTTTCGATGTGTTTGACACTTGAATCACAAGAGTAATTCATAAGAATTATATTATTCCATAAGTCGATATCACTCAATGTAATATATTATGGATTATGAATCTTCAATATAACGTTGTACTTTACCATTTATATATTAATAGAATACTTGCACACTCTTTAGTTGTTGAGCTTTCCTCAAGCTAAGGATGTTATGTGTAGTACTATTAATATATTGAATAGTCGAGGTAAGATAACCGCAAATATTTGTTATGCTTTCCTCAAGGTATGTGCATTATACTTGGGCCGTCACGAAATAGTAAGTCCGAGCGAATAATCCTACTATATTTGTTGAGCTTTCCTCCAGGTAAGGTAGGATTAGGATAAAGTAACATGGGTTAGGATTTGTATACGGTACAACCGAAAAGGAGTTATCCATCGTATGTGGGAGTATGATTTGTTGAGATTTCCTCAAGGTCGGAATCCTAAGACATACGGGTCTGAATACCCACTAATGAAGTCAAAAGACTTCTATGTTTCGACTTAGAGTTTGGTGAAACATAAAGAACTAGTAGGAGCTTATTAGTAAAATAAAACATAATGTTTAACCTTACTTATATTATAAGAACATCTACTATGATTTGTACTAATAACCTACCACTTAAACTTGTAAAAAATGACAATTCCAAAACCATTTTCTTATAACGATAAGCTTACTAGACCAAAATATAACGATGGGCTAAGAGCAATTAAAATAGGCTTAACTTACGAGCGCCTATGGTTAGCTATTACATGTGAACCCAAAGAACAACCTTTCGATGATGCAGACCCCGAACTATGACCTGCTTATGAAAAATGGGTATCAGACTTAGAGATCACCCAATATTTTGTATTGTCTAAGTTAGACAAGCCATTGCAAAGGCAGCACGAAAATATGTCTATCCATGAGATATTTGATAGTCTCAAGGCTCTTTATGGTGAATAGTCACATTCTACAAGGTACGAGCTTACGAAGAAGCAGTTCAATACAAAAAGGACCAAAGGATGAAAGTATACAGTTATGTGCTAATGATGAAGGGGCTATATTGATAGGCTTTCGCAGTTGGACATACAGATAAGCAACAATTTGCAAGTAGATTTGATCCTTGGTTCACTTACTCCTTAATATGAACCGTTCGTACTGAGCTATAACATGAACCTATTAAATGTGAATCTCGTAGAGCTCCTCAATATGTTGTGCTCGGTTGAGTCTGCATCTAAGGATCAAGGGGCTATAGTTGCTGTAAAGGGTAGTGCATCATCTTCGAAGAGTTCGAAGAAGCAAAAAAGAGAAGGTAAGAAAAAGAAAAGTAAGAAGACCGATGATAAGGGTAAATGTCACCACTACCACAAGAAAGGTCATTGGAAAAGGAATTGTGCTGACTACTTGAAGATTGTCAGGGAAAAGAAGCAGAATGGTTTTGCGGCTCCATCGGGTACATTTATAATTCAAAATTGTTTTGTAATCAATAAAATGTCTTGGGTGTTAGATACTGTATCTGGTACTTATATATATAATTCGCTTACAGTGGCTTAGGAACTGGTACTGCATTGAAAAAGGAGAAATGAGGCGCTAAGTGGCCGATGGATCTATCGTAGATGCAATGGTAGTAGCAGATTATCATTTAAATTTTCCTAGTGGATTAGTGTTAGTATTAAATAATTTCTATTTTGTAAAAGACTTATGGAATTATTTCTATTTCTAGATTGTTTGAGATTGGATTTATATATATATTTCATTGTGCAAATAATGTTATGAACATTAGCTTGGATGGAAATAATGTCTACGATGGTATTCCTGAAAATGACATTTATGTGATTAATAATAATTATGTATGTTCTGTGAATAATTCTTTTAACAATATAAATGATAGTTATCTTTGGCATTATGGGCTAAGTCATATAAGTGAGAAACGACTACATAAATTGAAAACCGAAGGTTTTCTTCTGTTAATCGATTCTAATTTATTTGACACATGTGAGTCATGTACCAAAGGTAAAATTACCAAGCACCCATTCAGTGGGAGAAATGAAAGAGTTAATGAACTCTTAGGGTTAATACTATAGGAAACGATGTAATCACTTTTGAACCAATCTTAACGTTATTTAACACTAGAGGGGGGTGAATAGTGTTTTATAACCTTCATGAAACCTTTTAACTTATTTTAATATTTGAATCAAAATAAAGATAATCAATCACAGATATATATACTAGCAGTCAATCATAGAAATATATATATAAGCAGTAAAGTAAAGTAATGAGTTAAAGAGATGACACAATGAATTTTATTCTGGTTCGGAAGATCTCTTAAATCCAGTCCTATACAATTTCTTTTACATATTTCCTTTCAGTCGCCTACTTTGAACAGGTAGTAAGCATGTCAGAATATAGTCTCGATTTTAAGGCAACAAGATACACCCTCTTGATTTCCGAGTTCATGGTAGACTCTCCTGAATTAATCGGGCAACAAGATCACCCACTTGATTTAACCGGGGCAACAAGCACACCCATTTGATTTGAACATTCAACAAGCATACCCAAACAAATAGTTGTAGAGAGCCATTGATTTTCAAATACCAATAGTTGTATTTTGAATACAAGGTATCTTATAGCCCTTTTGATAGCACTTTGATCTTTGAATTAAGAGAGAATACATGTAGATAAGTGGATAGTTTGTAGAAAGTAATGTAGAGTTTGAATTTGAGAGAATATGCAGTGAGAGTTCATAGTGAGAAGAAGATAGAAAGTTAGTTAAAAAATTCATTTTCTAACCCTTTATATAGTGTTTGAAAAGATGTGTTTGTTTGTGAAAAGATGTAATAAACAATTACAACTTTTTAAAATTAAAAAGGCATCTTTTCACTGGTTTAAATAGTGTCCAGAAGGACATGTCTATTCGTGAAGAGATGTGATCAAAAATCATAACTTCTCAAAATTTAAAAACCATCTCTTTAACGGTCTATATGTCGACATATCTATATAGCATATGTCGACATACATATGTATGTTTTGAAAAATAAAAACTTTTTTAAGATGTTGCAAAATTATTGAATTCTTGTAAAATTATTTAAGCATCGTTTCTAAGATATTTTAATATAAAAACCTTTATAAAAATTTTGTAAAAATATATATTTTGAATATAAAATAAAAAATTTTGATAATAAAATATTAATACATATTTAATAAGAAAGTATTCGAAGAATCAAATGGTTACTATCCAAGGACTTTGACAAATTATTCTAATGCTTATTTACTATAAACTTTGGTCTTGAACTCTTCTTGTCTTCATCTCTAAACTCATGGATCTTCAATTATCTTGATCATCTCTGAATCTTGATCACTAGTATTTTTACTGCTCAGTCTCCAAACTCGATTATCATGTACATGTATACACCTATGTAATATCCTACAAAATACTCTATACAACTTAGGAAAACATTAGTATCTATATTTATATGGTTGTTGTCATCAAAATAAATATATGTGGAATTAATAATCTCCTCCATTTTGATGATGACAACCTTGTAAATATAGTTGATATAAAATATATGTGACTCCCACTAAATTGGTTAATTCCCCTATTCTAAATAACCCCACCGCTCATTCTATGCATATATTATATTATATATTTTTCTTCGTCTTTCGCATCAACAAAAATGGGTAAAGAAAAATAAACTCCTCCTAAATATGACATATTTATACGATGATATTTGTAAATGGAATCAAAATCAATAATAAGGGTAGAATATTTCTTAAAACAACCATACAATCATATATAAAAAATGATTATCCATATCAAACATTTTATTTCGAAGCAAACCAAACTATTTTATTAAATATATATGTTTTACATATATTATCCACATAAAATCATATAAATGTACAAATCAACAAACAAAACTTATAACAAAATAAAAAATAAACTAAAACACCTATATTTTCTTTAGGAACTTCGACTCATCCTTCTGTTCTAAAGATATTATTGGTATTGATAACTTCCTAATCTTCATTGTCCACTTTTGCTTTAGAGTTCGAGCATTTAGGAGCGTTGCTTTGAACTTGTTTGGTGAAATTAGAAATAAAATGATGAAGAGAGTCGAATTGTTTTCTTGCTCTTTGATCATTTGCATTTGACTCAATTCCAAGTGTCGTTATTTGCGTATAATGAAGCAAAGAGCATTCTTAAGAGATTGGAGAGTTTCTTCTAGATTTTCACTAAGTTTTTGACTTGAAAAATTTGTGTTTGAATCCATATTTATGAAGAGATAAGTGGAGATGAATAAAATAAGAAGATGAAATATTTTCTGAGTTTTTTTGGAAGAAATGGGCTTTTGTAGAAGATAGTGATTCCCTTAAAAAAATAACTAACTCTTTAAATTAAAAATAAAATAAAAAAACTGCTAGTTTTATGTCAACATACCTATGTACTATATGTCGACATATATTTGCAGAAATTTGCATATATCTTGTTTTTGTGTTAATTTTTGTTTATATTTCATGCTATCTCAATTTTTGAATTCCAAATAATATAAGAACACTATTGAATAACATATTTAAATTATTAAGTAATTTTCAGTAATATAAAAGAGAAGTACATGGATATAATAGAAAAATACATGAAATAAAACTAGAAAAACATACAACTAAGAGATATAAAGGTAGATAAAAGATCTAAGAAGAAGATGATGATGACAATGAAGAGTTTTCACCAAGTTTCCTAGTGATCTTCCCAAAGTATTTTTCCACTTTATTAGAGAGAGAAGTGAATATTTTACTAAACAAATGTTTAAGCTTCTTTTGGTTTTTGAGAATCTTTTTTTGGTTCTTGAGGATTTCTTTGTCGGAATAGCTGGATAGTTTGTTAAAGCTTTATAGGGAAGTGTCAATTTCCTCCTCCTCTTCTTGCTCTTCCTCCTCTTCAATTTCCATTCCATCACTTCCTTCTTATTCTTTTAGAATCTCTTGCTCTTCTTCCCTTGTCAATCTCTCTTCCTTTTCGGTAAGAGATTCATAGGGCTCGAATTCAAGAAGGATGTGCATAAGAGAGAGGTTGGTTTTGTCAAAAACTTTACGAGGCAAAATATTTTCTCCTCTTAGGACAATACCAAAATACTTGAAAATTTGAGTAAGATGCACACTATGGTAAAGTGTGTTTCCATGCTTAGAGATTTTATTTTGAATGAAGTCATCTGAAATTACTTAAGCCCAATTTATATCTTACTTTCCAAAAATAGCAAAAAGAGCTTTGAAAACTTTTTGAATCAAGTTATTGTAATTCCCCACCCTCATTGTAATACTTTGTTGTAAAACAAGACTCATTATCTTTCTTTAGGCATAATTTCTTGCCTTTAAAATCATACTCTTCATCATTAGAAAACAAATCATGCATAACTTCTCTATTACCATAATTAATTTCAAAAGTGGAGAGGTCATTTCCACCACTTTTACAACCAAGAATTTGATCTAGAATTTCACAATCTAAAACAATAATAGTGTCTTTGACACTACTCCAAATTTGACCTTCTTCTCCTTGAAAAAAATTTCCATTTAAATATGCATAAAACTTTTTAACCAAATTGGGATAGCAATCAAAATCATTTTGAATAAATCAATTAAACCAAAAATACCATTTTCTAAAGAAAGATCTGGTAAAACATAAGAATAAAATTCATTTAAATTTGCAAACCTTCCCGAAAATACTTTTCCATAAGTAGCTACTCAATATAAGTTTCAGTGGACTCTTGATAATTAAAAAGTTGACTTTTGATCTTTTTGGCAAGTATAATAATGACTTTGGATGATGAGGGTTGGGTTGAGGAAGACATTTTTGATTTTTTTGGAGAACGAGAATGAAGAATAAGTTTTGAATTTTGAAATTATTTAGGTGTAGAAGATGAGATAAGATAGAGTGAATAAATAGAAATTGAATAGCCATATGACAAGTGAAAAGGAGGAAATTCAAAATTTGAAATTAATGTATGAGAGGGAATTTCAAAAGTTTGAATTTTGAAAAGACAGTCAAAATTCTACCAGGTATGTCAACATATCCATGTGATATATATTGACATATGGGCCGAAATATCAAAAATAAGAAAGATTTATGTTATATATATGTGTATGTATTTATTCATACTTATATATGTACATATATATATTTAATATATATATATACACAATTATTATTATTATTACTATGTTCCTAATTTTTCAAAATAATAGTTATAAAATAACAATAAATTATGAACTGTAAAAGGTACCGATCTTGCTATTTCCGTTGTCTCTTCTGATTAATCTTCCATCACTATAGAACACATATTGATATTTTCTATATCTGCTTCGTTGTCACTTAATGCAGTATCAGAATCGTCCAAAGTTGCATTGTAACTCCATTTTCTCTTTTTGAATGAATCAATGTTTGGTGTTTTACTTTGCTGCAGGCAATATCTTTATAGATGACCAAATTCACCACAGTTGTAACACTTAAAAGCATTTCCGTTTTTGGAATTTTAGTTTTCATTTTACAAAAATAGTTCATCTTTCTACACTTCAGGAATTTTCTGAAATTTCGAGCCATAAGAGTAATCTCCTCATCATTATCGTCATCATCTAAATCTTAATCGTCGGTTGTAGCATTGAACGTAATTGATTTCATTTTAGTTGTCTTTCCTTTCTACCCTATAATTATGCTCATATAACTGCCACCTTGAGCGACAAGCCTGAGTATTAACTGTGCGATGGTGAACAAAGCAAGTTGACGATGATTTCAATAAGGGCACTAATCGATCAGTACATATCTGACATAGTGAAAAAACCATAGAGATTTTGTTCTTATTAGATTACCAATTAACTCGTCAATTTTCAATATGCTAATATCGTTAGCTTCCACCATTGCTAATGTCTTCTGATCCCATTTCGAAGATAGCAAATTAAGAATTTTTCTAACTTGATCATCTTTGGAGAAATTTTTACCTAATGATACTAATGAATGAACTATATCTTGAAATCTGGAATATATATATATTAGAAATAGACTCATTTGGTTTCATTTTAAACACTTGAAACTAGGTGGTTAGTGTAACGACCCGTAATTTTAACCATTTAACAATATTTGTAATAGCCCGCAAATCCATACCCCTTTGAGTCGACAATATTCTCCATCAGTTCCACTCAAAGTGGTCGGAAATACAAACCATTAGGGTTAAAGAAGAAAGAGGTAGAAGAAGAAATAGAAAACAACATCAGAATCTCACAATCGCAGCGGAACAAAATATAATATAGAACAATAGATTTTTATACAAAAGAATTTGTAACAGTTTGATACTTACAATCATCAGAGTACATAATCATCACATCAAATCTGGACAGTTTAGTAACTTGTCCTTACACAACGGAATATACTAATCTACGGAAATACGCTTCGTCATCCAGCTCGTCTTCTGAGCTCCACATCATCCTATCCTGTATCTGTAATACTCGGTCTGACCCGAGCATTATAATAAAATAACACCCGAGTCAATGTGGAAAACCAGCGTGAGAAAACACACTCAATTGAATTATTAAAGTTTTCAAAATCCTTTTGAAAATCAAAGGTATCTCGTCCTTTTGACGATGGTCTGATAGCATTCATCCATACAAGTTGCCCTGGGTCTGGACAAACCCAATCACCGTCTTCATCATCTTCACGGTATTCATTCGCTACATTCAAACCGGATCGAAGTGGTTTTCGGATAATCAAATCCGATCCCGGTATCTTCGAAACGATCAGCGCATTGGCCAATATTGATAGTCGGTTATTTAACTATCAATTTAAAACAATCATCCAACCAATTGTTTTATTTCCCACTGAAAAACACCAAGTCTTACTAATTTAGATTTAAATAATTTAAATCACTTTATCCAAAATTTTCACTTAAGCATTTAAAATAAACTACTTAAAGACTTTATTTAAAATAATAGTTATGAAATTCCATAATAATTTCCAAGTACAACCTAGCCAAAACTACCTTTAATAAAAGTTATTTATATAAAGTATAAATATTTAGTAACTATCTTTTAAATCATAGAACTAGTTAAACCTTTAAAATAATTACTACTGTAACTAACTTAATAAATATTTACCTTTAAAATTTTAAAACAATTTAAATAATAATTTTTCTCTAGAAACATTCCTTTAAAACAACTTTAAACTTTTGATTTATACTTAAAAATCTTTCTTTGAAAACACACTTGGCTTTTCAGGAAAATACACTTTCCATTCCAATATAGTCCATTTAACCATTTATAAATCCCTCTCGATTTATCCCAATTTAATTTACGTCCCAATCCCGTAAATTTCTTTTCCACACTTTTAAAAATAAAACCACCCTTTTATTTTTAAAACAAATTACCATCTCCTTATAAATTCCTACCGTGAATTTATACTTCAAATTTATCCACTGATAAATATTTCACTTTATTTATAAACCCAGTTTATAATGTCCATACCCTCATTTTCCTTTAAATCACAGTTTCCAAAACACTTAATCGATTTCCCAATCGATTCTCTGAAATAATTTCATTTTAAAAATTTATTTTGATTTACCCAAATTTAATCCAAATCCATTAATTCCATATTCACTCCTTTATTATGATTTAAAACCTTATTTAAAACTAAAAATATCCATTTCACCCTTTATTCGAAATTCCCCTTTTATTTTTCCCATCTCATTTTAAACTTGAATTTTTAAAATAAATTCCTTTATCTTTAAACAATATCACTTAAGTCGTCAAATTCTTTTATTCCCATTTATACAAAATCTCCATTTTTCCCATATTCGAAATTTATTTAATGGGGTTTCAAAATCAAACTTTTTATTCTTCTCCAAATTTATTTCTTCAATTTATCCAAATTCACTATAATTATTTTACTTAAAAATTTCCCTTTTTATTTCCTTTAAAAATCCAATTTTTATTATTTTTGACATCTAAAAGTACCAAAATATATTCAACCAATCATAACATTCATTATTTCAATTTCCAATATAACCAATATAATCTATCACGGATTATCAAATAAATCACATCACTGAATATGAAATAATTCAACATTTTGAGGAATCCATTTGGATCCCTCCAACCTGCTTTCCTGCATCCACATATTTTAGCTCAATATAAAAATACCAATCCCACTTCGAGGGGGATATCACGGTATAAAGGGTCATCCGCTATTATGCGAGGCGCATAGGGTCTCATCCGCTATATAATGTGGGAATATCAATCACTCCAATATATATATACTATTATATATAATATTACATCCAGATTGGTAATAATTATCAATTCAATCAATCAACCAATAATTTAAATTTAACTATTTAAATTAACCGATAATCCAGATGTGAGTGAGATTAACTCACCTTCGATTTTTGTTTTGCAACCCACTTCAATCTCGTCTTGATTTCACAATGACTTTAGACCTTGTATAAACATTTATATGGTTTATTAATATTCGAAGTAATCCAAAAGTCAATTTCCCTTTTAATAAATTAGCTTAACTAATAATTTGGTTTTAAACGAATTTCCTATAATAAATAAGTTTTGTAACTTAAATAATTAAATAAGTTAATAAATCAAGTTAATCCCTATAACACATTATTCCAAAATAACTAGTAAATTTAAAATGTATATATGTATATTTATTTTATTTTATTTTTCTTTGAGACAACAAGTACTAAAAATAACCTATATAGATTTAAAAATCTAATCTTTATATAAACCTCCAACATTTTGAATTTCCTATCCTTTTTCTTTTTTCCAAAATAATATATATGTTTACTATTTACCTACATATATGTATATATATTAATTAATCTCTAATGAAAAATAAAATTCCTTTCTAACTCATATATATATATATTAAAACAGAAATGTTTTCCATACCTAACTGTAATTTCCTACTACTACTATTATTATTATAATTATTTTTTATATGAATATATACACCCATATATATATATATTCCATAAAAAAGAGGAATACCTTACTGGATCAGAACGCCTTTCCCTGTTCGACATCGATAAACCCAAGCTCGATCAAAAAAAGAATCTCCCACACCCCTCCCCGTAGATCGCACGGCAACACGAAGCCCCTTGATTTCGCGTATCCACCGATGCCGTTCAACCATAACTCGAGTCCAGCAGAGCAAATCTCCTCGTCGCACGCGAAGCCGCCCACCCTCCTCACGAACTCCACTCGCCGAACAAACAACCCATCGCCAGAGACGAACCCACCCAAACCATCAGCCCAAACGTCGAGTTCTTCCCTCCTTCCCACCTCACGACTCCACCGATTCCAGAAAGTCGCTGTGCTCGAGGCCCTTAGATCGCGAAACCCCAAAAGAAAAACTCGATCCTTCGCTACATGAACACGTCGCGGCCTCATGCAAGCTTCCCTCTTCGTCGTATGCTTCTCTGGCATCGAACTCGATTCGACATTTCCTTTTCTTATGCTCGAGGATTCGATTAGGTTCGAACAGACAGAATGGAAGAGGGAAAAGAAATGCGACTGAATTTTGAAAAGGAAATTTGTTTCGACCATGGTTTTATTTCGACTGGGAAGAGAAAAGAGTGATTTAGGCCAATGCTTCCCTTGCCAGCATGTATAGATTTATATTTGAATTTTTTTTCCTTTTCTCTTTTTACTTTTTCTTTCTTTGTTTGGTCCAAAAAGGGAAAGTGTGTTAGAATGGGTTAAGGTCAGATCCAAGGTGGCTGAGAAAAGACTTAAAGCTATCTGATGTGAAAAGTATTTCAGCTGGTTGACCAGAATATATATATATATATATATATATATTTAATAAAATTTAAATTGTCTCGATAAATGCAACTAAAAATCTTGACCTCCTAACGAGGCGTGCCGCTAGACGTTCACAATGTTATACCCCTATTTCGAACGCAATGGAAAAGGTTTCGAGTCCTAATTTGATCGTATGAAGAAGATAGCTTTTTGGACTCAATTATTATATTGAATTTTCAATATAAATTCAGCGCGTTTATATACCGTACGGCCACGCGATAACTCCAAATGCTACGAAATTGGAAATCCGATAATGATGCACTATTACAGATCCAATGGAACTGGTTTCGTCAAATTCCGAGACTGTGCCTCGGAAGGCTATTTTTAAATATCAATTTAAACGATATATTTTTGAAACTGAACAAATCACCTTTAAATCCACTTTTAACACTTTTACTATTTTCGGTATTATCAATATAAAATTTATAAGCCTTCAAATTATTTTTAACAAGCTTGAAACTCCATATTTCATATTTTACCCAAATCCCACTTATTAAATCCAATAATTAATTTGTCCAATAAATAGTTGTATTTGAAATTCAAGTTAAAAATTAACTTTTAAATATTTAAAATCGATTTAAATATTCCTATTTCAGATGCCCAAAATCCCTGGTCGTTACAATATTAAATTTAATAAAATTTAGGATAAAATTGTTATTAATAAAAAGTTTATGATTTATTAAATGTACATTTTATCAAAATATAAGTTATGATCTTAAATAAAATTCTTAAATGACAAATTTCAACAAGATAAAAGATGGTAACACATATTAGACTATAAGTTAATGATATTGGTCTGTAAATAATTAATAATAGGAATTGGAATAATAAAAGTTAATCTTGATAAAGAATAGAATGAATGTTTAATTAAAGGAGAAAACATATGTTTATTTATTTAGAATGTATCTTGATAAGTACAATCTTAGAAAAGAAAAACATTTATTTAGTAAGTAAGGTGTAACCTTTGTTGTATGCAATAATGTTATAAGTATGTATGTATTACTATAAAGAAGAAAATAGTTGTTTTATTTTCGTCTATTTTGGTATCTAATATTGAAATTAATTGCAACTAAATTTATTAGAATCTTTTAATTAAAAAGAAAGAGAAGTGAATTGTAATTAATGGGGGTAGCAAAAGAAGTATATGTTTTAATTAAAGTAAAAGGGAAGTTTAGATTAATAAAAAGGAACATATTTAATCAAAATAAAATGAATGTTTTGAGAAAAATAAAATGAACGTTTTCTTTTGGAAATTAAGTAAAATTTTATAAAAAGAAAAAATTAATTTCGAGACAATATTTTTCAGTTGTTTATAACAGTCGGTGTATTGACCTACAAATTTGTCACGCTAATTATAAATACTCAAATAGTTATTTAAAATAGAAATTTGATGGCCCAAGGAAAATTGAGTACAATTGTGTTTTGGGGGTTTTTAGTAGTTCCATTGGGTTTAGATCAAAAAAGTATATTTCGATATATAGCATAATATATTTTCATTTAGGGACGAAAACGAGTATTCGGGCCTTTGTGACCGCTTTGGCGCAATAGATCTTCCTTTTGCCAATAAATATACTGTTAGAAACCCTAGTAGCTAGCATCTAATTCTATTCATCTCTTCTCAGATCTAATCTCTTCCTTACTAATGGAATCATCCCCAATTTCTATTTACTAATTACAAATCAATTGAAAAATCAAATTGTCCAAACTCTATCGAACTATATATCATTGGAAAGCTCTCGGCAAGGCGAGAAATCATCTGGAATTCGTTTTACAATCTGAGGTTCCATTTGACCAAAAACAAGCGAACAATTCTCGATAGTTGAATCTAGGGTTTTGCGTTTGATGGTTAAAATTCAACTATAGAACGATCGAAGGCTATAGGCCTGTAGAGAAGGCTTTGAGGAGTAGATCTACCTAATTCGATCGAGTTAGATGCAGCAAAGTTCACCAGAAATTGGCGATTAAGGCGGCGGTTGGAGTTTCAGTTGGAGGCACAAGAGATGGTTAAGGCTGGTGGCGTTGATGGTGTGGGGGTTTCAGGGCATGGCAGACCTGGTGGTGATCTCCGATTAACCTACGGGGGCCTCTGGTGACAGCGGCATGGAGGTGGAGTTGTGACTTTTAGGTTACGAGGGTTGTACTCATTGTGGAACAATAGTGAAAGGAAGGTAATGTAATTGCCAAATTGCCCTCGAATTGAACCATATTATCAAATTGTCAAAATCTTATAGCTTGAATATCTTCCATGTACGAATTCCAATTCATGTGTGGTTTCTTCTGTTGGACTTGTTGTAGAATATGCTAGTATATGATTTTTGTTTGATGATAATAAACATATATATATATATGTATATTCGTTTAAACGTATTTGTTATTGTACTATTTTATTTTTCACATAATTAAATAAATATTTGTTGAATAAAATAAATAACTCAGAATTCATATTCAAACAAATATTTTATTAAACCAAATATTTTATTACAAATTCGAATAGTACAAATTTGAGCTATTACATTTCAATTACAATTCAATTTCAATTACAAAACAATTTTCACTTTACAATTTAAACCTTACTACGTATTCACTCAACGCTCATATATTTGATCTTCAACTCTATTCCAGTTTGTATCCAGCATCTAAATTATCTACAAAATAAACACTAACGAAGTAAATTTGAAAAAGAAATATTTTGCTGTTCAAAATGAAGTGTGTGTTTTTAAAATGTTATTTGCCTCATTTATTTGGGTTGTTTGTCATAATTTTTTCTTTTGAATTCATCTTATACGAACAGCTTGTAACATGCACAGTGTATCACTATACATGTCACAAGGCCGTGCACACCGATATACACTTGTTTGTTAAAACTACATGGACAAGCGAGCACAAGGTCAAACCCAAGCAAATGCTAGATTCAACTGAGGTGCTAACAAAATACAGTCATGGAATATAACACAAGAATGAAGCAAGTGAACAAACTCGAGTGAACATGTTCAATGAAATGGTCAAGAGCAACAAAAAACACAAGCATGGATGGTCGAGCTACAGAAACATCAAAATCAAGATCAACATGAATGCAAATCCACATATGAAATCAGGTCCAACCAACACAAACCAGACCATGCTAACAAGTCCACATGCATACAACATGAATACCCGAACCAGACTTCAAATACAACATACAAACATGCTCAGTGCACATGTATAAGGTGATGTACACATGAAGCCAGCAACAACAGTTCAACAGACTCAAATAAAAACATCAAATGGAACAAAGGTGAAAGGAGAACATCAAGACCACATGACAACTTAAATACCAGAGAAACGAAATAACAAAATCAAACATGTACATACTCAAGACTGCAACAAAACAATTGTGAACACGAAGAAGAAAATCATTGGAGATCAATATGAAGTGCAGACTCAACACAATATCAATCCCACCAGACTCAAGAAGAACAACACAGCAAGCCTAGGCCAACATGAACACATTAACAAGTTCACATCAAACCAAGTGCATAGGCACAATAATTATACACATATATACATAGATACATACATATATATATACATGTTTGTATGTGCACAATTACTAATAGTAGCAACAAGAACAAAGAAGCAAAGCGCAAAGCAAATTAAGTTGCAACAGTAAAAAGGGGAACAAATTCGAATGTAGTCAAGGTCACATTCAAATGCAGATTATAAGCAAACTCCAGTGAAGTGTTAATTGCCAGCAAAGAAATTCATGAAGTCGAAGTCAAGTTTTATCTCAAAAGTCACAAATTCAAAGTCTTAGGAGAAAAAAAGAACGAAACCGACTCAAGAAATTCAAATCCATCAACTATTGAACAAGTCAGTGCAATCATCATCGTTCAAGCAATTATCTAATGGCCAAGCAAAATCACGAAATATTCAAACTCAGAAATATACGAACGTAATTTTAGGGATTTTATCCCTATAAATCCCTAATCATCATCGGCAATTAATTAACGAAGTCGAGCATAATCATAATCGAAAAAAGGCAATTCACGTACCAGCTCAAAGCATTGATTCGAGCTCGACTAATTGAAGCGACCGCATGTACTCAAGGTGATCAATTGAAGAAGCAAACCAGAGTTGAAATCATCACATCAACTGATTGATATTAAGGCGGCGACTTCGATTTTGAGCAAAGCCCCAATTCTATGCAAGCCCTAATTTCCAGTCCAGATTGATAAAGAAAGAGCGGCCGAAGGCATTAACAAGAAGGGAACAGACTTATTTGATTTTATCACAGTGTTAATTTTTGTGGGGCCGGTCTTCTACTGTTGTATTGGGCTTTAATTTAAAACTATAGGGTTTTGTTTTTAGTCTATTTATATTTGTGTAATTTTCTTGTTAATTTGTGTAATTTCTAGTCGTGTGACTAGGTACAAACTACGGTGGTGTAGTTTGAGAATTCACAACTTGGTGGCTGAGTTGTGGCAGGGTTTTAAGCATAGAGTTAGGTTAGTCAAGTAGCGGGTGTCGCAAGTTTACGTGTGTAAGCGTCTGACTGCTTAATTTCTAGTAGAAACCTTAGGGGCAGCACGTAGGGCAAGTTATCACCGAAGCTGGGTAAATTTATGTGTGTTCTCTACTGCATTATTATCTGTGATTATTTTTATTTTCGCATTAATTTTTATTATTATTAGTGTCACCCTATTCACCCCCCTCTAGGGTGAAAACGATCCTACAAGTGGTATCAGAGCGAGGTTCAAAAACCAATTTTTGTTTTAAAAATTTGATTTTTTTAAAATGGCTTCTTTCAATAATGCTTTTGCTGAGGGTCAGTCCATAGTTAGACCACCCATGTTCAATAGTGAATATACTTATTGGAAAAATAGAATGAAATTTTCTGAAAACCATAGATGCATGGAATATTGTTGAAACGAGATATAGGACACCAACAATAATGGTAGATAATCAAGAAGTTGAAAAACCTATGTATCAATGGACAGATCTTGAAAATAAATTGCAAAATGCTAATGATAAATCTATGAATTCTATTATTTGTTCATTGGATAAAATTGAATTTAATCGTGTCTCACATTGTTTAACTGCGTAGGAAATTTGGCACACGCTTGAAGTGACTCATGAAGGAACCTCCCAGGTTAAAGATTCACGTCTGCCATGCTTAGTAGCGAGTACGAGAACTTCACAATGGCAAAGGATGAAAGTGTCAAAGAAATGCATGGACGACTTTCTAATCTAGTATACAAATCAAAATCCCTAGGAAGACCATACACAGAACTGGAAATAGTCCGAAAAATCCTCAGAATTCTACCATGAAATTTTGAAGCGAAAGTGACTGCCATTCAAGAATCAAAGGATCAGAAACAGATTAAAGTTGAAGAACTCATTGGAAATCTCACCACTTATGAACTTGAAATCAAATTCAAGGAAGAGTGTGAAGGAGGTGATATGCGAAAGAAATCAATAGCTCTCAAAGGAACAACAAAGTGAAGAAGATGATGATGATGATGGAGCAACTGAACCAGCACTGATAATAAAGAAATTCAAAAGGTGGAACAACAAATATGGAAATCCAGCCCTAAATCAACAATTGAAGAACATAATAGTCAAAATTCTAGACAACTCAGAAGAGCAGGAGATCATTTGTCACAACTGCAATAAACCTGGCCATATAAAGCCAAATTGTCCTCAGAATCGACTCAGTAAAGGAAATAAACCAAAAAGGAGAAGTTTAGCAGCTTCTTGGGATGAAACCGATGAAGTTGATAAAAGCACTGGCAGTGAAAGTGAAAAAGCAAATCTGTGTGTTTCAGGAGAAACAACTGACATCGATGATGACGAGCCAAGCGAGGTATCAAAACTTACTCACTCAGAATTACTTATATATTTTCATGAGGTAAATGGCTATTTTGAAAGACTTAGGGAGAAGTACGCTAAAATTGAATCACAAAGAGATAGTTTGATAGAACTAAATAAGCAGCTTGATCAATTGGTTAAAAACTATCGAAATAAGAGCCCTAAGTGTGATAAGTGTCCATCACTTGAAGAAGAAATAAAAAAAATCAGAAATTAAAATTAAATCACTTGAAAATGAAATTCTGATTTTGAAAGAAAGTGAAAACACTAGGAGAGAAAATTCTATTAAAAAGTGCAGTTTGTTATTGAATGAAAATGAATCTCTCAAGTCACAAGTCCAACAATTGTCTACAACTTTAGGAAAATTCTCTAAAAGAGAAAGATCATTAAATATGCTATTAGGGAAACAAACTATTAATACTGTTAGACAAGGACTTAGGTATACTCAATCTAAAAAGGGTAGAAGTGAAACTAATCATGTCAACTCCAAGTGCACGATATTTGGAAAAATTGGACACAATCAAAACAATTGCTGGTATAGACCCAAACACGCGAAAACCATATCAATTTGGGTTCCTAAAGGCACGAATGTAAAATCCCTTAAAGTCAAACAAATCTGGGTGCCAAAAGGAACAAACATTAACTGTTATGGTTCCATGGAAACTTGTTTTCAAAATCTGTCACTAACAATCATGGACCTATAAAAACAAATAGGTCACAAAAATCTTTCGTCATGTAGGTGTGTTGGCAGGCTAAGGAACAACAAGAGTGGTACTGGATTCTGGCTGTTCCAGGCATATGACGGACGACAAATCAAAGTTCCTCAGCCTAGAGAAATACAAATGTGGCAGAGTCAAAATGGGAAACAAACGATGTATTATATGTTGAAAATCTGCACCACTATCAGAGTTCAATCAGCCAGTAATCAACTGATAAAATTTGATCACCATAATTAAATTTGACAAGGATGAAAAAGGTAAGGTAGTTGATCAAAAGAAATATCGAGTATGATTAATCACTTCTTCATCTTATTGCTTCTAGACATTATGTTCTCTACTTGCTTGTGTACACGGTTTCAATCAATCTTATTTTAAAAGTTGTAAAAGGATTATAAGGTATCTGTCGCACACACCATGGTTTGGTCTATGGTATCCAACTTATGATAACTTTGATTTAATGGGGTATTCAGATGCAGATTATGCTGGTAGTCTAGTTGATAGAAAAATTACTAGTGGAATGTGTTTTATGTAGGGACATTCATTAGTTGCATCGCATTCACAAAGAAAATATCTGCATAAATTTCACTTCAACTGATTTTCAATTGGCAGACATTTTTACAAAACCCCTTCCGAAAAATAGTTTTTGTCGACTGCATCTCAGTTTAGGCATTTTAGAAATTTGATTTTATATTTTTGGATTTGATCTTAAATGTCTACGTTAACTAATCTAACTCCCTACAGATTATCGAAAAGGAAAATAGTGACTGAAAAAATTTGATGAGTGTTAATATTAATCATACATTATGACTTGAGATAGTATATTTAGTAAACTTCATTAAAAATTTAAACAAAATTTGTAATAACTTTTGTTGGTAAAAATTCCACGACCATCTCTATTTTTATCATATTTCTAACGACCATCACTCATCAAAAATCAATATAGTATGTCAAAATGTGGTATCTAAACAGAAAATTATTCCTTTTTTAGTTAACTAGCAATAAAATTATCCAAAAGTACTCACTCTCATTTAAAAGTCCTCATGGTTATGCATGGGTGAAGTACTTGGAATCTTTGATTATGTGCTTTCATGCTCATTTAAAATTCCTCACGGTTATGCATGTATGGAACACATATCAAAATTGATTATTAAATAGGGAGTTGATTCTATCCCATTTAAAAGTCCTCATGGTTATGCGTGGTTAGAAGATGCTTGAAATTCATTTTTTGGTAAAAAATTGGGAATACTACTAATCTTATTTAAAAGTCCTAACAGTTATGCATGGTTAGTAAGTATTCAAATTCTTGTTATAAATATACCACAAATGAACATGACTATATGGGTTTCTATACTGACATCACCCCTATCACTCTAAAGTGGAATATGCGCCTAACATAGTAGTTATGATTTTTGTTTGATTTTTTATTGAAATTTAATATTTATACTCGATTAGGTATTAATGTTGTATTAATGTCTATCACTTTATCTCTATTTTTCTAACACAATTACTCTTTTGCTGATAACAAAAGGGGGAGAGAGAAGTTAAGATTTTGGCAAATAAGTTCAAATATTTTATTTGTTAATTGCATATTCTCATTTAGGTTCATTGCACGGTTTACAGTTTTTATTTGCATATTTTTATTTATTTTCATGCATAAATGAAGGGGGAACTTTGTTGTAGGGGGAGCATTCAAAAAGGGAGAGCTAATGGAATTCATCAAAACCAAATACATTTAATAGAGTCAAAATCTTAATATATGTTTGTTATCATCAAAAGGGGGAGATTGTAGAATACGCTAGTATATGATTTTTGTTTGATGTTAATAAACATATATATATATATTCGTTTAAATGTATTTGTTAGTGTACTATTTTATTTTTCACATAATTAAATATTTGAACTCAGAATTCATATTCAAACAAATATTTTATTCAAACAAATATTTTATTACAAATTCGAACAGTACAAATTTGAGCACTCACTACATTTCAATTACAATTCAATTTCGATTACAAAACAATTTTCACTTTACAATTTAAACCTCACTACATATTCACTCAACACTCGTATATTTGATCTTCAACTCTATTCCAGATTGTATCCAGCATCTGAATTATCTACAAAATAAACACTAACGAAGTAAATTTGAAAAAGAAATATTTTGCAGTTCAAAATGAAGTGTGTGTTTTGAAAATGTTATTTGCCTCAGTTATTTGGGTTGTTCGTCATAATTTTTTCTTTTGAATTCATCTTACATGAATAGCTTGTAACATGCACAGTGTATCACTGTACATGTCACAAGGCCGTGCACACCGATATACACTTGTTTGTTAAAACTGCATGGACATGTGAGCACAAGGTCAAACCCAAGCAAATGCTGGATTCAACTCAAGTGCTAACAAAATACAGTCATGAAAAATAACACAAGAATGATGCAAGTGAACAAATTCGAGTGAACATGTTCAATGAAATGGTCAAGAGCAACAGAAAACACAAGCATGGATGGTCGAGTTACAGAAACATCAAAATCAAGATCAACATGAATGCAAATCCACATATGAAATCAGGTCCAACCAACACAAACCAGACCATGCTAACAAGTCCACATGCATACAACATGAATACCCAAACCAAACTTCAAAAAAAATCATACAAACATGCTCAGTGCACATGGATAAGGTGATGTACACATGAAGCCGGCAACAACAGTTCAACAGACTCAAATAAAAACATCAAATGGCACAAAGGTGAAAGGAGAACATCAAGACCACATGACAACTTAAATACCGGAGAAATGAAATAACAAAATCAAACATGTACATACTCAAGACTGCAAGAACACAATTGTGAACACGAAGAAGCAAATCATTGGAGATCAATATAAAGTGCATACTTAACACAATATCAAGCCCGCCAAACTCAAGAGGAACCATACAGCAAGCCTAGACCAACATGAACACAGTAACAAGTTCACATCAAACCAAGTGGATAGGCACAATAATTATACACATATATACATACATATATATGTATGTATATACATGTTTGTATGTGCACAGTTACTAACAGTAGCAACAAGAATAATGAAGCAAAGCGGAAAGCAAATTAAGTTGCAGCAGTAAAAAGTGGAACAAATTCGAATGTAGTTAAGGTCACATTCAAATGCAGATTGTAAGCAAACTCTAGTGAAGTGTTAATTGCCAACAAAGAAAATTCATGAAGTCGAAGTCAAGTTTTATCTCAAAAGTCACAAATTCAATTTACCGAAGTCTTAGGAGGAAAAAAAGAACAAAACCGACTTAAGAAATTCAAATCCATCTACTATTGAACAAGTCAGTGCAATCACCACCGTTTAATCAATTATCTAACGACCAAGCAAAATTATAAAGTATTCAAACTCAGAAATATACGAACGTAATTTTTGGGATTTATCCCTATAAATCCCCAATCATCATCGGTAATTAATTAACGAAGTCGAGCATAATCATAATTGAAAAAAGGCAATTCACATACCAGCTCAAAGCATTGATTCGAACTCGACTAATTGAAGCGATCGCATGTACTCAAGGGGATCAATTGAAGAAGTAAACCAGAGTTGAAATCATCACGTCAATTGATTGATATTAAGGTGGCTTCAATTTTGAGCAAAGCCCCAATTCTACGCAAGCCTTAATTTCCAGTCCAGATTGATTAAGAAAGAGCGGCCGAAGGCATTAACAAGAAGGGAACAGACTTATTTGATTTTATCAGTGTTAATTTTTGTGGGGCCGGTCTTCTACTGTTGTATTGGGCTTTAGTTTAAAACTATAAGGTTTTTATTTTATTTTGTTTTTAGTCTATTTATATTTGTGTAATTTTATTTTTAATTTGTGTAATTTCTAGTCATGTGACTAGGTACAAACTATGGTGGTGTAGTTTGAGAATTCGCAACTCAATGGCTGAGTTGTGGCAGGGTTTTGAGTGTAGAGTTAGGTTAGTCAAGTAGCGGGTGTCGCAAGTTTACATGTGTAAGTGTCCGACTACTTAATTTCTAGTAGAAACCTTTGGGGCAGCACGTAGGCAGGTTATTTCCGAAGCTGGGTAAATTTGTGTGTGATCTCTACTACATTATTATCTATGATTGTTTTTATTTCTGCATTATTTATTATTATTATTAATATCGCCCTATTCACCCCCTCTAAGGTGAAAACGATCCTACACTTGTGACGAAATTTTGGACGATATGGAATAGGTTTTGCTAAGTTTAGAGACTGTCAAGAGAAGTGCTTGTTTGGTTTTAATGTGTTAAAATCAAAGGTGAGTGTTAAAACTCATGAAATACTAAAATTTTTATTGCAGGTTAAACTAAGTCATGATGTGATAAATTTTATTGATTTGCTGTTTGGAAATTTAATTTGACATTGAAATTGAATACCGTTGCTAGTGGACACCTCGATATATGATAATTAATATTGTTGTGATATATGTTTAATTGATCAATTTGGATGTTGATTGCATGTGTATGCCTATAGTTGCTAATAGATGATAGGGTGGTTATAAGGATGATATTATTGATTGTGGTATATCCTTGTTAACACCCTGTATATTATTATAATTGTATAAATTATCATATGGACCATTTGAGCATTGAATACCTAAACTAAGAAATAGGTTGAATTGATATATACCTATGGCATTTAAATATGGGTTCAAATGACATATACCCATGTAACTGAAATTTTAAAAAAAAATGACCACATAGCCCTAGGGTAGAAAATTAAATAATGAACACCGAATTTGGTTAAATGAAATGGTTTTAAAATTTCAAATTTGAATTTGTTTAAATGAAATTGTTTTAAAGAATTTGATTTGAATTAATTAGTTTTAAATCTTAAAGTTGAATCTGAAATTTAATTTGAATTTATTCATTTTAAATCTTAAAGTTTGAAATTGAAATTTAGTTTGAATTTATTGAAGTTGAATTACTTTAAAAGGTTTAAATTTTGAAATTTGATTTAAGATTTAAAATTTAAAATCATCTCAAATTAAAGTCTGTTTTAAATTGGAATTGGAATTTGAATTTAAATTTAAAATTGCTGAAATTTAAATTTTGAACTTGATTTTAAATTTGTTTGAGTTTTTTTTAAATTCAAAACTATATTATTTTAAATTCAAAACTATCTTAAATTCAAAACTAATTTAAATTCAAAACTATTTTAAATTAAATTTGTATAATTTGAGTAATGATATTTGATATGAAAATACAATAGGTTTTCTTGAAATTTAAAATGACCAAACGGTGTGTAAAATGATTGATTGGTTATTAAAGAGACCAAGGCCGGATATTGGCATACTATGTGTCAATACCGGAACCACATTAATAACTGTGTACGTGGAGGATGTTCCAAAATAAAGTGGTTGGATTGGCGAACATTTACTGGAATGAAGTAAGAGAACGATAATGGATGACCTTGACATTTGTGTTAATTTGAAATGACTAAAATAGGAGCCGTACCGGGACAAAGGGTTAGCTACCTTTAGCGGACATCACTCCCTCTATTTCTATCTTGATTTTGGGACTCAATCGGTGCACTTGATTCGATTCGGAGTGATGGAGCGGTCTGCCATTAGGGGTTATGACCAGTCCAGGATGGGTAAACTGGTTGAATCCTACCTTGGGCATAGCCTCACATGCCTTATCATGCGATTATCCTTATACTAGACCACTACGACTTTGTTTTAGTATGTACCTATATGGGACTCACCGACAACTACCGGCGATACTGGTGGTGTTACAATACCTGCATAGACTACATGATTAAAAATGTCTTAAGGGGGATATAGGTAACGCTTTAACGCTATTTTAATATTTACTTTACTGATAGACAGTACCTATATAGCGTATCTTACTACATGTAGTAGTTTAATGGATCCTTAGGAGATGGAAAATCTCGTAACATCTCTTAAGTTAATTGCACCCATATTTCACATGAAATCGAGTTAACTTACATTAGAATTTTTAGTGCTGACTCAAGTTTTTATTTTCCTTTACACTTGGGTCAGCCTGAATATTTCTGTGATTCGAAGACATTGTTCTTGAAGATGAAGGTGGAGTTTGGATTGTCGTATTTCTTATGTTATTCTGCTATATTATTTTGGTATGTCTGTTAAATATATAACTCTGATTATATTGTAAAAATGAAATCAAATGTATATTGTAAAACATCTTTATGAACTGTTTATGTAATCATTATATTTTGTCATTCCACGGTGAGATTCTGTATATTTTGTTCGTCTGTATCTAATTTCTTTAAATCAAAACCCCATTGATAATCTGTCTTTTTAACTGTTTGAGTTAGACATGTGTGGTTTATTGTTGACATAAATCGTTTAAAATGGTGGGTCATCACAATTGGTATCAAAGCTTTGGTTGAGCGCATACCTGAGCCTATGGGTTATAACTCATTAGAGATAGGGTTAGTAATATCCAAGAATCAGTTTGAGTGTATATATATGAGAGCGCGTATTTGTTAGTGCTATAATTTTTTTTATTTTGTTAATTTGTTCAGTGAGTGATTTATAAATTCTGGTCAGTACATGGGACACCATGGTATCGATAGGGATATCAAATAAGGCAAATCGACATAGTATTGTTTTTAAAATTAGGTAAATGAAATAATACTTAGGATTATATTTTATATATAAAAAATAATTTTTCATAAATTGACATAGTTATTTATGATGTATTTGTTTGTTATGAAATGATAATATTCAATTATTATTTATTGTTTGATTAGTTGGGCTCGGCAAGTTTATGAGCATAGACTAATGTTTGTTGATTTTTAAATTGTGGTTAACCAGTTTATAAGTAATTTATCTTTATACAACATGTGAAGGGTAGATTGTAATTTAAGGGAATATTAAAACAAACACCTAGTGAATTAAGTTTCAAAAGTTGATTATAAGTCGTTCGGTGATAATGTTGGGTTAGAATTTAATCTTAACAAAAGTTGTTTAGTTTAATCTTAAAGAAAAGGTAAGGTATTCCTAAGATATACACTAGTGTTATAGTTTATATAAGAAAGTGATTTATATAAATATGGTTTATAAATGTAGTCTATAAATAAAAAGGATATTAACTGAAAATTTGAGAATTTAAATATCGGTGTTTTAGAAATTGGCTTTCTAAGATTTTGGAATAATAGTATTATTTAAAAGTAAACAATTGAGAAATTAGTGTATGAAATTGATATCATAGTACTTTGTAATGTTGACGAAGTATTTGATACCGTTTTGGAAATGATTTTTGGTTAAGTCCGAAAGGCATGAGAGAAAGTACAGAACTCACTTCTGTCGTTGGAAAATAATTCTAATGATTATTACAGCATTGTAACGGCCCATGAATTTATCATTTTGGAAAATAACATTTAAATTTAAAAATATTGAAATATAATATTTTTAACATTAATAATGGTGTTTTAAACAATAAATAATATTGGTAATCTTATCTTGAATGAATATTTACAAAAATATAAACTTTGGAAGATATATCGATAAAATAACCGAAAATCATTTTATAGATAAACAACTCTTAGACCCTCCGACATCATGCATAGAGCTAGATACATACACTCATTTATATATATGAGTGAGAATATGTAATAAACTTATTTATTTTATTTTGAAAATAAAATGTCTATATGACATCATTAACGATATCACTATTTTGGAAAAAATAACTTTTGAATTTAAATGGAGTTTAACTGATTTGATAATTATTTAAATATCAAATGAAGCCCTTTTAATTATCATATAATGATAGAAATATCATTTTCAAACTTTTTTTAAAAAGATATGTATATTAACAAAAAAATGAAAATATGACCGGAAATCAGAATCAGATTTCATAACGATTCAACGTAGAAAAGTTGTATAACGTTGTGGATCATTGTGACATACATATGCACATATGCATGAGCACAAACATATACATATACACATGCACATGAAAACACACACACACACACACGCAAATATATATATATATATATATATATATATATAAACACACACACAAAGAAAAAAATAAAAGATAAAAAAATATATCATAATATTATTTAAAAATATCATGATATTTTCCAACCAAAGTCAACCATCAACTTAGCATCACACACACATGAGTAGCCACATGGGGAGTGGGGGAGGTACTTCGGCCGAAATGGTATGGAGGAGGAGGGTGTGGTGGTGATGAAACGATAATGTGTTTGCTCTTAAATATCATGATATTTTATCACTTCCATTTGCCTATAAATACCCCCCATCCATCTTCACTTACATTCATATTTCCTCCTTCATTTTCCTAAGCTTCTTTATCTCTTTATACTCCCCATTAATGGCTTCTTACCTCAAGAATTTATAGAGAAAAATATTGCAAAAAGTAATTAAATTTTTATAGTAAATATATATTATCCAAACACCACAAAACCAAAGCAAAACTCCTTCTTTCTCCCCTTGAAACCGACAGAGACCACCTCCTACCACCCAAGGCCAAGCCTTCCCACTCTTCCAAGCTAGGCCGAGAGCATCCAAGCACCAAAGGTAAAGGATGAACCCCCTAGGAAGCATTAGCACAAGCTTCGCGAGCTCTGATTTTGGAATAGCGAAGCGATAGTCATTTTAAAGTTAGTTTGATTGAACCTAAGGTGAGAAAATCTACATATATATATATATATATATATATATATATATGTGTGTGTGTGTGTGATGTATTGGATGATATAATATGTTTTTCTATGCTTGTTTATGATGGTTGTTTATCATGTTTGAATATGATAATATGGATGTTTGATTGTTGAAATGGTTCACGTTAAATACACGTCGAATTTCACAAAGGAAACCACTTTCCTTTAATAAATGAAATGGTGTATATGGCATTGATAACTTCTTTAAAATAATTTAAAATGATTTAGAAATGTTTTATAAATATTTAAAAGTGTTTCGACAAAGTTTGGAAATGAATATGAAAATTGAGTTAAAATAGGCGCGTCGCGTAACGAAAGTTCGCGATTTCGCACCGTAAAAGTTTAAATCCGTCTATAGGAAGGAACCATTGTCGGAATTTCTTGGAATAAATTTTTTAGAACTCTTATAATCATATTTTTCGAACACAAGAAAAAGACCAAGATTTCATTCAATAGATTTTGAAATATAAGCAAAACAAGTTTTCAAAATAGTCGCGCTTTGGAAGTTCGGAAACCAAAGCGATAAATTCTTTAAAATGGGTATTTTTAATTCTTTAAAAATATGGAATAAATTCTATAAATACAGTAACATGTTTTAAAAGATATTTGAGTTATAAAAATGGAATTCTAAACGATAGAAAAGTTGTTTTGATCAAAGAAGCTTTAAAAGCACTATTCGTAGCACTTTTTGCAGTAGTTTTTAATAACTTTTGAAATA
The DNA here is from genome assembly GCA_030737815.1 of Allium fistulosum. Lineage (NCBI taxonomy): Eukaryota > Viridiplantae > Streptophyta > Magnoliopsida > Asparagales > Amaryllidaceae > Allium > Allium fistulosum. The sequence goes on along the minus strand of CM060907.1, from coordinate 933,672,456 downwards.
TAGATTTAAACTTAATTGTTCTTTCTCAAATCTTTTATAAATGTTTTCAAATAAATGATTAATTATTTTAAAGATGATTTGGAGGTTTTATAAAAGAGTTTAAATAAATGGTTGAAAGGAAAGCTGTTATAAATAAATGATTTAATTTTGGCACTAAAGTCGATGAGTAAACTAGATTTTTCTATTTGTGAGATCTGGATGTGGGGTGTTTAAACTAAGGAGATGTACAGGAGTAACCGGTACCCTGGCTCACCTAGCCTCTTTCCTAGATGAGGAATATATAAGGTCCAAATGTCAGAAACGGGGCAAGTATAAAAGATTCAAATTTACAAATTTAATACAACTTGGATTGTGTAGAAATAATCTTCTTATACTTGGTATTAAATTCCGAGGAGAGAACCTGTACTATCTATGTGAATTTAAAAGGTGATTCCACTGTTATTCGATGGATAATAAAGGTTGAATGGGAAATTGATATTGAGTAGAATTAGTATAATTTCTACGCATCCTTTTTAGTCAGTAATTTTTTCCAACATGATTTATGAGAAATGATTTGGTGTTTTCCAAAGTTAAAGAGTGGTTTAATATTCTCGTATAGGCTGGAAATAAAATGATATATCTCTAAAAGATGTTTTATCGATAATTGGTTCGGAAAGACCGGGATAGGATTTGGGTGATTCCTATCCAAATACCACTTCGAAACAATGTATGTTCGAAAGTGAAAACATGATAAAGGCAATGATTTTGAAGACGGAGATCTTCATAATGAAAGGTTACTTGCCGCTATCCCCTCGATTTCCATATTATATACATATGGTGGCAGTAGTATTAAATTTTGAAAATCTTTAATGCAAGGACTTCTCACTACTAATTCTAGGGGTGATTCCCAAAAAATGATGTAGTAGGAGAGTGCCTTCGGTTTGTCATATTCCTGGACCACTTATATGAATGAATGTATGACATTGCATTTCTAAAATACACGTATATTGATCTCTACAAACGCACATCTATTTGGTGGTGTACGAAGTATCTTACACTTAACACACTTCTCTGAGACATACGAGCTTAGAGGTTGTACATTTATGGAAATCAATAGCGTGTGATGGAAATGGCAATGTGACATTCTAAGTTGGCTTTGATGATTCTATGTAGGGTAAAGCGTGACCTTAAGCCTCGCACCCGGGAATGATCAGAACAGGGTAGATGCAGCAGGGCTATGTGGGTCACACCCATTAGGATTTGCTCGTCACCTTTCTAGAGTACCCTCTATATGTCAGGTATGTTGTGTATGCTTTGGAATCCCAGTAAAGGTCGGTAACCACCGGGGTGACGTCATATTCGGTACTATCTACGGTAAAAGTAGGCTGGTTCTGTGTTGGTAGAGGACCATCTGTTGTTGCCTCGGTGCATTTTTCTAGAGATGCACTGTCGAAAGGTAGTTCCTTACTGACGCAGCTTTGACTAGGCTAGAACAGTTTTGACACCAAACTGTCGCAACCTATCCAGGATCTTCCTCACGAAATGATGATTTCGTGTTAAATAAACCAATAGAACGATAAATGCTCAATTCCGTTGATCGTGATGATACCAGAATCTAGCTATCTCCAACCCGTTGATCTCGCAAGATACCGTGTTGAAAGATCTACAATTCGATCGTTGATCACTCGTAAGTGATACCGAGAATTGGCTTCAAATTCGTTGATTCTCTCACGAATAACCCGAAGATGGAAAGAAGAAGGAGATCACACTCAACTTCCAACAATGGTGGCCAAAGCGCACACACAAATTTATTTCAAAATCAACATGCTTTACAAATGACAGCACACCCCTATTTATAGGAAATTATAACACACACATGCGACTCACGACTTAACTCAACACGTACGACTTAAGTTCACCAACGACTTAACATCATACAAGTTACAACATCATACGACATAACAACAATGCGACTTAACAACAATGCGACTTAACAACAATGCGAATGCGACTTAACAACAATGCGACTTAACAACAATGCGACTTAACAAGATAGCACAGCTTCAGGAACGACTTAAAGAGTGCGGCATAAGAGCATGCGGCATAATGGAAGCGACCTAAGGCAAAAGCGGCATAGCGACATAAGAGAACAAAGCGGCATAGCTGATTGACTTATAAAGATCAGCGACTTATAGGATGAGCGACTTATAGGATGAGCGACTTAAGGCAGGCGACATAAGATGGTTGGCATACGATTGACATAACTCGCTATGTCGCTTATCATGTTGCGCTGCATCATCCTCTCCTGGTTGAAAAGAATTCGACCCCGAATTCACACTTTCCTCTTCTTCGACATGCTTATTCTCATGATATGGAATCAAGTGTTTGACGTTGAAAACGTCAGCAGTATGGATATGATCTGGCAATCTTAACCGATAAGCATTCTCATTAATCTTCTTTACGATTTCCAAAGGGCCAATCTTTCTAGCAGCCAGTTTGTTGTAAGTACCAATAGGAAATCGATCCTTAGTCAATACTGCATATACAAAATCTCCTTCTTTGAACTCAACATTTCGTCGCTTAATATCCGCGGATTGCTTATATTTCTCATTCGCCTTAAGCAATCGTTCATGCACAACCTTGTGGCACTCTTGTAATTCATTCACAAAATCACTAGCTCGTTTGATCACTCCTTTCTGCTGTGGTACTATAGATAAATCTAATGGTCCCTTAGGCATTATTGAGTAAATGACCTGGAATGGACTGAACCCAGTTCTATGATTAACTGCATGGTTGTGTGCAAACTCAGCTTGACACAACTTGGAATCCCAACTCTTCAAATTGTCATTCACGAGGCATCTCAATAGATTACCTAGGGATCTATTCACAACTTCTGTCTGTCCATCCATCTGTGGATGATAAGCACTACTGAATTTCAGCTTTGTCCCGACCATTCTCCATAGGCTCATCCAAAAATGACTCAGAAAACGAGTGTCTCTATCCGATACAATAGATTCAGGCAACCCATGAAGACGATAGATCTCTCTGAAATATAACTGTGCGACATTAATTGCATCTGCCGTCTTCTTGCATGCGATAAAATGTACCATTTTTGAAAAACGATCAACCACCACGTAAATAGAATCATTGCCACGTTGCGTTCTCGGCAATCCCAATACAAAGTCCATACTAACATCCACCCATGGTTTAGTAGATATAGGCAACGACATATATAAACCTGCATTTGTTGTGGTCCCCTTTGAAACTTGACAAATATGGCACCTCTGAACGAACTTTTCAACCTCCTTCCTCATTGACGGCCAAAAATAAGACTTTGAGATCAACTGCATAGTACGGTCCCGGCCCACGTGTCCTTCTTCATGTAATTCTTTGATGATTTTCATTTGCAGACTGCAATCTGGAATACACAATTGATTTCCTTTGAATAGAAAACCATCAACCAACATATATTCATCCATGTTTCCCTGCTGGACTTTGTCTAAGATCTTGGAAAAAATATGAATCCGAAGTAAGCAAATTTGGAAGCTGTGCAGTTAAAGCGCTCGGTGGATTCAATGCGTTAGAGGTGCAAAAAGTCATAGCGGGGATGTAGCGAAGATATAGCGGGATATATCGGATTACTCTAAAATAGCATATAAATCCCATACTTGTTGTTTTTACAAATATATAGATAGTAATTATGTGAAAAATTAACATTCAATTGAATTATAATTAATACAAAAATAATTTTAAATAAAAATATGTGCAAATGTATTGTAAATGAACGTAAAACTGTTATATAACTTAATTTAATTTAGTAGAATATTAGAGTATTATCATTTCTAAACATATATCAAAAATTCAATGAAATTAATTAATTTCATAATTTTTATAGCGTATAAATATCATTTTTCAATCCAATTTTTTATAGAAAATATAGCGGAAATAGCGGAATATAGCGGAAATAACGGGATATAGCGGAAATAGCGGAGATTAAAGCGGAAAGGCTATATGTTGAGGATATATGGAAAAATCGTAGCGGTAGGAATCCGCTATAAGATATATCGGAGTTATAGCGGGGATATAGCGGGGCATTAACTGCACAGTTTGGAAGTAAGTCAAAACCCATTACCTCTACTTGCATGGTTATTAGTAAATTATTCCTCCGACTCAATGCATCGGCGACGCGATTAGGTACTCCAGACTTGTGCTTTACGGCGAATGTAAATTGCTGCAAATAAGCTATCCACGATGCATGCCTAGCTGCAATTTTATTCTGCCCTTGTAAATGTTTCAATGCTTCATGATCCGTATACAAAACAAATTCTTTGTGGAACAAATAATGTCTCCAATGCTTCACGGCCTGCACAATAGCATAAAACTCTACATCATAAGTACTGTATCTCATCTTTGCTCCAGAAAGTTTTTCACTGAAATAGGCAATTGGATGACCCTTCTGACTCAACACTCCTCCAATTCCAACTTTGGACGCATCTGTATGTAACTCAAATAGTAAATGAAAATCTGGCAACACTAGAATCGGTGCTGATGTTAAAAGTTTCTTGATCTGTTCAAAAGAAGATCCTGCCTCTTTCGTCCATGAAAACTGCTTTCCTTTCATACAATCAGTAACATGAGCCATCACACTACTAAAGTGCGGTATAAATCTTCGATAAAATGAAGCTAACCCATGGAAACTTCTGACTTCTGTTATAGTTTTTGGCTGTGGCCAATTTCTGATTGCTGCTACTTTACTCTGGTCCACTTGTATCCCTTCCTTGGACATGACATAACCCAGAAATAAAACACTCGGCGTCATGAACACGCATTTCTTCGTCGCTGCATAGAACTGTTCTTGATGAAGAATAGTTAACACCTTTCGCAAGTGTTGAAGGTGCTACTCTGTGCTAGCACTATATATCAAGATATCATCAAAGTAGACCACATCAAACTTCCCGATGTAAGGTCTGAAAATTTGATTCATCACCCTCATAAATGTACTTAGTACATTAGATAGACCAAATGGCATGACCAACCATTCATATAATCCTTCCTGAGTCTTGAATGCGATCTTCCATTCATCACCTGGTCTTATGCGAATCTGATGATAACCACTCTTAAGATCGATCTTAGAAAAGATTACAGACCCACTGAGTTGATCCAATAGATCATCAAGACTTGGCATAGGAAATCTATATCTGACAGTTATTTTGTTGAGTGCCCTACCGTCTGTACACATTCTCCACGAACCATCTTTCTTTGGCACCAACAGAGCTAGTACAACGACTGAGACTCTCTCGAACATGCCCTTGCTCAAGCAACTCCTCAACCTGTCTCCTCAACTCTTCATGCTCTTTCGGACTCATACGATAATGCGGCCTATGTGATAAAACAGTACCTGGCACTAGATCAATTTGATGTTGTATGTCCCTTAGTGGCGGTAAATCCTTGGGTAATTCCGCAGGAAAGACATCATCAAATTCATTTAACACCGGTCTAACCTCCGCAGGAATTTCAAGATCTTCACTTGTTTCATACCCAATCAACATAAATAATTCAGCACTATCTTCCACTTCTTTAACAAATTCTCTTGAAGATAATAGACTAGTTGGTTCCACTTTCTTCTCTGACTTGCTTTCACTTTGTTCACGCTTCTTAGGAACTAAGGTGATTTGAGTACCTTCGAACATGAAACTGTAGCTGTTGGTGCGACCAGTATGTTGTACAGCTCTATCATATTGCCATGGTCTTCCCAATAGTAGATGACACACATCCATATCGACAATATCACACCATATATCATCTTTGTACTTCTTCCCAATAGAAAATGTAACAAATGCTCGTCTTCCCACTTTCACTTCTCCACCTTTCTTTAGCCATGCCAGTTTATAAGGTCTAGGGTGTTTTTCAGTCTTCAACCCTAACTTCTTGATGGCTTCTTCAGAAATAATGTTATCGCAGCTTCCCGCATCAATAACAAATCGATAAACCTTTCCCAAGATGGTACATGTAGACTAAAAGATATTGCCTCTCAGCCAACTAGAATCATTCTCATGCTTTGGCGTTAAACAAGACCTCCTCATCATCAAGTTACACCCTTCATCTCCTGACACAACTTCTTCATCTTCATCAAACTTCAGTGGTTGAGAATAATCAATTTCAGCTTCCACATCCTCATACTCACATTCCTCTGCAACTAATGCTCTCTTCTTTGGCTTTGTACATTCATTACTTTTATGGCCAAACTCCTGACGATTATAGCACTTGATACTGTTATTGACCTTTTCTTTAGCGGCTTCATTGACAATTGGTTTATTGACTGCCTTGGAAACATTAGCACTGCTACTAGTACTCTTATTCTGGTTGTTCGAATTCGTAAACACACCACTTCCTCGTCTCCCTTGTTTCTCCCAAGCTAGAGCTTTCTGATGTGCTTCAGCAACAGACATTGGATTAAACATATTAACCATGTCTTGAATTTGCATTCGGAACCCTCCAATATATCTAGCCGTTAGCTGTTCCTCGGTTTCCATAATATCATTCCTTGCAATCAATTGATAGAATTCATTTGCATAGTCATTCATTGTCTTCGTCCCTTGTCTCAAATTCTGCAAACGTTGATACATAAGAGATTGATAATTGTACGACAAAAAAGTCGCTTTCATCATCTTTCTCATCTTCTCCCAAGTGACAACTTTTGATTTTCCCATTCTCTCCTGAGTTAGTTTAGTTTGTTGCCACCAAGCCATAGCTCTTCCCCTTAGTCTTGTAGCAATTAATTGGACTCTGTGATTCTCAGGCACATCCTTGAATTCCAAAATTTCTTCAACATTCAACAACCAATCAAGAAATTCTTCTGCTTGCATACCACCTTTGAATTCTGGAATTTTCATCCTCATACCTGACTCCCATTTACGATCATTTTATGAATCCCGATATTGATTTCGCACTTGGCCTTGATTTTGATAATGACTACTACCTCCATCATCATCTTCCTCAAAATCAGATGTATTTCGATATCGATTCTGACCATCTACATCCCTACGACCACGCTTGTTCCTTCTACCTTGTCTTTCAGCATCACGAGATGGTTCATTTTCGAAACCACGTTGAGTTCTTCCCTCTTCATTTCGGTACCCATGGTTGTCTCGCATCATTGAAACTGATGATTCTCTCCTATCTCGATAAGACTGGGGTGACATCCTCCTTTCTTCCGAAACCGATGGCGAAACCCTGTTTCCACTCTGGTTCGAAACTGGTGACGGTCTCCTTTGATTTTGATTCATGTCGATTATCATTTTTTCCAATTTTTCAATACCCTCATTGAACTTTTCATTGATACGCTGCTCCATCTGCTCAGCTTCTTGTCTTCTATACAAATCTTCAACATTTTGATAGCGGTTAGCACGTCTCGGAGGCATGATCATTAAAACAATCTCGTTTCCGTCTCTGATTTGGCTTTGATACCAATTGATGCAGCTTTGACTAGGCTCGAATAGTTTTGATACCAAACTGTCGCAACCTATCCAGGATCTTCCTCACGAAATGATGATTTCGTGTTAAATAAACCAATAGAAAGATAAATGCTCAATTCCGTTGATCGTGATGATACCGGAATCTAGCTATCTCCAACCCGTTGATCTCGCAAGATACCATGTTGAAAGATCTACAATTCGATCGTTGATCACTCGTAAGTGATACCGAGAATTGGCTTCAAATTCATTAATTCGCTCACGAATAACCCGAAGGTGGAAAGAAGAAGGAGATCACACTCAACTTCCAACAATGGTGGCCAAAGCGCACACACAAATTTATTTCAAAATCAACCTGCTTTACAAATGACAACACACCCCTATTTATAGGAAATTACAACACACACATGCAACTCATGACTTAACTCAACACATACGACTTAAGTTCACCAACGAATTAACATCATACGAGTTACAACATCATACGACATAACAACAATGCGACTTAACAAGATAGCACAACTTCAGGAACGACTTAAAGAGTGCGGCATAAGAGCTTGCGGCATAATGGAAGCGACCTAAGGCAAAAGCGGCATAGCGACATAAGAGAACAAAGCGACATAGCTGATTGACTTATAAAGATGAGCGACTTATAGGATGAGCAACTTAAGGCAGGCGACATAAGACGGTTGGCATACAATTGACATAACTCGCTATGTCGCTTATCATGGTGCGCTGCATCACTTACCTTATCATTGTATGGAATCCATTCTCCAATACAAGCCTCTACGGTTTTAGGTGTAAACCTATTATGCTGTCGAATTTAACAAATGTAAAATTCTAGCTACGATTAGTATGTTATTTGAAAGGATTTTCAAAGAATGTCATTAAAGATAATATCCCTAATTTTGCGTAGCAAATGTTTTGGTTATCATAAGGTAAAAACCTGTAGCGTTCCACACTTGGAGGCCCAAAACTAACGGCTATGGATGTTGTAATCATCCATAGTTACTAATTCTCGGTGACCAAATGTGGTAATGTTAGATACATTGGTATAACAGAAACACATGGATATGAAACTTTTTCAAAACCATTATACAAATTTCTCATTCCACTTCAATCATATTTCAAATTCATTACGTAATCCTAAATTCAAGAACCACGTTCAAAAAAAATATAATTATTACAAACTACGCCAAGAGCGATATATGAAGATGCCACCTTGGATGATCAGAGTCTAAACATAGGCAATTAAACAACTTTGCCTTTACATCAAAACACAGTGGAATCAAATAGAAAATGACTCCTATTAGCTAGCTTGCCTCCTGCACGTCTCCGAAAGTTTATTCGTCTAAAGGAGAACCTGAAAACCTCAACTCTCAAACAACTCAAAATCAATTGAGCACCCGAGAGTTTAAGGAGAAAACATAAATTTCGAGTCAGACATAATACCTGATATGAATAATAACCTATTATCTCGAACCATTTAGATATCTAGTGAGACCATGCCGCTTAGCAGAATGTGTTTTCCCCTCACTAGTATCTTACCCAAAAATTTATAAGAACCATATACTGTGCTCCTACATCCAGAATGATTAAAAACATAGCAATTTAAAATATCATGATGATATGCAAACAAGCAAAATATCCTGGATTTCCCGTCCCCATTCATTTGAATATCTGTCATAGTTATAGTTTCTAGGGCCACTATTAACCTATTAGTTTTCATGGGCTGACTAATAACCTATTCAAAGCTTATGGACTATCTGTCCGGTTTTATAGTTTTCATGGGATCACTAAGAACCTATTGGCCCCTGCCAATAACTTCATTCAATTATTTCATGGGTTCTCCCTAAACCTATTGGTATCTCCAATTACTTCTCTTCTATCATAGTTTTCATGGGTTGACTATAAACCTATTGCTCTCTGTCAATAACTTTACCCAAATATAGTTTTCATGGTATCACAACGAACCTAATGGCCCCATCAATAACTCTTTCCATACATAGTTTTCATGGGTTTACTATGAACCTGTCTAATTTGACAACTTCTTTGATCCGTCCTCGGGCATCCTATGTTTTGGTCTACCTGACCTCCTGAATGCAATTCTACTCATACAAGAGTTAACTTAATTTATATTCACTACTGGGCTAACCTAGCTGGTTATTCTGCCCTTTCTCTCCAAAATACAGTTGGTCCATTATATAGTGAATATGTATATAGATGAAGCGTATAGAATAACCGATCATAACATAATAAAACCAACATTTAGGGTTTAATATTCTTGTAATCATTTTCACATGAAACATGGTTAATCCCTTTAACCCATTATTTTTATCAAGGAAAGCTTCTTCAAAAACTCCAAAATTATAAGCCATTTCAAAGCCCTTTTATACTGCCATGGATTTTCCTTTAAAAATGAGATTGGGTTCTTTGTTTTGAAAACTAAGGCTTTCGAAACCTTAGACCTTTACTTTTGAAACCATTAGAATGTCTCTTATGAAGCATTCAAATCTTCTTTTCAAAACACTAAGCATATGCCTTTCGAAAAACTTTAAAACATCTCTTTCGAAAGCATCAAAACCTTCCTTTCGAAAACATCAAAACAATCCTTTCGAAAGTATTAAAGCATCACTTTCCAACTTATAGAAGCATAGATTCAAAACCATTCAAAAATACCTCTTTTGAAACTATCGGGTTTAATCTTAAATATAACTCTTGGGTCAAAGTGAACATAATCGAAAGTAACCCTTTCGAAACCATTAACCTTCGAACAAAATAACTTGGGGAAAACAGATGGCTTCAGAACCATCCTTTCGAAAGCTTTAATCTTTTAAGTAAAACAATTGGAAGGATAGCTTCGAAATGTATTTCAAAGCCATTTCCTTTGAAACCTTTAGTTTAAATGGCTACTGGAGCCCTTTCGAAAGAATTGGGAAGCGACTTGTTATATTTATAAAACAAAAACATGGCTTTCGAACCCATTGAAAACTTTCAACCTATTTGACAGGTATGAACACGGCAGCAAGGTTTCGACTAGGTTCAAAACAACCCTTTCGAAAGCTCCATTTTAAAACATAATATGTGGCAACACATTCGAAAGATGCATTTTAAAATATAATATATGGCAACTCATTCGAAAGCTACCCTTAAAAAAAGGTGGCAACCCCTTCAAAAGCTATATAAAAGTAATTCAACCCTTTTGAAAGTATTCATTAAAAGCAAGGCAAGTGGCATCTCTTGGGAAAGCAAAATAAAGGCCTTCGAAAGCTATTTAAAATGGCCCCGACCGCTTCGAAAGCATGGTTTTGATTCTATACCTTTTGCCTTTATCCAATCCACTATGTACCAAAGCATTAATACCATGTGTATTGGTTTCGACTAGGTTGGGGACGGAGGTATGGGGTCAAAAGGTTGCAACTGGAAGTGGCGAAGCAGTAAATCTGTGCAAAACTGTTTTGTTGCCTTTTTAAGTAAATGCTTTTAAACTAACTTGCCTATTTGTAAAAATATAATTGGTTGCCAGAAACTTTATCAAAATCTTTTCTAAAAGACTACCGAATTCATTTAGAATTAACTAAAAATAATTAACAAAGAAGTCCTTCCCTTTAGCAAAACAATTAAAACATTTAAGTCCTCCAACTTAATTAATTTAATTTCCATAGTAAGTTACTTAGGAAAAATCCCCAAAAATCATCATAATTCACTTTTAATATGTTATCTAACATATATAAATTTCAAACCCAAATTTCTTCGTACAATAGCTGAAATATAATTTAAACCCAATTATTTATTCTTCCTTCAAAAATTCAAAATAAATTATCCATAGCTTGGGTAATTATGAAAATATAAACTCATCTCCAAAATAACGTTTTAAATCCTCATGGCATTTAAAATCTATTATATATAATTTTAACCTTAAAATTGATACTTTTTTTTATCAAACATACTTGTTTGAATCAACCATATCATGTAATCCAAGAATATCATCATTAAAATCATCATAAAGGTTTTAAACTTAAAACCCAAAATCAAATGCTCTTTGAAAACAAAAATGAGATGGTTTTGATTATTATTCACCTTGCTTTGGATAAGGAACTTGAGATTGACCTTGCTTAATTCTCCTTGCTTGATTCCTTAGCTTTTAATTGTTTTTTCTCCTCTTTTCCCCTAGGTTATGGCCGGATTGAGCTCTTTGGTTTATATTTTAGAATTATTAACTTGTAAAATGAAAATGGGAATAAGGGTATAGGGGTTAAGGGTTATGATGGATGGCTATTTTCCATAATGCCCTTGCCTTATTCTCTTATTAGTTAACTTATAAAACCATTTCCATAAACTCATTCTTTTAGTTTTATTTAATTAAGCATGACCTCTATTTAATTTTCAAATCTCAATCCCCTTATCACTCTGATCTTTACATTATTCTATTTAATTTATCTAATTAAATCTCCTAAATAAGATTATTTAAAATTAGGGGTGTTACAGGCTCCTCTCCTTAAAGAATTTCATCCTTGAAATTTAGTAAGGACTAAATACTATGCATAGCAATCATCTTTAACATCTCCTAACTACCATGCTAGCCTACCTGACTAGCAATAGTCTACATAAAGCAAATATAGAACATACCCTCATAGCAGATCTGAATAAGTATCTCTAATCCTATCTTCTGTCTCCCAAGTACAGTCCTTCTCGTTGTCGCTCCACTTAACTTTCACCAACTTGACTATCTTGTTCCTTAACATATTCTCATCTCTCGCCACAACCCAAACTAGTTGTCTAACAAAAGTCAAATTCGGTTCTACTTTCAAATCTTCGAACTCTGTCGGAGGAATAGTAGTCTCTGGATCATGCACATACTTGCGAAGATGAGACACGTGAAACACATTATGGACACCTGCCATACTGCTCGGCAACTTTACTCTGTATGGAGCTTTCCGATTCTCACTATAACTAGGAATAGACCAACATATCTCAGTGCCAGTTTTCCTGACTTTTCGAATCGTACCACTCCCTTCATCGGTGATACCTTAATGAAGACTCTATCTCCAACTAAGAACTCTAGATCTTTATGCCTCTTATCTGTGTAACTCTTCTGTCTCGACTGAGCTTCCTTCATCCTTTCTCGGATCAACTCAATCTTCTCTATCGCCTCTCTAACCAGATCTAGACCCAAGACTAATCTATCTCTAGTCTCCAACCAACATGCTGGTGATTTGCATGACCTTCCATACAAAGCTTCAAAAGCGCCATTCCTATACTATTTTGATAACTGTTATTATAGGAAAACTCGATTTAGTGTAGGTGATCCTCCCAAGATCCACAAAGTCGAGCATACAAGCCTTCAATAAATCCTCGAGTACCTTATTGACTCTCTCTACCTACCTATCCGTTTGAGGGTGATACGCGGTACTCATCTTGAGCTTGGTACCTAACTCATCCTATAGACTCTTCCAAAATTCACTAGTAAATAAAGCATCTCTATCACTGACTATACTACTAGGAATTACATGCATTCTAACTATGTTCTTTATGAACAACTAGCTAAAACAGGTGCTATCCTGGTTGACTTAACTAGAATGAAATGTGCACTCTTGGTCAACCTTTCCACTATGACCCATATACTTTCATTTTCCCTATTCGACCTTGGCAACCCGTCTATAAAATCCATCGATATCGAATCCTATTTCCAAACTAGAATCTCCAAAGGTTGAAGCAATCCACTTGGCTTCTGATGTTTGACCTTCACTTGTTGATAGCTCGCACACTGCCTAACCCATGCCAACATCCTTCTTCATACCTTCCTAGTAGAAGCTCCTCTTCATATCTTGATACATCTTGGTTCCTCCGAGATAAATCGTAAATTTAGATCGATAACATTCCCTAAGGACTTCTTTCCTTAAGTTCTCAACATTCGAAACACACAACCGTCCCTTCTTTCTCAACCATCCCCTCTGGTTAAGACTAAAATCCTTTAGATCATCGATCTCCGATCCAACCTCAAGCCTTCTAATTTTCTCGGCTAATAATGGTCCTCTTTCTGCTTAGAGGCGATCCTTTTGATCAATATTGGTCGAACTTCCAAATAGGCCAACATGGCGGTGCTCTGACTAGAACTAGCAGTCGAACTTAACTGCACACTACAAGTAGTCAAAGCTTCTAAATTTTTCCATTCTGCCAACATAGCTAAAACCACATTCTAATGTTTTCTGCTAAGAGCATCCGCTACTTTATTTTTTTTCCCATGTGTATACTCTATACCAAAATCAAAAGCTGCGAAAAATTCCAACCACCTCGGTTGTCTCATATTCAACTCCTTCTGAGAGAATAAACAACTTAAGGACTTATGATCTGCATGTAGCTCAAATCTCTCCCCTAAGAGATAATGTCTCCATATCTTCAATGCAAAGATCATCACAGCCAACTCAAAATCATGAGTAGGATATCTCACCTCATGCGGTCTACGCCGTTGTGAAGCGTAGGCAATGACTTTACCCTTCTACATCAACACAGCTCCTAATCCGGTTTCACATGCATCAGTATACACAACCAACCCTTAGTTTCTACCTGTAACCACTAATGTAGGCGCGTTGGTCAACAAATGCTCTAACTTAAGGAATGCTCCCTCACTTTTGTTTAACTAAATAAACTTCACATTCTTCCTGGTTAACTTAGTCAAAGGCGCTGCTATCCTCGAGAAATCCTTAATGAATCTCCGGTAATAGCTAGCTAGTCTAAGAAAACTTCTAATCTCAGTCACCGTCTCTAGTCTCTTCCAGTTATTAACAACTTCGATCTTATCTGGATCGACTGACAAACCCTTCTCTGAAACCACGTGACCAAGAAACTTAACCTCTTTTTTTCCAAAAATGACTTTGGAAAACTTCACTTTCAGCTGATGCTGCCTTAGCATCTCAAGCACCACTCTAAGATGATCTTCATGCTCTCTTTCATCCTTAGAGTACTCTAAAATATCGTCTATAAATGCCAATACGAACCTATCCAAGTACTCTTGAAAAACTTAGTTCATCAAGTCCACGAAGAAAGCCGGTGCATTCGTTAACCCGAATGGCATTACTAACTACTCGTACGAACCATACTGTTTCCTGGAGATTTGACCAGGCAACTAGTGCTCGGCATCAGGTAGCACACGACATCCAGTGGGACTCGGTATCAGAGAGCGTCCGGCATCCATAGTGTTCGGCATACAAAGCTACTCGGCGTCAACCAATACTCGGCAACAAGAGTGCTCGGCATCAAGGAGAACTCGGCAACGAGAGCGCTCGGCATCAAGGAGAACTCGGCAACGAGAGCGCTCAACATCAAGGAGAACTCGCCAACGAGAGCGCTCGGCATCAAGGAGAACTCGGCAACGAGAGCGCTCGGCATCAAATTGAACCTGGCAACAAGAGTACTCGGCGTCCCATGGTACTCGGAATAGTACTCGGCAACGAGAGTATTCGGCATCCAGAAGACGTTCAGTATGCATAACTACTCAACGTGACAGTATCGTTCGGCCTGAATGCATTGTTCGGTTACGAGCTTCAGACAGAGGCACGTTCGGCCTCAACTAACAACCATCCTGCGTTTCCCACACATCAATCATACCGTTCGGCATAGTAAGGATCGTTCGGCATTAGGGTGTTCGGCATACCTGGTTCGGCATGCAGCGACCACTGAACTGGGGCTATAGTGTTCGGCCACCAAGCCCACTTGGGAAGTCCAGCCCATATTTGCCTATAAATAGAGGGGCAGGGTCACAGTGAAATGGATCCTCTTTTTTGGAGAGAGAATACTGGGGAAACTCTGCCATTTTTGAGACTCATCTTCTCTACTTAACAACTTCATTCAAGCATTTGATTCACGAATTGTATTTGTAATCATCAACTAAGAAGATCAATAAAGTTTAACCTCAAAGTGGACGTAGGCAATTACGTTGAACCACTATAAATTTGGTGTTCTTACTTTCTGCAATTAAATTAGCATTGTCTCCTCTGTTTAATTTATTTTCATCACTTATATCTCTACACAGTCTTTCTCTACGAGGTTAGTGACCAATTTTGGTGCTAACACTTTGGTGCTTTCACTGAGAATTGAATTCTCAGACCTCAAGGATCTGCTTTGAAGCTACTGGATTGAACAAATCCCCGAAAGAAGATCCGACTCACTGATAGGACTTCCGTTGATTCTACTCAGAGTTCATACCAATAACTCTACAATGGCAAGACCACGTACCAGGTCATCTTCTCATAATGCGGATGCCCACGAGACTGCTAGCGTGCAACAAGCAGGGCCTAGCAATCAACCAGCAATTCCAAATGCAGGAGTTGCCGCTCAGGACCAAACCCCAGTTGTCACCAGAATAGAGTTCAACGACTTGATGAGAGAGCTCAGGGAAAGTAGGAGACAACTAGGAGAGCAGATGCAAGCTAATGCCAACCTGATGGCAGAACTCACTCAACAGCAGCAACAGAATGCTGGGGGCAATCCCGCCCCTTATTCCTCATCCGACAGCTCTACTTCCACTGATGAACCTCCCAGGCGCAGACGCCGCAAGACTGACGCTGCACGAGCAGAAGCTGCTGTTCAAACAACTGGAGACCGTGACCAAGCAAGAGCTGGAGACTTCAGGACCGGGGTACAGACGGAGGATAGAGGCCCGGATCATCAAAATGCTAACGATGTCGAACCTCAAGACGCACGATTGGAAGACCGCCAGGAGAGGAGGCATCAGCATGGACAGGCGCGTAGAACAGACACTAACCTTCCGCCTTCCATACAGACACCAGATCTGACAGCCATGATCAGGCAGTTGATGAAGGAAAATCAGGGGTTATCGAATGATGATTGGGGAGTGTCAAGAAGTCATACTCCGTTCACGGATGCTGTGTTGCAAGCGGCGTACCCCAGGAAGTTTAGTATGCCTACTATCCTTGCGTATGAAGGGAGGACTGACCCCAGACAGCATGTCATGAGGTACGAATGGATGATGGATTCAGCTAGAGCGAACGATGCCACCAAGTGTAGGTGCTTTCCGATTACTCTATCTGGGATCGCTACTATGTGGTTCACCCGACTTCCTCCGCGATCCGTATCAAATTTCGAGGAGTTGGCAAAGAAGTTTATTGAGCAGTTCAGGATACACACTACGCGCCCAAAGGACGTAATGTCTCTGTCAAGTGTAATCCAAAATCCCGGGGAGTCGTTGAAGGAATATTTACAAAGATTCCACGTAGCAGCAACTGAAGTCAGTAATCCCAATGACCATGCAATTCTGATGGCTGTAATGAGAGGTGTGGATCCAGACTCTGAGTTTGGAGACTGGCTGGCAGGAAAACCTCCGGCTACGCTAGAGCGTTTCTACTCAAAGGCACACCAGTTCATAAGAAGAGAGGAAGCTAGGTGGGTACGACGAGATAAGGCGCCAGGACCTGTCCAAGAGTCAATAAAGAGCAACATTGCTGTGAAGCAATCTGGAGACAGCTCGGGAAAGGTCCAAGTCAATGTCCAGAACAAGCCTGGGCAACCCAAGGAGTCCGGAGGAAGGAGTCAAGGGAAAAAGAGAGAAGCGGGGAAGTGGAAGTTGAGAATCCCAAGCTACAGCGAGTATACTCCGCTGAATGCACCACTTGAGAACATTTACTTATCCACCTGCAATACATTTCAATACAGAAAGCCATGTCCAAAAGAATCAACCGAGGAACAGAAGCGGACCGGGAAATATTGTCGCTTCCATGAGACTTATGGGCACAATACGGAGGAGTGCAGACACCTACACGACGCTATTGAGAAGTTGATCAAGCAGAAGAAATTGCAAGAATTTGTGAAGGATCCACAAGAAGGAGGACAGGGAACGTCCAACCCGGGTCGTGCACCAGCTCCGCGTCATCCCGAGGAGCCTGCCCGAACCGTAGGTAGACTAGTCATAAATACAATTATCGGCGGACCTCACCCCGTGGATAAGAATTGGCAAGAGATGGAGCGATATGCAAGTTCCCTGAAGCATGCAGATTTTGAGTGCTGTTCGAACATGGAGGACGGGGCCCCTGCTAAGCAGCAACGCGTAATGACAGACGATATTGTGTTCAGAAGTAGAGACGCTGATCAGATGAGGCTCCGACCATCGACCCCATGGTCATATCTGCAACGTTCGGACCAACATATGTAAAAAGAATTCTGATTGATTGCGGGAGTTCTGTCAACATAATCTTCAAGAAGGCTTACGACCAGATGAAAATGGAAACAAAAGACTTGAAACCGTCCAAAGCTCGTATTCACGGCTTTAACGGCGCTGCGACCGATGCAGTGGGATATGTTGAGTTACCAGTTGAACTGGGACAAGGCGAGCGTCGGAGAGTGCGAATTCTACCCTTTGTAGTTTTGGATGTGGACTCTCCGTATAACGTTTTCTTGGGCCGGCCGGCCCTGGCTGAGTTTAGGGCAGCGTTAGCCCCTTGGTGTTTAACTTTGAAGTTCCCGACTAACAAAGGAGTAGGTATTGTTCATGGCGATCAAGCAGCTGGTCGTTCCTGTTATGTGGCTAAGCTCCGAGAAGCCCATCGGAGGGAGAAGGGAAAGGTTGCGGACAATCCCGTCCGCATCCTTAATGCGGATAATTGACAAGTAGTGCCCGAGCCCTGGCTCGGGCATAGTTCTCGGATCTTCGGAGATATAGATCCGAGAGACGACGATGAGAAACCCAGGGAAGAGAAGGCGGCACCGGCTGAATTAACAATTGACATCTCAGTTAGCCGTGACGACCCTTTGCGAATTCTGAAAATCGGATCACAGCTTGGTCCCGCTATGACTGAAGACCTTAGCGACTTCCTCCAGGCGAATCTTGATGTTTTCGCCTGGACGCATTCTGATATGTGTGGGATTTCTCCCGCCATCACGAGTCATATGTTGAAAATAGACCCGAAATACGTCCCAGTTAAACAAAAAAGGAGAGGAATGGATCCGGAGAGATCCGCCGCTCTTGGAGAGGAGGTGGACAAACTCAAAGCAAATGGGTTCGTCCGTGACGCCCTTTACCCTGAATGGGTATCCAACCCCGTGCTCGTAAAAAAGGCGAATGGGAAATGGAGAACTTGCGTAGATTATTCCGACTTGAACAAAGCGTGCCCTAAGGACAGTTTCCCGTTGCCTAGGATCGATCAGTTGGTCGACTCCACCGCAGGACACGAGCTGCTGTCATTCATGGACGCGTACTCAGGGTACAACCAAATCCCGATGCATATTCCGGACCAAGAACACACCAGCTTCGTTACAAATGTCGGACTGTATTGCTATGTAGTGATGCCCTTTGGATTGAAGAATGCAGGAGCAACTTACCAGCGTTTAGTGAATCGAATGTTCAAGGACCAGCTGGGTAGAACGATGGAAGTCTATGTGGATGACATGCTCGTGAAGTCACGACGGTCAAACGACCACATTCGAGACTTGGCTGAAATGTTCGACATACTCAGGTTTTATGGGATGAAGATCAACCCTTTGACGTGTTCCTTTGGCGTTGCATCAGGGAAGTTTTTGGGATTCATCGTCTATGCTAGGGGAATCGAAGCCAACCCAGAAAAGATCCAAGCTATTCTAGATGTGCAAGCACCCATGACCATAAAGCAAGTACAGAGCTTGAACGGAAAAGTAGCTGCGCTAAGTCGATTTATATCCAGGGCAACTGACAAGTGCATCACATTCTTCGATATAATAAAGAAAGGGAAGAGAAATTTTGAATGGACGTTTAGTTGTGAGGAAGCATTCCGGAATCTGGTGAGGCATCTGGAGAGTCCACCAATGCTATCAAAACTAGTTGACCACAAAATGTTGTACGTATACTTGGCTGTATCCCCGCATGCGATAAGTGCGGCTTTGGTTCGTGAGGAGATCGAGTCCAGAAGCCGGTGTATTATGTTAGCAAGCGTTTAACAGGGGCAGAGAGGAATTACCCTAAAATCGAGAAATTGGCTTATTGCTTGGTGATTGCATCACGTAAGCTGCGCCCATACTTTCAAGCACATTCAATCGGTGTTTATACCGATCAACCCCTGAGGCAGGTACTCCAACGGCCGGAAACTTCTGGAAGATTGCTAAGATGGAACATCGAGTTGAGCCAGTTCGATATCGCATACTTACCGCGGAGAGCCATCCGAGGGAAAGCATTAGCAGATTTCATCGCCGAGTTTACCATACCCATCAAACCGGATGACCACGACATCATTCCCCCCGTTCGATGGAAATTATACACTGACGGTGCATCAAACGACCGTTGCTCCGGCGCGGGCGTAGTTCTTATAACTCCGGAAAACCGATCAATCTGTTATGCCCTGAAGCTTGATTTCCCGGCTACAAATAACGAAGCCGAATATGAAGCACTGATCGCTGGCTTGAAGCTCATTAGAGAACTCGAGATTGAATCAGTCGAAATCTTTTGTGACTCACAGTTGGTGGTTTACCAAGTACGGGGAGACTACCAAGCAAAGGGACGAAAGCTTGCTCCGTACCTCGTTCAGGTCCAAGAACCACTATCAAATCTTGAGCGTTATGACATTTCACATATCCCGCGCGAACAGAACAAAGAAGCCGACTTATTGGCTAAGTTTGCAAGTACCGACGATGCGCAGCAAATGGGATTGTATCCCGTCGAAGTCTTGCATGCCCCGAGCATAGACGGGATGAAAGTCGATCGCGTGTTGGAAACAGAAATCGAGAAGGAATCGTGGATAACCCCATTCAAACTGTACCTAACGACCGGGGCTTTACCAGAAAAAAGAAGCGAAAGACGGCAGGTCCTTCCAAAGGCCGCGCGATACGTAATGCAGGATGGATCAATGTATCGAAAAGGATTCTCAGTCCCATTATTACGATGCATCGCTCATAATGAAACAAAGCGGGTCTTGAGAGAGGTTCACGAAGGGGAATGTGGCGACCACACTGGGGGGCAAACACTAGCAAAAAAGATCCTCCGCTATGGATATTACTAGCCAACCGTAAACCGGGACGCCGCAGACTATGCAAGAAAGTGTGACAAGTGTCAAAGATATGCGAAAATCCTGAGGACTCCAGCAACGGAACTCACACAAATGGTTAGTCCCTGGCCATTTGCAATCTGGGGAATCGACATAATCGACTCTTTGCCTATATCCAGAGGTGGCGCGAAATACGCGATAGTTGCAGTCGACTATTTCACAAAATGGGCTGAGGCAGAACCTTTGGCCACAATCACCTCTAAGAAAGTCGTTAACTTCGTTGTACGAAACATTATATGCCGCTTTGGCCTTCCTCGCACCATCATCACGGACAACGGGACGCAATTTGAAAGTAGAGAGTTCAAAGAGTTCTGTTTAAAGTATGGCATCGAGAAAAAGTTCGCCGCCATTGCACACCTGAAGGCTAACGGACAAGTCGAGGCCGTTAACAAAATAATCAAGTCCATACTGAAGAAGCGTCTGGAGAGGGTTGGAGGCAAGTGGGTAGATGAACTCCCGACAGCATTATGGGCATATAGAACTACCCACAAGTCCGCGACCGGCCATACTCCGTTCGCCTTGGCATACGGTTCTGAAGCCGTTATACCCGTGGAACTTGAAGTTCCATCGCACCGAGTGACATACTATGATCCCAAGATGAACCAGAACCTCTTGCTGGAATCACTGGACTGCATCGATGAAAAGCGTGAAGAAGCCAAATTAAGGGCGGCAGCGCATAGGCATCGAGTCAAGCGTTACTACGACGGTAGAGTCCGTCCAAGGATTTTTGATGTGGGTGATCTCGTTCTGAAACGAGTTTTCCCGGTACCATCACGTATGAATCCCAGCTGGGAAGGTCCGTACGCCATTGAACGGAAGCTTGGAGAGGGAACATTCAAGCTAGCGACCGTTGATGGGACGACACTCCCCCGAGCATGGAACAGTGAACATCTGCGGCACTATTACATTTAGCATGTTTCCTTTCTTATTTTAGGCACTGTTATTTCCTACATGTTTCCGTTCAGTCATAACATAGTTTCTTTTTAAAGTTGTAATCAAGAAGTTTAGTTGATTTTCATTAATAAAGGCTTGAAGCCGTATTTTCCATGAATCACTAACGTTTCTGTATCTCACAGTTGAATGACGAACTACATTATCTTGTACGACGTATGGACTCGTATAAACGATTTCAAATCTCCGAATCCCTAGAGCGTGGATCGAAGTACTCTAAGTCCCCAGAGCGCGGACTAGAGTATAAACGATTTCGAATCTCCGAATCCCCAGAACGCGGATCAGAGTACTCTAAGTCCCCAGAGCGCGGACTAGAGTATAAACGATTTCGAATCTCCGAATCCCCAAAGCGCGGATCAGAGTACTCTAAGTCCCCAGACCGCGGACTAGAGTATAAACGATTTCGAACCTCCGAATCCCCAGAGCGCAGATCGGAGTACTCTAAGTCCCCAGAGCGCGGACTAGAGTATAAACGATTTCGAACCTCCGAATCCCCAAAGCGCGGATCGGAGTACTCTAAGTCCCCAGAGCGCGGACTAGAGTATAAACGATTTCGAATCTCCGAATCCCCAGAGTGCGGATCGGAGTACTCTAAGTCCCCAGAGCGCGGACTAGAGTAGAAACGATTTCGAATCTCCGAATCCCCAGAGTGCGGATTGGAGTACTCTAAGTCCCCAGAGCGCGGACTAGAGTATAAACGATTTCGAACCTCCGAATCCTCAGAGCGCGGATCGGAGTACTCTAAGTCCCCAGAGCGCGGACTATAGTATAAACGATTTCGAATCTCCGAATCCCCAGAGCGTGGATCGGAGTACTCTAAGTCCCCAGAGCGCGGACTAGAGTAGAAATGATTTCAAATCTCCGAATCCCCAGAGCGCGGATCGGAGTACTCTAAGTCCCTAGAGCGCAGACTAGAGTATAAACGATTTCGAACCTCCGAATCCCCTGAACGCGGATCAACTTACTCTAAATCTCCGGAGCGCAGATTTAGAAAAAAGGTCCAAGTACTCGAGAAATGTGGAATAAGGAGTATGCCACGTCGGGAGATGTTTGGACAACATGAAAATGGACTGGGAGATAAGGCAACTCATAAGAACTTGAGTTATGGCTGCAATTAGTCATCAAACCAAAGAAAAGCAAGAGAATCATTCGAACGAAAAAGAAACTAAAAACTTTATTCGATCAGTCCAAAATGGGGTTACATGATCACTCCTACAAAATTCAGACCTGTCTATACAAACTACAAGCTACGGTAGATAAAAGCAATTATAAGACTTAAGCAAGAAGCTCGTTGAACGAGTGTATCGATTATTTCTTCGATTTCTTCTTCTTGTCTTCCTTTGTCTTTTCCGATGACTCCTCTCCCTCACGCTTTTTCTTGGACTTCTTGCTTGCTAAGGAAGCGGAGTCAGGAGTAGGAGACGGAACATCTAGTGGTTTGGACCTGCCCGGGAGGATGATTTTCAAAGGTCTGTTCCGCGGGTCGGTAAGTTCCAGGATTCCAGGTTCAATTTTGACCTCGGCCTTTTCCTTCTCCTCTTCGGCGAGGTGGTCCTTCATGCTCATTTGCGAGGTATGCTCAGAGGCGCCGGTGATTTCAATTTCATCATTCCCTTCGGTAGGAGATGAAGTGTCGAGCTTATCATCATCCAGTGCCCCGATCACCTGAGCATCGGGACCAGGGAGTACTCCCGCGTGGACAGCATCGCTTGTTTTCCTTGCCTCCTCCTTGGCGTCATCGCTCCTCGGAGTTTGCTCGACGTCAGAACAACCTGCATGAAAACATAAAGAATGAGCGTTAGAACGAGTAGCCACTGCTGAAAAAAGACGGGATCTTTCAACTTCTAGAGAAAGAAGAATTTCCTACCAGGTTCCGGTTGGCTATCGGTGGCGCATGGGGTTTCACCCTCCAGGATAGGGGATAGCACATGAGCACCGAGCCCGGGGTCTTCGGGGTCATAACCAACATGCTTCTCAAATGGATCAAGTGTCGGCCGACCGGCCGATTGGGCAGCGGATTGAGCAGCAGTATGAAGAGCAGTAATATTGGCCCCAGATGGGCCAGCTTCATCATCTTTCTCTTTTGGAAGGGGAGAGCCTTTGCTGTAAAGTGCCAATGCTGCGGATAAATCCGATGGCTCATTCCCCCTAAGGAACTCCTTCACCAAGGCCTCCTCATCGACCTCTTCGGAGCCTGACTCGATCTTCCTGATCCTTATCAAAGTTTCCCAGGCCTCAGCTAGGGACTCAAGGTAGCCGTCACCCAAGAATGTTAAGTCACGATGCATAAGGACGCGGGCTCCATATTCAGCAATCAACGGGTCAAACATGCTTTTGACCTCTTCCCTGCCGGCTTCCGCGGCCGCCTCGAGGCGAGAGTCAATCTCCTCTGCAGTTTTTCTTTTGCCCTCCTCACGGGCTTCATCCTTCATTTTCTCAACCCCAGCAAGTTCGTCATCAAGCTTCGCCTTCAGGAGACGAGTAGCGACGATTTCATCACAATATCGCTGTGATTCTTCTTGAGCAGCTACCTTGTCGTCTTCCTCCTTGGAGAGTAATTCTTTCAGCTCTTTGACTTGTGTAGCGAGCGCATCCCTTTCCTTTTGGACAGAGTCTTTTTCTAGGGCGAGGGCACCGCTGCGCTGGACTGCTTCGTCGAGCTCTTTTCTATGAGCCGCCTCTAAACGAGTAACTGCCTCAGCAGTATCTTTTGCGCTTTGTTCAGCGGCTACCAGCTTCGACTTATACGAAGCGAGCTCTGCGTCTTGGTGCTCGATGATGTTTTTGTCGCAGCCAGCCTCCAGTTTCAGGCGATCAATCTCATGCTGACGCTCGACGGACACCTCCGAGATCTTCTCCACCAAGTGCACAAACGCGTCATGTTGAACATAGACGTCGTTATTGCAGGCAATGGCACTCTGCTTCACGTGCCCGGGAATATGATGAATGGCCGGGAGGAACTTCAGACCGTCGAAGCAAATTTTTGGAATCTTGGCCTTAAGATCGACCATCTTTTCCGCAACAGTTGGGTCCACCGCAGGAGTAGGAGGAGGAGGCTTTGAGAATTCCGCTCTTTTCCGTTGCTCTCGAACTTGCCTTATACTCGATGAACTAGAATGTTGTTCTCGAGAAGCATCAGATTGATAACCCTTCTGTAAAGACTTCTCCCTATCCGGCTCAGTTGGAGGAGGAAGATCACGGGACTGGGAAGATTGAGAATGTGCCTTCTTGCGGTGAGACGACTCGCGGGGACGATTGTCCCTATCTTCATAATCGCTTCTGTCCCTGCGTCTGCCTGAACCAGAATCCCGTCCAGAGTGATGAAATATCGAAGAACCCTAAAGGCGATCGAGTTCGTGAGAACGCCCCATATCACCTGCAAAGGATGGAGATAATAATGAATTAAGGAAAATTCACGAGATAAGAAAAATGACTTGAAGTATATTATGGAATGCGCATGTGCGTGTGTGTCCTAGTGTTCCCCCCGACGGACCCGTTCGTTTATCTTTGCTAATCGGAGTGTTGTCTCCTTGAGCTGGGAGTTGAACTCCTGCATTGCCTCTCGCGGGCGAAGAAAATTTGAGAGCTTCAGGATCATCGAACCCGTAATTAAGTAAATCATCGGGAATGGACAGGTTTGACAGACCCCTCAGAGAACTTTCCAGATGCTGTGAGGAAGCCTCTTTCTCAGGCGGGATAAGCGTGACCTTCGAAGTGCCACCAACTGTCTCATTCTGAACTTTATATTTTAACTTCTTCTTTCCCTTCGAAGGGGAGGACGATGTCTCAATATCGTGAACTTCAACTGCCAGACTCCAAGCAGGACCCGCATTCTCGCCTTGAGTCTCAGGAGCATCATCTTCTTTGCGCTCACCTTCTTCATGCGTATCGGGAGTGCGGCGCGACGACGATCCGGCCTGTTTTTTCCCTTTACCGGACGGAGGTTTGGGAATGGTGACACCTTCTGGAAGGCTGATCCGATGACCAGGGGCTAGCAAACCAAACCCCGACAGTGATTTATTTGAAATGATAGTCCGGATGTCTCGTTCCTCGGCAGGAAGAGCTCTAATGGCTTCAACAGCCTCAGAATATCCTCGGCCTTCCGGACGCGGGTTGATACCTGAAAAGATGAAACAAAGAATTAGAAAAAGCATGACTCCGGTTAAATATGAATAGTGACTCAGCAGAGAGACTTACCGCCTTCAACCCATCTCCTCGCGAAACCAGGAGGGCAGCGCACATAGAACCATTCCTGTTTGTACAGGGCGAACTTACTGCACGCCCCTGTCAAGATCTGGCATTTGTGGTACGGCTCGAGGAACATAAAGGAAGGACTGTCTTTCCGTCTCTTGAACATATAGATGTATCTGATATCGCCAGTAGTTGGAGGTCTGGAGAAGACGGCCATGAAAAGTAAGTAAGTCCCATATAGGAACGCATGGCCGTTAGGGTGCAGCTGCGACGGAGCTATGTCTATATACTGCAGTACATCCCGGAGAAATAAGTTGAACAGAGGTACGCTGCCCATCCAACACATAAACTTGTTACAGGCAGTATACCCGACTGGGGGCAGATGAGGACGATCGTGTCGCGAAGGGACTAACACGTCGGCGAAAGGAATCCCATGAATGGAGCATATCCGTCGCAGAGCGGCTTCGTTGATCTTCGAAGCTTGTGAATCGATCGGGTTGTCTAGTAAGATTGTTGCCTCCAGGGCGTCAGGTGCCAAGTTATGAGCAGGAGAAGCCGACGGATTAGAAGTATCAGCGGCTCCTTGCCTTGATGACGGCCCAGGCCTGTCGAATATGGTGGCAGAGCTAGATTTTCTCGACATCCCCAATAAATAACGAACCTGGCTAAGTGCTTGAGAGAACTATACTTAAAAAACGTTGAACGTTAGAATTGGCAACACGATTTTTCCCCCACGTGGTGTGTGAACTAGTGCAAGCAATTGTGTACAAGCAATAAGATTTCAAAGATATAAAAATGAGCTTTGAATTGTTGCCTTCGAAGACCGTCATCGCTGACCGTCTCGAAGAGCCCGCCTGGTGGTGGTTACAGTTCTAGATCCAGAAAACATGTAATTTATGAAGTAACCGGCTTAAGTGTAATTTGACATTTATAACTGTTCGGCATTTAAATGTTGTTCGGCAATTGCATTGTTCGTCCTAAGAATAGATCAGCATGTATGTTTGTTCGGTTAAGTCATTGTCAAGTGTTCGGCTAAAGGGCTTTGTTCGGTTAAGTCATTGTCAAGTGTTCGGCTAAAGGGCCTTGTTCGGCTAAGTCATTGTTCGGCTAAAAGACCTTGTTCGGCTAAGTCAGTGTTCGGCTAAAAGCTTTGTTCGGCTAAGTCATTGTCCAGTTAAAATCTTCGTTCGGCTGAAGTCATGGTTCGGCCTTAGGATTGTTCGGCGTTTACAACTGTCCGGCGTTTAAGAATGTTCGGCCCTGGTTTTTGTTCGGCTAAATTATAGTTTGGTACTTTAATGAGTGACTCGGACTGGGTTTGTTCGGCCAAGAGAGTATTCGGCAGCCTTCCGTTCCACCCCATCCGGCGCATGACAACATACGCCGGATCAGCGCTACGCCAAAGAAAACCCTTGCCTCCCCCATCACCTTCATTCGATCCTCTTCCCTTTAACTTCGGTTCGACACGAAGAAACTAAGACCATAAGTGGACATACTCCTAATCATTCCTCCTCGCTATGTCGTTCGGCAATAAAGACGAGCTACGCAAAAACCTTCTACGCGACATCATTCGATCATCTCATTTGAATGTACGAGGAAAAATACCTAAGTTTGCAGATCGGAGATTGAGATGGTGTAGTTAAGTCTCGAATTCGGACGACCGGACAGAATTGCAAGAACGGTAGAAGTAAAAAGTAAAAGGGGAGAAGAAGAAAAAGACCTGGTTTTATAGAGGGGAGAGGTGGAAGTCGAAGGGGCTATACCCGGTGGAACCGGTCAAAGCCACAGTGTTCGGCACCAGAATACAAGGTCGTTCGGCGTAAGAAGCGTTCGGCTTCGATTGCTTCGTTCGGCATCTATACCACGCTCGTCATACACCTCCACCACTGATATTCTCAAGAAAGCGTCTCCAAAGAGAGTTAGCCTGGATTCGAAGCGAAGTACGGTGGATATGCAATTCAAAGCGTATCACGATTCAGCCACGTAATACACTTTGGGGGGCAAGTGTTTCCTGGAGATTTGACCAGGCAACTAGTGCTCGGCATCAGGTAGCACACGGCATCCAGTGGGACTCGGTATCAGAGAGCGTCCGGCATCCATAGTGTTCGGCATACAAAGCTACTCGGCGTCAACCAATACTCGGCAACAAGAGCGCTCGGCATCAAGGAGAACTCGGCAACGAGAGCGCTCGGCATCAAGGAGAACTCGGCAACGAGAGCGCTCGACATCAAGTTGAACCTGGCAACAAGAGTACTCGGCGTCCCATGGTACTCGGCATAGTACTCGGCAACGAGAGTATTCGGCATCCAGAAGACGTTCGGTATGCATAACTACTCAACGTGACAGTATCGTTCGGCCTGAATGCATTGTTCGGTTACGAGCTTCAGACAGAGGCACGTTCGGCCTCAACTAACAACCATCCTGCGTTTCCCACACATCAATCATACCGTTCGGCATAGTAAGGATCGTTCAGCATTAGGGTGTTCGGCATACCTGGTTCGGCATGCAGCGATCACTGAACTGGGGCTATAGTGTTCGGCCACCAATCCCACTTGGGAAGTCCAGCCCATATTTGCCTATAAATAGAGGGGCAGGGTCACAGTGAAATGGATTCTCTTTTTTGGAGAGAGAATACTGGGGAAACTCTGTCATTTTTGAGACTCATCTTCTCTACTTAACAACTTCATTCAAGCATTTGATTCACAAATTGTATTTGTAATCATCAACTAAGAAGATCAATAAAGTTTAACCTCAAAGTGGACGTAGGCAATTACGCTGAACCACTATAAATTTGGTGTTCTTACTTTCTGCAATTAAATTAGCATTGTCTTCTCTGTTTAATTTACTTTCATCACTTATATCTCTACACAGTCTTTCTCTACGAGGTTAGTGACCAATTTTGGTGCTAACACATACCTAGTCCAAAATGCTGTCAACGAAACACTGTCCTCTGCCACTCTTAACTGATGGAAACCCATCGCCAAATCTAATTGGTAAAATACTCTGGCTCCACACTACTGATCAAATAAATCGTTGATTCTCGGCAAAGGATACTTGTTCTTGATCGTCTTATCGTTCAACTTACGATAGTCGATGCATAGCCTGAACGACCCATCCGGTTTCTTCACGAACACCGTGGCCGCACCCCAAGGCGAACTACTTGGTCTAATAAAATTTCTCCCTTCTGGATCCACTAGTTGCATCTTCAATTCCTTCGTCTCGGTCAGTGTCATCCTGATAGGTGGTTTACTTACAGGTTCTGCTTCTGGCACAAGATCTATTCAAAACTCAATAGCTCGTTTCGGTAGTAATCCTATAACCGACTCAAAAACGTCTGCATATTCTCTTGCTACTCGAACCTGACCTAACTCTTCTTCTACTTCCATAGCACTCAATAGAGTACAAGTACTCCGGTCAGAATCCTCCACTAAGAATATAATTGGGTTATGACTATCAGGGTGTCTCAACGATATTTCCCTATCTTGGCAAAATATCCTAACCTCATATCTACCCAACCAATCCATACCCAAAAAGATTCCGTAGTCTACGAAATCGAAAACATACAAACTACAAGCAAAATTTTAACCTAACAAAGCAAGTTCTAACTAGTCATATCTCATTCCCAGAGTTGCATACCCTCCTATAGGATTCAAAACCCTTAAGGAAGTAATAAGGTATGTGGGTTCTAAACATAACCTATCAATTAAACACCGAGATATAAATGAATGCGATGCACCGATATCAAATAGCACCCTAACTAGTGTACTTCGAATCAAAAGCGTACCATTCAGCACAGTCTTTCCTTTCTTAGTAGCAGTTGGCCTAGCAGACGGTGGTCCAATAGCAAAGACTTTTCCCTTGTCCACCCTGACTGGTTATGGACACTGATTCTTATAATGCCAACCTGGTCGCAGTTAAAGCACTTCACACCCTTCTTGTCTGCGGCCTTCTTCCCCTTGCCCGTTCGGCATTCATGAGCATAATGACCCTTCTTATCGCACTTAAAGCAAACCAGATTAGCCTTTGCCTTCTTAGCAGCTTCTCCCTTTCGGGTTCCCTTTTTTTGAAGAACTTTCTCTTCATGCCAAGAGAACTCTGGGTTTCAATCTGCTTCTCCTTCCCATAAGTAGCAACCATCTCCTCATATCGGATTGTTATTTCCACAACAACATTACAAGGATCACGAAGATGTGAAAAATTTGCACTAGCAATCTCGGGTCTCAATCCTAGAATAAACTTTTCATTCCTCTTAATGATGGTGTCAATGGTAGCATGTCCATATCTGGATAACTCATCAAACTTCGTGGCATACTCAATCATCGACATCTCGCCTTGCACCAAGTCCATGAGCTTCCTTAACAATGCCGACTTGGCAACTTCAGACAAAAACCTCTCCTCAAACCTCCTTCGAGATTCCGCCCAAGTCAACTCTTCCTCGGGAACTCCAGTAGTAACACTATTCCACCAATGAAGCGCTACTCCTTGCACCTGTCTAAAAGGAAGTCTCCTCTTCTGCTCATCATTTAACCCCAAGTCAGCGAAGATCCTTTCACAATGCAAAAGCCAGTTCTCCACTGCTATAGCATTTTCTATTCCCAAAAACGGTTTCCCACCAAGACTGGTATAACCTTTGCTCAACTTAGCATAGTTGTTTCCAATTGGAGCCACATGATTAGCTCTTCCAACATCCCCAGCTACTCCAGCAGCTGCTCAAACTTGCATCAGATTAACGAAGAACTGATACATTATCCCCATATCTATTAGTTAATTTTCAACACCTACGTTGGCATTTGCGTTTTGTTTAGCATTTTCCTGTTGACCCTAGCTTCTCCTGTTGAGCCGAGCATTTCCATTTGTTGTGGTGCTTCCTCCATCGAGATTTCTTCTTCCATGTCCTACCTCCATATCTTCTTTCTCGTAAATCTGCATACGAGCTTTAGTAAGATACAGAGGGACGGTCTAAGAGAGAGGGGAATATGTTCTTATATATATATATATCAAATACAAGTATGTTACTATAGCGTTAACCCAAACCCCGATCTTATTTTCTGATTCATTGGATTATGTTTTGAAAAATAATTTTAAGTTTGAAATTTCTTTAAGTTTTCATAAACTTATGCTTTGATACCAACTTGTAACATCCCCCAATTGGAGGCCCAAAACTAACGGCTACGGATGCTGTAGTCGTCCATAGTTATTATTTCCCGGTGACCAAATGCAGTAATGTTAGATACATTGATATAACAGAAACACATGGATATGATTTTTTTTAAAACCATTAAACAAATTTCTCATTCCATTTCAATCATATTTCAAATTCATTACATAATCCCAAATTCGAGAACCACGTTCAGAGAAAATACAATTATTACAAACTACGCCGAGAGAGACGTACGAAGATGCCCCTTTGATGATCAAAGTCTAAACATAGGCAATTAAAAAACTTTACCTTTACATCAAAACACAACGGAATCAAATAGAAAACAACTCCTATTAGCTAGCTTGCCTCCTGCACGTCTCCGGAAGTTTATTCATCTAAAGGAGAACCTGAAAACGTCAACTCTCAAACTACTCAAAATCAATTGAGTACCCGAAAGTTTAAGGAGAAAACATAAACTTCGAGTCAGACATAAAGCCTGAGATGAATAATAACCAACCATCTCGAACCATTTAGATATCTAGTGAGACCACGCCGCTTAGCGAAACGGGTTTTCCCTCACTAGTATCTTACCCAAAAATTTATAAGAACCATATACTGTGCTCCTGCATCCACAATGGTTAAAAACATAGCAATTTAAAATATCATGATGATATGAAAACAAGCAAAATATAATGGATATCCCATCCTCATTCATTTGACTATCTGTCACAATTATACTTTCTAGGGTCATTATTAACCTATTAGTGCTCATGGGCTGACTAATAACCTGTTCAAAGCTTATGGACTATTTGTCCAGTTTCATAGTTTTCATGGGATCACTAAGAACCTATTACCCTTGGTAATAAATTCATTCAATTATTTCATGGGTTCTCCCAGAACCTATTGGTATCTCCAATAACTTCTCTTATATCATAGTTTTCATGGGTTGACTATAAACCTATTGATTTCTGTCAATAACTTTATCCGGATACAGTTTTCATGGGATCACTACAAACCTAATGGCCCATACCAATAACTCTTTCCATACATAGTTTTCATGGGTTTACTATGAACCTGTCTAATCTGACAACTTCTCTGATCAGTCTTTGGGCATCCTATGTTCTGGTCTACCCGACCTCCTGGATGCAATTCTACTCATACAGGAGTTAACTCAATTTATATTCACTACTGGGTTAACCTAGCTGGTTATTCTACCTTTTCTCCCTAAAGTACAGTTATAGGTCCACTATACAATGAATATGTTTATTGAAGAAGCATATAGAATAACTGATCATAACATAATAATAACAACATTTGGGGTTTGATATCCTTGAAATCATTTTCACATGAAACATGGTTAATCCCTTTAACCCATTATTTTTTATCAAAGAAAGCTTCTTAAAAAACTCCAAAATTATAAACCATTTCAAAGCTCTTTTATATTTCCATGGGTTTTCCTTTAAAAATGAGATTGGGTTCTTTGTTTTGAAAACTAAGGCTTTCAAAACCTTAGACCTTTACTTTCAAAACCATTAGAATGTCTCTTTTGAATGCATTCAAATCTTCTTTTCAAAACACTAAGCATATGCCTTTCAAAACACTTTAAAACATCTCTTTTGAAAGCATCAAAACCTTCCTTTCAAAACCATCAAAACATTCTTTTCGAAAGTATTAAAGCATCACTCTCCAACTTATAGAAGCATCGCTTCGAAACCATTGGAAAGTACCTCTTTCGAAACTATTGGATTTAATCTTAAATATAACTCTTAGGTCAAAGTGAACATAAGTGAAAGTAACCCTTTCGAAAACATTAACCTTCAAACAAAAGAATTTGGGGAACACAGATGGCTTCAGAACCATCCTTTCGAAAGCTTTAATCTTTTAAGTAAAACAATTGGAAGGATAGCTTCGAAACGCCTTCCGAAGCCATTGCCTTTGAAACCTTTAGTTTAAATGGCTACTGGAGCCCTTTCGAAAGCATTGGGAAGCGGCTTGTTCTATTTATATAACAACAACCTGCCTTTTGAACTCATTGAAAACTTTCAACCTATTCGAAAGGCATGAAGACGGCAGCAAGGTTTCGACTAGGTTCAGAACTACCCTTTCGAAAGCTCCATTTTAAAACATAATATGTGGCAACTCGTTCGAAAGCTACCCTTTAAAAAAAAAGTTGGCAACCCCTTCAAAAGCTATATAAAAGTAATTCAACCATTTTGAAAGCATCCATTAAAAGCAAGGCAAGCGACATCTCTTGGGAAAGCAAAATAAAGGCCTTCGAAAGCTATTTAAAATAGCCCCGACTCCTTCGAAAGCATGGTTTTGACTCTATACCTTCCGCCTTTCTCCAATCCACTACGTACCAAAGCATTTATACTATGTGTATTGGTTTCGACTTGGTTGGGGACAGAGGTATGGGGTCAAAAGGTTGCAACTAGAAGTGGCGAAGCAGTAAATCTATGCAAAACTGTTTTGTTGCCTTTTTAAGTAAATGCTTTTCAACTAACTTGCCTATTTGTAAAAATATAATTGGTTGCCACAAACTTTACCAAAATCTTTTCTCAAAGACTACCGTATTCATCTAGAATTAAATAAAAATAATTAACAAAGAAGCCCTTTCCTTTAACAAAACAACTAAAACATTTCAGTCCTCCAACATAATTAATTTAATTTCCATAGTAAATTACTTAGGAAAAATCCCCAAAAATCATCATAATTAACTTTTAATATGTTATCTAACGTATATAAATTCTAGACCCAAAATTCTCCATATAATAGCCGAAATAAAATTTAAACCCAATTATTTATTTCTTCCTTCTAAAATTCAAAATAAATTATCCATAGCTTGGAAAATTATGAAAATTTAAACCCATCTCCAAAATAATATTTTACATAACATTTTAAATCCTCATGGCATTCGAAATCTAATATATATGATTTTAACCTTAAAATCGAATAAAATATTTATCAAACATACTTGTTTGAATCAACCATATCATGTAATCCAAGCATATCATCATTAAAATAATCATAAAGGTTTTAAATTTGAAACCCGAAATCAAATGCTCTTTAAAAACGAAAATGAAATGGTTTTGATTATTATTCACCTTGCTTTAGATAAGGAACTTGAGATTTGATCTTGCTTAATTCTCCTTGCTTGATTTCTTAGCTTTCAATTGATTTTTCTCCTCTTTTCCCCTAGGTTATGGCTGGCTTGAGCTCTTTGGTTTATGTTTTAGAATTATGAACTTGTGAAATGAAAATGGGAATAAGGGTTTAAGGGTTAAGGTTTATGATGGATGGCTATTTCCCATAATGCCCTTGCCTTATTCTCTTATTAATTAACTTATAAAACCATTTCCATAAACTCATTCTTTTAATTTTATTTAATTAAGCATGGCCTCTAGTTAGTTTTTAAATCTCAATCCCCTTATCACTCTAATCTTTAAATTATTCTATTTAATTTATCTAATTAAATTTTCTGAATAATGTTATTTAAAATTAGGGATGTTACAAAACTCGTTCCGTGTTTATGTGTTGCGTGGTCTTATGAGATACCCTTTATTTTCCAATACCCGAATTTTTGAGATTCTCACACCAGTCCCATGACTGACCCGGAGTTTATTTTCTTTTCCCTTAAACTCTGGGTGCCTATTTTTCGGGCAACCAAGTAGTTAGGTAGCATGGAGCATTTTGGGAGAAGCATGGAGCATTTTGGGAGAAATATGAAGCATGGAGGTTCTTATGATGATAGTTATCTATTGTTAGTTTCTGCTGTATTTTTTATTATGTATTGGGTATCCACCAGCCCCTATAAGGGATAGGTAGTTATTGTTAAGACTTGATTTTGATTCATGACACGAAGCTATCACTACGACATACAGATTTGACGACTGCTACGACAAAAAGAAACAAGGAGACGAGACTTTAAAAACCGATGCATCGACTATGGTATTTTGTTTTTGAGACTTAGGTCAATATTGTTAAAATCTCTCCTCGCTTACATCTACATTAGCTTATATATATTAATCATAGTATTTATCAAATATTTTATATATATTCATAAGCATAAAGTTATAGAATTCAATATATCTATGTAATTGTGCAAACTGCACAAAAACAACCAGGTCAGTCGACTGACCACCTGAGATAGTCGACTGACACTGGAATTTTTGTGCAGCATGCACAGTTACATGTGTATACGAATTTAAATTTAAATATTATTTTGAATATTCAGTCGTCTGACTCAGAGGCTCAAATGACTGAATTTCTATAACAGTCACTTTTCGAAAAGATACGACTTTTTGTGAAGAGTTGCGAACCTCAAACAAAAAGATTCGGACACAAAACTTCGATCGAAACTCTTCACCAACAGTCGCTGCTTTCTAATCTTTATAAATACATATTTCAACTTCATTTCAACTCACTGAATCATAATCTAATTCTCTTATCTTTGCTCTTCTATCTATTGCAATACACTTTCAAATATTCTACATTAAAGCAATACTAGACCTTTCTATTCTTCATATACTTCAAATATATATTTTTATACTCGAGGAGAAGATTATAGGAAGGGTGTACTACAAGTGACAAATCCGTGTTATTAAGAACACACAAAGTCAAAACTATTTTTGTATTTGTTGAAGTCCTGTTCTGCTGCTCAGGCGTGTGAAGTCCTCTTCGGTTGTTGAGGCGAAATCCTGTTCTGCTGCTCAGGTACCTGTTCGGCTGCTCAGGGGTTGTATATACCTGTTCCTCCGGGTGAAGTGAGGGTTGTTGTTTTAGTGAAATTCCAAAAGGAGTCTAGGACTAGGACGGTGCTCCAAACTAGTATAAAATCTATGGTGTCATTTTACTATACTGCTTTTATATTCCGCACTATTTACAGTATTATTATCATCACTATACTATGTATTATCATATATCCATATTACACGATCCATAACACACTTTCATTTGGTATCAGAGCAAGGTCATCATATAACCGTAACACAGTTATATAATAATCTAATAATATGGACACTAACACTAGCACTAGCATTAACAATAGCTTCATTGAAGGACAATCCACTGCACGTCCACCACTATTTAATGGCATGAATTATAACTATTGGGCAACACGAATGAGAATATATATGCAAGCAAATGGTTTTGATTCATGGAATATAACTCAGTCAGAATATACTATTCCTACTGAAGAATATTCTACTTGGTCAAATAAACAAATACTAGGTGCAATACTGCATATGAAATATGGCGTACACTCAAAGTTACTCACGAAGGAACTAACAAGGTCAAACAAAGCAAAATGTCCATGCTCAAAAGTCAGTTTCAAAACTTTAGGATGAAAGAAAATGAATCTATAAATGATATGTATTCCAGATTTCAGGATATCTACCATTCATTAGTAGGACTAGGAGAAAAATATTCAGACTTTGATATTGTTTCCAAAATCCTTAACTCTTTAACGGAAGAATGGGAAAGAAAAGTTCTCGCTATTGAAGAAGCGAACAATATTTCCAAAATAACTCCGGAAGAGTTAATAGGAAATCTAATGTCCTATGAAGTGAATTTGCAGGCTAAACGTTAGGGGAGGGCATGGTCAGTTAACCGATTTAATCGGTTAAAATTTTCGGTTAACCGTTAAAGTTGGTTCGGTTCGGTTAACCGGTTTTGGTTAATTTCGGTTCTGATCTACCGACCGAACCGGTTAAAATTAACCGCGGTTAATCGGTTCAGTTAATCGGTTAACTGACTAGTTTGAACGGTTAACCGTTGACCGGTTAACCATTCAAACTAGTCGGTTAACCGTTAAATAAAGCGGTTAACCGACTAAACAACATCATATCCTCATTTAAAATTTTAAATAGTAATGATTAAACAGAGTCATCGAATGACAAACATTCAGTTACATACATACATTTACACACATTACACTGTACACACACATACAATACACTACACACCCAATGCAATGATGCATATTACACAATACATTACAGACATACATTCAATTACAATGCAATGAAATACTGAATAACCACCAGTCTACCCCTATATACTTAAGTTCTTACTCGGTCACTCTCATTTCATAGTTACTTCATACATTAATAGTTCATAGTTCTTACATCACAATGGACTAACTCAAATTCAGATTACATTACATTAATACAACATGTAGGGTGTCAACAACTACAACGTCAAACTCCTAGTCAGTCTATAGTCTCCACTCTCTATTCTTCAGCTTCACTACTTGATACTTCAGTCTCCACTTTCTATTCTCCTAGTCTATCCAAACAAAATTTATTATTTATATTAACAAACCTGCAATGCAACTGAATATGAATACAACATATTAATGAACATGAATACTGACCTGAATATAAATATTAATGAACTGAATATGAATATAATTATTATATTAGCACCACTCAAGAGTTTAAAATGCTAAAAAGGAACGATAAGAAACAATAAACATATATAGGAACAACTAATGCAGTACTTGAAAGTGGATATAATAGAGAAATAATACATGTAAAACTTGCACATACACTAAGTTGGTTGCACCTGAACTTGAACAAATAGTTGACAGTGGAAAATAACCAACCATAAACCAAAACAGAAAACACTACACAAATTCATCTTGTACCTAAGCTTGGAATAGAAAATAGTATGACGTTGTTCATTTGTATACAGATATACAGTTTATATACTTAAATTTCTGGTCAAATATTTTGGTATAAACCGTTTTATAGACAGCTTATAAACCATTTACTGCCCCATAATCCTATATGAATTTAAAATACCGCATATCTTATAAATTATTTTCAATAAATATCAAATACCGCACAACTTTGGCCTGTATGAATTTTAAATCATTTATTTAGGAATGGAATGGAAGCTTCTAAGTAGTTTCCAGTAATTAAATTTATTTGTGATGGCATGCACGTGTAAGGTTATTTTATGTTAAACCAATAAAGAGCAGTTTGTACATTTTGTACATGTTTTGGCATGCATACCAGGTTTGATTCACATTGGTTAGGCTACTGGATCATGCTTTAGACTGTGGCACACGACTTAGTAGGATGAGAGTGTAGCTTTAGTGTGTTATAAAAAAGACGATGATGCCTTGATTAATAGTTGATGGTCAGACGATGGGAAATATGGTGGTGGAAGTGGCTGATTAGTGTAATAAATATGGACTTTCAAAAAATAGTAAATTCATGCAGATAATACCATGACTTCCCATCATTCTGTCTTTAGCGAAAATCCATAAGGAATTTTCACCACATGCAAACACTGAAGCATAGAACCCATCATTAAATCTAAGCTATTAGAACTGTAAGGGATTCTTGGTCATTATTACCTAGAACATAACACGACATATTTATCTTTACACCTAGTTCAAACAAGTTAAAAGCCAGTAACAGAAAAGCAGCTACCGATGAGTTCAGAGACAGAAATTTTAAAGTCAAAGAAACTTAACCAAATTCTAGTAGTAAAACCTAGAAGCATCACCCTTGAAAGCATAGCTGATAACAGCTCATACCAGTATGGCATCAAGTGAAACCATTCATCTAAAAAAAATTACTCACAAAATATTCACGAATATGCATGAACTCCCCAAAATAATGATTTTTTTTTATTTTTTATAAGTGATCCCACATTCCAAAGCATATAATAAAACATGGATTTAAGACACTACGTGCTTCTTTTTATAACAAATCAAATGAGAAATAAACAAAAAAATTAAGAAACTTAATATGCGTTAGCAAAACTTTATGGCTTACAAGCGTCGCTGATCAGATCTAAAATTCTCCAAATATTTATTCCAATTGAACAAACGATTGCTATTGATATCTATTAAACAAATGTATTTATACTAACTTAGATATTAAACAAACAATTCCAGATCCCCTTTTTTGCAAATGATTTCAATAAACAATGTACTGTTATACTAAGTTAATATGATATATGAAACTATTATAATCGTTCTATGATTCTAGTATATGAATTATACACTCAATAAAAACTAAATAAAATAGAACAAAACTAAAAATATACATAAGTAAAACTAATAAAAATCACGTTCTTCCTTTTTTTACTAGCAATCACCATAGCACAAATGAATCAAATCGACAGATAGGGAGAAAAGAATTAAGGGAAAGGGGGCGGCGTTGCAAATTTATGTTGATCGATCTGAATTTGGAAGGTTTATTAAAAGACGAAATTTGTAGATCTGGTTTTTTTAGGGAACGAGATAAATGCTGAAAGAGGCAGGCATGAGAACAATACTGAAATTTAGGGTTGGTTATGCGATATTAGGTGTGGGATGGGTTGTGTAATGTGGTTAATACGTAACCGTGGAAAAATATTTTCGGTTAAACGGTTAACCAATATACTAATGTGGTTAACCGTTAACCGAACCGAATTTGGTCGGTTAACATCGGTCGGTTAACCGAATGTTTGGTTAACCGATTTAGTCGGTTAATGCGGTTCAGTTAAAGTCGGTTAACTCGGTTAAATGCCCACCCCTACTAAACGTGTTCAAGCTCAAGATAAAAAGAATATAGCATTCCATGCAGAACAAGAAGAATCAGATTCAGACAAAGATGACTTAGCCTTTATTGCCAAGAACTTCAAGAAATTCTTAAAATATAGAAAAGGAAATAGAAATAATGGCAAGAAAAACTCAAACAACAATAAACCACCATCTTTATCAGTTATGGAGTGTTTTAACTGTCACAAAAAGGGGCATATGCAGAAAGATTGTCCAGATCAGAAGAAAGAATATCGAAATAAAAAGAAAGACAAGTTCAAAAGAAAAGCCTTTTCGGTCACATGGAATGATTCAGATTCCTCATCTTCTTCTTCGGGAAGTGAAAGTGACAGCGATAATGAACAAGCTAACGTATGTTTTATGGCTAAAGCTAATGAGGTTAGTGATAATACTTTTGATGATAGATAGAAATAAATTCTGAATTATTAGATACTTTAAAAAGTCTCAAAAGAAAATATAAAGAGGCTGTAGAAAATAAGAACAAGGCAGAATTCGAAAGAGATATGCTTAAAGACGAGAAGAAAATATTGGAAGAAAAACTTGAGAAAACTCAAGAACTCCTTTCAAATGTTAATTCTCAACTAATATTATTGAGTCAAGAAATTAAAACTCAAAAAGAAAAGAATGATAGTCTTGTTTCTGAAAATCATGTTTTAAAAGCTAATATTAAAATGATAGAACTAGAAAATTCAAGTCTAAAAACCAAACTAGATGGAATTACTAAAAATGTTTCAAATTTCAATAAAGGAAGAGAAAATTTATTTAGAATTATTGAGAATTCACAATCTGTTAGTAATAAAAATGGTTTAGGATATAAGAAAGTCAAGGACTCACAATCTAGTAAATTAAATAAAGATATGTATGATAAAACATCTACATCTTCAAATAAATTAGTTCTAAAACTATAAATATATGGATACCTAAAACTAATAACAAACTTATAAGGAAAAAGTATATTAGTTCATTTATAGAATATGTTCATAATAATAAAAATTATATTTATAAAAGGGATACTAAGCCCACTTTGGTTTTGTTTCCTAAGACCTAACTCTTAGGACCCTATTTAAAAGGTGGGTACCAACGTTATCTCATATTTTTTGCAGGTCCCACTCAAGAAAAGAGGAAAATGGATACTCGACAGTGGTTGCTCAAAACATATGACATGAGACAAAGATATGCTGATAAATATTACATACTCAGATGGAGGTTCTATCACTTTTGGAGATAATTCCAAGGGATATATCATCGGCAAAGGCAATGTGAGCAATTATGGTACATCTAATTTACCTCTTATTACAAACATCTTATTAGTTAATAATTTAAAACATAATCTATTAAGTATAAGTCAATTATGCGATAAAGGTTTTAAAATATCGTTTTCTGAAAATAAATGTAGTATTCTTGATCAGAATCAAAATCTTATTTTCGAAGGAAATAGAGATAAAAACATTTACGTTTTA
Source organism: Allium fistulosum (assembly GCA_030737815.1). Lineage (NCBI taxonomy): Eukaryota > Viridiplantae > Streptophyta > Magnoliopsida > Asparagales > Amaryllidaceae > Allium > Allium fistulosum. The sequence goes on along the minus strand of CM060907.1, from coordinate 933,631,681 downwards.
AATATGAAAGTTAATCACAATTCAGATATGTGTTTAATAGCTAAAGAAAATGATCCCTGGATATGGCACAAACGATTCTGTCATATCATTTTCAAAAATATAAATAAAATTTCTAAAAATAATCTTGTAAAAGGATTACCGAATATGAATTTTAAAGTTAATAATACATGTGACTCATGTCAATTAGGTAAATTAACTAAATCTTCGTTTAAATCCAAGAAAGTTATCTCTACATTACAACCACTCGAGTTACTTCATATGGATTTATTTGGCCCTACTCAAATTCAATCCATAAATCATAATAAGTATGTATTTGTAATAGTTGATGATTTTTCTAGATATACATGGACTATCTTTATGAAAAATAAAAGTGATACCTTTGAAAATTTCAAAACATTTGTTAAACAAATTCAAAATTTAAAAGGTACTAAAATTAAAAATATTAGAAGTGATCACGGAGGTGAATTTAAAAATATACAGTTTGATAACTATTGTAAAAAGAAAGGAATATTTCATAATTTTTCGTTTCCTAGAACTCCACAACAAAATGGAGTTGTAGAACGAAAGAATCGAACTCTACAAGAATGTGCAAGAACTTTACTAAATGAAAGCACATTACCAAAACAATTTTGGGCGGAAGCTGTTGCAACTGCTTGTTATGTTTTGAATCGTGTTTCTATTAGACCTCTCACTAAAAATACTCCTTACGAACTTTTTAATGGTAGAAAACCAAACATATCTTATTTAAAATATTAGGATCAAAATGTTTTATATTAAATACCAAAGATCAGCTTGGCAAATTTGATTCAAAATGTGACGAAGGAATATTTCTTGGATATTCGAATCAAAGCAAAGCTTATCGAATTTTTAATAAACGAACTAATACTATAGAAGAATCACTTCATGTGTCTTTTAATGAGAACTCTAAACATGTTTTTAATACAATTAATGACAATGACTTACTTAATAATAATAAAACAAATATAATAATAAACAATTCAAGAGAGGATGATGATATTATTTATAATTCTAGAGAAGATGAAAACATTGTTAATAATTTAGAAAACAGAAATACTACTAATACAATAAGATCTCCTCGAAGAGTTTTACGAAATCATCCTACAGAAAATATAATTGGAGAAATAAATTCAAATGTTCGAACTAGAAATCAATTAAATTTAATGGTAATGTAGCTTTTCTCTATAGAACCTAAAAATACTACGGAAGCATCATCCGATAAAAATTGGATTATTGCTATGGAAGAAGAATTAAATCAGTTTGAATGAAATGAAGTTTGGGAACTAGTACCCAGACCGACCGATCAGACCGTTATAGGAACTAAATGGGTTTATAAAAATAAAGCAGACGAATTAGGAAATATAACTAGAAACAAAGCAAGATTAGTAGCACAAGGATATAATCAGGAAGAAGGAATAGACTATGAAGAAACGTTTGCTCCAGTTGCTAGACTTGAAGCAATACGGATCTTATTAGCGTATGCATGTTTTAATAATTTTAAACTTTACCAAATGGATGTTAAAAGTGCATTTTTAAATGGTTATATTAAAAAAATGTTTATGTTGAACAACCTCCTTTATTTATTCATGAAAAATATCTAGATCATGTATATAAACGTAGGAAAGCTTTATATGGCTTAAAGCAAGCACCACGCGCTTGGTATGAACGTCTTAAAAGCTATCTAATTGATTCTGGATTCAAAATAGGAAAAGTAGATCAAACATTATCTATAAAACATTCTAAAAATGACATATTAATAGTTCAAATATATGTCGATGACATTATATTTGGCTCAACTAATAATGAATTATGTAAAGAATTTTCTGAAATAATGACTAAAGAATTTGAAATGTCCCATATGGGAGAATTATCATATTTTCTAGGACTTCAAATTAAAAAAATTTCAAATGGAATATTTATTAATCAAGAAAAATACTGTAATAATCTTATCAAACGTTTTGGAATGGAAAACACTTCTGCCAAACCAACACCTATGAGTACAATATCACATCTTGATAAAGATGAAAACGACAAAAGTGTAGACAAGAAATTATATCGTAGTATGATAGGATCACTACTTTATTTAATAGCAAGTAGACCAGATATTATGATGAGTGTATGCTTATGTGCATGATTTCAAGCAAACCAAAAAGAATCACACCTACGTGCCGTAAAACGTATACTACGCTATCTTAGTAAAACTACAAATTTTGGACTTTTCTATCCGAAAGAGTGTTCGTTTGAATTAGTATCATACATCGATGTTGATTTCGGACGATCACGAACAGATAGAAAAAGTACAAGCGGTACGTGTCACTTTATTGGTAAATCTTTAATATCATGGTTTAGTAAGAAACAAAACTGTGTCTCTCTATCAACTTGTGAAGCAGAATATATTTCTGCAGCACTAGCTTGCACACAAGTCATTTATATGCAACAAACACTTAAAGATTTTGGAATCAATCTATCAAAATCAACAATTTACTGTGATAATTATAGTGCAATAAATTTATCTAAAAATCCAGTAAACCACTCAAGAACTAAACATATAGATATTAGACATCATTTTTACGTGATAATATAGAAAAAGAAGTAATAAATCTTGACTATGTACCATCTGAAAATCAATTAGCAGATATTTTTACTAAACCACTGTTAGAAAATACGTTTATAAAATTGCGACATGAGCTCGGTATAATCTCAAGTAAAGATATATAAATATATTAAAAAAAATTTAACTAAAATGTCAAGAATAATTTTTTTTACAAAAAATTGCGAAATTCTGACCATACTGAGACTCGAACTCGTGATCTGTTGTGAATAGCCCAAGTGTCTTAACCACCCGAGCCATTAATATTTTCTGTTTAAGTATAGTATGGGCGTTTTATTATATGATAACATTAATCTATAAACTGCATTACTTGTTTCATGTAACTTCATAATCTACATTACTAATTTTATAAATATTAAAATTATACACAAAAGCTCAGCCAACAGGAAACCAATGTTTCACCATATTTCTAGGCTATAATTAATATAATCCACCAAATTTTATTCTATTTCTCCTAACCTAAGTCTATAAATAGATGCATATTCCTTTATCTATGCAATCAAACTAAAAAGCAATCGTTCAATTTTCTCTCTGAAGTAAAGCTTTTATAAACAATAATTTTAAAAAAATATGTCAACTTCCTCTACAACTAACTCTATCGAAATCATTTCCTCGACCAACTCTCCCAAAACTCCAGACCATAAAGGTTCACCATCATCGGTCTATCACACCAGATATACTCCGGACAAGTAAAAGGGAAAGAAGACCGTTGATATTTCTCCAAACACAAAAAAGAAGATTGACGATCTTCACCATTATCAGCAAGAATCTCTAATGTTACAATGAGAGATGTATTACGAACAAAAAATAAACTCCAGACGGATAGGAATAATTGAACACATAGCTATGAAGTTCTGTGGGGCATCGTCACATCCGATAGACGAAAATGTTGTTTCGCCTATCAGACGACCATCAACTTCGTCTCCACCACGTCCACAATACTCACCAAATTCGTGGGATCGAAACAAAGCATCGAATGTTCGTCGCAAGCAACTGAAAGAATTCAAGACACCTAGTCCCTCGAAATAATCATAGCTTTAATTATCTTTCATTGTATTTTTTATTTTATTTTTTAAATTCTCTACATAAGTGTGTCTCTTTTTTAAATAAATTTTCTATGTATGTATATTTTTAATTTTTTGACATAAATAAATTTATGGATCATTACTATGTCAACTATTAAATAATTTAACAATTCATAAATAAATGTATACAATTCACAAGCAACATAAATTTACTGTAGAAAATACTCCAGGTCAGTCGACTGAACCAGGAGGTTAGTCGACTGACAAAGCAAAACAAAATTTTAAAATACATAGCCAATCGACTGTACCGGTGCTTCAGTCGACTGGACCAGAAGGTATAAAGAAATTCGACCTTCAGCTTCAATCGACTGTACCAGTGCTTCAGTCGACTGGACCAGAAGGTATAAAGAAATTCGACCTTCAGCTTCAATCGACTGAAGCCCTAAGCCAATCGACTGAGCCGTAGATCTGAGTTATTTTTTACTTTTTACCTACCCTATTCACTCCTCTTATCTTTCACTTTACCTTCTCTCCTCTTTACCACTTCAGATTTCCAAAGTTTTCCAAACCCTAAGCTCTCCAAAAACTCCATTTGTTTTAAAAAAAATTTAATTGAAATGGCGCCAAAACGTAAAGGACAAGCTTCCTCCTCAACTCAACCTCCATCAAATGAACAAATTCAACGGTGGCTATTTGATGACACCGCAATTCGAAGGTGGAGACGGATGCAAGATTCAAGGATTTTTGAAGGTTCGTTCGTTAATTCCATGATTTTTCTCTATATCACATTCAACAGTTATCTCGACGAAGCAATTTGGAATCGCTATTTAACATCGATGATAACAAACACAAAATTAACCAAATAATGGTAAAGTTATTCTATGCAAACCTAAATTTGGTTCTCCCCAGCACTTCCTTTTCCCTTTATCCTTGCCCTCACCCGAGCTTTCATCGGGTAGTCCTCCATCCTTAATCATGTTTACTTCCTTTGACCTCATGTCCAAACATGCATCCTCTTGTCGAAGAAATCTCTCAGCTTCATTAAAGAATTCCCCAAGATCCAACGGTGGGTCCCGTATCAACGATACTTTGAAATCCGAATTATCTCGGACTCCTGATACCGCAGCCATCAGAACCATTGATGGATCCGACCGATCCACCGAAGCAACTGCTGCATTAAATCGAGATAAGAATGTCCTGAGCTATTCATCCACCCCCTGTTTGACTGACGTTAGTGTCATCACGTTCTTTGGCCTTTTTATGTGAACTCGAAACTGCCTTAGGAACTTGTTCACCAGTTCGGTCCATGTTCCAATGGATCCATCCTCCAGCTGTCTGAACCACATAGCAGCAATATCAGTCAAGTACATGGGGAAACATCAGGACATAACCTCCTCCATTGCCCCTAGCACTTCCATATGCCTAGTGTACCTCATTAAGTGGTCGGTGGGATCCGTCTTCCCGTTGTATACATCCAAAGTGGGTAGTTTGAAATCAGGCGGATTCCTAGCTGTCCTGATGTTCCGGGTAAACGAACTTTTGTTAACTCCCTCTAAATCCCTGTTTGTCAGACCTCCGCGAATGGTCCGCCTGATAATATCAGCCAATCCAGTGTTTCCAACCAAGGGTTGCCCCCTATCCATGTTTCCAGACTGCCCCCCAAGTCCCCGAGGAAATTCTGGCACATATTTCTCATCACGTACTCCTGTATTCCTATTGACGTCAGGCCGCGTAGCGTCATCAGGTATCCCTCCATGAACTGGTCCAGCATTACCTGGTGGTGTGCCCCCGAATCTAGGTCCATCTAGATTGTTAGCTATTTGTTGATTGGGAGCTGCCCCCTGCTGAATCACTCCATCTGTCCGCTGGTTGAGTTCCTCTGGTCTAGTTCCACGATCTTGAGCACCTACAGTTCCTGGTTGTCCAAATTGCCTAAGAAGAGCCTGCATCATCTCCTCTTGCCGTTTCATCATCTGCTCCAACATAGAATTCATCATCACTTGCATCTCGTCCCGAGTTATGTAGATGGATGCATGATCCTCTCCAGCTCCAGAAGAGGCCGCTTGACTTCCTTCTTGATTGCTCCTTTCCGCTGCTTGCTTCCTCGTTGGTGGTCTGGCCATTGCTTTCTAGGATCCAAGTTCCTAACTCCAAAATTCCCAAGTGCTTGCGTTCTCAGTGAAAGAACTAAAGTGTTAGCGCCAAAATTGGTCACTAACACCCAAATCCAGATGAAAGCACCAAATACCAGTCACAGCTCAGAGATAGTGTGTATGTAGAGAGTAATAATGTGAAGAACAGTCAAAATTGAAATGAAAGTAGTAAAGAACAACAGATTTTATAGTGGTTTTGCTGTCTCTGCCCTACGTCCACTCCAGAAGTTTCCTTTTTATTGCTGTAATGATTGATTACAGTTACAAGATGGCAGAGTAATCTCAGCCTTAGAAAATATAAAGCAAGAGAGAAGAAATAAGGTCCTTTTTCTGAACCTCCACATGCTGTATTTATAGACAAATCCTGAGTTGTTGGGCTTTTTGAGTGACCCGGGCCCACCAAGGTCATAGCCAAGCCAACATCCCTCATCGAAAACGACCCACATTGCCGTGCCGACCGGCCTATGCCGAACCAGTCCACCAACGACCGAGCTACATATGGACTTCCAACCTTCACCGAACGACATCCACCGTCCCGCCAATGCCGATCCATATCTCTCGGGCACGACTCGAAGCAGTTCTATCCAAGGCTCAGAGTAAACTTGCCTGCAACTCGAAGCAACCAAGCGTCGAACCTCCTTCCTTAAAACGCTGACCTCCTGCTATGCCGACCTACACATGCCGAACGACAACCAAGGCCGAACGGCAACACCGAGTGACTCTAACCGAACCACAATGTCGAGCGACGTCCAATGCCAAGCGACTTCCAATGCCGAGCGACTTCCAATGCCGAGCGAGGTACAATGCCGAGCGACGTCCAATGCCGAACGACTTCCAATGCCGAGCGAGGTACAATGCCGAACGACGTCCAATGCCGAGCGACTTCCAATGCCGAATGAGGTATAATGCCGAACGACGTCCAGTGCCGAGCGACCCCAATCTTGCCACAATGCCGAGCGACATAACCTCACCTCAATGCCGAGCGGCATATACAGGTGAACTTCATCCTTTTAAACCAAATTCATTATGTTCCTGCCTCGATAATCGTGAAGTCGACTTAGTTAAATCCGCCTGCCTACAGCCTTGCCAAAAGGCAGGTTAACACAACTTCATTTCAACTCACTGAATCATAATCTAATTCTCTTATCTTTTCTCTTCTATTTATTGCAATACACTTTCAAATATTCTGCATTAAAGCAATAATAGACCTTTCTATTCTTCATATACTTCAAATATATATTTATACTCAAGGAGAAGATTATAGGAAGGGTGTACTACAAGTGACAAATCCGTGTTATTAAGAACACACAAAGTCAAAACCATTTTTGTATTTGTTGTAGTCCTGTTCTGCTGCTCAGGCGTCTTCGGTTGCTGAGGCGAAATCCTGTTCTGCTGCTCAGGTCCCTGTTCGGCTGCTCAGGGGTTGTATATACCTGTTCCTCCGGGTGAAGTGAGGGTTGTTGTTTTAGTGAAATTCCAGAAGGAGTATGGGACTGGACGTAGGACGGTGCTCTGAACCAGTATAAAATCTCTGGTGTCATTTTACTATACTACTTTTATATTCCGCACTATTTACAGTATTATTATCATCACTATACTTTGTATTGTCATATATCCATATTACACGATCCATAGCACACTTTCATTTATAACTATCCCTATCTGGGTTAGTACATACCATAACTTCTATGAATCACATAAGAGTGAATGTATGTACTTTACACTTGTATAACTATAAGTTGTTTTAAATACAATGTGTGATTCTATTTTGTTCTATCCACTATCTTTATTTATTTTATAATCCTATATAATCTACCTCTCCGGCACTTGGATTTGCGGCACATGAATACCAAAGATGTATTAGTGTCAATTTCTAAGGGTCGAGGAGGTAGGTCGTCACAGTTGGTATCAAAGCTTATGGTTGAGTGAATACCTAAGCCTTGATAGGGTCAACTCATTAGAGGTAAAAGTTAGTAATGCCTTAGAATGAGCTTAGTCAGAGAGATTGCATATTTGAAACTTTTATCCGAATAATTATATTTGAGTTTTATACCCACTCCCTAAGATAATCTCATCTATAATTCTAAAGATGTTTCCTTATTATATGCAGATAGTAGGAGATGAGTAACAGAAGAGGAAGAGGAAGCGGAGGTAGCAGCACCACACCAACGTCGATCAAATGCTATAGTAATTAAGGAAGTGGTAATCCCCATGCAACCTCAAATTAACTTTTCTACTCTATGCAAGAATTACACTAGCTTGAGAGGGAAACCATTCAAAGGAACAAGGTCTATTATTGAAGTACAGGCTTAGCTCTGATCATGTGAAAGGATCTTTAAAGGATTGAATATCGGGGATGAGCATAAAATGTTCTTAGCTTCTTGTCAGTTACAAGAAGGGGCTCTAGCTTGGTGGGAGTCCATAACCTTGAATGATTCGAAGGAAAATTTCTCATGGGAAAGGTTTAAGGATGTATTTAAAGAGCAATACATGCCAGCAGCCGGAAAATCCCGTCTCTATAGGAATTTCATGGACTTGAAACAAGAACTATCCATGGAGGAATATTCCCACAAGTTCAATGAACTTTCTCGCTTCAGGCCTGATTTGATAGACACGCCCCTAAAAAGAACGAGATGTTTATTACAGGAATAAAGAAACAATATCAGGACAGGATGAATGCTTATGTAAAAGGAACCTTTATGGACCTATTGGATATAGGCTTCTGATATGACGCCTTAGACAAGAAGAACTCAGTACCCGCTCAAGGAAATAACAACAATCAGAATAAGAGAAAGAAGCCATAGCAAGGAAAGACCGGGGGAAGATCACAAGAGAATCATTTTAAGGATGTGACTTGTTATAATTGCCAGAAGAAAGGCCATCTTTCCCTAAATTATAGAAATTCCAAGGTTCAAAGGCAGCAGCAAGAAACCGTCTCTCTTATGGTGCAGAAAAGTCTCTGCTTAACAGACATCTACCCAGACATTGGAAAATCAAGTGCCCGTTAATGAAGAAAGGAGAGCAAGCTAGAGTTTTTGCCATAAAGGATGAACCCTCAGCCTCCACAGATGTAAAAGGTAAAGGAGTTCTAGAAGGTAACATCTATGTTAATAATGTTTTAGTTAGAGTATTATTCGATATAGGAGCTTCTCATAGTTTTAGTACGAAGAGATTAGTAGATAAATTAAAACTAATCAAAAAAATAGTAGAAACTCCTATCTGTGTGTCCAACCCCATAGGTAGTGTGACTAATCTTTGTATGGTTTGTAAGGATATCCAAATCACTTACCCTCCCTATCAGTTTTCATGTAACCTATTTCTCCTTGACTTTATTGGTTTGAAGTTTTACTCGGTATGGACTTTTTATCCAAGAATAAAATTATTCTGGATTGCGTTAAGAGAACGGTATCATTATGGACCAACTTCGAAAAATTTATAGAAATATTTTATGAGGAACCCAGTCCAGTAAGGGATAGTTTCTTGTATGCACTTGACTCATCTCAAAAAGGTTTAGAGACGATACCGATTGTTAAGGAGTTTCAGGATGTTTTTGAGGAAGTTAAAAGTTTGCCCCCACATTGAGAAAGTGAGTTCCATATTGACTTAATTCCTGGTGCAAGATCTGTTATTCACCTTATTTAAAGGATGGCCTCGAAAGAAAAGATTGAGTTGGCAAACCAAACAGATGAGTTGTTAAAGAAATGACTAATTAGACCAAGTCGCTCGAGTTGGTGCACAGCGGTAGTTTTTGTTGTAAAGTCTGATGGCTTCCTAAAGTTTTATGTAGACTATCGAGACCTAAACAAGCAAACGGTTAAAAACAATTATCCTCTACCCCGCATAGATGACTTGTTTGATCAACTTCATGGTGCCTGGGTATTCTTGCAAATGGATTTAGCCATAGGATTCCATCAACTAAGAATAGCTGAGGATGGCATTCCATTAACTACATTCAGGGTTCCAGATTGCTTTTACGAATGGTTGGTTATGCCTTTTGGGTTGACCAATGCGGCCGCTTATTTCTTAGTCCTTATGAATATAGTATACAAAGATGTGCTAAACAAATCCGTTTTGGTTTTTATTGATGATATTCTTATCTATTCCAAAACCGAGGAGGAACACGAAAGGCATCTGAAGATTGTATTGGAAATATTGAGAGGAAATGTACTAAAGCTAAATTTCTCGAAATGTCACTTTTGGGAGAAAGAAGTAAGATTACTTAGGCATATTGATCTTAGTAGATCCAGGAAAGATTTCAACTATATGAGATTGGAAACAACCGCAGACTTCGACGGATGTCCGAAGCTTCTTAGGATTTGCCAAAGACCATAGGAGGTATCTAGGATTTCTCTAAGATTTCCTCCCATCTAACAAAGTTGACTATGAAGAATGTTAAGTTTAACTGGACACTGAAATGTGAGGAAGCCTTTAATAAGTTGAAGAAAAGGTTAACCAGTACTCCAGTCTTAGCTATTGCTGATGAAAACGACAGTGTAATTGTATATACTGACGCTTGTGGAGAAGAAGAAGGTGCAGTTCTGATGCAATATGGAAAAGTTATCGCTTATGCGAGCAGACAACTGAAGGCTCATGAAAGGAATTATGCAACACACGACTTAGAATTATTAGTCGTTGTGTTCACGTTAGAAATGTGGAGGCATTATTTACTAGGTAAGAATTCCTTATGGTTTATTTTAATAAACTTTAATTGACCATAGTAAATATTACTCCTTCTTCAAATAGGTGAAAAGTTCAACCTCGTCACGGATCATAAATCTTTGAAGTGTCTTTTCACTCAAAAGGACTTAAATATGAGACAACAACATTGGTTAGAATTTCTCATGTCATATAATCTTAACATTTTATATACGCCTGGGAAAGCCAATGCAGTAGCGGATGCGCTAAGTAGAAGGCATGTCATTACAGCTTATTTAGTGGTATGTCCAACCTTGATTGATCGTATAAAGGAGAATGAGCTTAAGCATTCATTCATTACAAGGATAGCCAAGGAAGTTAAGGAGAACATGATACCGGGAAGATGGAGGGGATTCAATGTGGATAAGCAAGGAATTTTACGAATGCTTAATGGAATTTGTGTTCAAAATATTGATGGGATTAGGTAGGAAGTTCTAGCCGATTTCCATAATTCTTGACTTGCAATACATCCTGGGGTTACTAAAATGTATCGGGACATGAAAAAGACTTTCTGGTGGGAAGGCATAAAAAGGGATATTTTTATTCATGTTAGTAGATATGCAAATTGTCAGCAAATCAAAAGAGATTAGAAAAAGATTGTTGGACTACTACAACCTCTAGAGATTCCAACTTAGAAGTGAGACTAGATATCGATGGGTTTCATCGACGGCTTACCTCGAACAAGGAGGGGAAATGAAGGCGTTTGGGTTACCATAGACCAATTGACCAAGACTGCACACTTTATTCCAATAAAGCCAACAAGGATCGCTTCAAGTCCAGTAGAGATATACATGAAGAGAATTGTAAGATTGCATGAAATTCAAAGCATTATAATGAAGGATCAAGACCCGATTTATACAAGTCAGTTTTGGGAGGCATTATAGACAGCTTTGGAAATGAATCTAGACTTAAGCACCGCATACCATCCTCAAACTGATGGGATGACCAAATAGGTAAAATAGAGTCTTGGAAGATCTTTAGAGAGCTCGTGTCTTAGATTTTAGAGGTTCATAAGAGAGTCATCTTCATTTAGTGGAATTCGCCTACAACAACAGCTATCAAGCAAGCATTAATATGGCACCATATGAAAACTTATACGGTCTTCCATGTAGATCCCCAACATATTGGATCGAAACAGGAGACCGGTTACTACTTGGCCCCGATATGATCCGAGAAGCCTAAATAAAGGTAGACATGATCTAGAAAAGCTGAAAGAAGCACAAAGTAGGCAGAAGAGTTACGCCTATCAAAGGCGTAGAAAATTGGAATTTTTAGTGGGAGATTTGATATTTTAAGATCTCTCCCATGAGGGGAGTAGCGAGATTTGGAAGAACTGGGAAGCTAGCACCTCGATACATTGGACCTTTTTCCATTCTTAAGCAGATCGGCCCATTAGCCTACTGAGTAGAGTTGCCAGAAAGATTGTCGGATGTACACAATGTTTTTCACATATCCCATTTACGAAAGTATGTGTATGACTTGGAACAAAATATAGAGACAGCAGCACAAGAAGATTTGGAAGTGGAACCTAACTTGACAGTTATCAGATAGCCAAATTGAGTTGTAGACCGTGATGTGAAGGATTAAGGAGAAAGGTTGTGCGATTAGTTAAAGTTCGATGGAGTGGTGATGCTAATGATTGTACATGGAAAACGGAAGATAGAATGCAAAAGGCTTTTCCTGAGTTTAGGATAGATATATAGCCTATATGTATGTATTGTATCATCATAGTGTACTCATCGCCTATGGTGTAGTTACTTATCATATCTTTGTATACATTTCATAATATATATATATATATATTCCTTTTTGAGTTATCTTCTTGTCGTAATTTCGGGGACGAAATTCTTTTAAGGAGGAAAGTCATTAACGACCCATGAATTTATCATTTTGGAAAATAATGTTTAAATTTAAAAATATTCAAATATAAGTTTTTTAACATTAATAATGGTATTTTGAACAATAAATAATATTGGTAATCTTACCTTGAATAAATATTTACAAAAATATGTACTTTGGAAGATATATCGATAAAATAACCGAAAAGAGTTTTATTGATAAACAGCTATTATACCTCCGACATCATGCATGGAGATAGATACATACACTCATTTAGATATATAAGCGAGAATATGTAATAAACTTATTTATTTTATTTTTGAAAATAAAATGTCTTTATAACATTATTAACGATATCACTATTTTGGAATAATTAGATTTTGAATTTAAATGGAGTTTAAATGATTTAATAATTATTTTAAATATAAAATGAGGCCCATTTAATTATTATATAATGATAGAAATATTAGTTTCAAACTTTGTTTTACAAAGATATGTATATTAACTAATAAGTGAAAATATGATCAGAAATAGAAATCGGATTTCATAATGATTCAACGTAGAATAGTTGTATAACATTATGGATCATTATGACATATATATGCACACATACATGTGCACATACATATACATATGCACATGAAAACCACACACACATACAAAAACACACACACACCCACAAATACACACACACACACACACACACACACATATATATATATACAAATAAAAAAATAAAAGATAAAAGAAAATATCATGATATTATTTATATATATCATGATATTTTCCAACCAAAGTCAACCATCAAATTACCATCACACACACACACACACTTGAGTAGCCACATGGGGGGAGGGGGTACTACGGCCGAAATGGCGATAGAGGAGGAGGGTGTAGTGGTGATGAAATGATGATATGTTTGCACTTAAATATCATGATATTTTATCACTTCCATTTGCCTATAAATACCCACCATCCATCTTCACTTCCATTCACATTTCCACCTTCATTTTCCTAAGCTTCTTCACCTCTTTATACTCTTCATTAATGGCTTCTTGCCTTAGGAAATTTATATAGAAAAATATTGCAAAAAGTAATTAAATTTATATAGTAAATATATATTATCCAAACACCTCAAAACCAAAGCAAAACTCCTCCTTTCTCCTCTTGAAACCCACGGCCACCACCTCCTACCACCCAATGCTGAGCCTTTCCTCTCTTCCATGCTAGGTCGAGAGCATCCAAGCACTAAAGGCCAAGGCCGAACCCCCTAGGAAGCATTAGTGCAAGCTTTGTGAGCTTCGATTCTGTAATAGCGAAGCCATAGTCATTTTAAAGTTAGTTCGATTGAATCTTAGATAAGAAACTATATATATATATATATATGATGTATTGGATGATATAATACATTTTCTATGCTTGTTCATGATGGCCCGTTTATCATGTTTGACTATGATAATATGGATGTTTGATTGTTGAAATGGTTCACGTTAAATACACATCAAATTTCACAAAGGAAACCACTTTCCTTTAATAAATGAAATGGTGTATATGAAATTGATAAACCTCTTTAAAATGGGTTAAAATGATTTAGAAATATTTTATAAACATTTAAAAGTGTTTTGACAACGTTTGGAAAACAATATGAAAATTGAGTTAAAATTGGCACGTCGCGTAACGACAGTTTGCGATTTCGTGCTGTAAAAGTTTAAATCCATATATAGGATGGAATCGAAGTCGAATTCTTTGGAATAAGAATTTTCCAAACTCTTATAATCATAGTTTTCAAAAACAAGAAAAAGATCGAGATTTCATTTAGTAGATTTTGAAATATGAGCAAAACAAGTTTTCAAAATAGTCGCGCTTTGGTAGTTCGGAAACCAAAGCAATAAATTATTTAAAATGGATATTTTTTTAGTTCTTTAAAAATATATAATAAATTATATTAATATATTAACATGCTTTAAAAGTGATCTAAGTTATCAAAATGGATTTATAAATGATAGAAAAGTTGTTTTGATCAAATAAGCCTTAAAAGCACTATGCGCAGCACTTTTTGCAGCGGTTTTTAATAACTTTTGAAATACATATTTAAACTTTATTATTCTTTCCTAAATCTTTTATAAATGTTTTTAAATAAATTATTAACTATTTTAAAGATGATTTGGAGGTTTTATAAAAGGGTTTAAATAAATGGTTAAAAGAAAGCTGTTATAAATAAATGATTTAACCTTGGCTCTAAATGTCGATGAGTAGACTGGATTTTTCTATTCATGAGATCAGGATGTGAAGTGCTTAAACTAAGAATATGTTCAAGAACTAGTGCCCTGGCTCACCCGCCTTTTTTTCTGCGCGAGGAATAGATAAGGTCGAAATGTCGGAAATGAGGCAAGTATAAAAGATTCAAATTTACAAAGTTAATACAACTTGGATTGTGTAGAAATAATATTATTATACTTGGTATTAAATTCCGAGGCGGGAACCGTACTATCCATGTGAATTTAAAAGGCGATTCCACCATTATTCGATGGATAGTAAAGGTTGAATATGGAAATTGATATTGAGTAGAATTTGTATAATTTTTATGAATCCTTTTTACTTAATAATGTTTTCCAACATGATTTATGAGAAATGATTTGGTGTTTTCCAAAGTTAAAGAGAGATTTAATAATCTCATATATGCTAGAAAAGAAATGATATATCTCTAAAAGATGTTTTAACGGTA
This sequence comes from Allium fistulosum, assembly GCA_030737815.1. Classification (NCBI taxonomy): domain Eukaryota; kingdom Viridiplantae; phylum Streptophyta; class Magnoliopsida; order Asparagales; family Amaryllidaceae; genus Allium; species Allium fistulosum. Next base: position 933,616,615 of record CM060907.1, on the reverse strand, counting down.
ATTAGTTCAGAGAGACCGGGATCGAATTTGGGTGATTTCTATCCAATACCACTTCGAACCAATGTACGTTTGAAAGTGAAAACATGATAAAGGCAATGATTTTGAAGACGGAGACCATCATAATGAAAGGCTACTTGCCACTAGCCCCTCGATTTCCATATTATATACATATGGTGGCAGTAGTACTAAATTTTGAAAATCTTCGATGTAAGGACTTCTCGCTACTAATCCTAGGGGTGATTCCCAAAACAAGATGTAGTAGAAGAGTGCCTTCGGTTTGTCCTGTTCTTGGACAACTTGTGTGGATGAATGTCTAACATTGCATTTCTAAAATACACGTACATTGATCTCTACAAATGTACATCTGTTTTGTGGTATATGAGGTAACCTCTCTTACTTAACACTCTTCTCTGAGACGTACGAGCCCAAAGGTTGTACATTTGTGGAAATCAATAGTGTATGATGGAAATGACAATATGGCATTCTAAGTAGGATTTGATGATTCTGTGCATGATAAAACGTGACCTTAAGCCTCACACCCGAGAATGACAAAAATATGGTATATGCAGCAGGGCTATATTGGTCGCACCCATTAGGATATGGTCATCACCTTTCTAGATTACCCTCTATATGTAGGGTATGTTGTGTATGCTTTGGGATCCCAATAAAGATTGGTAATGACCGAGGTGATGTTTTATTCGATACTATCTATGGTAAAGGTAGGTCAGTTCTGTGTTGGTAGCGGACCATCTGTTGGTGCCGCGGTGCATTTTCTAGAGATGTACCGTCGAAAGGTAGTCCCTTACCTTATTATTATATGGAATCCATTCTCCAATACGAGCCTCTACAGTTTTAGTTGTATACTTATTATGTTGTCGAATTTAACAAATGTAACAATTCCAGCTATGATTATTATGTTATTTGGAAGGATTTTCAAAGAATGTCAATAAAGATAATATTCTTGATTTTGCGTAGCAAATGTTTTGGTTATCATAAGGTAAAAAACTGTTCCGTGTCTATGTGCTGTGTGGTCTTATGAGATACCCTTTATTTTCCAATACTCGTATTTTTGAGATTCTCACACAAGTCCCATGACATATCCGGAGTTTATTTTCTTTTTCCTTAAAATCTAGGTGCCCAATTTTTTGGGCAGCCAAGTAGTTTGGTAGCATGGAGCATTTTGGTAGAAGCATGGAGCATTTTGGGAGAAAAATGAAACATGGAGGTTCTTATGATGATAGTTATCTATTGTTAGTTTCCATTGTATTTTGTAATATGTATTGGGTATCCACTAGCCCTTGTAAGGGATAGGCAGTTATAACTATCCCCGGCTGAGTTGGTACCTACCGTAACTCTGATGAATCACTTAGGATTGATTGTATATATAACGATATTTTGTTTTAAATACGATGTGAGATTCTGTTTTGCTCAATTTTCTATCTTTATTTCTTCTAAAACCCTAATAATACACCTCTTTGGCACTTGGATATGCGGCACGTGAATACTGATGATGTATTAGTGTCATTTTCCGAGGGTCAAAATTGAGGTGGTTCGTTACAAGCATCATCTGCGTTGATTTTCGAGTTTCAAAGTGGGGAATGCTGCTATAGTAGCTACGCTACAACATTTTTTAGGTAAAACAGATTTTGATTTAAATTTAGTAAGTATGATTTACAAAGGTTATAAATATATATTATTTTGAAATGAAGCCTGATATTTGGTTCTTAAGTTTTCGGTTAAGATATATCCTGGATGCATGTATCTTATGCATTTGGGGTATTTGGTTGTGCATCTTGTTGATCTGTTGATTAGTAGTTTTGAATTATTGAAATAAAATGTAATTTTTGCCAATTTTGAACAGTCGAAAACTTCCGAATTAGTATAGGAATTAAAACTACTAGGTAATTTTGTAAAATTATAAAAGTTGAATTTTTATAACCTTAATTTGAAAAGACAATGAGCAAAAAAAGTTTAATTTTTTTTAAACATCTTTGTTTTGTGGAACATTCGATGTTATTAGACCAATTAATACACGTCATTACCTTAGGGATGTCTAAGTAAAGTAGACTTTAGTCATGAGTCTGGATACCAGAGTCTGACTCTTCCTAGCTACTTGCCTAACTCGATGGATGAAGAATTCTAGGAGGTTGACTCAGTAATAAGATCCAAATTACTTTGGACCTTCATCAGAATCTTATATAAGTTAAAATAGGTTTTAAATTTGTTTAGCATCTATGTTAAGTAAATGAATAAGATTGTTTGTATATACTCTTAGGACATAATAGAGTACTATACAAGTATAAACTTAAGTCTTAGAATGTTTTAAAGTTAAATTGTGTTTCAAGAAATGTTTATAAACGAAGTAAAACTTTTTTTATAGAAATGTTTCTAGACTTAGTTAAAATTTATGAAATGTTTTATAAATAATTTGGGTAGTAAAAGGGAATACTATTGAGATAAAAAATGTGAAATTAAAAGTGAAATGATTTATAAATAATGTCACGTCTTTGTAAATTGTTTATAAAATAAAAGGAGGTTTGCAAGACATGTTCTGTAATTACGGTTATGGCTTTCGGAGATAATTATAAACTTGAATAATGTTTTATAAAGGAAGATAAGCCTTTATAAAATGTTTATAGACTTAAAGAAATATTTTATGAAATGATTCACAAATAAGTTCAGTATTAAACGAGAAACGCTATATGTAAAAATAAATATGAGTTAAAATGCAGAGAAACATAAGTAATGTTATAAGAAATGATTCATTTGTGATTTTAATATTAAATGAGAAATAATTTATGTAAATAAATATTAATTAATAAGAAGTAATATTTATGTAAATAAATGGGATTTATAATGAATGTGAATTAAGAAATAATTGGTATAATAATGAAATTAATTGGAATGAATACGTAAGTTGTACGTTGATCATTTTATTTGCATAACTGATTTGATCCAGATTCGAGTAAATGGTTTCGAAGTGAATTACACTGGTCCAGGTTCAGAATTTTCATTTGATTCTTGGCAACGAACACTAAATTCGTAATTTTGATTCGATTCTGAAGTTTTATATCATAGTATATAGCTATGCATAGAGAACGGATGTTTCTAATCAAGGAACCTTATCGGAGTTCGCATACAAAAGTCAAATGAGCGATACTAATTCGGAAGTTAAACTTTTACGATCGAGTGAGTGATCAGATTTGATATTGTGTAAGAATGACATATGTACATCATATGTTCTTTAATAAAATTGATATGCTTTTGACATTAGAAAATGCAAGTTATTTGGTTGGATTTCATTTGTAATTGAGAACAGGTTCATGAAAAAAAAGGCTAGTTTGATGCTTTTGATTTCATGGGTAGAGTCGATTGCTCAACTAATAGGTACATATTTATGTTATTGTGGATGGTCAACTTTTAGGCTTTTGATTTCTTTTGGTTGGTTTGGGCCATGGTGGCAAGTTGTAGTTTTCGAATCGAGCCGCACAAAGAGGTGCTGCAGAAATTTTTCCATAACGTATGAGATTTTAAAAAGTTTAATAACTCATTTTTGTAAATTGGCTTTAACAGCTTAAGGGTTTGAGTGGGAAACATAAGTAAGAAGCTTAAATGTTGTGTAAGTTGATTATTTTGGTAAATCGTATCAAAAAATGCCGGATCCTTTACTTTGTTCCTTTACGAGGATGAAAAGTTTTGAGTGGGGGAGATTGTACTGACCCGTAATTTTAAACATTTAAAAATATTAAGTTTAATAAAATTTTAGATAAAGTTGTTAGAAATAAAAAAATTATGATTTATTAATGTAAATTTTATCAAAATATAAGTTATGATATTAAATAAAATTCGTAAATGACAAATTTCAATAAAATAAAAGATGGTAACACATGTTAGATTATAATTTAATGATATTGCTTTGTAAATAACTAATAACGGGAGTTGGAATAATAAAAGTTTATTTTAATAAAGAATAGAATGAATGTTTTATTAAAAGAGAACATAAGTTTATTTATTTAGAATGCATCTTGACAAGTATAATTTCAAATTAGAAAAACGTTTATTCAGTAAGTAATGTGTAACCCTTATTGTATGCAATAATGTTATATGTATGTCTGTATTACTATAAAAAAGAAAACAGTTGTTTTACTTTCATCTTTTTTGGAATACAATATTGAAATTAATTACAACTAAATTTATTGGAAACTTTCAATTAAAAAGAAAGAGAATTGAATTGTAATTAATGGGGTAATAAAAGAAGTACATGTTTTAATTAAAATAAAAGGGAAATTTTGGATTAACAAAATAGAACATTTTTAATTAAAATAAAAAGAATGTTTTGAGAAAAATAAAATGAAAGTTTTCATTTGGAATCTAAGTAAAATTTTATTAAAAGAAAAATTAATTTAGAGACTATATTTTTCAGCCGTTTATAACAATCGGTGTAATGACCCGCAAATTCGTTACATTAATTTATTTAAATAGTTATTTAAAATAGACTTTTGGACATAAGAAAATTTTGATTAGAATTGTGTTTTGGGATTTTTAGTAGTTCCATTGGGTTTAGAAATATCGAAAACGTATATTTCGATATATAGCATAACATATTTTCGCTCAAGGACAAAAACGAGTTTAATGCCATTGTGACCGCTTTGGCCCAATTGATCTTCCTTTTGCCTATAAATATACTGTTATGGTGAAACCCTAACAGTCACCCTCTAATTCCATTCATCTATTCTCAGATCTAGTCTGTGTTAGTTCATAGGATAGTGGTTTTGATGACAACAACTATAGAAGTGTTATAAAATATATATGTGCAGGAAATCTATATGCAGGTATCAATAAAAGAAGACTGTACAGTAAAGAAGACAAAATTGATGAAGACAAAGATCAAGAGTTCAAGATTGAAGACTCATGAGATTCAAGATATTCAAGAGTTCAAGACAAATAATATAGTTAGGTTAGATATTTGTTAAAACTCCTTGAAAGCACTATCATTCTTTTTTATCCAATTTACTCGTGGAATGGAATCCACTTCGTTCTTGTTAAAGGGATGGAACCCTAGTGAGATGGAACTCACGAAATATCTAGTGGAACGGATAGTAGCCCTATTTTGTTATCCACTAATTTTGATTCAAAATGATTTTCAAAATTATCTCTTGTTTTATAAAATGATTTTCAAATATTCCTTTTCAAAAGAAAAACCTTCGTTCACATTTCCAAAAATGTTTTAGCCTCAAAATCATATTTATCATTTTGTTATATTTTGATTTCAAAATTGTCCTTGATATTTTAGCCTCAAAATCTATTTTAATATTATATTTACTTTAGTTTATTTACTTTGATTTTAAATATATTTTAGTATATATACATATATACATTCATAAGTATTTCTACTTCTAAATACCTTCTATACATAGAGTCCATTTGAATAAAGTTGCATATGTTTTAAATCATCATTTTCAAAGTAAAGCAAATCATCATTTTTACTAGACCATGTCGACATCCTATTTACTCGTCATGTCGACATGCTTCCCGTTATAGCAAAGGTTGTTTTCAAAAGAAGTGTCTATTCGCTTAAACCTCTTCGAATGGACACATCCATTCATTCTCTATAAATAGAGACTGTTATGGACGTTTTCCAGTAACTACTTTCATTAGTTTCTCTCCTCTTTATTCTCTTATCTTATTTTCTAATCATCCTATCCATATTCTGCCGAAATCTTAAGTGAATCAAACCAGAATATCTCTAGTTTGATTCTCTGCCACTCTCTTCAAAGAATCTCAGTGCTTATCAGAGTTATAGATACATTTGTACTCAAAGAAACTTGTGTAGGGTTATAAAGGTGTGATCGTGTCCTTGGAAATCGATCGGGTGAACTTGTGTCCTGTGAATCAAGTGGTTCTACCCAGAGACCTGAGAATCTGGAGGGTGTACCTCGTTGCCTTGGAATCGAGGGATTGTAATCTAGATTATTATTGAATAGAAAGCCGTACGAGTTGTGCGGGACTGGATGTAGGGTAACACCGAACCAGTATAAAATTCCTGGTGTGTTCTTTCCTTTACTTGCTTTTTATTTATATTTGCATCTGTTTGTGATTCTGTGATTTGATCTGTGATTGTGTATTTGCATTAAGTTAGTTAAATCAATTTAAATCGAAGAAGTTTTAAAGAAATCCTTAAAACACTATTCACCCCCCCTCTAGTGTTAAATAGCCTTAAGATCATCTTCCGCGTTCCTTTCATTTGGTATCAGAGCAAGTTTTTCAAAGTATTCATAACCTGATTTTTGAAAAGTAACAATGGCTACCAACACTGGTATTTCTAGTTCATTTGTAGAGGGTCAGTCCACTGCCAGACCACCACTTTTCAATGGCAGTAACTATGCATATTGGGCATGTAGAATGAAGATATATTTACAATCCATTAGTTTAGAAACATGGAATATGACACAAACTGAATACACTGAGCCCACAACTGATTTTGCTCAATGGACGACCGTTCAAAGAGAAGTGGCTCAAAACAATTCAAAAGCCATGAATATTTTATTTTGTTCACTAGATAGAAATGAATTTAATAGAGTATCTGTTTGTAAAACTGCATATGAAATCTGGAAAACTCTGCAAGTTACTCATGAAGGAACAAGCAAAGTTAAACAAACCAAAATTTCTATTCTTACTAATCAATTTCAATTATTTAAGATGTTGCCTAGTGAATCTATTCCAGATATGTATAGTCGTTTTCAGGATATTGTTCATTCACTAGTATCTCTGGGAAAAGCAATCTCCGAAGAAGATCAAGTTAGGAAAATTCTGAATTCACTCACTCCAGAATGGGATTTGAAGACACTGGCGATTGAAGAAGCAAATAACATCAGTACCTTGAAGATTGATGAATTAATTGGAAATCTGATGTCATATGAAGTTCAAATTCAGGGAAGAAGGGAGAATAAGTCATCAGAAAAAAAAGTCCATTGCCTTTAATGCACTAATTGGTGAATCAGACTCTAGTGATGATGATGAAGAAATAGCCTTCATGACAAGAAACTTTCGAAAATTCTTGAAGTATAGAAAAATGAATAATCACAAGAGAAAAAGTTTTGGAAATAACACTGAATCACTCAACAACATCAAATGCTTCAATTGCAATGAGTTTGGTCATTATCAAAGAGACTGTCCACATCAAGAAAAGCAAACTCCTCAATCAAACAAAGAATATTCAAATAAAATAAAGAAAGCATTTGCAGCAACACTGGATGATTCAGATACGTCCTCAAGTGATGATGAACAGAAAACAGAATTGGCAAATATGTGTTTTATGACAACTCAGAATTCAGATAATCAGGATGATATGGAACTCAAACAAGGTACACGTTTACTATTTTAATTTGTTGAAAATTGGTTGCTTAGAATAGTTTATTAATTAAGTATATAATTGATTTTATTAACTTAAAATTTTTCAAATATCTTTTAAAAATTTATAAAATATTATTTTTATATATTTTTTGTATAATATATTTTCAAAATATATTCAGACAATAATCATAATATATATAAGTATATATATATATATATATATATATATATAAATCTTGTACATGCTTGAAATCATGTTTGCAAAATCTGATGTGCATGTCGACATGGCACTTATTGGTAATGTCGACATACCTGTAGCAAATCAGATTTCTAAATTTGAAATTCAAAATTCAAATTTCCCTCCACCTTTTCACTTACTCCTATGTTCTGAATAGTTATGACTCCTTGACCAGAGAATCCACCTATTCAACCTCTTTATATCTATCTTCTATCAACACTTATCTCCATCTTCAATTCAAATTCAAAACAACTTTTATCTTCAAACACTCTTATCTCTTCAAAAATGGCATCCACTAGCAACGTAGCCGGAATGAGGCTGTCAAAAGCCACCAAAGATCATCTCTACAATAATAGAGATGCCATACTTGCATACATTAATTATGCAACTTATGGAAAAGTTCATTCGGGTAGTTTTGCTATTTTTAATGACTTCGCTTCTTATGAAATTGATGCTCTCTTTCAAAACAATGGTATTCTAAGCTTGGTTGACAATAACCAAAATGATTTTGTTTGCTATCCAAACCTTGTCAAAATGTTTTATGCAAATTTAAATCGTGGTTTTTATAATGGAAGGGATGATGAAGTGTGGAGTAGTGTCAAGGGGACACAAATTGTTTTGGATACCGATGTTTTAGGAACCATACTTGAGTGTAAAAGTACCGGTTCCAATCTTTCTTCTTTTGAAATCGAGGAAACCGATCATGAAACTTTTCACAATATTTTTGAGGAAGAAATGGATTTCAAAAACAAATTTTTTCGACCAAAAGCTCGTATTGTTAATCTTCTCCTTCAACGCACTATTACTCCGAGATCGGGAAATTACAATAACCCGACTCAAAAAGTGTGTAAGGCTCTTTTTGCAATTTTTGGAAATTATGATATTAATTGGGCACAAGTTATCTTGGATGAATTTCGACACAAAAACTTGGATTCGGGAGAGAATGCATTATATCATGGAATATACCTCACTAGAATTTTTAATTACTTTGAAGTGGATATGAGAGGTGAAGAATTCTTTCCACGAAAGGTTTTTAATCATTCCAATATTTCACTTATGAAAATTCCGCACGTGTTTCAACCATACGAAACACTAACGGAAAAAGAAGCACGATTGGGGTATGAGGAAATGCAAGAAGATGAGGAGGAAGAAGAAGAAGAGGAAGAGGAGGAAGAAGAAGGTGAGGAAGAAGAAGAAGAGGAAGAAAGTGAAGAAACCTCCTTAGAGAGTATTGATTTTCCCACACGACCATCAAACAAGACTCTCCTTCACAATCAACGAGTGATTGTGAAAAATCAAAAAGCTCTCAAACACTCCGTAAACAAAAAATTGGACAAAATGTCCAATACTATGAACAAGTTCTTCTCCAAAGTCAACAAGAAGCTCAATATCTCATCATCTTCATCCTCATCTACTAGTTTCTAGAGTTTACTTTTTGTATATCAATGAAATTTGGTATATTGAAAGTTGTATCTTTATGTTTTCTCTATGAGATTCATGTACTTCTCTGTTATAGTATGAAATGAAGCTTATTCTCTGTTTATCTTACTGTTACTCTTATCTATATCAAGTAATATATATATAAATCATATGTATATACACTGAAAATTCAAAAATAAGATGTGCAAAATCTGCTATGTATGTTGACATACTGTATAGAGGTCATGTCGACATATACTGGTAATATTCTGAATGGACATTTCAATTTGAAATTCAAAATAACTCCTTATGTCTATTCATTTCAAACGACTTTCATGTCTATTTAAGTCCTATTTTCTTCCAGAAAACTTCTCATAACTTCTCTCTACTCTTATCTACTTATTTCCTTCTTACTTATCGTCAAAATGGCGTCATCCTCTTCAAATCTAAGTGATAATCTTGAAGAGACTCTCAAATCCTTCAAAGACATTCTTACTTTTATTCTACGAAATCAGAGGCACTTAGAATTGAGTCAAATGCAGATGATAAAGGAACAAGAAAGGCATTTCGATGCACTACGATGGATGATCTCCGCTCTCAACAAAGAGGATCTCCAAGTAAATCCACCGAAGACATTGCTCCAGGACGATGAAGATTGGGAAGTAATCAAAGCGGATCCCATCTTTGGAAAAGAGGGATGGGTTGAAGTTCCACGTAACATTTAACTTGTTTGATTTGGTTTAAAATTGATTTGATTTAAAATACTTGATTTGGTTTTAAACATGGTTGATTTATGATAACTTACTATATTGATTATGTAATAAGACATAAATAGGTGTGCTTATGTTTGATTGATTTGTCTACTTATTGTATGCATTTTCTTTTCATTTAACAGTTATGTATATAGTGATATGAATAAAATAATTTGTGGTTACACTTATTATTCTCATTCTTATATTACTCATATATCATTCTGAGTATACAATATTTAGCATTGTTATATCTAGTTTCAGTATTATTAATGATAACACTATCATTAATATCATAGATTTAGGGGGAGTTAGTGTCATTTTTTTGTTGATGACAAAGGGGGAGAAGTATAAAATAGGTTAGTTTGGCATAGATTAAGGGGGAGTTATTAGATTTAGGGGGAGTTATAAGGAGAATATAAATATTTTATAAACAAAGGTTGTCATCATCAAAAAGGGGGAGAATGTTAGTTCATAGGATAGTGGTTTTGATGACAACAACTATAGAAGTGTTATAAAATATATATGTGCAGGAAATCTATATGCAGGTATCAATAAAAGAAGACTGTACAGTAAAGAAGACAAAATTGATGAAGACAAAGATCAAGAGTTCAAGATTGAAGACTCATGAGATTCAAGATATTCAAGAGTTCAAGACAAATAATATAGTTAGGTTAGATATTTGTTAAAACTCCGTGAAAGCACTATCATTCTTTTTTATCCAATTTACTCGTGGAATGGAATCCACTTCGTTCTTGTTAAAGGGATGGAACCCTAGTGAGATGGAACTCACGAAATATCTAGTGGAACGGATAGTAGCCCTATTTTGTTATCCACTAATTTTGATTCAAAATGATTTTCAAAATTATCTCTTGTTTTATAAAATGATTTTCAAATATTCATTTTCAAAAGAAAAACCTTCGTTCACATTTCCAAAAATGTTTTAGCCTCAAAATCATATTTATCATTTTGTTATATTTTGATTTCAAAATTGTCCTTGATATTTTAGCCTCAAAATCTATTTTAATATTATATTTACTTTAGTTTATTTACTTTGATTTTAAATATATTTTAGTATATATACATATATACATTCATAAGTATTTCTACTTCTAAATACCTTCTATACATAGAGTCCATTTGAATAAAGTTGCATATGTTTTAAATCATCATTTTCAAAGTAAAGCAAATCATCATTTTTACTAGACCATGTCGACATCCTATTTACTCGTCATGTCGACATGCTTCCCGTTATAGCAAAGGTTGTTTTCAAAAGAAGTGTCTATTCGCTTAAACCTCTTCGAATGGACACATCCATTCATTCTCTATAAATAGAGACTGTTATGGACGTTTTCCAGTAACTACTTTCATTAGTTTCTCTCCTCTTTATTCTCTTATCTTATTTTTTAATCATCCTATCCATATTCTGCCGAAATCTTAAGTGAATCAAACCAGAATATCTCTAGTTTGATTCTCTGCCACTCTCTTCAAAGAATCTCAGTGCTTATCAGAGTTATTGATACATTTGTACTCAAAGAAACTTGTGTAGGGTTATAAAGGTGTGATCGTGTCCTTGGAAATCGATCGGGTGAACTTGTGTCCTGTGAATCAAGTGGTTCTACCCAGAGACCTGAGAATCTGGAGGGTGTACCTCGTTGCCTTGGAATCGAGGGATTGTAATCTAGATTATTATTGAATAGAAAGCCGTACGAGTTGTGCGGGACTGGATGTAGGGTAACACCGAACCAGTATAAAATTCCTGGTGTGTTCTTTCCTTTACTTGCTTTTTATTTATATTTGCATCTGTTTGTGATTCTGTGATTTGATCTGTGATTGTGTATTTGCATTAAGTTAGTTAAATCAATTTAAATCAAAGAAGTTTTAAAGAAATCCTTAAAACACTATTCACCCCCCTCTAGTGTTAAATAGCCTTAAGATCATCTTCCGCGTTCCTTTCAGTCTCTTCCTCACTAATGGAATTTTCCCTAATTTCTTTTTACTGATTACAAATCAATTGAAAAATCAAACTGTCCAACCCTATCGAATTATATATCGTTGGAAAGCCCTCGACAAGGCGAGAAAACGTCTAGAATTCGTTTTTCAATCTAAGGCTCCATTTAATCAAAAATTGGTGAATAATTCTCAGCCGTTAAATCTAGGGTTTTGCGTTTGACGGTTAAAATTCAACTATAAAACGATCGGAGGCTATAGGCTTGTAGAGAAGGCTTTAAGGAGTAGATCTACCAATTTGGATCGAGCTAGATGCAACAAAGTTCGTCAGAAATTGGTGATTAAGGCGGCAGTTGGAGTTTCAGACGGAAGGGGAGGAGATGGTCGAGGGTGGCAGTGTTGCTGGCATGGGGGTTCCAGGGCATGGTGGACCTGGTGGTGATCTCCAATTGACCTACGACGGCCTCCAGTGGCGGCGACATAGAGATGGATTCCTAACTTTTGGGTTACATGGGTTGTACGCGTTGTGGAGCAAAGGTGAAGAGAAGGTAATGTAATTACAAAATTGCCCTCGAATTAAATCATATTATTAAATTGTCAAAATCTTATAACTTGAATATCTTCCATGTACGAACTATGAATCATGAGCGGTTTCTTTCGTTGGACTCGTGACGAAATTTCGGACGACATGGAACTGGATTTGTTGAGTTTGGAGACTGTTGAGAGAAGTGCTTTTGTTTGCATTTTAATATGCTAAAATCAAAGGTGAGTGTTAAAACTCACGAAATACTAAAATTTCTATTGCATGTTAAACCAAGTCATGATATGATAAATTTTATTGATTTGCTATTTGGAAATTTAAATTGACACTGAAATTGAATACCCTTGCTAGTGAACACCTCAATATATGATAATTAATATTATCGTGATATATGTTTAATTGGTCGATTGATTGCACGTGTATGCCTATTGTTGCAAATGGATGATATGGTGGTTATACGGATGATATTATTGATTATGGTATATCCATGTTGACACCCTGTATATTATTATAATTGTATAAATTGTCATATAGACCATTTGAGCATTAAATACCTGAACTAACAAATAGGTTGAAATGATATATACCTATGGCATTAAATATGGGTTGAAATGATATATACCCATGTAATTGAAATTTAAAATAAAATGATCACTTGGCACTAGGGTAGAAAATTGAATAATGAACACTAAATTTAGTTAAATGAAATGGTTTTAAAATTTCAAATTTGAATTTGTTTAAATGACATTGTTTTAAAGAATTTGATTTGAATTAATTAATTTTAAACCTTAAAGTTGAATTGGAAATTTAATTTGAATTTATTAATTTTAAATCTTAAAGTTTGAAATTGAAATTCAGTTTGAATTTATCGAAGTTGAATTATTTTTTAAAAGGTTTAAATTTTGAAATTTGAATTTAAGATTTAAAATCGTCTCAAATTAAAGTCTGTTTTAAATTGGAATTTGAATTTCAATTTGAAATTGTTGAAATTTGAACTTGAGTTTAAATTTGTTTGAAATTTTTTCTAATTCAAAACTATTTAATTTTAAATTCAAAACTATTTTATTTTAAATTCAAAACTATTTTAAATTTAAAACTATTTTAAATTCGAAACTGTTTTAAATTAAATTTGTATAATTCAAGTAATGATATTTTGATATGAAAATACAATAAGTTTTCTTGAAATTTAAAATGACCAAACGGTGTGTAAAATGTGTTAAAACCTGGAATTTTTATGTTTTGATTGTGACAACTATATAAGTAAATATTATATGAACTAACCATACTTGTAGGAGAAGATATTGTTTTTACTCGAGAATAGTCTAACAATTTGTAGACCAGATTCCGGATTGAAGCTTCAACAAAATATTTAGTCTAAGGTCTGAGTTTAGTAGTAAGTTCATGTTAAAATCTCTTCGAAGTGGTATATGCATGCACACGCAATTTAAAGTTGTTCAAAGTTTTTCAAAACATAGTTCATATGCTAAATTTTTTCAAAACATAGTCCATATGCTAAAAATTTTTGGAAAATTCTTTGATATGGCAGAAAACAAGCAATTCAGCCGACTGAACAATATAGTTCAGTCGACTAAATGCGGTGCATGTGCAAAACTTATCTTGAATATTCAGATGGCTGAAGTTGATAATTAAGCTGGCTGAATTGGGTCGTTTTTGCACTGTTTCCTTGCTGCATCAATTTTTAATCCATTCAGCTGGCTGATTCGTGCTATTCAGATGCTTAATCTTTATAACGACTATATTTTGAAAAGACACTTCAGTTCAACAAATAGAAACAACTCTTGATTCAAGAGTTGCTTCCATATTCTTTCATGGCTACCTTTCACGAATGATTGCAACTCCTAATCATTATAAATATCATGAAATCCATTGTTTTAATCACTAATTTCTGATTCTCATTCTTATCGTCTAAACTATCTTGCCGTTTGCATTTAATATTTCACTCTAATCACTTGTTCGATCAAGCAAACTTCATTAGTGATTTTATAAACTTTCTATCTTCACGAATTACATGATATACCACAAAGGAGAAGATTATAAGAAGGGTGTATGTTATTGACTTATCATTGCTATTCATGAGCATACTCGGTCAGAAATAATTTTACTATTTGTATTGGAAGTCTTGTTTGGTTGCTCAGGCTGTTGAAGTCCTATTCTATTGCTTAGGCGGTTGAAGTCCTGTTCGGTTGCTCAGGTGGTGTAATACATGTTCCTCCGGGTTAAGTGAGGGTTGATAGTTGAATCCTATAAGGAGTCTGGGACTGGACGTAGAACAGAAAGTTCGAATCAGTGTAAAAATATCTAGTGTCATTTACTTTATTATTTTACTTATATATTCCGCACAAGTAAATAGTTTTAGTTAATATTCCATATTGCACGATCCTTAGTCACTTTCAAAATGAATGATTGGTTATTAAATAGACTGGAGCCGGATATTGGCATACTCCGTGTCAATATCAAAACCACTTTGGTAATTGTGTACGTGGAGGATGTTCCAGAATGAAGTAGTTGGATTGGCGAACGATTACTGGAATGAAGTAAGAGAACGATAATGAGTGACCTCGACACTTGTATCAATTTGAAATGAGTAAAACAAGAGCCGTACCAAGACAGAGGGTTAGCTACCTTTAGCGGACATCAATCCTTCGTATTTCTATCTTGATTTTGGAACTCGATTGGTGCACCTTGATTCGATTCGGGAGTGGTGGACACGGTCTTCCGTTAGGGCTAACGACTCGTCCAGGATGGGCAAACTGGTAGAATCCTACCTTGGGCATAGCCTCACGTGCCTTATCATACGATTACCTTTATCCGAGACCACTACGACTTTGTTTTAGCATGTACCTATAGGGGACTCACCGATAGATACCGATGTTACTGGTGTGTTACAGTACCTACATAGACTACATGCTTAAAAATGTGTTAAGGGGGATATGGGTAACGCCTTAACGCTATTTTGATATTTACTTTACTGATGGACAGTACCCATATAGCGTATCTTACTACATATAGATAGTTTAAAGATCCTTAGGAGATGGAAAATTCCGTAACATCTCTTAAGTTAGTTGCATCCATATTTCACATGATATTGACTTAACTTATATAAGAATTTTAAGTTCTGACTCGAGTGTATTGTTTTTCTTTATGCTCGGGTCAACCAGAGTATTTCAATGATTCAAAAACATTGTTCTTGAAGATGAAGATGGAGTCTGGACGATCGTATTTACTAGTGTAACAACCTGTTGGTCGAGAGGCAATTAACAAGAACTAAAAAAATAAAATAAAAGTCACTTCAGTTCACCTCAAGTTCTATATCCTGAATGTCATCTCTATATGCCCTAATTCATTCAAGTTCACTTAAGTTGAACTCTTGATATTGCTTGCGGTATTGGATTTTTTTTTCTATTAGCTCTGTCTAGAGCATCTGAAACTATGATTAGTTACCTATGACTACCAACCAAACATATATATATATACATACATACATTTCAGTTTACTATTTCATTGATGCCAAATTAAACGTGAAGCCCCGGTCTTTATTCTCAGACTATTTTGAGATTCTGAGTTTCATTAGTTCAAGTTACTGCTGCTAATTTGTTAATATGTGTTGACTTTGAATTACACCCTACCGAGTTTAAGTTTCAAGTTGTGATAGATTGTCGACATAGTTTGTGACACTCATAAGTGTAAGCACATACTGCTGGTAGTCTGAAGCTTTGAACAATTGCATTGTATGCATGAGTTACATTATTTTGTTGAGTAAGTGTGCATGTTCGTGCATACACCTACATTGTGTCCATGCGCATGTGAGTAGGCATACAACTATTTATAGTTGTGTGCATTATTCAAGAACAGTAATAAATTTAATATTTAGTTCTTAAACAAATGTTGATTTCAATAAATTGAATGTTAACTGAGACGAGTATAAAAAGGCGGTTTCTCGTAATTGAAGTGACTTATATTATAATGTGGACAATGCTTGCATAATAGAGTACACAATAAATGTTAAATTAATTGGGATTATTATTTAATGGGGCTTTGCACGAAAGGTCCATATTTCAGCTGTTGTGATAAGAAAAGTCCCTATAGAAATGAGTATGTAAATTAGGTCCCTGTTTTTTCTAAATCAAAAAGCACAAGTTAGCTTGCGCTTTTTAAACATTAAAAAAATTTCAAAAATTTTAAAACTATTTCAAAATCAGAAACCACAAAGTAGCTTGCGCTTTCCTGATAGAAAGCACAACTTATCTTGATATTTTCAAAAATTTCGAAATTTTTAAAAATTTAGAATATAATTTCAAAATCAGAAAGTGTAAATAGAAAATGCAAGTTAAATTGTGCTTTTCAAAATTTTCAAAATTACGAAAAAAATTCCAGAATCAGAAAAGTGCAAGTTTCCTTGCATTTTCTGTCAGTAAAAAGCAAGAAACCTTGCGTTTTTTATTTTTCAAAAATAGGGACCAAATTTACATGTTCATTTTTGCAGGGGCTTTTCCTATAATAACATAAAAAACAAGGACATGTAACTCTTTTCTTGTTATTATTTAAACTAAAGAAAAGGGAAGAAAAAGAAGCCAAGCCCATTGAAGCGTAGTCCAAGCCCTTAAACTAAGATTTTGACAATCGTCATCTCCAGAGAATTCCATTTCTAGATTTTTCACTTTCGATTATATATACAACCCAAACATATACGGAATAAAAAAAAGGAAAAATAAATCTTCTTATTTAAACAAGCCTTTCTTCCTTCACTCATAAACTGCCGCACCCCTGAAGAGTTCTTTCGAGCCCTAATTTATCAAATAAAATCGTGATCGATTCCTTAATATATATATATATACACATACATATATATATAACGCTCAAGGTGCTCGAAGCCGGGACATCGAGTGAGGTGATTTATGGGGCATGCAAGTTTCTGCATCGGACCTGGTAACTGTTGGCAATATGAAGGGCAGAGTAAAACATGACTGTGTTCGGTAATGCGATAAGAAGATAGGGAAAGGAGATAATGCAATTATCAGGTAACTTCTGGCAAGGTAAGTTTTGATGAGTGAATTAGTGTATCTGTATGGGTGCGTAACCTTATAATATATGTACATATATATGTATACATATATATGTGTGTATATATATATATATCTACATATAATATGTATACATATATATATATATATCTACATATAATATATATATGTGTGTGTGTATACACACACATGCGTATAACTGTGTGTTGCGCGTGTTTGGGAGGTGTACCGTGTATGGTGTAGTGTGTGTTATGTTAGGCGTGAGTGTGTTTGTTGGACCAATTGCTATTTTAACTGGCCACACACACACACACACACACACACATATATATATTTCTTGGTGCTAAATTGATTTTGACTTCATCCCCTAAGCATCATTACATGCTGCCCTATTTTTATATACATTCCAGACCTTTGCAAAATGCATGACAGGAAAGTATATGTATGTTTGCATGTATCTAATATAAAAAATACATTGTTTCAACATTATAATAGCTAAACAACAAAAATTGAAATCTAGGGTTTCCTCTCAGCCATTGGGGAAAATCAATCCCCTCACCGAAACTCCTCAATTCTCTCTAATTTCTCCTCCCTAATCAGACCACCTGAGGCTTCTCACATCAGCAAGCCATCAAGAGTTATCAACATAGATGATTATGGATTTTAATTGGTCCAATCCAAACAACGAAGGAGGAAAGAGGCAAAGAAAGCACATGAGTTGCTACCAGTTCTCCAAAATGACAACCGAAAAGGCAGAGATGGTCAGAATATAGCCACCCGGATCGCAAAGAAAGGCGAAATGTTGTCAACATAGAGAAAACCGATAGCCATCTCAATGAACAGAGAGCAAGGCCGGAAATCATAGGCTAAGATTGTTGCTGATCAGCCTCAAGAACCACAAGAACCCAATGATGAAGATTACAATCTAGAGCATATTGCACCAATCAAGATTAATAACAAGAAGTATGGTTTGGTAAAGGAAGAGGTATGTAAAAGGGCAACTGAATCATGGAATAATTCTATTCTTGTGTATGTAGTGGGTACCAAACCATACTACATGTTTTTTAAATCATATATTCAAAGAGTTTGGAATCCGATTGGTGAATTTGAAATTTTTACTAGAGAGAACGGATTCTTTCTAGTAAAATTCAAAGAATCCCAAGATTTCTCTTCTGTTTTAAAAATGGACCTTATTTTTACAATGGCAAACTCATCATAGTGAGAAAGTGGTCTGATTCTCTGAAAATGGACAGAGACTTGTTAACGTCTATGCCGATTTGGGTAAGATTACCCTGTGTTAATCTGAAGTTATGGGACAGGGGAGCCTTCAGTGTCATGGCAAGTATTATAGGAAAACCCATTAAAATGGACGCAACTACTACCTTAAAGACGAGATTGAATTACGCTCGCCTTCTTGTGGAAGTATCTGCGACTGATGAACTTCCAGAGGAGATCAATATCACTCTCTATAATGGTGAAAACATTATACAAAAAGTGGAATATGAATGGGTTTCACTGAAATGTAATATCTATAAATGTTTCGGTCACACTAGAGAGCTGTGCAACCCAAAGCAGATGTGGATACCCAAAACTAGTAATCAAAATAGAGACAAAATTCAAGAAAATAGTTCAGTTGAAACTCAAGAACCAAATCTCAAAAAAGAAATAACAAACCAGTCAAGAAGGCGAAAAGACAACGATCGAATCAACCAAGATTGTATCATTTTCGATCAGGAAAATAATCCTGAGGCGCTCTCCGATCAAGATAATCAGATCACAGCTATGGAAGTTCATCAGTTTAAAGACATTGAGAAAAGTTCAACTGTTTCAAATCAGTACAGTACAGAGGAGGGTAGTATTATTAAAAAGGTCTTTAGCTCTAAAACCCCTCCTATATCAGAGCCATGCTTAGTTATAGAGAATGTTGGTACAAAAATATACAATATCTTGCATTAAGATAATAGCCAGACTGGGAATAGTCGATTGCAGGAGGAGTCTCCTTCGGATTTTGCTGCAGAAGTTGAGGACAGGGTAGGCATCAACTCAACATTGCCTTGCAAGAAGGTCTCTCCCCCTAAGCAGGCTGCAATAGCAGAGCCTAGTGACTCAGCCATGCCTCGCACAGCTAATTTTGATATTTCTCTGATAAAGGTTCCTGGATCAGAACAAAAGGAAGAAAATGAATCAGTAATAGCTGAGGTTGCTGACCAGTTTGATATATCTAATCTACACATTCCAAAAAAAAAGCTACTGGTAAGCTAAAGGGAAATAAAGAGAAGAAAGCTTTCAAACAAAAATACATTTCAATCAATCCAAAATGAGATGAGATGTCTACAAGACTAAAAGCTAAGACTGTAGATAATAAGAGGAGAGGTAAGGGTACTACAGTGTCAGGTACCATTTAAATTTCCTTTTGTCATTATATATATATGTCTATATTTTCTTGGAATGTCAGGGGTATGAATTCCCCTGCTAAACAGACTGATATTTTCAATATGATAAACACTTATAAACCTACTATAATTGCTCTCTTAGAAAATAAATTAAATGATGAAAATTATGAATTTTTTTGTCTTAAGCTGTCCGACAATTGGAAATCTGTAAATAATAATGAGTGTAACTGTAAAGGTAGAATCATACTTATATGGGATTCAAATATTTGGACAAACTTAAAAATTAATAAAGATAAGCAGTTTATAGATTGTCAATTTAAAAATACAGGTGGCTTTCTTATTCAAATTACTAGTATTTATGGTAGTAACTTGGAAAGTGAAAGAAATGATTTGTGGTGTAAATTAAAAAATTTAAATTTAAAATATAAATTCCCTTGAATTATTTTGGATGATTTTAATACTGTTTTTCATGTATCAGAAATAATTGGAGGTAATAAAATTCCTCAAAGTAAGATTAAGAGGTTAAATAATTTTCTTATGGACACTGGTCTTATAGAACCAATTATTAGTGGGAATAAGTATACATGGAAATCTGGATTAGCTAAGAACATCCATTGTAAGCTGGACAGAATTTTAATCAATAAATAATTTTCTAACATTTTCCCAAATTTTTGTTTGCTCCACTTTGGAACAAAATTCTAGTGATCATACACCTTTAATTGTTAAAAATTTTTCCACTGGAATCTCAAATAATAAAGTTTCTCCTTTTAGATTTAAAAATAGTTGGGTGTTAGATGAGAATTATAAAACTTTGATGGATAATAGCCTAAATTTTTCTTGTAATGGTACTAAACAATTTCAATTTAGTATGCTTCTGAAAAATATAAAACATAACATTAAAAATTAGGATAAAAATAATTATTTGAATAATAATAATCTAACTAATTTAAGAGAAGAAGGAAAATGTTTACAAAATCTTGCAGATGATAATCCAAAAGATATTGGTATAGCCAGCAATTTTTTAAAGAATCAGGAAAGGTTATCTACTGAATTATATAAAAATACAGTTAATGCTAGACAAAAGGCAAAGGTAGACTGGTTAACTTTAGGAGATGACTGTACAAAAATTTTTTATGCTAAAATGAGTAATAGAAAGCCTATAAATAATATTGGAAACATTATTGATAATAGTGGTAATCTTTCTAATGATTATGGAAAAGTTGCTAAAGACGCTATTGAGTACTATGAGAATTTACACTTTTATGAGAATATTGAAAAAAAATTCCTCATATTATATGCAAGAATATCTTGAAAGATAAAGTTGTTGTTTTGCTTGCTCCTGTGTCATTAGAGGAAATAAAATATATTATTTTTAATGCTGGTGATAATAAAAGTCCTAGCCCTGATGGGTTTAATGCTAAGTTTTACAAAAATCAGTGAGACAATTTAAAAAATCAAATTTATGAAGTCGTAGATGAATTTCCGAGTAAAGGTAAAATTTTGAGAAGTATCAATCATACTTTTATAACTCTAATACCTAAGAAGAAAAACCCCACTAATATTAGTGACTATAGACCTATATCTTGTTGTAATTTCATTTATAAAATCATATCCACTGTGCTAAGTAATAGAATAAAAATATTTTTGCCTTTTCTAATTTCTGAAAATTCTATGCTAGCACATGAGATGGTGAGAAAATTTAATACTAAGAATGGTGATAATGTGTGTCTCAAAATAGATTTACAGAAAGTTTATGATAAAGTAAATAGACATTTTATTTGTCATATAATGAGATGTATGGGGTTTCCTATTAAATTTTGTGACCTGATTATGGAATGTATTAACACACCTACCTTTTCCATTCTTATTCAAGGTAAACCAGAAGGTTTCATAAATAGTAATAGGGGTATTAGACACGGTGACCCACTGTCACCCTATCTTTTCACAATAGTTATGGAATACTTTTCTATATTAATGGAAATAGAAACTATTAAGGGGAATATTAACCCTATTAATAGAGTCCAACCTTATATAAGTCATCTCATTTACGCTGATGATCTAATGGTGTTTGTAAAGGCTAATAAAGTAAATGCATTATCTATTAAAAATGTTTTTGACAGGCTGAACGATAATGCAGGGTTACAACTTAACATAGATAAAAGTAAAGCTTATTTTAGTAAGTATAGCAGATACAAAAATGACTTATTAAATGTGTTAAAAATTACTGAGGGCAATCTTCCTGTAAAATATTTAGGGCTACCTTTGTCAGTAAATCAACTCAAAGACTCAGACTGTTCCATTTTATTGGATAAAATATAAGAAAGGATGGAAACTTGGTCTTGTAAACTTCTTTCCATTGTAGGAAGATTAGAGTTAATCAAAACGGTGATCTATGCTATTATTCTTTACTGGTTACAAACTTTTCACATTCCTGCAGCTTCTATTAAAAAAATTGAAAAAAGATGTGCTGATTTTTTATGGTGGGGTAAATATCATAAACTCAGTTGGGATAATGTTTGCAAACCAAAAAGTGAAGGAGGGCTTGGTATTAGAAATATGAATGACCTTAGTCTTACATGTCATTTAAAATTATTTTGGAGATTTTTAAGCGTAGACTCTTTATGGGCTAGATGGATGAAAGCTAAGTATTTGAAAAAGGGTAATTTTTGGAACATAGTTCCAAACAATAATCAGTCTAACAGTTGGAAACAAATTTTAAATTGTAGAGAAATCGGTAAGTCTCTTTTAGAAAGAAATTTTAAGCTAGGGGAAGAAACTATCCTATGGTTTGACCCTTGGTACAAAAATGACTCTTTTGTTAATAAAGTGGGCTGGAGTAATTTAGTTATTTTTGGGGACCCTAATGTAACAGTGTCTTCTATTATTAAAAATAATCAATGGCAACCTCATCTTCATCCCATTACTAACCGTCATAAAGATGACATATGTAAAATCCATATTGATTTAAGTGCAGATAGTGATTACTGGACTTGGAAAGCAAGCAATAAAGGGAAGTGTTCTTTTAAAAATACTTGGAATACTATTAGAAATAAAGTAAACAAGGTTGATTGGTATGATTGCATTTGGAACAAGGTGAACAGTCCCAAGATGGCATTCTGCACTTTTTTTGCATTAAGTAACAAATTGCCAACTTAGGACAAAATTAACAAATGGTTCAATAACTCTAGTTCACTATGTTCCCTATGCAATCTAGAAAATGAGACTTCTCATCATCTGTTTTTTGAATGCAGTTGTTCATATTTCATATGGAAGCCTGTACAAGCCAAACTGGGTATTCAAAATAGTGGACAAATGGATCTCAAGCAAGCCATCCATCTTATAAATTTCAAATTTAAAGCAAAATCTATGGAAAGGGATTTAGCTCACATATCACTTACTACAGCTGTCTACCATATATGGAGGGAAAGAAATGCATGTTCCCTTAATAAAACAAGCAACAGTAAAGAGTAGAAATGGCTGATAATAGAAACAGACTGTAATATTCTGCTACATAAATCGAAGAAAAAAGTGGAAGATCAAACCAAATTTGCAAATTTAGCTGAAGACTGGAATACCGAATCAGGGAGTAAGCATCTGGAGCTATTTTTAGCCTACCCGAATAACTTACAGACGAGCAATCACTTATCTGAAGAATATACTTCTGGTAGTGTTTCTAAAAGAGCTCATATGGTCCTCCAGAACGGCGACATAACAGATCGGAGAAGTTCTGACCACAAATCAGTATATTTTTCCAATAAACTTATCTCTGGAGATTACACTTATGAAAAGACCTCAAATCGAGATCGTGCTACCTTTCAAAGGAAGGAATCAACAGATCTGAGTCGTATTGACTACAGATCTGCTGATTTTCCTAGATTTAACCCTACCTAGAGGAATATCTTCACTGATGAAGAGCTGGATGGTATGAGGGGAAAGTTTATTGAGGGGCTATCATATTGGGAAAGAGGAGAGGCTAGCGGAGTGAAGAAGGGAGGAAGAGAAGAATGAATTTTAGCGACCGCCATTATTTTCTCTGAAATGGAAGCGGCGGTGGAATGAGAGTTGAAGAGTAGATTGATTTCTAGGGTGTTAAGTTTGTTGGTTTCGGGTGTTTTACCCATTTTATTATTATTTGTTATGGGCCTGGCCCTATTTACCTTGTATTCAAAAAAAATGTTCGCATGTATCTAAGCGTAGTAAAATAGAATGCGTATGAGTGTAAGTTGGAAATATATATATATAACTTTCTTGATATTATATATGAATATTATGGTTTGAAAGTTGCTTTTAGAGCTGATATGAGATGTGTGGGTTCAAATGTATTAGTGTATATGTGTGTGAAATTGTGCATAGTGCTGTGAATTAACGTGTGTAGGTGTGTGTATGTATGAGTGCATGAGAGTGTGTGCCAACCTGTTTTGGTTAATCCTAGCTATTGCATTTTTGTGCTTGTGAGCATGTGTCAGTTGGTGTTTGTAACAACCCGTAAATTTTAGTAGTTTTATTTATTTAATTAATTGAATTTGGTGAAATTTTAAATAATAAAATTTTGAAATAAAATTTTAATATTTGGAATACGTCTACTTAAACATAGCAAACGGTAAATTTTCACTAGATAATATGAAAGTTTATTTTCTTGTGTAATTTTATTTCAATTCAAATCAGTTAATATTGATGATAATAAAATGTTTTCCATACCTGAATATTTTTATACAATAAATTTGTAAATCATCTTCTGAGTGGGACGTCATATTTCATTTTCCCAAAATTTTACTGTTATTGCCCCGTTTATCTAATTTCAGGCCAATTTGCAGCATTTTTTTTTCGGTACCGATTATTGCCTTTTGATAGGATGATCGTACCACTGATATCTGTATACCGTTTTGATCGTTCCATCGTGCTAATCTCCATAGTATATTCATATCTATGTTTTGGTGGCCGATACGTGTCGGAAAATCGGAAGAAAAAAAACGATTCCGTACCGGTTCCAAATTTCAACCTATTGAGGTCCTTGTCTGTTCACCTATTTAACTGTTGAAATCAAACAACCATTAATATTCCCATATTCCCATAACTTAATTATTGACGATTGTTCATCTTAACATTTCATTTTATTTTGTTTGTTCATTTTATATGTTCGTTGCTTTTGATAAACTAGGGGAAGTGTACAGCCATTCATTTTAAGCAAAGTCTATTTTTATTCTTCCTGTAGCATGCTTCTTCTATTCGTTCATCTGCCACTCTTCCATCTCAACTCCTCAAAAACCCAACCTGACCCGACCTTCCCTTCCTTCATCTCCTCTCCCTCAGCCGCTAGCCAGCACACCACACAATACAACCAACACCACTGGCCTCTCGGCCTCCCTCCATAGCCACATGTCACTGCCAACACCTCAACCGACCTCATCAAGCAGCATAGCACCATATATATGCTTGCGTACGTAGACCTGAGAAGTTTTATGTTGTAATATTCGTTTTATAAAATATTGATTGTTAAATTCTGTTTTATATAATGTAAAGTGTTTACAATGGATAGCTATACTTGGTATAATACGATCCGTTGGGTTATATATGTCTGCTTAGTGGAGAAATAAAATCTCTTTGTTTATATATATATATATATATATATTTATGCATTTTTTTCAGACTTTAGAATTTTTTTTTCAGCAAAGGATATTTTGTTCTAGTTCATAGATATTGGTATATACTGAGAAATATGTATACAGGCTGTTTTTTATGTGCTTAGATATATATATATATATATATATATATGTGTGTGTGTGTGTGTGTTTTAAAGTATGATAATATATGAAAACTGTTAATATATATTGGTTATATATTAGCTTATTAAGTATATATAAATATATATATATATATATATATGTATACTTTTCAAGTATTTAGTTAATGCAAATGTTCTTGGTCGTATGTATCTGGTTATGCAAATGTTCATTGAAGCTTGGTTTATTTTTTTAGTTATATATTTGTTTATTTATAAAGTTTATAATATTACACTTATACGTATATTATATATATAATAGCCTACTTATGTTCATTTGATTTTGATATAAAAGTTATGTAACCGTAATATATCATAAAGTATGTTTGCATATAAAGTTCATTTAATAAAGTTTATTCTAGTGCTATGTGTATGTTATAAAGTTATAATACTTTAGTTTATGTATATTCAGATTTTTGAAATTCTACAGTAAGGTGTATATATTTTTATATGTTAAGGTATACAGTATATATATAGTATTTATGGTAAGTAGTTTCCAAGCCTATTTTACATGTGGTTGTTCATGTTATACTGATGATTTATAAACATATTTATACAAGTATACTTGAGTTTATACAAGATCTATATTGTCTGATTTTGTTCATATATTAATTATATAGGAATGTAGATAAGTATTGGGTTTTAAAAATAATATAATATGTTATAGTATTTTGTATATATATTTTGTTTATTAAAAACCAAGCTTTTATATATGTATATTATAAAGTTTGCCTGAATATAAAAATATAAGTTTATTTATGTACATATTGTTTGTATATGGGATTAGTTATATTAGTATGTATAATTTATAGTTTATATAAATATAGTATAAATATTAGGGAATATGATTTCTTGAACAGTAAAGATAGGTATATATAAATATAGAAAAGTTAGACAGAATATATGAGATCTGTTGAATATATATATTAAGTTATATTTAATTTGAAACATTGATTTTCTTTTACTGCATATATATATATATATATATATATATAAATAAAATATAAAAGGGATGGGTAAGTTTTATAACTGTGCTATATATATTTGCTGTTTATATCTAATTGATTCTGATTTAGTTCATCAATTCTTGATTATTAGCCTTGTTCGTCCCATTCGTGCCAATCTAGCTTTGTTTGGGAATTCGTGCTTGGATTCGTAACTCATCTCATTTTCGTCCATCTCTAGCCTCGAAAGGTGAGCAATCACTCACGATTAACGTTCTTATCTTTATTAAATTTGATTTCAATTGAAACATCAATTAAAATATGCTGTTGTTAGTTATTTACATTGTTATATATGCTATTATCTGTATCTGTTCTCCTATGACATCTGGCACCATTATCTGTTATTTTTATTGATGATATATGCCCGTTATGTTATTATCATATCCATTATCACTCTGCAAGTTCCCTGTTAGTATATAATTCACTATGGGTTGAAATGATACATACTTGAACGATCTGTAGCCATAAAACCAATATATGTCATGAGTTTGGCAGGTGATAGATTCAGAATACTAATGCAACTTCTATAAGAATGCAAGATCATAACATATAGGTATGGATACAAACCATACTAAAATATACTGATAATTCCCATATGTATGCAACATGATATATAATAAGTCAAGTCATATCGCAAAACACAAGTCATAAAAAAAGCATATCACACTATCCAATTTCCTAATTTAATAGTAATAGTCTATAGCTATCATTTACCATACTTAAATTAACATCACGCTAATAAATAAGCAAATGGAAAATTCTTTCAAAAAAGAACTGAAATGAAAATATCAAATTCCCTCATCCACATTGAAGTACTCTCAACCAGATCATTCTTCCAACCTCAACTTATCGACTTTACCCGTAGCATATATACTCAATCAAAATCACTAAAAATGTACATACATTGGAAAACCTCTTCAACCCATGCTACTAACCCATATAAACTAATGCCGATATGCACTACAACTAGTACCCTTAGCATAAATATACCCCAAATGAAAATGTAGTCTCATGCAACCTTCAATGTACATACACAATGCCTTGAGTCATCCAAGAAGTATACAGATCACTTCATCCTCTAAATACTAGGATAAGACAAGGCTCTGTCTCACCTACCATCCAATAACTTGAATCACCTACTATTCCTCATTTTCACCTAAGAACACCAAAATGTGATGTCTTAAACTGGTGAAAATAACATAACTTATCCTCTAATTTTGATTCAACTTAAGCTGTATCATTTCACTTATGACATTGCTCCTCCAATCCTCCAACAGTCATGATACCATGTAACAATATTTCTAGTTTACAAGAATTTTATTCTAAGTTCTACAACATTTGAGCATTTAGATAAGGTAATACTACTCTATACATATATTCAAGCACAACAATAAAAATCCTAAATCTTAGTGAAGTAATAATTAAGTGCAATCCTATCCTAAAGATGTTTTAGCATTAAAAGTAACCGACTAGGTGATACATCATTCATATGCACATGTTATGCAATGTAAACTATGTATCCTTAAGTCAATGCTTCATAGCAATTTTCTTGAATCAATAATCTCCTTTCAATCCGAGAGATGATTGAGAAGAATCTAAATATTCCTTTCTCAAAATCATACCGAAATCTTCAAATCTCATTTTTCTTGAAAATCTCATTTACATTCTTAATGCATGCAAACTAATATCTTTCACTATTGAAAATCCCAATTCTCGATTAACCATTCCTTGTGTATTCTTACTCTGATTTCATCCAGGATATCTTTTGCAATCTTAAATTCCAAATTTAATCATTCTTTTATACAAAAGCACCGATGGAATTTTTTCTCCCCACAATTCTCCTAATTTTTCTTCAATGTACCATGGTCGAAATAACTCAATAAGGGATGAAATCTTGTCATATTAGTCCAATTGACATAATAGTCGATAACTTACAAAACTTTGTGCCCAAAACAACATCTAGGAACATTTGAAATGGATAATGTACTAGCTTGGTAAACATGATGTGGAACTTAGGTGACATCCAACTCAAACAATGTACTTGTAGTTGCAACGATAACTCAAATTTCAATACTTCATAAATATCATCGTAGAAGATATGCAGTAAGATGACAACGTACTTGGTTGATTTCCTATAACTTTCCAAGGCAAAAACAAACATACATTTTGTAATGTTAGCCAAAATGTCGGATTAATGAAACTCTTCTACAAATTAACTTAAATCATCTACCTTCACTAGAGATGTCAAAAGAACAGATCATTTAAACTCTATTCGCCTTCGTCATTGACCATTTCCGCATTGAAACGGTATGAAAATAAATAAATGCCAACTATTCAAAAATGTTTAACTTATGGACCGAACTATGAGTAGGATTCGATAGAAACACAATTGGATCATCGAGACCCTATTATACAATAAACTCTAGGCCTCTCTTTAAATAAATTTCCAACCACCTCCTAAATTATTCTTCAATCTATGGGTCGACGGGATCCAATCAACTAAAATTCCAAAACCAATAATGTCGCTTTTACTATTTGGCTTTCCAAGTGTAACTCTACTTTAATTATACCTTTAAAGCTTCTAATATCATATGAACATAAATTTGGCTGAATCTCATATGTACAAATTCCAATCCGGATATTCTATTATTCTGTTAATGTCTCTTCTTTATGATGTTAAAACAAAATAATTTGAACCTACTCCTCTCTTTAGCCAATAGTATGATCCGTATCTTCACATATTCGTAACTCTCCTATCTAACTTCCCACTCACTTCTATAGTCATATAACGAAGCAATAAGTCAACAAGCCTAGCAAATTTTTATTTATTTCCATATAACTTCAAATGCTTCCACTTCAAAACATTGACCTTAGCATCTTGTATCTCCTACTTAAGGCATCAACTACAATATTGCCTTCGCCTAGGGTATAAGAAATACCAAAGTTATACTATGCTAAGAACCTTATCCAACTCTACTGCCTAATACTCAAATATTTTTAGGAGAAAAAATACTTTAGAAACTTATAAATTGTAAACAATTCAAACGGTTCCTCTATAATATATTGCCTCCAAGATTTGAGAGCAAAGACAATAGATGTCAACTCAAGATCATGAGTTGAATAATTTTCACGTGTACTTTTGATAATCAACTAGCATAACAAACAACTCTACCCTTCTATGTCAAAAAAGTACCAAGTCTTGTATCATAAGCATCCATATACATAGTAACGGCTTTTAAACATCTGGAAGTACTGAAAAGGTGCACTTGTCAATAACTTCTTTAGCTTAATAAAAGCATGCTTACATTTCAAGTTTCATGAGAAAACTAAATTCTTCTTTGTTAAGCATGTCAATGGCATAGAAATCTTTATGAAACGTTTAATAAACTTCTTGTAATAGCCAGTCAAACCAAGGAAACTCCTTACGTTTGTAGCATTTCTTGGTACATGTCAATCTTATACTACAATGACTTTACTTAGAAGTAAATAAGTCTTAGCCAACACATCTTTCAAGACATATTGTGCTAAGCTTCGGCAACTTAATCCATATTTGGGTAAAATGAATCAAAGTGGTGTGTACTCCTATTATCACAACAAAAATCAATTTGTCACTCTACCATTCTAACTTAACATCGATTGAAAATGCCTCCAAAATCTATATGCTAATTTTCCTTCACCCCAAATCTTCCAATACTTCATAATCCTATAACGTTCAATACTAGCAAGTACCTAGCACATTGGCATATTGACTATTTTTGTTAGTTCATCCTAATCAATTTAAACTTTAAAGGATGTGTAATTCTTCTAACTCTAATAAAATTTCAAGAGAAAATAACATTAAAAAAAATCAATTTAGTTTTTAAGTAGAAATCTTTGATTTTCCATCTTATTTTTCAAAAAAAAGTAAGTTATAAAAACCATATTTTCCCTAGTAACTTTAACAAATGTTTAATCTTTGGCAAAATTCAAAACACATTTTTCCCAAGTTAAATTCATTAAATTCTACTTTTTAAATAAATTTTCAAAACGTTTTAACTTAAACATTTCATACGAAATCAAAATAATTTATTTTCTTTAAAAATGTCAAACACCTAATGTTTTCAACTTTTAGGAAAATATCTCAAATAGTTTATCACTTAAATTATAGTAGATGAAAATAATCTAATTTACACGAGCGCAGCTACATCCTACGATCTGTTGATGTTTTAATCGCATAGGGTTCCACCTCCTCCTACTAAAATGGTTAATGCAAGTCCAACAAATATTCTACAACTATTTCCTACGCATGAATAGGACTTCCAATTTAACCGATGGGATTTACTCTTGTTAACAAGAAAACTTATTAACACCCCAGCGCAGAGTTCAATGTGTAAGCGCCTCCTTCGAAACTACCTTTCGAACAGACAGAGATAGTTAAAACTTATTGTTTCCCTTAAGACCCCCTTTTGAATACGGCGTGGCATATGAAACCCCTTCTTTTATAACCTTTCGACATAGTTGAAATGTTTGATTCACTTTTATAATACCTGTTGAGCTAGTTAAATTGGTTTAGGACTCCGTTGGAACCACCTTTCGAAGTATCAGGGTGGCTGAAGGTTTGGATTTAACGATTTAAGAATATTAGTTTAATTAAATGGTTTCGACTTCCTTAAAGGGTTGCCTTTCGAACATATTGATGCAAACATGCCTTAATCATAGTCACACAGAATCATTAAACCCACTTCTATATCCAAGAATGCTACAAATTTGATTTGAAAATACAATCCTTTATTACTTGAATCTTAAATGTATGAAGTAATCTTATCCCCAATCTGATTTGGGAATTAGGGTTTACAAGTTTTATAAAGTACAAGTAAGAAGTGAATGAAATCAGATCTCTAGGCAAGACCCCTAGGGTCTTATTTATAGGTACTGGTTGACCACCTTCCATCTACATCCTTTTGACATAGCCAAAAGGCCTGCTTCCAACCTTTCGTGCGCATCCTTTTAATGCAGTCGAAAGGCCTTTTCTCCTAAACTTTCTCCTTTGTTCTTTCGCCTTCGCTCTTTTGAATTATACCTTCGACCTAGTCGAAAGGATTATCTTGACGTCCTTCCGCTGCCGCTGAAGATTAGATTTCCCTCCATCTTGCCTGATTGCTTTCGACTTCGTCGAAAGGCATATTACTTGATCGCTATTCACTTAGCTGTTAATGTGATATGTAAGTTAGCAAGGGAGTTGGCTTTCGACTCTGTATAAACATGTGCTATTTGGGTTTCGAATGAGTCGAAACACCGTAGAAAGATTTGCCATGAAAGATTCTATTCGAAAGCATCCTCTTTGGCTAGTGCGGAACCTCATCATTTTGTGTTTGAGGATGTTATTTTGAATTCATGTAATTTTCCTTCATAAATGTGGATAGTTTAAACCAATTCAAAAGGCTAATATATGCTTTCGAAAGGGTTGCCTTGGTCAAACGTTCTTATAGTTATGGTAAATGAAGATGAAACCAGTCATTTCGAATGGCTTGGCACACACACGAAATACCTATTATCCATTGCCTTCAAAAGGTACCTTTCAACCTCTTCGAAAGCTCCTTGCTTATCCAACATACTACTGAAGTATCCCTTAACCACTTCGAAAGGCTTTGTGATTATTGTTTCCCATTGTAAATTCTTCCTTTTCATTCTCGTCGAAAGCCTTGTTTAATGTTTACTGAAATCATCTTAATGTCTTCTGAACCTCACCAATGTTGTTGCTCCTTTTTTAATACTTTCACTCTTGAGAAGGTTTTATGGATAACATTTAGCCCCCTAGTATGAAAGAAGTTTTTGTTCTTTAGGACAAAATTCCAAGAACTTCTTTTAAACTGCTTAAATTTCAATGAAATTCCTTTCTTCGTTTTCCTGCAAAACAGACAATAACTTCTATTAGGATTATAACCTTTTTATTAGACATTGATGGGTAACTTTAAGATTTAAGATATTATCTAGTAATTGGGTAGAGCATTCAAAATGATACACGATCAACTCCTTTTATTACTAATAATAGAAATATGGAATAATATCACCCGGTTATCAGACGTTGGTTTAAGTAAATAAATCTTTCAAGAAAGCTGTCATACACTTCAAATCTTCTTTCCTTGGATTAATTTCTCTTCAGTTAGTGAGCATTAGTTTCTTTCTTTTTGGTGGCTTTACCTCGTCTCCTTGATATAATTTTATTTTCATCCCTGTATTGTATGTTAAGAACTCTCATCCATTTATTGACAAAGTAGTATATAGTTTAGTACTAATGCTGCTTGATGATTAGAAGGCTCTCTTTTCCTTTTACCCTATTCTCTAAAAGAAGCCCATCTGGTGCCGAGAAAATCTTGCTTAATATTCAAATCTAAATATCCAATGGGAATTCCACAAATCATCATAAAATTTCAACAAGGGAATCAAAAATTCATAAACTAGAAGTTCAATAAGAAACTATTATGAAAATCCAATAAGAAAACCAAGAATATGAAATCCATAAATCATCATAAAAGTTAGTAAGGAAATTTAGAGTTCACAAAACCAGAAATTCAATAAGAAATTATCACAATGATTCAATAAGGAAAACAAGAATAGAAACCCTTAAATCATCATAAAAATCAATGAGAGAATTTAAAAACTTAGAAGTCCAATAGGTAATCACCAAGAAAATTCGAGGGGGGAGGAACGAGCACTGTGAAATGCACAAATCACCACAAAAATCAATGAGAAAATATAGAAACTATAGGTCCGATAGAAAATTATCATAAAAATCTAAAAGGGAAGCCAAAATTATGAAATCCACAAATCACCACAAAAATCAATATGGGAACTTATAAACTAGAAATTCAACATAAAATCTTTATGATAGGAAAGAAGGAAATTGAAAGTTCATAAAGTCAAGGGTCTAGTCAAAAATTTGTCAGGATCTCATATGGCAAATAAATTACTTCAAAATTCTATCTATTACCAGTACAAAGTCGGAAACTCAATAAGAAGCCTATAGACGATCATGGTAATTTCGGTAAAGAAATAAAAAAAATCAAGAATTCATATAAAATCTATAAAAAATCTTTATGAAAAGAAACAAGGAAACTAAAAATTCACCAAATCAAGAAAACAATCAGAATCTTATTAGGACCTCTTCCGACAAACAGTCTATTTCAAAATTTCATTCAACATAAGTACAAAGTCAGAGAACTGCCTAGTAATGATAAACTTAGTAGGCTTAAGAAAAGGACACTTAAGCCCATTTAGCCCTAGTTCTAAAGTTATTCCTAATATACTATGCCAGAGATTCGTTTAAAACTTATTCCTTGAATAGCGATGAGGATTCTCGTTATTCAATGGAAAGTATCCTATTAATAGATATGTAGTTCCTAAAGTGCCTATAAGTTAGTAGTATTATTGTTATATTGGAGCCGAGTAGTTCCGTAAAGCCATGCAATCATTTGGAATAGTAGTTTCGTAAAGCCAGTCAGCAATTCGGAGTAGTAGTTCCATAATACCAGTCAACCATTCCGTAGGCAGTTCCGTTCGGCTGTCCAGCTTTTCAGTCGTTCAACCACTTAGCAGGTAGTTCCGTTTAGTTGGCTGGCCGTTCAGCAGTGCAAGCTCCATTTTACTAGTCGGTCGTTCAGCAGTGCAATGGTCCAAATAACTTATTAATATATATATATACACACACACACACAAAATATATATAGACTCTCCTATCCTAAAGGGTCACCTTATTTCTAAGGATTCAGGAGTGGTTTACTTAATCTATTATTCAAATGAAGTCACTTTTTATCTTTGAAGTAAAAAATTGTTATCTGTTTCATTCCCCCAGTTTTTATATAGGTCTTTATTTTCCATTTCAAACTGCGAATCTCTTTATCCATTTTCTTATCTCATGCTTCCTTTTAGCATGCAGGTTTCCTAATTCTTTACTATGGTAATCACTTTTTAGGTTTCAGATGTTTTGAAGATTACTAACTGATACTTTGTCCCTTTTGATTATGGTCTTGAATGTCTTATTCGTTCCTGTCTATAGAGTGGGACATCTTCATCCTCCTTCGGCCTTCATCTTCGTTTTAGATGGTGGATAAATTTATTCCTTCGACCCTTTGTTCCTATGGGTCTTGAGTTTTATTTTGAGTTGTGGATATCTTTGTCCTTCTTCATCCATTTGGTGCTCCTTCTGGGCTCCCTTGATTCTAAGGGATATAGTGTATGTTGGATTGACCTTCCTCTAAAAGGTTGCTAGTGGGTGCTAGACCTAATCCAACCTCTAGGAGGTGAATTGGACGTTAGAGGTTTTAACCCTTCCTCCAAGAGGTGCTTCGGGAGAAGGCTTGTTAGAGGTGCCTTTGGTAAGGGTTTTTTTAGAGGTTTTAACCCTCCCACTAGGAGGTGCCTTTGGTAAAGGCTAAAAATTGTTTTTCTCATAGTGGAAACACGAATCTAAAAAAAACTAGGAGGTCATGATTCATAAACCAATAGTCTTTTAACTAAGAATAGGCTCTCCATTCAGAGTTTTTTGTCAACAATCCTTTCTTTGCTTTAAAAGCTTTTCTTGAGAAAACATGAACAGGCTTTTTCTTATTGATAGTTTCAGAAAACTCAGAAGATGTTGATGTCTAAACATGCGTAGTCAAAATTCATTTTGAGCATTTACTAATGCTATATAATATTTTTGGAAGATTGCATAATTCGGTTCTTGAAATAGATAGATACTTATCCTCCCCAGGTTGTGGGGTAGTTGAAAATAGTCATTCTTTGAGGATACGTTCGGGAAATATCTTTTAGTAAAATGTTTTGTCAAAAATAGAGTTGGTGTACATTGTTTTCTTTTTACTTTAGATTTATAACCATACCATGGTAGGTATTGCTTAGTGACGGAGCGGTCTATTTGCAACTTTTTCCTCAGGAGTTGGTGAAGGATTAATGGCGATCTGAGGTTTCATGAAAGTAAGTCTTTGTACTGCGTTGACCCAAACATTGATAGTCATTTTGTATCAGGCATTTGAGCTGTATTTCTTAAATAGCTAGAAATTTGTTGTGCTTCAAGTGTATGTTAATGCCATAGACTGGTTTTGTTGTTTACTTGTAATGACACTTGAATTTTGAATTAATACACGACCAATCAAAGTATAAATCAAAGTACAAATCAAGTTAAAAAGTTATGAAAGAAGAGAATTCATAGTTGAACTAATGCTGCAAGACTTCATGATTTGATATGGGTACAAATTTTGAAGTTGCTAAGTGTTATCCGGCGTTTTGGCTTGGCTATATTTAGACTGATTGGACAAGTTAGGCTAGATGATCATCGAGGAATACAGCCCGAAGGGATGATTACTAGGCTCAGAGATCAAGCGCAGGCAATGATATGAAGCGACGATCAACCAAGGCCAATGGAAAGACTCTCCATAATATTCTAAGTATGGAATAATATCTCCCTTGGATGGGGGTTCAGGGCCTATCCCTTTTCTTAGGTGATCGGTAAATAACCTTGAGTAATGTCCCAAACTTAGTGAGATCAATACAGAGTGACAAGGAAGGCCCCATGAGGCTACATTCCAAGTTTCAAGTGATTTGGAGTCTGTATGCTAAATTTATGGGCAAATTACTTCACCTATCAAAAGGGATCAGTATAAAAGGGGTCGGCATAAAAAGGGATAGGTATAAAAGGGATCGGTATAAAAAGGGATTGGTATAAAAAGGGATTGGTATAAAAAGGGGTCGGCATAAAAATGATCGGTATAAAAAGGGATCGTCATATTCAGCTTTCACTACATATTGTAATAGTGATTGGTCAATAACTCAAAATCTATAGATGCTATTAATATAAAACTTAGAGTATAAGCTAATTAGGACATGTGGAACACCCCATAGGGATCGCATGGCATTTGGAGCAAGTTTGAGGGATCGGTACCTATCCCTCTAGAGGGATCAGAAGAAATCAGAATTCAAGCAACACTACTTTACAGAAAATGCGATATCTCACAAACCGTACGTCGAAATTACACGAAATTTAGGGAAAAAGTAGCTAACATTATAGGGCATCCCTCTTAGGGATTGAAGTCCATTTGGATGCATTTATAGGGGTCGGTATCAACCCTTATTGTGGGCCACAATGGGCCTGTAATTTTTGGGTCATCTCGTCTTGGTCTTCTGAACCTTCTGCCAAAATTTCGGTCTGATCCGTGCACATCTTCCCCTATAAATACAGCAAGCATGACATTAGAAAAGGGACCTTCTTCTAGTTTCGGAGGCTCTGCCATTTTTATTCTTTAATTTTGTATCAATGAATCCTAGCTGATTCAAATATTCTTGTAATTGTAATCCAGTGAAAGATTAATAAAACTATGAAGTGGATGCAGGCCAAGATTGCCGAACCACTATAAAAATCTATGTGTTCATTTTCTTTTATGCTTTGTTTTCGATTTCATTCATTATTTAATCTCCATGAGATTCTATAGGTATTGATGTCTATTTTTGGCATCAACATTTTGGTGCTTTCACTGAGAAATGAATTCTCAGTTTGATTGGATCTCATCATCTACTGGTGGATTCCCATATTCATGAGATAGATCAAGTTATTAACCTACAAACTTCCTATTCTACTCAGATTTGAAGAAAATCTAAACGAAGCCGATAGCCATGGCTAGAGGAACTAAGTCTCCTTCCCGTGTTTTTGGAGAATCCAATTATGCTTGTGTTCTTGCTTGGAGTTGTTCATGTGTTCATGCCCATTTGGGAGGGATTAGATTCACTCATGATGCAACTTCTTGGGATTTGATGTTGAATTTTACACTCAAGTTAGCAAAGGGCCGACCCCTTTCTGAAGGCCTAGATGGCTGAGCCCTCTCTGAAGGCCATGATGGCCAATCCCCCTCCAATCTCGTCAATACCGAACCCTTCAGATAGCATATATGCCGAGCCCTCCAGATAGCATATATGCCGAGCCCTTCAGATAGCATATATGCCGGGCCCTCCGGATTGCATACATGCTGAGCCCTCCAAATAGCTTTTACATCGGGCCCTCCAGATAGCATACATGCCAAGCCCTCCAGATAGCATATATGCCGAGCCCTCCAAATAGCATATATGCCGATCCCTCATTCAAGGCTTATGGCTGATCCCTCTAAAAGACCTTATCGATCCCTCTCCAAAGGTGTCAATATAGATCCCTCCAATCTTTGTATGCCGATCCCTCTCATATGGCAAACGAACGACGCTTCACCAAGGCAATTCAATCGATCCCTATACTACCGATCCCTATGTCATATTCGTCCAGAATCGGACCCTTGTTTAATCGGTCCCTATTCCAAAAACACGTGCCTCAGCGCATTGCCCTCACATGCTGCATTTGAAACTCAAATCAAAGACGGTGCGTTCTTTTCACTTCCCATATGTCTTGTGACTGACCGAGGTATAGAAGATCAAGCGGCAGCTTCTGAATTGCAACCGAGGAACGAACTAGCAACAACTACTCAAACGATACTCCCAAAGGTTGGAGAACATAGGTCATGTGACACTCTGCAAACCCAGGAAACTTCGACCCAAAGCCAGACTCGGGTAAAAAAATGGTTTTCCCCAAGCAAATGCCAAAGTGATTCCAAGCGCCAATCACCAAGCCTTTAAATTTAGTGGCTCTAAGCAAACCAACAATTGACTCCAAGCAACTAGCAGATTTTCTCGGGTCCGACTCCAAGTAGCTTACACTGATCCATCGATACCGGTCCATCTTGCTTTGCTCATATCTTACGCATGCATACACCATTTACAAGCATGGCAAGTAGCTGTAACTTAAAAACAAACCGAATGGACGATGACTGGAGCATCTCCCCTAGTCGAAGCCTATTCTCATTGAAGTTGTTCAGTGTGCAATATATCCGAGGAGATTCAATGTACCAATCATATTGGTTTACTCAGGGAAAACCAACCCTAGACTACATCTCATGAATCCCTATATTCCTCAAAGGTGTATCGATCATGCGGTTTATGCGATTATCGCCCATATCCATTTCCTCATTCAATCACCCGGATCAGAAGTTTGTTGAGCAGTTTAGAATGCATGTAACTCACACCAAGGATGTGATGTCATTATCCAATTTATTCTATATACCAGCGAGGATATCATACTGATGGCGTTGATGAGAGGAGTCAACCCCCAGACAGATTTTGGTAGCTAGTTAGCTAGAGAGCCTCCGATCGTCTCAGTTACAAACTAAATCAGAAACTAAGCAACTAGGAGGTAGAGTAGACTAGGAGAAACAACAATACGGACCCATTGGCTAAGTACTTAGATTCCAAGAGAAGAACTAGGATCTCAAAATTCGGCTCATATACTCTTTTGAATGATTCAATCGATAACATCTACTTGGAGACTCATGACATAGAGCGGTACTGAAAACCAGCCCAGAGAAAATCTGGGGAATGTTGTATATTCCAAGATGCACACAGTCCTAACACTGGCGATAACAAACAACTTCGAGATGTGATTGAAAAGCTTATTCGAAAAGGAAAGCTTCAATAGTATATGCAAGCCCTGCATAATGGCGGGTATGGAACATCCGATGCCTATCAATAAAGAACCCTGATTATCAATTGCACCACTGATGGTCAATATCCTACTGAAAGAAGCAAGGGGAAAAGTTGAATAGCGGGCACACGATGCTACTTCACTTATCAATGAGATTTATTCTGATCTTCTTTGAATTATTTCTATTTCTATTTCAATTTCAATTGTTATGTGAACTACGACCAGCTTGAACTAAACTACTTCCAAAACAATGCAGGAAACCAAGTACACAGAGTTGGCCGCCAGCCAATCCCCGCAGATCATGATCGGACCTGTGGAATTTCATCAAGATGAGCGTGATTCGACCGCTCATCAGCAACCATGTGCCTTTTATTTTTGGCCAAGGACTAGAGATGGAAAAGATCGTCACGATCAGAACCCAATACAAAGCGGTAGTTCGAAAACCCGACTTGAAGTAGCCGTGATGGACTGCCTACTCATCAACCACCGCTCTCAACACATGGATACGACTGCACCCTGAAACGGATGCGACTTAACTGTCCACTCAATAACTTTCTACCTCCGTTTGCTAGAAAGAATGCGAAGAAAATTGTACAAGACTTGATTATCCAACTCCAGCCTGGATGTGATCCAACCATCCATCTTGTACCTCCTTCCTTGACTTGATTGGAAGAGCTACAATCACCAAGCGGACGAGAATCGACCGTCCATTTGTCAAGTTTCATCTTGAATGCTGGGGGCAGAATCCCATTTTATGAATGAACGTGGTTCGACCGTTCATTCGACAACTTTGGCCTCGACACGGTAGAAGAAGTACAAATCAAACGGGTGAAAATACGACTGCTCTCAACAAAAATCTCTAAGTCCCCAGAGCGTAGACTAGAGTACTCTAAGTCCTCGGAGCGTGGACTAGAGTATAAACGATTCAACAAAAATCTCTAAGTCGCCGGAGTGCAGACTAGAGTACTCTAAGTCCCCGGAGCGCGGACTAGAGTATAAACGATTCAACTTAAATCTCTAAGTCCCCGGAGCATGGACTAGAGTACTCTACGTCCCGGAGCGTGGGCTAGAGTATAAACGATTCAACAAAAATCTCTAAGTCCACAAAGCATGGACTAGAGTACTCTAAGTCACCGAAGCGCGGGCTAGAGTTTAGACGATTCAACAAAAATCTCTAAGAAGCGCGAACTAGATTATAAACGATTCAACAAAAATCTCTAAGTCCCTGACTGGCAACTAGAGTACTCTAAATCCCTAGCTACGGATTAGAGTATAAATAGTTTGACCAAAATCTCTACGTCCCCGACTGTCGACTACATATAAACCATTCGAAAAAATCTCTAAGTCCCTGGAGCGCGGACCGAAGTATAAACAATTCGGTGTAAGCACAACTTCCCACGAGAAAACTCTAAGTCCTCAGAATGCGGACTGGAGTATAAACACAAATTGGAAACGATTCGACCACCCGCCAACAAACTCTTATCCCCAGAGTGCAAAAACGAGTATAAAAACAATAGACGAGTGTGGTTCGACCAATCACTACTCCATAAACTCCAACTTAAACTCAACAAGAGGAGTATAAACTCACTATGGATTGAATTCGACCATCCACGAACTAAATCTGCTAACCCAAGACTGGGGGCAGGAGAACAAACTACTCAAAGTTGAATAAGACAGCTCATTATAGCTTTGGCTTGGTATTCTTTACAACTTAAGACGACGACTGCAAGGAGGCCTCAATACAAAACCAATCGAAACGACATCTGAAGTTGCGGGTGACCAACTATATCGTACCGTCAGATCAAGGGTCAATATCGATTCGCACCAACCAAAAATGGATGTGACCTAAACGTCCATCGAATAACTATGGTCACCAGAGCATGGATAGGAGAATAAACCATGAAGAATTAATCAATAATTCTCCAGCACCCTCCTTCGATCCATCAGGAGGAGTATGAGACCGGATGAGCATGACCCGACGGCACCTGAGCCGACTCTACCCATAGATCTGATTAAAGAATATGAATTAAAGTGGACATGGTTGACCGCCAAGTGCCGAACTCATGCTCGAAATCTAATGAAACATCGAAGTATTCCCCATGGAAGGAAAAACCAGAATACAATCCAGGATAGGTGAGACTCAGCCTTCAATCAACTAACCTAATCCCATGATTCAACGAGAAAGAGCATAAGGCTAAAATGGACACGACTTTCCTTCCTACTTATCAACGTACGCCCTAGAATTGGAGGCATGTGAGAGAAACAAGATGAATGTGAACCGACCATTCATTGATCAACTTTAAGTCTTTGGAGCTTAGGTGGGAGTATAAACACGATCTGGATGAGATTCGACCGTCCACAAAGTACATTTATCAACCTGAGACCGAGGGTATAATTGTGATCATCCAAAGACTGGCTGCGATAGCTTAATATTGTGACTTATATAAAGTGTTTCAAAGACTCGAGGCTATGACTGAATGGATGCCTAGAGATAGAATCATCGAATTGATGCCCAAGCTCATGGGCAACTGACTATCATTCCAATCTGAATGATGAGTAACAGTTCGCCAGTACGGTGAATGGAAAACATGTTACTCGAATACACAAGCATATTCAAACTCAAAGTAAGAGCCAACTATGCAGCTGTGCGCTACTCGAGGTTGACCCCTACTCGACATTTTCTTCAATGTGCTTCTAAGCCTAATCTTTGGTCATTTGCCAACAATCGCTCAAAGCATTTAGATCCCTTCACTATTAGACTTCATAACTCATAACAAGACTCTGGAATTCGAACCGAGTAACCATCATCATTGACCATCCCCACCTGATTTTTCATGTTAATTGTTACGTGAAATAGTTAAATTTGAACTCAATGAATCCAAGCTTGCTCCCATTGAGCTGACAGTCGACATTACAGTCAGCTATGGCGACCCTTCACGGGTACTGAAGATCGGATCATAGCTTAATGCAACGATGATGAAGGAATTAGCTTGTTTCTCTAAATGAATCTTGATGTGTTCGCTTGGACTCATTCTGACATGCGTGTGATTTCACCGACTATCGCGGGCCATGCATTGAATATCGACCCGGGGCATATCCCAGTGAAACAAAAGCAACGCAGCATGGATCAGGAAATATTCGCTGCACTTAAAGAGGAGGTGGATAAACTTAAAAACAACAAGTTTACCCACGATACCCTTTGCCCAAAGTGGGTATCAAATCTAGTTCTTACGAGAAAAGCTAATGGAAAGTAGCGGTCATGCATCGACTACTCTTTCCTGAACAAGGGATGCCCAAAAGACAGCTTTCCACTTTCGAGGATCGACCATCTAGTAGACTCAACCGCTGGATATGAAATACTTTCATTTATGGATGTGTACTCCGGGTACAACCAGATCCTGGTGCACATCCTCAACCAGGAGCACACCAACTTCATTACCGATCCAGGATTATATCATTATGTTGTGATGCCATTTGAACTAAATAATGCTAAAGCTACTCACCAGATACTGGTCAACAGGATGTTCAAAGACCAGATCAGGCATCGACGGAAGTATTTGCGGATGATATGCTCGTGAAGTCACGATGATCAAACGACCACATAGATGACTTAGCAGAGATGTTCAATATTCTACGAAAATATGGAATGAAACTGAATCCCTTAAAATGCTCTTCCGATACTGCGTTTCGAAAATTTCGGGTTTTCGTCGTCGACTCTCAGGAATTGAAACCGATCCCGAGAAGTTTCAAGTAATTCGAAACATCCAAGTTCCAAAGACCATCAAGCAGGTATAGAGCCTAAATGGGAAGGTCACCGTCCAATGTCGATTCATCTCTAGGGCCACCAATAAGTGTACTCTCTTCTTCGATATAATCAGGAGATAAAAAAGAAACTTGGAATGGATGTAGGATTGCATAGATGCATTTCAAGCTCTAGTAGATCACTTAGAGAAACCTCCCGTCCTATCCAAGCGACTAGATCATGAAGACTTATACATCTATTTAGCTATGTCGGTACACACCATAAGCATCGCAATGCTATGTGAAGGGAAATGGATCCAATGACCAGTATATGTTGTAAGCAAGCTATTGGCAGGCTCACCCCATTAACGTCTATACCGACCAGCCGTTACGACAGCTCCTATAGCAACCTTAGATGTTTGGAAGGTTACTCAAATGGAATATCGAGCTAAGCCAATTTGATATCACTTATCTCCCTCAGAGAGCTATCCATGGTCAAACATTAGCATACTTCATATCTGAATTCACTGCATTAGACGACTATCCTAAGAGCAGTGGAGAACCGTCCAACCGACGAAGAATGTACACAGATGGAACTTCCAATAATCGGTTGTATAGCGTTGAAGTTGCGTTAATGACTTCTGAGGAACGATCGATCTGCTACGCCCTAAAACTCAACTTCCATACAACAAATAACAAAGATAAGTATGAAGCCTTGGTCGCCATGCTCAAAGTTGCAAGAGAACTAGGAATGGAAACTTTACATATCTTATGTGATTTCTGGTTAGTGGTATGCTAAGTCAGGGAAGATTATCTTACCAGGGGGCAGCGTCTTGCTTCTAACCTCAGCTGGGTCCAAGAGCTACTAGCCGACTTCGAGTATTACACAATTACACACATCCTCAGAGAACAAAATGAAAAAGATGAGTCACTGGCCAAGCTGGCTAGTTCTGGGGACGTGCGACAAATAGACTTTGTCCCATTTGAAATACTTAATATTCCAAGCATTGACAGATGAAGATCGACTAGATCTCAGAGACGGAGCTAGAAAAGGAGTCATGGATGACTCCTATCAAAGACTATCTACAATGGGGAATTCTTCCTGAATGGAGGAATGAAACATGACAGATCCACCTCAAAGCTTTATGCTGCATCATCCAAGAAGGAGTCATGTATAAAAAAAGCTTTCTCCATTACCCTACTTTGGTGTATCACCCATGATGATATCAAACGAGTCTTGAGAGGAGTCCATGAAGAAGAGCACGACGATACACCGGGGGAAAACCCTGACAAAGAAAATACTCTGCTATGAATATTACTGGCTGACTGTCAATCGAGATGCAGCTTATCATGCTAGACAATGTGACGAGTGCTAGATGTTTGCAAAAATTCCAAGAGCCCTGCCGATGGAAATTACTCAAATGGCCAGTCCATAGCTATTTGTTACTTAGGGCGTTGACATCATCTTATTGCTGATGCTAAAGGTGGTGCAAAATGCGCCATTGTAGCAGTTGATTACTTCACCAAATGAGCTGAAGTAGAACTTTTAACCATGATCATGACAAAGAAAATAATCAACTTTATTGTCTGGGACATCATTTGTCATTTTGACCTTCTACGAACCATTATAACTGATAATGAAGCCCAATTTGACAGCGCTAAATTTAAAGACCTTTGTCGTTGGCATCATATTGAAAAGAGATTTGTAGTATTTGCTCGCCCTTAAGAAAATGGACAGGTTGAAGCTGTGAACAAAATCATAAAGTCCATTCTGAAGAGAGGTTTGGAAAAGACTAGCGGTAAATGGGTGGATGAACTCCCAATAGCATTATGGGCTTACAGAACTACCTATGAGTCCGTGATTGGCCGTACTCCATTCACCCTTGCTTATGGCCCCAAGGCCATCATCCCTATAGAACTTGAAGTCCCCTCTCATCGAGTGGCTAATTACAACCCCTATTTCACAAAAATTTAAACAAGGAATTGCAATCAAATTGCAATTAGACCAGAAGGAACTAGTGACGA
Organism: Allium fistulosum; assembly: GCA_030737815.1. NCBI lineage: Eukaryota > Viridiplantae > Streptophyta > Magnoliopsida > Asparagales > Amaryllidaceae > Allium > Allium fistulosum. Next base: position 933,571,852 of record CM060907.1, on the reverse strand, counting down.
CTCGTGAGCGTGAAAAATGCATCCGGAGCCAATGACAAGAACGTGTACCTGAACGTGCACATGTATATTCAAAAAATTCAACTTCTTCAAATCAACATAAATTGCATTTTCACTTGATGTTGTAAAAGAAAAGACTTGATCAGATAGCCAAAGCTTACTAGTCCTGTAGAACCGAACATAGATAGCCACCGATGGAATACAATCCTAAACTTATACTATTGGGAATTGACTAAGATTCATGACGATAAAAGAGGGATGAAACAATTTAGGAGGATAAAATCGAAGGATAACGACTATTCAGGAAGCTAGATGGATTTCTTTCTGGAGACTCTAACTTGCTTCAATTCAACGCATGTCATGTACACAAACAGACGTACTTTGAGGGTCAAGTGTTATCTGATGTATTAGCCCGGCTATATTTAGACTGACTGGACAAGTTACACTAGATGATCATTGAGGAAGACAGCCCGAAGAGATGATTATTAGGTTTAGAGATCAAGCGTAGGCAATGATATGAAGCAATGATCAACCGAGGCCAATGGATAGACTCTTCATAATATTCTAAGTATGGAATAATGCCTCCCCTAGGCGGGGGTTCGGAGTCTATTCCTTTCCTTAGGGGATCGATACATAACCTCAATTAATGTCCCAAACTTGGTAAGATCAATATAGAGTGACAAGGAAGGCCCCATGAGGCTACATTCCAAGTTTCAAGTCATTTGGATTTCGTATTCTCAAGTTCTGGGAAAATTACTTCACCTATCAGAAGGGATCGGTATAAAAAGGGTCGGCATAAAAAGGGATCGGTATAAAAAGGGGTCGGTATAAAAAGGGGTCGGCATAAAATGAGGTTGGTATAAAAAGGGGTCGTCATATTCAGCTTTCACTACATATTGCAATAGTGATCGGCCAAAAACTCAAAATCTGTAGATACTATCAACATGAAACTTAGAGTATAAGCTAATCAGGATATGTGGAACAACCTATGAGGATCGCATGGCGTTTGGAGCAAGTTGGAGGGATCGGTACCTATCCCTCTAGAGGGATTGGCAGAAATCAGAATTCAAGCAAAACTACTTCATGGAAAATGCGATATCTCACAAACCGTATGTCAAAATTACACGAAATTTGGGGAGCAAGTAGCAAACATTATAGGGCATCCCTCAAAAAGATCACAGTCCATTTGGATGCATTTATAGGGGTCGGTACCGACCCTTATTGTGGGCCCCAATGGGCATGTAAATTTTTGGGTCGCCTCATCTTGGTCTCGCGAACCTTCTGCCAAAATTTTGGTTTGATCCGTGCACGTCTTCCCCTATAAATACAACAGGCATGGCATCAGAAAAGGGACCTTCTTCTGGTTCCGAAGGCTCTTTCATTTTTATTCTTGAATCTTGTATAAATGAATCCTAGCTGATCTAAATATTCTTGTAATTGTAATCTAGTGAAAGATTAATAAAAGTGTGAAGTGGATGTAGGCCAAGATTGTCGAACCGCTATAAAAATCTATGTGTTCATTTACTTTTATGCTATGTTTCGATTTCATTCATAATTTAATCTCCATGAGATTCTATGGGTGTTGATGCCCATTTTTGGCGTCAACACTAAGCTGCCTTCTTTTTATATGGAAAGACAAGCTTCAAGTGTTATGTACTATTCTTGCTTGAACAAGAAGTTTCTTGAAGTTTCTTTAATGAACTCCTTTAAGGTTCCTAATATGATCATATTTTGAATTATTCCAGCTAAGATGCAACACTCATCGATCTTATGTCCATTTACTTTGTGGTAGTCAAAATAACTTTCCCCTTTTCTGGATTCTGGCTGGCTTTGCATTTTATAAGTAGTTGAGAAACTTCCATCATCTCTTATTGCAGCGAATATGTGTGAAAGAGGTTGATTTAAGGTTACATAGTTAGGTTCTAGAATTTTCTTCCAAACCCTTTCACCATCCTTTGATTTTTGGTTGGGGTAATTGGAACTAGATCTTTCTCCTTCTATGCCTTGTCGTGATCTTTTCTTGTCATGGCACATTTCATCTAAATGGATAAATCTTTCAACTCGGGAATAGAAGTATTGTAGATCTTTGCATCCATTAATATAAAGGTCTTCCCAGAAATGGGTTTGCTCGATCAATTCTGATTGAACTGCCATAAGCTTTTCTCTATCGGTTGTATTCCCTGCTTTTAATGCTTTTGTACCGAATCTGTTCAAGTATTCACCAAGTAGTTCTCCCTGTTTTTGTTTGATAGTGGCTAACAAGCTAAAGTCCATAGTTGGGTCTTTGAATATATAAAATTGTGACACGAAGTCATAAGAAAATTGTTCCCAAAATGAATGGTTTTCCCTTGGTAATTCTTGTACCATTTGATAGCTACTCCTTGAAAAGTTACCGGGAAAAGTTTGCAGCAAATCGTCTCGGAAGCGTTATAGAGATCCATTCGTATTCCAAAAGCTACTGAGTGATCCTTTGGGCCGAAGGTTCCATCATACTTTAGTGGGGAAATTTGAATACGAGGAGGGATGTTGACTGCCATTATTTCTGCTGAAAAAGGAGCCTTTTGTTGGATAACATATTTCTCCAATTTAAGGGGTACATCTTTTAGCATATCCTTTGTCACTTGGTGTAACACCCTTATCTAGAGGCCCGAAGCTAAATGCTATAGATGTTGTAGTCATCCGTAGTATTAACTTCCGGTGTTTGCACAAAAAATGGACAAACACCTCAAAGTCGTATGATTTAGTAGGTCTTATGTTGTTCTTAGTGATTTGGGTGATTTATGAAAATATATGAAAAGCAGGGGCTAAACTGTAAAAAGACACGCAGATTTATAGTGGTTCAGCCAGAATGTGCCTACGTCCACTTCATATGTTATTTCTCTTCTCTTGTTCAGATTGCAAGTACAAAGCTTTGATACAGGTAAAAGAAAGTTGTTTGAAAGTTCTCTCCGTGCTTGAGCTCTCAAAACTTGTCCCCATTGTTGTACCCCTGCCCCTCTATTTATAGAGTGAGGCTGGGGGTAGGGGTCTTGGATGTGTACAGCTGCTGATGGGCCTGGGCTGACGCGATCTGGCCTGGTAGTGTTGGTTCGGAATGTCTTGGTCCGGTAGTAGGTGGTCCGGTAGGAGCTTGGTTCGATGGCAGCTAGGAGATGGTTGGTCCGGTAGTGGTAGGAGGAGCTTGGTCCGGCAGTGGCAGGAGAAGGTTGGTCCGGCAGTGGTAGGAGGAGCTTGGTCCGGCAGTGGTAGGAGGAGCTTGGTCCGGCAGTGGTAGGAGAAGCTTGGTCCGACAGTTGGAGTTGGTTCGGCAACGAGGTGGGAGGCAAGTTAGTTCGGTGGATACTCTGGTTTGGTGTTGCTTGGAAGTGGACCGGTGGAGCTTTGGAGGGTGTGTTGGTCCGGTTGTGCCTTCCTTTCTTTTGGCTCGGTAGGGGCGAAAACGCTCCCAACATTTGCCCCCTAAAGTGGGGTATATGCTGGCATATAGCTTACTTTGTTTAAGCCTGATCGTCCTTGTTCGGTCTGCGTGCCGAATAGATTGGTTCGGTGGCCTCTTCCTTGCCTATAAATATCGGAGCTATGCCACCGTTGTTTCCTTACCGTCTGAGATAGCCGAAACAAATGATTGCCGAATCAAAATTTCTACCCTTTTCCGAATCAGCTGTGTTAGCCGAACCAGGTGAGATCCTTTTACAGCCGGATGAACTTTGATACTGCACTACCGAATGAGCTTTTCGTGATGAGAATGCCGAATGGGGTTCTTGAGAACGAGAATGCCGAATGGGCCTTTTGAAAATGAGGATGCCGAATGGGGTTCTTGAGAACGAGAATGCCGAATGGGCCTTTTGAAAATGAGGATGCCGAATGGGGTTCTTGAGAACGAGAATGCAGAATGGGCCCTTTGAAAATGAGGATGCCGAATGGGTTTTGAACCTTTTATGTTTCGGATTACAAATGAAATCCCGAACTGTACGCTCTCGCCTGTTTATGTCTCTACATCTTTTGTTTTAATAACGTGCTTTTGTGTTGCAGATAAATGTCTCGAAAAGCAGAAACTCGATCGGATAAAAAGAAGTCCCAGGGCGAAGGAGAATCTTCCGCAGTGCCCCCTACTCAGCCAGGACCGGAACGTCACGGAATTGCCCCGAGATCACTGGTGGATGGGTACGGCCCTCAGGAGCTTCTAAACTCCCCGCTCGATTGCTTTCCCAGCTCCCTCAAGGAGGAGCAGCTTGATTCCATCTCCCGTTCTTTTGGAATTGATAGGGCACGCATGCTATTGCCAGGGAGAGAAGTTATGCCATATGACCCTCCCAAAGGGTACTTTGCCTACAGCAGATACCACTGTATGTGCGGTGCCATCCCGCCTCTTAATGCTTGGGTACTCAGTTTTCTTACATATCTAAAGGTGGCCCCATTCCAGCTTCAACCCAACTCTTATACTATACTGGTGAGCCTCTTCGTCATCTTTCAGAGGAAGCATGGGCGTGCTCCTTCCAACCGGGAGATCCGGTACTTATATAATCTGAGGGGCTATAAGAAGGGGTCCCCAGACATCAGCTTAGAGTCAGCTGTAACCTTCAAGCCGGTCTTGGATCTGTATTCTAAGTACAGCATGTTCAAGAAGGAGTGGTTCTTCGTCAGGGACGACTCTGTTTCTATTCGGCGTTTGACCTCCGGATGTAAGTCGATGCTTTAATTATAATTTCCGTCTTGGTTGCGATGCTTCTTCTCATACGTTTTCATTTTTTGCTAGCGACGGGTGGCTTTGCGGTTGTGGAGACTGATCGCCTGGTTCAGATGGCGGCTGAGATAGAAGCTATCCCCGGGAGAGATAGATTGGCTGCTTACCTGATCAGAAATGCGACTCTTCTGGAGTATAATTTGAACCTTCCACAGCAGTCAGTAGTCAAGCAGAGGGAAACGGCGGAGGAGAGGGCGCCTGCTCAAGCTAAGGGAGGTGTCACAGTAGAGAGTGGCAAGAGGAAACCTTTCTCAAAATCTCCAATGGTCGGAGGTAAGAAGCTTAAGAAGTCGGATGGTCCTTCCCCCAGCACTTGTCCACTTACTCCGGGGAAGGAAGATGTGGAGGAGGAGAGAGGTGAGGGTGGAGATGACCGGGAAGGTGGTGATGGTGGCGATGGCATCGGGGCCTTGCTTCCTGGGCAAGCAGGCGAGATTCAGGAGTGGACGGATGATGCATTCAACCAAGCTTTCGAGGGACTGGACGGAGAAACGGCTTTGGTAGAGAAATTCGGGAAGGCTGACAAGGCCGGGACCGATGCAAGCGAGTCTTCTCAGACTATTCCAGCCAAGGTGGCTCCGACGACTCAAGGTGAACTTTTGACTCCTGCAGGCTCCATTTATGATAGAGACTTAGGAATATTTTATGATCCGCTCCCGTCCTGGAATGAAATCCAGGACTCATTGCAGTATCCTACTCCTCCCCATGGTTTGTATAACTAATGTGTTTCCTTTCTTCTTTTAACTTTTCATTTACCGCGTTTCTCGAATTATGGATCAATGTAAGCTTCGACACTTGTTCTTCATATCAGGGGCAGGTAAAACGGCCAAGGTCTCTGATCTTCGGCACAGGCTTGAACAATACAAGCTCTCCAAAGCTTCCGCCAAGCCAAAGACTCCGACCCACCGTTCCGGGGATGTAGTCGGCTACCGTCCTCTTCTCGGGGTTATTGAAGAGGGTATTCAGAAGAGAAAAAGGAGTCATCCCTTATCCGAACCTTCACTTAGTCCTCAGCCCCCAGTTCAGCCTCTTCATGATATCACGGAGGAGGATACTGAGTTCGCACTCTCTCCGCACCCGTCTGAAAACCCTACCGTTACGCAGATTGATCGTCCTGGTTTGGCTCATAATCCATTTGCGGGTCATCCTGATCTGGATCCAGGTTCCCATGATATTACCTTCGACGAAGTTACCGGTGAGCACCTTCTTCCCCGTAATCCCATGGTACGGGTGCTTGATGAGGCTAAGTCCTTAGATCTCGATTTACTTACCACTCGGATAATTACCATGGGAGATGAGGCCAAGGCTAATATTGATCGGGTGGCGGAGGAGACTAGGAAGCTCATGGGGCATCATGCCCGGCTGGTTAAGGCTGGAGAGGAGATTGGGAGTGCCAACATCCGACTACGATTGATGGTTTCGGACCAGGCCAAACAGCTTGCTGATCAGGCCATTCAGATTTCTCAGCATGAGGCTGCCTCCGGGCGGTTGAGGAAGACTATGGAGGAGGCTAGTAAGGCGGAATTACGGAAGATGGAGGCTGCTTGTAAGGAGCAGATAAATATGGCCATCTCGACAGTGGACGAGGTTCGGAGGGCGGATCTTGAGAAGGTAGAGGAGCTGTCGGCGAAGCTTGAAGCCGCAGTGCTTGCTCAGGTCAGGCTAAAGGAGGAGATGGAGGTGATGAGGAGGTCCTTTCAGGCTGACTGCTCGCGATACCAACTAGAAAGGGATGCTGCCATTGTAAGGCTATCAGTTTCTGAGGCTCGTATGAGGGAGTTCGAGGAAAATGAGGGGATGATGGACGATATGCTGCAGGACATGTACTTTTGCACTTGGAAGCAGGGCAGCTTATCTTGGATGGACGACGACCCCGGGTTATGGCTAGGATTTACCTCAGGGCTCTAGAGGAGGCCAAGGCTGAGGCGGATAAGGAGGGTGGAGTGGCCTTTAGGATGGATGTGGTCACCGCTCAGTTTACCAAGGAGGAGAAGACATCGGTGAAAGAGGGGATGAGGTTGTTCGTGGTTGAGGAGGCAAGCGTGGAAGTAGGGGATGACGACCAAGACGATCAAGGGGAAGTCGCTGGTAACCTCTACTTCACTAGTTTCTTCTTTTGTTAACTCTGTTGCTTATCACTAATGATTTCTTTTTATGACCGGACGGGTGGGCAACAGGACAAGGACAAGACTCCAACGCAGCCGGCTTCCTGATTAGACCTGGAGAATTATTTTTGTGTACTTGACATGGCTGTATATGTTAGTCTTAAAATAGTAGAGTAACTTTTAGGTTGTAATTCTTGCTACTTGTAATAAATAGCTCTATTCTTGATGTGCAATTCTTTAACTTAAGCTGATTTTGTCGTCTTTTGAATGTTTTTGCTATTTTGACATGTTGCATAAGAAATATAGCTATGCATATTCTTGTAATTAAATTGCGTTTGATGTCAGGTTCTTGTTTAAAACATAATTTCATGACTTGCAGTGTTAGCGTGAGGTGTGAACAAATTATAGGCATATATGAAAGAAGGAAATACCGTCATTTATATTTTGCTTGTAGATGGAAGCTTTGAATATCCTGTGTGACTGAGTAAGGGATGCGGTCCAGTATCTTGCTGTGAGTATCCGCTTCTATTAGTGAGTGTCTCCTGTTTTGTGTCCTGCACTTCAGGGTTTGTTATAGAGGATAGGAGAAAAAGTTTCTTAAGTAAAATTGAAATATGCGAAATAGTAAAACTTCCAATCACGGAAGGCCTTCGATGTGCTTAAGTTCGTGGCAAACGGGCTTTGTAGTCACTTTCCCTAGCTGTGGGTCTTGGAGACATTTGTCACCCATCTTACGCCTCCGCGGGGAGTTAATTCTTTTTTACCACAGCCGCACTTCAGACACATCGGAGCCGAGATCGCGCACAGTAACTACCCGGGCCATTATGGCCCGTAATCGTGGGTATTATTCGATTTACTGTGGCCGGCTAGCGTGGGTGCCGATCGTCAACTGTGAACTGCCCTTGGCTGGCCACACCTTATGTTGGGGCTTATAGTCGGTCCACAGTTGCCGGTGAGCCGAACGCCGTAATGAGCTGCCTCGGCTATAGTCGGCCTTCTCGGTGGCTTATAATCGGCTCATTACAGTTGGCTTTAAGGGCCGTCGCGAGCAATGAGTTAACCCACATCAGAGGGATGCCGGAGCAAAAGTGTCTCATTGGCGAGGGCATAGATTCGCATAGTACCTGTCAGGTCTTGACTAGGTGAAGTTGAGCTGTAGAGTGCGTTGAGTGGAAACACTATACGCATAGGATTTTGTTCAACAGAAAAGAATAAAGTTAACAAGCAGCCAAGATATAAAGGAACAAGTTAAAAAAGAGACAAGGTTTTTTAAAGTGGTTCGGCACGAAAAGGCCTACGTCCACTAATTCTCTTTGTTAATTCACTTCATATGGGCAGTACAAGTTAAGAAAAGTATCGACGGAGGTGTTGGATGTTCCATGCCCTCTGGAACACCTCTCCGTCCACTGTTGACAAAATATAAGCTCCATTTTGGAGATCTTTATGAATTACATATGGTCCATCCCAGATTGGATCTAGTGCTCCGGGGCGGGGGAAGATTCGCTTGAGGACAAGGTCCCCTTCTTGTAAGGTACGATGCTTGACTTTGGAGTTGTATTGTGCTGCCACTTTTTGTTTGTGGGCTGCTGCTTTAAGGACTGCATCATTTCTTCTCTCCTCCACTAGATCCAAAGACATGTGAAGTAGTTCTTCGTTCTCTTCTGGGTTATAGTGGATCCTACGGTGGGAAGGCACAATGGTTTCAACTGGGAGCATAGCCTCCGATCCGTATGCCAAAGAGAAAGGAGTATGCCCCGTTGAAGTTCTGAAAGATGTGCGATAGGCCCATAGTGCCGTAGGGAGTTCATCCACCCAAGCGCCCTTTGACTTTTCGAGTTTCTTTTTGATTAGAGTTTTCAGAATTTTGTTAACGGCTTCGACTTGTCCGTTTGCCTGGGGATACGCTACGGATGAGAAGCTTTTGTGAATTCCGTGCTCTTGGCACCAATTGGCGAATTCCTCGCTGTCAAATTGAAGTCCATTGCCTGATATGATTTTGAATGGGACTCCGTACCTGCACAGAACATTTTTGATCAAAAAGTTAATAACTTTTGCTGAAGATACTTTATTCAGAGGTTCTGCTTCCACCCATTTGGTGAAATAGTCGACTGCCACTATAGCCCACCTCGGCCCATTGGCAGTTCACCGATTAAGTCAATTCCCCATACTGCAAAGGGCCAAGGGCTGGTCATTTGAGTAATCTCAGTCGTTGGTAGCCGCGGAATCTTAGCGAACTTCTGACACCTGTCACACTTTTTAACGAAATCCAAGGCGTCCTTGCTTAAGGTGGGCCAGAAATATCCATATCGGAGTATCTTTTTTGCTAATGTTTGTCCTCCGGTGTGGTCTCCGCAGCTTCCTTGATGGATGTTGGATAAGATTTCCTTGGCTTCCCTCCCAGCGACACACCTTAATAACGGGTTAGAGAATCCGCGCCGATAGAGGATGTCTTCTTGAATTGTGTAGCGGGAAGCTTTCCTTAAGATTTTCTTGACTTCGTTACGTCCGTTGGGCAGTGTGCCGCTTTGTAGGTAGTCTCGGATGGGAGTCATCCAAGTTGCTTCTTCGATTGCAGCTATCAGATTCACTTGCTCAAAACTTGGGGCCATTTGCTTTGAGATGGTTACTGCCCCGTAGATGGCGATGTCTCTCATACTTGCTTGTTTTGCCAATTCGTCGGCCTCTTGGTTCTCTTCCCTAGGGATGTGTTTGACTAAGTAGTGGTCCAATCGGCTGAGAAGTAACTTGGTCTTCTTTAAATATGCTATGAGTCGTTCTTCTCGAGCTTGGAATTATCCTAATATTTTATTAACGATAAGTTGAGAATCGCTGTGAAGACAAAAAGAATTGGCTCCGATTTCTATGGCAAGTTCTAGTCCGGCTATCACTGCTTCATATTCTGCATCGTTGTTGGTGGCAGCGAACTCCAACCTTATAGCATAGTGCAGTTTGTTTCCCCTGGGAGTGATTATTACCACACCTACCCCCGAGCCTTGTTCGTTCGATGCACCATCCACAAAGAGATTCCACTTGATATCTTCTGCTATTTCCAATTGCTCCTTATCTTCGTTGGTAGTGAATTCTGCAATGAAATCAGCTATGGCTTGTCCCTTGATGGCGGTGCGAGGGTGATAGGTGATATCATACTGACTTAGTTCAATGCACCATTTAAGTAGTCGCCCGGAAGTGTCGGGATGATGGAGTACCTGCCTCAGTGGTTGATCGGTCAGAACTTTGATGGAATGGGACTGGAAGTAGTGACGCAGTTTTCGTGATGTAATTAGTAAACAGTATGCCAGCTTCTCAAGTTTAGGATATCTGACTTCTGCCCCCGTAAACCTCTTACTGACGAAGTAAACTGGCCGCTGCATGCGGTTGTCTTCTCTTACCAAGGCGGCGCTCAGGGCGTGAGGTGACACAGCAAGGTATAAGCATAATTCTTCGCCTTCGCTTGGAGTCGAGAGTACCGGTGGTTTCTGGAGGTGTTCGATTAAGTTAAGGAAAGCGGTTAAGCATTCGTCAGTCCATTCGAACTTTCCTTTGTCTTTCTTTAAAGCTTCGAAAAAGGGGACGCATTTGTCCGTTGCCTTGGAGATGAATCGGCTTAGGGCGGCCACTTTTCCATTCAGACTTTGCATTTCCTTTCGAGTGGAAGGTATCTTGATATCCTTTAGGGCTCGGACTTGTTCAGGGTTTGCTTCAATCCCTCTGGCATGGACGATGAATCCTAAGAACTTTCCTGATGACACTCCGAAGGAGCATTTTAGAGGATTCAACTTCATTCCATACTGGCGAAGTACTTGAAACATCTCGCCTAGGTGGCTTACGTGATCGTCGGCTTTTCTTGACTTCACCAGCATGTCATCCACGTATACTTCCATAGTTCGCCCTATTAGACCTGCAAACATCTTGTTGACGAGGCGCTGGTAGGTGGCCCCTGCATTTTTAAGTCCGAAAGGCATTACCTTATAGCAGTACAAACCCCGGTTGGTGATAAAACTAGTGTGGTCTTGGTCGGGAGCATGCATAGGAATTTGGTTATATCCTGAGTATGAGTCCATAAAAGATAACAGCTCGTGTCCGGCTGTGCTGTCTACAAGCTGGTCGATTCGGGGAAGTGGGAAGCAATCCTTTGGGCAGGCGTCGTTTAGGTTGGAAAAGTCAATGCATGTTCGCCACTTCCCATTGGCCTTCTTTACCAGCACTGGGTTAGCGATCCATTCCGGGTAGATGGCTTCTCGTATGAAGTCATTGGTGAGCAGATTCTTTACCTCTTCATCGAGGGCTGCTGATCACTTTGCTCCCATACTTCTCTTTCTTTGTTTTACGGGAGCCTTGGTAGGATCAATGTTTAGTGCATGGCATGCTACGTCGGGGGAGATTCCGGTCATGTCCGTGTGTGACCATGCGAATACATCCAGGTTGTGGCGGAGAAAATCGATGAGCTGTTCCTTCAACTCTGCCTTTAGTTGGGATCCAATTTTCAATAGTCTACTCGAGTCGTGCTTGTCTACAGATACAAACTCCATAGCCTCTGCAGGCTCGGCGGTGACCTCCTCCTCTTTGTCCCTAGGGTCTAATTCATTGAAAGGGTCGCTGGTATATCGAAGAGAAGGGGCTTTCTTTAGTTGCTATGCTTCTAGACTTTTTGTGCAGAGGGCAACCTCTACACCCTTCCCTTTATCCTTCCTGTGGTTGTTGCGAAGTTCAGTCACATAGCAGTCTTGAGCCACGTCCTGGTCTCCTTCTACTTCCCCTACTCCATTGTCCGTTGGGAATTTCATCTTTAGGCACCATAGGGCTAGGACAATTTGGAAGTCAGACAAGGCTGGCCTTCCTAAGAAGGCGTTGTAGGCCGAATGGTTTTCTATTAGCACAAACGTCTGTTTCCGTACGACGGAGCGGGGATGGCTTCCAATCTCAACAAAGAGGTCCAGTTGCCCGAGGGGCATCTTTGCATCCCCAGTGAAACCGTGTAGTGGTTTATCGCAGGGAGATACATCCTTCATTGATAGCTTCATTTTGTCGAATGCATGTTTGAACAGGATGTTTACTGAGCTTCCAGTGTCTACTAGGATTCGGTAAACCTCGGCGGGGCCGAGCCGGGCAGAGATAACCATGGGATCCATGTGAGGGTATTGCCTTCCTTCTAGGTCACGCTTACCGAATGTGATGTCATCACTTTCTTTCCGCTTCGGGTGGCGCTCTTCTATAACCAAATTGACACAGTCTTTATTGTCTCTAAGCGACTTTCCATTTCTTTCCACCTTCTGTCAGCGATGTGCGGTCCTCCCGAGATGGTATGGACCACTATCTTCTCTTGAATAGAGCTGCTAGTGTTGCGGTTTCCTCTGCCGATCTCCGGTGAGGGTAGCCTTGGGTTCTCATTGGCAGGAGCTGGAGTCCTGTCCTGACCTTTTACATAGCGTTCCAGTTTCTTCCTTCTGATGTGTTCCTCAATCAAGTCCCAGAGATGATGGCATTCATTGGTGTCATGCCCATGAGATTCGTGGAAGCGGCAGAACTTTCCAGACTTCTGCGCGTTATCTGATTCCTTCTTGTATGGTGGGCGTTTGTATCTAACTTCGCCTTGGGTGGCAAGGAAGATATTTTCGACGGTCTCATTCAAAGGAGTGTAAGTGTCAAATCTCGGTCCAGGCCGATATAGGCGTTTTTCTCCCTTCTTGCCCCCAGTATTGTTCCTGGAATCATTTCTTCGAACGTCCCTTGCTACAGCAGGGGCATTGCTGTGAGTTTCCTTATTCTGCTGTCCTGACTGCCCCTCAACGGCAGCATCCTCAAGCCTCATATATTTCCCGGCTTCGTGGAAGAAATCGGGTAAACTAGCTGGTTTTTCTTTCATCAATCTTCTAGCAAATTTAGTGTCCGGATGCACACCACTACAGAGGGCCATTAGGATAAGCTTCTCATCGACGTCTTGGACCGCGGCTGCTGCGGCATTGAATCGGGTTAGGTATTGTTGCAGTTTCTCTCCAGGTTTCTGTTTGACGCTGGATAAGGAATAAGCATCCTTAGGTTGTTCCACATGGATACGTAACTGACTGATAAACTTTTCTTTCAACATTTCCCACGAGCTGATGGATCCCTGGGGTAGATGACAGAACCAGAAGGTAGCGAGATCTGCTAAGAAGAGCGGAAAGCATTTGCACAGTACTCCCTCTGTTTCTCCACTCATGAGCATATGTTGTGTGTACCTCTGTAAGTGTACAACGGGGTCGGAGGTTCCTTTGTAAGGTTCCATTGTTGGCATCTTCCATTCTCGGGGAGTGATAGCGATTTCGATATTGCGGGCGAAAGGGCTGGTTACCCTAGCGCCTATCCCTCGATCTCTTTGCTCCCGATGGACACACTCTCTGAATAAGCGCGCCATCCTTTCATCAGAATTTGGAGCAGATAGAAATGAGTTTGGTTCTGTTCTACGGGATTGATTCCGTCCAGATGACCTGTAGGGATGGTATCGTCTATCATCCCTTATATTTTCCAGTGGCTGCCTTTGATCTTCTGGGAGCATGCTAGGGTCAGCTACAGTTGGCCCTTGCCTTGATCTTCCCCTGCCGGGCTCTGATCTAAGCACTTCCTCGGGTCCAACTTCGGGCTGGACTCTAGCTCGGCCCCGTTCACTGGCGTTTTCATGGTTAGGTAGTATGACAGGCTCAGCTACAGTTGAACTTCGCCCGGTACCTCCCCTGTTGGGTTCGGTTCCAAGTGCTTCCTCAGGCCTAACTTCGGGCTGTGCTCGATCTCGGCTCCTACCATGGTTACTTCTGCCGTTAGCTCCTACGAAGAAGGAAGATCTTTGTTGTCTCTGAGATCCTCCAGACTAGGACTCGCCCCATGATTCGGTGTTGCGATTGGACTCTTCAGCATCCCTTAAGCGTGACATGAGATGGTCCACCAAGGCTTCCTGCTGGGACGTGAAGCGGTTAGTTACTTCAACCACAATCCTGTCTAAATATGCCCTAGTAATTGCTGCGGGCTGTTCTATGGCAGGAGTGGTAGGATTAGCCTGTCCTTCATTTGTTACTGCTGCTGGAGGAGGACGATTTACTTGATTCGTGACAGCTGGATCTGGAAAACTGCTGGATGCGATGTTTTTTCCTTTGTTAACATCTTTTCTTGGTTTGGGAGGCATGTTTTCCAAGTGGCGAACGATGCTGTTAGGAAAAATGTTGAGTGGATGAAGCTGAAGCTTCGAGCTTCTAACTCTCAATGAAAAGCACCAAAAATATTTGCACAAAAAATGTACAAACACCTCAAAGTCATATGATTTAGTAGGTCTTATGTTGTTCTTAGTGATTTGGGTGATTTATGCAAATATATGAAAAGCAGGGGCTAAACTGTAAAAAGACACGCAGATTTATAGTGGTTCAGCCAGAATGTGCCTACGTCCACTTCATATGTTATTTCTCTTCCCTTGTTTAGATTACAAGTACAAAGCTTTGATACAGGTAAAAGAAAGTTGTTTGAAAGTTCTCTCCATGCTTGAGCTCTCAAAACTTGTCCCCATTGTTGTACCCCTACCCCTCTATTTATAGAGTGAGGCTGGGGGTAGGGGTCCTGGATGTGTACAGCTGCTGATGGGCCTGGGCTGACGCGATCTGGCCTGGTAGTGTTGGTTTGGAATGTCTTGGTCCGGTAGTAGGTGGTCCGGTAGGAGCTTGGTTCGATGGCAGCTAGGAGATGGTTGGTCCGGCAGTGGCAGCAGAAGGTTGGTCCGGCAGTGGTAGGAGGAGCTTGGTCCGGCAGTTGGAGTTGGTTCGGCAACGAGGTGGGAGGCAAGTTAGTTCGGTGGATACTCTGGTTTGGTGTTGCTTGGAAGTGGATCGGTGGAGCTTTGGAGGGTGTGTTGGTTCGGTTGTGCCTTCCTTTCTTTTGGCTCGGTAGGGGCGAAAACGCTCCCAACATCCGGTGACCAAATATGGTAATGTTAATGGTATCATAATATCAGAAGCACTTGAATATGAAATAAAATCATCACAGATTGAAACACTTTTCTGATTACATTTCAAAACAACATTTCATATCCAAGTTACATGATCACAATCGTTTCCCAAGTTCAGATCAAATATAATTATTACAAAATATGCCAAGAGCGACATATGAAGATGCCCCCTTGGTTGACCAAAGTACTAAATAGTCTTAACTGACTTAATACAACACAGCGGAAATAGAACTAAATAACAACTCCTAAATAGCTAACTTTGCCTTCTGCACGTCTTTGGAAGCTTTATTTGTTCACCTACTAAACCTGTAAAACATTAACTCTTAATCTACTCAAATTAATTTTGAGCACCCGAGAGTCTAAGGGGAAAACATAAACTTTGGGTCAGACATAAATCCTAGTGTGAATAATACTATTACATCTCGGTTTACTGATATTAAGTGAGACCATGCCAATTAGTAGAACGGCTTACCCCTCACTAATATCCCTTTAAAACATATCTTTTTGCAAATCAAAACCCTACAACCAAACTAGTAAATCAAACTGATATATCAATAATAGCAAATATTATATATGCTCAAAAACAGGTAATAAATGGACCAGCTGTCCGAACAATGTAGTTTTGTTTGGCTAATTACCAACCTTTGGCTGACTCGGGCCTACCAGACAAACTAAAAAAATTATCTAACAAATGTTAGACATACTTTTGGACGGTCTGCCCTTAACTTACTTCTTCAAGGTTCACCTGATCCTAATGATTTTCGGGCTTACCAATAACCTATCCTCCTTATTTTGTACGTATATTCCTTTCTGTGTGTAACCATCATCTAAATCTTACCTGTGACTAAGCCCCACACACTAGAATTTTGGACTAAATTAGCTAGGGGCTAATAGCTAATGTATAGGACGCGACCCTATAACAGTCCCATCTAGTATACAAATATCTGAGTCATTTTTACTTAGGGTTAACTACCCTTTACATTTTCCTAGAAAACCTTTTCAAAATGATTTAACCTTTTAAATCATACTTATACAAGGAAAATATGCTATTTGCTTTAATCAAATCTCTTAGCCATGATATATGCTTTACTCAAAATATTGTTGATTAAAACCTTTATTTAAACCTTTAAACAATCTCTTTCGAAATCATTGAAAGTACCCCTTTCAATACAAGTAAATTACTTTACTTTATAACCTTAGGCCGAAAGGCCAAAACATACCTTTCGAAAACTTTTACCATATTCATTTAGACAACATTTAAAATATCACTTTCGAAAGCTTTATAAACCTTAAGCATCCACTTTTAAAATAGCTTAATCATGCCTTTCGAAAACATTGGAAACCTTCCATTCAAAATACTTCAAGTACCTTTCGAAAACATTAGGAATCACCCCTTTGAAACCTTTATTAGCTGCCTTTCAAAAATACTGGGGGACCTCCCCTTTGAAACCTTTATTAGCTACCTTTCGAAATAATTAAAGTACACTACTTAAAACAAATCTTTCAAAAGCATTGAGTTTAAGTTAAAATATGTGGAACAACCTTTCGAAACCATTCCTTTCGAAACCTTTGGGTTTAACTTTCAAAATATCAAAAAGGGTCTTAAAACAACTAAGTCGAAAGCAACTCTTTCAAAAGAAATTTCCTAAGTAAAGAAGTGGATTGTGTCGAAACCAATCCCATCGAAAGCATTGGAGAAGCGGCTCTAATTTTAAAACAAAAGGACCCTTTCGAAAGCACTGCTTCGAAAGGTATAAAAACAACAGGTAGAGGTATTGACCCTTCGAAAACATTTACTTAAAAAAGGAGCGCAACCTATTTCAAAATCTCATTTCTTCAAAATCTCATTTCTTCAAAATCTCATTCCTTTAGAAAACAAAACAAGACTTCGACCCTGCGGAACTCCTTATTTCGACCTTATACCTTTCACCTATGTTCAATTCACTACATACCAAGCTTTTGATACCACGTGTATTGATTTCAATTTGATTGGAGGTAGAGGTACTAAGTCGAAAGGTGGCTGCCGAAGATGGTGAAACAGCGGAACCTTAAAAATCCGATTTTTACTTTAAAAAGTAATTCTTTTCAACTAATCTGCTTATTTGTCAGCATATAATTGGTTGCCTTTACTTTGTCAAAATCTTTTCTGAAAGGTGCTACCGAATTTTAGAAATTAACATTTTAAAACATTAGCAAATATCCCCTTCTCCCTTTATAAACATATAAAACATTTAAGTCCCATACCTTAAATAATTTTATATATTTATTAAAACCCTTGGAAAATTCTACAAAAAATCACATAAATAACTTTTAATATGTTTTCTAACGTATTCAAATTTCTAACCCAAAACATATATATAATTGCCATAATTAATTTTAAACCCAACTAAACATTTTCTTCACTGAAAAATTAATAATAAATCCACATTAATTCAAAAAATTATAAAACTTGAAACTCATCTGTAAAATATCATTTCTGACCATATATTAAAATCGCAAGGCATTTGGATGTCATTTGATAGGTTTTTCAATTCAAAACATGTCATAAAATCGATATGAATAAGCATAATTCATCAACAAGCATGTATATATCTAAACATCATTCAAAACATGGCAATATACTTGCAAAAACATTCGGATCTAACTCTGAAAACCGAAACATAAAAAATATGAGATATAAATATTATTCACCTTTAGCTTTGTTGTTAAGGAGTTAAGATTTGATCTTGAGTTGAATTTGATTAAGCTTTTCCTCTTGATTTAGCTTTCCTTCCTCTTACTCTTCTTAATGGTGGTCGGCCTCTTGTTTTGTTTTAGGTTGTGAAAATGAATGTGTATAAGGGTTTAGTGTATAAGGTTATTACTTATTCCAATATTGCGCTTGCCTACTACCTTAACTTAATTCATTTTAATTCTCTTAGATCATTAATTCAAACAAGTATGGCTACCCCTTAGATTATACAAATCTCAATCCCTTGACAATTTACATTATTTAATTTAATTTACCTAATTAAATGTCCTAAATAATGTTAATCAAAATTAGGGTTGTTACACTTGGTTGAGAATGTTGTTGTGGTGATCTTCAATGTCTTCCACGGTTAAACTATTTGATTGCTCAAGGAACATTTCTACTTTACTTTCTTGGCTTAGCTTCTCATCTTTTGCCTCATTTGGAGATTGTGCTTCATCTTCTCCTTCCACGATCCTTAATGATTCTTGAGATGGAGCCTCTTCAAAAAGT
The DNA here is from genome assembly GCA_030737815.1 of Allium fistulosum. Lineage (NCBI taxonomy): Eukaryota > Viridiplantae > Streptophyta > Magnoliopsida > Asparagales > Amaryllidaceae > Allium > Allium fistulosum. The sequence continues at coordinate 933,553,802 of CM060907.1, read as the reverse complement.
TTTTGCATAGCTATCGTTTTTTAGTAGATTATAGACTTTAATCTCAATGTTTTCCAATCTTATTAGGGTTGAAGGTTGCCCAATTTCCATATTCTCTAAGTTAAAGTTTGGGACTATATTATTTTCAAAGTTGATTAAGACGCAACTTCTTCATTAGGGAAGTAGTTATTACCCCTTGCTCTTACCATTTTCTTCTTTCGAAAGAAGAACTCTATGCAATTAATCTATGATGAAATTTATTCGGAATCGGAGGTTCAAACCCTCCTTCTAGCGTGAAAAATGTTAACAAGAAAACTTGTTAACACCCCAGACAGAGTTCAATGTGTAAATGCCTCTTTTGAAAACAAATTTCGAACAGATAGAGGTAGTTAAAACTTATTGATTCCCTTAAGACCCCCTTTCATATACGTTGTGGCATATGAAACCCCTTCTTTTATAACCTTTCAACATAGTCGAAACATTTGATTCTCTTTTATAATACCTATTGAGCCTGTTCAATTGGTTTAGGACTCCGTCAGAACCACCTTTCGAATTAGTCAGGGTGGCTGAAGGTTTGGATTTAACAGTTTAAGAATATTAGTTTAATTAAATGGTTTTGACTTCCTTAAAAGGTTGCCTTCCAAATATATTGTTGCAAACAGACCTTAATCAGAGTCATACATAATCATTAAACCCACTTCTATATCCAAGAATGCTACAAATTTGATTTGAAAATACAATCCTTTATTACTTGAAGCTCAAATGTATGAAGTAATCTTATCCCCAATCTGATTTGGGAATTAGGGTTTACAAGTTTTAGAAAGTATAAGTAAGAAGTGAATGAAACCGGATCTCTAGACAAGACCCCTATGGTCTTATTTATAGGTGCTGGTTGACCACCTTTCGTCTACATCCTTTCGACATGGTCGAAAGGCCTGATTCCATCCTTTCATGTGCATCCTTTAATGCAGTCGAAAGGCCTTTTCTCCTAAAATTTCTCCTTTGTTCTTTTGCCTTCACTCTTTTGAATTATACCTTTCGACCTAGTCGAAAGGATTATATTGACGTCCTTCCGCTGCCGCTGAAGATTGGGTTGCCCTCTATCTTTCCTGATTTCTTTCGACTTCGTCGAAAGGTTTATTACTTGATCACTTTCGACTTCATCGCAAGGTATATAGAAGCGCTCTTCACTTAGCTATTAATGTGCTATGTAAATTAGCAATGGCGTTGGCCTTCGACACTGTCGAACATGTACTTTTTGGGTTCCAAATGAGTCGAAACACCGTAGAAAGCTTTGCCGCGAAAGATTCTATTTGAAAGCATCATCTCAGGCTAGTTCGGAACCTCATCTTTTTGTGTTTGAGGATGTTATATTGAATTCATGTAATTTTATCTTCATAGGTGGAACACCCCACACCCCTTAATATACCCAAAACGACATATTAAAAGGCGTGGTGCGTTGTAGGTTTAAATGTAACAACCCAAGGTTTTTGCAAATATTTTTAAATTAGATTTTATTTCAAAATTTTAGTTTCAAAACATTTTAAAAGTGTAGTTGTAATTTTCCAATATTAGTTGTATTTTGTTTACAATTTTTAATTCTAGTATCAATTAAATAAAGTATTTCTTTATTTAATTCTATTTTTCCTAAGACTATTTATTTATTTTCATTTCTACTTTATTTTGTTTTATCTTTTATTTTATTTACTTGATTTTTATTTGTTTATATTGAATTAAAAGAAAGTGGAAATTCAAAGAGATAAAAGCTTTTAAAACTTGTGACTTTTCAATTGCTAGTCTTTTCATTTGCTTGGCCTTTCATTTTCTCTAGTATAGCCGTACATTTTTCATTACTTATCACGTGAAAACTTCTCATTCTCCTCATTCTTTCGGCCATCTCATTTTTCTGATAATTTTTGGTAAGTCATGGCTTCCATTTTCTCATTTTTTTCAATCATTTTTCATTGATTTTTGCCTTGTTCATCTACATGTTTGCTCGGCCATAACCCCTCCACTCCTCCACCGACCACCACCATCATCTCCTCCTCATCATCCACGGCCTATAACATCCTCTCCTCTATCCAGACTATGCCGTGACCACCTTATTGAACAAACACCACAAAAACTTGCAAAACCCTTGCAAAACTACATAGCCGAGCCATATTCCCATCACCATCTCATGTTGTAGCTTCAGCCATCACCCCTAGCTCCACCACCAGCACATGACATCACCTTTGGACATCACATCAGCCTCTGACCTGACCTGTAGTGGCATGGCCGAGCCCAAACATGACCATAGGCCGAGCCTTGTTGCACCAAAACCTTCCACTTTTGCCTTGTCCCTTTGTATTCCTTCACTTGTAACTCCAAACCCTTCACATTCTCTAGCATAGCCGTGTGTTTGTGAGTCCATACCCAAGCCTTACCACCAATAAAACCTTCATGGCCGAGCCTATAAACATGTATGGTCAAGCAAAAGTTGAGTTGAGATCAAACAATTTTGATTTAAAAGCTTGGTTAAGTCATTTGTCTATTCAAATTTCAAATTTTGTTTCAAGTTATATTTGTTGAATATATATTTATATTGCTTTTTTTATTTGTTGTATACAAGATTAATATCTTGGCTCTCTCTCCACTTGAATCAAAAGTCATGATGTATCGTGCTTTCTAGATTTATTTGTGTGTTTTGATTTACTAATCTCCAGCTTGAAAAGGTGAGTTATTCACACTTGACATTCATACTTATAGAATTGTGAAATGATAACAAGTGAATGTGTATAATTGTTATACCATGTGATACCTGCCTGTGACATGAACTATATGATGTTAAACTTTGTTATAAACTTATCACATCATCTGATATGTATATTTTGTTTTACTGTTTATTTATTTCTGTTTCTCACACTGCAAGTTCCCTGTGGAATAGAATCACTATGGGTTGAAATGATACATACCCGAACGGACTTTAGAATAGGGAAAAATCGTTATGGGCTGAAATGATAGGCCTGAGCGATTTTTATTTATTTATTTTTAATAAGATTGCGGGTTTGAAATGATAGAACCTGGATTTTTCTTTGTAAATTACGGATTTAAATGATATATTATCCGTATCTCTTGACTTAGGTTTGAAAATATTATACAGACCCGTGGTTATTTTATATATTTTTTTCTGGAAACTTTTAAGTATTTTAAAATGTAAATATGATATTTTGATTTAAATTGAATTTAAAATGATTTAATAAAGTGTTAGTGGTTTTTTTATAAGTTAAAAATGTTAAATAAATGAAGAGTTAAATTGTAATTTAAAATATAACTAAATTTGAAAATGTGAGATTTGTTTTAAAAATGGAAGTTTAAGTAAAGGGAAAATGGAAATTAAGTTTTATTTATGAAATGGAAATTTAATTTAAGTGTTAAGTTTTTTTTTTGAAATGCAAGCTGGGTTGAATGGACCCTTACCATATTTATTAAACACACAAACACAAAACAAAGGATAGCCAAACATGCTGTCCCAAAACCAGATACAGGGAATACAAAGGAGATTGAAAGAAAACAGAAAAAAGACACCCAAACAAGAGCAACAAAAAACAGGCAAAACAGCGACCCTAGTCCATCGAGTCATAAGCATGATGATGTGAGGATTTCTCCTTGACCCTAGAGCTTATGATATTTATCAAAGCAGTATCAACCTTCAATTTATTCTCAAAGACTCTAGCATTTCTCTCAGTCCATATGACATCCACATACACTTTCAGAATCAACAAAAGAAAAAAGGACTTTGCATTCTTCCATCCAGTATTCCTGAAAAGCCTGTTCCACTCAGCTCCACCATGAAGAACAGGCTCATCAAACCCAACAGTAATGAGACAAACTTTCCATATTTTATTTGTAAACACACAGTCAAAGAATAGGTGAGAACCATCTTCAGCAACACTATTGCAGAAAACACAAAACAAGTCCACAGTGAAACCCCTTCTGCATAACTTAACCTTAGTCATGAGAGCATTCTTTAGGACTTTCCACAGATTGAAGTTCAGTTTAAGAGAAGTTAAAGGATTCCAAACTCTAGTATGCCATCTGAAAACCGGGTTAATATCATCTCTTTTCAGAGCTTTGTAAATTCTTGATATGGAGTGCTGCTCATGCTTAGCAGCCCACACGTACCCATTACCACTTGGGGGAAGCCTGTAGCATTTCACAGCATCCCACAGTTGATTTATGATAGGATTGGAAGTGTAGGGGAACATAAACTCACCATCATAAAAATAATCAGTAGCCCTGGCATTCAATGGAATGCCTGATTGAATTATCTGATCAAAGGAAAGTAGGTCATGCAATATTACTCCTCTACTTACCCACGGTTCAAACCATAACTTAGCAGAACAAACAGGGCCAAGTAACAGCTGAACATGAGGAAGTAAAATGCATCTGAGTTTAAGAATAGATTTCCACACCCAACCACATAGAGGAGAGGGTACCATTTTCCAGAAATTTTTATTGCCAAGCTGATGATGCCTTGCCCACTTAACCCACAGGTTCGGTTTGTTATTGATAAGATTGTCAAAATGCTTAGAAAAGGCAGCCTGGTTCTAAGTAGTCAAACACTTAATACCCAATCCACCATATTTTTGGGGTTTTTCCAATTTCGCAAAAGCAATTGGAATGAGTTTAGTAGAATACATATCCCCAGTCCAAAGAAAGTGGTTCATAGCTCTCCTAATGCTAGATAAAAGAGCAGAGGGTAAGATAAAACACCTGCTCCAGTAGACAGTCATGGCATGGATTATGGACTTAATGATAGTGGATCTGCCTGCCTGAGTTAACTTATTGCTAGCCCATCTATTCATAGCTTCAGTGATTCTTTCAAACAGAGGTAAACATGCAGTAGTTCCAATTCTTCTGGAGGACAAAGGAATGCCCAGGTGCATGGTTCCAGCAGGGAGGATAGGTAATTGACTTTCATATATGATGGTTTGCTTGTCATTGTCATTCAAACCAGACAGCAATAGGTAAGACTTACTTCTGTTAACCTGAAGACCAGTGCACTTCTCAAAGGTATGAAGGATGCCTTTGACACAGTTTATTGAAGAAACAATTGGCTTAATAAATAGAATCACATCATCAGCAAAAAGAAGAGAGGTGATGAGCGGATTCCTACATTTGGGATGCAACTCAAGGTTGTTATTCATGACCTCTTTGATAATAAGCTGAGTTAAAAATTCCATAACAATGATGAACAAGTAGGAAGACATCGGGTCTCCTTGCCTTATGCCTCTCTTACTTCTAAAGTATCCAACAGAGCCACCATTATAACATAAGGAGTAGGAAACTGTGGATATACAAGTATATATCCAACTGACAAAATGGAAGGGAAAACCCATTAAACCCATAATGCCAGTCAGAGCTTCCCAGGACACAGTATCATAAGCTCTTCTAATATCAAGCTTCATCATAGCTCTTGGAGAAACGTGAGTACGACCATAACCATTAAGAAGTTCATGAGTTACCAACACATTATCAAGAATGCTTCTATTATTCAAAAATGCAGCTTGGTTCTCAAAAATCACCGAAGGAAGCACATGTCTAAGCCTAGCAGCAATGACTTTAGCTATGCATTTGTATATAATGTTACATCATGCTATAGGACGAAAAGCACGGAGGGTAGCAGCGTGCTTAACTTTAGGCACTAAACATAAATTGGTAGCATTGATGGGGATAGGCAATTTATTGTGCTCAAAGAAATTGTGCATGGCAGCCTTAAGGTCAGAGGCAACTATATCCCAACAACAAGTAAAAAAAACCGCACTAAATCCATCAGGGCCACCACAGGAATCTCTCTTCATACCAAACATAGCTTTATAAATTTCTTCGTCAGTGATAGCAAAAGATAAATAAAGGATGTCAACATCAGACAGAACAGGCAGAGTGGTTGACAAAAGTTCATGAGTGGATGGGGACCAAGATTCATCAGGGGAGAAAAGATTAATATAATGGTTAATGAAGGCTTTGTCAATGTCTTCAGACTTGTTTATTATCCTACCATCATCAGTCTGAATTTGTTGGATGTTTCTTTTGGCATTTTTGATGTTTAGGGAACTATGATACAGTTTAGAATTTCTATCACCATACAAATCCCACTCCTTCCTTAATTTCTGTTTCTTCATGCTTAACTCAACTTCCAAGGCTTCAGTAAGGCGCTTAGTCAGGTCATGTTCTTGCATAGAAAGGCTGACATTACCTGGATCTTCAAGCATCCTCAGTTGGATAGTAGACAGTTGACTTTGCAAATTAGTTGAGTACTTGTTACCATCACCATACTTGTTCTTTGCCCATCTCCTTAAAGCTTCTTTGGTAGCCTTTAGTTTTTGCTGCAAGATAGACATTTTGTTACCATATTTAGGGCAGTTCCAAACAGAATTAACTAAAGGCATGAATTCTGGATCATCGATCCAGGAATTAAAAAATTTAAAACTAGATTTTCTTTTAATGGCATTGCAATCAAGGGTTAAAAACACAGGAGAGTGATCAGAGAGAAGAGGGGGGAGGATATGAGTCAGAGAGTTGGGGAATTAGGAAACTGCTTTAGTGTTGAGAAAAGTTAAGTCAAGTCTACTCATAGTTCTCACACTAGAACGACTTTTGTTGTTCCACGTGAATTTTGGACCAACATAGGCAGGTTCATGTAAGTTGGAAGCTGAGATAACACAATTGAGAGGAGCAATGTCAGAGATTGAAAGGGGAGTGCCACCACAGCGATCATCAGCAGATAACATATAGTTGAAGTCACCTAACACAAACCACGGATGAGTATCCTGCCTCAGATGTGGTAAATAGTTCAGCATAACAAGCCTAGCAGCTGTATGGTTTTCCCCATAAATAAAAGTCAGATAGAAGGAAGTTGAAGTAGGAAGATGTAAGGCATGGAAATGGATGAATTGCTTGTGGGATATTATCGGAGTGAGAGTATAGAAGATAGGATCAGAAAGCACCATGATTCTGCCATATGGAGCCTCATTCAAATTATGATGAACAGTCCATAGAGGATTAATAAGATTGGCAGCTCTGAGGGTACGATCAAGGTTAAGCTTGGTCTCAAGAATACCAAAAATGCCAATTTTATTCTCAGAGATAATGTGTTTAGCTTGCACAAGTTTAATATCCAAATGTGCACCTCTAATATTCCAAAACCCAATATTTTGTAACATGGGAAAAACTTATTGTTGGGGGGTATGCAATCTCATAGACCTCCTTAGGCCTGAATTTGGGGTAGTGTCCTTTTCAGGTAGAGTTTCAACATAATCAATAACTTTGCCTTTGTCAAAATCAGACAAGATAATTTCCTTTTTTTTTCTTGAAACTGTTGTGGCTCTTATGCAAGGGAATTGGAGATGTGGGAATTGGATATTTGGAAATAGCATGAATAGGGGGATCCGAAATAAACAAATAACCAGGGGAGGGAGAAATATGAGAATAAGGAGGTTTCGATTATTTGGAAAGGGAAATGGTAACATCTGAAACATGCACAGAGACATTGTGTGCATGTGGCCTTACAGCATGCTCAAGAGGTAAGGATGCAATTTCAATGGTCTTATGATTTGTCTCACTGGGTATCAAATTACCACCCAATAAGTCAGTGCTACCAATTTTTCCAGATTGACTATTAGATTCAGCCGGCAAAACTTCTTTTTGTTTTCCTTTTGCCAAAACATTCTGATTTGAATTTCTTGTCTCAACCAGTTCCTGAACTAGCTTACCATACTTATTAGCTAGTTGATGTTTATCATCTAAATCAACAATGTCACAATGTTCTTCTGAATTCTTCTCAAGGCAAACATCCATACTATCATTAACTTCTAATGCTTTCTTGCTGGTAAGATCAGATAAACCTATTAACTGTTCAGAGCTTCTTTTGTCACTTCCTCCTCCATTCTCCATTTCTTCATTTTCCTCATTTACTTCTTGAAGCACTTGAAATTTATTGCCTAGGTTCATCTCCACCACCTCAACAACTTCTCCTTCTTCAACAAAGTCCACCACATTATTTTTTCTATTAAAAGATTCAGATTCTTCTTTTCTTGATTCAATTCCTCTGTCACTCCCAATGTTACCACTCCCAATGTTTTCCTTGGTCTGCAATAAGTCACACTTCCTTTTGCTTCCATGCTCAACTTTATTCCAAGCTCTTACAGGTTTAATATGCATTAGTTTGTCATTTTTTTCTTTCACCAGGGAGTCTATATTTGATGATTGTTTTGGTAATATATTCAAATTACTATTTATGACTTCATCTGACTTAACATAGTTTTTGCAGCTGAAAATATCATGCCCAAATACTTTACAAGTTGTACATGCTAGTGGCTTCCACTGATATTCTACAAATACAGTTTGCTTAGTACCATCCTTGCACAGTACTTGAAAGCTATCAACTAGCTCGGAGATGGGTGTCACTTCCACCAAAGCTTTAGCATAGGACAACCTTTCCATTTTCTCTGTACTTTCATCTAAACATTTAACACTCCCAATTCTTCCAGCTAGCCAGTTGATGCCAAGTGGGGACCACGCTGCTAGGGGAATGTTGTAGATGTGAATCCAAATAGGAACCGAAGTGACTGAACCACACACATTGCTAACTGTGGGGTCCTATTGTTTAATGATAAACAATTTGTTCCTAATAATTAACGGGTCAGCCTGGAGTATCCTACTACGATCATCTTCACTAGAAAAAAGAAACAAGAAGACCACTCCATCAGATTTCACCTTAATGTTTCCTTTTAAACGCCACACACGCTTGAGATGTTGCACCACAGCAGTAAAAGATAGGGGTTTATCAAGGAAGAAGCCAACTAAATAATCTTGCCAAATACATTGCCCAGCTTCTTGAACAGCATCAGGAAGAACTAGAGCATCACCAACGAATTCATTGACAAAGTTAACAAGCATGTACTTCCCCGCATTGCGTGGTTTTTTCTTGAAAAGAGAAGTCCATGCTTGTTGACTAGAGATGTTGATGGGAGGGGAAGGCTGAACAATCAACGGAGGAGATGAGATATGAAAGGATGAAGAGACTGTAGAAAGGCCATGGTGGTCAGGAGAAGGCAGTGGCAATGGAGGGGGATCAGGGTCAGGCAATGGAGGATCAGGGAAAGGAAGTGGAAGGCCTGGAAGGGATGGGGAAATGGAGGGAGATGGGATTGAATGGCTTGGAATGGAGGGGGAAAGGGAAGGAGGAGGGAGGTGCTCTGCCATTAAAAAGAAAAAAGTTTAAAATCCCTTATTTTTAAATGGCTGGAAATGAAAACATTATGAAGTGGGAAATATGAAGTGTTAAGTTAATTGTTAAAAATGCAAAGAATAGAAAAATTGTACACTTGAATTGAATAAGTGAATTTCTGAAAATTGGATTTTATTTATAAAATTTTTACTTTATAAAACCATGAGTTAAAGGGTATTTAAATGAACATTTTTGAAGTGGGAAATATGATTTTATAAGTTAAAATGGTTAAAATTGAAGTTTAATTGTTTATGGAATTTGTGTATAAATCTGGAAATTTAATTAGTAGCACTTCAGAAATGCTATCATTTCTAAAATTAACTTTAAATCCCAAGTAAAAGATACTGTAGCACTTTGTAAGTGCTGTGGTTGATGCAAAGGAACTAAAAGCTAAATTAACTAAGGGCTACTGCAGCACTTGGTAGTTGCTGTGGTTGCAGAAAGAAAATCTAAATCTGAAATTAATTAAAAGAGCTACAGTAGCACTTGATAAATGTTGTAGTTTACTGAAATGAGATTTTCAAATATAACTGAACTACTGCAGCAGTTTTGTAAATGCTGTCTTTTCTGAATTGAACTAGTTTTCAAATGTAATTGAACTACTGCAGCAGTTTATAAATGCTGTCTTTGCTGAAATGAATTGTTTTCAAATATAACTTACCGCAGTATTTTCTAAGTGCTGCGAATGCTGAAATTTCAATGTTTCGAAGTATTTAACTAAATAAACAAGCTTCAAAAGTGTTAAATTTTAGAAATTGAATATTTGATTCGAAAGAATAATGACTTCACTTTTAAATGGTTTAAATGAAGTATTTTGATTTGAAATATAAACTATTTTTGAAATTTATAACCACAGGTTATAATAACGATTGGTTGTTAAAGAGACCGGAATCAGATATAGACATACTCTCTGTCGATACCGAAAACCACTTTAACAATTATCTACGCGGTGGAGATTCTAGAATGAAGTAGGATGGTGGCGACGATCCTATTGAGGTATATACGTGGACCCGACTCCCGTGAGTTGGCATAAGGTGTCTAAAACAAAAGCGATTGACGGGCCAATGAGGTAGCACCTTTGATCGGACACACTTCTTCGATACCATTCTATTACTTTTGTGATTGATTGGGTGCACCATTTGATTTGGGAGTGTGGCTCGAGGTGGGTGGTAGTGGCTGCTAGGCGTTTCCACCAGCCCGGATGTGTAATTGGTATATCTACCCTGGCATTGCCTAGTTGTGTCGTGTCACCTACCATATCGAGCTTTACTACGAGTTTGGATTTGTGCCGTAGCCTGTGCAGTATTGAGGGTAGCCCCCGACCTGGGAGTATGCTAATACTGGATAGACTACTAGGACTATTACGTGTTAAGGTGGAAAATGTAAAGCCTTAATGCTATTTAAAAGTAAGTTTATTTTATTATTAGACATTATTATAATAGCGAATATTACTACATAGTAGATAGTTTAACGGATCCTTAAAGAATGGGCAATCCCAAGCATTCTTTAAGTTACTCGTACCTTTTATTACAGTACACTTGAGTTGGTTTACATTGCATAAGTATGTATGTCCTGACTCGAGTGTTTTGTGTTTTGCTTTACGCTCGGGTCAGCCTGAGTATCAGCTTTGGATTTCACCTTCTGGAGCTAGGACTGCTGGAGATCATCTTTTATTTAGTTGCTATCTATTTCCATTCAGTATTCCTATGTCAGCTTTGTATTAGAGACATATGTATTTGGATTTCTACTATACTTATGTATTCAGACTTCTGTTGTATCTGTTTTTCAGACTATGTATTTTGAATCTATTTTAAGACTATGTATTGTAGTGGCTTCATGAACCACTATTTATTTTATTTTCCGCTGCTAGTTATTCTGATATTCTATGTCTGTGATTGGTTTTATTTGCTCCAAATTTATTACAATATATTATTTTGTATTATTCAAGTCCGACATGTGTGGTTTTATTATCGATTTGAATGGTCCAAAATAGTGGGTCATTACATTTGGTATCAGAGCCAGATTTTTAGGCAAACCCTAGCCTATGGAGCAAAAACTTATTAGAGATAGGGTAGAAATACCCTAGAATGAGTGAAATCAACCTCAGAATCATTTCTTTGTGAGAGAACGTATTTTCAATGTATAAAATGATTTTCAAAAGATTTTTTTTTCAAAGATTATTTTGATATAAACTTTTCTTGTTTTAAAGGAATTTTTTCTAAACTTTCCTCCTTTCGTATCTACCTTGTTAGTATTTTCTTGCTTTAGGATATTCATCCAAGTGAATTTATCTTGTCTTATCTTATCTTATCTTTGTCTTCTCGTTACCTTTGTCCTAAAAATTCATTCTTGAGTTTTCAGGATGAATTGTGGAAATGCCAGAGGTAGGGGTCGTGGTATCGCCCCAGCTCCTCAACCTGCTGCACCTGTTAGGTTTACTGTTCTCTGTAAGGAATTCTCTCAACTTGGTGGTACCAAGTTTACCGGTTCAGAGAGCATTATTGAAGCCCAGCAATGGTTATAGAGTTTAGAGAGGATCTTTACCGGTCTCGAGATTTCTGATGCCCAGAAGCGTCAATTAGCAGCTTGGCAGCTGCAAGAGTCAGCCTTGGATTGGTGGGAGTCTGTTACAGCTCACACTAACGAGGGTGATATTTCATGGGAGCAGTTTAGGTATCCTTTGTGTTATCTTGAATTTTGTTCCCATTTCCTTTCTTTTGAATCTATCTTAAGTTTTGTTTCTGTATCTTCTTTCCAGGGAGGCTTTTGTGGCAAAATGGATGCCCGAAGCCAGGAAATCTCAGCTTTATCGTGAGTTTATGGATCTCAAGCAGGGTACCATGTTCTTTTCTGAGTATGAGCGGAAGTTCAACGAACTTTCCAAGTTTGGTCCTGGCCTTATTGACACCCAACTTAAGAAGAATGAGAAGTTCATAGCTGGAGCTCGCCCAGAGTTCTATGATCATCTCATTTCTCATGTTCATGGAACTTTCACCGAGCTTATGGATATGGCTATTCGGTATGAGAACCCTACTTCCAAGGGTCCTGCTGTTGCTAGTGCTCCTTCATCTCAGTCTTCCTCTGCTAACTCTAAGAAGAGAAAGCCAAATTTCCATCAGTAGAAGAAGAATTGGCTTAAGCATCCGGGTTTGGGATCTTCATCTTCTCCTTCTCAAAGGCAGCCTATCGACCTATCTACCATCACTTGTTTCAAGTGTGATCAGAAGGGACACTATGCTAATAGTTGCCCTACTTTAGTTGGTGCTGCTGTTCCTCCACCTCAGAATACCAGGAACAACTTCTGTCATGTCTGTCTGCAGCCTGGTCATTTTAAGAATGATTGTCCTTTGTATCAGAAGGGCAATCCATCTGGTATTTTTGTTGTTACCTCTGCTTCTTCACCTGCTGCACCTGCTCCTGCTCCTAGTGATAATCAAGGTACTCTTCAAGGCACCTTCTCTTTATTTAATCATCATGCTTGTGTTTTATTTGATACTGGAGCTTCGCATAGTTTTATTTCTGTGGATCTTTGTGATAAGTTTGAGCATCTCCTTTCTCCTATGTATGCTGTTGAATCTTTGTGTGTTAAAAATCCTATTGGTGGTCCCGCGAACCTTAATAGGATTTGTAAACAAGTGAGACTCTTCTATTCTGGCCATAAATTTTCTGGTGATTTTTATGTTCTTGGTTTCGATGCTTTTGATTTGTTGCTTGGAGGTGATTGGCTTAAGAGGCATGCAGCCCATATCTCTTGTAAATACCGAATTGTTTCTCTTGAGGATGATCGGGGAAATCCTTTGGTTATTTAGTGTCGTATGCCTCATGATTATGCTGGCAACTTTATTTATTCTATGGATTCTTCTCCTGTTGATCTTCAGTCGACTCGTGTGGTCAAACTTTATCCCGATGTATTTGGAGAAGTCACTGCTTTACCCCCTAAGTGGGAAATTGATTTCCGTATTGATCTTAAACCTGGAGCTCGACCTCTAGTTCTTCCTCCTAGAAGAATGGCACCCCGCGAGAAGGTTGAGTTGGGAAGCAAATTGAGGACTTATTCTCCAAGGGTCTGATCAGACCTAGCCACTCCGAATGGGGAGCAGTAGTGGTTTTCATCACTAAGTCCGATGGATCTTTGAGGATGTGTGTTGATTATATGGAGCTGAACAAGATCACTGTGAAAAACAGATATCCAATGCCTCGCATCAATGATATGATCGATCAGCTTTATGGTGCTACTATTTTCTCTCAGCTTGATCTGCCTCAGGTTTCCACCAGCTCAGAGTCGCTGAGGAAAGTATTCCCAAGACTGCTTTCCGTACTGAGAATGGGTTTTTTGAATGGTTAGTCATGCCTTTCGGTTTGACTAATGCTCCTGCTTTCTTTGTTGATTTGATGAATCGTGTTTTTCGTGATGTGCTTAATAAATTTGTTCTAGTCTTTGTTGATGATATTCTCATTTTCTCTAAGTCTGAGGAAGAACATGAGTCGCATTTGAAATCGGTTCTTGAGACTCCTAGAAATCATCAGTTGAAGGCTAAATTTTCTAAATGCCATTTCTGGAAGGATGAAGTCCGATTCCTCGGGCATATTGTTTCTGGTAATGGAGTTTCTGTTGATCCAGTCAAGATCGCTACGATCAATGTAAGTCTTTCTTTCCTTCTCTTTCCTTGTTTCATTCAATTTATTCTATCTTTCCAGTTGTCCATACTTATCCCTATTCTGTGCAGGATTGGGAAACTCCTAGGACTCCAACTGATATTCGTAGTTTTCTGGGCCTTGCGGGTTATTATCGGAGATTCATTGAGAATTTTGCTCGGATTGCTGCACCTCTCACCGCTTTGACTCGAAAGAATGCTAAACTAATTTGGACCGATGAGTGTAAAGCTGCACTCAATGAGTTAAAGCACAAGCTTACTTCCGCACTAGTTCTTACCGTTCCAAATGGAAATGAGGGATTAACGGTATACACTGATGCTTGTCGTGAAGGTTTAGGAGCTGTTCTGATGCAAGATGGGAAGGTCATTGCTTATGCCAGTCGTCAGTTAAAGACCCATGAAGCCAATTATGCTGCTCATGATTTGGAATTGCTTGCTGTGGTTTTTGCTTTGAAGCTTTGGAGGCATCATCTTTTGGGAACTAAGTTTGAGCTTTTCACAGATCATCAGTCTTTGAGGTATATTTTCACTCAGAAGGATTTGAATCAGAGGCAAGTTAGGTGGTTGGAGTTTCTTGCTTCTTATGACCTCAACATCAACTATACCCCTGGGAAAGCTAATGTTGTGGTAGATGCTTTGAGTCGGAAGAAGGCTATGTTGTGTCAACTGGTTGTTTCTTCTCCTTTGCTGGATCGTGTCATGGCTAAGCAGGTTGAGGATCGGATGCTTAGGCTTATTAAGGAGAATGTTCGTAGTAGGGTTGGTGGTAGTAGTCTTGATGGCAGTGGAGCTCAGATCGATGATAGAGGTATTTTGAGGATTAATAATAGGATTTTTGTCTCGAATGTTGATGGATTGAGGCAGGAGTTACTTCGGGAAAATCATCGATCCAGACTTTCTAATCATCCGGGCGTGACCATGATGTATCAGGTTATGAAGAACTTATAATGGTGGAGTGGTATGAGGCGTGATATCTCTATTTTTGTTAGTAGGTGTGCGATTTGTCAGTAAGTCAAGGCCGATCATCCGAAGACCCCTGGTTTGTTGCAGCCTCTTGAGATTCCCAATTGGAAATGGGAACAAGTTTCTATGGATTTTATTGATGGATTACCGAGGACTAGGAGGGTTAATGAGAGTATCTGGGCTATTGTGGATAGATTGACCAAGTCAGCTCATTTCATTCCGGTCAAGTCTACCCGTTCTACTTCTGGCTTGTCTGAGATCTACATGAGGGAGATTGTTCGTCTCCATGGTGTCCCTCTCAGTATTGTTTGTGATCGTGATCCTATCTTTACTAGTCAGTTTTGGAAAGCTTTCCAGGAATCTTTGGGTACTCACTTGAATTTGAGCACTTCTTACCATCCATAGACCGACGGTCAAACGGAAAGGGTGAATCAGATTCTAGAGGATCTTCTTCATGCTTGTGTGCTTGATTATGGAGGATCTTGGGAAGATCATCTCCATCTTGTCGAATTTACCTATAACAATAGTTATCAGGTATAATTTCTATCTTTTGTTTTGATCTTGTCTTAATCTTTTATCTATCTCATTTCTATCTTTGAATTTAGGCTAGTATTAAGATGTCTCTGTTTGCTGCTCTTTACGGACGACCTTGTAGATCTCCATCTTGCTGGATTGAATCTGGTAATCGTTTGGTTCTTGGTCCTGATGTGATTTTGGAGGCTTTTGAGAGAGTTGAGGAGATTAGGAGGAAGATGAGGGTTGCTCAGGATAGGCAGAAGAAGTATGCTGATCGTCGTAGGAGGAGTTTGGAGTTTGTTGTTGGTGATTTGGTTTTCCTTATGGTCTCTCCCTTAAGGAATGTTATTCGATTTGGTCGTAGAGGGAAGCTTGCTCCTAGGTTCAATGGTCCTTTCCGCATCTTGGAGAGGATTGGTTCTTTAGCTTATCGCCTGTATTTGCCTGAGAAGTTCTCTGGAGTGCATAATGTATTCCACGTTTCGCATCTTCGTCGCTATCTGCATGACCCATCTCTTATTGTTCAGCCTTCTGCTCTCGATAGTTTGGATATAGAGCCTAATCTGACTGTCGAAAGGAAGCCACTTCGTATTGTCGACAGAGGTACGAAGCAGCTAAGAAGGAAATCTGTTAGTCTGGTCAAAGTATAGTGGAGTACTGATGATCGAGATTGTACCTGGGAGACGGAGGAGAGCATTCGTGCTTCGAATCTGGAATTGTTCGTTTCAGGTACTATTTATTTTCTATCTTGCTTTTTCCTAATTTTCCTTGTTTCGTTCTTTTCGGGGACGAAAAGATTTGAGTAGGGGAGAGTGTAACAACCCAAGATTTTTGCAAATATTTTTAAATTAGATTTTATTTCAAAATTTTATTTTCAAAACATTTTAAAAGTGTAGTTGTAATTTTCCAATATTAGTTGTATTTTGTTTACAATTTTTAATTCTAGTTTCAATTAAATAAAGTATTTCCTTATTTATTTTCTATTTTTCCTAAGACTATTTATTTATTTTCATTTCTACTTTATTTTGTTTTATCTTTTATTTTATTTAGTTGATTTTTTATTTTTTTATATTGAAGTAAAAGAAAGTGGAAATTCAAAGAGACAAAAGCTTTTAAAACTTGTGACTTTTCAATTGCTAGTCTTTTCATTTGCTTGGCCTTTCATTTTCTCTAGTATAGCCATACATTTTTCATTGCTTATCATGTGAAAACTTCTCATTCTCCTCATTCTTTCGGCCATCTCATTTTCTGAAAAATTTTGGTAAGTCATGGCTTCCATTTTCTCATTTTCTTCTTCTTCATTTTTCATTGATTTTTGCCTTGTTCATCTACATGTTTACTCGGCCATAACCCCTCCACTCCTCCACTGACCACCACCATCATCTCCTCCTCATCATCCATGGCCTACAACCTCCTCTTCCTCTGTCTAGACCAGGCCGTGACCACCTTATTGAACAAACACCACAAAAACTTGCAAAACCCTTGCAAAACTACATAGCCGAGCCATATTCCCATCACCATCTCATGTTGTAGCTTCGGCCATCACCCCTAGATCCACCACCAGCACATGACATCACCTCTAGACATCACATCAGCCTCTGACCTGACCTGTAGTGGCACGGCCGAGCCCAAACATGATCATAGGCCGAGCCTTGTTGCACCAAAACCTTCCTCTTTTGCCTTGTCCCTTTGTATTCCTTCACTTGTAACTCCAAACCCTTCACATTCTCTAGCATAGCCGTGTGTTTGTGAGTCCATACCCAAGCCTTACCACCAATAAAACCTTCATGGCCGAGCCTATAAACATGTATGGTCAAGCAAAAGTTGAGTTGAGATCAAACAATTTTGATTTAAAAGCTTGGTCAAGTCATTTGTCTATTAAAATTTCAATTTTTGTTTCAAGTTATATTTGTTGAATATATATTTATATTGATTTGTTTATTTGTTGTATACAAGATTAATATCTTGGCTGTCTCCCCACTTGAATCAAAATTCGTGCTGTATCATGCTTTCTGGATTTATTTGTGTGTTTGGTTTGCTAAACTCTAGCTTGAAAAGGTGAGTTATTCACGCTTGACATTCATACTTATAGAATTGTGAAATGATAACAAGTGAATGTGTATAATTGTTATACCATGTGATACCTGCCTGTGACATGAACTATATGATGTTAAACTTTGTTATAAACTTATCACATCATCTGATATGTATATTTTGTTTTACTGTTTATTTATTTCTGTTTCTCACACTGCAAGTTCCTTGTGGAATAGAATCACTATGGGTTGAAATGATACATACCCGAACGGACTTTAGAATAGGGAAAAATCGTTATGGGCTGAAATGATAGGCTTGAGCGATTTTTATTTATTTATTTTTATTAACTTGGGATTGCGGATTTGAAATGATAGAACCCGGATTTTTCTTTGTAAATTATGGATTGAAATGATATATTATCCGTATCACTTGACTTAGGTTAGAAAATATTATACAGACCCGTGGTTATTTTATATATTTTTTTCTGGAAATTTTTAAGTATTTTAAAATGTAAATATGATATTTTGATTTAAATTGAATTTAAAATGATTTAATAAAGTGTTAGTGATTTTTCTATAAGTTAAAAATGTTAAATAAATGAAGAGTTAAATTGTAATTTAAAATATAACTAAATTTGAAAATGTGAGATTTGTTTTAAAAATGGAAGTTTAAGTAAAGGGAAAATGGAAATTAAGTTTTATTTATGAAATGGAAATTTAATTTAAGTGTTAAGTAAATTGTTAAAAATGCAAAGAATAGAAAAATTGTACACTTGGATTGAATAAGTGAATTTCTGAAAATTGGATTTTATTTATAAAATTTTTACTTTATAAAACCATGAGTTAAAGGGTATTTAAATGAACATTTTTGAAGTGGGAAATATGATTTTATAAGTTAAAATGGTTAAACTTGAAGTTTAATTGTTTCTGGAATTTTTGTATAAATCTGGAAATTTAATTAGTAGCACTTCAGAAATGCTATCATTTCTAAAATTAACTTTAAATCCCAAGTAAAAGATACTGTAGCACTTTGTAAGTGCTGTGGTTGATGCAAAGGAACTAAAAGCTAAATTAACTAAGGGCTACTGCAGCACTTGGTAAGTGCTGTGGTTGGAGAAAGAAAATCTAAATCTGAAATTAATTAAAAGAGCTACAATAGCACTTGATAAATGTTGCAGTTTGTTGAAATGAGATTTTCAAATATAACTGAACTATTGCAGCAGTTTTGTAAATGCTGTCTTTTCTGAATTGAACTAGTTTTCAAATGTAATTGAACTACTGCAGCAGTTTATAAATGCTGTCTTTGCTGAAATGAACTGTTTTCAAATATAACTTACCGCAGCATTTTCTAAGTGCTACGAATGCTGAAATTTCAATGTTTCGAAGTATTTAACTAAATAAACAAGCTTCAAAAGTGCTAAATTTTAGGAATTGAATATTTGATTTGAAAGAATAATGACTTCACTTTTAAATGGTTTAAATGAAGTATTTTGATTTTAAATATAAACTATTTTTGAAATTTATAACCATGGGTTATAATAACGATTGGTTGTTAAAGAGACTGGGATTGGATATGGACATACTCTCTGTCGATACCGAAAACCACTTTAACAACTGTGTACGCGATGGAGATTCCAGAATGAAGTAGGATGGTGGCGACGATCTTATTTAGGTATATACGTGGACCCGACTCCCGTGAGTTGGCATAAGGTGGCTAAAACAGGAGCGATTGATGGGACAATGAGGTAGCACCTCTGATCGGACACACTTCTTCGATACCATTCTATTACTTTTGTGATTAATTGGGTGCACCCTTTGATTTGGGAGTGTGGCTCGAGGTGGGCGGTAGTGGCTGCTATGCGTTTCCACCAGCCCGGATGCGTAATTGGTATATCTACCCTGGCATTGCCTAGTTGTGCCGTGTCACCTACCATATCGAGCTTTACTACGAGTTTGGATTTGTGCCGTAGCCTGTGGAGTATCGAGCGTAGCCCTCGATCTAGGAGTATGCTAATACTGGATAGACTACTAGGACTATTACGTGTTAAGGTGGAAAATGTAAAGCCTTAATGCTATTTAAAAGTAAGTTTATTTTATTATTAGACATTATTATAATAGCGAATATTACTACATAGTAGATAGTTTAACGGATCGTTAAAGAATGGGCGATCCCAAGCATTCTTTAAGTTATCTGTACCTTTTATTACAGTACACTTGAGTTGGTTTACATTTTATAAGTATGTATGTCCTGACTCGAGTGTTTTGTGTTTTTCTTTGCGCTCGGGTCTGCCTGAGTATCAGCTTTGGATTTCACCTTCTGGAGCTAGGACTGTTGGAGATCATCATTTATTTAGTTGCTATCTATTTCCATTCAGTATTTCTATGTCAGCTTTGTATTAGAGACATATGTATTTGGATTTCTACTATACTTATGTATTCAGACTTCTGTTGTATCTGTTTTTCAGACTATGTATTTTGAATCTGTTTTGAGACTATGTATTGTATGGCTTCATGAACCACTATTTCTTTTATTTTCCACTGCGAGTTATTCTGATATTCTGTATCTGTGATTGGTTTTATTTGCTCCAAATTTATTACAATATATTATTTTGTATTATTCAAGTCCAACATGTGTGGTTTTATTGTCGATTTGAATGGTCCAAAATAGTGGGTCGTTACAGTAAATAAAATAGAGACTAAGATTCACAAGACAAAAATAGATAAAAACAGTGGAAACTAAATAATAACTTATTTAAAATAAAACTTTCATAATTGCTTTTATAAATATGTCAAATACCAAATACAACATCCATATCTCAAAACCCATCATGTCTTATGAAATAAAAATTCATAGTCTCAAAATTCAAAGTACCTAATATCCCTCATAATAAGCTAGTACATAGAAAGAACAAAAGCTGAAAGAAAAGAAATACATGGTAGCAAACTCCTCCAAGAAATCTCCAAGCAACTGCAATCTATTGACTTCTCCCTTGATTGCCTATGGGGGGGAAGGTGAAAATAAAGGAGTGGGTCAGACTAAAAGTCTGGTGAATGATAGTAATTACTAGAGTCTTTAAGAAAGATAAAAGTAATAGACTCTACAACAGTTCTAGCATAAAGAAGGATAATAAAGGGAAATAGGAAAGAGATAAACTGAAAATAAGTACGATTAAATATTGCTCAATTTATACGATAGGTTAACTTTGATTGTTTGCACTTGTCCTTGATTTCTGCTTTGATTAGGCTGAATTCCTAATCCTGTAATTTGGATGTAACCCTAATTCTACCCTTTTTGATCGGCCTGCTACTCCACAGACCTTACTACAAACCAGACGCTATATAACTCCCTACACATCAGCCAATGGTATCTACGAAAGATGCACAGAGCAACCACTATGGATCCGGACGACATATATAGCTCCCTACACAGAAGGCAATGGTGTCTACGAAAGACACCCATACTCTGCGCTTGGAACTCATAGCTATTACTCAGCACCCGAATGGAAGTCGCACGCGTAACTGCCACCATGCCCATGCATGCAACCTTTTGCTCCACCTATTGGGTCTTCTTATTACCTCAGACTTCGAGCATAAGTGTGCCCCTCATCCCACTTCAGGCTAACGTGAGATCACCGTGTGTCCATAGAATCTATAGGGGAAATGCTGTTGGTATTGGCCCTTCATCCAAACAATATCTAGTTGCGCCCCTTATCCAAATCCCCTGTGATTTGGACTTCTATTTGACCAATTACGACCATTCTTAGCATAAGCGTGCCCTCATCTCACTTCAGGCTAATGTGAGACCACTGTTTCGTCTAATAGGGAATGCTATTTGGTACAGGTCCTACTTTCATCTTTGCTTATTAACTTAGATAAATTATTTAAATAAGCCTTTACACTTTTCTCGACTATCTGTGCTTATTATTTTATCCTAAGTCATAAAATAAGCCTTATTCTATTCTTTTTCTTATTATAACCTATGTTATAATCATGCTTATTACATAACCCAAGGTCTAAGTGTGAAAATAAGCCTTTTTCATCTTTTAACTTTTTAGTTATAATTCTAAGTTATAACTAGGCCAATTAATTAGTCCAATTCTAATCATAATTAGGCATAATTTCAGTCTTAATTCCATTTTTATTACAGTCTTTATAATTTACATCTCATAATTATAAATAGGCCAATTTCTTTAATTTAGTCCAATTAATATCATAATTAGGCATAATTTCAGTCTTAATTCCATTTTTATTACAGTTCTTTATAATTTACATCTCATAATTATAAATAGGTCAATCTCTTTAATTCAGTCCAATTAATATCATAATTAGGCATAATTTTAGTCTTAATTCCATTTTTATTACAGTCTTTATAATTTACATCTTGTATTCCATTATTCATTTTTCTTACAATTTAATCCATATTTGCGTTAATCCTATTCTTATCCATACGTGAAGAAGAAGGAGGAATAAATAAAAACTGAAAATAAAAGAAAATCCAAAGCATAGGAAAAGGATGAAAATAACACATAAACAACAGTAAATAAATTAAAACATTGTAAATAAACTGTAATTAAATGGAAAAGTTATAATTAACAGAAATAAACTAAAATCAATTGAAAAGAAAAGCTAGAAGAAATAGACAGAAAATAATTCTAAAAACTGTAAGTAAACTATTCCAAAAATCGTAGTAAAACTATAACTATTGGAAACCCTATTATTTTAAACTACTTAAAAATCTAAATAAATACAATCACTCACATGAGACAAAAATTAGAATTCCTCTTTTTTTTTACAACAACCAAAATTCTGTAGAAATCTCCCTTAATTTGTACAATCTCCATCTTTTATTTGAATGTGTATATATATATAATATAATTTTATTTTAGAAATGAAGAATGTCAGTAAATATTTGAGAGAGCGAAATGGAGGCTAGCTTTTAATTTTAGAGTGAAAACCTAGGTTAGTTTAGGTCCTATTTATAGTGTTTTAGGTGTGCTTTCAACCGTAGATTAGAATCTCTAGAAACTTCTGCTGACCCATTGCTATGTCAAATCTTACAATGCGCCTTGTCAGCGCCTTATCTTATATTTAATTCAATTAATTACACCCTCAATAATATACAAACTATAAGTCATGTTTTCTTCTCCTCAATTAATTTCTAATTTGTGATATTTTATTTCATATTAAATTTCCATGCGTCTCTTTTTATTCGCATGTTTCATTTCAGTTTTCAACATCCCATTTAATTTACGTGTTTACGTCTGAAATAAATAAATAAACAACATATCAATATCTTTCTACATTCACATCTGTTGTAATTAGATAAATAACATATGTCCACAAATGTGTATATATGTTGTGTATTAATTAGTAACCTAATTCTTTACGTTTAAATGGAGCAATCAATTACATTAATTGATTGGTATTAATATTTTTATGTTTAAAAATCAAACTGACCCTTATTCTTTACTAACAAAGAAATAACATATCTTATATCTTCTATAAGAAATGTAATCCTTCCATAACACACTCCTGTCTTTTCTTCTCAAAATATAACGTTTATTTTATTAAATGCCTTCTTTTTATAAATATATGGTTACGTTTTCTCTCATTTACAATAACCCATCTCATTTGAACATCGTCATCTAAATTTATAAAAGTGGATGCTTTCTTTTTAAATACACTATTAAACTTTTTTTTTCCTCTTTTGTAACAAAACAAACTCCATGTTTATAAAATCATACATATATTCAAAAATGAGAAGTTTATTTTATTTATCTCAAAAAATGCATTTATTTTCATTTAAAATGTTCGTTCCATTTTGAAACAAATGCAAGTTCTTATATTAAACTCAATCATTACAATTTAATTCCTTTTTCCCCTTCTAATTGAAACATTTCAATAAATCTACTGCCAATTAATTTCAATACTAATGTCAAGCGAATTCTAATTATAAACACTATTTCTTTTCACTTATAATTATTTATTAATTCCTCCTTAAATTTTGGGTTGTTACAATAGGTGGATAGTTTAAACCAATTCGAAAGGCTAATATATGCTTTCGAAAGGGTTGCCTTGGTCAAATGTTCTTCTGGTAGAGGTAAATGAAGACGAAACCAGTTGTTTCGAATGGCTTGGCACACATGTGAAAAATCTATTATCCATTGCCTTCGAAAAGTGCCTTTCGACCTCTTCAAAAGCTCCTTACTTATCCAACATACAGCTGAAGCATCCCTTTGACCCCTTCGAAAGGCTTTGTGATTATTGTTTCTCTTTGTAAATTCTACCTTTTCATTCTTGTCGAAAGCCATGTTTAATGTTTACAAAAATCATCCTAATGTCTTCTGAACCTCACCAATGCTATTGCTCCTCCTTTCATACTTTCACTCTTGAGAAGATTTTATGGATAAAACTCTAACTTTGAGAAATCCTCCCTCTATGCCAACATTATGCCTTATTAACTTAACATTTATTTTAAGTCATGCACGAGTCTTAATAATAAATTTGGTCCTCATATAATTCTTCTCACTTAAACTTTGGAAATCTTGACACAAATTGGAAAAATCCAAAGTAGGCGAAGGGGTAAAAACTACACCATGTGATTGTCCTTCTTTGAGGTTGACTTCAATCTGGCCCCTTGTATGAAGATACCGGTGGTGTTCATGTCAAAACTTTAGTCGCTGCCTCACTAGAATTATTTCTAGTTTAATTGATCGTTTTTCTATTATTTATAAATATAGTTTATCAACAACTTTCCTCAAATAAAAAGCATTGCTGGAATTTATATGTATATCCATGTTATACATACATATATACATATATATATATATATATATTAAAACATATAAGTATGCTACCTCAATACATACCTAATCCCTAAGGAATCCTAAACTTAAGCTCTGATACCAAATGTAACAACCCATACCTCCAAACACATTGATTTAAACGCCTAAAAGTGGCATTCTAACTCGCATTGTGCCAAGAAGTATGGAACTATGGATCATTAAATTTGGTAGTGATTTATATGGTACAGATTTGGTTATAAACTTTAAACATTCTACACTTTCTAATTTCACAGTGGAAGGAATAAAATATAAATATTGAAGTAAACAAAATTACCTTTATTTAGACAACAATGATCGATATAGGAATAAACAAAGTTTTTGATAATTCCAAATTGAAATATAATAAATAACTGATTAACAAGTATGATAATGCACATATGGAATGACTATAAATAAATCAACTCTAGATCGCATGGTCACCTCCTTCTCATATCTTACCGCTCTTGTCAAACCACCATATTAACGAATTTCTTTGTTAACCCCAGAAAGTGTAAGGTAAAAGGAATTTGGTTGAGATAAGGTTTCGTTGACCCTTATAGACCTCAATGAATGCTAGAAAAAGTGATACTTGGTTAAGAAAGGGCTTGGGTAATTTTAGGAAAATTGGTTAGGTATGTCAATTCCATGATAAAGTCATAAGTTCTTCATGTCAATGTTATGCTTAAACCATGTTAAGGTCATGTACTCTTGAAATAAGTCAATGTGGAACAATCTCATATGAGTAGAAACCGAGACTATGAGTGTTTAAGAATTCAAAGCAAGTTATGATAGAAATCACAAGTGCTTTGGAACCCAAAACAAGTCACGAATCATGAAATCTTTATTCACTTGCTATGATATAGTTGAATGTACGTAGCCTTATGTGCAAATGTCATAAGAAAACAATTGTAACTAGAAATCCCCAAATCAATTTAGGTTTACAAAGTTTAAAATGTAAGAAGTGAGAAAAGAATCATTCGCCCCCTCATCCTTGCCTCTAGGTCTATATTTATAGGGGTGGTAAGGTGCGGCACGGATGCCATGCGACATACTTGGTCTTTGGCATCTAGTCTTGGTGTTGCCTGGTATCATGCTTTGTTTCAATGGTTCACGACATTCCTTAGTGCATTGACGACGACATTAATGGGTGACATCATACTTGGTTGATGATCCTTAATATTATTGTTGCCTTGCGATATTCTTTGATGCGGCATTAAAGAGATGTGGCATCAATGTGATATGACATTGATAATATATCATGCCGCAATAATATTGATGGCTAACGTCATGCTACCCTATGCATCTCCTTTGTTGATGAAGTGCGGCATCAACTAGGATTGACATTGGTCATAAGTGGAATCAAATGAGGTTCAATATTAAAGTGATTTGTAGGATAACATCAGAGGGAGGTGGCACTGAAATGATCATCAAAGATATGCGGTATTAACCTGAGGCGATATTAATCCTTCTGTCTTCATGGGTAAAGTGTGACATTGATGGAACGCAGTTTTAACGGGATGTAGTATTGACTAGATACAGCATAAAGGTGAAGTGACATTATTCGTTAGCCTTTGTTGGTGTTAGGTGGCAACAATAATACATGACATTGATAACAGGCGACATCATTCATTTGCCTTTTTTGTTGGAGAGCGGTGTTTAATGGTGTGCGACATTTATGTCATGTGTGTTAGTGGCATTCAATATTCCATATCGCATGGATGACCTCCTTTGGCTGCAAAATTCTTTGATCTTGCTACTCTTATTGTCGATATGCCATTATGCTTATGGGATCAATATCGATAGTAACATTTTCCCCCCTTAGTATGAAAGAAGCATTGACTTTTCAAGTTAATATCTTGATAATGGTGCTTGCCGCCTATTGCTATTCCATGTAGATCCAAGTACTTATTTAAATTTGATCTAACATTATCTATTCGCCTTCTTCCTTCCTATAAATAATAGAGTTTCTTCTTTATTCTTTCCTTTACATATGATTCAAAACTCAAGCAAAAAGTTTGAAATCCATAAAATTTCTCATAGACTTTCGACTTTTCAACGTTAAAGCTTAATCCAAGGTATGGTTTTTACTTTAATTGTTTGATTTGATAAATTAGCTTATGAAATTTTATATTCAAATTACTGTTAGGGTTCAATTTAGGGTTTTTCGATTTTGAATCATCACTCAGGTTTAGATACTAGATTTGAATTTTTAATCTTCAATCTTCTAGTTAAATCGATTACTATTATGCTTAACCTTGCATTACTATACCGTTGAGGAATTTTAATCTGAATTAGGCGATAGTGATTTAGATGCCTAGGAGATTTTAGTTTAATGGCGAGGGGGATAGTTTATTACACCCAAAACCCGATATTACCCTATTTATTTTGAAATTGAAGATTGCGACATTACTATGACTTAAAAGTTAGGAATCATTATAGCCTGAGATCGTTATGACGTCAATAACTGAATAAAGTGCGACATTGGCTTAATAACCTAGGGGTTATTATAAGGCGGGATTCTATCATGCCAGTAGTTAACCAAGGGTGTGGCATTTGCTTAAGTTGTTATCGTATGAATTCAACATTCTCATTGTGTGTTATTTTTTTCCTTTCGGCAACAGCTTTTAATATTCTTATCCAAATTTACACGACATTATTATCTAGTAATGTAATTATCGTGATAAACTCATGGACCACTTACATACATAGTATCTTTCATATATATATATATATCGAATTATTTTGACATTGATCATTGTTATGACATCATGTTATAGTGTTTGTAGCACCCCATATGCAACATTCGATGTCAATTTACCAATTCAACATGAACCTTATTGACTTGGCATGATATTCAAGATACATTTAGGATAGTTTTTCATTTCAGTTTTTATTAAACAACCATTAATTTATTTTCTCACCATGATTCTAACATTTATTTATATATTTTTACTTGGTTAAAATTTTAAGCATTTTATGAATGTCAACATAGATTACTTTATGGTTACAGGGTTGTTGTAAATATTATAGTGGACTTTAGACTTTAACATTTTATGTTATGACTAGGGTAATTTCTAATTGATGTGTTATCCATTGTTTAACATATAATAGCCTATGAGCATTCTGAATTTCATAAAATAGCTGATACTTTTCTAATTTTGTATACTATTACATGGTAGGAAAATGGAAGGCGAGAAAGCAGACAAGAAAGCAATCAAGATGACCAGTAAGGGTCCCAAAGGTTCTCCATATTAAGAAAGGGGATCATCTTCTTAAACCGTCCTATATTACTACTCAAAAAGAAGTGGACTCCATTCTCAAGCAATTTGGTATCACAAGCATAGAAGGCAAGTCTACCAGTCCTTTTGGTAGATAGACAACCCTCAAAAAGGGTTCTTTGCCTTCACACCAATTCACATATGGCACTCGGGATATCTTCCTTTTTTCAAATTTCTCTTGTGATTTCTGGACCACCTAAATATCGCTCCAATCCAACTATATCACATATGTTCCCTTCCAAAAAGCTTAATCACTAATCTTGTTAATAAGACGAAGAAATGGGAAACCCAATTCTTTATGTCAAATGCTATTCAAGGATTAGTGGAACTTTCTCCGTTATTAGATAAGTTTCCATTTCTTGTTACTTATGTTATATTTGTCACTCTCTCACAATGGATGTTTTCCTTAAGATCCGGCTCCTAAGCAGTTAAGCCCCTCTGATAGTGACACTATCAAATCCTTGACTCTGGCATCCGAGAGTATGGGTGATGGGCTTACACTATTGATGGAAGTGAACCTTCGTTAATACTCCTTGATTATAGGCAACCATATAATACTTGGGGAACCTCCGATGATGAAAGGAAACGCTTAAGGGAAGAGATTACTAGTTATCAGCAACTAAAATGCTTTCTCTACCTCTTTTCTAGTTCAATTCGAACCCACTGGTAGGTTTTTAATATAACTACTATGGAATTCCTGAACTTATTTTCTTATTAACTTCTTTCATTGTTTTAGGATCATCTGCTCTTATTTTTCTTGTAAAGAGAAAGAAGTTAAAGATGATGTTCCCAAAGAGAAGGCAGATAAAGACAAAGTTATCGCCCTTTCTTAACTGAGCAAACTTATTTCCAATAAGGACTCCGTTGCAAATGCAATTAAGGCAATAAAAAGGAAATCGAGCGATGATGCTCCTACTAATATTCCATCTCTTCCTCCTGAGCAAAAGGGCTAAACTTGTGGGTGATTTTACTCCTATTGTTGTGGATGAGGAGATACATGCGGCTATTGATTCAATCCTTGATATGGCAAATGTAGAGAACGCCCAGAAATAAAGGAAGCCCATACTCCCTAGTCCTCCTAAATATCTCCTTTTCTACTTCTCCAACAACCATTGTGCTAATCTAGGTCTGTTTCCTTCTCGGAATGATCCTCTTCCTTCAGAGGTTCATGCCCAGTTTCCTGTTGTAAGTTTTAGGGATCTTCTCTACTTAGTTGCTCAATCTCCTTTACTAACATCACTCATGCCACAATAGCCTTCAGTTTACTCAAGAGACCATCATAGTGTCACCCTTAAGTAGCTTTTGTTGGTATGCACTCTTTCTCGTTTCATTATTCTCTATTTTGACTCTATATATACTATTCTGACTTATACTGCCAAACATTTTAGGCGGCCAAGTATGTTCTTCCTTTAAGAGGCTTCTCAAGGGCTTTCTAATGAAGTGGCCGAACTTAAGGGTTGAATTTCCTCGCTTATCAACAGTATAATTGATATCACTACATCCAAGGATGAAGCTGCTTTTGAAAAAGATAAACTTACTTCCTTTCTTGACAAGGAAAGAAAGCTAGGTAATTACTAGAGGGAGAAGTGAAAAAGTTAAAGGTAGATATTGGAAAGACTAACAAAGAAAAGGCCGAGCTAGCCGATAAGAATGAAAAGGATAACAAAGAGAATGTTGAATTAGCTGATAAGAATAAATATCTAAAGAACAAGGTACAAATAAAAACTAACATCTTGGTCTATTCTAATAATATTATTAGGAACACCCAGGAGAAAGTCGCCTTTTCCTCAATAACGCTCTCCCCAAGATTACTAAGACGTGCTACGAGAATGCTTTGTTCGTGGCATATGTTGATAACATTTAAAGAGGCCTAGACTTAGACTTTCCATCCCTTTCAGATTGGAATGAAATGTTCAAAAGAAAGTTTAGTCTTATACCGAGGAAAAGATATAAAAAGTCCCTTTAAAAGAGTTTCTACTGAGGAAAAGGTCGATGCCAAAAAGTTGCTAAACTTGATGATCCCCTAATTGATGAGGAGACAGAATTCGATAAAGAAGGAGATGATGACGATTACAATGATGATGATGTCCATGATGATGATGGTGGTGGTGATGGCAATGGGAAGGGTCCTTCAGATCCAAAAGACAAGAGAAATGGATTAGGTGATGCTAACTCATACTCGCCTACTCATGATATGGGCTTTACCGAATTTCTTGATTCTCATGACACTACAAAGAAGGTCTCTCCCCTAAAAGATAACACTCTCCCCAGTCGTCAGCCAAAGAAGAAAATTTAGACTCCCATTTCTTAAGTTCTCACTTCCCAATATGGAGTTCTCAATATAAATGCTTAAGACTACCTTCTTAGCTTTCAATTGATAAGCTTACTATTTTTGTTAAGGAAAAAAGAACAAACACTATTACAGGACCCTTTATGAAAAGATCATGAATAAGGAGCTACGACTGAATTTGGAAATATAAAGGCTAGTTAAAGAATATAATGACTTATCTGACGAATATAAGTGCCTTTCTAGTGACGATGCACAATTATAGTTTATTAAGGAGAAAAGCTGCCCCTTTCCTGAAAAGAGCTCGCCCTCATTGGGATGGAATTATGAAAGAGAATGCATAATTGATGACTCTCTTTTAAATGATAATCGATGGCAGAAATGCTTTGGTAGAGCTTGTCTATAAAATTAATTCTAGGGGGAAGTTTGTTAACTGTTCTTACCTAGACAAGAATAGTGGGGGTTTAATTAGGCGTCTTCATAAAAGATACTTTGACAAACATGGGTCTGATCCTTATCCTAGGGACTGCTAGAACCTTCCCAAGGTGGTATCTATTCCGCTTTCTCCTTACTATCTTCCCCCGATAAGATTAAGTATAACATGGAGAGATTTATTTTTGAATTTTATAATGAATCAATATTGTATGAACCTAAATGATTATATGAATGTAATATGTGATTAATGTAGCTTATAAACTATATCACTTTTATTTCTTTGTTCTTAGTTTATTTTCATATATTGTACAGATTAAGGAATCCTCAAGTAGTCCCGTTCCCATGAAATTCTTGGGTAAATTTATCAGGTTAAAGAGAGATTTTAAAGAGAAGTCCTCAACTCTCAGAAGATTTTAGTTAGCTAAATATTGTTCTCTTAGAGATCTACAAGAAGTTTATACACGATTTCCCCACCTTCATTTTGATTTCTTAGGTGATGAGAAGGACAGACTGCTTAATGAAATTCAAACTAATCATGGTAAATTGTTATATGGACAAACCAAATCTCCAGTTGGAAAATGGAACTATCATCAACTTCCTCCAGTCTATACCCCGGAAGGGATTAAAGTTACTTTTGGTTCTATCCTTACCACGTCTGTTGGGTTACTTGAAAAGGTCAAAACTGTTATCTCAAAACTTTAAGAATTAGTTATGTATGGCGCTGACGTAATTTTAAATTTGCTTAAGTGGTAAACCCTTATCATTTAATGAGGATAATTCTTTTTGTGTATAGATTTTCTTTCCTATTTATATGTTAGGGAAAACAACTAACACATGCATCTAGCAGATCGGATTCCTTGCTTGACCTAATTCTATCAATAATAGGCTTAGGGCAAAACTTGAGAAGAAATGCTCCTCTCAAGGCACTTTGATCTTACAATTTCCAGATAACCCTGATGCGCAAAACTGGCATAACAAATATTACAAATTAAGGTCAACATTTAAAGGTTTGAGAGAAATGACTTTTAATTTAGAAAAACAAATTAAAGAAAGGGATGGAAGAATCTAGGAACTAAAAGGGAAGATAAATACAATTATCTGATCTGAAACCTTTGTCTAAAGTGTCGAAGTTGGAGCGAAAATTGCATGATTACACCAGATGGTAATAGATCTTGAGGTGAAGTTATTAAAATGTCAAGTGGATTGTCAATCTCTGGAACTTATTGTAAGTGGAGGCAATTCCAGCCTTCCTACTCCTACTCCTTTGATTGGTCAAGAAAAGTCTCTGTCTTGTTAAACCCCTCTTTGGGCTTGGATGATAAGGAAATTGCCAAACGAAGTTAAAGAGGTAGATTTGAATGTATGCAATTTATGAAAAAATAGTGTAGGGATAAAGTTTCTACCCATCCTAATGCTTATGAAGCTAAACTTGAGAGACTTGAGCGCGAAAGACACACTTCTGGTCAAGAGATTGAGATATTGAAAGGTACGATCAATATTTTGAAGGGAGAAAATAAGACTCTCGACCATGTGTTGAATATTCAGATTATGTCGATTGATGGTACAAATACTATTCGGCGGAAGGAGAGGAAGCTTTAGCAGCTTTTAAATTTGGTAATTCGTCAAATTACCGATTCTTCCTCGGTCACTAAAAATTTAAGGAGGTTGGCTGAAAGCTTTGGCTTGTAGCTTGTAGTCTTTTTAATTAGATTATATTGCTATCCAATCTTTTTTGCCTGCAACTTTTGTGCATAATACACTAAATTGTAAATAAATTTGTACTTGAATGAATGTTGCCTCGAATGTACCGTATGTACTTTTTCTTTTGAGTTTGCTGAATTAGTTATATAACTTGCTTTCCCATAATATGATATGTAGCCTTGATCCGAATACTGGTTTGTCTTTGAAATTGGTTGATGATGACATCCTTCTTTAAGGTATAGATACCCTTTAACTTTGATATGGTCTATTACAGAATCATGAGTAGAAGACCAAAGAACCATCTAGAAGAATAATGTCCCTTGAATAGAAGACTAGAAACCATTCCGACAATAATATGGATAGAAGATCGGAAAATCCATCTGGCAATAATAAAAGACCAGAAAATCTCCCTAGCAATAATAGAAGACTAGAAAATCCATCTAGCAATAATAGAAGACCAGAAAATCCATCCGGCAAAATAGATGACCATCTGGCAATAATAGAAGACCAGAAAACCATCTGGCAATAATCAGAATAGAAGACCGGAAAAGCATTCAGTAATAATATCACTTGAATAGAAGACCTGAAAAGTATCTTGAAATAATAAGAATAGAAGACCTGAAAATTACC
The DNA here is from genome assembly GCA_030737815.1 of Allium fistulosum. Lineage (NCBI taxonomy): Eukaryota > Viridiplantae > Streptophyta > Magnoliopsida > Asparagales > Amaryllidaceae > Allium > Allium fistulosum. Next base: position 933,521,230 of record CM060907.1, on the reverse strand, counting down.
TTGCAATAATAAGAATAGAAGACCAGAAAATACATCTGGAAACTGAAAATTGCTCTATATTTTCTTTGAAGCACAATAGCTTGTATTTGGTCGATCTTTCTCTGGAGGATTGTTTTTTCTTTGGAGCATTAATGGTTCATTTTTGATAGATATTCCTTTAAAAGACAGCCTCAATGCTTCTTTTGGATTAAGTTAGTTTAGAATTTGATTGATCTTTCTTTAGAAGACAGCCTCAATCCATCTTTCAGATTGAGTTAGATTTAAATGCCACCATCATAAATGACGATTGAGTTAGATGGTACCTAAGGCTGGTTCAGTGCTTTAGCAAGATACCAAAGGCTTATTCTATCCTTCCTCTAGAGGTGCTTCTATCGCTCATTATAGGCGGTACTAAAGGCTTGTTAGTTGCTTTGGCCAGGTACCAAAGGCCTACTCCATCCTTTCTCTAGGCGGCACTTAAGTCAGGCCTTATAGACAGTACTGAAGGCTTGTTCGGTTCTTTGGCCACTTACTAAATGCTTACTTCGTCCTCCCTCTATGAGGTTCAATCAGGCCTTATAGGCGGTACTGAAGGCTTTATTTCGATGCTTTGGCTAGGCAACAAAGGCTTACTTCTTTATTTTAGGAGAGTCTTACTCCTCTTTATGATTGATCCAGTAGATATACTTGAGAAAATTTTCTTTATCGTCAATTTCAATGTCTCTTTATAAACTCTTCAAGCTTTCCTTGTTTTAGGAGATTATTAATCATCCCTTCCAAATTTTGACATTGATTCGTGTCATGCCTGTTAGAACGATGATAATGACAATATAGTCCTCCATAATTTCTTTCATTCTTCGATCGCTTCTTTTGTGAAGGCCCATAGTTGAGATTATCTTTGGTTAAGAGATAGATATTTTCATAGGAAGTGGTAAGAGAGTAATTCTTAGTAAGTTGTGATATTTTAGAGAATGATCCTCTTTATTGGCCTTTAAATCTTTTGGTGCTTGTAACGGGCTCCTCAACTTCAACGATTAATTTTATTTTTAGTGAGTTTTGTGCTTCATTCATCTTGTGAGATCGTTCAAGCACACTCATCCACTTTCTAATAAACTGATCGAAATCCCTTTCTGTTTCCTTTTCGAAGATAGTTCCCTTAGCTTTGAGTTGGATTTCCTTTCTTATTTTTATGAAGATGCTATCTCTTTTATATTTCCTTCCTAGGTTAAAGATTGGTGTCGGCCCAATATGGAATAGATCCAGGTTCCATTTTCATAGTAAGATAGTTCCCTTAGCTTTTAGTTGGCCTAATCATTCGAGGTTCGGAGGTCCTTGTTCAGAAATAACCATTGTCCAAATGAGGTTTGATAGGATTTGGAATATGATATGTTTGGTAGGGATAAATCCTTTAAGCCCTATATACGTAGGTTAGTATAGTTCCACTTCTGGGTTAAGCGGAGTCAGAGGTTCGAGCCCTCCTTCTAGCACCAAAATGTTAATGAATTTCTTTGTTAATCCCAAAAAGTGGGTAAAAGGATTTTTTGTTGAGATAAGTCTTGATTAACTCTTATAGACCTCAATGAGTGTTGGCAAAAGCGACAATTGGTTGAGAAATGGTTTAGGTAATTTTAGGCAAATTGGCTAGGTATGTCCAATTCCTCGATAAAGTCATAAGTTGTTCATGTGCTTAAACTCATGTTTCATGTCCTCTTGAAATCATTCAATGTGGAACAATCTCATACGAGTAGAAACCAAGACTATGAGTGTTTAGGAATTCAAAGCAAGCTATGATAAAAATGACAAGTGCTTTGGAACCTAAACAAGTAACGAATCATGAAATATTTATTCACTTGCTATGATATAGTTGAATGTACATATCCTTATATGCAAATGTCACAAGTACACAATTGTAACTAGAAATCCCCAAATAAATTTGGAATTACAAAGTTTAAAATGTAAGAAGTGAGAAAACAATCATCTGTTCCCTTATCCATGACCCTAGATCTGTATTAATAGGGGTGGTAAGTTGCGGCATGGATGCCATGCGACATCTTGGTCTTTGGCATCAAGATTCATTTCAGTGGTGCATGGTTTCATGCTTTGTTATGATGGTTCATGGCATTCCTTGGTGCATCGACAAAATATGACATTAATGGGCGACATCACACTAGGTTGATGATCCTCAATATTATTATTGCCTTGCGATATTCTTTGATGCAACATTGAAGAGATGTGACATCAATATGATATGACATTGATAATATATCATGCTGCAATAATATTGACGGCTTTCGGCATGCTGCCCTATGTATCTCCTTAGCTGATGAAGTGCAACATCAATAAGAATCGGCTTTGGTGATAAGTGGCACTACATGAGGTTCGCTATTGAAGTCATTTATAGGACAACATCAGAGGGAGGCAGTATCGAAATGATCATGGAAGATATGAGGTTTTAACCTGAGGTGATATTAATCCTTCTATTTTTATGGGTGAAGTGCAACATTGATGGAATGTGGTATTAATGTGATGCGGTATTGACTAGATGCGGCAAAAAGGTGAAGCGATATTGTCTATTAACCTTTGTTGGTGTTAGGTAGCATTAATAACATGCAGCATTGATGATAGGTGGCTTCATTCATTCTGCTTTATTGCTTAAGAGCGGCATTAACGGTGTGCGACATTGATGTCATGTGTGCTAGTGGCATTCAATATTCCATATCGCATGGATGATCTCCTTTGGCTGCAAAATTCTTTGACCTTGGCACTCTTGTTGTCGACGTGCCCTCATGCCTTTGGGATCAATATCTATAGTAACAACCTACTATCATATTGACCTGTTAGTAGATGTAAAGATGGAAAATAAAGGGGTTAAATAAAGTTTAGTGAGTATAAAATATCCCTAGTGGTATGGTTTTAATAAACATTTAAATTATCATTTATAATCTACACAATCTAAAGGTGTTTATTTATATGTGTACCACTTCTAAAAAATTAGCCAATTGATACGATATAGGGTATCAAACTATAATATGCCTAAGTCCATTATAGCCTACATAGATTTTCAACCGAGGGTAAGACATCTATAAACTGGGTAAACCTTGTAATGCATCAAGTATGGAGTCTCGATGGTAAACCACCTATATAATATAATATATTGAGCATACAGTCCCTACAGTAACCTGCTTAACTATACATTGAGTAAACGGTCTTAATTGTAAACCACTTAACTTAGGTATATTCTATTGAACGGTGTAAACCTTGCTAATATGGATATCTCTACTACTTCCCAATAGCCTATAAGATAAAATATGCAACATATGTGCTAATAGTAGTAATAAGAGCAACTAATTGTGACATAATTGTACACCCACATTGAGTATCATGTTATATAGCTTCATCAAGCTATATGAACTCTAGAACATCAACTAAATAGGAAATAAAGTCTTGAAACTTCTCTACTTGACATGCACTAGGTCGAGGTGCAACCTAGACTACTTATAGGTGATCAATCGATTGAATATACATGTTCAATCGACTGGTTGGCTTTTTTTCTTTTGAACAACAAAATAGTTGACCGATTGAACATAATCAGTTAACTATTCGACTAGTTTGTCGAATGATGGCTTAGATCAATTGACTGATTAACCATAAAAATACACTTGTTTTCCTTGGGTTGGACTCAGCTTTTTCTCAAGTTTTCTTGAAGCAAGTCAGACGATTCCTTTGTTGCGATCAGTCGACCATATGTCGATTGTTAGGTTTCAATGCTTTTAACTTGTTTTTTTGTCTAGTTTAAATCATTCTTTTGTTTTATCTTTTACCAAACTTAAAATATAATTTCTAGGTGAGTATGACTTTATTGTTGATAATTTCTCAAACCTAACAAAAACCGGTAATATACTCAAATATAGTTGGTTTATTTGAAAAAAATTAAGACTTGGGGCATGCCTCGCATATTCCTGGGTCTGGCTTAGTCTTAGGTAAGCCTCAGATAAGCCCAAAGTTTTTTACGGGTTTCTACCAAACTTTGTTTTTGATGTAATTTAGCAAATTGGCCATACGAACTATACAGTAGCCAAAATTAATTTCTCTCTCAAGTATTTAGAATTTGACTTACAAAGTTTTTAAAGTGAATTTACAATAAATTTACCCTCCCTCCCAATTCATGTCAATTTTATTTTCAAACCAGTGATATTGGGTTTTTTGTGTTTATTTAATACATATCGATTACAATTAAAAACATCAATTCAACTTTTAATTCATATTTAAACCTAAATAGTTATATAAGTGGTATTTAGATGCTTATCTAATAATATATTAATTTCGTAGGTATACTCACTCACCTCAATTCACTGCCTTTGAAGAAATCCCCAAATTTTCTTCTCTAATTTGATTGGATTTGGTGTTTGTAACATCCCCCTACTTGGAGGCCCAAAACTAAGGGCTACGGATGCTGCAGTCATCCATAGTTATTGATCCTCGGCGACCAAATACAGCGATATTAGATACATTGATACATAGAAACACAAGAATATGGAAAAAATTAAACAGCTAACAAATTCCACATTCCATTTCAAAATATGCCAAATTGATTACATAATCCCAGTTCCCAGACCACGTTCAGATGACATATAATTATTACAAAATACGCCAAGAGAGACATATGAAGATGTCCCCTTGGTTGATCAGAGTATAATATAAGGAAGAAAACAAATTTGCCTTTATAATCAAAACAAACAGCGGAAATAAAAGAACTCTAATAACAAGCTTGCCTCTTGCACATCCTCGAAGGCTTTATTCGTCTAAAAGAACACCTGAAAACCTTAACTCTCAACCTACTCAAAATCAATTGAGTAACCTAGAGTTTAAGGAGAAAACAAAAACTTCGAGTCAGACATAAAGCCTGGTATGAATAATAATTTACCATCTCAAACCATTTAGATATCTAGTGAGACCACGTCGCTTAGCGGAATGGGTTTTCCCCTCACTAGTATCCTAAAACATTTGTAAAACCATATACCATGCTCCTGCATCCACAAGGGTTAAAACATAGTATTTCGAAACATTATTATGATATACAAAACAAGTAAATCAAATATGGATTACCCATCTGTTTGCACAAAAAATGGGCAAACACCTCCAAGTCGTATGATTTAGTTGATTTTATGTTGTTTTTAGTGATCTGGGTGATTTATGCAAATATGTAAAAAGCAGGGACTAAACTGTAAAAGACACACAGATTTATAGTGGTTCAGCCAGAATGTGCCTACGTCCACTTCATATATTATTTCTCCTTTCTTGTTCAGATTACAAGTACAAAGCTTTGATACAAGTATATGAAAGTTGTTTGAAAGTTCTATCCGTGCTTAAGCTCTCAAACTTGCCCGCCATTGTTGTACCCCTACCCCTCTATTTATAGAGTGAGGCTGGGGGTAGGGGTCTTGGATGTATGTAGCTGCTGGTGGGCCTGGGCTGATGTAATCTGGCCTGACAACGTTGGTTCGGTGATCCCCTGGTCCGGTGGAGAGCGAAGAAAAGGGATGGTTCAGTGATTGGTTGGTCCGGTAGTGATACTTTGGGTTTGGTTCGGCAGGTAGCGGAGTGGCTGGTTCGGTAGGCATGGGAAGGGAGTTGGATCGGCAGGGTCTTGGAGACAGCTGGTTCGGTAGGCATGGGAAGGGAGTTGGTTCAGCAGGGTCTTTCCTAGTCTTGATTCGGCATCAGTGATCTGATGGTTTTGGTCCGGTGGAAACTTGGCCAACATTTGCCCCCCAAAGTGGGGCATATGCCTGCATATGTCGCACTTTGTTTTTAGGCCATTCAATCCTGAACACTCTCATCCGGTCCCAAACGCCGAACCAGTTGGTCCGGTCGTTTATATTTGCCTATAAGTATGGGCCTAATGCTTTCGTTATTCCTTATCAGCCGAACCAAACTCTTGTCTTTGCCGAATTGAACGTATTATCGAACTAGACCTTAACTACCGGACCAGGTGAGGCCCTCTTTTGTCGAATGAGTTTTTGTTTTGAACTACCGAACAAACTTGGGGATTCCAAGTACCGAATGAACTCAAAGACTTGACTTACCGAATGAACTCGGGGTATATTAAGTACCGAATGAACTCGAAGTCTCTGGACTACCGAATGAGCTTCGAAGTCTTAGGATGACAATTCGAAGCCTTTGGACAACCGAATGAATTCGAAGTCTTTGGTCAACTGAATGAATTCGAAGTCTTTGGACAACCGAATGACGCTTCATGCTTGAACTACCGGTTGAGTTCGAATGCCAGATGGCCTTTGAGCTTTTTATGTCTTGAATCATGGATGAGGCTTCAGACTATTAGGTATTTGTTTGTTTATATTTCTACACTCCTTGTTCTAATAATATGTTCTCTCCTGTTGCAGATAATGTCTCATAAAGTCGAACCTCGTTCTGATAAGAAGAAGTCTAAGGACCAAGGAGAGTCCTCCATAGTGCCCCCAGTTCAGGCAGCACTAGAACGACATTGACCAACCCCGAGATCGCTAGTAGATGGGTATGGTCCTCAAGAGCTCCTGAACTCACCGCCTGATTGTTTTCCCAGCTCCCTCAAAGATGAGCAGCTTGATGTTATCTCTCGCTCTTTTGGGATCGACAGAGCACACATGTTGTTTCCGGGGGAGGGAGTGATGCCGTATAACCCCCCTGAAGGATATTTTGCTTATAGCCGGTATCATTGCATGTGTGGTGCCATCCCACCTATTAATGCTTGGATAGTTAGCTTCATCACATATTTGAAGGTGGCTCCTTTCCAGCTTCAACCCAACTCCTATGCCATCTTGGTGAGCCTGTTCGTCATCTTCCAAAGGAGATACGGGCGCCCTCCTTCCAACCGGGAAATCCGGTATCTGTACAACTTAAGAGGCTACAAGAAGGGGTCTCCATATGTTAGCTTGGAGTTGGCCGTGTCCTTCAAGCCAGTCCTGGATTTATACTCGAAGTTTAGCATGTTCAAGAAGGAATGGTTTTTTGTCAGAGATGACTCCGTTTCTTTCCGCCGCTTCACCTCTGGCTGTAAGTTGAATCTCATCTAAAATTTTTTGTTCTGCCTGCAATACTCTTCCTTACATGTTTTATTTCTTGCTAGCGACAGGTGACTTTGTGGTTGTAGAGAACGATCGTTTGGCTCGGATGGCTGAGGAAATAGAAGCCATTACGGGAAGGGATGGGTCGGCTTCTTATTTGATCAGGAACACTACTCTCCTGGGGCACAACCTGATTCTGCCACATCAGTCTGTGGTCAAGCAGAGAGACACGGCTGAGGAGAGGGCCGCCAAGGCTAAAGGAGGGGCTACGGTGAAGAGCAGTAAAAGGACACCTTTCGCGAAACATCTGATTGCCGGGGGGAAGAAACTCAAGAAATCCGACGGTCCCTCCCCTAGCACATGTCCAGACATCCCGGAGGAGGGAGACGTGGAGGAGAAAAAAGGTGAGGATGAAGGAGGTGAGGGGGAGAGCGGAAGCGATGGAGAAGGTGATGGTGTCGGGGCTTTGTCTTCTAAGCAGGCGGGTGTGATCCAGGAATGGACGGACGATGCTTTCCGTCTAGCTTTCGAAGGGTTGGAGGGGGAACCGGCTCTGGTAGAGGAGCCTAAGAAAGCTGACAAGGCCGGAACCGGCGCCGACTCATCTTCCCAGAGTGTTCTAGTTGAGGCAACCCCCGCGACAAAAGGTGAATTTTTGACTTCTGCAGTCTCCATTTATGATAAGGACTTAGGGATATTTTATGGTCAGCTCCCATCCTGGAATGAGATCCAGGACTTATTGCAGTATCCTACTCCTCCCCAGGGTTTGTATAACAACAGTGTCTCTTTATTCTTCTTAACTCGATATATTTCTTGAACTATAGTTCAACGTCTGCTTGTAACACTTGGTTTTTTTTGTCCTAGGAACGGGTAAAGCGGCCAAGGCATCAGATGTTCGGCACCGTCTCGAACAGTATAAACTTCTCAGGGCTTCTACTAAACCAAAGCCTCCGACTAACCGCCCTGGAGACGTAGTTGGCTATCGTCCTCTTCTTGGAGTTATCGAAGAGGATATCCGAAAGAAGAAGAGGAGTCGCTCCTTGTTTGAATCTCCACTTGGCCCTCAGCCCCCGACTCAGCCTCTTCGAGATACCACGGAGGAGAATATTGAGCTTTTTCCTTCCCCGCACCCATCTGAAAATCCTACCGTTACCCCTATAGATCATCCTGGCTTGGCTCGTAATCCATTTGCGGGTCATCCGGATCTGGATCCGGGTTCTTACGATATTTCCTTTGATGAGGCTACTGGTGAGCATCTTCTCCCTCGTAATCCCATGGTAAGGGTGCTTGACGAGGCCAAGTCCCTGGACCTTGACTTGCTTACTACTCGGGTTGTAACCTTGGGGGATGAAGCTAAGGCAAACATTGACCGGGTTGTTGAGGAAACCAGGAAGCTGATGGGGCATCATGCGGTTAATAGTTTCCGACCAGGCCAAACAACTTGCTGATCAAGCCATCCAGATCTCTTAGCATGAGGCTGCATCTAGGCAATTAAAGAAGACTATGGAAGAGGCCAGCAGGGCAGAGTTGCAGAAAATGGAGGCCGCCTGTAAGTAACAGATTGACATGGCTATAGCAACGGTGGATGAGGTTCGGCAAGCGGATCTCGAGCAGGTACAGGAATTATCTGGGAAACTTGAGGCCGCAGAGCTTGCTCAAACCAAGCTGAAGGAGGAGATAGAGGCGATGAGGAAATCCTTTCAGGTTGATTGCTTGCGATACAAATCGGAGAGGGATGCTGCCACTGCAAAGCTATTGGCTTCTGAGGGCCGAATATGGGAGTTTGAGGAGAATGAGGGGATAATGGACGAGATGCTCCAGGATATGTACTTTCGTACTTGGAGACAAGGCAACTTATATTGGATGGATGACTATCCCTAAGTCATGGCTAGGATTTATCTTAGGGCCCTGGAGGAAGCTAAGGTTGAAGCAGATAAGGAGGGCGGCGTGGCCTTTAGAATGGATGTGGTTACGGCTCAATTCACCAAGGAGGAGAAGGTGGCGGTGAAAGAGGGTATGTGGCTGCTTGCTGCTGAGGAGGTCGGTGTGCAGTTAGAGGATGATGATCAAGGATCAGATGTTGGTGAGTTTTTCCTTTTAGCTTTCCGTAACTTGGTTGCTTATTATTAATGAATTCTTTCCTTGATCGGACATGCAGGACCTCCAGAGCACCAACTTCCTCTTGTCAACATGCTGAGAGTTCCCATTCCGTAGTTAAAGAGATCGCGGAGGGCCAGTAGGACAAGGGTAAAGCTCCGATGCAGCCGACTCCATGACTTGACCTGGATATTTTTTGTTTACTTGACATTGCTGTCTATGTTAGTCTCAGATCAGCAACGTAACTTTTAGACTGTAATTATGTTACTTGTAACAAACGACTTTATTCTTGGCATATAATTTTTTAACTTAAGCTGATTCTGTCGTATTTGAATGCTCTCGTTATTTTGATGTGTTGAATAAGAAGTATAGCTGTGCATATGCCTGTGATTCGATCGTGTTTGATGTCAAGTTCTTGCTTAAAATGTAATTTCATACCTTGCAATGTTAATGTGATGTGCGAATAAATTATAGCTACGTATTTATGCACAAAAGAAGAAAGTACCGCCCTTCATGTTTTAGTTGTAGACGGCAGCTTTGAAGGTCTTGTGTGACCGAGTATGGGATGCAGCCGAGTGTCCAGTTGTGAGTTCCTATTCCCATTAGCGAGTGTCTCCTACTCTGTGTCCTGTACTTTAGGAATCGTTATAGAGGATAGGAGGAAAGTTCTTTAAATAAAATTGAAATATGAGAAACAGTAAAACTTCCAATCACGGAAGGCCTTCGATGTGCTTAAGTTCGTGGCAAACGGGTTTTGTAGTCACTTTCCCTAGCTGTGGGTCTTGGAGACATTTGTCACCCATCTTATGCCTCAGCGGGGAGTTTATCTTTTTTACCACGGCCGTACTTAAGACACATCGGAGCCGAGATCGCGCACAGTAACTACCCGGGCCATTATGGCCCGTAATCATGGGTATTATTCGATTTACTGTGGCTGACTAGCATGGGTGCCGATCGTCAACCGTGAACTACCCGTGGCTGGCCACACCTTATGTTGGGGCTTAAAGTAGGTTCACGGCTGCCGGCGAGCCGAACGCCGTAATGAGCTGCCTCGGCTATAGTCGGCCTTCTCGGTGGCTTATAATCGGCTCATTACAGTTGGCTTTAAGGGCCATCGCGAGCAATGAGTTAACCCGTAGTAGAGGGATGCCGGAGCAAAAGTGTCTCATTGGCAAGGGCATAGATTCACATAGTACATGTTAGGTCTTGTCCAGGAGAAGTCGCGCTGTGGAGTGCCTTGAATGGGAATGCTATTTGCATAGGATTTCGTTCAACAGAAAAGGATAAAGTTAACAAGCAGCCAAGATATAAAGGAACAAGTTAAAAAGAGACAAGTTTTTTAAAGTGTTTCGGCACGAAAATGCCTACGTCCACTGATTCTCTTTGTTAATTCACTTCATATGGGCAGTACAAGTTAAGAAAAGTATCAACGAAGTTGTTGGATGTTCCATGCCCTCTGGAACACCTCCCCGTCCATTGTTGATAAAATATAAGCTCCATTGTGGAGATCTTTATGAATTACATATGGTCCGTCCCAGATTGGATCTAGTGCTCCGGGGCGCGGGAAGATTCGCTTGAGGACAAGATCTCCCTCTTGTAAGCTACGACGCTTGACTTTGGAGTTGTGTTGCGCTGCCACTTTTTGCTTGTGAGCTGATGTTTTGAGTGCTGCATCGTTTCTTCTTTCTTCAATTAGATCCAAAGACATGTGGAGGAGTTCTTCATTTTCTTCTGGGTTATAGTGGATCCTACGGTGGGAGGGCACCACAGTTTCGAATGGGAGCATGGCCTCCGATCCGTATGCCAAAGAGAAAGGAGTGTGCCCCGTCGATGTTCTAAAAGATGTGCGGTAGGCCCAAATGCCGTAGGAAGCTCATCCACCCAAGTGCCCTTTGACTTTTTAAGTTTCTTCTTGATTAGAGTTTTGAGAATTTTGTTGACAGCTTCGACTTGCCCGTTTAGCTGGGGATAAGCTACAGATGAGAAGCTTTTGTGAATTCCGTGTTCTTGGCACCAGTCGGCGAACTCCTCGCTGTTAAACTGAAGTCCATTGTCTGATATGATTTTGAGTGGAACTCCATACCTGCATAGAATATTTTTGATCAAGAAGTTAATAACTTTTGCCAAAGACACTTTATTCAGAGGTTCTGCTTCCACCCATTTGGTGAAATAGTCGACCGCCACTATGGCATATTTGGCTCCGCTTCGGCCCATTGGCAGTTCGCCAATCAAGTCAATTCCCCATATTGCAAGGGGCCAAGGGCTGGTCATCTGAGTAATCTCATTTGTCGGTAGTCGAGGAATCTTAGCAAATTTCTAACATCTGTCACATTTTTTGATGAAGTCTAAGGCGTCATTTAAGTTGGAGAAGTCAATGCATGTTCGCCACTTCCCATTAGCCTTCTTTACTAGTACCGGGTTAGCGATCCACTCTGGGTAGATGGCTTCTTGTATGAAGTCATTGGCGAGTAGATTCTTTACTTCTTCATCGAGGGCTGTTGATCGCTCTGCCCCCATACTTCTCTTTTTCTGCTTCACCGGCGCCTTGGTAGGATCGATGTTTAGTACGTGGCATGCTATGTCTGGGGAGATTCTAGTCATGTCAGCGTGCGCCCATGCAAATACATCCAAGTTGTGGCAGAGAAAATCAATGAGTTGTTCCTTCAATTCTGCTTTTAGTTGAGATCCGATTTTCAATAGTCTACTTGAGTCGTGTTTGTCCACAGATACAAACTCCATAGCCTCTGCAGGCTCGGCGGTGGCCTCCTCCTCTTTGTTCCTGGGGTCTAATTCATTGAAAGGATCACTGGTATACCGAAGAGGAGGGGCTTTCTTTAGTTGCTATGCTTCCAAGTTTTTCACGCAGAGGGTAGCCTCTACACTCTTCCCTTTATCCTTCCTGCGGTTATTGCGGAGTTCAGTTACATAGCAATCTCGACTGATCTCCCTCTACTTCCCCTATTCTATTGTCCATTGGAAATTTCATCTTCAAGCACCATGAGGCTAAGACAATTTGGAAATCGGACAAGGCTGGTCTTCCTAAGAAGGCGTTGTAAGCCGAGTGGTTTTCTATTAGCACAAATGTTTGTTTCCGCACAACGGAGCGGGGATGACTTCCAATTTCAACAAAGAGGTCCAGTTGCCCGAGGGGCATCTTCGCATCTCCAGTGAAACCGTGTAGTAGTTTACTGCAGGGAGAAACATCCTTTATTGACAGTTTCATTTTGTCGAATGCATGCTTGAATAGGATATTTACTGAGCTTCCAGTGTCTACTAGAATTCGGAAAACTTCGGCTGGACCGAGCCGGGCAGAGATAACCATGGGATCCATGTGAGGGTACTGCCTTCCCTCTAGGTCACGCCTACTGAATGTGATGTCATCACTCTCTTTCCGCTTTGGGTGGCATTCTTCTTTAACTGAATTAACGCAGTCTTCATTGTTTCTAAGTGACTTTCCATATCTTTCCATCTCTGCCCAGCTTCTGTCGGCGATGTGTGGTCCTCCCGAGATGGTATGGACCACTATCTTCTCTTGACTGGAGCCGCTAGTGTTGCGATTTCCTCTGTCTATTTCTAGGGAGGGTAGCCTTGGGTTCTCATTGGTAGGAACTGGAGTCCTGTTCTGACCTTTTACATAGCGTTCTAGTCTCCTTCTTCTGATGTGTTCTTCAATCAAGTCCCGGAGATGATGGCATTCATTGGTATCATGCCCATGGGATTCGTGGAAGCGGCAGAATTTTCCAGACTTAATTGCGTTATCTGATTCCTTCTTGTGCGGGGGGCGTTTGTATTTAACTTCGTCTTGAGTGGCCAGGAAGATGTTTTCGATCGTTTCATTCAAAGGGGTGTAAGTGTCAAATCTCGGTCCTGGCCTATATAGACGCTTTTCTCCCTTCTTGCCCCCAGCATTATCTCTAGAGTCATATCTTCGAACGTCCTTTGTTATAGCGGGCGTGTTGCCGTGAGCTGCCTTATTTTGTTGCCCTGACTACCCCTCAGTTGCAGCGTCTTCAAGTCTCGTATATTTCCCAGCTTCATGGAAGAAATCAGGTAAAGTAGCTGGTTTTTATTTTGTCAATCTTCTAGCAAATTTAGTATCCGAATGCACACCACTATAGAGGGCCATTAAGATAAGCTTCTCATCGGCATCTTGGACTGCGGCCGCTGCGGCAGTGAATCGGGTTAAATATTGCTGCACCTTCTCTCCAGGTTTCTGTTTGATACTGGATAAGGAATAAGCGTCCTTGGGTTGCTCCACATGAATGCGGAACTGGCTGATGAACTTTTCTTTCAACATCTCCCATGAGCTGATGGATCCTTGGGGTAGATGGCAAAACCAGGAGGTAGCTAGATCCGATAAGAATAGTGGAAAGCATTTGCACAGCACTCCTTCTGTTGCTCCGCTCATGAGCATATGCCGTGTGTATCTCTGTAAGTGTACAACGGGGTCAGAGGTTCCCTTGTAAGGTTCCATTGTAGGCATTTTCCATTCTCGAGGGGTGATGGCAATTTCGATATTGTGGGCGAAAGGGCTGGTTACCCTAGCGCCTCTCCCTTGATCTCTTTGATCCCGTTGGATGCACTCTCTGAACAAGCGTGCCATTCTTTCATCAGAATTTGGAGCAGATAGAAATGAGTTCGGTTCTACTCTGTGGGATTGATTCCGTCCAGATGACCTGTAGGGATGGTATCATCTATCATTCCTAATATTTTCCAGTGGCTGTCTTTGGTCTTCTGGGAGCATGCTAGGGTCAGCTAAAGTTGGCCCTTGCCTTGATCTTCCCCTGCTGGGTTCTGATCTAAGCACTTCCTCGGGTCCAACTTCGGGCTGGACTCTAGCTCGGCCCCGTTCATTGGTGTTTCCGTGGTTAGGTAGTACGACAGGCTCGGCTACAGTTGACCTCCGCCCGATACCTCCCCCGTTGGGTTCGATTCCAAGCGTTTCCTCAGGTCCAACTTCGGGCTGAGCTCGGTCTCGGCTCCTACCATGGCCGCTTCTGTCGTTAGCTCCTTCGAAGAAGGAAGATCTTTGTTGTCTCTGAGATCCTCTAGACTGGGACTCACCCCATGATTCAGTGTTGCGGTTGGACTCTTCAGCATCCCTTAAGCGTGACATGAGTTGGTCCACCAAGGCTTCCTACTGGGATGTGAAGCGGTTAGTCACTTCAGCCACAACCCTGTCTAGATCTGCCCTAGTAATTGCTGCCGACTATTCTGTGGTAGGGGTTGTCGGATTTGCCTGACCTTCATTTAGTACTGCTGCTGAAATGGGACGATTTACTTGATCTGTGACCACTGGATCTGGATACTGCTGGTTGCGATGTTTTTTCCTTTGTTAACATCTTTCTTCTGCTTGGGAGGCATGTCTTCCAAGCAATGAGCGATGCTGTTAGGAAGAAAGTTAAGTGGGAGAAGCTGAAGTCCGGGGTTCAGCCATCTCAATGAAAGCACCAAAAATGTTTGCACAAAAAATGGGCAAACACCTCCAAGTCGTATGATTTAGTTGATTTTATGTTGTTTTTAGTGATGTGGGTGATTTATGCAAATATGTAAAAAGCAGGGACTAAACTGTAAAAGACACACAGATTTATAGTGGTTCAGCCAGAATGTGCCTACGTCCACTTCATATATTATTTCTCCTTTCTTGTTCAGATTACAAGTACAAAGCTTTGATACAAGTATATGAAAGTTGTTTGAAAGTTCTATCCGTGCTTGAGCTCTCAAACTTGTCCGCCATTGTTGTACCCCTACCCCTCTATTTATAGAGTGAGGCTGGGGGTAGGGGTCTTGGATGTATGTAGCTGCTGGTGGGCCTGGGCTGATGTAATCTGGCCTGGCAACGTTGGTTCGGTGATCCCCTAGTCCGGTGGAGAGCGGAGAAAAGGGATGGTTCGGTGATTGGTTGGTCCGGTAGTGATACTTTGGGTTTGGTTCGGCAGGTAGCGGAGTGGCTGGTTCGGTAGGAATGGGAAGGGAGTTGGTTCGGCATGGTCTTGGAGATAGCTGGTTCGGTAGGCATGAGAAGGGAGTTGGTTCGACAGGGTCTTTCCTAGTCTTGATTCGGCATCAGTGATCTGATGGTCTTGGTCCGGTGGAAACTTGGCCAACACCATCCCCATTCATTATGACTACCTGTCTCAATTACAGTTTCTAGGGTTACTATTAACATGTTAAATGTTTATGGATTATCTATCCAATTTTATAGTTTTCGTGGGGTCACTAAGAACCTATTGGTAACTCCAATATCTTTTTTCTTATCCTAGTTTTCATAGGCTAACTAGGAGCCTATTGACTAACTGTCAATATCTTAATCCGGCTATAGTTTTCATAGGCTAACTATAAACCTACCGGCCTCTGCCAATATCAATCATAGTTTTCATGGATTGACTATGAACCTATTGGCCCCTACCAATATCTTTAGTTAAACACAGTTTTCATGGGCTTACTATGAACCTATTGGCCCCTGCCAATATCTTTAATTTAGATTTTAACATTTCTTAAATTATATTCACTACTGGGTCAACCTAGCTGGTTTTTCTGCCCTTCCCCGAAAGACTATTATGGGTTAATAACAATGTGAATAAGTATATGAAGAAGTATTCATAACAACAAATAAGACCATCACATGTGCTTTATCATCTTCCTTATATATATCCTAGTTAATCCTTTTAACCATTATAATCAACGAAAAATTCTTCATTTCAAAACCCTTTTGTTTACTTATTCCATGGTTATTCCTTTAAATTGAGATTGGGTTTATGTTTTGAAATCTTAAAAAATCTCTTTCAAACCTCTCGATGACTTTCGTCGAAAGCATAAACTTCTTTTCAAAACATAATAAACATACCTTTCGATGGTATCAAAACGTCCTTTAAAACATAGCTTTGAAACAAATAAAAGTACCATTTCGAAAGCATTGGGTTTACTCTTTAAAGACATCCTTTGGGTCAAAATGGTTATATACAAAAGTATCTCTTTCGAAACCAATTATAAAATTGTTTTGGGGAAAATGTTAATGGTGTCGGAACCATCTAGTCAAGAGCAAAAACCTTTTAAATTAAAAAATTGAAGGATAAAGTCAAAACCCCCTTTCGAAAGCATTCAAGAAAGAGGCTGTAACACCCCATATTTTTGGTAACATTATTTAGGATATTTAATTAGGTAAATTAAATAAAATAATGTGCTGATTAGGAGATTGAAATTTGATTTTAATTAAGGGTAATCGTGCCATGTAAATAATGAACTAAAATAAGAAGTTTAAATTGAAATAAAGGAGGAGTAAAATAGGAAAGAGGCCATTCTTATACCCTAAACTCTTAGGCCGTGTATCCATACACGTTCATTTTTCATTTGAAATGTTTTATAACTTAAAGGGCCAGCCACCATTAATAAGGAAAAGAGGAAGAAAAGCTTGGAAGAAGCTAATTCAAATCAAATCTATTCACATCTCAATGTCTTTAATCTCTAAAGCTAAGGTGAATGATGTTTACATCTCATTTTTGATTGTATTTTCGGTTTTTAGATGATTGCCGAATATTTTGCACTGATTTGCATTGATTTTGAACGATGGAATGTTTATATATACATGTTGATGATTTATATATGTTCATATTGATATTATGATATGTTTAAGGTTATGTAATGAACCGGATTTTCGACCATCAGAATCAACACTAATACGTTCACTGTATATCATGCCGAATATTCAAGTGCCGGAAATACCGATTTGTTAGGATGAAAGAAAAAGGTAGAAGAAAACTAATAACACAAAATCTCACAATGCAGTGAATAACATATAACCGAAAATGATCTTTACAAAAAGTAACATCTTTATTCATATATACAACATTAGAGTACATCACACTTATCCTAAATTTGGATAGTTATAATAACCCTCACTTGTTATATACAAACATACCAACTCCATGTTACAGCAGAAAAATATACGTGAATACGTCCTGATCATCCAACTCCTTCCCAATTCCAAAGTATCCAGCTAAACCTGGGAAAAACATGCTCGATCTGACCCGAGCATTATATAAAATAACACCCGGGTCAGTCTGGTAAACCAGCGTGAGTAAAATTCAACAACAAGCAACAAACAAACTATTTTATGTTCGAAAACTTTTCAAAACAAGGGTATCTCGTAAGACCACACCGCACATAAAAACGGATGGGTTTTAACCTTACGATAACCAAAACATTTTATAAAAAATCCAATGATATTATAATAATGTCTAAGGGTTCAAAGTAAAATATTAAAATAGATGAAATGCTTGCATCTCAGATTTCAACATAGTTGGGCACAATCAAATCCGTACGGCGCTTATTAGAGAATGGATTCCATATAATGACTAGGCATTGGGGTACCACCTATCACGGTACATGTCTAGAAAATGTACCGAGGACCTTGCCTGGATCCCTGCCAACACAAGAATGGCCTACCCTGACTGTATAGTACCGAATATGTCATCACCCCGGTTGCTTTGCAACCCTTTTTATTTGAGATCTCATGCACAACCAATCCATAAATAGGTAGATGTACCTAGTAGGGTGACAACATACCCTAATGGGTGCGACCCACTTAGCCTTGCTGCATCTCCCCTGATTTTCAGTCATTCCTGGTTGATTAGGCTTGAGGCTGTGTTTACGTTTCAAGAACATTTACACTTGTAATGCTCATCGCCCTCCAGTGACGATGTTCTGATAGCATTCATCCATACAAGTCCGTTCTGGATCTGAACAAAACCCATGGCACTATTCCTACTACATCCATTTTGGAATCACCCTCAGGATTAGTAGCGAGTAGCCCTTGCACTTCTATCTTCGATTTCATGCTTTCCAAGACGTCTTCACTTCGAAATGCAATTGTTGGATCGAAGTGGTTTTCGGATAACATATCCGATCCCGGTCTCTTCGAAACAACGTTCGATAATTTTGGGAAACTCAACCCCGGTTCTTTAGGAAATAAACGGACAAATGACAAGAGCGGAGTTCACCTCCTAACCGTTAGTGGACGGATTTCCTTATCATTCATCCTAGAAGAATGAAATGAGTTTATATGTACAGTATAGCACCTTCGACGGTACTATACCATATAATTCTCGTATTTCTCCTAGATATTTCTAAAGTTACGTTTGGGTCCAATTGCGATAGTCGGTTATTTAACTATTGAATAACAAGCATACAATCAGGAATTCACTTCATAGAGAAAAACCAACATTGCTTCATTATATAAGCAATTTCTACCCTCCTTTTATAATTCTTTTATAAATAAAACCATTTGTAGATAACTTGTATAAGAATACTTTTACTAGGATATTTTTACCAATTCCCATATCTTCAGCATTTAGAAAATATCCATATATTTACCTTAAGGTATAAATTATACTTACAAACTAAGGAAGATTCCATTTTATTCGATTCAAAAGGTTAGTTATAAAACTTCCTTATACTTCTTAAAACATTATAACCCATTTCATCGATCTTCTAGGTTATTTACAATTCTCTTTGCACCTTTCAATTTCTCAAGCATCCTTTTTGTTCATTTCCAAAATCATTTGTAAAGCTTTTAAAAACCCATAAAACTATTTAAAATTCCTCTTTATAAATCCTATTTATAATTTCCCCTTTGTAATCCATTAAACTTTTACAATTAATGTGAAACCCCGGTCCTTTTTATATAAAATACCCTATTACAATTTATTTCTTTAACTTGAAAAATATTATCTAAGAATATTTTTGACAAGTAATTCCATCAACTTAACCCAATTAAATCAATGATTGGTTTAAACATCAGTAATTAAAATGACTAACTTATTTTAAACATTCTTAATTAATAGTTAACCTCAAATATCATAAATAGTTAATTAATATTTTCTAGTTATTTATAATAAAATAATTAATTAATTTAAAAATACTGCTAATTAAATGGTTAACTTCATTTGTTAACTTTAACTTTATTTATAAATCTTAACTTCACAAATTAACTTACCTTTGTTAATTACGCAATTTACATAAGTCACTTTGATTCATGTAAATTATCAACCTTAATCCATATATTAAAGAAGTTTATTGGATAAACCTTTTTAATAGGGTGGTTTATAATTTAAAAATCTTAAATTAATAATTAAATAAATTAATAAAACAATGTTAATTATAAAATTAATTAACCCCAACTTAAATATTTGATACAATTATTAAAAAACTTAAAAACAATTTAACATTAAAATATCAAAATTAACTTTAAATAATGTGAATAAAATAGAAATCAAGTTTAAATGTTTTTACATAACATAATTAATCTTAAACCAATTTCAACTATGAAATTAGTGGATTAACATTGATCAAGTCCGAGGCTTAGTGACTGCAAAGGGTCTTAAGCAATTTACTATCTCATTCATATCACACGAGTCCAAAAATCCGTTCCATATTCAATATGGTCTGACTACCAAACTTTCAACACCAGATAATTAACAATCCATAGTTTATTTACCCTCAAACCCATCCTGATTTATCGGTATGGAAATAGATACACAGATTGACAATTTATTTAACACGTTCAGAATAGGGTTTTTATTCTGCTCCATAGATGTCTATAATAATCCATATATCTCAAGTTAACTTAACAGTGTTATATCAGGCCGAATAATCATCTCTAGTTAAGGTTTAAAATTTTAATGACAATATTTATATAAATAACATAATTTAAAATCAGCCTGTTTTAATATGCCATAAAATTCTAAAGGTCCAAATCAACCAGTAATCTACATAAAGGCATCGTATTCGTCAATATGATCACAACGCAAAAATCCACACATAAAACGGATTTAAAATGAACTCATTCTCAATGTTTTAGTTTTTGTTTTAAAATTAAACCTAAATCTTTTTTAGACCTGGGCCGAGCCCAATGAAGAAAAACCGACCGCATCACTTCCTTTCCCCCTTCTTTCTTCTTCTTCCTCCTTTTCTTATTTCCCTCCCTATACACGACAATGTTATGCACCTCGTGCACATATACCATGCGATCCTCCCACGAAGCTCACGCCGCACCTCACCATCGCACTCCTCTCCATACGCCTGACCTCCCCCCACCCCATTTCCACTCGACCGATGCTCACTGACCGAGATTTAATATTCACGAAAAGGAACAGTAATCGCGACACCACCATCGCCGAAGTCAACCAAAAATTCACCACTTGTGCCGCTCTCCTCCCTGATCGCAAATCCATCCTCCGATTCGAGCATCATTAACCCCATCAAAAACTAATTGCAACCCAAGTTTCAGACATCTCAAATCATCGTCATGGATTGATGCCGAATTCACATGAAAAATTCTTCACTTCGATACGAACCTATTGGCATAGACCGCGTCGAATGATTCATATTGGTTTGAGTGAAATCATTTTTCAAAGTTTTGACGATAATCCATTTTCAGTTTTTCCAAGATATCTCCATCGATACTCGATGAAACTCAGTGCCGTTAATTTTTAAAAATACTATAGAGAAATACGAACAACTTTCATTTAGACGATTTAAGCTAATTTCAAGTATTTAGGAAGATACAGATTTTTGAAAGAGGGAAAAGTGAATTTTCCCTTACTGTAAGTGTCAGGTGAAAACAAAAGTGTCTATGCACACATCCATTAGCCATGTCATCCATTCAACAATGTGCTCTTATCATTTTAAGTTCAACTTACACGTGAATTATACAACTTAGTGAAATATAAATTCCCAGAAAAGTTGAAAAGAAACAGAGGACTCATAGTTATTAGCTCCAGAAAGCTTCTGTTGTTTTTAATTGAAAGAAGAATGAATTCCAGATGATTAGACAAGGGAGATAGTGTTATTTATAGCTGCAACTTGATTTTACTTATCAAAATATCTCTGCTCGGATGTAACTCCTTTGTGTGCTGAAATAACATTTATGAACATATAGCACAAACTACTATTGTATAGCCTAATTATATTGTGCTCATCTAAAAATATCTCTGCTCATTCAATATGGTTAAGTAGTGATCACCTAACTAATGTATTATTGTTTACATATGGTTATTCAAATATGTTAGTTTTCACTAACATAGTCATAGCGGGTTTTACATATTAACAATATGTTAGCAATATTCGAAATAGGTTAATGATATCCCACCAAATTAAGATTTTGGATCATAAATGAGGTTTATCTATATATTAATCAACAATATTATTTCTGAAAATGATCGATGTTTTGGGTTAAATGTACTCACCGTTTGATGTTCTTAGTTTTGTTTTAAAAATTAAAATCTAAATTTCTTTTTTATAAATGTAAATATATTTTCTTATTATTATTATATTATTATATATAAATAAATATAAATGAATAAACATAGAGTATTTGAAGCTTATATACAAAATTTTCAACAATTTAAGCAACCCAAAAATATTCGAAACATATCAGATATATAATATTAAAATCCGTTTCTTATGTATATATATAAAATTTTGAGGTTTTTATGTGTGTGGTAAGAAATCTCCTCAAAAGAAAAACAAATGATGATATCCCAACAATATTATATTCAAATAAATAATGTAAATTTCTAATTTTCAAAGGATATATATTATTCTATTTTAAGATTGATTAAATCCATAAAAATGTGGTCGAATCGCGGGTCGTTACTTTCTCCTCCCCTTAAAAGAATTTCATCCCCGAAATTAATTCTACCTTTTAACACAAAAATAAACTAGAAAAATTCTTATCAAAGAAAACGATAACAAGATCTAAGCACATACTGTCATCCAACTACATCCATATAACATAATACTTAATTAATATATTATACATGAGCACATAGTTTACACACTTAAGCTACCCAGTTAAATACATCAACACAAATATCTACATATTTAGATAAAATACTTAATCAAACACTACCACTTCCTGATCTTTCCATCGTACGGAAAACCCTCCACATTTGAATCGTTGTCACTGGGAATGCTAATAACCTCCACAACATCATCTTCCTCGTCTTCATTAGATATAAAGATAACCTCTGGATCTAGGTTTGGAGGAAAAAGCATCAAGGACTCATATCCATATTCAAACAGCTCCTCGTCGGTTCAATGGTGACCCATCGCTTCTTCTAGTTGATAGAGAGTCCCTGGTTTTAGTGATTTCCTGTAAATATTAAATTATAACTACAAGTAATCACCAAAACCAGGGTTGTTACATACATGCACACTGCCAACGTGCTTCCACACACACCACGATGCCACTTGAGAACCCCGTAGCAGCACCACACAAGGCGACACCATCACCACCATCTGCGTCGACCATCTACATATCACCATCCACGGAGAAAAGTGTGAAAACCTAATATTTCTTCCCAAACTTTTCATGCCAACTGCCACCACCTCGTCCACCTCCAGCTCTAGACATCTATAATTCTGCAATCTACTCGTCGAAGAAAACAAACCTAAATTATCAAAGCCCATTTTTGATCTTCCCCAAAACCACATACCTATCGAATCTGTAATTTCTTGTCTAACATTAAAAGTTGGGTTGATCAGAGGCCATAGATGTGTAGCCTTAGGAAAAATATAGAGACACGGATTTTATTCATCGGAAATGGTGATGGTTTGATGGAGAAAGAGACGGAGAAAGAAGAGTGAAGAGGTAGTTGACATTGAAAAGGAAGAATACGTGAAGAAGAAAGAAATTATGTGCGGCCAAGTAAAGGAGTGATGTGTGAGCAAGTATTTATAGGAAAAGGTTAGGGTTAGGGATTTTGTGCACCCCTTGTCCCTAATTTTTGAAATTCCAATGCACATTTTTTGCTCGTGCATCTTTTAGTAATATCTGATTGCGACGATTCTTCAATCGCGCAAATCGTCATATTTTTCTGCTCCAATGGCACATGTTTCATCAAAATCTAAGACTGTGTCCCGAGATGCTATTTTTTTTATGTTTTTAAGTTATATGGGTTGTCAGAACATCCAATCTTGAAATTTTTTTACTGTGAAGCTTATACACTTTTTCCTTGACCCATGGACATTTTCTGTTCATCTAAATTTTTGGCTGCATCGGTCTGCGTATATCGGCTTAATACGTATAACTGTCAAAAATGCTAAAATTAAATTTAGGGTCAAAATCATCCAATAAAAATACCATGGGTCAAAAGCATCAATACCCGACAACGTTTAAAGTTATATATTCATACTGCCCAATACCAATTTAAAAATAATATTGTATGGTCTTCCTTTATGTAAAATACGGGTCGTTACAGGGAGATTTTTCACTTTACCTTTTTTGGACACACGGTACAAAAGCACTGTACTCTTTGCCATTTTTTTGTTAGTTCTAAGAATATAAAAAAAGAAAGTAATATTTTTTTATAGACATAGGATTCCTCAACATCCAAATCATATAAATTATCTATGTCCATTTACTATTTCCAGTACTTTATTTTATAGCTTTATTATTTTCCGTCAACTCAAATATCGAGATAATTAATTAATTTTGTATATATTTTATGCAAGAAAAGTAATATAATTACTCCTCTTTAAGGCAAAGTTAATATCATTTAATTTTTTTGAGTCATAATCATGAAAACACTCAACGTTCCAGTTACTTCATAAGAAAACATAGTTGTTTGTGAGACAAAAAAGCTCACAAACATTTTTGGTGCTAGAAGAAGGGCAAGAACCTCCAGTAAATTTTACCTTCATTTTCTTCAAATACATTACAATACCATGGATTCCACTACCCCCTGCATAAGAACAATTACACTTGGCTTCAAAAAACCCGAAGAAGCCACTCATAACCTCAAAAATCCTAACTGGGGCAGAAGCTTCGAGGAAGCCCCATTGATCCGATTCAGGCCGCATTCCAGGGCTTCACTAACCAAATGAACCAATGCATGGAGGAGTTAGAAAAAAATATGGCCTAGCATACCCGCCCTAGGCCAACCTCTCCTCAACCATCTATAGCTCACTGCCTTCACTCGCCAACTGCACCGACTATGCAGCATGTGGGTGATAATGGCACTCTCGGAATGAGAGCGGTGAAGTTGGCCTAAAAACATGTGCCAAACTCAAAGGCAAGATCTAGGCTAACCCCCGATCAAAACAAAACTTGCTAACACTAACCCTCTACTACTAAATAAGCAGGCTCAATCTGCTCTGGATGATGATGATGTCACCTTGTTTTACAAGGATGATTCATCCAAAACAGATCCTAAGGAAGATGAGATCCATCAGTTGAAAGCTTGTGTTGAGCAGCTAGCAAAGTTGTGCCAGCAAAGAATGGGCGAAAATTAAGGGAAGATGGCTCTTCATCTTTCAGTTAGACCATCATTGAAGCAGATTTCCCTAAAAAATTTAAAGCCCTATCGATTGACAAATTTGATGGAACCACCAACCCTGACGACCACATCTGCACCTTCAAGTATTTTATGGACATTTTGAAATAAAGGAGGATGGCTCGATGTAAACTCTTTCCAATTTATTTAGCCGGTGCATCCTCCATATGATTCGGGAGGTACAGAAGAGGAGAGGTCCGCTCTTGGCGAAAACTATCCATAGATTTTCTAAGGCAATTCAATTCAGAGTGAGAAGCATCCCCGGATGTGAACACCATGTCATATGTAAAGCAAAGTGAGAGGGAAAGCCTATGAAACTTCATTAAATGCTTTATATCAGAGGCACTCTTGATCCGGGAGACTAGTGAAGAAGCACTACTAATGGCAGCTCATGCTGGGATTAGAAGTGGTATTTCTATATGGGACAAAAATAGCAGAAAACAATGTCATAGCTTGAAGGATTTCTATGAAAAGGCAAGGGGCTATATTAGGATTGAAGAGGTTAGATTTGCAACACAATCTCAAAGAACATCTGCTCCTAGCTACGACAAAAAAGAGGGGCATAAGAATATCATATGCCTGCAAAAAGGCAGAAAGAGCTCAACTTCATAGAAAAAACTTCCATCATTCATAACCCTAGGCAGATATATGAAATGACCAGGACAGAGCTTGCTTATAATGTACAACACAAGGCAGAGCATAACTGAGGCAGAGCATACTGTCGCTTCCACAGAGTAAACAACGACTACATAGACAACTACTGACACTTGAAAAATGAGATAGAAAGGTTAATTCAAAAAGGATAGGCAACTTCCAGAAAGAGAATAACAAAGAAAGGACTAGGAACCACATCCTGGATTCAAATGGAAACCAAGCACGAAACACATCCTATCTCGTAGCCTCAATCCATAAGGGCCACACTTCATCAGGAAGAGCAAGGAGGCATAAGAGTGGTATGTGCAGGAAGCAAGAGTGGAACAAATAACCATGTTCAATATAAGATAGAAACCTGTGTAGGACATAATTTTCACTACAACTGATACCGCTGGAGTCAATTTTCCAACATTAGGATCCACTTGTCATTATGGTGCAAACCTCGAACTGCACAATGAAAAAGGTCTTTATGGATTCTGGGAGTTCTGCTAATGTCAATTTCAAGTATGTGTACGACCAGATGAAGCTTCCAACAGAGGTATTGAAGCTTAACCCCAAGCCAATCTATAGCTTCAACAATGCTACAACCATTCCCATCGGGTCAGCCCGCTTACTAGTCACTGTCAGAACTGCACCCCTTCACAAATCTTTCTACACAAGCTTCCTAGCCATCGACCAGCCGTCATCGTATAATGGATTCTTAGGAAGACCTTCATTAATTGACTTGGGGCAGTTATCTCTTAGAAGGGTCTACTCATGAAATTTCACACCATCATTGGAATCGAGTCGATTAGAGGAGATCAATTACTAGCCAGGGAATTATACAATGTAATCATTAACTCTAGCAATAAAATTATTCAAAACTACCATTGTTTCTTCTAATATCTGTGCTAAGAATAATGTAATGGAAAAAAGGTTAAGCCTGTTTAAAAGCTGAAGTGGCATGAAGTACCATGACTAATGACGAAATAATTCGTCCTATGACCATAATACCAGTAAGAAAAGAGAGAAGAAAATACATGCACATGATCAGCACAAATGAATATAACTTGGTCTATGCACGGTACTTCTCCAAAGAAGCTCAGAAACAGGCACTCCTAGTCACCACGTAGCATAAAGAGGAAGGAGTAGATGAAATATACCTAAAATTAGGGAAAACAATGAATGGTTAAAGCCAGTGGATGACCTTAAAGATGTACAAATTGATCCAAAAGACCTCACAAAGGTTCTCAAAATTGGAAAGAATCTTAGTGCAGAAGCTCGAATTGAACTAATAAACTTCTTAAAAAGATCGGCAAATGTATTTTCTTGGACACATTTAGACATGGTAAGAATAGATCCAACCATCATCTGCCATGCACTCAACATCAATCCTAATGCTCATCCGGTTAGACAAAAGCACAAAACCTTGGATCAATAAAGGTATAACGCTCTGCATGAAGAAGTCAAGAAGCTGAAAGCAAACGAATTCATTAAGGAAGTGTACTACCCAAAATGGATTGTTGATCCATTACTTGTAAGAAACCCAATGGAAATTGGAGGATCCACGTAAACTATACTAACCTTAACAAGGCCTACCTTAAAGACAGCTTCCCCTTACCTAGAATTGATCATTTAGTGGATGCAACTAGTGGACACGAACTGCTCTCATTCATGGACGCATATTCAGGAAATAACCAAATAGTTATGTTTGAGCTAGATCAGGAGAACACTTGTTTCATAATAGACAAACGCTTGTACTACTACAAAGTGATTCCATTCGGACTCAAGAATGCTCGAGAAACTACCAAAGATTAGTTAATATGATGTTCTCAAAGCAAATCGGCCAAAACGTTGAAGTATATGCTGACGACATGTTAGTTAAATCAAAAGCAGCATCAAGCCACATACAAGATCTGGAGGAGACATTCATGGTCTTAAGGCGGTTTAATGTTTAGCTGAATCCTCTTAAGTGCACCTTTACTATCCAATTAGAAAATTTCTAGGGCACATAGTCAGCGCACACAACATAGAAGCAAACCTCAAAAAGATTAAAGCCATAAGGGGAATGAGGATCCCAATGAAGCTGAAAGACCTCATAAGCTTAAATGGCAGCGTAACTACGCTAAGTAGGTTCATCACCAAAGCAACTGATAAATGCATACCATTCTTCGATCGGGTAAAGAAGGGATGGAATTTCGAGTAGACTAAGGAGTGCAAGGCTACACTCCAAAATCTGAAGGACCATCTAGTCAGCACTCCTATACTATCTAAACCGGTATCAGGAGAGGACTTATATAAATATTTAGCTGTAACTGATAAAGTTGTTAATGCTGCAGTGGTTCGAGAGGATGAAGGAACACATAGGCCTATTTATTTCACAAGCAAGCGTTTGTTAGGAGGAGTTAAATTACTCAATCACTGAAAAGCTAGCCTCCAACCTGCTCCTCACAACAAGAAAGTCGCGACCCTATTTCCAAGCACATACCATCAATGTCCACATAGACAACCCACTAAGGCAAATACTACAGAAGTTGGAGACATCTGGCCGCTTGTTGAAATGGGCGATGGAGCTCAGCAAATATGATATCACTGCTATCCAAGAGAAGCAATCAATGGTCAGGCACTAGCAGACTTCATCATGGAATGCATTCTGTCAACCGAGCCCCAACTAGAGGAAGAACCACATACCTTGCAATTTTGGCCACTATTTATGGATAGAGCTTCAAATGAACTGAGGGTAGAAATAGATATGTACCGATTAATCCAGATAAGCAGAAGCTATATGGAGCAGTACAGCTTGGGTTTAAGGCAACTAATAATGTGGCAGAATATGAGGCTCCCCTTGCAGGCTTAGGAATGGCTAAAGTAAAGAAGGTAACCTATATTAAAACTCATAGTGATTCCCATAATTGTAAATCAAATGCAGGGCAACTACCAAGTGAAGGGGCCAACTTCAACTAAATATGTATAACTTTCTAAAAAATTATTAAAGCAGTTCGAATAGTTTGGTATACAAAAAAATCCATATGAGGACATCTAACAGAGCAAAGCATCACAGAAGCAAACTGTGACTGCTGCCCTACACCTTCGGTACCCAATATACCTATATAATGTGTTGGAGTTAACCGGCCGATGCAGGATGGTAGCCAAGAATATAAACTAGAGAAATTTCCAAACATAGAACTCGTAGAACATCTCACAACGCACAGACAAAATATAATATAATAACATAGATGTAAAGCAAGCGAGACAGTGGTATAGTCAACTGAACCATAGATAAAACATCATAGTGCATCAGGTTCATAAACTATACAAAACTGAAATAAAGAGTTTATACATCTAAATCCCCAAAATAAACTCTATAATCATCTCTTAAAATACAAGTACTAACATAGCTACACAGTACTGAACATCAGAATATAAGCGATAACAAGCTCCATAACTAGATATACAAAAGCATAGCCTCCTGCTTGTACTCCGTACAGCTCCATGGGCTATCTAAACATATTATCCCTAATCTATTCATTTATGAGTACCAAAGATATTAAGAAGCAAAGCATAAAAACTCGATCAGACAATAGTCTGGTGTGAATGATATATCATCTAAAAAATATTATAGAAATCGCATATAGTAAATATGGACAAAGAGTCTGATGAATCATACCTGACATGTCCCTGCATCCAAAGTGTTGGCACATAACAGTCGATATATGCTAACTACTACCAAAGCCATATAAGAGTACTGCAATCAAAGTACAATGTCCAGTGTCTAGGTATACGTTCGAAATACCTACATCGTATGACACCCTAAAGTGATAAATAACCATGGAAAACACATCATCCATCAAACAAAACTCAACATCAGTCGTGTGCATTGCATGTATGAAAACTCGTATGGCACAATCACAAACCAGGGACCTAGAACATCTCATATTTTAGGGCCCGAAACTAAGCACTACAGATATTGTAGTCATCCATCGTATTAATTTCTGGTGACAAGATGTGGTTATGTTCATTGTATCGGTAACATCAAAAGCACAAGAATATGAAATTTTCTTAAACATAATTTCAAAGCAACTTTCATATTTCATTTTAAAGATAATATTTCATATTCATTACATCATCCCAAATGTGCCCAGGTTCAGACAAAATTTAATTTACAAAATACTCCAAGACCGACATATAAAGATGCCCCCTTGGTTGATCAAAACTACTAGACAGTTATAACATCTGTTATCACATATATTCCAACAAAATGAAACTTTAACACAACAGATAATATACATAGATAAACTCCTAGATAGCTAGCCTTGGCTCCTGCACATCTTCGGAAGCTTTATTTGCTAAAACTTACTTAACTTGAAAACCTTACCCTCAAACTACTCAAATTAGCACCCGAGAGTTAAAGGGGAAAAATAAAAAAATTCGGATTAGACAAAAAATCTGGTGTAAATAATAATATGCCATCTTAGCTAATAAATATCTAGTAAGACCACACCGTTGAGCGGAATGGGTTTCCCCTAACTAATATCTTTTAAAAACATATCTTTTGCAAATCAAACACCTGTAACCACCATTGTTAAAATAGACAATAAAAAACAATAACATAATAATCATATGCATGCATGTATGCTACTTTGATAATCATGACAAATTTGTCTAATCAATGGACTATCTGTCTCAACATTTAATTTTCACAGGGTGGCTACCAACCTATATGGCTGACTCGGGCCTACCGGATATATCAAATGTTCTAACCTACTGTTAGAGGGAAACTAGACGGTCTGTCCGGAACTTACTATTTCTAGGGTCAAAGTGATACTAATAGTTTTGCGGGCTAACTAATAACCTAACTCATCTTCGTGTATTCTTTTCTATGCATAACTCGACTTTTAGTCTTACCCATGAGAAAGCCCTACGTACTGTAATTATGGACTAATATCAACTAGGGGCAAATAGATGAAGTATAGGACGCTACCCTACACCAGTCTCATCTGGTTTTCTAAACTTTGAGTCAATTCATCCTTGAAAATAAAACCTCTATAAATGATTTAACCCTTGAAATCAGATTTAAAACAAAAAAAATTATAACTCTTTACTTTATCCAAAATACTTATGCCAAGATACATATGCCTTTATAAAATAAATTTTTGGATGAATCCCTAAATCTCTTAGAGGTTATCTTAACTCAAAACCATAGGCTATGTAGCTAAATTTAATAAAACTATTAAGTTAATAAAATTCAGCGTCCACTTCACCACTAAGGGTTATTGTAATGATCCGCCTTTTCGACCCTTAGAAATCAACGCTAACATATCGACGATATTCACAAGTCGAACAACCAAGTGCTGAAAAGGCGGATGGTTAGGGAAACGAAGAAGGAAGAAGACACGAAGAAACTAAACAACATAGAATCTCACATCGTAACGAATAATTTGTAATATAACAATGATCTTTACAAACAAAAACTTGTATATACAAACATCCATCGGAGTACTACCCTATCATCTACCTGGATAGTTGTAACACCAGTCTTTGAAATTTTTTATAAATACAACAAAGCTAGGCAGTGGAACATAAAGAAATATACATATATGTCTTGAACTCTAGCTCATCTCCTGAGCTCCAATGCATCCAAAGCTAATCTGAAAAATATACTCGGTCTGACCCGAGTATTTTAAGAAAACAACGCTCGGGTCAGTCTGGTAAAACCAGCGTGAGAAACTCAAATCACAAGGAATTTTTTTATAACTTACAAAATCCTTTTAAATCAAAGATATCTCGTAAGACCATGACGCACATAAACACAGACGGGTTTAAAGTAACCAAAACCTTTTTATTTTAAAATCTAGTGATATTATAATAACATCTAAGGGTTTAAAGTAAATATATCAAGTAGTTGTGATGTGTGTGTACATAACAGCAATAATATGTATAAAATCAAAAACCAAAGGCACTTATTGGATAATGGAATCCCATTAAATGGCAAGGTAAGGGACAACCTTTCGAAAATCTACACCTCTAGATAAAATACAGTGAGTTAGAAAACCTTTTAACCTTTGCCAACACGGGACCAGCCTGCCTTTTACTAGATAGTATTAAATATAATCACCCCTTAGCTGTGATCAACAACCAAAAAGAGGCCCCGAAGCATATATAGAGATATTGACACTAGATCTTGGGATTATTATACATTAATAAGTGCGACCTACATAACCATTTCGCATCTACCCTGTTTTTTCCATTCCTAGGGTATGATGCTTTGAGAGGCCATGATTACCTTTTCCGCATATCAGACCATCTTGGAATGTTGATACTGCTCTCGATGAAGAAATGCAATGCCAGCATTCATTCATACAAGTTGTTCTGGGATCGAACAAACATTAAAAAGTTACTATTCTCCATTTTGTAATCACCCTTAGGAAGAATAATATAGCTCCATAGCATACTTCATAATGATCCATCACAAACGTTATTAGTTTGGAGTGGTTTGGATAAATCATACTTATCTGAAACCAGTGTCTCCCAACTAAGTTGTAACTTTCGTCTAACTCAATTTCGATTCTTTGGAAGTAT
The DNA here is from genome assembly GCA_030737815.1 of Allium fistulosum. Taxonomy (NCBI): domain Eukaryota; kingdom Viridiplantae; phylum Streptophyta; class Magnoliopsida; order Asparagales; family Amaryllidaceae; genus Allium; species Allium fistulosum. The sequence continues at coordinate 933,489,543 of CM060907.1, read as the reverse complement.
TTATCAAGTAATCGAGTTCTCACCAGGGAACTCGAATATGCACAACATACTTCCCAAGTCAAAATAGGTCAAGTTTGATAGTATATTATTTAACTATCAAATAACAAACAAGCAACAATTTAGAGATTTAATTGTCCATAACAACCACTAAGCCTCAAAATAAGTTTTAATTTATTTAAATCTCCTTTCAAAATGTTTATCAAAACATTTATATACTTATCTCACTGACATAAGTGTATTCACAAAACATTTGTGAAAGCTTCCTTATTTCAAAATTATATTAAAAGGATTAAACAAAGTTATTTAAATTAGAGATAAGAAAAATCCCAAACACTATTCTTTCGGTATTAAGCATGGAATGAAAGTTCCAAACCACTATAATTAAAAAGGTCAATTACAAGAATTACCATCTCCAATCCTTTTATAAATTTCTTAAGTAGATCCTTTTTATAAATCATTTCCATTTATGAAATCTCCTTTTGCTTAAATTCTAAATCAATTTATAAAACTCCTTTATAAGTATCCAAAAATTATTTATAAAACTCTTTTATAAATATCCAAAATCATTTATAAATATTAGTTTTTAAAATATCATTTAAAAATATCATTTGTTAATCTTCTTTAAATAAATCCTTTATAAATATTATTTACAACATATCATTTGTAAATACCTTTATTAAAATAATTGGCAACTTACAAAATTATTTTAAACACATATCCTCAAATTGATATGGAATTAAAGTCAATTTAAAAACCATAATTCACAAATTTGAATGGATGCTTAGTGACCACAATGGTACTGAATCAAGTTACCATTTTAATTAATTTTTGACTCTAAATAACATAATAGTTATTTACATAAGTCAATATATATCTAAATAAAATCCATAACCAAATCAAGGAATAATATATCAATATAAACCAACTAGCAGGTACATGTCCGAATAACATAATAGTAGGATGGTGATTTGTCCTGCTAAATAGATGTCCAAACAATCTATAGAGTTCAATTATAACAGAATGGGGATTTATTATGCTAACAGATGTCCATATAATCAAAACTATTGAGTTATAATAGAACGGGGATTTATTCTGCTAAATAGATGTCAAGCTTAGTATAACCTAATCACATTTGTATGGTAACTTAATGGTATTGACAATCGAATCCCTTGTGCTCAAACTATTCTTTAGAAAGAAAGTTGCATTTAAACAAATTTATCTTTGGAAAATAAGTAACTAAAAACTTTACTCCTTTAAAATTCATTAATTACAAGTTAGACCCTTTGTTGAATCATAATTCAATCTTAATTAAGTCTTAGCTTAACTTAATTATTAATTAAGAAACAATTAACCTATAATAAATAATCTATTTATAAATTAAAATACTTAATTTATTTATAATTAGAATAATTAAACACTTACTTAATAACTAATTAAAAATTAACCCTATACTTAACTAAAAATTAATTAAAAATAAATCATATACTTAATTAATAATTAATTAAAACTTAATCTTACTTAATCAAAAATTAATTAAAATTAGTCTCACTTTTAAACGATAATTAATTAGTAATTAATCTTCCCTTAATTATAATCAATAAATCTTGTTTAATACTTAATTAATTATTAATTATCAAACTTAATTAATAAATAAATAGTTAATAATTAATTAATAAATCTTTAATTAACTTCTTAATCATTATTATCAAGTTTTATAAAACATTTCCAAATCGTTTTAAGTATAAAAACTTAATTTGCAAAATGTGGACCTTTTAGCGAATCTACATCCATAGCGACTATCGCTATATGGATCATGACTTCAAAACTTATCTTTGGCTTTCCTTTTTGAAACTTAACTCATGGAAGCTTACTAACTTTTTCAATCAAAAAGTAAGAGTTTTGTAAAACTAAAACAAAGTTTGAAACTTGAAAACTCGTTTGATTTTTTTGAAAAAAAATAACCAAATTGTTTACACAAGGATTCCAAGTCGCCAAACCATACAAAGGTACTAGCTTTTTTTAGCATACTCTTACATACTCTTGTCCATAGCATATAAAATTATATCACAACTACAAACACATGTAAAGATCTAAACTTTACAACCTTAACAACACTTTTAGAATTTATTTCAAGTCTATGGCAAACTGATGCAGCGCAAAATAATGATCAAACGACTTACCATAAGTTGCGACCGATTCTTCCCTAAATCGCGAAGCCCAGCTAAATCGCGAGTCGCCCCTCCTCCTAAGTCACGAACGGGCATCGCAAATGAAGCCCTAGGTCGCTACAGCCAAAGGTCGCGAACGACAAACAGTAAGTCGCGAATCCAGAATTCGCGAACGAGCGATCGCTCCTCCTCCATAAGTCGAACGAAGCTTATGTCACCTCCAGCCCTAAGCCACGAACAAGCAGAGCAGATCTTCCTTAAGTCGCGCGAAGCCTAAGTCGCTTCTTCCTTAGGTCGCGTACGACATTACTTTGTTGCTGAAGATCCTTAGGTCGCGCGCTTGATACTCCTCCTTAGGTCGCGAACGACCTATGCCATTTCCAGTAACTCGCGAGATTTCTTATGTCGTTGATTGTTTCCAGCCTAGGTCGCAAGCACTTCGTTATGTCGCTGAAGCTTAAGTCGTTCCAGTGTTCTTAAGTCGCAAGTTCTTAAGTCGTTTATTGTTATGTTGTATGTCGTTAAGTCGTTCTTATGTCGTTTGTTGTTATGTCGCTGATGTTATGTCACAGTGTTGTTAAGTCGTATGTGTTAGGTCATGAGTCGCCTGTGTTGAATCGTGTATGTTAAGTCGTGAATCATGTGTTGAGTTGTGAACGAGTTATGGTGTTGTAACCCTATAAATAGGGGAGTGTTGTGTCATTGTAAAAGGTTGTTGAATTTTAAATAAAATTTGGTTTGTGCTTCTTGCCTCCATTAAAATTGGTAGTTGAGTGTTATCTCCTATCTCCACCTTCGGCATTCGAGTGCGCTCGAATCAACGATTGTTGAAGTCAATTCACGGAATCAAGTGCGCTTGATCAACGTTCGAAGAATTGTAGATCTTCTCTCACGGCATCATGCGCGATCAACGTGTCGAAGATTGCTAGAATCCGGTATCTTCGTCATTAATGGATTTGGGCATTTGGGTATTCTTAAATTCACCGATTTATCATCGATTCACCGATTATTTCCGCTAATCGTGTGAGATCCTGGACGGATTCGATTTACACCGTCTAATTCGCTTCCTAGGCTGCATCATTTGGTATCAGAGCTAGATCGCAAGAAGTTTGGTGTTCATCGTGGTCATCTTGAAGTTGCAACAAGTTGGGAGTTTCGATCCATATCATTTTGGATCAAAGTCCAGAAAGTGTTTGAATTTTGCTCGTTGGGATTTTTGCGCGCCGAAGTGAAGTTTGAATTTTTGAAGATTTGTTTGAAGTTCAATCATGCCACCGAGACGAGCTCAACGTCATCGCAATGTTGATGCTTTGTATGGAAGAGAAGAGGCCGATGAAATAGAGCAACGAATCAACGAGAATTTCAACGAGAAGTTGAATGAGGGGATTGGTCAATTAGAGAGAATGATGCTTGAAATGAATCAAAGTAGAAGAAGGGATTCACCTGAATCGAGCCATGGGGGAAATAGAGTTTCACCACATTCAGATCGGTAGAGAAGAGAAGATCATGATCGTAGAGATGTTGACGATCGTGATAGGAATGTTGATGATCGAAATCGGAGAGATGTGGATGATCGTGATCGGAGGAATGTAGATCGAAGGGATGTTGGTGGTAGAAATGGTGGTGGTAGAGATGTTGGTGGTCATGATCGACATCGATATGCATTAGATTTTGATGAGGAGTTTGATGGTGGTAGTGTTCATGGTCGAAATCAAAACCAAGGAAGAAATCATTCAGAGTATGATCACAAATGGGAGTCCGGAATGAAAATTGAAATTCCAGAGTTTAAAGGTGGTATGCAGGCTGAAGTTTCTAGATTGGTTATCTAATGTTGAAGAGATCTTTGATTTCAAGGAGGTTCCGGAAGATCGTCGAGTGAAGTTGGTTGCTACTAAGTTGAAAGGAAGAGCTATGGCGTGGTGGCAGCAAACCAAACTTACACGAGAACGGATGGGGAAGTCGAAGATTGTTGCTTGGGAGAAAATGAAGAAGATGATGAAGGCTACATTCTTGCCTTACAATTATCAATCACTCATGTATCAAAAGTTGCAGAATCTGAGGCAAGGGACGAAGACTGTTAATGATTATGCTGATGAGTTTTATCAACTAATTGCTCGAAATGACATTATGGAGACGGAGGAACAATTGACTGCAAGGTTTGTTGGGGGGTTGAGGATCCAGATCCAGGATATGGTAAATATGTTTGATCCTAGATCTGTGGCTGAAGTGCACCAGAAGGCGTTGGCTTGGGAGAAGCAGGGAAGACGAGGAGGTGGTGTGTTTCCAAGTTCTAATACTTAGAGCAAGGGTGCTAGTGGGAGTTCCAATGTTTCTAAAGCTGTCAGTAAACCAGTTGTGAATGAAGTTGCGTAGGCGAAGGTCAACAACAGTTTCAAGTGTTATAATTTCCAAGAAGTGGGTCACAAGAGTAATGAATGCCCGAAACCGAAGAGGCGAGCTATGATTGCTGAAGTGGAAGGTGAGGATGTTGATGAAGGTTATTCTAGTCAGGTTGAGGAGGATGAACAAGATATCGCGTCCGGAGATGAAGGATGTAATCTAATGTTGAGAAGATCATGTTTGACACCGAAGCAGGAAGAGGAGGCTAGTTGGTTGAGCAGTAATATCTTTCAGTCGACATGCACTATACTGGGGAAGGTGTGTAAATTTGTGATTGACGCGGGAAGTTATGACTATATCATTTCTACCGAAGTTGTGAGAAAGTTGAAGTTGAAGACGGAGAAGCATCCAAATCCTTACAAGTTAGCGTGGTTAAGGAAAGGAGGAGATGTGAAGGTGGACAGGCGAATTCATGTTCCATTTTCTATTGGGAAGAAGTAGAAAGATGAGATCTGGTGTGATGTGGTGGAGATGAATGTTTGTCACTTGCTTTTGGGAAGACCATGGCAGTATGACCGAGCAGTGCAGCATGATGGTCGAACCAATAGCTACAGCTTTATGTTTGAGGGTACTAAGATCATTTTAGTTCCGAAGAAGAGACAGCAAGGTGAGAACAAGTCAAAAGAGATTGAGGAGCTGAAGACTTTGTTGACTTTGAAGGAGTTTGTTGAAGAAGTAGAGGAGTGTCCAGAGGTGTTCTTGTTGATTGGACATGAAGCTACTGAATCTGTTGAAGTTCCAAAGGAAGTAAAGCTAGTGTTGGAAGAATTTAGAGATGTGTTTCCTGAAGAGTTTCTAAAGGAGTTACCACCGTTGAGAGATATTCAGCATCAAATTGATCTTGTGCCAGGGGCGGCATTACCTCACAGGCCATATTACAGGATAAGTCCTAAGGAGCATGAGGAACTGAGAAGGCAGGTAGAGGAGTTGTTAGAACAATGGCGTGTTCAGGAGAGCTTGAGTCCTTGTGTAGTGCCAGCCTTATTGGTACCGAAGAAGGATGTGTCTTGGTGGATGTGTACGGACAGTCGGGCTCTAAACAAGATCACTGTGAGATACAGGTTTCCTATGCCGAGGTTCGATGATTTGATTGATCAGTTGAGTGGGGCTGTTGTGTTCTCAAAGATTGACTTGAAGAGTGGATACCATCAGATTCGTATTAGACCGGGTGATGAGTGGAAGACTGCTTTTAAAACTAGGGAAGGTCTATACGAATGGTTGGTTATGCCGTTTGGCTTGGAAAATGCTCCTAGTACTTTTATGAGAGTGATGAACCAGATTTTCAGACCATTTATTGGGAAGTTCGTAGTAGTTTACTTTGACGATATTTTGATCTATAGTGGGAGTATGGAAGAGCATATCCAGCATTTGCGAGAAGTGCTGTTGATTCTACGACAGGAGCAATTCTATGCAGCAACGAAGAAGTGCGTGTTCATGACGCACAGTGTTTTGTTTCTGGGATATGTTATGTCGAAGGAGGGTATTCAAGTGGATGAAAGCAAAGTGGAAGCTGTCAGGAGTTGGCCACAACCCAAGACAATTACTGAAGTGAGGAGTTTTCATGGGTTGGTATCTTTTTATCGAAGATTCATTCCATATTTTAGCAGTGTGATGGCACCTGTAACCGATTGCATGAAAGGAATGAAGTTCGTGTGGACAGAGGAAGCAGAGTTAGCTTTTGAGAAGATCAAGACACTTTTTACGACAGCACCCATTCTGGTACTGCCAGATTTTCAGATATTGTTCGAGTTACACACTGATGCTTCGAAGGTTGGGATTGGTGGAGTATTGAGTCAGAATGGAAGACCAGTTGCTTATTTCAGTGAGAAGTTGTCTGGAGCCAAGTTGAGATATAGCACTTATGACGTGGAGGTTTACGCAATTGTTCAAGCTGTGAAGCACTGGAGGCATTATCTGTTTCAGAAGGAGTTTGTTCTTTATACAGATCATGAAGCTTTGAAACATTTGCAAGGGCAGGACAAAATTTCAGCTAGACACACTTCATGGGTCGCGTATCTGTAGCAATTTACTTTTGTTGTAAAGCACAAATCAGGGGTGACGAATCATGTAGCTGATGCCTTGAGCAGGAGGAATCATTTGTTAATGACGATGAAGGTTGAAGTGACAGGATTTGAACTATTGCCAGAGTTGTTTGAGGAAGATCCTTACTTTGCGAAAATTGTTGAGAAAGTCAAGGATGGGAGTACTGATGAATTTGTGTTGGTAGATGGATTCTTATTCAAGGGGAATCGATTGTGTGTACCAGATTACAGCTTGAGAATGAAAATTGTAAAAGAGTTGCATGAAGAAGGACATGTTGGTCGGGATCGCACATTGCAGTTGATTTCTCAGTTTTATTATTGGTCCTCGATGAAGCGGGAAGTTGAAAAGTTTGTTCGAAGATGTCATGTTTGTCAAGTTTCGAAAGGGACAGCTACAAATGCGGGTTTGTATATGCCTTTACCTGTTCCTAGAAAACCGTGGGTTGATGTAAGCATGGATTTTGTGTTAGGCTTGCCGAGGACTCAATGGGGAAATGACTCTATATATGTTGTGGTGGACCGTTTCTCGAAGATGGTACATTTTGTTGCTTGTAAGAAGACGGCAGATGCAGTCCATGTGGCACAGTTGTTCTTTAGAGAGATCTATCGCTTGCATGGTTTACCAAAATCTATAGTTTCGGACAGGGATACCAGATTTCTAAGCCATTTTTGGCTGAGTTTGTGGAAGATGGTGGGAACGAAGCTGAAATTCTGTAGTGCTTATCATCCACAGACAGATGGACAGACTGAAGTTGTGAACAGATCCCTGGGAAATTTGTTGCGGTGTCTTGTGAAGGATAATCTGAAGAGTTGGGATGTGAAGTTATGTCAAGCGGAGTTTGCTTATAATCATGCTATCAACCGTAGTATGGGTTTCAGTCCATTTCAGATTGTATATTCAAGCTTGCCAAATGGGCCGTTGGATTTAACGATAGTGCCAAAACCAAAGGGGACAGTTAAGCGGGCTACTGGTTTTGTTGATGGGTTGACAGAATGCCATAGAATCGTTCAGGAACGATTGGAGAAGACGAATGAGAAATATAAACAATCCGCAGATATTAAACGACGACATGTTGACTTCATAGAAGGAGATTTTGTATATGCAGTATTGACCAAGGATCGATTTCCTGTTGGTACTTACAACAAACTAGCTGCTAGGAAGATTGGTCCTTTAGAAATCATAGAGAAGATCAATGATAATGCGTATCAGTTAAGGTTGCCGGAAAATATTCATACTTCTGATGTTTTCAATGTCAAACACTTAATTCCGTATTATGGGGAGCAGCTTGTCGAGGAAGAGAAAAGTATGAATTCGGGACGAATTCTTTACAACTAGGGGAGGATGATGCAGCGCGAAATAATGATCAAACGACTTACCATAAGTCGCGGCCGATTCTTCCCTAAATCGCGAAGCCCAACTAAATCGCGAGTCGCCCCTCCTCCTAAGTCGCGAACGAGCATCGCAAATGAAGCCCTTGGTCACTACAGCCAAAGGTCGCGAACGACAAACAGTAAGTCGCGAATCCAGAATTCGCGAACGAGCGATCGCTCCTCCTCTATAAGTCGAACGACGCTTATGTCGCCTCCAGCCCTAAGTCGCGAACAAGCAGAGCAGATCTTCCTTAAGTCGCGTGAAGCCTAAGTCGCTTCTTCCTTAGGTTGCGTACGACATTACTTTGTCGCTGAAGATCCTTAGGTCGCGCGCGCGATACTCCTCCTTAGGTCGCGAACGACCTATGCCTTTTCCAGTAACTCGCGAGATTTCTTATGTCATTGATTGTTTCCAGCCTAGGTCGCAAGCACTTCGTTATGTCGCTGAAGCTTAAGTCGTTCCAGTGTTCTTAAGTCGCAAGTTCTTAAGTCGTTTATTGTTATGTTGTATGTCGTTAATTCGTTCTTATGTCGTTTGTTTTTATGTCGCTGATGTTATGTCACAGTGCTGTTAAGTCGTATGTGTTAGGTCGTGAGTTGCCTGTGTTGAATCGTGTATGTTAAGTCGTGAATCATGTGTTGAGTTGTGAACGAGTTATGGTGTTGTAACCCTATAAATAGGGGAGTGTTGTGTCATTGTAAAGGTTGTTGAATTTTAAATAAAATTTGGTTTGTGCTTCTTGCCTCCATTAAAATTGGTAGTTGAGTGTTATCTCCTATCTCCATCTTCGGCATTCGAGTGCGCTCGAATCAACGATTGTTGAAGCCAATTCACGGAATCAAGTGCGCTTGATCAACGTTCGAAGAATTGTAGATCTTCTCTCACGGCATCGTGCGCGATCAATGTGTCGAAGATTCCTAGAATCCGGTATCTTCGTGATCAACGGATTTGGGCATTTGGGTATTCTTAAATTCACCGATTTATCATTGATTCACCGATTATTTCCGCTAATCGTGTGAGATCCTGGACGGATTCGATTTACACCGTCGAATTCGCTTCCTAGGCTGCATCACAAACTCTTGTACAAACACAGATAAAATTACAACCCAACCATATGACCAGCCCAAAATCAAGCAATTACACATGCAAATACTAAACATAAAGTAAAGATATAATTTTTTTCAAAAAGATGTGAGTTTTGCTCACCAAAATTATGAATGCTGGCCAAATCTCTTTTAAAACTTTGAAATAAACTTTAGGTATTGCATTTTCAAAACCAAAACTCAACTTTTAGCCAAGAGAAAGCCAAGTAGGCTCAGCCAAAGGCCTTTAGGCTTGGCTAAATGGTAGTTTAGGCATGGCCTAGGTTGGAAAGGTGGTGCATGTGCTTGATTTTTAAAGAGGAAGGAGTGTGAAAGGAGGAATAAAGGTTTAAACAACTTTTTAAAAGGATTAAAAGTAAGGTTTTGATTTTTAACTTTGGGAAAAAGAAAAAGGAAGCCATTAAAACTTTAACAGCTTAAAGAAGGAGTTGAAACACTTTAAAAAAGTAGAAAACGAAATGGTGAAGGAGAGAGAAAATTTTGAATTAGTTTTATATAAAGTGGAATTATAAAATTATCAAAATGCCCCTTAAGCTCCATACCCTTCACAAATTTAATGCCACATCACCCATCCACCTCCTCCCTTTCTCTTCTACATGTTATACCAAGGGTAATACCCTTTATCCATCATGTAAACCCTCCTCTTTGTAGTTGATGTGAAAAGAGAATGACGTTACCACTTATCTTATTTATTTGAAATTTAAAACTTACAAATTGTCACATCATTCTTAAATAAGCACACTTATGTTATTAATCTTTATTTTATTTATAAATCCATGCTTAAGTTATTTAAAATGTGTAAATATGTTAGCTAAAGTGTTTACAGCATTTTAAACAACATTTTAATGGTGAAAAATTGAAAATTTTGAAAATGCTTTTCGTTCACATTTTTTTTTAAACTAAATACTTCCGTAAACCAAATTCAAAAATGAATTTCCCAACATTAGTTATAAATTAAAAGAGGGCTATTTTAATTAATTAAAACCATTAATTAATATTTAAAATTAATTAAATATTCATAAAACAAAGCAATAAAATTCTGACCCATTACAGTTATCGCCCCTCTTCAATATCGAAATTCATATGAAAATCCTTAATCAATAGAGTATAAGATCATAGTGCCAAAATAGTTTACTTCGCGTTTGTAGGTTGCCGACTATAAGTGGCGTCATCATTAGTTTGCTCAAGGTAAACTTTAGAACTTAAGGTTAAGGCGAAATTGATGAACTTCGGCATCAATGGCTTACAAAAATGTGGCCTTACTATATAGCCGATACAAAACAGTAGTGTTGTCGCCTTTACTAAAAACACGGCCTCAATAGAGTCGAAGTTGATAAATGCGGAGTCATTATAGCTAATAAGAAAACAAGTGGCATCAAGGCCTTATGGGATCGATTTCGACACTGAAGACACACGACAAGGAAATATGCGGCATCAAAGTGTTTAAGGAAATAAGTAGCATTACTCACCTCGAAGTTCATGGTGTCGACTTCGATGCTTTGCTTCGCCCTTCAACTAAGACCGATCCATTCCATACAAACTATAACTGGTACCATATGCATCGTCATTGATTGACGTCAAAGACCATGAACGTGGAGAGGTGGGAGGCGACAACAATGATTTCGACATGGCACTGTCGTAATTAATGTGACAACTGATATTTTGCTATTTAAAGTAATATCCTTTTCGCCAACTTCTTTTATTTGTAAAAATCCTATTGGATAATAACTTTCTTTAATAAAATCTTTCTCAGAAACTACTGTAGAATTGATTTATCATTAACAAAACATTTACAAATCTATTAATTTATATTAATATTGTAATATAATTATTAAGCTTCTCTAGCCTTATAAATTCATAATAAATAACATAGGAAAAATTCCCAAAGACCACAATAAATCCAATTTGTTATATTCATCAGCATATAGAAATTTTAGGACCAAAAACATAATTTAATTATTTTTAATAAATAAAACCCGAAATAAACTATTTTCTTCTTTAAGAAAATCATAAAATATTCATAATAATTCATAAAATTTTGAAATTAAAAGCCCACTTCTAAAACAATATTTCTTACATCACATTAAAATTTCAAGTCATTTAAATGTCATATGATAGGTTTTCCAAGTCAAACTTATCACTTAATTTCAAAAATAAATTCTTTAATTCATCAACAAGCATGTATTCATCCAAACATTCAAAAATGACATAATATCACTCATAATATTTCGGGTTTAACCCTAAAACCGAAATTGAACAAACATAAAAGAGATGGGTATTAATATTCACCTTGAATAGTTAATGAAACTTGAGATTTGAATTAAGATTTGGTTCCCATAAGCTCTAGGTTTAGTTTCCTTAGCTGTTATCCCGCCTTTTGGCAAGGCCGTGACACCAAGAACCTGACAAGAAACCAATGACGGTTCGTCTTAGAGATCGGTTATACGCAGGCTCACTATGGATATCGACGAATTTTTTCCGAGTCCGGATCAAGCTACAATCGACAAGACACGACGAGCAAAGCAATGAAAGTCAACGTTCCAAATTTCAAATCAATCGGAGTTAATACGCTCAAGATATGATAGATACAAGCTAAGGAAAATCAACTCTATTTCGTATCGATCTGCTAGTCCTCTGTTCGAATCGATCAGCTTCGTATCGATCAGAAGGCCCAAGTTCGAATCAATCAGGTTCGCATCCATCACCAGAGTCTACTTCGTATCGATCGACTTCGTATCCATCACCAGAGTCCACTTCGTATCAATCGTCCAATGTCCACTTCGTATCCATCAAAGAGCCTTTGTTCGAATCCATCAGGACGCGCTGTTCGTACCCATCAGAGGATCACTGTTCGTATCCATTCAGGTGGAGCGCTTTTATCATTATGAACATAGCATAACGATCGATACGAATAGAGTATAACGATCGATACGAACAGAGCATAACGATCGATACGAACTAAGGGACTTCCATCGATGCGAACTAGACCATCCCCTTTGATTCGAACTACACTACTTTCATTGATACAAATAAGGCAAAGTTCAAGGAACGACTCGACCAACTCAGCGAAGAAGGTGGATCGATCCAAAGAGTGCTCTCCACGTCATCACCTGATCACACACAACCATCGATTCGAAATGATCGAGTCGAACGAAACAGCATGCCGAAAGTGTCCATTTCGTATCGATCGTAACTCAAGATCCACAAGTCCAAATGCCACCAAATTTTCACAGGAGCTTACGAACGTGCTAAAGAATGTACACACAAAGTTTCGACTCCATTGGACGAAATCTTAATCGATACGAAATCTGTTCATATCGATCACGGATCGGGTCGAAACTTCACGGGCTTGGTCGCGTAGGCCCACTCACGTGCCAGAAGAAGTCTCCCGAGATCTGAGCAAAATACCAGCCTCCTACACCTATAAATAGAGACCCATGGCATACAGAGAAAGGATCTTTGAATTCTCCAATGCCCAGACTCTGCCGGATTCGGTTCTAAAGTCCATTGCTGCTGTTGCTAACGAAATTTACTGATGTAATTCATTGTTATCTGCTGTAACCTGCTGCAATCAATTGTAATCATCAAAGAAACATCAATAAAGCGATCAATTTCATAGTGGACGTAAGCAACACGCCGAACCACTCTAAATCCTTGTGTTTCTGTGCGTTTTAATTACTTTCATATTTGTTTTTTGGAGTTTTTGTTAGATAACCTATTTTTCCATTTAATTTCTTCACTTTATCTCTTCAAAAACTTCTGAAGAGTGTTGTGCCCATTTTTGGTACAAACACATTGGTGCTTTCACTGAGAAAAACCCAATTTTTCTCCTGCTCTTTGGATCTCCTATCGATACCGGATTGCAAAAAATCCAAGAAGAAGATCCAGATCTCAGACTTTGAAGCCCTTCCATTCTATTCAAATTTGCCTCAGATCTAGGAAAGGACTTCATCAATTCATCATGGTAAGCACACGAACTGCCTCTACAGCTGCTGATCAAGAAGGACAGGACAGACAAAATCCCATGTAATTGCCTCCATCCAACCAAGATGCTACCGGACCTTCAGATCCATCAGGCCCGGTCACCAGACAAGAGTTTCAGATGCTGCTTCAAGAGTTGACCCAAAGTCAGCAACAACTTACTGAACAACTACACACCAACACAGAGTTGACCAACCAGCTGAATCGCCAAAGGCGCAGAAGATCCATAAGAGATCAAGGTTCTTATTCTTCCACAGGGAGTTCAGCATCATCTGATGATCATCATCGATCCACATGCCCACGGCTGGATGTAAGCTACACCCAGGCCACGGGACACCAACCTGCCTTGAATCTTTGACAACCCAAAACTAGACCATCCACTAGTCATCATACCGGACCTTCATCCCGAGGAGGTGCTGCTCCTTACCATGTCACAGGCAACCTCGCTACCACCACCACTACCGAACAAGAGGTTGATGCTAGAAATCAGGATGATCCCCATCGTGACCAACGAGAGCACACTCCAGAGCCTTATGTCCTAGAAAATGTTGAACCAAGGAGGCAAGGCACGGACCGTCGACCGCGTCCGGTCCAGACTCGCGCTGTGGAACCCTACCACACCTTGGCACGGCATGCTCCTAATATCCGAATGCCGGATATACCAACAATGATTCTTCAAATGATCCGTTAAAGTCAGGGTCTCACTAATGACGACTGGGGAATCTCCCAGAGTCATACCCCTTTCAGTGATGACATACTATATGCTGAACCACCTCGGCGCTTCAGGATGCCAACTTTGCCGGTCTATGAAGGAAGTTCTGATCCCAATCAACACATCCTGAAGTATGAATGGCTAATGAATGCTGCGAGAGCTGATGATGCAGTAAAATGCCTTAGTTTCCCCATTTCCCTAGGGGCATTGCAACTATGTGGTTTACTCATTTGCCACCACGATCCATTTCGAATTTTGACCAGACGGCCACCAAGTTTGTTGAACAATTCCGTATGCACGTAGCAAGGCCTAAAGATGTTAACACTCTGTCTAGTGTTACTCAAGCTCTCGGAGAAACACTTAGACGTTACTTGGAGCGATTCCATGCTGCGTGTGCAGAAATAAGCAATCCCAATGACAACTCTATCCTAATGGCATTGACTAAAGGGATTGATCCTGATTCCGAGTTCGAAAATTGGTTAGCTGGGAAGCCGCCCGCGTCATTGGACCGTTTCTATTCCAAGGCAGCCCAATTCTTGAGAAGGGAGGATGCGAAACAGTCTAGGAAGAAGGATGATGCAGGGCCCAACATCGAAGGAATTCAGAGTAACATCGCCGTTAAACAATCCGGGGAGAGTTCCAGGAAAGTTCAGTTGAATATACAAAATAAACAGAATCGGCAGAGGGATAGTGGAAATCAAGGTAAAAAGCGGGATCAAAGTCGTGGTCCACGACGTAGAGCTCCCATGTTTGACAATTATACTCCATTGAATACGTCGCTGGAAAATGTGTATTTGTAGATCTGTAATACCATGCAATACAAGAAGCCTGCCCCGAAGCCATCAATGGAAAGACAAGTCCAAACAGGAAAGTTTTGCAGATTCCACAAAAGCTATGGCCATAATACAAATGAGTGTCATCATTTACAAGATCTCATTGAGAAACTGATATGTGAACGAAAGTTGGATCAGTATGTGCGGGCGCCGCAATCAGGCGGTGCATGCCCATCAAATCAGAATCGTGCGCCAAATCAAGAAAGACAGGAGGAACCCGCTCGAACTGGCGGGAGGTTGGTTATTAATACAATAAGTGGTGGTCCTCATCCAGCAGACCGAAGCTGGAAGGAAATGGAGTCGTATGCCAGCTCTATCAGGCATGCAGACTTCGAGTGTTGTAGTAGTTTTGATGTAGGGGCTTCGGCCAAACAACAGAAGACGATGATAGATGACATCGTGTTTAGAAATAGAGACGCTGATAAAGTCGAAGCCCCCACTGTCGATCCACTGGTCATCTCAGCTCAAGTAGGTCCTGCTTGGATGAAGAGGATCTTAGTTGACAGTGGAAGCTCAATGAATATTATGTTTAAACGAGCTTATGATCAAATGAGAATGGAAGCCAAGGATTTGAAATCTTGTCAATCTCGAATCCATGGTTTCAATGGGAGTGCTACTATACCCATTGTAGTAGTGGAGCTGCCAGTAGAGTTGGGAGTTGGAGAATGCCGGAGAGTACGGATATTACAGTTCGTTGTGTTGGACATAGACTCCCTTTATAATGCTTTCTTGGGCCGACCGGCCCTCGCTGAATTCAGGGCAGCCATTGCCCCATGGTGTTTGACTTTAAAGTTTTCCACTGATCGTGGAGTGGGAATCATTCAAGGAGATCAGGCTGCTGGGAGAGCCTGTTATGTTGCCGAGTTGCGGGAGGCGCAGCGAAAGGAGAAAGGAAAGGTCGTAGAGGAATCTCTCGACGTCCGCTTTGCTGATAATTGACAATTAACACCTGGGCCTAGGCCCGGGCACCCCAGCCAATTCCAAAGGGATCTTGACCCAAGAGAAACCGAAGACGAAGGAGAATCTAAAGAAAGTCAAGCATCCCCGGCCGAACTGACGATTGATGTCCCAATTGACGATGACGATGATTCGAAAATGATAAAGATTGGATCTCAGCTAAGCCAGCAAACTCAAGAGGATTTGTTTGAGTTTTTACGGGCAAATCTTGACGTATTCTTCTGGATGCATTCTGATATGTGTGGGATCTCGCCGGACATCGCGAGCCACACTCTGAATATTGACCCACGACATGTGCCGGTTAAACAGAAAAGGCATGGTATGGATCCAGAGAGATCTGCCGCCCTTAAAGAAGAGGTAGAAAAGCTTAAAGCAAATGGGTTCATTCGAGATGCGCTATACCCCGAATGGGTGTCGAATCCCGTGCTCGTACGAAAGTCAAACGGAAAATCGAGAACTTGTGTCGATTACTCCGATCTGAATAAAGCCTGTCCCAAAGACAGTTTCCCGCTTCCCAGAATTGATCAGCTAGTAGATTCAACAGTTGGGCATGAGCTCTTATCCTTCATGGATGCGTATTCTGGCTACAATCAGATACCGATGCATTTACCTGATAAAGAGCATACCATCTTCGTAACCAATCTGTGACTTTATTGCTACAAAGTTATGCCATTCGGACTCAAGAATACCGGGGCTACTTATCAACGATTGGTCAATCAGATGTTTGCCAACCAAATCGGGAAAACAATGGAAGTATATGTAGACGACATGCTTGTGAAGTCACGATTTCCCACTGACCATATTAAAGACCTAGAAACTATGTTCAACATACTTCGAGAATACAGAATGAAGCTCAATCCATTGAAATGTCATTTTGGAGTTGCTTCCAGAAAATTCCTTGGGTTTATCGTCAATGCTCGGGGAATTGAAGCTAATCCTGAAAAGATTTGGGCAATCAGAAATCTTGAAACTCCAAAAACTATAAAGCAAGTCCAGAGCCTCAATGAGAAAGTAGCAGCATTGAGCAGGTTCATTTCAAATTCCACTGACAAATGAATTCCCTTCTTCAATCTGATCTGAAAAGGAAAACAAAACTTTGAATGGACCACAGAGTGTGAGGGCGCTTTCCAAGCACTAGTTCAACATCTATCCATACCACCTATCCTGTCAAAGCCTATTGATCATGAGAATCTGTACGTTTACTTGGCGATATCAGAAAACGCTATTAGCATTGCCTTAATTCGAGAAGAAGACAGGATACAGAAGCCAGTATACTACGTCAGCAAACGATTGACTAGAGCTGAAAGGAATTATCCGAAACTAGAGAAGTTGGCTTATTGCCTTGTCATTGCATCAAGGAAACTCCGACCATATTTCCAGGCACATCCTATTATTGTTTACACCGACCATATTTCCAGGCACATCCTATTATTGTTTACACCGACCAGCCATTACGATAGGTCCTTACGCGGCCTGAGACGTCTGGTAGGTTACTCAAGTGGAACATCGAACTGAGCCAGTTTTATATTACTTACATTCCAAGACGAGCCATTCAAGGACAAGTCCTAGCCGATTTCATAGCTGAATTTACCGTTCCAGAGGACTTGCCCGAAACCAGTGAATCCCCCGAATACGTCTGGAAGCTGTATACTGATGGTGCATCAAACGACCCGTGTTCGGGCGCTGGTGTTGTACTTGAAACTCCCGAAGGTTGATCTATATGTTATGCTTTGAAGTTCAATTTTCATGCAACCAATA
Source organism: Allium fistulosum (assembly GCA_030737815.1). Taxonomy (NCBI): domain Eukaryota; kingdom Viridiplantae; phylum Streptophyta; class Magnoliopsida; order Asparagales; family Amaryllidaceae; genus Allium; species Allium fistulosum. Next base: position 933,472,217 of record CM060907.1, on the reverse strand, counting down.
ATGAAGCTGAATATGAAGCCCTCTTAGCTGGATTAAAACTTGCCAGAGATTTGAGAATTATCGCTGTGGAAATTTATTGTGGTTCATAGTTAGTTGTGTGTCAAGTACGGGGAGAATATCAAGCGAGAGATCAAAGGCAGACTGCTTACTTAGTTCGAGTTTAGGAAGTACTGAATCGGTTTGATTATTATGTCGTTTATTGTATACCTCGAGAACACAACCAAAAAGCCGATTCATTGGTGAAGTTAGCCAGCACAGGTGAAGCTCAGCAAATGGGACTTGTTCCCATAGAGACGTTATCTTCCCCAAGCATTGACCGGGCAGAAATAGACTGGGTATGCGAAACCGTTACCGATAAGGATTCATGGATGACCCCACTCAGAAATTACCTAGAGCACGGAACCTTGCCGGAGCGCAGGAGTGAAAAGAGACAAGTCCTTCGGAAGGCCTCACGATTCACCATCCTGAATGGAATCATGTACAGAAGAGGGTACTCTGTTCCTTTACTCCGGTGTATTGCTCACGATGAAATTAAACGAGTATTACACGATGTACACGAGGGAGAATGAGGCGATCACACCGGGGGGCAAGTACTTGCCAAGAAAATACTTCGATACGGATATTACTGGCCGACTGTGAATCGCGATGCGTCAGATTATGCAAAGAAATGTGATAAGTGTCAAAAGCGTGCTCGAATTCCTAGAGCCCCTCCTACCGAGATAACGCAAATGGTCAGCCCATGGCCATTTGCAATGTGGGGCATCGACATCATTGGTACTTTACCTCTGGAAAAAGGTGGTGCAAAATACGCCATCGTCACAGTTGATTACTTTACAAAGTCGGTTGAAGCTGAGCCTCTTGCTACCATAACGACGAAAAAAGTAATCAACTTTGTAGTCCGCAACATTATCTGTCGATTCGGTCTCCCACACACCATTATCAATGACAACGGGACCCAATTCGACAGTGTTGAATTTAAAGATTTCTGCAAACGGTTTCACATTCAAAAGAAATTCTCTGCAGTTGCACACCCTCAAGCGAACGGACAGGTCGAAGCGGTCAATAAAGTTATAAAGTCCATTCTGAAGAAACGACTGGAAAAGGTTGGGGGCAAGTGGGTCGATGAACTTCCTATGGCTTTATGGGCTTACCGAACAACCCACGAACGCCCGATTGTACAACGCCAAGGTCCACCCACGAACCTTTGAACTAGGCGATCTCGTCCTAAAAAGAATCTATTCGGTTCCTTCGCATATGAAGTCGACATGGGAAGGACCGTATGTCATTGAACGAAGGCTCGGAGATAGCACATTCAAATTATCGACCGTTGACAGTCTTACTTTGCCAAGTGCCTGGAATAGCGAGAGTCTTCGTCGCTACTACACATAAAAGGCTATGTTATTTCATTTAGTTTATTTTCCATTTTGCAATTTTTTTCTGCATTTCAAAATTAGAATTTGTAATAAGGCAGCTGACTTTGCCATATTTTCTTATTTCAGCAATAAAATGTAATCTCTTCGAGCCAGAGCTGTGATTTACTTGAAATATTTCATATGAACATCACCATGCACGGAGAGCTAAGTTTCACCATACGGTGGGATTTATTCAAATAGAAAGTGACTGTGATGCAACCGGTCACTCGCTAAGTGAAACCCATGCTCGGGGACAAGCCATCACACCAAAGTCAAAAAAGGATTGATACACGACAATCCTTCACTTAACTCCAGGTTCCCAGAGTGCGAACTGGAGTATAAAAATACGTCTATGAAGAGGGTGGATCCGTTCGCCTAACGACTTCGTCCGTATCTGAACCAAGTTCGAGGAGGGTTGAACCGTCCACCTAACGACCTCGCTTGTTAACTCAGGGTGGATGTGATCCGACCATCCACGATCCTAATACACCTTTCATTCCCAGAGAGCGAGAGGAATCCAAAAACCTACAGCAGATGTGACTGACCGTTTGTTTATCAACTCCGAACTCCCAGAGTGCGAGTCGGAGTATAAACAACAACTCCGGATTCCCAGAGTGCGAAACGGAGTATAAACATCAACTCCGGATTCCCAGAGTGCGAAACGAGTATAAACATCAACTCCAAATTCCCAGAGTGCGAATTGGAGTATAAATACCAACTCCGAACTCCCAGAGTGCGAGTCGGAGTATAAACATCAACTCCGGATTCCCATAATGCGAAGTGGAGTATAAACATTAACTCCGAATTCCTAGAGTGCGAAACGGTATATAAATACCAACTCCGAACTCCCAGAGTGCGAGTCGGAGTCTAAATGTCGATTCCGAGTCCCCAGAGCGCGGACATATAATTAAAACTTAAGCCGGCGTGACCAACCACCAGTTAGCAAATGAGAATCCCCGAAGTGCGGATATGATCATCGATAATCGAACAACGGAGTATGACTCACTCAATCTCCTCTTGTCTCAGACATCCGTTCAGTGGCACTAGACTCAACATGTTATAAGTGAGAAGCGATCGCTAACTGATGTTCTACAATTCACCCTCAAGAGTGGGGGGCAGGACTTAAGCATCGACCATTGACTAAAGCGGTGCAACATCAAAGTTCGACTCACTTCCCGGTCGTAAATCACGACCACAGTTCCCGGACTTAGCAAGCAAAAACGAACTTGACTCGAAACCTGAAACTTCAGTGCACTTCAGATATTGAACGCTAACGCAATACACAATAACTGAGAAAAAACCAAAAAAGAAGAGTTTCATTTCTACTATTTGTGAAAGAAATTCATGTACAAGTTTGTTCCAAAAAATTCCTACTAGCAGGGGCCGAACCTGCATCTATACACGGCCAACAATATGAAAATCAAAATAGACCGAGGAAACATGTCTACTCTTATTTCTTCATCGGCTTCCTTTTCGGTGTAAACCCGTTGGAGCCGCCACTACCTTTCCTCTTTGAGCCTTTACTTTTCGGTGGACAGTCTCCAAGTGGGGGCATGATCTCGACATCCTCCTCCGAGATCGAATGTATAGGGATGCTTCCTGCGGGCGGAGTTGGAGGAACAGGATCAACTGTAGAGGCGGGATGGATACACTGGTGTCGAAAACTGTACCGCCAGGCGATATCATTCTAAGCGGAGCTGGGCCAGGTGCCGCCATTCCACCTCCAAAACTGTCACCGTGACCTGCTGCTTCCATTTCAGCGTCAATTTTGGCCAAAATCTCCTCTTCAGTAATCACTCGAGCCTTGCTGGGAGCATCAGTAGTTGGCATCGAAGAACTTGTAGCAGGAGCGCCTCCACTCAAAACAAATGGCAGGTCGGCAAAAGGATCGCCATGACGGCGAAAGAGTTCCTCCATCAGCTGCTCATAAAAAACAAGTGAGCTTCCCTGCATTTCGTCGAGCGGCGCGGTTGTGGTTACAGTGGTCGCTTCGGTAACAATAACCCCCCTTGCGTCTGATATGATTCTTGAGTAACAGGAGGCACGACCGGTGTGGCATCAATCACTGGACAAAAAATAAGAGAACTGTTAGAACTTAATTCAAGTGAAAATTCCGACCTGAGACAGATATGTAGAATGTTCAGAGTACCTTCCTCAGTTTGACTTGTAAGCGACTGAACGGCTTCAGCAACTTGCTCTGTAGCCGGAGACATCTGCGGCTGATCCAGATTGTAGGCAGGAACAGCTTGGGGATCGGACACAGGCAAGGATTCAGGCTGGGTTGACGCTGGAAGTTCAAGACTTGCATCGTGGTGTTCAACCCCAAAGCCTTCTCCTACTTCGAAGTGCTGGGTGGCGATCCTTTCCTTTTCATGCAGAATCATTGACTCATGGAAAATCTTCCTTTCATCTTCATTCAGAATGCGATTCTTGAGTTCAAATTCATCTACAAACTCACCCAGATGCGCGGCCTTCTCTTCTTCAACCAATCGGCACCAGGCGTTGTATAGATGTGCCGGATAATCATCGAGCCAGGCTAGACCCCCGTGCCTCAGCACGTTAGCATTGTAAACAACGAGAAGGTCTTCAATATCAGCTTCTAGCCTGGACTCGGCCGATTTCACCTTCTCCTAAACCTCAGTCTCCACCTCGCGAACCTTAGCCATGGCCGCATCTCGTTCGCCTTGGAGCAAGACAGCCTGCTCGCATGCCTCCTGGGCTGCGTTATTCGCATCATCCTTTTCCTTGGCCATGTCAGAAAATTTGGCCTTAAGCTCGTTGAGTTCCTTAACCACCGCATCCCGTTCGGTGGTAATTGTAGTATTTCGATGGCCCATCTCCTCCACCAAGGCAACGTGTGTCTGCCTCAACCTCTCCATTGCCACATTCGCTTCATCAGCTTTTTTGGTGGCCACAATTTCAGATTTCCGAGAAGTCTCGGCCTCAGTATTGAGAACTTGTATGATTCGGTCCTTTTGAGCGAGTTTGGACTCCATTTTCTCAATCGCTTTGGCTCGCTCAAAGGCCACCTTGGAAGCTTTCTCTGCAGCATTTACCCACTCTCTATACTGGGTATAGACATCGTGAATGTAGTCATGCATCGTGTTTTCCACCCCAGATGGGATTCTTTTTAAGTGAGGTGGAAAGACGTAGCCGTCGAAGCATATGTTCGTGAATTCCTTCCTCAGCTAAGCAATTTTAATAGCCCCTTCCCCCGTGGGCTCAGTAATGGCCTGCTCTGCAATTATGGGGGGGCACGGTTTCAACTCGCTGGTGATGAGTTCCGGACCTCGAAGTCTGAGAAGACGGTCTGTGTCGTGGAGGCTCTAGCGGGTGTGGAACATGAACAGGAGGTGGAGATGGAATTCTAAGAGGAAGAGAGCGAGACCTAGATCGGTGTCTGTATTCTCTGTCCCTGTCCCGCTCGTACCTCTCTTGATTAGAGTACCTGCGATCGCAGTCTCTATCTGAATCTCTCCTGCGGGAATCATAGTAAGTAGAAGACTTTCGAACCAAGCGAAGGCTCCCAAGCATCGATCCTTTCCCATACATAGTACCTGAAAGTGAGAAATGGAAGGAAAAGTTAGCGATCTCTTGGACTGGACGATTTACGATTATGAATCATGTAGTGCAGTGAAGTGTATGTATGTGCAACCCCCCGACCAACCGGAAATGTCAGCCGCACTCGTAACAAGCGACTCACTCAGATCAAGAGCATTTTCAAGCTCCTTCATCCCGGTGTCGTGTTGAAATGACACATAGTCCGGAATCGGAATATCAGCAAGCCCTTCGAAAGGATTCTCTACTTGCGGGGGAGGAGCCTCCGAAATTCTAATTCCCGGGATGGGCAAAGACATAACCACGGATTTCAATCTCACAGATTTAGAACGCTTATGAGCAACTGCCTTGCCTTTTCTCCTTCCTCCTGAATCCTGAACATTGGAAGAAGGCCCAGCTTGGAGTTCGTTATCAGTGGGCATTCTCTCCGGGTCAACCTCTTCAGCTATTACGACACCAGGCGCTTTGCGTTTCGTCCGTTTCTTCGAGACCGCCCTAAGTGTCCCTTCCAGCCTTATGCTTTGCTTCCGTTCAATCAGCCCGACAATTCTTAAGTTTCTGTCGGTTAGAACCAAGTCAATGTTCCTCTCTTCACCCGGAACAGCTTGGAGGATCCGAACTAACTCTCTGAAATATCCACCGTCGGGTCATGAGATTGTGGCTGTAAAAGAAGTGAAGTATGTTAGTTTTGAGAACGATTATTATTATCTCGATAATTCATGAGAAAGACTGCAACACTTACGTCTATCCAACCATCGCCTAGCGAATCCAGGGGGCATCGAACGTAGAACCATCCTGTCTTAAAGTAACTCAACCTTCCCCAAGACCCCATTATAATCTGACAATTCCTAATCACTTCCAACAATGTGAAAGAAGGGCTGTCTCCGCGACTCTTAATGTTGAAAAGATATCTAATCTCGATCGGCTTCGGTGGTCGAAAGAGAATTTCCATAAACAAAATGAAAGTGCTATTAAACAAGGCGTATCCGTTGGGGTGTAGATGGGATGGAGCGATTCCAAGGAATGACAGCATTTCCCTTATGTACTGATTAAATGGAGGAAGTGTCCCTGCTGTGCAAGCATGACGGTTGAAAGTAATAAACCCCTCCGGGGCAGCATGTGGTCTATCATTGGGTACCGGTAGTAATACGTCGTCAAGCGACAAGCCATGCCTTAAACAAATCCATCCCAGAATATCTTCGGAGATGCCGGACGGCACCGAGTCTTGTGGACTGCAAATGAACCGGGCGCCTGGAAACTCGTCCGGAGCTGGATCTATAACTTCGGCCTCGATGGCCGGGATCTCGATTATGGAAGGAGTTGAACCCGGAAGTTCCTGCTGTTGCGAACTTGAAGGTTCCATGACTAACTAGCTTATGAAAAATCATCGTTAAACAGACAATAACGATCGTGCATCCCCCAGTGTAAAGTGTATGAATGTGTTGTGCAGTGCCGTACTGAATATCACTTGAAAAATTCTACAGAATTGGAGAAAACGTGAGAAACGATAAGACTTCGAAATTCAATCGGAATGACCGTTATCGCCGACCATCACAATCGTGCCATACAGAGGTCAGGGATCGATCCAAGTTAAAATTTATTATCATTTTGTTAAGTTCCAGTTCCGTCAACGAGCTTCGATAGGTGATCATATATGCGGTGAAATGATTAAGTCCAATTATGCAAGTTTGATGCTCGTCAGAGTCAGTTTTCCAAGTGTTCGAGGGATTACAAGTTCTTTAAGGCTCAATTCGTATCGGTCACAAAAGTCCAGTTCGTAACAATAATTCGTATCCATCTGTATGCAAGTTTGACTCGGTTAAGGCTGAAGACTTCGAATCGATCCAGGGAATAGTCATTTCGTATCGATCATAATTCGACCTCCAATTTGTATCGATCACTCTATCCTTCATTTTGTATCGATCAAAGATGTGCCTTCTTCGCATCGATCGGCGGCGATCCAAGTCAACGGATGTTGAATAGCCACTCCACGATTAGTACGAGAGTAAGGTCGATACGAAACGAAGTGCCTTCTTCTTCCCCAATCGATCGATACGAAGATCGAACTGCCATCTACTAAGTCTTTCGTAAACCTCCGGGTATCATCTTCTCCAAACAATCTGAACACAATTATTTTTCCTCCTCCATCCCTCGGCCATGCTCCGAACCAACTCCGACGTCGGTGTCGCCAGGATTCGGTCATCTATGAGAACGGATGAGCAATTGAACTCGATGTCTCATCATTTTTAAGGCGAGTTCGTCAATTAATTACCTGATTTCGATAACTGGTTTAAGGAATTGAAGGATTCGATTCTATTCGAATGCGAAGAACAGTTTTCTTTCTTGGTCTCTGGAGTCATACGAAAGCAAAGCACAAGAGTAAAAAGTAAAAAGTGAAAAATTGCTAAGTCCACAATATTTATATGGACTCGAGTGTGAAGGTAAAAGACGATTCGCATCCCAGTGAACTCGACCGGTCACAAAATGTCACCACTGAATCGATTCGAACGAGCCATTCGAATCCATCAACTCGAGCCTTTATCAAAACGAAGGTGCCAATGGAGGCTTCTGTAAGTCACCCAAATCCATCGATACAAAGCCATTGTTCGTATCGATCATTTTCGACTCCATCCCCAGTGCAGCGATATGAACTATGTAGTTCGAATCCATCGAATAACAGCTCCTAGAGGCCAGTACTCATCGATACGAATTGTCTATTCGTATCCAATGACACCAGGTCCACCGATTCGAAATACACAACAAGGGTTGTTCTACAGGCATTGAATTCCATCGATACGAACGATCGTTTCGTATCCATCGAACCTCACATCCATCGATTCGAAATGTTCATTTCGTATCCATCAATGCGATGTATATCGATGCAAAGATAATGTTCCAACCTTTTACATCAATTCAGGAGAGGATTGCGCTGAAGGAACATTCAGAAACAACCATCGAGCGTTGTTACAATTCGAATTTCACATCGGTTCAAGAGAGGATCGATACGGAACTCGATACCAGATAAACTGACAACGACTCGTGAACGTGCAGCGTTAACGAGAGTCAGATTAACATATATGGATATACGTCGGACTAATATTAATTTTTTTAACATTCATAGGAATTGGATACTTATCTGATAACGATTACAACAACAAACAGCTAATCTCAGTCAAGCAACAGTCAGTTACAACAATACAGAGTACAACAGTTGATAATCAATGGTTCACATTACCTAGAAAATCAGTCAAAGATTACAACTTTCAGCGAATAGACGATAACTGTTCAGAATGAAGATTGCAGCATTTCAAAGCACATCGTGTTTCCACAAGACGTACTTTGGGGGGAAAATGTTATCTCGTCTTTTGGCAAGGCCGTGACACCAAGAACATGAATAGAAACCAATGATGGTTCATCTTAGAGATCGGTTATACGCAGGCTCACTATGGATATCGATGAATTTTGTCTGAGTCCGGATCAAGCTACAATCGACAAGACATGATGAGCGAAGCAATGAAAGTCAAAGTTCCAAATTTCAAATCAATCAGAGTTAATACGCTCAAGATACGATCGATACAAGCTAAGGAAAAACAACTCTACTTCGTATCGATCGGCTAAGCCTCTGTTCGAATCGATCAGCTTTGTAGCGATCAGAAGGCCCTAGTTCGAATCGATCAGGTTCGCATCCATCACCAGAGTCTACTTCGTATCGATAGACTTCATATCCATCACCAGAGTCCACTTCGTATCGATCGTCCATTGTCCACTTCGTATCCATCAAAGAGCCTTTGTTCGAATCCATCAGGACGCGCTGTTCGTACCCATTAGAGGATCACTGTTCATATCCATTCAGGTGGAGCGCTTTTATCGATACGAACAGAGCATAACAATCGATACAATCAGAGCATAACGTTCGATACGAACCGAGCATAACGATCGATACGAACAGAGCATAGCAATCGATACGAACTAAGGGACTTCCATCGATGCGAACTGGACCATCCCCATCGATTCAAACTACACTACTTTCATTGATACGAATAAGGCAAAGTTCAAGGAACAACTTGATCAACTCAGCGAAGAAGGTGGATCGATCCGAAGAGTGCTCGCCACGTCATCACCTGATCACACACAACCATCGATTCGAAATAATCGAGTCGAAATGATCGAGTCGAACGAAACAACCTGCAGAAAGTCTCCATTTCGTATCGATCATAACTCGAGATCCATAAGTCCAAATGCCACCAAATTTACACAGGAGCTTACGCACATGCTAAAGAATGTACACACCAAGTTTCGACTCCATTGGACGAAATCTTGATTGATACGAAATCCGTTCGTATCGATCACGGATCGGGTCAAAACTTCACAGGCTTGGTCACGTGGGCCCACTCACATGCCAGAAGAAGTCTTCCGAGATCTGAGCGAAATATCAGCCTGCTACACCTATAAATAGAGCCCCAGGGCATACAGAGAAAGGATCTATTTACAGAGAAAGGATCTATTTACAGCGAAATAACAGCCTGCTGCAATCAATTGTAATCATCAAAGAAACATCAATAAAGCGATCAATTTCATAGTGGACGTAGGCAACACGCCGAACCACTCTAAATCCTTGTGTTTCTGTGCGTTTTAATTACTTTCATATTTGATTTTTGGAGTTTTTGTTAGATAATCCTCTTTTTCCATTTAATTTCTTCACTTTATCTCTTCAAAAACTTCCGAAGAGTGTTGTGCCCATTTTAGGTACAAACACTAGCTTTCTTCTCTTGATTTCTCCTAGCAATGGCTAGATTTCTTTAGTTTATATGAAGTGAAAATGAAATTAAGGTAATGAGAGAGTAAGGGTTTATTTTAGAAAATGGAGCTTATTCCTATTTTTCCCTTCCCGTACTTCCTCCTTCTATTTTGATGTTCTAATCAACATTATTAGTTCATAAATTAAGGCTTGACCCATAATTTATCAAATCTCAATCTCTTTATCATTTCACATTATTTTACTTAATTTATCTAATTTAAGATCCTAAATAATGTTAATTAAAATTATGTGTATTACAGGACCCAATTGTAATCCCAGCTTCATTGATGCTCAAATCCATGCCACTCCAAAAGGTTCGGAACTAGGTCCATAATCGCAAAGACCAGAGTAATCTACTATCGCAAGATCCGTATACAATTGCATATCCAGGTGGGCATCCCCACATACTTCTTCTTTATGAGCACGGTAGAAGCCTTTAAGTTATCAATGATCCCTTGGCATGCATCTCCATAATGAAGCTCAATCATTATTCCATCATAGCTATTTCCACCGTAGGACACAATCGTAAATCCCACTTGAATGCCCCCATCATTGAACTTGCCCTTGTGGATCGCCATCATGACTCCCATCGTTAAGTAATTATCTTTGAAACACCTCTAGACACCCATCGCAAGTCATAGGGTCATCGTACCAATGTTCCGAAGTCATCGCCATCATCGTCGGCGCCATCGAGTCGCGGTGTTATGCTAACGCTCCCCTATAATTGCATGAAAGCCAAGGTCATCACAAGTTGTTTTGGAGTTGCCAACTTCATCTTAAATCACCCCCAAGGGACCCAGAACATGCCACAAAGAAATTGCTAAAATCTCGCCGTGCCATGATGAAAATCTCTCGACTTTCCAACTTTGTTCGGGTTTGCCTTAGAGTCAGCCAGAGATAGTCGCTCCATTTCCCTGAGTCGAGCATGAAGCACCTTCCTTGAATAGAAATTCTTGCCCAGCTGTGAGCGGCGCCAAACCCGAGCTAAACCTGAAACAAACCCCTGAATAGAAATCCATGTCCAGCTCCGAGTCAAACCACCACCGAACCTGAGCCAAACACGAGACAATACACCCAAACAGAAATTCTTATCCGACTTCGAGCCAAACCATCACCAAACCTGAGCTGTGCCTAGGACAGACCAGAATCCCCTCGAACTAAAATACTTTCGAGTCTCCGAATCCAAATTTTGCATCTATTACACTAATCTCTTTGAGCCTATCCATCAAAGCCCGATTTCAAGGTTTCTACCTCTAAGTTGCTTCGATGAACGTTTTCAAGCATATAAGAAAACACCATACATGCACTAAACAATATTCAAACATGCAACATACAAAAATTCATGGCAAATCATCCTATAATATGTCTCTGACGTAGCCTAACACACATCAAGATATCAAATTTACATGACTAGAACGCTTTATAACATTTTTAATTCATTTTTACTACGGGTTTCACTTTAAAGCAGCCCGGAAATATGATTTTGACTATAAAAATAAGTTTAAAACATGCCAAAAGCTATAGATACAAATATAATAAGGTGAGAGAAGATAAATTACTCACCAAAACCTTCAAAAACCAAGTTTTGCATGTAAAACAATGCAAATTTGAGAATTACAGCCAAGGTCCGATTTTTCTTTCCAAAAGATGTAAATTTGAAGCTCTCTAATGTATCCCCTTGCTTATCTATGGTTTGGACAAGTGTTGGACAAGAAAAGGGAAGGATTTGGGTAAAGAATGGAATAATGAGGGTTAGGAGCTATTTGAGAAATGATAGAAAAGTGATTTGGGGAGAGATGGCTCACTTATTTATAGGCAAAACCCCAAAGCACCCCCTAGAAGCACCGGATAGACACCGCCTCAAACAGAGCACCCCTCGAATAGAGCATCCTCGAATAGAGCACCGAACCAATCAACTACCCAACAAGATTTTCTGTTTGGTCTTCCTTGCCGAACCAAACCCCGTCGAATCGATTATTACTGAACAGAATTTCATGTCCGGTCCTCGACTACCGAACCAACTACCACCTAACAAAAAATCTTTAACTCCAATCTTCAAATAGCTATATCTCCTAGCTGGAAAGCTAAATTGCTATTATGACCAATCTATGGAAAGGGAAATCGTCATATCTTTCCATTGTAAGTGGTCTTGGATGCTAGTTCGACATCTATCAAAAGCTATAGTCATTATAAGATTTCAGGGGTAAAATCATTTGGAAAAATTCTAAAGATAGGAAATGTCACTAATAGGTATTACCCAAAGTCATAAAGTTATATGACCTCGTAAGAATTTGAAAACAATATTTTATGATCCACTGATACATAAAATATGGGTCGTTACACACTCCCACTCTTTAGGAATTTTTCCCCCGAAATCACAACATGAACAAGGCAAAGTCAAATATAGCTACCCTGCATGTCTATCATTCATGAGAAAACATGCCAAACATAAAAAATGCATACTAAAGCAATAAATGATGTCTATGCCTACCCTAGCATGCAGGATAATAAACTGCCCTATGACATCGAAAGTGAAAGTAAATGTGATAAACAAAAGTCTTACCAAGTAAAGAGCTCTGGATAAGCGGTCCTCATGCTCTCCTCGGTCTCTCAAGTATAACCGCCTTCACTCTCACCCCACTGAACCTTCACCAGCTCTACCATCTTCCTTCTAAGCTACTTCATATCCCGTTTGATGACAGGAATAAGCCTACGAGGTCTTGATGCTTCTATTTCAATCTTGATATTATCAAGTTGATCCGGTTCAACTATCACGCCTGAGCCGTGCATAAACTTTCGCAAGTGAGAAACATGAAATACATTGTGCATGCCCTCCATCTTTTGAGTTAAGTCGACTCTATATGTTAGATTCCCAATCCTTTCAAGTATCGAAAAAGGACCCATGAATCTCAGCGCCAACTTCCCCTTAGTACTGAATCGAACGAAATTCTTCAACGAAGAGATCTTAACAAACACCATATCGCCGATGGAGAACTATAAATCATGTGTTCTCCTATAAGCATGGCTTTTTTGTCTATCTGGAGTAGCTTTCATTTTTTTAAAAGGTATCGATCTTCTTCGAAGTCTCTCTAATTATATCTGGCTCAAGTATTAGTTTCTCATTTGCTTCCCACTAACATGAAGGAGCGTTGCATGGCCAACTATATAACGCCTCAAATGGTGCCACACCAATGCTAGAATGATAACTATTGTTGTATGCAAACTTTATTAAATGCAAATGATTGTCCCACAAGCCGCCAAAATTGAGAATGCAAGCTCGCAAGAGATCCTCTAAGATACTATTCACCCTCTCGGTGTGCCTCTCAGTTTATGGGTGATAAACTGTGCTAAGATGCAGCTCCATCCCTTAATGCATCTTGCAAACTCTTCCCAAACCCACTAGTGAACAAAGGGTCTCGGTCTCTCACAATGCTCCTCAGCACGTCATGAAATCGCACAACCTACTTCACATATAACTCGGCTAATTTGGATGTCGTCCTATTAGACTTAACGGGTATGAATTGGGCACTCTTCTTCAATCTATCGACAATGACCCAAATGCTATCGTACCCTTCTCTGGTTCTTGACAATCCATCGATGAATTCCATCGAAACTTGTTCCCATTTCCACTTGAGAATCTCGAGCAGTTGTAGCAAACTACTCTGCTTCTTCTGCTCTGCCTTTACCAACTGATAATTCATTCACTTCGAGATGAATGCCCTAACTTCCTTCTTCATTCCTTCCTAATAAAATGTCTACCTCATATCCCAATAAAATGGCACTCTCGTAGCACCTCATCCATTAACCTATCGACATCAGGAACAAACAATCTCCCGCCCTTTTGCTGCAAACCATCTCGGTCAAGCCCGTGCTGCTTCATGTCCATAGACTCTACCCCTTCTTTTATCTTTACCATGATCTCGGCTAGTCTAGCATCTCACCTCTAACTAGTACCAATCGGCTTAATCAATATAGGTCTAATCATCAGGCTAGCCAACACTTTCAGCTCTAGCTCGCATCAAGGTCTAAAATCATAGCCAGCAATAAACTTCAACTGCTTCCATTCTAGGAACATTGCTCCCAAGCTGAAAATTCTCCTACTCAAAGCATCATCAATCGCATTTCCCTTACGAGGCATATAGGATATTCCAAAGTTGTAGGAGGTAAGGAACTCTAACCATTGATGCTGATGAAGGTTGAGGTCCTTCTGGGAGAATAGATACTTTAACGACTTGTAGTCCGTATACAACTTGAGTCACGCCCTAAGAATATAATTCCTCCATATCTTAAAAGCAAACATATTGCTGCCAACTCCAAATCATGAGTCAGATACTTCTTCTCATGTGGTTTCAGCTATCGACTAACGTAGGCGACAACCTTTCCCCTCTGTATCAACGCCGCACCAAATCTAGTACCACATGCGTCTGTGTATACTATTAGCTCTTTATTCTCACTTAAAATGACTAACACTGGTGCGCTCGTCAACCTCTCCTTTAGACTCACGAATGCATGCTTGCAACTCACATCCCAAATAAAAGTTCGATTCTTCTTTGTCAATTTGGTTAACGATGCTGCTACCTTGGATAAGCCCTTGATAAAACATCTATAGTATCCTACTAATCCACAGAAACTTCCCAAGTCTATGGCGGTTTTGGGTTGATCCTAATCCTGTACTACTACCACCTTTGCGAGATCTAGAGCAATACCCTGCTAGAAAATGACATGACCAAAAAATCATACTTCCCTCCTCCAGAAGTGATACTTCGAAAACTTCGTCTTTAATCGGTGTCTCCTCAACACCTCGTGCACAATCCTCAAATGCCCCTTGTGTTCTTTCTCTATCCTCGAGTAAACAAGGATATTGTCTATGAACATAAGTATAAAATTATTTAGCTGATCCCTGAAAACACAGTTTATAAGGACAACAAAGTATGTCGGCGCATTGGTTAGCCTGAACGGCATAATCGACCACTCATAATACCCAGATGGTGTAAAAAACATTGTAAATGGCACACTCTCCTTCACCATTCTCAGTTGATGAAACCCGTTGCAAGGTCCGACTAGGAGAACACCCTAACAACATGGAGCTGATCGAACAAGTCATCAACGTGCAGAAATGGATACTTGTTCTTCTTCGTCACATTATTCAGCTCATGGGAATCTACACACAACCTTAGAGAGTCATCCGTCTTGGTGGCGAATACTACAGGTGTGCCCCTCATATGTGCTCCTATGAATGAACCCTCACCTTAACAGATCATTCACTTGAACCTCCAACTCCTTCTGCACTCTAGTGCCATATGCCTCAAAGGCATAATATTGGTCTACCACCCTGCACCAAATCTGCAAGGAATTCGATCTCCCTTTGTGGTGGTAATTCGGTCACCTCCTCAAATATGTCCAAATACTCCCTCACTATAGGCACATATGACAACTCATTATGTGGGATCTCAAGAAAATACAGAAAGCTAACCATCACCTCATTGTTAGGCAGGCAGCCTATCCCCAACCTACACCCATCATCTGTCCCTACTGTCACCAACGGCCTCTCACAATCCACTACTCCGTACTTCTTTAGCCAGTCCATCCTAGAGTAATACCAAACCCTATGAAACCCAAAATAAAGCAATCACAATCAAACAAACATCCGTAAGTCGATAAGCCTACATCTCGACAAACCATGTAAAGGCTAATCAATCCTCTAATAAGGTTTGTGACAATCAAAGATTAGTCAACTATCTCATGTTTTAGTCCTAATTTATCTACTAGATCACTAGATATGGAAGAATATAAAGCGCTGGTATCGACTAAAACACATACATGTGTATTAGAAATAGAAAGCATACCCTGTGTAACGACGCTCTTCCCTTTCTCCTTCACCAATGCAGGCCTCGATGAAGCTGGAACAACATTCAAAGCATAAGTAGACACAACCAACTTATTTCTTGGCGGTTCTAGACAATCCTTCTTGATATGCCCTGGCTTGTTGCAGTTGTAGCACTTCTTGCATTCGTCCTTGCAGTCTCTAATAATATAGCCCCTCTTCCCACAGTTACAGCAAGTAGGCTCCCACTTGCCCTTCTCCTGATTGCTCTTCTAAAACCGCTTCCTTTTCTTCTTGTACTCCCATTTTCGCTTGCCTCCCCTACCAGCATGCGGCTTTGGCTCATCCTTGAGGGCAACAATCGACTTAGGCTTAGGATACAGACTCTCATGCCGAAAAGCCTTCTCCACTAGCCTCTCAAAGGTTTCATCAATATGATTGACGAGCTTCTCTCCAAGATAATCATCCAAGCCCATGATAAACTTCTCATTCTTCTTCGGTGAAGTATTAATAAAAGATAGACCATACTTTGACAGCAGGTCAAGCTCGACCACATAATTCAACACAGACCTACCCCTATCTAGAGCCAGCAAATTTCTAGAAGAGCATCGACTTCTAAGCGGTCGGTATATACTTCTATTTAAACCTCACCTTGAAATACTCCAAAGTAATCTAATCCTTAGAAGAAGTAATCGTGATGGCGTTCCACTGCCCCATTGCTCATCCCTGAAGCTGTCTAAAGGCCAGCTTCCTCATTATCGCATACTCTAACTCCATATCCTAAAAAATGTGTTCACTGGTGTCTAACAAATCCTACGCTTTGACGACTGATTCCGTTCCAAGAAATGGTTTGCCACCTAGAGTATAGAAATCCTTGCTCAATTTGGCAAAGTCATCTCTCGGTGCTTGCACTAGAACACCACCACAAAAAAGTTGCAGTAGGAAAAACTTGGGCATTCTGAACTATGTTTTGCACCATCTCAATGAACATGTTCTACAAGGCGAGGTTAGCATCCCCCGATCCCACCCCTTCCTTAAGTCCAGAGTTGGAGTTACTAGCAGCATTCCTCATTAGCTGGCTCATTTTTATAAGCTGTAATAATAATGACCGGTCTCTCTAAAAAGAAAAAGTGGTGTCCATGGATGCTATGCAACTTATGTACTATATATAGTTTCAAAAACCAAAACATAACCAATACGCTCTCTCATATGTCACTGGATCCATTCCAAGGTGATAGATCCTTCCATTTCTCTAATGGATCCGAGTATCAAGTTAGGGCGTCTATGCAACTTAAGCACTAATACTAAATGTGACGAACATCCTACACCTTTGGTACCCAATATACATATATAATGCATTAGAGGTACATGATCGGTGTAGAATGATTGCCAAGAATATAAAGTAGAGAAAAATCCAAACACAGAACTAGTAGAACATCTCACAGCGCATAGAAAAAATATAATATAATAACATAGATACAAAATAGGAGAGACAATGGTATAATCAAATGAACCATAAATAAAACAACAGAGTGCATCAGGTTCACACACCATACAAAACTAAAATAAAGAGTTTATACATGTAAATCCCCAAAATAAACTCTATAACTTGTAAATGTAAATCCCCAAAATAAACTCTATAACTGTCTTTCAGAATAGAAATACTAACATAGCTCCACAGTGGAATTTAAGCGATAACAAGCTCCAAATATAGATATATGAAAGCGTAGCCTCCTATTGGTACTTGATACAGTTCCATACGCTGTCTAGACTTGTTATCCCCAATCTACTCATTTAAGAGTACCCGAGATAATAAGAAGCAAAGCAAATAACCTTAGTTCGGACAACAGTCTTGTGTGAACGATACATCATATTAAAAATACTATAAAAATCTCATATAATAATATGGACATAGGGTATGAAGAATCATCCCGGACTTGTCACTACATCTAAAGAGTTAGCACATAACAGTCAATATATGCTAACTACTACCAAAGCCATATAAGTGTAATGCAATCGAAGTACAATATCCAGTGTCTAGGTATAAGATCGAAATACCTACATCGTATGACACCTAAGAGTTATAAACAATCATGACAAACATTGCACCCATCAAATAAAACTCACCATTAATCGTGTGCGTTGGATATATGATAACTCGTATGGCACAATCCCAAACCAGGGACCCAATCGTAATCCCGGATCATTGATGCTCAAAAATCTATGCCACTTTGAAAGGCTAGGAACCAGGCCCACAATCGCAAAGCGCAAAGTAATATACGATCGCAACATCCGGACACAATTACAAATCTAGGTGGGAGTCCTTACATACCTCTTCTTTACGAGCACACTAGAAGCCTTTGAGTTATCAATGATCCCTTTTCACATGTCTTCATAATGGAACTCAATCATTATTCCATCACGACTATTTCCACAGTAGGTCACAGTCGTAAATCCCACTTGCAAGCCCCTATCGCTGAACTTTCCTTTATGGATCACCATCACGACTCCTATCATTAACTCATCATCTTTGGAACACCTCTAGATACCCATCGCAAGTCAAAGAGCCATCGTATCAAAGTTCCAAAGTCATCGACATTGGTGTCGACGTTTTCGAGTCGAAGCGCTACGCCAATGCTCCCATAGTAGTTGCACAAAATCCAAGGTCGTCCTAAGTTGTTTGAATTTGCCAACTTCATCCCACATCACCTCCAAGGGCTTCGGAACATGCCATGAAGAAATCGCTATTGTCTCGCTGCGCCACGATGAAAATCTCTCGACTTCCCTCTGTTCGGGTTTTCCCTAGAGCCCGCTAGAAGCAGCCACTCCATTACCCTGAGTCAAGCCCGAAGCATCTTCCCTGAATAGAAATTTTTGTCAGGCCTTGAGCCAAATCCGAGCCAAATCTGACCCAAACCCTCGAATAGAAATTCTTGTCCGCCTTGGAGCCAAATCACCACTGAACCTAAGCTAACAGCCTCGAAAAGAAATTTTTGTCCGGCTTTGAGCCAAACCTTCACCTAACCCGAGTCGTGACTAGGACTGACCAGAATCCCCCCAAAATAAAATACTATCGAGTCTCTGAATCCAAATTTCACGTTGATTCCACCGCTACGTTCTGTTCTTCGACTGATATACCTTTCTTATGCATCGATACAACCTATAACCGCTTAGAGCCTATCTATCGATGTTTGGTTTCACGGTTCCTACCTCTAAGTCACCACAATGAGCATTTGTAACCATACAAGCATATAAGCAACACCACACATCACTAAATAACATTCAAACATGCAGCATACAATAATTCATAGCAAATCATTCTATAACATATCTCTGACATAGCCTAACACACATCAAGGCAATCATATATCAAATTTACATGATTAGAACTATTTAAAATATTTTAAATTCATTTTACTTTAGGTTCACTTTAAAATAGTCTCGAAACATGATTTTGACTTTGAAAATAAGTTTAAAACATGCCAAAACCTATAGATACATATATCATAAGGTGCGAGATAATAAACACTCACCAAAACTTTCAAAAACCAAGTTTTGCTCGCAACGAAGCAAATCCAAGAATTCCAGCCAAGATCTAATTTTTCTTTCCCAAAGATGTATATTTGAAGCTCTCCAATGTATCCCCTTGCTTATCTATGTTTTGGACAAGATTTGGATGAGAAAGGAGAAGGATTTGGGTAAAGAATGGAATAATGGGGGTTGGGAGCTATTTGAAAAATGATAGAAAAGTGATTTAGGGAGAAATGGCTCACCTATTTATAGGAAAAACTTCAAAGCACCCCCTAGAAGCAACGGACAGACAACCTGCCGAACTGAGCACCCTCCGAACATAGCATCCCCGAACAAAGTACCCCCCGAACCAACCAACTACCAGACAGGATTTCCTATCTAGTCTTCCTTGGTGAACCAAACTCCGCCAAACCGACTACTATAGAACAAATTTTCCTGTCTGGTCCTCTACTGCCAAACCAACTACCAGCAAATGAAAAATCGACAACTCCAACCTTCAAATAGCCATATCTCCTAGCAGGAATGTCCAGATCGTCATTATGACCACTCTAGGAAAGGGAAATCATCATATCTTTCCAATGGAAGTGGTCTCGGATGCCAATTTGGCTTCCATCAAAAGTTATAGTCGTTACAAGTTTTCAGGGGTAAAATCATCCAAAAAAATTCTAAAGATAGGAAATGTCACTAATAGGCATTTTCAAAAGTCCTATGACCTCATAAGAATTTAAAACAATATTTTACGATCCCCTAATACGTAAAATACGGGTCGTTACACAGACCAAATACTGGTCCTAACCCGGGCCCAACGAGTAGTGATCCAAAGGGATGAAAACTAGGAAACAAAGGAAAATTGGGAGCATCCCTCAATCCAGCCCACACTTCAAAAAACTAAAGGAAACACTTGGATGACCCCCATTAAGCAGTTCTTGTTAAATGGAACCCTACCTGAAACAGAAATGAAGCCTGAAAAATAAGATATCAGGCTTCGTACTACTCCTTCTTCGATGGCATATTATAAAGAGAGGGTATTATACCATTATCTTTGATACATTTACAAAGAAGAAGGAATACAAGTCAAGAGAGAAGTACATAAAAGGAATTGCAAGGATCACTTCGGGGAGCCAAGTTAGCAAAGAAGGTACCGAGGCACGGTTACTACTTGCCATAGCACTTCAGGATGCGAGAGAATTTGGGATAAGATGTGAGAAATGTCAAAGATTTGCATGTATCCCCAGACATCCATTCTATGAGCTCATCCCCCTAGCTAGTCCATGGCCATTCGACATATAGGGCATAGATCTAATAGGACCACTTCATATGTCAAAGAGAGGAGCAAGTATTCTATTATGGCAATAAACTACTTCACCAAATGGGTAGAGGCGAAACCCTTAGCTACGATCACCGCGAAGAAGATAGTTACTTTTGAGGTAAGAAGCATAATCACAAGGTTTGGAATCCCCCACAAAATAAGTACCTATAATGGGACCCAGTTTGAAAGCAAGGAATTTACAGAGCTCGACGAAAAAAACAACGTAGTTAAAAGTTTCTCCTCCATTATGCACCCATAAGAAAATGAGCAGGTCGAAGCAGCAAACAAAACTTTCAAGAAGTTACACAAGAAAAGACTACAGAAGGCAAAGGAGAAATGGGTGAGGGAATTATCTTTGGTACTATGGACTTATAGGACCTCAACAGGATCCCTAACCAGTCATACCCCATTTTAATTAACTATGGATAGGAGCCATGCTTCTCGTCGAACTGGAGGTCCCATCACGTTGAATAATATCATACACGACCGAGAAGAAGAGGAAGCTAAAGGAAGCTGCCCTAGATCTCATTCAAGAAAAAATAGACGAGGTGGCAATTGTATCCTATACATACCGACAAAGGATGGTGAAAAGTGTGAAGACCCTATACTGCCAACATCCAAATTACCTGTATAGTGCACTGCAGTGGTGCTCGGTCGATGCGGGGCGATCATAAATGGTTGTAAGGTAAATAAACAACACGAAACCTATCATATATGTCAAAGCACATCGAATAAAATATAATAGTAAACATCTAAGATATAAAACAGGCGAGATAGTGAATAACTAAATGAATCACAACATCATAGTATATAGATCCATACTATAAACAACATAAATAATAGAGTTATACATCACATAGTAACCCGTAAACTGTCTATAAATAGTAAGGTACTAGCAAGCTCCATAGTGCTGTGCAGCGGAATAACAAAAGAGTAAATATAATAATACAAGAGAATAGCTTATTGCTCGTTACCTGTCCAGCTCCACGTGCTCTAGACCTGATATTCCTAATCAACTGATTTAAGAGTACCTACAGTAATAGGAAGCAAAGCATAAAACCCCAGGTCAGACAATAGTCTGGTATGAGTGGTAGAAATCTCAAATACTATAAAGTCAATATGCTAGGACAAATGGTATGAAAAATCATACCTGGCATGTCCTTGCATCCATTGAGTTAGCACATATAGATATACTCTACTCTATGATAGTCTTCATGGGTAAACTATACATCAAGGTACTAAGGCAATCCAGATATCTACATCGGTAATATCTACATCACGTGACATCCCTAAGATGATAAAAACTATAACTACCCAATTTATTAAATACCTTGATTAGAATTTTGTAATAACTATTCTTAGAATAATTATAGGAATTTAATATATTAATTAATTAAGATAAGATAAAATGCGGATTTTATGTAATTAAAGGAGATAGTTCGTTTTGGAATGTTTTATTTAAATAAATGGAGAATTAGAGAAATAATAATTTTTCTCCTTAAATGGGTATTTTAATTTTATTAAAAAATGAAGTATATGATGCAATCATTATAAAATTAGAATAAATATTTTGAAGTGTAAATTACTCTTTTTAGAACATTATTTGAATCTTATTTCAATTTTTTAAATTATATTTCTTCCTTTCTAATGAAAAGTTAAAAGATTAAAATATATTGTAGTATTTTTGTGTGAATATTTAGAACTGAAAACAATGTTTAAAATGGTGTTTGAAAGTGAGAAAAAGAATGAAAAAGAGTTTAAGTTCTTTTATTTTGATATTGGGTTTGGGCATAAGTCATTTAAGCTCATTTGGGTATAATTGTGAGAAATCACTCATTCCTAAACTAAGAAAACAAAAATTCACATTAGTTTCTTACAGTAACTCTAAAAAGAAATCTTTTTGCTCCTTCTCAAAACCAAAAATCTAGAGCAAAAATTAAGCTTTTAAATTCAAATAAAATTAGAAAAAATCCAAAAAAATTTGGGTAGGTCTTTAAGCTTAACTACATCTATAATAGAAACAGTTTGTTTGATTGTTGAGTATAATTCCAGTTTTGGTTTATTTGTGTACTTTGATTTCTAGGTTTTTAATTTAGGGAAAACGAACTCTAGCACGAAGATGAAGGCTAAGAAGAGTCATAACAAGACTATAAGGTGAGTTTACCTCACCACTATCTCTAAATGGAGTGCATGTTGTTGATTGTTGATTTGAATGAATCTATGATTGATTATATCTCAGTCTCTTGTGATATTCTCAATTCATGTTGCTCAATTTTCTAACCGCTGAAACCCTAGACCCGTGACCTCATGTAGTTGTAAAATCAAAGATGTATGTGCTTGCTTTTTAGTAAAATCAGTGCTTTAGAAGTCAGAATGACCAATGCCGGAGTAACCAACCTCAATGGACCATTCGGGGGGTTTCCTGGAGCTGCAACAGCTCCAGAATTTGCCACCACTTGCAGCGAACGCCTATGGTTGTTTTAGCTCCAGGTGAAGCCCTCCGACCCTCTTAGTCTTTGCCCGATCGTTGCCTCATTTATCGTCATTTATTTCCTATGTTTTGTATGATCTTGTGTGGCACTTTTGACATCCATTTCAATCCATCTTCTATTTTATAAAAATGTATTTGAAAATGATACAAAGCTTAATTCTATGGATCTAACAATTCATATGATTTGTCAGATTGAATCTCTTTGTTTAGACATGATTTTAATGCCTATTTCTAATGGTTTTCAATGTTTTGTCTCGGGTTTTGAGTCTTGAATTTGCAAATTAAACTTGGATTTATTTTGCCATGGAATTATTCTATGGATTCATGACAAAAAATCAGATTTATGGATAAATATGGAAGGTGGTGTTTAATCATGTGTTTATGGAAGATTTTAAGTGGTTTTAAAGTCGGAATTAAATAGATTTTAACTACTTATTTTGTTCAAAATAATTGCTTATGGAAACAAAGAAGTTTCTTAAAAATGAAATATTATTTTAGTTATGAATTCGACTTCTAGAATTTTAGATAAACGAATTTGAATCATCGGATTTATTAATAATATTTTATAAAATATATATCAATATATGGAATCAAAAGTGGGGTTTTTGAGGCATTTGGAAAATCATTATATATACCAAGGAAAGAGTTTTGAAAGCTTACTTCCATAAACATACGTTTATTATGATCTGATTATTTTTCTATGAAATGAGAAATATACTTAAACAATTTAGTAGTGACAAGCAGTTATGAGACATTAGTTATCACTCCATTGTTTAATTGTACGACTTATTTGCATAGAGTATTTGGTAATGGAATTTACTAACTAATAGTAAATACTTTAGCAACACCCAGTGGTTATGGGACATGGGTTTTACTTTGATAATTACTATTAAAAGAGTATGTGATAAATAACATCTTAGGGATGCGTTCTATCATACAATTCGGTATATTCGTTAGTGCATTCGTTAGCTTGACCATATAGGCTAGTTGTTCGACCTAGCGACTTGACGATTGAGGTCGCACTCTGAGTCATGGTCTTCGTTTTAGTTTCTAGCACTATACTAATGATCCAATAGTCTGTACCATGGGCTATATTTGATATCATAACACTCGCGCCATTCGTTAGTAGGTGTGGCACCTTAGCTGTGTAATTTTAGGTTGAACACATGTTATGGGTATCTGGTATTGTTGGACTGTAGGAGTTTAGCGGGCTAAACTCCTGGAGCTTTTATTTTCATTCTCCCCTTGGAAGAGAGCAATTCACGCTAAGAACATTTTATTGGTCACGATAATTAGTGTGGCGTTAGCAACCAACCAAATTGCAAGTGTGGTGTTAGCGACTGAACAAACCGCTAGAGTGATGTTAGCGACCAACTAGATAGCGACCGACCAAACCGCTAGTGATTATGAATTAGTGTATTTGGGTATTTATTTCTGCGTATTCTTCGTAGCGTTTTATGTTAGGTATGAATTCCCTTTTTGTGCTTTGAAGATTTTGATATGATAGCACCATATTTAATACGATAGTCCATGAGTGACTAAATGCGATTTTATGATATGGTGTGAATTGTTTTGGTTTTATTGATTCAAAAGGGTTGTGTATGAATCACCATATTTGTCCATGATAGTCTAGAAAAGACTTGAGTATTGTCAAGATCATTATTTGTTAAGTATTGCTGGATATAATTAAATTAATATCTTTATTATTGAGATCTCAACCTTTGATATTTAGAGGTAGTCTGATCCGTGTGTTATTTTATGCTTGGGTCAGATCGAGTCTGTAAAGAGAGGTTGCTGTTTATGTTTGTGCTTCTTTTTCTTGTGTTATTTTTGTTGCATGATATTGTGGTCCAGACTTAGTCTATTATTCATTGGGCCGCACTCATTTGATTCGAACCCTTGCTGGTTTAGCCTTAACCCTAACTAACTTTATCAACAAGTTATTATATAAGTAGTTTGTACATGTATCATCAAATTATTAGATTAATAAAAGTATCAATTCTCTTCTTTCTCTATTCTAACAATAATGGTGGAAATTGTGATCGAATACTTTGTTTCTCTTTTATTCAAACTTTATAACATGGTATCAGAGCATCCAGCAGCGATCTAGGGTTTCTAGATCTCGGTTATTCTCAAATTCTAAATCGATTCTCTAAAGTTTCAAATCGGAAAACATGACTGAAAGCAAAAGTTCACCAATGGTTGATGTTCTTCCCGTAATGTCCAAAATCACAGATCGCAAATTAAATAGTACAAATTTTCTTGAATGGAATAAGACAATCCGATTGTATCTTCGAAGCATTGACAAAGATGATCATCTATCTGAAAATCCGCCAGTTACATCTGAGGAAAAGGATATTCTCTGGTTAAGGGAAGATGCTCGGCTATTCTTGCAAATCAGAAATACTATTGATGATGAAGTTATTAGCCTGATAAATCATTTCGAATTTGTGAAAGAATTGATTGAATATCTTGAGTTTCTATATTCTGGAAAAGGTAATCTCACTAGGATGTATGAAGTTTGTAAATCTTTTTACAGAACCGAGAAGCAAGACCAATCCCTTACAAATTATTTCATGAATTTCAAAAGAACATATGAAGAATTCAATGTACTTCTGCCTATGAGTCCTGATGTGAAGGTTCAACAACTTCAACGTGAACAAATGGCCATAATGTCTTTTCTAGCTGGTTTACCACCAGAGTATGAATCAGCCAAGTCACAAATTCTATCTGGTTCAACTATAACTTCTCTTCAGGAAGTGTTTAGCCGAATACTTAGAACAGAGACTACATCATAAAACATAAACTTGAATAACAGTGCTTTACTAAGTTCAAATACTTCATCTAATACTGCTTGGAGGCCTCAAGATGACAGTAGACCACCATGGAATCCACCTCAATCTAACAATAGACCACCTTGGAACACTTCACACTGACCTGAATCATGGAGACCACCCTCATCTCAATCTTGGAGACCTCAAAGAAGTGGATGGAGACCAAATAACAAAGTATGCTCATATTGTAAGAAACCTGGACATCTGATCATTGAATGCAGAAAGTTACAATATAACAATCAAAACAAGAACCATGGGGCATCTAATAGTCACAACACTCATAGAACTGTGCTTATGACCAATGAAGAATTTGACAAATTCTCTAAGTACCAGGAGTTGCAACAGAATACAGCTGTCTCTACTATTGCCAACACTGAGAAACCAACATCAAAGTGGATCATTGATTCAGGAGCCACAGATCATATGTCAGGTAATCTTAAACTGTTTATAAATTTTAAAGAACATGGAGAAAATCGGGTAGTTACCCTAGCTGATGGGTCTCAATCTTGTGTTCATGGAGTTGGTGATATTAACACTGTCTTCCCTCTAAAATCTGCATTATAAATCCCATCTTTAACCTACAATTTATTATCTGTGAGCAAACTAACTAAGGACTTGAACTGTAGTGTGGTTTTCTCTCCTGAAACATGTGTATTTCAGGATCTTACAACGAAACTGACTATTGGTAAAGGACAAGCATTGGGAGGACTCTATGTTTTGAATAATCCACCAGTAGCATGCACAAGTATACAGTCTGCTATCAAACTTCATCAGCAACTTGGTCATCCTTCTCTCACATTATTCAAACATCTTTACCCTCAGTACAACTATTTGTCTAGTCTTGATTGTGAACCTTGTCAGTATGCTAAACTACATAGGAGTAGCTTAAAACCTAGAGTAAATAAGTGTGCAAGTGCACCATTTGAACTGATACATTCTGATATATGGGGACCATCATCTATTGTCTCTAAATCTGGTTATAGATACTTTGTAACATTTGTTGATGACTACTCTAGAGTTACTTGGGTATTTTTGATGAAAAATAGATCTGAAGTTTTTACTATTTTTTGTACCTTTCATATAGAAATTCAAAATCAATTTAAAACATGTATTCAAACACTAAGAAGTGATAAGGCTAAGGAGTATACATCATCTACCTTTAATTCATACCTTAGTCAACATGGCATTTTGCATGAGACATCATGTGTAGACACAGCTGCACAAAATGGAGTGGCTGAAAGGAAGAATAGGCACCTTCTTGAAACTGCGAGAGCCTTGTTGTTCCAGATGAATGTACCTAAATAATTCTGGGGAGATGCTATTTTAACAGCTTGTTTCCTCATAAACAGGATGCCTTCAACAGTCCTTAACTTTAGTATCCCCTACTAAGTATTATGTCCTAACAAAGAAATATATCCTATTAAACCAAGAATATTTGGATGCATATGTTTTGTTAGGGATGTGAATCCTCAAGTAGGAAAACTGGACCCTAAATCACTAAAATGTATTTTTGTTGGATATTCAAGACTGCAGAAAGGGTATAGATGTTATTGCCCTAGTCTAAAGAGGTATATAGTGTCCATAGATGTGAACTTTATGGAAGAAAACCCATTTTATCAAGCATCATGTATATCAAGTTAGGAGGAGATTAGGAGTACACCACATATTTTAAATCAGAAGGAGACTAAGGAGTATGTAATTCAATCTAAGGCACAACACAAAGAGTCTGAACCAAACATTGAGGATGATACCAACTCAGCATCTTCCAGTGAAACCCCAACCTCTTTAGATCCAAGTCTTGACCTTCCCATTGCTCTCAGAAAAGAGAGAAGGAAATGCACCTATCCTATCTCAAACTACATGTCATATAACAATCTCTCACAATCAACCCACACATTTATCACATCCCTAGATTCTATAAGTACTCCTAAAACTGTTACTGAAGCCCTAACCAAACAGGAGTGGAAGGAAGCTATGATTGAGGAAATGAATGCTTTGGAACAGAATAACACATGGGAACTTGTCAAACTACCAGAAAACAAGAAGGCAATTAGGTGTAGGTGGATATACTCAATCAAAATGAATCCTAATGGAACAGTGAACAGATATAAGGCAAGGCTTGTAGCCAAAGGATATGCTCAAGTGTATGGTATGGATTATTTAGAAACCTTTTCTCCTGTAGCTAAAATGACCTCTATTAGAATATTCATTGCTTTAGTAGCTCATTTCAACTGGCATCTTCATCAATTGGATATTAAAAATGCATTCTTGCATGGAGATCTTAAAGAAGAGATTTACATGACCCAACCACCCGGATTCATTGCACAAGGGGAGAATGGACTTGTTTGTAAGTTAAATAAAACCCTCTATGGACTCAAGCAAAGTCCACGAGCATGGTTTGGAAAATTCAGTCAAACCCTTGAAGAGTTTGGAGCAACAAGATGTAAGAGTGACCATTCTGTGTTTTATAAACAGTCTGACAGAGGCATATTGCTATTGGTTGTGTATGTGGATGATATTATCATAACTGGGAATGATGAACAAGGAATTACTTCATTGAAGCAATTTATCCATCAGAAATTTCAAACTAAAGATCTGGGGGAACTAAAGTACTTCTTGGGGGTAGAAGTGTTGAGAAGTAATCAAGGAATATTATTGTGTCAAAGGAAATATGTTATTGACTTGTTATCTGAAACTGGTAAGTTAGGTGTAAAACCTCAAAATACACCTATAATACCTAATAACTATTTGACATCCGAGGGAGAGCTATTTGATGATCCTGAAAGGTATAGGAGACTGGTAGGCAAGCTAAATTATCTAACAATAACCAGACCAGATCTTTCATTTGCAGTTAGCATGGTCAGTCAATATATGGCTTCACCCACAAAACAACATTAACTAGCACTGGAACACATACTTGGATATCTGAAGGGTTCAGCTGGACAGGGTATTATATATGCTAATCATGGTCATATGAAAATTAAGAGTTTTGCTGATGCTGACTGGGCAGGATCAAAGGATGATAGGAGATCTACTACTGGTTTCTGTGTGTATCTTGGAGGGAATTTAATATCATGGAAGAGTAAAAAACAACATATTGTATCAAGATCAAGTGCAGAATCTGAATATAGGGCTATGTCCAAGGCAGTGTGTGAAATTATGTGGATTAAACACTTAACGAATGAGTGTGGACTCAAGTTTGAAGAACCTGCCAGGTTGTGGTGTGATAATAAGGCAGCTATTCATATTGCATCTAACCCCATTTTTCATGAACGAACTAAACACATAGAAGTTGACTGCCATTTCATTAGGGACAAGATAAACTACTCACTATATTCACACACAGGAACAACCGGTAGATTTGTTGACAAAGGCAGTAAATGGAGATAGACTCAAGTTTTTAAGAAGCAAGTTGGGTTTAATAGATATATACAACCCAACTTGAGGAGGAGTGTAAAGAGAGGTTGCTGTTTATGTTTGTGCTTCTTTTTCTTGTGTTATTTTTGTTGCATGATATTGTGGTCCAGACTTAGTCTATTATTCATTGGGCCGCACTCATTTGATTCGAACCCTTGCTGGTTTAGCCTTAACCCTAACTAACTTTATCAACAAGTTATTATATAAGTAGTTTGTACATGTATCATCAAATTATCAGATTAATAAAAGTATTAATTCTCTTCTTTCTCTGTTCTAACAATAATGGTGGAAATTGTGATCGAATACTTTGTTTCTCTTTTATTCAAATTTATAACAGAGTCATTTCGTGTCTTGGGACTAGGAGACCATGGATGTTGGACTAGCTATGAGGATAGAATTATATATATTCTATGTCATTAGAATATTAGAAATTCATGTGTTCAGTAGACTTTGTAAGAGACGTTGACTGTTGAGATCATGTATATTTGGGATGTGTTATAGTCTATATCCATATTTGTATTATGTGAGCATAGTCTTCTATTTTTTAGACTCGCTTATTTATGTACGCGTGTGTCTATATATTATATATTCTATAGTGTTGTATGACTCTGTGTTCTGTATTGTATGTTATATTGACCTAAAATATTATTTGTATCCATCATGTGCATTGCTTTATAGCGATACCGTTCACGTCAACTATTCAGTTCAGATCTCCAAATTTTGATAAGAAAGACGTTGACAGTGTTAGCCCAAGGGTAAATTCATGTTTGGTCGATCTTAACAAACATCATTCTCTGTATTATTAGTCAGTGTTACTTAGTAATACTCTTTAGTAATATAGGTATAGAGGCGCGGCGTTATAGCTTGGTATCAGAGCTGTGTTTCAGAATAATATTGAATATAAGAGATATGAATCTTAGCCTAGATAGACTTAGAGTTTCATCCCTTGGGGTGAAAGGTTAGAATGTAGGAATTTAATTTCTATTTAGGATAGGAATATAAATGATTATTTGGGGAATATTCATCAAGACGTATTTGAAAAGTTTTTGACAATACAATATAAATTATTGTTACAAAAATTTCACTAATTTTCAGACTCACTTTTATAAAAAGTGAAATTTAATGGGTAGTTTATAGTAGACCTCAGATGGCTTAGGATTATATTGTAGTGTCCTGATCTGCTAGTGATTAGAGTTGCGCAGCGGGAATAGATGGACTGCTTTTCGCTAGGCACATTAATTAGTTTGTTCTTGTATGAATGTTTGTTTGGTTGATTAATATTGGATGTTTGAAATTTTAATTAATTGTTTAAAATTAGTATTGAGTAGGAATTTCCATTTAGAGTTAAAAAAAATCTACTCAATAGCAATAATAAGACTGCAGTGTCTTCAGTAGTGTAGTTACTGCAAGAAATGTTGAAAAGTTGAATTTGTGTAAAATGATATTTTAGTTCATATGTATTATTAACCAAAGGTTAAGATGAAATAAAAATTTGACGATTCTTAAAGTAGTTATGAATGAATGGATGCATCATAGAATTGGTATTAGTAAAGAGTTATCTGTATGTAAACAATTGAGATTTTCTAAAAGGATTTTAATAAAAGGAAGTATCAATTTAAATAAAAATTCTTTCTGATATGGAATATACATATGAGTGAAATTTAATTTTATTTATTGAGGAATGCAGATATTTTGTAAGAGTATAAAATATTAAAGGGATATATGTATATCATAATGAAATTGATTTTTGTGTTAAATTGTCCATTGATTGCTTTAAGAATTCTAGTCAATGTGCCTGATCAATGTTATCGATAGAAATTTTCTAATCACTAGGACGAGATAGTCGGACATAGTACTTTGAGTTAAAATATTTAAAGTATGATAAATAATTATGGAAGAGCTATAAATATAAGGAAAAATGTTATGGAAAAATGTATGCATATACATATATGATAATTTGAAAGGAAGTCTTAGAGATGGAAAATATTTTAGAAATTTTGTTAGTAAATATTTCGAAAATAAAACTATAATTAGAATGAAAAGAGTTTTTATATAATTTTAAGGATTATGTTAGTTAACATTTGATAATTTGTCTATGCTCTTGATTAAAATGTATACTTAAATAAATTAAGTATGTTACTTTGGTTTGTTAGGTATAACCAGCGTAATTTAGATAAGTGTAGAGGGGAGTATATTGTATTAATGTAAAGAAGATGGTATTTTGAAATAAGTCTAATAAAGTGGAAATTTGGAAAAGTTGTTTCAGAAAAAAATTATTTTTATGGAAATATATAAATATATTTTGGGAGAAAGTATCATATGATATTTCGATAATTAAAACAAAGTATTCAAAAATGAGAAAATGCATTGTTTAGTAAACTAAAGCATTACTTGAAAAGATGATTCAGTAATTTGTGAATAATTGTGAATTATATAGATTCGATTGCATTGATGTATGTTAAATAAACTTTGTGTGATAGTTTTGATAACAATGCATATTAGATTGTTTTGAATTAAATTTTAGAATTTATGATTGAATAAGGTATGAAACGTTTTAAAACTTATTTGTAGAAATTTCCATTGTAAGTGAAGTTTGAAATGAAACTATAATTCATTTATAAGTGCAATTCATTATTGGAAGTTGGATACTTCGAATTGTAAATAAAAACTAATTTCTCTCAAATTATTGAAAGTTGAGTATATTATGTGAAAAGTTTGAGGAAAAGAACTTGTAGAGAAAAATATTATTTGTTTATATAGATATATTGAAGCCGAAATAGAAATTTGAGTGTTAAGTATAGAAAGAATATCCTTTGGGTTTATATAAATGTATAGCTTCTTAATAGAAGTTTATTTTTTCCACATTTGGTAAATTTCAAATATAGAAATTTAACTTCAAAGAAAGTGAATATTGAATTTTAGAAATTTGCAATTTATGATAAATGATTCTTTTGGAAATGAAATTTGGTTAAAATAATCTAAATGGCGAAGTAGTAATACTTGTACCAAAGAAATCTTTAAATTATTCTATATCCTCATGAGAGAATAATAAAGGAGTTAAACATCTTAAACCTTTATAAGAAATGTGAATTAATTGTGTTAACCTTATTTTCATTTCAGAAAATAAGGAAAAGAATAATTTAGTAAATCTTATTTACGAAGTTAGAAGAATCCATAAATTAGTGAAACATAGGTACAAGTATTAGATAAAGAAAAAAATTCAAGATTAAATTTTTGAGAAGAGAATATCTTAGAAAATAAGGTATTTAAGATCAAAAAGAGTTTTCTTAAAATAGGAAACTAAAATTTTTATAAATCAAACAATTTGAAGATTTGTGATTGTTAAAAAGAGGATAATCTGTTTAAGAATGGAAATTCTAAATTAACGAGGAATTTGGAAAATTATAGCTTCATCTTTTTGAATAAATTCACTTTGCGTACAGAACTTTGGTTAGAAAACCTTTGTATGAAATGCAAAGAGAAACTAAAGTATAAAAACCACACTAAAAGTAATGCTGAGATTTTATTTCATTGAAGTCGATTCATTAAAGCCGTTCACTGTGAAGAATATCCGAGGAGATTCAATATACCAATCATATCGGTTTACTCAAGGAAAATCGATCCTGGACTACATCTCATGAAATTCGAGTGGCAAATGAATTCTGCTAGAGTGATATATGCCATCAAATAGACGCTTTCCTATATACCTCGAAGGTGTAGCGATCATGCAGTTTATGCAATTATCGCCCAAATCCATCTCCTCATTCAATCAACTAGATCAAAAGTTTGTCAAGCAGATCAGAATGCATGCGACTCACACCGAGTATGTGATGTCATTATCCAATTTACTCCAGATGCTAGGTGAGAAGCTCAAAGACTTCCTGTTGGGATTCAATGTCGTCGTCGTCACTGAAGCGAGCAATCCCAGCGAGGATATCATACCGATGGTGTTGATGAGGGGAATCGACCCCCAGATAGATTTTGGCAGCTAGTTAGCTGGAGAACCTCCTACGACCTTAGATTGTTTCTGTTACAAAGTGATTCAGAACCTAAGCAAGGAGGAGGTAAAGCAGACTAGGAGAAAGAACAATACAGGCCCGTTGGCTAAGGGTTCGGATTCTAGGAGATGACCTAGAATCACAAAATTCGACTCATATACTCCTTTGAATGATTCAATTGATACCATCTACTTGGAAACTCATGACTCAGAGCAGTTCTAAAAACCAGCCTTCGAGAGAGTCCACCGAAGCCCAGAGGAAATCCGGGAAATGTTGTATATTCCAAGATACACACGGTCCTAACACTGGCGATTGCAAACACCTCTGAGATGTGATCGGAAAGCTGATCCGGAAAGGAAATTTCCGATAATATGCACAAGCCCCACGGAATAGTGGGTAGGGAACATCCGACTCCTATCAATAAAGAACTTTGATTATTGATTGGACCACCTACGATCGACTTCCAGTTGAGAAGGGCTTGGACAAAGTGGATGATATCCCGCCTTTTGGCAAGGCCATGATACCAGGAACTCAACTGGAAAACGAAGACAGTCCATCCCGAAGATCAGTTATACGCAGGCTCACTATGAATATCGATGAATTTTATCTGAGTCCGGATCAAGCTACAATTGATATGACGAGACGAGCAAAGCTATAGAAGCCAATGTTCCAATTTCCAAGTCAATCGGAGTTCATATGCTCGAGATATGATCGATGAAATTCAAGCGATCACCTTGTTCGTATCCATCAGAGCAACCAGAGAAAACCCTCCTTCGGATCGATCTGGTTCGTATCCATTAGGTGTGCACGGTCTCGTATCGACCAGGCGAACAGTGTTCTTTGTATCCATTAATTACCTGTTCTTCGTATCCATCACATGACCTCAGTTCATAACCATCAAGTGACCTCAATTCGTATCCATCAAGAAATCATTACTTCGTATCCATCGTGAAACCACTGTTCGTATCCATCAAGCCCAGCAGAATCGCCATCTGTTCGTATCCATCATGTTGGAGCAACTTCGATCAATACGAACAAGGCCACACAATCGATACGAACTGAGCTACTTCCATCGATACGAAATGAACCACTTCCATCGGTACAAACAAGGAAACGGCTATCGAGGCGAACAAGGCGAAAATCTTGGAAATACATGGTCGATTCGGCACGAAATGTGGATCGATCCTGGAAACTAGCGCCACGTCAACTCGCGAGCGCGTGCTCAGTATCGATTCGAAGTGAATGATACGAACGTATCGATTCGAACAGGGCAACCTAGGGAAGACGTGAACTTGCATCGATCATAACTCGCAATCCACAAGTCCAAATGCTATGAAATTTTCACAGGAGCTTATGGACGACCTAAAGAATGTTCTTGCCAAGTTTTGACTCGATTGGGTCAAATCTTGATCGATACAAAATTCGTTCGTATCGATCACAGATCGAGTCGAAATCGCTTGGGATCGATCGCGTTGGCCCACCCACGTGCCAAAAGAGGTCTCCTGAGATCTGAGCGAGATATTTGCATCCTACGATCATAAATAGCACCCCATAGCCTACAGAAAAAGGATCTTTTGGCTCTCTGACGTCCAAACTCCGCCAAAAACATTTTTGCTCTATAAGGCTGCTGTTGTACCGAATTTCATCACTATAATTCGCTGTGATCCGCTGTAATCAGTTGTAGTCATCAAGAAAACATCAATAAAATCATCGATTTCATAGTGGACGTAGGCAATACGCCGAACCACTCTAAATTTCTATGTTTCTACATACTTTCTTATTTGTTTTTGAAGTGTTTGTAAGATAATCCTCTTTTTCATTTAATTTCTTCATTTCTATCTCTTCAAACCCTTCCGAAGAGTGTTGTGTCCAATTTTGGTACAAACACTTTGGTGCTTTCACTGAGAAAACCCATTTTTTTCCTTCTGCTCGTTGGATCTACTACCGATACCGGATTGCAAACATCCAAGGAGCAGATCCAGATCTTAATTTCAGAAGTTCCATCCTATTCAGATTTGCTACAAGTCTAGGAGAGAGCTTCATCATCCACCTTGGTTAACACAAGGACCACTTCCACAGCTGCAGATCCTGAAGGACAGGACAGACATAATCTCGTACAACTGCCTCCAACTGATTAGAATGTTACCGGACCGTCAGATCCTCACGGCCCTATCACTATAGAAGAATTTCAGATATTGATGCAAGAATTGACTCAGAGCTGCCAACAGCTCCGTGCTAATGCAGAACTAACCAACCAACTGAACCGTCAGCGACGAAGGAGATCCAGAAGGGATCAAGCTTCCTATTCTTCCACCGAGAGTCCAGCCTCTTCCGACTTCATCATAGGTCTACACGCCCAAGGCTAGACGGAAGTTACACATAGGCCACTGGGCATCAACACATCGTGAATGTTGGGCAACTGGGAGTTGGCCCATCAACCATCAGTCAAACTGGACCCTCCTCCCGAGGAGGCGCTACCCCACTTCATGTTACAGATAACCGTACCACTACAGCCACTGATTTAGAAACCGAGATCCAAAATCGGACAGATCCGAACCATCACCAGCGTGAATACCACCCTGAGCCTTACGTCCTCGAGGACATAGAGTCAAGGAGGCAAGACACGGACCGTCGACAGCGATTGGCCCCTCCTCGCATTGTTGAACCCGACCACACCTTGGCCCAGCCTGCTCAAAAAGCCCAAATGCCCGATCTGTCAGCAATGGTCCGTCAAATGATCCGTGAAAGTCAAGGGCTTAGCAATGACGACTGGGGAATATCCCGGAGTCATACTCCTTTTACTGATGAGATACTTTATGCTGAACCACCTCGGCGATTCAGGATGCCGACTTTACCCGTTTATGAAGGGAACTCTAACCCTAATCAAGATATTCTGAAGTACGAATGGTTGATGAACGCTGCACAAGCTGATGATGCAGTCAAGTGCCGAAGCTTCCTGATGTCACTGGGGGCATAGCGACTATGTGGTTTACCCGACTGCCACCTCGATCTATCTCATGCATGTCGCGAGACCGAAGGATGTTAATACTTTATTTAGTGTCATTTAAGCTCCTGGGGAGACACTCAGGCGTTATTTAGAGAGATTTCATGCTGCATGTGCTGAGATCAGCAACCCAAATGATAACTCTATTCTTATGGCACTGACTAAAGGGATTGAGCTTGATTCTGATTTCGGTAACTGGTTGGCCGGAAAACCCCCCACATCATTGGACCGTTTCTATTCCAAGGCAGCTCAATTCTTGAGAAGGGAGGATGCGAAACAGTCTAGGAAGAAGGATGATGCGGGGCCCAGTGTGGAAGGAGTTCAGAGTAATATTGCTGTTAAACAATCCGGGGAGAGTTCCGGAAAAGTGCAATTGAATATTCAAAACAAACAAGATCAGCAAAAAGGAAGTGGTAGCCAAAATAGAAAACGGGATCAGAACCGTGGTCCACGGCATAGAGCTCCAATGTTTGATAATTATACTCCTCTGAATACGTCGTTGGAGAATGTATATCTATAAAACTGCAATACTATTCAGTACAAGAAGCCTGCTCAGAAACAGTCATCGCAGAATCAAATTCAGACGGGAAATTTTTGTAGATTCCATGAAAGTTACGGCAATAACACAAATGAATGCCGTCACTTGCAGGATCTCATCGAAAAGTTGATAAGAGAAAGGAAGTTAGAACAGTTTGTTCGGGCGCCGCAGTCTGGAGGTGCGGGCCCATCGAATCAAAATCATTTGCCGAATCCGTCTAGACAGGAGGAACCCGCTCGTACTGGCAGGAGGTTGGTGATAAACACTGTTTGTGGTGGTCCTCATCCAGCAGACCGAAGCTGGAAGGAAATGGAGTCGTATGCCAGCTCTATCAGGCATGTAGACTTTGAATGTTGTAGTAATTCTGAAGATGGGGCTCCGTCCAAACAGCAAAGAACGATGGCAGATGACATCGTATTTCGAGGTCGGATACCGACAGGGTCGAAGCCTCCACTATTGATCCGCTAGTCATATCAGCTCAAGTAGGTCCCGCTTGGATGAAGAGGATCTTGGTAGACAGCGGAAGCTTTGTGAATATTCTGTTTAAACGAGCTTATGACCAGATGAGAATGGAGACTAAAGACTTGAAGCCATGTCAGTCTCGTATTCACGGTTTCAACGAGAGTGCAACTATACCCACTGGAGTGGTGGAATTTCTAGTGGAATTAGGAATTGGTGAGCGCCGGAGAGTCCGGATACTACAGTTTGTTGTTTTGGATATAAACTCCCCATACAATGCTTTCTTGGGACAACCAGCCCTAGCTAAATTCAGGGATGCCATCGCCCCATGATGTTTGACTTTAAAATTCCCTACCGACAATGGTGTCAGAGTTGTTCAAGGGGATCACGCAGCAGGGCGAGCCTGTTACGTTGCTGAACTGCACGAGACGCAGCGTAAGGAAAAAGAAAGGGCGGAGGAATCTCTCTACGTCCGCTTTACGGATAATTGACAATTAGCGCGTGGGCCCGGGCACCCCAACCAATTCCAAAGAGAATTTGACCCGAGAGATACTGAAAGTGAAGATTAAAGTAAAGACGGTCAAGCTTCTCCAGCCGAACTGACAATTGATGTTCCAATCGACGATAATGATGACTCGAAGATGATAAAGATTGGATCTTAGATAAGCCAACAAATGCAAGAGGAATTGGTTGAATTTCTTCGGGTAAACCTTGATGTGTTTGCCTGGACGCACTCTGATATGTGTGGGATCTCGCCGGACATCGTGATCCACACGCTGAATATTGACCCGCGATACGTCCCGGTCAAGAAAAAAAGGCATGGTATGGATCCAGAGAGATCTGCTTCCCTTAAAGAAGAGGTAGATAAGCTTAAGACAAATGGATTCATTCGAGATGCATTATACCCGGAATGGGTATCCAATCCTGTACTTGTCTGAAAGCCAAATGGGAAATGGAGAACATGTGTTGATTACTCAGACTTGAATAAAGCTTGCCCCAAAGACAGTTTTCCACTTCCACGAATTGATCAACTCGTAGACTCAACGGTTGGACATGAACTTTTATCCTTCATGGATGCATACTCTGGCTATAATCAAATAACCATGCACTTGCCCGACCAGGAACATACCAGCTTCATAACCATTATGGTACTCTATTGCTATAAAGTTATGCCTTTTGAACTCAAGAATGCTGGGGAAACTTATCAACGGTTAGTTAATCGAATGTTCGCTGACCGGATCGGAAAGACCATGGAGGTATATGTCGACGACATGCTAGTCAAGTCGCAATTTTCTACCGATCACATCAGAGACCTGGAGTTAATGTTTAATATCCTCTGAGAATAAAGAATGAAGCTCAACCCATTGAAATGTCACTTTGGGGTAGCATCTGGAAAATTCCTCGGGTTAATCGTTAACGCTCGAGGAATCGAAGTCAATCCCATAAAGATCTAGGCGATCAGAAATCTTGAAACTCCAAAAACTATAAAGCAAGTCCAGAGTCTCAATGGGAAAGTAGCAGCACTGAGAAGGTTCATTTCAAAGTCCACTGACAAATGCATTCCCTTCTTCGATCTGATCCGAAATGGAAAACAAAACTTTGAATGGACTACGGAATGTGAGGGCACATTTCGGGCACTAATTCGACATCTCTCCACACCGCCAATTTTGTCAAAGCCTATCGATCACGAGAAATTGTACATTTACTTAGCGGTATTAGAAAACGCAATCAGTGTTGCCCTAGTTAGGGAGGAGGACCGAATACAAAGGCCTCTCTTATACATAAGCAAGCGGCTTACCAGAGCTGAGAGAAATTATCCGAAGCTAGAAAAATTGGCTTATTGTCTCGTTATTGCCTCGAGGAAGCTCCATCCATACTTTCAGGCTCACCCAATTACCGTTTATACCGATCAGCCGTTACGATAGGTCTTTACGCATCCTGAGACGTCTGACAGGTTACTCAAATGGAATATCGAGTTAAGTTAGTTTGACCTTAATTACACTCCAAGGCGAGCCATTCAAGGACAAGTCCTAGCAGATTTCATATCTGAATTTACCATCCTAGAGGACTTGCCCGAAACCAGTGAATCTCCCAAGCATATAAGGAAGCTGCATATAGATGGTGCATCAAATGACCGTTGCTCAGGTGTAGGGGTTGTTCTTGAAACTCCTGAAGGTAGATCTATATGTTACGCTCTAAAGTTCAACTTCCGTGCAACTAATAACGAAGCTGAATATGAAGCCCTATTGGCTGGATTGAAACTTGCCAGAGATTTAAGAATCATTGTGGTGGAAATTTACTGTGATTCGCAATTGATCGTGTGTCAAGTTCGAGGGGAATACCAAGCCAGAGATCGAAGATTGGCCGCGTACCTTGCTCAGGTTCAGGAGACATTGAATCAGTTCGACTATTATGCTATTTATTACATACCGTGAGAACACAACCAGAAAGCTGATTCGTTGGCAAAGTTAGCCAGTACAGGTGAAGCACAGCAAATGGGACTTGTTCCCGTAGAGGTATTATCTTCGCCAAGCATTGATCAGATGGAAACCGATTGGGTATTTGATGTTGTTTCCGAAAGGGGATCGTGGATGACTCCATTCAGAAATTATCTTGAGCACGGAACCCTGCTAGAGCGTAGGAGTGAAAAGAGACAGATTCTTAGAAAAGCTTCACGGTTCACTATTCAAAATGGAGTCATGTATAGAAGAGGATACTCTATTCCTTTACTTCGGTGTATCGCTCACGACGAAATCAAACGAGTATTACACGATGTACACGAAGGAGAATATGGCGATCACACCGGGGGGAAAGCACTTGCCAAGTAAGTACTCCGGTATGGATACTATTGGCCCACTGTAAACTGTGATGCAGCAGATTATGCAAAGAAATGTGATAAATGTCAAAAGCATGCTCGGATTCCTAGAGCCCCACCTACTGAGATAACTCAAATGGTCAGCCCATGGCCGTTTGCAGTATGGGGAATGGATATTATTGGCTCTTTACCTCTAGCCAAAGGTGGTGCGAAGTACGCCATCATGGTAGTTGATTACTTTACCAAGTGGGCAGAAGCTGAACCACTTGCTACAATCACAATGAAGAAGGTGATCAACTTTGTAGTGCGCAACATCATCTGCCGATTTGGTCTCCCACGTACTATCATCACTGACAACAGGACCCAATTCGATAGTGCCGAATTTAAGGATTTCTGTCAACCCACATTTAGAAGAAATTTTCCGCAGTCGCACACCCTCAAGCAAATGGACAGGTTGAAGCTATTAATAAAGTTATAAAGTCCTAACTGAAGAAATGACTGGAAAAAGACGGGAACAAATGGGTCGATGAACTTCCTATGGCCTTATGGGCCTACCGTACAACCCACAAGTCCGCAACCCGTCACACTCCATTCTCTCTTTCTTATGGTTCAAAAGCTGTTATTCCAGTCGAATTAGAAGTACCTTCTCATCGTGTGACATACTACGATCCGAAGACGAATGCTATATTACTTACTGTATCTCTCGATTTATTGGATGAGAAGCGTGAGGAGGCTGATTTGAGGGCAGCCGCATATCGGAGTCGAGTCGCCCGATTATACAATGCCAAGGTCCGACCCCGAACCTTTGAACTTGGTGATCTCGTACTCAAAAGAATTTATCCGGTCCCTTCGCATATGAAGCCAACTTGGGAAAGACCATATGTTATTGAACGAAAGCTCGGAGATGGCACATTCAAATAATCGACCGTTGATTGTCTCACTCTTCCGAGAGCCTGGAACAGCGAGAGTCTTCATCGCTACTACACATAACAGGCTCTGTTTATTTATTCAGTCTATTTTTCATTTGCAATTTGTTTCTTCATTTTGAAATTAGAATTTGTAATAAGGTAACTGACTTTGCCATATTTTCTTATTTCAGCAATAAAGTGCAATCTCTTCGAGCCAGAGCTGTGATTTACTTGAAATACTTCATATGACCATCACTATGCACAGAGAGCTAAGTTCCTTCATTACGGTGGAATTTAT
Source organism: Allium fistulosum (assembly GCA_030737815.1). Classification (NCBI taxonomy): domain Eukaryota; kingdom Viridiplantae; phylum Streptophyta; class Magnoliopsida; order Asparagales; family Amaryllidaceae; genus Allium; species Allium fistulosum. The sequence goes on along the minus strand of CM060907.1, from coordinate 933,431,023 downwards.
TCAAATAGGGAGTGACTGTGATATGACTAGTCACTTGCTAAGTGAAACCCGATCACGGGGACAAGCCATCACACTAAAGTCAAAAATGGATTGATACACGACAATCCTTCGCCAAACTCCAGATTCCTAGAGTGCGAACTGGAGTATAAACTTACAAATACGGTTTCGAAGAGGGTGGATCTGTCCACCTAACAACTTCTCCCGTATTTGAACCAAGTTTGAGGAGGGTGGACCCGTTCATCTAATGACCTCACTTGTTAACTTAGGGTGGATGTGATCTGACCATCCACGATCCTGATACACCTTTTGTCCCCAAAGTGCAAGCGAAACTTAAACACATACAACAGATGTGACTGACCGTCTATTTACCAACTTCGGATTCCCATAATATGAACCGGAGTATAAACATCAACTAACTCTAAGTTCCCAGAGTGCGAACTGGAGTGTAAAACGTCACCTAACTTTGGATTCCCAGAGTGCGAACCGAAGTATAGACATCGAAACGATCTGGATTCCCAGAGTGCGAACCGGAAAGTAAACGTCAACCAACTCCAAGTCCCCAGAGCGTGGACTGGATCATAAAATGTTAATCAACTCTAAGTCCACAGATCGCGGACCGGAGTATAAACTCAAGTCGGGTGTAATTGAGCGCCCACAAATTTATTCAAGTCCCCAGAGTGCGGACGAAATGATAAGTGTCAAACAAACGCGGCTGATCGCCCGTGAAAATAACTTAAGTCCCCGGAGCGTGGATACAATCATCAATAAAGAGCGAGTGTGATTAAACCACTCAAAATCCCCTTGTTTCAACATCAAACCAACAATGCTAAGCATGCTACATTGAAAGCGAAATACGACCGCTAGCCGATCTTTAAACTTCATTCCTGAAACTGGGGCCAAAACTTAAGTGTCAATCACTAACCGGAAGCAGTACAATGTCGGAGTTCGACTTAATGTCCAGTCGTGACTTGTGGCCGTGATTTTAGGACTTGACGGATGAACTCAAACGAGGTTCAAACGTTGAAACTTCACAAGTGTACTGAACAAGGAATTCGAATGCTGGAACTCTTAAGCAAATAAACATACATCAAGTTCAAAGCAAAATAAAGTTTTATTTCAGCTATCTGCGAAAAGAAATTATGTACAAGTTGGTCCCAAAAAATTCCTACTAGCAGGGGTCAAACCCGCATCTATACACGACCTACCAAAGAAAAAACGAAGATAAATTCCTATCTATTTACCAAAACTAAACCGAAGAAGCACATCTACTCTTTTTTCTTTTACAGCTTCCTTTTCGATGTTGACCCACTGGAGCTGCCACTTCTTTCTTTTTGATCCTTTGCCTTTCGGCGGCTGATCTCCAGGAGGGGGCATGATATCAACTTCCTCATCCGAGCTCAAGTGCCGGGAATGTTCCCTGAAGGCGGAGTCGGAGGAACCGGATCGACTATAGGAGGCAGGATAGGCGCGCTGGTGTCAATAACTATACCACTAGGTGATATCATCCTTAACGGTGCCAGACCAGGTGCCGCCATCCCACCTCCAAAACTACCGCCATGAGCCGCTGCCTCCATTTCAGCGTCAATTTCGGCCAATATTTCTTCTTCACGAATTGCTTGGGCCTCGCTGGGAGCATCAGCGGTTGGCATTGAAGGGCTAGTAGTAGGTGACTTCCGCCCATAACAAATGGCAGGTCCGCAAAAGGACCGCTGTGATGACCGAGGAGTTCCTCCATCATCTGTTCATCGAAAACCAGAGTGCACCCTTGCGTTCCGTCAGTCGATGTTGTGGTTGCTTCAGTTATTATTGCCTCCTGCATATGATGTGATTCTTGAGTGGTAGGAGGCAGGACCGGTGCGGCATCAATCACTGGACAAAAACAAAAGAAGAATTGTTAGTACTTAATTCGGATGACGACTCCGACTTCAGATAAGCATATAGGATGTTCAGAATACCTTCCTCAGTTTGGCTTGTGGACGGCTGAACAGCCTCAGAAACTTGCTCTCTAGCCGGAGATAACTGCGGCTGATCCGGATTATAGGCGGGAATGGGTTGAGGATCAACCACAGGTGCGGATTAGGGCTAGGTTGGCACAGGAACTTCAGCGCTCACATTGTGATGCTCAACACCTGAACCTTCTCCGACCTCCAAGTGTTGGGTGCCGAGCCTTTCTTTTTCGTACAAAATCATCGACTCGTGGAGAACATTTCGTTCATCTTCATTTAACACACGATTCTCAAGCTCAAACTCGTTGATTGATTCACCCAGATGCCCCGCCTTCTCCTCCTTAACCAATTGGCCCCAACCATTATATAAATGAGTCGGGTAATTGTCAAGCCAGGCTAGACTTCTGTGCCTCAAAACATTGGCATTATAAACAATGAGGAGATCTTCAATATCAGCTTCTAGCCTAGACTCAGCCATTCGGACTTTCTCCTCGACCTCAGTCTCCACCACTTGGACCTTAGTTGTGGCCGCATCCCGTTCGCACCAGAGCACAACAGCCTGTTCACAAGCTTCCTGGGCGGCTTTATTTGCATCATCCTTTTCCTTGATGACTTTGGAAAATTTTGCTTTAAGTTCAGCAAGTTCTTTCAGAGCAGCGTCCCTTTCAGCAGTGACAGTGGTTTTGCGATGGCCCATCTGCTCCACTAAGGCATAATGTGTCTGCCTCATCCTCTCCATGGCCAAATTTGCCTTATCGGCCTTTTTGGTGGCCTCTATCTCTGATTTTCGAGAGGACTCGGATTCATCAGTAAGCACTTGGATGATGCGGTCCTTATGAGCGAGGTCAGATTTTTAACTTTTCGATTATTTTAGCCCGCTCAAAGGCCACCTTTGATGCTTTCTCTACAGCCTTCACCCACTCTTTGTACTGGGAATAAATGTCATGAATGCAATCATGCATTGTGTTCTCCACCTCCGGTGGAATTCTCTTTAAATGAAGGGGAATAACGTAGCTGTCGAAGCATATATTTGGGAACACTTTCCTCAGCTGAGCGATTTTAATGGCCCCTTCCCCAATGGGCTTAGTGATAGCTTGCTTAACAATGATAGGAGGCTCAACTTCAGTTCTATGACGTTGCGAATTAGACCGAGAGGAATGCGAATATGGTTTGTGATGAGGGGGCTCTACTGGCTATCTCCCTTGACCCGAAGGTTGTGTAGGGAGTCTAGGAGGAGGAGAGTGGGATCGAGATCGATGTCTGTACTCCCTAACCCTATCTCTCACTTGATGTTCCATGTTAGAGTACCTGTGATCGTGGTCTCTATCTTCTTCCCTCCTACGTGACTCATAATATGAAGAAGATCAGTGAACTGAGCGAAGGCTTCCTAACATCGACCCTCATCCAGACATTGTACCTGTAAAAAGAAAGAAAAACGGACTTAGTGGTCTCTTGAATTGAACAATTTATGATTGGAATTGTGTAGTGCCGTGAAGTGTGTATGTATGTGCAACCCCTCGACCAACCGAAAATGTCGGCCGCACTCATAGGAAGCGACTCGCTAAGATCAAGAGCACTATCAAGCTCCTCCAACCCGGTGTCATGTTGAAGTGACACGTAATCCGGAATCGAGATATCGGCAAGCCCTTCGAAAGGACTCTCTGTGGGCGAGGAAGGAGCCTCCGAGATTTTAATGCCGAGAACCCGCAAGGAAACCACAACTGATTTCCACCTCGAAGACTTAGGACGTTTGTAAGCAGCGGCCTTGCCTTTTCTTCTTCCTTCTTTCGCTTGAAATCCGGCCGAAGGCCCAACCATAAGTTCGTCATTCGTGGGTATTCTCTCTTCGTCGACCCCTTCGGTTATTACGACCCCGGGTGTTTTGCGTTTCAATCGCTTCTTCATGCCTACCCTCAGTATCCCTTTAAGCTTTATGCTTTGATCCCGCTCAATCAGTCCAACGATTCTCAAATTTCTGTCGGTTAGAACCAAATCGATGTCCCTCATTTCACTTGGAACTTCTTGAAGGACTCTTACTATTTCTTTGAAGTATCCGCCTTCAGGTCATGAAATTGCGGCTGTAAAGAAAAGAAGATATCAGTTTACATCAACTACTATCATCTGGATAACTCTTGAAGAAAACTGTAACACTTACGTCTGACTAACCATCGACTGGCAAATCCTAGGGGGCATCGGACGTAGAACCATTCTGTCTTAAAGTAACTCAGCCTTGTCCAGGATCTGGTTACTACTTGACAATTCCTGATCGCCTCCAGGAATGTAAAAGATGGGCTGTCTCCCCTACTCTTGACGTTAAAAAGATATCTAATCTCTATAGGAGCCGGTGGCCGAAAGAGATGCTCCATGAATACATAAATAAACTGTTTAGCAGAGCATATCCATTGAGATGTAGTTGCGATAGGGCAATTCCGAGGAAAGACAACACTTCCCTAATGTATTGGTTGAACGGAGGAAGTGTTCCTGCTGCGCACGCATGGCGGTTGAAGGCAGTAAACCCCTTTGGGGGAGCATGCGGTCTATCATTTGGCCCCGGTAATAGAACATCGTCCGATGGCAAACCGTGCCTTAGGCATATATGTCCCAACATGTCTTCCGAGACGTTGGAAGGTACTGAATCTTGTGGGTTTAAAATGAAAGTTGCTCCTGGAAGCTCATCCGGAGCTGGGTCTATAACTTCGGCCGCGATGGCCGGAATCTCTAGGACAAAAGGAGATGAATCCTGAAGCTCTTGCTGTTGTGTACTTGTGGATTCCATAGCTAATCAACTTATTAGAACACATCATTAGACCATAAAAACCCAATTTTTCCCCAGTGTGGAGTGCATGAATGTGTTGTGCAGTGTAGTGCTACATATTACTTGAAGAATTTCTACAGATTTAAAGAAAACATTCGAACGACAAGACTTCGAAATTAAAATGGAGTGACCGTCATCACTGACCATCACAACCGTGCCATCCAGATGTTAGAGACCAACCCAAGTAAAAGTTTATTAAGTGTTTCAAGTTACAGTTCCATCGACGAGCTTCGAAAGGCAGTCAAATATACAGTTAAATAGTCAATTCAAATTATGCAAGGCAGGAGCTCATCGGAGGTAAATATTTGATCTTGCAAAGGATTCGTATCCATCAAAATGCAAGTTCAGATCGGTCACTAAAAGTGCAATTCATATCGATCACGTAGATGGCATCTCGTATCGATCACCAGAAAGTTTGTTCGTATCGGCCCAAAAACCCCCACTTCGTATCGATCATCAATGACATCTTCTATCGATCACAAGGTCTGTATCTTCGTATCGATCAATCTGGAACGAAGCAAACTCCCTTTATCAATCGATGCAAGGCTACTCACCTTATCAATACGAAGTCTTATCGTGTTCAGATCGATACAAAACCCTTTCCTCCATCGATCGATACGAATGCTCCCCTCATGTCCATCAACCCATCTTCTCCTTCGAGCAGATAGCATGCCATTACCCATTCAACAAATTCATTCTAACTAACTCTTGCAGCAGCACCATCGAAATCGGCCAAGATATGAATGGAACTGGCTTTAATCTCGAGTCTTATCATTTTAGAATGGATTATCTCAACTAATTACCTAATTTGAATAGTTAATTCAACGGATTAAAGGTTTATATGGTTTGAAGGCAAGGGTAGTATTTTCTTCTTTCTTTAGCTCGGATCGATACGAAGGCAGGAAGGGAATAGAAACAGATGAAAGAAAATTTTCTAAGTACGAAACGATATTTATATGGACCCAAGGAAAAGAGAAAGTCAATTTGCCTTCCAGTCATTGCGACCGATTCCAACCAGTTTCTCCCCAGATCGATACAAATTAGCTATTTTGTATCTATAGACTCGAGCCTTATCGATACGAAAGTTGCAACGAAGATTTTTATGAGTCACCAAATTCCATCGATACGAAACGTTTGTTCGTATCCATTGTTCCCGTCTCCATCTAAAGGCACATCGATACGAACTGTATTGTTCGTACCCATCAACATACAACCCATAAAAGCTCGTATCCATCGATACGAATAGTGCACAAGGGACCAGTCACTCTATTCGCATCCTTCATTAGTCTATCGATACAAACTCCAACTTTGTATCCATCATTTTGAAAATTGCAAGAAGTTCACAACCATCGATGCGAAATTCATCACAAATTCATGTTTATTCATCCCGAATCGATCTAGGAAAGGATCGATACAAAGGGATACCCCAAAATTACCACCAAACGTCTTTACAACTCAAATTCCACGTCGATTCAATAGAGGATCGATATGGAATTCGATACAAAAACCTGACAACGACTCGTGAACGTACGAACGTTAACGGGAATCAGGCTAACATACATTCACGAATAATGAACTAACATCCAATCTTTAAAATTCGCAGGAATTGAATCCTTGTCTGGTGACAATTACAACAACAAACGACAAATTACTATCATACATCGATCGACTACAACAGTACATAGTACAACAATTGGAAGTCTACGGTTCATAATTTATGTTTCTATGGATTAATCAAAGATTGCAACTTTCGACGAGAAAACAACAACAGTTTAACAAGTCAGATGGAACTTTTCAGGATGAAGATTGCAGCTTTTCAAAGCACATCGTGTTCTCACAAGACGTACTTTGGGGGGCAAATGTTATCCCGCCTTTTGGAAAGGCCATGATACCAGGAACTCAACTAGAAAACGAAGACAGTCCATCCCGAAGATTAGTTATACGCAGGCTCACTATGGATATCGATGAATTTTATCCGAGTCCGGATCAAGCTACAATTGATATGACGAGACGAGCAAAGCTATAGAAGCCAACTTTTAAATTTCCAAGTCAATCGGAGTTCATATGCCCGAGATATGATCGATGCAATTCAAGCGATCACCTTGTTCGTATCCATCAGAGCAACCAGAGAAAACCCTCCTTCCGATCGATCTGGTTCGTATCCATTAGGTGCGCACGGTCTCGTATCGACCAGGCAAATAGTGTTCTTCGTATCCATCAATTACATGTTCTTCGTATCTATCACGTGACCTCAGTTCGTATCCATCAAGTCGCCTCAGTTCGTATCTATCAAGAAATCATTACTTCGTATCCATCATGAAACCACTGTTCGTATCCATCAAGCACAGTAGAGTCGCCATCTATTCGTATCCATCACATCATCATTTGTTCGTATCCATCATGTTGGAGCAACTTCGATCGATACGAACAAAGCCACACAATCGATACAAATTGAGCTACTTCCACCGATACGAATTGAACCACTTCCATCGGTACAAACAAGGCAACGGCTATCGATGCTAACAAGGCAAAAATCTTGGAAATACTTGGTCGATTCGACATGAAATGTGGATCGATCCTGGAAACTAGCGCCACATCAACTCACGAGCGCGTGCTCAGTATCGATTCGAAGTGATCGATACGAACGTATCGATTCGAACATGGCAACCTAGGGAAGACGTGAACTTGCATCGATCATAACTCACAATCCACAAGTCCAAATGCTATGAAATTTTCATAGGAGCTTATGTACGACCTAAAGAATGTTCTTGCCAAGTTTCGACTCGATTGGGTCAAATCTTGATCGATACGAAATTCATTCGTATCGATCACAAATCGAGTCGAAATCACCTGGGATTGATCGCATGGGCACACCCACGTGCCAGAAGAGGTCTCCCGAGATCTGAGAGAGATATTTGCATCCTACGCCTATAAATAGTACCCAAGAGCCTACAGAAAAAGGATCTTTTGGCTCTCTGATGTCCAGACTCTGCAGAAAACATTTTTGCGCTACAAGGCTGCTGTTGTACTCGAATTTCATCACTGTAATCCGCTGTAATCAGTTGTAATCATCAAGAAAACACCAATAAAATCATCGATTTCATAGTGGACATAGGCAATACGCCGAATCACTCTAAATTTCTGTGCTTCTGCGTACTTTCGTATTTGTTTTTGAAGTGTTTGTTAGATAATCCTCCTTTTCTTTTTAATTTCTTCATTTTTATCTCTTCAAATCCTTCCGAAGAGTGTTGTGCCCAATTTTGGTACAAACACTGGAATAGCGAGCATACGACGTTGCTTAACTTATCAATGAGATTTATTCCGATCTTCTTTGAATTATTTCTATTTCAATTTCAATTGTGTTGTGAACTACGACCAACTTGAACTAAACTACTTTGAAACAATGTAGGTGACCAAGTACTTAGAGTTGGGCGCAATCTTCGTGGACCATGATCAGACCTTTGGAGTTTCATCAAGATAAGCGTGATTCAACCGCTCATCAGCTACCATATGCCCTTGACTTAGGGCCAAAGACTCGAAATGGAAAGTGGGTGTGACTTGACCATCCACTTCCTACTCTATGCTTTGATTCTGACAGGACTTCTGTGCCTTACTCAGAGCACGATAAGGTCAGGATCCAGCAAAAAGTGGACACAACTGATCATCCACTCATCAACTTCCACGCCTCAATTGGAGACTAAAGAAAGACTTGGAGTGGATGCCACCCATCCATCCACTCCCCAGCTCATACTTGAAGTTTACCAAAATACATATGCCTCTCCCAAAGCTTAGCATGACCGAGGTCCAACTAAAGTGGATGTGATTTGACCGTCCACGCATTAACTTCTGCCCTGTACATAGGAGGCAATTCAAAAGCTTGACTTAAAGTAGGCGTGACTGACTGCCTACTCATCAACCACCTCCCTCAACACATGGACACGGCTGCAGCTTGAGGTGATGTGACCTGACCATCCAACCCAAGCATGGATATGATCCGATAATCCATCGCCTACTCCCTTCCTTGAATTGACAAGAGGAGCTACAACCACCAAGCGGATATGAATCGATCGTCTCACTTGCCAAGTTCTGTCCTTGATGCTGGGGGCAGAATTCAATTCCATGAATGAACGTGATTCGACCATTCATTTGGTAACTCTTACCTTGACTTGGTAGATGGAGTATAAATAAAAAACAGATGCGACTAACCACCCATCATAAAACTCTGGTCCCTAGAGTACGGATCCGAGTATAAACATGAAAAGATGGACATGGTTCGACCGTCCATCGATCAACTCTGGTTCCCAGAGTGTGAACCGAAGTATAAACATCAAACCGGTGTGACTGACCAACCATGATAAACTCGGGCCCCTAGAGTGCGGATCAGAGTATAAACAAAAAAGGATGGACGCGGTTCGATCATCCATCGATCAACTATGTTTCCTGGAGCACGGATCAGAGTATAAACATCAAACGGGTGTGACTAACCACCCATTATAAAATTCATTTCCATAGAGTGCGGATCGGAGTATAAACAAAAAAAGATGGACGTGGTTCGACCGTCTATCAATCAACTCTGGTTCCCAGAGCGCGAACCGGAGTATAAACATCAAACGAATGTGATTAACCACCCATCATAAAATTTTGGTCCCCAGAGTGCAGATCAGACTATAAGCACAAAACGATGGATGCTGTTCGACCGTCCATCGATCAACTTTGGTTCCCAGAGCGTGGACCGGAGTATGAACATCAAACGGATTTGATCGACCACCCATCATAAAACTCTAGTCCCTAGAGTGCAGACCAGTCCAAAAACACAAAAAGATGGATGCAGTTCGACTGCCCATTGATCGGCTCTGGTTCCCAAGGTGCAGACTGGAGTATAAACATCAAACGTGTGTGACTGACCACCTATCATAACACTCTGGTCCCCAGAGTGTGGACCGAAGTATAAACATGAAAAGTGGATGCGGTTCGACAATCCACTCCTCAACTCTTGCCCTTTACTTGAGGTAAAACACACGATTCAAAGTGGATGTGATATGACCATCTCCTCCCCTGCTCGAGTTCGAAGTTCTTCAAAACACTTATCTTACTCCCAAGGCTCGGCAGAAACTAGATCCAAATGGAAGTGGACATGGTATGCCCGTCCACGCATCGACTCATGCCCTAGATGCAGGGGCATTTTAAGAGCCCAAGCTTAAATTGGACGTGGTTCGGCCGTCCAATCCAAAGAGGATGTGATAGTCCATTCATGACCTTGTTTGCGCCTGAGGTACGACAAACTATCTAGGCCTTGCCTAGACATCAGCAAGCCCAAAATCCAAACAAAGACATGGACGCAGTTCGATCGTCCAGCAAACAACTCTGGTCCTCCAGTGCGGATTGGAGTATAAACACAAATTGGGTACGGTTTGACCACCCACCAACAAACTCTTATCCCCAAAGCGCATATATGAGTATAAACAAATAGATGAGTGCAGTTCGACCTCTCAATACTCTGACCTAAACTCGACAGGAGAAGTATAAACTCACTACATATGGAATTCAACCGTCCACGAACTAATTCTAGTAACCTAAGACTAGGGGCAAGAGTATAAATTACTGAAACCCAAGACCGTCCATCACGTACATTTATCAACCCGAGACCGGTAGAAGTGTGATCAACTAAAGACCGACTACGACAGCTCAATATTGTGACTCATACCTAGTGTTTACAATGACTTGAGGCTACGACCAAAAGGATGCCTAGAGATAGAATCATCGAATCGATGCCCAAGCTCATGGGCAACTGACCATCATTCCAACTCGAATGACAAGTAACATATCATGAGTACGTTGAATGGAAAGCACGTTACTCGAATATATAAGCAGATTCAAACTCAAAACAAGAGCCAGTTATGAAGTTGCATGCAACACGAGGCTGAACCCTATGCGACATTTGATCAACGTGCTTCTAAGCTTGATCTTCGACTATTTGCCGATAATCGCTCAAAGCATCTAGAGCCCTTCACTATCAGACTTAATAACTAATGACAAGACTCTGGGATTCGACCGGAGTAACCATCCCAACAGGATTTCAAGTTGATTGTTACGCGAAATAGTTACGTTTGAAGGCAAAGTATCCAAATCTGTACCCACTGAGCTAACGATAAACATTACGGTCCACCATGGTGACCCATCACGGGTATCGAAGAACGGATCATAGCTCAGTGTAACGATGATGAAGGAGTTAGCTGGATTTCCCCGAACGAATCTTGATGTGTTCGCTTGGACCCATTCTCACATGTGTGATCGCACCGACTATCACGAGCCATACATTGAATATCAACCCGAGGCATGTTTCGGTGAAACAAAAGCAACGCGACATGGATCCGGAAATATTTTTTGCACTTAAAGAGGAGGTTGATAAACTCAAAAAATGGGGTTATCCACGAAACCCTCTACCCGAAATGGGTATCCAATCCATTTCATGTGAGAAAAGCTTACAGAAAGTGGCAAACATACGTCGACTACTCTGACCTGAACAAGGCATGCCCGAAAGACAGCTTTTCACTTTTTAGGATCGACCAACTGGTAGACTCAACCATTGGATATGAACTCCTTTCATTTATGGATGCGTACTCCAGATACAACCACATCCCGATGCACGTCCCCTACCAAAAGCACACTAGCTTCATTATCGACCTAAGACTATATTGCTATGTTATGATGCCATTTTAACTAAAGAACGCTAGTACTACCTACCGGAGGCCGGTCAACCGAATGTTCAAAGGCCATATCGGGTAATCAAAGGAAGTATATGTGGATGATATGCTTGTAAAGTCATGGAAATCAAACAACCACATTGATGACTTGGTAGAGATATTCAGTATTCTCCAAAGATGTGGAATGAAACTCAATCCCTTGAAATGCTCTTTCGGTGTTGCATCAGGGAAATTCTTGGGTTTCATCGTTAACTTTCGCTGAATTGAAACCAATCGTAAGAAGATTCAGGCAATCAGAGACATCTAGCTACCGAAGACTATAAAACAAGTACAGAGCTTAAATAGGAAGGTTGCCGCCCTAAGCCGATTCATTTCCAGAGCCGTTGATAAATGTATTTCTTTCTTCGACCTGATCAAAAGAGGAAAAAGGAACTCTGAATAAACACAGGAGTATGAAGATGTATTACAGGCTCTGGTGAACCACTTAGAGAGGCCTCACATCTTATCCAAGCCGTTGGGTCATAAAGATTTGTACATCTATTTAGCAGTGTCGGTACACGCCATAAATACCACACTATTACCTGAAGAGAATCGGATCCAAAGGCCAGTATATTATGTTATCAAGCGACTGACGGATACTGGGAGAAACTACCCAAAGATAGAAAGGCTCGCATACTGCCTATTCATTGCATCACAAAAGCTTCACCTTTAATTACAGGCTCTCCCCATCAACGTCTACACCGACCAGCCGTTACGACGTGTTCTACAATGACCTGAGACGTCTGAATGGTTGCTCAAATGGAATATCGAGCTAAGCCAATTCAATATCACTTATCTCCAATGGAGAGCTATCCAGGGACAGATATTGGCAGACTTTATAGCTGAATTCGCTGCACTAGACGACTCTCCAGAGAGCAATGGAGAACCAACCAACCGATGGAAAATGAATGCGGATGGAGCATCAAACGATCAGTGTTCTGGCACCAGAGTTGTGTTGGTGACTCTTGAAGGAACAATTAATCTCCTACACCTTGAAACTCGACTTCCCTGCAATAAATAACGAAGCTGAGTAAGAAGCCTTGATCGTCGGGCTCAAACTTGCCTAATGTTCAACGGGAAATTGGCAAAAAATATAATAATAAAAATTAACCGCAAGGCACGGCGTACAATTTTAGTATGTGGCAAGCACGGATCGATCCACAGGGAATTGAATTGATTTAAAATTCTACTCAATCAAACTAACCCTAGTTTTTAAGTTTGTTTTAAAACAAAGAAAATTAGCAAAAGTTAAACTAGACAAAAGTGAATAAAAATATGAGTTTAAAAGACAATTTAAAGGCAAATCCACACTCATATTTTTATATAAATCAACATAAAATAATCTATGATATCTCTATTTTGATCTAAGTAGAATTAGTTATGTATTTATCATAAGTATGGTCTATTTATGTTATTAATTAACATAACTTAAACCATCAAACTATAATACAACAACTAAAACCACTTGTCAACTCTCATGAAAATGAATATGAAACTAAATTAAAATCTATTTTAAGCACGATCTATTTACTATTTTTGATTACTAACATAGATCATCAAATTTTGTTTCTATTTTAATTCCATGATCAAAATCACTTAGCTAGATGATCATATAAATTGTGTTCATGTTCGATTAAGCATAGCCCATTTGTGATTACAACATAGGATATCATATTTCTTAATAAACTTACATCGACATTCACTTTTCATGAAGCATTGAAAAGAGATCATAAATCATAGAATATTACATAATTTTGGAGAGCTTCATTACCCCTAAATTGAAGAGGTTTAGCTACTCATTTGTATTATCATTTCAACACATGTAAATTTCAACACAGAAAACAAACGAAGTGCAAGCTAACTAAAATAAAAAGAATGCTAAACTACTTGCATAAATTAAATCTAAGCTACTAACATGAAAGGAAATAGAGCATGTAAATAGAAATGAGTATAAAATAAAATAAAAGCATATAGAAAAAAGAAGAAGAAGCTTAAGAAGCCATTTTATTTCTTATTTAATTTGTAGCTACAACTTGCATAATATGGTAAGTAGATAAAAGCTTCATTACATGAACATAAGAGGGTTTTTTATACATGGCTAAAACCCTAATCAATATTTTAGGAGACTACCTACAATGACCCTTAGCAAGTGAAACCTCCAAGTAATCATTAACATGAGCTTAATCCTCCATTAAATGTGCACGTAACTTTAATCCCCACTAACATATGCATTAGTTCTTAATTTTGGTTTATGGATAGTGGGTAGGTGGAGTCCTCCATGATGCATGAATTCTTTTATTTCTTCATTCTTTTGTCTTTCTTCACTTGTGCATGCATACATACATGAAAGCTTCTTCCATTTTCCATCCAAATTCCTACAAATAAAAATAAAATGTGCAACTGAATTTTCTCAAACTAAATCATACACAAAATTACCATTTTACCCCTATGTAGATGCATGAATGATGACTTGAAAGCATTTTTGAAATTTGGCTTTAAACATGTAAAAACACGCAATTATGAAATTTATTTAAAATAAAAGTAGATTAAATATGGAAGTAAAAATATGCACTTTTACGTGCACATCTAATACCCCTACACTTATCTTTTTATTCGTCCTCGAATAAACTAAAACTAAGAAAAATCCGTTTTCGTAGGAAACACAATTGCATTAAGCATATGCAACAAGCCATTAAATCTCTAGGTGTCCCTAATAGGACGAGTGTTGTCTCGTGAGGGTTTTCAGCAAATACTACCCACAAAATCCAAATGCAACATGGAAGATTCCAACATGCAAGATTTATTTACAACGATATGAATGCAAGTTTTCGAAAATATTTACAAATGAACAATTTACTTTTAAATTTACACGAATAAGTTAAATATAATTTTTGGTCATTACCAAAAAATTTAAGTTCTTTTACTCATCAAAACTTCCAACAAAAATTAAGTTATCATCACAATTAGACTCAAGTTTGGCTAGTTGTTTTAGTTGATAACATAGTGCAACTATGAAATGATCCTTAGTTGATTATCGAAGTTTTTCAAAGTGGTATTTTTATTTCTTTTGAATCACAAGTTGAATCTACTAAGTGGAAATAATGCTTGGATTTCAATTGCTTGCTCTCTCTATTTTTGAAAAGTATTAACATTATTATTATTTACACATCTAACTCGGATAAACTGAGGCCAGATATACCGATCTTGCGCTGCCTTTTGGGCTTACGTGAGAAGGGTACAAAGCGTAGCAAGTGTACACACTTGCGTATGAACACATGACTATAGGTGGTAATTTTTATTAAATCTATTTACATACACCTAACTCAGATAAACTAAGGCCAGATATACCGATCATGCACTGCCTTTTGGGCTTACGTGAGAAGGGTACAGAGCATGGTGAGTGTACACACTTGCGTGTGAACACATGACTCTAGGTGTTTCTTATTGTCACAAAAGGTTAGAAGAGATTAGGAATGGTGTGTACAAAAATGAAATTTTTTGTGTTGATTTCAACTAGTAAATGGCATGCTTTTATATGAATTATTTTTTACTGGGCTTACGGAAAATCTGTCTGTTTCAACCGGGCTTATGGAAAAGATGTTTCAACTGGTAAGGAAACGCTTTGTGGGCATACAACTGCCCATAACTGCCCAAAACTCCTGTCTGTTTCAACTGGGCTTACGGAAAAGTTCTTCACTGCCCACAACGCTTTGTGTTCGATTTCAACTGGTAAATGGCATGCTTTCCCATAAACTAAATGAAATAGGGACATCCTAAGGTTAGTTTTAAAAGCGGTACGGTAAGCCAAAAGCGCATCAGTCAATTCCGAGACTAATCTTTTCAATTTTTATTAACGGTTTTCTCCAAAATTTGTTTTATTTGTTGATTTGAAACTTCAACTTCGCCACAAGTTTGAGGATGATACAGAGCGGATAACTTGTAGGTTATAGAGTATTTCTTCATTATAGTTTCAAATGATCGATTGAAAAAAGGGTTCCGTTATCGCTTATTATTGTGCGAGGTGTATCAAACCTCAAAATATGTTTTCTTTAAGGAATTTAACAATAATTCTATCTTCGTTGGTTTTACACGTAACGGCTTCGACCCATTTTGAGACGTAGTCAACAACAAGAAGAATGTACAAATCTTCGAAAGAATTGGGAAATGGTCCCATAAAATCAATTCCCAAACATCAAAGATTTCGATCGTAAGAATAGGGTTCAAAGGCATCATATTTTGTCGAGAGATTCTTCCTAACATTTGGCAACGATCGCAAGTTTTACAAAATTCGAATGAGTCTTTTAAAAAAAAGGGCCAGTAAAAGCCACATTGAAGTACTTTTAAGCAGTTTTCTTTGGACGGAAGTGACCACCACAAGCTTGGTCGTGACAAAACTAAAGAACACTTTTGATTTTGCAATCCGGGATGCAACATCGAATGATTCGGTTGGAACAGTACTTAAACAAGTAGGGATCATCCCAATAGAGTACTTGACTTGGGAAGGAAATTTATATTTATCTTATTTTGACCAAAATGAAGGAGTTTCCTTAGTGACTAGATAGTTCACTATGTCGGCATACCATGGATCGAGAGAAACAGACAGGAGTTGTTCATTAGGAAAGTTCTCATTGATTGGTAAAGAAGACGGTGCGTTTGGAAGATGCGACAGATGATTGACGATGACATTGTCAGATCCTTTTTTATCTTTGATTATAAGATCAAATTCTTGGAGTAAAAGGATACAACGGATCAAACAAGACTTAGCATTCTTTTTAGCGAAAAGGTACCTAAGATCAGAATGGTCAGTGTAAACAGTAATGAGCCAATCAAATAAGGGCGGAATTTTTTGAGTGCAAAGACTACTGCTAGAAGCTCTTTTTCAATGGTCATGTAATTTAGTTGAGCACCGTTAAGAGTCATACTAGCATAGTAGATAGCATGAAGAATTTTTTTGATGCGTTGTCCTAAGACAGCACCAACTGCGAAGTTAGAAGTGTCACACATTATCTCAAAGGGAAGATCCCAATTAGGTGAGCAAATGATGGGAGTGGAAATGAGTTCGTTTTTGAGACGTTCAAAAGCAGAAACACAATCAGAATTGAAATCAAACGGAATGTCTTTTCCAAGAAGAGTAGTCAAAGGTCGAGCAATTTACCGAAATCCTTTACAAAGCGTCAATAAAAACCAACATGTCCAAGAAATAAATGAATGTCCTTAACAGATTTGGGAATGGGTAGATTTGCAATTATGTCAACTTTTGCATTATCTACCTCAATGCCTTTTTTGAAATGACACGTCCAAGGACAATGCAGTGAGTGACCATGAAGTGGCATTTTTTCTAATTTAACGTTATGTGTTTTTCCTTGCATTGTTTCAGAACCAATTCAAGATGGTGTAAGAACTCGAAAAAAGAGTTTCCAAAGATAGAAAATCGTCCATAAATACTTCCAGAAAGCGTTCGATCATGTCAGAAAAGATGCTGACCATGCATCTTTAAAATGTAGGAGCGTTGCAAAGGCCAAAAGGCATACGTCGATACGCAAAAGTGCCAAAGGGACACGTGAAAGTCGTTTTCTCTTGATCTTTGGGAGCGATTGGAATTTTGTTATAGCTGGAATAACCATCAAGAAAGAAATAGAATTTGTGACCGTCTAATCGTTCAAGCATTTGGTCGATTAAAGGAAGAGGGATGTGACCTTTAGGTGTTGCAGCATTTAATTTTCGATAATCAATGCAAACGCGCCAACCTGTTAGAGTATTAGTTGGAATGAGTTCGTTAGAATCGTTCTTGATAATGGTAAGTCCAGACTTTTTAGGCACAACATGAATTGGGCAAACCCGTGAACTATTAGAGATTGGGAATATGATTCCGTTATCGAGAAGTTTAAGAATTTCATCACGAACCGCATCCTTCATTTTTGGGTTAAGCCTTCGTTGCGCATCACGAATAGGCTTGGTATCATCGAAAAAATGGATTGCGATGAGCAAGAGTAGGACTAATTCCCTTTATAACGGTGATCGACAAGCCAATTGCTTCTTTGTTTTTCAACAGGATTGAAAGAAGGGAAGCTTCTTGATCAAGAGAGAGAGTTGAAGAGATTATGACGGGAAACGTTTCGTTGTCACCTAAGTATGCATACTTAAGGTGATCAGGAAGGAATTTAAGGTCCAACCTCGGGGGTTGCTCAATCAAAGAATTAGGTGGAAGTTATGATTCAACGGTAAGTGGTTCAAATGGAAGCGTGATTTCCATTTCGTTAGGCTCATCTTAAAACAGTTGTTCTTACTCGGTCCCGCGTCTGTGGTTTAGGTCAACTGTTTCATTGTCAAAATTTTATTGAATGGAGCTAACGTCCAACATTTGGTCATGTGGTTCGTTTGATTGATTTTCAAGATTGAAAATGTTAAGATCCAAATTCATGTTTCCAAAAGAAATTTTCAATGAACCATTTCGACAATTGATTAAAGCATTTGAAGTGGCCAAGAAAGGTCGGCCTAAAAACAATGGAATTTGACTCATCGGATTATTCACTAGTTGAGTCTCCAAAATGATGAAATCTACGGGGAATATGGATTGACCGATTTTGATGAATACGTCCTTGATTTCACACATAGGTTTCTTTATCGAACGATCGGCAAATTGAAGAGTTACTTTTGTTAGTATAAGTTCACCCAAGCCAAGTTACTGGTAAATGGAATAAGAAATCAAATTGACACTCGCAACCAAATCGAGTAAGCATTTGTTAATCGTTTTGTCTCCTATCGTGAACGAGATCGTCAGACATCCAGAATATTTGTATTTAATGGAAATTTATTTAGACAAGACTTCGCTAAGTCCGGTGGTTAGAAAAACTTTCTTAGGTACATGCGTGTGTCATTTTTGGGTACACAAGTCCTTGAGAAATTTAGCGTAAGTTGGGACTTGTTGAACGATAACAAGAAGCGGGATGTTAACTTTAACTTGTTTAAAAATTTCCAACAACTTTCCATTTGGTCAGAGTGTTTCTTGGGTCAAAGACAATGCGAAAATAGAACATGATACTCAGTAGGTGGGTCTTTTTGAGTATATGAATAATTTGGAGTGGAATTTGATTCGATGTTTGGCTCAATGTTTTGTTCAGAATCGTTGTTGTTTTAGAAGTGTCAAGTGGATTTTCTGGTAAATCGTTTGGATTATTAACTTGGCTATTGATTTGTTTACCGGAATGCAAAGTCGTGATGGCATTTATTTGGTTTACGTTGCTATCTTGAACGACATGTGCTTGATTTGAATTCATGTTTTGATTTCTGGGATTAGGAACTACTGACTTAGGAATGTGCCTCATTCACGTTCACTCATAGACGTAGCTAATTGACTACTTGCATTTCAAGTTTAGCAATCGATTGGCTCGTATACTACATGTACGAGGTTAACAAATTTTGCAAATTGCTATTTGATTGGAGATTTTGAGTGGTTGCCTTAGCCAAAGTTTTGAGACTTTTTTTTAAAGAGAAGACAATCGTTTATCGTCTTGGGGAGCAAAAGATTGTTGGGTTTGATTTTGAGACGGACCCGCAAAATTTTGTTGAAACCGATTGGGTTGAAAGGGAGGATTCGAAGCATTATTCGGAAATGATTGAAAATTGGGAAGAACCAAATTCGTGTTGGGATTATTTTGGTTCCAAGCAAATTTCGGATGATTTCTTTAACCACGATTGTACGTTGGAGAAAATAGGTCATTTTTGACCTTGTTAAAAGCATTGAGTTATTCAATCTAGTTAGGGCACTGATCGGCTATGTGATTTGGATCGTTGCATATATAACACATGGGTTGGGAAGCTTGATTTATTTGGTTGATGAGAAAACGTTTTCGAATTTAATAATCTTTGCGTCGATTTAGCTTCCAAAGCCAAAGATGATCCTATCGAGTGTGCACTCGATCGCAAGTAAATTGATTTTCGTTAGAACGTTCCCATTGGGAAGATTTTTCGGCCAAGTTTTCAAGAAATTGCCAAGCATCGTTGTGATGTTGGGGGAGAAAATTGCCTTGGCACATAGATTCAAGCATGGTTCGTGAGCTGTTTTCAAGTCCATAATATAAGATTTGGCAAAGAGCCATTTTTTGAAATTATGGTTTAGACATTTTATCAAAAGCTCTTTAAATCTTTCAAAATATTTTCCGAATGGTTCACCCCTGAATTGATGTAAATTAACGATTTTGTTTTGGATTTTAGTTGTTTTTTCCAAAGGGTAGAACTTTTTTAAGAAAATTTTAACGAATTCTTCCCAAAGTTTTGATCGAGTTTGAAGGTAAGTTATACAACCATTTTTCAGCATATTCGGTAGGAACGAATGGAATTAATCGAAGTTTGATTCCATCATCACAAAGTTGTTGGAGTTTAATGGTTGCGCGAACTTGTTTGAATTTTGTTAAGAGAATGCATAGGTCATCGTGTTCAAAATTGCCAAATTTTGGAAGCATAACAATATGGTTTGAATTATTTTCGAAATGATTACCCATAGGGGTGGGTAACGTGATACAAGAAGGAATAGAAACTCTATCGGGAAAGATTCTATCCATAAGAGTTCGAGGAGCGTTCTCACACAATTGCAAGAGGATCGATTGTTGGAGTTAAAAGATTCGTAGAAGGGTCACGAGTCCAACGATTCGTAGAAGTGTCACGAATTCAAATACTTATGCGCTAGCGAGAAGAATAAGGAAAGAGAAAGAAGTTAGAATCGAGTTTAGGGAATGAAATAGGGTTTGGAAAATGAAGTGAATTTTTTTTTTGGATTTTCAAATTTTTTTATATGTTTTTGTTTTTTTAGTGTTAGTTGTTGTTTTTTTTTGAAAATATTATATTTTTTGGATTTTTGTTTTTCTAAAAAAAACTAACTTAAATTTTTTTTTGATTTTGATTGAAAATTTTCAAAGGAAAAGATTTAAGTAGATATTTTTTATGAATTCTGGATTAAACAAGAATTAAGTTAAGTAAAATGCACAATTATTTTAGTTTTGGATTTGATCTTTTTTAAAATATGCATGAACTAATGCAAGGACTTAATTATAATTTTTCTATCCTTAGTAGCTCCTAACCCAAAATTATATAATCACACTTTGTCTTAATCCAACAAAATATTTCTTAGCTAGGTAAAGGACAAGAGTTATTGGTGCCATGAATCGCCGTAGCAATGCAACTGAGGGTTTAAGTACCTTCAGAGAAACAATCACTATAATATTTATGAATCACCGTAATATTTATATATTATTATTGCTCTACCATAGCCTAGACACCAAAAAAATTGTTCAAAGAACACAAGTCAAGATGTAATTAAGCCCTAGGTGAGCTTGTGACTCCCTTAAGTCCAAAGTCTAACCGTTATTATTAGTCAAATTCTAAGATGATATGCAATTTGTGGGCCAAGGAAGGGGTGATAGAATCCCCCACCTTATGTGGATTCGGGTATTGCCCTTAAAAAAGAAAATAAAATGAGATGAATGCAAAATAGGAATTAAACATGAATTAACGATGCAACTGCGAATGAAATTTGTTTTTATTTTTGTTTCTGAATTTTTTTTTATAAAATGCAATCAACCAACAATGCAAAGCAAATAAAAACAAGAGATAAGGGCACGATAGCAGAGCTTGCAGAATTATTAGCAATTTATTTTTATTTTTAAAAGCAGCGATTTTTTTAGCAAGCAAGCAAAGCAGTTATATTTGCAAGTGGTTCTTCTCCTTATCTACTTTGGCAACCTGATAAATTATTGAACAATATTTATATATATGTATATATGTATATATGTATATATATTAATTATATTTATTTTAAGAGGATAAAAAAATTGAAAAAAAAGCAAATGAATTTACACTTAAAGAAGAGAAATCAAATGAAAACAAAAATATTGAACGTTTTTTTTAAAAAACAAAATGAAAACAAAACAAATTATAACTTAAAAAATACCCACCTAGCCCAAAACAATTTATAACTTTCACAAACATCCCCAAACCACTTCGTACGTTCAAAATGTCGCCATTCCTTTTCTTAAAAAAATTAAAGGCAATAGAAGGAGGATTTCTATTCGTGGGTTGGTGAATCAAGTAGGTTGAAGTCGTGGCGGTTTCAAGTGAATTGGGGATTTGATTCAGGTTGCCGTTTGGTTCGTGATGGAGTTCAGTGATTTTGGGTGTTCGCGGATCGTTGGCGACGATTTGGTTAGTGATTTCGAGTTTAAGAGATTCTCGATTCAGGGTGAATTTGGGTTTTTAACTGGACTGTTGAAGTTGAAGTTTGGGATTTGATTGAAGGTGGTCGCGGTTGCGGTTATGGGGTGGTTGGAAATCGATTTGGGAGGTTCAATTCAAGGTTTAAGGCGTTCGAAGTTGCGATAGTGGTTGGTTTCATGGAGATTGGTGGTGCAGTGTGGTTACAAGAGATTAGAAGTTGCAGGTGAGTCTACTTGGAGTTCGTGGTGGTTGTATGATGGGACTGTTGGTCATAGAGAATGTTTAGAGGAGCAGAAGCAGGGGAAGGTGGTGACTTGTTCGCGTAGGCAGTGAGGTAGAGTAGTGGAGAAACATTGAAGCAGTTTGATATATGAGATGTTGAGGCAGAGGTAAGGGATATTGAGTGTGCAATAGTTTGGTGATGTTGTAATATGGAGTTGTATGAAGGTAGATTGCAGTAGTAACATAGTTGTATGAATGGTTTGAAGGATATGCACAGAAGAGTTATGGATGTGCAGAGTGGAAGTGGATTGGCACAGGAGCTACAACAGTTATGGGGAGTTGGCAGGAAAATAGGCAGAGGATGGTTTGTTTGCTGGATGAAGAAGTTGTAGTGAAGGAAAGTTGTAGATGATGAAGCTTAAGTGGTTTGAATGGAAGGATGGTTGAATTTGGTGATTGGGTAGGATGTTGCAGAGGGATGCAAGGGTGTAGCTTGAAGTGTGGACTGGGAATGTATGTATGGGCAGGGTGATGGTAGAGGGTAATGTTGTTTGTTGTGATATGGTTTGTTGTAACAGCTTGCAATGGGGTAGGTTATGGTGGAGGTTGACAGGGAACTGTTGAAGGGGTTGAAATTAAGTTAAGTGGATGGTTGCTTTGTGGAGTTTGTGCAGTGGCTTGTTAACACTGATGGAAGGTTGGAGTTTAAGGCAGGAGGAGCAGCAGTTCAAGTTGATGGGAGTGGTGATGTTGTTGTGAAGTTCGAAGCAGGGGATGGTTTTGGTTATTGCGGAAGTGGATGTTGAAGTGTCAAGTGAAGTTGTTGTGTTAGGTGATTATGGACAGTGAATTAGTTGGCCAGTATAGCAGCAGTTTGAAGTTGAAGTAAGTGCAGGAAGGAAGTATGGTTATGTGCAGCAGTTGATTGATGAGATGGGTTGAGTGGTATGACAGTTTTGAAGGTGATGGCAGTGGGTAGGGTGATGAACTGTTGTTTGGATGGGAATTGTTTTGTGTGCAGTTAGTAGGAAGCTTGTATGTAGGCAAGTTTGTGGTGTGGGAAATTGTGGTTGGTCTAAAGGTATGTGCACAGTTTGCACAGTGTATGTGATGTTTGTATGTGGTGGTTTGTATGTAGATGTTTGGTGAGGTTGGAGGAAGAATGATTGATGATGAAGGTTGTTGTGGGAGTGTGACAGTAGGGAAGGTAGTAAGTTTAGGTCTGAGTAAATGGATGGTATTTATGCAGGAAATTATGTGTACATTGATGGGGGTAGTTGATGGTCAGGTTGTTTTGGGGAGGTTGTAGCAGCAAGGAGGAATTGGGTGAAAGAAGTAATATATTGGTGATAGTGATGGTTTCAGGTGGGAAGATTTATATGTATGTTGAAGGATGTATGGTAATGAGTACTTGTGGTGGGAAGGTTTGTAGAGGAGAGGAGAGGAGATAACAGAGGCAATAAGGCAGTTGTGAAGCTGTGGTTGCAGTGTGCAAGATGAGGCAGAAATGATGATGAGGATATGCAGCAAATATGTACACAGTGCACAGTAGATGGATTGTATTTGTAAAACACTGAAATGCAAAATTTGTAAAACAAAATGAAAAGTAAATAAAATATTTTTTGTAATGCAATGTTTTTTTAACTAGAAATGCAAAAGCAACTAGAAAAAATATACAAGCACTCAAACAAAATGAAAACAAAAATCACACAAACACACTACACAATTTTTTTTAAATTGCAACTCAACACACAAATAAAAACACAATAAAATTAAATAAAAAATAATTCGAAGAGAAAAACTAAAATCAAATCTATTCCCCAGCAACGGCACCAAAAGCTTGTTCAACGACAAATTGCCAAAAAATATGATAATAAAAATTAACCACAAGCGCAAGGTGTACAATTTTAGTACGTGGCGGTACGGCTCAATCCACACGGAATTGAATTGATTTAAAATTCTACTCAATCAAATTAACCCAAATTTGCAAGTTTGTTTTAAAACTAAGAAAATTAGCAAAAGTTAAGCTAGACAAAAGTGAATAAAAATATGGGTTTAAAAGACAATTTAGAGGCAAATCCACTCTCATATTTTTACATAATTCAACACAAAAATAATCTATGGTCTCTCTATTTTGATCTAAGTAGAATTGGTGATGTATTATCATAAGTATGGTCTATTTATGTTATTAGTTAACATAAGTTAAACCATCAAACTATAATACAACAACTAAAACCACTTGTCAACTCTCATGAAAATGAATATGAAACTAAAACAAAATCTATTTTAAGCATGATCTATTTACTATTTTTGATTAGTAACATAGATCATCAAATTTTGTTTCTAATTTAATTCCATGATCAAAATCACTTAGTTAGATGATGATGTAAATTGTGTTTATATTGGATTAAGCGTAGCCCATTCGTGATTACAACATAGACTATCAAATTCCTTAATAAACTTACATCAACATTCACTTTTCATGAAGCATTAAATAGAGATCATAAATCATAGAATATGTTGAATTTACATAATTTGAGAGAGCTTCATTACTCCTAAATTGAAGGGGTTTAGCTACTCATTTGTGTTATCATTTCAACACATGTAAATTTCAATATAGAAAACAAAAGACGTGCAAGCTAATTAAACTAAAATGAGAGCTAAACTACTTACGTAAATTAAATATAAACTACTAACATGAAAGGAAAGAGAGTATGTAATTAGAAATGAGCATAAAATAAAATAAAAGCATATAAGAAAAAAAAGAGGCTTAGAAAGCCATTCTATTTCTCATTTAATTTGTAGCTACAACTTGCATAATATGATAAGTAGATAAAAGCTCCATTACATGAACATAAGAGGGTTATTTATACGTGGCTAAAACCTTAATCTATATTTTAGAGGACCATCGACAGTGCCCATTAGGAAGTGTAACCTCCAAGTAATCATTAGCATGAGCTTAATTCTCCATTAAATGTGCATGTGATTTTAATCCCCACTAACATGTGCATTAGCTCTTAATGTTGGTTTATGGTTAGTGGGTAGGTGAGGTCCTCCATGATGCATGAATTCTTTTATTTCTTCATTCTTTTGTCTTTCTTCACTTGTGCATGCATACATACATGAAAGCTTCTTCCATTTTCCATCCAAATTCCTACAAATAAAAATAAAATGTGCAAGTGAATTTTCTCAAATTAAATTATACACAAAATTACCATTTTACCCCTATGTAGATGCATGAATGATGACTTGAAAACATTTTTGAAATTTCACTTTATACATGTAAAAACACCCAATTATGAAATTTATTTAAAATAAAAGTAAATTAAATATGGAAGTAAAAATATGCACCTTTACGTGCACATCACCTGAGAACGGAAGTGAAAACTTTACAAATCTTTTGTGATTCCCAGTTAGTACTATGCCAAGTCAGGGGAGGTTATCAGGTTAGGGGGTAGCAACTTGCTCCTTATCTCATCTAGGTCCAAGAGCTACTAGTAGACTTCAAATATTACACCATTACACACATCCCTAGAGATACAAAATGAGAAAGGCGACTTACTGGCCAAGCTAGCCAGTTTCGGAAATGCGCAGCAAATAGACTTTGACCCGATTAAAGTACTAAATGCTCCGAGCATCAACCAGATGGAGATTAATTTAATTCTGGAGACGGAGCCGGAAAGGGAGTTGTGGATGACTCAAGTAAACGGTTATTTGCAATGAGGGATCCTTCCCGGATGGAGGAATTACAAACGACAGATCTTCCATAAAGCTTCACGCTACATCATCCAAGAAGCAGTCATGTATAGAAAAGGTTTCTCTAATTCCCTGCTTCGGTGTATCGCCCATGATGAAACAAAATGAGTCTCGAGAGAAGTCCAGGAAAAAGAATGCGACGATCACACCGACGGGCAAACTCAAACAAAGAAAATACTCTGCTACAGGCATTACTAGCCAACTGTCAAACGAGATGTAGCTGATCACGCTAGACAATGGGATGAGTGCTAGATGTTTGCAAAAAATTCTGAGAGCTCCGCCGATGGAAGTTACATGAATGGTTAGTACATGGCCGTTTACCACTTGGGGCATTGATATTATCAGTTCCTTATCAAACTCTAAAGATGGAGCAAAGTGCGTTGTCGTAGCACTGGATTACTTCACCAAATGGGCTAAAGCTGAACCTTTAGCAATGATCACGACAAAGAAAGTTATCAACTTCATTATCCGGAGCATCATCTATCGTTTTGGCCTTCCACGAACCATTGTAACTGATAATGGAGCCCGATTAGATAGCGCTGAATTCAAAGACTTCTGTCGTCGGCATCATAATTAAAATAGATTTGCGGCAGTTGCTCACCCTCAAGCAAACAGACAAGTTAAAGCTATGAACCAAATTATAAAGTCCATTCTGAAGGAACGTTTGGAAAAGGCTAGAGGCAAGTGGGTGGATGAACTCCCAACAGCATTACGGGCTTACAAAACCACCCATAAGTCCATGATTGGCCATACTCCATTCATCCTTGCTTATGGCTCCGAGGCCGTCATTCTTGTAGAACTTAAAGTCCTTTCCCATCAAGTGCCTTATTATGACCTCTATTTCATTATATAAAAAGTATAAATGAGGAATTGCAATCCAATTAAAATTAAACTATAAGGAATTGGTGACGACTCATGAGCGTACAAACGCATTCGGGAGCCAATGATGAGAATGTTTGCCTACGTGCACATTCTGATATAGTCTTTTCTCGAATAACTCCAAGTAAAAATTCAATTTCTTATAAAATTTGTGTGTTTATTTACTTTTTCTGCTATGTTTTTAATTTCATTCATCGTTTAATCTCTACGAGATTTCTATTGGGTGTTGATGCCCATTTTTGGCATCAACAACAATAAATAAATGTATAAATAAGGATAAAGAAGTCGCTAAGGATATAATCAAAAGAAATAACATACAGATATATTTATAGTTGTTACTTTTATGAAATCCATAGACATACAGAAGGAATTTTACTAGAAATCACACATATCATGTCTAAAAGATATGCATATTGTTTGGATTTATTTGATATTTTTATTATACTTCACTTAGATAGATTTCAGTTTCTATTTTGACACGAACAAATTTGGTTATTATAGTTCCTTCAGAAATAATAAGATTAACCAATGAATAAATTCATACATTATTAGAATTTAATATCTTGAGATTCATGATAAATACCTCTTATAATGAAGCCTTGAATTTGGATATGGTGATTAATATAATTATCTATTTCATCTTAATAAATAATTCTTGATTGAGGCACTAAAGATAGCAAATACTATATTGATATTTTAAGCGACTTAAAAGCTACTAGTCTCATAAACCTACACTAAGGAAAAAGTTTAAGATGGAAAATGGTACAATTTTTTAGGATGTTGAGTTTGGAGGGAGAAATAAAACATGGATCATTGCCTTTAAGAAAAATCATTATCTTTGATTCAACTATAGTTACTTCTTCATATAATGTATATGATTTATTTGCTTTCATTTATAAGAAGTAAATTAGAAACCGAAATCAGACAATGTTAAACAAAATTTTAGTATCGATCACTGTCTTTAAGGAGAATTGTTATCTTTGATTCAACTATAGTTACTTTTTTGAATAATGTATAGGATTTGTTTTCTTTCATTAACAAGAAGTAAATTCAAAACCATAATAAGACATGTTAAACAAAATTTTCTTCAAATTAAGGTTTATGTTTCAAGAAACCAAACTCAACAACCTTAAGATGCAAGGTCATTAAAAAATCCACTTAAAAAGGAAGAAATATTATTCCGGATGACTATGTAGTATTTCTTCGTAAAGGTAAATAATGGATCAGTGAAGATGCTTCTGTTGGCTCACATCAACCCATACAAGATATTAATTTAAAATGTGGATTTAAGGTATGAATGTATAGTGTAAATCTATAAAGAAAAATAAAGTTTGAGATCTTTCTCTCTACCTTAAGGTAACCAGATCTTTGGTATGAATAACTATTCAAAACTAAAAGGGATCAAGTGAGTAATGTGGAAAGTTATAAGGCTCGTTATAGAAAAGACTATACTCAAAAGGAAAATGATGTTTCTTTTCAAAGAGACTTTCCTTTGATTTTACTGAAAGTCTCTTTAGAACTATTTTTGAACTTGTTGTAGATTATAATTTTGAGCAATATCGGAAGGGTATCAAATTCATGTTTCTCAATGGGGACATTGATGAAACAACTAAAAAAACCCACTTATGGATTACTCTTTTGTATTAGGGATTCAAATACACTGTTATTATTCATGGGCTGGTATTTGAATTATCACAAAAGAGCGAGGCAAATACGTGCATAAAAAGGTTTGGTATGCAAACTGTGAATCAATTGATTCTCTTTTGCCATAAAAGACAAACGTTGTCTAATATAGTGATATGACATCCTTGAAACTACAGAAATGCAAAAATTCCTCATGCATTTGCGGTGTGTAGTCTAATATGCATGCTAAGGCATATACACATATGGATATTGCATGTATTATTTGGCAGATATCTTATTGACATTGAAAGTGGATCAATTGTTCATAACCAAAATGGTTACGATATATCATTAAGGAACAAAAATATTATATGCTCATAGATAAAAGATCGGATTGGTTGGAGATTATAAAGTACTACAATCCAAATATTTTGGATTCCAAGAGTATAAAAGATCCACTTCAGGTAATAATTTTTTTTGGGTGGAGCTATATAAGGAAAGTTGTCATACAGACACTTATAGCCTCCTTTGTTATGGATCCAATGTTTATTTTCTATTATGAGACTTCTAACGATGAAAAATAATTGCAAAATTTTATCACAAAGTTGTGGACTATTGAAAAAGAAATTGAAAGACCACCGATGTAATATTATGACAATAAACAACATATTATTTTTCAATAAGGGGAGAATACAAAATAAATTGTAATTCTTAGTGCATTTTGTGACAAACTAAACTATGGCATATCCGCTTACAATAAAATTATCATCCATGGCCTTTCATGAGCATGTGGCTCAATTGGTGTAACTTTTATATAAGAATATTTTGGTTCAGAGGGTTTTGTATTTGCATAGTCATATGACACATTGCTCTACAATTCGGTTGCAGATATATTAAGTATTTTTTCTGATCAAAAATAAAGTAATAAAGTTTTGCACTCCATGAAGTTCAAATATCGAACTTTTTTTCGATCTCAATAAAGTAGGACCAGCTGGTAATAGACATGTATCGATCACATCTCATGTAATTTCCATGCTACACATCCACGATTGATCTATGTCGTTTGATTGGTTGGTATATGTGACCATTGATGGATTTAGTTACATTAAAGGTAACGAAAGCCTCTTTGATCCTTTTTCAGCATGATTAATGTATGAGGTTGTTTCAGAAATACATTATGTTATAAATAGCAAAATTTGGAGCTTATAAAGTTAAATACATTTATAAGGTTATTACATATATGGCCCAAGGGGAGATTGTTGGAATATTTCAATATGTAGACTACATATGTAAAATAAACATGTTGTGTTATTTCGGTGTGATGCATATTTAAAGTGATCAAATTTTTAATTAAAGCTAAAAGATGTAAGGATATAATTGTCATGGTATAATATGTAGGTACCGACATTATAAATAAGGTTATGGTCCTCAAATTACACAAGCTCTATTTATTTTTCTAATATCTTCTATGGAAATAAATCAGATTTAGGGTTTCTGTCAGTTTGGAAGATCAAACCAATTCTTCTTCTCTTTCAAATAGCAACTATGGATTTAGGTATGGTTTCTGCTAATTTATTTAGCTTCATCTAATTTCTTTTCAATCAAATCAATGTGGAACATCTATTCAGATGTAGGGTTTAATGATTAATCAATCGTACAATATATTGAAATCTTAATAGAAACTTAATTCACTATACCTTTAGTACAAACATAAAATCACTCTTATTTTTAGTATACACCATGATAAAAATTACCAGCCTTTGCTAAGTGATATGATAAATTGTTTACATCAACTCACATCGTATAGTACACTCTAATCGCTGCCCATACTTATGTTACTTAACTTATTTTAAAATGGCTGGTCCAAAGACCATTGCAATACATATCTTACTGCTTCTCTTTTACTATAGAACTGTTTCTACCTTATAACCAAATAGATTAATACTTTTCTTCTATTTTGAAATAATTATCCTACTCTTTAGTACGCTTAACATCAATAATTGTATATGGTGATAGTTGAATATTGCTCTCTGAATTAATACATTTAGCGACTGTTCTATAAGGGGCTATGAGAAATTAATGGATTACCAATCCCATGAATTTTTATTACGTTTTACTAAAATATAATCTCACCTTAATAGCTAAAGACAGAAAACATAATTAGCTTTGTGTACGCAAAATTTATTTCCTGCCACAGAGAGCGTGACCTATCCATCAATTTTAATATTTTTTAGTTTTAGGCTATTTTAATAAACATATTAGGTTTTGGCCCTATTTGTAAACTTATTGCAAATATATATCACCTTTGGTCAGCTCAGCGTTGAACTGGCAAAGTGTATTGACGTCATTTGAAATGCCACCAGTATATATTTTTAAACGTAATTGGTGACTTTTGAAAAGCCACCAACTATGTTTTAACACAAAAACATATGAGGAGCTTTTCAAAAGTCGCTAGTGGACAATTTTTCAAAAATTTCCCACTTTCCTGACCAGTAAAATACAGCAGCCCCTTCCTCCTTCCTATTCTTAACTTTACCAAACTCTAAACAAAAACTCAAAACCCTCTCTATAATCTTTTTTGAAATTTCTTACCATTTGCATTAAATACAATAAAACTTGCATTTTTAAAGATCTACATCAAGAATAACAACATCTTCTTACTTTGGGTCAATCAAGATATGAATTTCTAAACCCTGGTCTTTTGGTTAGATTTGTAAATGAAAATTGTGTAATTTTGTATCCATTATTATCGTAGAATCACTTCTAATTTTATTTCAACTATATGTTATTTTGATGGTGAATGGTCATTGATGATCAAATATGTGGAAATTATGTTGGTGGTTCTTACAAACCGATAAAAGTTCGCAAAGGATCTAACTTAAAACAATTAAAAGAATCAGTTTACAAAGCAACTAAGATAAAATCGGAGGAGTCTGATATTGATTTAGTTTGCAATTGACTAACCGATTCTGAATCTAAAGTAATAAAAATAGTCAATGATGATGATGTTGAATTAATGTTTTCTGTCATATTTAAATCCATAGAGTTTTTTGTTGGAAAAGGTAGAAGGTTAGTGATAGAACAACCTATACCGGCACTTGTAGTTATCTATGGCCTTGAACATTATTCTAGATTGTTGGAGACCATGAATACTTTGCAATGAATTCCATCTCCTAGTTACAGTAATCTGCCTATGAATGTAGCATAATATAGGTACCAACAAATGCCCTTCGGATATCCTTCTTTCATGAACTTTCGGCAAAACATATAATTTAGCCATATATATCTGACATGGGATAGTTTTGCATACATGAGTTAAAGGTAACACATATTTGCTAATCTTCTTAAATCATATATTATTCATTGTATTAGATATGATACAAAATTTTATTTTCATGTGTAACTTTATTCCGCAGCAACATTCGATGCAAAATAGTGCTGAATCATCGAATAGCCATAGGTTTTGTTCAATGCAGCCCACACCCTCTGAATTTTAAAATATGAGCCAAAAGTACGTTACATTTTGTAATGTTAATAAATTGTATTGCATTTTTAACCATGTTAAACTTATCGTATAGTAAAACATTTGTTATTTATATGGCATGGTCAAGTTTGACCACTACCATATTTATCAAAAAAATTGTTGTATAATATATTATAGCTTTCCGGTGCATGATATTGATACACAACCGAACATTCAACCAATAGTTGACTTGGCGGTTCCAAATTTATTAGATGATAATATGGATATAGATGCTAATGTAGATGTACAAGAAATTCTTGCTCTTGATAGCATGACTATTGTAACTAGACTGGAGAATGATGCAATGTGGATCGATAACATGTAAGTAAACAATGATCCACTGAACTATTATTTTGGAGGTGAAGATGAGGCTTATGGGGATAGTGATGAATGGTATATGGAGATACCTTTGGACGATGACTTCTGTAATGCACAAATGATGGCTAAATCCGTCGTTGCAAATCTACAATTCAACGATGAAATCTTCTCAACGTTTAGCGGTCAAAATGGTTTCAAAGTTGGTACGGTATTTGAAAACAAAGAAAAATTTCTGTAACAATTAAGTGGATGGTCAAGTTATGCAGTTTCTTTTAAGTCAATTAAGTCAAACAAAAGAAAATATACTGTCATTTGCAATGTCGATTCAAATTGTCCGTGCAGAATACATACTATAGTTTCAATAAAATCTCAATTTGTGTTTGCATAAAAATTGGGCAAACACCTCCAAGTCGTATGATTTAGTTGATTTTATGTTGTTTTTAGTGATCTGGGTGATTTATGCAAATATATAAAAAAAAGGGACTAAACTGTAAAAGACACACAGATTTATAGTGGTTCGGCCAGAATATGCCTACGTCCACTTTATATGTTATTCTCCTTTACTGTTCAGATTACAAGTACAAGGCTTTGATACTAGTACATGAAAGTTGTTTGAAAGTTCTATCCGTGCTTGAGCTCTCAAACTCGTCTGCCATTGTTGTACCCTTCCCCTCTATTTATAGAGTGAGGCTGGAAGTAGGGGTTCTGGATGTATATAGCTGCTGTTGGGCCTGGGCTGCTGCAATCTGGCCTGGCAATGTTGGTTCGGCAACGCTTTGGCTCGGTAGTAGGTGGTTGGAGATGAGGCCTCGGTCCGGTAGTACTTTGGCTCGGTGGGACTTTGGTTCGGTAATGAGTTGGTTCGGTGGTAGTGCATGTAGGTTGGACTGGTTCGGCAAGGCCTTGGAGACATGTTGGTTCGGTGGTGACCTCCCCCGCTTCTTGGTTCGGTAGTGGATGGAGGTAGCTGGTTCGGTAGTGTGTATCTAGCTTTGATTCGGCAGTGTGGTTCGGTGATGAGAGGGGAGTGGAGTTGGGATTGATTCGATGGTCTCGGTCCGGTGGGACTTCGTCCAACATTTGCCCCCCAAAGTAGGGCATATGCCAGCATATGTCTCGCTTTGTTTTAGTTCATTCGGTTTCAAGTGTCGAACCGGTTGGTTCGGTCGTCCATGTTTGCCTATAAGTATGGGCTTCATGCCTTTGTTTACCCTTTATCGTTTGAGATAGCCGAACCAATCGAGTACCGGATCAAACTTGACTGTTCGAAACAGCCGAATCAACCAAGTACCAAATCAATTTTAATTGTCGAACCAGGTGAGTTTTCTCCTGCCGAATGATCTTGTATGACTGGGTCACCGAATGGGATCGTAGAGTCATGAGTGTCGAATGAATCCTTGGCCTTGAACTCCCGAATCACCGTGGGGACTACGATTGCCGAATGAACCACTTGCCTTGTTATACCGGATGTGTTTATGTGCCGAATGAATCACTTGCCTTGTTATACCGGATGTGTTTATGTGCCGAATGAATCACTTTCTTTGTTTATATCTCTACATCCCTTGTTCTAACAATGTGCTTTCTCGTGTTGCAGACAATGTCTCATAAAGTAGAAACCCATTCCAACAAGAAGAAATCTATGGACAGAAGAGAGTCCCCCGTCGAGCCCCCAGTTCAACCGAATCCAGAATGACGTGGACCCACCTCGAGATCGCTAGTGGATGGGTACGGTCCTCAAGAGCTCCTGAACTCACCGCCTGACTGCTTTCCTAGCTCCCTGAAAGATGAGCAGCTCGATGCTGTTTCTCGCTCTTTTGGGATTGACAGAGCGCGTATGCTGTTGCCGGGGGAAGGAGTGATTCCATATAATCCCCCCGAAGGATATTTCGCTTATAGTAGGTACCATTGTATGTGTGGGGCCATTCCCCCGATTAATGCTTGGATAGTCAGCTTCATCACCTACATGAAGGTGGCTCCATTCCAGCTTCAGTCTAACTCCTACGCCATCTTGGTGAGCCTGTTTGTTATCTTCCAGAGGAGATACGGGCATCCTCCTTCCAACCGGGAAATCCGGTATCTGTACAACTTAAGAGGCTACAAGAAGGGGTCTCCGTATATTAGCTTGGAGTCGGCCGTGTCCTTCAAGCCAGTCCTGGATTTATATTCAAAGTTCAGCATGTTCAAGAAGGAATGGTTTTTCATCAAGGATGACTCTGTTTCTATCCGTCGCTTCACCTCTGGCTGTAAGTTGAAGCTTATTTATAATTTCCGTTCTAACTGCAATGCTTCTTCTTATGTGTTTTTATTTCTTGCTAGCGACAGGTGGCTTTGCGGTCGTGGAGAACGATCGCCTGGTTCAGATGGCTGCGGAAATAGAAGCCATTTCGGGAAGGGATAGGTCGGCCTCTTACTTGATCAGGAATGCTACACTTCTGGGGCACAACCTGATTCTACCACATCAGTCCGTGGTCAAGCAGAGAGACACGGCAGAGGAGAGGGCTGCCAAAGCTAAAGGAGGGGCTACAGCGAAGAGCAGCAAAAGGAAACCCTTCTCGAAGCATCCAATTGCTGGGGGGAAGAAACTTAAGAAGTCCGATGGACCCTCCCCCAGCACATGTCCAGATGTCCCGGAGGAGGAAGATCTAGAGGAGGAAAGAGGCGAGGATGAAGGAGGTGAGGCGGAGAGTGGAAGTGGTGGAGAAGGTGATGGTGATGGTCATAGCGATGATGGTGGCGACGGACAGAGCGGTGGTGGTACTGGGGCTTTGTCTTCTAAGCAAGCAGGTGTGATCCAGGAGTGGATAGATGATGATCTCCATCTAGCTTTTGAAGGGTCGGAGGAAGGATCGGTTTTAGTGGAGAGGCCTAAGAAAGCTGATAAGGCCGAGATCGGTGCTGATTCTTCAAAGAGCGCTTCAGCTAAGGCAATTCCTGCGATTCAAGGTGAATTTTCTACCGACTCCATTTATGATAAGGATTTAGAAGTATTTTACGGCCTGCTCCCATCCTGGAATCAGATTCAGGACTTATTGCAGTATCCTACGCCTCCCCAGGGTTTGTATAACAAATGCGTCGTCTTTTTTTTTAACTTGGTGTATTTCTTAAATTATAGCTCAATGTATGCTCGTAACACTTGGCTTTTATTACAGGAGCGGGTAAATTAGCCAAGGTGTCAGATGTTCGGCACCGTCTTGAACAGTACATACTTCTCAAGGCTTCTACTAAACCAAAGCCTCTGACTAACCGTCCTGGAGATGTAGTCGGCTACCGTCCCCTTCTTGGAGTTATCGAAGAGGATATTCAAAGGAAGAAGAGGAGTCGCTCCTTGTTTGAATCTTCACCTGGCCCTCTGCCCCCGACTCAGCCTCCTCAGGATGTCACGGAGGAAAATACTGAGCTTATTCCTTCCCCGGACCCATCTGAAAATCCTACTGTTACCCCGATAGATCACCCTGGTTTGGCTCGTAATCCGTTCGCGGTTCATCCGGATTTGGATCCGGGTTCTCACGATATTTCCTTCGTTGAGGTTACTGGTGAGCACCTTCTTCCTCGTAATCCTATGGTAAGGGTGCTTGATGAGGCTAAGTCCCTGGACCTTGATTTGCTTACTACTCGGGTCGCAACTTTGGGGGACGAAGCTAAGGCAAAAATCGACCAGGTTGCTGAGGAAGCCAGGAAGCTGATGGGGCATCATGCCCGACTGGCCAAGGCTGGAGAAGAAATCGGGAGTGCTAATATTCGACTGCGGTTAATAGTTTCCGACCAGGCCAAGCAGCTCGCTGATCAGGCCATCCAGATCTCCCAGCATGAGGCCGCCTCCAGGCGACTAAAGAAAACCATGGAAGAGGCTAGTAGAGCAGAGCTACGGAAAATGGAAGCTGCCTGTAAGGAACAGATTGACATGGCGATTGCAACGGTGGATGAGGTTCGGAAAGCGGATCTCGAGCAGATATAGGAGTTGTTCGGGAAACTTGAAGCCGCAGAACTTGCTCAAACCAGGCTGAAGGAGGAGATGGATGTGATGAGGAAAACCTTCCAGGCTGACAACGCGCGATACCGATCGGAGAGGGATGGTGCCATTGCAAAGTTGTTGGCTTCTAAGAACCGAGTAAGGGAGTTTGAGGAGAACGAGGGGATAATGGATGAGATGCTTCAGGATATATACTTTCGCGCTTGGAAACAGGGCAACTTATCTTGGATGGATGATTATCCCCGAGTCATGGCCAGGATTTATCTCCGGGCTCTGGAGGAGGCTAGGTCCGATGCATATAAGGACGGTGGTGTGGCCTTTAGAATGGATGTGGTTACGTCTCAATTCACCAAGGAGGAGAAGGTGGCGGTGAAAGAAGGTATGCGGCTGCTTGCTGCTGAGGAGGTTGGTGTGCAGTTGGAGGATGATGATCAGGGAGCAGATGCTGGTAAGTCTCCCCTTTTAGCTTTTCGTAACTTGGTTGCTTATTATTAATGAATTCTTTCCTTGATCGGACAGGCGGGACCTCTGGAGCACCAAATATCTCTGGTCAACATGCTGAAAGTTCCCACTCCGTGGCTAAGGAGATTTCGGAGGGCCAGTAGGACAAGGGTGAAGCTCCGATGCAGTCGACTCCTTAACTTGACCTGGATATCTTTTTGTTTACTTGACATTGCTGTCTACGTTAGTCTCAGAGCAGTAACGTAACTTTTAGGTTGTAATTATGTTACTTGTAATAAACGACTTTATTCTTGGCGTGTAATTTTTAACTTAAGCTGATTCTGTCGTGTTTGAACGCTTTCGTTATTTTTGATGTGTTGCATAAGAAGTATAGCTGTGCATATGCCTGTGATTCTATCGGGTTTGATGTCAAGTTCTTGCTTAAAACGTAATTTCATATCTTGCAATGTTTATGTGATGTGTGAATAAATTATAGCTACGTATTTATACAAGAAGAAGGAAGTACCGCCCTTCGTGTTTTAGTTGTAGATGGCAGCACTGAATGTCTTGTGTAACCGAGTATGGAATGCAGCCGAGTGTCCAGTTGTGAGCTCCTATTCCCATTAGCGAGTGTCTCCTATTCTGTGTCCTGTACTTTAGGGATCGTTATAGAGGATAGGAGGAAAGTTCTTTAAATAAAATTGACATATGAGAAACAGTAAAACTTCCAATCACGGAAGGCCTTCGATGTGCTTAAGTTCGTGGAAAACGGGTTTCGTAGTCACTTTCCCTAGCTGTGGGTCTTGGAGACATTTGTCACCCATCTTACGCCTTTGCGGGAAGTTTATCTTTTTTACCACAGCCGTACTTAAGACACTCGGAGCCGAGATCACGCACAATAATTACCCGAGCCATTATGGCCCGTAATCGTGGGTATTATTCGATTTACCGTGGCCGGCTAGCGTGGGTGCCGATCGTCAACCGTGAACTACCCATGGCTGGCCACACCTTATGTTGGGGCTTAAAGTAGGCTCATGATTGCCGGCGAGCCGAACGCCGTAATGAGCTGCCTCGGCTATAGTCGGCCTTCTCGGTGGCTTATAATCGGCTCATTACAGTTGGCTTTAAGGGCCGATCGTGAGCAATGAGTTAACTCGCAGTAGAGGGATGCTGGAGCAAAAATGTCTCATTGGCGAGGGCATAGATTCGCATAGTACCTGTTAGGTCTTGTCCAGGTGAGGTTGCGCCGTGATGTGTCTTGAATGGGAATGTCATTACACAGGATTTTGTTCAATAGAAAAGGATAAAGTTAACAAGCGGCCAAGATATAAAGGAAGAAGTTAAAAAAAGACAAGTTTTTTAAAGTGGTTCGGCACGAAAATGCCTACGTCCACTGATTCTCTTTGTTAATTCACTTCATATGGGCAGTACAAGTTAAGAAAAGTATCGACGAAGGTGTTGGATGTTCCATGCCCTCTGGAACACCTCCCCGTCCACTGTTGACAAAATATAAGCTCCATTGTGGAGATCTTTATGAATTACATATGGTCTGTCCCAGATTGGATCTAGTGCTCCGGGGCGCGGGAAGATTCGCTTGAGGACAAGATCTCCTTTTTGTAAGCTATGATGCTTGACTTTGGAGTTGTATTGCATTGCCACTTTTTGCTTGTGAGCTGCTGCTTTGAGGGATGCATCATTTCTTCTTTCCTCAATTAGATCCAAAGACATGTGGAGGAGCTCTTCGTTCTCTTCTGGGTTATAGTGGATCCTACGGTGGGAAGGCACTATAGTTTCAACTGGGAGCATAGCCTTCGATCCGTATGCCAAAGAGAAAGGAGTATGCCCCGTTGATGTTCTGAAAGATGTGCGATAGGCCCACAGTGCCGTAGGAAGTTCATCCACCCAAGCGCCTTTTGACTTTTCGAGTTTCTTTTTTATTAGAGTTTTGAGAATTTTGTTGACGGCTTCGACTTGTTCGTTTGCCTGGGGATAAGCTACGGATGAGAAGCTTTTGTGAATTCCGTGCTCTTGGCACCAGTTGGGGAACTCCTCGCTGTCAAACTGAAGTCCATTGTCCGATATGATTTTGAATGGGACTCCGTACCTGCATAGAACATTTTTGATCAAGA
The DNA here is from genome assembly GCA_030737815.1 of Allium fistulosum. Taxonomy (NCBI): domain Eukaryota; kingdom Viridiplantae; phylum Streptophyta; class Magnoliopsida; order Asparagales; family Amaryllidaceae; genus Allium; species Allium fistulosum. Next base: position 933,392,449 of record CM060907.1, on the reverse strand, counting down.
AGTTAATAACTTTTGCTGAAGATACTTTATTTAGGGGTTCTGCTTCCACCCATTTGGTGAAATAGTCGACTGCCACTATAGCATATTTGGCCCCGCCTCGGCCCATTGGCAGTTCGCCAATCAAGTCAATTTCCCATACTGCAAAGGGCCAAGGGCTGGTCATTTGAGTAATCTCAGTTGTTGGTAGCCGCGGAATCTTAGCAAACTTCTGACATCTGTCACATTTTCTGATGAAATATAAGGCGTCCTTGCTTAAGGTGGGCCAGAAATATCCATATCAGAGTATCTTTTTTGCCAAAGTCTGCCCTCCAGTGTGATTTCCGCAGCTTCCTTGATGGATGTTGGATAAGATTTCCTTGGCTTCCCTTCCAGCGACACACCTTAATAAGGGGTTAGAGAAGCCGCGCCGATAGAGGGTGCCCTCTTGTATTGTGTAGCGGGAAGCTTTCCTCAAGATTTTCTTGACTTTGTTACGCCCGTTGGGCAGTGTGCCACTTTGTAAGTAGTCTCGGATGGGAGTCATCCAAGTTGTTTCTTCGGTTGCAGCTATCAGATTCACTTGCTCAAAACTTGGGGTCGGGTGCTTTGAGATGGCTACTGCTCCGGAAATAGTGCCGTCTCTCATGCTAGCTTGCTTCGCCAATTCATCGGCCTCTTGGTTCTCTTCCCGAGGGATGTGTTTGATTAAATAGTGATCCAATCAATTAAGAAGCAACTTGGTCTTCTTTAAATATGCTATGAGTCGTTCTTCTCGAGCCTGGAATTCTCCTAGTATTTGATTTACAATAAGTTGAAATCGCTATGAAGACACAAAGAATTGGTTCCGATTTCTAAGGCAAGTTCTAATCCAGCTATCACTGCTTCATACTCTGCATCGTTGTTGGTGGCAGCGAATTCCAACCTTATAGCATTGTGTAGCTTATTTCCCCTGGGAGTGATCATTACCACACCTGCCCCAGAGCCTTGTTCGTTTGACACACCATCCACAAAGAGATTCCACTTGATGTCTTCTGCTATTTCCGATCGCTCCTTACCTTCGTTGGTAGTGAATTCGGCAATGAAATCGGCCATGGCTTGTCCCTTGATGGCGGTGCGAGGATGGTAGGTGATATCATATTGACTTAGTTCAATGCACCATTTAAGTAGTCGCCCAGAAGTGTCGGGACGATGGAGTACCTGCCTTAGTGGTTGATCGGTCAGAACTCTGATGGAATGGGACTGGAAATAGTGACGCAATTTCCGTGATGTGATTAGAAAACAGTACGCTAGTTTCTCAAGTTTAGGATATCTGGCTTCTGCCCCTGTAAACCTCTTGCTTACAAAGTATACTGGCCGCTGAGTGCATTTGTCTTCTCTCACCAATGTGGCGCTTAGTGCATGAGATGACACAGCAAGGTATAGGTATAGCTCTTCGCCTTTGTTCGGAGTTGAGAGTACTGGTGGTCTCTGGAGGTGTTCGATTAAGTTAAGGAAAGCTGTTAAGCATTCGTCAGTCCATTCGAATTTTCCTCTCTCTTTCTTTAGAGCTTCGAAGAAGGGGATGCATTTGTCAATCGCTTTAGAGATGAATCTGCTCAGGGTGGCCACCTTCCCATTTAGGCTTTGCATTTCCTTTCGGGTAGAAGGTATCCTGATATCTTTCAGAGCTCGGACTTGTTCAGGGTTTGCTTCAATTCCTCTGGCATGGACGATGAATCCTAGAAACTTTCCTGATGATACTCCGAAGGAGCACTTTAGAGGATTCAGCTTCATTCCATATTGGCGAAGTACTTGAAACATTTCATCCAGGTGGCTTACGTGATCGTCGGCTTCCCTTGACTTTACCAGCATGTCATCCACATAAACTTCCATAGATTGTCCTATTAGCCCCGCAAACATCTTGTTGACGAGGCGCTGATAGGTGGCTCCTACGTTTTTAAGTCTGAAAGGCATTACCTTGTAGCAGTACAATCCCCGGTCAGTGATGAAACTAGTGTGGTCTTGATCGGGAGCATGCATAGGAATTTGGTTATATCCTGAGTATGCGTCCATAAAAGATAAGAGTTCGTGCCCGGCTGTGCTGTCTACAAGCTGATCGATTCGGGGAAGTGGGAAGCAATCCTTCGGGTAGGCATCATTTAAGTTGGAGAAGTCAATGCATGTTCGCCACTTCCCATTATCCTTCTTTACCAGCACCGGGTTGGCGATCCACTCTGGGTAGATGGCTTCTCGTATGAAGTCATTGGCAAGTAGGTTCTTTACTTCTTCATCGAGGGCTGCTGATCGTTCTGCCCCCATATTATCTTTTTCTGTTTTACTGGCGCCTTGGTAGGATCAATGTTTAGTACGTGGCATGCTATGTCAGGGGAGATTATGGTCATGTCAGCGTGTGACCATGCAAATACATCCAAGTTGTGGCAGAGAAAATCAATGAGTTGTTCCTTCAACTCTGCTTTTAGTTGGGACCCGACTTTCAATAGTCTACCCAAGTCATGTCTGTCTACAGATACAAATTCCATAGCCTCTGCAGGCTCGGCGGTGGCCTCCTCCTCTTTGTCCCTAGGGTCTAATTCATTGAAAGGGTCGCTGGTATATCGAAGAGGAGGGGCTTTCTTTAGTTTCTATGCTTCCAAACTTTTTGTGCAAAGGGCAATCTCTACACTCTTCCCTTTATCCTTCCTGTGGTTATTGCGAAGTTCAGTTACATAGCAATCTCGAGCAATGTCCTGGTCTCCCTCTACTTCCCCTACTCCATTGTCCGTTGGAAATTTCATCTTCAGGCACCATGGGGCCAGGACAATTTGGAAGTCAGACAAGGCTGGCCTTCCTAAGAAGGCGTTGTAGGCCGAGTGGTTTTATATCAGCACAAATGTCTGTTTCCGCACAACGGAGCGGGGATGACTTCCAATTTCAACAAAGAGGTCCAGTCACCCGAAGGGCATCTTTGCATTTCCTGTGAAACCGTGTAGTGGTTTATTGCAGGGAAGAACATCCTTTAATGACAGCTTCATTTTGTCAAAGCCATGCTTGAATTGGATATTCACTGAGCTTCCAATGTCTACTAGAATTCGTAAAACCTCGACTGGACCGAGCCGGGCATAGATAACCATAGGATCCGTGTGAGGGTACTGCCTTCCCTCCAGGTCACGCCTACTGAATGTGATATCTCCATTCTCTATCCGCTTCGGGTGGCGTTCTTCTATAATAGAATTGACGCATTCTTCATTGTTTCTAAGTGACTTTCCGTACCTTTCCATCTCTGCCCAGCTTCCATCGGCGATGTGTGGCCCTCCCGAGATGGTATGGACGACTATCTTCTCTTGACTGGAGCCGCTGGTGATGCGATTTCCTCTTCCTATTTCTGGGGAGGGTAGCCTCGGGTTCTCATTGGCAGGAACTGGAGTCCTGTTTTGGCCTTTTACATAGCGTTCTAGTCTTCTTCTTCTGATGTGTTCTTCAATCAAGTCCCGGAGATGATGGCATTCGTTGGTATCATGCCCATGGGATTCGTGGAAGCGGCAGAATTTTCCAGACTTGATTGCGTTATCTGATTCCTTCTTGTGCGGGGGGGCGTTTGTATTTAACTTCGTCTTGAGTGGCCAGGAAGATGTTTTCGATCGTTTCATTCAACGGGGTGTAAGCGTCAAATCTCAGTCCTGGCCGATATAGATGCTTTTCTACCTTCTTGCCCCCAGCGTTGTCTCTAGAATCATTTCTTCGAACGTCCTTTGCTACAGCGGGCGTGTTGCCGTGAGCTGCCTTATTTTGTTGCCCTGTCTGCCTCTTAGTGGCAGCGTCTTCAAGTCTCATATATTTCCCAGCTTCATGGAAGAAATCGGGTAAAGTAGCTGGTTTTTCTTTGGTCAATCTTCTAGCAAATTTAGTATCTGGATGCACACCACTACAGAGGGCCATTAAGATAAGCTTCTCATCGGCATCTTGGACTGCGGCTGCTGCGGCATTGAATCGGGTTAGATATTACTGCACTTTCTCTCCCGGTTTCTGTTTGATATTGGATAAGGAATAAGCGTCCTTGGGTTGCTCCATATGAATGCGGAATTGGCTGATGAATTTTTCTTTCAACATCTCCCATGAGCTGATGGATCCTTGGGGTAGATGGCAGAACCAGGAGATAGCTAGATCTACTAAGAATAGCGGAAAGCATATGCACAGCACTCCTTCTATTTCTCTACTCATGAGCATATGCTGTGTGTATCTCTGTAAGTGTACAACGGGGTCAGAAGTTCCTTTGTAAGGTTCCATTGTTGGCATTTTCCATTCTCGAGGGGTGATGGCAATTTCGATATTGCGGGCGAAAGGGCTGGTTACCCTAGCGCCTATTCCTCGGTCTCTTTGATCCCGTTGGACGCACTCTATGAACAAGCGTGCCATCCTTTCATCAGAATTTGGAGCAGATAAAAATGAGTTCGGTTCTTCTCTGTGGGATTGATTCCGCCCAGATGACCTGTAGGGATGGTATCGTCTATTATTCCTAATATTTTCCAGTGGCTGTCTTTGGTCTTTTGGGAGCATGCTAGGGTCAGCTACAGTTGGCCCTTGCCTCGATCTTCCCCTGCTGGGTTCTGATCTAAGCACTTCCTCGGGTCCAACTTCGTGCTGGACTCTAGCTCGACCCCGTTCATTGGCGTTTTCGTGGTTAGGCAGCATGACAGGCTCGGCTATAGTTGACCTCTGCCTGGTACCTCCCCCATTGGGTTCGGTTCCAAGCGTTTCCTTGGGTCGGCGTTCGGACTGAGTTCGGTCTCGGCTCCTACCACGGCCGCTTCTGTCGTTAGCTTCTTCGAAGAAGGAAGATCTTTGTTGCCTCTGAGATCCTCCAGACTGGGACTCACCCCATGATTCAGTGTTGTGGTTGGACTCTTCAGCATCCCTTAAGCGTGACATGAGTTGGTCCACCAAGGCTTCCTGTTAGGATGTGAAGCGGTTAGTCACTTCAGCCACAACCCGGTCTAGATCTGCCCTAGTAATCGCTACCGGCTGTCCCGTGGCAGGGGTTGTCGGATTTGCCTGACCTTCATTTGGTACTGCTGTTGGAATGGGATGATTTACTTGATCTGTGACCACTGGATCTGGAATACTGCTAGTTGCGATGTTCTTTCCTTTGTTAACGTCTTTTTTCTGCCTGGGAGGCATGTTTTCCAAGCAATGAACGACGCTGTTAGGAAGAAGGTTAAGTGGGAGAAGCTGAAGCTTCGAGCTTCACTTTCTCAGTGAAAGCACCAAAAATGTTTGCACAAAAATTGGGCAAACACCTCCAAGTCGTATGATTTAGTTTATTTTATGTTGTTTTTAGTGATCTGGGTGATTTATGCAAATATATAAAAAAAGGGACTAAACTGTAAAAGACACACAGATTTATAGTGGTTCGGCCAGAATATGCCTACGTCCACTTTATATGTTATTCTCCTTTACTGTTCAGATTACAAGTACAAGGCTTTGATACTAGTACATGAAAGTTGTTTGAAAGTTCTATCCGTGCTTGAGCTCTCAAACTCGTCTGCCATTGTTGTACCCTTCCCCTCTATTTATAGAGTGAGGCTGGGAGTAGGGGTTCTGGATGTATATAGCTGCTGTTGGGCCTGGGCTGCTGCAATCTGGCCTGGCAATGTTGGTTCGGCAACGCTTTGGCTCGGTAGTAGGTGGTTGGAGATGAGGCCTCGGTCCGGTAGTACTTTGGCTCGGTGGGACTTTGGTTCGGTAATGAGTTGGTTCGGTGGTAGTGCATGTAGGTTGGACTGGTTCGGCAAGGCCTTAAAGACATGTTGGTTCGGTGGTGACCTCCCCCGCTTCTTGGTTTGGCAGTGGATGGAGGTAGCTGGTTTGGTAGTGTATATCTAGCTTTGATTCGGCAGTGTGGTTCGGTGATGAGAGGGGAGTGGAGTTGGGATTGATTCGGTGGTCTCGGTCCGGTGGGACTTCGTCCAACAATTTGGATGGTGGGTTACGAAAAAATATCCAAGTGTCATATTTGCGTTAACCCAACAGTTAACTCTAATCATAAGCAATCAACATCTACTTTTTGGTTTCGAAGATTATGCTTTTCGTGAAAGAGGATCTGATCATAATAGCCGGAACGGTATAGGTTTTAATGGAGGGACAACTTTTTATTAAAATTGGTTATATGAAAGCGTGGAGAGCATTGAGCAAGGCAATTGAATGGATACATAGTGATTGGGTAGAATCATATTCCAACCAATGACAATATTTTGCTGAAATTGCTAGAACAAATCAGGTAGTGTTGGACACGTAACAACCAATAAGTATGGAGTTTTCGATCGTGCTTTTTGGGCTTTTAGGCCTTTTATTGACGGCTTTGTACACTGTCAGCCTTTGCTTTGCACTAATGACACACATCTGTATAGATAATACAAATGTACCTTACTTGTTTTAACTGCAGTAGATGCAGATGATCAGCTTTATCATTTGGCCTACGCAATTGTTGAGTCAAATCATATGATAGTTAGGGTTGGTTTTTTTCTTACATGCAAAAGTTCATTCATAGTGTTAATGTTCGACGTATTACTTTCATTTTCGATGGAATGAAAGGAATACTAATAACATTGAAAAACAGCCGATGATTACCTCATAAGCATAGATTTCGTGCTAGACATTTGAAAATTAATTTTCAAGCTGTTGGCTTTAGAGACAAATGGTTGATAAGTCTATTCTATGCTGCATCATATGCTTCAAAGGAAGTTGAGTATATAAAAATCCAAGAGGAAATTAAGACCATCAATATTAGAGCGCACAATCGGATAGAAAGAAGTTTGGGTGGGAAAGAGGAAAACTGAGCTTTGTGTAAGGATGATGGTGGCCGATTTCATGTTATGACGACTAATGTGCCAAAAAGTTTTAACGTTGTGCTTAGAGGTGCACGATTGTTACCAGTTAAAGCTTTGGTTGCTCGTACCTTCTTTTGATCGATGGATTATTTTTGTCAAAGAAAAGAGCTTGCTAAGACTTTGCCATCTCATTTAACTCCGGAATGGGAAGCAAAGATAGTTGAGGGAGCAAGTGAAGCAAGAAGTTCAAAGATTGTCTAATTCAGTCAAGTCGAATGGCAAGTAATTTACTATTTTAGTGATGAATTTTAAGTAAAAATCGATGGTAACGCTTTTTCTTGTACATGCAACATCACTTTACTTCAACAGCTGTCTTTATGCACATGTTATGGCTGCTTGTTTGTCAGTTGCTAATAGTGCGAATAGAGCTCATCATTTCGCCTTAACTTGGTACATGGTTCAGAACTACTTGGTGGTTTACACACCAGAATTTCATCACGTTCGTGATGAATGTTATTGGAGTGCACACGAAGGACAATTGGTTTTTCCTCCAACAGCCCGTAGAGCACCCAAAAGGCCTAGGCCTACAAGAGTCAAAGGCACTATGAACGAGATGCAGGCTCCAAAGGCAAATAGGTGCAGTAGATATGGAGTGCACACTCATAAGAAGAATCATTGTACTTTAGCAACTTAGCTTTTATTAGGGTTGGTAGTAATCACTTTGTTTGTGTTGGTGTTAGATGTGTTTATTTGAGAACTTGTTCTATCATACACGTTTGTAATATTACTTGTTATATTCCACAACATCGACATATTATATTAAACATCAACATAGTATATTTTCATTAAATTCAGCAAACTCCAAAATACCATAATTTAGTAAATTCATTAACCCACGATACTAATAGTAAATTCAACATCCAATACAACATTTCACATATTACCATGTATTACAAACTACTGCTGATTACAATACTATACAACATACGATGGCATCACTAAATAACAAACAGATCTCAATAACAACAACAATAATATAAATTACTCATCAGGATACCTAGCACCATGATCAAATGATGCTTCTAAAGGGGCTTTCGACTGTAAGTAAGAATTGTCTTTTATTAATCAAAGATTCTCTTTTTCCAACCATGAAACTTTAGCCTAAATCTCAAGAGCATACTGAAGTCCTCTGCAACACAATGGATGATAGATCCATTGAAAGAAATTACAACAGTCTAACAATTTAAGCATTTCTATACTCAATATATAACGTGCACATGCGTAGTTAATCAACGTATGTGAATACCACATTCCTCTTAATTGGAGCTCTATGTGTGTATGAGTCTGTCACAACAAGAACTTCTTTTCCACGTAGAACGTAGCGGCACGTGATGTTCCAATACCATGTATTATATTCTTCTTCCATTAAAGTAAGGTCCCTTTCTTGTTGCATGTGTAAATGATGATGATTCCAACTCTTAATCGCCATATCGTACTCCCCAAATGCCATATCAATCTTGTAAAAAGGAGCGTTTTCTAGCAAATTTTGTCGCATACCAAACTGTCGCATCACTTCATCGAGAAGATGATAAGCTACATCATCCATACAAATGAGTGGAACCCATGCAGTTCATAGATGACTATAAATAGTGCATAAGTTAGGAAGCTCTACAAGCATATGTGTGTGCGGAGTTCATGTGGTAGAATCATAGTCAAGTATATCGAACTCGTTGTGGTAGAACATAACATTCCGCCTAGGAGACTTCACGGTGCTCTTCGGCCCGACCCACCTAAAAGAGGAAGTTACTATGACTTACGGGATCAAAGCATGTGTATGTAACCTGTAAGGACCCACTATTTTGGACCATTCAAATCGACAATAATCCACACATGTCTGACTTTGAATAATACGAAATAATAGATTGTAATAAAATTTGGAGCAAATGAAATCATTCACAGAATCACAGACACAGAAATATCAGAATAACTCGCAGCGGAATTTAAAAATAACCATAGTGGTTCATGAAGCCACTATAAACATAGTCTCAAAATAAGTACAAATTACATAGTCTAAAACCAATATAGTTTTGAACAACCACAGAAAATCCCAAATTCATTTGTCTCAATTACATAGGCTAAGATAAAAGACTGAATATCAAAGATAGATAGCAGCTTGATAAAGATGACCTCCGGTAGTCCTAGCTCCAGGAAGATGAAGTCCAAACTGATACTTAGGCTGACCCGAGCGTAAAATAAAACATAAACACTCGAGTCAGGACATACATACTTATACAATGTAAACCAACTCAAGTGAACTGTAATAAAGGTACAAGTAACTTAAAGAATGCTTGGGATTGCCCATTCTTCAAGGATCCGTTAAACTATCTACTATATAGTAATATTCGTTATTATAATAATGTCTAATATAAAATAAACATACTTTTTAATAGCGTCAAGGGGTTATCAATATAGCCCTTAACACGTAATAGTCCCAGTAGTCTATCCAGTATTAGCATACTCCCAAAATGGGGGCTACCCTCGATACTCCACAGGCTACAGGAGAAATCATAACTCATAGTAAAGCTCGATATGGTAGGTAACACGGCACAACTAGGCAATGCCAGGGTAGATATACCAATTACGCATTCGGACTGGTGGTGACGCATAGCAGCCACTACCGCCCACCTCGAACAACACTCCCAAATCAAAAATCGAAGGGTGGCCACCAAATAAATCACAAGTAATAGAATGATATCGAAGAAGTGTGTCCGATCAGAGGTGCTACCTCCTTGGTCCGTCAATCGCTCCTGTTTTAGCAACCTTATGCCAACTCACGGGAGTTGGGTCCACGTATATACCTTAGGATCGTCGCCACCATCCTAGTTCATTCTAGAAACTCCACCGCGTACACAGTTGTCAAAGCGGTTTTCGGTATCGACAAAGAGTATGTCCATATTTGATCCTGGTCTCTTTAACAACCAATCGTTATTATAAACCGTGGTTATAAATTTAAAAACATTTTTATATTTCAAATCAAAATACTTCAATTAAACCATTTAAAAACAAAGTCATTATTCTTTAAATCAACTATTAAATTCCCCAAAATTTAGCCTTTTCTGAGTTCATTTATTCACTTAAAAACATTAAAAACATTAAAATTCCAGCTTTCACAGCATTTAAAAAGTGTTGCGGTAAGATATTTTTGAAAAAATTCAATTTAGCAAAGACATCGTTTTTAAAACTGCTGTAAAAGTTCAGTTATATACAAAAATCATATTTCAGCCTACTACAACACTTAACAAGTGCAACAATAGCCCCTTCATTAGTTTCAATTTTAAATTTAGTTCCTGCCACTACAACACTTACCAAGTGCTGTCATAGCCTTAGTTCATTTTAGTCTTTTAGTTAATTTATGCAACCACAGCACTTACCAAGTGCTGCAGATTCTACTTAGTTCAGAATTAGTTCATTTTCAGAAATGATAACATTTCTGGAGTGCTATTAATTATATTTCCAGATTTTAAATACAATTCCAGCCATAAATAAACTTCAATTTAAATCATTTAAACTAAAAAAATCATATTTTTCCACATTAAAAATGTTCATTTAAATCCTTTAACTTATGATTTTTATAAAGGAAAATTTTTCAAATTAAAAAAAATCAAATTTTTCCAAAGTTCACTTATTAAATTCAAGTGTGTAAATTCCCATTTTTCATTTTAACAATTTATTTCAACTCTTAAATTTAAATCTCCATTTTTCACCATTTAAAACTAAATTTCATTTTTAAATTTAATTAACTTAAATTTCCATTTTAAAAACCAGTCAAATTTCCAATTTAAGTTACACTTTAAAATCACCATTTTCTATCCATTTAATTTACATTTAAAACATAGAAAAATCATTTCCACTTTAATAAACCATTTAAAAATTAAATTTAAATCAATTTATCATAAATTTTACATTTTAAAAATACTTAAAATTTCCAGAAAAATATATATATAATTACCACAGGTCTGTATAATATTTTCTAGCCTAAGTCAAGTGATACAGATAATATATCATTTCAATCTGTAGTTTACCAAGAAAATCCGGGTTTTATCATTTCAAACCCGCAATCCCAAGTAAATAAAATTTAATTAAAAGTCGCTCAGGCTTATCATTTTAGCCCATAACGATCTTTTCCTATTCTAAAGTCCGTTCGGGTATGTATCATTTCAACCCATAGTGATTCTATTCTACAGGGAACTTGCAGTGTGATTTAACAGAATAGAATAACAGTAAAATAAAACAAAATGTAACAAATGATATGACATGCAATTTAACAGGTTTAACATCATATATAAATAATCACAGGCAATTATAACATCATTTTTAATTTTACACATTCAGTTGTGGTTGCTTCACAATTATATAGGTATGAATAGTCGTGTGAGATTTACTCACCTTAAATGCCGCAGAAGATTAGATTCAAAAACGATATCCACACCGGACAAACGTACAGAAAGCACGATCAAATTCAAATCTTGAAACAAAACGAATAAAACTAATTATGCGAATTAATTACGATCATAACAAATCTTTAAATAAATCAAAACTAGAACGAGATTCAAATAAGAGGATAATTGATGAAATTTGCTCGACCACTTCACCACTTGGAGAAGACAAAATAGTGGAAACAAGAAAACAAAGCAAGAAACAAAAGAAAATAAAAGAAAGCAAGAAAATATTAGGCAGCCATTACCTGATGCAAAGCTCGCTCAAGAGAAGAGATGAAGTCAACTGATGTGGTGATGGAATTATGGACGTGTTTAGTATTTGAAAGAAAAACTTGCGTTGATATTGCGTGGGTTTTGTTTTTATAAAGAGCTTGCGTGAATCAAGGAGGCAAATGTGGCAAGAAATTTGAAACCAAATATTATTACAGTGGGTAATTGCATACGTGACTGTGTATTTAAGAGAAGTATAAATGTTGATGTTGCGTATGGAAGGCAACAAATACATTCTGATTCCCATTAAAAAAATGAAGCAAAAGGAAAGTGTAGAAAATCTACACGTGAATGGCAAGGCAAGCAATAAATGAAATTGGAACGGCTATGGAATTTAAAGGAATTTATTTCTATTAATTGTTATCCCGCCTTTTGGCAAGGCCGTGACACCAAAAAGTTGATTGTAAAACTAAAGACAGTTCGCCGTAAAAGTTCGTTATGTACTGCTTAACCATGGATATCGATGAATTTTTTCCGAGTCCGGATCGGGCTACAATTGATAAGACACGTCAAGCAAAGCCATAAGAGCCAGCATTCCAAATTTCAAGTCAATCCGAGTTCGTATGCTCAAGGTATCACCGACGAAAAATGGAATAGACAGTCCTTAGTTCGAATCCATAGGCGAAGCCTATGTTCGAATCCATCAGACGTATATTGCTTCGAATCCATGGGGAATACCTTTGCTTCGACTCCATCAAGCAGGCCCTTGGTTCGAATCCATCCAAATAGCCGTGCTTCGAATCCATCTTCACATGCTTATGTTCGAATCCATCGAAGGAAAGATCCTTCGAATCCATGAACAGAACCATAGCTTCGACTCCGTCAAAGGAAGATTCCTTCGAATCCACCAGGGTTGGAGTCTTTCGAATCCATCCTGTGACTATGCTCTGATTCCATCCTGCAAGAGTAGCTTCGAATCGAGTGGATAAGATATAGCGTGATCGATTCGAACGAGCATACGTTCGAATCCATGTACTTCGAATCCACTACTTCAAATTGACCAAGTCACAAGCAACTAGAGACGTGGATTCGACCTGGTCGACTCGGAGATAAAGACGGATCGATGCGAGAAACGCGCGCCACGTCACTATGAGCATCGAGTCGACCCTATCGATTCGAAGGGATCGATTCGAAGTATCCATGTTCTCCAGAAATGCAACATTGAATCGATCATATCTCGAGTTCTACAAGTCCAAATGCCATGAAATTTTCACAGAAGCTTAAACACATGATGAAGAATGTTCACACCAAGTTTCAGCTCGATTGGATGATTTCTTGATCGATTCGAACCAAGGGTCGAATCGATCCCAAAGTGGGCCCGGATCTCCAGATTTCGGCCATGTGGGCCCCCTGACGTACCAGAATTGGTCTCCCCTCATTTTAGGCGAAATATCAGCCTCCTACACCTATAAATAGAGCCCCTAGTCATTCAGAAAAGGGGTCGGATAATTCTAAGTACTGAAGAGCGCCCTGATTCTGCCAGATCTACTCCAGAACACCGCCGCTGCTTTAGATTGAGACTTAACTTAGAAATTCAGTTGTATTACATTATAAACTACTGTAACCTTCAAGTATCGAGCAATAAAATCATCAAACTTCATAGTGGACGTAGGCAAAACGCCGAACCACTCTAAATCGCTTGTCTTTGCAATTTACTTTCTGTTATTTGGAGTTTTTGTTAGATAATCCACAGTTTTAATTTTCATTCTTCACTTTTATCTCTTCAAAAACTTCCGAAGAGTGTTGTGCCCATTTTTGGTACAAACACTTTGGTGCTTTCAGTGAGAAAAAACCAGCTTTTTCTCCTGCTCCTTGGATCTACCATCGATACCGGATTGCACAAATCCAAGAGGAAGATCCAGATCTCTAATTCATCATCCTTCATTCTATTCAGATTTGCATAAAGTCTAGGAAAAGGATTCATCATTCAAAATGGTTAGCACGAGAACCACTTCTACAGCTGCTGGACAAGAAGGTAGGGATGGACAGAATCCCGCTCAACAGCAGCCATCCAACCAAGACAACGTCGCTCATTCAGAACCGTCTGGACCAGTCACCAGACAAGAATTCCATGTGTTGCTTCAAGAGTTGACTAAGAGTCGGCAACAATTGGCCGAACAGTTGCGTGCTAATATTGAATTGACAAACCAACTGAACCACCAGGGCCGTAGGAGGTCCAGAAGGGATGATGTTTCCTGCTCATCCACTGAAAGTTCTGCCTCATCTGACTATCATCATAGATCTACCCATCCCCGATTGGACGGAAGTCATGCTCAAGCTGCTGGATATCAACCCGCCCTGACTGTCGGACAGTTGAGGGTAGGACCGTCAACCAGCTTCCAGGCTGGGCCATCAGCACGAGGTGGTCGTACTCCACAATATACTACGGACAATCATGTCACAGCTGCCACAGTAGAAACAAGGGTTGATACCCGACAACTTCCGAATTCAAGCAATCAACAGCAGGGACGTACTTCTGAACCATACGGCCCGGAAGATGCTGAGCCAAGGAGGCGAAACTTGGACCGTCGACAGCGCCCGGTCCAAACTCGCACTGTGGAACCCGACCACACCTTAGCTCAGCATGCTCAAAATGTAGCAATGCCAGACATCTCGACTATGATACGTCAGATGATCCGCGAAAGCCAAGGTCTTACCAACGACGATTGGGGGATTTCTCGGAGTCATACTCCTTTCACGGACGAGATACTATACGCTGAACCTCCTCGACGATTCAGAATGCCAACTCTCCCTATGTACGAAGGAAATTCTGATCCCAATCAGCACATATTGAAATATGAATGGTCAATGAGCGCCGCGAGGGCCGACGATGCAGTGAAATGTCGAAGTTTCCCCATCTCACTGGGAGGAATTGCAACGATGTGGTTTACAAGATTACCTCCAAGATCTATCTCTTCATTTGACCAATTGGCTAAGAAATTTGTTGAACAATTTCGCATGCATGTCGCTAGACCCAAAGATGTTAACACCCTGTCCAGTGTTACCCAAGCTCGTGGGGAAACACTAAGGCGTTACTTGGAGAGATTCCATGCGGCATGTGTGGAAATTAGTAATCCCAACGACAACTCAATTTTAATGGCATTGACAAAGGGAATTGATCTCGATTCTGAATTTGGAAACTGGTTAGCCGGAAAACCACCCGCATCATTGGACCGTTTCTACTCCAAAGCCGCTCAATTCTTATGGCAAGAGGACGCGAAACAGTCTAGGAAGCAGGACGATGCGAAACCCGGAAATGAGGGAATACAAAGAAATGTAGCAGTTAAACAGTCCGGTGACAATTCCGGAAAAGTTCAGTTAAACATACAGAACAAACAAACTCAGCCAAGAGGTAGCAATGGTCAAAATAAGAAGAGAGATCCGAATCCAGGCCCACGGCGTAGGGCTCCGATGTTCGAAAGTTATACACCATTAAACACATCGTTGGAAAATGTGTACCTACAAACTTGCAACACTGAACAGTATAAGAAACCCGCTCCGAAGCGGTCATCAGAGAGGCAGATTCAGACAGGAAAGTTTTGTAGGTTTCATGAGAGTTATGGCCACAATACTAATGACTGTCGTCATTTGCAGGATCTCATAGAAAAGTTGATCAGGGAGAGGAAGTTAGATCAATTCGTGCGGGCACCGCAGTCTGGTGGTGCGGGCCCATCGAACCCAAACCGTGCGCAAGACCAAGAAAGATAAGAGGAACCCGCTCGTACAGGCGGGAGGCTAGTTATCAATACCATAAGTGGTGGTCCTCATCCAGCGGACCGGAGCTGGAGGGAAATGGAGTCGTATGCTAGCTCTATCAGGCATGCGAGCTTCGAATGTTGCATTAATTGTGAGGTTGGAACCCCGGCTAAGCAACAAAAGACGATGTCTGACGATATCATATTTAGAAGCAGAGATGCTGACAAAATCGAAGCCTCAACAATTGACCCACTGGTCATATCTGCCCAGGTTGGACCTGCTTGGATGAAGAGGATCCTGGTTGACAGTGGGAGTTCTGTGAACATTCTATTCAAACGAGCTTATGATTTAATGAAGATGGAAGCAAAAGACTTGAAACCCTGCCAATCTCGAGTTCACGGCTTCAATGGGAGTGCAACAATACCCACTGGGATAGTGGAACTACCAGTAGAACTGGGGATTGGGGAACGCAGGAGAGTCCGACTGCTGCAATTCGTTGTTCTTGACATCGCTTCACCATACAATGCATTCCTGGGTCGACCAGCCCTTGCCGAATTCAGGGCAGCCATTGCCCCGTGGTGTTTGACTTTAAAATTCCCAACTGACCATGGTATAGGAATCGTTCAAGGAGATCAGGCAGCAGGAAGAGCCTGCTATGTTGCTGAGTTGCGTGAAGCACAGAAGAAGGAGAAAGGAAAGGGCGTAGAGGAATCTCTCTGCGTTCGTTTTACTGATAATTGACAACTAGCGCCTGGGCCCCGGCCCGGGCACCACTACCAATTCCTTAAAGATCTTGACCCTAGAGATAACGAAGATAAAGATGAAGTCAAAGAGAATCGAGCGTCTCCAGCCGAACTGACTGTGGACGTCCCAGTCAGTGAGGATGACGACTCAAATTACTAAAAGTTGGATCTCAACTGGGAAAACAGATACAACAGGAATTGGTTGAATTTCTTCAAGCAAATCTCGATGTCTTTGCCTGGACACACTCTGACATGTGCGGAATATCACCGAACATTGCAAGTCACTCTTTGAATATTGATCCGTGACATGTTCCGGTCGAGCAAAAGAGGCGTGGTATTGATCCAGAGAGATCTGCCGCCCTTAAAGAAGAAATTGACAAGTTGCAATCAAATGGTTTCATCCGAGATGCTCTATACCCGGAGTGGGTGTCAAATCCGGTAATGGTTCGAAAATCGAATGGGAAATGGAGAACTTGTGTCGACTACTCCGACTTAAACAAAGCTTGTCCAAAAGATAGTTTTCCACTTCCTCGAATTGACCAACTCGTAGACTCAACTGCAGGCCATGAATTGTTATCCTTTATGGATGCTTATTCTGGTTATAATCAAATACCTATGCATCTACCCGATCAAGAACATACCAGTTTCATGACCGATCTGGGACTCTACTGTTACAGAGTCATGCCTTTTGGTTTAAAGAATGCCGGAGCAACTTACCAACGCTTGGTTAATCGAATGTTCGCTGACCAGATCGGGAAGACCATGGAAGTTTATGTGGATGACATGTTAGTTAAGTCCCGATTTTCCACAGATCACGTCAGGGATTTAGATTCAATTTTCCGCATCCTACGTGAATATGGAATGAAGCTTAACCCGTTGAAGTGCCACTTTGGCGTTGCATCCGGAAAGTTTCTCGGTTTCATCGTGAACGCTCGTGGGATAGAAGCAAATCCCGAAAATATCTGGGCAATAAGGAATTTGCAAACTCCAAGGACCATAAAGCAAGTCCAGAGTCTCAACGGGAAGGTAGCAGCGCTAAGCAGGTTCATTTCAAAATCCACTGATAAATGCATTTCTTTCTTTGATCTAATCCGGAAGGGAAAACGAAACTTTGAATGGACCATGGAATGTGAAGGCGCATTCCGATTGCTGGTTCAGCATCTCTCTACACCACCGATCTTGTCAAAACCAATTGATCATGAACAATTATACCTTTATCTGGTAGTATCAGAGCATGCGATCAGTGCTGCTCTGGTCCGAGAAGAGGATCGAGTGCAGAAACCGGTCTATTATGTTAGTAAACGATTGACTGGGGCTGAAAGAAATTACCCTAGGTTGGAGAAACTGGCTTATTGCTTGGTCATTGCCTCAAGAAAACTTCGTCCTTATTTCCAAGCTCATCCGCTTACTGTGTATACCGATCAACCGTTACGATAGGTCCTCACGCGGCCTGAGACGTCTGGAAGGTTACTCAAGTGGAATATCGAACTGAGTCAATTTGACATTACTTATGCTCCGCGGAGAGCCATTCAAGGGCAAGTCCTGGCTGACTTTATAGCTGAATTTACTGTTCCAGACGACTTACCCGAAACCAGCGAATCTCCTGAATATGTCTGGAAACTTTATACAGACGGTGCATCAAACGATCGGTGTTCGGGCGCTGGTGTTGTACTAGAAACCCCAGAAGGGCGATCCATATGCTATGCTTTGAAGTTTGATTTTCACGCAACCAACAATGAAGCCGAATATGAAGCTCTATTGACTGGGTTAAGACTTGCCAGTGATCTAAGAATTGTCGCTATAGAAATTTATTGTGATTCACAGTTGGTTGTGTGCCAGGTACGGGGAGAATATCAAGCGAGAGACCGGAGGTTAGCTGCTTACTTGGTTCGAGTTCTAGAAATACTAGATCAATTTGATTATTACGCCATTTACTATATACCTCGAGATCACAATCAAAAGGCCGACTCCTTGGCAAAGCTGGCCAGCACAGGTGAAGCACAGCAAATGGGACTTGTCCCGGTTGAAACTTTGTCCTTACCAAGCATCGATCAAATAAAAACGAATGATGTGTTGGAAACCTCTCCCAGCAGAGAATCATGGATGACTCCGTATCGAAATTATATTGAGAATGGGATATTGTCTGAGCACCGAAATGAGAAAAGGCAAGTTCTACGAAAAGCTTCGCGGTTCATCATTCAGGACGGGATCATGTATAGAAAAGGTTATTCTGTTCCACTCCTCCGGTGTATCGCTCACGACGAAGTCAAACGAGTGTTACATGACGTGCACGAAGGAGAATGTGGCGATCACACCGGTGGACGAGCGCTTGCTAAGAAAATACTCCGATATGGATATTACTGGCCGACAGTGAACCGAGATGCAGCCAATTATGCCAAAAAGTGCGATAAGTGCCAGAAACACGCTCGAATTCCAAGAGCCCCACCTACCGAGATAACTCAAATGGTCAGTCCCTGGCCGTTCGCTATGTGGGGTATCGATATCATCGGCGCTTTACCTCTGGCAAGAGGTGGTGCGAAGTATGCCATCGTCGCAGTTGACTACTTCACGAAATGGGCCGAGGCCGAAGCTCTCGCAACGATTACGTCGAAGAAAGTAATAAACTTTATAGTCCGCAATATCATTTGTCTATTTGGACTCCCGCATACCATCATCACCGATAATGGGACCCAATTCGAAAGTTCGGAGTTCAAGAATTTCTGCCAACGATTTCATATTCATAAAAAGTTCTCTGCAGT
The DNA here is from genome assembly GCA_030737815.1 of Allium fistulosum. Lineage (NCBI taxonomy): Eukaryota > Viridiplantae > Streptophyta > Magnoliopsida > Asparagales > Amaryllidaceae > Allium > Allium fistulosum. The sequence goes on along the minus strand of CM060907.1, from coordinate 933,373,700 downwards.
CGCACATCCACAAGCAAACGGTCAGGTCGAAGCTGTTAACAAAGTTATCAAATCCATCTTAAAGAAACGACTGGAAAAGGTTGGGGGCAAATCGGTCGATGAACTTCCTATGGCATTATGGGCTTATCGAACAACTCACAAGACCGCAACTGGACACACCCCATTTTCCTTATCCTATGGCTCGGAGGCCGTTATTCCAGTTGAGACAGAAGTATTTTCTCACCGCGTAACTTATTACGATCCAAAAACAAATGCTGTATTACTCGCTGAATCTTTGGATCTGTTGGACGAGAAACGGGAAGAAGCTGATTTGAGAGCGGCCGCATACCGAAGTCGGGTCGCCCGGTTATATAACACCAAAGTTCGACCCCGAACCTTTGAACTCGGTGATCTTGTCCTCAAGAGAATCTACCCGGTTCCTTCACACATGAAACCAAATAGGGAAGGACCGTACGTGATTACACAAAGACTTGGGGATGGCACATTCAAACTATCAACCATGGATGGTCTAGTTTTACCAAGGGCCTGGAACAACAAGAGTCTCCGTCGCTACTACATATGACAGGCCTTATTTATTTCATTATGTTATTTATTCAGCAATTTACTTTTGCATTTCGAAATTAGAATTTGTAATAAGGCAACTGATTTGCCATATTTTCTTATTTCAGCAATAAAATGCCATCTCTTCGAGCCAGAGCTGTGATTCATTAAATACAATGTACAACATCACGATGCACAAAGAGCTAAATTCCATCACACAGTGGAATTTATTCAAGTAGGGAGTGGCTGTGAAGCAATCAACCACTCACTAAATGAAACCCGAGCTCGGGGGCAAGCCATCACATCAGGCCAAGAAATGGGTTGATACACGACAACCCTTCACCTAACTCCGTACTCCCAGAGTGCAAGGCGGAGTATAAACATTTAACTCAACTCCGTACTCCCAGAGTGCGAGGCGGAGTACAAACTTTTTACTTATCTCCGTACTCCCAGAGTGCGAGGCGGAGTATAAACATTTTCCTAAATCCCAGAGTACTCCGAGAGCGCGAGCTGGGTACAAACTTTTTACTTAACTCCATACTCCCAGAGTGCGAGGCGGAGTATAAACATTCCTTAACTCCGTACTCCCAGAGTGCGAGACGGAGTATAAACATTCACAAAACCCCAGAGTACTCCGAGAGCGCGAGCTGGGTATAAATATCAACAAACTCCAGACTCCGAGAGCGCGAGCTGGAGTATAAACATTGCTCAACTCCGTACTCCCAGAGCGCGAGACGGAGCATAAACATTTACTCAACTCCATACTCCCAGAGCGCGAGACGGAGTATAGACATACGTCAACTCCACACTTATCCCCAATACTGGGGGCAGAACCATAACACATAACAAGTTGAAGACAGAAAGGGAATAAATTTTCATTTCCACTATCAACAAAAAGAATCTGATTACAAAGTGTTTAAAAAGAAAATTCTGCCAGTGGGAGCCGAATCCACATCTATACACGACTATAGAAAAATCAACAAAATGCTACCCTACGCAACAGAGATTTAAAGAAAGAGTTCAATCTTTCTTCTTCCTTATCTTCTTCTTCGGGGTAGCTCCGCCAGATCCGCTGCCTGATTTTCTCCTCACCCGCTTACTCTTTTCGGGCTTGCCCTCCGGCAGCGATATAATGTCAACGTCTTCCTCAGAACTGGAGGCGACGGAAATCCTTCTAGGAGGTCGAGCTGGAGGCATCGGAGTAGTAGCAGGAGGAGGGACAGGAGCAGTTTCAATCACTACAGTACCACCCGGTGAAATCACCATTAACGGGGCAGGCCCGGGCGGATTCATACCAGCATTCCCTGCTGCCATCTCGGCATCAATCTCAGCAATAATGTCGTCCTCACGGGATACTTGGGCCGCATCGGATGTGCCAATAGCTGGCATAGATGAGCTAACGGCCGGAGCAGCCCCACTCACAGCATCGGACGGGTTGACGGAGGGATCGATGGGCTCATTAAGAAGCTCCTCAATCATTTGAGCGCTGAAAGAAAACATATTTGCATCTCCCTCTTCGCCGATCAAGGTAGAAGTCGTGATGGCTTCAGTAAAAACAACCCCTTGTGTTTGATGTGGAACTGATAGAGCAAGAGGCGCAGAAACAACGACTTCAGTCACTGAAATGCGACAAAACGAAGATTGTTAGCCAAGTGTGTTGCTTAAGGTTCTTCACAACTAAACTACGAGAAGCGTTCAAATACCTTCCTTAGTCTGGACCGAAGCATGGGCAGAATCATCGGCGGAAGATAATATCGGTTGGTCAGGATTATATGCAGGAACAGATTGGGGATCTACCGCACCAGTGGTCTCGGGCAATGTTGGAATTACAGCTTCAACCCTTGCCTCATGATGCGCGATCCCCGAGCCTTCGCCTGTCTCTAGAGATTGAACACCAAGCTTTTCTTTCGCTATAGAGATCGCCGCCTCATGAAGGACCTTCCTCTCATCCTCGGTGAGCAAACGCATCTCCAACTCAAAGTCGTCAAGTGTTTCATCTGGATGCGCTGCTCTCTTCTCATCCACCAGCCGGGTCCAGGCATTGTACAAAATCATGGAGTCATCTCCCAGCCACGCTAAATTTCTGTGTTCCAGCACATTAGCGTTGTACGTGACTAAGAGATCATCAAACTCAGCATCTAGCCTAGACCTCTCCTCCAAGATCTTTTCTTGAATTTCTGCTTCCGCAGACTTAGCCTTGACCGCCACCGTAGCAAGTTCGGCCCTGAGAGATACTGCTTGGTCGCAAGCCTCTTGAGCAGTGGCGTTTGCATCGTCCTTCTCCTTCACCATTTCAGTAAATTTGGCCTTGAGCTCGTTCAGCTCCTTAACGGCTAAGTCTCGCTCAGCTGCAATGGTGGTGTTGCGGTGGCCCATCTCTTCTACCGTGGCGCAGTGTTCCTGTTGCATCCTCGCCAATTTGGCCACGACATCCTCATGTTTCTGAAGTGTTTCAAGTTCTGACTTCCGGGACGTCTCCACTTCGGATTGAAGAACCTGAATGATGCGTTTCTGTTTAACAATGTCAGCATCACGTTCAGCAATAATCTTCGCCCGGTCAAAAGCTACTCTAGAAGCCTTCACGGCTGCCTTGTACCACTCCTTATACTGAGCGTAGAAGTCACAGATATAACTATGAGCAGTGGTCTCAGCGTCCGAAGGAATTCTTTTAAAGTTTGGAGGGAAGACATAGCCATCCATGCAAATTTCAGGGTAGTCATTTTTCATTTGGGCGAGTTTAGCAGCTCCCTCACTTGTCAACTCAGCCGGAGCTTGTTCTATTATAGCGGCTGCTGTCGATTCCATCCTTAGCCGCTGAGCATCAGGCCGAGAAGTTTGAGAAGGCGGCTGCTGCTGATGAGAAGGCCCTGGGAGGTCTACTAGGACCCTAGGAGGCGGAGGAGAGCGAGATCGGGGTCGGTACTGGTATCCTCGGTCTCTGTCAGAATAATCATAGCCTGAACGGCCATGCGAGTAATCTCTATCTCTATCATAGCGTTCTTGACTTGAATAGCCTCGCCCATGATCTCTATCTATCTCTCTCCTGCGGGAATCGTAAAATGGAGAAGATTGGCGCACGTTCCGAAGCCTATCCAGAGTGGAGCCTCGTCCTGACATCTCACCTGCGATAAGAAAGAATTACGGATTAAGATCCCATAAAGCAATGTTTATTATGCAAAAGTCATGAAGTGCTGTGGAAGTGTGTGTAAATGTGTAAACCCCCAAACCGACCGGAAGTGTTGACCGCACTTAAAGGAAAGGGCTCGTTCATGTTTAGGACATCTTGAAATTCCTCCAACCCAGGATTATGAGAAAACGATATATAATCTGGGATGGGAATATCGTCAAGCCCTTTGAAAATGTCTCTCGAATGAGAAGGGGCGGCCTCAGAAATCATAACTCCGGAAATGGGAGGAGACACATCCACAGATTTCCACCCCTTAGACTTAAGTTTTTTGGAAACGGCGGCCTTGCCTTTCCGTCTTTCTCCCGACTCCTCCAAGTTTCCCGAGAGGTCAGCCATTGGCTCCGAATCCGTATGGGTTCTTTCTTCGTCACTCGCCTCGATTATTCTGATTCCGAGTGACTTCTTCACCTTTCTCTTCTTGGTTTTCTTCTTATCTTCCTTCTTGGAGGCGGGCTTTGCCAATCCCTCGACGACTATACTTTGATTGATGTCGATCAAACCAAGAATTCTTAAGTTATAATCGTTTAGCACGGAGTCAATATGTCTCAACTCGCTTGGAACTTCTTGAAGACTTCGGACGATACCCTTGAAACGCCCTCCATCGGGTCTGGAGATAATGGCTGTAAAGGGAATGAAGTGTCAATTTTAATACCAAAGAGCTATTGGTCAAGAAAATAGGTTAAGGCGCTTACGTCTAGACAACCATCGCCTAGCGAAACCCGGAGGGCACCGAACATAGAACCACTCGTTCTTGAAATAACTCAGTCGGGTCCAAGCTCCAACTACAACTTGGCAATTCCTAACTGCCTCCAGAAATGTAAAAGACGGGCTATCACCCCTACTCTTGAAGTTAAATATGTGTCTGATCTCGGTGGGCCTTGGCGGGCGAAAGAGACAGTCCATAAATATGACAAAGGCACTATTCAGCAATGCGTGCCCGTTGGGATGAAGTTGCGAAGGAGCAATTCCTAGGTAGGATAGCATCCCTCTGATATATTGATTGAAAGGAGGGAGAGTTCCGGCCGCGCAAGCATGGCGATAGAATGCTGTATATCCTTCAGGCGGATTGTGCGGTCTATCAGCGGCACTGGGCAATAATACGTCGCCTAGAGATATGTTATGCTTTAAGCATATTCGTCCCAATAAGGATTCGGAGATGTTAGATTGAACCGAATCAACAGGGTCCTCAATAAATATAGCCTCTGGCAATTCATTTGGAGCTGGATCGATTACATCAGCAGGGATATCGGGAATCTCAAGCACCGGAGGAGTCGAGCTCTGTACCTCTTGTTGTTGGGAGCTCGAAGATTCCATAATTAACTAACTCATCATAAAGAAACGTTAAGTACATGCAGAGCCCATGCATTCCCCGGTGTAGAGTGTGTGAGCGTGTCGTGCAGTGCAAGTGCTGTGCATTACTTAAGCAAATTTAACAGATTGAAGCAAGATGTCCGTACAACATAACTTGGGAATTTGAGAATGAAAATGACCGTCATCGCTGACCGTCACTTCCACACCATCCAAACGCTACGAACCAACTTCAAGTATAAATCAGTTGTATTATTGGTTAAGTCATAGTTCCATCGACGAGCTTCAAAGGAAATTCAAGTTCAAGTCTTTCAGTCAAGTTCGATTATGCAAGGCCGATGCTCGTCGGAGTCAAGTATGCTAAAGTTCATTAAGTTCATCAGAGAATAACTTGAAACTGGTCGTAGTTCATATGATGGAGCAAGTCAAAACAGCAATGGTATCAGGGGACGAAGACGTTCGAATCCATCGACTTCGAATCGGTAAGGGTCGAATCGATGGAGTTCGATTCCGGGTACTTCGAATCCATATGATTCGACTCGATGTAACTTTATGATAGAGGAGCGCTTCGAATCCATGGGCTCCACATTACTTCGAATCGATCAGTATTTAATTCCTTCGAATCGATCTAGATAACATCACTTCGAATCGATCAAATCGATACCCTTTCCCTTCAAGTCATCGATTCGAAACCTTGCTCTCGAGATCGATTCGAACCGGTCATTCCTAGATCGATGCGAAGCAACGGGAGATGACACTCTAATCGCTGTAACACGAATGGCATCACTCCTCGACTCCATCGAGTCGACCCACTCCATTCAGATCTCATCACTCCTCGACTCCATCGAGTCGACCCATTTCATTCAGATCTCGTCACTTCTCAGAATTTTCTAAAGGCGAAGATAGTTCTATTTTCCTCATCTCGAATCGATTCCTTGAGTACCTGATTTGATTGCAAGTGGAAGTGTGGACGTGTTCGATCAATTCGTGGTAAGCACGTCAGTTATAGCTCTGGGAAGTCGATTCGAAGAAACAGCTGAAGCAATGGTAAAAAGTAAAAAGTGAGAAGTGAATAGGATCCCGGTATATATAGGAGAAATAAGACGATTCGCCTCCCGGTACAACTGACCGGCTTTAACAGGTAAGGGCATCGACTCGATTCGTTACGGCGACTTCGAATCGATTATAACCCACCACTTCGAATCCATCTCAACTACATCGATGCGAGACAACATCGACTCGAAGCACGAACCCCACGAACCATCGTTTCGAAAGGACATCGGTTCGAGCATTCACGACTTCGACTCCACCAACTCAGAGAACTTCGAATCCACACAGTATTGATTCAAAGAACCATCGATTCGAAGCAGTCAACAGAAGATGAACCTGGGTCACTATGCCCCATCGATTCGAAGTGTCTACTTCGAAACCATCAACTCGAAGCGGATCCAGAAACATTGCTTCGAATCCATCAAATACCATTGATCAAATGGACGAATCGTTTCAATCTGAAAAATTGCTTGTCCACTCTTTGTACCGATTCAGGAGAGGATCAATACAAGAGGATGATCATAGGCAATCATAAAAGCGATGTTTTAACCCGAGTCTCAAACCGGTCCAAGAGAGGACCGATGCAGATTTCGATAGCAAACCGAACTGACAACGACTTGCGATCACGCAACGTTAACCAAAGTCAAGATAATACACGTATGCACGTTTTTCTGACTAATGTTTGGTCTTTATCATTTACAGGGATCAAATGTTCATCTCGTCATGAATCAAAAACCTAACAGCCAGTCACAATTATACAACGGTCGATTACTGCGATACAAAATGCGACTTTCGGTAAAGCACGTCGTAGCTGTCCAATGAGAGACTGCAGCTTTTCAAAGCACGTCATGTTCACACAAGACGCACTTTTGGAGGAAAATGTTATCCCGCCTTTTGGCAAGGCCGTGACACTAAAAAGTTGATTGTAAAACTAAAGACAGTTCGCCGTAAAAGTTCGTTATGTACTGCTTAACCATGGATATCGATGAATTTTGTTCGAGTCCGGATCGGGCTACAATTGATAGGACACGTCAAGCAAAGCCATAAGAGCCAGCATTCCAAATTTCAAGTCAATCCGAGTTCGTATGCTCAAGGTATCACCGACAAAAAATGGAATAGACAGTCCTTAGTTCAAATCCATAGGCGAAGCCTATGTTCGAATCCATCAGACGTATATTGCTTCGAATCCATGGGGAATACCTTTGCTTCGACTCCATCAAGCAGGCCCTTGGTTCGAATCCATCCAAATAGCCGTGCTTCGAATCCATCTTCACATGCTTATGTTCGAATCCATCGAAGGAAAGATCCTTCGAATCCATGAACAGAACCATAGCTTTGACTCCGTCAAAGGAAGATTCCTTCGAATCCACCAGGGTTGGAGTCTTTCGAATCCATCCTGTGACTATGCTCTGATTCCATCCTGCAAGAGTAGCTTCGAATCGAGTGGATAAGATATAGCGTGATCGATTCGAATGAGCATACGTTCGAATCCATGTACTTCGAATCCACTACTTCAAATCGACCAAGTCACAAGCAACTAGAGACGTGGATTCGACCCGGTCGACTTGGAGATAAAGACGGATCGATGCAAGAAACGCGCGCCACGTCACTATGAGCATCGAGTCGACCCTATCGATTCGAAGGGATCGATTCGAAGTATCCATGTTCTCCAGAAATGCAACATTGAATCGATCATATCTCGAGTTCTACAAGTCCAAATGCCATGAAATTTTCACAGAAGCTTAAACACATGATGAAGAATGTTCACACCAAGTTTCAGCTCGATTGGATGATTTCTTAATCGATTCGAACCAAGGGTCGAATCGATCCCAAAGTGGGCCCGGATCTCCAGATTTCGGCCATGTGGGCCCCCTGACGTACCAGAATTGGTCTCCCCTCATTTTAGGCGAAATATCAGCCTCCTACACATATAAATAGAGCCCCTAGTCATTCAGAAAAGGGGTCGGATAATTCTAAGTACTGAAGAGCGCCCAGATTCTGCTAGATCTACTCCAGAACACCGCCGCTGCTTTAGATTGAGACTTAACTTAGAAATTCAGTTGTATTACATTATAAACTACTGTAACCTTCAAGTATCGAGCAATAAAATCATCAAACTTCATAGTGGACGTAGGCAAAACGCCGAACCACTCTAAATCGCTTGTCTTTGCAATTTACTTTCTGTTATTTGGAGTTTTTGTTAGATAATCCACAGTTTTAATTTTCATTCTTCACTTTTATCTCTTCAAAAACTTCCGAAGAGTGTTGTGCCCATTTTTGGTACAAACATTAATTATCAAGACACAAAAGGAAAGTGGATATTCTTACACGTGAATTTTTGCAAGGCGGGTTAAAGAATTTGAATGGCTATAGGAATTTATTTCATTCCCATTTAGAAATGCACGGTTGCTGATTTTGCAAAGCTAACGTATGGAATCAATTGGGTGTATTAAAAAGGCACGAGATAAAAAAATTGAACGGTAGAGGAATTGAAGGAATTTATTTCAATTAATTAAAAGAAGCAAACGGAAAGTGGCAAAGGAATGAAATAATTTCCACGTGAAGTTTAAGGCAAGATTTCAAATTCCTTATAAAATGCACGACTGATGACTTTGCAAAGCCAACGCATGGAATCAAATGGGTATATTTAAAGGCAAGAGATAATTTTAAAACGTATGCCCAAAAGTAACATACCGAATTGATTTGTTTCTTGCTTATTTAGCTAACGTATTTCAGGAAATAACGTATCACTTTAAACATAAAATTAAATAGCTATTTACACCTTAATTATTAAAATTTGATTTTGCTACATCCATTTGATTTTGTTTATTACTAGCTAAGAAACGGATGTATATACATATAAAAGAAACGTAAAATTTATTTCTTGTTTCACATTATTTATTACTAAATTTAAAAGTATAAAACCAATTTAAACGAAACAAAAGTGGAACAAATGTTGTACAATTATATACAGTTTAAGATAAAGATTTGGCAGTTAGAATTTAAAATTTAAAATTCCTATTAAAGTTAAACTTTAACCCAAATCAAAATTACAGAAATTGTTTATATTTATTAAAATTTGGGCAATTGATTTAAAATCATTACAAGAAAATTTCCAAAATTAAATTTTTAAGTAATCAAACACCAAAGTTTTTAAATAAAATGAATAAAATATTTGTTAAAATTTTGGGCTGTTACACTCTCCCCCACTCAAAACTTTTCGTCCTCGAAAAGGAACGAAAGAAGGGAAAACAAAGGAAGATAAGATAGTAGAGCAAGAGTACCTGAAATAAACAATTCCGGATTCGAAGCACGTATGCTCTCCTCCGTCTCCCAGGTGAAATCCCGTTCATCAGTGCTCCACTGCATTTTGACCAGGTTGAAAGATTTCCTTCTTAGCTGCTTCGTACCTCGATCGACGATACAAAGTGGCTTCCTCTCAACAGTCAGATTAGGCTCAATATCCAAACTATCAAGAGCAGAAGGCTGAATAATAAGAGATGGATCATGTAGGAAGCGATGAAGATGAGATACATGGAATACATTGTGTACTCCAGAAAATTTCTCGGGCAAATCCAGACGATAAGCAAGAGAACCAATTCTTTCCACAATGCGGAAAGGACCGATGAACCTAGGAGCAAGCTTCCCTCTACGCCCAAACCGAACCACATTCCTTAAGGGAGAGACCTTAAGGAAAACTAAATCACCAACAGCAAATTCCAAACTCCTCCTTCGGCGATCAGCGTACTTCTTATGCCTATCCTAAGCAATCCTCATCTTCCTCCTAATCTCCTCAACTCTCTCAGAAGCCTCCAAAATCATATCAGGACCAAGAACCAAACGATTACCAGACTCAATCCAGCAAGAAGGAGATCTACAAGGTCGACCGTAAAGAGCAGAAAATGGAGACGTCTTAATACTGGCCTGATTACTATTGTTATAGGTGAATTCGACAAGATGGAGATGATCTTCCTAAGATCCTCCATAATCAAGCACACAAGCACGAAGAAGATCTTCGAGAATCTGATTCACCCTTTCCGTTTGACCGTCGGTCTGTGGATGGTAAGCAGTGCTCAGATTCAGACGAGTACCCAAAGAATCCTGAAAGTTTTCCAAAACTGACTAGTAAAGATAGGATCACGATCACAAACGATACTGAGAGGAACACCGTAGAGACGAACAATCTCCCTCATGTAAATCTCAGACAAACTAGAAGCAGAATGGGTAGACTTGACCGGAATGAAATGAGCTGATTTGGTCAATCTATCCACAATAACCCAGATACTCTCATTACCCTTCCTAGTCCTCGGCAATCCATCAATGAAATCCATAGAAACCTGTTCCCACTTCCAATTGGGAATCTCAAGAGGCTGCAACAAACCATGGGTCTTCTGATGATCTGCCTTGACTTGTTGACAAGTCGTGCACCTACTAACAAAAATGGAGATATCTCGCCTCATACCCTTCCACCAGTACAACTTCTTCATATCTTGATACATCTTGGTCACACCCGGATGAATAGAAAGTCTGGACTGATGATTCTCCCGAAGTAACTCCTGTCTCAATCCATCAACATTTGGGACACAAATCCTATTATTAATCCTCAACACACCTTTATCATCTATCTGAGCTCCATTTCCATCAAGACTATTACTACCAACCCTGCTACGAACATTCTCCTTCATTAATCTAAGCATCTCATCCTCATCCTGCTTAGCCATGATACGATCCATAAGAGGAGAAGAAACAACAAGCTGACACAACAAAGCCTTCTTCCGACTCAAAGCATCTGCCACAACATTAGCTTTCCCAGGGGTATAGTTGATGTCGAGGTCATAAGAAGCAAGGAATTCTAACCACCTAACTTGTCTCTGGTTCAAATCCTTCTGAGTGAAAATGTACTTCAAAGACTGATGATCTGTGAAAAGCTCGAACTTAGTACCCAAAAGATGGTGTCTCCAAAGCTTCAAAGCAAAAACAACAGCAAGCAACTCTAAATCATGGGCAGAATAATTGGCTTCATGGGTCTTCAACTGTCGACTAGCATAAGCAATCACCTTACCATCCTGCATCAGAACAGCTCCCAAACCTTCTCGATAAGCATCAGTGTATACCGTTAATCCCTCATTTTCATTTGGAACGGTAAGAACAGGTGCGGAAGTAAGCTTGTGCTTTAACTCACTAAATGCGGCCTTACACTCATTACTCGAAATAAACTTAGCATTCTTCCAAGTCAAAGCAGAGAGAGGTGCAACAATCCGAGTGAAATTCTCAATGAATCTCCGGTAATAACCGGCAAGGCCCAGAAAACTACGGATATCAGTAGGAGTCTTAGGAGTTTCCTAATCCTGCACAGAATAGGGAAAAAGAAGGATAATAGGAAAGATAGAATAAATTGAATGAAACAAGGGAAGAGAAGGAAAGAAAGGCTTACATTGATCGCATCGATCTTAACTGGATACACAGAAACTCCATTACCAGAAACAATGTGCCCGAGGAATCAGACTTCATCTTTCCAGAAATGGCATTTGGAAAATTTAGCCTTTAACTGATGATTTCGAAGAGTCTCAAGAACAGACTTCAAATGCGACTCATGCTCTTCTTCAGACTTAGAGAAAATGAGAATATCATCAACAAAGACTAGAACAAATTTATTAAGCACATCACAGAAAACACGATTCATTAAATCAACAAAGAAAGCAGGAGCATTAGTCAAACCAAAAGGCATGACTAACCATTCAAAGAATCCATTCTCAGTATGGAAAGCAGCCTTGGGAATACTTTCCTCAGCAACTCTGAGCTGGTGAAAACCTGTGGCAAGATCAAGCTGAGAGAAATAGTAGCACCGTAAAGCTGATCAAACATATCATTGATGCGAAGCATTGGATATCTGTTTTTCATAGTGAGTTTGTTCAACTCCCTATAATCAACACACATCCGGAGAGAACCATCGGTCTTGGTGACGAAAACCACTGCAGTTCCCCATTCAGAATAGCTAGGTCTGATCAGACCCTTGGACGACAAGTCGTCAATTTGCTTCCTAACTCAACCTTCTCGCGGGGTGCCATTCTTCTAGGAGGAAGAACTACAGGTTGAGCTCCAGGGATAAGATCAATGCGGAAATCGATTTCCCGCTTAGGAGGTAAAGTAGTGACTTCACCAAATACATCGGGATAGAGTTTCACTACACGAGTCAACTGAAGATCAACCGGAGAAGCATCCAGAGAAAAGATAAAGCTACCTGCATAATCATGAGGCATGTTACACTGAATAACCATAGAATTTCCCCGATCATCCTTAAGAGAAACAATTTGGGATTTACAAGAGATACGGGAATCATGCCCATCAAGCCAATCTCCTCCAAGCAACAAATCAAAAGCATCGAACCCAAGAACAAAGAAATCACCAGAAAATTTATGGCCAGAATAGAAGAGTCTCACTTGCCTACAAATCTTATTAAGATTTGCGGGACCACCAATAGGATTTGAAACACATAAAGGAACAGAAGCATACTCAGGAGAAAGGATACGCTCAAACTTATCACACAAAACATCAGAAATAAATCTATGCGAAGCTCCAGTATTAAATAAAACACGAATAGGATGATGAAATAAAGTAAAGGTGCCCTGAAGAGTACCTTGATCATCACTAGGAGAAGGAGTAGGTGCGACAGGAGAAGATGCAGAGGAAATAGCAAAAACACCCGATGGCTTTCCCTTTCGATACAAAGGACAATCATTCTTAAAATGACCAGGCTGAAGGCATACATGACAAAGATTGTTCTTGGTAACCTGAGGTGGAGGAACAACAGCACCAACTGAAGTAGGGCAACTATTAGCATAGTGTCCCTTCTGATCACATTTGAATCAGGTAATGATAGATAAGTCAATAGGGTGCCTCTGAGAAGGAGAAGATGATGAAGATCCCAAACCCGGATGCTTGAGCCAATTCTTCTTTTGCTGTTTGAAATTGGGCTTTCTCTTCTTGGAATTTGCAGAGGAAGACTGAGATGCAGGAGCACCTGAAGCAGCAGGACCCTTGGAAGTAGGGTTCTCATAACGAATAGCCATATCCATAAGCTCAGTAAAAGTGCCATGAACATGTGAAATAAGACGATCGTAGAACTTTGGGCGAGCTCCAGCAATGAACTTCTCATTTTTCTTAAGCTGAGTGTCGATAAGACCAGGACCAAACTTGGAAAGTTCATTGAACTTTCGCTCATACTCTGAAAAAGACATGGTATCCTGCTTGAGATCCATGAATTCACGATAAAGCCGAGATTTCCCGGCTTCGGGCATCCATTTTGCCACAAAAGCCTCTCTGGAAAGAAGATACAGAAACTGAACTTAAGATAGATTCAAAAGAAAAGAAAAATGGGGGAAAATTCAAGATAACACAAAGGATACCTGAACTGTTCCCACGAAAGATCACCTTCGTTAGTGTGAGCTGTAACAGACTCCCACCAATCTAAGGCTGACTCTTTCAGCTGCCAAGCTGCTAATTGACGCTTTTGGGCATCAGTAATCTCAAGACTAGTAAATATCCTCTCTAAACTCCGTAACCATTGCTGGGCTTCGATAATACTCTCTGAACCGGTGAACTTAGTACCACCGAGCTGAGAGAATTCCTTACAGAGAATAGTAAACCTAACAGGTGCAACAGGTGGAGGAGCTGGGGCAGTACCACGACCCCTACCTCTAGCATTTCCACGATTCATCCTGGAAATATCAAGAATGAATTTAGGACAAAGGTACAGAGAAGACAAAGATAAGCTAAGATAAGACAAGATAAGATCACTTGAATGAATATCCTAATAACAGAAATTTCTAATAAGGTAGATACGAAAAGAATGAAGTTTAGAAAAAATGCTTTTAAAACAAGAAATTTTTATATCAAATTAATCTTTGAAAATCCTTCAAAAAATCATTTAAAAAAAATCATTTTAAAATCATTTTATACCTTGAAAATACGTTCACTCACAAAGAAATGATTCAGAGTTTGATTTCACTCATTCTAGGGTATTTCTACCCTATCTCTAATGAGTTTTTTGCTCCATAGGCTAAGGTTTGCCTAAAACCTGGCTCTGATACCAAATGTAACGACCCACTATTTTGGACCATTCAAATCGACAATAATCAACACATGTCTGACTTTGAATATTACAAAATAACAGATTGTAATAAAATTTGGAGCAAATAAAATCATTCACAGAATCACAGACACAGAAATATTAGAATAACTCGCAGCGGAATTTAAAAATAACCATAGTGGTTCATGAAGCCACTATAAACATAGTCTCAAAATAAGTACAAGTTACATAGTCTAAAACCAATATAGTTTTGAACAACCATAGAAAATCCCAAATTCATTTGTCTCAATTACATAGGCTAAGATAAAAGACTGAATAGCAAAGACAGATAGCAGCTTGATAAAGATGACCTCCAGTAGTCCTAGCTCCAGGAAGATGAAGTCCAAAGTGATACTCAGGCTGACCCAAGCGTAAAATAAAACATAAACACTCGAGTCAGGACATACATACTTATACAATGTAAACCAACTCAAGTGAACTGTAATAAAGGTACAAGTAACTTAAAGAATGCTTGGGATTGCCCATTCTTCAAGGATCCATTAAACTATCTACTATGTAGTAATGTTCATTATTATAATAATGTCTAATATAAAATAAACATACTTTTTAATAGCGTCAAGGGGTTACCCATATAGCCCTTAACACGTAATAGTCCCAGTAGTCTATCCAGTATTAGCATACTCCCAAAATGGGGGCTACCCTCGATACTCCACAGGCTACGGGAGAAATCATAACTCATAGTAAAGCTCGATATGGTAGGTAACACGGCACAACTAGGCAATGCCAGGGTAGATATACCAATTACGCATTCGGACTGGTGGTGACGCATAGCAGCCACTACCGCCCACCTCGAACAACACTCCCAAATCAAAAATCGAAGGGTGGCCACCAAATAAATCACAAGTAATAGAATGGTATCGAAGAAGTGTGTCCGATCAGAGGTGCTACCTCCTTGGTCCGTCAATCGCTCTTGTTTTAGCCACCTTATGCCAACTCACGGGAGTTGGGTCCACGTATATACCTTAGGATCGTCGCCACCATCCTACTTCATTCTGGAAACTCCACCGCGTACACAGTTGTCAAAGTGGTTTTCGGTATCGACAGAGAGTATGTCCATATCTGATCATGGTCTCTTTAACAACCAATCGTTATTATAACCCGTGGTTATAAATTTCAAAACATTTTTATATTTCAAATCAAAATACTTCAATTAAACCATTTTAAAACAAAGTCATTATTCTTTAAATCAACTATTCAATTCCCAAAAATTTAGCCTTTTCTGAGTTCATTTATTCACTTAAAAACATTAAAAACATTAAAATTCCAGCTTTCACAGCGTTTAAAAAGTGTTGCGGTAAGATATTTTTGAAAACAATTCAATTCAGCAAAGACATCGTTTTTAAAACTGCTGTAAAAGTTCAGTTATATACAAAAATCGTATTTCAGCCTACTGCAGCACTTAACAAGTGCTACAATAGCCCCTTCATTAGTTCCAGTTTTAAATTTAGTTCCTGCCACTACAGCACTTACCAAGTGATGTCATAGCCTTAGTTCATTTTAGTCTTTTAGTTAATTTATGCAACCACAGCACTTACCAAGTGCTGCAGATTCTACTTAGTTCAGAATTAGTTCATTTTCAGAAATGATAACATTTCTGGAGTGCTATTAATTATATTTCCAGGTTTTAAATACAATTCCAGCCATAAATAAACTTCAATTTAAATTATTTAAACTTAAAAAAATCATATTTTTCCACATTAAAAATGTTGATTTAAATCCTTTAACTTATGATTTTTATAAAGGAAAATTTTTCAAATTAAAAAAAATCAAATTTTTCCAAAGTTCACTTATTAAATTCAAGTGTGTAAATTCCCATTTTTCATTTTAACAATTTATTTCAACTCTTAAATTTAAATCTCCATTTTTCACCATTTAAAACTAAATTTCATTTTTAAATTTAATTAACTTAAATTTCCATTTTAAAAACCAGTCAAATTTCTAATTTAAGTTACACTTTAAAATCACCATTTTCTATCCATTTAATTTACATTTAAAACATAGAAAAATCATTTCCACTTTAATAAACCATTTAAAAATTCAATTTAAATCAATTTATCATAATTTTTACATTTTAAAAATACTTAAAATTTCTAGAAAAATATATATATAATAACCACGGGTCTATATAATATTTTCTAGCCTAAGTCAAGTGATACGGATAATATATCATTTCAATCCGTAGTTTACCAAGAAAATCCGGGTTTTATCATTTCAAACCCGCAATCCCAAGTAAATAAAATTTAATTAAAAGTCGCTCAGGCTTATCATTTCAGCCCATAACGATCTTTGCCTATTCTAAATTCCGTTCGAGTATGTATCATTTCAACCCATAGTGATTCTATTCTACAGGGAACTTGCAGTGTGATTTAACAGAATAGAATAACAGTAAAATAAAAAAAATGTAACAGATGATATGACATGCAATTTAATAGGTTTAACATCATATATAAATAATCACAGGCAATTATAACATCATTTTTAATTTTACACATTCAGTTGTGGTTGCTTCACAATTATATAGGTATGAATAGTCATGTGAGATTTACTCACCTTAAATGCCGCAGAAGATTAGATTCAAAAACGATATCCACACCGGACAAACGTACAGAAAGCACGATCAAATTTCAACAGAGGCGACGATCAAATTCAAATCTTGAAACAAAACGAATAAAACTAATTACGCGAATTTAATTACGATCATAACAAATCTTTAAATAAATCAAAACTGGAACGAGATTCAAATAAGAGGATAATTGACGAAATTTGCTCGACCACTTCACCACTTGGAGAAGACAAAATAGTGGAAACAAGAAAACAAAGCAAGAAACAAAAGAAAATAAAAGAAAGCAAGAAAATATTAGGCAGCCATTACCTGATGCAAAGCTTGCTCAAGAGAAGAGATGAAGTCAACTGATGTGGTGATGGAATTATGAACGTGTTTAGTATTTAAAAGAAAAACTTGCGTTGATATTGTGTGGGTTTTGTTTTTATAAAGAGCTTGCGTGAATCAAGGAGGCAAATGTGGCAAGAAATTTGAAACCAAATATTATTACAGTGGGTAATTGCATACGTGACTGAGTATTTAAGAGAAGTATAAACGTTGATGTTGCGTATGGAAGGCAACAAATACATTCTGATTCCCATTATAAAAATGAAGCAAAAGGAAAGTGTAGAAAATCTACACGTGAATGGCAAGGCAAGCAATAAATGAAATTGGAACGGCTATGGAATTTAAAGGAATTTATTTCTATTAATTATCAAGACACAAAAGGAAAGTGGATATTCTTACAAGTGAATTTTTGCAAGGCAGATTAAATAATTTGAATGGCTATAGGAATTTATTTCATTCCCATTTAGAAATGCACGGTTGCTGATTTTGCAAAGCTAACGTATGGAATCAATTGGGTGTATTAAAAAGGCATGAGATAAAAAAATTGAACGGTAGAGGAATTGAAGGAATTTATTTCAATTAATTAAAAGAAGCAAATGGAAAGTGTCAAAGGAATGAAATAATTTCCAAGTGAAGTGTAAGGCAAGATTTCAAATTCCTTATAAAATGCACGGCTGAAGACTTTGCAAAGCCAACGCATGGAATCAAATGGGTATATTTAAAGGCAAGAGATAATTTTAAAACGTATGCCCAAAAGTAACGTACCGAATTGATTTGTTTCTTGCTTATTTAGCTAACGTATTTCAGGAAATAACGTATCACTTTAAACATAAAATTAAATAGCTATTTACACCTTAATTATTAAAATTTGATTTTGCTACATCCATTTGATTTTGTTTATTACTAGCTAAGAAACGGATGTATATACATATAAAAGAAACGTAAAATTTATTTCTTGTTTCACATTATTTATTACTAAATTTAAAAGTATAAAACCAATTTAAACGAAACAAAAGTGGAACAAATGTTGTACAATTATATACAGTTTAAGATAAAAGATTTGGCAGTTAGAATTTAAAATTTAAAATTCCTATTAAAGTTAAAATTTAACCAAAATCAAAATTACAAAAATTGTTTATATTTATTAAAATTTGGGCAATTTATTTAAAATCATTACAAGAAAATTTCCAAAATTAAATTTTTAAGTAATCAAACACCAAAGTCTTTAAATAAAATAAATACAATATTTGTTAAAATTTCGGGCTGTTACATAACCAAATAACGCTATAAATATACCTAGAACCATATGGTAAAGATACATCCACAACTGTCTTCTTTATTGTTATTCTCCCAACTGGAAGGTACATCCAACATCATAACTGCAAACGTGTATACACATAAGAATGCAATGTATATTAAGTACGATATAAATGCATATGAAAGGTAATAATGATAATACTTGTACTAGAAACAAACAACCACCAATAGTTTGGTTCTCTTGCAAAGCAAGCCTCGATAGCTCCGTGTATGCGTAGGCTAGAACTGCACTATCCCCATGAATACCGATGGCAAACATCAAAGTCCTCAAGAAATGGAAGCTTGAGCGTGCTGCGTAATCTGAATCTCAGACGCATCTGCTGGAATGTCGTCAGCAAGCTGCTTCCTAAACCAAGTAGTGACAATCATCTCATTACGCCTCCTCTGTTCACTAGTAGGAGATAGACCTAAGAGGAAGTCGCACAACTCCATATAAGCTATAGGCTCTGGGTTGCTCAATAGAACATCACTTATGGATAAACCAAGCAAAACAGCAACATCAGCTAAGGTAATAGTCATCTCCCAAACCTTAAGGTGGAATGTAGATGTCTTTGGCCTTCATCTATCTACCAAAGCGGTGGTAAGATGATGATCCAATTGGGAATACCCCAACTACATGATAAATGAAAACCCTGTTCGATCTATCAGTTCTAGCACGGTGGGATGAGACGAGGTGACTTTCTTTAGTTTAAACGAGTAATCAATGGTCCCATCTGGAGTAGTGTGTTGTCAAAAAATAACAAAATACACTACTTATAACCAATATTGATGTATATTTCTTTTCGATATGAAAGTGTATTACCATCATCCAGCACGGTTGCTCGTTCAGTGGCATTATTGCAAGTACAATATGTTACCATCTATCGGTCCCGGTAACATCTCAGAGTAATCTATACAAAATTCAACTATTTGCTAAACAAAAAATCTATTTCAATTATAACCAACAGTGTTCAACATGTACTTAAATAACGTAAAATAAAAAAATGATTTCCATTCTTACACAACTGGTTATACAAATTCATAATATTATATTTACCAAATTTAACAAAATGCTAACTTGCAAAAAAGTTGGAGATAGAGAGTAAAAATTAAACCTGCAGGAGCTTACTATGATGAAGCGCACGTCACACTTCAAATTGGCGGAAAAATATTCGTTTTTGAAATGTATGGTTAATGGAAGGAGGGTTGCCATTTAGATTTACAATGGTAATCGACAAGGCAACTTTTGAAAAATCGTCAACTAATGACTTTTCAAAAGCCGTCAATATGTTTTAATATTAAAACATAGTTGGTGACTTTTTAAAATTCGCCAACTATGTTTATAAAAAAATTACTGGAGCATTTAAAATGTCGTCCTTGAGCTGACCAACAGTGGCCTATGCTTATAATAAGTTTACAAACATGGCCAAAAACATAATATGTTTATAAAACTAGTCTAAATGGGAAAAAACTCCTAAATTTTATTGTTCAACTTTTACTTTTATCCTGTTTTGCTGGTCAAATATGTTAGGAGTACCTGCCACCATTTTATGTTTCTGTTTCACTTTCTTTGGATGCCTGCTTGAAAAAAAAATTGGAATTTTTTTCCTCAGAAATGAGGAAAATGTTTTCTACCATTGCCTCAAATTTGCAATATTCAGAACCTGACACCATTTTATGTTCATAGCCAGAGATAGTTCATCCATTATATGCATCAATTTATAGTTTTTCAACTAATATTTATTTTTTACTAGGTTCTCTAGCACTTTTAACTAATTCAGGTTTAGAAAAAGCAGTTCCCTGATAATGTAAAACGTATATTCGTTCTCCAACTTCAATAAAATCACATCTATAAAACGAACAAGTAAAGTGACTCCTAAAATAATAACACGTCTACAATATTTAGATTAGTCACAACTCCCTTTTCGCAATCACAAACCCTACAACCGTGTACTAGTGATGCATCTCTTGCCATAAAATACACTTTATTACTGAACCTCAAAAGTATTTGCAATACCATAAAAATCTATATACAATCTTTGTGGATTTTCCAACTAGAGACTCGTCTTCCATTTGATCTGACCCCTTTACACAATCACCATCAATACCTTGAGTATCATCAACATGAAGACCCGTATTGAAAATATAACCACCAATGCGATTATCACAAGCGATGCACGTATTAAATTCTCCACTTAACACTCCAAGTGTAATTTGGTTCCAATTACCGACCATATAGTGGAAAACTAAATCATCAATGTAGTTGTGAATCAATGCAATCACCTTCTTATTCATTTTTTCCATTTCCCATGTTTTACATTCAAGGGCTTCTTCCCATCACATACAATGGCTCATGATGATCATTAAGATATAAAACGTTCTCTATCTTAAGCTTTTAAATACCTTAATTTTTTGATTTGAAAGAGAAATTTTCAAGAAGGAAATTATGTCGGACATCTCAATAATCATCTAATTCAAAAATTACCCTAAGTCTTGTGATGATCTGGCATTGATACCAATTTATTAGAATTTCTGTCGCGTAAAACCTAAAAAAAAGATAAATATATTGTATAAATTTATCCCAAGATCTTATATCATCCAAGTCACAAAGGAATAAAATTGGGTAAAGAAATTTGTGATGGTAATTGCAAAACATAAAAAACCAATAAAAAAAAGAACTAATAAATAAGATAACGCCTAATCACTCTCTTCCCCGATTCTCAAGAACAACTGTTTACAGTTAATCTACCAAATAAAAGTAAACAAAAGACAAAATAGAATTGATAATTTAACTGAAAATGGACTCTTGATTTATATGACAATGACTTCTTAGTGTTTGGAGAAAAAATCAAAGCTAAAAGAAGAGGAATAAAGCCTAAATATGTGTCACACTCTCTGATAATAAATGAAGGTTATATTTACAACAACCAATTTCTTGATGTCCAAGTCGTCATATATATGGTAATAAATAAATTGATTGTTCTAATTAAAAAGATGGAATCTTCTTTATTTTGGTAATAAGCATACCCATATATGCAATACTATAATATTTATTTCCCCATATTAGATTTTATATCACAAAATTTAGTATGTTGACCTTTTATATTAAAATTAAAAATTAAAGATACAAAATTAGGAGTAACAAGACTAAATAATAAAATAAAGAATTAAAATTATATTAAATATAATAATATAATAGTATGTAAAACTCAAGTTACATGTTAGACTACTAACATATTGTTATTCAGCATTTGAACTATGAGACTCCTTAGCGAATCTAGACATCAAGATGATGAAGGAATGGACCAATAACTTAAGAGGTTGTCTGGAATGATGGAATGATGGATCACAAGATGTTGGAGCATGATTGGTGCATGGCAAATATAATCGGTACCAACAGGATTATGGTTGGTACCGAGATGATCTCGTGGGGACCCACTTTTGAACAAGTAGGTGGACCACAACGGTAATTTGTAGAAAAAGACAAGTCTTGTATAAAACAAATCATATCGGTACCTCATGAATTGTAGAGGCAACTTTAACAACGAAGATTGAAAATTTGAAGATGTGAACTAGTATGAAGGAAAAAAGCAATATGGCACCGAGCAAATATGGTCAGTACTGACATGATTTGGACTACAAATTTACCTGTTCTTCCTTCCTAATCTCGTGGATCTAAACTCTTACTTGGTCTTCCACGAACTGGCAACTTTAATATGTGGATTCGTTAATAAATAATATCTTAAAGCAATAAAAAGAAGGATCTTGATTTCTATTCTCTTCGCTACTCTAATTTGGCCACAAATTGCTATCGAAATTGGATTTAGCTTGTTTTATAGATCCGAAACATTATAACTTGTTGGTATTCATACCAAAACTCTTGAAATAAAACTAAAGTGGACATATACAGTGATTTGAGGTCGAACCACTATAAAATTCGTATGTGCAAGCTATTTAATCTTGTTTTTATCTTTGTTATTCTCCTTTTTGGATTCATTGGGTGTTGTGTTAATTTTTGAACCAACATTTTTGGTGGTTTCACAAAGAAATGATTCTTAAATGCAGATCTAGCTTAGAACTTTGGATTTGAAGTATCTGAAAGGTTGATCTAAGTAGGGGTGTAAACGGATCGGACCGGACCAGATAGAGGTATGTATATTCCTATCTTTCAAGTGATTCAACGAATAAGGACCAGACAAGGTTCAAGTTCGTATATTGTTCGTACGAACCGGACAACGAATGAATAATCTTCGGATAATAGGGAAGCATCGAACATTTTCAAACAAATATATTTTCGTACATTTTCTCTTATCCTAATTCATATCCTGAATGGAAATCATACGAACACAGACCGAATGCCTTACAGTCTCGGATCGAGCTAGACGTTGGACAATCGTATAAAATTTACACCCCTAGATCTATGATTTTTTTATGTTGAACTGAAGCTACTTGAATTTGGAAGATGAATTGACATCGGGTCTAAAAGAAATGGCCCTTGGGAAAGCTCCCTCAAGATCCAAAGTTGCTGCTGGAGAAGAGGAAGCTTCTTAGCATAATGAAGAAACTAATCAACCTATAAATTCTTTGCTAGAACCTTCTCCCCAAAGGAGATGGTGACAATGATTGAGTTAGATAGTATGATGATTGAGATAAATAAAAATATGTCAGATAGCCAAAATGCTATCTTTAAAAGAATGAAAAAAGCTTTGCTATGTTGTCCCAGTAACCTCAAAGGCATAAGAGAAACCACATGGATTCATCATCTTCTGGTTTTGAGGAAGAAATTCATATTCATCATATTAGAACATAAGAGATGGAAAGTAGAAAATGAAGAGGAAGAGTGCTCGAGCATCAAAGTAGCAAGTTATAGGAGATGGAGTTGATTTGGCCAATGCAAATCAGGTCGGTATGTATCAAGTTGATTTTTGAAGGCGGAAATGCAAGACAACGTGAAGCCTTGAACCTATCTTACGGTGATGATAATCTGTAGGATGTTGGCAATAATGTAGAATAAGATACTACTGCGTAGACTATTGGTGTTCAAACGAATGACACAGATACATTAAGACATCATAGAGGGAGAATGGCTCTCTTAGAGATTAAGGAGCCTAGACATCATACTGTGAACCAAGTGCGTTTGCAAAGTCAAACACTAAAGGTTATGGCTAACATTCGCCGTCCAAATACCCAAACCAACGAGGAATATATAATGGATTTGGTGAAGAGGTTATGAATGAAAATTAGCATAGAACCAACGATGAGTAGGGTTCACCACCTAGTCGAACCCCATTCACTGATAACATTTTGTGAGTTATTTGAAGAAGTTTGTAATGCCAATGATGTCATCTTATGATGGAATAACTAATCTAGGAAAGAATCTACTAAATATGGATGGTACATGGATGGTGCCCATGCTACGGATGCAGTCAGATGTAGGTGCACTCCTATATTCTTAGACGGCGTGGCAACAATATGGTTCATTCGGCTCGCACCGAGGTCCATATCATCTTTTGAACAGTTAGCAATGTAATTCATGGAGCAATTTAGGCTTGACATTGCTCAATCGAAGGATGCGATGTCCTTGTCGAACATCCATTAGAATCCCGGGGAGACTCTAAAAAACATTTTAACGAGATTTAATGTTGCACAAACAAAAGTAAGCATTCCTAGAAAGGAGTTTGTTTTGATGGCATTGATCGGAGTTAGGCCCGTTAATGGACATTTTCGGATGCGGATGGTGCTATATCCACATCCACATCCAAAATCATTTTCAGATATCGGATATCTGCATCCACAGTATCGGACGAATATCGTATCCTATCCACTAACGATCGATATATCAAGAATTATAAAAAGAAAATTTTAGTTTAACATAAACATTTTTCAATCCCATTGAACATAAAAGTTCTAAAAATTAACAAATATGATGATAACAAATAGTTTCAAGCAGTTAGTAGCACTAAGTGCATATAATATAAACTACCAACTTAATAAAATAATACGAATATCTTTCATTGCACTAAAATACACATAATTTGAACTATAATCTTAACAAAAACTGGACGGATAATTTTCGGATGTGGATGTCTTCGCATCCACATCCGCATTCTTTTTTCGGATATTGGATATTTATCCACTTTTCAGATGCAGATGGTTTTCGGATTTTTGGGGTATCCGATGACAGCCCTAATCGGAGTGGTTCATCCAGAACTGATTTCGATAAATGGTTAAAGAGAAAACAACCGACTACCATGGCCGAGTTTTATCGAAAGGCATCCTAATTTCTGGGCTTAGAAAAGACAGATTTAGCAGCTGATTTGGCTGAAAATGGGCGGGGTGGACCGAGTGTTGTTATGCAAAGCAATGTTGCTATTAGACAAAGTGGTAATGGAATTAGAAACATTGCTGTGAATGTTAGCAATAATAATTCTAAAAGAAAAACCAAGGCACTGGTAGGAAGAAGAAAGACGTCAAAAAGCGCATAAGACATACGAGACTGGAGGATTCACTCCCTTGAATGATTCTATCGAGAACATCTACCTTGCCATGAAAGATACAGAGAATTACAAGAATCCGCCTTAGATAAAGGCCATTGAAAAAGAAATGCATTTGAGGAAGTATTGTCGTTTTCATGAAACTCATGAGCACAATACCAATGAATGCCAATGCTTAAGAGATGTAATTGAGGATTTAATAAGAAAGAAAAAGTTGCAGCTATATGTAAGAAATCTGCAGGCTGGTGGAAAAGGGAATAATAGAACCCAAGGGAAGATTGCCAAAGGGATCAGGCAGGGTCTAATGGAGAAAGACCAAGACAACTTGAGGAGAATTGTGATCGATACTATATCTGGAGGACCTCATCCAGTTGAGAAAAGTTAGAACGAGATTTAAAGCTATGGTAGTTCGTTGAGACATGTGTAACGCTCGACCTCTTTACCCATACTACTCAAGAATATTACAGGTAATATTGTCAAGTAATACGGAGAATAAGGCCAAATAGGAGCGACCGTCCATGTTTATTCCCTTGGGCTAATATTGTCACGGTTTTACATTTATATCTGAAGAAATATAATGGCATGACTACTCTTGGCACAAAGCAATATATATGTTAGCTAATATAAATCAGAATAATATATTACATAATATAGAACACAGAATAATAGATTACAACAGAAATTATAATACATGCCAAATATATTACATAGAGTGAGTCTACAAAAGTATATACATACAATTCCAATAGTTAGCCAAGCACACAATATACATCATAAGTCACTATTTCTCATACAAGATTTATCAAAGTCGTATATACTGGGACAAGAACCAAAAGGTACATATAATATATATCCATCTCCAAAGCTGGGCCAACATCTAAGGTCACTGAATCCTTGTACATGTTAAGTCTTGGCATGACCTAAGTATTTATAAAATAAATGGGTTAGACTATCTCTAAATGCACATAAGGTGAGATAACTTAATAGACATGCAATTTCACTTGTATAGTGAACACTATCTGATACAGAAAGATCTCATCAACAATACTATAAAGGGGTGAGATCACATAATAGGCATACATAATATATAAGATATAGTAAAAACCATATTATGTACTAACCTTATAAAATAAAGGCATCTATATACAACACCATGTCACAAAACATCTCATGCCTGTCAACGATAATCATCTCAAATATGTTGAATAAGTACATCAAATCAAATCAAAGGACTACTTAACAACAAGTCATCATCGAGGATACCATATCTCGCATAACAACAGGTTAATCCAGAAAAGCATAAGTCTGCATGATAGCAAGTCGAAACAAACTCAAATGATTGCATGACAGCAAGTCAAAACAGATTACATAAGACTGCATGATAGTAAGTTGATATGGAAAGACGAGCACGAAGCAAGTCGGGGTAATATAACCGGTCCTATATATACCTTGACTACAAAGGAACTCTTAGTGCAGGTTGCTCTGGTCCAAAGGAGACTTATAATACATGCTCCAAGATTTTAGGAAGGACTGACACCTATAAACTCCTATAACTATTATATACGTAATCCTCATAACACGAGGTGTGCCCATGGTACTGACTATTGGCCTTTGTAGTATTGGGCTAATAAACGACAAAGATACCATGACTCGGGGCGCGACTACACAGTCAGCCATTAGGATAGTTACAAGTCTACAAGGTCAAGCAAAAAGGTGCACTAACTAATATGGCGAGCTATAACACAACAGGTTTACCCAAGATACTATTTAATAAAAAAGTATTGAATACTACTCAAACAGTAATCACTAAAGTAGCACCACATGTCCCGTATTACTCGGGATTGCTATAGTTTTTACTATAAGCTAAACTCCACTCACATAAATATTCTACGTAACAAGCAGTATAATCAACCGAAGTAGTGGTATCGAATGTCCCATACTACTTGGTACTACTAAGTCGTTTAATTATATTTCTCGTTCCATAGAAAGAAGAATTTGCAGAAAAACAGTATTTTGAAAAAATCATTAGAAAATATGAATATTTATTTACAAAATATATATTTATTTTTAATATATAAGTATGAAATTTTCAAAAGCTAAATCAATATTCTTTTCAATTTGTACAAGGTTTGAAAGCATATATCTATACAGATTTAAATAATATTTCTTAGAAATATTCATAAAGTTCTACAAATCATTTTCTACCCAAACTAGATATATGTATGAATATAGAGTTTTAAATATCATGACTTAAATATTATTCTTAATTAACTCATAAAAATCATTTAAATGCTTAAAATCATACCAAAGATAGATATTTATTTTTCAAATGCATAAACCATTTTACAAATTACATGTGTAACCTTTTATAATCAAAATAACCGAAAATGAGATATTTCTTTTATACCCTAGTTTAATTTTACTTCTCATCACGTTTCCAAGTTTATTTATAAAATAACCATAGTAGTGAATTTAAAAGGTTTTGTAAATAAACATTTCCTATTTTAAAAGCTTGGAACAGAATTTAATAAGGAAATGAGTACATAATTTAATAAGGAAATGAGTTAACATTTAATATAGTTTAACAATTTTTTCTAGACTATATTTTTATCAAAATCAAAATAGATGAAAACTCAATTCAAAAATCTTTAAAAAGATTTAAAGCAAATCAAACAAGAGAACGATTAATAATGCAAATCCCAAAAGAAAAATTGCTTCATAAAATATCATTCAATAGTATACACTTATCTAGCGATCCGAGTTGCTTTCCAACGACTCCGATCACACGCACGATGTTTATGCACCGATATATACAAGTATATAAGATTCAGTTACAATCAAATAAAGTTCTGTTTGTAAATTGACCTCTTCCAAATCACATAACAATTTAGTATATCTCCGAACAATCAAATCTAATCTATATCATTTGATGAATAAGACAAATCACAACATGCAATCATATTTCAATCAATTCATCCATTCAAAATCAATATTCATCGAAATCCAAAACGAAGAAGAGAATGCAATATGAAACTTATATCATAAAGATAGATGTGTGAGTTTAATAACTCACCTTTAGCCCATTGCTTGCCCGAACTTCCGCTACACAGCCCATACCCCGAACCCTTGCCACCTACAATCATTGATACAATCGCACTTGCCAAAGTTCACGTTGTTGTTAACCTACTGTCGATGCCAGTGTCACCATGGCCCCTCACTATTGCTACATCATCCACCTTCAACCTCCAATCGCCAGCTCCCCAATTTATGCACCTGTGTCCAATGTTAATCATGTTCAACATGGCGCTCCCCCTTATGATGCGGTGCTATCCATCGAGTTGATCGTCATCGTTCCTTTTGCCGAAATAGTTTTCGTGAGAAGCTAGGGTAAGAAATAACAAGATTTGGGGATTTTGAGTAGATAACTGATACCAGTATTTGTTTTGGGATTTAGGGAATAGGAGATTAGATTGGGCCTTTGGATGATTGTTTTAGGCCTTAGCCAAAGGAGGAAACAATATATACTTTTAATTTATTTTCTCTTCCTTGATCATTTTCCAATTAAGGCCTTCAAGTAAAACTTATATCAAATTATTATTTTTACTACAAATTAAATCACTTTATTCAAAAATATGAATAATTCTAACATTTATTTAGAAATATATTTTAATTTAAATCGACTTACTATTTTATTAACATCGATCAATACTTCTTTTCGGTTAGTTCAGTCATATATGTAATTATTCATATTATGAAAATATTCTATTTCTATTGTAAATATTTCATTTGGATTCATCATATTTTCATTGAAGATTTTACTTATGAATTCAATTTATTTAATAAGTTTTTATTAAATAATCTTTAATTCAATAAAATTATATTTAAAGGATAAAAATTATTCAAAACTGAATTCGAATATTTTATTTCAATTAAACTTAATTTATTTATGGCGTAATAAGCAGAGTTATTACAGCATATGCCTCAAGAAATGTGCTTCTCCATAGAGGATGGGGCTCTAACGAAGTAGCAAAGGGTGATGAATGATGACATCATTTTAGAAATAGGGATGCAGATAGGATAGAAGCGCCGACGCTTAGCAACAGTGCACTAAGTTCTAATTGATTGCGGGAGCTCAGTTAATATTTTATTTAAGAAGATTTTTGATCGGATGAAAATCAACAAGAAGGATCTGAAGCCAAATAAATATTGTATCAGGGATTTAACAGAGAGCCTGAAAACCTTATTGGTTGTATTGATTTATTTGTGGAATTGGATGAAGGAGACTGCAAGACAGTGCATGTATAGACGTTTGCGGTGGTCGATGAATATTCGACCTACAATACTTTCTTGGGCTGACCGGCCTTTCTAGTTTTAGGATAGCACTTTCTATATGGTGTTTGATGATGTAATTCTCCATTGAGAATGGAGTAGGAGCTATCTAAGGTAACCGGAGTACTGGTCGAGAATGCTATATCATAGAGCTCAAAGAGGCGTAGCGACGTGAGAAAGGAAAGAGTTCAGAGAAATCTCTTTGCACCAAGACTGCTGATGCATAACGACCATCTCCCAATCTCTGGCTCAGGTCCCATAGTAAGTTCTACAAATCTATGGACTATCGAAAAGAGCTAAAGGATGCGAGGTTGGCACCGATGGAGCTGACGGTCAACATCTAGATTGATGATGACAATCCCAGTAGGTTCTCAAGATTGGATCTCAACTCAGTATAAAGTTAAGGAAGGAATTGGTAGGGTTCCTTCAAGAAAATCTTGATGTATTTGCATGGACGCATTCCAATATGTGTGGAATTTTTCCAGAGATATCATGCCACGCATTAAATGTGGGCCCAAGATACCCTCCTATGAAGCAAAAAAGATGTAGCATTGATCCGGAGTGATATGCTACATAGAGAGAAGAAGTGGACAAGCTAGAGCCAAATGGCTTCATCCGCAATGCCTTTAACGAAAATGGGTGTCAAATCCCATGTTGGTCAAAAAGGAAAATAGAAAGAGGTTGACATGCATTAACTATTCAAACCTGAATATGGCGTGCTCGAAAGTTAGCTTTCCGTTTTTAAGAACCGATCAACTTGTTGATGGAACAGCCGGACATGAATTGCTATCCTTTATGGATGCATACTCCGCTACAAGTAAACAACAATGCACATTCTAGATCAGGAGTATATGAGTTTCATCATTGATCTGGGGTTGTATTACTACTGAGTGATGTCGTTTAGTTTGAAGAATGCTAGAGCTACTTATCAATTACTAGTGAATAAGATGTTCAAAGATTAAATTGAATGAAAAATGGAGGTCTATATAGATGATATGCTTGTAAAGTCACAACGATAAATGAATCACATTGACGATCTCTCAGAAATGTTCGATATGCTTTGGAAGTATGGAATAAAGCTTGATCCATGGAAGTGTTCTATTGTAGTTTCATCAGGCAAGTTTGGGTTTCAATGTCAACTCAAGGGGAATTGAAGCTAACCCACAGTAGATCAAAGTAGTGAAAGAGGTTATTGCCCAAAAGACAAGGAGGAAGGTGCAAATTTTGAACAGAAAGGCTACAACACTGAGTATATTCATCTTGAAGGTGACCAATAAGTGCATATCATTTTTTGATGCCCTCGGGAAGGAAAATGAAAGTTTGTATGCATAAAGGAATGTCGGCTATTAGGAATTTGATAGAACATATGGAGAGACCACCGGTGCTATCAAAGCCTTTAGAGGGGCAAGATTAGTCCGTTTACTTAGCAATCTCTACTCACACGCTGAGTGCGGCTTGGGTACATGAGGAGTGCAGAATCCAAAGTTTGGTGTATTATATCAGCAAATGGTTCACTGAAGCAGAGAAGAACTACCTAAAGTTAGAAAAGTTGGCTACTTTTGTTGATTGAATCAAGGAAGTTGTGGTCATACTTCCAGGCTCACCCAATAAATGTGCTTATTGATCAGCCATTGAGGCAAGTACTATGTTGAGCAAAGACTTCGGGAAGATTAACAGAATGGATATCGAGTTGAGCCAATATGATATAACATACCATCCTAGAAAAGCGGTTTGAAGGTATTCACTGGTAGATTTCATTGTCGAATTCAATGTCCGAGATAGAGAAGTGGAGGAAGATTTGATCCAATTGACTCAATGGAAGTTGTATGTAGATGTAGCCTCCAATAAAAACATGATTCGGAGACAAGAGTGATTCTTGTGACCATAGAG
Organism: Allium fistulosum; assembly: GCA_030737815.1. NCBI lineage: Eukaryota > Viridiplantae > Streptophyta > Magnoliopsida > Asparagales > Amaryllidaceae > Allium > Allium fistulosum. The sequence goes on along the minus strand of CM060907.1, from coordinate 933,342,567 downwards.
GGTCAAAGGATATGCTACGATTTAAGGCTAGAGTGCCCGATGACAAGCAACGAAGCTGAATATGAAGCATTGATTGCGGACTCAAGATAGCAAGAGAACTGGAAGTCAAAGCATTGCATATATTCAATGACTTTTAGTTGAAGGTTTATCAAGTGAAAAAGGAGTTTCAGGCTAAGGGTGCGAGACTTACCCCTTTCCTGACCAAAGTTTTGGAACTGCTGGACGATATTGAGCACTATAAGATAAAGCATATCCCTAGGAGGAGAATATGAAAGCACATTCACTGGCCAAACTGACTAGTTCTAGGGATGCGCAGTTCTTGGGACTCATTCTAGTAGAAGTTTTGTCCGCTCCAAGCATCGACAAGACAGATGTTGATTGGACCTTGGAGGCCAAGGAGGAAAATTAGTTATGTATGATTCCAATTTAAGAATATTTGCTAAAGGGTACTCTCCCGAATGGAAGAAGTGAATAACGAAAGCTCATGCGTAAGGTAGCAAATTCATTGTAAAGGAGTATTGTATAGAAGAGGATTCTCGATGCCCTCGCTAAGATCTGTCACCAAAGAAGAAGCTAAGAAAATTCTCGCAAATGCGCATGAAGGTAGTTGTGGTGATATCCCTATAGGGATAAATATTAGCAAAGAAGGTTCTTTGCTATGAATATTTCTGGCTAATGATCAGTTGATATGCAACTGACTATTCTGGAAGATGCAATAAGTGCTTGGAGTTTGTAAAGATACCATAAGCCCCATCCTTGAGCTTACGCTAATGGTTATCTCATGGCCATTTACAGTATAAGGAATTAATACTATCGGTGTACTGTTGATGTCGAGAGGTGGAGCAAGATATGTTATAGTGGCTATGGATACTTCATAAACGGGCGGAAGTGGAGCCGCTCATGTCGATCACTTTAAAGAAGGTGGTCAACTTCATAGTGAAAAACATTTTGTGTATGTACGGAGTTCCATAGAAAATCATCACTGATAATGTAACTCAATTCTAGAGTGTTGAGTTTAAAGAATTTTGTGATCGATACCGAATTGAGAAGAGCTTCTCGGCAATAGCACACCTCTAAGTAAATGGACAAATGGAGGTGGTGAATATGATCATCAAATCCATTATCGAGAAAAGATTGAAGAGAGCTAAGGGAAACTGGGTTGGTGAGCTACCATTTGTATTGTGGGCTTAAAAGATGACCCACAAGTCCATGACTTGTTATACATCATTCTCTTTGGCCTACAAAGCCAAGGCTATGATTCTGATTTAGTTGGAAGTCCCCACTCACTGAAGAATGAATTATGATCCCAAGATGAATGAGGAACTCTTACTTTAGTCCGTCAACTTGGTCAACAAGAAATGAGAAGAGGCTCAACTGAGGGTAGCTGCTCACCAGAAGAGGGTAGCAAGACACTTTAATGCCAAGGTTAGAAACCATACCTTTGAGAAAAGTGACTTCATTTTGAAATAGGTCTTTTATGATACAGGGGCACTTGGTTTGAATTGGGAACATCCCTAGTTATTGAACAGAAGCATAGAGATGGAACTTAAGTTATCGACTGTCGATGGGACCCCAATTCCATGGAATTGGAATAGAAAACACTTATGACGCAATTTCACTTAGATTTACTTTTTTGAAAATGAGACATCCCGGTTGATGGGATGAGTTGTAATAAGGCATAGTATGCCATTCTTTCACTTTCAATTAAAGTTGAATTTTAGAATCAATAGAACCGTATTCTTAAAAGTTTGACTTTGTGGTGCATGATCAGTGGCAAAATCAAACATTTTGTGTTTTGAAGAATCAGATGTCCAGGTACCCGGAAATAGGTACCAATGAACTCCTTTGATCTATGATTGGGTCGTTGGAGTATGATCGTTCTAGGGTCGATTAGATGATTTTCCTTACAGATCTAATTTTTGATCAGTGCTCAAATATAGGCAGGGTCAAGGATTGATGCCCAGAGATAGGCATCCGAAGCACTGGATCCCAGAGATAAGAACCAATGGAGAACTGTATTTTTCACGGAACAACAATGCTTATAGCCCAATGAGATACACACTTCCAATGATAAGAGAAGATGGTTGGTAGAGTGACTTTGGCCAACGTGAGGAGATAGGCGGGGTCGAAGATGGATGTCTGGAGGTAGATATCTGTGACACCTAATCCAAAAGTTAGGAGTTGGTGTATAATTTAATCTTTCCAGGTACAACCCCATTTACAGCCTATGTGATATGTTTGGCTGATGATAAATGTGGCTGACTAACAAAGTATCTTTGACCGTCACCTGGAGATAGGTGAAATTAAGGACAGACACCCAGAGACAGGCATTCGAGACGTCGATTCCTAGATATAGGGGTCGGTGTGGTATTATAACTTTTGCGAAAGGAATATGTTCGAATGAAGATGAACAGGGATGGCCATAGAGTTGGCCGAAGAAATGCGGTTTTATTATAGTTAAGCGAGATGCACTCGGCTGAAGATAAGTAGAGTTAGCTAAAGAAGTATAGTTTTTTTGTCCAAATAAAAATTATATTCGCAATGATAAACAGAACTAAGTAATGAAATGATTCTACGCAACTGCAGAGTGTTATTTATATGTGTTATCCTGCCTTTTGGAAAGGCCATGATATCATGGATTGAACCCAAAGAATATTGTAATCATCAAGGCAAGAAACCCAAAGAGATGATTGTCAGGTTCTGAGATCAGTTATAAGTAAGGCTATGGATGATAATCAAGCGGATTCAAGTAAATAGCGTCCAAGGAATGGCTAAGTATGGATTTGCACTTCCCTTAGGCAAGAGATCATATTGGATCAATATGGTTAAGAACGGATTGGATCAGATCACTATGGTTATGGATTACTCGGATTGGCAGTTCAACTTAATGACGATCGCTCAATAACTCTACAAGTACCAAAGAGATCGGGTAAGCAACTCCGGAAACATGAAGAGGGAGTCAGAGGGACAACACCGATCGTTGGGACCCATGTGGCCCTCTTGATCGATCGGTGCTGGTCCTCTCTATAAGGGTTGGTGTCGACCCTCATAAAGGCTTAGATGGGCCCCATTTTTTCTGGATCGGTTTGTCCTGGCCTCAGTCTTCTGTACGCAGATTTTCAGCTGGATATTTGCACGACTTCTCATATAAATACAGGAATATAGGCTCATTGGAAATGATCTTCTTTTGTCTCTTCTTCATTGTTTCTCTTTCCTTCCTCCATTAATTTTCTAAGGCTACAACATAAATAAGTCATCTAATGAAAGTCTTTCCTAAAATCCTTTTGGGGATATTCATACAAGATCTGTTATGAACAATTATTACTTGCAATCTTTCGACTCGCACAAGCTACCAAATCCTTGGCCTAAGATATGTTGAGGCTTCTTATAAACCTTTATCTTATGTGATTTTGTAAACTGTTATTTAGATGAAATAATATTAACCTTGTGTACTACTCTTAAGTACATGGCCTTAAAGAAAGAAATTAACTCAACTTCACTCACAATTAATCGTATATTGTCCAACAAAGTTTGATTACTCCTTATCGATGCATCATTATGTATCACATAGAGGAGTGACTTTTGAGATTGAACTTTTATTCATTTTTATCTTCATTCAGAAATTTTTCCAACATACTCACTTATTTGATCAAATCGAATCAATTCTATCGCATGTTATTTTACTTACTTTTGTTTTATATTCTATGAGTTTAACATATATATACTACATGTGTATCAAATACACATGTCCATGTCAGTGAGAACTCATCGGTGAAAGTGATAAAGTCCGTGGAACCGTTTGGGTATTAATAAATTACGATTGCGTGCATTTGTATGTATCAATCCGAAGAGTTTATCAACAGTTATGATGCTCATAGTAATTGGGTGAATAATTCTTCAATTGTTTGAGATATAATTAACCAGTGCCATATGATTCATAATCATATAACAAAATTATTTCCCAAAACTACGACTTAGTCTATAATCCCAAAATAATTGTAGATAATTTTAGATACTTCTGTATTTTCAATGCATCACTTTTGTTGTGAAAACAAATACCACATTAAAGTTTTACTTCATAACAAATATTCATAATATTCACAATGAAAGATAATTATGTCTATTTTTCAGTCGGTATGAAAAAATTAGTCATTATTTCATAAATAATGTTCATATGTTTTACGAAAACAATTTTGGTAATTTGATGCAATTAATAAGTGCTACATGGCATGCTCCCATTATTTCTGCTATTACTATGATAGCATACTAGTGGAGGTCCATCGTTCACTTAATATAGATTATTTATTTCATATACTGCAACTAATTTACAGTGGAGAGTTCTTTGATCAAATATCTTGAACTCAAAGAAATGAATATCATAGAAAACAATTTTCTATACTAAAGTACATTTTGGAATAGAGATCATATTTCTTATTTCAATATTAAGTATCAATCATTATTTATTACAATTCTCGTTTTTGTTGTTTCCTTATGAAGCAGAAGTGATTTTCACTCTCGGCATCCCAACTGTAACTTAAGTTACATCTATCCTTATACATTCGTTTTCCTTTCTATTCATATATATTTGTTTTCCTTTCAAATGGTCAAATCATTCAAAAGAAATCCCTTACTATAACATCATAACGAACTCGTTACAAAAGAACTTTCGATTATCCTTAACATTTAATGACATCAAATATGTTGCACTTTAGTAAGCTGATCAAACTGACGTTCCAGTAATCGAGTTCTTAGATCTTTCTTGTACTTTTAGTCAAGTGTTACATTTAACATAAAACAATCCTTTTAAAATCAGTCAAATTGAATCCTCAATCTCGCATTATGGATTATTTTCTTATTTTAGATGAACTAATTTCTTCGAAATATTGTACATTACAAACTGTGACTGTTCACCATATAACATTTATATTCGATTATACATGGATCAAACATCCATAGTATTGTATTGCTTTTGAGTTCGAAACTCACAGAACGCAACACACAATTTCTACCGAATAAACACGTATGCAACAAAATTATGAAAGTATAAAGTAGTTGTAAAATTAGGCACTTACATGGGTATAGAAACATTCACATGTACTAATAATCTTTTATTAGTAAGTATATGTCATATTTCCATTTGTCAATTTTCAATTTATTTCATTTGTATATATCAATTGATAAAGTTTTATCAACCATATTAAATGCACAAATTTATCAATATAGATAATTATAAAATTATTTAGCGTATGTTCTTATAATATTAGAAAGGTTAAATGTTACCATTTCATTTTTCTAATAAGGCTCCTATTAGTCTTTTATATTTCTCTAAACCCTAAGATGAAACATAGAAGTCTTTTGATTTCACTAGTGTGTGTTAGGACTCATCCGTCTTGGTATTCTGACCTTGAGTTTTGCTCAACAAATCATAGCTCCACAAACGATGGATAACTCCTTATCAGTTGTATCACATACAACTCCTAACCTATGTTTCCTTGTCCCAACCTCATTTCGACCTTGAGTCTGCTCAATAAATCGAAAGAGAATACTCACTCATACCTACCGTATCACAGTGGCCTAAGTATAGTACATGTACCTTGAGTTTTCTCAACAAATACATATAGTTATCTTACCTCGTCTATTCAATATATTAATAATACTACACATAACATCCCTAGCTTGAGTTTTCTCAACAACTAAGGAGTATGCAAGTAATTTATTAATATATATATGGTAGAGGAGAACATTTTATTGAAGGTTCATAATCTTTAATATATTATATTGAGTGGTATCGACTTATGGAATAATGTATTTCTTATGACGTATCCTTGTGTTTCAAGTGTCAGACACATCAAAAATCACGGCATATGTACATTACCAAATGTATTTGTTTTTTAAGTCGATTTGGGTTTCTTTAATGTTCCACCTTCAACGTATACATTCATATCATATAAGTTTTGTTGCCATATAACTTTTATATTTCATATCACTTATATAACAGCCTTATGTATTAATTAAATCTTATTTACCTAATTTTATATTAGTATTCCAATACAACTTTTATATTGGATATATCTATTATAATATTTATAGTATAACACATATATCTTATATATATATATATGTATTTTTATTTAATTAATTGACCTTTAATTAATTTATTTAATTATATTATATTAATTTCGAAAATTTATCTTATATGCATACATGTATACTTATGCTATCTTAATCACCATAAAATAACATAACATATATCTACATATATAATACATGCATATAAGTATTAATTAGTTAACTCATTTAATTAATTTATTTTATTTATCATATTAATAAATTTTAATTTTCGAAATTAGTATTTAAATAGTTTCAAATATTTTGAACTTTTCATTACATTTTCGAGCATTTTGAAAATTTATGTTATATTATAACACTTCATAATAAATATTTTTTTATTTTAAAATTTTAAATCTAAAATCTTGTCTTAATTTTCAAAAATATTTTGAAAATTAGATCAAGGCCTAATTCAAATCAGGCCTTTTTTATTAAGAGTAACCTTTGGGCTCACTTCACCTTTCAGGCCAGTCAGGTAACTAGGTAGGATAGGGTACTTGATTACCCAATTCTAATCCTAGACATAACCTTTATAGACACCGTAAAAAGTGTGCAAGCTTAATTATTTAGCCTTAGCATGACTAATTTAGACCGCGTAGGCTATTGGGCTCTGATACCATTGTTGGAACCGGGCCAACCCGTAGTGGAAGAAATGAATGAATTTCAAAAAAAAAAACTACAATTTTGGATCTTTAATGGGCCTATGAAGTCTAAATATACTTGGAACTTTTCTAAATTTCTTTTAAATAAAATCAATATTTTATTTTATTTCATATTTAAAGGAGTTTTAAATTTAATTCAAATAAATATGTAATATGATGAGTGTATCAAATACATTCATGTGTTTGAATGAAAAGGACAACATATGAGCAACACATAAAAGTATGTAAATAAACATGTAGAAGGTTAGAGAAAGAAACCTTTCATTTCTTTCTCTTAACATAAATGATTAATTAGGGAAAGATGGATCGTAAATATAAAGAGAGAAACCTTTCATTTCTCTCTCTCTCTCTCTCTTTAATTAGGTTAATTGACAAATTAACATTTACTACATAATTAACACGTTTTTTTGTTGTCTAAATTTATTTTAAAACATGTAAGTAATAGTAACATATGTATATATAGCTTCAACTTAAATTTACACATAATATATTAAAAGGAATTATACTGACAGACAAAAGTTTATATATATTAACAAAAGGATAATTAATCAATAGAATTAAACTTTTATGAAGGAAAGGTAGATAACTTTCCTCCTTCCTTTATTCATTCAATGAATGTCATTTCAAATCAGTAATTAAAGTCTAAAACATAAATGCATATAAAACTAATTTTGATTGTGCTCATATTTTGAAATTTGGAATTAACAACTATAAATCAAGTTTCAGTTTAGGAAGAATTTTAAAATTAAATTGTTATTTTACATAAAAGCAAATTTTATAAACGTTGAATTAAAACAACACATTCACACATACATGTAATTAATTTCAAGGTACTTTTAAAATTAAAATAATAAAAAAAATGTAAAGTTTGTGATTTAGCATGTGTTAGAATTAGAAGTTAATAAATTTACACAAAAGATTATGTTTTTTAACCGTTTAAACAAAAAAGGCACAAACACCCAATAGAAAGTAGAATAGAATATAAAATGAAGAAAACAAATTAAAACAAGTAAGAAATGAATATGAAGATTTATAGTGGTTCAGCAAACTCCGGACTATGTCCAGTTAATGATTTTATCGTTGAACTTTTGACTTGGGGGCAGAAGTGCTTAGGGTTCGGCATAACTCCGACGCTTAGATTTTCAAAGTTACAAGAATATAAAGTAGAGTGGTACCGGAGCCTAAAAATCATGAAGAATGAGCCATACTCCTCTATTTATAGAGGTATGGATCCTTAAATCTCGTACAGAAGATCTCCAGGTCGTTCTTCTTGCTATAGACCAGTTCTTCATGAAAATAGGAGTGCCACGTCATCAAATGTTATGGGTCGATAGGATTCCATGTGTAGGGTTGGTACCGACCCCTAAGGTAGCAAAATTGGCTGCATCCAACTCTCTGCTTCGGCTTGTCTTATGGTTAGCTTCGTGATTCCATAGTTTTTTGCATCAATAATAGCTTGTTTCAGAATCTAAATGATGGAGTTGCATAAGAACCAAGTTGCTGATTTAGGAGTTCATAGAAATCGATAGAGAATTGCATTGAACCAACAGAACAACATTGGAAATTGATTTCCAGCATCAAAGGGAACAAGTAGGCAAAAGATAGGATGGAGTTGGTGTAGTGCTATGTGTCGGAACCGATCCACACTTGAGGGATTGGGCTTTTGGAATTTTTATGGTGTTTTGTTATGTGTGTTGTGATCTTGGTTGTACTTTGGGTTTTGGGCTTCATGGTCATCTCTTTGAGCATCTTTCCTTGATAACTTTGAAGTTTGATTCGTCGGGTTCATCAGTATACTGCTTGGTCAAAAGGCGAATAAAATTTGCTCCCCAAAGAATGCCTTGCGAATGAAAGGTCTATTTTGCTTAAGAACAAATATGATGTCAATCTTCGATAATTAAGCTGTTTAGCTACTTCAATCTTGGTGAATTGTCCGGTTCCTTCGGATTCTATTGTCAATTATGTGTCGTTCCAGATCTGTCATAGCCTAAGACTCTAGTTTCTGCCTTAGTGTTGTCGATACGTTATCACGATTCTGATTTCAGTCGGAGTTATTACATCACATATCAAAATCATCTAATGTTCATCTAGGATTTACATCACTATCATTTTGATTTCATTCTGAGTTATTACATATCAAAATCGTCCTATGTTTATCTGGGATTTATCTATTTCATTCCAATTTCAAGGCGTTCAAATCCTTATCAAAATCAATATATGTTTTAAAGTTTGATCTCTCCAAATCGTTTCTTATCCAGTTTAATGTATGATCTCTTCAGATCGTTTTATATTCAATTTAGAGGATGATTTCTCTGAATTGTTAGTTAAATCAATGGTCTTTAAGGATCGGTAGTTAATCGTTAATCGATGTCATGGCCTTCAAGGCCGATAATCAAATCCGTAGTTTCTCCAGACGATTTAATCAAACCCATGGCCGTTTGGGGCCGATAATCAAATCCATGGTCGTTTAGGGCCGATAATCAAATTCTGGGTCTCTCCAGACCCTTGTAAGCCAAATCTCCTCATTCTCTGACGAGGATACTCGATGACACGCTAGCCCATCTAATCGCTTTTAAGTGAAGAGACCTACTTCTTGCACTCTGGTCATGACTCTCCGGTCGTGACTTAACATGATCAAAGTCCATGGTCTCTCCAAACCCTTGCTAAGCCTAATCCGCTCGCTTTCCGACAAGGGGACTCAATGACAAGCAAGCCAATTTCCTCATACTCCGTTGAGGGGACTGACTTTTTGTACTCCGGTCCTGACTTTCCGTTCGGGTCTTTATAGAAATTAATATCGTACAGGTCCATCCGTCCGCTCTTCGGTGAGGGACCTGCACCTTGAACACCGGTCCCGTCTCTCTAGGCGGGACTTTAGAGCAATCAATGTTAGTCATCACATTTAATGTGGATTGCAATAATTAAATTCAAATATCAAAACAACATAAATCTAAAATCGAGGTAACTGGCTCGTTGGGCATTACAGTCTAGAATCCAGCCTAGAGCATCCCTAACGACTGTTCGGGATCCCGTGCACGAGTAAGTGTCTATACTATATTATTGCATGGTTTATTGAAAAGGGGAACTAGAGTGCGAGAACCATCCTGATTCCTTGCCATCCCGATCAAGAGATGACTATCATTGACCTTGATTCAGGGCATTTGTTGTGGTTGATGGCTACTCATGTCCCATTACCGCGGTTCGATTCCTTACATATTATTGTCTCTGACTTGTTCCTCGATCATATCCTACCAGTGCCTGCAATCATTTGTGTAATGCCCATCCAGCTTATGGAATAGGCAATATTTTCCAAATGCCCTTTCACGCTCTATGGGCTCTCTTCTTGATGACTTCCACTAGGGGTTTCGTCACCTAGTATCCAGATAAATATGCTCCAGGGTTTCAATTAAGTCCGTATAAGAAGAGAATTTTGATTCCCTTCTCTGTTTCTTTGATCCATCAAAGCTATCATCCATCTTTCTTTTTCCTTTATCCTTGCGTGATATTGCTCCGAGCGATCCTCCGCCATCCAAAGCATTAACCTCTTCCTCATCCGCTTCAGTGAAGTCCTGCCGTAGAAACCTTTCGGCCTCATGATAAAACTCTACAAGATCCTTTTGAGGATCCTGTTCCAGTGCAATCTTGAAATCCGTCTTAGTAGCTATCCCTGAAACCGCTGCCATCAGAACCATTGGCGGGTCTGGCTTATCAACTTCAGCCTCCGCCGCATTGAATCTTGTTAGAAAACTCCTAAGTGTCTCTCCGGTCCTCTACTTCATACTTGCAAGTGACATCACATTCTTGGTTCGTGAAATATGGACCCGGAATTGCTCCACAAATGTATTCACTAACTCGGCTCACATGTTAATAGAACCGTTCTCCATCTGTCTAAACCATTATGCTACCAAACCTATCAAATATAAAGGGAAACACCATCCCATTACCTCTTCAGACACACCCAACATTTCCATATGACAGATGTACCTCATCAATTAAACCGTTGGATCCGTCTTTCCATCGTACGTTTCCAACGTTGGTAACTTAAAATTAGGCAGATTCCTAGTATACCGAATGTTTGGAGTGAATAGACTCATGCTCACATCTTCCAAGCTCTTGTTAGGTAATCCACCCATCATTGCTCGTCTCACCAACTCGGCATGTTTGTCATCGTTATTCAATGGAATTCGAAGGTTAGCATTCTCAGCCTTCCCCGCGACTCTATGAGGGAATTTTGGTACATACTTCTCCGCTTGAACTTTTGCATTCTGATCTACATTCAAATGCTCCGCTTCAGCACCAAAACACACGTTATTCCTTCCAATGCCAGGACGACCCGTGCCCCCGAGCCTATGGGGTTCGATACCGACCCCTAGGAATGGGTCAGTACCGACCTGTACATTTGGGTCAAGGTTTGCTCCGGGTTGTTCTATTCCAACTCCAGTTGCCTACACTATGGCTTTCGATATTTGATTCTGATTTGCTACAACTCAACTTGTTTCCATATATCCCGTCCTCCTGAAGAAGGTCCACATCATCTCTTCTTGGCGATCCATCATCCTTTCCTGCAATCCATTCATCATAGCTTCCATCTCATCCCTAGGTTATGTAAATTGATGGGGGTTTGCTTCGAAGGAGGCCATTTGGCTACCCCCTGGTTGATTTCCTCCAACAACAGTCTTTCTAGTTGATTGTCTAGCCATATAGAATTCTTTTCAATTCTTGAATCAGCGAGTTCAAGTGTTTCTCAGTGAAAGCGCCAAAATGTTTGAATCAAAAATGGCACAAACACCCAATAGAAAGTAGAAGAGAATAAAATGTGGAGAAAAAAATCAAAACAAGTAAGAAATGAACATACAAGATTTATAGTGGTTCGACAAACTCCGGCCTACGTCCAGTTAATGATTTTATTGCTTAACTTCTGACTTGAGGGCAAAAGTTCTTAGGGTCGGTATAACTCTAACATTTAGATTTTTAGAGTTACAAGAATATAGAGTAGAGTGAAAGTAGAGTCAAAAGATCCTCAAAAATGAGCTATACCCCTCTATTTATAGAGGCAGGGAGCCTTAAATCTTGCACAAAAAATCTCCAGGCCATTCTCCTTGCTATAGACTAGTTCTTCATCAAAATAGGGGTGCCATGTCATCAAATGTTATGGGTCAATACGACTCCATGGGTAAAGGTCGATACCGACCCCTAAGTTAGTCAAATTGGCTACCTCCAACTCTCTTCTTTGGCTTGTCTTATGATTAGCTTCATGATTCCATAGTCGTTTGCATTAATAATAGATTGTTTCGGAGTCCAAATGATGGAATTGCATTAGAACAAATTTGCTGATTCAGGAGTTCATTGAAATCGATAGAGAATTGTATTGAACCAGTAGAATAACATTGGAAATGGGTTTCCACCATTGAAGGGAACAAGTAGCGGGAAGATAAGATGTAGTTGGTGAAGTGTTATGGTCGGTACTGACCCCACACTTGAGGAATTGGGCTTCTGGAATTTTTATGGTGTATTCATATGTGTGCTATGATCTTGATTGTACTTTGGTTTTAGGCTTCGTGGTCATTTCTCCGGGCATCTTGCCTTAATAACTTCGAAGTTTGATCCGTCGAGTTCGTCCGTATACTACCTAGTGAAAAGGCGGGATAAAATTAACAAAAGAATACATTAACAAAAAAAATCAAACAAAAACATATAAACATTATATTTAGTTTTCAAATGGTTTCAAAAGGACAACATATGTAATTTATATTAATTTAAATAAATTAAATCATATAAAATGAATGATTTCAAATAGGAACAAACGGGACAACTTAGGCACACATAAATTCACAATAAAATTTCAAATCTGAACCATAAGAACAGCATGAACAACTAATTAAATGAGATGTAATATGCAATAGCTATATTGTTCAGAATATGTCACAACTCTAATGTTAAGAAAATGGACATGTAATCAAAATGAAATAGCACAAAATGGATCTAAATAAAATTGATATTATAAACATATATTATTAGAGAAGATGTGACAAAAGGGAATTAGATCAAGTTAAATAGATAAACTTTATGATGTGATATGCAAGAGATATAATCATATGAATAAATAAAATGAAAATTTTACCTAAAGATGTTGCTAATAAAACGCACCATGAATGATGATATCTCCTCGTATCTTCAAGATCCCCACCCAATTCTTGCTAGAGATGGATGAACCACTTTTGTTTTGTTTTATTTGATGTTTTTATTTGGAGTTGAAAGATTTTTTTTGGAAATTTTATTTTTGATTTCTACCATGAAAGGTTAGGAGGATAGAAAGAAAAATAATGAATATGAAAGAATGAATACGTACATAATGAATTAGAGAATACGTTTTATTTGAAAGAATAAAACATTTCTCATTCTTTAATTAAAACTTCCCTAATCAATTCCCTTGATTGTCTCTCTCTCCCCAATCATTTCTTTCTGCATGATATGTCATCAAATGACATAAAATTTTCACAAATCATGCCATCAAATCACATATAATTTCCATAAATCATTTCATATAATTATTGCTTATTAAATTACATACTGTTAGCACCAAAATTGGTCACTAACCTCGTTCAGAAAGATTGTGTAGAGATATAAGTGATGAAAGTAAATTAAACAGAGAAGACAATGCTAATTTAAATGCAGAAAGTAAGAACACCAAATTTATAGTGGTTCAGCGTAATTGCCTACGTCCACTTTGTTCAACTTTATTGATTTCCTTTATGGTTGATTACAAATACAATTCGTGAATCAAATGCTTGAGTGAAGTGATTGAGTAGAGAAGATGAGTCTTGAAAATGGCAGAGTCTCCCCCGTGTTCTCTCTCCAAAAAAGGATCCCTTTCACTGTAACCCTGCCCCTCTATTTATAGGCAAAGATGGGCTGGACTTCCCAAGTGGGCTGATTGCCGAACGCTCCAGCCCGAGTACAGTGGTCGCCGAATGCCGAGCAAGGTTCGCCGAACGATCTGCGCCGAACCATCCCTTCTATGCCGAACGGTATGCTGGTTAGTTGTGTTGAATGTCTCCTGGATGTCGAGTATTACGCCGAACACCATGGGATGCCGAGTACTCTTGTATGCCGAGCAGCCTCGATGCCGAACGACCTTGTATGCCGAGCAGTCTTGATGCCGAGTACTCTGGTATGCTGAGCGACCTTGTATGCCGAGCAGTCTTGATGCCGAGCAGCCTTGATGCCGAGTACTCTGGTATGCCGAGCAGCCTTGATGCCGAGTACCCTGGCATGCCGAACAGTCTCGATGCCGGACACTAACGGAGGCCGAGTACTATGCCGAGTACTCACGAATGTCAGTTGCTTCGCCGAACACTCCTTGATGCCGGACGCTCTCTGATGCCGAGCACTTATTGCCGAGTACTAGTTGCCTGGTCAAATCCCCAGGAAACACTTGCCCCCCAAAGTGTATCTCGTGGCCAAACGTGGTGCGCTTTGAATCTGGTACAATCTACCTCGGAGGTATCCTCTCGAGAATGCTAGCGAAGGGAGGTGCAAGACGAACAAGCTTGGGATGCCGAACGACACGTTCTGAGCCGAACGTTCCTAGCGTGCCGAACGTCATTCCACCTTGATGCCGAGCGCTCCGGTATTGACCGGTTCTACCGGGTATAGCCCCTTCGACTTCCACCATTCCCCTCTATAAAACCAGGTCCTTCTCTTCTTCTCTCCTTTTACTTGTCTCATTTTACTTCTTATTTCCACCGTTCTCGCAATTCTGTTCAATCGTCCGAATTTGAGACTTAACTACACCATCTCAATCTCTGATCTGCAAACTTAGGTATTTTTCCTCGTATATTCAAACGAGATGTTCGAACTATGTCGTGTAGAGGGTTTTTGTATAGCTTGTCTGCATTGCCTAATGACATAGCGTGGAGGAGTTAGGAGTATGTCCACTTATCGTCTTAGTTTCCTCGTGTTGAATCGAGGTCAAAGGGAAGAAAAAGAAAGAAGGTGTTGGAGGGGGTAATGGCGCCGTTCGCTGCTCCGGCGCGTGTGGTCATGTGCCGGACGGTGTAATGGTTAGTTGCCGAACGGTACCTTGGCCGGACAATGCCAGGTCGAACGCTCACTAACATGTCAAACTATAATTGAGCCAAACGAACTAAAGCCGAACAATGCCCAAATGCCGAACGACTGACACGCCGAACATTGACTTCAGACCGAACGTTGAATCCAGCCGAACAATCCTTAGGTCGAACCGTGACTTTAGCCGGACAAAACAATCACCGAACATTCCCTAGGTCGAACAATGTCTTCTAGCCGAACAAATACAATTGCCGAACACTTGACATGCCGAACAATACAATTGCCGAACAACTGACATGCCGAACAATACAATTGCCGAACACTTGACATGCCGAACAATATAATTGCCGAACAACTGACATGCCGAACAATACAATTGCCGAACACTTTACATGCCGAACAATACAATTGCCGAACACTTGACATGCCGAACAATATAATTGCCGAACACTCTTTAAGCCGAGCCTAACACAGCCGAACACTATACTTAGGACGACGAACATTACTTAAATGCCGATCAGTATAAATGTTAAACTACACTTAGGCCGATTACTTTAGAAATCATATGTCTTTTGAACCTGGAACTGTAATCACCTCAAGGCGGGCTTTTGAGACGGTCAGCGATGACGGTCTTCGAAGGCGATGATTCGAAGCTAATTATTATATCTTTTTAAAACATTCCTATTGTCTGTACACAATTGCTTGCACTAGTTCACACACCACGTGGGGGGAAAACTCGTGTTGCTAATTCTAACGCTCAACGTTTTTCAAGTATAGCTTTCTCAAGCATTTAGCCAGGTTCATTATTTATTCGGGATGTCGAGAAAATCTAGTTCTGCCACCATATCTGACAGACCTGGGCCGTCAGCAAGGCAAGGAGCCGCTGATTCTTCTAACCCGTCTATCTCTCCCGCCCATAATTTGGCGCCCGATGCTCTGGAGTCAACCATCTTACTGGACAATCCGATCGATTCTCAAGCTTCGAAGATCAACGAGGCTGCTCTGCGACGGATATGTTCCATTCACGGGATTCCCTTTGCTGACGTGTTAGTTCCTTCGAGACACGACCGCCCTCATCTGCCCCCAGTCGGGTACACAGCCTGCAACAAGTTCATGTGTTGGATGGGCAGCATGCCTCCATTCAACTTATTTCTCCGGGATGTGCTGCAGTATATAGACATTGCTCCGTCGCAGCTGCACCCGAATGGCCATGCGTTCCTATATGGGACTTATTTACTTTTCATGGCCGTCTTCTCCAGACCTCCAACCCCCGGTGATATCCGATACATTTATATGTTCAAGAGACGGAAAGATAGCCCTTCCTTCATGTTCCTCGAGCCATACCACAAGTGCCAGATCTTGACAGGGGCCTGTAGCAAATTCGCCCTGTACAAACAGGAATGGTTCTATGTGCGCTGCCCGTCTGGTTTTGCTAGGAGATGGGTTGAAGGCAGTAAGTCTCTCTGCTGAATCGTTATTCGTATTTAATTGGAGTCATGTTTTTCCTAACTCTCCGTTTCATCTTTTCAGGTATCAGCCCACGCCCGGAAGGCCGAGGATATTCTGATGCTGTCGATGCGATTAGAGCTCTTCCGGCCGAGGATCGAGATATCCGAGCTATCATTTCAAATGACTCGCTGTCGGGGTTTGGCTTGCTGGCTCCTGGTCGTCGGATCAGCCTTCCAAAAGGTGTTACAATTCCCAAACCTTCATCTGGTAAAGGGAAAAAACTTGCCGGACCGTCGTCGCGTCGCGTTCCCGACGCGCATGAAGAAGGCGAGCGCAAAGAGGATGATGCCCCCGAAACTCAGGGCGAGAACGTGGGTCCCGCTTGGAATCCGGCAATCGAAGTTCAGGATATTGAGACATCATCCTCCCCTTCGAAGGGAAAGAAGAAGTTGGCATACACGGTTCAAAAGGAGAAAGTTGATGGCACCTCAAAAGTTACGCCTACCCCTCCTGAGAAAGAGGCTTCTTCGCAGCATCTGGAAAGTTCCTTGAGAGGTCTATCGAACCTTTCTATTCCCGAAGACATACTTAATTACGGGTTCGATGATCCTGAAGCTCTCAAATTCTCTTCGCCCGCTAGAGGCAACGTAGGAGTTCAACTCCCGGCTCAAAGAGACAATACTCCGATTAGCAAAGATAAACGAACGGGTCCGTCGGGGGGACACTTAGGACACACACGCACATGCGCATTCCATAATATACTTCAAGTCTTTTTAATTCGTGAATTCTCCTTAACTCGTTGTTATCTCCCTTCTTTGCAGGTGATATGGGCCGCACACACGGACTTGATCGCCTTCAGGGGTCTTCTATATTCCATCACTCTGGACGGGATTCCGGTTCAGGCAGACGCCGGGACCGAGGTGATTATGAAGATAGGGACAATAGTCCGCGCGAGTCATCTCACCGCAAGAAAGCGCACTACCAATCTTCCCAGTCCCGCGATCTTCCTCCTACAATTGAGCCGGATAAAGAGAAGTCTTTGCAGAAGGGTTATCAGTCTGATGCTGCTCGAGAACAACATTCCAGTTCATCGAGTACGAAGCAAGTTCGAGAGCCGCGTAAAAGAACGGAATTCTCTAAGCCTCCTCCTCCTACTCCTGCCGTGGACCCAACTGTTGCGGAAAAGATGGTCGACCTTAAGGCCAAGTTTCCGAAGATCTGTTTTGACGGTTTGAAATTTCTTCCGGCCATCCATCACATTCCTGGGCACGTGAAGCAAAGTGCCATTTCCTGCAACAATGACGTCTATGTTCAACATGACGCATTCGTGCACTTGGTGGAGAAGATCTCAGAAGTATCTGTCGAGCGTCAACACGAGATTGACCGTCTAAATCTGGAGGCTGGCAGCGATAAGAAAATCATCAAACTCCAAGATGAAGAACTCGCCTCTTATAAGTCAAAGCTAGAAGCCGCTGAACAAGGTGCAAAAGATACTGCTGAGGCAGTTACTCGCTTAGAGGTGGCTCACAAAAAGGAGCTTGACGAAGCAGTTCAGCGCAGCGGCGCCCTTGCCCTAGAAAAAGACTCTGTCCAAAAAGAAAGGGACGCGCTCGCTATTCAAGTCAAAGAGCTGAAAGAACAACTCTCCAAGGAGAAAGAAGACAAAATAGCCGCTCAGGAAGAATCACAGCGGTATTGTGATGAGATTGTTGCTACCCGACTCCTGAAGGCAAAGCTCGACGGTGAACTTGCCGGGGTTGAGAAAATGAAGGATGAGGCCCGTGAGGAGGGCAAAAGAATGGCTGTGGAGGAGCTTGATTCTCACCTTGAGGCGGCCGCAGAGGCCGGCAGGGAAGAGGTCAAAAGTATGTTTGACCCGTTGATCGCCGAGTACGGAGCCCGCGTCCTTATGCACCGCGACCTAACATTCTTGGGTGACGGCTACCATGAATCCCTGGCTGAGGCATGGGAAACTCTGATAAAGATCAAGAAAGTCGAGTCAGGCTCCGAAGAAATCGACGAGGATGCATTGGTGAAGGAGTTCCTGAGGGGGAATGAGCCATCGGATTTATCCGCAGCATTGGCTCTTTATGGCAAAGACTCTTCCCCTTCGAAAGAGAAGAATGACGAGGCTGGCCCGTCAGAGGCCGACGCTACTACTCCTCACATCGCCGCTCCTTATGCTGCTCAATCGGCTGGTCGGTCGACGCTTGATCCATTCGAGCAGCATGCCAGTTACGATCCCGAAGATCCCGAGCTCGGCGTTCATGTGCTGTCACCTATCCTGGAGGGTGAAACCCCGCGCGCCACCGATAGTCAACCTGATCCTGGTAGGAGATTCTTCTTTCTCTAGAAGTCGAAGAGATCCCGTCATTTTTCAGCAGTGGTTATTCGTTCTAATGCCCACTTCTTATGTTTTCGTGCAGGTTGTTCTGACGCTGAGCTAACTCCGAGGAGCGATGACGCCAAGGAGGAAGCGGGGAAAACAAGCGACGTTGCTCACGCAGGGGTGACTCCCGGGCCAGATGCTCAAGTGATCGGGGCGCTTGATGATGACAAACTTGATACTTCGTCTCCTGCCGAAGGAAGCGACGAAGTTAAAATCACTGGCGCCTCTGAACATACTTCAGAGATGAGCATGAAGGACCGTCTCGCCAACGAGGAGAAGAGAAAAGTCAAAGTCAAAGTTGAATCCGAAGTCCTGGAACTCACTGACCCGCGGAACAGACCTCTGAAAATCATTCCCCCGGGCAGGTCCAAACCACTAGATGTTCCGTCTCCTACTCCTGACTCCGTCTCTCTAGCAAGCAAAAAGTCCAAGAAAAAACGTGAGGGAGAGGAGTCGTCGGAAACACCCAAGGCAGACAAGAAGAAGAAGTCGAAGAAATGATCGATGCACTTGTTCAACAAGTTTCTGCTTAAGTTTGTAATTGTTTCTATCTTCCATAACTTGTAGTTTGTATAGGCCCGAATTTTGTAGGAGTGATCTTGTATCCCCATTTTGGACTTATCGAATAAAATTTTAGTTTCTTCTTGTTTGAATGATTCTCTTGTCTTTATTTTGTTTGCTGACACTGTGCTCCGAGGACTTGGAGACTTGAGACTGTTCATACTCTAGTCCGTGCTCTGGGGACTTAGAGTACTCCGCTCCGCACTCTGGGGATTCGGAATTTGGAAATCGTTTATACTCTAGTCCGCGCTCTGGGGACTTAGAGTACTCCGCTCCGCACTCTGGGGATTTGGAGATTGGAAATCGTTTATACTCTAGTCCGCGCTCTGGGGACTTAGAGTACTCCGCTCCGCACTTTGGGGATTCGGAGATTGGAAGTCGTTCATACTCTAGTCCGCGCTCTGGGGACTTAGAGTACTCCGCTCCGCACTCTGGGGATTCGGAGATTGGAAGTCGTTTATACTCTAGTCCGTGCTCTGGGGACTTAGAGTACTCCGCTCCGCACTCTGGGGATTCGGAGATTGGAAGTCGTTTATACTCTAGTCCGCGCTCTGGGGACTTAGAGTACTCCGCTCCGCACTCTGGGGATTCGGAGATTGGAAGTCGTTTATACTCTAGTCCGCGCTCTGGGGACTTAGAGTACTCCGCTCCGCACTCTGGGGATTCGGAGATTGGAAGTCGTTTATACTCTAGTCCGCGCTCTGGGGACTTAGAGTACTCCGCTCCGCACTCTGGGGATTCGGAGATTGGAAGTCGTTTATACTCTAGTCCGCGCTCTGGAGACTTAGAGTACTCCGCTCCGCACTCTGGGGATTCGGAGATTGGAAGTCGTTTATACTCTAGTCCGCGCTCTGGGGACTTAGAGTACTCCGCTCCGCACTCTGGGGATTCGGAGATTGGAATCGTTCGTACGAGTCTTTACGTCGCGCAGAATAATGTAATTTATCATCCAATTAAGAGATATAGAAACTTCATAGAAAATGTGGCTTCAAGCCTTTATTAATGAAAATCAACTAAATTGCTCGATTACAACTTCAAAAGGAAACTAAGTCATTATTGAATGGAAACATGCAGAAAACAATAGTGCCTATAACAAGAAAGGGAAACATGCTAAATGTAATAGTGCCGCAAATGTTCACTGTTCCATGCTCGGGGGAGTGTCGCGCCATCAACGGTCGCTAGCTTGAATGTTCCTTCTCCAAGCTTCCGTTCAATGGCGTATGGAACTTCCCAGCTGGGATTCATGCGTGATGGTACCGGGAAGACTCGTTTCAGAACGAGATCTCCCACATCAAAGATTCTTGGGCGGACTCTGCCGTCATAGTAACGCTTGACTCGATGTCTATGCGCCGCCGCCCTTAATTCAGCTTCTTCCCGCTTTTCATCGATGCAGTCCAGTGATTCCAGCAAGAGGTTTTGGTTCGTCTTGGGATCGTAGTATGTCACTCGGTGCGATGGAACTTCAAGTTCCACGGGTATAACGGCTTCAGAGCCGTATGCCAAGGCGAACGGAGTGTGGCCGGTTGCGGACTTGTGGGTAGTTCTATATGCCCATAATGCTGTCGGGAGTTCATCTACCCATTTGCCTCCAACCTTCTCCAGACGCTTCTTTAGTATGGACTTGATTATTTTGTTAACGGCCTCGACTTGTCCGTTAGCTTTTGGGTGTGCAACGGCGGCGAACTTTTTCTCGATGCCGTACTTTAAACAGAACTCTTTGAACTCTCTACTTTCGAATTGCGTTCCGTTGTCTGTAATGATGGTGCGTGGAAGGCCAAAGCGGCATATAATGTTTCGTACAACGAAGTTAATGACCTTCTTAGAGGTGATAGTGGCCAAAGGTTCTGCCTCAGCCTATTTCGTGAAATAGTCGACTGCAACTATTGCGTATTTCGCACCACCTTTGGATAGAGGCAAAGAGCCGATTATGTCGATTCCCCAGATCGCAAATGGCCAAGGACTGATCATTTGTGTGAGTTCCGTTGACGGAGCCCTCGGGATTTTTGCATATCTTTGACACTTGTCGCATTTTCTTGCGTAGTCCGCGGCATCCCGGTTTACGGTGGGCCAGTAATACCCATAGCGGAGGATCTTCTTTGCTAGCGTTTGCCCCCCAGTATGGTCGCCGCATTCCCCTTCGTGGACTTCCCTCAAGACTCGCTTTGTTTCATCATGAGCGATGCACCGTAACAATGGGACTGAGAATCCTTTCCGGTACATGGATCCATCCTGCATTACGTACCGCGCAGCCTTTCGAAGGACCTGTCGTCTTTCGCTTCTTTTTTCTGGTAAAGCCCCGGTTGTCAGGTACAGTTTGAATGGGGTTATCCACGAGTCCTTCTCGATCTCTGTTTCCAACACGCGATCGATTTTCATCTCGTCTACACTCGGGGCATGCAAGACTTCAACGGGATACAATCCCATTTGTTGAACATCGTCGGTACTTGCGAACTTAGCCAACAAGTCGGCTTCTTTGTTTTGTTCTCGCGGGATATGTGAAATGTCATAACGCTCAAGATTTGATAGTAGTTCCTGGACCTGAACGAGGTACGGAGCAAGCTTTCGTCCTTTTGCTTGGTAGTCTCCTCGTACTTGGTAAACCACTAACTGCGAGTCACAAAAGATTTCGACTGATTCGATCCCGAGTTCTTTGATGAGCTTCAAGCCAGCGATCAGTGCTTCATATTCAGCTTCGTTGTTCGTAGCCGGGAAATCGAGCTTCAGGGCATAACAGATTGATCGGTTTTCCGGAGTTATAAGAACTACGCCCGCGCTGGAGCAACGGTCGTTTGATGCACCGTCAGTGTATAATTTCCATCGAATGGGGGGAATGATGTCGTGATCGTCCGGTTTGATGGGTATGGTAAATTCAGCGATGAAGTCTGCTAACGCTTGCCCTCGGATGGCTCTCCGTGGTAAGTACGCGATATCGAATTGGCTCAACTCGATGTTCCATTTTAGCAATCTTCCAGAAGTTTCCGGTCGTTGAAGTACCTGCCTCAAGGGTTGATCGGTATAAACGCCGATTGAATGCGCTTGAAAGTATGGGCGCAGCTTGCGTGATGCAATCACCAAGCAATAAGCCAATTTCTCGATTTTAGGGTAATTCTTCTCTGCCCCCGTTAAACGCTTGCTAATATAATATACCGGCTTCTGGACTCGATCCTCCTCACGAACCAAAGCTGCGCTTATCGCATGAGGGGATATAGCCAAGTAAACGTACAGCATCTCATGGTCAACTGGTTTAGATAGCATTGGTGGGCTCTCCAGATGCCTTACCAGGTTCTGGAATGCTTCCTCGCAGCTAGACGTCCATTCAAAATTCCTCTTTCCTTTCTTTATTATGTCAAAGAACGGGATGCACTTGTCAGTTGCCTTGGATATAAATCGACTCAGCGCAGCTACCTTTCCGTTCAAGCTCTGTACCTGCTTTATAGTCCTGGGCGCTTGTACATCTCGAATGGCTTGGATCTTTTCTGGGTTGGCTTCGATTCCCCTAGCGTTGACGATGAATCCTAAAAACTTCCCTGATGCAATGCCGAAAGAACACTTCAGCGGGTTGATCTTCATTCCATAGAATCTGAGTATGTTAAACATTTCAGCTAAGTCTTGAATGTGGTCGTTTGACCGCCGTGACTTCACGAGCATGTCATCCACATAGACTTCCATGGTTTTGCCCAGCTGGTCCTTGAACATTCGATTCACCAGACGTTGGTAAGTTGCTCCAGCATTCTTTAATCCAAAGGGCATCACTACATAGCAATACAGCCCGACATTTGTAACGAAGCTGGTGTGTTCTTGGTTCGGAATATGCATTGGGATTTGGTTGTATCCTGAGTACGCATCCATGAATGACAATAATTCGTGTCCTGCTGTGGAATCGACCAACTGATCGATCCTAGGCAACGGGAAACTGTCCTTAGGGCATGCTTTGTTCAAGTCGGAATAATCTATGCAAGTCCTCCATTTCCCATTCGCCTTCTTTACTAGCACGGGGTTGGAGACCCACTCCGGGTAGAGGGCGTCGCGGACGAACCCATTTGCTTTGAGTTTGTCCACCTCCTCTCCAAGAGCGGCGGATCTCTCCGGATCCATTCCTCTCCTCTTTTGCTTGACTGGGACGTATTTCGGGTCTATGTTCAACATATGACTTGTGATGGCGGGGGAAATCCCACACATATCAGAATGCGTCCAGGCAAAAACATCAAGGTTTGCCCGGAGGAAATCGCTAAGGTCTTCATTCATTGCGAGGCCTAACTGCGATCCGATCTTCAGTATTCGCGAAGGGTCGTCACGGCTAACTGAGATGTCAATTGTTAATTCAGCCGGTGCCGCCATCTCTTCCCTAGGTTTCTCATCGTCGTCTCTCGGATCTATATCTCCGTAGACCCGAGAATTATGCCCGAGCCAGGGCTCGGGCACTACTTGTCAATTATTCGTATTGAGGATGCGGACGGGATTGTCCGCAACCTTTCCTTTCTCCCTCCGATGGGCCTCTCGGAGCTCGGCCACATAACAAGAACGACCAGTTGCTTGGTCACCGTGAACAATGCCTACTCCTTTGTCAGTCGGAAACTTCAAAGTCAAACACCACGGGGCTAGTGCCTCCCTAAATTCAGCCAAGGCCGGCCGACCCAAGAAAACATTATACGGAGAGTTCACATCCAAAACTACAAAGGGTAGAATTCGTACCCTCCGACGCTCGCCTTGTCCCAGTTCAACTGGTAACTCGACATATCCTACCGCATCAGTCGCAGCACCGTTAAAGCCGTGGATACGAGCTTTGGATGGTTTCAAGTCTTTTGTCTCTAGCTTCATCTGATCATAGGCCTTCTTGAAGATGATGTTGACTGAACTTCCACAATCAATCAAAATTCTTTTTACATATGCTGGTCCAATTGTCACAGATATGACCATGGGATCGACGGTCGAAGCCTCTACCTGATCAGCGTCTCTGTTCCTGAACACAATATCGTCTGTCATCACGCGCTGCTGCTTAGCAGGGGCCCCGTCCTCTACGTTCGAACAGCACTCAAAATCTGCATGCTTAAAGGAGCTTGCATATCGTTCCATCTCTTGCCAGTTCTTATCTGCGGGATGAGGTCCGCCGATAATTGTATTTATGACCAGTCTTCCAACAGTCCGAGTAGGCTCCTCAGGATGACGTGGAGCTGGTGCACGACCTGGGTTGGACGTTGCCTGTCCTCCTTCCTGTGGATCCTTTACGAATTCTTGCAACTTCTTTTGTCTAATCAATTTCTCGATAGCATCATGCAGGTGTCTGCATTCTTCCGTGTTGTGTCCATAAGTTTCATGGAAGCGGCAATATTTCCCAGTCCGCTTCTGTTCTTCAGTTGATTCTTTTGGACGTGGTTTTCTGTACTGAAAAGTATTGCAGGTGGATAGGTAAATGTTCTCAAGTGGGGCGTTTAGCGGAGTGTACTCGCTGTAGCTTGGAATTCTCGACTTCCACTTTCCCGCTTCTTTCCTCTTTCCTTGACTTCTTCCTCCGGACTCTTTGGGCTGCACAGGCTTACTCTGGACATTGACTTGGACCTTTCCCGAATTGTCTCCAGATTGTTTCACAGCAATGTTGCTCTTGATTGACTCTTGGGCAGGTCCCGGTGCCTTATCTCGTCGTACCCACCTAGCTTCCTCTCTTCTTATGAACTGGTGTGCCTTGGAGTAGAAACGTTCTAGCGTAGCCGGAGGTTTTCCTGCCAGCCAGTCTCCAAATTCAGAATCCGGATCTACACCTCTCATTACAGCCATTAGGATTGCATGGTCGTTGGGATTACTGACTTCAGTTGCCGCAACATGGAATCTTTGTAAGTACTCCTTCAGCGACTCTCCGGGATTCTGGATTACACTCGACAGAGACATCACGTCCTTCGGGCGTGTAGTGTGTATCCTGAATTGCTCAATAAACTTCTTTGCCAACTCCTCGAAGTTTGATACGGATCGTGGAGGAAGTCGGGTGAACCACATAGTAGCGATCCCAGATAGAGTAATCGGAAAGCACCTACACTTGGTGGGATCATTTGCTCTGGCTGAATCCATCATCCATTCATACCTCATTACATGTTGTCTGGGGTCAGTCTTTCCTTCGTATGCAGGAATGGTTGGCATGCTAAACTTCTTGGGGTACGCCGCTTGCAGCACAACATCCGTGAACGGAGTATGACTTCTTGACACTCCCCAGTCGTCATTTGATAAGCCCTGATTTTCTTTCATCAGTTGCCTGATCATGGCTGTCAGATCGGGTGTCTGTATGGAAGCTGGGAGGTTGGAGTCAGTTCTACGCGCCTGTCCATGCTGATGCCTCCTTTCCTGGCGATCTGCCAATCGTGCGTCGTGAGGTTCAACATTGTTAGCATTTTGATGATCTGGAGCTCCATCCTCCATCTGTATTCCAGTTCGGAAGCTTCCAGTTCTGGCTTGGTCAAGGTCTCCAGCAGTTCGAACAGCAACATCCGCCCTTGCAGCTTCAGTCTTACGGCGTCTACGCCTGGGTGGTTCATCAGAAGAAGTAGAGCTGTCAGATGAGGAATAAGCAGCTGGATTGCCCCCAGCATTCTGTTGCTGCTGTTGAGTGAGTTGTGCCATCAGGTTGGCATTAGCTTGCATCTGTTCTCCCAGTTGTCTCCTGCTTTCCCTAAGTTCTCTCATCAAGTCATTGAACTCTACTCTGGTGACAACTGGAGTCTGTTCTTGAGCGGCAATCCCTGCACTCGGGATCGCAGGTTGATTGCTAGGTCCTGCTTGTTGCACGCTAGCAGTCTCTCGGGCATCCGCATTAAGAGAAGCTGACCGGGTACGTGGTCTCGCCATTGTAGAGTTATTGGTATGAACTCTGAGTAGAATAAACGGATGTCCTATCAGTAAGTCGGATCTCCTTTGGGGGATTTGTTCAGTCCAGTAGCTTCAAAGCAGATCCCTGAGGTCTGAGAATTCGATTCTCAGTGAAAGCACCAAAGTGTTAGCACCAAAATTGGTCACTAACCTCGTTCAAAAAGATTGTGTAGAGATATAAGTGATGAAAGTAAATTAAACAGAGAAGACAATGCTAATTTAAATGCAGAAAGTAAGAACACCAAATTTATAGTGGTTCAGCGTAATTGCCTACGTCCACTTTGTTCAACTTTATTGATTTCCTTTATGGTTGATTACAAATATAATTCGTGAATCAAATGCTTGAGTGAAGTGATTGAGTAGAGAAGATGAGTCTTGAAAATGGCAGAGTCTCCCCCGTGTTCTCTCTCCAAAAAAGGATCCCTTTCACTGTAACCCTGCCCCTCTATTTATAGGCAAAGATGGGCTGGACTTCCCAAGTGGGCTGATTGCCGAAAGCTCCAGCCCGAGTACAGTGGTCGCCGAATGCCGAGCAAGGTTCGCCGAACGATCTGCGCCGAACCATCCCTTCTATGCCGAACGGTATGCTGGTTAGTTGTGTTGAATGTCTCCTGGATGTCGAGTATTACGCCGAACACCATGGGATGCCGAGTACTCTTGTATGCCGAGCAGCCTCGATGCCGAACGACCTTGTATGCCGAGTAGTCTTGATGCCGAGTACTCTGGTATGTTGAGCGACCTTGTATGCCGAGCAGTCTTGATGCCGAGCAGCCTTGATGCCGAGTACTCTGGTATGCCGAGCAGTCTTGATGCCGAGCAGCCTTGATGCCGAATACCCTGGCATGCCGAACAGTCTCGATGCCAGACACTAACGGAGGCCGAGTACTATGCCGAGTACTCACGAATGTCAGTTGCTTCGCCGAACACTCCTTGATGCCGGACGCTCTCTGATGCCGAGCACTTATTGCCGAGTACTAGTTGCCTGGTCAAATCCCTAGGAAACACATACGATATCGTATATTCGTGTGTGCAAATATAACTTTTATGAGTGCATTAAAATAATTACAAACAACGTCCAAACATTAAATAAACCAAATAATATTGATATTTCTCAAATAGCAATTAATTTAATCAATTTGCAACATTTTATAAATTAATTAAATCTTGTGGTTTTTCAGAGAATTCATCATTACAGTTGTACGACTCAAACACTACAAGAAAACTGATTTTTTGTAGCGCCCAAAAACCGCCACTACGTATTTTTAGTGGCGTTCCGATAATCATTACGAGAAAACATGCCACTAAAAATCCTCGAGTATTAGTTGCACTTTTTTAAACGCCACCAAATTTGTTTTTTTGATAGCGTTTTTATAACGCCATAGAATTCCTTTTTTGTAGCGCCTATTTACCGCCACCGAAAAGGTTTTCTCCTCCATGATACTTTTTTATGGCGTTATCTAAATTTTTTGTAGCGCCTGTTTAACGCCACCGAAAGGGTTTTCTCCTCCACGTTACCTTTTCATGGCGTTATATACATTTTTTGTAGCGCTTAATAAACGCCAACATAAGTGTACTGGAGTTTTTAATCACTCTTTTGTAGCGACATTTTAACGCTACCAAAATAAATAATATCCAGTAGCGTTTGTTTCCCTCCACCTGCTACTCTAGATTTACCCCTGATCTAGCATCCAATTATATAATAACAGAATACGCAAGCACATACACTTTTGAACACAATATATTAAACAACTACAAAATACGTATACGCATTGAAGATCCACAAGATACATAGACATTCGTACATCCACATACATAGGTGTCGACAAAAAGCTACCCGTACACATACACAACCAAACTACCATAAGTGTTATAACCAAACTACCATAAGTGTCATAATCGTACATATACATCTGAAATAAACGTCTGAAATAACCAAAGTACCGAGCAAAACCTGAACCACCATAAAAACCTGAACTACCTGTCATTGTTGATGTCTTCAAAACCTGAACTACCTGTCAACAAAGAACAGAACAAAAGAGTGAGAAAACAAAACCTGAACTTAAAACTGCTTAAATAAGCAATGTACTGAAACAAAACATATGGACGACAATCGAACACTTCTCTGCACTGCCACAACACTCAACTACCTTGCCACTTCTTCCTACACTATCACTGTAATGCCTTAGCCTGAACTTCATCACCAAACAAAGCACCTGCACCGCCCCACCTTCTAATACACTCCTTCTTGAAACAAAATCCACCTCCACAAACGACCAGCTTGCCTGAAACAAAATCCACCTGAAAACATCCAACCACACAAACACGCTCACCCAAACTCTCATCAATCCCATATTGCATCTCCTACAAATTGCATCACTAACATTCCACCACAATCCATACATAACTCCTCACCATCAATTATTTTCCCTCCCCTGAACCTGAACCACCAATCACAATCATTCAATCACAATTCGAATATAACACCCCTACTTATGTACTTTTATCATTTTACCAAAAATCTATCTGCACTTTAGCTGCTAGCATTCCTAATGTATATATAAAAAAATATTATATACCTTTCATTTTGACTTAATAATGATTTTTCCATTGGCCAAGCTATGGGAACGCCAAAGCAATCATCCATGCACGTCAGACCCGATGTTGGTCTCCATATCTCTGCATTTGGAACTATCACCAGTTCAATCCAAACTTTTACAGCATTACGTCCCAATGGACGACAATGGACCATCGTTATCGGATCAGTTGATGCAATACTTCCTTCAGCCACTACGTCTGCTCCACCCAAATCGATCAACTGGCAGTTGGCATCCTTTTGCATGGTTGCAATCGGCTGAAAGAAAAGAGATTATTATGCACAATGTATATATGCACATTAAATAAACTTTCATACACAGTTAACTTCTTCAAATTTGAAAATTAATACTTACATTTTGCGATTTATTCATGACCATATGTGCGGATTTCATGGGAGAATTCACAACATTTTCAGTATCATCACGACTCTCATCTAGTTTTTCTTGATCAGCTTCTACTTTTGATCTTGGCCATGCTACTTTCCTACCAACTGCATCTCCAATGCACGACATATCAGATGTGGGTCGCCACAAATAAGCATCTTTATTTACTACTTTGTCCACCCAAATCACAACAGCAGACGGAGCGAGTGGAATACCATTAACAGTATATTTTGGATCAGTGGCGTGGATTCTTCCTTCGGCAACTACACCTTCACCCTCAGTCCAACCGTAAATCTTGCAAGTGTCTTCGATGATGCTGGTACTCTAAAAATGAGAAGTGAAATTCAAGACTTTAGTATGCTATACAAAAACAACGAATATGTGCTCGCTGCATTTTAGACATCAATAAGCTCGCAGCATATTACACTAATATACTTAACGTGAAAAAATTTACCGTACTGGCTGCACTACAGTTCAACCGTGTTCGCAGCGGGACCTTGATGCAAACTGATGGCCAAGCAACTACCTTATTCTTAGCGTCTGCTAAGACTGCCATTTTAGGTGTAGGCCTCCATAAATAAGTATCTGCTTTATCCACTGAATCTATAACAACGCTCCCAGCATTTGGTCCAAGACGAATGCCATTAACAACGTCATCTGGGTCCATGGACAACAGCCTCCCATGGGCAACAACTCCAGAGGTTCCATCCCAATTCAACAGCAAACACACTTCGTCGTCGCTCTACAATTAATCAACCGAAAATTAAATCAATTACTGGATTAAAAAATTAAAATATAAATTTCATTTATTGAGTAATATAAATATTATTTTTACCGAATCAGGTGAGTTCCTTCTCGAACTTTCTTTACCCTGCAGCGAAGCACGAATATAAATTAATATTTTACGAATATAAATTAATTTCCAAAAATTTACCTTCTGGTCCATCAGAGTCTGTATCATTCCCTTCAATTCTGCTATTTCCTCTCGACACCAAGACACTTGTTTATCTTTGGACTGGGCCAAAGCTAGCTTGGTTAAAGTGCAACCCCTACCCAATGCCCTTAACCGTCCCGGTTTATCTTGTCCCAGTACATGTACAAGAGCATCTTTTCCAATATCAGTCTGTGTTGAGCCGGATTGGGATAGGCTACCATATTTTTTGATCTCCTCCTATATAAATAAATACACATAGATAATGTACAATGGTAAAAATATCATAGTTTCAAAACAAAATATACCAATAAAATTAAAAACAATTTTACAATAGTATTCGCAGCTTCCATGTTCACTGGTTCACCATTTTTTTTAATGTGAGATCTAATCCACACATCAGCTCTACTTATGGACGATGGATCTACACTTTCTTTTTTCTAAAAATAGAATAACATTAAATTAATGAACTGACAGGTATAAAATAATGTTAAATAATGCTATAGTTAATTAACTTACCATGTCTTCGGTCTTTCTAGCCATTCCCCTACGACCGGTTGTATGCGGAAGTTGTGTGTACCTAAGGGCTGAATATTTCTCACTTTTTTGCTGAAAATATTGAAAGATGCTAGAATTTAACAACCAAAATCATAAAAAGAAAAACTATCTAATATTTATAATGCAGGGTAAATATGTATGGTGAGGATTGCAATTTATTTGAAAATCAATTCATCATGGTCATATACTTATTTGGTATTATTAATGCTGGATAACTCAGTGACATATACAGCATTCCATATCTACTAATAATATTTATAGATTGAACTAACTTGCAAAGTGTTTTTTTTACTTCATTTAAAATGTTCCTATGCTTGTCATAATGCATTTGTATTTTGTACTGTCATAGGTTCCTGCAGCTAATACCTAAACAGGAACCCTCAGCATCCACCAACACTTGGACTTCACTTCTAAAGAAATTTATCGGTTGCTAACTATGTAGATGGATTTGCAGAAACATGCCAGACGAGTTCAGTAGGAATGATTTACCTTAAACTCCGGACTTGTTTTCGCCTTCACAAACTTCCTCCAATCGGTTATGCTTTTTATGTTCGTAGGTTTCAGTTTAAGTCTTTCCTCATCGTTCTCCGCTTTTTGCAAATTTCTAACCAATTTGCTTTTTGACGATCTCCAAAGTACTCCCATTTGTTGAAATATAGCTTTTCTTTGCCATTCCTCTTCCAATTTAAATCTAATCTGCAACAATACATCAAAACATGATATTAGTAAAATTTATTTAATTTAAATACGATAGATTTAATTAAATTTGAAAGGTTTTCTGAAGTTATTAGAGGGCAATTTCAATTTATAATTGGCAAGAACTATTTTTCAATTTATCCAGAAGTTATTAGATGGCAATTTCAATTTATAATTGGCAAGACCATGCAATATTAGAAGTCATTTTCAAAACATATTAGAGTCAAAATGTTAAATAATAGATGCATGCTTCATACCAGAACCGACTGCCACAAAACTTCTTTTAAGTCATCACTAATATTCCTCCAATCATCAATGGTATATGGAACCTGCTCCCGCACAAGCGGTCCAAGAAAAGAGGATAAATATACCGACCCTTGCCCTACTGGTATACCTAGATCATTGAACTAAACTTCAATTCGATCCTGACTGCATGACAGGAGTCTTTTTTGCTTTTGCTGGACCTCTACCGCCTCTTTTCCGAGATGTACTTCCGATTTCAGCTTCACTTGTTTCCCAATTTCCAGCTCGGCATCAGCAGTTTGTTCAGGACGGGTTTCATTTTCTGAGCGGAGTCCTTCATTTGGGTCAGAGGGGATATCATCTAATGTTGTTCGTCTTCTTCATTGTGAACAATGGCCTGCTTCTTAGCATTGTCTGGTTGTTCTTCTATTTCATTTATACTAGCTGGAACTTTACGTTTTTGCTTTGACTGTTTGTTCTTAGCTTTGATTGTTTGTTCTTCAGCCTTTCTCTGCAAGCGGGTACGTACAGATGTTGTAGACATATTTTTCTGCAAGTGACAGAAAACACAGTATAAACCAATAAGCACATGTAAACAATAAGCAGCGATAAATATTAACAAACAACACTTAAATATCATCAACATGTAGCTGAAAAGAGATGTGGCAGTTTGCAAACCAAACAAGCAGGCCTAAAAGCCTTGAGATGATGAACAGATTTGTAATTTTATGAGAAAATGTACATGTAATGCAAACATAATTGATAAGAACACTACTCATTATCAAGCAATATATGCAAACGGAATTGATAATGTTATCCCGCCTTTTGGCAAGGCCGTGACACCAAGGACTTGACTAGAAACCAGTGACAGATTGTCTCGGAGGCCAGCTACGCGCAAGGGTCGCTATGGATATCGATGAATTTTGTTCAAGTCCGGATCGGGCTACAATTGATAAGACATGACAAGTAGAGTCTTAAGAACCAATGTTCCAAATCTCGGGTTAATCCGAGTTCGTACACTCAAGATGTCACCAACGGAAAATGGAGGAGACGGCCTTGTATTCGAATCCGTCAAAGGCCCTATGTTCGAATCGATGAGGTAGGGATGCTATTCGAATCCATCAGAGCAGGACCCATTCGAATCCATCAAGGTCGACTCCATCATCCTCGTATCCATCAAGTTTTACATGCTTCGTATCCATCGTGGAAGCCTTCCTTCGAATCCATCTTTTTGCCTGGCTTCGAATCCATCGAGCACTCCTTAGTTCGAATCCATCCAAACAGACTACACTAAAATCCAGCAGTTCGAACCCGTTAGGCATTCCTCTACTTCGAATCCATATAGTAGATGCACCTTGACTCCATCCCATAAGCTACTTCGAGTCCACCCTGTTAAGGTAACTTCGAATCAATTAAACCAAGGTAAGCCTTGATCGATTCGAACGAGTATGACTACGAGCCCACTACCTCGAATCCACTAGGCCACGGCAGCTAGAAACGTGGAGTCGACCCGGGCAACTCGGAGCACAAGACGGATCGAAACGAAGGAGGCGCGCCGCGTCATCGCGAAGACATGCTGAATCGAGTCGAGACGATCGATTCGAAGGAACCGAGTCGAAGGAGATCGATTCGAAGAGACATTTCAACCAAGTATCCAACCTTGAATCGATCATAACTCGAGTTCTACAAGTCCAAATGTCATGAAATTTTCACAGAAGCTTAAGCACATGATGAAGAATTTTCACACCAAATTTCAGCTCGATTGGATGATTTCTTGATCGATTCGAACCAAGGGTCGAATCGATCCCAAAGTGGGCCCGGATCTCCAGATTTCGGCCATGTGGGCCCCCTGACGTACCAGAACTGATCTCCCCTCATTTTAGGCGAAATATCAGCCTCCTATACCTATAAATAGAACCCCTAGTCATTCAGAAAAGGGGTCGGACAATTCTAAGTACTGAAGAGCGCCCAGATTCTGCCAGATTTACTCCAGAACACCGCCGCTGCTTTAGACTGACACTTAGCATTTAAATTCAGTTGTACTACAGTATAAAGAATTGTAATCTTCAAGTATCGAGCAATAAAATCATCAAACTTCATAGTGGACGTAGGCAAAACGCCGAACCACTCTAAATCGCTTGTCTTTGCAATTTACTTTCTGTTATTTGGAGTTTTTGTTAGATAATCCCCAGTTTTAATTTTCATTCTTCACCTTTATCTCTTCAAAAACTTCCGAAGAGTGTTGTGCCCATTTTTTGTACAAACACTTTGGTGCTTTCACTGAGAAAAAACCAGCTTTTTTCTCCTACTCCTTGGATCTACCGTCGATACCGGATTGCACAAATCCAAGAGGAAGATCCAGATCTCTAATTCATCGTCCTTCCATTCTATTCAGATTTGCGTAAAGTCTAGGAAAAGGATTTATCATTAAAAATGGTTAGCACAAGAACCACTTCTACAGCTGCTGGACAGGAAGGTAGGGATGGACAGAATCCTGCTCAACAGCAGCCATCCAACCAAGACAACACTGCTCATTCAGATCCGTCTGGGGCAGTCACCAGACAAGAATTCCATGTGTTGCTTCAAGAGTTGACTCAAAGTCGGCAACAATTGGCCGAACAGTTGCGTGCTAATATTGAATTGACAAACCAACTGAACCGCCAAGGCCATAGGAGGTCCAGAAGGGATGATGTTTCCCGCTCATCCACTGAAAGTTCTGCCTCATCTGACTATCATCATAGATCTACCCGTCCCCGATTGGACGGAAGTCATGCTCAAGCTACTGGATATCAACCCGCCCTGACTGTCGGACAGTTGAGGGTAGGACCGTCAACCAGCTTCCAGGCTGGGCCATCAGCACGAGGTGGTCGTACTCCACAATATACTACGGACAATCATGTCACAGCTGCCACAGTAGAAACAAGGGTTGATACCCGACATCTTCCAGATTCAAGTAATCAACAGCAGGGACGTACTTCTGAACCATACGTCCCGGAAGATGCTGAGCCAAGGAGGCGAAACCTGGACCATCGACAGCGCCCGGTCCAAACTCGCACTGTGGAACCCGACCACACCTTAGCTCAGCATGCTCAAAATGTAGCAATGCCAGACATCTCAACTATGATACGTCAGATGATCCGCGAAAGCCAAGGTCTTACCAACGACGATTGGGGGATTTCTCGAAGTCATACTCCTTTCACGGACGAGATACTATACGCTGAACCTCCTCGGCGATTCAGAATGCCAACTCTCCCTATGTACGAAGGAAATTCTGATCCCAATCAGCACATACTGAAATATGAATGGTCAATGAGCGCCGCAAGGGCCGACGATGCAGTGAAATGTCAAAGTTTCCCCATCTCACTGGGAGGAATTGCAACAATGTGGTTTACAAGATTACCTCCAAGATCTATCTCTTCATTTGACCAATTGGCTAAGAAATTTGTTGAACAATTTCGCATGCATGTCGCTAGACCCAAAGATGTTAACACCCTGTCCAGTGTTACCCAAGCTCGTGGGGAAACACTAAGGCGTTACTTGGAGAGATTCCATGCGGCATGTGTGGAAATTAGTAATCCCAACGATAACTCGATTTTAATGGCATTGACAAAGGGAATTGATCCTGATTCCGAATTTGGAAACTGGTTAGCCGGAAAACCACCCGCATCGTTGGACCGTTTCTACTCCAAAGCCGCTCAATTCTTACAGCAAGAGGACGCGAAACAGTCTAGGAAGCAGGACGATGCGAAGCCCGGAAATGAGGGGATACAGAGCAATGTAGCAGTTAAACAGTCCAGTGACAATTCCGGAAAAGTTCAGTTAAACATACAGAACAAACAAACTCAGCCAAGAGGTAGCAATGGTCAAAATAAGAAGAGAGATCCGAATCCAGGCCCACGGCGTAAAGCTCCGATGTTCGAAAGTTATACACCATTAAACACATCGCTGGAAAATGTGTACCTACAAACTTGCAACACTGAACAGTATAAGAAACCCGCTCCGAAGCGGTCATCAGAGAGGCAGATTCAGACAGGAAAGTTTTGTAGGTTTCATGAGAGTTATGGCCACAATACTAATGACTGTCGTCATTTGCAGGATCTCATAGAAAAGTTGATCAGGGAGAGAAAGTTAGATCAATTCGTGTGGGCACCGCAGTCTGGTCCTACTTGGATGAAGAGGATCCTGGTTGACAGTGGGAGTTCTGTAAACATTCTATTCAAACGAGCTTATGATTTAATGAAGATGGAAGCAAAAGACTTGAAACCCTGCCAATCTCGAGTTCACGGCTTCAATGGGAGTGCAACAATACCCACTGGGATAGTGGAACTACCAGTGGAACTGGGGATTGGAGAACGCAGGAGAGTCCGACTGCTGCAATTCGTTGTTCTTGACATCGCTTCACCGTATAATGCATTCCTGGGTCGACCAGCCCTTGCTAAATTCAGGGCAGCCATTGCCCCGTGGTGTTTGACTTTAAAATTCCCAACTGACCATGGTATAGGAATCGTTCAAGGAGATCAGGCAGCAGGAAGAGCCTGTTATGTTGCTGAGTTGCGTGAAGCACAGAAGAAGGAGAAAGGAAAGGGCGTAGAGGAATCTCTCTGCGTCCGTTTTACTGATAATTGACAACTAGCGCCTGGGCCCCGGCCCGGGCACCACTGCCAATTCCTTAAAGATCTTGACCCTAGAGATAACGAAGATAAAGATGAAGTCAAAGAGAATCAAGCGTCTCCAGCCGAACTGACTGTGGACGTCCCAATCAGTGAGGATGACGACTCAAAAGTACTAAAAGTTGGATCTCAACTGGGAAAACAGATACAACAGGAATTGGTTGAATTTCTTCAAGCGAATCTCGATGTCTTTGCCTGGACGCACTCTGACATGTGCGGAATCTCACCGAACATTGCAAGTCACTCCTTGAATATTGATCCGCGACATGTTCCGGTCAAGCAAAAGAGGCGTGGTATGGATCCAGAGAGATCTGCCGCCCTTAAAGAAGAAATTGACAAGTTGCAATCAAATGGTTTCATCCGAGATGCTCTATACCCGGAGTGGGTGTCAAATCCGGTAATGGTTCGAAAACCGAATGGGAAATGGAGAACTTGTGTCGACTACTCCGACTTAAACAAAGCTTGTCCAAAAGATAGTATTCCACTTCCTCGAATTGACCAACTCGTAGACTCAACTGCAGGCCACAAATTGTTATCCTTTATGGATGCTTATTCCGGTTATAATCAAATACCTATGCATCTACCCGATCAAGAACATACCAATTTCGTGACCGATCTGGGACTCTACTGTTACAGAGTCATGCCTTTTGGTTTAAAGAATGTCGGATCAACTTACCAACGCTTGGTTAATCGAATGTTCGCTGACTAGATCGGGAAGACCATGGAAGTTTATGTGGACGACATGTTAGTTAAGTCCCGATTTTCCACAGATCACGTCAGGGATTTAGATTCAATGTTCCGCATCCTACGTGAATATGGAATGAAGCTTAACCCGTTGAAGTGCCACTTTGGCGTTGCATCCGGAAAGTTCCTCGGTTTCATCGTCAACGCTCGTGGGATAGAAGCAAACCCCGAAAAGATCTGGGCAATAAGGAATCTGCAAACTCCAAGGACCATAAAGCAAGTCCAGAGTCTCAACGGGAAGGTAGCAGCGCTAAGCAGGTTCATTTCAAAATCCATTGATAAATGCATTCCTTTCTTTGATCTAA
Organism: Allium fistulosum; assembly: GCA_030737815.1. Lineage (NCBI taxonomy): Eukaryota > Viridiplantae > Streptophyta > Magnoliopsida > Asparagales > Amaryllidaceae > Allium > Allium fistulosum. The sequence continues at coordinate 933,305,351 of CM060907.1, read as the reverse complement.
TCCGGAAGGGAAAACGAAACTTTGAATGGACCATGGAATGTGAAGGCGCATTCCGATCGCTGGTTCAGCATCTCTCTACACCACCGATCTTGTCAAAACCGATTGATCACGAACAATTATACCTTTATCTGGCAGTATCAGAGCATGCGATCAGTGCTGCCCTGGTCCGAGAAGAGGATCGAGTGCAGAAACCGGTCTACTATGTTAGTAAACGATTGACCGGAGCTGAAAGAAATTACCCCAGGTTGGAGAAACTGGCTTATTGCTTGGTCATTGCCTCAAGGAAGCTTCGTCCTTATTTCCAAGCTCATCCGCTTACTGTGTATACCGATCAGCCGTTACGACAGGTCCTCACGCGGCCTGAGACGTCTGGAAGGTTACTCAAGTGGAATATCGAACTGAGTCAATTTGACATTACTTATGCTCCGCGGAGAGCCATTCAAGGGCAAGTCATGGCTGACTTCATAGCTGAATTTACTGTTCCAGACGACTTACCCGAAACCAGCGAATCCCCTGAATATGTCTGGAAACTTTATACCGACGGTGCATCAAACGATCGGTGTTCGGGCGCTGGTGTTGTACTAGAAACCCCCGAAGGTCGATCCATATGCTATGCTTTGAAGTTTGATTTTCACGCAACCAACAATGAAGCCGAATATGAAGCTCTATTGACTGGGTTAAAGCTTGCCAGAGATCTGAGAATTATCGCTATAGAAATTTATTGTGATTCACAGTTGGTTGTGTGCCAGGTACGGGGAGAATATCAAGCGAGAGACCGGAGGTTAGCTGCTTACTTGGTTCGAGTTCTAGAAATACTGGATCAATTTGATTATTACGCCATTTACTATATACCTCGAGATCACAATCAAAAGGCCGACTCCTTGGAAAAGCTGGCCAGCACAGGTGAAGCACAGCAAATGGGACTTATCCCGGTCGAAACTTTGTCCTTCCCAAGCATCGATCAAATAAAAACGAATGATGTGTTGGAAACCTCTCCCAGCAGAGAATCATGGATGACTCTGTATCGAAATTATATTGAGAATGGGATATTGCCTGAGCACCGAAATGAGAAAAGGCAAATTCAATGAAAAGCTTCGCGGTTCATCATTCAGGACGGGATCATGTATAGAAAAGGTTATTCTGTTCCACTCCTCCGGTGTATCGCTCACGACGAAGTCAAACGAGTGTTACATGACGTGCACGAAGGAGAATGTGGCGATCACACCGGTGGACAAGCGCTTGCTAAGAAAATACTCCGATATGGATATTACTGGCCGACAGTGAACCGAGATGCGGCAAATTATGCCAGAAAGTGCGACAGGTGCCAGAAACACGCTCGAATTCCAAGAGCTCCACCTACCGAGATAACTCAAATAGTCAGTCCCTGGCCGTTCGCTATGTGGGGTATCGATATCATCGGCGCTTTACCTCTGGCAAGAGGTGGTGCGAAGTATGCCATCGTCGCAGTTGACTACTTCACGAAATGGGCCGAGGCCGAAGCTCTCGCAACGATTACATCGAAGAAAGTAATAAACTTTGTAGTCCGCAATATCATTTGTCGATTTGGACTCCCGCGTACCATCATCACCGATAATGGGACCCAATTCGAAAGTTCGGAGTTCAAGAATTTCTGTCAACGGTTTCATATTCATAAAAAGTTCTCTGCAGTCGCACATCCACAAGCAAACGGTCAGGTCGAAGCAGTTAACAAAGTTATCAAATCCATCTTAAAGAAACGACTGGAAAAGGCTGGGGGCAAATGGGTCGATGAACTTCCTATGGCATTATGGGCTTATCGAACAACTCACAAGACCGCAACTGGACACACCCCATTTTCCTTATCCTATGGCTCAGAGGCCGTTATTCCAGTTGAGACAGAAGTATTTTCTCACCGTGTAACTTATTACGATCCAAAAACAAATGCTATATTACTCGCTGAATCTTTGGATCTGTTGGACGAGAAACGGGAAGAAGCTGATTTGAGAGCGGCCGCATACCGAAGTCGGGTCGCACGGTTATATAACACCAAAGCTCGACCCTGAACCTTTGAACTCGGTGATCTTGTCCTCAAGAGAATCTACCCGGTTCCTTCACACATGAAACCAAATTGGGAAGGACCGTACGTGATTACACAAAGACTTGGAGATGGCACATTCAAACTATCAACCGTGGACGGTCTAGTTTTACCGAGGGCCTGGAACAGCGAGAGTCTCTGTCGCTACTACATATGACAGGCTTTATTTATTTCATTATGTTTTTTATTCAGCAATTTACTTTTGCATTTCGAAATTAGAATTTGTAATAAGGCAACTGACTTGCCATATTTTCTTATTTCAGCAATAAAATGCCATCTCTTCGAGCCAGAGCTGTGATTCATTAAATACAACGTACAACATCATGATGCACGAAGAGCTAAATTCATCACACAGTGGAATTTATTCAAGTAGGGAGTGGCTGTGAAGCAATCAACCACTCACTAAATGAAACCCGAGCTCGGGGGCAAGCCATCACATCAGGCCAAGAAATGGGTTGATACACGACAACCCTTCACTTAACTCCGTACTCCCAGAGTGCGAGGCGGAGTATAAACATTTAACTTAACTCCGTACTCCCAGAGTGCGAGGCGGAGTATAAACATTTAACTTAACTCCGTACTCCCAGAGTGCGAGGCGGAGTATAAACATTTAACTTAACTCCGTACTCCCAGAGCGCGAGGCGGAGTATAAACATTTAACTTAACTCCGTACTCCCAGAGCGCGAGGCAGAGTATAAACATTTTCCTAACTCCGTGCTCCCAAAGCGCGAGGCGGAGTATAAACATTTTCCTAACTCCGTGCTCCCAAAGCGTGAGGCGGAGTATAAACTATTTACTTAACTCCGTACTCCCAGAGTGCGAGGCGGAGTGTAAACATTTACAAAATCCCAGAGTACTCCGAGAGCGCGAGCTGGGTATAAACATTCATTCAACTCCGTACTCCCAGAGCACGAGTCGGAGTATAAACATTTATTCAACTCCGTACTCCCAGAGCGCGAGACGGAGTATAAACATACGTCAACTCCACTCTTATCCCCAATACTGGGGGCAGAACCATAACACATAACAAGTTGAAGACAGAAAGGGAATAAATTTTCATTTCCACTATCAACAAAAAGAATCTGATTACAAAGTGTTTCAAAAAATTCTGCTAGTGGGAGCCGAATCCACATCTATACACGACTATAGAAAAATCAACAAAATACTACCCTTCACAACAGAAAGTTAAAGAAAGAGTTCAATCTTTTTTCTTCCGTATTTTCTTCTTCGGGGTAGCTCCACCAGATCCGCTGCCTGATTTTCCCCTCGACCGCTTGCTCTTTTCAGGCTTGTCCTCCGGCGGCGACATAATATCAACGTCTTCCTCGGAGGTTGAGACGACGGAAATTCTTGCTAAATTTTATCTTTTCCAAAATTATAAAGTTTTTGGGATTAAAGCATTCTTTATTTCTAGTTGCTAATCAAAATTTCTAATTAACTTCCAACTTTAACTACATTTTATTGCTAGTTAAGTGTCCTTATGAGATCTCCTTATTTGCATTGTTTCCCAATACACACATACACATAGCGGTCAAAGCTCATCCATACCATCAGCACAATAATAAAATAGGAACATATTTCATATCGTATCATATGCTTTTCCAATATCCGAAGGGAGACAACTAGCAATTAAAACCCAAATAACCTAAAAGAAAAATTGCTAGAAGCTTCCCCCCAACATCAACTGGTGTTAATGATGTTGTGGCCCTAACTCTACTTGCTCAATTAAGATGGTCATTTCTAATATGTCATTTCACCATAACCCATATGCCTTAACTCACCTTCTTGGCTTCTAATAAACAAGGTCATCCATTACTTCAATCACTGCACCTGATTATGGGATAAATTGTGCATTTCCACACTGAATTGGGTGGGAAGTATATACTATGCACATTTAGAATAACTCATCGAAAAATTGGCTTGGTGGAATAACTTTCCAACTACCTACCTTGTCTTCTTTAACCTTAAGTCAACCAACATTTTTATGTGTGTTCGCCATCTCATTGCCTTCTTCACTCATCATACTACTGACTTTTTTCAATCAAAATCTCTTCATATTATTCTCAAACTTTGGTATTAACCTTCTTTATCCTTGATCTTTCATGTGGGCATATCCTAGGGCTCGTAAAAATGTACATTGATACCATTCTCCATTCCTTCAAGGGTTTTTCTTATGGCTTTCATGCATCTCTAATAAAATATTCCTAGGTTCAAACCAACATTCCTTATATTCAACGAGGATTTCTTATTGCTAGCCAATGAGCATCCATAGCTATTTTATTCATAGCCTAAACCCTTACCCCATCTTACCTAAGCAGTCATCCTTATTAACTCCATATAAAAATTGGTTTGGGTTTCACCACAGTTTATAAAACTAAAACTTCACAATCATGAAGTACCTAATCTAAGACCTTCATCTTTGAAAAATATAAACTTAGAAACCTTATTCAAATATTCAAAGACTGCTTGGTTTCCAAATGGAACCATGAAAAATTTCTTATCCTAACCAACTTTCCCTTTTCAATGACTTTCTACAACGGAGATTTACTTCTTTAAAAGTAGGATTTTTAACTTAAAACATTTATCACGTTTGAAAACCCAATTGTCATACCAAATCATTTTTTTTTCAAAAACACCTTATTCAACTGTAGTGAATTTTCCAATAGCACACGAGGGGACTTCTAAAAGATATGCGCAATTGCAACATCTACATAAGCGCTTATTTAAAATATATACAATTACTGAACATAAATATGGAATTTATCCACTCTTTCTATCATATTCCTTTTGTTTTTCTCTAATGTTATTTCTAACTAGATTACTACTCCTATTTTTATATAAATTCCTAATGCTAATTCTATTTAAATTTCTTAATATTGCTGCTATTAAAATTTCTCCTACCTAAATTGTCTTCAAGTGGCTTCTTCTTGCATAGCCTTTTTCCTCCTTTATTGTTTTCCATCGTTGACTTATTGCAGTGTGTTCCTCTACCGCTTCGTCTTATACATTGCGGGTCCTATTTATTATCCTAACCAACTTTCCCTTTTCAATCTTATACGTTGCAGTGTGTTCCCCTATTTCTTAATACTTACAACATAGTTTCTTATTTCCTATTTGTCTGGATGAAATGTGCATCTTCCATTGGCAATCCATCAAAATCTACAATCATAAGATAGCCTAGGTCCAGCAAAGGAGTCAAGTACCATCCAGCCTCCTAGATTCTTCTGTATGTAGTGCTCATGCTCTTCTTGATTAATGCCTTGTGGTACAGTCGGCACTTTGTAGGGGTAATTGTGGTAGGTGTACTAATTTAACTTTATTTATTGACCCAACTCATAGTTGCCTCGTCCATCCTTTATAATATGGTCACGGTTACTTCTATAGTCGGAATTTATAGAGTTTGGCATATAATATATATATAAGTAAAATTACAAATATGTTTTCTCAACGTATCCTAATTTCTAGTATCGACTAACCTAAGCTTTGATAGCAAGTGTAACAATCTATACCTTAATGGGCTCAAATTTCGACTAAATTAAAACCCGAGTCCATTAGGGCATGAATCGTTGGTTTTGGTAACTTGTAATAAACACAAGTATATCATAGTGTGATCAATATAAACTCGTAGCGGAATAGAAAAATATAATAGAACATAAATACTGACTGAGGCTGCTACCTTGGCTACCTAATAGCCTTTTCAACACCAAGCATGAAAAATAAGACTTCACCATCTACCATTCCCGTCATGCACCAGTAGCCCATTCCTCTAAATCTATCATATAGGTTGTAATAAGGAGGGGATCAGAACAACATTCTGGTGACTGGAAAAAAACATACTTTATCCACTAATTTATGCTAATTGATTCCTATTTGTGTTATGTCTATTATTTATGGCTAATTCATTTAATCTTATGTTCGCATACGATATGCCTAACCTCCTCTGACGTATAACTATATACATATGCCTATATATAATTATATATGTATATGTGTGTGTGTATCTAAATGATGTACTACCTGAAAGCCCTGGTCACTTAATACTTCCTAAATAGACTGGAGGCCGATCGAATGACCATTTAATATCTTAACCCTAAAGTGGGCTCCCCGCAATGTAAATGCTAGTCAGTCGACCCATAGCATTTAATATCTATCTTATACGCTTATTTACTATATTCCATAAACGTTAATTGTCCGTAATAAATGGCTATTATTATTCTAATTAGAAAATCTCTAATAACATCTACTTGTTCATTCTAATTCAACCTATTATGCCTATTTCAAGTCCCCATAAATGTCATATACATCCTTTGACCGGTCCTATTAACTGCATTTATGTCTCTTTTTAATTTTTGTAATTCCCTATTAACAGCACATTTATTGCCCTATTAATTTTGGAGTTACTATATCTTTTCCATCTACACCCAATCATATAGTTTAACAAGCTATTAGTAACTAATATGAATGTTGTCGTAAATTACACTATGTAAATTTTTTTTATTTTTAATCAATAAGCATGATTATACGTAGATATATTTTTTCCTATTTGTAACTATCAATTCCTAAGCTAGAACATTCCTTTTCACATTTTAATTTACTAGAGTTACCCTCCCTAAAAGAATTGCCATTATAGCTTTCTATAAATTATCCAAAAATGATATTTTTGCTATGTTTGAAATTACAAGGAATTATCTCTTTTCTTTTATTGAAATAGATAGTACAAACTACAGAGAAGAATTTTCATACTTTACATATCTCTTTCCTTTTTGGTATATTCCTTGTTAATTAAAACGATGCACATTTTATACATATTTTGGAATCAGATAATTTATGGAAATTACAAGGAAATAGATACAATTAAATTATACTCTGCTTTCAATAAATAAAAATTACATTGTAAGTCAAATTAGGGCAATCTAAACTAATACTACTATTTTACAACCCAACTATGAATCTGGAATAAACTTTGCAATTTTATCAACATTTAACTTTTACAAAATTAGGGACTGATTTCCAAATTTCTGGATTAACGTATAAATAACATTCTTATTCAAGTTACCTAACTTATAGAATATGTAGGTGAGATATCATCTTCTAATGCCTACAACTTCATAGATCTTGCTTAGGCATAATATTTAAATAAAACTCAACGATATAAATTTTAATGTTATAAATAAATTATATAATTTTCCACTCGCCTTTCAAGCTTTCCAAATCTCCAAAATCCGACTTCATCTTTTTAGTTAACTGCTTTTCCATTCCCATCTAGAAGAATATGTATAACAAGGTATATACATTAGATTACAATTACATATCTACGAAGAGATTTGGGATTAAGGATAATATAAATTTATAATAATGGAATTTACCTTTTCCCTAATATTTATTCACTCCTTCTCTTCTCCTCTTTTATTTTCTGCCCTCCTCTAATTATACATAATATTTTATAATTAATAGAAATAGTGGAGAAGGAAACATGGAAGAGCTTTATTGCTTGGATTAAAAAATATGAGAAGAGAAGTGAGGGGTTAGGCCTGTATTTATATACACTCGAATCAATAGTATCTGTTAGATTAAAATAATTAAATCTGGACCGTTCGACCAAGGTTCAACCCTAACTGCCGCCCCTCATCGGTTGACCGCCCCTTATAAGTGGTCAAACAGCCATGGTAAGGAGTTCGATCGATGGGGTCCCTGCATTTATTATTATTTATTTCCTTTTCTCGTTTTAAATCATTTCTACTTCGATAACTTCAAACCCAAATATATTTTTTATTCGAGCTCTGATCACGAAACTCCATACATGAAAGTTGCTCAGAAATTCACCACGAACACAATGGTGTAAGTTTCATAGCCAAATACCAACGTTTGCTCAAATTCCATTTTTAGAGCCTTATTAATTATTCATTTATTATAGTTAATTTTTACGGGGTGTTGCATCTCTTCCTTTCATGTCAAGGTGCGTCGACGAACTGAGACATGAATGTAACGGTCTTGTATCCCTCGCTCATGATGTCGCTAGTCCCTTGTGCAGGATGGGGCACTGTTGCCGAGATTGACGTTGTTACCTCGAGTGACGCCGAAGGTCAACATCCATAGGGCACCCGCATAAAAATAAGTCGAGCCTGATATCCACTAATAGCATGTCACTCGAGAGTTCCCTCAAGCCCAGCAATGCTAAGGGTTATGCCAGGATTGCCTACCAATCAATCCTAATGCATGTCACCTGAGGTACCCTTGAGCCCAATTGTGCTCAAGATATTGCAAATACCGCCTGCTACTTAATCCTACCGTGTGTCATCCAAGAGAACCTTTGAGCCCCTTAGTGCCCATTTTCATATCAGGACCGCACCTCTTCATAGAACAACAAGTAGGCCCAACAACCATTTGCTCGCCTCGATTCACTATTATGATCGAACTCTCTAGCATACGCTCGTATCCAAGTCCACATGCCATCCGACATAAGTACGTACAATTCACTCTCAAACTAAGTACATGGTTTCCATGAATGGGTTGCTCTTACTGCCCGTCTCATTACTATACTGTTGTTCTGTCTATCTTATGAACAATATACAAGCATAGACAGCCAGGGATTATATCGGCTACTCAAAGGATGCTACACTACATGTTACGTGGCAGACAAAAGTAGATAAAGTAGTGAAGTACGTAGACAAATATCACAAAAAGAATTCCATTCATTTACAAAATATGCCCGCACAACCCCTCCCTCCGGTAGGTATATAAAAAGATGAAAGAAAAATATCTATGAGGTCGGCCCATCAACAGGCTGGGTCGGTCAGGGAGTCCAACTGCTCCAATTTATGGACAACCGCATGACAATCCCTACCTTCCACACCCCCTCAGCCACCTCCTCCCGAACCTGAGCTAAGGTCATGACATTGAACTTACTTATGGAAACAGGAAATTGAAAGTTTTCCCTGACTAGGGCTCTTATCATATTATTTAGCCAGTTGGCTCACTTATCTACCTCCTCCTTCCTAATGGTCACTGTGTCCGCATCCAATCGGCACTCGGCCAAGTGTTTGTCTAAGTCGATCCTTGGTTGGTCAGCTTACTTCTCAACATTATCGAACCTCTCCTTGAGCCCAGTCACTGCCTCCTCTACCTCATTCCATGCCTCGAAGGCCTCCTACACTAACCTTTTGACCACCTCGACTGCCTCCTTTGCCTCTTTCTCTACCACCTCACTTTCCTTTATGGCCTCAGCTTCCATTTATCGCCCGTGCCACTCCCTTGTCCTTTAAGTCCTTTTGAAGTTTCTTCACCTCATCCTAAATGCGGAGATAGTGGTGCCTAGACTGAAAAACCAATTTCAGAATAACAACAAAGTGAAAAGCAAAGAAATTCAAAGTTCGTGACTTACTAGCAAGGCATCTTTAGTCTGGGCATTTAGCATGGTATCCAAGGAGTGCCGACTCCAGCTAGTCCATGCCCGATGCAGGAATGAAAGAGTCTACATATCATTGGTATCCTCGCCATGGGAGATCAAGGTCCTTAGTATCCTTGGTATCAAAATCCAATGAAAGAGTATACATCAAGCAATCCAAGTACTTGGCATCCTCACTGTGCGAGATGTCCAAGGATACCTACCATAATGGCATCGCCTCCTCCTCTGTGGCCAGCACCTCCATGTCGTAAATACAAATGAACTTGGAAAAAGGAGTGGTGACCTTAGTTGACAAAGAGAGAATGGCAAAGTCTCTTTTCCTCTTTTAGTTATCGATGGACGGCTGGAGCGACCTTGTGATGTTAGAAGGCAGACAATGATACGTTTGTTGGCTCCGAGCATAGTGGGTACCTTAGGTGTGGCATGCACATCATGTACGTTGGGGTTGTGAGCACTTGGGTCATGATGGTTTGGATGGAACGTTCACCCTCATCAAAGACACCAAAATATAGACTGTCGGCTACTGCAACAATAAAGAAGAAACGAGGGTTAGTCAAAGTGCAAAGTAAAAGAAAGACAAGTGCAAGTAAACTACCATTTGTATCAGCCGACCTCGCCTTATAGCAAGGGGCAGGCATGATGAGACCAAATTGCTTACACTGGCTTGATCAGTCTCAGTTGTAGACGCGCACAAGGGTGCAACATCGTACCCAGAATACAATGGGTCGTATGCAATAATTAGCTGGGAGGAGGAACCACGTCCCTATAGATGCTCGACTCTGTTGATCCTCTCCTTACACCACTTTCCTTAGAGCTCCTCCCAACATTACAAGAAATGACCTGGGACCACAAGGAGGAACCGAGACATCGACCAACTACTATGGGTCGAACTCTTCCCACTTTGGCGACGACACAACATCACTTAGTATATCAAGATCTACTTGTTGCCACTCCTCACCTGTAACGTCGGTATCATATCTTCTTTTGGCCTAGGTGCATAGCTTGATCATAGGGTCCAGAAAGTTGACTTTAGAATTGTCCCTCTTTGTTATCTTTGTTGACCTCATTACTCGGATGACCCTCTTTGAGACCAGTATCCGGTCCTTTCTCATCAGCCTGACCTGATGGAGTCTAGAATCAGTCATTAGGATCCTTAGGTCCCAAATCTGGTTATCGGTCGACTTCAACCGATCAACAAGTTCATTAATTATCCCATAATTGATGATGGTAGAACCAATGGAAGCTCCTATCAATGGACAAACTAAGTAACAAAAAGAAAGAAAAATGAGGAAGGGGAAAGAAAAGAAGCAAAAACTTACTAGCAGTTTAGACCTGAGATGTTAAACTCGGGGTTGACCCCACAAGGGACAAAGAAATTTCTTCCCATCCAGCCTGGGCGACTTTTAAAGGACACCTAAAAATTAAAAGGCTTGGTGTCAACCTAAAAGTGAAAGTATGTGACAACCGGATGCTCGGCTTCCTTCTACAACCGGAAAGCCATATTGACCAAAGGTGCAGTTGACTTGGGAGAGTTGAGTTCCACATAAGAAATATAAAGACCACAGAGGAACTTGTAGCTATTTGGAGTGAGCTAGTCGAGGGAAAGTCTAAAAGCGTTGATGATATACACAAAGTAAGGATCGATAGGCAGCATGACTCTCACCTTGAGATAGACCAAAGGAAATGCAAAGAAGCCAATAGAAGGGTGGTCAGGACACTCGATATTAGTGGGATATCTGACCATCCCAATGTTGCATCCATGACCTACAAACCCTTGACTATGTTTATTTTCCCATCTACTAGATCAAAGGCCTTGAGGTTAGTAGTGCCAGAAGAGGTCCATTTGCCGGCAGAAGTTGATCATGAAGTGGCCATTTGAAACATAAACAGTTTGAGTTAGACAAATCCCCAGCATCTTTGCTAATAACATCCCGAGGTAGAAGAAGTAAGATCATCTTCATGGCATGCCCGAGCTGAGCACCCCATGGAGGCCGGCTTACAACTCAAACTCCTAAGCTAAGTAACAGACCTTACGACCCTTACTTATTACTCTTTTTTTTTGCTTAAGTCCCATAGCCATAAATTTGGGCCTAGTCCATAGACATTATCAAACTTACCGCTAATGTCATTATTGAAAATTGTAGGCTCATTGTAGAGTTTACCAAGGTTGATCGACCATGACATGGCAGCGATGGTCAATCGATGTTTAAAGATGGCTAAAGAAAACTGGATTCTGACAATAGCATAACTCAAAAACAGTATCATTATCAAGCAAAAGGAAACAGCAACAAAATATAAAGGAAGGTGGCAAAAAAAGAACTATAAAAACTAAAAACATGGCAATGTGGACTGTTGAGAGGTTGACTATGGAAGCCTAAAATGGTTTTTGTGATTCTGTTTGTTTCACTTTGCATCTCTACTCTTTGTTTTCTTCTAGTCACTACTCTTCACTACAAACATCACTCCCCTTTATCTCTAAGAGTTGTATTTCTTCATACACATACCTACAACATTATGAAAGCTGCCAACCCACCACAAAGCAAATCACCTCTCTTGGTTTTTGATTCGTAATTTATTTTCTTTATAACTCAACTTCCTTCAATTTGTTCGAAGCAATTGATTGTTGTGTAATCTTTTCTACATCATAATATTGAAGTCACTTCCTATACTTTTTGATCATTCATATCAAAGAACTATATTGTGGGTTATAGGAGATTATACTAAAAAGAAGACATAAGTATATTGAAGATACGAAGAGTCTTCAAATTCAATTTCGTATTGAAGTCAAAGTCCTGTTGCTGAGTCATCGGGCAGCTTGTTTGAAGTTTTGTTTAGCAATATAGCAAATTTTTTGTAAACCTTTTCTGCTGGCTTAAGTAAGGGTTATGTCAGTGAAATTCCAAAAGGGAATTTTGGGACTGGGCATAGGATAGGAATTCGAACATGTATGATATTTTTACTCTTTGATATTTAGCTGGTTAATATGTTAGTCCTTACTTAGATAACTTTAAAAACTTACGTAATTAATTAGTTTGTTAGCACCAAAATTGGTCACTAATCTCGTAGAGAAAGATTGTGTAGAGATATAAGTGATGAAGATAAATTAAACAGAGAAGACAATGCTAATTTAAATGCAGAAAGTAAGAACACCAAATTTATAGTGGTTCAGTGTAATTGCCTACGTCCACTTTGAGGTTAAACTTTATTGATCTTCTTAATAGATGATTACAAATACAATTCGTGAATCGAATGCTTGAATGAAGTTGTTAAGTAGAGAAGATGAGTCTCAAAAATGGCAGAGTTTCCCCAGTGTTCTCTCCCAAAAAAGGATCCCTTTCACTGTGACCCTGCCCCTCTATTTATAGGCAAATATGGGCTGGACTTCCCAAATGGACTGGATGGCCGAACACTCTAGCCCCAGTACAGTGGTCGCTGCATGCCGATCCTGGTATGCCAAACGCTCTGATGCCGAACAGTCCTTCTATGCCGAACGATACGCTGGATGTGTGGGAAGTGCAGGATGATTGTCAGTTGAGGCCGAACGTGTCTCTATCCGAAGTTCTTGAACGAAAAGTGCACGCTGGCCGAACGACATTGCCTCCTTGAGTAGTTGTGCATACTGGATGTCTTCTGGATGCCGAGTACTCACGTTGCCGAGTACTACGCCGAGTACCTTGGAGTGCCGAGTACTCTCGTTGCCGAGTACTACGCCGAGTACCAAGGGATGCCGAGTGCTCTTGTTGCCGAGTTCTCCTATCACCGAGTACTAATGATGCCGAACGCTAGGGATGCTGAGCATTGGTTGTCGCTGAGTGCCAATTGACGTCGAACACTACTTGACGCCGAGTCTCCTGGTCGCCGAGCATTACGGATGCCGAACGCTATGGATGCCGTGTGCTTCGCCGAACACTCCTGGATGTCGGCCACTCTGAGATGTTGAGTCCCACTGGATGTCGTGCGCTCCGCCGAACACTCCTGGATGCCAAGTGCTTCGCCGAACACCCCTGGATGTCGGCCACTCTGAGATATCGAGTGTCACCTGATGCCGAGCACTAGTTGCCTGGTCAAATCTCCAGGAAACACTTGCCCCCCAAAGTGTATCGCGTGGCCGAACGTGATGCGCTTTGAATCTGGTTCAATTTTCCTTGATGATGCCTTCTCGAGCATGCCTTTGACGGAGGTGCATGATGAACGTGGTTTGGACGCCGAACGATACGTTCGAAGCCGGACAGCCCTCACGTGCCGAACGGCACTTCGTTTTGATGCTGAACACTCTGGTATTGACCGGTGCTACCGGGTATAGCCTTTTCAACTTCTACCTCCCTATATATAACTAGGTCCTTCCCGTCCCTTCTCCTTTACCTTTTCATTTCTGTCACTCTTCCAAGATTTGCAATTTTCTCTAGCCGAACAGATTTACAACTTGAACCTTCCTTCCTAAGCTCCTAACTGCAATCTAGGTACTGCTCCTCGTATAACTCGAATAGGTTTCAAATGAGATGGTCAAGTGTGTCATGTAGAAGGCTTTCGAGTAGGTTGCCCTCATTGCCGAACGACAATGCAAGGCGAGGAGGAAGGATTTGAGGTGTTTGCACATGTGGCTATTGTATTTAGATCCCTCGCGTCGAACCAAAGTCAAAAAAGAAGGAGAAGGAAAACGTTGGAGGTGGTAAGGGAGTTGGATGGCATAGCTATGGTTCGGCGTATGTTGTCATGCGCCGAATGATAGAGGCTGTCGACTAATATTTCGTCTGAATAAACTAAGGGCGAACACTCGCTAGGACACCGAACAACAACTTAGCCGAACGAACCAAAGCCGAACATAAATGCCGAACAATAATTTAGCCGAATCGAACTCAAGCCGAACACACTTAGACGCCGAACTGTATCAATGCCGAACGTCATAAATATTGAGCAACTGACATGCCGAACCATGTTTAGGCCGAACAATAAAATTGCCGAACAGAACTTTTAACTGGACAATGACTTAACCGAACGAGGCCTTTAGCCGAACACAGACTTAGCCGAACGAGGCCTTTAGCCGAACACTGTGGCATGTCGAACAAACATACATGCTGACCTATACTTAGGATGAACAATACAATTGTCGAACAACATTCAAATGCCGAACAGTATAAATGTCAAACTACACTTAGGCCGGTTACTTTATAAATCATATGTTTTCTGAATCTGGAACTATAATCACCACCAGGCGGGCTCTTTGAGACGGTCAGCGATGACGGTCTTCGAAGGCAACGATTCGAAGCTCATTTTTATATCTTTGAAATCTTTAGATTCTTATCGCTTGTACACAATTGCTTGCACTAGCTCAGACACCACGTGGGGGGAAAACTCGTGTTGATAATTCTAATGTTCAACGTTTTTTAAGTATAGTTTTCTCAAGCGCTTAGCCAGGTTCGTTATTTATTGGGGATGTCGAGAAAATCTAGCTCTGCCACCATATCCGACAGGCCTGGGCCGTCATCAAGGCAAGGAGCCGCTGATACTTCTATCCCGTCGACTTCTCCTGCTCATAACTTGGCGCCTGATGCTCTGGAGGCAACCATCCTACTAGACAATCCGATCGATTCACAAGCCTCGAAGATCAACGAAGCTGCTCTGCGACGGATATGCTCCATTCATGGGATTCCTTTTGCCTACGTGTTAGTTCCTTCGAGACACGATCGTCCTCATCTGCCCCTAGTTGGGTACACTACCTGCAACAAGTTCATGTGTTGGATGGGCAGCGTGCCTCCATTCAATTTATTTCTCCGAGATGTACTGCAGTATATAGACATTGCTCCGTCGCAGCTGCACCCGAACGACCATGCATTTCTATATGGGACTTACTTACTTTTCATGGCTGTCTTCTCCAGACCTCCAACCGCCGGTGATATCAGATACATTTATATGTTCAATAGATGGAAAGACAGTCCTTCCTTTATGTTCCTCGAGCCATACCACAAATGCCAGATCTTGACAGGGGCATGTAGTAAATTCGCCCTGTACAAACAGGAATGGTTCTATGTGCGCTGCCCTTCTGGTTTCGCTAGGAGATGGGTTGAAGGCAGTAAGTCTCTCTGCTGAGTCACTATTCGTATTTAATCAGAGTCATGCTTTTCCTAACTCTTCATTTCATCTTTTCAGGTATCAACCCGCGTCCGGAAGGCCGAGGATATTCTGAGGCCGTTGAAGCCATTAGAGCTCTTCCTGCTGAGGATCGAGACATCCGGACTATCATTTCAAATGAATCACTGTCGGGGTTTGGCTTGCTAGCCCCTGGTCGTTGGATCAGCCTTCCAGAAGGTGTCACCATTCCCAAACCTCCATCCGGTAAAGGGAAAAAACAGGCCGGATCGTTGTCGCGCCGCACTCCCGATACGCACGGAGAAGGTGAGCGCAGAGAAGATGATGTTCCTGAGACTCAAGGCGAGAATGTGGGTCCCGCTTGGAATCCGGCAATCGAAGTTCAAGATATTGAGACGTCATCCTCCCCTTCGAAGGGGAAGAAGAAGTTAAAATATACAGTTCAAAAGGAGAAAGTTGGTGGCACTTCAAAAGTTACGCCTATCCCGCCTGAGAAAGAGGTTTCCTCGCAACATCTGGAAAGTTCCTTGAGGGGTCTATCGAACCTTTCTATTCCCGAAGACATACTTAATTACGGGTTTGATGATCCTGAAGCCCTCAAATTTTCTTCACCCGCTAGAGGCCATGCGGGAGTTCAACTCCCGATCCAAGGAGACAACACTCCGATTAGTAAAGATAAACGAACTGGTATGTCGGGGGGAACACTAGGACACACACGCACATGTGCATTCCATAATATACTTCAAGTCTTTTTTCTTATCTCGTGAATTTTCCTTAACTCGTTGTTATCTCCATTCTTTGCAGGTGATATGGGGCGTTCTCACGGTCTCGATCGCCTTCAGGGCTCTTCTGTATTTCATCACTCTGGACGGGATTCTGGTTCAGGCAGACGCAGGGACAGAGGCGATTATGAAGATAGGGACAATCGTCCTCGCGAGTCGTCTCACCGCAAGAAGGCACACTCTCAATCTTCCCAGCCCCGCGATCTTCCTCCTCCAACTGAGCCGGATAGAGAGAAGTCTTTATAAAAGGGTTATCAATCTGATTCTCCTCGAAAACAACACTCCAGTTCATCGAGTACAAGGCAAGTTCGAGAGCAGCGGAAAAGAGCGGAATTCTCAAAGCCTCCTCCTCCTACTCCTACGGTGGACCCAACTGTTGCAGAAAAGATGGTCGATCTTAAGGCCAAGTTTCCAAAAATTTGCTTCGATGGTCTGAAGTTCCTCCCAGCCATTCATCATATTCCCGGGCATGTGAAGCAGAGTGCCATTGCCTGCAATAACGACGTTTATGTTCAACATGACGCGTTTGTGCACTTGGTGGAGAAGATCTAGAAAGTATCCGTTGAGCGTCAACACGAGATTGATCGTCTGAATCTGGAGGCTGGCAGCGATAAGAAAATCATCAAACTCCAAGACGAAGAGCTTGCTTCGTATAAGTCGAAGCTGGAAGCCGCTGAACAAAGCGCAAAAGATACTGCTGAGGCAGTTACTCGTTTAGAGGCGGCTCACAAAAAAGAGCTTGACGAAGCAGTCCAGCGCAGCGGTGCCCTCGCCCTAGAAAAAGACTCTGTCCAAAAGGAAAGGGACGCGCTCGCCACCCAAGTCAAAGAGCTGAAAGAATTACTCTCCAAGGAGAAGGAGGATAAGGTAGCTGCTCAAGAAGAATCACAATGATACTGTGATGAGATCGTTGCTACCCGACTCCTGAAAACAAAGCTCGATGACGAACTCGCTGGGGCTGAGAAAATGAAGGATGAGGCCCGTGAGGAGGGCAAAAGAGAGGCTGCGGAGGAGATTGATTCTCGCCTCGAGGCAGCCGCGGAAGCCGGCAGGGAAGAGGTCAAAAACATGTTTGACCCGTTGATTGCTGAATATGGAGCCCGCGTCCTTATGCATCGCGACTTAACATTCTTGGGCGACGGCTACCTTGAGTCCCTAGTTGAGGCCTGGGAAACTTTGATAGGGATCAGGAAGATCGAGTCAGGCTCCGAAGAGGTTGATAAGGAGGCCTTGGTGAAGGATTTCCTTAGGGGGAATGAGCCATCGGATTTATCCGCAGCATTGGCACTTTACCGCAAAGGCTCTCCCCTTCCAAAAGAGAAAGATGATGAAGCTGGCCCGTCTGGGGCCAATATTACTGCTCTTCATACTGCTGCTCAATCTGCTGCCCAATCGGCCGGTCGGCCGACACTTGATCCATTTGAGCAGCATGTTGGTTATGACCCTGAAGACCCCGGGCTCGGTGCTCATGTGCTATCCCCTATCCTGGAGGGTGAAACCCCGCGCGCCACCGATAGCCAACCAGAACCTGGTAGGAAATTCTTCTTTCTCTAGAAGTTGAAAGATCCCGTCTTTTTTCAGCAGTGGCTACTCGTTCTAACGCTCATTCTTTATGTTTTCGTGCAGGTTGTTCTGACGCCGAGCAAACTCCGAGGAGCGATGACGCCAAGGAGGAGGCAGGGAAAACAAGCGATGCTGTCCACGTGGGAGTACTCCCTGGTCCCGATGCTCAGGTGATCGGGGCGTTGGATGATGATAAGCTTGACACTTCATCTCCTGCCGAAGGGAATGATGAAATTGAAATCACCAGCGCCTCTGAGCATACCTCACAGACAAGCATGAAGGACCGCCTTGCCGAAGAGGAGAAGAAAAAGGCCAAGGTCAAAGTTGAACCTGGAATCCTGGAACTTACCGACCCGCGGAACAGACCTTTGAAAATCATCCTCCCGGGCAGGTCCAAACCACTAGATGTTCCGTCTCCTACTCCTGACTCCGCTTCCTTAGCAAGCAAGAAGTCCAGGAAAAAGCATGAGGGAGAGGAGTCATCGGAAAAGAAAAAGGAAGACAAGAAGAAGAAATCGAAGAAATAATCGATACACTCATTCAACGAGCTTCTTGCTTAAGTCTTGTAATTGCTTTTATCTTCCGTAGCTTGTAGTTTGTATAGACAGGTCTGGATTTTGCAGGAGTGATCATGTAATCCCATTTTGAACTTATCGAATAAAGTTTAGTTTCTTTTCCGTTCGAATGATTCTCTTGTCTTTCTTTGGTTTGCTGACTAATTGTAGCCATAACTCAAGTTCTTATGAGTTGCATTATCTCCCGGTCCATTCTCGTGTTGTTCAGACATCTCTAGACATGGCGTGCTTCTCGCCCCACATCTCTCGAGTATTTGGACTTTTCGCTGACTCTTTGTTCCGGGAACTCGGAGATTTGAAATCGTTTATACTCTAGTCCGCTCTCCAGGGACTTAGAGTACTTCGCTCCGCACTCTGGGGATTCGGAGATTTGAAATTGTTTATACTCTAGTCCGCTCTCCGGAGACTTAGAGTACTCCGCTCCGCACTCTGGGGATTCGGAGATTTGAAATTGTTTATACTCTAGTCCGCTCTCCGGGGACTTAGAGTACTCCGCTCCGCACTCTGGGGATTCGGAGATTTGAAATAGTTTATACTCTAGTCCGCTCTTCGGGGACTTAGAGTACTCCGCTCCGTACTCTGGGGATTCGGAGATTTGAAGTCGTTTATACTCTAGTCCGCTCTCCGGGGACTTAGAGTACTCCGCTCCGCACTCTGGGGATTCGGAGATTTGAAGTCGTTTATACTCTAGTCCGCTCTCTAGGGACTTAGAGTACTCCGCTACGCACTCTGGGGATTCAGAGATTTGAAATCGTTTATACTCTAGTCCGCTCTCCGGGGACTTAGAGTACTCCGCTCCGCACTCTGGGGATTCGGAGATTTGAAATAGTTTATACTCTAGTCCGCTCTCCGGGGACTTAGAGTACTCCGCTCCGCACTTTGGGGATTCGGAAATTTGAAGTCGTTTATACTCTAGTCCGCTCTCTGGGGACTTAGAGTACTCCGCTCCGCACTCTGGGGATTCGGAGATTGAAGTCGTTTATACTCTAGTCCACTCTCTGGGGACTTAGAGTACTCCGCTCCGCACTTTGGGGATTCGGAGATTTGAAGTCGTTTATACTCTAGTCCGCTCTCCGGGGACTTAGAGTACTCCGCTCCGCACTCTGGGGATTCGGAGATTTGAAATAGTTTATACTCTAGTCCGCTCTCCGAGGACTTAGAGTACTCCGCTCCGCACTCTGGGGATTCGGAGATTTGAATTCGTTTATACTCTAGTCCACTCTCTGGGGACTTAGAGTACTCCGCTCCGCACTCTGGGGATTCGGAGATTTGAAGTCGTTTATACTCTAGTCCGCTCTCCGGGGACTTAGAGTACTCCGCTCCGCACTCTGGGGATTCGGAGATTTGAAATAGTTTATACTCTAGTCCGCTCTCCGGGGACTTAGAGTACTCCGCTCCGCACTCTGGGGATTCGGAGATTTGAAGTCGTTTATACTCTAGTCCGCTCTCTGGGGACTTAGAGTACTCCGCTCCGCACTCTGGGGATTCGGAGATTTGAAGTCGTTTATACTCTAGTCCGCTCTCTGGGGACTTAGAGTACTCCGCTCCGCACTCTGGGGATTCGGAGATTTGAAGTCGTTTATACTCTAGTCCGCTCTCCGAGGACTTAGAGTACTCCGCTCCGCACTCTGGGGATTCGGAGATTTGAAATAGTTTATACTCTAGTCCGCTCTCCGGGGACTTAGAGTACTCCGCTCCGCACTCTAGGGATTCGGAGATTTGAAGTCATTTATACTCTAGTCCACTCTCTGGGGACTTAGAGTACTCCGCTCCGCACTCTGGGGATTCGGAGATTTGAAGTCGTTTATACTCTAGTCCGCTCTCCGGGGACTTAGAGTACTCCGCTCCGCACTCTGGGGATTCGGAGATTTGAAATAGTTTATACTCTATTCCGCTCTCCGAGGACTTAGAGTACTCCGCTCCGCACTCTGCGGATTCGGAGATTTGAAGTCGTTTATACTCTAGTCCGCTCTGTGGGGACTTAGAGTACTCCGCTCCGCACTCTGGGGATTCGGAGATTTGAAGTCGTTTATACTCTAGTCCGCTCTCTGTGGACTTAGAGTACTCCGCTCCGCACTCTGGGGATTCGGAGATTTGAAATCGTTTATACGGAGAGTCCACATCCAAAACTACAAAGGGTAGAATTCGCACTCTCCGACGCTCGCCTTGTCCCAGTTCAACTGGTAACTCAACATATCCCACTGCATCGGTCGCAGCGCCGTTAAAGCCGTGAATACGAGCTTTGGATGGTTTCAAGTCTTTTGTTTCCATTTTCATCTGGTCGTAAGCCTTTTTGAAGATTATGTTGACAGAACTCCCGCAATCAATCAGAATTCTTTTTACATATGCTGGTCCGATCGTTGCAGATATGACCATGGGGTCGATGGTCGGAGCCTCTACCTGATCAGCGTCTCTACTTCTGAACACAATATCGTCTGTCATTATGCGCTGCTGCTTGGCAGGGGCCCCATCCTCCATGTTCCAACAGCACTCAAAATCTGCATGCTTCAGGGAACTTGCATAGCGCTCCATCTCTTGCCAATTCTTATCCGCGGGGTGAGGTCCGCCGATAATTGTATTTATGACTAGTCTACCTACGGTTCGGGCAGGCTCCTCGGGATGACGCGGAGCTGGTGCACGACCTGGGTTGGACGTTCCCTGTCCTCCTTCCTGAGGATCCTTCACAAATTCTTGCAATTTCTTCTGCCTGATCAACTTCTCAATAGCGTCGTGTAGGTGTCTGCACTCCTCCGTATTGTGCCCATAAGTCTCATGGAAGCGACAATATTTCCTGGTCCGTTTTTGTTCCTCGGTCGATTCTTTCGGACGTGGCTTTTTGTATTGAAAAGTATTGCAGGTGGATAGGTAGATGTTCTCAAGTGGCGCGTTCAGCGGAGTATACTCGCTGTAGCTTGGAATTCTCGACTTCCACTTCCCCGCTTCTCTCTTCTTCCCTTGACTCCTTCCTCCGGACACCTTGGGTTACCCAGGCTTGTTCTGGACATTGACTTGGACCTTTCCCGAGCTGTCTCCAGATTGCTTCACAGCAATGTTGCTCTTTATTGACTCTTGGACAGGTCCTAGCGCCTTATCTCATCGTACCCACCTAGCTTCCTCTCTTCTTATGAACTGGTGTGCCTTAGAGTAGAAACGCTCTAGCGTAGCCGGAGGTTTTCCTGCCAGCCAGTCTCCAAACTCAGAGTCTGGGTCCACACTTCTCATTACAGCCATCAGAATTGCATGGTCATTGGGATTACTGACTTCAGTTGCTGCTACGTGGAATCTTTGTAAATATTCCTTCAACGACTCCCTGGGATTTTGGATTACACTTGACAGAGACATCACGTCCTTTGGGCGCGTAGTGTGTATCCTGAACTGCTCAACAAACTTCTTTGCCAACTCCTCGAAATTTGATACGGATCGCGGAGGAAGTCGGGTGAACCACATAGTAGCGATCCCAGATAGAGTAATTGGAAAGCACCTACACTTGGTGGCATCATTCACTCTAGCTGAATCCATCATCCATTCGTACCTCATGACATGCTGTCTGGGGTCAGTCCTCCCTTCATACGCAGGGATAGTAGGCGATACTAAACTTCCTGGGGTACGCCGCTTGCAACACAACATCCATGAACGGAGTATGACTTCTTGACACTCCCCAATCATCATTCGATAACCCCTGATTTTCCTTCATCAACTGCCTGATCATGGCAGTCAGATCTGGTGTCTGTATGGAAGGCGAAAGGTTAGTGTCTGTTCTACGCGCCTGTCCATGATGATGCCTCCTCTCCTGGCGGTCTGCCAATCGTGCGTCTTGAGGTTCGACATCGTTAGCATTTTGATGATCCGGGCCTCTATCCTCCATCTGTACCCTGGTCCTAAAGTTTCCAGCTCTTGCTTGGTCACGGTCTCCAGCTGTTTGAACAGCATCTTCTGCTCGTGCAGCGTCAGTCTTGCGGCGTCTGCGCCTGGGAGGTTCATCAGAGGAAGTAGAGCTGTTGGATGAGGAATAAGGGGCGGGATTGCCCCCAGCATTCTGTTGCTACTGTTGAGTGAGTTGTGCCATCAGGTTGGCGTTAGCTCGCATCTGCTCTCCTAGTTGTCTCCTACTTTCCCTGAGCTCTCTCATCAAGTCGTTGAACTCTATTTTGGTGACAACTGGAGTTTGTTCTTGAGCGGCAATTCCTGCACTCGGAATCGCTGGTTGATTGCTAGGTCCTACTTGTTGCACGCTAGCAGTCTCGTGGGCATCCACATTATGAGAAGCTGACCTGGTACGTGGTCCTGCCATTGTAGAGTTATCGGTATGAACTCTGAGTAGAATCAATGGATGTCCTATCAGTGAGTCGGATCTTCCTTGGGTGATTTGTTCAATCCAGTAGCTTCAAAGCAGACCTTGAGGTCTGAGAATTCAATTCTCAGTGAAAGCACCAAAGTGTTAGCACCAAAATTGGTCACTAACCTCGTAGAGAAAGATTGTGTAGAGATATAAGTGATGAAGATAAATTAAACAGAGAAGACAATGCTAATTTAAATGTAGAAAGTAAGAACACCAAATTTATAGTGGTTCAGCGTAATTGCCTACGTCCACTTTGAGGTTAAACTTTATTGATCTTCTTAATAGATGATTACAAATACAATTCGTGAATCGAATGCTTGAATGAAGTTGTTAAGTAGAGAAGATGAGTCTCAAAATTGGCAGAGTTTCCCCAGTGTTCTCTCCCAAAAAAGGATCCCTTTCACTGTGACCCTGCCCCTCTATTTATAGGCAAATATGGGCTGGACTTCCCAAATGGGCTGGATGGCCGAACACTCTAGCCCCAGTACAGTGGTCGCTGCATGCCGATCCTGGTATGCCGAGCGCTCTGATGCCGAACAGTCCTTCTATGCCGAACGATACGCTGGATGTGTGGGAAGTGCAGGATGATTGTCAGTTGAGGCCGAACGTGTCTCTATCCGAAGCTCTTGAACGAAAAGTGCACGCTGGCCGAACGACATTGCCTCCTTGAGTAGTTGTGCATACTGGATGTCTTCTGGATGCCGAGTACTAACGTTGCCGAGTACTACGCCGAGTACCTTGGAGTGCCGAGTACTCTCGTTGCCGAGTACTACGCCGAGTACCAAGGGATGCCGAGTGCTCTTGTTGCCGAGTTCTCCTATCACCGAGTACTAATGATGTCGAACGCTAGAGATGCTGAGCATTGGTTGTCGCCTAGTGCCAGTTGACGCCGAACACTACTTGACGCCGAGTCTCCTGGTCGCCGAGCATTACGGATGCCGAACGCTATGGATGCCGTGTGCTTCGCCGAACACTCCTGGATGCCGGTCACTCTGAGATGTTGAGTCCCACTGGATGCCGTGCGCTCCGCCGAACACTCCTGGATGCCAAGTGCTTCGCCGAACACCCCTGGATACCGGCCACTCTGAGATACCGAGTGTCACCTGATGCCGAGCACTAGTTGCCTGGTCAAATCTCCAGGAAACATAGTTGACTATATATTTCGACCTAAACCCTAGACTTTTATAAATACTCAATTATCTAGCAAAAATATTCACGATGAGAATATAATAATTTTGGTACCAAAATTATATAATTTAAGTGATAAAATAAATATAAAAATAATTTTTATTTCAATTGTACGTAATAATAAGCTTTATTATAATAGTTTAAACACTTCTATTTGGGTTTGGATTCCTACAAACTAATTTACGATTTTCCTATAATCTTAAATATAATTAGCATTACTAACATAAATTATTTTAGTTAATAAAAAATTGATTATAAAATCGGATAGTAATCTAAAAGGTGAAGTGTCACTATTGGGCCTTACCTATCAAAAGAAAACATAAAACCTCTAATAGACCCTATCGATTCAATAAAGAATCATTTCAATTTTTGAGCCTTTGACTATTCACGACCACTTTAGTTCAAAATTTGAAATTTTTACTTTTCATAACCATTTATCTTTTCATCATAAATCAAATTTTATCTTCATTTCCATACTCTAAGGCCCCTTCGTCAACTTTCAAAATCTCTAATGGCTCTAAAAGAGAAAAGATAACAGGAACCTTATTCATCTCATCAACTATTAGATGTTGAACAAATTAATGGTTTCCTTTCTAATAATAAGTAACTATTGAGTGCAGGTTTAAATGAATAAAATCAATGGACCGCATAGGGCAGCAAGGGAGTTAAATGGGTCGTGCTTACGTTAGAAAGGGACTGTGTATGCTCCATAATACAAAACGCAATGCCCAACAAAAACCCTCACTCAAAAATGCATGGCCTACAAATTCATGCACCATAATCTGTGTGGCATTAAACTCAAAGTAAAAACATAACAAAGAACAACAGGACCCAACAAGACAAATTGTGTGATCATCATCAAAAGGTCATCATAACTCAGAGTATACCAGCAAATTCATAAACGATCCCCTCTGTGAACCACATCACCATACATGAGCTTGACCGCACTACATTGTAAGGACAAACTACGCCGTTGTTGTAAGGTTCGACTATGCTGCTATTATGGGGCCAAACTCTATCGCGGCCTTCAAGATAAACTGCGCCTTTATAGGCAAAGCAGTAACAAGGCATAGCACAAGCCTTCACAAAACAGTTCATTTGCAGATTTAACATGTAGAAATTAGCACGAGTCAAAAATTCACAATGAGAAGCTAACATGGCTCAATAGGACAAGCTCAACCACCATGGTTGGACAAGTTACGTCGACACTATACAGGGATCAAAAGTATTTTCCACCACGGCTAGATAAAACACTGTTGCATCCTTATCTAATTGTGTCTCCATATACGAACTGCATTGACACGATCGAAACAAACCATGTCAACATATCCCAGGCAATAATATAGAACAAAATTTATTAGCTGCATTTCTATAAAATTGTGCATGAACATAACAACGTCAAAGGTGTACAAAGCATGTTCATTTCGAATGCTTGCACAATGCACTAATGCCAGCCACATAAAGAACAAGCTCATAGTTGTATCCTTGAGAACAATATTTCAAAATTCAAATTTTCCACCAAAAGTCAAATTATCCTGCCTAAAGCCAAATTCTACCACCTATAGGGAATTCTCCTGTTTGTATCCACGTGAGCAATCCATGTACATTTAAAAAATCTAATGGATGGGTGACACGAGGTAAGATCTAAAAGTGGAGGAAGGAGTCAAGGATATGATGTCAGCAATCCATGTGATGTGATACTTCCTATAAAGAGAAAGGCATTGTAGTAGAGAGAGGAGATTGCATTTTAATCTTCTCTAAATTATATATTGTAAAAGTTGCACTTTTTGCCATAGAATCCAAAAGCTTTTACTAAAAGAGAATTAAAGAAGATAAGAATTGTCTCATGGACTAGGATTCTTAATATCCGAACCATGTAAATTTTTATGTCCTTTACTTTTCAACATTTATTACCTTCTTTTATGTGTTAGATTCTGTTAGATTTGATTGAACTTATTATTGAAATTGAATTTGACATTTTTAACATACGGTTAAATTTCATCTACATAATCGTGTAAGCTTAAGCAACATAATTACTCCTTTTAAAGAAATTCTAATTCTCAATTATGGAAGCATCCAACACCGTAATTACTTCTGAACTAAGTTGGTGATGTAAGAACCAAAAATCTCACTAACATTTTGGCATTATAAGAAGAGCCGAGCCTCCCGCAAATTTCTTCCTAAAAAATTGCTTGTCTTTGAATACTGCAACAACTCTGTTTCAAAAATGCAACCTACAAATTCCTTTTCCCTACCCAAAAAGAAGTAGCTACAACCAGACCAATGAGAGAATAACTTGGATTGAGAAATTAATAGCCTAATGCCCTTCACCTAAACCAGATAACTCCTGCATCTCCATGGTTGATCACCAACATTCACCTTCTATGCAAACTGCATAGACAATGAATAAACACGACAATCTCATTACCAAGAACCATGAGGGTGGCTTAAAGGGCCTGAGGGAAATTGAAAAACAAGTCCTAAATCAACCTTAACATGAAAACTAGATAGCTAAACATCTACCCACTATTGCTTGCAAAGCGCAATAACACAGTCGCGCAAGATAAGGTGATGCTACCTCAATTTGTAAAGTTGGCTTATCGCGAAAAAAATACTAATGATGAAGCAATATAAGGGCTAAAAGCTCCTATAGATCAATCTATGTTACATTAAGCACTAGGCAAGGCGAAACGATAGAAGTCTCGCTTCGCTTAATATCACTTATGCGCCGCTTAAGCATCGCCTAAATGCTACTTAATTTTTTAGCATACATTATTCATATAAATATAAATTTATGCAAATGGATTATATTAAGTGAATCATCATCTATGTAGGAACAAATTAGTCACAGAGAAGTAAATTTTTACTTTGAAGTTAACCTATAAATTCATTGGTTGCAAAAGTTGGATTTGACTTCCGATATTGATTAAAAGTAAGCATACTCGAGTTGAGTAAAAACCGTGCACATTATATTAATAAATAGCAGTAACCTAATATAAAAAACTATTCACCATCCATTAGCCTATATGTAGAAAATGAGGAAATTTTGTTTGGGAGTGTTGCTTTTATGCTATAGCCTCATTTCTTTTTATTTTAGAAATAAAATTTATTTTTCTTAGTAATGCTTAATCATTTCCTAATTTAAGCGAAATGCAGATAAGCGTCAATTAAGCGTGCTTAAGCGCACATTACCTAATTCTATCACCTTTCAAAAAATTAAGCATTGTACATACATTTAGCGCTTAAGCGCGCTTTTCATAACATAGAGATCCTTTAGCACAAGTGTGTTAACAAAACTACAAAGAAGTAGGGAAGAGAGTTCTTCCCTACTTAGTGAGGCCATCATTGAATTAGATTTCTCTGATGGCTTCAGGTCTCCTACAATCTATTAATATGATAGATCATCCAACCTAAATGATCATCTATGCACATTTGGATGCTATATGGACATACTAAAAGTGGGCAGACTAGCCTGTTGTAAGCAGTTTCCAGTGTATCTAGTTGGAGTAGCATCCAGGTAGTTTAGAAGATGCCTACTTGGAGAAATCCATTTTTGGATGCAACTTTCAACTGAATTCCACCGATAATTCAACTTTGGGAAAGAACTATCCCCAGACCCTAGTTATTATCCTACGTTAAACAAAGGGACAACGAACGACTATGCAGCTCCATCTAGCATTTCAAATCTGAGGCAATAAGGATTGGGGTAACCAGTGAGGAAGCTCTACTCATGGCAACCCATATTAGAGTAAAAATAAATATAGACATATAGGATAAGAACAGAAGGAAACCACATAGGAGAAAAGATTTATATGAGCGAGCTAACGAGTATATGTGAACGGAGAAGCATGAGAAGTTAAAGGCATCATGAAAGAACAAACCTAGTGCAAATGAAAAGAAATGGGGGCAGACAGCTATAACCACCTCATGAGTAGACAAAGGGCATTCAACTTTACAATAAAAACCTCCCTTAACCCATATATCTGGATAGGTATATAAGAAGACCAGAATGGATCCGGCATACGATATCCTAAACAAAGGGAAGAAGCCAGAATAGAACAAAGGAGGATCTTATTATCACTTGCATAGGGTGAATGGACAATCACTATCACCCAAAGAATGAAATTGAAAGGTTGATCCAAAAGGTAAACCTGGGCACCTTCCAAAAAGATGGCACGACAGTTCTTACAAAAACCCAGTCTCTAGATTTGCACATAGATCTAGCAGGCAATCCCAGTACTCTCACTGCTTCAATCCATGGAGGGCCTCATCTTATAGGAAAAAGCATAGGAAAATATATCTAAGAAGCTTGATTGAGCATGGGACCATGTATCACTTCAAACAAAAGTCCACACCAGACACTATACCTACTTTTGTAGGAGTCACTTTCCCACACTCCATACCCAACGGTAATAACAATACAAATCTAAAATTGTACCATAAAAAAGTCTTTATAGACTCAGAAGCTCAGTGAATGTCAATTATAAATCGACATATGATAAAATGAAGCTCCTAACTGAAGTGTTAAAGCCAACACCACAATTGTACTAATAGGCATGGCTAAACTTCTTTTCATGGTAGGAACTGCACCACTGCAAAAATCCTTTTATGCAAGTTTTCTAATAATAAGCCAACTATCTCTTTTTTATGGGAAGACCTACATTGATAAACCTAGGAGCTATTATCTTGCAAAAGAAATACTTATGGAATTCCACACCCCTACAAGGGTGGGTAGAGTAAGGGGGAGCAATTTTTAGCTAGAGAGCTATATAATGTAACTTTGAATCCTGATAATAGGCTGACTATCTCCTTTAATTCCTATAATAATGAAAATGTAATAAATAACAAGCCAGTTCAAGAACTGCACCCGTATTTAGTACCAAGGCCGATACTGAAATATGTCAACCTTTGACCACAATTTCTCCAAGGAAGAAAAAAGGGAGTATTAACATATGCTTGGTATAGGTGAATATGATTCAGTTTATACATAGTACTTCTCTAATACTGCTCTAAACATGGGATGCACTGCTTCATCAAAACTATGTGAAGTAGAAGATGAGGTGGATCCCAGACTATGAATAAGGGATAAAGATCTAGAGCCAGTGGATGGCTTAAAAGTTGTTCATCTGGATCCCTCAAACCCTACGAAGATAGTAAAATTTGGAAATAATTTAAGTAACGTTCCTAAAAATATCTGTTGATGTATTTTCTTGGGCCCATTCAAATATGGTGAGGATAGATCCAACCAACATCTACCATGTTCTCAACATTGATCCAAATGCACATCCAGCAAGGCAAAAAATGTGCAGCTTGGATCAATAAAGGTATAATTCTTTACATGAGGAAGTCAAAAGGCTTAAAGAGAATGGTTTCATCGAAGAGGTATATTACCTAAAGTGGATAGCAAATTCGGTCATGGTTAAGAAGCCTAATGGGAAGTGGAGAATCTGCGTTGGCTTTACCAACCTCATCAAAGCTTTCCCTAAGGATAGTTTTCCCTTACCTAGAATTGACCAATTAGTCGATGCAGCTAGCGGCCATGAACTATTACAATCATGGATGCTTATTCAGGTTACAATCAGATAGCCATGTTTGAATCAATTCAAAAAAACACGTTTTATTACCGATAAGGGGTAACTACGATAAGGTTATGACATTCAGAATAAATAAATTTCAGGCAACGTATCAAAAGCCAATTAATATGATGTTTTCAGATCAAATTTGGAGGAATGTCATTATATCGATGATATGCACATAAAGTCAGAGGCATACTCTAACTATGTACAAGATCTGGAAGAGACATTTACAACATTAAAGCAATATGACATGAAATTGAACCCTCTAAAGTGCAACTTTGCAATCTTATTAGGAAAGTTTTCTACCTGCATAGTAAGTGTAAGAGGAATAGAGGCAAACCTTAAAAAAATTGATGCCATCACAAAAATGGAGATTCCAAACAGACTTAAAGATATCATGAGCTTAAATAAAAAAGTTGTTTCCCAATTAGATTCATCTCAAAGGTTACTAACAAGTGCTTCCCATTTTATGTTAAGCCCAAGAAAGGCTAAAGCTTCGATTGGATAGAGGAATGTAAAGTTGCATTCCAAACATTGAAAGTTCACCTATTCAATCCACCTATACTTTCAAAACCAATAACAGGTGAGGACTTATTTGTAAGTTTAGCTATAACTAATCAAGCTATCAGTGCAACTACAGTCCAAGAAGAGGAGGGGGTGCAAAATCCAATGTACTTCATAAGCAAACGTCTATCTGGAGCAGATTTGAATTATTCCTTAATAGAAAAGTTAGCTTGTAATGTACTACTCACAGCATGGAAATTGTGATCCTATTTCCGAGTGCTTCCCATCAAAGTGCTAACATACAGACCATTGAAGCAAATACTGCAAAGACCAAAGACATCGGTTCGTCAGTTAAAATGGGTTATCGAGCTCAACCATTACAACTTATCCAACTGCCTACAAAATGTGATCAAAGGGCAAGCCTTAGCTGACTTCATAGTGTACTGCACTTCACTAGCAGAACAACAAAATGAAGCTGCAGTAGAATCTCCATGGTTTTGGCAACAATTTGTGGATGGGGCATCAAATGAGAAATGGTGTGCATTGGAACGTGCTATTTACCCCAAAAAGGCAAAAATTATATGGTGTAGTCCCACATGGGTTCAAAGCAATGATAATGTCATGGAATACAAAGCACTCATTGTTGGGCTTAAAATGGTGCTAGTAATGAGGGCAACACATATTAAAGTGTCTCGATTGTTGTAAATCTAGTGAAAGGAAATTATCAAACCAAAGTGCCAAGCTTGGCTAAATATGTCGAGCTGTCCAAGAAATTATTAGCTAAATTTCAACAGTTTAGCATAGAACTAATTACTGTAGAAGAATATTCTTCTATAAAATCTCTAGCCATGCTTGCAAATTATAAAACTGCATAAGAAATGAAAGTAGTTCTATTGGGACAACTGACCGAACCTAGTATTTCAAAGGCAGACCAAGTGTAGTCCTAACATGAGCCCAGCGTGTAAGAGATCAGATTGCGACAAACCAAGGTGAACCAGATGGGAATCATGATAACCAAGTTATGCCAATATTGGAATAAAACAATGTGGAATCCTGGATAACCCCCATGATTCTTATTGGAAAGAACTTTGCCTACAGACAAGAACACAGTAAGGAAAGTTAGGTATCAGCCTTCTACGTTATTAAATGGAATACTTTACAAAAGTGGATACCTAACCCCTTATCTTGGATATGTCAACAAAGAAAAAGAGTCGGGGTCATGAGGGAAGTTCAGGATTGATACTGCGGAGAACACTTTGGAGGAGCAAATCTGGATAAGAAAATAATGATGCTGGGCTATTACTGGCCAACTGCATTATATGATTCATATGATTTAGTCTTAGGTGTGACTAATGCCTTAGATTCGCCAGTATCCCAAGATTGCCATCGCATGAACTCACACTCATGACCAGTCCTTGGTTGTTTGACATGTGGGGTTGACCTAATAGGATCAACTACAATGTTTAAAGGGGGCAAGCTATGCAATAGTTACAATAGATTACTTCACAAAATGAGTAGAATCTGAACCACTTGAAACCATAACCTCAAACAGATAGTTATATTCGTAGTTAGAAATATCATTACAATGTTTGGAAACCCTTATAAGATAAATTCTAATAATGGTATGCGGTTTGAAAGTAAGGAATTTGTCGATCTTTATGAGAGGAGTGACATAGTCAAAAGCTTACATTTAGTATCTCACCCTCAAGAAAATGGTCAGGTTGATGCAGCAAATAAGATGATTAAGAAACTACACAAGAAAAAAGCTTACGAAGGCTAAAGGGAAATGGGTAGAAGCGATACCACTAGTCCTATGACCATACAAAACCTCCA
This sequence comes from Allium fistulosum, assembly GCA_030737815.1. NCBI lineage: Eukaryota > Viridiplantae > Streptophyta > Magnoliopsida > Asparagales > Amaryllidaceae > Allium > Allium fistulosum. The sequence goes on along the minus strand of CM060907.1, from coordinate 933,273,425 downwards.
CTAGATCCCCTGTAGGACGTACCCCTTTCTCCTTGACATACGACCATGAAGCCATGCTTCCACTCGAGGTAGATGTGCCTTCGCATCGACGTTTATTGTATGTAACCGAGCTGAACTGGTACCTTAAAGAAACAACGTTGGAGTTCATACAAGAAAGAAGGGGTGAACTAACAGTTAGGTCCGCGGTATATCGATAAAGGATGGCAAAGAGTTATAATTCGAGACTCGGAGAGAGATAATTTCACAAAGGGGACTTAGTCCTAAGAAAAATGATGGCCTGTACAAAGGACTTGGCTGATGATGCACTGGGACCTAACTAGAAGGGCTCTTAGTCACTGTGAAACCATTGAAAAATGGAACATACCATTTATCCAGGTTAAATGGAAATCTCGTCCTAAGAAATTGGAATCCATAGCACCTCTGGCCATACATTTTATAGTAGCTCTTTTGTAATGAGATGTAATGTATAAAGTTGTACTTATGAAAGCAATAAAATGATAAACTGGATCTGGGATATTAGACGGCCCGAACTAGTATAAAAATCTATGTGTTAATATTATTTCTTGCACACAAAACTAGAGTTATGAATGCATAGCTTGGCTTTTTGACTAAAATTGCAGGGACATAGGGATATGAAACATCCTGAACCAGTATAAAAAAACCATTTGCATGAATAAAAAAAGGCTATAAACACATGACCTGACTTCTCAGTAAAACACAAGCAAAATAGTCTATACCCATAAAACAGAGTAGACCATGCAAAGCCAATGTAAAAGAATGACAAATAACTAGGTTCAAAAGGAGTTGTTAATTTACAAAAGCCGTACTAAGTACGAAAAACATTGTAGTCGGAGTTAAACTGTAAAAAAGGCGAAAGAGAGCAGCATGCACAGAGCAAAATATAGAGCTGAATCAAAAATACAAAATGAAGATCTACGTAAAGCTCATGAGGTAAAAACACCATTTCTGATTTTTACGTAGGTTTGCTTACAAGTTTATCACGAAATATTGTGTACATATATTCATTACAAAATGATAAATACCGTAAATATTAAACACCATGAACACTCAACTACGATATAAGTCCTTGTTAGACTCAGAATCATCAACAGCTAGCATCTTTCTTCTTCTGCGAGGAGGGTGAAATGAGGAAGTAGAGCATTGCCTGGATGCTCCTTGAGGTCTTAAGCTTGGAGGGTATCAGATATCTTAGTTATAAAGGATGAAGAACGTCAAGGTGCATCAACAACTGGGGGTCGTGGGTCATATTTAGCAATAGCTATGGATTACTCATCTCCTATTCTGTGGGAGCAAAGCTAGTGAAGTTTTATAAGAAACTCAAGTCAAGCTCAGGCATAAAATAACTAAAAACATCAAGGCGGGCAATACCGCTATATCATCCATTACATGCATACCTTTCTCTTGATGAAGCTTCTCAGCCAAGGTAATAGGGGTTGAACCAAAAATGGTATGTGCAAAGGACAAAGGACATGTATAGCCATAGATGAAGACTATGTTAAGGTGGAAAACTGTGAAACTTGGTCTTCAAGTGCGTTTATGTGTTGAATAGCAATTCGTCGCACCTAATCCAGATCATTCTTAACTTCTACCATGGGTTTCTTGGTCTTTTTAAAGAATGCATCAAATAGTTTATATGTAGTAGATTGTGTTTCCCCTTCTTTTCCACCACCCGGATCTTCTAACCTTTTTTTTTCATAAGTGGCCTTTAATTCATTAAAGTTAGATCGGTAGTAGTCAAGCACCTCTTTTTTCCAATCAGAGACGACTTCGCTATCCAAGGCGGGAGGAGATGCAAGAACTACACCATATGTTGAAACCTTGGAAGAAATTGGACTAGTAGGAGGATTTTCTTCTTTGTCAATTTTATGGTAATTAGCTAGGACAATTCCTCAACTGTGCTTTTAAGCCTAAGATTTCTTCTTTATAAGAAGTAGCATACAATCCCTCTGCTTCCTTCAGTAACTTCTCCAATTCAACTACACGTTCCTCCATAGATTTCAACTCAGTTTCCAACTATTATATTCTCTTCCATGTAGTGGCCAAATCATTATCATTATGTCGAATAGTTATGTAGTCATGCTTACATACGAAAGCTTGTTTAGCCTTTTGTAGCTCATGTGAGAGGTTCCTAATATCATTAATGATCATCCTTTCTTTCTCTATCTAACCTTGATAAGCTCATCCTCAACAAGTTCCAATATATCACCCATATCATTATGTAACTTAGAAGTGTTAGCCAAAGCTCGGTAGTTTGCTATCGGTCTAAAGGAGAGTTAAGGAGCGTTAGATGGCTTGTTAGATACATGACATGACAAAGTACCTAATTGCGCATCACAAGAAGGAATAAAAATGGCCTAAAAGAATAAATAACTAAATTAAAATAAAAAAATGCCAAGTAAAGTTAAAAATGCATTGAATAGACAGTAAATTATTTTATTAAAGATACAATATCGTACAATACACACTATGTACATTATTAATACCTACGACTAAGCTTATTCTTAAATAATTGCAAATGAGGATGGTCTACAAGAAGTGATTCATCTCCTAAAGTATGACACCATCGTTGTAGTATAGGATCACTCAGTTCTTTATTCATTTGAACCACTTACACAATCTTAGCAAAAATCCTTTGGGTTTCCTCCTTTACGGCCCATTTCGATGAACTTAAATAAGCTGATTTTTGGTTTTTGAAAGCCAAAATAAATTGGTTTTAGCTTTCAAAAGAAAAAAAAAGTATCTTAATTAAATGGGGCCTTAGTTATGCAAATGTTTTATTCAATTCCTTCTCTCGCTTACGAATCATAGCAATGTTTATTGTAAGTCCCTCTATAGTGTGTGCCTCTAAGCAATTAACAATTTTCCTTAAATGTTCAATAAAAATGTTTTCCACATGCGGCAATGAGGAAGGGTGCTTTTTAAGGCTTATTTTTTTTGCCTAAAAATAAAATATACGTATAAGTGTGTATAAACTTTATTATATGCAGTCACCAAGGATCATAAAGGATGAAATATAATAGCAAAGAACTAAAGCAAATTCATACACAATGCTTAAATTTATATATAAACTTTCAAACTTCCCCTTTCAAAATAATGAATGAAAATATCGATATTGTCCAAATTTAGTACATGTGCCAAATAGGACCCTAGAAAAGGAATTAAAAAACTATTCTAAAAGTCAAAGTGTTATTCATTATGAGCAGTGTTATCTATTGCAATGTTGGGAGATTGAATAGACCCGAGTGAGGCATAGAAGTAACAACCTGCTCTGGGTTGGAGTCATGCAAGACATCATGCATGGAAACTGATGGGCAAGCAAGGTCCCCCCGACGATCCTTAGCCTACTCAGCATGCTAGCAGCCATAGCATTTTTTGATAAGGTTAGCATCCTCCAGGAAGTCCAGGCTCACTTCCGCATCTTCATCATCAAGACGTTCGACGAAGAGCTGCCTATTCACATATGCATAAATCGCATAAAGAACGTTGTAAATGGTTTTTTTGATGCTTTCTCTATGCTAGACAACTCCTCCTCCAACTCAAACACCTTCTTTTCTGCTTTCTTTTCTACATCCTTGACCTTCTCCTCCACTTCCATATCCTTCTTCATCACAGTTTCTAATTGAGCTTTGTGTGTAGCTTCCCTCTTTTGGAATGTGTCATGGTCTAAGGCCTTGCCTAGCTAAACCTTCATTTTAGAAATTCAGTTTCAAGCCCATTTAGCGTAGTTTCAAAGGCCACGGCATGCTTGTTAAGTCCATAGCCATGGAAAGCCACTGAACGGAAGAAAAAAGGGGATATATGTGCTATAACATGCAAAGACGCATTTAACCCATAACAAAAGTAAACCAAATATAGCATAAAAAAGGGAAATTACTAACTTGGTAATTACTATGATGCAATATGGTAAAAATCTCCCAAGTGGATAAGTCAGAGGCAGGTAACGAGGTAGGTGAAAGTGCAGTAAATTCATCTATAAGGAGACACCCCATTTGCTCTACCAAATCAGAAAGGCGCCCTCCTCTGGCAAAGGCGGAAAGTGGGAAGGAAGATTAAGCGAGATGGGATGCACTTGAATAGTAGCAGCAAGAGGAACAACAGTATGGCGAGTGGGTCATCGTGCCTTAACTTTATAGTGATGTTTTCTGATGTAGTAAGGTCACCCCATGCCTCTTTCTTTCTCTGTGTTTTTTAGTGAAACGGTTCTTAGCAAAAGCATTGACCAAGCCCAATATTGTACCTATGCGGTTTAAAACAACCAAATGAGATCAAAAAATTACATTTGAAAAAAAAGTAGACCATCGATTAGTTATGAAAAATGAACTTAATAGTAAGAGCATGGACCCTTTGGCGCAGTAGGATTAAAAACATAAATAAAGACGGAACATGAAAACGATGGTGTGTGTAGAAAGTCGCATTTGCACAACAGGGGTTCATCGAAAAGACGAGAGCCCTTTCAAACATTATTGCCAAGCATTAATGCAGTCTCTCTTCGCAAATAAATAACTCCCTCTCAATTTTGAAAAACTTGGTATGGCCATCAAAAGAAAAAAGGTGATATAAGTCAGCATATAAAAAATAAAAAGAGAGTTTCATGAATAGGGTAAAAGGGACAATAAAGGTAATACCACGCTTCTGGAAAGAAGGAATGGAATCATCTTGGTTGGAAACGTTAAAAAAACCTAGTGTTCCCACCTCTGGGTCTTAGGAGGGGAAATGAGAAAAGGAGATTTGTGACTTGGAAATAGTGAAACCCATCATAGCTCGAGGAATCACTCTTGCAAATGGAGTTAAGAAAAACAAGCTCACGGCAAGAAGTGGGAGAATCATATTGTTCAGCCCAAAGTATATATGTGAAGGTTATAAGGAAATAAGAGATAGAGACTAATTGTATGGATAAATCCCCATGGTTCCCAACCACTCCTTGATAAGAGGATAAAGGGGCAAATACAAACCATACCTAATATGCTCCAAGATCAAAGAAATATAACCTTCTAGAAGCAGATGGGTGCGCCAATAAGGAGTCGGAATCTTAAAGTCGCGATTAATGATCCCAAAGTGGACTAGAATAAATTCGGTATGACTCTCATCACAAATAGTTGGCATCGAGTAAAGGAAAGAAAGAGATTCTTAGTCGGAAGAACAAGGAGGATCATTAACATCCTTAATTAACTAAATGGGAAATGGATATACCACAACTAGTTAAGACCGGTAACAACAAAGAAGAGAAAAGGAAGATAAATACATCAAGGATTCATTAAACATGCAAAATAATGAATCATTTAAATCAGCATAAACATTTGGTTAAACAACTTAAGGGCATGCAAATAAAAATCATAACAAGAAGGAGTAAAAAGATATAAGAGAATACTTATATGAAATGGTGAGTTACGGCGAGAGAACGAAAATGAAAGTTGGAGAAGATGATATAGTATAAAGGAAGTTCTAGATCAAGTAAAAAAAGAAAGAAAGAAAGAAAGAGTTATGAATATATGGATTTCTAAAGAATATCCTAATCGTAGAATTCAAACGACACGAAAAATTATGACCGTTGGATATTGATAATTATAAAAAGCATCATAAAAAACAATATGAATTTCCTGTAGCAAGAAATGACTCATCTTATAATGGTCAGGAAAAAGCAACTAACCATATTGTGACACGTGTAAGGATAATTAAATGCGAAATACAGCTGATAAGACCATTTAAAAAAAACTAGATGCGAAATGACAAGCCTACCTAAATATGCATTAGTGTAGACTTAGGAGGCAACATTTACATCAATTTTTTCCTTATAATATGTTGAGCGTAATTTCAAATAAAATGAAATCAATGGACCACACAATGAAGTAAGGGAGTTAAACGTGACCTGTGTATATTAGAAAGGAACTGTGTACATTCCAGAATATAGCACGTGGTATCCAACAAAAACCCTCAATCAAAACTGCATGGCTTACAAATTCAAGCACCATAATCAGTGCAGCATCAAGCTCAAAGTAAAATCTTAATGTATTTGTACTATATCATATTTAGTGGTTATTAATAAAGGAGTTTGTTGTTTTGATTTTAGTTGATAAATACTTAATGTACTTATATTATGATTTTGGTCGAATAATATAAGTTAACATTTTATTTTAATTTTATATTTATAATTAATTTATTAATATATTTGCATTCGTAATTCAAACATTATAACATAGTAAAAGAATGTTGTAGACTAACCCAAGACATATAAATATATAGATGTGAAATAAGTTATAATCAGTGAGATCTATGGTTATAAGAAAGGGAATATTATTGAAGGTTAATAATATAAACAAAGACAATCTCACATATTTGCATGCATAAATATTTCTATGTGTGTGTATATAAACAAATTTTTTTCGACCATTAAATGATTTTAAATATATTTAATATTTTATTATTGTCATTATTGTATATGTGAGTTTGGCCTTAATTTTTTTTAGTTTTTCATATTTTATATATACATTAGATACATTATGAGATAAACATAATATATTCACATATTACGATACAGTTGTTTTAAAATTTGGAATTTAAAAATGTTAACTTATTCAAATATTTTTCATAATAAAATAATTTTATGATTAAGGCCGAAGGAATATATGTATATGTATTTTTAATATATCATGAAAAGAATTAAATGTATAGCCAGCATGGTTGGCCCAGTTGGTTGATAATTCAAACCACGAGACTAACGGTCATGGATCTGATCCCCGAAATCGACACTTGTTGGCATTAATCAACCATGTTTAAAGAAAAGATTAAATATATATAGCTATAGTTAATTCTAAACTCAACATATATACATATATACATACATATATATATATATATATGCTTATATTATGTTTATTTCAAAAAAATATTTGTTTATATTATTTAAATAAAACATTGTTGTTTTTCTTAAAAAAGAAGAAACAAAAACTGAATTTTTTTAAAATCAAAAGTAATATACATACATATAAACACTAATTAGATAGAAAATAATTTATATATTTGTATGTGTGTATATGGCCGTGAATTTTTTTATTTTATGTTTAAAACTTAATAATTTATTTGTATATCTATATTAGTTAAAATATACTTAAATATTTATAAATATTGATTTTAATTTTTGAATTTTTTATTTTTATTCATGACCAAAGCATTTTAGATAATTAAGTACAAATGATTTAACATTTTTATTTAAAATAAAACATTTACCTCTTTATGATCTCGTCGGTTATCAATAGTTCGATGGCTAGCAATTTCACTCTGGATCCCTTATACCATGTTCTGGAGTATGATGTTCAAATCTCATCTTCTAGAATTCATCAATTTTTACGTGGAGGGTACAATTTTTATTCCATGTCAATAAAACAAAAGAGAGTGAAGTTATTTATAACCATTTAGATATCAAAATATCCAACACATTTCTCTCTAATACCAAGTTTTTTTCCCTCCTACTTGCTCTATCTATGGTCGACATCACCCTTATAGAGTTTACGGACTTCAGGCCTAATTAATATGTTGCATATATTAATTGAATATTATTTAGACCATATATTTTATTAAATCAATATATAATAATTGTATATTATTTTAATTAATTTTATGTATTAACTAAATAATTAAAATGCCACAAAATTCAATACAACATTTTCATTAATTTTATAACTGATTTGCAACTTTGAGTTGACTACAGTTGACCATGATACTAACCTCATATAACTAAAGAGACAAATTCTCTATTGAATAATGTTTCACTCCTAGTGCTTCAACTTAGACCTAACTATAGTCGTTCAATGGACGTCATGCCATGATTAACTATAATCCTAGTGGAGTGTCCATATTGAAGTTCGGCAGTATTCTCTTTGTCCAAATTTAAGTGGAACCTTTCATTAATGACTATTTACACCAATTCTCTTCATGAACACTATATTGCTTTAGGACTTATGAAATTTGGTTTTGGTTAGAGTTCTAGTATCAAAGTTTTTGGTTCAATAATAACATGTATTGTTAGTTGTACTACTATAGTTAGAGATTTTGACTTTGAATTGACTGCAGTTGATTGTTATACTAACATCATACAACCGAGGAGACGAATTTTCTATTGATTAGTATTTCACTTCCAGTGCTTCAACTCAGACCCAACTACAGTTGCTTGATGGTTGTTATGCTATTATTTAACTATAATCAAAGTGGAGTGTCCATGTTGCAGTTCAACTGTATTCTCAAGTAGATAACTGCATAATATCATCACTCGAGATTTCTTGTTTGACCTAGTTGTTAACCAACAGAAAACTCTTAAATGAATCATTCTATGGTTATCCAAGAACTATCAGTACATAACCCTTTGTGCTCCTAACAGTCATGAGTAATACACTGCCTAACATTTAGAGAGCTTTACATACTCTTGCTCAACGAATGTACTGAGGCTGAATACATCACCTTTAATAAAGTAGCTAAAGAAGTGGTCTGCATTCACAAGTTTATGGCTGAGCAAGGATTGTTTCCAAACCTTGAGAAACCCATAACATTGTTATATGATAACAATGCCACATTGCAGATCGTGAAAGTACCAGGAGATCATAAGAAATCAGGCCACAATCTTCAAAAGTTCCACCTGATAAGAGAGTTTGTCAGTAATAAAGAAGTTATGATTGAAAGAGTGGACACTAAGGACAATATAGCAGATCCATTCACCAAAGAAATAGCTCGATTAGTTATGAACAGACTAATTGAAAGGATGGGGTTGACATTCCATAATTGGTTGTAAATGCAAGTGGGAGACCGAGAGAGTTAGGGGTATTTCCCTAGGGGCAGTTCTATAATTTATTATAAATTATTAACTTTGTAATAAAATCTCGTTTGAAATAAGAGGTGTTTTGTTCTATATATACTTGTTATATTGTGATATATTAATTAAACAATTAATTTATGTTTATCTAATAAAATCCATAAATGATATGTTATGTGATAATAATTATAAAGAGTTGCAATCATGAGAAAATTATCACAATATTAAAAATTGTATTATTTGAAATATTCCTAGTTAAGATGTTTTGAGAAAGGATACCATCGTTGCATCAGCTACTATCTCTTGCTTTGAACTTTTCCAACCGACCACTCCACCGTTTAACGTAAATAGACATTAATTACTATCATCGATATCACTTTGAAAGCTGGAATTTATATACATATTCAAAAGGAGGTTTACTCCCATATATATGAAATAATTCCTTAGTATTTCTTAAACACTTAAGAACACAGTTCATAGCCATCCAACGTTTTTCTCCGGGATTAAACTGATATCGGTTTATGCATCCAAATGGATAAGCCATATTGGTCTAGTACATAGCATAGCGTACATTATGGAACCGATTACAGATGCATATGTTATCCTCTTCATACGCTCTTTCTCCTCATCAGTATAATGAGCATCCTTCTTAGAAAGGAAGATCCTAGATTGCATTAGAATATTTTCACGCTTGGAATTCTCCATACTAAACCCTTCAGTATGGTATCTATATATAGGGATTGGGACAATCACACTAACTTCTTGGATCTATCTTTATAGATTTTAATACCAAATATATAGGTTTCTACTCCCAAATCTTTCACGGAGAAGTTCTTGGGCAACCATACTTTCACCGATTACAACAACGCGGTGTCATTTCCAATTAGGAGAAAATCATCAATATATAAGACTAACAACACTGTAGAACTTCCATGTTCTTTTTGTACACGCATGCTTCCTCTATACTCTAATAAAAGCCAAACTGTTTGATTACTTTATCAAAGAACTTATTCCAACTCCTTGAATCTTATTCAAGACCATAAAATGGTTTAACAATTTGCATGTCTTTCCCTCACTCTCACTGACCTCGAAACCCTCGAGCTGGGACATGGAATGGTCTCTTCTAAATCACTATTTAGAAATGATGTTTTCGCATCCATATGTCATATTTTATAGTCATGGAATGCGGCGATTGCAAGCATTATCTATATGGACTTAAGCATGGCTACGAACAAAAATGTTTCGTTATAGTCAACACCTTGAATCTGAAAAAAACCTCTCGCAATTAGCCTTGCCTTATAGGTCCCTACATCTCCATCTACATTTAGCTTTTTCTTAAAAATTCATTTGGTCGATAGATTTTATCACTTCAAGTACATTTTCTAAAGTTAGAACTTTTTTGTTGTACATCGAATCCATCTTGGATTTCATGGCTTCAAGACAAAGTGCAGAGTCCTTACTTTGTCGTTCTTATTGGAATGAAAGAGAGTTTCATCTTCTAAGACACGGTCCTTTTCACACCATCCACAAGAAAGCCATAGTATCTCTTTGGTGTGTGAGATTCCCCATTAGATCTTATGGAAAGCTACATGTTTCCGTATAATGGTGAATTTGATTCTTTTACTAACTCAGCCTCTGTGTTAATTTCTCGAATCCCATCCAAGTCTACAACTTCACTGTTAAATTCTTTTAATATAAATTCCATTTTAAAAAAGATAGTGTGTCGAGAAACAACTTTTGTTCCTTGATGTTATAGAAAATATACTGCATAGAATTCTTAGGATTTTCTAAAAATTTACACATAGTCGATCTTGCCACAAGTTTATTAGTGCCAGTGTTCTTAGTGTAGGTTGGATAACCATACAATTTCAAATATTTGAGGTGGGGTTTCTTCCCATGCCACATCTCATATGGCATCTTAGGCATAGATTTAGTAGGCATCAAATCCAACATATGCGATGTGGTGTCAAGCGCATATCCCCAATAGGAAACATGTAAATCTGCCTTACTCATCATGGAATGAACCATATCTATAGGATTCAATTCCTTCTTTCTAAAACAGCATCATGCTATAGAGTATAGGTGGAGTAATCTGAGGGGTAATCCCATTATGTTTTAAGAATGGTTGGAGCCCTTGTCCAACATACTCACTTCCTCAATCTGATCGAAGTATTTTAATTTTATGGTTCGTTTCATTTACTTTGTTCTTATAGTCTTTAAATTTCTCACATACATTAGATTTATTCTTCATAAGGTATACATATCCTATCTCGAGAAATCATCAAAAAAGATTACAAACTAAGCTAAATTATCCTTTGTCACTATAGGCATTGGGCCAAAGACATAAGGGATCATCAACTCTTTCTTTGTAATTTTTCCTTTGAGACATGACTCACGAGTATCAAATGATTCATAATAGTAGAAAACCTTCGATTTTCAATTTGTACAGTCTTTTGTCACTAATATGACCTAGCCTATAGTGCTACAAATTTATTTGATGTCAACATAAGATTTATTAACAGCATGGATATAATTAAAATTAAGTACGTAAATGTAATTACCTAGAAAACCATTGCAAATATTATTTCCATTGAACACAATATTCATAATATTGTCTTTACACTGAAAACCAAAACATGTCTTAAACAACCAAGAAACGGATATAACACCGCAATCAAAGTTTTTAACATAATAACAATTATTCAAAATTGAATTAAATCCATTAGGCAAAGTGAAGTGATAGTTTCCAACTGCAATAGCATATACTAGAGATCCATCATCAACTTGAAGCCTCATTTCACCCTTTACCGCATGTCATATGATCCTAAGGCCCTATAATAAATTACAAATATGAGTTCATTTTCCCTTTTTTGACTGCTAAAGGAACTACATGAAGCTTCATCTTAAATGATTAATTCCTCCATACAATAGCTAGTTGTTATAACCACAGATGTAATACCTAAAATAAAATGTAATTTATTGATTGAAAAACACTTTTGAATCATGAGAACATACCTTTAGGGGTCGAAGAAACATTTTCCTTCTTTTCATTGATCATCTTCAAATAGTCTGGACAATTGCACTTCTAATGGTGACATTCACCTTTACCAGTAGAAGCATCTTTTTTACCTTTCTTAGAACCTCGCTTGCATTTCTTCGAACCTTTCAAGACGTTGCCTTTCCCATTACACCTAACACCATGTTTTGACTCTTAAATGATCTTTATTAAATTTGAATATATAGTAATATTATAAAATAAATTTGTTGCAGAAAATTATTTTATCAGTATATTTTTTATTAAACACATATAACAATTAATTATGTTATAGGAATTTATAGATAAATACATATATCATAGGTAAAATTTAAAATTCATAAAATATGTGTAAATGCTATTCGACCAAAGAATTTTTTTAAAATCCAAAATTAAATCTATTAATTCGTTATATATATACAATAATTTAGTAATAAACAACATGTTAAATAATAAACGAATACATATCTATAATAATTATATATAAATTTATATTAACCAGAATATTTTTAAAAATAGTTAAATATATTATAAATTTAATTAATATAAATAGTTTAATAATATTAAAAGTAAAGATTGTATTAAATAATTATTACCACATATATAATAAATCAAAAACATGTTTTCGATAAAAAAAAGTTAAAATATTTTTTCATTGTGTGTGTTATATTAAAATTTTGAATATTTAAAACTACGGTTTTACGTAGATTAATTGTTTAATATTGTTTTATGCATTATTATTTATGGAAGACAATTGTCACATATACAAAATCTTTATAATGGTATTAATAATATATAAATATGTAAAATAGAATATTACCTTATAAGAAATTTCCTTAGAACCACAACTCGATCAATCAATCCCCTAAATTCTGAATCAGCACCGCAGTTGCTAGCAATCAATGCTCCACGACTGAATTTAGTTGTACTTCATTGATTGGATGTAATGAAGTTTGAGAAATTGAGTTATGGAGGAGGGTAAGTGGGGCCAAGAATGGGAAGAAAGGAGCCAAAAATTTAAATACAAAGGGAAGCTATGGCTTGAATTTATAGTGTGAGCTAGAGAGAAATATCTGCATGTTTCACTCTTACAAATTCAAACTCAAAGACCGCCTCTTCATCCCCATCTTAGGTTGGCCATAAATTCAGTCCAGTATGGACAAAAACTCCATAAAACCCTTTTGTAATTTATTTAGTTTAAATTCAGTTTAAATCCTTATCAATATCGAATAGCACATATATAATTTTATATACACACTCAATAAATTACTAACAACACCCTAAACAATTCTAGTAGCCACTCCATTTTACTAATCATACCTCCAATAAAAAATTACACTAATAATTAATATTTCATAAATATTAATTGATTTAATTAATTTATAATTATTATAAACCAAGTGATGTTTCAGATACCGATTAGATGTACGACTCATATGTATGAATTTATCCAGCGATAACATTTGAATAATTCAAATACTAATGTTCACACATTATCTTAGCTAATGGTATGACAATTTGATTTGATTCATTGCTCACAAATCTCATTGGTAAAATCAAGTTTTATTAATTTATGTGTTACCTTTTAGTAACAATTATTTACACCAATTCTCTTCATCAATACCATAGCACGTAGGATTTATGGAATTTGGTTTTGGTTAAAATTTCAATATCCTCCAAATTCAACTAAGTTAGTCCATAAACAAAGTACTTGGTTTGATAATAAATTTATTATTAATCGTAGTACTTTGGCCAGAGATTTTGGCTTTGTGTTGACTATAATTGACCGTGATACTAACCTTATACAATCGAGGAGATGAATTCTCTTATTAATAGTGTTTTCATTTTCAATGCTTGAACACAGACCCAACTATAGTAACACGATGGTTGTTGTACCTTGACATAACTATAATCAAAGTGGAGTGTCCACGTTATAGTTCAACGTACTCTTAAGTTGAGAGAATAGTAATATCGTCACTCGAGATTTCCCACTTAACCTAATTGTTGTTAACCAACAAGAAATTTTCGGATGAATTGTTCCATAGTTATCTAAAACTATGAGTACATAATCTCTTGGTGCCCCTAACATCCACAAATTATACACTATCCCACATTTAGAGAGCGATATGTACTATGGTCTTGATAGATGTATCGATATCATTTCTCAAAACCTCTTGACTAGGAATATTTAAAATAATACGTTTTATAATATTGTGATAAAATTTTCATGATTACAACTTTTCATAATTATTGTCATATAACATATAGTTTTTCTATAAAATATATTTAAATTATTTATTTAAATAATATATCACAATATCATATATATAGAAAACAAAAACCCTTTATTTCAAATGAGATTACACAGTTAATAATTTACAATAAATTACAGAATTGCCCTAAGGTTATACCCCTAACTCTCTCATACCTAATGTAACAACCCTAATTTTGACTAACATTATTTAGGATATTTAATTAGATAAATCACATTAAATAATCTGAAGGGATAAGGAGATTAAGATTTGATAAGTAATATTGGTTGAGCCTTAATTAATGAACTAATAATATCGATTAGAATATTAAATAGAAGGAGAAAGTATGGAGAGGGAAAAATAGGAATAAGCTTCAATTCCTAAACATAAACCCTTATTCTCTCATTACCTTCATTTCATTTCCACTCCACTTAAACTAAAGAAAGCTTAGGCCAACCATTGCTAGGAGAAACTAAGAAAAGAAAGCTAAGGAAACTAAATCTAAAGCTTAGAGGAATTAAATCAACATTCAAACCTCAAGTTCTTTTAACCAATTAGGGTGAATATTGAATCATGTTTGTTTGCTTATTCTCGGTTTTATGCTTAGACTCGAGTTATATGATTGATATTTTGTCATGTTTGAATATTTGGATGATTATGTGTTTATTGATGAATTATTGAAATTATTTTATGAAATTAGTAGTAGGTTCAAGTGAGAAAACCTATCATATGATACCTAAATGACTTGAAAGTTTTATATGATATTAGAAACAATATTGTAGAAGCGGGTTTTTGATTTCATAATTTACTGAGTTAGTATGAATATTTTGTGATTTTCTTAAGTAAAGAAAATAGTTCATTTTAGGTTTTAATTATTAGAAATAACTAAATAATGTTTTTGGTCCCAAAATTTTTATATGTTAAAGAGTATATAAAATCAGAATTATTTTTAGTGATTTTTCCCATGCTTTTATGATTTATTATGAATTTATTAGGCTAGAAAAGCTTAATAATTATATTGAAATATTAATATAAAATAATATATTTGCAAATGTTTTAGGAATGATATTTCTGGTGTATGATAGATTTCAGAAAAATAATTGATACAAAAAATTATTATCCAATGAGATTTTGACAAACTGCAGGAGTTGTTGAAAAGAATTTACTTTTAGTAGCAAATTAGCAGTTTTGTGGTAATTAAAAGTATGCCATGTCAAAGTCAATGATGTCGCCTTCCATCATGCTACGTCTATGGTCTTCGACAACAATCATGGGCGATACATAGGATATCAACTTTGGTTGGTATGAAATTGATTGGCCTTAGTTGAAGTACGAAGAATAGCATCATGGTTGACGTCATGAACTTCGACATGGTGCATTTTTTAATAATCTCGCCGAGCCCATAAGGCAGATATGCCGCTAATTACCTATTCCCACTCTTATTTTAGTGACGTCACTCTAGTCCATATCATCATTGATAGCTATCAGCAACGATGTCGCCTATCTTCTTTATTAATATAAGGCAGTGACACTGCCCATATACTATTATTTTCGACGATGAATTTAAATGGCAATGATGTCGCCTATTTTAAATGTTGTTATTCCCATATACAAGTTTACCAACTTTATGCTATGAAAACTTATGAAACTCGATACTATGTGATGTGACATAGTTATTATCAACTATATAGAGTTGTGGCTTATAATCGAAGACTTTAACCTAGCTTGGTAATAAAGAGGGGAGATTACCCATGTCGGCTATATCCATGCCAAGTTTCATCAATATAATGGTTTTATTAAATTTGGCTTTATAGCCTATAGTATTGAGGTATGATAACCTCTAAGTGATATCGACTTTCATCAATAAAGTTTTATAAAAGCATAGAGGTTGGCATAAATATTTTGGATAAAGTAAAGGGTTATCTTTTCCTTGTTTTAAAAGGTGATTTCAAGGGTAAATCAATAGTAAAGGTTTATGTTTTCAAGGAAGTATAAAAAGGGTATTTAGACCAGGATTTTACTAAAGAGATTGTTGTTCTTATCACCTTTAGATAAATTATGATATGATGAATTAACTCAGATATTAGAAAACCAGATGGAACTGATGTAGGGTAGTGCTCTATACTTTAGCTATTAGCCCCTAGCTAATATAAGTCCAAAATTCTAGTGTGTATGGCTCTATCACAAGTAAGACTAAAAATAGGTTTATGCACAGAAGGGAATAGACAAAGATGAGTAGGTTATTGGTTAGCCTGAAAAACCATTAGGATCAGAGTGACCCTAGGAATAGTAAGTTTCGGACATACCCTCTAGTTCCCTTCTGACAGTAAGTTAGAAAATTTAATATATCTAGTAGACCCGAGTCGGCTACATAGGTTTGTAGTCACTCTGAGAAAACTATGATGCTGGGACAGATAGTCCATTAATTTAGACATATTGGTCATCATTACCCTTGTTGCATGCATGCATATGCTTGTTTATATTATTTAGTTCAATCATTGTGGGTGTAGGTGCATGATTTATAAAAGACATATTTAGAGGATACTAGTGAGGAGAAAACCCGTTCTGCTCAGTGGTGTGGTCTCACTAGATATCTATTTATCGAGATGACATATTATTATTCACATCAGACTTTTTATCTGGCCCGAAGTTTTTTTTTTCCTTGTTAACTCTCGAGTGCTCATTTGAGTAGCTCGACAGTAAGGTTTTCGGGTTAAGTAGGTTTTGGTGAATAAAGCTTCTGGAGATATGCATGAGGCAAAGCTAGCTATGTAGGAATCTATCTACTATTTATGTCCACTGTGTGATGTTATTTTGTTGTATGTATGTAATGGCATAAACTGTATCTATCTAGTAGTTAACTCTAATCAACCAAGGGGCATCTTCATATGTCGCTCTTGGAGTATTTTGTTATAATTATATTTTATCTAAACCTAGGCAATGAGATTATGTAATGAATATAAAATATAATATTTGAAATGAAATGTTAAAGTTGTTTAAAAATTGTGTTAAGAAAATTTCATATTCTTATGCTTCTGATGTTATACAATTAATATTATCATATTTTGTCATAGGGAGTTAATACTATAAATGACTACGGCATCTGTAACGGTTAGTTTCGAGCCTCAAAATGGGGGATGTTACACCTAAGTATGGTCGTGATCACAATGTCATATGATTGACTGTATTCAAAGTGTAGTCTAGTTACTTGATCTTCAGTACTCTTAAGCAAGGATGTAAAAATCACTAGGCGGATGCTAAGCCGTAAGTACGGACTATGGATTAGTTTTTTAGGCCGGAATTAGTCGAAGATTAATTGAAGTTGGGTAATTTTGATAAACTTATGTATTTTGGATAATATTTTAATTTTTTTAGTATTAATTGATCCATATTGTAATTTTAAGGGTTTGGATGAGCTTAGCAGCATCTAGGGAGACAAAATTGCTTGAAACTAGCATGTAGATGCTTATATGAGGCACCAATGCTCAACAAGTGCCAAAGAAGTTCCAAGCTACCTATGTAGATGCTTAAATGATAGATGAGTGGCAGACCTAGGCGGATGCTAGGTAGTAAGCTTTGCCTAGTGCCTAAGCGAGGTCTGGGCGGGGGCATACAATGATTTTTACAATAGAGCTCTCAAATTTGAAGACTATTACATGTCGCTACATTTGATCTTTTATTTTGACTTAGCTGTATTAACCTATAAAAGATTCTCGTTGAATCGTTCTATGATTGTTCCAAACAACCACAAGTACGTAATTCATATTGAAACAGGAACACTAGCAATAGGGATAAAACGGTAAATTTCAAAAAAAATTCTTTTATTTATTTGCACAAGATTTTTAATTTGTGTTTGTGTAAATAAATATTGGTTTCATACTAAATCCAATTTAGTTTTTTGATTAATAAAGGAGGTTTTATTATTTTAGTTTTGTTAATTAAAATATTTATTTATTATTATTGTTTAAATAATATAATTTATAATTAATTAATTAATTTAATATTTCACTATATCCACATTCACAATTTGGACATCAAAACAATATATATATATATATATATATATATCCTAAAATTTCATGGGAGAGTTGATTGCATTGTCCTATGGTCAACAAAATTTCTAATGCGATATAGAGTGTGTGCGTGTATGTATATAACATAAAATATCCTATATATAAGAAACAAAAGTAAATATATTTTTATTTTGACCATTTAAAATTTTGGAAAACATATACATAAATAATAATATATTTAAATCCATATTGAATATATATATACATAATTTCATAAATAATTAAAGATAATTTTATTTACTGAAAAATTATTAAATAAATATTTCAAAATAAATATATATTATCTATATTTATTTTTGAATAAAATATTTAGTTAATATAAAATTCAAATTTTAAAAACTTTGACTTATTCAAATTATTTTTTTAATAAAATATCTCAGCCACCAAAAGCAATATACATGTATATTTAAATTATCTACGATCGCTTTAAGTAATTCATAAAATTTCAAATTTAAATAATATTTTACTTGGCAAAATAATTAAAAGTGTCTATATTAAATTATATTTTAGACTCGAAATAATAATTATGGTTATTTTATTAAATTAATATCCGAAAATATTTTAACTTATACACATATAGCCGAAAATTTTATTTATGATAAATATTTTTAATTATATATATAATAATTTTAAATTATTTTTTAATTACGAAAATTAAATATGAATATAATATAAACATACATAAATTTATATCAGGAAAATAGGCACAAGGACAAATGTAGAAAAAATTAGGCTGAAGGACAACAAGTTTGTTTTTTAGACTAAAGGACAATGCTAGTTATAACTAGCATTTTGTATAGTGTAAAACTGAATATAATGCTAGATATAACTAGCATTTTGTATAGTGTAAAAGTTGAATATAATGCTAATTATAACTAGCATTTGTCCTTTGGCCTAAAAATGAAACTTGGTATCCTTCAGCCTAATTTTTTTTCAAACTTTGTCCTTTTTCCTAATTCCCTCAATTTATATTATATATGTCTATGTATGTGTGTTTATATGTTTTAAATATATGTATATATGTATGTATATGTATGTAAGTGTATGTGTGTGGTGTGTGTGTTTTTAAAATATTAAAATTATTAAAATTATTTTTAAAGTTTAATATTTTTAAAGAATGATCGAATACATTATGATGATGATCATAATATGTTTATATGAGTATGTAATGCAAGTCAGTGATATACTTTGCTTCCAAGCGACCCCATCGAGAATCGATACGTTGTCTGATAGTTCTTCATCTTTGGAGCACCACGGTCTCCTCCTCTTTTGTTTGCAAAGGCAAAAAGATGGCAACATGAAGGAGGGTCGGCCATGTGATGATAAGGGAGAGAGCAGAAAAGTGTAAATAAATATATGTAGAGGCTAGGTTATTTATAGCCATTACCTTACACCTATTTCTCCCCATTTATCTCTAGATCTAAAGACCCAATTTGGTCTCCTCCAATCCCTCATTTATGGCCGGCTTTCCTATGACCAATTATGGTTAAGCCTCATATTGACTTCGGTTTAAATCAATAATTAATTGATTATATCCTAACATTAAAATCGATTAAACCATCATTTAACGTTATATATCATTTTGTCCGATTTTAAGCCTTAAATAAATAATTGAAACTAGCTATAAATGTTAGTATAACATTTTTACTGATTTATTATTAATTTATAACATTTATAAATTAATTTTATCCTTGATCGAATTTGAAAATAATTGACAATGAGATTGTATTAACTCTCCACTGTAAACAAGATCCATGATCAATATTCAAACAATTTAAATATTGAAGTATGTATAGAGTTTGCTAAAGTATGGTATAGGTCATGTTCAACGCTTATAGATCTATTAGGAGAAATAGAATTTCTGGTCTAATATAAGCCCCATGTAATGATGAAAGTTTGTACATTTTTTTCGTCAACATATATTGCTTAAAAATCTAGAGTTTAGTCTATGGCCAAAAAGTTCTATCAATATCCCGTTAACTGCATAGGTCCATTTTAAAGTCCTTGGCTCAATCCGATAATGTTGATTGATTAACCAATTTTCTCTTGCTAGAGCCTTTGGCTTTAATTTGACCTACTAATTACGGCGACACCAACCTTCTATAACAAAGGAGACGAATACTCTCTTGAGTAGTGTGTCACTTCAAGTGTTTTAACATACACCCAATTATGATCGTAACACAGTCGCTATATATGACGACCTTCCCTTCATAATACCCTGAATCAACGTTGGATGACAACATCTAACTTTTGAGTACCACAAAGATAGTATTTCGACATAAAAACTAAAACAAAACTCCGTACAAAGGCACATCGATACAATCTCATGATAGAAAGATAACATATAATATATTGAATATACATGAACATAATAGGATAAACAATATACAAGTGGTTGCACTAGTGGAAGCAACTGATAAAAAAATATCAATACAAAAGGTCAGAATACATTAACTTCATTCATACAAAGTTCTAATATCACAAGTCTCATATACAAAATAGCGTATCTACCATGTACTACATCACTGATAAGTATACATATCCAATATATCGACTTCACGCCTCCAGAATGCTCCAGCTATCCTGTAAGCCTACCCCCAAAAGCACCCGACTCCCATACTACTTAATCGAGTACTTGAGACATGTCATGACATAAACAGACAAAGACAAAACATGGGTCAAGCATAAAGCCCGATGTGAGGGGAACTATCTCTAAGTGTTGTAAATACATCCACCCCATATACATCTAATAAACGTGAGCAAGGATCAATGGGTAATATTAATCATACTTCGCCCTAATTTATCCATACACCAAAAAGTCAAGATGATACATAATAACAGTTCTCTTATTATAACAGTACATACTATAACAAGCCATGCTACTAGATAAGAGAAACAAGTATAGGGGTAATACTACACTTCATACACAACGATGTCATGGATCTCTCAGTCCCTATCGAAGCATCTGAATTGCAAAACAAATTCAACGATATAACTATGCTACTAACATAGCATCTCCATGCCCAAAACCTAAATACGAATATCTATAACCTATACCAGTGCCGAATTATCATCAGCTACCAAAGAGACCTATCTAGAACCACAACTAACTTTTTGACTCCTTTAAAAAACAACAACTCAAGAGAAGTTGGCCCATGGGTCCTATCGTAACACCCTATCGTACTGCGAAACAGTATATGACCAACTCTAGACTAACGTCCCAGTCCCTTTCCACCCCTGCTCTGGGACCATGTCTGCAGGTCGTGCGCCTTAATGGTAAAATGGATTTCCTCACAACTGTCCTTTCCTTTCGGTTGTTTACATCGACATACTGAAACCATATGTAAACGCTAAACTACTCATAAAACTTTCCCACAAGGCCACAATACACTGAAGTATTGTCATCCATGTGTGGATCTTGATTCGTTCTTGAAGTGCCTCACACTTCCTAGTTACCTCAAGTCAGGCATACCAAATTAATATATAAATCGCCCAAACCATGCATCTATGATTATATATATATATATATATCACTTAAACCATATATTTATACATCTATATAACATATTTCGTCCACTATTTGGTAACCCTAAGTCGGGCATACTGAATTATATATACGTTTAAATTGCGTATCGTCAAATTGTGTCGAATTGCCATTAGCTACCAAAGAGACCTATCAAGAGCCATAACTAACTTATGGACTCCCCTGAATACCAACACCTAAAAAGAAGTTAGCCTGTAGGTCCTATCATAGCATCCAATCGTACAATGAAACAGTGTATGACCTGCTCTAAACTGTCATCCCAGTCTCTCTCCATCCCTACTCTAGGACCACGTCTACAGGTCATGCACCTCAATGGTACAATGAATTCCATGCACCAATTGATAGCCCTACGTCGAACATAACAAAACTATAAATAAACACTTTAAATCGCATATCAATATATAAATATATAATATTCTATGGATCTCCTAGTAGCCCCAAGTCGGACATACCAGAACTATATTTATACATATAGAAAATATAAATCACATAAACTGTATGCATGTGTGTATAACCAGTCCAACTATATGAAATGTAACACCCCGCACCTTAATGGGTCCGACTTTTCGCTAAATTAAAAACTCAAATCCACTAGGGTATAGATCGTTTTTATTGGTATCCTGTAAATAATAAAACTATGTTAGAGCACTATCGATATAAACACACGGCATAATAGTAAAGTGTAATAAAACATATAATTACTGACTAAGGCTAATACCTTAGATATCTAATACCCTTGTCAGTATTGAGCATGCATAAGAAAATATGTCCTTCCACCGTTCCCACCTTGTACTAGTACATGTCCCTCAAAGTTTGTCCCATGGCTTGTAATGGGAAGGGGGTCAGAACAACGTTCCGGTGACTAGTAAATTTCATACTTTATATCAAATATTTTATCTTGGTCGTCTTAACTTCATGTACGTGTACGATATGCCCCACCTACTCAAGGTATACAGTAACTACATTCATATATATATATATGTCTGTATACATATAAGTACCACAGTCCCCTTATAGACCAGGATACATTCCCAACTAGTATCCGTAACTCTGCCCTGCGCCAGGTATCCACCATTTGTGTCTAGACAAAATTACCTGCGTACATTGAGGATCTTCCCATTAGTGCCTAATAACAGCTTTATAACTATTTAGTCTTATTATACTCATCTTAAAGACTTATTTAGAGGTTATCGAGCCCTACCTCCTAACTACAAACTAACTAACAAACAACTATGAGGCAGTGCATGTCCCATATGTGATATACACTAGTAGGAGGTATAGTCCGTATAGGCATAACCGGAGTCTTTCTAACTACCGCTCTTGGACTGATGATGCTCTCGACCTATGTGTACAGTCCTACTCCTCACATATACGGCTTTCAAAAATTAGAAATCCTCCCTTTTTTGAAAAATCATTTTTAATTAAGTTCTGAAATAGTTGGAAAATAAAACTCACTTTATAAAAGAAACTTTTACTAAAAAATTTCATATTTAAAAGTCATGGATTTTTGAACAAATATTTTCAAAAGTATTTTTTTCACTTTCCAAAACAAATTTAGTCATATCCTGTGTAGTCGGGATTTAGTCGATGGGTTAACGTCCAAGATTGACTCTTTTCTACTACATAAATTTTAAAATTTCTTGAACTTTTTCTTTTATTTTAGAACAATAAGTAGCACACAAGTTCATTTATAAATTTCAAGATTTAAGGCATAAGGTGATTTTGCAACAACATTTCTCTGTCATTCGCTTGCTAAAATTTATCTCCTAAAGTTCACCACTTTTTAGGGTTAACATTACTTTTCTTTTAGTAGCTAATTAAGTAAATTTCCTAATTTATTTAATAAACTTTCGGTCTTTTATATTTTCTTTCTTTTGCATCAGTCAAGTGTCCTTTTTGAGATTTCCTTATTTATACTTTTTCCCAATAAATATAGCCGTCCATCCATAAAACAAATAAAAAGGAATATTTCTCATAACATTGTCCACATTTTATACAAACAGAAACAACTAGTGCTTGAAACACAAAGCCTAAAAGAAAAAAAATGCTGAAAGAAAAATAACAACTGCTACTACTAACTTTACTACTACCTACGGGCTACGAAATGGCCCTGTTCCTTCACAAGAGCCCGAACCACTTCCATGACCCCTGAATGATCTGAGTATGGTAGATATGCATCCAAGCTCGCGACCCAGGTACTACTGCTTTGCCCGTATCTCTAGCAGCTCCGCCTCGATCCAAATCTGGGAATCCCGGATCGCTACATACTCAACGATCTATGGCTGTGGCTCTACAGCCTTCTGATTTGGCTATGGAGCCCACTCCATCTGCACCTGCCATTCTCCCTCATACGCTCTAAACTCTGCAGGCACTTCTCTAATCCCCATCCTCCTAAGGGTGGACCCATCCAATGGTGCAAGTGTCAATATGCACCTGCTCTCCTCGAAAGCTAACTTCTTACCATCGAATGATGGGTGTGAAAAGATGACAGTATGGAATATAGCTCCTTTGATTCCTAACTCCTAGGCCTACATAATAGCACATGGTGGCCTTAGCCCAATTCACATGAATACCACCTATGCTGGCATAGGTTGCCTTCTGCACTAAGGGTTAGATCTAGTCGAAACTCTCCATCGTGGGGATGATATTATGCTGAATGATGCGGACGATCAAACGAGCTTGATCCCACATTTTGTCTATCCACCAGAGCCTACTCCCCGATGGAAGATATGTTGAAGAATGGATGGATCGGAGGTCTCGATATCCACCAAATCCTCTCCTACCATGGAGATGTGCAGTATACCTCCAAACGGCTCATTTGTCATTCGAATCTCTACTCCCTTTACTTCGGATGTGCAGAATAATCGGCAAAGTCTCCAAACTTCACCGGCCAGCCTTGTAGAAACGTGAAATTCACTGCCACTTCATAGCCTTTTACTTTTTATTCATCGTTCTGGAGCCACATAATCTCTTGTGGGGTCAAATTTGGGTGACGAGAGGAGATGATACTTTATCGAGGGGCCATGATTTTGTTTGATAGGTGGTTTTAGATCTGGATCTGGAGGATGAATCAGATGGATCACCGCTCGTTTTCGAGGTCATGGAGGGACTGCTGGACCATCGCGCTCATTGCTTGGGACTTTGGAGATGATTTGCTCGACTTTTAGGAGGAAGAATAGAGAGTTTGGAGGTGAGGAGGAAGAGAGAAGGAGAGAATGAAGTGGTGGCTCAACCTAGACGTAACTTTTATGTTATGTTCAAGGTTCGGGTAATGCCCGAAACCCATGCCTGGTCGACCACTTATCTTGGGGCAGTCGACTGCTACTGGTCGACTGGTTAATCCCCAGGGGTCGACCACTCCTAATCTATTTGAGCTAGGTTGAACATGAACCCTTTTTGAACTGGGTCAAATAGTAACTATTAATTTAACCAACATTATTCGTTCTGCTTCCGTCTCCTTTTTCTTAGTACCGACTGTTCTACCCATAGCGGTATGCTTGCCTACCACTTTGTTTTCAGGCTCTTGTCTTCTTTCCTATTCTTTTTACCCCATTTAAAACCAGTACCACTTTTTATTATCCACCCCTTAAAAGAATTAAAAAACTTAAAAATATTCATCCAAAAAAAATCAATGAGCTATATATATACGCTCTATTTTTTTCAAAAGAGATATCTATTTATTAAAGCCCATTTTTAAATGAAATTTTTCAATCTAAATAAATTTTTAATTTCTACTAAAAAAATTATTTAAATATAAATGGATATTTTATTTTTCAAAAAATTTAATATTTACGTACTTTTCAAAAATAGTTTTTTTCTATTTTTATACAAATCCCTTGAAAATCATTTCAAATGTATAATAATATTATTATTTATTTTTACAAATATTTTATTTAGTTCTTTCATATAGGGTCGAACTTAGAGTGAATTTTAATGGTCCCTTCTTTTGGATTTTTCTTCTTTTCTACTTACTTTCTGAGTTATCTCCATTCAGAATATATTGAAAATCCAGTTATCATCATGGAGTGATTTCTATACACCTTCCTTCAGGAACAAGCTGAATTTTTACTCCTGGATATCTACAATATATAAATTCTTTATTTACCATCTATCTGGAACTAACGTATATCAACAATTGATAATCCTATGGGGATCTACAACTATTGGGCAATCCATACCACAAAGGAGTCAAGTACCATCCAGCTTCAGAGACCTTTCTATATGTCACATTCATGCTCTTCTTAAGTCAACTTCATATATTGTTCCTACTCATAATCGCATTGTCCATCTTTTTCGAAGATGGTTGCAACTACTTCTATAGTTGGAATTTGTAAAGTTTGGCGTATTATATGTATATAAATATTAAAAATAACAATACATTTAACATTAGCTCTGATACCAAGTGTAATAACATGCACCTTAGTGGGCTTGAATTTTTGCTTATTGAAAACTCAAGTCCACTAGGGTACATATCGTTTGTGCTGGTATCCTATAAATAATAAAAGCATATCAGAGAACTATCGATATAAACTCACAGTAGAATAGTAAAGTATAATAAAACATATAATTACTGACCAAGGCTAATACCTTAGATATCTAATACCCTTGTCAGTACTGAGCATGCACAAGGAAATCTGTCCTTCCAGCTTTCCTGCCTTGTACTAGTACTTATCCCTTAAAGTCTATCCTGTGGTTTGTAATGAGAAGGGGGTTAGAACAACATTCTGGTGACCAATAAATTACATAATTTATACATAACACTAGTTTATGTCGATTGTCTTTCATTACGTGTTATGTCAACTATTTTATCTTAGTCATTTTGAATTCAGATACGCATATGATGCACCCTGCCTACTCGAGGTATACAATAACTACATATATATATAGAGTGTGTGTGTGTGTGTAAATACCACGGTCCTTTTATGGACCATGATACATTCCCCACTAGTATCCATAACTCTGCACCGCGTCAGGTATCTGTCATCACTGTCTATACTGAATTTCCTGTGTATACTGAGGAGCTTCCCGTTAGTGCATAATAACGGCTTTACAACTATTTAACCATATTCTACTCATCTTAAAGATTTATCTATGGGTTATCTAGCCTTTCTCTTTAACTACAAATAAACTACAAACAACTGTCAGGCGGTGCATGTCCCATACGTGATCTACACTAGTTGGAGGTGTAGTCGATATAGGCATAACCCAAGTCTTTCTATCGACAGCTCAAGGACTGATGACGCTCTCGACCTATGTGTACAACCATACTCCTCACATATATGGTACCAACCTTGGTGAAACGTTGAGCCTATGCTTACCGTCCCATTTAGATTGCTTAATGCAACAAAGGAAATTCCCACTTGGTTTATAACACATACCCCCAAAGGATTGAAGTAGACCCTACATGACAATCTAACACTTCAGACGAGGCCAAACCTACCTCGGTATATTCCCTTCACCTATACACAATCGTATAAACTCACGGGTCCTACAATTGGAGATATTTCACGTCAGTACAATGCATACACAACCGTTGGTAGCCCCTTTCGGAGAGTAGACTTCTGTTGTGTAACATTACTGACCTCGGATCCCAACCCATACTAATGACTATGTCATTTATAATTAATCTAAGTTTTTGACTAGATCCAATAATTTGCACCTGTCATAAACGCATGCTTGAGGCTATATAAATTTATTTAACTACTACGCCTCATATGTTCAACTGTTAATATTCTGTTATTTTTACATAACTTACTTCTTATTTCATTAACGTTGTTTAATGTCATTTATCGCTTAATTCTAATTTAATAGATTAAATATCTTTTACTGATTAATTCCACTTAACACTATTAGTTATATCTTACTGTTCCTTTAAACTATTAACTATCTTTCTCTGATTGTTATAACTTCTTAATGACGTATTTCATCACTTTACGTACACTTCATTGCTTATGCGGAACCTCTCTAGACAATAATGGCTTTGTCTGATTCTAAAGGCTTGGTTTAGCTTTAGAAAGGGTTGTTCTATACAATACATGCTTTCAAGTGGGTTGAGCGAAGGAAAAACCTTTAGTGTCGAAAGGTTTAGCGCATGTATGAAGAATTGTTCTTCATTGTCTTCGAAAGTTGTTGCTTCAACTCATTCGAAAGGTCTTCATACATATAGAATCATCTACTTAGAAAGGTTGTCACTGAGCCAAAAGGGTGCTTTCGACCCCTTCGACCTCTTCGAAAGGTTCTGAAGCTTTTGAACTTTGGTCATAGCATCCCTTCAACTCCTTCGAAAGGTCTAGCTGGAGCCTTTTCCTCTTGTTCTTCTTTGTCTTCTACTCAAATAGGTTTTGACTGAGTCGAAAGGAATTTTATGTAGTAACAACATATATTAGATTTACAATTAAATTGTTGTTATTATCAATATTGACTGTACTTTGGTTTATACTTAGGGATTCAGCATTTTAATACATTTGAATTACATCTTCCCAAAGGGAAACGTTAAAACTATGATTTTCTATAAATTATCTAAAAAAAAGGACTTGTGTTATTTTTGGAATTACAAGGAATTATCTTTTCTGTTATTATTGAAATAGACGGTACAAAAATACGGTAAATATCCCTACTTTGTATGCCTCTTTCTTTTAGGTATGTTCCTTGTTATTTTGAACGATATACTTCTATTCGCAATTATAAAACTGGATAATTTATAGAAATTTACATTACAATACATTTCATCCCAATGAATTAAAATACTACTTAAATCCTAATCCAATTTATAACAACTTCCAATTCATGTTTACTAACATATATCATTCAACTAACAAACCTGAAATTTTTATACAATCTCATTAACAAATTATTTATTAAATTTAGGGACTACTTTCACTCTCACTTTCTAGATTCAACTATATGTAATATTTAATCAAAGTTAACAATTCACAAAATATGTAGGCCTGGTTCTCAAATTCATTACATATGTATATTTAAGTCTACAACTCCATAATTTACATTTAGGCATACATGGAGCCTATCTACAACGATATAAATCCAATATTATATAAAATATATAATTCCTACCCATCTGTAAGCTTCTAAATCTTCAGATCTAAACCCCGTTATTTATGTTTGACTTCCTTTCTTCCTACCAAATATGTATCGAAAGCATACACATATTTATTAGAAATTTAGATCTGAGAATAGATTTAAATTTAATTTAGATTTGGATTTAGTTTTACAACTTACCTTGGTCTTGGAAATTTGATTCGATCATATTCTTCTTCTTTATTATTCTTCGCTGTTCTCCACTTATATGTATATAAATTTTATAATTTGTGAAGAAAAGAAAATGGTAGAGCTTCGCCGTTTCTTAGAAAATATGAGAAGAGAAATGTGGGGTTAGGTCCGTATTTATACATATGCGAATCAATACCAACCGTTAGATTAGATTATATTAAATCCGGGTCGTTCGGCTTAGGTTCAATACACAGCCAACGGCCTATCAACGGTCGGCCGCTATACTACTATCGGTCGACCACTAACTGTCAACTGGTCGCCTATTTATGTTACACATTAATTTGTTTCCTCTTACACGTTATTTTATACAGTTTTGACTAATCAAATTTAACGCCGATTAACGTTAATTTTGCTTAGACGTTAAGTATCTATTACTGTTAAATAACGTTAATTAATTATATTATTTCCTTAATTACATATATAATTATTTTCGATTTGAAATCTTCAAACGTTAGTAACATCTTCGTTTGAACTCCGATCGTAAAACTTTATTTATGAAAATCGATCAGGCCACGAATACAATGGTGCAAGTTTCGTAGAAAAATTCTAACGTTTGTGGAAATTCCATTTTCGACTCTAACAATTATTAATTACTTTCTTTATATGGGGTGTTACATGGAACTAATAAACACATATCATGCACATTTACATACAAAAAGGAAATACACAACATAAGTAACAAATATATCATCTCAATATCAATAATAATTCACACATACAATCATATAAACAATCCAAAAAAATGCATCTTACTTAAATAATCAATCAAACAATTATATCTTCGTATTATTTATAGAAGTCCCAAACTTATTTTGTAAAATAATACTTTCACATATCAATCAAATTTCAAGTGCAAGTAAAAGAATCCTAAATCCTCAAATTTTCTTTTTGCTTCCTCAAATCAAAGTAGAAACCAGATCTAATCCTAAGTTAAAATTATTTTTTTCTTCTAATCTCTCCTTCTTTTGTTTAACGATGAATCTCAATTTATTTATTTTTTTGCGAATCTCACAACCGAGATTCCAGGTTTTTTATTTCAATTTTCCTGGAACTTTTTCGAGTTTTCATTTAACTAGAAGTATGTTAATTCGATTTCATAGTTTGATTATTACTACTCTCTTTCCTATTTATTTTCATTTTAGACCCAATTTCAGATTTTTATGATTACTACTACCTTTTTAGAGAATCTGAATTCTCGTTTTAGAGATCCTAATGTTTTAAAGGTTAACTCCTGTTTAAGTTTGTTGATTTAATGGGTTTAATTTATTTGTTTATTAATTTTTGATTTCCTGGATTTGAAATTGGGTTTGGGGAAGAATGAGGTTTCTGTTTTTCTTTGCCCGGAAGCTTTGAGCTGTACGGGTGAAAATTTGGCACCACAAATTTACCTTTCTACCTTTTCGAAAGGGATTAAGGTGGCAACATTGATTTTGCTTCCTTAGCCTCTTTCAATGGGGTCGAAAGGTATTGTAGCGCAAGTTTAACCGACTTTGCTGAAAGGTTATATAATGAAGTAGGATACAGTCACCCCCTCGAATGCAAGACGTTTCAACCTAGTCGAAACTTATTGTGATGATTGAAATCCTTTCTCTTTGGTATGCCTTTGAAACCATAATATCCTTTCGACGCTATCAAAACCTTATGTAACTAAGGAATTGGAACCTTCTATAACCACCTTTCTCCAGCATTGTCAAAACATTTCAAGTTCATATAATTCTAACTTAAGACCTTTCGACTCAAATGGTATATAAAAGATTTCGATGACATTCATATTTCCCTTAGAAAACTTAAGTCATAGGTTTGGACAGTGTCGAAAGGGTCTTGTTATCTTGTTTATGGAATATTAGTTGTATGTACTTTGTTCAAGTTTTTAAGTTTGCTTTGACCATTTGCTTCTAACAACCTAGTTCTTATTGAGCTTTCGACATTGTTGAAGGGTGCCAATAGGATATATACTCCAACCCTTCCTTTCGACCCTGTCGAAAGCTTGGCGAATGTTCATATTTAAGCTTTCAATAGTATCGTGAGTTGTTTGTTAAATGTTAATTTATCCTTCCCTTTTGACTCAGTCGAAAGCTCTATATTCTTGATTTTCAACTTTAACTCTCCCCTAAAGAATTTCAAGTTTCATATTTTAGTTACCATAGTAGGTTTTTACCAAATTTTTGAAAGAATGTTAAGTTTATAATAACTGGGAATTTTAACTGAAATGTTTTCTCCTGGCAAAACCATGAGCTCTCCGAAGAAAATTAAAGCCACTTCAAAGCCTTCTCTCATATCTTCACAAGATGAAGTAGACGCTATTCTTAACGACTACGAAATTATCGGTGTGGAAGCTATCCAGCCTAAGGAATCTGACACCATCAGCAACCCTCCCGAAGGTTTCTTCGCTTATACTGCCATTCATATATGGCACGGAGGGTTTTTGCCTTTTCGGAGTTCTTGTCCAAGTTTCTTTCTTACTTCGGCATCGCTCCAATCCAACTGTCCCAGAATGTATACACTTACCTTCTATCTTTGAAGTTGATGGCATTGGAATCTGGCCTCCCTTCTTTAAATGCTGAAGTATTGAATCACTTGGTCTGACTGGTCAAGCTTAGCAACCTTAATAGCCAAATCTTCGGGGGAAACCTTCGAAGAAGCTGATATCAGAGGGGGTTAACAAGTTTAGAGACTGGGAGAAACCATTCTTCTTCATTTCCCAAATATCAGTGGGACCTTCTCTACTCCCCGTAAGTTTAGACTTCCATTATTTCCCTTCTACTCAGTGGTTTTTCTTGTCTAATCTTTGCCTTTTTTCAGGTGCTCCTGCCAAAGAACTTCACGAGGCGAATAAGAGAATGGTGGAGTCTCTCGTTGCAGCTTTTAGTGAGATTGGAAATCGAGTGAAGCTGTTGGATACCGCCAACTTAAGGAAGAATTCTCTTCTCCACTCCGATCAAAGGATTTTAGGGCAGCCTCCCTTGATCCAACACACATCACGAGGCAAACACGTCCTTTGCTTGGGAGACCCTGCACATTTCTCTCTTATGTCACCCATCTGTGCTGACCACTTCGGTAAGTGATAAACGCTGCACTTGTTATGTATTGTTGTGTTGTTTTTCCAAATTATTCTACTGGCTTATAATCTATTTGAACTCTTTTCAGCTGCTCCTCAAGCGGAAAAAACCCCTAGTGGTCCTGCTCCTCCTCCCTCAACTTCACACGTGTCATCTTTTTCCCAAGCCATTGCCAGGTCATAGATGGCTGCTAAAAGAAAGCTAATCAAAACGTCTACGGTGGAACCTCCTCAAAAGAAATTTAAAGTGGTTGAGGTTTCTGATTCTCCACTGCCGGTCGAAGTGGAGTCTATTAATGTTGGGGAGTCTTTAAAGATTCCTTTTGCTGAAGCTCCTTATGTCATGCCTAAGGAAACTCCTTCCAAAATCGATCCTCTTTCACACATCGTTGTCTCCAGCTCTCCAAGCATAATTGAGGATATGCAACAAACATTATGGACTTCGACCCCTGCTCAAGTTCTAAATCTTCCGGAACCATCCGCTTCCACACCTCCAGGTAATTTCGAAAACATGGTCCATTCTATTTTAAACTCTCCATCATTTACTTCAATTCAGCCGCCGTCCTCCGTTCCTAATTTGGAAGGACACTACTGATCCTTCTCGAGCAACAACTTTTGGTATGTACTACGTTACTTAACATTATTATCTATGTTTCTCTTTAAGCCTTTTAACTCACGTTGTATTTTTCTCTCAAATTTCCAAGAGTTGGCTAGTTTTGCACGAGCATGCATCTAAGTCTTCTGTTGAGTCCTCCAAAGCTTCAAGAGGATATTTCTACCCTAAAAGACCAAGTGTCTTTTTTATCTGCGGCAAAAGATAAAGCGACCACTGAACTAGAGCGATTGAGAACTTCTCTCGCCCAGTCGGAATCTGCTACTTTGGAGGAAAGAAAGGCTCGCTAACTCCTCACCGATGAAAACTTGGCGACGCGATTAACTCTAAAAGAATCAGACGAAGATAAGGCCAGAATGGCAGCAAAGCATGCCACTATGAAGAAAATGTTGGAAAAGAACAAAGCCTCGTTGAAACTGGCTACTGGCACCATTTCGGATGTGAAGCAGCGAGTATCGCAATTCCTTGACTCATCTCTTGAAGACATCATTATGAATTCCTTTGAAGATGCCTTGATGCTCGCTTATGCTGATAATGTTGATAAGTGCCTGGATTTGAGCTTCCCCTCGCTCGACCCTACTCTCGTTGATAGGGTGATGGATAAAATCAAAAAGATGGTGTAGGGGGTTGAAGTTGCTGAAAGGGAGGAAATTGACGCCTCCAAACTTCTTTCTTTTGAAGTTCCTCCTTTTGAAGTTGAGTCCAACTCAAAGGACGAAGACAAAGATGATGCTGTAGAAGAGAAGGGGAATAATGATGAGGAAGACGACGACGACAACATCAGCGGTGGCCAATGTTTAGGTGGTGACGGAGAAGGCCACACCGAGTCTTCTGATAAAGATGGAGATGTTAATGCAAGAGCTCCTGAGAAAGAGCCATCTCCTCACACAGCAATCCCTCCTGAATCTGCTACCCTTTCTGCTCCTTAAGAAGATCCTGCTTCTATTAATGTTGATGAACCAAGAGGAAAAGAGCAGGTTTCTCAGACTTCTGTCCCGATATCTCAGGTATGGGATTCTCTGTTTAAATATCTTTCACTTCAAAGATAATAATAGTGTAAATCATTCATTTTAGATAAGGAAGAAATTTGTCCTCCTCTATAAAACCAAACTCGAAAGAAAACAAGCAGAGATAAACAGATTATACAGGGAGTTAGACGAGCAAATAAGAGAGTACAATGTACTTTCCGATAAGTATCATAGGCTTGATAGAAGTGCATCAGTGCTGGCGTCTTTTAAGCATCAAAAAGCTGCCCCTACTAAAGAGAGCATGCCTTCGCTATGATGCTCTTTTAAAAGAAAACCGGGAGTTAATCGCCTTATTTTGGATGTTGATTGAAGAGAGGGATATTTTAGTCAACATCTTATATAAGGCCTGCTGTAGACACTCAATTGTTGACTTTTTATATTTAGGTGAATTTAGTGGGGGTCTACTTAGGCATTTTCATAAGAGATACTTGGATGAATTCAGATCTAACCCGCACCCTGGAGCTTGTTGGAACTTACCACGGGTCAGATCCATTCCCCATGATCTCCCTTCAAAAAAACTTAAGTATTATAAGAACAAATTTGTCTCTGAATTATATTCTCAGTCTATCTTGTATGAACCAGATGAATAATTGTAAACATGTAATAACATATTGATTTTATAAACATTTGTTTCAGTCTTGCTTTTTATGCTTAGCTTCATTTTATTATATTATCACATAGTGATTGTTCATCAGGTCAACTTGTTTCTAGAGACCATTTAAGCCATATGTTAAACTGAGAAGATTTTATCTTGAAAAGCTATCAATTTTAAAGTCTTCAAAATTAGCAAGGTACTGTTTTCTTAGAGATTTACAAAAACTCTACTTGGAATACCCTCGTCACCGCTTTGATTTCCTTGGTGATGAGAAAGAAAAGCTTCTTAAGGAGATTAGACATTTCATACAAAATTAATTTGCGATCGCGATAGTCCTCCGGCTGGGAAGTGGGACTATAGCAAATGTCCACCGGTTATTACTCCAGAAGGAGTCAACATTCCTTTTGATTCGACGATTACCCTCTTCGCACATTCATTAAATAAAGTTAGAAATGCAGTTTCCCAACTTTAGATATAAAAAATTGTCTATTGTATCTTTTAGTTTCGTTGTTATTTAAGTTGTAATCTGTTATCATAATAATAAAAAGATTTTTCATTCTGATTTTGACTCCACTTTGTTTCTTTTTCTATTTAAATAGGAGTTACAATTATCAGCAGCTCCTCTTTCACTTGAATCGGCGCCGTGCTTTACTATCTTAGAGATAAGCTATTGATAGAATTTGAAAGGATCAAACTTCTTGATGATATTTTACTCGAACACTTTCATGGCAACGCTGAAGCTTTAAGGTGGAAGAAGAGATACTTACTTCAGAAAACTATCGTTAGCAACCTTAAGGATCAAGTTGCCAGTTTGGAGGCTGATACCAAAAGCAAAGATGAAATGATTTCTGCACTAAAGCGACATGTAAAGTCGAACCCTTCAATCGACTTTGATCAAAAAATGTCGGAACTCTTTCAACAAATTAGTGATTAGAGATAAAACTGAAGGATAGCCAAGCTCAATGCGAATCGTTGGAATATATTATAGGGGATAATATTCAGAATATCGATTCATCGGCTCCCCGCGCTACTCCTTCTGTGACTAGACCTACAAGGTCTACTTCCCTTGCCGCTCAAAAATCCCCCCCAATGACTAATCCCCCTCCTGGCTTAGATGAGAGGATATTGGGTAAATGGTGTAGGAAAGTCAAATTTGAAGTGGCAAATATTTTGACGAACAGCAAAGGATTAAATGTTCTCAACGTATAAATGAGTATGCCGCTAGAGTTCAGGAACTTAAACGTGGAAACTACTTCCTTCAGAAGCGAATAGCAGAATAAGTGATGGAAAACAAAACCCTTAGGGGCACAAACAAAGCTTTCAATTGAGCTCTGAAGACCAATATTGATGCAATTGACGATGCAGATAAGATAAGGAAGAAAGAAAAGAAACTTAAAGAGGTCCTTTGCATCGTAATTCGTCGCATAGTAGATCCTTCAATTGTTGAAAATCTGAATAAGGCTACTCAAGACTTATAATATATTTGTATTCATGAAATGTATATACTTATCTTGTATATTTGTAAATAGTTTCATAAGTTATGTAAATCATATAAACTTTGTAAATATCACCTGATTTGTGATTCCTATTTGTAATGTTATTTCTAAAGCGCCTGTTTGATAGCTCATGCTATTATTTTTGTATCTGCTGAATCTTTCATTCTTCTTTGCTGTTTTGATTTTCTGGAAAGTATGAAGCAAACAATATTTTCAATTGTTAGTTTGAAATTGACATATAAATCTATGTATGCCATTCGTGTATATTAACAAATCACTATGTTAATCTAATGAAAAGCAGTTTATATCAAATGTCTAAATCCCATATTTAACCGTGATGAGAAATAATTAAGAATTTAACTTTAACCATCTTGCTGGAATGTTTGAAGTCTCTTGATAGAAAACCCTGCCCTAAAACAGAGATATAAATGTGAGAGATTCATTCTCTAAAGAGCTAAGTATGGAAAATCCCAAAAATTAGCATCTGAATATTTGTAATATAAACCCCATGATCTGTTCTCGGGTATTTAATGAACTTGGAAACTTAGAAATCCAAAACCCAGATTCGGGTATTTATGGAAATTTATAATAATGATCTTCTTGAGAATATTCTTTGACCCAGATTCAGGCATTTGTGATAGAAATCCATAACAGAAATCCAAAATAGAAATTTCAAGCCTAGATTAGGGCATTAATAAGTAATAGCCTCGCAACCCAGATCCGGGTATAATAAGGACTGTAAGTGATTAATAAAGATCTGAAACCTAGATTCGAGTATTAATAGATGAAATTTAGAAATGAGAGTCCTAAAACCCAGATTCGGGTATTAATAGACGGACTCATGCTTTACTCCTTAGATTTTGTGTTCTATGACATGCATAAACCCTTTAGGCCTTGTACAATAGTAATCTGATTGGCTGCTTCTCGAGATTAGACATCTTAGTCCATAATATGATGTGCCACTTCTTCGGCCTAGACATCTTAGTCCATTAGAGATATACCGCTTGTCAAGTTCGGACATCTTAGTTCATTGTTTGTTGAGCCTCTTCTTGGGCTTGGACATCTTAGTCCATTGTTGTCCGGTGCTCTTGGTTAGCTCATCTTAGAGGCTAGAACCAAGGACTTATCTGACCTCCCTCTAGGAGGCGCCCTGCCCTGGCCATAGCATGGCACAGACAGGGGCTTGTTTGGTGCTTTAACCTGGCCATAGCGTGGCGTGGATAAAGGCTTACTATGTCCTACCTTCAGAAGGTGCCCTACCCTGGCCATAGCATAGCATGAATAGGGCCTTGTTCGGTACTTTACTCTGGCCATAATGTGGCGCGGATAAAGGCTTACTCCGTCCTCCCTCCAGGAGGTGCCTTGACCTGACCAGAGGCGTGGCCAAGGGCTTGTCTAGTGCTTTAACTTGGCAATAGGATGGCGCGGTAAAAGGCTTACTCCACCCTTCCTCCAAGAGGTGCTCTGCCTTGGCCAACTCGGTGTGGATAGAGGCTTTCTACCATCTTAGATAGACTACCATCTTAGGTAGTATCCAAATACAAGGAGTATTTCACTCCCAACCATGTAGATCTTTCATAGAAAAGTAACTCTTTATTAATTTTTCTCATGTTCTCTTTACAAATTCTTTAATCTTTCCTTGATGGAAGAAATTGATTATCATCCCCTCTAGGGCTTTGCAATGATTAGTCTCATGTCTGTTCATCATGTGATAGTGACAGTAGGATCCCCTTAGATTCCTTTCATGTTTTGGCTTATTTTTCTGTGATGGCCGATAGTTAAGCTCATCCTTGGTTAGCAAGTAGATATTTTATATTGATGTTGTCAAGTTGCATTCTTTAGGAAGTCTAGACTTGTAACTTGATTCTTGAGGATGGCTTTTTGATTTTTTGTTCCTTGGCCTTGTAGTTTCACACTCTTCAATCGCTTTTCTTTTTGCCACCCTTTGTAGTTCTTGTGTTGGAAGTCTTCTTGTTGTAGTTTGTTGCCATTTATGTACAAAGGCATTGTAGTCAGCCATTTTCTCTTTTTCAAAGGTTGTGCCTTTAGAATAATGTTAAATAGTTCTCCTTATTTGACTGAATATATTGTCACTTCCATTTTTCCTTTTTCCTAAGGCAACAATAGGAGTGGGGCCAACATGAAAGGGGTTTAGACCCCATTTCTCCAGATCGTATGATTCTTTTTTTTTTCTTATTCATAATTCTTGGAGCTTCTAATCTTAGTTTTTGCTCTTCATTTTGGTTGGAATCCTTACTGGTTCTTTGGGAGAATCTTGTCAAATATGGTTCTGAATATCCTTGCTCTGAACTTTTAATTCATCTATCCATGATGATGTGGTCCAAAGTAGATAAACTTGAAACCAAGTTGGGTCAGGTTAGAAACAAGTGGCGTTGGATGTTCAACCAAGTCGGAGGTTGATGCCCTCCTTCTAGCGCCAAAATGTTAATAAGAAATCTTGCTAACACCCCGATGTGGAATAAAAGGATAAAGTTGATCTTTTTAGGTTTCCTTTATAATTATGGAGAAGAGCGGGAGGTGAATGTCCTCTTTAGTTTTCGTTTCGAATAGGTTGTTATAGTGAAAACTTGTTCAGGTTGACCTTTCGATCCGATTGAAACGGCTAATTCCTTTACTTAACAGCCTTTTAACTTTGCTGAGATAGAGTGGTTTTCCCTTCGAAAGCTTTCCTTTCGACCCAGTTGAGATACCCTGGATAAGGTTTATCTTGATAAGTTTCGACCCTATCGAAGACTTTAGTTGTTGGGTGGTCAGGGTTCTATCCAAGAACTTAAGGCAAATGTTTCAACCCTGTCGAAAGCTAAGTTGATTAGTAGTTAAGACTCGAATCAGGAATCCGGAATAAAGGTTTTAACCTCGTCGAAAGCTTGATCCTTAGGCACCTTGTGGAAGGTTTAGGTTTCTAAAGGTTTAAGTGGATTGAGGATAGGTTTCGACCTTGTCGAAAGTAAGAGCCCAAAAGAAGTTAACCTAGGGATATAACTGAAGTTACTTGAATTTGTTAGGTTTCGATTGAGTCAGAAGAGACCTTTCGATACAGTCGGCACCTGTAACACAAGGTTAAACCAGATAAAAGCTTGAGAAATAGTTAAGTAATCTAAAATATTGAAGACTTCCCTTTTTTAGCACAAAGATCACTTTATTATTCAAAATCCCCAATTCGATTTACAAATTAGGGTTTTACAGCTTTTAGAAGTAAGAGAATACAAGTTTAGAATCACTCAGTTTGGATCCCCAAAACCAGACCCCTTAGATCTTATTTATATATGTGGGTCAGCACCTTTCAACCTCAATGCTTTCGACCTGGTCGGAAGGTGGCTACTATGTTGACACTAGCATGCTTCTGCCTTTAACAAAAGGAGCGGTTGCTCTTCCCTCCTCTATGTTGCTTTGTAAGAGCTTTCGGCTCTGTCGATAGGCTTTATCCAATGGTTTTGAAGATGTTGAGATGTTGATTGTTTCGATGCTGTTACTTTCTTTTGAACTCTTGTGTGTGACTTGATGTGGAATCTCTCTAGACAATAATGGCTTCAACCAGTTTGAAAGGCTTGGTTTAGCTTTCGAAAGGGTTGCTCTGGCCAATACATGCTTTCGAGTGGGTTGAGCGAAGGCGAAACCTTTATTTTCGAAAGGTTTGGCACATGTATGAAGAGTTGTTCTTCATTGTCTTTGAAAATTGTTGCTTCAACTCATTCGAAAGGTCTTCATACATATAGAATCATGTGCTTCGAAAGGTGGTTACTGAAGAGGAAGGGTGCTTTCGACCCCTTCGACCTCTTTGAAAGGTTCCGAAGCTTTTGAACTTTGGCTGTAGCATCCCTTCGACTCCTTCGAAAGGTCTGGCTGGAGCCTTTCCTCTTGTTCTTCTTTATCTTTTGCTCAAATGGGTTTCGACTGAGTCGAAAGGAATTTTATGTAGTAACAACATATATTAGATTTACAATTAAATTGTTGTTATTATCAATACTGACTATACTTTGGTTTATACTTAGGAATTTCAGCATTTTAATACATTTGAATTACATCTTCCCAAAGGGAAACGTTAATGCTATGATTTTCTATAAATTATCTAAAAAAGGACTTGTGTTATGTTTAGAATTACAAGAAAATATCTTTTCTGTTATTATTGAAATAGATGGTACAATAATATGGTAAATATCCCTACTTTGTACACCTCTTTCTTTTAGGTATGTTCCTTGTTATTTTGAACGATATACTTCTATTCGCAATTATAAAACTGGATAATTTATAGAAATTTACATTGCAATACATTTAATCCCAATAAACTAAAACACTACTTAAATCCTAATCCAATTTATAACAACTTCCAATTCATGTTTACTAACATATATCATTCAACTAACAAACCTGAAATTTTTATACAATCTCATTAACAAATTATTTCTTAAATTTAGCGATTACTTTCACTCTTACTTTTTAGATTCAAGTATATGCAATTAATCACAGTTAACAATTCACAAAATATGTAGGCACGGTTCTCAAATTCATTACATATGTATATTTAAGTCTACAACTCCATAATTTACATTTAAGCATACATGGAACATATCTACAACGATATAAATCCAATATTATATAAAATATATAATTCCTACCCATCCGTAAGCTTCTAAATCTTCAGATCTGAACCCTATTATTTATGTTTGACTTCCTTTCTTCCTTCCAAATATGAATCGAAAGCATGCACATATTTATTAGAAATTTAGATTTGAGAATAGTTTGATTTGGATTTAGTTTTACAACTTACCTTGGTCTTGGAAATTTGATTCGATCATATTCTTCTTCTCTATTATTCTCCGCTATTCTCCACTTATATGTATATAAATTTTATAATTTGTGAAGAAAAGAAAATGGTAGAGTTTCATTGTTGCTCAAAAAATATGAGTAGAGAAATGTGGGGTTAGGTCCGTATTTATATAGATGCGAATCAATATCAATCGTTAGATTAGATTATATTAAATCCGGGTCATTCGGCCTAGGTTCAGTACACAGCCACCGGCCTATCAACGGTCAACCGCTATACTACTATCGGTCGTCCACTAACGGTCAACGGGTCGCCTATTTATGTTAACCGTTAGTTTGTTTCCTCTTACACGTTATTTTATACTGTTTTGAACAATCAAATTTAACACTAATTAACGTTAATTTTTCTTAGACACTAAGTATCTATTAATGTTAACTAACGTTAATTAATTATATTATTTCCTTAATTACATATATAATTATTTTCAATTTGAAACCTTCAAACGTTAGTAACTTCTTCGTTTGAACTTCGATCATAAAACTTTATATATAAAAATCGATCAGGCACGAATAAAATGGTGCAAGTTTCGTAGATAAATTCTGACGTTTGTGAAAATTCCATTTTCGACTCTAACAATTATTAATTAATTTCTTTTTACGGGGTTTTACATGGAACTAATAAACATATATCGTGCACATTTACATACATAAAGGCAATACACAACCAAAGTAACAAATATATCATCTCAATATCAATAATAATTCACACATACAATCATATAAACAATTCAACAAAAATGCATCTTACTTAAGTAATCAATCAAACAATTATATCTTCGTATTGTTTATAGAAGTCTCAAACTTATTTTGTAAAATAATACTTTCACCTATCAATCCTATTAAAGATTTATCACTTAATTATTCTATTAAAATTAAGATACTATTAATAACCCCTTAAAACTCTATATATCTCTGGTATATAATATATAATATATACATGTGCAAAAAAATATCACAAACCATTTTTTACGTTCTAAAGTTAATAAATCATGCTGTAATAATATTCGATATTTAATCATCTTACTCAAACTCTATTAAATAATAAAGTACTTCTTTTGTAATTTCTAACTTTTCAAATCTCTTTTATAAAAGTTACTAGTTTGTTCATTATTGAATTACACCATAGTAAACCTATAACAAGTTCGGATAAACTTCAAAGCCATTTTAATATAAGTTTAACATGCCTAAATAATTATTTTAGCCTTACAGCTCATTTTAAAGGTTATGCTTCTAAACTTCGACTAGTAATAAAATATATAATAATATTTCTATCACTAATATAATTACAAATAATAGTTCTAATTAATTTATAACCATGTCAACTCCATCTAACTCTATTCGTTACGAATACAACACAATATTTATATATAAGGATCTTAATTAATTATCCTGAATATTTAAAGTAAAATATATAATAATGTTTCTATTTCTAACATAATTACAAATTAGAGTTTAATTATAACCATGTTATAAATTAATATCAACTTCATCCAACTCTATTTAATACAAATTAAACATAATATATATAGGATCTTAACCAATTATCCTGAATATCTGAAATAAAATATACAATAATATTTCTATTTCTAACATAACTATAAATTGGAGTTTAATTAATTTATAACCATGTTAAAAATTAATATCAATTCCATCTAACTTTATTCAATGCGAATAGAACACACAATATATACATGAGATCTTAATCAATTATCCCCAAATATCTATTCAAACTAATCCAATCAAATGGGGCAGTAGTTATATATATGCATACATACATACACACACACACATATATATATATATAATTTTACCTTTTCTAGGTAATATTTTTCCATATTTATAATTACAGGGATTTAAACTGAAATATAAGTTTAGAGTTATAATTCTGCTCACATTGTAACGAACCACCTTTTCGACCCTCAAAAGTCGACACTGTTAAATCCATGATATTCATGTGCCAAGCATCCAAGTGCCGAAACGATAGATATTTGCGGTAAAAGAAAATAAAAGACAGAATAGAATCTCAGGTTGTGACGAGTAATATATAATGTACAACAGAACTTTACAAAAAGAAGACTTTTACATACGCATCGAGTCAACTAAATAATCATCAGCCTGGACAATTATCACAGCCCGTCCTTACAATTCTGATAGATACAATAAGAAAACGCAACGAAAATAAAAAGATACATGAATATGTCTCTAAAGCATCTGGTTTGTCTCCTGAAGCTCTAAAGCATCCAAACTAGATCTGTAATATTCTCGGTCTGACCCAAGCATTATTAAAAAATAACATCCGGATCAATCTATTAAACCAGCATGAGAAACACACCTCAAATGGATTTTTACAATACCTTTCAAAATAAAAGTATCTTGTAAGACCACATCGCACATAAAACATGAACGGGTTTCTACCTTATGATAACCAAACCATTTATATTAGAAAATCCAGTGATATTATAAAAATGTCTAAGGGAGAAAATATCAATAATCAAGTAGTTGTGATGCTCGTGAGTGTACATCACAACAATAATAGGTATATAACCAAAAATCGCTAAGGCGCGTTTGCTAATTGTGTAGGATTCCATGGAGGTGCCCTCGGTACTTCGAGAGTAGTCCTCTTGCATATGGATTAGAGTTATCCT
Organism: Allium fistulosum; assembly: GCA_030737815.1. Classification (NCBI taxonomy): domain Eukaryota; kingdom Viridiplantae; phylum Streptophyta; class Magnoliopsida; order Asparagales; family Amaryllidaceae; genus Allium; species Allium fistulosum. Next base: position 933,230,134 of record CM060907.1, on the reverse strand, counting down.
TCCAAAGTAAAAATACATCCCTAGTGATGTACAATCAAAAATACATAGCTGGCCCAAAAAACTGTCAAGTTGAGTGCATCACTCAATGCATGCATAACAACTATAGGTAACTATAGGAAGGAAGCGACTGCACCCTTATGGGTTAGCTAAACCCTTGGCTATGCATCATATCTCTGGTTTTAGTCATTACCGGTGGTGAGGCTATGTCCAATATTCTAGCTCATGCACCGCCTACTGAACAGATCTCGGAATCACATATGGATTCCCACGTCTCAATAAAAATATTGAAATCACACATGGATTCCAACATTGAAAACAGATCTTGAAATCTCACATGGATTCCCACACCCCAATGGGTCTTGGAATGACATATGGATTCCAAAATCCAAAACAGATCTTGAAATGATACATGGATTCCCATACCCCAATGGGTCTCGGAATCACACATGGATTCCAACATCCAAAACAGATCTCGAATCTCCTCCAAGCATAGAACCCGTATATGGTTTTGGATTGGTTACGGTTTCAAGTCATCTCTTACAAGTACACTCCCCCGCTTACCAGATGTTCCAGAACTAATTGGTCGATTTTCGAAATGCTCAACACCGGTTCTTTTGAAATTAATCGGACAATACATAAGATCGGGGATCGCCCCTTAATTGTTTATGTTGACGGATCTCCTCATCATTTGTCCTAGAAGAACAAAATGAGTTTATTCATACAATATAGCACCAATGACGGTAACTGTACCATATAATCCCTGTGTTTCTCCTAGATATTTCCAAAGTTAAAATCCTTTGGTGTTAAATAGGGAAATATTTCCGTACCACCAAAATTAAGAAGGATTACATATTTAGGCCAAGATTCGATAGTCGGTTATTTAACTATTAAATAAACAAACATTCCAAACAGAGATTACATTTTTCATGGAAACCACCAAGCCTCTTGGATTAATCTTTCATTAATTCTCTTTCTAAAATATTTAACAAAATATTCATATACTTACCTCACCGAAATAAGTATATTCTTCCTAAACATGGAAAACCTTTTTCACATACTTATAAAATGGTAAAAATGTATTCACCAAACACTCAAAGAGATTTTCTATTCCAAAATTATATTAAAATGATTAAACCCAAATGTCATTAAAACAGAGATATAACTAACCCGAAACACCATTCCTTTTCATAAATCTCTTATATTTTTTATAAATATCTCTTTTGTAAATCTCCAAAAACTATTTATAAAGCTTCTTTAAAATCTCCAATCTATTTATAAAATTTCTTTATAAATCTCCAAGTTTATTATAAAATACTCTTTACAAATCTCAAAAGCCCATTTATAAAACTTCCCTTTCAAATCTCTAAGACCATTTATAAACCTCTTTTATAAATCATTTAAAAATCAAACTTCCTTTTCCAATTCCAATCCTCTTTCAATTTATAACTCCTTAAATAAATCCTTTTTATTAGATAAAACCCTTTTAAAATATTTCATTTAAAAGTAATTCCTTTTACAAACAAAGTCATTATTTAATTATAATGAATAACAACTTTATCCTCATAAAAATACAACTTTAAACATTTTTAATAATATAATAATAAAAATTTAGATTCTTAAATAATATAATAAAATAACTTCAAAATAATTTTAAAAATATAATTAATTAACTTTAAAAAAATATTACTGAAAATGTAATTTACTAGCTTAAAATAATCACTAATAAAATAATTTAATATCTTAAACAACCTTAATAAATAATTAACTTTTAAACATAATAATTAACTTTACTAGAGAAATAATTTTACAAAATACTTTGTACAATAATTATTTAACAAAACACTTTGTTAATATAATACTTAAATAAAATGCTTTACTTTAAATTATAAAATTCGAAATTAATTTAAATCCACAACTTTCCAATTTCAGAAAGAGGCTTAGCGACCACAATGGTACTTAAACAAGCTAACATTAAATTCAATTTAACTTCTCAAGTTAAATTGTAGATATTTACATAAGCATGCATATATATAAACCAAATCCATAATTAACGATCAATTGTTAATGCATCACTTATCCAGTATTAATCAACTGGCACTTAAATAAATGTCCAAAATTAATATAATAGCAGAATGGAGATCTATTATGGTAAATGAATGTCATTCAAAATAAACTCTTCCATTTATTATTAGACGGTGTTTATTTAGCCAAATAAATAACAATAAAGAAGTATGCTTAAATTAACAACGTTATTATTTAAACAACGTAATTATATTAAATCAGTATTATTTTATCACTGTATACATTATCTATTTTCAAAAATGATAATCTATCCAAAACCAAACAACTAACAAATAAAATATCCAAGCAGACAATAAATAATTATTATCTACTATATATCTTACTAATAAACCAAAAAGGTGAGTTTAACTCATCGAAATTCCCAAAATCGCTGAAGCATTCTGATTCTGTCTAAAATCGAACAGCATTCAATTTTAGCTTGAAATTCTACAAGCTCTAATTTGCACCAATCCAATTCCAAAATGTAGATGTCATCATTACGAATCCAACGCGACTGACCGCGTACGATTTGGACCTAGTATGAAATGAATATAGATTTTACAAAATTTTGAATTAATTAATATAATTATTTGCTAATTACAATTTTCAAAACTAATTACCCTATTATATGATAAAACCTTCTTCCCCAAAGCTTTGAATTGCCGTCTGCTGCCATAAGCTAATGCACGACGTGCATAGAAACACCTTGATACAACGAACTAGCTTCACCATCGTGCTCCCCTTCATGAACCCAACTCACCGAACACCTCACCTTCACCTCCCCTTTCCCCAAGAAAAAAACAACAACGCCTAAGCCTCGCGCGCCCTGACAACATCGCATTGCCTCTAATGGTGATCGCCTCCTTCAACGAGACAAAATCCTTGCAAACAACCCTGTGACCTAACTTCTCCCTAATGATCACAATTTCCAATCCTAGTTCGCTAAAGCACACATCCTCAACTGGTTGAGCACCATAAAAATCAATCGCAACCTCTCAAAACACCTCCGCAAGTATCAACTCTATGAACCCAAAGATCCAAGTTTTCCATTTTTTGCTTTTTATTTGAATTGATATGAATTTTTTAAACTCAAGATGCTTATTTTTTCTTTATTTTGATCAAAGATAGTGATGGAACAAAAAAAGAGGAGAATGTGTGTTGCATGTACGAATTATCTTGACTTAGGTTTATATTTCAATTCTTCGGTATTTCACTGCATAGCTTTTCGTTCGCGTATGGATCTTGAATTACAAAACAAAAATACGATCACACTCGGAACAGTGATGTAACCCCAAAAAAAATATACACTAGTTATCATATTTGGAAAAATCACAAAAACACCATCGTTTGCCAACAAATCGTCAAAAGACAATTTAAATAATTTCCAAATTAAAAATTATAACAAAAATCAAGTAAATTAAATTAAAAATATTCAATAACAATCGAGTGGTTAAATTAGATATAAAGTTTCTCATTATTTATTTGAACTATTTATTATTGTAAATAAATTTACAAAATGAATTCACTATTATTATTTATTAATTAAAATGAGTTAAATAAAGATATTCAATCCATTAAATTAATATTCAATTTAAAATCAGATATTTTAAATCACTATCCAAATGATAAGTTCACAATTCAAATATTCATAAAATTTCTATATTTAAATTCAAGTTTAAAATCATAAAAACCAATTATTCAAATATTTAAATTAATTAAATATTCAAATCCAATGACCAAAACCCCGAGTTGTTACACACATAAACTATAAATTTCTAAATGTATAAATCTAGTTTAAGTCCATACAATATCGTAGATAACCTTTCTATGAGTGCAACGGCGAAGACCGCGTCTCGATTGGACCTTGTATGCAAAAGATACTAATTAAATACAAAACTAGATTTAATTAAATAATTGATTCCTTAATTACCTTAGTTGGCCTGATTTCTTTCCTCCCTAAATCCAAATGTCTATACATGAACATTCACAAATTCATCCCTCTATATCTTCTCTCTTTACATTCTCATTGGACGTTCCACGAATCAACCAACTGCTAGCTCTATCGCGCACCACTTCACGTGCTCTTCGCGACCCACGCCAACATGACAAGTCCGCAATCCTCTTGCTAAATGTGACTTTAACTCCCACATGTAGCCATGCATGTCACACTTTAGCCCAGGGCACAGGAGTTCAAGTGCTTGATGATAGAGGATGTGTAACGCCTAGAAAAGTTCAATATTAATCGTTGCTTCGCTCAAAGCCTCCTCAATTAACTAGACCCTCAACCCTAATCATCAGCTACAAAACATGGGTTTTCCCAAGCACTGCCATACCACTCAACCTCCACATAGATATAAAGCTCCCATCCCCCTGAGTCCAATGGACCCAAATTCGGCCTATATCGTTGCCCATAGCTTCAGATTTAATTCAAGGAGGAGTAGCTTTTATTTGAGTTTACTTTGTGGAGAAGGGGAGTGAAATGAGAGAGGTAAATATCCAAGTGTTGGGGGGTTTATAAAATATATACATATACATATATTTGAAAGTGACTGTACTAAAGGATCGTGTAATATGGATAAATTACTTATGCGGAATAATAAATAAGTAAGTAAATAATTAAAGCAGTAAAGAAAATGACACCAGAGATTTTTATACTGGTTCGAACTCCCGTTCTACGTCCAGTCCCAGACTCCTTCTGGAATTATAGCTAGCAACCCTCACTTAACCCGGAGAAATAGGTATTACACCGCCTGAGCAATCGAACAGGACTTTGACCGCCTGAGCAACAGAATGGGACTTTCCTACAAAACTGGATTTAACTTGACTTTTTGTGTTCTGAATAACATGGATTTGTCACTTGTAGTACACCCATCCTATAATCTTATCCTCAAAGTAGATGTGTATATTTGTGTGTGTATGAAGAATAGGAAGTATAATATTGCTTGAAGAGTATGGAAATGAATACGTAAGCAATGATTGTATGAAAGCTTATATATATTGAACTCAAGAATACAAAGTGTTATATATCAAAAGAGAATAGAGAATTAGGTGATTTGATTCCATAAATCTTGAGTGTATATATAGTGTGTGAGGAGATATGACTGCTTGAAATAGATATCTATCTAAATCTAGGAGATGCAACTTTCCATGAAGAAGAAACCTTTTGGTGAAAAGAAGTGTCTTTTGAAAAAATGATAGTTGCAGTATTCAGTCGACTGAATTTAGACGTTCACAAAAATTTTGCATAGTGTCAGTCGACTGACTTAAGCAGTTCAGTCGACTGAATGATGTATATTAAAAAAAATAGAAACAACATCAGTCGACTGACATATATTATTCAGTCGACTGAATACTGTTTTTCAATGCACATAAATTTTTTGAATATATATATGAAAGTTTCATAAAATGAATTTGTGAGTGATGAGCTTTGAGGATAGATTTTAACAAAATTCTATACTATACTATTTACTTAAAGACTCTAGTTACATTAATATCAATACGAACCATATTTGAGCTGATGAGTTCAGATTTGCCGTAGTCGTGATTCGTGAAGAACTTTCATCTCTTGTCAGCATACAAAACCTTATGATCCAACATTCTCCCCTTTTTTGATGATGACAACTCCATTTGCTACGAGTGAATTTTCGACATGATTTTGTTAAAATATCTCTCCCTCTGGGTAAAATGCTTGTAACTTTCATATTGTATTCTCTCCCTCTATGCTATATTTTCTGTAAACAATTTATGTTTTTCTCCCCCTTTGTCATCGACAAAAAGGAAAGTACTCAAGGTATAGGGTAGTTAAAGTACGAGTAATATGGTATAGGAACACACATATATATGAAACTGAAACTTAGCACATAACATAGAAACAGAATAGTCACACCCTCCAAGAATAATAATACAACATGACATACACATAGAAAACATAGAGTTTTAGACAATTACACAATACCACAAGAACTTAAAGATTAAAAAATGTCTGAAAGCAAAGTCTAACAACATCATAGAAAAATAGAAAAAAAAATACTTATTCATCACCTTGACTTCCGCCATTTGAACTTTGTTCGTCACCTTCTGTTTCTTCATCATCCGATTCGTCACCTACCTCTTCAGCTTCTTCTTCCCACTCCTCATTAGATGTAGACCAATTGAAATGTTCCGCCGGTCGTTTCCCGTGAGATGTTGGTACGTGGACGGAGGTAGAAGATTGTTGGGAGCATGTGATAGCTTCCCAGATATTGTTGAGGAAGGACTTAATATAATTAAGCTTCTTATTGACTTTGGAGACATTTTTATCGACTCTAGAGACAGTTGATTCAACTAGAGATAGACGATTATTGAGAAGTCTTTGATTACAAGCAATGGTAGTCATGGCTTCGTGAGGCCGAGCTTGAGGGTTTATTTCTTGAATCTTGTAGACTTCTCGAGTATGTCGAGGAGGTTGGGATGAAGAAGAGGCTTGCATATGTGGAGTTTGTTGACGAGCTTGTTGGGAGGAAGGTTGAGCTTGACCCGCGGCTTGGTTTTCAAGCCAATGTTCATAAGTAATTATGGTGTGGTCAAGATATTGCTTTGGTAGGTTCATGAGACTAAGGGTTTTAGTATTCAAGGAACCTATGTTTGAACATTCAGAATCAACAAAAGGAACATTGAAATGTTTAAGAATGCGCATGATGTAAGTGCCATAGTAGATCATCCTCATTCGACCTTGGTTAAAAGTTTGAAACTCATCTAGAATGACCTTTGCCCAGACTCATCTATTTCCCCAAATGGCGTATAAGGATTGGAAATCATGCCGATAGACTTTCTCATAGCTTCCGGTGCGGGGATTGATGGTGTGGGTAAGCACTCTATGCATAATGCGAGCTTTTGGCCTTAGTGCTACCGCTTTTAACTCCGTTAAGTCATCCAAGAGGAACAAATGACTAACTCGATCATGAGTATCCATGTTTATGGCAATCTCAGATAATTCGTCGCCCTCATCTGGACATTGTAGAATCCATGCAAGTCGCTGTAGTGGAAGAAAAATCTTTTTACCACATACTAATGTCCAAATGCAGTCATCCGGATTTGTAATGGTGTGGTGATTTAGATTTAAGTTGGTGTAGCAAAAGTTTAACAAGGAGGTGATTAATCTTGTTATTATTTGCCGCAAAATTAATGAGGTGATCCAATCCGCTACGGCAAGCTAAGTCTTGAATAGCATATGAAGAAAAATCAGGGAATTTGATAAAAGAACCTTCAAAAATCCTGGAGCTTTGCATTTTTTCAAAGCATTGCACCGCCTTGCTATTGTGTAGCCAAGCTCTTATTTGTGAATCCGAAGAACTTGATGTAGCTTGAGAATGTCGAGGTCTTTTAGGAGCCATTTGAAAAGCTAGTGTTTTAGTGATGAAGTGGGAGGTTGAATTTGAAAAGAATTGGAAAAATTTATGAGAGAGTTGATGAAATTCTAAGTGAATTTGAAGTTGAAAAAGATTTTAATGGCAGAAACTTAAAAAAATTCAAGGTAAAAAAGTGAGTTTTGGTAAAGGTAAGAAGTAAATTTGTAGAGGCTGAAAGAGGGTAAAAGTCGGGTACCCAGTATCAGTCGACTGAACCTTCATAGGTAGTCGACTGGTTCTGTGTATGAAAAATATAATTTTATGAGTTCAGTCGACTGGCCCCATAGGTTCAGTCGACTGATCCTTTACCAAGAATTTATAACGGAAAAACGTTGAATTCAGTCGACTGTCTTGGAGAGCCAGTCGACTGACTGCAGGAAAAAAAATAAGTTGGAAGACAGGTTCAGTCGACTGACTATTTGATTCAGTCGACCAGCGTTGTTGAATTTTTAGGCTGAACCTTCTTAAAAAAATGTATTGAACAACATATAAACAAAAACATGAATCAATGCAAATAATTTATATACCAGTACAATATATATACATATATATGTATAAAAAAATCAAGATGATTTGGATGAAGAGGAAGGAGTGTGATAATCTTCTGGTTCCACTTTCATATTTTCTTGCAGAGGTCGTAATGGTGACCAGCCTTATCCACGTTCCCAAGAATTCGGAGATAACGGTGGACGTTTAGGTGATGGTTCCCATGGATTACGACGTGAAGGAGTCGTTGGTTGATGAACCGTGTTGTGTGAAGACGAACCATAAAATTTAAGAGTCACTTGTTCAAGAAAGCTTAGCCTCTTCGCATTCACCTTCTGCTCGTAGTATAGTTCTCATTGTAACTCGAGAGTCTCCCGTTGATAGTGATGAATGTCGTCTATTTTTTCTTTGGTAGACGGCGAGCCAAAAAATAGAGAGCGTTTAGCTCTTTTAACGGGAGGGGTATAACCAGTGTGGATGTTAGATGGTGGAACAATAGGAACGGGTTTGTATATAGGAGTCAGCGTTGGAAGATTCACCGATTCTGAGGTAATGAATGTATACGAAAGAGAGGATGAGACAAAGTTGTTTTCTGAAGACATATAGATTTTAAAAAAACCTTTTGTTGCTTGTCTTCCCTTTTTATTAAATAATATGGTGATAAGATAGTGAAAAGGATAGTCTTTTATAAGAGAAAATTTTTAAAAAATAGACAGAATTGCAACAATTTTAAATAAAAACCACTAATTATCTAAGAATGAATGGATTAGAGTAACTAAGAAGGAGGACCATAAAACTAAATCTATTTTTGGTAAATAGATAGGGTATCTTAAGGTAAAGATTAAAATAACAGTTTTTAAAATGAATGTATTGAACTGTATTATCAAGAATAAATTTTGTAAAAAAAATTATAAATCTTTTAAAGACACTATTCCTAATTCTCTTCTAAGTTTAATAAAAGTGTTTTCATTCAAAGGTTTGGTAAATATATCAGCCATTTGATTTTCAGAGGACACAAATTTTAATTTGACCAAGTCCTTTTCAATATTATCATGAAGAAAATGATGACGTATGTCGATATGTTTAGTTCATGAATGATTGATAGAATCTTTTAATAAGTTTATAGCACTTGTACTATCACAGTAAATAGTAGATTTAGATAAGTTCATACCAAAGTCTTTAAGTGTTTGTTGCATGTAAATAACTTGAGCACATGCTAAAGCAACAGAAATATATTCTGCTTCACAAGCTGAAAGTGAAACACAATTTTGTTTCTTGATAAACCAGAAGACTAAGGATCGTCCAATGAAGTGACAAGTCCCGCTTGTACTCTTACGATCCGTCCGACATCCTCCAAAGTCAGCATCGCTATATGAAACTAACTCGAAAGGACATTCTTTTGGATAAAAGAGTCCAAAATCTTTGGTTTTGCTTAGATAACATAATATTCGTTTCACTGCTCGCATATGTGATTCTTTAGGATTTGCTTGAAATCTAGCATATAAACAAACACTCATCATTATGTCAGCTCTACTAGCAGTAAGATAAAGTAATGATCCTATTATGCTTCGATATAATTTTTGGTCGACACTTTTACCATCTTCATCTCTATCGAGATTTAATGTTGTACTCATTTGGAGTTGGTTTGGCAGAAGTATTTTCCATACCGAAGCGTTTAATTAGATCAGTACTATATTTTTCTTGATTAATAAAAATACCATTTTCCAATTGTTTAATTTGTAAACCGAGAAAATAAGATAATTCTCCCATATGTGACATTTCAAATTCTTTGGTCATTATTGTAGAAAAATCTTGACATAATTCTTCATTTGTAGAACCAAAATTAATATCATCTACATAAATTTAAATAAATAAAATATCCATTTTAGATCTTTTAATAAAAAGAGTTTGATCAACCTTCCCAATTTCAAAACCAGAATCTATTAGATAGCTCTTAAGGCGTTCATACCAAGCACAGGGTGCTTGTTCTAAACCATATAAGGCTTTCTAAAGTTTATAGACGTGGTCAGGAAATTTTTCATGTGTGAATAGAGGAGGTTGTTCAACATAAACATTCTCTTTTATATAACCATTTAAGAAAGCACTTTTAACATCCATTTGATAAAGTTTGAAATTATGAAAACATGCAAAGGCCAATAAGATTCGTATTGCTTCAAGCCATGCGACTGGAGCAAACGTTTCTTCGTAGTCAATTCCTTCTTCTTGATTATATCCTTGTGCAACTAATCTAGCTTTATTCCTAGTTATATTACCTTATTCATCAGCTTTAATTTTGAAGACCCATTTAGTACCAATAACCGTTTGATCACTTGGTCTAGGAACTAGTTCCCAAAATTCATTTTGTTCGAATCGGTTTAGCTCTTCTTGTATAGCTATAATCCAATAGTCATCAGTAGAGGCTTCTTTTATATTTGTAGGTTCAATATTCGAAAGAAATGCTACATGACTCATCTGATTAAGTTGATTTCTAGTTCTAACATGTGAATCAATTTCTCCTATGACATTTTCTACTAGGTGATCTCATAAAATTCTAGAAGGAGATCTTAATTTGTTTTCATTATGAACAATGTTTTCATCTTCTTCAAAATTATAAACAATGTTCTCATCTTCTTCAAAATTATTTTGAGTAACTGTATTTGTGACCGACTTAGGTATATTTTCATCATCCTCAAAAATTTTATTAAAATTGAAATTTTCGTCGAATGAAACATGAAGTGTTACTTCGATTGTTTTTGTTCTTTTATTGAAAATTCGATTAGCTTTGCTTCGTTCTGAATATTCTACGAAGATTCCTTCATCGGATTTTGGATCGAATTTTCCAAGCTGATCTTTTATGTTTAAGATAAAACATTTTGAACCAAAAGTTCTAAAATATGAAATGTTCGGTTTTCTTTGATGAAAAAGTTCATATGGAGTGTGTTTTGTTAAAGGTCGGATGGAAACATGATTTAGAACATAGCAAGCAGTTGCTACAGCTTTTGCCCAGAAATGTTTTGGTAATGTGCTTCCATTTAATAGAGTTCTTGCACATTCTTGTAACGTTCTATTTTTCTTTTCTACAACTCTATTTTGTTGTGGTATTCTAGGAAAAGAAAAATTATGATAAATTCCCTTTTTATTACAAAAATGTTCAAAAGCTTCATTTTCAAATTCACCACCATGATAACTTCTAATATTTTAAATTTTTAAATTTTTGATATTTTGAATTCTCTTTGCAAAAATCTTGAAATTTTCAAAAGTATTACATTTATTTTTTAAGAAAATAGTCCATGTATATCTTAAGAAATCATATACTATAACAAACACATATTTACTATGATTCATAGATTGAATTTGAGTTGGACCAAAGAGATCTAAATGTAATAGTTCTAGTGGTTGTACAGTAGAAATATTTTTCTTTGATTTAAAAGATGATTTTGATAATTTTCCTAATTGACAAGCATCACAAATATTGTTTACTTTAAAGTTCATTTTTGGTAAACCTTTTACTAAATTATTTTTAGATAATTTATTTATAGCTTTGAAATTAATATGACAAAATCTTTTGTGCCATAACCAAGGATCGTTTTCTTTGGCTATTAAACACATATTTGTATTATAATTTACATTCATGTTTAAAACATAAATATTTTTATCACTAAAACCTTCAAAAATAAGATTTTTATTTTGATCAAAAATGCTACACTTATTTTCAAAAAAAGAAATATTAAATCCTTTTCACACAATTGGCTGATACTAAGTAAATTATGTTTCAAATTTTTAACTAATAAGACATCTGTAATAAGAGGTAAATTAGATATACCGTTATTGCTCACATCGCCTTTGCCGATGACATATCCTTTGGAATTATCTCCAAATGTGACAGAACCTCCATTTGAGTAATTGATGTTTGTTAGCATCCCTTTGTTTCCTGTCATGTGTTTTGAGCAACCACTATCTAGTATCCATTTTCCTCTCTTTTTAGATGGTACCTGCAAAATATAGAATTAACATTGGCACCCACCATTTTATTTTGGGTCCTAAGAGTTAGGTCTTAGGAAGCCAAACCCAAGAGGGTTCAGAATTCCTTTTGAAAATAAAATCTTTGTTTTTATGAACATTTTTTATAAAAGATTTTATATACTTATTTCTAATCAAAGAATAATTTGTTTTAGGAACCCAAATTTTAATTGACTTAGAAAAAATTGAAACTTTTGAACCGGGTTTTTCAACTTTAATATTATTCCTTTTATATGAAAAATTCTATTCTTTGGAATAACTTTAGAAGATTGCTTATATCCTAGTCCTCATTTATTTGAAGCATTTTGATAATTTTCTATAATTTTGGAAAGATTTTCCCTGCCTTTATTAAAATTAGAGACATTTTTAGTAATATCATCTAACTTTGTTTTAAGGCTAGAGTTATCTAATTCTAAAATCTTGACATTAGCTTTAAGACCATGATTTTTAATTAGTAGAGCATCATTCTTTTCTTTCTGAGTTTCTATCTCTTGACTTAACATAGAGAGTTGAGATGTCATATTAGAACAAGATTCTTGAGTAACTTCAAGTTCTTCTTCTAAGATTTGTTTCTCATCTCTTAGCATATCTACTTCGATTTCAGTTCTATTTAGTTTTTCAAGAGATTCTTTGTATTTTCTTTTCATGTCTTTTAGCTTATAAAGTAATTCTGAGTTTATCTCCAATAGATCTTCAAAAGTTAGATCACTCACCTCATCTTTTGTGGCCATAAAACATACGTTTGACTGTTTTGCATCACTGTCTGAGTCACTATCTGATGATGAAGATGATCTTGAATCGTCCTAAGTGACAGAGAAAGCTTTCTTCTTGAATCTGTCTTTTTTGTGCTTATATTTTTCTTTCTTTTCAGGACAGTCTTTCTTGATGTGATCTTTCTTGTGACATTCATAACATTTTGGAGCAGATGATGATGGTTTGTTGGTGTTGTTATGTTGTTGGAGCTGTTCTTGTTATTTCTAAATTTGTTGTTCTTTCTAAATTTCAAAAACTTTTTGAAATTTTTAGCAATGAACGCCATATCTTCTTCATCTGAATCTGATTCATCTTTTTCTGCCTGGAATGCTATATTCTTCTTATCTTGAGCATGTACTCATTTTGCCTGGAGATTGACTCCATAAGACATTAGATTTTCTATCAACTCCTCTGGTTTTATAGTCGAAATGTCATTAGCTTCTTCGATTTCTAAGACTTTTTGTTCCCACTCATCCGTTAGTGAGTTGAGGATTTTTGAAATAATATCAAAATCTGTATAAGTTTCTCCTAATGCTATCAAAGAATGATATATATCTTGAAATCTAGAGTACAATTCATTTATAGCATCATCTTGCTTCATTTTATAATTCTGGAACTGATTTTTGAGCATAGAAATTTTACTTTGTTAGACTATGTTAGTACCTTCATGTGTAACTTTAAGTGTACACCAAATTTCATGAGCAGTTTTACACATGCTTATTCTATTAAACTCATTTTTCTCTAATGCACAATATAACATATTCATATCTTTAGCATTTGCAGTAGCATCTAATTTTTGTGTGTTAGAACATTGTGAATATTCAGTAGTAAGCATAGTATATTCAGGTTGCATAATGTTCCAGGTTTCATAACTACTTGAATGTATTTGAATTCTCATTCTAGTAGCCCAACAGTTATAGTTCATTCCATTAAATAGAGGTGGTCGTGCAGTAGATTGACCTTCAAGAAAAGTATTGTTAGTTACAGTGCTGGTGTTGTTTTCCATATTAAAAAAATATCAGATAACTATGTTACGGTTATATAATGGCCTTGCTCTGATACCAAATGAAAGTGACTGTGCTAAAGGATCGTGTAATGTGGATAAATTACTTGTGCGGAATAATAAATGAGTAAGTAAATAATTAAAGCAGTAAAGAAAATGACACTAGAGATTTTTATACTGGTTCGAACTCCCGTTCTACATCCAGTCCCAGACTCCTGCAATTATAGCTAGCAACCCTCACTTAACCCAGAGGAATAGGTATTACACCGCCTGAGCAAACAAACAGGACATTGACCGCCTGAGCAACAGAATGGGACTTTGACCGCCTGAGCAACAGAACAGGGCTTTCTTACAAAAATGGATTTAACTTGACTTTGTGTGTTCTGAATAACACGGATTTGTCACTTGTAGTACACCCTTCCTATAATCTTATCCTCAAAGTAGATGTGTATATTTGTGTGTGTATGAAGAATAGGAAGTATAATATTGCTTAAAGAGTATGGAAATGAATATGTAAGCAATGATTGTATGAAAGCTTGTATATATTGAACTCAAGCATGCTAAGTGATATAGATCAAAAGAGAATTAGGTGATTTGATTCTATAAATCTTGAGTATAAATACAGTGTGTGAGGAGATATGACTGCTGGAAATATATATCTATCTAAATCTAAGAGATGCAACTTTTCATGAAGAAGAAACCTTTTGGTGAAAAGAAGTGTCTTTTGAAAAAATGACAGCTGCAGTATTCAGTCGGCTGAAGTTGCTTAGTCAGTCGACTGAATTTAGACGTGCACAAAAAATTTGCACAGTGTCAGTCGACTGACTTAAGCAGTTCAGTCGACTGAATGTTGTATATTAAAAAAAATTCAAACAGCATCAGTCGAATGACAGATAGTATTCAGTCGACTGAATACTGTTTTTCAGTGCACATAAAAACTTTGAGTATATATATGAAAGTTTCGTAAAATGAATTTGTGAGTTATGAGCTTTGAGGATAGATTTTAACAAAATTCTATACTAGACTGTTTACTTAAAGACTCTAGTTACATTAATGTCAATATGAACCATATTTGAGTTGATGAGTTCGGATTTGCCGTAGTTGTAGATTCGTGAAGAACTTTCGTCTCTTGTCAGCATTCAAAACCTTATGATCCAATAATATTCTACTTGATTTCTCAAATAAAACACCACATGTTTTAAGCTCGTACGATCACACAACATCGGATCGTCACGAAACTCATCGATGCACATTACCTCATTTTCTCGGCCCCAAAAGTATCAATTTCATCCCTGTCTGCGACCGCACTTCGGGATGATAATTTCATGCATTTCAAGATTATTTTGGCCATCGGATCACCCGATTCCAAAAATTCCCCAACCATACATCTCATAATGAAGTCCTAACCCTTGAAATACAAGTAGTTAGCCGAGATCCCATTGGATCGTACTATGCACGTATTTTTACAATATACTTATAACAATACATAAATTGTAAAATTACCGTGACTCCAAATATAGCGATATTTATACCCATTTTGATTTGGAACGTCGATCCTATGCAAGTGGTCTCGAGTCCAGATTTGACCACATGCGAAAAATCAGATTTTGGACCTTCAATCAATTAACGATCTAATATTTTAATTAATCATTTAAATATCCAGTCATTAAAAATGCAGTGTTTTACATTCTCCTCTCCTTAAAAGAATTTTATCCTCGAAATTCCTATGAGTATGACAATGCAACCCAATTGGCCAAATTTTCCAAGCCTCTGCTTTTGTAAAATTTTAGCCAATTATTCCTTACATGGATAGCATTTCGAAAACTTCCAAAGCATGGAATACATCTCTTAACCCTTGGGATTTAAAAACTCCTCTTATTTTGGAAAAATTCGACAGTACCTCATTTGCATGACTTGCTCCAAAAATCCCAAAACAACACACACACAAACACACACACACACACACACACATATATATATATATATATGTGTGTGTGTGTGTGTGTGTGTGTGTGTACACATCTCATATCTGAGGCATCCCAAATCTGCGGCATCCCATTTCTGGGGATATACAAGCATGTATATCCATACCATCTACACTATAGATCTTATATACCTCTTTCACATCAAGAGCATGGCATTTAGATGTGAAACCAAGTGAATAAACTTCCCAATAGCGCATAATTGCTTCCATGTACCTAATCATGTACTCAACAAAGTGTAAACACAATTGCAACATTAAACCATGGATTTAAGTATGCTAAATCATATATAGCAATCATCTCAAATAAATATGCTTTCTCAAACAAGCATCTTAAATGAATATGTTACAACTAACTTTATCAAACAAGCGTCTCCAATATAACAAGCATCTCTAGAAAATATGTTACCATGGAAAACAATAAGCACACTTGTAAATACAAGTAATAACAAAGCAAGCTCTATACTATGATTTCTTACATTTTAATAAAATAAAAAGGAAAACAAAAATTCCCTTCAATAAATGGAGGTATACCGATACAAAGATCCATCGAACATGGAAAAGCTTAACCCCATCGATCTAGAGCCATATAGATGTTGGAAATGAGGATTACGGATCTTAAGGCAGAATTAACACTAGAGGGGGGGTGAATAGTGTTTAATTAATTTTATGTATCCTTTTGAAATCTTTTCAAATTAAATCCAAACAGATGCAATTCAAAAACACATAAACAATCACAGAATCAGACACAAATGTAAATAGTAAATAAAAGCAGTAAAGGAAAGAACACACTGGAATTTTATACTAGTTCGGAGTTACCCTACATCCAGTCCAACACAATTTCTTGTGCAGATTTATTTTCAAATATAATGTCGATATTACAACCTCGATTTCAAGGCCACGAGATACACCCTCCTATCTTCGAGTCCAGGGAAAACTCTCTAGATTTAACCAGGCTACAAGATCACCTAATTGATTTACAGGCTACAATCACACCGAATTGATTTACAGGCCACAATCACACCGTTTCCAATCACACTTTGATAGAGAGAGACTCGATACACTTCGATCTTTCAATCTTTGATTACAAATGATCTTATAACTCTGAATAGCATTGAGATCTTTGAGAGAGAGTGACAAAGAATCAAACTAGAGATGATCGAGTTTGATTCACTTAGGATTTTGGCAGAGTTTTGTTAAAATATAAGAGAATATTTGAGTGGAGAAGAAGGAGTGAATAAATGAAGAAAAACTAACTTAAAATTCATTGAAAACAACTGGTATTTATAGAAGAACAACAGTCATGTACATTCGTGAAAGGTTATGACAAATAGACACTTCATTTGAAATTTTGAAATTTGAATTTTTTCGGCTACCATGTCGACGTGGAGGGATGGGTTATGTCGACATGGCCTAGTGAATTTTGAAAATTGATTTTTGTTTTCAAAAGAGATTTTCTTTTTAAAACTTGTCAAAACAATTTCTAAAGTTTAAAAACCATTTTGAATATAGTTTAAACTTACAAAAGAGATTTAAAAAGTAATCTTAAAAATATATAATATATAATATAAAAGTAATATTAAAAACTAAGTATAGAATATATTTTTGAAATTTAAAGCTATAATATTAAAACCAGGAGATAGTTTAAAAACAAGAGATGATTCTGAAATCAAAATATAAAAGATAATAAAAATAGTTTAAGGCTAAAATATTTAAAATAAATCATTTTGAAAATTTAATGGATTCCATTCCACTAGAGAATATCGTGGGTTCCATCCCACTAAAGAGGTCGTGGGTTCCATCCCACTATTAAAGCAAGAAGGTGGATTCCATTCCACAATTAAAATCCGAATAAAGATTTTAGTGCTATTATGAAGTTTTAACATAAATCTAGATTCTATTACTTATCTTGATATCTTGAACCCTTGAAATCTTGAACTCTTGATATCTTGAAATCTTGAACTCTTGATACTCATGAGTCTTCAGTCTTGATTTCTTCCATCTTGAATTTGTCAGTCTTGAATCTCTATACTGTACAGTCTTCATTCTTCAGTACCTGCATATATATCCTGCATATACATATATATCTAGACAAGAATATGAGTATTTATATTTTATAACAAGTCCTAAGGTTGTTGTCATCAAAACCATCCTCTCAGGAACTAACAATCTCCTCCTTTTTTATAATGACAACCTTTGTTTATAAAATATACTCCACAAAACTCTAATTCAACTCTAACTCCCTCTTACTCCAACAACTCCCCCTTAAACTACTAACTCCCCCTTAATCTAAGCCTATCTAACCTATTTTATAATTCTCCCCCTTTGTCATCAACAAAAAGTAATCCTAAACTACATAACTACCCCTTAAACTAATACAATGGAACTAAATGCTAATAACGAAGTATAATAAGTGAAATATAAATCTAATTTTATTATATATGTTTGTTATATTACATAAATATATACCAATACACACAATATACAAAAACATTAACATAAAAATAATCTAATGAGAGTCTTTGATAATTGGTGACTTGTGAAACGAACAATTTGGGTAATGGAGACAAAAGTTTCCACGTTGTTCGACCAAATTACCATCTTTATCAAAACAGACTTCTCCAATGCAAATAACTTTATCATCTTCATCCACTTGCGCTTCTTCTTCCTCTTTGTCATCGTCTTCCTCTAATGGATTATGAATATGAATGTTAGAGGAGTCATCTTCAATCACGATCGGGTCCGCATGATTATCCATTAGAAATTTTTGCAAATTTGTAAGGATTTTTCCCTGTTTCTCTTGTTCCTTAGCCATCTTTATTTGCATGACTTGCAACTCAGTCATCATTTGCAGAGAGTCCTTCAAAGTTTCCTCTATCTTCATGACTCGGGTCAGTGTAGTTCGTTGAAATGGACCAACATTAGGAGAAGGGAAAGAAAAGGTCGCATTTTGGTTTGATTTGGAAGAGGAGGCCATTATTTTATATTTTCAGAAGTTTATTACAAAGAAAATGAAGAGAGAAGACAGAAGAATTCTAAATATTGTGGTTTATATAACCACCAAACTGTTTTTAGTGGGAAAATCAAATTTTCAAATTTTACCGTTGTATGTCGACATGGGGATAGGGGGATGTCGACATCCTTATGGAAATTTTGACAATTTTTATTTTTCTTTATTTATTTAAATATATATGTTACTATATATATATTCTATATCTCAGTTATAGAGCAAATACCTAGTTCTCTTCTAAATTTAGTAAAGATTGATTGATTCAAGGGTTTGGTCAGAATAACAACTATTTGATTCTCAGTGTCGATAAATTCAAGAGAAATAATCTCTTTACTTATATTATGTCTGAGAAAATGAGGTCTGATATCAATATGTTTGGTTCTGGCATGATGAGTAGGATTTTTGGATAAATTTATTGCACTTGTATTGTCGCAATAAATTGGTGATTTTGAAATATTTAATCCAAAGTCCTTTAGGGTCTGTTGCATATAGATAACTTGAGAACAAGCCAAAGCAGCAGAGATATATTCTGCTTCGGTTGTTGATAGTGAGACAGTATTTTGCTTTTTACTAAACCTAGAAACCAGAGAATGTCCTAAAAAGTGACAAGTTCCACGTGTACTTTTTTGGTCTGATTTACAACCAGTATAGTCAGCATCACAATATGAGATCAAATCAAATGAATCATTTTAGGGTAAAATAGGCCATAGTCTAAAGTGTGTTTAACATATCTTAGGATATGTTTAACAGCTTTTAAATGGGTCTCTTTGGGTTCAGATTGGTATCTTGCACAAAGACAGACACTATGCATGATGTCAGGCGTACTCGTAGTTATATAGAGTAGCAATACAATCATTCCCCTGTATAGTTTTTGGTCGATACCTTTTGTCATGTCTTCTTTATTCAAGGCTTCATTGGTTGCCATAGGAGTGGGTTTTCCACTCGCAGTGGTCATACCAAACTTATTAATTAGATCCCTAACATACTTTTCTCGACTAATGAAAATACCACTATCTAATTGTTTTATTTGCAATCCTAAAAAGAAAGTAAGCTCACCTATATGACTCATCTCAAACTCTTTTGTCGTTATTTCAGAAAACTCTTTGCTCATTTCATTGTTTGTTGATCCAAAAATTATATCATCTACATATATTTGTACTAATTGAATATCATTTTTGTTTCTTTTAATAAAAGAGTATTATCTACTTTACCAATTTCAAAATTTAATTATAATAGTAAGATCTTAGTCTATCATACCAGGCTCTAGGAGCTTGTTTCAGACCATATAAAGCTTTCTTTAATTTGTAAACATGATTTGGAAACTTTTCTTCTTCAAAAAGTGGGGGTTGTTCAACATAAACATCTTCTTTAACAAAACTATTTAAAAATGCACTTTTGACATCCATTGGAAATAATTTGAAATTGTTTTGGTTTGCGAAAGCAAGTAGAATTCTAATGGCTTCTAATCTTGCTACGGGTGCAAAGGTTTCATCATAGTTTATTCTTTCTTCTTGACAATAACCTTGCACGACTAACCGAGCTTTATTTCTAACGACCTCACCTTGTTCATTCATTTTATTTTTATAAACCCATTTAGTTCCTATTATAGTTTTGTCCTCAGGTCTAGGAACAAGTTCCCAAACATAATTTCTGGTGAATTAATTCAGTTCTTCTTGCATAGCAAGAATCCATGAATTAGCAGATGATGCTTCCTTCGGATTTTTGGGTTCAATAGTTGATATAAAAGCTACATTACTCATATTGTTTAATTGATTTCTAGTTCTAACAAAATATTCAATATTTCCTAGTATATTTTCTACATGATGATCTTTGAAAAGCCTGGTCCTTTTATTAGGATGAACAGTTTCACAATTTGTTTTATTTGATTCATTATTTAAAGTAACAAAATCATCTTCATCATTTATTTGAACAAAATCTTTGAAATTTTCATCAAAAGTTATGCATTGTTTCTTTAATGGTGTTAGTTTTTAAACTGAAAACTCTGTATGCTTTACTTCTATTAGAATATTCGATAAAGATTCCTTTGTCGGATTTAGGATCAAATTTATCCAAATTGTCCTTTGTATTTAGAATAAAGCATTTACTTCTAAAAACTTTAAAATAAGATACCTTTGGTTTCTTATTGAAAAGAAGTTCATATGGTGTTTTATTGGTTAAAGGTCTAATTAAAATCCTATTCAAAATGTAACAAGCTGTAGCGACTACTTCAGCCCAAAAATTTCTTGGTAATTTACTATCTGAAAGCATAGTTCTTGCACACTCTTGAATCGTCCTATTTTTACGCTCTACCACTCCATTTTGTTGTGTAGTTCTTGGAAAAGAAAAATTATGAGTTATTCCTTGTTTATTACAGAAATTCTCAAAATTTTCATTTTCAAATTCTCCACCGTGATCACTACAAATAGTTTTGATTTTTAAAGAAAGTTGATTTTGAATTCTTTTTGCAAAAGTTTTAAATAAATCAAAGGCATCACTTTTAAGTTTTAGAAAAAATGTCCATGTAAATCTAGAATAATGATCTACAATTACAAAAACATATTTACTGTGATTTATTGACTGAATTTGAGATGGACCAAACAGATCTAAATGAAGTAACTCAAGAGGTTTTGAAGTTGAAATCATATCTTTCAATTTAAATGAACTCTTTCTAAGTTTTCCTAATTGACAAGCATCACATATACTATCTACTTTAAAATCCATTTTAGGGAGACCACTTACTAGATCAATTTTTGAATGTCTAGTTAAGAGTTTGAAATTCAAATGCCCAAATCTTTTATGCCAAATCCAAGGGTCCCTTGTATTAGCCAAAAGACATAGATTTTCATTTGAGATTTTCATACTAAGAATATAAATATTTTTCTTCATAATTCCTGCAAAGATAATACTTGATTCATTATCTTCGATGTGACACTTATCCTTTTCAAATTTAATTTTGTACCCCTTATCACATAGCTGACTTATCCTAAGTAAATTATGTTTTAGATTCCTAACTAACAAAAGATCAGAAATAGTAGGAGTTTTAGGGTTACCGACATTGCCGATGCCAATCACATACCCTTTTGAGTTGTCTCCAAAGTTGACCAGTCCTCCATCTTCATGTCATTCAGTATCTCCGGATTACCAGTCATGTGTCTTGAACATCCACTATCAAGTATCCATTTGTTTTTCTTGATTTGCACCATTTGTCCGTTGAGTGTTGATTCTTTAAAAGCCATATAACACATCTGTTCCTGCACAACACACCAATTCGGTAGATAACTTGATTTTCTATAATAACAATATGCAGACTTATAAGACAATGATGATTTGGACAGTTTTGACTAGTGCTAACAGAATTTCCGAAAATTGTCATTTTAAACAATTTCAAAGTTTAGATTATGATAACTTTGAAAACCAATACTCCAATACCAAATGTTGGAAATGCGGATTACGGATCTTAAGGCAAAATTAACACTAGAGGGGGGTGAATAGTGTTTAATTAATTTTATGTATCTTTTTGAAATCTTTTCAATTTAAATCTAAACAGATGCAATTCAAAAACACATAAACAATCAAAGAATCAGACACTGATGCAAATTGTAACAAACCGGGGTTTTGCACAGATTTATTATCGTCATTAGACGATTAAAATCACTAGCTAATTGCTGTTGGAGTTTATAAATCTTGTTGAAATTCTTTTTAAAAAGTTTTGTTAGGGATGGGTGGGCTTTAATTTGTATTTTGGCCCACATATCTTTTGTTAAGGGTTGTGATGTTTTTGAAAAGCAACCGTTCCTTCACTCATTCTCACAAGCCCTAGCAAAAATAAACGAAGAAAATAAAATGGCGGCCTCGTTCCTCTTTTATAGAAATTAGGGTTCTTGATTTCAATCGAAGCTGAGCCTTTGTCGACCGATACTAGTTATTCGCGTGTAGCTTTGTTCGCTTTCTTTGTCGGCCGGCTTCAAATTGTCGAGTTCATTGCTTATGAAATTAGGGCATAGAAATCGAAGATAATGGCTGCAAGAGTTCGAGCTTCGCTCGTTATCTTCGATCGACTCGTGGTGCCACGACTTCGAGTGCTCGAGCGAACGAGGGTTTCTTTTTCTTTTCGAACGACTTCTACTTCTCGGGAAAGAGGTGAGTAAACTTATACTCACATCTAATTCAATTCTCCAGTGCGTGTTTTGGGTTTGAATCCCCTGGTTTTTTTCGTTCGTATATATTTGAGATGTTTGGGTTTTTGAATTAATATTGCCGATGAGGTTGATTGCAATTTATAGGAGTCGAAATCCTTGATTTTCGTCGTATAATAATTATTTGAATTTGTCAACTGATTTTGCTTGGCTATTGATTTTCGTATGAATGCTTGATATTGAATTGTACTCCGTGGAGTTTGGCCATACTGTCCATTGTTCGACCTTGTTCGAATTCGTGATTTTTGTGGTTTGGGTTAATTGAAGTTGTTAAAATTTTATCTCGGCTATTTGATTTTGTTTGGTGTTGATGACTTCTCTGATTTTGTCGATTTCATATTATTAATGATGGCTTGACACACACGGCTTTGAATCGCCTTACTCACCCCAGTTCGATTTTCTGGTTCGACTTTGCCACTGCACTTGTTCGTTTTCTTGTGCAGTTTAGCTTGATGTTTTGTTCGAAAGTGACTTTTGTTTGATTTGGTCATATAGTTCACTGCCTCTAGCAACACTTATATTGTTTTCACCTGCTGGCGTTGTTATTAGTTTGTTGAATTACCTTTGGCACTTGCTTATGCTAAGTGCTGTTTCATTCGATTTAGACA
Source organism: Allium fistulosum (assembly GCA_030737815.1). NCBI lineage: Eukaryota > Viridiplantae > Streptophyta > Magnoliopsida > Asparagales > Amaryllidaceae > Allium > Allium fistulosum. The sequence goes on along the minus strand of CM060907.1, from coordinate 933,206,629 downwards.
TGTATGTGCACGCATATATGTGCATACATGTACCTTTGTAGACTTTGATTATCCTATGGGGTTTTTGATTCGAGCTTGCCTTAGTTTGAGTTTTTCTTACTTGATTATCACTACGGTTTCGAAATTTATTGGTTATATTTGAATTTGGTTGAGGATTTTGATTTGAGTTGGACGAAGTTGTTTTGTTCGACTTTGGCTATATTGTCTACTGCCTCCGGCAGCACTTCTGTCCTAGTTCGATTTTACTGCTGCTATAAAACTATACTCTGGCATTTTGATTTTTCTTCGTGCTGCTTGATTATTTTTGTGTGTCTTCATATATGTGCATACATACCATTGTATGTGTGCATGCATATGTTGTTGACCCTACACATGTGGGTGCATTGTGCTTGAGTTTGATTGTGTTGTTCTTTGAAGTTGAGTCACTGGCCTCACTGTAATTTGTTCAACTTGGAATTGCTTCAAGCACTTGTTCATTTCGACCATTTGTGTAACCCTGCACTTGTTTGGTTTTGATATATATACGGGAGCATTCATGTGCATTGGTGGCTTTAATCTTGAACACTACAGAAATGTACTCCACTATCACTTGCTTTTTGCTTAGAGGCATGTAGTCATGTGTACTTTGGCTTAACACTTGCTGTACATTGGTTTTGATTTTTTTGTCTACTGCTTTGAGTTACTGCAGTTACTTTGGTCACTTTTGTTCAATCTTTGTTGTAGCATTGTCTACATTGGTTGTACACTTCACTTGAACTTGCACTGTGAAGTCTGCTCTTTTCGATACTGATCTGCATTGATTTGAGTCGCCATGTATGTTTCTTTCTTGTGATCCTGAGTCTGGTTTCTTGACCAGGCTTGTTTGAGTTGCTTTGGGTATTGACTGCGGTCATGGCTTGTTCAATATAAATTCCTGATGGTATTTTTGATCTGAAGCGTGAACTTGTTCACTGCTTCCTTTTTGCTTAAATTGGGTGAGTTTGGTTTGTTAGTTCTTGATTGTTTCAGGTTGATTTGTGAGATTTTACAGCGAGTTGAATCCAGTCTCAAAGACTTGGGTTTGACCCTGCACACGAATGTAAACTTTCATTGTGCATTCGTGTGTAATTCGTTCCTCTTGATTTGAGTTAGTGCCTGTTGTTTTTGGTTCATTTATATTGACTCCTGTAGCTTTGATTGCTGTTAGTATTCACTGTGGTGATGATTTCACGTACTGTGTGGCGAGGCAGTGCACGCGTGCGTGTACTGCAGCCACACAGAAATTTGATTGGATTGATCATTTTGAGATTTTAATTATCCATTTAATAATTGGAATTTGTTGTAAATTGCTGTCTAGGCAATTCTGGAGATTTCGTTTTATCTTCATTGATAATCGTTTTATTCATCTTGCTGATGATTTGGATTGCTGATTTGTTGTTTAACACTGTTTAGTGTTATATCTGCCGTTATGCGACTCTCTTATCGAGAAGTAGGATATACGAGATTTCTGTGACTGTCGTCTATTTGATATTTGATTATTATTGCTTTTGTGCATTAATAACTGAGTTTGAATTAGACTGACCCGTGTATTATTTTCTTTTGAATATAATACTCGGGTTAGACCCGAGTTATTTCAGGTTGTAGATTTCCTGCTTTGAGTTGTTGTTTGAGCTATGAAGACTTTTCACATCTGTTGGAGTAGGCGTGTCATAGTATAGGTTGATATGTATTCATGTATATTAGTTGATAATGTACGTGTATATATAACTTCCAGAGTCGACAGTTGTAGTTGTATCATATGTATTGTGTCAAATGTATTGTAACTGACATCAGTTATTATATATATGAGACTCTTTGTTTTATCTGTGTTCCGCATTTATATTATCTGTGTTATTATTATATTTATTGTCCTAAACTATTATGAACCATCGTAGTTCGTTTTATACTGGAAATTGGGTATGTCGATGGGAGTAAATAAACAAGCGATGGAAAAAGAAAAATATATACCACTCCTGTCGAGGTAACCAACACTAGTGTAAGGCCAACTACGGATGGCCGCTCCTATCCAGCCTTATTCTTCGTAATAACAGACAATATTTCTTTTAATACTCTTTGTTATTGTGAGCATAGAGGTGGGGCGTCATAGTTGGTATCAGAGCTTGGGGTTTATGGACATAATATAAAACATAACTTGGATGGAACATGTGTTACAACTATTGGTCGATGTTTTATTTGTGCTTTGAGTCAAAACTAAAGTTTTGAAATTTTGATGAAATTTTTAAATATCTTTATTTAAAAATAATAGTGAAACTGTGTTTTGTTGATTGACTGATTTGTGGCCGTTTATTAGAGTGCGCAGCGGAAACAGTGAAACTGTCTTCGCTGAGTACAACTGATAATCTTTTTGATTTAAAAATCAAAATATGAAATTGAAATAAATTTCATTTGTGTTTACATAGCTGTGTTTAATTTGTTTTCTTTGAGAATTTCGAATCCAAATTGAGAATTCGAAACGATTGCAGTTATGTGATTATTGTTGAGATTTTTTCTGATTTTCTTTTCTGCTAATCAAATATTGATTAGATTTTGCTGTTTTGAATTATCTTCATTGAAGATACATTCGAATGATTTCTTTGTTCATTTTGTAGTGTGCGTGCAAATATGAATTGCACGTTACTGCATTAATTCTACGTTGAACCGATGCTTGGTTATGAAACGTATTTCGTTGCCGTTATTTTATAACGGGATTTTTACATCGGTGCTAAATTTTTGAAGTGCGATGTTTTGTGACATTTTTATGAATGAAAATTCACTGATGTTACATTTTGATGTAAATTATTTTGATGAGATTTTGACGTATAAAAATTACTGTCGCTTTGGCTTCAGTAACCGTCGAATTTTTAAAAGTGGATTTTCAAGCGGTTATTCCGCAATGCTGATTCTGAGATTCGTTTTACAATTATCTGGGGAAGTGCAATTTTCTTTTCGAAATTGCTACTGATGTTGTTGCTTTAATCACGTGATTGGAAATCGTTTTAAAAATGAAAATTGTTTTACAAAAATTTTCAGTTTGTGCTTTCAAAAGAATGAGGAAGCGACTTAAATGATTCAGCAAAATCGAGGACTATGACACCTTTCTTTTACTGATTCGCTTAACTCTGGACTCGTCCAGTTGAGAACGTGAATTGTTATTTTTATAAAATAAATAAAATTGTTTTCAGGAATTTTACAGTTTGCGCTTTCAAAAGAATGAGGAAGCGATTTAAACGTTTCAGCAAAATCGAGGACTATGTCCCCTTTCTTTTACTGATTCGCTTAATTCCGGACTTGTCCGTTTGAGAATGTAAAGTGTATTTTTACAAAATACACAATTTTGCACTTTCAAGGAAACGATGAAGAGAATCAATCGATTTAGTAAAACACGTGGTATGGGACATGTGCGTTTGCTATTTCGGTTAATTCCGGACTCGTTAATTGAAACTTCTGTTGTTTTGATGATTCTGATGATTTTGTATGCTTTCGAGCCACTATGTTGGACCTTCGGGTCATTTGTTGGACCTTCGGGTCATTTGTTGGGCTTTCGGGCCACTCTGATGGACCTTCGGGTCAAATACCAGTACTAGACCTTCGGGTCACTCTACGGACCTTCGGGTCATTTGTTGGGCGGCAAAATTATGTTGAGTATTGGTAGGCTTCGGCCATTTGTTGATGCACGTGCGGCGAACTAAAAACTCGCCATCTGATGGGATCGATCCAAGCTTTTATGTTGATTTTCTAGTCTTCTTAATTGATTTCTAGATATTTGTTGTTTCTAATTATCTGCAGGTAATTAGATATCTGATGTTATGAGATTTAATTATCGTATCGGTAATTAAATATTTGTTGTTATGAGGTTTAATTATCGTATCGGTAATTAAATATTTGTTGTTTCTAATTATCGCTTGTGATAATTAGATATTTGAGATTTGATTATCGTTTTTGATAATCGAATATGTGTTGATTTGAAATTTGATTATCGTTTTTGATAATCGAATATTTGTTGATTTGGGATTTGATTATCGTTTTGATAATCGAATATTTGTTGATTTGAAATTTGATTATCGTTTTTGATAATCAAATATTTGTTGATTTGGGATTTGATTATCGTTTTGATAATCGAATATTTGTTGATTTGAAATTTGATTATCGTTTTTGATAATCGAATATGTATTGATTTGAAATTTGATTATCGTTTTGATAATCGAATATTTGTTGATTTGAAATTTGATTATCGTTTTTGATAATCGAATATGTGTTGATTTGAAATTTGATTATCGTTTTTGATAATCGAATATTTGTTGATTTGGGATTTGAATATCGTTTTGATAATCGAATATTTGTTGATTTGAAATTTGATTATCGTTTTTGATAATCGAATATTTATTGATTGAAATTTGATTATCGTTTTGATAATTAAATAATTGTTGATTTGAGGTTTAATTATCGTTTTGATAATTAGGCAATTGCTAATTTTGCTGATTGTAAGATTTTCTAGTCTCTAATTGATTCTAGATTATGTTGATTATATTAAATTGTTGTTTTATATCTATCTCTGTGGATAGTTATAGTTGCTGATTATGAAGTTCGTGTTTTCTATTTATCTGTTGGATAACTAGATATTTGCAGTTTTGCGATTTGCGAATCTTGTTTCCTAATTATCTTCGCCGATAATTAGATCTTGCTGTTTTCTAATTATCGTATCGATAATTAGATATGGTTGTTTTGTGATTTCTGTATTCTAATTATCTAATTGATAATTGAATATTGTTGATAGTGCATTTATTCAGTTTTGTTGCTTTCTGCTTATCTATTTGATAGTTAGATTTTGTTGAGAATTTGCGAATTTCTTTTATGGAATTGAAAGATTTCTTTGGTGTTTGTGTTCTCGATCTTTATTTTTCTAACTTAACCAGTTTATGTTAGAAGAATAATAGTTGTTGACGACCTTAATTATGAAAATTGCGGGGACACAATTTTTATAAGGAGGGGAGTCTGTAACAAACCGGGGTTTTGCGCAGATTTATTATCGTCATTAGACAATTAAAATCACTAGCTAATTGCTGTTGGGGTTTATAAATCTTGTTGAAATTCTTTTTAAAAAGTTTTATTAAGGATGGGTGGGCTTTAATTTGTATTTTGGCCCACGTATCTTTTGTTAAGGGCTGTGATGTTTTTGAAAAGCAACCGTTCCTTCACTCATTCTCATAAGCCCTAGAAAAAATAAACGAAGAAAATAAAATGGCGGCCTCGTTCCTCTTTTACAGAAATTAGGGTTCTTGATTTCAATCGAAGTTGAGCCTTTGTCGACCGATACTAGTTGTTCGCGTGTAGCTTTGTTCGCTTTCGTTGTCGGCCGGCTTCAAATTATCGAGTTCGTTGCTTATGAAATTAGGGCATAGAAATCGAAGATAATGGCTGCAAGAGTTCGAGCTTCGATCGACTCGTGGTGCCACGACTTTGAGTGCTCGAGCGAACGAGGGTTTCTTTTTCTTTTCGAACGACTTCTACTTCTCGGGAAAGAGGTGAGTAAACTTATACTCACATCTAATTCAATTCTCCAGTGCGTGTTTTGGGTTTGAATCCCCTGGTTTTTTCCGTTCGTATATATTTGAGATGTTTGGGTTTTTGAATTAATATTGCCGATGAGGTTGATTGCAATTTATAGGAGTCGAAATCCTTGATTTTCGTCGTATAATAATTATTTGAATTTGTCAACTGATTTTGCTTAACTGTTGATTTTCGTATGAATGCTTGATATTGAATTGTACTCCATGGAGTTTGGCCATACTGTCCACTGTTCGACCTTGTTCGAATTCGTGACTTTTGTGGTTTGGGTTAATTGAAGTTGTTAAAATTTTATCTCGGCTATTTGATTTTGTTTGGTGTTGATGACTTCTCTAATTTTGTCGATTTCATATTATTAATGATGGCTTGATACACACGGCTTTAAATCGCCTTACTCACCCCAGTTCGATTTTCTGGTTCGACTTTGCCACTGCACTTGTTCGTTTTCTTGTGCAGTTTAGCTTGATGTTTTGTTCGAAAGTGACTTTTGTTTGATTTGGTCATATAGTTCACTGCCTCTAGCAACACTTTTATTGTTTTCACCTACTGGCGTTGTTATTAGTTTGTCGAATTACCTTTGCCACTTGCTTATGCTAAGTGTTGTTTCATTCGATTTAGACATGTATATGCATGCATATATGTGCATACATGTACCTTTGTAGACTTTAATTATCCTATGGGATTTTTGATTCGAGCTTGCCTTAGTTTGAGTTTTGCTTACTTGAGTATCACCACGGTTTCGAAATTTATTGGTTATATTTGAATTTGGTTGAGGATTTTGATTTGAGTTGGACGAAGTTGTTTTGTTCGACTTTGGCTATATTGTCTACTGCCTCCGGCAGCACTTCTGTCCTAGTTCGATTTTACTGCTGCTATAAAACTATACTCTGGCATTTTGATTTTTCTTCGTGCTGCTTGATTATTTTTGTGTGTCTTCATATATGTGCATACATACCATTGTATGTGTGCATGCATATGTTGTTGACCCTACACATGTGGGTGCACTGTGCTTGAGTTTGATTGTGTTGTTCTTTGAAGTTGAGTCACTGGCCTCACTGTAATTTGTTCAACTTGGAATTGCTTCAAGCACTTGTTCATTTCGACCATTTGTGTCACCCTGCACTTGTTTGGTTTTGATATATATACTGGTGCATTCATGTGCATTGGTGGCTTTAATCTTGAACACTATAGAAATGTACTCCACTATCACTTGCTTTTTGCTTGGAGGCCTGTAGTCATGTGTACTTTGGCTTAACACTTGCTGTACATTGGTTTTGATTTTTCTTGTCTACTGCTTTGAGTTACTGCAGTTACTTTGGTCACTTTTGTTCAATCTTTGTTGTAGCATTGTCTACATTGGTTGTACACTTCACTTGAACTTGCACTGTGAAGTCTGCTCTTTTCGATACTGATCTGCATTGATTTGAGTCGCCATGTATGTTTCTTTCTTGTGATCCTGAGTCTGGTTTCTTGACCAGGCTTGTTTGAGTTGCTTTGGGTATTGACTGCGGTCATGGCTTGTTCGATATAAATTCCTGATGGTATTTTTGATCTGAAGCGTGAACTTGTTCACTGCTTCCTTTTTGCTTAAATTGGGTGAGTTTGGTTTGTTAGTTCTTGATTGTTTTAGGTTGATTTGTGAGATTTTACAGCGAGTTGAATCCAGTCTCAAAGACTTGGGTTTGACCCTGCACACGAATGTAAACTTTCATTGTGCATTCGTGTGTAATTCGTTCCTCTTGATTTGAGTTAGTGCTTGTTGTTTTTGGTTCATTTATATTGACTCTTGTAGCTTTGATTGCTGTTAGTATTCACTGTGGTGATGATTTCACGTACTGTGTGGCGAGGCAGTGCACGCGTGCGTGTACTGCAGCCACATAGAAATTTGATTGGATTGATCATTTTGAGATTTTAATTATCCATTTAATAATTGGAATTTATTGTAAATTGTTGTCTAGGCAATTCTGTAGTTTTCGTTTTATCTTCATTGATAATCGTTTTATTCATCTTGCTGATGATTTGGATTGCTGATTTGTTGTTTAACACTGTTTAGTGTTATATCTGCCGTTATGCGACTCTCTTATCGAGAAGTAGGATATACAAGATTTCTTTGACTGTCGTCTATTTGATATTTGATTATTATTGCTTTTGTGCATTAATAACTGAGTTTGAATTAGACTGACCCGTGTATTATTTTCTTTTGAATATAATACTCGGGTTAGATCCGAGTTATTTCAGGTTGTAGATTTCCTGCTTTGAGTTGTTGTTTGAGCTATGAAGACTTTTCACATCTTTTGGAGTAGTCGTGACATAGTATAGGTTGATATGTATTCATGTATATTAGTTGATAATGTACGTGTATATATAACTTCCAGAGTCGACAGTTGTAGTTGTATCATATGTATTGTGTCAAATGTATTGTAACTGACATCAGTTATTATATATATGAGACTCTTTGTTTTATCTGTGTTCCACATTTATATTATCTTTGTTATTATTATATTTATTGTCCTAAACTATTATGAACCATCGTAGTTCATTTTATGCTGGAAATTGGGTATGTCGATGGGAGTAAATAAACAAGCGATGGAAAAAGAAAAATATATACCACTCCTGTCGAGGTAACCAACACTAGTGTAAGGCCAACTACGGATGGCCGCTCCTATCCAGCCTTATTCTTCGTAATAACAGACAGTATTTCTTTTAATACTCTTTGTTATTGTGAGCATAGAGGTAGGGCGTCACACAAATAGTAAATAAAAGCAGTAAAGGAAAGAACACACCAGAATTTTATAATAGCTCGGAGTTGCCCTACATCCAATCCAACACAATTTCTTATGCAGATTTCTTTTCAAATATAATGTCGATATTACAACCTCGATTTCAAGGCCACGAGATACGCTCTCCTGTCTTCAAGTCCAGGGCAAACTCTCTTGATTTAACCAGGCTACAAGATCACCTAATTGATTTACAGGCTATAATCACACCCAATTGATTTACAGGCGACAATCACACCGTTTCCAATCACATTTGGATAGAGAGAGACTTGATACACTTCGATCTTTCGATCTTTGATTACAAATGATCCTATAACTCTGAATAGCACTAAGATTTTTGAGAGAGTGTGACAGAGAATCAAACTAGAGATGATCGAGTTTGATTCACTTAGGATTTCGGTAGAGTTTTGTTAAAATATAAGAGCATATTTGAGTGGAGAAGAAGGAGTGAAGAAATGAAGAAAAGTTAACTTAAAATTTGTTAAAAACAAATGGTATTTATAGAAGAACAACAGTCATGTCCATTCGTGAAAGGTTATGATGAATAGACACTTCATTTGAAAATTTGAAATTTGAAATTTGTATGGCTACCATGTTGATATGGGGGGATGGGGTATGTCGACATGCCCTAGTGAATTTTGAAAATTGATTTTTGTTTTTAAAAGAGATTTTCTTTTTAAAACTTCTCAAAACAATTTCTGAAGTTTATAAACCATTTTGAATATAGTTTAAACTTATGAAAGAGATTTAAAAAGTATTCTTAAAAATATATAATCTATAATATAAAAGTAATATTAAAAAATAAGTATGGAATATATTTTTGAAATTTAAAGTTATAATATTAAAACCAGTAGATAATTTAAAAACAAGAGTTGATTCTGAAATCAAAATAGAAAAGATAATAAAAAAGGCTAAAATATTTAAAATAAATCATTTTGAAAATTTCATGGATTCCATTCCCCTAGAGAAGGTCGTGGGTTCCATCCCACTAAAGAGGTCGTGGTTTCCATCCCACTATTAAAGCGAGATGGTGGATTCCATTCCACAATTAAAATCCGAATAAAGATTTTAGTGCTATTATGAAGTTTTGACATAAATCTAGACTCTATTACTTATCTTGATATCTTGAACTCTTGAAATCTTGAACTCTTGATATCTTGAACTCTTGAACTCTTGAAATCTTGAACTCTTGATACTCATGAGTCTTCAGTCTTGATTTCTACAATCTTGAATTCGTCAGCCTTGAATCTCTACACTGTACAGTCTTCATTCTTCAGTACCTGCATGTATATCCTTCATATACATATATATCTAGACAAGAATATGAGTGTTTATATTTTATAACAAGTCCTAAGGTTGTTGTCATCAAAACCATCATCTCAGAAACTAACAATTGTCCTGTTATCGAAAATAAATATGCCCTCGAGGTCTAAAGCCACATCTGGTTCACTTTCACTTTCTCTAGTCGACTCATCACGATGACATCACTAGAATTACACACTTATACAAATATAATCGATTGAATACATCGTGCACTCCTTCGTCGAAAAAGGAAATTTAACATAATATGCTAGCAATAATAATTACCAATGAGCAATCAATAAGTAATAAAAATCAGTCAACAAAAATAAATAATCAATCAATAATCAAGCAACATCAAGCAATCAATAAGAAACACAGATCAATAAACAAGAATAAACAATCAGTCAATAATCAAGCAACAGCAAGCAATCAATAAGCAACACAAATCAATAAACAAAAATAAACAATCAATCAATAATCAAGCAACAACAAGCAATCAATAAGCAACAAAAATCAATAAAAATGAATAAACTATCAATCAATAATCAAACAACGGCTAGCAATAATATGCAACAAAAATCAATAACGATTACCACACAAACAACTAGTTATTCAAAAGCAGTCTGTGACAACACGCATGGTAACCAATAATAGTCAAAGCGTGAATGCCAAGCTGTAAACACCCATGAGTCCGTTTGACATTCCAGATGACCCAAATGCTTAAGTGGTGCAACTCCCTTTCATGAATACAATACATGAATGACTATCACACCTCATGCTCTTCAAAGAAAAACCTATGATATGCTGGATCTCCAATCCTCAAAACTCGTAAATAAATTAGCAAACTAAGTCTCAATTTTCCTTTCCCTTTCAAATAGAACTCATTCTCCAAAGGAGAAAACTTACTAATTAAATCATTATTAAATAACAATCTTCACGTGCTTGGGCTTGCTCGAGTTCAAACTCACCTCAACCACACAATGTAAATAAGGATAATATACTAAGTGTACTACGATGCTTGCCCAAGCAAGTATAATATCGTCACTTAGAAGATTATATGAATCAACGCAAAACTAGTCAAGAAGTCCTTCCCCAAACTATCCCAAGCTTTCCTTACTATATTATATATACACACATAATTTACAATGAATAGAGATCATTTAAAAAAATATACAATGCATGATCCAATCCTTTGTTCGCTTGCAAGATTTCTTTTTTAAACTAGGGTTAGCCACCTGATTCCTCTTAATGTGAATTTTGATCCGGATCCTTGGTTTAACCATCAAAATTACCTTGCAAGACTAGAGTCGTGCTTCAAAAATGTCTAAGTCACCTCAAGAATCCGACTTAAGTGCTTATCTTTAAGAATCGGGTGAAAAACCCTTGCCTAATCTGTGTGAATCACCTAGAAATTCCACACTCAAAATAGGGATTAAGAACTGGTATGTGAATGGGTTAATCCTTAAAAAAACCAATGCACTTCATGAGATTAATCCCATCCTTAAGTTGTGCTAACATAAGGTTAAATACTTCTAACACAAATGACTCAATGCGAAATGTAGAAGTCATCCGTTTAGTTCTTGCTTATCAACCCCTTCTACCTTATGCCCTAAGGACTATGCCATCTCCAACACCTACCGCATCTACTAGAATGATCGAGGAGGACGGAACATCTTGAGCGGTATCCAAGTAGTCTCCAAACCAATCAGGCATCTCAAACTGCCTATCCGCAGTTGTTCATGCACCTAATCAGCTCATACAAATAGCCTTAAAAACGAAGATTCCTTAGCAACTAGTGACTGAATAAATCTATGTTCCTGAGACAAGTGGTGTATGAAGTAATATATAGTGGAAATACAAGTACCCTCTCTCAATGTGTATCCATCTACTAGGTTGCTTAACTCAAACTAGTATACTTGGTCCTGAGTGTTGAGCCTAAGCTCTGATACCAACTGTGATGACTCACCCTTCGTAATACTTTGAATCAACGTCGAATGACAATGCTTGACTCTTAAATACCACAAAAGACGTTCCATCGAGATAAAAATTAAAACAAAACACCATACCAAGGCATAACGATACAATCTTACAATAGAAGATAATATATAATATACTGAATATACATGAGCGTAATAGGATAAACAATAAACAAGAGACTGCACTAGCGGAACAAACTGATAAATAAATATCAACAAAAGCTAGAATACATTAACTCCATTCATATAGAGTTCTGAATATAATATCTAATATCACAAGTCTCATATACAAAATAGGCTATCTTCCCTGTACTGCGTCACTAACAAGTACACATATCCAATATATCGACTTCATGCCTCTAGAATGCTCCAACTATCATGTAATCCTGCCCTTAAAAGCACCTGACTCCCAAAATACTCAATCGAGTACCCTTAAGTTGTAAAAAGACAAAACATGGTTCAGACATAAAGTCCGGTGTGAGAGGAACTATCTCTAAGAACTATATATACATGCAACTTATATACATCTAATAAACGTGAGCAAAGATCAATGGGTAATACTAATCATACTTTGCCCTACTTTATCTATACACCAACAAGTCAGGATGATACATAATAGGGGTTCACTTATTAAAACAATACATACTAAAACAAGCCATGCTATTGAATATGAAAAACGAGTGTAGGGGTAATACTACACTTCATACGCAACGGTGCCATAGATCTCTCAATCCCTATCAAAGCATCTAAAATGAAAAACAAAAACAAATAACTATGTTACTAATATAGCATCTCCACACTCAAAACCTAAATACGAATATCTATAACCGATACTCGTGCTGAATTGTCATTAGATACCAAAGAGAACTATCGAGAACCATAGGCATGTAGGTCCTGTCGCAACACCTAATCGTATTATGGAACAATATATGACATGCTTTAGACTGGCATTCCAATCTCTCTCCGCCCATGCTATGGGATTACATATGCAGGTCATGCACCTCAATGGTACAATGGTTTCCCCCACCAACATCTTTTCCTTCTGGTTGTCTACACCAACATACCAGAACCGTATATAAACGCTAAACCCCATGTACACCCTTCCCACATAGGTATACAACACTAATGTACTATCATCCTCGTATTGATCTTGATTCGCTCTTAAAGTGCCTCACACAACCCAACTACCCCAAGTCAGGCATACCACCAATATATATAAATTGCCCAAACCATGCATCTATGATTATATACATACGTATATATGTATATATATATATATGTATATGTATATATATACGTATATTTATACATCATTTAATCCACATACTTATACAATTGTATAATATATTTTGTCCACTATTCAGTAACCCCCCGTCGGGCATACCGAACTATATATACACTTAAATTGCATATCAAAAAATTATGTCAAATTACCATTAGCTACCAAAGAGACCTATCAAGAGCCACAACTAACTTATGGACTCCCTTGAAAACCAACACCTCAAAAGAAATTGGCCTATGGGCCCTGTCGCGGCACCCAGTCGTATTACAAAACAATATATGACCTACTCTAGATTGGCATCCCAATCTCTCTGCCCCTGCTCCAGGACCACGTCTACAGGTCATGCTCCTCAATGATACAGTGGATTCCATACACCAATCAGTAGCCCCAAGTTGGATATACCAAAACTATACATAAATGCTTTAAATCGAATACCAATAAATATATAATATTTCATGCATCTCCTAGTAGCTCAGGTCGGACATACCAAAACTATATTTATACTTATAGACACATATAAATCACATAAACTTTGTGTGTGTGTGTGTGTATAATTTGTCCAACCATACATAACTAATAAACACATATCGTACACATTTAATATACACAAAGGCAATACACAACCAAAGTAACAAATCTATCATCTCAATATCAATAACAATTCACACATATAATCATATGAATAATTCAACAGAAATGCATCTTACTTATATAGCCAATCTAACAGTTATATCTTCTTCGTATTATTTATAAAAGTCTCAAACTTATTTTACAAAATAATACTCTTGCTGACCAATACTATTATAGCTTAACATCACTTAATTCTTCTGTTAAAATTAAGGTTAGCTATTAATAAGGACTTAAAATATTATATAGCTTATGTATATAATATATACACACACATATATCACAAACCATTTCTTACGGTCTAAAGTTAATAAATCCCACTATAACAATATTTGAGATTTTATAACCTAGATAAAACTCTATTAAATAATACAATTCTTCTTTTGCAATTTCTAACTTTTCAAATCACCTTCATGAAAATTCACTAGTTAGTTAATTATTGAATTACTCGGTTAGTTAATTAAAACTTCAAAGCCATTTTAATATAAGTTTAACCTACCTAAACAATTATTTAGCCCTATAACTCATTTTAAAGGCCATACTTCTAACTTTCTATTAGTAATAAAATATATAATGATATTTTTATCATAATATAACTATAAATTAGAGTTCTAATTAGTTTATAACCATGTTATAAATTATTATCAATGTTATCTAACTCTTTTTATTATGAATAGAGCACAATATTTATGTATAAGGGATCTTAATCAATTATCCTGAATATCAGAAGCAAAATATATAATAATATTGCTATTTCTAACATAAGTTTATAACAATGTTATAAATTAATATCAACTTCATCTAGCTCTATTCAATACGAATATGACACTATATGTGTGTGTGTGTGTGGGTATGCAGCTTCTTAATCAATTATCCTAAATATCTGGAAAATAATAATAATATTTCTTTTTTTATCATAACTATAAATTGGAGTTTAATTAATTTATAACCATGTTATAAATTAATATGAACTCCATCTAACTTTATTCAATACAAATAGAACATAATATATATATATATATATATATATATATATATATATATGCACGCACACATGTGTGTGTATACATAGATGATCTTAATCAATTATCTCAAATATTCGCTCAAACCAATCTAATCAAATGGCACAATAATTTCTTATATATATTATTCTACCTCTTCTAGGTAACATTTTTCCATATATATAATTACGGTGATTTATACTAAATATAAATTCAGAGTCTTGATTCCACTCACCTAAACTATTGGTTGAATGCAGTCTAAGCCAATACTATGTCGTAGATAATCTTCCTACGAGTGAAATGGCAAAGACCACGTCTTAGTTGGACCTCGTATGCAATTAAAATGAGATTTAATAAAATAATTAATTCCTTAATTACCTTAATTATCCTAATTATTTCTTCCCCAAACCCAAATGTCTTCAAATGAACGAGCATAAACCTATCCCTCTCCATCTTCTCTCTTTACATTTTCACTGAATGTTCCACGAATCGACAAATCGCTAGCTCTATAGTGGTCCCATTCACACGCTCCCTATGACCTATACCATCATCCCCTAGTGTTAATTGTGACTTCAACCACCACATGCGACCATGCACTGTCGTACTTCACCCCAAAGCACCAGAGTTCAAGTGGTCGACGCCTAAAGATGAGCGATACCTAGAAAAGTTCAATGGTGATCGTTTCTTCGCTCAATGCCTCCTCAATCAAAGCCAAGCCTCAACCCTAATCACCGAGTACAAAACATGGATCAACCCAAGCACTGTCTCACCCCTCAACCTCCACATAGATTTGAAGCTCCCTCTATCCAAGTCCAACAGATCCAACCTTAGCCTCTATCATTGCCCGTTGCTTTGGATTTAATTTAAGGAGGAGGAGCAGCTTTGATTTCAGTTTGCTCCATGGAGAAGGAGAGTGCAAAATGAAAGAGGTAAATATCCAAGTGTTGGGGGGTTTATATATATATATATATATATATATATATATATATATATAATTTGATTTCTCAAATAAATCACTGTACGTTTTGAGCTCGTAGGATCATACAACACATCGGATCGCCATAAAACTCGCCAGCGCACATCATATCATTTTTTCGGTCTTGACATTATAAATTTCGTCGTTATTCGAGATAATGCTCCATGATGAAAATTTCATGCATTTCGAGGTCATTTTGGTCATTGGATTACCCAATTCTTAAAATTGCTCAATCGTACGTCTTATCATGAAGTCCTTACCCCAAAATCATAAGCCATCAGTCGGGATCCAACTACGCATGTATTTTTAGAAAATACGTACAATAATATGTAAAATGTAAAAATACCATGATTCTAAATATAGAGATATTTATACTCATTTTGATTCGCAATGTCAATCCTAACTCAATGGAAGTGGTCTGAATTCCGAATATGACCGTAAGTGAAATATCAAATTTTGGACCATTAATTAATTAACGATCTAGTTATCCAGCTTTATAGCCAAGCCGTATCTGGACAAATCAAAACAATTGAACTATCAGATAGCAAACTAGAGATTCAGGACGATTAATTGAAAATTAACACCTACGATGAAGTTCAATGATATAGCCAAAAGCATGTCAAACCTTACGAAAATAACCTACATACCAACATACATCAAATGCAAGATTCTAGACAAATTCTTAGATCGTTACCGTTCTGCCTTGGTTCGGTACTGATCCAAGAAGATTGTCCATATTCAACCAAACCTCAAGACCATTGAAGACATTGTCAAATCGAAGCGGCGTCACCTTACGGACAATGTCGATACGTTCAAAGTATATAGGCAAGTCAAGTAGAACAATCTAAATAACCCTACGTCGAGCCAACTGATCTACTCATAAATACATGCAACTGACATCAAGTTAGCTTTTGTCCAAGGTCTAAAGAGAGAGGTAAACCACTAAGCAAGGTTAACAAATAAATCAAAGCTCAACAGACTATCACTATGGATCGCCATTGATCCATACAGCTCAGTTCAGTACCGATCCATAGAAATTGCTGATTTAGCCACGATCATTTCAGGCAGCCTTCTTTAAGACATGGAGAACGTAGGGAGAATATGGTGGAGACAAATCCGTTGATCTTCTTCTACAAATAGAGGGTGATGGACACTATTTTTGGATCTTTTTTCTGCATTCTAAATTTCAGTATTGATATTGTAATTTCTTGGATCTTCACCGATCCATAAGATCACATTTGTTAAAACTTTGCAGAATCATTAACAAAGTTTAAGCAGATGTAGGTTAGTGATTTGCGGAACCACTATAAATTGTTGTGTGTTATTTTCTCTTGTTTTCACTTAATTTCTTCTACAAATCTTTTAGGTGTTTATGTCAACTTTTGGCGTGTTGGGTGAGTTTCGACCGGGCCAACCCACCGGACCATCTCCTTCCCCTACCTGCCGAACCAAATCCCCTCTCCTCCGTCACAATACCATACGTAGCCGAATCAACCAACTCCCCCTGCATAGTCGGACCAACCAACCACCGATCTAGGCCTCACCGGACCAACCAACCACCGATCCAGCCTCTACCGAACCATCTCCCAAGTCCAATGATGCCGGGCCAACCCCTACCGGACCAACCTACTCCACACATTGCAGAACCAACAAACCGACATACTCCACCTACCACCGAACCAACTCGCTTCCCAACGTACTACCGGACCAAGGCATACCGGATCAACGCTGCCAGGCCAGGTCGCATCAGCCCAGGCCCACCAGCAGCTATATACGTCCAAGACCCCTGCCCCCAGCCTCACTCTATAAATAGAGGGGCAGGGGTACAATAATGGAGGACAAGTTTGAGAGCTCAAGCACGGATAGAACTTTCAAACAACTTTCATATACTTGTATCAAAGCTTTGTACTTGTAATTCGAACAGTAAAGGAGAATAACATATAAAGTGGACGTAGGCACATTCTGGCCGAACCACTATAAATCTGAGTGTCTTTTACAGTTTAGTCCCTGCTTTTTCATATATTTGCATAAATCATCCAGATCACTAAGAACAACATAAAACCAACTAAATCATACGACTTGGAGGTGTTTGCCCATTTTTTGTGCAAACATTTTTGGTGCTTTCACTGAGAAGTAGAAGCTCGAAGCTTCAGCTTCTTCCACTTAACCTTTTTCCTAACAGCATCATTCATCGCTTGGAAAACATGCCTCCCAAGCAGAAGAAAGATGTTAGCAAAGGAAAAAACATCGCAACCAATAGTCTTCCAGATCTAGTGGTCACAGATCAAGTAAATCGTCCCCCTCCAGCAGCAGTACCAAATGGAGGTCGGGCAAATCCGACCACTCCTGCCGCAGAACAGCCTGCAGCAATTACTAGGGCAGATCTAGACAGGGTTGTGGCTGAAGTAACTAACCGCTTCACGTCCCAGCAGGAAGCCTTGGTGAACCATCTCATGTCACGCTTAAGGGATGCTGAAGAGTCCAACCGCAACACTGAATCATGGGGTGAGTCCCAATCTGGAGGATCTCAAAGACAACAAAGATCATCCTTCTTCGAAGGGGCTAACGGCAGAAGCAGCCATGGTAGGAGCCGAGATCGAGCACAGCCCGAAGTTAGGCCTGAGGAAACGCTTGGAACCGAACCCAACGGGGGAGGTACCGGGCGGAGGTCAACTGTAGCTGAGCCGGTTGTACTGCCTAACCACGGAAACGCCAATGAACGGGGCCGAGCTAGAGTCCAGCCCGAAGTTGGACACGAGGAAGTGCTTAGATCAGAACCCAGCAGGGGAAGATCAAGGCAAGGGCCAACTGTAGCTGACCCTAGCATGCTCCCAGAAGACCAAAGGTAGCCACTGGAAAATATGAGGAATGATAGACGATACCATCCCTACAGGTCATCTGGATGGAATCAATCCTACAGAACAGAACCGAACTCGTTTTTATTTGCTCCAAATTCTGATGAAAGGATGGCACACTTGTTCAGAGAGTGCGTCCAACGGGATCAAAGAGATCGAGGGATAGGCGCTAGGGTAACCAGCCCTTTCGCCCGCAATATCGAAATTGCTATCACCCCCCGAGAATGGAAGATGCCAACAATGGAACCTTACAAAGGAACCTCCGACCCCGTTGTACACTTACAGAGATACACATAGCATATGCTCATGAGTGGAGCAACAGAGGGAGTACTATGCAAATGCTTTCCACTATTCTTAGCAGATCTAGCTACCTCCTGGTTCTGTCATTTACCCCAGGGATCCATCAGCTCGTGGGAAATGTTGAAAGAAAAGTTTATCAGTCAGTTCTGCATTCATGTGGAACAACCCAAGGACGCTTATTCCTTATCCAGCATCAAACAGAAACCTGGAGAGAAACTGCAGCAATACCTAACCCGATTCAATGCCGCAGCGGCCGCAGTCCAAGATGCCGATGAGAAGCTTATCCTAATGGCCCTCTGTAGTGGTGTGCACCCGGATACTAAATTTGCTAGAAGGTTGACAAAAGAAAAAACAGCTACTTTACCCGATTTCTTCCATGAAGCCGGAAAATATATGAGGCTTGAAGATGCTACCACTAAGGGGCAGTTAGGGCAACAAAATAAGACAGCTCACGGCAACACGCCCGCTGCAGTGAAGGACGTTCGAAGAAATGATTCTAGAGACAATGCTGGGGGCAAGAAGGGAGAAAAGCGCCTATATCGGCCAGGATCGAGATTCGACACTTACACTCCTTTGAATGAAACCATCGAGAACATCTTCCTTGCCACCCAAGACGAAGTTAGATACAAACGCCCACCGTACAAGAAGGAATCAGATAACGCACAGAAGTCTGGAAAGTTCTGCCGCTTCCACGAATCTCATGGGCATGATACCAATGAATGCCATCATCTCCGGGACTTGATTGAAGAACACATCAGAAGGAAGAGACTGGAACGCTATGTAAAAGGTCAGAACAGGACTCCAGCTCCTGCCAATGAGAACCCAAGGCTACCCTCACCAGAGATAGGCAGAGGAAATTGCAACACTAGTGGCCCCAGTCAAGAGAAGATAGTGGTCCATACCATTTCGGGAGGACCGCACATCGCCGATAGAAGCTGGGCAGAGATGGAAAGATATGGAAAGTCGCTTAGAAACAATGAAGACTGTGTTAATTTTGTTATAGAAGAACGCCACCCGAAGTGGAAAGAGAGTGATGACATCACATTCAGTAGGCGTGACCTAGAGGGAAGGCAATACCCTCACATGGATCCCATGGTTATCTCTGCCCGGCTCGGTCCAGCCGAAGTTTTCCGAATTCTAGTAAACACTGGAAGCTCAGTGAATATCTTATTCAAGCATGCATTCGACAAAATGAAACTATCAATAACGGACGTTTCTCCCTGCAATAAACCACTACACGGTTTCACTGGAGATGCGAGGATGCCCCTCGGGCAACTGGACCTCTTTGTTGAAATTGGAAGTCATCCCCGCTTCGTTGTACGAAAACATACATTTGTGCTAATAGAAAACCACTCAGCCTACAACGCCTTCTTAGGAAGGCCAGCCTTGTCTAACTTCCAAATTGTCCTAGCCCCCTGGTGCCTAAAGATGAAATTTCCAACGGACAATGGAGTAGGGGAAGTAGAGGAAGACCAGGACGTTGCTCGAGACTGCTATGTAACTGAACTTCGCAACAACCATAGGAAGGATAAAGGGAAGAGTGTAGAGGTTGCCCTCTGCACAAAAAGTTTGGAAGCATAGCAACTAAAGAAAGCCCCTCCTCTTCGATATACCAGCGACCCTTTCAATGAATTAGACCCCAGGGACAAAGAGGAGGAGGCCACCGCCGAGCCTGTAGAGGCTATGGAATTTGTATCTGTAGACAAACATGACTCGAGTAGACTATTGAAAATCGGGTCCCAACTAAAAGTAGAGTTGAAGGAACAACTCATTGACTTTCTCTGCCACAACTTGGATGTATTTGCATGGTCACATGCTGACATGACCGGAATCTCCCCTGACATAGCATGCCACGTACTAAACATTGATCCTACCAAGGCACCCGTAAAACAAAGAAAGAGAAGCATGGGGGCAGAACGATCAGCAGCCCTCGATGAAGAGGTAAAGAATCTACTTGCCAATGACTTCATACGAGAAGCCATCTACCCAGAGTGGATCGCCAACCCGGTGCTGGTAAAGAAGGCTAATGGGAAGTGGCGAACATGCATTGACTTCTCCAACTTAAATGACGCCTGCCCGAAGGATTGCTTCCCACTTCCCCGAATCGATCAACTTGTAGACAGCACAGTCAGGCACGAACTCTTATCTTTTATGGACGCATACTCAGGATACAACCAAATTCCCATGCATGCTCCCGATCAAGACCACACTAGTTTCATCACTGACCGGGGATTGTACTGCTACAAGGTAATGCCTTTCGGACTTAAAAACGCAGGAGCCACCTACCAGCGCCTCGTCAACAAGATGTTTGCAGGGCTAATAGGACAAACTATGGAAGTGTATGTGGATGACATGTTGGTAAAGTCAAGGAAAGCCGACGATCACGTAAACCACCTGGGCGAGATGTTTCGAGTCCTTCGCCAATATGGAATGAAACTTAATCCTCTAAAATGCTCCTTCGGAGTATCATCAGGAAAGTTCTTGGGATTCATCGTCCATGCCAGGGGGATTGAAGCAAACCCTGAACAGGTCCAAGCTCTAAAAGATATCAAAATACCCTCCACTCAAAAGGAAATGCAAAGCCTGAATGGGAAAGTGGCCGCCCTAAGCCGATTCATCTCCAAAGCAATGGACAAGTGCGTCCCCTTCTTCGAAGCTCTAAAGAAAGACAAAGGAAAGTTCGAATGGACTGACGAATGCTTAACCGCTTTCCATAACTTAATCGAACACCTCCAGAAATCACCGGTACTCTCGACTCCAAGCGAAGGCGAAGAATTATACCTCTACCTTGCTGTATCATCTCACGCCCTAAGCGCTGCTTTGGTAAGAGAAGACAACCGCACGCAGCGGCCAGTATACTTTGTAAGTAAGAGGTTTACGGGGACAGAAGTCAGATATCCTAAACTTGAGAAGCTAGCATACTGTTTACTAATCACATCACGGAAACTGCGTCACTACTTCCAGTCCCATTCCATCAAAGTTCTGACCGATCAACCACTGAGGCAGGTACTCCATCGTCCCGACACTTTTGGGCGACTACTTAAATGGTGCATTGAACTAAGTCAGTATGGTATCACCTATCACCCTCGCACCGCCATCAAGGGACAAGCCATGGCCGATTTCATTGCAGAATTCACTACCAACGAAGGTAAGGAGCAATCGGAAATAGCAGAAGACATCAAGTGGAATCTCTTTATGGATGGTGCGTCAAACGAACAAGGCTCGGGGGCAGGTGTGGTAATAATCACTCCTAGGGGAAATAAGCTGCACTATGCTATAAGGTTGGAGTTCGCTGCCACCAACAACGATGCAGAGTATGAAGTGGTGATAGCTGGATTAGGACTTGCCTTAGAAATTGGAGCCAATTCTTTGTGTCTTCATAGTGATTCTCAACTTATTTTTAATCAAATACTAGGAGAATTCCAGGCTCGAGAAGAACGACTCATAGCATATTTAAAGAAGACCAAGTTACTTCTCAGTCGATTAGACCACTACTTAGTCAAACACATCCCTCGGGAAGAGAACCGAGAGGCCGACGAATTGGCGAAGCAAGCAAGCGTGAGAGACGGTGCTATTTCTGGAGCAGTAGCCATCTCAAAGCAACTGACCCCAAGTTTTGAGCAAGTGAATCTGATAGCCGCAACCGAAGAAGCGACTTGGATGGCTCCCATCCGAGACTACTTACAAAGTGGCACACTACCCAACGGGCATAACAAAGTCAAGAAAATCTTGAGGAAAGCTTCCCGCTACACAATACAAGAGGACACCCTCTATCGGCGCGGATTCTCTAACCCCTTATTAAGGTGTGTCGCCGGAAGGGAAGCCAAGAAAATCTTATCCAACATTCATCAAGGAAGCTGCGGAGATCACACCGAAGGGAAAACCTTAGCAAAAAAGATACTCCGATATGGATATTTCTGGCCCACCTTAAGCAAGGACGCCTTAGATTTCGTCAGAAAATGTGACAGATGCCAGAAGTTTGCTAAGATTCCACGGCTACCAACAACTGAGATTACTCAAATGACCAGCCCTTGGCCCTTTGCAGTATGGGGAATTGACTTAATCGGCGAACTACCAATGGGCCGAGGCGGGGCCAAATATGTTATAGTGGCAGTCGACTATTTCACCAAATGGGTGGAAGCAGAACCCCTGAATAAAGTATCTTCAGCGAAAGTTATTAACTTCTTGATCAAAAATGTTCTATGCAGGTACGGAGTCCCATTAAAAATTATATCAGACAATGGACTTCAGTTTGACGGCGAGGAGTTCGCCAACTGGTGCCAAGAGCATGGAATTCACAAAAGCTTCTCATTCGTAGCTTATCCCCAGGCAAACGGACAAGTCGAAGCCGTTAACAAAATCCTGAAAACTCTGATCAAAAAGAAAGTCGAAAAGTCAAAGGGCGCTTGGGTGGATGAACTCCCTACGGCACTGTGGGCCTATCGCACATCTTTCAGAACATCGACGGGGCATACTCCTTTCTTTTTGGCATACGGATCAGAAGCTATGCTCCCAGTTGAAACCATCGTGCCTTCCCACCGTAGGATCCACTATAACCCAGAAGAGAACAAAGAACTCCTTCACATGTCTTTGGATCTAATTGAGGAGAGAAGAAATGATGCAGCCCTCAAAGCAGCAGCCCACAAGCAAAAAGTGGCAGCACAATACAACTCCAAAGTCAAGCATCGTACCTTACAAGAAGGGGATCTTGTCGTCAAGCGAATCTTCCCTCGCCCCAGAGCACTAGATCCAATCTGGGACGGACCATATGTGATTCATAAAGATCTCCACAACGGAGCTTATATTTTGTCAACAGTGGACGGAGAGGTGTTCCAGAGGGCATGGAACATCCAACACCTCCGTCGATACTTTTCTTAACTTGTACTGCCCATATGAAGTAAATTAACAAAGAGAATCAGTGGACGTAGGCATTTTCGTGCCGAACCACTTTAAAAAATCTTGTCTCTTTTTTAACTTGTTCCTTTATATCTTGGCTGCTTGTTAAAATTATCCTTTTCTGTTGAACAAAATCATGTGCATATAGCATTTCCATTCAAGGCACTCCACGACGCAACTTCACCTGGACAAGACCTAATAGGTACTATGCGAATCTATGCCCTCGCCAATGAGACACTTTTGCTCCGGCATCCCTCTGCTGCGGGTTAACTCATTGCTCACGACGGCCCTTAAAGCCAACTGTAATGAGCCGATTATAAGCCACCGAGAAGGCCGACTATAGCCGAGGCAGCTCATTACGGTGTTCGGCTCGCCGGCAACTGTGAACCGACTATAAGCCCCAACATAAGGTGTGGCCAGCCAGGGGTAGTTCACGGTTGACGATCGGCACCCACGCTAGCCGGCCACAGTAAATCGAATAATACCCATGATTATGGGCCATAATGGCCCGGGTAGTTACTGTACGCGATCTCGGCTCCGATGTGTCTTAAGTACGGCTGTGGTAAAAAAGATTAACTCCCCGCGGAGGCGTAAGATGGGTGACAAATGTCTCCAAGACCCACAGCTAGGGAAAGTGACTACAAAGCCCGTTTGCCACGAACTTAAGCACATCGAAGGCCTTCCGTGATTGGAAGTTTTACTATTTCACATATTTCAATTAAATTTAAGAAACTTTTCTCCTATCCTCTATAACAACCCCTGAAGCACAGGACACAGAACAAGAGACATTCGCTAATGGAAGCGGATACTCACAGCAAGATACTGGACCGCATTCCATACTCGGTCACACAGGACATTCAAAGCTGCCATCTACAAGTAGAATATGAAGGGCGGTATTTTCTTCTTTCATGAATAAACATGTGGCTATTCACACGTCACACTAACATTGCGAGACATGAAATTATGTTTTAAGCAAGAACTTGACATCAAACACAATTGAACTACAAGCATACACATAGCTATATTTCTCATAACAACATGTCAAAATAGCAAAAGCAGTCAAAAATGACAGAATTAGCTTAAGTTAAAAAATTACACGTCAAGAATAATGTTGTTTATTACAAGTAGCATAATTACAACCTAAGAGTTACGTTACTATTTTGAGACTAGTATATACAACAATGTCAAGTCCACAAAAAGATATCCAGGTCCAATCAAGGAGCCGGCTGCGTCGGAGTTTTATCCTTGTCATGTTGCCCACCTGTCCGGTCAGAGAAAGAATTCATTAGTGATAAACAACCAAGTTAACAGAAAGACTAAACAGGAAGACTTACCAGCATCTGCTCCTTGATCATCTTGATCATCATCCTCTACTTGGACACCTGCCTCCTCAGCTGCAAGCAACCGCATGCCCTCCTTCACTGCCACCTTCTCCTCCTTGGTAAACTGGGCAGTAACCACATCCATCCTGAAGGCCACGCCACCCTCCTTATCCGCCTCAGCCTTGGCCTCCTCTAGAGCCCTGAGATAGATCCTAGCCATAACCCGGGGGTAATCATCCATCCAGGACAAGTTACCTTGCCTCCAAGTACGGAAGTACATATCCTGGAGCATCTCATCCATCATCCCCTTATTCTCCTCAAACTACCTCATTCGGACCTCAGAAGCCCGTAGCTTTGCAACGGCAGCATCCCTCTCCGATCGATACCGTAAATAGTCAGCCTGAAGGGATCTCCTCATCGCCTCCATCTCCTCCTTCGACTTGGCCTGAGCAAGCTCCGCGACCTCAAGTCTCCCCGATAGTTCCTCTACCCGCTCGAGGTCCGCTTGCCGAACCTTATCCACCGTGGCAATAGCCATGTCAATCCGCTCCTTACAGACGGCCTCCATCTTCCGCAACTCTGCCCTACTGTCCTCTTCCATAGTCTTCCTCAATTGTCTGGATGCGGCCTCATGATGAGAGATTTGGATGGCTTGGTCGGCAAGTTGTTTAGCCTGGTCGGAAACCATCAACCGTAGCCAAATGTTGGCGCTCCCTATCTCTTCCCCAGCCTTGACCAGTCGGGCGTGGTGCCCCATCAATTTCCTGGTCTCCTCAGCAACCCGGTCAATATTTGCCTTAGCCTCATCCCCTAGAGTTACAACCCGAGTAGTAAGAAAATCAAGGTCCAGGGACTTAGCTTCGTCAAGCACCCGTACCATAGGATTGCGAGGGAGAAGATGCTCACCAGTAACCTCATCAAAGGAGATGTCATGAGATGCCGGATCCAGGTCCGGATGACCCGCAAACGGATTGCGAACTAAGCCAGGGTGATCTATCGGGGTGACGGTTGGATTCTCAGACAGATGTGGGGAAGGTATAAACTCGGTGTCCTCCTCCTCAATATCATGAATAGGCTGAAGTGGGGCCGGATGTCAGGAAGAGATTCAAACGTAGATCGACTCCTCTTCCTCTTTTGTATGTCTTCTTCAATAACCCCAAGAAGAGGACGGTAGCCGACTACATCTCCAGGACGGTTAGTAGGAGGCTTCGGCTTGGCGGAAGCTTTGAGGAGTTTGTATTGTTCAAGCCTGTGCCGAAGATCTGAGGTCTTGGCCATTTTGCCCGCTCTTGGAATAAAAATCAAGTGTCATCAGCATGCATTGAGCCATCATTCGAGAATTAAAAAGAATAGAGAGAAATTCACCTTGAACCGTAGAAGTTGCCTCAGTAGAAGCACTCCCGGAAGATAAATCGACGCCGGTCCCAACCTTATCAGCTTTCTTGGACTTCTCCATTTCCTCCAACTCTTCAAAGGATTGGCGGAGAGCATCATCTGTCCACTCTTGGATCACGCCCGCCTGCCCAGGGGGCAAAGCCACGGTACCATCACCGCCCTATCCTTTGCCACCGTCATCGCCGGGACGATCACCGTCACCTTCTCCACCGCTTCTGCTCTCCGCCTCACCTCCTTCATCCTCGCCTTTTTCCCCCTCCACTTTATCCTCCTCCTGAACATCTGGATGTGTGCTGGGAGAGGGTCCATCAGACTTCCTGAGTTTCTTCCCCCGACAACTGGATACGCCGAGAAGGGTCTCCTTTTGCCGCTCTTCGCCGTGGCCCCTCCTGTGGCTTTGGCAGCCCTCTCCTCCGTCGTGTCTCTCTGCTTGACCACAGACTGATGTGGTAGGATCAGGTTGTGCCCTAGAAGTGTAGCATTCCTAATCAAATAAGAGGCCGACCTATCCCTTCCCGTGATGACTTCTATTTCCGCAGCCATCTGAACCAGGCGGTCACTCTCTACGACCGCAAAGCCACCTGTCGCTAGCAAGAAACAAAAACACATAAGAAGAGGTATTGCAGTCAGAACGGAAATTATAAACAAGCTTAAGACTTATAGCCAGAAGTGAAGCGACGGATGGAAACAGAGTCATCCTTGATAAAAAACCATTCTTTCTTAAACATGCTGAACTTCGAGTATAAGTCCAGGACCGGCTTGAAAGATACGGCTGATTCCAAGCTAATGTATGGAGACCCCTTCTTATAGCCCCTCAAGTTGTACAAATACCGGATCTCCCGGTTGGAAGGAGGACGCCCGTATCTCCTCTGGAAGATAACAAAAAGGCTCACCAGAATGGCGTAGGAGTTAGGCTGAAGCTGGAATGGAGCCACCTTCAGATATGTGACAAAGCTGACTATCCAGGCATTGAGAGGCGGGATGGCACCACACATACAGTGATACCTGCTGTAAGCGAAATATCCTTCGGGGGGATTATATGGCATCACTCCTTCCCCCGGCAACAGCATACGCGCTCTGTCAACCCCGAAAGAGCGAGAAATGACATCAAGCTGCTCGTCTTTGAGTGAGCTAGGGAAATAATCAGGAAGCGAGTTCAGAAGCTCCTGAGGACCATATCCATCTACTAGTGATCTCGGAGTGGGCCCATAATGTCCCGGTCCTGACTGGACTGGGGGCACTGTGGAAGGCTCTTCTCTGTCCTGGGATTTCTTCTTATCAAAACGAGTTTCGACTTTATGAGACATTTATCTACAGACACAAAGAGTACGTTGTTAGAATGAAGGAAGTAAACAAGCAACTGTATAAAGACTAGGATTTCACTTATAAGTTAGAACATAAGACTCATTCGGTCGTTCAAAGCCAAAGGTTCATTCGACACCAGATTCATCCGGTCATTTAAAACCGAAGGGTTCGTTCGGCACCAGACTCATTCAGTCATTCAAAGCCAAAGGTTCATTCGGCACCAGATTCATCCGGTCATTTAAAACCGAAGGGTTCGTTCGACACCAGATTCATCCGGTCATTTAAAGCTAAAGGGTTCGTTCGGCACCAGACTCATTCGGTCGTTCAAAGCCAAAGGTTCATTCGGCACCAGATTCATCCGGTCATTTAAAACCGAAGGGTTCGTTCGGCACCAGATTCATTCGGTCGTTCAAAACCGAAGGGTCATTCGGTAATTACTCTCCTCTTGCGCATTTGGTAATTAAAAAAAAAAAGCATTCGGCGAAGGAAGGATGAATCACCTGATTCGGTATTCTAACGTGATTCGACAGTAGGTTTGATTCGGTAGGAAAATCTGGTTCGGCTGTCTCTCTTGGTAAGGAATAAACCGTAACATGAAGCCCATACTTATAGGCAATTACGAGCGGCCGGACCAATTGGTTCGGCATACAAGGCCGGGTGAGGATATCCGAGGTAAAACAAAGCATGCCATGCGCATACACATGCCCTGCTTTGGGGGGCAATGTTGGGTGAGTTTCGACCGGGCCAACCCACCGAACCATCTCCTTCCCCTACCTGCCGAACCAAATCCCCTCTCCTCCGTCACCAAACCATACGTAGCCGAATCAACCAACTCCCCCTGCATAGCCGGACCAACCAACCACCGATCCAGGCCTCACCGGACCAACCAACCACCAATCCAGGCCTTACCGGACCAACCAACCACTTATCCAGGCCTCACCGATCCAGCCTCTACCGAACCATCTCCCAAGTCCAATGATGCCGGGCCAACCCCTACCGGACCAACCTACTCCACACATTGCAGAACCAACGAACCGACATACTCCACCTACCACCGAACCAACTCGCTTCGCAACGTACTACCGGACCAAGACGTACCGGATCAACGCTGCCAGGCCAGGTCTTATCAGCCCAGGCCCACCAGCAGCTATATACGTCCAAGACCCCTGCCCCCAGCCTCACTCTATAAATAGAGGGGCAGGGGTACAACAATGGAGGACAAGTTTGAGAGCTCAAGCACGGATAGAACTTTCAAACAACTTTCATATACTTGTATCAAAGCTTTGTACTTGTAATTCGAACAGTAAAGGAGAATAACATATAAAGTGGACGTAGGCACATTCTGGCTGAACCACTATAAATCTGCGTGTCTTTTACAGTTTAGTCCCTTCTTTTTCATATATTTGCATAAATCATCCAGATCACTAAGAACAACATAAAACCAACTAAATCATATGACTTGGAGGTGTTTGCCCATTTTTTGTGCAAACATGGCGTAAACATTTTTATTCTTTCACTAAGAGCATTTTTCAATCTCTCGTTGTTTGGATCTATCTTCTAATTTTGGATTGTCTTAATCCACGAAGTAGATTGACAAGTCTCGTTCTTGATATGCATGATTATTCAGATTTCACTAAGTCTATCATAGGATCTACCAAAGCAATGGCTCCAAGAAATCCTACGGAAAAATCAACCTCTTCTCGACCCACTAATGAAGTTGAAAATGCAGGTTCCCAACACGTTGAAGAAATCGCTCAGCCCAACACTGTTGAAATTTAGAGCACTTCGAAAATAATTACCAGGGTAGAGACAGATAAGATGATGAAGAACAATAAGTTACTCAAAAGCCAAAATGCAATGATGAAGTAGATAAAAGAGAACTAGATTTGATGATCCAGATGTCTCGGGGTTACAGAAGGAACGAGAGGAAATTATCGACTTCTATTTCAAAAGTTGATAGTTCCTCCTTATTTGGAAAAAATCATAGAGAAGGGATATAGAAGATGAAAAAAGGACTATGGAACATCAAATGTTGGCTTAAGTAGGGCGCAAAACCAAAATGCACAGTTCGATACCGAACCAGTCTCTCAGATTGGTACCGAACTAAGGATTTTGGCTCTATTGGTGGTGGTGTTGTTAATTGGCATAATGGAGTTAATGATGGAAATGGTCTTGTTATTGGTGATCATAATGTTGGAGCTTAGACGGTTATGATCGAACCGTCACGTAGAAATCATAAAAATCGATTAGTTGGGCGAACGGTTTGAGCAAATGGTTCGGGCGAACGGTTCTCCTATAGATAGGTGAACCCAAATATTATAGAACCAGCCGAGACTATTTGTAAAGTCAAATACTTAGGACATGCCATGATTATCATTGTCTAGAAGATCCGATAGAACCAAAAAAAATAGCAGATGTAGTGAAAAAGATGGTGAGTGAAAACAAGCATAGACATAACGATGATTGGGGTTCTTCTCTTAGTAGGAACCAATTTACAGAGGAAAAATTGCGAGAAGAATACCCAGGAGGTTCACTATGCCTACAATTCCATCCTATAATGGAACGATAGACCCAAGGCAGCATTTATTGAAATATGAATGGCATATGGATACGGCAAGGACAACAGACGTTGTTAGATGTTGATGTTTTCCAACATTTTTAAAGGGTGTTGATATGATGTGGTTCACTCGGCATCCACCATGTTTGACCAACTGGCTAGGAAATTTGTCAAGTAGTTCTGATTATATGCAACCTATTCAAAAGACGTAATGTTGTTATCGAACCTTTTCCAAAATTCTGGAGAATCATTGAAAGACTTTTTAAGTAAATTTAACACAACTGTGACGAAGGTCAGCAATGCCAAGGAAGAAATTATTTTGATGGCTTTGATCAAATGAATATACCCAAATACTGATTTTGGTAGATGGTTAAAAAATGAAACCCCCACCGACTATGGAGGAATTTTATAGAAAAGCAACTCGGTATTTATGCTTAGAAGAGGCAAATACAACTTTTGGAAAAATTGGTGGCAAACAATTGGCTGAGGTGGTTTAAAGCAACGTGGTTGTGAAACAAATTGGAGAGAGTTCCAAGAATGTAGCTATAATGTGGAAAATAAAACCAATAACCAGAAGAGGGACGACTAGGGTGATGGAGATAGAAGTAGAACTCCAAGAAGCACCCGAGATTCTTGAAATATGAGGATTATACGCCGTTGAATAATATGGTTGAGAATATCTACCTTGCGACATAGGGTATTGAAGATTACTAGAAATCAGTTCGAAGATAATCGACTAAAAGAGAGGAGAGGTCCAGGAAGTACTTTCATTTCCACGAAATGTGTGTCCATAATACAAATGAGTGTAGGCATTCGCGAGATGTAATTGAAAATTTAATCCGAAAGAAAAAACTCCAACAGTATGTGAAAGCCCCACAGGACAGCAGACAAGAAAATGCTCAACCCCAGGGACAATTGCTCTAATGAGGCAAAGCTGGGCCTAACGATAATGGGCCTAGGTAGCTTGGAAAAAGGCTTATTATCAACACGATAATTGATGGACCTCATCCGATTGAAAAGAGCTAGAATGAGATGGAAAGGTTTGAAAGTTCTTTAAAACATGTTGTGTAGGAGAGTTGCTTTACTATCGAAGACGGAGGTCCGACAAGGCAATTAAAGACTATGAAGATGATATTGTATTTATAAAATGCGATGCAAATAAAGTCAAAACACCTATACCTGACCCTCTAATGATATCAACCACGATTGGGCTAGCAACCGTGAGGAAAGTTCTTATCAACTACGGCGGTTCTGTAAATATATTATTCAAAAAAGCTTACGAACAATGAAGATGGATGGTCCGGTGGTAAAGCCGTGTAAGTCCTGGATTCAGGCGTTTACCAAAGAGGCTACAGAGCCTATTGGTGCGTAGATTTATTGGTGGTTTTAGGTGAAGGCGACCGAAAGAGATTTTAGGTGGTGACCCTCATTGTGATGGACACGTTTTCCATGTACAATGCTTTTTTGGGCCAATCGTCCCTTGCAAATTTCCAAGTGGCCCTAGCCCTGTGGTGCTTAACGATGAAATTTCCTATAAAGAATAGGGTTGGAGTTATCTAGTGTGACCAGAAAATGGGATGTGAATGCTACGTAGTGAAGCTGATAGAAGCGAAGCGACATGAAAAAGGAAAGGGAATGGAGAGGAGCCATTGTGTCAACTC
Source organism: Allium fistulosum (assembly GCA_030737815.1). Classification (NCBI taxonomy): domain Eukaryota; kingdom Viridiplantae; phylum Streptophyta; class Magnoliopsida; order Asparagales; family Amaryllidaceae; genus Allium; species Allium fistulosum. Next base: position 933,174,814 of record CM060907.1, on the reverse strand, counting down.
AGTTGATGCATAGAAACCACCGCCTAAGCCCTAGCTTAGTCAGCATAGCAGATTCTACAAAGCTGAATGTTAACAAATTTCTTCATTAACCCCAAAAGTGTAGGGAAAATTGTCTTGGTTGAGGGATGGTTAAGGGATGGTTAAGGCAATGCTGCTAGGCTAAGTAGCTAGGATGAAGTATATGTTCAATATCAAGTATAATAGGTCAATTGTGCATCGAATAACAAGGTTGTGATCATGTCGAAAGTCGTGTGAGAACAAAGTCGATATCCAAGTTACAAGTCAAGCCAAGTCAATATGCAAGTTACAAGTCGTGTGAGAACAAAGTCAACTATGATTCTTAGTATCATCATGTGGTAACATTCCATAATTGGTGAAGTGTGGTATCATCGATGTCACGACCCGGATTTTCGACCTCCGAAAGTCGACATCAATACGTCCACGGTATTACATGCTGAGCGATCGGATGCCGAAAATACCAGACCGTAAGGGTTAAAGAAGGAGGTAGAAGAAGAAAATAGGAAACAACATCAGAATCTCACAATCGCAGTGGAACAACATATAATATATAACAACAGATTTTTATACAAAAGAATCGTAACTGTATAATACTTACAATCATCAGAGTACAACACAATCCATAACACACAACTGGACAGTTATAATAACTTGTCCTCGCAAAAGCTAACTATATAGCTTACACCACACAGCGGAATATACATCAAGTACGTGTGATACGTCTCGCCATCCAGCTCGTCTTCTGAGCTCCAAAGCATCCTATCCTGAATCTGTAATACTCGGTCTGACCCGAGTATTATAATAAAATAACATCCGAGTCAGTCTGGAAAACCAGCGTGAGAAAACACACTCAATTGAATTATTAAAGTTTTCAAAATCCTTTGAAATTAAAGGTATCTCGTAAGACCACGCCACAAATAAACATGCCGGGTTTTTACCTTACGGTAACCAAAACATTTTTATCAAATCCGTCTAATATTATAATAGTGTCTATAGAAAGTAAAATAGAATCTAGCTGAAATGCTTGCATCTCACGTTCCAGCAATAGTTGGGCACAATCAAAACCGTACAGGCGCTTATTGGAGATTGGATTCCATACAATGGCAGGGCTACTGGGGTACCGCCCGTCACAGTACCTGGCCTAGATCAGAGTACCGAGGATCACGCCCGATCCCCTGCAACACAAGACCGGAGCTACCCCTTACTGGATAGTCCGAATAAGATCACCCCACGGTTGGGATCAGCAACTGCCCACTAAGCCGAATAATAAGGGACATCTAGACAGGGAAGACCTTACCCTAATTGGTTGCTAGCCACTTAGCCTTGCTGCACCTCCCCTGTTTTAGCCATTCCCGGTTGATGAGGCTTGAGGCTATGCGTTACCTTTTTAGAACACATTTCACTTAGAATGCTCATCGTCCTCCTGACGATGGTCTGATAGCATTCATCCATACAAGTTGCCCTGGGTCTGGAAAAACTGGAACACCGTCTTCAATATCTTCACGGTCTTCATTCGCAAACGTTCAAATCGGATCGAAGTGGTTTTCGGATAATTAAATCCGATCCCGGTCTCTTCGACACGATCGGCGCATTGGCCAATATTGATAGTCGGTTATTTAACTACCAATTCAAACAATCATTCACCAATTGTTTTATTTCCCCTGAAAATCACCAAGTCTTAATACTTTAGATTTTTAAATAATTTAAATCACTTTATCCAAAAATATATACTTTAAAACATTTTAAATAAAACTACTTAAGTCACTTTATTCACAACAATAGTTAGGAAATTCTATAATAATTTCAAAGTAAAAACTTAAGCCAAAACTACCTTTTAAATAAAAGTTATTTATATAAGTATAAATATTTAGTAACTACCTTTTAGATTATAATACTAGTTAAACCTTTAAAATAATTACTACTATAACTAACTTAGTAAATATTTACCTTTAAAATTTTAAAACAAATTAAATAATAAATTTTCCCTAGAAACATTCCTTTAAAACAACTTTAAAACTTCTAACTTATACTTAAAAATCTTCTTCGAAAATATACTTGACTCTTCAGGAAATACACTTCCCATTTCAACATAACCCGTCTAATCATTTATAAATCCTTCTCGATTTATTCTAATTTAATTTACGTCCCAATCCCGTAAATTTCTTTTCCACACTTTTAAAAATAAAACCACCTTTTTATTTTAAAAAAATTTACCATTTCCTTATAAATTCCCACCATGAATTTAAAATCTCAAATATCCATTGATATTTGTTTCACCTTATTTATAAACCCCGTTTATAAATTCAATATTCTCATTCTCGATTTAAATTGCTGTTTCAAAACACTTAATCGATTTTCAATCGATTCTCTGAATTAAATTTCCTTTTAAAATTGTATTTCTCGATTTCCCCAAATGTATTCCAAAATCCATTAATTCCAGTTTTACTCCTTTATTATGATTTAAACCCTTATTTAAATCTGAATTATCAATTTCATGCTCTATTTCAAAATTCTCCTTTTATTTTTTTCCAACCCATTTAAATCTTGGATTTTAAAAATATATTCCTTCGTACTTACAAAACAATATTGCTTAAGTCCTTATTTTAAAAATCCCTTTTTCCACATTTATTCAAAATCCTTATTTTTCCCATATCCCGGAATTTATTATATAGGATTTAAAAATCAAACTATTTATTTTTCCTAATTCTTTTCTTTTTAAATTTATCCATCTTTACGATAAATTTCTTACCTTAAATTTTCCTTTTTAATTTTTATACTTTTAAAATGCCACAATATATTCAGCAATAGGTTAACATGAAATAAATAAATTCCAACATAATATCACAGAATTATTCAACATTTCATATAACTGAATATGAAAATAAATTCAACAGTTTTGAGGAATCCAGTTGGATCCCTCCAACCTGTTTCCCTGCATCCACAGATGTTAGCCAACAAATAAAAATACCAATCCCACTTCGAGGGGGATATCGCGGTATATAGGATCATCCGCTATTATGCGGGGCGCATAGGGTCTCATCCGTTATATAATGCGGGAATATCAATCACTCCAATATATATATACTACTATACATAATATCACATCCAGACTAATAATAAGTTATCAATTCAATCAATCAACCAATAATTTAAATTTAACAACTTAAATTCACTAGTAAATCCAATTTGAGTGAGATTAACTCACTTTTGATTTTTGTTTTGCAATCCATTTCAAAACCGGCTTGTCTCTCCCCGATTTAAGACCTTGTATAAACATTATATAGTTTGTTAACATTTTAAATAATCGAAAGGTCAATTACTATTTATTAATTTAACTAATGATTAAATTTTAACCTAATGATTTCCTTTTAAAACTACATATACACTTATAAAAATAAATTATAGATTTAAAAAAAATCTAACTTTTATAAACTCTTCAAACATTTTAAAATCCTATATATTTTTCCCAAAATCTTTTCTATATATAATTTCCCTGTTTTAGCCTCTACATAATTAAATTAAAAGGCATGTGTATATTTTATATTTTTATATTTGTATTATATTTTTTTTCTTTACTGTATACTAAAATCTTAGCTATCTATATATATATTTTTCTGTAAATATCAAAACAGGAATTTTCTTTACTGTATATATACATATATACAGAACCAAAACTAGAATAGGCTTACCTTACTATAAATCTCTTCCTACTATATATATTCATATATGTATTTATTAAATAAGCTTTAAATTGAAAGAAATGGATTGCGCAAACCTTCTGACTCGATCGATTTTCGAGATGACCAAGTTCTCATCACCGCGCCTGACCACCACCCAAGCTTCGTCGCCACTCACACTCGCGACACCCAAACATCGAGCATTCACCCGACAGCGAACACGACCTAATTCCCGAGCCCTAACTCGCCAGATCGATGATACTCCCAAAATCGCACACCCCAAGCCTTTTGTCATCAACTTGCATCCCACATTGATCGACCTCGCGTGGCCACTCCTCTATTAGCTCGTGCCCTAGGCGAGCCGCCGCCTTCATTGCCGTCGTTGCCTTGATTGAACTCGCGAGATCCCCTCCTACCAAATCGATCTGCCTAGCTCGAGTTTGGAATTTGAGAAAGGAGCAGAAATCGAATTCGAACGGCTTATTTTTTTTCGAACTGGATTTAAAAATTTTGGAGGGCAGTCATCTCGATTTTGTTTTATTTTTCTTTTGATTCATCTGCCATTTTTTTCTTTGTTCGTTTTTTTTAATGTGGCATGCGTTCAAATCTTTAAGCAAAGAAAAGGCAACTGCGTGTTCAATTTGTCTTGCGTATAAAATTTTCCTAGCTACAACGATTGAGAGCAGCAAAAAGTTCTGATGTGAAGGAATACTGCTGAAAGTTGACCAGTATATACAAATATATATATATATGTATATATATATATTAATTCGAATTCAAATTATCTCGAAAAATGCAACTTAAAATCTTGACCTCCTATCAAGGCGCGCCGCTAGGCGTTCATAATGTTATACCACTATTCCAAACACAATGAAAAAGGTTCCGAGTCCTAATTCGATCGTATGGAGAAGATAGCTTTTTGGACCCAACTTATATTGAATTTTCGATATAGATTTCAGCGCGTTTATCTACCGTACGATCACACGATAACTCCAAACGCTACGAAAATTGAAATCCGATAATAATACAATATTACAGATCCAATGAAACTAGTTTCGTCGAAATCCGAGACTGTGTCTCGGAAGGCTATTTTTAAAAGTCTATCTAAACGATATATTTTTAAAACTGAAAAAATCACTTTTAAATTCAATTTTGAAAGTTCTATCACCTTCAGTATTATTAATATGAATTTTATATGCCTTCAGATTATTTTTAACAAGCTTAAAAATCAAGATTCAACATTTTACCCAACTCCCAGTTATTAAATTAAATAAATATATTGTTAAATAAATAGTTATATTTGAAATTCAAGTTAAAAACTAACTTATAAATATTTAAAATCAATTAAATATTTCAATTTCAAATATCCAAAAATTCCGGGTCATTACAATTGATGAGCAAGGTGATCATGCTTGATATCCTTACTTTCTTTGATAACTTACAATGCTGATTCCATTCGGCATTGCTTTACTATACAAGTCCACCTAACTCTATGGATGATAGGCGGCACTGATGCTGTCTAGGGTTTTTGACTTTACTGATGACACGCGATGCCAACGTTGATGAGAGTCCACATTGTTGGTGTCGGCACTAACTCATTTCCATTACTTTGGCACTGCTTATTGATGTAGCATCGTGATCAAATAGCATGCCGAACATTTTGAGGTCGATAATGGTAATAACATTTGCCCCTCTAGTGTAGAGGATTCGTTGACTTTTCAATTCAATATTGTCACCATTGAATTTGCCGCCTATTAGCATCCTAAGTAGATCTGAACCGTTTATTTGAATTAAATCGACGATGCCAGCTCGTCCTTCTTTTCTTCTATAAATAGTTGAGCTTCCTCTTTTCCATTCATTCATCTGTAATTTAGAAACTCAAGCAAGAAATTAAACATTCTAAAATCAACTGCAAATTTTAGTTCTTTGATAGCAAACTTTTAAAACTAAGGTAAGACTTTCATTTGATCAAATCATAAGCTAGTTTACATGATTTTGCATTGAAATCATGGTTAGGTTTTAGCTTAGATTTTAGTATTTTTGAATCAACACTTGGATTTGATCATCCGGCTCCAATACTTAAATTTTGATTGTCGATTACAATTATTAATCGTTGAACACATGATACCATCTTACTAATTTTAGATTGATTAATTGTTTGGTGGCACTGATTTAGGAATTTAGGGGTTTCCCACTTTATAATGAAGCGGGTAGCTTATCAAATCGAACTCGTTACTATTCAGACCTATGTTAGTACCGATGTTCACGACACCACTAAAAGGATTGATATTGATTAGTCAATAGCACAAGGCTTTCATATAGCACGAATAAGTTCTGATACTAGTCGATATTGGTATGAAAATTGATATGTTCTAGGTTTACTAGCGACGAAGTTGACTTATTAGACCTTAAAGTCGATATCGACTTTCAATTTATCAACATCGATCATTTACGACATTATTATGATACTCGACACTAGTGAAGCTCTATATTAACTTGTTATCCTAAAAGCTTAACATTTACGTCATGGGACACTTATATCATTAATGAATGAGACAAAGTGAAACAACCCTTTATTAATATCAGAAAATATACATCAGTTATATGCGACAACACTTAGTTCAGTACTTATTGTAGGCGACGTCGCTTACTTTCAGCGTTGGTTTATGAAGTTTTAATTTGATATCGACAGTCTTACTGTTCATCGCTATTGTTTAATAACCACTTTTAACATCATAAATTAAATTTCATATTGTATCACTGCCCTGCAACCTAGCTGACTTAACATATTACAAGTTATTTAACTGATTTATGCACCACCAACTCATGTTGTTGTTGTTAATGTTGACAAGCTTATTACTAGCATAGGTTATAGTTGCAGTGTTAACTAGTGTTTTATTATACAAGCTTCGTGACATTCGACATTAACATAGCTTTTGATGTAGACTTATTAACGTCGCGTACTTACCCTTATTGAATTTCCATATAGCTTTTCCACATAATTCCTTTTTAAAAGTTTAAGTTTAAGTCTTTCAATAAACTTGACATACACTATTTATGGGTTATTAAATTGTGATTGACATATACTTTAAGCATCTTGATTCCAGCACTTAGATAGTAGATAACTCATATAGATAATAATTTCTGACTTAGCGTGCATTAATTCTTTTTATATAATATGAACATTTATCATTTCTTAAAATTGGAATAATATCACCTGGCAGGCCAATGGAAAGTTCAAAGCTCAATAAGAAGTCTATCAAGAAGCCTAGCAAAGGGCCTAAACCTTCACCTTTAGCCAGTAAGAAAGGAGAAAATCTTTTAATTCTGTCACATGTCATGACTTAGGAAGAAGTGAATTCCATCCTTGAGAAGTTTGGAATTATTGGGATTGAAGCCATTCTTGCAGGCCCTACAGGTAATATTTATAACCCACCCGAGGGGTATTTTGCCTTTACCCCCGTACATTTCTAGCACACAAGCTACCTTCCTTTTCCCTGCTTTCTCCTAAGATATTTTGAACATCTAGGCATTGTGCCAATTTAATACCTGCAAAACTCTTACACATATTTGACTTGGTTAGAAGTCTTGGCTTGGAAGGAAGGACTCCTTTCCCTTAGTGCTGAAATTCTCCATTCGATAGCTAGTCTTGCTAAGGTGGTTAAACAATCAGATCATCAATTGTACCGAATCTATCCCTACCTAAAAAGTATGATATCTGAGGGTGTCAACAAGACGAGAGGATGGGAGACGCAATTCTTTATCATCAAGTTCTTCTCTAGCATTAGAGGGACCTTTTCCATTGCTAGTAAGTTTCTTTTTCCTGGTTATCCATGTTAATTTATTATCCTTTACTAATAAGTGTTTTCCTTTCAAATCCCTCCCAAAGAAGCTAAACCTTGAAGATTAAAAAATTGTGTTAACCTTAACTTAGGTAGCAGAGAAAATGGGGAACAAACTCAAATTTTTAACTCCAGCTAAACTTCTCTAGTATTCTATTATTTTGGATTGCCACAAGGTCTTGCAGGAGCACCCGATGGTCTAGTACAATGCTCGAGGAAAATGCTCATTAGTAACGGGTTAGTCAAATTCCTTTACTTCTAATTCACCAATTCAGCCCAATATGGGTAAGATATCACTGCATTTTATACAAAACCTCCTATAATATTATCTCATAAACTTATTTTCTTGATTCAAGCTCATCTACCTTAATAGTTGTTCCTATAGAGAAACAGACCACAAGTGATGCCTTTAAAGATAAAAATGAGCAAAGATGGCACTTCTACCTCGGCTCAAGCTCTCGAATCCCAATCTCTTAGGGATGCCATTGCTAATTCATTCAAATATATAAAAAGGAAACTAAGTGATGGTTCTGCAGCTGCTACCACTCCAAGCAAGAAACCCAAGGTCAGGGGCAGGGAATTGACATAAGAGATACTTTCGACTAAAACTGACCTTTAAAGGTTTGAAGGAATGAATTTTTAGCTTAGAAGAAGAGATTAAGGAGAAGGATAAAGGAACTCCAGAGTTGAGAGAATGGAAAATATCAGCCCTAGAATCCAGGCCTTCAGTTAAGATCAACATTGAAATAGCTAAATTACGATCTCGAAGTGGAGCTAATGAAAAGTCAAGCATACTGCCAGTTGTTAGAGTTATTGTAAGCGAAGGTGAATGTGGCCTTCCTACCCTTAGTCCCGGTAGAATGACCAAATCTTGATCTTTGGCTAGTCAAGAATTTCCTGCTTTATTAAACCCACCTTCAGGTCTAAGAAATGAAACAATCTCAAAATGGAGTAGAAAGGTTAAATTTTAATGCATGCAACATTTCAGTAAGAAGTGGAATGAAAAAGTATCCCAGCATCTTAATGACTATGAAAACAAGGTTGAAAAGCTTAAACGTGAGAAATATACTCTTAAAACTTTGAGAGGAGCCAACAAGGCTCTCCAACATGCTTTGAAGATTCAAATTGATTCAGTTGATGATGCAAACACTATTTAGAGGAAGGAAAAGAAAATCAAGGAGCTTTTGGATGTGGCCCTTCGCTATATTACTGACCCTTTAACTGCTAAAGTTTTGGATAAGCGTTAAAAAGCATGGTTAAAACTTTGAGAGGAGCCAACAAGACTCTCCAACATGCTTTGAAGATTCAAATTGATTCAGTTGATGATGCAAACACTATTTAGAGGAAGGAAAAGAAAATCAAGGAGCTTTTGGATGTGGCCCTTTGCTATATTACTGACCCTTTAACTGCTAAAGATTTGGATAAGCAGGCATGGATCCTTGAGCTTTAGCAAAATTTTGCTTTCAGTAGACTCTTCTTTTTGTTTGATTCTTGTACCAACTTTGCGTATAGTATATTAGACCAGAAATGAATTTGTATTTGAATGAATGTTACCTCAAATCTTAGGTATGTAGCTTTAAATCAAATACTGGCTTTTATTTGAAATTGCATGGCAATTGGTATTTTGCTTTCTGAATTTTGAGTTTTTGATGTACAGATCAATATTCTGCTTGTTAAGGAAACTGAGAACCTTGCTTATTGAGCTCTTTAGAACTTGATACAAGAAGTTGATTTCCTATAATATTCAGTAGCTTGTCTAGTAATGGAGATTCCAGTTAAATGAATTTGAATTGATAATTGATTTGGCAAAACTCTGTTATCAAAGTGATAAATTCTTTGAATAATTTATTGAAGCGTTCTATCTATCGATTGAAAATTGAAGAACCCATTCAGCACTAATTAATAGAACGCCAAAAAACTAATTCGACAATAGATAAAAGACTTGAAAACTAATCCGGCAACGGATAGAACTCAAGAAAACCTTATCTGGAAAATAATAATAGAAGTCCAAAACACCTGTCTAGCAATGGTAACAGTAGACCAAAACAGCTGCCTGGCAATAGTAATAGAAGACCAGAGCACCTGTTTGGCAACTATAGAAGACCAAAACTATCATCTAATAAAAGATCAAAAATCCATTTGGCAATAATAGAAGACCAAAAATCCATCTGGCAATAATAGAAGACTAGAAATCCATCTGATTATAATAGAAGACCAGAGGTCCTTATTTGACAGTAATTATAGAAGACCAGAAATCCTTATCTGTTTATAGATAGAAGATCAGAAAACCCAATCTGGTAATAGATAGAAGACCTGAAAACCTTTTCTGGCAATATATAGAAGATCAGAAAACCTTTTCTGGCAATAATAATAGAGGACTAGAAATCCTTATCTGGATATTAAAGATTGTGTTTGTTAAGGAGCACAAATGGCTCATATTCGACAGATCTTTCTCTAGAAGATTGTTTGACTTGGAGCGCTAACTGGCTTTGATTTTTGATGGATCTTTCTCTAGAAACTTGATTGATTTGGAGCGCTACTTGGCTTAGACTTTTGATAGATCTTCCTCTAGAAGATTGATTGATTTGGAGCGCTACCTAGCTCTGATTTTGATTGATTTGTTTGGCACCATCTTAGGTGATGATCTCTACTTGGATCGAATCCTTTGTCACCATCTTAGGTGATGAGTTAGATTTTGTTACCTAGAGCGTTTGGTCAGCTTCATGAAGTAGACCCGTAGGCTTACTCGACCTCCCTCCGAGAGGCGCTTTAGTGAGACCATTGATGATGGCATTAAAGGATTAGTCTGTGCGTTTGGTTAACTATATCAAGCAGAACCGTAGGCTTACTTGACCTCCCTCTAGGAGGCTTTAGTGAGGCCTTTGATACGACACTAAAGGCTAGTCCAGCGCTTTGCGTAGCTACCTTAAGTAGAACCAGAGTCTTACATGATTTCCCTTAGGAGACGCTCTAGCGAGGCCTTTGATGACGACAGTGAAGGCTTAATCTGACACTTTGGTTAGTTATCTTAAGCAAAAGAAGAGACTTATCTGACCTCCCTTTAGGAGGCGCTTTAGTGAGGTCTTTGATGATGACACTAAAGGCTTCTCTTGTTTGTTTGAGGAGAGTCATACTCTTGACTCGGTAGACATTCTTATATTATTCAGAAAATTTTATTTTATTGATGGTTGACTTAATGTCTTCGTACAAGTTCATTCAGCTTTCTTGCCCTAGGAAATTATTGATCAAGCCTTCCAAGCTTCGACATTGATTTCTGCGATGCCCATTGGCTCGATGATAGTGACAATATAGCCCTCCAAAATCCTTCTATTCTTTGGAGTTTCTTTTATGAAGGCCAATAGTTGAGTTCGTCCTTAGTCAAGAAGTAGATATTCTCATAAGAGATTAGAAGGGAGCAAATTTTTAGGAAGCCGTGATACTTTGGAAGTTGATCCTTCAAATTTCCTTTTGACTCTCTTATGAATGATAAGCTCTTTAGCTTCTGTAACAAGCTTTCTTTCAAAAGAGTCTCGAGTTTCACTTATTTCTTGAGAGTGGTTAAGGACATTTCCCTATTTTCTAGTGAATCGATCAAAATCCTTTGTTATTTCTCTTTCAAAAATGGTCCCCTTTGCTTTGAGTTGAATTTCCTTCCTTATTTTCAAGAAGATGCTGTCCTTTTTGTAATACTTTCCAAGGGTGAAGATCGGTGTTGGCCCTATTTGAAATGGATTCAAACTCCACCTATTCGGGTTGTAATATGCTACTTGTCTTCTCTTATTTTCCATGATTTGTAGTGTCTTGATTCTTAATACTTGTTCTTCATAAAGCTGGGGATCATTAGTAACTTGGTAAGCTGGCCTTGTCACCTACGGCTCGGAGGACCCTCATTTAGAAAATATAACACAATTAATTGGCATGACTAAGCAAAACTTAGTTGATGCAATTAATTAGTGTTATAAATCCAAGTTAGGTTAACTTGGAATGAGATATGCTTGGTAGGGACGAGTTATTTAAGCCCTAAATATGAAAGCTATGCTAGTTTCACTTAGGGTTTTAATGGAGATGGAGTTTCGAGCCCTCCTTCTAGCACCAAAATATTAATGAATTTCTTCATTAACCCTAAAGTGTAGGGAAAGTTGTCTTGGTTTAGGGATGGTTAAGGCAATGCTGCTAGGCTAAGTAGCTACGACGAAGTATGTTCAATATCAAATCCATAATAGTTCGATTATGGATTGAATAACAAGGTTGAGATCATGTCGAAAGTCAGGTGAGAACAAATTCGATGTGCAAGTTACAAGTCAAGCCAAGTCGATATACAAGTCATAATTCAAAGACAAGTCAATATGTATGTCACAAAGTACATTGAATATGCTATGTCATAGTTCATTCTTCGATCCCTTATGTGTACAAAGTTTGAGTGTTACAATTGGCCAAAATCCCCAAATTGATTTAGGGTTAAAAAGTGAAAAATGTAAGAAGAGAGGTACGAATGATTTGCCCCTTCTCCATAACCCCTAGGTCCATATTTATAGGGGTGGGCGCAGTATGACTTCGACGTGCTTCGGCAACCTCAATGCTGCCATGCACTGGTCTTCGTTTGATGACGACAATAACAGAACTTCGATGTCACCTTAGTAGCAATGGTCCTCGACGCTAGTGATCTTATGTGTTGAGGTGCTCTTGATTGATTATTGCGGCATTATTTAGAGGCAGTGTTAAACATTGATGAGGAGCGGCCTTGATATGAAGCAGTACCGAGAAAAAGTGGCTCCCCCAATATAGTGTCGACATTGTTAACTTCTATGGACATTGACAACATTCACCATCAATAATGCATGCATACGTATGCGACATCCTCTAAGTGTTGATGAAATATGTTGTATAATATATGATGTGCGGCGTTGACCATTGGCGACGTCAATGATGGATGGTGCTATTTGAAAGACAACTCTAAAAGCGGTGGCGTAAAAATGAAAACATTATCCATATGGATGTGACATCGTCAGTTAACGGCATTGATTACTAGCGGCATCAACGATGAGCGACATTGATAGGAGGTGGCTTCATCCAGTTTAGCTTAGGAAACTATGATTCTCGGTATCATCATGTGGTAACATTCATCACTGGTGAAGTGCGGCCGATGAGTGACAAATTGATCATACTTGATATCCTTAATTTCTTTGATAACTTTCAATGCTGATTCAATTTGGCATTACTTTGTGATGCAAGTCCACCTAACTCTATGGGTGATGGGCAGCACTAATGTTGTCTAGGGTTCTTTGACTTTACTGATGACATGTGATGCCAACTTTGATGAGAGTTGGCATCGTTGGTGTTGGCACTAAATCATTTCCATTACTTTGGCATTGCTTATTGATGCAGCTTCATGATCAAGTAGAATGTTGAACATCTTTTAGGTCGACAATGATGATAACACTATAAATTCGAGGAAAGATCCAGAGGATGTAAGGGTGGCCTCGGGCGAGTTGACAACCAACATCCTGATCGATCAGGACGATCCTACTTGGGTCCTAAAGATTGGATCTCAACTAAGTATAAAGATGAAGAAGGATTTGACTGGGTTCCTTCGGGCGAACTTGGACGTGTTTGCATGGACGCATTTTGATATATGAGGAATATCATTGGAGATAGTGTGACACGTATTGAATGTAAACCTCAGATATCCTCATGTAAAGCAGAAATGACACAACTTTGGTTCGGAGCGATCCACTGTGCTCAAGGAAGAAGTGGATAAGCTAAAATGCAACAGCTTTATTCGCGATGCTTTATACCATGAATGGGTATCCAACCTAGTCCTGATCAAGAAGCCTAATGGTAAATGGAGGACATGCATTGAATATTCAGACTTGAATAATGCATGCCCAAAAGATAGCTTTCCACTACCAAAGATTGACCAACTGGTGGACTCCATAGCTAGCCACAAATTGCTATCTTTCATGGATGTTTATTCTAGCTATTATCAAGTTCCAATGCATATTCCAAATTAAGAACGTACCAACTTCATAACCGACTTGGGATTGTACTGCTACCTTGTTATGCCATTTGGTCTGAAAAATGTGGGAGCAACATACTAGAGATTGGTAAATTCGATGTTCAAGAATCAGATCAAGCGCATAATGGAAGTTTATGTGGAAGATATGCTGATGAAGTCACAACGATCAGTGAATCACTTAAAGGACCTGTCATAAATGCGTGGCATGCTCCGAAGATACGGGATAAAACTTAACCCACTGAAATGCTCGTTCAAAGACGCGTTAGGAAAATTCTTGTGTTTTATAGTAAACTTAAAGGGCACAGAGGCCAATCCAGAAAAGAATGAGGCCTTGAGAAATGTTGAAACCCCAAAGACAATAAAAGAGGTGCGGAACTTGAACGGAAAGCTAGCCCCCGCTGAGTTGATTTATTTCGATAGCTACAGACAAATGTATATCATTCTTCAATGTCCTTAAGAAAACGAAAAGAATTTTTCCTTGATGCAAGAGTGTTAGGATGCTTTTCAAGCTTTGGTCGATCATCTAGAAAGGCCACCCATCTTGTCAAAGCCTTGGAAGGGGAAGATATGTTTGTTTATCTAGAAGTATCTATTCATGTTTTGAGTGCTGCCCTAGTACGCGAAGTGTCTAGAATCTAGAGGCCATTATACTATATTAGCAAGCGATTAACATGAGTAGAAATAAATTATCTGAAGTTGGAAAATCTAACCCATTGCTTATTAATCACATCAAGAAAACTCTGCCTCTACTTCCAAGCCCATCCAATTAAGGTGTTAACTGACTAACCTTAAAGGCAGGTTCTACAACGACCTAAAACTTCAGGAAGGTTGTTAAAGTGGAACATCGAATTAAGTCAGTACGATATATCATATCATCCCAGGAGAGTGATCCAAGGTCAAGCACTAACAGATTTTATTGCTGAGTGCACTGCTTAGGATGATGAGAAAGAGGAAGATGTGGAGTGGAGTGCTCAATGGAAGTTATACACGGATGGGACATCCAATGAACGTTACTCGGGGAAGGAGCGGTATTGGTAACCCATGAGGAACGATTGATTTTCGACGCCTTGAGACTTGATAACGAAGCTGAATATGAGGTGCTAATCACAGGGCTCAAGATTGCGAAGGAATTGGGAGTCAAAACTTTACACATATATAGTGATTCTTAATTGGTGGTTTGCCAGGTGAGGAAATAGTTTGAAGCTAAGGGAGAAGGCTAGCCCTTATTTAGTGACACATCTGGAGCTACTTAGTGATATTGAGTATTATACGATAATGCATATCTTCAAGGAGAAGAACACGAAGGCTGAATCGCTAGGCAAGCTGGCTAGCTCCAGGGATGCGCAACTCAAGGGTTTAGTTACAGTGGAGGTATTGTCAGCTCCGAGCATTGACCAATTGAACGTAAATTGGATAGTGGAGGCTGGAATTGAAAAGGAATTCTGGTTGACTCCGATCAAGGAGTACTTGCTAAAAGAAACCCTTCCGGATGGAAGAAATGAACGGAGAAAACTCCTTGGAAAAGCTTCGCGATTTATTGTTTAGGAGGGAGTATTGTATAGGAGAGGGTTCTCGACTCCCCTGCTGCGATGTGTCTCTAATGAAGAAGCTAAAAGGAGCCTTACAGATGTACATGAAGGAGCTTGCAGTGATCACATCGAGGGGTGGACATTGGCAAGAAAGATTCTTCGCTATGGATATTTTTAGCCAACTATCAACCGAGATGTGGTTGATTGCACCAGAAGGTATGATACATGCCAAAGATTCCTGAAGATTCCTAGAGCCCTACTGATAGAATTTATGCAGATGGTTAGTCCCTGGCCATTTGCAGTATGGGGATTGACATTATCGGTGTGCTGCCGATGTCAAAAGGCGGAGCAAAGTACGCTATTGTTGCAGCTGACTATTTTACAAAATGGTCCAAAGTGGAACCGATTGCCATAATCACTATGAAGAAAGTGATCAATTTCGTACATAGAAACACTATCTATCAATTTAGAAATCCATAAACAATCATCTCGGATAATGGAACCCAATTCGACAGCGCTGAATTTAAAGATTTATGCAGTAAGCATTGGATGGAGAAAAGATTTGTAACAGTGGCACACCTAAAAGCGAATGGACAGGTGGAGGCGGTGAACTAAATAATCAAATCCATCTTGAAGAAATGATTGGCAAATGCTAAGGGTAAGTGGGTCGATGAATTACTTCTGGCACTTTTGGCTTACCGAACGATCAACAAGTCCGTGACAGGTCATACTCCATTCGCTTTGTCCCACGGAACAGAGGCCATGATTCTTATCGAGTTAGAAGTGCCTTCTTATCATAAGATCCATTACGATCCAAAAACAAACATGGAGTTCCTACTAGAATCCCTCGATATGGTAGATGAGAAGCGCGATGAAGCTGATTTGAGGGTTGCAGCTCATCGCAAACGAGTGGCTCGACTTTATAATACAAGGGTCAGGAATTGGACCATTGAGATCGGCGAGTTTGTCCTGAAATGAATCTTCCTTAGTCAAGTGAATATGGGTCCAAGCTGGGAAGGCGTATATGCCATTAAACATAAGTTTGGGGACAGAATATCCATGCTAGTGAATGTTGATGGAATTTCACTTCTGAGGGCGTGGAATAGCGAACACTGACAATGCTATTTTGCTTTAATTTATCTTTGTATATACATAGTTAGGTTTTAAGGTAACAAGGTGGAATCTGCCATTCTTATGGATATAAAATGATTGGCTTTGGGTATCGATGAATTTATGTCCTCAATAGCCTAACCATGTGTTGTGAATAACAAAAAAATCGAACAATATGCTTTTGTATAATGTAGGTATACATGTGCCTAGAGATAGGTACTGATCGAATTTTGCAGTCCTTAACTGGACTTAAGGAACATAACTATTCCAGGTACGCAGAGATAGATGCAGACTAACTCCTTCAATCCATGACTTGGGTGTCGAAGTATAAACATACAGGGATCATATGAGATAGTACCCCATAAGACCTTTGCTCTGAAATAGGGAAGGCATCGAACCATTGCCCAGAGCTTGACAAGACCAGCGATCAACGCCCAGAGTTAGATGAGATCTGATATAAATGTCCGGAGACAGACGTTGCGATGCCCAGAGATAGGTGCCTTGCTTACCTAGCCCTGTGGATAGGGCGTATACGCCCAACGCCCAAAGTTAGGTGAGATCAGATATAAATGTCCAGAAATAGACGTTTAAACCACCATCCAAGGTGGATAATCTCAGTTAACGCCCAAAGATGGGCAGGATCAAACAAGGATGTCCAGAGGAAGATATCCAAGATACTACTCTTCGGAGTTAGAGAGAGTGATATAGAAATTTTCAGTTTGAATAACTTTTTGTTTATTTATTAACCATATCTAGATAAACCATATTTCATATATCACTTTCAAATGGTATCCATTACTCTTTAAAATGATACAGGGGGGAAATCAAATATGTATTCACTTCAAAATCCATGTTAAGCATGCAGTTTCTCAATTGATTAAATATTTTTCAAAAACCAAAAATTTTCCAACCATGGTCAAATGCTCAAATCAACAGTCAGTAGTTGATGCTCATAAACTGGCTTGATTTGATTTTATATGTGTTGATTTGATTTATGTGTTTGGTTTTATGTTTTTATGGCTTGAATTGATGTTTTCCATGATGATGCTTCCCATGTGAATATATATCCTACATGTATATATATATATAGACTTACATATACACTATTTTTTTACTATATATATTTACATATTCACTATTTACATATACATATTTACATTTTTACCTATTACCTTTAGATATATACATATTCATCTTATCATATTTACATATACATATATATATATACATATATATTTACATATTTATGTATTCAAATATACATTTAGATATACACATGTTTACATATATATATAGATATTTATATTTCCATATGCACTATTTTTTACCTATATATATAGTCATAAATTTGAAATTTGCCATTATGAAGTTTATACATGTATGTATGTGTGTGTGTGTGTATTTACATATACACATATATACCTATATACCTCTTTACATATTTACATATACATATATATTTTATCACAAGTTTTGAGATTTTCCATGATAAAGTTTATACTTATATATATATTATCATATTCGGTAATTAGCATTTTAAATTTTAATATATTTTTCAAAATTCATATATTCAGATATTTCCAATATCAGAAAATTTTACTTATTCGGCTTATAAAAATTAATATTTCAGTATTTAAAATTAGTTAATCATTTTTTTCATATCGAATTTTGTTATTTAAAATTTTATCTAAGTTCATATCAATAAATTACATTAATAAATCATTAAATTTTATTTTTAACCATTTTAATTTAAAAATTATATTAAATTAATAGTTTAAAATAGTTAAAATTATGATTCGTTACAATCTCCCCCACTCAAAACTTTTCGCTCGAAAAGGAACGAAGTAAGAAATTTAACATACGGTATATTTTACTCAAAATAATAAACTTATAAAACATAAGAATCATTAATACAACTACGTGCAACTCATAAATGTAATGCAACTAGTAGGGATGATGTCAAACTACATGCAACCAAACAGCAAAGCAATCCTAAACAAGAAACAAACATAGCTAGCAACCATAGCATACAATCATTTTATTAGAATCCGTATGATATATATACACACACCATTCGTATGTATAACAATTCCAATCTCTTATTTGAACATGCAACATTATTTTTCGGACTAGTATCGGTAACCCGACTACTCTAGTACGGACTCTAATCTGATTTCTTGATTAAAAACTTTCATCCTCCTTATATAGTAATAAACTATGATAGAGAACTACATATTCGTATCAAAAATCTGTATCAGTGTTCGTTGTCGAGAATCGATTGAACAATCCTAAATTGGACGGGTATGAATTACCTTAAAATCATGTATTCAAATCTAAATCAAAACTGTAAATGAAATTAGAATGGTCTATATACAACTTACATATTTATTCTATTGGTTTCTTAATTACACCAAGAGATAATTCGAGTGGTTTTTATATTCAAATTTTAAATGCTTGAAAACTTCTTCTTTGTTAAAAAAAATTCTTTTATAATGAAATACTTTTATATCGAAATAATTTTATATTGAAACTACTTTTGATAACTCGATGTTTCAACAAGTTTATCCTCATTTCTACAGAATCTAGTAATACGTTGATCGGGCGCAAGACTAGAAATCTCTAAGTACTTAGTAAACCCATTTCAATACCCAGTGAAAATACTTGGAAAACTTTAAAACATATATGGTAAGTACAATCCAATCACCGAAATCAAACGAACGGGATCTTCATGGAACGCAGTCCCTAAGATCGCTCTCTCGCTAAGTTGAGAGGACAGAGCGATGCGGCCTCAGGTGACTTTAGGCAGTCACTGCCCCACATCATATGCCATGACACCCAAAACACCCATAGATCGCAGATACACAATGGTTTCGCCTGGGTCCCCCAGGTAACATCTGTACCAGTGAGCAATCACTGCTATAAGAATTACCCTATGCAAAACAATCTCATGGATCGTAGTCTACTTAATAGTAACACTGGTGGTTACGTCGCTATCACCCATAGACTCAAGGCAATCATCTGCCACCTCGAATTACGCCATGTGGATGCAGATACACAATGATTTCGCCTGGTTCCCCCAGGAAACATCCGTACCTTAGGGCAATCGCTCTACCCAGACGGATTACGCCAAAAACGACCATAGATCGCAGTTACACAATGGTTTCACCTGGGACCCCCAGGTAACATCCGTAAGCCTTCACAGCCCTGCAAATTTCATTATGCAGCCGAGTCGAAGGAAACTCATGAGTATTATGTTCGGATAACCTATATCGATTAGGACCCATTTTTGGATCCACCCAAGTCCATCTGGGATCAAATCAAAGAATCAATAAAATGTATCCATAATGTGGCCACAAAGCGGATAATCAGGTAGAAGGTACTTCCTATATCTACAATTTCAAAATGTATATCATACTATACATAGTACCTTTTCAAATCATCACTTCAAAATCATACTTATATAAATTCCATTATATATAAGAGTATCACTTTCAAGATCAAGTACCTTTCAAATCAATAGTTTTCGAATTAACTTCATACTTATACAAATCATTTTTATATAAGTTTGAAAACTTCCAAATCAATATTTTTATATAATCAAAGGTTCTCGAAATCAATCACTTTCAAATATCGGTTCAGCTTCAAATTCATATATGACTTAAACAATCATTTTTCAAATTGAATATTATTCAATATTCATATGTTTTAAAATTCCAATCATCAGTTTTTAAAATTTACTTCAGTTTCATATTTACATAAAGTCATATCTATATAAAATCAAACTTCATTTCTAAATCACTTTGTAAGTAACTAAGTTTTAAATCCACAATTTCTTTTCAAAATCAAATACTTTACAAAAAATCCTTTATACATAACTGACCTTATAACTTTTTTTATTTTTATTTTAATTTTATTTTATTATTATTATTATAAATTATTATTTTCTCCATAAAAATTTCTCAAACAAATGTATTATAAAACTTTTCAAGACTAGATTTCATTTTTGTACATAACTAAAATTTGCCTTCAAAATCATTTTGCAAATAAATAAGGTTTTATAAGTATTTATGAAGTCTAAAGCATTTCTCAAAACTCAATTTCATTTAAAGCAGTCCAAAACCAATTTCCTCTTTGTATAATACAAAATAATCTTATTTATTTTACTTATCCAAATATTTAACATTTTAAAACGTATCCAACTTCTATTTACCTTTATTTTAAAATTTTCAAAACTAAACTTTATACACTTTCCAAAAATTCTTAGCTTCGAAAATTAATTCTCAATTTGGAAGTGTTCAACTATTCAGAATAGTCGGAAAAATCAAATTCCAATTCAAAATTGGATTCATCAATCAATCATCTCAACAAGATGCACAAATATCAATCAATCAATCCCAATGCATAGGGTACAAGTGTTCATAATATCATTCAATTCGAAAACTCAAGAATTGAACACCGGGTTCATTTCAAATAGATATATATGTATATCTTTCGAATATCAAATCATACTTCAGGGATTTGAATCAAATTAATTTCATTAAAAAATCGAGTACAAAAGCTACTAAAGTGGCCTCCCCCACTTTGAAACTCGAAAATGAATGCCGATGATGCTATAGTCATCACCAAAATTTATTTTCCAACGACAGAAGTGAGTTCCGAACTTCATTTCTTTTGAATCTTTAGAAAATCCCTTTTTGAAATCACTTTGAAATCATTTATAATAGTTTATTCGGAAAATAATTTCAAATTATACTTGTTAGCGCCAAAATTGGTCACTATACCCAAATCCAGATGAAAGCACCAAATACCAGTCATAGCTCAGAGATAGAGTATATGTAGAGAGTAATAATGTGAAGAACAGTTAAAACTAAAATGAAAGCAGTAAAGAACAACAGATTTTATAGTGGTTCGGCTAACTCCGGCCTACGTCCACTTAGAAGTTTGCTTTTTTATTGCTGTAATAATCGATTACAGTTGCAAAATGGCAGAGTTGCCTTAGCCTTAGAAAAGAGAAAGTAAGAGAGCAGAATAGAAGATCCCCCATCTGGAGACCCGCATGCTGTATTTATAGGCAAAACCAGGTTGTTGGGCCTCCTGAGTAGTTTGGGCCCATCAAGGTCATAGCCGAACCCTACTTCATTATGCCGACCGATCCTGAGCAGTCGGTATGCCGAACGTTGGGAGATGCGAGGTACCGAGGTATCGAGGTACGGAGGTGCGAGGTACCGAGGTATGGAGGTGCGAGGTACCGAGGTATGGAGGTGCGAGGTATGGAGGTGCGAGGTACCGAGGTATGGAGGTGCGAGGTACCGAGCTATGGAGGTGCGAGGTACCGAGGTATGGAGGTGCGAGGTGCAATGCCGAGCGAGGTGAGGTATGCCGAACGACCCATCCAATGCCGAACGCTCCCTAATGCCGAACGATCCATCCAATGCCGAACGAGATTTATGCCGAGTGCTCCATCCAATGCCGAACGAGATTTATGCCGAGCGTTCCATCCAATGCCGAACGAGATTTATGCCGAGCGCTCCATCCAATGTCGAACGATACTTAATGCCGAAGCTCCATCATGCCGAACGAGATTTATGCCGAGTGCTCCATCCAATGCCGAACAAGATTTAATGCCGAACCTCCATCATGCCGAACCATGTTCGATGCCGAACAGTTTCTAATGCCGAGCCCCATCATGCCGAACGATCTCTAATGCCGAGCGCCTCTAAATGCCGAGCGCTCCTGGATGTCGAGCGCTACTGAATGACGAGTGCTCCTGGAATGCCGAACCACTCATGTATGTCGAACGCTCTATGCATGCCGAGTACTCTTGAATG
Organism: Allium fistulosum; assembly: GCA_030737815.1. Lineage (NCBI taxonomy): Eukaryota > Viridiplantae > Streptophyta > Magnoliopsida > Asparagales > Amaryllidaceae > Allium > Allium fistulosum. The sequence goes on along the minus strand of CM060907.1, from coordinate 933,152,794 downwards.
CTATTCGAACGTGAATAGTGAATGCCAGACGAACTATTTGTGTCGAACTTCCATCGTGCCGAACCATTGGTCATCCTTTATCCAATCATATTTCCATCTCCCAAGCACGTTGTGTCACCCATCCATCCAGTCGACTGAATCCATCGTGCTCTAGCCTCGATGAACATTCAGTTGATTAAGTTAAACCCGTCTGTCCGCGACCTTGCCAAAAGGCGGGTTAACACTTGCCCCCTAAAACATGCCTTGCTATTGGAAGGAGTGTTTTGAATAGCCTCAAATCCGATATCCAGAGTCCATGTTTCATCCATATCCAATAACCAATAACCGACTTTAGGACCTCTCCGGGTCAATATCCAAATTCTCTGCTGTCCATAGCCGATATTCATATCCGTAACCTCTTCGGGTTCTTGTCAAGCACAATCCACACTTGACGACCTATGTTAAGTAAATCCATGGTGATCATGGTTCAGTGTCCCTGAACGTCGAATAATGTCGTGGCTTAAGTCCTAAGCCGAATCCTGGTCACTCCGGACCCCTACCGAGCATAGTCCATACTCGACGACCTGCAATAGTAACCGATAATATGGGGGCCTAAGTCCTAGGCCGAGTCCTGGTCTCTTCGGACCCTTGCCGAGCATAGTCCATACTCGACGACCTGAAATAGTAACCGATAACCTGGGGCCTAAGTCCTAGGCTGAATCCTGGTCTCTCCGGACCCTTACCGAGCATAGTCCATACTCGACGACCTGAATAAGTCGATTTGCCATGCTTGGACAAAGCGACTTACCCCTTGCCAGGTATGATCCATACCTGACGATCATTTACCAAAAGCCAGGTAAAAATCCAATCAAAAGCCAATCCGAAATATAGATCAAATTAGGAAACAAAAAATCCATATCAAAAATCCAAACCAATATCCAAACCAGAAATCAATCATCCAAATAAAAGTCCAAACCAAAAGAAAAAACCAAAAGACAAACAAAACTAGGAGTTCAAACCAAACCAAGAAAAAGCAAATGTCCAAACCGAAAAAGAAAAGGCAAATTTCACAAACTAGAGCGTCGCAGTTTGTCATCATCTCAGAGCATGCCTAGGGGCTATCTCCGTCCCCGTACATGTGTAAGTGACTCGGCCATTTGCTCAAAGTTTGCTACTTATTTCATATTACCCCTGTCAATTGATAACCAATCGACCATCATTCCTGGGCCTCGTGCCATCGTTGTTTGAGGTGGACGGTGGTCGCTCCTGTTCCACCGCTGCATTCCGAGCTCCAACATATTGTCGCAACTGTCCATTCCTTACATGCTCCTCAATTATGTCCTTCAGATGCCTGCAGCTGTTGGTATCATGCCCGTCCAAGTCGTGAAAAAGACAGTGCCTTCCTGACGCCCTTTCACGTTCCGAAGGTTCTCTCCTAGCTGGCCTTCGGTAGGGAAGGCGATTTCGAGTCTCCATGAATATCCGTTCCAACGTCTCGTTTAATTCCGTGTAAGTGGAGAATTTTGGCTCTCTCCACCACTTCCTAGCTTTTCCTGAATCATCATCCAGCTTCCGTTTTCCTTTATCTTTATCTTTATCCAAGCCTCCGCTATATGGCCCTCCATCATCAGCCGCGTTCACCTCCTTTAATTTCATATCTGAGCATGCATCTTCCTGCCGAAGGAATCTCTCAGCTTCGTGAAAGAATTCCCCGAGATCCATTGGTGGGTCTCGTATTAGAGATACCTTGAAATCTGAATTCTCTCTGACCCCTGACACCGCTGCCATTAGGACCATCGATGGATCCGGTCGATCCACCGAAGCAACCTCCGCATTGAACCGAGTTAAGAAAGCCCTGAGTGATTCCTCTGTCCTTTGCTTTACTGATGTCAGCGTCATTACATTCTTCGGCCTCTTGATATGAACCCGAAATTGCTTCAAAAACCTATCCACCAATTCTGTCCATGTCCCGATAGATCCTTCTTCTAGCTGTCTGAACCACATAGCAGCTATATCCGTTAAGTACAAAGGGAAACATCGGGCCATAACTTCCTCCGATGCCCCCAGCACTTCCATGTGTCTTATGTATCTCATCAAGTGATCAGTTGGATCAGCCTTGCCATTGTATACCTCCACGTTAGGTAGCTTAAACTCTGGTGGATTCCGAGCTATACTGACTTCACGAGTAAACGGACTCCTGTTTACTCCTTCCAGATCTCTATTGGTCAAACCTCCGCGCATAGTTCTCCTGATGATCTCAGCCAATCCAGCGTTGTCCGTCAAAGGTTGCCCCCCGAGTCCCCGAGGGAATTCTGGCACGTATTCCTCATCACGTGCTCTTACGTTTCTGCCAGCATCTTGTTGTATGGTGTTAACTGGAGTTCCTCCATGAACTGGTCCATTGTCTCCGGGTGGTGTGCCCCCATGTCCGGATCCATCCAGGTTGATAGTCGTCTGCCGATTAAGGGCTGCCCCCTGTGGTGTCGCTCCATCAGCCTGCTGGTTGAGTTCCTCTGGTCCAACTCTAAGACCTTCAGCACCTGCAGTTCCCGATTGTCCAAATTGCCTAAGAAGAGCCTGCATCATCTCCTCTTGCCGTTTCATCATCGCTTCCATCTCCTCTCTGGTGATGTAGATGGATGCTCGACCTGCTTCATTTCCAGAGGAAGCCTCTTGACTTCCCTCCTGATTGCTCCTTTCTGTCACTTGCTTCCTCGCTGATGGTCTAACCATTGCTTCCTAAAATCCAAGTTCCTAGCTTCAGAATCCCTGAGTTCAGCTCTCAATGAAAGCACCAAAGTGTTAGCGCCAAAATTGGTCACTACACCCAAATCCAGATGAAAGCACCAAATACCAGTCACAGCTCAGAGATAGAGTATATGTAGAGAGTAATAATGTGAAGAACAGTTAAAACTAAAATGAAAGCAGTAAAGAACAATAGATTTTATAGTGGTTCGGCTAACTCCGGTCTACGTCCACTTAGAAGTTTACTTTTTTATTGCTGTAATAATCGATTACAGTTGCAAAATGGCAGAGTTGCCTTAGCCTTAGAAAAGAGAAAGTAAGAGAGCAGAATAGAAGATCCCCCATCTGGAGACCCACATGCTGTATTTATAGGCAAAACCAGGTTGTTGGGCCTCCTGAGTAGTTTGGGCCCATCAAGGTCATAGCCGAACCCTACTTCATTATGCCGACCGATCCTGAGCAGTCGGTATGCCGAACGTTGGGAGGTGCGAGGTACCGAGGTACCGAGGTATCGAAGTACGGAGGTGCAAGGTACCGAGATATGGAGGTGCGAGGTACCGAGGTATGGAGATGCGAGGTGCAATGTACCGAGTTATGGAGGTGCGAGGTACCGAGGTATGGAGGTGCGAGGTATGGAGGTGCGAGGTACCGAGGTATGGAGGTGCGAGGTACCGAGGTATGGAGGTGCGAGGTACCGAGGTATGGAGGTGCGAGGTGCAATGCCGAGCGAGGTGAGGTATGCCGAATGACCCATCCAATGCCGAACGCTCCCTAATGCCGAACGCTCCATCCAATGCCGAACGAGATTTATGCCGAGCGCTCCATCCAATGCCGAACGATACTTAATGCCGAACCTCCATCATGCCGAACGAGATTTATGCCGAGCGCTCCATCCAATGCCGAACAAGATTTAATGTCGAACCTCCATCATGCCGAACCATGTTCGATGCCGAACAGTTTCTAATGCCGAGCCCCATCATGCCGAACGATCTCTAATGCCGAGCACCTTTAAATGCCGAGCGCTCCTGGATGCCGAGCGCTACTGAATGACGAGTGCTCTTGGAATGCCGAACCACTCATGTATGTCGAACGCTCTATGCATGCCGAGTACTCTTGAATGCTATTCGAACGTGAATAGTGAATGCCAGACGAACTATTTGTGTCGAACTTCCATCGTGCCGAACCATTGGTCATCCTTTATCCAATCATATTTCCATCTCCCAAGCACGTTGTGTCACCCATCCATCCTATCGACTGAATCCATCGTGCTCTAGCCTCGACGAACATTCTGTTGATTAAGTTAAACCCGTCTGTCCGCGACCTTGCCAAAAGGCGGGTTAACAATACTATTATATTTTTAGAATCTTAAACAAATTTCAAAAACTCCCGGAATCCAAACTCGCAAATTTTCATTTTGAATAACTTTTTGTTTATTTATTAACCATATTTAGATAAACCATATTTCATATATCACTTTAAAATGGTATCCATTACTCTTTAAAATGATATAGGCAAAAATTTACATATGTATTCACTTCAAAATCCATGTTAAACATGTAGTATCTCAATTGATTAAATATTTTTCAAAAACCCAAAAATTTCCACGATGGCCAAATGCTCAAATCAACTGTCAATAGTCGATGCTCATAAACTGGCCAAGCACGACTCATCAATCAATAAGCGATAATATGCATATCCATTTTAATCGAACAATCAATCAACAAAGAGATAACACCCAATCATTATCAATAGTCCTGATTGATTTTATCAGTTTATAAAATTCATTCTTTTATATTCTATATAAAATCCAAGTTAAAATCATTTCATTTATTAATATCAAAATATTTTTATATCACTAACAATTACGCTCTCTCTTATACGTATATACACTCAGACTCATTCTAGGGTAGTACTGACCCTATCTCTAATGAGTAATCCCCACCAAAGCCACGGTTCTCGCTTAACCTTCAGCTCCGATACCACATGTAACCACTGGGGATTTTCGACCCTCAAAATCGACAATTATACGTTCACTGTATAGAATGCTGAGCAATCGAGTGCCGGAAATACCAGATCATTAGGGGTTAAGAAGAAAAGAGGTAGAAGAAGAAACAGAAATAACAACATAGAATCTCACAATCGCAGCGGAACAAAATATAATATATAATAATGGATTTTTATATAAAGAATCTGTAGCTATTAATATACATACAAATTACCAGAGTACAACAATCGACAAATCAATCTGGACAGTTATAATAACTTGTCCTCAAAAGTGCTGAATATACAGCCTACAATACATAGAGGAGTATAATCAAGTACGAGTAATACGTCACTGTCTTCCAGCTCGTCTCCTGAGCTCCATAGCATCCTAACCTGAATCAGTAATACTCGGTCTGACCCGAGCACTATAATAAAATAACAACCGAGTCAGGCTAGAAAACCAGCGTAAGAAAACACACTCAATTTTAATTATTACTATTTTTAAAATCCTTTGAAAACAAAGGTATCTCGTAAGACCATGTCACACCTAAACACGATGGGTTTTTACCTTACGATAACCAAAACATTTTATATCAAATCCATCTGATATTATAATAGTGTTTATAGGAAGTAAATTAGAAAATAGCTGAAATGTTTGCATCTCATGTTTCAACATAGTTGGGCACAATCAAAACCGTACAGGCTCATAGTGGATATTGGATCGAAGTGGTTTTTGGATAATGCTGATATCTGATCCCGGTCTCATCGAATCAAAAACGATAAATTTTTAAAAGGCCAAGTCATGTAAATAACAATTTCATAGTCAGGGTATCAATATTCACATATGGAAATTCATTCCATATGTTTACTTTATCATGACCTGTGCATCGAAATTAATTCGCTTATAATCATCACATTTTCTGAAATTCAGAATGGTGATCAGTACAAGTCGATTTACTTTCAATAAAACGGGTCAACGTTTTATTCTATCTACTTTAATTTGTTTGGCTACTTAATGGCACAGACAAAAAATAATTCAAATCAATAACCAAGGGAAATAAAGGTCAAAATATAGATAATCACTTCAATCAACTATTAATAATTAATATTAAACCAATTCACAAATCAAAATTTAATTAGTTTAAATTAACTAAATCAATTTATATTTTTAATCCAGATTACTTGTCAATCAAGGAAATTTATAAACTGATTTAATCTTAATTAATTAAGATTAAACAATCCTTTAAATAATTAATTGATTAATTAACGTATAATTAATTAAATAAGAAACTACTTATTTATTCCCTTTCAATCGTTTAAATTATTAAATTTTTACATTATAGAAACCTCGACACTATTAGTTCAAATGAAAATATTTGGCAATAGGAACTCGGTGCAAAAATTCGTGCGTTGGTTGGATTTAAAATTAAGGAGAAATAGTCCTTTTGAATTTATAGATTACTTAATAAAATAGTTAATTAAAATTTCCTTTAAAACACACCCAGCCCGATACAAACCAAACTAACCGGCCCAAAGTCCCCACTCTCCTTCTTCTCTCAACTCTTCCTCTTATCTTCGTTCCAATGCCCATACATGTGCACGAAAACGCACACAAAGTGTGCACGTGCACGCTGCCCCACATCAACTAAGCTCACCGACGTCCATCCCAGCAGATCGCCCTCGACCATCTCCTCACGACTACGCACCTGGAACCACGCTTCGACCTTCGAATCAAAATTCGAATTGCCTAACCAAAAACTGGAAACAACGCCGAACCACATAAACGCCTCGCCACGCCAAGATAGTCACTCATCAACCACCAAACTTCGCCTACAGCTACGCCATCACCTACTCTACCCATCCCTCTCTGTGCGCATGCCTACCTACTCCTCGTCTCTTCGCCATTCTACTCGAAACTGAGACCACTAGATTTGCCTTAAAACCTTAAAAACCTCATGAAGCCAAAACACGCCACTAAAAAATCACACACCATTTTTCCCCTATCCCCTATTGTCTACTCCTCCTCCACGGCCAACTCTAAGTCACGAAATTAACCACGTCACAGGAATTTGGCCGAATCCCCAAATCCGTTCATCTATAAAATTCTACCTCCACACACCCTTAAAAGTTACCAAACCAATCTTAAAAATCATATTTTTCCCTAACGATCACAACCGTATCATTCATCGATTAAATTATGATGTTTGAATTTTAGTCCATACTGACCTACCCAATTGGGATTTCCTTCCTCCATACTTGATGAAATCAAATGAAACAAATCTTAACATGTTCCTAACTCAAAAACAAATAACTTTCCTTTTTGAATCAATGATTAAAACTAAATAGATATTGAGTTATTGATTTTCAAAGTTAAAGCTCTTAACTGTTTTTAAACAAACCAATGAACAGAGAAGCTTGGGTAGGAGATATATAGTATTTGGTGGAACCGATCATGTTGAAACCAAACATACATACACATATCCACAATACAACCATATATACACTTGGCATATCATTGATTCACCTAAAATGTATAGTTAAACAAGTATATGTAAGGACCTGTAAACAAGGTTTAAGATGTTTACTCACAGTTTAAAGAAATGAATCCTACTCTATTTATACTCCTGCTTCAAGCTTCAAAACTTAGCCTATTTTCTTTTAATTCAATGGCAGCACTTTGTTATTTTATATATATATATATATATATATATATTATGTGAACAAATGAACCAGCCAGTATGCTATGTATATATAGGTGAATAGAAGTGTACACTGCAAGTATAGATAGAGGCTGAGATATGCACATGTACGGGTTTCTTCATTTTTTTTCTTTTCTTTTTTTTTCTTTTCAATGTGGGCTGATTTGATCTTTGGCTTGATTTGATTTTATATGTGTTGATTTGATTTATGTGTTTGATTTTATGTTTTTGTGGCTTGAATTGATGTTAATTGCCATGATGATGCTTCCCATGTGAATATATATCCTACTTGTATATATATATATATATAGACTTATATGTACATTATTTTTTTACTATATATATATTAACATATTCACTATTTACATATATATATTTACATTTTTACTTATTACCTTTAGATATATACATATTCATTTTATCATATTTGCATATACATATATATAGATATATATACATATACATTTACATATTTACATATTTATATATACATTTAGATATACCCATGTTTACATATATATAGATATTTATATTTCCATATGCACTATTTTTATAAACACATACCCATATATATATAGTCGTAAATTTGAAATTTGCCATTATGAAGTTTATACATGTATGTGTGTATATATATATATATACATATACACATATATACCTATATACCTCTTTACATATTTACATATACATATATATAGATATATATACATATATATTTTATCACAAGTTTTGAGATTTTCCATGATAAATTTTATACTTATATATATATATATATATTATCATATTCAGCAATTAGCATTTTAAAATTTAATATAGTTTTCAAAATTCATATATTTAGATATATCCAATATCAGACAATTTTATTTATTCGGCTTATAAAAATTAATATTTCAGTATTTAAGATTAGATAATCATTTTTTTCATATCGAATTTTGTTATTTATAGTTTTATCTAAGTTCATATCAATAAATTACATTAATAAATCATTAAATTTTATTTTTAACCATTTTAATTCAAAATTTATATTAAATTTAATAATTTAAAATAGTTAAAATTACGGTTCGTTACATCAATAGATGGAACAAGATTAGGTCTTATAAAAAACTTATCCATACTGCACGACAGAGAAGAACAAGATCTATGTCAAGTAGATGGAACTCTTTTAGATTCCCCATGACGCTCGTCGCAAGACCTATAATCCTTGTCCTGCCTTTTGTAACCTCGTCTTTTTCGTCTACTCGAATCTGACTCATGGGATGATTCACGAGTACGATCAGACAATCCAATTTTCTTATACTGCTCCTAAGGCTTTTGAGATCATCAAATAAATGCTTGCGCTCTATAGAATCTACAAATAAAACATAGATGAATTAGTGCAAGAAAGATGAAAAATATTGCATATAGTGCAAAGGTGTAGTGTCGTGTAAGCGTTAATGTGCCCTACGGCCTCCCACGGAATGTGGACTTAGAGTTTGCCAACATAGGTTATTTACCATGCACCAGTGGTGGGCACATCAACAAGTAGACGAATAGGAGAGTCAATATCACCAATATTAATATTGCCAGGGCCAAAAGAACCAAATTCATTTGGTATACTCCAAATGGATCCATAGGTTTCCCTATGGAAGGATGGGAGTTTCTTCAACTGTAGAAGCTCATAGAGGCTGTGTAGATGTCCAAGATGAAATAATCTTTATTTTAGGCTGTTGGGAGATAAGGGGCACACGAGTGTCATCACTCTCATTACTAGAGGACTCATGGCCAAAGTCAACTCCTCATCGTTTACTCCATCGCTATCTTTTTCTTCAATATGCTTATCCTTTTCTCTACTATCTGTCCAGCCCCTTGACTTATTTCAGGACTGACGATAAGGTCCTGTGTAGGGGGCATCTCCTGACCCTCATCTACATTGACTGCAACCTCGGGTTCATATGTAGGTTTAACATAATCTTGAACCTCTATCATGACACCCACACTACGACCTTCCTCTAGAAGATTATAAGCATGCAAGTTCCCATTGGTGAGAAGGAATCTCATATCTCTCTCTTCAAGCAAAACCTTTTGAAGAGCCGCAAGGGTGCCAGCTAAGGCTGCACTATTGGGACTTCTCGACTCATCTGAAAATACAAAAAACATTGAATTTAAGAATTGAAGCTATGATATCTATGTTTCTAAAAAGAATGAGCACTAGACTTACGTCCAGATAATAATTTTTATGCAAAGCTAGGCAGACAATGCACAAAAAAGAATTACCTTTAAAATAACTCAGTTTATTCCAAAGCACCAACACTATTCGACAACCCCTAGAAGGTTCCAAGAAAGTAAGCAAAGGGGACCCCTTTCGATGCTTGAAGCTATATAAGTAAAGATTTCCTCAACAATGAGCACCCAGTTCAAATATTAAACGAATATCATATACATATTGTTTAAGAAAGCGTAGCTGTTTGTATATAATTGGGTTGAGGCAAGCATCATGAATTGCAAATCTGTATGGATAAAGTGTTTAAAAGAAGGAACACACCTAGCCATACACATATATCGATTACAAGCCTTATACCCCTTTGACGGAAGGTGTGCTCTTTAATAGCGTATGTGGACCAACATATTGTCAAAAGGAATTCCATGCCTTTGACATATTCTTCTGAGAGATGCTTCATCCACTTTTGAAGCCGAAGAATCTTGGGGATCTACCAAAATAATGACATCACCAATATCAATATCAAGGCTACTCCTACGAAAGATTCTTCAAGCAACACGAAAGGAACTATCTCTAAAGGCTGATCCATTCAATGACTAGTTAGTTGATATTAAGAAGGAGTAGAAATAGACTTTGTTGTAGGCACTATCGTTGAACTAGACTCGGTATCAGACGCGGCGTATTTTGATGCCGACAAACATGCTGCCATTGTAGAAAGATGCGAGGAGCGTCTATGTTCCATAATTATTAAAAAACTTCACACATAAGAGATATTAGGCAAGATAAAGACTGTAACCTTCATGCTGGAAAGAAAGTCCTATATAGTCGATGTATAAGACTCAACAAATACCAACATATGTTGGTCAATTAGATCTCATACATCGATCGAGGGAAATAGTGTGCAATTCAATTATGCAGTGCATTTGTGAATACCGCCGCGCTACGGAGCCGTGTGTCGGATTTTACCCACTACCGTATGATTTACGATAGTAGAACTTTACTTTGGAATGCCGCAGGTTAATTTGAAAAGATTAATAAATAGATTATAAGGATGTCGAAATGCATTAAATGAGACCATTATATGAAACCATCCCATTGAATCACGGTTATCGATCACTGCTTGACCAAAGTTGCTAATGAGATCCATTCCCCATTCCTCTTTAATTTGTAAGGTTTTTTCTTACTCAAAATTTTATTTAGAATTAAAAGGCACTTGGAGAACTCAGGTTAACCCTAGGTGTGACTCGAAGCTAGGCTAAAAAAAGCCTTTGCAAATCAATGCTCAAATCAATCTCGATTAAATTGTGAAAATCCCTAAGTCCATCTCCAGTCCTCATGTTTTCTTCAAAAAATTTGAAATCATGTCCAAGAATTGATTCGGGCACTGAACTAGAAAGGGGAAAATGAAGTCCAGGCTATGGTCGAGTTATGCTCGATGTTCGACCATCGATGAGCCATGTGAAGTCGTGCCATCACCCACCCAAATTAAATCAGTCCTTATTAAGTTCAAAGATCACTTAGACCTGAGGTTCAAATTAAGATAACTGATGGGTTCGTGGAATACGAGCTTGGAGACAATGAGTTATAACGATGCAGACAACATGCGGCGTTGCTACAAGGTGATGGTGGTAATGATGGTTTATATTCATAAGCAAGGGTCGATAATGGAAGAGATATAGTTTGAGAGTGCTTCAACTTATGGAAATGAATAAGTGAAAAGAGAAAGGCCCAAGATTACTTAAGTATAAGACAACCCAAGAAAATTTCCTGAATATATGGTACCGATCTAAAGCTCTCAGATCACTACCAAACCATAAAGGAGGAGAGAGAGAGAAAGAAGAGAGAATGATGATGATGTGAATGGTAGTGATGTTGAGGAGTATGAGCAGTGTAATACAAAACTAAATGAAGTCCAAACAATAGAACCCTACATGGACAATTCAAAGAAAAGATCATTGAAAATCTTATAGGATTGGAATGGAGAACCGAACAACACACTTTAGTTCTTATAATGTAAAAGAGTTGCAAATTCAAAACCGTTCAAAGTGATATGACAATCGACAAAAAGTATATTGCTTCGTGAAAGCAGTTCCCTGATTATAAGGCAACCATTCAGAATATAGTGCGAATCTAAAACCGATAGCTTGAAATCATTGGTTTTTCTTGATCCAAAGAATATCTTATTAACACAAGATATACTTTAGGGGTAAGTGTTATCCAGCTTTATAACTAAGTCGTATCCGGACGAACCAGAATGGTTGAATGGTCATATAGCAAACTAGAGATCTAGAACGATGACTCGAAATCTAACACCTAAGGTGATGTTCAGAAATATAGCCAAAAGCATGTCAAAACCTTATGAAAATAACCTACATATGAAGATACTTCAAAAAGCAAGATTCAAGACAAAGTCTTGGATCGATGCCCTTCTGATGCCATGGTTCGGTATCGATCCAAGATATTTGTCCAGATTCAACCAAATCTCAAGCCCATTGAAGACCATGTCAAATAGAAGTGGCATCACCTTAAGGACCAAGTTGATACATTAAAAGTATATAGGCAAAGTCAAGTAGAACGATCTAAATAACGCTGGTTCATCACCGAGCCAAAGGATCTACTCATAAATACAAGCAACAAACATCAAGTTAGCTTTTGTCTAATGTCTAAAGAGAGAGGCGAACCATCAAGCAGCATCTAGAAATCAATCAAAGCTCAACGGACTATCACTATGGATTTCCACCAATCCATACAGCACACCTCAGTATCGATTCATAGAAATTGCTGATTTGGTCACAATCTCTTTAGGCAACCTTCTTCAAGACGTAGAGAACGTGGTGGAGACAAATCTATTGATCTTCGTCTCTAAATAGAGGGTGATAGGCACTATTTCAGGATCCTTTTTTGCATTTTAGATTTCTGTACCGATATTGTAATTTCTAGGATCATCACATATCTATAAACATAGGTCTATAAGATTACGTTTGTAAAAAATTGCAGAATCATTAACAAATTTCAAGTGGACGTAGGCAAATTTTCGAACCACTATAAATTATTGTGTGTTGTTTCCTCTTATTTTCATTTAATTTCCTCATTTTATTCTCTTCTACAAATCTTTAGGGCATTTGTACCAACTTTCATGTAAACTGATCCAATATATAAATTAATTATTTAAATATCCAGTCGTTAAAAATGTGGGTTGTTACACTCTATCATATGGTTTCCCATAATCAAATTATAGTTTACACACTTAAGTTGGACAATAATCTCAAGTCGGAAGATTATTGTACGTTGTTACATTGAGATCTTCTATTTTGGCTGAGTAACATAACCTATAAAAGACTCTCGTTGAGTCGTTCTATGATTATGCTAAACAACTACAAGCACGTAAAATGGATGAGCTTTTATTGGTTAAAACGGAATAAACCAACCAAACTAATTAAGTTTGGTCGGTTTGGTTTGGATTTGTTAGTTAATTGGCTATATTTCTTTGGCTTATTGGTCGGTTTTGGTTTTCAATATTTGAAAACTGAACCAAGCAATTCAACTAAATTTGAAAATTAAGTTATTTTATATTACTACTGGCAACACTATTATTTATGATATTTTCATAACAATATAATTTTTCTTTCAATTCAAATTATAATTTTTAGAAGAGGAATTTGTTTTCAAAAATGTTTGCATCATATGGACTCAATTAATTATTTTAATCTTATATTATATCAACAACCAAAAGATCTAAATCATTTTAAGATAAATTAAATAAACTAACCGACCAATCAAAATACTATCGATTTGGTAGGGTTCGATTTTATAAAATATCAGTTTGGTTTGGTTTGGTTTATGTTTCTTGAATGGTTATTTTGGTTTTAACATTTTTGATCGTTTCAAACCGAACCAACCATTTGCTTACTCCTAGTACGTAACCTCTTGATGCCCTTGACGATTATAGTAAATCACCTCCATTGTATGTAGAGATTTACGTATTCTAGTCTCGATAGATATATCGATATCCTTTTCTCGATACTTATCAACTAGGAACATTTAAGCTGTGTTTTTGTTTGCATTAATTCAATGCTCATGGTTATGAACATTTCATAACTACAATCGATAAAACACTACTCCTAAAGATTTTCTTCTTATATACGTTTAATGTTTATTAACTCATTACTTATATCATAATGTAACAAACACATATAATTGAAAAACAAACCAATACATATTGTATTTATAACAAGATTGTTTACAAAATTAGGATTACATAACAAATTACATAATTTCCTCTGGAGCAATCCCAAGTTATATCAATCACTTGATGTCCCAGATGGTCATGAGTAACTCATCATTCATTATTTGTAGAGAATTACATACTCTAGTTTGAACTATGTATCAATATCTTTTTCTTTATACATCTTGACTATAAATATTTAAGGATGAGTATTTTGAACAATCTATTCAAAACTCAAGTTGCAAACCCTTTGCAACTATAATAGATTGAATACTTTTCCTATGGATTTTCTACTTATATATATTTAATGTATATAAATCATTACATATATCCAATTTAATAATAGATATAATAGAAAAATGAAACCAGAATCACACTTCATTTTGAATAAGATTCTCAACAAGACTAAAGTATTATAATCAAATCACATATTTTCCCTACATTTTGAATAAGATTCTATATAATAGTTAAGTATAATAAAATCACTTAATTTTTACTAGGGCACACCCTAATTTATATCATTACTAACTTAAAATCTAGATAAGTGTGAGAGAGTTTGAGGTATACCCTAGGGACATGCATGTAATTTGTTATATATATCTAACTCTATAACTAGTCTTTTCGTAAAAAAGGTATTTGATTTCTATTATACACCTGTTATATTATGATAAAATGAATTAAGTAATTAATTTAAAATATATTTATTAGAAAATCCTTAAAATATATGTTATGTGATAATTGTTATAAGGAGTTGAAAGCATGAGAAAATCATCACAATATAAGAATAACATGTTATTTTAAATATCCTTGGTCAAGATGTTTGGAGAAAGGATATCAATACATCCGTTGAGAGTGGGTACATAACATTCTCCAAATGTTGGATAGTGAATTACTCATGGCCACCGGAGGTAATATGTGTTACATTCTGATAGCTATTAGATAAATATGGAATGACTTACCCAAGAGTTTTTAGTTGGTCAATAACAAACACGTCAACCAAGAAATCTCAAAGTGAAGATGTTACGCAGTTCTCTCGACTTGAAGATATCATTGAGCTTCAAAGTGGATACTTTACTATAGTTAAATCATGGAATGGATACCATCAAGAGACTATAATTGAATCTAAGTTGAAGCATAGAAAGTAAAACATCATTCAATAAATAATTCATCTCCTCGGTTGTATGAGGTTAATACCACGGTCAACGGTGGTGAACTCAAAGTCAAAATCTGTGACCAGAGTAGTACGGTTAATGATAAATGTTATTATTGAAACCAAGCACTTCCTTTATGGACTAACTGAGTTGAATATAGATGATATTGGAATTTGACCAAAACCAAATTCCATAAACCCAAAAGTGATATGGTGTTGATGAAGAGAATCGGTGTAAATAGTCGTTACTTTAAGGTACCGCTTAAATTATAATATTGAATTTTACCTATAAAGACGTATAAGCGATAAATTTGGCCAAACTATCACACCATTAGCTGTGGTGATGTGTGAACATTAATATTTGAATTGTTTGATATTAATCGCTGACAATATTTATACCTACGAGTAGAACAACCATATTGGTGAATTCTCGGAAATATCACATTATTTTGTTGATTTACAATTTTTTGTAAATTAATTAAATTAATTATTATTGATGAAATATTAATTATTATTGAAGACTATGTACGGGAGGGCTGACGGACCGACCAACTCCAAAGGGGGATTAAGTTGTGCTTGTCTGCTTCAACTCGTGACACCTATAACCTTCTGGGTACTGTTTTTTGTGAGAAATGTGTGCAAGGCTGCACTCGAACCTGGGTCTATTACCAGACCTAGGCTCCCTTTTTCCATTGCACTACACCTACGGATGAAATATTATTAATAAAATATTTTGTGCGTTGGGTGTTGTTAATAATTTTTTGGTGTCATTAGTAATTGATTGGGTGTGTATATAAAAGTTATATATGTATGCATCGATCTACGATGATACGCATTTAAATATGATTTAAATGAACTTGTTTACTAAATGGGTTGGATTTTGTATTAGCCTACTTAGCATCATACAATGGCCGGCCTAGGGAGAAGAGAGGAGTAGTTGCTTTTGGAATTCTGGATATAGAATTGGTAAATGGAGAAGTAGTAAAAGAAGGAGAGCTTGTCTCCACTCTTTCTCTATTTAAACATGCCTACCCCCTCACTTTTTCTACTTGATCGCTATCTACCTTGGCCTCATACAACCTCCCTCCACCAAGCCATTGCCGAAATTATAATATCCCAATGTCACAATAAATATAGTAGATCTAGTGGTTCTTCAGGTCATTGCAACATTCGAAGATCAAATCAAGATGAATCGCGGAGATACCATTAATCAACATGTGTTTAAAGATTACGTCCTTAAGTTATTAAATATCATTTATATTCTACATCATATTGAGCAAGCAATACACACGCATGCACACACATACATAACGATTTTGTATGCGCAATAGTTATCTCCCTTTTATTTATCATTAACTTATATTGATTTGTTTATGTTAATCAAATTATTTTTTAAATTTTTCTATAAAACTTAAATAAAAAATATAATAAGTTTCAATTTGGCCATGATACTTTCTATTATTTTACTTTTAAAAATTTAAATTATTTTCAATAATTTAATATATTTTATTTACTATTTATTATTATATATATACATAGACATTTATTTAAAAGTATTTAAAAAATTTATATTTATAAAAACATGTTTTTGTCTTAAAAAATTAAAAAAAATTAAACATATATACATTTTATATAATATTATTATATTTATATTTTAGAAATTTTTGCAATGTTTTTATCAGTGTATATATGTAAATATTTAGTTTCTTAAAAATATAATAAATAGTTTAATATTTTATTTTAAAAAATTACGATCAAAAAAAATAAATTTGTATAAAATATCTTAATGATTAATTTTATTAAAATTAACATACTTTGATTATTTTAAGCATTTTAAATTGTTTGCGTCTTTAAATTTATTTATTTACTTTCGGTACTGATAAAATATTGTTCAAAATATAATATTTATTTTACTTTGTTAAAAGATATTTTTAATGATTTTTATCGATCTAGATTTGGATTTTGAAATATTTTTTAAAAGTAGATATTTTATATATCAAATTTGAATTTAAATTTAATTCACTTGGTCAAAATATAATTAAATAGTTTTAAAGATTATTTTATTTAATATATAAATAAATTTTAAAATTACACGTATATATTTATGTATTTTTAAATAATATTTTGAGGCAGCCAATGCACATATGAATAATAAATGTATACATTGTCGATGTAAATCTCAATATCTATATACGTATACATTAGCTATTTACACATTATATATATTGCACATGCACAACATATATACATGAGTGTACAATGATACACTTATAAACTATATAAATATTAATTAATTAAATTACAAATCTATATAATATTAAATTTTATTTAAATTAATTAGATTGAATCTATCAAAACCTATTAGAGTTCATGGACCCACTATGATCCAAATAGAACTTTTTTGAAATCCACCCAATTTGCTCACTCCAAACCGACCTAGTTCCAATAATGGTACCAAAGTCTAATGATTTATAAAGTATAACTCCTCAACATTTATGGCCACCTTCTTAAGCCTACTTATTTGATGGATGTCTAGGATAGTAATGTCTAGGCTTGGGGTTGAATAATCAAGTATTCTCCCATCACTGACTATTGGCCTAGCCCAAGGGGTGGAATAAGTCCAAATGAAGGCCCAAAATTGTTGGGTCTTGAGCTAATTTTCAAATTAGTATTTGAAAATTTAAAATATAATTAAAATTAAAATGTTAAATTATAAATATAAGATGCAATTTAATAACAGTTATAAACTATATTTAAAATTTCAAATATTTTTTAATAAATAAAATATTTATTTTGAATTTTTAATATGTGTGTGTGTGTGTATAATTAATTTATTGGTTAATTAAATAGTTAATTACCCGCCGTTCGTAGCTAGGTTGGTTTGGGAGCTGGGAGATGGGAACCAAAGGACTGTGTCCGGGCAGGTTCGAATCCCAGCGCCAAACCATCAGTGGGAGTTTCAACGTTAAGCATCCGTGTGCGACGACTAAATAAAAGCGGGGTAGACACACGGCGTGGGGTTTACTTAAGTGAGTATCAATGAATACCATGATCTTAAGGTTCCCCATGATCTCAAAAAAAAATTAAATAGTTAATTAATTAAACACACGTGTGTATGTATATATATATATATATATTGATTTACGTATATGACTAATTATATATTTACCTTAAATATTTTTAGAAGAATTATATTAAAATTTTAAATTAATTTAATATTTAGTTAAATTATTTAATTAAATAAATGAATATATGTACGTATTAACAAACTATAAATATTATAATTATTTATTTATCTTAAATAATTTAAGATAAATAATACAAAATTTTAAAAAATTTAAATAAATTAAATATGATTTAATTAATTAAATTAAAATTAATTAAATATGATTTATTAATGAAATATTATCTAATTAGTAAGATACAAAAATAGTATATAAGATAATTAAATTTTAAAAGTTATGAATAAATTATGCTTATATAACTATATATGTATAAAATAATGTAATTGGAACTAAAATAAACTAAAAAAAAGTTTTTTGAATAAGTACATACATAAAGTATGTATACCATGATTTCAAATGTGTTTGAAACTTAAATCATGCGAGTGTTTCATAAGAAACACATTATTCCTTAAATCAGTGCACTCAATATGTGTGTATATATATATATATAAAAGTTTAAGAATCCATAATATATAGAGTTGATCTTTAACATCTATATATTAATAGATTACTTGCATATGCACTAGTTGTTAAGCAAACTCAAGTTAGAACTATTATGTGTAGTACTATCAATATAATGCCTAGAAGAAGTAAGATATATGCATGTATTTGTTAAGTAAACTCAAGGTACATGGATTATACTTAGGCATCATGAAATGGTAGGTAAGACTGAATACTATCTCTCGATATATTAGTCAAACTTAAGGTTGAGATTGGGGAAAGGAGCAAGGTTATGAGTTGTACTTCATACAATCGATAGAGAGTTATCCATCGCTTGCGATCCTATTTTGTTGAGAAAACTCTAGGTTAGATCGCAAGGCAAGCGAGTCCTAACACTCACTAAAGGAATCGAAAGATTTATATATTTCTCTTAAGGTTTTGAGGAATATAAAAGTCTATTGGAAGCCTTATTATAAAATTAAAATGAATACATTTAACCATTCTTTGAAAGAACATATGCTATATAAAGGTAAATAAGTCTACTTCGATAAATTTGTGCAACTAATATAATTGATAAAATGTTTATCAGTTAAAATATACCGATGAACTGAATTTATATTAAAATGGAGATATAAAATATATACTTACCAACAAATCCTTTGTTTCATGTTGTCACTTCAAGACCCAAGCAAGGGCTAAATTATACAACTACTAAATATATTTGTGCCTTAGTCACTTAAGTGTTTACTTGCCCAAGACTGTATATTGTTTTCTATGAGTTTTGAACTCTAAAGCAATAGTAGAATTGGATAATCGATCCATATTCAGTCATATACAAATGTTGTGCATTCGTAATATACTCGATGAAATTGGTTCATTTGAAAGGACCAAGTAAACCACAACGCAAGATCATTAATTCAATATGATCGATTGCGGTAAGGATCTTGTTGTGTTAGATGTAACACTAGACCAAGAACTATGAGACAGACCTAAGAATTTGATCACTGAAATGCCACTTTGATCAGTTTACATAAAGTGCAATTTATTATATTTCCTTAAATGTTAAGGATGATTAAATGTACTTTTGCAAAGAGTTTGGTACTATCATATAGTAAGGGTTTCCTTTTTAATGGTCCGACTATTTAGAAAGGAATGTGAATGTCTGAGAGTGGATGTAACATAGGCTCAGTTGGGATGAAAAGAGTGAATGGTCAATTCTACTTCATAAAGAGACATTGGAAACAAGAATTGTATATAATACTAGTATATACTCAATATGGAATAAGAAATATGATTTCTATTCCAACTGTATTTTTTTATAGAAAATTGTTTTCCGTCAGAGTTATTTCTTTAAGTTTAACATATTTGATCTGAAATTCTCGACTGTAAACTAGACATAGTTAATAAAATAAATATCTCATATTAAGTGGTGAATGGAGCTTCATATTTCATATGTTATTATAGTAATGGTGGGAATAGTAGGGGAATGCCATATAACACTTATCAATGGATGCATCAAGATATGAAAAATTGTTTTTATGAATAAACCAAATATTATTTAAAAAATAATAACTATTTCAGTATTGATTGAAAATAGATATAGTTTTATTTTTTATGAATATTGTGAATATTCGTTATGAAATAAATCTATTATAATATTGATATTTGTCTTATAACGGTAATGATGCACTAGTTATAGAAAATACGGAAGTATATAAAAGAAATTACAATTATTTTAGAATTATGGACTAAGCCATATCTTTAAGAAATAATTCTTTAATCGTATAATTATGAATCATATGGAAATAGCGAATTGTATCTCAAATGATTAAGGGCAAAACACTCATCCAGTGGGTGCAATAAAAGAGTTGGCGAACTCTTTGGATTGATACATATACATGTATATAGTTCAAAAGTCTAATGATATCAAAATAGATCCACTTACTTCGTAAAATTCATATATGAATTATCATAGAACTAAACATGTGCATTTGATACACAAGTAGTGCACTTACGATAAGTTCATTGGATACAAAAATGGAAGTAGAACACATAACTTGTGAAGACCAAAAATAATTCGATTTGATTGAATATTTGAGTGCATTGGAAAAAGGTTCCAAAAGTACCTAAAAATTAATAATATTCAATCTCAAAAGTCATTCCACCCTATGATACATAATGATTTATCGATAAGGAGTCATCAGAATTTGTTGATGATGAGTGAAGTTACGTTAACTTCTTTCTATAGCATCATGTACATAATAGTAAGTACATAAGGTTAAAATTAATTTTATTTAAAGCACAGCTTATGCAACCATATAAGATGGGAGTTGACAAGAAATCCCTGCATATCTTAGGTAAACGAGTTGAGAGGTTGTGTGACTTGAGAGGCTGCATAAAATATTTGCTAATAAGGAATCTTATGTAGAATATCCAAAGGAGTTTGGGACTGACCAACACTGATTGACTAATTTATGTTATGAACATAAGTTTCTAAACTTAAAATTAAATCAGTTTATTAAAGGAAGTTCATAAAATGTTTATGAGTACCTATTCAGTCACATTGAAAAACAATTTTTGTTGCATGAAACGCCAACTTCATAACAAAGGTTTTTTAGAAATTATTGGTAGGAACATGAATTTGGATACGATCTAAAGACAAAAACATTACATAAGATGAAATGAAATTAATTAAGCCAAAATAGACACGACTCGGTAAAATGTCTAATAAGAGCCCTCGCATATTGAAGAGAAACTATGAGTTTTATATCAACAATGTGATGACTGCCTTACACCTCTAGCACCTAGTATACCTATATAGTGTGTTGTAATGGTGTCCAATCAATGTAAAACGATTGTCAAGGATTGTAAAATAAATAAAAAATCATAGAACCTGTTGTATATCTCATAGCATAAGGATAAAATATAATATCAATCATAGATATAAAACATGCAAGACAAAATGATGACAAAATGAACCATCACAGATTAGAGCACATGTTCAATAAAGTTATATAAAGCAGTAATAGAGTTTATACAACATACAGATAAACTCAAATATCTATCTCTAAATAGTACAATTCAAACATCGTCAACGCTACACAGTGTCGCGCAATGGAACAAGCAATAATAAGAACAAAAATATAAGTATGAGAAAGCATCACGTTTTGCTAGTCCATCTGCATGACCCCATGTGTCGTTTACACCTCTATCTTATCTAGTCATTTAAGAGTGTTTGAGATAATAAGAAGAAAAACATAAAATCTCAAGTCAAATAAAGATCTTGTGTGAGTGATAGCAATCTCAAAATACTATGAAAGTTGATATAGTATATGGGACATAGGGTATGGATAATCATATTTGACATGTCCTGGCATCCAAAGAGTTCGTACATAACAGTATACGCTAATCTACTATCATCATCTTCATACAAATGTACTACTTGTCTAAGTACAACATCAAGTGTCCAGGTATCCAAGTCCACAATACCAACGTCATGTGACATCCTTAGTGTGAAAAGGAAAACGCAGCAAACATAGTATCCATCAAACATCACTCAAAATCACTCATGTGCATTGGATAAATGATAACTTGTATAGCCATCCTCTACTAGAGACTAATGGGAAAATTTAGATTTCTCAATGCTTGAATCCATCCCACTTCGATGGCCAGGAAACTTGAACCTGGTATCCATGAGGCCCAGGATAAACAGATCCATCAGCATCGATCTGGGATCCATCAACATCGACCCAAGTGCGTCCTCATACGAGCATACCTCAAAACATTTCGAGTATCAATGATCCATTTGCACATGTCTTCATAGTCGAACACATCCTCATTCTATTTCCATTCATATCCACAGTAGATCACAATCCTCCTATTCCACTTACAAATTCCTATCCACATCGAACTTTTCACTATGGATCATCATTACGACTCCATCAACATTGAGTCATCATCATCGTGCACAACTCCATTAACATCGAGTCATCGTCATCAGAACACAACTCCGTCATCGTCGAATCGTCATCATCTAAAAACAACTCCATCCTCTTTAGGTTGTCATCTCCAACAACAACTTCATCTCATCAATTTTTCATCATCCAAGTCCCGAAGCCATCACGTTAAAGTGTCACGTCATTGCTTCACCCTGGAAATCGCTCAGCGTAAAGCAATAACGTAAAAATTAAAAATCGACTGCATGAACGAACCACCACGTCAAGCTCTCTAAATTCTCTCCACTGTCCACGTCAAAGATTAGCCAATGTTCACCGTCAATCATGATAGGTACCGAACACTCTAGAGTTGTCAATATCGACTATTTTGGTTGTGTACTTGGCCAAAAATGGCTAAGTACAAACCAAGTGAAAACATCCAGCCTCCATCCTGAAATCTGAAGCACACACCCTAGTCCATTGTCTTTCATCTTTAGATTAATTGGTACGCATCTGGTACTCCTCTACATACTTATTCCATCCATTTGAGTTTCCATCAAGTGTGCATTCATCGATATGCACGAAACTCTATCTTATAGGATGCTCCTTTACGCTATATCGCCTATTGATTGACATTTCTAGACAAAACAAGCATACATACAACCAACATAGCATACATACAACTAACATAGTATACATATAACATGTACAACACACCTATATCAACCAGTTTGGCATTCATATCAAAATAGCCTAAATTTAGCGATTTTTGAAATATTGTACGTCCATACGAACATGTGTAATATCTAATCTAAAACCATTTTTAAACACTTCAAAATTCTTTTGTAAAATCAGATGTGGGTTTTGACAACTCACCTCAATAAAAGCTACCAAATCTTATGTCAAGCGGTATAGGGTGCCAATATGAGTGCAATGCAAGAAACCACTTCCAAATGGATCTTGTATGCAAAAGACATAGACGATATAAAAAATCAATTATATAAAATCTTATCTACTAATAATATGTGTTATGTAGCTAGGACTTTTGGTTTTATTTTTTATGATGTTTAGTTAGATGCTGAGTACATTAGGAGTAGGGAGTTAGAGCAGGTTAGATCGCATAGAATATGAGATATATCAGTTGGAACATTAGGGGTTTACATGACTTAGGAAAATAAAAGAAAATTGGTCTATTTTTAAAAGAAAATAACATTAATATTGCTTCATTATAAGAAACAAAAATAGAACATCTTGATTATAGATTTTATAAGAATCTAAGGGGTCTATATTTAGTCATTAGTGTCATCTCCCAATTAGGGCTAGTTTGGGGGGATTAATGGTATTTTGGAAAGAAAATTGTGTTAAACTTTTACAATCTATTGTTAAAACTCATCGATGCATCTAAATTTCATTGACCTTACCGACAGCTCATTTCTAAATGTTACTAATATGGTCTGAACTCTAAGAAAGATCGAGGGGTTTTTGGGGCAATGTCATGGGTTTATATCACTCGCTCCAGGTCCTTAGGTGATGGGTGGGGATGTAAATATCACAAGATTTATAGGGAGACGATCTCCTAGAGAAGGTGCTTTTTTCACTATGGATGAGTTCGATTAGTTTATTGTGGATAATAACTTAATTGATGTACATTTAAGCGATAGACAGCCCACTTGGTCGAATAGTAAGGAAGACTCATCGATGGCACTTTTAGATAGATTATTAGTGATGAAGTGGAAGACAAATTCCCTGTTTGTAAGGTTGTTAGGCTTCCAAGTACTTACTTGAATCATTGTCCAATTATTTTATCTTGCACTAATCAAAATACTGGGATAAAAAATCTGGATTTGAAAAGACGTGGTTGTTAGAAAATAATTTACATATTTAATTGCAAATAGTTGGCTTTCTATGAGCAATTACGAATTTTCAGGAAACATGGCTAAAATATTTGTAAGTAAATATAGAGATTTAAGAATTTTTCTTCGAAAATGGGATAAAAATGTTTTTGGCAACATTAGAATCAAAATGGATAAATTACTAAATGAGATTTTAAAGTTGAATAAAATAGAAGAATCTAGAAATTTAAATACTTCAGAAAAAAGTGCTTTCAAACCTAAATGAAGAATTAGTAAAATTCTAACACAATAAGAACTGATGTGGAAACAAAGATCTAGGGTCTAATAGATGGATGAGGGGGATAAGGATACTAAATTTTTTCATAAGGTAGCAGTAGGTAGAAAAAGTAGCAACACCATTAACTCTGTTTTAATTAATAATGTCGAGATTTTTCATCAAAGGAAAGGCATTTACTAATTATTATAGAGAAATTTTCAAAAGGATTAGGGCTAAATGAGATGGTTTGTATCTTAATGAAACTAGGATTGATTTAGATGAATTGGATAACCCATTTATCAAAGAGGAGATTTTGAGGGCTATAAGGGATATGCCTAGTGATGAATTTCCTGGTCCTGATGGATTTGCTTTATTATTTTATGATTTTTTTTGGAATATTTTAAAATATAATTAGTTAAAATATTTAATAAATTTTATGATGGTCCATTACAATTAGGCAGGTTAAATTTTCTATTGTAAGCTTACTACATAAGAAAATAGGTGCGAATGAGTTGAAAGATCATAGACCAATTTCATTATTAAATTGTTCTTTTAAAATCATTTCATACATTTTAGCTAATAGGTTAATTACTAAAATTAATGAATTAATATGAATGAAATAATTGATAATACTCGATCTTCTTTTATCAAAGGTAGAAATATTATAGATGGAGTAGTAGTTCAAGAATTTATTAATTACTGTTGTATGCATGTTTAAAACTTGATTTTGTAAAAGCTATTGATTCAATTGATTGAGATTTTCTTATGGATTTATTACCGACTAGAAATTTCGGCATTAGATGGGTGGGGTGGATTATGCTTTAACTTAAAATCAAAAATTAAAGTATTATGGTTAATAATATATTAGGTAATAAAATTCAATCGAAACGTGGACTTAAACAAGGTGATCCTTTGTCATCTCTTTTATTTAATTTAGCTACTGATGTTTTTACTAGGATTATCAAGGCAGACATTATTAATGGATTCCAGACAGTGTAGAAATAAGATTATGAGTAATGACCTCTCCATTCTCCAGTTTGTGGATGATGACATGCTCTTTACATCTCATTTGTCTAGGCATATGTATAACCCCTAATTTTTAATAACATTATTCAGGAGATTTAATTATATAAATTAAATGAAATAATGTAAATATTAGTTCATAAGGGGATTAAGATTTGAATAAATAATTAAAGTCCGTGCTTAACAAATTAAATGGCCTTAAAAATGGTTTCTAAATTAATTAATTTACACAAGGGTATATTGGGAAATAGTCGCACCCTATTACCATAGCCCTTATATATTCTCATTCCTTATACCATTCATATTTCATTTCCCATTCACATCATTTTGCAAAAACAAAATACAAACGTAAATCAAATAGGAGTCGGCCATTACTAGGTGAAAAGAGGAGAAATTAAATCTAAAGTTAAGAAAATAAAGCAAGGAGAATAAATCTTAATCTCAATCCAATCTCCTTATCTTAATCAAGATGAATAATAATCTATACCATCTCTATTTTGTTTATAACCATTTGTTTTCGAGTTTAAGATTAAATACCTCTTTAGGATGATTTGGATGATGACATGCTTGGATCATAATATGTTAGATTTAAATAAGATTGTTTAAATGTAACGACCCGTATTTTTACGGATCGAAAAGTTTGTCAAAATCTGGAATTTTCAGCATTTTAAGTCGTTTCAGATTTTAAGTCCTAAGTCGTGAACGACTTAGTGTAAGTCGTAAGTCGTATACGACTTAGGGGATAGGAGTGTCTCTGGGATTTGGCGAGTTAAGGGTTTGGAGATAGGTCGTTTGAACAACTTAAGGGGTAGACGCGACTTAAGGATAGTGGTGAGTTAAGTTGTTATCGAGTTATGAAATCAGCGAGTTAGCGAGTTAAGGTGGTAAGTCGTGGACGACCTAGGGTATGATATAGGTCGTATGCGACTTAGTATGTTTGTCTTTTCGGTCCTATTTGTTTAAGTCCTAGGTCGTAAACGACCTAAGAGATAAGTCGTGACCGACTTATAGGGTAGACGACTTAGAGGCTAGCGACTTAGGAGATAGGCAGGTTTGTGGCCTTATAGTTAGGTCGCACCTGTTGATGAGTTGTTAGGTCGTATACTTGCTAAGTCGTAAGTCGTAACATGTTTTAGGTCGCGTGAAGACTTAAGGTGTTAGGTCGCTGGGTTTCTGCCTGAGTGATAGGTCGTGAGCGACTTAGTAGTTGTTAAGTCGCGAGCGACTTAAGAGTTGATCTGTTTTAAGTCGTAGATGACTTAGTAGTTGAGTCGTAGCCTACTTGTTAAGTCGCGTATAAGTTAAGTCGCGCGCTTGAGATTTCCTTAAGTCGTAGGTTGGCATAGCAGTTGAGTCGTTAAGTCGTATAGGAGCAGGTGTTAAGTCGTAACCGACTTAGGGGTTAGCTGCTGAGTTGTTAGGTTGGTTAGGCGCACGCGTTAAGTCGTAGCCTAGTTATCTGTTAAGTCGCAAACTGATGAGTTTTGGTAAGTCGTTAGGTCGTAAGGTTTGGGCAAGACTTAGGTCGGAGGTGTCTTAGGTCTTAAGTCGGAGACGACTTAGGAGATAGCCGAGTTACGACTTAGTGGATTTTCAGCTATAAATAGGAAGGGTTGTTCTCACTTTTTGGGATCCGGATTTCGAAGCGACGAAGTGCTGCCATTTTGAGAGCTCGACTTCTACACTTCTTCACTTCTTTTCTCCACTCTAATCTAGTGCTTCCTTTCATCCAAATCGAAGATCAAGATTGAAGATTCAAGAGCTTGGATTGAAGATCTTCATCCTTTGAAGTGGGATTTCTTCGTTTGAAGCGGATTCGTGATAGATCAAGATTGATCCTTCGCTGTCCAGATCTGAAGCGTGTCGATTTGGGTTTGTTTTGGTGATTTGGTGAGTGGTGATTATCTCTCACACGGATCCAAAGGAGTATATCGGATTGTTGGCTCGATTTGGTGTTAAAATAGTGATTTCCATGCATTTTCTTCATCCTAAGTGTAGATCCATTTAGATCCATTGTTCATGATGATTTGACAACCATTTTTACTAAGTGTTAACCTATGCAAGTTCATTCGTCAAGATTGTAGAGATAATTCTCATGATTTCATGCTTGTTAGACTTTCAACACTTTATTTACAAAATTGCCATTATTGTGATAATTGTCTATTTAGATCTCATTTGAATGCTTGATTGCTTGGATTAATGTTTGACTTGATTAATTGCTATGAATTAGATGATTGATGGTTTGATTTAGACCGAAGATGATTCAAAAGCTAAGAGAAAGGCTCTTGAATTGGGAAAGCTGCTCGTGGCATATGTAGCGGGATGATGAAGCTCTTATGCGTAGATTTGATGAGGTGATGTTGAGATGAGGCTTTGCGAGGATGTGATGAAGCGAGGCAATCATGTGATGAAGACTTGGTTTAATCCAGACGGGATCATCCCAAGCACGTTGGTAACTCGGTGATATGATTCGAGTTAAGAGTAATGGATGCTTGAGAGGCGCTTGAGCTAGTATGGAAATAGTCGTCAAGGAGGATGACTAGGAGGCTTGGATAGCATCGTTGTTGAAGGTTCTAGCATGCTCTGAGCAAGAGTACGTTTGGGCAGATTCGATAGTCCCAACGGCCAACTGTTGATGGTCGAGTACTCTGGGCAGATTCGATAGTCCTAGGCACGGGCTGCGACGACGTGCGGGAGTTATGTCTAGAACCGGGGTTTCCATTAGCCCTTGACGAACGGCTGAAAGAATGTGCCGGTCATTCAATTAACGGTGATATCGAAGCAATGATAACAGTGATAGCCAGAGTCATGGATGCTTGGTTGTATCGTCATTCGGTCTCAAGAACAATGTTTTCTGGGTGCTTATCTGATCTTGGTTTAGGCCTTGGGGGTTTGTGCTTGGAAAACATCGCCCTTGACTCGAGTGATAATTTCTTTACTTTACATTGTATGCTCTGTTATGTTTGATTGCTTAGTGTGTGTCCGGGGGCTATCACTGTAGAAAGAGGTTGGAGTGGGAGGGTTGTATTCCTATTCATTTTTCCTTTGTGCTCTTTTGGTATGTTGTTAGTTAATTTACTGCTCACTAAGACTGTTGTCTGACTCAAGGCTTTATGTTTTAATTCTTATTGCCTTGGGCTGTTCGTCCATTTTGGGACGGGCAGACTAGGTAGCAGGTGACAGGTGCAGTTCTCTTCTCACGATGCTGATATCGAAGACGAGCTAGAGGGTTGCATATTATCTTCTTATATGTACTGGATGTTCCGCTGTTTTGTATTCTCTGAGAGATATGTAGTGAGGCTTGATGTATTAACTACTTGGATGTTTGTATTCAACTATTATGGAGTTTTATATGATGGCATTTTGTTCTGTAAAGCTTCACTATACATATGTTCTATTGTATTTTGTCCATGCGCTGTGAGTAATACGATAGATTCTGTTGTTTTAATTTACCTTGACAATCGTCCATGGTCGCCTGGCACACTTTACAGCGCACTTTCTCTAGATTCGGTGCAGGGGTCATGGGCGGTCGTCACATTAAATATGATTCTTCACGGTTTTAAGGGTAAAACCAATTAAGTTGATTTCAAATACCATGAGGAATTTATATATCATGTAAAATATGATTTTGGAGTTGGATTTTAATTTTTATAATTTCCCAAGCTTTGGAAAGATTATTATGAACTTTCAAAGGAAAATATGGTTAATTTGGTTTAGAAATTTATTTCAGAAATTATATTAAGAATTTTGGTCTGAAATTTAGATACGTTAGATAACATGTTAAAAGTGAATTTCTGTGATTTTTGGGGATTTTTCCTAAGTGATTTGCTATGGAAATTAAATTATTTTAGAACAAGGACTTATTAGCATTATTGGTTTTGCTTAATCAAAGGGCTTATTTGTTAAATTAATCTTGGTTTAG
The DNA here is from genome assembly GCA_030737815.1 of Allium fistulosum. Taxonomy (NCBI): domain Eukaryota; kingdom Viridiplantae; phylum Streptophyta; class Magnoliopsida; order Asparagales; family Amaryllidaceae; genus Allium; species Allium fistulosum. The sequence goes on along the minus strand of CM060907.1, from coordinate 933,123,162 downwards.
ATCTGAAATTATGCGGCAGTTATTTTTGTAAAGAATTTGAAAAGTTGAGGCAACCAATCGTATATTTACACGTAGGCAGGTTAGTTAGAAAGTATTTGCTCTAATTGGCATTAAGCAGCTTTTACCCAGAAAAGTGGATTCTGCCTCTATTAGAAGCATATTTCGACTCATAGCTTCTGCCTTCAATCAAGTGAAACCCCACAAAGTAGGATGACACCTATTGAGATAAAGGAGTTGAAGGTGCAGCTAGTGGATCTAGAAGGAAGGAATTTTATTAGACCAAGCAGTTCATCTTGGGGAGCAGCTGCGGTATTCGTGAAGAAATTAGATGGGTCATTGAGGATGTGTATCGACTATCGTAAGTTGAACGAGAGGACGATTAAGAATAGGTATCCTTTGCCGAAAATTGATGATCTATTTGATCAGTTATGTGGAGCCAGAGTGTTTTCCTAGTTGGATTTGGTGATGGGTTTCCATCTATTAAGAGTGGCAGAGGATAGTATTCCTTTGACAGCATTTCGGACTAGGTATGGTTCGTCTGAGTGGTTAGTAATGCCATTCGGGTTAACGAATGCACCTGCTTTCTTTGTGGACCGAGTTTTCCGAGAGTATTTGGATAGTTTCATGTTGGTGTTTATAGATGACATTTTGGTACACTCTAAGAATGAAAGAGAGCATGAGGATCATCTTAGAGTAGTGCTTGAGACACTGAGGCAGCATCAGCTGAAGGCGAAGTTTTCCAAGTGTCATTTTTGGAAGAAAGAGGTTAAGTTTCTTGGTCACATAGTTTCAGAGAAGGTCTTGTCAGTCGATCCAGATAAGATCAAAGCTGTTAATAATTGGAAGAGACCAGAGACGGTGATTGGACTAGAAGTTTTCTTCAACTTGTTGGCTATTGCCGGAGATTCATTAAGGATTTCTCGTGGATAGCAACGCCTTTGACGAAGCTAACTAGGAAGGATGTGAAGTTTGTTTGGGTCTGATAAATGTGAGGAGCATTCCTTAAGTTAAAGCATTTGTTGACCAATGCACCTGTGTTAGTAGTTCCAGATGGAAACTAAGGGTTGGTGGTTTATACCGATGCATGTGGGACTGGATTAGGAGCTGTGTTGATGCAGAAGGGTAAAGTGGTTGCATATGCTTCACGACAGCTTAGACCGCATAAAGTGAGATATCCTACTCATGATTTGGATTTGGCCGTGGTGATCTTCGCGCTGAAGATTTGGAGGCATTATCTCTTAGGGAGAGATTTGAGCTATACACGGATCATAAGCCCTTAAGGTATTTATTCTCTCAGAATGAGTTGAATATGAGACAGCAGAGGTGGTTGGAGTTTTTGGTAGCTTATGATTTCGGTATAGAGTACACACCAGGAAAAGGAAATAAGGTAGTGGATGCTCTTAGCAAAAGACATAGGAATGTGTTGTTAGCTATGCAGGTAGAATGGAAGGATTTGGAAGCTTTGACTACTTGTAGTGTGCAGTTAAGATCAATTGCTAGTTTTAGTCAGAGTACCGCCATGTTGTCCTGTTTAGAAGTTCGACCAGTATTGATCGAAAGGATAGCTTCTAAGCAGAAGGAGGATCAAGTATTAGTCAAAAAGATCAAAAGGCTTGGGGTTGGAACCGAGATCGATGATCTAAAAGATTTTAACCTTGACCAGAGAGGGTGATTGAGAAAGAAGGGACGATTATGTGTTCCGGATGTGGAGGACTTAAGGAAAGAATTTCTTGGAGAATGTCATCGATCCAAGTTTACGATTCATCCTGGAGGGACCAAGATGTATTAAGATATGAAGAGGAGCTTCTATTGGGAAGGTATAAAGAGGGATGTTGGCTTGTGGGTTAGGCAGTGTGCAAACTATCAACAAGTGAAAGCCGAACATCAGAAGCCGAGTGGATTGCTTCAGCCTTTAGAGATTCCAGTTTGGAAATGGGATTCAATATCCATGGATTTTATTGACGGGTTTCCGATGTCAAATAGGGGAAATGAAGGTATATGGGTCATAGTGGATAGGTTGACCAAGAGTGCCCATTTCATTCCAGTTAAGTCAACCAGAACGACACCTGTTTTAGCTAAGTTGTTCATGAAGAACATAGTTAGACTACATAGGATTCCTAGTAGCATAGTCAGTGACAAAGATGCTTTGTTTACTAGCGAATTCTGGAAGAGTCTATAGGATGTGCTAGACACTAAGCTCAAGATGAGTACTACATATTACCCTCACACGGATGGGCAGACAGAGAGAGTCAATAAGGTACTCGAGGGTTTGTTGAGGGTTTGTGTATTGGACTTTGGTGGATCTTGGGAGGATCACCTACATTTGGTTGAGTTTTTCTATAATAATAGTTATCAGACTAGTATAGGAATGGCGCCTTTTGAAGCTTTGTATGGAAGGCCATGCAAATCACCAGCATTTTGGTTGGAGACTAGAGATAGATTAGTCTTAGGTCTAGATTTGGTTAGAGAGGCATCAGAGAATATTGAGTTAATCCGAGAAAGGATGAAGGAAGCTTAGTCCAAACAGAAGAGTTACGCAGATAAGTGGCGTAAGGACTTAGAATTCTCAGTTGGAGATAAGGTTTTCATTAAAGTATCACCGATGAAGGGTGTGGTATGGTACGAAAGGTTAGGGAAACTGGCATCGAGATATGTTGGTCCATTCCAGATTATTGAAAGGATTGGAAAGCTCACATACAGAGTAGAGTTGCCGAGCAGTATGGCAGGTGTGCATAATGTATTTCATGTGTCTCATCTCCGCAAGTATATGCATGATCTAGAGACTACTATTCCTCCAACAAGGTTAGAAGATTTGATAGTAGAGCGGAATTTAACTTTTGTTAGACAACCAGTTCAGGTTGTAGCGAGAGATGAGAAAAGATTGAGGAACAAGACTGTCAAGTTGGTGAAAGTTTAGTGGAACGACAATGAGAAGGACTATACTTGGGAGATAGAAGACAGGATTAGAGATACTTATTCTGATCTGCTTTAAGGGTATGTCTATATTAGCTTTATATAGATAATTGCTAGTCTGGTAGACTAGTATGTTTATTAGGAGTGGTTATAGATGATTGCTATGTTTATTATTTAGTTCTTACTGAATTTCGAGGATGAAATTCTTTAAGGAGTGGAGCCTGTAACACCCTTAATTTTTAATAATATTATTCAAGATATTTAATTAGATAAATTAAGTGGAATAATGTAAATATTAAGTGATAAGGGGATTGAGATTTGAATAAATAATTAAAGGTCGTTCTTAACAAATTAAATGAGCTTAAGAATGGTTTCTAAGTTAATTAATTTACACAAGATTATATTGGGAAATAGCTGCACTCTATTACCATAACCTTTATATATTCTTGTTCCTTATACCATTCATGTTTCATTTCCTATTCACGTCATTTTGCAAAAACAAAATACAAACGTAAATCAAAGAGGTGCTGGCCATTACTAGAAGAAAAGAGGAGAAATTAAATCTAAAGCTAAGGAATTAAAGTAAGGGGAATAAATCTTAATCTCAATCCAATCTCCTTATCTTAATCAAAGTGAATAATAATTTATACCATCTATATTTTGTTTCTAATCATTTGTTTCGAGTTTAATATTAAATCCCTTTTTTAGGATGATTTGGATGATGATATGCTTGAATCATAATATATCATATTTAAACAAGATTGTTTAAATATGATTCTTCACGGTTTTAAGGGTAAAAGCAATTATAATTGATTTTGAATACCATGAGGAATTTATATTTTATGTAAAACATGATTTTAGAGTTATGTTTTAATTTTGATAACTTTCCAGGCTATGGAAAGATTATTATGAATTTTCAAAGTAAAATATGGTTAATTGGGTATAGAAAATTATTTTAGAAATTATATCGACAATTTGGGTCGACCTGTTAGATAACATGTTAAAAGTGAATTTCTGTGATTTTTGAGGATTTTTCCTAAGTGATTTGTTATGGAAATTAAATTATTTTAGAAAATGGACTTATTAGCATTATTGGTTTTGCTTAATAGAAGGGCTTATTTGTTAAATTAATCTTGGTTTAGATTTGAAATTATGCGGCAGTTATTTTGGTAAAAAATTTGAAAAGTTGAGGCAAACAATCATATGTTTACACATGGGCAGGTTAGTTAGAAAGTATTTTCTCTAATTGGCATTAATCAGCTTTTACCCAAAAACGTGGGTTCCGCCTCTATTAGAAGCACCTTTCTACTCATAGCTTCCGCCTTCAATCAAGTCGAAACCCCACAAAGTCGAAACCAATTTACAAGGTATCAACGTTGGTACGCAGTGGATTGGAGAAAGGTGGAAGGCATGGTGTCGAAACATTGCTTCCGATGGGGTTGATACCTTTGCTTTGCTTTTAAATGTTAGCACCTACCTTTGTTTTATTAAAGATTTCGAAGGAGTCAAAACATATGCTATCGAAAGGAGTTTTATAAATAGCTTTCAAAGAAGGTTACCATCTTTTTTTGTGTAAGCTTTCGAAGGAGTCCCTTGTTTATAAAACAATGCTTTCGAAAATGGTGGTTCCAACCTAGTCGAAACCCTACTGCCGTTCTTTTGCCTTTCGAGTGTATTGAAGTGGTCAACGCTTTCGAATGGTAGTTTTTGTTTTAAATATATACTAAGCCACTTCCTAAATGCTTTCGAAAGGGGTCAAGGGTTTCGAAGGCATTGGCTTTGGAAGAGGGTTTCGATGCTAGCCTTCAATGTTTTACTTAAATGTTTTAAAGCTTTCGAAAGGATGGTGCTGACACCATCAAAATTTCCCCAAACAATTTTATATGAATATTAAAGGTTTCGAAAGAGATACTTTCGTATATATTCACTTTGACCCAAAAGATGTTTTTAAGTAAACCCAATGGTTTTGAAAAGGGTACTTTCATTGGTTTCGAAGCTATGTTTCTAAGATTATTAAGTAATGTTTTGATACTTTTGAAAGGTATATTTTGGTTTCGAAAGAGAAGATATAAAAAGCTTCGAAAGGTTTATATGTATGTTTTGAAAAGAAGTTTTCTATGCTTTCGAAGGAGGTTATCCAAGGGTTTCGAAAGTAATGTTTGAAGGTTTCGAAAGCCTTAGTTTTCAAAACAAATAACCCAATCTCATATTAAAAGAAAACTATGGCATAAATAAGGAGTTTTGAAATGATTTTAAGTATGGAGTTTTTGAAGAAGTTTTCCTTGATTAATAGGTTAAAGGGATTAACCAAGTTATACTGGTTGCTTCTTCATATATGTATATATTCACATTATAATGGACCCATAACTGTATTTTGGGAAAGGAAAGAATAACCAGCTAGGTTGACCCAGTAGTGAATATAAATTAAGTAAACTCCTGAATGAGTAGAATTGCATTCTGGAGGTCAAGAAGACTAGAATTTAGGATGCTAAAACATTGAATAAAGAAGTTGTCAAGGAGATAGGTTCATAGTAAACCTATGAAAACTATGATAAGAGGAGTTATTGGCAGGGGCCAATTGGTTTGTTGTGAACTCATGAAAACTATATTCGGATTAAGTTATTGACAGATGTCAATAGTTTCCTAGTTAATCCATGAAAACTAGGATAAGGGGGAAGTTATTGGAATTACCAATAGGTTCGGGGAGAACCCATGAAACAATGAAGTTATTGGTAGGGGCCAATAGGTTCTTAGTGATCCCATGAAAACTCTGAAATAGGATAGGGAGTCCATAAATTTAAACAGGTTAATGGTAAGCCCATGAAAACTATAAAACTGGACAAGGAGTCCATAAACATTAAACAGGTTATTAGTCGGCCCATGAAAACTAATAAGTTAATAGTAACCCTAGACTACTATAACTAAGACAGATAGTCAAAATGAATGGGGATGGGTAATCCAGAATTGATTTACCTGTTTTGCATATCATCATATTATTTTGATATGCTTTAACCATTGTGGATGCAGGAGCACAGTATATGGTTTTATAAAGTTTTTAGGATACCAGTGAGGGGAAAACCCGTTCCGCTAAGCGGTGTGGTCTCACTAGATATCTAAATGGTTTGAGATGGTAGATTATTATTCATACCAGGCTTTATGTCTGACTCGAAGTTTATGTTTTCCCTTTAAACTCTCAGGTACTCAATTGATTTTAGTAATTTGAGAGTTGATGTTTTCAGATACCTCTTTAGACGAATAAGCTTCCGGGGTCGTGCAGGAGGCATGATAGATATCTAGAGTTCTCTTTTATTTTGATTCCGCTGTGTTGGTGTTGTAATGGAAAAGTTGTTTAATTTCCTATATCCACCCTGATCATCCAAGGGGGCATCTTCATATGTCGCTCTTGGCATATGTTGTAATAAATATATTTTCTCTGAATGTGATTTTCGTATTGGGATTATGTAATGAGTTTGAAATGTTTTGAAATGGAATTAGAAAGTTGTTTGTTGATTTTAAATTTTTTTTCCATATCCATGTGTTTCTGTTATATCAATGTATCTAGTATTACCGTATTTGGTTGCTGAGGATTAATAACTATGGATGACTACAACATCCATAGTTGTTAGTTTTGGGCCTCCAAGTAGGGGATGCTTCAACACATCATAACACTTAAGTTTATTTTATATAGTTTTGAGTTACTCTTTGGATTAAAGATTAATTTTGATAAAAGATTTATGCTAGAATTAAATGACACAGATAAGATAGAGAATCAAGTCACTTGTATGTTGAATTGTAAAATTATGAGACTTCCCATAGAATTTTATCAAGGATGGGTAGGATTGTTCTTATTAATTCTATTTTATCAGCATTACCCATATACCGGATGTTGCTTTATCACTTTCTAAAATGGGTAATTGATAAAATAGATAAAATTGGAAGTGATTTTTTTATCGGGTGGGAATAATCCTAACAGTGGTTCAAAGTGTGTAGTTAAATGGCAAATGGTATGTAAATCTAAAGAGGAGGGAGGGTTAGGAATTATAAACTTATATAATTTAAATACATCTTCATTAGGAAAGCATCTATTGAAATATATTGATAATAATGAAAATTTAATTTGAAAAAAATAATATCAGATAAATAGCATGGTGATTCATATAATTTTTATCATATCTTTACCAGTAATACAAATAATACTTCTTATATTTGGAAATGTATAATGAAAGTTTTGGTATCTATAAACTAGGAATTAATAAGGTAGTACACTCGGGAAATAAAACTTCATACTGACACGATTGCTAGATATCAGTTATTATCCTTAAAGGGGAATTTAAAGAACTTTATGAAATTCATAATTTTAAAAATATGTTGAATTTAAAAATATATAGACCAAATTCAATTTTTACATGGGAATTTAGTATTAACAGTACATTAGTTGAAATACTTTATCTTAGTTTGTTTTACTTTGTGCTAGCTTAGAATTGTACAACATTGATAATGAAAAGGACATAAAATATGATGTTGGGATAACAGTAAAAACTATAAATCGCATTCTTTTTTACAAATTTCTAAATTTTTTGGGAATAAAGTCGAACATATTTAAATACGTTTGGAAAGGCAATGTTCCGCCTAAGCAAAAGTACATATATGGTTAAAAGTACATGAGAAATTAAATACTATAGGACTTTTTGAAAAGAAATATATATTTGTCGATAACAAATGTTTTTCCTGCAATATAGGAATGAAAATATTTCTCATTCCTATTTTGAGTGTCATATTAATAGTTTTATTCTTATAAATAGCCTTAGTATTTTTGTTTTTAATATAATGAACATTGATATTAATTATGAATTATATTGGCATAGCCTTAGACTTTATTATATTGAATTTCATAGATTAGTATTCGATAATATTTTTACTATAATATGTTGGTATATCGATTTGACAGAAATCAAAGAGTTTTTTTATAATATAAGCACTCTTATAGAAAATTTAATATATATATATATACAATTACCTTGTTTTGTTTTAATTAGATTTCAAATCCTAGTTATAAAATAGTTAACAATATCGGTGTTAAATAACATTTTAAAAGGTAAAATCTCGTATTAATTTAGTTAAGAAAAATTTAGTCTCTAAAAATAGAAATAATAATAACACTCTAAATCCCTTTTAATAGATATACGTTGTAAGACCCGTATTTTATGTATTGGAGAGTCGTAAAACATTATTGAGTAGTGACATTTTTTACCTCGAGAAATTTTATTGGTTGGTTTTACTCCTGATAACTTATAACTGCTATAACTTTTGATATGAGCCGAATTAGGTCCTCAAATCACTTTTATTGAAAAGATACGATTGTTTCCCTTTCCGTAGAGTGTCCATAATAGTAATTTAGACCTACCATTTAGGAGATATGGTTGTTTGAAGTTAGACAGATTTTAGGACAGCTTAATCGGTAATTAGAGAGGTTTGGGTGGAAGCCCAATAATACATTTTAGGTTTGAGGGTTATTATGGTTGAAATAGTCACTCCCAGATCATTCTCCTTTATCACAAAATAGATCTAAACCTCCATTAATCTTCTCTAACCTAATCTTCTTTAATCTCTTATAAATCAAGCCAAATCCTTGGATCAGGGTAAATTAACAAGGGGACTAGCTAGAGACTTTCAAATCAACATTTTTTGAGAGGAAAATTTGGAGATTTGCTATCCATTCTTAGATTTGCCTCGATTTACGTGCAAATATTCCATTTTTTGGGTGTTTGGTGAGAGATTTAACATCTCACATCATATTATATATGTATCTACAGGTTTTAACATGTTTTGAACCTATTTTAAAAGTCATAATTATGTTTTGAAACTATTTTAAACCAAACTAAAGCAAAAATGAGATTTAAATGATTTTAAGTGATTTAATCATGTTGCATTGATGTGTGATTGCCTATATAGATGTTAGGTTATGTTATATATGCATTTTAAGTTAATTTTCCATGGTTGATGTGTGTTGGTATGATTGGGCATTGACTGATGCATATATGATATTTGTTTGCATGCTTGAATGGTTGTTGTTGATTATACTTTTCGTCAACCTCGGAATTACGATGGTGCGTCGTGGAGAGCAAATGCCACTTGCTAATCACTAGGCTTAAGAGCGAAAAGTTGTGTGGAAGCGAGAATTTAAGGTAAATGACACAAAATGTAAAGTGGTTCAACAAAGCTACCTACGGCCACTATGAAGCTTTCTTACCATATGGTTTTCTTACGTTTACAAGAAACTACAAGAGAATATTGAGGCACATAGGAGTGATGAAATAGCTAACCTCAGGGGTTTGTTGAGTAATGGACTCTCTGGTGGTATGTTGTTAGTGATGCGACCATGTGTTCTCTAACCAACCAATTTGAGGAAGTAATGCATGATGTAGATGATCGATTCATAAATCAATTCACCAGCCTAGCATTACGGGCCAGGGCCAAAACCCCACCAACCAACCTACTTTGATTCTGTAATGCATGGGGTTCTTATAGTAGTTGAACAAAGGCTTGGACGGCTAAGATCGTGCGGTAAAATAGGTAGGTGCATCTGGTCGCTTATCTGACTGAACGGACTTGATGGAGACAGCTTGCTAAATGAAAGGAATGTTTGGCTGAGATGAAGACCAATAGGAGAATTGTACCAGCACATGCCTTGCCTTACTTCACATTCAGTGCATTTGTACTGTAGTGGCATGCTAGAGAAATGGAATATGCTTCTTAGCAAGAGTAGGTACACCTGGTTGTACCTCTTGTCACCTTTGTTGTATACCTAGGTAGCAAGATGGGCCGAGTTAATTTGCTGGTCGTTAGGACCATGAAGAGGATAGGGAATTGTTGAGAACTGAGGACATGCCGAGCCAAGCGAGGGATGATGAAACGACTTGCAATATGCATATGGCTATACTGAAATTGGATCAAATGATGGACTATGCTGAAGACAGCCTTAAGTTGTGCTGGTTGGCAAGGAGCTGGAAGAGATGATTAAGTGGGAGGTTTGACTTGGTGCCATGTTGGAAGTAGGCGGGCTTGAGAGGATCGATTATAAGCGAGATTGAGAGTCATTCTTATGCTTTGCTTAGCTGTACTGGTCCTTGTGCCATGTAGGATCAGCATGAGTAGACGAGTTGATATAGACCTAGCCTGGACCTGAAATGGAAACCAACGGAGCCTTGCCGGCCCACCCTCAACCTTCGGCTAGCTTGAGGGAAATTGGCCTACACCCAAGCTGACTTCTACCGGACCAGGCAGGGCAGGGCCTAGGAGCCTTAATCACTATATTCTTACTTACAAAAGAAATGAGTAACACTTTTACCAAAAGTCTGTTCCCACATACGGGCGTAGGTTTGCTAAATCATGAAGCTTCATCAATGGATGACTCTAGTATGCATTTAATGCACTTTACATGGTATTGCACTATTTGCGGTAGTGGATGCCCTTCTCAAGACATGGCAGAGAGGTGCCATTTCTCCATGCACATGATGTGACACAACACTTGAGCATTCCTTAACGATTGAGATACTTTTTTCCATTTTGAGCACAAAGGATACGATTGAAGGGGGAGACATATAAATACTCCTATTTTCCTCCACTTTGAACTCATGGAGCTTTTGCCATGTTATTTTTTCAGATAACACCAAATCTTGCATGGTTTTCCATTTGTTAAAAATTGTTGATATCATCTTCCTCTTCCTCTCCAAACACTCTAAAGCACCTTTGGTTTTTGTCAAACTTCTTTGGAGTTAACATAAAGGAGGAAATTTCGTTAAATGCTGAATTTTTTTGTTTATTATAGTTCGGATTACTGTTTAGATTTTCGCTTCTTGAGATGGATCTTGCTTCACTGCTTGGCCAAGGCTTGCGCTTTTTGGCCATTTTTTTAATGGTGATTTTTCAGCGGTCTCGAGCTAATGATCCAGCTAATGGCCCAGTTGCTGCTGGTGGGCTTCCTTGTCATCTTGTTCTAACACTCCTGAACCAAGGTTTACTTGGGAGCCCAACTACTCTACTAGCAAGGGTAATTGTCACATCTGCCTTCGATATCTCGGCAGAAGTCTTCGTTTACTCCTAGACGATGTTGTTTGGAAGCTTTTAGAGGTCTCTTGTGAGATTCGATGTGGAAGGATGCAAAGCTGGTAGCGGTCCCCTGGATCGATTGAAGTGCTTAGGGTGCTCATAGGCACATTTGAAACTAGATCTTCTGGAGTGTATTGTTGGCGTGCTTCTCCTTCTCACTTTATCTCTTGTTTTCTTCTTTTTAACTAATTGGCGTTGAAAATATCGTTGTAAGCCTAGCGGGGTGGGCATTGTGCCCCCGCACTCTCATGAACTGAATAGAACGAGTTCTTTGTTGCAAATTGTCATTTGAACTTGTTGCTTTGGCTTGTAGAGTAGCGTATCATATATTGCTAGCATGATCTCTTATAGTGGATTGACTAATTTATTTCGGTTGGTAGGTCGGGCCGATCAATAGACTCGAAAGTGAGCCTTTCTAAGCAACCCAGTTGCTTGGCGCCGAGGCCAGCATATGACAGCTAAGCCTCACTATATTGTTTTATTGTTGGGAAGTCCCGTCATGAACCTAGGCACTGAGTGGCTAGAGGTCCTCCTATATGATATGCTAGGAGGAGTTCCTACATTATTTGCAGAAAACATTTGTGTATTAGGACGTGTTAAACAGTAATGTGGCTACATGTCGGGTTGACCTCGGACATGGATATGAACTAAGTGTGGACTAGGTCTTGAGCAGCGAGCGGCACTGGTATTAATTGAGAGCACATGTTTGACCCTAGGTTCTCTTAGGTAACAAGCAATCATGTGTAAAGTGGAGGACAGGCCCGGCTCGAATCGAAGTGCATGAGGGCTCAAGGGGTTTTTAGGGTAACACATCGCTAGTCGTAGGATGAGTGTAGTTCTTAGCTCAAACTAAAGCATAGCTGGCTCGAGCATTTGGTATAAGTGTTATGTTAAATGGTGAGGCGGACGGCTTGTTCTACCATATAAAGTAACATAGCAAATAGTTGAACTTATTATCATGAGTAAAGAACTTATATGTGATGTTGGGCTGAGCTTGTAAGTATGCTTGAGGACACTGGCCATTACGTTCGGACGTCTTTAGATATGTTGGAAGATACCCAACCACATCTAGACATGGTTAAGGGAGAAGACGGAGAATAGGGTTGCTTGATGGCCCGATTGGGTTTGATCAAGACACAATCTGAAGTGTTGAGTGGCTCAAGGATCCTTCAGAAAGGGGGATGCATAACTGGTGGCTAATACTGTTGTCTTGCCTATCTTTCCTCTGGGTTTAGCCATGGGCACAGACCTGCCTGGGAATTCCTATGGGAAGGAGCATTCTTGGATGGAGAGAGACAAGGGTGGAGGAACTCGACCTTTGACGGTTAACCTGATCCCTACGCGGAACATATGCACAACCTCCACAACTTGTTTGATAGCAGTAGTAATTTGAGGGAGTGGGCACGCACTATGACATCACACAACATGAAGCCAAACTGAGATCATGGCCTAACTTCTGAATGGGATCTAGCTTGGTTACTGGTTATAGCATCAAGATATTGGCACCCACCATGGGTTAGAGCGTGCAACTGTTAACCACAAGGTCAGAAGTTCGAGCCCTCCTTCTTGCACCAAAATGTTGGCTATATTTTTCTTCAACCTCGAAATTATGATGATGTGTTGTAAAGAGAAATGGTCACTTGCCTATCACTAGGCTTAAGAGCAAAAAACTATGAGGAAACAAGCATTTAAAGGTAAATAATATAAGATGTAAAGTGGTTCGACAAAGCTTCCTACATCAACTATAAAGCTTTCTTACTATATGACTCTCTTACGATTACAAAGAACTACTAAAGAATAATAAGAAAAAATGAGGCACATAAGACTAATAAAGAAAATAATCTCAAGGGTTTACTGATTAGTGGACTCTCTAGTGGTGTGTTGTTGGTGAGTGACCATGTGTTCTTTGACCAACCTTTTTGAGGTAGGAATACATGATGTAGTCGATCAACTCACAAACCAATCCGCCAGCCTAGCGTTGGGGGTCGGGGGCAAAACCCCACCAACCAACCTACTTTGATACTGCAATTCATGGGGTTCTTATAGTAGCTGAAACAAGATGCTTAGACTACTGAGATCATGCAGTAAAACATCCAGGAAGTGTGCTTAGCCATTAATTTGGCTAAATGAACTTAATGGGAGACAAATGGCTAAATAAAAGGAATATGTGACTCAGATGAAGGCTAACATGAGAACTATACTAGATGCATGCCTTGCCTTACTTCGAATTCAATCTATTTGCACTATGGTGGCATGCTAGAGAAATGGAATATGCTTCTTGTCGAGAGTAGATACAACTGGCTATACCTCATGTCGCCTTACTCATATATACCTATGTGTCAAGATGGGCCAATTTAGTCGTTGGCTATTGGGCCAAGAAGAGGATAGGGAATTGCTGAGAACCAAGGACATGCCGACCCAGATGAGGGATGACAAAATTACCTATAATCAGCAGGTCTCTACACTGAAACTGGATCAAATAACGAACTATGCTGAAGGCGACCTTGAATTATGCCAATCGGCAAGGAGCTGCTAGAGATGCTTAATCGGGCGGGTAGACTTAGTGTCGTGTTGAAAGCAGGCCGACATGAGAGGACCAATCGTAAGCGAGATTGTGAGTCATTCCTATGCTTCACTAACTAGTCCTCATGCCTTGCTGGATGAGAATGAATAGATGAGCCGATATTGGCCTAAGTTGGACCTGAGATGATAACCGAGGGAGTCTTGTCGGCCCACCCTTAACCTTTGGCTAACTTAAGGGAGACTGGCCTAAACCTGAGTCAACATGGACCGAGCTGGCCCAGGCCTAGGAGCCTTAATTATTATATTCTTACTTACGAAAAAATTGAGTAATAGTTACAAACACTCATCGGAGGGAAATAGAGGTGATGGATGATTCTATGGTCAAGGGTCTCTGTACGGAAGAAGTAGCGAAGTGCTCTCCGATTTGATATACCAACGATGGAAGATCCATAAGCCTAGAATTAGACTTCGACGGATGGGCTCTATGATGTTTGATGTCATATTGATGCATAGGAAATGCATGTGAGTCGAAGTATGGAGCATGGCGATGGAACCAGCGTAAAACTGAAGTTATCTCGATTTAAGAACATTGTTAAGCTTCAATATGGATACTCTACTTTGATTATTGTTAAAATCATGACATGACAACCATCAAGCGACTATAGTTGGGTCTGAATTGAAGCATTGGAAGTAAAACACTATTCAGTAGAGAATATGTCTCCATAGTAATACGAGGTTAGTATCAAAGTCAGCCGTAGGTCAAGTCAAAGTAAAATATCTGGCAAGAGTAATATAATTAATAATGAAGATTATTATTGAATCAAAGACTTTATTTATGGACTAACCAAGTTGAATATGGATTATATTGGAATTTTTACCAAAACCAAATTCCATAAATCCTAAAGTGATATAGCGTTAACGAAGAAATTTGGTGTAAATAATTATCGGTAATGGTGTCGCTTAAATTATAAAATGTATTTTACCGAAATGATAAATTCGACCAAACTGTCACACCACCAGCTAAGGAGACATGCAAACATTAGTATTCAAATTATTCAATATTAATCGTTGATTGAATTTACATCGACAAGTCGCACGGTCGTATTGGTGAATTCTCCGAAATATTAAACAGTGTAATTGATTTATAAATTGTAATAAATTAATTAACATTTATGAAGTGCTAATTATCTATTTATTTGGTGTGTTTGGCACTATTAGTAATTTTAAGTGCAACTGGTAATTAATTGGGTGCGTATATAAAGTTATATACATATGCATTGATATACGATATCGGCACACATTAAGATACGATTTAAATTATGTTATTTATTAAATGGGTTGGATTTGTTCTGGCCAACTTAGCCCCATATGATGGCCTACCTAAGGAGAAGAGGGTAGATGTTGGTTTTGAATTCTGGACCTATATCTGGAATTAGTAAATGGAGGAGTAGTAAAAGGAGGAGTCCTTCCCTTCTCTATTTAAACAAGCATACCCCCTCACTTTCTCTACTTGATTGCTCTTTACCCTCAATCGCAGAAAACCCCCTTCTACCAAGTGTAACATCCCAAAAAAATACTTTATATTTAAATATAGGGATTATTTAAATAATTGAATTATGAATTTAATATTAATTAAATGGACTTAATAATATTATTAAACTCTTTTTCATAAATAAACAATAATGGTAAAATCATTTTCTAAATTTGTTTACACAAATAAATAGTTTAGTGAAAAATCAAAAATGTGACCGAATATCATTTTACGGGTTTTCGACTTTTTACCAAACGAAAGTTGTTACAACATTATTGCATGTACAAATATTCATTTAGCAGAAAAGAATTCAATTATCACTAAATAAAATTAATTAACCTAAATGTCATTAGGAACTTCTAGAAAATAATTAAAAAGAGAAGATTTTTACTAATCTTTTGTCCTTTTTATGTGATTTGATGGCAAGTACATAAGGCCACATGGCTGTATAATGTGGTAGTTGAAATATCCAAGGTTAAGAAGATAATGTGGCTAAGAGGTAGTGGTTGTCATTTGCCAAATTTCCAATTCTATAAAAGAAGCATCTTACTTCATTTTACTTTTTACACTTTCTATTTCTTTTGCTCTCATTTCTTCATCTTCTTCCTTCTTATCTCCATATATTTTCTTAAGCAAAAACCATAGAAAACACACTCATTCTCCTTTAAAATATTAAATAAGCCTAGAATAATATTGCAAACACCATTGCCATTCCAAAATCACAAATTTTGAAACCCAAACACCTCATTCTTGCTAGGTGCATGAGCAATAGGGGATATTCCCGTGCTTTGGGTCGAGCTACGGCGAGGAAAGGAGGTTGCTTTGTTCACTTCTTGGTTGAGGAGGGAAACTAATGTCTTTGTTTAAATTTAGCTTTGGAGAAAGCGAGTTAATCTCACTTTTAAACAAATAGACAAAATGTGTAAACTATAAATTGTTATTTATATTGTTTAAACTTGTGTATATTGCTTGTTTAGATTTGATTCTTGCTTGAAAGCGGAAGGCATAAGTAACCATTGTTTTTCAATGGACAAAAACAAGAGGAAGTTGAAGTTCATTCATAGCAATAAGGTCGCTACGGAGCACTTCGAAGAACATACACATATGTGATTTACATGGGATTTTGTAGAAAGACCCTGTAACATCCCGCTTTCTAAGGCCCAAAACAAACCGCTACTGATGTTACAGTCATCCGTAGTTGTTATTTCTTAGCGACCGAACGCGGCATAGTTAATATTGATACACAGGATTAGTCTTAACATAATATGAAATGGAGGCATAAATCATATATATTGGATATCCCATCCACCCATTTATTAGATATCCCATCTAAAAGCAATTTATTAGATTTCCCATCTAATATCAATTTATTGGAGTTCCCCTCTAAAAATTTTAAAATGAGTATCCATCATAATTTGATAGGACTATCCATCCCAAATCCATTAAAAATAAATGCAGATTATCCATTGTACATTGTTTTATAAAAGTTGGTGTAGGCTATCCACCGCACACTCCATAGTTTTCCTAGGATGACTATGAACCCCTTGGTGCCAAATCCCGAGGCTAACCACCTCTGGCAAAACATCCTTTACTTTAGAAATTTAATGTGGGATATCTACCGCACATTCCATGGTTTTCCTAGGTTAACCAAGAACCCATCACTTGGCCAATTAAAACATCATAATCCCCATGATTATTTTTAAAAATTCATGATCCTCATGATTATTTATTTTCCCCAGGTATACCACCTGTTTAACCTATTCCCATTAGTAATCCTAATTAGGTTAAATTAAATAAAAACACATCGATTGCCCCAATGTATATTTTCAAAAGCATATTTCTACTTGTAACCCCAAACTAGGTATTGAAAACATAAAACCCACCCCAGTGTCCCTAAGGTTTAATAACATCAAATTTTTATAAGGATTCCCCTTACATATTCAAACAAAATAAGTATTTTATGCTATAACCCTTCGAAGTAACCCCTTCGAAGTTAGCAAAATTTTACTCAAGGAAAAATGGCTAAAACAGCCCTTTAAACCCCTTCGAATGAAGTTCCATTCGAAAGCAAATAAACATCCGAAGTTAGCCCCTTCGAAAGCCTTCCTTTTGAAAGCATCTCAAAACCATACCTTTCGACCCTGTTGGAAGGTTTCTTTTCGACCTAGTCGAAAGGTCTACCTTTCGACTTTGTCGAAAGCCTGGGGTATCCCCCCTATAAAACCATTTATAAACCTTTCAAAAGCAATGAAACCTTTCGAAGACAAACCCTTTTTAAAACCTTTCGAAGTCAAAACCCTTCTAAACCAAAACCTTTCGAAATCGTTGAAGGTAACCCCTTCAAAACCTAAAACATATCGAAAACAATGAAGTGTTAGTGTTTGAACCAACCCTACGAAAAAAATGGAGAGAGGCGGCAAGTTTTAGAAAACAAAAGATAACCTTTGACTCCATCTGTGTCGAAAGGTTTGGAAGCGGCAACTGTGCTTTCGACCCTGTCGAAAGCTAACCTTTCGACTTTGTCGAAAGGTTTCATTTAAAATAAGAAAGCAAACCAATCGAAACCTTTTTCTTTTAAACCATTTGACAATATCAAAAGCTCTTTGTTGAAAGCTAGTAGGTGTATTTTCTTTAAAACCAAAACAAAGTTTCATCTCCTTCGAAAGCTCTAATCTTTCGTCCCTAAACCGTTCGTCCCCTTTCAATTCACTATGTACCAATCGCCTAATACCATGTGCATTGATTTTTGACCTAGTCGAAAGGTTTGATACCTTTCGACCTTGTCGGAAGGTTTGGAATGGAGGTGGAAGCTCTTGCCGAAAGAGTTGAAATAGTGAAAATTGTACTTTAAACGGTTCTTTTGTACCCCACCTGTCCTGTTTGTCTAAATCTGATTGGTCATCAGAATTTTATATTCAAAATTGTTGCCGACTTTCCTTATTTGTAAATTTGAATAAATTTGAAAAATCCACTTTCTCCTTTATAATTATACAAAACATTTAAGTCCCATTCCTTAAATAATTTTATATAAATATTAAAACATCATGAAAAATTCTGGAAAAATTCCAGAAAATCAATTAATATGTTCTCTTCAACATATTAAAATTTCAAAGCATATGAAAATCAAAATCAATTTGGAATTTAACCAAAACCGAATAAAACATGTTAATTAGCCCATTAACGTTTAAAAACACCTATGTCTTATCCAAACAAAGGTTTAAATGGTTATATCCTAACCAAAACACAAACATGAATCATTTATAACCCATAGCCGATCCAAACAAAGAAAATGAGATGATAAACATGATTATTCACCTTGATTAGTTGATTGGAGAATGAGATAATTTCCTAGCTTTAATTTCTTAGCTTTTATCTTCAATTTATATTCTTTCTGGAGCTTTTAATGGTCGGTCGAAAGTTGGTGAGGAGTTATGAATGAGAAAGTGAAAGTTTATTAAGGTGGAGGAAGAGATATACACTAAGAAATGTAGCCCCATTTCCAAGTTTACCCCTTAGGAAAATTCCTCCTTCTAAATTTAGTTAAGTCTTATTTTAGTTCATTCGACCATTGGATTTATTAATCTCATCTCCCTAATTATTTACATTATTCTATTTAATTTATCCAATTAAATATCCCGAATAATGTTAATTAAAATTCAGAGGCTTTACAAACTCCCCCCTTAAAGAATTTCGTCGCCTATATTTCAGTAAGGACACAACAACAAGAATATAGCCCATGCAAGCAAAGCTAGTATAACCTACCAGTCAAATTCTATATAAACTCTATATAGAACATACCATCTAAAACAGCCTAGAAAAAGTAGTCATAATATTGTCTTTTGTCTCCCAAGTACAGTCCTTCACGTTGTCGCTCCACTGAACTTTCACCAACCTACCTGTCTTGTTCCTCAACCTCTTCTCATCTTTTGCCGCAACATGAACTGATTGCCTTACAAAAGTCATATCCGGTTCCACCACTAAGTCCTCCAGTGCCGTCAGAGCGATAGTAGTTTCTGGATCATGAACATACTTCCTAAGATGAGAAACATGAAACACGTTGTGGACCCCAGCCAAACTGCTCGGTAAATCTACTCGATACGCTAGTCTCCCAATCCTCTCTGATATAGGAAATGGTCCAACATATCTCTGTGCTAGCTACCCGGTCTTCCTGAACCGAACCACACCTTTCATCGGCGATACCTTGATGAAAACTCTATCTCCAACTGAGAACTCTAGGTCCTTACGCCTTCTGTCTACGTAACTCTTCTATCTAGACTGAGCTTCCTTCATTCATCCCCATATTAACTCGATCTTTTCCGTCTCCTCTCTCACCAAAACCTAGACCAAGGATCAATCTGTCTTCGGTCTCTAACAAACATACTGGTGATTTGCATGGCCTTCCATACAAAGCTTCAAAAGGCGCCATTCCTATAGTAGTTTGATAACAATTATTATAGGAAAAATTCACTGAGTGCAACTGATCTTCCCAAGAACCAATAAAATCCAGCACACAAGCCCTCAACAGATCTTCCAGTACCTTGTTGACTCTCTCTGTCTGCCCATCCGTTTGAGGATGATATACGGTACTCATCTTGAGCTTAGTGCCTAACACACTCTTCAGGCTCTTCCAGAACTCGTTAGTAAACAAAGCATCTCTATCACTAACGATACTACTAGAAATTCCATGCAATCTAACGATGTTCTTCATGAACAACTTGGCCAAAACAGGTGCCGTCCTGGTTGACCTTATCGGAATGAAATGGGCACTCTTGGTCAATCTGTCCACTATGACCTATATACTTTCATTACCCCGGTTTGACCTTGGCAAACCGTCAATAAAATCCATGGATATCGAGTCCCACTTCCAAACTAGAACACCCAAAGGTTGAAGAAAACCACTAGGCTTCTGATGTTTGGCTTTTGCTTGTTGACAGTTCAAACATTGTTTTACCCATAAGCCAACATCCCTCTTCATTCCTTCCCAGAAGAAATTCTCTTCATATCCTGATACATCTTGGTTCCCCCAAGATGAATCGTAAACTTCGATCGATGACATTCCCTAAGAACTTCCTTCCTAAGGTTTCCAACATCCGGAACACATAACTGTTCCTTCTTTCTTAACCAACCCCTGTGGTAAAGAATAACGCATAAGCATTTTCGTCCGAACACCTTACTGAGTAAATAACTCGGTTACAGCTATTAGGGTGTCTCAATGATATTTCCCCCTCCTGGAAAAATATCCTAAATTCATATCTATCTGACCAATCCATACCCAATATGATCTTGAAACCCACGAAATCAAAAACATATAAATTGCATGCAAACATATGACCTAACAAATCAAGTTCTAACTGGTCATATCTCATTCCCAGAGTTGCATACCCTCCTATAGGATTCATAGCCCTTAAAGGAGTAATAAGGTATAAAGGTTCCAGACATAAGCAATCTACCAAATACTGAGATATAAATGAGTGTGATGCACCGGTATCAAATAGTATCCTAACCGGAGTACTATGAATCATAAGCATACCTTCCATTACAACTTTTCCTTTCTCAGCAGCCGTTGGTCTAGAGGATGATGGTTCCAACACAAAGACCCTTCCCTTTCCAGCCTTAGCAGACTCGGGACACTTGTCCTTGTAATGCCCCATTTGGCCACAGTTGTAGCACTTCACATTCGGCCTCACTGCAACTGCTCTTCCATCACCCGAGCGACACTCATTAGTATAGTGCCCCTTTTTGTTTCACTTGTAACAGACAATATCAGCCTTGCTCTTCTTGGCTGCTACCCTCGATTGCGCACCTTTCTTCTTGAAGAACTTCTGCTTCTTACCCTAAAAACTTTGAACCTCGGCTGGTTTCCCTTTTCCAAAAGTAGAAAGCATCTCTTTATTCTGAATAGCCATCTCAACAACAATATGACACGGATCCCAGAGGTTTGGCATGGTTGCTCTGCCGATTTCAGGATTCAAGACCTTGATGAACTTATTATTCCTCCGGATGACAGTATCTATAGTAGCATGTATGTAACGGAACAGCTCATCAAACTCTGTAGCATACTCAATCACAAACCTATCCCCCTGGTCTAAATCTGCAAATTTCCATAGCAATGTTGACTTGGCAACTTCTGATAGAAATCTTTCTTCGAACCTCCTTCGAAATTCAGCCCAAGTCAGGTCTTTCTCTGGCTCTCCCACGGTAACTTCGTTCCACCAAAACAATGCTGCTCCCTGCAATTGCCTTAAAGCGAGTCACCTCTTCTGCATATCATCCAAGTTGAGATCTGCAAATATCCTTTCACAATTCAATAGCCAGTTTCCACTCCTTCTGCATCCTCGGTTCCCAGAAAAGGCCTTCCTCCAAGACTAGCGTAATCCCTGCTCAGATTGGCATAATTATTGCCAACTGGGCCACCGGATTAGCTCCTCCAGCATTCCCTATAGCCACTCCCGCAGCTGCTCCAGCTTCCATCATATTCACGAAGAACTGATACATTATCCCCATATCAACCAGCGGGATCTCAGCACCTACATTAGCATTTGCATCTGGGCTTGCATTTGCCTGTCGACCCTGGTTGCTCCTAGTATTAGGTCGAACATTTCCACTTATTGCGGTGCGTCTTCCACCTTGATTAACTCTTCCATTTCCTGCCTCCATATATTACTTCCCTACTACCTGAAATCCAATCTTGGTAAGATACAAAAGAACGGTCTAAGAGAGGAGGAATACATACTTAGGTATTTATAGCAAAGTACACATACGTTACTATAACGCTTACCCAAGCCCAACCATATTTTAGATTCATTAGATTATGCTTTAATAATCTTTTAAGGTTTAAATTCCTTTTAAGTACATAAACCATGCTCTGATACCAATTTGTAACATCCCGCTTTCTGAGGCCCAAAACTAACCGCTACTGATGTTGTAGTCATCCATAGTTGTTATTTCTTGGCGACCGAACGCGGCATAGTTAATATTGATACACAGGAACACATGAATATGAAAAAATTTAAACTTCTAATTAACAGAATTTCTCATTTCATGCCAATCAATTTAAGATTTAATTACATAGTCCCAGACGTTAACTACGTTCGAATCACATATATATGTACAAAATACGATAAGAGTGACATATGAAGATGTCCCCTTATGATGATCAGAGAACTAATAATATGAACTTTACAGTTCTTAGTACATCACAGCGGAAAACACAAAATAGCTCCTATATAGCTAACACTGCCTCCTTCACATCTCTGAAAGCTTATTCGTCCAAAAACCTGAAAGTCTCTCACTCTCAGACTACTCAAATTAATTTTGAGTACCGGAGAGTTTGTGGAGAAACACAAACTTTGAGTCAGAAAATAAGTCTGGTATGAATAATCCCTTATCATCTCTTATCATAAATATATATCTAGTGAGATCACGCCACTTAGCGGAACGGGTTTTCCCCTCACTAGTATCCAAAACAAAACATGCAAATCATTTACTATGCTCCTACACCCGAAATGATTAGTCTTAACATAATATGAAATAGAGCAATAAATCATATATATTGGATATCCCATCCACCCATTTATTAGATATCCCATCTAAAAGCAATTTATTATATTTCCCATCTAATATCAATTTATTAGAGTTCCCCTCTAAAATCTTTAAAATGAGTATCTGTCATAATTTGATGGGACTATCCATCCCAAATCCATTAAAAATAAATGCAGATTATCCATCGTACATTGTTTTATAAAAGATGGCGTGGGCTATCCACCGCACACTCCATAATTTTCCTAGGATGACTATGAACCCCTGGGTGCCAAATCCCGAAGCTAACCACCTCTAGCAAAACATCCTTTACTTTAGAAATTTGATGTGAGCTATCCACCGCACATTCCATGGTTTTCCTAGGTTAACCAAGAATCCATCACTTGGCCAATTAAAACATCAT
The DNA here is from genome assembly GCA_030737815.1 of Allium fistulosum. Lineage (NCBI taxonomy): Eukaryota > Viridiplantae > Streptophyta > Magnoliopsida > Asparagales > Amaryllidaceae > Allium > Allium fistulosum. Next base: position 933,100,144 of record CM060907.1, on the reverse strand, counting down.
GATCCCCATGATTATTTTTAAAAATTCATGAACCCTATGATTACTTATTTTCCCCAGATATACCACCTGTTTAACCTATTCCCATTGGTAATCCCAATTAGGTTAAATTAAATTAAAACACATCGATAGCCCCAATGTATATTTTCAAAAGCATATTTCTGCTTGTAACCCCAAACTATGTATTGAAAACATAAAACCCACCCCGGTGTCCCTAAGGTTTAATAACATCAAATTTTTATAAGGATTCCCCTTACATATTCAAACAAAATAAGTATTTTATGCTATAACCCTTCGAAGTAACCCCTTCGAAGTTAGCAAAATTTTACTTAAGGAAAAATGGCTAAAAAAAGCCCTTTAAACCCCTTCAAATGAAGTCCCATTCGAAAGCAAATAAACATCCAAAGTTAGCCCCTTCGGAAGCCTTCCTAAGCCTTCCTTTTGAAAGCATCTCAAAACCATACCTTTCAACCCTGTCGGAAGGTCTACCTTTCGACTTTGTCAAAAGCCTGGGGTATCCCGCCTATAAAACCATTTATAAACCTTTCGAAAGCAATGAAACCTTTCGAAGACAAACCCTTTTGAAAACCTTTCGAAGTCAAAACCTTTCGAAGTCAAAACCCTTCTAAACCAAAATCTTTCGAAATCGTTGAAGGTAACCCTTTCAAAACCTAAAACATTTCGAAAACAATGAAGTGTTAGTGTCTGAACCAACCCTTCGAAAACAATGGAGAGAGGCAGCAAGTTTTAGAAAACAAAAGATAACCTTTGACTCCATCTGTGTCGAAAGGTTTGGAAGCGGCAACTATGCTTTCGATCCTGTCGAAAGCTAACCTTTCGACTTTGTCGAAAGGTTTCATTTAGAATAAGAAAGCAAACCAATCGAAACCTTTTTCTTTTAAACCATTTGACAACGTCAAAAGCTCTTTGTCGAAAGCTAGCAGGTGTATTTTCTTTAAAACCAAAACAAAGTTTCATTTCCTTCGAAAGCTCTAATCTTTCGTCCCTAAACCTTTCGTCCCCTTTCAATTCACTACGTACCAATCGCTTGATACCATGTGCATTGATTTTTGACCTAGTCGAAAGGTTTGATACCTTTCGACCTTGTCGGAAGGTTTGGAATGGAGGTGGAAGCTCTTGCCGAAAGAGTTGAAATAGTGAAAATTGTACTTTAAACGGTTCTTTTGTACCCCACCTGCCTTGTTTGTCTAAATCTGATTGGTCGTCAGAATTTTATATTCAAAATTGCTGCCAACTTTCCTTATTTGGAAATTTGAATAAATTTGAAAAAGCCCCTTTCTACTTTATAATTATACAAAACATTTAAGTCCCATTCCTTAAATAATTTTATATAAATATTAAAACATCATGAAAAATTCTGGAAAAATCCAGAAAATCAATTAATATGTTCTCTTCAACATATTAAAATTTCAAAGCATATGAAAATCAATATCAATTCAGAATTTAACGAAAACCGAAAAAACATGTTAATTAGCCCATTAGCGTTTAAAAACACCCATGTCTTATCCAAAAAAAGGTTTAAATGGTTATATCCTAACCAAAATGCAAACATGAATCTGGTATAACCCATAGCCGATCCAAACAAAGAAAAATGAGATGATAAGCATGATTATTCACCTTGATTAGTTGATTGGAGAATGAGATAATTTCCTAACTTTAATTTCTTAGCTTTTATCTTCAATTTATATTCTTTCTGGAGCTTTTAATGGTCGGCCGAAAGTTGGTGAGGAGTTATGAATGAGAAAGTGAAAGTTTATTAAGGTGGAGGAAGAGATATATACTAAGAAATGTAGCCCCATTTCCAAGTTTACCCCTTAGGAAAATTCTTCCTTCTAAATTTAGTTAAGTCTTATTTTAGTTCATTCATTAAGACACGGCCATTGTATTTATTAATCTCATCTTCCTAATTATTCACATTATTCTATTTAATTTATCTAATTAAATATCACAAATAATGTTAATTAAAATTCAGGGGCATTATAGACCCTAAGGGGTTTCTAGCCATTATTGATTTACTTTTATTTGCATCTTGCTTATATAAATGTTTGGTTGTTGTTTGAGATGTTAAATTAGTAAAATTTTGAATTGTGGGATAGTCGTGCTTTTGCACTTAGAAATTGCGTTATTGTAGTTTGAAATCTCATCTCTTTAAATCTTGTGCTTGTGCTTGTGTTTGCATCACTAAATATTTGGTCATGCTTTTGTGTTTTTAAAATTTTATTTGAATAAACTTTTGATGGATTAGAAAAGGTTATAACATCTAACTCCAAAGTGTTTAAAAGTAAGAAAAGTTTTGGTCGCGGTTTTGCAGTTCGAAAATCAAGTTTTAAAATAACTTTCAATCGAGCTTCGTTGATTTCAAAAGTCACTAAATTTTTGTGAATGCATACTAGATTCATAGTATGTTATTCTAAAAATAAAATATAGTATTCATACTTCTTAAAAATGTGGATAAAATTCCATTTTGAAAAGAGCTGGCTTAAAGGAATTTTCCATACTCTTCAAGCTGCAGTTTTGCGGTATTATTTCCAACTTTTATTAAATGATTTTAAACTTGATTTTTCTTCTTTAATTCTTTTAAGTGGACTTTTCTAACATATATTTAAGTGTTTTAAAAGTGATTTGAAATTTATATATATTTAAATGATTTAATATGAATTATCGAAGAAGAAGTTTTATTTTGAAAATATGGAAAGGAAATGATTTTGAATTTTAATATATATTAAACTTGAGATTTTCTTTTTAAGTAATATTTGGAATAGATGTTTTAAACTATATTTCAAGTATTTTTGAATGTATTGAAAGTGAAAAGGAAATGTGGGTTGCAACATCATTGTTGTAATAAATGTTTTTCGAAAATTGAGAAAGAATTCAGAGATTATAACACCTTTGTTATAATAAATGATTTCTTTAAGTTATTAAGAAAACTTTTTTACTTGACTTAATAAGTGTTGGTATACTTAAATCTTTGGAGGAGTTTTGTTTTAAAGATTATAATAAGTCGATTTATAAATGATATTTTATAAATGAAAAAGTCTTTAAAAAGACAGTTTTAAAGATAGAGCTAAGTGTAATTAGTTTTGGGTTTATAGTAAACAATATTTTAACGACGTTTGTATTTAACGATTATTTTTGATACACTTAGAAATATAATAGCTCTTTAAAAAGAATATTTTAAAGAGTGTTTTTAAAGTGTTTTACAAATATTTGTAATGTGAAAATCAAGCACAAGTGTGAGTCAAATGTTTTAAAAAGTTTAAACGTCTGATTTCATTTTTGGAAAGGATTAAGGCATATACTTACCACTAAACGTCAAGGTATGGAAGCTCACCTCTATCTCAAAAGATAAGAATGTATGTTAAGGTAAGGTCTAAGAGGCAATAGTGCCCCAACTTGTCTGGCATCACTGTTAACTGAGGAACAATACAAGTTTGAAATCGACGAGTGGTGGTAAGTGTATGAGATTTAATTTCCATATATGATCATTTTGTTATTCTTGATAGTTGATTTATTGACTATCGACCATGTTATCTTCTTTGTGATCGTCAACCTAAGATGATTTGTAGTTCGTTGAGGAAACTCTTACTATTCTTAAAGTTAAGAATGTATGCCGAGTCGAGGTAGGAAGCAACACTGCCCTAACTTGTTCGGCTTCATTGTTTTCCCCGGGTATTGTTAGTTTGAGATCGACGAGTTGTGATAAGTATATGAAAATTTAATTTCCAAATATGATTATTTTTGTTATTCCTGATATTTGATTCATCAACTGTGACGATCCACCTTTTTGGATGGTTTAAATTGACAATAAACCACACATGTATAACTCAAACCATTCAAAAGGGCAAATTATCAATGTGGTAAATAAGAAAATAAGAGAGAAGAAGAAAACAAAACACAGAATCTCGCAACGAAATGACAAAATATAATAATCAAATAAATAGTTCATGAAGTTGTTTACAATATACATTTGGTTACACAATTTTTACAACATAATCAGAGTACAATCAACAAACATACCAAAATAATGCAGCGGAATAAGAATAGTAAATACGGCTAGCAAACTCCATCTTCATCTTCAAGGAATAATGTCTTCAAACACTGAAATTCTCAGGTTGACCCGAGCGTAATGAAAAGACAAAACACTAGAGTCAGAACTAAAAGTTCTTATATAAGTTAAATCAATAACAAGTAAATATGAGTGTAATAGCTTCAGAGATGTTTGTAGGATTTTTCATCTCCTATCAAGTGTACAACGTGAGTGCAATAACTTAAGAGATGTTACGGGATTTTCTATCTCCTAAGGATCCGTCAAACTATCTATATATAGTAAGATACGCTATATATGTAGTGTCTATTAGTAAAGTAAAGTATTAAAATAGCGTTAAGGCTTTACATTGATCCACCTTAACACATTTTAAGCATTGTCCTACAGTTTACCTTAGTAGCATCACCAGTAACGTCGGTAGCTAAGACAACACTAAAACAAAATCGTAATGGGCGCGTATAAGGATAAAAGTATGACAAGCCACGTGAGGCAATGCCCAATGTAGGACATTACCAGTTCGGCTCGTAGGGCTGGTGGTAACGCATCGTAGCCACGACCGCCCACCACGTCCAACACTCCCAAAATCAAATCAAGGGTGCACCGATCAAGTCAAAATCAATATAGTAATAAGACGAAGTGTGTTCGCTAGGGGTAGCTAGCCCACTAGGCCCTGACAAGACGTCCTGTTTTAGTCATTTCACTTTGGCACAAGTGCCAGGGTCATTCATCATCGTTCTCTTTCTTAAAATCCAGCAATCGTTCGCCAATCCAACCACTTCATTCTAGATCATCCACCACGTATACAGTTGTTAAAGTGGTTCCAATATTGACAGAGAGTATGCCAATAGAAAGCCCCGGTCTCTTTAACTACCAAACGTCATTTTACACACTGGTTGGTTCTTTTAAATTTCAAGAATGAATCACGCTTCATATTAAAATATCGAATTCACTTCAAAACCATAAACCATAAACCATACTTCATAAAAAAATTTAGATTTACCTCAAAAATCATTTCGAATTCAAACATAGGTTACACTTCCAAATCAAAACATTTATATTTAAATCAATGATTTAAACCTAAATAAACCCCTTCAGAATAGTTTAAATATTGACAATAGTTTTGAATAATTAAAACAGTTTAAATATTGAAAATAGTTTGGATAATTAGAATAGTTTTAATATTGAAAAATAGTTTGAATGATTAAAATAGTATAAAGATTAGAAATAGTTTTAAATACAAAATAGTTTTAATATTGAAAATAGTTTGAACAATTAAAATAGTTTAATATTGAAAAATAGTTTACATATTAAAATAATTTATATTAAAACTGTTTCTTCCTTTCACAACAAGGTTCAAATTCCAAACATAACGAATTTAATTTTCGCATTCCAATTCCAATCAAACTTCATATTCAAAATTCCATTTAAATCAACCTCAATTTAACAATTTTAAACTTTATTTCAAACCCAATTTAAATGGTTCTATTCGAAGATAGAAAGTCCTAATTCACATTCTCATTTTGAAATAATTTAGCTTAAATCCATTTCACATCCAAACTTGGAAATACCAATTTAAACCATTTTCAATAAAGTAAATTCAAAGTTTAAATTAAAAATTAAACCTTTCAAATAATTCAATTTTGATAAATCCAAATCATATCTCAATTTCAACTTATGGTTTCAAATTTATCCTTAAACGGTTTCATTTAAACAGTTTCAATTTCAACATTCCAAATCTTGAATTAGAAAATAATTCAATTCATATAAATCAAATTTTATTTTCTTTGAAACAATTCCGTTTAAACCAATTTTAATTTTTAATTTTTGAAACCATTTAATTTAACCAAATTTGGTGTCCGTATATAATTTTTTACCTTATGGCCAAGTGATCATTTATTTCAATTTAATTACATGGAGGGATATATATCATTTCAATCCATATTTAAGTGACATAGGTATATATCATTTCAACCTATTTCTTAGTTCATTTCCAATGTTCCAAATAATAATATAAATGATGTCAATAAATAAATAGGTAATAACAGGAATATGTCAAATAAACAAACAACCATACATTCATCATCAATCAATAGGCATACAATAACAATTAACATCCAAATCAACCAATATATCACAACAGTTACTGATTATCAATTGTTGGTGTTTAACTAGCAATTAAATTCAATATTAATTTAGATATCAATTTAATTCAATATAAAATTCAATTTCAATTAAAATGTCAACTTATAATACCAAACAACAACCAGTAATATTCTTATCACTTCATAAATTTAATTCGACTAACAAAAGAAAATTTAGTATTACGTGAGTGGGTTAAATCACTCAACGTTGATTTAAAGCCCATTAAAAATCCAATAAAAGTCCAAAATTTGAACAGTCTCCAAATTCAACCAAACTAATTCCATGTTGTCTGGAATTTCGATGCGAACCCAATGGAAGAAACCACGTGCAAATCTGAGTTTGTATGCAAAAGTTATGAATGTTAGAAGTTTGAAATTTAAATTTTAAATTAAAAAAATAAAAGGGCAAAGTTGTAATAAGTTTAAGCTCTCTCAAACCCTAATTGAACCACGCATGTAACTAACCCATAGACACCGACTTGCTTCGCCTGCCGCCGCACCTACGTGCGCTGCTACTCCAATCCGACCTCGCCGCTGCATTTGCCACCTTCGGCCGCTCCCTACTGACCACGCACGTGAGCCCCAAGCGCAGCAAAAGTCTGTCCACCGCCGCCGTGCTTTAAGGCCAAATCTAGCGAATTTGTGCATCGATAACCGGATCCAAGCCGATGGATCGACTCCCTTAATCGTCCTCTACCACGCAGCACCTTTCGATCGTCGAATCGTTGCAAATCCACCGTTGAAATCAAACCCTAAAATGGACGGTCGAGACTATTTCGGCAATTTTTGATCAAACCGAGACTCCAATTAAAAAATGAATTGCAGATGCAGATTCCATTCGTCGAGAGCTTCGCGGTGATATATAATTTGATAGGGTTTGACCAGTTTGAATTTTTGGATTTGATTTAAAATTAGTAATTAGGGTTTTGGCTAATCTCCATTGAGAAGGAACATATTAGAACTGAATTGTACTTACAAAAAATAAAATAGAAGGCCGCTAGGGTTTATAACAACACACACACACACACACACACACATATATATATATAGACAAAGATTGAATAGGAATGGATAGAATAGATCGATTTAGCCAAAGCGATAACAAAGGCCCGAAGCCCGCTTCATCCCCGAAACAAAAATAGGTCATCCCATATATCAAATATAGGTTTTAAATATTTTCAAACTCAATGAAACTAATTTCAAACCCTAATTCTATTGTATATAGAAGTTAGCTTTAAAATCAATTTACATTCATTTTTACGCGTTAATTAAACGAATTATTATTAAATTTATTTAGCCACCTTTATATTCTAAATTAAAAGTTTTAGATCATCATTCTTGATTAAATAGGATTTTAATAATCTTTCAAAATTAATTTTTCCATGTTAAATCCAATATTTAAATATTAAATTAATTTCAATGTTTAATTACAACTGTAATAAAATCCGTTCATTATATTTTAAATTTCAACAAATTCTTTTATTTTGATTTAAATTCTTATTGTTAAATCAATAAATACCTTATGAATTAATTAAGCATAAGTTTTCATTTATTATACTCATTACTCTACGATTACCGTCTTTTCTTCTATTAACTGCAATATTTCAATTACAATAAATTTCATTGATTTCCAAATTAATTCCAATGGATTTAATAATAAAATGATAAATAAAACAATTGTTATACATTAATAATTCATATCTATTAACTTAGTATTTACAAACAAGGATTATAATTTTTCGTACAAAATAATTGATTTCACATTCTATATTAAAACTAATTTCAGTTAAATAATATACAATTTCACCATTAATACATCAATTATTTTATTCCTTACTAAACTTTATAATTATAATCCAAATTAAACTTTACAATTACATTCAATCAATATTATTAAATTATATTCTAATAATTTTTTCATTTATAAATCATAAATTTTAATTTCTGACAATATTAAATTCCAAAGTCTTATTTAATTTAATACTTTAATTGTCAAAAATATGGGTCGTTGCATCAAATATCAATTTTGATATCCTTCTTTATGCCACATCAATCTAAAATGATTTGTAGCTCGTTTTGAGCGTTTGCATCCAACATCGAAGAAAACTAAAACCAAAGAGCGATTGAGAGCCAAGGTATGTAGGTCGCACCCATTAGGTATGTTTACATCTATTTAAAGAGGTTTCAGTTGCATGCATGCAGTGATGTGAAATATTCGGATTCTTGTGTTTGGCGAGGGTCTAACTTGGAAGTTCCCGAGGGTGACGCATGTGCTCTTAAGTATATTTCATCTAGAGGTATACTTTTGGTGTAAGAGGACGCACCCTCCTAGTCACGTTGGATGAATTTATTCTTCTTATTCTGATTTGAACCTTGGAGTTACTCTATTTTTAATTGCATCGAGAAGTCCCTTGTGCTCTTCTCTATGTTTAACTATTTATATCCATTCTTTAAGTTTGGATTTTGATCTTGTCCATGTTCATCCTTTATAGTTTGAATTGTTGTTCTGGTTTGTTTTCTACTCTTTCATGTATGGATGTTGTTCCTGTAAGGTAAAACCCGTTCTATGTTTAGGGTGTGGTCTCATAGGTTATTATATGTTCATCATATTTTTTGATTTTTCTCATGCTATTTTTTCAGACTGATCCGGCTGTTATTTTATTATAATGCTCGGGTCAGACTGAATTTTTCTAGGTTGTCATTGGTGGGACATGGAGTTCATGGAGAAGAGCTGAATGTTCACCTGCCGTGGTATTTTTATTTTCTGATGTATTATTATGTATACCCATCAATAATTGTAAGACTAGGAAGTTATAACTCTGATATACCTTGTATCTTAGAGAGACATCTTTTACTGTCTTTATTATATTATGTGTAATCGTTCTGTTGTGAGAATTTGTTTCCCTCTATTTTTTTCTTTTTATTTTACCCTAACAATCTGCCTTTCTAGCACTTGGATGCTTGTCATTCTAATGATGTGGATGTATTAAGTGCCGACTTTCGACGGTCGAAAAGGCGGGATGTTACACCTAGCTATTCCTGAAATTGATAATCCCATATCACATCAAATACAGTAGATCCAGTGGTACTCCAGGCCATTGCAACATCTGGAGAATGATTCAGGGTGAATCTAGGAGATACCATGAATCAATGTGTGTTTAAAGGCTACATCCCTATGGTATACATCTCATTTATATTTATATCATATTCTTCATGCAAAATATAGATCATATAATGATTTTTCATGCACGATAGCTGTCTCACTTTTATCTGTCATTAAATTATATTGATCCATTTATATCAATCAATTTGTTGTTTAAATCTTTATATAAAAAATAAATTAGAAAATATAATAACATTTCAATTTGGCTATGATACTTATCTTTATATTATATTTTACTTCTAAATTGTTTTTAGAAATTTAATATATGTAATGCACTATTTATAATTATATATATATATATATTATTTAAACTGTTTAGGAAATGCATATATATCAAAGTATGTTTGGTTTTAGAAAAAAAAACCCAAACATATATATTTTATATATAATATTATTGTATTTATATTTAACAGCTTTTACAATGTTTATCTATATATATATATATATATGTAAATCTTTAATTTATTAAAAATATATTTACTTCAAAAAATTATGGCCGAAAAGAAATAAAGTTGTATAAAATATTTTAATATTTAATTTTATTGAAAATTACATACTTTCTTTTCAAAAATTTAAATTATTTGAGTATTTGAATTTTTATTTTATTTTCGACAATGAAAATATATTCAAAATATAAAATATTTATTGTAGTTTATCAAAAGATATTTTTAAATAAATTTTATAGATCTAGCTTTGAATTTTAAACCATTTTATGAAGTTAAAATTACATATTTTAGATATCAATTTCAAAATTAAATTTTATTGACTTGGTCAAAATCTAATTAAATAATTATGAAGTTTATTTTATTTAACATATAAATAAATTTCAAAATAACATGTATATATTTATTTATTTTAAAATAATATTTTAAGATAGCCAATGTGCATATGAATGACAAATATATACGTTGTAGATGCAAATACCAACACCTATATAAGTATACACTAACTATGTACACATTGTATATGTTGCATATGCATGACATACGCACATGAGTATTTAATGATATACTTATAAACTATATAAATATCAATTAACTAAATTCATTACTAAATTAAAACAAAAAAATTAAATAAAATTGGATTTTATTTAAATTAATTAGATTAGATCTAGTAAAATCCATTAGACTTCATAGGCCTACTATTATCCATTTTTTTTTAAATTCTCTCAATTTACTTTGTTATCCCACCTTTTAATTAGACGGTATACAAACAAATCCGACGAGTCAAACTTTGAAGTTATCAAGGCAAGGCATTTGGAGAGTTGACCACAAAGCCCGAAACTTAAGTACAACCAAAATCACCACAAAAATGCGAGTCCACTACAAAAATCTAAGAACCCAAAAGCCCAAAGTGTTGGGTCGGTACCGACCCATATATACTCCACCATTGAAGTTCATCTTCTGCCTACTAGCCCTATTTGATGTTAGAAACCAATTTCCAGTGTTGTTTTGTCGATTCAATGCAATTCCCTATCGATCTCCATGAACTCTTGAATCTACAACTTCATTCATCTACAACTCCGTTATTTGGACTTTGAAACAGGCTATTATTGATGCAAATGACTGTGGAATCATGAAGCTAATCATAAGATGATCCAAAATGAAGAGTTAAAGGCAATCAATTTGACAATTTTATGGATCAGTACCGATCCCTACCCTTGGAGTTGTACCGACCGATTTGAATTTATGATGTGGCATCCTACTTTTTGGAGGAACTAGTTTATAGCAAGGAAAATGGTCTAAAGATCTTTTATGCGAGATTTTAGGCTCCTTACCTTTATAAGTAGAGGAGCGTGGCTTATTTTTTAGGATCTTTTAGGCTCTAAATCTTCTTACTCTAATTTCTTATAATCTCTGTCAAAGTTGTATCAACCCATAGTGAGAGTTATACCGACCCGTAAGAACTTCCATTTGTAATCAGCAAGAAAAGCAATGAAACTCATTAAGTGGATGTAGGCCGGAGTATGCCGAACCACTATAAACTCTATATGTTCTTTCTTACTCGTTTTTCATTTATTTTCTTCACTTTTATTTCTCTACTTACTTTCCTTGTGTGTTTTTGCCATTTTTGGTTCAAACATTTTGGTGCTTTCACTGAGAAACACTTGAACTCGCTGATTTAAGACTTAGAAAGATTTAGAATGACTAGGAAATCAACAAAGGGGCAGGTAAGAGGCATCCTTAGGATCTAACCCCCGTTCAATCTACATAACTAGGGATGAAATGGAAAGCATGATGAATGGATTACAGGATAGGATGATTGCTCGCGAGGAAGAGATGATAAAGAATTTTTTCGAGAGAATGGGACAGATGGGAATAGCCGAAGCTGCTGTAAATCAGAATCAAAGACCAAAAGTCGGAGCGTAGGTAACTAGAAGCGGAGCAAGACAACCCAGCACAAACCCCGAGCCAAACATACGGGTTGGTACCGACCCATAAGCACGGGTTAGTACCGGCCTATAAGGGGATGGGTCATCCTAACCTAGGAAGGAATGATGTGTGTCCTGGAGATGACGCAGAGCTTATGAATGCGAATCAGAATGCAGAAGCATGATCGAAGGAATACGTGTCGGAATTCCCTCATGGAGTCAGGGGGCAGGCTGAGAATGCTAACTTTAGAATTCCTTTAAATAACGTTGACAGATTTGCTGAGATGGTGAGACGAGCTATGAAGGGTAGGTTGCCTAACTAGAGCTTGGAAGATGTGAGTAAGAGCCCATTCACTTCGAATATTCAGTACGCTAAAAATCCACTAATTTCAAGTTACCTACGTTGGAAATGTATGACGGGAAGACAGATCCAGCGATTCATTTGATGAGGTACATCCGACACATGGAGGTGTTGGATGCATTTGAAGAGGTCATGGGATGGTGTTTCCCTTTATATCTGACATTGGCAGCATTATGGTTTAGACAGCATGAAAATAGTTCCATCAACACATAAGCCAAATTGGTGAATAGATTTGTGAAGCAGTTCCGGGTCCATATTTCACGACATAAAAGTGTAATGACGTTAGTAAGTATGAAGCAGATGGCCAAAGAGATCCTTAGGAGTTTTCTAACAAGGTTCAATATGGCGGTAGCTGCGGTTGATAAGCCAGACCCTTCAATGGTTTTGATGGCGGTGGTTTAAAGAATAGCCGCTAAGACGGATTTCAAGATTGCATTGGAACAGGGTCCTCGCAGGGATCTCGTAGAATTTTATCATAAGGCTGAGAGATATTTGCATTAGGAGGATGCCAAGGCTGATCAGGAAGAAATCAATACCGTGGATGGTGGACGACCACCCGAAGAAGGATCCAGCAGAGGCAAAGGAAAGTGAAAGATGTATGACAACTTTGACGGATCAAAGCAATAGAGGGTGAGTCGAAATTTCCTTTTTACACGGACTTGAATGAAACACCAGAGCAATTTATCTAGAACCAAGGGCCAGATCCCCTATCAGAGACCGACAAGGAGAGAGCCCATTGACTATGAGAGGAAGTCGAGAAAGTACTGTCTATTCCATGTGTTGGATGGGCATAACACAAATGATTGCAGACACCTACCAGATCTGATCGAGGAACATGTCAGAGATAACCAATTATAGCATTATGTAAGGAATCGAACTGCGGGGGTGGAACAGGAGCAAGCATCAACCACAGCAAATGGAAATGTGTAACGACCCGTAAATTTCAGTGGTTTTATTTATTTAATTAATTGGATTTTTGTGAAATTTTAAACAATAAAATTTTGAAATAAAAATTCAATATTTGAAATGCGTCTAGTTAAATATAGCAACTGGTAAATTTTCATCAGATAATTTGGAAGTTTATTTTCTAGTGTAATTTTATTCCAATTTATATCAGTTAAAAATTGATGATAATAAAAGTGTTCCGAAACCTAAATATGTCAACATGAGAAAATTTATTTAGAACACTCTGAATAAGACTGCATAATTCGTTTTGCAAATTTTGGACGTTTCTAGCTCCGTTTGGATTTTTTCGTATGGAATAGCAGCGTTTATCGGTACCGATTATCGACTTTTGATAAAATGATTGTACCCTGATATCTGTATACTGTATTGATCATCTTGTCGTGCTGATCACCGCAATATATTTGTTTGTGAGTTTCAGAGTCCAATAGACGATGTAACCCACGAAACGGCTAGCCGTATCGGTATTCAAAATTTGCCTTCTGTTTCCTTTTGACCATTCAACTTTCCTCCGATAAACCAAACAGCCATCAACAATTATTATCTCAGCTTTTTGACCTTTTCTATTCCCATAACAATTTATTTTATTTCTGGATCCAAGTATAGTCGGTTCGTTTACAATTCCATTCTTTTCATTCCCATTAATTCACGTGCCTCTACATCTCTCCAATTTCATTTGCCTCTTCCAAATTCTTTTTTATTTTGCTTCCCTTTCACCTGCTAACACCGAAGCTTGGGAATCATGCATCTCTTCTTTCTTCATGCCTGCTACTTCAATTTGCATGCGTATCACCAAATTTCCACTGTGCCTTTCTTCCTCTTCTTTTCCCCTGCAATCTAACACACGCAAATCGCTGAGCATTCTCATGGCCGTGACCTGCACTTCCCATCGCCAAACCCATCATTGCCTCTTCGACCAACTTAGCTCGCCTTAGCCTCGTCCCAGACTGCGCTTCCAAATCCGGCAGCAACCCATCAACCACCCCGTGCTCCGCCTCAAACCCCCTCATGTCAATCCTCCCTTCCTCCTTGAACCGGCGTTTCCACCACGGCCACCCAATAACTTGACAGCCTCTTCCACGCATGCTCTGCTGCGAGCCTACATATTCAGCCTCCGACCCCCTCCTCCACGTGGGAAACATGCCCTGACCGACCGTCGAGCTACTTTGCTTCTTCCATGTTAGGTATTATATTTTAATGACAAGTATATATATAACAGTTTATATATACTTTAAATATTTATTGTTTTGAAAGTTATATGGATATATATATCGGATCTGATTATATACGTGATTTGATTTTATATAGATATTTGTATATATAGTATATAGTACGGTTCCTACCTATATATAAAGATGTATATATTTGTATATAAGATTTGTATGACATTTAGAGGTTGTTAAAACTATACGATATATATGTACCATTTTATAAATGATATGTTACAGTATATGTATATATATAACAGGTGCAGATTTTATAATGTTAGTTTATATAAATTTTTATAATATGTTGGTTAAATAAGATTTTTATAAATTATATATATTTGAATTTAGTTAAGTTGTATTCTATATATGGTTTGCAAAGGGTATATATATAAAATATATAGGTCATTGGGTATATATATTGTTTGCAACTTCTGTTACTTGTGGGATGTCAGTAGGCGATTCATATATATTGTTTATATGTCATAATGTTGAGGTCAATTTTCTAGTATAAAATGTTATTATTTTTATAAATTTTTCCGAATCTTTGTTTGTATTTAATTTATTCATATACTAGCTAGCTTTGCTATTAGATAGTATAGTATGTTATATATATATATATGTTTACCTGGGCTATAAAAATATACGTCTATATTGGTTTTGAATTGTACGTTCAGAGAAGTTATTGCATTTATATATATACAGTTTATAAAAGCTACTTATACATTTGTTTACTAAGTTAGGACTTGCTCTATTTTGCTTTATATATGGGTAAGTGTACCCAGTTATGTACACATAGGTTGTATAGGCTCTGTTCTATTTTATTTATAAGTATTGTTAAAGGTGTATGAATGTGTATAATAGCGTAAGGGTTGTTTTTAAATATAAATATGTATATATACGTGTAAATGTGTATCAGGTTTTGATAATATAGGGGTTCTATGTTGTAAGTTTAAAGTATTGATTTTTAATATAATATATACACCTCTGATTTGTAAGTGTTTGTATTTTTGAAATAATGATTTTGAAATTTTATATATATATATATATATAGATTTTAATTTCAATATATATATGTTTAAATTTAAGATTGATTTAAAAGTGTATTTGTATTATAAAAATTGAATATTGGGTTTAAAGAAAATAATAATATAATATCATCTTGTTTAAATTATATCAAGCTAATTGATTCTGATTCGTTCCTCATCGATTCTTATCTATCAGCTTTGTTCGTCAAATCTGCTTTCAGCTTACTTCACTTTGAGACTGTTGTTTGGATTATTCAATTTTCTAGATCGTGATCCAATTTCATAGATGGTTGTGTAAACTTCTCTAGCCTCGAAAGGTGAGTAATCACTCATATTAACGTCCTTGTATTTATTAAATTTGATTTCAATTGAATCGACAATTGAAATATGCTGCTGTTAGTTATTCACATTGCTATATATATGCCATTATCTGTATCTGTTCACATGTGACATCTGACACCATTATTTGTTATTTATACTGATGATATATGCCTGTTACTGTTGTTATATTATTATCATATCTGTTATCACTCTGCAAGTTCCCTGTTAGTATAGAATTCACTATGGGTTGAAATGATACATACCCGAACGATCTTGTAGAATAGGAGAAAATCGTTATGGGTTGAAATGATAAACCCAAGCGATTTTCATTTAATTGAATTTGGGATTGCGGGTTGAAAAGATATATACCCGTATGTATTTAAATTGTGGGTTGAAATGATAAATATCCGTATCACTTGACCATAGGATAGAAAATTTTATACAGACACCGTTGGTCTATATAAATAAATATTTTTGAAAATGATTTCTATGGTTTTGAAAAGAAATTTATGGTTTTAATAAATATTGATTTTAAAGATTTATTAAAGTTGATTTAATAAAGTTGATATATATATATATGTTTAAGTATTTATTTAAATTATATTTTAATATAGAGTTCGAAATTATTAAATAAATTAAGGTTGAAAAGATAGATTTGAAATTTGATTTGAAATTGTATGTAATTAAGAATTTTATTTAATTAAATTTATCTGAACTTATGGCATTTGGGGTTTTTTTAAAGGATATGATTTTATAACTTGATTTTGGTTTAATATGATTTAAATTGAATATTTCAAGTTAAATAAACTGAAGGAAATATTTAGAGATTTGAAATTTGGGCTTTTATTTAAATGATATTGAATTTATTTAGTGAATATTGCAAAACTAAATAATAGTAAAATGAATTTGATATATATATATATATATATGAAATTATCGAATTTAGTTTTGAAATGTTGAATATTTGAAGCTTTGAAATATCTTGAAATTGAAATGGTTTATTGTGGTTCAAATCGGTATTTGAAATCGATATAACTTGAAAATGTTTATTTGAAATGGGAATTGAAATTGATGATTTTGATTTGATTAAATTTGAATTTTGAATTCGAATTGATTTGGATCGATTTGTGAAAGTCGAGGAAACTATTTTATTTTATAAAGTAATTTTAAGTTATATTTAAAACTATGGATATTTTACTTTATAAATTATTTTAATATAAACTATTTTAATATATTTTTAATATAAATTATTTTATTATAAACTATTTTAACTTATAACTATTTATATAAACTATTTTTATTTATAAACTATTTTATTATATATACTAATTTTAATATCTAAACTGTTTAAGAGGAAAGTGTTATGATTTCCAACCTATAATTTCAAAAGTATTATGATTTCCAAAATGCTATGATTTCAGAGTTGTGATTTCCAGAGTGTTTTGATTTTAAAAGACTTATGATTTCATAAGCGTTATAACTTTGGAAAGTGATATGATTTTGAAAATGGATATATTTGAAGTGAAAATGATATCGTATTGATTTGGTTTTTGAAATGGAAATGATATTTTGGTTTTGAAGTATAAACTATTTTGAAATGACCACGGTGTTATAATAACGATTGGTTGTTAAAGAGATCGGGATCGGATATGGACATACTCTCTGTCGATACCAAAAACCACTTTAACAACTGTGTACGCGGTGGAGATTTCAGAATGAAGTAGGATGGTGGCGACGATCCTAAAGGTATATACGTGGACCCAACTCCCGTGAGTTGGCATAAGGTGGCTAAAACAGGAGCGATTGACGGGCCAATGAGGTAGCACCTCTGATCGGACGCATTTCTTCGATACCATTCTATTACTTTGTGATTGATTTGGTGGCCACCCTTCGATTTTGATTGGGAGTGTGTTCCGAGGTGGGCGGTAGTGACTGCTATGCGTTTCCACCAGCTCGGATGCGTAATTGGTATATCTACCCTGGCATTGCCTAGTTGTGCCGTGTCACCTACCATATCGAGCTTTACTACGAGTTTCTATTTGTGTCGTACCTATGGAGTATCTTCTCGTAGCCTCTCGAGGTATGCAGGTACTGTATAGACTATTGGCACTATTATGTGTTAAGGTGGAAAATGTAAAGCCTTAACGCTATTTAAAAGTAAGTTTATTTTATATTAGACATTATTATAATAGCGTATATTACTACATAGTAGATAGTTTAACGGATCCTTAGAGGATGGTTATCCCAAACATCCTTTGAGTTACTTGTATTTCAGTTGATATTTCACTTGAGTTAGATTTATTGATATAAGAATGTTAATCCTGACTCGAGTGTTTTGTGTTTTGCTTTACGCTCGGGTCTGATTGAGTGATACAGTATTCGAGACTCACCTTTGGAGTTGGAGCTTCGCTTGGAGATCCAGCTATCTATCCTGCTTTTAGTTGTTCAGTTGATTCCAGTGATGTATTCAAATCTTGCCTTTGATTATTGTATTGAGACATCTATGTATTCGTGACTTATGTTGTATCTTGTTTAACTCTGTTATATATATAATAGCTTCATGAACTACTATTCTTTTGTTTCCGCTGCATTATTGTTATATAACTCCGTGTCTGTGATCTATGATTATTTTATTTACTGTATATGTTGAGTTTTGCCAAATTTAAATTAACAATCTGATATTTTGAGCAATTCAAATCCGACATATATGGATGCGAATGGTTGAAAATATCGGGTCGTTACAAAATGGCCTAGGATCATGGTCAAGGATAGTCATCTCTTGATCGAAACAGCGGAGAATCAGGTTTAATTTTCGCACTCTATTTCCCCTTTTTAATAAACCATGCAATAATATAGTCTAGCGACTTACTCGCGTATAAAATCCAGAACGGTCCCTAGGAACGCTCTGAGCTAATGCCCGATGAGGCAGTTATCTAGATGTTAGATTTTATGTTATTTTGGATATTTAGATTTGATTATGGAAATCCACATTGAATGTAATAATTAACATTGATCAGTTTAAAGTCCCGTCCAGAGAGATGGGATAAGAGCGCAAGATATAAGTCCCCGCGCTGGAGCGCGAGCAGATGGACTTATACGATATTAATCGCTATAAAGTCCCATCCGGAGGGACGAGACCAGAGTGCAAGAAGTAGGTCCCCTCACCGGAGCATAAGCGGATGTGGTTACTTGTCGTTGAGTCCCCTCGTTGGAGAGCGAGCAGATTAGGCTTAGCAAGTGTTCGAAGAGACCATGGACTTTGATCGCGTTAAGTCCCGATCGGAGAGTCGAAACCAGAGTGCATGAAGTAGGTCACTTCATTGAAGAGCGACTTGATGAGTTCACTTGTCGTTGAGTCCCCTTGCTAGGGAGTGAGTGGATTGGGCTCAGCAATGATCTGGAGAGACCATGGATTTGATAACCGGCCCCAAACGGCCATGGATTTGATTAACAGTCCGAAAAGACCATGGATTTGGTTACCGACCCCGAATGGCCATGGATTTAATTAACGGTTCAAAGGGACCACAGATTTGATTAACGACCCCGAACGACCATGGATTTGATTAACCGTCCGGAGAGATAATGGATTTGATTATCGGCCTCAAACGGCCACGACTTCAGTCAATGATCTGGAAAGATCGTGAATTTAACTATTGGCCCTAAACGGCTACAAATTTGATTAACGATTCGGGAAGATCGTCTCCTTAACTCAAACATTGAACGATCCGAAGAGATCATATGTTAAACTAAATATGAAATGATTCGGAGAGATCGAACCTAAAAATGAAAATAGATTTGATTCTGATAAAAGGGTTTGAACGCTTCACAATTAAAATGAAACATATAACTTCCAGATTAACATGGGACAATTTTAATATGATGACTTTGAATGAAATTAGAATGATAACAATGTAAATCTCAGATGAACACATGATGATTTAGATATGTGATGTAATAATTTCGAACAAAATCGAAATGATGATGATGTATAGATTACACTTAGGCATAGTCTAGAGTCTTAGACTGTAATAGGTCCAGATTGACCCATAACTGACACGAGAATCCAAAAGAACATGATGATTCGCAATAG
This sequence comes from Allium fistulosum, assembly GCA_030737815.1. Classification (NCBI taxonomy): domain Eukaryota; kingdom Viridiplantae; phylum Streptophyta; class Magnoliopsida; order Asparagales; family Amaryllidaceae; genus Allium; species Allium fistulosum. The sequence goes on along the minus strand of CM060907.1, from coordinate 933,080,438 downwards.
CTCGATTGTCTGATAACCAACAAGTTCAATAACTAAAGTTCCATTGACTTCGACGTTTTTTCTTAAAAAAAGCACACCTTCTATTCGTAAGGCGTGCTTTGGAGAGAAAGCGTTATCCCTCTTTTGACCAGACATTATACAGACGAATCTAACGAGTCAAACTTCAAAGTTATCAAGGCAAGGCGCCCGAAAAGATGACCACAAAGCCTAAAACTCAAGTGCAACTAAAATCACCACAAAAACGCGAGTCCACCACAAAAATCCAAGAACCCAAAATCCTAAAGTATTGGGTCGGTACCAACCCAATCCCATGCGTCAGTACCGACCCATATACACTCCACCATTGGAGTTCATCTTCTGCTTACTAACCCTATTTGATGTTAGAAACCTATTTCCAATGTTTTTTTGTCGATTCAATGCAATTCCCTATCGATCTCCATGAACTATTGAATCAACAACTTCACTCATCTACAACTCCGTCATTTGGACTTCGAAACAATCTATTATTGATGCAAACAACTATGGAGTTACAAAGCTAACCATAAGACGATCCAACATGAAGAGTTAAAGACAATCAATTTACAATCTTATGGGTCGATATCGACCGTTACCCTTGGAGTTGTACCGACCCATACGAATTGATGATGTGGCATCCTACTTTTTGGGGGAACTATTCTATAGCAAGGAAAACGGTCTGGAGATTTTTTGTGTGAGATTTTAGGCTGCTTACCTCTATAAATAGAGGGTACTGCTCATTGTTCAAGATCTTTTGGGCTTTGACTTTTCTTACTCTAATTTTTTATAATCTCTGTCGGAGTTGTACCGACCCATAGTGGGAGTTGTATGGACCCGTAAGAACTTCTATTTGTAATCAACAAGATAAGCAATAAAAATCATTAAATGGACGTAAGCCGGAGTACACCGAACCACTATAAACTTTGCGTTCTTTCTTACTCGTTTTTCATTTATTTTCTTTACTTTTATTTCTTTACTTACTTTCCTTGGGTGTTTGTGCCATTTTTGTTTCAAACATACTCTATATAGATTAGTCCAGTTCCGATAATGTGCCCGTTGACCAATATCTTAACCTAAGCTTGGGCTAAGCTAGTTGGGTATTTTAAAACCTTTATCCGAGCTCGGACCATTGAGTTTTTTAATCCCATTAGGTAAAGACCGTATACTTGACCTGAAATATTAATATCATAACCATCATTTTAGCTCATAACTTTAAAATTGTTGTACATAAACAAAGTTTAAAACAAATTGGATGGCGGCGAAATCAAGTTTCTAAAGAAAGGTACATAAAAAACTCTAAATTTAAACAAACAACATATAAATAGCACATACACTCATATTTATATTATAATGGACAAATAATAATCGAGTAGAGCATAAGATGGGTCGGGTAGTGAGGAAATCGTACCCTCTATAATAATAAGTGAGTCGACCGTGGGTCCGCGATTGGGTAGTCAAAGATAACCCCGTATCCATACCATGCACACCGCACTTTCATATGCACCATGCCTAAAATTAGGCTCTTATTTCATAGGCGTCCGATTACATTTCATATTAGACTTTTTTCGATTACTTGTCATAATATTATGTGTTCGTAATATGTGATACAAAACTAGTTTAAGATGCTCTTATCATTATTTATTGGCGTTCCTTTGAACGCTTAAAAATTCATGATCATCGTCGAAGAAATTACTTTGTTATGGAGATAATCATAGGATATGAAAAACTATTTCAAGAAATATGCTTTCATTAGAAACTCTTCATTTTGTATTTGTATAATTTCATTAGAAAGCTCATGAATTATTTTACCATGGAGCCTAAAATATCAATTCGGACAAGATTCACAACTTACTGCTGTATATTTAAAGGTATTTAACTTTTCTTTTTCTAAAATTAGAGTAGATTATTTTAAAATTTAGAATCTTTTTTTAAATTAAAAAAGCTACAATGTTAGTGGAGAAATCAAAATGTTTATTTTGTTAAATTTTAACTCAATTATTGTTTTGGAATTCAAATTTTGTGTGAATGAGTTTTAAGTTTGAAAGAGGGAATACAAGGAAGACGAAAACAAGGGTAATTTTATTAAAAAAAAGTGGTGTATGTAAAGTAATATTTGGTGTATGGTAGTTTATTATATTTTTTGATGTACGTACTAATTCAATCTTCAAACCAAAAGCCAGATCTTGCTACTAGAAAACCGAAGGAGCACACAAAGCAAATGAAAATCATCAAGCAACAACGTAGTTGTTTGTGTAGGCGGAATCAAGTTTCAAATCATAAGATGATGAAGTGACTGCACCAACGAATCAAGCGGAACACATGTTTGATCCACTCTACGAACTGAAAGTGCAAAGAAATTGTTGGTGTATGAATAAAATCAACCAAAAGATATTTGTTGGAAAGTTGTTTTAATATAAATTTTTTTACTCCCCCTAAGTTATCCCTTTTACCATGCTTCTTTTAGAAGTGATATTTTTCTTCTTCAAACATAGATTGTGTTTTTTCCTCTTTATTAGACACAAAATCGTTGCTGCTACCATCATACTTCTTATACTTTCTCTTCACCTCTGATTTTCGTCTCTATCTACATCTCTTTAACACATTTTTCTTTCATAAAAAATCCACATTAATTTGGTCTAAAAATAACGGAAAGTTTAGAAGATGAAAAAAAGGAAAGCTGACATGAAAATTGAGATAAATTAACTTTTATCATCTTCGATCGTTAACAAGTATGATGATAAGATTCATGAAGGAGAAGAGAGTATTAAATAAAAACTGTAGAAAAAGCAAATTAACGACTATGGAATATCTTTATTAATAGTTGGCTTGGATGCGCAAACTTTTGGTTCGACCGCAAACTTCTAAAAATATCCTTTGCTCATATATAATTTAACGCTCATCTATATACGTTACCAAATTGTTTGTACCAAAATTGGGCACAACACTCTTCGGATGTGTTTGAAGAGATAAAATGAAGAAAATATATGTATAATGAAGCAGATCTAACAAACACACCAATAAACAGATAAGAAAATGCACAGAAACACACAGATTTAGAGTGGTTCGGCGAATTGCCTACATCCACTATGAAATGACTGATGTTTATTGAATTTCACTCGCCATTTACAAAAGATTACAACAGTACAACTGGAGTTTGATAATCATTTCGGCATAATATCGGCGTAGAGAGGCCAAAAGATCCTTCTTCTATAGGCCCTGGGGCTCTATTTATAGGCGTAGGAGGCAAATATCTCGCTCAGATCTCGGGAGACTTCTTCTGGCACGTGGGTGGGCCCACGCGATCGATCCCAGGCGATTTCGACTAGATCCGTGATCGATACGAACGAATTTCGTATCGATCAAGACTTGCTCCAATCGAGTCGAAATTTGGCAGGAACATTCTTCATATTGTACGTAAGCTGCTGTGAAAATTTCATAGCATTTGGACTTGTAGATCATGAGATATGATTGATGCAAGTTGAAGTTTTTCCATCCGCGATCGATACAAACGAATTTCGTATCGATGAAGACTTGCTCCAATCGAGTCGAAATTTGGCAGGAACATTCTTTATGTCATACGTAAGCTCCTGTGAAAATTTCATAGCATTTGGACTTGTAGATCTCGAGTTATGATCGATGCAAGTTTGGATTTCTCAACCGTGATCGATCAATATCTTGGGCATACGAACTCCGATTGACTCGAAATTCAGAACGTTGGCTCTCATAGCTTTGCTTGTCGTGTCATATCAATTTTAGCTCGATCCGGACTCGGACAAAATTCATCGATATCCATAGTGAGCCTGCGTATAACCGATCTCCAAGACGAACTGTCATTGGTTTCTAGTCAAGTTCTTGGTGTCACGGCCTTGCCAAAATGCGGGATAACACAAATCCCTTAAAAACTGGATCTAACAAATAAACTCACTTTATAAATTCAACACGTGCCTTTACAAATATTAATAAACATTAACATCACTTGAAAATAAGACCTAATAAATAGTTTTTTTTTACAAATTCAGAACGCTCAAATATAATCAAATCTTAATGTCACTTTAAAATAGGATATAACAAATGAAATTCCTTTACAAATTCTTTCTTTATTAACTAATAACAGAAATATAAATTCAAATTACCAAAAAAATTTAGATACTGAAACTTAAAAACAAAAATTCAAACAAACTATGCATGAGTTCAACGCAAAATACGATTAAATATTTCTAATTTTTTTTGAGTGTTTTGAAATATATACAATTTGTAGAACAACTCACGCACGAAGCGCATGTTGTAACGCTCGTATTTTATAATGATCACTCCCACATAAAGAAAAGCAAAAAAGAAGGATAATTGATTATTTGAGAAAAAATGTTTATTTCCCTCTCCATCCAAAATAATTTTCACATTCACTTTTTAAAACCTGCGTGGGTATGAGAAAAGCAAATTATATTCAAATCCCAATACGGCGAGTAGTTCCCCTCTAAATGTTTGAAAATTATATAGACTAAAATGTCTCTTCTAGATTTCAATTTTTTTTAAGCCACCACGTAAAACGTATATGAGAATGTTGTTCCAGGTCGCGTGGCGGATGCGTAAACTTTAAAATAACCACATAGTGTGAATGCATTGATTTGTGTACCCACCATGCACAAGTTACATAGAACCAAATAAATTCAACCATCGTAAATAAAATACGAAGAAAGAAACACCAATAAAGTGTTCCGTTTTCACCTTCTGTGGTTTTTTTAGCTACCTTATAGGTCAATTACGAGGTAAGCATTTAATTTTTTAATTTTTTTATAGTGTGCTGCTATTGGTACCCCAATTTCCTCTTCTGGCCACCATTATAGTTTTAATAGAAATGAATTTTTTGTATGTGCTTCTGGCCACCAATATCATATTCATTCATTCAGTTATAAACAACCGTTTATATCAACGGTTCTTCGATGGTTTAACGCCGTACGGCCGTTGGCAACCGAAACTTATTCATGACAAACGACCGAAAGTGGCCGAATAGCATTTCGGTCATTTACAGCCGATCGGGGTGCCGCTTGATTTGGAGAGAAAAATACGTGGTGTTAGGAAGATGAGTGCATGCTATTTTGGGGTGGCCTTCAGTGTAGGTGGCCAGAAGAGAAAATCGGGGTATCAATAACAATACACTTTTTATAAATGATATGAATTCAATAGAGGGCACTTTTGTCCTACGAAAAACAGACTACTCATGAGATTCCCAAACCAAAGTAAATCGCTGCCGTTTATATCCTCCCCGAATTCGGGATTTGTAGGCTTGTAGCAGCAGCTTGATATATACGCCTTTAATCTTTCCACTTGCATCAGCCATCAGGTCTTCTCATCATAGGCGTGCTCCCGATTCAGGTATTTCCATTTTATTTTCCCCTTCCATAATTATATTACTATTTTAACATTTAAATTTGTTTCAAAAGCTTGCAACTTTGTACGTATCTAACCCCGACCTTGATTAATTAGATCTGGTATTTTGTTACCTTTTTCTTTCTTCAATTTTTTGGCGATTCAGGTGAATTTGATTTTCATGTTGTATTGTGGAAATTTGTTCTGGTGTAAGAACTAAGAAGATACTATTTAGGTTTTTCTTTTGGTATCATCTCATTTTGTTTATTGGTGAAAAGTACAACCTTTTCCTAATCAGATCCATTGTTTTCCGTCAATTTCATGGTTAAATTATGAAATTTGGATAGTTCCAGTAGTAGTACTGTGTGCATGTGTCTGTGTGTGTGTGAACGCAGATAATTTTTTTTATTCATCTATCACGCATCTGGGTGATGGTGATGTGGGTAAAAATGTTCATCAGATCTGTATTTTGAATCACAACGTTTCTATATTTCGCTGTTATATTGCTGAAGTTGTCGGTTATTATGTGCAAGTGGAGGGAATATAGAAAATGGGGGAATTGTTTGAGATTGTTATTAGGACAAATTTTAGTTATAAACTTCCAAAAAAAAAACTTATTTTAGCTATGTGCCTTTGGCTGCTTTCTTTTTATTTTTGCTGGAACGCTGAATATAACAAAGTGTTTGTCGCTGCTTTTGTAACTTTGTAATTAAGAACTTACTAAATAAAATAAATTTTGGGTATTGTTACATCCGCTTCAATTTTGGATATGAGGGGACCAAATTATATAAGCACTCCATGTTTAATGAGATTGATATGAAGGGTACACAACCTTTAATTAAAGTTAGCATCTTTTTCTATTTTGCCCTTGGTTAAAACTTCAAAACTCTAGAGTAAAAAGTAAACATCCAAAGTAACTCTTTCTCCCTTTCTGCTTTTATACAAACAAAAAAAATGATGAGAACAAAAAATTATATGGAAAAACCGAATTTAAACTAATTTTAATTTAAAAAAATGTATGCAATTCGATGGGTGTATGCCGAAATAAACCAGAAAATCGATAATAGGTTGCTGAAATAAAAAGGTTAAACAGAATGGAGCCGTCGAATTAAATTATTCATTTCGGTCGTCCCCTTTTGAAATTTATTTCAAATATCGATTATACATTGATTTTTCCGATCGACGAACATGTTAAACCCTGCCTTCAAAATCCTAGAATTTTTTTTATCTGATTGTTTCGGTGAACAAAATCTACGTTACGAATGCTTTTTGGAGTAAGAATTAACCTTATTTCGTTCTTGTTTGAAATTTCATTTGCATTGATTTCTCCATTAATTATGGATTTGGTTTAAAAATTAAAGAAGGAGACGAATAAAGTTTAAAGGAATTAGGGTAACAAAAGAAAGGAGCAAATTAGTTAATTTAAATTGTAATTTTATGAGGGGCTATTTTTATTAGTACCTTTCATAGTAAATGTTGTTTTTTAAAAAAATGACCCCCTCATATTCAAAAGTGGAGTGTCAGCAACAATGCCTTAAATTTTCTTTACTCATATACAAATTACAATAAATAACGAAAAAAATGCAAATATAAATGTCTCAAAGATTTGTAACCTTGACAGCAAAGTCGCATAAAAAACCATTTATTATGTAATATAATTATATAGTTTCATTAGTGCGACCACTAATTAGATGCAATTTACAATTTGATCATGCATATTATTCATAAAACATTGCGATTGAGCTGAAAATATATTATTGTGACTTGATGGAGCTTATGGTTGGTTTTGCATCGTCCGCTATGTTCTACGTTTCATTACCGTCATTCTCGTCCTCCTCATCTTGTTTAGCTTGCTCAAATAAATAACACATCATGAAGATCAACATGACATGATAAATGATGTGTTATACATGCAACGACTATATCCTTTTGAACATAAAACTTGTTATATAAAGACATTTTATTTAGAATGAGAAACATCTTTTTTAATACACCAAAACTTCTCACAAATCTCAATCACATATCATAGTTTTGCATGTGCATTGTTAAATCTTTTTTCACATTTTGTGACACTACTACCTCTTTAGGCTTTCAACTAATAATGTATTGCGTTAGGAAGATAAGAAGTCTGGTGTTAAAATTTTGCCGCATCACAAATGTAATATGTACATACAACAACATAAATGTCAAGTCTATAATAATTGTCATTTTACATGTTATTAACTAATTGTGAAATATGTACTTGAATGTGGTTTTGAAAAATTATTAGTAGGATCATACAGTGTTTCATTTAAGACCCTTGAATCATGTACTCTTCCTTCCCAACCATCACATATATAAATTTCATGTCAAAGTTGATACAGTCATTACATTTTGATATCAATTTTCCTTGGACTCGTCAGCCGAATGGTATTTGCTCATTTATGAGAATGTTCGCATTTAGTAATGTACCATCAAATGCTTCAACTGACCTATAAAAGCTCATTCTCTTAGTTCAATATGCGATAAGATATTTTCAATAGTTTTGGTATACTCTCAAGGAACAATTATTTTTGAGCAAAATTCATCACTGCGTTCAATATACCATGGAAATACTTATGAATCGTCTGTTCAGATTGTTGAAATTGAAATCAGTGGGTACATGATTATACATTATCGATTATTATGAGACACTGGGTAGAAACATTGTCATTTTCTCCTCAATGTCCAAGTGTTTGCTATTAGAAAGCCAATTCTTATGTCGGAACTCGGAAGTAACGACATAGGTTTATAAAAGATTTCTTATCCATTCGAAATTTATCGCATATGACTGTGGAATAACCTTCCAGTTGTTCAGTTTAGTTCTTACATGACTCTAAACTCATGTATTCAAAATGAGCTTTTTTCCCCTTCTCTCAATGCTGGATTATATTCTTCAAGTATGCTGAAATAGAAATATAATCTCTATTGGTGGACCATTATCTTTCTCAAGTTCCTTTTATGAGCATATAATCTCTATTGGTGGACTATTATCTTTCTCAAGTTCCTTTTATGAGCAATTACTTTTTCAGGATAAAATTTGGATAGTTTTTAACTTACATGCTCCTTTTAGTAACTCTACTTTGCATTTTGTAGTTAATCCCGATAAGTTTGTGTGTTCTTTTAAAGTATCTTTGCAATTAAATCATGTACAAGGGGGAATATAACAATTCATTTATTCTACATGCAACCATGTAATTAAATTAGGTTTCAGCTTGTGCATTGGGTTGTGTTTAAAAGTGATATCTTTTATTAGAAGAAAGAAAACTACTCCAATACCATTAAAGAGCCATTAGAAGAAGAAACTATTAAACCTTGTATTAGTTGTTTAATAAATACCATTAAAAAATTTGTTTACCTATTTGTTCCTTTATTCCATCAACCATCTTTTTTTATTTAAAACAAGATATTGTCAAATAAAACGGAATATGAAGATCATAGTTATCAAGGCATGCACCTAGGCTCAAAAAGGCTCAGACGCACGTTGTGCGTTTTTTTGCAGTTTGAGTGCGCTTTTTTGCAGTTTGAGATGTCTTTTTGCAAAATTCAGATTTTAGTTAAATAAAAAATTCAAATAGTTAAATGAATTATAAAATATGCTTTAAAATTTAGATAATAAAATATTTAAATAGTTGAATGAATTATAAAATATGGAAAATTTAATTTGCAGTTAGTATAATGGTAGATCAAACTTGTATAAAAGGCACGCAAAAAGGCCCAAGGTTCAAAAAAACCCAAGGCTCAAGGCTTGCGCCTTTTTTCGCCTTAGCGTCTATGATGAAGATGAATGATAAGTTACTCACATAAAATGTTGATTTGAATAAACAATTTTTTTTGCAAAGGTAGTAGCGGTCTATAAAAAATATAGAAATTTAGCAAACTACCAATTATAAAGAATTGAATAAACTGAATATGGAAATGTTATTTTAATTCTAAAAAATGTACACCATTATAATAGTTGATTTTTCATACCTAGATATTAAGAGACTATCAAATCATTATTTTTTACTAAAAGAATACCGATATCAAAAATATAATTCCAAAAACTCTAACGATCTTTTCCAGAATGTGCAATAACTCTTTGTTTCCATATTGATAGTTAACTCTGTTATCTTAATGTCTGCTCATGTTTTGACATAAGTAAAATTAAAAATTCCTTTACCATTGCTGTTAAAAAACTTAAAATCCTACGATTTGAATCCCATTTCAAATGCCATCTCTCCATTTACAATTCGATTTATATTCCGATTCAAACCCAGCTAATACCGCAGTTTAGAAAAATCATTCAATCCAAACCGATACATTCAATATACTTATTTGGATATACAATTCCAATTCTAATCATTTCCAAACAAAATCAAATTGGAACAAGAGAGGAAATGAATTTTTAGGTTTAGATGTAGAAGTTCAATCATCAAAATCAATTTCAAAGTGTGCAAATCTTAAAATATGGATTTTTTTGAATCTCCGATTTACAATTTAAATCCCATTTCCATTTAAAGTTTGAATTTTACGATTTATTATTTGAATCTCATTTTGAAAACCTTGTGCTTTACTGAAAAAGAACAAAAATGGAATGAAACCATTTGAAAAATGCTCCAAATAAACATGATATAAAAATGGATCACCAATGTTCCAAACATAGTTTACTACTCGCATACAAACACTATCTATCATTAATTTGGCAAGCTAACGTTTTACATAGTAGAATATCTCATAAACCAATTGGTTGTAATCAAATAAAGTAACACTATATTCATGATGATATGGACACATGATATTTACTAATCGAATAACAACACAGTTCATCATAAATACAACTAACTTAACATTACCTATATGGATGATCTTTTTAAGTAAAAACTTAATGCCATATACCCCTAAGCTAGCATTAAAAGTCATGCTTCACTAATCACATCAATAATGATAATAATAATAAACAAACAAGTTCTGCTGTACAACTCCCTTATGTTGTTTAATCATCAAACTCTAAAGTCAATATATCATCATCCTAATCCGCAACACATACTAAAAAAAATTAAGAAGATGAATTACCTCTAATGGGAAGTGATGAGATCGATTTGTAGCAGATTATGAATAGAGCTTGAAGGAGAACTGGGTGAAAAAAATATGTTGCAAATGGATGTATTTATAATATGTTTTTTAGCCAGATAAGAAAAGTAATCATTGATTTTTTGGAATAAGCGAGGCATGGGTTTGTTTAATATTGCTGATTTCTGGGATTTTATATGGAGGATTGACTCGAAACAAATGACTACTTGTTTCTGGAATTGAATCTTGAATCAATTCAGCGATAAATGAAAAAGAAAACACACCCTTATTTCAAAATAATTGGAAAAATAAATCTGGTTTTCACTAGGTTAAAATTTGTGCTTAAAAAGCGCTCAAGCACAAATTTGTATTTTGTGCTTGTGCTCTTTCAAAGTATGCAAGCATTAAAAAAAAAAAAAAAAATTTGTGCTTGCGCACTTTGAAATTTTGCAAGCAAAAAAATGACCCGGTGAAAATTAGGTGTATTTTTTTGGAGTGAGGTATATAGCAGCAAGAAGAACACACAAACACCCTCCCTCCCTCCCTTATACATAAAAAATGAAAAAGCTTGAAATTAAAATTTGTCCTTATTATTGTTGTCTTTTTGATCAGTGTTCTCAACGGTATTGCTGGTATTTTTTATCATGTTCTGCATTTGATTAGCTTATGCTGTATAGCTTTATGCTCATGCTCCACTGAATTAATCTATCTTTCAACAAGTTGTTTGCTAAACTTAACTCATTTTCGTCATGACTCATCTTTCATTATGTTGAATTGTCTTATTTAGTAATGGTTGTAGTTTTAGCTGCAGCAGCCATTATTACAGTAAATTCAATTTGTTTTTTTATACCTTTTTTATATTATTTTTTAATCTGTAGCTATCTGAACTAAATGTGTGTGTTTTCATTTTGATTTGTTTTATAACTGAGTATGAATTTTTTGTTTCCTAGATGTATGTCTTCTAAATCGAACTCTTACTCAGTTTAAACAAAACTATAAACATCTAAAAGATATTCACAAAAATTATGCATTTTGGATGATATATTTGACTTATTATAAAGTAACTTTTGATTTGCGTATATTTCATATCCAATGCATGCAGTTCTATTTCAGAGAAAAAGGTTGACAGAGTTTTATATGTATTTTTTATTGATCATATATGCATATATAAATACACAATCATACAAATAAATCACGGTATTAGTCAATGAGTGAATTGCGTTTCATTGGAAGATTGATATTTTGGCTTGCATGGAGAATCAAGAGCAATCTTTCAAATCTCGGATTTTACATCTCGGTCTATATCTTGGGTTGAGATCTTAAGATCTCGGGTGAAATGTGTATCAAACAATTAAAAATCATGTTTGAAATCTCGTCTTGTCCGAGTGCAAAAAGTGGATCTTGGGTTAGATGTAGGAGATTTAAAATTCTGATCTAGAGATATAAAAGAGAAAAGGCTGAAATAGTCAAATTAATCAGGGTATTATTAACAATTCATTCTAACGAAGTTGAAACAATTAGAATTAAGGGTTGTTTTTAGTAATAGTAAAGATAAATAAGATAAGTTACACCTCCTAAGATATTGAAGCTTGTGGTTTTTTTTCCTCTCTTTTCTTTTTGAAAATGTTGAGTGTTTTTAAGGCTTTAAACCACCATAAAGTTTTGGACCCTGAACCTCTAGTGTCTCAACTTTGTATTCTTTCATGTGATCTACCTTTCAGGGAAGAGTTCACGATTTTCTGTGTTTGCGTATTTATTTATTTATATGTTTGCCATGTACAAATTGCCTCAACGTAATATGCAGTCAGTATTTGCAAATTTTGTTTGTTTTTACCCTTTTCTCATTCCTTATTTGTGAGGAAATGCATTTTTAGCCTTACAAAATGCGAAATGAAACATTTTTAGTTTGATAAATTTACTGATTGCAATGAATGTGTTTATTCCTTCTGTTTTCCTTAAATTATATTAGATGTTAATAAAAAAGATTTTACACTGGCATTGCATGCAATTTTGTTGAGGTCTTTGAATTCATTGCCACTCCAACGGGTTTCAATAAATTAAATATATCTATTCTGCATTGTTGATTATTTCTTGATTAAATTGCAGAAAAATGGCGGGGGGGTTTAGAGTTTTGCATCTTGTTAGACCTTTTCTTGCTATACTACCGGAAGTTGAATCAGCGGACCGGAGAATTCCTTTCAGGGAGAAAGTTATTTATACAGTAATATCACTATTCATCTTTCTGGTTTGCAGCCAGCTTCCTTTGTATGGCATTCACTCCACCACAGGCGCAGATCCTTTTTACTGGATGCGTGTTATTCTTGCTTCAAACCGTGGAACGGTCATGGAACTGGGTATCACTCCCATTGTGACTTCAGGATTGGTGATGCAGCTATTGGCTGGATCTAAAATCATTGAGGTCGATAATAATGTTAGGGAAGATCGTGCTTTGCTGTAAGTGGTGCTATATTTACATTACTTTGCTTTAAGTGGTGCACTCACTCAAGCACATTTTTGCATTATTTATTTACATAAAATAATGAAAATTGAATTTCTTATCTTCTATCATACGTTAATGTAACTGGTTGTATGTACTGTATAACCTGGATGGTTGATTCTTCTTGAATGGATTAGTCAATATACCAAAGTTAATGTGTGCACCACAATTGCGAATTTTTTTTTCTTGCACGATTTGAATAGTTTACTCAAGTCAAGTTGTAGTAAAAATCCAAAACCTATTTGAAACATTATTAGTAAAATTTGAATTGGCTTTCGAAGAAGTGATCGTGAACCAAATTGGGGATCAAATTTTAGTCAGATGTGTTATATATGGTTGGACGGAATCAAAGTTGGTAATTTATGGTGCAAATTTGAATCATTGTTGATTTTTTATCACAAAAAAGTTGAATTATTGTTGATTTTTGTTAATAGTTGGAATTGGTTGACAAATTTTTGGTCCGACTGCAAACTTTCCAAAACACCCTTACTATACAAATGAAGTTTATTGGTTTGAATTCCACTAATTTCAAACGGTAACATTCGTTTTTAATTGAAAAGTTTGATATGTAAATGATGTCACGAGTTCGAATCTCAATCCCAACAAAAATATTCATATTCTTTCTAATTCTATTTTTCAATTTATGTTACTAAAAATACATACAAATTTGGGCTTCAATGATTTTAGATCATTATATATTTTTTCAACGATATTTTAATATGCACGTGCATCGCACATGCTGAAGAGCTCGTGTAAACTGTCTTAAAAATTGATTTAGTCTGTTTGGAGTCTTTGGATTATGCCTGAATTTTGCAACAAGTTCGATTCTGTGCCATGTATATTCCAAAAAGTATTGCCACTCCAGTACAGATGTTTTAGAAGAAACTCATCAAAAGGATACAATTTTACCATTTAAATATTTGAATTTTACTTTTGTCGTGCCATCTCAGTTGAAGTCCACATCTTATTATATAATTCTGTGCACATGAGATTTTAATGGGATTTTAGAAAGAGGGAATTAGGAAAAATGACAAACTTTGACAAAAGATTAGTCTAAAGGACACCAAGTTTTATTTTTTGGCTGAAGGACAAACTTTGGAACAAATTAGGTTGAAGGACAATGCTAGTTCTAACTAGCATTATATTCAGTTTTTACACTATACAAAATGCTAGATAGACTAGCATTTTATTCAGTTTTTACACTATACAAAATGCTAGTTCTAACCAGCATTGTCCTTCAGCCTAATTTTTTTCAAAGTTTGTCCTTCAGCCCAAAGATGAAACTTGATGTCCTTCAGCCTTAACTTTTTTCAAAGTTTGTCCTTATGCCTATTTTCCACTTTTAGAAAATACATAAATTTTAGAATATACATGCTCATATACTCATGTGTATCAATTCAATATTTCAGAAATGGTGCACAGAAATTACTTGGTATTCTTATTGCTATTGGTGAGGCGGTTGCATATGTTCTATCTGGTATGTATGGAAGTGTTGGCCAACTTGGTGCTGGCAATGCTATTCTCATTATTCTCCAACTCTGCTTTGCTGGTATTATTGTTATTTGCTTGGACGAGCTACTGCAAAAAGGTTATGGCCTTGGATCTGGCATTTCCCTCTTCATAGCCACTAATATCTGGTAAGCTTTCTAGTCATATCATTCTTACATTTCAAATTTTTGGATGGTGTTGATTGCTAAAGTTCATTTGTCTTTTATATATAGAAAAGTCTCCTCGTAAGCTAATCTTCAATGTATTGACACAAAATACTTCATCCGCCCCTTAAAGAATTAAAATAGTGATGTTTTGAACTTTTATTTTTATGCCAAAATAGACTGCGTTTTAGGATTATGTGGTTGGAATCAATTTGGAAGTATGGTGGAAATGTAAATTACATGGTTGCTATTTTTTTTTTAAAGCTGTGCTCCTTTATTGTGCATGGAAGTCACAAAGAAGAAAAGGTTGTGCTTTTTGTTGAAATGAGTAACATCGAAGGTTTGTTAAATAAAATGTAAATCAACAACTTACTGTTACAAGTCACAAAGGACTTTTGGATACTGCAAATTATTTTTTAACATTCTGCCCAACAAAGCATATTAACATGGTCGTATAACTCAAGTTATTAATTCTTTTCTTTATCCTGCACAGCGAAAGCATCATTTGGAAGGCTTTTAGCCCTACTACCATTAACAGTGGCCGAGGTGCTGAATTTGAAGGTGCTGTTATTGCATTATTCCACTTGTTAATAACTAGGACAGATAAAGTGAGAGCTCTTCGTGAAGCATTTTACAGACAAAATCTTCCAAATGTGACAAATTTGCTTGCAACCGTATTGGTTTTCCTCATAGTGATTTATTTCCAAGGCTTCCGGGTTGTACTTCCAGTTAGATCAAAGAATGCTCGCGGGCAGCAAGGTTCATATCCAATCAAGTTATTCTACACATCTAACATGCCCATTATCTTGCAATCTGCACTCGTTTCAAACTTGTATTTCATTTCTCAGGTTGGAACTATACCACAACATTAAAATCATAATTTCTTGCATAGTTAATTTTGTTACATGGACATCTTTCACATTGATGCAGCTATTGTACCGAAAGTTTAGTGGGAATTTCTTTGTGAATTTACTTGGCAAATGGAAGGAATCCGAATACTCTGGTGGTCAATTTATTCCAGTTGGCGGCCTTGCTTATTATATTACACCACCATCTAGGTAGATTTACTACTAATGCTTAGTTTATAATCTAATTCTTACAGCAGCTTGTCATTTCAATTTTTATTCTGTGTAGTTTGGCAGATATGGCTGCAAACCCCTTCCATGCTTTGTTTTATATAGTGTTTATGCTGACGGCTTGTGCACTGTTCTCTAAGACTTGGATAGAGGTGTCTGGGTCATCTGCAAGAGATGTTGCTAAGCAACTCAAGGTAATAATGAATGAAAAAAAAACTATATCTTTATATATATATATATATATATATATATATATTAATAGTTGTTTTGGAAGCGCAAACTTTTGGTCCGACCGCGAAGTTCCGAAAATACCCTTTACTCCTATATAATTTAATGCTAATCTATATATGTTACCAAATCCCTTAAAAATTGAATCTACAAATAACTCACTTTGCAAATTCAACATGTGCCTTTACAAATATTAATAAACATTAATATCACTTGAAAATAGGACCTGATGGATAGTTTTTTACAAATTCAGAACGCTCAAATATAATCAAATATTAATGTCACTTTAAAATAGGATATAACAAATGAAATTCCTTTTCTTTATTAACTAACAGGAATATAAATTCAAACTACCAAAAAAATTAGATACTGAAACTTAAAAATAAAAATTCAAACAAACTATGCACGAGTTCAATGCAAAATACGACTAAATATTCTAGGAAATTTTTTTTTTAGTGTTTTGAAACATATACAATTTGTAGAACAAATCACGCGCGAAGCGCGTGCCGTAACACTCGTTTTGTAATAATAGCCATCTGGTTTGGTCATTAATGTAGTACTTGATTGATACCTCAATACACACACACACACATACACACACACACACATACACACACACACACATACACACACACACACACACATATACATACACATACACACACACACACATATACATACACATACATATATACATACATACATACATACATATATACATATACATATATATATATATATATATATATATATATATATATATATATATTACATATGAGATAGGATTGATGACACTATAAATTGCCAATAGGAGAGTAGGTGCATCCGTTTTTGATTGTTGGTTGGCATTAGCTAGATGATAAAATAAATGAGGGAAATTGTTCTAATTAGGTAAACAAGTGAAGTCAATAAATGACTGATTGATTTATTTAAAATTGGCAGAAAAGCTTCCTACTGCTATTTACTGAAATACCTTCCTTTCAGCTACAACATACTATGAGTACTTCGTGTTCATGTATTAGAGCCAAACTAAGCTGATGACTGTGATAACATTTTCAAATCATCTTTTGGTTTAAATTATGGTATATATGGTGCTAGTGATAAAGTTTGATAATTCGAAAGAAGTCCTGATATATGGTTAGTGGTTAATACTTGTAGATGTTATTTTACTTGCACTTGAACGTCTGTTTAATTAACTGTAAGTCTTTAAATCAGAGGAATGTAGTTTGGCCCAGGCTCTTTGCACTGCAAAATTCTTCTCTGACACACCGTTTAATTTTCAAAAAAGAAGAAAAAAAAGAATAAAGACATAATTACATTTCTTCCTTCATAACTCTCTTCTTTCATTTTAAGAACTTTTAAAAACCGTTTTTTAATAGTTATGTGAATTGTGTGTAAAACTCAAGTAAGATTGATGGAGAGAAAAAAACCGAGTCGCCCTCGCTAGGGTAGGTCATAGATTTGTAACTAACTACAGTTACCTCATACTAGGAAAGAAGCAAACCCAGCTCCACTTTACATTAGGTTCATTGAAGCATTCCGCCTTAGGTTAGCAGTACACACACACACACAAAATTAGACGAGCAACCCTAGCTACCCCCAGCGTGGTTTTTCAAACCTAGTGTGGCGCTAGAGTGGTTTTGTTTCAAACCGCCACCGGGCTTATAATACTAGGTTTTAAGATATACCACACCAGAGGCATACTTGTGAACTACAGCCTGTTTGGGAGTTGTCTTCATCAATTAAAATTCTGTACCGTATTTTCATCAAATCCAACATCCAAATTCGATGTATACACCAAAATTCATCAGACTACAACATCAAAAACATGTATTTTGGAAATAAAGAAAACAAATAAATGAAAATGACATATCAAAAATTAAATTCCATTAGAAGAACCCGTCTTGAGTTGTAGAATGAGGTGAAAGTGAAGATCTTATGTGCTCGAATTTTAATTGAAGCATATGACATGTGAAAAATCGAAGAGGATGGGGTTTTGAGAAGTTGTTTTGTATTAAATTAAGTAGGGGTAAATGTGGATTTTTGTTGGGGTGTGAAAACATCGACAGCAAAAACTGGAGTTCAACCCATTATTGCATCTCAATATTTGAGTGTCATATTTAGCATACATTTCCACTTAAGCATGCTTTTATTTGAAATGTTGTTAAATAAATCTCCTTTTGATGATTATCATGTATTAAGGTGACTTGAATTGTAATATTAAGTACGTGAACAATGTTTGCACTTTGCAGTTACCTCCTAGGTTGCATATTTATTTTCATATGTTGGTTTACTGCAGGAACAACAAATGGTGATGCCCGGTCATAGGGAGTCGAATCTGCAAAAAGAACTTAATCGGTACATTCCAACTGCAGCTGCATTTGGTGGCATGTGTATCGGTGCATTGACCGTTCTTGCAGATTTCATGGGAGCAATTGGGTCGGGCACAGGGATTCTTCTTGCTGTCACCATCATATACCAATATTTCGAAACATTCGAAAAGGAAAGAGCCAGCGAGCTTGGATTCTTTGGTCTGTGATCGCTTGCAATATCATTTTCTACATAATACAGTAAAAGTGACTAGTCAGAGATGCACTGTAGCTTCAGCTGGTAGAAATTTTGGGAAAGTAAGTTGGAAGAGAAAAATGATAAAAAATATATATGTTAAAGTTTAATTTTTGTTTAAAGAACTTATGATAGATTCTTCAGGGAAGCTCACTTCCCTACTTTCATCTAGAGTAATGTGTGATTTTTTATTTTATCATTTGGTTTTGGGGTGGAACGTTTGAAATATTTGAATGACAATTCAGGTTTGATTAGACATGATTTGTAACAAAATTGTTAATGGATCCAGTTTCTTGATTTAAAAGGACACATGGATGTGTATTTTTGGTCTTATGTATGTTCGTACAGAGTTGTAAACGGAGGAGATGTTCTATCCGACTATCCCATTTAAGATGCGCATCCTGTTTTATACCTTGTCTCATCACATTTATTTAATTGATTGAATTAACAAATAAAAAGGATATGATTTGTATTGCTGTAATAATCCAACCGTAGTGATTTGTTTTGTAATATTCAGTAATTTAAATAATTGATTTGATTATTATAAATTTGGTTTTAAATGAGTGATTTAAAAACTTAGGTGGTGTTTGGTTTGGAAGCATGTTTTATGTTTTCAATATTTGTGTGCGTGAAAGTGAAGGAGTTGGAACATTCTGATTAATCCAACATTGGAAAGAAGAGATGAAAAAAGATAAGATTTTGATATTTTTCAAAAGACGGAAAACATGAAAAAGTAATTTTCAGTTTCATCTGTTAAACTCGTTTTCCAAATCGATCATTTTCCATCTGTTTTTGGCTCTTCCGTGTATTTTGTACACGTTTGAAAACTCAAAACTCAACTGAAATTTCAAATAAAATGTTACCTTAGCTTTTGAAGATAAACGAATTGAATTTTAAACATTTTTCGTTGTAAGAAAAGGATGTAGAAGTTGGTCATTAAAGATTAGGAGGAAATGAGTTTTCCAATATTTTAGCATATAATTGGCCCTAAAGTTCAATCCATCTTAATAAAAGAACAGTCTTTTCCCTTTTCCCCACTTCCTCTTTACCCCTTCCTCACTTTGCAAATATAGTTAATTTCTTCATTCTCTTTTCATCTTCTTTCAAAAATCTAATCCACATAGATTGTGAATGAAATCTCTAAATTCATGTAAAAATTACCATAATTCAAATTAGACAAAGATCTAGGTTGATGTCCTAGAGGTCACGGATTTGAAACTTCAAGATATTAAAATCAGTGCTCTGCTTGAATAAAATATTATTCTTATCATAAAAAAAAAGTTTTAGACGAAGATCTACCAAGTCATCTTAAATTCGGAGTAAAGTTTGGATTTTGGAATTTTTAAAATTAACATTTGAAGGGCAGACTGTTTACTTAATTTGAAGATAATCTTGGATTCGGTAAGTTGAAATGATTTTTTGTAACGATCCGTATTTTTAACTATTTTAAATTATGAAATTTAATATAATTATTGAATAAAAATGGTTAAAAATAATTTTTTTAATGATTTATTAATGTAAGTTATTGCATATGAACTTGAACAAAATTTTGAAATAAACAAATTTCGAAGATTTAAATAATAACAAGTATTGAAAGGAAATGCTATGTATTGAATGTGTTTACAATCAATAGTTGAATTGAGTAATAAATGTTAAATTCATTAGATGTAAATAAAGTAATTGGTTGATAACTTAAATTCATTTGGAAGCTAATATTGAAATTATTGATAATGGACGATTAAATTGTTTAAATTTAATCTTGAAAATTTTATAAATAACTGAATCCTAAGTTAAAATATGAATGAAAGTGATTTCAAAAGTTGATTTAGATATTTTTCAAATATGAATGAAGATTGTCAACACTAAAAAAATTGAATTTAAGTGATTAATTTAAAATTTGAAAATTTCTGATTTTAATTGACGAGTAAAAATAGCCATTTTGGCCACTATCTCGGATTCCGACGAAACTAGTTTCATCGGATCCGTAATAGTGAATTATTGTAGAATTTCAAGTTTCGTAGCGTTCAAACTTGTCGTTTGGCCGTGCGAGCTTGAAACGCATAGAAATCAATTTCAAAATTTAATTAAAATAATTCGATTCGAAAAGCTATCTTCTGCATACGATCAAATTAGGCTTCAAAACTAGTTCCATTGTGTTTGGATTAGGGGTAAAATATTATAAACGCCAGGCGACACGCTTCGTTTGGAGTTCGTTCGAAAAAATACGTGAATAGTGAGAATAATATTAAAATAATATGTTTACATGTATATATATACGCTTGCACGGTAAAACCTAACCCTAATTTTATTCTGGCCGCCATTAACTTATTAATGGCCAAAAGTTAAGGACTCTTTCTTCTCGATTATCTCCTCCTCCAAGCATTTTTGTCGAAATCTTCCAACTAGGAAATCGAAGAGCTCGTCGAGCTTGCCATATCCAACCGTCGAGATCGAGTAAGGAGGTCCACGACAGCGGTGATTCTTGTTCGAAGTAGTGGCGTTCGTGCGCATTTTCCAAGAGCTAGAGGACGCCGAGCTTGGGGAGGTCAAAGCCGAAGGTGGAGCTCGCATATGCCATTCAAATGGTGGCCTCTCGATCACCAGAGGAGGAGCGGCGATCATGTTGATAACGACGACGTGGGTTTTTGCGTGCGTTGATGGCCTGGGAACGAACGATGGGAAGAGAGAGCGTGCGGCCTAGATTTTTTGATTTGAACGGCCCAGATCTCCTGAAGGTTTAGAAAAAAAATGTGTAATTTATTTATATTATAAATCGAAATCTTATAAAATGTATCTCTCTCACATGCGAGGTCGAAATTGGATGAAATAAGCGGCGATAGAATCATGGCGACGACCACTACATTGTGGAAGTGGTTTGGAGCTAACTAAAATTTTAGGTTAAATCGAACGTTGTTCGATTTGATTTAAAATTTAAAACTCATGGTGAGTGTTTTATAACGCTCACAACGTACTAAAATATTGTTATGCTAGTTAAATTGAAATTATGAAGTGATATAAATTTATTGATTGTTGTTTGATAATTTTAATTGACATTTAAATTGACATCTAATTTAACTGAAAGAAATTTAAATTGACAGTTAAATAGAATTGGAATTAAATTGTTTAGTAAAATTCCCGATTATTGATAACTGGGTAATTGTTGTGATTTACTGACTGTTTGGATGATTGACTGTGATGTATGCTATTGATTGATGTTTTGGATGATTTGTATGTTTATTTATTTTGATATATCCTGTTATCATCCTGTATATTATTTACAGTATATAAAATTGTAAGTTCAATTATTTTGAATAAATTAAGAAATAGGTTGAAATGATATATACCTATGACACTGTGATTTAGGTTGAAATGATATATATCCTTCCTTGAAATTAAATTGAAATAACTGATCACTTGGCCATATGATAGAAAATTATATACGAACACCGGATTGGTTAAATTAAATGATTTAAAAAAAATTTATTTGAAATTTATTTAAATGATTTGATTTTAAGAAAATGAAAATCGAATTTATGGAAATCGAACTATTTCGAAATTGAGCTCGGGATTGAATTATATTTGGGAATTTGGATTTCAATTTGGGTATTGAAAGTAAATTTGATTTAAGTGTTTTGAATCGATGTTTTGAAAATCGAACTCTGAATTGATAAAAATCGAAATGATTCAAAATTTGAAATTGAAAGTATTTTGGAATTGAAAGTATTTTGGAATTGTAATTGAAATTAATTTGAATTTGGAATTGAAATTAATTTGAAATTGACATTGAAATTAATTTGGAATCGAAGTAAAATTCGACTTGAAATCGGAATTGAATCGATTAAATCGAAATGGAAATTTAAAAGTGATTTGGATTG
Source organism: Allium fistulosum (assembly GCA_030737815.1). Classification (NCBI taxonomy): domain Eukaryota; kingdom Viridiplantae; phylum Streptophyta; class Magnoliopsida; order Asparagales; family Amaryllidaceae; genus Allium; species Allium fistulosum. The sequence goes on along the minus strand of CM060907.1, from coordinate 933,058,093 downwards.
GAAATTTTGAAAATTGAATCAGTTTGACTTTGAAACTATTTTCAAATAAATTATTTTGATATAAACTACTTAAATCTATCTTTTTAAATATTCAAATTATTTTGGATTTTCCGAACGATTTTGCTATATAAACCATTTTAATACTTAAACTATTTTATATAAAACTATTTTAACCGTTTAAACTATTTTTAACTATTTTAATTATTTAAACTATTTTCTATAAATTCAAATTAGTCAAAGGGGTGAAATGTTTATAATTAAATCTTGGATTTAAGTGTGAATTGGGTTAAAATGAAGTTATAACATAAATTGAAATTCAAAGCGATTTTGGAAGCGAAATCGAAATATTGAGGTGAAAATGATTTTGTGTTGAAATAGTATATTTTGAGTAAATATGATGATTTCGAAATGGATTTGATTTTGAAGTGAATATGATTATTTTGATATTAAGTATGAACTATTTTCGAAATGTAAAAGTACCAACCGACGTGTAAAACGATATTTGGTTGTTAAAGAGACCGGGGCCGGATATGGGCATACTCTCTGTCGATACCGGAACCACTTTAACAACTGTGTACGCGGAGTGATGATCCAGAACGAAGTGGTTGGATTTGGTGTACATTTGCTGGATTTGAAGAAAAAGAACGATGATGGATTAGCCTGGCACTTGCGCCAATTTGAAATGACTAAAACAGGAGCCGTACCAGTCAAGTGGGCTAGCTACCCCGACCGGACACACTTCTTTGTATTACCATCATTTACATTGTGATTGATTGGTGCACACCCTCGAATTTTTGAGAGTGTTGGACGCGGTGGGCGATTATGGCTATGATGCGTTACCACCATCCGGGAAGGGTAAACTGGTAGTATCCTACCTTAGTCATTGCCTCACGTGCCTTGTTATACTTTTATCCCTATACGAGACCCATATGATTCTGGTTTAGTGTTGTCGTATCACGGCGCATCCCTATCCATCGACGGTTTACCGGTGTTTTATATGAAAACTATACAACAACACTTAAAAACGCGTTAAATGGGATCAATGTAAAGCCTTAACGCTAAGAATATTTATTTTATTGATTAGACACTATATATGTAGAGTATTCTACTACATATAAATATTTTGATGGATCCTTAAGAGATGGAAAATCCCGTAACATCTCTTGAGTTATTACACGCACGTTATACACTGGATAGGAGATGTGAAATCCCGTAAACATCTCTAACGCTATCACACTCATGTTATATGCGATATTGATTTGACTTACATAAGGATATTTTAGACCTGACTCGAGTGTTTTGTCTTTTCATTATGTTCGGGTCAGACCTGAGTTTTCAGCTTATCGAAGATTATTCTCTAGAGGACGAAGACGAAGATTTGGTATATTATTACTAGTATTATTCCATCATTGTTTGTTCCACTGCATTATTTTATTTGTTCTGCTGTATATATATATATATATATAACTTTGATAAACATTGTATATAAATTATAATCAAATGTATAATATAAATAGCTTCATGAACTGTTTATTTGATTATTATATTTTATCGTTCCGCTGCGAGATTCTGTGTTGTTTTCTTCTTCTTTTCTTAATTAACCCCAATGATTATCTATGTTTCGGATTGTTTAAGTCGAACATGTATGGATTATTGTCTATTTAAACCTTCCGAAATGTGGGTCGTCACAGTCTTCTTGTGATTACTCTGAGACGTTTGTATTTGCATTCATGATTATTGTTGACAACCTTTCAAGCCAATCTCGAAATAGTGCTTGTGGAGGTCTCTAGTAAATGCCAGTCACTAAAAAAGTTGTTAAATGTGTAAAGGGAGTAAATACAAATAGAGTGCGATACAAGTAAGTAAACAACATATAATTCAGGGTGGTTCGATCTAGAAGAGAACTATGACCACTATTATTTCTTATGTTATTATTTCTGAGATTTTTCAGTTACAGGTGAGATCTATTGATTTTTACAAGAGCATATAACAAGCAACAATATAGTTTTCGAATGATGATCGTTGTACAAGCGCATTAGTTCTTCTATTTATAACCGTGGAAATCATGCTTTAAAGGGCTTGGACTGATGTCTTGGATGCTAAATTTCTTTAGAGCCATTGATTGTGATTTATGGTCTAGATGCGGACATCGCCAATGCCACTTAGGCGAAATGATCCAGATGCATCCTAGCTGACAGGTCATACATCATCATGCTTTCGTTAGATGACTTTTATGGTGGAGGGTGTAGTTGTTGCACGATGTCACATTTTTTAGATGAACAATACATTCATAGTGCTTTCGTCAAGGGAACAGTACAAACTCACGGTCTCATTTTGCAGGAGCGGTTGATGGCTTATGTTAGATCTTTGTCCACATATGTGAGGTGAGGCGGGTAAGAGAATTGATCAAAGAAGAGTTTGAAAGACCGAAAGTTGTATGGATGAGGCATGTCACCAGACATGTGGGTTTAAAAGCTAGCATTATCTATATGACATGGTCAGTGACAGACAGGGTGAGGAGGTATCTCGAAGGTGGTAAGGAGGTACCATCTGATGACTTGCGGGAGACCATTGTTTTGGAGGAAGATACGAAAAGGGTTATGAGGCGAGAAAACCTTCAGAGTAAGGCTCATTTGAATGGACAGAAAACTAGGTTGTATATGATTTGATCGACACTTGTTATGTAGGCCTTGATGGTTTGGTTAGGCTTCGGACTTGCTCGGCTTGGTTTGTATTTTGCTAGAAAAACGAGCAACATTTTGCCCTCCAGATTCACCTCTACGGGAATGGTGGACTTGTTTTATTCATAATTAACGTGAATGAGACACGACATGCTCTCATCGGTTGCTACGATTTGTGCCTTGAGATAGTTTCAAGGAATTGACATTTGATTTGATGGTACAGTCGATCATTACTTTATAGCCAGGATCGTTTCCCTCTTACTCCATCAATGGTTGAGATTAGAGCAAAAATCTATAGAAGGAGGGGAATATCTTCTTCTTCCCTTTTACCATTTCCTCTAGCAAAATCCACCATTAACTAATTTCAAGCTTTCAAGGAATTTTCTTCGGTCCTCTTTTCAACGTACATCTAGCAAAAGTGAGTAACTTCTACTCTTTTCTCCTATGCTTTTCATCATATTTATTGTTGTGTTCATGCGAATTTGTTGAGGTTTTTTGTTTGTTTCACATCGTATATAGTTGTTTCCTTTGGATTGTTTACCCTTCTATTTTAACGTCGGTATGCGTAGAATGTTAGTCATAGTTTGTTGATAGTTCGACTTGTTGGGTTGGACATTCACCCGAGTCCATTTCTCAAACTTAAGAAAAAGGTCAAATTACTAAACTACCCCCTCCACTTTACTGGGCTAGGGCCTGTTAACAGTATTAAAATGATATTTTTAGTAAATGGGACATACTGTCAGACTGTTATCTTTGGGCCTATTAAAATGATATGTTAAGTAACAATATTAAGTTTATTTATAAACTTTATAATATTATTATTAAAATAAATATTTATCAATTATATATATATATAGGCTAAGTTTTTTTATTACGGATTTCTTCTGCTTGCATTTATTAATACATATACTATTCTATATTTAAAATTATTTATTAATTATTTTTTACGAAAATAGGTTAAAAAGAAAGGCATATTTATTAATAATTTTTTTTTTAATTTTTTTAAATATATTATATATGCGTCTTTAACATACTATAAAATAATTTTTGCTCAATAAAATTAGTTTAAAATCCAAAATTAATATTTATTTATTTAAAAATATAGATGAGATATATTTATATATAGTAGTGATGTTTCCATGTTTGTTTTAAAAAAAGCAATTTGAATATATAAATTAAATCGGATAACATAGGAACAATATAAATTCGCAAAATATATAAGATCTAACGTACACAGTCATGTTGTAATACGCAACCCAAAATGGTATTAGATTATTACCTAATAAATAACCTAAGATTCACACCTTGAATGATTGAAAACTCCAAGATTGGATTGAATTAGCCTTCGGATTTTGCTACAATCTAGAGACAAACACTACCTTTCTTTTAATTTAATTTTGCCTTTGGGAATTTTCGATATGGATCCTAAATCAAATATTTAGATCATTTTTTTCTCCCCTATGGCTAACCAGGCTTGCATCATATATGAACCAAAATTCCAAAGCCTATTAAAAAAGTTAAACATTTAAAGCATGTTTAAATATATACTAGTATCATATATTGCATATGTGTAAATTTTATATATAGATTCAAATAATTACTAATAGTACCCAAAAAATTTCTAGGAGTTGTCCTACTTACTAATAAACTCCAAACATCAAGTACATTAATAACTAATATTTCTTAAATATTAATTAGTTAAATCAATTCATAACACTTTATAAACTAATTAAATCTTATGGTTATCGAAAAATTCATAAATACGATAGTGAGACTCAGAGGTGTGAATTCAGAAAACGTTTAATATTAAACAAGTAAAATATTAACACCATACGTCAACTTTGCTAGTGGTATGATCATTTGGTCAAATTCCTTGCTTATAGACCTTTTCGATAAAATATATTTTACATTACTTTAAGCACTGCCAATTGTGGGAATAAGCTGCACAAGTTCTTGTAACAACTCTGGTTTTGGTGATTACCTATAATATTAAATTATAGCGATGGTTATAATTTAATAATGGAGAAATAAAATAAATTAAAGATGAAAATTTGTTAAATTTTTTTATTTGAAATAAACAATGAGTTTTGGTAAAATAAAATGGGATTATGTTGATTTGGTGATTTATTTGAATTAAATAAAGATAAAAGAATTTAATTTAGCATTAATTTGTTGAAATAAATATAAAATGTTGAAAATAAAGTTTTAAAAACTTTATTACGTTAGTTTGGGGGTAAAAATGAGCATTATATGGTTTTAATTTGATAAAATGCAATAATTTCAGAAATTATTGCCATAGGTTGATTTTTATTAATTTTAATGAAATATTTGAATTTAATATGGTAAATATTGTAAATAAAATGTGGAACATTGGTTAAAAATAAATATTGGATGTAAAAATATTTTTAACATGGTTTGTTAGGTTAAAATAAACAAGAGAAATGATTTTATGTAATTTTGAGTGTTAAAAATATTGTTTTATGTAAATAATAGTGTAAATTAAAGCATTTAATTAAAAATAGGAATTTAATGGTGGAAAATAATTTTTAATGGCTAAAATATTTTTATATGTTGTAAAACATTTTGTTAAACATAGAAATATGGTTGTATAAATATAATTAGTGAGTTAAAGTGAAAATATGGTGAAATATGGTGTTATAGATTAACTTAGTTAATTTTAGCTAAGTATTAACATATAGGCTAATGGGTAATGTTAAAGCCCAAACCCATTCTAGAATGTTCAGAAGAGGCCGTACGTTCTTTTCTTCTTTCTCATTTTGCCTTCCTTCCTAAAACAAACCCGAGAAAAGAAAAAATGGCCTCCTCTTAACTATTCAAAACTAGCTTCAAATTAAACAAAATCAAAGGGATATTATTAAATCCAAATTTCAGCAGGTAATCAAAACCAAAATCACAAAATCATCTTATCTATTTTCTGTTTGAGAAAGATTGTTGTCTGTAACTTTCATTTTCTTTGCTGCATGTCTTTTTCTTTTCAGTTACAGGTTCTTAAAGCTTCCTGGCCATAAAGTCATTACCTTGCAACTCAAATTCGCTCAAAATCATATATGGTGAGTTTATAACTCATAAATTCTAGCTTAAAGTAAGTTTGTATGCTGGAAATTGCTTGATTTTGCTTATTGTAAACAGAAGTTTCTTGCTTGAAAGTTTACAATGAAAATATTTTCTAGAGTCCTTCTGTTTGTGCTTATATCTATTTGTTCTTGTCATGAATCCATGCCGAAATTTTTCCGGATTGTTGTTTATGTGTAGTAGTTTGTGCATGTCACATTCCTTGGTCTGAATCATTTTGGAAGTGGCTGGAACTGTTGCTCAAAAATTAAATCGAAGAAGACAGAAAATGCCTGTAGGAATCGTGACCTACAAGTCGACCCAGCATTCATGGGGGTTGACCTTAGGGTCGACCCAGACAATGCATAGGTCGACCTATGGGTCGACCTGGGCATGTTTATTTGCCCATGTCGATTTCTTTTCCTCTTGTGCACTGTTTTTGCTTGTCTGCTTGTTCTAATGACTTTTGCAACCAGTTTTTGTGATGTTTTGAAATGTTTTGAAGGGCTTAAAACCTATCAATAGGTAAGCCAACATTATAGTTGATTCGTATTTTGAATTGACATGTTTTTGAGACGATTTCATATGTCGATTTTATGATGTTTTCGAGCATGGGTTTTCTAAAACGATTTTGAAATGATTTTTCTAATAAAATAGCTTTCGAATAAATATTTTACAATATTTATAATTATTTTAAAAGCTATTAAAAATTTATATTCTCTATAATAAAGAGAAATTTCAAAGGTTCATTTTCCAAATGGTTTTCAAAAATTATTTAAAAACTAGTTTTCTCAAAGCAAATTATTTTCTATATAAAATACACGTTTTTGCTCTCTTCGAGTGTATGAGAAAGGGAATTAAACGATTTAGTAAAACATGTGGTATAAGACACATGCGTTTACATTTTCGATTAATTCCGAACTTGTTCGTTTGAAGCTAATTTTACACTCTTTGAGCGTATGAGAAAGAGAATTAAACGATTTAGTAAAACATGTGGTATGAGACACATGCGTTTACTTTTTCGGTTAATTTCGCACTTGTTTGTTTGAAGCTATACATTTTTATGGACCTTCGGGTCATTTGTCCTTCAGGATGTTTGTCCTTCGGGATGGTTGTCCTTCGGGATGTTGTCCTTCGGGATGTTGGCGCCTTATTTGGGATACCATACTTGGCGGGCTTCGACCATTTTATTAAGCACGTGAAATCTTTTATGATATTTCATGATTTATTTGTGATTTCCAAATGTTTTAGCCATTTCGAGATTATTGCGCCTTTTGAGCTGTTTGAGAAATTATTATATGGCGATTACATTTTTGGAGTTTTGAACTCTTAATCGAGTTCTACATATTATGATTTGTGATTGCCATCTTTTGGTGTTTATTTTGCGATTTATGATCTCCTTTTTAGGAGCTATTTGTGATTGCTAATCTTTGGCGTATTTTTAAGATTTGTGATTTCCTATTTAGGAGTTATGGTTAATGAAAGCCATTATATTGGCTATTGTACATGCCGATGATATGAGGCGATTATTTGTGATTAATTGATATTGTCATTGAATTTGCCTCTTTTGAGGTATCCTCTTATGATATATTTTAGTGATATTCTCTCATATGAAGTAGTTGACATATATTTGTGTTACTTCTTCTCTTTTGAGAAGAAATATCATCCTTTATCCTTTTATTTCACCTATCATATGCTAATCTGTTTATTTAAGCTAGACCGACCCGTGTTTTTTTATATATTCAGGTCAGACCGAATTGTTTCAGGTTAGACACCTACTGTAGATTACTACTGCTTCGACTATGGATTTTCTTGCTTTCTTATGATGCTAGCTATCTTTTGTATAGTCTTGTTGTATTTTGTGAACTCTGATATGTACTTATTCTTTTTGACTCGATGTGTGTATTGTGGTCTATGTACCACCACTGTTGTATCACTGTGTAGTGTACTATGAAATATCTGTATATATGTATATATATGTGTGACTGCTATTGTGTGATCTGTTGTATTTTTTATTATTATATATTGTTCTGATAGATCCACTAGCCACCGTAGATTTGTGTTAAACATTTATTGAGTATGCCGATCCACTTGAGAAAGGTAAAAAAATTAGAGCACCCAATCATGTATTCAATACTTGTTTAAGACAAGTCTTATGGATGGTCACTACTAACTAGCCCTATACTTTGCATTAATAGACGGTATTACTCCATAATACTCTTTGTTAATGTGTGTCTTGGGGTGGGGCGTCACAATTCTCTTCACTAACGCTATATCAACTTAAGATGTATAGAATTTGGTATTGTTCAAAACTCCAATATTATGCGCATTCAACTTGGTCAGTCCATAACAAAGTTCTTAGTTTAATAATATTATCAATCATTAACTATTCTACTTTGACCAGAGATTTCGACTTTTAACTGACTACAGTTGACTATGATATTAACCTCATACAACTAAGGAGACAAATTCTCTATTGAATAGTGTTTGATCTCTAATACTTCAACCTAGACCCAACTATATAAAGGAATCGCGCCAGTCAAAAGTAGGACAATTGGATAAATTAAAAAAATTTCTTATTGGATTTTTAGTGGGCTTATGTAGTCTAAATTCATTTAGAACTTTTCTAAATTTTCTTTTAATTTTTTTTTCATTTTTTCATAATTTTTTAAAAATTAGCTTAATTTAATTTTAATTGATTGTATATTATGATGAGCGCATCAAATGCACCCATGTGTAAAGCGTAAGTGCAACATATGAAAAGTGTACATAGTTAATATGAACATTGTTTAGGTGTTGGAATTTACACTGCAACAGACACATTTCCCTTTATATATGCATTTGTCGTTTAAAAGAAAGGTTTTTTTAATTATACGCACATACACATACTCACTCTTACATACATATACATATACATACACACATAAAATATAAATATTATGCAAAACAATTTACATTGAGATTGACTTTATTTATATTACATGCAATAAATCAATGCATGCAATGTCTAATTAAAGTAGGTCAAATGTTTACTACCATTGTTGGAGATGTTTTCATCCGGTCTCCCCGAACCAGACATGCCGGACCACCCAGATGTCTCCCACCGGTCCAAAGCCTTCCAACCGAACCAACCATTGCCGGTCCAGGTCTCCTGCCGAACCAACCCATTGCCGGTCCAAGTCCCCTGCCGAACCAGCTCGTTGCCGGTCCAACTCCTTGCCGGTCCAAACCTCGCCTCCCACCACCGAACCAACTCGTTGCCGGACCAAGCCTCGCCTCCAACCACCGAACCAAAGTCCTATCAGGCCAGATTGTAGCAGCCCAGGCCCACCAGCTGCTATATACCTCCAAGACCCCTACCCCCAGCCTCACTCTATAAATAGAGGGGCAGGGGTACAACAATGGGGACAAGTTTGAGAGCTCAAGCACGGAAGGAACTTTCAAACAACTTTCTTTTACTTGTATTAAAGCTTTGTACTTGTAATCAAAAGAAGAGAAGAAAAATAACATATAAAGTGGACGTAGGCACATTCTGGCTGAACCACTATAAATTTGCGTGTCTTTTTACAGTTTAGCCCCTGTTTTTCATATATTTGCGTAAATCACTCAAATCACTAAGAACAACATAAGATCCACTAAATTATACAACTTTGAGGTGTTTGTCCATTTTTTGTGCAAACATTTTTGGTGCTTTCGCTGAGAGCTAGAAACTCGAAGCTTCAGCTTCATCTACTTAACGAGTTTTCCTAACAGCATCGTCCGCCACTTGGAAAACATGCCTTCCATACAGAGAAAAGATGTTAACAAAGGAAAAAACATCGCATCCAGTAGCCTTCCTGACCCAGCTGCCGCGAATCAAGTAAATCGTCCTCCTCCAGCAACGGCAACAAATGAAGGACAGGCTAACCCAACCACTCCTGCCACAGAACAGCCTGCAGCAATTACTAGGGCAGATTTGGACAGAGTTGTTGTTGAAGTAACTAACCGCTTCACGTCCCAGCAGGAAGCCTTGGTGGACCATCTCATGTCACGCTTGAGGGACGCTGAAGAATCCAACCGCAACACTGAATCATGGGGCGAGTCCCAGTCTGGAGGATCTCAGAGACAGCAAAGATCTTCCTTCTTCGAAGGAGCTAACAGCAGGAGTAGCCGTGGTAGGAGCCGAGACCGAGCCCAGCCCGAAGTTAGGCCTGAGGAAACGTTTGGTGCCGAACCCAACGGGGAAGGTACCGGGCGAAGGTCAACTGCAGCTGAGCCTGTCATGCTGCCTAACCACATAAACATCGGTGAACGGGGCCGAGCTAGAGTTCAGCCCGAAGTTGGACCCGAGGAAGTGCTTAGATCAGAACCCAACAGGGGAAGATCAAGGCAAGGGCCAACTGTCGCTGACCCAAGCATGCTCCCAGAAGATCAAAGGCAGCCACTGGAAAATATGAGGAATGATAGACGATACCATCCCTACAGGTGGTCTGGACGGAACCAACCCCACAGAACAGAACCAAACTCATTTCTGTCTGCTCCAAATTCTGATGAAAGGATGGCACGCTTATTCAGAGAGTGTGTCCAACGGGAGCAAAGAGATCGAGGGATAGGCGCTAGGGTAACCAGCCCTTTCGCCCGCAATATCGAAGTTGCTATCACCCCCCGAGAATGGAAGATGCCAACAATGGAACCCTACAAAGGAACCTCCGATCCCGTTGTACACTTACAGAGATACACACAGCATATGCTCATGAGTGGAGCAACAGAGGGAGTACTGTGCAAATGCTTTCCGCTCTTCTTAGCAGATCTTGCTACCTCCTGGTTCTGTCATCTACCCCAAGGATCCATCAGCTCATGGGAAATGTTGAAAGAAAAATTTATCAGTCAGTTCCGCATTCATGTGGAGCAACCTAAGGACGCTTATTCCTTATCCAGCGTCAAACAGAAGCCTGGAGAGAAGCTGCAGCAATACCTAACCAGATTCAACGCCGCAGCAGCCGCAGTTCAAGACGCCGATGAGAAGCTTATCCTGATGGCCCTCTGCAGTGGGGTGCATCCGGACACCAAATTTGCTAGAAGATTGACAAAAGAAAAACCAGCTACCTTACCCGATTTCTTCTATGAAGCCGGGAAATACATGAGGCTTGAGGATGCTGCCATTGAGGGGCAGTCAGGACAGCAAAGTAAGACGACCCATGGCAACGCCCCTGCTGTGGCGAGGGACGCTCGAAGGAATGATTCCAGAGACAATGCTGGGGGCAAGAAAGTAGAAAAACGCCTATATCGACCAGGGCCAAGATTCGACTCTTACACCCCTTTGAACGAGACCGTCGAAAACATCTTCCTTGCCACCCAAGGCGAAGTTAGATACAAACGCCCACCATACAAGAAGGAATCAGATAGTGCACAGAAATCTGGAAAATTCTGCCGCTTCCACGAATCCCACGGACATGATACCAACGAATGCCATCATCTCCGAGATCTGATTGAGGAACACATCAGAAGAAAGAAACTGGAACGCTATGTAAAGAGTCAAGACAGGACTCCAGCTCCTGCCAATGAAAACCCAAGGCTACCCTCACCAGGGACCGGCAGAGGCGACCGCAACGCTAGCAGCTCTAGTCAAGAGAAGATAGTGGTCCACACCATCTCAGGAGGTCCGCACATCGCAGACAGAAGTTGGAAAGAGATGGAAAGATATGGGAAGTCGCTCAGAGACAATAGAGACTGTGTCAATACGGTTATAGAAGAGCGCCACCCAAAGCGGAAAGAAAGTGATGACATCACATTCAGTAAACGCGACCTAGAAGGAAGACAGTACCCTCACATGGATCCCATGGTTATCTCTGCCCGACTCGGTCCCGCCGAAGTTTACCGAATCCTGGTAGACACTGGAAGCTCTGTAAATATCCTGTTCAAACACGCATTCGACAAAATGAGGCTATCAATGAAGGATGTATCTCCCTGCAGCAAACCGCTACACGGTTTCACTAGAGATGCGAAAATGCCCATCGGGCAGCTGGACCTCTTCGTTGAAATTGGAAGCCATCCCCGCTCCGTTGTAAGGAAACAGACGTTTGTGCTGATAGAAAACCAGTCGGCCTACAACGCCTTCCTAGGAAGACCAGCCCTATCTGACTTCCAGATTGTCCTAGCCCCGTGGTGCCTGAAAATGAAATTTCCAACAGACAATGGGGTAGGGGAAGTGGAAGGAGACCAAGATATTGCACGAGACTGCTATGTAACCGAACTTCGCAACAACCACAGGAGAGAAAAAGGGAAAGGTGTAGAGATTGCCCTCTGCGCAAAAAGCCTTGAAGCATAGCAACTAAAGAAAGCCCCTCCTCTTCGATACACCAGCGACCCTTTCAATGAATTAGACCCTAGGGACAAAGAGGAGGAGGCCACCGCCGAGCCTGCAGAGGCTATGGAGTTTATATCTGTAGACAAGCACGACTCAAGTAGGCTACTGAAAATTGGGTCGCAGCTGAAAACTGAATCGAAGGAACAACTCATTGATTTTCTCCGCCATAACTTGGATGTGTTCGCTTGGTCACACGCTGACATGACCGGAATCTCCCCCAACATAGCATGCCACGTATTAAAAATTGATCCTACCAAGGCGCCCGTAAAACAAAAAAAGAGAAGTATGGGGGCAGAGCGATCAGCAGCCCTCGATGAAGAAGTAAAGAATCTACTCGCCAATGACTTCATACGAGAAGCTATTTACCCAGAATGGATCGCCAACCCGGTACTAGTAAAGAAGGCTAATGGGAAGTGGCGGACCTGCATTGACTTCTCCAACCTAAACGACGCCTGCCCAAAGGATTGCTTCCCGCTTCCCAGAATCGATCAACTTGTAGACAGCACAGCCGGGCACGAACTCCTGTCTTTTATGGATGCATACTCAGGATATAATCAAATTCCTATGCATGCTCCCGACCAAGACCACACTAGTTTCATCACCGACCGGGGTTTGTACTGCTACAAAGTAATGCCTTTCGGACTTAAAAATGCAGGGGCCACCTACCAGCGCCTCGTCAACAAGATGTTCGCAGGGCTAATAGGACGAACAATGGAAGTATATGTAGACGACATGCTGGTAAAATCACGGAAAGCCAAAGATCACGTAAGCCACCTAGGCGAAATGTTCCAGGTACTTCGACAGTATGGAATGAAGTTGAATCCGCTAAAGTGCTCCTTCGGAGTGTCATCGGGAAAATTCTTAGGATTCATCGTCCATGCCCGAGGGATAGAAGCAAACCCTGAACAAGTCCGAGCATTAAGGGACATCAAGATACCTTCCACCCGAAAGGAAATGCAAAGCCTAAATGGAAAAGTGGCTGCCCTAAGCCGATTCATCTCCAAAGCAACGGACAAGTGCGTCCCCTTTTTCGAAGCTCTAAAGAAAGATAAAGGAAAGTTCGAATGGACGGACGAATGCTTGACCGCTTTCCTTAACCTAATCGAACACCTCCAGAAACCACCGGTACTCTCGACCCCAAGCGAAGGCGAAGAATTATACCTATACCTTGCTGTATCATCTCACGCTCTAAGCGCTGCCTTGGTAAGGGAAGATAACCGCACGCAACGACCAGTTTACTTCGTCAGTAAAAGGTTTACTGGGGCAGAAGTCAGATATCCTAAGCTTGAAAAGTTAGCGTACTGTTTACTAATCACTTCACGAAAGCTACGTCACTACTTCCAATCCCATTCCATCAAAGTTCTGACCGATCAACCACTGAGGCAGGTACTCCATCGTCCCGACACTTCCGGGCGACTACTTAAATGGTGTATTGAGCTGAGTCAATATGATATCACCTATCACCCTCGCACCGCCATCAAGGGACAAGCCATGGCTGATTTCATTGCAGAATTCACTACCAACGAGGATAAGGAGCAACTGGAAATAACAGAAGATATCAAGTGGAATCTCTTTATGGACGGTGCATCTAACGAACAAGGCTCGGGGGCAGGTGTGGTAATAATCACTCCCAGGGGAAATAAACTGCACTATGCTATAAGGTTGGAGTTCGCTGCCACCAACAACGATGCGGAATATGAAGCAGTAATAGCCGGATTGGAAATTGCTATCGAGATCGGAGCCAATTCTTTGTGTCTTCACAGCGATTCTCAGCTTATTGTTAATCAAATACTAGGGGAATTCCAAGCTCGAGAAGAGCGACTCATCGCATATCTAAAGAAGGCCAAGTTACTTCTCAGCCGATTGGACCACTACTTAGTCAAACACATCCCTCGGGAAGAGAACCAAGAGGCCGACGAATTGGCAAAGCAAGCAAGTATGAGAGACGTCGCCATCTTCGGAGCAGTAACTGTCTCAAAGCAAACGATCCCAAGTTTTGAGCAAGTGAATCTGATAGCTGCAACCGAAGAAGCAACTTGGATGACTCCCATCCGAGACTACCTACAAAATGGCACACTACCCGACGGGCGTAACGAAGTCAAGAAAATCCTGAGGAAAGCGTCCCGCTACACAATACAAGGAGACATCCTCTATCGGCGCGGGTTCTCTAACCCATTGTTAAGGTGTGTCGCCGGAAGGGAAGCCAAGGAAATCTTATCCAACATTCATCAAGGAAGCTGCGGAGATCACACCGGAGGGCAAACGTTAGCAAAAAAGATACTCCGATATGGATATTTCTGGCCCACCTTAAGCAAGGACGCCTTAGATTTCGTCAAGAAGTGTGACAGATGCCAAAAATTTGCTAAGATCCCCCGGCTACCAACAACCGAGATTACTCAGATGACTAGCCCTTGGCCCTTTGCAGTGTGGGGAATTGACTTAATCGGTGAACTGCCAATGGGTTGAGGCGGCGCCAAATATGCTATAGTAGCAGTCGACTATTTCACCAAATGGGTGGAAGCAGAACCTCTAAATAAAGTATCTTCAGCAAAGGTTATCAACTTCTTAATCAAAAATGTTCTGTGCAGGTACAGAGTCCCCCTAAAAATCATATCAGACAATGGACTTCAGTTTGACAGCAAGGAATTCGCCAACTGGTGCCAAGAACACGGAATTCACAAAAGCTTCTCATCCGTAGCATATCCCCAAGCAAACGGACAAGTCGAAGCAGTCAACAAAATTCTGAAAACTCTGATAAAAAAGAAGCTCGAAAAGTCAAAGGGCGCTTGGGTGGATGAACTCCCTACGGCACTATGGGCCTACCGCACATCTTTCAGAACATCAACAGGGCACACTCCTTTCTCTTTGGCATACGGATCGGAGGCTATGCTCCCAGTTGAAACCATTGTGCCTTCCCACCGTAGGATCCACTATAACCCAGAAGAGAACGAAGAGCTCCTCAACATGTCTTTGGATCTAGTCGAGGAGAGAAGGAATGATGCAGTCCTAAAAACAGCAGCCCACAAGCAAAAGGTGGCGGCACAATACAACTCCAAAGTCAAGCATCGTACCTTGCGAGAAGGGGATCTTGTCCTCAAGCGAATCTTCCCCCACCCCGGAGCACTAGACCCAATCTGGGATGGACCATATGTAATTCATAAAGATCTCCACAACGGAGCCTATATTTTGTCAACAGTGGACGGAGAGGTGTTCCAGAGGGCATGGAACATCCAACACCTCCGTCGATACTTTTCTTAACTTGTACTGCCCATATGAAGTGAATTAACAAAGAGAATCAGTGGACGTAGGCACTTTTTCGTGCCGAACCACTTTAAAAAAGCCTTGTCCCTTTTTTAACTTGTTCCTTTGTATCTTGGCTGCTTGTTAACTTTATCCTTTTCTGTTGAACAAAATCCTGAGCATATAGCATTTCTATTCAAAGCACTCCACAATGCAACTTCACGTGGACAAGACCCAACAGGTACTATGCGAATCTATGCCCTCGCCAATGAGACACTTTTGCTCCAGCATCCCTCTGCTGCGGGTTAACTCATTGCTCGCGACGGCCCTTAAAGCCAACTGTAATGAGCCGATTATAAGCCACCGAGAAGGCCGACTATAGCCGAGGCAGCTCATTACGGCGTTAGGCTCGCCGGCGACTGTGAACCGATTATAAGCCCCAACATAAGGTGTGGCCAGCCAGGGGCAGTTCACAGTTGACGATCGGCACCCACGCTAGCCGGCCACAGTAAGTCGAATAATACCCATGAGTACGGGCCATAATGGCCCGGGTAGTTACTGTGCGCGATCTCGGCTCCGGTGTGTCTTAAGTACGGCTGTGGTAAAAAAAAAGAATTAACTCCCCGCGGAGGCGTAAGATGGGTGACAAATGTCTCCAAGACCCACAGCTAGGGAAAGTGACTACAAAACCCGTTTGCCACGAACTTAAGCACATCGAAGGCCTTCCGTGACTGGAAGTTTTACTATTTCACATATTTCAATTTTACTAAAAAAAAAAAAAACTTTCCTCCTATCCTCTATAACAAACCATAAAGTACAGGATGCAGGGTGAGAGATACCCGCCAATGGATGCAGAGATTCACAATCAGATGGCAGGGCATTCAACTGCTTTCCATGCTTGGTCATACAAGATATTCGAAACTGCCATTTACAAACAGAACATGAAAGGCGGTATTTTCTTCCTTTATGTGCAGATGCATGACTGTAATTTAATTTGTTTTCACACCACACGCTAACATTGCAAGTCATTAGATTATGATTTAAAACCAGAATCTGACATCAAACACAATTTAATTACGAGAATATACACAGCTATATTTCTCATACGACATGTCAAAACAGCAACAAACATTCAAGAAACGACAGAATCAGCTTAAGCTAAAAAATTACACGTCAAGAATAGTATTATTACAAGTAGCAAGAATTACAACTTAGAGGTTACTCTACTGTCTTAAGACTAACATATACAACAATGCCAAGCCTACAAAAAGAATTTTCCAGGTTCAATCATGGAGCTGGTTGCGTCGAAGTCTTGTCCTTGTTCTTTTGCCCGCCTGTCCGGTCATAAAAAGGATTCATTAGTGATGAGTAACCAAGTTAACAGAAAGACTAGAAAGGAAGACTTACCAGTACTAGCTTCTTGACCATCCTGGTCGTCATCCTCTACCTGCACACCCGCCTCTTCAGCAGCAAGCAGCCGCATACCCTCCTTTACCGCCACTTTCTCCTCCTTGGTGAACTGGGCAGTGACCACATCCATACTGAAGACCGTTCCACCCTCTTTATCTGCATCAGCCTTAGCCTCCTCCAAAGCCCGAAGATAGGTCTTGGCCATGACCCTGGGATAATCATCCATCCAAGAGAGGTTACCCTGCTTCCAAGTCCGGAAATACATGTCCTGGAGCATGTCATCCATCATTCCTTCGTTCTCCTCAAACTCCCTCATCCGGGCATCGGAGGCCGACAACCTTTCGACGGCAGCATCTCTCTCCAGTCTGTATCTCGAGCAATCAGCCTGAAGGGACCTCCGCATCACCTCCATCTCTTCCCTCAACTTAGCTTGAGCAAGCTCTACAGCCTCAAGTTTCTCGGACAATTCCTCCACCTGCTCGAGATCCGCTCTCCGAACCTCATCCACCGTGGCAATAGCCATGTCAATCCGCTCTTTGCAAGCAGCTTCCATTTTCCGCAATTCGGCCCGACTGGCCTCTTCCATGGTTCTCCTTAATCGCCCAGTAGCAGCCTCATGCTGAGAAATCTGGATAGCCTGATCCGCAAGCTGCTTGGCCTGATCCGAAACCACCAATCGAAGTCGGATATTGGCGCTCCCTATCTCCTCTCCGGCCTTAACCAGCCGAGCGTGATGCCCCATCAGCTTCTTGGCCTCCTCTGCCACCCGATCAATATTAGCTTTGGCCTCGTCTCCCATAGTGACTATACGAGTGGTGAGTAGATCGAGGTCTAAGGACTTGGCTTCGTCAAGTACTCGTACCATGGGGTTACGGGGGAGAAGGTGTTCACCAGTAACTTCGTCAAATGTAATATCATGAGAACCTGGATCCAGATCAGGATGACCCGCGAATGGATTACGGGCCAAGTCGGGACGGTCGATATGAATAACAGAAGGGTTTCCGGACGGGTGTGGAGAGGGTACAAACTCGCTACCCTCCTCAGTAATATCATGAATAGGCTGAGCCGGAGGCTGAGGACCGAGCGAAGTTTCGGATAAAGGATGACTCCTCTTCCTCTGCTGAATACCCTCTTCGATGACCCCAAGAAGAGGACGGTATCCGACTACATCCCCGGAGCGTTGGGCTGAGGGCTTCGGCTTAGCAGAAATTTTGGAAAGTTTATATTGCTCGAGCCTGTGTCGAAGGTCTGAAGCTTTGGGCGTCTTGCCTGCTCCTGATATAAAGAACAAGTGTCACAATCTTACATTACTATATGATTCAAGAAACGCGGTAGATTACAAGTTAGAAAAGGAAAAGAAACACAGCTGTGGTTGTACAAACCCTGGGGAGGAGTGGGATACTGCAATAAGTCCTGGATTTCATTCCAGGACGGGAGCGGGTCATAAAATATTCCTAAGTCCCTATCATTAGTGAAGCATGCAGGGGTCAAGAGTTCACCTTGAGTCGTCAGAGCCACCTTGGCCGGAATAGTCGGAGAAGACTCACTTGCACCAGTCCCGGTTTTGTCCGCCTTCCCGGTCTTCTCTACCAAAGCCGGATCATCACCCAACCCCTCAAAAGCTTGACGGAGAGCATCATCCGTCCACTCTTGCATTTCGCCTACTTGCCCAGAAGACAGAGCCCTGGAACCATCACCACCCTGTCCATCGCCACCATCGTCACCAAGACGCTCAACGTCACTTCCGCCCTCCGCCTCACCTCTTTCTTCCTCCGCGTCTATCTCCCCCTGAGTAAGTGGACAATTGCTGGGAGAAGGACCGTCTGACCTCTTAAGTTTCTTACCTCCGACGGCTGGAGGTTTCGTGAATGGTTTTCTCTTTCCACCCTCTGCCGCAACGCCTCCCTTAGCCTGAGCAGCCGCCCTCTCTTCCGCCGTTTCCCTCAACTTAACTACAGACTGCTGCGGAAGGATCAAGTTATATTCCAGAAGGATCGCATTTCTAATCAAGTAGGCAGATGATCTGTATTTCCCAAGAATGGCTTCTATCTCCGCCGCCGTCTGAACCAGGCGGTCAGCCTCCACAACCGGAAAGCCACCTGTCGCTAGCAAAAATGAGAAAGTATGAGAAGAAGCATCGCAATCGGGATAGAAATTATAAGTAAAAGCATCAACTTACATCCAGAGGTAAAGCGCCGGATGGAGACGGAGTCGTCCCTAACAAAGAACCACTCTTTCTTGAACATGCTGAATTTGGAGTACAGGTCCAGGACCGGCTTGAAGGTCACAGCAGATTCCAAGCTAATATATGGGGACCCCTTCTTGTAGCCCCTTAAATTGTACAAGTACCGGATCTCCCGGTTGGAGGGAGCGCGACCATACTTCCTCCGAAAAATAACGAAAAGGCTCACCAGTATGGCATAAGAGTTGGGCTGAAGCTGAAATGGGGCCACCTTCAGGTACGTGAGGAAGCTGACTATCCAAGCATTGAGAGGCGGGATAGCACCACACATGCAATGGTACCTGCTATAAGCAAAGTATCCTTCGGGAGGACTGTATGGCATGACTCCTGGGCCCGGCAGCAGCATGAGGGCTCTATCAATCCCAAAGGAACGAGATATAACATCGAGTTGCTCCTCTTTGAGAGAGCTAGGAAAGCAGTCAGGCGGGGAATCCAACAGCTCCTGGGGACCATATCCATCCACTAATGACCTCGGGGCGGGCCCATGACGCTCCAATCCTGATTGAGCTGGGGGCACGGCCGAGGACTCTCCTTCACCCCCGGATCTCTTCTTGTCTGAACGAGTTTCTACTTTGCGAGACATTATCTGCAATACCGAAAAAACACATTGTTAGAACAGAAGATGTAAACAAGTATATGACGTCATTCAGTAAAAACATATTCAGTATCATTTTTTCATTCGGAATTCAAGATCCCTGAGTTCATTCGGTCAAGCCAACCAACGGCTCATTCGGCATCCCAATATGGGAGTTCATTCGGTCAAGCCAATCAATGGCTCATTCGGCATCCCAGTATGGGAGTTCATTCGGCATCCCAGTATAGGAGTTCATTCGGTCAAGCCAGTCAATGGCTCATTCGGCATCTCAATATGAGAATTCATTCGGTAGCCTAGTCCTAGTAGTTCATTCGGCAGAAAGCAAGCTCACCTGATTCGGCAGTTCGAATAATCGATTCGGCTATCACAGTTGGTAAGGAAATATGAAGGTTAGAGACCCCTATTTATAAAGCAAGGTTTAATAGCCGGACCAGGTAGTTCGGTCCTCAGGCCGAATACAATGACTCAGCTGGAACAAAGCGCGGCACCTATAAGCACGTACCCCACTTTGGGGGGCAAGTGTTGGAGATGTTTTCATCCGGTCTCCCCGAACCAGACATGCCGGACCACCCAGATGTCTCCCACCGGTCCAAAGCCTTCCAACCGAACCAACCATTGTCGGTCCAGGTCTCCTGCCGAACCAACCCATTGCCGGTCCAAGTCCCCTGCCGAACCAGCTCGTTGCCGGTCCAACTCCTTGCCGGTCCAAACCTCGCCTCCCACCACCGAACCAACTCGTTGCCGGACCAAGCCTCGCCTCCAACCACCGAACCAAAGTCCTATCAGGCCAGATTGTAGCAGCCCAGGCCCACCAGCTGCTATATACCTCCAAGACCCCTACCCCCAGCCTCACTCTATAAATAGAGGGGCAGGGGTACAACAATGGGGACAAGTTTGAGAGCTCAAGCACGGAAGGAACTTTCAAACAACTTTCTTTTACTTGTATTAAAGCTTTGTACTTGTAATCAAAAGAAGAGAAGAAAAATAACATATAAAGTGGACGTAGGCACATTCTGGCTGAACCACTATAAATTTGCGTGTCTTTTTACAGTTTAGCCCCTGTTTTTCATATATTTGCGTAAATCACTCAAATCACTAAGAACAACATAAGATCCACTAAATTATACAACTTTGAGGTGTTTGTCCATTTTTTGTGCAAACAACCATAACTTACATAAAACCCCTTTTGAAACTTTGTGTTAAATATAAATGTACATACACACATAAATGTTATTACATAAATATATAAACTTATATTCACACATTAATTAAAACAAGTTTTGAAATAAAAAAAATAAGAATAACATTCAAATAGTTTGTGAAATAAAATTGTTGCCTTTTTACAACAAAGATTTAGTACTAGTTTAGGTACAATTGTAAAAGAAGAAATAAATCACCAAATTAATGTTTGCTCTTTTGATTTAATTAGCAAAAAAATTGTAAAACCAGAAATAAATCACCAAGTTAATGTTTCCTCTTTTGTTTTAATTAACAAATTTGTTTCATATTAATTTAAACATAAGACAATTAAGTCAACGATTAATTAACGTAATTATTTCAAAGTTTTATTCATATAGAAATTTATATGTATATATTCAATTCTAAATCTTTTAGTATGAAAACTGACTTACTAACAAGATTATTCTAAATATAATTTTGTTTTTTAATAACCATAACAAAATCATATGACATAGGCATATACAAATTCGTGATAAGAAGGTCTAGACCTATGTTAACCAAACTAGATAACTAAACATACAGAGCAAGGATAAATGAAATTATTATTGCTCAAAACAAATGAATAACAAAGAACATAGCAAAGGTGTTTTTATATTTAAATCAAGGTGATAAGAATATATAGTTGATTCAAAAGGGGGAATTGAGATATTCAAATCTAAATCCAAATTCAAACATACGAACAAAAGGAAGAGATAGCGAATTAAAGGGAAGTAAAAAAAATTAAAAGATATGTACTATATTTAGAATTACCTTAGGATGAAGCCTGGAGAAGCCCCTAGAATGATATAACAATTCATAGATCTGATAGGTCAATCTCTAGATATGCAGCAAGCAAGAGATAACCAGCTATTTCTATTTAATTTTTCTTTATTAAATTTTGGAATTTTTGAAGCTTTTGCCAACATTAAAAATTCGACCTTTATGTTTCTGTAGAGAGAGATGAAAAATGATGGAGCAAGGTCCGATCAAAAGAGGAAATAAATGTGTAATCAATATATGGTCTTTTTCTCTCCTTTAATTAAGATTGCTCCTCATTTCAAATTCAAAATCCCCTCCCCTTCTCTAAACCATAGCTAGCCATCAATTTAGGCTTTGTTTCCAAAAAAATCCATAATCCAATTAGTATTATCTTCATTTAAATCTAATTTAAATCCCCTATCGATATCGTATACCGATATATGTGTTTATAATGTTTTATATACGCACGCTATTAAATACTAACATAAATCAAACAAATCAAATAATAAATATTTTAACAATTAATATTTCACAAATATTAATTAATTTAATTTATTTAAAGCCCATTTCAGCATTTAGTCTGTTTAAATCGAATTTAAACATTCTACCGATATCGTAATCGATAACATGTTTATAACTTTTATATACGCACTTTACTAATAATAGTGGCATCCAATCAATAAAATAAAATTTTATAATTAATATTTAATAAATATTAATTAATTTAATTAATTTTCAACAATTAAAAATTAATTAAACTGTGTGGTCTATTCGGAATATTCATTATTTCATTTGTATGATTCGAAGGTGTAAACTCAGCCAGCAATTAATATTGAACAATTGAAATATTAACGTTCACAGATCATCTTAGCTAATGGTGTGACGTTTTGGATGAATTTGTCACTTACACATCCTTTGTAAAATCAAAATTTACTTATTCTAAGTGTTACCCATTACTGATAATCATTTACACCAATTCTCTACGCCAAAACTAACTTTGGACTTAAGGAATTTGGTAAATGGTCAATATTCCAATATCATGTATATTCAACTCTATAGTTCAAACACAAAGTCCTTGGATCAATAATAATAATAATTATTGACCGAACTACTCTGTCCAGAGAATTTGACTTTAAGTTGACTTCAGGTGACCGTGATATTAACCTTATAAAACTGAGAAGACGAATCCTTTCTAGAATAGTGTTTCACTTCCATACTTCCACTCGGTTCAACTATTGTCATTCATTGGACTCCATGCCATGATTTGACTATAATCAAAGTGAAGCTTTCAAATTACAGATCGACAATATTCTCAAGTCAAGTGGAGAATGTAAATTAATCACATCGATATTTTCCGTTTGACCTTAGTTATATCAACCAACAAAAAATATAAAGTGAGTCATTCTATAGTTATCTAGTAACTATTAATACGTAACTTTTTAGTGCCTCTAGCAGTCACGAGTAATACATTGCCCAACATTTATGTACTCTAGGCTCTATCAAGTGTAACACCCCGCGATTTTTAACACTAACTAATTTAAAAAGAAATGCAATAAATAAGTAATAGTGCTAAAAATAGAATTGTTGTGAATGTTAGAATTTGGCTATGAAACTTATACTGTTGGGTTCATGGCGATTTCTAATCAACTTTTATGTATAATGTTTTTCGATCAGAGTTCAAACGAAAAAGTTATTGACGTTTGAAGTTTTAGCATCGAAAATAATTATATATATGTAAATATGGTAATAAAATAAATTAACACTAATTGGTAATATTAATGGAGATTTAAATGTTAACATTAAATTAAAATCTCAGAGAATTTACAAAAGGAGAAAGAATTGAACGAGATTAATTAATAAAATAAACAAATAGATAGAATCATTTGAACGGAGGAAGAGAATTAATAAAATTAAAAAAACATTAATAATTCACTAGATTTCAAAGCATAGGTCGGCCCATATTTGCCTAGGTCGACCGTTAGGGGTCGACCATGGCCTTTGGGCGGTCGATCCGTGTTAGTATAAAGGCAGCAGTAAATCTTTTAAATGACTCGGGTTTAAATCAATTTAATTCGACGGTTATCACTGGTTTGAACCCCTATAAATATAGACTTAGGGCCTTCACTTCCAGCTCATAATTTTCTAATGAGTGCAGAAGCTCTACCATTTTCTCTTCTCCTTCATAATTCTAAACTCTTAGAAAATAGTTCTAGGTTGCTAGTTTGCACGTATACACTACTAGAGAATTGTAGAAGATGACAAAGATAGAAAAATAGGTTCAAATCAAGTTGCTACATCAATGGTAAACTATAAATTCAGATCTAAATTTATAATCAACTAAATTCCCTATCTCTAATCCAAATTCTAATAGATCTATATGTAAATGTTACATGGAAATCCAACCAAGGTGTCAGAAGCTGAAGTATGGATACTGGCTTAGATATGGAGATATGAGAAAGCTTAAATAAAGATGAGTGGAAAAATTACATATTTTGTAATAAAATTAGATTTATTCCATTGCAATCTATTTCAAGTATGCCTATTCATAACGGTTTGGATATAATTTATAAACGCGAAATGATTAGACTTATATTTACAAATGCCTAATGAATAGATATAAATCTGTAAATGCATACTAATTAGATTTATACTTGCAATTGCGTAATGATTAGAAGTCAATTTATTGTTTACGCATTATGAATTTAAATGGAATAGATTTAATAAAAAGATTATGGAACATATTGTAGTAAAGCTTTAATAAAAGTTGGAAACTTTCCTATACAAGCGTCCCGATAAATCTAGAAAAGTACTCGGGTCTGACCCAAGTATTATAAGAAAATAACATTCGGACCAGTCTAGTAAACCAGCGTGAGAAACATAAATCATTTGAATTATTTAATGTTAGAAAACCCTTTCAAAAATAAAGGTATCTTGTAAGACCATGCCACATATAAACGCGGATGAGTTTTTACCTTATAATAACTAAACCATTTTATTAGAAAATCTTATGATATTATAATAATGTCTAGGGTTTAAAAAAATATAATCATAGCCGAAATGGTTACATTAGTTACATTCAACATCATATTTAATATACAACTAAGTCCGTAAGGCACGTATTGGAAAATGGATTCCATCAATGACAAGGCTACTGAGGTGCCGCTTGTCACAGTATACCTGTAGATAAGATGTACAGAGGGCCTCACATGAACCCCCTACATAGCAAGACCGACCTACCCATTCCTAGATAATACCGAATATGTCATCACCCAAGTTGCATCTTACAATCGTACTGGGCCCTTAGCATATATAAATCCATAAATACCGATCTAGATCGAGGGATGACCATACCCTAATGGTAGCGAGCTACATAGCCTTACGGGATATCCCCTTTTTTAATCATTACCAGGTGTGAGGCTTGAGGCCATGTTTTACCTTTTAGTAAATCCCTCTTGGAATGCTAACACTACCATTCAGGCCACAATGCAATGTCGGCATTCATCCATACAAGTTGTTCAGGATATGAACAAACCGAAGACACTACTTTTGCTACATTCCATTTGGAATCACCCTCAGGATTAGTAGCAAGTAGCCCTTGCACTTTAAAGAACTCCATCTTCGATTCCATCATATTTAAAATGTTGCCAATTTGAACGCTTATTCCAATTCGAAGTGGTTTTCGGATAACTCATGCTTATCCGATACCAGTCTCTTCGAACCAAAAAAAGGATAATTTCAAAACTTATCAAGATTTGATAGTCGGTTATTTAACTATCAAATAGGCAAAAAATCCAATTAGAGATTTAATTTCATATGGAAACCAAGCATGATTAAGCACATAAGCAACCACTAAGCCTCTTCAATTAACCATTTCATTAATTAAAACCACTTTGTAAATACTGGTATTAAAATACTTCTATAAAAGATATACATAAACATTTCTACTCTTTTCATCCCTTGAAAAAGTATTCATATACTTATCACACTGGTGTAAGTATATTTACAAAATCTTAGGACATATTTCATTTCCAAAAACACAATAATTCGATTAAAACAAATGTCATTAAAAATATTGATAAGAATAAAGCCAAAACACCTTTGGTGTAAGTAAATGGATCGTATATAATTAGACCAAATATACTTACCACCACTTTTCGACTTCAAACTTGTACTAACCCTCGATTAACAATGTTGTTAGACAATATAGCGAACTATCCTTGCCTCAAAGTGCATTCTTAAACTCTCGCAGACGAAGACGAGTTTTCCTACCTCGGAATTTGGTGTTAAGTATGAATACTTTCCATACCACCAAAAACTATAAAGATCATTTAAAGAAATCAAATCTCTTATACTTGTCACGTTTTCGATATTTCGATTTACTCTATCCCTCATCCAGAAACAAAGCTAGGTAAGTCAAGGCACTGATTGTTCCTAGCCTTGCCTTAGTTAAAACACACCGGTTCTAGATCTCATAGATCAGGGATCTATCTACTTATAAGCTTTTAGTTCCAATTAGGACTACTAAATTTCCATAGGTAACCAAATTCATATATGGAAATAATACTTCATATACTTAACATCAATCTTCGATTTCAAACTTAAACCATCCTTTGCTTAACAATGAAGCCGTTTGAGTTGGGATATTATTACCTCTCAAACCTTGATTTGACAACATTCTTATCTTTTAGGATAGGTAGAAGTTTACCTACCTCGAAGCTTAATGCCAAGTATAAGACTTCATAAATTCCGTATAATTATTTAAATAAAAAAAATGTTATAAACCAAAATTCTTTTTCCACTTTCAAAAATCTTTTACTATAACTAGTAGAATATTACAGTCTATAACTCCCTTCTATTTTTCGAAAACCATTTAATAAATCATAGAGGTTATATTTCCAAGCTTTCCCTCTGCATTCTCCAAACTCATTTAAAGCACTTACAATATAGTTTACTCTTATTCAAAACATCTCTTAAATATCGTTACTTTCAAAAGAAAGTTTGACTTTGGAAATAAAAGAGTTTTCCTTTTTATTAAAGTACCACTTTCTTTATTATATCAAATAATCATTTAAAATTTATTTTTATAAATTTCAAACCTCTTTTAAACAAAGATTAAACTTCCATATCATACTTAAACCCATCACTTTTTACAAAGGATTCAACTTGAAAAGTAAAGGGATTTACTTTGAATTAACCACTTGTTTAAATATACCAAAATAAATCTTTTAAAACTATAAGTTTTATTCTCAACTATCTTTAAACCATTCTACCTTTCAAAAGTATATTTTTAAGATACTATAAGCATATTTCAAAACTCTTATATAAAACACTACCTAAGGATCATTAAATAAAACCCAATTTTGACTTAAGAAGATAACGTTTTTCAATTTATGTAAAATAAAACACTTACTCTAATATTTCACAATCCCTTAAAAATACATTTTAAATCCAAAACACTTTACTATAGTAAAATCGTTTGAAAATAAAACCCAAGTAAAAACCCTTCTTATTCTATTTTAGAAAACCAAAACATCCAAGTCATATTTCAAATGTCGAATTTAAAACCATACTTGAAATCAAGTAGTAACCAAAACATCTCAAGGGATTTTTAAATGCATCAAACCAAATATCTTTTCAAAGTGTTTCACAAAGAGGCTTAGCACTACCATAGTGCTTAACACATACTACTTCTTATTTTCTTTAACAAAAAGATTAAACTTTTAAACATCAAATTCACATATAGCAAATCCAAGCTACCAAGTTATGGCATGAAATCATTTTACATAACAAATAATATAAGAATAGTAAATTCAATGGTTGCGAGGAATCCGTTGGATACCTCTACAAAGATCAAATATTTCGAAATGTATTCGTCGTGACCTATTCACTATGAAACACTTTGACTCTCCTTCATTTATAAGTCCCCTACAACAAAATGGTTATGAATGTCATCCACTTCCAAGCGGGAATCAACAACAAACAACAATGATGGTTCTTACATACAATTATACTACATAAGCAAGATAATATAAATTATTCCAACAATAAATATTCATTTTAAAAGTTGCTTTTAAGTGAGTTTAACTCACTTAATCAAACTCAAACTCCCACCCAAACACCATAAGCTACCTTCTTCTTACTAAACTTGCTTTCAATGACTCGGGGATCTCCTACAGTTCTCAGCCATGGTTATTAAGGTGGGCTTCGGGTTCAGCCATGCTTGGTGGAAGGGGTAGTGCATCAAATTTTGGATCTTTGTGAAGTAGATAATGATAGAAATGCGATTCTAGGCTTGTATAACTATTTAGAGGAGGGAAGAATTAATTTTAAGGTGATTTATTTTATGGAATTTAAGTGGAAGAAGAGTAAAGAAGAGTGGAGAAGACGATAACTAAAAATGCATGAAAATGGTAAAGGAAAGTATGGAAATCTGAAGATGTATATATAGAAAAGAGGGAGGTGAAAGGTAGCTTAAATTTACCCCCATCTATGATGATTTTAGCAACCTAAAGTCACCCCCACATGGCCTTGTACAAACTTCATGTGCTTGTGCACTCTTTTCTTAATCCTTGTGCTACAATAAAAAGTTTCCTTTATTAAATAGATTCTATAAACTAACTAATAATGATAGTTCAAGGTGTTAATTATTTTCATGAGCAAATTGGAAATGTAATGTGCTATGCATATTCATTTTATTAAATAGTGTTAGTGCAAAAAGTTATAACAACTTTCGTTCGACGAAAAGTCGAATTCGAAAAACAAATTTCGGTCACATTTTCCATTTTCCACCAAACTATTTATTTATAAAAAAAAATTCTACAGTGAGTTCATCATTATTATTTATTAATTAAAAGAGGTTATATGATTATTAAAAACCATTAATTGAGTATTAAAATTAATTAAATATTCATAAATCAAAGTAATAAAATTTCGGATCGTTACATCCTTCCCCCTTTAGAAGAATTTCAACCCAAAAATTTCATCACACCTAAACAAAGAAGGAAACAAGCCAACACATAAATCTTAACCATTTTATATAAGCCCATACGATGTGTATGAATCATCCGTATGTAATATTTGACCCGATCACTTGCTCGGATACATAAATCCCTCATCCAAACTAGTATAGTGCACTTAACTTCTTCATCCTGGAACCTTGGTCTGGTTCCTTTTTCTAATACTTATGTTTTTCTTATGTAGTCCTGAACTATGATAGAAAACACTTCATCATCCAAAGAATCCCTATCAAGTACTCGTGGTCGAGAAATCGAGTGAAAATGCCTAATTCAGACTAGTGTATATCACCCAGAAATCCTGTGCCCGAACTTTTGGATGTAGAATTGTCAAACGAATAAAATGATCCAAGTCCAACTTACGGTCTTATCCCTTTAGGATAACTTAATAATTATACTCCTCCAATTATTTTTACTCCAAAGATTATTCATGAAAACATTTCATAAAAACATAACTTAAGTTTTAAAGTTGTATAATACCCGACTACATCCTGAGAGTATATACAACTATTTGATTTAACTTTTGTCTTTTTCCTTAAATTCAGATGCAGGCCCAAAATAAATCTAAGTCATAAAACCAAGTCGACCACTTCAATCTCTTTACCTATCAGGTCCGGTAAGTAGCTAAGAAGAGTAGAATGCTTGTAACAACCCACATTTTTATACACCAGAATATTTAAAGAATTGATTTATTTAAATATTTAATTGCTAATTTAATCGATGGGCTAAAAACTCAGCTTTCACAAATAGACGAATTTGGACTCAAGGCCACTTCCATTAAGTTCTGATCGTCCGAGCGGCTGAGGATGAGTATAAGCATCGATATATTTCGACCAACGAATTTTTAGCCAGTAGCCTGCGTTCGTTTCATAGGTCGATCCAAAAGGCTAACTTTTGTATACGATGGAATTAGATCCCAAAACCTTTTCCACTAAATCCAAAATATGTTATTTAGTAATAAATGATAGTAAGCATGCTTCGTTTGGAGTTGTAGATTTCTCGATAGATATTTGTGATCAATACGTGAAAAATTGACTATCTAGGGAGCAATCTTGGATTGTGTCATATTTTGTACTATCGGGACCGGAAAAATGCATGGAGTCACATAGAGTGAGAATTGTTTCGATCAGAGCATGTTACAGCTTGTACGAGTTGAAAGTGAAAATTGAATAAATACAATTTTATTTAATTTTATTTTCATTAAAAACATATAATTTCATCTCTCCTAAATCCATGCCGTAATCACCAAAACCAATGCCTAGAATTGTTTATCTCTTACCTCTGAGTATGGGATATCAGAGCGGCATTGTTGGGAAAAGGAGCATCATGACTAGGACAATGATACAACCGCGGCGGCATCGAGCATTTTATACGCGAAGCTAATTTTAGAGATTCTGGCGTCTAGGTGGCACGAGGGGTAGCAGTGCTCAAGCAAAGTGGCACGGCGTTGGCAGGCGGTGGCTATGGTGAAGTTTGGCGTGGCCCACGGCTTGTAGCAGCGTAGGGAGCAAGATGAATGAAGGCTAGACGTGGGAGATCTCGGGTGAGCCTGGGTTTATTAATTTGGGGTTAAGCGTTAATTAATTAGCAATTTAATTAGTTAATTAACGTTTTACCGTTCTAAAATTTGTATCTTTCTCATACGAGATCGAATTCGAACACGGTTTCTTACGTTGCACTTGTGGAGTTATCACCTTCAAAATGGAACAAGTTTCATCATAATCCAAATGATATAAAATTAAGGCAAAGGTGAGTGGAATGATAACTCTACAGTTAGGTATCGTATAAATCCTAGTATTTTTTATATATCAGTTTATATGATTAGGAGGGTGTAGAGTAATTGTCGACGACCCAACTGTGAGATTTATTTAATAAATTCCCTATTTGATTGGATTTGCACTTAATTTAATTTGATAAATTAAGCGCTATAATTACTTAAAGTTTGTTTTAAGTAAATTGGATATTTTATAAAATGTGTATACGGTTTTATAAAATAGTGTTAATGAAAAACACTTGATTTAATTTGATAAATTAAGTGTATTTTGGCTTAAATTGAGTTTTGAGTGAATATAATATTTTATCAAATGATTTATGGATTTATAAAATATTATGAGGTGAAATATATTACTTAAATTAGTTTTTAAGTATATAAAGATATTCTATAAAATGGTCATGATTTTATAAAATGGTATGAATGAGTATATTTAATTATAATCGTATAATTAAATAATATTAAGCTTTTAAATGATTTATAAGCTTATAGATGTTTAATAAGTAATATATTATGCTTAAAAATAATATATTAGTAGATGGATCATGCTATAAATTACCAAATTGTATAACCAGTTGAATATTGATTGAATTGTATATTTTTATATCATTGTTTTAATTGTTTGAATTGGTTGAATTGATTGTAGATTAGAATTGAATGATAAAAAAATAGATTGTTTGATTTGTTGGTTAGTTTGATATGTTGTTATAATGATTGTTGGTGTTAATTGTTATTGATATTGAGATGGTAGGTTTGTTACTTTGGTGGTGTATTACCTTCGTGTATGTAAACAATCACAATATGTGTGTATTAGTTCCATATAGTGGACTAGTTATATATATAAACCCCTATATAGTTTATGTGAGTTATATATGTTTATACTTATATATAGTTCCAGTATATCCGACTTGGGACTACTGGGAGAGGGAGAAAATATTATATATATATATATTCATTGATATGCGACCTAAAGCGTATATATATTGTTTTGATATATCCGATTAGGGACTACCAATTAGTGTAAGGGTATCCATTGTATCATTGTGGCGCATGACCTACATGCGTAGTTCTAGAGCAGAGGCGGAGAGAGACTAGGACGCCAATCTAGAGTAGGTCATATGTTGTTCTATAGTACTATTGGGTGCTACGACAGGACCTACAAACCAACTTCTTTTAAGGTGTTGGTTTTTTGGGATTCCATAAAATAGTTGTAGCTCTTGATAGGCCTCATTGGTAGCAAATGGCAATTCAGAATGATTTCTCGATATACAATTTAAGCGTATGTATAGTTCGGTATGCCCAACTTGTGGTTACGAATAGTGGGCGTAATATATTATGCAAATTAATAAATATGTGGTTCAAGTGATATATATATATATAAAACTATAGATGCAAATTATGGGTGACATATATATATATATATTGATACAGTATGCCTGACTTGACTTGGGGCAACCAGGTAGTGCGAGGCACTTTAAGAAGGAATCATGGTCCATATAGGGACGATAATATTTTGGTGTTTTGTACCCATGTGGAAAAAATGCATGTGAGATTTAGTGTTTACACACGCTTTCGGTATGTCGGTATAGGCAATCAGGAGGAAAGGATGCTAGCAAGGGAATCAATTATACCATTGACCTGTAGACGTGATCCCAGAGCATGGGCGGAGAGAGACTGGAACGTCAGTCTAGAGTAGGTTATATATCGTCCCGTAGTATTTAAGGGTGCTACAACAAGACCTACTTGCCAACTTCTTTTCAAGTGTTAGTTTTAAGAGGAATTCATAAGTTAGTTGTCACGCTCGATAGGTCTCATTGGTAGATACTATCAGTTCGGGATGGGTATCAGTTATAAATATCCATATTTTGGTTTTGGGTATGGAGGTGTTATGTTAGTAGCATTGTTATGTCGTTATATTCGTTTTGCATTTCAGATGCTTTGATGGGGATTGCTGAATCGATTGGTGTCCGTAGTAGGCCCCACCCATAGGTAATGATGGGTATTAACTTATTATTTGGGCATCTCCTATCGTTATGATTGAGAATGTTATAATTGATTGGTTGATTATCGTTATTAAACATTGCGTGTTAGACTTTTATAGGGATGTTTATATTACTCCTGCATTGGTACATTAGGTTACCTCTGTCATGGTTTGTCGATACGTTTCAATCACATTAGTAGTTATGATGACTCGTTGGCTGCAGGAGAAAAGTAGGTTATGGTATGATCCCCTACTTTTGAGTTGGGTTTACTTTACCTATTTAAGGGCAGTCAAGGTTATCCCTGAGCCATCTTTGTGGAGAGGACTGGCTGTACTTCAGTAGTCCCTTATATATATATATATTTGTGTATGGCTTTGATATACAGTACTTTGAGATTGTTCCCCTCACACTAGGCTTAACTATCCCACGTTTTTTTTGTCTGCTTATGTCATGACAACTCTCGGTTACTCAATGGAGTAGTTTGGGAGTCAATGCTTTTGGGGATACGCTTTCAGGACAGCTGGAGCACTTTGGAGGCGAAGTCGATGCTTTGGATGTATATTTGATGTTGTAGTAGTACGTGATAGATAGACTATATATATACGAGACATGTTGTATCAAATATTATATTCCGGCTTTCTGTATTGATATTCATTTATCAGTTACTTCCATTAGTACAGTCTCTTATATATTGTTTATCCTGTTGCTCGTGTATATTTAGTATATTATATATTATCATTCCGCTGTGAGATTCTATTGTTATGCCTTGGTGATGTTTAGTATTTTTATTTTACCCCGATGGACTATCTTTTGTGGTATTCAGGAGTTAAACGTTGTCACTCAACGTTGACTTAGGGTATTGCAAAGGGCGGGTCATTACTGTTGGTATCAGAGCTTAAGCTCAACACTTAGGACCAAGTATACCAGTTTAAGTCAAGCCACCTGTTAGATGAAGATACATTGACTGAGCATTCTTATTTTTTTACTATATAATATTGCATACACCACTTGTCCTCTAGACTTAGATTTATTTCAATCGCTAGTTGCTAACGTATCGTCATTTAGGCTAACAGTATTAGCTGATGGAATAAAAGAGCGACTACGAAGAGGCAGTCAAAGGTGCTTGATTAGTTTAGAGACTATTTTTCCACAACATGGGATGTTCCATCGCACGAGAACGTTTCAATAGTTGCAGTAAGTGTTGAAGGTGGTATAGCTCTTTGAGCATAGTAGTAGAAGAGGTTGACAAGCAGACCATGATTTGGATTCTATATCTAATTAGGATCCAGTGTTTACCCAGAATTGGGCAAAGATCGAACGGATGACTTATACGTTATGCATAGGGTCATTCATGTTAGAAGTGTTTTCCTGGCATTAGTAAACCTTTAGCGCTGGGAGTAATCCCATGTGCCGAAGAGGTATTTTCTAAAGATCAGTCCATTCACATACCAGTTCATAATCCCTAGTTCGAGCACAAGGTTTCTAGGTGATTTGCACTAGTTGGGCAAGGGTTTTTCACTCAATTCTTAAAGGAGAGCACTTGATTCGAAATTTTGAGATGACTAGGAGATTTTCGAAGCACGACCCTGGTCATGGCAGGAAGTTTTGGTGGTCGGACCAAGTAACCGGATCAGAGTTCGCATAAGAGGAGTCAGGTGACCGACCCTAATTTAACAAAGGAACCTTACGAGCAAACAAAGGATTTGATTGGGCATCGTAATCATTTAGGATGATCTTTATTCATTGTAAAATTGTGTACATCGTATGGTATAGTTAGGATAGCTTGTTATAGTTTGGGAAGGAACTCCTTGACTAGTTTTGTGACAATTTGGATAATCTTCTAAGTGGCGATATGGTACTTGCCTAGGGAAGCTTCGTAGCACACTTAGTGTATTATCCTTATTAAAATTGTGCGGTTGAGGTAAGTTTGAACCCAGTAAGACCAAGCATTTGTAGATCGTTATTTAATAATAAATTAATTATAAAGTTTTCTCCTATGGAGAATGATTTCTGTTCAGAGGGAAAGGAAAATTAAAACTTAGTTCGCTTGATTTATTTGAGAGTTTTAGTACTCGATGGTCTCATAGCATATAAGTTCTCCTTTTCATAACGGGAGGTGTAATAGTCTTGCATGTATTGTATTCATGAAAGGAGTTACACCACCTAAGAATTTTGTCTGCCTTGGCAGTCGAACAGACTCGTTATAGTTTATAGTTTACCATGCATGTTTCGACTATTATAGGTCACCGTGTGTCTTGGTATAAACTCTTTGGTATATTTCATTATTTTGTATGCTTGTTGTTATTTATTAATGTTGCTGGTGTTATTTTCCTATTCCATAGAAGGAGTTCACGAGGTATTAAGTGAATTTTGTTTGTATAATAGTATAATTCTAGTGACGTACGTCGTAGTGACTAGTCGACCAGAGAAAGTGAATGTGAACTGAACATGGCTTTAGACCTCGAGGGCCTATTCATTTTTGAGAATATGGCTATGTGGCTTCAGATTTGTGGGGGTTAAGCTTATCCGTGTTATATGAAGCTTTGTATTGATATGCCTCCAGTTACTGAAGGAATTTTTATTATTTTCCTTTCCGTTTTGTTGAAATGTAAGAAAGCATAGTGTAGAGCTTGCTTTGTTGTTGCTTGTATTTTGCAAGTGTGCTTGTTGTTTTCGATAGCAACATATTTATTTTGAGATGCTTGTTGCGTTGGATGTGTTTGTTGCACAGTTAGTTGTAACATATTTATTTTAGATGCTTGTTGCATTGGATGTGTTTGTTGCATAATTAGTTGTAACACATTTATTTGAGATACTTGTTGCATATGGATTTATACCAAGCTAGAGTTTACATGTAGTTTTGCACCATGCCATGGTTTGAATTCATGATAGAGTTGCAAGTGGCATTCATTTTAGAAAGCCAAATTAGAACAGGTGTTGAATTGTATGTTTGGTTGCCATGTTGTTATGAAAGTATGCATGTGTTGTTTGGATAAGCATGTAGTTACCATCTTGCTAATCATGCGTGTGTGTAGTGCATATATGAGGGTATATTGATTCTCTTTAATATACTTGACTTTCTTTTTGGTTATGTAAGTAAAATGTAGGTACATTGAAGTAAATGCTTGCTGGTTGCATTTGTTTCATGAGCTGAGTTAGCTTGCTCGCAACATGGTATGTGTTTATGTTAACATGTGTGTTTGCTATGTGACATCCACACTTTATAAGGCATATTATATGTATATATTGTTGTTATGTTGTCCCTAGATATGGGAGGTCCCAGACATGGGCTTATATTGTTGTGATTGGGAGTGGTTGTGGTTTTTCGGATCGAGCCATGCAAAGGAGGTGCAGCCAAATTTTTTTGTAACCTTAGTCGAATTTGACAGAAAAGTTAACGAGAAGGTTGTTAGACAAAGCTTATAGTCGAGAGAGTTGGCAGCATAACATAGCTAGTTAACTTTTTTTTTGAATTACAAGTTGGCACTTCATTTTCCATTTCCATTTCTTTGGAAACGTGTGTGTAAATTAAGTATTTGGTTTAGTCGATTAGACTTTAGATATTTTGTGAGTGTACTTAGGGAATGAAGATGAAGACCTAGAGACTAGTCCAAGTCCTTTTCCTTTGTTACGATCTTTTGAAGTTAGTGATTCATAGTTTAGATTTTGAGCATTTGTAGATGCTCGATTAGTCAGATGCATCATGTTAGTAGACGTGTATTTTCATATGTGTTTCCATGTGTGTTCTTGTGTAGGCTAGTGCCAAGATGTGATGGTATAAGACCTTCTTGTTATGAGTTACTATACATTGCATGTGTATTTACTAGCGAATGATTGCTATGGATATGTTGGTGTTCGGTTGTTGTAGCATTTGGATAAACGATGATTTAATTGTAGCATCGTATGTGATAGGGTGTTAGGGTAGAGTTAGAGTTTTTCTTTGAAATTTCGAGGATGAAATTCTTTTAAGGGGGAAAAATGTAACAACCCTCATTTCTACACGCTAGAATATTTAAATAATTTATTTATTTAAATATTTAATTCCTTTAATTGATGGGTTGAAAACTCAACTTTCACAATTAGATGAATTAGGACTCGAGACCACTTCCATTGAGTCTGGATCGTCCGAGCAGTTGAGAATGAGTATAAGCATCAAAATATTTCAATCGACGGATTATTAGTTAGTAGCCTGCGTTCAATTCGTAGATCGATCCAAAAAGCTAACTTTTGTATATGACGGAATTAGGTCCCGAAACCTTTTCCATTAAGTCCAAAATATGGGTATTTGGTTATGAACGATAGTAAGTGCGCTTCATTTGGAGTTGCAGATTTCTCGATAGATATTTGTGATCGATACATGCGAAATTGACCATCCGGGGAGCAGCCTCGAATTATGTCATATTTTATACCATCGGTGCTGGAAAAATGCACGGAGTTGCATGGAGCAAGAGTCATTTTGATCAAAGCTTGTTACTGCTTGTACGAGTCGAAAACGTGAAGTGAAAATTGAATAAATACAATTTTATTTATTTTTTTTCAACAAAATATATAATTTCCTCCCTCCTAATCCATGTCGTAATCACCAAAACCAACGGTACAGAATTGTTTGCATCCGATCTCTGGTGATGGGCCACTGGAGGGAGCCGCCTCAGTGGGAAAAAGAGCATCGTGATTAGGGCAGGCCATGGTCCAACTACGGTGGCGTCTCGTGAACTTTGGGGCGGCGTCAAGGATTTTATACACGTGGCTAGGGTTAGAGATTCCGACGTCTAGGCGGCACGAGGGGTAGCGGCGTTGAAGCAAAGTGGCACGGCGTCGACTGGCGGTGGCTCTGGTGAAGTTTGGCGTAGCCTGGAGGCCTATGGCAGTGTGAGGAGCATGACGAACGTAGGCTGGATGTGGGTGATCTCGGGTGAGCCTAGGTTTGTTAAATTTGGCTTAAGGGTTAATTAATTAGCAATTCAATTAGTTAATTAACGTTTTAATGTTCTAAAATTCGTATCTTGCCCATACGAGGTCGGATTCAAGTGAGGTTCCTTGCGTTATACTCGTGGAGTTTTCACCTTCGCAATGGAACAAGTTTCATCGCAATCCAAACGATATAAAATTAAGGCAAAGATGAGCGAAACGATAACTCTACAATTAATTATCGTATGAATCCCAATATTTTTTGTATACTAGTTTAAATGATTAGGAGGGTGTAGAGTAATGTGGTTCATTGATATATGATGTTTGGATGGATCATTATCGGCATAGGATAGTTGCTGAGATCCTAGGTAAATATCAACGACCTAGTTGTGATGATTATTTAATAAATTCGTTGTTTGATTAGATTTACACTTAATTTAGTTTGAAAAATTAATTGCTATAATTATTTAAAGTTTGATTTGAGTAAATAGGATATTTTATAAAATGCTTATATGATTTTATAAAATAGGGTGAATGAAAAAAACTTGATTTAATTTGATAAATTAAGTGTATTATGACTTAAATTAATTTTTAAGCGAATATAATATTTTATAAAATGATGTATGGATTTATAAAATATTACGAGGTGAAATATATTACTTAAAGAGGGTTTTAAGTATATAAGGATATTTTATAAAATGGTTAAGATTTTATAAAATGGTATGAATGAGTATATTTAATTATAATTGTAAAATTAAATAATATTAAGCTTTTAAATGATTTATAAGCTTATAATTTTTTTATAAATAATAAATTATGTTTAAAAATAATATACTAATAGATGGATTATGTTATATAATTACCAAATTGTATAACCGGGTGAATATTGATTGAATTTTATATTTTTATATCATTGTTTTAATTGGTTAAATTGGTACATTGATTGTAGATTAGAATTGAATGGTAGATAAATAGATTGTTTGATTTGTTGGTTAGTTTGATGTGTCGTTATTATGATTGTTGGTGTTAATTGTTATTGATATTGAGATGGTAGGTTTGTTACTTTGGTTGTGTATTGCCTTCGTGTATGTAAATGAACACAATATGTGTTTATTTGTTCCATATAATGGACTGGTTATATATATAAACCCACAATAGTTTATCTGAGTTATGTATGTCAACATTTATATATAATTCTAGTATGTTCGACTTGGGGCTGTTGGGAGAGGCATGAAACATTATATATATATTCATTGATATGCGGTCTAAAGCGCATTTTTTTCCAGTATGTCCGACTTGGGTCTACCAATTAGTGCAAGGGAATCCATTGTATCATTGGGGCCCACGATATGCATACATAGTTCTAGAGTAGGGCCGCAGAGAAACTGGGACGCCAGTCTAGATTAGGTCATATGCTGTTCTATAGTACTATTGGATGCTACGACAGGACCTATAGGCCAACTTCTTTTGTGGTGTTGGTTCTTAGGGGAGTCCACAATATAGTTGTGGCTCTTGATAGGCCTCGTTGGTAGCTAGTGACATTTTGAAACGATTTATCGATACGCAATCTAAGCGTAAGTATAGTTCGGTATGCCTGACTTGGGGTTACCGAATAGTGGGCATAATATATTATGCAAATAAATAAATATGCAGTTCAAGCGATCTATATTATATATATAATTATAGATGCATGGTTTGGCTGACATACACACACACACACACACACACACACATATATATATAGGTATGGTATGCTTTGCTTTGGGTCGCCAAGTAGTGTGAGGCACTTCAAGAAGGAATCACGGTCCACAGAGGGACGACAATACTTTGGTGTTGTATACCCATGTGGGTAAGATGTATGCAAGGTTTAGTGTTTACATATGCTTTCGGTATGTCGGTATAGACAATCCGAAGGAAAGGACGCTAGTAAGAGAATCCATTGTACCATTGAGACAACATGACCTGCAGACGTGGTCCCGAAGTAGGGTGGACAGAGACTAGAACACCAGTTTAGAGTACATCATATACCATTCCATAGTATTCTTGGGTTCTGCGACATGACCTACATACCAACTTGTTTTTAGGTGTTGGTTTTCAGGGGAGT
The DNA here is from genome assembly GCA_030737815.1 of Allium fistulosum. Classification (NCBI taxonomy): domain Eukaryota; kingdom Viridiplantae; phylum Streptophyta; class Magnoliopsida; order Asparagales; family Amaryllidaceae; genus Allium; species Allium fistulosum. The sequence continues at coordinate 933,018,752 of CM060907.1, read as the reverse complement.
CCATAAGATAGTTGTGGCTCTCATAGATCTTATTGGTAGCTAATGGCAGTTCAGGACGAGTATCAGTTATGATATCTGTATTTCAGTTTTGGGTATGGAGGTGCTATGTTAGTAGCATTGTTATACCATTGTCTTCGTTTTGCATTTTAGATGCTTTGATGTGGATCATTGAATTGATTGGTGTTCGTAGCGGACCCCAGCCACCAGCAATGATGGGTATTAACTTATCCTTTGGGCATCTCCTATTGTTATGAATGTGCATGTTAAATTGGTTGGTTAATTATCATTATTAAACATTGTGTGTTAGACTTATATAGGGATGTTTATATTACTCATGCATTGGTACATTAGGTTACCTCTATCATGGTATGTTGTTACATTTTAATCACATAATTAGTTGTGTTGACTCGTTGGTTGTAGGAGAAGAGCAGGCTATGGTATAATCCCCTACTTTTGAGTTGAGTTTACTTTACTTGTTTAAGGGTAGTCTGGGTTATTTCTGAACCACATTTGTGGAGAGGACCGATTGTACTTTAGTAGTACCCTATATATTTGTATATGGCTTTGATATATAGTACATTGAGATTGTTTCCCTCACACCAGGCTTTATGTCATCTTGCATTTTGTCTTTGCCTGCTTATGTCATGATAACTCTGGGGTACTCGATGAAGTAGTTTGGGAGTCAGATGCTTTTGGGGATACGCTTTCAGGACATCTGGAGCACTTTGGAGGAAAAATTGATGCTTTGGATATATGCTTGATGTTGTAGTAGTACGTGACAAATAGTCTATTTATTTACGAGACTTGTTGTATCAAATATTGTATTCTGACTTTCTGCATTGATATTTATTCATCAGTTACTTCCATTAGTACAGACTTTCATATATTGTTTAACCTATTGCTCATGTATACTCAGTATATTATATTATCATTCCACTATAAGATTCTATCGTTATGCCTTAGTGATGTTTAGTTTTTTTGTTTTACCTTGACGGACTATCTTTTGTGGTATTTAGGAGTTAGACGTTGTCACTCAACATTGATTTAGGGTATTACAAAGGGCGGGTCGTTACAATGCTGATATCCAAACTCAGTACAAGAGTCTACTTTTTCTTAGACATTTAAGGTAAAGATGTTTATTAGTCGGCCCAATAACATCAAATAGTTTACACAACTTAGATGTTAAAATAAAAGACATGATTTAATAAAACAAAACTTATTAAAACCTTCTTATTAAATTTAACCTATTAAAACTTGTGTTAAATTATTTCTTCTCTAACCAATAACGATAGAATCCTATATTAAAAATTTCATTTACCAACACACTCTTTTATCAAAATACCTTTGTATTTTGGATCCATTTTCTGTAAGGAAACTTAAGAGCTAAATACCCGGTTTATATTCCAAGACCTTTTTGAAATGCTACTATATATTTTAGGGCATAGAAAATATCCATATAGACCAAGTAACACCAAAATGATACTAAGGAACTGGGTCCTACCAAATAGTATTATACATCCCCTTACCAAGAAGGATAATACTTAAGGGATGTGCATGTCATCCGAACACATCTCTTGCCCATTTTTAGTCATTTTTGAGCCATTCGAACTAGTTAACATAAAAATACTTCTTTTTTTTCGAATCCCATTTTGAACCAATATTGTGTATATTTCCAAATGAATAGTTTAAACAACGTATCTATTAATAACTTGCTTTGGTTCGTTCAGATTTGAACTCTTTTTGATCATACAATGGCAAAGGGAATAATTTACTAAGTGCATTACAATGTTTTCCTAAGCAAACATTCGACTGTCACTTAGAAGATTATTCAGATCACCTCAAAAATAATCGAGACTCATTCCTCGAACTATCCAAAGAAAATGTACTTTAAATTCTCTTTGAAATATTTATACTTATAAATACTTTCAAGTAATGCTATCCTTACTTTTTCCAAAAATGGTTTGAAATCATTTTTCAGTGACATCGGGGTTTATTACCGAACACCTTATAGTCAAACGTGAAACTTAATTCACAAGCTATTCATATTTAATTTAATCAAAATAATAAATGCTCATAAAGTGGCCGAGCATATATAGTTAAACAATAGTCAATGCTCCTAAACTAGACGAGCACGACTAATCAAACCATAAATGGTAATAATTGTATATTATCATTTCTAATAAACAAACACATCATAAGTGATTACATTAAAATTTGAAATTTTTTCTTTTATATATAAAATATAATCCTAGGTAAAATTATTTCTTTTACCAATTTCAATATAGTATAAAACATTTTTATAGCACTAACAGATACGCGCTCTCATATATTATACACTCAACTCATTCAAGGGTGTAACTAACCCTATCTCTAATGAATTTACCCCATCAAAGCCTATGTGTTCGCTCAACCTAAACTCCTATACCATTGTAATGTTCTCTCTTTTCGACCCTCAAAAGTCTACACTAATACATCCGTGGTATTCACGTGCTGAGTATCCGAGTGCCGAAAGAAAGATTGGTAGGGTGAAAGAAAAGAAAAGATAGAACATAATCTCACATCGTGACAAGTAATATGTAATTTACAATAGATCTTTACAAAAAGAAACTTAATATACATAAAACAATCAAAGTAAACTAACCTACTATCAGCCTGTACAATTATAACAACTCATCCTCACAAATGCTGATAAATACAAAATAAGTATACATCAGAAAATAAAATACATCAGGTCTTGGAGGCATACAACCCATCTCTAAAACTTCAAGCATCCATCGCTAGATTTGGAAAAGTACTCGTTCTAACTCGAGTATTATAAGAAAATAACACCCAGATCAGTCTGATAAACCAGCCTGAGAAACTCAAATCATTTGGATTATTTAATGTTATAAAACCCTTTTAGAAATAAAGGTATCTCGTAAGACCACGCTGCATATAAACACAGATGGGTTTTACCTTATGATAACCAAACCATTTTATTAGAAATCCAATGATATTATAATAATGTCTAGGGTTTAAAAAAAATTAAATATATAATCATAGCCGGAATGGTTACATTAATTACATTCAACAACATATTTAGTATACAACTAAGTCTGTAAGGAACATATTGGAAAATGGATTCCTTCAATGACAAGGCTATTGGGGTACCTCCTATCATAGTACACCTCTAGATAAAATATAGCGAGGGCCTCACATGGAGCCCTGTATAGGAAGACCGGCCTAACCCTTCCTGGATAGTAACGAATATGTCATCACTCCGGTTTCAGCTTACTACCATACCAGGCCTCTAGCAAATATAAATCCATTAATACCGATCTAAATGGAATGATGACCATATCCTAATGGTAGTGAACCACATAGCCTTGCATCATATCCTCTGTTTTAGTCATTACTGGGTATGAGGCTTGAAGCTACATTTTACCTTTTTGCAAATCCCTCTTGGAATTCTAACAATATGCTCTAAGCAATAATGCAATGCCAGACATTCATCCATACAAATTGTTTAGGTATGAACAAACCAAAGGCACTACTTCTACTATCTCCCTTTTGGAATCAGCCTTAGGATTAGTAGCAAGTAGCCCCTGCACTTCAAAGAACTCCACCTTCATTTCCATCATCTTCAAGATATCCCCAATTTGAACGCTTATGCCAGTTTAAAGTGGTTTTCGGAAAACTCATGCTTATCCGATCCCAGTCTCTCCGAACCAACAAACGATAGTTTCAAAACTGGCCATTAGTGCAAAGTTTTGTCTACACCAACACCCGGGGTCAGAAGGTATAGCTCCAGAAGCGTATTTGATTACAAATACCGGATGTTAAAATACCGAGATGATAGGTATTGCTGCTGGAGTCACTATGTGTTAGGCTATTGAATTTAAACGACGAATAAAAAGTAAAGTACTGAAAGTAAATAACACCGAGACTTTTATACTGGTTCGGGCTGAAAGTACATCCACTATCCTTTCCTTATTTATTTACTCTTGTATAGCCGAGAGGCTTATTACATTGAGTCTACACGTTTTTTCCATTAATGGGTTTTGAGTAGAGTTCTAATATAGGAAAGTACTATAAATTTATATCAATTCTTTATGCGCCAAAAGAAGAAGATCCCTTGTGCCTTGGGATTGCCGCCGATTTATAGCCAACATGCTGTACTACCATTGGCGGGGAGTCTTTCCATTAGATTGTTAAGGTTACTTGTTGTACAGTTATGATTGGAACTTGTTCTGGATATTTAGTGTTGCTGTTTATAAAATGAGGATTGATGAATTGTCTTTCCGCCTAAATGCCTTCTACATATGAGCCGTTTATTGACTTTTTAATCATTTCGTCCGTTGATTCCTTTTTACTATAGATTGTTCTTCGGGCTTTAGATCCGCTGTTGAGCTATCCTCTTCGGCCTGTGGTATTATTCTCCCGATACCATTTTTAACCCATTCGTTCTTTAAATGCCTAGGTATTATAACCATTGCAATACATATGATATGGAGCACTGGACTTTTCTTTGGAAGATAATCACTATCTTTGCTATTGAGATTTTTTGGTATAATACATGCCCCTCAAATTTTACTTCATATATGAAATATGGAGTGAACTTTGATGTGTATTGGTTTAATTTATTTTTCGTAATTATCTTATGAGGTTATTATATGTATGGAAGATGTTACAAGACTTAATTTCGGATGGAGTATTAGGTCAAGTGTGGAATATTTTAAAGTTTTCAAAGCCGAAGGATGAAGACTTATTTTGGACTGAATAGCCAAACACTCCCGAAGTTACATTTGCTACGTGAAGCCATTTAGGCTAGATGATGAGTGAAAAAAATGTTTGACTGTCGAAAGGTAAAATCTAAATCGTGACAGTGAGGCCATTTTTTTGTAGAAATCATGTTTGATAGTTGAAGTCATCTAGAATAAGTGACAAACGAAACTGTTATGGTGCCGAGCGGCGAAATCTGATTTGAGACCGTGAGGTCAAATCTTTTGGAAATCATGCCTAACACTGGAAGTCATCTAGACTAAGTGACAAGTGAGACTGTTATGGTGTCGAGTGGAAAAATCCGATTTGAGAATGTGAGGCTGAAATTTTAGAAATCATGCTTGACACTTGAAGTCATATAGACTAAGTGACAAGCGAAACTGTTATGGTGTCGAGAGTAAAAATCTGATTTGAGACAGTAAGGTCAAATCCTTTGGAAATCATGCCTAACACTTGTAGTCATCTAGACTAAGTGACAAGCGAAACTGTTATGGTACCGGGAGTCAAAATCTGATTTGAGGTTATGAGGTTGAACTTTTAGAAATCATGCTTGACACTAGAAGTCATCTAGACTAAGTGACAAGCGAAACTAATATGGTGCCAGGAGGCAAAATCTGATTTGAGATCGTAAGATCTGGGAGATCTAAAGGAAAGTCTAGGTGTTGATTTCAAATGGATGGGTCCTGGTTTTGCATTAAATGCTCCTCCCAACTGTCTCAATTTCATTGGCTTCTCTGAAAAGCGAATTCCTTTTCTTTGCTCTATAATGATTTATATTCTGACATTGCCATATTTCATCTACGACTAGGATTTTGGTAATTAGGCAATCTTCACTGTTGATCCAAGGAGTTAAATAAACCCTTTTTCTCTCCTCCACTTTCTTCTTACTTATAATTTTAGCAGCAATCACTATTTCCATTAGAGCTAAGATATCTCCACGGATTACTGCAAACTCTTGATTAAAACATTACGTTTTCAATCTTTCTTATGGCTTTATTAGCTTCTCTTACTGCTTTTAGTATTTTTACAAGCGCTTTTATTTTAAAAATTCGATTTTGACTATCATGATATCAATGTTTGATATTGATTTTAGGTTACTATTTGATTAGCTAATCTATGATAATCGTCATTTGGTAAACTAGGCTTTTGCCCTTAAACCGACCCTTTTTCCTACATAGGTTGATAATCGCCTTGTCGATAAGGCAGTTCCATGAAAGATTTTAGAACTTTGAGTTGGGCTATAAAATTTAGTTTCAAGCCCAACTTCCTTTTGGACCATAAGACTTTAAGTCTCTTCAGTAGGAGTTTCGGGGTTTGTATTAAGTAACTAGTTTTAATATTGGTCCTTTCTTAGACCTCTCGATGGATAAACCTATAATCGACCAAGAAGAATTAAAGAATTGGATGGAGACTTATGGAGTTGTGGGGGTCGAGGTCAAGGCTCCTAGTCTAGAAGATAACTGGAGTGAACCCCTCAAAGAGTTCTTTACCTGGACATTGGAACACTTAGCAAACGGAGTATCGCTCCCTCTTGCTCCCTTGTTTGTTAACATTCTAGTCTTCTATGGAATTAGCCCAATCCAACTTGGGGTGGTTTCGTACAACACTTTGTCTGCCTTAGCAATCCTGTATTGGAAGAAGGGATACCGCCATATGACTACCGTCGAAATCCATTAATTATGTAACTCACATAGGTTAGTTGGTAGTCCCGGAGTTCCCTTATATTATCTTCAATTTTGGAAAAAGATACCCCTAATTAAGCCACTTAGCAAGGTTAAAGCTACTGTTGCTTTTTTGTAAAGGAAAATGATCCTCGAATTATTACTAAACTACGAGAGACGTATATGTTCTCGATTTTTTAGCATATTTCTATTTTTAGCCTTTTATTGCATTGTTCCTTAATGTTGCTTCCTCTTTTATCTTTGTAGCTAAACTTGAAAGGGATAAGTCTTCAACCCTTAAGGCTCTCTTTGACACTAGGTACGAGGAGGTGATGAAAATACCAGAAGTAGAGAAGCTTAGACATATAGTTCTCATCGATGCTAATCTTAAGACTTGTGGGCTATTATCGCCTTCAGCCAGATTTCTTGGTTATGATCCTCCTCAATCAAAACTATACCTTCAGATGTGATAGACCTAAATCAATCTGATGAACCACTAGCTTTAACCCGAAAACCGTTGAGGTTGAAAGAGGGGATGCAACTCCCGAGGGTAAACCTTGGTTTTAGATATATTATAATATTCATTTTAGGATATAACTTCTATGAATATTGGTTTGCTTACCTGACTTGCTTTGTCCTTTTATGTTGTAGTGGCTTCTGGAGGCGAACTTGAGTTAGGTGGACTACGTAAACAAATCATCTTCCTCTGCTTCCATTCAACCGAAAGCACCTCTAAAGGACTCGTCTGCAACCAAAAAGCATAAAAAGAGCATACTTTCTACCAAAGTCACACCTGCCCTAGATGCCCTTACTCTGACTTCTTGAGATGACCAAGTGGATCAGATGATTAAGATAACCCATTCTGCTATTGATGCCCATCTTTCGAAGGTCGTAGGAAGCTCCTGCGTGGAGATGGCAGATGACATGGGCAATTTCAAGGGGATGATGAGTTTAGGGATGGAAGACCATCTCAGGGTAAAGTTCTTTTCCTTACTGGTAAAGTATTTATTCCTTTCGCCTTATAATAATTTCTTTCCTTTGGGTCTTAGATGACTTCTCGGTTACAGGGGGTTTGAAAAGCTGGTGGGGGAAGTGGAAATGGCTGAAGCTTTGGGGAAGGAATTTGCTGAATTTAGGTAGGAGATCCAGGATGAAAGGGAGAAAAGTTCTCGCAGATTGAGGTCTTCTGAGAGGAAGGTTGTTGATTTGGAGGAAGCTTTGAGAGATCTGAAGGCCAAGCATAAGATGGCTGAGGATGAGCTTGCACTGATTAAGAAGGAGAACTTGGGTTGGGTTACTAAGGAGGAGGTCGAGACGGTGGCTGCCGCTGAAGCCTTCAAAATTCTTTATAGCGCTTATGAATGCAACTTGGATAGAGGAATAACCATTTCCATGGGCTTTAATTCTAATGGCAAAAGGACTGAGGAGGGATTCTTCCAAAAATATGAGAAGGCCTGAGCCTCAACAAATGTTGAACAAGTAGTTTCGGTCGAGGAAGCTATATCGACTCTGAAATTCGAACACTTCGTCTTCGAATATTGAAACATTTTAAAATAAAATTAAGTGTTATAAGTATGATTTTATAACCTTGCTTAATATCATTTAATTAATGAATAATGATAAGAAACTTGTTTTGGAAAATGGTTTATAAAAATATATTCTTCGAAGAAAAATCGATAATGTAACCAAAAATCGATTTTTCGATAAACATCTTTTCAATCGATATAAGTTGTTCGAACTCTTTGGCACTTGACTAACGATCAAATGAACACATTAGAAACTAAGAAACACACACACACACCCCTCACCATGAATCTTGGAAGGTGCTAGAATGTTCCAATGGATAAGAAATATTATCTTAAGCGGGGTAAAATGGTAATATGCATAAAGATAAGTGACATAAAGGTGCATCTTAGAAGGAGGCTGCTTTGTGACCTTCTGTAACATCCCCCCATTGAAGGCCCAAAACTAACTGTTACGGATTCTGCAGTCATCTATAGTTATTAATTCTCGATGACTAAATGCATTAATTTTAAATACATTGATATACCAAAAACACATGGATATGAAAATTTTTAAACTCAATTTGTAAAACAAATTTCTCATTCCACTTAAAATCACATTTCAAATTCATTACATAATCTCAATTCATAAACCACGTTCAGAGAAATATAATTATTACAAAATACGCCAAGTGCGACATATGAAGATGCCCCCGTGGTTGACCAGAGTCTAAATATAGGCAATTAAACAACTTTACCATTACATTCAAAACACAGCAGAATCAAACAGTAAGAATACCTACTAGCTAGCTTGCCTCATGCACGTCTCCGGAAGCTTATTCATCTAAAGGAGAACTTGAAAACCTTAATTCTCAAACTACTCAAAATCAATTGAGCACCCAAGAGTTTAAGGGGAAAACATAAACTTCGAGTTAGACAAATAGTCTGGTATGAATAATAACCTACCATCTCGAACCATATAGATATCTAATGAGACCACGCCGCTTAGCGGAACGGGTTTCCCCCTCACTAGTATCCTAACCCAATTTATAATAACCATATGCCGTGCACCTGCATCCACAATGGTTAAGAGTTAACATGATAAAAGGCATCATGGTGATATGCAAACATGCAATATTTTGTGGATTTCCCATCCTCATTTACCTGAAAATCTGCCTCAAGTAATAGTTTCTAGGGTCACTATTAACCAATTAGTTTTCATGGGCTGACTAATAACCTCTTGATTCTTTATGGAATTCCTATCCACTTTCATAGTTTTCATAGGGTCACTATGAACCGATTGGTTCCTACCAATACTATCATCCAATCATAGTTTTCACGGGATCTCAATGAACCATTGGTATCTACCAATAACTTTCTACAATTGTAGCATACTTAATCACCGACATCTCACCCTACACTAAGTCCATGAACTTTCTCAGCAATAATAACTTGGCAACTTCGGACAAAAACCTCTCTTCAAATCCCCTTTAGAATTCTGCCAAAGTCAACTCTTCCTCGGGAACTACCGTAGTAACGCTATTCCACCAATAAAGTGCTGCTCCCTACAATTGTCTAGAAGCAAGTCCCCTCTTCTACTCATCATCTAATCCCAAGTCGGAAAAAATCCTTTCACAGTGCAATGACTAGTTTTTTACTTCAACAACATCCACTATTCCAAAAAACGGCTTCCCACCAAGACTGGTGTAATCACTGCTCAGCTTAGCATAGTTATTGCCAATTGGGGTTACAGGATTAGCTCCTCTAATAGCTGCTCCTGCAGCTGCTCCAGCTTGCATCAGATTGACAAAGAACTGATACATCATCCTCATATCTACTGGCGGGGTTCCAACACCTACGTTGGCATTTGGATTTGGATTAGCATTTGCCCATCGATCCCGGTTTCTCCTGGTGTTGGGTCGAGCATTTTCATTAGTTGTGGTGCTTCCTCCACCTAAATTTCCTCTTCCATTTCCTGCCTCCATATCTTCCTTTCTCGTAAATCTGGATACGAGCCTTAGTAAGATACGGAAGAACGGTCTAAGAGATAGGGGAATACATACTTATATATATATATCAAATGCAAGTATGTTACTATAGCGTTAACCTAAAACCCGATCTCATTTTCTGATTCATTGGATTATGTTTTGAAAATTTTTTAGGTTCAAATTTCTTTTAAATTTGCATAAACCTATGCCCTGATACCAACTTATAACATCCTCCATTTGGAGACCCAAAACTAACTACTAGAGATGCTGCAGTCATCCATCGTTACTAATTCTCGGTAACAAAATGCGGTAATGTTAGATACATTGATATAATAGAAACATATGGATACAGAAAAAAATTTAAAATCATAAAACAGATTTCTCATTCCACTTCAAATCACTTCTAAAATTCATTACACAATCCCCATTCGTAAACCACGTTCAGAGAAATATAATGATTACAAAATACGCCAAGAACGACATATGAAGATGCCCTCTTGGTTGATTATAGTCTAAATATAGACACTAAACAACTTTTCCATTACATCCAATTACACAACGGAATTAAACAGAAAGAACTCCTAATAGCTAGCTTGCGTCCTGCATGTCTTTGGAAGCTTATTCCTCTAAAGGAGAACCTGAAATCATTAACTCTAAATCTACTCAAAATCAATTGAGCACCCGAGAGTTTAAGGGGAAAACATAAATTTCGAGTCAGACAAAAAGTCTGGTGTGAATAATAACCTACCGTCTTGAACCTTATAGATATCTAGTGAGACCACGCTGCTTAGCGGAACGGGTTTTCCCCTCACTAGTATCTTAACCCAATTTATAGTAACCATTTACCGTGCACCTACATCCACAATGGTTAAGACATAACATAATAAAAGGTATCATGATGAAATGCAAACATGCAATATGCTCTGGATTTCCCATCCCCATTTACCTGACTATCTATCTCAAGTTATAGTTTCTAGGGTCACTATTAACATATTAGTTTTCATGGGCTGATTAACAACCTGTTTAATTCTTTATGGATTTCCTATCCACTTTCATAGTTTTCATGGGATCACTATGAACCTATTGGTTTCTATGAATACTATCATCCAATCATAGTTTTCATGGGATCATTATGAACCTATTGGTTTCCACCAATAACATCTCTCATGTCATAGTTTTCATGGGCTGTCTATGAACCATTGATCTCTCTCAATAACTTATTCCGGGCATAATTTTCATGGGATCACTAAGAACCTATTGGCCCCTGCCAATAACAGTTTCCATACATAGTTTTCATGGGCTTACTAAGAACCTGTCTAAACCAATAATCTTTGATCAGCTTTGGGCATCCTATATTCTAGTCTATCTGACCTCCTGGATGCGGTTCTACTCACACAGGAGTTTATTCAATGTATATTCACTATTGGGTCAACATAGCCGGTTATTCTACCCTTAATACCCCAAAATGCAGTGATGGGTTAATAATGAAGTGAATAGGATACAGAAGCATACATGATAACTGATCAAAACATAACAATATAAACATCCATGATTTAATTCCTTGTAATCGTTTTCTAGTAAAATATAGTTAATACCCTTAACCCACTATCCTTGGCAAGGAAAACTTCCTCTAAGATTTCAAATTTCAAATGCCATTTCAAAGCTCTTTACATCGCCATGGGTTTACTTTTAAAAATGAGATTGGGTTTTCTTATTTGAAAACTAAGGCTTTCGACTAGATCCTTTGGATCATTATAACATCATGAGTTACCCTCCATCACTCATCCTTTCAATAGTTTTACTTAAAATCTTAGACATTCCCTTTTGAAACCATTAAAAACATATCTTTCAAAAGCATTGGAAGCATTCCTTTCAAAACACTTAAAGATATACTTTTCAAAACACTTAGAAATATACCTTCCATAAGCATTGGAAACATTCCTTTCAAAACACTGAAAAACATACCTTTCGAAACACTTAAAGATATACCTTACGAAGGCATTTAGTTCAAGTAAGAATTTGTGGTACATAGCTTCGAAACCATTTAAAAGTATTCCTTTCGTAACCATCGGGTTTAACATTTAGTATAACTATAGGGTCAAAGAGAACATAAGCGAAAGTAACCCTTTCAAAAGCATTGATCTCAAATAAAAGAATTGGGAAAGAGGATAGCTTTGAAACCAACCTTTCAAAACCATTGCCTCCAAAACTCTTATTAAAAGTGGCTAAAACAACCCTTTCAAAAGCATCGAGGAAGTGGCTTTAAAATTTAAAAGGACAAAAGCTTTCCTTTCGAATACTATAAAGAAAAGCGGCCTCTAACTGATTCGAAAGGTATGAATGCGGCAGCTGGGTATCGAATGGGTTCAAAAGCGGCAACTATTTCGAAAGCTTCTTTTAAAAACAAAGGCAAGTTGAATTGATTCGAAAGCTAATAAAAGTGGCTTCAACTCCTTTGAAAGCATCTTTTAAAAACAAAGGCAAGTAACAGATTCGAAAGCTTATAAAAATGGCTTTAACCCCTTCGAAAGCATGCCTTCGACACGGTCCCTTCCGCCTTTATCCAATACACTATGTATCAATTACTTGATACCGTGTCCAATGGTTTCGAATGGGTGTGTAAGACCTACTAAGCATGGCAACTAAAGCAAGCAATGGAAGTGGCGAAGTTGTAATTCGAAACAAAACTGAATTTTTGCCTTCCAAAGTAATTCCTTTTTACCTAACTTGCCTAATTTGTCAAAATATGATTGGTTGCCAATTCTTTATCAAAATTCTTGTCTAAAAAGGCTGTCGGATTCAACAATTAACAATTGAAATCATAAATAAGCCCTTCCGCTTAACAAAGCATTTAGAACATTTAAGTTCTCTAACTTAAATAATTTAAAAACCATAGTAAAACACTTAGAAAAAATCCCTAAAAATCACAGTTATTCACTTTTAATATGTTTTCTAACATATATAAATTTCAAACCCGAAAACATTACTTAATTGCCTTAAATAATTTAAACCCAAAATTAACTATTTCTTTCATTCAAAATTCATAATAAATTATCCATAGCTTGGAATATTATGAACCATCTGCAAAATAATATTTTTCATAACATATTCAAACATCATGGCACTTGCAAATCAACTTGCACAATTTTAACCTTAAAATCAAATTATATCATCCCTCAAAAATCCTTGTTTAAATTATAACATGACATATAAATCAAAGCATATCATCATTCATCCAACCATGTGATTTTAAACCTTAAACCCAAATTAAAACATTCAAGATGACTTATATGAGATGGTTTAGATCATTATTCACCTTGTTTGGATAAGGAATTTGAGATCTATTCTTCGCTTTAATCTTCCTAGCTTGAATCTTAGCCTCTAATTGATTTTTGAGCTCCTCTTCTTCTAAGGTTATGGCCGGCCTTGTTTTCCTTTTGTTTATGTTTTTGTAAGAATGTAATGAGAATGAGAAGGTTGTAAGGGTTTTAAGGGTTATGGGGTTCGGTTATTCCTATATTACCTTTGCCTTATTACCTTAAGTATTTAACTTATAAACCATTCTTATAAATCCATTTAGTTAAGGCATGACCCTAATTAGTTTCCAAATCTCAATTCCCTTATCACTCTAGTCTCTACATTATTCTATTTAGTTTATCTAATTAAATCTCCAGAATAATGCTATTTAAAATTAGGGGTGTTACACCTTCCATGAGAGGTAGAAAGTGGTAATGACCCATTGTACAAGCCTATATAAGCATGGGTATACCCTTAGTTATCATACACAAATTTTTTTACAAAGCTTAAGAGTGAAAATCAATGGCTCCTTCTTCCTCTTCTTAAATTCCTAAAACAAATTATTTGCAAATCAACTCCAACTCATCTCAAACTTAGAGTGAAGCCTTACAACATCATCACAAGACCATCTACCTAGTTTTGTTTGGAAGAAACAAAGCTACACTCCACCTACAATGAGAGGCCATGAGCTTTAGGCAAGGGGAGGAGGCAAAGGCAAGGTGATAAAACAAAGGAGGCTGGGAGGAGGTGTTGCTAAGCTTGGGTTCTTGGATCTTGGTTGTTAGTAAGGTTAAACGTGAGTTAACCTCACTTCGAATGAAAATTTAACACATATTTTTTTTTGTTTGGTTGTGTTTATGTTGATTGAACCATTGTCAACTTATGTTAAAGCATTAGTTTAAATTCTTACTTTAAAAGTAAGTGACATATGTGGTCCATGTATATGGACTTGAACGAAGTTGTAATGGACTTGTATGACATGTGACAACACCTTGAACAAAGCATAGGTTATAGATGGACTTTGGTTTAGATCGGACTCGGATTTGAAAGTGCACTTATAGCGATAGTCGCTATAGATGCAGTTGTGAATTGCCTTGTTTTTAGGCTATTTCTATGGAACTTTATACGAAGATCCTTAAGGGTTTCTTGCTATACTTATAATTTTTTATATGTTTGTTTTTTGCTATTATAAGCTTGGATAGTAAAAAGTTATGTAACATCTCGAAAAGTGGCCAAAACATCACTAGCGCAAAACTTCCCCGTTTAGACTTGATTTTTAGGCTTAAATTGTCTGAAAAGATATTATGATTTAAGTATTTTGTTTCATTCTTTTTACAGGGGGTTACTAACTATTTTTAGAGTATTTTAAAAGTAGTTTGAGATCTTTATGAATTTTTAAGTATTACTTATGAATTTTTAAAGAAGAGATATTTTGTTGAAAACATGTCGTTTTCAAGTTTTAAGGAATTTTGTAAAGTTTTTATTTTCAAGTAATATTTTGGATAGATGTTTTAAAACCTATTATAAGTATTTTCAAGTATTTCGAAAGTATAAACAAAAGGTTTAGAAAGGGTTTAGAATTGCTAAATAGCCAAATGGTTGATTGCTTATTACTTGTTTGAAAAGTAATTAACTATGCTTAACAACGAAGTAAGGCTTATCTATTTGTGAGAGTTAAGATTGATGTCGAGTAGAGATGGAGCAGTAGAGATCTAACCTTTCGGGTTTCCCACTTGACCGAGGAATAGTAAGTTCGAAAATGTCGGAAACATGTTAATCCTGTTGATTTCTTATTGTTTATGGAAATCATTGATACTATACTAAACACTAAAAGCCGATGAGGTAGATTTATCTATTTGTGAGATTCAAGAATGAAGTGTCTAGGCAAGGCTTGACGCAACCGTTGCTCAAACTTACCTGGCTTTAATCTTGGGCGAGGGATAGTTGAGTTGGAATGTCTTAAACGAGTTAAGCGTACGAATCATGAATTGTATAAGCAATTGTTTTAACTAGATAATCGATTAGTCGATTATCGAACTTGACCTAATCTTGACTTAGTAAGTTATCGAAAGAATTCACGATTTTGTACTAAAAAGAACCCCTGGGAGGAGTATTGGTACAAAATGTTTCTAGATTTTGGTTACTTTTGAGAGAACCAAAATTAAGTTAACTGGAAATTCATCGATTGGTTTTGGAGAGTCCGGTAAGTGGGAAGAGTGTACTTATATGAGATGACTCAAACCCGAAACTACTTCAAAATCGTATATACGATCTATGTTCTGGAAGTGGTTGAGAAGTGGAATGTTATAGAGTTGAACCGTCAATC
The DNA here is from genome assembly GCA_030737815.1 of Allium fistulosum. Classification (NCBI taxonomy): domain Eukaryota; kingdom Viridiplantae; phylum Streptophyta; class Magnoliopsida; order Asparagales; family Amaryllidaceae; genus Allium; species Allium fistulosum. The sequence goes on along the minus strand of CM060907.1, from coordinate 933,003,217 downwards.
CTAAGGTTAAGTCCAAAGGAAAGGTCAACATTAGCATTTGAATGATTATATCATTTGGGACTGTCTATCTTGAGGAATACTCCAAGAAGGAGGATAGCGTTAGCATTCGTCAGAGGACTTACATGGGAAACCTATGTGGAGGTTCAAGATGCTTGAATTCATGTAGCGATTCGTGATATGTTCAAGATACATGAATCCAATTCAGGATTTGTATTCTGTTTGAGTGTTGAAGACTCATGTGAATGATGGTGAACGTAGCCTCTACATAAGGAAAATGACAAAAAAACAAAGAAGGGACATGGCTGACGGTTTAGCAACCTCAAGGGTATATCAACTCCATGTCTAGAGATTCTTATCGATATGTTGGTACTGGGAGTAGGTACGGCTCAGATCATATACCGAAGGTGGTTCAGTTATGTTTATCTTAGATTATATCCAATGTAGAGATATACGTTGCTCGGAAGGTAGTTTTTGGTCCTTGTCATGGAGTTCGGATTCGATTTGAACTGAGGAGATCTCTATGGAAAAATTCATTATGCAAACACACCTTAGCGATATTGATTGTATACCTATTATTTTTGTGGTGTTCACACAGCAACTAATTGATATGATTATTGTTCTATACTCTAGACAATATCTATCATATCACTATGCAAAACTTAATGAATGTTTGGTTTCATTTGAGGGGAAAACTGTTATGGTAATCTGTACGGTCTCAATGGTTAATGTTACTTGTCTCATATTTTTTGAGGTTCTCACGCTGGTTTGCCAGACTGACCCGGGTGTTATTTTCTTAAAGTGCTTGGATCAACCCCGTGTATGTTTTCAGATTTAGCCATGGATGCTTTGGAGCTTCTGGAGAAGAGTTGAATTTCTACCTACCGTAGTATTTATTTTCATTGCATTTGAATCATCAGCATTTTTGAGGACAGGTTGTTATAACTGTCCAAGCTGATTACTATAACTCTGAAAAAGTTTGTATCTTAGAATGACAGTTTATATTATCTTTTGATATTATATATGACCGTTCCATTGTGAGATTCTGATATTGTGTTTCTCCTTCTGTTTCCTTTTTCCTTTTCTTTTATTTAACCCTAACAATTTGTCTTTTCGGCACTTGGGTGCTCAGCACGTGAATACCGTGGATGTATTAGTGTCGACAGTTGAGGGTCGAAAAGGCGAGTCATTACAAAAGCTAACAAGAGGAAAAAGGTACGCTCTGACTTTGAATTCCAAGAATCTCCTACCCATGATGCTTGAACCTTGGTCTGTAATAATTTCGATACAATTTCATCTCATTGTTGTTTATGATGGCTGAGGACCTCAGTAGTATTCTTATTTAGGTTTGTTGAACTATTTTATATCACTATATATATATATATATTTACTTCGCCATGTCTATTCAGAAATACTTTTCCTTAACTGTGTTTAAACAGAGAAAGTCCAATTTTCCCTCCCATTATGAAGTATTGTGGAAGAAGAGTCAAACCAGAAACTTGAAGTTGTTAGCAACCATTGGTGTCCCAACTAACATTTAGCAGATTAAGGAATGTAAGCTTATCTAATAAGATTAAAGAGGTATAAGGAACACATGATTGAACCTGTGCTAAATTAATTAAGTCCCTTAGGCTTAGAGGCACTAGATTAACTAATCAAGTTTTTGACCTTAGGGGAAAATTAAAGCTTGCCTTAGATGACTGAGATGAGGTCTTTCAAGAATTTGCCCGACTCTCTAAACTACATTCGAGAGACCCTCGGTTGAAAAATAAGAGGCTATCTTTCATTAGGAAATTCTATGATCCTAGATTAATAATAAATCTGGAGGTTTTTCCAGGTTATCGAAGTGTGACTCTGTCTCCCCTAGCTATTGCTGAAGGGAAAACTCTTAAAAGTGAACATGTTTCAGAATACTTTCCCTAACATTATCCGAAAGCTGACCTTAATCTATCTTTAGTAGATTCTTCTTCTTTAGAACTTTCTATACCAAAGAGAGGTTTAGCAAAGGACATTTCTTCCTCTAATATGGCTAGGCCCTTGCGGTCTCTTGCTGATACTAGAAGTAAAGGCCTTAAGATTATTTTGGATATTAAGGAGAAATTTGCCTACCTTAAGGGACCGTAACTTATATATATATATTGTTATATTTGTTCTAAGCTTTAATGGAACTAAATAGAATTATATTTACTTTGATTTGTCTTTCCTAATTTTAATTTGATTTTTTTAAGGATAATCATGTCCCAATTACTTAGAGCTAGAGAGAGACTATGCTTCCTTACGATGGAGTCTCGATGAGAAAATAGTAGAATTAACTAAGCATAGCCCTATTCTCAGTATCAAGATTCGCCCTGTCTTGGAAGATAACGAATCCTTGAAGCGTACCCTCGAAGGGTTATCTGGAAAGACGTCTGCCATTCCGAAAGTAGTGCCAATTTCAAAATCTGCCATTTCTAACTTATGGGAGTCCACTTCTACACTCCAACAGCAATTAAATGAAGCTCGCCGAGAGCTTTCAGAAATTATGTTGCAAGAACTTGAAGTTGAAAATGAGCGAAATAACAAGGTTATGGTTGTTGGCCCTCCAATTCGAGGAAGGGGTAGAGGTCATGCTAGTACGAGGCCTTCTTCTTCTTGCAGGATCACTATCGTCCCTTTTGGATCTCACTCTCATCCTGAGAGGGGTTCTCCCTCTGCCCCAATTCCTAATTCATCGGACGTTCTTGTTAGTACGAAGGATAGTCGAATAATCTCATTTAGGCAGTTCAAAAGGAATGGGCATCTATGACATATGATAGGATGGAAGAACATTATAAATCTCTCTTGTAGAAGGCTGTTAAAGAGGCTGAAACTACGGTCAAAAACATGTATGAAGGCTTATAGGACGTTGTTATTTCCTCTTTGTATATTATATTCTAGATGTATTAATAATCATATGGATAATTTGTCTATAATGCTAATGTCACCTTTTGTTTCTTCGATTAACTTAATTTCTTTTGTGTCAGTATCTTTGGTATTCTTATTCACTAATCCTGATGTCACCCTTTCGACCTTGATTGGGATTCTTACCCGATGTTCATTTTAGCTTAGGGGCTTTCTCTCAAGGTTTCAGTATCATCAGAAATCTACTTCTAATTGGGACTCTACCTGATACTTCTAACCAAGTTGGAAATCTATGCAACATCCAGTCTATACGGGAATCTACCCATTTCTCTTTTCTATTTGGGAATCTACCCAATTCTAATATGTACGGGAATCTACCCGTTTCTCTATTCTATTTAGGAATCTATGCAGTTTCTAGTCTATATGGGAATCTACCTATTTCTTTATTCTAGTTTGGAATCTACCCAACTTCTAATCTATACGAGAATCTACCCTAGTTGGGAAACTACCCAACTCTTAATTGGGAATTTACCCAATGCATAATTACTCTGACCATAACTCACTATTAGCATGCATTCTACTTTTCGATGTCTTTTTTAAACTCAGTTGATATGGCTTCACTCTTTGTGGCATATCACTGTGGGGGTGCTCTTATGTCGAGGTCTATCAATTTTATCATTGGGTCCAAAATCTTTTGCCACTTTTCGACTGGCATCGGCCATCTACAACCAATTTTCGCCCGGCATCGACCATCTGCAACCACTTCTGGCTGGTACCAACATCTACAACCACTTTTGGCTGGTATCGACCATCTAAAATCACTTTGGCCGGTGTCGGCTATCTAATACTATCTTAAGTTAATATTTATACTTAAACGTTATTTATAATTTAATAAATAAAAATATAAATTCTTTGGAAAGAATGCTCTCGGATTTGTAAAAGAATTTTGAAATCGAACAACTGGTAGATTCCATGGTTTGGTACGAAAGATGTTTACTTTAAATTTGAGAAAGCGAATTGTTAGGAGAATGAGTATATTGATCTCATCAGGTTAATAAGAGAGTTTTGACCTTAGGACTTTAAATGCAAACATAACATTTAGTAGTTAAAAGGAAGATATACTAAGTACAATTTTATGAGTACAGAGACTAGATTATACCAATAGAAAAAGGAAAGAGCTAACCTTGAAAGAAGCATTCTATTGAGACAAGTGAGTCCCTAAATATAGTAACCCATATTCTTGAAGGAAGCATTCTGGCGAGATAAGTGACTTCCCTAAATACAGTAACCCATATTCTTTAAAGAGGCATTCTGGTGAGATAAGTGACTTCCTTAAATACAGCAACCAATATTCTTGAAAGATGTAAGTAGACATGATTGGTCGAACAGGCTTTCATTATACGAATTTCTCCTGAAACATAGAAGCAAAGTTATGGATTTATAAAAACAAGATATTAAACTAATCACTTAATAAACTTAGACAATCTCCCTTTTTGTATTAATTTCTCTATGACTTGAGATAGTCTTCGACACTTGTCCGTTCACTTGATGATAAACACAATAATCCTTTCCTTTCGGGTCTTCTTGAGTAGATGAAGGATAATTTGGGTAGTAAAGTTGTAACACCCCTAATTTTTGATAATATTATCCAGGAGATTTAATTAGATAAATTAAAAGAATAATGTAAATAATTAGAGTGACAAGGGGATTGAGATTTGAAAATAAATTAAGGTTCGTGCTTAATTATTTAAATGGGCTTAAGAATGACTTACATGCTAATTAATTTACATAAGGGCTTAATTGGAAATAGTCGCACCCTTACATATTCACGACTTTACCATCTATTCACGTTCATTTCCATTTCACAAAAATGCAAATATAAGAGGAGCCGACCATTACTATGAAAGGGAAAAATTAGTCAAGAGCTAAGGAATTAAAGCATGAAGGATTAATCTCAATCAAATCTCAAATTCCTTATCCTAATCAAGGTGAATAATAATCTAGATCATCTCTATTTTGTTCTATGATCATTTGTTTTCAGGTTTAAGATTAAATCCAATATTATGATGATTTTTGATTGATGATATGCTTGGATTTGGACATGTTGGATTCAAATAGAATGATTTGATAATTATTTTACACGGTTTTAAGGGTAAAACCGATTATAATGATTTTCGTATACCATGAGAAAATTTTATGTTATATAAAACATGATTTTAGAGATGGGTTTCAATTTTTATAATTTTCCAAGCCATGGAAAATTTGTTGTGAATTTTCAAAGGAAAATATGAATAATTGGGTTTAGAAATTTATTTCGATTATTTTATGAAGAATTTGGGTCTGGAAATTTTATATGTTTGATAACATATTGAAAGTGAATTTCTATAATTTTTGGGGAATTTTCCTAAGCAATTTACTATGGAAATAAAATTATTTTAGATGAAGGACTTAATTGTTTAATTTGTTTTGCTTAATGGAAGGGCTTAATTGTTAAATTAATCATGTTTAGTTCTGAAATTAGGCAGCAGTTATTTTTGTAAAGAATTTGAAAAGTAATGGCAGCCAATCAAATGTTTACAAGTAGGCAGGTTTATTATAAAGTGTTTGCTTTAATTGGCAGTAAATCAGTTTTTACCCAGAAAAGTTGATTCCGCCTTTTTCAGAAGCACCTTTTGACCCATTATGTAACGACCCGGAAATTTCGAACCCGAAAATAACAAATAGTTAGAAGAAAAGGAAAGAGATAGAAGAAAGAAACAGAACAAGACACAGATTCTCACATTCGCAGCGGATCAAAATACAATATCAAATAATAATATTAGTTATACAAAGAAAACTGTATTTGTTAATTACGTTTTTATACATCAGAGTTAGAACATTCACAAATATATTAGACAATTAGAATTAACATGTCTCTGACAACTATAATATATCACAGCGGAATATACTCCATACGTTCCTGCCATCCAGCTCGCCTCCTGAGCTCCAGAACGTCTTAACATGAAAATCTGTAATACTCGGTCTGACCCGAGCATTACATCAAAGTAACACCCGGGTCAGGCTAGAAACCAGCGTGAGTAAACCCATAAATTTGGAATACTAAGTTCAATCCATAAAAGAAAACTCGGGTAACTCGTTCTTCACTAAGAGTTCATTACTTGTTATGCTCAACACTTATTCCATAACTCAAATTCTAAGTATTTTAACTTAGTTCAAGGGTCCATATTATTCCATTTCAACCTATTGACATCACATAAAAGAATTATTGATAATTCTAATCGAAGTGGTTTCAGGTATTTACTGATACCCGACTCCGGTCTCTTCGAATTTAATGTCATCTCTAATCCAAGATGTTAAGTTTTAAACAATACAATTCATATCCAGGATATCATATCACATAACACTTCAACCCAGAAAGGTAACCTACATTATCACAGTTCAACCCATTCATATCACAGCACATCTCAATTGAATATAAGAGATGTCATTAATCTGAGTCATCCAATATCATTCAACCATCCATAAACAAGATTTATTATATATAATTTCTAATTAATTTAATTAATCTCCAATTAAATTAATTACCAACTTTAATCACTTGGATTACCTTAATCCTGCTCACTTAACATTTTTTTTATCCATCTTAATTAATCATCCTTGACTAATTGTCTTTTAATTACATTAAGTAATTAACCTTTAATTAATCATCTTAATTAATTAATTACATTATTCAATGATCCTCTAATCACTTCCCTTAATTAATTATCCTTTTAATTAATTATTTTTGACAAATAATCTTTAATTAATTATCCTTGATTAATCATATTCATTTATTAACTATTTCTTGATTATTCAATAATCAATTGGTTATACTTACTTACTTAATTAATCTTAATCACTTAATTATCCTTAATTAATTACCTTGATTAATTAATCCTCTAATTATCCTTTGGTTATTAATTAATCAACCCTTAATAATTAATTAATTTATCTTTAATTACCTATAATAATCAATCTCTATTTAATTAATAAATTTAATTACCCAAACCTTAGTTAATTAAAAGATAAGTTATTTATCTTGATTTACCTCCTAATTATTTTTAAAAATCTTATCAAATAGACCTTGAAACAAATTATCATTAATCCATAATTTAACTTAAGACCCTTAAGTTAATTAATGATAAAACATTTATTCCTTAATTAAATTACATTATAAATTAAATCTTAAATAAATTTCAAGGATTACTAAGTTAAAATAAATTTTACAACTAAATAAATCAACTTTTAGATATAAAACACTTATTTTTTTAATACAGAAAGAAAGGTTAAAACCTGTTTTTAACTTAAATTCAGACCTCGATATTTCCTTACTATACTGACCCGAGTAATCCCCAAGGCAAACTCATATTTCCCCCGAGCCAGTTCTTCCCATTCTATTTTTTTTCCTCTTGTTTAAACTTTTTAAAACAATTTATTCAAACACTCTCGCACCTGAAACATAACCCGAGCCAATAGCTGGCTTACTTCGAGTTTGTCACGAAGAATCATCATCTTCCCAAAACCAATTCCATCACAGACACGCTGGTGCACGCGTGCACATGCACGGCCCCTTCCATCACCTCTGGTAGTCACCAAGATCACCCGCACGTCATCGGAGTCTATCACCCAGCGTCCCATCACCCAGAACTCTAGTATGCTCTCGAAATCGAATTTGAGCAAAAAAAAGAAAAAAAACCCAACTGGATACATCTTCTTCAACAATCACGTCTTGCCGATGACTACTCCGACCACCGGAGTCTACGCGACCACGTCCCAAGCTTAGCCTGACTTCCCTCTCTCCTTTCCCCCACCCGCGATCGCTTCCAGATCGACCATGATGGAGAAATCGATTCGGAAGCATCGATGAACCCAACTGCTCGCCAAACCCTAAATCAATGTCGACCATCACCCTCGAACATTTAAAAATTCTCCTACCATTTTTCCAACGTTCCTAGATATCTCAGCCTTCTCCAGCATCAACCTCGTCGAAAATCTCGTTGCCGTTCGTCAGAAATTAGTCAAAATGTAATTCCCGATCAACTAAGAAATTCTCAACATCCCTAACATTAAAAATCATGAATTCTATACTAAAAATCATGTTTTTGAATCACAGATCCAAATATACAATCAGAACTCGAAGATTTAACAACTTAATTTTTGACTCGAATTTCTATTTCACTGAATTTCTTAATTTCCAGAAAATTTCACTTTTATTATACTTAAATACAATTTTAAAACTTAGTTTCTATTTAAACAAACATAACTTATTCGAATACCTAACCCTATAAGAGATTAGATAAAGAATTCTTGAATTTTTGATTAGATCTTTAAACCCTGTAACTTAGAAATAAGGATACATAGATATATTCTGACATGCAAACATATAACACTTCATATTAATAACATGCAGGTCTAACTTCATTCATGCAACAATTTCCACATCATTATATCATAAAATCTTCACATGCATTGAGTTAAACAAGATGTTGTTTTGTTTACTCATAGTTATAAGATGTTTGAACAGAGCTTTGAACTGGAAAGCCTTTGATCTTTGAACTGGAAACTGGAAAATCATTTTAAATCTGAAACTTGTTGTATTGCTTAGTTGAGTTGATCCCATTTAAATCTGAGATGAAATTCCTTGAGTTTGCTACAGGTTTGAAAAAGTTGTTGCCTTTGAATTTTCTAGTTTGAGTTTGTTTACAGACTTTTGTTTTTCTTAGTTTGAAAATGAAGATAAAAAGAATTGAAAGAGGATGTATAGATATATTTATAGCTTGTTTTAATGATTTTTTTTAAAAATAAAAGAAAATAAAAGAAAATGGTGACACTTGTTAAAAATGGCTTACATTTGTCATTTGTATGTTATTAATTCTACAAATGTTAAATTTATGATGAGATGATTACATTTGTTAACCTTATAATGTATTTGCCTCACATTTATTTTAAATGCATTTTATCTTGTTTATAAATGTTTGTATATATATACAAATTAAATTTTATCTCATGTTATTTATTTAAAAAAAATATATATATTAAAGCTTTCTTAAATCTTATTAAAGCCTATATTTATCTTTGTCTTTTAATTATATTTCAAATTTAGATAAATACATTCCTTTTTCTCAATTTATGTTTTATATTTATATCCATACCTTCCTTGGTATTTACACATATATAACTTTTAAAAGAGAAGATTTTTAAAATCTTAATTATACTCTAATAATAATTATATATATTTATCCTTTTGGATTTCAAATCACAAATTCAAGTTCAATTTATATCAACTCATATATATATATATATATATATATATATATATATATTAAACAAACACATATTTAATTTGTTTGAAGATAATAAGTTTTCCCATTTTAAATAATTACATTAGGAGATTATCAAATAAATATTTTCCCAGATATGAATATTAATTATCAGATTTATTTGTTTTCAACTTTAAAAAAAAATCAGTATTCTAATAGTTAAAATCAGTATTTCTAATAATTAAATCAGTTAATTATTAATTAACAGATGCCCAAAAATTCGGGTTATCACACATTACATCCGCTTCGACCAAGTCAAAACCTACCAAAGTTGAAACCAATACATAAGGTATCGCAATGATGGTCCGTAGTGGATTGGAGAAAGGCGGAAGACATGGTATCGAAACCATTGCTTTCGATGGGGTCAATACCTTTGTTTCACTTTCCAAAGATAAACGCTTGCCTTGTTTTCAAAAGAATGCTTTCGACTAAGTCGAAACCTTTGCTTTCGGATCAGTTGCCACCGCTTTGTCTAAGTGGAGCTTTCGAATGAGTTCCTTGTTTATTAATCAAATGCTTTCGAAAAGGGTGGTTTCTACCTAGTCGAGACCTTGGTGCCAATCTTATGCCTTTTAAAGGTATTGAAGTCATCAATGCTTTCGAGAGGTAGCCTTTGTTTTAAACCTGTACTAAGCCACTTCCAAAAGCTTTCGAAAGAGTTAAGGGTTTCGAAGGCAACAGCTTCGAAAGGGGGTTTCGAAGCTAACCTTTAGGTGTTTTATTTATATGCTTTGAGCTTTCGAAAGGATGATTCTAAAGCTATCAATTTTTCCTCAAACAATTTTATGTAAAGATTAAAGGTTTTGAAAGGGGTACTTTCGTTTGTATTCACTTTGACCTAATAATATATGGTTTAAAGTGAACGCAATGGTTTTGAAAGGGGTACTTTCATTGATTTCAAGCTATACTTCTAAGAGTTAGTAAGTAATGCTTTAATACTTTCGAAAGGTTTCAACTGAGGGCTTCGAAAGAGGTGTTTTAATGTGTTTGGAAAGGTATATGTTAATGTTTTGAAAAGAAGATTTAAATGCTTTCGAAGGAGGTTATCCAAGGGTTTCAAAAGTAAAGTTTTAAGGTTTCGAAAGCCTTAGTTTTCAAAACAAATAACCCAATCTCATTTTAAAAGAAAACCATGGCATAATAAAAGAGTATTGAAATGATTTTTAGTATGGAATTTTTGAAGAAGTTTTCCTTGATTGATAGGTTAAAGGGATTAACCAAGTTTTATATAAAATGATTTCAAGGATATTAAACAACAGATGTTGGTATTATTATGTTATTATGTTTACTTCTTCATATATATGTATATTCACATTGTAATGGACCCATAACTGTATTTTGGGGAAGGACAGAATAACTAGCTAGGTTAACCCAGTAGTGAATATAAATTAAGTTAACTCTTGAATAAGTAGAATTGCATCCAGGAGGTTAGCTAGACCAAAATGTAGAATGCCTAAATACAGATTAAAGGAGTTGTCAAGTAGACAAGTTCATAGTAAACCCATGAAAACTATGTTTAGGAAAAGTTATTGGCGGGTGCCAATAGGTTCATAGTAAACCCATTAAAACTATGATTAGATTGAGTTATTGGTAGGGGCCAATCAGTTTGTAGTGAACCCATGAAAACTATATCTAGATTAAGTTATCGACAGAAGTCAATAGGTTCGTAGTCAACCCATGATAACTAGGGTAAGAGGTAAGTTATTGGAGATACCAACAGGTTCAGGGAGAACCCATGAAACAACGAAGTTATTGGCAGGGGGCAATAGGTTCTTAGTGATCCCATGAAAACTATGAAACTGGATAGGGAGTCCATAAACATTAAACATGTTATTAGTCAGACCATGAAAACTAATAGGTTAATAGTGACCCTAGAAACTATAACTGTGATGGATAGCCAGAATGAATGGGGATGAGAAATCCAGAATTGATGTACTTGTTTGCATATCATCATAATATTTTAAATTGCTAAGGTTTAATCATTATGGATGCAGGAGCATAGTATATGGTTTTATAAAGTTTTGAATCAGATACTAGTGAGAGGAAAACCCGTTCCGTTAAGCGGCGTGGTCTCACTAGATATCTAAATGGTTTGAGATGGTAGATTATTATTCATACCAGGCTTTATGTCTAACTCGAAGTTTATGTTTTCCCCTTAAATTATCGAGTGCTTAATTGATTTTGAGTAGTTTGAGAGTTGAGGTTTTCAGGTACCTCTTTAGACGAATAAGCTTCCGGAGACGTGCAAGAGGCATGATAGCTATCTAGTATCCTTTTCTATTTTGATTCCGCTGTGTTTTGTTGTAAATGCAAAGATTTTTAATTGCCCAGTTATATCCTCTAATCATCCAAGGGAGCATCTTTATATGTCGCTCTTGGAGTATATTGTAATAATTATATTTATTCTGAACGTGGTTTGCGTATTGGGATTATGTAATGAATTTTAAAATGATTTGAAATGGAATAAGAAAGTTGCTTGTTGATTTTAGAAATTCTCCATATCCATGTGTTTCTGTTAAATCAATGTATCTAACATTACCGTATTTTGTCGCCGAGGATTTATAACTACGGATGACTACAACATCCGTAGCCGTTAGTTTTGGGCCTCCAAGTGGGGGATGTTACAAGTTGGTATCAGAGCATAAGTTTATGAAACTTAAAAGAAATTTTACTCTAAAAGATTTTCAAACATAATCCAATGAATTAGAAAATAAGATCGGGGTTTGGGTTAACGCTATAGTAACGTACTTATATTTGATAAATATATAAGTATGTATTCCTTTCTCTCTTAGACTGTTCTTCTATTTCTTACTAAGGCTCGTATGCAGATTTACGAGAAAGAAGATATGGAGGCAGGAAACGGAAGAGGAAATCTTGGCGGTGGAAGCACCACAACTAACAGAAATGTTCGACCCACCAGGAGGAACCCGGGTTGACGGGCTAATGCTAACCAAAATGCTAATGCCAATGTGGGTGCTGGAAATCCACTAGTGGATATGGGGGCGATGTTTCAGTTTTTCGTCAATATGATGCAAGATGGAGCAGCTATTGGTGTTGCTGGAAATGTTGGAGGAGCTAATCCTATGGCTTCAGTTAGGAATAATTATGCTAAGTTGAGGAGATATTACACCAGTCTCGGAGGAAACCATTTATGGGAACGAAGGATGCTATAGAAGTTGAGAATTGGATGTTGCATTGTGAGAGGATCTTTACTGATTTGTGTTTGGATGTTGAGCAGAAGGGGAGGCTGGCCTCTAGGCAGTTGCAAGGGGCAACACTTCGTTTGTGGGATAGTGTTACTGCTGGAGTTCCGGAGGAGGAATTGACTTGGGTAGATTTTAGAAGGAGATTTGAACAGAGGTTTTTGTCTGAAGTTGCCAAGTCGGCATTGATGAGAAAGTTTATGGATTTGGAGCAGGGAGAGATGTCGGTAATCGAGTATGCTATTAAGTTTGATGAGTTGTCCCGATATGGATATGCTACTATAGACACCATCATCAGGAGGAATGAGAGGTTCATTAGGGGATTGAGACCTGATATTGCTAGGGCAACCTTGACACATCTTCGTGATCCTTGTAATGTAGTTGTGAAAATGGCAATCCGCTATGAAGAGATGCTTGCTATTTGTGCTAGAGAGAGACCAGTTGAAACCCATGTCTCTTTGAGAAAGAAGAGGAAGTTCTTTAAGAAGAAGGGATCAAGAAGGGAGAGGCTACCAAGAAGGCAAAGGCTGATTTAGTTTGCTTCAAGTGCGACAAGAAAGGTCATTATGTTCATGAGTGCCGGTCAGGCAAGGGGAAGAAGGCTGCAGAAAAGAAAGGTGTGAAGTGCTTCAATTGTGACCTAATTGGACATTATAAGAATCAGTGTCCAGAACCAATTAGGGCGGATAAAGGAAAGGTTTTTGCTATTGGACCACTGTAATGACCCAAGATTTTAGGAATTTATTCTGAAAAATAAAAATAAATTTAAAATAATTTTTAAATAAATTTTGAAGGAGGAATTGATATAGCTTGATAGTGTATCAGTGTGTGTACATGTGTGCACAGGAAATGCACATGAATATAAGCTAAAACCCTGAACTCCAAGAATACATACATATTGATGTGTATGGAAATATATATATATATATATATATGTAGATTAAATTCTTAAAAGTAGTATGCATGAGTAAATGTATATATGAATGCTACTGAATATTTTTGAGTGTACATGTGCATGTGTGTGTCAGTATAGAATGATGCATGAATATATAGGAGGGTGTACTAATTATTTCAGTAAGACTTATATAAATATATATGAGTTAATAAAATGCTAGAGTTTAAACTAGCGAAATAAAATATACAGACATATTTTAATATAAGCAGAAATAAAAAGAATGAAGATATAAAAAGAAATAATCCTCTTATAAATAAATGAAGGAAGTACATACCATTTGCATGAAAGCTAAAAATAGAAAAAAATAAGATCAAACAGGGAAGTGCTTGGTATAGGCAGAATTAGAAAAGAGTATTTAATAAATAACAAAAATCAAGTCACATTTTTAGCATGATTGTAGACAAGGGGAAAAGTATTTTCTGAAAAGCAAATTTCTGAAAAAATGTGTAACCACTTTTCTCTTCACCCAAATTAAGCCGGGAAGGGTAAAACTTTGGGTTTAAAAAATGCAGATAACATGATTTTTCTGGTGGGCAAAAATGGCCTTAGCCAATACCCAAAACCCTAAGAGAGACCCTGTATATATATACATGTATATGCAGCAGCCTCCTCTCCTCCTCAGAAAAGAATTTTGGAAAAAAACAAACAACACCATAGAAATCATAAGACAAGGGAAGGAAGAGAGCTTGAGGCTAAGGGCAGAAGCTCATCAATTAATTAAGGGAACAAAGAAGAGAGCTAGGTGAGAAAACTCACTCAAAAATCTAAGGCAATAAGTCCTAATGTAGGCAGCCAGTTATAAGTATTTTTCTTAAAAGAGTATTTTCATATATAAATGCTTATTTGTGAATTTAAATCTGAAAATGTTTTGATCCTCTTTGGTTGATCACTTGTTTTATTATAACAAAGTTTTATGTGTTGTTAGTATACATATCTGTTTTATACACTCAGATCTCTGATATGTTAATGTTTAGGGATATAAACAAATACCCAGAAAATAAAATGTTGAGAATAGGCAAGTAGTATTGGTTTTGGCTCAACCCAGAAAGATGTAAATAATGTTGAGCTGCAATATACTCATGTATAAGTGCTGAGGCTTGAAATAGAAAGGAATTAGGGGTGCAATAGGGTTGCCTATGTGCTGATGCTCCTGATTCAATAAAATGCATAGCAAACAAAATTTTGTGATTCAGTGAAACCAGGTCATCCTGAGTTTAACTCAACCACAAATGTTTGCAAAAGAAAAACTCTCCCAGAAACCATATGCCAATGTTAGTTGCCTAAACTCCTTTTAAATACCAGGATGAATATATATACATACAGAACCTTATTTTGTAATCACCAATGGTTGTTTGCTTGTTTGCCTCTGTATGGTCATGAATAATATGAGATGCCATGTTATGGATGTTTTTAGCTAATGAAATGAATCACTGAATGGTTTTGTCATGAAAAATCAAAAGAGTTATTATTAACTTAAACCTGATTAGGAAATTGGGGTCAAGAACACTGCAGGAATGACTTGTGTGCTTGAGTAACACAAGTTGACACATGGCTTGTTTAAGTCCTGAGATCTTTGTGTAATGGAGTGAATTAGTTCATTACAGTGTGTCCATTGATTCATAAATATTGCAGATGAGACCAAGGATAGATAAATATACCAAGGGAATAATACTTGAGATGATGAGGAAACTAGAGTTTTTCCCAGATTTGAAATATGAGAATTGAATAAATGATTTAACTTATATTGGTTATTTTCCTGTTTGGTATGAATGATTGTTTGACTATGATTGAATTGTATGCTTGAATGTATGTGCCATATTTATATATGTAGTCTCTGGAAAGAAAATTAAAATGTGCACATGCACAATGACATAGAGCATGCACACAAGTATTTGCCTGATTCCAAAGGGCCGAACTTTCTGTATATGTACTTAACTTGACTTTAACCTAATTAACTAATTATTTTTGTGAGCTTTCTCATACCAGACATGTGTCTGACCCTAGTGTGCTAATGGCATCTGGGGTGTCTCATTTAAAATGAGGCAGTTTCAAATGCTTTTTCAGGGATTGCAGCAACTAAGTAGGAGTAGGAGCAAAGCTTTGAGAAGAAGATATAGCATGCTAAACTTAGTTAGATAAGAGCCTAAATGTTGAAATCTGCATGTATTGACAATTTAAATTGCTACTTGTATTAAGTGTTGAATATTGGATGGATATTTTGTTAGGTATTTTATTAAGAGATTGGCTTGTATCTGGAATCTATGAACCAAGTTAAATATCTGTTATGTTTAAAAAGAATTTTAATCAAATCTTGTAAGTGGATTTAGCAAGAACACCATGTTAAAATCGAATGATTACATTTTATAAATGTATTAGTCAATCTTGAGTCTTTGGAAAGGATTTAAGTTTTGGAAAAAATCTGGATAGTTGATTCTCAGAAAATTAAATGGTTTTATTTTCTACCATGGCATATGTATACAAAAGAAAATAGGCATAGGTTGAATGTTTTATATGGCTGCAAGGTTCCCATAATTAAACTTGTTTCATACAAATGTCTCATGTCCTATTTTTAAAGAAAGGATTTTTAATAAGGGAATTGTAAGCCAGATCCAAATAGTTGCAGATATATATGCACATAAACATGTTTAGTGCAAATATTACCACACCTTTTCCTTTGTATTTGTGATAAGAATCTGAATTTCACTCAGATTCTAACCAAATGCATTCTTAATTCCAGACAGATTTGTGAGAAGAAATTCAAACCTGGATAATGATAAACACTTCTATCATTTACAAAACCCAAGCAACAGACCCTTAATTTACATCAATCATGAAGCCTTCCAGGTTGTAGGAATGGGTTCCAAAAATAATAAAGCAAGAATTATTGTTTTGTATGATAGAATATAGGCAAAAATAAAGTATATATGTGCAGATATAGGTAGATAACAGGTTCCAAACTGTAAAGGAGAAAAATGAAAAAGGAAAAAAAAGAAAAACAAAAATTGTGTTTGAACCAACCAGCATAGTACTCGAACTCGTGACCTCTCGTGTATAAGTTAGGCGCGTTTCCATTACGCCTAGATGTTGCTTGTGTTCACGTAGGATCCACTTCCATTTAGCCTGATTTTGACACTATACCTACTTTAACACAAACATCTATATTAAAAGCTTGCTTTCCACTGATTATTACTTGATCACTTCTTAGTTAGGATAAACAGACTAAAGTATATGTTTCCAGTGGATTGTTTGGTCAAAAAAAAAATCAGCAATCCAATATCCTCTTGTTTTCCAGAACTCTGATTCAAACAAGAGAGGCATATACATCCTCACATGTATGTGCTTATCTTTGTGAATGTACTGATATATTTATATTGGTTGATTATTGTGATCCTGGATATATTTGGTTTATTGGAGAAAGATATTGACCCTGAGAATTATAATTGCAATGGATGATATATCTATCTATATATATATCCTCTTTACCTTAAAAAAAAAAATCCTTATGGAATTAGAGTAGAAATAGGAGGGTCATTTCAGTTGGTATCAGAGCTATGTTATTCAACATAGTAGAAGTAAGGATCAAATTCTTAGATAGAAATAAAATTTAAAGGAACTAAATATATATATATAACAATGTGTTCAGTGTGAAAAAAAACCCCACTGAAACAACCAAATTACCAATCAAACTAACCAGCTATGTAAATTATTATTAGCAAACTATGGTAGGGAGACCACCAAATCAGGGAGCAGGATCTTCCCATGCACCACCAATGGTCAATCTGCAAGACTTGGTGAGAGCATTTAGGGATGGGGCAGGACAAAGGCAAGAAAATCCCTATGAAGAACTCTCAAAATTACTTAAGACATATACTCATTTAGGAGGCAAAAGCTTTGAAGGGACAGAGAATATCATGGAAATTCAAACATGGTTGAGAACATTGGAAAGAATTTTCAATGACATGCAACTTGATGATCAAAGAAAGAGGCAAGTGGCTTCAAGACAGCTAAAAGGAGTAGCTTTAGGCTGGTGGGAAGTAATCATTGCAGGAAGGAATGAGAATGAAATCACTTGGAATCAATTCAAAGAGATGTTGGAAGCAAGGTTTGTACCAGCATCAGCAAAGACTACCTTGCTAGAAGAATTCATTAGACTTAGACAAGGAACCATGACTGTCACATAATACACTCAAAAGTTTGAGGGGCTTTCCACATATGGAGCAATGCTTGTGGCAGATGAGGCATCTAAAAATGATAGGTACATAAAAGGTCTGAACCCAGGACTTAGCAGAGCCATGTTACCCTATGCAGACAAGACTTTTGACCATGTGATAGACTTAGCTTTGAGGTTGGAGCAGCATGACAAGGAAAGGGAGAAGTTCAGAAATTTTAAGAGCAATAATATCAAGAAAGGTAAGGGGAGGTATCACCCTTATGATAAGAAGAAAGAAGAGGCTAGTAACAAAAGCACTGGAGATGTCAAAGCTAAGGAAAACAAGAAGAAAATTGTGTGCCATCAGTGTGGAAAGGAAGGGCATATCAAACCAAGATGTCCAGAATTGAAAGGAGGAGCTTTCAAATGCTATCTATGTGGGAAAGAGGGGCATATGAAGAGGAATTGTCCTGAGTATAAACAGCAAGGCAAATTGGCAAATTTGGAAGGAAAAGGCAAAGCCACAGTGGAGAGTAACACTGTAAACCATAGCCAAGTGGAAGGTACATTACTTATTTGTACCATACCCATAACAGTAGTATATGATACTGGGGCAACTCACTCTTTAATTTCTTATGAATTGGTTAAAATGCTAAAACTGAATTGCATATTGGTTGAAACCCCATTGCATATACACAGTCCATTGGGGAGTTCTAGTGTTTTAAATATGAATTGTGTGGATGTGGAATTAAACATAGGAGGAAATATTTTTATTTCCAATTTATATGTTTTGAATTACCCAAATATAGGTGTTATATTGGGGGTAGACTGGTTAAGGCAATTTAAAGCCATAATTAATTTAGACTCATCCACCATATCATTGCAAAATTCTAGAGGCCAGAGAATCACAGTTTTATGTGAGGTAGCTAAGGAAGGAAAACTATATCATTTAGTTGACTCAGAAAAAGATTTCAGTGAACTAACCATTGAAGAAATTCCCATAGTCAATGAATATTTGGATGTGTTTGGTGAGGTCAAGGGTATTCCACACCATAGACCAGTAGAATTCCAGATCAATCTAGTTCCAGGAGCAAGCCCAGTGATTAAAAAGCCAACTAGAATGGGGCCAAATGAACTAAAAAAATTAAAGAAACAGTTAGAAGAATTGGAAGAAAAGGGTTTTATAAGACCAAGTAATTCTTGCTGGGGAGCACCAGTGGTATTTGTTAAGAAGCAAGATGGCTCCTTAAGACTCTGCATAGATTATAGAGAATTAAACAAAGTAACTATTAAAAATAAATACCCATTGCCAAGAATAGATGATCTTTTTGATCAATTAGCAGGGGCAAAAGTATTTTCTAGACTAGACTTAGCATCTGGTTTTCATCAAATGAAGGTGGAAGAATCAAGCATCAAGTACACTGCCTTTAACACTAGGTATGGGTTGTATGAATTTTTGGTTATGCCATTTGGCTTGACCAATGCACCATCTTACTTTGTATATTTAATGAACAGAACCTTTAGAGATTGTTTAGACAAGTTTGTGCTTATTTTTATAGATGACATTTTGATTTATTCCAAGATAGTGGAAGAACATAAGCATCATTTGCACCTGGTTTTGTCTAGATTAAGGGAAAAAGATTTAAAGGCAAAATTTTCAAAATGTGTGTTTTGGAAAGAGGAAGTACATTTTCTTGGCCATGTTATATCTGCCAAAGGAATTTCTGTGAACCCCAATAAAGTAGTGGCTATTCAAGCATGGAAGAGGCCAAGCACTGTGAGTGAAGTGAGGTCATTTATGGGGATGGCAGGGTATTATAGGAGGTTTATAAAAGATTTTTCAAAAATTTCTACACCACTCACTAACCTAACCAGGAAGAACCAAGCTTTTGTTTGGTCAGAAAAATGTGAAAAGTCTTTTGAACAGTTGAAGGAGGCATTGGTGAATGCTCCAATTCTAAAGGTACCACATGGAAATGAAGAATTAGTGGTATACACTGATGCTAGTGGATTTGGCTTGGGTGCAGTGTTGATGCAACAAGGCCAAGTCATTGCATATGCATCCAGACAACTTAAACCCCATGAAGTAAGGTATGCCACACATGATCTCGAATTAGCAGCTGTGATATATGCTTTAAAACTTTGGAGACATTATTTGTTAGGCACTAAGTTTGAACTTTACACTGACCACAAGTCTCTAAAATATTTGTTTTCACAAAAAGATTTGAACATGAGGCAACATAGATGGGTGGAGTTCTTAGCTGCCTATGACTTTGACATACTTTATACACCAGGTAAAGCAAACAAAGTTGCAGATGCTCTAAGTAGACAGCATGCTAAATTGGCTATGATGATGATAGAAGAATTTAAAAACTTATTTTTGCTAACTGAGTTAGAGATTGGGGAGAATGGTTGTGTGCACATTAATGAGCAGATGCAAGGTGCACAAGAAGATAAAGGGAAGTTAAGCTTAATGACACTTCAACCAGATTTAATTCTGAAGGTAGGAAAAATGCAAGAACAAGATGCTCACTTATTAGAGAAGAGAATGCTCCTCTCAAGAGGGGAGGAAGTAATGAATCACCACATTGATAAAGATGGTTATATGAGATACCAGAATAGGATGTGTGTACCAGAGGACATAGAATTGAAGAAGGAGATATTGAATGAATATCACAGAAGTAAATACTCCATACACCCAGGTAACACAAAAATGTATCAAAATTTGAAAAGTAACTTCTGGTGGAAGGGGATGAAATCTGATATAGCTAAGTACATTGCCAAATGTATGACTTGCCAACAAGTCAAGGCTGAAACTCAAAGACCATCAGGGTTGATGCAACCTCTTAGTGTACCACAGTGGAAGTGGGAAGACATATCTATGGACTTCATAGATGGACTGCCTAGATCTAAGAGAGGTAATACAAGTATATGGGTGATAGTTGATAGGCTAACCAAGGTAGCACACTTCATCCCAGTCAAGTCAGAAAGAACAGCACCAAAACTAGCTCAAATTTTTATAAAAGAAGTGGTAAAGTTACATGGCATTCCCAAAACCATTGTGAGTGATAGGGATACCATCTTCACTTCAAAATTCTGGAGAAGCTTTCAAGAAGCAATGGGAAGTGAACTATGTTTAAGTACTGCCTACCATCCTCAATCAGATGGGCAGACTGAGGTGGTAAACAAAGTTTTGGAGGACATGTTGAGGGCATGTATACTGGATTTTGGGGGCAACTGGGAAGATTATCTTCATCTAGTTGAATTTACATACAACAATAGCTACCAAAGCACCATAGGAATGGCTCCATTTGAAGCCTTATATGGTAAACCCTGTTTGTCACCTGTTTGCTGGGTAGAAGCAGGAGAAAGGTCTATTTTAGGACCTGAGTACATACAAGAAACCAAGGAGAAAATTGAGTTGGTAAGAAGAAGAATGACAGCAGCTCAAGATAGGCAAAAGAAATTTGCAGACATGAGAAGGAGGCAGGTAGAATATGAGGTGGGAAATTTTGTTTTCATCAAAATCTCACCCATGAAAAATGTGCTGAGGTTTGGAAAACAAGGCAAATTAACCCCAAGATATATTGGACCATACAAAATTCTGGAGAGAATTGGTCCCTTGGCATATAAGTTGGAATTACCAGAAAACATGCAAGGTATACATGATGTTTTTCATGTATCACAATTGAGAAGATGGGTCCATGACAAGGCAGAAATTCTTGAAACCCCAACCCAAGTGCAGATAAATCCTAATTTGATTTATGAAAAGGATCCAGTGGGAATTTTGGCAAAAGATGTGAAGAAGTTGAGGAATAAATCTCTGAAACTTGTGAAGGTACAGTGGAGTCTTGATCCTAGTGATTGCACATGGGAATTAGAAGACAAAGTTAGGATGAATTATCCTAAGCTATTTTCAGATTAAGGTAATTCTGATTTTTGATTGTTTTCTTTATTTTGGATGAATATATTTTTAGTTAGTATAAAACTAAGAATCTATTTGGTAGAGAATATATTTGTTCTCTGAATTAAGTTTAAAATTTATTTTAAGCTTAGGAAAATTGTGGGACACAATTTCTAAAAGGAGGGGTGTATGTAATGACCCAAGATTTTAGGAATTTATTCTGAAAAATATAAATAAATTTAAAATAATTTTTAAATAAATTTTGAAGGAGGAATTGATATAGCTTGATAGTGTATCAGTGTGTGTACATGTGTGCACAGGAAATGCACATGAATATAAGCTAAAACCCTGAACTCCAAGAATACATACATATTGATGTGTATGGAAATATATATATATATATATATATATATATGTAGATTAAATTCTTAAAAGTAGTATGCATGAGTAAATGTATATATGAATGCTACTGAATATTTTTGAGTGTACATGTGCATGTGTGTGTCAGTATAGAATGATGTATGAATATATAGGAGGGTGTACTAATTATTTCAGTAAGACTTATATAAATATATATGAGTTAATAAAATGCTAGAGTTTAAACTAGCGAAATAAAATATACAGACATATTTTAATATAAGCAGAAATAAAAAGAATGAAGATATAAAAAGGAATAATCCTCTTATAAATAAATGAAGGAAGTACATACCATTTGCATGAAAGCTAAAAATAGAAAAAAATAAGATAAAACAGGGAAGTGCTTGGTATAGGCAGAATTAGAAAAGAGTATTTAATAAATAACAAAAATCAAGTCACATTTTTAGCATGATTGTAGACAAGGGGAAAAGTATTTTCTGAAAAGCAAATTTCTGAAAAAATGTGTAACCACTTTTCTCTTCACCCAAATTAAGCCGGGAAGGGTAAAACTTTGGGTTTAAAAAATGCAGATAACATGATTTTTCTGGTGGGCAAAAATGGCCTTAGCCAATACCCAAAACCCTAAGAGAGACCCTGTATATATATACATGTATATGCAGCAGCCTCCTCTCCTCCTCAGAAAAGAATTTTGGAAAAAAACAAACAACACCATAGAAATCATAAGACAAGGGAAGGAAGAGAGCTTGAGGCTAAGGGCAGAAGCTCATCAATTAATTAAGGGAACAAAGAAGAGAGCTAGGTGAGAAAACTCACTCAAAAATCTAAGGCAATAAGTCCTAATGTAGGCAGCCAGTTATAAGTATTTTTCTTAAAAGAGTATTTTCATATATAAATGCTTATCTGTGAATTTAAATCTGAAAATGTTTTGATCCTCTTTGGTTGATCACTTGTTTTATTATAACAAAGTTTTATGTGTTATTAGTATACATATCTGTTTTATACACTCAGATCTCTGATATGTTAATGTTTAGGGATATAAACAAATACCCAGAAAATAAAATGTTGAGAATAGGCAAGTAGTATTGGTTTTGGCTCAACCCAGAAAGATGTAAATAATGTTGAGCTGCAATATACTCATGTATAAGTGCTGAGGCTTGAAATAGAAAGGAATTAGGGGTGCAATAGGGTTGCCTATGTGCTGATGCTCCTGATTCAATAAAATGCATAGCAAACAAAATTTTGTGATTCAGTGAAACCAGGTCATCCTGAGTTTAACTCAAGCACAAATGTTTGCAAAAGAAAAACTCTCCCAGAAACCATAAGCCAATGTTAGTTGCCTAAACTCCTTTTAAATACCAGGATGAATATATATACATACAGAACCTTATTTTGTAATCACCAATGGTTGTTTGCTTGTTTGCCTCTGTATGGTCATGAATAATATGAGATGCCATGTTATGGATGTTTTTAGCTAATGAAATGAATCACTGAATGGTTTTGTCATGAAAAATCAAAAGAGTTATTATTAACTTAAACCTGATTAGGAAATTGGGGTCAAGAACACTGCAGGAATGACTTGTGTGCTTGAGTAACACAAGTTGACACATGGCTTGTTTAAGTCCTGAGATCTTTGTGTAATGGAGTGAATTAGTTCATTACAGTGTGTCCATTGATTCATAAATATTGCAGATGAGACCAAGGATAGATAAATATACCAAGGGAATAATACTTGAGATGATGAGGAAACTAGAGTTTTTCCCAGATTTGAAATATGAGAATTGAATAAATGATTTAACTCATATTGGTTATTTTCCTGTTTGGTATGAATGATTGTTTGACTATGATTGAATTGTATGCTTGAATGTATGTGCCATATTTATATATGTAGTCTCTGGAAAGAAAATTAAAATGTGCACATGCACAATGACACAGAGCATGCACACAAGTATTTGCCTGATTCCAAAGGGCCGAACTTTCTGTATATGTACTTAACTTGACTTTAACCTAATTAACTAATTATTTTTGTGAGCTTTCTCATACCAGACATGTGTCTGACCCTAGTGTGCTAATGGCATCTGGGGTGTCTCATTTAAAATGAGGCAGTTTCAAATGCTTTTTCAGGGATTGCAGCAACTAAGTAGGAGTAGGAGCAAAGCTTTGAGAAGAAGATATAGCATGCTAAACTTAGTTAGATAAGAGCCTAAATGTTGAAATCTGCATGTATTGACAATTTAAATTGCTACTTGTATTAAGTGTTGAATATTGGATGGATATTTTGTTAGGTATTTTATTAAGAGATTGGCTTGTATCTGGAATCTATGAACCAAGTTAAATATCTGTTATGTTTAAAAAGAATTTTAATCAAATCTTGTAAGTGGATTTAGCAAGAACACCATGTTAAAATCGAATGATTACATTTTATAAATGTATTAGTCAATCTTGAGTCTTTGGAAAGGATTTAAGTTTTGGAAAAAATCTGGATAGTTGATTCTCAGAAAATTAAATGGTTTTATTTTCTACCATGGCATATGTATACAAAAGAAAATAGGCATAGGTTGAATGTTTTATATGGCTGCAAGGTTCCCATAATTAAACTTGTTTCATACAAATGTCTCATGTCCTATTTTTAAAGAAAGGATTTGTAATAAGGGAATTGTAAGCCAGATCCAAATAGTTGCAGATATATATGCACATAAACATGTTTAGTGCAAATATTACCACACCTTTTCCTTTGTATTTGTGATAAGAATCTGAATTTCACTCAGATTCTAACCAAATGCATTCTTAATTCCAGACAGATTTGTGAGAAGAAATTCAAACCTGGATAATGATAAACACTTCTATCATTTACAAAACCCAAGCAACAGACCCTTAATTTACATCAATCATGAAGCCTTCCAGGTTGTAGGAATGGGTTCCAAAAATAATAAAGCAAGAATTATTGTTTTGTATGATAGAATATAGGCAAAAATAAAGTATATATGTGCAGATATAGGTAGATAATAGGTTCCAAACTGTACAGGAGAAAAATGAAAAAGGAAAAAAAAGAAAAACAAAAATTGTGTTTGAACCAACCAGCATAGTACTCGAACTCGTGACCTCTCGTGTATAAGTTAGGCGCGTTTCCATTACGCCTAGATGTTGCTTGTGTTCACGTAGGATCCACTTCCTTTTAGCCTGATTTTGACACTATACCTACTTTAACACAAACATCTATATTAAAAGCTTGCTTTCCATTGATTATTACTTGATCACTTCTTAGTTAGGATAAACAGACTAAAGTATATGTTTCCAGTGGATTGTTTGGTCAAAAAAAAATCAGCAATCCAATATCCTCTTGTTTTCCAGAACTCTGATTCAAACAAGAGAGGCATATACATCCTCACATGTATGTGCTTATCTTTGTGAATGTACTGATATATTTATATTGGTTGATTATTGTGATCCTGGATATATTTGGTTTATTGGAGAAAGATATTGACCCTGAGAATTATAATTGCAATGGATGATATATCTATCTATATATATATCCTCTTTACCTTAAAAAAAAAATCCTTATGGAATTAGAGTAGAAATAGGAGGGTCATTTCAACCATCGTTTGTTAGGCAAACTGCAGCTGAAAAAGGGAAGACTGTGATGGAAGGTACGCTTTTTATTTAGAGTATACCGGTTAGGATACTATTTGATACCGGTGCATTACATTCATTTATATCTCAGAATTTGGTTGATAGGTTATGCTTAGAACCCACATACCTTGTTACTTCCTTAAGGGTTGCGAATCCGATAGGAGGGATGTAACTTTAGGGATGAGATGTTACTAGTTAGAACTAGAATTGTTAAGTAAGTACGCGGCTAGGATATTTTTCCAGGATGGGGAGATATTACTAAGACACCTTGATAGTCATAACCAAATTACATTATCAGTGGAGAATTTTGACCGGAGCAATTGTGCTTTGTTAAGTGCTATGGAAGTGGAGAAGATTTAAGTCAGGTTCGAGTAGCAAGAGAGTTTGCAGATGTCTTTGAGCTAGTTACGGAACTACCACCGAAACGAGCTGTTGAGTTTCGAATAGATCTTATGCCAAGAGCTGAACCTATAAGTAGACCACCTAGCAGAATGACACCGACCGAGATGAAGGAATTGAAGGTGCAGCTAGTGGATCTAGATGGAAGGAATTTTATTAGACCAAGTAGTTTTCCTTAGGGAGAGGCTCCGGTGTTCGTGAAGAAACCAGATGGTTCGTTGAGGACGTGCATCGACTATCGTAAGTTGAATGAGAGGATGATTAACAATAAGTATCCTCTGCCGAGAATTGATGATCCATTTGATTAGTTGTGTGGAACCAGAGTGTGCAGTTAGATTTGGCGATAGGTTTCCATCAGTTAAGAGTGGCAAAGAACAGTATTCCATTGACAGCATTTCAGACTAGGTATGGTTCGTATGAGTGGTTAGTTATTCCATTCGGGTTAACGAATGCACCTGCTTTCTTCGTGGATTTGATGAACCGAGTCTTCCATGAGTATTTGGATAGGTTCGTGTTGGTGTTTATAGATGACATTTTGGTATACTCTAAGGATGAAAGAGAGCATGAGGATCATCTTAGAGTAGTGCTTGAGACGCTGAGGCAGCATCAGCTGAAGGCGAAATTTTCCAAGTGTCATTTTTGGAAGAAAGAGTTTAAATTTCTTGGTCACGTGGTTTAGAGAAGGGGTTGTCAGTCGATCCAGATAAGATTGAAGCTGTTAATAATTGGAAGAGACCAGAGACGGTGACTGAGATTATAAGTTTTCTCGGACTTGCTGGCTATTACCGGAGATTCATCAAGGATTTCTCGCGGATAGCAGCACCTTTGACTAAGCTACCAGGAAGGACGTGAAGTTCATCTGGTCCGACAAATATGAGGAAGCATTCCTTAAGTTAAAGCATTCGTTGAATAATGCACCTGTGTAAGTAGTTCCAGACGGAAACCAAGGGTTGGTAGTGTATACTGATGCATGTGGAATTAGATTAGGAGCTGTGTTGATGCAGAAGGGTAAAGTGATTGCCTACGCTTCACGATAGCTTAAACCGCATGAAGTGAGATATCCTACTCATGATTTAGAATTGGCTGCGGTGATCTTCGCATTGAAGATTTGGAGGAATTATCTCTTAGGAGAGAGATTTGAGCTATACACAGATCATAAGTCTTTAAGGTACTTATTCTCTCAGAAGGAGCTGAATATGAGACAACAGAGGTGGCTGGAGTTTTTGGCTGCTTATGATTTTGGTATAGTGTATACTCCTGGGAAATGAAATAAAGTAGTGGACGCGCTTAGCAAAAGACATCCGAATGTGGTGTTAGCTATGTTGGCAGAATGGAAGGATTTAGAAGCTTTGGCTACTTGTAGTGTGCCGTTAAGATCAACTGCTAGTTCTAGTCAGAGCACAGCCACATTGTCCTATTTGGAAGTTCGATCAGTGTTGATCGAGAGAATTGCTTCTAAGCAAAAAGAGGATCCATTATTAGCCGAGAAGATTAGAAGGCTTGAGGTTGGAACCGAGATCGATGATCTAAAAGATTTTAGTCTTGACCAAAGGGGATGGTTGAGAAAGAAGGGACGGTTGTGTGTTCCGAATGTTGAGGACTTAAGAAAAGAAGTTCTTGAAGAATGTCATCGATCTAAATTTACGATTCATCCTGGAGGAACCAAGATGTATCAAGATATGAAGAGGAGCTTCTATTGGGAAGGTATGAAGAGAGATGTCGGCTTGTGGGTTAGGTAGTGCGAAACTATCAACAAGTGAAAGCCGAACATCAGAAGTCGAGTGGGTTGCTTCAACCTTTAGAGATTCCAGCTTGGAAATGGGATTGATATCCATGGATTTTATTGACGGGTTGCCAAGGTCAAATATGGGAAATGAAATTATATGGGTCATAGTGGATAGGTTGACCAAGAGTGCCATTTTATTCCAGTTAAGTCAACCAGGATGGGACCTGTTTTAGCTAAGTTGTTTATGAATAACATATTAGACTACATGGAATTCCTAGTATTATAGTCAGTGATAGAGATGCTTCGTTTACTAGTAAATTCTGGAAGAGTCTACAAGAGGTATTAGATACCAAGCTTAGTATGAGTACTGCATATCACCCTCAGACGGATGGGTAGACAGAGAGAGTCAATAAGGTACTTGAGGATTTACTAAGAGCTTGTACGTTGGATTTTGGTGGATCTTAGAAAGATCACCTACACTTAGTGGATTTTTCCTATAATAATAGTTATCAGACTAGTATAGGATTGACGCCTTTTGAAGCTTTGTATGGAAGGCCATGCAAATCGCTAGCATGTTGGTTGGAGACTAGAGACAGATTAGTCTTAGGTCCAGATCTGGTTAGAGAGGCGACAGAGAAGATTTGGTTGATCCAAGAAAGGATGAAGGAATCTTAGTCTAGATAGAAGAGTTACATAGATAAGAGGCGTAAAGGCCTAGAATTCTCTATTGGAGATAAGGTTTTCATTAAAGTATCACCAATGAAGGGTGTGGTACGATTTGAAAAGTCAAGGAAACTAGCACCGAGATATGTTGGTCCGTTCCAGATTATAGAGAGGATTAGAAAGCTCGCATATAGAGTAGAGTTGCCAAGCAGTATGGCAGGTGTCCATAATGTATTTCATGTGTCTCATCTTCGCAAGTTTGTGCATGATCCAGAGACTACTATTCCTCCGATAGGGTTGGAAGATTTGATAGTAGAGCCAAATTTGACTTTTGTTAGACAACCAGTTCGGGTTGTAGTCAGAGATAAGAAAAGATTGAGGAACAAAACAGTCAAGTTGGTGAAAGTTCAGTGGAGCGACAACGAGAAAGACTGTACTTGGGAGACAGAAGGCAGGATTAGAGACACTTATCCAGATCTGCTTTGAGGTATGTCTATATTAGCTTTATATAGATAGTTGCTAGTCAGGTAGGCTAGTATGGTTGTTAGGAGTGGTTATAGATGATTTCTATGTTTAGTGTTTAGTCCTTACTGAATTTCGAGGACGAAATTCTTTAAGGAGAGGAGCCTGTAACACCCCTAATTTTTGATAACATTATTCAAGAGTTTTAATTAGATAAATTAAATAGAATAATGTAAATAATTAGAGTGATAAAGGGATTGAGATTTGAAAATAAATTAAGGACCGTGCTTAATTATTTAAACGGGCTTAAGAATGGCTTATATGCTAATTAATTTACACAAGGGCTTAATTTGAAATATTCGCACCCTTATATATTCACGGCTTTACTATCTATTCATGTTCTTTTCCATTTCACCAAAAACGCAAATATAAGAGGAGTCAACCATTACTAGAAAGGGAAAAATTAATCAAGAGCTAAGGAATTAAAGCAAGAAGGATTAATCTCAATCAAATCTCAAATTCCTTATATTAATCAAGGTGAATAATAATCTAGATCACCTCTATTTTGTTCTATGATCATTTGTTTTCGGGTTTAAGATTAAATCCATTATTATGATGATTTTTGATTGATGATATGCTGGATTTGGACATGTTGGATTCAAACAAAATAATTTGATAATTATTTTACATGTTTTATGGGTAAAACCGATTATAATGATTTTCGTATGCCATGAGAAAATTTTATGTTATGTAAAACATGATTTTAGAGATGGGTTTCAATTTTTATAATTTTCCAAGCTATGGAAAATTTGTTGTGAATTTTCAAAGGAAAATATGAATAATTGGGTTTAGAAATTTATTTCGATTATTTTCTAAAGAATTTGGGTCTGGAAAATTTATATGTTAGATAAAATATTGAAAGTGAATTTCTGTAATTTTTGGGACTTAATTGTTTAATTGGTTTTGCTTAATGGAAGGGCTTAATTGTTGAATTAATCCATGTTTAGATCTGAAATTAAGCGGCAGTTATTTTTGTAAAGAATTTGAAAAGTTATGACAGCCAATCGAATGTTTACAAGTAGGCAAGTTAGTTATAAAGTGTTTGCTTTAATTGGCATTAAATCAGTTTTTACCCAGAAAAGTGCGTTCCACCTCTTTCAGAAGCACCTTTCAACCCATTAATTCCACTTCGATCGAGTCGAACCTACCAAAGCCGAAAACAATACACAAGGTATCATAATGATGGTACGTAGTAGATTGGAGAAAGGCAGAAGACATGGTATCGAAACCATTGCTTTCGATGGGTTCCAAACCTTTGTTTTGCTTTCCAAAGATAAGCGCCTGCCTTGTTTTCGAAAGAATGCTTTTGACCAAGTCGAAACCTTTGCTTTTGGATCTGTCGCTGCCTCTTTGTCTAAGTGGAGCTTTCGAATGAGTTCCTTGTTTATAAATCAAATGTTTTCGAAAAGGTTGGTTTAGACCTAGTCGAGACCTTGCTGCCAATCTTATGCCTTTCAAAGGTATTGAAGTCATCAATGCTTTCAAGAGGTAGCCTTCGTTTTAAACCTGTACTAAGCCACTTCCAAAAGCTTTCGAAAGAGTTAAGGGTTTCGAAGGCAATGGCTTCGAAAGGGGGTTTTGATGCTAACCTTTAGGTGTTTTATTTAAATGCTTTGAGCTTTCTAAAGGATGGTTTCGAAGCCATCAATTTTCCCCCCAACAATTTTATGTAAAAATTAAAGGTTTCGAAGGGGTACTTTCATTTGTATTCACTTAGACCCAATACGATATGGTTTAAAGTGAGCCCAATGGTTTTGAAAGGAGTACTTTCATTGGTTTCAAAGCTGTACTTTTAAGAGTTAATAAGTAATGCTTTAATACTTTCGAAAGGTTTGAACTGAGGGTTTCGAAAGAGATGTTTTAAAGTGTTTGGAAAGGTATATGTTAGTGTTTGGAAAAGAGGATTTAAAACTTTTGAAGGAGGTTATCTAAGGGTTTCGAAAGTAAAGTTTAATGTTTCGAAAGACTTAGTTTTCAAAACAAATAATCCAATCTCATTTTAAAGGAAAACCATGGCATAATAAAGAGTATTGAAATGATTTTAAGTATGGAGTTTTGAAGAAATTTTCCTTGATTAATAGGTTAAAAGGATTAACCAAGTTTTATATAAAATGATTTCAAGGATATTAAACCACCAGTGTTGGTATTATTATGTTATTATGTTTACTTCTTCATATATATGTATATTCACATTGTAATGGACCCATAACTGTATTATGGGGAAGGACAAAATAACCAGCTAATTTAACCCAGTAGTGAATATAAATTAAGTTAACTCTTGAATAAGTAGAATTGCATCCAGGAGGTCAGCTAGACCAGAATGTAGGATGCCTAAATATAGGTTAAAGGAGTTGTCAAGTAGACAAGTTCATAGTAAACCGATGATAACTATGTTTAGGAAAAGTTATTGGTAGGGGACCAATAGGTTCATAGTAAAACCATGAAAACTATGATTAGATTGAGCTATTGGCCGGGGCCAATAGGTTTGTAGTGAACCCATGAAAACTATATCCGGATTAAGTTATTGACAGAAGTCAATAGATTCCTAGTCAACCCATGAAAACTAGGGTAAGAGGGAAGTTATTGGAGATACCAATAGGTTCAAGGAGAACCTATGAAATAATGAAGTTATTGGCAGCGGCCAATAGGTTCTTAGTGATCCCATGAAAACTATGAAACTGGACAGGGAGTCCATAAACATTAAACATGTTATTAGTCAGCCTATGAAAACTAATAGGTTAATAGTGACCCTAAAAACTATAACCGAGACAGATAGTCAGAATGAATGGGGATGGGAAATCCATAATGAATTTGCATATCATCATACTATTTTAAATTGCTATGTTTTAACTATTATGGATGTAGGATCACAGTATATGGTTTATAAAGTTTTGAATCAGATACTAGTGAGGGGAAAACCCGTTCCGCTAAGCAACGTGATCTCACTAGATATCTAAATGGTTTGAGATGGTAGATTATTATTCATACCAGGCTTTATGTCTGACTTGAAGTTTATGTTTTCCCCTTAAACTCTCAAGTGCTCAATTGATTTTGAGTAGTTTGAGAGTTGAGGTTTTCAAGTATCTCTTTAGACGAATAAGCTTCCGAAGACGTGCATGAGGCATGACAGCTATCTAGAGTCCTTTTCTATTTTGATTCCGCTGTGTTTTGTTGTAAAGGCAAAGATGTTTAATTGCTCAGTTATATACTCTGATCATCCAAGAGGGCATCTTCATATGTCGCTCTTGGCATATGTTGTAATGATTATATTTACTCTGAACATGGTTCGCGTATTGGAATTATGTAATGAATTTTGAAATGTTTGAAATGGAATGAGAAAGTTGTTTGTTGATTTTAAAATTCTCCATATCCATGTGTTTCTGTTATATTAATGCATCTAACATTACCGTATTTGGTCGCTGAGGATTAATAACTATGGATGACTGCAGCATCTATAGCCGTTAGTTTTGGGCCTCCAAGTGGGGGATGTTTCAGAAGTTCTCTACAATTTTCTAGAAAAATCCACGACAAACTTTGATCAAGGGGAGTAAGTACTTGATCTTGTTTAATCTTCTTTCGGGGTAAAAGATTTGGGATAACTGGGAATGGTCTTTTAGTTGGGAAAGGTGAACCTTTATTTGTCATTATCACTATACTTAAATCCTTAATTTTGTTTTCCATAGCTTTAACCGTTCCTTGGAGTCGAACGGCTTCTTGGAGGGACTTCGAAGATACTTTAAAAGTTGCCTGATTTGGAGGGCTTAAAGTTCATTAATAGGGTCATACTCCCGTCCATTCTCCTTTTCCAAATCACGGGTGACTAGGTTTTCGTTGTTTTCTTCTTCAATGTGCTGTACGTGGAGATTTAAGGGCAACTCCTTGGTCAGTCTCTCATTCTCTAGGTT
The DNA here is from genome assembly GCA_030737815.1 of Allium fistulosum. Classification (NCBI taxonomy): domain Eukaryota; kingdom Viridiplantae; phylum Streptophyta; class Magnoliopsida; order Asparagales; family Amaryllidaceae; genus Allium; species Allium fistulosum. The sequence goes on along the minus strand of CM060907.1, from coordinate 932,970,549 downwards.
GGCCATGGCCGGAAATGATATCGTTGGAACTACCGAAAGGGAACAAATGATGGAGGTTCGAGCCCTTCATCTAGCGTTAAAAATGTTAGTGCAGAATTTTGTCTATACCAACACCCCGAGATCCAAAGGTATAGCTACGGAAGCTGATTTGATTATAGTTCATAGATGTGAAAATACTGAGACGATTAGTATTGCTGCTGGAGTCACTATATGTTAGGCTACTGAATTTAAACGACGAATTGGGAGGAAGTAAATAACTGAAAGCAAATAACACTGAGACTTTTATAGTGGTTCAGGCTGAAAGTCCCTACATCCACTATTATCCTTTCCTTATTTAGTTACTCTTATATAGCCAAG